>CM053152.1:41811450-51811450 GCA_028571685.1 Heterohyrax brucei
TAGCTGGCGGTGTACTCAACTGCTAGTTAAAAGGTTAGTGTTTCAAATCCACCCAGAGATACCTCAGGAAACAGCACTAATGATCTTCTGAAACTTGATAGCCTTGAAAACCCTCTACCAAACCCCACCGCCATTGAGTCAGTTTCAACTTACAGCAACCTTACAGGATGGAATAGAAATGCCCCAAACAGTTTCCAAGGTGGGCCTAGTAGATTCAGATTCCCGGTTAGCCGACATAGCGCTTAACCACTAGGCCACAAGGGTTTCCTAAAAACCCTCTGAAATAGTTTGGCTCTACACACATGGGGTCACCATGAGTCAAAATTCACTTCACAGCAACCAATAACAATTTTTAATTAGCATTACAATTACATACCAGTTATGTATGAGCAATCCACCAGGCACTCCTTGGAAACTCTGTGAGATAGTTCTGCTCTGACCTCTAGGGTCGCTATGAGTCAGTCCTTACTCAACAGCAGTGGATTTTTGGTTTTATACATGAGTATAGAGATGCTAGGGGTCGGAAGGAAACCCTGTCAGCATACTGGTTAAGTGCTACATCTGCTAACCAAAAGGTCAGTGGTTGAAGTCGGCCAGGCACTTCTTGGAAACTATGGGGCAGTGGTACTCTGTTCTTCAGTGTCACTATGAGTCAGAACCAACTCGACAGCACTGGGTTTGGCCTTGGCTTATGGGCCACAATTGACTCAACAGCAATGCATTTGGTTTGTTCTGGTTTTACGAGCTTTTCTAGAGTGCTCAAAAAGAGAGCCCACTTGTTAAACTGGTAGATGTTTCATATTGTTTTCAGTAGTGTTATGGGAAGTAAAAACTTTTTTGCGTGAAAATTACATATAACATCAAACTAAGCTCATATGAATTCTTAGGAAAAAATAAGTTCACTTTTGAATCGACGACACTTGGCTTGGCTGGTTTTGAATCAAACAAATGTGAAATAAGAACATTTGTATTTCTGTGGGTGTTTGTGTGAAGTTTCGCACAATCACCTTTTAAAAGCTATTCATGTTTATCAACTTTTTTCTAGCTTCTCTGAGACTTCATAACACAGGTATATGTCTAGTGATACCACTTGCTGATTGTTATCTGAAAGACATTTTATCTTTCGTCTTTAAATTGGGGTTGTAATTCTGTTTTGGAGCCGTGGTAGCACAGTGCGTAAGAGCTACAGGTACTAATCAGAAGGTTGGCAGTTCAAATGTAGAGGCTGCCTTGGAAGTCCTATAGGGCAGTTCTACTCTGTCCTGCAGGGTTGCTGCGAGTTAGAATGGACTAAAAGGCAGCAGGTATGGCTTGGGTTTGGTTTAGTTCTGTATTAGTTAACAGTCACTATCACCTATTTGAAATTAGTCCTTAACATGTATGTAGGCGTTTTAAAAAGTCTGTATAGTCATAAGCAAACACTGATCAGAAAAAATGAAACCAAAATGAATTTCCCTTAAGCCTTTTGCTTTATTTGGGAAATGTTTTTCTAGAGTTTTCTTAGGAAGATCCTAGGTGCTATGAGGGGGAAGGAGAAGGAGGTGCAAATCCTCAGATTTTAAACTTGCTACCGGTTGCCGTTAAGTCCGTTCAGACTGATAGTGACCCTATAGGACAGAGTAGGATGCCCTGTAGGATTCCTTTCACTTATTTGGGGCATGTTATCAAGAGAGACTAGTCCTGGAGAGGCCATCATGCTTGGTAAAGTAGAGGGTAATTGAAAAAGGAAGACTCTCAACGGGATGGACTAACACAGTGTCTGCAACAATGGGGCCAAGCGTAACAGTGATTGTGAGGATGGTACAGTGTTGTGTTCTGGTGTCTACAGTGTCACCGTGAGTCAGAACTGACTTGATCACACCAGCAACAACTTTTACAGGAATAGACTGTCAGGTCTTCTCTCTCACAGAACGGCAGGTGGATTGAAACTGCTAACTTTTCAGTTAGCAACTGAGTGCTTAACTACTGCACCACCACAGCTGCCTGTTCAAACCTGCTAGATACTCAGAAATAACGCTGAGGGGATGAGAATGACGTTGGAAAGGACAGTGGGGGCATAGAGACATTTCTCGGACCTAACAGAACTTGTGCAGCTTAATGAATTTTTTTTTCCTTTTTTTCATTCTGAAAGACACTTACAAAGTTGCTTTAGATCTCATCGTCCCAAGGGCAAGACAGAACTTAACTCTGCAGATCTGTAATGTGACGTGCAATTAATGCTCTATGAGCCGTTTGCCAGAAAAGAGTTCAATGGTCATCAGTTAAAACATTGTGATGATAATTTCAATTACTGGCTAATTTCTAGATTTGAGAATATACTTTATTTTTTATCCTTTAAGTATGATTACATTGCTTTCTTCATATTAGCTGAGAGATAAAGCCTTTGGCACTGGACAAGTGTTAGGAGCTGTAGGAAGGCAGTAAGTGTAGGGAAAACTGTGGCAGGAAAACAGCTTTCAGGCATGTTGTTTGCAGGGAGGGGCTCATTTTTAAAATGGATAAACTGTCAAGTTAGCGGATAGCTGCCCTAAGTGGAGCCCTGGTGGTACAGTGGTTAAGAGTTTGGCTGCTAACCAAAAGATCTGCAGTTCAAATCCACCAAGGCTCCTTGGAAAACTCAGTGGCAATGGGTTTGTTTTCCTTAATTGCATTAGAGTTTATTATATTCCACAAAGAATGTAATAAGACTTTTTAAACTGATGTAGTCAAGTTAAAAACAGGTCCTTGCAAGGAAATCCACAAGACACTATTTTATCTCATCAATTTTTTTTAAAAAGAGTGGCACCAGCCTGTGTCAAGAGCAATGGAACAGTCACGGCAGATAGTGGCAGAGGTCTGAAAAGTTAGGTCAAGCTATTGACCTCAAATTAAAACGTAGCAGAGTCCAAACAATTTAGAGGAAGTAGAAGGATGAAAGGATATATTATCCCTTCTGTGTGTGTTTGGTGTGATCAAATTATTAAGCTTACTAGTCGAATCCGACTCGATGGCACTTGGCCACTTGGCTTATAGAAAAAGGACAAACTTTAATAATTAACCTGTAAGAAACTAGTAAAATGAATAGCATTAAAAACAAAACAAAACAAAAGAACAACAACAAAAAAAACTGTTCAAACCTGTTGCTCTCTGGTCAACTCTGACTCATAGCAACCCTATAGGACAGAGTAGAACAGCCCTGTAAGGTTTCCAAGAATTGGCTAATGACTTCCAATTGCTAACCTTTTGGCTAGCAGCTGAGCTCTTAACCACTGCATCACCAGCCCTCTAGCATATAGTAAATCTTTGATAAAGTCTAGGAGTCCCCGGCTGAGGCAAACAGTTAAGCATTCAGCTACCTTTAGCAGAGAGATTGGTGGTTCAAACCCATTCACAGGCACCTCAATAGACACATGGCACTCTGTTCCCTAAAGGTCAGTCCTGAAAACCCTATGGAATACAGTTCTACTCTGACTCATATGGAGTCAGCGCAAGTCAAAATTGACTCCATGATAGCTGGTTTGATTTCTTTTAGAATTAATGTTTGTCCAAGAAACTAGTAAAATGAACTACATATTAAATACAACAAGACAAAAATAATGCTACATATAGTAAGGCCTTAGGAAACTTTTGGTGGTGATGAGCAGGGTCAACCCACTTGAAACAGGAAGATTTCTTCTGAATAACCATTCTCACCAGTTGAACGAATACAGAGAAAACTGGAGAGGACATTTGGGCATCAACTCAAAAGCTATAGTGATCTATTTCTTTTATTTTTTTTTTATGATTGAGTGAAAATCTGCATTCTCATATACATTTGCATGCCCACCTACATGCAGCTCCCACTGCTCTCCCTGCCCAGTGACAGCACACTCTTCTTCTCTGCTCCAGACATGTCTTATCCTCCCAACAGTCTCCTATCCCCTCCTCTCCACACACTCCCCCACCTCCAGTAAGAGGTCAGCAGGATGACATCCTATAGATGCATAGAACCATAAAGTGTACACATGATATGGTCACTCTGTGTCACCAAGTCCAATCCATTCCTGTCTGAAGAGTTGACCTCCACTATGATTTATGGATAGGGGCAGCATCAGGGCCAGGGGCTATGCTTCCATGGGAACCTCGGGTTCCCCAGACCATCAACTGAGGTCTTCTAGTGGAGATTTCAGGGTGCACCCCTTTTTACTCTTGTGTTGCCAGTGAGACTCTACTTTGTGAGCTCCATCACGGCTATCACTGTTGGTGGCCAGGCACCACCCGGTTCTTCCGGTCACAGGTCAAGGTAGTCACCCAGTCACGTGGGTCTCTCTGTCTTCTGGGTGCTCTTTCTCCCATGTCGTTTTGGTCCTTGGTGATTATCTGTTCCTATTGAGTTTGGACCGTCTGCTGTACCTTCAGATGGCAGCTTGGCAGCTCTTAAGACCCCAGACACCACTCACCAATGTGGGGTGCAGAAGGCTCTCTTAGCAAAATGCTACTTGTGTCAGTTGGCCTTGATTTCTCCTGACAGCATGGTCCCTGGCCCCTCACCCCAGTTACTCTGCCTTTGCAATACTGGGTTAAGATGGGAGGAATAATCACGTTATGCTGAAGTTCAGTTAATATTGATCTTCTTTCTAATGTGTGCTGTCACAGATTTCACCCAACCAAATTTCTATAAACTAATCTAAACCCTCCCCCCTTGCTTTCCCTCCCTCCCCACCCTTGTAGCTGTGAAAGAGTCTTTTCTTCTATGCATGAGTCTGTTTCCAAGTTCTTACTGTAGGGGTCTCATACAATATTTGTCCTTTTGTTGCTGGCCACTTTCACTCAGCATTATGTCCTCCAATTGAAATCAGGTTATGAGATGGTTCCTAAAATCATCATTGTTCTTTATCACTGGAGAAGAAGGTGTAGTTGTCCGCTGATGGTTAGAAAATTCTGTGTATGTTGATGAGGTCTATTTAATTCTTGGTTGGAAGTTCATCTCCTTCAAGGCTTTGAATGTGTCATGCCACTGTCTCCATGCCAGCATTGTTTCTGCTGAGGAATCTGGCAAAAGCCTACAGAGTTTCTCTCTGAATGATAGCTTTGTTTTGAGTCTTGCTGCCTGTAAGAGTTTCTGTTTCTGTTTCATTTTGTTAAGCTTGATTAGAATATTTCTTGGAGTCTTTCTTTTGAGATCTATATAGAGTGGTGATCGATATGCATCTTGAATAGCTATATTATCTTTTATTGGGGGGTTATAAGTTATTTTTTATTTTTATTTATTTATTTTTATTTAACATAACTGAGTGAAAATGTACATTCATGTATAAATTTACATGCCCACCTATATGCAGCTTCCACTGCTCTCCCTGTCTGGTGACTGCACACTACTCCTCTCTGCTCCATACATGTCTCATCCTCTCAACACCTCCTTTCCCCTCCTCTCCACCCACTCTCCTTCCTCCGGCCAGAGGTCTATATTATCTTCTTTCATAATTTCTGGGAAGTTTTATGTCAGTAGCTCAGCCACAATACTCTCTGTGTACTCAGGTGTCTCGCCTGTTCAGGAACTCCAATTAATAGTAGATTGTTTCTGTTAATAGAGTCCCATATGCTTCTTAATGCTTCTTCATTTTTCTTGTTTCTTTTTCTGATTTCTCCTCATAGATGCTGGAGTCAGTAGCTGTCTTCCAAGTCAGAAAGTCTCCTTTCCATTTGTTCCTCTCTGTTTTTTTTGGCTTTGAATTCAAGTTTATATGTTTTTGAGTTTGTTCTTGATGTGTTGGATTTCAGAGTACTGGTGTTCCACCAGATTGAACAGCTTGCTTAATTTTTCATTGTGCTCTTCTGCATTTTGTATAAGGTCTAGGAGAACTCTCTATATAATCCTTTTGTATTCACCTTCTGATAGTTTCAGAAAGGTTTCTACATTTGGGAAGTTCTTTGCTTAATTCTTTTGGGGGCCTTCTGAAGCCATGGGTGACTTCTTTGTTACGCTTTTATCCAGAGTTTTTTGCTTTGGGGCATCATTTGAGTCAATAAAGCCTCAGAGAGACGCAGTGAGCCTGGACTGCAATTGCTTCTCTAGGCTGTCTTAAAATGAAAGGTAAAAAGTATCTGACAACTTCCAATGTCAGTCAGGTTTTCAGGTGTACAGGTTCCTCCTTCCAGTTGGCAAATTAAGCACCTCTATATCCAACCCCAGATGCTATAAACTAGTTCAAAATACAGAAAGGTTACTGCCCTGCTGGGCACCAGCTGTAGGCGACACTGTGTAGTATACTGCTTTTCTGCTGGAAAGGCTCTCTCCTCCAGGCAGGTGTTGCCTCTCAGAATAGGAATTAGGTAGAGCTGAGGCCTCTGTATGGGTATATCTGTCTCCCAGTGGAAGAAGCTGGTGTCCTGTACAAGCTCCCCACCCGCCTTGATACAGGCCACTCAATGGCGGAGGCGGAAAGAGAGGCCAAAGGTGCAGAGATGCACATTGTCCAAAGCTGGGCTCTCAAAGTGTGGCAATTTTGCCTACCAATCCTACCAGCAGTATGCCTAAGACCAGTTGCCAGTCTAGTCCCAGATGTGCCTGCCAGCCAAGACAGAAGAAAAAGTTAAAATGGTGTTACACTTGATCTGTGAAAGCCAGCACTTACTGAGAGCAGGAGTCAGTGAAAGAGAGGAAGTTTTCTGTTCAGTGGTATGAAGTCCAAATTAACAGCCCTATGCCGTGTCCTAGGGCTCACTAGGTGTCCAGAAGGCTCTGTTTAGTTATCAATTCAGGTCTTGGTTTCCAGGGGGATTTAGGGAGATGTGTGTTTAGTCCATCATCTTGACTCTGCCCCCATATTTCCTTAAAATAATAAATGGATTTGAAGTTCACAGTTCTTTGAGAAATCCTTAACCTGGAGTTTTCGAAGCCAAGGAAGAGTAAGTTGTTAAGGATATTCAGCAAGAACTTCCACAGCAAAATAATTTCCAAGATCCTTTTCTTGTCACATTTGTGGTTCTTTTGAATAAGTATCCCGGGACTCTTTGGACTCAGCTAAGAAAATAGAAAACTTGGTGGTGTAATGGTTAGGTGCTACTGCTGCTAACCAAAAGGTTGGCAGCTCAAATCTACCAGGTGCTCCTTGGAAACTCTGTGGGGCACTTCTAGTCTGTCCCGTAGGTCACAATGATTTTGTTCCTTCAGTTTTAAGAGGAGAAGCAGTCACAGAGTTTGACAAACATACCACTTCCAGATCAATCTTCCCAGCTCTCTAAGTGAGGTGTAATCACTGCAGATCTTTTTTTTTTTTCTTGCAGTTGATTTATATTGCAATTAAGGCTGAGAAGAAGCACATACAAGGCCAAAAGTGGAAAAGTAGCACACATTTTTCATGGGACATTTTTTCCACCGTAAGTCAGAGTGCAAGGGAACATTAGGGGGGAAAAATGTGATGATCAAGTCACACTGACTGAAATGATATGGGAGAATGCTAAGTCATCTGTGTTTTCTGTTTAAATGTATATATTTCAGCTGATTAAAAAAAAGCACATGGTGAACTGATCTTATAGCTTATAAAAGCAATATTTCAGCTTCGGTGTTCTTTATTCTATTTTTTTTAAATCAAATTATATCCCAAAGCATTTTTGACTGAAGTTTATTAACAAGACAATGCAGCTATTAGTGCTTTGCAGTGCACTCTTGCAAAGTTAAGTAAGAGGCATGACTTTTTCTATGCATACTGATCATATCTTCTGAAGGTCTTAAAAGAACTCAAGATTGCATAGCCCAGTGGTTTTGAAGAAAAGAAATTGTTACTTGTTTTTTAAGGCAATGTTATTAGATTTTTGGTGCTGGAGCATTCATAAGAAACATTATATTGCTAGATTTTAACTAGTATTTCAAGTATTATCAGATTTCCAAAAAAAAAAGGAGTTAGAAAAGCAGGTAAACCAAAGCTGCCAGAGACCTCTGTGCCTCTGTGCTGGGGTAGCGAGATCAGAAGAGCAATCTTAGCATGAGGTGGAGAATCAGGCTGCTTTTTAGGAAATATGGTTAACATTCATTATGTTAAATAAAGAAGGCAAGTAGTCACATCGTTGGCAACGCACCAAATGGTGAAGAGAAAATGATGATTTAAATTTGCATTCGATATATTTTAAAAAGAGGATGTTTTATCCTAAACCAACACAATTTAAAGGGAGGAAAGTACTTCCAGACTCCTCTTGTAGGCAGTAGTGTAGTGGTTAAGAGCTTTGGGCTGCTAATTGAAAGGTTGGCAATTTGAATCTACCAGGTGCTCCTTGGAAACCGTATTGGGAAGTTCTATTGTGTCATAATAGGTATCTCTAGCTCTTTGCCCATGTGATTATAATGCTTTGCTTTGTCTTCTTGAGCTGCCCTCTGAAATTTGTTTAGTTCTTTTACTTCATCATTTCTTACTTTTGCTTAGCTACTCAGTGTTCAAGAGCAAGTTTCAGAGTCTCTTCTGACATACATTTTGGTCTTTTCTTTCTTTCCTGTCTTTATAATGCCCTCTTGTTTGCTTCACATAGGATGTCCTTGATGTCATTTCACAACTCATCTGGTCTTTGGTTATTAGTGTTCAATGTATCAAATCTGTTCTTGAGATGGTCTCTGAAGTCAGGTGGGATATACTCATGATCATTGTTTGTCTTTCCTGGACTTGTTCTAATTTTCTTCAGTGCCAGTTTGAACTTGCATATGAACAGTTGATGTTTTGTTTCTCAGTGGCCCCTGGCCTCGTTATGACTAATGATATTGTTTTTTCCATTGTTTGTTCCCACAAGTGCAGTTGTTTTGGTTCCTGTATATTCCATCTAGAGGTTCATGTGTATAGTCACTATTTACATCGGTGAGAAAAAGTATTTGCAATGAAGAAGTTGTTGGTCTTGCAAAATTCTGTCATTTGATCTCCAGCATCATTTCTATCACCAAGGCCATATTTTCCAACTACCAATTCCTGTTTCTTTGTTTCCAACTTTCGCATCCCAATTACCAGTAATTATCAGTGCACCCTGATTGCATGTTCATTGAATTTCAGATTGCAGAAATTGGTAAAAAGATCTTCACTTTCTTCTTCTTTGGCTTTAGTGGTTGGTGCATAAATCTGAGTAATAGTCACGTTAACTGGTCTTCCTTGTAGGTGTGTAGATGTTATCCTATCAATAACAGCACTGTAATTTGGACAGATCTTGAAATGTTCTTTTTGATGACGAGTGCAACATTATTCAAGTTTTCGTTCCTGACATAGCAGACCATATAACTGCCTGATTCAGAATGGCCAGCACCAGTCCATCTCAACACAGTAATACCTAGGACATTGATGGTTATGCATTCCATTTCATTTTTGAAGATTTCCAGTTTTCCTAGATTCATACTTTGTACCTTCCATGTTCTGTTTATTAATAGACATTTACAGTTGTTTCTTCTCATTTTGAGTCTTGCCTCATCAACAAAGGTCCCCAAAGCTTGATTCCATCCATGTCATTAAGGTAGACTCTATTTTGAGGAGGCAGCTCCTCCACAGTCATCTTTTGAGAGCCTTCCCACCTGGGGGCTCATCCTCAAGCACTATATCAGACAATGCTCCATCACCAATCATAAAATTTTCACTGGCTAATTTTTTCCATAAGTAAACTGGCAAGTCCTTCTTTCTAATGACACATGCAAAGAGCTGGAGATAGAGAACCAAATGGGAAGAACATACTTGGAATTTGTTAAGCTGAAAGAACTGAAGGCAAAAATTCAAGCCTTGAGTTGCAACAGTACAGGATTCTACAGGGAAAATATTAAGAAAGCAACAAAAGAATCTGGGAGGAATACAGAGAGTCATTATTCCAATTGTGCCATTACACCAGTATATCATTAAACTGTTGCAAAAGGTAGCATATGCTGAGGAACTAATGGTGCTCCAGGAAAGAGTCTAAGCTGCACTGAAGGTATTTATGAAAAGCAATTAATGGAATGTCAGTTGAGATGTTTCAACAAACACACAGCACTGGATGTGCTCATTCATATGTGCCAAGAAATTTGGAATACAGCTATTTGGTCAATTGACTGGAAGAGATCCGTATTTATGCCTATTTGCAAGAAAAGTGATCCAAATGAATGCAGAAATTATTGAAAAATATAAATCATATCACACACAAGTAAAATTTTGTTGAAGATCATTCAAAACTGACTGCAGCAGTATATTGACAGGGAACTGCTGGAAGTTCAGGCTGGATTCAGAAAAGGATGTGGAGCCAGGAATATCACTGCTGATGTCAGATGAATGTTGGATAAAAGCGGAGAATACCAGAGCAATATTTATCCATGTTTTATTGACTACACAAAGGCATTTGACTGAGTAGATTATAACACATTTATGGATAATATTGTGGAGAACAGGAATTCCAGAACACTTAATTGTGCTCATGGAGAACTTGTACATGGATCAAGAGGCAGTTGTTCGAACAGAATAAGGGGACACTGCATGATTTAAAGGCAGGAAAGGTGGGTATCAGGGTTGTATCATTTTGCTATACCTAGTCAGTCTCTCTGCTGAGCAAATCATCTGAGAAGCTGTACTATAAAAAAGAATAGGGCATCAGAATTGGAGGAAGACTTATTAACAACTTGTGTTCTGCAGATGACACAACCTTGCTTGCTGAACGTGAAAAAAAAACTTGAAATACTGATGAAGATTAACAAAACAAAAATCCTCACAACTGAACCAATAAACAACATCATGATAACTGTGAAAAGATGAAGGCTGTCAAAAACTTCCTTTTACTTGAATTCACAATCAACACCTATAGAAGCAGCAGTCAAGAAATCAAAAGATGTATTGCATTGGACAAATCTGCTGCAAAACATCTCTTTAAAGTGTTGGAAAGCCAAGACATCACCTTGAAAACTAAGATGTGCCTGTTGAACCAAGCCATGGTGCTTTCAACAGCATCATATGCATGTGAAAGCTAGACAATGAATAAGGTAGACAGAAGAACTAATGACTTTGAATCATGGAGTTGGCAAAGAATAGCGCATGTACAATGCATCGCCAAAAGAAAGAACAAATCTGTCTTAGAAGAAGTACAGTCAGAATACCCCTTAGAAGTCAGGATGAGGACACTATATCTCATATATTTTGGACATGTTATCAGAAGGGAAAAGTCCTTGGAGAAAGAAATTATGCTTGGTAGAGGGCCAGCAAAATAATAGGAAGACCCTCAACACAATAGATTGACACAGTGGCTGCAACAATGAGCTCAAGCATGACAGTGATTTTTAGGATGGTGCAGGACTCCACAGTGTTTTATTCTGTTGTACATAAGGTCACTACAAGTCAGGGGTGACTCTGGCACCTAAAAAAACCCCAACAACTAGAGGATGAACTGTGGTCTTTTGCAGCTGTCAAAGGCTTAATGTAGGAGGTGACTGTTGATTGTTCTTAAGTTGTTCTTCCTAGTAGTGGAAGAAGGACAAATTATGAATGGAATGGCGATGTGTCAGAATTTTAAGTGATTCCTTTCAGGTTGATTGTAGAATGTAAGGAAAGAGTACCCAGAGACTTATTTGTAAAAGTATACAGAAAGCATATTCTCTGTTGTATGTGATGGGAACTCCTTAATGGGACAGTCATAAAGGATCACTGTAACATAAAATTATATATTTAAACTTAATGTGGCTATGACATACAACTTAATTTTTGTAATCCACAATAACAGCAACAAAAGTAAGCAAACCCTGCTGTTAAGTTGATTTTGACTCACTGTGACCCTACAGGACAGAGCAGAACTTCCCCGAGGAGTTTCCAAAGAGCACCTGGCAGCTTTGAACTGCTGACCTTGTGGTTAGCAGCTGTAGCATTTAACAACTATGCCACCAGGGTTTCCCTGTGTCATGTAGAACCTTTATATTTTCCTACATATTATTGTATTTCAACAATTTTCAAAATGAGGTATTTTATCGCAATATGGACTTTTGCTTTCAGAAAAACAGCATTTTGAAAAGACCATATAGAATAAAGTACCAAAATCCATTTCCAATAGATTATTTGCCAAGAAATGATATAAATCTAAGTGATCATGCATTCTAGGTTCTTAAAAATTTGGCATCTTTTTTTTGTAAAAAAAAAAAAAAACCTTTTTGTTGTACTTTTAAGGGAAAATTAATAGTTCAAGTTAGCTTCTCATGTTAAAACTTACATACATATTGTTAAGTGAACCTAGTTGCTCTCCCTACAATGTAATAGCAAACTCATCATTTTCACCTCAGATTTCCTGTGTCTATTTAGTCAGATCCTGTCCCTTTCTGCTTTTTCATCTTGTCAGAGAGGAGATGCCCATTAAGTCTCATGTATTTCCTTGAACTGAGAAGTACACTCTTCTTGAGTATAATTTTATGGCTTATAGTCCAGTTTAATCTTTGTCTGAAGAGCTGGTTTGAGGAAAGGTTTCAGTTCTTTGCCAACACAGAGTCCGGGAGCCTTGTCTTTGAGGGTTTCTCTTGTCTCAGTCAGACCATTAAGTCTGGTCATTTTACTAGAATTTGAGTTCTGCATACCACATTTCACCTGCTGGGTTAAGGACTCTATTGTGTTAGGGCAGTCATTGGTGGTAGCTGAAATTTAGAATATTGTGATTCAATTAAATAATTAACTTAATTACTGTAGTTTTACTGGCCTTGAAGTCAAGTGCTGTAAGACCTCCAATTTCATTCTTCCTTCCCAAAACTATTATGGCTATTCTACATCCTTTTCATTTCCTTATGGGTTTTAAAGTCAGCTAGTCGGTATCTATGAAAAATCCTCCTGTGATTTTGATTGTGATTGTACTACATTTTTTGATCAATATGCGTAGAACTGACATGTTAACAATATTGAGTCTTCTGACCCAGAAACCAGAGGCATCTCTTTCTTTCTTCAGTATTTCGTTAGTTTCTCTTCACAAAGTTTTATAATTTTCAATACAGGTTTGCACTGAAATTTTTAAATAATATTATAGAGGACATTCTTTTCTTAATTTCAGTATCCAGTTATTGCTAGTGTCTAGAGGTATGTTTTGTATATTGATATTGTATTATACAACTTTACTATTTCACTTATTAGTTTGCTAATATTTTGGATTAGGTTTTATTGGATTTTCTATATAACTGATCATATCTTCTGTCAGTATGGATGATCCTCCTTCCTTCCCAAACTGTACTCACTGTCCCCCTTTTTCTTGCATCGTTAACTGGCTGGAACATATAAGACAATGTTAAATAGGAGTCTAATTTGCAATGCTATATCCCTTCATTTATGTAATAATACCATTCAATAACATATTTCCATTTCACCTCAGTCTTCTTGGTGAAGTCCCCTTCTCTGCACTCTCTGAGCATTCTGTGACTACTGTCAGCACTGCACTGTCATTGTGACACAGGTGACAGTCGGCTGCCCTCTGCTATGAGCTACAGCGGCTGTGTCATATGGCACGAGGATTCCCAGTGAGTTTTCCATGGCCTTAGGTAGTTTCCTTAGAAGAGTGACTTGTTCAGAGTTACACAAGGGAGGTTTATGAAAACTCCCGGCTTCTCTCTGCATATCTCTCCTCTCTGATACTCTGTTCTGTAAATTCTAGCTGTTAAGCTGTCCTTGGACCCTTAGCCTCAACCTTTGAATTCTTAGAGTCTGCTGGCCTTCAACTGGACTCATCCTTCCTGGGCCATGGCTTGTTATCTCCCCGAAGGCAGCAAGTTGGACATCTGTAAGGTTCACTTCATTCCATGTCTTTCCAGGATCACTGTAATTCACTGCTTGATTCTCAAAAACTTGCAACTGTTGTTTTGTGTATTTTGCTTGTATTTCGGTTGTTTCAGGCTGCAGGGTAAATGCAATCTCCATTACTTCTCTTGGGTGGAAGCGGCAGTCTCGTTTCATTTAGTGTACTTTTGATAATGTCTTCTAGTTTAAAGTAGTTATAAGTACCCTCAGCAATCGGGTGATGGTGAGGTGTGTGACCACACTGTGGGACCCCTTCAGCCTTCAACTGAAGTTTAGAAACAGGACTACATTAACAGGTAAGGTTGGATGTTAGGAATAAATTTTCATTAGTTATTCTGGAGAATGTTGAGGACTCACCACTTAAAGGTGAAATATTAAAAAGTAATAACAAAATTAAAAATGAATCTGTACTTCTTAAAAATTACTGCAGTCAGCATAGTTCTAGAATTCTAATAGCTAAGCTTTTGCCCATAACTATCATTACCTGCAACGTGCTGATGACTCCTAAGGCTGTTTTTTTGTTTTTCGTAGTCCAAGGGTCTCTCCTGAGTTTAAGACCCATCACCTATTACCCATCTCACTAAATTATCTATTATCTAAAAAACCTTGGTTCCTTCAGTTTCAAGATTGAAATCAACTCCATCTCAGCTACTGCTCTTCCTTTCCTCCTGGATTGTTTACTATGATGTTCTTATGCCTTTATGAGTTTGTGTATAATTTTGCATTCTACTAGGGTAACTTTTCTGTACTCAGCCCCTGGAAAATGCCTCCTTGGTCCAGGAACTCATATAAGATTTTGTGCATGCATTTGTTTAATTAACTTCTAAATATCCCTGTACCTTTCCCAAACTTCTTATGATTCCTGGGACACTGATGCTCTCACTATCACCTGTAGCTATAATGTAGCTCCATTCTTTGGTTAATTGGTCCAACTTTGTGGGTTATTTTGCAATGCTGAATGTGTTCTACCATGTCAACCTAGCCATGGACTTATGTCCTTTCCTGGATTTCTACTGTAAAGACTACACTACAGCATTTTGCAGATGGTGTCAGAAATGATTAAAGATTGAGAGAGTTGGACGGGAATTACATCATCACACTACTGAGTACTTATTTGACATTTTCTCTCTCAAACTATCCCTTTGCTATTTCTGCCAACTTGGGGTACAGCCTTTCAGGATTATCCCACTGTCTCACTCCATCCCTGAGAAATTCTCTGTTTCTCAACACACAACAATTCAGTGACTGCAGGAGTTCTGTGCATTGTTCTCTTTTTTAAAGAGAAATTTTAGTGCTAACTCTTGTGATAATATCTTCCATTCCTTAAATCACTTTTGCATTCTGCATTAATTTCTTAAATGCAAAAATCTTCAAAGTTATTATAAAGCATTGCATTTTTAAAGTTATTGATATTATGATGAAATTATGTGACAAAATTTGTCATCCTAAAAGAGAATATAATTTCTTTTATATACTTAAAAATTTTGTCTTGGAAAACTTTTTCCTTTGAGAGGATAAGGATGAAAGAAAAATTCAGAGCTGATGAAAAATCAGAAAAATTGATAAACATAAAAATATAATTTTATCTTATTTATTTTGAGATTCTTTACCAAGTGAAAATTCAAATGAAAAGCCAACTAAAATGTTGCTACACATGGTGAATGAGATCAGTATGCACTAGTTTATACAAAGGTATATGATTGGGCAATAGTACTAAAACAAAGAAAAAGGCATTATACTGTATAAATTGTCTGAACAAAACTAGAACCAAAGCAAACAAAACTCACTGCCACTGAGTTGATTTTGACTCACAGTGATGCACAGACAGAGTAGAATTGCTCCAAGGTGCACCTGGCAGACTTGAACTGCCAACCTTTTGGTTAGCAGCTGTTGTACTTAATCACTACAGCACCAGCTTCTTAATAATGGAATGTTCCATCAGTGTTATGGATTGAATTGTATCCCCTCAAAATGTATATGAATTTGGCTAGGCTATCATTCGCAGTGTTGTGTGGTTGTCCATCACTTTGTGATCTGATGTGATCATCCTATGTGTTGTAATTCCTAACCTCTATGGTGTTAATAAGGCAGGATTAGAGGCAGTTATGTGAATGAGGCAGGGCTCGATTTACAGGATAAAGATGTGTCTTGAGTCAACCTCTAGAGGGATATGAAAGAGAGAGGTGAGCAGAGAGGAGTGGGACCTCCTGCCACCTAGAAAGAAGCACTGGGAGTGGAGCATGTCCTTTGGACTAGAAGTCCCTATGCTAAAAAGCTCCTAAGACAGGGGAAGATTGAAAACAAAGACCTTCCTCCCAAATCAGTAAAGGGAGAAAGTCTTCCCTTGGAGTTGGTGCCCTGAATTCAGATTTATAGTCTAGTAGATTGAGAGAGAAAAAATTTCTGTTTCTTAAAGCTATCCATTTGTGGAGTTTCTGTTAGCATCAGGTAACTAAGTCAGTGCTTTTCATACACGTTAGAAAGACAACAGACATCACTTTGCACAAAATTACAAAACTCATCAGCATCACATATAATTTTATTTTAATAAAATAAATATGTGACATGTTTAACAACATAGGCAGAAAATTTAAGAGTTGCTGCACTCTCCTACACTGCTGGTGGGATTGCAAAAATGGTATAACCACTTTGGAAAGCAACCTGGTGCTTCCTTAGTAAGCTGGAAATAGATATATGATTTGACCCAGTAGTCCCACTGCTTGGAATATATCCTACACAGTCAAGGGCAGTCACACAAACAGATACATGCACATTAAAGTTTATTGCAGCACAGTCCACAATAGCTAAAAGACAGAATCAACCCAGATGCCCAACAACAGATGAATGGATAAACAGACTATGGTATATATACTCAATGGAAAACTATGCAATGATAAATAACAATGATGATTTTAGGAAGCATCTCATAAACTGGTTTCAATTGGAAGACATTATGTTGAGTGAAATCAGTCAGCAGCACAAGGACAAATATTGTATGAGACCCCTACTATAAGAACTTAAAAATAGACTCATGTACAGAAAAAACAAAAAAAAAAGACTCTTTGAGGGTTCAAGAGAGGGGAGAGAAGGAGAGGGCTGGTGATAGATTAGATAGTTGATGGAAATTTGGTTGAGTGAAAGCAGCGACAGCACACAACAGAAAGAAGATTAATTGGACTTCAACATCAACTGAAAAGTCTTCTAATCTTAACCTAACATTGCAAGGATAAAGTAGCAGGGGTGGGGGTCTGGGGACCATGCTCTCAAGGGACATTGAGGCCAATTGGCATAAACCAGCCTATTGCTAAGCCAGTCTTCTGCATCACATATTGATGAGTGGATCTGTGGTCTTAAAAGCTAGCAAGCTGCCATCTGAGGTACATCAAATGGTCCCAGCTCAGCTGGAACAGATGATCACCAAGAACAACAAAGACATGAGGGAAAAAGAGCCCAGGAGACAGAAGGACCCATGTGAATGGGTGACTGTATCACTATGTGACCAGAAGAACCAGATGGTGCCCAGATACAACCAAAGACAGCCGCCATGGGGCACACAATGTTGAGTCCCAGTGGCAACACAAGGAAAAGAGGGGTGCACCTCAAGAACTCTACTGAAAGACCGTCGCTGATGGTCTGGAGGCCCGGGGGTGCTCTGGGAGCATGGGCTAGACCGGCTGCTGCCCCGACTGGAAAACATTCCCGAGGTCAACTCTTTGGACAGCAATGGACCTGACTGAGAACACAGTGTGACCCTATGGTGTGTGTACTCTATGGTTTTATGCAACTATAGATGCTGTCCTACTGGCATCTTATTAGAAGGGAAAGAAGAGGATGGAGAGGAGGGATCAGGAGATTGTTAAGAGGATATGACATATATAGAACAAAAAGGAGTGTGCTGTCACCAGGCAAGGAGAGCAGAAGGAGCTGCAGGTAGGCAGCCATGCAAATTTAATTTGGATTGTATACTTTCACTTAATTATAGAGAAAAAAAAAAAAGGAAAAAGAAAAAAAAGAGTCGCTGCAAAACTTACAGGAAAAGATCAAAGTCTCTATGCACATCTTTTCACATAACTTGGATTTAATGGCACTGAAGTTTCTATGCCAATAAAATAACTTGTAAATACTCTCAGAACTAACAAGAGTCAAAATAAAATTTTGAAGTTGCATGAAGATTATCTTATATGTTGAAACTTGACATGAAATTCCATGATTGGTATCTTATAAGCAATTAAATTTATGTGAATTAGCAATTATTAAAAACTGTATTTCCTGGCTTAAACTTGAATTCCTCATCAATTACTTAATAAGTAATAATAAGACAGATTTCCTAAATACTATTTAAAAGACTTTACATTTTGAAAGAAAAGCTTTCATAGTGTCACTGGGACAAACCAGATTTTGCTAAACATATTAGAATTTTCAATTACTGGAATAAAATTTTTCTGTTGTGCTGACAAGTATCTAAAGAATCATTTTCTGAAATCTTGCTAGAATATGATGATTTCTCAGTTGCTGTAAGATGTCCAACTAATGTACCTAAAAGCAGCTCTTAATGAAATGATTTACCGTATGTTCTGGTTTTTAATGCTTATTTTTGCTTTAGCACCTCTCTAAAGCAAACACGTTTCTTAGCATTTATAAATTTCTGTTATTTCTACTATAGCAAAGTTATCTCCCTGAGCACTACAGCTTTGTTTATCACGAAGAAAAAGATAGTCTGTGAATCTAGATTTATTAATAGAACCTATAGAAGTTGCTTCATAATCCATTCTTAGGTTTCTTCCTTTTCATTTGGCTTAAATCTATCTCAACAAATATTTGAAGGCAATTTCCTGCAATAGAATCATACTAAAATTATTCTGCTTTGTGGGATAATCTGGAGGCATCCTCAGACTATCTCCTGTATTATAAATTCAACAAGTTAAAAGACAATATTCAGTATTTTCTGCTCCCTTCAAGTGATTTAGCTAATTAAGTTACAGTGGTAATGGGCTTCAGCTCAAAACTACAAGTTTCATCTCTTCAGGGAGCAAATCTTATTTCTTATAAAGAAATACGCTTGTCTATAGACCTCATCAATATATTGGGCCATTATTTTGCAAATACCACCTGTGTGTGCCTTAACATTGGTTAACTGTAGACCACAGCAATTAATAATAAAACATGGTAGACCACTTATTTTACTTCATTTCTGAATTTAAACCTTTGTTACTCAAATAACAACTACTCAATTGGCCCAATTCAAAAATGATGGAAATGTCCTAAGTAGCACTTGCTAGCCCGTACACTCCTAAATCCCTTTTCTTCTCTTGTAAAGCAACGTAGTGACACAGTTTTATACTGTTAAATTCTTCAGCTTTACAATTTCTTTTCCAATGGACTCCTGTATTTTGGCTCTTTGAATTTTTCCTATTGAGTATTTACTTATGCTTAGTAAATTCATGAATAAATGCAAGTAACCAAAATTTTCTTTACATTTGAATTTCTAGAAATGTTGATTCATAAGCCTCCTTTTACATACATCTCAAGAATTTGTAGTCTGATAAAATTTCTAAAAATTTTCTAACCTTAAGAGTAAACTGGAACCAGCAAAATTAATACATAGGTATGCTGGAACACCATTTTTAAAAGTAAATTATCTTTCAAAAAAACACCTTCCTTAAAAGGGGGAAAAAGTGAAACAAAACAAAGCAAAAGGTTGCCTCCAAGGCATATCTTGTTTAAAAAAAAAAAATCTTCAAGTGTGAGTAAACTGAATCTGATTTTGCTCCTAACACCATGCTGGTTCATTTGCTAATTAATCAAATATGAGCTTTTTTCCTTGATATCATCTTAAGTAATCCTTTGATAAAAATGCATATTTTATTCATCAAATATTTATAGATAATCTATTAAAATGCATACCCTCTAAGCCCTCTGTAGGGCACAACACTGAATAAATCATGAGCTCTGTCCACAAAGGTTTTATGGACTCTTGAAGAGGATATGCATACATCGTATGTACATGTCATATGTAGATATTATATATATATATACTTTTTGTATATATTTGACATGTTTGTCAAGCAACACACATTCTACATTGTATATGCTAGTACAGAAACTATAAAGCTGAACTTTAGCTTTTTCCAGCATCCCAAATCTGGGGTAATATAAAGATTACCATAAGAAAATTATCAAAAGCAATCTCTGGAAACAGAGGCAGGAAGGATATTCTGACTATTTATGAGAAAAGTGAGTTGAGGGTAAATAAGTTGGGGAGACAGTGATGGAGATTACTTCAAAGGAACAAGGAGCAGTATTAGAGGATGCCCAGGTGAAAAGAGACACAGCTGCTGGGTTCTCCATTGTATCTCTATCGTCCAACCCAGGAGTTGTGCTAAAGAAATGTGCTTAACAAAAGGAAAGAAAGAAAGGAAGGAATGGTGCAGGGCAGTGCTTTGAGGAATTCCCAAACCAGGATTCATGGGAAGTTGAAAGAGAAACTTTGGTGAGAAACCTCCTGTCGTGTCCAGTTGAAGTCGTGTCAGGTGCAATCCTTTATTATTGCTCAAATATTTTATCTATCCACTGACACTACTTCACCACTAGATGTCTGAACTGAATTACTGCAAACCCAAACCCACTGTTGTCCATTCCGTTCTGACTCATAGCAGCCCCACAGGGTTTCCAAGGCTGTAATCTCTCTGGAAGCTACCTGCCACATCTCTC
Source organism: Heterohyrax brucei (assembly GCA_028571685.1). Classification (NCBI taxonomy): domain Eukaryota; kingdom Metazoa; phylum Chordata; class Mammalia; order Hyracoidea; family Procaviidae; genus Heterohyrax; species Heterohyrax brucei. The sequence continues at coordinate 41,831,859 of CM053152.1, forward strand.
TCCTGGAGCTACTGGTGGCTTAGGAAGCGCTGAGATTTTTGTTCCCAATGGATTGCCTTAACCGCTGGGCCCGGCCCCTGTTTGAGGAACGTCCCCAACTCCAGTTACGAAACTTCTGTTCCATTCCCCTCTACTCCTCATCAATGTTACTACTGAGAAGTCTTTCTAAAAATCAAATACTATCATCTCACTCTCTTTATTTACATGCATCAACCCCCACACCAAGTCCCAGCTTGTTTTTGTGGTACACAAAAGCCTTCAAGATTTGGCTCTTGCTTATCTCTCTATGGAAACCCTGGTGATGCAGTGGTTAAATGCTTAGCTGCCAACCCAAAGGTCAGCAGATTGAATCTACCAGTGCTCCTTGGAAACTCTGTAGGGCTCTGTCCTATAGGGTCGTGGACTCCACAGCAATGCGTTTAGTTTTTGGTTTTCTATGTCTCTACCCTCATCTGTAACTATACCCCAGCTGAATTCTATGGGCTTCATATAAAAATATTATAGTTTCAGCAAATGCTCGAGGTCCTTTCAGAACGAGTACTTTCTTTGTCCTCTGTGTGAAAAGCACCCCTGTGCTGCCGTCTGCCCATTACCGTGCCGTCACATTGACCACACTACATTGACACTGCCTCTAAGCTTCTCTTTTCCCTTATGGACTAGATATTTCTTAAGATCAGGAACTGAAATTGATTTAACATTCTATCTACACTGTTTATGAAGATAGTTGATACCATTAATGAAAAGTTTCTGGCTTTCATATATACACACATATGTGTATCTGAATGTATTGATGTATTGATACGTTTTCACAGATCTTTCTGTGCTTTAGCATTTTAGGGATATTTAGGGATAACTGGTCTGACTAATGGTAAACTTATAATCTATTTCACTTAGTCCTTAAAATTTGTGTCATTTATATTTGCTGACTGGTTTCTTCTCTCATTTTCTTAATGTTTCATAATCTCATTTGGTCAATAGGAATTCATATAAGTCTTTATTACCTCCAGGTCCTCAGTAATAGGTACTATTTTAACTACAGATGCGGCCTCTATTCTGCGTTAAAAGGCTTGTATTACCATTTTTCTTCCAGTATCTTTCTCTTACTCATTTACTAACAATCAAAGATTTTATTTTCTTCACTTGCTAGATTGTTTATGTTCTCTCCTGGCATATATAAGAAAGTTGGTATTTTATTTGCCTATATCTAGTACCAGGGACCTTGGTGGAGTAGTGATTAAGTGCTATAGCTGCCTAACCAAAAGTTTGGCCATTCAAATCTACCAAGTGCTCCTTGGAAACTCTATGGGGCAGTTTCACTCTGTCCTATAGGGTCGCTATGAGTCAGAATCAGCTCAACAGCAGCTGGTTTGGCATTGGTTTTGTATCTAGTTCTAACTCGCACATCTTTTTCTTTCTGCTTTACCTGAAAAAAAAAAAAAAAGACAAGCATTCTTTTGCACTTTTCTGCTTTCTAATTTCTACAAATATTTTTAAATGAGAAAGATCAATAACTGATGTTTTCAGAACAAGAACATAGATCTTTCTTCCAGTGTGTCACTGGATGGTCTTGAACTGCACACTTTTCAGTTAGTGTCCAAATGTGTTAATCATTTCTACCACCCGGGGACTAAAGACACAGTACACCTTCTTTTCAGTTAAGCCAGAAGTGGAGCAGGTAACTATAAAGGCTCAGGTACTGGTCATCCACAGATTTCTCTTCATGTGTAATACTTATATGTGCACATAAGTTTAAATGCATTTTGGTAGATTTCAATTTTTCTGAAAAATTTGACCTATGAAAATTTTTACATAAAAATACAGCATAAAATGTTTTATGCCATATAGGTTTAATTCTGCACAATGTATCATATTCTATAATACAGCTTTACATTACTTAGCTTAAGAGATGTTATGATTGGGACATGGTCTCCCAATAAAACACAAACTCAAATCTACAAACTTCAGGTTTATTTCATAAAAATCAGATTTATTTTAAAAAAATCACTTTACTTCTAAAAATAAAATAATTTATTGTTCTAAATAAGCAGCCTGGGGAAGTCTTTAAGAAAAGTAACCATGCAGTGTGTAGTGAGATGCTGACAACTAACCAAATCACTGCTGTTGAGTTGATGCTGACTCATAGTGACCCCAGAGAACAGTGTAGAATGTCCCGTAGTTTCCAAGGAACAGCTAGTAGCTGTAGCACTTAACCATTATGCCACCAGGGTTTTCAAGATGCTAGCATCCCAGGCATGTAAAAAATTCCTAAATGAAAGGTGCTGTTTTCAGCAATAATGCACTCCACCATTCACCAAAACAGCTCAAGAATGCATGAGTTCTTGGCTGCAGTTATAGACACTGATGATCACCATTTAGAATGTTTTTTTCACAATAACACTTTCTTCATTTTTCTCCTGTCTCTTGGTTTCTTCTTCTTCCTTAGATGGATGTCATGTTTCTCCAGGTATTTTCTAAGGTTCTTGTCTTTGTTCCTCTTGATTTTTTTCTTTCTTTATTAAGTGTCTCAAACTTATGGCTTCATAATCTGACCACAAAGCCTATTCATGGAGCCCTTCTTGCTTATATGGCAAACTGTATTTCATTTGCTCAGAGGATATCTCTATATGGGGGTCTCACTCTTTCATTAAGCTGTGTTTAACCAAACAGGACTCTGTTTTCCCTTGAGTAGAACTGCCTCATAGAGTTTTCAGGGAGCATCTGGGGAATTTAAACTGCTGACCCTTTGGTTAGGAGCTGTAGCTTTTAAGCACTATCACACCAAGGTTTCCCAAGGATCTTGCCAATTCTCTGGTTATTTTTGTTCTCCCTAACTACATAGAATGGAAACCCTGGTGGTGTGGTGGTTAAGTGCCGCATCTGCTAACCAAAAGGTCAGCAGTTTGAATCCACCAGGCACTCTGTGGGAACCCCTATGGAGCAGTTCTACCCTGTCCTATAGGGTCACTATGAGTCAGAATCGATTTGATAGCAGTAGCTTTTGTCCTACACAGATTAGACTGTTGTTATTTGTTCTCTTCTTTTCAACCCCAGAGTCCATCACTGTGCTTCTAAATGTCTGCTAACTTCCTATTCTCCACACCTGTGCTACCTTTCTAGTACATGATCTAATAATTGTGGAAGCATTTTTTTCTAACAGTAATTTCTCAGGTCCATTTCCCAAATATTCTCACTGAAAATATAGCTTAAATGAATTATATTTTAAGACATAATTTGTGAGCTGTCCCTTAAAGTAACTGTCCACTGCCATCTATATTAAGACGTCAGCTGGTAACCAAAAGGTCAGCAGCTGGAATCCAGTAGCAGCTTGAAACCCTGAGGAGAAATTCTCCCTTGTCCTGTCATGTCGCTTGTGAGTCACAATTGACTCAGGGGCAATGGGTTTGGTTTTTATCAGCTACATTCCCTCATGGCCTTGTAGCTAAGTTCTCAGCTGTTAATCAGAAGTACAAACTCATCCTCTTCTCAGTGTCAGAAAAATGTTTCACTCTGCTTCCATGAAGATTACAGCCTTGGAAAGCCTATGGGGCAGTTCTACAGTGCCCTATAGGGTTGCTAGGAGTAGGAACTGACTTACTGGCAGCAGCTCTCAGTTTTGGGTCATTAAGTAATGTAGTCTATGTCCCATTTCCTAACTTTCAATGTCTTCCACAATAAACCACTATATATGTATGAATGTATGTCTCTGCCTCTATCCACCTTCTCTCTCTCTCCTTCCAGTTAGCTATTGCTCTAATCCCAGCCATGAACTCTCCGCAGCAACATGTTCCATCAGGGACAGCCTGGGCTGGAAGTCAGAGGACAGAGGTCTCAACCTAGCTCTACCATGTGCAAACTGGGTCACTGGGTATGCTTCACATGAGCTCTTTGAGAGTTAATCATCTTTAAAATGGACCTAATAAAATCTTCCTTCACAGATTTGTTTGTGAGGATTAAATTAAAGTAAACAAATTGAAAAGTTAAAATGCTGTAGAAACATGAATTAACACAATGATGCTGGAACTCACCATCTACTATGTGCGGCTGGCTGCATAGACACAGCACAAGGTAATCAGTTGCTACTAAGTCATCTCTAACTCATGGCAAATTCATGTGTATTGGAGTAAAACTGTACTCCCCAGGGTTTTCAACGACTGAGTTATTATATGCAGAACACCAGGTCTTTCTTCCAAGGCCCCTCTGTGTGGACTCACACGGTACACCTTTTGGTTAGTAGCTGAGTGGGTTAACCATTTGTTACCACCCAAGGACTATAGACACAGTGCAGCTTCCTCTAGTTCTTCGTGAAAAGACTTTATAACACTACTTACATGGCATTGTGAGGCAAGTAACTACTTACTTGTAATATTTGGAAAAGTTTCTCCTATGTTAACATTTAAGATAAATGGAGGGGAAGGAAAAAGCTTTGCTTTTTCATAGGATCACTGTTATTTAGAATGTGGCAGGATAAATATTTCCAAAGAAAGAAGAAAAGCTAAAAGAGAAGACAGGAGATGGAAAAAGGACGAGCAGCAATTTTGATACGGTAAAGATAACATTTGATAATCCCATTTCAGCCTTGAATTTTGAATGAATCAGCTGGCTGAGAGCTTTTTGATCCAAAACAGGGAAAGATGCCAGCTGGCAACTGTAGAGGCTAAATGTGAAGATCTTCCTAGTTCTATGAAAATATTTTTAATAAGAAACATGCATTTAATTTATCACAGAAGAAGCAAGGAAAGGTCTCATCACGCAGCCTTTGCTAGAATTGTATGTCTGAGGTTCTGTGAGGTGAGCACTGTGATGGACGTCATCAGGACGCCTGATGTCGTGCTTTCCTCACTGTGCTGCACGTGTTTTTATTTGTTTGTTAGCTTTTTGCATCCCAAATGGTAAGGCAGTGTAATGTGGGATTAACTCTGAAAAATGCCTCAGTGTTGTGCAAAGCAGGTCAGCAACATCTAAGGCTTCTGGATCTGTGGTTGTGTGGATCAGGGGCAAGGAGGGAGGGAGGGACTGGAATGTATTAAAGCATGATCTGTGCTTCTTGAGGAATCTTACACTAATCTTAATATAATTTTAGCATACTGTAGACCTCAAATCAATTTTAACATGAGGAATCCGAATGTGGTAAACTATGATTTGTGAGTACTGTGGAGTCTTACACTCATCATAATGTAATTTTATCATACTCAATGCCTCAAATTGATTTTAACATTAAGATATTAAAATATTGGATGTCACACCTAAGTTTTATAAGAAATATTTCCAGTGACATAGGACGTAGGAGAATGCTGTGTCTTTCATATCTTACATAAGCAGTCAAGTGTTTGTTCTGGTCAATCATTCTCTTCTCTGCAGGTGGCCATGGGTGTCTTTGATGAGTGCAACCTGAGTCACGTGTTAACACAAACGACATGTGATTATCTCTAGGAGTGGCGTCGTATGATTTAGAACAAGTCTGTAGGTCTAATATAAAGATCCTTCAAATAAATCATCCAGCTAAGCGTCTGTGGCCCCAAATTCCTCATTTAAAAATGTTGATAAATGAAGTAGCTCTTTAGCTAATAAATGAACTATCTCTTTAGTTATCCTTTGTCAGCAACATTCGTTTTAATGGAAAGTGAGTTTACAGGGTTCCATGATTGAACTACTGAGCCACGTCAGTGCTGGCAAATGACGGGCTAAATTATTGATGCTACACACTAATGAGTTCTGATGAGAAATAAACCACAGACATTACGTTTCAAGTGGTTCATAATTATTTTTGTACTTTAAAAGCCATTTTATTCTTTTTCCAAATCATACTGGTTCTGTAAAACAAAAACATAGTTAGTGATTATACTAAAATTATTGAATTTGTGGCAAAAAAAAAAAAAAAACCTTTGCAAGTTTTCATTTCTGTGAAGTTAATGTTACACTAGGTTTCTGTTTGCTTTATATACTTCTGGGAAAAGATAATTAAATTAAATGTCTAAATTTTAAAACCAGTGTCTTTAAATAAGATAATCTGCTCTGTAACCATGGTCAGCATTTCAATAGATGCATTTATAATCTATGCTATATCTATCAACACATTTACTGGAGCTGGATTGAAATGCTATAATTAATTCAGGTAATGACAAATAGACAGGGGCTTCCATGAAGCAGCTTTGTTTGGGTAATGAATTTCTCTTCAGACTTGTGATACAGCAGGAGGTGTGTACTATGAAGTGATAGATGCTTGATTCAGTCAGAGCCTGGTGGCAATAATTAAAGTAGGTTCATATTCAGCCAAGGCACACAGTGGTCCATACATCTCTGTAATGTGGTGACAATGTCCTTTAATATTTTCTCCCGGACTGAAATCGTAATTGTATAGCCCTGTGACCTTCCTTCCTTGCTTAGGGTTGATTTACACTGAAGTGATTCAAACAGGGCTCAATCTGGAGGCCTCAGAACTGGTTGTTAATTAAGAGGGGTTGGAGGTGGAAATCACAGTTGACGAAGTGTTAACCCGAAGAGTCATCACTTTTTGGACGTCAGTCTTTGGACAAGTCTGTTAGTTTCTCCACAAGTCATTCCCACAAAAGGGTAACAAGTTTTCTGCTGTCTGAGAGGGTTATATACTTACCAAATCTTAAAACTGAAACTTGCTGTATAAGGTAAATCTTTTTCTTATATTTTCCTGGATGATAGTTCATTTAAGGAAAGTTCATCAGAATTAGCTTGGAAAATATTCCCTTAATAAACTGAGTGATATGTGGTGGAAAGGAATGAGAAATTTTTTAAATCCAGGTTGATCAACATGACAATTGTTTCCCCTTTACACTAATATCTGCAGATCATAACTGCTGCTATCATGTTGGTTCTGACTCATAGGGAACCTATAGGACAGAGCACAGCTGCCCCACTGAGTTTCCAAGGAGCACTTGGTGGATTTGAATTGATGACCTTTTGGTTGAAAGATGTAATACTTAACCACTATGCAGGCAAGGTTTCTGGCTCAGGCCATAGGAGAAAGAAAATTTCCATCATGTTGGACTGGCATATGGCATCTAGTGCAGCATATCTGGATTCTCATGTGATGTGTGCTTTATATGTATATATTTTTTTTAAAAAGGAACTTGTTTAACTCTGTAATACTCCATTCTCATAATAATGTATAGAGTCTTTTTTTTCCCTTTCTTTTCACCTTTGTGGTTTTCTCATTATTCTTGATAGACTTGGCACCAGTTTCAAATAACAAGCATACTTAGAATTACATTATTTTCTGTATTTTCTTTTTAAACTTTATTCTAATATTTCCCTCTTGTTACAACCACACTGTTCATCGTTTAACTTTTGGGTGAAAAATTGTGTGTCTGAGTTAATCTCATATCAAAGCAGCATCATTATATAATAATGATGCTAAGTTGTATGAAAAATACCTACTGGATATGCTCCATTAGTCACTAATTTCAAACCTAAAGTTCTGTCTTTGAAAAACTCGTCTCCCTAACACCACTGACATGGCTCCTCTACTTGAAAAATGTACTGCCTTCAAAAAGTGAATGTTAAATAATAAAAATACAGGGGTTTTTCACTGATGGCTAAGAAAAATTGAAATATATAAAAATTTATATTTTCCTAAATACCAACAAAAATAAGCTCATTTTATTTCAAAGTCAAAATAAGGAATGCATTTTAACATGGTATTTAACAGATAGAGCAGATAATTAAACTGTAAATTGGATTTAATATTAACCTCTTCAGGCTACATTGTACTATATGTATGAAATTAATGTATCTCAAACCTTAGACATCAGTCTTTGGATTGAGGTTTTCCTTTGTTTATCTTCAAATTGAAGTAACACTGGTGATGCACTGGTACCATTGTTACTTATCTACAGGCATCCACCAATGCTATCAGAGAGGGCCTTCCAGATATTTGAAAAGATGACTCAGAAGTGTCAAGCAGAAATCACAGACTTTGGAGTCAAATTTGAGATTGAGAGTGAGAGGAAACGGGAAATAGGAGTACAGCATCTAGGAAAAATAAAGAACTCAAACATTCAAAGAGACAATTTCACAGCAAAGTCAAGAAATGGTAAGAACAAAGTAGATTTGGTTATAATAATAGCCAAGAAGAACTTCATTTATTCAACATCTTTATTAGGATATTCATAGATGCCATAGTAGATTAATGGTAAATGCTATGTCAGGTGTTAGTTAAGCCATAGAACTACTTGTAAGTTGGGCCCACTGAAAAACTGTTCCCGGGGTTTTTACTACGACCTTGCTTTTGTATTCTCCTGTACCCCAGCTACTATGCAATACCCATATAGACTTTCTAATACTACTCTAAGGACACGGCTTGATTTTATGCCCTTGTATTGTCACTCCCTTCCTGTGGGGTTAACCTTATATGAAGTTTATTAATTCTGTTGAAAACATTTCCTAATTTCACCTATGATTCATTCTTTGATGCACATGATATTTACAAGTCTGTGACTTAATTAGCAAATATTTAGGTATTTTCTAAATGTCATATAATTACTGAATTGAATGTAATTCCATTGTGTTCAGAAAACATATTCTTCATGATTTCAGCTCTTTAAAAATTACTGAGACTTGTTTTATGACCCAGCATATGGTCTACTCACATACAAGTAGAAGTTTGCTCAAGACCATTCAAAAATGATTGCAACAGTATGTTGACAAGGAACTGCCAGAAATTCCAGCTGGATTCAAAAGAGGATGTGGAACCAAGGTTATCATTGCTGATGTCTGATGGATCCTGGCTGAAAACAGGGAATACTGGTAAGATGTTTATCTGTGTTTCATTGACTATACAAAGGCATTTGACTGTGTGGATCATAACAAATGATGGGTAATGTTGTGGAGAATGCGAATTCCGGAACACTTAATTGTGATCCTGAGTAATCTGTATATGGATCAAGAAGCAGTCATGTGAACAGCACAATGGGACACTGAGTGGTTTAAAGTCAGGAAAGGCGTGCACTAGCGTTGTATCCTTTCACCATACTTTTTCAATCTGTATGCTGAGCAAATTTTCCAAGAAGCTGGATTATATCAAGAAGAAGGAGGCATCAAGATTGGAAGAAGACTCATAAGCAACCTGTGTTATGCAGATGATATAACCTTGCTGGCTGGCAGTGGACAGGATTTGAAACACTTACTGAAGAAGATCAAAGACCACAGTCTTCTGTACAGATTGCACCTCAACATCAAGAAAACAGAAATTCTCACAACTGGATCAGTAAGCAACATTGTGATAAATGGAGAAAGAATTAAGATTGTCAAGGATTTCATTTTACTTGGCTCCACAATCAACCCCCATGGAAACAGCGTCAAGAAATCAAAAGATGCACTGCATTGGGGAAATCTGCTACAAAAGACCTCTTTAAAGTATTGAAAAGTAAAGGTGCCACCTTGTAGACTAGGGTGCACCTGGCCCAAGCCATTGTATTTTCAGTTGTATCACATGCATATGAATGTTGGACAATCAATAAGGAAGACAGAAGAAAAACTGATGCCTTTGAATTGTGGTGTTGGAGAAAAATACTGAATGTACCATGGACTGCTAAAAGACCAAATAGACCTGTTCTGGAAGAAGTACACCCAGAGCGCTCTTTGGAAGCAAAGATGGCAAGACTGCTTCCTACATGCTTTGGACATGCTGTCAGGAGGGATCAGTCCCTGGAGAAGGATGTCATGTTCGGTAGAGTGGTGGGTCAGTAAAAAAGAGGAAGACCCTTGAAGAGACAGATGGACACTAGCACCGCAGTGACAGACTCAAACATAAAAACGATTGTGGACATGGCATAAGACCAGGCAGTGTTTTGTTCTGTTGCAGATGAGGTCACTATAAGTTGGAACTGACTCGACGGCATCTAACAGCAACAACAACATATGGTCTACGTTTGTGAACGCTTCACACGCAGTTTTAAAGAATGTATTTTCAGTTGTCGGGTGGAAGAGCACAAAACTAGGTAAGAGACGTGATGAGGGCCGTATCTCCAACGGGCCCAACTTAAGGAGTTGTTGCTAATGCTGTAAATGTCATTCAGGCCAAGATGGTTGATGTAACGGTGCAAGTACTCCGTGTTTATTGATTCTCCGCCTGCATGTTGTATGAACTCAGAGAGAGGAGCATTAAATCTCCAACTATAATCATAGACTTTCTGTTTCAGGTTTGCTTGCCGAGGTCTGTCACCCACAAAAGCCCCTGTGAAAAAAGTCACAAGCTTCTGTGATGACCGGCAGAGGCATTCCACCCGTGACATATTTTCTGGCTATACTCTCCTTGATAGTATTTTGCAACCTAATCAAACCTTCCTCAAAAACACCTCCTTACTTCCCGGCACAAGGATCAAAGAAGAAGGGTTTTACAACCCCCTCGGCTTAACGAATTCCAATGCAGCACACGCCCGCCTGAGAGCATCCCCGGCCCAGCCCCGCGGGCTTCCCCCAACGCACATGCCCCTCACAGGTGATCAGCAGATTGCAGGAAGGCTCTGAGAAGCTCCCCAGGGACAGCCACCCGCTGCCTCAGCTCTTAGAAATGAACATTCCACTTCCTACATCAGGAAGACAGATAGGCTTCTAAGTTTATTACGTTTGGTGTTGGCAAATAGACAAATACTAAAGAAATACCATTCTTAGAATAGTTTAAGAGAAACTTAGAGTGAGGAACGGTGGACACTCATTGCCCCCACAGGAAGAGATAAAAAGAGCCGAGAAGGAACAAATGGAGACAGTCAGATTAACTTTTAAGATGAGCCTATCCTTCCTGCACCTTTGACCTCGAGGATAGAGCTGAAGGTATAGCTTTATTCTCACTGTTGATTGTAATCACAATATATTTGTCTTGGGCCATTACCTAGAGGGCCCTAATGATTAACATGAAAAAGGACTTCAAGGTATCGGTCCTTCATTAGCTAACAGAGAGGACCGTAATAATTAACTTGAAAAGAGACCACTGTATCCAGCCATTATTTAGAAGACCCTAAGGGTCGCCATGAGTCGGATCTGACTCGACGGCACTTGGCTTGGCTTGGCTTGGCAATGATTGACATGAAGAGAGAACACGAGGTACCCACTTTTGCTAGCCAATCACCTACGTGGTCAAAGTACAGTTACCTCATTGACTATAAAAAAATAAAGAAAGACAGACCTTTACGGGGCTGCCATTCTCCAAAACTCTTTCCTGTCTCAGCCTCGTCTTTTTCCTCCTCCGCTGACGCCACCCCCACCCCTTCGTGTTCCTGAAACCCCGCCGGGGCTGGCTCCCGGTACCTTCTCAATTTTTGTTTGATATATTTTGAAATCTCTTATTAGATACGTGGAAGCCCTGGTGGTGTGGTGGGTTAAGTGCTATGTCTGCTAACCAAAAAGCTGACAGTTCAAATTTGCCAGGCACACCTTGAAAACTCTATGGGGCAGTTCTACTCTGATCTTTAGGGTTGCTATGAGTGGAATCTGACTAGATGGCAGTGGATTTTGGTAGATTAGATGCGTACACATTTCAGTTGTTATGTGTGCTTCAGGAACTGACTCTTTCTCATTATGAAATGATCCTCTTTATCCCTGGTAATGTTTCTGGCTGTGAAGGTTAATTTGTTTGATATTAATACAACTTTTCCAACCGCATTATGTTTAGCATTGATGGTATATTATTTTTCTGTTTCTTAATTTAAAGTCAGTGTCTTCATATTTAAAGTGTATTACTTGAAAACCCTGGCAGCATACTGGTTAAGTGCTATGTCTGCTAACCAGAACATCAGCAGTTCAAATCTTTCAGATGCTCCTTGGAAACTCTATGGGGCAGGTCTCCTCTGCCCTATAGGATTGCTATGAGTTTGAATTCACTCGACGGCAGTAGGTTTGATTTTGGTTTTACTTGTAGACAGTATAAAAATCAGTACCATATGCATATCTAATGAGGCATAGCTGTTTTTTAACTAGGGGCTATTGTTGTTATTGTTAGGTGCTGTGGATCCTATTCTGACTCATATTAGCCCTGTGAACAACAGAGCAAAACACTACTAGGTCTTAAGCCATGCCCACAATCATTTTTATGCTTAAACCTTGGGCTATTAGTCCTTTTATATGTAATATACATTTTAATATAGTTGAATTTAAGTCTGCAGGTTTTCTCATGATTAGTTCTTTTTGTTTTGTTTTATTTATTTCTGGTTTTCCTCATTTTGTCTTCTTTTGGCTTAATCAAATACTTATAGTATTCTAACTTAATTCCATGACCTTTTTATTTACAGCTCTGGAAGTGTAACGGTGGTTAAAAGTTGGCTGCCAACTGAAGATCGACAATTTGAATCCTCCAGCTGCTCTTTGGAAACCCTATGGGGCAGTTCTACTCTGTCCTATACGGTCATTGTCAGGACCAAGTTGACAACACATAACAACATTGGCTTTTTATCAGTATCTCTTTTAATTTTTTAAGCATCCTTCACTTAATTAGTCTCCAAAGAGTGAAAATCATACCAGCCAAGCCAAAGTCAAGTGCCGTCAAGTCGGATCCACAATTTATATTAAATTTAAGAGATTTTTCACAGAATAATTCTATTTCCTTCCTATCTTTCATATTATTTTTCTCATGTTTTGCATTTAGATAGATTAGAAATGTGACAGTAAAATGTTATACATTTTTTGGTATTAAAGTCACAGTCTTTTCAACCAATTAAGAATAAAAAGAATCTTCTATATTTGCTTACATATATTTGTTATAGCTGTTCTCTTCTTTTTGCCCCAAGTTTTTTTTCTTGTGTCATTTTCTTTCAGCTTGAATTACTTTCCTTAGTATTATTATAATTACTAGTGACCAGTTCTCTCCATTTTTACATATGTATAATGAAAGATATTTTAGCTAGGTACAGAGTTTCCTCTCCTCCTTTTCCTTTAAGCAGTTTAAAGATATTCCAGATATATTTAATATATATTTAAATACATTATATATTAATATTTATTTATTATATACAATATTTTATATACTATATTTATATATGAATATATATATTTAATATATCCAATATATTAAATATATATATTTAAACATATTCCAGATATTTCGTATCTCCTGGACCTCCAAAGCTTTTGATAAGAAATCAGAGGTAATTTTTTTATTTACTTTTCTCTGCTTTTAAGATTGTTCCCTTATCTTTGATTTTCAGTAGTTGACTACAATGTATTATATAACACACCTCTCTCTCTCTCTCTCTCTCTCTCTCTCTCTCTCATACACACACACCCACCCACCCACACACACCTTGCATTGGGCTCCCTGAGTTCCTTGGATCTGTAACTTATGGTCTGCACGAAATTCAGCCAAAAAATTTTAGCCATTGTATCTTGAAATAATTACACATATGACATACTGCTTGACATTGTCCTGTAAGTCACTGAGCCTCTGTTTATTTTTATTTTTTAATGCCTTTCTCTTTTTTTTACATTGTATTTTTCATATTTGCACATTTTCAATTTCACTGCCTCTCTTTCCTCAACTTTTGGTTATTTCCAATAGTCGGTTAAGCTTATTTAGTAAGTTATTTATTCCAGACTTTAAGTTTTTCAGTTTTAGGTTATTTCTCAGTTGAAATTCCCCAGCTGAGGAACTGGTTATCATCTTTACCTTTAATTATCTGAGTACTTTTATAGTGACATTTTAAAAGTCCTTGTCTTCTAAATACAACATCTACAGATTGCTTATACTAAGTGCTTTTTTCCTGTTTCTAGTAATTTGTTTTGCAGTCCTGGTGACATAGCGGTTTAAAGCTCAGCTGCTAACAAAAAGGTGAGCAGTTCAAATCCTACGGGGCACTTGTCCCCTGTCCTATAGGGTCACTGTGAGTGGGAATTGACTCAATGGCATCAGAATTTTTTTCCCCATATTAAACATTACAGCTGATACAGAGTATAGATATTCTGTTTATCCTCAGTAGAATGTAGATTTCTTTTCCCAGAAGAGAATTGAATTATTGTTTCATATCTTATATCTGTGGAGTCTTTTTTAAAAAAAAATTTATTATGATTGAATGAAAATGTATATTTCCATATAAATTTGCATGCTCACCTATATGCAGCTCCCGCTGCTCTTTGTGCCCTATCCTCTCTCCACCATACATGTTCTATCCTCCCAACAGTCTCCTATCCCCTCATCTCCACCCACTTCCCTTCCTCCAGCAAGAGGTCAGCAGGATGACATCCTATAGATTCATAGAACTGTAGAATTCCCACAAGCTACGATCACTCAGCGTCACCACATCGAATCCATTGCTGTCCAAAAAGTTGACCTTTATTATGATATATGGACAGAAGCAGCATCAGAGCCAAGTGCGATTCTCCCAGGGGAACTGTGAAGCCCCCCAGACCATCAATTGCTGTCTTTTATTGGAGATCTCAGGGTGTACCCCTATTTATTCTCTTGTTGTGAGACTCAACTTTGTGAGCTCCATTATGGCTATCACTGATGATGGCCAGGTACCATCTGGTTCTTGTGGTCACTACTCGATTCACAGACCCACTCACGTGGATCCCTCTGTCTTCTGGGTTCTCTTTTCCCCATGTCATTCTTGTCCTCTGTGATCATCCATTCCTGTTGAGTTGGAACCATTTGCTGTAACATTAGATGGCAGCTTGGAAACTTCTAGGATCTTAGATGCCACTCACCAACATGGGATGCAAAGAGTCCTCATAAGCAAAATGATAGCTGTGGCAATTGGCTTCAATTTCACCTGACAGCATGGTTCCTGGTCTCCCCCCCAGCTACTCTGTCCTTGCGATATTGAGATGAGTATTCAAATTGCACTGAAATCCAGTTATTATTGATCTTCTTTCTAATGTATGCTGTCACTGATTTCAACCAACCAAATTTCTATTAACTATCTAATCTAAACCCTCCCTACTCACCTCCCCTCCCTCCCCACCCTTGCAGCTCTCAAAGAGTCTTTACTTCTATGCATGAGTCTGTTTTTAAGTTCTTATCATAGGGATCTCATACAATATTTGTCCTTTTGTCACTGACTACTTTTACTCAGCATAATGTCCTACAGTTGAAATCAGGTTGAGAGATGTTTCCTTCTATCATCGTTGTTCTTTATCACTGCATAGTGTTTCATTGAGTATATATACCATAGTCTACTTATCTATTCATCTGTTGTTGGGCATCTGGGTTGATTCCATCTTTTTGCTATTGTGGATTGGGCTGCGATGAGCATTTGTGTGCATGTATCAGTTGCTGTGAATGGCCTTGATTCAGTAGGATATATTCCAAGCAGTGGAATTACTGGGTCAAATGATATATCTATATCCATTTTGTTAAGGGAGTGCCAGATTGCTTTCCAACAGTTGCTACACCAGCAGTGTAGGAGAGTTCCAAACTAGTGACAGCCTCTCCAGCATTTCTTGTTTTGTGTTTTTTGGATCATGGCCAACCTTGTTGGGGTGAGATGGTGTTCCATTCTTGTTTTGATTTGAATTTCTTTAATAGCTAATGATCATGAGCATGTCCACATATGTTTTTTTGGCTGCCTGGATCTCCTCTTTAGAGAAGTGTTTGTCCATCTCCTTTGCCCATCGCTTAATTGGATGATTTATCTTTTTCTTATTGGTAGTTTGTAGTATCTTATAGATTATGGAGATTAGGTGTTGGTTTGAAATAGAGTTGCCAAATATTTTTTCCCCTTCTGTAGGTAGCCTTTTAATTCTATTAATAAACTCTTTGGATGAACAAAAGTGTTTGATTCTTAGTAGTTCCCATTTATCTATTTTCTCTTCTGATGATTGTGCTTTGACAGATTTTGAAGTCTGTCTGTGTTGTGTATTAAACCTTCCATTGTTGTCCCTACTTTTCCTTGGATAAGCTTTATCATTTTAGATTTGATATTTAGGTCTTTGATCCAGTTTGAGTTGGTTTTTGTATAAGGTGTAAGACACGGGTCTTGTTTTAACTTAGTTCAGATGGATATCCAATTTTGCCAGCACCATTTGTTGAAGAGATTGTTTTTACCCCAGTTTAATGTCTTTAGGGCCTTTGTCGAATATCATCTGTTCATAGGAAGATGATGTCATCTCTATGATATCGATTCTGCTCCACTGATCTGTCTGTTTTTGTACCAGGACCAGGCTGTTTTGTCTACTGTGGCAGTGTAATAGGTTCTCAGGTTGGGTAATGAAAGGCCTCCCAGTGTGTTCTTCTTCTTTAGTAATGCTTTGCTTATCCAGGGCTTCTTCCCTTTCCAGACAAAGTTGGTAGTTTGTTCCTCCATCTCATTATAAAATGTCACTGGAACTTGTAGTGGGATTGCATTACATAAGTAGATTGCTTTGGGTAAAATAGACATTTTCACAATGTTAAGTCTTCCTACCCATGAGCAGGGTAGGTTTCTCCATTTATTTAAGACTTTCTTAGTTTCTTGTAGTAAGGGTTTGTAGTTATCTTTGTAAAGGTCTGTTATTTCTCTGGTTAAATTTATTCCTAGGTACTTTATCTTCTTAGGGGCCACAGTAAATGGTCTTGACTCAGTGATTTCTTCCTTACTAATCTTGTTGTTGGTATACAGGAATCCTACTGCTTTACTTGTTTATCTTGTATCCTGAGACTTTGCCGAACTCTTTTCTCAGTTTGAGTAGTTTCTGTATGGATTCTCTGCATATACAATCATATCATCTGCAAACAGGGGGAGATATTTAGCTCTTCTTTGCTACTGCAGATGGCCTTTATTCCTTGGTCTTGTCTAATTGGTCTAGCTAGAACTTCTAGTACAATGTTGAATAGGAGAGGTGAGAGTGGGCATACTTGTGTAGTTCCTGTTCTCAAGGGAAACTGTTTCAGTCTCTCTTCATTCAGGATGACGTAGGCAGTTGGCTTTGTATAAATGGCCTTTATTGTTTTGAGGAACTGGCCATTTATTCCTATTTTGCTGAGAGTTTTTAGAATGAATGGGTGTTGGACTTTATCAAATGCCTTTTCTGCATCAATAGACAAGATCAGGTGATTCTTGTCTTTTGTGATATTTATGTGGTTGATCGCATTAATTATTTTTTTTTTTGATGTTGAACCAGTCTTGTAGAGTCTTGTTTTTATGTTTTTTTTTTTTTTAAGGTTAGTGTGTTTTGGCTTTGTTCTTAGTTTTAGTGCTGATCTCTTTTGCCTGGGACATATTCTTAAAGCTTTCTGTGGTTCAGTTAGACAGTGTCAAGTGTTTATCCAGACTTTTTGACTTGCTAAAACCCAAACTTTGTTCTCCCTGCAGTGAGCTGCAGGTGAAATCTCTTGTCATTCTTCTCCCTTACAGTAGCTGCTGTTTACTGAGCTCCTTGGTCTCTTTCTGCTTCTGGGAAGATTAGGGTTCAGCATAAGACACAAACATAGTTTATATGCAGGTTCTGATGTTCCCATTTCGTCTTACTCCTTCATGGTATTATTAATGCTCACTTTGGCAGCTTCAAGGAAGCCCTAGTGGTGTAGTGGGTTGAGTGCAACATCTGCTAATGAAAAGGTCAGCAGTTCAAATCCACCAGGTACTCCTTGGAAACTCTATGGGGCAGTTCTATTCTGACCTCTAGGATCACTATGAGTGGGACGTGACTCAATGGCAGTGGGTGGTTTGGGCAGCTTCTAACTTCTTCCTCTAATACCTCAAGCCAATAAGGCTGTGTCTTGCTTCTTGAGTTTTAAATGCTGAGTCATACATACGGGGAAAAAGTTGTATAAATGTCTAATCTAGATAAACCTGGTTTTTTATCTCTCAAGGTCATAATGTCCTCCAATTTACATGATGTCATTTTGGTTTCTCTCCACTTCATTCAGACAGTTTTGTTACTATTTGTTTGTTGTTTTAAACTTGTTCAGAGCTTAAATTTGTAATATACAGGAGAGTTAGTTTGATACAAGCTTCACTGTCATTATCAGTCCTAGAATTCTCAACAGCATATATTCTTGTTTTATAAGATTTGACATTTATTTTAAGACGTATATACAACTCTTACATATTTATAAGATATACCCGGGAGGCCATATTTTATCCTTTGCAATGTTGGCTTAAAAATACTATGCTAAAAGCATATACATACTATAATTTCCCATATAAATTTTAGTACTTAAATATTTCATTATATTCCAAGCAAACTCCAGTTCTGCGGCTGATAAGTTTAAGCCTTGAGTTTCTTTTCTGTAAAAGAAGGTTGAGTATAACAATAGTTAACTCCAGGGTTGTGGTGAAAATTAGAAATAAATAAGAACTTAAGACAGAGCTAGATACTTTAAAATAGGCACTGAATACTTTTTAATCGAAAATTTTACAAATTTTGAAGTACTTTTACTTAAGCACTATGTTTGCTATCAGTAAAATGTTACTGTAACTTTTTTAATACATAACTAGGATTTTTCCTTTCTTAGTTTCCAGCACTCATACTAATGCCAAATAAGTTAAGTCTCAACAAAGCACCAGAAAGCAGGCAATGCCTCCTTCTTCATAGTATTCCATGTTTTGTACTTGATAAAACTTTGCTGGAGACATTTTTCTTTTTAACAATTCCAATTATGGTGGACATGCTCTAAGACCATGAACCATCTAGGGTATGCAGAGCACAGGATCCATATTATCATATGACTGCAACAGTATATTGACAAGGAACTGCCAGAAATTCAAGTTGGATTCAGAAGAAGACATGGGACCAGGTTTATCACTGCTAATGTCAGATGGATCTTGGCTGAGAGCAAAGAATACCAGAAAGATGTTTACGTGTGTTTCATTGACTGTACAATGGTATTCGACTGTGTGAATCACACCAAATTATGGATAATGTTGTGGAGAATGGGAATTCCAAAACACTTAATTGTGCCATGAGGAATCTATATATGGATCAAGATGTAGTTGTGAGGACAGAATAGAGGGTCACTGCATGGTGTAAAGTCAGGGAAGGTGTGCATCTGGGTGGTACCCTTTCACCATACCTTTTCAATCTGCATGCTGAGTAAATAATCCTAGAAGCTGGACTATATGAAGAAGAACAAGGCATCAGGACTGGAGAAAGACTCATTAACAGCCTGTGTTATACAGATGACACCACCTTACTTGCTAAAGGTGAAGAGGATTTGAGACATTGATGAAAATCAAGGACCATAGCCTTCAGTATGGACTGCGCCTCAATGTTAAGGAAAAAGAAATCCTCACAACTGCTCCAGTAAGCAATATCATGACAAATGGAGAAAGGGTTGAGGTTGTCAAGGATTTCACTTTACTTGGGTCCACAATCAATGCCCATGGAAGCAACAGTCAAGAAATCAAAGGACGCATTGCATTGGGAAAATCTGCCACAAAAGACTGCTTTAAAGGGTTAAAAAGTAAAGACGTTACCCTGAAGACTGAGGTACGCCTTACCTAAGCCATGATATTTTTCAGTCGCATCATATGCATGTCAAAGCTGGACAGTGAATAAGGAAGACAAAAGAAGAACTGATGCTTTTGAATTGTGGTGCTAGAGAAAAACAGAGTGTACCATATACTGCCAAAAGAACAAATAGGTCTTTTCCACAAGAAGTACAACTGGAGTGCTCCTTGCAAGGAAAGATAGTGAAACTGTGTCTTACATACTTTGGAATTTGTCAGGAGGGATCAGTCCCTGGAGAACATCACGCTTTGTAGAGTGAAGGGTCAGTGAAAGAGGGGAAGACCTTCAGCAAGATCCATTGACACAGTGGCTGCAACAATGGGTTAAGCATAAAAATAATTGTGAGCATGGTGCAGGACCAGGCAATATTTCATTCTGTTGTGCATAAGGTCACTGTGAGTCAGAACCCACGTGACAGCACCTAACAAAAGTAACAATTCTCACGGTGACCTCTTCTAGAATTTTCTGTGAATTTTTGTACAAAATTGTATGTTTTTTGTACATTTCTGTGTAATTTTTTGTACACAATTATAGAATTATTCTGAGTAACTGTAGAAAATATATGAAATACCGCCCACTGCCATTAAGTCAGGTCTGACTCACAGAGACCCTAGAAATCAGCGTAGAACTGCTCCATAGAGTTTCCAAGGAGCACCTAGGCAGATTTGAACTGCTGACCTTTTGATTAGCAGACGTATCACTTAACCTACTACACCACCAGGGTTTCCAAGATGTAAAATAGATTACGGGATAATGCGTATTTTAGCATAAGTAAAGTCATTTGCTTATGATGCTGTTCTGAAAGATTTTCTTCCTCTTAATACTTCTTTAAGATTATTTCTTGGCTGACAGAATGTTCCTCCTCATTCTTTTTAACTTCTGCTTATCTTGACATATTTTTTATGTACTTTTGTTTATCTTTCTGACTTGACGGCACTTGGCTTGGCTTCTTAAACTGATGGACAGTTAGACTGTTTCCAGCTTTTCAGCACAGTAATACTGTTATGAACGCCTTAGAACATCCTTCATGTAGATAAGTGGGGATGTTTTTCTAGTGTAAAACATGAAATTGTCCTACAGAACATATGATTTAAAAAGTCAGAACACAGTGTAACATTTTTAAATGCAGCCATCAAGAAATCAAATGACAATCGCCTTGGGTTAATCTGCTGCAAAGGACCTCTTTAAAGTGTTAAAAAGCAAAGATGTCATTCTGAAGTCTAGGCTGTCTCTGACCCCAAACCATAGTATTTTCAACACCTTCATAAGCATGCAAAGTTTAGATAATGAAGAAGGAAGATCAAGGTAGAACTGATGAATTTGAACTATGATGTTGGTGAAGATTACTGAATATATCATGAAATGCCAAAAGAATGAAAAAGTCTCTCTTGGAAGAAGTACAGGCAGAATGCTCCCTAGATCTTGTCTCGTGTACTTTGGACATGTTTTCAGGATGGACTAGTCCTTGGAGAAAGAACACACTTTATAAAGCAGAAACTCACTGACTATTTGCCTTTGAGTCAATCCCTATTCATAGCAACCCTATAGGACACAGAGTATGGTTTCCAAGGAGCATCTGATGGATTTGACCTTTTGGTTAGCCACTGAACTGTTAAAGACTTTGCCATCAGGTTTCCACTGAAAAAGAGGAAGACCCTCAATGTGGTGGACAGATACAGTGGCTGCGGCAATGGGGTTCAACACAGCAACAGTTATGAGGAGGGTGCAAGACCAGGCAGAGTTTCATTCTGTTGTGCACAGAGTCCCTATGAATTAGAACCAGCTTGATGTCATCTAACACCAACAGCATAACAGTATCCTCAAGACAATATGACAGTTTGCATTTCTTTACAGTTTACATTGGTGTAATAATAATTACACCACTAATTACTATTAATCTTTTAAAATATGTACCAGTGTGAAAACAAGGTGGCTTTTACAATATTATTATTATTATTATTACTTCTGATGTTGAGAATTTTTCATAAGACTTTTCATAATCTGTCTTACCCTGAAAACTGCCTATTTTTTGGGGGGTTGTATTATTTCTTTTTGATTTAAAGAAATGCTTACATATTTTTGTACAAATTATTTTACATTGTAAATGCTGCAATATTTTTCTTAGTAGTTTTTAGGCTTTTGTTTTTCATAAAACATTTTTATTTTTATGTAGTGAAGTTGAAAAATATTTTTCATTCATCTCTTTAAGGAATTTCCTACCTCAACACTACACAATAGCCCATATATTTTTAACAAGATATTATAGATTCTTGGACTGCTCATTCTATTATCTATCTGAGGTTTATTTTGCATAGTTTGAGTATTCACTCTTATCCCTTAAGTAGACAGTAAGTGAATAGCCCACCCTCACCACATGCCACTGAAAATTTCAAACTCATTATATTCTAAATTCTAAGTAATTTCAGGGCATTTCTTGGAGTGCTTCTTTTGTAAATAAAGTTTCATCAAAACACAATCACATCCATCATTACATATTCTTTCCTAATATAAGGCAGAGCTGAATAGTTACAACAAGACCGTATCAGTTGCAAAGCCGATCCTTTATAGAAAAAGTGTTAACTTCTGCTCTATTCTGTTTTACAGAGCTATTCTTTTTTGCTGCATCAGTCTTAAATTGTTTGAATTTAATTAATGTGCACAGGTTTTTGATGTATAATGGTATCCAGTGGCATAAATTTTCCACTATGACACAACAAAATTTCTTGTTTCTCAAAAAAAGAAGTAGATCTTTGTCTTTTACATGCATTTAGACTCACTTCTCAAGTTTTGTTAAAATACCTTGTTTGGATTTTTAGTGAGACTGGACTGAATTTCTAGATTAAAAAAAAAAAATTGTTTCCCTCTCCCCTCAATTTGGTCACCTGCTTTATTTATCAGATTTGATCTAAGTCACATTACTTTATACCTGTTGATGCCATCTTGTCAATTCTAATTCATAATGACCCTGTAGGAAGGGTAGAACAGCTCCATAGGGCTTTTTTCTTTTTTTTCTGTTGAGATTAAGCGAAAGTATACAATCCAAATCAATTGCGCATGCTCGCCTATCTGCAGCTCCATTGGCTCACCCCACCCAGTGACAGCGCATTCCTCCTTTTCACTCTGTACTTCTAGTATCCTCTTAATGTGCACCTGTCTCCTGCTCTCCACCCTCTTCTCTCCCATCTAGAAAGAAACCAGTAGGACAGCCTCCTATAAATGTGTAAAACCATAAAGTACATACATCATATGGTCACACTACGTCCCCAAGTCCTGTCCATTCTTGTATGAAGAGTTGACCTCGGTACTGGTTTCCTGTCAGGGCCAGCAGCATGTCTGGAGGCCATGTTCCCAGGGGACCTCCAGTCTGGTGGACCATCAGTTCTGGTCTTTTAGTAGAGTTCTTGCACTGCACATCTCTTTTTCTCATGTTACCTCTGAGACTCTACATTATGTTCCCCATCATGGCTGTCTCTGGTGGTGGTCAGACACCATCAGGTTTTTCAGGTCTCATGTTGCTAGTCTCCCATTCATATGGGTCCTTCTGTCTCCTGGGCTCTTTTTTCCCTCATGTCTTTGTTGTTTTTGGTTATCATCTATTCCGATGGGTCGGGATCATTTGGTGTACTTCAGGTGGCAGCTTGCTAGCTTTTAAGACCCCAGGCACCACTCCCCACTATGCAGTGCAGAAGATTCTCTTAGCAAAAGGCTAGTTATGCCAACTGACCTTAATGTCCCCTGAAAACATGATCACCAGACCCCTGTTCTTGCTACTCTATCCTTTGAAATATTGGCTTGAGTTTAGAAAGCCTTTCAGTTTATGCTGTAGTCCAGTTATGTTGATCTGCTCTCTATTGCCTGTTGTTATTCCCTTCACCTAATCAAATTCATATCAACTATCTAATCTATGACCAAACCTCTCCCTCCTTCCCCTCCCTTGGTGCCATCAAAGAGTCTTTTCTTCTGTACATAAATCTATTTTTAAGTCCTTGTAGCAGAGGTCTCATACGATACTTATCTTTTTGGAGCTGACTGATTTCAATCAGCATAATGTCTTCTAGTTGAAACCAGGATATGAGATGCTTCCTAAAATCATCGTTGTTATTTATCATTGCATATTGTTCCACTGAGTATACGTACCATAGTTTGTTTATCCATTCATCTGTTGATGGGCACCTAGGTTGAGTCCATCCTTTTGCTATTGCGGACAGTGCTGCAATAAACATTCATGTGCATGTGTCTGTTTGTGTGAACACCTTTATTTCTGTAGGACATATTCTGAGAAAGCGGATTGCCAGATCATATGGTACTTCTATTTCTAGCTTTTTAAGGAAGCAGCAAATTGCATTCCAAAGAGGTTGCACCATTTTACATTGTCACCAGCAGTGTAGGAGAGTTCCAGTTTCTCCTCAGCCTCTCCAGCATTTGTTGTTTTGCATTTTTTGGATTATGGCTAACCTTGTTGGGGTGGGATGGTATCTAATTATAGTTTCAGTTTGGATTTCTGTAATAGCTAATGATTGTGAGCATTTCCTCATGTGTCTTTTGGCTGCCTAGATGTCTTTGGTGAAGTGTCTGTCCACCTCCTTTGCCCATTGCTTAATTGGGTTATTTGCCTATTTCTTGTTGATAGTTTGTAGTACCATGTAGATTATGGACATCAGACATTGATCTGACATGTATTTGCTGAATATTTTTTCCCACTCTGTAGGTAGTCTTTTAAGTCTCTTGATCAAGTCTTTGGATAAGCATAGGCATTTGAATCTTAGTAGTTCTTATTTATCAATTTTCTCTACTGTTGTTTGTACACTGTTTGTCAGATTTTGTAGTCTGTCTAAGCCATGCATCAGAACTTCCATTGTTGATCCTATTTTTTTCTTGCATGATCTTTATTGTTTTAGGTTTGATATTTAGGTCTTCACATTGAGTTAGTTTTTGGGTAAGATGTGAGATACAGGTCTTGATTCAGTTTTTTTGTAGATGGATATCTGATTCTGCCAACAGTATTTGTTGAAGGGAAACCCTGGTGGTGTAGTGCTTTAAGTGCTATGTATGTTCACCAGAAGGTTGGCAATTCAAATCAGCCAGACACTCCTTGGAAACTCTATGGGACAGTTCTACTCTGATCTCTAGGGTTGCTATAAAGCAGACCTGACTCAGTGACAGTGGGTGAGTTCGATTTGTTGAAGAGATGGTTTTCAGCCCAGGGTACAACTTTTGTGCCTTTGTCAAATACCAACTGTTTGTAAGTGGATAGTAGCATCTCTGGGCTATCAACTCTGTTTCATTGGTCTATGTGTCTCCTTTTGTGCCAATATCAAGCTGTTTTGACTACTGTGGCAGTGTAATAAGTTCTAAGTTCAATGTGGTATTAGGTCTCCCACTGTGTTCCTCTTCCTTGGTAGTGCTTTACTTATCCGGGGTTTCTTACCTTTCCAAACACAGCTGGTGATTTGTTCCTCCATCTCACTAAAAAATGACACTGGAAATTGTATTGGGATTGCATTATATAAGTAGATTGCTTTGAGTAAAATAGACATTTTCACAATGTTAAGTCTTCCTATCCAGGAGCAGCGTAGTTTTCCTCACTTACTAAGTCTCTTTTGGTTTCTTGAAGCAAGGTCTTGTAATTTGCTCTGTAATAGGTTGCTTATTTCTCTGGTTAGATTTATTCCTAGGTATTTCATCTCATCTTCACAGGACCTATAGTAAATGGCATTGATTTGATGATTTCCTCTTTGATGTTCTCTTTGTTAGTTTAAAGGAATCCTACTGATGTGTTTATCTTATATCCTGATACATTGCTGAATTCTTCTATTCATTCCAGTATTTTATTTATGGATTCTTTGGAGTTCTCTCTGTATGGTATCATATCTGCAAATAGGGATATTTACATTTCTTTACCATTTCAGATGCCTTTTATTTCTTTGTCTTTTCTGAGTGCTCTGGCCAGAACCTCTAGCACAATGGTGAATAGAAGTAGTGACAGTGGACATCTTCTTCTGGTTCCCATTTTCAGGGGGAATTCTTTCAGTCTCTCTTCATTCAGGCTAATGTTGGTAGTTGGCTTTACGTAGGTGCCCCTCATTGCATTGAGGAATTTGCCTTCAATTCCTGTTTTGCTGAGAGTTTTTTAACATGAATCGGTGTTGGACTTTGTCAGATGCCTTTTCTGCATCAACTGACAGAATCAAATGATTCTTATCCTTTGTGTTATTTATGTGGCTGACCACAATAATTGTTTTCCGATGTTCAACCAGCCTTGCATCCCTGGTATGAATACAACTTGGTCATGAAGAATTTTTTTTTTTTTGATATATTGTTAAATTCTATTGGCTAGGATTTTGTTGAAGATTTTTGCGTCTGAATTCATGAGTGATGTTGGGCCATATTTTTTTTTCTGCAGGCTCTTTTTCTGGCTTTGGCATCATGCTTATTCTGGCTTCACAGAATGAATTTGGGGGTATCCCACCTTTTCTATGCTGTTAGATAGCCTCAGCAGTATTGGAAGTAACTCTTCTCTAAATGTTTGGTAGAATTCTCCAGTGAAGCCATTTAGGCCAGGACTTTTACTGGCTGGTAGGTTTTTAAAATTTTTTTTAATTTTTATTTTTTTTTAGTTTTTCAATATCTTCTTTAGTGATGGGCTTATTCTACTTTGGCCGCTAGGGTCACTATGAGTTGGATCCGACTCAATGGCACTTGGCTGGCTTTGGCTTTATTAAGTTCTTCCACTTCTTGTGATAAGTTTGGTAGATGATACGAATCTAGAAACTTGTCCATTTCCTCAAGCTTTTCAAATCTGTCAGAGTACAGGGTTTCATAGTATTCTGTTACAATACTTTTGATTTCAGTTGGGTCTGTTGTGATACCTCCTGTTGCATTTCTTACTCTTTCTGTAAGTTTAGCCAATGATTTATCAGTATTTTTGATCTTTTACAGAAAACAGCTTGGGTTTTATTTATTCTTTTGATTTCTCTTTTAAATTCTGTAACTCATTTAGTTCTGCTCTAATCTTTATTATCTGTTTTTTCCTGGTGCCCAAGGGGTTCTTTTGTTGTTCTCTTTCTACTTGTTCAAGTTACAGAGTTAATTCTTTGGTTTGGGCCCTTTTTTCATTCTGAATATGTGCATTTATAGAGATAAACTGACTTCTTAGCACTGCTTTTGCTGTTTCCCATAGGTTCAGGTAGGATGTGTTTTCACTGTCACTTGATATCATAAATTTCTTTATCATGTCTTTGACTTCTTCTACATCCCATGAATTTTTGAGTAACATGTTGTTCATTTTCCATGAGTTCACGTTTCTACCCAGGTTTTTTCAGCGGCTCATTTCAACTTTTATGGCTTTATGGTCTGAGAAGACTCTGCAATAGTTCAATAGTTCGTATTTTGTTAAGACTTGCTTTATGACCTAACACATGGTGTTATTATAGAGAATGTTCCATGTGCATTGGAAAAGAGGTGTGCTTATCTGTTGCTGGGTAAAAGCTTCTGTATATGTCAATGAGGCCTAGTTGGGTGATTGTCACAATATGATCTCCTGTATCTTTACTGAGCTTTTTTCTGGATGATGTGTCCATTACTGAAAGTGGAGTTTTAAAGTCTCCTAGTATTACTGCAGAGTGGCCTATCTCATTTTTCAGTGTTGTCAGCATTTGTTTGATGTATTTAGATGCTCTGGTATTGGATGCATAAATATTTAATATTGCTATATCCTTCTTATGTATTGAACCTTTCAGCAATAAGTAGTGACCATCCTTGTCCATTATGGTGGATTTAAATTGAAATATATTTTATCTGAGATTAGTATTGCCACTCCTGCTCTTCTTTGCATGTTGAAGATTTTTTTAAATTGCCATCTCACACATATGATCTTCTTATCCATGAAGATGACATGTGTTTACTTTTATTTAGATATTTGCTTATGTCTTTTTGTTATTATTTAACAACTATCTCCAAGAGAACTGAACTAAGTTTTTTTGTTTTTAGAAACTTCATACTTCAAGTTGCCATTTAAATAACAGCCTTACTAGTTCTAATAGTTTCTCAGTTGATTCTTTATATTTTCTAAGAGGAAATAATATTTTCAAAAGACATAATGATAGTTTGCCCTTTCTCCTTCAGAGCTTGAACCTTTATTTGCTTTACACATTCTGCTTACCATTTAGAAGCCCTGAGAGTGCAATGGGTAAGTGCTTGGCTGCTAACCTAAAGGCTAGAGGTTTGAATCCACCAAGTGGGTTTGTAAGTGAAAAGTCTTGGCAAATCTACGCTTCTAAAGATTTCAGCCTAGAAAAGAGCAGTTACACTGTGTCTTATAGGGCCCCTGTGAGTCAGAATGACTTAATGACACCCAACAACAACTTACCATTTGTTATGCTCTTCCTGTCTTTTTTCCTGAATTTTGAATTACTCTATTATTTAATGGTACTTTTTTTCTCTGTAGCAATTTAAGACTGACAAATCCTATATCTAGACTTCCAGAGGTTATTTTTAAATTATTGATGACTATATCTAAGTACCTTTTCTGTTTCTATCTAGAGTAAATCAGTAAGATGTAGCACCTTAAGGTTATTTCTCAAGTAGCTGTGGTGGTGCAACGATTAAGTGCTCAGATGTTACCAAAAGTTTGGTGATTTGAACCCATCATCAGCTTTGTGGGACAAAAGACCTGGTTCTCTCTTTCATATCTGCAATCATAATAAGTTCAGCCTAGGAAATTTTATGGGGTAGTTCTACTGTGTCCAATAAGATATCTCCACAGTAAACAATAACTACTATCTCTAAATATAATTCTATTTTAAAAGCCCACGATGGAAATATTTTCCATAAATTCTTTAGTCTTAAACAAACAAACAAACACTTTTTTTTTTGTTTGTCTGTTTGTTTTGGTATCACATCACTATTCAATTTTAGGCTTTTGTCCTGTGATGGTTTTGGCTTGGATGCATCTGCACATTTATCATCCAGGTATAGATAATTAGGCTGTCCCACTGTATATTTACATGTGTTTGTACTAAATAGCCAGACATATTATTTCTATGCCATCAAAATTTCTGCTCAATGAATGCTTCTGTTTATTAACTTAGAGAACTGTGGATGCCCAGGTTTAAAAAGAACTTTTGGGGCTATCAAATTTAACCTTGTAAATCAATTCATGAATTCGACAAATATTCTTGAGTGCTTAACATGTTTGGAAACTGTACACAGTGTCAGGATTTAAAAAGAAGAGGAAGAAAAGAATAAGTAAGCCATGTTTTCCAATCTCAGAAGGCTTAATCTTAGTGGGTAAAGAGGTACAGGCATACAAATAGAAGCGGCACAAAAAGGTCATTAAAACAGTCAAGGAAGGGCACTGCCCTGAGGAGATACTGCCTGGACTGACTCAGACTCTTCACCTTCCTCCACCATGACAACGACTTTTTCCCTAATACCATTGGCTTAGCTAGAGGCACTGGTGGTTCAGTGGCAGATTTTGCCTTCCATGCAGAAGATGCAGATTAAATTCCTAAGCAAAATACCACATGTGCAGCCATCCGCCATCTCCCAGTGGAGGCTTGGTGTTGCTGTGCTGCTGAACAGATATCAGCAGAGTTTTAGACTTATATGAACTAAGAAGAAAGGTCTGGTGATGTACTTCTGAACATCAATCGGTGATAACCCAATGAATCATAATGGTCTGATCTAAAACTCATTATGAGGATGGCACAGGAACACATTTCGTTCAGTTGTGCATGGGCTCTACATGAGTCAAGACTGACACCGAGGAGCTAACGACAAATTTATCTAACTTCTGTTTGAATACCACCAACACGTTTGAATAGCTCTTCTTGTTAGAAAATTTATTCCTATACTGGGCCCAAACTCTTTTCTTTCCTAACATTGCTGTCTAGAACTCAACAGAATATACTGCTGCAAACTTCACCTGGTAGTCCTTCAGATGTTTGTCCTCTCATACCCTTTTCTATTAGTAGGTAAGCATGTCTAGTTATTTATTTCATTTTATTTGGATCCTCAATAAACACCTATGGAAACAGCAGTCAAGAAGTCAAATGACACATTCCACTGGGCAAATTTCTGCAAAGCCAGCTAGCCAAGTGCCGTCGAGTCGGATGCAACTCATGGCGAAGCCCTCTTTAAAGTGGTCAAAAAACAAAGAGGTCATCTTGGACCTGCAGCGCACCTGACCCAAGCCATGGTGTTTTCACTTGCTGTTTATGCATGTGAAAGCTGGGCGATGAATAACGATGACTGGAGAAGAACTGACAACTTGAATTACAGTATTGGCAAAGCATATTGACTATGGACTATCAGAAGAATGAACAAGTCTGTCTTGGAAGAAGTACAGTCAGAACGCTTCTTAGAAGCAAGGATGGTGAGACTATGTCTGGTACACTTTTGACATGTTATCGGGAGGGATCAGTTATCCTGAAAATATGTCCAAAGTATGTTGGCATCATGCTTAGTAAGGTGGAGGGCCAGCAAAAAAGAGGAATACCCTCAACAAGACAGGTTGACACAGTGGCTGCAACAAGGGGCTCAAGGATAACAACTATTGTGAGGGTGGCATAGGACCAGGCAGTGTTTCATTCTGTTACACATAGGGTTGCTATGAGTTAGAGCCAACTCGACAGAAGCTAACAACAACAGCAACAACGACAATCAGAGATGTATAAGTTCTCTGATCTTAGCTGTTCTCTGGAGTGATCTGCTCCCTATGGATTGCAGTTCTGCTTTGTACACCTGAGGTCACAACAAGTTGAATCAATTTTACTGTAACAAACAACAAATGTGTCAATATAACCTCACACTATACTTTCCAAACCTGTGTAAAATATTGCAGATATACTCATTTTCAGACAACATGCAGTAGGCATACTGTTTACTTTAACCAAAAAAAAAATTTTTTTCCTCTTATCCAGCCTGACATGACATTAGTATGCTTTGTAGCTGCATCACAGTTTCATTTAAATGCTTTGTTATTGTCTAGTTTTTTCTTCAAAATAGATAGCAAAGAAGTATTCAGCACTACATGATTGAAACATTTAAGGAATGAAAGAGAAAAATAATGAAGAAAAGTATAAAATAATAATAGAACTCTGTATCTCAGACACGAAATTTGGACCATAACACACGCCATATACCTTAAGAGCCAAAAAGTCACACATGGTTGCTAGAGCTAGGTCAAAGGAGCAATGGTGGTGCAATCATTAAGCAGCTGGGTGCTAACCCAAACGGTTGTCAGTGTGAAGCTACTAGGGATTCTAGCAGAGAAAAGATCTGGCAGTCTGCTGCAATAAACATTACAGCCTAGGGAACCCTGTAGGGCCGTTCTATCAGTTATATAGGGTCACTGTGAATCAGAATTGACTCAGCGCACCTAGCAACAGAGCCGGACAGGGCTCTGGCTCATATTAAAATTGTCACCACTAAAATACCTAAAGATATTTTCATATAAATGGCTTCAAAGTCAAATATGCCAATTCTTTGTTTCATTTAAAGTTCACCTTGTCGGTTTCTGGTTAATCTTGTAATTCAAAAGCTAATCTAACCCACCTGGTTTTCAGTCATCTGCAAACCTAACAATCGTGCCTTTCTATGGTCCTGTAAGGAATTGCTCCAAGGGCAAGAATTAATTAAATTTCCATTTTTCTGCTCAATATTTATTTTGCATTGCTTTCTCCCAATATCATATATAATTTACTTTTCTAAAAGTTTATCCAATGATTTCCTAATCTATGAATCACTCACATTTTGTGGTATCATGTTAATACTACCTTCAAACTACAGAGCATTATTTATACTCCCCAGCACTAACACTTAAAGTAATCATGATACTGTGGCATATGAAAATTAAGAGCAACAACATCTGGTTCATTAAGCATTTTTTAGCCATGTTGAATCAAATTGTTGTACAGATCGACACCGACCTGCAGACTTACTCAGCAAACGGCTATGCTTTCTCTTTAAAAACTGGTTATAATACATGAAAACAAGATAAGCACGGGCTACTTTAAAATCCAGCTGGCAGTGTTGTTCACCCCAAAGGACAACTGAGCAAGAATTGAACTTTCTTTGCTGTCACTAAGCGCCAAGGAAGGACGGTGTATCAACAAGACAGAAGGCTTAGCTGCTGAAGGTACGACTTGGTAACGAATGGGGCACAACAGCGGTACAAAGGAGACAGCAATCAAGTTATGTGGAAGAAGAAGACGGTGAGAAGGACTCAGGCAAAATTTTGTAGAGAAGGTGATATTTGAAGTGAGTCAGCTGTTCTTGAATAGGTAAGGTAAGGAAGAGTATTCAGAAAAAGGAAAGACTGTAAGTAAAGGCTAGAAGAGAAGAGTTGAATAGCGAGTTTCATAGTTAGTAAGGATTTGGGAGTGGTGAAACAGCTGGAAGGGATAATGCGCAAAGAGATGAAACTGGGAAGGTGGCCAGGAATTGGGTCGTGGAGGTTGTTGTGAGTCATGTTGAAAGTTTTGGACCTGTTTTTTTAAACAAATTTTATTTTTTGAAGGAAAATATATCTGCAGCAAAACTTATATCAATTAAAAAATTTCTACATGTACAATTCAGTTGTACTGACTACATTCTTCAAGTTGTACAACTTGCTGTCCTTTCCAGTTATTCCACCACCAGGATAAACTCACTACCCCCTAAGTTCTCATCTAAACTTTTGAGTTGCTTTTGTCATTTTAATCTCCTATAACTAATTCTTTAAAACAGCACACTGTTCAAGGAATGCACATTTTTGGAAATGACTTTATCGGAGAATTGTGCTTGTTTCTACAGTCTCATGGTAAGTTTCCAAAAATTACATGTTCACATTTTTACTAAAAGCCAAAACTTATTATGAATTAAAGCTATCTCTAGCAGATAAGAAGCCACTAATTTATGTTCCTCAGTTTCTCCAAATACTATCCAACTTTGCTTTTTTGTCTCTAGGTATAGAATAGCTGAGTATTACTACTTGCACATACCATCCCTACATTCTTTTATTCTCATTGTTTTGTAAAAGTCAGAAAAATAAACAACTTAGAAACAAGTTTGGTAGAAAAATGCGCTATTAAATATCTAATAAAAAAAAATAAAGATCATTGAAAGCTTTTGTTAGGTGCCGTTGAGTCAATTCCAAGTCACAGAGACCCTGTACACACCTGAAAGAAACACTGCCAGGTCCTGGACCACACTCACAATCGTTGCTATGCTTGAGCTCATTGTTGCAGCCACTGTGTGAATGCACCTTGTTGTGAGTCTCCCTCTACTTTACAAGCATGATGTCTTTCTCCAGCAACTGATCCCTCCTGATGACACGTTCAAAGTATGCGAGATGTAGTGCCACCATTCTTGCCGCTAAAGAGGATTCTGGTCATATTTCTTTCAAGACAGATTTGTGTATTCTTTTGGCAGTCCATGGTATACTCAGTATTCTTTGCCAACACCACAATTCAAAGGCATTCATTCTTCTTCATTATTCCTTATTCTTTGTTTAGCTTTTGGATGCATATGAGACTACCTTCCTAAGCTCTTGGAGTACATAAGTGATTGCTTCCAGTGTCACATTTGTTTATTGGAACTTCTCAGTTGGTATTCCGTCAAATCCTGGAGCTACTGCTTTCAGTGCAGCTTAGACTTCTTTCAGTACCTTTGGCTCTTGATCACATGCTACCTCCTGAAATTGCTGAACATCAATCAATTCTGTTTTGGTATAGTGACTCTGGGTATTCTTTCCATCTTCTTTGAATGCTTTCTGTGTTGTTTAGCATTTTCCCCATAGAATCCTTCAAAATATTGCTTGATTTTTTTCTGTAGTTCTTTTGGCTTGAGAAATATTGAGTGCGTTATTCTATTTAGGTTTTCTAACTCCAAGTCTTTGCATATTTCATTATAATACTTTCCTTTGTCTTCTCAAGTCACCCTTTGAAATCTTCCGTGAAGCATTTTTGCTTCATCATTTCTTTCATTTGCTTTAGCTACTCTGTATTCAAGAGCAAGTGGCAGTCTCTCCTGACCTCCATTTGACCTTTTCTTTCTTTTCTGTCTTTCTAATGACCTTTTGCTTGCTTCATGTATGATGTCCTCGATGTCTGTCATAGACTGAATTTTTTCCTCCAAAAATGTGTGTAGCAATTTGTCTGGATCATGATTCCCAGTGTTGTGTGATTGTCCTGAATGTTGTGATTTTCCTATGCTGTAAATCCTAATCTCTGCCTGTGGTTAATAGACTGGATCATGTTAAAGAGCAGTAGGGTGGGACTGTACCACTATTCCTAACATCACCTCCCTGTTCCAGTGTAAAGGGAGTATACCTGGAGTGTGGCATGTACCACATTTTATCCTACAAGAGACAAAAGGAAAGGGAAGCAGGCAGAGAGTGGAAACCTCATCTCATGAAGAAAGCAGCAATGAGAGCACAATGTTGCCTGCAGACATGAGGATCTTGTGCCAAGATGCTCCCTGACCAAAGAAAGACTGATGCGACACCAGGACCTTTCTCCAGAGCCAGCAGAGAGAAAGTACATTCGCCCTGGAGTTGGCACTCTGCAGTTGCACTTCTAGCCTACTGGACTGTGTGAGAATAAAATTTTCTTTGCTAAAGCCGTCTACCAGTGGTCATTTCTGTTACAGCAGTACTAGACGACTAAAACAATGTCATTCCACAACTCATCTGATGTTTGGTCACTAGTAGTTAACACATCAAATCTGTTCTTGATGTGATCTCTGAATTCAGTTGGGATATAGTGAAAGTCATACTTGGCTTTCATGGATTTGTTTCAATTTTCTTCAGCTTCAATCTGAACTTGTATATAGGCAACTGATGGTCTGTTCCACAGTCGGCCTTGTACTTGATATGATGTCTTCATCATCTGTTTCCACAGAAGTGGTCAATTTGATTTCTGTGTATTCCATTTGCTGAGGTCCACTATATATATATATTGCTGTTGTTGTTAGGTGCTGTCAAGTTGGTTCCAACTCATAGTGACCCTATGAACAACAGAATGAAACACTTCCCGGTCTTGCACCATGTCCACAGTCATTTTTATGCTTAAACCCATTGTTGTGGACAATGTGTCAATACATCTCATTGAGGGTCTTCCTGTTTTTCACTGACTCTCTACCAAGCATGATGTCCTTCTCCAGGGACTGATCCTTCCTGACAACATGTACAAAGTATGTAAGATACAGTCTTCTCATCTTGATTTCCAAGGAACACACTGGGTGTACTTCTTGCAGAACAGATCCGTTTGTTCTTTTGGCAGTCCATGGTACATTTAATGTCCTTCTCCAACACTACAATTCAAAGGCATCAAGTCTTCTTCTATCTTCCTTGCTTATTGTCCAGTTTTTGCATGCATATGATGCAAGTGAAACTACCATGGCTTGGGTCAGGCGTACTTTAGTCTTTAAGGTGACATCAGTACTTTTCAGTACTTTAAAGAGATCATTTTCAGCGGATTTTCCCAAAACAATGCATCTTTTGGTTTCTTGACTGCTGCTTCCATGGGTGTTGATTGTGGAGCCAAGTAAAATGAAATCCTTAATAACCTGAATCCTTTCTCCATTTATGATGATGTTGCTTACTGGTCCAGCTGTGAAGAATTTTGTTTTCTTGACATCGAGGTGCAATCCATACTGAAGGCTGTGGTCCTTGATCTGCATCAGTGTTTCAAATCTTCTGCACTTCTCGCAAGTAAGGTGGTATTATCTGCATAATGCAGGTTGTTAATGAGTCATCCTCCAATCGTGATGTCTTGTTCTTCTTCGTATAATACAGCTTCTTGGATTATTTGCTCAGCATACAGATTGGGAAGGCATGGTGAAAAAATACAACTCTGATGTACATCTTACCTGACTTTAAACCATGCAGTGTCCCCTTGTTATGTTTGCATGACTTCCTCTTGACCCGTATGCAGATTCCACAAGTGCACAATTAGGTGATCTGGAATTCCCACTCTCCACAATGTTAGCCATAATTTTTTATGATCCACAAGTCGAACGCCCTCACATAATCAATGAAATACAGGTAAACATCTTTCTGGTATTCTCTGTTTTCATCAAGATCCATCTGACATCAGCATGACATCCCTGGCTCCACATCCTCTTCTGAATCCACCTTGAATTTCTGGCAGTTCCTTGTCAATATACTGTTTCAGTCACTTTTGAATGATCTTTAGGAAAATTTTACTTGCATTGATATTAATGATATTGTGTGGTAATTTCCACATTCAGTTGGATCACCTTTCTTTGGAATGGGCATAAATGTGGATCTCTTCCTGTCAGTTGGTGAGGTAGCTGTCAGCCAAATTTCTTGGCATAGATAAGTGAGCACTTTCAGTGCTGCATCTGTGTGTTTAAATACCTCAATTGATATTCCATCAATTCCTGCAGCCTTGTTTTTTTCCAAATGCCTTCAATGCAGCTTCAAATTTTTCCTTCAGTATCATAGGTTCCAGACCATATGCTACCTCTTCAAATGGCTGCACACTGACCAGTTCTTTCTGGTATAATGACTCTGTGTATTCCTTCCATCTTCTTTTGATGCTCCCTGAGTCATTTAATATTTTCCCTGTAGAATCCTTCACTATTGCAACTTGAGGCTTGAATTTTTCCTTCATATGTGTGAGGTCCACATATATAGTCACTGTTTATGTTGTTGAAAAAACGATTTGCAATGAAGAAGCCATTGATCTTGTAAAATTCTATTATATAATTTCCACGTCATTTCCGTTACCCAGGCCATATTTTCCAACTACTGAACCATCTCCTTTGTTTTCAACTTTCACATTCCAGTCACCAGTAATTATCAATGAATCCTAATTGCCTGTTCAATAAATTCGAGACTCCGCAATTTGGTAAATATCTTTAATTTCTTCATCTCTGTCCTTAGTGACCAGTAAATTTGAATAATGGTTATATTAACTGGTCTTCCAAGTAGGTGTATGCATATTATTCTATCATTAACAGTATTGGACTTTAGGATAGACCTTGAAATGTTCTTTTTGGCGATGAATGTGATGCTGTTTCTCTTCAATTTGTCATTCCCAGCACAGTACACCATAGGATTGTCTAATTCAGAATGGCTAATGCCAGTCGATTTCAGCTCACTAGCATCTTTCTGCATTCCATTTCAGTGTTGAAGACTTCCAATTTTCCCAAATTCATACTTAAAAAATTCTATGTTCCAATTATTAATGATGTTCACAGCTGTTTCTTCTCATTTTGCATTGTGCCACATCAGCAAATGAAGATCTCTAAAGTTTGAATCCCCCTACATCATTAAGGATGAGCTTCCTTTGAGGTGGCAGCTCTTTCTTAGCCATATTTTGAGACCCTTCCAATCTGAGGGGCTCATCTTCAGGCATTATAAAAGACAATCTTCCACTGATACTCATAAGGTTTTTACTGGCCAATTTTTTCAGAAATAGACCACTGGTTCTTTGTAACCTGCCTTAATCGCAAAGTTCTGTTGAAACTTGTCCACCGTAGGTGTTTGAAACAATGGTGGCATAGCTTCCAGCATCACAGCCACACACAAGCCACCAGAGTATGACAAACTGACAGATAATTAATAGACTACATATATAAAGCTAGTCTTTCTGTCTATCCATCTATCTCAGTATCTGTCTATATCTATAGCTACATTCACTATCCTTAGAAAGGAACTACCAAAAATAAACATCAGTAAGAATTAAATTTGAGATAGCTTTGGGAAAACTTTGCAAATTACTTTCTTTAATTGTGATAAGGATGCAGGTGTAATTAAAATTTTAGAAACACGTTTAAGTTGTTTAGCCTCAGAATTCATTGTTTTGCTGTCAGTTCATGAAAACTGTGGTTTTAAAGAGCATGTGTAATTGTTGACATATGTATTATGCTTTTTAATACAACAAGATGGTGCAATTTCTTGTGGGGGCAGGTTATGTTTATTCATATTGTAGCACTTGGAGCTATGAAATTTGGGAAAAATTTAAGCAATTTTCTGGTAATAGTCTTTATATAGTTAGTGAAGGTCTTCTAAAATGTATCAAAGTAAACACAGTTGCATCTACTGAAAGATTGTACAGAGGAGGGGAAAAAGGCAAAATTACACGTGCACTGTAATATGGAAACAGCAACCTAGTCTCAAATTGCTTATTTTTCATATAAACTCATATTTAAATCTGCTTAGGAGGATGAGCCTTTGGTAAAGGAGGGGAGAGAAAGAGTTAAATAAAATAAATACAAGAATATCATTCCCACTAGAGTAGATTTTGTAACAAAAGTGGCACAAGGTAATACTGACAATGCCTTTTCAAACAGCTTAATGACATCACCTGCAAAGCCTAAATGAAGATTCTAAAATATATATTTATACCAAATGTATTTATAAAGAGAAAACAAAAACCTGTTCTGAGATTTGTGGGAAATAAGTTGAATCTCCCTTTCACCTAAAGTATGCACTGTACATGTGCTAACTTACTGAATTCATCCTTCATGCAATTCCAGTTTATTAAAGAGGTTAAAAATTTATAAAACTCTGATGGGATATGGTTTTAATGCTTCATCACACTACCCATCATTTGCTTTTCAATCTAGATCAGAATGATCTTTCCTACTTCTCTGCAATCACCTACCTGCACAGCTAATATTTTCTGAATACTCTCCTGAGAGTCTGTCTGGAACTTGGCCAGCCTCATCCGGCTGGAGAGGGTCACCAGCTTGAAGTGCGTATCCCATACCTTGTGTATCCTTCTTTGCAGCTGACAGAACTAAAGGGAAGAGGGAGGGGGAAAAACACAAGTCAGAGTAGGAGAGGAAATTAATGGCAGTGTTCAAGAAGAATGATGGAGGGAAATATAGAAAGCAGTCAATAGCCCATTCTGCACTGTACGGACCTGACAGGAATTTCACAGTCTCTTGATTTTTCAGCCCACTCATGTGCATTCATCAGAAACCAGTCACATCTGGCTGCCGGGATGGGGGGTTAATTTTCTCTAAATGCCTCAGCAGTTTTGTTCTAGCTGAGGCAAACTCTGTGACTGCAAAGCTGATGACTAAAATATTTCTACTTCACCCAGTTTAACTCTAAACCGATAGCCTCGGGGCATATTGAATCTTTCTTAAAAAATAATCTTTTGAAGCTTTTTTGAATGGCACATCGGGTCAAGCCAAAGTTTAAAATGCAACCTTAAGATTTTGATGGACGCCGTTGCTTCTCTTTTTTCCTCATAAAGCTTAGCATTCCTTGGCAATGTGTGCTTCAGAGCATAACAAAACTAAAGAGAATTAAGTTAGCCATCAACTGCTGACGGAGAACAATAGCAGGGAAGGAATTTCCAGCTAGAGCTCTCTGCTCATCTACCTCCCTCTGACCAGGTGACACAGGCACACCTCACCGCACTCGGTGTACAGTGGACGCAGCGCCTACAAGTGACATGTTTCATACTTGGATCTGCCCAGAAACACAAAGGCCTCTCTTAAGTGGCATTCTATGTGATTTAGCAAATTTAAGGAAACAAGCAAGCAAGCAAACGAAGTAACAGCGGAGGTTTCTATGAAAGTAACACATATTTAAGTAGTGTAGCCACACCATGGAGAACAGTTTTCAAGAGATCGTTTTTAAAGGAATAAACTTCAGAAATATAGGTGGTTAAAACAATGCTGCAAACAGAAAATAATAAAAATTTTTACATTTAGTATATTCTGACTACTGAAAACTAAAGTTTGTGGTAACTGGTAATATGGAAAATTGCCTAAGTTGATTCCCTTTTAGTACATCTTGCAGAGTAGAAACATAAGAACTAAAAAAAATTAAATATTTCTTAATTCCAGCTAGGTTCCATTTATTGATCTGGGTAGTGATTTACACGGTTAGGTTGATAAAAAAAAAAAATATTCATTAAACAATGCATGTATGACTTGTGGACTTTTTGTACATATATGTACTATTTTAAATAGCTGGTGCTGCATGTGAATTGTTTATTATAATTACCTGCTTTATACATTGCAATTAAAAAAATGTGTACTGTCTTGCCCTTCACCAAAGTTACCACTTATCTATTTCCTAGTTAAGTATTTTTGTCTCTCCTTCTCCCTACTCCTTCAAAGAACATTTCTGTCTGTCCTGAGCTTTTATAATACTAGTCTCATATAGTATTTGTCCTGTAGTGACTGACTTATTTCACTCAATTCCTACTCATAGGAATCCTGTAAGAACAGAGTAGAACTGCCCCATGGGGCTTCCGAGGTGCAGCTGGCACATTCAGACTTAACCACTGCTCCACTGGAGCTCCCTGTGTTGTAGTAAGCAGTGCATATATACACACTCTCGCATTTATGTTGGTTTTCAGAAAAATAAAGCCTTCATTTTTGCTTAGCTTAGGGAGGAAGTATAACCTTGAAAACTCTGGAATGCTAGCTTAGTAAATTCTGAAATATATTACTCAGGATTAATTTATGGTTATTTCAGATAATTTAGGCTACTGAATTAAAAAGATTAACAGTATTTTTTAACATTATGTCAATCTTTAAAAAAATGTTTTTTTGTTTGTTTTGTTTTTCTCCATAACAAAATCCAAATCTAGCAGTTACAGTGGTGGTGGGGTTGGTTATGTTACATGTTGATAAATCTGAAAAATTTAGTGTATTAGGCATGGTCAAGCTAGTCTGTAGTAAAACGATTTATTGTGATAGGGGCTGTTGAAGGAGACAGATGTTATGAGCCAGGGGATGACACACAGGAGTTAGTGGTGGCCCAACAGTATCTAAGGTATTCAGTGGTGATTTAAATGATTTTTTTCAGTTTATTTAAAAATCCAGTCAAGTTTTTTTGGATTTGTAAAGCCAAAGATTTTTTTCCCCAAGTCTATAAGTTCTCTTTTTACTCTTTTTGTGAAGTTTTTTGATGAGCAAAACTGTTTCATTTTTAGACTATTCCAGTTATCTGGCTTATCTTCTGGTGTTTGCATATTGTCATTTAAGGTTTGTATCCTATTTATGCTGGTATAGGCATAATACAATTGAAACTGGACAAAGACTATGAACAGACATTTCATCCAAGAAGATATTCAGGCAACTAATAAACACATAAGAAAATGATAGCCATAACTGGCCATTAGAAAAATGTAAATGAAAACCATAATGAGATACCATCTCATCCCAATATCATGGGTGCAAATAAAAAGAAAAAACAGAAAATAACAAATGTAGGAGAGGCCATGGGGAGCTTGGAACTCTTATGCACTGCTGGTGATTTTAGAAAATGATACAGTGCTTCCTTAAAAAGCTAGAAATAGAAATACCATATGATCCAGCAGTTCCACTTCCAGAAATATATCCTAGAGAGATAAGACCCATCACACAAATAAACATAAACTCTAATATTGAACCTGGAAACCTTGGTTGCCTAATGGTTAGTGCTATGGCTGCTAACCAAAAGGTTGGCAGTTCAAATCTGCTGGGTGCTCCTTGGAAAGATCTATGGGGCAGTTCTACTCTGCTTTATAGATCTGGTATGAGTTGTCATCGACTTGATAGCAGTGAGTTTTGGAATATAGACCCTGATGGTGTAGTGGTTAAGTAACTAAGGCTGCTAACCAAAAGGTTGACAGTTTGAATCCATCAGGTGCTCCTTGGAAACTACAGGGAAGTTCTCCTCTGTCCTAGAGGGTTGCTATGAGTCAGCATCAACTTGATTAAACTGGGTTTCACTTTATGGCATATACAGGGTTATATATAGGGTTACCTAACAAAAACAAACTTCAGTAGCATCTCTGGTGGTTCAGTGGTTACGAGTCTGGATGATAGCCAAAAGTGCACCATTTCAATCCACCAGTCATTCCTTGGAATCCCTACTGGGCAGTTCTACCCTGTCTTAGAGGGCAGTTATGAGTCAGAATGGACTCAGTGGCAATGGGTACACTCTACAAGCAAAGATGCTTCCTGATAATTTTAGTTGATAATCAAGTAAAACATCCTCCACTTGCTGTGATGCATATTTTTAAAACGTGTTATCTGATATTATATGAAAATGTGATTTATTGCATGTGGATTTTGGGTTTTAAAAGGGCAAGGATGGAGTGGAGGTGGAGGATGTTTTACTTGATTGTAACTAAAATTGTCAGGAAATCACCTTCGCTTCTAGAGTACACCCGTTGCCACTGAGAACACTCTGACTCATAGCTGCCCTCCAAGACGGAGTAGAACTGCCCAGGAGGGATTCCAAGGAGTGACCAGTGGGTTGGAACGGTGTACTCATGGCTGTCATCCAGACTCTTAACCAGTGCACCACCAGAGCTGCCACTGAAGTTTACTGTTAGGTTGTTACATTGTCAGGGTTGTATCCTTTCACCATACCTTTTCAATCTGTATGCCCATCAAATAATCTGAGAGTTATGCAGACCACCTAACTTTGCTTGCTGGACGTGAAGAGGATTTGAAACAGTTATTGATGAAGATCAAAGGCCACAGCCTTCAGTATGGATTTCACCTCAACATCAAGAAAACAAAAAGTCCTCACAATGGGCTCAGTAAGCAACATCGATATAAATGAAGAAAGGATTGAAGTTGTCAAGGATTTCATTTTACTTTGTTCTATAATCAATGCCCACGGAAGCAGCAATCGAGAAATCAAGACAAATTGCATGGCAGAAATTTGCTGCAAAGGACCTCTTTAAAGTATTGAAAAGCAAAGGTGTCACCTTGAAGACCAAGGTGTGCCTGACCCAAGCCATAGTATTTTCAGTTGCATCATATGAATGTGAAAGCTGGACAATGAATAAGGAGGGCAAAGAAGAATTGATGCCTTTGAATTGTGGTGTTGGAGAAGAATATTGAATGTACCATGGACTGCCAAAAGAACAGACAGATCTTTTCTGGAAGAAGTATGACCAGAGCGCTCCTCAGAAGCAAAGACGGTGAGACTGTGTCTTACATACTTTGGACATGTTGTCAAGAGGGATCATTCCCTGGAGAAGGACATCACGCTTGGTGGAGTCATAAAGAAGAGGCACACCCCCAGCAAGACAGATTGACACAGTGGCTGCAACAATGCACTTATGCTTAAAAACAATTGTGAGCATGGTACAAGACCCGGCAGTGTTTCACTCTGTTGTGCACAGGGTCATTATGAGTCAGGACTGACTTGACGGCACCTAACAACAACAAAAATACGCATACACTGTGAAGTTATTCTCAATCTCATGATCCCACCCCCCCTTACTTATTGAAGGTTTGTTGTTGCCATTAGTCACCATCAAGTCAACTCCAACTCAAGGCAATTCCGTGTACGCAGAATACGACTGCCCTTGGCATTTTCAAGGCTAGTGCTTTTCAGAAGCAGAGAGCCAGGCCTGTCTTCCAGTGTGTCTCTGGGTTTGAACAGCCAACCTTTTGGCTAGTACTTAACAATTTGAGTCACTCAAGGAAGTTTTTATAAAAAACAAACCCGTTTTTGTCAATTTAGTTCTGACTCATAGCAATAGCAATGGATTTGGTCCCTTCAGCCCCTTTTTTTTCTAATTTTAATTTTTTTTTTCTAATTATGACTGAGTGAAAATGTACATTCCTGTATAAATTTACATGTCCACCTATATGAAGCTTCCACTGCTCTCCCTGCCCGGTGATAGCACACTATTCTCTCCATGTTTATTATTATTATTTTGGATATTTTTGCAACACTTCTCTTTCCCTTTCCACCTTCCTTTCCTTTCCAGTCCACTTAACTGCTATGCCACCACCTCCATTGTAGAGTATATTATCTCTGAAATTACACATGGAAATAAATTTTTAACACAGATATTTTTATACAGTTCTTTACATACTGACACTGTATATTGTAGCCTGAAGTGAACATTCTGCATGGAGAAGATACCCAGTACCATAGACTGGATTCTGATCCATAGCCACCCTATGGGACAGAGTAGAATTGCCTCACAGGGGGCCCAAGTTGCTGCTGGGTGATTTAAACTGCCAATCTTTTGATCTTCTGAGATCTTCATCATTGCACCACCAGGGCTCCATGTACAAAGGGGATATATTCCCACACATAAATACACTATACTAAGTAAAGTTATTTTCCTAACAATGACAAATAATCTGGTGACTAGTGTGAACAATTGTAGACATGACTCATTTGGACCGGCTAGTTAACAGGTTGATTACTTTCACTTTGAGCTTGTTTAAGTAGCTTCTGTTTTCAACCTAATTTACAAGTGAGACAACTGCAAATTAAAAAAATTAACTTGTTTTAATTTACATAGGTTTGTGTGATTTAAAGTTCATACTCTTAGCCATGATGACAAAATACTGATTCAATTCTAGTGGCTTTTCTCCATCTCCCTCTTATACCTTATCAGTCTTCCTGGTTCAAGGCTAATGCTAAGGAACACCTAAAGGTTCTGTGGATCTTAGTCATAGAGTCTCCTGGAATGTACAATGGATACAAATGAATACCTCTCTACTTCTGTTGGAAACCCTGGTAATGTACTGTTTAAGTGCTATAGCTGCTAACCAGAAGGTCAGCAGTTCAAATCTTCCAGGTGCTCCTTGGAATCTCTATGGGGAAGTTCTACTCTGTTTTATAGGGTCACTATGAGTTGGAATTGACTTGACAGAAAGGGGTTTAGTTTGGCTTTTCTATTTCTGTTAGGTTTTGGTAAAAACTACAAAGTAAAACTTCATTCACATGTTTCCAAATTATTGTGAGCTTCAGATTTTACTTTACTGGATGATTGTGATTTGGGATTTTCAAGACAAAACCAAGTGGAAACTTACTCTATATAGAAATTGAATAATC
The DNA here is from genome assembly GCA_028571685.1 of Heterohyrax brucei. Taxonomy (NCBI): domain Eukaryota; kingdom Metazoa; phylum Chordata; class Mammalia; order Hyracoidea; family Procaviidae; genus Heterohyrax; species Heterohyrax brucei. The sequence continues at coordinate 41,876,026 of CM053152.1, forward strand.
AATTTCCAAAAGAATAAGAATTCACAGTAGTAAACCAGAAATAACTGCTTTCAGAATCGTGGCTGTGGGATAGACTTATCTTCGTCTGGACACTCAGCTGGCATCTGAGTGAAATGTCACTTACAACAAAATGCTACTTTAATGTTTTGGAGAGTTCTTCCCATTTCAATGCTACAGTCATTTGGTGTTAAGTTAGCTCTCAAAAGATCTCAACTTCACCAAGATCCTAGAACACCTGGAACTACCTCATGAATATACAACAGTAAACGGACTTGACAGCCAACAGGTTTGGTTCTTCTCAAAGACAATAATAAATTAATACTATGATATCCACAAATATAGCAAAAGACAGTTAATGTTGTTTCGCTGTTGGATGCCGTCAAATTGGTTCCAACTCATAGAGACCCTGTGTACAACACAGTAAAACACTGGCCAGTCCTGCACCATGCCCACAATCATTTTTATACTTCAGCCTGTCATTGCAGTCATGAAATCCACCTTGTTGAGGATCTTTCTTTTCTGCTGACCCTCCACTCTAGCAACCACAAAGTCCCTCTTCGGGGACTGATCGTTTCTGACAACATGTCCAAAGTCTGTAAGACGTAGTCTTGCTATCTTTGCTTCCAAGGAGCACTGTAGTTGTACTTCCTCCAGTATAGATCCATTTGTTCTCTTGACAGTTCACTGTACATTCAATATTCTTCTCCAACACCACAGTTCAGAGGCATCATTTCTTCTTCTGGCTTCCTTGCTCATTGCCAAGCTTCCCCATGCAAACGAGTATGATGTGATTGAGAATACCATGGCTTGGCTCAGGTGCACCCTAGTCTTCAAGGTGACATCTTTACTTTTCAATACTTTAAAGAGGCCCTTTGCAGCAGATTTTCCCAAGAGACAAATAAAAGGATGATGAATTTTAGAGGTACGCTTTAAGTAAAGATGATTTTTACAAGACAGAACACTTCAACAGGTGTATCCAAAGCAAACTGGATGGCAACGTTTTCTACATCCATGTCTTAAATGAGGAGAACAAGCTCTAGGCAGCAGGTTATTTTTATTCAGTTGTCTCCATTCAAGCTTTAGGGAGACAAAAGGGCTTAAATTGTTCAAATATAGGTGTCAACTGAAGCCACTTAGTAGAAAAATTCCTGAAAAGGTAAAGACCTTACTACTTAAGCAAGAATAATATCTCAGATAGGAATTTTGTTTGTTTGTTTGTTTACATCCACGTCTATGGGACACTGGAAAAACAGAGCTAGCAAAGAGAAAAGGTGAAAGAGTCCCTAAAGAGAGAAGAACTAACATCCTACAAAAGTTTCTCTTCGACACACACAGATTAAGAACAAAAAGATGGTCAACAATAATGTACAAGCTAAAATGTTTTAAATACTTCAAAGGGTGATTGCCTTAACCTAGAAATTGGCTACTGTTATGGATTAAATTGTGTTCCCCCCAAAATATGTCCTGAAAATCCTAGCTTCTATGCCTGTGATTATAATCCCATTTAGAAATGGGTTGTCTTTGTGAATAAGATGGGATTAGTGTAGGCTATATCTTGAATCAATCCCCTTTGAATTATAAAAATATATTAACAAAGAAAATGAGAGAAGTAGAGATGGGGTACAGTAGCTGATAAGACAGGTAGAGCTCGCCAAGGGACCAGGAAGGAGAAGCTGAAAAGGACCTCCCTGTAGATCTGACACAGACAGAAAGCATTTCTCTTGAGCTACTACTCTGAATTTAGACTTACAGCTTCCTAAACTGTGAGGAAATAAATTTATTTTGTTAAAGCCACCCACTTGTGCTATTTCTATTATAGCAGTATTAGATAACTAAGACAACCACAGTGAAAATTACTGTAGGAAAATGGTCGGTTAATGTAAAATCCAAATGCAGGGTGCCAAGAGATAATGACTTTCAACATTTATTAGAATAAACTCAACTAAAGTGAATATGTAAAGTTGTATTGGCAAAATTGAAGAGCAAATAAGAATTTTTACTAATTAATGAAGGCAAGGAAAATAACCCAAGTCAGTGGAAGATAAAGATATGTAGAGATATATCACAGGAAAACTAAAGAAAGAGAGTTAAGTTGTGAACGGAGAAGTCCTTCAGGTGAAGCATAATTTAGTTGGAAAACCAAAGGAACTGGAAGATTTTTAAATCTTAATTAACACAGAGTATATGGAATGAAATACTTTAATTATTACATTATTGAAATGTAATTATTTATCTCTGAAATAGTTATATTCCTGCACTGCTTTTCAAATTTTTGTAAAGGTGGAGTGGGATGAAGAAGTGGTAGAGGAAGAGAAGAGACAGTGAGAAATACAAAGATACTGGATGGGAGCATAGCACAAGCGTGTCAGAGGATCTGGCCAGTACTTAAAGTAAGAATGGAGAATTAGTTTAAACCCACCCAGAGGTGGCTCAGAAGACAGGACTGACAATCTGCTTCAAAAAAGTCACAGCCTTGGAAGCCTTATGGAGAAGTTCTATCTACTGTGCACAAATGGGGTCACCATGGTTGGAATCCACTTGATGGCAGCTGGGTTGGTACTTAGCTCCATACCAACATTACAAGACTTTTGGAAGAGAATGGATATATTCTTGTACACGGCCAAGGAGGTATACATTAGAACAGGAGCAGAGTCTATCTCGGAAAAGTTTCTTTAGTTCCATTGCCATCAGTTTTGTGTGTTGCTAGTTACTATTTGCCAGCATGTTGGTCTGACTCAAGGCAATTCTGTGTACAATAGAAAAAAAGTTGCCTAGTCTGTTTTCTATATGAAAATGTAAACCAAGCCTTTCAATTATTTAGCATTAATATTATAAAGTATTTACAATACATAAAACCTAAAACAATGGGTTTAAATTTATATTTGTTATTACTTTAAAGAATTCACAATATGCTAAGAATAAAAAACAAGCAAACAAACAAACCAAAAAAGCCCCCCAGTATTTGATATTACAGCTACAGATATCAACGACATTAGGGCTAGCCATAGCCAAACAGAAACCATGGTAGTGCGGTGGGGTAAAAGTTGATGCTGCTAACCAAAAGGACAGCAGCTTCTCCCCGGAAACCCTAAGGGGAATTTCTACTACAGGGAATCAGCTGAATGGCATTGAGTAAACCCCCACATTAACACTAAGTAGTGCCCCATATGGTGTCAGCAGTGAAATTAGAAATTTCAAAGCACCACCCTCCCAGGTGTATTCCAGGGCCACTCAGCTGTCCCATTTACATTGGAACTAACAAGATATGGGAATGAAGTGAAGCCTTTGTTGCCCATACCGAAAGGATGTTTGGGACACATGAAAGAAGTAAGCAAAACCAAGTGGATGTGTTCTTGCTATTCGTAGTTGGAAAGAAAAAGTGCCCACAGGTATAGTTTTAAAAGCTGATTTTCAAATCATTTGGTTAATTATCTCTTCAAGAGACGAAGCATAATTCTTATTCATTTGAATGTGGACTGTGTTTTGAAACGACAAAGTACAGCATAAGTTACATAGTATGTCACATCCACAGGTGCAAACGGGAGGGACCAAGGATTCTGCCTAGGGCTCTCTTTCTTTTCCAGATCATTTAGTCTGGAGGAAGCCAGCTCCCATGTCTTATCCACAGCTCTGTGGAGAGGCCGCGTGGTAAGAAACTGAAGCTTTGCCACATGAGGTTACTTTGAAGCAAGTTCTCCAGCTTCTTTAAATGACTATAACCCTGGCTAAAGATTTGACTGAAATCTTGTGAGACATGCTAAGTAGCCTCCAGATTACAGACTTATAGTAACTTTGTGAGAACAATAAGTGTTTGTTGTTTTAAGATCAGAGGTTTTAGGAACAATCTGTAACGCAACAAGAGCTACCTAATATAGTAGGTTCTCAGCTTTCTCTCTTCTCTCTTTCCTTAACAGGAAAATAATACATCATCTATGTTTTCTTCATGAAAAGTAAAAGTGTTCTTCTGAATCACTACTTAAGACAGAAACTGAACACCACAGAATAGTAGTAATACAAGATTGATGAATGAAAATACTCATTGTTGATTGATGGAACATAGTCAGCAACACCTAAGAACCCATTATTTTACCTGAATATAGGACAAAAGGGTAATAATTTAGTTGTTTCATAAATTTAAGAATGATTCATTATTTTGCAGGCATGGACCAATAGTGTGAAATTTGCCACTGAAAATGGCACGGCCAAGTGACCAAAGAAAGAGACAGGCAAACCCAGCGTGGTGGCAGAGTTGTTAATTAATAGTCCTGGGCAGCTCCAGGAACAAAGCAGATCTCTGTGCCCTGAAGTGGGAGGACAGAGGGTTTATCAGAGTGGTGGACAAATAGAGGTTCCATTCCACGCCATGGGCTTACATAAGAAGACTAACTACGGTGAACTAGCAGACTGCATGAGGGTGCTCACATTCTGCCCTGCAACGCTTGTTTTCCCTGTAGTCCTCCCTGACTCTGTGAGGGCAGTTCTTAAAATCTGACACATCATCTCCCTCGCGTGGTACAAGAGACTCTGCTCCCTCCCTGCTGAGAACAGATACAGAAGTGAGATTGGCCAGGTGCAGTGTGGTACCCCACATGTGCAACAGGTCCAGAATATACAGAAGGCCTCTCTGGTAAGGAGAAGGAACTGGGAGACAGATGAAAAAGGAAAAAAAAAAAAGAAAAAACAAATCTGCTGCCATTGAGCTGATTCTGACTGTCCAACTCCTAGCAACCCTATAGGACAGGATAGAGCTGCCTCACAGTTTGTAAGCAGCATCAGGTGGATCTGAACTGCTGAACTTTCGGTTAGTAGCCATAGCACTTAACCACTACACCATCAGGGTTTCCAAAGGTGATCCGGTTCCCAGTCTCCTTATCAGAGAATGTTCTGGACCCAAGGTCTTTACTTACACAGCCTAGATTAGGGATGAAGAGGGTAGACCAGTTCCTCAACAATTACAAATAAATAATTTCACGTACTTACACGTTAGAGAAAAGAGTAATCATCCTAATATGCACAAAAAAGTTTCATGTGAGTCAATGTTTACATATGATAAAAAAAATAAAATTATCTTGGCATACTAGGAATAGGAAAAGAAGGAAATTTCTTTAACATGATAAAGCATATAAACTAAAAATTTTCAACAAGTATCATACTAAAGAGACACACTTTTCCTGACACAAATATCAGGAAAAACAAAATAGGGATATCAGGAATCAGTATCTCTATTCAAAATTATACTGCAGATCTTAAAATGAAAGTACAAAGAAAAAAGAGAGGCATAAGAATTAGAACGAACACCTACATGAAAAATTCCAGAGGCTTCATAAGTCAACAGTTGGAGAAAAAGAGAGTTTAAGAAGTTCGTTACTTATAAGATAAACATTAAAAAATCAACAATAAGGTTCATCAAAAAATTTATAAAGTTAAAAAAAAACAACTATAAATGGCTGACTAAGTAAAGAGATAAGTGTGTTTATATGTGCAGAAAAAGTATAACAGAGACATCAACTTTCCCCAAAGTAGTCAACAGTCTCATAAAGTTTCATGGAACTTGATATAAGATTCACATGGGAGAACAAAGGGCTAGAAATTGCTAAGATGATTGTGAAACAGAAGAACAGCTTGAATGGTAAAAAAGAAAAGAAAAGAAAAACAGCTTGAGGACTTAGCATGCAGTATGTAAAGATTGCTTTAAAGCTGTAAGAACTAAGACAGTGTGGGAATTGGAACAGAAAAATAGGTCCTTTGATCAGGAAAGAGACCTGAGTAACAAGCACATGCATACGAAGTATAAAAATTGGAAAACATGACAGCGCTACAAATCACTTGGCAAACAGATGGCATAAATGACTGCGCCTATACAAAATAAAATTGAATTAAATCCATAGCTTACAATTTAAAGTAAAATAAAAACAAAGCAGATTAAAATGAAAGAATTAATTTTCAAAACTTCTACAAAAAAATATGGCAAAACAGCTTTGTGACCTTAAGGAAGGAAAGAATGATTTAAACAAACATTAAAATGATAAATTCTAATGGAAACAATCAATAATGATATTGAAATAAAAACTTAAATAGTTAAGTTTAAACAGAATAAGAAGATAGTACACAGATTTAGAGAAGAGGTTAAGAACACAGTTGACAAGTATTAGTTTATTTAATATACAAAAAATCCTTATAAATCAATAAGAGAAATACAAACAATACACCAAAAAATAGGCAAATGATACAAACAGGTATTTGGCAGGAAAGGAACAAAGTATCTGTCCCCTAAACATTTTAAAAGATGATCTATTTCAGTATTAGAACAAAAATAAACACATTTCACACTCATTAGATTAAAAAATATAAATATATAAAATATACATTTTATAATATATATAGAAAAATCTGTCTATACCAATTGTTGGTAAAGATGTGGAAAAATTGGAACTTGTATGCTGCTTTTGGAAATCCTAGTGGTGTAGTGGTTAAGACCCAGATGCCCAACAACAGAGGAATGGATAGGTGAACTATGGTACATATACTCAATGGAGCACTATGCAATGATAAAGAATAACGATGATTCCAGGAAACATATCCTAACCTGGTTTCAACTGGAAGACATTATGTTGACTGAAAGTAGTCAACAACAAAAGGACAAATATTGTAGGAGACCCCTATGATAAGATCTCAAAAACAGACTTGTGTATAGAAGAAAAGACTCTTTGACAGCTGCAAGGGAGGGGAGGGAGGGAGGGTGATGGGGGGGAGAGTTTAGATTAGATAGTTGCTGGAAATCTGGTTGGGAGAAATCGGTGATAGCACACATTAGAAACAAGAACAACATTAAGTGGACTTCAACATAACTTGAATACTCCTTCCATCTTAACCCAATATTGCAAGGATAGAGTAGCTGGGGCAGGGGGCAGGGGACCATGCTCTTAGGCAAAATCGAGGCCAACTGGCACAATTAGCGTTTTGCTAAGAGAGCTTTCTGCACCCTAGATTGGTGAGTGGCATCTGGTGCTTTAAAAGCTGACAAGCTGCCATCCGAGGACACAGCAAATCATCTAAACTCAGCAGGAATGGATGCTCACAGAGGACCAAAATGATATGGGGTTAAGACAACCTAGAAGACAGAGAGACCCACATGAGTGGGTGCCTACATCGACTTGGGACCAGAAGAACCAGATGGTGTCCAGCTACCACCAGTGATAGCTGTGATGGAGCTCACTAAGTTGAGTCTCACTGGCAACACAAGAATAAAAAGGGGAGCACCCTGAGATCTCTACTAAAAGACCTCAATTGAGGGTCCAGCAGTTTTGGGGTTCCCCTGGGAGCATGGCCCCTGGCTCTGATGCTGCCCTTGCCCATAAATCATAACGATGTTCCGCTCTTCGGACATGAATGGATTGGACTTGGCGATGCAGAGTGACCATACATTGGATGCACTTTATGGTTCTATGCATCTATAGGATATCATCCTGCTGACCTCTGGCTGGAGGAAGGAGAGTGGGTGGAGAGAAGGGGAAAGGAGGCTGTTGGGAGGATGAGAAGAATAGTGTGCTGTTACCGGACAGGGAGAGCAGTGGAAGCTGCATATAGGTGGACATGTAAATTTATACGGGAATGTACATTTTCACTCAGTCATATGAAATTAAAAAAAAAAAAAAAAGAGTTTAGCTGTTAACCAAAAGACTGGTTATTCAAATCCACCAGACGTTCCTTGGAAACCCTATAGGCCAGTTCTGCTCTCCCCTATGGCGTCACTGTGAGTGGGAATGAACTTACTGACAAGGGGTCTATACTGTTTTGGAGTATAAATGATACAAGGACTGTTAGCATTACGCATTTAAGTTGAGGGGCTCCTGGTGAGTGCAAATGGGTAGTGCTAGACAATGAACCAAAAGGCTGGCAGTTCAAACCCACACAGAGGTTCGGAATTAAGGCCCAGTGATCTGTTTATGAACAGTCACACTCTTGACAACTCTATGGTTTTACCTGTGCAGTCCTACTCTGCACACATGGAGTCACCATGAGTCCGAATTAATTTCAGGGTACCTAAAGTCACCAATAACCTTGAAGATGAAAATGTGTTTATTCTCTGATACAGCAATTACCCTTGAAGCTACATATTCTAGACCAGACTTTCACAAAATGTGGTTCACCGACCATCATGGTTAGTTGGTCACAATCCTGGGGGCACAGGCCTCTGCGTTAAGAAGTTCCTTAGATGATACTGCTGCACTGAGAAGACTGAGCGGGGGTGCTCTCCACAGACCCCCACAGAGTGTTCCCAAACAAGCACAGATGATGTTCACTGCAGCATTGTTGAGAATGGCAAAAACTTACCAACAATGTAATTATCTCTCACACTAATAATGAAAAAAATACAATGTAGTATGTTTATGTTCCAACCCCTAGCATTAAAAATAAAAATACACTAAAATTGCAAGTGAATGTATAACATTTATATACGGTTTCAAATATCCAAAGCAAACATGGCAAAAAAAAAAAAAAAAGATATATAAGGTTGGTAAAAGTATACCATTATCATAAAGTTTATTATAAAATTTATTTTCTCATAATCTTACTGTAAATTTAAGTGTTTCATTAAAAAAACACTTGGAGAAGCTGATGCCTTTAAAAGAAAGAGGTCCATACTTTGTGGTACAAAATTATTTACTTTCAGAGAATTTATTATAGTTTTTAAAATATCTGACTATGTGCTTAAGACGTATTTCTGTTATATAGCTACTGAATGTGATACTGCCTACAGAAAATATCCAAAATACTGAAAGAGTTTAATATTAAGAACAACTACTATTTTCAGTGCTTCATAAAATACTTGAAAATTCTGATATTCCCTCCATCCCTCCACCTCTGCCCCACACAATTAATAAATTTGGGGGGAAGTACTGTATAATTCATTTCACACTCAGTTGATGAGTGATACATTTAACATACATATTTCCATGAGAATTTCAATTTGCTTAATATTAGGTGAGAAGTGGTGATACATCAGTTTGAAAGAGCATGGGAATATGTAAACTGATTAATAGAGCTTTAGAGAAAGCTGGTTATCATCTACAATTTAGTTCTTAGACTACAATTAATTCTGTTTTGCAATTTAAATTTTCTTACATTATCAAATCATAATACTAAAACCTTAATAAGAATTATGATATTTTTAATATAGAATACATTGATATCATAAAAATGCTTTGCTAAGTCTAAGTTTTAAAGGGCCACTAGAGCTGAGATATTAAAAATATATTAATGCAAATAAACAGAAATTTTTGCAAGCTTAACATATATTAAACATTACTATTTTAACATATTAATAGACTAGTATACTTCTCTTGAAGAAAATTCTGAAATCATCTCTGTGCGTTATAGAACAAAAATATCATTGCATATATGCATTAGATAAAATTAAACCATTTTAAGAAACATATGGTGCCCAAAATTAGCTCCCCATAGCACACAATTTAACTGGATTTTGCAATTTAAGGACTCTGGAAAAAAAGAAAGGAAGCATCTCTAGGAAATGAGAAGTGTCCTTGTAATGAATTTCGGCTTATAAGAATCAGACATCACAAGAGTCTTTTTAATTAAAATACAAATACCATATGTATAGTTATCTGAAAGTGAACTATAAATTGTTTTGCCAGAAAACAAAGACCAGCCAATTCTGAAAACACAGAAGCCCTTTAGAATACAAAGGTAATACAAGCAGGCGGGGCAGGCAGTTCAGGCAACCATTTTTCTCTACGAATGACTATTTGACCATCTCAGGGTTCACAGAAACTCACCAGGCTGGAATATGTGACTATGTGTGACAACTTTTAACAAAAACTCACTTATACTTTTTTGGAATGGAAAAGAAAAAGTCTTCATACAACACTGAATAGCAGTTTAAAAGAACACATACATTTTCTGACTGCAACACACACAAAAATATGTTACACACAGAACTCAAAGAGTAAATTAGTGGAATTGCTACAATAAGCAACCTTCATCAATTCCGCAACATGCAGGACAAATGAGAGGCACGTGGAGCAATCCCAGATTCTTAAAATACCTGCTAGTACACTGGGGTGGGAAAACAGTGGATAGGTGGTGGCGATGACATGTGACAACTGTCAGAGATTATAGGATTTTTGAACGAAGAAACTATGGATAATTCATAAGAGCTATCTGAAAAACTGAAATTCCATCTGATATTACCACTGGTAAGACTGGAAATCTCACAGATGACAAGCCTGCAACCGGAGAGTAGGAATGTTATGAAGAATATTCACCTTGGGAGAAAAATTCAATAAAACAGTTCCAGCAATCTAGTCGCATTTTCCATCTATGAAAACAGTCAAACCAATTTACTAACTGTAGAAGCAGCTCTAAGATTTGTGCATATTTGATATAGGCAGAAAAAGATGCTGTATTCTGCAGATTTGCATTTGTAGCTTAGGTAATCCAATTAAAACCACATTTAAAGCTTTGACAATGTATGATAAAGCCTGCCTTGAAAAACAATAGCAACAACAACAGCATTTTCCAACAGGAAGACATATTAGACAAGAGATAGATCACAGAAAACACGTGTATTCATTCATTTGCACTAGCAACTTAAAATTTTGATTATAATTCTGACCTGCTTGTTATAAGACTTCAAATACAGAAAGTATGCTGCCTGTCTCAGTTTCTGACAGATAAATAAAATTGATAAGTGAAGATATGTGTTTGCAATTTTAATCCAAAAGAGTGATATGAAGTGCAGCAAGGAGAACAGCAGAAGCCTCAGCAGTTCTGTTTATTGTAATAACCTAAACAATGGCAATTATGAACTACTGTACAGATTTTTAGAATGACAAGAATGACAGACACACAAAATCCAGTTAATACTGATCTTTTTATAGTATTCAGTTACCAGGCTACAACATGTACAATATACAAATCTCAAAACCAATGAGATATTTCTTTATTATCAAAATCCGTTCCAGAGGCTGGTGTTAAAGATCACACCGCTTGGATCTGAAAATCTCCTTTGTCAACTATTTAGGTACATTTTAAAAAATAAAACACTGACACACCCAAGTCTGGAGCTAGCTTTCACGAAAATTCATAAAGAACCACTCTGTTATTTAAACTGTATAAAACTAATACATTTTTTAAACTTAGACCTCTGTTAGTACATAAAAACTCTGATAGCATGAGAGAGAAAAAAAATAATAACCCATGAGAGACATCATTAATTGTTGCAGTGCACAGTAAAGATAAATTGCATCCCTCTTGTGAATATGCAAATATATATCCTGCATCAGTCCATCTCACTGGAGGTCTTCCTCTTTTTTGCTGATCCTCTACATTAGCAAACCTGATGTGCTTCTTCAGGGACTGGTCCCTCCTGATAACATGTCCAGGGTATACGAGGCATTGTTTTGCCACCCTTCTTCTAAGGAGTATTCTGGTTGTACTTCTTCCAAGACAGATATGTTTGTTCTTTTGGCAGTCCATGGCATATTCAATATTCTTCTCCAACCCCATAATTCAAAGGGGTAAATTCTTCAGCCTTTCTTATTCATGGTCCAGCTTCTTATGCATCCAAGGCAACTGAAAACATCATAGCTTGAATCAGGCACCCCTTAGTCTTAGTTTCAGTCTTAGTCTTCAAGATGACATCTTTGCTTTTCAATATCTTCGAGGTCTTTTACAGCCAATTTGTCAATGCAGTATATATCTTCTGATTTCTTGAATACTGTTTCCATGAAAGTTGACTGGGATTCAAATAAATCAAAATCTTCAACACCTTTAATCTTTTCTCCATTTATCATGATGTTCCTTATTGTTCCGGTTGTGAAGATTTTTGTTTTCATGATGTTGGGGTATAATTCATATTGAAGGCTGTGGTCTTTGATCTTCATCAGTAATTGCTTCAAGCAAGGTTGTGTCATCTGCATAACACAGATTGTTAATGATTCTTCCTCCAATCTTGATAGCCTTTTCTTCCTCATATAATCCAGCTTTTTGAGTTATTTCCTCAGCATACAGGTTGACTACATATAACAGATAATAAATACATAACTACATTTTTACATATTTTATAGTAAGAAGCTGCAAAACTCACAGGCTTATTCGTTTTGCAAACACTTCAACATAGAATAAAATTACTACATTCTGATGGATAAATGACAAAGCAAATAGTTTAGATACTTTGTTTACTTAAATTACTAAATTGGATACTTTTATACAATTTACATGAAGAGTTCAAAAATGAATAAACAGAAGTATTTTCTTCTAAAATTGCTATTTGTGATGTTAAGAATAAAAATTCAAAATTGTACAACAGAAATTATCCTCACAAGAGAAAACTGACACTGCTAAGCTGCGTAATTGTTAAAGAAAAACAATACTTGAAAATGGAATTACATGAAAGCCAAAAAAATGAAGATTATGCTAACATTTGTATTTTACAGATAAGTATATTCTTAAGATATTTTTGCTTGTTTGTCACTCATTTCCCTAAGAAGAGTTAAGTCCCTTGATTTTAAAATATAGCCAATGGAATGCCTTGAACTGGTTATTATTTTGGTGTTCATTTATGAGCATTGGTTGAATTGTTTCCTTTGATGATTATCTACTATGCATATTTACAATCTCCTGAGATCCTCTTGTTTTAATGCAAAGGAATTAAGGGATACTTTTTAAAAATTATATTTTCCTAAACTTAATTTACTATAAAATATTATACAAAAGATAATTAATTATAGAATTCACTGGCTTATTTCAAAGTAGCAAGAAGAAATACAGTATATTCATACTTTAAAAATATGATAGTTTCATTATAAACACTTCCAGAATATTTACTTCTTTTACACTCAGATGAACATAAATGTTTATTGAAATTATTTATTTTAAACTATTTGAAAAATGCAACTTCAGGTAAGAAAAACATTCATAAATACATGCATGGAATAGGGAAGAACCTAAGAGCAGAAAGAAAACGGTCTACAGCCACATCGCGGGTCAGAAAAGTGCGAACACCATCTGAGATGCCAAGGTCTTATGTCCTTTTTCTTGCCATAGCTTTTTTGATGCTTATCTAGAATTGCCCAGGGACTAGAAGGACGGCAAAATATGAAAAAATGGCAAAAAAGTACAAATTGTCGTGTGTGTCAAATATTTATTAATCCATTTCTTGACTTGATTAAAGTACATGATTGAATCCAGGTTATAAAATATATTATCAAAGAAATATAGTAGTAAAACAATCACTAATCCTGTTCTTTCAGGACACATTATGAACCAAATTTTCAGATACTCAAGGAAACTGAAGAGAACTTTAGCAATAATGATTAATGTTAGATGTAATGACATTAACTCCTACTAGGGAAACAAAAGATGCTTGCCCCGCTTTGCAAGTTCCTTGTGGTAGCAGAGGAATATTTATTTGAAAATTAAAGAAGACCTAGGTAGATACCAGCATGCTATGCACTTTCAGGTAATACAGCATTATCTGCACCTTAAGTGATTCCTCTAAGAAACTAGTGTAATGATACTAAACTGCACTGTCAATACGATGTACGTACACCTGCCAGTAACAGCTTTTTCAGTCAAACTGAGTCTCTTGTCTCTTCTTTCATTTTTTCAGTTGGCTTTACTCTTCAAACTTTTACTACTACTATTCACTGAAATGGTTCTAGCAAAGATCCATCACCTATAGTATGTGACATGGTTAAACTCTTTCTGCATCTTTAAAGTGTTTCCTTTTTTTGAATGAGTTCTTGGTTTCCCACTATTACTCTGTATTTCTTTTACTCTCCTTTGCTGGCAACAAAACAAACAGTTGCCATGAGTAGACTCTAATTCATGGTGACGCTACGTGTGCCAGAGTAAAACCGTGCTCCACAGTGTTTTCAGTGAATGACTGATTGTTTTCAGAAGTAAATTATCAGGCTTCTCTTCTGAGGTGCTCTGGGGTGGATTCACACCTTCAGGATTTTGGGTAGCAGCCAAGCATGTTAACCGTTCCCATGACCTAGTCATAGGAATAAGCTGTTGATAATTGCTGTCAAGTTGATGCCAACTCAAGACTACCCGACACATGCAGAGAAGAACGTTCCATAGGGTGTTCAAGATTGTGGCCTTTTGGAAGATTTTCAGGCCTGTCTCTGAAGTACCTCTGGGTGAATTTTTATTTTATTTTATTTATTTGTTGTGATTGAGTGAAAGTGTACAATCCAGTTTAAATTCGCATGCCCGCCTATGTACAGCAACTACTGCTCTCCTTGCCCGGTGACAGCACACTCCTCCTTTATGTTCTATACATGTCATATCCTATTAACAATCTCCGTGCCCTCTTCTCCACCCTCTCCACTCCCCTTTATTAAGAGGCCAGCAGGACAACATCCTATAGATGCACAGAACCATAAACTGCACACACGACATTGTCACTCTGTTTCGCAGATTCCACTCCATTCCTGTCCGAGGAGTTGACCTCAGTAATGATTTATGAACAGAGGCAGCATCAGGTCTAGGGCTCGTGCTCCCAGGGGAACTCTCAGGCCTTCGGACCATCAGTCACAGTCTTTTAGCGGAGTTCTCAGGGTGCACCCCTTTTTATTCTCATATTGCCATTGAGACTCAACTTTGTGAGCCCCATCACTGCTGAGTGAATTTGAACTACCAACATTTTGGTTCGTAATTCAACAGTTAACCAATTATGTCACTAAACACAGGTGATCCCTAAGGTTCTGTCTTTCATTTACTTCTGTCTGCTGTTCATGAATGTCTCATGTATTTCTGTAATTTTAACTACTGCCAAAACAATGATGTCTGCCAAACTTTATCCTCAATGAAGGTTAAACTCAGCTGGGTTTTATCATTAATTACTGAAAACTTTTCTGTATCTACCCATCAGAACCATAAGATCAAAGCCCAGAGATGCATCCGTTGAGCCCAGGAACCCATTCATCCTACGTATTCTCTTCCTGTGATTGAGAATGAAATAATAACACCTACTCATTCAGCCTATCCAAAAATCCTGGAGCCATATGTGTACTCATTTCCTTCATTTTCATCTCTACTTACCTACTTAGTCACTAAAACAAGCTCGTTGTTATCAAGTAGATTCTGACTCATAGCAAACCTACAGGACAGACTAGAACTTTCCCATAGGATTTCCAACGACTGCCTGGTAGATTTGAACTACTGACCTTTTGTTGGACAGCCAGGCCTTTAACCACTGCACAACCGGGACACCACTATTTACTGTTGTTGTCATTGGTAAGTTCCATCGAGACCCTTCAGACTCATGGAGACTCTACAGGACAGAGTAGAACTGCCCATAGGGTTTCCAAGTAGCAGCTGATGTATTTGAACTCCGGACCTTTGGTTGGCAGCCAAGCTCTTACACACTGCACCACTATGGCTCTATTCAGTCTTTGGTTTCCATCAATTCTAGCTTTTCAATGTATTTCTATTTGATCCGTCTTTCCCTCGTCACCACTGATTACTACTACTATTTCAAAAGTTAATGTTATTTATTCATTAGTTCTATGATACGATGTAATTGAAATTAGTGAACAATTAAGGCCAAAATACTAAATTGTCCAATGGTGGTAGGAATCAAGTACTTTGAGAGTCCAGTGATACACCAGCTGAGACCACGGGGGAGGGAGAAAACACCTTATTAGTGAAGAACAGACTTATGAAATAATTTTGAAGAAAGAGAAGTGTTTTCAAAGTTCTAAATGGAAGTTTAAATGTAAGCCCTGAGAAATGAAGAGTAATACAGAGGTAAGCATTATTTGTAAATAAATATGAGGGATGCATAGAAATAATTCAAAAATTTATACTCTGAAAGACATTTTGTTTCCCAAGATAGTTTACACAGTTCTCTAGTCTATTTGTTTAACATAACATTTTTTCTTAGTTAGTGTAGCTATTGCTACACAATCTATATTGCTACATGTTGCTGTTAGTTATCAAGGAAATGCTGTGCATGAATGTCTCTTGTACTCCCATAATTTTAACTACTACCCAAACAATGATGTCTGCCAAGTTTTATCCTCAATGCAGGATAAGCTCAGCTGGCTTTTATCATTAATTACTGAAAACTGTTTGGCATCTACTCGTCAAAACCATCAAGTCAATTCTGACTCATGGCAATCTTCTGTATAACAGAAGGAAACATTTCCTGATCCTGAGCCACCTTCATGATCAATGACCATTTAGTACATTGTTGTGGCCATTGAGTAACACCTTCTAACCTCAGAGGCACATCTGCCCCTATGGGGCAGTTCTCTGTGTCTTAAAGGGTCACTGTGAGTCAAAATCATCTTGATGGCAATGGGTTCAATCTACACTCCTTATAAGTGCATGGTACCTAAAAGATACACTATAATTCCCAAAATGTCAAGCATATTGTTAACTTAAGGATACATGGTAAAATTACAGGTTACTGCTGGTGTTAGGTGCTGCCGAGTCACTTCTGATTCACAGAAACCCTGTGTATAATACAACAAAACACTGTCTAATCCTGTGGTCACCCTCATGATAGTCGTTATGCTTGAGACCACTGTTGCATCCACTGTGTCACCCCGTTTCACTGAGGGTCTTCCTCTTTCTCACTGATTCTCTGCTTAACCAAGTATTAGGCCCTTCTCCACTGACAGATACCTGCTGATAACATATTCAAAGCATTTGAGATGACATCTCATCATCCCCGCTTCCAAGGAGAATTCTGGCTCTGCATCTTCCAAGACAGATTTGTTTGTTCATTTCGCTCACTGCCGTTGAGTCGGGTTCATTTGGCAGTCCATGGTATTTTCAATATTCTTCACTTATAATTCAAAGGCCTCAATTCTTCTTCAGTCTTCTTTATTCATTGCCCAGTGTTCACATACATATAAGGTGACTGAAAACACCATGCCTTGAGTCAGGTGCACCTTAGTCCTTAAAACGACATCTTTGTTCATCAACACTCCAAAGAGGTCTTTTGCAGGAGTTTTGTCTGATGCGATGCACCCTTTGATTTCTTGACTGCTGCCCCCACAGGCACAGGGTGTGGATCCATACTGAGGGCTGTTGTCTTTGATTTTCATCAGTAAGTGCGTCAAGTCCTCGTCACTTTCAGCAAGGAAGGTAAACATTCTGGTATTCAAGAACAGTAATAACAATACAACTTCAAATAAAATAATGGAACTAGAGTATATGACATCTGAACCAAATAAGGGAAAAAAATGTAACAAGGGAAAAAATCATTTTAAAAAGGCAAATGGACAGAAGAAGGAAGCAAAAAGATCACAATGGCGCAAATAGAAACAAACACGCTGACAGAAGCAGGGATGATTATGTGATTACTCACAGTAACCACTTAAGCTCATCAGTTAAGACAGAATATTAGAATTTCAAAAGCCAGCCTACAATATTACTTACAAGAAACACTCTAAAGATACTGAGGTTGAAATTAAACAATTAAAAATATTAGGCTGATATTAAGTAACTCAGTGAAATCCTGGGTATATTAATATTTGACAAAAAGATATTTGAAGAAAAACAGCCTTCTTTAATATAGAGATTAACAATCCAAAATTAAAAATATTTTGGCTTGGCTGGAGATATATCATTAAAATGTGTGTATGAAACAAATAAAATAAAACTAGTGAATTAAGAAATCAACAAATGCATCAACATGATTATCAATTTTGGCCAATCAAAAATTGTATATATATATGTATGTATAAGATTAACAGGTTTGATGTGACATAGTTAACAAGCAAGATAAAACTGAAAAAAGGCTACATGAAGAATAGAATGAATCTACCAAAAGAAGGAGGAAAATAATTTAATGAATTAGAAACCAAACATACGGTAGAGTTCATAAATGCAGAGAAGGCTCTAAGAAAGAACATAAACTATATAAATTTTTTCAAGGCTAACACAGTAAGATAGAAAGTAAAAGTGAATATTTGCTGAAAACAAGAAACAAGACTGAAAAATGCAGTAGAAATTAATAACATTAAGCTAATATTATGAGTAATTCTTGCTTCAAATTATTTAAAATGAGACGAAATGAACAAAGCCCTAATAAATAGAACTTAAAAAAAAAAAACTGACACAAGATCAAATAGAAAGCCACAATATCTTATGGTTATTAAAAAATTGATCAGCAATTAAGAATTAGCCCTACACAGAAATCACCCAGCTGGGAAAGTTACATAGTACAATTTTTTTTTAAGTTTTAAAGGTGCAGTATATTCTAGTTTTCTACATACTCTTTTAGCAAAGAGGAAATATTCCCCAACTCCTTCTATAAGATCCACATAACACGGAAATGAACAAACAAATCTGTGTTGGAAGATGAAGAGCCAGAATTCTCCTTAGAAGCAAGGATGATGAGGCTTCATCTCCAATGCTTTGGCTGTGTTATCAGCAGGTATCAGTCCCTGGAGAAGGGCATCATACTTGATTAAGCAGAGAGTCAGTGAGAAAGAGGAAGACCCTCAATGAAAAGGATTGACGCAGTGGATGCAACAATGGCCTCAAGCATAACAACTATCGTGAGGGTGACCACAGGATTAGACCATGTTTTGTTGTATTCTACATAGGGTTGCTGTGAATCAGAAGTGACTCAGCAGCACTTAACCCCAACAATAACCCGTAATTTTACCATGTATATTTAAGGCTGTAAAAGGCAGGAAAATTATAAATCAATTTCTTTTATACACTTGCGTGCAAAATATAAATGAAATATTTGTAAAAGTAATATGGTAATGTATAAAATCATAATTAATCACGACTATGTTGACTCCATGGCAGTGGGTTTATGTTGAATTTATGCTGGACATGTAAGGGCTGTTAGAAAACCTATACAAGCATTTCATCTACTACATTAAAACAATAAAGGAGAGATACTATATGACAGCTTTACTGAATGGAGAAAAGTCATTTGAAAATATTCAGGATCTGTCTGTGAAAACAACAATAACAAAATCATTATCTTGTTTCTACATCAGTGTTTGGCAAACTTTATATGGAAAGGACAAGATAGTAAATGTTTAATGTTTGTGGGTTTAACTGTATCACAATTACTTAGTTTGTCAATTCAGCATAAAAACAGTCAGACACACTTTGGTGTAAACCAAAGAGTGTGGCTGTATTCCAATAGAAAATTACTTACGGGCACTGGAACTTGAAATTTGTATGATTAAAATTCAACAAATGCCATTAGTCTTCTGATTTTTTTTTCAACTCTTTAAAAATATCAAAACTATTGCGATGGATTTAGCAAAGCTAGTGGCAAGCCAGATCTGGCCACACTTGTAATACAAATCTTGTAACACAAAACTGTATTGAAAGACCTAACCAATGAAAACCCTGGTGGTCTGGGTGGTTAAGCAACTATGACTACTATCCAAAAGGTCAGAGTTCAGATACACCAGGCAATCCTTGAAAACTCTATGGGGCAGTTCTATTCTGTCCTGTGGGGTTCCTATGGAATCGACTTGACAGCCAATGCAGTGAAGGAAGAGGGAAAATCTCTATTGAAGAAAAAACTGTCACTGATTTTCTACACAGAAAACTGTAACAGAAAATTTATAAGAAACAATAAGAGATGTTTGAATATCATATCCACATAATAATTTTGATTATTCTAAAATCAAGGCATAGACATTTTTCCAGTCTCTTCATATTTTTCAGGGGAACTTAGAGAATAAAATTTAAAAAAAACTATAAAATTCATTTGGAAAAGCACATATCAAAAAATTAAAGCACTCAAGAAAAAGAAGTTGAAGATGACTTTTACTGTAATATATGGATTTATTTTTTGTAAACTTAGTAATTAATTTAGTATGTTTTGGCAGGGGTGGAAATAATCAGTATAACAAGACACAGAGCCAGAAATCCACACATAAATTGTCGTAACAGTTATCACAGGCAGATCACTGCATAAAAGATATACTTATAATGAGGCAACTGATTCAGAATGTGAGGGGAAAAATTGGAGCAAATCCTCACACTATACGTAGAAATCAGTTCTAGACGTATTAAAGACTTAAATGTGACAGACAAATTAAAATATGTAGAAGATACAAGAAAATAAGGGGAAATTTTATGAATTATATTTCATCATAGCTTGATGAAAATAATATCAAAAACACATAAAAATTAAAAAGATAAGCCACAACTGGAAGAAGATACTTGCTACAACATAAACAACAAAAGATTGGCATGTATAATTTATCTACATATCACAGATATAGTATATAGTAATATAACAAATCAGAAAGAAGATACAAGTCATACAAGTCAATATTAATATGGATGAAGACAATTTCTTATAAGAGAACACACAAACAGCTTACAGTAATTTGGAAAATATCAATTGATAACACAATAAAATACCCTGTTATCACTATCATCACTTGTTAAGCCCTTATTGTGTGCCAGTTAGTTTGCAGAAAGACTTTTCTCACATGATTTAGCTATTCCAAGATAAAATGGGTACCACTGTCATCATTTTACAGGCTAGAAAAACGATTCTTAAAGAGATTAAGTAACTTAGTATGTGTTGGTAATGCCTAGGTTCAAGGCCATGTCTGTGTGACTTCAAATCCCATATTTTAACCATTACACTCAGCAAATGTTGGTTGAATGCAGTGTTTGTAAGTGTTCAGGGCATGAGGCATGCAGTGATGAACAAGAGGTGTGGACAACCGTAACTAGTAGAATTTACATTCTTGGAGGAAGTGGGACTTCACAAGTAAGCCCCCCAAAATCATCAGTTGTGATTTGTGCCATGAAAGAAACAACACAGTACCATAAGAATTAAGAAAAAGAATATGGGAGGTAGCAAGAGTGAAGGAAGTAACTTCATGTAAACTTGGACATTTTTTTTGCAAAATTGTTAATAAGTACCTTTAACTCTAATGCTCTTTATTTTCTTTGTTAAATGCTGTCCCTCATTTTCCAAGTTTCCCATTACACTTTCTCTAGCCTTTGGTACCTTTTCAGTCTTCTCTTCCTTTTCTCAAATTGGTTCTCTAAAGCCTACGTACAGAAGTCTCTAATCATGTCTCCTCTCAGCAGTGTCTTCTGTGTTGAGCCCCCTTTACTCTGCCTCATCACCTCTAGACTCATCCATATATGATCTACGTAATCCAATTAACTAATGCTTCCATTGCTTCTAAAGAATTTTGTGTTAATTTCCCCAGCCACTTAAATAAGACATCTTCATATTCTGCATGTTGCCTTGCCCATGGAAGTTAGTCTAATGACGACACTTTTAGACACTATGGTGTGTTTGTGGAAAATAATGACCTTCTCAAGTCATATTCCCAAAGTGGCTACATGTACTGTGTTCAGTTACAGTCCTTGGAATAAACAAGTGTAATAGTTGAGTCAGTTTTATCATATTTTCTGTCATGTTAGCATAAGTACTGTGTAACACCTTGTCAAATCAAACGATTGTTTTTGTTGTTGTTGTTTGTTTTTATTTCTTTCACTTTTAGTAAATGAGCTTTGTGAAGGTCTAGTTACTTTTCTATTCATTTGACAGCTTGTTTTGCTCATTACATGATACATGGGATTATCAAATCAATAAGGATTTATTCTGTCTAAAATAACTTGTAAAATGAGATACATTTTATGAATTTTTCTAGAAACAAGTTTCAAATCAAATATCAGAAGTTTAAATTTCAAATATGGAAGCTGATGCAAGAAACCACTCAGGATCATTTCTAAGGGATTCAAAAGATAATTTGAGAGTCAGAAAAAGAGGAAAAAGCAGAAAAAAGAAAATCCACAGGTGATAACTAGTGAATTTTTAAGCTAAAATGAAATTAGGAGAGAAAAGTTATACAGTCATTGTGAAAAAATGATGAGAATTTTGAAGAACAAGGAAGGAATAACTATTAAAAATAACAAATAAGAAGGACCAAGATATTACTACCTTCCCTTTCTAAAGGGTGCAAAGAAGAAACCTTGAGTTTGGTGCCCTTTGAATGTGATGTTTTGTCATACCCAAATGGGTACTAGCTTATCTCAGGTGTACTGTAATTGGTCATGTGTCTGCTTTCTCTGCTAGGTCATGAGTTCTTTGAAGGTAGGGCCCAACGTGATATTCATCTTGAAATTTCTTGTACCTTATTCAGGATCAGGTGAATGGCAAGTCCCCAACAAGCAATACTTGAATGGCTGAACTAATAAATAAAAGGCCTTTAACATGTGTCCAGAAAGCTAGGTTCTGTTCACTTCAATTACAACTCATCACACATTATAAAACTTTATTAGCTATTATACCTGTTGAACCAACACCACAGGTTAACTCTGTACACCACAGTTCTATGTGCTGCAGTAGAGATTACTACTCTATGCAGAAGCTTTTTCTGGAGGTATTTCCCTGTCCCAGGCAGAAAGAAAATGCTTCCTCCTTTATGTTCTCATGCAGTCTTAACAATATCTCTAATAAAGTGCTTTTCACATTCAATTCTAAATCTTTTTTTTTTTTAAAAAATGGAAATTTTACAAGTAGATTCTGAGTGTAATGAAATAAAAACCTGTTTGTTTTGTATCCTGTTGTAGCCTTATTGCTTAGCACATACTGGAGACTCAGTAACATGTATTGAATGAGTAAGATAAAGCATAATGTGGTAGGCTGAATAATACCTGTCTCCTATATGGCCATAGCCAGATCAACAGTACCTGTACTACCCTACATGGCAAAATGGGCTTTGTAGAGGTAATTAATGGTCTTGAAATGAAGAGATGTTCATGGATCATCCAGGTGACCCTAAAGTAAACACAAAGTCTTTAGATCTTATAAGAACAAGCAGGAAAGAAATGTAATAACACTATTCTGATATTATTGGGAGGGAGGGGCCATGGACCACAGAACACAGATAACCTCTAAACCAAAGGCTCATTGCTGTCAAGTCAATTCCAACTCATAGTTATGCTATAGGACAGAGTGGAATTACCCAATAGAGTTTCCAAAAAGCACCTGGCAGATTTGAAGAGCCCACCTTTTGGTTATCAGGCATGCCACTTAGCCACTATGCCGCCAGGGTTTTCAGATAGCCTCTAGAAGCTGGAAAAAGCAAGCAAACAGATTCTCCTCTTAACACTCCAAAAGGAACTGACTCTGTGTACAGTTTAACTCCTTGAGACTGATTTTGCACTTCTAGCCTCCAAAATTGTAAAATAATAAATTCGTGTTGTTTTGAGCTATTTAGTCTTCATTATTTTGATCACTAGGTAATAGGTATACCCCAGAAATATGGAATGAGCAGTTAAACAATACAATTTTCCACCTAATTCCAAGTAACAGTCATCATTGACCATTAAATAATTTTACAGATCCTTAATTAAAGAAAGAGTTCTGGGGGTGCCCTAGTTAAGAGCTTGGCATTTAATCCAAATTTCAGCAGTTTGAATCCACCAGGTGCTCCTTGGAAACCCTATGGGGAAGTTCTACTCAGTCCTGCAGGGTAACTATGAGTTGGCATAAACTCGATGGCAATGGGTTTAATTAAATAAATTTACTCATTACCTATTACTTTAAAATATATATCTATATTAAGGAGGCAGGGCCAAGATCGCAGATTAGACATGCATTTTCTTGATCCTTTCTGAGAACCAAGGCCTAGAAAAATAACTGAATGGAGCAGTGTGGACATTCTGTGAGCTCCAAGATCAGGTATAGGGTTGTGAGACAGGACTAGGTGACAGGAAGGGGGAGACTACCTCTGTTGGATGTGAGGCAGTGGTGCACTGATCCCACTTCTGATGGTGCATCAGCTGAGTGGACTACAGGTATGGGCACCTTCTTTGTTAACTGGGAGGCTGGGACTGGGTGTACCAAGCCTGTGAGCCTGGCACAGGCTGGCTATTTTACTGAAAGTCAGTGCCTAAGTAAACAGTGTACCCTACAGAGAGACTGTGCTTGTGACGGCCACATATAAAGAACTTAACAGTGGCTGGCAACTGAGGGTAATAGCAGCCCCCCTCCTTTCTGAGCTGTGCCACAGATACTGCTGACTCATTGCAGCAGAGGTGGTTCAGAAGAGATGCCACCTTGGTCAGCTGAGAAGCAGAGTCAGCCACACCTGAGGGCTCAGCTGATGCTACTTCCCATGTTGAACAACAGTGCCTGCCTGAATAGTGCTTTTCCCAGCAGAAAAGCTATTTTTATGACAATCATACATAGAGAACATAGCGGTGGCTGGTGACTGAGTGTGGTGGTGCCCTAACCTCTCCCTTCTTTGAATTGTGTCATAGAACCTGCTGACAGACCATAAGGCACTGTCTTTGTCAGCCAGGAGGCACAGCCTGCCATTCCTGAGGGCCTGGCTGTTATCAGCTGCAGCTGGTCAACACCTCTTTCAGCAGAAAAGCATCTTTCATGATAAGAGCAGCTACAGAATGCAGCAGTGACTGGCAGCTGAGTGTGGTGGCACCATTTTCACTACCACATTATAGCACCAGCTAACTGTTCCCTGAGACTCCACAAATAGGGTGCCATCTTTGCCAGCCAAGAAGCAGGGCTTGTGACCCCTGAGGGCTTGGCTGCTTTCAGCTGCTGCTGGAGTGCCCCTCTCAGCAGAAAAGCAGTTTTTAAGATAAGTGTGTCTACACAATGCAGCAGTCCCTGGTGGCTGAGCGTGGTAGCATCTTCCCCCCACCCTTCCCTAAACTATATCATAGTCTCGACTGGTGTGATGCCAGAGAGTCAGCACAAGTAGCTTGCCACCTTTATCACCCAGGAGGCATGGTACACCACCCCTGAGGGCCCAACTGTGGCCAGCCATGAAGCCAAGCAACATCATGAGGCTTGACAGAGTCTATATTGCCAGAGGAAGCTACACATAAATCAGTTGCAACAAGAGAGTGAAGGGCCAGTTGGCAAGCAAATCTAGCAGTGTCCTTACTCACAGCCTTATTAGAAGTATGTCACAGCTCCAATTGGTTTAGCACCAAAGAAATTCAACAGTTTCTGAACGGCGAGAAGACAGCAATTACTATCTAACCATTTAAAGAAGCAAACTACCTTGGCTCTGGAATCCTCCCAAAATAATCAAAAAACTTCCCAGATGAGGAAGCCTTTCTGAAATTATCAGAGGTAGAATACAAAAGAATTATGTATAAAGCCCTTCTAGAGAGTAAACAAATTGAAGCAGAAAAAGATGAAAAACTAAGTAAGCTATATGCACTGCTAGAATATCAATGATCTGAAATCCAGCAGATCAGTTATAAAATTACAGAATTAGACAATTAAATGCAAAGCCAAAAGAAGAGGACAGAGGAAACTGGATGTAGAATCAGTGAGCTTGAAGATAAAAGAAATGACACCAGCATTTATGAGAGGAAATCAGACAAAAGAAACAAGAAAAATGAAGAAGCATTAAGAAACATGTGGGACTCTATTAACAGGAATAATCTATGAATAACTGGAGTTCCTAAAGAGGGAGGGATAGCCAAAAATACAGAGAATTGTTGAAGAGTTGCTGACAGAAAACTTGCCTGACATCATGAAAGAAGAGAACATAGATATTCAAGATGCTTATTGAACACAACAAAGAGTGGACCCCAAAAGAAAGCCACCAACACATATTACACTTAGGCTTAATAAAATGAAATATAAAGATTGGTTCTTAAAGGTAGAGAGGCTTAATGCAAAACTAATGTACAAAGGGAAACCCTTTGGACTTTCCTTTGATGTCTCAGCAGAAACCATGTTGGCAATAAGGCAGTGGGATGACACTTTTAAAGCCTTCAAAGAGGAAAACTTCCAACCAAGAATTACACGACCTGCAAAACTGTCTCTCAAATGTTATGGTGACATTAAGACACTTGCAGATAAACAGAAGCTAAGAGACTTTGCAAAAACCAAACTCAAACTACAAGAAATACTGAAAGTAGCTGTTTGTTCAGAGTAACAATAACATCAGATGTATACTTAAGGATGCAGTGCAGGACAGAGCATCTATAGTCTGACTTAGGGAAGTAGCAATGCTCAATCAAAGCTAAAATATTAAAAGTAGGGAATGAGAGATTCCAACATGAAAATTATGACACCATCACATTGTAAAGAGGGTATATTCCACTAGTTATAACCCCTTCAGATTGAAAGGAAGTTAAGGAAATACACAGACATAAACTTAGAATATTAAGGCGGAACAAAGGAGCAGCTACAAAGCAAACTAACAATGCTATGTATGAAAACAAGAAACATAATACAGGAGTCTCAACAAACACAAAACCAACACTGAAAAGGATGAAAAAAAAACATTAAGAAAAGTGACACAGAACAGAATACTAAGAGGAACAAAGAAAATATCAACAGCACAAAAATAAAGGCACCAAAATTACAGCACTAAACACATACCTATCAATAACTACACTGGATGTAAACGGATTGACTGATCCAATAAAGTGTAGCAAGTTAGGTCATGTTGCCTAAAAGAAACACACCTTAGACTCAAAGATATGAACAAACTTAAAATCAAAGGATAGAAAATATATACCAAGCAAAGAAGTGCAGGAGTGGCAGTACTAATCTCAGATAAAATAGATTTTAATGTAAACTACACCATCATGGACAAGGATGGTCACTATTTATTGCTGAAAGGTTTAATATGCAAGCAGTATTTAACAATTAAATATTTATGCACCCAATACCAGAACATCTAAATATATCAAACAAATGCTGGCAATGTTGAAAAATGACATAGATCACTCCACAATAATATTAGGAGACTTCAAGACTCCACTTTCAGTAATGGACAGACCATCCAGAAAAAAGCTCAGTAAAGATACAGAAGATGTTCTTGCAACAATCAACCAAATAGACCTCATCGACATTTACAGAACTTCTTACCCAACAACAGATAGGTAAACTTTCTATTCCAAATATTCCACATGGAATGTTCTCCAGAATGGAACATGTATTAGGTGATAAAGCAAGTTTCAACAAAATCCAAACCACTGAATTATTGCAAAGCATCTCTCAGACCATGAAGCCATAAAAGTTGAAATTAATAGCAGAAAACTACATTGGTAGAAATTTGAACTCATGGAAACTGAACAACACCTTGCTCAAAAATCCATGGGTTACAGAAGAAGTCAAAGACACAATGAGGAAATTTCTGGAATCAAATGAGAATGAAAGCACATCCTACCAGAACCTATGCTATACAGCAAAAGCAGTGCTCAGAGGTCAATTTAACTCTATTAATGCACACATTGAGAATGAAGAAAGGGCCCAAACCAAAGAATTAACCTTCAACTTGAACAAGCAGAAAGAGAGCAACAAAAGAATTCCTCATGGACAAAAGAAGAAAATAGATAATAAAGATTAGAGCTGAACTAAATGAATTAGAGAACAGAAAAACAATTGAAAGAATTAACAAAACCAAAAGCTGCTTTTTGAAAAGATCAATGAAATTAATAAACTATTGGCTAAACTCATAAAGGAAAATCAGGAGAGGAAACAAATAACTCAAGTAAGAAATGAGATGGAAGATGTCACAACAGAGCCAACAGAAATCGAAACTATCGTAATACTATGAAAAACTTTATTCTAACATGTTTGAAAACCTAGAGGAATTGGAAAAATTTCTAGATTCATATCAGCTACCAACATTGTCACAAGGAGAAGTACAACTTAATAAACCCAGCACAAAAGAAAAGATTGAAAAAGTAATCAAAAAACTACCAACCAAAGAAAGTCCTGGCCCAGAGGGCTTCAACAGAGAATTCTAACAAACTTTTAGAGAGGAGTTAACTCCAAACTACTAAGGCTATTTTACAGTTTAGATAAGGACAGAATACGCCCAAATTCATTCTATGAAGCCAGCATAACTCTGATACCAAAGCCAGGGAATCTAGACACAAAAATCTTCAGCAAAATCTTAGGCAATAGAATACAGTATATCAAAAAATAATAATGATAATTCATCATGACCAAGTTGGATTCATACCAGGGATGGAGGGCTGGTTCAAGCATCAGAAAAACAATTAATGTGATCAACCACACAAATATCACAAAGGATAAGAATCACTTGATTTTATCAACTGATACTAAAAAAGCACTTGACAAAGTCCAATACCCATTCCTGTTAAAAACTCTCAGCAATACAGGAATAGAAGGCAAATTCCTCAATCCAATAAGAGGCATCTATGCAAAGCCAACCACCTACATCATCCTGAATGGAGAGAGCCTGAGAGAACGCCCCCTGAGAATGGAAAACAGACAAGGATGCCCACTGTCACCACTTCAGTTCAACACTGTGCTCGAGTTTCTAGCCAGAGCAATCAGACAAGACAAAGAAATAAAGGGCATCCATGTGGGCAAAGCAGAAAAGCATCCCTACTTGCAGGTGATATGATCACATACACAGAGAAGCCTAAATAATCCAAAAATAAACTACTGGAACAAATGGAAGAGTTCAGCAAAGTATCAGGATATAAGATAAACATAAGTAAATAAGTAGGATTTCCTTACAGCAACAAAGAGACCATCAAAGAGGAACTCATCAAATCAATACTATTTACTATAGCCCACAAGAAGATAAAATACCTAGGAATAAATCTAACTAGAGAAATAAGAACCTGTACAGATCAAATTACAAGACCTTACTGCAAGAAACCAAAAGAGAATTACATAAGGTGAGAAGCCTTCCTTGCTTACGGATAGGAGGACTTAACATTGTGAAAAAATTTATTTTACTGTAAGCGATCTACATACACGATGCAATCCCAATACAAATTACAGTGTCATTTTTCAGTGAGATGGAGAAACAAATCACCACCTTTGTCTGGAAAGGGAAGAAACCCTGGATAATAAAGCACTATTAAAGAAGAAGAATAGAGGGGGAAGCCTCACACTATCCAACCTTAGAGCCTGCTACACTGCTGTGGTAGTCAAAACAGGTTGGTATCATTACAAAAACAGACATATAGACCAATGAAACAGACTTGAGACCTCAGAAATATCACCATCCACCTATGAACAGCTGATACTTGACAAAGCCCCAAAGGTTCTCAACTGGGGTAAAAACAGTCTCTTTAACAAATGGTGTTGGCAAAATTTGATATCCATCTGAAAAAAACTGAAACAAGACCCATATCTCACACCTTACCCAAAAGCTAACTCAAAACCATCAAAGACCTAAATGTCAAACCTAAAATGATAAAGATCATGTGAGAAAAAATAGGGTCAACAGTGGAAGTTCTAATACACAGCTTAGACAGATTACAACATCTGATCAACAATGCATGAAAACAGACGAAAAAAAATAGATACATGGGAACTACTAAGAATCAAACCCTTATGCCCATCCAAAGACTTTATCAAGAGAGTTAAAAGACTATCTACAGAGTGGGAAAAAATATTTGCCAACTATATGTTCAACTGATGTCTGATTTCCATAATCTACAAGGTACTGCAAAATATCAACAAGAAAAAGGTAAATAATCCAATTAAGCAATGGGCAAAGGAGATGGATAGACACTTTACCAAAGATGACAGCCAGGCAGCCAAAAGACACATGAGGAAGTGCTCACGATCATTAGCTCTTAGAGAAATTCAAATCAAAACTACAGTGAGATTACTACCTCACACCAAGAAGGTTGGCAATAACCCAGAAAACATAAAACAACAAATACTAGCAAGGCTGTGGAGAGATTGGAACTCTCCTACACCGCTGATGGGAATGCAAAATGGTATAACCTCTTTGGAAAGCAATTTTTCTCTTTCTTAGAAAGCTAGACATAGAAATATCATATGATCCAGCAATCCCACTACTTGGAATATATCTTACAGAAATAAAGGCAGTCACATGAACAGATATATTCACATGAATGTTTATTGCAGTGCTCTCCACAATAGTAAAAAGATGGGATCAACCCAGGTGCCCATCAACAGATGAATGGATAGGCAAACTATGGTACATATACTCAATGGAACACTATACAATGATTAAGAACAATGATGATTTTAGCAAGCATCTCATAACCTTGGTTTCAACTAGAAGACATTGTACAAAGTGAAATCAGTCAGCAGCAAAAGAACAAGTATTTTATGAGACCTCTGCTACAAGGACTTAAAAATAGACCCAAGTACAGAAGAAATGGCTTTTTGATGGCTACAAGAGGTGGGAAGGGAGGGAAAGGGTTGGTCATAGATTAGTGGATACAAATTTGGTTAGGTGAAAGCAGTGACAGCATGCAGTAGAGAACAGATCAACATAACTGGACTACATCATAAACTGAAAGGTTTTCTAAACTCAACCCAATATTTCAAAGGATAGAGTAGCAGGATGGAAGTCTGGGGCCTATGTTTTCAGGGGACCTCAAGGACTATCAGCATATCTAATCTTTTGCTAAGAGAGTCTTCTGCACCAGATGTTAGGGAATGGTATTTGGGGTTTTAAAAGCTAACAAGCTGCCATCTGAGGTACACCAAATTGTCTCAACCCATCTGGAACATATTATGAAGGAGGGCAACAAAGACATGAGGGAAAAAGAGCCCAGGAGACAGGAGGACCCACATGTATGAGAGACTGTAGCAACACGGGACTAGAGGAAACAGACGGTACCTGGCCACCAGCACAGGCAGCCGTAAAGTGGGACACAATGTAGAGTCCCTGAGGCAACAGGAGAAAAAAGTGGTGTGCAGATCTAGAACTCTACTAAAAGACCCTAACTGATGGTCCAACAGCCTGGTGGGCCCCCTGGAAACATGGGCCCTAGACATATTGCTGGCCCTCACCGGGAACCATTACTGAGATCAGTTCTTCTGACAAAAATGGACTTGGGGACACAGTGTGAGCTCATGGTGTGTGTACTTTATGGTCTTATACATTTATAGGAGGCTGTCCTACTGGTTTCTTTTTAGATTGGAGGGAAGAGTGTGGAGAGGAGGGAAGAGGTGTTTGTTAAGAGGATACTAGAAGTATAGAGTGAAAAGGAGGAAGGTGCTGTCACTGTGTGAGAAGATGGAGTTGCAAGACAGGTGGTCATACAAAATTGATTTAGATTGTATACTTTCACTTAATTGAAATAAAAATAAAAAATAAAAATTTAATTTGCAAATAGAATACATAGAAGAAATGAGATAAACAATACTGTAGGTGATACAATATGCATTTAAAACAATAGAATCTGCAAAGACATGTAATGTACACATAAAAATATGACCAATGTCAATCACAAAAGGACAAATACTGTATGAGACTAACCATACAGTAACACAGCACATGAGCAGTATGTTTTGTAATTCAATCTAAGAGACCAAACGGGCATATTTCTTGCTCGACTGAAACCTGCCCACCAATGGTGACTCTGTTAGTATTTGAAATACTGGCGGCAAAGCTTCCAGCATCACAGCAACATGTAAGTCACCACAGTATGACAAAACTGACAGATTGTGAGGATCGCTCTAGACCAGCACACTGTTTCTTTGTGTTGTACATTGGGTAGCTACGAGTTGGAAGTGACTCAACAACACCTAACAACAACACAAGTGGTACTTTGCTTCAGTCCTAGTTTTAGGTATTCCAAGTTTTCACTCCTGGCAGGAGGCAGATATAAAAAAAGATTATTACTTTGTTTTTGAAACACAAAACAAACATCCAAAACAAATAAATAAAATTTTTTTAATAAAAAAAAAAATAAAGTGTAGGAATTCATCCTGCAAATTTCTATCATCAGGAAAACTAGTCTTTTCCTGAGCTCCTTCTCTGGGAAATCAGTGTATAAATTTGAACTTACATCATGAAATCCAAATTTCATGACACAAAGACATCTTGTTTCCAGTAATAGTGTATCTGCAATTTTGTAAAATGCATCTCAAAGGGAAAACAAAAGTTGACACACCATAGCTCATTTATACTGAAGAGACATGCTTCTAAGATTAGAATTGACCCAGAATAATCATTCAGCTTGTTCCTTTGAGTAACAGAATTTAGGAGTTAGTAAACAACAAGAAGAAAAAAAAACCCAAACCCAATGTTGTTGAGTCTATTCCAACTCACAGCAACCCTTGAGGAAAAAGCAAAACTGCCCTATAGTGTTTTCATGGAGCAGGTGGTGTAATTTGAACTACCAAGCTTTTGACTGGCACTGAAGTTCTTAACCAATGTGCCAACAGGGCTCCTAAAAAAACCCCAAACCAAAAATGTTGCTGTCAAGCTGATTCCTACTCACAGTGACCCTACAGGACAGAGTAGAATGGCCACACAAAGTTTCCAAGAAGTGTCTCGTGGATTTGAACGGCTGACTTTTTGGTTAGCAGCTGTATCACTTATTACCACTATGCCATCAGGATTTCCACCGGGTCTTCTTCCCCAACCAAACCCACTGCCGTCAGGTTGATTCTGACTCATAGTAACCCTATAGGACAGAGTAGAATTGCTTGACAGAGTTTGCAGGGAGTGCCTTGCAGATTCAAACTGCTGACCTTTTGGTTACCAGATGTGGCACTTGACCCACTATGCCACCAGGTAGGACTCCTAGGAGTTAGTCAATTAGGTGAACAGATTGCACATCAAGTTCCAAATTTAATTAATTGATTATGGCTATTGAGTTTAAAAGGTTGTAGAGCTATAGTCTGTACAAAGCAAAAAGGAGTTCAGTGGTGATTTTCCGTGTCTGTTGTGGGTATAAAAGGAGAAAAATTAGTAAGAACGTATTCGAGGTTCTTGTGATTCTATCATCATGTAGTATTTCTAAAGTGTCAAAAACATGCTTTAATTTCTATAGGATGAAGGGTTTTTTTTGTTGTTAAATGGTTTATTTGAAAATATTTAGTGTTAGCTATTTTAATGACAGTCGCTAAGTTATGCCAACATTTTCAGGAAAGAATCGAAGGCTTCCCTTTACTCCCGTCTATAGGCGCTGTGCTGGACTAGCCACTGTGCAAAGAGAGTTTTACGGACACAGCTCTGGGACTGCATTTGGTGAACCCACACTTGGCGTTTTACATAGATGAAATTGCTTATCAATGGAAGGAGGCACTCAGGATCCATAATTAAAACAAAGAATCAGGCTTTAACTTTGTCATAGAAGTCATATCTTTTTATGGATCTCTCCGTTTTTGTGGTTGTTGCTGTTAGGTGCCAACAAGTCGGTTCCAACTCATAGTGACTCTATGCTTACCAGAAGGAAACCTTCACTGTCCCAGTCCTGTGCACCCCCGACAATCACTGTTACACATCAGCCCACTGTTGTAGCCACCTAGTCTATCCATCTTGGTGAACATCTTCTTTTTCACTGACTCTGCTTTACCAAGCATGTTGTCCTTTCTTCATGAACTGGTCCCTCTTGAAAGCATGCCCAAAGTATATAAGAAGTCTCACCATCCTTGCTTTTAGGGAGCATTCTGGCTGTGTTTCTTCCAAGACACACTGGTTTGTTCTTCTTGCAGTCTGTGATCTGCTCAGCATTCTTCACCAATACCGTGATTCAAAGTTCTTCAGTCTTCCTAAATCAGTGCCCAGCTTTCGCATACTTCTCCATTTTACAGAAAAGTAGATGTTACTCAAGTAAGTATACGGAGTGATCGTTCAGTCCTAAATATGATTCCTCAAAAAGTGTTTTAAAAATATGATTGCATGTTAAATCAATTGCTTGGTTTCTAAAAAGATGATTTTATTAAAAGATTCCTTAGGAAAAAGTGTCAATATAGAATATTATTCTACCAACTGATTTATATCAGATTTATTAAAGAAAACAGTAACAGAGGCTTGAAGGAGGAGCATAAATATATGAACAGTTGAATGTTGTGGTATTTTTAGAGATAGCTTAGTTGCCTCAACTTTCACATTAAAAATATTAATAGAATTTATGAATGTTTCTGCCGTTATTTCTTTGAAACAGTATGAATTGCTATTTCTTTTCTAGGGGAGGGGCTGGGAAAGTACTTTTAGACTTCTCATATTTAGACAAAAGCATGATGCGTTATATAGTTTTTGTTATAACTCAATTAAATTATCAAAGCAATGAGATTAATTGCTGACTAATTAGACAAGCACCACAGTTTTTTAAGAAAGACGTTTTAGAACTGTACATTAGAGAAAAACTCCTGACCTGAGGTCAGGAATATTGTGTAACACGTTGACGTTACTATATACATACTTAAAAGACTCAAGAAAATGAAGTACAAAGCCTTAAAATTAGAAATAAAAATCTGCTACATTGACAGATACAAGACAAATGTTTGTAAAAAAAGAAAAAAAGAAAAATCAGTGGGCTTTCCTTTACAGCCACAATAGCTTAAGGAAAAACACATTAGGAAAAAAAAAAGTTCATAATCATAAAAACACAAAAGATGATGTCTACCACGTAATACTAGACATACAAAATCTTGAGAATTACATCAACACAAAAAGTTCAATAAAGTACGAGATCTACAGTAACGAAGTTACAAAACCACACGTGTACACGTATATATTTAAAACAGTCATACACTATTCCTGGCTTGAAAACATAGCCAGGTCACTTACGCCATTGACTCTGGAGTAAGACTGCTTTCTGTTTAACCTCTTGTTATCATTGTGAAACTGGACAAGCTAATTAACCTCTATGCTTCTCCTTTCTTTTCTCATTTTTTCTCCTTATGGTTAATCAGAGATTTAACTCAATCACAAATAAAATATCAGTGGTACTTTTTTGTGTGAGCTGGGGGCTATTAAACAGTTACATTAAACTTTATCAAGACTATTAAAGAGATACAAGAACAAGAAATGCCTCTTGGTGTATTTTTGATGTGAGAAACAAATTGAGAGATACTGTAAATCGTGTATTACAAGATACACTGAAGAAAAATAAAATCTGAAATTTGCACAAGAATTAACAGGCAGACAGATGAGTTTGAATTGATGACTGTTAAGATAAATATACTGCTACTAATAGTTGATTGGCTAATAGCTGATTACGACTGAGCTGTTAATATTGCCAGACACTGTCACAATTATTTTAATATAGGTATTAGTTTATTTAATCATCTCAATAAACTTAAGTTTGGTATTATATTATTCTTACATTATACAGGAAGAAACTTAAGCACAGAGAGATTGCTGGGGGCTGCTAGGAATGTGCTGTCCCGCCTATCACCTTACTGATGCAGGTTTAGGCTGTTCTCGGGTACGGCAGGGCCTCTGAGAAAGCCTGACCTTTGCCTCTTTCTCCTTCCTCTTGTCTCCCACCTTAGTGATACTTCCGCATACAGGTTTAAGCCTTTGTCAGGTACCGCAGAGTCTCTGAGAATGCCTGACCTTTGCCTTTTTCTCTTACCTCTTGCCTTGTTGATACTTCCACGTATGGGTCAGCCAATCATGAAATGCCTCAATACCATTGTAACCATTTTTGGCAAAATAGACTGCACTGCCAACCTGTTGATTTTAGCCCTATAAATAAAGTTTGCTATTGAGGAGCGGTGGCCAATGTTCCCCACCAGAGATGCTGGTCTCACCTATCCTCAACTTAACTTGTGTGACGTGATTCTTGTGTGAGTGAGTTTTCCCATCCCCTTTCCTGTCTCCCTTGGCCTCGGACACTTCCCAGTGCAGGTCGCCGGGGTGCCAGATGCAGTAGAGGTATTAAATAATCTTGATGTAGTTCACTGAGTTAGGAATAGTATGTAAGGACTTACAATTGTAAGTTACAGAAAGCAGAAGACATCAGCAATGCCAAGAAAACTGGAAAGGGGGAAATATAAATTATACCTTCAGTTTGAAACATATAAAATTCTCAGTACATAATGTTATGGGAATAAGGTTGGATGTAAACCTGAGGTATAATATGCTTTCAAACTGGTAAAATATGAATTAAAAAGTTAAATACAAAACCAGAAGAAGACCCAGTTGGATTTTTAATTGATTATGGGACAAACAAATATTTCTCAAGGATAAAACAATGACATAAATCATAAAGAAAAATTTGGAAGTATTTGGATATAAGAAAAATTTAAAATGTTGTGTAAAACAAAAGGCAAAATTTGAAGGTGGAAAAGATCTAAAGCAAAAATAATGGAAAAATTTTATAGAAAGACCATACACATCAATTAAAAAAAAAAACAAAAAACAAAACAGCACTATGTTAGCAGAAAAACGAGCACAGAACTGGAACTTATTAGGGAGGAATTAATATAAATATTAAAGTTATAGAATACTCGTTGTTATCTAGATCAAAGACATAAAAAGTGAAAATGAAATGACAGAGATCACCTTTTCCCTTATTGCAATTTACAAAGATTTAAAAGCACAATAAAAAATTTTTCTCTTGATTTTAACTTCTTAGCCCTGAGAATTCATCTGAGATTTCCCCAGTGGATTAGCTAACTCCAATTACTCTTTCTGTGTGTGCATGTCTGGAGGAGCAGAGAAGGGGAATCTAAGGAAGGTAACAGACAGTGGTTTCAAGTCACTTTTTTTTATGAGAACCTGATAGGAGAAACATATATGCTATTGTTTTATTCTTCTTATACTTCTCAAAAAAGTAGAAATAAGCATATCCTACAATTCTAATTTTGTATTTCAAAGAAAAAGTGATTTTTTTTTTTTAATATGGTTCCCAGCACTAGTGAAGAGTTGGAATACCCAGCACTAGAACTAAGGCATAACGTCAAAGGCATTGTTGTTAGTTGCTTCTGACTCACAGCTATTCTACGTACAACAGACTCACAGCTGTTCTGTGAACAACAGAATGAACCACTGCCTGGTTCTGTGCCACCCTCACTGTCTGTCTTTTGTCCTGTGGTGGCTTGCAGATTGCTCGATTCAGGAAGCTTCGCCACTGTGATTTCAAACACCAGCAAGGTCACTGTAGGTGGACATATTTCAGATTAAAACAAAATAAGAGTAAGGGCTTGGCAGCTTACTTCTGGAAAAACTGGCCAGTGAAGATGGTTAAATAGCACTGGCTGTAAAAATGCTAAATTCCCAACTTATCTGTCTGCCTTTCACTGGAATTTGATGGAAGCCTGAAATATTTTGTTTAATAGAAGGTTATGTTTAAGAAGGAACAATACATAAGCATATTGTCTTTCAATGTGAGATTTTCAATCTAATTGCTGTGTGCCAATAAGTGGATTCTGACTCACAGTGAGCCTATAGGACATGGTAGAACTGCCTATAGGGTTTCCCAGGCTGACAGAAAGAAGCACTGGTGGTGCAGAGGTTCAAGCTCTACACTGCTAATGGAAAGGTCTGCAGTTTGAACCCACCAGTTGCTCCACAGGAGAAAGACATGACCAATGAATTCCATACAGATTTATAGTCTTTACAACTAAATGGCAATGGTTGGTTGAAATCTTTAAGTAATGTGACTACCTGCCACCTCTTTCTCTTGTAGATTGCTGGTAGGTTCAAAACGCTAACCAAAAGTGCTTAACCACTGCATCATGAGAGCCCCTTTCAATCTAATTATTAGTTATCACACATAAGGATCTGTGAGATTTAGTGTATACTGAACAGGTTAACTGCGTTAACATATTTTTAGGCCAAATCATCTTTAGGACAAAACTGACCATTGATGATTGCTTAGCCATTGCAATAGGCTAAGCCATCTTATTTAAGAGGGGATTTGTTTGGGTTTGTTTTCTCACCTCAGAATGTTTGTTCAGAAATGCAGTTTTAAGAGGGTAAATTTTCTAATGCATCGTCAATACTTCACACAAGCTAATTTACCTACAAGACCACAGTCCATAGGTGTTTTAGTCAGCTAGGGCTGCTCTAACAGAAATACCACAGAGTGGATGGCTTTAACAAAGAAAGATTTATTCTTACACAGTCTGGTAGGTTGTAAGTCCATATTCAGGGTGTCCGCTCCAGGGAAAGACTTTCCCCTTGACGGCTCTGGAGGAAAGTCCGGTATTGCATCAGTCATTGTCCAGGGAGTGTCCTAACGCAAGAACCTCTGGTCTGAACGACGCGCTCTGCTCCCGGTGCTGCTTGCTTGATGGTAGCGAGGTTCTCAAATTGTCCTTGGCTCTTTTTCCTTTTATTCCTTGCAAGCTAAAAGCATTAAGGGTGGGGCAAGCCATACTCCAGGGAAACTCCCCCCCACAGCAGGAATTCACAGCCCCACCCTAATCCTTTAACATACGGGTTAGCAAAACCACACAATGGAGGACATTTCCAAGATACTGGGAGCCATATCCCAGCCACATGGCTGCACACATTTTTGGGGGGACAAAATTCAAACCATGACAATTGGAGAAGAATCCATGAATACTAATAAACGTTCTTTGATGGTAATTATGACAACTTTAAATTCTCAATTTGGCTTTTTTCCTAAACTTAACCTTAAAACTGGAACCATTTGCTTCATGTTTAGACATTATATAAAAAAAGAAGTCATAATAGTTTACATTTAGCAAGTGATTTTTAGAAAGGTTCTGTAAATTCATTATATCAGCAAATAAACTTTCTTCACAATTGCTGTAGGCAGAATTCTAAGATAGTCCCCTGTGGGTCATGCCCTTGTATAGTCTTTTCCCATCAGTGTGGACAGAAACAGTGAGTTGCTCCTAGCCAACAGTGTTGTCACTGACTGTCTTTGAGTCAGTCTCTGACTCATGGTGACCCTCTGTATGACAAGATCAGGCTGTTATGATCCTTAGGATTCCACTGGGTGATTTTTCATAGTAGATCTCCAGGTCTTTCTTTCTAGCCTGTCTTAATGTGGAAATGCCATTGAAACCCGTTAAGCATCCAAGTAACATGTAAACCTTTACGGACAGGTAGTGGCTAAGCATGAGGCGCACTGCCCAGGAATCAACCTGGGTTTCCCAAGTGAAATGCAGGAAGGCTGTACTAAACTACCACCATTCATCAGTTTTAACCCATAGAATCTAGCAAATGCCATGGGATGTCACTCCTGTGGTTGTGTTAGGGTACACGATTATAGCAGACAGGAGGGAGAGATTCTCTTGCTCACCTTGAAGAAGTAAATACCATTTTGTGAGATGGTAGTAATGGGGCCAAGTGGGAATGAACTGCAGGGGACTCTGGAAGCTGAGAGCAGCAGTCCCTGACTGATGGCCATCAAGGAAGTGAGTCCTTAATCCCACCACTGCAAACAACTGAATTCTGCCAGCATCATGTGACCTTAGAAGAAGGCACTGAAGTCCTAAAAAGAACACAGACCAGCTGACTTGTGGACCATACACTCCTGTGACCCTGAGTTACA
Organism: Heterohyrax brucei; assembly: GCA_028571685.1. Classification (NCBI taxonomy): domain Eukaryota; kingdom Metazoa; phylum Chordata; class Mammalia; order Hyracoidea; family Procaviidae; genus Heterohyrax; species Heterohyrax brucei. The sequence goes on from CM053152.1 coordinate 41,915,203, forward strand.
CTGTACCTGTTCTCCTGATCTATCGCAAGTGTGAACTAATCAATTAGGTAAATCGCCAAACTACAGCTTCAGTAGTCTTAAGCTTCTAAGTTTATTTGAACTTTTGACACAGTAACAGAAAACTAATACAAATGCTAAAGCAAAAGTCATTGCACACTATTCTTGTAGACGTGGCAGTTCATGCCAGGAAGTCATGTAAGTGTCCCACGTTCACGGAACTTCAAATGGATTTGCATAGTGTTCAAGCCTATAGCACGATCTGTGACATTCCCATGGAATGACAAAAGAGTATGCTTGTAACATTAGTAGTTGTCCTTGGGGTTCTATGGTCAAGGTTTGTAAACATATAAAATAAATTATATATAAATTCAAATTTAATTCTTTGTGTGTGGTTATAAGTTAAAAATGACATGTCTGGCTTAGGGAAAACTGAGTAAACTGGTTCAAGATTTATTTATCTGCCACAGGTGATATTTTGTAAGTGGAAACATCACACTAAAGTTTCTGTATTCAGTGTGTTCTGTGGTCATCCTCGCTGTCATAATTAAACTTCGGCGTCTAAGAGGAGGAATCAATGGTCAGGGAAATGGGCATATGTCATCCTCACTCAGTGACTCAAATCATATTGACTGTCATATTAGTGAAAACATACTGTGCTGGTGGTTGATACTGGAGTGTGGACAAGAGAAATTCTAGGATTGAATCTGGAGTTACAGTACAAAGGGAAAAAGGGGGAGAGAGGCCTTTGGTGACCACTGTTTTTTAATTCTCTAGGTCAACTGATTGGTTCAACTAAGGCTAATCAATTGGTCATAACTAACTTAAGTTTAGTAATGTCTGAATTTCTTACAACTGAATACCATACCTTTGAAAACTTTGCTTCTTTCTTAGTACATATGTAAAAGGAAAACAAAATGTAAATATTATGCAACAGAGTCCATAGTGGTAAATATTTAAAAGGTAATATTACATTTGCATGCTGACAAATGGCTTACAGTTCATGTCCCATTGATCTTCTGGGTAAGATACGCTGGCTTCCAATTTCTCATACTTATGTTCCTAACTTGGATTGTGAAGTTGTCATTTAAACATCTTGATGGAATAGTTACAAGTGAATCAAAGGACATAAACAGCATTTAAGATTACTTTGGCTTTATTTTACTTGAGAAAACTGGAGTCTCAATACACACTATGGTATGCACACCAATTATTAGAAATAGAGGTCAGATTTTGCTGATTTATATATCAATACTCCTTCCATAATGATGAGCGTACACATATGAGGACTGCCAAATAAGTCCGGGGACTCATCCTAGAAAAGTGGTATCATCTAAATGTTGAGTATCACTCTGGTCACCTTTGAATTACTCCCCTTGGGAAGCTATGCACCAATGGCCGCGCAAATTCTGCAAAGCAATTTTGGGACTCTCTTTCCGGAACGGCCCTCAGAGCTGTTATTGTACTACCCTCGATGCCCTGAATGTCGTCAAAATTTCTTCCTTTCAATATTTCCTTTACCTTGAGGTTAAAAAAAAAAGTCATTGGGGGCCAGATCAGGTAAATAGGAAGAGTATCCCAATAGTTGTTTTTTCACTGGCTAAAATCTCCCTCACAGATGACCATGCAATTAAGATTTCAGTCTTGCCACCTTGCCACTCTGTGCAATGGTCACTCCAGAAAGAGTTCCAAAACGGCTCTGAAGGGTGGTCTAAGCACTGGCATCAGTGCACAGCTTCCTAAGGGGAGGACTTCGAAGGCAAGTACAGTGATATTCAGCAAGGAGGTGTGGAGCACGTACAACAATAAAGTTCACTGACTTATTTATCAGCCTTGTATGTAGAGGTTAAAAGGTGGCACAAATCACCTGGGCTACTCAGACAAACTGTATAAGTATGTGTGGTTTCATGTATACATATATATATATATATACATATATATATGCGTATATACATATATAATTTTGCTAAAACTGCTATTACTAAGGTCTCCATTGACTTCTGTATGCATAACTGATCTCATTCTAATGATTTTAAGCATTATCTGTACTAGGACTGCCCCAAATGAGTATCTCCAGCAAGATGTTTTCCCTGAACTCCAGACACGCATACCAACATCTCTACTTGGCTATTTCAAATGCATCTCAAATAACACAAACTGAGCTCCTGATATTTTCCCTCAAGCCTGCCTCTTCTGTATTTCCCTCACTGTCTATTTTTCCAGTTGCTCACAGGCAAACCATCTTGGTGTCATCTTTACTGCTCTTGTCTTAGTGACTTCATGTATGCTGCATTACTCCCAAAATACCCACAAGGCCAGTTTTCTCAGTTCTTGCATCTTTTTACCCAAAATAACCCTTCTTGGTGAATTCTTCCCTGACTGGCCTATCTAGAATTCTGTGCTCCCCATTTAACATTTTCTGTCTTCATTCTTGATTTATTTTCCAGCAAACTATGTAACTTACTAATCTTGGTCACTGTCTGTGCCCCACTAGGATGGAATGTTTGTTTTGTTTGCTGTTTTATTGTCAGTATGTACAAGAATGTTTCCATCTGTTATAGTTTCAATCAAGTTTTGAGCAAATGAAAGATGGTGCCTCCAATTCATTAGTAAGATTCATATTTTTAAGGAGTGAAGACAAATTTCAGAAAACTGATGTATACACTGTCTCATGATTTTCTTTAGAACCACTGAGAAGAATTTTGAGCTAGCTCTCTAGATGAAGTGATCTATCCCACACAACAATTAATTTTATGACCGTTTTTTAATCATCTAAGTTAAATAGTTCTTACCTCACACTAGTCCATGTTTTTTTGTTTTTTGTTTTGGCAATGCTATTGATAATGGAAGAAAACAGTCAAGGTCTTGGAATTTACTGTAAAAGTATCATAGAGTTTTAAAAAGTAAAGTGTAATTTTAATGCCAAGTGCCAAGTGCCGTCGAGTCAATTTTAATATGCTTGTAAAATTCAGTTTTATAGTTTTATTATTATTTGCTTGCTTTTACTTTTTTTTTCTTTCTACTTCTGTCTTCCACTGTGGAAGCTCCATTTCATAATGGGCTACTGATCAGACCTGTTATTCTAATGATGGAATCCCAAAGGAAAACATGTTTCAGATGTAAAGTATTCCCCTCAGATTCCCTGGCGGTCATGGAAAGCAGGAGGAGTTTTTGATGTATGAAGTCACTGTCACCATTGTCAAAGCACTGTAGTGTGGGAAATGAACCACAAACAAAATCAAAGGGTATTTCTTCCATAGCATCAGAATGTTAGTATAAAAACAACAGTTTTTTTTTTCATTAAATATTTCAGATCAAATTTTAATGTTTAAATGTTTCCAAACACAGCTCAGAGAGACTGCTGAGGTGCATAGGGTAGCTAATTACTGGCACACTTGTAAACAGTACTACCTGAGAAATTAAAGCGTCTATGTCAAAGTACCAAAATTAATTTATTTTCTGCACAATGAAATTCTGTATAGATTCAACTTAACTTCCATAACAAATGGCACCATAAATGTAGTTCTCTCGCTTTTACTCTAAAATATTAATTTTTAACATATGCATATTTTTTTCTTTAAGGGCTTTTGTAAGCCTAAATTAAATCACTAAAAGGCTCAATAAAGTAATATTAAAGTTGAACTGAAATCCACGAGAGCAAGACAATTCGGAGGTAGGTTAAAATTCCTTTCCTGCTCTTCAACCTTAAATCAGACTGCGATGTTAAGGTACTGTAATGATCTAAGACAGTGTGTCATGTTTCATGCCAGGCAGCATATGAGAACAGCTATTCCCCCAAATTATTATTTTAACTACATAGTCCTTCTCAGTTTAGATTTAGGTCAGGCACCAAAAGTTACTCTATAGTCTTAGGAATGAATAACATAACCCTCAGCTCAAAACTTCACATCCAGAAATGCATTATAGGAAACACCGAAATTAAAAGGACATTTTTGTGTATTGCTTAATACAAGAACATGAATGCATTTAGCTCAGCAAACAGTACTTCTCTCTAAGTGTCTCAAATGTGGCACCACAGCCACAGACAGGCCCAACATAAGTTGCAAAATCAAACATTCAGGCATGAAAAGTCTTTTTCTTAAGTTGTTTTCAAGCTTCATCCTTTTTTCTGCAATAACTAAAGCAAAGCCACAGTAGCTGGAGCCATTTGCATCTAAGGAAGAGATGTTTTGCTTTGGTAATATAGTTAATGAGTCTAAAAATATTCAGTATAATAATTCTGTCAAAGCCCCCACAGTCTCCTCAATGAGCGGAAGCCTGCAGGATTCCAATGGGGAGCCGAGTAATGAGCTCTCAGCATTTGCTCCCACACCGTCCAGGCGAAATATACCCAGGCCTCTATGGTTCCACATCATTAACAACATGAAACAAAGACACATGCTTGACTTTAATAAGCGACTCAAGTTGCTGGCTTACTAGTTTGTTACTGCCTGTAAACTCTGTTTCAGTATTCCAAAACAGCTCCTTGCAAAGAGAAAGCAGGCAGAGCTTTGGCAAACAGCGTTTGGTTTAATTTAATGTGGCAAATGATTGAGCAGAACAGGAGAAAAAAAGGACACAGGAAGTGATGAGTTTCTGACACCAAGTCTCCCGGGCTCACTGCAGACGGCAATCTCGCTGTTGGAGACAATGCTTATGGTGGGCGGCAGTGATGGGGCTATAGGCATATGTGACTGAGTTTTAGTTGATATTCTTACAAGACAGGAAGTGAACAAGCTCATTTCCCACTGGGAAAGTTCCAGACATGATTAACTTGGGCATGACCAAATAGGTCAATAATATGACAATGAATTTCTAGCACAATAATTAAGTGGGAAAATTTGTGTGATTTGTTCTTCTTGTTCTGCGCACACCAATAATGCATTAGCATGGATTCATTTAGTTTCTTCCATTAGGTGAAATCACAAAGCTAAAATTTAAGGGAGTGAGGGCTCCATTTGAATATATAAAAGTTATTTCCATAAACAACATTAATTTTTTGTCTTTTTATTATCAGCATATACTTTGGCATGTCAGCATTGAAGAGAGGATCTGAAATCTCTCTCTACATGTATGCTAACTGCCTCAAGGGTGATACATCTCATATCAGGTCTTACTGATATCAACCACTAAAGGAAAGGAAGAATTATTGGAGAAAATGAAACGGGTAAAAATAAATGCTTAGCTGTGGAATATTTGGAGTGAATGTATTTAATGCTTATGTGAGTTCCACCAGTTGTTAAAATGTTAATTTGTTTACTTCAAAAAAAAAAAAAAAAAGAGAGGAAAAGGAATATATATAGCTGCTAAAACTTAGCACTGGAGGAGCACTCGGCAATCATGAATTCTGGTATTCCATTCCATGCAGTATTCTTTCTTTAGGGATTCCAGGAAAAACAAAAATTGTTTTCTTAATAGTAATAATTTAGACAAGAGGGTGTGAATCCTCTGGTTTTACATAATGAGACCTGGGACCTAAATGCAGGCAGGTTTACACTGTCTTCATTTAATTTTATATTCTTGCTTTTGGGTGTTTATTACGAAGACTATCCATTCCTTTTTCTGTTGCTTCACATGAGAAAAATTTCCCCATGATCTTATAGACTACACAGAGACAACGTGACAAAGTCCTGTAGCAACCCAGTGAAATCCTTAGAGCTGACATTAAAACATTACTCAATATTCTTTGGTTATTATGGTTATGCAACAATTTTCTCCACAAGCATATCATGAGCTATTTTTTTATTTTGAAAAATTCCGTATATAACATAAAAGGCAGAGTAAACTCATTAGTAAGACAGCCAAAGGAAACTTGATATAATTTGGCGTAATCTCTTTTTAGGAAATCCATTTTCTAATTTTATTTCAGGGGACACATTTGGATTACTTTTCTAATGTTTAGTTTAATTCTCACCAAGTGTTTGTTTCTTCTCTTTTTGAAAACAAGACTACTTGTCCAGCTTCAGATTTGGGGATTTCTTCTACTTGCTCCTCATCTCGCACGTAACTGGTATTGGTTCTTGGATCACACAGGCGTGTTTCTTCAGGGCTCAGAGTACTTTACTGGGTCTGGATACTAGGGGTCTTCTCAGGAGACCTGAGTTCTCTTCTAACTATTTACCTTCCTTTTTCCAAGTTTATAATTAATCTTTGTGGTGAAGAAAATAGAAACAAAATAAAATTTCCGTAGTTTTTACTTATTTGTCTTAGCTCTCTCAAAGTCGTGGAGTCATAGGATACATGAATGTATTTTTTTAATGCTTGCTTGCTTTAATAAAAAAATTACTATACTGGCACATGTAATAACACAAGGAAAGTACTGGGTCTTAGACTACATCTTAATTATGCTTGTAAATTAGAAGCTGAGTCTTGACTTTTTGTAACTGGAAAACTGACGTTATTTGGTCTTCTATCGGTGTGGGATCAGAGTGCGTGTTTTGAAAAAGACACCAAATTTAAATACGTAGACACAGATAAAAGACAAGCAAACTCAGTCCCCCAGGAAACATAAAGAAACGAGTATAATTACACAGGCAAAAGTCTTTGTGACAAAATCATTCCTATGTCCACATGCTTTTCTACACTGGGAAACCCTGGCGGTGTGGCGGTTAAGTGCCACAGCAACCGGAAGGTCTGTGGTTCCAGTATAGCAGGTGCTACCTGCAGACTCTATAGGGCAGTTTTATTCTGTCTATAATGTTGCTAGGAGTCAGCAGCAGTGGGTTTCGTTTGGTTTGATTTTGATTTTCGTTTTCTACACTATGATCACATCGGATAAAAGAGCAAAACCTATCGTTAAAGTTCGTATTTGAAGAGAAGAATTCTGAAATTGTAGAGCTTGGATCCTGAAAAATTATGATTGCACAACGGTTAAAGTACTACTGCTAACCCAAAGGGCAGGAGTTCAAACCTACCAGCTGTTCTGTGGGAGGAAAACATGGCAATCAGCTTCCATAAAGATGTACAGCTTTACAAACCCTAGGGCGTAGTTCTAGTCTGTCCTATAGAATTACTATTGTCATGGATTGAATTGGGTCCCCCCCAAAATATGTGTAGCCACGTGGCTGGTCCATGATTCCCAGTATCTTGTGACTGTCCTCCATTCTGTGGTTTTCCTATGCTGTATTTTAAAGGATTAGGGTGGGGCTGTAAATCTCTTTGTAAGATCCTCTTCCTGATCCACTGTAAAGGAAGTTTCCCTGGAGGATGGCTTGCCCCACCCTTAATTCTTTCATCCTGCAAGAGATAAAAGGAAAGGGAAGCAGGCTGACAGTTGGGAACCTCACAACATCAAGAAAGCAGCACTGGGAAAACAGCACATCCTTCAGACCTGAGGTTCCTGCGCCAAGATGCTCCCTGGACAAAGACTGATGCAATACCGGACTTTCCTCCAGAGCCGACAAGGGGGAAAACCTTCCCCTGGAATGGACATCCTGAATTTGGACTTGTAGCCTACCAGACTGTGTAAGAATAAACTTTCCTTCGTTAAAGCCATCCACTCTGTGGTATTGCTGTTAGAGCAGCCCTAGCTGACTAAAACAACTATGAATTGGAATCAACTTCATGACAACAGATTTGGTGTCAGAGGTAAAAGCAATAAGAATATCTATGGATCTCTGGAAAGTAAACAAAGGCATGCAACAACATAAGAGAGTGCTAACTCAAGAAAAACGACTGAATTTCTAAAAGAACAACAAATTTTATGGCATTTTAACTTGCCCTATTCCCATAGCCACTCTTTGGAAACCCAATGGGTGAGTTCTACCCTGTCTTGTAGGGTTGCTATGAGTCAGCACCAACTTGAGAGCAATGGGTCTACTCTCACTAATCCTTCTCCAGCTCCTCACTAACAGAAAAACTATAGTCTTGGAACTACAGTGAAATCTAGTACTCTAGCAGATACTAGAGGTAGCAGAGTGGGTCTGGAATTTCCCTGTCACGCAAAAAAATAATTCCACCCAAAAGAATTTTAACTGTTTCTTCTATCTGGAAACGCCCCCAGAAAGTATCAGACTCCTAACTTGTTTTTATTTGACTGGACTCATAGTTTACACATACTGAACAAACACATCCCCAGGACATTTGTCTAAAACCATCAATGGCAACTGTTTAACATTACAGTTACTTTAGCAATGGTATCTAGTTGGGGCTATCAAGTTGACTAAAACACTTAAAAGGAAAAACTAGGAAATGAAAGACCTGTAAGTTTTTAAAAATCTCTGACTTACTTCTGGGTATCTGGAAGGTGACATCTGTGTACAGGAAAGACATCTTGTCAAGGAAAGACAAGAAGCATTCAACCTCTTAGCTACGTTTGACTTTGAGGCTCTGAATAAGCAGAAGGTGAAATAACCAATAGCTGTAAACTGCCAGATAATTAAATGTGTATACACATGCACACATACACACCCTCCTTGGCAAAGCTGGGAGATTTGTTAGTTGAAGCTATTTAAGGAAATCTGTCAAGTGATTGGTTACCTCAGCAGAGACTTTAGTGGGGGCTGTTCACACAGATACAGACCATACAGAATTAGTCCAAGAAAATCATTAGCAAACAACAACCATGACAAAAGGCAGCAACAATAAACCTTGAGGAGACAGATTTCCAGCGACAGAATATCCAAACCCCAAACGAAATCCATGGTTGTTGAGTCGATTCCAAGTCACTTTGACCTTACGGGACAGAGAACAACTGCTTCAGAGGGTTTCCTAGTTTGTAATATTTATGGAAGCTGACTGCCATATCTTTTTCCTGTGAAGTGGTAATTGGGTTCAAATCTATGAACTTTTTGTTAGCAGCCAAAAGCTCTAGATTTCAACAACCAAAAATTTATGAGAAGTAAAAAAAAAAAGCTTAGCCAAGCCAAGTGCCGTCGATTTGGATAAGGAAAGTATAATCCTAGAGAGAGAAAAGCAATCAAGTCGGGGTGGGGGGAGGGGGGACACAAGGAAACTCAGGATGTTTTACTAGGCAACAATTTTGAATCAGCTGTAATTAATAAGTTCAAAGAATGAAACAAAATCTTATCTAAAGATTTAAAGAAAGAATGATTGGCAAGAGTATGTCGCTATACAGAGGCTGTCAAAAAAGAGACAGAAATTACAAAAAAGAACTAACTAGAAATTCTGGAGCTGAAAAGATAATGATAGAAATGAAAAGGTAACTGGTAAGGATCAAAAACAGATTTTAGCTGCCATAAAAGAAGAACCAGGAAACTTGGAAGTAGGTCAATTGAGATTATGAGGTTTATATCTGACGAACAGAAAGGAAAAGGAACACAGCTAACGGACGTAGGGTCTCTTCTGGAAGTGGTAAAAGCGTGCAGAATTAGAGAGTGGTGGTGGTTGTACATTTATGTGAGCCTACAAAAGACACCAAATTTACATTACAAAGGGTCAAACTTCATGGTATTTGAATTATAGTTCAATATTATTGTTATTAAAAAAGCCTTTGAAGGTAGATATTATCTTGCTTCTACTATGCCTGGAAATAGGCATCTAATAAGTACTTTTTGAATTAATAGGGAATGAATGAATGGATTCTGAATACTAAATGTTTGCAGAATATTGGCAACTAGTATGCATGTAATTTAGACACAGAAAATGTAGAGGGAAAGATCACCAAGGATTCTCTATGAATAGTGGTTAAGAGAATCGTTCTTAAATATTTTTCACAAATACTCTTAATATAGCAAAGGACAACATATTAGGCTAACATATAGAAAACCCATTGAAGAAGAGATATTTCTTTTCACATTCTAGATTTTCCAAGACAATTTTGATTGATAATTCAGTTTCCCTGAGACCTTACAACTAGGAGGCAGTTAACTTGGGCATAGAATTTCTGTAATAGAAGCTGTACATCTTCTCAACTCTTGAATAATCTGTATTTTCTTCCTATTGATTAAGAAGTGGAAGGAAAAAAAGGTACTGAACACTTAGAGGGTGTCCAGTATTATGAAAAATGCCCTACTTCTATTATTTAGCTATCTCAACAACTCTATGTGGTATCACTTTCCTCCACGTTGTGAAAAAGCAAACTGAAACTCAGGGTAGATATAACTTCCCAAATGTTACAAACTGAGATAAAACCCAGACATAGGGGTTTAATATCTATGAGATCAAAATTCATGGAGTCTTTTTGCAGTAAGGGAACCCTAGTGGCACAGTGGGTTAAGTGCTACATCTGCTACCCAAAAGGTTGATAGTTCAAATCTTCCAGGTGCTCCTTGGAAACTCTACGGGGCAGTTCTACTCTGACCCCTAAGGTTGCTTTGAGTTGTACTTGACTTGACAGCACAGTGTTTTTTGTTATTTTTGTTTGTTTGTTTGCAATAATATATCTGTGGTAAAAATTAATCTGATATAAACATGGACATTATGAAGCAGTGTCGAGGGGCCTGAAGACTCCGATAATTATGCTACTGTATTTCATGGCCCTCCTGAGTGATCATACTGTTAATATCTGGTGTCTCCCACCTACTACTACTCCTAGGGAAACTTTGGTAGCACAAAGAGCTTTGGCTGCAAACCAAAGGTTCGGCAGTTCAAATCTGTCAGGTGCTCTTTGGGAACTCTATGGAGCAATTGCACTCTGTCCTTTAAGATTGCTCTGAGTCACAATCCACCCAATGACAACAGGTTAACTTTTTTACTGTTGCTTTACTCTCCATCGCCCAGAAAACTACCCAGTGTCGTTGAGTAGATTCTGACTCATAGCAACACTATACCAGAATAGAACTGCCCCATAGAGTTTTCAAGGAGCACCTGGTGGATTTGAACTGCCAACTTTTTGGTCAGCAGACGTAGCAATGAAGCACCTGCTACCAGGGCCTCCTCTACTCTCCACAGAAGCTGTGTTTCTTTCGACTTTACTTCACAAAATAAAAATGGCAATAAAAAAAAGTAATATAATTTACACTGAATAAGACTTTTTTTTCTTACACTGTATAGGACTTCAGAAAACAATTTCAAAGTGTAAATACTACTGAGATTTATCTATCACTCTGTCTAGTCCATTACAGTACACTACTTGGGAATGAAGAACATAACTGATTCCCTTTAAATATAGACAAGGATTGTATTTGTGACACTAATTTTCCATTTTAACTTGGCACGGTGGTTAAATGTTCGATTATTAACTGAAAGCCAGGAGATTCGAACATACCAGCTGTTCCTTGGAAGAAAGATGTGGCAGTCTGCTACCACGAACATTTACAGCTTTTGATACCCTATGTGACAGTTTAGTTTGTCCTACATGGTTGGTATGAGTTGGAATTGATCTAATGGTGATGGATACAGGTTTTTTTTTTTTTTTTTTTTTTTTTAAGCCATTGCGAATATTTGTGACGTGTTGTGAGATCTTCTCTTTCTTTTTTAAGCAACGGGACCTTAATGGTTACGAAGGTTTTTTTCAGTTTTATAAATCAGAGAAGGTTGAACATTGTAAATCATCATCCTGAGTTTTTCCCACTGTTGAAAACCTTTATTAGTGAACTTGTTATATGTAACCTAACTGATTTCTTCCACAGAGTGACCTAAGATGCATTTTATGTTCCTTGAACTGTGTTTATGAAACCCTTGTGAGTGCTGCTACTATTTTAGGATGATTCATGTTTCGGTGTCAAGTGACACCAGGACAGTGCACATCACATGAAGAAATTAAATGTGATCAGTGTGCATCACATAAAGAAACAGGAGTTGAGCATACATGTTCATGAGGCTTTATTGCAATAGCAAGCAGTATAGTAATTTTTCACTATTTCTCATGAAGAATTCCAAAACTGCTTGTGTCACAAAGCCACCATAATAAAGCTGCCACCTGGAGGCTTAGTAACAGCAACTAAAATTTACTACTGAATTCACAGATTTACTAATTGGCAGGACATGATAACATAGAAATGCAACTCTAAATCAGACATGATTAAAGTACAGAAGTAAAAGACGTAGTGATGTTGGTAGAACAACAAATCAAATATTTTAACCTTGCATCTTCTGGCTGATGGACCTTATGTATAATAGGCAGTTCTACCAAGGCAAGACTGTTCAAAACTGTATTTTGAATATTTTTACATGAGTTTTTCTCCATTTTTTTTTCTCATCACTGCAACTGGCTCTTCCTGCTTCCTATATAAGTATTTTAAGATGGCACCAATTTACAAAAATAATTTTAAAAAAAGAGAATAAAATCTCCTTCCTTGATCAAAAGTTTGTGATAAAAGTATCACCATCTTGCTATCACTCATTTCTAATCCTAAATTCTTAGAAGTGTATCTTGTTCTGACTTGACTTTTATATTGCCTCATTTGAGGCAACCTCTTACAACAGCTCTTGTGAAAATCCCTGATAACTTTTAGATCATGTGAGAGAATGAATTGCAAAGAGACTTGTCCCAGGAGAATTAACACAGAGCTCTTCAGGTAGATGGAAACATGGAAGTGCAAAATGAGAGAAAGACTGAATCTCAAAGGATATTGGTGAGTATATTGATGACCATGAATCAGTACTGAGTGCACAAAACAGTAATAGAGTCTTGTGAATTTAAAACAAACAGAATGGAAATGCATTGCAAAACTATGGAAAAGAAGTGGAGAATGAATGATTTTGAATAATGCTAAGGTTCTAGCATGTTTGGGGAAGCAGTATTTGACTGTAAAAATCAGGGATGCTTATTAATGAAGAGTATTGATAAAAACAGTAAGAGAATAATTGACAAATTAATACACAGGGAAAAATAGAATAATGAAACTACTTTACTATTCCAAAAAAGGAAGAAAAGAAATATAAAAGCCATATCTAAAATGCTAATCAAATAGACAAACCAGTAATGGTGTGGTAGATATAAACAAACGGCAGCAATAGTTACAACAGATGTGAATAGATAAACCACTGCAATTAGAATCCTAACATGTTAAGCCTGATTCAAAAGCATTTTATGCTGCTTACAAGAGACAAATTTGAAGAAGAATAAATAGTTTAAGAGTAGCAAAAGATAAAATTTGCCAAAACATAGTTGGCATAATAATAATAATCATCATAACAAATTTGACTTGATTTTTAAAAGGTTTCCTAAAGACCAGCAAGATATTTTACAATGATAAAACAGACTGGGGAGATGGGTCAATTTCCATTCTCTCTGCACCTAACCATGTATCATCAAAATATGTTAATCAAAAGCAATCCTATGAAAAGGAATGACAAGAACAGAAATGAGGACAAGAGTGTCACACACTGAGAAGAATGTAACCAACATCACTGAACAATTTGTGTAGAAATTGTTGAATGAGAAACAAAACTGCTGTGTAAACTTTTACCAAACATATAATAAAATACTATTTTTTAAAAAATGACCACATGCTAGGCGCTAAGTTTTACCAAATTCCAAAAGACTGAAAACATTCAGAGTATGTTCTCTGAACTTAATGGAATCAAATTAGAAATTGTTAACAAGAGATAACAAGTAAAACAATCTCCAAATGTTTTGATAATAAGCAACTGATTCCCAAAGCATAAACAATCCAAAACAAACAACAACTATGGTTAAAAAAAAAATCTCAAGGTAAATTAGAAAATATTTAGAAATGTATATTAGTGAGGACATACGACATATTTAAATGTGTACTATTTAGTTTTCATTATCTGTTTTGTGCCATGTACCATGCTGAACTTGCTTATTAATTCAAAAATTGTTAGTGGAATTCCTTAGGATTTTGTATATAAAATTATGTTACCTGCCAGTAGAAGTAATTTTACTTCTGCCTTACAAATCTGATAGCCTTGTATTTTATTTTCCTGTCTAATCGCCCTACTAGAAATTCATGTACAAGCGGTATGAGTGCACATCTTAGTTTTGCTCCTAATGTAAAGGGGAGAGCAGTCAGTATTTTACCACAAAGTGTGTTATTAGCTGTAGTTTCTTGATTTGTCTTATTTTTCATAATTTTTTTAAAATTGAACTTATGAAGTACAGTTCTAGGTCATAGACGTACATGCTTATATAAATAAAATAACAGTTTTATAAAGAGAAAATACTTGCAACTGTTTCTTGTGTTTAAATGTTATTCACATTTTCCTTTACTAATATAGTCTACAATTATTTATTGTGTCACTATGTGGCAGACCTTGTGTTAGGTGCAGTATCTATGTAGTGAAGGTGACATGGCCCTGTCATCCAGAATTTCTACAGATACATATTACAGTTTATGGTTGAAAGTGACCCAAACACAGTACATGTGTATGTCAGAGCGAGGAAAAAAACAAACAAACAAAAAACCCAAATAAAACTACCAAACCAGTTGTTATCAAATTGATTCCAACTCACAGTGACCCTAATGGGCAAAGTAAAACTGCTGAACAGAGTTTCCAAGGAGTGGCTGGTGGATGTGAATACCAAATGTTTGGTTAGTGGCTGAACTCTTAAACACTGTTTCACCAAGGGCTCCAGAGCGAGGAAAGAACTTTGGAAAACTTTCTGATAGAGATGATATTTGCATTGAGGCTCAAAGGATAAGTGGGAACAGAGAACGTGGGAAAAGCCCTCCCTAGAGAAAAAGCAACATGGACAAAATCCCACAGAAGTGAAACAGCATGATACATAATGAGAACTAGGTACAGTTCAACAATGGCTTACAGCTGGAGAATTTGGTAGAGGACAGAGTATTGATAGGGTTTAGATTTTGGAGAGCCATTGAAGAGCATTCAAGTACCATGAATAGTAGCCATAGGAAGCAAAAAGAAAGACTTACTGGGGAAAGACATAAAAATAGTATTGCCTGGGGCAATGATAATACTAATAAACAGGAAGCAACAGCTTCAAAATTTGTTTAAGAAATAAATTATCAGGAGTGTTTAATAAATCAATTATTTGTTTAAGAAATAAATTATCCCAGTGTGCCTGGGAGTAAGACAGAGGTAAGTCAATGATAAACCCACTCCCACCAAATTTATCCTGACTCATAGTAACCCTATAGGACAAAGAACTGGGTCATAGAGTTTACAGGGAGTGCCTGACAGATTCTATCCGCTGACCTTATGGTTAGCAGAGGTACCGTGGTACTATGCCACCAGGGTTTCCAAGTTATTGATAATAATGAGCTCTCTATTGTGCTAACTGTGTCAATGATTAAAACCAACAAAGAAAAATGAAACAAAACAGTTGCAATGGAGCTGTCTCCAACTCATCGTGACTTCACTTGTGTCCTGTGCTCCATGAGGTACTCAACGGCTGATGTGGGGGAAGTAGATGGACAAAAATGGAGTGGTCCAGTCATCATTCAGCTGTAAGCTTCTAAAGACTGGGGGAGAAATTCAGTGTGGATAAAGACTTTGAGTCATAGTACATATGTAATAGAATCACAAAAATGATAAGGCCATTCAAAATTAGTGGTTATGAAATAGTGCTTGGTGGAAAAAGAAGAGTCTTTGTGTAGAAGAATGAGAACAGTTCTTACAGTGGTCAAGATTGAAGCAAGATACAGTAGTTCTTTGGGAACCAAGAGATTGTTAGAGTAGCAAATAACAGAATTGTTAATGCACACATATGGTTATCAAATCCAACAAAACAATCTTTCAAGACAGTGACTGGAGCAGTGGTCAAGAGCTCTGCCACTTTCAAACTCACCAGCTGCTCCTTGGAAATCCTATGGGTCAGTTCTACCTTGGCTTGTAAGGTCACTGTATGTTGAAATTGACTTGATGGCAATGGGTTGTTTTCTTGGATATCCAATCAAAATAATTTTGTGAAAATTACTTTATATACCAAAAGTCCCAGGGAAATAAAAGAACTGGCTATCTCCTGAATGGGACCAAAATCAAACTCATATCTTATACTGGTTATTGTATTCTCATATTTTTGTTGAGAATGTAGGTGGTAAATTATTATAAATTTTAACCATTTTTCTAATAATTTTCTTCAAAAAATACAGCTCTGAAAGCACATTCAGCAATACTTCTGTTGAGAAAAACTTCATACTAGCCCAATTCTTTGTTTATTCATTAATGTACAGTAACAGAATGGAAGGTGTGTTGTTGTTTTTCTGCAATGTCTAACTAATAAGAACTAGTTTCTTACAATGTTGGTTTCTTGCCTACTTAACAATGTAAAATTATTAATTTAATCTCAGTGGTTCAGCCCAGGAACACGAATGAGTCTTCATCCTCAAGTAGTTGTAAAAACATGTAAACTCTCTTGGACAAAGAAGATATTTGTGTTCCTTTACTCCTTCATGGAACCATATTAGGAACCAACAGTATGGTTATATTTTAAGCTGGTTAAACACGTTTAAGTTGAATCTTTTAATATTCAAGAGAAAAACAAGACTTGCCCTTTCACGAAAATGTGAGTGATCATTAGCAGAAATTATAAGCTCTATTTTTTAAAACTACATAGAGAAATTATTTCAAGTAGTAGAGAGACAAACACTGTTTCCATAATAAAGATTATTTCTATTGGAATGACATAATTGAAGGTAGGGATCTATGCTATGTGCTTAACAAATTTAAATTTCCTCTTTTTTTCTAACTGCTGGGAAGACACTAGTTTCTTGTCTTTATCACCAAGTGCTCAGAAATTAGAATTGACCAGAAACATAGCCTATTGTTTTCTCAAGAGAAGCATGAGCATATGAAGTCCCCAGAGCTATCCAGAAAAGTAAAAACAGATACAAACAATTATACACATTTTATTTCTAAAAGTTCTATTTTCATGTCAAGCCCTAAAACACTGGAGAGTCAACATGCTTACATTAGCTAGAGCCTGTAGAATAAGTCACAAATAAGAACAGACTAGAGTACTATGGGTGAGAAATATCAGGTCATATCTCAAAAGCATGTAAATATATTCAATCAGCTTGGGATTAGATGACAAAGTGGTGATTGTATCATAAAAGTTTAGGACTTGTGATGATCCCTTTAATTTTATCTTGTGTCTTCTAAGAATTGCTCTTCAATTTTTTAATTTTTATTTATTTTCTTCAATTATTGATTTCATCACCTTTCAGAGTTG
Source organism: Heterohyrax brucei (assembly GCA_028571685.1). Taxonomy (NCBI): domain Eukaryota; kingdom Metazoa; phylum Chordata; class Mammalia; order Hyracoidea; family Procaviidae; genus Heterohyrax; species Heterohyrax brucei. Next base: position 41,932,202 of record CM053152.1, read on the forward strand.
AGATCAATGAATATGCTTGTATTTCATATAGGAAACAGATTTTAACTTTCACATCTGAATTAATGTCTTTTAATGTATTCCAGGAAACGCTGATGGTGTGGGAGTAAAGCGCTATCTCTGCTAACCGAAAATCTGGCAGTTCAAATCTGCCAGGTGCTCCCTGGAAACTGTGGGGCAGTTCTACTCTGTTCTGAAGGGTCTTCATGAGTCCGAATTAGCTCGATGGCAGTGGTTTGGGTTTCTGGTGTTTTTCAAGAGATCTAATATAGTACAACTCAAATCTAGAATGAAACTTTTTAGGTGATATTTTGGTTTCCCAGCAAGTAATGAAGTTCTTCAAAAATCTTTCCTACTACCTTTAGCAGACAAGGAGATCAATGACCAGAGCAAAAGGAACTGGAATTTGTACAAAGCCCAAGGGAAGGTTAAGATCCTCTAAGGAGAGATGCTAGGTGAATCAGTGATATGGGAAAACAAACAAACAAACAAACAAAAAAAACCCCCAGGATCCTAAGACAAAGAGTGCTACCACTTCTAACCACAAGGTCAGCAGTTCAAATCCACCAGACACTCCTTGAATACTCTGGGGGTCTGTTCTAACCTGGCCCCTAGGGTCGCCAGGAGGTCGGATCTGACTCGACGGCACTTGGCTTGGCTAAGACAAAGTAGGTAAACCGTGGTTACATAGTGGTTAAGAGCTATGGATGCTAACCAAAAGTTCTGCAGTTCAAATTCACCAGGCGCTCCTTGGAAACTCAGCGATGCAGCTGTACTCTGTCTTATAGAGTCGCTATGAGTCAGAATTGACTTGTCATCAATGGGTATTGTAGATAAGACAAAGTAAAGATGGAAAAAAATAGTCTGGAATTCTCACCTATTTTCGGTTTGTGGGAGAAGCACAGCTTTTGCAGGGCTGGGATCCTGTCTTAATACTCATGTTATGTCATGTTAAGCAATGAGATCACAATCAAAGATTACCAAACTCAGGGCATTAATAAAAGAAAAGTCGGTCAAAGCAACATATTTAGATTGCCAAAATTCAGATTTTAGAACTGAAATATATACAATATGATGCATGTGATCACTTGCTATTGATGATCTAGAAAAACACAACACATGTAAACATCATAATGATCAACAACAAAATCAGCAACCATACAAAGTTGCCAAAAGAAGAAACAACAGAAAACAAAACTAAATATTGACAGAAAAAAGAAAATAAAAATGTTCCTGAATGTAAAGCAAAGACAAATTAAAATAAAAATACTCTAATTTAGGTTCAATGTAATTAATGGAAGATTACATACATGAATAACTCAAGAACAAAAACAAAAGAAAAAAGGACAAATAAGAGCCAACAAATAAGAGGAAGATGTAAAATTCAATCTGACAGAATTCAAGTAAAAATGTTGATGAATGAGAGAAAGTCATCTCAGAAATACATGTTAGAAGAGACCACAATTACAATAAAGGATATAGAAGATGGAAGTAAGCAGTCAATAAAATTAAACTAAAATCAAGAAGCAAAAGAAATCTAAAAGAAGACAGTAGCTATAAAAAGCAGGTAAAGAAGATAGACTATACGAATAACTGGAGGTTCTGAAGATTAAAAACCAAATCTACTGAACAAAACTAAAACATAAAACTCTGACTCAATATTACTGCCCTGAAATAGAAGAACTTCAGAATCTATATCTTGAAAAATCACATTGTATATACTTGAAGAATATACCCCAAATGGTCATCTTCTAGATGTATTTTAGAAAAACTGTTAAATCTGTACGCTCCTCAATAGGAACATTTAAAGCAATATAGCAGTACAGAAACTTTTAAAAAATTTACTCAAGAATGGAAGGTCTGAGTCAAAGAATTATCCAGCCAAGCTTTCCTTCCAGTATTAAATCTACATAAGCAAGAACTCAGACGACAGTACATGCCAAAGTCTTCCTGAGGAATATGTCATTTGTTTTGGAAATAACTAGGAAACTTTCACAAAGGCAGTAACAATGAACACTGAATACATACCATTATAGAACTAAGAAAAAGGTGAGAATAAGGATCGAAGAATAGTGTGGTAATGTTACGTGCTCTAAAGAGTTGAAATAACACAATTTAGAAAGTAGAATTAAAAGAGAGAGAAAGTGAAAAGCATAATATTTATAAAGATTGTTACATTGATAACAGGTACAAATAAAAGGATATGATTTAAAATTGCTAAACCGAATGGAAGACCAAGTAAGAGACTAAGAACATTATGCAACAATGTTAGTAGAAAGATCACTACTATAAAAAACAACACCAAGAAATTTCCTAAATACCAAAATAAGAAGAAAATAAAATCAAAGAACAGAAGCCACATTTTGAAACTTCAAGCCGCCAAATCTGCTACCATCAAGTCCATTCAGACTCCTAATCACCCCATAGGACTGCCCCATACTGTTCTGTCAGGAGCACTGGGTGGCTAGGAATCACCAAACTTTTGGTTAGCAGATGGAGCTCTTAACTACCACATCACCAGGGTTTCCTCAAATGTTGAGAGGCAGTCAGTCTTTTCAGCTAAGTAATATAAAAAATAAAATAATTTTGAAGAGTTGCAAATAACCTTTCACATTCTATAAAGAAATTTTCATGTCAATTCACAAATGAAAGAGAAACTAACTCTATGCTGTATGAAGGAAACATGCCTACAGCAAATTCACTGTAAAGAGAAAGTGAGAGTTTCAATTTTGATATTTGGAAGTTAGAGTTCATGTCAAAAAGTATAAATAATATAAAGAAGCACACTTAATACAGACAGAGACTATACGCCAAAAGAATATTATTATTCTCTTAGCACTTCTATTGTTATCTTAACACCAAATAACACAGCAATTTTTATTAAGTATAAACAGTTGATAAGGTACAAGAATTATACAGAGGTAACATGGGAGATTTTACTTTCTCAGTCCAAGACTGGACAACTGGATTAAAAAAAACAAAAAAACAATAACAAAAAAACAAACCCACTGCTGCAGAGTAGATGCCCGCTCATAGAGACACTACAGCACAGAGTAGAATTACCCTACAGAGTGTCTTCCAAGGAACACTCGGTGGGTTTGAACTACCAACCTTTTGGTTATCAGCCATAGCACTCCACTGCACCACCAGGATTTCCACAAATCAATAAGGGTATAGTAAGCCTAAACAACATAATAAAGCTTAACTATGAGCTAATGAATTAGAAAACAAAGCTATTAAGCTAAAGACAGAACTAGTCCATTAGAAACCTGGTGGTTTGGAGGAAATTGTCAAAACTGACCAAAAATCCAAAGAGTCAAGCTACATTAAAAAAAAATAGAAATCATGCTTACACAAAATATGTAATGACAAAGGGAAATGAACACCGCAAAGAGAGAAAACAAAATCCTAAGACTATTTTGAAACCTATATGCAAATAAACTTGAAATCTAGATGAAATGTGGTTTTTTGAAACTATAATTTACTGTAACTGAGTCTAGTAGAGCCTGAAAATTTAAAAAGGATCATTTCCACATAAGAAATCTATGAAGTTTTTAAAACTGATCCCCCAAGAAAGCTAAGCCACTTGGTTAATATTATGACAATTAAATTAAACCATACTTTCAGATTCTAAATAATCCTAAAGTGACTTGATCTTTTCAAAAACAGAAAAAGCACCCAAACGCACGAATCTATTTATAAAGTGACACCATCAGGGTTTCCTTATAAAGTGAGTATAACGTTAATAGTTTAACCAATTAAAGACTGACCAAAATAGAAAAGAATAATCTTGTCTACACACATTAATCAAAAATCTGATATATTTGACATAAAACCTAACAGCATATTAAAAATGATGTATTATGATCCAGTAAGTTTATTTTTGGAATTTAAAGACCAATCAAGATTGGTAAAACCATAATATTATTCATTATATTAATATATCTAAAGAGAGAAATTTCATGATCATTTTCTAAAAAGACATTAAAAAAAAAACCAGTTGCTGTTGAGCTGATTTTGATTCATGCATTTCCATGTATGTCTGAATAGAACTGGGTTTGAGATAAAAAAAAAAAAAAGGGAAGCAAGCAGAGAATTGGGAACCTCGTACCACCAAAAACGCTGCACCGGGAGAAAGGTGCGTTCTTCAGACCTGAGGTTCCTGCGCCAAGATGCTCCCTGAATAAAGACTGACTCAACACAAAGACTTTGCTCCAGAGCTGACAAGGGGGAAAGCCTTCCCCTGGAGCAGAAAATCCTGAATTTGGACTTGCAGCCTACTGGACTATGTAAGAATAAATTTTCCTTTGTTAAAGGCATCCACTCCATGGTGTTTCTGTTAGAGAAGCACTAGCTGACTGAAACAGTCACCATGAGTGAACTGACTCTGTGATACTTAACAACTAACAACTCTTAATCAATGTGTTTTGTCCACGACAGCAAACCAGTTGCACAGACATTTAATCTAATTGCTGACACTAAGTTGTAGAGCTGTAAAATTTAGAATTGGTAAAAGTTGTGTGACAACAAGAATGGCCAACAAAAAAAAGAATAGCTGCTGAGGATGCTTAAATACAGCCAAACACCTTATGGGATTTGGTTCCTTAGTTTGGAAGTTCTGGGTCATTTCATGGTCAATTCCAGTTAATTGGCCTAACATTATTTTTTTAGTGCTTCCAGTAGGGTCGCCATGAGTCGGATCTGACTCAATGGCACTGGGCTAGCCTTAAAACTCCTAGTTAGTTGTGTAGTGTCTTCCGTTTTATATGCTTTCAAGAAGGCATCTAAAGTATTACCATTGGTCTCTGTTTGCCCGAAGCAACAGAGGAAGAAGAGTCAGGAACAAGAGGAAGAGATGGAATACTTGGCTGTCTTCATGAAAAACTGCTACCTTTGCCATGAGACCAGAAGAGCTTTATGGTGCCTGTCCACCACTATTAAATATTTTGACCAAAGATTCTATAGAAGAATTCTGATCAAAAGGAGGAAAATGCATAGCAGAATTTTAAAAGTCTCATGGAATCCAGATTTCTCTGAGCTGTGAAGCCTGGATGAACCTCTGACACCACTGTTCTGAGATAATCTTTAAATGTTAAAACTTTAACCAAAAAAGTCCCTTGATGTAGCCTTAAAATCAAGTAATAGTTTAGATTAACTAGTAAAGAATGTTTGCCGAGAGCATTATACTGTTTTTAGATCTACCATCAGGAAACCTTGGTAGTGTAGTGGTTAAGTGCTATGTCTGCTAACCAAAAGATTAGCAGTTCAGATCTGCCAGGCACTTCCTGGAAACTCTATGGGGCAGTTCCACTGTATCCTATGGGGTCACTGTAAGTCAGAATCAACTCAATCACAGTGGTTTTTTTTTTTTTTTTTCTATAGCTTCAGGTTTATAACAGCAACTCGAAAGAATAGACAGCAACCTTAGAGGGCAGTGAGTGTATGTTAATGGGGGAGAAGAAACAACTCAGAAAAGGAGGGTGAAAACAGTTGCTCAACTTGAAGAATGCAATCAGTGTTACTGCACTGCACATGTAGAAACTGTTGAATTTGTGAACGTACTGCTGGGTATATTCCTGCCAAGCCAAGTGCCGTCGAGTCGGAGAACAACAAAAATAAAATGTTATAAAAATGCAAAGAATCTGTTTTCTAAAACTTACAAAATACAGAAGACTCCATGCATGTGTTTCTATTTACAGACATTACAATATTCTAAAGTAATGATATATTTGCATTTGTTTGTATATACTTTCACATTCATATGTATGTTTATGAATGATAAAATGTTATAAATTTAAAAAAAGGAAAAGACAATTTTGGTAATTTTCTACAATTAATTGAAAACCATGATCCACAGATTCCAGAAAGAGACAGTAATAATGGCCAGATAAGAAGCAACTTATATAGTGCTAACTTGTATCTGCTTTCATTACTGAAAAGATGCATTTATGTTCCATAAAGAGTAAAAATAGAAATTAAAAGAAGACAAACAGAAAATGATTGCAACAATAACACAGAGCTCAACTTAAAATAAAAATTCATTTGTAGAAAATACTGAATGAATATTGCAATGCTTAATAGGAAAATGCAACAACAGCCAAGTTAGAAATATGTGTGTATAGATATTAATCTTGTATTAGAAGAAGGCATATAAACAAGTGCAAACAGTGTTAAAGCTTCTGCATACAGGAAAAGATAAGGTACCAAACAGATGTTTCATATTTCAGGAAACTACAGTCTCTGAAAAATAAAAATAAATACAAAAAATGAAAATAACTAATTTCTCATATTCATACTACACAGAGATTAAAATTTTACTAAAAATTATTATAGAATAACATATTTAGCCTGACAACCAACAGCAAGCCAGACAAACTGTGAAGTGCATGCTGTCTGGAACCAGACTATTTGGGTTGGGATCTTGGCTTTATCGCTTGCTTTGTGACACTGTACACTTTAGTATTTATTATTATTTATCTCTGAAAGAGGACATCTGTATTACTGCTTAGCATAAAGATCAAATTATTTGATTCCTGTAATGTGGTTAGAGAGGCTTGGGGCACATTTTAGATCCTATACTTTGACATTTGGAAAATAAAACAAGATACTTGAGTCTTTGCCTTTCTCTAGCTTTAGATACTAATCTATTTCATATTCTAAAATCAAGATAATTTAACTACTAAGGTACAACTCAAAATTGGCCACACTAACCAGTATACTTTTCTTTTCCACATCCAGAAAATATCCTCCAGTAGTAACTACACAGCTGGAATCAGATTAAAAAAGAGATTATATCATAATTCCAATATCCAGACTGTAGGGCAATTACGTATATATCAGAATTTAAAGGCAAATTATAAAATCAGGTCACACTCAACTACATTTTATCCTTAGTCACAAAGTCTCTCTGCAAAAGTATTTCAGTTTAATCTAACATTTAATGATCAAAATCTTGTAGAACTAGACCATATGTAGAAAAAGGTGATCAATATCCTAGAAAAAGGTGGCCAAGGACTTTTAAAATAAAATCATGTTTAAAATTGTTTGAGAGAGTAGTTAAGAGCTTAGAAATTGGGTTTAGGATTTTCTAGCACTGAGTGACATCATCTATATATTACTGACCTAATGCCAATAAACCAAAAATCAAACAAGTTGCCTTTGAACTAATTTCAATTCATGCTGACCTAATGTGTACAGAATAGAACTGCACTCCACAGGATGTCCAAAGATCTGACCTTTCAGAAGCAGATCACCAGGACTTCGTCTCTGAGGGACCTGTGAGTGGGCTCAAATCACCAATCTTTTGGTTAGTAGTCAAATGCCAAACTGATTGTGCTGCCCACGAACTCCTTTGGAAGCCAGAAGTAAATGATCTGCTGTTGCTATGATCACAGTTGTTCTATAAACTGCAACTTAAGCCCAGTGAGGTAGAGATCATCTTGCATAACTACATCAAGTCCCCAGTATTGAGCACAGTGCTGAACATGTAGTAGATGCCGAATAAACGACTGTGAACACAACTATAAAGAATTGTTGAATTTCTACTTTGCCAGGCCCTGTGTAAGGGATAGGCCAAAAAGGGCAGTTCTACTCTGTCCTCTAGAGTTGCCATGACTGGGAATTGACTCAATAGCAATGTGTGTCTGTTTTACGCAGGGTGTTTGGGAAACAAATAATATATTCAATTCTGTCTCTTAGGAGTTCCCATGTGAAATTTAGAGGTTAAACTCATGAAAATCTGTGCTAAAGCCTCACTCTGAATTTCTTTGGCCTTAATTTGCATGGATTTCTGAAGTGTCTTGTTAGACTAATTCTATAACACCCAACATGGTTACAATTGGACTAACAAGAAATATCATGAAAAGTGTAGAAATACTGAAATTGTCAAGGATTTCATTTTACTTCGGTCCACATTCAATATCTACAGAAACAGCAGTCAAAGAATCAAGTGGCATACTGCACTGGCAAATCTGCTACAGAAGACCTCTTTAAAAAGTGTTGAAAAGCAAAGATGTCACTCTGAAGACTAAGATGTGCCTGATCCAAGCCGTGATATTCTCTGTTGCTGCACGAGCATGCAAAAGTTGGATACTGACAATAAGGAAAATCAAAGAAAAAGTGATGCATAAAATTATGGTGTTGGTGAAGAATATTGATTACATCAGGCACTGTCGGAAGAATGGGGAAAAAAAACCCATCTTGGTGAAAGTATGTCCAGAATGTTCATTAGACGCAAAGCTGACAAAACTTCCTCTAACATGTTCTCTACATATTCTTCAGGTGGGATAAGCCCCCAAAGAAGGACATCATGCTTGGTAAAGAAAAGGCAGCACAAAAGAGGAAGACCCTCAACGACATGGATTGACACAGTAGCCACAACAATGGGCTCAAGCATAATGACGACTGTGAGAACGTCACAGTGCTGGGATTTTTCCCTGGACTCTTGGAAGAGAATACATCCCCGGCAAACACCCTGAATCCACACTACCATATTTTCATGCAAATAATACATGTCTTCTATGTTTGTTTGCCAGCCATCCCCTCCTGCTGCTGGATACTTCTTTAAGCGCTGCTAGGCCAGGTTTTTTCACATGTTGCTGCTAAAAAAAAAAAAAAAAAGCATATGGTGCTTTGAAAATACCTTAAAGGGGAGAGTATGGTTGGTAAACAAACATTGAAGGTGCACATTAAATATGATACCAACCTCTAGAAATAGGAGATAACCCATTTCTGTTGGTATAAGCCACCTGATTTGTTATGGCAGAGCCAGGAAACCAACACAGTAACCATTTTTGAAGATCGGGAGAAACACAAATCATCCTGACCTATTGTGTGAATATAAAATACGTGCAGCATGCTGTATTGATTACAAATGAAAACCTTTTCTAGATAATAAGTCAAGTGCCGTCAAGTTGGATCCGACTCAATAGGCTATCTATATGTAAAAATGATCTAGCAATTCTGGGACTTAAGGGATACCATTTTAACATTTATAACATTTTAGAAGAAAAAATTATGAAAACATTTACAATTTGACAATGCTGCAATCTTTAGTGCAATGAGAAACGAAATACTCTGCTACTAAGTAGCTATTTATATCTAATTCAAAGTTAATTTAAATTTCTAATACTAAAGACTAGAAGTATAGAAATCTTATATAACTAATATTTTAGCTGAATTCCACAAAGTAAATGATTTCTCACTTTAACTCAGCTTTGACATTTACTGTGTATAGTTAAAATACTGTACTAGAAATGGAATCGAGACACCTTTGAAGGTAGTTGTTTATTTATTTAGCAATTCCAAGCAATACCTTAGTACTTTTTAGTAAGTATCACTTACTGGCATATATAACTATCTTCTTTCTTTATATCTTCTTTCTATATATATCTTCTTTCTATATATGTCTTCTTTCTATATATATAGATATATATCTATATATATATCTGTATACAGATATATATATCTGTATCTAGTATATATATCTATATATATATAGATATATAAAGCAAGGATGTCACACCTTGTCCTATTTTAGTTGCTTCAGTCAGCTCACAATAAAGAAAAGTGAGTTAAAACCTCAGACTTATGATGTCCCAGGGCAGATATTAATTGTCCACATTTCTCTAAATTCATTCATTTCTTCCTATGTCTTTTGTGTGGCATAGCATTAATCACTGTTACAAAGTGGCAGCCTTTATTGTGGGAGGTTTGTTTCTGTAATTTGCCTGCATTTTACTGGTTACCTTTGTGAAAAAGTGTGAAATGATTAGCTTTCTAACTGAAGTCTCTAATTTTACATCTTTTAAGGGTCTAAATATTCTTTACGGATGAAACTTTGTCTGCTTAATCCATCTGCCAACAGATTCTTTTTTTCTGGCCAAATATTGCTTAGGGCCTTCAAGTGTTTCTTCATCTGTGAAATGAAAAGAGGTACTTCCAACCTAAAATTGCCCGATCTTCATGTCCTTCTGTAAGTGTAAAAATATTTCTACAGAGTTATGAACTAGATGGCAAAGACCAAGTACTCTGGATATATTCTCAAGTTCCTTTAATTCTCCATAGTGAAGGTCTAATAATGAATGGGGTTTTGCAGCATTGCCAGTCAACTGATCTATCCTCAAGAAAAATATTTCTCTTGGGTGCTAGTTATCAATACTATTTAAAAGAACATTTTTATGGAAAAGTAACTTTTAACCTTCCAAACTTAAAATATCAATTTTCAAAGTAAAAGTTCATAAGAATGGTACATCACATGCCTCCAATAATCTGAAGCAGTAATAGCTAGTGATAAATACATCGTATAATGGTAGAATAGCCTAGAAGTTTCTAGAAACAGAGCCTCAGGTCCTAGATTAATTTGTTTGCATTGTGAAATGGTGGCATTCTTGAAGTTTTGGGTAAGTAAACATTTATGAAAAGAAGTATGATATATAAGAATATTTATAATGCAAATAGCAATTTGCCAGTTTCTTTTCTTCATAACTATTCTTATTTACAAGTAGCTTTGGACACAAAAAAATTCCCAAGCTTTGAAGTAAACCACTGCATAACAAATCTCTCTGTGTGTGAGTGTATGTGTGTATATGCATGCTATATACAACAAAAATATAATAATTTGAATATCTGTAACTGTATATAAATATAGAAATATAGAAATATCACTGTATAGAAATATCACTGCTGTCTATTTGTATCTCAGAGAGTGTAAATATTTAAGGATGACTTTATTTTTGTCAAAGGAGAAGAGTGGGGAATACGTCATGGCAAAGACTGAAAACTAAAAACAATACATTATAATTTATAATTTCAGACATGTTTTCCCCATGCTTTATATATAATTAAATTTTCTTTTAGTGCCAGAGACATTTATAAAAATATTGTAAGAATTTATAAACCTCACTTAGAAAATGATTCCCATCCCACATCTACTACACCATTAGAATGACAGCCAGAAAAAAATTAATCATTATGGTGTAGTTTTCAGTTATTAAAATTTAAATAACACTTGAGTCTAAGAAACTAAAAAGAAAGGCATTATCTGAGTAGTGTATCTTACCATAAACTTAATAGTATTTTAAAATTCAGACAAAAAAATTTGAAGAATAAAGAAATGTAAAATTCACTATAAAAGTACTTAATGTAATAAAAGTAATAAATGTAAAAAAGTAATAAACTAAGGTAATAAATTACCTACTTCAAAGATAATGCACTAAGCAATTTTATAATTTCATAATCTGTTTTTCAAAGGTAATTTTTAATGTATTTTATAATTTATGAAATCATATGAAGTTATAAAAATTTTTATAAAATATGAGAACTTATAAAGATGTAAGAATCACCAACAACATCCTAGAACTCAGAGAAAAGTTTAAAGTTTCTTACATTTCCTATCCAGTATAAATACATATCATTAATAGCACATATAATTTAAATTTTATATACAGTTACAGATATTCAAATTATTATATTTTTGTTGCATATAAACTTTTACCACTCTGATCAACAATTTATATGATTTCCATGGCAATTATTAATTTAAAATTCCTGGTTTAAAATGATTGCTGCTAAATCTGTTTTTGTGAATGCACTGTAATTCACCTGCCATCTTCCAGTTCTCAGAGTGACAAATACTACTGAGAAACAAGCTTATTATTTTTAACTTAAACATAGATGCAGCACATGCTTTGTTGTTGGGTGCCATCTAAGAGATTTTTGACTCATAGCAACGCCGTGTAATTGAGTAGAACTGCCCATAGAGTTTCCAAGAAGCAGCTGGTGGATTTGAACTGCTGACCTTTTGCTTAGCAGCAACAGCATGATCCAAAAATGAAAACCGAACCCACTGCCGTGGACTCATGATGACACCACAGGACAGAGTAGAACTGCTCCATAGCACTTCTAAGGAGTGCCTGGTAGATATGAACTGCCAATCTTTTGGTTAGCAGTTGTGGCATTTAACCACTATGCAGTCAGCGTTACCTAAGCCAGTTCTTGTTTCTACGGAGCTGCTAGGTGGATTCAAACCGCCAGCCTTGTGCTTAGCAGCTGAGTGATTAACTATTGTGCCACCACGGCTCCTCAGCACACGCTTTACAATAGGATGATAAAGCAACAATTAAAGAACTTTTAGCTCTTTCCATTCTCAACAGAAATTATTTTCACAGACGATCTTTTAAATTATTATAAGAATCAAACGAAGATTATATTTTATATTTATTAGTTTGCACTGCATATGCTATATCTTTTAATTGAATCAATCCTCTGTGGGAGCATAAATATTTTATTCCTTGTTGTTTTTTAGAGACAAGTATCCAGGTTCATTCTTCTCATAAGTTTGTTTTATTTTCCAAGGTCTACTTAATTTGAGGGTTAAATGGTAAAATGATGCTGAATGTTTTACGATAGAAACTTTCTTCAATTTAAAATACCTTACAGATTTTTCATTAGTCTGTTAAAGGATTTTGTAAGAGAAACAGCTGACATTATCATTTTCATATGACAGATAATCAAATGACTCTTTCTAGGTACTAAGGAACAAGTGGAGGCCCCCAGTGGCCAGGACTATGCAGACAGTCAAGACGGGACCCTACATAACGTAAAGGGAATAAGCGGTAAAGTAGGGGTGGGCAAGGCAAAAACAGCATTCAAGAGTTAAACAGGAGACCTACAGAAGTCAACATGGTTTATGATCTGATAAACTGTTCTGATACATACTTAGCAACTTTGCTGCTTAAGGAGCTAATGTGTCTTCTGAAGTAATATGTAGAATGATTAGAGAGCAACAAGGAACGTGGTGAACGTGTTCACTGATGTACGAATTCACCAGAATGGCCATCGGGAAAGCCCTGGAATTTCCTTCTCTTTATGTACATGTACTCTGTAAGATGTAGAATAAGGTTTCTAAAATCTCAGCCCACTTAATTGCAGACTTCAGTCACTTGGTCATTAATGATTACCACTGCTTTTACCACTCATGTTCATTATTACAATCAAAATTAAAGTCAGTTCAAAGGTAGATAAATATTAACGCTGGATAAAAATTACCTCAAGAAAGAAGCGAAAAAAACAGTACAAGATGACAAGTCTGCCTGGTCAGGGTGGCGGGCTCTGCTGACTTAATGACCTTCTAACAATAAGCACTTCAAAGGGTCCTTCTCGTAAAAGCAGGAGGAATAAAACCACTTGCGAAAGTCGACTTGCCACTTTTCTGTAAATCCAAGTGGACCTGAATTTATGTGATGCTCACCCTTCAAATAAATGTTTTCTAGTGACATGAAGATTCAGGAAAATGCTTCCACAGCATAACTGGGATGGGCGCTTGTTGTAATAATTTGGATACACTTGACTAATGCAGTTATTTGCAATGAGGTTGGCTCAGTGCCCAAAGCAGTCAGCAAACAAATACTGCTTGACAATTGTTTTCTTGCCTTCCAAGAGAGCCAGAAAGATTTTTGCTCAGTCCAGGGGGCGGGGAGGTGGGGGTCAGTGGTCACTGCTGTGAACTCTGGCCATTCAAACTACCTTAGCTATATTGTTAAAATCGTCTTTGTTAAATTCACCAATGTGCTTTATGTAAAAATGCTGGTGAGGCACAAGTGTTTTTAATCAAATTAGTATGCAACATAAGGCAGCTGTGTATTCAAATGGGTTTTTAGCAATTTGGTTGTTTTCCTTATAATAACAGGAAAGAACATTTTGATTTTGAAGGTGACAGAGGCAATATTACCAGAATTAAACAATCTGAATTAGCTTTTTCATGAAATGTAATATGTTTTATGCTTTTAGATGAGATGCTCTGGTGCTTTCAGATGAGCCTTCCACTGTCACAGTCAATGACCAGGAACAGAATAAGCTCTGGAGGTAGGATTATCCTCAAATTTAATTTTTTTTTTTTTTTTTTTTTTAGAAGAAGCTAATGGCAAATGTTTCTAGCAAACTTTAGGTTCATCTATGTTATAACTAGAGAACCAAGACAGGATATTAAAAGAAAAGATAAGTATAAAATTAGTAAACAAAGTTTGACATTTTGCTTATTCTATGAACTTGATGCTGAAAATGAATATAATCCCTAAAATCATAAACAGCAGGCATGTCAGACAAAAGCCCCTGAATTGCATTTCTTTGTCAACTTAGGTGAATTCAGAAATAAAGTGCATAAGAAGGCAGCAAGATTACAAATTTTTAAGTTATTTGATGTGGATTTCTCTTGCAGAAAATTTGCAACAAATACTGATTAAACATTCAAGAGGAGCCTCTTTTTGTTATTTATATGGATTGGTATTCAAAACATCAGCTTTATAAATGGCTAAGTCTTGCTCACACTGGTCAGGAGGAAAGCGATGTCCAGAACAGGATAGAAACATATACGTAGCCTTTGACGAATATTTAAAATTCTTGAAATGAAAGCTCCTATAGAGCCATTTCTTTCTATCCATGGTTAGCCTGCGTAATTTTGAAAATGACAAAGAAGTTTCTCTGCTAACCTCTCATATGGTAGTTATTTCATCAGTCTCTTGGGAAGCAATTATCTTTTGACTATCTTAGCAACTAGAGCTGTCTATCATTAACAAGCAGTTTTGTAGGAACTGATAAAGCCATTTTGAAGTTCCTGATAGTGGTAAGTTATTTCCTCACCTTCCCGGAAAGGTTATCTTAAAGCTGTACCCTGGAAGATGAATATATAGAAACTTTATTGCCTAAGGTTAGACAAAAGACTGATTAACGTCAATGACAGTCACATAGTCTGGGAGCCATGGGATCTAGTTCAAAAGGAATAATGTCTGCCTAATAGAATAATATGTGCATGCACTGGGGACCACATAGATGCTCTACAAATATTAGCAAGAGCAATGTGACTAAAGCAGGCTGCTAGTGTTTTGGATGAGAGGATTTTGAAGCCATCTGTTATCTGGACATCAGCCTGAAAATCATAGGCTTTGATCCATCAGATAATCCATTCATGCAGTCTATACACTGAGATGGCTTTCTCCACGGATTTGTTCCATTATCCCAAGTCAGCCCCTGTAACCTGTGGAAAGGTCTAATGTCACCTAGCCAGCCAAATGCTGTCGAGTTGGATCCTAGATAATAGATAATAGTAAAGAAACATTTATTTCTTTCATGGGACATACAATTCACATGGTTGGGATTTCTATACCAAGATAAAGAAATACAGACTGAAACTGTAGAATCAAATAGATGATAACCATATTTTCTTTCATAAAATAAAATCAATCAGAATATATTCCGTTGTATGCCTTGTAAAAATAGCAGATAACCTCCAAATGAGAATTCCCAGGGATTAAAAGTAATATTCAACCAGAAATTTTAAAGTCAATAAACATTTACTGGGATATATAAGATACTGATTTTATGGTATCTCTTGTCATCTAGTGCTGTGGTAGCAGAAATACAGCAAGTAGATGGGTTTAACAAAGAAAAATTTACTTTCTCACAGTTCAGTAGGCTACAAGTCCAAATTCAGCGCATCAGCTTCAGGGAAAGTGCTTCTCCATTGACTCTGGAGGAAAGTCCTTCTCATCAACCTGTCTATGGACTAGGAACTTCTCTGCACAGAAACCTCAGGTCCAAAGGACTCACTCTGCTCCCGGCACTGCCTTCTTGGTGGTATAAGGTCCCTCTTTCTCTGCTTGCCTCCCTTTTCTTTAATCTCTTGTATGATAAAAGGTGATGTAGGACACAACCAGGGCAACTCCCTATACATTGAATCAGGGATGTGACCCATTAAGCATGTTACCAAACCAAAAAACCCAAACCCACTGCCACCAAGTCCTTTTGACTTTTAGTGACCCAGTAGGCAGAGCAGAACTGGGCCACAGAGTTTCCAAGGAGTGCCTGATGAGTTTGAACTACTGCTCTTTTGGTTAGCAGCTATAGCACATAATCACTGTGCCACCAGAATTTCCAAAAGGGTGTTACATCTCACCTTAATTCTCTTTTTAGTATAAAATTACAGTCACAGAATGCAGGACAACCACACAACACTGGGAACCATGGCCTGATCCAGTTGACACATATTTTTGAAAATAGCACCATGACAGTCCACGACGGCACCCAACAACAACAGACAGAAAAGGCCATGTAGAGGTACCTACCTTCAAAGACAAGTAGAAAACAATGAGAAGACACATATGAGCAAAACAGCTTAAGAAGACGATCAAAGCGGTGCTGAAAGAAGTAATTTAATGCTTCTGATTTTAAAAAGTGTTTACTCCTCAAACTGTTTAATTTCAAAATTTTAGCTCAGCTTTAAATTTCCTTCAATAGCATTTTGTAAGATGCTTCTGTTTTAAAATTATATTTCTCTTTCCTTAGAAAATGTTGTGCTCTCTAGTATGTAAAATGAAAAATATACACAGTCTTTATCCATGTAATTATGGAAGTATAATTTTAAATTAAAATGCAAGTTACAATATACTATACTCTAAAAGTTAAAATACTATATCAGGATGACTCCCTTAGAGTCAGAAGCATTCAGAAAAGGTGCTGGTATTTTTCTCGTCCTCTAGATGTATGCATCCATTTCTGTGATTATTATGTACTTCAGACTGTCCCCCCTTAAACAGGCCTTCTTGAATGGAATCTATTTTTCACTGAATATTCCTATGACTCATGTCTTCAAATCAAATAAAATAAATGACCATTGAATATATTTCATGTAATAAAAAAGTCCAACCTTATCTTTCACTCCCTATGTGCTGTGGGTGTTCTCTACCGCTTAATACTGAAAAGCTTCTGCCTACATGAGGAGGGAAGGATGTAGTCTTCTAATTACCTGAAATCTTTCCTGGTACAAATTTATATGAGTGTTTACTATACACATAGGTTTACCGTAAGAATTCAATGAATAAATGGAAAAAAGTAAACTGCTGCCTTCAGCACATATGCTGGTGCTATTTACTATATGATTTTGAAATACCAATACTGCCATTGCCTGGCTTCTTCCTTTTCCTAGGTGGAGGGACGAAAGATGACTCAGTTTCAGTCTGTTCAGTCACAATCATCGAGCAAGCATTTATTAAATACCACATGTGTGAAAGGAGAGCAAGCAAAAGTAATTCCTGCTCTCTGAATTTTATAATCCAAAACACACATAAAAATTTGTTTTTCCAGCTTTCGGCATGAAGCAGATTTAAAGAGTTATTTTAAGCCATAGTCTGATGCCGCCCTAGTGTTTAAACTTTGAAATCAGCTTGTCTCCGGGATGGCCATCAGACGTGGTTTCCAGTTTATGGCCTGGGACTGGCAAATCAACTGCCTAATTACCAGTAAGGATTGGTAGCAAATATGCTGCCAAATGTGACAAAAGCATAAAATTCTCCCTAAAAACATTTTTAGAGTTCTTCCATTAAAGGAAAAGGACTCCTGCAAGTCAAGTAAAATGGGAGAGAATCAGAATAAAGAGAAGGGTGAAAAAAATAAGCTAAAAGCAAGAAGACTAGAGAACCACCAGAGCTTTTTTTCAAGGGGGAACCTACACAGATTCAGAGACTTAGGATATTTAGAAGTTGGGATATCTAATTTCATCTTAATCAGAGGAAGAAAGTGAGAGGGTAAGACAAATGAGGTCGTAAACCCATTGTTCAGGAGAGACACAACATTGACAGAGGCTAAACACAAGATAAAGTAAAAAACTGTGGGCTGTGAGCAGAAATAAGCCCACTGTTGTGAAGGAAATCTCAAGAGAAACAACCTTAAAATAGAACAAACAAACAAAAATAACAACCAACTAGGGCTTAATAAACAAATTCTATGTTTAAAGGGTTTCAACATAGTTGTGGGTCTTGCCCAGTTTAGCTGTTATAAATTAACTAATCAGATGTGATAATACAGGTACCATGATTAGAGAAGACCTGGAGCACAGTATTAAAATTATCATTAATTCTCCCATGAAAATAATTCAAAAGGGAAATTAAACAAACACAAAGACTCTCAGAATTTTAGCTCTACCTTTAACTTTCACCTGTAGTTCAGTTTGAAATTGATAACTGCTTATTCTGTATTGGAGTCCCGGTGGTACAGCAGTTAAGAGCTTGGCTGCTAACCAAAGGATCAGCAGTTCAAATCCACCAGCCCCTTCTTGGGAACCCCATGGGGCAGTCTACTCTGTCCTATAGGGTCTCTATGAGTTGGAAGTGACTCAACGGAAATAGGTTTTTGGTTTCACTGTATATTACCACTTCCTCAAATTCAGCACACCCAAACAGGAACACATTATTTTTCTCTCTGAAACCCTCTCCTAAGCTTTATGACTTATCTCAGTGACTGCCACTGAAATACATACAATCACTCAAATTAAGGATATTTACATGCCTCTGGTGACAGATACAATGCCTGAAATGTAGAAAAAAGTCATCAAAATTTGCTGAATTAGTATGAGAGCCAGTCTACTATTTTACTACTCAACTCTTAACAAGTCACTAAATCTTTTTAGCTACCTTCTAAATATTTTTACAATTTATACCCTTTGCTTTCACCACACTGCTAATGTGCCGATATAGCTTACCATCAACATTAATCTGTTATATTTCACTACTTCCTAAGTAGCCTTTCCTTTTCCAGCTGAAATCTCGCAGGCCCATCTACAGAGCTTCAAAAGTGATCTTTCTAAAACATAAATTTGGTCATGCAGTTGTCAAGCTTAACTATTTCAATGGTTTCCCATTGTATGGTGATAAAATTCAGATGTAGTCATCTGTACATATAGATTGTTCCTGATGATCTGCCTTAATTAACTCCGAGGACTTCGATCTATGATTTCTTCTCCTCTGTCTTTCTAGGACACTGCCTGTACCCACTTCTGTCTAATAATTGTTGGTATTTTCATTGGGTTAAACACTCTCTCATATTTTGGCCTAAGTTAATGCATTCTGAAGTATGCCCCACACATATTATAGCCACCTTCAGTATTCAGCCCAGGTGTCTACTTTTCTGTGAAGGCTGGGATGAATTTTTAAGAGTTTCCAATTCATGTAATTACTTAAAATAGTTTCTTAAAGGTTTTACTTATCGGGAAAGGACAAGAAGATAGTCAGATGCTTCTTATGATCCATCTAAGGTAGTATACAAAAGAATACAAAGGCTCCAAAGTACAAATGGTCAGGTTTTATATGAGGTTTTAGGAGCCCTGGACATCAAAGGGAAGGTTAGGTAATTGGACAGAATTACAGGGGAGGGAGAATAGGCTCAGAGGCACCTAGGACTGGTCAGACCTGACCTACCAGGAATTGGATGCAGACAGTGTGGTGAATGGAACAGGGACATTTGGAAGGCATACTGCTCAGCAGGAGAGATGGAGCAGAGTCCACTCATGCCTCTAGAACTAATGAAAATCAGCACGTGATTGTCAAGGTCTAAGTGGCTTGCACCTAACCTACCGTGAGTAGATCTAAAACTTGCCTCTGGGATGGATAAACCTCTCTCCCTTTCCAGTGGCTTCTCCATGCCATCTCTGCACTGTGCCCAACTCTGGAGTCTGATACTAGTACCTGAGTTAGAAGTAGGACACCTTAAGCCCACTTTGAGCCATTCTCCTACACTCAGAGAGGGAATAATTTATCAAACAAGGATAAAGGAAAGAAATCTGCTGACTTTCCTGAGCCAGAAATTCATGGCAACAATAGCTTCCTCAATAAGGGTAAGGCATAAGGGGACTCAAGGACAGTTGTCAGCCTCTTGTCTTTTTCAGCACTTGCAGCCAGGTACCTGGGCCTACACCAATCCCCCCTGCCCATTTAGGATAGTAGGGGAGAGCCTGAACAACACACTTGGTGACTGACTACACGGATACCTGGGCCAAATCCATACAAGAAAAGTACATGGACTCCTGGGCACACATATCTTCCAATAACTGCTTTAATGACCTGGTGACAGGACATTAGAGCTTCAAGGGTACCACTAACTAAACTAGCACATGAGACCAGCCTCACTGGACATTTCTAAACAAAGCAAAACAAGAAGCTAGAACACAGAGAGCAAACACAAAATAAATGAATTCAACCACTTACTGATGGCTCAGAGACAACTGACAGTATCAAACCACTTAAAGAGTCAGACCACGATGGCTTCAGAAAGCTCTCAGAACAAAGAAGCAAGACATTTTCCAGATGGAGAGCACGTTCTGAAATTACTGGAGGTAGACTATGAAAGATTAATATTTAGAACTCTTCAAGAGATGAGGAACGAGATGAGGCAAAATCCAGCAGTGCATAATGACAAATTGAGCAGGCTGCAAGAAAATATACAGAGATAAGAAGTAGAAATTTAGAAAATTAATAATAAAACTACAGATTTAGACAACTCAATAGAAAGCCAAAGGAGCAAAATTGAGGCTATGGAAGGCTGAATTAATGACTGAAAATAAAGCACATGACACCAACACATTTGAGGAAAAGTCAGACAAAGGAATAAAAAAAAAAAAAATGAAGAACAGTAAGAATTATATGGAATCCTATCAAGAAATAAGATTAGATGGGATCCAATCAATCTACAAATGATTAGAGTACCAGAAGAGGAAATTGAAATATACAGAAAATACAGAGAACTGTTACAGATTTGTTCACAGAAAATTCCTCTCATATCATGAAAGACGAAATGTATCCAAGATGCTCACTAAACTCCACACAAGATAAACCCCAAAAGAAAGACACCAAGGTGTATTATAGTCAAACTTTCCAAAACTAAAGATAAGGAGACAATTTTAAAACTGGCTAGGGATAAACAAAAGAAATAAATTTACACAAAACTAAGCTTAAACTACTTAGCAGAAGCTATGTAAGCTGAAAGACAATCAGATGACATATAAAAAGCCTTGAAGGAAAAATATCTGTCAGTCAAGAATTACACATCCAGAAAAATTGTCTCTCAAATATGATGGCAAAATCAATACATTTTCAGATAAACACAAACATAGGGTATTTGCAAAAACCAAGCCAAAATCACAAGACATACTAAAGGAAGTCCTTCTGTTACAAAATCTATAATATCAAGTGACAACCCAAGCACAGAATGTAGAACACAGTCACTTGCTATCAGCCCAGACAGAGAAATCAAAAAAAAAAAAAAAAAAAAAAAAAAAACAAATCAAAGACAAGACACTGAAAATAGGGTAACAGGAATATCGTTATGCAAAAGATGGCAACATTATAATGAAAAAGAAAGACTTTCAAAAGTATAGTCATTGATCCTTAATATGGAAAGAAACTCAAGGGGATACAAAGAAATTAGACTGGTTTAAATTTAGAAAAATAGGGGTAAATATTCAAGTAATCACAAAGGAAACTAACAATCTTACACATCAAAATAAAAAGAAAAACATGAAGTCTCAACAAATACAAAACAAACAACAATGAAAAAGATTAAAAGCAAACACATAAAGGAAAACAACTCAGCACAGAAAATTAAGTGGAACGAAGTAATTGTCTACAACGCACAAAAAAAGCATAAAAATGATAGCAATAAATTCATATCTATTGGCTGGCTATAATTACAGTGAATGTTAATGAATTAAACATACAAACAAAGAGAAAGTGGCATATTAGATTAAAAAAATCCATCTATCCTCTGCCTACAGGAGACACACCTTAGACTTAAAGACACAATCAAAAGCTCAAAAGATGGAAAAAATATATACATAAAGCAAATAACATTCAAAAAGTGTAGGAGTGGCAACATTAATTTCTGATAAAATGCACCTTAAAATATAACACAATAGATGAGGAAGGACACTATGATGATTAAAAGAATAATACTCCAGGAGGATGGCTAACATTGTGTAAAACAGGAATTCCAGAACACTTAACTGTGCTCTTAAGAACACTTAATTATACATGAATCAAGAGGCAGTTGTGAGAACAGAACAAGGGGACACTGCATGGTTTAAATACAGGTAGGGTGGGCATCAGGGTTGTATCCTTGTATCTTTTCACCATACCTCTGCAAGGCAAGGAAGAAATACAAGAAGCTGCATTATACAAGGAAGAAAAAGGCATCAGGATTGGAGGACAACTCATTAACAACTTGTATTATGCAGATGACATCACCTAACTTACTGGAAGTGAAGAAGATGTGAAATACTGATGAAGATCAAAGACCACAACCTTCAGTATGGATTGCACCTCAACATCAAGAAAACAAAAATCCTCACAACTGGACCCAGTAACCAATATTGTGATCTATGGAGAAAGGGTTGAGATTGCCAAAGATTTTGTTTTAGTGGGATCCACAATCAATGACCATGGAAGCAGCAGTCAAGAAATCAAAAGATGTGTTGTACTGGGAAAATCTGCTGCAGAAGATCTCTTTAAAGTATTGAGAAGTAAAGATTGTCACCTTGAAGACTAAAGTGTGCCTGACTCAATTTATGGTATTTTCAATAACATCATATACACGCAAAAACTGGACAATGAAAATAGAAGAAGAACTGATGCCTTTGAATTATGATGTTGGAGACGAACGCTGAATGCACCATGGACTGCCAAAAGAACAAACAGATCTGTTCTGGAAGAAGTACCTCCAGAGTGCTCCCTGGAAGCACAGATGGCAAGACTGCATCTTACCTACTTTGGACACATCGTCAGGTAGGATCAGTTCCATGCTTGGTAGAGCAGAGGGTCAGCAAAAGAGTGGAAGACCCTCAATGAGATGGACTGACACAGTGACCACAATGATGGGCTTACACATAAAAAACTGATTGTGGACATGGTGCAGGACCCGGCCGTGTTTCATTCCATTGTGCACAGGATCACTATGAGTTAGAACCAACTCAGCAGAACCTAGTAACAACACTCTAGGAGGACATAACCAAACTAAACCAAACCTACTGCCGTCATATTGATTCAGAGTCTACAGCCTCTTTGTAGGACAGAGCAGAACTCGTCCACAGAGTTTCCAAGCAGTGCCTGATGTTTTGAACTGCTGACCTTTTGGTTGGCAGCTATAGCACTTAACCACTATGCCACCAGGTTTCCTGCAAGAACATAACCATGTTAAATATTTATGCAACCAATGACAGTTCTCCAAAATACATGAAACAAACAATTGCATTGGGAAGAGCAATAGACAGCTCCACAGTAATAGCAGGAAAGTTCAACATACCTCTTGCACCAGTGATCGACAGAACATCCAGAAAAAACCTCAGGGAAGGCACAGAAGATTTAAATGCCACAATCAACTAACTTGACCTCATAGACATACACAGAACACTTCATCCAACAGCAGCCAGGCATACTTTATTTTTCAATGCACATGGAACACTCTTCAGAATATATCACATAGTACACCACAAAGCAAGCCTTAACAAAATTCAAAAAAAAAAAAAAAAAAAGAAGTCAATAACAGAAAAAGCAAGGAAAAGAAATCAAACACATGGAAAATGAACAAAACTGCTGAAACTACTACAAAACTACTGAACTGAAAGACTACAGAGTCACTGAAGAAATCAAGGATGGAATCAAGAATTCATAGAATCAAATGAGAATGAAAACATGTCCTACCAGAACGTTTGGGACACAGTAAAAGTAGTGCTCAGAGGTCAATTTATTTTAATAAATGCACACATTCAAAAAGTTTTGTTTACAAACTAAGCCATTACAGAAGCATTACTCATAAAAAGAAGTTGGCTAATGACAGGCTCTGGTTGATAAACGCCATTTTAAAGAAACAAGTTTATTGTGGCTAATAAATTTAGCCATTTTTGAACTTCCATGTAATATTCTATTGAAAACAGCTGCCTTAAAGCTTCTATAATGTTTGCTCGGGAAATTCACTTACTAACAGTGCTAATGGTGCTAGGTTAATCTCCTTCAACATACAGACATTGCCTTGTTTTTGAATTTCCACTGCCTTGAAGACACTTGGTTTACTCAAGCATGATTAATTAATAAATGAATAAACTATTATATGTCTACTATCTACCCAGTAAAAATATTTGCATAAAATGTATCATTTTTGTTATTAGCTATAGTTTTCTGCAATATCCTTCTTCTTGTTTTCTACAGTAGCTTGGGAGTATGGGCTCAGTCATGTACTATACTGGTGCATACTAAATTTGACGTTTAAGACAAAACATTGCTATGCTGAAGTATAATTTAATACTTTTTTAATACAGAGTTAGTTAATTTAAAAACTTTGAGAAAATGAGTATGAGAAGTCTCATAAAAACAGAATATTTTCTAAAAGTGGACTTGCTCTATGTTTACATAAACTGGAAAAATAGCATTGCCACCAAGAACAAAGCAAAAAACAATAAGCAAAACAAAATACTTATTAAATCCATAATTAAATGATATAAAGATGGCCTGTTCTATTACGTATCCAATTTTCTGTTCATGTCAAGCATTTATTTCAAACAATACCTCACATTTTGTTAAAATCTAAACAAATTATATGTCCTAGAATGTAGAAAAATGTATGCACTTATTCAATGTATTTTCTGGCTCATTAAAGCATGCAGATCTTTCGGCTATGGTATCAGACTTGCTTCAGTTTTAATAATACTGTTATACTTTGTAAGTTACACTTTTAAAATTTAATTCTATGGTATTATTTTTTTCCACATATTTCCTTTTTAACCACAAACTAGACAGATTCTTGAATTGTAACTACTTTTGTAGCTGAAATCTAGATGTTAAGAAAATGGATCCATGTAACTGAGTAACTTCTAGATGTTAAGAAAGTGGATTTATGCAACTGAGTCAACTTAATGACTGTTTGTATACCCAATTCATTATTTTCAAATATTATAACATTCTTCCTCTACTGGAATAAAATATAACATAGTAAAGGAAAGTAAGTACACTGCCATATTTCTATTTTCTGAATAATAATCTATACATTTTACTTTAAGATTGTTACTGAACCTATAGAACTGTGTGTTTGCTTTTATTTCTTATTAGAAGGAAGAGACTCTGAAAATATTTTTAGTAGCATATACTCTCAATTTAATCATTCTGTCTACCTTCATAAACATTTGAATGTGCAAATGTTTTTTTTAGATGATACATGATCTTTAGATTGTCAGCCCATCTACTGTCATTGAGTAGACCTGTGCCATAGAGTTTCTAAGACTTACAGAAGCAGATTGCCACATCTTTCTCCCACAGAGTGGCTGGTAAATTCAAACCACCCACCTTCTGGCTAGCAGCTGAGAACTTGAACTACTATGCCACCAGTATGCCTTAGCTTGTGGATACCACTAACATATTTCTTTTCAGATATTTATGTTTTGACATGGTGGAAATCTATAGAGGATCATATTTGAATACTATGCACTGGTTTAGTGGAGTCCTTGATTAAAATCAATTTTCAGTGGGAGATTTTACTCCAATCTTCCCTGGACTCAAAATTCAGAGACAGTATCAAAAGGCATGGTGATCACTTTGGCGAAATTTTTAGTGTAAAGGCAAATGGATTTATCTTGATTTGATTGTTATTACTATGAAACAATTAGCGGAGGAAATAATAGCAGGTGTAAATCTGACAGCATGTGGTAAAGTCTATTCAGAGGTGAAGAAAGATAATGAAAAGTTCACTAGTAGGTAACTTAAGTGTGTACACTGCCTCTAACGTCTCATTTTTCTTATCTCTTTATCTAGCACAATAGTTTTATTTAAAATGAAGTCAGGGAGAAAAAGACAAAGGCCTTTAGGAATGCACGTGCTAGCCAGTTTAAGGTACTGACAATGAATCTAGTAAGAAACATAATCTGGCTATGTGTTAGAAAGACATTAAGAACTGCAAAGGACAAAGTTAGTTAAACTCAAAAATCTAGATGGCATTAAAAACAAGGGAAAAATGCTTCAGATTTGAATTAATTCTGATTACTAAAGACAAATGCAAAAAACAGGGCACACATTCACAGAGATGCACTACGAAGATAGAATAGAAACAATTATCAACAGAGCTCTGAAAATATGGAAATCAATTTTCAAATCAATTAGGGAAGAGGATTAGAAAACAAAATGCTATACCGAAAGACAGGAAGGAAAAAGTATGTGCTCCATCAGTATTTGTTTAATTATAGTGAATTACTGAATGGCAAAGTTTATACAGTGAGCAGCAAAGAGGCTGGAATTAAATGACTTCTTCCCCATTGCTTTTTAGAAAAAAATAGTTATGAGCTCTTGATCAGAGTGTTTTAGCCATGGTAGAAGGACGTATATCTACGGAGAATGAGTTAGCTATAGAGATACTAAACAAAAATGCCAAAAAAGAGCTGTTTATATATAAATAGGAAAAGAGCTGTATGTGTTAAAATTAAGAATAAGAAATATTTGAAGTTTCATGAGCATGTTTTGAAACTAAAATAATTTGGAAATGGAAAACTATTTATGCATCCTCAAGGAGCTAAAATAATCTGACTCAGTTACTTGGTTACCTAGGAAGATAGCAGAACAGGTAATCAATCAAATCTTAATCACCTAGAGAAGTATGGGTGCTATGAAACACCAACATGGTTTTTTGAATATCAAATCATGCCAGACCCATTTAATCTTGTTCTGTGATAGCATTATAGGCCACATAGACAAGGAATAATGATAGAGAAGATCCATCTTACTTTTAGGCGGTCTCGGAATTGGTTCGCTGTCACATTTTCATTGACAAAATTGGGAAAATACGACCTTACCCACATTATTTTGAGGTGCATGGATGCACAGCATGCTTGAATGTTCAACAAAAGAACAAATGAGGTTTCAATTTTAAGTTGCACTAATATCTTGACATAGCTCCCAGGAACTGGTCCTGGTGCCTATCTAGTCAACTGCCTTTTGATGACCTACGCTACGCATGTTAGAATGTGCACATCAACTCTATAGCTAAT
This sequence comes from Heterohyrax brucei, assembly GCA_028571685.1. Lineage (NCBI taxonomy): Eukaryota > Metazoa > Chordata > Mammalia > Hyracoidea > Procaviidae > Heterohyrax > Heterohyrax brucei. The sequence continues at coordinate 41,959,041 of CM053152.1, forward strand.
TATACATCTACTTATTCAGGAAAAATTGGAGGTAAAAACTGAGAGGGTAGAATAATATAACAAAACAGCCACTTGGAAAAAATGGGTCTTGTTAGGATTTAAATGAACGATTTGGTGCTATTGCAAAAATTACCAGTTCTCAATGGGAAATTCTTAAAACAAGTAAGACATTCAAGGACAACAAACAAACAAACATCATTTTGCCTTTTCTTTGTCTTAGTTCATAACCATTAAGATATTTGTTTCCAGTTTTACTCACAATCCCATATTTTTTAATAAATTCAGAGATAGAACTTTGTGTTTTTCAAATGTTCTACACTGCGTATGTGTAATACTTTTGTAATTAGGAGACTCAAGCTACATTTTTAAAAATGTGGTTAAAAAGTAAACAAACATATATAATTTGGAGAAAATATAGAGGATGTTCTCCTCAAATGAATAAAGCTATTAAGCCCATAGTCAACAAATATTTAATGAGAGCATACTTATGTAGAAAACCCTGGTGGCATAATGTGTAAATGCTATGGCTGGCAACCAAAAGGTTAGAAATTCAAATTCACCACACACTCCCTGGAAACTCTATGAGGCAGTTCTGCTTTGTTCTATAGGGTCACTGTGAGTTGGGATTGTGGTTTGGTCTTTTTTTATATCCTTATGTGATAGTTACTTTACATCACCTCATATAATCTTCACAGTACCTTATAGAGTGAAGGAGGAAGACTACTGAACAACAGCAGCAGCAACAACAACAAAAAAGTAGCTAAATGAATTTCCCAAGGGCTTATTCACAGCCAGAGCTCACACACAGTTATTTATGACCTCCTGGTTATCCAACTGAAAGTAGATTAAAATATGTCTTCATTATTTAATGATTATTGCAAAACTTACACTTGTACTGGGTGGCATCAGAGAAATAAAACTATTTTAAAATACATATATACACGAGTGGATGTGGTAAGGGTTTTGGCCACTCTATTAAAATTGATTCAGATTGTCATGAACAAGCATCCACCTTGTTCATGTAGAAATACAGAACAATTCCGATCAAGCGTGATTTAAGACTCTGTGAGTATTACTTAGGATCTCATGACAAGGACTGAGCCTACATTCTTCAGTAAGAGCTATAAAAACTTAAATAATCAAAGCAGGTGAATTACAGTAGAAAAGATTCACAGTGGGAGTTGATGATACACACAATATTGTTCTGCATTTCTCTGTTACCTTTTTCAAAAGTCCGTGACAACTTCTTGTTTTATGCCCTTATCAATTTTTTAATTTTCTTTTTAACATAAAATAGCTTTATATTTTCATATTGTGACATAAATAGTCATTATAAAAATAAAGTGAACAAATAAAGGAATAAGAAAAGCAGTGAAAATCAACAGCCTAAGTATTGCTAACTTTTGAAGTACTATTTTTTAATAGATGACAGAAATGTGATAAAATTTCATACATATGAGGATACCAATTATAAATCATAGTTACATGCTGAATTATGGCTTGATTTTTCACTCAAATATGTACCATGCCTAGTTAATGTCATTTTAAAAGGTTATATAATGGTCTATTATACATCAATTTTTAAATATACTTAGAAAATTCCATATTGTTGTATATTAAATATGCCTACATTTTTCCTTTTTATAAACAGTGCTGTAATCAAGACCATTATGCATACATCTTTTTAGATGATTCGGATTGTTTTCTTATAAATTTCTAGAGAAAGATGTGGTACATGTGAGTTTGCATAACTATTTTGTCAGATATCATTCCAGGAACATTTACCTATTCCTAAAACAAACAAACAAAAATACACAAAAGGTAGTCATTTTTCTAACTCCTAGAGTAGTGGCTGTGAATAAGATAATAAGTTCATAGATCTTACACTCAGTTGGCAGACATATATAAAGAACAGAAGATAAAATATAAGAGTAGTTAGTTCTATAAGAAAATAGAAGAAAATGACATAATAGTGGGCAGCTGACAGACAAATTTAGATTAGAGGGTCTAGGCACGGTGCTCTGAGGAGGGAACTTTGAATCAGAGAACTCAGTGATAATAATGAATTAAGAATGAAAATTTGGGGGGAAATGTATGTTGAGAAGGACCTGAAAATTCAAGGTTGCTACACTGGGAGTGCCCCACTTGTCTGTCACTTTGTCAGACTGTTGCGGCTTGTGTCTTGCTGTGCTACCAGAAGCCACACCACTGGTATTCAGATACTTGCAGGGTCACCCATGGCAGTCAGGTTTCAGCTGAGCTTCCAGACTAAGACAGACTAGGAAGAAGGACCCAGAAGTCTACTTCTGAAAAGAGTTAGCCGGGAAAAACCTTATGAATAGCAGTGGAACACTGTCAGATATGGTCCCAGAAAACAGTCCCTCCACGTTGGCAGGCACTCAAAAGACAACTGGAGAAGAGCTGCCTACTCAAAGTAGAGTTGACCGTATTGACTTGGATGCAGTAAAGCCTTTGGGACCTTCATGTGCTAATGTGGCACAACTCAAAATGAGAAAAACAGCTGTAAGCATCCATTAATAACTAGAACATGGAATTATGAAGTATGGATCTAGGAAAGTTGGAAACTGCCAAAAAGGAAATGGAATGCTTAAACGTCGACATTCTAGGCATAAGTGAGCTGAAGTAGACCAGTATTGGCCATTTTGAATCTGACAATCACATGGTCTACTATGCTGAGAATGAAAACATGAAGAGGAATGGTGTTGTGTTCATCATCAAAACAAACATTTTAAGATCTGTCTTAAAGTACAATGTTGTCAGTGATAGGATAACATCCATACACCTACGAGGAAGGGCAGTTAATATGACTATTATTGAAATTTATGCACCAACCACTAAGGCAGAAGATGAAGAGACAGAACATTTTTACCATCTTCTGCATTCTGAAATTGGTCAAACATGTAATCAGGATGCACTAACAATTATTGGTGACTGGAACGCAACAGTTGGAAGCAAAGAAGGACTGGTAGTTGGAAAACATGGCCTTAGTGACAGAAATGATGCTGGAGATAGCATGATAGAATTTTGCAAGACCAACGACTTCTTCATTGCAAATACCTTTTTTCACCAACATAAATAGTGACGGGACACATGGACCTTGTCAGACAGAATACAAAGGAATCAAATGGACTGCATCTATGGAAAGAGGTGATGGAGAAGCTCAAAATCCACAGTCAGAACCAGAACAGATCCTGACTGCAGCATAGACCATCAATTGCTCATATGCAAGTTGAAACTGAAACTGAAGAAAATTAGAATAAGTCCATGAGAGCCAAAGTATGACCGTAGGTAAATTAAACCTGAATTTAGAGATCATCTCAAGAACAGATTTGATGTGTTGACCACTAATGACTGAAGACCAGATGAACTGTGAAATGACATCAAAGACATCATCCATAAAGACAGCAAGAGGTCATTAAAGACAGGAAAGAAAGAAAAGACCAAGCTGGATGTCAGAGGAGCTCTGAAACTTGCTGCTGAGCCCCAAGTAGCTAATGCAAAAGGAAGGAATGATGAAGTAAAAGGACTAAATATTTCAAAGGGCAGTTCAAGAAGACAAAATAAAGTATTACAATGACACGTGCAAAGAGCTGAAAATGGAAAACCAAAAGGGGAGAACACACTCTGCATTTCTCAAGCTGAAAAAACTGAAGAAAAAAAATAAGCTTTACGTTGCAATAGCGAAGGATTCTACAAAAAAAATATTAAATGACTCAGGAAGCATCAAAAGAAGACGAAAGGAATACACAGGGTCATTGTAACAGAAAGAACTGGTTGACATTCAACCATTTCAAGAGGTAGCAAGTAAAATTTTGTTCAAGAACATTCAAAAGCAACTGCAACGGTGTATTGATGGGGAACTGTCAGAAATTCAAGCAGGATTCAGAAGAGGACATGAAACCAGGAATAGCATCGCTGATGTCAGATAGATCTTGGCTGCAAGCAAGAAATACCAGAAAGAGGTTTATCAGTGTTTCATTGACTATGAAAAGGCATTTGATGGGTGGATCATAACAAATGATGGGTAACATTGAGGAGAACAGGAATTCCAAAACATTTAATTGTGCTCATGAGGAATCTGTATATGGGGGGTGGAGTCAAGATGGCGGACTAAGCCCACGTCTCCTTCTATCCCTCTGGAAACCAAGACCTGAATTGACAATCAAACAGAGCCTTCTGATCACCTAATCAGCCTCAAGACACGGCACAGAGCTGTTAATTGGGACTTCATACCACTCAGGGAAAAACCTCCTCTCTTTCGCTGACTCCCGCTCCTGGCTAGCCCCGGCTCTCACGGTCGGAAGGTAAACGCACCAGTTTGACTTTTTTTTTCCTCCGTCTCGGCCAGCGGGCGGAGCTGGGTCCTGCCTGGCGGCTAGACTCAGACGCGCTGCTGAGGGGACAGGCAGGCAAAATTCCCATATTCTGAGAGCTAGGCTCGGGACTCTGTTCATCTAGCCATTTTGAGCCTTTCGTTTAGTAGCTGCCTCAGTGGGGTTTGCGCGGAGCTTTGCAGTCAGTATGCGGGACGCCATGTTGGTACCGAGATTTTAGCGGGATCTTGTTCTTAGCCTGGGAGCCAGTGCCTGCAAACGGGATAGCGCTTCTCCGACAGAAAAGTAGTGATTTTGCACAGTGCTGCCTACGTTGGGGCCCTGCAACAGAATCAGAGGAATCACTACCTCTCGGCACCTTTGGACCCTCTGTCTGCTGCCTGTGTGGAGGACGCCATCTTGGTTACGGTGGCCACAGCTGGCCCTAATTCTTAGCTTGGGAGCCAGAGCCTGCCTACAGGAGAGCGCTTTCCTATCACAAAACCAGTACTCGACACAGTGTTGGATAAGGCTAGGCCCTGTCAGTAGAGACAACCAGGGCAGTAGCATTGCTGTATTCTGAACTAGTTTGTTATCATCTGGGGTTGGATATAGTGGCGCTTACTTTGTCAGATGAGAAGAGGGACCTCTACACCTGAAAACCTAACTGACTTGTGAACTGGTCAGGTACCTTTTGCTTTACATTTGAAGACAGCCTAGAGAAACATTTGGAATCCATCCTCACAGTACCTCTTCCAGCCTCTATATACTCACATGGGACCCAAAAAGCAACAGACAATTGTGGCATACAAGCAATCACTCATGGCTTCAGAAGGCTTCCAAACAAAGCAACCAAGGAATTTTCCAGATGAAGAAACTTTTATGAAAGCATCAGGAAGTGAATACAAATTGATTATATACAGAGCCCTTCTAGACCTTATACAAAATGCAGCAGAACAAAGTGAAAAATTAAACAATTGTTCGATCTGATAGAACACCAGTACTCTGAAATCCAACAGATCAAGAAGAAAATCAAAGACATAGAAACTTCCATGCAAAGCCAAGAAAACAGAATGGAACAAATGGAAAAAAGAATTTCTGACTTGGAAGACAGAGCTACTGATGCCAGCGTCTATGAGCAGGAATCAGAAAAAAGAAACAAGAAAAATGAAGAAACATTAAGAAGCATGTGGGACTCTATTAAGAGGAACAACCTTCGATTAATCGGAGTCCCTGAACAGAGTGAGACATCTGAGAACACAGAGAATATTGTTGCTGAGCTGCTGAAAGAAAACTTCCCAGAAATCATGAAGGAAGAGAATATAGACATCTCAGATGTGTATCGTACGCCACCTGATACAGATCTCAAAAGAAAGATTCCAAGACATATTATAATCAAGCTTAACAAAATGAAACATAAGCAGCAACTCTTAAAGGCAGCAAGACTCAAGGCAAAGCTAACATTCAGAGGGAAACCCTGTAGGCTCTCATCAGATTTCTCAGCAGAAACCATGCTGGCACGGAGACAGTGGCACGACACATTCAAAGTCTTGAAGGAGAAGAACTTCCAACCAAGAATTATGTATCCTGCAAAACTGTCTTTCAAATACGAAAATGAAATTAAGACATTCCCAGATAAACAGAAACTCAGAGACTTTGTAAAAACAAAACCCAAACTACAGGAAATACTGAAAGAAGTTCTTGGCTTTGGCTTAGAAGAACAAAATCATTAACTTTATACTTTAGAACCACACAGTGCTCAATACTCTACTCATCTAGGGAAGGCTCCAAAGTAAATCACAGCTTTGATATGGAAAGAAGCAATCCAGTGATCATCATGAAAACTATGGTGTCATCATAATAAAGGGAGGGATGTACTACAGTCGTTATAGTCCTTCCAGATGGAGAGGAAGATGACAAGACTGGTAGTAATTAAAATTGGGTTTATAAATAGTTTATTAAGGGGGTTCATAGGGGCAGCTGTAAAGCACAACAAAGATGTATCATACCATTTCAAGAAATCTAACACACGAATCTCAACAACTATAAAACCAGCTCTGAAAAAGGTGAAAAATCAACTCACAAAAAAAAGAGTGTCCCAGAACAGACTAATAAGATCAACAGAGAAAACATCAACATAAAAATAAACATATCACAATGGCAGCAGTGAACACATACCTATCAATAATTACATTGAATGTGAATGGACTGAATGCTCCAGTAAAGAGACACCAAGTGTCATCTTGGATCAAAAGACACGACCCATCCATATGTTGTCTACAAGAAACTCACTTGAGACCTAAAGACAGGAACAAACTGAAAATTAAAGGATGGAAGAATATATATCAAGCTAACAATGAACAAAGAAGAACAGGGGTGGCAATTCTAATCTCAGACAAAATCAATTTTAATGTCAAATCCACCATCGTGGACAAAGATGGTCACTATTTATTGCTGAAAGGTTCAGTACACAAGCAAGACTTAACTATATTAAATATTTATGCACCTAATGCCAGAGCACCCAAATATGTCGAAGAAACACTGACTATGCTCAAAAGAGAGTTAGATGACTCCACAATAATAGTGGGAGACTTTAACACTCCACTCTCTTTACTAGACAGATCATCTAGAAAAAAGCTCAGTAAAGATACAGAAGACCTCATTGACACAATTAACCAACTAAACCTCATTGCTATATACAGAACTTTCCACCCATCAGCAGAGGAATCTGTATATGGATAAAGAGACAGTTGCTCAAACAGAACAAGGAGATGGTGAATGGTTTAAAGTCAGGAAAGGTGTGCATCAGAGTTGCATCCAATAACCTTTCCATTTCTGTCTGTATGCTGAGCAAATAATCCAAGAAGCTGGACTACGTGAAGAAGAATGAGGCTTCAGGATTAGAGGGAGACTCATTAACAAACTGCATTATGCAGCTGACACAACTCTGCTTGCTGGACGTGAAGGGGATTTGAAATACTGATGAAGATCAAAGACGAAAGCCTTAGAACAGATTGCACCTCAACATCAAGTATATGAAAATCCTCACAACTAAACCACTAAGCAACATGATGATAAATAGAGACAGGACTGAGGTTGTCAAGAATTTTATTTTCTTTGGTTCTACTCATGGAAGCAGCAGTCAAGAAATCAAAAGACACATTGCATTGGGAAAATCTGCTGCAAAGGACCTCTTTAAAGTGTTGAAAAGATGTCACCTTGAAGACTAAGGTGTGCCTAACTGAGGCTATGGTATTTTCAATTGAATCACATTCATATGAAAGGTGGACAGTGAATAAGGAAAACGGAAGAATCGATGCCTTTGAACTGTGGTGATGGAGAAAAATACTGAACCTACCATGGACCACCAAAAGCACAAACAGATGTGTTCTGGAAGAAGTACAACCAGAGTGCTTCTTGAAATCAAAGACAGTGAGACTGTGTCTCACATACTTTGGACATATTGTCAGGAGGGGCAATCCCTGGAGAAGGACATCATGCTTGGTACAGTGCAAGGTCAGCAAAGAAGAAGAAGACCCTCAACAACACAGATTGACACAGTGGCTTTGACAATGGGTTTAAGCATAAAAAGGATCACAGGCATGGTGCAGGACCAGGCGGTATTTCATTCTGTTGTGCATAGTATCACTATGACTCAGAGCCGACTCAACGGCACCCAACAAGAACAACACATTGAGAATGAGTCTGATCAAGGATGAAAACCTAGTTGCTACAATTATTGCCACTAATTTGTACACCTGTAAAAAGCTGAATTGGCAAATGTCGTGTGACATATATATATAACTGAAATCAACTGCCATTGACTAGATTCCAACTCATAGCAACCATAGAGGACACAATAGAACTGCTTCATAGAGTTTCCAAGGACTACCTGGTAGACTTGAACTGCCGATCTATGGTTAGCAGACAAAGCACTTATCCAGTATGTCACCAGAGTTTCCTACTGAGGCTTCTACGTACAACCAAATATCTCATGAAATGAAGTTTGGTTTCTTGGTTTTGGAGGTTCAGGTTCATAGTTTCAAGGGACAGTATGCCAGTTAATTTGCTTAGTAGTGCCTCTGTTCTGCCTCCCAGTTTGTTGAGTAGTGAGCACTTGGCATCTTATAGTTTGAAAGCGGCTTTCGAGCTACATTCATCTATGTATCCGCAGCAATAAAGAAGGATAATAAATAAAGGATGAAATTGCATCTGTGAACAACTTTTTCCTCTGCCTCAGGACCGAAATAACTGTGTGGTGCCCAACTACCATTGCTGAATGTTTTGATCAAAGATTATACAGAAGAATCCTGATCAAAAAGGGAGGAAATGAAAATAGAATTAAAAAACCTCAAAGAATCCAGAATTTCTGGAGCAATGAAGACTCAGTGAACCTTCAAAACGTTATTGCCCTAAGATTATCTTTAACCTTTAATCAAAGATATTCCCTGAAGTCTTCTTTAAACCAAACAATAGTATAGATTAATTAGTAGAGACTGTCTGATTTGAGCTTGTACTCTTTTAAATAACTGCCATATGGCATCAAATCTACAACAGCCTCTCAAAAGCTTAGATAGGAAGCTTGGTCATCAGAGAATTTATATTAATATTGGAAGAATGATTAGGAAGGAAAGGTAATAATGGTTGCATAACTTCAAAGATGTAATATCACTAAATGTACATGTAGGAATTGTTGAACTGCTATATGCTTTGCTATGTATATTTTCAGCAACAATAAGAAAACAAGAATAACAAAAACCTGGGCTCTTACAGCTAGACCACTGTGAAGTAAGTTACAGCATGACATGAGGGAGAAAGAGACCAGGTTATGTAGCACCTCGGAGGCCAAAGTAAAAAATTTAATTCTGAATATGGTGGTAAGTCACTGAATGATTTAAATTTTAATTTAATTGTAATATGCATATATTAAAATATACAGAATCAAACATATAGAGCTCAGTGAATTATTCACAAGCTGATCAGATCTACCCAGCCTCAGATCAAAAATGTAAACACTGCCAGAGCTTGCAAAGCCTACTTTAGGTCCTTTTCCAGTCACCAGTTTCCAGCAAAGATAACCCTTATTCTAACTTCTAATGGCATAGATTAATTGTACCTACTTAAATAGACAAATAGTCATAAAGCATGAACTCTCCTTGTCTGGCTTTTCCTCCCTTTTTCTTAAAATTATGCTTGTGATATGTACTCATGTTTACGCACTTAATTGAATAAAGGATTGAGATAAAAAAGTAAAGGGATCCTTCTACTTAGCCCTGGGGTACTCCAGTTGAACAGAAAAGGGAGCCAGCATAATAAACATGGAGTGTCTGATGCAACTGAAGGTGTCATGGATTGAATTTTACCCCCTCAAACAATGTGTGGATCAACTTGGGTAGGCCATAATTCCCAATATTTTATGGTTGTCCACCATTTTGTCATTTGATGGGATATTGCTATGTCTTCTAAATTCTATCACTATGATTTAATGAGATGAATTAGTGACAGTTATATGGATGAGGTCTACAGGATTGGATCTTATATTAAAACAATCTCTTTTGAGATACAAAAAACAGAAGTGAGCAGAGACACTTCCACTGGAAAGCAGCACCAGGAGCAAAGCATAGTTTTTGGACCTGGGAGTGCCATGCTGAGATGTTCCCAGATCATGGGAAGGTTGATGACAAGGAACTTCCTCCAGAACCAACAGAAAGCCTTTCTCTGGAGCCAATGCTCTGAATTTGGACTTGTATTCTACCGGACTGTGAAAGAATAAAGTCTATTGAAACTATCCACTTACAGTATTTTTGTTATAGTGCATTAGATGACCAAGAGAGGAGGAAATCTAAGAAAGAATATCATGGCCAAGGGAAAAAGTATTTCAAGAAAGTACATGATTAACTATGATGAAATATTGTTGAGATATTCAGCAAGGTGAGACCAGATGTGTTACTGGATTTGGTATCATGGAAGTCATTGAGAAGAGGTGCTTCAGATGAAAAGATAATGGGAAGTGATGAAGACTGCAAATGTACACAATTCATTCCAAATTTTAAACAATACATGAAGTCTTCACTTTAGGGTACAAGCAGTCAAAGAGGATATTTGAAATAGTAAATACTACAGAAAATACCATAGCATGTTTGTTTGCCATTTGGGAATAATGAAATGGAGAGAGAAAACTTCATGACATGGAAAGACACAGCATTACATGGATGACTATGAGAAGATAAAACACGACAAAATCTGGAACACAAATGAGATGTTACCTGTATCACAGGTACTTCACATCAGCTTGAAGAGGTAGAAAGACAGCAACTATGGAAGAGATGCAGGTAGTCTGATGGATTTGACAATGAAAAAAATGAAGGTTCTAGCTTTCATGCTCTCCTACCAACCCTATGTATAGTAAATGTCATTGATCTTGTTAAAATAGAGCTCAAGTTTTCCAGATTTTCTTTTAATTTGTGATTCATATGACTGGATTTTATGATTTTTAGTGATGTAGAACCATTTTTTCTATGTTTATTAGACATTTGATTTTTTAAGTTGTTAATCTGTATTTGTTGTTTGTTCATTTGAAAATACTATTAATTCTCATCATGTAAATAATAACTTCCCTAAATACAGCATTCTTGGGCACCTTAACTTGTCCTTCAAATTCATGCAGATAGTTTCACTGCCCTCTGTCATAAAACACTGTAGATGTTAAGTGTGAAGTCAGTGTGTTATTTCCCATCTGTAGCTACTATGTTTCTTCAATTTGGATGATTCCTTAAATTCTTTCTTTATTCTCGAAATTTAAAATTTTCACCAGGATATGTCTCAGGGTTGATTGCCTTTATTTAATTTTGCCTTTCAATTTTAAACTGTCTTTAGCTCAATTTTTTTTTCTATTTTATAAGAATTTCCTTTTCCTTCCTTTTTTTTGTATAATCTGCTATCTTCAGAAATTTCAGCATGGTGGATATCTGCTGTCAGTCTTTCATAACCAACAGTTTTTCACTGACAACCTTTAGCTGTTTGTGTATTAGTTTTCTATCACTGCTTCAACAAATTACCATAAGTTTTGTGGCTTAAAACAGTGCAAATTTGTTCTCCTACAGTTCAGTTGGAAACCCTGGTGGTATAGTGATATCTGCTGTCAGTCTTTCATAATCAACAGTTTTTCACTGATAACCTTTAGCTGTTTGTGTATTAGTTTTCTATCACTGCTTCAACAAATTACCATAAGTTTTGTGACTTAAAACAGTGCAAATTTGTTCTCCTACAGTTCAGTTGGAAACCCTGGTGGTACAGTGGTTAAGCGCTACAGCTGCTAACCAAAAGGTTGGCAGTTCAATCTGCCAGATGCTCCTTGGAAACTCTACAGGCAGTTCTACTCTGACCTATAGGGTCGCTATGAGTGGAAAGTGACTCAACAGCACCTACCAACAGTTCACTAAGTTAGAAGTTTAGTAAAGGTATCACTGAGTGTGACTGGTGTTGACAGATGTGTTCCGTTCTGGAAGCTTTAAAGAAGAATCTGTTTCCTCCCCCCCCCTCCCCAGCTTTTAGTTTTCTTAGTTCATAGGTCCCTTACTACACCTTCAAAACTATTAATGTTGAATCTCCTTGTGCCTTTTTGGGTAGTCGCATATCTCTTTGACTGGCTTCAACTGGTAAAGATTAATTACTTTTAAGAACTCATGCTTAGAATAACGCCACTGGATAGTGCAGCATAATCATCTCATGGTCTTTAACTTTGATCACATCTTTCAAGTCTCTTGTGCCATATAAAGTTAACACATTCACGGGTTCTTAGGGATTAGAATATGTTTATCTTTGGTGCAGGATTAGTCTGTTTAGCACAGACTGTTACCTCGTTGGTTCTAGAAAAAATTTCCAAGCCATTCATTCGTACTTCTGGTTTGTTTTTTGTTTTTATGTATTTTTTTGTCCATTGAATCTACTGTTCACTCCTCCTATAACCATTTTAAATTCAGCAATGACATCATTTTCTTAAATTCTTCCTAACTCCTTTCAACTATAGCTCTATTATAAACTCAAATGATTGCCTTTTGGTAGCCTTCTTCATTTCTTGTTTTCTGGAGTTTGACTTCTTTAATTTCTTCTTTTTCTTTAATATTTTCCATGTGAAGTTTCAAAGCCTGCTCTTACTCTCTCTTTTGCACATTATTTTTATTTGCTTTCTTTCTTTTATGATAGTTTTTATATACAATTCATTTACTTCTGCATAGACCCCCTCTACTTCTCTCTGACTGTGGGGTCAATCATGCCAGTGGTTTTTCCCAAATATTATGAGAGTATTCTCTGACTTTCCTTTCTGTCTGTAACAGCAAGCTTTAAGCTCCACACTAAAAATTTAGCTGACAACTTGGTGATAATAAGCGTTGTCATTCAAGAGTCTAAAGTTGGTGTGAAAAACTTCGAGACGTCAAACAGGAACATCCAAGTAAATTTGTCTATGGGTTTTGCTCTCTTGTTTCTTGAACACACACTACAAGTTGCCACCTTCAGGTAGGGATTATCCTTTCACATGTTCCTTTACTAGTTTGGAACCCTGTTTCAAGGTGACTTGGCCAACTTGGTGAGAGATCATATTTGAAAGGGGCCCCAAGATCAGCTGGACTTTTACTTAGGGTGACCCTGTGCCTTTCTCTCCCACAAGTGCACTGTTTGGGCCCTGCTCTAACCGTGACTTCAGATGGACTGTCCACAGATATCCATGGTCTCCCTCACTTCCAGGTCTCACTTCTACAGTCACGCTTGTGGAAGCTGTGCTTAAGAAGCTGGGTCTCCAATTCTGTCAAAACAGATTCCCTTATGTCTCCCTTCGATTATTCCTTAAACTGACAGCCCACATGCTCCTAATACACAAAGCTAAGGGAGGAGGGTTACATAAACACTCCATTTGCTAACTGCAATATTTCAGCGCTCCTTTAGAAATATCAGCACCCAGTATATTTCTTCAGACTCTGATGGTGCAGTGGTTAAGAGCTTGATTGCTAGCCAAGAGGCCAGCAGTTCAAATTCACCATCTACTCCCTGGAAGCACTGTGAGGAAATTCTACCCTATCCTGTAGGGTTGCTGTGAGTCAGAATCAATTTGGCAGCAACTTTTTATTATTATTATTTTTTTCAGTACACTCCATTTCTATTCCTAGTAAGTATTGTCTTTGACGCAAATTCTGTTTGGGTGATATATTTGTGTGCCGCCCATCATTTCACTACCGATTGTTGTCATATTATTTCCTAGCACCTATTTCCCCCACCCCAACTTTGCTTTGGTTACTCTAATCAGCTATTGCTGTGTGTGTATGTGTGTGTACATTTGACCCTAGTCATGTACTATATTTCCCAGAGTCTCAAGCTTGCAGTTGCTATCATCTAATCTCCATAAAAACCTTTGCTTCCCTCTGTATTCTCTGGTACATTCTGGATACTGGTTGGAACTACTGTTCTTTCACTCTTTTAACTTGTTTACTCTGTGCCTTCATTCTTCCTGGTTTCTGTTACAGTTTCTGTAGGATCAAGGCCCTTTGCCCTGGAAAATACATATTCTGAGCTCTGAGACTATGCTGGGGAGATTTTAAAACTTCTCTGGTGGGAAAACTGTTTTTCTGCTTTTATCTTCTGACCACTAATCTGAAACATAACTGCTCTACCACTTCCTGTGTAACACCATAAAATCTTCCTCAAATACTACTGCACTGTATTATTACTGTTAGCTGCCATCAAGTCAGCCCCCAACTCACAGCAGCAACCCTATACATGCTGGGGTCAGACCATCATAATCCACTGGCTGATTTTCAGAAGTGAAACTGCCCCATAGGGTTTCTGTGGAGTAGTTCATGAATTTGAACTGCCATCCTTTTGGTTTGCAGCCATAGTTCTTAACCTCTGCACCACCAGTGCTCCTTGTTAGGTAGTGCTTAATCAAATCACATCTAACATCACAAGTGTTACAAAGTATTTATAATTAAAATACTTTTACATTTAGCCTAAGAGATACAGTACATACAATATTTGGACAATATGTAGAGTATGGTAGAGATAATGAAGATAAGAGTACTTTCTGAATACCGGAAAGTCCATGGGCATGAGTGCTAGGGGTCTGGGTTTGAATCCCAGTACTGGATCTCACTTACATCAAGTAAAACAACTAAAACTCAAACCCATTGCTGTTGAGTTGATTCTGACTCACAGTAACCCTACTGGAAACAGTAGAACTGCCCTGTAGAATTTTCAAGGAGTGGCTGGGTGGATTCAAACTGCTGATCTTTTGGCTAACTTTGGTTAACACTTAGCCACTGCTCCACCAGGGCTCCCCACCTAGAGGTAGTTTGGTCTTAATATACAATAAAACACCTCAATTTTTGCAACAAAAATGTGAATATTCTCAGGTGTTTCATACAGTTTTTATGATTAAATAATAGTAATAAAGTACCAGAGACCTTGGTGCCATAGTGGTTAAGGACAATGTCTTCTAACCAAAAGGTCAGCAGTTGGAATCCACCAAGTGCTCCTTGGAAGGTCTATGGGGGGCGGTTCTACTGCCACCTGTAGGATGGCTGTGAGTCAGAATCCACTCAGCAGCAGTGGGTTTGGTTTGGGTTTAACAGAGTAACAATAGTTACGTTATCTGTAACTAACTGAGCATCTGTGGAGTTCTGAAGGTTTTGCACGTGTTGTAAATGTCTGGCATGGTGACTGCCACATAAGAGGCACATGATACATAGTAACTATTTTTATTTTCTCTTATTGCAGCAGTGAAGAGATTCTGAAATGAAAGTATAGTGCAATCAAAAGAGAGCAATAGATGCAAATATTTAGGAAGAAAGAAATAAGGGGACACTCTGTGGATGGGGAACAAAGTGATACACTGGAGGAGGACAAAGGGGAG
Organism: Heterohyrax brucei; assembly: GCA_028571685.1. NCBI lineage: Eukaryota > Metazoa > Chordata > Mammalia > Hyracoidea > Procaviidae > Heterohyrax > Heterohyrax brucei. Next base: position 41,974,278 of record CM053152.1, read on the forward strand.
CATGTCAAAAACCTCCTAGAGTAGAGAGTCACAATCAGTGAAGGAGACTGAACAGCAGTAGGCAGTGCCTAGGGTGAGGAGAGAAGAGGCTTTGTTGTCAAGTCCTTTTGCAGATTTATTTGGCCAGACTGCCGCAACATTGTCTCAGCTTTTTTTCCCACTTGATTCCATAGTTTTGCTTATAAGAATGGGAAATGGGGAAAGGTTATCATGAAGTCATACATAGACTTGTGCTGACTGTTCTTCATTTCCTTTTTAGTTTTCTCAGTTACCGACACATTATTGCAGCCAAACATATGTAGGGTCAATTCATACTGAATAGTTATTAGAAACCATGATAACAAAAGTCATTACACTGCAGTTCCGTTTTGACAGTAAAATTTCTGCCACATTATCACAAATCCTCATGCATTAGTGCAATGATCCTTACTATAGTTTCATATTAGAATCAAAAGATTACTGTACCATGCTTGATTCAAAAAGTCAAGCAAGCCAAATTCTTTTCTGCTTTTACAGATAACATTTTTGCTCTTTTGCTAGGTACATACAGACAGTAGCTTTATTTCATATACTTTTCTCAACAGCCTGTGATTGCCATTGCTTATCTCTTTCTTTAAAACGAGGATTTTCCTTGAAAAAAACCCACACAATTCTGATTGTCAGCACAAAGGAAACAGTTTAAAAATGATTTTATATCTTGCATGACCTCAAAACTAAATATTGTTATTCACTGCATTATCATCTTTCCTTTTCTCAGATAATGTGTTACTTGTGTGTGTACATGTTCTTATCAGTAAAATAATTTGAAAATGATTTCATGTCTGACACAGCTTTACAAAATTCTAAACACTACGTCATTCATGACATTAGTATTTTGCCTTCCCTCAGATACTATGTTAGCTGTGTGTGCGTGCGTTCTCCTCAGTGACTTACTATGACGGAATAGTACAAGATTTAAAAAACAATATCTGTTTTCACTTTTTTGGATTAGCTTGATAGGAGAGCTGTGGAAGTTACCCTTTAGACATCAAAATAAAAATATTTTTAATGCATATATGTCTATGACTTTTTTTCATAGACAGTTATAAATAAACTCTTAGAGGATCAGACTGTACAAGTGTTGCTTATATTTTTGGAGGTGATGTTAGTTTACTAAATGTCCATTTCAAGAAAGTAGAAAAATATTTGTGAACTATTGCCTAACACATAAGTTGAAATGCCTCCAAAAGTTGTGGAACATTGTTTTTAGTCCAGGAACCAGGTTTATACAGGTATACACAGAAGACAGATAATTAGAGCACATTTCACTTTATGCAAAATATGTTCTCTGGAAATTTAGGGATAAATAAAACCCTGCTTAGTACAGTCACAACTGAAATGATTGTGGAGTTCTGCTACCGGACCCATTCATGTAGGAAGAATTCTTTTCTGTTTTAAATTTATTTTAAAATTTTATTTTATTTTTTAATTTTTAAAATATTTATTTTAAAATTATTTTATGTTTTATATTGGATATTCTTAAATTTGAACACATGTATTAACATATTTCTCATAACCAAACGTTGGCAGTTCAAATCCACTAGGCTCTCCTTGGAAACTCTGTGGGGAATTTGTACTCTGACCTCTCGGGTCACTATGAGTCAGACTCAATTCAACAGCAGTCAGGTTATATGTTAATATACTACATGATAATACACATGTTCAAATTTATGAATATCCAATACAAACATATTACTATAATGTTAACATATTACATAATAACTTGAAAACCCTGATGGCATACTGGTCAAGTGCCACCCACTGCTAACCAAAAGGTTGACAGTTCAAATTCACCTAGCTGCTCCTTGGAAACTCCATGGGGGCTATCCTATAGGGTCATTATAAGTTGGCGTTGATTTGAGGGCAAGGTTTTTTTTTTTTGTTTGTTTGTTTTTTTCTGGTTATAACAACTTAACAAAAAGTTTGCTCTTTCTAATGGGTAAAGGAGAGAAAAACAAAGACTAAAGTCTTTAGTCACTGCATTGTTTGTAAGGTTATTGGCTATAATGATTATTTTAATAGAGTTTTTTTTTTAAGTCACTGTTGGTTAACAGATAATGACAATATTGTCAGTATACCAGTTCTGCAAAATCTTTCTTAACATGGGTGATCAAATTCTTTCCGTAAATATTACCTTTGTCATGCTACAAAATCTCTCAAATAATATACAAATAGTGATAAAAGGACAGTATTGGGCCCCTTTATTTATGTACACTAATCTGCTAAATACACTGAAATATTAATTTTATTTAAATTCTGCACAAGTAAAAAGATGTCAGTGAAGAAAAAGTGAAAATTGTTAGCACTCTCGATAAGTTATATGCTATGAAGACTGACGTTAGCCAGTTTATAATCACTTGGTTTTATTAAAAAACAAAAACAGTGAGATGTCAATATTGATGAGAAAGTATTAAACTCTGTGAGCAAGTATTATATTTATATTGTACTTCTAAACTTATATTAAAAGACTACTAGAGTTTTACTGCTAAAAAATGTGTTCTTAGAGTCTATAATATCTAGAAAGTTGTCTTAGGCTAGGTTCTCTAGAGAAGCAAAATCAGCATATGTAGGGAGAGATTTCTATCAAGGAAACATCTCATACAATTGTAGAGGCTGAAACATTCCAAGTCCTGCATGAGGATAGAGGCCTCAGGCAGCCACAGAAGCTGTTGAACCCAAGGTCAGCAAGTCAGAGAGCAGGGTTCTCACTCAGGCTGTGAAGGTCAAGGAATCCCAAGATGTCATGCAAGACGGAAATTTTCTCTTGATTCATGCAGCTGCAGGAACTGGTGAACCCAAGATCAGCAAGTCAGGGAAAAGGACACTTACTCCCAGGCTGTCAAGACTGATGAATCCCAAGATCAACAGGTAAGCTGCTAGCTCGAGTCCCAAGAACCAGAAGTCAGACGACAAGAGTCAGGCAGCTGCTGCACCCACAACGAGCCGACAAACCCTGGCAAGATGAGCAGGAAGGAAGCTGGTGGTAGAAGGCAGAGTGAGCCAGTACCACTCATAATGGGGGTGATCACAACATTATACAACTGCCAAAACATTGTGAATCATAGCCCAGTCAAGACGACACAGTCTTAATTATCAGAACAATGATAAGACTGTCCACATGAAATAAAGAAAGAACAACATTAAACAGTGGAATGATTAAGTCTTCAGGTTTATAACAACAACAAAAAATAGCTAAAAGATATGTAAAAACCAGTAGCCATCAATCAAGACAACTCCAATTCATGAGAACCTCATGTGTGTCAGAGAGAGTAAAATCCATGGGTGATTTTTTAAAAGTAGATCACCAGGCCTTTTCTCTGAGGTGCCTTTGGGTAGACTCAAACCATCAACCTTTCAGTTAGCAGCTGTGTGAGTTAAACATTTGCATCACCCAAGAACTGCAAAATATATGTAGGACTTACTATATACCAAACACTGTTCTTAGTACTTTACAGACATTAAAACCAGGAAAAGCTCATGAAGTAGGTTCTATTACTATTCTCATTTTCCACACAAAGTAAATGGTTTGCTCAAGACAAGCTAGCAAGTAACAGAGCAGGGTGCAAACCCAGGTAGTCCAACTTCACTGTAAATATTATCACATATTTTATAGCCAGATCTTTGCTGAAAACCCATTTACACACATCTTGGCAATGCTTCCTAAAGAAAAAGGCTATACAGTGCATATACTATCCAATCAATCTTCACGGAGAAGATTTCACAGTACAATTTCACCAATGGTGAAAGTGTCCATTGCAGTGCTTCCTTGCCAAAACTATATATTATTGTTTTAAAGAACTGGGCTAATCTGGTGAGTGAAAATGTTATCATACTGTTTTAATTTATATTTCTGTTACCGAAACTCAAACCAAACCACTGAGTTGATTCTGACTCATAGTGACTCTACAGGACAGAATAGAACTGCTCCATAGAGTTTTCAAGGACAGCCTGTGGATTCAAACTGCCAACCTTCATTTTTATTTATTGACTGCTTTGTGTTTATTTAAATATTCACTAAAGACTAGGTGTGCCAAAACAATACCTGTTTCAAGACTTATGTTCATATTTCTTTTAGACAAATGATCTTGTAACTGATTCAGAACAGTGCTGCATATTAAACATACTACCCTCATAGTTGCCCCAGAGGTTAACAATGTCTTCCCATTTTATTGTCTTTATTTGCTTATAAAACTTTTAAACTTACAGACATTTTAGTTTTCATGTCAGCAAATCTGCAGATTAATTATTTTAAGGCTTCTTTCTTTGCATTGTATTGATTTTTTTTTTTTTTAAAAAACTTCCCCATTCCAAGGGTAAGTAGTCAACTACATTTTATGTATATATTTAATTCTTCATATACATTTGTTTGTCTTGGCATGGTACAAGATTGGGTGTATTTATTTTCCAAAAACTGTACAGCACTTCCCTGCTGCACTGTGTAAACAAAAAAACGTACAAACAAAAAGCCCACATTTATTCACATTTTTATGTAATAAATTGCTTTGGATTTTAGGACTTCTTTCTAGACTTTTTACCTGATACCACTGAACTTTCACTCATTTCTGTAAGACGTTATAGGCCCCCCCCAAAAAAAATAGAAAATAACTTGCCCTCATGTTTTTTTCCACAATATTCTTGTCTGTTTTCATGTTGCAGTACAGAATTCTTTTGGTGCAGTCCCCCAATTACAAATGAGTTCTGTTCCTAAATCTATTTTTAAGTTGAATTTATACATAAATCAGAACAGTTAAGTATGGTTCATAGCTAACATAGGTTACTCAAATGCTTACATTAGTGCAAAATACACAGTGTATTTTCTCATGCATAAGAAACATTAAAGAAACATTTCCAGATACACTGAAACATGTTTAACATAATGAAAAAAATCCCAAGCCTGTTGCCATCGAGTCGATTCTGACCCATAGTAACCTTACAAGACCACCTCATAGAGTTTCTAAAGAGTATCCCATGGATTTGAAGTGTCCACTTTTTGGTTAGCACCCATAACACTTAACCACTACACCACCAAGGTTTTCTTTAACATAATGATACAGTAATAATGTTTGATGCCTGTTGCCAAGTAGCATCCATTTGTTATTATGAACCATTGTATATTCCTTATTTTTTTTTTTTTAGAATAGGTTTTATAGGAGACAGCTTTCAACTATAGGTTGCATGTAAACCAGATGTTTGTAACCCAGAGATTGCCTGCATTTAGTTACAAAAAAATTGTCTTTTTATTTCTTTGAAATTGCTTTAAAACTTGAAATGTGAAGATACCAGCTTTCACAAAATTAACACGAGTTCCAACATGTCATATGTTGTGCTTATTGTTATTATCTCTCAAATTTTTCAGATTTCTTTATGTCAATTCTAACAAGACATTTTGTGTAGTGGTTATTTCTAGGAAAGATTTGGTGGTTGTAGCTAATGTGAATGGGAACTCTTTTATAACTACATATGTTTTAATTGGAGTTTACTAGTATAAGATCTGGATACAACTCACCTTAATCTGTCATTGCAAACTACATCGTTCGCACCTTATCATGTATACGTATACATACGATTTTCTATTTTACAGCCTTGTGTAGTTTTGCCTGGCTGATTAGGTATATGCCCATTGCTCTGTTCCTCATATTACTTTGATTTTTTCTGATGACCATGGTTTCACTATTACCCTACATTTCTAGACTCTCTCATGATTCATTACATATTCCTCAGTTGCATCAACTATTTAGTATGAATTATAGATGATCTGGAAACCCTCGAGACCTAATGGTTAAGGGCTACAGCTGCTAACCAAAAGGTGGGCAGTTCGAATCCACCAGACACTCTTTGGAAACCATATAGGGGCAATTATATCCTGTCCTACAAGGTTCCTATGAGTCATAATTGACTCAATGGCAACAAGTTTGACATTGGTGGTTTTATAGATAAGTTGGGGCCCTGGTAGGTGCTGCAGTTAAGAGTTCAGCTGCTAACCAAAAGGTCAGCAGTTCAAATGCATCAACCACTTTTTGGGAACTTTGTGGGGGAATACATGACAATTGCTGAGGTTGTCTGTTGAGGAGTCTCTGGGTGGATCCCAACCATCAACTTTTCAGCTAGCAGCCTAACACACAACTGTAGCACCACCCAAGGATGCTCATATTTAGCTAAAAGATAGTAATATTAGCAGCCATATCTTCATACTTAAAATGCACAGTTTGTAAAAAATAGATACTATCCTTGGCGGTTTATATTAAATACATTTATTTATTTTTCCAAGGCTGTTGAGGAGATTAAGTAAGATTACATATAAAATAGTTAGGAACCTTAGAGATACAATGGTTAAGTGCTTGGCTGAAAGGTTGGCAGTTCAAACCTAGCAGCCACTCTGCAGAAGAGAGATGTGGCGGTTTGCTTCAATATAGATTTACAGTCTTAGAAACCTTATAGAGCAGTTCTACTCTGTCCTATAGGAGTTTGATGTCAGTTAGTTTGCTTTTGGGGGGTATAAAACAGTTAGAATAGTGCTTAGCATACAGAGTTTCATAAATATTAATTATTGCTATAAACTTTTTACAGTAGTCCTGCTAGGGAGATATTCCCATTTACATAGGCCCTGTCTTGGACAGAATTGTGTTTCCCAAAAAACGTTTGTAGCAATTTGACTAGACCTTGACTCCTGGTATTGTGTGATGTTCCTATATGCTGTATATCCTGCCTCTGCAATGCTAATAAGGAAGGAAGGGTGGTAGTTATGTTGGTAGGTCAGGACTCAAAGTGTAAAATTGTATTGTGCCTTGAGGCAGGCACTTGGGATAGTGAAAAAAGGGACACAGAGAACCGGGATCTCATACCACCAAGAGGCAGTGCTGGGAGCAGAGCACATCATTGGAAAGGACCCAGGGTCCCTGCACCTCAGAAGCTCCCAGTCTAGGGGAAGACTGATGACAAAGACTTACCTCCAGAGCCAACAAAGAAGACTTCCCCTGGAAGTGACACCCTGAATTTGGACTTGCAGCCTACTGGACTGAGACAGAATAAAATTTCTCTTTGTGAAAGCCATCTACTTGTGGTCTTTCTGTTAAATTAGCACAAGATGACTAAAATAGGCCCAGAGAGATTGAATAAGTCATCCACAGAGAATATAAAGAACCATGGTGGCACTGTTGGTTAAGTGCTCGGCTGTTAGCAGTCCAGAACCATCCAGTAAATCTGTGGGACAGAAAAGCCAACAATCTACTCCCATGAAGATTACAGCCTAGAAAACTCAATAGGGAAGTTATACTCTGTCATACGGTGTCACTATGAGTCAAAATAGACCGGTGTGCACCTCACAACAATATAGGTAGTAATGACTAAAGTGATTTCAAATCAGATCTGCAGACCTCAGAGGTCTTTCAAGTGCTTGACCTCACTTTCAACAAGAGTAAATCTCTGAAGACTAAATGACCTGAAGGAAAATGTTAGCATATGAAAATACTCTATAGTCAATAAATAAGTGTAAGTTACAGCTCTGTAGATTTGGGGAAATATGATTATATGAACAGTTTTTTGGGTTTTCTTTTCCCCGTATGTTTATGTCATTGTGATGCGAAGAGGCAGTCTAGCAACTGAAAAATCGTTATACTGACACTCCCACGGAATTGTAAATGAACTGCAGTTGTAAGTCATGTATTAGCCAAGTCTAAGCAGAAAATAACACCTTGTTATCATTGGAGGTGCAGACAACAAACTTTTTATTTTTTAATGTAATTTTTAAGAAATGGTTTTTGAATAATTTAAACAGAATTATTCTTTTATAGTTACACTGTGGCCTTTGGGGGAAAACTATCTGAGTTCTGAATCTATATGGATTCCAGGGAACATAACCTATTTATCTGAAAATATTCCACAACTTGGTTGTGACTCATAGCATCCCTATAGGATATAGTGGAAATGCCCCATAGGGTTTCTGTGGAGTGGCTAGTAGATTCTAACTGCCAACCTTTTTGGTTAGTGACAAAATGCTTAACCACTGTGCCACCAAGGCTCTGTGTATGTTTGTGATTTTTATTTAACTTGTGTGTCTTTTATACATCAAGGATCTCATCACCTTCTATAAGCCACTTTTAAGATGTCATTAACATCAAAAAGCTATGCATTGCTATGCAACTTTAGCAGATGATCTCAAAACTCCATAAAGTTACATAAATTTCCAGTCACTCACAACTGGAGCTAAACTGAAGAGCTAGTTTGGATTAAGCCAAGTTTATCTCTTTAAAGTACTGACCAGAAATAAATTCGTAGTTCTTGGTGCATCCCTCTATGATCTGGACAATGGAAGGAAGATCCATTAGAATAAAGTGATAGACTGCCACTTATGTCTCTGATATTACAAAAGTGTTTCAGAAATCTCTGGAAAGAGCTCTTCAGGGCAAGGACAGTGGGAGTTTAATGCCCGCTTGTCATCCTTTTAAGCATGAAAATTATTTTAGAGCAATGTGTATGTGTATGTGTGTGTATTCTAAGAACAGAGGCAGAATATTTGTCAGTATGTGTGTTCTAAGAGTCAGAGGCAGACATACTGAAAGGGCTTTGAAAAGCTACTGCAGGCAAAAAGACAAAAGGACAAATTTATGATTTTTTTAGCAAAGAAATGTATTTCTGTGTACACTGAAATTCATCACATAAAGCAGATTTTAATGCATGCATGGTAACAGACAATATGTAATACTTAAAAAATGAAAACTGAAACAAATTTGCCATTTCCCTAAGAAAAGAATTTTGTTTATTGCTGCAATTAACTTTGACCCAATCAACCTAAAGTGAGTATTAGAGGAAAAGTGTGTATTAGATGGGAGACGGATTAGAAAACATGCTAATACAATCTATAGGTGGCACTAGCTTTTGAGAATGTAAGATGGAGATTTTATCCAAGGGGCTGAAAGCTATAAAGGTTAAATAGCACAGCTTATCTCCTTGGTGGCATAAAGAATAATGTAGCAGAGCTCTGATGCTATGTTATATTCCAGGGAAGAATCCAATGGAACCCGGGGAACCCAATCTTCAACACGGTATCAGAGAGGAGGTAGCATAATCCTATGGCCTCTATTGTGTCTTTGTGCATACTATGGGTGCTTAAAAGTGAATTTTCAATAATTAAATGCATGAGTGAATAGTGTTGAATTCTTTGAGGCCCAGAATTGTCCCCTGTTGTTGTAGCTAGGTCTTACCAACCTCACGTGACAACAACAGTATAACAGCACCAGGATTTGAAGTAGACAAGGATTAAGCTTTACAAGTAGTTTCAAACTGAATTAAATTTTATTTTACAAATTTGTAGGTGATCTTATTTGCAGTCAAGGGAATACATTAAAATTTTCATGCTTGATCAACTTAACTTTCTTTGCAGGTTTGAGGAGCAAGACGTTGAGATGGCACTTAAAACAAATGCATGGTGATTTCATTAACATATTCATAGATATTTTTAAAGACAAAAATACATGTCTGAAAGCTTTTATGAAAATGTCTATATCACATAGAAGGAAAAATCCATTTTCATATATTTTCCTTCACTCACTTATAGCATTATATTCAATTTTGAGGTCTGAAGGTTTTTAGACTAGATTCTATTTAATTGTTACCCATGAATAGAGTAAATAAAATAATTGCTTAACTGCAGAATTGCTTGTGTGTCTTTCTGATTTTTAAATGAGCACACATCTATTGCCCCAGATATAAAAAGTACAGGAAAGCATTATGAAACAAATGCAAATAAAGCACCCAAAATTTCAACACCAAGAGATAAATTCTGTAACATCCTAACATGTGAGCATTCTGTATATAAAACTGTGTTGAGAAATGGGGCATTCTTTCTTTCTTTTTCTTACCCTACACTTCAGCTTTCTTTGCAATAATCTTGCCTAAAAATAGAAAGTATGAAAGTATATAATTTATGCAAAGAGAATAATATTGTCTTGAAGAACAATAATTAGAATATGAGTATTCACCATACCAAAAGGAATGCTATTTTAGAAGCAATGAAATTTGTCTAAAATAGAAAAATTACACACAAAATTCCAACAAGCAAGATGCATTTCATCTGACAAGGAAATCAGGCAAAGATGTCAAAGGTTGAATAGAGCTTTTTAGCATTCCAAATAAAACTAGCCAAAGGACTAGAACTTGCATATACTGGAAGTGATGCAATTATCAAGGAAATGGACTAAAACATTAAAGGGTTTTCTCATTTTTGATAGCCAAATTCCATTCTGTAAGCAGTGCATTAGATGCTAATGACATACGATTTCTCACTGACAGGTTTAACAGCATCAATAAGGCCTTTCTGTCCATTGCAGCAAATTGATCCTACATGACACTGACAAGGGCAGCCTGCACTTAATGACCTCCATCGCTGAAGGATGGAAATGAAAAATGATTGGAAGTACAAATAAATCTTTGAAAGTTTCCATGAAACAGGTGTGCTGAAAATGATTCGTCTGAGGGATCACAAACACAAACCCAACCTCCAAGCATGACTCATTATCTGTTCACACTGGAGTCTCACTCCTGGTCTTTTATATCACAACTGGCTTTAATTCTAAAAATGAGATCAAGACAGTTTTGTTCTTACATTTTTACTATGGAAATGTCACATTAGGGCTTTCTCTTTAATGCACATGTGTTATTCACTATTTATACAGGAATCTAATATATTTCTCATTTATGACCAAAGGATTCTATACACATTGATTACATGTGCACATAAAATTTTTCTTTTCCCCTTGATTAGAAAAGGAAATACAGTATAGTCATTGATTGTTTTCTCCTCCTCAATTATCAGCAACAAATAGAACATGTTTAACTTCAATAACAATGTCAAATGCATGAGGTGGTTTGTTCAGATGCTCCATGGATACACTGACCTCTATTCATCCTGGTATGGTAAGAGGACACTAAGATTTTAGCAACTCTAGCACAAAATACTTCTTTCTTAATTTATATTCATCTTGACACCATCCCAATGAAAATATTTGATAAAAATACATCCTACTCTCCCCAATATATATAGAAACTTGAATGAATAGATCAGAATGAATAGATCGGAAAACTAGGGGAGGTGACAAGCAGCATACCAGATGAATGTAGTAGTTACAGTTACAAAACCACTTGCTGTGGAGTTGACTTTGACTCATGGTAACCTCATGTGTGACAAAGCAGAACTATGCTAAAAATGGTTTCAATAGGTAATTTGGGGAGGTGGGGGAGGAATAGACTTCTAGGCCTTTCTTTCAAGGTACTTTTGTGTGGGCTTGAACCCCAAACCTCTCTGGTAGAAGATGAGTGTTAACTGGGTGGGGCCAAGATGGCAGATTAGATATACATTCTCCTCAGTTCTTTCTGAGAATTAAGGCCTGGAATGATAACAATGGAGCAGCATAGACATCTGAGGAGCCTTAAGTTCTGGCATAGGGTTGTCAGACTTGACTAGGTACCAGTAATGAAGTAATCATCTCTCTCAAAGATCAGGCAGTGGCCACTGAGTCCTGCACTTATGCTGACTCATTGCTTCAGAGGAATGCAGGTACTGATGCCTTCTTTGTTATCTGGGAGGTGGTGACTGGGCATGAGCGGCTAATACTCTGAAGAGCAGTGCTTAAGTAAACAGAGTATAGTGAAACAGAGAGGCTGTGTGTATTTGGACCACATGATGGCAAATACTAGAGAACACAGAGACAGTTGGTGACCAACTCTCCCCATAGTACTATGCCTCAGTTCCTGTTGAGGTAACACCTGAGAAATCCAACAGCTTCTAGATGGCATGCTGACAACAATCTATAGCTAATCATTTAAAGAAGCAGTCCATCACGGCTTCGGAAAATTCCCCAAATAAAGAATCAAAAAACTCGCGAGATGAAGAAGCTTTTCTCAAACTACTGGAGGTTGAGTACAGAAGAATAATACATAGAGCCCTCCTAGAGAGTAAACAAATTGTAGCAGAATAAAATGAAAAACTAAGCAAATTTGAATGATGGAGCATCATGATTTGAATTCCAGCAGCTCAATAACAAAATTACAGAATTAGACAATTCAATCCAAAGCCAAAAATGCAGAATTGGGCAGATGGAAGTCCGACCCAGTGATCTTGAGGATAGAGCAACTGACACCAGCATTTATGAGGAGAAATTAGAGAAAAGAAATAAGAAAAATGAAGAAGCATTAAGAAACATGTGGGACTGTATTAAGACAAATAATCTATGAATAATTGGAGTTTATGAACAGAGAGGGATAGGTGAAAATACGGAGAGCATCGTTGTAGAGTTGTTAACAGAAATCTTCCCTGACATTATGAAAGAGAACACAGATATCCAAGATGTGTATTGAATGCCCCCAAAACTAGACCCCAAAAGAAAGACACCAAAACATATTATAAACAAGCTTAATAAAATGAAACATAAAGAGATATCCTTAATGACAGCAAGGTTTAAAGCGAAGCTAACATTCAGAGGGATGCTCTGTGGGCTTTCATCTGACTTCTCAGCAGAAACAATGTTGACAAGAAAGCAGTGGGATGACACATTCAAAGCCCTGAAGGACAAAACTTCCAACCAAGAATTATATATTCTGCAAAAGTGTCTTGCAAATACAACAGTGAAATTAAGACATTTGCAGATAAACAAAAGCTTAGAGACTTTGTAAGCAACCCAAAACTACAAGAAATACAGAAAGAAGCTCTTTGTTTAGACAAACAAGAACATTAAGTGTATACTTAAGAGGGCAATGCAGGACACAGCACCCAGAATCTTAGTCACTTGGGACAGGCACAAAGCACAATCAAAACTACAATATCAAAAGAACAGAACCAGTGATCACAATACGAAACTATCATATCATCACACTAAAACGAACACTCTATTACAGTAGTTATAACTTTTTAAGATGGAGAGAAAATTAAAAAGATCTGCAGAAGTCAAAGTCTAGTTTAAACTTAGAATAGTAAGGGGGAATCACAAGAGTAGCAGCAAAGCAAAATAGCAGTGCAACATATCAAAACAAGAAACATAATACAAGAGTCTCAAAAACATAAATAAATAAATAAATAAATCCACTGAAACAACAGCACTAAACACATGCCTATCAACAGTTATACTCAGTGTAAACAGATTGAATGCTCCAATAAAGAGATAGTGAGTGGATCATGGATCAAGACCTGACCTGTCCATGTGTTGTTTACAAGAAACACACTTAAGACTCAAAGATATGAACAAACTGAAAATAAAAGGATGGAAACATATATACCAAGCCAACATCATACAAAGAGCAGGAGTAGCAATACTAATCTCAGATAAAACAGACATTAATGTAAAATCCACCATTGTGGACAAGGATGATTACTATTTATTGTTGTAAGTTTCAATACATAAGCAGAACATAACAATACTAAATACTTATGCTTCCAATACCACAGTCTCTAAATACACCAAACAAACACTGACAACACCGAAAAACGAGATGGATCACTCCACAGTAATAGTGGAGACTTCAACACTGCATTTTCAGTAATGGACATACCGTCCAGAAAAAAACCTCAGTAAAGATACAGAAGATTTTATTGCAACAGTTAAGCAGCTAGACCTCATCAACAAAAGCCAGCCTAGTGCATCAACATATACAGAACCTTTTACCCCACAACAGATAAGTACACCTTCATCTCCAATGCACATGGATCACTTTCCAGAACAGACCATGTATTAGGACATAAAGCAAGTATCACCAAAATCCAAACCAATGAATTATTGCAAAGCATCTTCTCAGACCATAAAGCCACAAAAGTTGAAATCAACAGCAGAAAAATATAGGTAGAAATTCTAACTCATGGAAACTGAACAATACCTTGCTCAAAAATCCATAGGTTATAGAAGAAATCAAGGATGAAAGAAATTTATGAATTCAAATGAGAATGAAAACACATCCTACCAGAACCTATGGGATACAGCCAAAGTGGTGCTCAGAGGTCCATTTATCTCTATAAATGCACACATCTTGGCAGGAAGGGCCCAAACCAAAGAATTAGTCCTACAACTTGAACACGTAGAAAGAGAGCAACAGGGAAATCCTTCAGTCACCAGAAGAAAACAGATCATAAAGATGAAAGCAGAACTAAGGGAACTGGAGAATAGAAAAACAACTGATCTCTGAAAAGATCAACAAAACTGATAAATCATTGGCTAAACTCACAAAAGACAAATGGGAGAGGGAACAAATAACCTGAATAAGAAATGAGAATGGAGATGTTACAAGAGATCCAACTGAAATCAAAGTATCCTAAAAGAATACTATGAAACACTTTACTCTAAAAGATTTGGAAACCTAGAGGAAAAGGACAAATTTCCAGATTCATATCACCTACCAAAATTATCACAAGGAAAAGCAGAATAAACTCATTGTAAAGGAAGAGATTGAAAAAGTAATCAAAAAACTACCAACCAAAGAAAGTCCTGTCCCTTCACCAGAGAACTCTATCAAACTTTTATACAAGAGTTAACTCTAATTATACTGAAGGTATTTCACACCATAAAAAAGCATAGAATACTTCCAAATTCATTCTATGAAGACAGAATAACCCTGATACTAATGCCAGGGAAAGACACACTAAAAAAGAAAATTACAGATTAATATCACTCACGAACCTAGATGCAACATCTTTAACAAAATCCTAGCCAATAGAATTCAATAACACATCTAAAAAATAATTTGTCATGACCAAGTTTGACTTACACTAGGGATGCAAAGCTGGTTCGACATCAGAAAAACAATTCATGTGATAAACCACATAAATAGCAAAAAGGATAAGAATCACCTGATTTAGTCAACTGATGCAGGAAAGGCACTGGACAAAGTCCAACACACATTCATGACAAGAACTCTCAGCAAAATAGAAGTAGAGGGGAAATTCCTCAACACAGTAAGGGCCATCTGTGCAAAGCCAACTGCCTACATCATCCTGAATGGAGACTGAAAGAATTCTCCTTGAGAATAGGAACTAGACAAGGATGCCCACTCTTACCACTTCTGTTCAACATTGTACTGAGAGGATCTAGCCAGAGCAATTAGACAAGACAAAGAAATAAAGGGCATCCATATTAGCAAAGAAGACATAAAAGTCTCTGTATGTGCAGATGATATGATTGTATATGCAGGCAATCCAAAAGAAACCATAAGTAAACTACTGGAACTAATAGTAGAGTTCAGCAAAGTATCAGGATATAAGATAAACATAAGTAAATCAGTAGGATTCCTTTAAACCAACAAAGAGATCATCAAAGAAGAAGTCACCAAAGAAATACCATTTTCTATAGCCCCCAGGAAGAGCAAATACCTAGGAACAAATTTAACTAGAGAAAGAAGAGATCTATACAGAGAGAACTATAAGAGCTTACCATAAGAAACTAAAAGAGACTTATGTAAATGGAGAAACCTACTCTGCCTATCGATAGGAAGACTTTAAACATGGTGAAGATGTTTATTTTACCCAAAGAGATCTAGGTATGTAATGCAACCGCCAATACAAATTCCAATATCTTTTTTTCTATGAAATGGAGAAATAAATCACCAACTCTGGAAAGGGAACAAACCCCAGATAAGCAAAGCATTACTGAAGAAAAGGAACACAGTGGGAGGCCTCACACTACCCAACTTTAGAAACTATTACAAGGCCACAGTAGTTACAACAGCCTGGTAGTGGTACAAAAAGAGACATACAGACCAATGGAACAGAGTAGAGACCCTAGAGTTGCCATTATTCTCTTACGAACAGTTAATACTTGATAAAGGCCCTAAGAATGTAAACTGGGGTAAAAATAGTCTCTTTTAATGAATGATGTTGGCAAAATTGGAATTCTTCTGCAAAAAACTGAAACAAGACCAATATCCCACACCTTACACAAACTCAAAATGGATCAAATATCTAAATATCAAACCTAAAATGACAAAGATCATGCAAGAAAAAACAGGGTCAATGATGGAAGTTCTAATATTCAGCTTAGACAGACTTCAAAATCTGACAAACAAAGCACATCACAGAGAGAAAATAATTGGCAACTACTCAGAATCAAACACTTTTGCTTATCCAAAGACTTCATCAAAAGAGTTAAACACCACCTACAAAATGGGGGGAAAAATTTGTCAACTTCACGTCAGACTGACGTCTGATCTCCATAATATACAAGGTACTGCAAAACATCAACAAGAAAAAGGTAAATAACCCAATTAAGCAACAGCCAAAGAAGATGGACAGACACTTCACCAAAGAGGACATCCAGGCAGCCAAAAGGCACATGAGGAAATGCTCACTATAATTAGGTATCAGAGAAATCCAAATCAAAACTACAACGAGATACCATCCAGCCACAACAAGGTTGGCCATAATCCAAAAAACACAGAACAACAAGTGCTGGAGAGGCTATGGAGAGACTGGAACTCTCCAGCACTTGTTGGTGGGATTGCAAAATAGTACAATCTCTTTGGAAAGCAATGTGGCACTTCCTTCAAAAGCTGGAAATAGATACACCATTTGATTTGGTAATCCCAGTGCTTGATATTTATTCTTCAAAAACCATGGCTGTCACATGAACAGACACATGGACAATGTCTATTGCAGCACAGTCCACAATAGCAAAAAAGACAGAATCAACCCAGATGCCCACGAATGGATGAATGGATAAACAAACTGGTACATACACACAACAGAACACTATGCAATGATAAAGAGCAATAATGATTTTAGGAAGCATCTCACAACCTGGTTTCAATTGGAAGACATTATCTTGAGTGAAATCAGTCTGTGGCAAAAGGACAAATATTATATGAGACCCCTGTAATAAGGACTTAAAATAGACTTATGAACAGAAGAAAAGACTCTTTGGTGCTTATAAGGGTGGGGAGGGGGTAAGGGTTTA
The DNA here is from genome assembly GCA_028571685.1 of Heterohyrax brucei. Taxonomy (NCBI): domain Eukaryota; kingdom Metazoa; phylum Chordata; class Mammalia; order Hyracoidea; family Procaviidae; genus Heterohyrax; species Heterohyrax brucei. The sequence continues at coordinate 41,991,242 of CM053152.1, forward strand.
TCATAGATGAGATAGTTGATAGAGATCAGAAATTTTGTTAATTTACTGTATTGTCAGGGGAAAAAACACAACAAACTTAACTATAAACTTGTTCAAAGTGGAGAGACCTTGAAAGAGGGCTAAACCTGTATTTGCACTGTACAAATTTCTGTTATGTTTTAAATTGAGTCTTTGGAAATGAAATAATTCTTTATAGTTGTAGTTCCCACTAGTCTTATTATACATGATACACCTGCTTATATTTTTGCAAAGATGTATGTATAGTACAGTTGTGGATTCATTTTATGAAAAATTACATACATGTGTATGTGTGTGTGTATATATATGTATGTATAAACTGCGAGATACCATCTAACCCCAACAGGGTTGGCCATAATCCAAAAAACACAAAACAACAAATGCTGGAGAGCTTGTGGAGAGTTTGGAACTCTCCTACACTGCTGGTACAAGTGCAAAATGGTACAACCTCTTTGGAAAACAATCTGGTACTTCCTTAAAAAGGTGAACATAGATATATCATTTGATCCAGTAATCCCACTGTTCACAATATATCCTACAGAAACAAAGGCTGTAGCACAGATACATGCACATGAATGTTTACTGCAGCACAGTCCACAATAGCAAAAAGATGGACTCAACCCAGATGCCCATCAGCAGAGAATGGATAAACAAACTATGGTACATATACTCAATGGAACACTATGCAATGGCAAAGAACAATGATGATTTTAGTAAACATCTCATAACCTGGTTTCAGTTGGAAGATATTATGCTGATCTAAATCAGTCAGCACAAAAGGACAAATATTGTAAGAGACCCTTACTATAAGGACTTAAAAATAGACTTACGTACAGAAGAAAAGAGTCTTTGATGACTATAAGTGTGCAGAGGGAGGGAGATAATTGGTCATAGATTAGATAGTTGACAGAAATTTGGTTAGCTGAAAGCAGTGACCCCACACAGTAGAAAGTAGATCAACTTTACTGGACTTCATCATAAATTGAAAGTTCTTCTAATCTTAACCCAAAATTTCAAGGATAGAGTGGTAGTGGTGGGGTCTGGGGACCATGTTCTTGGGGGACACTGAGGTCAACTGGCATAACTAGCCTATTGCTAAAAGAGTCTTCTGCACCCCACATTGGTGAGTGGCATCTGGGGTCTTAAAAGCGAGCAAGTTGCCATCTGAGGTATACCAAATGGTCCCAATTCATCCAGAACAGATAAACACTGAGAACAACAAAGACATGAGTATAAAAGAGCCCAGGAGACAGAAGGACTCATTTGAATGGGAGACTGTATCAACATGTAACCAGAAGAATCAAATGGGGAACACAATGTTAGTCCCTGTGGCAACACAAGAAAAAGAGGGGTGCAGCTCAAGAACTCTATTAAAAGACTACAGTTGGTGGTCCCATGACCCGGGGGACCCCCTGGGATCATGGCCACTAGACCTGCTGCTGCCCCTGTGTGGTAAACACCACTGAGGTCAACTCTTTGGACAAAAGTGGCCTAGACTCAGGGACACAATGTGACCATATGGTGGGTGTAGCTTACAGTTCTATGCATTTATAGGAGGCTGTCTTACTGGTCTCTTTCTAGATGGGAGAGAAAAGCACAGAGGGGAGAAGACAGGACCTTGTTAAGAGGACACTACAAATGTAGAATGAAAGGAGAAGTGGGCTGTATGGGGCAAGGAGAGCAGAAGGAATTGCAGATAGGCGGGCATGAAAATTTGATTTAGATTGCATACTTTCACTTAATTACAATAAAAAGAAAATAAGAGTGTTAATCATTTGTGTGTTACCCAAGGATTTTACAATGTCACATAATCCTTTTATTTTTAAAGTAATTTATTATAGATATCTCTTTCATATTCTTTGCCAGTTACTCTATGAAGTAAATCTTGTTTAACAGATGGGAAAACTGAAGTCAGAAAGGGTAAGCAACTTGCTGACTGAACTAATAATTGGGAGAAACTGCATTCAAATCCTGGCCTTCTGCATTCCCAATATTCCAGGGTAATCAAGGAGTGCCTAGCAGTGCAAACAATTAACAAGCTCAGCTGTTAACTGAAAGCGTAGAGTTTCCAGCCCTCTTAAGAGGTAATTCAGAAGAAAGGCTTGGTGATCTACTTCCAAAAAAATGAATCATTGAAACCTTAGCAAGCACAGTTCCATTCTTACACAAGCAGGGAATCCATGAGTCAGAATCAACTATGGCAACAGGTATTGTGAAGGATAGGTATAGTACTGGCATAACGAAGTACAGGTACAGTACTGGAATTCTAATCGACTCATTTATATAGTACAACAGTATGTATGATGCCAAGAGAATCAAGAATCCATTAATTCGTATGGCTAGATGAACTGTTAAAAAGTAATTATTCCTCTATTTCCTGAAATCTGAATCCTGGAGAAGAAACAAAGATTTAAAGTAAAATGATTTTTCTTGTCACTGAGTATCTGGAGAAGAATATATAGAATGTAATTATATCTTAACACTTACGTAACGGTGATTACCCTTCCTTCTTTATTGGTGGCATATGGGTGCTCTACTTTTCACTTTTACTATTACAGAGATTTTACAATAATATCTTAGAGTTCCCAGTAATTTCCAGTAAGCTGAGGGGGTCAGATATTTCCAAAATTTCTAATTACTTTTCTTATATAACAAGAAAGTACAAACAAAATTTGGAGCCCATACATACAGAAGAGATTTAGAAGTCTGTCACAGGAAGTCATCTATGCTTGGAAATGAAATTTGAAATTTATGATAATATATTTACTCTACAAAACACAAAGAATCAGTATTCTAGGTCAAAATAATTTAAATAGCAATTAGTACAAAATGGTAGATTAAAAATTAAGTCTTTCATTTCTCAAGTATGTTTCTAAAATCGTATTTCAGAAAGCTGACAAGAATATAAAATAAAACATTGCAAAGAGGTAACACACTGTCTGGTGTCAGGTTAATTCAGCCTTCAGATTAGACTGCTGTTGACCACTTTTGCCTTTGTCATTAATGTCAAGTGAATAATTATTTAAAAACAAACAAAAAAAAAAGAGAAAAAATACCTGTGCTTTATCTCTGATTGCACCATCAAGTGATAATAACCGTCTATCATATAGATTGAAATATTTCTCCTTTTTTTCTATGCAATTATACTGTATCTTCTGATACTCTTGAGCCAAGCGCAGATTTTCTTCCAGTGAATCAGCCAGTGTCTCCTGGAAAACAAATATATGCTTTAATTTAAATTACTTCAAAGTTTTTTTTTTTTTTTTTTTTTTTTTTTTAGTTTTGAGAAGAGGTTTTGAAATATCTGAAAGTGTTCCATTCCATACTATGTCAAAATATCAAAAGAATTAAAAAATGCTTTCTCTGACCCAAATATCTTCTTTGGACTTACTATTTTTCTTTCTTAATGCAGCATTTTGTTTTGTTTTGTTTTGTTTTGTGTGTGTGTTCTTTTTTCTTTTCAGTATTGATGTGTGAGTCATCAGAGTCTGTCTGACTTTTGTTCCACCTCTTCCCATAAACATTTTCCTGATTTTCCTCTATGAAATCTTGGGAAATCACTGATTCTGGGAGCCTCCACTAAGCATTCCAGGAGCTTCTATCAAGTCTGACATTTGTTTTACCTTTCCTCACATCTCTGCCTCCAACAGGTAAATGCTCAAATGAGATCTTAGGACTCAGTCTCCAAAATGTTCTGAGAGCTGTCATTACAAGAAAACACTCCAAACATAGAAGAGTGAAAGGAAAAGAACAGAGGACTCAACATTTAGAAACATCTTGAACTCCCAGCCTCACCCTATCCTCCAAAAAAAAGAAAGAAAAAACACTGCCATCGAGTTGATTCTGATTCCTAGTGACCTTGTAGGACAGAATACAACTGCTGTATAGAGCTTCCAAGGAGCACCAGGGGGATTCGATCTGTTGACTTTTTGGTTAGCAGCTGTAGCACTTAACCACTATACCACCAGGGCCCTGAACCATTATTTGTTATTCCTATATTTTGGCCATATTCAAAGTTAAATTTGCTTATGTGAGGAGCTGAGAGCTTTATATGACAAATACATGTCATACAGCCAAGCCAAGTGCTGTCGAGTATATCTCACATTTAATACAGATACTTTAGAAAATAACTTTGCAACACTACCAATTGGCAAATTGGTGGCCACCAATAAACTTAGAAATATGATTTTAAATTAGAAGTAGGTTTAGTTGCTGATTCTTTTTGTATTTCTAGTAAAGAAAACTTTTATATTTATTGCTTCAAAGAGTATGGACTTCATCACAACTTTAAATATTTCAAACCATTTATGGGAGTTTATCCTAAACAATAAGCTTTATTCATTACCAAATTACTTATAATAGCAAAAAAAGAGAAGGTTTCAAAACATATAAATGAAATTAACTAGATATGAAAACAATCACAAAGCAATTAAAAAAATTTAATGGCGTGGAGTCAAGATGGTGAACTAAACACACATCTCTCTAAATCCCTCTGGAAAGCAAGACCTGTATTGATAATTAAAGAGAGCCTTCTGGACACCTCGTCAGCTCTAGGATGCAGCATAAGGCTGTTAATTTGGACTTCATACCACTGAATGGAAAGCCTCTCTTTTGCTGATCCCACTCTTGGCAAGCACTGGCTTGCATGGACCGAAGGTAACCCACAATTTTAACTTTATTTCCTCTGTCTTAGCCAGTGGGTAGAGCTGGGACATGCCTAGCAACTAACCTCAGATGTACTGCTGGTAGGATCGGCAGGCAAAATTGCCATATTTTGAGAGCCTGGTTTTGGACTCTGTGCATCTCGGCGCCTTTGGCCACTCTTTCCACCACTGCCATAGTGTAGTCTTTCTGAAGCAGGCGGTGAGCCTGTTGGGGATGCCATCTTGATCCACTGGGAGGTGGATACACCCATACGGCAGACCCAGCTGGACTTAGTTCCTAGGCTGGGAGCAGCAACTGCGTCGAGGAGAGTGCTTTTCTGGCAGAAAAGCAGTGTTTTACAAAGTAACTTATGGCTGACGCCCGGCAACACAGGCTGTAGACTCTGTGCATCTTGGCACCTTTGGCCTCTTTTTCTGTCTTTGCCGTAGAGTAGCCTGTACCCACACAGATGCAAGTTTGTGTGGGTCACTGTTCTGTTCCCCTGGGAGGCAAATATACTCATACATAGGCCTCAGCTGGACCTAATTTCTGGGCTGGGAGGCAGTGCCCACCCAGAGGAGAGTGCTTTTCTGGCAGAAAAGCAGTATTTTACACAATGTCACCTACAGCTGGAGCCTGACAGCAGAGGCCAGCAGGGCAGTAGCCTTTCTGTATTTTGAGGTAGGTACTTTACAACATCTGGGGTTTGATATAGAGGTGCTTACACTGCCAGCCGGGACGAGGACCCTATACACCTGAAAACCTGACTGACATTGGAAGTTGTCAGATACTTTTACCTTTCATTTTAAGACTGCCTAGAGAAACAACTGCGGTTCATCCTGACAGCATCACTCCCAGTCTCTATTGACTCACATGATTCCCTGAAAGCAGCAAATGCTGGAGAAAAACATAACCAAGAAATCACCCATGGCTTCAGAAGGCCCCCTCCAAAAGAAAGCACAAAAGAACTTCCCAGATGAAGAAGCTTTTACGAAACTATCAGAAGGTGAATACAAAAATATTATATAGAGAGCTCCACTAGACCTTATACAAAATGCAGCAGAACAAAATGAAAAATTAAGCAAGCTGTTCAATCTGATGGAACACCAGTACTCTGAAATCCAACAAATTAAGAACAAAATCAAAGACATACAGACTTCAATTCAATGCCAAGAAAACAGAATGGAATAAATGAAAAATAGATGTTCTGATTTGGAAAACAGAGCTACTGACTCCACCATCTGAGGAGAAATCAGAAAAAAGAAACAAGAAAAATAAAGAAGCATTAGGAAGCATGTGGGACTCTATTAGGAACTATCTACGTTTAATTGGAGTTCCTGAATAGGGCAAGACACCTGGGAACACAGAGAGTACTGTGACTGCGCTGCTTACAGAACACTTCCCAGAAATCATGAAAGAAGAGAATACAGATATCCAAGATCACATCGAATGCCACTCAATATGATCTCAAAAGAAAGAATCTAAGACATATTATAATCAAGCTTAACAAAATGAAACATAAGCAGAAACTCTTAAAGGCAACAAGACTCAAACCAAAGCTAACATTCAGAAGGAAACCTGATAGGCTTTCATCGGATTTCTCAGCAGAAACAATGCTGGCATAGAGACAGTGGCATGACACATTTAAAGCCTTGAAGGAGAGGAACTTCCAACCAAGAATTATATATCCTACACAACTATCTTTCAAATAAGAAAATGAAATTAAGATATTCACAGATAAACAGAATGTCAGAGACTTTGTAAAAACCAAACCAAAGCTACAAGAAATATTGAAAGAAGTTCTTGGCTTTGGCTTAGAAGAACAAGACCACTAACTTTATATTTTAGAAGCAAATACAGGGCACATCACCCAGAATCCTACTCAGTTAAGGAAGGCTCCAAACTCAATTAAAGCTATAATAGTGAAAGAAATAATCCAGTGATCATATCATGAAAACTATGATATAATCACATGAAAAAGAGGTATGAACTACAGTCATTCTAATTCACCCAGATGGAGAGGAAGTTGATAAGAAATGTAGTGATTTAAATTGGGTTTATCACAGTTTATTAAGGGGGATTGTTCTAGTCAGCTGCACTAACAGAAATACCACAGAGTGGATGGCTTTAACAAGTCAAGTGCCAAGTGCTGTTGAGTCAGACAAAGGAAGGTTTATTCTTACACAGTCTGGTAGGCTGTAAGTCCATATTCAAGGTGTCTGCTCCAGGGGAAGGTTTTCCCCCTTGTCAGCTCTGGAGGAAAGTCTGGTATTGCATCAGTCTTTGTCCAGGGAGCGTCTTGGCGTAGGAACCTCGGTCTGAAGGACGTGCTCTTCTCCAGGTACTGCTTTCTTGATGGTACAAAGTTTCCAATTCTCAGCCTGCTTCCATTTCCTTTTATCTCTTGCAGGATGAAAGGATTAAGGGTGGGGCAAGCCATATTCCAGGAAACTCCCTTTACAATGGAGCAGGGAGGTGATCTTATAAAGGGATTTATAGTCCCACCCTAATCCTTGAACATACAGCTTAGGAAAACCACAAAATGGAGGACAGTCACAAGATACTGGGAATCAGGGCCCAGCCACATGGCTACACCTATTTTGGGGAGGACACAATTCAATCCATGATAGGGAACATAGAGGCAACCATTAAGCACAACAAAGATGTATCATACCATTTCAAGAAATGTAACACAGGAGTCTCAACAACTGCAAAACCAACCCCAACAAAGGTGAAAAATCAACTCACAAAGAAGAATGTCCAAGAACAGATTAATAAGAACAACAAAGAAAACATCAACACAAAAATAAATATATCACAGTGGCAGCACTGAACACATACCTATCAATAATTCCACTGAATGTGAATGGACTGAACTCTCCAGTAAAGAGATATCGAGTGACATCTTGGATCAAAAGACACGACCCATCAACATGTTGCGTATAAGAAACTCACCTTAGACTTAAAGATACGAACAAACTGAAAATTCAAGTGTGGAAGAATATATATGAAGCTAACAATACACAAAGAAGAGCAGGTGTGGCAATTCTAATCTCAGATAAAATAGACTTTAATGTAAAATTCACTATCGTGGACAAGGATGGACACTATTGCTGAAAGGTTCATTACACAAACAGGACTTAACAATATTAAATATTTGTGCAACTAATATTAGAGCACTACACTTAAAATGAGATAGATTACTACACTCAAAAAATGAGATAAATCACTCCACAATAATACTGGGAGACTTCAACATTTCACTCACAACATTGGACAGATTGTCTAGAAAAAACCTCAGTGAAGACACAGAAGACCTCATTGCAACAATAAACAACTACACCTCACCGACATATACAGAACTTCTATCCATCAGCGGACAACTACATCTTCTCCAGTGCACATGGAACATTCTCCAGAATAGACCATGTGTTAGGACATAAAGCAATTCTCAACAAAATACATACCACTGAATTAATTGAAAGCATCTTCTCAGATCATAAAGCCATAAAAGTCTAATTCAGGATCAGAAAAAACATAGTAAGTGGAACTCTTGGAAACTGAACAACATCTTGCTCAAAAAGCCATGGGTTATAGAAGAAATCAAGCATGAAAGAAAGAAATTTATGGATTACAATGAGAATGAAAACACTTCCTACCACAACCTATGGGATACCACCAAAGCAGTGGTCAGAGGTCAGTTTATGTACATAAATGCACACATCTGGAAGGAAGAAAGAAACCCAATCAAAGAACTAACCCTACAGCTTGAACAAGTAGAGAGATAACAACAGATGAACCCCTCAGGCACCAGAAGAAAACAGATCATAAAGATTAGAGCAGAACTAAATGAACTACAGAATAGAAGAAGAATTGAAAAAAACTGAAAAGAACAAAAGCTAGTTTTTTTTTAAAAGATCAACAAAACTGACAAACCGTTGGCTAAACTTATGAAGGAAAAATAGGAAAGGAAACAAATAACCCAAATAAGAAATGAGAGGGGAGTTGTAACAGATCCAAGACAATGCTATGATAGACTGTACTCTAACAAATTTGAAAATCTAGAGGAAATGGAGAAATTTGTTGATTCATATCACCTACCAAAATTTTCACAAGGTGAAGCAGAACAACTTAATAAACACATCATAAAGGAGGAGATAGAAAAAGTCATCCAAAACCTACCAACCAAAAAACTCCGGGCACAGATGGCTTCACCGTAGAATTCTACCAAGCTTTTAGAGAAGAGTTATCTCCAATACTACTGAGACTATTTCACAGTATAGAAATCTCAAATTCATTCTATGAAGCCAGCATAACCCTGGTACCAAAGCCAGGGAAAAACCCAACCAAAAAGGAGAAATACAAACTGATATCACTCATGAATCTACATGCAAAAATGTTCAACAAAATTCAATAGAATTTTTCAATAGGATACAACAACATATCCAAAAAATAATTCCTCATCACCAAGTTGGATTCATAGCAGAGGTGCAAGGCTGGTTCAACATCAGAAAAGCCAACCGCCTAAATAACACAAAAGACAAGAATCGCCTGATTTTGTCTACTGATGCAGAAAAGGCATTTGATAAAAGCCCCACACCCACTCATATGAAAAACTCTCAGCAACACAGGAATAGAAGGCAAATTCCTCAATGCAATCAGGGCCATTTATACGAAGCCAACTGCCTACATCATCCTGAATGGAGATAGGCTGAAACAATTTCCCATGAGAATGGGAACTAGACAAGGATGCCCACTTCCACCTCTCCTACTTCACATTGGACTGGAAGTTCTAGCCAAAGCAAATAGACAAGACCAAGAAATAAAGTGCATCTGCATTGGCAAAGAAATAAAAATCTCCCTAGTTGCAGATGATATGATTGTATAAGCAGAGAATCCTAAAGAATTCATAAGCAAACTACTCAAACTGATAGAAGAGTTCAGCAAAGTGTCAGGATACAAGATGTCATGGATTGAATTGTGTCTCCCCTCGAAATAGGTATAGCCACGTGGCTGGGCCATGATTCTCAGTATCTTGTGACTGTCCTCCAACTTGTGGTTTTCCTATGCTATATGTTAAAGGATTAGGGTGGGACTATAAATACGTGCTACCACTGCTAACCACAAGGTTGGCAGTTCAAATCCACCAGGCGCTCCTTGAATACTCTGGGGGTCAGTTCTACCCTGGGCCCTAGGGTCGCCATGAGTTGGATCCGACTCTATTGCACTTGGCTTGGCGATACATCGCTGTATAAGATCATCTCCCTGCTCCACTGTAAAGGGAGTTTCCCTGGAGTATAGATTGCCCCACTCTTAATCCTTTCATCCTACAAGAGATAAAACGGAAGGGAAGCAGGCTGAGAATTGGGAACCTCACACCATCAAGCAAAGCAGTGCGGGAAGAAGAGCGTGTCCTTCAGATCTGAGGTTCCTGCACCAAGATGCTCCCTGGACTAAGACTGATACAATACCAGACTTTCCTCCAGAGCTGACAAGGGCAACAACTTTCCTCTTGAGTGGACATCCTGAATGTGGACTCGTAGCCTACCGGACTGTGTAAGAACAAATCTTTCTTTCTTAAAGCCATCCACTCTGTGGTATTTCTGTTACAGCAGATAAACATATACCAACAATGAGATTATTAACGAAGAAATCACGAAATCAATACCATTTATTATATAGCCCCTATGATGATAAAGTACCTAGGAATAAATCTAACCAGAGAAATAACAGACCTTTACAAAGAGAACTACAAGTCCTTACTACAAGAAACTAAGAGAGACTTACATAAAGGGAGAAACTACCCTGCTGATGGATAGGAAGACAACATGGTGCAAATGTCTATTTTACCCAAAGCAATCTACTTACATAATGGAATCCCAATACAAATTCCAGTGCTATTTTTTTAATGAGATGGAGAAACAAATCACCAACTTTGTTTGGAAAGGGAAGAAGTTCTGAATCACTAAAGCACTACTGAAGATGAAGAACTCATTGGGAGGCTGCTCACTACCCAACTTTAGAACATATTACACTGCCACGGTAGTCAATACAGCCTGGTACTGGTACAAAAAGAGACAGATAGGTCAACGGTACAGAATTGAGACCTCAGGGATGACACCATCTTCCTATGAACAGCTGATATTTGACAAAGGTCCTAACACATTAAACTGGGGTAAAAGCAATCTCTTCAACAAATGGTGCTGGCAAAACTGGATATCCATCTGCAATAAATTGAAACAAGACCCATATCTTACACCATGTACAAAAACCAACTCAAACTATATAAAAGACCTAAATGTCAAATCTAAAATGGTAAAGCTCATCCAAAGAAAAGTAGGAACAACAATGGAAGTTTTAATACACAATGTAGATAGACTTCAAAATCGACATCAAACAAACCACAAACAACAGAAGAGAAAATGGATAAATGAGAACTACTAAGAATCAACCATTTTTGCTAATCCAAAGACTTTATTAATACAATGAAAAGGCCACCTACAGAATGGGAAAAAAATATTGGCAACTGTATGTCAAACTGACATCTGATCTCCATAATCTATAAGGTACTACAAATTATCAATAAGAAAAAGACAAATCATACAATTAAGTGATGGACAAAGGAGATGGACAGACACTTCTCTAAGGAGGAGATCTAGGCAGCCAAAAAACACATGTTAACGATCATTAGCTATCAAAGAAATTCAAGTTGAAACTACAATGAGATACCATCTCACCCCAACAAAGTTGGACAGGATCCAAAAAAAAAAAAAAACAACAAATGCTGGAGAGGGCCTGGGGGAATTGGAACTCTCCTACACTGTTGGTGGGATTGCAAAATATTGCAACCTCTTTGGAAAGCAATATGCTGCTTCCATAAAAAGCTGGATATAGATATACCATTTGACCCAGTAATTCCACTGTTCAGAATATATCCTACAGAATCCAGGCCATTCACACCAACTGATACACGCACACAAATGCTTATCACAATACAGTCCACAATAACAAAAAGGTGGAATCAACCCAGATGCCCAAAAACAGAGGAATAGATAGGTAAACTATGGTACATATACTCAATGGAGCACTACACAATGATAAAGAACAACGATGATAGCAGGAAACATCTCATAACCTGGTTTCAATTGGAGGACACTATGTTGCGTGAAAGTAGTCAGAGACAAAAGGACAAATATTGTATGAGACCCCTACAGTAAGAACTTAAAAACAGACTCATGCATAGAAGAAAAGACTCTTTGACGACTGCAAGGATGGGGAGGGAGAGAGTGTGAAGGTGTTAGGGTTTAGATTAGATAGTTGATAGAAATTTGGTTGGGTGAAATCTGTGACAGCACAAATTGGAAAGAAGATCTATATTAACTGGACTTCAAAATAACATTACTCCCGTATCTTTAAACTAGTATTGCAAAGACAGAGTAGCTGGGGCGGGGGGTCAGGGGCCATGCTCTCGAGGGAAATGGAGGCTAACTGGCACAACTAGGTTTTGCTAAGAGAGCTCTCTGCACCCCACAATGATGAGTGGCATCTGGGGTCTTAAAATTTGCCAAATGCCATCTGAGGGTACAGCAAATGGTCCCAACTTAGCAGGAACCGATGATCACCAAGGACCAGAATGACATGGGGGAAAGACAACTCAGAAGACAGAGAGACCCACATGAGTGGGTGACGACGACATTGGCTTGTGCCCAGAAGAACTGAATGGTACCCGGCCACCACCAGTGATAGCCGTGATGGAGCTCACAAAGTTGAGTGTCACTGGCAACACAAGAATAATAAGGGGTGCACCCTGAGATCTCCACTAAAAGACTGCAATTGATGATCCAGGGGCCTCGGAGTCCCCCTGGGAGCATGGCCCCTAGCCCTGATGCTTCCCCTGTCTGTAAATCATAATGGAGGTCAACTCTTTGGACACGAATGGATTGGACTTGGTTACACAGAGTGACCATATTGTGTGTGCACTTGATGGTTCTATGCATCTATAGTATGTTGACCTGGTGACCTCTTACTGGAGGAAGGGGAGTGGGTGGAGAGAAGGGGATAGGAGATTGTTGGGAGGATAAGACATGTATGGAGCAGAGAGGAAGTGTGTGATGTCACCAGGCAGGGAGAGCAGTGGGAGCTGCATATAGGTGGACATGTATGCATATTTATATGGGAATTTACATTTTCATTCAGTCATAATTTAAAAAAAACAGATGGCAGACTAATGCCACTGCTAGCAAGAGGGTGGCAAAGATGAGAAGGTTATCATGCAGATATAAACAAGAGTTTCAGGATTCCTACCTAGCATATAAAATTGACTAACAGGTATCTTTCTTCAATAGTTGCTTTGATTGAGTGCATGTCAATAAACGTCAACAAGTGAACAACTTGACTGTGGCTGACTTAACAGAATGGAAGAACTTTAAATGGTTCTGAAGGCTAATTTACTTCAAAAACCTCAGTGAGGGCTCCAGCTCTTTTGGGAAACAAGTAAGTAAATGTTGGCAATTCATTTAGGAAAAAAATAATAATGAAAATTGCCATCACATCAAACTTTTAGTACAAGTTGTTAAAAAATAATATTGAATGTTTAATGTTAAGAGTATAGCATGGTATGAGAATGTTTATAGACAAAAGCTAATTCAGCAGAAGATCGCTTGAATAAATAGTTGTTTTTACACACCTGAAGATTTACTAAGGCCAACACACGCATTTCCCATGAAAGCCTGGTATCCATATTGATCTTTAATGAGTCATACCATCTCACAGCTATTCTTCGAAAAGCCAAAAGCAGGAACTGCGTATCATTTCAAATGTGTATGTACTAATCCAGACATAATGATTTAAGACTAGAAAAAGTTCTATGTAGTAAAATTGCCTATAATTATGTAGAACTATTTCTTGGTAAAAAGACCACGTATGTATGGATATTTTTCTTCAATAATGACACTTCTTAGAAATTGTTTTTGACAGCTTAAAAATCCCATTCTCAAGTGATTAACTTAGAACACTCATACATGTTTCACTGGAGGTGGGAGAAGGGGTTACTTTGAGTTTATTTGGCTTTGTTGTTTTAACGCTGGCAACTCTTACACCCAAGATGTCCTACTTCTCAGGTTTCGTTCAAGTCCTGGTCATCTAGTAGAAACATTTCATTGGAGAGCAGTGCTGCAAAAGTTGTGGAATCTGGGTTAAACCTACTTAATGCAACTTAACTGGGGGTACATTTGGTAATTTAAGTTTTGCTCACTGTATAATATGCAGCTTTCGTCCCAAACGCGTATACTTTCAGTTTCTAGATGGAACCAGTTCTTAACACTTTTACATGTCATAATTAGAGTACATACCAAGAAAATGAATTGGGTAGTTATACCAACGAATCTTCAAAATACTCCTACATTAGTCATCATAGTTTAAATGATCACTTCCCAGTAATAAATGTATAGAAGGATTTACCAATTCCGTACCTATTCCTGAAAGTCAGTGACCTTCAGAAGTGCAATGAAGTTTAAGTTTTTTAATTTTAAATTATAGATTCTGCTGACACAGAAAATGTTTTTTATGTCTAACTGTGGTTCCACCTCACAACTCTGACTCATTTAATTTTAACCAATAGTATTATAACATACAAATGAAACAAAGACAGAATAATAATTCATGGAAACATATCTGGGGAAAAATAACACTACCACTGCTGGACACTGAACAGCTCATAAAAGGGTAGCACTAGAGGATATTTTATGGAAGAAATTTAATGAGATCACTAAGCTGGAGGTGGGAGATGCTTAAAAAATGTTGAGAAATAGAAGGAAGGAAAAAACTAACAAGAGAAGTAAAATGACTTTAAAGAGATTTTAAATTCAAATTCAGCTGAATCTTACCAGTAGATTATGTAAGATCTTGGCTAAATGTGACTTGCAAAATTTTTTGATTCTAAAGTCATTAAAGAAAAATTTGATTGCAATTTCTGTAGATTAAAATAACTTCACTCCAAAGAGATGTACAATTTTCTTTCTTTCATTAATTTTTTATGCAATTATTTATTCAACACTGCTTTGTTTATTTATTTTATTTATTACTCACTGTATGCCAGGTTCTGAGATGTAATAGTGAACCTCAAGGAGCTTAGAGTCAGGTGCACACTTCCTTGAACAACATTTATCAAATGAATACACAGAATATCAGGTTACAAAATGAATGAATGTATTTAGAACTTGAAAATCACATGTTTTATTTTTGTAGTTTCCATGAAATTAACTGTTTGTAATAAATTACCTGTTTGTAAAAATCACCATTACAATAATGAATCACATAATTACATAATTTGACTACTTGAGAGGTGAAGATCTTAAAAGAGCACATAAAGAGAATTCACACAACATGTTTTTGCACTCAACAATATTCTACTTTGTTTAGGGTTAGCTGGGGTTATCTAAGTGGGGTGCTTTACTGACTTTTACAAGAAATTCCAGAGAACTGGATCCTTTTTGGACAACCATATAGACCATGTATTGTCTATTTATATTTCACTTTGGGATATACAGAGGCCTGGTGACATAATGGTTAAGAGGACAACCGCTAAACAAAAGATCTGCAGTTTGAGCCCAACAACAGCTTGTTGGAAGCCCTATGGAGCAATTCTACTCTGTCCTATAGGGTCATTATGAGTCATAATTGACTTGATGACAATGGCTTGTTTTGATGTGATAGACAATCAAGAACTTGGAATAAAACTGAACATGAACATTACGTTATGAGTTACACGTATAATAGATTAGAACTAAAATATTTCTTAAAGAGAAAGTTACTACCTAGGACAGCAAACCCTGGCTGATACTTAAAGTAAGATATTAATGCAGTAAAATATATATACATCTATATATGTATATACATATATATGAGGCACACTAAAGGAGGTTAGAAAGCAATGAAAGCAAAAACAAAAAAAAATCAAGGAGAAAAACATAGCCAGTGCCTACTAACAGGTAGCGGTCCTCTAGGCCCAAAGCCTCCAAAACTCTTAGTTCTGGGAGACACTCTACTCCTGGATTTAGAAATGATTGTATTGGTCTGTAGTAGACTAATGATAATAAGAATTAGAGTTAAGAGTAGCAGCTGACATTTTAACCAGAAAATATTTTAAGAAGTCAGAATTTACTGATTTACTCCTCATACTAATTATTGGAAATTGTTATATTTTTACCACTTTACAAAGGGAAGAGATGGCACAGAAAAGTCAGGTGGGCCAAACTGTATTTTCCAAAAGTGGCCACATCAAATTTTCAGCCTTACATAGTCTTCTTGAGCTTTCCAGCTCCCTTTCAAGAGGTAGAGTCTATTCTTCTTCTCTTGAATCTGGGTAGACTTGTGGCTTCTCCAGATAATATTACAGAAATTATGCTAAATGACATTTCACAATAGTTCATAAAAAATATATAAAGCTTCTGCTTGATTTTCTTATTTGCAACCTAGCTATCATGTTGTGAGGAATCCAAGTCACATGGCAGGATGACACGTAGGCATTCAGCAAACAGTCTAGCTTAGGCCTTAGTGAACAGCATGCATCAGCTGCAGATGTGGGAGTAAATGAGACTTCAGACAATCACAGCCACAGTCACTCTGTTTTTCCAGCTGATAGTTCAGAAAGACTGAACCATAAACAATCAAACCTAACTCACTGCTGTTGAGTTAATTCCAAATTATAGCAACCCTATTTCTTGCTGTTGTTATGTGTTATCAAGTTGATTCTGGCTCATAACAACACTATGCAAAACAGAGTGAAAACACTGCATCATGTCCATTATGGTTGCTATGGTGTGGCTTGTTATGCAGCCACTGTGCTGGTCCATCTCATTGGGGGTCTTCCTCTTTTCCACTGACCTTCTACTTTACCAACATGATGCCTGTCTCCAAATACTGATCCTTCCTGACAACATATCCAAATTATGTAAGATGTAGTCTTGCCAGCCTCTCTTCTAAAGAACACTCTGATTGTATTTCTTTCAAGACAGACCTGTTCATTCTTTTGGCAGTCCCTGGTGCATTCAATATTCTTCTCCAACAACACCATTCAAAGACATCAATTCTTTTGTCTTCCTTTTTCACTATCCAGATTTTGCTTGAATGGCTTGAGTAAAGTGCACCTTAGTCTTCAAGGCAATATTTTTGCTTTTCAACACTTGAAAGAGGTCTTTTGCAACAGACTTTCCCAATGCAATGCATCTTTTAATTGTTTGCCTGATGCTTCCACAAGTGTTGATTGTGGATCCAAGTAAAATAAAATTCTTGGCAACCTCAATCCTTTCTATGTTTTTGAGAATGTTGTTTATTGGTCCAACTGCGAAGATTTTTCCTTTTTTTATGTTGAGGTGTAATCCATACTGAAGGCTGTTGTCTAAGATTTTCATCAGTAAGTGTTACATGTCTTCACTTTCAGCAAACAAGGTAGTGTCTTCTTCATAATGCAGGTTGCTAATGAGCCCTCCTCCAGTCCTAGTCCCTGTTCTCCTTCACACAGTTCGGCCTCTTGGAATATTTGCTCAGCATACAGACTGAATAGATAAAGATGAAGGGATACAGCTCTGAGACACAGCTTTCCAGCATGCAGTGTCTCCTTTCCTGTTTAAACAACTGCCCTTGATCCATATACAGATTTCTCATGAGCAAAACTAAGTGTTCTGGAAGCATTCTTCTCAATGTTATCCCTAATTTGTTATGATCTACACAGTCAAAGATCTTTGCATAGTCAATAAAAGACAAGTAAACAACTTTCTGGTATTTTCTGCTTTTAGCCAACATTCAGCTGACAACAACAATGATATTCCTACTTCTACATCTTCTTCTGTATCCGGCCTGAATTTCTTTAGTTTCCTGTCGACATACTGCTACAGCCACTTTTAGATGATTTGTAGCAAAATTTTACTTGCATGTGATATTAGTGATATTGTTTGATAATTTTTGCATTCAGTAGGATCACTTTTCTTGGTAATAGAGATAAATATGAATCTCTTCCAGCTGGTAGGCCAGGTGGCTGTCCTCCAAATTTCTTGGCATAGATGAGTGAGCACTTCCAGTACTGAATCTGTTTGTTGAAATATCTCAATTGATATTCCATCAATTTCTGGAGCCTTGTTCTTGCCAGTGTTTCAATACAGCTTTGATTTCTTCTGTCAGTACCATCAGTTCCTGGTCACATGCTACCTCTTGAAATGGCTGAATGTTGACTCATTTTTTTTTTTTTTTTTTGTATAATGACTGTGCACTATTGAGCTGAAATGGACTGGTGTTGGCCGTTCTGAATCATACAACTATGCCAGGAATGACAATTTGAGGAGGAACAGCATTGCATTCATCACCTAAAAGGACATTTCACAATCTATGCTGAAGTACAATACAGATACAAGGAAGACCAGTTAGCTCAGCTGTTATTCAAATTTATGCACCAATCACTAAGGTGAAAGATGAAGAAACTGAAGCTGTTTACAAGTTTCTGCAGTCTGAAATTGATCAAACATGCAATCAGGATGCATTGATTGGAATGCAACAGTTAGAAACAAAGAAGCATTGGTAGTTGGAAAATATGGCCTTGCTGAGAAAAATGATGTCAGAGATTACATGATGGAGTTTTTGAAGATCAATGACTTCTTTACGGCAAATGTCTTTTTCACCAATGTAAACGGCACTTGGCTCTTGGCAAATAAATGGTAGTTATACACATGGACCTTATCAGACAGAATATACAGAAATCAAATCTACTACATCTGTGGAAAGAGACAATGGAAAACCTCACTATCATCAGTGAGAATAAGGCCAGATTGTGATTGCAGCACAGACTATTCATATGCAAGTGAAAACTGAAACTGAAAGAATTTAGAAAAAGCGAACAAGAGCCAAAGTAGAACCTTGAGTATATCCCACCCGAGTTTAGAGGCCATATCCTGAACAGATTTGACACAGTGAACATTAATGACTGCAGACCAGATGAGGTGTAGAGTGACATCAGACACTAAATAGGAAGAATGCAAGAGGTCATTAGAAAGAAAGACTAAATTCGATGTCAGAAGAGACTCTGAAAGTTGATCTTGAATGCTGAATTGCTAAAGCAAAAGGAAGAAATGATGAAATAAAAGGAATGGCCATAAGATTTCAAAGGTCAGCTCGCGAAGGCAAAGTAAAGTATTATAATGACATGTGTAAAGACCTGGATATGGAACACTAAAAGGTAAGAATGTGCTCTGCATTTCTCAAGCTGGAAGAACTGGGGGGAAAAAAAATTCAAGCTTGAACTTGTAATAGTGAAGGATTCTGTGGGGAAAATATTAAACAATTCTGGAAGCATAAAAAGAAGATGCAATGAATAGAGAATCATGATACTAGAAGCAAATCTACAGGGCAGAGTATTTACTTGCCCCAAATTCTGATACAGTAGTATCAAGGGCATCATGAGTAACTGTTTTATGCCACAAAGTTTTGGGGTACTTATGTGAGCTCAGCACCTGGAACACCAAACATCTTGTACAAGATTATGTGACTAGTGAGTGGAGGAACTAGGCTTTGCACTTGGGTGGACTGACTCTAGATTCTGCACTCTTAATCATCAGCTAGACTTCCTTATAAAAAAGATGCAGCACTCTTTACTGCTGTCTTCATAAAACCTAATGAAATCAAACAATCAAATTAAGTAATGGAATTCCTTTGTTTTGACTTCATTCCACCAACATCTGTGTTATCATAACCTGGCTGATAGCTTGTTGACAGAGAATATGATATGCTAAAACAAATGAGAACCTGATCCATTTGGCAGCTACCTTTCCTTGTCAGTCAATATACGGGTATGCTGGTAAAACATAATCAGATACTTTTTTTTTTTTTAATCTACATGACTCCATATTCCATGATTTGATGAGGCCTGGCACACTGGTTAAGAGCTTGGCTGCTAATGCAAAGGTCAGCAATTTTTAATCTATTAGCCACTCCTTGGAAACACTATGAGGCAGTTCTACTCTGCCTCACGGGATCTCTATGAGCCAGAATCAGTTTGATAGTATTGGGTTTTTTGGACGTGGTCACTGGCAAAACCAAATGCTAGATCTTCAGAGTCGATGCCTGAACAACTCTGAACTGTGGTTAATGCAAGAGAGTATGCTACCACTGGAGCCTGTGGAGGTCAAACTAGCAGAAACATCCTAGCAAAGTCTAACACCACTTGCACTCTAGTTTTGTTTTTGTTTGGTTTTAAATTAAGACAGCCCTAATGGTAAAGGTGATTACTTGACTCACATTCTAGAACAGTGGTTATGATACAAGTATTTTGCACTGCCCCTACATGTACAGGAAACCTACATAATCACTTACCAATAACGTATTGTTAATAAATTAGTCATGTGTGTTGACTACACTGATGGTAATACGTTAGCAATACTCTTGGTTCCTCTTGGATCCAGTTCACCAGTCAGAGGAGCTAGGTTCAATCTTCTTTCAATTATGTATTGTAAGACAGTTGTCATCTTTTGACCTAGTTCTAATTCTAACTCTCTTGTCCTGGTATAATTATCTAATGCTGTCTTAGTCAGTCTTTTCTGATGATCTGCCTGTCATCTTCTGATTCTTGGTTTTTAATAGTTAATTGCAGACAGCTCCTTGTAATCTTGCATTTTGTCAGGGCTTGCCTGATTGTTACTGCCAGACTCACCTTCTTACACAGAGTGTTCCTCATTCAGTTCAGTCCCAAGGCTGGAAAGAATTGACCTCATGCCAAAGCACCAGGAAAAAAAAAATTGAATTGCTAATATTTACTGATCATTTTTACTTGAGAGTATCTTCGTATGTGTCTTTTCATTCATTTGTGTATTTGTCATTCAATCACTTGTTTAGGAAGCTTTCAATAAATTTAGTCTTTGGGTCCAATTCTACAGTTAAATTGGGGATAAAAATAAAGATAAGATGACCTCTGTCCACCAGTGATGACAAGGTACTGTGGGAGAATGTAGAAGTGTCAACTAGTCTATTTAGGGTACAATGGAGTAGATTGTACAGGATAGTGAAACAAGGTCGAAAACAACTTCACAGAAGAATTACTCAGTGACTTCAATTTTAGAAAGGCCTTTTATTTGGTAGGGAAACTTTGGTGGTGTAGTAGTTAAGAGCTACTTCTGCTTACCACCAGGTGCTACTTGGAAACTCTGTGCAGCAGTTCTACTCTGGTCCTACAGGGTTTCTATCAGTCAGAATCTACTTGATGGCAGTGTCGTTATTTTATTTTATTTTTTTGGTTTTTATTTGGCAGAGATCAAAGCTGTCTTGCCACATAAAAACCCATTGCTGTAAAGTTGGTTCTGACTACAGAGGACACAGTAGAACTTCCCAAGGGGTTTGCAAGAAGCACCTGGTGGATTTGAACTGCTGACTTTTTGGTTAACAGCTGTAGTTCTTAACGACTGTGCCACCACGGTTTTCCCCTGGCTGATCGGTCATTAGATATTTGAGCAAGACTTGGAGTAATCTAAGGCAGGAGAAATATTTTCGTAGCACTTCTAGAACTATTAGATTGTTATTAGCTTAGACATGTGAAATGAAGATCAAGGACCATGCCCTTCAGTATGGATTGCACCTCAATATCAGGAAAATAAAAATCCTCACAACTGGACCACTAAGCAACATTGTCATAAATGGAGAAAAGGCTGAGGCTGCCAAGGATTTCATTTTACTTCGGTCCACAATCAACACCCATGGAAGCAGTAGTCAAGAAATCAAAAGACACATTGCGTTGGGAAAATCTCCTGCAAAGGACCTCTTTATAGTATACAAAAGTAAAGATGTCACCTTAAAGACTACAGTGTACTTGACCCAAGTCATGGTTTTTTCAGTCACATTATATGTAGGTGAAAGCTGGACAGTGAACAAAAATGACAGAAGAAGAACTGATACCTTTAAATATGTTGTGTTAGATAAGAATGTAGAATGTACTACGGACCGCCAAAAGAATAAACAGATCTGTTCTAGAAGTACAACCAGAGTGCTCTTTGGAAGCAAAGATGGCAAGATTGTGTCTCACATACCTTGGACATGTTGTCAGGAAGGATCAGTCCCTGGAGAAGGACACTGTGCTTGGTAGAGTGGAGGGTCAGTGAAAAAGAGGAAGACCCTCGATGAGATGGAATGACATAGCGGCTGCAACAATGGGCTTAAGCATAAAAATGATTGTGGACATGGCAGAAGACCAGGCACTGTTTTGTTCTGTTGTGCAGAGTGTCTCTGTGAGTTGGAAACAACTCGACGGCACCTAACAACACCAAGATACATGAAACAGACTTTCATGGATCACACTAAATTTTCTGCCGTGTTGTTAACCTTAGAATATTACTAATTGCATAAACAGTGAAATGTATTCTAGTACATACACTTCTGATGCACAGCACTGTAAATAACGTTCAGGTCCACCCATTAACATCTCAGCAACATGGGATTCTGTACACATGCCCATGCACTACACTGTGAACACTATACCATTAAATCCTCACCATCCTCACATGTACATTTAAGGCATCTCTGCCAACTCAGGTTGTTGCATTGGCACTTTTTCATTCAGGGTCACTTGGATGTCATGACAGTAGGCATCAGCATTAAGACTGATTATGATATAGCAGGAACAGACTTCAGGAAAAAAAAAACAACAAAAAACAAGACTTGGGGGCTGCATGTATCTTTGTGAACACTGTTGTCTCAAAACCACTCCCTTTGATTTACGGCATTAGGGTGGTGAACACAAACGTTTTAAACACATACCAATTCTCTTACAATACGGCAGACATGGAGAAAACACTATACTTTATTGGAGGCATCACCCACTGTGTATCACCATGTTCCTGCTCACTTACAGCTTCTGTAACAGTTATTACAGAAAATAAGAGTTCTCCCCAGTGTCTCCAACGAGCAAGTCTGCAAAAATGTTGTGTGCTGATACCCTTGACCAAATAACTTGTTTCAGCTCTTCCAGGATGCACTTCCTTGTTTGTGCTGTCTTGGAAATTAGCCTCTTGCCTGATGGGAGTTCTCTGATAATTAGTCTTAAAAGAACATTCCTGATTTTTAAATGAACAAATCAGTTCTCTACATCAAGGTTGTTAGGTGTTTCAAACTCTATATTATTGTCCTTGACAATTACTTGCTGAGTAGTTAGTATACACTTAAGTGCCATAGAGAACACTGTGAGAGACCAAACAGCACCTTTCAGGCATTCTGAGATGAAAGACTGTCCCTGACAAAGAGTACAGGGGACCCCTCAAAAGGGACCCCTGTCCCTTTTTAGATAGCTCACCCTGACATCCATATATATGACTACACACAGGACTCTTCATCTTAGCTCTGTGATGAAATGAAAAAAAAAAGAACTTACACATTTAGCAATCATTCATCTACTCAATACAGTTTGCTAATGGATGCCACCATATTGGCTGTTAGAAACCATAAGATATCCAAAAAGAATTTATGATACTTTTTGTTAACTCAACTTCTTCTTTTTCTTTTTTTCTTTTTGTCTCTGTTCATTCTGCATATCTGACAAAGCATTGTTGACATCAGCATGAGAAAATACTCAATTTTCAGGTAAGAATGAGCTTGCAATCTAAGGGAAATGAGACATTGTCAAAACTATATTATAATGTGGGTGTGTGGTCAAAAGTGGAACTTTTACCTCCACGTTGACAATAGTTTTCCTCCTACACCCCTTTCACATACATCTTCCACATACATTTTTCACTTCTGGGGCTTGTTGGAAAGTTGCTTTCCCTCTGAGACTGTGTACTGCCAGCAGACAGCCCTATTTAACTGTTTGAAACAGAAGAAACAGTCATGTGTCACAAACGACTGTTTTCACAGAGTATTGCGTGAGGTGGTGTTGAATCACTGAATTTTTGCTAGGTAAAGTACATTTATTTAAATTATTATGATTAAGTGAAAGTTTACAATCCAAGTCAATTTTCCATATAAAACTGCAAGTACCTGCCTCTCTGTAACCCTATCTGTTCTCACTGTGACAGCACAGTCTCTTTTCTCTCTTTACTTTCAGTATCTACTCAACCAACACTTGTCCCCTCTTCTCCAGCCTTTCCTCTCCCCTCTAGAAAGAAACCAGTGGGACAGTCTCATATATATACATATGTATATGTATATGTATATGTATATGTATATGTATATGTATATGTATACGTATATGTATATGTATATGTATATGTATATGTATATGTATATGTATATGTATATGTATATGTATATGTATATGTATATGCCAAGCCAGCCAAGTGTCATCGAGTCAAATCTGACTCATGGTGACCCTAGGGATCAGGATAGATAGATACATATATAACCATACAGTACAGACAACACATGTATCACTCTGTGTCCTCAACTCCAGTCCATTCTTTGGCTGAAGTGTTGACTGCAGTACTGGTTTAAGCTCTGAGCTAGCAACAAGTCTAGGTGCCACATTTTCAGGTGACCCTCCAGGCTATCTGACAATCAAGTCTGGTCTTTATTTAATAGAGTTCTAGATTTGCACAATCCTTTTTCTCCTTCTCAGTTAGGAACTCAACATTGCGTCCCCTATACAGCTGTCTTTGACGGTGGCCAGGCACCATCTGGTTCTTCTGATCTCACGCTGATGTAGTCTTCCCATCATATAGATCCTTCTGTGCCCTGGGCTCATTTTCCCTTGTGTCTTTTGATGTTCTGGGTTGTCATCTTTTTTTAGGTTGGGACCAACTGATGTTCCTCAGATGGCGGTTTACTAGCTTTTAAGATCTCAGACGCCACTCACCAACATGGGGTCCAGATGACTCTCTTGGAAAAAGACTAGTATGTCAATTAACCTCAGTGTCCCCTGAAAACATGCTCCCCTGACCCCTGACCCTGCTACTCTGTCCTTTGGAATGTTGGGTTGAACTTACAAAACCATTTATCTTGTGGTATAGTCCACTTATGCTGACCTGTCTTTTACTACATGCTGTCGCTCCCTTCACCTAAGTGAATTCCTAGTGACTAATCTATAAATAACCCTCTGCCTCCTTCTTCACTCTTATAGCCATCAAAGTATATTTTCCTCTGTATATAACTCATTTCTTAAGTCCTTATAATAACAGTCTCACACAATATTTATTCTTCTGCAGCTGACTGATTTCACTCAACATAAAGTCTTCCAGGTGATTCCAGGTTATGAGAGATTTCATAAAATCATCACTGTTCTTGATCATCACACAGTGTTCTCTTGTGTACACATACCATAGTTTGTTTATCCATTTATCTACTGATGGGCATCTAGGTTGATTCCATCTTTTTGCTACTGTGGAGTGCTGCAATAAACATTTATGTTCATGTATCTGTTCATGTGATAGCCCTTATTTCTCTAGGATATATTTTAAGCAGTGGGATTGCTGGATCATACAATATTTATATTTCTAGCTTTTTAAGAATGCTTCAAATTGCTTTCCAAAGAGATTGCATCATTTTACATTCCCATCAGCACTGTAGAAGAGTTCCAGTCTCTCTACAGTATCTCCAACATTTTTTGTTCGTTGGTCTATGTATCTGTTTTTGTACCAGTAGCAGGCTGTTTTGACTACTGTGGCGGTGCAGCAGATTCTGAGGTCGGGTAGTATGGGGCCTCCCACTGTGTTCCTCTTCTTTAGTAATGCTTTACTTATGAAAATTATGAATTTTGATAAAAATTATTTGGAGACATATGTGTCTCTCTGAACACCAAGGTAGGATTGGTGGGAAGAGGCAAAAAGCAACATTTATATGACCTACCCAAAATTCCAATACACTCAAAGATTCAGCAGGTATTTCACTAATGAAAAAATATTATATCAACAAAAAAAAATAATAGCATAAAGTAGTTGGGTCTTGAAAGTGATAGCTACTCAATAGTTTTAAGGAACACTGTAAAAACACTACCTATATTAGCTATTAAATTTCTACTTTATCCATATTTTTCAATAAATCCATATCCAATCAAAGCATTTGTTTGTAACCCATCAAAGAAACAAATTATGTAATACAAAAAAGTAAAAACTCAATATCACCTAACGGATTTCTCAAATTTAAGGTACCTGACTTAAATGCTTACTTAAAATATGCAATATCTGAGAATAATCCTTCACACACAGTGTGCCCTCAGTTAGTGGCTGTCACAGTAAAAAGTCCTATATTTTTTGCTTTTAAAATAAACGTCTAATTTTAGTCCTAATTATATTTTTGAGTTTCATAGCTTTCCTGTAGTATTGTTCAAGATTATTAAACAGAAAGATATTTGCATATCATTTCCTTGTACATGTTTCTATGCGTTCTTATAATTTAATTAGATTTCAATTTGTCAATATTTTAAAATACATTTTTAAAAGTCTGCTACTCTTTTCATGGTATTATGTGAAAGGCGTAACAACAATTTCCTCTTCATGTACACCTCCTGATTTGAACAGTTCAAGATTTAGAAAGATTTCCTATTTACTCACATTTTAATGATATGCATTTCTACTTCACTGGTGGAAAAGGCTGATCAGTCACAGAAAGGTCAGTTAACACTAAATAGACCCTTTCTTTATGTAATTACAAAGAATAATATCTTTGTGCTGATGGCACTGCACATCGAGTGTGTGATGCAGAGAATTAATGTGCTGCCTTGTTGGCCCATGGGACACAGAATCCAATACAATAACCACAACTTATTCTAATTATGCAGATTTAAAAGGTCATCAGCAAAAAGAGTTAAGGAATTATCAACTAAGTTTATCATAAAGCAATAATATGCTACATAAATGTAGAAACTATAAGAACAGTACCTAGAAAGTTTATTAGAAATGAGAGAGAAACTGATCTAAGAGTTTCTAGGGCATAAACTGTGGCATTAATTTAGTAGACTATTTTAAAAAATGAAAATATGTTGTTTCATAAATGCTCACTGATACAGCAAGCCAACCTGATCTCATCTTAACATTTGTAGAAAATTCTTAATTTAAAACACATTTTCATGGTCACAATGACATTGTATCAGAATTTAAGTATTTCTTTAAAAAATTCTTTTTTTGTTATAAAATAATGCATTCTGTGTACATTAAACATGAATACTTGAGAGCGGCATAAAGTAGAACAATAATCATCACCCCCTTTATAGCCACTATCACTCTTTACTTCAGAGATGGCACTGAAAACTTGATTCAAGCCATAGGTTGTGTATGAAGGCAAGAGCAATATTAAGGATGGGTTCCACCTCTGATTTCATCCAGCACTCTTTCTGGGGGTCCACCTCTTAATCTTGCATGTTGCTCTTAGGATTCTACAGTGATGTTTGTGAATGCTCTAATTTTTCAATGAACTAGAGGATTACATTAGACTTTCAAAATAATCTGGATAACGGTAGAGAAAAGAGCTCTTTGAAATAAAAATACATATATATGGTCTGACAGTTAAGTCTATGAAGTCAATTGTTCTAAGTATTACATACCTCATTGCTGAATACCACTGCAGTCACATTTGAAGTGCTCGACTTGGGAAGCTATGCACCAATGCCAGCACCTAGCCTACCCCTCAAAGCAATTTTGGAACTCTGGCTGGAAAGGCCATTGTGCCTGTTTGCATGGTGGCAATTTCATGAACTTAATCATGTAGTTGTCTGTGAGGGAGTTTTTAGCCAACAAACAAACAGCTGTATTGGAACACCCTCCCTACTCACCTGATCTAGCCCCCAATGACTTTTTTCTTTTCCCAAAGATAAAGAAAACATTGAAAAGAAGAAATTTTGATGACAATCAGGACATAAAGGTAATATGATGAGACCTCTTATGGCAATTCCAGAAAAAGAGTGCCAAAATTGCTTTGAAGTGTGGATTAGGCAACGGAGTCAGTGCATAGCTCCCCAAGGAAAGCAATTCAAAGGTGACCTTACTGATATTCAGCCATGAGGTATGTGGCACTTTTTCTAGGATGAATTTGCAAACTTAATTGCCAGACCTTCATGTATGTGTGTGTGTATATCAGCATCTTATCCTTTACAGCACAGAAGACATTAGGTCTATTGTCACCTACATGCCAAGTATGAAATGTACAATAAATAATTTGCAGTCCAATAAAATATTTTTTATGGACAGAATTCTTACTAAGGCATATCTTCTTTTGATAGTCTCAGTTAGATATTCCTTTTTTTTTGAAAATAATGTGTCATGAGCATCTTCAGCCACCTGATAATTGTCTTCTATATTGGGACACTGCCAAGACCTTTTATTTCTCAAGAAGCAGCAGGATTTACAACATCTAAAGGTAATTTTTTTACAGGTATTGATCTTAGATGTGTCTACTCCCCAAAGCAATTTATGAAAGAAAAGAAATCATATTTTAGACCAATCCAGCCTATTGTCTCTTTTTATAAATAAATTTTGGGGGAATACAGCCACATCCATTTGTTTGTGTATTTTCTATGGCTGCTTTTGCTCTATAGGAGTAAACCTGTTGCTGACAAGTCAATTCTGATTCACAGTGAACCTCTAAGACAGAGCAGAATTACCCATAGAGTTTCCAAGGAGTTCCTGGTGGATTTGAACTGCCAGCTTTTTGGTTAGTAGCTATAGCACTTAATCACTGTGCCACCAGGGTTTCAGGCTATAGGAGTAGAGGTGAGTAGTTACAGCAGAGTGATCAGAAAAGTCTAAGATACCATCTTTCTGTCTATAGAAAGTTTACCAACTCCTGTTTTCAGGCTATTAATACATTAGCATCAGCAAAACAAAGTCTCAATTTATAATAATTTAGATCTTTCATTCAAGACTGATTTTGGACTTATGTCTGCACACTGAGAGAGACTGCTGGAATATGTTTTCCTAGCACAGGATACATAGCCCCAACCACTACTAACTTGAAAAGTGTCTCTATATCCTCAAAGAATAATGAGATGTTTGTGAGCTATTTAAGTACTCCAAAAAGACACAATAACTTTGCAGGAAGTTTGCAGAACTGTTAAGACAGTATAAATGATGTCCCAATTTAGCTACCGCACATATTCTTAAATCAAATTTGGTATATGTAACACTTACATTACAGGAAGTTAGCTCAGATTTTGACTTTTGCAACTTACGTTTTCGAGGTCAAGAATGAACTTTATGTTGGAAAACTGTACACTAATTCTACAGGTTATATAAGTGTTCATTCATCTGCCACATGGCTAAGTAAAATGTAGTCGTCACCTACCTAGAAAGGTACAAAGTTATCAAACAAATGTAATGGTTATACATTATGGCAAGATGGATGGATCTTGATTAGGCAAGATAGAAGTAGAATGCTAAGGGAGTGGGAGAGTGAAACCAACCTAAGACTTAACATTTTGTGTACATGTAAGTCCCAGTGTGGTGCAAACATTTAATGTGCTTTGTTACGAACTGAAAGGTGGGCAGTTAAAGACCACTGAGAGATGCCTCAGAAGAAGGATCTGATGATCTATTATACTTTAACACAAACAGTTACCTTCTTACTTGTCTACCAACCACTCACTACTCTGTGAGGTACTTCCCTAAGTAGGGTATACTAATTTTTGTTTCTAGCAACATGTAAAAAACAGAAAAATTGTATAGCAATGTTTACAAAAATATCTCACAGGTTAAGAAGACAAGGGTGGCAAACAAACATAGAAGGTCCATGTTATCTGTGCAAAATACAATACTTCCAAAAAATCAGTCATTGAAAAGCCTATGGAGCACAGTTTTGCTCTGACACATAGAGGGTCACCATAACATGAGTTGGATTTAACTCAATAGCAACTGTTGGTTACGTTTTATATAGTCAGCAGTGATACTGTTCTCTTACGAAAGAGCTTAAGTGGATGAGTTTCTAGGTCTTTATGTTTCTTTCAGGGACTTAGTAAGCACCCTCAGTAAACAAACAAAAAATCCATTGTCATGAGTCAATTCTGACACACAGTGGCCCTGCAGGACAGAGTAGAACTGTCTCACAGGGTTTCTAAGGAACTAGAACCGCCTACAGGGTTTCCAAGCAGGTAGACCTGCCCACAGGGTTTCCAAGGATGTAAAACATTTATGAAAGCAGACTGCCAGATCCTTCTTCAACAGGAGGGCTATTACATTCAAACCATCAACCTTCTAGGTAGCAGTTAAGTACTTCAACCACTGCACTACCAAGTATGCTAAAGCCCTAGTAAGATAAGCCCAACAACAAGTCTAAAAATAAAACTTGCAACAACAGGTCCCCAGAAGCCACTACCATAAGATTTACTCAGTCTATCAATTAGCCAAGGTAAGAATAATCAGAAGTTCTAAGACATATGTCAGTATTTTTTATCAAGTTCACAGTTATTTCTTTCTAGGCTTTTTTAACCTCTTCACTTTTCTTCAACTTCCTTTCTTTTTTTAGCTTCCTCCTTACTATCTTTGTCAGTCACGAATCATTCAACTTTCCAAAGTCCTTTTATCACACTTCCCTGTGGAATACATTGTCCTCTGTTCCCATCATTTCCTCAGCCCCCTACTTTTCCCAAGACATTTCTTTTTTCTTACTTTATGGTATAGAAATAGAAGTGTGTGAAAGAGTAACCAAAAAAAAAAAAAGAAAGTTTGAATGACCTGTTTATATTTTCCCACAAAATAAGACATTTCATAAAAATCTAATGGAAGAAATGAAAGTAGAGAGTGAGACACATATTATACAATATATTAGATGGCTGTCTGCTTTTTGATATTGGCCAGATGTTAATCTGTATAGTGGTGGTAAAAAATTTATAAAACTGAAAAACTATTGGTCTGCCTGGAGCAACTACTTAGAGATATTTTATACTTTTCTGTCAATGTGCCATTTTAGCCCAGTAGGGAAGCACAAGAATGCTAGTGTAATAACTTTGCGAAAGTAAAGTGAAGTGATTAGCAAATGTAGTTGCATTCTTAGGCACACACAGGCACACATAAATAACACTTTTATATTTTTAACATATTGACACATACGGGGAGAGCGAGAGACTCAAAAAACAAAAGGAAGATTAAACTTCTCTCCAGGAAGAATGCAGGACACAAAACACAGAAGCAGCAAACTTGGTGTTTATGATAAGATACTTGCTATTGAGACATGATTCCTAATTGATTGACACTAAATACTGTATATATTGGGATGTTGCAAAATATATAAAGATTAGCATTTGCAACTTTCCTTGGGAAACTGGCACTGGATGAGGCATAGTCAGTACTATAACATTCTGTCTAAGTCATCTAGTGTTGCTATAACAGAAATAGCACAAGTGGATAACTTTAACAATGATAAATTTATTTTCTCACAGTCTAGTAGGCTACAAGTCCAAATTCAGGGTATCAGGTCCAGGCAGAGGCTTTCCCTTTCTGTTGGCTCTGGAGGAAGGTCCTTCTGCTTCTAAGGTACATGCATTCTGGATCCAAAGGACATACTCTGCTTCCTGTGCTTCTTTCCTGGTGATACAAAGTGCCCAACTCTCTTCTCTCCTCCCTCTCCCCTTATCTCATTAGAAATAAAAGGAGCATTAAAAGACGGCAGACTAGACATACGTCTCCTCATTTCCCTCTGAGAACTAAAGCCTGGAATGATATTTGTATGGAGTGCTGAACATTTGGGGAGCCCTAGGACCTAGCATATTTGACAAGGAACCTGTATCAGACTAATCTTCCCCTCTCAAAAATGAGCCAGAGGCCCACTGACCTTTACTTCTTCTGTTTCACAGTATTGGAGAACTGTGGCTTCTGCAAACAGCTGGTAACGTACTTTTATTATCAGCTGGAAGGTGCAGTGTGCTGCTCCTGATGGCCTGTTTTCAGCCAGCACGTTGGACAGCCCCTAATTCAACACCTGGATAGCTCTCCACATAAAAGCAAAGTTAAGGCTGAGAGGGCTATGTATTTTCTTGGAGATCTGTCTTTTGAGAGGCCCAGCAGCTTTTCCTGCCACCCTTTTCTGACACACATTGTAGGGTTGGCTGACAGCCCCTACTTTCTTCATAAGTAGGGCAGCATCTTAACCACCCAATGAACAGAGACTTCCACCCCAGAGAGTCCACCTGGGGCAAATCACTATAGTATTAGAGACAGCTGGTGACCAACAATCCTCTTAGAGCTAATACCACAGAAATCAAACAGTGTCTAGATAGCACTCAAGCAGCAGACCACAATTAATCATTTAAAGAAGCAGCCTTCAAATGCTCCAGAAAACTCCCAAAATAAAGATTCAAAAACCTTCCCAAATGAATAAGCCTTTCTGAATCTATCAGAGGTTGAGTACAAAAGAATTATATATAGAACCCTCCTAGAGATTAAACAAAATACAGTAGAAAAAAATTAAAAATTAAGTAAGCTATTAGAACTGATGGAACACCAATGATCTGAAATACATCAGATCAATAACAAAATAATAGAATTAGATAATTCAATCCAGAGGCAAAAGTAAGACTGAACAGATAGACTCAGTGACCTTGAGGACAGAGCAACTAACACCAGCATTTAGGAGGATGAATCAGAGAAAAGAAATAAGAAAAATGAAGCATTAAGAAACAAGTGGGATTCCACTAAAAGGAATAATTTATGTTTAATTGGAGTTTCTGAACAAGGGGTGATAAATGATAATACAGAGAGTATTGCTGTAGAGATGCTGACAGAACACTTTCCTGAGATCATGAGCAAAGAGAACATAGGTATCCAAGATGTTTATCAAACACTGAAAAAGCCAGACCCCAAAAGAAAGACACCAAGACATATTATAATCAAGCTTAATAAAATGAAACATAAACGGATGCTTCTGAAGGTAGCAAGGCTCATAAAGCTAACACTCTGAGGGAAAACCTGTAGGCTTTAATGTGATTTCTCTGCAGAAACAATGCTAGATAGAAAATAGTGGGCTGACACATTCAAAGCTCTGAAGAAGAAAAACTTCCAACCAAGAATTATTTATCCTGCAAAATTGTCTGTCAAATATGATGGTGAAATTAAGACTTTTGGAGTTAAAGAGAAGCTTAGAGACTTTGCAAAAACTAAACCAAAACTACATGAACTATTGAAAGAAGCTCTTTCCTTAGATAAAAAAAACCATTAAATATACATTTAAGGTGACAATGTGGGACACATGATACAAAATTCTAATTAGTTAGGGAAGTCACAAAACTTAATCAAAGCTATAATAGTAAAATGAGGGAATCTATGATCACTTTATTATGACAACTATGACACCATCACATTAAAAGAGGGATACGCTACAGTAGTTAAAGTCGTTTCAGATGGAGAGGAACTTAAAGAGTTATGCAGTAGTTAAAACCGGGTTTAATCTTAGTATGTTAAGAGGGATAATAGATGTAGCCATAAATCAAATTAACAATGCATTGTATCAAAATAAGAAACACAATATGGGAGTCTCAACAAACACAAAACCAACACTGAAAAGCAACCCATAAAGAAGAATGGCCCAGAAAAGAAGAGTAAGAGCAATATAGAAATCATCAACATAAAAATAATTACATGAAAATGATGTCACTAAGCACATACCTATCAATAATTATACACCAAATGTAAATGGACTGAATGCTCCAGTAAAGAGACAGCAAGTGACACCCTGAATAAAAAGACACAACTCGTCTATATGTTGCTTACAGGAAACACACCTTAGACTTAAAGACATGAACAAATTGAAAATTAAAGGATAGAATAATATATACCAAGTTAACAACATACAAAAAAGAGCAGGTGTGGCAATACTAATCTCAGATAAAATAGATTTTAATGTAAAATCCACTGTTGTGGACAAAGATGGTCACTATTTATTGCTGAAAGGTTCAATACTCAAGCAGGACTTAACAATATTAAATATTTATGCACCTAATACCAGAGCATCTAAATACATTGAACAAATACTGACAACACTGAAAAATGAGATAGAATACTCCACAATAAACGTTGGAGACTTCAATACTTCCTTTTCAGTTATGGATAGATCATCTAGAAAAAAGCTCAGAAAAGATACAGAAGATCTTATTGAAACAATCAACCAACTTGACCTTATTGACATACACAGATCTTTTCTTCCATCAACGGATAAGTACACCTTCTTCTCCAATGCACATGAAACATTCTCCAGAATTGACCATGTGTTAGGTCATAAAACAATTCTCTATAAAATCCAAACCGTTGATTTACTGCAAAGCATCTTCTCAGACTATAAAGCTATAAAAGTTGAAATCAGTAACAGAAAAATCAGAGGAAGAAATCCAAACTTATGGAAACTAAACAACACTTTGCTCAAAAAATCTTGGGTTATACAAGAAATTAAGGACAAAATAAAGAAATTTATGGAATCAAATGAGAATGAAAACACATCCTACCAGAATCTATGAGATACCGCAATAGCGGTACTCAGTGGTCAGTTTATCTCTGTAACTACACACATCTGGAAATAAGAAAGATACCAAGTTAAAGAACTAACTATACAGCTTGAACAAGTAGAAACAGAGCAACAGAAGAACCCCTCAGATATCAGGAGAAAACAGATTATAAAGATTAGAGCAGAACTAAATGAATTAGAGAATAGAAAAACAATCAAAAAATTTAACAAAATCAAAAGCTGGTTCTTTGAAAAGATCAACAAGATTGATAAGCCACTGGCTAAACTCACAAAAGAAAAACAGCAGAAGATACAAATAACCAATTAAGAAATGAAATGAGAGATGTTGCAACAGACTCAGCTGAAATAAAAAATATCATAACAGAATACTATGAAAGGCTTGAAAACATAGAGGAAATGGACAAATTTCTAGATTCGTATCACCCACCAAGATTATCACAAGGAGAAGCAGATCGACTTAACAAATCTATCACAAAGGAAGAGATTGAAAAAGTCATCAAAAATTTACCAGCCAAGAAAAGTCCTGGCCCAGATGGCTTCAGCAGAGAATTCTATGAAACTTTTAGAGAAGAGTTAACTCTGATACTATTCAGGCTATTTCACACCATAGAAAGGGACGGAATACTCCCAAATTCATTCTATGAAGCCAGCATAACCCTAATACCAAAGCCCGGGAAAGATCCCACAGAAAAACAAAATTACAGACCAATATCACTCATGACCCTAGATGCAAAAATCTTCAACAAAATTATAGCCAATAGAATTCAACAGCCTAAAAAAAATAATTCATCATGATCAAGTTTGTTTAATTCCAGGGATGCAAGGCTGATTCAACATCAGAAAAACAATTGATGTAATCACCCACATAAACAACACACAAGAATCACCTGATTTTTTCAATTGATGCAGAAAAGGCACTTGTCAAAGTTCAACACCCATTAATGCTAAAAACTCTCTCTCAAAAAAAAGGAATAGAGGGGAAATTCCTCAATGTGATCAGTAGCATCTAGGCAAAGCCAAGTGCCTTCATTGTCCTGGATGGTGAAACACTGAAAGAATTCCCTTTGAGAATGGGAACTAGACAAGGATGCCCACTCTCACCACTTCTATTCAATATTGTGCTAGAAGTTCTAGCCAGAGCAATTAGACAAGACAAAGAAATAAAGGGCATCCGTATCGGCAATGAAGAAGTAAAAATCTCCCTACTTGCAGATGATATGATTGTATATAAGGCGAATGCAAAGGAAGCCACAAGTAAACTATCGGAACTAATAGAGGAGTTTAGCCAAGTATTGGGATACAACATAAACATAAGTAAATCAGTAGGATTCCTTTATACCAATGACGAGATTATTAAAGAAAGAATCACCAAATC
The DNA here is from genome assembly GCA_028571685.1 of Heterohyrax brucei. NCBI lineage: Eukaryota > Metazoa > Chordata > Mammalia > Hyracoidea > Procaviidae > Heterohyrax > Heterohyrax brucei. The sequence goes on from CM053152.1 coordinate 42,026,676, forward strand.
AATTCCATTTACTATAGCCCCCAACAAGATAAACCACCTAGGAATAAATCTAACTAGAGAAAGAAGAGACCGCTACAAAGAGAACTACAAGATCTTACTATGAAACTAAGAGAGACTTACTTAAATGGAGTAATCTACTCTGCTCATGGATCAGAAGACTCAACATTGTGAAAATGTCTACTTTACACAAAGCAATCTACTTTTATAATGCAATCCCAATACAAATTCCAGAGACATTTTTTAACGAGACAGAGAAACAAATCACCAACTTTGGAAAGGGAAGAAACCTCAGATAAGTAAAGCATTACTGAAGAAGAACACAGTAGGAGGCCTCTCACTATCCAACTTTAGAACCTATTACACTGCCACAGTTGTCAAAACAGCATGGTACTGGTACAAAAAGAGACAGATCAATGAAACAGAGTTGAGACCCCAGAGACGACACCATCCTCCTATGAAAAGCTGATATTCAACAAAACCCCTAAGATTTTAAACTGGGGTAAAAATGGTCTCTTTAACAAATGGTGCTAGCAAAATTGGATACCCATCTGCAATAAATTGAAACAAGACCCATATCTTACACCTTATACAAAACCCAACCCAAACTGGATAAAAAGACCTAAATACAAAATCTAAAATGATAAAGCTCATCCAAGATAAAATAGGATCAACAATGGAAGTTTTAATACACAATGTAGACAGACTTCAAAATCTGACAAAGCACGATCAACAGCAAAGAAAATAGATAAATGGGAAACACTAAGAATCAAAAACTTTTGCTCATCCAAAGACTTCTCAAAAGAATTACAAGACCAACTACAGAATGGGAAAAAATATTCGGCAACTGTATGTCAGATCAACATCTGATCTCCATAATCTATAAGGTACTACAAAATATCAATAAGAAAAAGATAAATAATCCAATTAAGTGATGGGAGAAGGAGATGGACTTCTCTAAAGAGGATATCCAGGCAGCCAAACGACACATGCAGAAATGCTCACGATCATTAGCTATTAAAGAAATTCAAATCAAAACCATGATGAGATGCCATCTCACCGGCCATGATCCAAAAAACATAAAACAACAAATGCTGGAGAGGCTGTGGAGAAACTGCAACTCTCCTCCACTGTTGGTGGGATTGCAAAATGTTACAAACTCTTTGGAAACAATCTGTTGCTTCCTTAAAAAGCTGGAAATAGATTGCCATGGAATGAATTGTGTCCCCCCAAAAATATGTGTAGCCATGTGGCTGGGCCATGATTCCCAATATCATGACTGTCCTCCATTTCATGGTTTCTCTATGCTGTATGTCGCCATGAGTCGGATCCGACTCGATGGGACTTGGCTAGCTTGGCATGCTGTATATTAAAGAATTAGTGTGGGGCTGTAAATCCCTTCATAGGATCACCTTCCTGCTCCACTGTAAAGGGAGTTTCTCTGGAGTATGGCTTGCCCCACCCTTAATCCTTTCAGCCTACAAGAGATAAAAGGAAGGAGAAGAAGGCTGAGAATTGAGAACCTCATACTATCAAGAATGCATCACTGGGAGAAGAACGTGTCCCTCAGATCTGGGGTTCCTGCGCCAAGATGCTTCCTGGACAAAGACTGATGCAATACCGGACTTTCCCCCAGAGCCAACAAGGGGAAAGCCTTACCCAGGAGCAGACAGCCTGAATATGGACTTGTAACCTACTGGATGGACTATGTTAAGAATAAACATTCCTTTGTTAAAGCCATCCACTCTGTGGTATTTCTATTAGAGCAGCCCTAGCTGACTAAAACATAGATATACCATTCAATCCTGTAATTCCATTACTTGGAATTTATCCTTCAGAAACAAAGGTTGTCACATGAACAGACACATGTACACAAATGTTTATTGCAGCACAGTCCACAATAGGAAAAAGCTGGAATCAACTCCAATGCCTGTCAACAGATGAATGGATAAACAAACTATGGTACATATAATCAAGGGAACATTATGCTATGATAAAAAAACAATGACGATTTTAGAAAACATCTCATAACATGGTCTCATTTGGAAGAGATCATGCTCAATGAAATCAATCAGTGTCAAAAAGACAAATTTTGTATGAGACCCCTGTTATAAGGACTCAAAAAGAGACTTATCCACAGAAGAGATTAACTGTGTTGGCTACAGCGGTGGGTGGGGAGCTGAAGGTTTATCATAGATAATTGATAGATGTTAGAAATTTTATTCTTTTCCTGTAATTAATAAAAAAAAGAAAAGAAAAGAAATAAAAGGCAGTGCAGGCCACACCCCCTGGAAACTCCCTGTACGTTGTACTGGGGAAGGGACCCAGGTAGGGGTGTTACACTCCGTCCTAATCATCTTTCACATAAAATTGTAATCACAAAATGGGGGACAAACACACACTACTGGAAATCATCGCCCGGGCAAATTGAGACACTCATTCCGGGGGCGGGCAGGCTGGGGGGAACAAAATTCAATCCATGGCACACTGCATTAAGTTTCCTTCTTTCCCTACATTCATCATGTTTTATGTTGTTGGTGCTGTTAGGTGCTATCAAGTTGGTTCTGACTCATAGTGACCCTGTGTAAAACAGAAGGAGACATTGTCTGGTTCAGTACCTGCTGCCAGAGTTGTTGCTGTGTTTGAGACTATTGTTGCACCTGCTATGTCAATCTATCTCACTGTCTTCCTTTTTGTCCTTGACCCTCTGCTTTAGCAAGCATGATGCCTTTCTCAAGGGACCAGTCCCTCCTGGTATCATGTCCAAAGGGTACGAGACAGCTCTTGCAATTCTCACTTCCAAGAAGCACTCTGGTTGTACTTCTTCCAAGACACATTTGTTATTTCTTCTCAAAGTCCATGGTATATTTATTGTTCTTCACCAATACATGCTTTATAGTAGTTAATATTTATACTAAGTTCCCTATGTTGTGTCTTACAAATTTTTGCCTCAATACTTGGTACACTGGTAAACATTGCTAAATGAATGAATGGATGACTGAAACTGCTTAATACTCATGCCGAGTTGAACACAAAAATGCACACAAAATGGAAATGCATAGATTTAACATTGATGATTATTTTATTTTATTTTTTGGCATCTACTTTACTTCAGTAGTAGTATAAGTGGCCTTTCCAGAGTGATAAACATGGTTGGTATTTTATGTGTTTTATTTTTTTCCTGTACAGTAGCATTTTGGAATTCATTTTTGCAACATAAAAACATAAAACCTTATCCATTTACATTTTGACTGAGAAAAATAGTAAGTTTCCCAGTTCTTTAAATCCTGGTTTGCAGAAGCATTTCATTGTATAATCTCTCTGTGTTCTATTCCAGTTTACTTGTAGGTTTTCCTTGGAAGACTAACAGAAGTCTAAACTACCTGCTTTGCTGCCTTTATACAGTTTGCTAAGCTATGTTTCCACAACTCAGGAGATTAAAGTTAAAACAAAAATAGTAAGAGTGTTTCACATGAAATAACTAAGCCAGCCAAGTCCTGGCCCCTAGGGTCTCCATGAAATAACTATAGTTGGTTTTTAAAGATTACTGAAGATTTTCCTGGTTGCACATGAATGTGAAAACTTTAAGAAAACTGAAAATAGTAAATAAGAATACAAAAGCAGCATTCAAATACTATTACCCCAAATATTTGGGGGGAAAAGTCATAAACTTTCTGCATACAGTAATGACAAATATGAAAAAGCAACATATATCTAAAATTGAAAGAACACTTTATATACTGCGCTGTCTTCAAATGAGATAGACAGTACTACTTAATTTCAGAGACTTCACATTTTCTGTGTCCCAGGTCATCAAAAATGCTATTCCCTTGCTGTCTTAGTTATCTACTGCTACTGCAACAGAAACATCACAAGTGTATGGCTTTAAAAAAGAGAAATTTATTCACAGACTAGAAAAATGATGGAATACTCCCAGATTCATTCTATGAAGCCAGCATAACCCTGATACCAAAGCCAGGTAAAGATACCACAGAAAAGAAAATTATCATGTGAAAAAATAATTCACCATGACCAAGTAGGATTCATACTAGGGATGCAGGGTTGGTTCTACACTTAAAAAAAAAAAAAAAAAAAAAAAAGATAAGAATCACTTGATTTTATCAATTGATATAAAAAAGGCGTTTGACATAGTCCAACACAAATTTATGCTAAAAACTCTCAGCAAAATAGGTGTAGAAGTGAAATTCCTTAACATAATAAGGGGCATCTACACAAAGCCAACTGCCAAGATCACCCTGGATGGAGAGAGACTGAAAGAATTGCCCCTGAGAACAGGAACCAGACAAGGATGCCCATTGTCACCACTTCTATTCAATACTCTGCTGGAGGTTCTAGCCAGAGAAATCAGAAAATATAAAGCGATAAAGGGCATTCACATTGGTAAAGAAGTAAAAGTATCCCTATTTGCAGACGATATGATTTTATACACAGAAAACCCTGAAAAATCCATAAATAAATTACTGGACCTAATAGAAGAGTTCAGCAAAGTACCAGGATATAAGACAAATATAAATAAATTAGCTGGATTCCTTTACACCAACAAAGACACCATCAAAGAGGAAATCATCAAATCAGTACCATTTACTATAGCCCTCAACAAGATAAAATACCTAGGAATAAATCTAACCAAAGATGTAAGAGATCTATACAAAGAAAACTAAAAGACTCTACTGAAAGAAACCTACAGAGACTTATATATGTGAAGAAATGTACCTTGCTCATGGATAGGAAGACCTAACGTTGTGAAAATGTCCATTCTACCCAAAGAAATCTACATATACAATGCAACCCCAATGCAAATTCCGATGTCATTTTTTTAATGAGACAGAGAAACAAATCACCAATTTCATTTGGAAAGAGAAGAAACCCCAGATAAGGAAAGCACTACTGAAGAAGAGGAACACAGTGTGAGGCCTTATACTACCCAACCTCAGAAACTATTACACTGCCACCGTACTCAAAACAGACTGGTACTGGTACGAAACAGACATATGGGCCAACAAAACAGAAAATCAAGAAATACCACCAGCCACCTATGGACAGCTGATATTTGACAAAGGCTCAAAGGCTGTGAACTGGGGAAAGAACAATCTCTTTAACAAACTGTGTTGGCAAAACTGAATATCCATCTGCAAAAAAAACTGAAACAAGATCCATATCTCACACCCTATGCAAAAACTAACTCAAAATGGATTCAAGACCTAAATATCAAATCTAAAACAATAAAGACTACTATGGAAGAAAAAACAGGGCCAACACTGGAAGTTCTAATACATGGCTTAAACAGACTACAAAATCTTACTAACAATGCACAAACAGTAGAAGGGAAAATAGACAAATGGGAACTACCAAAATTTAAACACTTATGCTCATCCAAAGACTTTATCAAGAGAGTAAAAGGACTCCTACAGGATGGGGAAAAATATTTGGCAACCATGTATCTGACTGACGTCTAATTTCCTTAATCTACAAGGTACTGTAAAATATCAACAAGTAAAGCACAAATAATAAACAATGGGCAAAGGATGTGGGCAGACACTTCTCCAAAGAGGACATGCAGGCAGCCAAAAGACACATGAGGCTATGCTGACAATCACTAGCCATTAAAGAAATCCAAATCAAAACTACAAGGAGATATCTCACCCCAACAAGGTTGGCAACAATCCAAAAAACACAAAACAACAAATTTTGGAGAGGCTGTGTAGACACTGGAACTCTCCTACATGGCTGGTGGAAATGTAAAATGGTACAGCCTCTTTGGAAAGCAATTGGGCACTTTCTTTAAAAGCTAGAAATAGAAATATCATATGGTCCAGCAATCCTACTGCTTGGAATATATTCTGGAGAAGTAAGGGCTGTTACATGAACAGATATATACATACAAATGTTTATTGTAGCACTGTTCACGGTAGCAAAAAGATGGAATCAACTGAGGTGTTCGTTAGCAGATGAATGGATAAACAAACTATGGTATATATACACAATAGTACCCTACGCAACGATCAAGAACAATCACGATTTTACAATACCCCTCATAACCTGGAATCAATAGGAAGACATTACTCTGAATGAAGTCAATTGCAAAAGGACAAATATTGTATGAGACCATTACTATAAGGACTCAGAAATGACTTACACACAGAAGAAAATATTCTTTGATGACTATAAGGGTGGGGAGGGAGGGAAAGGGTTATTTATAGATTAGTCAATAGGAATTTGGTTAAGTGAAGGGAGTGATAACCCACAGGAGAAGGCAGGTCAGCATAACTAGACTATACCACAGGGTAAATAGTTTTCTAAATTCAATGCAACATTTCAAAGGACAGAGTAGCATGGACAGGGGCCCGGGGACCATGTTGTCAGGACACATCAAAGTCTTTTTCCAAAAGAGTTTTCTGCATCCCGTTTTGGTGAGTGGCGTCTGAGGTATTAAAAGCTAGCAAGTTGCCATCTGAGGAACATCAATTGGTCCCAAACCACCTGAAACAGATGACAACCAAGAACATTGAAAACATGAGAAAAAAACAAGCCCTAGAGGCAGAAGGACCCATAAGACAGGAAGACTGTATCACCATGAGACCAGAAGAACCAGATGGTGCTCAGCCACCACCAAAGATAGCCCTGATAGGAGACACAATGTAGAGTCCCTGACTTAGCAGGAGAAAAAGAGTGTGCAGATCTAAAGGTTTATTTAAAAGAGCAGACTTGAGGGTCTGATAACCTGCAGGGTCCCCAGAGAACACCACCCCTGGACTTGCTGCTAGCCCAGAACTGAAACCAGTGCTGCAGCCAACACTTCAGACAAAGAATCGACCGGACTCTGGGACACAGAATGATGGAAGTTGTGTGTGTACTTTACAGTTTAATATTTATATGAAGCTGTCCTACTGGTTTCTTTCTAGAGGGGAGAGGAGAGGGTGGAGAGATGGAGAAAAGTGTTGGTTGAGTGGATACTGGAAGTAAAGAGTGAAAAAGAAGTGTGTGCTGTCACAGGGTGAGGAGAGCAGAGAGAGTCAGAGAGAGGTGAGTACTTGGAGTTTTGCATGGAAAATTGACTTGGAGTCTAAAGTTTCACTGAATCATAATAACATTTAAAAAACAAAACAACAGAAATTTATTCTCTCACCACTTAGGAAGCTAGAAGTCGGAATTCATGGTGCCATGTCTTTGGAATAGCTTTCTCTCTCTGTCATTTCTGGGGAAAAGCCATAATCATCAATCTTCCCCTGGTTTAGAAGCTTCTCTGTGCAGGGCTCCTGAATTTAAAAGATATGCTATACTCCCAACACTTCTTTCTTGGTGTCAAGGAGGTCCCTCTTCTCTCTTCTTACTTCTTTCTTTCATACCTCAAAAGAGACTCGTTCAAGATACAGTCTATTCTTGTACACTCAGTCCTCCCTTATTAGCATAACTATCTCATATTCTGCCCCATGATCATCATGTTGTTGTTGTTGTTAGGTGTTGTCAAGTTGGTTCTGACTCACAGTGACCCTATGGACAATGGAACAAAATACTGCCTGGTCTTGTGCCATGCCCACAATAGTTTTTATGCTTAAGCCCATTGTTGCAGTCATGGTGTCAATCCACCTCATTGAGGGTGTTCCTCCTTTTCACTGACCTTCCACTCTACCAAGCATGGTGCCTGTCATGGATTGAATTGTGTCCCACCCAAAATAGGTGTAGCCATGCGGCTGGGCCAGTATCTTGTGACTGTCCTCCAGTTTGTGGTTTTCCTATTCTATATGTTAAAGGATTAGTGTGGGGCTGTAAATTCCTTCATAGGATTGTCTCTTTGCACCACTATAAAGGGAGTTTCCCTGGAGTATGGCTTGCCCCACCCTTAATCCTTTCATCTTGCAAGAGATAAAAGGAAAGGGAAGTAGGCATAGAATTGGAACCCTCACACCATAAGCAAGCAGTACCAGGGAAAAGAGCGCATCCTACAGACCTGAGGTTCCTGTGCCAGGATGCTCCCTGGACAAAGACTGATGCAATATCGGACTTTCCTCCAGAGCTGACGAGGGGATAAGCTTTCCTTTGGAGCAGGCATCCTGAATTTGGACTTGTAGCCTACCAGACTGTGTAAGAATAAACATTCCTTTGTTAAAGCCATCCACTCTGTGGTATTTCTGCTACAGCAGCCCTAGCTGACTAAAATAGTGTCTTTCTGTGAAGACTGATTCTTCCCGACAACACGTCCAAAGTATGTAAGACACAGTCTTGCCATCTTTGCATCCAAGGAGCACTGTGGTTGTACCTCTTTCAGAACAGATCTGTTTTCCATGGTACAGTCAATATTCTTCTCCAACAATACAGTAGTTCAAAGGTATCATTTTTTCTTCTGTCTTCCCTTTTCACTGTCTAGCTTTCACATGCCATTAACATCATAGAGGTTAGGAATAGCAACAAATAGGAAAATAATATCAGATCACAAAATGGTGAATAACCATACAATACTGGGAATTGTAAATGACACAGGATTAAATGATTCCTTTTCCTCTGATTATACCTAGGATCTGGGAGAATCGACAAGCCATTGTATTAGCAGCTCAAGGCCATCTTACTGCTTCTCTACTCAAGGCCTGTTTACTATTCACAACCAACCCTTTTCCACTTGGTTATGACCAATAAACCACACAGCTGTTCTTAGATAAACTCCATGTGTCATACCCCTCAAAAACACCCTTAGATATCATACTGTAGCCCCACATCTATTAATTCATCTCTGGAATTGTCCACATAGTCTCAGATGTTTCATTAATTATGCCTGAACCTGTGACTGCCCTAGAACCCTCAACTTCCGGGAGGTTTATTTGATACTTAGTCTCCAAGCTCAATGCTTGACTGACTTGCAATAAAGTCTACTTCCCCTTTCTCAAAGGCCTGGTGTCTCCCAAGTGACTCAAGCAGTCACACTGGGCAGGGTTCACCTTCACTGGGTAACAGAATCACAGCCTAACCAAGATGACATACATTAGTGGTGGACACAATTTAAACCACAACACTACCCCTATATACTTCTTTCTCAGTTTTTCTAAAGAGAGGAAAGGAAGAAGAAATGGAGTCGGAAGACCTAGCTCCACTCCCAGCATTCACTCCAGAAATCTTCAGCATCACACAATTTTCACTTTTCTTTAATCTTAGAATAATGGTGGGCCCAAGGACAGCCTTCATGTAAAACTTGTTCACATGCAGTCAGCTCTTGAAATTGAGAAGCTCTTAAAAGCTAAATTATAAATAACAGTATTCATGGAATCTATCTGAAGTCTACGCAGACCATCTAAACAATGATCAAGTTAGTCCTTCTGAAGATGTGTCCTTGGGAGTTCTCAGAAGGTGATTTTTTTTTTTAACCCTAATTCTGGGACCCTGTGAATATGCTAATTTACACAGCAAAAGAAACTCTGAAGATGTAATTGAAGTTACAGATTTATGAGATGAGGAGATTATTCTGGAATAGATGAGTGGGACCTAACCAGATGACTGCTTAGAAGCAGAGAATTATCCCCAACTGAAGTTTAGAGATACTGGGGAAGCTATAAGACAGATTTGACTCTGGAGAGATTTAAAAGCTGAGAGTGACTTAAGCACCCCACAATCTTCTGTCTCTCCTCCCCTCTCCCCCTCATTACTGATTTGAGGATAAAGAAAAGGGACCAAGAGTCGAGGAATGCAAGGAGGTTTTTTTTTTTTTTCTTTTCGGTAAAGCTGAGACTAGCCCTCAGCTGAAAGCCAGCAAGAAAACAGGGGCCTAGTTGTTCAACCATCCACAAGGAACTGAAATCTACCCACAACCTAGGTGAGTAAGAAAACAGAGCCTTCCTTGCTGCCTCAGGAAAGAAAGGCAGCCTTGCCAACAGCCTGACCTTTAAATGAGTCAGACCTGTGTTAAATTGATGAAAGAGCTATAATAAAATAACTATGTTGTTCTAAGCCTCTAATTTTGTGGTAATTTGTTGTGGCAGCAATATAAAACAAAATATTAACCCAAACACTGTTGATACTACCAAAATCAAACCCGAACCCCTTGCTGTCTATACCAGCTCATAGACATCCTGTAGGACAGAGTAGAACTGCCCCACAGTTTCCAAGGAGAACTTGGTGGATTTGAACGGCTGATATTTTGGTTAACAGCTATAGCAATTAACCACTATGCACCAGGGTTATCTTGTGGGTATTACATATAGAAAAATTCATAAGGTATCACATGGGAGCCAATAGGTTAATGGTAGGAAATCAAGCATTGCAGCTTCTTCTCAAAAAAATTATTAATATATCTTTAAAACTATTCAATAAATGATTCATTTATTTTGTACGCATTTACTTTCTAATACTACATGAAGTGACTTACAGTACACTAGAAATCACTGTAAAACCAATTATACCATGATACAGACTGCGCCCTGATTGTCTAACTAAATTTGTTTATGTTAACTGTAACAGGTAGATTAAACCACCACCTCTACTTTGACACAAGTTTGTTTGTTCATGTGATCATTTACTGATTATATTTTAAAGGTCAGTTTTTAAAATAAGTGAGAAAATGTTGATAGTCCCATATTTCTACACCACGATTAAATATAAACTTAGAAAGTATGCTAAGAACTTCCTAATCTGTTAAGTACGAAATCTCTCTAGTTAATAACTTTTAAACGATTAATCTGTCTGCTGATTAGCTGACCATGCAAGTGGTTTTGAGAAAAGCATTTGTAATTTTTGTAAAGTTCTGTTTCAACTGGTAAGAATTCAATCTAGAATTAAAAAAAAATAAATGTTAGAAACATAACTTGTGCTAAGAAAATTATGAAAAAAAAAAAAAAAAGCAAATGAACAACATATTCCTGCCTGCTACCAACACCTTGCTTTTTCCTTCTATGGCTTCCCTGAGGCCTGTTCTGCACATTTATTTCTGAGCTGTCAGCCATGTGGTAATGGCATAGTAACATGCTTGTTCTTCATTAAAGTGGCAGCCAGGTCCAGGCTGCTTCCTCTTTGCATGTCAGATATAGTTACTACAAGTAAAAGTCAAGTATGGCAATTGATACAACACCCACATTATAGCTTCTGACAGGCTAGGAAATTGTTGGGGGAATGATTTTTTAAACTTTCAGTAATATTAACTGTTACAAATATATATACAAATAGTTTGCTGGCTTTCTATATATACATAATATAAGGGGAATAAAGTTATCAAAATTGCACAAATGACTAAACAATAAAATATGTTTGAAGAAATTTTACCTTTTAAAATCCAGGAAATATATCTAACATGCACATTTATCCCCCCCCAAAAAAGACAGAATATATTTGCAATTTGTATATGCTCTATGAAATGTTGTGACAAACATTTTTTTTTAAAAAATATCATTCAATTTCACATTAATTTTATTTTAAAAACCTTCCTATTGAGATATAACATACACATTTGACTGTTCAAACCAAAAAAAAAACAAACTCATTGTGGCTGAGTTGATTCCAAGTCACGGTGACCCAATACAACAGAGTAGAACTGCCTCATAGGGTTTCCAAAGAGCACTTGGAGGATTTGAACAGTCAACCCTAGGCCTTAACAATTGCGCTGTTGTAAATCTTTATAAACAATACACTTATGTATATTTAGATGAAAATATAGAAAACTAGCTGTCTTAGCTATCTAGTGCTATTATATTGGAAAAACCACAAGTTAACAGCTTTAACAAAAAGAAATTTATTCTCTCACAGTTTTGGAGGCTAGAAGTCTGAATTTATGGTACCCGCTTACAGGAAGGCTTTTTCGTTTTCTATCAGCTCAGGGGGAAGGTGTTTGTCACTAATCTTCATCTGGTCTAGGGGCTTCTGACTGCAGGGACACTAGGTTGAAAGGATGTGCTCTCCTCTTCGTTCTTGCTTGGTGGTAATGATGTCCCTTTCTCTCTACTTACTTCTCTCTTGTTTTGTCTCTTCTAGGATAAAAGGCAATGCAAGCCACACCCCCCAGGGAAATCTCACAATGGATCAGGGCTATGACCTGTGTAAGGGTGTTGCATCACACTCTAATCTTTAACATAACCTAATACTGTTTCATTAACCACAGGCAGAGATTAGGACTCATAACACACAGGAAAAGCACATCAGATCAGAAAATGGTGGGTGAGCACACAATAATAAGAATCATGGCCTAGCCAATCTGACACATATTTTTGAGAAACAAAGTTAAATGCATGACACTATTGTCACCCAAGAAGCCTCCCTCTTGTCTATTCTCAGTTAATAACTAACTACCCTGCCCTGCTACCAACCCTCAAGTTTGCTTGTGTTTAATCTTTGAATAGTCGTGTAGCTATTATCCCACAATGTGTGTTCTTTCGTTCTGTCATCTTTTATTCAATGCTAAGTCTATAAAATTCACCTAAATTGCTTATATGGCAACAATTCATTTATAATCATTGCTACATATCATTCTATTGAATGAATAATATCACTTTATCATTCTACTATTGAGGAAGTAGACTGGGTGACACAAGCAGTTTGTGATCAACAGCTAATCTAAATGTTGCCAATCTGGATGCGCCTAGTTGCTCTGTAGAAAAAAAGACTGGTTAACTGCTTCTGTAAAGATGGTAACCATAACAACTCTGTGGATCTGTCTCATTCTGTGACTCATAGGGTCTCTGTGAGTCAGGTGGTCAACTCTACAGTAGTGAAAAACCACAACAGTTGTTGATGGGTTATTTTACAAAGCTACTGCAAACAAGGAGCCCTTGCGGTGCAGTAGTTAAAGCAACTGACTACTAACCAAAAGCTTAGCAGTTAAAAGCCACCACCTCCACTGTAGGAAAAAGATGTGGCAGTCTGCTTCTGTAGAGACTGACAGCCATGGAAACCTCATGGAGTCATTTTCAATCAGAACTGATGGATTTGGATTTGTGTGTGTGTGTGTGTGTGTGTGTGTGTGTGAGAATAAAGCTGTTATTAATATGTCATACACAATTTTACCATATTTTGGTGCACATGTATACTACTTTATACCTAGATGTTGAATTGGTGGGTCACCACATATGTGCATGTTCAATTTTGACAGTGCAAACATTTAAGAAAAAGATACCAAATTATCTTCCTTTCTAAAATGTTTGAAAGTTCTTGCTTGCTCTACACTCTTACATTTTTAAATTGTAACCATTTAGATAAGTATGCAGAGATACACCATCATTGCATTGCTCTGATTACATTCAGTACAATTTTATGTTCTGATTGGCCATTTGGATAGCACCTTTTGTGAAATGATTTTCAAAACATTTTCCAGTTCTCCTCAATAAATCGTTTTTGTTTTCCAGTTCTGGTACTGATGAGGGTACTTTGCAGAACATGTGTATCACAAGTATTTTTCTCCTACCTTGCGACTTCTTTTTGTTTCCTTAATGATGTCTCTTGGTGAACAAGATGTTCTTCATTTTAAAAGAGTTTATGAACTTTTTTCTTTCATGGTTAGTATTTGTGCCCTGTTTAAAACATCACTGCAGATATTTTCACACGTTTTTAACTAAATTCTTTTTTAAACTTTCACATTTAGATCTATTATATGTAAGAATTGTTTTTTGCAGATGTGGAATATAAGAAATTTAGATATTCAATTGAGTCTATATAGCTTACTGATTCACTGCTATCTGTCATCTACCAGTTGCCATCAAGTGGATTGTGACCCATGGTGGCCTAAAGTGTGTTTTAAGTAGAAATACGCTCCATAGGGTTTTTAATGGCTGATTTCTAGAAGTAGATTGCCAGGCCCTTCTTTCAAGAGTGTTTAGATGGATGTGAACCTCCATTTTTTTGGTTAACAGTCAGCCAGCTAAGTGCCGTCGAGTCGGATCTGACTTATGGCGACTATGAGTCGGTTAACAGTCAAGGCTGTTAAATATTTGCACCACCTAGGGACTCCCTTCATCATCTATTACATTCATTTACACTCTATTTTGGTGTTATCTTCTTGTAAGCCAGGAGACTGTGTTTACATCTGGATGTGTGTCATGGATTGAAATGTGTCACCCTAAAAGGGTGTGTATTACTTTGGCTGGGCTACGATTTCTAGTATCCTGTGTTTTTCCTGGATGATGTAAACTTTGCCTCTGTGATGTTAAGAAGGAGGATGGGCTGCAGCTGTGTTGGTGAAGTACACCTCAATCTACAGGATTGTACTGTGTCTTGAGGCAGTCTTATGGGAAACAAAAGGAAAGGGAAACAAGCAGAGAGTTGGAGACTTTCCACCATAAAGAAAGAAGCACTGGAAGCAGTAGGCCTCCTTTGGCCTCAAGGTCTGTGCATCTCAGAAGCTTCTTGTCCACGGGAGGATTGACGACAAAGACTTTGCTCCAGAGATAATACAAAAAGAATTCCCCTGGAGGTAACACACTGAATTTGTACTTTTAGACTACTTTTCTGTGAGAAAATAAATATCTCTCGTGAAGACAATCTACTTGTTATATTTTTGTTATAGCAGTAGTAGATGACTAAGACAGAATTTGGTACTGAGAATGGAGTGCTGCTCCAGTAGATACCTAAAATGTGGAAGCAGTTTTGAAACTGTGAATAAATAGACGTATAGTAGCAGTGGCAGAGAAGTGGCAGTGATGAACCACCAGCAGCAGAACCAGGACACGAGCATTCGATGGCAATGGAGCTGACCCACAGAGTAAGAAGGCTAATTGCCTGATGGAGTGGAGTGCCTTCAGGCACTTATCAGTGGAGCTAGGCTTGCTGACCCATTGAGCAAGAGGACAAGTGCCTGTGTGCAGAAAGCTTTCAAGCAGCATGAGATGCCTCTGGGCACTTATCTGTGGAGCTCTTGAGCTTTGGAACACCTGCCCCAGCAGGGCAGATGTGGAAGAGAGGCCTCAACCAAGAGTACAGAGGCAGGGAGCACAAGAATCTGAGCTGCCTCATTCTCAAAAGATATGTCCATAACTTCGTGGATTTTCAAAGGGTGGATCCATGGCCTCTGGTGTTTTTAAGGGTGGAGTCCCCACTTAGGTGAAGTAGGAGAATGGTGCACCTAAAGACCAAGGAGCAGAGAATGGACTATCACTTTCAAAACCTTGAGAGCTAATGTAACGTGTTCTGCTAACTTATTTTCCTGCGATTTCTCCCACATGTAATGGAAATGTCTATTTAAACCTGTTCTGCCATCATGCCTTTGAAAGCAGATAACTTGTGCTTTAAATTTCCCAGGTGAAGAAGTTTTGGAATTCAGACTTGAAGTTAAGACTTTTGCTATTACATGAATATGTTGTACATGTTGCAAGGATGTGGTTTTGGAGTGTCAAAGGGTTGAAAGTTATGCATAGAATTATGTCCCCTCAAAACATATGTATCAATTTGGCTAGACCATAATGTATGGTATTGTGATTATCCTGTGTTTTATAAATCCTGTCTTTATGATGTTGATGAGGGATGACACACTGCAGTTGTGTTGGTTAGGCAGGACTCAATCTACAAGATTGTATTGTGTCTTGAGGCAATCTCTCTGGAGATAAAAATGAAAGGAAAGCAAGCAGAGAGTTGGGGACCTCATACCATCAGGGAAGAAGCACTGGAGCAGAGGATGTCTGTTGGACTCAGGGTCCCTGCACCTCGGAAGCTCCTGGTCCATGGAAAGATTGATGTCAAAGACCTTCCTCCTGATCCAAGAGAGAAAGTCTTCCTCTGGAGCTGATGTTCTGAATTTCTATCCTGCTTTTCTGTGTGAATATAAATTTATTTCTCTAGCTGAAGATATTCACCTGTGATATGTATTATAGTAGCACTAGATGACTAAGACAGTATGTTTCTGGAACCTTTGTTTCACCTTACTTTTATTTGTCCTTGAACCAATGCCACATTGCCTTAATTACTATAGCTTCAGAGTAAGTCCAGACATCTGCTAATAGAAGTTCTCCAACTTTTTCCCATTTAAGGTTGTATCTTTTTACACACTTTAGAATGAATGCATCAATTCCAACTATAAATAAACTTGGGAGTAAGCTCTCACATCTTTATAATATCAAATTTCTAATTCATAAAGGTGGTAGATCATTCTATTTGTTTAGAATTTTTTTGACTTCTCTCAATACAGCTTTTGGTTTTCTGTGTAAAAGACTTACACATCTTTTGTTGGATATATTCAATAGGCATTTTGACATATAGTTATTCTATTACAAATACTATCCCTCCTTATATGTAAAATTTTGTTTTCTAATCACTTGTGAATTGCAATACATTCAATTTTTGTTTATTTTATACTGACTGACTTTCACAAATCCACTTATTATTCCTAGTAGTTCATCTCTAGAATATTTTGGATTTTGTATGTACAAAATAATGTTTACTTCAAATAATTAAAGCATTTCATCCATCTTTATCTATATTAAACAAGTTCTTAATATGATTTCTATTTTTAATTGGCTACGAGTTATCATGAGTGTGTTTTGAATTTAACCAAAGACTCCTTCTTCACTTGTTGCAATAACTACTGTATCTTTTTCTGTTAAATGTGATAAGTTGCACTTATTGTAATAATTTTTAAGGCTGGAAATTGTTTGTTTTGATTGTTTCTGTAGGTCAAACATTCTTCCTTCTAATTTACATGTTATTAATTACCTTTTCACATTCTATTTCTCTCCATGGATTTCAGAAAAATAAACATTTAAACACAATTAATATGAGGACATAAGTGAAGTGGAATAGGATTAACAGGTCTCAAGATCTTTTGTGTACTGTTGGTACGTCATTGCTATTCTCTACTCATGAGGAAAATAACATCTGTCCCATCTGACTAACATGCTGGTTATAACCTTTATAAAGGTAAAATGACTGAGTGGAAGTGAAAATGAATGATAAACTATAAAGAATGGTTATTAATATTAAGTTCAAATAGTAACTTGTTACAATGTAGTTCATTATTATTTAATAAGTAATAATACATATAATTTGAACCTTTTCTCCTAGAACTTTTATTTATTGAACAATAAGAGTAGAGTTTGTTCACTGAAAAATTTCCCCCAGAGCTATTTGTATCATCAAAACCATCAAATGAGAATGATTCAAATTTGCTAGACTATTACTTGAAACATAACAAAACATTCTATTATAAATTCATCTGTAGGTAGTATATAAAGATTTAAGGTGGATAGCAATACGCATGAGTTACTGATTATAAGAAAAAATTCATGATTTTTATATGGTTCTAGCATAAACATACCAAAAAAAAAACAAAACAAAAAACCATTGCCATCAAGTCAGTTCTGACTTCTAGCAATCTTATAGTAAGGAGGAGAATTGCTCCATAGAATCTGGTAGATTCAAATTGCTGACATTTTGGTTAGCATACGTAGTTCTTAACACTATACCACCAGGATTTATCCAGCATAAACACAGCTTCCTAAATTTAACACGATAATCTAAGCAAGCTATGTTAGATATACCAGATTGTTATAAAAACCAAACCTGCTGTTATGGAGTAGATTTTAACGCATAGAGGCCCTACAGTACAAGGTAGAACTGGCCCACAGAGTTTCCAAGGAGCACCTGGTAGACTCAACCTTATGAGTGTAGCCATGACACTCAACCACTATGCCACCAGGATTTCCCAGATAAGTATAGTCAATCATGGTCTCATGTGTATTTGGAGCCTTGGGAGCACAACAGTTAAGAGCTCAGCTGCTAACCAAAAGGTCACCAGTTCAAATCCATCAGCAGCTCATTGGAAACTCTATGGGGCAGTTCTCCTCTGACCTATATGGTAGGTGATATGATATGCTATGAGTTAGAATTGATTCATTTGCAAAAACCTTTATACAGAACTAACCCTGCAGCTTGAACAAGTAGAGAGAGACCAACAGAGGAACCCCTCAGGCACTAGAAGAAAACAGATCATAAAGACTAGAGCAGAACCAAATGAATTAGAGAACTGAAGAACAATTGAAAAAATTGAAAAGAAAAGCTAAACTTACCAAAGAAAAACAGGAAAGGAAACAAATAACCCAAATAAGAAATGAGAGGGCAGTTGTCATAACAGATCCAACAGAAATCAAAAATATCCTAACGGAATACTATGAAAGACTGTAACAAATTTGAAAATCTGGAGAAATTGACAAATTTCTTGATTCATATCACCTACCAAAATTATCACAAGGTGAAGCAGAACAATTTAATAATCCCATCACAAAGGAAGAGATAGAAAAAGTCATCCAAAAAACTACTAACCAAAAAAAGTCCGGGCACAGGTAGCTTCAATGCAGAATTCTACCAAGCTTTTAGAGAGGAGTTACCTCCAATACTACTGAGACTCTTTCAGAGTATAGAAAGGGATGGAATACACTCATTCTACGAAGCCAGCATAACCCTGATACCAAAGCCAGGGAAAGACCCAACCAAAAAGGAGAACTATGGAACAATATCACTCATGAATCTAGATGCAAAAATCTTCAACAAAATTCTTGCCAATATAATACAATAGCATATCAAAAAAATAATCCATCATGACCAAGTTGGATTCATACCAGGGATGCAAGGTTGGTTCAACATCAGAAAAACCATTAATGGGATCAACCACCTAAATAACACAGAAGACAAGAATCACCTGATCTTGTCTATTGATGCAGAAAAGGCATTTGATAAAAGTCCAACACCCATTCATGTGAATAACTCTCAGCAAAATAGGAATAGACAGCAAAGTCCTCAATGCAATAAGGGCTATTTATACAAAGTCAACTGCTTATGTCATCCTGAATGGAGAGAGACTGAAACAATTTCCCATGAGAACAGGAACTAGACAAGGATGCCCACTCTCACCTCTCCTATTCAACATTGTACTAGAAGTTCTAGCCAGAGCAATTAGACAAGACAAAGAAATAAAGGGCATCTGGTTTGGCAAAGAAGTAAAAATCTCCCAACTTGCGACGATACGACTTGTATACACAGAATCCTAGAGAATCCGTAAGTAAACTACTCAAACTGACAGAAAAGTTCAGCAGTGTCAGGATACAAGATAAACATAAGTAAATCAGTAGGATTCCTTTATACCAACAATGAGATTATTAATGAAGAAATCACGAAATCAATACCATTTATCATATAGCCCCTAAGAAGTACCTAAGAATAAATCTAATGAGAGAAATAACAGACCTTTACAAAGAGAACTACAAGTCCTTTTTACATGAAACTAAGGAAAACTTACATAAATGGAGAAATCACAATGAGATATCATCTCACCCCAACTGGGTTGGCCATGATCCAAAAATGCAAAACAAAAAATGCTGGAGAGGCTGTGGAGAAACTGGAACTCTCCTACACTGCTGGTGGGATTGCAAAATGGTGTAGCCTCTTTGGAAAGCAATCTGGAGCTTCTTTAAAAAGCTGGATACAGATACACCACTTGACCCAGTAATTCCACTTCTAGGAATATACCTTACAGAATCAAGGCCATTCACACCAACTGATACATGCACATAAATGTTTATCACAGCACAGTCTGCAATAGCAAAAAGATGGAATCAACCCAGATGCCCAACAACAGAGAAATGGATTGGTAAACTATGGTATATATACTCAATGGAACACTATGCAACAATAAAGAACAACGAGGATTTTACAAAACATCTCATAACTTGGTTTCAATTGGAAGACCTTATGTTGAGTGAAAGTAGCCAGCGACAAAAGGACAAATATTGTATCAGACTCCTACGATAAGAAGATTGATGCATAGGAGAAAAGACTCTCTGATGGCTGCAGGGGTGGGGAGAGATGGAGAGTAACAGGGGGTGGGTTTAGATTAGATAGCTGACAGAAATTTGGTTGGGTGAAATCTGTGACAGCACACATTAGAAAGAAGCTCTATATTAACTGGACTTCAACATAACATGATTACTAACCCCATCTTAACCCAATATTGCAGGGACAGAGTAGCTGGGGCGGGAGGATGGGGACCATGCTGTCAGGGGAAATTGAGGCCACTTGGGACAGCTAGCATTTTGCAAAGACAGCTTTCTGCACCCCACATTGGTGAGTGGCATCCGGGGTCCTAAAAGCTGGGAAGCTGTCATCTGATGGCACAGCAAATGGTTCCAACTCAGCAGGAATGGATGATCACCAAGGACCAAAACAACATGGGGAAAAGAGAACCCAGAAAACAGAGAGACCCTCGTGAGTGTGTGACTACATCAACTTGTGCCTGGAAGAATCGGATGGTGCCAAGCCACCACCAGTGATAGCCGTGATGGAGCTCCCAAAGTTGAGTCTCACAGGCAACACAGAATAAAAAGGGGTGCACCCTGAGATCTCCACTAAAAGACCTCAACTGATGGTCCGTGGGCCCCGGAGTTGCCCTGGGAGCACGGCCCCTGGCCCTGATGTTGCCCCTGTCTGTAAATCATAATGGAGGTCAACTTTTCAGATAGGAATGAATTGGACTTGATGACACAGGATGACTATATCATGTGTGCACTGTATGTTTCTATGCATCTATAGGATGTCATCCTGCTGACCTCTTACTGGAAGAAGGAGAGTGGGTGGAGAGGAGGGGAATAGGAGGCTGTTGGGAAGATGAGACATGTATGGAGCAGAGAGGAAAAGTGTGCTGTCACTGGGCAGGGAGAGCAGTGGGAGCTGCATATAGATTGGCATGGAAATTTATATGAGATTGTACATTTTCATTCAATCATAGTTTAAAAAAAGAAAAAAAAAAAGAAAATCTTTACACAGAATTTTCCCTATACAGCAAATGGACTGCCACCTACTTGTGAGGTTAAGTTTTAAATGCTTTCTTAGTTTCAACAATTGAGCTATCTAAGAAGAAAAAGTGATAGAAATTCAAAATAGGAGCTAGATAATCATGTCCAAAGCAAACCTCCTAGAGAGATTCAAAAGTTGCATTTCCTCTGAAAAAAACCATACATTACTTTTAAGGTGTTTTTCTCTTTTGTTTTGCTTTTTATTCCTTCGCTAGACAGGCAGATGATGGATTCCCAGAGACGGATGATGCTTTCCTGAGAAATAAAGGACCAGCTCAGCAGTAGAAGAGCGGCCACAGCAGAGTCACACCAGCTATCCCTGCAAGTTTCACTTTGTTAGCTTTCATAGCCACTTAGCTTTAATGTCGGGTCCATCGTAGGAATTGGGGGAACAAGATCAGCACTTGGGCTCCAAACATCTTCCCTATTATTATCGCTCCATTTGCTTTGGTGATTATTCTGTACCCTACTACTTGTACTTACGACAGGACCAACAGAAAGTGAGAGGGGAATTCCTGCATTTCCCACGCAGGGAGAATATAAAAATCAAAGGAAATCCATACTGACTAAAAGGTACATGTATGAATGAAATGAGTGTCAACTACAGGCATAAATTACCTGGGATGAACATGTGGAATTTCTACTCATAAAAAAACAGGGTATCCTTATCACCATTGCCAGTATTATTTTTACAAAAATGAAGTTAATGACTTTGGAGAGAGACTTCTCCTTATGGAAAAAAAAAAAAAAAATCTTAAAACCTAACTCTACTTAAAGCATAAGAAAAAAATCCTATGGAATATCAAACAAAAGAAAACATGATCAATCAAGATTATAAGTCTGCTGAGGGAGAGCTGCAATGAAATAAAAAAAAAAAAAAAAGCTGTTTTCCTGTACATTGAAAAATATATTTTATACACATCGGATTATTTTGGGAAAATTATATGTATGTGTAAAGAAAACAACTCCTGATAGGTTAAAAAGCATTTTTTGTTTCTTTTGGTGGACTCTGACTTTGTTGGAAGGAAAATGAAAGACTTGTAAGTAGCATACATTCCCTAAATGTTAGAATAACCTAGGGTAAAACTTCTAAATAAATAAAAACTCTCAAAATAATTGGAAAATAATTTGTGAGAGTATTAGCTATCTTACACTAGTCACAACTACTGATTAGATCTTACCCAGATGAAATTTGTTACCTCGACATTCAACATCTTGGCAAAGTCTTCATCGCTAATTAAAATAATAGCAATGGAAGAGCATCTGCAATTGCTCTGTTTAGGATAAAATTACAAGGGTTATAAATCTCTGAGCTTCAGGGCATAAACTGATCACCAGCTGGGGTGAAAAAGAAATGTCTACCTATTGTGTACTCTTGCAAAATTAAGTACATTATACGGTTTGTTCCCTCAGAAACATCTGGCACAGGCTACTCCTTGAAAGGCTACTGGACTGGATACAAGGAACCCTACTTGGCTAAATTACAGAAATTTTGTGGTTCCACATATACAAAAGATATGAAGTTCAGAGGTATGCTAAAAGAATGCTGGATTCTTCACCTCAGTGTCACTGGTTCAAATTCTTCCCAGGCTAGTGATCAAAGACCATTACAGATGTCAGGTAGAAAATGAGAAACTGGAAATAATTCAAATTTTGTTGTCAGTTTACTTAGCATAAAACAAAGCTAACATCATAATGGACAACACTTAGTAGTTTCCAAGGTGGGAAAATAGAATGTCCATAGACTTTGAAGTATGAGAGAGATTGAGAAAGAAGGGAAAGCTCCCTTTCTGACCAACTGTACTGTTCAAATGAAGAGGCCAGTTTGCTTTCAGGCCAGTCCAGATAGATCAAAACCCCCATAAGGAAAAGACCAGAGCCAAGCCGAAGACCCCTCCTTTTATCAGGTGGGGTGAGAAGGAAGAGGGAGGAAGAGGGCAGAGTTGAGATAATGTTGAAGCACAGCGTTCCCTATCTTGCCCAGGAATGCAGACCAGTAGGGCACCATGGTGACCCAGATCACTTTGTGAAATACCAAGACTAGTTTGGTGGGGGAGGTGGGGGTTGGAGAACAGAGGCCAGGCTTACCCAAGGTCATCTCCTTTCCTTAAAGTCAGATGACTTGGGACTTGCTTAACTGAAAAGGAAGTCAGACAGAGAACATTGCAATGAAGACTGGACATCATGAAAAAGAAAATGGTTAACAATCACTTAATAATTATTAACCAGTGATTATTCAGTGGTCAATTACTAGTATTTATTGCTGTGTCCCTAAATTAGAAGGATCCCTCAGAAATTCCAAAAACAGAATATAAGGAAGATAGTTCATTTTCATGTTCAACTGTCTTCTATCACATTCTTGAGTCACAAACTTGGAATTATACAGGCCAAATGGAACAGAGTTGACACTGATTTTTTTTTTTTAATAAATTTCATTTAAATGCTTTTAGGGTGTTATCTTTCCACTTCTCACCAGTTTCTGATACTCCTGTTCACTTAGTCCTAGCCCTTCCATACCTTCTTATTGTAGTCTTTACCTACCAAAGCAATCGTTTACAAATATCATTACAAAATATCATTTTTAAACACAGTTTTAGCTATTTTGTATGTTTCCTTTATTGAAATGTATTAAATCCATAGTTTGATTTGAAGGCTTTATTGCAAGGGAATCCTACAATAAAGTCAGTCCTAAGCTTTTTTTTTCCATTAGAGATGATAATGATATCAAGTGTTAGAGATTCTGCTTTTCAAACTCTGTTCATCCTAACATTCTTTGAAAAACTTTCAAAGATCTTAACTTTTTTGTAAGCCATAAAGCCTACAACAGAATGCTCACTAAAACATTAGTTCTGTGTGCTTCTACATTTCTTTGCCAATCTCACCTTCACCTAGCAAGAGATTTTCATAAGCATAAGCTTTTTTTTTTTTTTTTAACATGTTGTTGTGGGGTAAAAACAAAATGAGCAGAGCCTGCTTACAGAAATACCTAGGGAGAGGGCTGCAATTGGCAAAAAAAAAAAAGTGCACGTTATTTGTGTAAAACATGGTAGTACTTCAAAAAGATTTTATTTGTCCCCATGCAGCTCCTCATGAAGCTACACTTGTGTGTTTTAACATCTTTTTCCTTTCCTACATGAGTATGACATTGCTGACAGTCAGTATATAGTTCATTACAGACCCCAAGTGCGTTCTTGCTGCATTTTTACACACTTTCAATGGGTCAGTGGTTCCATACGAGCCCAGGTATATTTTCATTTTCTTCTGAAAGTAAACTGCTAAGAGCTCTTCACCAGCACAGATACATTCTAAATAACCACACAGTAGATGTTAACTGTATTATTGTGATGGAGATCAATTTAGATATTCTCAGTGTACTTATTTTGTTTAATGTTATTGAAATTTGAGATAGTTTTCCAACATAGAAGTTTTTAAGTTGATATTACGATAACACTTTCCAAAGATTTTCTGATACAGTTAGTGTTCAAGGAATTGCCACATTTAGAATCTGTGAGTCATTAACCTAGGGTCAGCCATGCATGTTCCCAAGTCAGGGGGTGTCTGCAAAGCTAAGCTACACAGAAGTACAGAAGTGGTTTTATCTTTCTAATCCTCAAATGACTTTCAGGGCTGGAAAATTTTGAAACTTAAGTTGACAACTCTGGGGGACAAACCTGCTGCAGACTAATGCTTCTTAGAACATCTGCTTTGGAAGGAAAACTAGTGATCGAAAGACTCAGTGGAAAAATCTAAGGTAGGGACTATGTGATTTAAATGTGCAGATGTGAACACGGAGATAGTTAAGGGAATGGTTCTATATTAGTTTTGCATTGCTCTGTAACAAATTACCAAAATTTAGTAGCCTACAACAACACGCATTTATCATCTCACAGTTCCATTGATCAGAAGCTCAGGCATAGCTTAACTGGATTCTCTACTTCGTGTCTCATCTCAGACTCTAAGAATATAATGGACTGAGTTACCTCATGACTCAGCTAAAGAAATATCTACTTTCCAATTTCCTTAGGTTGTAGGTACAATTTATTTCCTTGTGGTTATTATCAACATCCCCGTTTTCTTGACGGCTGTCAGGGAGGCAATACTCTTAATTGTTAAATACACTTTCAGGTCCTTACCATACAGCCCCTGCCGTCTTCAAACCAGCAATGGACACTTGCATGTCAAATTTCATTTCACATTTTGAATATCTTTTTTCCATGAAAAAGCCTAGGTCCTTTTTAAAGGCTCACTTAATTAGGCCAGAATCACCATGGATAATTTCCTTTCCTTAAAGTCAAATGGCTTAGGGTTGTAATTACGTCTTCAAGATTCCTTCACAGTAACATCTAGACTAGTATTTAATCAAATAACTGAGATAAAGTATGTGTATACCAAGCAGGGAGAAGCTTGGGACAATCACAAAAATAGAATCAGTAGGCACACATATACCACACAGATCTGTCTATGATTTATTATAATTCTCTCATTTAATTGTTGAGGATGGCAAAGCCAAGCCAAACCAAGTGCCGTCGAACAAATCCAAAATCTGTAGTCAAGAAGTAAGGTCATAAGCAAACTGGAAACCATGGACATGAGCAGAAACTGTTTTCTACAGGGGGAATTCCTTCTCTTTCTCAGCCATGTCAATAGTATCCTAGGGAGTGCCTTTTGACTAGCTAATGGATGGAAAAAAAAAAAAAAAAAACAGGTCCAGTTTGCAGACATTTGTATACAGCATATAGGTACTACCTGAAAGTAGACAGCTGCAGCACTATTGTCCTTTCTAGGACAGCCATGAAGGACAGTGGTGAAGGGAAATTCTACCAGTGGGCATAATTTCCTTTGAGCAGTGTGTCTAGTTCTTCATTTTGTCTAGAAGGAGAAACAGCCAGAAGTTTCAGTCTCTATCAATTTATGGTCAGTGGCTTGACTGGAGAATCACGAATTTGGAAGGAATGTGATTTAGAAATTGGTGGCAAAGAGGTCTGGGGCAGAGGTTCATATGTGATAGAATTCTTTGAATGGCACAGAATGTGAAAATACTTGTCTCCTGTGTGAATGTTCATATAATGATGGCTGTATTAGAAGAATATTTTAAAAATCAATCCTGCTGACCTCTGGCTGGAGGAAGGAGAGCGGGTGGAGAGGAGGGGAAAGGAGACTGTTGGGAGGATGAGACATGTATGGAGCAGAGAGGAATAGTGTGCTGTCTCCGGGCAGGGAGAGCAGTGGAAGCTGCATATAGGTGGGCATGTAAATTTATATGGGAATGTACATTTTCACTCAGTCATGTTAAATAAAATAAATAAATTAATTAATTAAATAATTTTAAAAAATCAAGTGGATACAATGATCAGTTCAATGGCTTAGAAATTAGTCTCTTTCTCCAGTCATTCCTGTCATTGTCAAGTTGGTTTGTGAACAAAGTGGTCATGGTGATTATGGAGATTATGCATAGGCTCAGCAATACTGACTTTCACTCACACAAGCAGTCCTGGTTACTATCATTGCAGAGTACTCAATCTGCCCACAGCGGACATCAACCCCAAATTCCTCACGAGGCACTGTTTCCCAGTGTGATCAGCCACCTACCTGGTAGGGAGGCTGCTCACAGTAGACTACTTACATCATGGAAGGGTTGCTGCTTTGCTGCTATGGAAAAGGCCCTTACTCTGGATATGAATTTGTCTTCCTTGTTCCCAAGTGGAGTCCCTGGGTGGTGCAAATGTTTAATATGCTCAGCTGCCATCCAAAAAGTTAAAGCAACTTGTCACAATCTTTTCTTAGTGGAGTGACCTAACGCTTCATTCCTAAAGGGTACAGGTCATTTACTCTTGACTGAGCTACTCTGTTACACTATTCCATTGACTTTAGTCACAGGACATGGGAGTATGAAGAGATGCCCTATAGGGTCTCCTGTATTCCAGACATAGTTTTGATTATCTTAATTGTGTAGTGCAGCTCAACTTCCTTTGGTTGTCAGGCTCAAGCACCTCAGGCAGTATAGTAATCCTCTTCTGACCTCTCTAAATTTACAGATACCTTAACCATCAGTTATGGTATTCTGCACAGCATTGCTTCTGACCAAGGAACTCACTTTAAAGCAAATGAAATTCAGTAAGGAGGCCACGCTCATGGAATTCACTAGTCTGTACGTGTTCACCCATCATCCTGAAAGAGTCACTTGGTATAACCGTGGAACTGCCTTTCTGAAGACTTAGTTTTGGCACTAAGTAGGCAGCAATACATTGCATAGTCATAACACTGCCTTACCAGACGTGATATCTGCTCTAAATCAGTATCCAATATACAATGCTGTGTCTCCCTCCCATAGCTAGGATTCATAGGTTTAGGAATCATGGAATAGAAATGGGAATCTCTTCAGTCACTAGTGATCCATTAGCAAGTTTTTCCTTTCCATTTCCATAAACAGATGTTGCTGGTCTAGAGAGCTCAGATCCAGTGAGAGAAATCTTCCACCTGTGGGTATAGCAATGATTCCATTGAACTAGAAGCTGAGACTTCCAAATGACCACTTTGGGCTCCTCATATCTCTGAATCAATAGGCAAAGATGGGTTTACTCTACTGGCTGGGGTCATTGATTCTGCCTACCCAGGGGAAATGAGTTGCTACTACACAGTGGAACTGAAGAATAAGGATGCCTAGAATACAGGACAGCCTCTAGGGTATCTCTTAGCATTCCTACGTCCTATCATTAATTTAAAAATGACAACAATCCTATTCCTGAGGTACTGTTTACAGCCCATATCTTTCAGAAATGAAAGTTTGGACCACCCTGCCCCACCAAGCAAAAAACTGTGACAGGCAGAGATGCTTGCAGACAGCAAAAGGAATACAGAACGGAGGAGGAAGATAATTACAAATACCACTTACAACAAAATGATTCATTGCAGTGAAGACTGTAATAGTCACATGTATGTGTTCCTTATTTTGACATGAATATGTTTATAGATACATTAATCAAGTATTTTTATTATCTTCACTCTGCTATCCTTTAGGATAAGAAAGGGATAACAGAAAATACATAATATATGTCTGTGTTTAAGTTACGGGATATCAAGAAGAAGACTGAATATTACCTCTTGTGTTCTCCTCTGGAGAAGGAATCAGTGTATTTCTAATTGTATGGGGAATCATTTTATTTTGGTAGGTGAAATAATGCTTTTGTCTTTACTTGGATATTAAATACGGTTTAAGGAAATGTATATGGGTACCAAGGTGACAAAAAAAAAAAAAATAACTGTGATGGTTTTTTTTTTGGTGTGTCAACTTTGCTAGGCTACATTCCCCAGTAATTCAATGAAACCCCAATCTAGATGTTGTTGTGAACATATTCTACAGACGTGATTAAACTCCTTAAGTAGAAGACTTTAAGTAAAGGAAATTATGCTATATAATCTGAGTGGGTCTGATTTAGTCAGTTTGAAGATCTTAAATGCAAGGCTGAGGTTTTACAGAGAGAAAGAGACAGAAACAGAAGAAACTGTGCCTGTGTGTTATCAGCTTTGGTTTGTGTTTAGGAGACTTCTGGCCTTTCTAAGATCTTCCCTTCCTGCCCACCCTACAACTTTTGGACTGACTTAGCCAATCTACACGATGAGGTAAACCACTTCCTTGCAGTACATAAATGCATGCATACACCCATACATAAACGCACATATATTTAGAAAGATAGATGGGAGCTAAATACAGTATAATGACAGAGATGGCGCCCCTTGCATGATGCAACTGTTAGTATGTGCTAATTTGCTAACAGAGGGACTGGAAGCCCAAGGCTGCCCAGACGCGCCTCAAAAGAAAGGACTGGCGGTCTACTTCCAAAAAAAATCAAACACTGAAAACTTTGTGGCAGCCAGTTCTACTCTGACACACATACATGTGTCGTAAGTTTGGAGACCATTCAATGGCAACTGGGACTGGAACACAGACCATCTAGACATACAGGTAGAGATTTCCTACTGGTTCTGCCTTTTTAATTGAACCCTGACTAATACAGGGCAAAACTTAGAATTTTGTCTACCACAGCTGTCTTGGAATGCGTGTAGCAAGGTATTGTAGAAATCACCGGGAACATTACTTAACTTCTCTAATTTCACTTATCTCCTATATATTTCAAAGATCTACATTGCAAAGTTGTGAACAGAAAAAAACAAACACGAAAGTGACCTGTTGTTTCTACTAAAAACATCTGTATTGTTTGTGTTAGTCTGTTTGCTGGAGAGGATTAAAATGAAAGTTGACTTGGATTTGGGGGAAGTCTCTAGCACAGACTTCGGTGGCTCAGGGATGTTTTATAGCAATCAACTGCTGCCCTAGGATTTGGAATTTATCTTCAGAGATTTTGATGCCTTGTAGGGGAAAAAAAGTTACAGAAACCTTAAAATTACTGATGTAGCATTTTCATGATGTTTTACTATATTTCATTTTTTATTTTATCTTTATATCGTACATGATGCTGTGCTTCTAAGAAGAGATCACCTATGTAAAGAACATAAAAAGAAATAAAAATCTTTCACGCTCCCACCACCTAAAGCAGCTATACAAAGGCAGCCTTCCTTTCTCCTTTATATAAGCCCATATTCATCTAAGGAATTAAAAACAAACAGCCATGGACAATCAGTGAGCAATAATGCAACCAGTGCCGAACTCCATTTCCAGACTTAACTCATTTCTAGAGCCTGTTCTTGACTCAAGGATTTTCATGGATCTGTTACTGAGTGATTCCTTACAAAGCCTCGTTATCTTATTATTCTGAGGTCCTTTTTAGGTAGTTTCATGAGCTTCTTTCAGGTGGGTCCCGATGTTCTATGAAAGTCTTGAAACAATCCACCACAGCCTTAAAGTTTCTATAAACATGGTTTGTGGAAGTAACCTCCCATTTTAGATTAAATGAAACACAAGGAGTTAGAGTGAGTTCAAATTAGAGTCAGCATCAGATGCTGTTGGCTTCAATTCACACCCCAGTTTCTAAAAGTTTCGTCGTAAATGCACAGGTGGCAGTATTTTAAGAATTACTTTAAGGACTTTAAGTATTATTTTTGGTGTAGTTCCTAATTATTACCTTTCATTACTGATACTCAGAAGTCTCAAGTAAGCATAGATCATTGTAATTTATCTTAAACCCTTATTTTGATTACTGTAAAAAATTTTCCAAATTGTTATCTGACTTATACCTAAGAAATGTTATCCTTTTAATTGCTGCAACTGTGTGAAATTTTAGTTCAATTTTAACTGAAAATCTTTGCTAGCAGAATCCTCCAGAAAAATACTATAGTTTTTAAAAAATCTGAATGAAATACCCTGAGAGAAAAGCACATTGATTTCTTCAGTTATTAAGGAACAACTGACCTGGACAAGGTCTTGGCAATTCATTTTTATTTTGGAATTTGTGAGTGATTTGGAAATTGCTGAATTATGACACAATACAAGATCTTATGTGGTAGACAGATGTTAGTGCCCATGACACAGGGTTTCTGATATATCTGACAGAAACTGGTATGACCTACAAACAAGAAGAAAGGGCCCCATAGGTTTTGCACATCTGGCCAGACATAAAGACTATACTCTGCCACATGTACAGAGACCCTGAATGATTCTCCCACACAACTGGTGGAAAACAACAAACATTGCACTTTAACTACTATCTCTGAAAATAACTTATAGCCCTCTAAATGTTAAATTTCTGACTGATATTTTCATTTTTTTGTTACTATTCAAAATATAGATTCCCAAATGATTTGCAGTCCCATTTAATTTAAACAACTAAAGCTCTCTAAAACGATTTGGCACATAGGAACTTGATGTACCTTGTTTAAATCACTCTCATCTCAAATGGAAACTAGTTATGTTTATACTGTGCAAGGATAAAGACGAACTTAGTAAAATTGGTTTATTATTTTATCAAAGTTACAATAAAATATACAACAAAACCACTTCGATATGATTTCAGTAAACACATACGAGCGGGAGACAGTGTGTTCAAATATTAAAATATCATTAATATAAAAAACATAAAAGTGCTATAACTTAATAGTGTGCAATCAATTAATTGACAGTAAGATTGATTTTTATTGCAATCTTATTTGTTTAGGTATACCAAGACCTGGAGCCCTGGGGGCCCAGTGGTTAAGTGTTTAGCAGGTTAGCAGTTTGAATCCACTAGCTGCTCCTTGAAAATCAGATGAGGTGGTTGCTATGAGGCAGAATCAACTCACTGGCAATGGCAGTGTGGACCAAGACCCACTAGATGAAGAGTTAAGGTGCTTAAAATTGTTTTTAAGAGTTCTGAGGGTGATAAGGTGGTTAAGTGCTACGTTTGCTAACCAAAAGGTTGGCAGTTCAAATCTGCCAGATGCTCCTGGGAAACTTCATGGGGCAGTTCTACTCTGCTTACAGGGTTGCTGTGAGTTGGCTTCAACTTGATGGCACTGAGTTTGGTTTTTTCTTTTCGAGGGTGATAACGTTTTTCATTAAATGACTGAAACACTTTAAATAGGCTCCCTTCAAACATATCCGTCAAATCCAAGTGTACCACTGAATGGCAAACTTTCTTACTTCTTAGCTCATTAGTTAAAAGATTGCGAAACACACAGGAAAAATAAAATAGCAAAAGGAGCAAAAGCAACAAAGGGTAGACATTTTCAAAAACAGCAGAAAAGAAAACTTTCTGAAGACCCATTCATTAAAAATGGAAAAGACCAATTTTGTTCGAACAAGGCAACAGTTTGGGATCTCAGACTCTTCAAATGAAAACATGTCAGCAATCCTTGTGCGTAGTTATAGTTAGTGTCAAATGCTTTCAGATTTGAGTTGAGACTTTTTGCCAGTTTGGGAGCTAAGGGAATATATTATCTCAGCCCACAAAGGGTTTCATTAAAAGGCTGAAGGAAGTGGAAATCCAACACCAGTTAAGGAAATCAGCAAATAAATTACAAAAACTGTCTCTTTGCCTGTCCCTTTGAATCTTAATGTTGTATTCAAACTATTGGGCATGTAACTGAATATCTCAACTACCTGAAGAAATAATGGAGCGTGTCTCTGCAGTAAAACAGAACGGCACTAAACTGATGAGTTTAACCCAGCAGAAAGAGCGGCTGTAAACATGACAAATGCCTGCTATTGATTTCAGGTTTAATTACTCTGTGCGGCACTGACAAAGCCCATCAGATGTTGTTGTGAAGTGTAAATGGAACAGACTACACTTCACTGCCCACAGGAAACTGATGGTGTCTGCAGTTTGCATTGTTTACTTTATCCTCCGTAAACTTCAGCCTTGATCAAATTAACAAGTGCTACTAACCTCCAACAAACTACAATGCACTATGGTTTTTACAGCAACAGCCTTGGAACAACAGTTCAGCATTGTCTCATTGATAACAAATGTCAGCCTAATGGCTGCTGATGAACTCTTTAGCCCAAGACCTTTACTGCTGAACTCCGGAGCTATTGAGATTTTAGCTAATGTTTGGCATGTAGGGGAAGGAAAAAGGGAGTGCTTTACACTACTCATCAGTGGGATGCCAATAAATAACCGGTACCATTTAGTCTCTCCCCAAACCAAAACCCAAACCTGCTGCCGTTGAGTTGATTCTGACTCACAGGGACCCTAGAGGACAGGGTAGAACTGCCTCCTAGAGTTTCCAAAGGGTGCCTGGTGGATTTGAACTGCCAACTTTTTGGTTAGTAGTAGCATTTAACCATTATGCCACTAGGCTTTCCAGTCTTTCCCCATGGGTCCCTAAATTATTTAGTTTCTGATTTCTAACATGTTTTTTCAAGAATGGTTGTAAGTAATCATAACTAACTTTAGGTTAATTGGAAACACTGGCGGCACAGTTGTTAAGAGCTAGGACTGCTAACCAAAAGATTGACAGTTCGAATCCATCAAGTGATCCTTCGAAACTTCATGGAGCAGTTCTACTCTGTCTTATAGTGTTGCTATGAGTCAGAATCAACTCAACAACAGTGGGTTTGTTTTTTAGGATTTTAGCTTAATTATGTCCTTTTATTCCTTTTTCTTTTCATATATATAAATTGCTTATATCATCTTCCCCCTTGAATTCAAGTCAACCTTTTTTCATGAAATGAAAGGATATTTCTGAAACAAATGAGAATCCATAAAATGTGCGCAAGAATGAACATTTTTTTCTGAAATGGGAGTCTACTTAATTGACCTATTATTTACTTTTCTGCCCAAAGAACGTATCGGAATTCTATTATCAAAATACCAATAGAGTGTGCTACATGTCTATGTGTACAAGGTACAGTGCAAACAAGTAAAACAGCAGAGTGAGGATATCTGTAAAGATTTACATTGTGTTCAGGATCAGCTAGAGCCTGGAGTAGACTACTACAACACCCTCCTCAGCATCTTTTCAACTCACACTGCAAGGGCAACCGCACCCGCCTATTTCCACCTGCACATATTAGCCTGACGATATGTTGCCAGGTATTTGTTTGTTTGTTTCTTATCTTTCCTCCTGTTCTTAGCAATGCCTACCACAACGCTGGGTACCTATTTCCCAGTTTATATTCCCAGGCTGGCCAGCTTATTTTTCATGCTACATTCTTAATCTACAAAATCACTGCAATCCTCACAATTTGTCCTGGATCCTGCTTGATACAACACATTTTAGACCAGACCCAAACTAGAAGTTACTACACACAAGGGATATTTCAAATGATAGGCAATGCAACATTTGATACTAACCAAGCAAAACTTTTACTGAGTACTAGATTACTAGCACAAGGAAGAAAATGTAACCATTGGCTACTGTACTATTTTTAAAGGATAATTTAATAAAAACAAGAGAATGTTGCCCATCCTTTAGAAAATACCTAAATTATCCCATCTTTGCTTGATCATGTGTCAAAAATTGTGTTCTTTACTATGCATTTTTATGTACATATGTTTACAAAAACTGCAGAGTTCCTTCACTTATTTGAAAATATTTATTGGCATCTCCTCTAGATACTAGGTGCTGAGTGGTGAAGAAAATCAATGTTACCTCTAGTAGTGAAAAAAATAAAATGTGGAAAGAATTGTATCATCCATGTACTATTTTGATGGGTATTACCAAGGAAAGATTAAGAAAACAGAAACCTGTTTTAGACTCAGAGGCTGTGAAAACATCTCTAAGTGCCATCGAAGATAGATGCTGTGTAGGTTGTATCCAGGAGACGGAACAGTATGTGTGTAAGCTCTGAAGTAAGTTCTTGACACATTTGAGAAGCTAAAAGAAGGCTAATGTGCCTGGAATACAATGAGCCAGATGGATAATAGCATAAGGCATGGGTGGGGAGGTGGACAGTGGATGGGTCATACAGGCTGTGTTAAGAATTTTAGATTACACTAGGAGCCTGGGTAAACACTGAGGTATGTGAGCACTGAAGGATGAGATCAGTGTTTTAATTTTTTTTTTTTTTTTGGCTTCGCTGCATGCTGACTGATTTGCAAGAAATACCTACGGATCCAGAGGAGACAAGCAAGGATGAAGCAAGGATGAAGCAATTAGGAGACTAATGCATATAAGTAGTTCAAATGATGACGGAGCCTTTGATTGGGTGGTGGCTGCAGATATGGATGGACTCAAGACAGTGCTGACAGGAAGGCAGAGTATCTGGAAAATAAACTCATGGATTAGGCATTGTTTAGTTCACTAATACTTCTGACATATTCATTAGCTTGCTCTACATGCATGTATGTGCAGAAATAGATCACCAAGACTTTCTTCCTGGTCTACGAGTATCGTAGTTTTATATATATGTATAATATACATACACAATACACAAAATAAAATGTTGCTCATATTTCTTTACCTCTGCATGTTGAAACCTTCCACTTCAGTTATTTTTAAAACAATGCAATGATTCTTTGTGAACTCCTTATATATCAATGGCAGTCATTTTTACAGCAACACCAAAAACTGGTAACATATCTAAGTAGAGATGTAAATTCTGAATTAGTTAAAATTATCCTACATGTTACAGTTCACACTGCACTCCTAAGATAGCAGTCTTAAAGGCCAAAACTCCCCACAATGGCTCGATATTTTTAACTGATTATTTTTCATTTTGCACAGGACAGAGAAAGACTGAAATCTCTGATGCTATCTAAAAATTTAATAGTAGTGGTTCGGGGGCATCTCTAACTACCCTATCTGATTCAAGTGTTGTCTGAACTGTTCTCCAGGCCGGGCTATAGGTGTAGGGCCGGGAAGACGAAGCGAAGCTTAGAGAGACATCCTGAGGCAAAGTGGAGTACCTAAAAGACATTTTTAAAAGTTGTCCACCAGCTTCCAACCGACCACTCAACTGTCAGGTTATTGTACTATTGTGGCTTGTGTGTCACTTTGAAGCCAGAAGCTATGCGATATAAGCAACATCATCTTTAGTGTGTTGTATATGTACATAACATATTTAAGACTAAAGTAGACTAGGAAGAAAGGCTTGGTGATCTACTTCTGTACATACATGTCTGGAGAGAGAGCTATGCCATGGGCATTTTATTACCAGCATGGTTACCCATGTTACCCAAGATTTCAATAGAGCTTCCAAACTAAGACAGACTAAGAAGAAAGGCAAAGTGATTGCTTCTAAACATTAGACAATAAAAACCCTATGGATCACCATAGAATACTAACTGATATGGTGCTGGAAATAAGCCCTCTACGTTGGAAGGCATTCAAAATTTACAGCGCACACAACAATGGAGTAGATTGTGATTGTGAAGGTGGTACAGGCCTAGGCACCATATCCTTCTGATGTACGCGGGATCTCCGTGAGTCAGAACCAACACCACAGCAATTAATGACACCACTGCCTGCAGCATGGGTGAAGACAGGCCCATTATAAATGCTAAACCAATTAAACTGATTAAACCTCTAGGCCCAGAGTTTAGCTTTTGTTAAGTCTGCCCCTAGACTCTGGAGATGAAAGGACAATTTCCTACTTCCTTCTGAAAACCATTCTTATTAATTTACCATGTCCCATTCAGTTACTACAAAAACAAGATCCCCTTTACACTTTGAAAGTGTTGGTCTTCAGCATGTCAAGTGAAAAAAGTAAATATGATTATAAAAATAGGAAAATCATACGGTCCACTTTATAACTTCATGATGTTCTGTAATTAGCTAATAATTACCTATGAACTGATCTATACATCAGAGATCCAAATATCTCCATCGAGAAAATGTCAAAGAATTAAGGGTTGACTTGTATAATGATCTGTGGGAAAGCATTACCTAAGAAGCAAAATATTCTTAATTAAAACATCCAGTATTTCCCTCAAAAATACTGCATACACACTAAGTAGGAGATCCTTAAGTAGGTACATGGTAGTGTATCATGTTAGGGATAAATCACTTCAGATCTGATTCTCAAGGAGCTTGTTAAGAATAACACTAAAAAAAAAAAAAATCCGTTGCTGTTAAGTCGGGTCTGACTCATAGCAACCCTACAGGTCAGAGCAGAACTACCCCACAGAGGTTCCAAGCATTGCCTGTCAGATTTGAACCACCAACCTTTCGGTTAGCAGACATAGCACTTAACCCCTACACCACCACATCTTCCTATTAAGAATAGTAGACATGTTAATTTAAAATTGGTCTTTTATTTAATTCTTTGATCTAAAATCACTGAATCAAGATGTCTGTCACTGTGACTGAATAGCAGGTGAAGTCCCAAATGCAGCCTTGGGAGCTGTGGTGTCCCTGAATGGAGAAAACAGTGACTAATGTTTTGCTCTGCACCAAGGACTGCATCACATCATCTGTCACTGTCCAAATACAATTTTCTTTTTTTGTAAATGAGTCAGTCACAAACCTCTGATTGCGCCATTTCAAATGCAAATAATTCTGTTCCAACTGCCTCTTTACATTAGCTAAATGAAGTCATCAGTAACCAAAATTGGAGAAAATCTTAACACAACTGCCGTAAACAACTTTCAAAGTTTTATATCCCATAAGAATGAAACTGTTATGCAATAGTTAAGATTCATTAGAGACACCCATCACTGATATGACTCATATTCAAAAACAAGAATACTTTCCCCCCATAACCAATAGTGTCCAGAACAAATTATAATCAAAGATAGATTTCTTGGAGGGTGATGATACCATTAGATTTAAGGAATTAAAAATACATGAAACTTTTGAGTTAATGAACAGGGTCCTTAACTGCTCATTTAATTCAAACAGCTGTTTGTTAATGCCCTAAGCAGTGTCATAAACTGTGAAAATACTGTTGAGTGCAAGACACTAGTTAATGCTATAAAGCAACACATGCTCTAATATTAAAAGGATTTAATGGGATTAATAGAGAATAAAACATTAACTCCCTATTATGATGTTTTAGAACCCAAGGGCAAATTCTGGCTAAAAAGGACTCTGGTTCTAAAACCACAAAAAGTAAACTCCAGCACTGTACAGCAAATCATGGCAATTTTATGCCCTTGAAAAAAAGTGGAACCCTGATAAGATCACATCTGTTCCAATCACATACTGGATAAAATCACTGTTTACTAAAGTCCTAAATAACTAAAAATGTGGAACCCCAACAGGATCCCATCTGTTA
Organism: Heterohyrax brucei; assembly: GCA_028571685.1. NCBI lineage: Eukaryota > Metazoa > Chordata > Mammalia > Hyracoidea > Procaviidae > Heterohyrax > Heterohyrax brucei. Next base: position 42,064,023 of record CM053152.1, read on the forward strand.
ATGTTACAACTTGGACATGGTCCCATTAGAAAAATTCCATATAATAATGTTCCAGCATAAAATAGGGAAGAATTTGGATTCCATTTCATCAATTTAGTCTACGGACTTATACAATGATTTTATACAAAGATGTCATTATGTGATCTGTAACGTTGTCTTCTGGGTTTTTAGTAGAGGAGATCTAAGTTGATTTTGAAACAACAACTTTCACGACCCTTTTCCATGAATTCTAAGAATTTTAGTCAATTTTCTGCTCATTGTGGCATCCCTACATTGCAGAATAGATTATTTTCATAGTAAACTCTGTTTAGTACATTTCATAATACAAAGTGTACAACAATATCTTTTTACTATATTTTAGGCATTTACAAGTACATCAAAAATTTTGATTCTGCATTAAATAAATGACTTCACAACTTACAGAAAAACCCGTTAATACTTAATGCCCTTTGGCAGTGTCATATTTAATAACACAGCATACTGTATTTCAACACAAATAATGTTCACCTTCTATGTTCATCAGCCACTTCTCTCCCAAGAGTTATTTTTGTAAGTCCTGTTATGCCGTTTTTTGTTGCTGTAACAAAATTAGTATAATGTATATAGAATAATACCTTGCTGGTAGTGAGAGAGGGCTTGGCTGAGAAAGAAATGTGAAAGTCCCATATTATTTGCATAAAAATATGTGAGCTAACTTCATTTAAAACTGATTCTAAACTTTCAGGTAGTTGTAAATATACATTCATTACTGAACAAGGTTAGACAGATTTAAGAAAATAATTAAAATAGCTTTGACAAAGTTAGTAAGATTAGATAAGATTAGTGAGATTACAAAATTTCAAATGTCCACACAAATACACAGACTATAATTTTTGGAATATACTCTATTTTTTTATCATTGTAATGTTCTATACATTTCTTAGAATACAATGAAAGTGTAACTCTATATATTTGTGTTATAAAAGGACATTAAAAAATTTCTACCATCTTATTGCAGTTTTATTATATGCCCAGCACGTTGATAAATCATTATAAACATGCTTTAATTTAAACTTCAAAAACAATCCATAAATGCATACTATTGATATGGCTACTTTACAGACAAAGAAACTGGGAAAATAAAATTTTAAGGTAATTTAGCTAGCATATGATACAGAATTCCAGTTGGGGCAATAAAGAATACTGGATATAATTAAATGCAATAAAAATCTTGTATTTATTAAGTAACCATGGTGAGTACTGAAGTCAATATTTTAGTTTAGTGACTTACAAAAAATTGTACTTGTAAGAAATATATTAACCTGCTCTCAGGACTTCATACTACACATGTTGGAGGCCTAGACAGACTTAAAGTTTGGTCCTCATTCAATAAATTTACCAGATGAATTATGTGTTTCCTTTTATTGGACAAAAAGGAATTACACAATTCATCAAAATTTCCCTTTGCTCTGGTTGCCAGCAAATTGGAAACTAAATTTGTTTAAATACATATTCAACATTGATTAAGCTGGGATGAAGAATGTACTAGGAAGGCTTTGTCTGCACTTCAGCATGCCATATATCCTTCAGCGAGAGTAGTGAAAAATTAAAACTTGTCTGTTATGTAAGGAGTTAAGTGCAATGTTTTAGGTTAATGAGACCCATATTTTCAAATTATCCCATTGATGTTTTATTGAATAGCATTTTAATGATAGAATTAATGTTGATTAATTTTCTACCTGAAAATATTCAGAAGAAAGTAATAAAGGTCATTCAAATTATCAATTATTGTAGATTCTCTCAACTTTATTCCCACTTTAAATCAGTCTTCTATAATGCAACAGTTAAATTATATTTTAACGGTTTGGTGCAAAAATAACTTCATTAATTAAAAAAGAAAACTTTCTACTTAAAAACATTTGAGGACTTAGTAGTTAGGAATTTATCAAAAGAAGCAATAGAAAAAAACTATATCTAAAAAGAACTATAAGTTACAGAATTCTGAGCGATGAAAGTGATAATTTCAAAAGTAAAGTGAGAATCTTATCCTTCCATGGAAGAAGAATAATGTTATTATTAGTATATCCTTGACTTTCATATAACCAAAACCAAACCTGCTGCAATCTAGTAGATTCCGATTCACAGTGACCCTATTGGGCAGTGTAGACCTTCCCTATACAGTTTCTAAGGAGCGCCTGGTAGATTCCAACTGGTTAGCCACTGCAGCTCTGAATAGTTTCATATAAACTAATATTATTATTTTAAAATATGCCAAGTGTCATCGAGTCGGGTCCAAAATATAGACATAACAATTTTCAAAATAATAATTCAAGGCATACCTCCCTATCTTCAAGGATATACTTATCCTTGAGTTGCATTTCTCATAGAATTTAAGAATTAGGAAAATACTAGTGCCACTGAATGACAATTTCAGAGAAATGAGTATGAACTTGGTAGTCAAAACATTACTAGCTGTACGAAGTTGGAGGTATTTTCTTAACTTCTCTGAGCTTCAGTTTCCTTAACTATAAATGAGAATATAACATGACACCATATCTAACTGAATAATGTAGTCATGAAAAAATACCAAATATATGGCCTGACCTAAGTCAGGACCTTTAAAATGCTAACTTCCTTTCTTTCCACTTCTAGATACATTCTGATATTCCTTCTTTGGACAAAAAAGAATTACACAATTCATCATCTTTTCTTTTTTGTCAAGGTTGCCATAAAATTCAAACATAAAATATTTTTACACACTAATCATATAACTAGAACATTTTTCACCTTTTTGGAATTGATTTCTGGCCTTTCAAAAATGATTATATTAACTGCTTCTTCTCATCTAGGCTGTATGTATAAATTTCTCATGGGTTACAAAAACGTGAGATGAGGTATACAGATGTGTAATCAAGTACACTTGTTATTCCAGTATTCTGATACATGTTGTTTGCTGTGGAGACATGTCTGAAATTTTAAAATAAGAAAACTTAAAATGACATTAATTTTCCAAAGAAATTAAAATGTGTGTATAACTTTTAAAGATGTATTTGACACAAAGAAATGTACTCACAATAATTCAGAAGGGGATGTACTGTTGAATGCAAGTTCATTGGTGTTTTATTAGTTAATCCTTCTTTCCACAGACAATAACCTATCTTTTAAGGCATACTTTGGTAAATTAAACATATATCAGATATTTTTAAACAGCATTTGGTATCCAGTGTTTAAAACATTAAAAAAAAAACTGCACATATAAAGTTATCACATTTAAATGATTATTATCAAGAATTCAACCAAAAAAGGTAGTCAAGATGCATCAATATTTATAACAAGAGCATTCTGGGGGAAAATATGTGAGTTTCTCTTTCAGTTTGAAAACAGTACTTTCCTGGCTATGTACAGTATCTCTTTTATTCTCTTTATTGTGAAGAACAACAAATTTCTTTTTTCCCTGAATAGTGTTAATAATATACCATTAATAGGGTAATTCCACAAATAAAGCTACAAATAGTATGTAAACAGTGGTGGCTTTCTGGAAAAATGCTTTTATAGTTTACCATCCTGTTTCTTTCATTACCAATTGTAATTTGTAATGATGATATGGTAATACAGCAGAATTAAAATAAGAAACAAAACTTTGAAACACATCTCAATTCCCTAACCCTAAAAGTTGTTAAAGGCATTTTAATTTCCCAAAGCAGAAGAGACAATTGTATACAAGATTCTATTTTAAGTCTAACCTTATTAAAAATAAAAACAACATTAAAGAAACCTATTCTCCATTTGGAACAAGTAGAATTTATGTTAGTAACTCCAATTAACTCTAATGGGAGTTATAGGAATAAATCTCAAAAGCACTGAGAAGAAAAGAGTTTAGCTATTAAAGAGAATTCAAGAGAGCCAAGATATGATTTCATGTGAACTGTTGAAATGTCACTGAAAACATCTGTGGGAAAAATTAGTCAATGAGGGGAAGAAAGAAATTTTAAATTTTGAAACAATGAATTTTTAAGTCAGCATAGAAGGAAATGTCTGAACGACAGACTGGCAAAGTGGTTGCAACAATGGATTCAAGTATAACAACTATTGTGGGCATGGTACAAAACCAGGCAGTGTTTCATTCTGCTGCACGTAGGAGTCACTATGAATTGCAACTGACTCAACATCACCTATGAGAACTGCCAATTATGTTCTGCAGACTCACCCCAGCAAAAGTGCTACACACCTCATTGCTGGACATCACTATGCTGGACATCACTCCCCTTGGGAAGCTATGCACCAATGTCAGCAGCTAGTCCATCCTTCAAAGGAATTTTGGAACTCTTTTTCCAGAATGGACATCAGACTTGCCATCGTATTGTCCTTGTTGTCCTGAATGTCGTCAAAATGTATTTATTTCAATATTTCTTTTAACTTTGGATAAAGAAAAAAGTCGTTAGGGGCCAGATCAGGTGAGTAGGGAGGGTGTTCCAATACAGTTATTTGTCTACTAGCTAAAAACTCCCTCACAGACAACCAAACAGTTAAGTTTACAAACTTGTCATCTTGCCACCACAAACACTGGTCGTTCTTGAAAAATTGCTCTGAAGGGTGGACTAGGTGCTGACATTGATGCATAACTTCCCAAGGGGAGTACTTCAAAGGTGACTATAATGATATTCAGGACTGAGATCTGTAGCACTTAGAACAACTAAGGTCACAGACTTAATTGCTGGACCTCAGTAACAACAGAATCAAATGTATGTCCAATGGCTATCTTCTTAATAAAAATTTTAAAGAAGCTTAATGTATTTTTTCTAATTCAAGTTTGAATTTAGAAATGAAGCCATATTTACAAGAAAAACACAAATTTGATTACACCTGACTCTTAGATTCCTGTAACTTTTACAGAGAGAAATAGATTTTCTATTATAAACACACCTGTCTCTTAGAGTCTGCTGTGAGATATGTTATAACTTTTCTTCAAAATTGAAAACGTCATTAAGCTTTTATTTAATCATTTTCCACAATAAGCATGTGAAGTATCTATTATTGTTTTACAGATTTTAAACATTGCAGTGAGTTACTAATGTAGAATCTCTAAATAACATGCCTAAATTTCTCAGGTCAGTTCTGTAGATGTCTACCTAAGTGTTCTGACACCTGATACGATGGCTCCAAGAAGCCACACTGCATACACCTTCCTTTCACTTACAGTCTATTTTAGTGTGAGCCAATCAACGACCGACAGTTTTTTAAACAGTGATTAAAAGCCTGTATTTTGGGTTGGTGCAATGGATAAACCACTCAGCTGTTAACTGAAAGGTTAGAGGTTCAAGTCCACTCAGAGGTTCTTCAGAAGAGAAGCCTAAAGGTCTACTGTTGAAATATCCAGCCACTGAAAACCCTGTGGAAAAGAGTTCCATTCTCACATGTACATATAGTGTCATTATGAGTTGGAACAGACTCAACAGCCAAAAACAGTAATTCTTAATTAATCAGGAGACATTAACTGAATTTTTGTTGAATAAAAATAAGTACATGTCAAATAATGAAAAATATCACTAGCTTCAAAATTTTGAGATTCATTTTTGAAAAAAGAGACTTTGTTTACATGATATAGACAATTAAATGTGCTGAACTGGTGATGATTTTGCCTCAACTAGATGCTCATTAGATTTAAGCCAACCAACTCTGCATCTGGCAGCAGAAGAAGAGAACAATACTAATATTAAAGAACAGGTACAAAATGCTAGAAACTCACAGATGAATGCCAACATTTGAAAAGTAAATTGTAATTACAGATTTTATATTGATTGTCCTGTCTCTAACAATAGGAGTCCTAACAGCACAGTGGTTAAATGCTGAGCTGCTTACCAAAAGGCTTTCAAACAGCTTGAACCCAGCCAGAGGCTCCTTGGGAGCCTAGAAAACCCTAGAGGAAGTATTACTGTGTCATATGGTGTCGCTATGAGTTGAAATCAACTCTACGACACCTAACAGCAACAAGGATAGAAGCCTTTGAGAATGTGTAAATCTACTTTTTCTGTTTCTTCAGATTGTATACATGTTTTTTAGAAAAATAAGCCTACATAGTACCTTTTGTATATATTTTGAAAGCTTGCAGTCAATAGGTGTCACACTAAGTTAGCATGATTGAAATCACTTGTTTTTGTATCAGTCGTATTTCAATATGTGCTCATTTACAAATGGCAGTTTTAAGAACAGTGATTAAAGGTCTGCATCTTTAATTATCTCCAATTTTTTGAGTTTTCTAATAATAATCAGAAAACATAAATACAATTGAGATAAATTAATAGCTACAAAATGACAGTTACTGAAACATGTAATTTATTCTATTCATACTCTAATGGATACATTTCCATAGCTCAGTTTAAAGAAAATGGTCACTGTCTTTAGAACACCACTTAGGTTTTCAAATTTTCTGTTAGAAACAACCCAAGTGTCCTCTTCTCCTCCCTTTTCCTCCTCCCTTTCTTTTTCTCTTCTCCCTTCTTCACATATTAAGCAAATAAGTGTTACATGCTACATTAACTATTCAGGATAAAAAAGGGCACAGGTGAAAACTTAAGTTTTCACAAGTTTGTCTTTCATTAGCAAAAAGAAAGGTACTATCAAATTCAACAGTCACTCCTTAGAAACCTTATGGGCCGTTCCACTCTGTCCTATAGGACCACTATGAGTGGAATCAACTTGACAGCAGTGGGGTTTTTTGGTTGTTCTTTTGTTTTTATTATGGTCAGAGCAATTTAATTTTGTTGTGCCAAGACAAAAAACAAGACTTTGTCTTCACAAATGAGCAAAAGGTATTATCCATCTCTGAAGTTCAGAATTCGTATTGCCCCAATCCGTATTTCGTAAGAACCAAAAGCAAATTGTTATTCCAGTAAGAGTGTGTGTTAAAATATGGAAAGATATTTCAGGAAAATAGAAACTAACAATGTGTTCTTTATTATTAGAATATTTATCAATCTTCCCTGGAATGGTAGGGTAGATTCAAGTGGAAACAGTTGTCTACGTAATATAAACTGAAGCAAAAATAAAGGGAAAGCTATTTGAAATAGTCATTCATTTTGCCATGAAATATGATTAAAAAATACCTCTTAGATTTATTGCTGCAACAAAATTTAACCCTAAAAGCACAAATCCTATAAGTAATATCAAATTCCAAGTGGTCAAGGTGTTGGTAAACAAATACGGGAAGCTGAGTAGGATCAGTTGAACAGTACATGTAAAATGTCTTCATATTTTAACCAAAAAACCCAATAAAAGCTAAAAACATAAAGAAAGTTGTCTGCATTTTTAAATATCATGGAAAATACACTTAAAATAAAATCCATCTGACCTAGCACTAGGTCAAATAAATAAATAAATAAAGATCAGCCATAGATTTTGCTGATCTAAAAATGACTTTCATTATAAAATTACTTAGAATTCACACAATTAAAAGAAGAAAATAAAAATCACAGAATGATAACCTTCTTGTATAAAGAATCTTTATCCAATCCTTTAATGTGACACTTTAGATTGCGCTGCATCTCTTTCTGATGTGCATATCATTGAATGCTTGGGCAATTTCACCATTGCTACTGAATAAGCCTGTTTTAAAATATGGGTGATCCGTGTTTTCAATTTCCTTAATTCTGACCATCTACAGAGTTCCATCTAGCTTATTAATGGGAGAGTAGGGCACTAACCAAAAAGCTGACAGTTTGAATCCACTATCCCCTCCTTGGAAGCCCTGTGGGGTGGTTCTGTTCTACCCTGTTGGGTCCTTATGATTCAGAATTGACTGGTAGCAACAACTTAATGAGTTCACCTCCTAGCAAAATTGAAAACTCCTTTTAGAAATCATATACTATTGCTGTATAAATGACCACAAAATATTTAACAAATAAAATCCATAACAGATTCAGAGAACTTATCACCAGGAACAGAAAATTTGATCTTTGATTGTCATGTAGGTGATAGAGTTCAAGGCAGAGTCTGACCCAGTCTCTCTGGGAATGTAGGCAGACAGAGAAGGAACACTTGTCTCTCTGGGAGCATAGGCAGACAGAAAAGGAACAATTGTAGGAGCTTAAACTAATAAAAGTGAGAAACCAGAGAACGGAACCATTTGTAACTTCTACCTACTATAGTATAGAAACCAGGTAACTCTACTTAACAAGATGGTGAGACATATGTCCTTTCTCTTCATGAACCTTAAAAATTTACTACAAAACAAGCACAACATCAGTCTAGGAGTAATGGCAACTGTCTTGCTCAACACAGAGGTGGGAAAGCCTATCTTTGACTTCTAGACCACTTACTTCCCATAGAAATATTGTGAGGCAGCAGAAGCTTTGGAGAGCCCTTCAGGGAACCAACCAGCTTTCTAATTTTCTCTCTGCAGGGTAAGAATAACTAGAGATGATCTCTTAGATTGAACAACAAGCCCTTGGGAAGGAGGGGTGCAGTGTTAGATTCAGCAATAGAACAAGAAGGACCCTAGGGAAAGAAGAATAAATAACATATGCATGGCTTTCAGGATAAAGGCTTAAGGTTATTTGACTATTAAAAGAAACATAGCCTTAATTTGGAAACAAGACAAATTGTTTAATTAGCTCAATTTAAACAATTTGAGTTTAGTAAAATTTCATTTTGTATTTTTTACTATTATTTAGTGCATACTACTTCTCTAAGTAAAATCTGCTGCAAAACACCTTTTTAAAGTGTGAAAAAGCAAGTTGCCACCTTAAGGACTAAGGTGCACCTGATTCATGGCAGAGTGTTTTCGATCATCTTATATCCATTCAAAAGCTGGGCAATGAATAAGGGACAACCGAAGAAGAATTAACCCCTTTGAAATACGGTCTTAGTGAAGAAAATTAAACATAAAATGGACCTCTAAAAGAATGCACAAGCTTGTCTTGGAAGAAGTACAACCAGCATGCTCCTTAGCAGGAAGGATGGTGAGACTTCATCTCACATACTTTGGACCTGTTGTCAGGAGGGATTAGTCTCTGGAGAAGGACATCATGGTTGATGGATACTCATCAAAACAGTTGAAGACCCTCAGTGAGATGGATTGGCACAGTGGCTACAACAATGAGTTCAAACATGACAGTGATCACAAAGATTGTATAGGCTAGGGCAGTATTTCATTTTTGATGCACATAGAGTCACTGTGAGTCAGAACTGCCTTGACAGCACCTAACAACAAAAACATCTCTGAAAGAAATCTAGTTTCAACAACTTGAAGACAAATATGTTTTTAAGGAATGCTTCTGTAGTCACTTTTGTATAAATTTGTTGTTGAATCTATTATTTTATCTGTAAAAATAAAAACTATACATGTGATTATCCATCAATTTAAAACACACTGAGCCTCTGTTATTTACCAAGTAATCTTTCAGCATTGACTAAAATTGAAATATTGAGGCCACAGCAGTGAGACAATAGCCAATATCCCTGATTTCAAAACTATGTGTACATAATTTAAAAGTAATTAAGGTATATTTAAATAAGTAACGCAGTTTTGCTTGTTGCCAGTTTAAATTAGAAAAAAAGATACAGCTTGAGAGAATGAGAGGGAAAGCCACAGACATGGAGCAAGTCACAAGGCCAGATTTGAAGTTTGAAACAACCCTACTTCTGCTCCAGTACAAACATGATGAAATAAATTAAAATGTTATGCTCTCAATGGAACAGATTTCATTAATTCAATCCCTTCATTTACAAGCATTCACTGAACATCTATTATGCATTGTTACTGTCATGTACATGTATATCTTTTAAAGCAAATAACACACCGGGTTTCTACAGTTTAAACAGTTATCATAAAATACAATGCAAGGTAAAACAAATGATTTTCTAATTAATTGATGTTAATGTAAGTATTAATATAAACTATTTCTGAATTTGTATTAATTGACAACATTACAATTCTACTATTATTGGTTTAATTCTTTGTGTCTCTATATAAAGACACAAAATCTTTCCTAGTTTTAACTAGGTAACTTTGTTTATATTCTATTTATAGTTCATAAATCCATTATAAACCCATCTGGAAAAGCAATTATTTCCAAGCATCAACTAATTTACTAGACTTCTTTCTGAATGGGTATGTAGTTTCTACTTTAGACAGCCAATTTCCATAGCAAATCAGGTGGATTTAGTTTCCGCATCCCTGTTTATACATGAGCTAAATTAAGAGTGTTAGCATCATAGATGTAGCTACTGGCCAAATAGAAGGTGCAAGAGTTGGGATTCACAATTACATGGCAGTTAGCGGAAACCATGTCAAAGAATAAATTTCCAGTATTTTGCCTCAAGTTTAGTTCCCTTACACAAGGCTACAGTTGAACAACTCTGTATTTCAATAGTGTAATGGAAAATGGACAAGTGAAATACATAGAATCATTCTTTCACCATTTTCTATTTTGCAGAAGTCACTTTATCTTGAGTTATTTGAAGCTGCACATTTATGATATGGAGATAGTAACATGAGGTAATATCTAGCCTGGTCTCACACGAGGTCAAGTAGGAGAATTTATGTGAAAGGTATAAAAGTATTATTATTTACATTAGCCAAATACTATCAGTAAATGTGAAGCCTTGATAACCAAATGTTATTCTCTGGTCTGCCAACACTTCAACCTTCCGGGAGGTACCTATTTGCTGAAAATAAGCTATTTAGTTCTTTGAATGTCTTTTACTCATTATGCTTTTCTCCCTCTAATGAGAAAATGTAGAAGAGCTCCTTAGTTATTTTACAAAAGTGCAAATAGAACCTATATTTTCTCTGCATTAAAAATACTTTGAGGATTTATTTTAAACTCAGTAAGAGTAAGATAAATTAAGTGAAAAGTTTGAAAGCATTATCCATACTATATTAGCTATAAAGCGATATAAAAAAAACTTCACAGTTTTACTACTGTGTTGGTACTAAAAACATAGACATATGTGTAGATATTCATATTTATGTGTGCTTGTATCCTGGTGGTGAAGTAGTTAACAGATATTCTGGTAACCAAAAAGTTGGCAGTTGAAATCCACTAGCCAGTCCTTGGAAGCCCTATGGGGCAATTCTACTCAATCTTTAGGTGCACTGTAAGTTGGAATCAACTCAGTGGTTATGGGTTTAGTTTTTTTTTTTTTTTTTGGTGTGTGTGTGTGTGTGTGTGTGTCTATACATATACTCAGTATTGAGTTTTGATACTGAAAAGAAATTAAAGCTTTCAATAGAACATACAGTTACTTCTGAGATAAATAAGCATTTTATGTTTAATCACAAATTCTCATTTACTATATCACTTTTATCCCATTGTCTCCATACAACATATGCTTATAATATATATTTTTCAATGGAGAATTTACATTTATGGAATCACAATGTCAATATATTATTGGTAACTTCTTCAATCTGTTTACTTTTGGAGATTGTTGAAATTACATGAGAAATGTAAACTGTAATATGAGCACAAAATAAGAGCCAGGACCACAAGCCCAGTGAAAATTAGACATGTTAAGTGTTTATAGGTACAAGAAAACCATGGAATTCTAGAAAACATATTCTTGAAATTTACATAGTACATATAAAAATATAATTCAGTTTTAAATATTTTAGAAAAACCAAGGACTCCTGGTGATCCAGTGATTAAAGCAATTGGCTGCTAACTGAAAGTTCAGTGATTTGAAACCACGAGTTGCTCCATGGAAGAAAGATACGGCAATCTGATTTATAGCCTTGGAAACTCTGTGGGACTGCTATGAGTTACAGTCAATGACAGTAGGTTTTATTTTTTTCCAACTTGATGGCACTTGGCTGGCTTTTGGTATACTAATAATAATGGTTAATAATCCTTTTAATAATTACTGATAACATATCATAAAGCTTCATGTTACTGCAAAAATGTCTCTTTTTAATTATCTCCTGCAGAATGGCAAAATGTTTAACAAAGACCAAAGACCTATAATCCACCATAACCCATTGACATCAAGTCGATTCCAACTCACAGTAACCCTATAAGACAGAGTAGAACAGCTTCCATAGAGTTTCCAAGGAAACCCTAGTGGATTTGAACTGCTGACCGTTTGGTTAGCAGACATAGCTCTTAACTACCATATCATGAGGATTTTCCAAACATTTTTGTGATTACAAGGTACTTTCTATTCACATAATTAAGAGCATTCAAAAAGGAATAAAGAAAAAAAAATCTGCCATATCCTATAGAATTTGATGAAAACAAGAAAAAAAAATCGGTCATACCCTATAGAATTTGATAAAAACAAGAAATTCCATTGGACTCAGTCCTCTCTGAAAACCTAGATGCCTTTCTGACCCTCCTTTAGCAAAACAGTAGTTTATATCTCTTTTTAGCATTAAAAATGAGGCCCAATATGTGTTTGTGTCAACTATCAACACCCACTATATTTGCATGTATCTTTGTACTGTAAAGGCCTCTTTGTATAGGTGCTACCCTGTAGCAAACATCTGAAGGACATCTTCTTTGAAAGCTTCCCCTTGTAGGTGAAGAGAACCATACATAATCCCCCAGAGATTAAGGCTCAAACAAACAAACCAGAAAGAGTTGTTTATGCTGAGTTGCTTTCAGCTCAATGGCTGTGAGATTATGGTTAGGAAAGAGTACTTTCACACAGCTTGCTGCCTGTGACTTACCTACAGCACTCTAAATTAGTTCTTTGCATTTTTTTTTCTTTCCTGTCTCATACTACAAATCATTTAAACCACATATATACACACAAAAAACATAAGAGAAGATCCGTGCTGCCCAATGTATATAAATTTAAACACAGGCATATTTTCAACGTTCAGATTAGGTGTTTCTATTAAGAGGATTTCTACTGAGAATTCTAGCTAGATACTTGTTTTGGTATGTACATATACACTACTGTTTGCAGAAGGATGTCAATGGGAAATCTGATGTTATAAAAACCACACATCATGTAAATGTCAAATAGTACTTGTTCTTTGTATATGGTGTCCTGGCGGCTAAATGGCTGAGTGGTTGCTAACCAAAATGGCATTTAGAATCACCAGCAGCTTTGAGGGAGAAAAATCTGGTGGGCAATCTTCTCACATAAACATTACAGCCTATGGACACTTCTATTCTGTCATTTAGGGTGAATGTGAGTTGAAATTGACCCCATGACATACATTAACAACAACTCTTTGTATAGAACTGAAGGCTGGAATGCCAAGAATTGACAAGGTAAATTACTGCTTAGACTGGATTGTCAGTGAAACTTTTCAGAGTAACATTTGTACTGAGACCTGAATGACAAGAAAACATGAAAGGTGGGAGCAATTCTAAAAGAGAGGAATGGGAGTTCAAGCCATAAACCACCAAGGAGACTGCAGAGTTCAAGCTTAAGACCCAGAGAGAAAGCTAATCCGGCTGAGCAAGGTGGGCAAAGTAGTAGTGATGTTAAAAAAAAGAAAAAAATCATTTGTTAATTTGCATAGCAAAGTAGTAATTTTAGATCTTATTTTGGGGGTTACAGAAGCTATTCAAGTTTAAGTAAAGGCAGTATCTTATTTACATTTTTTTTAAACCTTCACAGCTCTCTGAAGGATGGATTGCAGAGATTGGCACAAGCAGAGATTCTAGGGCTTCCTGCAGAAGAAGAGAGTTGTGTGGATTAATGAAATGTGAGAGATTTCTGTTGTAAATAAAAAAAGTCCATTGCATCACAAGTGCCTAAGTTTTTAAATCCTTGTTATTTTGCTTTTTTTAATTTAATGAATGTATATTTAAAATGCAGGCATTATCATGCTAAGGCCTTTGAAATTTCTTTGTGTTCAAAAAGGGCACCTCAAGATCAAGAACCATTGGTATGGTAAATTCCCAGCAGGGTCATCAGCCTGCATCCTGGAAGGTGACACCTTTAAGATTCAGTTTACCAGCCCTTTCCCTAGTGTCTATTCCAAAAATTCAAGAAAGACATGTACCTTCTCTGAAGGAGAATTAACACAATGTATAATTAGTAGCACAAACATTAGTTGCTCTAAAAACTAACATTACAAATCTTTATTTATTGCTTACCATATGTCAAGCGAGGGGCCCTGGTAGCTGCCAACCAAAAGATTAGCAGTTCAAATCCACGCAGTGGATCCTTGGGAGAAGCACCTGGCAATCTCGCCTGTAAAGATCACAGCCTACAAAACTGTGTGGAACAATTCTACTCTGTCACATGGGGTTATTATGAGTATGCCATCAACTCAATAGCACGTAACAGCAACACAAATTACGTGCTACGTTAGGAGGATTGTTTCATTTGATCACCACCTGAATATTGCCCAAATCTGAATGATTAGAAAGTTAGGGTTCATGAAAGTTAAACAACTAGGGCAAGGTTATGAAAGCAATGAATATCATGAGCCAAACTCAGCTGTGACTCCAAAGCCTCTCTTTCAATCATTATGGTCCATTACTCTTCCGTAGAAAGAGTAGTTCTTTGAGGTGTTATGTGTGAGGAAGTCTTTACTGGGAGACAGTATTTGATTTGAACCTTGAAGAGTCAGGATTTTCACAGACAAGAAAAGGAAGGCAGGGCATTCTACAAAAGAGAACATTTTAAGTAACTGAAAGGTGAAGACACAATAAAGTGACAGCATGGAATAACATATTTTCTTTGGGGTAGGTGACAGAGAGTGGCTACCTCCAGCTAGATATTACCATGTTTTGGTCATTAAGATATGAGAGTGGAAAAGTACAACTCCAAGTCTACCCCTAAAATACCTTCTAGAAAGTCCTACGTATCCCTTTATCCTTCCATCAAGAGGTAAGATGTAGAGGAGACCAATGCCTTGGGCAATGGCAAACTCATAAGCTCAAAAGAGCCCTGGCCCCTGAAAGATCATATGGAAGGTTGCTCATGGATCAAGATTATCCACATTGGATTTTTTAAACAAGAAATGAGCACTTTTTAGACTAAACTACTAAGATGCAAGACATTTTGTTACAGCATTTGAAGGTACTTACCCTAAATTAAAGAAGACAGAAGAAGAATTGTCGTCTTTGAATTGTGGTGTTAGAGAAGAATGTTGAATGTACCATGGACTGCCAAAAGAACAACCAGATCTGTTCTGGAAGAGGTACAATCAGAGTGTTCTTTGGAAACAAAGATGGCAAACTGCATCTTACATAATTTGGACATGTTGTAAGGAAAGATCAGTCCCTTGACGAGGATGTCATGCTTGGTAGAGTGGAGGGTCAGCAAAAAAGAAAAAGACCCTCAGTGAGAGGGACTGACATAGTGGCCACAACATCGCACTTAAGCATAAAAATGATTGTGGACATGGCACAAGACCAAGGAGTGTTTCATTCTGTTGTGCAGAGGATCGCTATGAGTCAGAACTGACTCAACAGCACCTAACAACAACAATCACCCTAAACTATACAGACTGGAAAGTTAGTTTGGGGGAGACATCTCAAAAAATGGGTGCTAGACTTATAGAATGATGGTAAATATTTCTCTAGGAAAACTAAATATTTAATCATTTATTTTACATTAATTTTTGCAAGCAAGTAAACCTTACAAAAGAGTGAAAATAAAGTATCTAAATAGAAGATCTTCTTTTCCCCTATGCCCTAAGCTGATGGAAGGTATTACAGGGTGCTATATAAAAAAAATATTAAGGTATTCATATTTTGAACAAATGTGGGATGTTTTTACTACAAAAAAACAAATCAAGAGGTTACTTGCCCTATCAAAATACTACATTATTCCCCTACGGGCTCCCAAGAGCATAAAACAAAGAAAAAAGGACTCAGTATTCAGATTAGAGAGAGATGAGAGAACTGTCAAAAGAACTATCAAAAGAAGCTATGTAGAAGGCATTTTCCTAGTTAAGAAGCAGGCAGTGGACAATGGGCAGAGTTACTTGGGCAAAACCAGTCCTTGTGATAACATTTTAAGTGAATTTGAAAAATGAGACTGCTTTTACCCCAGTTTAAAATCTTAGGACCTTTGTCAAATATCAGCTGTTCATAGGAGCATGCTGGCATCTCTGGAGTCTCTACTTTGCTTCATTGGTCTATATGTCTCTTTTTGTACCAGTACCAATCTGTTTTGACTACTGTGGCAGTGTAACAGGTTTTAAAGTCAGGTAGTGAGAGGCCTCCCAGTGTGTTCTTCTTTTTCAGTAGTGCTTTATTTATCTGGGGTTTCTTCTCTTTCCATTAAATAAAGCCTATAATTTGTTTCTCCATCTCATTAAAAAATGTCGCCGGAATTTGTATTGGGATTGCATTATATAAGCAGATTGCTTTTGGCAAAATAGACATTTTCACAATATTGAGTCTTCCTATCCATGAGCAGGACAGATTACTCCACTTATTTAAGTCTCTCTTAGTTTTTTTGTAGTAAGGTCTTGTAGTTTTTTTCTGTAACAATCTCTTATTTCTCTAGTTAGATTTATTCCTAGGTATTTTATCTTCTTGGGGCCTATAGTAAATGGAATTGATTTGGTGATTTCTTCTTTAATACTTTCACTGTTGCTATAAAGGAATCCTATTGATTTAGTTACGTTTATCTTGTATCCCGATACTTTGCTGAATTCTTCTATTAGCTCTAATAGTTTACTAATGGATTTCTTTGGATTCTCTGTATAAACAATCATATCATCTGTAAAGAGGGAAATCTTTACTTCTTCACTGCCAGTACAGATGTCTTTTATTTCTTTGTCTTGTCTAATTGCTCTGGCTAGAACTTCTAGCACAATGTTGTGGTAAGAACAGTCTCTTTAACAACTGGTGCTGGCAAAATTGGATACCCATCTGCAAAAAATTGAAACAAGGCCCATATCTCACACCTTATACAAAAATCAACTCAAATTGGATAAAAGACTTGATTATAAAAGCTAAAATGATAAAGCTCATCAAAGATAAAATAGGGTCAACAGTGGAAGTTTTAATACACAGTATAGACAGACTTCAAAATCTGACAAACAGAACACATTCATCAGAAGAGAAAATAGATAAATGGGAATTAATAAGAATCAAAGACTTCATCCAAAGACTTCATCAAAAGAATTAGAAGACCACCTACAGAATGGGAAAAAATATGTGGCAACTCTATGTCAGACCAACACCTGATCTCCATAATCTGTAAGGTTCTACAAAACATCAATAAGAAAAAGACAAATCATCCAATTAAATAACGGGCAAAGGAGATGGACAGACACTTCTCTAAAGAGGAGATCCAGGCAGCCAAAAAACACATGCGGACATGCTCACGATCATTGATTATTAAAGAAATTCAAATCAAAATGACAATGAGATACCATCTCACCACAACAAGATCCCAAAACCACAAAACACTAAATGTTGGAGAGGCTATGGAGAGACTGGAACTCTCCTACACTGCTGGTGGGATTGCAGAATGGTGCAAGCTCTTTGGAAAGCAGTTTGGTGTTACCTTAAAATAATGGCTATAGATATACCATTTGACCCAGTAATTCCACTACGTGGAATATATCCTGCAGAATCAAGGTCATTCACACCGACTGATACATGCACACAAATGTTCATTGCAGCACAGTCCACGATAGCAAAAAGATGGAATCAACCCAGATGCCCAACAACAGAAGAATGGATGAACTTTGGTACATATACTCGGTGGAGTACTATGGATTGATAAAGAACAACGATGACAGCAAGAAACCTCTCTCAATTTGGTCTCAACTGGAGGACATTATATTGAGTGAAACTAGTCAGCGACAAAAGGACAATTACCATATGAGACCCCTACGATAAAAACTTAAAAGTATACTCATACATAACAAAAAAGGCTCTTTGACGGCTACAAGGGTGGGGAGCATGGGACAGCAAGAGGGCGAGGGGTGAGGCTTTAGATTAGATAGTTGTTAGAAATTTAGTTGGGTGAAATTGGTGACAACACACACTAGTAAGATCAATATTAATGGGACTTCAACACCACTTGTGTACTCCTCCTCTCTTAACTCAATATTGTAAGCACAGAGTATATGTACTCATTTTTTAATTAATAAAAAAAAGAAAAGAAAAATGAGAACAAATACAAAGGTTAGTACCATAAAGTAGAAAGTAACCTCTCAGCTAAGATGAGTGAGGAACAAGAATTGCCTTAAACATTCACATAAGTCAACACAACACCTAGAAGCAGAAGACTATAGATGAAAACCAAACAAAGATGACTTCCTGTTCCATTTGGTTATGTGTACTCAACATATTCTGAGTGAGGAGGAACTAGAGGGCTGTAAATTGTACTCATAGATGCTCCTCTGCTGCATCTATATAATTTTATTATAAATAAATGATGGTTAAACATTATGAAAAATGCATAGAGCTTTCATTCAAGCTCCAAATTTGCCCCAACAAACTCCAGTAAAATTCCACTGTTTTCATAATGCCCCAGGTTAAACAGTATTCCCCAGTGCTGTAGACAGAGATATCTGAAGTGGTTAGAGGTGGTAGTTATAAGCATGTTATGTACGAATCCAGTTTTTAGCAAACAGTAGCTTTTATGGGATGCTGTCATGGAAGTGTTCTTCTGTCCCGAATTGCCATACTTATGCATGAACTTTTATAAAACCAGAGGATTTAACTTGTTTGTCAGAGATTCCCCCATCCTTAAATTCCTTACAAAGAAAAGACTACCACAGATTTTTTAAGTGGGAGGTTCTTTCCCAAAATGCATAAGCTTAGATCTTATATGAAAATCCTGTTGGCATAGTGGTTTACAGCCATGGCTGCAAACCTAAAGATTGGCAGTTCAAACCCACCAAGTCCTCACTGGAAACTCTATGGGGCAGTTCTATTCTTTCTATAGGATCACTATGAGTCAGAATCAACTCGATGGGTTAGATCTTATACAAAAGACCAGCTGAAAGGACATCTACTTAAAAATCTTTCTGAGGTAATTTTATTGATTAAAATAAATATCAATGTCTCTCACATGATATCTATTCTGTAAGCTTAGAGCTTACTGAATTACTTTTGTTTTTACATTTTTGTAGCTGTTGCTCTGTAACAAGCTTTGATAGACCGCCTTATTTTATAGATAATTTTTCCTACTGAAGTTATTGAAGATATTCTATTGAGTAGAGTTTTATTCAATAAAATAGGGAATTCAAGTTCCTCTCTGACTACCCCCAAGCATCCTAAAAGTTAAATAGCTTGTTTCTCCCCAAATGAAAGACTTAACTAAAATAAGCAGTATGAACAATCTCCAACTGTGAGCTAATTAAAGCCAATTCCCTTTCAAGGTTTCCTCACTAGACGTCATTTGTGATTTTGTTTTGCTTTCTTTAAATTTGTCCTATTTTACATGCCTATTCATTATAAGATTTACCCTTAAATGGTGCAATATTTTAATATTGGAAGTCATTGTCATTATAAATGAGTCACACTTAATATTAATGTACTTGCAAAGCATAATACAAGCAAGAAAGGTATTATAACACTATGAAGTTAATAACAGCAGCTTGATTCGACAGCTAACTTTCTATGTTTTCAGGTCTATTGTCCTTGTGTCCAGAAAAGGCAGAAGTAAGTGGCTATAACTAAATCCCCAAAACTACATGCTTTATTCCCTTCATAACTGTGATACTTTATGTCCCCTTCCACCTCTACTGTCAAACTTTCAATGCTGAAAAAGTTTTTAAACTATTTTAGGACTAAAAAATCTAATCTGAACTCATATCAGTTTCAAAATATGTAAAGAGGAGACAAATCAATAGAGTAAAAGTAATGCCTGAAAAAATATAATGAGAAGACTTAAGGAAAAAAATAATGAGAACTCATGGAAAAAAGGAGTGATTTCATATACTGTCCACCTGAGCTAAAGACCAAGATAACTTATTTTCTTACCACTTACTAGTAAATTTCTCTGAAAGTTTCAAAATTCAGAATTTAGAAGCCAGTCACTCCATACACATTATTTTAATAAAATATCCACACCAATCTCTTGAGTTAAATGCTATTATTTATCTCTATTTTTGTGCAAAAGGATGTTATATAGCCAGTAAAAAATTGAAAGGTACAAGTCCAATACCAAAAGTTACATACTAAACAACTGTCACCTCTCAGATTTTTTTCACTGAACACAAACTCTTCAGCCTAGTGTTCAAAGTCTCATTTTGATGATCAAGACTAGCAATTTTTTCATAAGCAATCTTGAACTTAATTTACAAATGTCTACTTACTATTTATTTACTTATTGTACTTTAGATGAAGGCTTACAAAACAAACTAGCTTCTCATTAAACAGTTAGCACACATATTGTTTTATGACATTGGTTAATAACCCCACAACATGTCAACAGTCTTCCTTCTGGAACTTAAGTTGATTATCACCAGCTTTTCTGTTCCCTCTTGCCTTCTTGCCCTTGCCTATGAGTTGATGTTGATGGCACTTGGCTGGCTTGGCTTTAGTCTTGGTTTAATTTATAGGCCTGTCTAATCTTTGGCTGTAGGGTGACTCTCAGAAGTGACTTCATTGCTGAGCTAAGAGAGTGTTCAGGGGCCAGTGTCTTGGGAGATTCTCCACTTTGTCAGGCCAGTCAGTCTAGTCTTCTTTCATGAGTTAGAATTTTATTCTACATTTTTTTTTCCACTCTGTCCACAACCTGGTCTAACTATTCTTGATTTTATTTTAAAAATAAAAAATGAAAGGTTTGGATCAATTGTTTCCAGAATATTTGAATTATTCTGCTTTATAGTCTGTATAGTCTTTAACACCTAGTTCTTCTCTATCATTCAAAAACTATTTCTCATGATTCCATTCATAAACCTCTGCTATTTTCAAAGTGTTTTTACGCATTATTTGAACACTTCTGGTTTGTAAAAAATAATTTAAAAAAATGAACTCATACTATTTTCCAGTTAGGGTCAAGAACATTCACAGTTACACATTATCTACACTAATTCTCTAACTTGTGTCTTATTCATACAGTTCTCTTGCTGAAAATATCCTTTTACTCTTCAGATTGTAGATGTGACACAGTGTTTACAGCCAGTTCATTCAAAATTGCAATGTTGTCTCAGCAATCTGTTTACTTGTGGAATTATAATAATATTGATGAAAGATGTTGACTGCTTATCAAATAACTGTGAACTGTCCCACAATTCTCAGCTCCATTACAATATGAAGGACCGTGTATCTAGTTCTGACAAATGGGTCATGAATTACATTGAAGCCAAGATATTTGACAGATGATATGTTACCCTCCAACTTTCTCTTTCACTGTCAAGAAGACCACGAAGGACTCTGGTGGAGCAGAAGATGGACAGGGATTGAAACTATTTACTATTTTGTGAAAGTAAGCTGCATGGACAGTCACAGAGACCTGGTGGACTTCACATTAGTTAGAAATAGACACCTGTAGTCTTAAATCACTGAGATTCAGAAGCTGTTGCTGACTACCATATTTTTACACAAATAACACACACCTTCTATATTTATTTGCCAATCACACCTTCCCCTCACTCCAGGTATTTTTGAAATTACAACTAGGCCAAAGTTTTTATGCATTGTTGCAAAAAATAGTATAATGTGGGTACAAAAATACCTTATCAGGGGGAGGGCATCACTGGCAAACAATTGTATAAGGTACATGCTATTTGTATAAAAATACAGAATTCAATAAGCTTTGCTAATATCCTAATCTATCTTCAGAAACACTGTGATCGATCAATTGTGACTCATAGCAATCCTCTAGACAGAGTAGAACTGCCCCAGAGAGTCTCCAAGGAGGACCTGGTAGATTTGAACTGCCAATCTTCTGGTTAGCAACTATTGTACTTAATCACCATGCCACCACTTAGACAAGACCTTAACAAAGAAAATATAGAAGCCCTGAAAAGGGCATTTGTCACAACTGCTGCCTGAGAGAGTTTACAGGAATCAGAAGAAACTCAAAGTATCACAAACAACAATAAACAAGACACTCTTCCCAGACAACAAATCAGTTTGTTGTTAAATGGCTATGATATTTTTCAGTTTCTCCAATCAAGATGCCCTTTAATCTTTATTTAACTGTGTGGCTTGTTCTAAATAATGAGACATCAGCAAATAACACAACAGAGGCTCAAAAAGTTTTGGGGCATTAGGGCTTTCTGTCTCATGTCACTAGAAATCCAGAGATTGTCATGCAAAAAGTTAAGGCTTGTCTTGTGAGTGTTGTTGTTGTTAAAACTCATTGCTGTCAAGTTGATTCTGACTCATAGTGACCCTATCGGACAGAGCAGAACTGCCCCATGAGTTTCCAAACAATACCTGGTGGAATGGAACTGCTGACCACTTAGGTAACAGTTATAGCACTTAACCACTATGCCACCAGGGGTTCCACTGTTGTTGTTAGGTAAGTCAAATCCGTTTTGACTCACAGCAACATTACATGTAACAGAATGAAACACTACCCAGTCCTGTGCCATCCTCACAATCGTTGTTATGCTTAGGCCCATTGTTGCAGCCACTGTTTGAATCCACCTTATTGACAGTCTTTCTCATTTTTGCTGACCCTCTACTTTACCAAACATGATGTCCTCCTGGGGCCAGTCCCTCTTGATAACATGTTCAAAGTATGTGTGATGAAGTTTTGACATCCTGGCTTCTAAGGGGCATTCTGGTTGTACTTCTCTCAAAACAAATCCGTTCATTCTTTGGAAGCTTTGCCTTTAAAAAGGGACAATGATGGGTATAGAAGAGTGTTGTAGGAGACTTTTGTTCTTGGAGTGTAATATTTTATTTTGTTAAACACATTACTTTAAAAAAATAAATCTTTAAAATAGGTTAAGAATCAAAGCAACACATACCTTGAAAATAACTATACTAAAGTCATGTCTTCTATGTCTCTATCTGTGAATCTCTATTATGTAATTTTTTTAAAGAATTTATGATCAAATATTACCAACAGAGTATAAAGACTCAAGGATGTTGCTAGGAAGTTCCTTTGTTAGTAATAACTAATGAAGAAATGAATAGAAACATAACAGATACTTACAGATTAAGAATCCTTCTTGTATTAGTTTTAGGAACAAAACAATTTAGAAATCACATAAAAATCCAAGAATAAGAGAAAAGGACATATGATAGTTTTATATATTAATATTATGCAATAAATAAAAAGCATACTTTTTAAGATTAATTGTCATATGAATATACTAGTTTAAAATATAAGTGAATAGAGCAAAACTGAAAATAACATATCCAGTATGACACATAATTTGTAATAACATATTTATGTGGTGCATCTATAAAAAATTAAAGAGGTAGTTACATAGTACCAGTTTTTATCTATACTTTGCAAATTACCTGCATAGATTTCCTATCATTACATATAATAATGTAATGTTTGTTTCAATTTTTTATTTATAATAATTTTTTAATAATTAAAATACATAGCTTTGCATTTTTATGGAACTCTAGTATTTGACTAGAAAGAAAGGCCTGGAAATCTATGTTTGAAAATTAGCCAATGAAAACTCTATGGATCACAACAGAATACTGTCCAATATAGTGCCAGAACATGACCCCCCACCCCCAGGTTGGAAGGTACACAAAGCATACCTTGGCAACAACAAAGGACTCGAACAAATTACAGTCATGAAGATGATGCAGGACCAGATAATGTTTTTGTCTGTTGCAGACAGGATTTTCATGAATCGGAGCCAAGCTGATGACAACTAGCGAGAAGCATTGTTTGTCATTTAATGGAAAAAGCTGGAAACACAACAGGTGCAAATAATGTTTATGATAACGTCTGAGGATCCTTCTACAGATAACAATTATAACCTCTGGATGCAATACGAAAACCAAGTATTTGAAGGCAGTGAAGAATAACCAACAGTAGTCAGAAACTGGAGAAGATGAAACTCATGAAAGAAGGAAACTGCATGGGGAGAGGTACTTGTTGACACAGACTTTTCTCGGTACAGAGTAGCTAGAACTCAGTCAGAAAACCACAGCCTTACAGTGGTTTACTCCTTGTCTTAGGCTAGGGTCTCTAGAGAAGTATTTACATATACATATACCAAATCAAACTCACTGCCTTTGAGTCAATCCCAACCCACAGTGGCCCTGCAAGACAGAGTGAAACTGTTCCACACAGTTTTCAAGGAGCACCTGGCAGATTCAAACTACCAACATTTTGGTTAGCAGATTTAACACTTAACCACTATGTAACCCGAGTTTCCATATATATATATATATATATATATATATATATATATATATATACACAAAGAGAGATAGAAAGTATGTGTGTGTGCATACTTTTCTCAAGTAAGTAGCTCATGCTATTGTGGAGACCGGCAGTTTCCCAAGTCTGTGAGTCAGACATCAGCTGGAGTCTTCTCCTGATTCACATGGCTACAGGGACTGGTGAACCCAGAATTAGAAGGTCAGACAGCAGACTACTGGCTCCCAGGGCTGTGGAGGCCAGGGAATCCCAAAGTCAGCAGATCAGACCACATGCTGCTGGCTCAGAGGACTGTGGAGCTGGCAAATTCCAAGGCTGATAGATCAGACAGCAGGCTGCTGGTTCAAGTTCCAAGAACTGGAGGTCACATGATGAGTCAGAAACAGAATCAAATGCAAGCAAGAGAGCTTTGCCAGAACATCCACATATACATTAGATGTAGGGCACACCCTTGGGGAAGCTCCCACTTACAAATGACTGGCTGATCACACCAGATTACACCACAGAGGTGTGTACATTATATCATAAAATGGACAGTAATTAAATAGTACTGAGAACAACGGCCTACCTAAGTTGATACATAATACTATCACACCCCTGTAGTGTATATGTGCAAAATTGTTCGGAGGAAAGGCATAAATGGTAGGCTGAAAGAGCAACTAGATATGTTGGTTGCTGCCTACCACAGAAGACAGAGGTTGAAATTCGAGACCTGATTAACTAGAGGGATTTAGTAAAGACATCATACTTCTCACTGAATCCTAGGAAAACCATAATTTAGGAGTAAAATATGTCATAGGACCGAAGCTTTCTTTCTGTACAACAAATCAAAAACCAAAACAAATCTACTCCCAGAGTCTATATCTAAATCTCTACACATTTAAATGATTGGCCAATAAATTAATTTCCTGGCAGAACAAAAACCAATGGCATTTAAGAGAAAGGTAAGACTATCCAGAGCCTGAACATTTTTCAGCAAACAATCAAAACTTTGATCCACAGAAAAATGTGACTCAAAGGTAAGATAAAAGTTAGTCAATGGAAACAGAGTCTGAGATGACTTGGATGATGAAATTTCAGAGACAAATTTAAAGTAGCTATTATAAATATGTTCAAGGAATTTAGGAAAAAAATGAAGAAATAAGAAAAAATTGAAATAATGAAGAAACATTAAGACAAGGAATAATTAAGAGTGATGAAGAAGGCCATTTGATAGTCAAAGGATAAATCCATCAGGTGATAGAAAAATACAAACATAGGAATTTGCAACAGAGTTTCAGTACATATGAAGCAAAAATTGACAGAAATGGCAATCACAATCAGTTTGAAGTCATTGATGAAATGCAACATTCAACAACCTCAATAGATGCATTCATTTCAGATGCATAAGGGACTTTCTCCAAAATAGACTATGGGTTATAGTATATGAAAAGATTAGATAAATCTCATATATTTAAATGTATCATATACAAAACAGTTAAAAAGAAATTAAAGTATGTTTTCTGACATTCACAGAATTAATTGGAAACCAATAATATTAACTAACTACGGTTTTGTCAATTCTGACTCATAGTGACCGTACAGACAGAGTAGAACTGCCCCATAGAGATTCCAAGGGGGACCTGGCAGATTTGAACTGCTGACCTTCTGGTTACCAGCTATAGCACTTAACCATCATGCCACCAGGGTTTCCAATAATATCAAGGTATCTGAAAATTCCTGTGAACTAAACAATATACTACTTAATATGGTATGCATCTAAATGACATCACATGAAAATTCTGAAAATGTTTAGATGATAATGAAAGTAAATTTATTTCAAAATTTGTATGATACAGCTAAAGCTGTGACTACATAGTAATTTATGGTATTATATGCTTACATTAGAAAAAAAGGAAGGTTTAAGCTCAGTGACCTAAATTTTCACCGTAAGAACGCCCCGAGAATAGGAACAATTTCATCTCAAGTAAGCTGCTGTTGTTCTTAAGGAGCAGTTGGGTAGTTTCTGACACATGGGGACCCCATGTACAATAGAAAGAAACA
Source organism: Heterohyrax brucei (assembly GCA_028571685.1). NCBI lineage: Eukaryota > Metazoa > Chordata > Mammalia > Hyracoidea > Procaviidae > Heterohyrax > Heterohyrax brucei. Next base: position 42,090,237 of record CM053152.1, read on the forward strand.
CAGCCTGGCCCTGCATCATGCTCATAATCGTTGCTATGCTTGAGCTCCCACTGTTGCAGCCCTTGTGTCAATCCATCTCGTTGAGAGTCTTCCTCATTTTTGCTGACCCTCTACCACGCATGATACCATTGTCCACAGACTGATCTCTCCTGACAACATGAGCAACGTATGTAAGACATAGTCTCACCACCCTTGCTTCTAAGGAACACACTGGTTGTACTTCATCCAAGACAGATCTCTCTATTCTTTTGGCAGTCCACAGTGTCTTCAATATTCTGCTCCAACATCACAATTCAAAGACATCAATTCTTCTGTCATCCTTATTCATTGTTCAGCTTTCCCATGCATATGATAACTGAAAATATCACCTCTTGGTTCAGGCACACCTTAGTTTTCAAGATGACATCTTAGCTTTTCAACACTTTAAAGAGGAGTTTTGCAGAGGATATTCCCGAATGCAGTGCATCTTTCAATTTCTTGACAGCTTCTTCCATGGGTGTTGACTGCGAACTCAAGTAAAATGAAATATTTTACAACGTCATTTTTCCTCTGTTTACCATGGTGTTGCTTAATGGTCCAGTTTTGAGGATTTTTGCTTTCTTGATATGGTGGTATAATGTGTACTGAAGGCTGAGGTGTTTGATCTTCTTCATTAAGTTTTAAATCCTTTCCACTTTCAGCAAGCAAGGTTGTATCATCTGCATGACACAGGCTGTTAATGAATCTTCCTCCAATCCTGATGCCTTGTTCTTCATACAGTCCAGCTTCTTGGATTGTTTGCTCAGCATACAGGATGACTAGGCATGGTGAAAGGATAGAAACCTGACACATACCTTTCATGACTTTAGACCATACAGTGTCCCTTTGTTTTGTTCAAACTACTGCTTCTTGATACATGTACAAATTCCTCATGACCAGAACTAACTATTCAGGTTAATAAAACTGACAAATTCATGGCAATAATAATAGAGAGTGAAAGTAAACAAATCACTAATATAAAAAATGAAAGGTATCACTATGTGTCTTAGGCTGGGTTTTCTAGGGAAGCAAAACCAGTAACACGTGTAGGTACAAGGAAAGATTTATAATATATATAGATAGATAGATAGATAAGATAGATACAAATATAGGAAACAGCTCACGTAATCACAGAAGCTGAATGTCCCAAGCTCTGGCACAAGCCTCATGTGGCCACGGAAGCTGAGGAACCCAAGGTCAGCAAGTCAGAGACCAGAGTTCTAGATCACCGGTTGTGTAGGTCAGTGGATCCCAAGCTGGTGGCGAGATGAAGCGACAGAGGCTGGCAAAACCAGCATCAGCAGGTCAGGAAGCAGGAGCGGGCAGAGGCTGGTGAACCCAGGGTCGGCAGGTTAGGGAGCAGGACTCTTAAGTGCCGACTGTAAGGACTGAAGAGTTCAAGAGCTGCTAGCTCAAGTCCCGGAACCAGATGCTGGAAGAAGAGAGCAGGAGCTCCTGGCTACATGAGCGGCCAGCCGCCATAGTGAAAGGTCGCGAGATGAGGGCCGAGGGGCAGGGAGCCACCACAAACCCCGTCCTGCCACTTAATACAGCAGCCAAATTTGTAGTAGTCAAGTTGACATAATCCTGACCACCACAGTCCACCCCTTGTCAACTTGGCATCTGCACACATCTCACCTTACCATGCACAGAGTCTGTGAAGGGGTACAGTTACAAAGTCATACTTATGTCAACATGATATAACTAACACATGTACAATGGAAAATGCATTAACCCATTTACATCTTATGTTTCATAAGTAAACAAAATATCCAATACACACACACAAAGCAGGAATACTCATAGCAATTTCAGTCCTCGTTTCTGCAACTGGTCACGTGGCCATAACTGATATTTAGAACTACTGTTTTCTACAACCCATTCTGTATTCCCTTTGCCCTCAGTAAGCACCTCAGCTGGTTGTGGTTCCTTGCCTGGTGAGGTGACCCAAACCTTCATTCCTGAAGGGTCTGGGCTATTATCACTCATTTTGGAGTTGGTTGCTGTAGTTTTCCATTGACCTTAATCACAGGACATGGTAGTACTAGGAGGCGTCCTAAGGGATCTCCTGCATTCCAAACATACTCTTCTTTACTTCCGTTATGTAATGTCAATCCAATTTCATCTTCATAGTCAGGATCAATCACACCGGCCAGTATTGCAACTCCCTTCTTTGTCTGTTGATCCAGAGGCACAAGGAGCCCAAAATGGCCTGGTGGCAATTTTAGCTTCCAGTTTAGTGGAATCATTGATGTGTCTCCACGTGGCAGCATTCCTCCCTTCGGAACTAAGACATTTAATCCTGCAGAGCATAAGGTCATGGGGACAGGAAGCAAAAATCTTGCAAGTGGGTCACTAGGAGTAACAGTGAGTGGTGCCACTCCCATTTCCACCCCCTGATTCCTGATTCCTGGACCCATGAATCCTGGCAATAGGAGAAACAGCACCGTATATTGGACGCTGGTTTAGAGCATACACAGCCTTCTGGAGAACACTTCCCCAACCCTGCAAGGTAGTGCCACCTAGCTGGCAGCATAATTGTGTCTTCAGGAGACCATTCCATCATTCTATCAAGCCAGCTGCTTCAGGATGATGGGGAACATGGTAAGACCAGTGAATCCCGTGAGCATGGGCCCACTGCCGCACTTCATTTGCTGTGAAGTGAGTCCCTTGATCAGAGGCAATGCTGTGTGGGATTCGATGACAGTGGATGAGGCATTCTGTAAGTCCATGGATGGTAGTTTGGGCATAAGCATGTCGTGTCGGGTAGGCAAATCCATATCCAGAGTAAGTATCTATCCCAGTGAGGACAAAATGCTTTCCTTTCCATGATGGAAGTGGTCCAATGTAATCAACTTGCCACCAGGTTGCTGGCTGATCACCTCGAGGAACAGTGCCATATCGAGGACTCAGTGTTGGTCTCTGCTGCTGTCAGATTGGGCACTCAACAGTGGATGTAGCCAAGTCAGCCTTGGTGAGCGGGAGTCCATGTTGCTGAGCCCATGCATAACCACTGTCCCTGCCACCATGACCACTTTGTTCATGGGCCCACTGAGCAATGACAGAGGTAGCCAGAGAAAAAGGATGATTGGTTCCCATAGAACGGGCCATCCTATCCACTTGATTGTTAAACTCATCCTCTGCTGAGGTTACTCTTTGATGAGCATTCACATGAGACACAAATATTTTCACTTCTTTGGCCCATTCAGAGAGGTCTATCCACATACCTCTCCCCAATAAATCCTTGTCTCCAATCTTCCAATCATGTTCCTTCCAAGTCCCTGACCAACTGGCCAAGCCATTGGCCACAGCCCATGAATCGGTATACAGCCACACATCTGGCCACCTCTCCTTCCAAGCAAAGTGAACAACCATATGCACTCCTCTAAGTTCTGCCCACTGGGAGGATTCGCTTTCACCATTGTCCTTGAGGGAGGTCCCAGAAAGAGGCTGTAGTGCTGCTGCTGTCCACTTTCGAGTGGTGCCAGCATATCGCACAGAACCATCTGTAAACCAAGCACGAGTTTTCTCTGTCTCGGTCAGCTGGTCATAAGGAATCCCCCATGAGGCCATAGGTGCAAACTGGGAGACAGGAGGTAATGTTACAGGAGTGGAGACCATGGGCATTTGGGCCACTTCCTCATGCAATTTACTTGTGCCTTCAGGTCCTGCACGGGCCCGATCTCGTATATACCACTTCCATTTAATGATGGAGTGCTGCTGTGCTCGTCCAACTTTATGACTCTGTGGGTCAGACAATATCCAGTTCATGACAGGCAGCTCAGGACACATGGTGACCTGATGTCCCATGGTTAAGTGTTCAGTCTCTATGAAGGCCCAGTAACAAGCCAAAAGTTGTTTTTCAAAAGGAGAGTAGTTATCTGCAGAGGATGGCAGAGCTTTACTCCCAAATCCTAAAGGTCTGCGCTGTGATTCACCAGTAGGGGCCTGCCAAAGACTCCAAACAGCATCTCTGCCACTGACACCTCAAGCACCATTGGATCAGCTGGATCATATGGCCCAAGTGGCAGGGCAGCCCGCACAGCAGCCTGAACCTGCTGCAGAGCCTTCTCCTATTCTGGGCCCCACTCAAAAGTAGCAGCCTTTCTAGTCACATGATAAATAGGCTGAAGTAGCACACCCAAATGAGGAATATGTTGTCTCCAAAATCCAACGAGACCCACTAGGTGCTGTGCCTCTTTTTTAGTTGTCGGAGCAGCCAAGTGCAATAACTTATCCTTCACCTTAGAAGGGATATCGCGACATGCCCCACACCACTGGACTCGTAGGAATTTCACTGAGTTGGAAGGTGCCTGAATTTTTGTGGGATTAATTTCCCACCCTCTAGCATGCAAGTGGTTAACTAATAAGTCCAGAGTCACTGATATTTCTTCCTTACTAGGTCCAATCAGCATAATGTCATCTATATAATGGACCAGTGTCACATCTTGTGGAAGAGAGAAGCAATCAAGGTCCCTGCAGACTAAATTATGACATAGGGCTGGAGAGTTAATGTAGCTCTGAGGCAGGCAAGTAAAAGTGTATTGTTGGCCTTGCCAGGTGAATGCAAACTGCTTCTGGTGGTCCTTGGAAACAGGTATGGAGAAGAAAGCATTAGCCAGATCAATAGCTGCATACCAAATACCAGGAGATGTATTAATTTGCTCAAGCAGTGAAAATACATCTGGAACAGCAGCTGCAATGGGGGTTACCACCTCGTTAAGTTTGTGATAATCGACTGTCATTCTCCAAGATCCATCCGTTTTTTGCACAGGCCAAATAGGGGGAGTGAATGGGGATGAGGTGGGAATCACCACCCCTGCATCCTTCAAGTCCTTAATGGTGGCAGTAATTTCATGGGTTGAATTGTGTCCCCCCAAAAATATGTGTAGCCACGTGGCTGGGATATGGTTCCCAGTATCTTGGGACTGTCCTCCATTGTGTGGTTTCGCTAAGCAGTATGTTAAAGGGGCTGTAAATTCCTGCATGAAATTACTTCCTTGCTCTGCAGTATGGGGAGTTTCCCTGGAGTGTGGCTTGCCCCACCCTTAATGCTTTCAGCCTGCAAGAGATAAAAAGGGAAAAAGAAACAAGGAGAATTGGGAGGCTCATTACCATCAAGAGAGCAGCACCGGGAGAAGAGCGCATCCTTCAGACCTGAGTTTCCTGTGCCAGGATGCTCCCTGGACAAAGACTGATGCAATAACGGACTTTCCTTCAGAGCCAACAAGGGGAAAGCCTTCCCCTGGAGCGGGCACCCTGAATATAGACTTGCAACCTACCAGACTGTGTAAGAATAAACCTTCCTTTGTTGAAGCCATCCACTCTGTGGTATTTCTGTTAGAGCGGCACTAGCTGACTAAAACACTATGTAAACAATAATACAATAATACTAAAAAAAGAGAGACTACTAACAACACTATGCGAAAATACTTCACAAATGAATTCCATGAGCAAAATCCTCGAAACAACTTACCACAACAGACACAAAACGTATATCTATTAAGAAAATTGGAAATGTTATCAAAAACCTTCCCATAAAAGAAACTGCATACTCTGAAAGTTTCAATGGCAAATTCTGTCCAGCATCCAATGAAGAAAACATCTAAAATCCAACAACAGAAAGTGACTCTAGATATAATTTTAGACTACACATATCAATAAAATTTTCTTTATTTTGGTTAATTAAAACATTTTAATCAATTTAGATTTTCTAATTTACGTATTTAGTTTTTTAGATTAGCTCCTTTTGACTGTTAAAGATGAGATGGAATCCACCAATAATAAGTATATATAAACACCTTATGTATATTATTTCATTTAATTTTCAGAAAAAATCTATGATATACATACTATTATCTTATTAATTTCACAGATGCCAAAATTCAACTGTAGAGAACTTTGAAATATTAACTTAAGGCCTACAGTGGTAGAAGGGTGGCTACGCCAGGATTCAAATTAAAGGGTCCCTGACACCTAAGCTTCTAGACTGTCACTGTGTACTAACTTTCAATTAAGAGAGACCATTATCATTGAAAAAGCCACGCTTTTCATCTTCTTGTTAATGTTTCTTTAAGCATGTCAGAACAATCACCATTTTAGGGATAATAGAACTAAGACAAACAGATTATTTGATTCTAAATTATTTTTAAAAAAATTATTTTGAGGTTGTTGAGATATCCTGACAAAAAGATACACCAACTCAGCAGTTTCTACATGTATAATTCCATGACATTGATGATATTCTTTGAGTGGTACAAACATCTCACCCTCTTTTGCTGAGTTGTACCTAACCCAGTAACATAAACTCACTGTACCTTAAAGTTCCTGCCTAATCTTTCAAGTTGCTATTGTCAATGTGATCCCATATAGATACTCTATTTTATGCAAATGACATGTACCTTCTGTGTTTGTTTGCCAACTGTGTCCTCCTTTTGTGAGGTATTTTCATAAGCATTACTACGTTACTTTTTTTATAGCATAGTGGTGCTTATGAAAATACTTGGTGGGGGTGGGCACAGTTGGGAAAGAAACATAGAAAGCACACATTATTTGTGTAAAAATATGGTAGTTCTTGAAAGAGCATGATGTGCAAGGCAGCTATATTTTACTAGTTAAACTAAACATTTTTTTGGTTATAAGACTTTAGGGGATGTTTTTGGATAAAGGTTTAAAGATTCTCTCAGGACAATAGTTTTGGGAATTCATCCAGCCTTCATTTCAGAAAGTGTGCAGTCTATGAAAATTTTACACTCTGTTCTGTCTGCTAGACAACAACCATTGATCAAAATGTTCAGTAATGCTTGCTGAGCACTATCCAGTTTTCTGGTTTCATGGCAAAAAAGTCAGTTGTTTATGGATGTAATTAGCCACACATTCTATATCCTTCTCTTATTCCTTACTCTCTTTCTTCTTCCGTTGCTACTGGTGAATTCTAAATTCCCTTACTTGTAAAATCCTATTAATCTTACCAAGACACACTTTAATCATAGACACACATACTTATACAGGGAACAATCACAGGATGTATACACTGGCACACTAATGATCATTTGAAAGCGTTTTGTCAAAAATTTAGGTTTGTATTGAGGAAAATGATAAATATGATGAAATTTTCAATGATACATTTAAAATAAATTTAAGATCTGAGTAGAAAGATTATTTAATGTGCATTTGGTTTATAACTCACCTACATTAGAAAGAATAGGAGCGATTATAATAAAACATATGTCACTAAAAATAAAATCAAAATAAATGCAATGTGATTAACAACAAGCTCTCTTATTTCCACTGAACCCTCTTTCTCCTTCTGCTCCTCCAAAAGGAACAGAAACACAACAGATATAGCAGGCATCAGAAATGAGTTAATCACTGAAATTAGGTACGTGATTCATTCTGAGTTCTCAGAAATAAAGCTAAAAGTATAAATACAACTTTAGGCTGCCAGCCAGCCAAGTGCTGTCGAGTCTACTTTAGGCTACGAAATTTTATTTACCAATAAGAGAATTCAATTTTACTTAGCTTATATGTCTTATTATGATAGTCTTCCCTGACTATCCTGTGTAAGTGTATCCTACATACTAAGCTCCATTACTACCTTTTCCTCATTTTCACAGTATTAGTTTATGTTGATATTTATATGTTTATTCCTTGTATCTGCCTTCCCCACTGGTCTATAATCTCTACGAGACCAAAGAAGGTCCCTGTTGTTTTCACCCTTGTGTACAACTATCAAAACCCTGATTACACGGTGGTTAAGCACTCAGCTGCTAACAAAACGGTCAGCAGCCAAATCCACCAAGCACTGTGTGTGAGAAACATGTGTCAGTCTGATTCCGTAAAGATTACAGCCTTGGAAATCTTATGGGGCTGTTATACTCTCTTCTATAGTGTCACTATGAATAGAATTTGACTTGATGTCAATGGGATTTGATTTATGCAAGTGTGTGGTATCCTGACTGGTCCTTAATAGATCCTCATTAAATGCTGAATAAACGAATGAGTACGTAATAGAAATAAAATAATACTGAAGTATAAATAAGCATGACTATATAGCATAGTCAGCAAGATCTTAAAACAGAATTCTACAAATGACATGTAATTATATATATTTGTTTATATATGCATGTAATACATATTTGCGTAAATTAAATTCTAAAGCTAAACGCATAATGCTGTTGTTGTGTGCAATGGAGTAGATTATGGCTTATAGTGACCCCAAATGACAAAGTAGAACCGTCTAGTAGGGTTTCCTGGACTGTTATCTTTATAGGAGTAGACTGCCAGGTCTTTTCTCCTCCAGAGCCACTGATGGGTTCCAGCTATTGACCTCTGTGTTAGTGGATTAGTGCTCAACTACAGTACCACCAGGGCTCCTTTCAAAGTTGCAATATTACATCATAATTCTTCAGAAGCAAGTCATCTAGAAAATTCTAGGTATATTGTTTTTTGGTGGTCTGATTTAAGTGCGAAAAAAAGAAAAGAAGAGTAACACATATCTAACCCATTGCCATTGAATTGATTTCTGAATTAAAGCAACCCTATAGAGCAGAACCCTATAAAGCAGAATAAAACTGCTCCATGGTGTTTCCAAGGAGTGCATGGTGGATTCAAAGTGCTGACCTTTTGGTTAGCAGCCATAGTACTTAATTGCCACACCACCAGTTATTCTAGTGTCCTTTAAATTGACTCTTTCAAATATTAGATGTTTCAAGAAAGTTTCTGTCAAACACCTGGTGGGAGACATTCTGTGGTTGACTGCTCTTTTAGGAGTCTGAGGAGAAGATTATCAGTATTGTCAATTATGCATGAAGAGAAGGAGTCAATGGATAAAACCAGTGTTCCCATTAAGGCCAGAAGCAGAGACTAGCAGACCCAGAAATGCAGAAGCACAAAGTTCCCCAAGCACTGGGGAGAATTTGTGGTGTTTAACTGATTGGAAGAACTGATGATCCATACTTACTTATACATACAATGAGGCATTTGAAATGAATCTTATTAGGAATCATTTCTTTTTAAGGTAGAGGAATTCCACTTTAAAAAATCTCATAATATTTCAAAAGAAATCTTTAGTAAAAAAAACAAGTGACTATGGTTGTTACAGAGCACCTAGAAATATTTATTACGTATGGCCATCCAAGGAGCGCTTGTTGCAAGACGGTTAGAGCACTTAATTTTCTGCTAAATAGACAGTCAGCAGTTCAAATCCACCAACTGCTCCTTGGAAATCCTATGGAACAGTTTCGTTCTGCCCTGTCAGGCCATCATGGAAACCCTGGTGGCAGAGTAGTTAATTGCTGTATCTAGCAACAAAAGCTCAGAAGTTCAAATTCACCAGGTGCTCCTTGGAAACTCTATGTGGCAGTTCTACTCCATCCTATAGGGTCACTATAAGTCAGAAACAACTCAATAGGAACTGGTTTGCTTGCTTATGATCATCTGGAAAATTATTTCTTTTAAATAATCTGTAGTACACATGGAAACATGACCAAAAGGGGGGAAAGATCTCAGATAACAGTATTAATGGTCATGTAGAAGCAGAGATATTGTCATGGACTGTATTGTGTCCCACCCAGAATGTATGTATTGATTTCACTTGGCTATGAGTCCCAACATGGTGCAGTTCCTCCTATGTGTTGTGAATCCTGCCTCTGTAATGTTGATGATGCAAAATGGGTAGCAGTTGTCTGGGGAGGCAGGACTCAAGCTACTAACTTGTGGGATACAGGGCAGAGAAGTAAATAAAGTAAGTTGGGAACCTCATACCACTAAGAAGGTAGCACCGAGAGCAGAGCACATCTTTTGGACCTGAGGTTCCTGTGCCAAGATACTTTCCTTGAACTTGGATTTAGCCTACTTGACGGTGACAATTTCTCTTATTGAATGTACCCATAACTTGTAAATAGATTTGTGACTTACCAGGCTGTGACAATAAAGATTCCCTTCATGAAATCATCCACTCGTGGCATTTCTGTTAGAGCAATACTAGCTGACTAAAACAGACATATTACTAACAATCCTATTTGTGATTTTAATCTTCCTTCACCAAAAGGTCAGCAGCTTAAATCCACCAGGCACTCCTTGGATACTCTATGGGGCAGTTCTACTCGGGCCTCTAGGGTCACCATGAGTTGGACCCGACTTGATGGCACTGGGTTTTTTGGGGGGTCACCACATTGTAAAGCCAAATGTTTTTCAGCAAGACCTTTTATCTTCTCATTTTTGTGCCACTTCCACCCCTCAAAAAATTACACATACATGATAAATTAGCAAATTATCTGGGTAGGTGAAATGAGGGCTGGAATATTCTGGTGGGCCTGGAGTTGTCCGTGGGGACAAGGAGGTCCCCATCAGAGGTGGTTCTGATGTTGCTTTCTAAAGGAAGAATCAGAAATAAGAATAGACTAGACAAGATTTCCTAGGTATTTTGTTTCTACCACAGTACCTGCTAACAGATTGACAACAAAATTATCTAGTCTTGTATTAGAAAGAAAAAAAAATGTGGTGAACAATTTATTCTTATATTAATCCTAGAAAGCGGAAAGATAAGTTAAAACTTTCTTTTCAACATATATTGCATTCTCAACAGCTTACATAGGTTTTTTTTCTTAAAATACTAGTTTCAGAAACCAACATGATTGCAAAGCACACTTCCTTGGTTTTAAATATGTCTAGAAATATTCCTTCCTTTGTTATCAATTTTCTCTATAATTTTATTATCAATTTCCAACTAGATGAATCAAAGCATGTTCCAAAGAGAACCGGAATACAGCATTCTCTTTTTTTTTCCCTCTTAGACACATTTCCAGTTTGTATGGTTGACCTTCAAAATTAAACCAAGAAGTATTTTTGCCTTTGACTTTTCAGCCAGACACATTGAAAAAGGCAAATTAACTGGCTTGTTAGCTTCCTAGAGACAAGCTATTACACTGTTTGCATCTAGAAATATTTTCAGTGAAATGCTGGGGGGGGAAAAAAAAAAAACCTCCCCAGGCCTAAGCAGTTACTAGGCTCTAAACTTTCTCAGACTTGCTTTGCAATGGACTGATATCATTTTGTCCTCATCGAAATACCTTCAGATGACAAAATACAGACTAAAAATACTAGAAAACACTAGTGTCTTTTACGTCACTTTCAATATCATGAAACATTCACACAATTCCTTTTCATTTTATAAAAGTACTCCAATGTGGATATTAAACAAAAACACAGACGTAGTTACTGTAACTCCTTGGCTGGCCTTAACACAAAATCTTTCTGGGATCAGGATACTGTCATTATTCTTCAGTCATTAGTTTGACTTTTAATGGCATCCTATATGATTTTAAGATCTTGCTTATGGATTTTAAGGCATTTCATGGTTTCAATATTCTATATCTTTCAGATTGATTACTTCTATATTATCTGTCACTTTTTTTATTGTCAGAGCTGGGGCTGCTTTCTGCTCTGTTGTCACAAATGGATTCCCATGAGGCTAACACTTTTCATGCATCTTGCCAACAGAAATTGCTACTTCTTGAAGTAAGTAATTCTGAGCCTCTTACAACTTTATAAAACAGAGGTGTAGCATCCTTCCCACTGGATTTGGAATGCTCACTTATCTGAGACTTTCTTCAGGGAGTAACTAAGCAATTCCACAGAAGCCTCTGTAACCACTAGATGCATTTGCTTCCTGGTAATACTGAGTGTTGCTTTTATCTACTTCCTTTTCCTATCAGGTATATCAAACAAGAGATGTATTTTCTGTAACTCAATAGCTGTTTAAATTGCTTTCTTATCACCTATCTCAAAACTTTTCTGATATTATTTGTGTGCTTTTCCCAAAATGGATAAATGTATACTTTCATGATGTAATCCGTTTGCCAATGTTCCTGGTAATCTTATTGGTGTGTTTTCCTTCTTCCCTAAAAAAATTATGAAAACACTGGTAGCCCCAGAATTTCATCAGCCAATGTCTGCTTTCAACTGATAGTAGTCCAACACTGGTTGTTAAATAGGAATTTTACAGTCTGCACTTTGTTTATAAAACAAAAAAAACTCCAAAGCTTTTTAGTTACTACTTTTCAATTAACATGTCCTAAAACAACTGAAATTTGAACTTAATGTATTTTAAAATAAGTTTTAATTTATAAATATAAGACATTAACTAATATTTTATAAACAATAAGCACTGTAGTTTCAGAAAAGTGCTAGACTGAACGGTGTTCTCATGGCAAATATTGTTATTTTATAAATTAAACATCACTGTCCCCATTTATTAAATTCTGTATTTTCACAAAAATATATAATGTTGGATCTGAAGGGTGTTTCAAGATCATCTAGTATACATTCTTTGTTTCAAAAGATAAAAAATGGCTTTTTAAGATCCAGTGAAAGGAGTTACCATTATTTCTTATTCAAAGACCAGTATGTTTTATCTACACTATACTGTTTGCCTTAAAATTTTTTCCAGGTTATTGTCAGAATGATGTCAAGAAGTGGGAAGAAAAGCTAAAAAATAAACCTTGTATTTATAGAAGCCCCAGGCTTACATCCATTTAAGCAGTAGCTTAGTTAATGAAAGTGCTCCATTTAAATGCCACAGATTTATGGAACAACCTGATAGGATTTACATTTTTCTGATTGAATGAGAACAGTTCATTGTCATACTATAATTTTTAATAATTAATATGCATAGAAGTAACTCACATTTTCATAATAACATAGTTCTTCTGAATGCCCTGTAGATTCTGCTACCTGGACTGAGGGAGGCCACATGACTAACTTGGGATCAGTTACAGCTGCACATGCTGGGGCTACTAGCACTCTGTGGCTGGATAGTGAATGGCAAAAGTTTAAAAACTGATTATAATAATAAATAACTTACCAAGCATTTTTACTTCTGTTGTGCATGTCATCTAATTTCTGTTTAGAAAATTATTGGGAGGAAAAGAAAGTCTCCATCACTGGTTAATGCTGTTGCATTGCACACCAGCATCTTAGTTTCCAATTGCTCCTATGACAAACTTTCATAAACTCAGCAACTTAAAACAATATAAATTTATTCTTTTGTAGTCCTGAAGGCCAGAAATCTCAAATGAGTCTTATTCTTATTAGTTGTCATCTAGTTAGCTTTGATACATTTGTGACCTTGAGTATGACAGAATGAATCATTGCCTGGTTCTCTGCCATCGTCACAGTTTTTGGCATGTTTGAGCCCACTGTTGTACGCACTGCGCCAATCCATCACATGGAGAGTTTCTCTCATTTTTTCTGACCCTCTACTTTGCCAAACTCAGTGTGCCTTTCTAGAGATTGTTCTTTCCTGATAATGCATCCAAAGTAAGCAGAACAAGGGCTTGCCATCCTAGCTTGTGAGTAGCATTCTGGTTGTCCTTCCTCCAAGACTACTGTTGCCCCTCGTGGTAGTCCGTGGTGTAGCCAACATTCTTTGCCTACACCACGATTCAAATTCTTTAACTCTTCTTTGATTTTCCTTTCTCATTGTCCAGCTTTCACATGCATATGAGCAATATTAAAGACCACGGCTTGGACCAGGCACACTTTGCTCATCAAATTAACTTCTCTGCCTTTTAACACTTTATGGAGGTCTTTTGCAGCAGATTTTCTGAGTGCCATACGTGGTCTGCATTCTTGATTGCTGCCTCAATGCGCATTGACTGTTGTTCTAAGTAGAATGAAGCCCTTAATAACTTCAAGTACTTCGCATTGATTAAAAAAATAGACCCCGTTTGGAGGAGGCAGTTCTTACCCAGTCATATTTTGAGTGCTTTCCAACCTGAGGGGCTTGTCTTCCAACACTATGTCTGACAATGTTTAGATGTTATCTTTAAAGTTTTCATTGGTTAATTTTCACAAGTCGATTGCCAGGCCCTTCCTCACTGTCTGTTTTAAGTCTGGAAGCACCGCTGAAACTTGTCCACCAAGTAATCCTGCTGATTCTTGAAGTACCAGTGGCATAACACTGAGTATCATAACAACATGCAAGCCATCATGGTACGACAAACTGACAGATGGGCAAATGAGTCCTATGGAGATAAAAATCAAGATGCCAGCTTGTTCTTCTTGAGGCTGTGGGGAAGAATTCATTTCCTTCCTTCCTTCTAGCTTCTGGAGGCTGGCAGCACCCCCTGGCTCATGGATCCACATCACATTGTGTTTTCTCCCCCTGTCTCCACTGTATAGCAATATTGGTGATTACACTTAGGACACATCCAGGTCATCCAAGATAATCTCCTCCAAATCAAAACCCTTAACTTAACCTCACGCTAGATAACCTTTTTGCCATGTAAGATTACACTCACAGTTCCGAGGATTAGGACATTAATATTTTGAGGGTTCCTTTTCAGCCTACCATAATTACTGATTTTAACACACCAGTTCTCATTTAAACAGTATCTAGTTGAAAGCAAAAGTAAGAAGACTTTTAAGTACTTAATTAATTTTTTTAGTGTCTATTCAACCACAACAATCTGAAAACTTCTAACAGAATAGATAAGCTGTTGTTTTAGGAAAGAGATCTACTAGAAAGAATGACAGAATTCCTACAAAGTAATACAGTGGTTACCTTGTAACAAATATCCTTAATGCTCTTTTAAAAAAAAAAGCAGCAAGATTTAGAATTGCTTCAAGAAAAATTTACGATATCCCCAAAAATAACTGGACAGAGGAAAGCCTCAGGATAGAGACCCCGGAAAAGCTACTCACTCCCATATTTCTATACAAGTAAATTTCTTCTCCAAGGAATCATGCTAACTGGAAATGATTTACCTTTTTCAAAGATATAATCCTGGCATATATCTCATCATGTCAGATTCAAGTTTCTTATTCTTCCTCATATCTCAACTCTAGCACCGTGCTTAGCACACAGAAGGTAATAAACTCTATTTTCTTCAATTAAACTACATCCTTCAACTTGTGTTCATAGATTTCCCCTTTACTTCAGTTAATGTCTTTTCCTCAGTGACCTTGTTGATAAACAAAGTTCAACATTAGATTTAAAAACACCTATATTGTAGCATATGGATCTTTCAAGTACAAACCATTATAAGCATTACTCATTTTGTCTTTTAATTACACACACACATATGTATACACACACATACATACATACTACAGGTTGTTAATTAGTATTCCTCCAGTTCTTATAACACTTTCTTCTTCATGTACCTTAGCTCTTCAGATTATTTGCTTAGTGTAAGTATGGTAAAAGTATATAGCCTTGAGACCACACTTTTCCTGATTTTAAACCAGGCAGTATCCCCCTGTTCAGTATGAACAGCCTGTTGGTCTATGTACAGGTTCTGAAAAAGCATATTTAAGTGTTCTGGATTTCCATTCTCTGCAATGTTATCCATAATTTGTTATGTTCCATACAGTCAACTCCATACAGTCAAATGTCAGGTAAACATTTTACTGGAATTCTTTGGTTTCAGCCAAGCTCTGACAGCAGCAATGATACCCGTCATTCCATGCTCTGTAGTGAATCTGGTTTTAATATCTGGCAGTTACCTGTTGATCATTTTTAAATTCTCTTCAGCAAAATTTTACCTTTATGTGATATTAATGATGATCAGTAATTTCCACATTGCAGTGGATCACTCTTCTTTGGAATGGGCACTTTCACAGATTCTTCCAACCAACCTTTCAAATTCTTGCCGTAAGTGGTAGGGGCTTCCAGTGTGACATCAGTTTGTTAAAGCACCTGAATTGATATTCTATCAACTTCAGGAGTCTTGTTTCTTGCCAGTGCTTTCAGTGTGGGTTGGACTTCTTCCTTCACACCATTGTCTCTTAACCATATTCTACCTTCTAAAGTGGCTGAACATTTAGTGGCTGTCCTTATTCCTTCCATCTTCTTTTGATGCTTTATGCATAATTCAGGTTTTTGCCCATACAATCACTCAATATTGCAACTCGAGGCTTGAATTTTTCTTCAGTTCTTTTAGCTTGAGAAATGTTGAGTGTTTTCTTTTCTTTTGTTTTTTTTTTTTTAAACACCATTCTTCAGCATAGATTAAAATTCAACATAAAGAAAACAAAAATTCTCACAACTGGACCAGTAAGCAACATCATGATAAATGGACAAACCACTGAAGTTGTCAAAGATTTCATTTTACTTGGATCCACAATCACCACCCAATGAAGCAGCAGTCAAGAAAGAAATCAAATGACATATTTGAGAAAATTTCCTGCAAAAGACCTCTTTAAAGCGTTAAATAGCAGACATACCACCTTGAGGACTACAGTACCCCTCCTGGAAGCCACTGTATTTTCAATCACTTCACATGCCTGTGAAAGTTGGCCAGTAAATAGGAAGACCAAAGGAGAACTGATGCACATGAATTCCAGTGTTGGCAAGGAATACTGAATATACCATGGACTGTCAAAACAAAAATCAAACCCACTGTCATAGCGTCGGGTGTGATTCATAGCACAGACTGCCAGAACCAAAAAAAACTGTCTCGGAAAAAGTACAGAGCAAATGCTCCTTAGAAATGAGGATGATGATACTTTGTCTCACTTACATGTTATCAGGAGAAACCAATTCCTAGAGAATGACATTATGCTTTGTAAAAATAAAGGGTCAGTGAAAAAGAGGGAGACTCTTAACAAGATGGATTGACACAGTGGTTACAACAACGGGCTAAGACACAGTAATGACTGTGAAGATGGAACAACACCAGGCAATGTTTCATTCTGTTATGCATAAGGTTTCCATGAGTCAGAAATAACTTGACCGGCACCTCACAACAACATATATCAACTTGTTGGCACAAAACAGCTACATGTTGTTGTGGGCCGTTGAGTTGATTCCAGCTTATGGCAACTCCAAAGATATACATATGTTTTGATTCTCAACTTTGCCTTAGACAAGTAAACTTTTCTTGTCTGAATCCTTGGTTGATAGTATCTTTTCTTAACAGCACTCTTAAGCATTGGGCTCAAGTCAGTGACAAAGTTACTTATCTGAAATTCCTGTCCATCTGGAAAACAAGGTTCTTTTATCCTGGTCTCAGGATTCATTTCCCAAAGATCAAAACCCTTTACTCACAGCATGAAGTCTTATTTAGTACTTCTACAAATTTCTCCTACTAAAGAAATTGCTTAGATCCAATTTTTATCTTTTACAAGAAGTCTGAATCTTCACCTACTATTCTGGGTTTTTAGACCTTGTATATCATTTCTCAAGTTTTTGTCATTAACCATACTATTTCCTCGTTTAGGTAATGCACACTTTCTAAAACCCCATTAATTTGACTCTTCACTATACTTTTCATAAAGTCATTTTTGGTAATTCTACCTTTTGTAAAAAATCACATTCTGAAAAGGAAAAAGAATGGTTACAGAGTCCCCAAAATAAACATCTTTGGACAAAAAAGGATGTCTTACTTCCTAGGCAAAACTCTCAAAAGTAACATTTCTAAAATCAAAAGATATACCAACATTCCTACCTGTTTTCAGATAGGCTCCATACTACAAGTTACCAAGAGATTTAAGAGAATAGGGAGTAGAAAGCAAAGTGGAAGTCTAGGGAAAAAGAATTGTGGAGTTCAATGATCAAGAACATATAGATCCTGAAAGAGGAAAAATCTATTAAGGAAAGCACTTAGGTCTTGGGGAGCCTCTTATTTAAAACTGTGCGAAGCATTTTATCCATTTCTTGGGTCCAACTTGTACTTTTTACTTCTTAGGCTATCATATGGGCCCTGGGACTAATGAAAACTACATGTGTAGAGAGATACACAATATAATGACACATTTGATTAGGATTTAGGTTTTCACATTAAAAATCACATTATCTGTCCTAAAATTTGTTATCTTTTCACATGACATAGTTTCAGCATGGGGTTCTCATTGGGCTTCTTTGTAACTAGAATTGTTCTAAAACTTTCCCAGGGGCAGAAGTTGATGGGAATCTTCTTCTGATTTTATTTTCTAGAGATTCATTAGAAACAATACTTTGCCAAACCATATTTTTAATAAGAACTGATCAATGTGAAGTGTTTGTCTAGTTTAAAAATATTTGCAATGTAACTTTTTAATAGAACTTTTACAATATGAGATTTCCAGAAGTCAACAGTTAAAATATATAAAGACACATATATTCTAACAGTACTCCATCACTAAGCCCAATGACATGTATTCTAATCACATTGTCCCAAGCTAGGGGACTGGTTTCATTTCAATAAATGCTTTGTTCAATTCCTAAAGCAACAATGCTGCTGACATAATAATAATAATAGCATAGAAAATAGAGAACCATTGCCCTGTTATATAAGATAGAATCAGTACTTGGTTTTTATAAAATTATGATCTATATACCTGTCTATTATCTATCACTAAAAATTCAAGTACTCAATAAAAAGGAGAAGAAAGTCAGATGCTTTGGTGATCAGATTTCATATGCAAAAAATCAATTTTTCTATTTAATGCTTTTTTTAAGAATTTTGACCTTCATGAGTTTCTGTGGTCATCCCATAATAAAATAATTTGCATTGGCTATAAATATTGGGTGGACATACATGACTGGAGTCAAAACAACCTAAATTAAAAAGTCCTGAAGAAACAAAAAAAAATTTTTTTTTTATCATGATTGAGTGAAAAAGTGCATTCCCATATAACTTTGTGTGCAGCTTCCACTACTCTCCCTGCCCGGTGACAGCACATTCTTCCTCTCCACTCTATACATGTCTTATCCTCCCAGGAATCTCCTATTCCCTCCTCTCCACCCACTCCCCCGCCTCCAGTAAGAGGTCAGCAGGATGACATCCTATGGATGCATACAACCATAAAGTGCACACATGATATGGTCGCTCTGTGTTGCCAAGACCAATCCATTCCTGTCCAAAGAGCTGACCTCCATTATGACTTATGGACAGGGGCAGCATCAGGGCCAGGGGCCATGCTCCCAGGGGAAACCCAGGGCTCCTGGATTATCAGTTGTGGTCTTTTAGTGGAGATCTCAGGGTGTACCCCTTTTTATTCTAGAAACAAAATCTTCTTTGTCACTTTTTTTATGGCACCAGTTTTAGTTAAATCTAAAAGAGTGTTCCCTATGTAGTGACCATTTTCCCAACCTCACTGCATAAAAACAATTGCATCTATGTGAGTGAAGTGTGAAAGTCTCTTAGAAATAATAAGTATCTGAATAGCCAGCCAGTATCTGAATACGAGAACATATTTTTATGTAACTCAATTTAATTTAAGGCTGATTTTTGCCCTACACCATCAATACCCTGCCTGTACTAGTTTTGAAAAAGATCTAAGGGTAGGGCTGTGCAGCCTATTATTGTAATTGCTACCAATAAGTTGTACACCTATGAAAAGCTGAATAAGCAAAAGTCATGACAGATACGTTTACAATAACAGCAACAAATGAGTAGCTGCTTAGGCTTTTATGTAAGGCCAAATAAATAAATAAAAGTGTATACTTAAAAAAAGTCTATGATCTACAGTGAATTTGTTAGGGTCCAGATTTCAAGATGCGATGCAGTTTCTTTTTGAAAGTTAAGTTTTATTAAAAATGTGCCCAATAAGAAAAGAGGCTGGTGCACCAGGAATGCACTCCAAACCACGCAGAGCAGGAGGTGACCCTAAGCTTCTCTAGTGCACAGTATTTAAGCCATGAAACCAAAAAGTAGGGAGGGGGAGCTGTCCTTCACACTGATTGGTTGAGGCCACCTGGAATTTCCATGGGTTGTGGAATATAGTCGTCAGTGGATGTTTTGTAGATTGTGGTCAAGGGTCTAGGGGTTTTCTGCAAGGCTGTCTCCAGGCTCTGTCTTGTGACAGATGTTTTAAAAAAACCACTCTGTGGTTTTTCCCATTATTTTCTACTAGATTGTTTCCTGGGGCCTTCTACTTTAATACCCTGAATTTTCACTGCACCCTTCCTCAAAAAATGGAGTCACTTATGTCTCATTTCAACAAATTTCCTGTATGATTAAAGTTTGATTGTATCAATTGTTTCAAATTGTTTTGTTCTCAGAATCCATTTATACTCTTAAAAGTTATGAAAGAATCCAAAGGGCCTTAGATTATGTAGTTACATCTGCCAGTGTTACCATATTAGAAGTAAAAACCTAGACATTCTAAAAGGATTAATTCATTAAAAGTAGAAATGCTGTTGGTTTTTTTTTCCAGAAAAATAACTGTTTTCCATAACAAAACATTGGTGAGAAGAGTTGGCATTGTTTTATATTTTTTTCAGATCTCTCCCATGATTGGCATAGTAAAAAATGATTTTTCTTATCTGCTCCCACATTTAGTTAGTTGTTTGTAACAAATGGAAAAAATCAAGCCTTGTATATCTATGCCAAGCCAGCCAAGTGCCGTCGGGTCGGATCCAACTCTATAAGTAGTTGAAAAAGAGAAGGACATTTTTCTAGACTTTTGAGATAATTGTGGATATTCTTCTTTGATACTATGCTAAAATTCAACAGGTAGCAGTTTCTTAAGTCTTATTTGCAGAATGAACTTTTAGGTCATATTAATAGACATTACAAACTTGTTTACATTAATATCTGTTGGCTACATCATGCATTGATCATTCAGAAAATATTAATGACTGAATTATATGGATCTTCCAAATGTTCACACATTCATTATTCAAGAATCACCAATACCACCAGATGTCTTACAAGGAGACTTTAAATACAGGGAAATTATCAAGATCTTAGTGGCATATGTAAACTTTATCAGAATTTTAATTTTCACTTGAAAGCTAAAATTTTATTGGCAACAAATGCCATGCCTTTGCTTCCTGAAGTGACAAGTTCACTGTTCATTTTCAAGAGACTGTATGCATATAGCTGAATGTGAATAACTACAGTTTGTCAATTTCTCTTCCAAGTAACAATGATGTTCCACTTAAAAAAAAAAAAGTGGCTACTTCACAACTCCAACAACCACACAAGTGCTTTTCCTGGAGACAACCATCACATTTTGGTGCCCAGTGCAAGTGTCTTACATGTACTTCTCATTTTGTCACACAAAATATTAAAATATATGTACCTAGAAGTTGAGATTTAATAAAAATTATTTTTTATCATGCTACAGCTGCCAACCAGGAGGTCGGCAGTGCAAAGCCACAAGGCTCTCCTTGGAAACTCTACGGGGTGGTTCTACTCTGGCTGTAGGGTTGCTGTGAGTCAGAATTGACATGATAGCAGGCGGGCTGGCAGGTTATTGACTAAATTCTTAATTAAAGCCGACCATGCATACATGTGGTAGTGAAGAATACAGTGGTTACTATGACTGCTGATTGCATGGCCCGGATTCACACTAAAGCACCAGGAGTTCTATCCACTATTGCTTTCGCACAATCAGAACAAATGGCAACACTGTGAAAAAGATAGATAATGTTGTACGATTATGAAAATCATCTAGATCTTACAGATTTTCCGTGAAAGGTGCTCGGGAGAGGGTGGCCCGAAACAGAGGCAGAGACACACCAGTCCTAAGTCCAGTAAATTTTATTGGAAGAGAGAGTGAGGTCTGAGTCGGGTGGTTCAGCCTGCATCTCCCCAGCAGGGCAGGTTTTTTATAGTTCTGAAGTTTTAATGAGGTGGTGTGAAGTGAGGGGGTTTATGGTTTGATAAGGAAACAAAGAAGGGTAGCAAGAAATTCTTGTTACAGGACTTATGGTCTGAGTGAGGAAGAAGTATTAATTAGAAGGAGAAGGGCTAAAGTTTGTTTATAGTTAACATTTCGATAAGGGAAGAGCTTTCAATTAGGAGGGTGGGGAGACAAGCATAACGTCACTTGTGGTTATACTGGGTGGGACCTACCAGGCTGTTTTCAGCGGAAGGCAGTTCTGATTATTGGATAAGATGACCTCCCTGAATTTCAGGGACAGAGTTCCCTCAAAAGGGTCCTGTGGGTCCCCATAGGCTTGTGGGCTGTACTTTGGGAACTGCTGGCTCAGACAAAAAGGAGACATTGAGTAATTAGGGAAAAAAAAATTACTAAAGTTAGAAACATTTTTCCAGACTGAAAAGGTTATTATTTTCTCAGTGTCTGTGACTAAGATGATATCAACTCTAATAAAAAGAAGTTATTAAAAATAAATATTAGACATAATATGCTCCTAGCAGGGCAGAAATAGTGCATAGGAGGAGGAGAGTATATGAGAAATATATACTTTCTCTGCAATTGTTCTGTATACCTAAGTGTTCCACAACTGACTGAAATTTATTAAAAAATTAAATAGTTCAGCTCTTGTATCGTAAACAAGAACATTTCAACGGTGAGTTGGGGATACCATCTATACATCAACATGTATGATTCCTAACTCCTTGTTTTGTTCTTCTACCGGAATGTACTTAGGAATACGTCTTAAAACTGGTTACAGTTAGTTACAGTTACAGTAAGAACACAGTTGCAATCAGAACACAGAACTTCAGTATAACTTAGAAATGATTTCTCATTAATTCATAAAGATTCTGAGCTGAAAGGAATTTTTTCAGACCCAAAACACTGTGATAAACACAGAAAGTAAAATAGTCCACAAAAGGACAAATACTATATGAGACCTCTACGACAAGATCTCAAAAACAGACTTGTGTGTAGAAGAAAAGGCTCTTTGACAGCTGCAAGGGACCGGAAGGAAGGGGGGGAAGGGTTTAGATTAGATAGTTGCTAGAAATCTGGTTGGGAGAAAGCGGTGATAGCACATATTAGAAACAAGAACAATATTAAGTGGACTTCAGTATAATTTGAGTACTCCTTCCATTTTAACCCAATATTGCAAGGATAGAGTAGCTGGGGTGCGGGGCAGGGGACCATGCTCTTAGGCGAAGTCGAGGCCAATTGGCACAACTAGCGTTTTGCTAAGAGAGCTCTCTTCATCCCACATTGGTGAGTGGCGTCTGGGGTCTTAAAAGCTGCCAAACTGCCATCCGAGGGCACAGCAAACGGTCCCAACTCAGCAGGAACGGATGCTCACCAAGGACCAAAATGACGTGGGGTAAAGACAACCCAGAAGATAGAGAGACCCACATCAGTGGGTGCTTACATCGACTTGGGACCAGAAGAACCGGATGGTGCCCGGCCACCACCAGTGATAGCCGTGATGGAGCTTACTAAGTTGATTCTCACTGGCAACATAAGAATAAAAAGGGGTGCACCCTGAGATCTCCACTAAAAGACCTCAATTGATGGTCCAGCGGTTTCGTGGTTCCCCTGGGAGCATGGCCCCCGGCCCTGATGCTGCCCTTGCCCATAAATCATAACGAAGTTTCACTCTTTGGACAGGAATGGATTGGACTTGGCAATGCAGAGTGACCATATATTGGATGCACTTTATGGTTGTATGCATCTATAGGATATCATCCTGCTGACCTCTGGCTGGAGGACGGAGAGTGGGTGGAGAGGAGGGGAAAGGAGACTGCTGGGAGGATGAGACATGTATGGAGCAGAGAGGAATAGTGTGCTGTCACCGGGCAGGGAGAGCAGTGGAAGCTGCATAGAGGTGGGCGTGTAAATTTATACGGGAATGTACATTTTCACTCAGTCATATTAAATAAATAAATCAATTAATTAAAAAGAAAGAAAGAAAGTAAAATAATCCCTGCTAAAAATACTGCACACAATTAACTTGTTATTCAAATGTTAAGTAATGCTTATCAGATTTCTCAGTCTGTCATCCAGTTGTGCTTCTTGACTACTATCTTTCAGCATATTTAGAGTCCATGGTTATCTTACATTTTAAGGGTAAAACAGTAACTTAGAAGTGGATAGAGAGGCCAGGGTCATTGCACAACGGTTGATGCTTCATTGGGTGACTACACCAAAACTGCCAGCCCACTTGGTCTACATGCCTCAAACTGCAGGTAAGTTAAGGAAATTAGCGAAAGGAACACATTCTCTTTAGCTATTCAACTTTCTCTATCCAGGCATTAAAGCCTAAGTAAAATGTGCATTCAAATCACACCTGTTTCAGTTTCTCAAAAGTGCAATTTCAGCTAATTTAACAATTCATTCCTCTTAGGGATACATTTTACTGGGAGATTTAAGCTAGTGAGATCAGCCTGAGTAAATCATGCAGTTAACTGATTTTTGATAATAGAAAAATGTGGCTGGTTGGAAATGCTTACAGACTGCGGAAGCACAGAATGCAGCTGGGTCACTAAGAAGTAGCCTGCTTCTATAACCAGGAGGCAAAGGCCCAAGTCTCATGTCAGTGACTTCAAACGTCATTCTCTAACTAGCTACCCTTGGTCTATTACCCCCAAACAAGAATTAGAAAATCGACAGAAATCATCAATCCAGGGATACATGGAAATATATTTTGCATAGGGCTGATTGAATACAACCAACTTTTATATTCCTTCTGTCAAAATTCCAACTGTCAGCATATGAAACTTACATCGTTTGAGATGTTAGATAGCACTGTGTAGTTTCCTGTCTACACGTGTAATTTTTTTTAGCTTAACAATAGCTACACAATGCTTTGCTTTTGTATTACAGGAATGCATAGTCACACAATCACTTTAGAAAACAAAAGCTAGTGTTACCACTTTAAACTCAATTATCAAATGTAATCTGATTTTCTTTGGAAGTCATTTTAGGAAATACCTTCTATAAACATTACAGTATAAATTAATATTCATCACCACTTTTAAATACAAAGGAAGAATATTCTCAGTCTCTGCACATACATACCAATTTCTCTTCCACCAAACAACATCTACCAAGAAATTCATGAGCAATAAAGATGGCTTGTATCATGGGACACTCAGGCGTGTGTTTTGTGGAGTATCTCCGTTACCTTTTGAAACAGTGAGCTATTAAAATTTCTTTCAGGAAAATGTCCTTCTGCAGACATACTTAAAGCCTATGTATGAAGCATATGACTTTAGGAACTGGAGGGCTCCCTGAATCCTGGTCACTGTATTAAGTCCTTCGTTTATACTGAAACAGGTAAACAAAAAAAGACCTTGAAACCTCTGAGGTGAAACGTCTCTGGTTCCAATTTTTCAGGCAGATATGTCTCCTTTGAGATGCGTTGTAGCTCGTATTATTAACACTCACAAAATGAAACAGGTTCTCTGGAAAGTGTGATTTAAAATCCATAATTACAGCTTTTGAAATATTTGAGTCTTGGGTGTACAACATAAATACTCACAATGATTTTAATTATTTCAGAAATTCTAGTACTCTATTCAGATTGTGCCAAGTATTGGTTACCATAAAAATAACAAGTACTGTGAAGAATAACTGCATACTAAAATTATAGATAGAATGTTAAACTACACAAATACAGATTGATAAGAAATGGATAAAATACACTGCGATCAAAAATTGTATCAAATTTTATGCTTATTATATCTTGAGATTTTCTTTCACAGAAGTAGATAATTTGGTATTTCTTGGTTTGGCCAGCAATTAAATAAACATTGCCAGCTTTATTAATGATGTATTGGTTATTGCTTTGCTCTGACCGCTATTATGATAACTTCATTAATCTTATCTTGGCATATTACTTCTCCCCCACGCCCCAAAATAGTGATTTTCCTTTACATTACAGTTTATGTATCACTATTCCATACTAGAGTGTAACTTAATTGAAGGCAGGATCCTTTCTCACTCATATTTTTATCACAATATTTTCCATACATTAGAATCTTTCTTTCTTGTCTACTTTTTCCGAATCCATTCTTCCTTTCTCATGTGTTTGATACCACCCAGCTGCTTGAGAGGAAACACTGTGGCATAGTGGTTAAGTGCTATGTTTGCCAACCAAAAAGTTGGCAATTCGAATCCACCAAGAGCTCTTTGGAAGCTCGATAGAACAAGTTCTACTCCACCCCATAGGGTCACTATGAGTCAGAACTAAGTCTTAGAGCAGTGGGTGTGGTTTGGTTATTGAGATAGAATTCACATCTATTTACAAATGTACACACAAGACAAAAATGCATTCAAAATGGATGAGTTTTCAAGAAAAGAAGAAAAGATAAGCAAGAATGAGGCATACAACAGGGCTTACAATAAAACCTGCAAATGCAGGAACCTGTGTAAGACCAAAAATCCATCAGAGACGGAAAATATTTTTCACTAACAGGAAAACCAACCTGTGGTGTTTCAGCTCGCATAGGTTTCATGACATAAATTCTCAAAAGCAAATCACAAACATAAGTCTAAGCTTTCTTGCAGACACTATTAGAAGGGAAACCTATTCAAGTACGTGCCCTAGAGTTCAACCAAACAGCATCTGCATGAGAAACACTGTTCACTAATACTGATACCAATACCTGACAGACATTTCTGGCCCTAAAGCAGATACTGTGAATGTAACAGGTAAACATCTTCTTTATGGTGAACAGAACAATGCATTTCATCGGGACCATTTCTTAGAGTGACCCTCAAAGGTGAGAAGAGATACATATTCACTGAGGAACAGCTCTCTGTTGGTCTGACTTCATTCAAGGAGAGATTTCATATTATCTAAGAGAATGGATTATTGAGTACAGCTGGGACCCAAGCTTACTTCTTTTAGTCAAGGTTTTGTTGCTATGGATTGGCAGTGAGTTTGTTAGTGTTTCTGACTCCTGAAATTGCCTGTGCTGTTAATGACATAGGAACCAAGGAACCAAACACCTCATCACCCGGTTATTTTATGTTTAGGGTTGACATGCTCTTATGAAATGTGAGAAGAATAACTTGTCTGTAAGCAGAGTACAAGGAGCCCCATGGCACAGTGATGAAAGTGCTGGGACACTGGTGAAAATGTCAGCAGTTTGAATCCATTCTGTGCTCCGTGCGAGAGAAATGTGGCAGCCCACTTCTGTAAAGAATAAAGCCTTGGGAACCCTATGGGGCAGTTCTACCCTGTCTATATGGTTGCAGTGTGCCAGAATTGACTCATTGGCAGTGTTACTTTATTTTTATTGTTTGAAAAGACAGCAGAGTTGAAGAATTATTCTGAAGGCAAGGTTAAAATTTACTTAGTATCCCTAGTGCCTACGATAATAGCTGACAATGAATTTGTTACCCTATCTGTTCTATTTCGAATCCTCAGACTACCTCAACTCATCCATGCAATCATTCTCTCTAACACCAAAGAGCATTAATACTTTTAATATAAATACTTTTAATATACAATATATACCTGTTCCTGAACTCTTAATTATATAAATACTTACACATTTATATTTAAGTAGTTGATAAACATCTCTTGTGCCTGGAATATTTATCATTCAGTTTTGCGTATTAAATAAGCTTAAAATGTGTATTAAATATTTACTGTAAAAATTTTACACATTTAAGTATACAAAGTATAAAATAAATATAAAACTAAATTAGTATATGCAAAGGCATTTTGAATAAAAATGAATAATCATAAATAAATGCCAATGTTTTATATTTACAGTTATATTTATATTTTTCAAAATATGTGAAAATGCTTTCTCCTAACACTAAAATTTGCTTGGGGTATTTCACCTTTCAACTCTCATGACCCTCCTATTCTAAGAAAATCTCATGAATTTGAGGCTTTTAAATAGAGTTTATTATTCTCACACTCTTTCAACTGCTATTTATGCTTTTGTCTCTAGAATACGCAAGGATTTTAAGGGGGGTATTTTGAAGTTATACCACACTTTTGAGTTATGGTATTAGCAAAAAATACCAAATATACTGTAGGCTATCAGAAGAACGAACAAATCTGTCTTGGAAGAACTGCAGCCAGAATGCTCCTTAGAAGCAAAGATGGTGAGACTGTGTCTCACATACTTTGGACACGTTGTCAGGAGAGATCAGACCTTGGAAAAGAACATGACGCATGTGAAGTGGAGGGTCTGTGTAAAAGAGGAAGACCTTCAATGTGATGGACTGACACAGTGGCTTCAACAATAAGTTGAAACCCAGGAACAAACTGTGAGGCTGGCGCAGGACCAGGCCACATTATGTTCTATTATTAATGGGATCTCCATGACTTAGAAACCACTTGACGACATCTCACAGCAAAAACATTCTATCTTGGAACCTGCCTTAAAAATTATATTTCATTGCATTATTTACATCTTGTTTTTCTTAAAATTGTTGAGTCTTTTTTTGTTTGTTGTTTTCAATGAAAGATGTATAACTCTCCTTTACTTTTACTTTAAAAGCAATTTACACATGTTAAACGTTTCCCTCAAATAAGCTTTCGTCTTTCCACCTCCTCATAAAACCATCCAAGATCGTTAATGCCTTGCACAGTTCCTTCCTATAATTTTACATTTCTTCAGAGAATGTCAAATTGAACTTCTTTTAATGAACATTATGTCTAACCTGTCCTTATCTACTGTTTGAAATAAAATCTTCGTACTATTTTATGCCTGTCTTCACTTTCGGATCGACTTCTATTGCTATTTTTCCTCTCTTACAAACTAGGTGGTTTTTCTTTTTTTAAAAATGAGCAATGCTATTATGTTCTTTCTCTAAAGTTTTCAAAAAATGCATGTGTCATGGTTTTAAATAGTCAACAAATGAGTTTTAAATGTAGATCAGTTCCCATCTGTTCCAAACTCCTCCCTTAGGAGACTTGTTATGCTTTTTCTCCTAAAGCTGGAGCAATTTTAGAGTTCCCTGCATAAACAGCCCCACTATTCTCAACTCTTCCTTCAGTCTGATTCTGAATTTTAATGAAAAGGTATTCTTTCCTTCCATCTCCTGCCATAACTTTGAGTACCCCCACCGGTAGCTTCTGCCATACCGATTCTCCATTTACTACACTTGCTTGTCTGCACATTTCTCTCATTAGTTTTGAACTTTCTCCTCATACCATGTAGTATTTTGCAGTCATATCATTAGGGAGGTGTATAGATGTGTGGACTGCCACGGGTGACACTGTCACAGGGGATGACACCAAAATGATTGTCCATAAAATTCTTGTGCAGTGTTTCAGCAAAAATTTATATTTTTTAATAAAAATATCTCTGTGGTTCATTATAACAATTTTTTTTTCATAAGCCCTGATTACATGTGTCACTCCACCTACAAGGCTAAAACTCTATGCTAATTTATTTTTCGGCCTTCTGATGTGCTCCAGTCAAGGCTATCATTATTACCCAGTAACAATGATGCTTCAAAGGACATGGTTCCATTGGCACACACTAGAAGCACGTGCTGTTATGTTGTCAGTATTTTATAGTTGTTGGTTTTGCCTGTGTTTTAGCTACAATACTGTGGTAATTAGAGTTTCTGAGCTTATATCAATAATTTTGAGAATGAAGTAGTAAATAAAAGAAGCAGCAATATAAGGGAACGTGAATAACTTTAGTGCACTAGCCATTGCTAAGGATGCTGCATGGTCTGGTGTGGACAGAAGTCCATGGGGGGTGATGATGCCATGTGTTACCACACTGGGTAACATCGACTCTAGTGCTACCACTGGCATTTCGCTTTTATTCTGAAGCTTGGCAGTCAAGCTAGAGACTAGAATAAAACAGATGATCTTTGAAAAGAGCTTAGCATGGCCCTGAGAAAGGAATCGTATACTTTACTTTCGCCAGATAATACCTCAGAGCAGATACTTGAAATCATTCAGAGCCTGGGATCTGAAATACCACATTATTGTACCCACAGGGAGTATGAATGAAGACAGAAGAGGAGGTTTGGCACAGTCACTGAAGAAACTAAAGAGGCTGACCAAAGACAAGCCACAGTATTGGGCATTTCTAAGCGCCCAGCCCAAGAAACAGCTGGGGGTACCATAAGGGTTTATTTCAAAAGGAGGCTGAGTAATTATCAAATCCATTCCACTTTTGCATGCTTTATTCATATAAAGTGAACACTTATTTACTTAAAAGATCTCTACGTTTCTTAATTATACTATCTTAATCCTGTCCTAAGCTGTATCTGCAGTAGAAATACCTTTAAATTATTCTTTCTTCTTTTCCTTCTCTTCACATTAACCAAGAATTAATTTTTCCCCTTTATTTATTTTTTCATGCTTCCTTGTCCACCCCCACCCCTCCATCTTTGCTTATGCCCCAAATGGAATGGCAGCATCAATACAGAATTCACGTCTTTAGAATAACTGAGGGTCAAAGATTTCATCCTTTGAGCAATCAACCTACATGAGAATATTCCCCCAGGTTTCCTTGAGTATCTCTTTCTTCTGATGTTTTTCTTCATATATAGCTATTATGGTAGAATTTTATTCATGCGTTTCAATTAAAGTCCCCAGAAAATACTTGCATTCATCTATTTTTGAGCTTTGCAAAGACATAGAGGTTTGCAATGTTTTTGTATGTGAGAACTCTGATTAAAGTCTACTGAAGTGCCTTTATGACCTACAATATTTTCTGGCTTTAAGCTCTCCCAGTAAAGCTGCTTCATGGCCAGAGAGAGACTTTTCAAGTTCCAAGCAGAAACTTGAAGTGACAACTGCAGAGTTGCTCCTATCTTCATTGGTCTTCAGCCAACATAAACACTGCTGTTATTGGTCTCTACTCACACTCGCACTGAATTGCATTCTTTGCTTCTTCACCTGCTTTCCTCATCACCATTTCCCAGTGTTTTTTCTGCAATGATCCCCGTCCTTTCATTAACTCTCCACTTCTTTATACTAGAATATCACAGTAATTTCTTGTCTTAACCCTAATCGGTATTTACACCCAGAACACCCCTGCAGTAAGTGGGAGGCAGATATTTTTTATTGCCTTTCGTTGTCCTTTCCATGCTATGATGTCTGAAAATCAAGTCTGTGAACGTAGTTGTTCTAAGTCCTACATACTTCTTTGCTGAATATCACTACAGTCATCTTCAAAGTACTCCCCTTGGGAAGCTATTCACCAAATCCAGCACCTAATCCATCCTTCAAAGCAATTTTGGAACTCTTTCTGGAATGGCTATTGGGCACAGTGGCAACGTGGGAGTTTCACAGACTTGACCATATGGTGGTCTGTGAGGGTGTTTTTAGCCAGTAAACAAATAACTATATTGGAATATCCTCCCTACTCATCTGATCTGGCTCCCAGTGACTTTTTTCTTTATCGAAAGATAAAGGAAATATTGAAAGGAAGAAATTTTGTTGAGCTTCAGGACATCAAGGGTAACGTGATGACAGTTCTGATAGCCATTCCAGAAAAAGAGCTCCAAAACTGCTTTGAAGGGTGGATTAGACACCAGCATCAGTGCATAGCTTCTCAAAGGAAGTACTTCAAAGGTGACTGTAGTAGTCTTCAATGAGGTATGTAGCAATTTCTCTAGGATGAGTTTGCAAACTTAATTGGCAGTCCTTGTATTCCTCCTCATGTCTTCTATGAAACACATTTAATGATCATGCCTTCCTGAAACTCCTTTGGCTCTTAAGTTATCGATACTTTCCTACTCTCCCTGAAGACTTCATCTGTGGGCTAATCATCTTTCTTGCAAATCAGATACCAAAGTTACCTCTGATAACTTCAACATTTACAGAGTTGACTCATCCAACACTCTACCTCAGAGTGAAATAGACAGAAAGATGATAGCAGATAAACAGACAGACAGACAGACAGACTGTCATCAGGTCGATCCAATTCATGGTGACACTACACACAACAGAACAAAATGTTGCCTGTCCTGCAACATCCTTACAGCTGCTGCCTGTTTGAGTCCATCATTGTAGCTGGTGTGCCACTGAGGATTTTGTTCACCCTCACGGGCCTTTCACCAAATGTGATACCCTTCCCTAGGAATTGATCACTCCTCGTGATGTGCCCAAAGCAAGTGAGAAGGACCATGTTCTGTTGTGATTCATGGGTTCCAAAGGCCCATAGACCACGAGATCTTTCTTTCTGCTTTATGGTAATCTAGAAGTTCCACTGAAATCGGTCCACCAAAGGTGAGTCTGTGACAACTGAAACACTGGTGCGTAGCCTGCAAAATCTTAGCAATGCTCAAGCCACCACAGTACGACAAACCAACAGACTAGTGGTGGCACAGCATTTTACCTTCCTTAAAAATTATATCCCTAGCTCTGTAACCACCAAACATACTGGCACATCCTAAACTCTTACCGTCTAAATCTGTTCCATTTCTAAAATTTTAAAACACATTATCCTTTTCCGTAGCTATCTTTTTTCCCCTTCTTCTTTACAGTGTGATACTTGCTGGCATTATGGAGAATTCTGCCTTCTGAATTCCAACAGGTAAATAAACACCTTAGCTCCTGCGCCTACCCTGTAGCCTTACATTTCCTTCCACAGCCACTTTCCAGCTTTCCTACTGGAAGGAAGAACTCTCCCAGTCTCAGGCCACATCAAGCCAGGGAATACTTTTTCACTTTCATTTTGCCACTTGCTAACAAACTTCTTCTGTTTCACTAACAAATACCATTTTAATTTACCTATTTTCTGTCACCAAAAAAACTGTTTCTTCTTATTTGTGTTTAGGCTTCAGGTAATTTTAAAAAATTCAGTTCTAATTCAACCAAGTAAACAGTTTCCTTTGAAATCTGAGCTGCTAAGTACTCCAGGGGGAAATCAAACACAGCCAACTGCTACCATTCCTGTTCTACAAGCACATGCACTCTCTCAATACTCCTCCTATGGCCTTGGCCAGCTTCATCTCTACTTCAACTTATGCAACGCTGAACCCCTTTCAATAAATTCCAGGCTCACTCCACACAATTTTTTACTTAAAAACTAACCAACAAACCCATTGTTATGGAGTAAACTCCGACTCATAATGAGCCTACAGGACAGGGTAGAACTTCCCTGTAGAGGTTCCAAGGAATGCCTGGTGAATTCAAAATTCCAACCCTCTGGTTCGCAGCCACAGCTTTTAAGCTCTGTGCCACCAAGGTTTCCCCTTTCTTTCTTTTTTCTTTTTTTTAATTTAAGAATCTTTAAATTTTTATTTGAGAATTAATTTCACCCAATTTAAATTATGGAAACCCTGGTGGGTAGCGGGTTAAGTACTATGTCTGCTAACCAGAAGGTCGGCAGTTCAAATCCCCCAGGCGCTCCTTGGAAACTCTATGGGCTAGTTCTGCTCTGACCTCTAGGTTCACTGTAAGTCAGACTCGACTCAACGGTAGTGGGTAATTTACATTACATCTGCTTTCATACTCATCTTTCTCTCCTATCTCTTCTATCCAAGGCTTGTGCTTCCACCAGATGTCTGCCCATTCCAATTCCATCCAGCATCCATGTGGGATGAAATCATCTCCTTTGCTCTTGTAAAAAGCTTTGACATTTTCCTTGCTGTAAGCTTTTCATCCTCACCAAGTAAACATGCTCAAATGCCCCCAGTTTAAAAAAAAAGAAAGCAATTTGTCACTTTCTAACACAATTTATACTTTTCAAAGAATAATATATACTGAATTTTTCTGTCTCACTTTCTGGTTTCTTTTCAGTCCATTGACATCTGGCTTCTGCCTCTTCCAATATATTGAACTTCTTAAATTTCTGTGATATATTAATTACCTCTAACTTCTTTTACTTTACTGAGGTATTCAGCATGTTTGATTGCTCCTCCTTTTTAAAATAATTTTTTCATGTGTTTTAGGTGAAAATTTACAGTGCAAATAAGTTCCTCACTCAAAAATTGATACATAAACTGTTTGGGACATTGGCTGAAATCCCTCTAATGTGTCAGCACTCTTCCCCTTTCTCTTTCTACCCAGAGTGTTCTGTGTCCTTTCATCTAGTTTTGCTGTCCTTTTTTGCCTTCTCATCTTTGCTTTTGGGCAGGTGTTGTCTATTAGGTCCCGTTTACATGACAGAACTAAGCAGCATGTTCCTCACATGTGTTATTGGTTGCTGTATAGCTTGGCAGAAAGACGGACTTCCAGAGTGGCTTCAGTTCCCAGTTAGCAGGGTTTCCCAGTTTCTCAGGGGTTCCTCCATCTGTCAGAATAGTAAGTTGGTCTCTTTTTGTGTTTGAACTTGAATTTTGTTCTACTTTTTCTTCTGCTGTGTCCAGAACCCTCTATTATGATCCTTTTCAGAGAAGCTAGTGGTGGTAATCATGTACCACCTAGTTCTTCTGGGCTCAGGCTGGTGGCTGCTGTAGTCCACATGGCCCATGAGTCGTCTGACTAATATTTTCCTTCTGTCTTCGGTTTTTTTCTGTCTCCTTGGCTCTGAATGTAACGGGACCAATACATGTATCTTAGATGGCTGATCAGGCTTGATCACTCCTCATTTTATTGAAACCATTTTTGAATTTTTGCTTTTGATTTTACTTTCATATTACTTATATTACTTCAGTTATATCACTTAGATCACTTCAATTAGGCCTATACCTAGGAACAGTCTTCTGCATTCCTCATGAAATACTAGTCAAGCCAGCCAAGTGCCGTCATTGCTCCAAATCTTATACCATCTGTTGCACCTCTGATTGTACTATCCCTTTGATACTTCAGTAACTCCACACAAAGTTGCTTCCCAAGACCCCAGCACAGTTCACGCTGCTAGGGTCATAAGCTATATTATCACCATCTTTCACTCCCATCTGGATAGTACTGGTGACTTAAAGTCAGTATTTTCAAAACAGAAGTCATGGTCACCACTCCCCTCATACTAGCTGTTCCTCTGTCTTTGCTTTTTTAGTAAAAAGTACTGCCAATGTCTAGCACTGCAAATCTGAGAAATCTGAGATTTATTCTGATCTTTCTCATTGATGCTGCATCCAATTATTGACCAAGGTTCCACCAAGACCCACAGATTTTTCCTACAATATATCTCTTTCCCCTTTTCTGCATCCCCCTTCTCACTGCCTCCCTTGACATCTTTATCACTTCATGACTGGCTTGTTGTAAAAACTTCCTGTCCTGTATTTATGCCTCCAAACTTTTCCTGACCACAATTCAATCTTCACACTGCTACCCAAGACATCCCTTTGTAAAAGTCAGAGATGTTGCACTTACTAGTACCTTAATGCCATTTACTGGCTCCCCTTTTCTTTCAGGAAAATGTTCAAACCATTTCCAGCTCTTGTCTTTGATAGGCTTCCACTCCACTACTGTATACACTTTTCACTTTTGTTAACCCAATCTATTCAGGAATACATTATTTTCAAATATCGTGTTTCTTTCTGTCAAGAAAAACTACCAAACTTTCCGTCATGCTCTGCTTCTACAGTCTAGCTTCTACTTATTCTTAAACATTTGGTTCAAAATTTACATCATTTTCTGTGGGGGAGCGCTCCATGTTCTCCTGTTTTGAAACAGATGTCTCTTCTTTTTGAATTGATCAGTATCCCCCACATTCATAACACTACATTTGTTAGTTTTTTTAATTCTATTTTTCTGTCTGGTGTGTAAACTCAGAGACATAATTGTTAACTTTTTATATCCAAGTTTTGCAATTTCTGGCCCGACAGTGTGGATATAAAATGTTGGTTCTTAAATAAATTATGAATACACACCCTGGTTAAGTGCTACAGCTATAACCAAAGGGTCAGCAGTTCAGATCCACTGGGAGGTCCTTGGAAACTCAATAGAGAAGTTCGACTCTGGCCTGTGGGGTCACTACAAGTTGGAATCTACGTGATGGCAGTGGGTTGGGTTTGGTTGACACACAATGATAAAATGGTAAAGAATAATAATGAATCTGCAAAACATCTTACAACACGGATGAACCTGGAGGGTATGACACTGAATGTAATAATTTAATCAAAAGAAACAAATATTGCATGAGATCACTATTATAAAAACTAAGAAAAGGTATACACACACAGAAAAACAATCTTTGATACTTATTAGGGAGGGGAGACATGGGAAGGGGAACTCACTAACTAGATAGTAGACAAGTACTAACTTTGGTGAAAGGAAAGATCACACATAAAATAGAGAAAGTCTGCATAATTTGAGCAAGGTAAAGGCACAGAAACTTCATAGACCTTGAGGGACTGAGTTACTGGGTCTAAGGGCTGGGAACCACCATAGTCTCAGGAAACATCTAGCTCAACTGGTGTAACATAGTCCATAAAGTAAACGTTCTACATCCTATATGGTAAGAACCTCTCCGGGTCTCAAAAGTTTGCAAGTGGCCATCTAAGATACATCTACTTGGTCTCATCCTATACAGAGCAAAGGTGAATGAGAAAAACCAATGAGACAAGGAAAATATGAGTCCAAACGACTAATAGACCACATGAACCACAGAGCACTTACCAGTGTGAGCCCAGAACAACTGTGTGGCAACAGGCTATTGCCAGCAACCCCTCTGACAAGGATCATAACAGAGGATCCCTGACAGAGCAGGAGAAAAACTAGAACAAACTACAAATTCACAAAAAAAGAACAGACTTATGGGCCTGACAAAGACTGGAGGAATCCTAAAGGCTGTGGTCCCCACCCACATTGCTAACTCAAAACTTAAACTATTTCTGAAGTTCATCTTTCATCCAAAGATTAGACAGGACCATAAAACAAACAATAATACATGTGAGCAATGTGCTTCTTAGTTCAGTTACGTTTTGAGACCAAACAGGTAACACCTATCCCAAAGCAAAGACAGGAAGGCAAAAAGGGACAGGAAAACTTCACAAATGAATATGGGGATCCTGGGGTGAAATGGGGCAAGTGCTGACACATTGCAGCGATTTCAACCAATGTCCCAAAACAATTCATGCATACATTTTTGAATGAGAAACTAATTTGTGATGTAAATTTTCACCTAAGGCACAATAAATGTCTGTCATTCAAAAGACGTTAATAAATAAATATACTAAAATACTTGACAAAATGACAAAATGAAAGAGTGTTACAAAGAATATATGACAGCATGAAAAATAATCTACTGCAAATAAAAGTGAAGTACACAATCACTGTAGCTTTGAAAGGGCACAGGTGTAGAGGGGAAAAAACATGATAATTTTTCCAAATATTAGTTATCAGCATACTGGCATTGTTGATGTCTTTAATTTTTTCAGAAATTTTTTGGTGTGTGTGAATTATATTATTAAATAAACTTGAATCAAATGATAATACATAAACTATACTTTATCTTCTTGTTGGTTTTATATTTGATCAAATTTCATCTGTATATCATTCTTTGGTTTCTTTTCTAGTCTCTGGCATAAGGCAAAGGAAAGAAATCCCAAGTATGATTTAAAGAAACGGCAAAATAGTCTTTATCCCCCTCAAAGTTTTTAACATAGAGGTATAGAGCAATGTTTACCCATCAAATTGTTTATGCAAATAACAGCATATAGATTGGCTTGTAACTAAATGCAGTGGAAACTATCAGTCACCTCTGATGAGCCAAGTAGATAGCATATGCAAATCACAGAGCTGCATAATAGCTTTTTCTGGACCTCTAACTTCAGCTTCCTTTCAGAATACTAGTTTTAACATTGCTAGTCTGCAAATTACATGGACATAACCTGGACAGATCTTTTGTTTGTTTTTTCTGGCAGTTTTGCAGGATATAAGCAACAAATACATTATACACAAACACCTGTGTATTATAACATCACATTGTAAGATTCATGGGCATTTGCTTAAAACTATTCAAATTGAAGTAGACAATTATTTCTTTTAGACTATGTCTTAAGTTACTGTTTATGGAAAGAATTTAGGAATATGACTTCAAACATAAATTTACATGAAAATTTTATTAAAGGTGTTCATCATTTATTTTACATTAAAACATTAAACTTTCCTATTGACTTTTAAAAATTAGCAAAACCTCTTATATATTATTGATTTTGTTGATTTTTCACCAGTGAGTGGTCAAGATATAAAAAGTTCACTCCCTGTCATATGTAGTTATCTTAATTTTCATAATTGTACACAAGACATTCTTTCATTTTCATCTATCCTTAAAGAAAAGGAGAAGATCTTCTCAAGATAATGCTTATTTTTAACTGAATTACAAATATTATTTTTTTTTTTGACTGTTGACTCAATAGATAAGAAATTTTGGCAGATTTCATCAGATTCTGTATAATGCATTACAACAATTAAGAAGCTATACAAACAATAAAATATAACCCATTGCATCATCCCAAGTTTCTCAAACAGCACTTGGAAAAAATAGATTTAAAATGAGAAATTACATTTTCGTTTGCCCATTGTACTGTTATAATTTTTGTTAGAGTGCACTATTGTTATTATCCAGAGCAAAGCATTTCAGCCTCAAATATGTATTACAGAATGTGACATATTTCAACACTTCCTTACATATCAATTCCATGGGTTAAATTAATAATCTTAAGCACACACGTAATCATAGCATGGTTGGTATATGCAGTTTTGGTATGATATACATTAAAGTGTAAAGTTGATTTGTATATCTCCCTTAACTGTATGAAACAAAAGGTAAAAACCTTAATGTATTGCTTAAAATGTGCGATTACAGTCTTTCCACTCTTGGTCAATGCCAGTTGTCTATGACAATAGCTTGCTATCAAATTTAAGACCTTTATTTGGGAGGTTAACGTGAGGTACGAACCTCATTCAGTGTTATTTTGGCTTAAGGGCATAATGTCACAATTTGGTGCATCTTCTAATGACTTTTTTTTTCTAAGGCAGTTTACAGCTTAGATTTAGTTCAGTGAATTTCCTTGTAAGGTCCTTGGAAGACTGGTGGTAAAAAGTGCAATTGATTGTGTGGCCAAATTTCTATTCATGCCTGCTTACCGATTTTTGTTCATTTCACAAATAAACAAGGCATGAATACATCAACCCACAAACCATACACAATAAAGAACTTCATCCTGTAAGTTTGCTACGGCCAGCAGTTTGTGGCTGAATCTGCTATTTGTCATAAGATAAATGATAAAGTGATTGCCATTTGTCACTGAATACACAAGAGATGTGCTCAGCTGTGAACCACTCAAATGCAGACAACAGTAACTACTGCCATTCTTATTACTAACTTCCTTTAAAAGGGACCTCTAAAACTATGAAAACAAAAGTGCTTTAGTGTTAGGGGTGAAAATTCCTATTCTTTTAACTTAAGAAGAGAAAGCATAGAATAAGCACTAAGCATTAAGATTTCCAGTTAAAAACCTTGTATTTACTATAACATGGAATGCATGCAAACACAGGCCATCTTTTATTCAGAAAGGTGTTTTATAAAGTTGGGTATGAATTTAATTTATATGTATTGTTCCCATTTTTGTACTGTTCAGTGATTTTTAATACAAACTTTTTTATGTTTCTGAGAATCACTGGTGCTTAACGGCTTTCAGCTATATTAATAGAGGTTATAACAGTGTCCATACATTAATATACTCTGTGTTTTATCTAAATTTTGATTAAATTTAGGGAGTACCTAAATTCTGGGTTGCAATACATGCTGCCAACTACACGAACTATATTAATTTCTTTGAAAGTCTACCCAACAACAAAATAGGAAAACATAAAATGCAAATGACATATCAAGAAAAAAAGTGACTGCTTATGAAATCCCTAAGCTAAAATATGCTTTAGTAGCAAACACACCAAATCATTAGGAAACATTATAATTACAGCACCATATACTACAATAAAAATATTTAAAACATGAAATTCTGAAGCTCATATATGAAATAAATAGAAAAACTCACAAAACTTGAGGGCTGATGTCACTGTGACTTGCAAGAAAAAGGTAAAAATGCAAAAGAACTGATGCCTATTGTTTGAGATTTAAAAAAATGTTTATAACTTTCAGTTTTATCATGGAATATATCATAGTTCACAAGAGAACTCAGATTAAATAACACATAACCTGAAATATCTTTACACCATTAGACACAGTTCCTTCAAGATTAAGGTTGAAATATACTGGTAGAGAAATGGAGGGAAGTATGCACTTTATAGTATCTTTAAATCCAAGCTGAATAACAAGTATAAAAATAAGTCTTTAGTAGCAGGTATTTGCAGAGGTACTTTTTTTAAATTCAAATGACTGCTATTTTTATAAAGTACTACAAAGAGATTAAATTTTCAAAAATTCCAATTATAAATGTGTCCTCTTACTGTAGTTCAATGTAAAAAAATCCAAACTTTTCAAAATATATTTGAAATGGTATTAAAATGTATTTTAAAATACTTAAAATACACTTAAAAATATCACTAATTGTATTGTGTTCTCAAGCATACTAGAAACCTTTCAAACCTCAGATGCTAGCAATTGAGATTTCCTGACATAAGCCAACACGTGGGTAATCGTGTGCTAATAGATAAAAATGGTTATGTAGATCAAACGAATCTATACGCCACTCACTATAAGTGTCAACATTACTTATCAGTTTTATAAATATTTGTTTAAATAGTTATAGCTCTATTATACATTATGTGGTGCATAGAAAAAGTATAACTAAAATCATTTAATAAAATTGTCAATTTCTGTACATTAAAATGTAAAATTGCTAACAATTATAGTAGACCTGTATTTGAATCACAAGCATATACCAATGTGGGTTCAAATAGTATATTTTCAGTATGAATATTTGCTTTAATGACCAATTGTTGAGGAGGAAGTTTTAATACTATTGTTTTTTAAACTCTAATAAATACAAGCTCTGTAAATTTCAGTTTTCATTACATCACACAATACTTGTTTCTCGTTTCTTCTCTAGAGAATTCATTCCCCTGTTTATTTCTACATTATCTACCAGACACTTTATTTTCCTATCTTGATAAATCTATTTTTTAATGGATTAGGTTATTTCACTGATATATGCATTTTTTTGCCTTAACAGCATTCAAAATATTGTTTCAGGGGCTTTTTCTCTCTGTACACAAATAGAACACAGAAAAAGGAAAGGCTGACTTTTAGGCTTTTGACAGGAGTCTTGTATAAGTGGAAGACTTTTAATTCTCAAATTGTTTCACTTCAATAACTCTTTTAAAGTTGTTGCGCCAAGATGCCTGGCGGATTAAGCTCCATTGCCTTTTCTTGTTTTGAACTAATGTATTCTTGATCACCGTTTAATGAAACTATATACCACATGGAGATTTCACATTAGATAAGCCATGTGAAACCCTCATCAGACAAGTAGCTCTGGCTGGTGGTAATCCTTCAGATGAAAATTTCAGACTAGCAGGTTTTCCAATTTAAATGAGCCCCTTTAACTATAAAAAATTGGCACGGTATGATTGCTAAAAATTATTTTTAAATTTTTATGTTGCCAAAGTGCCCTGGTGGCTGTGAAAAACAGAAATACTGCCGTAAATACAGAAAACATTAACTGGTCACTGAGGGGATCCAATTTACAACCCATAGAGACAACTCACACAGCTCACTGACACTGGAGCTATTGGGTTTGTGATAGGGCCTTCAGCTCTGCTCCCCCCACACAGAAGCAAAGCTCGCCTTAAATATGCAATTAAAGAGATTTATTCTACAAGTTTCTGTAGTCAGTGGTTATTACTCACTCTTACTTCACTGCACTCTGATGTATAGAATTTTCATGATGTGTTCAGGTAGCCTTTAGGAAGCAACAGAACTTGTTATGAATTTTGAATGAAAAATTACTTTTGAGGGATTAACATGTGCTATTTAATTTTTTATGAAAGTGATTCAGCTGATGTTAAAAGACTTATCTGTTCTCTAGGTCTGTTTTTATTCTAGCCAAGAAATAATGTACCTATTCATAGTTCTGTAGCTTGAATTTTAACTAGCAGAATTATTCTTCTGCTTAGGTTTGATGTGTAGATTTGGATTTGACACAAAAGGGGAAAAAGAATATGTTTAGATTTGTTCTCTGTGTGTATTATATTTTGCTTTTAGTCTGTCAAAAGTATCAGTCACTTATACATAAGCACAGAATATCCCAAAAGCTCTCCTTGTAACATAGATCAAAATAGTAGATATCAGTTTGAAAAGAGTGCTGATGGTATATTTACTTGGGAATATCTTTGTTAATGAAATATGAGATACATTAAAAGTTGCTTTATAGAGTTAAAAAAAGTGTTAAGGAGCAAAGAAGTGACTAACTACAAGAAACCAAAATCTATGACTAAATGTGTCATATCTCTGTCCTCTAAATATGAGAAATAACCAATGAAACCCACAGTTCCACACAAGCAGTGAAGACAGAACAAAAGATTGGTTAAGAAGTCAGTCTCTCTCTCTATACATTACCACCATTAACGTTAAAATACATTAACTAGAAAACCAAGGACCCAGTAAATTTAAAATAGATGTTGGCTCCAGAGGAGTTTGATTTTACCCGTCTTCAAATTCTAGACTAGCTGTGGGGAAAAATTCCACCACACAGATTCAGAATGATAAACAGAATTCTATCTTATAAACAAATGGTTTCCAATGTCAGAGAAGTAGATATAATTGCAGTATATTCTTTTATATGGAAGCAACTTAAAGTTTAGTCAACAACTGATGGAAAAATATGTACAGCCGTTAGCATCAAGTGTCACACACACACACATCAAAAAAAAAAACAAAAATCAAGAAGCAGAGTGGCCATCAACTGGGCTTACTTAACCTACGCACAGGTATGTAACACTATCAGATCACTGTGGTGTCCTTGCCTCCTTTAACTAGTTGCACTCAAGGGAAGCTGAATACAAAGGTCAATCTACATCCATACCAGATAGAAAAAACTCAGGGAAAGATCTTCTGTCTCTAAGGTTATGACAAAAACAAACACCAGGAGGTTATTCACCAAATCTCCTGGCTAAATGTACAGGCTGCATGACTTCCTAGCCTCCTCCTTGCCAGAAAAGGGCACTGCATCTTGAAGGAATAATCTGGCAAGGAGCGAGGTTGAGAAAGAGTGATGTGCTCATCCTCCATCACAATTACTGCAGTAAGGGATGGCTGGGAAATACAAAAGGAAACTCACAAAATAAACTAGCAAACTCCAATCTCTTTCTAGAACAAGCAGTGTGACAGGGGAAGTATTGCTTTAAAGAACAAATAGAGAAAGAAGCTTCCATGACAAGCAAGCGAGTGCAGGAAGAGATACGGGTGAAAGAGGTAAAGAGCGTACTGTTAGAATTGCTTTAATCTTTGAAAATCATAGGCAAAAAATGCCAAAATACAATATACTCTAATATGTATTATCTTTTATACTCCTTGGTTTATATTATCTACAGTATTAAATCATAGTGTGGGGAGAAACAAATCATCCCCCTCAGAATTTTTTTAAAAGAAAATTCCTTGAAAGTAATAACACAACAAAAAATCAGTCGTTACAAAGGATTATCACTGTAAACAAAACTGACAAAAATTTTCTAACAAGGAAATATTTAGACGTATTTACTAAGAGCGGCATTTCAGAATTGTTGCTACAAGGTGCTGTCAAGTCAGTTTTGATTCACAGCGACCCTACACACAATAGAATAAAACACTGCCCAGTACTGCTCCTTCTGACAGTGTTGCTATGCTTGGGCTCAGTGTTGCAGCCATTGTGTCAATCCATCCTCTTGAGGGTCTTCCTCTTGCTTGGTAACACTCTCCCAGCATGATGTCTTTCTCCATGGATTGCTCTCTCTCAACAGCATGTCCAAAGTAAGTAAAATGTAGTCTTGCTATCGTTGCTTGTAGGGAGCACACTGGTTGTACTTCTTCTAAGACAGATCTGTTTTCTTTTGGCAGGCCATGATATACTTAACATTCTTCTTCAGCACCACAATTCAAAGGTATCTATTCTTCTTC
The DNA here is from genome assembly GCA_028571685.1 of Heterohyrax brucei. NCBI lineage: Eukaryota > Metazoa > Chordata > Mammalia > Hyracoidea > Procaviidae > Heterohyrax > Heterohyrax brucei. The sequence goes on from CM053152.1 coordinate 42,133,787, forward strand.
TGTCTGCCTTATTCACTGTCCAGCTTTTGCATGCATATGATGCAATTAAACATACCATGGCTTGGGTCTGGCACACCTTAGTCTTCAGAGTGATGTCTTAGATTTTCAATACTTTACAGTAGTCTTTTGCAGCAGATTTGCTCAATTCAATACATCTCTTGATTTCTTGTCAGCTGCTTCCATGGGCATTGACTGTGAATCCAAGTAAAATGAAATCCTTAGCAGCTCAATCTTTTCTCCATTTATCATGATGTTGCTTATCAGTCCAGTTGTAAGGGTGTTTGTTTGTTTTCTTGGTGTTGAGTTATGATTCAAACTGAAGACTGTGGTCTTTGAGCTTCACCAGTAAGTTTTTGAAGTCCTCTTCACTCTCAGCAAGCAAAGTTGTGTTATCTGCATAAAGCAGGTTGTTAACGAGTGTTCCTCCAATTCTGATGCCCCACTCTTCTTCACATAGTCCAGTTTCTTGGATTATTTGCTTAGCATACAGATTGAACAGGTATGGTGAAAGGATATAATCCTGACACACATATTCCTGACTTTAAACCATTCAGTATTTCCTTGTTCTATTTGAACTGCCACTTGATCCATGTACAGATTCCTCATGAGCACAATTAAGTGTTCTGGAATCCCCATTCTCTGCAATGTTGTCCATAATTTGTTATTATTCACACAAATGCCTTTGCATGGCCACTGAAACACGGGTAAACATCTCTGCTATTCTCTGCTGTCAGGAGGATCTATCTGACATCAGCAATGATATCTCTGATGTCATTTCCTCTTCTGAATCCATCTTGAATTTCGGGAAGCTCCTTGCATATACTTCTGCATCTGCTTTTAAATGATCTTCAGCAAAATTTTACTCGCATGTGACATTAATGATATTGTCCAATAATTTCTGCATTCAGGTGGATCACCTTTCTGGGGAATCAGCTTACATATGGATCTATTCCAGTCAGTTGGCCAGGTAGCTGTCTTTCAAATTTTTTTTTGGCATAGATGAGCACTTCCAGCAGTTCATCCATTTGTTGAAATATCTCAGTGGATCCTCCATCAGTTCCTGGAGGCTTGTTTTTCACCAATGCCTTCAATGCAATTTAGACTTTTTCCATTAATACCATCACTTCCTCATCATATGCTACCTCTTGAAATGGTTGAACAATCACCAATCCTTTTTGGTATAATGATTGTGTATTACTCCTATCTTCTTTTGATGCTTCCTGCATCATTTACTATTTTTCCATAGAATCACTATTACAACTTGAGGCTTAAGTTTTTTCTTCATTTCTTTCAGCTTGAGAAATAATGAGTGTATTCTTCCCTTTTGCTTTTCTATCTCTAATTCTTTGCACATGTCACTATAGTACTTTGTTTTCTAAAGCCACCCCTTGAAATCTTGTGTTCAGCTCTTTTACCTCATCTTTTCTTCCTTTTTCTTTAGCTGCTTGACATTCAAGAGCAAGTTTCAGAGTCTCTTCCAATATGCATTTTTGATCTTTTCTTGCTTTCTTGTCATTTTAATGGCCTTTTGGTTTCTTCATGTAGGACACGTTTGACATCATTCCACAATTCATCTGGTCTTCGGGCATCAGTGTTCAGTGGTTCAGTTCTGTTTTTGAGATGGTCTCTAAACTCAGATGGGATATACTCAAGGTTGTACTTTGACTGTCATGCACTGGTTCTAATTTTCTTCCGTTTCAATTTAAGCTTGCATGTAAGTAGTTCTGAGGGATGATTCCGAGCTTTTACACTGTATCTTTTCACAGAGATATTTGATTTGATTCTTGTGTATTCCATTTAGTGATGTACATGTGTATAGTTGCCATTTATGTTGGTGAAGAAAGATATTTGCAGTGAAGAAGTTGTATGTCTTGCAAACTTCTATCATGTGATCTCTGGTATCTTTTCTATAACGAAAGCCATATTTCCCAACTGCTGATCCTTCTTTGTTTCCAACTTTCAAATCTGAACCGCCAGTAATTATTAGTGTTTCCTGACTGCATGTTTAACCAATTTTGGACTGCAGAAGCTGGTAAAAACCTTCAATTTCTTCATCTTTAGCCTTAATGCTTAGCCTTAATTGTGTAAATTTGAATAACAAACATGTTACCTTATCTTCTTGGCAGGCTGATGGATATTATCCTATCACTGACAGCACTGTGTTCCAGTATAGATCTTGAAATGTTTTTTTCATTGATGAATGAAACACAATTCTTCAATTTATCATTCCCAGCATAGTAGACCATATGACTGTCTAATTCAAAACAGCCAATCCTGGTCAATTTCAGCTTGCTAATGTCTAGGAAATTGATGTTTACAGATTCCATTTCATATCTGACAATTTCCAACTTTCCTAGACTTATAATTTGTACATTCCAAGTTCTGATTATTAATGGATAGTTACAGCTTTTTTTTTTCTCATTTTGCATCATGCCACACCAGCAATTGAAAGTCCCAGAGGCTTGACTCAACTCACTTCATTAAGGATGAGTGTTCTTTGAGATGGCAGCTGTTCCCCAGTTGTCTTTTGTGTGCCCTTCACCCTGGAAGGCTCATCTTCCATTACTGCATCAGGTAACATTCTGCTGCTATTCGTGAGGTTTCAATGGTTAATTCTTTCCAGAAGCAGACTTCTGGTTTCTTCTTCCTAATCTTAGTCTAGAAATTCAGCTGAAACATGTTTGCCACTGGTGACCCTCCTGGTATCTGAATACCAATGGCATAGATCTCAGTATCACAGTAACATGCAAACCCCCAAAGTATGACAAACTGACAGACATGTGGTCACATGAATTGGTAAAGAATTAATTAAAGTAAATCTTGAGTATCCTCAGGGAGAATAGAGAGGTTAACTAGATTTTATGTTGTGAATCTTAAAGATGATCTCACAAAAAAAAAATCATCTTAAAGTACCTATAAATCAGTAATTTCCAACTTTATCTCTTACCTCGGTAGTTTATCAGGATGATTGTTCTTTGAGGGAAAGAGTGGATATATTTTGAAAGATAAAAGCCACCACCACAACTACCACCATCAACACCACCAGTAACTACTACTGTAAAAATCTCTTCAGGCTTATAGTGCTGATCTTTGATCTACCACAATAGCCCCCTTCTTTCATCCATCAAGGCATGCACCTAACAGGAATTTATTGCCTAATAATTGCGTAATATGTGCCAAGTACTCTAAAAAGTGCAGGTTAAACACAGATGTTGTGGTTGATAAGGCTTGTTTCAAAATGCTCAGTCCTTACATTCTTTCAAAATGCTCAGTCTTAACACATATATCCAAAAAAAAAAAAAAAAATCTGCATTTTCTATTTAAGTGTTTAGAATTGCAGGTACCCTGTCTTTCTGACTGAAAATGACCCTGATTCTCAATCCAACAAGATTCCTTAAGTAAAGTAAGAGATACATATTTTTGCTTGGATATACTAATCTTAAATGGCCTTATTCTTCTAACGGTTGTTAATAGTAACGGCCAATCCCAGATCTCCTTTGTCTATAGTCCAGATGTAGCTAACAATACCAACTACAGTAAGTTTGTTAGCAGTTGGAGAAAACATTTTTTCTTGTACATGGACTGATAAGGAATAACTAAAACATGCTTAAAGATTATATTTTTAGTGGTAAGATTCCAATTTTGCATAAATTCTAAAACAGAAACAAGACATATTGAATTATTCAAGTGAGTCCAATGTCATCACATAATCCCGTAAAAGTAGAAGGAAACAGAAGAAGAAAGCAAAAGAGAAGAGACAGAGAGAGGGTCAGGGCAATTCTGTGAGTTAAGAAGAATTCGACCCATCTATTGATTCTGAGATGTAGCAGACTATGTGTGAGGACCATGTTGCTTTTCTGTTCCTTATACATTTGTAGGAAACAAGTGTTACCATCTCCTTCACTGACTCCCAAAATTGGGTTTGATGCTCCCTTCATAATTCATTCTCTCTCTCTAACAAAAACCAAAAACCAAACCCACTTCCATCAAGTTGATTCCAACTCCTATTGATGTTATAGGACAGAGCAGAACTGCTCCACAGAGTTTACAGGGTGCACCTGGCAGATTCAAACTGTCAACCTCATGGTTAGCAGATGCATAACTTAACCACTACACCACAGATGATTTCTTACATGTGCATAATATATACTTATTAGAAATATTATATTATTATAGTTTTCTGCACCTGTTGTCCCTAATAGATGATTAGTTCATCAGAGGAAGAATCTTTTTTTGAATGACATATTGCCTAGCACACGTTGGAGAGGCCCTTGTGTGGCACAAGTAATTTGCACTCAACAGTAACCTAAAGGTTGGCAGCTCAAACCTATCCAGCAGTACCATGGAAGAAAGGCCTGGAGATCTGCTTCCATAAAGATAACAGCCTTGAAATCCTCTGGAGCAGTTCTACACTGTAACACATGAAGTCATCATGAGTTGGAAGCCACATGATGGGTTTGGGTTTTTTAACGTATGGCAGATGCTCAACAAATGTTCACTAAAACTGTTTGTTTAGGATATTTTGTCTGGAAAACATACGCTACACATTTTACAGGAAGTATTCAATGGTAATTACTTTGTTTCAACTTTGAATTTCCAGTTTGAAATTCAAAGTTCCAAATTGATTTGTTCTCTGTTTCATATATTAAGAGTGTTGGGTTCTGAGAACGGAATGTGAGTCTTTTCTCAGGAACTTATGAATGACAGGAACAATACAAAATGTACAATATTATAGACACATTTTCTGTTACTACTTGCAAATTCCACTTGGTGTTTAGCTTTGTAACAGAGATGTACGGAAGAAGTTTAATATTCCCACAAACCAAAACCAAACGAAACCCATTGTCAAATAGATTCTGACTAATAGTGGCCCTAAGGGGTGGAGTAGAACTGCCCCATAAGTCTTCCAAGGTGTAACTGGTGGATTCATACTGTCAACCTCTTGGTTATCCACTAAGCCATAAGATTTCCTAACATGCTCAGAGAGCTCTTTTTTTTTTTTAAATTCTTAATCTCCACTTTTTCATTAGATACATGACTCAAACGAATACCTCTATTTCTGAATAGTAATCAAATGAACTGTTTTGAGTAACAATGCGAGATAAAACAAAACAAAAACACACAAATCCATCACTGTCAAGTTGATTCTGACTCACAGTAAATAAAATGAGATACAGGCAAGCTAAGTCTCCATTGATTCTACGGGTTGTTGAGTCATTTCTGACTCATGGTGACTGATAGAACATAACATTGCCTGGTCCTGAGCTATCCTCACAATTGTTATGCTTGAGCTCATTGTTGCAACCACTCATCAATCCAGCTTGGGGAGGGTCTTCCTCTTTTCTTGCTGCCCTCTACTTTACGAAGCATGAGGTCCTTCTCCAGCAACTACTACTAATAATACGTTCAAAGTACATGAGACGTAGTCTCACCACCCTTGTTTCTAAGGTACATTCTGGCTATACTTCGTTGAAGACAGACTTGTTCATTTCTTTGACAGTCCATAGTACATTCAAAGTTCTTTGCCAACACCACAATTCAAAGGAGTCAGTTCTTCTTCAGTTGGTATACTGAATATTCTTCAATGAGACCAAAATTCAAAGAAGTCAACTCTTTGTCAGTCTTCCTTATTCATTGTCCAGCTTTTGCAGCACATGGGGAAATTGAAAATACCATGGTTTGGGTTAGGTGCAGCTTAGTTTCCATAGTGACACCTTTGTTTTCTAACACTAAATTTTCAAAGCCAGGGAAAAAAGTATAGTGAGACAAATATCTATACTTAAGTAAAATTTATTTTGAGTAACTACATGTAGTCAGCCAGAGAAAGGTGTGACAGTGTGCTTTTTTAAAGGTTTGCAGCCTTTGAAACCTTATAGGGCAGTTCTACTCTGTCCTGTAAGTCACTGAAGTCAGAATCAACTTGATAGGACTTGGCTTAGTTTTTTGTGGGTATATGTCATTTTGTTGAGCCCTGGTCGCACAGTGGTTAAGAGCTCTGCTGCTAACCAAAAGGTCAATAGTCCAAATCTACCACCCATTCCTTAGAAAACCGATGGGGCAGTACTATTCTGTCCCATAGGGTCACTGTAAGTCAGAATTGATTGAAGAGTACCTGACAACAACAATAATTTCATTAATTTAGGTAATAAAAATGATTATCCTAAGAATTTCCAAAGGCAAATGAGAATTTACTAATAACTTTAAAATATGATAGGAAAGCAAGTACTTTTTTATATGGCAGAAATTGGTAAATGCAAAGATAAAGGCCAGCTACTACTCTAAATGGAGGTAGACAGAAATATACCCAAAGCCAGAGAACTGACATGGAAAACTGAAGCACATTATGCACATAAATTTTGATTTGAAGTAAAGGGACAAAAACACTGAAACAATCTTTTTTTAGGGCTCAAAGTATGAAAAATTAGTAGGCAAAATAAGAATGAAAAAGAAAAAGATGCCACAGGCTAACTGAAGCAAAGATACACTTTCCCCAAGTGCCAGTGTCATCCCTCCAGTATAATCACACCCATTTTGTATGATGTCTGACAATTAAGTCCACGAACCTAATTGTTCTAAGTGCTACATATCTCATTGCTGACTGTTACTATGGTCACCTTTGAAGTACTCCCCTAGGGAAGCTATGCACCAATGCCAGTGCCTACTGCACCTTTCAAAGCAATTTTACAACTCTTTCTGGAATGGTCATTGTGCACAGGGGCATGGTAGCAAGTTCTCAAACTTAACTGTGAGGCAGCTTTTGGACAGTAAACAAATAACCGTATTGGAACATCTTTCCTGTCACCTGATCTGGCCCCTAGTGACGTTTTTATTTACCTGAAGATAAAGAAAATATTGAAAGGAAGACATTTTTTTGACATTCAGGACGATAGCCATTTCAGAAAAAGAATTCCAAAATTGCTTTGAAGAGTGGACTAGGTGCTGGCATCAGTGCATAGCTTCCCAAGGGAAGTACTTTGAAGGTGACCATAGTGAAATTCAGCAATAAGATATGCAGCACTTTTTCCAGGGTGAGTTCACAAACTTAACCGGCAGTCCTTGTATTTACGATTACTCCTTTTGTAGTGTCCTCTGTCCCATTTCTTAAGGGTAATGTATGTACTTGTTCAGCTAAAGCTTAAAACAATGACTGTTACATGATGGTCACCCAAATGCTTTTGTGCTTGATGAAATTTTTCTAAAAGTCTAGTCCATTTGTGTATAATACTGCATGAAGAGAATGTCTAAACTATTTTCACACTTTATTTTGGTAAGTACACATATTATCTTGGTGACTTTAATTTAAAGCATATGATAAACATCTAAAAGAACTCAAATTTCCTCTGGGGAATAGTCTCACTAAAACTAAAATATAGTAGTTTCCATTAGGGACGGGGGAGGATAATTAAGAGTTTCTCATCTGAAAGTCAGTAGATACTAGATTAAATAATTTCCTAGCTCACTGGACTATGTTTCTAGGTCTATTAGACAGTCTTACAGTAATGCTTCACTATCTTGATCTTTGACTAGTTCCTTTTTCCCTACTGGAAAAATCAAACCAAATGCTCTACAGTTGAATTGATTCTGACTCACAGCAACCCTGTAGACAGAGTAGAAGTGCTCCACAGAGTTTCCAAGTACGTGGTGGATTTAAACTGTCAAACTTTTGGTTAGCAACCATAGCACTTAACCACTACACCACCAGGGTTTACTGGAAATATAACCAAAACCAAAGATAAAAACAAAAAAACTCAAATGCATTGTCTCAAGTGTATTCTGACTCATAGTAACCTTATAGGACAAAGTAGAACCATCCCATAAGGTTTCCAAGCAGTGGCTGGTGGATTACAACTCCTGACCTTTTTTTGATTACAAGCAGCAGCTCTCTGTAGCTCATAACCACTGCATCACCAAGGCTCTCCTGGAAAAATAAGAGCTACATGATTTGACATATTTTTCTATGCCCTCTTGAGGCTAAATGTGGGCAAGGACTCCTGTTCCGAGATACCAGGTGAACTCTGGATCCTTCAGTACTAACAAATAGGTACAGTTCCCACAGTATGTCAAGACACGAAACCTGAAAATAAAACATGTTTAAAGGTGCAAATTTAAGGTTATAAGTTCTTGTATCGTACCACTTGACAGCATCCTCTCTCCAACACACACAACCTGATTCCCATCAGACAGAGAACATTTATGATGTGACGGGAGGGGACGGCAATAGTGAGATATTTGTATTCTGTGTGCTTCAGTGAAGGGTTTCTCATGAGCCTAAGCCTGATTTACTTATGATCATTTTGAGAAGGGCTTGATGCAGTGTTTGTGTTTCATCTACCTCTTAACATCAGGAAGACGTTAAATATCAAGTTAACTGTAACTTCTATTCAGGCTTTCATTTCCTGTGATCTAACCTCCTACTCAAAGAACAATGAGCATTGTAAGACTACCCAGACACAGTCACAAATGATAATGGTATCCTGTTGCTTTACTATTTACTGCAGGCTTCTGGGATATTTTGTGAGGTGGAGGGTGCTAGAAAGGGCATCAGATATGCAACTTGAAAGCTGAGTAGCTATAGGAAAGTCTTATTTAACCACAGTAAGTTTCATTTCCCCAACTGCAACTACGCAATTAGGAAAATAAAGCCTTTGCTGCCTACCCCACTGGATTGCCTTATCAATGAAATAATTTTCTTGAAGCCTGAAAGAGTGAGTTACCAAAACTCAAATAAAAAGGTCTTTTATTTTGCAGCTGTTTCACTTCAGAATATAACTCTAATCTAAACTTAGGGAAAACAATGCAGAAACTTGAGTCAAAAGCTAAAAATATTTTTCACTAATTTTTTGGTGGCTTTGTACATTCATTGTCTTTTTCCATAAAGTGTGTTTTACATTATAAAAATCAACAAAGGTTATCGAAAAACATTTTCATTATTTTATATAGTACTGAAAATGAACATGACAGTGTACAATAGTTTATATATTCCATTTCCTTTCTCTTTATAGCCAATTTCATTTTCTCTCAAACTGTTATTATTATCATGGCACCCAAACTTGAGATATGCAGCTCCCTCAGGAGGTCAGGTATACATGTTCTCTATAAGCAAATAAATCAGACAGTGGGAGGGCTGTGTGGGTTGTGCTGACAACACTCCCCACAGGACACTATGCAAGTCACACTGTGGTATCTGTCAGAGCATCAGGGCCAGATTCAAAGATCATCACTTTAACAGGAAGTACATAGCACTTTTACTTACTAAAGAAAGCCACTGATAATTCAAAAAAGGCTAAGTGAGAGTTTCTTTTGTGTTTTTTTTCTCTCTCTCTCCCTCTCCCTCTCCCTCTCTCTCTCCCCTCACCCACCGCCTCCCCCCACACACATGCGTGGTTCTCCTTACCTCTTTTTCTCTCCTGAGAAGGTTAGAGAAACTCTGAATAACTTAAGTAATTCCCTGACTCTGGTAGAGCATTTGGGGCTAAAATTTCTGCTTATGTACATTATAACTCAGTTTATATTTCATTTATGCAACATTAAAATTGTTTCTCTGAAAACTAGATAAAGTGAACTTCCAGAAGGTAAACTGAAGTAAAATTTGAAGGAATATGGAGACCATTTAATTATATGTACAGCCAGCCAAAGCCATGTGCCATCAAGTCGGAATTATATGTACAACAAATACAAAAAAAAAGTTTGTGCTGCTCAACACTCCTCATATCATTTTGGGACACCTGGTGGAGCAGTGATTAGGAGCAAAGCTGCTAACTAAAAGGTGGGCAATTCAAATCTACCAACTGCTCCTTGGAGAACTTATGGGGCAGTTTTACTCTGTCTTGTAAGGTCATTATATGAGTCAGAAGTGGCTCCGTAGCAAGGGGTTTGGTTTTTGCTTTTGGTGGAACAGTTAAGTGCTTCACTGCTAACCAAAAGGTCTTCAGTTGGAACTTACCAGCAGCTCCAAGGGAGAAAGGCATGGCTGTCTGCTTTCATAAAGAGTACAGACTTAGAAACCCAGCTGTGCAGTTCTACTCTGTCCTATAGGGTTGCTATGAGTTGAAATCAACTCAATGGCAATAAGTTTTTGGTTTTTAGCCCTTTTGTAAGTGGGATATTTAAAAAAAAAAAGAATTCTTAACTGCGGGTGCTGATCTCATAATACATATGTATAATAACTTGCAGAATGCAATTATTAATCATATAAGTGAAGTAATGTCTTAACAGTATTGGTAGCCCCAGTAGTTTATTTTCACTCTTCAATTTTTTTTCTGCAAAGTAGAGGTAAACTGACAACATTTATGTTATTACTTTCCCTCTCTTTGATTCTGTCTCTGGTTAGCAAGACCAGTTAAAATGATGCTTGTTTTTCTCTTCTCTGAGTGACATGCATATTTCTCAGAGGCAAGGGCTGGCTTTTATTCAAATAACCCTCTGCATCTGGAATAATGTACATCACATGGAAGGAACTGAATTTATACTCATTAATTGGCCTAAACTTCGAAACTGTTCATTGATAAATAAGCTCACATGCATGTTCAACCTTGTCTCAGAATACTGGATATATTTATTTGCATTAACTAGATCTGGGCCTGAATTAGAAAATACTGATTTCTCAAGGCCCTAGCCATTACTCTTCCCTGTTTACAGATAAATAACTCTGGTCTTGAGTGTTGTATTTATTAAACAATGCAATAATCTACTTTCCTCTCACCCTATGGTACTGACATGTAATGACTACCTGGTCATTTTTCCAAACTAAGGGAAGGCTATGGCTGCTAGGACTCTATCTTCTCTTCCTGTCTATTCTTTGTTCCACTACTTTTCTGTTTTACTTCAGTATCTACGTGGATAACCTATTCAGTATTTTAATCTTCAAGTTTATGAACTTACTTAAATCTAGCTAACTTCAATTCCATGCCACATTAACCATTCATACCCACGGACACCCTTCTGCCTTTGTTATCATCTGGAATGGCACCATTTCTCAAGTTTTTAACTCCCATACCTCACTTACTGACTACAACCTCTGAGCCTTTGCTTCCTCTATTCTTACTACCTTTTCTGTCTCATAATCACCTTGCTAGGACTGTGTCTTGAACCATCTTCTCAGCCTTCCCTGCATAACTGCAGATTTTCTGAAGCCTTGGGTAGAACATATGTTTATAGTTTTCATAATCATATTGTCACTCAAACTCCTGATCCTAATTCTAGATTCTTACATTCAGTTGGGGACAGAATTCCAAGGAGCTCCTCCAAAGTCCTCTCAAATTTGATGAAATCTAGCTTAAAACCTACTCCTCAAACCATGCTTCTAGTGTTGCACACTGACACCCCTAAACATCCTGTTGTCAAAGTTAGAAACCTGACACGTATTTGGACAGCCCCGCTCACTATGTGTATCTCAATAGCCATCTAACTCTTTCTACCTTAACTTACAAAAAATACCAGGAATTCATCCTTTCTTCTTACCAGAATGTCACCATTTCCTAGTAAATTATTTGGTATCACTGCATCCAGTATCACTCACATCTGATTTGCTCACTAAAATTAATGATGGCCAACCATTTCATAACACAGAATAAGGAGAAAAACATTTCATCACACTGGGGTAATAAGACAAGGCTCTTACATGGAAGAAGCTTTTAAACCTAGTTTCTAGCTATCTTAGGCTCCTTCCAACAACTCTAAGTGCTTATGGGACCAACTTCTCACCCTCTTCTGTGCCTCATTAGCACCACACCTGTGCGCCACAGCAGACCAATAGAACACTCTGCTAACTTATAGTGGGTAAACAGCTGCAGCTGCTAACCAAATATTAGCAGTTCAAATCTACCAGCCACTCCTTGGAATCCCTATGGAGCCATTTTGTTCTGTCCTATAGAAGTGCCAAGAGTTGGAATTGACTTGATGGCAATAAGTTCTGTTTTTATTTTCTCTAATTTAAAAAACTTTTTTTGTTATGATTAAATATACAATCCAAGTCAATTTGCATATCCACCTCTTTACAACTCTATCTGCTCTGCCTATCCTGTGACAGCATACTTCTCCTTTCCACTCTTTACTTCAAGTATCCTCTTTACGAGCACCTCTCCCCTCCTCTCCATCCTCTCCTCTCCCCCTCTAGAAAAAAAACAGTAGGACAGTCTTCTATTAATGTATAATGCCATAAAGTACATACACCATGTGCTCATTCTGTGTCCCCGAGTCCAGTTCATTCTTCGTCTGAAGTGGTTTCAGGTTTGGGGCCATGTTCCCGGGAGACCCTCCATGATGCTGAACCATCAATTCTGGTCTTTTAGTAGAGTTCTTGATCTGCACATCCCTTTTTCTTATGCTATAACAGGGACCCTATACTGTGTCCCTTATCAATGTTGTCTTTGGTGGTGGCCAGGCACCATCTGGTTCTGCTGTTCTCATGCTGACTTGGTCTTCCATTCACATGGGTCCCTCTGTCTTCTGGGCTCATTTTTCCTTGTATCTTTGATGTTTTCAGAAGTCATCCATTCCTGGTGGATTGGGGTCAATTGATGTTCCTCAGATGGCAGCTTGCTGGCTTTTAAGACCCCAGACACCTCTCACCAATGTGGGGTGCTATAGACTCTCTTAGCAAAAAGCTAGTTATGCCAATTGACCTCAACGTTTCCTGAAAACATGGTCCCCTAGACCCCTGTCCCTGTTACTCTATGCTTTGAAATGTTGGGCTGAATTTTAGCAAACTTCTTACTTTACGGTATAGTCCAGTTATGCTGACCTGCCTTCTAATGAGTGCTTTCACTTCCTTCACCTAACCAATTCCTATCGACTGTCTAATCCATGAACAACCCTCTCCCTCCCTCTCCACTCTTCTAGCCATCAAAGAGCCTTTTCTTCTATGCTTAAGTCGTGTTTTGTTTGTTTGTTTTTTAATGTGTTTCTGTTACTGTTTTGATCAAGGATTAAAATCCAAACTTCCTAGGGATCCACTCAGAGACTTCATATTATGTCTCTTACCTGTATGTATGACCTTACCTTCTAACTTTTCTCCCTGTATTCACTCTCCAGACATAATAAACTACCTTCGGTTCTCTAAATGCACTCTGATTTTTGCACTTGTATGCCTTTAAATCCATTGTTTTCCATGCCAAAACTATTCTTTTCTTGGCTAACTGGTTCCAATCTTCTAAGACCTAGTGTTGCCGTCTCCTTAGCAAGGCTCCTCAGGTTTCCTTCAAGTCTTCCTTCCCGGGTTCCCAGAGCCTTCCCTGTGCAAGCCAAGCAGAGTACTTGTTGCACTTTAGTTTACTTTTACTTGTTTCTTTCACCATTCTTCAGGGAGGCTAATTGAGAGCAGACACTGCCTTTTATTTAACAATCTCTGAGTCTCACAAAGATTCTGGCCCTTGGTACATAATTTCAAAATGAATAAAGGAATGAATGGATGGATGGCAGAATGGATGAATTAACTGATAAGTGAAAAACAAACTATTCTCTGTACTTACCAAATTAAGCTGAATTACCACCTCCAACTTTTCACTTCTTTTAGTCATTACATCACTTCATTTAGCCCCAATTTAGCAAATGCTGAGTCCTACGCATTTCAGTGGACTCTAGCAGTACTCACATGGATGAGGTATTAATTTCTCCCATGAAGCATTACCAGTTAGAATAGGAACCAAATATATAAGCAAAATTGCATTCTACACATAAAATACCTCTTCCCATTGTGTTTGTTTCCTCTTTGCTGGCAAAACCCCCCCCTGGGATTTGCAATGTGTAAATAAAAATTGCCACTTTAGTTCTTGTCTTCTGGTTAAATAGTAATATTCAGCAATTCAATATTTTTTATTTTTTTGTAAACTGAAGTTTCAAAATTTTTGGAATGCGCTATTTATTCATTTATTTAATGTACGGGGTTTTAGTAAATTAAAGACAAATATATCTAACACACATTTAACAACTATCTATTTTTCTAATGAGTCATTTTCTTTTTTGTTGTTTTGGGTGTTGTCTTTATCTCAGCTTACGCAGTAAATTATATCTGCATTTCCCTTTCTGATCCTTGCTTTTGATGTTATACCTAGCAATTCTTTCTTCAATCCAAGATTTACATGACATTAGTGGGTACAGTCAAGTAGGTTCTGACTCATAAAAACCTTATGTACAACACAATGAGATACTGCCCAGTCCAGCACCATCCTCATACTTGTTATGCTTCAGCCAATTGTTGCCTTTGAATAGACAATAAAACACAGGTAAACATCTTTCTCATATTTTCTGCTCTCAGTCAAGATCCATCTGACATCAGCAATGATATCCCTCATTCCATATCCTCCTCTGAATCCAGCTTGACCTTCCGGGAGTTCCCAGTCAATGTACTATTGCAACCACTTTTCAATGATCCTCAGCAAAATTTTACCTACATGTGATATCAACAATATTGTTCAATAATTTCCACATTCTTTTCTTTGCAGGGAGTACAAATAGGGATCTCTCCCATATTGGATCTTTTTCAGTTAACAAATATTGATTTCATTATCTGCACTGTTTTTCATAAGTAAAGCATGAGGACATTTTAGTCTTTTAAGTGGTCTTCCTATTTCCTCAGCATATTACTGACATAGCAGCCTAAGCGATTCTTCAATAAGGTACGGTATGACTTACCTCACTCTGCTCAAAACCCTGAATGTTTCCTAATTTCACACAGTGGAGAAGTCAAAGTCCTTCCAATGTTTTACATTATCTCTCTGACATATCTACCATTCTTGCATTTTCTTGTTCTGCTGCCAAACTAACTTCTGTCTTGCTGTTTCTTGAACATAGAAGCACGGTATCAACTGAATAGCCTTTGTCTCCTGTAAAATTCTTCACTTGGCTGTCTATATGACTAACTCCTTCCTCTCTTTCAAGACCCCACTCAGATATAGCCCTCGCTGTGAGGTCTGTGTACTTGTCAGGGGAAGTTAACTGCTATAACAAACAACCTCAAAATCTCAGTGGCTTCAGGAAGCAAGGAATTTCTCTTTTGTGTACCAAGTCAAGGTAAGATCATACAGTGACTCCCCTCTTTGATCCATTATTCGGAGATGGCACACAAATTCATAAGAAAAGGTCAGGGTAAAGTTGTCGCTGGATGAAAAGGGAGTTAAACAAGAATGGTTCTGTTTAGATAAATTCCAAACAAAAAGAGTATTATTCTTGCTTGAGTTTCCGAAAAGCAGAACTGGAACTGTCAACAACCTCACTACTAATAAGAAGGATAAAATTGAAAAGCTCTCTAAATAAAAAGAAGAAAATGAACAAAATGATTTTTTAATGAGATAGGAAGCAAACAAACAAAAAGCAAAATGTAACACAGGAATAGTGTTGTCAAGCTAAAATTAAATCAAAGGAAATATAATAGAAATTATTATGAAACATACACAGAAGAAAAATTTTCCCAACTTGAATTAGAAAACAACACTACAAACCTTGGTCTGAGGATAGAAATACCTTGCCATGAACAAAATTACCAAAAAATGATTATGACTCACACAGGCAACACTATTTGAATATCAGAAGTGAACGAAAAATCAAATATTCATGACTGTTTTAAAAGTCATGAATAGAAACAATAAAATAATTCTAGCTTCAGATTTTCTCTCAGCCAAACTGAATATCAGCATGCAAACTAGCAAAATCTCTGCAGTTTTGTAACAAAATCTCTAGAGGGGAAAATGACAGCAATAAAAATAAAAACACGATGTTGTTGTTTGGAGCCACTGAGTCAGTTCTAACTCACAGTGACCCTATGGACAACAGAACGAAACACTGCCCAGTCTTGCACTGTGCCCACAATCGTTTTTATGCTTAAGCCCATAGTTGCAGCCTCTCTATCAATCTGTCTCATTGAGGGTCTTCCTCTTTTGCAATGACCCTCGACACCACCAAGCATGATGTCCTTCTCCAGGGACTGGTCCTTCCTGACAACACGTCCAAACTATGTAAGACGCAGTCTTACCATCTTGACTTCCGAGGAGCACTCTTGTACTTCTTTCAGGGCTGATCTGTCTGTTCTTTTGGCGGTCCAGGGTGCATTCAATATTTTTCTTCAACACCATAATTCAAAGGCATCAGCTCTTCTTCTGTCTTCCTTGTTCATGGTCCAGCTTTCACATGCATATGATGCAACCAAGAATACCATGGCTTGGGTCAGGTGCACTTTAGTCTTCAAGAGGACACCTTTATTTTTCAATACTTTAAAGAAATCCTTTGCAGTAGATATTCCAAATGAAATGTGTCTTTTGATTTCTTGACTGCTGCTTCTATGGATGTTGATTGTGGACCCAAGGAAAATGAAATCCTTGACAACCTGAATCCTTTCTCCATTCATGATGATGCTGCTTACTAGCGCAGTTGTGAGGATTTTTGTTTCTTGGTGTTGAGGTGCAACCCGTAATGAAGGCTGTGGCCTTTGATCTTCACAGTAAGTGTTTCATACAGATTGAAAAGGTATGGTGAAAGGATACAACCCTGACACACATGCTTTCTGACTTTAAACCATGCAGTGTCCCCTTGTTCTGTTAGCACAACTGCCTCTTGATGCATCACAGATTCCTTAAGAGCACAATTAAGCATTCTAGAGTTCGGATTTTATACAATGTTAGCCATAATTTGTTATGATCCACACAGTCAAATGACTTTTCATAGTCAATGAAACACAGGCAAACACCTTTCTGTTATTCTCTGCTTTCAGCCAAGATCTATCTGACATCAGCAATGATAGCCCTGGTTCCATGTTCTCTTCTGAAACCAGCTTGAACTTTCAGAAGTTCCCTGTCAACATACTGTTGCAGTTACTTTTGAAAGATCTTGAGCAAAATTTTACTTGCTTGTGATAATCACAATATTGTTCAGTGATTTCCACATTCAGTTGGATCACTTTTCTTTGGAATGGACATAAATATGTATCTCTTCCAGTCAGTCATCCAGGGAGCACTTCCAGTGCTGCATCTGTTTGTTGAAATATTTCACTTGGTACTCCATCAATTCCTGGAGTATTATTTTTTGCCAATGACTCCAATGCAGCTTTGACTACTTCCTTCAGTACCACTGGTTCCTGTTCATATGTTACCTCTCCAAAGGGCTGAACATGGACCATTTCTTTCTGGTATAATGACGCTGTGTATTCTTTCCATCTTCTTTTGATGGTCCCTGAGTCATTTAATAGAGTCCCTGTAGCATCCTTTGCTATTGCAACTCGAGCCTTGAATTTTTTTCTTCAGTGTTTTCAGCCTGAGAAATGCAGAACATGTTCTTCCCTTCTGGTTTTCCATTTCCAGCTCTTTGCACATGTCATTATAATACTTTCCTTTGTCTTCTCAAGGTGCTTTTTGGAAACTTCTATTTTGATCTTTTACTTCGCCGTTCCTTCCTTTTGCTTTAGCAGCTCAATATTCAAACTAAGTTTCAGGGTCTCTTCTGACATCCAGTTTGGTCATTTCTTTCCTTTCTGTCTTTTCAATGACCTCTTTCTCTCTTCATGGATACTGTCTTTGATGTCATTACACAATTCATCCGGTCATCAGTCACCAGTCATTAGTGGTCAATACATCAAATCTGTTCTTGAGATGGTGTTTACACTCAGGATGGAGGTACTCAAGGTCATACTTTGGCTCGTGTAAACTTGTTCTAATTTTTTTTTAGTTTCAATTTGAATTTTCATATGAGCAACTGATGATCTGTGCCACAGACAGCACCCTGTCTTGTTCTGACTACTCAGATGGAGCTTTTCTATCATCTTTTTCCACAGACATAGTTGATTCGGTTCCTGTGTATTGCATCTGGTGAAGTCCTTGTGCACAATTGCTGTTTGTAATGGTTAAAAAAAGTACTTGCAATGAAGAAGTCATTAGTCTTGCAAAATTCTATCATGCGACCTCCAGCATTATTTCTATCACCAGGGCCATACTTTCCGACTACTGATCCTTCTTCTTTGTTTCCAGCTCCTGGATTCCAGTCACCAGTGCATCCATCAATTCATTCAGTCACCATCAATGCATCCTGATTGCATGTTCAATTAATTTCCGACTGCAGAAGCTGGTAACAAACACATTACACACGTATCATGTGCCAAGAAATGTTTCTGAATTGTTGATGTTAAAACATTTCACCCTTTTAAAAAGTCTGTAAAGAGATGTTATAACAGTGGCACATTGTTTAAGGGCTACAGCTGCTAACCAAAAGGTTGATATTTCGAATCCACCAGGCATGTCTTGGAAACTCTATGGGGCAGTTCTATTCTGTCCTATAAGGTCACTATGAGTCAGAATGGACTCAACAGCACTGGGTTTGGTTTGGGTTTTTTTTTTTTTTAACAGATAATGATTGAGATGGTGACTAAAAAAGTTTACACATCCATGTTGTTTACAAGTGTAAACACCTCAGAAAATAGATCAGTTACAAGTGCCTATTGGGGAAAAAAAAGTGAGAATATAGATTAACTAAGGACCAATATAAAAATTCCTTAAATGTGAGTGGTCAGAGTAATAGGTAAATCAACTAAACATGTAGAATATGGTTACAAAATTAAATAAAAATGACTAGACACTTTCTGGAAATGTCCATTTGTGTGATATAAATAATAATGGCATGTTAATAATGGGAACATAGTAATTCTTAGGACAATTAGCCAAAGACAGGAAGCAACCCAGTGGGAAGGGCAAGAGAAGGAAAAAAGGTATGATTTTTCATATTGTTGGGATGAGGTAAAAATTATTTATCTCAAGTCAAATAATAGGAAAAAAAAAAAAATCTATCCACAATAGTAAATGCACCAAAAAAGATAAAAACAGAAAACTGGTATCAACATAGGAAGCTTTAAGTAAAATGACAAAAACAAGAACCAATAAAATAGTAATGTAAATTATTAAATTAGAATGAGTTGAAAGAACAAAACATGCTAACTAAATCTTGCTCTATAAAATTTACAGGAGGAACATTTTAAAATTCAGCCAAAATCGTAGAGAATGGAATGCAAAAATTAGACTAATACATAGAAAAATAGATATTGGTAATATTAACTTTACTACATGGGAGAAAATTGTCATCATATAAAAAATTACAATCAAAATGGTCACTTCGTAATTATGATGCTGTGTACACTAAGTGACAGGCTTATAATATATACGAAGCAGAACCCACAGAAATTTTCATATACCACTAAAGCCTTGGGAATATCAAGTAGACATAAATATACAAAGTTTTATGAAGTGAAAAGTGTAATTAACCCAATTAAACTAAATTCCTTAATGCATTTGTTCAATAATTATCTATTGAGCAAAAAATTACAGTGCTCCTGTTTGTTTTTATTTTTATGGATGTATTTTATTTTATGGATTGGTTTGTGTCCCCCTCAAAAATGTCTTTATCTGTTTGGCTGGGCCATGATTTCCTGTATTGCTCCCTTTCCCTCTCTGTGTTGTAAATCATGCCTCTATGATGTTAATGAGGGAGGGTACAAGTATCATTTTTGTAGTGACAAGAAGCAAACAGAGAGTTAGAAATCTCATACCATAAGGAAACAAACAGTGCAAGGGAGTAGAGCAATCCACTGCGCCAGGGGTCCCTGTGCCTCGGAAGCTCCAAGTCTAGGGAAGATTGAAGACAAAGACCTTCTTCCTCCAGAGCCAATAGAGAAAAGGCTTCACCTAGAACTGATGCCCTGAATTTGGATTTTAAGCCTACTTTTCTATGAGAAAATAAATTTCTTTTTGTTAAAGTCATCCACTTGTGGTATTCTTCTGTTACTAGATAACTAAGACAGTTAGCACATGCAAACTAAACAAAGACTATTTAAAAGAAATTAAACAACATCCACCAAATTGTTCCCAACTAGCTGGAGATGAAGAAGTCTAACTGTATTTATTGTCTTTCTTCTTTTTTTTTTTTAATCCCCAAAAATTTAGGCAGCTAAGTTTCCTAAATTGTGATTCCGTCAATGTTCAAATAAAAGTATTAAATCAAAATTACACTAAAACATTATATAATAAAACTTACAAAATTGCTTTCAGAGGATACTTGATAATTCTACAAGTCTATTTCTAATTATTAAATAAGAATGAACTGAAGTAATTTAGGTCAATGCAAGTGTCTGTAAAAGGAAAAGAAATACAAACTATCAAAATCAAAGGTAATTGTAAATGAAAAATAAAATTAATGAATACAAAACAGATATAATTAATCTTCATAAATCAATCAGGGTTTAGCATGTTTGGTAAAATAGCAAAAGGCAAACCTTTAGCAAGGATAACCAAGGGAAAAAATTGGAAGTCTAATGCACAAGAGAAAAAGTGTAACTGCAGAGGGAGAGGGGATAAAAAATATGCTCTACACAGCTTCTTTAATTTGGAAACCTTGTTAAAATGAGATTTTGTAGGAAAAAGGTAGCTTTCCATCAATGACTTGAAAAATGAGATAAAAATTAGTCATGCAAGATAAACAAATTGTTAAAACACTGCCTTTCTGAAAAGAGCCAAGTTCAGCCAACGTGTGTTGGGTGCCAATCTACCATGACATTTCTATACTTCTTTTCACATCTTTTACCCTGGACTACATTGTCAAGGATGACTGCATAGGAGACATTACATGGTTCTAAAGGGCAAAGGTTGGGCAAGTTCACTAGCAACTTCTCTTACAAAATTTCCTAAATTCAGGATTCATCCATTGTTATACAAATCCACTGTGTATGCAAGAGGCACCTGGGCTTATTCTCTTTACCCTATGAGACTTGAGAAGGAAGAGGTCCCATGGAAGGGGGAGGGGCTGTGAGACAGGAGTCAGAAAGTCTGGAAGGCCTCTTTTGAATTTCTTTGCAAGTAAATGAGTGCCTAGAACCAGACTTCATGAATACCTTTTAGGCAGATAGCTCTCAGTAAACAGAAGTAAAAAGCCCAAAGGTTTTAACCATACCCTGGGACACTGGAAAACCCTGGAGACTTAGTGGTTAAGTACCACAGCTGCTAACTAGGAGGTCAGTAATGCAAATCCCCCAGGCTCTCCTTGTAACCGCTATGGAGCATTTCTACTCTGTCCACTATGAGTTGGAATCAATGGTATAGGGTTGGTTTTTTTATTGTTGTTTTGGACCTTGAGATAAGCATTCACATGACTGTGTAAAATTCCTCCTAGTCATTTTTCAGAAATTCCAATGGATTAATAGAAACCTAAACCTAAATCTGTTGCCATCTATCTGATTCCTACCCACTGCGACCCTGTAGGATAGATTAGGAATGCTCCATAGGGTTTCCAGGCTGTAAATCTTTAGGAAGCTGACTACCACAACTTTCTCCTACAGAGTGGCTGTGTTTGAACTGCCAGCCTTTTATATAGAAGTCAAACACTTAACTACTGTCCTACCAGCACTCCCTAATAGACTGGTAGGTATTCTAAATTAAATGGTAGCAAATTGATTGCAATGATGTATTGAAATTTTAATAAACCATAACCAATTTTAATAAACCATAACCAAAGAATGGAATTTGATATTTTGAAACCTATAAGTGGTTATCTCAATTGATCAAAATGGAAAACTCATGCATTCATGTTGTGACTCTGCAATGGGGAACAGCATTCAAAAAATGTCAACTCTATTGAGCAATTAAATGTGACCTGAAGAAAATTATAATAATCTAAAGTCTGTTCATAAAGTAATGTCACAACTATATAAGATAAAATGTCAGTGCATAGAATAACTGACATGAATCACAGCCAGGTAGATATTTAGTTTTAAGCTAAAAATGTTGGTTAATTAACAATCAAGAAAACAAAAAGCAGCCTTTTAAAAATTTATCTACAGTGCTTTAACACAGTATCAGCAGTAATTACAGGCTGTATCAGCACACTGCAACATTACACAAAAGACAAATTTTAAATGAAGGCAACCGTATTCCTTGTTTAATGGATCATGCTCTAAGCAAATTTTCAAAAAGAAACTTCTCCCCTTGTTCACCCTTCTCCTACATCCTACTGCTATTCTTGTCTAATTTTAAACTATTATGCTCACTGCAGCACTGAATCTGTGTAAAAGTTTAGTGTTAATGTTTTCTGATGCAGAATTAACAGTCTTTTCTCACCAACAGTCAAAATTTTCATTCCTCAAAAAGTTATAGATTTCAACATGTTGTTTTCAAAATGAGCAATTTCTGAACTTCCATCTTAATTCACATTAAAAAAAAAAAAAAGAAAAACTCATGGCCCTCAAGTCAATTTCAACTCCTAACTACCCTACAAGACAGAATAGAAATGTTCCATAGGGTTTCCAAAGAATGGCTGGTGGATTCAAACTGCTGACCTTTCAGTTAGCTGCCAAAGATGAGCAAATAATCAGAGAAGCTAGATAACATGAAGAAGAATGGGGCATCCAGAATGGAGGAAGACTCATAACAAGCTGCAAAAAGCAGAAGATATAACCTTGCTTGCTGAAAGTGAAAAGGACTTAAAACATTTACTGATGAAGATCAGAGATCACAGCCTTTGACATCAAAAAAAACAAAAATCCTTACAAATGGACCAGTAAGCAACACAGTGATACACAGAAAACACTGAGGTTATCAAGGATTTCATTTTACTTGGATCCATAATCAATATCCATGGAAGCGGCAGTCAAGAAATCAAAAAACACATCACATTGGGAAAATCTGCTGCAAAAGATCTCTTTAGAGTGTTGAATAGGGTAGTCATGCACACAGAAAATAATTGTGTAAATGAAGAAATTATGAGTGACTCATGGTAAGATAATTTTTTAAATTACAATACACTTTAGAACTCTCTGCGATATTAAATTTGTTTCAGATTTTCACTATTCTAGTACCTGGCTGTCCAATGAAGCAAGTAGTCACTGCCTCTATATTAAGCTAAGACTTTTCTACATGAAAGGGTCAAGAAATGATTTAATAGCCACATTTGGGACTGTTATAGCTGAAGTTGTGGGTTGAATTGTGTTCCCCCAAAAATCTGTGTAGCAATTCAGCTAGGCCATGATTCCTGGTATTGTGTGATATCCTCCACGTCCTAAGTCCTGCCTCCATGATGTTAATGAGGGTGGATGTGCAACACTCAATGTGTAAGATTGTTTTATGCCTTGAGGCAGTCTCTTGAGATATAAAGGAAAGAAGCTAGCAGAGAGATTTGGGGACCTCATATCACTAAGAAGCAGTGCTGGAATCAGAGCATGTCTTTTGGGAAGAACCAGGGTCTCTGTGCCTCAGAAGATTGCTGACAAGGATCTTCTTCCAGATTCCGCAGAGAAAGCCTTTTCCTGGAGCTGAAACACTGAATTTGGACTTCCAGCCTACTGAACTGTGACAAAATAAAATTTATATTTTTAAAGCTATCCACTTGTGGTATTTCTGCTAAAGCAGCACTAGATGACTAAGATAACTGTTGAAAATATATTTCTTGAGGATAAAATATGAAGCAAACCAAAATTTTGGCAGATTATCTCTGTCAAAACTCAGCCTAGAAATTCTTCTTCTATCTCTCCAAAATCTTAGTGTAGTTCATTGTATCCTTCTCAAATCACAACCTAAATTTTAAGGACAGAGAGACTACAGAAAGAAACCCAAAAAGAAAAGGCACTGATACAGAAAAGAGTGAGACTTCTAAAGACAGCACATAACAGATGAAAATGCCATAAACTCCAGCTATACATGGATAATTCCAGAAGTAAAAAAGAAGAGCAGTAGCTAGAACAATAGCACTCTAACTGATGCTTTTTGTATCTTTTAAATTCTCTGGTGTGTATTCACATATTCTCCATTAATTCTATTATGGCTTTTATAAAGTCATTTACTAAACAATCACTTCCAAATATCCATAATTGTGATCAATTATTTTGTCCAGTGAGGAAACCCCAAATTAATAACATCATTTTTAGAATGATATCTTAATAAGACATTTCTTTACAGGAATGCTTTACATTCGAGGCGAGTCTGTCCCTGGATTTCAGAGAGGCTTTAACATAAGCCATCGTCTCCTGCCATGTCCCTGGATTTCAGAGAGGATCTAGCATAAGCCATCCTCCCCCACCACTACCCAAAAATGCCCCACAGGAATTTGACCACAAACAAAACTTTATGCCTGCACCCTCCTAAGTAAAGCTCTTCCCTTATCAAACTGTGACCATGAACAAACCTTATTCCATCCCATGCTGATCAACACTTGTTTTATCACACCACAAATCCCCTTTCCAGAATTTCTTGCAACCCTCTCTCCTCTGTTAATTAAGATTCTTCTCTTGTCAAACCATAAACCACCTCATAGCATACTGACTCACTGAAACTTTCAAAAACTTGCCCTATTGGTCAGGGGGGGATGAGCCACTCTACACTCAGACCCCACTCTCTCTCTGCCTCTCTTCGAATAAACTTCAGTGGACCCTTGGACTGCTGTGTCTCTGCATCTGTTTCGTGCCACTCTCTCCCCAACAATATTATATGCACATATACAAATGTTTATTTCCTCCAGTTTCTAAACAGGAAGGAGAGAAGGTTTGCCATCAGGAGTCATGCTGTCTTTCCACTGTTTTATAACCAACATTGGATATTACCCTTAGACAACATCGGTCACAATAAAGCATATCCATCCCTAAATCCTCCATGGGCTGACTATGCTTCAACTCCACATAAGGAGAATTCCTGACAAAGAGCTACCCAAACAAATGGTAAGAGGTAACTTCATACAAACCAAGGTGATTTGAGTGGTTTTATTGAAGTATGTGTCAGTACTAAGGTATGTAAGTATCACAAGAAAGCAACAGACAATTTAGAAATTCAGCTTCTACATAGAACAGGAGTATTCCCAGAAGTATCAGGCTGACACAGAATGGAAAGTATCCCTGAGATGCTATTGCTTTCAAGCATTGTCACACATGTAAGTGGGCAGTTATCAAAAAAGCATTCATTCATTCGAGTATTTACTGAATGCCCACTCTGTGCTGGGCATCATTCAGAGCTTCCAGGAGAGAGAATCAAACCCATTGCCATCAAGTTAATTCTGACTCATAGTAACCCTATAGGTCAGAGTAGAACTGCCCCATGGTTCCCAAGGAGTGCCTGGCAGATTTGAACTATCAACTTTTTGGTTAGCAGCCATAGCACTTAACCACAATACCACCAGAGTTTGAGAAGAATGAGAATTCCCTGTCCTAAAAGAGAATGCCTTATAGCAGGAGAGTGGTGAACAACAAGCATGGTAAAATATTGAACAGAATCAGGTCAGACAGATACCAGTGCTTTAAAAAAAAACTAAATAAAAGGAAATCATGTGATGGGTTCAAGTACTTGGGGGTGAGTATGTTTCAAAATCAGATGGCAAGAACAGGCTTTTTGATGCAAAGAAATACAAATCTGTTATTCAGATGTTGGTTGTACAGAAATTTTTTATTCATTGCTCTCCTGCTGACCATATCTTGCCATTTCACTAATTATGATTGTTCCATCAAAGCAGTGAAATACCAGTCAATAAATGATTATTGAAATCCCACTGTGTTCTCAGCATCAGCATGACTGGTAAATGAAACTAGATTCAAGCAACTAATCCTACCACTGGGATAAAATATGGGAAGGGATACAATACTAAGTCAGTAAATAACTTAAGCCTTTTCATTTTGAGGGTGTCTATTCACAACTCACGTATCTGAGACTCAGTCTTCTAAGTCCTATCAACTACTTCAAGAGGTAGTGCCATCAATCACCACTAGGTGGCACCTATTATTTTCACACATACACACACATACACACACACACATTCCTATGTCAAGATCACTTTTAACACGAAAGAATGTTACTTAGTATCATTGTTAACAAAAGCCTTTCTGTTTAATTTTAACAATAATTTTCTTAGAGGAGGAAATCAGAGTGAAATCATTACAGATGGCAGGTTCATTCATCCACATACTTGCTTATGCAACATACATTTGTACCAAATTCACTTTATTTTTTTATCTAATAGCATTGTCTTTGAGTATGTAAAAGTAGCAGACATTTGAATAACTTATAACTGTAGATGTGAATATCAAGGTCAAAGCATAGCTGATAAAAATGATGATGATATTACATATATCTTTAAAAGTCTGCAGAAAATAGTTTTAATAAATTAGAGGAGTATTCTTTAATCTTTAGGGAAAATTTCTCATTGTATCTCTCAAAATTTAAGCACTATTTTTAAATATGTTAAAATCTTATAGTATTGTATCCATTGCAATTACATGTAAGAAAAAACTATTGAAAGGTAAAGTGGAATCAGAATCATTAAAATAAAATGCACAGGATTTCATGATACTCTATATAATAAGTATAATATCTATAGCTTTATAAAACTTGATTAATAACAATTCATATCTAAAATGGTAGATTATCATAGTTTTCCTGTTTCTGCTAGTAAATTTTCAGTACAACTAAAACATTACCTAAAATTTTCTAGAGAAAAAGAGCACGCAATATTCCCATGTTTAAAAGAAAGCTGCAAAAATCCAAAGTATGCTTATTTTGAAATAAGAGCTATTCTCAGATCTTCCATTAAAAATATTAAAATGGAAGCAGAGTTAAGATGGTGGACTAGACACATGTCTCCTTAATTCCCTCTGAAAACTAAGAGCTGGATAATTAAACAGAGATTTCTGGACAAAGAGTGAGCCCTAGGATACAGAATAGGGCTGTCAGTTTGGACTACATGTCACTGAACGAGAAATTCCTAGTTTTTTGCTGAGTCCCACTCTGACTGAATTGGCAGCCTCCACAGACTGAAGGTAACTGGAGTTTTTAACTTTTTGCCTTTCTCTTGGCTGGCAGGCGGGGAATGGGCTTAACCATCAGCTATGCTGAACTGCAGCACTAAAGTGATCAGCAGGCGGAATAGCCATATTTTGAGAGCCCACTTTCAGACTCAGAGCACCACGGCCCTTCCAGTCTCTCTTGTCAAATCTCTGGCATAGATTCTGCTGTTTTGAGGGGCAAGACAGCTTGACCAGGATGCCATCTTGTTTTCCTGGAGGCCTGAAGGCCTCGGTAGGGGCTAATTCCCAGGCTGAGAGGCAGTGCTGGCCCAGGGAGCACTTTTCCAGCAGAAAAGCGGTGTGTAGCACAATGTAGACTTGCAGATGGGACTCAGAAGCAGATGACAGCAGGCCAGTAGCCTGTGCCTACTTTGAACTATATCACAACATCTGGGGACAGCTGAAGAGGTGCCTCTGTTGTCAGCTGGATGGAGAAGCTTACCATACCTGATAGCCTGACTGATTTTGGAAGCAATTACATAGCTTTTAGCTTTTAAAATAAGACTGCCTAGGGAAATAACTGCAGTGCAGTTTGACAACATCTCCTCCAGCCTTTACTGCCCCATATCATAGGGTTGGCTAATGGCTTCCCTGCCAGTGACTCCAGAACTAGGGCTGTGTCTTTGCCAGCCAGGAAGCATTGCCTGATATCCCAGAGATCCCTCTGAGCCTAGTCACTGGAGTACATAGAGATGGCTGGTGATAAACTTCCTTCTCAGAACTGTACCACAGCTCCTGTTAAGGCAACACCAGAGAAACTAAATAGCCTCTAGGTGTTCTGAAAGCAACAACCCCCAGGAAACATTTAAAGAAAAATCCACCCATAGCTCCAGAAAACTCCCAAAAGAAAGAACCAAAGGACTTCTCAGATGAAGAAGACTTTCTGAACCTATCAGAGGTCAAGTATAAAAGAATTATATAGAGAACCCTCCTAGACATTACACAAAATGCAGCGGAGAAAAATGAAAAATTAAGCAAGCTGTTCAAACTGATGGAACATCAGCATTCTGAAAACCAACAGATCAATAACAAAACTACAAGATTACATGATTCAATTCAAAGCCAAAAAAAGCGGAACTGAACAACTGGAAATTAGACTTACTGACCTTGAAGAAAGAGCTGCTGACACCAGCATTTATGAGGAGACATCAGAAAAAAGAAATAAGAAAAATGAAGAAGCATTAAGAAACAAGTGAGATTCTATCAAGAGGAATAATCTATGATTAATTGGAGTTCCTGAACAGGGTGGGAAATCCGAAAACACAGAGAGCATTGTTGTTGAGTTGCTGACAGAAAACTTCCCTGAAATTATGAAAGAAGAGATCATAGATATCCAAGATGTGTATCAAATTCCACAAAAAACAGACCCTAAAAGGAAGATATCAATACATATTATAATCAAGCTTAATAAAATGAAACACAAGCAGAAACTCCTAAAGGCAGAGAGACTCAAAGCAAAGCTAACAGTCAGAAAGAAACCCTGGAGGCTTTTGTCCAAATACTTGGCAGAAACAATGCTGGCACAGAGGCACTGGGATGACACATTCAAATCCGTGAAGGAGAAAAACTTCCAACCAAGAATTATATATTCTGCAAAACTGTCTTTCAAACATGAAGACAAAATTAAGACATTTGCAGATAAACAGAAACTTACAGACTTTGTAGAAACCAAACTAAAACTACAAGAAACACTGAAAGAAGCTCTTTGCTTAGAAAAACAAAACCACTAACTCTATATTTCAGGAGGCAATGCAGGACACAAGATCAAGAAATCTATTCAGTTAGGGAAGGCAGAAAACTCAATCAAAGCTATAATATTAAAAGAAGGGATCCCTCCACAATAATAGTGGAAGACGTCAACACTCCACTTTCAGTACTGGACAAATCTTCTAGGAAAAAGTTCATTGAAGACACAGAAGATCTTATTGATTGCCACAATTAACCAGTTAGACCTCATTGACATATATGGAACTTTTATCCATTAACAGCAAACTACACCTTTTTCTCCAGCGCACGTGGAACATTTTCAGAATGTGTTAGGACATAAAGCAAGTCTCAACAAAATCCAAACAATTGATTTATTGCAAACCATCTTCTCAGACCATAAAGCCATAAAAGTCAAAATCAATAGCCAAAAAAAACATAGAAAGAAATGCAAACTCACAGATGGAACACCTTGCTCAAAAACTCATGGGTTATAGAAGAAATCAAGGATGAAATAAAGCCGCGGATTCAAATGAGAATGAAAGCACTTCCTATCAGAACTTATAGGTCACAGCCAAAGCAGTGCTCAGAGGTCAACTTATCTCTATAAATGCACACATACAGAAGGATCAAAGGACACAAAAAAGAATTAACCATAAAGCTTCAACAAATAAAGAGCAACAGAGGAACCCTTGAGTCGCCAAAAGAAGACAGATAATAAAGATTAGAGCACAACTAAATGAATTAGAGAACAGAAGAACAACTGAAAAAAAATATAAGATCAAAACCTGGTGTTTTGAAAAGACTAACAAATTTGACAAACCATTTGCTAAACTTAGTAAAGAAAAACAAGAAAGGAAACAAATAATTAAATAAGAAATTAGATAGGAGATGTCACAACAGATCCAACAGAAATCAAAAGTATCATAACATAATACTGTAAACGAGTGTACTCTAACAGATTTGAAAACCTAGAGGAAATGGACAAATTCCTAGATTCATATCACCTACCAAAATTATCACAAGGAGAAGTAGAACAATTTAATAAACCCATTACAAATGAAGAGACTTAAAAAGTCATCAAAAAACTAACAACCAAAAACAGCCCTGGCCAAAATGACATCACCACAAAATTCTACCAAGCTTGTAGAGAAGAGTTAACTCCAATGCTACTGAGACTATTTCACAGCATAGACAGGGATAGAATACCCCCAAGTTCATTCTATGAAGCCAGCATAACTCTGACACCAAAGTCAGGGAAAGACAGAACAAAAATGGAGAACTACAGAACAATATCACTCAAAAATCTAGATGAAAAAATCTTCAACAAAATACTTGCCAATGGAATTCAACAACATATCAACAAAATAATTCATCAGGACCAAGTTGGATTCATACCTGTGATACAAGCCTGGTTCAACATCAGAAAAACAATTAATGTGATCAACCACATAAAAAATACAAAAGAATCACCTGATTTTGTCAACTGATACAGAAAACGCATTTGACAAAGTTCAACAACCATTCATGCTAAAAACTATCAGAAAAATAGGAATAGAAGGCAAATTTCTCAATGCAATAAGGGCCGTCTACACAAAGCCAACCACCTACATCATCCTGAATCAAGAGAAACTGAAAGAATTCCCCCTGAGAACAGGAACTAGACAAAGATGCCCACTCTCACCTCTCCTATTCAACACTGTACTAGAAGTTCTGGCCAAAGCAATTAGCAACACAAAGAAATAAAGGGCACCTGCATTGGCAAAGAAGAAGTAAAAATTTCTCTATTTCCAGTTGATATGATTATATACACAGAGAATCCTAAAGAATCCATAAGTAAACTACTCAAACTAATAGAAGAGTTTAGCAAAGTATCAGGATACAAAATAAACATAAGTAAATCAGTAGGATTCCTTTACACTGACAAGGAGATCATTAAAAAAGAAGTCACCAAATCAATACCACTTACTATAGCCACCAAGAAGATAAAATATCTAGGAATAAATCTAACTAGAGAAATACGAGATCTATACAAAGAGAACTACAAGAACTTACCGCAAGAAACTAAGAGAAACTTGCATAAACAGAGAAACCTACCCTGCTCATGGATAGGAAGACTTAACATTGTGAAAATGTCTATTTTACCCAATGCAATCTACATATACAACTGCAATCCCAATACAAATTCCAGTGACATTTTTCAATGAGATGGAGAAACAAATCACCAACTTTGTTTGGAAAGGGAAGAAACTCTAGATAAGCAAAGCACTAGTGAAGAAGAGGAATACTCTAGGAAGCCTGTCACTACCTGACTTTAGAACCTGTAATACTACCACAGTAGTCAAAACAGCCTGGTACTGGTACAAAAAGAGACATATAGACCAATGGAACAGACTTGAGACTCCAGAGACGCCACCATCCTCTTATGGACAGTTGACATTCAACAAATGCCCTAAGATTGTAAACTGGGGTAAAAACAGTCTCTTTAACAAATGGTGCTAGCAAAATTGGATATCCACCTGCTAATAATCCAAACAAGACCCATATATAACAACCGACACAAAGACAAACTCAAATTGGATAAAAGACCTAAATATCAAACCTATAACAATAAAGATCATGCAAGAAAAAATAGGGTCAACAATGGAAGTTTTAATCTACAGTTTAGAAAGACTTCAAAATCTGACAAAGCACGATCAAGAGAAGAGAAAATAGATAAATGGCAACTACTAAGAATCAAACACTTTTTGCTCATCCAAAGAGTTTATCAAAAGAATTACAAGACCACCTACAGAATGGGAAAAAATATTTGGCAACTCTATGGAGATCAGATGTCAGGCTAACATGCCGAGCGGCACTGGCTTGGCATGTTAGCCTGACATCTGATCTCCACAGACTACAAGGTACTGCAAAAATCAACAAGAAATGGATAAATAACCCAATTAAGCACTGGGAAAAGGAGATGGACATACACTTCTCTACAAAGGATATTTGGGTAGCCAAAAGACACATGCAGAAATGCTCACACTCATTAGCTAGTAAAGAAATCCAAATCAAAATGACAATGAGAGACCATCTCACCCCAGTAGGGTTGGCTATGATCCAAGAAACTCAAAACAACAAACGTTGGAGAGGCTATGGAGAAATTGGAACTCTCCCACACTGCTGGTAGAATGGCAAAGTGGTACAACCTCTTTGGAAAGCAATCTGGTGCTTTCTTAAAAAGCTGGAAACAGATATATCAGTCGACCTAGCAATCTCATTGCTTGGAATATATCCTACAGAAGCAAGGGCAGTCACACAAACAGATAACATGCACACGAATGTTTACTGCAGCACAGGCCATAATAGCAAAATGACTGAATCAACCCAGATGCCCAACAACAGGTGAATGGATAAACCAACTATGGTATATATACTC
Organism: Heterohyrax brucei; assembly: GCA_028571685.1. Classification (NCBI taxonomy): domain Eukaryota; kingdom Metazoa; phylum Chordata; class Mammalia; order Hyracoidea; family Procaviidae; genus Heterohyrax; species Heterohyrax brucei. The sequence continues at coordinate 42,165,691 of CM053152.1, forward strand.
AATGGAACACTATGCAATGATAAAGAACATTGTTCATTTTAGGAAGCATCTCATAACCTGGTTTCAATTGGAAGAGATTAAGTTGAGTGAAATCAGTCAGCTGCACAAAGACAAATATTGTCTGAGAACTCTATTATAAGGACTTAAAAACAGACTCATGTACAGAACAAAAGACTCTGACAGGTGCAAAGGAGGGGACAGAGGGAGGGGATTGTTGGTCATTGATTAGTTGATAGCAATTTGATTGGGTGAAATCAGTGACAGGACACATGAGAAAGAAAATCAATTTAACCAGACTCTTTCTATCTTAACCCAATGTCTCAAGGATAGAGTAGAAGGGATAGGGGTGCAGTGACCATGCTTTCAGGAGACATCGAGGCCAAGTGGCATAGCTAGCCTATTGTTAAGAGGGTCTTCTGCACCCCATATTGGTGAGGGGTGTTTGGGATCTTAAAAACTAGCAAGCTGCCATCTGACACACACTGAGTTCCCAACTCAGCTGGAACAGATGATCACCAAGGGCAAGAATGACATCACAGAAAATGATCCAAGAAGACAGAAAGACTCAGATGAACAGGTAACTATATGAGCATGTGACCAGAAGAACCAGCTGGTGCCTGGCCACCATCAATGAATAATAGCCGTGATGTGGCTCACAATATTGAGTCCCAGTGGCCACATAAGAATAAAGGGGTGCACCCTGAGAACTCCACTAAAAGACCACAGTTGATGGTCCAAAGGCCTGGGAGTCCCCCTGGGAGCATGGCACCTAGACCTGATGCTGCCCCTGACCATAAAATCATTACTGAGGTCAACTCTTTCAGATAGGAATGGATTAGACTTGGGTACACAGAGTGACCATATCGTGTATGCACTTGGTGGTTCCATGCATCTATAGGATGTGTCCTACTGCAGTCTTACTAGAAGGGAGTGCAGAGGGTGGAGAGGAGGGGACAGGAGATAGTTAAGAAGATATGACATATATAGAACACAAAGGAGGAGTGTGCTGTCAGTGGACAAGGAGAGCAGAAGGAGCTATAGATAAGCGGGCATGAAATTTAAATTGTATCGTAAAAATCAATCACAAAAAAAAGTGAAAAAATATTAAAATGACCATAGAATAAATATAATTGGCATGTTTAAATTAGCAGATTTCAAAATAAACAAAGCATGATAATAAAATGACAGTCTATATAGAATCCATTGAATATATAACATACTGTATGAAAATATTATCATTACCTAGAAGGAAAAATGCAGTTATACATTTATTGTGCTAACAAATATATCTTTAAAAATCTAGACATCTTTGCTACTTTCAGATGAAAAATAAGTGTCTCAAATTAGCTGCTAACTTGACTATCACAGTATTTCTCTCATTTTAAAACAATCTAAAAGTGATACTCACTTTAATTTCTTCCAGAGTTTTTTGTCTCATGGACTGGAGCACTCTAAATCTGTCTTCTTCCTCACAGATTCTCTCTTGATAGGTTCTTTTCTCACTTGTGAGCTGATCAAACACAGCTTGTGCATGCTCTCTCTTAAATCTTAGAGTTACAAATGTATCCCTGTGAAGACAAAACAACCAGCCAAACCAGTTGCTGCTAAGTCTGTTTCAATTTGTGGCAAGCCCACAGGTGCTGAGCCCAACTTTCCTTTACAGGGTTTTCACAACTATGACCTTGCAGAAAGGGATCTCCAGGACTTTGTTCAAGACACGTCTGGGTAGCTTCAGACCACCAACCTTTCTGTTACTAGCTAAATGCTTAACTCTTTGTGGCACTCTGAGTCCATATATATCAAATCCAAACTCACTGTCTTTGAGTCGATTCCAACTCATAGTGACCCTATAAAACAGAACAGAACTGCTCCATATAGTTTCCAAGGAGTGCGTGGCAGATTCAAACTGCAAGACTTTTGGTTAGCAAACGCACTTAACAACTACACCACCAGGTTCTCCATGTAAAACCAAAAAAACAAACCCACTTCTCTCGAGTCAGTTCCAACTCATAGAGACCCTAGAAATCAAAGTAGAACTGCCCCATAGAGTTTTCAAGGAGCACCTAGCAGATCTGAACTGCGGACGTTTTCCTAAGCAGCCATAGCACTTAAGCCACCACGCCACCAGGGTTTCTGGGTTTCCATACATCTAAATGATCCAAATGGTGAATTCTCTTGGTTGCATACTTAATAGCACTCTTCAGTTCCACCCTCATTTCAACAGAACCACATGTAACTTCAGGGATACATTCTAATTAGGTTACAGTCAGTCAACTCTTGGTTGTCAGGGGTGAGCACGTGTATTAAGATGGCTCCATAAGGTGACAGGGAAGGTCCTAGTTTGTGCAGAAGAGGTTCACATCCACTAAATGGAACAGTTGATAGGCTTCAGATTTGCTGGCAATAGCCAAAGTGGAGAAATAAAGACAGAATGATTGCTTAGTGCTGAGCTGCACAATCAACCAATCCTGAAGCTTTGCTAAAGATGAGCTTCCTAGACCATAAGATGACATACGTCTCTGTTGTGGTAAGATGGCTTTTGAATGTGGGTGTGTGCTTTCTTGCTTGCAGCCAACTACACCTTGATGCAAAAGCAAAAGGATAATTTTTATGGTAAAATTAATAGTTACAAAGGAAGCAATGCCAGTAGTAAAAGCATCAGAAAGTAATTAAAATAATATTAGCAAAAATAAACATGTTTAAAAACATTGTCCAGAGCTGAGCATCAACTCAGAATCCAAAATAAACAGAGCCACAAAAGCTCAACATAGTCTTATATTACCCACAATGTTTGCCATGTCTGCTGGGACAGAAAATTGAATCATTATATTTAGCTACAGAGGAAGCAGGACTAATAATTTTTTGAGGAGCTAAAATATTGCAATGCTTTGAATATATTATATCATTTAATACAACAATAACAACCCTATGAAGATCATTTCATTAATGAGAACAGTATAATACAACTTAAGTACTTGCTGTAAGAATTGAATGAGATAAAGTACATAGATTGCCCAAAGAAGTGCAGAGTACGTTAGTAAATCAATCAATAGACGCTCTAAATAATACTTGATGTTGTCCATCATCACTGTTAACTAAATTAGTTGAAAATAATACCATAGTATCTCTTTATTCTTTTTCTCCCTCCATGGGGGACACAGAGGTTTTTCAAGTTTAGAGAGAGAACAGACTCACCGAGATGAAGTCAACACTCTTGCCTGTTGAATAACTCAAACCAGCCATAGTATAAAGTAAAACATTAGATTTGAAATGGTACGACCCCCTGAAGAAAAATTTCCACCACACATAAATTAGATCGTACAAATTTGGTGTAAATTACATAATGTAAAGTTTATACCTTTGAGTCCAAACATATTCTTACAGATTTCAAATAATGTCAAACTAAATGGCTCTTTACCCTTTTTTTTTACAAAACATAATGAATTTAATTTAGCCTGTTTTAGATAAAGCTAGATAATTATTTTCAAAATAAGTTTTGTACTAAAGGAATAGCTAAAAAAATCCTTTTTAAACGCATTGACTTGAGTCTATTAATCTCTGTGGTGTCAGGTGTAGCATAACCCTTTCGGGGTTTGTTTCTTTTGTTTTGACACTCTGTTATGAGTCAAAATTTTGCTAATGTTTGTGCTAGCTTTCTGTATTTAAATCAGACTATCATTTCTAAATATGACTGATGCCTACTTCTTAATACTTCTCCCAGCCCTGTTCTCAATGCATCATAGTACAGGAAATAAGAACCAAATATGGACCAAGGGAATAAAGAAACAGCAAGTCAACTCTAAACAGGGCTTTAGGGGATACCCTATGAGCCCTAACTCACCTCCCTCCAAGGGACCTTGCAAACTCTTTTCTGGTATGTATGGTATGTATGCCCTATGCTAAGCAGGATGCTGGCTCGGAGGCTTTAGAAGATAAAATATGGGTGTACGTTAATGAGATTTTATACATCTATTTCTAAACTCTTTACCTCAGAACTGTAGCCAAAAAAAATGGGTAAAAGTTCATAAACTATTAAATATGGCACACAATTGAGAAATACTAAAATTAATTTAAAAGATCATTAATATCATAAGGAACATTCATGTACTTGAAGAAGGAAAAACATCCCAGTTATTCAAATAATAACAAATCCAAGTAATAATGAAGAAAAAAATTGATAACTATGTTTTTGTAAATCAAACATTCTGTGTAAATTTCACATAATATTACAATAGAAAATATAGAGCATTTTAGCAATAATGTTAAGTATGGAAACAATCTTACCTCTTTTATCGATAGTACATTAAATATACTTAATATTTTAAGTACTTACTTTAAAATGTCAAGCTTCTCATCAAAATGTTCCTTTTCCTGTTTTTTTAATATTAATTCCTCATCCAATTTAGTTATTTTGGTTTGAAAATCAGACGTTCTCCTCTTCGTGTCTTGTATTTCTTTAAAAATTACTGAGCATCTTCTCTGGAAAAATATTCAATGAGTGTTTCATTTTAAATAGTTGGATTTTCAAAGTTTTGAATTTTAGAGACACAATCATGTTGGCATTTCAGATGATTAATAGTAAATAGTTTAGCTTAACCAGTAAGGAATATTTGTCTTGAACACTGGGATCTTGTAAGATCTGACCACATGGGATCAAAAGACTAGATAGCAACTTAGGGGGGTGAGTGTTTGCATTAATGGAGGAGGAACAACTCAGAAAAGCAGGGTGAGAGTGATGGTACAAGGCAAAGAGCCAATCAGTATCACTGAATTGTACACATGGAAACTGTTGAACTGGTGTGTGTTCTGCTGTGTGTAGTTTCAATATTAAAAATAAATTATATTTTATGAAGAGAAATGAGTTAGATTTCAACAAGAAATAAAAACTATGCCAAAAAAATGAAACAGTATCTTCTCTTAAATATAGGTAACAACTCAGATTTACATTCTCTTCTCCGCAGTTACGTCTGATGTGATATTAAAGAACACAGGCTCCAACAATTCATTCATTCTCTCTCTCTCTCTTGCACCTTCACTAACTTACCTGACCCACCTACAAATGTATGCATATCTTAAAGGCATGTACTTTCAAGATGTAAACACGTTTTAGCTATTTTATAATCACACACACAGGCAGCATGCAAAGGTATATGTTGTTCTGATCTTCAATAAAGAATAAGTCTATTTAATGCCAGCCAATCCTCCAAAGCTGGCCTGTGCAATTCCACAGGGAATATCTGATTTTGTATCTATTTTCCCACGACGCTTTCATGACCACTGGAGTTTACACTGATGGACTGACTGATTGACTTTTCAGTGTTGTTTCCCACACCCAACACTGCTTGTAATTAGTGCTTCTCACCCAACCATTTCCATGGAACTCTGTAGCTTTCTTTTCTCCTATTTTCCTCCATCCCTTGTCCCACTCCCCCAACAAATTCCTATTTTTCTTTACTCTTATGTATTTCAAGTAGACTGGCTAATCTTTTATATGTGTTCTTCCATGAAAAATCTGCTTCTTGTCTGAAATTTTGAATATTTGGAATTGTATTTCAATTTTTAAATCTTTCCTTTCTCTGGACTTACTGGCACTTTTCTACTAATGAGGTAATAAAGTGTTGGTGTTTTGTTTTTAATAATGTTTAGTTTTTATGAAGTTTAGGTTTCCATTCAAGAATTTCTACACAAGTCCTTCAGGAACATTGGTTGCATTCTTCACAATGCATAAACAGTCTCATTTTTTTCCATACTGGTTGTTCCATTCTCACTAATATGGTTTCTCTTTTACATAAGTAATTGTTGATAGTCTGGTTTCATATATATGATTTTTTAGAAGGTATTTTTCTTAAACCAGAAAGAGCTGAGAGATGGTTAGTTGGGATTTTTCAGTGGGCCTATTGGAGTATTATGATATTCCTGAAGAAGAAGTGAACCCAAAGAAAGAAGGTGTGCAGTGGAATAAATATGGATTAAAGTAAATAGGTAGGAGTCAGAGGGTATAGAAGATTGAGTTTGTCCCTCCCAAAAATACATCTTAATTTGGCTAGGGTGTGATTCCAAGCCCTGGTATTACGTAAATGTCCTCTATTTGTGATATAATTGCCCTTCATTACATATGTTGTAAATCCTAAACCTCTATACGTTAATACTCTAAATCCTAAACTTATACATGTTAATACACCCTTACTGAAGGTGGTAACTCATACCATACCCTTGCTTGAGTCACACCTTTTACCCTACAAGAGATAAAAGGAGAGAGAAACAAGCAGAGAGGACAAGGATCTAGCTACCACCAAGAAAGAATAACCCGGAGTTCCTACACTGAAAACCTTCTACACCCAATGGAAAGACTGACGCCAAGGCAAAGGGAGATCTCCAAGGGACACTGGTTGCACAGATGCTGAAAGGAGACAAGGACCTCCCTCCACCCCACAGCTATTGGAGAAAGAAAGCTTTTCCCTAGAGTTAGTGTCCTTAATTCAGACTTTTAGGCTTCCTAAATTGTGACAGAATAAATTTGTTTGTTAAAGCCATCTACCTGTGGTATTTATTTTATAGCAGCACTAGGTGACTAAGGAAATCCTGGTGGTGTAGTGTTAAGTGCTACAGCTGCTAACTAGAAAGTCAGTAGTTCAAATCCACCAGGCAGTCCTTGGAAAACTGTATGCGGCAGTTCTACTTTGTCTGTAGGGTCACTATGCGTCAGAATCAACTCAACAGCAGTGGGTTTGCTTTTTTGGCTTTTAGATAACTAAGACAGAGAGGATGGTTGACTCTGTACAGCACGTTACCTATCTCTAAACTTGATTTATGATCAGATTCCATAACTTATACTGTAGTCTTAAATGAGAATTCTTAGAGGAGACTTAGAAGACTTCAGAAGCCATCATGTCAACAACTTGTGCCATACCAGCCAACTGAATAACACTGAAGGAGCACCAGAGGATTCTACAGTAAAGAAAGAAGGAGGCAGTATGCTTCTGCACAAAACAGTGAAAAGCAAAAACTGCATTCTGGCACCTTTAATAAGTTAGTATAGACTACACTGCAACATAAAGAAAACAAAAACCCTCAAAACTGGACCAATAAGTAACATGATAAACAGTGAAAACACTTAAGTCATCAAGGATTTCATTTTACTTGGATCTGCTATCAACAGCCAGGGAAGCAATGAGTCAAGAAAAGAAAGAAAGAAGAAAGGAAGGAGGAAAGAAGGGAAGGAGGGAGACAGGGAGGGAGGGAGGAGAGAGAGAGAAAGGAAAGGAAGGCAGAAAGGCAGGAAGGAATGGAAACAAGGAAAGGAGGAGAGAAGGAAAGAAGGAAGGAAGAGGGAAACAAAGAAGGGCTTTTTGAAGGAACAAACTCTTCCATTCATGTCTCAACCTCTAGCAACTTTCAGTAATGTCTAACTCATTGTAAGCGCTCGGTGATTATCAAAAATATAAATTAATTTAAGGGCAAATTAAGAACATGAGCAGTCCAACTCCTAGTACTTTCAATAATACCAAACACAAAACAAGCATTCAGTCATATAATTCACTGGAGCTTGTTTACATGTGTAGATACGCTGCATCTGGCAATTGTTAGTTAATATTTTTGGCTTCTAACTACAACATGGGATACATATGTTTCATCTGTTATGCTGTGCGTCCCAGCAATTTGTTGCCAATAACAGTAGTGTGCTAAGTCATAAGGGCTGACATGAATGTTTTGTACTTGATTTTAATGGAAATATTTCTAAAGTTTCACCATTAAATGCAACGTTAGTTGGAACATACTGTATTCTATTTCCAAACATTCAAAAAAAATTTGTTTTAATTATTTAGGCTAGTTTCTCTTTTTATGTAAATATAGTGAGATAAATTAGTGAATTTTTTAATGTAGAATCATTTTCACATTCTTCAAGAGAATCTTATCTTGTATAGTATTTTTGTTAGCACATTTTAAAATTCAATTTACTGATAACATTTCAGATATTACCAGTTGTTTGTGAGACCTCCTATAGATTTTCTAGTGTTATTATTTTCCAGTTATGGTTTCAGAGTTATAGTATCACTATCATTTCAGAAGATATTTCTGTGCTTACTATGCCCTGTAAGGACTCGTAGCTCATTCAGCCTATGTCTTTTTTTTTTTTGAGCAGTAGAGTTTGGAGAAATTGAATTTATTCTGTAATTACTGATCTATCCTTATACTATGCTTTTTTTTCTCTTGACTCAGTTTCATCATGTGTGTTTTATAAGCATATCAACTTAGATTTTAAATAAATGGCCATACAAAAACAGTAATATAAGTGTCCTTTTTATTCATTCCCATGGCAATTAATGTTTATTTTCTTTTTTTCCTTAGTAATTATGTTGAATATTTTTAGTTTTTCTTACCAGAATCACTTAGTTGTAATGTCCAAGTATCCTCTTGACTCATTCTATATATAGTTTACAATTATTGGGAGCTGACCCTGGTGCTGTATGTAGTTTGAGTTTAGAAATGCTCCCAGGAGGCCCACTGTTCAGAAGGACTACCAAGTGTGGTCTTTTGGTAGAGTTCTATCTCTGCCCTCTACTCTATCACCTGCTGTGTCCAGGGTTCCATTCTGCACATCCCATCTGAGCTGTCAATGGTGGTGGTCAGGCACCATCCAGTTCTTCTGGTCACATGCTGACGCAGGCTACGGCTTATATGGACCCTTCCATCTGGTGGGCTCATATTTTTCTCCTGTCCTTGATTTCCTCCATTTGCCCCAGGTCCAGGAGGATTGGGACCATCTGGTGCTATTTAGACGGCAGCTTGCTAACTTTTAAAACACCAGTTACCACTCACCTAGGTGGTATGTGGAGTGATATCTTGAGAGAGGGAGAGAGAAAAATCTTGGGTATCGCAAGTAGTCTGGATATCCCCACAATCCCAGGCCCCATTTCTCTGTTGTCCCAAACAGGTGGTCCACATTAAGAGGACAATTTGGTTTTGAAGTGGAGTAGTTGTGGGTATACCATTTCTAATGCATACTGTCACATTGCCACATCCTATACCCAACCCTAATCCTAACCACTATCTAATTTGTAAAACACCCCTCTCATACAAAATTTGTTCTTTTGTGTCTGGCTAATTTTGCTCAGAATAATTTCCTCTAGATGGTCTCACATTGACAGGTATATCTCTAAGCCACCATTGTTTCTTATCATTGCATTGTATTCCATTGTATGAATATACCACAGTCTGTTTAACCATTCATGTTGATGGGCATCTAGGTTGTTTCTAACTTTTTGCTATTGTGGAGAGAGCTGCAATTGACACTGGCATGCAAGTATCTGAGTTGTATTCATTATTTCTTTGGAATATATTCTAGGGAGTGGGATTTCTGGATCATATGGTGTTCCTATTTCTAGTTTTTTGAGAAGGCATCAAATCAATATTTATAGCAGTTGAACCATTTTACAGTTCCACCAACAGTGCAGGAGAGTCTAATCTCTCCACATACTCTCCAACATTTATTGTTCTGTGTTTTTTGGATTATTGCCATCTTTGTTGGGGTGAGATGGCATCTCATTGTGGTTTTGATTTGGACTTCTCTAATGGCTAATGATCGTGAACATTTCTTCATGTATCTATTTGCAACCTATATGTAGTCTTTGGTGAAGTGCCTGTTTATGTTATTTGCCCATTTTTTTAACTGAACTGTTTGTCATTTTCTTGTTGAGCTTTTGCAGTATCTTGTAGATTAGAGAGATTAGGCAGCTGTTGGAAGCATGGTGGGCAAATATTTGTTCCCACTCCATAGGTAGTCTTTTTACTCTTTTGATGAAGGCTTTGGATGAGCATAAGTGTTTGATTTTTAAGAGGTCCTAATTATCTATTTTCATCATCTTGGGGGCTATAGTAAATGATAATGATCTAGTGATTTCCTTTTTGGTTGTCTCTTTGTTGGTGTAAAGGAATCCCATGGATTTATGTATGTTTATCTTGTAACCTGATATGTTGCTGAAGTCTTCTATTAGATCCAGTAGTTTTTTGGTGGATTCTTTAGGGTTTCTGTGTATAAGATCGCATCATTCGCAAATAGCGATACTTTCGAAGGCACTTGGCTGGCTTGACTTCTACTTTGCCAATTTGGAGGCCCTTATTTCTTTATCATGTCTAATTGCTCTGGTTAGGACCTCCAGAACAATGTTGAATAGAAGTGATGACATTGGGCATTCTTGTCTGGTACCTGTTCTTAAGGGGAATGTTTTCAACTTGTTTCCATTATGATGTTAGCTCTTGTTTTAGTACAAATGGGCTTTATTATGTTGAGGAATTTCCTTCTATTTCTGTTTTGCTGAGTTTTTAACATGAATGGGTGTTGGACTTTATGCCTTTTCTGCATCAATTGATAGAATCATATGGTTCTTGTCTTTTATTTTGCTTATGTGGTTGATTACATTAATTGTTTTCCTTATGTTAAACCATCCTTGCATCCCTGGTATGAATCCTACTTGGTCATGATGAACTATTTTTTTGACGTGTTGTTCAATTGTGTTAGCTAAGATTTTGTTAAGAATTTTTGCATCTAATTTCATGAGAGATATTGGACTGCAATTTCCCTTTCTTGGTGCTGTCTTTATGTGGTTTTTGGTACCAGGGTTGTACTAGCTTCCTGAACAAATTTGGGAGTATTCCATCCTTTTCTACACCCTGGAATACCTTTAGAAGTAGTGGTGTTAACTCTTCGCTGAACAGTTTCATAGAATTCTGCAGTGAAGCCGTCCAGACTAGGTTGTTTCTTTGGATGAAAGTTTTTTAATGACCTTTTTGATTTCTTCTATTGTAATGGGTTTGTTTAGTTACTCTATCTCTGATTTCACTAGTTAATGTAGGTGGTATTTTTCCAGAAAATTGTTAACTTCTTCTAGGTTTTCAAATTTATTAGAGTATAATTTTTTGCAGGATTCTTGTATGATTCTTTTAATTTCAACAGGGTCTACTGTGATATCGCCCATCTCGTCTCTAATTTGGATTATGTGTTTCCTTTCCTGTTTTCTTTTGTCAGTTTGGCCAATGGCTTATCAGTTTTGTTGATCCTTTTTAAAAAGCAGCTTTTGGACTTGTCGCCATGAGTCGGATCTGACTCGAAGGCACTTGGCTTGGCTACTCCTTCAAACATTTTTTCTATTTTCTATTGTTCTGTGACCTAATATGTGGTCAATTCTGCAGAACATTCCATGTGTACTGGAAAAGAAAGTATACTTGGCTTCAGTTGGATGAAGTGTTCTGTATATGTCTGTAAGGTCAAGTTGGTTCCTTGTTACATTTAGATCCTCCACGTGTTTACTAAGCATTTTTTGAGATGCTCTGTCCTTTACTGAGAGTGGTGTGTTGAAGTCTCCTACTATTACTGTGGAGCTGTCTATTTCTGTTTTCAGTGCAAAGAGCATTTGCTTTATGTATTTTGGAGCTCTGTCATTGGGTGCATAGATATTTAGTATGGTTATGTCCTCTTTTGAAGTGAGCCTTTGACCACTAGATAGTGATCCCTTTTATCTGTATAGTGGCTCTAACTTTAAAGTCTATTTTGTCAGAGATTAATATCACTACTCCTGCTCCTTCTATAATATTATTAGACTGATACATTTTTTTCCAACCTTTGAGTTGTAGTTTGTTTGCATCTTTGAGTTCCAAGATATGTCTCCCATAAGCAACATATAGACAGGTCATTTTTTTAATCCGATCTTCTACTCCCCTTCTCTTAAATGGTGCATTTAGCCCATTTACACTCAGTGTGATTACCGATAAATATGATGTTAGCGTTGTTATTCTGATGCGTTTTCTTGGGTATTGTGGAGAGCTCCTCTGTTGCATTGTATTTTCTGTGCTGAGTCTTTTTTCTTCATGTATTTTCTTTTAGTGGCTTTCAGTGTTTGTTTTCTTGAAATCGTGATTTTGTATGTTGCTTTGTGATGTGTAGAATTACAGATTTGTTTTGTGGTTACTCCCTTAGTCCATTTTATTAATCTACAAGTAGTCCAAACTTCAGCATTTATGTATATTCTTATCTTCCTTTACATGTGGAAGGTCTATGTGTACCTTTCTTTGACTCTTTTTTTCATATAATATAGTTGTCATTTATATCTTGAGATCTCTGAATTTCTATTTTTTGTGATTTGTTTTGTTTATTGTTTTTGGATTTCCTTTCCTGATGTTATCTAGACACTTTGCCAAGTGCTGGATGTTTAAGTATGTATCTAATGCTATTGATTTTCTAATGTAAGAACTTCCTTTAATATTTCTTGAAATTTTGAGTTAGTTCTTACAAATTCTCTAAATTTCTTTTGATCTGTGAAAGTCTTAATTTCAGCTTCATATTTGAGAGACAATTTTGCAGGATATATTATTCTCGGTTGAGTTTTTTTCCTTCAGGGCTCTGTATATGTTATCCCACTGTCTTCTAGCCAGCATCATTTCTGCTGAGTAGTCTGAGCTTAATCTTAATAATTTTCCTTTATAGGTTACTTTTTGCTTATTTCTGGCTGCCCTCAGTTGGCTCTAGTTTTGAGCTTGATTATCATATGCCTTGGTGTATTTCTTTGGGGATCCATCTCAAGTGGGGTTCAATGAGCATCCTGAATGGAGATCTTCTCATCTTTCATGACATCAGGAAAGTTTTCTGTCAGCAGGTCTTCAACTATTTACTCTGTATTTTCAGCTATCCCACCTTGTTCTGGTACTTCGATCACACGTAAATTATTTCTTTTAACAGAATACCACATCACCCTTAGAGATTCTTCACTCTTTATCCTATTTTTCTTTGTGTATGCTGGTGTCACTTACTTTGTCTTCAACCTCACTAATTCTGCCTTCCATGTCTTCAATTCTGATCCTTTGATTTTCTATTGAGTTATCAAGCTTGGAGATTTTATTGTTAATTTGTTTAATTTCAGGTTGTTGTTGCTCGAGCATTTCTTGCAGTTTATTTTTCAGTGTGCTCTGCTATATTTTGCCTTCTCTCTCTCCTCATATCTTGCACAGCCCTGTACATAAGTCTTTTGTGTTCCATCTCAGATAGCTGTAGGAACTCTTCTTCATCTGGGAAATCCATTGCTGGTTTATTTTGGGAGTTTTCAGAAGCCATGATAGTCTGCTTCTTCAGGTATTTAGAGACTGACTGTTGTCTCTGAGCCATCTGGAAGTCACTGCAGTGAAAGATACTTAACAGTTCAGTTGGCCTGACCAGCGACTCTCTGTTGGGGCTGGGCTGTAGATTCACTGTGCAGTCTGATTATTTTCTGTCGCTTGCTGTTACTGTCCTGCACTAGTCTGCTGCTGGTGGTGGTACAGCTCCCAGGTGGGGGAGTCACACCTGTTTTCAGCAGCACCACCACTGCTTCTGCCTCTGGGCTGGGTGGGGGGTTGCTTGCTCTGGTGCTGTGCCTTCACAGCCACTCCAAAGTGGGCAGGACTCAGCTGACGCTGATTTGGAGAGATCCTTCAAAGAGCCTCAGCCTTAGACTCAAGTGTGGGGAGAGTGAGTGATAGCTCGCTTGTGTCTTTGGCTGCCTAGCTTCCGGGACAATCAATCCCCCTCCCATGAGTCACCTGAGCCCTGTTCTCCCTGGTACATGTGCTATCAGTGGCTGTCTAGCCACTGGAGCAGTCTCTCCCCTCCTCCCAGTTCACCTGAGCCCAAGCCTTCCAGGTGCAGATAGCACTAACTAATGGCTGTCTAGTCACTGACACTCCATTGAACTTCCTTCACAGTTGCCAGAGCCAAGATCTTCCCAGAGCATGCAGCTCCAATGGCTGCCCAGCTGCTAGGGTGATAATCTCACTTCCCTTGGGTCATCTGAGCTCAAACTTCCTTGGTGCACTTGGCTCTGCTGGGGCAATCAATGCACTTCTTCTGGTTCACCCGGGCCAAAGCCTTCCTGGTACATGCAGCACTCATGGCTGCCTAGCTGCTGGAGCTCACTACCCTCCCCTCACAGTTACCTGAGCTCAGGTCTCTCAGGTATGTGGGGCTCCAATGGCTTCTCAGCTGCTAGGGGAAACACTCCAGACCTGCCCAGCTGCCTGAGCTCAAGCCTCACTGGCCCATGCAGCTCCAATCCTCTCCCCACCATGTGTGCACTCTCTCAGCCCCCAATTTCCCAGAGCTTCCTGGACTACTGGCTCCCAGGCTGGTCCTAGGTCTGTCAGTGGCAGGGCCTTTCACTCTACTCCGCCCCCCGATCCCACAATTTCCTGCTCTGCAGCCATGCAGCGTGTAGGCCTGGGGCTCTCAGTCCCACACAGGACTAAGGCTTGCTTTGTGGAGTGTATGTACATGCTCCCCCAGCTCTGCTCTCTCCTACCCTATTGCCTGGGGACACTGGGAGTCCTGGCCTCCTGTCCCCCCATTCCCACCCTGTCTCCTTGCTCCTCTAGCCGAGGCCTCCTGGCGCTTTGACACTCTGAGTCAGTGCCTAGCCACCTGGCCAGTGGGTCTGATGCAGCACTGACCGATGATGGCCAGCATCATCCAGAGTGTTCTAACCTGTGTGGGAGTCTTCTGGTTTGGGCTGTGGGCTGCAGCTGTGATGCTTAGGCTGGGGCAGGTCTCTTTAGCCAAATTCGAGGTTGCTCCAGCTCTTGTTTCCAGTGCCAGTTGTTTTTTAAGATTCACTGGAGGTGGGTTTTCTCTCCACCCAGGTTGCCTTCAGTTCATGGAGAATATCTGCTCAGGCCATGTTGTTTTATCTGAGGTGGTTTACGGCTCCTAAGATCTTCCTTTGGCTCCCTTTGTATTTAGGGTTCTCTAAGCACAGGTTAGTCCTTCTAGATTGCTGCATTTGGTGGATTTCATTAATTTTGAGGTTCTCAGTTGTTCAAAGGTTCAGCAGGGATGCACTTTTACTCCACCATCTCGGCTCTGCCCACAATAAATCTATCACCTCCCCTTTTTGAACGGCATGATGACAACTCTCTTTAATGGTTCACATTCTGTCCTCTAACAAATTCTATTAGTACAACTTTTGAAATGTATCCAGAGGATGGTAAGTTAATGGCAATGTGAACTGGCTCCACGCCCCCATGTCCAATGAAGATTTAAGGAGAGAGTATCAGATTTGAGGATTTTCAGAGGAGAAAAATATTTCAAAATTGGGAAAACTCCCTGTAGCCATTTGGTATACAGCCATTTGTTCATGCTGCCTACATACCTGCATGAGGGTACCATTTGGATTTCAGATATTACCAAATGTTTCACTCCATACAATAGCCCATCTAATAGAAACATGGCCCTATCTAGTCCACTACAAATCCTGACTTCTACTTTGTAGGAAAGACAAATGTGAGGGAAGGACGAAAGGTTAAACAATTATTGGGTGTTACAATGTACCTATTTGCACCCATTGTTAAGTAGGAGTCCTGGTTGCACAGTGGCTAAAGCACTCAGCTGCTAACTGAAAGGACCACAGTTAGAACCTACTGGGCACTCCTGGGAGTAAGATGTAGCAGTCTGCTTCCATAAAGATTACAGCCTTGGAAACCCAAATGGGGCAGTGCTACTCTGGCCTACAGAGTTGCTGTTACTCAGAACTGGCTTGTGAGCAATTGCTTTGGTTTGCTTTGCTTTTTCTTATTGTACTAGGCATTGTATTTAGATTGTGTTTTTTATGACTCACAATAGCACTGTGAAACTGTAAATATTAGACAGATTTTACAATAGAAATATAGGAAATTTAGAGAGGTTAAATAAATAGCCTAAGATTATCCAACTAATAAAGGTGAAGATGGATAGAAAGTAGATTTCTCTGACTCCAAAGCATTTATTATTTTCTCGCTACCATAACTATCTCATGAACTTTGACATGGCTGCTGAAAAAAATTCACCTGCACTATCAGTATACATAGTAAAATAAAAATAAAAATAGTTGCTGTGAGTGGAATCTAACTCATAGCAGGACTGTAGAATAAAGTAGAACTGCCCAAAAGCATTGTCAAGGAGCAGCTGGTAGGTTCAAAGTGCTGACCTTTTGGTTAGCAGCCATAGAGCTTAACGACTGTGCTAATATACATTAAAAAAAAAACAAAAAAACTTGCAGCTGAGCCAATTCAAACTCCTAGTGACCCTATAGACAGAATAGACCTGCCTCACAGAGTTTCCAAGGAGCAGCTGGTGGGTTTCAATTGCCCCCTTTTTGGTTATTAGTTGACCTCTTAACCAACATGCTACCAGGCCTCTAGTATACATAGAAGGTTAAGAGCTAATATGAGATTTGAGATTGGATAGAAAAGGGTTCTTGCTACATGGGAAATTAACTAATCTCTTTCAACTTCAATTCTCTAATTGGTGTAAATGCAATAGTAGTTGTCACACACTGTGTCAGCGTGATTAGGCCATGATTTCTGGTATTGTGGAGGCTGGCCATTTTGTGATTGATATAATTTTCCTATACGTTGTAAGTCCTAATCTCTGTCTGTGATTAATGAGATAAGATTGGATTATGTTGAAGAGAATTAGGGTAGGATGTCATACCCTGCTCCAGTGTAAAGGCAGTTTCCTTAGGGTATGGCCTGCACTACCTTTTATGTTACAAGAAATAAAAGGAAAGAGAAGGGAGCAGATAGTTGGGAGACCTCATACCACCAAGGAAGCAGTGCTGGGACAGAGCACATCCTTTGAGCCAAGGGTCTCTAACTGTGAACCTCCTCAACCAGGGGAAGACTGATGACAGTGACCTACCCCAGAGCCAGAAGACAGAGAAAGCCTTTCCCTGGAGCTGACACCTCAATTGGGACTTCTATACTGTGGTATTGTGGTACTTCTGTTACAGTAGCCCTAGATGACTAAGACAATAGTACTTCACACATAGTACTTTCTGTGAGACTTCAGTGAGATAATCTGAGCCATGTGTTTAGCATTTGTCCACACAATGAAATTCCTCAGAAAATTATACTGATAGTGATAGGAGATTGTCCTGGTCATCTAGTGCTGCTATAACAGAAATTCTATAAGTGGATGGGTATAAAAAGAGAAATTTTACTTTGTCACAGTCCAGTAGGCTAATAGTCCAGATTCAGGGTATCGGCTCCAGGGGAAGGCTTCCTCTGTTGGCTCTGGAGGTTCTTGCCATCCATCTTCCTCTGGACTAGGAGATTCTGAAGTGCATGGATGCTGTGTCCAAAGGATACACTCTACTCTCAGTACTGCTTCTTTCCTAATGGTATAAGGTCCCTAGCTCTCTGCTAGCTTCTCTTTCCTTCATATCCCAGGAGACTGCCTCATGGGTAATACAATCTTAGACACTGAGTTCTGCCCCACAACACAACTGCCACCCACTCTTGACCCATTTACAGCATGTTGCATTGTTATTAGTTGTTGCTGAGCTGGTTTCAATTCATAGCAACCCTATGCACAACAGAATGAAACACTGCCTGGTTTTGCACCATGGCCACACTCATTTTTATGCTTAAGCCCATTGTTGTGGCCAGTCTGTCAATCTCTTTGGCCCAGGCTCTTTCTCTTTTTCACTGACCCTCCACTCTACCAGGTATGATGTCCTTCTTCAGGAACTGATCCGTTCTGACAGCATGCACAAAGTATGTAAGACACAGTCTTGACATTTTTGCTTCCAAGGAGCACTCTGGTTGTACTTCTTCCAGTATAAATATGTTTGTTCTTTTGGTGATCCATGGTGCATTCAACATTCTTCTCCAACACCATAATTCTAAGGCATCAATTCTTCCTCTGTCTTCCTCATTCATTGTCCAGTTTTTGCATGCATATGATGAGATTGAAAATATGATTGTTTGGGTCAGGAATACTTTAGTCTTCAAGGTGGCATCTTTACTTTTCAATACTTTAAAGAGATCCTTTGTAGCAGATTTCACCAATACAATGCATTTTTTGATTTCTTGAGTGCTGCTTCCATGGGCATTGATTGTGGACCCAAGTAAAATGAAATCCTTGACAAGCTCAATCTTTTCTTCATTTATGATGATGTTATTTACTGGTCCAGTTGTGAAGATTTTTGTTTTCTTGATATTGAGGGGCAATCCATACTGAAGGCTGTGGACCTTGATATTTCACCAGTAAGTGTTTCAAATATTCTTCACTTCCAGCAAGTAAGGTGCTGTTATTTGCATAACACAGGTTGTTAATGAGTCATCCTCCAATCCTGATGCTTTGTTTTGTGTATAATCCAGTTTCTCAGATTATTTGCTCAGCATGCAGATTGAAAAGGTATGGTGAAAGGATACAACCCTGATGCACACCTTTCCTGACTTTAAACCATGCAGTGTTCCCTTGTTCTGTTTGCATGACTGCCTTTTAATCCATGTATGGACAGATTCCTTAAGAGCACAAGTGCTCTGAAATTCCCACTTTAATCAATGTTAGCCATCATTTATGGCACAGAGGCAGGATGTACAACATGAAGAAATGGCACACAATGCCAGGCTAGCCAAACTGCTACACACATTTTGGAGGGACACAATTCAAGTCCTGGCAGAGATGGATGTACTACCAGACTTATATTGATAGCACTGGTTGAAGACATCATTCATGGTGCAACAAGAATTTTTTTTTTTAATTTTCTGCTCTGAATGACCCAGTCAGGTTTTACAGCTGGAAAAAACTGCATCTTAAATTTAATACTCATAATTCCAAATTCTAGTCTGTGTACTTTCATAAAAAATATTACTTCCAAGACATACTTGACTACTTAGACATACTTGAATCTGATTATACTCTTGCATATTTTCCAGACAAGTCCACCAAACAAATCCTTGCCTTAGGTATCGTGCAAGGCAAAGATGTTGCTCATTATAGAGTTTTGTCTGCCCCAGATAAATCTTAAGACAACCCTGAAATTCAGCCACTTTCTTTTTTCTAATAGAGGATTAGGTCCACTGTCCATCTGCATCTCTATATACTCTGAATCTTGTTTGTCAGAGAAGCTACTCACTCCTTTACCTGGAAGTTTACTGAATACAGTGCTCAACATATATATATATATTTTTTAAAAAAGCTCTCAAGTCAATTCCAGCTCATGGTGACCCCATGTGTAGCAGAGTTAAAATTATATTCCACAAGGATTTCAAGATAATGATCTTTCAAATGTAGATCACCAGGTCTATCTTCCCAGGTGCCTCTCAGTGAGTTCAAACAGTCAAACTTTCAGTTAGTAGTCAACTACTCAGCCATTTGTACCACACAGAGATTGCAGTTGATGTATAAAACTGTTTCTGTCAATTCTCACTCATAGAAACCCTATAGAACAGAGTAGAACAATCTTACAACAGGGTATCCAAGGCTGTAATCTTTATAGAAGCAGACTGTCACATCTTTCTGCTGAAGAATGGATTTGAACTGCTGGCCTTTTGGTTAGCAGTAAGCCCTTTAACTACTATGTCAACAGGTCTCATAGTTGACATATAAACCAAACCCATTTCCACTGAGTTGATCCCACTGCTGGCAAGCTTAAAGGACAGAGTAGAACTACCTTGTAGTATTTCCAAGAAGTAGCTGGTGTATTTGAACTGCCAACATTTTAGTTAGCAGCCAAACTCTTCATCCTGTGCCACCAGCGCTCACAGTTGATACATTAAAAAAAAAAAAAAATAACCTCACTGCCATCTAGTTAATTCTGACTCACAGTGACCCTATAGGACAGGGTATAACTGCTCCACAGAGTTTCCAAGGAGTGCCTTGTAGATTTGAGCTGCCAGTCTTCTAGTTAACAGACATAGTACTTACTGACTACACCACCAGGGTTTCCAATTGATAGATAGTATCTCTAAATTTACACATCATATGATAAAAATATTAAAGTTTGAGTGCTGTCATCCTTCTTGTCCCTCTGTTGGCTAAAGAAGATGTTGACCATGCCAGTTAAGTTTGAGTTCCATCATCACCTCCACTTGAGAAGGAAAATTCTGCCTCTGTAGGACTAGTGTCGTCAAGTAACCATGCCACAGAGTTGAGAAAAAAGGGAGAGATGGAAAAAAAGCACATAGGAAGGTTGAATTTTCTGGAAATTTATGGAACAGACATACTTAGTTCACACTGAGAAAACTGAAAGGAAGGAAAAAGACATATGTAGGAGACACATTGCTTGGGGGTTATGAGGAAATCATAGTAATGCAAGTTTAATAACCTTCATGAAATGTAAACAAAAATGGAAAGCTTTTAAAATCATTTTTTGTCCCTTGAGTTCTCATGGAGATATCTCTAAATGAACTGTGGTTCCAATAATGTAATTTAGAAACATTGTCTTCTGAACAATTTTCAGGAAAATAAGGTAGTGGAGTTGTCTTCCCTCATAAAATACAGTATCATTTGACTACATAGAGTTAATGCTTTATTTTACCTGATAAACTGAATAAAGACTTTGTATAGAGGTCAGTAGTAAGATAAATGGAAAAAGTTCACTTTATTTAGCTGAATGAGGATGGTTTTGAGAATCAACTCTTACTAGCAGTTAGTTTAAAAATATACAGTTATGTGCATTTTTTGAAATTTCAAGAGTTATGTAAATTTTTTAATAAATTAATTTATCTTTTTGAATGTTAAACTATATTGTCAAATTATCTGATGCAATAATAAAATTAATACGATTGTGGTATGATAATGAGTCACTAAGAAAAAGGACCTAGCGGTCTACTTCCGAAAATAATTAGCCAGAGAAAACCTTATGAGTAGCAGTGAAACACTGTCAGATACAGTGCAGGAACAAAGAGCCTCCCGGGTTGGAAGGTACTCAGAAAACAACTAGGGAAGAGCTGCCTCCTCAATGTATGTTGTAGATGGAGTAAAACTTTCAGGATCTTCATTTGCTGATGTGGCATGACTCAAAATGAGAAAAAAGAGCTGCAGACATCCATTAATAATTGGAACATGGAATGTATGAAGTATGAATCTAGGAAAACTGGAAACTGTCAAAAATGAAATGGAACACATAAACACTGATATCATAGGCCCTCACTGAAGTGAGCAGAAATGGAACCATATTGGCCATTTTGAATCCGACAATTATATGGCCTACTATTCTGGGAATGAAAACTTGAAGAGGCATAGTGCTGCACTTATCATCAAAAAGAATATTTCAAGATCTGTCCTGAAGTACAATGCTGTCAGTGATAGGAAAATATTCATACACCTACAAGGAAGGGCAATTAATGTGACTATTATTCAAATTTATGCACCAACCACAAAGGCCAAAAATGAAGAGACTAAAGATTTTTACCAGCTTCTGCAGTCTGAAATTGATAGAACATGAAATTAGGATGCATTAATAATTACTGGTGACTGGAATGCAAAAGTTGGAAACAAAGAAGAAGTATCAGCAGATGGAAAATACAGCCTTGGTGACAGAAATAATGCCAGAGATTGCATGATAGAATTTTTCGAGACTGAAGACTTCTTCATTGTAAATACCCTTTTTAAGCAATATAAACAGCAATTATACACATGGACCTTACCAGCTGGAATACACAGGCAACCAAATTGGCTACATCTGTGAAAAAAAAAAAAAAAGATGATGAAAAAGCTCCAAATCAGCAGTTAGACCAAGACTAGGTGCTGACTGTGGTACAGATCTTCAGTTGCTCATATGCAAATTCAAATTTAAACTGAAGAAAATTAGAACAAGTCCACAGGAGCCAAAGTATGATCCTGCATATATCACTCCTAAATTTAAACACAACCTCAAAAGAGAGAGCCAAGATGGTAGACTAGACACACATCTCAATTCCCTCTGAGAACTAAGACCTAGAATGATAATTAAGCAGAGCAGGGTGGACATCCAAGAAGCCTGAGGATCTGGCATCAGGTTGTCAGATTGGACTGCATGTCAGTAATGGGGTAACAACATCTCTCAAAGACAAAGCAACAGCATACTGATTCCTAGCTCTGCTCACTCAGTGTTTGGGAGGATTGCAGGTACTGATGCCTTCTTTGTTATCCAGGAAGCAGGGGCAAGACATGAGCCAGCTAATATATTGAACTGCAGTACTTAACACAATATAGTGCAGCAGAGAGACTGTCCTTGGGACAGCCACATTTTGAGAGCCCAGCTTCTCACTGAGTGCACCACAGCCTCTCAAACCTCTGTGCTAAGCTGAGTCAAGATTCTGCTGTTTCACAGCAGGAAAGAAAGCTCAGGCAAGACACCATCTCGGTTAGCTGGGAGGTGGAGTCACCCACCCAGTGGCCTTAGCTGGAGCTAATTACAACACAGAGCAGAAGTCTCTGTCTAGAAAGTGCTTCTCCAGCAAATAAGCTGTGTTTAGGACAGTGGTACCTAAAGTCACATGTGAGGCTTGGCAGAGGATGGCAGCAAGACCATAAACCTTCCCTACTTTGAACCATAGGAATCTAGGGACGGACCATGAGGTACTTTTATTGTCAGCCAGAAAGCAGGGCCTACCACATCTGAGGGCCTGATTTTGGCAGCTTCTGGACAGCTCTTCACTTAGCAGTAAAGTACCTTTATAACATCACCTGGAGAACTGACGGCTGAGAGGCCCAGCAGCAACTCCTCCACCTTTCACTAATCCACATTATAGCATTAGCTGATGGCCCCTCAGTGACTCCATAAGTAGAGTGCCACTCCAGAGTCCACCTGGGGCCAATCATTACAGTACACAGAGGCAGCTGGTGAGCAACTCCCCTCTGAGAACTACAAGAAATACTGAAAGAAGCTATTTGCTTAGAAAAACAAAAACATTAAGTGTATACTTAAAGAGGCAATGCATGGCACAGCACCCAGAATCCCACTCGGTTAGGAAGTCACAAAGCTTAGTGAAAGCTACAATACTACAAGAAGGGAACCAGTGATCATATCATGAAAACTATGATGCCAAGCTATGATATCACCACATTAAAAAGAGGGATATATTACAGTAGTTATAACTCTCAGATGGAGAGGAAATTAAAAGATATGCAGAAGTTAAAGTATGGTTTAAACTAAGAATATTAAGGAGGATCATTGGGGGAGCCATAAAGCAAAATAATAATGTGACATATCAAAACAAGAAACATAATACAGGAGTCTCCACAAACACAAAATGTACACCGAAAAAGATGAAAAGTCAACCCATAAAGAAGAATGACCCAGGACAGAATATTAAGAATACAGAAAACATCAGCACAAAAATAAATGCATCAAAATAACAGCACTAAACACATACCTATCAATAATTACACTGAATGTAAACAGAATGACTGCTCCAATACAAGTGACATCCTGAATCAAAAGACATGATCTGTCTATATGTTGCTTATAAGAAACACACCTTAGAGTCAAAGACATGTACAAACTGAAAACTAAAGGATGGAAAAATACATACCAAGCCAAAAACATACAAAAATGAGCAAGAGTGGCAATATTAATCTCAGATACAATAGACTTTAATCTAAAATGCACCATCATGGACAAGGATGGTCACTATTTATTGCTGAAAAGTTCAATACATGAGCAGGACATAACAACATTAAATATTTATGCAATCAATAACTGCATCTAAATACTTAAAACACTGACAACACTGAAAAACGAGATAGATTACAAAAATAGTAGGAGACTTCAACACTCCACTTTCAGTAATGGACAGATGATAGAGAAAAAAGCTCAGTAAAAACACAGAAGATCTTACTGCAACAAGTCACCAACTAAACTTCATCAGCATATGCAGAACTTTTTACCCATCAACAGATATGTACACCCTGTTCTCTAACGCACATGGAACATTTTCCAGAACAGTCCATGTGTTAGGACATAAAGCAACTCTCAACAAAATCCAAACCATTTAATTATTGCAAAACACCTTCTCAAACCATAAAACCACAAAAGTTGAAATCAATAGCAGAAAAAGCATAGGTAGAAATTTGAATTCATGGAAACCAAACAACACTTTGCTCAAAAACCCATGCATTATAGAAGAAATCAAGGACAAAACAAAGAAATTTATGAAATCAAATGAGAATGTAAACACATCCTACCAGAATCTATGGGATACAGCAAATGCAGTCCTCAGAGGTCAACCGATCTCTATAAATGCACACATCTGGAGGGACAAAAGGACCCAAACTAAAGAATTAACCCTAAGCTGGAACAAGTAGAAAGAAAGAAACAGAAGAATCCCTCAGGAACCAGAAGAAAAGAGATAATAAAGATTAGAGCAGAACTAAATGAATTAGAGAATAGAAGAACGATTGAAACAACAAAACCAAAAGCTGGTTCTTGGAAAAGATCAGCAAAATTGATAAACCACAGGCAAAACTTACAAAAGAAAAACAGGAGAGGAAAGAAAATAACCTGAATAAGAAATGAGATGAGATATGTCACAACAGATCCAACTGAAATCAAAAGTATCATAACAGAATATTATACAAGACTGTACTCTAACAGATTTCAAAACCTAGAGGAAATGGACAGATTCCTAGATTCACATTACCTACCAAAGTTAAGGTAGAATAACTTAATAAACATATCACAAAGGAAGAGATTGAAAAGGCATCAAAAAACTACTGTCTTAGGTTGGGTTTTCTAGGGAAGCAAAACGAGACACATGTATGTACAAAGAAAGACAGACATATAAAGTACAAGGTAAGATATACATACATACGTACACACACACACATATATAAGAAACAGTTCACAAAATTGCAGAAGCTGAATGTCCCAAGGCCTGGGACAAGCCTCATGTGGCCACAGGAGCTTTTGAGCCCAAGGTCAGCAGGTCAGAGACTAGAGTTATAGATCACCAGTTGTGTAAGTCAGTGGATCCCAAGCTCACAGCCAGACAGAGCTGCAGAGGCTGGTGAACCCAGGATCGGCAGGTTGGGGAACAGGACTCTCAAGCTATGGCTGTAATGGTTGATGAATCCAACAGTTGCTAGTTCAAATCCAGGAACCACATGCCAGAAGACAGCAGGAACTGCTGGCTATGTGAGCAGACCAGCAGTAGGTGGTTGAAGGCAGAGAGAAGAGAGCTGAGGGGCAGGAAACCACCACAAGCCCCATCCTGCCACAACACAGCAGCCAAACACAGAGTAGCCAAGGTAACATAATCCTGACCCCACAACTATCAACCAAAAAATGTCCTGGCCCAGACGGCTTCACCAGAGATGTCTACCAAACTTGTAGAGAGGCGTTAACTCCAATTCTTCTGAGGCTATTTCACAGCAGAGAGGGCTGGAATAATCCTCAATTCATTCTATGAAGCCAGTACAACCTTGATACCAAAGCCAGGGAAAGATCCACCCCCAAAAAAGACAATTACAGTACAGTGTCATCCAACTTCATTTGGAAAGGGAAGAAACCTTAGATATGTAAAGCACTACTGAAGAAGGGGAACACAGTGGGAGGTCTCACACTACCAGACCTGACAGCCTATTACACTGCCACAGCAGTCAGAACAGCCTGGTACTGGTACAAAAAGAGACATATAGACCAATGGAACAGAGTTGAGATGCCAGAGATGCTACCTGCCTCTTTTGAACAGTTGATATTCTACAAATGCCCCAAGATTGTAAACAGGGTAAAAACAATCTTCTTAACAAATGGTGTTAGCAAAATTGGATATCCATCTGGAAAAAACTCAAATAAGACCCATAGCTCCCACCATACACAAAAACTAACTCAAAACTGATCAAAGACCTAAATATCAACCTAAAATGATACAGGTCATGCAGTAAAAGATAGGGTCAACAATATACAGCATAGAACTGAAAATCTGACATAGCACAACCAACAGAAAATAGATAAACAGGAACTACTAAGAATGAAACAATTTCACTCATCGAAAGACTTGATCAAAAGAGTTAAAAGACCACCTACAGAATGGGAAAAATATTTGGCAACTACATGTCAGACTGATTTCTGATCTCCATTAGCTACAAGGTACTACAAAATAGCAACAAGAAAAAGATAAATAACCCAATTAAGCAATGGGTGAAGGAGACGGCCAAACACTTCATCAAAGAGTACATCCGGGCAGATGAAAGGTACATGAGGAGATGCTCACAATCATTAGTTAGAGAGATATCCAAATCAAAAGTAAATTGAGATACCATCTCATCCCAACAAGGTTGGCCACGATCCAAATAACACAAAACAACAAATTCTAGAGAGGTTTTGAAAAGATGGGTACTATCCTACACTGCTGCTGGGATCGCAAAATGGTATAACTTCTTTAGAAAGCAATTTGGCTCTTTCTTAAAAAGCTGGAAATAGGTATACCATTTGATCCAATAATCCCACTGCTTAGAATATGTCCTACAGAAACAAAGGCTGTCACATGAACAGACACATGCATACAAATGTTTATTGCAGCACAGTCCACAATAGCAAAAAGATGGAGTCAACCCAGATACCCATCAACAGACAAATGGATAAACAAACTATGATACATATACTCAATGGAACACTATGAAATGATACAAAACAATGATGATTTCAGGAATTATAACCTGATTTCAATTGGAAGACATTGTTGAGTGAAATCAGTCAGCAGCACAAGGACAAACACTGTATGAGACCCCTACTATAAGGACCTAAAAATAGACTCATGTACAGAAGAAAACAGGCTTTGATGGCTACAAGAGTGGGGAGAGAGGGAGAGAGCTGGTCATAGATCAGTTGATAGAAATTTGGTTAGGTGAAAACAGTGACAGCACACAGTAGAAACTAAATCAACTTAACTGGTCTTCACTGTAAACTGAAAGCTCTTCTGATCTCAAGTTAATACTACAAGGATAGAGTAACAGGAGTGGGGGTCTGGTGACCATGCTTTTGGGGGACATTGAGGCCAACTGGCATAACTAGGTTACTGCTAGAGAGTCTTCTGCATCCCTTATTGGTGAGTGGTATCTGGGATCTTAAAAGCTAGCAAGCTGCCATCTGAATTACACTAAATAGTCCCAACTCATCTGGAACAGATGACCACTGAGAACAGCAAAAACATGAGGTAAAAAAGAGCTCAGGAAATGAAAGGACCCATGTGAACTGGAGAGTGCATTAACATGTGACCAGAAGATCTAGGTATTTCTGGCCACCACAAAGACAGCTGTGACAGGGCACAAAATGTAAAGTCCCATGGCAACAAGAAAAAAAGAGGGGTGCAGCTCAACAACTAAAAGACTACAACTGATGGTCCAACGGCCTGGAGGATTGCCTCTGACGATGGCCCTAGATCTGCTGCTGCCCCTGTCCAGAAAATACTACTGAGGTCAACTCTTCCAAGAAAAATGGACTGAACTCAGGGACACAGTATCACCATGTGGTGTATATACTTTACACTTCCATGCACCTATACAATGCTGTCCTACTGCTGTCTTTCTTGATGGGACAGGAGAAGGTAGGGAGGAGGGGACAAGAGATTCTGAAAAGGATACAACAAGTATAGAATGAAAATGAAGAGTGTACTGTTACCAGGCAAGGAGAGTAGGAGTTACAGATAGGCAGGCACGTAAATTTAATTTGGATTGCATACTTTCAATTAATCATAAGTGAAAAAAGACCATCTCAAGATCCGATGAATTGTGGAATGACATGAAAGACATCATCCATGAACAGAGCAAGAAGTCATTAAAAAGACAGGAAGGAAAGAAAAGACCAAACTGGAGTCAGAAGAAACTCTGAAACTTGTTCTGAAAAATCAAGCAGCTAAAGCAAAGGAAGCAATGATGAAGTAAAATACCTAAACAGAAGATTTCAAAGGGCAGCTTGAGAAGAAAAAATAAAGTATTGTAATGACATGTGCAAAGAGCTGGAAATGGAAAGTCAGAAGGTATGAACACATTCTGCATGTCTCAAGCTGAAAGACCTGAAGAAAAACTTCAAGCCTCAAGTTGCAATAGTGAAGGGTTCTATAGGGAAAATATTAATCAATCCCGGGAGCACCAAAAGCAGATGGAAGGAATACACAGAGTCATTACACCAGAAAGAACTGGTTGATGATCAGCCCTTTGGAGAGGTAGCATATAATCAGGAACTGATGGAACTGAAAAAAGAAGCTGAAACTGCCTTGAAGCCACTGGCAAAAAACAAGGCTCCAGGAACTGATTGAATATCAGCTGAGATATTTCAACAAACAGATGCAGGGCTGAAGTGCTCACTCTTCGATGCTAAGAAGTTTGGAGGACAGCTTCCTGGCCAATTGACTGGAAGGGGTCCATATTTATGCCATTCCAAAGAAAAGTGATCTCACTGAATGCAGAAACTACTGAACAACATCGCTAATATGACATACAAGTAAAATTTTGCTCAAGGTAAGCAACTGCAACAGTATATTGACAAGGAACTGTCAGAAATTCAACCTGGATTCAGAAGAGGATGTGGAACCACGGATATCATTGCTCAAGTCAGGTGGATCTTGGCTGAAAGCAGAGAATACCAAAAAGACATTTACCTGTGTTTCATTGACTGCTAAGGCATCCAACTGTGTGGATCACAACAAATTATGGCTAACATTGCAGAGAATGGGAGTTCCAGAACACTTAATTGTGCTCTTAAGGAATCTGTATATGGATCAAGAGGCAATCATGTGAACAGACCAAGGGGACACTGCATGGTTTAAAGTCAGGAAAGGTGTGCATCAGGGCTGTATCCTTTCACCATACCATTTCAATATGCATGCTGGGCAAATAATCTGGGAAGCTGGATTATAGGAAGAAGAACGAGGCTCAAGACTGGAGGACAACTCACTAACAACCTCCATTACACAGACAATACCACCTTACTTGCTGAAAGTGAAGAAGATTTGAAACACTTACTGGTGAAGATCAAAACCACAGCCTTCAGTTTGGATTGCACCTCAACATCAAGAAAACAAAAATCGGGGGACAGAGTCAAGATGGTGGACTAAACACACGTCTCCCTAAGTCCCTCTGGAAACCAAAATCTGAAATGATAATTAAATGGAGACTTCTGGACACCTAGTGAGCCCTGGATGCAGTATAGGGCTGTTAATTTGGACTTCATACGACTGAATGCAAAACTTTCTCTCTTTCACTGACCCCACTCTCCATGAGCACAGGCTTGTACAGACTGAAGTTAACACACCATTTTGATTTTTTTTTCCTCTGCCTTGGCCAGTGGGCAGAGCTGGGACTTGACTAGCTGCTGGTTTCAGATGCACTGCTGGTGGGACCAGCAAGTGTAAATGCCATGTTCCAAGAGCCTGGCTTTGGACTCTATACATCTCAGCTCCCCTGGCCTATCTTTCTGCCTCTGCCACGTGGTAGCCATACAGATGCACTTGTGCGGGATGCCATCTTGATCCACTGGGAAATGGAGAAGTCCAGGCAGAGGCCCCAGCTGGAATTGGTTCCTAGGCTGGGAGACGGTATCTGCCAGGGGGAGAGTGCTTTTCCATCAGGGACATGGTGTTTTGCACAGTGTCACCTGGGGCTGGGCCCCAGCAGCGGAGGCTGTGGACCCTGGGTATTTTGGCACTCTTGGCCTCTCTTCCTGCCGGGAGCCTGGTCCCAGCCAACTGGCAAGCTTGTGTGGGATGCCATCTTGTTTCACTGGGAGGCAGGGTCATCCATATGGAAGCCTCAGCTGGACCTAATTTTTGGGCTTGGAGTCACTGCCTACCCAGAAGGGACCACTTTTCCAGCAGAAAAGCAGAATTCTACACAGAATTGCCTACAGCTGGGGCCTGACAGCAGAGGCCAGCAGGCCACTAGCCTGTCTGTATTTTGAGCTAGTTTGTAACATCTGGGGTTCAATATAGAGGTGCTTACTTTGCCAGCTGGGAAGAGGGAGTATACACCTGAAAACCTGACTGACTTTGGAAGATGTCAAATATTTTTTACTTCTCATTTTAGAGAAGCAACTGTGGTCCATCTTCAAACCTAGTGATGTTGAGTCGATTCTGACTCACAGCAACCCATCATCAGAAGGCCCCCAAAAGAAATGACTTCAGAACTTCCCAGATAAAGAAGCTTTTCTGAAACTATCAGAAAGTGAATACAAAAGGATTATATAGAGAGCCCCACTAGACCTTACACAAAACGCAGCAAAGGAAAATGAAAAATTAAGCAAGTT
This sequence comes from Heterohyrax brucei, assembly GCA_028571685.1. Taxonomy (NCBI): domain Eukaryota; kingdom Metazoa; phylum Chordata; class Mammalia; order Hyracoidea; family Procaviidae; genus Heterohyrax; species Heterohyrax brucei. Next base: position 42,195,702 of record CM053152.1, read on the forward strand.
GTTCGATCTGATGAAACACCAGTAACCTGAAATGCAACACATCAAGAACAAAATCAAAGACATAGAAACTTCAATTCAAAGCCAAGAAAACAGAATGGAACAAATGGAAAAGAGACTTTCTGATTTGGAAGACAAAGCTACTGACTCCAGCACCGATAACGAGAAATCAGAAAAAAGAAATAAGAAAAATGAAGAAACATTAAGAAGCATGTGGGACTCTATTAAGAAGAATGATTTACGATTATTTGGAGTTCCTGAACAGGGCAAGACACCTGAGAACACAGAATACTGTTGCTTAGCTGCTGACAGAAAACTTCCCAGAAACTGTGAAAGAGAATTAGATATCCACAATACGTATTGAACACCACTCAATATAGATCTCAATAGAAAGACTCCAAGACATATTATAATCAAGCTCAACAAAATGAAACATAAGCAGAAACTCTTGAAGGCAGCAAGACTCAAAGCAAAGCTAATATTCAGAGGGAAACCCTGTAGGCTTTCGTCGGATTTCTGAGCAGAAACAATGCTGGCATGGAGACAGTGGCATGACACATTCAAAGCCTTAAAGGAGAAGAACTTCAGACCAAGAATTATATATCCTGCAAAACTATCTTTCAAATATGAAAACGAAATTAAGACATTCACAGATAAACAGAAACTCAAAGACTTTGTAAAAACCATACCAAAGCTACAAGAAATACTGAAAGAATCTCTTGGCTTGGAAGAACAAAACTGCTAACTTTATATTTTAGAAATGCACATTATCCAGAATCCTACTCAGTTAGGGAAGGCTCCAAACACAATCAAAGATATAATAGTGAAAGAAATGATCTAGTGATCACATCATGTGAACTATGATATCATCATATAGAAAGAGGGATGTAATACAGTCGTTGTAGTCCTTCCAGATGGAGAGGAAGTTGACAAGTAGTAATCAAAATTGGGTTTATATATGGTTTAGTAAGCAGGATCATAGGAGCAGCTATATAGCATAATAAAGAAGCAACATACCGTACCACGAAATGTAATACAGGAGTCTTAACAACCACCAAACCAACCCTGAAAAAGGTGAAAAATCAACTCACAAAGAAGGTCGCAGAACAGATTAATAAGATCAACAGAGAAAACAGCAACACAAAAATAAACATATCACAATGGCAGCAGTGAACACATACCTATCAATAATTATACTGAATGTGAATGGACTGAATGCTCCAGTAAATAGACATTGAGTGACATACTGCATCAAAAGACATGACCCATCTATATGTTGCCTACAAGAAACTCACCTTACACTTAAAGATATGAACAAACTGAAAATCAAAGGATGGAAGAATATATATTATGCTAACAATGAACAAAGAAGGCCAGGTGTGGCAATTCTAATCTTAGATAAAATCTATTGTAATGTAAAATCTACCATTGTGGACAAGGATAGACATCAGTTATTGCTGAAAGTCTCAAAACACAAGCAGGACTTAGCAATATTAAATATTTATGGACCTAATATTAGCACACCTAAATACATCAAAGAAACACTAACTACACTCAAAAAGGCGATAGATCACTCCACAATAATAGTGGGAGACTTCTCCACTCTCAATATTGGACAGATCATCTAGGAAAAAGCTCAATAATGACATAAAAGACCTTATTACCACAATTCACCAACTAGACCTCATCAACATATACAGAACTTTCTGTCCATCAGCAGGCAACTATACCTTCTTCTCCAGTGCATACAGAACATTCTCCAGAATAGACCACATGTTAGGACATAAAGCAATTCTCAACAAAATCCATACCATTGAATTAATGCAAAGCATCTTTTCAGTTCATAAAGCCATAAAAGATTAAATAAATAGTAGAAAAAACATAGATAAAAAGTGGAGTTCATGGAAACTGAACAAAATGTTGCTGAAAAGCCATGGGTTATAGAAGAAATCAAGGATGAAATAAAGAAATTTATGGATTCCAATGAGAATGATAACACTTTCTACCAGAACCTGTGGGATACAGCCAAAGCAGTGCGCAGAGGTTAGTTCATCTCCATAAATGAAACCAAATCAAAGAACTAACCCTACAGCTTCAACAAGTAAAGATAGAACAAGAGAGGAACCCCTCAGGTACCAGAAGAAGACAGATCATAAAGATTAGAGCAGAACTAAACAAATTAGAGAACAGAAGAACGATTGAAAAAATTGGAAAGACCAAAGTGGCTTTTTCGAAAACATCAACAAAATTGACAAACCACTGGCTAAACCTACTAAAGAAAAAACAGGAAAGGAAACAAATAACCCAAATAAGAAATGAGAAGGGAGTTGTCATAACAGACCCACCAGAAATAAAAAATATCATGACAGAATAGTATGAAAGACTATAATACAACAAATTTGAAAACCTAGAGAAAATGCACAGATTTCTTGATTGGTATTACCTACCTAAAATGTCATAATGTGAAGCAGAACAACTTAATAAACCCACCACAAAGAAAGAGATTGAAAAAGTCATCAAAAAACTACCAACCAAAAAAAAGTCCAGGGCCCAGATGGCTTCACCGCAGAATTCTACCAAGCTTTTAGAGAACAGTTGTCTCCAATACTACTGAGACTATTTCACAGTATAGAAAGGGATGGAATACTCCCAGATTCATTCTATGAAGCCAGCATAACCCTGATACCAAAGCCAGAGAAAGGTCCAACCAAAAAGGAGAACTACAGACTGATATTACTCATGAATCTAGATGCAAAAATCTTCAACAAAATTCTTGCCAATAGAATACAACAACACATCAAAAAAATAATCCATCATGACCATGTTGGATTCATATCAGGGGTGCAAGGCTGGTTCAACACTAGAAAAACAATTAATGTGATCAACCACATAAATATCACAAAAGACAAGCATCACCTGATCTTGTCTATTGATGGAGAAAAGGCATTTGATAAAGTCCAGCACTCATTCATGCTAAAAACTTTCAGCAAAATAGGAATAGACAGCAAATTCCTCAATGCAATAAGGGCCATTTATACAAAGCCAACTACCTATGTTATCCTGAATGGAGAGACACTGAAACAGTTTCCCATAAGAACAGGAACTAGACAAGGATGCCCACTGTCACCTCTCCTATTCAACATTATACTAGAAGTTCCAGCCAGAGTAATTACACAAGACCAAGGAATAAAGGGCATCTGCATCAGAAAGGAAGAACTAAAAATCTCCTTGTTTGCAGATGATATGTTTGTATATGCAGAGAATCCCAAAGATCCATAAGGAAACTACTCAAACTGATAGAAGAGTTCGGCAAAGTCTGAGTACAAGATAAACATAAGTAAATCAGTAGGATTCCTTTACACCAACAATGAAATTATTAAGGAAGAAATCACCAAGTCAATACCATTTACTACAGCCCCTAAGAAGATAAAGTACCTAGGAATAAATTTAACCAGAGAAATAAAAGACCTTTACAAAGAGAACTACAAACCCTTATTACAAGAAACTAAGAGAGACTTACGTAAATGGAGAAATCTACCCTGCTCATGGACAGGAAGACTTAACATTATGAAAATGTCTATTTTATCCAAAGCAATCTACTTATATAGTGCAATCCCAATACCAGTTTCAGTGACATTTTTTAATGAGATGGAGGAACAAATTACCAACTTTGTCTGGAAAGGCAAGAAGCGCTGGATAAATAAAGCATTACCAAAGAAAAAGAACACACTGGGAGGCCTCTCATTACCCGACTTTAGAACCTACTGCACTGCCACAGTAGTCAAAATAGCTTGTTACTGGTACAAAAACAGACAGATAGATCAGTGGAACAGAATTGAGACCCCAGAGAGGACATCATCTGCCTATGAACAGTTGCTATTCTATGAAGGCCCTAACACAATAAACTGGGGTAAGAACAATCTCTTTAACAAATGGTGCTGACAAAATTGAATATCCATCTACACTAAATTAAAACAAGACCCATATCCACACTTCATACAAAAACCAACTCAAACTTGATAAAAGACCTAAATATCAAATCTAAAACAATAAAGCTCATCCAAGAAAAAGTAGCAATAACAATGGAAGGTTAAATACACAACGCAGACAGACTTCAAAATCTGTCAAACAAACCACAATCATCACAAGAGAAAACAGATAAATGGGAACTATTAGGAATCAAACACTTTTGCTCATCCAAAGACTTTATTAATAGAATTAAAAGGCCACCTACAGAATGGGAAAAAATATTTGGTAACTATATGTCAGACTGACGCCTGAGTCAATAATCTATAAGGTACTACAAAATATCAATAAGAGAAAGATAAATCATCCAGTTAAGTGATGAGCAAAAGATATGGACAGACACTTCTCTAAAGAGGAGATCCAGGGAGCCAAAAAACACATGGGGACATGCTCACGATCATTAGCTATTAAAGAAATTCAAATCCAAATTACAATGAGATATCATCTCACCCCAGCAAGGTTGGCCACGATCCAAAAAATGCAAAACAACAGATGCTGGGGAGGCTGTGGGGAGATTGGAACTCTCCTGCACTGTTGGTAGGATTGCAAAGTTGTGCAACCTCTTTGGAAAGCAATCTGGTCCTTCCTTAGAAAGCTGGATACAGATATACCATTTGACCCAGTAATTCCACTGCTTGGAATATATCCTACAGAATCAAGGCCATTCACACCAACTGATACATGAGCAAGAATGTTTATCGCAGCACAGTCCACAACAGCAAAAATAATGGAATCAACCCAGATGCCCAACAACAGAGGAATGGATAGGTGAACTATGGCATATATACTCAATGAAACACTATGCAGTGATAAAGAACAATGATGATTTCCAGAAACCTCTCTTAACCTGGTTTCAACTGGACGACATTATGCTGAGTGAAAGTAGTCAGCGACAAAAGGACAAATATTGTACGAGACCCCTACAGTAAGAACTTAAAAACAGACTCATGCATAGAAGAAAAGGCTCTTTGACACCTGCAAGGGTGGGGAGGGAGGGAGGGTGGGGAAGGAGGAGGGTTTAGATTAAGTAGTTAATAGAAGTTTGATTGGATGAATCGCTGACAGCACAAATTAGAGAGAAGATCAATAATAACTGGACTTCAACACAGTTTGAGTACTCCTCCCATCTTAACCCAATATTGCAAGGACAAAGTAGCTGGGTCAGGGGTCCAGGGACCATGATCTCAGGAGAAATTGAGACCAACTGGCACAGCTAGCATTTTGCTAATAAGAACTCTGCACCCCACATTGGTGAGTGGCATCTGGGGTCTTAAAAGCTGCCAAGCTGCCATCTGAGACTACAGCAAATGATCCCAACTCAACAGGAACAGATGATCACTGATGACAGGAATGACATGGGGAAAAGAGAACTCAGAAGACAGAGAGACCCACATGACTGGGTCTCTGCATCAACTCGTGACCAGAAGAACCGGATGGTGCCTGGCCACCACCAGTGATAGCCACGATGCAGCTCACAAAGTTGAGTCTTACTGGCAACAAGAGAAACAATAGGGGTGCACCCTGAGATCTCCAATAAAAGACTACAATTGATGATCCAGGGCCTCGGAGATCCCCTGTGAGTACGGCCCCTGGCCCTGATGCTGCTCCTGTCCATATATCATAATGAAGGTCAACTTTTCAGACAGCAATGGATTGGACTTGGCAACACAGAGTGACAGTATCTTGTGTGAATTTTATGGTTCTATGCATCTATATGATGTCACCCCACTGACCTCTTGCTGGAGGAAGGGGAGTGGGTGGAGTGGAGAGGAAATGGGACTGTTGGGAGGATAGGACACGTACTGAGTAGAGAGGAGGAGTGTGCTGTCACCAGGAAGGGACAGCAGTGGGAGCTGCATATAGGTGAGCATGTGAATTCATATGTAAACATACATTTTGATTCAATCATAATTTAAAAAAAGAAGAAGAAACAAACAAAAAAATAAAATAAAAATCTTCACAATTGGATCAGTAAGCAACATCATCATGAATGAAGAAAGAATTGAGAGGATTGACTTTGTCAAGGATTTCATTTTACTTGGGTCCACAATCAATGCCAATGTAAGCAGCAGTCAAGAAATGAAAAGATGCATTGCATTGGCAAAATCTGTTGCAGAAGATCTCTTTAAAGTATTGAAAAGTAAAGATGTCACCTTGAAGACCAAAGTGCGTGTGACCCAAGCCATCATATTTTCAGTTGCATCACACACATGCAAAAGCTGGACAATGAACAAAGAAGACAGAAGTAGAATTGATGTCTTTGAATTGTGGTGTTCAATAAGAATGTTGAATGTGCCATGGACTGCCGAAAGAACAAACAGATCTGTTCTGGAAGAAGTACAACCAGAGTGCTCCTTGGAAACAAAGATGGCAAGATCGTGTCTTACATACTTGCACATGTTGTCAAGAAGTATCAGTTCCTGGAGAAGGACTTCATGCTTGATAGAGCAGAGAGTCAGAGAAAAAGAGGAAGACCCTCAACGAGATGGATTGACACAGTTGCTGCAACAACGGGCTTAAGCATAAAAATGACTATGGACAAGGTACAAGACCCAACAGTGTTTCATTCTGTAGTATATAGGGTCACCACAAGTCAGAACCAACTCAATGGCACTTAATAACAACAACACGATAATGAGTTAACTACTATATGTTAAAAGAACATTCTTGCTAGTTTTTAAGGACATTTATGTAAAATATGAAACTTTGTAACTTTAAAATGTCACATTATTTCTTTGTGGTTTAAGCTGTAGATGCCTCATACTACCTTTTGAATAAAAGTATAATCATGCCATTTTTAAGTTCAACTTCAACTTCTTTCCCTCCTTCCTCTTTTCCTCTCTTCCCTCCCTCCCTTCTTTCTTTCTTTTGACCTTTCCTCTCTTTCTTTTTTCCCTCCTTCCTTCCTGCCTTCCTTCCCCTTTTCCTTCCTTCCCTTTTATGCTTTTCTCCTTTTTGCTTCCTTCCTTCGTCTTCATTTCTCCCTTAAAGCCCTTAGCAATGGGAGTCACCACAACTGCAGAAAGCAGTACACTTCACCATGACTGCAATATTAATTTTGCTTTGTATTATATCTTGACTCAGGGCCATGCCTAAGACAAATGAGACTAAAAGAAAAGACAGTGTGTGAGAGAGAGAGGACAGAGACTGTGTGTGTGTGTGTGTGTGTGTGTGTGTGTGTGTGTGTGTGTGTGTGTGTAGAACCAATAAGAAATGAGAGACATTCTCCTAAAGCTGTTTGCTTACTTTCATTAACATAAAAAAACTGTAGATTGAAAATTATTTTCTAATATTTCATCTCTTACCTCTGCTTGTGTTAGTGCCACCTGTGTTTTCTTCCTCTTCACCTTCAATTTTTTGTTTGTTCGTTTCACACTTCTTCTAATATTATTTTTCTTCTCAATTATATCATTAATCATCTGGAAGATATTCAGATATTAAGATGTGTACCATTTAAAATCCAATTATCTTGGTTCACACCATAGTACTTATGTGACTTTTTTATATAACTTTTTTTTTTTTTGGTTATACAGGAAGACAGCCACCACATATGACTTTCAAAAACATGCCAAGATATCTGAAATCCTAACATTCAGTTTGAGTCATACTGAGTTTAACTTTGCTAAGTAACAAAAATAAACTCACACAGAAATTATAAATTTCCATTTCAATATTTTAACCAAAATCAAAAGCCCTAAATGTAAATTTTCAGCAATGAATACTTAAAAGTGTATAAAAACTTATTTTTCTAAAACTTGGCATTAAATTTATTGACAATTAAACAGAAGAAAAACAAAAAATGATTGCTGAAGTATAAGAAGATATAGAACAATACCTATTACAAAACAAGGGGAAATAAATGTCATTAATCGTTTCTGGAGTTCATTATCATTCAGACAATTACATTAATTAATAAATTTACATCATTAATGCAAGGGGGAACTGTTATTAACATCATTTATCCCACTAGGTGTTAACACTACTTGTATACTTATTAAATGACCACCAGATAGCATTTACAAGTCACTAATAGAGTAAAATATCCAGAATGAGGTGTTTCCATGCTTTGCTACCTTGTGCAAGTTGCTTAACCTGTTTAGGAGCAAATTTTCTTCAAGTCTGTGACCAAGATAAACGCATCCTGCCTATTTCATAGGAAGGTTTTGAAGATCAAAATAAACATTGATAAAAGGAATGCTTCATAAATCACAAAATATCTTTTAAATGAAGGAAATTTTAAAAATTATTACAGCTAGTAACATAAAACTGCATTATCATTTGCAGAGGGGGGAAAAAAATATTTGCCAAAATGGTCCAAATCAATACACATATGTTCTTGTTGCAGCTAAGGACAAGAATGCATAACACTTACTACACCCTCTAGTTCTTAAAAAGACTAATGACATTACATGCACACATTTTTCTACTGCTTTTTTTTTTAATTTGGGAAGGGCTAGTAGAATCAGTTACTGTCATACATTTGTCATTTAGTAAATATTTTACATATGTGTGCTGTATTTTTCACCTTAGCTGTCTCAACTTCTTCTAAATGCATCAAAATTTTACCAAGAAAATGTCAAGATACACTGTATTTTATATTCGAGTAAAAAAAGCCTCAGTATTTAATTAGCAAATGGTGAAAACTGAAAAAAAGTTTACCATGGTATGTAGTCACACCAAATAAGCCACTAAGCTCCTGTTTGAAAACTGCTTTTCATGAGTATAATAAGGGTAGTTGGAGATTCTAGATAATAGAATCCAATGGTTTCACTGTATAGTTCCACTGTGAATCAGTTTGTGTGACCTTGAAATAGTTACTTCACTTGTGAATCCTTGTATTTGATGTCATAATTTCTCAAATAATAATTTTAAATCACACACAAGATTTGTGGACTTAACTATTCTTGTTAGCTAGCATATGAATTCATTCATAAATACTTACTTCAGAATATTCCTGGTGGGAAGTTCTGATTCTGCTGGCTTCTTTTGCTAGTTCAGTCAGTGGCTCCTCAAATTGTTCCAAAGCTAGGGTATATGCCCTTTTCTTCTCTAGAAGTCTCTTCCTTTCCTGTGCATGGGATTCTTGCAGATAATACAGATTTTTCTGCCAGTAAAGGTAATCAGTCATTCAGTAACTAATTACCTAAACATTTACTGAGCCCCCAAATAGTGGCATTCAGGGACCTTTGCTGTTATTTAAAAAGCAGAAGATAGATGCCATCATAAAAAGCAATGGGTAAAAATATAGTATATGTAAAGAGAGAACACAGTTATTATTAAAAGAAGTGAGAGAAAAAATGAAAATGAAATATTGTTATGTAAGTATTGGAGAACAGTAAGTTCAGAGAATGAATGTACAAACAGCACATACTGTAATACACAGAATTCATGCAAAGTCAAGTCAAGTATACCCATGAGGTTACTAAATTGTTATGCAAAAAAAAACAAAAGCCATGTAAACTAGAGAATTACAGTGAATATGTTGGTAAAAATAAATTAGTAAATTTAGAAATAGTTAAATTAGTAAATACAGAAATAGAGTAACACTACTTCTACATGTTTGAAAATAGCAAATTTTGCAGTGGAAGAAATGACAATTTGTTTGTTTTAAAAAGGGCTTGAAGTACAGATAATGTCAAATAATTTTAAAAACAGTTTTTAGAACTGACTTTGCTCTTGATTCTATTTTTCCTATAAATAGTAACTTCCAGTATGTATATTCTGCTGTTGGGTGCCATCTAGTCAATTCCAACACCTATGGCCTTATGTGACAGGGTAGAAATGTCCCTTTTGGTTTCCTAGGTTGTAATCTTTATGGAAGAAGATTGCCAGGTTTTTTCCCCCCTGCTGCTGGAGGGAGAGACATCCTAGAGACATGGTGAGATCAGAAAAACCAACCTGTGTTTGTAAAGGATATGCAGTATTAAATTAAGAACCAAAAATTTAGGGACATTAATTTTTCCAGCTACTATGCTTTAGTTTCAAAATCTGTATAAAGGAGAAGTCAGGGCTAAGATGGTAGAGTAGTCAGAGGCTTCCTGTGATTCCTCTAACAACAAACACCCTCCACCAAGAAAGCCTAAATGGATCAATTATATATGACATCCTAAGAGCCCTGAATATCAAAGGGAGAGGTGAGAAATTGGACTGAAAGCCAGAGAAGGGAAAGTAGCTCCAGAAATACCCAAGACAGGCCAGGCCTGATCTGGCTGGAATTGGCATCCCACAGATGGATCAGCTGTAGTGAGTGTGGTAAGGGGAGCAGTGGCATTCAGAAAGCATCTTCCACAGTGGGAGTGACCGCTCATACCTCCAGAATCAGTGAAAAACAGCATTCAGTCAACAAAAGTTAAGTAGCTAGTGTCTAATCTACCACACAGAATTAAAATTTTCCTTTCAGATAAACCTTTCTCCCATTTACCAGCACTTCTCACTCTCTTTTTTGCACAGCATTGGCTCCACAGACTGACACACTCTCTGTGCTGGAAGTAGGACCCCTTAAGTGTCCGTAGCCATTCTCCCAGTCTTGGAAAGGGAACAATTTAACAAATAGAGGGAAAGAAACTCATCTGCTGGCTCTTCTAAGCCAGAAACTCAGGGAAGAAACAGTTCCTTTGCCTAGCTGCAGGCATAAGGGGCCCACGGACTTTGAATGCCTTTCACTGCTGCATGCAGCACCGAGCACCCATAGTCCAGCTGCAAAACCTAGCCACCTATAGGCTACAAGGATATGTTTTCCTCATAGATACTCACAGATAGCTGACAGCCCCCTGCCTCTCTCAGTGCATGCTGCCAGATACTAGTACCTACAGTAATCACCCCTTCCCACCTAGAACTACAGAAGACAGCCTGCACCACACACTTACACTACAACTTGAACAAGTACAAAGCGGCCTCAGGCACCAGACGAAAGCAAACAATAAAAATTAGAATAGAACTAAATGAACTAGATAATAGAAAATGATAGAAAGAGTTAACACAACAAAGAGCTGATTCTTTACAGAGATCAGTAAAATCGATAAACCATTGTCCAAACTGACAAAAGAAAAACAAGAGAGGAAGCAAATAACTCAAATTAAAAAAGTGAGATGGGCGATATCATAACACACTCAACTGAAACTAAAAAAAAAAAAAGAAATACTATAACACCATGAAAAGCTGTACTGTAACAAATTTGAAAACCTAGAGGAAATGGACAAATTTCTAGAAGCATACTACCTACCTCAACTAACAAAATCTGTATAAAGGAATATCTCACTGTATATTTTTTCCAGGGTTAAACAAAGAAATTCAAGTGAAAGATACAAAAGAAAATATAACATCAACACAAAGCAAACTAAAGAGTTAGACAGTGAAGAATAAGATCTTGCTGCCCTTTCGCTAGACTGGCAGAAATTCCCATTAAGCCACAAAATGAGATATGTGTATGGGAGGTCAGTTTCTTCATGCATGATTGGACATTGCTAGCTGTACACAGAGGGCAACTGTCATCAGCTAAAGAAAGAAAAGTGCTGGCTTGCAAAGTAAGTAGTGAAAAGATGCCTCATTACAGGCAAATTTAAAATGCTAAGTAAAATGCAAATTAAAGGAAAAATAAAATATTGAAATAGTACTATTACCTGAAGCAGCATTGCACTATTTGTTGCATTTCGAATGAGTTTTTTCATGTAATCTTCTCTACCCTATACATTATAAAATTTTTAAAAATAGGAGTTTATTACAATCAGGAAACATTTAAAGACAATTGTTAATACAATATATGATATACATATGTTCAAAAAAGGAGTAAAATATTCATTATAAATTGAGAATTATAAAATAGGCTTTGGGCAACCGCTTATTTGAGGCAAAGAATTTAACTGTGACAGATCAGAAAATAGAATTTCTGTTTAATTTAGTTTGTATTTTATAGCCCTGAACTAAAATAAATAAATTGAAATAAGCAGAAAGGAAAAACTAGACAGTCTTCAACGTCTCTTTTTAAACTCTATCAGATTTCAAAACATTATTTTCCAGAACGAACACATTCAACTTTGAAAACAAGGTATATATAACTCAAGCATGAAGTTTATAAATTGTGATAAGATACTCCATTTAGCTATAACTATTCTTTCATTCATTCTGTTAAAATAATCACTTAAAAGTTAGTGGGTAAAGATACTTGGATAATTATTCATTCTGTTTCCAGGATAAATAATCTTAAACTGTTTATAGCTGTGCTTTAAATTGTTATCGTAAATCAGCATTGGAAATAGTTCATAAAGTACTTCCTGTTTTAGAATCACATCTTATCTCTTGAAACATCTTACTTCAGACAGTAGTTGGCTTGGGTTTAGGCTGGCCTCCAAGTTTAAAAGAGCTGTATAGATTTGCAAACAATAGAAGAGGTTCAGCAACCTTTCTGTTAAAACTCTTTTGTGACCTAATACCTCCATCATTTTGAAGCGTCTATAGGACCATATAAAGTTTCAAGTATGTAAGTTTCTCCTCCAGCTTTCCTCTACTCTATTGCAACTCATCAATATTAGGCTTTTCAAAAGCAAACAAACAACTCAAAAGAAGGAAAACAGAATGCTGCCTGGTCCAACATCGTATTTTACACATAAACGTATTCAAATCATTCACTAAGATACATTGATATTATACAAAAATATCTTGTGAATGTAAACCTACAACACTGTGGACAGTGTATGAGAAGCTGCAATAAAATAGAGTCTGAAGCTCCTTGTATTAGACTGAAGAGAAGGAAAAGGTCAATTTGGAAAACTCTGTACAAAACCAGAACAGCTAGTTTCCAGTGACAAATCTGCACACTCCACAGAGGGGAAATTTCTGGAGCTTCTCCAGGCTTTGTTCCCTACTACGCCGCCTATGACACAAGCAGCAAGGTCAAAGGATCAATCACCAGCAAAGAAGGGACTGGTCACTAGCTGGGCTGCCAATTTCACACTAAGATGTCCATGTCTGCTTACCTGAAGTAAGAAACAATAAAGGGTGTTTCCAACCACATGCTCAAAGCTTTATGGCACTAAGGCTTTTTATGGAAAACGTGCAAGAAGTTGTACACTTTCTAAGAGGAGTATTTAGCTACAAAGGCCTTCAAAACACCCTCTCTAGTCCACCAAGGACTGATATTGAGCTAACTCCGATAGTCAAAGATCTTAGGTCACGGAGTGTGACATCTGAATGAGAGGATTTATTGTCTTTCTATCCTACTGTCAAGGGTTATGCTCCTTATAAAGCAGATTCTGAAATGGTGTTTAATGTGCAGGGTATTTTTCAAGATACACACATTTTGGATCAACTCCTGCAAGGAGGAGGAAGGAAGCAAGATTGGGCAGAGATGGATCAAGTTGTATGCAGGCTCAGCAACCTCAGTCAATGCCACAGAGTACTGGAACAAGAACGGACTTTCAGTTATGACCCAGGTTGGACCACGGCAGCAAGGCTATATAGCCTATGTTCATCAGTCACTGGACTAGAGTTGAAACAGAAGGGGAATGAGAGTCTAAAAAGCACCTTAGGTGAGGCAATTCCTTAGTGAAAATCTAGGCAGTTTTGTCTACCAAATATGGCTCCTTTGATGATAATGCTACTATCATTACTACTCATGATACGATGCTTAAAATGTTACATGCTTACTATACAGAACTGCCTTGTTTTAACTTCTTTATGAAACTGTCACTATTGTTCCCTTTTGTAAATGAGAAACTTGAAACTCAGAGGTTACATAAATCACCCAAATACAAAAAGCTAATACTTGATGGAACCAGTATGTTAAATTATTCAGTCTACTGAGAACTCAGGGATTTAATGCTATAGATTTGGCATATCAGTGACCCCTAGATCCCTAGGACCCTGCAGTGTGAAAAGGAATGCTTTGTGAAGAGTCTTTGAATCTCATGTGCCCACCCCTCTCCTTTCATAGTCTGTTTGTCCACGAGGCTTCCCGCCAGCTGGAAAAACCAAATCAAACCTCTTGCCCTCTACTCAATTCCAACTCATAGCAATCGTACAGGACAGAGGAGAACTGCCCCAAAGAATTTCCAAGGAGCACATCGTGGATTTGAACGGCCAGCCTTTTGGTTAGCAGATGTGGCACTTAACCACTAGGCCACCATGGTTTTCTGTCAACTGGGATGAGCCTTTTTATTCTGTAAGTCAGCTATCTATACAAGAAGTCGAGGACCAGATGAAGACTTTGTATTAAAGAGGTGCCAATCTGCCAGCGAAGCTACGCTTAGCTCTGAAATGGATTCTGCTCAAAAAAACTGGAGAGATGCTTCCTTTTAATTGTGCAACGTGAGTTATATAGCTACTGGGAACAGAGCCAGGATTAAATGGATACATATAACCAGGAGGTAGACTTAACACAAGAATCACAGCGTGGTTGGCTTAATGAAATGGTGATGGCACTATCACTGAAAAATACTCAAAAAAAGAGGCTGGGAAATGGCAAAGAGCTACTGTAGGTATAGAAAGCCTTCCTGATTTACAAAGTAATATTTTGAGAATTTATTCTATCTCAGCCACTTCATTAGAATGTTTCATATATACAAGCAGTTCTGGTTTTTAGAGGATGCTGTGTTCACTGAGGAATTCCTTGCTTGTGCATACAGTTAATGTCCTCATTGCTAACCAAAAGGTTAAGTGCACCCAGATGCACTGTGCAAGAAAGGCCTGGCAATCTACTTCTGAAAAAATCAGGCATTGAGAACCCCATGGAGAACAGTTCTATCATGACACACATTAATTCTTCATAGTCAGGATTGACTTTGCAACAACTGTTTTTATTTTTTTTGTTCACTCAACCTCTTCCATTGATTATTCACATTCAAAGATGAGAGAACTGATGTCATTGAGGTCATACAATGACTAATATTCACACAAGTGTGAGAATTTTGGACTGCCTGATAATGCAACTTGGATACATCCTCCAGGGTTTTAAAGTAAACTTCTCCCTCTATTCTCAGATTTAATACTGTGCTTGGCCCGTAATAGTCCCTAAGTAAATAATTTACTGAACAAATGGGTTAATGAATAGAAAATAGTTTGGAGATCTTTAGATTGGGGGGGATTACAGTACAAAGGTTTAAGATTCTTTATGATAATCTAGACCTTTTTTCTCAGTAATCTATATATTTTTTTCAACTTTCTTTATATAATATGAAGCTCAGGGCTCTTAAAGCTGTCATCAGACAGGTTTTCATTCTTAAATAGCATCTTGATGATGGATTGTAAAACACGGCCTCAGGAAGTTTGTCCTTAGATGTAAGGAAATGGGAGAGCTGTTGGGAAAGACAGGGAGGCAGGACTCTGCCCTTCAGAGAATATAATAACTAAAGAACTGAAGGAAGCAGTCTTCTTAAGGAATACTTCCGGCAGCCCTTCTGTGTCAGTCTTTTAAAATTATCACTTTACAGAGGTTCTGATAATTAAAAACACAGAACAGAATTTCAAATCCTCATGGACTCCAGACTTTCTGGAGCCATGAAAGTTGGCCGAACTTCTGAAACTACTGCCTCGAGATAATATGCAAACCTTCAATCACAAATATCCCCTGAAATTTTAAAATCCAACAACAATTTAGCTTAACTAGTAAAAATGCCTAAACTATGGTGGTGTAGTGATTAATGTTATGTCTGCTAACCAAAAGGTTGGCAGTTCGAATCCACCAGGTACTCCTTGGAAACTCTACGGGGCAGTTCTATTCTGTCCTATAGTGTTGCTATGAGTCAGAATCGACTCACAGCCGTGAGTTTGGCTTTGGTTTTAGTAAAGATGTCTACCTTAAGCATTACATTCTTTTAAGAACTTCCTATAGGAGATCAAATTGACAACAGCAATTCAAAAGATTAGAGGGAACTTTAACCAAACAACAACAAAAACTCAGTGCAGTCGAATTGATTCCGACTCATAGCGACCCTACAGGACAGAGCAGAGCTGCTCTGTAAAGTTTCCAAAGAGCACCTGGAGGCTGTGAGGAGGTGGAACTGCCTATCTTTTGGTTAGCAGCTGTAGCACTTGAACCACTATGCTACCAGGGTTTCCTTTAAGAACTATCTATATGAGATCAAATTGACAACAGCAATTCGAAAGATTAGAAGGGGAACATTAGAAGGTAGTAAATTTATGTTAATAGTGGAGGAACAACTCAGAAAAGGGGATAAATATGGTAGCACAACTTAAAGAATGGAACCAGTGTCACTAACTAGTACATATAGAAAAAAAAGAGTCATCAATAGATGCTACGTCTATTGGAAGAAATTTTGTGAGAAAAAGTCTTAAAGTATCACTTTGTTAATAACTTATTCTTTACAATGGATAAATCTTTTGGCCATAAATTCAACCAAATGATCAAACTTATTATCACTAGTAATTAGGCAAATGTGTAACACGTGTTTCTTTCATAAACTGTAATATTGAAGACAAAATATTCCAACTATGTAATATTCCTGCCTGAATTGTTTAACTTGAATCCAGTTTCTCAGCTTCTAACCTAAATGTTAGAAGTTCTAGTCCACTCCCTGGTGCCTCAGTAGAAAGTCCTGGTGGTCTCCTTCCAAAAAATCAGCCATTGAAAACCCTATGGAGCACAGTTTTCCTGTGACACACATGGGATATCTATGAGTCAGAGCCCATGTCAGCTGGCTTTACCGAAATTCTAAACCACCGAAAATATACAAACTCAGATTAAGGAAAATTCTCTAAAGCAACTGGATTAGACTCTTACAAATGTCAGTGTAATGAAAGACAAAAACAACACAAGGAACTTTTCAAGATTAAAGGAGCCCGTCAAGATATAACAGATACAGGCAAAGTGCAATTACACACACACAGATCAGCTGAGTTAGAGAAACTTGCATTGCTGACTGCATATCTGTGCCGCTCCTTTAATGATTGCCTCTCAGCTCCAAACTGCTTTTTTTCACTCTGACTTGTGATTCTGGAGCTGGATCCAGTGAAGAGCGTTCTGCTGTCAGCTGGAATAAAGTTAGGCTTTATCAACAGAGGGCGGTAGAAGGACACACAATGCTCCAGTATGAGAAGAGGGCTTCACATTTTGGTTCAGGAGGCCTGTTTTCTCCTGCCTGCAATCCTGCTGCTAGCAGATTTGGGGGAAACCAATGACACTTGCCCCCCAGGGAGTTTCTCTGTCCAGGAATTGCGTTCCTCTCCATCAGGTTTCTCCTGCAGCTTGGCAGCTTCTTGCTTACAGGCGGACTGCTGCAATGGACTTCACCGTTCACTGAGATACAGCACACGCACTCCCGATGACAAGGTCTGACTCTGTTTTGCTCACTCTTTGGTTACTTTCCCTCAACTCTAGAGTAAGTGACTTTTCTCTACCATCTGCATGTCCTGTAATCCTCAAAACCGGCCCAACTGGTGTGGAGTCAATTCCGACTGTAGCAATCCCATAGGACCAGAACTGCCCCCCTAGAGTTTCCAAGGCTGTAAATCTTTATGAAAGCCGACAGCCACATCTGTCTTACGCAGAGCAGCTGGTGAGTTCAAACCACACTGACGGCGTAACAACTGCACCCCTGGGGCTCCGCAGTCTTTAGAGCAGGCGTTTTGTGTGTGTGGCGGGGGGGAAATGTTTTAGGTTTTGCAGGCCACTCAGTCTCTGTCACGACTACTTAATTCTGGTTTTGGAGAAGAGGAATGAAAGACATCAATAGATCACTTTGAAGAGCTTGAGAGAAGTCAAGGGAGAGGGAGTCACCAGCATCCCAAGACACTTCCAGGGTCCACAGAATAATAGAGCCACCTTTGATCCACTGCATAGTTTTACCAGAAAATAACCAGCAGGTGGCAGCAGAGAGCTGTTTTAAATATAAGACACGGCCTGCTCTAGGACGAAAGATAGCACAAGCGCAGAGGACTGAACAACTACTGCTGTGTGTCAGAAACTCATGTTCAAAGAGGAAAAGTGAGTAAACACTAAAGATAAACAGATCTAAGCTCAGAATCAAGGAAACTGCATCAATTTTGTTTCCAATGGCAGAAGAGGCAGTAAGAAAAAAATTCAGAATTCACCGAAGATCTGAGATCAGAAAAACACCCAAAAAACTTCAAAGAAATCAAAATGAGAAAGCAAAAGTTAGGAATTGTGCAAGTAAATGTGGACTGGGTTGATTCAGTGAGGCAGGATGCTCTCTGCCAGTGCATTGACAGTGACTGTCCCAAAAAGTCCAGGTGACAGCCTAGCCTGGTTCTATCTCAAAATAAATACAAAAATGTTTTCTATCTTTATGACAGGGTGTATATATATCTACATATACACAGACACGTATGTATGTATGTATACACACATATATGTATACATATATATGTCTAGAAACACACACATGCACATGTTTCCTGTATAAAATTAAATTGAAATAATCTCAACCCTCAAACCCAGAGATATGCGTTGTAACTTTTTTGGGGTGTATTTCCTTTATGTTCTCATTTCCTTTAGATCATATGGTTTTTTACATTTTGTAGTTTTTCACCTTACAGTTAATATTATACTCTGAGAACATTATCATGGACCTGTCATTCACATTGCATGTTTTATTATGTTTCATACCTTCATAACATGTATATGAAGCATAAATGATAATACAAATAATCATAAAGTACACACACCAACCAGCTTCAGGAGGAGGAGAATTCATCCATTTTAAGTGCACTGTTTGGTGAGTTTTTTCAGTTGATACACACCACTGCAAAAATCAGTGTACCAAATGTTTCCATCACCCCACAGTCTCTAGTACCTCTTTGTACCAAATCACCTCCTTGAATACTTAGCACCAGGCAACCGCTGATCTGCTTCCTTTCCTTATAATTTTGCCTTTTACGTGATTTCATATCCATGGCACCCTACAACGCACTGTGGTCTTCCTGTGTTTAGCTTCTTTCAGTTAGTGTGATATATCTGAGATTAAGCTACACTGCCAGGTGTATCATTATTTTTCTCCTCATTATTCATGAGTAGTAATTCATTACGATTTTGAGTTTCCCTGATGACTAGTGATAATGAGCATATTTAAATATGCATAATGGACATCGTATATTTTCTACGAAGTCACTTTTCAAATCTCTTGCTCATTTTTTATTGTTTTATCTTTTTTCTATTATTATTGAATTGTAAGATTATAAATGTTCTGATACTCTAGGGGTCAGTTCTACTCTGGCTCCTAGGGTCGCCATGAGTTGGATCCGACTCGACGGCACTTGGCTTTGGGTGCAAGTTCTATCAGCTAAATCTTTTGCAACTGTGTTCTCCCAACCTGGGGCTTCTCTTTTGATTTTCTTAATGTCTTTTATGTCCTGTTTAGAATTGTCTGTTTTCTTATAGACGTTAATAATTTTATCTCTTTCATTTAGTTACACGATGTCTTTCAAGTTACTGTCTGTATATAAAGTGAGATGAGAGTAAAGGGTCATTAATCTTTTGTTTGGTTGGTGGTTTTCTAAAGCATTTTGGCTATCCCAAGACCCTTGTCTTTTTCACTTAAATTTTACAATTGGCTTGACAATTTGTTCATAACGTTTTGCAGGGATTTTGATTGTATTTACTCTATGGATTAATTTGAGAAGAGTTACAAGATAACAATGAATGTTCTGATCAATAAAAATAACATCTTTCTACTTACAATCATCTTTAATGGCCTGTTATTTTCATTGTGCAGGTCACATAAATATTTGTTAAATTTATAAGTTACATGGAGTATATTCTTATATTATTATAATGGAGTTTTAAAATTTCACTTTGTAATTGTTCATTGCTAATACAAAGAATATAACTGATTTTTTAAATTGACCTTATATTCTGCAATCTGCTAAATTCTTTAGTTCAAGTAGCTTTTTAGTAGCTTTCATAGTTTATATACAATATTTTTATTTATCACATAAATATATGATATATTATACTAATTTAAGAGATAGGAACTCTAGACTTATAAAAGCTAAATAATATTATCAGTAAACACAGGACAAATAATTAGCAAACTCGGGATTTAAATAAAAATAAACTAGAGTCCATACTCTTTTTTTTTATGATTGAATGACAATGTACATTCCCATACACAGCTCCCACTGCTCTCCCTGCCCAGTGACAGCACACTCTTCCTCTCTGCTCCATACGTCTTCTCCTCTGAACAATCTCTTATCCCCTCCTCTCCACCCATTCCCCTTCCTCCAGTAAGAGGTCAGCAGGACAACATCCTATAGATGCATGGAACCATAAGGTGCACACATGATATGGTCACTTTGTGTCACCAAGTCCAATCCATTCCTGTCTGAAAAGTTGACCTCCATTATGATTTATGGACAGGGGCAGCATCAGTGTCAGGGGCCATGCTCCCAGGGGAACCCCGAGGCTCCTGGAACATCAGTTGTGGTCTATTAGTGGAGATCTCAGGATACACCACTTTTTATTCTTGTATTGCCAGTGAGACTCAACTTTGTGAGCTCCATCATGGCTATCTCTGGTGGTGGCCAGCCACCATCCAGTTCTTCCGGTCACAAGTTTATGTAGTTACCCACTCATGTGGGTCTTTCTGTCTTCTGGGTTCTCTTTCCCCCATGTTGTTCCAGTCCATGGTGATCATCCATTCCAGCTGAGTTGGGACTATTTGCTGTACCCTCAGATGGCAGCTTAGCAGCTTTTAAGATCCCAGACACCACTCACTAATGTGGGGTGCAGAGGGCTCTCTTAGAAAAATGCTAGTTGTGCCACTTGGCCTCCATTTCCCCTGACAGCATGGTCCCCAGCCCCTCATCCCAGCTACTGTGTCCTTGCAATATTGAGTTAAAATGGGAGGAGTAATCATGTTGTGCTGAAGTCCAGTTAATGTTGATCTTCTTTCTAATGTGTGCTGTCACAGATTTCACCCAACCAAATTTCTATCAACTATCTAATCAATACCTCATCCTCTCCCTCCCTCCCTCCCCACCCTTGCAGCCATCAAAGAGTCTTTTCTTCTATGCATCAGTATGTTTTTAAGTTCTTATAGGGGTCTCAGACAGTATTTGTCCTTTTGTCGCTGACTACTTTCACTCAACATAATGTCCTCCAATTGTAACCAGGTTATGAGATGTTTCCTAAAATTATCACTGTTCTTTATCATTGTATAGTGTTCCATTGAGTATATACCATAGTTTACCTATCTATTCCTCTGTTGTTGGGCATCTGGGTTGATTCCATCTTTTTCCTATTGTGGACCATGCTACAATAAACATTCATGTGCATGTATCAATTGGTGTGAATGGCCTTGATTCTATAGGATATATTCTGAGCAGCAGAATTACTGGGTCAAATGGTATATCTATATTCAGCATTTTAAGGAAGCGCCAGATTGCTTTCCAAAGAAGCTGGAGCATTTTGCAATTACACCAACAGTGTGGTAGAGTTCCAATTTCTCCACAGCCTTTCCATCATTTGTTGTTTTGTGTTTTTTGGATCATGGCCAACCTTGTTGGGGTGAGATGGTATCTCATTGTCATTTTGATTTGAATTTCTTTAATAGTTAATGATCATGAGCATGTCCACATGTGTTTTTTGGCTGCCTGGATCTCCTCTTTAGTGAAGTGTCTGTCCATGTCTTTTGTCCATAGCTTAATGGGATGATTTATCTTTTTCTTATTGATATTTTGTAGTACCTTACAGGTTATGGAGATCAGGCATTGGTTTGACATATAGTAGCCAAATATTTTTTCCTGTTCTGTAGGTGGCCTTTTAATTCTATTAATAAAGTCTTTGGATTAGCAAAAGTGTTTGATTCTTAGTAGTTCCCATTTATCTATTTTCTCTTGTCATGACTGTGGTTTGTTTGACAGATTTTGAAGTCTGTCTAAATTGTGTATTAAACCTTCCATTGCGGTTCCTACTTTTTCTTGGATGAGCTTTAACATTTTAGATTTCATACTTAGGTCTTTTATCTAGTTTGAGTTGGTTTTTGTATAAGGTGTAAGATATGAGTCTCGCTTCAATTTATTGCAGCTGGATATCCAATTTACGAGCATCATTTGTTGAAGAGATTGTTTTTACCCCAGTTTAATGTCTTATGGCCTTCATCGAATATCAACTGTTCACAGGAACATGGTGTCAACCATAGGGTCTCAATTCTGTTCTGTTGATCTATCTATCTCTTCTTGTACCAGTACCAGGCTGTTTTGACTACTGTGGCAGTGCAATAGGTTCTAAAAGAGTCCATACTCTTTTAATTGAACTTCCTATTACTTGGAAAAAGTTGGCAAAAAATAGAAACAAAACTCAGAGAGTTCAGTGGAAACAATAAACAGCAAATTTACCATCTCTTTTTCGGAAGGCCACACTCTAACCCAGTAAAATGGTAGAGAAAATCATGGTTCCCACATAATATTTACAGCAAGTCAAATAAAGTTTTATTTTGTTGCACTATCCAGACCCATGAATGTTCAATGCTTTAATTCTATCATATTTTTGCAACTTTATCTACTCCCTCAAGTGTATGTTAGGAATACGAACTTTCTTGATGCTTGACTAAGGACACAGCCAGAGACCATTTGAGGGGCTTCAACCTAACGTCTTCACATTATTTTGGCCTACTTCCCCTTTCCTGCCAGCAGTTATCACTGATGTAGATTTATAATCCAGAGATTATGGCTCACCACAGATGTAGATGCACCATCCAGAGATAATGGTGACAGGCTTCCTTTTCTAGTTCATTCAATTTTGGTAGGTATGCTCCCTCAGAATAAGGTAGGTAAGAGTCTTAGTATCTAAGAAACCCACTGAAACAAAAGCTAAAAAAAAAAAAAAAATACAGCATCAATGCTGTAAACACAAAACAAAGAATGGGAAAATATGCTAAAAATTTATAATGTAAATGATTCTGAGCTTCTGGGCTTCTTATACCAGAGAGAAACAAGAAAGTTTAGAGAGTGTCTTTTTCTTTTTTTAAAAGAAGAAAGCAATATTATCAAGAAAGACTGAGTTTTTCTTTGTTCTGAAATCTAAGATAAAGTAGTGACAGATTTCTTGACTTTCTTGAACACTTAATTCCCTCAGTAATTTAAAAGATTATGTGTTGGTGGTTAAAATCGGGTCACTCATTTTGTCAATGTTTGTTAAAAACCAAGATTGTGGTATGAGTTCATAATTCAATAAAAACTATTTTACACAGTGCATCAGTGTAGATTTGACTAAGATGAGCATGGATCCTTATAAGTCAAAATGCTCAAAATGAAATAATGATTAGCATGCCTATTTTATAACTTTTAAATATGTCTTTCTTATCTGCAAGAGTGACAGATACTGCATGGTGCACAAATCAACATTCTGTTTATAAGAATTGTTTAGCTCTGACAATTGATCTAGAAAGACTCTAAGTAGGCCTACAGCAGAAGAAATTACCCTCTCTGAGAGAGCTTTCTGCAAGACATTTTATTTTATACACATAAAAGGTCTATAAACCTTGTTTTAGGGGTAAACAAATAGCATTTGTAGACAGGGCCAAGGTTTTACTCAAAAGATAGGTTTGAGATTAGTTAAAATACACAGACAAGAGCACAGACTTCTGACTGTAAAGTGAAGGAAGAGAATGCTGTTGCCAGGACATTCTAACAGCAAATCACTCTTTCTGGTATTAAAAATGGCTCTGTGGGAGATAGAAAGGGATTCCCTAGAGGGTCTGCCTAGTCTCACCATAATAATGGCTGGATTTTATCCTCTGCTTTGCCACTAACCACAGGCAAAATGACTTCAAAAAAATAGAAAAAAACAAAAGGGCAGGGCCAAAAGGGAGGTTTCTGGTCTCTGTTGAAGGAGGAAACCCTATTCTCTTTCTCATCCTGGTGCCCAGTATTTCCTCAAGGTCTGGGCTGCCTAGCTATAGATAATGTATTTGGCAGGGAGCAAGCACTGCCTATTAATGGTTCAAATTACACAATTACGTGTCCTTGCTAAAAGACCCAGCACAACGGGTACAGAAGGTGGATATAACCCACAGAGGAGGTCAATGCATACCTTGTTAAGGTGGAATTTTATGGCTGGAGGACTGTTCACCCTACTGTAGGCTTCATAACAGCTCAGGCAC
This sequence comes from Heterohyrax brucei, assembly GCA_028571685.1. NCBI lineage: Eukaryota > Metazoa > Chordata > Mammalia > Hyracoidea > Procaviidae > Heterohyrax > Heterohyrax brucei. Next base: position 42,219,797 of record CM053152.1, read on the forward strand.
GTTTTCAACCCAAAACAGTAGCTATCGCCAAAGATCTCTTCTCTCAGCTGAAGATGCTGGTTTGGAGTGATCTTATCAGGCAACAGACATTATTGTTGTGTGATGCCTGGTGGAAACCAGTTTACAATCCCCTATTAGAAAGGGCAGCCAAGATGCTACTGCAAAGGCCAATGCAAAGCTTTGAAGGACTACAACCTGTCATAGCAGACTTAAAGAAGTTCTGAGCCCTACTATCTCATTTTTCAATTCCACAGTATAGCCTGTGTATAAAACTTGTACAAAGTGGAGGATATATACAGATTGGAATTAAAGAGAGCTATTCACTGTATTGGAAACCCTAGTGGTGTCATGGTTAAGTGCTACATCTGCTAATCAAAAGGTTGGCAGTTTGAATCTACCAGGTGCTTCTTGGAAACTCTATGGAGCAATTCTACTCTGCCATATAGGGTCACTATGAACTGGAATCAACTCGATGGCAGCGGGTTCTTCATTCACTTTATTAAAAATATGGTGGCATAGTGGTTAAGTGCCATGCCTGCTAACCAAAAAATCAGCATTTCACATTCACCAGGCACTCCTTGGAAACTCTATAGGGCAGTTATATTCTGATCTATATGGTCACTATGAGTCAGAATCAATTCAATGACAGTAGGTTTGCTATGGGTTTTGTTTACTCTATTAGAATATCTTTACCAGATATTGATGACATTTGGAATAAAACCAGAAACCAAATAAATAAACCCACTACCATCAAGTTGATTCCAATTCAAAGAGATCCTATAGGACAGATTAGCACTGCCCCATGGAGTTTCCAAGGATTGCCTGGTGGATATGAACTGCCAAGATTTTGTTATCAGCTAGGGCACTTAACCACTACACCCCAGGGTTTCCAACATTCAGAATATCATAGGTAAATAGTTTGGAGTTACTGACTTGGCTAATGTGTTCTGGATGCCCCGGTGGCATACTGTTTAAGTGCTATGGCTCCCAACCAAAAGGTGAGGAGTTCAAATCCACCAGGCATTCCGTGGAAACTCTAGGGTGGCAGTTCTACTCTGTCCTATAGGGTTGCTACGAGTGAGAATGGAATCTATGGCAATGGGTGGGATTGGGGGGCACATGTTCTATTTCACAGAAATAAAACTATCCACAGTTTATCTTTCTATTTGGAAATCAACAGCACACCTTTCCCCAGCTGTCTAAACCAAAACAAATCATTGCACTTGAGTCGGTTTCAAATAATTGTAAACCTCTGGACAAAGGAGAACTGCCCCACAGGATTTCAAGGCTGTAATCTTTACAGAAGCAGATTGCTACATCTTGCTCATTCTATCTGAAGGTCAATAGCGTACCTTTCCCAAAATGCCTAAACCAAACTAAGCCAAACCAAATCATTGCCACTGAGATGATTTCAATTCATAATGACCCTAGAGGACAGAGCAGAACTACTCCATAAGGTTTCAATGCTATAATCTTTACAGAAGCACTGTCACATCTTTCTTCTGTGGAATAAATAGGGGCTTTAAACCACAGATGTTTTGTTTAGTACTCAAGTGCTTTACCTCACTGCAATACCAGGGTTCCTCCAGTTCTTTAAATAGCCCTGAAACTGAATATGAGTTCCAGACAGAACGTAGAGTCCCCTACTTTCACCATACACTCAATTTGCATTCTATCAACGACATCTTCCTCACTGAACTTGATCAATACTTGGTCTCACAGACCAAAGTGAATAAACACCTTGCTAAAAGAGAACTAGCAATTGTCTCACATAAGGCATAAGTCCTATTCCAGTCTGTTAAATTTTGAGGCTATATTTGGAACTCAGAAGAGCAAATTATTCTCAGTCTGCGAGGGCTTTAGCCTCCCACATCTGGTAACAGAAGCCCAACACTTGGTAGGAATGTTTGAATTCTGGTACCAACACATTCATTGCCTATCTATCAAACCCAGAATCCACTGCTGTGGAGTCAATTCCAACTCACAGTGACCCTGTAGACAGAGTAGAACTGCCCCATAGAGTTTCCAAGTAGTGTCTAGCAGATTTCAACTGCTGACCTTCTGGTTAGTACCTGTGATACTTAACAGCTACACCATCAGGGTTTCCCCCATCTATCAAATCACCCCAAAATCTTTCCTGACCCAAATCCCTGTCAGTGATGGTATGGATGCAATTAAGTCTAAAGAATTAAATGTAGATCATGACATCTATGAGGGAAACATTTGAATGATAGCAAGGATAACCTGTCAATGGAACAATTAAAATACACTGTAAAGTGGCCACTCTCTTCTCTATGCAGCCTTGGCTTTTCAAGAGACATGACTGTCTCCTGATTTGTCCAAAGAAATTTATTGCCTCTTAAATCAAAATCTAACTGTCAAGATTATATCAGTAAGATTCAGATTATTTTTTTTTTTCTATCACAACTAAGAACACAAAGATACATAACCTTGAATTTTCTTCTCACTTCTGCTATGTTCCCTTCCAGTTCCTCTGTTTTAAATTTGATGAGGTGGTAAATAACACCAATTTTATAAGCTTCCTTGTATAGCTGTCTAAGTAATTCATTATTTTTTCTCTTCATTTTCTGCAAAGTTTGGAATTCCTTCTCATGCTCTGTTTTTTTCTTTATACTGTAAAAATAAAGCAAAAAGATTGATATGATTATTCAAAAAAGGCAAACATATTTGATAATAATAAAAAAAGGAGTAAGATCATATTTCTCATTGCCAGAATTACAAAATAGCAGATATATAACTAAACCTTGAATGCACAGACTAGTATGTCCCAAGACTTCATTTCTTTTTCTGTTTCTTTTGTTGGTTATCCACAACTGTCAAGTTGTCCCAAAGCTGAGAAAGTTAAACAGCAACAAGGAAGATCTGGGGAGCCCTGGTGCTTAACACTTAGAACATTCAAATTCCCTTTTCTCCACCCTTTCATCTGCCTCTTGGACCTCCATGAAAGTGTTCTTACTGGGGAATACCTGGAATGGAAGAGTTAGACTAAAACCAAAACATGCCAGTACGGAAGGGATCCTCAGCTTCAGCATAATCAGCATCGTTACTGCTGGTGATATTGAGTGGCATCTGACTCAGCAAGCCGTTTGTGCAACAGAAGTAAACAGAAGTAAACACCACCTGATCCTGCGCCAGGATCACAATCATTGCTATGTTTGAGCACACTGATGCAGCCACTGTAGCAATCCAGCTCTTTGAGTCTTCCTCTTTTTCACTGACCCTCTACCAAACATGCTGTCAACACTGTGGGTCAAACAATTGTTACAAAGGCTATCCTGTGCACTGTAAGATGTTCAGCTGCATCCCTGGCCTCTATCCACAAGATGCCAGTAGAACTCTCCCAGTTGTAATAATCAAAATGTCTCCAGATGAGACTTCACCTCCAGAAATTCTCATTTAAGTGTTCTGTGGTGAAGTCCTACATTTTATTCCACATTTTTTAAATAGCTGGGTGATTCTAATATGCAGACAGGAAGAGAACTATCAATATTGACTTGAGTTGTATGTCTCAAGCTGGAGTGTGCATAATAATTAAGGGGAGAGCTCTTTAAATCACACACTCCTAGGCAGTATCCTCCAGGTACAATTTAGAAGGTGTGGAATAAACCTGAGAATACATTTCTGACAGGCCCCCTGGCAATGCTGATGTCAGGCTACAGACGACACCTACAGTGACGCTGCCCAATGGGGTAAAAAAAGAAAAAAAAAAAACATTGCCCTGAAGTCAGTTCTGACTCTTGGCAACCCTGTAGGACACCTGTAGTCTCCTAGGTATGGCTGGTAGATTCAAACCTATCCAGGATCCACTCCACGTGAGACTAATTAACACAGTTATGTTTACATGAGCCACATTCAGCCACTACGACCTTGATGTAGAATAGCTAACGGAAGAGCTGAATTCAGTGACAAGGCTTTTCAAGTTACAAAGCATTGAAAGTTATTTAAATTGGTAGTTACTTTGTTTGACTATAACTGTATTCTGTAAGAAAGGAAGAAAAGGCAAGAAAGTGGGACAGACAAATGTTGAAGCACAACAGACTGGTCATCTAAAAATTTCAACTAATTGTTAGAGGGACGCTACTAGTAGAGTATAACAGAAGAGAAGTGCTGATTCTCAGAAAGTGAATGCTTAAACCTTTGATCAGGAGGTGACTCCATTATGAAAAAAGACAAGATCTAGGATAAAAAAAACCTCTAGGACACAAATGACTGGAGTATGACAGGAAAAATATTATTGGGAACATTGAGATCTAAGGCCAAGGGTCCCAGTAGCTGCCAGAACTGAACACATATCCAACTCAAGTCTCATTTGCTTCTGGATAGGCAGAGGGAACCTCTGCACATGGTTAGCAATCCAGTTATAACCAAAAAATTAGCAGTTTGATTTCTCCCAAACAGGCCTCAGAAGAAAGGCTTGGTGATCTATATTTGAGAATTCAGTCATAGAAAACCCTCTGTGCAGTTCTACTCTGAAACACAAAGGGCCACATGAGTCAGAATCAACTCCAAGACAATTGGTTGGGTTTGGCAGAGGGAGAGAAAATGAATGTGGAGAGAGATTTCTTTTTTAAAATTAGTTTATTTTTTGAAAGTAAATAACTCTCTCCCTCCCCACCCTTGTAACTATCAAAAACTGTTTTCTTCTGTGTTTAAATTTTTTTTCCTTGCTGTGACCGAGTGAAAGTTTATGATACAATGCAAATTTGCGTGCCTGCCTATCCCTCTGCTTTCCTTGACTGCTGACGACACACTCCTCTTTTCCATTTCATACATGTCATATCCTCTTAACAATCTCCTGTCCCCTCCTCTCCACCCTCTTCATTCCCCTCTAGTAAGAGGCCAGTAGCATGACATCCTATAGATGCACAGAACCATAAAGTACACCCACGATATGGTTACTTTGTGTCCCTGAGTCCGTCCCATTCCTATCCGAAGAAATGAACTCACTGATGATTTATGATCAAGGGCAGCATCAGGTCTAGGGGCCACACTCCCAGAGGACCTCTTAGGCCTTCAACCATCAATTGTGGTCATTTAGTGAAGATCTTAGGATGCACCCCCTTTTTTCTCTTGTTGCCACTGGGATACAACATTGTGAGCCCCATCACAGCTGTCTTTGGTGCTGGCTGGGCGCCATCTGGTTCTTCTGGTCATTTGCTGATACAGGCATCCATTCACGTGGGTGTTTCTATCTTCTGGGCTCTTTCTCTCTCATGTTGTTGTTGTTGTCCTCAGTGATCATCTGTTTCAGCTAAGCTGGGACCATCTGCTGTACCTCAGAAGGCAGCTTGCTAGCTTTAAAGACCCCAGATGCCACACACCAATATGAGCTGCAAAACACTCTCTAAGCGATAGGCTAGTTGTGCCAACTGACCTCAGTGTCCCCTGAAAGCATGGTCCCCAGACCTCCACTCCTGCTACTCTATCCTTGGAATATTGGGTTCAGACTGGAAGAGTTTTCAGGTTATGTTGAAGTCCAATTAAATTGATTTTCTTTCTAGTGTATGTTGTCACTGATTTCACACAACTGAATTTCTATCAACTACCTAATCTATAACCAAGAATCCACCCCTTCCCTCCCCTTCCTTGCAGCCATCAAACAGTCTTGTCTTCTGTACATGAGTCTGTTTTTAAGTCCTTATAGCAGGGTCTCATACAATATTTGTCCTTGTGTGGCTGACTGATTTCACTCAACATAAAGTCTTCGAATTGAAACCAGGTTATGAGATGTTTCCTAAAGTCATCATTGTTCTTTATCATTGCATAGTGTTCCATTGAATATATATACCATAGTTTATTTATCCGTTCATCTGTTGTTGGGCATCTGGGTTGATTCCATCTTGTTGCTGGACTTGTTGTGGACTGTGTTACAATAAATATTTGTGTGAATGTATCTGTTTGTGTCACTGCTCTTGTTTCTGTAGGATGTATTCCCAGTAGTAGGATTACTGGATCAAATGGTATAACTATTTCCAGCTTTTAAAGGAAGTGCCAGATCGCTTTCCAAAGAGGTTGTACCATTTTCCAATTCCACCAGCAGTGTAGGAGAGTTCCAATTTCTCCACAGCCTCGCCAGCATTTGTTGTCTTGTGTTTTTTGGATCATGGCTAATGATCATGAGCATTTCCACATGTGTCTTTTGGCTGCCTGGATATCCTGTTTAGAGAAGTGTCTGTCCATCTCCTTTGCTCAATGCTTAATTGAAAATTTATCCTTTTCCTGTTGATATTTTGCAGTACCTTGTAGATTATGGAGATCAGACATCTGTCTGACATGTAGCTGCCAAATATTTTTTCCCATTCTGGTCTTTTAATTCTTTTGATAAAGTCTTTGGATAAACAAAAGTGTTTGATTCTTAGTAGTTCCCATTTATCTATTTTCTCTTCTCTTGATCGTGCTTTGTCAGATTTCGCAGTCTGGCTAAGTTGTGTATTAAAACTTCCACTGTTGATCCTATTTTTTCTTACATAATCTTTAGTACTTTAGGTTTGATGTTTAGGTCTTTTATCCAATTTGAAATAGTTTTTGTGTAAGGTGTGAGATATGGGTCTTGCTTCAATTTTTTGCAGATGGACATCCAATTTTGCCAGCACTGTTTGTGGAAGACACTGTTTTAAGCGCAGTTTAAAATCTTAAGGCCTTTGCTGACTATTAACTGTTCATAGGATGATGGTGGCATCTCTGGGGTCTCAAGTCTGTTCCATTGGTCTATACGTCTCCTTTTGTACCACTACCAGGCTGTTTTGATTACTGTGGCAGTATAATAGATTCTAAAGTCTGGTTGGGAAAGGCCTCCAGGTGTGTTCTTCAGAAACGCTTTGCTTATCCGGGGTTTCTTCCTTTTCCAAACAAAGTTGGTGATTTATTTCTCCATCTCATTAAAAAATGTCACTGGGATTTGTATTGGGATTGCATTGTATATGTAGATCACTCTGGGTAAAATAAACATTTTCCAATGTTAAGTCTTCCTATCTATGAGCAGGGTAGGTTTCTCCATTTACATAAGTGTCTCTCAGTTTCATGCAGTAAGGTCTTGTAGTTCTCTTTGTATAGGTCTCTTATTTCTCTAGTTAGATTTATCCATAGGTATTTTATCTTCTTGGTGGCTATAGTAAATGGTATTGATTTGGTGATTTCTTCTTTAATAATCTCTTTTTTGGTGTAAAGGAATCTTACTGATTTACTTATGTTTAGTTTGTATCCTAATAATTTGCTGAACACTTCTATTAATTCCAGTAGTTAAGTTACAGATTCTTTAGGATTCTCTGCATATATAATCATATCATTTGGAAATAGGGAGATTTTTACTTCTTCTTTGATGATGTGGATGCCTTTTATTTTTTTGTCTTGTCCAGTTACTCTGGCCAGAACTTCTAGTACAATGTTGAATAGGAGAGGTGACAGTGGGCATCCTTGTCTAGTTCCTGTTCTCAAGGGGAATTCTTTCAGTCTCTCTCCACTCAGGATGATGTTAAGTAGTTGGCTTTACATAGATGCCCCTTACTGCACCGAGGAATTTACCTTCTCTTCCTGTTTTGCTGACAGTAGTTAGCATGAAAGGAATTGGACTTTGTCAAATGACTTTTCTGCATCAACTGACAAAATCAGGTAATTCTTATTTTTGTGTTATTTATGTGATTCATCACATTAATTCTTTTCCAGATATTGAACCAGCCTTGCATCATTTTTCAGTAAGTTGTTGAATTCTATTGGCAAGGATTTTGTTGAATATTTTTCATCTAGGTTCATGAATGATATTGTTCTGTAGCTCTCCTTTTTTGTTTGATCTTTCTCTGGTTTTGCTATCAGGGTTACACTGGCTTCATAGAATGAATGTGGGAGTATTCCATCCATCTCTATGCTGTGAAATACTCTCAGTAGTATTGAAGTTAACTCTTCTCTAAAAGCTTGGCAGTATTCTGCAGTGAAGCCATCTGGGCCAGGGCTTTTTTTGGTTGGTAGTTTTTGATGACTTTTTCAATCTCTTGCTTTGTGATGGATTTATTAAGTTGTTCTGCTTTACCTTCTGATAGTTTTGGTAAATGATATGAATCTAGGAATTTGTCCATTTTCCCTAGGTTTTCAAATCTGTTAAGAGTACAGTCTTGTATAGTATTCTGTTATGATACTTTTGATTTCTGTTGGATCTGTTGTGACATCTCCCATCTCATTTCTTATTTGTTTCCTGTTTTCCTTTAGTAAGTTTAGCCAATGGCTTGTCAATTTTTTTGATATTTTCAAAAATCAGCTTTTGTCTTACCATTTTTTTTCTATTGTTCTTCTGTTCTCTAATTAATTTAGTTCTGCTCTAGTCTTTATGATCTGTTTTCTTCTGATGCCTGATGGGTTCTCTGTTGCTCTCTACTTGTTCAAGCTGTATGGTTAATTCCTTGTTTTGGGTCCTTTGTTCTTTCTGGATGTGTGCATTTATAGAGATAAACTGGCCTCTGAGCATTGCTTTGGCTGTATCCCATAGGTTCTGGTAGGAAGAGTTTTCATTCTCATTTCTTTATTTCATCCTTGATATCTTATATAACCCATGGTTTTTTGAGCAAGATGTTGTTCAGTTTCCATGAGTTCCAATTTCTCTCTGTGTTTTTTCTGCTACTGATTTTGACTTTTATGGCTTTATAGTCTGAAAAGAAGCTTTGCAATAATTCAGTGGTTTGGATTTTATTGAGATTTGCTTTATGTCCTAACACATGGGCTATTCTGGAAAATGTTCCATGTGCACTGGAGAAGAAGGTGTAGTTATCTGTCAGTGGATGAAAAGTTCTGTATATGTTGATGAGGTCTAGTTGGTTAATTGTGACAATAAGATCTTCTGTTCTGTGTTTTTACTGAGCTTTCTCCTGGAAGATCTGTCCAGTACTGCAAGTGAAGTGTTGAAGTCTCCCACTAGTATTGTGGAGTGACCCATCTAATTTTTCAATATAGTCAGTCTTTGTTCAATGTACTTAGATGCTCCAGTATTGGGTGCATAAATATTTACTATTGTTAAGTCCTGATTGTGTATTGAGCCTTTCAGCATTAAATAGTGACCATCCTTGTTCACAATGGTAGATTTTACATTAAAATCTATTTTATCTCCGATTAGTATTGCCACACCTGCTCATCTCTGTATAATGTTAGCTCAGTATATATTCTTCCATCCTTTAATTTTCAGTTTATTCATACCTTTAAGTTTAAGGTGAGTTTCTTGTAAGCAACATATAAACAGGTCATGTCTTTTGATCCAAGATATCACTAGTTGTCTCCTTACTGGAGTGTTCAGTCCATTTACATTCAGTGCAATTATTGATAAGTATGTGTTTAGTGCTGTCACTTTGATGTATTTATTTTTGTGTTAGTGTTTTCTATGTTGCTCTTAATATTCTCTTCTGGGTCTTTCTTCTTTATAGGTTGATTTTTGCCCTTTTCAGTATTGGTTTTGTGTCTGTTGACGTTTCTTATTTTGATACGCTGAATCTTTATGGTGCTTTGCGGCTACCCCTATTATCCCTTTAATATTCGAAATTTTAAATCCAATTTTAACTTCTACATATCTCATTATCTTCCTCTCCATCTAGGATTATAACTACTGTAGTATATCCCTCTTTTTAATAGGATGGTATCATAGCTTTCATGATATGATCACTGGATCCATTCTTTTAATATTAAAGCATTGGTTGAGTTTTGTGCCTTCTCTAACTAAGTTGCTGGATATTGTGTCCTGCATTGTCTCCTAAAATATAGAGTTAATGGTTTTGTTTTTCTAAGCAAAGAGTTTCTTTCAGTATTTCTTATAGCTTTGGTTTGGTTTTTACAAAGTCTCTAAGTTTCTATTTATCTGCAAATGTCTTAATTTCAGCTTCATATTTGAAAGACAGTTTTGCAGGATATATAACTGTCTCAAAGATTTCTGCTGTCAAGGCTTTGAGTGTGTTATCCCAGTGCCTCTGAATGTTAGTTGTGCTTTGAGTCTTGCTGCCTTTAATAATTTCTGCTTATGTTTCATTTCTTTAAGCTTGATTATAATATGTCTTGGTGTCTTTGTTTTGAGTTTATTTTTTGTGGTGTTTGATACATGTCTTGGATTTCTATGTTCTCTTATTTCATAATTTGAAGGAAATTTTCTGTCAGAAACTCAACAACAATACTTTCTGTATTTTCAGGTATCCCTCCCTGTTCAGGAATTCCAATTAATCACAGATTATTTCTTTTGGTAGAGTCCCACGTGCTTCTTAATTGTGCTGTTTGGTTTTGAATTGAATTGTCTAATTCAGTAATTTTGTTATTGATCTGTTCAATTTCAGAATGCTGGTGTTCCATCAGTTCAAACAGCTTCAAAGACTTAAAGGGAGAAGAAAAGAGTGGTGCCATGAATCCCATAAAGGGATAGCATCAAAAAGGGAGTAGACAGATATGCATGGATTGTATGTAGATAAACAATGCCATAACGGGACTAAATAATATCTAATACATTCAAGAAAGAAGTACAGTCAACTCATAGTGACTCTATAGGGCAGAGAAGAACTGCCCCTCAAGTTTTCCAAGGAGTGACTGGTTGATTCATACTTTCTAATTTGGTTAGCAGCCAAACTCTTAGCCACTGGGCCACCAGAGCTCCTTTTTAACCTTGTTGTTGCTGTCATTAGGTACCATCAAGTCAGTTCTGACTCACAGCCACCCTGCAGAACCAAGTAGAATGGTTCCAGAGAGGTTAGGAGTAGCTAGTGGATTTGAACTACCAACCTTTTGGTTAGCAGCCATAGATCTCAATGACTGTTTCCCTAGAGGTCCTTTTTTACCATAGTAAGATAAATTTTGAGAGCATGGTTGACTGCTATGTATCAAAAATGAATAACCATCAAGGAAGTGGACAAGCAAATATTACTAATTAGTGCAAAATTTAAATGAAAATGGAAAGGGAAGTATTCTGTTATTGTTAAAGACTCAAATAAGAATAAGGACAGGGCTTTCATTCTGGGTTGGAAGAGACCTAAAAATGTTGTTCTTGATGCTAGTTGCCTTCAATTCAATTCTGACTCATGGTGACCCCTGTGTGCAGAACTACTCCATAGAGTTCTGGCCTGTCTTCTGAGGAACCTCTGGGTGGCTTGAAACCACTCACCTTTCAGCTAGCACTTAAGTACTCAACCATTTGCTCAACCTGGACTCCAATAATGTCTACAGGCTAAAGAAAAGTTAATGAATAAAAATGTCAAAAAAAAAAAAGAAGAAGTGATACAAATAAAACTTTGTCTTGCCAGGCAAGGAGAGGTTAAAATCTAGCACATAGACAAGGCACTGGCCTTGAACAGGAGTATCATTTACCCTTTGAATTTAAAGAGTCACCAAAGATGTTTGTAGATGTTGTCACTGTAGGAAATATCTGTTTGACTAAAAATATGTCATGTCTTTCATTCTTCCTTCCAATATGAGTTAGGCAATAATACATATAAAATTAAAGACTTTTTTCCCCCATGAGTGTGTCTTCTTTGGAATTCACTGTGATGCTTGAATCTGAGAATTTATTCTTTAAGGTATGACATATTACTATCCATCATTATCTTTTAGAATATTGCTTTTCTCATTCTCTCCTTTTTCATTTTATTCTTCACAACTCTTAAAATTTCTGTTTTATTTATCTGCACTACATTCCGACTTCTTTAAGTTTTTAAGTACACTGCATCTGTTTCAGCTGTCTCTGCTGTTTTATTAATGTTGCTGTTAGGTGCCATTGAGTCAGTTCCAACTCATAGTGACCCTATGAACAACAGAAGGAAACATCGACCAGTCTTGCACCATTTCCACAATCATTATTTTTCACTACTCCTGTTACCAGTGTAATAATTACAAAAACATTACTCCAGTTTTTTTGTTCCAGTAAAGATACTGTCTGATTGTTTTACTGTATAAAACCTACTTCCAAGACCGAGCTTCAAATAACCATTGTAATCTAGAATCCCTCATTCAATACTGATCACAATCTGTTCACCTGCTTACATCCTATATATGCCAGTATTCTCTGGTAGACAGCAGAGGGTTTCTTTACCAAAAAAGCCAAACCTTTTGCTGTCAAGTAAATTCTTTTTTTTTTTAATCGATTACACCTATCAATTATCTCATCTATGATAAACCTTCAGCCCCCTACCCACCCATGTAGCCAACACAGTCATTTTCTTCTGTGGATAATTCTCTTGTTAAGTCCTTATGATAGGGGTCTCAGACCAAATTTGTCCTTTAGACACTGACTGATTTCACTCAGCATGATCTCTTCCAAATGAGACCACGTTATGAGATGTTTTCTAAAATTGTCATTGTTTTTTATCATAGCATAGTGTTCCACTAAGCGTATGTACCATAGTTCGCTTATCCACTCATCTGCTGATGGGCATTTGGGTTGATGCCAACTTTTTGCTATTGCAGACTGTGCTGCAACAAACATTCGTGTACATGTGTCTATTCATGTGACAACCTTTTGTTTCTGAAGGATAAATTCCAATGAATGGAAGTACAGGATCAAATGGTATATCTATATCCAGCTTTTTATGGAAGTGCCAGATTGTTTTCCAAAGAGGTTGTACCATTTTGCAATCCCACCAGCAGTGGAGGAGAGTTCCAATTTCTCCACTGAAGGCTATGGTCCTTGATCTTCATCAGTAAGTGTCTCAAATCTTCTTCATTTTCAGCAAGTAAGATGGTGTCATCTGCATAACGCAGGTTGTTAATGAGTTGTCCTCCAACCCTGATGTCTCATTCTTCTTCCTATAATCCAGCTTGGATTATTTGCTCATCATACAGGTTAAAAAGGTATGGTGAGAGGATGCAACCCTGACACACAGCTTTCCTGACTTTAAACCATGCAGTGTCCCTTGTTCTCTTCGCATGACTGCCTCTTGATCAATATACAGATTCCTTAAGAGCACAATTAGATGTTCTGGAATTCCTATTTTCTGCAATGTTAGCCACAGTTTAGTGTGAGCCACACAAACCAGTACTTTTGCATAGTCAATGAAACACAAGTAAACATCTTTCTGGAATTCTTTGCTTTCAGTCAAGATCTGTTTGACATCAGCAATGATATCCATGGTTCCACGTCCTCTTCTGAATCCAGCTTGAATTTCTGGCAGTTCCTTGTCAATATACTGTTGTAGTCTCTTTTGAATGGTTGTTATCTATATTGCAGAAAATATAAATTTTCACCATTCTTTTACCTACACTCCCTCTTTTACACCAGCCTGTCCCATAGTTTAAATTTATGACTCCAAATTTGTGCTGGGTACCTTCCTCATCCCTGGGCTTTAGAATTATTGCATTTATCAAAAAGTACTGCTGGCAGTCCCTCCAAAATGTATCTGAAAATCAGTTACCATTTCTATTACACAAACTGTGTTCTATGTCATTATATATAATTATATATATATATAATTTTTTGAACTGCTAAAATACTCTAACTTTAGTTTTTCCGTGAGATTAACAGAAATGCCATTTATTTTCTACTGCATTGCAGGGCAAATTTTTCAGAAATCAAGTGATATGTACGCATCTGTCAGATGCTAGACTTTCTGCTTAATTCGACAAGTCTATTTCTGTATCTTTGCATCAATTCCAAGTCATCTTACATATTGAGCTTTATCCTAAGTTTACAAAAGAAGCTTAGTTCTTTTACATTGTTTTAAATATTTTTGCTTCTTTGATTTTCCATATATATTTTAGAATAAGTTTTTTAGTTTATATGTACACATATGCAACACAAACTTTGATGAAAATTGTTTGACATTTCATGAACCTATAGATCAATTTGAAGAAAACAGACAACTTCATAATATTGACTGTTTCAACCCATGGCCAACAGACTGTTGTCCACTGATTTAGATATTTTGCAAGTTTTTCTTAGTAATACTTCACAGTTTTTTTAGAGTTATTATATATCATCTTGTTACATTTATTCCCTGAAATTTTATGTTTTGAAATCTTTTAGTGTCATCTTTTACAATTTTAAAATTTCTAGTTGATTTCTATTAGTATCACGTGATATGTTTCGAGTATCTACCTATATATACCTTGGCTGGTACCACAGAGTTTAAAAATTACATATCTTTTTCATGCTTAAATATATCATCAAATTAATTATTCCTATGAATCATTATTTTAAAATACATTGAGTACTTTTACCTGGTATACATTTTATTAAATTACAAAATAATAAACACATTAGGAATTTAGTTGTAATCACAGTAAAAATTTTAGTTTATCTGGTAAGAATTTGACTTTTTTTTTACATCATTGTGTCATATTCAACATTCTGATATGTCCCTCCCTTGATACAGTCATTTTAAGAATATATTTCAATCATATTTTGGTGTTTAATTTCTAGAGGATTCCTATCTCCTTTTTTTTTGTTGTATTTGGGTTTCATTTTTCAAAGAATGAGATTTTTCCCTTGTATTTTCTAAGTTGATAGTAGTAGCTTATATGAAAAAATAAACAGATGTATTTCTCTGTCTATTTCATTGACTAACTAGACTGTTTAGGTTAGTAGAGACTGTCTATATAGACAGTTGATTGTATTTTTTGGTTCTGTTCCATTAGTTATTTGGAAACGTCATTATATTTTTATATGACATGATATTATAATATATCCCATAAAATTTCTACCTGAAAAAATTTCTGATTTCTAACAAGTTGAAGAAGGGACAAAAAAGAAAATGCTTGTTATGCTTATTTAAAACCCAGTAAGAGAAAAGCAACCAAACTCATTGCAGTCAAGTCAGTTCTGACTCATCATAACCATGCAGGACAGAATAGAACTGCTCTATAATGTTTCCAAGAAGCAGCTGGTGGATTCAAACTGTTGATCTTTTTGGTTAGTAGTCAAATGCTTAACAAACATGCCATCAGGGCTCTACCCCATCAGAAGGAAGCCTTTACAACAGAAATCTGACTATATGAATTTCTAAGAACTTTAGCATTCATAGAGTCCAAAATCCTTAATGATTCATTATCTCACACTGTAATTCTCTAGTGGTATAGTGGTTAAGAGTCTGACTGCTAACCAAAAGGTCAGAGGCTTGAATCTACCATCTGCCTGGAATCTCAACTAGGCAGTTCTACCCTGTCCATCAAGGTTGCTATGTCAAAGTCCACTTGGTAGCAATGGGTTTGGGTAGTTCTCTAGACTCAATTGTGACCCTGCCTACTTGCCATGTAAAAGCATGTGCACAATTACAAACACATAGGAGTACACAAGGCAGGCCAATGCCCTTGCTCTAAGCTCCAGGATGCCAGACGTGCTGCTATGTGAGCCCATCACCATCTAAACTGTATCCCAATAAAATTCTATTTTCTTGTCAGGTCTACTCTTTGGAAACTATTACTGGATGTAATGTATCAAGCATATTTGAACATTTCCTCAATGTCAGCTTTTAAATTTTAAAAGATGAGATAATGGGGAAAATTTCTGCACCTGAATTTAAAGTCCGGTTGCAAGTTCTAGCTCTGCTACTTAATATCTGTGGGACTTTAGGAAAGTCATTTTGCTACTTTAAACCTTAAGTTTCTTATTTCTTTCTTCTGTGGATATCCACAAGAACAATTTAGGAAAAGCAAGAAAAAAGAGCATGTATATAAATATTTAACTTCATTAGTAATCAAAGAAATGGAATTCAAAACAATATTGAGACTATATTTTTTTTTCATTTATCATGGTGGAAGAGATTTCTTAGTAACTTTTTATTTTTATGCAAATGACATGTGCCTTCTATGTTTGCTTGTCAGCCATGCCCTTCTCCATTTTTGTAAGATGTTTTCATAATCATACTATGCTAATTTATTTTTGGAGCAACACATAAAAGACTGGCATAGCAACACGAATCAAAATACCTCACAGGGGGAAGATGTAGTCTGCAAATAAACACAGAAGGTGTGCATTATTTGTATGAAAATATAGTATAGGCCTCAATGTTACACAGTGGCTGAGAGACCACATGCACTGCTCATCCTCAGTAAATGGTACAGCCTTTCTGGAAAGTAGTTTTTAGAGATATATTATTGTTGTTAGGTGTTGTTAATTCAGTTCTAACTCATAGTGACCCTATGTACAATGGAATTAAACATTGCACAGTCCTGTACCATGTCCACATTCACTGGTTTGTTTGAGCCCATTGTTAACGGCCACTGTCAATTTATCTTGTTGACAGTCTTCTTGCTTTTTGCTGACCCTCTGCTTTACCAGACATGATGTCCTCCTGCAGGCACTGATCCCTCCTGACAACATGTTCATTGTCTCACCATCCTTTCTCTAAGGAGCACTCTGGTTGTACTTGTTCCAAGACAGATCTGTTGTTTCTTTTGGTAGTTTATGGTATATTCAGTATTCTTTGCCAAAACCACATTCAAAGGCATCAATTCTTATTCTGTCTTCCATATTCATCGTCCAGCTTTCACATGCATATGATGATTGAAAACACCACATTTTGGGTCAGGTACACCTTAGGCTTCAAGGTGACATCTTTGCTTTTCAACACTTTAAAAAAGAGATCTTCTGCATCTTTAAGGTGTTGATTGTGGATCCAAGTAAAATGAAATCATTAACCTCATCCGTTCTCTATTTATTATGATGTTGTTTATTGATTCAGTTGTGAGGATTTTTGCTTTCTTGATATTGAGGTGCAATCCATACTGAAGGCTGTGGTCTTTAATCTTCATCAGTGTTTCAATCGTCTTGACTCAGCAAGCAAGTTTGTGTCATGTGCATAAGGCAGGTCATTAGTGAGTCTTCCTCCAATCCTGATGCCACATTGTTCTTCACATATTCCAGCTTCTCAAATTATTTGCTTGGCATACAGATTGAATAAGTATGGGAAAGTATACAATCCCTAAATCACATCTTTCCTGACTAAACATGCATTGTCTCCTTGTTCTGTCTGAACAACTGCCTCTGGATCCATGTACAGATTCCTCATGAACACTTAATGAAGTATACTGGAATTCCCATTTTCTTCAATGTTATCCATAATTTGTTATGATCTACACAGCTGAAAGCCTCTTCATAGTCAACAAAACTGAAATAAATATCTTACTGGTATTCTCTGCTTTCAGCCAGGATCCATCTTACATCAACAACGATATCTCTGATTCCATGTTCTCTTCTGAATCCAGCCTAAAGTTCTGGAAGATCTTTGCAATATATTGCTGCAGTCACATTATCTTTCGCAAAATGTTACTTCTGTGTGATATTAATGATATTGTACAGTAATTTCTGCATTTGGTTGGATCACCTTCTTAGGAATAGGCATAAATATGAATCTCTTCCAGTTGACTGACCAGGTAGCTGTCTTCCAAACTTCTTGGCACAGATCAGTGAGCACTTCCAGTCCTGCATCCATGTGTTGAAACCTCTCAGTTGACATTCCATCAATTCCTGGAGGTGTATTTTTCAGCAATGCCCTTTGACTTTGTCTTTCAGTACTTTCAATTACTGATCATATGCTATCTCTTCAAAACAGCTGAAGGTCAACCAGTTCTTTTCGGTATAATGACTCTTGTGTATCCCTTCCATCTTCTGTTAATGCTTCCTGTGTTGTTTAATATTTTCCCTGTAAAACCCTTCACTGTTGCAATTCATCTTGAATTGGTTCTTCAGGTCTTTCGCCTTGAGAAATGCAGAGTGTGTTATTCCCTTCTGGATTTCTGTCTCCAGTTCTTTGCACATGCCATTATATTACTTTTGTCTCCTCAGGCCGCTCTTTGAAATCTTCTGTTCAGTTCCTTTCCTCTGTTGTATCTTCCTTTTGTTTTAGCTACTTGATGTTCAAAAGCAAACTTACAAAGTCTCTTCTGACATCCATTTCTGCTCTTTTCTGTCTTTCCTGTTTTTGTAACGACCTGTTGCTTTCTTCATTTATGATGTCTTTGATGTCATTCTGCAACTCGTCTGGTCTTCAGTCATTAGTTTCACCACTTCATATCTGTTCTTGAGATGGTCTCTAAAACTCATGTGGGATATACACAAGGTTGTACCTTGGATCTCGTGGACTTTTTATAATTTTCCTCAGTTCCAGTTTGAACTCGAATATGAGCAGTTGATGTTCTGTGCTGCAACCAGCATCTGGCCTTGTTCTGACTGACAATATTGAGATCTTCCATTGTCTCTTTCCAGAGATGTAGTTGATTTACATTCTATGTATTCCATCTGGTGAGGTCCATGTGTAAAGCAGCTTTTCGTGTTGGTGAAAAAAGGTATTTACAATGAAGAAATCACTGGTCTTATACCATTCTATTATTCAATGTGTAGGATCATTTCTATCACCAAGGCCATATTTTCCAACTATTGATAATTCTTTTTTGTTTCTCACTTTTCTATTTCTATCACAAGTAACTATCAGTGCATCCTGATTACATTTTTGGTCAATTTCAAACTGAAGAAGCTACGAAAAATCTTCCATTTCTTCATCTTTGGCCTCTGTGGTTGGTGCATAAATTTGAATAATAATTGTATTAACTGGCCTTACTTGCATTAAGAGATTTAAACATATTATATCAAGCCCACTTCTACAAATGTATTTTAAATTTTAAAATGTCATGATGATGAGAAAGATTTCTGAACAAAAAAGTTACAGTAGCATTATTTATAACAAGTTGCAAAAATAAAAGCAACCCAAATATACAAATTAGAGTAATTACTCCATAAGTCATAGTTCAACATACAGAGGACCTGATTAGACAAAAAGTAGCACTTATTGTCTAATGCACTAAATGCTACAGAATTGTTCAGTTCAAAATGTTTTCATCTTAAGTTATTTGGAATTCACCTCAATAAAATAAAATGAATTTAATTCAATTCAGTTAAGAAAAAAAAAACCTGTTCGGCATTGTGAAACATAAAAATTTTATATTTAGTAGGTGAAACAGTTCCTGTTGATATGTTGAATTTGAGAGTTGTGATAGAAAGAAAATTCAAGACAACTTAACAGATTTCAGAACTAGAAAACTAGTTTAGTAGTTGGGGAAAAGGATTAAGAGTTAACTGAAAGAATGCATGAGGTTGATTAGAGATATTTTAAGTTTAATATAGCTTAAAGCTTAAGAGAATATGTGAAATGGAGTGAGGAAGCTGAGCGGAAAACTCCTTATCTATTTTTTCACTATTATTATTTTCCTAAGGGATCCAGCATAAACAAAGAGCCAAATTTCTAACAGAGTTAACATTTAAGCTAAATGTAACACAAAAATTCCACCATATCATCACAGGGATATGGGCTGCAGAAGTATCTTATACTTAACATTAGATATTCTATATAAGGCAAAAAAACTCCGTTCGTAGAATTACCTGTCATTGATACGATCTACTAGGACTTCGATCTCTTTCTCTAATTTTTCATTGTCCTCTGTCAACATAGAATATGCTTTTGAAAGATCTGAAAAATCTTTTGAAATATTGGAAATCTCAATGTCCCATGTAGCTTTCTTTAAAGGAAAAAAAGAAAGAAAGAACAATTTAGACATCTTTATCAGCCTTTCTGTCTTTCCAGAAGATAAAAAGAGATAATAATGAAATCGCTTTTAGTTGCATGAGCTAATATTCAGGAATACAAAATAGAGCTCTAGCGAGACTCTAGGGAAAGGATAACTTACTGTGGCATAAAAAGTATTGAGTGCATCCATATATTCCTTTTCACGAACTTTTTTCTTCCGGGTTAGTTGATCGTAAGACCTTTTTAACTCCTCTAACTAAGGAAAATAAAAGATACACATAAAACAGGTGAACTGTATTTCTTCTCTTTCTATAAGGTGAGAAATATATTACATTAGACTTTATGCAGTTATTACAACCATTTATTAAAATTGTTTTAAATAATACCATGAGGTATTTCCATTATGAAAACTGATGCATATTTATGAACAAATGTACCAAATCAAGTGTTCAAATGAATACCATAACACCCACCTGAAACCTATTGCTGTCAAGTCAGGTCTGACACATGGTGATCCTAGAGGTCAGAGTAGAACTGCCCCCTAGAGCTTCCAAGCAGTGCCTGGTGGATTTGAACTGCCAACCTTTTGGTTAGTAGAGGTAGCACTTAACCCACTATGCCGCCAGGGTTTCCTCAAATTAATTAATACATCATAATAAAATAGAATGTAATTTATTTACGTAAGAATTGATAAACATTAGAAAATTCTAAACCATAATTCATCATACCTGTTGCCACTGAGTTGATTCCAACTCATAGTGACCCCATAGGACAGAGCAGAACTGCCTCCACAGGGTGTCCAAGGAGTTATTGGTAGATAGATTAGAACCACTGTGCCACCAGGGCTACTTATTCATCAGGTTAAAGTAGATAGTAGAAAATAGCATAAATGTGACAACACTCCACAAAGAGCCATTTAATAACTTCAAGACTGAATTTCCATAACATTTTAACTAAGACGAGAATAAAACTACTCAAATATAATACAACAAACCATTGGTAAATATAAAAATAAATCACAAAATACTGATTGTAAGCTCATTGAATTCAGGAATGAAATCAAATTATCTTTTATTAGTACTATTACAGTAGTAAACAGAATAAGAGAAAATCATGACTAACTTTAAATGATACTGATTATCAAGGTAAACATAACTCTGTACTTAAAACTACAGTGATTTTGGTAAAATGGCTAGACGTAAGCATGATGAAGTTAATAGCTATTATCTATTAAACCAATAATCTGTTATAAACAAATACAGGAAAATAACAATATTGTTAAAATATAATATATTTTGGAATAAATTCAACAAAAATAGGGATAATCTATTCAACTCCAATACAAAGACCCATAATAAGAAAGACTTAATAGCAGTTCTTTCCAATTGTTTTTTTTTTTTTAGGGGTAAAATCAGGTTTATATGGAAGGAAAAATATGTGGGATTAGACAAGAAGTACATGGAAATTACAAATGTTGGAAACCTGCTTGCAAATATCAAAACATCCTATAATACTGCTGTATCAAAGAAGTATTTATTTGAACATTTTAAAAGACAATGATCAGGTGGAAAAACTAGAGCCCAGAAATAAATTTCAGTGAATTTTTTTGTTAATGGTATCAGAACTGAGTGGGAAAAGAACAGCTTAATTTAACTAAGAGTGCTGGCAATGTCATAACATTAGTATAATTCATAATAATTATCTGTGAAAGAAAATGAAGGAAGGGAGGGAGGAAGGGAGGGAGGGAGGGAAGGAGAAAGAGGAACAGATGCAGGCAGGGAGGCAGGAGGTATCCACTTTACATAATAGTAAAGCTAAGTTTCAGAGAGATAATATGAAATAAAGCACAAAACAGGACAAATGATTAGAGAAATCTATGAGTTTGTTTGCATAGTCTTCGTATAAGCAGAATGTTACTTTCCAAGTTAAGCCATCAGGCCTAATGTTAAAAAGTGGGATCTTTCTCCCTAAGATCTGGTAAAAACAAAACAAAACAGGATATTCATTCTCACAACTTTTCTTCATTACTGTATTTTTGGTTCTAGTCAGGGAAATTAGGCAAGGAAAAGAAATAAAAGGCATCCATTGGCAACTTGGCTTTATACTGGATAAGAAAGAAGTAAAATCATCTGTATTTAGAGATGAAGAGATCTTGAACATAGAAATTTCTAAAACTTCATTGTTGTTGTTAAAGCCAAGTGCCAACAAGTCGGATGTAGCTGCTGTCAAATCAGCTCCTTCTCATGGTAGTCCTGCTTACAATCAGAATAAAATGTTCCTGGTCCTTCACGCATCTTGGTATGCTTGAACCCACTGTTGAGGTCATTGTATCAGACCATCTCACTAAGGATTTGCTGCACCTTCATTAGCCTTCTGCTTTACCAACATGATGTCATTCTCCAGTGTTCAGTCCCACCTGATGACATGTCCAAAGTAAGCAAGTCAAAATCTTAGACAACATTCTGTGATCCATAACGTTTTCACTGGCTAATTTCTGGAAGTAGATCACTAGGTCTTTCTTCTTAGTCTGTCTTTATCTAAGTTCCATAGAAGCCTATCTACCACAGGTGACTGTGCTGATATTTGAAATACCAGTGGCACAGCTTCCAACATCACAGCAACACATAAAATACCACAGTATAACAAACTGATGGATGGTGGAATGATGGAAGAAATCCACATATGCATAGGAATAAATTTTACTAAGGACGTGCAAGACTTGTACTCTAGAAACTATAACACATAGCTCAGAGAAATTAAAGAGGTCTAAATAAATGGAAAGACACCCCATGTTCATGGATTAGAAGAACTGAATATTACTAAGGTGATACTCACTGCCATCGAATCAGCTCTGACTCATAGTGACCCTATAGGGCAGAGCAGAACTGCTCCATTGAGTTTCTAAGAAACACCTGGTAGATTCCAACCACTGACCTTTTGGTTAGCAGCCATAGCACTTAACCACTACACCATCAAGGTTTCCTGTTATAAGGTGATACTACTATTTAACTGATATATAGATTCAATGCAATTCCTATAAAAATTCCAATTTCCTTCTTATATAAATTGTCAGTGAGGCTCTAAAGTTCATATAGAAACTCAAGATCCAGAATAGCCAAAATATCTTGAAAAGAAGAGCAAATGTGGAAGATTCACACTTCTTGCTTTCAAATCCCACAACTACAAAGCTACTGTGATTGAAGTATTGTGGTATCAGCACAGAATGGTATTTGTTGTTGGTGTTCTTTGTTGCCAATGAAATAACATTGAGAGTCCAGAAATAAAACCATAATACATCTATTGTTGACTGATTTTCAATAAGATGCCCAGATAATTCAATGGTGAAAAAGTAGTTTTCTCAAAAAAGTTGCTGGGAATTCTGGATATCAACATGGAAAAAAAAAAAAGAAGGATTTTGACTCCTCCTCTATACCATATGCAAAAGTTAACTCAAAATGGATCAAAGACCTAAATGTTAGAGTTAAATCTTGTAAGAAAAGTATATGTGTGAGTCATAATGATTTTGGATTAGGCAATAGTTTCTTAGATAAGACACTTACAGTACTGGTAATCAGTCATTAAATTGGATTCCATCAAAATTAAAACTTTTTTTAACCCTAAACAATGTTAGCAAGAAAATGAAAAGATGCTCCACAGAATGGAAGAAAATATTTTCAAATCATACTTGTGATAAAAGTCTGGAATTCACATAGTACTCTTAAATGCAATAATGTGCAGGAAAAAATTTAATTAAAATGGGCAAAATTATAGATATTTACCAAAGAAGTTGTATAAATGGCCAATAAACACACAAAAAGGTGCTCAATGCCACTAGTTACAAAACACAAAACCAAACCCACTGCAATTTGAGTCAATTCTGAATTACAGTGACCCTATAGGGCAGAATATGACTGCTCCATAGACTTTCTGTGGAGTATCTGGTAGATTTGAATTGCTGACCTGTTGGCTAGCAGCCACAGCACTTAACTACTATGCCACCAGGGTTTCCCGTTAGTTATTAGGGAGATACAAATCAAAACCACAATGAGACTATGTCTTCACAAAAATGATGGATATAACAAAATAAAGTGAGGAAAAAAAAACAGAAAATATCAATTGTGATTGTGATTGAGAAATTCTAACTCTCACACATCGCTGGTGTGCATGTAAAATGTTAGAGCTGTTTTGCAAAATGGTTTGGCAGTTCCTCAAAATGTTAGAGATAGAATTATCACATATCCCAGCAGATCCACTCCTAGGTATATAACAAGAATAATGAAAACGTACATTAAGAAAAGCTTGTACCTTGGCTGTACCTAAATGACCATAGAAACCCTGGGGATATAGTGGGTAGTTCAAATCTACCAGGCGCTCCTTGGAAACTCTATGGGGCAGTTCTACCCTGACCTCTAAGGTCGCTATGAGTTGGACCCAACTTGATGGCAGTGAGCTTGGTTTTGGTTTTGGAAATGACCATAGCAGCATTATTTATGACAGCCCTAAAGTGGAAATATCCCAAAAGACAATTAACAAGTTGACAAACAAAATGTGGGTTCATCCATATAATGGAATAATATTTAGCTATGAAAGGAATGAAGTTCTGACACCTACTACAACATGGACAAATCTCAAAAACATTATGGTAAGTGAAAGAAGCCAGACATAAAGGATCACATATTGTATGATTTCATTTATATGAAATGTTCAGGAAAGGCAAAGTCATAGGCAGAAAGTCTAGGAACCAGGTAGAGGAAAGAATGGGAAGTGACTGTTAATTGTTACAGTACAGTGACTGAACCTAAAGCCCCTTGAAGTTTTGCTACGCTAATAACTTGAAAGGTTTAGAACAAGCAAATAATCTTCTCTCAGCTAAATTTTATCAGAGGCCAGAAAGGGTGAAGACAAGATAACCTTTTGGATAACTGACCAGATAAGATGGATACCTACAGCAGGCAAGAATTGCTGATATCTGAGCACCCTGATGACTCTTTGTACTTCTGAAGGACTTAATTGTTAATGACTGTTTTGGAGTTGTAAAATGACTCAAGTTATCCTCTGAGTATGTAAGGGCAAATGTCTTGAAGAGCTAGGGGTGGCCTGGAATGCAGCCAATTATATAATACAGCTCTTCTAGCCATGTGTAGTCTTATAACTCCCACAAAATGACTGGGTAGGATTATGCATTGCATGGTGTTTGTAGTCTACTAAGGGGATTAGACTGCTTGTTGATAACCCAGATGGAACCCTAACCAGGGGATTAGTAAGTTTTACCATCTCACTAGGCTTAAAATATGCAATCCCCAAGAAAGGAAGGAGAGACCTCACTACCATTAGAAAAAGAAGAGCTAGAAGCAGAACATGTCCTTTGGACCTGGAATCCCTGTGCTGACAACCTCCTAAGTGCAGAAGATGGCATAAGGTGGTATTGAAGTGGCAGCAAAGAAATGGCAGCAGTAGAACCAGATGATTGGTTGAAAAAACTACAGTGGCTTCACTGGCTCATAGAGCAAGGCAGCTGCAGTGGTTGAGTTGACCCATGGAATGGGAGAGCTCAATGCCTTTGAGCTAAGGCTTCCTGGCAGAGTGGGGTACCTACAGGCACTAATCAGTGGAGCTAAGAAGATTTTTAACACTTGTCCAAGCAGTACAGAACAGGGCAGAGGCCAGGCCAGGCATGGCCAGGCTGAGGGCCAAAAGGCTCAGGGTCTGGAGGCTGAGGGCCCAAGAGTGACGCCTGCCGGTAGACACAGCTATAAAGCTAGTCTCACTGAAGCACTGCATTGTGAGTTCCACTTGATCCTCAATTTTAACATGTTACTTCCCTGATAAATGCCATGACTCTGAGAAAAGCCTGTAATTCTTGTGTAGTCAAGGCAAAGGTGTGTTAAACTCACTAAAGAAATACAGAGTACCATGGGAGGGATAGCTGGTTGGTCTCAGAACTGGTTGAAAGGTTGGAGGGAAAGGTATGTTTGACCTACATCTCATAGGAATCAGACTTGGGCTGATACTGATCTTGATTCCCGCTCCTCCCTCTTATTAAGTTAGATGAGACCTGACACCACCATGCCATCTTTACACTGGGACAGGATTTCTTCTTGGAAGAATGAAAATGTTACAGAATTAGAAAGTGGTTGTAGTTGTACAATCTTACAAGTATACCAAAAAAAAAAAAAAAAAAATTAAACTGTGCACTTCAAAATAAAAGACCAGTATTTCCTAAAAGGCACAAGATTAATGACAAAACCATGTATCTCAATGAGACATATTTTGGAAACCACTATTATTTAGTCATATCACACACTGCTTACCCTATAATTTATTCAACAAATTTCTTTAGATAAACTTAAATAATTATTTTAAAAAAGAAACTCCAAGAGTGTAAGTTAAAATCTGATATCAAATGTCATATACAAGAAGGAACTACAAGAAAATAAAATGAAAACACTTTTATGAAATTACATACAAGTAGTCATTCAGTATACCTAAATAAATACTAAATATAATTGTCTTAGAAGTGAAGTTTGTAATCAATAGTTAATGTAATATTTAGAGTAATGCTATCACTTTGAGCTAAGAGATTTGATTAATTGTAAGATAATTTAGTGTTCTAATTTAGAGTTTAACTAGAACTTAACCTCAAGCTTTATCTGTATTCATAAAACTCACTGCGGTTTAGTCAGGTCTGAGCCATAGCGACTCTACAAGTCGGAGTAGAACTGCCCCATAGAGTTTCCAAGGAGTGCCTGGTGGATTTGAACTGCCAACCTTTTGGTTAGCAGACATAGCACTTAACCTACTACGCCGAAAGACCACATACATTTAATGATTTATGTATTTGAGTACTAGGCTTCCTTTTTAATCCAAATGACAATAAATTTGTGTAAAATATTGTTTTGAGAAGGCTTTGAAAGGTATGTCAGTATAGTTCTTTAGAAACTGTCACAGTACCTTGCATCACAGCAAAGTATTGTGCAAAATTTTGTTACTATCATGGTTTTAATGTGTTTGAAAAATAACCATGAAAAAACCGGTAACCAAAACTTGTAGATAGTTCCACACATCTTAATATATTCTTTAGATAAAGCTGTAACAAATGCATTGACACAGTAAGAAAACATTCAGCCTGACAGGATTAGTGGGTATATGTGATGATATCAGTTTTGCTGATTTTCATTTTTTTACTTAGCATGGAATACTTATTTAAGATTTCTATTAGGATCATTTTAGAAGTCTAAATGAGAAAATATGTTTGTAAAATACCCTAATTTTTTATGCCATTCCCAATGTGGCTAATCATAAAATCATCTAGAAACCTGGATCTTTCACTTAGGACTACGTAAGTCATTCTTTCGGCAAACTGTGTAGAGAACAAGAAATTTTCAGGAAAGCCAGTATGAGGAATGGCTGTTGACCATCCATTTACAAAGCTGAGAAAATATGAGGAATAAAGTTAACAACTTCAGACAGTATTTCTATTAAAGTTCATTCTCCTTTTGTGATGGCTTCTCTATGAATACAACAGTTATTTGAACACATGGCGTAAGTTCTCTTCTTTCAGCTGACTATGTGATTAGCATTAATCTGTGCTTAACCCAAAACATGGAGTCCAGAATATGGTGCCATTTCTTAAAAGTCACCAATAAGTAAAATTTCCTTATTTTTACACATCAGAAAGGACTTCTTTAGATAGCAGTGAATTATACTAACTTTCTTATATTAGGAATAATAATTAGTTCTTTACACATTGGTAATATCTGTAAGTCAAAGATGACTTGTGCTACTTGATATAGGCATTTAATGAAAGATTTTGTTTGTACTGTCTTTGGATCTCACTGTTGACTTTTTTTTGATAGCAGATTTGATAAATGACTTGTTACCTGCTTTAGTAGGTCTGGGCTTTGAAATTATGCTTTAAAAGATGCTAAATATGTTTTAAAAGACATGAAAACCATGTTTAAAAAGATACTAAAGTGTTGGTGTTTTCATTCTATATCTCTCTGCATATAAGTTTCAAGTATCTTTCACTTTGTTTTAAAATTTTGATGGGTAATTTTGTGAAGTAATTTGTGTGCCTCAAAATGATATTTATGTTTCCATTATTAATCCTAAATATTAGGACCAAACTTTGCACACATAATGAAATAATTTCATTTTCCTCCCCAGTTCATAAAATTCAAAATTCAGATAAATTTTGTGTTTTCATACAATTTTTTTTTCCTCTAGAGCTTGTACTTTTACAGTGTTAATAAAAGTTTGTTTAGGCAATACTTCCTGTTGGTCTTCCCTCCTTTATGAAGACAGGTGACTGATTCCACCACATCTTCCACAAGTGATGGCTGTTACAGGCTTTACTGCTACACTTAACAATTCTCTTTTTAAAACACTTATTCACAGTGGAAGAAACCAGAAATAGGCCTAACACTAGTCTGTCATCATGTATAATTATACGTATTTCACATATCAAACCAATGCCAATTTCTAGAAGTAGAATTTCCAATAACTTAACACTGGAAGGAATAAATTATAAACAGGGACACTCAATGTTTGAGGATAAACATTAATGATCTTTACCACCGTATCTTTGATGACTGTTTGTGGAAGTCTGAATAAATAAATTTATGAAACATGCATAAGCATACCTAAATGCTGCACATATAATTCCTGTAACCTGCAATTTTTGAATAAGTACTATTACCTTAGCAATAAAATCTATGAAATCACTAGCATTATGGTATTACATTCTCTAATATCAATGGCAATGAAAATATAATTTCAAAAATGTTAATCATTGGGATATCTAAAATCATTGGAATACTGTATGATTTTAGAAATGCCAGTGGCACAGTGGTTAAGAGCTTGGCTGCTAACTAAATGGTCAGCAGTTTGAACCTACCAGGCACTCCTTGGAAACCCTAACGAGCAGTTCTACTCCATCCTATAGGGATTGCTGTGAGTCAGAAATAACTTCAAGGCAATCGGTTTTTTGTATACCATGAATAGCAATCACTGTAATTAAAAAAAAAAAAAAAAATCCTGGTGGTGCAGTTGTTAAATGCTATAGCTGCTAACCAAAAGGTCTGCAGTTTGAATCTGACAGGCACTCCTTGGAAACCCTATGGGGCAGTTCTACTGTGTCCTATAGGGTCACTATGAGTTGTAATCAACTCAACAGCAATGGATTGGAGTTTTTTGTTTGTTTGTTTTGGCAGTTAAAATAATTAAATAAGATGTTTAAAGGGGTAGTAAAGCATAAGCATAAATAAACACTACCAGGCAGGGAAAAAAAAATAATATATATAACCCTTTTTCACCCAAGAATTAGGTAGATATAGTTTAAAAATATCTACAGTGCTGGGAAAAATTAATCAGATATTATTACTGCTTGTCAAATACACAATATATACATACATTATATGTAAAACTCTTGGAAACTATTTTAGAAACATCTATTTTAAAAAATACATGTAGCTCTAATACAACATTCAAAATTTTAGAGAGTCTATCCCATAGATTCTCCCACAGAGTCACAAAATCAAAGTCATTCCTACTGAATTGATTCTGACTTATGGCAGCCTCATGTGTTACACAGTAGAACTACCTTAGAACTATAGGGATTTCTTGGCTGTAATCTTAAGGAAAATAGATTGCCAGGTCCTTCTTCCTCAAGGAATGAACTGCTAATCTTTAGGTAAACTGCTTATAGCAAACTGCCTACACTACCCAGGACTTTTATATAAAAACAACATGTATTTATCATAATATTGTTTGCAGAAGTTAACAATGGTATTCAACCTGAATTCATTTGCAAGTTGTGAATAAAGTGTAATAACTCAGTAAACCTTCATTACAATGTCCTAATAAGTTTCCTGTGCATCAGAAACTAAGAAAGAAAAAGAGAGAGGCCGGAAGGGAGGGAACAAAGGAGGTGTCAGTTTTTAGTCTCGCTTTCTGAAAGGGTTCATGACATAAATATATTTGAACCAACAGAATATAGTCATGCCTAACACAGAACATGGATCAGAGGTAAAGGGTATTTTCCTGAGTTTTGGATTACTTCTGTTTCTTTTCTTTCTTGGCAAGGAAGGTCATAGAGGCATAATTATTTTGTAGCTGAGTTTTAGTGTCCATTAAACCACAGTGGGCATTGTGACTCAGCTGTATCAGCAACAGCAGTGGCCTAGACCCTACTAGAGCTTCCTGATCCTGGAAGAGGGACAGGCTTGGTACAGATGTTCCTGGAGTCATGAGTCCCAGGGATAGCCTCACATGTGGTAGCTTCTATGCTGGGCAATTCTGGAAAACATTCCTGGAAGTATAGCTGAGAATTCTCTGTAATAGCTTTCCAATGTAGGAAACAGAAATTCCTTCTGCTTAAAACAGTGGAATTTCTGTTTCCCACATTTCATCCTAACTGCTCTGATGGCATATTCATAATTTCATCTAATAACATGGAGATAGTTCCACAAGGTATTTTTAAGTGCAAGAACAAGATTAATAAATGTATTCATAAGACAAATCTAGTTTTGTACATACAAAACAGCAAAAACAAATCATACAAATGTATTTAATGTAGCATATATTTAAAGAAACTAAAAATATATGCAAGATGACACACTATGCTGCTAGCATAGCATTGGTTATTTCATGATGTTTTGAAAGACTAAGAAGACAAGAATAGGAGAGACAGTGAGAAAGAGAAAAGAATAAATAAATTGGATCTCAATCCCATCAAAAATAAATAAATTTGGGTGAATTGTGGACATAAATGTGAAAAGTTAAAGCAAAGCTTTTATGTAATAAAACAAAAGAATATTTTTAGAAACATAAAGTAGCCAAGGATTTATTATATTAAAGAGAATGAACCATAAAGAAAGATAGCATAAATTGTACTGCATTATAAGAAAAGAAGCTATAGTGGCACAGTGGTGCATCACTCAACTGCTAACCAAAAGGCAAGCACTTTGAACACGCCAGTAGCTCTATGGGAGAAAGATGTGACAGTCTGCTTCCATAAAAATTACAACCGTGGAAACTCTGAAGGCATTTCTACTCTGTCCTCTACAGTTGTTGTGAGTCAGAAATGACTCAATTCTAAGAAGTTTATAAATAAGTACCTTTGGGAGTGAAGTAACACAAAGTTGCAGAGGAGGAAGCACTAGAAGTCTATCCTCTACTAAAACAGTTTTATTGGCAACTGTAACAGTAACTAACTGTTTTAGAACTCTGGAACCTCAGTGGACACTGAAATCAAACAACATAATGCTTGGTGAAGCAACAAGCTGGTAATATTTCCTAGGCCACTGACCTACTGAAGAGATAATAGAATTGGGACATATGCAAAAATTATCTTTGATAAATTACTAAACAAACATTTGGTTGCATCCTTCATTAAGCAATCCCTCATGAATGGGAGCTTCATATATTTTCAGGTTTTTATTTGTATTGTATTTTTCCTGGGAGTACAAGGGAATCTCTTTTGAAAAACCAGTTAGATATAAACTTTGGAACAGTGTGGGTGGCCACACAATTTTGGAGCACAGCCTTTGAAAAACTGTTAGGGGAAGTTGCTGAGCAAACAGACCATTACTGCCTTCAGTATTTCAAAAAAAAAAAAAAAAAGCAATTGCTGGGGAAAGGGTAGAATCTAAGTTTCTAAGTTCCAGAGTTTAGACATTATAGAAGAGACAGAAATTTCCCCTATGAAAGCATGAATAATGGACAGATTATAAGACTTTAAAACAAAATTAAATATACTTAAAAAATAAAGGAAAACATGGAAATGAACTTTAAAACATCAGGAAACTGATACAGGAACAAAATGAGAATTTGAACAAAGAAATAGAAACTATAAAGAGGAAATATTGGGGCTGAAAAATACAATAACACAAAAAATTCAAAGTAGGTACTCAACAGCAGATTTGAGAGCAAAATTAAAAATCAGCATTAGAAAATAAGTAAATCAAAATTTCTTAGTCTAAGAGCACAGCAGAAAATAAAAAGAGACTGAACAAATCTAATGGCATTATGAGCCACTAAGAACTAAGCCAATATAATAAGCATTATAGGACTTCCAGGAGGAGGGGAGAGAGAGAGAAAGAAAGAGAAACAGGAAGAATATTATAACAAATGGAAAAAAAACAAAAACAACTTTCCAGATATGATGGACATTACAAATCCAGGAAACCCCAACAACCCCCAGTAGAATTAACCCAAAGAGACGCACACTAAAACATAATCAAATTCTTAAAAACCAAAGACAGAGAAAATACTGACGGCTGTCAAAGCAAAGCAAACTGTCACATACAAGGGATCCTTAATAAATAATGTCTCTTCAAAAACCTTGGTGGCCAGAGGTGTAAGAAAAATGGAGAGTTATTACTTAAGGAGGAGTCCCTAAATGGCACTAATGGTTAAGCACTGTTCTACCAACTGACAACTTGGTGGTTACAATCCACTCAGAGGTATCTGGCAATCTGCTTCCCAATGATTACAACCACTGAAAACCCTATGGAGCACAGTTCTAGTCTGATACATATGGCATCACTACGAGTTGAATTCACCCAATGGTAACTGTAGTGGTTTATTACTGAAGGGATATACTGAGTTTCTATTAAACCAAAACACCAAATCAAACCAACTGCCATCGAGCTGATTCCAACATAAAGCCACCCTATAGTTTCTGTTAAAGATGATTAATAAAGCTCCGGGAAGGGAATGTGCAATGGTTGTACAACATGGTTAACATTCTGGCCTGAATTTTACATGCAAAAGTGTTTGAAATGGCAAATATTTGTTATGTATATTTCATCACAAAAAAACTGAAACAAAAAGATAAGCAAAGGCTGTTATTAAAAAATGCATACAAGTCAAAAACAAGTACTAATGTTAATTGTGATCTAGAATTCTGATACATGATAAACCCTAAACCAAACCTACTGAGGTCAAGCTGGCAGTTGAAACTCATTAACCATGCCATGGGAGGACTTTCCCCTGACCTCAAAAAATAAATAAATAAAATGAACCCACTACCATTGAGCTGATTTGAACTACATAAATCATCCCCGAATGACATAGCAGAACTGACCCATAGAGTTTGCAAGGAGTGTCTTTAGGGTTCAAACTGCTAAACTTTTTGTTAGCAGACATGGAACTTAACCACTTTGAAATCATGGCTTCTGAAGAATACGTAGTTATTTGCTTCCATAAGGGCAACAAACTTGGAAACCATATAGAGCAGTTCTCTGTCCCATAGAGTCACATTGAGTCAGAATTGACTCAACAACAATGGGTCTGTGTTTGAGTTATAGCAGTTCCCCACTTCAAGTATCTATAATAGTTTCCCCTTGCTGCTGCATTTTTCAGACTTCTTTTTTTATTTTTTGCCCTCAATCAGGTATGGAAAGTTCTGATTTTAAGGGTTCATATGACTACACTGAGGCAGGCAGATAATCCAGAATAGTCTAATTTTAAAGTGATTTATTAGTGGCCCTAATTACATGTGAAAGACTCCTGTTGCCATGTTACATTTATAACATGACTCCAGGAAGCAGGTTATGGGGACAAAATTCTGTCTACTGCACTTGTACTACTAACAGATAACACAGAAGGATAATACTTTAAAAAAAACTATGGGTAGTTTCATCTAAACATAGGAAAACTAAAGCATACAAAATAATATTGATATTATTGTTGCAAAAGACATTACTTTTCTTAGCTCTCTGTTTCAATTCAAATCAATTATAACATTTTCAAAATACATCTCTTTTACAAAATAGGCAATGTTTTCTTAACATAAAATCACAGATTTTTAGTTTAAAGGGATAAGTGAATTTACTAATGAATTACTTTGAGGAAAAGAATGTTGTACATTTAAAAATGTAATAATAAAGGTTAACTATGTAATTTCATTTGCTTTTAATGATATGCCCCAAAATTCTTTCAGATTCAAAGAAACAATGCTTTACTACCAACTTCTAAAGTACTCGAACATCTACAACAGTGCAAACCTAGTTCTTAAATTACAGTCAATTGCCATATCAGTTCCAACAGACAACTGGACAAGTAAGTCTCTAATCCTATTAAATCTATAAGATTAATGACAAGGAATCCAATAAATTTCATTAATGGGAATGTTCTTTAAAATAAACTTATAAAAGCCAAGCCAAAGGCATAGTTAAATAATTTTGAAAAATATGAAAACACAGGCAAGTACTTTAAGCCTTAGCAGGACAAAAGACAACGCCTACTTGAGTTTCTGGTAGGAAAGCATAATCACACTTTCATTATTTTTACATCAAAATATTACATTGTTGAGACATGTATGGAGCAGAGGAATAGTGTGCTGTCACCGGATAGGGAGAGCAGTGGAAGCTGCATATAGGTGGGCATGTAAATTTATACAGGAATGTACATTGTCACTCAGTCATAATAAATAAATAAATAAATAAATATACATATATATATATATATATATACATTCCATTGCTGGTTAAAATGATTCATTACACCAATATAAATTTTGGGGAGATATTTGCCTTAGCTTTGCTTACAATACTTCAAGGGTGTTGAGGGAGAGAGAGAGTCAGTCATAGATTAGTTGATAGAAATTTGGTTAGGTGAAAGCAATAACAGCGCACAGTAGAAAGTAGACCAACTTAACTGGACTTCAACATAAACTAAAAACTCTTCTAATCTTAATCCCATATTACAAAAACAGAGTAACAGGGGTGGGCTCTGGGGACCATGCTCACAGGGTATACTGAGGCCAGCTGACATAACTAGCCTATTGCTAAGAGGGTCTTTTGCACGCCATATTGGCAACTGGCATCTGGGGTCTTAAAAGACAGGAAGCTACCATCTGAGGTACACCGCATGGTTCCATTTCATCTGGAACAGATAATCACTGAGAACAACACAGATATGAGAGAAAAATAGCCCAGGAGACAGAAGGACCCATGTGAATGGGAGACTGTATCAACATGTGACCAGAAGAACCAGATGGTGCCCAGCCACCACCAAAGACAGCCATGATGGGGCTCAGAAGAAGAGGGTGCACCTCCAGAACTCTACTACCAGATCACAATTGGTGGTTTGATGGCCTGGTGCTTCCTCTGGGAGCAAGGCCCCTAGACCTGCTTCTACCCCTGTCCAGAAAACACTACTGAGGTCAACTCTTTGGACAAAAATGCACTGGACTCAGGGACACAGTGTGACCATATGATGTGTGTGTTCTTTGGTTCTATGCATTTATAGGATGCTGTCCTATTGGCCTCTTACTAGAAGGGAGAAGAGAAGGTGGAGAGGAAGAGACAGGAGATTGTTGAGAGGATACAACATGTATAGAAAGAAAAGGAAGAGTGTGTTGTCACCAGGCAAGGAGAGGACAAGGAGCTGCAGATAGGCAGGCATACAAATTTAATTTGGATTGTACACTTACACTTAATCACAATTACAAAAACACATTAACTATTAGAGACAAGAAAACTGTAGTATTGGTTAAATCCAAAACCTATTTCAGCTTTTAAAAATTCAATTAAAATTTTAAAAATCTAATTTAAGAAGTGAAAATAATATGTATAATAAGAAAGAATACAAACAAAATTTGTAAAAGACCATTCTATATTATACTAGGATAATACATTTGAAAATATTAATCCATTTGTATGATTTTTCTAGTCCATCTATAGGATGTCATCCTGCTGACCTCTGGCTGGAGGAAGGAGAGTGGGTGGAGAGGAGGGGAAAGAAGACTGTTGGGAGGATGATAAATATATGGAGCAGAGAGGAATAGTGTGCTATCACCAGGCGGAGAGAGCAGTGGAAGCTGCATATAGGTGGGCATGTAAATTTATACGGGAATGTACATTTTAACTCAGTCATAATTAAAAAAAAAGTGATGCCAAAAAAAAAGAAAAATTACAAATTAAGCCCAAGAAGAAATGTATAGCTAATTGGTTGTCTATGAAAGGGAAAATACTAATTCAAATAATACGGAAAAAAACTTATCAGAGTTAAGATTTTCACCAACATATTCTACCAAATTTTCAAGGAAAAGTTAAGTCTATATTAACTCGTCCAGGTAATAAGAAGAAATGCTTCACAACTCATCTAATGAATCTATTATAATCTTGATAAAATCTATCAAATACAGCACAAATTAACCACAGTGGAATACAAAATCACTTATGAATATGGATGCAATATCCTAAATAAAATACTTGCAAATCCAACTCAGCAGTAAATTAAAAGAACAATAAACCATAACCAGATTTCATCCCAAGCATTTTAAAATGATTTACTATTTAGGAAACTATTAATATAATACATTATTTTAATAAGTCAGACGAGAAACTCTGCACAGATACTCGAAAAATATTTTCTATATGTCAGCATCTAGTAGGAGTTTTGCACTCTGACTATACCAGAAGTTATCTGTCATGATAATGAACAAATATTTGAAATCAATAGCTAGAACACAATATTTCTTTAAAGTAAAAGGCAATGAAGCCCATTTTTCCATGTTATTTACTATTTATATACCACACAACAAGGTATATACATAAGGAATTGATACCATAGAAAGTATTAGTAATATGCATCTTTATATGTTATTTTATGCAAATAATATATATGAAGAGTGTGCAATAAAACACTGTCTCAAAACTCATATTGCATAGTTTCATCACTTAGCTCTGGAGCCAAGAAAATCATTTAGTCTCTCTCTAGGCATGTTTCTTATTTGACAAATTGATAGTAATGATATTGGTTTATCTACTTCTTGATAATATTTCTTAATTTAAAATATTTTGAATAAAAAATATGAATGAAAGAGTAAAGTGGGATGGATGTTTTGTGATATCTGGATTCATATCATAAACTATGCAGACTAGTTAAGAGTAACTTTCTACTAACAAAATTAACTTTAAAAAAATCACAAAACACCAGCTCATATGTAGTCTCCCTACCAATCCACAATCTTTAATTACAGTATAAATTATAAAAAAGTATGCCTAGCTCATTGTTTAGTGAAATATTAAAATAACAAATACTTTACATCTTAAAAAAACCATATTTTATATTCTTAAATCATTTGATAAAGTGTAAATGGCTGTTCTTACTGAAGAGGAAATTAAGAATTTTAGATAATAAAATTGTTATCTGAAAATGTATTGCCAAACTATGTGAGACAAAAATTAGAGAAAATGATTTCCAGAAAATGTTTCTGTTTAAATTTAAAACTGATTTCATTTTCACATTATTTTTTAAGTACTTAACCAATTTCAAAGTATTATCTGGGTAGTAAAAGCCACTGGAGAAATGTTTGTAGAAGGAAAAATGTGTTTTCAGAGATGCAATGACAGCAAAAATTAGTATATGTTTATGAGCTAAAGCCTAAATTGGAAGCATAATATGCCTTTAAATTAAGAAAAAAAAGTTAAGTTGTATGTGCAATTAGGCAGCACAAATCTTTTCTTCTCTTGAACAAAAATTTCAACTGCATACCAAAAATAACACACAAAAATGATGCACATCACTGCTTTTAATTGAGTGCTTAACATGCAGTCTTTGAAAATGTAGCTTAAAGGTTTCTGCAATAACAAAATACAGAAAAAATTCATATATATATATAAAAGTCATCATGTTCTCATCTTTCCCAGAAATTACAATAGTCCTTTAAATTATTTTTATTACTGAAAACTATTACTAACCTCATTAGCATAGCTACATTGCCTCATCAAAAATAAAATCTGGTTATGATATCAAATTAAGGAAGATCAGACTTGCTGTTTGAGAAATGATCAAAGAAATTTAAAAAGTGTTTCTAGGCTCATTGCGTGAACTTTTCATATTCAAAAGTATTTTATTAATAATGATAGTTTTTCATATGACAAGTTTCAACACACTTAACAAATTAAGGTCATAAATATATCATAATACTATATAATATTTTTAAAAATTTTAATGGTTGTTCTATCCCTGATGCTTAGAGCAGTGACTTTCATGAGTACTATATATTTTGGAAAGTGATACCATTCTTTTAAATCATCAAAACTATTTGAATATCAATATTCCACCTCACAAAGGTCTTTCAAGATGCAAAAGATATAATTATTTATCCAGCTTTTTCTTTTCTCCTTCTTCAGTTTCTCCTCTCCTCCCTTCCTCCTCCTTCTCTCTGTCATAAGTTCATTAACTTACCCATTCATTAAACAAACATTTCTTGAGGGCCTAAAATTGGACATGTACTACGCAAGTTAACCAAAGCTAAATTACAATGCAATTCCAGCCCTTAAAGCCTTATCATTAGGAAGGCTCAACATCATGAAAATGTCTATTCCACCTAAAGTAATCTATCAATAGATACAATGCAATCATGATACAAATTCCATGTCCCATGGAGTCGCTATGAGTAGGAATCAATTTGAAGGCAATTAGTTTGGTTTTTGGTTTAGTTAATAAAAAACACAGGCATAAAATGCTGGGAGAAAAGAATACATGTATGTAAACAATTATAAGATTCTTAAACTATTCACAGAGAAGGTAAGATGATGATTATACTTCCAATACACTAAGTGAAATATGCATTCCCCAAATTCCAGGAATAGTTTAATATAGTTCTACACATTCTAAACTGATTTTCATCTAAATATACACTTCAGATTATATAAAGGAAAGAATACTGAAAGACGGAAAAAAGTAATGGAGGACTCCACTACCATATTGAGATATTTTAACACAGTTCTCAAAATAATTGATGTCAGCTAGAAAATAAATCAGAAATAAAAGACTTAAATAACACAATTAGCATACCTGACTAAATGAACTTATTTAGCATTGTTTCTCAAAAACAGACAAAGGGCTTTTATCCCAAGTGGATATTTATGTAATTGTCTGTAAATTAGGACAGCAAAAACATCGAAACAACTTAGATGCTCACCAACAGATGAATGGATGAACAAGCTATGGTACATATTCATAGTGGAATACTACTCAATGATAAAGAACAATAATGAATCTGCAAAACATTTGGATTAATCTGTAAGGCATTATGCAGACTGAGATGGTCAATCACAAAATGACAAAATACTGTATGAGACCACTATTATAAAAACTAATGAAAAAAATTTGCAAACAGAAAGAAACGATCTTTGATGGTTACTAGGGAGAGGAATTTAGTATTAAAAGGTAAGATGTCATCTTGAAGACTAAGGTACACCTGACCCAAGCCATGGTACTTTGAACCACATCATATGAATGCAAAAGCTAGGGCAAGAATAAAGAAGACAGAATTGACTCCTTTGAATTGTGTTGGAGAATACTGAATACACTATGGACTGTGAAAAGAACAAACAGATCTGTTCTGGAAGTAGAACCAGAGTGTTCCTTGGAAGCAAGTTTGGGGAGACATACTTTGGACACGTTGTCAAGAGGGATTAAACCCTGGAGAAGGACATCATGTTTGGCAGAGCGGAGGGTCAGTGAAAAAGAGGAAGACTCTCACAAGATGGACTGACACAGTGGCTGCAAGAATGGGCTTAAGCATAAAAATGATGTGGGCATGGCACAGAACCAGGTAGTGTTTTGTTCTGTTGTACATAGAGTCACTATGAGTCAGAAGTGACTCGATGGCAGACAACAACAGGGAAGGGAAGGAGTGGAGAGGGAAAAATACTAACATAACTATAGATAAGTGTTAACTGGGTCGCCATGAGTCGGATCCGATTCGACAGCACTTGGCTGGCTGGTTTGGGCAAAGGATAAGACAGTATACAATACTGGGGAAGTCAGCACAGCTGGACCAAGACAAGGTCATAGAAACTTCCTAGACATATCCTAATAACCTGATGGACCAAATTACTGGGCTGAGGGCTAGACACCATGGTCTCAAGGGATATCTAGCTCAACTGGCATAACACAATTTATAAAGAAAATATTCTACATCCTGCTTTGTTCAGTAAAGCTTTAAAAGCCTGTGAGGGACCATCAAAAATACTCCACTGGTCCCACAAACCCACCCTGTCTAGAGCAATGGAGAATGAAGGGAAAGAACTAGTCCAAAGGACAAAGAGACTATAATTACAAGAAAATGATTAGTCTAAAGGACTAGCAGACCACAACTACCACAGCCTCTACCCGGCTGTTTACCACAGCTAGATGATGCCCTGCTACCACTACTAACGTCTTTGACAAAGGTCACAGTAGAGGGTCCTGAACAGAGCTGGAGAAAAATGTAGAACAAAATTCTAACTCACAAAAAAATAAAATAAAAAAAGAAAAAGATCACACTTACTGGTCTGATAGAGACTGGAGAAACCCTAAGAATATGGTACCTGGATATCCTTATAGTTCAATAATGAAGTCACTCGTGAGGTTCACCATTCAGCCAAAGATTAGACAGCCGTAAAACAAAATACAACTTAATGGGCACACCAGCCTGGGGTAAGGATGAGAAGACAAGAAGAGATAGAACCCAAGTTTGGGAAAGGGGAGTGTTGACATATTGAGGGATTAGCAACCAATGTCACAATTGTCTAATGAGAAATTAATTTGCTACGTAAACCTTCATCTAAACTACAATTTAAAAAATATGCTCAGTCCTACTAATTACTGATTAATAAAAAGTCATAATGAGAAACAATTAAAGAGCCTTATAACAAAAACTGGCAAAAGAACACCTTCTTAAATGCTAGGTGGGAGGTGAAAATTGGAACAGTTACCTGTAGTTTTTTACCTTTTTAAGATACTTTTATTTCCTTTAAACCCAGTAGGTAAACTATTATTTTAGTACATTCATATTATTATTTCCATTTAAAAGTTTCCTTTTATTAGGCTAAAGAGATGCAGTAGAAGAGGAAAGCAGGAAAGATGAAACACAAGAGAAAGTCAGAGAGATTCAAAGAATGAAAAGAACTCAAGCTTCCATTGCTGGTTTTAAAGATGAAAAGGGAGCCAAGAGCCAAGGAACATAGGTAGTGTCTAGAAACTGAGAATCACCAAACCCTATTCCTCTTCTGACAGCCAGCAAGGAAAGAAAGACCTTAGTTCTGTAACAGGTAACCTGAATGAGGCAGAAAGCAGATTTCATGCCCCAAATCTCCTGAAAGCAATGCATGCCTGCTGATAACTTGATATTGGTCTTCTGAGACCTGGAGCAGAAGAACCATCTGAGCCACACTGTGCCCTGAGACTTCGAAACAGTAAATGGGTACTATCTGAAGCTACTAAATCTGTGGTAATTTTTAATGATAGCAATAGAAAAGTAATAAAACAGAAAATTAGTTAGTTGCTATTTAAATATTGAAGACAAAGATTTCATATTCAGGGCTTATAACTTAAATCAGTAGTTTTTAAATTTTTAAATACGAAAAACTCACCTTTCTTGATAAAGCAGCTAATTCATCTGTTGATGACTTTGACTCCTTCAGTACTTCAGTCACTTCCTCTTCCTTCTCCTCAATATCCAAGTTAACATTTTCTATAGATGTAGAGTAGTGAAGATATAGACTATCAAGTTTCTCTATCTCTTTCCTAAGAGAAAATGATTGATTTTGTCCAAAAAAGCCAGCCAAGTGCCATCGAATTAAAGGCAAGTAAATTTAAATTACATTTAGTTTCTTACTTAACCATATAAATCAATGGAATTAATTTATCCCTAAAATATCTCCCATCCCAAAGCAGCTCCCCAATTCCTGCAAAGTACCAGAAGTCCTTGGGTGGCACAAACAGTTAAGTGATCAACTACTAGCCAACACATTTGTGGTTCAAATCTACCCAAAGGTGCCTCCAAAGACAGGCCTGACTAACTGCTTCCTAAAAGTCACAGCCTTGAAAACCCTATGAACTAATTCTGCCTTGCACACATAGGACTGGGACAGACTAGATGCCAACTAACAACCTAGAAATGACTTAAACAGGGGGTGAAAAATCACCAATAGTATTTCTTTCCAAGGGAATGGAATTGAGAAGAGGTAGGGAAGTGATGTGGAAATAATTAGAGATCCGTGTGTAACACAAAACACATTTGGCTTGATCCAGAGGTGGGGGCAGGGCAGGGATGGAAATGTAGAAAAAAATAAGAAGAGATGGTAGAGGTGACAAGACCAAGTACCTAGCTCTTATAACCCTAACTTAGGATTGAGTCTCCACCACAGAATCAGAGATAAAATGGAAGAAATTAGAAACAAAAATAATTGACAGAGTTCTTTTGCTGCTGGATGACTCTCCACAAAAGATCTGTGAGCCATACACAGTCCTTTTATCTTATCTAGGAGGCAGAACACATTCCAAATATGAAAGTGTCTTTATATAATAGCATTTGAGTTTAATGTAAGAAAACAGCACAAAGAAGTCATGTTCATAAAATATCATAATTAATACAAATAATCTCAATTTTTTAAGACACCATAAATAGACTGGGAGATTTATTTGCAGCTCATCTGAGACAAAACAATTAATCATTTACATATAATCAACTCTTACTAATCAATAAGGAATTAAAAAAAGAACAACAAATGAGCAGAAAATATAAACAATTCACAAGAAATATGAATGGTCTATAAATACATAGCATACTTATCTAGCTGGCTCAAATTCCCACGCTCAGACAATGGAACCAAAGGCAGAGTCAATCAAATTTAAAGACACAACCTGACTACAGATATAAAAATTAAAGCAACAAATAACAAGGCAGAAACAAAAATGACTGACCACAAAGAGAGATACCATCACATAGGCAGAATCTGAAGCTTGTACTTCCCTGAGTGATCTCATCCAGAGAGGATTATTATCTTAATTCAGTGATGGGGTAGAAACAAGGATGAGTGGAGGACACACTTTAGAATCAGAAATGTAGAATCATGGTGATGGTTTAGATATACCAAAAGCACCACTCAGGGACTTCTAGCATTTATGTGCACACATACACTCATGAATGTATGAAATATATTTTTAATATATAGAAACTAGGTGATAAAATAAATGTGTACTTTCTCATCTTTATATGAAATTTTTGTATGGGAATATACATTACATTTTAATTAATATTTTGTTTTAAAAGGAACATTAATAAATGATGTAAGTACCATTTGTGAATAATTCTACCTGTAGGCATTCAAGCTTCCTTCCCTCTGTCTAAGATCCCTATCCATTTCGATTTTAATTTCTTCAGCCTTCAGTCTGGCATTTTTGCAATTTTCTCTAACTTCTTCAAGTTCTTCATGGACATGTTTGTACTGTTCCATTACCTACAAATAAAAAAAAATTATTGAGGCAGGGCGCAGATGGTGGACTAGTCACACATCCCTTCTGGTCCCTTTTACAACTAAGGCTGTGCAAAACAAGTGAACAGAGTAAAAACATTCTGAGAGCTCCCAGGCTAGGTGGAAATGGGTGAGATCAGACTGGGCTACAGAGAGTAACTACTTTTGCCAGAGGCAAATCAGCAGTGCAAATGGTCTTGCTTCTGCAGATGTAAGGTGAAAAAGTGGCTCAGGTGCAGAGGCCATCTTTGTTGGCTGGAAACTTAGGACTGGGACTGCTATCCCTGGGAGAGTGGTGGCCTGATGCTATGCTGAGTGAAGGCACTTAACTGGAGAGCATCTCTTTCAACTGAGAGTCTGAGCTTGGGACAGCCATGCCTGAGGAGTACGGAAACAGCTGGCAGCTGAGTGCAGCAGCTCCCTCTCCCCTCACTTCTTTGAGCTATACCAGAGGCAAATATACAGTGCACTACCTGGACCAGTAGTGGCATTGTACATGAGTGCCCTGAGCTTTTCTAATGGTCACAGAGAGGGAAACAAAGGGAAGTTTACACACAAACCTTCTATGAATCATTGGAGCCAGAGCCATAGTCCATAACCTGAGAATAATCCTAAAGATCATCTCAAAATAAGTGCCTGTGATTCCTCTGGGCTCCAGCCTTTCCTATGTGATGAGTTCCCCTCTATCTCCAGCTTTTTCTATCTATTTTCTCCTCTTGCACTGGAGGCTAAATTCTGGTGCACTACACAGGAGGAAGTGGGGTATTTTACTTGTGTTCTCTGAGCTATTCTCCTGGTCTCAGAAAGGGAAAAAAATAGAAGGGACATATGACAGTACTCCACTGACTCTTCTGAGCTATGGATTGCTAGACCTTCAGATTCACAGAAGTTGAAATTTTGTGACTCAACTTTTCCTACAGACTACATTCCCTGTACCCAGACTTTTCCCCCTTCATTCTCTGCTCTACACCTGACTCTCATTTGTAGAGCACCACCTTGGCCAATAGTGGGGTGTTATATGGGTATGCCCAGAACTTTTTCTCTCATACCTGGGTAGGGAAACAAAGGAAGGGCTGCAAGAAGAATTCTACTGACTCCCCTGAGACAGCAATTAATGTTACATTTCTCAGTGTAGTCATCATTCAGTCATTGAGTGACAAGACATCAGAATGATTAAGGCTCCAATAACCACTCTAGGTCTAAGGGCTGGACTATTTGGACAGTCAAACTCAAATTAAAATACACACACACACACACACACACACACACACACATGTTAGACTGCAATAACCTAACAATTAAATCACAAAAGCTTTTTGATAGTGTGGAGACAACAATCAACCTGCAACCATTTAAAGAAGCAGACCACCATGTCTCTAGAAAACTTCCAAAACAAAGAATCAAAAAATTCCCTGATGAAGAAGCCTTCCTGAAACTACTGGAGGTAGAATACAAAAGCGTTACGTATCCAACTTGACGGCACTTGGCTTGGCATAGAGGCCTTCTAGATCTTAGGATGGAGGTTAGGCACAGTGCAGTAGAACAAAATGACAAATAAAACAAGCTGCATGAATTGCTAAAACAACAATGATCTGAAATTCATCAGATTAATAATAAAATCTCAGAGATAGACAATTCAATTAAAAGTCATTGGAGAAAGATCAAGGAAATAAAATGTAGAATTAGTGAGATTGAAGATAAAGCAACTGACACCAGCATTTAAGAGGAAAAATTCAGACCAAAGAATCAAGAAAAATGAAGAATCATTAAGAGTTATGTGAGAATCTATCAAGAGGAACAATTTTCAATTAATTGGAGTACTTGAACAGGGCAGGGCAGCAGAAAATACAAAGAAAATTGTTGAAGAGTTGCTAACATAAAACTTCCCTGACATTATGA
Source organism: Heterohyrax brucei (assembly GCA_028571685.1). NCBI lineage: Eukaryota > Metazoa > Chordata > Mammalia > Hyracoidea > Procaviidae > Heterohyrax > Heterohyrax brucei. The sequence goes on from CM053152.1 coordinate 42,264,438, forward strand.
AAGACCAGAAGATATCTCTCCAAGATATGCATCGATCTCCACAAAAGTAGACTACAAAATAAAGACACCCAGACATATTATAACCAAGCTTAACAAAATGAAACACAAGGAGAGACTCTTAAAGGCAGCTAGGCTTAAACAAAAACTAATGTACAAAGGAAAGTCATTTAGACTGAGCTCAGACTATCCAGCAGGAACTATGTTAGCAAGAAGGCAGTGATAAGACACAAAGCTTAGAAGGAAGAAAAACTTCCAACCAAGAATTATATATCCTCCAAAACTGTCTCTCAAATATGATGGTGAATTAGGAAATTCCCAGATAAACAGAAACTTAGAGACTTTGCTAAAACCAAAGCAAAATTACAAGAAACACAGAAGGAAGTTGTTTGATTAGAAAATCCTTAACGCCAGATATATACTCAATGATGCAGTATAGGACACTGTATCGAGTCCCAGTTAATCAGGGAAGTAAGAAAGTTCAATCAAAGCTAAAATATTAAAATTAGGATAGCAGAGATCTCAGTATGTAAATTATGACATTATACTAAAAAAGAGGGACATATTAATGTATTCATAGACCTTTCAGATGGGGAAGAAATCAAGGAGATAGAAAGAAGTTACAGACTGGTTTAAATCTAGAATATTAAGGAGGAATAGTGGGGTGTATCTGCAAAGCAAGCTGTCCATATCACACATCAAAACAAGAAACACAATCTAGAAGTCTCAATAGATACAAAACGAACATGGAAAAGCATGAAAATAAAACTCATAAAGAAAGACTCAGAATATTAAGGAGAACAAAGAAACTGTCAACAACACACAAATGAAGGCACCAAAATGACAGTACTAAATCCATACCTAACAATAATTACACCTAATGCAAACGGATTAAATGCACCTATAAAGAGACAGAAGGTAACAGGTTGGACGCCAAATCACAATCCATAGATATGCTGCTTACGAGAAACACACTTTAGACTCGAAGACATGAACAAACTAAAAATCAAAGGATGGAAAAACATATACTAAGCTAACAGGAGTGGCTCCAGAGGAAGGCTGTATTTCTCTTTGGGCTCTTGGAGAAGACTGTCTGTTTCCAGCTTCTCTTCCTAGGTCCCTTGTCAATCTTCAAGTGGCGAGGCATGTCTTACCTTTGAGTACTTTCTGTCTCCATGCTTAATCTGTTCTTTTTATATCTCAAAAGTGATGAGACCACATCACTACAATTTAAGACACACCCTAAACTATTGTGGCCTCATTAGCCTAACAAGGAAAATTCTGTTCTCAATTGAGATTACATCCAAAGGTACAGAGGTTGGGATTTACAACACAGACTTTGGGAGACAAAAGTTCAACCTATAATAGGTGGTTGTCATTTAGCATAAATGTTTTCTTACACATGTTTTTTCTTACATTTAGTCTACAGTTTAGCATAATGGAATTTCAGGCTTTCTGTACCCTAACAGATTTATTACAGAGTATAATCATCATTAAAGTTATTAAGCAAATAAAATGGCTTCAATATCCAAGTTAACATCTCCAAAATAAAATTATCCTTCACAACTTCCTGTGACATTTCATAATTTTTAGTGCTTTAATAATAATTTATTATAAAAAAATGAAAAAACTTACAGGAACAAAACCCAAAACCCACTGCTGGCTCAAAGCAACCCTATAGGACAGAGTAGAACTGCCCCATAGAGTTTCCAAAGAGCACCTGGTAGATTTGAATCGCCAGCCTTCTAGTTAGCAGCTGCAGCACTTAAGCACTACACTGGGTTGCTATGAGCTGGAATCAATTTGATGGCAGTGGGTTTTAAAGTAACAAAGAAAACTTTAAAAAATCATCTATAATCCCCTCACCCATGAAGTAACCATTGTCATTTTCATGTAATGGTCTAAAAATAACAATATTTTAGTTTTTACTAAATAACAAATATCATAAATGTTTGTCCCTCTCCTTCCATTTCTCCTTCCTCTATCTCTGTCTGCCTATCTATCAATGTATCTATCCCATCCATTTGACTACCTCCCTCCCTACCTTTCTGTTTGTAACTGTCAATCTGTCTGTCCCATTCATCAGTCTTTGTAGAGCTGTCTCCATCCTCCCACCTTTGCCTCACAGTATTAACTCTTCCTCACATGACACATTACTCATTGCTCATCTTCAACCATGTGGACATTCTGCACAACTTGGTATGAACAAAATTATGATAGACTCATAACACAAATCTTACTGTGATGAAGAATCTACAGGGAAATTGTATATCTTGTAGGGCAATTGCACATCCTTTGTACTATTTGCTTCATATACTAAAGGAAGATATGCTGAAATAGAACCTAATAAAGTATAAGTTTTGCTTGGTTTTTTAAATGTTTCATATTATTTTGGGTGTGTACCTAGAAGTGAAATGCATCATAGGGTAATATTATTTCAAAATTTTTGAAAAACTGACAAACTGACTAAACATGGTGAATAAACAATTTTACATTCCTACGGCAAGAGACTCAGTTCTTCTGCACCAACAATTTGATTTTCCTTTTTTCCCCTTAATTATAGCCTTTCTGTTGTCAACTGTTGTTAGCTGCCATCAAGTCAGCCCCTGACCCATGGTGTCTTAGTCATCTAGTGTTACCATATCAGAAATACAAATGAATGGCTTTAAAAAGAGAAATTTTATTCAGTCATAGACCAGTAGGTGATAAGCACAAATTCTGACTATCCAGATCCAGGGGTAGACTTTATTTGCTGGCTCTGAAGGTAGGCCCTTGTCATCAATCATCCCCTAGACCGGAGGCTTCTAAGGTGCAGGGACCCTGTGTTTTCTCCAAAGGACATGCTCTGCCCCTGGTACTGCTTTCTTGGCAGCATGAGGTCCCCAACTCTCTGCTTGCTTCTATTTTCTTTATATTCCAAGAGATTGTCTCAAGCCACAGTATAATTATACACATTGAGTCCGGCCCCACCAGCACAGCTGCTGCCTATTCTCCTTCATTCACAGCATAGAGGAAGGGTTTATAACATACGGGACCATCACACAATACCAGGAATCATGGTCTAGCCAAGTTGCTACACACATTTTGGGGGGGACACAATTCAATCTGTGATACGTGGTGACCCCATGAGCAAAACGCTGCTTATTATGGGCAATCCCCATGATTGATTGCCTATTGGACCACTGTGATCTATAGGATTTTCTTTGACTGATTTTCCAAAGTAGATTGCCAGGCCTTCATTCCTAATCATCTTAATCTGGAACATTCACTGAAATCTACTTAGCAACAAGCAAGACTCTGCAAGCCTCCACTAAGAGGTGGTTGTTGGCTGCACATGAGATGCCTTGGCCAGGAATCCACCCCAATTCTCACACATGCAGGGTGAGAATTCTACCACTGATGCCTCAATGCCACCTATAGTGATTACTGTTGATTACTACTGACTCATTACTATTCAGTCTCTTCTAACTCATAACAACCCTACAGGACAGAGTAGAACTGTTCCCATGGACTTTCTAAGGCTGTAAATCTTGGCAGAAGCAGACTTCTTCAATTTTCCCCTGCTGAGGAACTGGTGGGTTCAAACCACCAGCTTTAGCAGTTAGTAGCCAAGCCTTAAGCACTGAGCAACCAGGGTTCCATAAAGCAATCCTAGTGGGTATGAAATGGTATGTCATTGTGGTTTGGGTTTGCATTTCCTGAATAATGACTAAAGATGTTGAATATCTTTTCAAGTGCTTGTTGGCCATTTGCCGATCTTCTACAGATAAATGGCTGTTCAAGCACTTTGCCCATACTATAACTGGGTTAATTTTTGTCATTGTTGTTGGGTTGTACAAGATCTTTATATAGTCTGAATACTAGATGTTTATCAATTACAATATTTTCTTCCATTTGGCGAATTGTCTTCACATTCTAGATAATGTTTTATGGTACACAAAAGTTTTTAATTTTGATGAAGTTCATTTATCTAGTTTTTCCTTTGTTGCTTGTGTTTCTGTTGTTCTATCTAAGAATCCATTGTCAGATCCAAAGTTCTTAAGATTTTTCTAATGTTTTGTTCTCCACTTATCAAGATGTTGCTCATTAGTCCAGTTAAGGATTCTGTTTTCTTTTATGTTGAGGAGTTATCCATACTGAAGGCTATAGTCTTTGCCTTAGTCACTACTGCAACTCAAGTCTTGAATGTTTTCTTCAGTTTTCAGCTTGAGAATGCTCTGCATGTTCTTCCTCACTGTTATTTCAACTCTAGCTTTTTGTACATTATAATACTTTGTGTTCTAAAGTCACTGTTCAAACTCTTTTGCTGAGCTCTTTTAATTTCACTATTTGGCTATTGGCTTCAGCTTCTCTACATTCAACAGGAAGTTCTGGAGTCCTTTCTGACATCCATTTTGGCCTTTTTCTTTTCTTTTTCAATGATGTTTTTCCTTCTTTATTATGATATCCATGATGTCATCCCACAACTCAGCTTGTCTTCAGTCATTACTGTTCACTGCATCAAATCTATTCAAGATGGTCTCTAAATTCAGGTGGAATATTCTCAAGATCACATTTTAGCTCTCCTGGACATGCTGTAATTTTCTTCACCTTCAAATTGAACTTGTTTATGAGAAATTGAAGGTCTGTTCCACAGCCAGCCCCTAGACTTGTTCTGACTGATGATATTGAGCATCTCATAGTCTCTTTCTACAAATGTAGTTGATTTGATTCATGTGTATCCTATTCAATGACATCCTATGAGTATTACAATGTATGCTGTGGAAAAAATGTATTTGCAATCAATAAGTCTTTGGTCTTACAAAATTCTTTCATGAGATATCCATTATTGTTTCTATACTAAAGCAATTATTTTCTAACTACTGATCATCTAGAGTTACTTTGAGTAGGAATCACCTCTATGGTAGCAGGTTTTTGGTTTAGATCCTTCTTTGTTTCCAACTTTCATATTCCAATTACCAGTAATTATCAACACATCTTGATTGTCTGATCAATTTCAGACTGCAGAAGTTGGTGAAAATCTTCAGTTTCTTCATCTTTGTCCTTAGTGGTTGACACATAAATCTGAATAATAGTTACATTAACTAGTCTTCCTTGTAGGTGTATGGATATTATCCAACATTGAAGAGCTGCACTTCAAGATAGATCTTGAAATATTCATTTTGACTATGAATGTTACACTATTCCTTTTCAATTTTTCATACCAGGCATACTAGACCATATGATTGTGAACTTGAAATGGCCAGTACCAGTCCATTTCAGCACACTAATGCCTAGGATATTGATCTTCATGCATCACAAATTTAGGGTGCTGGCTCTAGGGGAAAGCATTCTCTCTCTGTTGGCTCTAGGGGAGCATACTTTTCTCTTTTAGCTTTTATTCATTGGGTTTTTAAAGATCTTCATATGATATGGTATCTGTGGTCTGCATCTTTGCTTCTCTGTGCCTAATCTGCTTTCTTAAATCTCAAAGGTGATGGGCTTAAAATATTTTACTCTGATATGGACTCTGTATAACAAACAAAACTCATTCCCAAATGACAAGTATATTCTGAACTGTAAGTAGAGGGATTCTGATTTGTAACATTTTTGAAGTACACAATGCATAACTGTAGGGATGTTTTTTATAATAACCCAATAACTTTATTAGTTGTAGGTCTATTCAGATTTCCTATTTCTTTTTGAGTGAGTCTAAGTAGTGTGTATAGTTTTATAACTCCTCTGGGAAATAAATAGCAGGTCAATTTTCAACCTTTAAAGATACACTAGTATTCACTTCTTGTAATTGAAATATTTTTGCTTAACTATATAACATTTAAGAAATGTATATCCATTTATTTATTAATTTACCTCATGTTTTTTCAAATAACATTCATTCAGAGCTTCAAGTTCCTGGTTCTGTTTTGATTCCAATAGAGGGGCATGTTCACTCATATAGTCTATGTCTGCTTGAATCTTGGCATTAGCTTCTTCTAACTTTGTCTTTTGTTCTTCAATACATTCAAGCTGATGAACTTTATCTGTAAGATGCCACCGTAATTCTATAATATCTCTCAAATAGGTTTCATGTTCTAGTAAAAAAATAATAAAAATAAATTATATCAAATTTCAAAGCATAAATCTCCAAAAGGAAATATTTAATTGATAGTAACTAAATATGAAATGTTGATTTCTATCTGTTTGTGGTACTATGAGAGTTTATGTGTTGCTGTGATGCTGGAAGCAATGGCACCAGTATTCACATACCAGCAGGGTCACTCATGGCAGACAGGTTTCAACTGACCTTCCAGACTAAGACAGACTAGGAAGGTCCCAGCAGCCTACTTTTCAAAACAAGTAGCCAGCAAAAGCCTTATGAAAAGCAGCAGAACATTGATACAGCAAGGGAAGATGAGCTCCCAGGTTGGAAAGCACTCAAAAGATGACTGGGGAAGAGCCACCCATTCAAAGCAGAGTTGTCTTAATGATGTGCTTGGAGACAAACCTTCTCAATGTGGCATAACTCAAAATAAGAAGAAACAACTACAAATATTAATTAATAATCAGAATATAGAATTTATGAAATATGAATCCAGGAAAATTGGAAATTGTCAAAAATGAACTGGAATCCATAAACTTCGATATCCTAGGCATTAGTGCCCTGAAATGCACTGGTATAGACCATTCTGAATCATAGAATCATACGGTCTACTATGCCAGAAGGACAACTTGAAGAGGAATGGTTTTGCATTCATTGTCAAACAGAACAATTCAAGATCATCCTGAAGTACAATGCTGTCAGTGATAGGACAATATCCATACAAGCACTACCAAGTGAGTTTGTGAACTCATCCTAGAGAAAGTGCTACATACCTCATTGCTGCATATCACCACAGTCACCTTCTAAGTACTCCTTTTGGGAAGGTATACACGAACACCACCATCTAGTCCACCTTTCAAAGCAGTTTTGGAACTCTTTTTCTGGAATAGCCATCAGAGCTGTCATCATATTACCCTTGACATCCTGAATGTCATCAGAATGTCTTCTTTTAAAATTTCCTTTATCTTCAGGTAAAGAAAAACATCACTAGGGGCCAGATAAGGTAAGTAGGAAGGATGTTGCAATACAGTTATTTGTTTACTGGCTAAAAATTCCCTCACAGTCAACTATAAAAATTAAGTTCATGAACTTGCCACCTTGCCACTGTACACAGTGGTCATTCCAGATAGAGTTCAAAATTGCTCTGAAGGGTGGACTAGGCACTGGCAATGGTACATAGCTTCCTAATGGGAGTACTTCAAAGTAGTGATATTCAGCAATGAGGTACGTAGCACTTGAACAATTATGTTCTTAGACTTAACTGTCAGATCTCATATGCCTAAGAGAAGACTACTTAATATGATTATTATCCAAATTTACATGCCAACCACTAAGGCCAAAGATGAAAAAATTGAAAACTTTTACCAGCTTCTACACTCTTAAGTTGACCAAACATGTAATCAGAGTACACTGGTGATTACTGATGATTGGAACACTAAAGTTGGAAACCAAAAAGAAGGAAGGGTAGTTGGAAAATAGGGCCTTCATGATAGAAATAATGCTGGATATTGCATGACAGAATTTTGCAAGACCAATGGTTTCTTAGTTGCAAACACCATTTTTTACCAACATAAACAGTGACTGCACTATGAGTCAAAACCAACTTGTCTGTAGTAGGTTTGGATTTTTTGGTTTATACACATTGACAATGCCAGATGAAATCCACAGGAACCAAAATGACTATATCTGTGGAAAAACATGATGGAAAAGCTCAATATAATCTGTCAGAAAAAGACCAGCTGCTCATTAAGGCAAAGACTATCATTTGCTCACATGCAAGTTCACACTGAAATGAAAGACAATTAGAAATGTCCAGTAAAGCCAAAGTATGACCTTGAATATATCCTGCTTCAGTTTAAAGACTGTCTCAGGAATAGATTTGACATGTTAAACACTAATGACCAAAGACTAAGCAAGTTGTATAATGCCATCAAAAGTATTATACATGAAGACGGCCAACAGGTCACCAAAAAGAAAGGAAAGACAAAATTGGAGGTCAGAAGAGACTCTGAAGCATGTTCTTGAACGTCAAGCAGCTAAAGCAAAAGAATAGTGAAGTAAAAGAATTGAAGAGCAGACTTCAAAGGGTGGCTCAAGAAGACAAAGTGAAGTATTACAATGACAAGTGCAAAGAGCTGAACATAGAAAACCAAAAAGGAAGAATATATTCTGCATTTCTCAAGTTGAAAGAACTGAAGAAACTTCAAACCTCAAGTTGCAACAGCAAATGATTTTATAAAGAAAGTATTAAATAATGTGAGAAGCATCAAAAGAAGATAGAAGGTATACAAAGAGTCATTATACCAAAAAGAACTGACTGACATTCAACGATTTCAGGAGATAGCATACAATCAGGAACTAATGGTACTGAAGAAGTCGAAGCTGCACTGAAAATGCTGTCAAAAAATAAGACTCCCAAAATTCACAAAACATCAACTGAGATGTTTCAATAGTTACAGCACCCAAAGTGCCAAGAAATTTGGAAGACAGCTACTTGGACAACTGACTGGAAGAGATACATATTTGTGCCTATTTCCAGGAAAGGTGATTCCAGCAATGAAGAAATTATCAAAACTTTCATTAATATCACACACAAATTTTGCTAAAGATCATTCAAAAGTGGCTGCAGCAGTGTATTACAGGGAACTGCCAGAAGTTCAGTTCTGCATTCAGAACAAGACATGGAACCAGGGATGCTGCTGATGTCAGATGGATCCTAGCTGAAAGTAGAGGCAACCGGAGAGATGTTTACTTGTGTTTTATTGACTGTGCAAAAGCATTTGACTATCTGGTTCATAAAAAATTGTGGATAACATTGCCAAGGGTGGGAATTCAGAACACTTAATGAGTTAAGAGACAGTTGTTCAAATAGAACAAGGGCACACTATATGGTTTAAATAAAGTCAGGAAAGGTGTTATGTCAAGGTTATATCCTTTCACCATATTCAATCTGCATGCTGAGCAAGTAATCTGAGAAACTAGGCTACATGAAGAAGAACACAGCATCAGGTTTGGAGGAAGAATCATTAACAATCTGCATTATACAGATGGCATAAGCTTGCTTGCCAAAAGTGAGAAAGACTTGAAACACTACTGATGAAGATCAAAGACCACAGCCTTCAGTATGCATTATACCTCAACAACTAGAACACAAAAATCCTCACAGCAGGTCAATAAATAACATCATGATAAACAGAGAAAAGACTAAGGTTGTCAAGGATTTCATTTTACTTGGCTCCACAGTCAATACCCACGAAAACAGCAGTCACTAAATCCAAAAACATAAGGGGGCAGGGCCAAGTTGGTTGAGCAGTTAAACACTTTCTGTGAAACCTCTAACAACAGAGACCCCAAAGAACAAATGAATTGTTATACATATGACATTCTAGGAGCCTTGAATATCAAAGGATAAGTTGAAAAATCACACTCAGTGATGGGAAAAGGAAAACAGGTCCAGAGTTACCAAGGAATGGTCAGACCTAACCCACCAGGAATCAGCTGTAGCCAGCTTGGGAAATAGCAGTTGCATTTGGAGGGTTTCCTACTCAGCAGGAGAGAGGAAACAGAAAGTCCATTCAAACCTCCGTAACTAATGAAAAGTAGTACTCAACTGTAAAAAACTAAGTGGTTTGTGTCTACCTACCATGCAAACAAAGTCTTTCTTTTGGGATAAACCTCTTTCCCTTTTCCCAATACACCCCCTCCCTTCTCTACACAGACCCCAGCTCTGGAGTATGATGTTATTAACTGAGATGGAAGTAGGTCTTCTTAAGCCCACACTGAGCCATTCTCAGGACTAGGAGAGGGAACAATTTAACAAACTGGGAGAATGCGGGACAAAACATATCATCTCCCCTGAGCTGGAAATTCAGGGAAGAAACAGTTTCTTCACCTAGAATCAACATAAGAGGACAAACCATCTTTACAGACATTCAGGCATGGCTGTTAGTCCACTGTCTTTCTCAGCACATGCAGCCAGATACCTGTGCCCATACCAAATAGTCCTGCCCATCTAGGACAGTAAGGGAAAACATGTACCAAACACTTGGTGACTGATTACTCTAGACACCAGACCTGAATCCATACAAGAAAAGTAAATGTGCCCCTGGGTTCACATGTCTAATAACAGCTCTGACTGAAGACAGAATGTTAGCACTTCAAAGGCACCAATAACCAAACTAGCACAAAAAAACAGCCTATTTGGACATTTCATAACAAAATAAAAGATGATTTCAGAGCATAATATGCAAACATAAATTCAACAATGTACTGGTGGCTCGGAAACAACAGTTAACATCAATCACTTACAGAGGCAGACCACGAGGCCTTCAGAAAGCTCCCCACACAAAAATCAAAACATTTCTAGATGAAGAGAACTTCGTTGAATTAACAAAGGTAGAATATAAAACATTAATATTTAGAAAACTTCAAGACATCAGTAAAGAGATGGAGCAAAATACAGCAGAGCATAATGACAAATTGAAAGATCTGCAAGAAAACATACAGAGATAAGGAAATAGGAATTCAGATAATTAATAATAAAATTACAGAATTAGACAACTCAATAGAATGCCATAGCAGAACTGAAGCAATGGATGGCTGAATTACTGACACTAAAGATAAAGCATGTGATGCCAACATATTTGAGGAAAAATGTGATAAAAGAATGTTAAAAACTGAAGAAACACTAAGAATTATGTGGAACTCTACCAATAAAAATAATCTGTGAGTGACTGGACTACATAATGGGGGTGATAACAGAACACAGAAAGAATTGTCAAAGACTTGTTGACAGAAAACTTCCCTGACATCATGAAAAACGAGAAAGTGTCTATCCATAACACTCCTTGAATTCCCACAAGATCTCCAAAGGAAGACACCAGGGCATATCATAATCAAACTTACCAAAACTAATGATGAGACAATTTTAAAACTGGCTGGGGATAAACAAAAAATAAGAGTCAGAAAGACTAAGCTCAGACCACCCAGCATAAACTATTCAGGCAAGAAGGCAAAGGGTTGATATACACAAAGTCTTGAAGGAAATTATGTGCCAGTCAAGAATTATATATCCAGCAAAACTGTCTCTCAAAAAGGAGGGTAAAATTAGGACATTTCCAGATGGACAAAAATTTAGGAAATTTGCAAAAACCAAACCAAATTACAAGAAGTACTGAAAGCAGTCCTTTGGTTAGAAAATCAGTAACATCAGATAACAACCCAAGACTAGAATAGAGAATGAGATATCAACCTAAACAGGAAAATCACAAAATAACTCAAAGGGAAAATACTGAAAACAGGGAAACAGAGATGTCATTATGTAAACGTCATAGTAAAAAAGAGAGACTTAACAAAATATAGTCAAAGAATTTTCATATGGAGAAGTCAAGGAGATATAAAAAAATTAAAGACTGGTTTGAATTTAGAAAAACAATGAAAAATATTAATGTAACTTATGCATCAATATACGTAAAATAAAAATCAGGAAAAACATGAAGTCTCAGCATATACCAAGCCAACAACATTGAAAATGATGAAAACACATAATGTAAAAATGACTCAGCACAGAAAATTAAGTGGAACAAAGGAATTTTCTGTAACACACACACAAAAAAAAAATCAAAACAACAGCACTAAACTCATATCTACTGATAATTATACTGAATGCAAATGGATTCAATGCACCAATAAAGAGACAGAAAGCGGACGACTGGATTAAAAATGATACATCTGTATGCTGCCTGCAGGAGACACATCATAGATTTAAAGACACAAACAAAAACTCAAAGGATAGGGAGAAAAATCAAGTAAACAACATTCAATAAACAGCTGAAATGGCAATATAAACTCTGACAGAATAAACTTTAAAGTAAAATCCAATACATTAGATTAGGAAAGACACTATGTAATGATTAAAGGGTCAATACTCCAGAGGGACAAAACTGTATGAAATATTTATGCATAGGGCTCTGAAATACATAAAAGAAACTCTAACTACATTGAAAACAGAAACAGTTCACAATAATAGTGGCAGTGACCTTCACATCCAGTGAAGGTCAGAATATCCAGAATATCCAGTGAAGACACAGCAGATCTAAATGCCACATCAACAAATTGGACCTCATAAAGTAAGCCTTAACAAAATTCAAAACATCAATATATTACAAAGCATCTTTTCAGAGCATAAACCCATAAAAGTAGAAATAGAGAACAGAAAAAAAAAAGCAAGGAAAAAAATCAAATACAAGGAGACTGAATGATGCCTTGATCAAGAACTACAGGAGTAGAATAAAGACATTCACAGAGTCAAAACACAATGAAAATATCCTACCAGAGCCTTCAGGGCACAGCAAAAACAATGCTCAGAGGTCAGTTTATTACAATAAGTACATATATACAAAAAGAAAAAAGGGCCCAAATCAAAAGATTAACCCTAGAACTCAAACAAGTAGAACCAATCTAAACCAAACCCAGTGCCATAGAGTTGATTCCAACTCATAAGAAACCTATAAGAGAGCAGCAAAAGAAGTCCTTAGGCATCAGAAGAAAGCAAATACTAAAAATTAGAGCAGAACTAAGTGAACTAGAGAATAGAAAAATGACTGAAAGACTTAGGAAGTACAAACACTTGCTCTTTGAAAGGATCATAGAATCACTGGCTAAATTCACAAAAGACAAAAACAGGCTGGGTCTTTGTTCTTCATCAGTAATTACTTCAAGTCCTCTACACTTTCAGTAAGCAACACTGTCATCTGCATAACGCAGGTTGTTTAGTGAGTTTCTTTCAAATTCTGATGCTACATTCTTCTTCATAGTTGAGATTTTTGGATTATTTGCTCAGCATACAGATTGAGTAAGTATGATGGAAGGATATAATCCTAAAGCACACCTTTTCTGACTTTAAACCATGCATTATCTCCATTGTCCTGTCTGAACAACTGCTTCTTAATTTATGCACAGGTTCCTTGTGAGCACAATTAAATGTACTGAAACTCCCATTCCTCCCAGTGTTAGCTATAATTTGGTATGATCCACAATTTAGATCTGTAATTTTCCATTATTTTGTACTGTCCTTTTTTAATTTGGTTTATAGATTATAGGAGCTTCATATATTGGTCAGTGAGTAACTTTTGACTTTTTTCCTTTGGAAAATTTATAGAAGTTTAAAATTGCAAATAAAGTCCTATTACCCTAATACACATTTAATCATCTATTTAGGGAAAAAGATTTTTTAGTTACTGAGCCAAAATCTTTCTTTTAAATATTACATGGCTGTTTTATTCATTATTCTATGAATTTACTCATTTCATCAACATTTTAACATTGTGCAAACTTGTTCTTAATATCTATACTATTATTAGTCACTGCTGTATCTCTATTTGGGACCCTGGTGGTGCAGTGGTTAAGAGTTTGGATGATAACCAAAATGCTGGCAATTCAATTCTACCAGCTACTCTGTGGAAACCCTATGAAGCAATTCTACTTTGTCTTACAGGATCTCTATGAGTCAAAATTGACTTGATAGCAACAGTTTTTCTTTTTTTTGGTCTCTATTTGTCCCATTTTCATTCCTAATCTGTTCTACTTACACATTCACTCTTTTATTAATCTTGTCATTACTTTTTAATTATTTTCTTTTTAATGATCTAGCATTTAGTTTTGTATCTCTCCCAAATTATATAATTTACTTCACTATTTTATCACATTTATTATTGCTTTTCTCCTTTTTTCTGTTTTATTTTCCTAAATTCTGAAGTCGAGTATTTAGATAATTATGTGTCTCTCTTCTTTGACATAGAAGTCATTTCCTATTCTTTAAGGAACACTTTAGCTTTTTTTCCACATATAGAGATAATTTTAATGATAACTGTTAAGAGACACATTTCTAAATATTTTCTGTTTTTTAAATACATATAACATTTAGCACCATAACTTTATTGCTTTGTATTTTCACTAGACAGTAACATTTTTGTTTTAATGAGTCAACCACTATCTTGTTAAATATTTCCATTGTAGCTCTATCACCATTTTCTATTAGACATGTGTGATATCTTCTCAGTTTATACTCCATGGTTTTAAATCTTTTATGTTTTCCTTCTTTCTGTGTTGCTGTGAGCATTCCATGTAATCTCTTTAAATTTTTAAATTTTTTTTCCCTTTTTCTACTGAGTCTAAGAAACTGCTTGAACAACATTAAGTTGTTCACTTCTGACAGTGTGTTTGTCATTTCTAGCAGCTTTTTCAAACCATTTTCAAATTTATTTTATTAAAAAAATAATTTCTGGGGCAAAGCCAAGACAGCACACCAGTTACACGTCTCCAAAATTCTCTCTGAAAACTGAGGCCTGGATTGATAATTGAATGGAGTATTCTGGACACAGCATAGGATTGTCAGATTGGACTACATACCAGAAAACAGTAAATGTCTTCTTTCTTGCAGAACCTAACTCCAGCTGATTCAGACTTGGGTGGACTGTAGGTGCTGGTGCTTTTAATTTGTTTTTCTTTTTGTTGGCTGGTAGGCAGGGGATGGACATGAGCTGACAGATATGCTGAGCTACAGTACTGAAGTGAAAAGCATGTGGTACAGCAGAGAGATAGTTTGTGGGATAGCCATGTTTTGAGAGCCTGGTGGCAGACTGAGGGCACCACAGCCTCTTCACCCTCTCTTTTCAGCACTCTACCATAGATTCTGCTGTTTCAAGGCAGGAGGGGCAGCTTGACCAGGATGCCACCTTGGTCAGCCGGGAGGTGAATTTATAAAACTGGAGGCCTCAGCAAGGGCTAATTCCCAGGCTGTGACGCAGTGGTGGTCCAGAGAGCACTTTTCCAACAGAAATGCTGTGTTTCCAACAGTGTTGCCTTATGGGTGGGGCCAAGCTGAGGATGGTAGTAGGGACATAGCCCCTCCCTACTTTGAACTACATCATAGAATCTGCAGACAGCTGAAGAGGTGCTTCTGTTATCAGCTGGAAGGTGGGACCTGCCACACCTGATGGCCTGACAGATTTTAGAAGCTGTCAGATTGCTTTTAGCTGTTTAAAATAAGACTGCCTGGAGAAATAACTGCTGAGCAGCCTGATGACATCTCTTCCAGCCTTTACTGACCGACACCATAGGGTCAGTTGATGGCCTCCCAGTGACTCTGTAACTAGGGTGGTGTCTTTGCCATCCAGCAGGTGGAACCTGCCACCCCAGAGAGTCCACTGGGCCCAGTCACTACAGTACACAAAGGTGGCTGGTGACCACCTCTCTTCTCAGAACTACACCTCAGCTCTATTGAGGCAAAACCAGAGAAACTAAAGTCTCTAGATGGCCCAAAGGCATCAGACTATCACTAAGTATTTAAAGAGACAGCCAACCATGGCTCCAGAAAACTCCCAAAATAAAGAACCACAAAACTTCCCAGATGAAGAAGACTTTCTGAAACTATTGGCCAGCCAAGTCAAGTGGAGGTCAAGTGAAAAAGAATTATATAGAGAGCCCTCCTAGAGATTAAACAAAATACAGCAGAGCAAAATGAAACATTAAGCAAGCTATTCAAACTGATGAAACATCAAGGTTCTGAAATCCAGCAGATCAATAAAAAATTACAGAATTAGACAACTCAGTACAAAGCCAAAAGAGCAGAATTGAGGAAATGAAAGTCAGACTTAGCGAGCTTGAGGACAGAGCAACTGACACAAGCATTTATGAGGAGAAATCAGAGAAAAGAAACAATAAAATGAAGAAGCATTAATTGGAGTTCCTGAACAGGGAGGTATAGCTGAAAACATAGCATGGTTGCTGAGTTGTGGATAGAAAACTTCCCTGAAATTATGAAAGAAGAGAACATAGATATCTAAGATGTCTAGACCCCTCAAAAGACATCAAGACATATAATAATCAAGCTTAATAAAAAGAAATAGAAACTCTTAAAAAGCAAAGCAAACATTCAGAGGGAAGCTCTTTAGGATTTCATCTGATTTCTTGGCAGAAACAATGTCAACAAGGAGGCAGTGGGATGAAACATTCAAAGCCTTGAAGGAGAAATACTTCCAAACAACAATTATATATCCTGTAAAACTGTCCTTCAAATATGAAGATGCAATTAAGACATTCGCACATAAACAGAAGCTTAGAGACTTTATAAAAACCACACTGAAATTACAACAAATACTAAAAGAAGCCCTTTGCTTAAAAAACAAAACAACAGCAACAAAAAATTAAATGCATATTTATGGAGGCAATGCAGGAGACAACATTCAGAAACCTACTCAGTTAGAGGAGGCACAAAATTCAACCAAAACTAACTATTAAAAGAAGGGAACCAATAATCATATCAAGAACACAATGATACCATCACATTAAAAAGAGGGATATACTACAGTAGTCACAGTCCTTTCAAATGGAGAGGAAGTTAATAAGAAATGCAGACGTTAAAGCTGGGTTTAAATTTAGAATATTAAGGGGGATCACAGAGGTAACCACAAAACACAATAAAAATGCAACATATTAAAACAAGAAATGTACTACAGGAGTCCCAACAAACAAAAAACCAACATTGAAAAAGATGAAGTCAACCCATAAAAAATAAAGACCCAGAACAGAATATTAAGAGCAACATAGAAAACACCAACACAAAAATAAATACATCAAAATGACACCACTAAACACATACCTATCAATAATTACATTGAATGTAAATGGACTGAACACTCCAATAAAGAGACAAGTGACATCTTGTATTAAAAGACACCACCCATCTATATGTTGCTTACAGGAAACACACCTTAGACTTAAACTCAGAAACAAACTGAAAATTAAAGGATGGAGTAATATACACTAATCTAACAATATACAAAGAAGAGCAGGTGTGGCGATACTAATCTCAAATAGATTTTAATGTAAAATCCACCATCAAGGACAAAGATGGCCGATATTTATTGCTGAAAGGTTCAATTCACAAGCAGTACTTAATAATATTAAATATTTATGCACCCAATATTACAGCATCTAAATACATTGAACAAACACTGGTTACATTCAAAAATGAGCTAGATCACTCCACAATAACAGTGGGAGACTTCAACACTCCACTTTCAGAAATGGATGGCTCACCCAGGAAAAAGCTCAGTAAAGATACAGAAAATCTTATTGCAACAATTAACCAATTAGACCTCACTGACATAAACAGAACTTTTTTTCCCTCAACAGTTAAGTACACTTTCTTCTGCAATGCACATGGAACATTTTCCAAAATAGGCCATGTGTTAGGACATAAAGCAAATCTCAACAAAATCCAAACCACTGAATTATTACAAAGCATCTTCTCAGATCATAAAGCCATGAAAGTTGAAATCAATAGCAGAAAAAAGCACAGATAGAAACTGGAACTCATGGAAAATGAACAACACCTAGCTCAAAAAGCCACTGGTTACAGAAGAAATCAAAGACGAAATAAAGAAATTTATGTATTCAAATGAGAATCAAAACACTTCCTACCATAACCTATGGCATACAGCCAAGGCAGTGCTCAGAGATCATTATATGTTTATAAATGCACACATCTGGAAGGAGGAAAGGGCCCAAAGCAAAGAATTAACCCTACAGCTTGAACAAGTAGAGAGAGAACAAGAGAGGAGCTCCTCAGGCACCAGAAGAAAAGAGATAATAAAGAATAGAGCAGAACTAAATTAATTAGAGAATACAAGAACAGTTGAAAAAAACTGAAAAAACAGAAAGCTTTTTTTTTGAAAAGATCAACAAAATTCACAAACCATTGCCTAACTTACTAAACAAAAACAAAGGAAACAAATAACCCAAATAAGAAATGAAATGGTAGATGTCACAACAGGTCTAACAGAAATCAAAAGTATCACAACAGAATACTACAAAAGATTGTACTCTAACAGATTGTAAAATCTAGAGGAAATGAAGAAATTCCTAGATTTATATTACCTACCAAAATTATTACAAGGAGAAGTAGAACAACTTAATAAAGCCATCACAAAGGAAGAGACTGAAAAAGTCATCCAAAAACTACCAGACAAAAAATGTTCTGGCCCAGATGGCTTCACCACAGAATTCTACCAATCTTTTAGAGAAGAGTTAACTCCAATACTACTGAGACTATTTCACAGCATATATAGGGATGAAATACTGCCAAATTCATTACACGAAGCAAGCATAACCTTGATACCAAAACCAGGGAATGATCACTCATGAACCTAGATGTAAAAATCTTCAACCAAATACTTGCAAATAGAATTCAACAACATATCAAAAAAAAAATAATAATTCATCATGGCCAAGTTGGATTCATACCCGGGATGAAAGGCTGGTTCAACTTTAGAAAAACAATTAATGTGATCAACCAAATAAATAACATAAAAGATAAGAATCATCTGATTTTGTCAATTGATGTAGAAAAGGCATTTGACAAAGTCCAACACTCATTCATGCTAAAAACTCTCAGCAAAATAGGAAAAGAAAGGAAATTACTCAGTGCAATACGGGGAATCTATGTAAATCCAACGACCTACATCATCCTGAATGGACAAAGACAAAAAGGATTCCCACTATGATAATGGGAACTAGACAAGGATGCCCACTCTCACCACTTCTATTCAGCATTGAACTAGAACATGTGGCCAGAGCAATTAGACAAGACAAAGAAATGAAGGGCATCTGCATCAGCAAAGAAGTAGAAATCTCCCTATTTTCAGATTATATGATTTTATACACAGAGAATCCACAAGTAAACTACTGAAACTAATAGAACAATTCAGCAAAGTATCAGGATATAATATAAACATAAGTACATCAGTATGACTCCTTTATGCAAACAAAGGGATTATTAAAGAAGAAATCACCAAATCAAAACAATTTACTATAGCCCCCATGAAGCCAAAATACCAAGGAATAAATATAACTGGAGAAATAAGAGACCTACAGAAAGAGAACTACAAGACCTTATTGCAAGAAACCAATAGACTTACATACATGGAGAAACCTGTTCATGGATAGGAAGACTGAACATGGTGAAAATGTCTATTTTACCCAAAGCAATCTACATATACAGTGGAATCCCAATAGAAATTTCAGTGACATTTTTTAATGAGATAGAGAAACAAATCACCAACTTTGGAAAGGGAAGAAACCCTGGATAAGCAAAGCACTACTGAAGAAGAGGTACACAGTGGGAGGCCTCCCACTACCCGACCTTAGAAACTATTACACTGCCACAGTAGTCAAAACAACCTGATAGTAGTACAAAAAGAGACAAATAGATAGTGGGGGCCCAGCAATGCCACCATCCTTCTATAAACAGTTGATACTTGACAAAGGCCCTGAGACTGTAAACTGTGGTAAAAACAGTCTCTTTGATAATTGGTGCTGCTCGCAAAATTGGATATCCATCTGCCAAAAAATTGAAATAAGACCAATATATTACACCTTGCACAAAAACTAACTCGAACTGTGTACAAGATCTAAATTTCAAACCTAAAACAGTAAAGATCATGCAAGAAAAAATAGGGTCAATAACAGAAGTTTAATACACAGCTTAGACAGACTTCAAAATCTGGCAAACAAAGATGATCAACAGAAGAGAAAATAGATAAATGGGAACTACTAAAAATCAAACACTTTTGCTCATCCAAAGAGTTTATCAACCCAGAAGATAGATAGACCCCCATGAGTGGGTGCCTAAAAAGACTTGGGACCAGAAGAAAAAGATGGTGCCCAGCCACCACCACTGATAGCCATGATAGAGCTTACTAAGTTGAGTCTGACTGGCAATACAAGAATAAAAAGTGGTGCACCCTGAGACCTCCACTAAAAGACCACAACTGATGGTCAAATGGCCTCGGGGTTCCACTGGGAGCACGGCCCCTGGCCCTGATGCTGCCCTTGCCCATAAATCATAATGAAGGTCCACTCTTCGGACATGAATGTATTGGATTTGGCAATGCAGAGTGACCATATATTGGATGCACTTTATGGTTCTATGCATCTACAGGATATCATCCTGATGACCTCTGGCTGGCTCAAGGGGAGTGGGTGGAGAGGAGAGGAAAGGAGACTGTTGGAAGGATGAGATATATATGCAGCAGAGAGGAATAGTGTGCTATCACTGGGCAGGGACAGCAGTGGAAGCTGCATATAGGTGGGCATGTGTTTTAGTCAGCTAGGGCTGCTCTAACAGAAATACCACAGAGTGGATGGCTTTAACAAAGGAAGGTTTATTCTTACACAGTCCGGTAGGTTGCAAGTCCATATTCAGGGTGTCCACTCCAGAGAAAGTCTTTCTCCTTGTCGGCTCTGCAAGAAAGTCCAGTATTGCATCAGTCTTTGTCCACGGAGCATCCTGGCACAGGAACTTCAGGTCTGAAGGATGCGCTCTTCTCCCGGTGCAGATTTCTTGATGGTGCGAGGTTCCCCACTCTCCTTGTTTCTCCTTCCTTTTATCTCTTGCAGGTTGAAAGCATTAAGGGTGGGGCAAGCCACACTCCAGGGAAACTCCCCCTAAAGCAGAGCAGGGAAGTAATCCTATGCAGGAATTTACAGCACCACCCTAATCCTTTAACATACAGTTTAGCGAAACCACAAAATGGAGGACAGTCCCAAGATACTGGGAATCATATCCCAGCCACATGCTACACATATTTTTGGGGGGACACAATTCAACCCATGACAGCATGTAATTTATATGGGAATGTACAATTTCAGTCAGTCACAATAAAAAAAAAGGAAAAACAAAAAGAATTAAAAGACCATCTACAGAATAGGAGAAAATATTTGGCAACTACATGTCACACTGATGTTTGATCTCCACAATCTACAAGGTACTACAAAATATCAACAAGAAAAAGGTAAATAACTCAAGTGCTGGGCAAAGGAGACGTGCAGACACTTCACTAAAGAGGACATCCAGGCAGCCAAAAGACACAAGTGGAAATGCTCATGATCATTAGTTATCAAAGAAATCTAGATCAAAACCACAATGAGATACCATCTCACCCCAACAAGGTTAGCCATGATACATAAAACAACAAATGCTGGAGAGGCTGTGGAGACACTGAAAGTCTCCTACACTGCTGGTGGGATTGCAAAATGGTACAACCTCTTTGGAAAGCAATCTGGCACTTCCTTAAAAAGCTAGAAATAGATATACTATTTAATCCAGTAATCCCACTTCTAGGAATATATCCTGTAGAATCAAGGGCAGTCATGCAAACAGATACATGCACTTAAATGCTTACTGCAGCACAGTTTACAACAGCAAAAAGATGGAATCAAGCCAGATGCCCAACAACAAATGGATGGATAAACAAACTATGGTACATATACTCAATGAAACACTATGCAACGATAAAGAAAAATGATGATTTTAGGAAGCATCTCATAATTTGGTTTCAGTTGGAAGACATTAAGTTAAGTGAAATTAGTCAGCAGCACAAGGACAAATATCATATGAGATCCCTACTATAAGGACTTGAAAACAGACTCATGTACAAAAGAAAAGACTCTGGCAGCTGAAAGAGAGGGAAAGGAGGGAGAGGACTAGTCATAGATTAGATTGTTGACAGAAATCTCGTTCGGTGAAAGCAGTGACAGCACACAGTAGAAAGAAGATGAACTTAACTGGACTTCAACATAAACTGAAAACTCTTCTAATCCTAACCTAAGATTGCAAAGATAGTAGGGATGGGGGTCTGGGGACCATGCTCTGAAGGGACAGTGAGGCCAATTGGCATGACTAGCTTATTGCTAACAGAGTCTTCTGCACCCCATATTGGCGAGTGGTATCTGGAGTCTTAAAAGCTGCCAGGAGAGGTGTACCAAATGGTCCCAACTCAGCTGGAACAGACCATCACCAAGGACAACAAAGACACGAGGGTAAAAGAGCCCAGAAGACAGAAGGACCCATGTGAAAGGGTGACTGCATCAACATGTGACCAGTAGAACCAGATGGTGCCTGGCCACCACCAAAGACAGGCGTGATGGGGCACACTATGTCAAGTCCCAATAGCAATATGTGAAAAACGGAGGTGCACCTCAAGAAGTCAAAGACTGCAACTGATGGTCTGAAGGCTTGGGGATCCCCCAGGAGCATGGCCCCTAGACCTGCTGCTGCCTTTGACCAGAAAACGTTACTGAGGTCAACTCTTCAGACAGGAATGGGTTGGATGCAAGGACACAATGTGACCATAAGGTGTGTGCACTTTATGGTTCTGTGCATCTATAGGATACTGTCCTACTGGCCTCTTACTAGAAGGGAGAGGAAAGAGTGGAGAAGAGAAGACGGGAGATTGTTAAGAGGATATGACATGTATACAACAGAAGGGAGAAGTGTGCTTTCACTGGGCAAGGAAAGCAGAAGGAGCAGCAGATAGGTGGACATGCAAATTCGATTTGGATTGTATACTTTAACTCTATTACAATATGCCAAGCCAGCCAAGTGCTGTCGAGTCGGATCCCACTCATGGCTACCATGAGACTATTACAATATAAAGGAAAAAAAAAATACTAATTTCTTGGTCCTTAATTTAATTTCCAGATCTCTTTCTATTTCTTGAAACATGTAAAAATACTCACTTTAAAATCTGAAGGGTAATTTAGTATCTGAAAACTTTAGTATGATTCTATTGTCTGTTTCTACTGATCACACTCATTGAAAGTGGATCTTTATGTGTTTCAGTAGATCTGATATTTTTGGAATTGTATGTAGTGGTTCCGCAGTGCCAACGTTCAAGTTTTGATCTTCCAGAGACAATTTCCCTCTGCTCTCGCCAGATGCTTCCCTTTGCATCTGTCAACCAAGGAAGCCTTTCAACCATGTTTTCCACCTGACAGTTTCAGACCATGTAGGCAGCAGCGATGGAGTCACAGATCCTTTTTTCACCAGTTCATTAAGAATGCTCAAAGAACAGCGCTTTGTTACTGTTGTTGTGTCTTTGTTTTTCCCTCCACTCACAATGTGAAGCAAGGAAGTTTCTCTGTTGATTAGTCTGAGGGAATGATTTGTTTATCAGTCACTTTTATGATAAAGGTGAAATTTCAGCTGCCTGAATGCAGGTACTCGAGGTCAGGGTCAGCAATATTGGTCATGATTTGGGCAGATCCAGTAACAATGGAGGCACGGCAGATGTAGTCATAGTAGGTTTACTGATGCAAAGACTGCAGGCAGGTACAGCATTCAGCAGACACAGGCTCTCTCTTAAACCCCTACCACTTTCAGGCTCTGCCCTGCTGCCTCATGGCAGAGTGACCTTCTGCACAGGTTTTAAACAGAAGTGGCTGGCTCGTAGATTTGAGCCTTCAAGGCCAAAGTCAGTTATAAATGGGATACATCATGCTGCTGACTCACTCCTGGCCAAAAGGCACTGTACTAAGTCAGAAGGCCTGAGCAAGACAACCTTCCATGCTGCCCTCATATCAGCTTTATGTCATGGGTCTAGAATTTGGCTTGTTACTTTTGATGAGCTTTAATCTCTAGTTACCAGTACTCATATTAAATGGAAACCCAATAGAATAAGGCTTGGGAAATTGACTCAAGGTTAAATCTGACATGGATGACTTCTCATTATCAAAAATTAACATTTCAAAACTGGAATGTTGCCCTTGTTGTATGTGTTACTTTCTTGACAGCTTGTAAGAGTATTTTACTTTTTTTTTTTTAAATGAAAATACATGATCGAAACCTGACAAAGCTGAAAAACAAACTTTGATATAACTGGTTTCTTAGTTGAAATCACAGCTGGAGATGTCAATACTCCTCCTTCAATAATTCAAAGAACAAACAGAAAAGCTGTCATGAGCATCTGGGGAAATATTGGAGGTTGTGAGAGGAAAATATGTAACTGTAAGTCTTGGGGTTAGTAATAAACTTTATTTATATAATCAAACCACACACTCACAATTAAGCAGAGTGGGGCAGATGCTAGCACCATGACACAAAAGCACTCTTATTTACATTACTTACGAACTCTTATCTACATTTAAATTGGTCACAAATTCTCATTTACATCATTAAGACCCACATCGGCTCATATCATGTCACACAGGACCGCAGCAGTTAACTGGGTTAATCATAATGTTAGTACATCGTCACTTACACCTCCCTAAAAGTGAGTTTTACTCTAAGGAATTTAAGGAATAGATGTGCTCTCACTGTTCAAACATCAGCAGTGTCCACAGCAGTATTTTATGATGACAGACCTCTCGGAGGTAGATCCAGCAGAGACAGTACAGAAGGCTCAGACACCAATAGAGATTGTCGCAGTCACTCAAACCCGGTTTTTGAGGGTGAAGTGGATGAGGCCTCAGGATCAGGTCACAGCTAAGTAACAGACTAGTGAGCACAGACTCCCAGAGGGACACTGTGTGCCCCAAGCTCAGAGTGCTGGACTTTCATAATAGTATGTAAACAAGCTGTTTTTCAGCCCTGGTCACTAGTAACCAATTCATTCATCTTATCTTCTAATGCTTTCAGTTGTTGACTTCTTTCTGATTGGCTATATCTTTATCACCTCTCTGGCTATTTGCTGCCATGCCCATCTGGCAATTGTTTTTCTCACTTCTACTTCTTCACCATGACTTTGCATTTTCTCACCATCACACTTAGCTTAAGCACTGCCATTTTGTGTTTTAATAGTTTAGCCAATTCATAATTTACTCATTCTTATGTTTGTGACAAGACTCCACTTTACTATATATTCTATTTATATATACATATATCCTAACTTCAAAATCATGTATAGAGGACTTGAACAGCACTACCAGCCAATTTGACCTAATATTTATAGAACACTCTACCCAAAGCAAAATGTATATGATTCTCAAACACATACAAAACATTTCTCAGAATAAAAAGTATGACAGGAGACTTTATAAGTCTAAATACTTTTAGTATAACTGAAACTATTCAAAGAATATATTCACAGTACACAATATAGAATTAGAAATCAACAACCAAAACAAGTTTGTGAAAATTCCAAAATATTTGCAAATTAAACAAAAACTTCTAAATGAACAACAGGCCAATAAGAAATCACAAGAGAAGCTAGAGAATATTTTGTGCTATATAAAAATGAACTCACTACATATGAAAATTAATGAAATGTAACTAATACAGTTCTTATAGTTCATAGTCTTTAAATGTCTACCACAGTGGTTACGAGTTATGGCTGCTAGCCATAAGATCATCAGTTCAAATCCACCAGTTACTCCTTGGAAACCCCATAGAACAGTTCTACTGAGTCCTATAAACCCACTGCTGCTGAGTCACGCCATAAGTTCGTTAAAAGTCAGCACAGACAGCAATAGTTTGGCTTTTGGAATACTAAAAAAAAAGGAAGATATTAAGCAAATAATACAATCTTGTACATCATGGAACTAGACATAGTAGGTTAAATTTTTCCTAAGTCAAGCAAGATAATCAGGTAAGAAATTAATGATGTTGAAGCAGAAACATGATAGAGAAACATCAATAAAAGATGACTTTTTGAAAACAACAAGAAAACTGAAAACCTTTAGCTGTGCTGATGAAGAATTAAAAAGCAATCACAAATTACCAAAGTCAGAGATAAAGAAAGTACCCCATCACTACTGCTACCACAGAAAATAATTAACAGGGAAAGTTTGTGCCAATAAATTGGACAACAAAAACGGACAAGTTCTCAAGAATATTTATTTATCAAAATTGAAGCCAGAAATGGAAAGTCAGAAGAGACCTAACACAAGTTAAAGAATTAAATTTGCTAATAAAAATCAGCTGACAACTTTTAACTTAAACATCTTGGCCATGGATAGAAAACTCAATCTTTGGGCTTTAGATAGAAAAAAAGAATAGCTATATATATATAAATATATATTTTATATATAAATACATATTTTATATATAGTTATATATAAATTTATATATACATATATAAAACATATATAGTTATATACATAACTATATATATATAATATATAGTTACATATACAAAGTGAAAAGTAATTTTTAAAAAGCCTCCAACTTGAAACATAAGAAGACTTAGAGATAAAAAATGCAGGCTAAAAAAATAACAACTCATCTATAACTAGTCTAAACCTGAGGATCCTAATAGAGGACAAAATACAATTAAAGGTTTATTGGACTTCTACAGAAAATAATAACATGAAGATGAGATCACTATAAAATAGGTAGAGTTTATACTAAAAACAACTCAATATCAGGGAGAGTTGGCAGAAGCAAGAAGATATAGATTAGATTACTATTCACCATCATCCTTCTTGGGACATACATACTGCCTAGTCGTGGATTCTTGGTTGGTCATATTACTTATTTTGTCCAAAGGCTGTAGGAAAAAGAGAAAATATATTAGTTTCAAGCCACTGCCTTGAGAAGCACCTTATGTCTTCTGTTCAACATTATGCATTCTTACAATTCACCAGAAGAAAAGTGTGACCTTGGGAAAACTTCTAACCAAGGAGGATAAGAGACCTATGAATCACAACAAAAGTCAACACACAGCACTGGGCCAAGCCTATTCAATTTGAATTCTGAAGAACACCCTCCCTAGGTAACCCATCACCCTATAAGTGAAGAGATATAAAGAAAAGAAAAAAAACTTATTATTGTGAGTCACTGAGTCCCAAGGTCATATTGCAGCAACAGCTAATTCACAAGACAAAGCATAAAAATTAAAAAAAAAAAACAAAAAACTGGAGGATTTAGTGTCCTACTTGCTATTCATAAGGTTTTCATTGACTACATCTTTTTGTAAGTAGACTGCCAAGGCCTTCTTCCTAGAGGTGAAATGGACTGATACTGGCCTTTTTTAATCAGACAATCATATGGTCTACTATGCTGGAAATTAAAACTTGAAGAGGAATGGTGTTGCATTCATCATCCAAAAGAACATTTCAAGATCCGTCCTGAAGCATAATGCTGTCAGTGATAAAATAATATCCACACACATACAAGGAAGGACAGTTAACACAACTATTACTCAAATTCACTCAACAACCACTCAGGCCAAAGATGAAGAAATTGAAGATTTTTACCAGCTTCTATAGTCTGAAATTGATGGAATATGCAATCAGGATGTACTGATAATTACTGGTGATGGGAACGAAAAGTTGGAAACAAAGAAGAAGGATCAGTAGTTGGAAAATACAGCTTTGGTAATAAAAATGATGTGGGAGCTCCCCTGGTAGAAATTTGCAAGGCCAACTACTTCCTCATTGCAAATAACTTTTTTCACCAACACAAATGGCCACTATATGCATGGCCCTCACCAGATGGAATATGCAGGAAACAAATTGATTACATCTGTGGGAAAATGACATTGGAAAAGCTCAAAATCAGCAGTTCAAACAAGACCAAGTGCTGACTGTGGCAGAGACCATCAACTGCCAATGTGAAAGTTCAAATTAAAACTGAAGAAAATTAGAACAATTCCAAGAGAACCAAAGTAAGACCTTGAGTATATCCCACCTGAGTTCAGAGACACTCAAGAACAGATCTGACATGATGAACACTAATGACTGAAGACCAGACAAACTGCAGAAGGACATTAAAGGCATCATCCATGAAGAAAGCAAGAGGTCATTTAAAAGACAGGAAAGAACGAAACGACCAAATTGGATATCAGAAGAGTCTCTGAAACTTGCTGTCTAACACTGAGCAGCTAAAGCAAAAGGAAGGAATGACAAAGTAAAAGAAGTGAACAGAAGATTTCAAAGGGTGGCTTGAGAAGACAAAGTAAAGTATTATAATGACATCTGAAAAGAGCTGGAAACAGAAAACCAAAAGGGAAGAAAACACTGCATTTCTTAAGCTAAAAGAACTGAAGAAAGAAATTCAAGCCTTCAGTTGTAATAATGAAGGCTTCTACAGGGAAAACTTTGAACAACTCAGGAAGCATCAAAAGAAGATGGAAGGAATACACAGTACCACTATACCAAAAAGAACTAGCCTATCTTCAACCATCTGAAGAGATAACATATGATCAGGAACTGATGGTACTGAAGGAAGAAGTTGAAGCCGCACTGAAGATACTAGCAAAAAACAAGGCTCCAGGAATTGATGGAATATCAATTGCGATATTTCAAAAAACAGATGCAGCACTGCAAGTGCTCACTCATCTATGCCAAGAAATTTGGAGGACAGTTACCTGGCTAACTAACTGGAAGAGATCCACATTTATGCCCATTCCCAAGAAAGGTGACCAACCAGATCTGTAAATTACTGAAAATATCATTAATTCAAAAGTGACTGCAACAGTATATTGACAGGGAACTGCCAGAAATTGAAGCCAGATTGAGAAAGGGATGTGGAACCAGAGATACAACTGCTGATATCAGATGGATCTTGGCTGAAAGAAGAGAATACCAGAAAGATGCGTACCTGTGTCTCATTGAGTATGCGAAGTCATTCGACTATGTGGATCACAACAAATTATGGGTAACCTTCTGGAGAACAGAAATTCCAGAACACTTAATCGTGCTTATGAGGAATCTGTATATGATGAAAAGACCATTGTGGGAACAGAACAAGGGAACACTGGCACGGTTTAAAGTCCAGAAAGGTGTGCACCTGGGTTGTATCCTTTCACCATACCTTTTCATTCTCTATGCCAAGCAAATAATCTGAGAAGGTGGGCTATATGAAGAGGAATGAGGCATCAGGATTAGAAGACTCATTGACAGCTTGCATTATACATATGACACAACCTTGCTTGCTGAAAGTGAAGAGGACTTGAAACACTTACTGATCAAGATCAAAGACCACAGCCTTTGGTATGGATTACAACCCAACATCAAGAAAACAAAAATCCTCACAACTGGACCAGTAAGCAATATCATCATAAATGGAGAAAGGATTGAAGTTGTCAAGGGTTTCATTTTACTTGGGACAACAATCAACACCCATGGAAGCAGCAATCAAGAAATCAAAAGACACATTGCACTGGGAAAATGTGCCACAAAGGACTTCTTTAAAGTATTAAAAAGATGTCACCTTGAAGACTCAGGTATGTCTGGCCCAAGCCACAGTACTTTCAATTGCATCATATAGATGCAAAACTGGACAATGAATAAGTAAGACAGGAGAAGAACTGACACCTTTGAACTATGGTGTTGGAGAATACTGAATGTACCACAGACTGCCAAAAGAACAAACAGATGAGTTCTGGAAGAAGTACAACCAGAACACTTTTTGGAAGCGAAGACGTCAAGACTGCATCTTACATACTTTGGACATGTTGTCAGGAGGTATTAGTCCCTGGAGAAGGCCATTATGCTTGGTACAGAGGAGGGTCAGCAAAAAAGAAGAAGATCCTCAACAAGATGGACTGACACAACAGCTGCAAGTATAGGCTTAAGCATAAAAAGAATTGTGGGTATGGCACAAGACCTGACAGTGTTGTGTTTTGTTTTGTTGTGCATAGGGTCACTATGAGTTGGAACTGACTGAACAGCACCTAAAAACAACAGATTCCTACTTAAACACTGAGCGACTCCTCCATAGCAGATGCACTCTGATGAGCATTTATATAGAACACAATTGCGTACAAATACTTTAGATGAATACTCTGTCCCTCTGAACAGTCCATCCTAAAACTGTCTCCAAGACATCCTTTCACCAGTCTTTCCAAGTTCCTGACCAGCAAGCTAACTTTTGCTACTTTCCATTTGTGCCTGTGGCCATCTCTTCGTCTTTAGTCTGTGCTTAAAGGTCTACTCATGGGAGTAATTTGTTTTTACCCTACCCATACAGTCACTTCAATGTAGCAGCTCACCAATTTGTGCCAACAGATCATTCTAATACATTTATAAATCTGGGCAAGATTTTTTTTTCTTCCTGCATTGGACAGTATACGGAACTCTGCATAGAACCAATGTTATGTCATGAGAAAGGCAGAGTCTGCAGAAGCAGGTATAATGAGAATGCCAGGGGATTCTGAGTCAAGAATTTATTTGGACCTTCAGATGTTGTTTGGGTCAAATACAATATGTATAACCTTTTATTTTACCATGGAACAGTGCTATGTCCAGATTTTAAAAAATATAACATGATTTAAGAAATCTCGTCTCTGATTTCGTAATTGACATCATCATAGAAACTCATTAAGGGTACAATTATTATTTAATAATGTGTAAGATCATATACTACTTGATGATCAAATTCTTATTTTTAGTTATCTTTCCTGATGGGGTAAGAAAAGCATTTGAAAGATTATTAGCTGCCTACTAGATGCCACCAAAAAAATAAATAAATAAACCACAACCAAACTCATTGCCAGCCAGTTGATTCCAATTCATGGTGACTCTATAGGAAGGAGCAGAACTGCCCACAGGGTTTCCAAGGAGCAGCTGGTGGATTCGTATTGCTAAACTTTTTATTAGATACTCAGCTCTTAAACACCGTACTACCAGGATGCCACCAGATGCCAAGTGCTATCATTTAATGCAGTCACCTTATGGAGATCAGGCAGAGAGACAGGGGACCAGGAGTACAAGTATCCCATCTTCACTCTTCTCCATTACTCCCTCCACCTCATGGTCCCTTGCAGGTTCAACCAAAGGTTGAAAGGAAGAAAGGATGCAAAGAAAGGATGCAAAAGATGCTGCCCATTATAAACCAGCCTCCGGGGCCACAAAGCAGGAGACTCAAAGAAGGTAAATAGATCTGATGTAGAAACCAGAAGATATCTAGAAAAGATGTGAATTTAATTTCCTTATGATTTAAATTTATGATACTTGATGTAACACCGTTTAAAGAGTTTAGAAGTTCTTTCATATATCCTAGAGATTCAGGTAATCTAAATCTCATGAAAATATATCATTCTAGATATTATCAAAATAAAATTAGCACATACTTGAAAGTACATTACTTTCACGAGTATGTTACACACAGAAAGCCCTTAACAAATACATTGTAATAATGAACTGAAGTTCTAATACAGGTATGGTGACTTAAATAAAATAAACTTACATAAGTTTCTTTGTTAATAGATCTGAAACAATATTGAATAAAAGGCAATTCATACAATAAATGATCACTAACAGCAAAGATGTATTCCATCACTCTAAGGGCATTTATTAAGTGCAGATGTATCTAATTTTATTTCAATAACCCCTTAATAGAGCTTTGCCCAAAGTTGCATTATCTAAATATTTTTATAAAGGATATACGAGACTGTATACAAATTGATGACCAAAAATTTAAACAAAACAAACCTTCAACTTTGACTTTTCTATTACTCACAAGGAAAAGTCTCAACCAATTAGGAAAACAACAGATGACTCCTCATGGATGAGAGTATGAGTTCAATGCAAATATCAAGAATCTGATGGGATCCATAATTCTCAGGATGTTTATTCTGGTCCTACTCTTGCCTCAGTTGTCTCTAAAACCTTAGCATATATGTATGTTTGTAATTTATGAAATCACACGTAATATTAATATCAAGAACTATTCAAAAAAGAATACAATTTTAAAATATAAGTAAAAATTTTAATGTTCTCTTACAAATTCCTGAAATGTGTATACCTCATTACAGAGACAGCAGTTTTGGAAGATTTTGTAACATTTTAACAAAGGGGTTTATGGGTCCCATTTGACACACAATTTAGATTAAATGACTGTTGTTCCAGAATAATAATTAATAGTACCTCTTCTTCTTTCAAAAGTGTCTTAGTTTAAATGACACATCATATGGAAACCCTAATATAATCCAGCAAAGAGTCATGTGAACTCTGAATTAAATTTTTTATGCTATGAAAGGCTATAAATCTTCTAGCCTCAAGCAGACTCAGGCAATCAGTCCTGTTTTGTAAGGCACTGTTTGGAGAATTAAAAAATCCTGTGCCTTCAAATAGCTTAATAGATCACCAAAGGTTCCTCACTCTGCACTATAAAAGACTCTTTCCTTCTTAAACATATGTTAGCAGCAGAACTCTTTGAAACAGTGTAGGCTTCAACTTCTTGCTAGAAATTGCCAAGACAAATTCACCATTCAATCTGCAGAAGCAGACACACCAAACTCCTTACCTGGCACTTAGAACTATTATATTTTCTGAGATTTAAAGAAGTGGCTAATAAAATCAGCTGGCAATACATTTAAATTTCTAAACTTCTAATAGCTCAGATACTACAGTGATTATATAAAACATGTGTCAAGTGTTTGCATGCTAAATTATTCATGTAATTTCCAATTGAGTTCGAAGGACAGCAAATCCAGGTTTGCAAAACACAATCCCAGTTTCTGTGTGTGAACCTATAAATATTACTGGTATCTTCCAAATGTGCCCTGGGTTTCAATGCTAAATAATAGAATCCCTCTAAACAAAAGTGCCATTGTATCCATGGCTACAACTGATTATCTATGCTTCTCTAACCAATCAGAAGCAAGTGTGAAAGATCTTTATTGTTACCTTTCTGCACAGCTGAGGGGAGTTCTTGAAGTCTCAAGATGGACCAAGAATCAATTTTCATGTTAATCTTCTTCCTTCTCAATTTTTGGTGTTTTAAAGCTTCTTCAGCTTCTGCACGGTCAGTTTCCAGGCATTTAATGAGATGGATAGCCTCTGAGAGCAATGTTTCCATTTCCTGCTTTATTTCAGGACACTTTTCATCTTAAAATAACAATATGTATTGGATATTTGTTACTGAATCAGCCTATAAACTGGGAGGTAGAAACATGCATCTTAGTTGTACCACTAGTCTTTTACATATTGATTATTTAATATTAAATAACAGGCAACTACCAATGCATTTCTATCAATCAAAAATTTAATGAATTTTAGAATCATGAATCAGTCTTTTAAAGACTGCATTATATGATTATAATACAATCATAATATTGATTACAACCTTTGAAGACATGTTTCTAGCTGAATATTTTATAAAACAATTAGAAGAGCTAAATATCAACCTACACTTTCATAAGTAATATCATTTCATCTCAAGAAAGAAAAACGTGTCCTGTTCACAAGCTGAGTTATAGTTTTATTTTTAAATAATATCTGTGTTTCATCATATGAGAAAAGTAAATCATAATAATTATCAGATAAATATTGAAAACTGTCAAATTGTTCCTAGAAACAAGATACTTTACATTCTTCAGCCTTACTAAATAATAACTTTTCAACTTAGCTTTGCCAGGAATTCATTATTCTTTCTATTTATTTGTTTATAATATAAATTAATTCCTTTACTGTGAGATGCTGTGATTTCTTGTTCATAGCTTTGGAATGATATGGTTTAATATTAACAAAAATTTTAATGAGGGTATTCATTCATCTACTTATTCAAGAAATGCATGTAGAGTTCATTACATTCTAGAAAATATGTTTGGTCCTGGAGATAGATCAGTAAGAAAGATACAGGTCTCACAATTATGAGATTCATAACTACTGTCAATATCTTTTGCCAAGAATGACATGAAAAGAACACATAAACAAATGTCATGAAAGGCAAGGCCCCCAAAGAACTGAGGCTGGAGAAAAGAAGCAAAACTGTATCAGGAACTAAAGAAAAGCCATTGAGTTGACTCCAACTCATAGTGACCTATCAGACAGAGTAGAACTGCCTCACAGAATTTTCAAGGAGCACCCAATGGATTTGAACTGCCAACCTCTGGGGTTAGCAGCAGTAGCACTACTTAACTACTATGCCACTGGGGTTTCCATCAAGAATAAATGGCAACTAATAAACTTTTTTCTTGTCTTTTGCTGTTAGACAATCGAGACAATGGTATTCTGCTAGAAAACATAATGATTACAAATTGGCTATAAGGACAAGCTCAAAAGTCATAATTTCTACTTAAAATCCAATGGGTGTGTCAAAGAAATTCAGCCAGCGGTTTCTGCATATTAATGAGTGAAGATTATCTTCCTGTGGACTGGCCCTTTGTCTGGTCTGTTCCAGTCTACTGTCTTCTTTTGTCACAGTCTAACACATGCTGGACACTTTACAAATTGTTTTTATATTATCCTCTAACAACATACTGTATGAATAACTCATGGCGATTCTAACATGTATTATTTACCATCTGCTTTAGTCAGCTAGGGCTGCTCTAACAGAAATACCACAGAGTGGATGGCTGTAACAAAGGAAGGTTTATTCTTACACAGTCCGGTAGGCTAAAAGTCCATATTCAGTGTCTCTGCTCCAGGGGAAGGCTTTCCCCTTGTCGGCTCTGGAGGAAAGTCTGGTCTTGCATCAGTCTTTGCCCAGGGAGCACCTTGGCGCAGGAACCTCAGGTCTGAAGGACGCGCTTTTCTCCTGGTGCTGCTTGCTTGATGGTGTGAGGTTCCCAGTTGTCAGCCTGCTTCCCTTTCCTTTTATCTCTTGCAGGATGAAAGGATTAAGGGTGGGCCAAGCCATACTCCAGGGAAACTCCCTTTACAGTGGAGCAGGGAGGTGATCTTACAAAGGGATTTACAGTTCCACCCTAATCCTTTAACATACAGCATAGGAAAACCACAAAATGGAGGACAGTCACAAGATACTGGGAATCATGGCCCAGCCCCATGGCTACATGTATTTTGGGGGGACCCAATTCAATCCATGACACCATCTCTCTAAATCTGTTGTTGTTTTAGAATATTGTATCAATTAATAATACTATTTCAGATACTGAGTTCACAGCCACCTGCATTTTTTAAAAAATATTTTATTGTCATTGAGTGAAAGTATAGAATCCAAATTAAATTGGTATGCCCACCTATCTGTAGCTCCTTCTCCTCTCACTGCACAGTGACAGCACACTCCTCCTTTTTGTTCTACATTTGTCATATCCTCTTAACAATCTCTTGACCCCTCCTTTTTACCCTTCTTTCTCTCTTCTAGTAAGAGGACAATAGGATAGCATCCTATAGATGCACAGAACCATAAAGTACATACACCATATAGGTCACCTTGTGTCCCCGAGTCCAGTCCATTCCTGTTTGAAGAGTTGATCTCTAAAGTTTTCCAGTTAAGAGCAACAGCAGTTCTAGGGGCGATGATACCAGGGGAACCCTCAGGCTTCCAGACCACCAATTGTAGTCTTTTAGTTGAGTTTTTGAGGTGCACCCCCTTTTTCCACGTTGCCACTGGGACTCAACATTGTGTGCCCCATCATGGCTGTCTTTGGTGGTTGCCGGGCTCCATTTGGTTCTTCTGGTCACATGTTGATACAGTCACCCATTCACATGAGTCTTTTGACTCCTGGGCTCTTTTTTTCTTGCGTCTTTGTTGTTCTTGGTGATCATCTGTTCTGGATGAATTGGGACCATGTGGTGTACCTCAGATGGCAGCTTTTAGCTTTTAAGACCCCAAATGCAAGACTCTCTTAGCAATAGGCTAGTTATATCAACTGGCCTCAGTGTTCCGGAGAGCATAGTCACCAGACCCCTACCTCTACTAATCTATCCCTGCAATATTGGGTTAATATTAAAAGAGTTTTAAATTTATGTTGAAATCCAGTTAAGCTGATCTTCTTTCTACTGTGTACTGTCACTGCTTTCACCCAACCAAATTTCTATCAACTATTTAATCTATGATCAGCCCTTTCGTTCCATCCCAACTCTTACAGCCATCAAAGAGTCTTCTGTACGTAAGTCTATTTTTAAGTCATACTAGTAGGGATATCATACAATATTTCTCCTTTTGCCACTAACTGATTTCACTAAGCAAAATGTCTTCCAACTGAAACCAGGTTATGAGATGCTTCCTAAAATCATCGTTTTATATCACTGCATAGTGTTCCCTTGAGTAAGTGTACCATAGTTAGTTTACCCATTCATATGTTGTTGTGCACCTAGGTTGACTCCATATTTTTGCTGTTGTGGACTGTGCTGCAATAAACATGCGTGTGCATTTATCTGTTCATGTGACTGCCCTTGATTCTGTAGGATATATTCCGAGCACTGGGATTACTGGATAAAGTTGTATATCTATTTCCAGCTTTTTAAGGAAATGCCAAACTGTTTCCATAGAGTTTGTACCAGTTTACAATCACACCAGCAGTGTAGGCAAGTCCCAGTTTCCCTACAGCCTCTCCAGCATTTGTTGTTTGGTGTTTTTTGGATCATGGCCAACCTTGTTGGGGTGAAATGGTACCTCATTGTAGTTTTTATTTGGATGTCTCTAATAGCTAATGATCATGAGCATTGTCTCATGTGTCTTTTGGCTGCTTGAATATACTCTTTGGTGAAGTGTCTGTCCATCTGCTTTGCCCACTGCTTAATTATTTATCTTTTTCTTGTTAATATTTCCTAGTACTTTGTAGACTATGGAGATCAGACATTGGTCCGTCATGTAGTTGCCAAATATTTTTTCCTATTCTGTAGGTGGTCTATTAATTCCTTTGACAAAGTCTTTGGATGAGCAAAAATGTTTGATTCTTAGTTCCCACTTGTCTATTTTATCTTCTGTTGGTCATGCTCTGTTTGTCAGATTTTTAAGACTAAGTTGTGTATTAAAACTTCCATTCTTGACCCTGCTTTTCTTTGCATGATCTTTATTGTTTTAGGTTTGATATTTAGATCTTTGATCCAATTTGAATTAGTTTTTCTGTAAGATGTAAGATATGGGCCTTGTTTCAATTTTTTGCAGATGGATATCCAATTTTGCCAGCACCATTTCTTAAAGAGACTGTTTCGATCACAGCTTACAATCTTAGGGCCTCTGTCAAATATCAACTGTTCATAAGAGGATGGTGGCATCTCTGGGGTCGAAGCTCTGATCCACTGGTCTTTATGTCTCTTTTTGTACAAGTACCAGGCTGTTTTGACTACTGTGGCAGTATTACAGGTTCTAAAGTCAGGTAGTGAGAGGCCTCCTAAAGGATTCCTTTTCTTCACTAGTGCTTTGCTTATCCGGGGCTTCTTCCCTTTCCAAACAAAGTTGGTGATTTGTTTCTCCATCTCACTGAAAAATATCATTGGAATTTGTATTGGGAATGCATTGTATATATAGATTGCTTTGGGTAAAATACACATTTTCACAATGTTAAGTCTTCCTACCCATGAGCAGGGTAGGTTTCTCCATTTATGTAAGTCTCCATTGGATTCTTACATTAAGGTCTTATAGTTGTATTTGTATAGGTATCTTGTTTCTGTAGTTACATTTATTCCTTGGTATTTTACATTCTTGGGGGCTATAGTAAATGGTATTGATTTGGTGATTTCTTCTTTGATGATCACTTTGTTGGTATAAAGGAATCCTACTGATTTACTTATGTTTATCTGATATCCTTATTCTTTGCTGAACTCTTCTATTAGTTCCAGTAGTTTACTTACAGATTCTCTAGGATTTTCTGCATATACAATCATATCATCTGCAAACGTGGAGAGTTTTACTTCTTCTTTCATGATGTTGGCACCCTTTATTTCTCTGTCTAGTCTACTTGCCCTGGCTGGAACTTGTAGTACAATATTAAATAGATGTAGTGAGAGTACGTATCCTTGTCTAGTTCCTGTTCTCAAGCGGAATTCTTTGAGTCTCTCTCCATTCAGGATGACGTAGGCAGTTGGCTTTGCATATGATGCTCCTTATTGCATTGAGGAATTTTTTTTCTATTCCTATTTTGCTATTGAGAGTTTTTAGCATGAACGGGTCTTAGACTTTGTTGAATGCCTCTTCTGCATCAATTTATAAAATCAGGTGATTCTGATCATTTGTGTTATTTATGTGGTTGATCACAATAACTGGTTTTCTGATGTTGAACCAGCCTTGCATCTCTGGTATGAATTGAACTTGGTCATCATGAATTTTTTTTTTTTTTTCACATGTTGTTGAATTCTATTGGCAAGGATTTTATTGAAGGTTTTTGCATCTAGGTTCATGAGTGATACTATTCTGTAATTTTCTTTTTTGTGGGATCTTTCCCTTGTTTTGGTATCAGGGTTATGCTGTCTTCATAGAATGAATTTGGGAGTATTCCACTCCTTTTTATAATGTGAAATTGTCTCAGTAGTATTGGAGTTAACCCTTCTCTAAAGGGTTGGTAGAATTCTGTGGTGAAACCATCTGGGCCAGGACTTTGTTTGGTTGGCAGTTTTTTGATGACTTTTTCGATCTCTTCCTTTGTGATGGATTTATTAAGTTGTTCTACTTCTCTCTGTGTTAATTTTGGTAGGTTATATGAATCTAAAAATTTGTTCACTTCCTCTAAGTTTTCCAATCTGTTAGTGTATAGTCTTCTACAGTATTCTGTTATAATACTTGTGATTTCAGCTCAGTCTGTTGTGACATCTCCCATTTCATTTCATTTCATTATTCAGGTTATTTCTTCTCCTGTTTTTCTTCTGTAAATTAAGCCAGTGGTTTAAGGATTTTGTTGATCTTTTCACAGAATGAGCTTTTGGTTTAGTTAAGTTTTTCAATTGTTCTTCTATTCTTTAATTCATTTAGTTCTGCTCTAATCTTTATGATCTGTTTTCTTCTGGTATCTGAGGGGTTCCTTTCTTGGTGTCTTTATACTTGTTGAAACTCTAGGATTAATTCTTTGGTTTGGGTCTATGTGTGCATTTATAGAGATCAGTTGACCTCTGAGCACTGCTTTGGTTGTAGCCTATAAGTTCTAGTAGGATGTGTTCTCATTCTCCTTTGACTCCATAAATTTCTTTATTTCTTCCTTGATTTATTCTATAACTCATAGCTTTTTGAGCAAGGTATTGTTCAGTTTCCATGAATTCTAATTTCTATGTTTTTTTCTGCTTTTGATTTGAACTTTTATGGCTTTATGCTCTGAGAAGAAGTTATGTAGTAATTCAGTGGTTTGGATTTTGTTGAGATTTGCTTTATGTCCTCACACATCATCTATTCTGGAAAATGTTCCATGACATTAGAGAAGAAGGTATTCTTATCTGTTGATGATAAAAAGTTCTGTATATGTCAATGAGGTGTAGTTGGTTAATCATCAAAATAAGATCTTCTGTGTTTTTACTGAGCTTTTTTCTGGATGATCTCCCCATTACCAAAGTGTTGAAGTCTCCAGCTATTATTACGGAGTGATCTATCTCATTCTTCCATGTATTCAGTTTGTCTGAATATGCACTTAGATGCTCTGGTATTGTGTCATAAATATTTAATATTTTTAAGTCTTGCTTGTGTATTGAACCTTTCAGCAATAAATAGTGACAATCCTTGTCCAAGATTGTGGATTTTACATTGCCAAGCTTATCTGAGACTAGTATTGCCACACCTGCTCTTCTTTGTATGTTATTAGCTTGGTATATATTACTCCATCCTTTAATTTTCAGTTTGTTCATATCTTTAAGTCTAAGGTTTGTTTCTTGTAAGCAACATACAGATGGGTCATGTCTTTTGATCCACAATGTCACTCATTGTCTCTTTATTGGAGTGTTCAATCCATTTACATTCAGTGTAATTATTGATAGGTATATGTTTAGTGTTGTCATTTTGATGTATTTATTTTTGTGTTGCTGTTTTTTATGTTGCTGTTTATATTCTGTTTGGGTCAATACTCTGTATGGGATAATTTTTCATCTTTTTCAGTGTTGCTTTTGTGTTTGTTGAGACTCCTGTATTATGTTTCTTGTTTTGACTTGTTGCACTGTTACTGTGTTTTGTGGCTACCCCTACACTCCCCCTTAATATTCTAAGTTTAAACTCAATTTTAACTTCTGTGTATCTTTCTTACTTCCTTTCCATCTGAAAGGACTATAACTATTGCAGAATACCTTCTTTGTAATGTGATGGTGTCACAGATTTCATGATATGATCACTGGTTCCCCTCTTTTAACGTTGTAGCTTTGATCGAGTTTTATGACTTTAGGATTCTGTGTCCTGCATTGCCTCCTTAAAAATACACTTAATGGTTTTGTTTTGCTAAGGAAAGAGCTTCTTGCAGTGTTTCTTATAGTTTGGGTTTGGTTTTTACAAAGTATCTAAGCATCTAGTTATTTGCAGATGTCTTAATTTCATCTTCCTATTTGAGGGATGATTGTGCAGGGTATATAATGCTTGGTTAGAAGTTTTTTTCCTTCAAGGCTTTGAATATCATTTCACTTTCTCCTTGTCAACATCATTTCTGCCGTGAAGTCAGATGAAAGCCTACAGGGCTTCCCTCTGAATGTTAGCGTAGCTTTGAGCCTCACTGTCTCTAACAGCATCTATTTATATTTCATTTTATTAAGCTTGATTACAATATATGTTGGTCTGTCTTTTGGTGTCTAGTTTGTGTGGCATTCTATACACATCTTGGATCTATGTTCTCTTATAATTTCAGGTAAGTTTTCTACCAGCAACTCAACAACAATACTCTCTGAGCTTTCAGCTATCCCTCACTGTTAAGGAACATCTGTTAATCATAGATTATTCCTCTTAATAGAGTCTCATATGTTTCTTAATGCTTCTTCATTTTTCTTATTTCTTTTCTCTGGTTTCTCCTCATAAATGCTGATGTCAGTTGCTCTATCCTCAAGGTCATTAAGTCTGACTTCTGTCTCCTCAATCTGTTCTTTTGGCATTGGATTGAATTGTGTAATTCTGTAATTTTGTTACTGACCTGCCAGATTTTAGATCATTGTTATTCCATCAGTTCAAATAGCTTGCTTAATTTTTCATTTTGCTCTGGTGCATTTTTTTTTCTTTAATCTCTAGGATGGTTCTGTGCATGATTCTTTTGTACTCAACCTCTGATAGTTTCAGAAATCTTGTTCATCTGAGAAGTTTTTTGTTTATTTTGGGAATTTTCCAGAGCCATGGTAGACTGTTTCTTGAAATGATTAGGAATGGTTTGTTGCCATCTGCCCATCTACAAGCTCTGGTGTTACCTTAACAGGAGCTGAGGCACTGTTCTGAGAAGGCAGTTAGCTACCAGCCATCTCTGTGTACTCTAGTGACTGATCCCAGTGGACTTCCTTGGCTGGTAGGCTCCACCTCCTGGCTGGCAAAGACAGATCTCTCCTTGTGAATTCACTGGGGGTCTTCAACCAACCCTATGATGTGGGTCAGTAAAAGCTGGAAGAGATGCTGCTAAGAAGCTCAGCAGTTATTTCTCTAGGCCGTCTTATTTTAAGAGGCTGGGAACTCACTGACAGCTGCCAAAATCAGTCAAACCATCAAGTGTGGTAAGCCCCACCTTCTGGCTGACAACAGAAGCACCCTTCAGCCTTCTCCAGATGGTATGATGTAGTTCAATTAGGGAGGGGTATGGCCTTTCTGCCATCCTCAGCAGGGCCCCTCCTATAAGGTATAATTGTGCTCAACACAGGCTTTCTGCTACAAAAGCAATTTTCAGACTAGCAATGCTTCTTACTTTGTGAATTAACCCCTGCTGAGGCCTCCTGTTGGGTGTCTCTGCCTCCCAGCCAACCAAGATGGCATCCCA
Source organism: Heterohyrax brucei (assembly GCA_028571685.1). NCBI lineage: Eukaryota > Metazoa > Chordata > Mammalia > Hyracoidea > Procaviidae > Heterohyrax > Heterohyrax brucei. The sequence continues at coordinate 42,305,838 of CM053152.1, forward strand.
GCCGAGCTGCCCTTCCTGCCTTAAAACAGCCAAATCTATGGCAGAGTTCAGAAAAGAGAAGGTGGAGGAGCAGTGGTGCCCTCAGTCAGCAACCAGGCTTTTAAAATGTGGCTATCCCACACACTGTGTCTCTGTTGTGCTATACTCTGTTTACTTGAGCACTGCAGTTCAGCATATTTGCCAGCTAATGCCCATTCTCCACCTCCCAGAAAAAACGGAAGGCATCAGTACCTGCAGTCTACCCAAGCAGTGAGTCAGCAGAAGCAGGGTTCAGAGCACTGCCTTGTCAGAGACAGTTAGTTTCCTGTTTAGTGTTGCACAGTCCAATCTGACAACTGTATGCCATATCCTGCAGCTTTCTGGGTGTTCAGAGTGCTCCACTCAATTATTAATTCAGGCCTTATTTCTCAGAGGAAATTGAGGAGATATGTGCCTAGTCTGCCATCTTGGCCCTGTCCCCCTGCAATTTTTTTAAAACATAAATGCTTCATTACAATAGACTCCCCTCATCCTGCTACGTGCTATGTTCTAGACCCAAAATGTACATGCTTATAGTAATCATAATTTTATTTTATTTATTTTATTTTTTTTTTACTGTTAGCTATATTTCTCTAAAGGTGCTCAAATTTTTTTAAGGCATATGGTGGGAGGTAAAAAGTGTTTAATATAACCCCCAGAATATATTCAAATACAAAGATGTAACATTAACACAAAACAATACCAGTATGTACAATATTTTATATTTTGTAAATTGTGAAAATAATATTAATCATAATTTATAAACTAGAATTGTGATATTCAGTATGGCAGCCACAAGCCACATATGACTATTTAAGTTCATTAAAATTAAAGTTCACTTCCACAGTCTCACTAACCACATTTGAAGTGCTCAACAGCTACACATGCTAGGAGCTTCTCTACTGAGACTATACAAATACAAAATGTTTCAATCATTAAAGAAATTTAGATGAGAGAGAACTGAATTAGACTTAGCATCAGCTTGGCAGAGATCACTGTATACTCAGGTTCCAGATCAATATGTGATACATAATAATCACTAACAGATACTTGTTCAATGAAATTTGAACAAAACAATATAGGGGCTCATTTGACTATTATACACTCAGAAGATTAATAAAAAATTAAAAACATGGTCATTGAAAAATTAGAACTATCTTAAATGAAAAACCACTTATTTTTTTAAATCTGGTTATATATATGTGTATTTGTTTAAGTGTAATTGTTTAAGTAAAATGCATTCATGTATATTTATGTTCTTCAGTAAAGACAAGGAACAATTATACCTCTCTGTTCTGTTTTGACCTTTTCCACTGGTGCGATGATACTTCTTGTACTCCAATCTTCTTTCACTCCTTTAGTAGAAGAAGCTGTACTCCTATAAAATGTGAAAGAAGCAATTAGTTAAAAAATCTGAACAAATTTTAAGGGATCCTCTTACACTGAATTTTAAATATTTATGGTCACACTATGCATGTTACTACTCTATATAGATGATTAGTATAGTAACATTTTAATTGGCAATGAATGGGCTTTACCCTTAAATATAAATTAATATAAACTTAAATTTTATTACAAGTGATCAGAAAATTCAAAGTGATAACAAACCAGTATTTTTTCTCTTTCTTTTTTTTTAATTGCCTTTTCCCAGGATGAATGTTGCTGTCAGAAAAACAATGTTTCTGGAAAACAATGTGGATGATCTGTTTCTCTTATTTCAGTATCATGGTGTCTGGGGAACCAATATAAACTACAAGGAGCTAAAATATCATTTCAGGTTTAAACTAGTTTCCAACTAGTGTTTAGAAAACGTCCAAATTACATTGTTATTTCCTTTCAGAAGTTTCTTTCTAGCTGCAGTTTTACATGTTAAATAATGAACTTTTTCTCATTATTATAACCTGTCTGGTCCTATTCTAGAATCCTAAACTAGCCTTTATATTATTTAAAGACAGGTACTTTTCTTCTGTCAGAGATTAGAGAAAATCAGTATCAATAACAAACCAGAGTTTATGTTTTAAGCTTTATGAAAATGTTACTGCATATTTAAGAAAACAGTATGCATACCAAAAATAAAAACAATATAAAATGATCCATATTCAGTCTTTACATAAATACTTAACAACATAGATACTATAGACTGATTCTTCTAATGACATTAACTTTTTATTGAAGTCATATTTTGCATCCTGCTTCAGTCATATATTATTATTTCCTGTATTTGATTACCATTAAATATTTGCAATGGCTATACAGTCTTTGATTTAACTTGTGTCCAACTATTCATTTAGGAAAGCCTCCATATTCTTAAGTCAGGAAAATAATTATTATATTTTCTTCCAAAATTTTAATTTCAACTTTGAATTTTTTTGTTGTTGTTGTTGCTGTTGAATAATGGGATCTAGTTTTTCCTATTTGTTCTGTTTTTAAAAGTTAAATATCATCCCGGCATCATTAATTTATTAAATAATTCTTTCCCCTCTGACATGTAATGCAAATTACATGATATACTGGATGACTTTACTTAATTAGGTTTTTGTGTTTTTTCTTCTAACATCTATTTACTTAGCTCTTGAACCAGAATAATTCTGTCCTCTAATTTTTTAAAGATATATCTGATGTGGAAAATTCTTTCAATCTGATGTTCCTTTTGAAGGAAAACTATGTTCGAGAGCAGACTATCAATAATTTCAACATGAAAAATAAACAATAAAAGATGCAGGAAAGGTCCTTACCATTCTTCATATGTCGTTTCAAACTGTCAAAACAAAATGTTTTAATAAAAATCAATTTATAAGCATCACAAAAAACAATACTTAAACTTGATTTACACATAAATTAACGGACAATATCAGCAATAGTCTACTTCACATACCCTATTACATTTTTGTCAAATTAAAGTCTCTATGGTTTTCCAAGTAGGATATACTTCTGCCTATTGATATTCTGTTTTATTGTTTCCACCTATTTATTCTGTTCTTTCATCTCTGTTTCTAAATCTTACTGTTTGCTTCATCAACAGCCAGTTTAAATCCCACTTTTTCCCAAAAAGACTTTTCACATCATTAGACATGCAGGAGAGCCCATTAATTTTTTTATCAAACTGTGGTAAACACATCTGTAACAAAACATTTGTTATTTCCACATCCGTCACAGGTACAATTCAGTGGCGTTCATTGTGTTTATGGTGTTGTACAACCAGCACCATAATCTCTTTTCAGTTTGCGTTTTCTCACACTTAACAGATCAGTATTCCAAAGCAATGAGTCCCTCTTGCTGCTTTGTATTCTCCTCCCAGCACCCTCAGTAACCAATAATAAACTTAAGTCTGAATATATACACCTACTCTAGATATTTCAGATAAGTTGTTATGTGCCATCAAAGCAGTTCCAATTCCTAGTGATCCTACATAGCACAAAACGAAACACTACCTGGTCCTGTGTCATCCTCACAATCACTGTTATGCTTGAACTCACTATTGTAGCCACTGTGTCAATCCATCTCACCCAAGGTCTTCCTCTTTTCAATTGACCTTCTGTTTTACCAAAAATGATGTCCTTCTCCAGGGACTGAAATCTCCCGACAACTTGTTCAAAGTATGTGAGGTGTAGTCCTGCCTTCCTTGCGTCTAAAGAGCATTCTATTATACTTCTTCCAAGAAAGATTAAATTTTTTTGGCAGTCATGGTATATTCAACATTCTTCAACAGCACAATTCAAAGGCATCAACTCTTCGGTCTTCCTTATTCATTGTCCAGCTTTCTATATGCCTATGACGTGACTGAAAATACTATGGCTTATATCAGACACCTCATTCCTCAAACTGGTATCTTTGCTTTTCAACACTTTAAAGAAGTCCTTTGTGGCAGAATTTCCCAATGCAACGGGTGTTTTTGATTTCTTTACTGCTGCTTCCATGGCTGTTGATTGTGGATCCAAGGAAAATGAAATCTCAAAGTTTTCTCCATTTATCATGATATTGCTTATTTGTCCAGTTGTGAGGACTTTTGTTTTCTTTATGATGTACTATGATCCATATTGAAGACTGTGGTCTTTGATGCTCTTCAGTAATTAAGTGGTTCAAGTCCGCTTCATTTTCAGTAAGCAAGGTGGTGTCATCTGCATGACACAAGTTATTAATGAGTCTTCCTTCAGTACTGATGCCCCATTCTTTTAGTCCAGCTTTTCAAATTATGTTGCTCAGCATTCAGATTGAATAGGTATGGTGAAAGGATACAATTCTGACATATGCCTTTCCTGACATAAAACCACTCAATATACCCTTGTTTTGTCCAAACAACTGCCTCTTTATCTATGTACAGGGTCCTCATGAGCATAATTACCAAACCAAACCAAACTCACTACCATCAAGTTGAGTCTAACTCATAGTGACCTTAAAGGTCAGAGTAGAATTGCCCCATAGGAGTGCCTGGTGGATATGAACTCCAGACCTTTCGGTTAGCAAATGTAGCACTTAACTCACTAACCCACTAGGGTTTCCTGAGTTTGATTAAGGGTTCTAGAGTTCCCATTCTTTTCAATGTTATCCAAAATTTGTTATGATCCACACAGTTGAATACCTGTGTATAATCAATAAAACACAAACATCCTTTTGATATTCTTTGCTTTCAGACAGGATCCATATATTAGCAATGTCCTCTTCTGAATCCAGCCTGAATTTCTGGCAGTTCTTTGTCAGTATACTGTTGTAGCTGCTTTTGAATGGTCATTAGCCAAATTTTACTTGTATGTGATGTTAATAATAGTCTTCAATAATTTCCACCTTTAGTTGGATTACCTTTCTTGCAAATAGGTATAAGCACGAACCTGCTCCAGTGTGTTGGCAAGGTAGTTATCTTCCACATTTCTTGGCATAGATGTAGTGAGCACTTCTAGTGCTGTGTTTTTGCTGAAACATCTCAACTGATACTCCATCAATTTCTGGAGTCTTGTTTTTCACCAGTTCCTTCAGAGTAGCTTGGACTACTCCCTCAGTACCATTGATTCCTATCATATGCTAACTCCTGAAATGGTTGAATGTGAATCAATTCTTTTCCATATAATGACTTTGAGTATGTATTCCTTCCATCTTCTTTTGATGCTACCTGAATCATTTAATATTTTCCCTGTAGAATCCTTCACTATTGCAACTCAAGGCTTGAATTTTTTCTTCACTTCTTTCAGCTTAAGAAATGTAGATTGTGTTCTTCCCTTTTGGTTTTCTATCTCCAGCTCCTTGAACATGTCATTATAATACTTCACATTATTATAATATTTTACTTTGTCTTTTCTAGTCACCCTTTGAAATCTTCAGTTCTTTTACTTCAGCAATTCTTGCTTTAGATGCTCAAGTTAAGAGCAAGTTTCAGGATACAGTCTGACACTGATTTTGGTCTTTTTAATGACCTTTTGCTTCTTCCATGTATGATGTCCTTGATGTCATTCCACAGCTTGTGTGGTCTTCTGTCATTAGTGATCAATGCATCATATCTATTCTTAAGATGGTCTCTAAACTCAGGTGAAATATACTCAAGGTCTTTCTTTGGTTTTCATAAACTTGTTCAAATTTTTTTCACTTTCAACTTGAAGTTGCACATGACCAATTAATGGTCTATACTACAGTTAGCCCCTGGCCTTGTTCTGACAATACTGACCTGTTCCATTATCTCTTTCCACAGATGTAGTTGACTCAATTCCTGCGTATACTATCAAGCAAGGTCCACACGTTGGTGACAAAAGGTATTTGCAGTGAAGAAGTCATTGGTCTTGCAACCTTCTCTACTGCGATCTCCATCATCATTTCTATCATCAAGGCTGTATTTTCCAACTCCGAATACTTTTCCTTTTTTCCAACTTTGCATTTCATTCACCAGTAATTATCAATGCATCCTGTTTATATATTACATCAATTTCAGACTGCAGAAGTTGGTAAAAATCTTTAAAATCTTCATCTTTGGCCTTAGTAGTTGTTCTAGTCATCTAGTGCTGCTATAACAGAAATACCACAAGAGGATGGTTTTAACAAAGAGAATTTTACTTTCTCACAGAAATATAAGCTAAAGTTCCAATTCAGGGCATCATCTCCAAGGGTAGTCTTTCTCTGTTGGCTCTGGAAGAAGATCCTGTTGTTAATCTTCCCCTGGACCAGGAGATTCTGAGGCACAGAGACCTTGAGTCCAAGGGATGTACTCTTCTCCCAGTACTGCTTCTTACCTAGTGTTACTAGGTTCCTAACTCTCTGCTTGCTTTCCTTTCCTTTGTATCCCAGGAGACTGACTCCAGGCATAATAAAGTGCTACACATTGACTTCTGCTCCACCAACCCAACTGACATGCATCCTGTCTTATTAACATCATAGATGTTACAGATGAGACTGGAAACTCACACAATTCCAGGAATCATGATCTAGCCAAACTGCTACATACATTTTTTAGAGGCTACAGTTCAATCCTAGACAGAGCTTGATGTGTAAATTTGAATAACAGTCATTTTAACTGGTCTTCCTTGTAGATGTATGGATATTTGTCGTCACTGACAAGACTGTACTGTCCTATTACTGACAGCATTACACTGTCTTATTCCTGACAGTGTTGTCCAAATAGCAGAATTATACAATATCTGTTCTTTTGTGACTGATGTATTTCACTCAGCTAGATGCTTTCAAGGTTCATCCATGCTGTAAGAAGTCAGTACTTCTTTCCCCTTTATGACTGAATAATAGTACACTATAATATGTATATCACATTTTGTTAATCCACTTATCTGTTGATGAGTATTTCAGTTGTTTCCATCTTTTGGCTATTGTGACTAGTTTTGCAAATGAACACTGGCTAATCCAGTGAATTTTAGTGTACTACACGGAGTATAAAAGTACAGATTACAAGGGATCTCACAGATATTTCATTTCCTATAGCAATATTTATCCCCTGTAATAGATAATTCCTTGGTTGGACCATGTCCTGGAGTTCTATTATCACCGTATATTGGGCTTCAGGAGGTGGCAGCCAGAATGCCATAGGAGTCCAATTCAAGATGTTAGATTCAGCCTATATGATTACTTCCTTTCCATTTCCAAATCCAACTAAAATGCCAGGCAAAAATACGTGTGTGTGTGTGTGTATGTATATATGTATATATGTGTATACACACACACAAAATCATGAAACATAAAGTAACAAAGTCACTGGAACCAATATGTTAGGGGCATCTCATAGAAATGGAAAGTGATCACATTAGGCAGTGAAAATAGAGCAAAGAAAAGTACAGCTCCCAACAGACAAGGCGAGACTATTTTAGGGTGGGGGAGAGTTTCTCTGTGGAGTTCATGAGGAATTCTCAGTATGGAGGGAATAAGCAGGTGATAAATAAATGATCAAAAGGCTACCTGTGGATAACATGAGCCTGTCTTGCTACTTCCCATGCCCCAAATACAAAGTAAAGGCTGCAGAGTTGCCTTCTAGTCCTTCTCATGAGAACAGTTCTCTAACTACATTTGGGACTGGCCTAAGATAAAAGTTACAGTTATAGAGAGAAATGAAGCAGAGGGCAGGTAACTACAAGAATTTCACAAATGGGCACAATCAGATCTATAAGGGAAAAGAAAAGCAGATTCATCCAAAAGTGCAATATTTTAAGATGCTACAATATACTATGGGAAACCCTGGTGCTGTAATGGTTAAATGCTATGTCTGTTAACCAAAAGACTGGCAGTTCAAATCTACCAGGTCCTCCTTGGAAACTCTAAGAGGAAGTTCTACTCTGTCCAAGAGGGTCACTATGAATCAGAATTGACTTGACATAAACAGTGCAGTATACTACAAACAGGTTAGAAGACTTGGACAAGAGAAAACATCTGTAATCAGTATAAAAGTCAAGAGATTGCTTTCAATACTCCTATGAATATGTAAAAAGTTGCAAACATCCCAAGAGAAAAACCAAAAGAAGTATACAAACAGCAATTCAAAGAAAATGCAAATGACCCAGTGGAAAATGATGTCCTTTTTACATGCATTAATTGATGTATGTATGTATCTACATATTTAGCTATCAACGCTGCTAACCAAAAGGTCAGCAATTCAAATCCAGCACATACTTCTTGGAAACCCTTATGGGGTAAATCTACTCTGTGCTATAGGGTTGCTATGAATAGGAATCAACTTGACAGCAGAGTTTTTTATCTACAAGCACACAAAATAACATACACATATGTACACAGATATAAGACTGAGTAATATATATATCAACTCGATGGCAGTGGGTTTTTTATACATGCACACTAGGTATGTAACAAAACCAATATTCAACATCACAGTATTCATCAATTTGCCTCTCTTCTCTACTATTCCTAGTTAGAATCCTCTTTCAAGCAAGTTTCAGTACTAAGTTGATGGAATTTTTTTAATTGTACTTCAGTTGCAAGTTTACAGAGCAAATTAGTTTCTCATTAAACAACACACATATTGTTTTCGACAACAGTTGCCAACTGTGTGATGAGTCAACATTCTCCCCTTCTTGATCTTGGCTTCCCATTTTGATTCATCCAGTTTTCCTGTCCTCTCTGGCTATCTTGGCATTGCCCCGAGCTGGTGTTCTAATTTAGTTTCGTATACAGGGTCGCCATGAGTCGGATCCGACTCGATGGCACTTGGCTATACATGGTTGAACTATGTGGGTTATTGTTTGTTTTATAATTCTGCCCAATCTTTAGCTTAAGGGTAAACCTCAGTACTGACCTCAGTACTGAGTTAAAAGGTGACAGGAGGTCATAATCTTGACGTTTTGCCAGTTTCTGTCAGACCAGTAAATCTGGTCTTTTTTGTGAGTTTGTTCTACATTTTTCTCTGTTCTGATCCAAGACCTTCTATTGTGATCCATGTCAGAGCAGTTAGTGGTGGTACCCATGAGTTTGTTCTATGTTTTTCTTCTGATCTTCTATTGTCAGAGCAGTTGGTGGTAGTTCCCAGGCACCATCTAGTTGTGATGGATGGAATATTTTATACTGAAACTCTTGTACTAAAACTCTCTTATTTTGATTGCTATTAACTATTAATGTAATTATGGAGCCCTGTTGGTGCAATGATTAAGAGTCTGGCTGCTAACCAAAAGGCTGAGAGTTCAAATCTACCAGCTGTTCCTTGGAAACCCTATGGGGCTGTCCTATTCTGTCCTACAAGGTTACTATAAGTTGCAATCACCTTGATGACAATGGGTTTGGTTTACAGATTTATTAATACAACTATTATAAGTAAACTTAGAAATTCACTTATTTCTACAATATTTTAAATGTTAATATTGTATTATAATTTCTAATATAAGCAATTATAACCAATAAACCACAAAATTTCATGCATTTCTTTTTTAGAACAGCAAAGAGAAACAAAAAGGGTAAGAAAAACTAAAACTGTCAACCTTGGACTTAGTTTTAAAAACTCACATTTTTAAAGGAAATGAAACACTTCATTTACTTAAAGTACTAAACCATATTTCTGACAAACTCCTTGATGCATCTAACATTCTCATTGACACTACTTTTTTAACACTATATTTTTTTTGAAATTATTACTGATTTTTTTCAATATTAAAAATACTATCTTGGGACAAGGGAATTATTTACAAAACTTTTATCTTCCATTCTAAATATTAAGGAAGAAAATAAACTAAGTTAGAAATCTCTGTATCATAAAACATTTATAAATATGATGTACTAATACTAGACACTATTTCCCACATTTCTAACCTATTTTTCTAGGGAAAGAATACTGAAACTCTCAAATCTGGGATAACCTATAGTTATCATGGAAATTCTGGTAGCATAGTAGTTAAATGACACAGCTGCTAACCAAAAGGTTGGCAGTTTGTACATAACAGGGGCTCCTTGGAAACTCTGAGGGGAAGTTCTATGCTGTCGTATAGAGTTGATATGAGTTAGAATCGACTCAACAGCAGTAGTTTTTTTTTACAGCCACCCTACAGCAAAGTATAGATCATATTGAAAACATACAGAATATTATGAAGTACGTCAACTTGAAGATTTTTTAGGAAGGACAAGTGTATCCCTTCCATGTTTTAAAAATCCGTTGATTCATTGGCAGATGAATGGACAAACAAAATGTGGTATATAAATGTTACAGAATATTACTTAGCCACAAGAAATGAAGTTCTAACACATGCCATGACACATAAGAACCTTAGGTACTTTATAGTAAGTGAAATAAGCCTGTGACAAAAGGCAAATATTGTGTGATGCCACTTACATGAACTATCTAGAATAGGCAAATGTACAGAAATAGAAAGCAGACTAGTGGTTACTATGGCTACAATTCCCCATGGGTGTGTCAGTTTGTCATACTGTAGTGGCTAGAATGTTGCTAGAATTTATGCCACAGGTATTTCAAATAACAGCAAAGTCAACCAAGGTAGATAGGTTTCAGTGTAGCTTCTAGACTAAGACAGACTAGGAAGAATGACTTGGAAGTCAACCAGAAAAAAATTGGCCAGCGAAAACCTTATGAATTGTAGCAGAACATTTTCTGTTACAGTGATGGAAAATGAGCCTCTCAGGATGGAAGGTACTCAAAATATAACTTGGGAAGAGGAGCATCCTCAGAGTAGTTGACCTTAATGACACAGATGGAGGAAAACTTCCAGGACCTTCATTTGCTGAGATAGCATGACTCCAAATCAGAAGAAACAGCTGCAAACATCCATTAATAATTAGAATACAGAATTCACAAAATATGAGTCTGGGAACATCAGAAGTTGTTAAAAATAAAATGGAACGCATAGAAATCCATATTCTAAGCATTACTGAGCTGAAATGGACTGGTATTAGAAATTTTGAATCAGACAATTATATACTCCACTATGCCAAGAATCACAAATTGAGGAAAGACGGAGTCACATTTACCATCAAAAAAGAACATTTCTGGTTCTATGCATCTATGGGACGTCGTCCAACTGGCCACTTCCCAGAGGGGAGTGGAGAAGGTGGCGAAGAGGGGACAGGAGATTCTTAAGAGGATATGACATGTATAGAACAGAAAGGAGGAGTGTGCTGTCACTGGGCAAGAAGAGCAGTAAGAGCTGCACATAGGTGGTCATGAGAATTTAATTTGGACTGTACATTTTTACTCAATCACAATAACTTAAAAAAAAAAGAACATTTCAAGATCAGTAACGAAGCACATCACTATAGTGAAAATACCCATATGCCTATAAAGACTAGTTAATATGACTATTATTCAAATTTATACACCAAACAGTAATGCCAAAGATGAGGAAAATGAAGATTTTTACCAACTTCTGTAGTCTGAGCTTGATCAAACATGCAATTTAGGTGCACTGATAATTACTGGTGATTGGAATGTGAAAGTTGGAAACAAAGAACCATTAGTACTGGATGACATAGCCCTGGTGACAGAAATTACAACAGAGATCACAAGATAGAATTTTGCAAGACCAATGACTTCTTCATTGCAAATATTTTTTCAACAACAAAAAGCCAAATACACACATGGATGTCAATAAATGGAATACACAGGCATTAAACTGGCTGTATCTGTGTGAAGAGACTACGGAAAAGTTCAATATCATCATGTAGAATAAGGCTGGAGGCCTACTGAAGAACAGATCATAAAGTGATCTTATGCTAGTTCAAGTTGAAGTTGAAGAAAAAGTAAGTCCATGAGAATCAAAATACGACTGTGAGTATATCCTACCTGAATTTAGAGATGATCTCAAAAGCAGAATTAATGCATTGAATGCTAATGACGAAAGACCAGAAGAGCTGTAGAACGATATCAAGGACATCACACATGAAGAAAGTAGCAGCTAATTAAAAAGACAAGAAAGAAAGAAAAGACCAAAATGGATATCAGAAGAGACTCTGAAACCTGCTCTTGAATGTCAAGTAGCTTCAGTAAATGGAAGAGATCATGAAATAAATGAGTGGAACAGAAGATTTCAAAGGGGAATTCAAGAAGAAAAAGTAAAGTATTATAATGAAATGTGAAAAAACCTGGAGTTAGAAAACCAAAAGAGAAGAACTACTTGGCATTTCTCAAGCTTAAAGAACTGAGGGACAAATTCATGACTGGAACTAGAATATTGAAGGATTCTATGGGAAAAATGCTGAACAACATGGGAAGTATCAAAAAATAGAAGGAGTACACTGTACCATTTATTGAAGTCACTGTACCAAAGAGAACTGGTCTGTATTCAATTATTTTGGCAGGTAGTGTGTGATTGAGAACCAGTGATACTGGAGGAAGACATCCAAGCTTCACAGAAAGGAATGACATAAAACAAAGCTCAGGAATTTATGAAATAGCAACTGAGATGTTTCAACAAATAGATGCAGTGCTGGAAGTGCTCACTCATCTATGTTAAGAAATTTAAAAGACAGTTTCCTGGACAATCAACTGGAAGGGGGCTACATTTGCACCTGTTCCACAGAAAAGTGATCCATTCTGTTGTACATGGGGTCACTATAAGTCAGAACCAAATCAACAGCACCTAACAACAACAATAACATGACTACAATTAACTTAAAAGCCAATTTAACTATGCTCTCCCGACACAGACACACATACAACATACACTAGAAATAAAGAGACTGGATGACTACAGTAGACACACCCACTAGAAAAAGAGAAGATGAAGTTCTGTAACAATCACATCCAATTCTAGCTGCTATTGAGTCAATTCTGTGTCACGGAGATCCCATGTGTTGCAGTACAGAACTGCTCCATAAAATCTTCATGGCTGTGAACTTTCAGAAGTAGACTGCAAGGCCTTTCTTCCGAAATGCCTCTGGGTGGGTTTGAACTGTAAGCCTTTTGGTTAGCAGCTGAGTATTCATCTCTGACTCCCACAGCAATTGCTACTCCACAGAAACTTTGAAATCTAGGCCAGAACCTACTAATCCAGGAGAAAATATATCTTCACTAGAATCCAGTTTTGCTCCATAGATGTGGCTCTCCAATTCATTACTCAACACTTGTCTCCTCTTTCTGGGCTGCTGGCTCTGCCCTTTAATATATTTTTCCTGTTTTCATAAAGAAAAATCACGTTTCTGGCAAACATGATTACTCTACCTATATTTTGATACTCAATGAACCATCTCATTTCCTTTTACATGACTTCAGTTCCTCTTTGTCCAAGCTACCAGTGCTTTTTTTCAACACAACTCTACTAAAAACACAATAAATCTTGAATGAATTTTATTGTACTTCACTCCATGCCTCCAAAGTTAGCCATATTTCATTTTGAGGTTGACCTCTCTCTATTTTGAACCCTTGACACTAATATAAAACAAAACCCTTACGACTCTTAGGAGGTCTTTACGTAGTCTAGAGCATCTACTAGGCAGTACCTTAAATCTTAATCATGTCTTAACAAAGGGTCTTATAACCACAGCATTGATCAGCTCTTTACTCTGTGGACATTTGTAACTTTGAAAATCTTGCTGGCTAGAGAGATTTGAGATTAAAAAGCAGAAGAATTTAAAAGGTGCCTATTCTTAAGTGTCCACGAGGCACTTAGGAAGGTTCAGTCCTCCTAAGGCAACCTCACATGCCCAGACTAGAGAAGATGATTGTCAAAAAGAATACATTTGTGGCTGTAGGGGCATGGAGTGAAGCCCAGTAAGACTCAAATAAGATCCCTAGAGAGACAACTTAAAGTGCAAACAGGAATTTGATCTGACAACTTACTACGTGTAGGAAGAAGTTTGATAAAGCTACTGACACCCATGCATTAGGAAGAAAAGGAACCTCTCAGATAAAATAAAAAAAAAAAAAGAGTAGAACAAGGAGACAACAAAGACATTAGATTGAAAAGCTACTCTCAGGAAACAGAACTGGTCTCTGCTAGTCCCAGATTACTAGTACCAGTTTATCCAATACCATGTTCCGAGACAAATTTTAGAATCTTGTGGATTAGTGACCTTTGTGTCTTGCATTCCTTCTATTGTTAGATGAGGGTATCCGTGGTCATTACCCTCCTCTCCTTCACCATTTTTATGGTAAGTATGCAAGAGCAGGAATTAACTTGTTATTTTAGTTCACAGATCTCTGAATCAAAAAAAGCCGCACCCAAGGTACTTCATCTGCGTCCAAATCTGCTGCAGAACATATGATCATGGATCTCAAGCATGATGCCATAATTGAATTAAGCTTTCATGGAGGAGACGACTGCGGTTTTCATGAGGCAAGGTTATTAATCATATTTCAAGTGGACTATGACAGATTCCGAAATAAAGGGAATGCAACGAACCTAAACATAAAGAAAATAAAAATTCTCACAACTGGACCAATAAGCAACATCACAATAAATGTAGAAAACATTGAAGTTGTCAAAAATTTCATTTTACACAGATCCACAATCAACAGTCTTAGAAGCAGCAGTCAGGAAATCAAACAAATCTGTTGCAAAAAGTATTTAAAGTATGAAAAAGCAAAGATTCACCTGGAGGCCTAAGGTGCAGCCAACCCAAGCCATGATATTTTCAATCATTTCATATTCATACAGAAGCCAGAAAATGAATATGGAATACCAAAAAAGTGATATTTTTGAATTATGGCATTGGTGAACAGTAATAAATATACCATGGACTTCTAGAAAAATGAACAAATCTGTCTTAGAAGAAGTACAGCCAGAATGATCTTTAGAAGCAAGGATGGATGACTTCATCTCACTTACCTGGGACATGCTATCAGTGGGGACCAATCTCCAGAAAAGGACATCATGCTCAGCAAAGTAGGTCAGTGAAAAAAGCAAGACTCTCAAAGAGATGGATTAACACAGTGGTTGCAACAATGGGCTCAAACAAAGGAATGATCATGAGGGTGCCACAGCACCAACAATATTTTGTGGTGTTGTACATCACATCACTATGAGTCATAACCAACTCAAAGGCACCAAAAAACAATAACAACAATGAACCATGCCTCCTAGCATCAAAACCTTGTCTGGTACTCTGTCACAAGTAATGACAGTCTTGATTTTGTGATTTGATTTGGCCAATGTGACCTCATAAAATATGACACCAGCAAAGTTTTGTTAAGCTTTTGCTAATAAGGTCTTGTTTTCTCAGAACACTCTCAGCCAGGTATATGACTGAGGTTATCATCATTTATTCTGAGTTAAATTACCAGATGTGTGCAAATGCATGCTTGGCTGCAGGCAAGAACCAGCATCATTGTCCAGCCGAACCCAGAACACATTTCCTTTTGCAAATGGTGACCAAATGAATGGCAGCCATTTGAGCCACAAAATTTTGAAGTATATGTGTGTGTGTGAATGTGTACATGCATGTGTGTGTGTATGTGTGTGTGTATAGCAACACATAACTGAGAAAAAACAAGCTGATGATTACTTTGCTGGAAATATTTTCAATAGTAAAATGAGAAGACAATTCAGACTGTGGTAACTAAATAAGTAACCACGAGGAGAGGAATCCAAGACACTAAATTTAGATACAGGCAACGCTGTTTGGATGCACTGCATAACAAAGGGAGAAAGGGATACACTTACAGGTATTTATGGAATACTTTTCCTGAAAGTAGAAGAAACATCAGCATTTTAAAATAATGATGAGAATGAGTTCATGGTTCAGATCTGCAGAGTAAAATCCTGAGAAGACTCAACAATGGAGCAAAAGCAGAAGACGGAATGCAGGTAAGGGTAACAGCCACAAGTAGGATGAGGAACTCTCTCAGTGGAAGACAAAAACATTCATGTTTTTCTAGAATTCAGTGGTGTTCATAGGTGAGATAAGAGAACCCTGAGGCAGTTCTGTTACTATAACTCCAATTATCTTGAGAAAATAAGGGGTGAATATGTAGCAGGGTGATGGACTCCGAAGCTTCAACAAAAAAGGGAAAAGATAGAAGTAGTCACTGAAGAGGTACAGAAAAAGTTCTTGTAGATAAACAGGAAAATCTTAGAGCACTTTAAAAAGACCCCATTGAGTTTGGAGGCCATGAGCCAAAAACCAAAGCCACTGCCGTCAAGCCGATTCCAACTCATAGCAACCCTACAGGGCAGAGTAGAACTTCTCCATAGAGTTTCCAAGGAGTGCTTAGCAAATCTGAACTGCCAACCTTTTAGTTAGCAGACATGGCACTTAGTTGTTATGCCACCAGAGGCCATAAAGGCATAATGATAGCAATTTTAAATTCTTGTGTAATGTTCTCTAGCACTTTTTAGCCACTCAGATGGAGGAAAGGAGATGGTACACACCAGAGATAGCCAGACTTGGCATCTTGTCAGACTAGAAGAACATTAGAGAAAAGAAAGAAATGACCTAATCTACTGATTGGTGAGAGGTTTAAGAGATGAATCAACTATGTAGAAAATAAAGACAAATGGAATGTGGTAAACATGTCAAGGTTAAAAGTATCCATAGGTTTTTTTGCTGTTGTTGCTTCTTTTTTTTAAAATTATGAATGAATGAAAATGTACACTCCCATATAAATTTCCATGCCCACCTATATGCTGCTCCCACTGCTCTCCCTGCCTGGTGACTTTTCCTCTCCACTCCATACATCTCTGATCCACCCAACAATCTCCTATCCCATCCTCTCTACCCACTCTCCCACATTTGGTAAGAGGTCTACGGGACAACATCCTATAGGTGCATAGAGCCATAAAGTGCACACACGATGTGGTCACTCTGTGTCACCAAGTCAATCCAGTTTTGTCCGAAGAGTTGACCTCCATTATGATTTATGGACGGGGGCAGTATCAGGGCTAGGGGCGATGTTCCCAGGGGAACTCTGAGACCCCTGGACCATCAATTGCAGTCTTTTAGTGGAAATCTCAGGGTGCATCCCTTTTTATTCTTGTGTTGCCAGTGAGAATCAACTTTGTGAGCTCCTTCACGGCCATCACTGGTGGTGGCTGGGCACCATCCAATTCTTCCAGTCACAAGTCGATGTAGTCACCCACTCACATGGATCTCTCTGTCTTCTATGTTTTCTTTCCCCCATGTTGTTTTGGTCCTTGGTGATCATCCATTCCTGCTGAGTTGGGACCATATGCTGTGCCCTCAAAGGGCAGCTTGGCAGCTTTTAAGACCCCAGACACCACTCACCAATGTGGGGTGCAGAAGGCTCTCTTAGCAAAATGCTAGGTGTGCCAATTGGCCTCGATTTCTCCTGGTCCCCCGCCCCAGCTACTCTGTCTTTGCAATATTGGGTTAAGATGGGAGGAGTAATCATGTTATGTTGAAATCCAGTTAATACTGATATTCTTTCTAATGTGTGCTGTCACAAGTTCACCCAAATGTATATCAACTATCTAATCTAAGCCCTCCCCATACTCCCTGCCTCCCTCAGTTTGCTTGCTTTTTAATAGTACATTAGAATGAACAAGAGTGAAAGACCCAAAAGTATCAGATTTAGTAACGACAGGCAGATGATTAAATGTCAGGTTTCAAAGTTTATATAGGTGTGAAATGGTATAAACAGTCAGCTTTTCCAGTTTGAATTATAAGCATTTTGGTTTCATATTTTTTGATCCCATAGTTGACACACCATCATGGACAGATGGCAGTGGTGAAGAACATGTGCTTAGGTCTCAGACATGCTTGGTCTGACTATTAGGTCTCAGACATGCTTGGTCTGACTATTAGCTCTGTTGCTGTGTTACCTTGGGAAAAAAATCAACATCCCAAATCATTCCAAATCAGTCACAGAATTGGGGATAATGGTAGTTTCTACCTCACAATGTTTGGTAAGAATTTAATAAAAGCATGAACATGAAGCACTTAATATAGTACTCACTTGATAAATACTAGGTTCATTGTAATTGCTATTAACAGTGCTATTGTTTTTGTACCTATATTCTTAATATTTTAAATAATGGTTGCTAAATAACATCTCTCTAAGCCATTCTTTTAAGTCATGGTAGCATCCTAATGACTTGCATTGATTAAACAAAGAGGAAAATTTTACTTCAGTAGAGATCATAACAAATTAAACTACCTATAGCCTAGGTGGATTAGGAGAACAAGGTGGAGGGAAAAGAAAGCAAATTCTTTTATTTGCGTTAGAAGTTATTGAGGTGATTATTTCCATCATCCTCAAGTGTTTTCTCATTCTTTTCAAAATACAACAGAGAAAACTTTCATAGGAATTCTATGAAGTGTTTTCCTTCCAAAACTCAAAATTACAATTAAAGTTCCATGAATAGATAGAGGCACAGCAAACATATTTATGCTATACATGGCCTCCACAGTGTTCATTCTGACTACACTAAAAATCACTGCAGTATAATTGTTGTTGATGTTGCTATGTGACATTGAGTCACATCCAATACACGGAAATCCAGTGTGACACTAGAACTGCCCCATGGGGTTATCTAGGCAGTAATCTTAACAGGAGTAGATCACCAGGTGTTTTCTCCCTGCGCAGCAATTGGTAGATTTGAAAGGCTAACTTTTTGGTTGGCAGCTGTGTACTTAATTATTATGGTAAGTAAGTGAATTGAAATAGTTGCTCTCAAACCAACTGATCTTTCACTCACTAAATATATTCGATAAACAAATTAGATACCAGCTTTATATTTACAAAACTCTACCTAATAAAATGTTAAGTTGATCCTGCTTAAAAATACACAAGTATCAGTCCTAAAACACCAATGACCAGAGACCAGGCCAACTGTGTGATGACATCAAGGACTTTACACATGAAGAAAGTAAAAGGTCATTTAAAAATGCAAGAAAGAATGAGAAGACCAAAATTAATGTCAGCAGAAACTCTGAAATTTGCTCTTGAATGTAGAGTAGCTAACACGAATGAAAGAAATATTGAAGTAAAACAGCTAAGAAGTCAAAGTAAAGTATTATAATGAAATGTGCAAAGATCTAGAGTTAGAAAACCAAAAGAGAAGAACACATTCAGCATTTCTCAAGCTGAAAGAACTGAAGAAAAAAATTATGCCTCAAGTTATAATTCTGAAGGATTCTAAGGGCAAAACAGTGAACAACTAACAAGTATCAAAAGACAATGGAATGAATACATAGAATCACTGTACCAAAAAGAACTGATAGACTTTCATCCATTTCAGAAGGTAGCATATGATCAATTACCCATGGTACTTAAGAAAGAAGTCCAAGCTGCAAGGCATGGGGGTGGGGGGTGGGGAAACAAGAATGTAGGAATTGATTGAATTGAGATATTTCAACAAACTGGAAGTTCTCACTCATCTCTGCCAATGCAGAGCACTTTAAATGGGTAAAATTTATAGCATGTAAATTAACTCAATAAAACTGTTAAAACACATACAACAAGAATTTTGGAGAGAAATAGTGAAAGATTTAGTCAAAAGTGAAAATGCTACAAATTAAAAGAGGAAAAAGAGCTGGCCTTTCCTGTCACTGTCCTTTACCTCACCCCAACCTCACCATAAATGTTCACTTCCCACACCCAGAAAAACTCAGTTTAAATTGGGGGCGGGGGGGTACAAATCACTGTGAAGTAAACAAAGTCATGTTAACAGCATTATTTCCCTCAGCTGTATTTTGTAATTTGGGGCTTCAGCAGGTATGGGGAAACCCTGGTTGGTGGTAAATAGTGCTCTTTGGAAACCCTGTGGAGCAGTTTTACTCTGTCCTACAGAGTCGCTATGAGTTGGAATCAACTGAGCAACACTGGGTTTGGTTTTTGGTTGAGCTGGTGTGGGACAATATATCTTGTTTGAATGAGGCTCACAGGTTTTATCTACTTTATAGACAGCCAGGAGGCTGCCATTTAAAAAAGGACTGTACACTACCTTCACTCAACATAATGTCCCCTAATTGAAACCAGGTTATAAGATGCTTCCTACAATCATCATTGCTCTTTATCATTGCATAGTGTTTCACTGAATATATATACCATAGTTTACCTATCCATTCCTTCTTTGTTGGGCATCTGGCAGCTAAAGGACAAATATTGCATGAGAACTCTACAATAAGAACTTAAAAACAGACTCATGCATAGAAGAAAAGACCCTGACAGCTGCAAGGGTGGGGAGGCAGGGAGGGTGAGGGTGAGGTATAGATTAGATAGTTGATAGCAACTTGGTTCGGTGAAATCTGTGATGACACACATCAGAAAGATTAAATTAACTGGACTTCAACATAACATGATTATTCATCCCATCTTAACCCAGAGTAGCTGTGGCAGGGAACCAGGGACCATGCTCTCAGGGGACATCAAGGCCAATTGGCACAACTAGTATTTTGTGAAGAGAGTCTTCCTTACCCCACATTGGTGAGTGGCATCTGAGGTCTTAAAAGTTGCCAAGCTGCCATCTGACATACACCAAGTTGTCCCATCTCAGCAGGAATAGACCAAAATGACATGGGGGAAAGAGAACCCAGAAGACAGAGGGACCCATGTGAGTGGGTGACTACATCGACTTGTGACTGGAAGAACCGGATGGTGCCCAGCCACCACCAGTGATAGCTGTGACAGGGTTCACAAAGTTGAGACTCACTGGCAACACAAGAATAAAAAGGGGTGCACCCTGAGATCTCCACTAAAAGACCACAACTGGTTGTCCAGGGTCCTCAGGATTCCCCTGGGAGCCTGGCCCCTGGCCCTGATGCTGCCCCTGTCCACAATCACAATGGAATTCAACTTTTCGGACAGGAATGGATTGGACTTGGCGACACAGAGTGACTATATCATGTATGCACTTTACGGTTTCATGCATCTATAGGACGTCATCCTGCTGACCTTTTACTGGAGGCAGGTGAGAGGGTGGAGAGGAGGGCATAGGAGATTGTTAGGAAGATATGACATGTACAGAACAGAGAGGAGGAGTGTGCTGTCACTGGGAAGGGAGAGCAGAGGGAGCTGTACATTGGCGGGCATTCAAATTTATACAAGATTGTACATTTTCACTCAGTCATAATAAAAAAAAAAACTTAACAAAGGACAGCAGAAATCATATCAAATTTATTAACTAATATGGATTGTTCCATAAACATCATGTCCTTCAGATTAGAGTCTGACTACACTTTAGCACATGTAAAGTAACCTTCTTACAAGAATCAGATGGTATACAGTAGGAAACGTTCTATCAGGAGCAGGCAACCTCAAAAGCTATCTGGGCAGAGATGACAAGTCTTCCTTAAGTAACCCATTTTGCACCATGGGTAAAGGGTTTGAATGGGACCCTACCTGCCAGTCTCCTCCTGGTCAGGTAGGTTCACTTCAGAGGATTGTAAACTGAAGTAAGCTATGTGTGCCCCATCAGTACCACAGCTGAGGAGAGTAAGAAAACTTCTCCCAGCTAGTTTATATCTCCAGCCTAAAAGACTAATTGGATCCTGTTAACCAGGCCACCAAACATCCTACTGCATCATGCCACCCCTGAATTCCTGGGGTGGGGGGAGATATGAGCCCAGAATTTTATCTGTTTAATCTTGCTAATAAACATCATGCCTCAGTGGGGGTGGTGTTTTGTTCTGGCACCTAAAAACACCAGCAGAGAGAGGATCTGAGAAAACCATGGCCAAATGGCTTGTCCAAAGGATTTGTTCTTCACAGCATGAGGGATTTAAATGAACCAATGCTTGGGCAAACACACGCTTCTCTTTTGCTGACTGCCAGGCTTTTACTGGACCAGGCTGTCTTCATTATTGCACAAGACTTTTCCAACAAACGGAGGAATAAAAATACAAGATTTGGAGTATTTTGAGGGATTTTTCAACCAATTGCCTGCTTTGACTTCTAGCCTTAAAATTCACAGGAATTCACACAACCTGCAACTTAAGAATTCTTTTGTGCAACTCATGACTGGGATTTAGCACAGAATTTGGGGCAGAGGTTCTAGCTGGTCATTATCAAATCTGCCTTGCTCTGCATTCTATGTATACAATTGCCCTAAGGTCTGCTAAAGAGGTAGGCACTGTTGATTCCCTACACTAGACCATACCTGATGTTGTGGGTGATGAATGAATAAATCCTGACACAAACTGAAAAAATATTATAACTCCTATTATTGGGTTAAATGTTTTCTAATGGTAAAATCTTCAGGAGAAATACCTTTTCT
This sequence comes from Heterohyrax brucei, assembly GCA_028571685.1. Classification (NCBI taxonomy): domain Eukaryota; kingdom Metazoa; phylum Chordata; class Mammalia; order Hyracoidea; family Procaviidae; genus Heterohyrax; species Heterohyrax brucei. Next base: position 42,327,902 of record CM053152.1, read on the forward strand.
GCATTTCTTTCAAATGTCCCAGAATTATTAGAATACACAGACACATGTATTTAAAAAATTGGTATTTCCTGCCAAATCATTACTCATTTTTAGTATGTCTTATACAGCTTTATGTGAAATGAAGTCTTCTGTTTATGTTAACTAATTCTGAATCATGATGTAAAGGAATATACAATACACAACCCTTCAGTAAAGATCCATATTTATCTGGAAATAATAGGTCCTGTTAATTTTTATTTTAAAAAAATCACAAACTTTATCTTTAAAGACCTCTTTTTTAGCAGTTTTTACTTAATTTTCCTTAATTTATAGTTTTAAGGAAAGACTGTCAATGTAAAGTTATCTAATTAATATTACCAGAATCAAAAATTCATTTTTCCAAAGGATAATGGGAAGTTTTGTTTTGTTTTGTTTTGTTTCCTCTTCCTCAGTGTCGCTAGTCAGGCAAAAAAATTTTTTCATCTTTCAAGAAGGTAACTGGCTACCACTTCACTCTAGGAATGTTTAAAAATATAGATAGCTAAATGTCTAATCAATGGTTACAGAAGCCTAAACAAAAAAAACACATAAAAAACATTAATAGATATACTCTATTCATCCTGCAATCTACTTCTCAAAAAAAAAAAATTGGACAGCTAAAAGTTAATGAATAGCAGCTGAATATTTTCTGTTACAGTACTGGAAAATGAGCCCCACAGGTTGGAAGGCACTCAGAATACACTGGGGAAGACTTGTCCCCTCCAAGAATTGACCTTAATGACATGAATAAAGCTTTCAGAGACTTAATTTACTGATGTGGCAAGACTCAAAATGAGAAAAAAGCAACTGTAAACATATATTAGTAATTAGAACATGTGTGGTATGATTAATTACTTTTGAATGTAGCCTTTCTATAAGTTCACTATGAGTTGTAATCCACTTGATGGCAACGGACTTGGTTTGGTTTTTGGTTTCTAGCCATGGTCTTATAATTTACATTCAGCTGATTAGGCGGGACTGTGTGATAGTATAATTGCTCAGTTTTGCCCCCATAGTGAGATTACAGACTTCACTATGGATTACACCTCAAAATAAAGAAAACAAACATCATCACAACTAGGCCAATGAGCAACATTATGGTAAAAGGAGAAAATATTCAAGTTGTTATGGTTTTTGTTTCACTTGGATCCACAACCAACCATGTAAGTAATAGCCAACAAATCAAACAAAGTATGCCACCAATGAGCAACATTATGGTAAAAGGAGAAAATACTGAAGTTGTTACGGTTTTTGCTTCACTTGGATCCAAACAATCATGTAAGTAATAGCCAACAAATCAAACAAAGTATAACTCTGGGAAAATCTGCTGCAAACAACCGCTCTAAAATGTTAAAAAAGCAAAGATGTCACTTTGAATTCTAAGGTGTGTTTGACCTAGGCTATGATATTTTCAACTGCTTCACATGCATGTGATAACTAGACAATGAATACGGAAGAGAAAAGAAGAACTGAGGTATATGAATTATGGTATTGATGAGGAATACTGAATATATCATGGACTGCCAGAAGAATGAACAAGTCTATCTTGGAAAAAGTAAAGTCAAGTGCCAGGAGCCAGCCCCGACATCCTTTTGGGGACCCCCACAGAGGGAGGGAAAGGCGTCGGCGAGGAAATGAATTGAGAGAGACAGGAAAGAGTTTTGGAGAAAAATGGCAGCCCATCAAGGTCTGTCTTTGTTTTTAAATTTTCACCCTGCCCCCGGACCATACAGCTATTGGCTAACATAATTTTCATCCTGCCCCCTGACCACAAAACTATTGGCTAACTTGAAGCCTATACCTCTTGGTCTCTTTTTTTCACATTAATTATTAGGGCCTTCTGGATAATGGTCCAAGATAAGTGGTCTTTTTACGTATTAATCATTAAGGCCTTCTAGGAAATGGCCCAAGTCAAGTGGTCTCTTTACATATTAATCATTAGGGCCTTCTGGGTAATGGCCCAACCTTGAGCTCAACTAGCTCTGTGCTTCAAGGTCAGGAGGTACAGGAGGAAGAGGGATATACAGTTAGGGCAAAATATTATCAAGAACAGTATGGCCAGAAATATGTCACGGGTGAAATGCCTCTAACCCTGTCACATAGACCTGTAACTTTGTTCACAAAGGCCTTTGTGGGTGATGGGCATTGGCAGCCAAGTGCTACTTACAAGAGAGGACAGTAAGACTCTGTTTAATGTGCATTGGACATTATTATAAGGAATCATTCCTGGAGAAGGACAGCATAGCTGGTAAAGGAGACAGTCAGAAAAAAAGGGAAGACTTTCAATGAGATGGACTGAAATTCTGGCTGCAACAGTGGACTCAAACATAGTCATGATTGTGAAGAATGCACAGACCTGCCAGGGTTTCATTCTATTGTACATAGGGCCCTGTGAGTCAGTGGTGTCCAACAATTCACCAGCTCAACATTAGCAAAATTAACTACCATATACATAGTGACAATAAAACAAAATAAAATAAAATTTTATAAAATTTAGAAAATAAGCTTTTTTGGAGGGGGAACCTCAATGCAAGATCTGAAACCACAAAACACTTAGAAAGCAACATAGGGGTAGTACTTCAGGACCAAACTTTTAACAATGGATTCTTAGGTACAACACTGAAATCATGACTGAAAAAAAAGACAATAGGGATAAAAGGACATCTTCACAATCAAAGATATTTTTTCATCACAGGACACTAGTAAGAAAGTGAAGAGACAATGTACAAACAGGGAGAAATTTTGCCGGAAGCCATGTATTACTTACAGATCTAACATCCAGAATGTATAAAGAATTCTTAAACAAAAAGACAATGCAATCAAAATAAACAAATAAAAATGAACAAAAGAATAGACAGTTCACCAAAGAAGAGACCACAACATGGCAAGTAAGCACATGAAAAGATATTCAACCTCACTAGTCATTGGGTAAACGCAAATCAAACCACAATGAGATATTATTTCACATTCAGTAGGATGACTATGATTAAAAACAGCATAAAAAACATGTGTTGGCACGGATATGGAGAAAGTGGAATCCTCAATCACTGATGATGGGATTGTAAAATAATGTGGCAGCTGTGGAAACCAGTTTGATGGGTTCTCAAAAATTTAAGCATAGAATTATCATATGATTCAGCAATTCTACTCCCAGGAATACACCCAAAAGATTTAAAAGGAGGTATGCAAATAGATGCTTGTACACCAGTGTTCACTATAACACCAACCACAATGGTCAAAAGGTAGAACCAGCCAAAATATTCATCAACAGACTAATGGATAAACAAAAGTGACACATACATACAGTGGAATATTACTTAGCCTTAAGGAGAAGTGAAGTCTTGATACAAGTTAGAATGCAAACAGTCTTTGAAAACACTATGCTGAAATATGTCAGTCACAAAAGGACAAATATTGTATGATGCCAACAATAAGAAATAAAGAACAGGCACGTATATAGAGATCAAAGTTTATTATTGATTACTAGATACAGGTAGGAAGACTAAATGCTTAGAGGACACTGAGCTTCTGTAAAGCATGATGGAAAAATTTTAAAATGGTTAATGACAATGGTTAAACATGGTGAACATAATTAAAGTCACTGAACTCTGTAGGTAAAGATTATTGAAACTGCAAATGCTTTGTTACCTGCATATGCACCACATTTAAAAATAAAGTCGTTAGCTTTTATTCCATGATAAATCACTTTTCATATAAAGTTCATACATATATACATATACGTATATGTATACCATAGGTAGTTACTTATAAGCATTCTTATTCAGTCTGTTGGCTGAACAAATAATCCAAGAAGCTGTACTGTATGAAGAAGAATGGAGCTTCAAGACTGGAAGAAGACCCATTAACCCCCCGCCTTGTACAGATTAACACAACCTTGTTTGTTTCAAGTGAAGAGAACTTAAAGTTTGAGGAAAATCAGAGACCACAGTTTTCAATACAGATTATATCTTGACACAAAGAAAACAAAAATCCTCACAATTGGACTAATAAGCAACATCACGATAAATGGAGAAAAGATTGAAGTTGTCAAGGATTTCTTTTCACCTGGATCTACAATCAACCCTCATGCAAGCAGCAATCAAGGAATAAAATAACGTACTACACTGGACATATCCATGTCAAAAACAAAAAAAACCCTTTAAAGTATTGAAAAGCAAAGAAATCACCTTGAAGCCTAAGGTATAGTTTACCCAAGCCATGGTGCTTTCAATCATTTCCCATGCATGTGAAAACTGGATGATGAAACAGAAAGATTAAATAAGAAAAATTGATGCCTCCGAGTTGTGCTTTTGGTGAAGAATACTGAATATACCATGGACTGCCAAAAGAATGAACAAAATGTGCTGAAGGAAGTACAATCAGAATGGTCCTCAGAAGCAAAGAGAGCAAGACTAAGTTTTACATGATGTGGACAAGTTTTCAGGGAGAATCAGTTCCTGGAGAAGGACATCACGCTTGGTAAAACAGAGGGCCAGTGAAAGAGATGCAGACCTTCAACAAGATGGACTGACACAGTGGCTACAACAGTGGGCTCAAGCACAACTAGGATTGTGAGATGGTGCAGGATCAGGCAGTGTTTCACTTTGTTGCACATGCTGCTGTGAGTTTGAACTAACTCTACAGGACTTAACAATAACAAATAAACATGTTATCATTACTGCTGTTTTTATCTAGAAGCTTATCTTGCATTGTTATTTGGAATGTGTTTAATGCTGTGAAAACATCAACTAACCCTCTATGTAAAAGGAAATTCAGGCCTCCCTGTGCCCATCAGTCATACTGCAGAAGCTAAACGGCCTTTGTAGTCAGATGAAACAGGGTTCAGTTCCAGCTCTGGTGCTACTGTGTTATAATTTGCAATTTATTTGACTTTCCTAAGACAGTATTCTCACTGGTAAACCAAGATTGTTGCAAAGCATAAATACAAAAATACATATTTGTCAAATGCCTAGAAAACAGCAGAAGTTCAGTAAAATTAATTCTTACTACATTGGTTGATAGGATATATCCAGATATATCAGATATATCCAGAAAACAGAAGTTCTGCTTTAGGGTCCCACTTGTTCTTTCACTCTACAAACATTTATTGAGTGCCTACTATGTTTCAAAAGGAGCCCTGGCGGCACAGTGATCAAAGCACTCAGCTACTAACCAAAAGATCTGTGGTTTGAACCCACCACTCACTCTGGTGTAGCACTGGTGTAGCAATGGTGTAGCACTCTGCTTCAGTAAATTACAGCCTTGGAGACCCTATGGGCAGTTCTCTGTCCCACAGGTTTGCTATGAATTGGAATTAATGGTGAAAGGGTTTTCTTGCTTTATTTTTAACTACGTATCACAGGGCCCTTGGTGGAACAATGGTTAAGTGCTTGACTATTAACCTGAAGGTCACCCATCTAGTGACTTTACAGGAGAAAGACCTAGCGATCTGTTTCTGCAAATCCTAGGAAATCTTACAGAATAGTTCTACTGTGTCACATGGGATAACTTCAGTAATAAACAGAAGTGTCTCTGAATCCCAGTCTTGCCTTGCAACCCTAAACAAGTTACTAAACAACTTTATACTTTCCTTCCTCTACAAATTGGATATAATAGCTTATGATTATACTTCTGGGTGCGTACACTCAACTGTAACTGTGTGATGTCTAGGTGAAATAATGTAATACAGCATGATGTCTGACTTATATCCATTTTTTATAAACAATAGATGCTATAATTTATGGAAACCCTGGTGGCATAATAATTAAATGCTATGGCTGCTAACCAAAAGGTTGCCAGTTCAAATCGACCAGGTGCTCTTTGGAAACTCTACAGGGCAGTTCTATTCTGTCCTATGGGGTTATTGTGAGTTGGAATCAACTCAATGGCTGTGGATCTGGATTTTTTTTTTTGGTTATAATTGCCTACAAATATAATTGCCTAAAAATATTTTTTCATAACTTTTAACAACAGGCATAGTTGTTGCCATTGTCACAAAATATATAAAGTATACAATATGGCATATAAAGAGATATTAATCTTCTTCTGTCTACCTACTTAACATACTTCATCAGGACATCATCAGTCCTTGTGACCTTGAAGCATTTTTTTGAAAGGATATTCAGAGATAATATAATAATAATATAGATTTATATCAATAATATCATAGAAACAATAGCTAGTGAATACTGAATGATTGGATATGTTTGAAAGCAATAGTGATAAGGTGTTATTTGAAAGGATATTCGGAGATAATATAATAATAATACAGATTGATATCAATAATGTAGAAATAATCGCTAGTAAATACTGAATGCATAGCAAATGTTAGCTATGCCTCTTAACACAAAATCAATATGTCCGTTCCCATGTAAGTTCACAGAACATGTGGCTACAAAGCCTGCAGTCTTAACAGCTGTTAATGCCTCTCAAAAGAGACGACACTTAGACAAAGCATTGTGAAACTCATTTGTATATTCTTAGAGCTATGTGCTGTAAGCGTGGTGAAGGAAGAGAAACAGGTCTGTGTGCACTCATTGCTCAGAAACACCATTTTAATAAAAGCTCTGATAAGTTTTTATCATTCTTAAGCCATCTTTCACAGATAACCAGAAATTACAGTGATTTCAAGATGGGGAACATCCTTCAGAATCATTAAGCGAAACTTGAACAGGTTAAAACACAAAGCTAGAATCATTATGTTGTCATTCAATAGACCTATTATTTCTTTAGAACAAAATAAGTAATTAAAAAGGGCATGCTGTCTTTTCATACACCAATTTACTGATCTAATCAGTTTTGTGTCACAAAAAGGGTGTAAATACTATTTAATTTACTAGACAAGTTGCCTTATGGAAATTACTTACTAGCATGATTATCTCTGGATAAAGAACAAGCAGGTAGGAAAAAAAATCTATGTAATAAAGTTGTGTCACCCTTCTGGAGTGAAATCATCAAAAATACATCTAGATTTGTAAATTAAAAAAAAATAGCAAAGGACAAATACTCATCAGATTATCATTTAAAAACGAAAAGAATTCCTTGGGTTCTTTATAAAGCAGAGTCTTACAGACTCTACAGAGCCAACATTAACATTTTGATTAAGTCACTCACCTGTTTCAAATACTCCTGTATTTTAGATTCCATGTCTTGAATGTGTGCAATTATTTTGCTGACACATGGTGCTGGGATGTTGACTGTGGAACAGCTGTGACGTCGACATGGGTAGCCAAAGTAAATGCCTTTATTCTCCTCTAAAGACACAGCAGACAGAAGCAGTTAGTTTTACATTGCATAACGACTCCTGGTGTTCAGGGTATGCAAGAATCATTTTACTTCATTAGTATTAATACTATTAAAGTTCCTTTAAAAAATGTATTTAAGGGTTAAAGAAATCTATCAATGGGTTATAGAATGAACCCTCAAGAAATTTTAAAGCTAAAACCAAATAATTAATTATGACTTCATAACATAAAACTGAATCCAAAGAGCATGAAAAATAAATATATTACATAGCATCAACAACTGAATGTTCAAAAAAAGAAAAAAGGTGGAAAACCAGTTAGATGACCTGTTTCCAAATATTCTGAATAATCTAAAAATAACTTAGAAATATATTTTAAATACTCGCTCACACAGATACGACAACTTCCAATGCAAATAATATCTAATCACTCATGCACTGAAGAAGTTCTTTCTCGTATCTAGCATAAGCGTCTCTTGCTGGGGGAAAAAAAAATCAAAGCAGGTCTCCTTTATCCTTATAAACACCTCATTTTCTACATTTCATATTGGAAAACTGGAGTCTCATGTGAAGAGTGATTGATGTTCTCACTACAGCATTCAACGTGTGCTCATCATAAAATCCACTCAGTCCGATGTGCCTCAGTGACTCTAATCCTGGCAAGTCTTGAATCAACTGAAGGTTGCAGAAGTACACCAGAGTTGTCCATGAAACTTCACCAAAATGCTTACTTGCAGTTCTTTTAACTCTAAAAACTCTACTGGCTTAGATTATAGTTGCAATCACTGATCTTAAATAGAAACACAAAATCGGCTCAGTGCCTTAGTGAGAACATGTGATATCTTCATTTCAGGTGACCTTGAGGAACAGAGAAGGAATGATGTTGCCTCCAGACTGTGACTTGTTTCAGTGCCAACTCACAGAGATGGCAAATGCTTTACGTATTATCACTTAAACTGCACTCTTTTAATATTGTTTTAAATGAAGCCTAGTAATAGCCTCTCTTACACACACACAAACCTGTGAAAGTGGCATATCTCTTTCATTTTTGATAAAGTATTTGTTCTATTCCATAAATACAGATAAATGTATCTGTATCACATTTTCTGAGTAGTGAAAATATATGGCCAACATGGGACTAAATCCTTTTTTTTTTTTTAATTATGACTGAGTGAAAATGTACATTCAACAATCTTATGAAATAAGATTATTATCCTAGTTTCATAGATGAGGAATACAAGGCTTTGAGAAACCACATAACTTCTCCAAGTCCAGAAAGTTGGCACATCGGAGAGCTGGGACTAACTATGTAAATTACACTATGAAGATCTTTTTACATTTAAAATGATAGCAAAATGAAGAGAAACACTGATAAAGCTATGTTTTAGAGTATCTTGTTTTTATATATATCTTGTTTTCAAATTTTCAATCCTCCCCTGTGTCAGTCACGTGGTACTGCTCTAACAGAAAATATGACCAGTAGAAGGCTTTATGAAGTGAAATTTTTATTGTCACAGTCTGGTAAGCCACAAATCCATTCATAAATTACAAGTACATTCAGTATGAGAAATCATTCCAGTCCAGTAAGTAAAGAGTCCAAATCCAGTGAGAGTATCTTGGCACAGGAACCTCAGGTCCAAAGGACATGCTCTGCTCTTGGTGCTACTTTCTTGGTGGTGTTAGGTTTCCAATTTTCTCTGTTCACTTCTCTCTCTTATATCCTACAAGCTTGTAGCTTGAATCCTGCCTCACTAACACAACTGCAGCCCATTCTTCATCTTCAATATCACAAGAGGTAGGATTCACAACACATAGGATTGGCAGCATACTGGGACTCACAGACAAGTCAAATCAACACACATATTTTTGGGGGGACACAATTCAATACATGACATCCTACATGACAAATCACTGCCATTGAGTTGATTCCAACGCATAGCAACACCACAGGTCAGAGTAGAATTGCCCCACGGAGTTTCCAACGAGCACCTGTCAGACTTGACCTGCCAACATTTTGATCAGCAGACATAGCACTACTTAACCCACTACGCCACCAGGGTTCCCTTCTCTATGATAGCAAAGTTAATATTCCAAAGTTTAATGTACTTTAATCAAACTCTCAACACATCTATACTCATTATGACAACTCTGTGCAAGCTATATTCTATCTGTCCTCTTTATTTTCTAAAGACATATCATACTTTACACAAGTAATGCACGTCTTCTACATTTTTTTGCAAAGCACACCTCTTCCCCGCAAGACATTTTCATAAATGCACTATACCATTTTATTTTTTTAACAGAAAAATGTAGGAAAAAACTGGCAGACTAGTATTGATGAAAATACCTCTCAGGAGCAGTATGCTGTTGGTAAACAATTGTAGGAGGGTATGTGATATTTACATAAAAATATGGTATATATTTTTATTTCTGTGATCATCAAAAGTCCAAAGAAAAAGGTGGTGAAAATAAAATACTGATCTTTTATCCAAATACATTAATAAAGACATGTTACTCTTCCCTCTGAAAATAAGGTTTTAATACACATTTAACAACAAAGCAGTTGCCGTCATACTAAAAACATTTGTTTTGCCTCATTAAACAAGAGAAAAACAAAAACAGTAAGGACTCATTTAACATTTTTCTTGTATGCCTCACACTCAATGTATTTTGTGAATACTAATTACTTTTCATAGCACTCATATGAATTAAAATTGCCATTTAAATATGGTAAAGTGGGAAAAATGAAATATTGTGAAGTTCAAGTTTGCATTAAAAGTCTGTAAAAGACATGGAACCTGGACAAGACAGAATCAGAATTCAGAACTTCTAATTACTGACTGGAAACCCTGGTGGCATAGTGGGTAAGTGCTACAGTAGTTCAAATCTACTGGGTGCTCCTTAGAAACTATTGGGCAGTTATAGTCTGTCCTATAGGTTTGCTACTACTCAGAATCAACTCAAAGGTAATGAGTTTATTGTTGTTATTTTAAATTACTGACTTGTTTTTATTTCAAATGCATGCATAGTGTAAATTAACACTTTCTTTTCTTTTTTTAAAAAATAAAAATTACCCAGCTTAAAGAGGCAACATGATGTAAACAAAAGATTACTAACAGGATGTTTCATGCTGGATCTTAAAAAAAAGGTTGAGCATCTTTGGCTAAAACTCCTCAGTCTCTAAATTTCAGATTTCTCATCTAATAAATGAATTGACTGACAGGAAGTTACCTAAGATTGTTTTTACCTAAAGTTCCATGACACAATAAATCAATAGATTTAGACAAATGTAAATCAATGGAGCATCTCTTTCTGAAGCCTAGGTGCAAGTAGCTAGTGAACTCTACTCCTCTGCTCCAACTCCATTGTTCAGAATCAATGTATAAAAGTTATGATTCCATGGGCTCTTTGCCAGAGTTGAGGATTTCCAAAAAGTTGAAACACGAAATTCACATTTAGGGAAAAATAGGGAGTGGCTTTCTGTGTGGGCAAATGAAATAAAGTGTTGTGTTTGTAAACTGCCTATTCCCTTGTTCAGTTATTTTTATCCACAAATAACTATTGACCCAATTCGAAAAAATTAAGTTTACTACTGCAGTTCCTTAATTCTTGCATCACTTCACTAAAACTCAGCAGTCTTAGAAAAAACTTATCCAAACACAAATTTCTTTTTTCACATTCAAAACAAACAAACAGAAAACCCAAACTCACTGTTGTTGAATCAATTCTGACAGACAGCTACCCTACAGGCCAGAGTATAACTGCCCACAGAGTTTCCAAGAAGTACCTGGTGGATTAAACTGCTGATCTGTTTGTTAGCAGACATATATTAACCACTAAGACACTACAGTTTCCATTCAAAGATCCCTCTTAACATCTTATGATTTCCAAATCTTCAGTGATAGTACTCTTGAGTTTATAATTTCCTTCCCACGTAAAACTTGTGTTACAGTGAATAGAAAACTCTTTTAAACTTCTATGACAAATATTGCTCCCTTTAATTTTTGTTATACATGAAAAACTTTCACCAACATATCATCATTGTTCCTTATACCTTATATTGCTGGAGACAGTAATAATTGATGTGTGTGTGTATATATATGCACACATGTACGTGTATGTGAGTTCTGACAATTAAGTCTGTAGCTTTAATGTTCTACATAGCATATACATCAATGTTGCATATCACTGTATTCACCATCAAAATATTCTCCTTGGAAGGTATGCACTGATGCCAGTGCCTAGTCTACCCTTCAGAGCAATTTTGGAACTCTTTCTAGGATTGCCATTGCATACTGTGGCAAGTTTATGAACTTAATAGTACAGTTGTCTCTCAGGGAGTTTTTAGCCAGTAAACAAACAGCTATGTTAGAACACCCTCCCTATTCATCTGATCTGGCCTCCTGTGAATTTTTTATTTACCCAAAGATAAAGGAAATATTGAAAGTAAGACATCTTGATGACATTCAGGACACCAAAGATAATATGATGACAGTTCTGATGGCCATTCCAGAAAAAGAGTTCCAAAATTGCTTTGAAAGGTGGTTAGGCACTGGTGTCATTGCATAGCTTCCCAAAGGGGAGTACTTTGAAAGCAACTGTAGTGATATTCAGCAATGAGGTATGTAGCACTTTTTCTAGGATGAATTCACAAACTTAATTGGCAGTCCTCATATACATATATATGTACATACATACACACACATACACACACACTCCATATACCCTCTGAGTTGTAAGGTGACTGAAGATTCCTGATACTGCAAACCCATTTGTCTTAGTCATCTGGTACTGCTTTAACAGAAATTACACAATTGGATGGCTTTAATAATACACAGTCCAGTAGGCTAGAAGCATTAAAATTCCACCATTTGGTCCCCCCAAAATCACATCCTTGCAACATGTGAAACTTATTCACCCCATCATATTGTGGCAAAACTATTTTTTTAAATTTTTTTTATTATGATTGCATGAAAATGTACAACACCGTATAAATTTGCATACCCGTCAATGTGCAGCTCCCCCAGTCTCCCTGCCCAGTGACAGCACACTCCTCCTCTCTGTTCTATACTTGTCACGTCCTCCTAACAATCTCTTATCCCCTCCTCTTCACCCTCTCCTCATCTTCCAGCAAGAGGTCAGCAGGAGGACATCCTACAGATGCATGAAACCATATGGTGCACACATGATACTGTCACTCTGTGTTGCTAAATCCAATCCATTTCTGTCTGAAGAGTTGACCTCCATTATGACTTACAGACAGGGGCAGCAGCAGGGTCAGGGGGCATGCTCCCAGGGGAACCCCGAGGCCCCTGGACCATCAGTTGCGGTCTTTTAGTGAAGATCTCAAGGTGCAACCCTTTTTATTCTCATGTTGCCAGTGAGACTCAATTTTGTAGCAAAACTCTTAAATCAACTCCAAGTTCAAAATACAAAAATTCCTCTGCATCTGTGAAATCAAGAGTACAAGCTACCTGCTTCTAAACTACAAGGACAGAACAGGAAGTCACAAACTATACATTTTCATTACAAGTATGCTGAAGGGAAAGAACATTACAAGAAGCTGCAGGGAAAGAACTGTAACAGGTACCAAGGAAGTTATCAGAATACATTACATTAGCCCTCAAGGCTTTAAAAACAATCTTCTGTTCTTCGAGGCAGTTTACTCATTGGCCTTGACCTCCAGACTCTAAGTATTATCTACCCTCTTTAGATTCTGAGCAGAGGCCTTTCAGCCCTAGACTTCCACTCTGGCTTCCAAGCCCACTAAGATAGAAACTCTGCCCCCTCGGCTTTAGGTGCAACATCTTCCTAGTCCATCTGAGAGGCAAATCCACCTTCAGAAACACCGGAGTCCATTGCTCGATCTTTAGAAACTCCTGAGGTCATGGTCATACCTTTTGAGACTGAGGCAGCTCAGCTTCTCATGCTCCTTGTACCTTCAGCTTCTGATTCCTATAGCCTCATGACCTGGGCCTCATGACTGCATCAGTCCTCTTGAGACAAGTGTTTCAAACTCTATAGTTCCTCTGATTTAAGTGCCCAGAAGCATCTCATTCTGCGAGGAAGCCTCTTGAGCACAGGCACTCAGATCTCTCACTCCATGAGTTTTCTCCAACACTCTCTCTCTGGTCTCCTGGTTCTGCTGCTACCTGTTGTCTGCTTCTTCTCACCATCTGTGCCTTTCTTGGAGTTAACAGTTCTCCTCAGTTCCTTCCGAGTCTTACACCTATTCACCATTTCAAAACCACTTCTACATTTTAGGTATCTCTTAGAGCAGCACCCCACTTTCTCGGCACCAAATTCTGTCTGGATTATCCAATGCTACTCAAACAGAAATACCACCAATAGATAGCTTTAACAGGAAGTCCAATAGGCTGGAAGTCTGAATTCAGTGTACAGCTCCAAGAGAACAAATTCAACTCCGAAGGACAGTCTTTGTGTTGCATCAGTTTTTCTTTGGTCTGAGAGCATCTTGGCACAGCAACCTCAGGTCCAAAGCATATGCTCTGCTCTTGCTGCTTTCTTGGTAGTATGAGGTTTCCAACTCTCTGCTTGTTTCCTTTCTTTTTATCTCTTGTAGGGTAAAAGACGCCACAAGCCACACTCCAGGGGAACTCTCTTTACATTGGAGTAGGAAGGTAATCTTAGAGAGGATGTTATAGTTTCACCTTAATCCTCTTTAACGTACTCCAGTGTATTAACACAGGCAGAGATTAGGATTTACAGCATAGGAAAATCACAAAATCAATAGCAAGCACACAATACTAGGAACCATGGCCAAGCCAAATTACTACACACATTTTTTTTTTTGCAGGCCACAATTCAATCTACAACACCTTTCAGTGTATAAATGCCCTGTTCTGTGTTTATCTCCATTCTTTTCAGACTCTTCAAAATATTTTTGATATTGTTATGTCACTTTTATCTGTTTATCTCTTTTTCCTATGAAGTTTTGCATTTTTATGAAACAGGTTTAGTTTCTTAAACTAACTTTTGAATGAGTGTATATATTCTTTTTTTTTTTTTTTTTTTTTTGGCCATACAGTAACCTGGTTTTCATTCTCTCTAGTTTATATTTACTCAAATTGTTTTCTGAAACCTCATTAACCAGTATTTATACCATCATCTGTGAAGCAGTAATTGGAATGAAAGTAGTCCTCCAGTTATCAAGAACTCTAAAGCTATACAAAAAATATGAGACAAATATTTTCAGATATTGGAAAACAAGCTATGCAAAACTGTGATTCCTGAGAGAAGGGAAATTTATGAGGTTGAGCACCACAGTTGCCCAGCTTTCTGTCAAGGGTCAATTTCCCAAGTGCCACAGTGACGAGGGTAAACAGCAGAGCATGCCAGTCCTGTCGAGCTGTGGAGGCAATCATTAGTGCTCTGGGCAATGAAAGCAGGTAAAATTTTCAGGGCAGAAACTATACAAGAATGAGTTGTAAAGAGAATATTTAGCTGTTGCTGTCAATTTGATCCCAACTCAACACAACCCTCTATCCTACAGGATTTCCAAAGGAAGTGGACTACCATATCTTTCTCTCGTGTAGTGGCTAGTGAGTTTGAACTGCTGACCTTTCAATTAGCAGACAAGTGCTGAAGTGTAGAGAACAGAGTCTAGGAATTCATGTGAGAGTCCCCTTGGAATCTGTAGATAAGAGCTAGACTGCATCTGTAGAGAGCAAAATTATGTGAAGATTAATGGAGAGAGATTCTACAGAACTAAGAAAGGAACACTGCTACTAGAGGTTGAAGAGTGTTGTGTAGAGTGTTGATGAGGGATGAGAGACCTTTGATTTCCAATACTGACAGAAAAAATGGGACCTTATCAACACCTTAAGAATCCTGACCTTCAGCTGAAACACTAGAAAAGTTAGCATCTTAGCACTAAGGTCATACATAAGGGTAAGAGCCATAATGAAGGACAACTTTTTGGACAACAATGGATTGGACTTGGTGATGCAGAGTAACCATATCTTGTGGGAATTTTATGGTTCTATGTATCTACAAGACGTCATCCTGCTGACCTGTTGCTGGAGGAAGGGGAGTGGGTGGAGGCGGGGAATAGGACTGTTGGGAGGATAGGACATGTATGGAGCAGAGAGGAGGGGTGTGCTGTCAACAGGCAGGGAGAGCAGTGGGAGCTACATATAGGTGAGCATGTGAATTTATATGGGAATGTACATTTTCATTCAATCATAATTATTTATATATACATATATATATATGGCCAAGCCAAGCCAAATGCCGTCATATATATATATATAAATCTAAGCCATAATACAATACGTAAGCAGAGGTAACAGAATTTGAAGAATTTCTTTTTACCTCAGCCAAATTACAGAGAATTGTGAAAAGCTTTCTTTTTTAAATACATTTGCATTAATTAAGCATAAAACCAAGCCTAGACAAGTTTAAGTAAATCAGAAGAGAAGACACCAGGAGGAGGAATTAATTCCCTTCAGGGAAAGATAACAGAATCCAGAGTCTTTATCACGTATACCCCAAATTTCCAATATTTAATCATACAAGCCAAGCAAATGCCAAGTGCTGTCAAGTCAGATCTGACTCATGGCGACCCTAGGGGCCAGGGTAGAACTGACCCCCAGAGTATTCAAGGAGCACCTGGACAAAGAAATGACAAAATGTGTTCTCATAGTCTAGGAAAAGTTCATAGAAAATGAACTCATGGTGGTAGAAGTAGGATTTAGCAGAAAAGGTAATAAAGTTGTAATTTTAAATATATCTAAGAAGGCAAGGATAAGTGGGATGAAAATATGGCTTAATAGGTGAATAGATAGGGAATCTCACTAGAAATAATGGTAACTGTGAAAAAAATAACCAAATGGAAATTCTAAAACTGAAAGTGTATAATTTAAATTTTAAAATTTAATGGTTGGCTTAGGAACAAATTAGATATGGCAGAGTAACGAAAGAGTGAATGTGTAGATAGATCAATAGAAATTATCCAATCAGGAAATAGAAAAAAAATGAAGAAAAAATAATAAATCTGTGAGTAATTGTAGGACAAATTCAAAACAGCCTAACATATGTCCAACTGGAGTTCTGAAAGAAGTGAGTGAAAATAGACTGAAGAATACTTATGAAAATAACAGTCAAAGATCAAAATTTAATTAAAAAATACCAACTTACACCAGCCAAAAGTTCAGCAACTTTCCAAACAAGAAAAGTATCAAGAGAATCAAGTCTAGGTATGTTGTGCACTGAACCAGATTCTCTCAAAACATGCACTGAAGTTCTGGCCCTTGTGGCTGTGGATGGATATCATGTTTAGAAATTGGGTTTTTCTTTAGTAATGTTAATTAGGTAATACAGGAGTGTGGTGAGTCCTAAATGTCATCATTTTTCAGTTATAAAAACAACAGAATTTATCTGGAACAGACGATCACTAAGAACAACAAAGATATGAAGAAAAAAGAGCTCAAGAGACAGAAGGACCCATATTAATGGAAGATTATATCAACATGAGACCAGAAGAACCAGATGGTACTCAGCCACCACCAAAGACAGCTGTGATGGGGCACACAACGTGGAGGCCCTGACTCAACACACACACAAAAAGACATGTGCAGCCCAAGAACTCTTCCAAAGGACCTGTATTGATGGTCCAAGCCCTGGAGAGTCACCTGGGAACATGACAGCAGCATGTCCCTGACCAGTAACCAGTAACAAGTCAACTCTTCAGACAAGAATGGACTTCACTTGGGGATACAGGATGACCATATGGTATGCATAATTTACGGTTCTATGCATTTACAGGAGGCTGCCCTAAGAGTCCCTTTCTAGATGGGAGAGAATAAGGTGGACAGTGGGGTACAGATGCTTTTGAAGGGGATACTAGATATATGGAGTGAAAATGAGGAATGTGCTGTCACTGGGTGGGGAGAGCAGATGGAGCTGTAGATAGTTAGGCATGCAAAACCAATTTAGATTGTATACTTTCACTTAATCATGATAAAAAAAAAAAAGCTCATTAAAAGCTATAGTGAACAACACCCCTCTACCCTCCAAAAAAGAACAGAACAGGCACAGACACACACACACGGGAAAGACGGATACCATGTGAAGACATGCCTACAAACAAGCTCCAAGGATTACAGACAGACACAAGAAACTAGTAGAGAGGCCCACAGAAAGAATCAACATGGCCCACTCCCTGTCAGCTTTTGTCCTCTAAAACCATAGGAAATTAATTTCCTATTCTTTAAATCCAACCTCTTGTGGCTTTGTTTGTTGGCTAACAGTGCACTAGGATAACTAAGACAAAGCACATCACAGTCAAACTACTGAGTGATAAGAGATACATAAAGAGCAGAAACTACAAAGACAATATATACAGAAGGTAGTTATGAATAACTGTTAAAAATCTCTTCAGAAACAATTCAGATCACTGTGCAACAGAAAAAAATGTCTTCAAAATGAAAAAAAGGAACCAAGAAAGAAGAGGTAGAAGGAGGGAGGAAGGGACGTAAGAAAGAAGATGAAAGAGGAGAAGAAAAAAGAAAAAGCTACTATCAATCCACAATTTTAAATCCAGTGAAAAAACAAGCACAAAATGGACATTTTCAGATAAACATAAGTTGATAGGATTCACCGCCAAAAATTATGTAGCAAAAAATGACTAAAGAGCAAACAAAAGTGTAATCAGAATGAGAGACGTTAGCATTCCATTCACAGCAAAATATACAAATAATTAACAGAATATGTAAGAAATCTAAATAAAACAATGAACAAACTTGATATAATTTATACTTATAACTCAGTACTGTCGGGTTGCTACCAACTAAACCATGTAGGCAGAGGGGAGACAGGCAACGCCGAGACTAAGAAAGGATAGACATAAAACAGTTTGGGATCAGGTGGCTAACGGCATCCCACAGCCAAGAGCCCAGAGCATAGTTTTATTAAAGTATTTATACCCTTTTGGTAACTTAGAATACAAGGAACTGAAACATTCAGTAACTAAGCCAGTTGTTTACAGTTTCGGTTGTACATTGTTCCACATGTTCGGGTCAAGGACTTGGAGGTGTTCCCAGATTGCCTCTAGGTTACAGTACACAAACAGTACAAGAGGTTACACAGAGTCGAAGTAACGGTACATCAGCCAAGATGGCTGCACTTATGTCAAGAGAGCTTTACATGATTTCCCACACAGTACACTCCGAAACTATAAAAATACACACTCTTTCCACTGGCACACGGAATATTTATCAATATAGAATATATTCTAGGCTATAAAGTAAGTCGGTGAAAATACAAAAAAGAAGAAAAAACAACTTTGAAGTCTTACAAAGGCATGATTTATGACTACAGAAAATAAAATTAGGAATAAGTAACAATATCTAGAAAATTTCCAAAATGATTAAATCTCACTTCTTTATTAAACATAATATTTAATAATTATTAAATATGATATATTAAGCATAATGATACAAATATAAATATTATTAAATACAATGATAATAAAAAGGACAATATAATGTATTTAGAAACAGCAACATAACAATTCAATGAGAAAAGGATAGTTGTCATTAGCGCCCACTGACTAGCCTCTGATACATAGTTACCCTATGTACAACAAAATGAAACATTGCCCAGTCTTGTGCTATCCTCACAATCACTGTGTTTGAGCTCATTGTTGTAGTTAGCCCCTGTACCAGTCCATCTCATTCAGGGTCTTCCTCTTTTTCATTGACCCTCTACCTTACCAAGGATGTTGTCCTTTTCTAGGAAATGATTCCTCCTAATAGCACATCCAAAGGATATAAAATGTAGTCTCACCATCCTTGCTTCTAAGTAGCATTCTGGATACATTTCTTCCAAAACAGATTTGTTCCCTTTTTTGGCAGTCTACAGTATATTCAATATTCTTAGCAAATGTCACAATTCAAAGTCATCAATTATTTTTCAGTCTTCTTAGTCATCATCTCACTTTTACATGCATATGTGTGATGGAAAGCACCATGGCTTGGGTCAGGTTCACCTTAGGCCTCAAGGTGACATCTTTGCTTTTCAACACTGTAAAGAGATCTTTTGCAGAAGATTTTCCCAATGCATCTTTTGATTTCTTGACTGCTGCTTTCATGGGTGTTGACTGACGGTGGTGGATCCAAGTAAAATGAAATCCTTGACAACTTCAATCTTTTCTCCATTTATCATGATGTTGTTTGCTGGTCCAGTTGTGAGGAATTTTGTTTTCTGGATGTTGAGGTCTAATTCATAATCACAGCTGTGTTCATTGATCTTCATCAGTAAGTGCTTCAAGTCCTCTTCACATTCAGCAAACAATGTTGTGTTACTTGCATAATGCAGGTTGTTCATCTGTCTTCCTTAGATACTGATGCCCCATTCTTCTTCATATAGTTCAGCTTCTCAGCTTTGCTCAGGATACAGACTAAATACATACAGTAAAAGGATGCGACCCTGACACCTTTCCTGACTTAAAATCATGCAGTGTTTCTTCGTACTGTTCAAACAGCACTCTCTTGATCCATGTACAAGGTTTTCGTGAGCACAATTAAGTGCTCTGGAATTTCCATTCCCTGCAATGTTTTCCATAATTTGTCATGATCCACAGAGTCAAATGTCTTTCCATAGTCAATAAAATACAAACAGGTCTGTTAAATAAGATGACCAATAGGGGACTAGGGTCATTAGGTCCCAACCAGAAGCCATGGCCATATGCACATGAATGGGAAGAAACCCAGGTTAAATTCTAAGAAATTCAGGAACAGGAGCTTATAATAAAATGGACTTCTGATTCAGACCTCTTGTCAGCCATTTTATTATACAAAGCACCTTTTTTTTAGTGGTTAACTATCACATTCTCTTCTTTTGTTCAACCCTCCAACTAAGGAGTGCTGAACATCCAAAACGGAGCTGCTTTTATTCTGCAAGGACTTCTTGGGTATGTTGACAGCCCAAGTATTGAAGTTCCAGGCCTTAAGGTTGTTGAAATAATTTTCTTTCTGACTCACTTTGCCGTATTGATAAGCTTCATCTGCAGGGTGAAATGACTTTCATTAGTGTCAGTACTGCAAACGGGGCCAAATTTGAAGAAAAATCTTGGCAATCAAAAATGCTAACTTAAGATATGAAATTAGTCAGTCAGTTTCCTCTATAGATCTTGTTTTTTCTAAGTGTGTGATTCTTAGCAAAGGGTGAATATTTCATGGCATATTTAATACATTCAATGATTATTATAATGATTAACATAATCATTCTAGTTTATAATAATGAATGTAGCCAAGACTAACAACTTCTGGCAACCAGTCAAAAGCATGATTGGGATAACTGGATCCAAGTATTAACTTCACCTTGGATAGCTACTTACAAGCCTTTAAGTTCCCATGTGCTACATTATGAACTGGGAGTTAGAAAAATACAGCACAATTGACAGAAATGGCTCACAAACCATGGCACTAAACCTCGGAACAAAGGAAACAAGTCCCATGAGGTATTTGTTTCTATATAAACAGCATCAGTAACTGCTTTTCACGTGCCTCAGCAGCAGATACATTTCATGATACCTCAGACTGCATGCGACTAATATAAACATTGTAATGTTCACTTATTAAGACACAAACACTTTCTTGGAAGGCATAACAGGAAATGTAATGAAAATAAATCCATTAGTTAGATAACTTAGGAGAATGAAGAAAATGGTTTCTTATACCCAGGAAATAGATATTAAAACATCACCAATATTTACAAATAAAACCCATAGCAATCCTTTAGTCCCTCAGTACTATGTTGTTAATTTCTGTCCAAAGCAATTTTAAACCAGTTACCACCTGTGAACCTATCAGCTTCTACACAAAGAATGCTGGAAATCCTGATTCAGTTTAGATATACACATGTTCAAAATACTATAATCCTTCACAAAGGTCTAATTTAGTCCATCTTTTTGTTGGAATATTTTGGGAAAGCATTTTCAGCAAAGTAAAAACTTATCTGCAGATGACAAAACTTAAAATGATCACAATTAATTTATAATATTAACACTGCTTAAACATGAAAGACCAATGGGAATTAATTAAAAGCCAAATAAAGTTGATTTTTTAAAAAAATTATAGGCAAAATTACCTCTAGGCATAAGTATTAATCTTATTTTCAAAGAGCTTTGGATGTAATGTAATAATTTTGAAATATAATACCACATAATCAGGATATATCAAGAACATACTAAGATTATCAAATCTCTAAACATCTGAATAGCAATGAAAACTCCAAGAGCAAACACTGTAAATTCCTCATTAGACCATCGGGTCTGATGATGATAGACAGAAAGAAATAAATTGTGACCAATTTAGCAGTAAAAAATAATAATAAAATTATGACATAATACCAAGTGCTTGTTGTCTAATACCAGGCAAGTATTTTATTGACATATAAACTTTAACTCAAAGATATCTGGTACTTGTCTTGATTGGGCAATATCTTTCACATAACTTCTAGCACATTAAATAAAACTTTTTCTTTCAGCATTCTTTCCTTCTTATAAAGAAGGAAAAAAATCTTTTGTGGCTTTCCACGAAGTTTAAAAGTGGTCAGGAGTTTATCATAGGTCACCAAGAAACAATACTTAAATTATGTAACCAAAGATCTCAAAAGTAAATACCTTTGTTATTTTTCAGAACTTGTTTCTTGGTTTTCAACTCAGGTATTTATGCTAATAAAGTGCCAAATCCTTGTTTTTCAAACAGATTACACAAAGAATATATTAGTTCTTCAACCCAGCAATCAAAAACCAAAAAAGCGTTATTTTAACAGTGAGAATCCTAATTCCTTGTTTTATATGTTATTTGGTATTAAAACTTCTTTTAAAATCTCATAAATCAACCCACCAAACTTTAGCAAGTCAGTTTAACTTTGGCCATGTCAAATAAATTCTTTTCAGTAAACCTTTTAAGCACAGTTCTTATTGTAAATCTCTTATAGCATATCTCTTTAAGATATTACCAACTAGTTTTGGTAATCACAGGGTCTCTGCTCATTGATATGAATATAATTTTACGTCATTGGCTATGGGTAGAAACCTATCCCCAGGCCATTTCAGGAGCATCTCATTTGTGATTTCTATCTTCTGGCTTCTTAAAATTCCTCTACAATAGATAACACTCTTTTATAGCTGTTTTATGATGGTGATCCATACAGTTTCTGGTAACTATTATAAGACAGCATCTTATTTTGTCTTAAAAAGTCTCTATATTGTTGGACAAAAAAAGAAACGAAAATGAAACCAAGTGCCATCTTTATTATACAGGAAAGAGTGGAATTCCCTACAGAATTTCCAAGAAGCACCTAGTAGATTCTCAGTGTTGACCTTTCGGTTAGCAGCCACAACACTTGACCACTATACCATTTAGTTCAAAGAATCCCTTAAAAGCTTCCCTGGAGCTGTATGACCTTAGAGGCTGAGAAAACCTAATCCTGCCCCACCCTCACTATCTTATGTTTCACGGTAAAAGACAAGAATTATTTATTTCAATTAATTCACATGTTAACATTGGAATAAATATTTTGTGGGAAAAAAAGATACCAAATTCTTTCCCTTTTTACTAGTCACAAGATAGGTAATTTTCCCTTCTCTTTATCACAATCTTCATTAGCCTTCTTTTTTGTTTGTGTGTTTTTCCCTCCTGTTTCTCTCTCTTCCCACTCCTCTACCCCATACCCATCTCAGTTCCACACATCACATCACCATCCCTCCTTCTTGCCTACCTGCACCATGCACTGAGTATCACATCTGAAAGCATCACAGACATGGCCTATTGGAACTTGCCCAGCACTGATTTCTGGCACACCCTGTCAGCCCTAGTATGTGCCACAACCCATCCAACACCTCCTCTTCAGCTGTACCTGCTTTGCTGTACCACAGCTGAGCATCTGACCTTGCCTACTGGACCGAGAGTAAAAAGTATCCTGACTACAGACAAAGAACAAAGAATGTACAGCCTACCTGCTCTGACATACTCAAATAAAACAAAGCAAGAAAAATAAAATCTAATTCATAACAAAGAAAATCACTACTAAATGTCCCAAAGACAGCAGGCAATGTCAAAACAATAAAAGCACTGGATGGTTCCAATAGGTGTCCAAAATAAAAGATCAGATGACTTTTCAATAGAAGATAATGCACTAGAATTGTCTGACAGGGAATTCAAATTTCTAATACTAAGAGGTAGTCAAGATTTGAAGGGAAAGAGCAGACAAAAATGAAGAAAAAGTAGACAAATTCATGAAAAAGGAAGACAAATCCATACAATAATTCAGGAGAATAATACAGGAACAAGATGCCAAAATAAATTCTCAACTAGAAATCATACAAAAACAATTGGTAATTCAAAAGATTTCAGAAATGGACATTGTCATAAAAGGGTTGAGATGCTGGTTTGAAAGAATAGAGGACAAGATCAGTGAAATTGAAGACAAACAGGTGCAACTCTGTTTGAAGAAAAACTCAGAAAAGAAGGAAGGAAAAAGAAGAAATCTTGAAAATTATAAAAGATACAATTGAAAGCAAAAATTTATAAGTGTAAATTCCAGAACAAGTTGAGAATGCAGGAAGCCAGAGAGGATCATTGATGAACTGCTGAGAGAAAACTTCTATAATATCATGAGTGATGAAAAGATGACCATCCAAGAAGTTCAGTGAAGACCATGTAAGATAGGATAGGCCCTAAAAGAAAATCAGCAAGACATATCAAAATCACATTTGCTAAAATCAGTGATAAAGAAACATTATGAGAACAGCTTGACAAAAACAAAAAGTCACATACAGAGGAGGAACAATAAGACTAAACTCTGATTATTTGGCAGAAATCATGCAAGCAAGAAGGAGATGGAATCATATCTATATAAAACCTTGAAAGAAAAAATCACCAATCAAGAATAATATATAATATAATGTATCCTGAAAAAGTCTCATTCAAATATGATATCAAAACTACATTTCTGGATAAACACAATTTAAGGGAATAGGTAAAAACCAAAACAAACTTACAAGAATTATGAAAAGGTGTCCTCTGGTCTCAGAACACACAGTATCAGACCACAGCCTGAGTCTAGGATGCAAGATGGTACCATCCAGATACCAGGCTAGGATTATCCAAGCCAAAAGAATTATAACACAGAAATAAAGAGGCTAATCTATAAATGATGAAAACATAAGAACAATAAAAGAAAGCATAAACAGTGTAGGTATAGAACTTTCTAAATAAGTAGAAGGCAAGGCAATACCAAGTAATAATAGACTGGTTCAAACCTAGGAAGATAAGGGTAAATTTCAAGGTAACCACAAAGAAAAGTAACAAACCTACTTACCAAAATAAAGAAAAACATAAAGTGTCAATAAAAACAAAACTTACACAAACAAAAGTAATGAAAGAGAAATATGCAAACAAAAGGCACTCAGTACAGGAGAGTAAAAGGAACAAAGAAAATATCACCACCATCACCCCCCCCAAAAAACACTACAAAATGACAGCAATAAACTCACACCTATGAACAATTACACTGAATATAAATAACCTAAATGCACTCATAAAAAGACAAAGACTGAAAGAATGGATAAAAAATCAGAACTCATCAATGTGCTGTCTACAAGAGACACACCCTACAAACAAAGATGTAAATTTATTAAAAATCACAGGATGGAAAAAATACCAAGCAAACAACTACCAGTAAAGTATAGGAGTGGCAATACTAATCTCAGGTAAAATAGTCTTTAAAACAAAATCCACCAAAAAAGACAAAGAAGGGCACTATATGATGATGATAGAGATGACCCATCATGAAGTCTTAATCACAATCAACGTTCACACATCCAACGACAGGGCTGCAAAATACATAAAAGGAACTCTAACAGCACTGAGAAGAGAAAGTTTCAGTTTCACAATGATAGTAGGAAACTTCAACCCACCACTCTCAATAAAGATCAAAACATCTAGAAAGAAACCAAACAAAGATACAGAATAGCTAAAGGGCACAATCAGCCAACTTGACCTCATAGACATGTACATAGAATACTCTACCCAACAGCTGTAAAATACACATTCTTTTCCAACACGTACAGAACATTCACCAGAAGAGGTCACACCTTAGAGCACACAGCAACCTTCAACAAATTGAAAACATTCAGGTAGGTATCTTCTCTGACCACATTACCATCAAAGTAGAAATTAACAACAGGAAGACACGAAATAATAAATATATTACACAGCATCAACAATTGAATGTTCAAAAAAAAGAAAAAAGGCAGAAAATCAGTTAGATGACCTGTTTCCAAATATTCTGGATAATCTAAAAATGACTTTGAAATATATTTTAAATACTCCCTCATACAGATATGACAACTTCCAATGTAAATAATATCTAATCACTCATGCATTGAAGAAGTTCTTGTAAACTAAATAACACTCTGCTTAAAAACCACTGGATAACAGAAGAATCAAAGATACAATAAAAATTCCCTAGAATCAAATGAGAATGAAAACATTTCATAGTAAAACCTTTGGGACAAAGGTAGTTCTCATAGATCAATCTACAGCAGTAGATGCACACAACAAAAAAGAAGAACAAAATCAAAACGTTAGCTACACAACTCAAACATACAGAAGGAGAATCACAAAAGAAGCCCACAGCCACCAGAAAAAAAAGGAATTAAAAAGATTAGAGTAGAAATAAATGAAATAGAGAACAGAAAACAATAGAAAGAAACAATAAAACCAAAAGTTGGTTCTTTGAAATGATCAGCAAATTTGACAAACCAGAGTCCAAAATGACAAGAAAAACAGAAGACTTCACTAATCCAAATAAGAAATGAAGTGTGAGACATTACAACAGACCCAACTGAAATAAAAGGTACTATAACAGAGAATTATGAAAAACTATATCCCAATAAATTTGAAAACCTAGAGCAAACAAATAAATTTCTAGAAAAATATTAATCTACCCAAACTAACCCAAATGATGTTGAAAATCTGAACAGGTCCATAACAAGAGAAGAGATTGAAAAGCTAATAAAACCACTACCAACACCAGAAAAGTCCTTTCCCAGACGACTTCACTGGAGAATTCCACCAAATATTCAGAGATTATGCCAGTACTACTCAAGTTATTTCAGAACATATAAAATGAAGCAATACTTCCAAATTCCTTCTGTGAATCATACATCATCCTGATAACAAAACCATGAAAAGCCAACAACAACAAAAAGAAAATTACAGACCAATATCTGCCATGATTATAGATGCAAAAGTTTTCAACAAAATTCTAGCCAGTGGAATTCAGCCTCCTACCAAAAGCATAATATACCATAACCAAGTATGATTTATATCAGGTATGCAATTACAGTTCAACTTGAGACAATCAATGTAATCTACTACATAAATGAGAGAATCACATGTTTATCTGAATCAACACAGAAAAGGCATTCAACAAAGTCTAACACCCATTCTTGATAAAAGCTCTCAATAAAAATAAGTATAGACAGGAAATTTCTCAACATAATAAAGGGCATCTAATCAAAACTAATGGCAAACAGCATTCTTGATGGAGAAAGGCTGAAAACACTCCCCTTGAGAATATGAACTAGACAAGAATGTCCCTTGTCACTGTGGTGGAAGTCTTAGCTAGACCAATAAGGCAAGGAAAAAGAAATAAAAGACATTCAAATTGGTAATGAAGTAGCTAAACTGTCTCTATTTGTAGACGACGTGTACTATACATAGGAAACCTAAAAAACTTCATGACAAAACTACTGAAACTAAGTGAAAGATTCAGTGGACTATCAAGATACCAGACAAACACGGAAAAATCAGTTGGACTCTACTTTACACCAACAGAGAGAACAGTGAAGAGACTCAGGAAAACAATTCCATTTACAATAGCCTTAAAAAAGGAAGGAAAAGGTAACATCTTATTTAACAAGCAGTTTAAGGACAAACGTTTGTACAATTTGAAAAAAACAAAAGACTGAAACAAAATACTATCCTACATAGATGCAATTTCCCAAAACAGAAATATACAAAGACTGAAGTGTTTGTTCACATAAGTGGCCAGTGTGCCCAAGTGTGACACTGCTGAGTTCTTAGAACTGGCATTCCCAATTCTATTAGAAGAGTGAGTTCACATATACTCCTGAAACCTGATGTGCACCAAAACCTAATATGCAGTTAAACGAAAGTAAAGAATGAGTTTAAGCTTAACGAGCTCAAATCTTTAGTCAAACCAGTGTCTTAACAGCCCAAGGAGTACAGTAGTAACAGCTATACCAGACTTAATCTGACAGCAAACCTGTCAAAATATTTAGAACACGAACTGGAAATGAGAGTAGGAGAATTCAAGGACAAATCTCACAGTGTCAAAGCAAGGAAGCAAAGCTTGATTTTAAAGGCTTTTTACCTGGGATGGCTCCTTGAAATCCATGGAGACGGAGAGGTTCAAGAGACTAACACCTGTATCAAAATTTCTGGGTCCTCAGATATTCCAGGGGCTGCTGAAAATAATTCATCTTTAAAACATACATACCTAACACTAAGAAACGTCTAGGAGTAAGAATGCTCTGTTAAACTAAAAATAAAAGCACAGAGATTTATTGAGGATAATATATTTCATTAATCAGGGAAACACAGCACAGAAGGGAATTAACCAAGTGTCCTCAAGTATAAAGGGAGAGGTGTGCTTTTATAGTAAGGATGGGGAAGGAGATTGCGTGATGGTCTTACGGTCATAGGGGCACAAAGTGGCTATATCAAACAGATGTTTGTTCATAGTAGCACTGATCACAACTGAAAGTCTCCAATAACCTATGAAGAAATAAAGCAAAATGATATATCCATATGATAGAACAATACTGAGCCACAAAAAGGAATAAAGTGCTGATACATGCTAGAATATAGCACTGGATGAACCCTGAGAACTTTATGCTAAGTGAAACAAGTTAGACATACAGGACAAATATCATATGATTCCAGTTATGTAAAATATCAAGAACAGGTAAATTCATAGAGATAGAAAATAGAAGTTACCAGGGGCTGTAAAGAAGGGAAAACAAGGAGTTAATACTTAATGAGTACAGATTTCTGTTTAAGGTGATAAAATTTTTGAAAATAGATAGTGTTGACTGTTGTCCAACATTGTTTATGTAATCAGTGTCACAGAACTGTATCCTTTAAATTGGCTAAAATGGCAACAAGTAATAAATACCAGCTTTTAAATCTATAGAAGGGGCTCCATGATTTCAGGCAACCAATGCATTTCAAGCACAGGGAATGGTGAAAATGCATAGTGGGAACTCAAAAATTATGTGGCAAATGAAACAATGATGATAGAACAAATTTTGGGTCTCTTTCCACCAAGGTTTTGGGGTCTATGTTTAAATATTTGGGCTGCAAGCCAGAGATGGAGTCTAAAAAGACCATGCCCATTTCCAAGCCCATAATCTCTTAAGATTAATCTCATTTTCATTCTACCCAATTATTTTTTCCTTCTGACTTCTGTGTTCTCGCTATCAAAATGCACAAGAGTTAAATTATCTTTGAATTCTCTGTTCAATTGAATTCCTATAACTAGTAAGTCACCAAATCCTAAAGACTCCTTTGTAATGTCTCTTTAATCGTTATCATCATATCCTTTGAGGCTTGGCATGGTGGTTAAGGGCTATAGTTGCTAACCAAAAGGTCAATAGTTTGAATCCACTAGCCCCTCCTTGGAAATCCTATGGGATAGTTCTACTCTGCCCTATAGGGTTGTTATGCATCAAAATCAACGCAACAACAATGGATATGGATATAGACATATATCCACACTGAGAATTATTATGGAACACTGGTGGAGCAATGGTTAAAAGCTATGGTGAGTTATGGCTACTAACCAAAAGATCAGCAATTCAAATCTACCAGCTGCTCTTTGGAAACTCTATGGGGTGGTTCTACTCTGTTTTGGAAGGCCGCTATTAGTTGAAATTGTTACTGCTGTTGTTCAGCAGTAACAGGTTTGGTTTTTGTTTTTCACATCATAGCTCAGGCTCTTATTGTCTTAAGCCTGGGCTATTGTAATAAAGCAATGTTTCCATATTTCTCCCCAGAGTCAAATAATCCTACATAGTGCACTCAGACTTGTCTTTCCAAGTGAAGGTTTTGTTTATGTGATCAACGCCTTTGAACTAATGTTCACACTCTTGAGCCTGAAATTCAAGATGTTTCTTAATGCAACCTCAGCTGATTTCCAGCTTTAGTTTACCCATACATCTGAATTATTTCTATATTAAAGTCAAGGTATTCTATTTTCCCATATTTGTGCTATTACATCTCTCTTTGACACATTCTTTCCTACTTCGTTAAAATTCCCTATTCACTCTACTTTTCATATACAAAGACATCTTTCAAATTTCAGTTTAAATCTCTCCTCCTCCTTGAATATTTCTCTTAATGCTTGGAGTCCATACATACTGCCCTTTCCAAAACACTGAAGATGCCTTGTCCATTGCATTAATTTGACTTAAACTTGCTTCTGTTACCTCTGCTGTTATTCTGTGTAACCATTCTTTCCCTGCTGTGTTGTACTCATTGTTACACATTTTCTTTGGCCTTTATAAGGATCACTTCTTAAATATCTTTACACCCCAATACCACGTGAATATCACTTGACTGTTTAAAAACTGGTGTGTAACTACCTATTCCTAATAAACTCCAACACAGAAGCTTAACATTTTATTCAAGGCTTTTATGGGACAACAATAGATAAAATAGAATTGTAACTTGTTCCATTATTTGGTCAATGTAAAAATCCCCTGAGCAGAAATTTCCCCAAGTCAAAATGAATGTATCTTGATAAATGTAAAAAAATTCCTGCCAAATAATCTAAGATGACACAAGCATGAACCCATATAGATAAAATCTGTAAATTTCTTCATCTCTTTCTACCTCTTTCCACATACCATATCAGAAATACTCCAAGAGACACTGTTTAATCAATTGTCACTGAACAATTTTTACTTCTGGAGTTCATATCACAGAAACATTAGCTCTTTTTTCTTTTAAGATTTATATTTCCAAAAAGTTGTAAGGTTCTATCTAGCACCTGCCAACCCTGCCATGAGCGGTTACATGTATTTACTTTAAGAATTTATAGATTTATGACACTGTATAAAAACTTTTGATGGCACTTGGCTGAATAAGTGTATAAAATACAGTATTGATAATACTTATTACTAATATGTACACTGTTAGTGATACTCAGGAATTTTTTTCTTAATATGAAATAAATTTTGGACATCATAATTTCAAAAGTGAATATAAATACAGCTTACAGAGAGCTATTATACAATTTATGTTCAGTCCTCACCTTCAGTACTTGTTTTTTTATTTTCATGAGAAATTGTCACAGTTTTCTCAGGAACACCAAATACAGCCAATGCTTGTGATGCAGCAGTGTCTTTTAAAAAGAAAGCAAACATTTCAGTGAGCAATTAATACATATTTTAAAACTAAGTAATACAATGTGCAAAACTATGTGGTGATAATAATATCCTTAAAAAATATTCCTAATACAAATATTAACCAAAAATTTTATTTGTTTGTTTGTTTTAAATCAAAAGTATCATTACGTGCTGACATAGAAAATAGTCAAGATACAGGCAGTCCCCAGGTTACAAGTGAGATCCATTCCTATGCCTTTAAATTAGTAAGTCTAACTTGTCAGTAAGTCAAAATAGGCAGATACAGTCCTTATTTAGCCTTACTTTGGTATAAACCCTAGGGGCATAGTGGCTAAGTGCTATGTTTGCTAAACAAAAAGTTGGCAGTTCAAATCCACCAGGTACTCCTTGGACACTTTATGGGGAAGTTCTACTCTGTGCCATAAAGTCACCAAGGAGCACCTGGTGTTCATTCTGAATCGGAATCAACTCAATGGCAGTGATCTGGATTTTTTTTTTAAATGCAAAAAAGTCTCAAAGTCTCTTCAATTATTTAAAGCAGCACATGCAGGCTGTGAAGGTGATTGTGATGAGAATTTGTTGCCAGTAGGGGCTGGTTCAGTTGTTTCCAAGTGAGGGCAAATTTACATGACATGTCCCTTAAACTGAAGTTCTATAGACCTGAAAATGAGAGAGAGAAAGAGAATACAAAGATGTCAATCAAGAAGTCAAAGTCACTGCCACTGAGTAGAACTGCCCCATAGATCTGGAGCACCTGGTAGATTTGAACTGCTAACCTTTTGGTTAGTGGACATAGCGCTTACTCCACCACACCATCAAGGTTTCCTGACAAAGATGTAGTAGGGATAATAAAACAAATAAAACCCTTTGCTTTGAGTCAATCTGAATTCATGATAACTCCATGTGTTACAGGGTAGAAGTGCTGCATAGGGTTATCTTGGCTGTAATTTTTACAGAACAGATTCCATGGCTTCATAGATGGGTTCAAATGACCAACCTTTAGATTAAGAGTCACCTGTAAACGTCACGACCCAGGGACTTCACAGATATAACGCCAAATGACGTCCATGTTCCTTAATGTAATACAGAATACTTACGAAAATCACACAATCAGGATATCTACTTTGGCTGTTTCTATTCAGCACTGATCCTAGCCAGAACAGTAAGTCAAGCAAAATAAATAGAATGAATAAAGTTCACAAAGCAAACATAAAACCAATATTATTAAGAGAAGATAAGGTTTTCATGCTGGAAAGTGAAAAATCTTGAAATAAATTATGTGACTGACTTTAATAGTGAATTTCACAGGAGTACATAACAAATTTATCAAAGACAATTATAGTTCTATGTACCAGAATCAAAAGATTGGAAATTTAAAATATACTATTAGTAATTATATCACGATATATGATATAGTTAAGGAGAAATGTTCCCAAAATACATGCCAGAATTCCACTAAGGAAGTTACTGTAAACTCTTGAGACAAAAGTAGATCTAAATACGTTGATAGACCAGATATAAGACTTGAAATTGTATAGATGTTAATTCTCCTTAAATTAACCAAAAGAGTGAATGGAAATCCATTTGAAATCATAATTAAGTCCCTTCCCACCCTTGGAATTGATAAACTGATTCTAAAATTTATATGGTCCTGAATGCTCTTTAACAGGAACAGCTAGCAAAGAAGAGAGTAAACCTAAGAAGTCATAGTAATTAAGACATATTATCAGTACAATGATTGACATAGTGGCTACAACAATGGGCTTACATATAGAAACTGTTCTGTATAAGGCTCAAGACCAAACAGTGTTTTGTTTTGTTGTGCATAGGGATGCTCTGCGTCACAACCAACTCAACAGCACCTAACAACATCAGTACAAGGATATACAGATTACCACAGAAAAAGAACAGAGAACCCAGAGAGACCAAAGAATGTACAATTCCTGATATTTAACAGAAATGGTTTTTAAAAAGCAGTGTAAATATAACAATTTTTATTAAACTTTTTCTAAGTTAACTGATTAAGTATAAGCAAAGACAGTTAGACCTCCAACTCAAATAACACACACTGAAAAAATCAAGCCCAAGTAAACTGAAAATCTAAATCTAAAAGTTAAAAATCTACAATGTTTAAAATGCAATCTGGAAGAAGATCTACATAACCTCAGGGTAGGGACATGTTTTCTTAACATACTAAAAGCTTGAATCTTGAAAAAAAATTTGTTCATCCAAAGACAATATAAATAGACTAAAATTCAAGACATGAGGGTGAGAAGATACTAACTACATATATTATTGATCTATACCAACCAATCATATTCCATAAGCCATAACAATACCCTTTTCTGTGGAATGAATTCCTCCTCATAGTGACCCTACAGAACAAAATAGAGTGGCTCCATAGGGTTTCCAAGGAGCAGCTGGTGGATTTGAACCACTGACCTTTGGGCTATCAGCCACACTCTTAACTACTGCACAACCATGGCTCCCTTCACATTGCATAACATGTAATGTAACAACACAAGTCAACATATTTGGCAATCTGCTCTCAAAAGATCCTGTACAAAGATACATTGCCATTGAATTGACTCTGATTTATTGCAACCCTATAAGACAGAATAGAATTGCTTCACAGGGTTTTCAAGGCTGTAACTTTTATGAGTGAAGGGTTCTGAGTGAAGGTTCATAAGGTATCTACCTACCTTTAGGTTGGCAGCTGAGCCCTTAACCATTGTGCTACTAGGGTTCTTCTCCAAAAGATCACAACTTGCAAAACATATGGAGCAGTTCTACTCTGCACCCATGGGGTCAGAATCATCCCACAACAACTAACAATGACTCGTACAGACAGACTCTGACTTACAAGGATGTTCAGTTGTGGCAATCTGTAGTAAGCCAGTTCTGTAGTCAAAGACCTAATTTTTTTTAGTTTTAATTATTATTGCCATTTATATTCAGTATCTTTAAAAATCATAACACTGAGCATTTGCAAGTAAACATCTGAGAACTATAACATCAGCAAGTTACACCCTGTAACCTTATCACTAACAATAAACCAAACTAAAACAAAACAAAACAAAAAACATTGCCATCAAGTCAATTCTGACTCACAATGACCCTACAGGACAGGACAGAACTGCCCTGTAGAGTTTCAAGGAGCACTTGGTGCATTCAAACTGCCGACCTTTTGGTTAGCATCTCTAGGACCTAAACACTAAGATGTACCAAAAAAAAAAAAAATCAGATGGCTGTTCACTGTTACTCAATTACATTATAAGTTAGAGACTATCTGTACCATGAAGATTGCCAATAATTTAAAAGTCTGAGAATATTAAGTTGTGACAAGAAAGTAGAACATGCCGACACTAACATGGCAATGTAAATTGGTACCATAACTTTGGAAATCAGGCAATATCTAATAAAGTCAATGGTATGCGTACCATAGCTATCAACTGTACTCCAAACTATGCCTTAGAGAAATTCATGCAGAATATATGTACAAGGATGTCTATTCAAAAGAACCATAAATTAGAAATAAACCAAATTCCTTCAACAGAGGAAGGAATGAAAACAGAACAATGTGAATGGCATTATCATACAATGGTACAACAGCATGGATGGAACTCACAGATAAAAATGAACACAAGAAAGTAACAACATGGATGAGAATCATAAATAATGTTGAACAGCAGCAATGCACAAATATTAACATAAAGTTTCAATCAATAAACATGTAGAAATAAAGTATAATCTACCAGGATGCATAAATATGTAGTATTTCAGCTAAAAATAAAACAATCAAATTATCATAAAAGTTGGAATGCACAGGGTTTTCAGGAGGTGTACACGAAGGGCTCCTGAGGTACTGGGCATGATATCTGTGACTTAGGGGACACTACAGACATATTTTCCTCATACTCATTGTTCAAAATATACACAGGTTTATCTATTTTTCCATAAGTATACACTATTTAAAACACAAAAGAACAGAAATGGCGTATGTAGCATATACTTTTAATGGAAAAAGGAAAACACATGACCACTTGATTAAATGCTTAAGAAATCTTTATTAAAATAAATATTCACTTGTATAAAAAAGAACATAAGTTACATGATGTCACTGT
The DNA here is from genome assembly GCA_028571685.1 of Heterohyrax brucei. NCBI lineage: Eukaryota > Metazoa > Chordata > Mammalia > Hyracoidea > Procaviidae > Heterohyrax > Heterohyrax brucei. The sequence continues at coordinate 42,362,757 of CM053152.1, forward strand.
TGTTGCTAGGTGCCTTCAAGTAGTTTCACATAGAGACCCTATGTACAACAGAATAAGACACTACCCAGTTCTCCAACACCTTCACAATTGTCATACTTGAGCCCATTGTTGCAGTCACTATGTCAATCCATCTTGCCAAGGGTCTTCCTCTTTTCCATGGAGTCTCTACCAAGAATGGTGTCCCTTCCCAGGGAATGATTGCTCCTGATAACATGTCTGAAAACTTTGTAAGATACAGTCTCATCATCTTTGCTACTAAAGAGCATTCTGCTTGTACTTCTTTCAAGACAGATTTGTTCACTTTCTTGGCAGTCCATGGTACATTCAGTATGATTTGCTAACACTACAGTTCAAAGGTTTCAGGTCTTCTTTGGTCTTCCCTATTCATCATCCAGTTTTCACACACATATGAGGTAACTGAAAACACTATGGCTTGATTTAGGTGCACCTTAACCTTCAAGGTAACATCGTTGCTTTTCAACACTTCAAAGAGGTCTTTTGCAGCAGATTTGCCCAGTGCAATGCATCTTTTAATTTTTCAACTTCTACTTCCAAGGATGTTGATTGTGGATCCAAGTAAAATGAGTCGGATCTGACTCGATGGCACTTGGCTGGCTTGACAACTTTAATATTTTCTCCATTTATCATGATGCCGCTTATTGGTCCATTTGTGAGGATTTGTGTTATCCTGATGTTAAAGTATAATCTGTATTGAAGGCTGTGGTCTTTCGTCTTCACCACTAAATGTTTCAAATCCTCTTCACTTTCAGCAAGCAAGGTTGTATCATCTTCATAATGCAAGTTGTTAATGAGTCTTCCTCCAATCTTGATGCCCTGTTCAAACAGTCCACTTTCTCAGATTATCTGCTCAGGATATAGATCAAATATTTATGATCAAAGGATACAACCCTGATGCACACCTTACCTGACTTTAAACCATACAATATCCCATTGTTCTCTTCCAATGACTGCCTCACGATCTATGTACAGGTTACTCATGAGGACAACTGGGTGCTCTGGAATTCTTACTTTTCACAATGTTAGACATAATTTCTTATGATATACACTGTAAAATGCATTTGCATAGTCAATAAAACACAGGTAAACATCTTTCTAGCATTCTCTGCTTTCAGCCAACATTCACCTGACATCAGCAATGGTATCCCTGGTTCCGCATTCTCTTCTGAATCTGGCTTGAATTTCTGGCAGTTCACTGCCAATATCCTGCTGCAGCCACTTTTGAACAATCAGCAAAATTTTACTTGTGTGAGACATTAGTGATATTGTTCAATAATTTTCACAATTGGTTGGATCACCTTTCCTGGGAATAGGCATAAATATGTATCTCTTCCAGTTGGCCAGGAAGCTATCTTCCAAATTTTCTTTGTATAAATGAGTGAGCACATCCTGCACAGCATCCATTTCTTGAAACACCTCAATTAATATTTTCTCAGTTCTGAGAGCTTTGCTTTTTTGTCAATGAATGACTTTAGTGTAGCTTGGACTTCTTCTGTCGGTACCATTGGTTTGTGATTATGGACTGCTTCCCGAAATGGCTGAATGTCAAACAATTCTTTTTGGTATAAACACTCTGTGTATTTCTTTCATCTTCTTTTCACGCTTCCTGCCTTGTTTGATTTTTTTCCAGTAGAATCCTTCACTATTGCAACTCATGGTTTGAAGTTTTTCTGTAGTTCTTTCAGAGTGTGTTCTTTCTTTTTATTTTTCTATCTCTAGCCCTTTGCACATGTCATTATAATATTTTACTTTGTCTACCATAGCTGCCCTTTGAAATTTTCTGATTAACTGTTTTATTTCATCATTTCTGCCATTTGTTTTAGCTACCTGTAAGTTTAAGAGCAAGTTTCAGAGTCTCTTCTGACATCTGTTTTGGTCTTCTCCTTCTTTCCTACTCATCTGCCTGCATTATATCAATGTTCCACTGCTATTCATTGGCTATTTCTTTTCAGAATAATTCCACAGGTCCTTCCTCCTAGTCTGTCTTAGCCTGGTAGCTCAGCTGAAACTTGCCTGCCATGGATGACCTTTCTGGTGTTTAAATACCAGTGGCATAGCTTAAAGCAACATATAGCCTCCTACTCCCTGTACAACAAACTGACAGACTCATGGGGAAATTTATATGACAGAATTAACTTGTAACATGATGTCAATTTTCTTTTTGCAAAAAAAGTTACGGATATGCTCATTAAGAGAATATTATAAATTCACTGATGCTTGACATTATTCAAAGTATAATTTTTTAAGTAAAATAAATACATGACAGAACCAGAAAATTAAATTTATATAGATTTGGGATACTTGCATTTGTCCTCTCTCATGCCTTGTCTCTCTGAACCTCACAATAAAATACTTAGCATCTATAAAAAATAGAACAAAATAAAATATAATATTTGCCTCCTGACTGAACTATCCTGCCCTTTGCTACACCAGTCATAATTAGTCAGCCAAAAGGAGTGTGAGAAAAAGCAGAGACAGGCGAAATCACGTAAGAAAGGACTAAGGGAGTAGATGGAAGGGTGCAAAGTTTGGATGGAATTTCTCTGCAACAAAGTTTGACACAGCACCAAGAGAATCAGGAAGATATTTTGACAGGTGACATTTTGGAATAATTATCAGTTTTATAAGACACTTTCTGCATGGTTCCTCTGGGTCAAGGATTTTACGTGAGCTCTGATAAACCTTTATTCCATTTTGTATATTTATGTTGTGGATGCGTTTTTGTTTTTAACCCAAGAGTATGCTAAGATTATCATTATGATTCAACCTAGTTTTATCTGGATTACACTTTAGAGAGTATATATACCAAAACCCAGAACTCACTGCCGTCGAGTCGGGTCTAACTCACAGTAACTCTAGGTCAGTGCAGAATATATATATATACATCTATATATATGTGTATATGCATATATATCCACATATATATGTAGTTTATATATGATCTATAAAGAGAAATAAACAAAATTATTTACATATAGCACAACTGCATCTCTAGAAAATCCCTAATGACAAATACAAAATAATTAATGGAGTTTAGGCAATAAGCCACATTAATGATCTATCATGGGGGGATAATAAAAAAGAAAAACACAAAAAAAAACAGTATTATCAACACTGAGAAATAAAAATACACTGAAAAAGGAATTTCATCATAATTATAAAAATAAAAGTTATGTAGGAAGAATTTTTTTAATAATATCTATATTTTTTAGTTGGGGATGCCAAAAATAAGACTGAAACATGAAATTGTTTCAATAAGCAAGAACATAAATTATGTTTCCAATTAGGAACACTTACTATTTTAAAACAGTTATTTTTTCCAAGTTATTTTATAACAAATACAAAAATAGCAGCAGAATTTTATTTATTTTCAAGTTTCTAAAGTGACCAATAGTATTTTTAAAAATCTGCAAATGATGGCAAACACACGAATTTATTTGGTGTATGGATATGATCAAGTGTTATAAAATATTTGTATCAAATAATCTAAGGAGATAACTAAGAGACCAGTTAAAGGAACAGTAGATCATTTAACATAAACAGTTTCTCTTCTATACAACACTAAACATGATAAATAAAATTGTGAAGAGATAAAAGAATTTAATAACTATTTCAGAAAGCTTTAAATATTCAAAAATATCTTAAACATTCAAAAAACTTTTAAATGAATTTTTAATGAGACTACACAACTAGAGCTTGCAAAGTACTGAGACTTGTTCTCAAATTAAATTAGCATAGTATGAGAGAGAGAACATACGAAAGTCCAGTTCAGACAATGCTCTGGCATACGTTCCTGATACCGGTTCTAGTATCTGTTTCCTTCAACATAGCATATGTGTTGTGAAGGTGAGAAAAATATCTATTTTACTGTCACTGTATATCTGGCACCTAGCAAAGGTGTTAATACATATTCACTGAAGGAATGATAGTATAAATTAAGAAATAAGGAAACATTTTTTTGAAATAATGATCACACTAAAAATACTTTCATTATAAAACTGCCTGTGAAACAGAGAGTGTTGCTCTCAAGTGCTTCTGCCTGGGTGATTAACTGTACTCCTATACAAAAATTCTAATAACATGTGCCTATCAAAACCATTCTACCAGTAAAGCAACATCTAAAAGTAAATTTGTGAAGGGTTAAATAATTTAAAATATTATGTTAATTGTTAGAAAAATTGACACAAGATATACTTTGAATCACACGTGATTTAAATTTAATAATTTTACAATATATTTGAACAAAGAGAAATAACACATAAAGCTTTCATTTATTTTGGTTAAAGGCATTCAAGATCTACCAATACATCATCAGAAACTTCATATGAGAGAAAAAGAAAATTAAATGAACACATGGAAATTATTTATGTACTCTTTGGTGATAAAAAATGAAAATTAAAAGTCATGTTAGATATGATAAATTTCTATTTAATAATGATCAAATAGAATCTAGGATTTTGTGGCAATGTTGATATACTTAAGTTAGGCCAAACACAATGCCATTTTGGTACATTTTTGCATAACACTATGGAATGCATATGAGGTCCACAAACTTAATTGTTCTAAGAGACACATACCTTGTTGCTGAGTATCACTAAGGTCACCTTCAAAGTACTCCCCGTTAGGAAACTACACACTGATGCCAGTGCCTAGTCCACCCTTCAAAGCAATTTGGGAACTCTTTCTGGAACAGCCATTGTGCATGGTGGCACAGTGGCAAGCTTGCAAATGTAATTGTATATTGAGGGAGATTTTAGCCAGCAAACAAACAGCTGTATGGAACACCCTACCTTCTCATCTAATCTGGCCCCCAATGACTCTTTTCTTTAGCTGAAGATAAAGGAAATACTGAAAGGAAGACATTTTGATGACATTCAGGACATTAAAGCTAATACGATGACAGCTCTGATGGTCAAGCCAGAAAAAGAGTTCCAAAACTGCTTTGAAGGGTGGGAAGGTGCTGGCATTGGCACATACCTTCCCAAGAGAAATACTTCAAAGGTGACCACAGTTATATTCAGCCATGAGGTATGTAGCACTTTTTCTAGGATGAGTTCATGAACCTAAGTGTCAGTTCTTGTAAAAAGAAGGGACACACAAATATTTACACCTATGTTCCAGAAATTTCACTCTGAATATGTACCCTGAAACCAAAGCTAATAAAATGTAAAAGTTAAACAGCGATTTCTGAAAAAAAAAAAGATGAAGTAAATAGAAACTCTGAAAATCTGCCCTTCTATAAAAGCGAAAATGACAAGATTGTCAAAATTCTTACATAACTCTGAAAATGTACTAAAAACTTCAAGCAACCCTGCTAACATTTATTCAAGAAAAACAACTGAATTTCAGTAAGAACATTGAGCTGTGTGGCATTTTAACATTTTATCCCTTGGCCCATCTTCTACTTTCCAGTTCAGTGATTCACTTGACGAATAATATCCTACATGTCTAAAACCAGAAGAAACAGAACACAGCCAGGACTCACTTGAGGCCTGAAACTCAAAAACTGTCCTTATTAGATCTACCTGGTGGTTCTCACAAATACCCAGTTACAAGGCTAGGTATGATAAGAAAAGATGTGAGAAGGCCCTTATCTCTAACCTGTGGCTGACCTGGAGACACCGCAGGGGCGGGGAATAAAGGCTAAAGCACAGTTGTTGTTTATCTCACTGGGTGTTCACAGCATACAGCTACACACAAACACAGAGACATACAGCAAAGGAACTCTGTAAAACCACTGTGGTCGCTGGCCACAGTCAAGTTGGCTTCAGGTCAAAGAGACATTATGCATAGTAGAAAGAAACGTTGCCTGACCTGTGCCATCTTCATGATCATTGGTATGTTGTGTCCGTTGTTGTGCCTATTAAGCCAATCCATCTTACTGACGGTCCCCTTTGTTTTTGCTGGCCCTCTACTTCATAAAACATGATGTGATTGTCCAAAGATTGATCCCATCCTCATGATATATCTGTCACGGATTGAACTGTGTTCCCCCCAAAAATCAGTGTAATAATTTAGCTAGCCCATGATTCCTGGTATTGTGTTATGTTCCTCCATGTTCTAAATCCTACCTCTACGATGTTAATGAGGTAGGAAGGCCAGCAGCTGTGTTGATGGGGCAGGACTCAAGGTGTAAGATTGTTCTGTACCTGGAAACACTCTCTTGAAATATAAAGGAAAGAAGCTAGCAGAGAGATTTAGGGACCTTATTCTACACCAAAGCTATGCTGGAAGCTGAGGATATCTCTTGGAAAGGACCAGAGTCCCTGCAACTGAGAAGCTTCCAGTCCAGTGGAAGATTGATGCCAAAGACCTTCCACCAACCCCAATGAGATTGGCCATGATCCAAAAAACACAAAACAACAAATGCTGAAGAGGCTATGGAGACATTGGAGCTCTCCTATACTGCTGGTGGGATTCCAAAATGGTATAATCTCTTTGGAAAGAAATCTGGCACTTCCTTAAAAAGCTGGAAATAGTTATACCATTTGATCCAATAATCCCACTACTGGGAATATATCCTACAGAAACAAAGACTGTCACATGAACAGATACAAACACACAAATGTTTATTGCAGCACAGTCCACAATCAATAGCAAAAAGATGGAATCACCCCAGATGCCCAACAACAGGGGAATGGATAAATAAACTATGGTATATATACTCAGTGGAATACTATGCAATGATAAGGAACAATGATGATTTTAGGAAGCATCTTATAACCTTGTTTCAATTGGAAGACATTACATTGAGTGAAAGTAGTCAGAGGCACAATGACAAATATTGTATGAGACCCCTACTATAAGGACTTAAAAAGGGCTTATGTACAGAAGATAAGACTCCTTGATGGCTGCAAGGGAGGGGAAGGAGGGAGGGGAAAAGCTGGTTATAGATTAGATAGTTGATAGAAACTTGGTTGGGTGAAAACAGTGACAGCACACATCAGAAAGAAGATCAATTTTAATGGACTTCAACACAACCTGAATACTCTTCGAATCTTAACTCAATATTGCAAGGACAGAGTAGCAGGGGTGGGGGTCCAGGGCCCATGATCTCAGGGGACCTCGAAACCAAGTGGCATAACTAGACCATTGCTTTGAATTAATTCAATGGTATGGATTTTGTTGAGAATTGCTTTCTGTCCTAACATATGGTCTATTCTGGAGAATGTTCCACGTACACTGGAGAAGAAGGTGTAGTTGTCCGTTGATGGATAGAAAGTTCTGTACATGTCAATGAGGTCTAGATGGTTAGTTGTGGCACTAAGGTCTTCTGTGTCTTTACTGAGCTTTATTCTAGACGATCTGTCCAATATTGAGAGTGGAGTATTGAAGTCTCCTACTATTCTTGTGGAGTGATCTAGCTCCTTTTTTTAGTGTAGTGAGTGTTACTTTGACATATTTAAGTGCTCTAATATTAGATGCATAAATAAATATTTAATATTTTTAAGTCCTGCCTATGTATTAAACCTTTCAGTAATAAATAGTGCCCATCCTTGTCCACAATGGTGGATTTTACATTAAAATCTATTTTATCTGAGATTAGAATTGCCACACCTGCTCTTCTTTGTTCATCGTTAGCTTGATATATTCTTCCATCCTTTGATTTTCAGTTTGTTCATATCTTTAAGTGTAAGGTGAGTTTCTTGCAGGCAACATATAGATGGGTCATGTCTTTTGATCCAAGATGTCACTCGATGTCTCTTTACTGGAACATTCAGTCCATTCACATTCAATGTAATTATTGACAGGTATGTGTTCAGTGCTGCTGTTGTGTTATGTTTATTTTTGTGTTGATGTTTTCTCTGTTGTTTTTATTAATCTATTCTGCGACCTTCTTCTTTGCAAGTTGATTTTTCAACGTTTTCAGGGTTGGTTTTGTAGTTGTTGAGACTCCTGTATTACATTTCTTGATATGATACGTTGCTTCTTTATTGTGCTTTACGGCTGCCCCATGATTCTGCTTAATAAACTATATATAACCCCAATTTTGATTGCAATCAGTCTTCTCAACTTCCTCTCCATCTGGAAGGACTATAACGACTGTAGTACACCCCTCTTTTTAATATGATGATATCACAATTAACACGATATGATCACCAAATCATTTCTTTCTACTACAGCTTTGATTGTGTTTGGAGCCTTCCCTAACTTGCTCTGCTGCATTTTGTATAAGGTCTAGGAGGGCTCTATATATAATCCTTTTGTATTCACCTTCTGATAGTTTCAGAAAAGCTTCTTCCTCTAGGAAGTTCTGAGGTGGTTTCTTTTCAGGGCCTTCTGATGCCATTGGTGACTTCTGGGTTACCGTCCTCTCCAGTTAGGGAAGGATAATGGGTACTTCTAAAATACAAAGTTAGCGGTTTTGTTCTTCCATGCCAAGATTCTTTCAGTATTTCTTCTAGGTTTGGTTTGATTTTTACAAAGTCTCTGAGTTTCTGTTTATCTGCGAATGTCTTAATTTCATTTTCATATTTGAAAGACAGTTTTGCAGCATATATAATTCTTGGTTGGAAGTTCTTCTCCTTCAAGACGTTGAATGTGTCAAGCCACTGTCTCCGTGCCAGCATGGTTTCTGCTGAGAAATCTGATGAAAGCCTGCAGGGTTTCCCTCTGAATGTTAGCTTTGCTTTGAGTCTTGCTGCCTTTAAGAGTTTCTGCTTATGTTTCACTTTGTTGAGCTTGATTATAATGTCTTGGAGTCTTTCTATTGAGATCTATATTGAGTGGTGTTTGATACGTATCTTGGATATCTATATTCTCTTCTTTCATAATTTCTGGGAAGTTTTCTGTCAGCAGTCCAGCAACAATACTCTCTGTGTTCTCAGGTGTCCCACCCTGTTCAGGAGCTCCAGTGAATCATAGATTGTTCCTCTTAATAGCATCCCACATGCTTCTTAATGCTTCTTCATTTTTCTTGTTCCTTTTTTCTAATTTCTCCTCATAGATGCTGGAGTCAGTGGCTCTGTCTTCCAAATCAGAAATTCTCTTTTCCATTTGTTCCATTCTGTTTTCTTGGCTTTGAACTGAAGTTTCTGTGTCTTATTTTGTTCTTGATCCGTTGGACTTCAGAGTACTGATGTTCCATCAGATCGAACAGCTTCCTTAGTTTTTCATTTTGCTCTGCTGCATTTTGTATAAGGTCTAGGAGGGCTCTATATATAATCCTTTTGTATTCACCTTCTGATAGTTTCAGAAAAGCTTCTTCCTCTAGGCAGTACTGAGGTGATTTCTTTTCAGGGCCTTCTGATGCCATTGGTGACTTCTGGGTTACCGTCCTCTCCAATGTTTGCTGCTTTTTGGGTTTTATGTGGGTCAACAGAGGCTGGGAGAGATGCTGTGAAGATGGACCACAGTTGTTTCTCTAGGCCGTCTTAAGATGAGAAGCAAAAAGTATTCGGCAACTTCCAAAGTCAGTCAGGTTTTCAGGTGTATACGTCCCTCTTCCCAGATGGAAAAGTAAGCACCTCTATATTGAACACCAGATGTTATAAACTAGCTCAAAACACAGAAAGGCTACTGGCCTGCTGGCCTCTCCTGTTGGGCCCCCACTATACCAATACCATGTAGCATTCTGCTTTTCTGCTGGAAAAGCAATCTCTTCTGGGTAGGCACTGCCTCCCAGCCCAGGAATTAGGTCCAGCTCAGGCTTCTTTATGAATGACCCTGCATCCCAGCAAAACAAGATGGTGTCCCTCATAAGCTCGCCAGATGGCCGGGACCAGGCTCTCAGTTGAAAGAGAGGCCAAGAGTGCCAAAATTCCCAGAGTCCACAGCCTCTGCTGCTGGGCCCTGGCCCCAGGTGACACTGTGCAAAACACTGCCTCCCTACTAGAAAAGTGCTCTCCCAGCAATGGGCACCACCTCCCAGCCTAGGAACTAAGTCCTGACAGGGCCTCTGCCTGGGCTTCTCCTTTTCCCTATAGGCCAGAGGAGCCAAGGTGTATAGAATCCAAAGCCGGGCTCTCAGAACCCAGCAATTATGCTTGCTGATCCCATCAGCAGTGCATCCAAGACCAGGAGCTAGTCAAGTCCCAGTTCTGCCCACCAGCCAAGACAGAGGAAAAAAATCAAAATGGTGAGTTATCTTCAGTCTGTGCAAGCCTGTGCTTGGTGAGAATGGGGTCAGTGAAAAAGAGGAGGTTTTGCGTTCAGTAGTATGATGTCCAAATTAACAGCCCTATGGCACCTCTCAGGGCTAACTAGGTGTCCAGAAGACTGCGTTTCACTATCGTTTCAAGTCTTGGTTTCCAGAGGGATTTAGGGAGATGTGCGTTTAGTCCACCATCTTGACTCCACATAGACTATTGCTAAGAAAGTCTTTGGCACCCCATATTGGTGAGTGGCATATGAGGTCTTAAAAGCTAGCAAGCTGTCATCTGAAGTACACAAAATGGTCCCCACTCAGCAGGAACAGATGATAATCAAGGACCAAAAGAGCACAGGGGAATGAGAACCCAGAAGAAAGAAAGATCCACGTGAATGAGTGACTACATTATGTGACCAGAACCACCAGATGGTGCCCAGCCACCACCAGTGACAGCCGTGATGGGGCTCACAAAAGTGAGTCTCTGTGGCAGCACTGAGAATAAAAAGGGGTACACCCTGAGAATTCCACTAAGAGACTGCAATTGATGGTCCGAAGGCCTCAGGGTTCCCCTGGGAGTATAGCCCCTAGTCCTGATGCTGCCCTGTCCATAAATCATTACTGAGGTCAACTCCTCAGAGAGGAATAGACTGGACTTGGGGACATAGTGTGACCACATTGTGTGTGCACTGTATGGTTCTATGCATCTCTATGATGTCACCTTACTGGCCTCTTATTAAAGGGGAGTGGAGAGGGTGGAAAAGAGGGGACAGAAGATTGTTAAGAGGATATGACATGTACAGAACAGAAAGGAAGAATGTGCTATCACCAGGCAAGGAGAGCAGTAGGAGCTACACATAGGCAGGCATGCAGATTTAAACTGGATTGTACACTTTTACTCAATCACAATAAATAAAATATTTAAAAAAAGACCTTCCCCCAGAGCCAGCAGATAGAACTTTACCCTGAAGCTCATACCCTGAATTTGAACTTTTAGCCTACTAGACTATGACAAAATAAAGTTTCTCTTTTTAAAGCCATTTCCTTGGGATATTTCTGTTAGAGCTGTACCAGATGACTAAGGCAACATGAAAGCAAACTAGTCAGACAATATTCTGTTGTGTTTCATAAAGTTTTTACTGGTTAATTTTCAGAAGTAGATGACTAGTCCTTTCTTCACAGTTTGTCTTTGTTTGGAAGCTCTACTGAAATGGTGACCCTGCTGGTATTTGAAATACTAGTGGCATTGCTTCCTGCCTCACAGCAACACTGAAGCCACCACATTAGGACAAACTGACTGGTTGGTGGTGGACACACACATCAGGCTTAGAGACATCACATGCTAATGTGCTCCAGAGAACATCCAACAACGCAGGAAAGGCCCTGTAGAGCTACACCAGTGGTCCCAGAGCCCTCCCTGCTTCATCTGTATTTGAAAATATCCAGTATCTTTAAAACTGTCAGCAAAGCTAGATGTTGGATCAGATCTCAAAGGAGTGTGATTTGACAATTTAATCCTGTGTGTTTTAGCTCAGGTATGCTGAGGAAATTTATAGACAAGAAGGGCTGAATGTTAGTCATATACGCATTCAACTTAAGGATAAAGGGGAAAACAAATGCATGGAAAGCAGAAGAAAAAAGAAGAAAATAACACCCAAAATAAATGACATAAAAACAAATAAACCTGAGAGAATAAAAAATTAAAAATGCCTTTTTAAAACTGCTAACACCAATAAACACCTCTGGTATAACTGATCAAAATAAAAGAGAAAACATACCAATAAAGAGGAATAACTAGATTTAGAGAGGTATAGGAAATCCTCGTGGCACAGTGGTTAAAAATTATGGCTGCTAACCAAAATGTCAGCAGTTCAAATCCACCAGGAACTCCTTAGAAACTCTATGGGACAGTTTTACTCCATCCTGTAGGATTGCTATGAGTTGGAAGGAAACCCTGGTAGCATACTGGTTAAGTGCTCTGGCTGCTAACCAAAAGGCTGGCAATTTAAATCCTTGGAAACTCTATGGGGTAGATCTACTCTGACCTATAAGGCTGCTGTGAATCAGAACAGACTCAACAGCAATGTATCTTTTACTTTTTAAAATGAGTCTGAACTTGACAGCAGTGGGATTGGTTAGTTTGGGTTTAGAGAGTTATAAAAAGTGGAAGGTATGATTAACAATGTACCAATACATTTAAATTTTAAACAAATATTTAAATTTCAAAAAAAAATAACCTTGCCAAAACAAATTATGAATAAAAAACCTGAACACTCCTATAGCCAAAATATAATGTGAACCAATAGTCCACTATCTTCACAAATATTGAAATATTTAGCCAAACATTACCCAAAATACAATTAAAATATTACATCATGTTTTTTCAAAGAATAAATGAAATAAAAATTCTCCAGTTTTGCAGTTATACTATGTCTTAATACCTAAACCAGACAAGAACATTAAAAAGAAGAAAATTCAGAATTTACTATCATTAAGCAAAGTGGATGCAAGAACTCTAAATAAATAATTACCAAACCAAATTCAGTAGTGTATTAAAAGATTAAAAAATAAAAATAAAAAATAAATAAAGTATAGCCCAGGAATGCAAAGTTTAACAATGGAAAATTCATTTATGTAGTTCATTCAATGGAAGGACTAAAGAACAAAACCAGGGGTCAGAGTCACAGTGGCAGACTAAATACACATCTCCCTAAATCTCTCTGGAAACCAAGGCCTGAACTGATGATTAAATGGATCCTTCTGGACACTTAGTGAACCCTAGGACACGGCATAGGGCTGTTTATCCAGACTACATACCACCGAGTGGGAAACTTCTTCTCTTTTGCTGACCCTCACCCTTGTTGAGTGCTGGCTCTTACTGACTGAAGGTAACTTGCCATTTTAAACTTTTTTTTGCCTCTGTCTTGGTCGGCAGGTGTGGTCAGAGCTTGACTGACGGCAGGACTCAGACACACTATTCATCAGATCAGAGAGTGGAGTCACCATATTTTGACAGCCCAGCCTTGGAATCTGTGCACTACGGCACTTTTGTTTTCTCTCCCTTAATCCCTGCCATTGAATAGCCTGCTCTGAGGAGAGCAGCAGAGCTTCTGCTGGACGCCATCTTGACTGTCTGGAAGGCAGATTTACTCATATGGAGGCCTAAGCTGGACCTAATTTCCAGGGTGGGAGGCAGTGCTTGCCCAGAGAGTGCTTTTCTGACAGAAAAGCAGTCTTTTGCACAGTCTGACCACCAGAGTATGGCAGAGCAGTAGCATTTATGTATTCTGAACTAGTTTACAGCATCCAGAGTTGGATATAGAGGTGCTTACTTTCCCAGCTTTCACATTACAGGGTCAACTGATGGCTCCCTAGTGACTCTATAAGTAGAGCCATGACTTTGCCTATCAGGACGTGGAGTCTGCTACCCCTGAGAGACCACTGAGGCCAGTCACTGGAGTATATAGAGGTGCTTGGTGATCAAATTCCATCAGACTGATCTTTAGATCCCATTAACATAACACTGGAGAAAGAAAACAACCTCCAGCTGCACAAAAAGCAAAAACTTTGGACAAAAACATTAAGAAGAATTCACTTACGGCTTCAGAAGACCCACAAAAGAAAGAACTAAAGAATTTCTCAGAAAAGAAAGAACTAAAAAACTTCTCGAAGAAGCCTTTCTGAAACTGTTGGAGGGCAAATACAAAAGGATTACGTATAGAGCCCTCCTAGACTTTACACAAAACACATCAGAGCAAAATGAAAAATTAAGCAACCTGCTTAATCTGATGGAACACCAGTTCTCTGAAATCCAACAGATCAAGAAAAAAATCAAAGACACAGAAACTTCAATTCAAAGCCAAGAAAACAGAATGGAATCAAGGGAAAATAAGCTCTGACGTGGAAGACAGAGTTACTGACTTCAGCATCTAAGAGGAAAAATCAGAAAAAAGAAACAAGAAAAATGAAGAAGCATATGGGACTATATTAAGAGGAACAATCTACAATTAATTGGAGTTCCTGAACAAAGTGGGACACCTGAGAACACAGAGAGTGTTTTTGCTGAGCTGCTAACAGAAAGCTACCCAGAAATAATGAAAGAAGAGAACATAGATATCCAAGATACATATCGAATGCCATTGAATATAGATCTCAAAAGAAAGACTCCAGGACATATTATAATAAGCTTAACAAAATGAAACATAAGCAGAAACTCTTAAAGGCAGGAAGACTCAAAGCAAAGCTAACATTCAGAGGGAAACCTTGTAGGCTTTCATCAAATTGCTCAGCAGAAACAATGCTGGCACGGAGACAGAGGAATGACACATTCAAAGCCTTGAAGGAGAAGAACTTTCAGCCAAGAATTATATATCCTGCAAAACTGTCTTTCAAATATGAAAATGAAATTAAGACATTCACAGATAAACAGAAACTCAGAGACTTTCTAAAAACCAAACCAAAGCTACAAGAAAAACTGAAAGAAATTCTTGGCTTAGAAGAACAAAACCATTAAGTGTATATTTTAGGAAGAAATACAGGACACATCATCCAGAATCCTACTCAGTTAAGGAATGATCCAAAGTCAATCAAAATTATAATAATAAAAGAAGTGATCCAGTGATCATATCATGAAAACTATGATGTCATCATATTGAAAAGAGGGATGTACTACAGTCGCTATACTCCTTCCATATGGAGAGGAAGTTAATAGGAATTGCAGTAGTTAAAATTGGGTTTAAAAATAGATTACTACAGGGGATTATAGGGGCAGCCATAAAGCACAATAAAGATGCAGCATATCAAATCAAGAAATGTAACACAGGAGTCTCAAAAACCATAAAACCAACACTGAAAATGTGAAAACTCAACTCATAAAGAATGTCCCAGAACAGATAAATAAGAACAACAGAGAAAACATCAAAACAAAAATAAATTTTTCACAATGACAGCACTAAACACATACCTATCAATAATTACACTGAACGTGAACGGACTGAATGCTCCAGCTGGGGGTGGTTGCCATGATGAGTGGCACCATGTGACTGGACAGTGTCTCTTTCAGCACAGAAGCAGTACTTAAAACAGCCACACCTAGAGAATGCAGCAGTGGCTGGCAGCCAAGTGCAGCAGCATCCCTCCTCCCACTCATCTTTGAGCTACACTATATTTTCTGCTGGCATGACACTGGAGAAGCTGAATAGCTTTCTTATCGTTGAAGACAAGAATCAACACATGACCATTTAAAGACGCAGATCACCATGGCTCCACAAAACTCCCAAAACATACAATAAAAAAAATTCACAGAAGAAGAAGCTCTCCTAAAATTACCAGAGATAGGATACAAAAGAATTATGTGTAGAGCTCTTCTAGATCTTAAGATGGAACTTAGACAAAGTGCAGCTCAACAAAATGAAAAATAAAACACACTATATGAAATGCTAGAAAAACAACTATCATCCTTACACTGAATGAACTACATAAATGAATTACAGAGTTACAGGGGCAGGACTGAGGAAATGTAATGCAGAATTGGTCAGACTGAAGATAAAGCAACTGGCACCAACATTTGTGAAGAGAAATCAGATGAAAGACTCAAGAAAAATGAAGAACAATTAAGAATTATGTGGGACTCTATCAACAGGAACAACAATTTCCAAATAATTGAAGTTCCAAAACAGGGAGGGATAGCAGAAAATACAGAGAGAATTGTTGAAGAGTTGCTCACAGAAAACTTCCCTGTCATCACGAAAGAAAAGAAGATAGCTATTCCAGATGCTCATCAAACTCCACAAAAGTAAAGACGCTGTCATAGGTTGACTTGTGTCCCCCCAAAAATGTATGTGTTGACCTGATTTGGTTAGGAGTTCCAATATGGTGCCCTTCCTCCCATGTATTGTGAATCCTGCCTCTGTGATACTGATGATAGAGAATGGTTTGCAGTTGTGTTAGTGAGGCAGGACTCAAGTTTGTGGAATATAAGGGAGAGAAGTGAGCTGAGGAAGTTGGGAACCTCACACCACTGAGAGAGAAGCACTGAGAGCACAGCATGTCTTTTGGACCTGAGGTTCCCATGCCGAGATGCTGTCACTGGATTTGGACTCAGCCTACTGGACTGTGATGATTTTTCATATGGAATGGACTGGTAGCTTATGAATGAATTTGTGGCTTATCAGACTGTGGCAATAAAAGCTTCTCCTCACGAAACCTTCCACTCGTAGTATTTTCTATTAGAGCAGTACTAGGTGACTAAGACAGACACAAAGGCACATTATAATCAAATTTAATAAAATGAAACATAAAGAGTAGCTCTTAAAAGCAGCTAGGCTTAAACCAAAATTGACGTACAAAGAAGAGTTTGTTAGGCTGTTCGGACTATTCACCCAAAATCATGTTGGCTAGAAGACAGTGGGATGACACATGAAAAGTCTTCAAGGAAAAACCTTCCAACCAAGAATTATATATTCTGCAAACCTGTCTCTCCAATATGATGATGAAATTAGGACATTCTCAAATAAACAGAAGCTTGCCAGCCAAGCAAAGGGTTGCCATGAGTAAAGAGAAGCTTAGAGATGGCAAAAATCAAACCAAAATTACAAGAAACACTGCAGGAAGTTCTTCTATTAGAAAATTAGTAACACCAGATCTGTACTGAAGGGTGCGATACAGGACAGCTTGCAGGGTCTTAATTAATCAGGGAAGTCACAACGTTAAATTGAAGCTAAAATATTAAAATTAGGGAAACAGAAATTTCAACATCTAAACTATACTATACCATAAACAGTGACATATTATTCATAGACCTTTCAGATGGAGAGGAAGTTAAGGAAGTGTAAAGAAGTTAAAGACCAGTTTAAACTGAGAATATTAGGGAGGAACAGTAGGGTAGTCATAAAGTAAACTAATAATACTACTTATCAAAACAAGAAACATAATACAGAAGTTTCAACAGACACAAAACCAACACTGGCAAGGATAAGAAAAAAACCCATTAAGAAAAACAACTCAGAACACAATATTAAGTGGAACAAACAAAATGTCAACAAAACAAAAATAAAAGCAGTAAAATGATAGCACTAAATACATGCCTACCAATAATTACACTGAATGTAAATAGATTGAATGCTCTAATAAAGAGACAGAGACTAACAGGCTGGATGAAAAAACATGATCCATCTATATGCTGCTTATAAGAAACACACCTTAGATTCAAAGATATGAACCAACTAAAAAATCAAAAGATGGAAAAATATATACGAAGATAACAACATAGAAATAGAGCAGCAGTGGCGATATTAATCTCAGATAAAATAGATTTTAAAGTAAAATCCATCATTGTGGACAAGGAAGGTCACAACTTATTAACATTTTGCTCTACATGGATGATATAACAATATTAAATACTCATACATGTATTAACATATCATGTAAGTCTATCGAACAAACGCCGATAACACTGAAAAATCAGATAGATCATTCCACAATAATAGGAGATTTCAACACTACACTTTCAGTTATGGTCAGATCATTCAGAACAAAGCTCAATAAAGACACAGAAGATCTATTGCACCAATCAACTCAAGTTATAGACATACACAGAACTTTTTACCCAACAAAAGACAAGTACATCTTCTTTTCCAATGCACAGGAAACATTCTCCAGAAAACACCACATTAATTAGGTCATAAAGCAAGACTCAACAAAATCCAAACCACTGAATTACTGAAAGCATCTTTTCAGACCATAAAGCCATAAAAGTTGAAATCAATAGCAGAAAAAACATGAGTAGAAACTCAAACTCATGGAAACTAAAAAACACTTTCCTCAAAAATGCATGAGTTATATCCAATATTGCACGGCTACAGTAGCAGGGGTTGGGTCTGGGAGCCATGTTCTTTGGGGATATCGAGGCCAAATGCATAACTAGCCTTCTCCACCCCACACTGGTGAGTGCTGTCTGGAGTTTTAAAAGCTAACAAGCTGCCATCTGACATACAACACACTGTCCACACTTATCCAGAAGAGATGATCACTGAGAACAACAAAGACACAAGGAAAAAAGCGCTCAGGAGATAGAAGGTCCCATGTACCTGGGAGACTACATCAACATGTGACCAGAAGAAACAGATGATGCCTATCTACCACTAAAGACAGCTGTGATGGGGCACACAATGTTGAGTCATTTGGCAACACAAGAAAAAGAGTGGTACAGCTCAAGAACTCTACTAAAAGATCACAACTGTTGGTCCGATAGCCTGAGGGGTCCTCTGGCAGCTGGCCACTAGACCTACTAGCTAGCCCTACCCAGAAAACCCCACTGAGGTCAACTCTTCAGACAAAAATGGACTAGACTCAGAGACACAACATGACCATACAGTCTGTATACTTTATGGTTCTATGCTTTTATAGGATGCTGTTCTTCTGGTCTCTTTCTAGATGGGAGAGAAGACAGGGGAGAGGGAGGGACAGGGATTGTTGGGAAGATGCAACAAGTATAGAATGAAAATGAGGAGTGTGCTGTCAGTGGGAAAGGTGAGAAGAAGCTGCTGCAGATAGGCAGACTTGCAAAAATTGATTTGGACTGTATACTATCACTTAATCACAATAAAAAAAAATTACAGGTTATAGAAGAAATCAAGCATTCAATACAAAAAAATTCATGGAATCAAATGAGAATGAAAACACACCGTGCCAGAACCTACAGGACACAGCAAAAGAGTGTTTAGAGGTCAGCTTATAAATGCACATATCTGCAATGAAGAAAGGGACCGAATCAAAGAATTAACTCTACCACTCAAACAAGTAGAAACAGAACAACAAAAGAACCCCTTGGGCACCAGAAGAAAACAGAAAATAAAATTAGAGCAGAACTAAATGAAATGCAGAATAGAAGAACAATTGAAAGAATTAACAAAACCAAAAGCTTTTTTTTTTTTTAAAGATTAACAAAATTGATAAACCACTGGCTAAGCTACAAAAAGAAAAACAGGAGAGAAAACAATCTGAATAAGAAACGAGACAGATGTCACAACAGAGCCAACAGAAATTAAAAGTATCATAACAGAATACTGTGAAAAACTGTACTCTAACAGATTCAAAAATCTAGAGGAAATGAACAAATTTCTAGATGCACAACACCTACCAAAATTATCACAAATAGAAGCAGAACAACTTAATAAACCCAACACAAGAGACTGAAAAAGTAATAATAATTTTTTTTTACTGTAAAGGTTTCTTTTTTTTTATTTAATATGACTGAGTGAAAATATACATTCCTGTATAAATTTACATGCCCACCTATATGCAGCTTCCACTGCTCTCCCTGCCCGGTGACAGCACACTATTCCTCTCTGCTCCATACATGTCTCATCCTCCCAACAGTCTCCTTTCCCCTCCTCTCCACCCACTCTCCTTCCTCCAGCCAGAGGTCAGCAGGATGATATCCCACAAATGTATAGAATCACAAAGTGTATCCAATATGTGGTCACTCTGCATCACCAAGTCCAATCCATTTGTGTCCGAAGAGTGGACCTTTGTTACGATTTATGGGCAAGGGCAACATCAGGGCAAGGGGCCATGCTCCCAGGAGAACCTTGAAACCGCTGGACCACCAAATGAGGTCTTTTAGTGGAGATCTCAGGATGCACCTCTTTGTAGTCTTGTGTTGCCAGTGAGACTCAACTTAGTGAGCTCCACTGCAGCTATCACTGGTGGTGGCTGGGCACCATCTGGTTCTTCCAGTTCCAAGTCAATGTAGGCACCCACTGATGTGGGTCTCTCTACTTCTGTGTTGTCTTTACCCCATGTCATTTTGGTCCTCGGTGTGCATCCATTCCTGCTGAGTTGGGACCATTTACTGTACCCTTGGATGGCAGCTTGGCAGCTTTTAAGACCCCAGACGCCACTCACCAATCTAGGGTGCAGAGAGCCCTCTTAGCAAAATGCTAGTTTTGCCAATTGGCCTCGATTTCACCTAAGAGTATGGTTCCCCACCTCCTGCCCCAGCTACCCTATCCTTGCAATATTGGGTTAAGATGGAAGGAGTACTCAAGTTATGCTGAAGTCCACTTAATATTGTTCTTGTTTCTAATATGTGCTGTCACCAATTTCACCCAACCAGATACCTAGCAACTATCTAATCTAAACCCTCCCTTCCTCCCCTCCCTTGCAGCTGTCAAAGAGTCTTTTCTTCTATACACAAGTCTGTTTTTGAGATCTTATCGTAGAGGACTCATACAATATTTGTCCTTTTGTCGCTGACTACTTTCACTCAACATAATGTCTTCCAGTTGAAACCAGGTTAGGAGATGTTTCCTGGAATCATCGTTATTCTTTATCATTGCATAGTGCTCCATTGAGTATATATACGATAGTTTACCTAACCATTCTTCTGTTGTTGGGCATCTGGGTTGATTCCATCTTTTTGCTATCATGGACGGTGCTGCAATAAACATTCTTGTGCATGTGTCCGTTGGTGTGAAAGGCCTTGATTCTGTAGGATATATTCCAAGTAGTGGAATTACTGGGTCAAATGGTATATCTATATCCATTTTTTAAGGAAGTGCCAGATTGCTTTCCAAAGAGGCTGCACCATTTTGCAACCCCACCAACAGTGTAGAAGGGTTCCACTCCAGCATTTGTTGTTTTGTATTTTTTGGATCATGGCCAACCTTGTTGGGGTGAGATGGTATCTCACTGTCATCTTGATTTGAATTTCTTTAATAACTAAAGATCGTGAACATGTCCGCATGTGTTTTTTGGCTGCCTGGATCTCCTCTTTAGTGAAATGACTGTCCATCTCCTTTGCCCATAGCTTAATTGGATGATGTATCTTCTTCTTATTGATATTTTGTAGTATCTTATAGATTATGGTGATCAGGCATCAGTCTGACATAGAGTTGCCAAATATTTTTTCCCATTCTGTAGGTGTTCTCTTAATAATATATATTTTTTTTAAAGCTACTAACCAAAAAACAGTCCTCTCCCAGATGGCTTCACTGGACAATTCTACCAAACTTTTAGAGAGGAGTTAATTCCAGTACTACTGAAGCTATTCACAACATGGCAAAGGATGGAACATTCCCAAACTCATTCTGTGAAGCAAGCACAGTCATGATACCGAAGCTGGATAAAAATGCCACACCAAAAAAAAAAAAAAAAAAAGAAAGAAAATTACAGACTAATATCACTCATGAAAAATCTCCACCAAATTTCTAGCCAACAGAATTCAACAACATATCAAAAAAAATAATAATAATTCATTATGACCAAGCAGGATTCATACCACTGATGCAGGTTTGGTGCAGCATCACAAAAACAATTAATGTGACCAACCACATATGCAAAATAAAGCATAAGAATCACTTGATTTTGTCAATTGATGCAGAAAAGGCATTCAACATGCCACTGTCACCACTTCTATTCAAGATTGTGCTAGAGGTTCTGGCCAGAGGAACCATAAAAGAGATTCAGTAAAGAAGAAATAAACACGTCTCTATTTGTGAATGACATGATCTTATATACAGAAATTCCTGAAGAAACCATAAAGGAAACTACTGGAAGTAATACAGGAGCTCAGCAAAGTATCAGGCTATAGGATAAACATAAATAAATCAGCAGGATTCCTTTACACCAACAAACAGATCATCAAAGAGGAAATTACCAAGTCAGTGCCATTTCCTATAGCCCCCATATCTAGGAATAAATGTAACCAGAGATGTAAGAGATCTATACAGAGAAAATTACAAGACCTTACAGAAAGAAACCAAAAGCAACTTGTATAAATGGAGAATCTTACATTGTTCATGGATAGGAAGACTTAACATCATGAAAATGTCTAATCTATCAAAGTGATCTAACATACAGTGCAATCCCAATACAAATCACAATGTCATTTTTTAATGAGATGGAGAAACAAATCATCAGCTCTGTCTGGAAACAGAAGAAACCCCAGATAAGTAAAGCACTACTGAAGAAGAGGAACACTGTGGGAGGCCTCACATTACCTGACCTTAGAACCCATTACATTGCCAAGGTAGTCAAGGCAGCCTGGTACTTGCACAAAAACATATATAGAGACCAATGAAACAGAATAGAGTATCCAGAAATATCACTATCCTCCTATGAACAGTTGATATTCAACAAAGGCTCAAAGTTGTACACTGGAGTAAAAAAAAAAAAAGTCTCCTTAACAAATCGTGTTGTCAAAATTGGATATCCATTTGAAAAAATGGATGAGACAAGATCCCTATTTCACACCTTACACAAAAACTATCTCAAAATGGATCAAAGACCTAAATATCAAACCTAAAGGTAAAGATTATGGAATCAAAAATACAGACAACAATGGAAGTTTTAATATACAGCTTAGACTACAAAATCTTACCAACGATGCACAAATCATGAAAGTGAAAATAGATAAATGAGGACTACTAAAAATCAAACACTTATGCTCACCCAAAGATTGTCAAGAGATTTAAAAAAACTACCTACAGAATGGGAAAAATTATTTGGCAACTGCATATCAGATCAACATCTAGTTCCCGTAATCTACAAGGTCCTGCAAAATACCAACAAGAAAAAGGTAAGTGGCACAATTAAACAATGGGTACAGGAGATGCATAGATACTTCACCAAAGAAGACATCCAGGCAGCTAAAAGACACATGAGGAAATGCTCACGATCATTAGGCTTTAGAGAAATCCAAATCAAAACTACAATGAGATACTATCTCACTCCAGTGAGGCTGGCAATAATCAAAAAAAACACAAAACAACAAATGCTGGAAAGCCTGTTTAGAGACCAGTGGGAATGCAAAATAGTACACCCTCTTGGGAAAGTAATTTGGTACTTTCATAAAATGCTAGAAAGAGAAATACCATGTGATCTAGTAGTGTCACTGCTTTGAATTTATCCTACAGAAATAAGACCTGTCACACTAACAGATACATGTACACGAATGTTTATTGCAACACTGCCCACATTAGCAACAAGACAGAATCAACCTAGATGCCCATCAGCAGAGGAACGGATAAACAAACTATGCTATATATACCCAATGGAACTGTATATAATGATAAAGAACAGTGAAGATTTTAGGAAACATCTCATAACCTGATATCAACTAGAAGACATTATGCTGAATGAAATCAGTCAACTGCAAAAAGACAAATATTATTTGAGAACACTATTATAAGGACTTGAAAAAAAGACTCTTTGATGGCTACAGGGTAGGGAGGAAGGGATATGGTTTTTCATAGGTTAGTTGACAGAAAGTTGGTTATATAAAAGGAGTGACAGGACAGAGTAGAAGCCAGGTCAGTATAACTGGACTAACACTATAAGTGGAAAGGTTTTTTAAATTCAATCCAACATTTCAAAGGACAGAGTAGCACAGACAGAGATCTGGGGACCATGTTTTCTCTGTTGACAAATGATACGATCTCATACACAGTAAGCCTAAAAAATCCTCAAGAAAAACCTACTTGAACTAATAGGGGAGTTCAGCAAAGCATCAGACCACAGGATGAACATAAACAATCAGCTGGATTCCTTTCCATCAACAAAGAGCGCATCAAAGAAGAAATTACTGAATCAGTACCATTTACAATAGCTTCCTCCCACCCCAAAAAATAAAACACTTTGGAATAAATCTAACCAGAGATGTAAAAGACGCAGACAAAAAATATTACAAGTTGTTACTGCAAGATACCAAAAGAGACCTAAGTAAGTGGAAAAACTTACCTTGCTCTTGGATAGGAAGACTTGACGTTGTAAAAATGTCTGTCCGACTCGACAGCACTTGGCTGGCTTGGCACTCAAAACCAAAAATAAAACCCAGTGCTGCTGAGTAAGTTCCTTTGAACTGCCAACCTTTTTATTAGCAGCCATAGCACTTAACCACTATGCCACCAAGTTTTCCTACAAGTTCTACTCAAAGTGATCTATACATACAATGCAATGTCAAGACAAGTCACAAAGGCATTTTTTAATGATATGGAGAAAAAAAATCACCACTTCATATGGAAACAGAAGAAGCCCCAGCTAAGTAAAACCTTACTGAAGAAATACAACGAAATAGGAAGTCTTACACTACCTGACTTTAGAACCTATCACACTGCCATAAAAATCAAAAAAGACTGGTATTCACACAACAGATACAGAGATCAAAGAATTCAGACATCAAATTGTCCATTTATGAGCAGCTGATATTGGCAAAAGCCCAAAGTCCACAAACTGGGAAAGAGACAGTCCCAAATCTTGGTGAATTAGTGTTTAAGCACTACAGCTGCTAACCAAAAGGTTGAATCTGCCAGGCACCCCTTAGAAACTCTATGAGGCACGTCTAATCTATCCAATGGAGTTGCTATGAGTCAGAATCAACTTGATGGCAATGAGTTTTTAATAAATAATGTTGTCATGACTGAATATCCACCTGCAAAAAAATGAAAAGAAGACTCGTATCTCTCACTATGCACAAAAACTATGTCAAAATGGACCAAAGACCTAAATGTATTAAAATTTAAAATAATGAAGATCATGGAATAAAAATAAAAGATAATATCAGGAGCCCTAATACATCGCATAAACAGAATACAGAACATTACAAACAATGCACTGACACCAGAAGAGAAAACATATAATTGGAAGCTCTTAAAAATCAAACACTTGTGTTCATCCAAAGTCTTCAGCAAAAGAATACAGACAACCTACAGACAGGGAAAAAAAATTGGTTACTACAAATCCAATCAGTGTCTAAACTCCAAAATCTACAAAATACTGCAAAACTTCAACTAGAAAAAGACAAATAATCTAATTTAAAAAGAGGGCAAAAGACATAAGCAGGCACTTCCTCAAAGCAGACATTTAGGCAGCTAACAGATATGAGGAAATGCTCAAAATCATTAACCATTAGAGAAATTCAATTAAAAGTACAATTAGACACCGTCTCACCCCAACAAGGCTGCCATTAATCGAAAATATAGAAAATAATAAATATTGGAAATGCTGTAGAGATACTGGAACACTTACAAACAGCTAGGTGAAATGTAAATGGTATAACCACTTTGGAAATCGATACGGTGCTTTCTTAAAAAAATAGAAATAAAAATACCAAGTGATCCAGCAATCACACTGCTTAGAATATATCCTAGAGAAATAAGAGCTGTCTCATTAAAATATACATACCCACTAATGTATATTACAGCTCTGTTCACAATGGCAAAAAAATTAAATCAACCAAGGTAGAATCAAGAATGGAAGAATGAATAAACTATGGTATATTGACACAATGGATTACAAGACAATGATAAACATAAATCTGGGAAAGACCTCATAATATGGAGGAATCTGACTTTATGCTGAGTGAAATTAGCTGCAAGAAGACAAATACGTATGAGATCACTATTTTAAGGACTCGGGAAATGGTTTAAACACAAAAGAAAGCAGTCTTTGATGGTTATAATTGTAGAGAGGGAAGGAGAAAGACATTAATTAGACAGTAGATAAGGACTAAGTTAGATGAAGGAGGAAAAACACATAGTAGAGAACTCAGCACAACTGGTCTAAAGCAAAAGCTAAATGTTTCCTAAATATAATCAGACACTTCAAAGGACAGAGTAGCAGGGGCTAGGGTTTGGGGACCATGGCTTCAGAGGACATCTAGGTCAAACAGTATAACACACATTCTTAAGAAAATATTCAGCATTCCACTTTGCTGAGTGACATCTGGACCTTAAAAGCTAGCAAGCAGCCTTCCAAGAAGCTCCCAACTGCCTGGAGCAGAGCAGAATAAAGGACATCAAAAGCATGAGGAAAATATGAGTCCAAAAGACAGAAAGGCTCACATAATCCAGAGATTACATGAGCATGAGATGATGCCTGGCCACCAACAATGATTGTCCAGACAGGGAACACAACAAAAATCCATGACATGGTGGGAGAAAAATGGGTTACATAACTCGAACTCTATTAAAAATACCAGACTTGATGTCAGACAGACTGGAGGGTCCCTGGCAGTCATGGCCGCCAGACTCCCTGTTAGTCCAGAACCGAAACCATTCCTGAAGCCAACTCTTCAGACAACGATTGGACTAGACTACAATACATAAAATGATACTGGTAAAGAGTGTACTTCCTGGCTTAAGTAGATGCATGAGAATAACTGGGCAGCTCCTCTACAGAGGTACTGCAGAGGGAGACAGGGGCTGGATGAATGGATGCGAGAAATACAGAGTGGAAGGAGGAGTGAGCTATCACAACATGGGGAGAGCAACTACAGTTATACAGCTGTATGTAAGTTTCTGCATGACAAACTGACCTGGATTGCAAACTGTCACTTAAAGCATAATAAAATACATTTTTTAATGTAATGGAAAGTTAAAAATGCTTATTTTGTAAAAAATATAAATTATCATATTACTAAAACTGTAAAAATTTTTGTGATATATGGTCTAACACAATATATACATATATGTTGTTGTTGTTAGCTATATGTTGCTGTATTTAGGTGCTGTCAAGCTAGGTTCCAACTCATAACAACCCTGTGCACAAAAGAATGAAACACTGTTTGATTCTGTACCATCCTCACAATGGTGGTTATGTTTCACCACATTGTTGCAGCCACTCTGTCAATCTATTTCATTGAGGATCTTTCTCTTTTTCTATAACCCCTCTACTCTACCAAGCACAGTGTGTTTTCCAGGAAGTGATCCTTTCTGATAGCATCCAAAGTATGTGAGATCAAGGTGTGACATATTCGCTTCTAAAGAGCATTCTAACTATACTTCCTCTAAGACAGACTTGTTCACTCTTAGGTAGTCTATGGTATTTTCACAATTCTTCACTAACACCACAATTCAAATGTGTCAGTTCATCTTCAGTTTTCCTTATTTATTGTCCAGCTTTTGCATGTAAATGAAGCATTTGAAAACATCATGGCTTGGCTCAGGTGTATCTTAGTCTCCAAGGTGACATCTTTGCTTTTTAACACTTTAAAGAAGTCTTTTGCAGCAGATGTACCCAAAGCAATGCACTGATTAATTTCTTGACTGCTGCTTCCATGAGTATTGATTGTGGAGCCAAGTAAAATGAAATCTTTGACAACTTCAATCTTTTCTCTGTTTATCATGATGTTGCTTATTTGTCCAACTGCATGGATTTTTGTTTTCTTCATGTTGAAGTATAATCCATGCTGAAGACTGTAGTCTTTGATCTTCATCAGTAAGTGCTTCAAGTCCTCTTCACTTTCAACAAGTGAGGTTGTATCATTTGCATAACACAGATTGTTAATATGTCTTTCTCTATCCTGTTGCTCTGCTCTTTTTTACATAATACAGCTTCTTGGTTTATTTGCTCAGTATCCAGATTTAGTATGTTGAAAGGATACAACCTTGACACACACCTTTCATGACTTTAAACCATGTGGTGTCTGCTGCTTCTCTTTAAACAACTACCTCTTAATGTATGTACAGTTGTTTGGAATTGTCATTTCTTATGGTCCACACAATCCAATGGTTTTCATAGTCACTAAAACATAGTTAACATGCTTATTGAATCCTCTGCTTTCAGCTAAGAGCCATCTGACATCAGGCCTGATATCCCTCATTTTAAGACCTCTTCTAAATCCACCTTGATTTTCTGACACTGTCTTGTCTATGTTTCACTGCAACTGCCTCTGAATTATCTTCAAAATTTCACTTGCATGTGAAATTAATTATGTTAGATCACCTCTCTTCAGAATCGACACAAATATGGACTTCTTTCAGTCACTGGGCCAGGCAACTCTTTTTCAAATTTCTTGGCAGTTGAGTGAGTATCTTTAATGTTGCATCCATCCACTGAAACATCTCAGTTGCTATTCCGTCCATTCCTGGATCCCTGTTTTTGTCCAACATCTTCATTGCAGCTTGGATTTCTTTCTTTAACACTATTGGTTCATCATCATATGCTACCTCCTGAAATGGTTGAAAGTTTACTCTTCTGGTACACTGACTCTGCATAGTCCTTCTATCTTCTTTTGATGATTTCTGTATTGTTCAATATTTTGCCACTTGAATCCTTCAATACTGCCACTGGAGGCTTGAACTTTTAGTTCAGTTCTTTCAGTATGAGAATACTGAGTATGTTCTTCCCTGTTGGTTTTCTAACTCCAGATCTCCGTGCATTTTATTATAATACCATATTTTGTCTTCTTGAGGCAGCCTTCAAAATCATCTGTTCAGCTCTTTAAAATTTCTTCCATTCACCAGAGCTGCTCCACATTCAAGAGCAAGTTTCAGAGTCTCCTTGACACCCATTTTAGTCTTTTCTTTCTTTCCTGTTTTTTTTAACAACTTTTTACATTTTCTGCTCATGATGTCATTGATGTCATCCTACAAGTTATCTGGTTGTTAGTCATTAGTACTGAATGCATTAAATCCATTCTTGAACTTGAATATGGACAACTGATTGCTTCACAGTGGGCTACTGGCCTTGTTCTGATTGATCCTAGCCTTCCCTATCATCCCTTTGCACAGATTGTAGTCAATTTAATCCTGTGTATTCTATCTGGTGAGGTTCATGCATTGCAGTCATTATTTATGTTCTTGAAAAAAGATATTTACAATGAATATGTCTTCCATCTTGTAAAATTCTATCATGCGATATCTAAGACTATTTCTATCACCAAAGCCATATTTTCCAGCTCTAAGTATAATATAAAATTAAATGTGATTTGCAAAAGGTAAAAGAACATTGGATCCTATTTATTAAGCTTGGTTATCAGTACATAGATAATAAGTTCTAGTAATATTGCTTATATTTTACATATACACTATAGTTTACTTTCATAAAATATTTGCCATTTTAAAATACAATGACTATATTCTCTAAAAAAGATAATACGGTCTCTGCCTGTTGTGTGGAAAAATACATTTTAGGACAAAGATACATTATGAAAAACTTAATGACTAGAAAAAAAGACAATATCGATATTTTAATGCAAATAAATAACTCTTCCATGAAATGAAGTTATGCCTTTAGTGAAAATCTTGTGTGAACACCAAAACATTCTAAGCATTAAGTTTATAAAAAAGATACTATTCATTTTAGTAGACTTATTACAGTACATGTCGAAATCAGAACCTGTGTAAGGTAGAAACCTGTCAAAGAAAACTCAAATATTTCCTACTAATAGAAAAAACATCCTTTGCTGTTAAGTCACTTCCAACTCATAGAAACTCTAAAGGACAGAGTAGAACTTCCACCTAGGGTTTCCAAGGAGCACCTGGTTAGTAGCCACAGTACTCAACCAGTAAGCCGCTAGAGTTTCCTCCACCAAAAGAGAATGACAGAAAAGTGGCAAGACTTCACCCTTACTTATTTACACTAAATAAGTAAGCATTACTCATTTATATGTATTAACATATCAATATTGCTATATTTTTCCATTCAATTTTTCATAATGTATTTTTGTCATAAAATATATTTTCTCATACAACAGGCAGAGGTAGTATTATCATTTGTAGAGAATGCAGACCTTACTTATTTTAAAATGAGAAGTATTTTATACACACAAACTATCTATACCATATATGTGAAATATAATAAATACCATTAGAAATGCATATGTATTCATAATCAAGTTTGGAACAAATAAAGGTGGAAAGTTTTCAAGGTCTGGGAAAACAAGACAGTCCCACTGAGGGGTCTCACTGTTGTTAAAGTAATGGAAACAGAGTTCAAAATTTGTAAGCATCTTGAAGATATGGCTATGACTGTACAGAACAATAAGAATAAAGTTGAATAATTTGCTTTATCTATTTCAGCTAAGACAACAATATTCATTATTGTATGATTAGTTATATTTACTTATACTATAACAGAGTTTTAATATAACCAAGGCACTGTCATCATAATTGACACAACACAAGAAAAAATTTATTATTATGTTGATTATAATTTTGGAGAAGTTAGTAAATATCACCTCATACTGTCTTATTGTGATGGTCAGAGTAAATGGCAAGCCTTTCAAGAGCAGGTAAATGAAGTTCAGTTCCTTTAACAAAGTTTCCTCTGGACTTAAGTTTAAAGTCTGTCACAGTATAATAATAAACACTGAAGTCTGATAAATTTCTAGGGCTTGAACACAGACATTTCACTGCTCTGCTCAATGAGCTGAAAATTCTCTACAGTGGCTAGGAGTTAAGGATAAAGACCTCTGTGCTACATGATGCCAAAGAAAGAGAAATGCATTTTAACTGATGGCTACTACTTATATCAGCATTTAAAATATTGGTTTTAATGTAATTTTATTACGAATATCCTAAACTCATTTCTTAAGCACATTTCAAAAGACAATTAATTTCCAGTATTTCCCAGAGAGCCAACCAAATGCACTTTCCTTTCTTATACATTACCATAGAACACTTAACAGCTCACTGATTCTTGTGATATGTGGTTTTATCTAACTGGGAATAATGATCCACTGCATAGATTGAAAGTGGGTAACCTAAGTCATTTTAATATGGTTAAGTTTCTCCTGTGCCCTGGTGGTACAGTGGTTAAGAGTCATGGCTGTGAATCAACATGTTGGCAGTTTGAATCTTCCAGCTGCTCTCTGGAAACCCTGTGAGTCCACTTTACTCTGTCCTAAAGGGTCACTATATGTCAGAATTGACTCAACAGCAACAAGTTTGGGGTTGGGTTTTTGAGGTACCATAACACAAGAGCTTTTGCTTTAAGGCCAACCTAGATGGTTTACTTTCTGTTCCAATACAAAATAAATGGACTCTGTCCAGTCATTCAAAGGAAAATCACTAGCTAGGCCATCTAACTCATGGAACAAACTATTAGTCTTTTAAATTAATATCTTTGGAAATAATACTCTATGAAAAAATATATATAGTTTTTCAATTAATATTGATAAAATGAATAATGAGCTAAAAATAAGGTTGTACATTTTCACTCAGTCATATCAAATAAAAAAGAGTAAAAAAAAATAAAAAATTCTGAAAATAAATGTGATATTGGAGCACTAAAATTCTAACCAAGACTAGTAATCTTACATAAAATCCACTGTGCAATGACCTTATCCATGGTTCAAAAGATGATTATGGTAACTTGATTGTAGCAATGGCCCCCAAAAATTCCTTCTTCCCAGTGATTTCACAGCATCTCACATCAAGATGCGGCATCTAAGTCACTATCCCTTCAATCTGGGCTGGTCCTGTGCTTTTCTTGGTCAACAAAATGTGGCAGAAATGATACTGAGCCAGTTCTGAGATTTGGCCTCGAGAAGTCATTTGTACTTCTGCTCTCTGTCTCTTAAAACCCTCTCAACCCCATGAGAATAACCTAATGCCAGCATGCTGGAGTAGAAGAGACAACATGATGTAGTGTCTTCAGTCCAGTTTCCCTAGCCAAGGCTCTGCGCAGGTGACAGAACCCAGCTGAAAGGAACAAGACTTATAATGGTGCATAGTTAACTTATGACAGATGCATGCTAGAGCCATAGTGAGTCTGGCTGAGATCAGTAGAATCACCCAGCCAACTCATGAACAAGCAAGATAAAAATAAATGTTTATAATGCTGTATGCCCCTGTGATTGCAGTAGTTGGTTGTTATGCAGAATCGGAGACCAATGGATAACTGTTATAAAGACTACCAATTGTCCCTAGTTTAAAGGACTCAAGGCTTAATTCTATACTAAAACTAAACCCACTGTCGTTGAGTAGATTCTGACTCACAGCAACTGTCCCATAGTGTTTCCCAGTAGCACCTGGTGAATTAGCAGCTGTGGCACTTAACCACTATGCCACCAGGGTATGCAAATTCTATACCAGGAATTGGCAGACTTTTTCTATATTGGAAAAGATAGAAAAAAGGAAAGAAAAATTAAATTATGGGGGTCACATATGTTCTCTGCTGTGTATTCTTCTTTTTAATTTTTATTTTTAGAACTATTTAAATTATAGAATATATTCCTAGTCTTTCAGCTGTACTGAAAAGGCTGATGTTTAGATTTGGCCCATAGGCCCTAGTTTTCTGTCCCTGTTTTAAATCGAACAAAAAGATGACCTTGTTAACTTGATGCAAAAAAAATGCTGTCAAGGCTCTGGATGCAAATCAATGGTCAAAGTAATAAATATAATACATTCTATGAAGCCAACAATACCATGTTATCAAAGACAGGCAAAGACACCACTAAAAAGAAAATTACAATCCAATATTCCTCATGAATATAGACAAAATATTTTCAACCAAATTCTAGCCAATATAACTCAGCAGCATATTAAAAAACAAAGAAACAAAACACATCATTATCAAGTTGGATTCATACCAGGGATGTAACAGTGATTCTACATTAAAAAGTCAACCAACATAATTCACCACACAAATAAAACAAAGGAAAAGAATCACATAATTATCTCCATCAATGCAGTAGAAGCCTTTAATAAAAATCCAACAGACTTTCCTGATTAAAAAAAAATTCAGTAAGATAGGAATGGAAGGAAACTCCTCAACATAATTAACGGTATATATACAAAACCAACAGCCAACATCATTCTCAATGGAGAGAGACTGACAGTACTCTCCTTTGAAAGCAAAGACCAGAGAAGGATGCCCTTTTACACAACTATTATTCAATATTGTACTGAAAGTCCTAGGTAGAGCAATAAAGCAAGAAAGGGAAATACAGGGCATTCAAATTAGTAAGGAATAAGCAAAACTAGTCCTAGTCACAGATGACATGATTCTATACACATAAAATCCCAGAGACTCCATAACAAATTATTTGAACTAATAGACAAACTCAGTTAAGTGGCAGGGTACAAGATCAATGTACAAAAATCAGTTCAATTTCTCTACACTAACACAGAAAACTCTGAAAAGGAAGTTAGAAAAACATTACCATTTACAAGCAGCCCTCAAAAGAATCAAATACAAATAAATGTAACTGGAGACATAAAAGATACACCAAAAAAAAAACTGCAAAACACAACTATAAGAAACTAAAAGAGACCTACATAATATCACTCTCATGGATAGGAATGTGAAAATGTCAATGCTATGCAAAGCCATATGTAGATACAGTGCAATCCAGATCCAAATTTGGACAACCTGTTTCAATGAAATGGAAAAAATAATCTCCAACTTTATATGGAAAGGAAAGAGGCCTGAGATAGCTAAACCATTATTGAAGAAGAATATTAAAGCAGGAGGCCTCACACTTTACAATCTCAGAACCTACTATAGAGCTACAGTAGTCAAAACAGCCTGTACTAGTATAATGACAGACACATGAACCAATGGAACAGAACTGAGAATACAGAAATAAATCTATCTGGCTATGGAAAGCTGATCTTCAGCAAAGTGCTAAACTCCATTCAATGGTGAGGACATAGTCTCTTTAACAAATGGTATTGGCAAACTGGATATTCATTTTCAGAAAAATGAAACAGAATCCATACCTCACACCATACAAAAAACTAACTCAAAATGAATCAAAGGCTTAAATGTTAAACCTAAAACTATAAAATTCATGGAAGAAAACACAGGGATGACACTAAGGGCTCTAATTTATGGTATAAATACACTATCAAACATAAGCAAAAGTGTACAAGCAGCAGAATACAATAGATCATTGGGATCTCCTAAAATTAAATACCTACGCTCACCAAAAGATTTAACCAAAACAATAAAAACAGAACCTATAGAATATGGAAAATATTGGCAATGACATATCTAACAAAGGTCTAATCTCTAAA
Organism: Heterohyrax brucei; assembly: GCA_028571685.1. Taxonomy (NCBI): domain Eukaryota; kingdom Metazoa; phylum Chordata; class Mammalia; order Hyracoidea; family Procaviidae; genus Heterohyrax; species Heterohyrax brucei. The sequence goes on from CM053152.1 coordinate 42,396,606, forward strand.
ATTTATAGAAAATTTCAACACTTCAAAAACAAAAAGAAAAGCAATCCAATTAAAAATGGACAAAGGATGTGAACTGACACTTCACCAAAGAAGATCTTCAAGTGGCTAACAAACACATGAAGAGATAGCTCATGATTACTAGCCATTACAGAGATGAAAAGTAAAATGATAGTGAGATACCATCTCACCCCAGCCATTACAAAGAAAATCCTGGCAAGGTTGTGGAGGGATAGAAACTATTATGTCCTGTTGGTGGTACTATAAAGTGGTACAACCACTATGGGTTGGTGAGTCCTTAAAAAGCTAGAAATAGAAATGCCTTATGATCCAAATATCCCACTCCAAGGTATATATCCTAGAGATAAAAGAGCTGTGACACAAATACACGTGCACACTCATGTTCATTGCAATGTTATTCCTAACAGCAAAAAAGAGATCAAAACTCTGTAAATATCCATCAGTGGATAACCAGAAAATAAACTGTAATACATACACACAATGGAATATTAAACAATGATAAAGAATAATGATGAATTCACAAAACATGCCATAACATGGATGAATTTGGAGGACATTATGCTGAGTGAGATAAATCAATCACAAAATGATAAATGCTGTACAAGACCACTATTATAAAAGTTAAGAATAAGTTTATACACAGAAAGAAATATTGTTTGATGATTACCAGGTCTGGGAGGGGAAGAAAGGGAGAATAGTTAGACAAACATTAGATACAAGTTAATTCTGGTGAAGGGAAAGACAATACACAATACATGGGAAGTCAGCACAACATGACCACAGGAAAGCAAGATGCTGAGAGGTATTCAAGAATAAAGGACAACTATGGTAAATACTATCTGAAGCCATGTTGGTGCATTTGGTTAGCTCAGCTGCTAACCAAAAAGTCAGCAGTTCAAATCCACCAGCCACTTCCTGGAAACCTTATGGGGCAATTCTACTCTGTCCTACATGGTCCCTACGAATCAGAATCTACTCAACAAGAGCACATTTAGTTTTTAGTTTTTATGGTAAATACTGTAACATATACAGTCCTGCAAAAACAACAATAACAAACAATAATTTGTTGATGGACAAATAGGTAGATACATGTGCTAAACAGCTGTGGGAAGTCATATGGGAGTGCACTTACCATGTATACATAGTTATAGATGTTTCTACTTACATATTTGCATGTGTTGTATGTATATTCATGTATACATATATAAAACAAAGCACACACAGGCATAGTTATAGAAACTTATTAGATATAACCAAATACCTTGTAGGAATGAGTTATGGGGCTTGAAGGGTAAGGACCATACTCTCAGGAGACATTTAGATCAATTGGCATAACATAGTTCAAAATGTTTACATTCTATTTTGGTGAATAGTGCCTGAGTACTTAACAGCTTGCAAGCAACCATCTAAGATACAGCTATTCATCTCTTCCTATCTACGGCAAAGGAGAGTGGAAAAAACCAAACAAGCAATTAGTCCAACAGACTAATGACCATCATAAACCACAGGCTCCTCTAGCCTGGGACCAAAAGAATTAGATGGTGCCTGGCTACAACTACTGACCACTCAGATCAGGATCAAAATACAAAGTTCTGGTTAAAATGGGTGAAAAATGTAAAAAAAAAAAAAGTTCAAATCCATAAAAAGATGAGACTAAGTCTTCTGACAGAGACTGGAGGAGCCCTCAAGACCACTGTTCTAAGATACCCTTCTAACCTGGAACCAAAGCCACTCTCAGAGCTCACCTTTCTGCCAAATAATCGACTGGTGTTCTAGTCAGTTAGTGCTGCTCTAACAGAAATACCACAGAGTGGATAGCTTTAACAAAGGAAAATTTATTCTTAGACAGTTTGGTAGGCTACAAGTCCAAATTCATGAAACCGATGTCGACTCCAGGGGAAGGCTTTCCCCCTTGTCAGCTCTGGAGGAAAGTCCAGTATTGCATCAGTCTTTGTCCAGGGAGCATCTTGGCACAGGAACCTCAGATCTGAAAGATGCGTTCTTCTCCTGATGCTGCTTTCTTGACGGTGTGGGGTTCCCAATTCTCTGCTTGCTTCTCTTTCCTTTTATCTCTTGTAGGATGAAAGGATTAAGGGTGTTGCAAGCCATGCTCTAGGGAAGCTCCCTTTACAGTGGAGCAGGGAGGCAATCTTTTGAAGGGATTTACAGCCCCACCCTAACCTTTAATATACAGCATAGGAAAATCACAAAATGGAGGATAGTCACAAAATCCTGGGAATCATGGCCCAGTCACAAAGGTACGCACATTTTGGAGGGGCACAATTCAATCCATGACAACTGGTTTATAAAAATAAACAATAATACCTGTAAGCAATGTACACCTTAGAAAATCAACTATATGGAACCAACGTGGCAATATCGGCCTGAAAGCAAAGATGAGAAGGCAGGGACAGCAGGGAAAATGAATAAATGGAAATGTGTAACTCAGGGTAGAAATGGGGAGAATGCTGAAACATCGCTGTAATTATAACTAATGTCACAAAAAAACCTGTGTAAGAATTATTGAACGGAAAATTGATTAACTGTAAACTTTCATCTAAAGCACAATAATGTGTATGTGTGTTTTTAAGTAAAAAAGTGAAAGAGATACAAAAAGTTTCTCAAACAAAAAGATTGGAAACTATGGGACAAATCTCTTCTGTCCCATAGGGTCATTATGAGTCAGAATTAACTTGACAGCAATGGGTAAATGATACTAAGTACTTGAATTAATTGTCTTCTTCACATTCCAGTGAATGAGAACAAAATTTCTTCAATAAAGAAAAATACTAGACTGATCTTGGAAGAAAGGCCCCTAAAATAAACTAACAATAAAACTTTATATTAAAAAAAAAGTAATACAAAGTTAAAGATGGAGTTACATAAGAGAAAGAGAGAGAGAAAGAGTGTGTATGTGTTTAAATGATGATGAACTCTGACGGCACAATGGTTAAGAACTTGGCTGCTAACATAAAGGTTGGTCATTAGAACCCACCAATCAGCTTTGAAGGAGAAAGACCAGGCAATCTGCTCCCTTAAATATTCCAGCCTAGAAAACCCTATAGGGCAGTTCTACTCTGTCACATGAGACAATCATGAGTTGAAATAGACTTGATGGCACCTGTTTTAGTCATCTAGTACTGCAACAACTGAAATGTAATAAGTGGACGGCTTCAACAGAGAGAAACTCACTCTTCCACCGTACAGTAGGCTACAAGTCTAAATTCGGGGTACAGGTTCCAGGGAAAGGCTTTATTTCTTTGTCAGCTCTGGAGGAAAGTCCTTGTATTGCATCAGTCTTCCTTTGGTCTGGAAGAATCCTAGTTTAGGAATCTCAGGTCCAAAGAAAGAGCTCTGTTGTCAACACTGCTTTCTTGATGGTAGGAGGTACCCTCAGCCCTGGGCTTCAACTCCACCTTCAAGGCCCACTGGGGTAGCACAAAGTGGAGATTCTACCACCTCAGCCCCAGCAGGCCCATTCTTCTGAAGCTGAGGCATACAAGTGTCACCCCCCACAGCAAACTTCCTACTACCAAGAAGGCAGTACTTAGGAGCAGGGCATATTCTTTGGACCTGAGGTTCCTGTGCTGAGATCTTTGCAGACCAAGGAATGATGATCAAGATCTTCCTTCAGACCCAAAAGAGAGAGAAGGCCTTCCCCTAGAGTTGGCACCTTGAATTTGGTCCTCTAATCTACTCAACTATGGGAGAATCAACTTATTTTTGTTAAAGCCATCCACTTCTGGTATTTCTGTTACAACAGCGCTAGATGACTAAGACAGCATCTAACAACACTTGCAGTGGTATGCTGGAAAAAGTTTAAGAACCAGTTGTCTAGTGATAGTCCACTGTTTGTCTGAAAAAGTTTTTCTCTTTTACGTTTTTCAAACATTTAATTATGCTTCAGATTAAAGTGTGCTCAGCTAATCAGTTTGATTTGAGGCTATCAATAGAGTACAAGCAAGAAAAGAGCTGTGTACAGTTGGGTCTCATGAGCCAGTAACACTTGACTCCAGCACAACACTACTGTACTACCTACCTGCTGTACTGCATATACTGTAGTTAAATAATTAAAAGAAATTAATTATAATTTTGGAACTTGACTTTCCTTAAGCCAACTTGCTTCTTTCATATACCTCATTTTCCTGGACCTAGTAAGTTTTGGTTTTGTGATCCCTGGTCTCAAAAAGACTCTGTGGAGTTCATATGTGCAGTCATTAAGAGTTCAGCTGTTAACCAAAAAGTCAGCAGTTGGAATCCACAACTTGCTCCTTGGAAACACTATGATGTAGATCCACTCTTCTTGTAGGGTTGCTATGAGTTACGATCAACTTGCGGGCAACAGGTTTGGTTTGTGTTTCATGCAACAGATTCAGAGAAAAGCATTAAAGGATAAACTTACATTTCTTGGTTTGATTATCGCTAGTGGGAACAGTGGGCATTTTCTCATCTGCAGGCATGGTCAACAACAGTATTCTAAAAGCTAATTAGAAAGAAAAATATTTAAATAGTGTTAATCAAAATCTGTTTATATTTAATTTTAGAGTCACACAGAGATAAGAGTAAAAATAAGGCTTCATCTGCTCATCAACCAATTTGAACAATTATCAACTTACAGTATGACTTCTATATATTCACCCATTTTTCTTCCTGAATTGTAGTGTAGCAAGTACCACTCTGTTAATAAATACTTAAAGAATTCTTTAAATATAACTATAATACCAATAATGTTATTAACACAATTAATTACAATTTCTTAATATCATTAAATATTCAGTTAATGTTCACATTTCTTTATCTCTTTTATTTTTTTAAAGAAGTTTATATGAGTAATACGAACAAGGTATATACATAACATTTAGCTGCCATATCTCTTAACTGCCTTTTAATCTATAAGTTTCCCTTTTTCATTTTTTTTTTATTTTTGTCTCTGCAATTCATGTATGTGGAAAACTAGTATTTTGTCTGCTAGAGTTTCCACACTGCTGACAGCCTCAGTGCTGCATTTCATGTATTCTCCTGTTCCATGTACTTCTTAACAGAAGTTTAAATTTCTGTATGTGGTTGTTGTTAGGTGTCATTGAGTCAACTTTTGACTCATAGCAACCCCATATAACAGAATAGAACTGTCCCCACAGGGTTTCTTAGGCTGTAACCTTTATGGGAGCAGATCACCAGGTCTTTCTTCCAAGGTGCCACTGTTTGGGTTTGAACTGCCAACCTTTCAGTTAGTAGTCAAGTGAAATTGCCAAATATAGCAACACAACTGTATATACATAAACATATTACCTGACTCTTAATTACAGAATACACTTGGGTGGGATTTCAGTTTAGTAACTGGCAGCTAACCAGAAAATTGGAGGTTCAAGTCTTCTCAGAGGAATCTTGGAAGAACAGACTGGTGCTCTATCTCTAAAACATCAGCACTGAAAAACCTATGGGGCACAGTTTCACTCTGACACACATGGAATCTCCATATTGGATTAACACAATGACAACAGTTTCATTGTAAGAACAGACAAATGAAACATTCAGTTCCCTTTTCTCCCATTTAAATCTCTTCAAAGACATTCAAACAATAGTCACTAAAGATTAATATTGAATTGATTAGATGTATAACAGTGTTACGGTGAAGATATCAGTAAATATCTTGATTATCGTGGTGGTTACAGGAAACTACACGTGATAAAGTTTCACAGAGCTATGTACACAAACAAATGAGTGTATATGATATTGTTAAAATTTTACTTAAGTTCTACAGTTAGCATCAATGTCAATTACATGGTTTTGCTATTGTACTATAGTTTATTTAAATATTAAAGGATTCTGGGTAAAGAGTGCATGAGGCCACCTTGTATGTTTCTTTATAACTTCCTGAGAATCTTTATTTAAAAATGAAAAGTTTAAAATAATTAAGTAGGGTTAGAATAGGGTTAATGACTAGAAAATCCTCACACTTCAGGAAATTAAGACATACACTATAAGTACTTTATGGGTAAAATGATACTGTCATAATGGAACTTAGATTTTGAATAATAACATGAACATAACATGGCACCACATGTGGGATACAACCAGAGTACTAATGAGAGGAAGTTACAGTTGACTATGAGAGAATGTTCCACAAAAAGATCTTAGAGTTTTGTAGGCAAAGTGAAGAAAGAGGCAGAGATCTGAAAGCTGAAACAATCTTAGACTGGATCATAAACAAGGAGACCAGTGGGGTTCTATCATTTTGAAGAAGTGGAGAACAATTAAGGTGAAAGGCTAGACAATTAATGTATCTTGAAATGCTTCATGTAATAAGTAACCAGAGAAACTAACTTCACAGATGAATGAGGTTCCATTTTATATCCATTAGACAAGGAAAAAAATTAAAAGTTTTACTACGTTAAGTTTCGCCAGTGATGTAGGGTAAATGTCGACTCTTGTATATGCATGAAATGAATATAAATTCATACAGCTCAAAGGTGGGCTAAGTTGGAGATATCTTGCCAAATTTAATATTCATATTCTATTTACTCCATTGAAAGGAAGCGTTCTCACCCTGGGATTGTGCAGATGGCTTAAAACACAGTACCTAACAGTGGACAGGTGATACTCAAAGCAGTTTGTTCATTGCATTCATTCACAGCCCGAGGGAGAAGGGGATGCTCTATACCACCAATAGCCACATGCAGCTTCTACTAGGAACACAACGAACAACCAGGAGCTATAGGAAATTACAAGTGTTTTTAGCTGTCATTCAGTATCTGGTGCCCTAGGAAGGAAGTAACTGGGTTGTTCAAACAATTCTTCAGGCCAACAGGGAACTGAAACCTGCTACTCATAATTGGGAACTGCACCTGGTACCCTTGATAAACACACCCATTGCCATCAAGTCATTTGTGACTCTACACAAGTAGTGTTTTTTTGTGGGTGACCTTATCCATGGAGGCAGAGTGAGGAATTTCTGATTAGGCTACTCAAGGCCTTTGGACTTCACCAGATATGAAGACAGCATACAGTAATACACCTTAACTTCAGATCTTATACTATCTTATAAAAATACTCTTAAATGGGAAATGTTGGTGGTGTAGTGGGTTAAGTGCTACCACTGCTAACCACAAAGTTGGCAGTTCAAATCAACCAGGTGCTCCTTGAATACTCTGGGGGTCAGTTCTACCCTGGCCCCTAGAGTTGCCATGAGTCAGATCCAAGTCAACGGCACTTGGCTTGGCTAAATGGAAAGATGTGTGCATAAATAATTACTGCAGCATTATTTATAATAGCAAAAGCTTGGTTAAAATCTTAAATGTCTATCAATAAGAAAATCATTGAAGGGGTGGAGTCAAGATGGCAGACTAAACACACGTCTCCCTAAATCATTCTGGAAACCAAGACCTGAATTTATAATTAAACAGAACCATCTGGACACCTAGTAAACCCTAGAACACGGCATAGGGCTGTTAATTTGGACTTTACACCACTGAATGGAAAACCTCCTCTCTTTTGCCCTTCCTGCTCTTGGTGAGGGCTGGCTTTCATGGACCAAATGTAACTTGTCATTTTAACTTTTTTTTCCTCTGTCTTAGCCAGCAGGTGGACCTGGGACTTGAAAAGCAGCTAATCTCAGACATACAGCTGGTGGGATCAGTGGGCAATACTGCCACATTTTGAGAGCCCGACTTTCGACTCTGTGCTTCTTGGCACTTTTGGCATCTCTTTCTGCCTCTGTCATTGAGTAGCCTGTACTAAGGCAGACAAGGAGCTTGTGTGGGATGCCATCTTGTTCCACTGAGAGGTGGATTTACCCATATGGAGGCCTCAGCTAGACCTAATTCCTAGGCTGGGCGGCAGCGCCTGCCTCAAGGAGAACACTTTTTGGCAGAAAAACAGTGTTTTACTCAGTGTCACCTGTGGCTGGGGCCTGGCAGGAGAGGCCAGCAGGGCAATAGCCTTTCTATATTTTGAACTAGTTTATAACATCTGGGGTTAGATATAGAGGTACTTACTTTGCCATCTGGGAAGAGGGACCTGTATACCTGACCACCTTACTGACTTTGGAAGTTGTCAGATACCTTTAACTTTCATTTTAAGACGGCCTAGAGAAACAACTGCGGACCATCCTCGCAACATCTCTCCCAGCCTTTACTGACTCACACTAAGTCAAAAAAGCAACAAACTCTGGATAAAAGCATAACGAAGAAATAAGGCCCCAAAAAGAAATGACCAACACATTTTCCACACAAAGAAACCTTTCTGAAACTATCAGAAGGTGAATACAAAATAATTATATATAGAAACCTCCTAGACCTTATACAAAATGCAGCTCAGAAAAATGAAAAATTAAGCAAGCTGTTTGATCTGATGGAACACCATTATTCTGAAATACAACAGATCAAGAACAAAATCAAAGACACAGAAACTTCAAAGACAATAAAACAGAATGGAACCAATGGAAAACAGACTTTCTAACTTAGAACACAGAGCTACTGACTCCAGCATCTATAAGGAGAAATCAGAAAAAAGAAATATGAAAAATGAAGAAGCATTAAGAAGCATGTAGGACTTTATTAAGAGGAACAATCTACGATTCATTGGAGTTCCTGAATAGGGTGAGACACCTGCGAACACAGAGAGTATTGTGGCTGAGCTGCTGACAGAAAACTTCCCAGAAATGATGAAAGAACAGAACATAATTATCCAAGATGCATATCGAACACCACTCAATACAGATCTCAAAAGAAAGACTCCAAGAGATATCATAATCAAGCTTAACAAAATGAAACATAAGTGGAAACTCTTAAAGGTAGCAAGACTCAAAGCAAAGCTAACATTCAGAAGGAAACCTTGTAGGCTTTCATCAGATTTCTCAGTAGAGACAATGCTGGCATGGAGACAGTGGCATGGAAGGAAAAGAACTTCCAACCAAGAATTATATATCCTGCAAAACTAGCTTTCAAATATGAAAATGAAATGAAGACATGCAGAGATAAACAGAAACTTAGAGACTTTGTAAAAACCAAACCAATGCTACAAGGAATACTGAAGGAATCTCTTGGCTTAGAAGAATAAAACCACTAACTTTATATTTTAGAAGCAAATTCAAATTCAGGACACATTGCCCAGAAAACTATCCAGTTAGGGAAAATTCCAAACTCAGTCAAACCTATAACAGTGAAAGAAATGATCCACTGATCATATCATGAAAACTACAATGTCATCATGTTAAAAAGTGGAATGTGCTACAGTCATTATACTCCTTCTAAATGGAGACGTTAATAAAACTGGTAATAATTAAAATTGGGTTTATACATAGTTTATTAAGGAGTATCATAGTGGCAGCCATAAAGCACAGTAAAGATGCAACAGATTAACTCAAGAAGTGTAATACAGTACTCTTAACAAAAACAAAACCAACCCTGAAAAAGGTGAAAAATGAATGCACAAAGAAAGTCCCAGCAAGATTAATAAAAACAACAAACAGCAACACAAAAATAAACATATTGCAATGACAGCACTAAACACATACCTATCAATAATTACACTGAACATGAACAGACTGAACACTCCAGTAAAGAGGCACTGAGTGACATCTTGGATCAAAAGACACGACCCATTCATATGCTGCCTACAAAAACTCACTTCAGACTTAAAGATATGAACAAACTGAAAATTAAAGGATGGAAGAATATATATCAAGCTAACAATACACAAAGAAGAGCAGGTGTGACAATCTTAATCTCAAATAAAATTGATTTTAATGTAAAATCCACCATCATGGACAAGGATGGACAGTATTTATTGTTGAAAGGTTCAATACACAAACAGGGCTTAACAATATTAAATATTTATGTACCTAATATTACAGCACCTAAATACATCAACGAAACACTGAGTACACTCAAAAAGGAGACAGATCACCCCACAACAATAGTGGGAGATTCCAACACTCCACTCTCAATATTGGACAGATTATCTAGAAAAAAGGTCAGTAAAGACACAGAAGACCTTACTGGCACAATTAACCTAGACCTCATTGACATATACAGAACTTTCTGTCCATCAGCAGACAACTACACCTTCTTCTCCAGTGCACATGGAACATTCTCCAGAATAGACCATATGTTAGAACATAAAGCAATCCTCAATAAAATCCATACCACTGAATTAATGCAAAGCATGTTCCCATTTCATAAAGCCATCAAAGTCAAAATCAACAGCATAAAAAACAGATAGACAGTGGAACTCATGGAAACTGAACAACATCTTGCTCAAAAAGTCATGGGTTATAGAAGAAATCAAGAGTAAAATAAAGAAATTTATGGATTACAGTAAGAACGAAAACACTTCCTATCAGAACCTATCAGATATAGTCAAAGCAGTCCTCAGAAGTCAGTTTATCTCCATAAATGCACACATCAGGAAGGAAGAAAGAAAGTAAACAAAAGAACTAACCCTATAGCTTGAACAAGTAGAGAGAGAACAACAGAGGAACTCCTCAGGCACCAGAAGAAAACAGATCATAAAGATCAGAGGAGAACTAAAGGATTTATAGAAGAACAATTCAAAAAACTGAAAAGACCAAAAGCTGTTTTTTTAAAAAGATCAACAGAACTGACAAACCATTGGCTAAACTTACTAAAGAAACAAATAACCCAAATAAGAATTGAGGGGAGTTATCATAACAGATCCAACAGAATACTAAGAAAGTCTGTACTTAACAAATTTGAAAAGCTAGAGAAAATGGACAATTCCTTGATTCATATCACCTACAAAAATTATCACAAAGTGAAACAGAACAACTTAATAAACCTATCACAGAGAAAGACATTGAAAAAAGTCATCAAAAAGCTACAAACCAAAAAAACCCTGGGACCAGAAGGCTTCACCACAGAATTCTACCAAGCTTTTAGAGATGAGTTGTCTCCATTACTACTGAGACTATTTCTTAGTATAGAAAGGGGTAGAATACACCCAAATTCATTCTATGAAGCCAGCATAATCCCAGTACCAAAGCCAGGGAAAGATCCAACAAAAAAGGAGAACTACAGACCGCTATCACTCGTGAATCTAGATACAAAATTCTTGCCAACAGAATACAACAACAAATCCAAAAAACAACCCATCATGACTAAGTTGGATTCATACCCAGGATGCACGGCTGGTTCATCACTAGAAAAACAATTAACGTGATCAACCACGTAAATATCACAAAAGACAAGAATCACTGGATCTTGTCTATTGACGCAGAAAAGGCATTTATTTGACAAAGTCCAACACCCATTCATGATAAAAAAAACTCTTAACAAAATAGGAATGGACGGCAAATTCCTCAATCCAATAACGCCCATTTAGACAAAGCCAATTGCCTATGTCATCCTGAATGGAGAGAGACTGAAACAATTCCCCTTGTGAACAGGAACTAGAATACAAGGATGCTCACTCTTACCTCTCCTTTTCAACACTGTACTAGAAGTTCTAGCCAGAGCAATTAGACAAGATCAAGAAATAAATGGCTTCTGCATCAGCAAATAAGAAGTAAAAACTTCCCTATTCACAGATGATATGATTGTATACACAAAGAACTCCAAAGAATCCATAACTAAACTACTCAAACTGATAGAAGAGTTCAGCAATGTCTCAGGATCCAGTAAGTAAATCAATAGGATTTCTTTATACCAACAATGAGATCATCAAAGGAGAAATCACAAAAATAATACCATTTACTATATAGCTCCCACGAAGATACAGTACCTAGGAATGAATCTAACCAGAGAAATAACAGACCTTTATAAAGAGAACTATAAGACCTCACTACAAGAAACTAAGAGAGACATAAATGAAGAAGTCTACCCTGCTCATGGATAGGAGGATTTAATATTGCGAAAATGTTTATTTTACCCAAAGCAATCTACTTACATAATGCAATCCCAATATAAATTCCAGTGACATTTTTTAAAGAGATGGAGAAACAAATCACCAACTTTGTTTGGAACGGGAAGAAGCCCAGGATAAGTAAACCACTACTGAAGAACAAGAACACACTGGGAGGCCCCTCACTATGGGACTTTAGAACTTATCACACTGCCGCAGGAGTCAAAACAGCCTGGTACGGGTACAAAAATAGACAGATAGATCAATGGAACAGAATTGAGACCCCAGAGATGACACCATCTTCCTACAAACAGCTGATATTCAACAAAGGCCTTAAGACTTTAAGCTGGGATAAAAACAATCTCTTCAACAAATAGTGCTGGCAAAATTGGATATTTGTCTGCAATAAATCAAAACAAGACCCATATCTTACATCTTATACAAAAACCAACTCAAACTGGATAAAAAAACCTAAATATCAAATCTAAAATCATAAAGTTCATCCAAGGAAAAGTAGGAACAACAATTGAAGCTTTAATATACAACTAGACAGTCTTCAAAATCTGTCGAACATACCACAAATAACAGAAGTGAATATAGATAAATAAGAACTACTAAGAATCAAACACTTTTGCTCATCAGAAGACTTCATTAATAGAATTAAAAGATCACCTACAAAACGGGAAAAAATATTTGGCAACTATATGTCAGACCGATGCCTGATCTCCATAATCTATAAGGTACTACAAGATATCAATAAGGAAAAGATAAATAATACAATTAAGTGACGGGCAAAGGAGATGGACAGACATTTCTCTGAAGAGGAGATCCAGGTAGCCAAGAAACACATGCAGACATGCTCATGATCATTAGCTATTAAAAAAATTCAAATCTAAACTACAGTGAGATGCCATCTCACCCCAACAATGTTGGCCATGATCCAAAAAAATGCAAAACAATAAATACTGGCCAGGCTGTGGGGAAACTGGAACTCTCCTACACTGTTGGTGGGAAGGCAAAATTTTAGTGCAACCTCTTTGGAAAGCAACCTGGTGCTTCCTTAGAAAGCTGGATTTAGATTTACCACTTGACCCAGTAATTCCACTGCTTGGAATATATCCTACAGAATCCACGCCATTCACACCAACTGATACATGCACACGAATGTTTATTGCAGCAGAGTCCACAATAGCAAAAAGGTGGAGTCAATCCAGATGCCCAACAATAGAGGAATGGATAGGTAAACTGTGGTATATATACTCAGTGAAACACTACGCTATGATAAAGAACAATGATGATTTTAGGAAACATCTTATAACCTGGTTTCAATCGGAGGACATTATGTTGCGTGAAAGTAGTCAGTGACAAAAGGAAAAATTATTGTATGAGACCCCTACGATAAGAACTTAAAAACAGACTCACACATAGAAGAAAAGACTCTTTGATGGCTGCAAGGGTAGGGAGGGAAGGAGGGCAAGTGGGGGAGGATGTAGAATAGATAGTTGATAGAAATTTGGTTGGGTGAAATCGGTGACAGCACACATTGGAAAGAAGATCAGTATTAGCTGGACTTCAACCAACATGATTACTTCTCCCATCTTAATCCAATATTTAAAGGACAGAGTAGCTGGGACAGGGGACCAGGACCATGCTGTCAGGGGAAATTGAGGCCACACTGGCACAACTAGCATTTTGATGAGAGTCTTCTGCACCCCACACTGGTGAGTGGTGTCTGGGGTCTTAAAAGATGCGAAGCTACCATCTGAGGGTACAGCAAACTGTCCCAACTCAGCAGAACAGATGATCACCAAGACCGAAAACGACATGTGGAAAGAGAACCCAGGAGACAGAAAACCACATGAGTGGGTGACTACATCAACTTGTGACCAAAGAACCACATTGTGCCTAGCCACCACCAGTGACAGCTGTGATGGAGGTCACAAAGTTGTGTCTCACTGGCAACACAGAATAAAAAGGGTACACCCTGAGATCTCCACTAAAAGACGACAATTTATGTTCCAGAGGCCTCAGAGGTCCCCTGGGAGCATGGCCCTTGGTCCTGATGCTGCTCCTGTTCATAAATCATAGTGGAGGTCAACTCTTAGGTCAGGAGTGGATTGGACTTGGCGACACAGAGTGACCATATCATACGCACACTTTATGGTTCTATGCATCCATAGCACATTGTCCTGCTGACCTCTTACTGGAGGCGGGGGAGTGGGTGGAGAGTAAGAGTTAGGAGATTGTTGATAGGATAAGACATGTATCGAGCGGAGAGGAAGAGTGTGCTGTTACCGGGCAGGATGAGCAGTGGGAGCTGCATATAGGTGGGCATGCAAATTTACACGGGAATGTACATTTTCACTCAGTCACAATAAAAATAAAAGAAAGAAAGGAAAAAAAAAAAAAAGAAAATCATTGAATAAGTTACCACACTATCGATATCAAGTATTGTTTAAAATTGGGAGAAGTACATCTATATTGGAAACCCTGGTGGCATAGTGGGTTAAGTGCGACTTCTGCTAACCAAAAGGTTGGCAGTTCAAATCCACCAGCCACTACTTGGAAACTCTATGGGGCAGTTCTACTCTGTCATACAGGGTTGCTAGGAGTCAGTATTGACTCGACAGTATTTTTTTTTAATACATACATAGTTTTTTGTGAGGTGAGAGTTTTTCCAAGATACTTTGCTAAGAAAAGAAGAAATTTTAGTTAACAGATGTTATATTAAACATACTAGACATATATGCATACCTAAGTGAATGCATAAAAAATCTTTCTAAATGGATACATACCATATTTTTAACAATGGCTACATCAATATGAATTTCACTGCCAGAATGAATATGCAGATTAAAGCTTATTTTCACTTTCTACTCCATTTACTTCTATATTTCTCTCATTTTTAGAAGACCACATATATATGAGGGCTACAACCAAAAAGCACGTGTATAAACAAATTGATTTAAATACATTAAAAATATCTTTTCCAAAGAACTCTACAATCTAAAGATCATAAATGATTATTAATTCTAGTCCCAGTCCTAATGCAAAAGTGTAACTTAATAACAGCATGTGTAAAGTAGTATTTCAGCTGATGTTTATCCTCAACATTCTATGGTCCTGAACCTGGTCTCTCTAGCCTGGAACCCTTAGGCTGTCCCATCACTGTGATAGGGTAACTTGCTAGTTTGGTAAATCTCAGAGAAAGTCATTTGTTAAATATTCATTCCAGTTAAATTTGTTAAATTTTTCAAGCCAGTTAAACATTATGTTTGTAACCTCAAGTGGGTCAACGGTGAGTGTCTTAACACCACGGAAATCAGTAGACATTACAAACTGGCTTTTTGTTTGTTTGCTTTGTTTTTGCTATTGTTAAACATGTATTGGTACATAACCACCAGAGAAAGATTCCTGAAAAAGTAGGACGTGAACTGCATCATAAGGTAGACCATAACACTACTAGAGGAGAGGACGAGGGAACTGCAAACATGCCAATTGATTGAGGCAAGGTTAACAAAGTAAGAACGGGTTCCATTCACAAGAATAATGAACAGGCTATTTCACTAGAGATACGGGTTACGAGGAAGAACAGGAAGTGAAAATGATGGAGTGGTAGATAGAAAAAAAAATTACTCCCAGGCTAAATATAGACATCAATAATTTCAAATCTTCTTACATCTACTTAAACCCTCCACTCCCAATTTATGCCTTCACTCTGAACTATATCAACTCCTACTGCAGAGAGGAAATAGAAGGAATCAGACTTATCTAGTTCACCATCATCAACCACATAAGCCAAAGATATCTGTACCCTTCCATGCCTCCTTCTGCTCTGCCAGTACAGGGTATCCCTCTCTGGACCGTTAGAGAAGGGTACGTCAAGATACCTGAGCAAGAAAAGTTACAACACAGAAATAACAAGATAAAAAGTAAGTATACACTAGTGATTCCATTTACTAAATATCTGTTCTGAGTCAAGTACTTTGTTTTTATTAGCTATCATTTCCTCAACAATCCTGCAATATGGTTTTTATAATGTCCATTTTATAGACGAGGAGACTGACACACAGAAAAATTAAATAACTGGCCCAAGAGCATACCACTAGAGTGAGAAAGATAGGATTCAAACACATATCTGCCTTAGCCCTAGGTTCCCGCTCTTCCCACTATGTAACACTGCCTTTTATGATAGCATTGACTGTTGTTATGCGTTGAGGTCTATCCCCTCAAGACATGTTTTGAAGTCCTGATTCCCTATACCTGTGGATATAATCCTACATGTAGTCTTGAATTCACAGTAGCATTCCATTCTAGCGATTCCATCATGAGCTGGTTCTAACGTAAATGAAAGATGTCTTTTGTAATTTTTTTCATTGTTATTTCCTTTCATTATCTTTACAAATTCAGCCTTTGAACATCTGTCAGTCAACATTTGAGAATGATAACATCAGCAACTTATAAGGTGTTACACTCTATGTAATACATATTACTAATGAAAAGATATCCAAAAAGAGTGTAAGTACTGTTCCTCATAACTCAAATATGTCATAAATAAGCAACTATGGGTATTTGGAAAAGTGGTTTCTTCGCAATGATAACAACACCACATTGCTGTAGGGTATGTTCTAAATTCCCACTTTCAAGTAATACGAGGATAAGGAGAGCCACAGGCAAGTAAGCACAACTGGGGGACATGGAAGACATGTGAGGATTGCCAAGGAAGTGAGGCATGCAGTACCACAGAGGCTGACATAAGATCTTTCTCCTGAGACAACAAAGTAAGCATTTACCTATTGCCAGTGCCCTGGATTCAGATTTCTAACTTCCTAAACTGTGAGAAAATAAATGTGTGTTCTTTAAAGTCACTCACTTACGATACTGTGTGACAGCAACACTACAAAACTAATATAGAATATATAATAGCACAAATAACTGTACTGAAGTGTAACTCAATTTGGGTCACTCATCACCTGTCATGGTTTGAGTTGTGTCCCCCCAAAAATGTGTGCAGCCATGTGGCTGGGATATGGTTCCCAGTATCCTGGAAATGTCCTCCATTGTGCGGTTTTGCTAACCTGTATGTTAAAGGATTAGGGTGGGGCTGTGAATTCCTGCTATGGGGGAAGTTTCCCTGGAGTATGGCTTGCCCCACCCTTAATGCTTTTAGCTTGCAAGGAATAAAAGGAAAAAGAACCAAGGACAATTTGAGAACCTCGCTACCATCAAGCAAGCAGCACCGGGAGCAGAACGCGTCGTTCAGACCAGAGGTTCTTGCGTTAGGACGCTCCCTGGACAATGACTGATGCAATACTGGACTTTCCTCCAGAGCCGTCAAGGGGAAAGTCTTTCCCTGGAGCGGACACCCTGAATATGGACTTGCAACCTACCGGACTGTGTAAGAATAAATCTTTCTTTGTTAAAGCCATCCACTCTGTGGTATTTCTGTTAGAGCAGCCCTAGCTGACTAAAACATCACCCAAATCTACAAATAATGTCAAAAGCCAATAGAGTGAGACAACTTAGAAAAATGACCTCCATCACCCACAAAAATTAAACCTTTAAAGGCAATAGTGGTAAGTACCATAACCTCTTCTAAAACACAATTCACTGTCTGTATTTATGGACTTTATCTTTGCAAGATGTTATTTCTTTTTGTTTGTGTTATTTTTAACAACTTTGATATGATCTACTTAATAAATACTTGTTATTTTATATTATGATTAAGCAACTTTACCCAACAAAACCAAACTCACCGCCACTGAGTTGCTTCCTACTAGTAGAGACCCTATAGGACAGAGTAGAACTGCCTCATAGAGTTCCCAAGGAGCACTTGGGAAATTCAAACTGTTGACCTTGTGGTTAGCAGCTGTAACATTTAAGTACTATGTCTCCAGGGTCTCCTAAGCAATTTGAGTGTATGTTAAATCATATTGTCACTCATGATGCAAACACACTGATATCCTTGAAGTGATTATGAAAACCATATTTGTTTACTCATACTGGTTTTGTTATCTATAGTCCAACTGTTTTACTTTATCCTTGGCTGGCTGGCAATCTAAAAGTGGAACACTGGTGTTACAGCAGTTAAGAACTCAGCTGATAACCAAAAGGTCAACAGCTTGAATTGACCAACTTCTGCTTGGAAAGTCTGTGGAGCAGTTTTACTCAGACCTACAAGGAAGGCCACTATGAGTCACAATCAACTCAATGGCAATAGATTTTTTTAAACCTAAATGTGACCATTAAAAGTTAGAAGTCCACATTTCTACTACCAAAGATGATTTAAAGATGGTATGACAATGAGAAACACTCCATTAGCTTTTAGATTATTCAAAAAATAGTTATTTTCTTCCCATTCTTTAGTCCATGGTTCAAACAAAACTTATGTCAAATATACTGTATATATAGCTCAAAGGAAAAGTCTTGCCTTCTAAACCTCTATAGCAGCTTAAATATTCCAATAAAAAGTACAGAATACAAGCTCAAAACCATGAAGCAAAGCAGTGAACAGGAACCATTCAGAGTCCAGGCCAAGTCAGAAATCAGCGATTTGTATCTTGACTGAAGCAGAAGAATGACAAACCACAAGTGAGCAGAACAGCGTAAAAGTCTAAGGTGGGTAACCAATTACAAGCAGTCCCTAGGCAAGAAGCAAGACCCATTGCTAACTATGCCCGTCTTTACATTAAATGTTTACATAAGTCAGAACAGGTGCTTAAGATTCTTACTTATCCGTATTTTAATGCAAGAACTGTTAGTTCAGTGGTTAAAGCATTTGACTGTTAACTAAAAGGTTGCTGGTTTAAACTCACCAGCCATGTTGAGGGAGAAAGATGTGTCAGTCTGTCTTCATAAAGATTTACAGCTTTGGAAACCCTGTAATGTAGTTCTACTCTGTCCTATAGGGTTGCTGTGTATTGGAATTGACTAGACTGCAGTGGGTTTTTGAAATAGTGAAAGAAAAAGACTCAAAGGACTGCCAATGATTTAAAAGCTGCATCTGCAGCAAGTAATTGCAATAAAGAAGCTGTTGCAAATAAGGGTTGGTTCAATCACTTCAAAGTGAGAACAATTTTGTATTACATTAAAGGGCAAGAATGAGCTGTAGGAATATAGTCCAAGGACAGCCATGTATATTATTTCTTCAATTACAGTTGCAATAAGCCTCCCTAGCAGAGGCAATGATGGCAATATGATGGCTGTTTTGTTTTCTTTAATAGTTGCGGATGACAGAAATTCAGCCTAAGAAAAAAACAAAAGAAGAATTAAATAATACCACAGTATAAAAGGTATGGGAAAGATATTTATTAATTTATGGGAAATATTATTGATCTCAGAAGCTCTGGTGGCACAAGTGGCTAAGTACGTGACTGATAACCGAAAGGTCAGAGGTCCTAACTCACCAGGCTGCTCCTTAGGTGAAAGATGGGACAGCTGGTTTCCATAAAGATTTACAGTATTTACAATAAAAAAATGGCAGATAACAAATATTGGAGAGGCTGGGAGAAGTCAGAACTTTTATGTACTACTGGTGGGAATGCAAAATCGCATAACCATTTTGGAAAACAGTATGGTGCTTCTTTAGAAAGCTAGAAATAGAAATACCATGTGACTCAGCAATCGTACTCCCAGAAATATATCCTAGAGAAGAAGTAAAAGTTGTCACAGGAACAGACATATGCACATTCATGTTCACTGAAGCACTGTACACAACAGCAAAAAGATGGAGACAACCTAGATGCTCACCAAATGGATAAACAAACTCTTGTACATACATGCATATGAAGTATTACACAACAATAAAGAACTACGACGAATCTGTGAAGGATCTCATAACATAGAGGAAACTGGAGGCATTATGCTAAATGAAATAAGTCAATCACAAAAGAATACTGAATGAGACTACTATTATAAAAAGTCATGAAAAGGTTTATACGCAAAAAGAAACAATCTTCATTGTTGAGGAGCAAAGGGATAGGAATGGAAAAACACTGAATAAGACAATAAACAAGTGGTAATTTTCGTGAAGAGTAACAGTTCACAATACATGAGGAAGCCAGAACAACTCGTACAGGCTCCACAGACCTGTCATCCGGTATTCAAAAGGGACCAACTATATAGGCTGAGGGCTGTGGGGACCATGGCCTCAGGGAACATCTGGCTCAACTGACATGACATAGTTCCTAAAGAAAATGTTCTACTTTCTACTTTGGTGAGTAGCGTCTGGGGTCTTAAAAGCCTGCGAGTGTCAATCTAGGATACTCTGATGGTCTCACTCCTTTGGGGGAAAGAATAATGAAGAAAACTAAAGATACAAGGGAAAGATTAGTTGAAAAGACTAACAGACTACATTTACAATGGCCGTCAGCAAACTGAGTCCAGTACAACTAGATGGCGATCAGTTACCAGCGCTGACTGCTCTGACAAGGATCAAAACAGAGAGTACCAAACAGAGACAGAGAGAAATGCAGAATAAAATTACAACTCAAAAAGAAAGACCAGACTTGCTGACCTGACAGAGTCTGTAGAAGCACTGAGAGTATGACCCCTGAACACCCTTTCACCTCAGTAATCAAGTCACTCCTGAAGTTCACCCCTCAGCCAAAGACCAGACAGACCCATAAAACAAAATGAGACTAAAGAGGCACAACAGTCAGGAGCAAGGACTAAAAAGCAGGAGGGGACAGTAAAGCTGATAATAGGGAACCCCAGGTTGAGAAGGGAGAGTGTTGCCATGTTGTGAGGTCGCTACCCATTGTCATACAACATGCATATTAACTGTTTAATGAGAAACTGGTTTGTCCTGTAAGTCTTCATTTAAAGTACAGTAGCAAAAAATTTAAACAAAAATAACATTGATAGCATTGGAAACCCCATGGGAAAGAAAGTTCTCCTCTGAGCTATGGCTGCTAATCAAAAAGTCAGTGGTTTGAATCCACCAGATATTCCTTGGAAACTCTGTGGGGCAATTGTGCTCTGTTCTATAGGATTGCTATAAGTAGGAATCAACTTGATGGCAAAGGGTTTTCTTTTTTTTTTTTTTTTGGTTTGTACATTACCTGAGTTTTATATTGCATGGTTTCAGCCATCAAGAAACAAAGATGTGCCCCTAACCATAAATCATTACTGAGGTCAACTCTTTGGACAGGAATGGGTTGGATTTGGGGTCACAGAGTGACCACATCGTGTGTGCACTTTATGGTTCTGTGCATCTGTAGGATGTCATCCCACTTGCTTCTTACTAGAGGGGAGTGTACACTTGCCTCTTACTAGAGGGAAGTGGGGAGGGTGGAGGGGAGGGAACATGAAATTGTCAAGAAGATATGACAGGTATAGAACAGAAAGGAGTGTGCTGTCACAGGGCAAGAAGAGCAGAAGGAGCTGCAGATAAGCTGCCATGCAAATTTAAACTGGATTGTACACTTTCACTCAGCAGTCACAATAAAAAAATTTTAAAAAGAAAGAAAAAAAGATTCAAGACACTCTTTCTCACATGTGATTACTATTATATCTGGGAGGATTTTATTTAATCTTACTTGTGCCAGGTGCCTATATTTGACCCAGTCATTTATAGCTTGAAGTCAAAATGCTACTAGTGAACTAGCTCTGGGTCCACTCTCTGTTCCAGGTCATGTTATGGACAAGGGTAAGGTTGCTGTCTACTGTACTACTAGTCTAGTAGGACTCTCATACAAATATCGGGGATGGTTGCATGGGTGAGAGGGTAGAACTGTAATTCTTACTCAACACTCCTGAAAAGCTACATTTCAACAGTGCAAGGCAAACTAACGCATGGTAGGTCTACAACAAAAGGAAGAATATTCTGACTATCATGCAGAGGATATTCTGCTGATAATTAGAGCTTTTCAACAGTGAACAATGCTGTGTTGAGAGGCAGCAAGCATTATATCATGAGGTATCATGAAATCTATGGTTTAGGAGAATATACAAAATTATTTAAGTATGATATAGAAAGGATCCATGAAATGTACGTGACTAGACTGAATTACTTTCTAAAATCCATTTCCATTTCAGTACTGCATAGTATTTGGTTTATTTCTTTTCCACTATTCATTCATCTACTCATTAATTTAGCAATTTTGTAGCTTTTACTTGCTTAGGGCAGTGTGCTATTTGTTTAGGGTACAAAGATGAATAAGATGTAGTCAATGCCCCCAAAGTAGTCACCAATTTAATTATATAATTTTGGTAATACCAAGAAATTTCAATACAGGGCCTAGAAGTTATACATTGTTGAGACGATAAAAACATTCCCTTATCACTTGTCTCTTTAATGAACCTTTTGTATGCTCACCACAGCACTCATCAAAATAAGTCATATTTTTCATCCCATCATTCTTCGCACATTCTTTGCCTTTTCTTAGATCCTTATCTAATGTAAAAAACTTTTACTTCTAATCCTAAAACAAATTTACATACTCCTTCCCGCTGTACTGTCTTATGAGTTCAGTAGCATATTGTGCTTCTTACTTGTCTCTCAATCAACTGTGTACATATATCTTTTTTCCACAGAATTATCAGATCTGAGATAGCAACAATTTTAGACTCATAGGCTGGTAATCCAAAGATGGCTCAAACTCACGTGCTACTCCAAGGGAGAAAAATGTGACAGTCTACTTCCATAAAAATTTCGGCTTTGGAAACCCTATTGAGCAATTCTACACTGTTCTGTGTGGTCACCACAAGTCAGAATTGACAGCTATAAGATTGGTTTTTATTTTTGTATAATTAGAGTCCAACAGAGTAAGTTGTCAAAAATGTTTTTGATAGTAATAAAATAGAACTAGAACACTGGTAAAATTCATAATATAAAAATCAAAAACTGAGTTATTTTTTACAAAGCAAATAAAATCTGTTTTTCGATGAACTAATAATGAGCTATTAATTCACAAAAGGACAAATACTGTATGAGACCATTAATATTATAAGAACTCAAAAAGGTTAAAACACTTACGAAAACATTTTTTCATGGTTATGAGGACCAGAAGGGAAGGAGACAGGAATTCACTAACTAGATAGTAGACAAGACTTATCTTAGGCAAAGAGAAGAACAATATACAGTCCAGGGGTAGTCAGCGGAAGTGGGCTAAATCAAAAGCTAAGAAGTATCCTGAACACAGCTAAACATTTTGAGAGATACAGTAGCCAGGTCTAGGTCTGAGGACCATGGTTTTATGAGACATCTAAGTCAATTCGCGTAAGACAGTTTATTAAGAAAATGTTGTACATCCCACTTTCGTGAGTGGCATCTGGGGTCTTAAAAACTTGCAAGCAGCCATCTAAGACACATCAATTTTTCCCATTCAACTCAGAGCAAAGAACAATGAAGAACATCAAAGACACTGGAAAATATTAACCCAAGAAACAGAAACCCAAAATGCACTGTTTTCCAGTCAATTCTGACTCATAGTGACCCTATAGGACAGAGTAGAACTGCTCCACAGAGTTTCGAGAGAGCCTGGTGGATGTGAACTGTGGACCTTATGGTCAGCAGACATAGTACTTCACCATTACACCACCAGGGTTTCAAAGAGACAGAAACGGCCACATAAATCATAGATTCCATCAGCCTGAAACTAGAAGTAGACGGTGTCTTGCTACTACCAATGACCATCCTGAGAGGAAATACAATAGAGAATCCCTGGCAGAGCAGGAGAAAATTATGGAATAGAACTCAAACTTACATAAAAAGACCTGATTTAATGGTCCGACTGAGACTGGAAGGAAACTCTGAAATCATGGCCCCTAGATGCTATGTTAAAACCACAATTAAAACCATTCTTGAAACTCACTCTTCAGACAAAAATTAGACTGCACTATAAAACATGAAAGAATACCCACGAAGAGTGTGCTTCTTATTTCAAGCAGAAGCATGAAACCAAATGGGAAGCTTCTCAACAGGGCAGGCTGAGAAGCCAAAAGGGGGTGGTAAATGGTTGGCTGGACACAGGAAACCACAGCTGGAAAGGAAGAGTGTGCTGTCACATTGTAGGGACTAAAAGTAGTGTTGCATGACAATATGTGTATAAAATTTTATATGCGAGATTAACTTGAGCTGTAAAATTTCATCTAAAATACAATTTTAAGAAAAATGAAAAATACTGATAATGGCTGCACAACATGAAGAAAGTAATCAAAGTCACTGAATTTTACACATAGAAATTAACAAGCCTGCAAATGTTTTGGTACATATGGTTTCACCACAATAAAAAAAAATTATCAGTTCAATGTGTAATAATGAAAAACAATTACTGAGTTATTTTATACTCTGTTTCCTTTTAAGTCTTTGGAACATGATATGTATTTTAAACATACGAACCCAAAAAAACCCTCCATCATCAAATTGATTCCAACTCACAGTGATTCCAGAAGACAGAGTAGAACTACTCCACAGAGTTTCCAAGGAGTGCCTGGTCGATTGAAACTGCTGACCTTTTGGTTAGCAGAAGTACCACTTAACCACTATGCCACCAGGGTTTCCTTTAAACTTATACTGTGTCTCAATTCAGAAGCTATACTGACAGTAATGAAAATTAAATGTGGCCCTATCAAGTAAAGTTGTGTTTAATAGATTAAAAAACTGAAATAAAAAAGACTATTAAGTTTGTTAATCAAGGGGGTGAGGCAAAGATGGTGCACTAGTCACACATCTCCTTGATTCCGTCTAAGAACTAAGGCCTAGAAAAACAACTGAACAGAACAGAGTGGACATTTCAGGAGCACCAAGTTCAGGCACAATATTGTGAGATAGACAAGGAAACAGGAAGGGGAACAACTACCTCTGTCAGAGGCAACACAGAAGCATAAAGGGTCCCACTTCTGCTGGCATGGCAACAGAGAGGCTGTACCTGTACCTTTGTCAGTCAGGAGACTGAGACTTGGGTTACTGTGCTGGGGCCCACTGCCACACTGGGAAGCAATACTTGAGTGGACAGTGTGTCTGTAAACCAAGAAGCTGTATTTAAGACAGCCTCACCTAGACAATGCAGCAGTGGCTTGAGGCCAAGTGAAGCAGAGCCCCTCACCCCTCTCCTCTGAGCTATGCCCTAGCTTCTGCTGGTGCAGCATCAGAGAGACGTCATCTTTGTTAGCTGGAGCCGAGTCTGCCACACCTGAAGGCCCCACTGGGGCCAGCTGCCACACTGAGTGGCAGTGCCAGACTGGACAGCCTCTCTCTCAACAGAGAAGCTGTACTTAAGACAGCTAGACCTAGAGAAAGCAGTGGTAGCTAATGGCTGAATGCAGTAATGCTCTTCCCCTCTCCCTTCTCTGAGCTACACTATAGCTTCTGCTGGTGCAGGAATGGAGAAGTTCACAGGTTTCTGCTGGCAAGAAGACAACAACCAATATTTAGTCATTTAAAGAAGCAAACAACCATGGCTCTGGAAAACTCCCAAAATAAAGGATCAAAAAATTTCCCACATGAAGATGCGTTCCTGAAATTATTGAAGGTAGAATGCAAAAGAATGATGTATAGATCCCTTCTAGATCTTAGGATGAAAATTAGACAAAGTGCAGACCAACAATGAAAATTTAAAAAGGCTACATGAATTGCTACAACAACAATCTGAAATTCAGCAGATCAATAAAAAAATTACAATTAGACAATTCAGTTGAAAGCCAAAGAAGCAAGACTGAGGAAATCAAATGCAGAATTAGTGACACTGAAGACAAAGCAACTGACATTAGCATTTATAAGAACAAAACAGACAAAAGAATCAAGAAAAACGGAAATCACTAAGACTTACGTGGAACTTTATCAAGCAGAACAATTACCAATTCATTGGAGTACCAGAACAGGGAGGGACAGCAGAAAATAGAGATAACTGTTTCAGTGTTGCTGACAGAAAACTTTCATGACATCATGAAAGAAGAGAAGATAGCTATTCAATATGCTCACCAAACTCCACTGAAGTTAGATCCCAAAAGTAAGACACCAAGACCTATTATAGTCAAGTTTAATAAAATGAAACATTAAGGAGTGGCTCTAAAAGGCAGCTAGGCTTAAACCAAAACTGACCTACAAAGAAGAGTCCATTAGACTGAGTTCTGACTATTCAGCCAAAACCACGTTGGCTAGAAGACAATATGATGACACATACAAAATATTGACGGAAAAAACTTCCAACAAAGAATTATATAATCTGCATAATTGTCTCTCAGATACGACGGTGAAATCAGGATAGACTCAGATAAACAGAAGCTGACTTTGCAAATCCAAACCAAAATTACAAGAAATACTGAAGGATGTTCTTCGATTAGGAAATCAACAACACTAGATGTATACTCAAGGACGCAGTACATCCAGAGTCTTAGTTAGGGAAGGCACCAAGCTCAATCAAAGCTAAAATATTAGAATTAGGGAAACAGAGATCTCAACATGTAAACTATTACAACATTAGACTATAAATAAGGATGCAAGTGTATTCATAATCCTTTCAGACGGAGGAGAAGCTAAGCACAAAAAAGAAGTAAAGACTGGTTCTAACTTAGAACATTAGGAGGGAACACTGGGGTAGTTGCAAAGCAAACTAACAACACTACATATCAAACAAGAAACACAAAACCAACATTCAAAAGAATGAAAAGAAAACTCGTAAAGAAAAATGACCCAGAACAGAATATTAAGTGGAATAAAGAAAATGTCAATAACACAAAAATAAAGGCACCAAAATGACAGCACTACACACATCTACCAGTAATTATGCTGAATGTACATGGATTGAATGCTCCAAAAAAACAAACAGAAAGTAACAGGTTGGATCAAAAATTATAATCCATCTATATATCACATACAAGAAATACACGTAGACTCAAAGATATGAACTGAAAATCACAAGATGAAAAAGTATATAACGAGCTGACAATGTGCAAAGAAGACCAGGAGTGGCAATATTAATCTCTGATAAAATAAATTTTAAATTTTAAATTAAAATACACCGTTGCAGACAAGGATGGTCACTATTTATTGCTTAGAGTTACAGTACATAAGGAAGTATAACAACATTAAATATTTAAACACCCAGTCGACGGCACTTGGCTGCCTCGGCATCTCACAGAATCTAAATAGATCAAACAAATTCTGGCAACACTGGGAAATAAGATAGATCCCTCCACAATAATAGTAGGAGACTCCAACACTCTATTTTCAGTAATGCACAGATCCTTCAGAAAAAAAGCTCAATAAAGATACACAAGTTTTAAGGCAGCAATCAATCAACCCAACCTCACAGACATATACAGAACTTTCCAATCAACAAGAGACAAGCACACCTTCCCTGATGTACATGAAACATTCTCCAGAACAGACAACATATTAGCAAGTCTAAACAAAATCCAAACCAATGAATTATTGCAAAGCATCTTATCAGACCATAAAGCCATAAAAGTTGAAATCAATAGAAGAAAAAACATGCATACAAGTTTGAACTCATAAAAACTGAACAACACCTTGCTCAAAAATTCATGGGTCATAGAAGAAATTAAAGATGCAATAAAGAAATTCATGGAATCAAATGAGAATGAAAATACATCCTACCAGAACCTATGGGATACAGCAAAAAGAGTGCTCAGAGGTCAATTTATCTCTAGAAATGCACACATTCAGAATGAATAAAGGGCTCAAACTAAATAATAAATACTGCAACTTGAACAAGTAGAAATAGAATAAAAGAACCTTAGGGCATAAGAAAATAGATAATAAAAATTAGAGCACAACTAAAAGAATTAAGACAACTGGAAAGCAATACAAAACCAAACAATACAAAACCAAACACTGCTTTTTTTGAAAAGAGCAACAAAATCGATAAACCATCAGCTAAGCTCACTAAAGAAAAACAGGAGAGGAAACAAATAACACAAATAAGAAATGAGATGGGAGATGTCACAACAGACTTAACTGAAATCAAAAGTATCATAATAGCATATCACAAAAAAACTGTACTCTAACAGATTTGAAAACCTAGACAAATTTCTAGAATCATATTACTTACCAAAACTATCACAAAGAGAAGTAAAATAACTTGTAAGAAGAGATTGAAAAAAACAAAAAAACTCCTGGCCCAGATGGCTTCACTGAAGAATTATACCAACCTTTTAGAGAGGAGTTATTTCCAACACTACTGAAGCTATTTCACAACATAGAAAAAGTTGAAACAATCCCAAACACATTCTAAGAAGTACGCATAACCCTGATACCAAAGTCAGGTAAAAGGATGGAACAATCCCAAACACATTCTATGAAGTAAGCATAACCCTGATACCAAAGTCAGGTAAAATCACCACACAAAAAAAAGAAAATTACAGAACAATATCTCTCATGAAGGGATGCACGATTGGTTCAACACCAGAAAAACAATTAATGTGATCAATCACATAAATAAAAGATAAGAATCAGTTGATTCTATGAATTCATGCAGAAAAGGCATTCAAGAAAGTCCAACACCATTCATGCTAAAAACTCTCAACAAAATAGAAATAGAAAGGAAATTTCACAACGTAACAAGGTGCATCTATGCAAAGCCAACAGCCAACGTCATCCTGAATGAAGAGAGACTGAAAGAATTCCCTCTGAGAATGGAAACCAGACAAAGATGTCCACTGTCACCACTTCTATTCAACATTGTACTGAAGGTTCTAGCCAGAGCAATCAGATAAGATAAGGAAATAAAAGGCAACTGCTTGGTAAACAGGTAAAAGTATCCCTATTCGCAGATGATGTGATTTTATACACAGGAAACCCTAAAGAATCCATAAAGAAACACTGGAATTAATAGAATAATTCAGCAAAGTGTCAGAATATCTTATAAATATAAATAAATCAGTAAGATTCCTTTACACAAAGAGATCGCCAAGAAGGAAATTATCAAATCAGTACCATTTACAACAGTCCATAAGAAGATAACATGCCTAGGAATAAATCTAACCAGAGAAGATTACAATATCCTACTTCAAGAAACCAAAAGATATTTATGTAAGTGGAGACACTGACTCTGCTAATGGATAGGAAGGCTTAACATTGTGAAAATGCTTATTCTACCCCAAATGATTTGCATATACGATTCAATTCCAATACAAATCCCAATATCATTCTGTAATTAGATAGAGAAACAAATCAACTTTGTTTGGAAAGGGAAAAATCCCTGGATAAGTAAAGCACCACCGAAGAAGAGGAACACTGTGGGAGGCCTAACACTACTTAACGTTAGAACCTATTACACTGCCATGATAGTCATAACAACCTGGTACTGGCACAAAAACAGATATATAGACCAATAGAGAATAGAAAATACAGAATCCATAAATATTACCATCCACCTACAAACAGCTGATTTTTGACAAAGGCCCAAAGGTCATAAACTGGGGAAAAACCAGTATTTTTAATAAATTCTGTTGGCAAAACTGGATATCTACATGCAAAAAACTGAAACAAGACCCATATCTCACCTTTACATAAAAACTAACTCGAAATGGATCAAAGACTTAAATAACAAGCCTAAAATGATACACATTATGGAAGAAAAAATAGAGGCAACAATGGAAGTTATAATACATGGCTCAAACAGACTACAAAATCTTACTAACAGTGCACAAACAGCAGAAGGGAAAACAGATAAATGAGAACTACTAAAAATCAAGCACTTATGCTCATCCAAAGATTTTATCAAGAGAATTACAAGACTGCCTACACAATGGGAAAAAATATTTGGCAACTATGTATCATATCAACATCTAACTTCCATTAACTACAACGTACTGCAAAATGTCAACAAGAAAAAGACAACCCAATTAAACAATGGACAAAGGAAATAGACACCACCAAAGAAGACATCCAGCCAGCCAAAAGACATATGAGGAAATGCTTCCATCATCAGCCCTTAGAGAAAGCCAAATCAAAACTACAATGTGATACCATCTTACCCCAATGAGGTTGGCAATAATCAAAAAAACACAAAACAATAAACGCTGGAGGGGCTGTGGAGAGCTTGGAACTCTTCTACACTACTAGTGGGAAGGTAAAATGGTACAAGCTCTTTGGAAAGAAATTTGATGGTTTTTTAAAAAGTTGGAATAGAAATACCATATCATCCAGCAATCCCATTGCTTTGAATCTATGTTATAGAAATATCACATGAACAGATAAATGTACACGAATGTTGATTGCAGCACTGTCCACAATAGCAAAAAGATGAAATCATCCTAGGTTTCCATCAACAGATGCATGGGTAAACAATCTGTAATATAGATATACAATGGAACACTATGCAATGATAAAGAATAATGATGACTTTATGAAACATAACCTGGAATCAACAGGAACACACCATGCTGAGTGAAACCGGTTAGCTGCAAAAGGACAAATGTCACATGATACCACTATTATAAGGACTTAAGAAAGGACTTATGCATAGAAGAAAAAACTGTTTGATAGCTAATCAGTGGGGAGGGAGGGAGTTACTCATAGATTAGATAGTTGATAAGAATTCAGTTAGGTGACGGGTGTGACAGCACACAGTAGAAGGCAGGTCAGCATAACTGGACTACACCATAAGTTAAAAGGTTTTCTAAATTTAACTCAACATTTCAAAAGACAGAGTAACAGGGGACAGGGATCTGGGAACCATGTTCTTAGGGGACATTGCCATTAACTGGCATAAAGAGTCTTTTGCTAAGAGAGTCTTCTGCACCCCATATTAATGAGTGGTGACTGGGGTCTTAAAAGCTAACAAGCTGCTATCTGAGGAACATCATTTGCTCCAAGCTACCAGAAACAGATGACAGCTAGGAACATCAAAGGCATAAAGAAAAATTGAGCACAGGAGACAGAAGGACCCATACGATTGGGAGACTACATTAGCAGAAGAAAAGAACTAGAGGTGCCTGGCCACCACCAAAGACAGCCATGACAGGTAACACAATGTCAACTCTGTGACGTAGCATGTGAAAAAGAGGTGTGCAGATCAAGAACTCTGTTAAGGCCAGAACTGATGGTCCAACAACCCACAGGGTCCCCTGAGAACACAGTCCCTAGACTTGCTGCTAGCACACACCTGAAACTAGTACTGAAGCCAACACTTCAAAGAATGGACTAGACTCCAAGACACAGAGTGAGCAGACAGTGTGTTTATGGTTCTCTCTCTCTCTCTATCTATGTAGGTATGTATATGAGGCCATCCTACTGGCTTCTTTCTAGAAGGGAGAGGAGCTAGTGGAGAGAAAGGGCCACAAGTTGCTTGAGTGGATACTGGAAGATTGAAAAAGAATAGTGTGCTGTCACAGGGTAAGGAGAGCAGACATTTGCAGAGAGGTGGTACAGAAACTGACTTGGTGGGTAAATGTTCTGTATATGTAGATGAGGTCTTGTTGGTTACTTGTCTCAATAAGATCTTCTGTACCTTTACTAAAGTTTTTTCTGGATGATCTATTATTGAATGTTGAGTGTTGAAGTCTCCAGCTATTACTGGTGGTGTGATCTTTCTCATTTTTCAATGTTTTCAATGTCTGATATATTTAGATGCTGTTATTGGATACAATAAATATTTAGTATCGTTATGTCCTACTTATGCATTGAACCTTTCAGCAATAGTGAACATCCTTGTCCACAATGGTGTGTTTTACATTACAGTCTACTTTATCTGAGAATAGTGTTGCCATTCTTTCTTTGTATGTTGTTGTCTTGGTATATAGTTTTCCATCCTTTGATTTTCAGTTTGTTCATAGCTTTGAGTCTAAAGTGTGCTTCCTGTAAGATAGATCATGTCTTTTGATCCAGGATGTCACTTGCTTTTTTTTATGGGAGCATTCAATCTATTTACATTTACTGTAAATGGGCACGTGTTTAATGCTGTCATTTTGATGCATTTATTTTGTGCTGTTGATGTTTCCTATGTTGCTCTTAATACTCTGTTCTGTGTCATTTTTCTTTATGGGTTGAGTTTTCATCTTTTTAGTGTTGGCATTGTGTTTGTTGAAACTCCAGTGTTATGTTTCTTGTTTTGATACAGCACATTGTTATTCTGCTTTGCAGCTACCCTTATGATCCTCCTTAACATTCTAAGTGGAAACCAGACTTTAACTTCCGCATATCACTTTAATTTCCTCTCCATCTGAAGGGGTTATAACTACTGTAATACCTCCCTCCTTTTCAGTGTGATGGTGTCATAATTTTCATGATATGATCACTGGTTCCCTTCTCTCAATACTGCAGTTTTGACTGAGCTTTGTGACTTCTGTAATGGATGCTGTGTCCTACATTGCCTCCTTAAAAATACACTTACTGGTTTTGTTTATCTAAGCAAAGAGCTTCCTTCAGTATTTCTTGTAGTTTTGGTTTAGTTTTTACAAATTCTGTTTATCTGTGAATGTCTTAATTTCACAGTCATATTTTGAGAGACAATTTTGCAGGATATATAATTCTTGGTTGGAAGTTTTTCTCCTTTAAGGCTTTGAATGTGTCATCCCATTGCCTTCTTGCCAACATCATTTCTGCTAAGAAGTCAGACAAAAGCCGACAGGGCTTCCCTCTGAATGTTAGCTTTGCTTTAAGCCTTGCTGCCTTTACGAGCATCTCTTTATGTTTATTTTATTAAGCTTGATTATACTATGTCTTGGTGTCTTCCTTTTAGGGTGTAGTTTTTGAGGTGTTTAATAAGCATCTTGGATATCCATGTTGTCTCATAATTTCAGGGAAGTTTTCTGTCAGCAACTCTACAACAATACTCTGTATTTTCAGCTATTCCTCCTTGTTCAGGAATTCCAATTCTTTGTTGATTATTCCTCTTAACAGAGTCCCACATATTTTTTTAGTGCTTATTTGTTTCTTTTATTTCTTTTCCCTGATTTCTCCTCATAATCAGTGGTAAGAGTTGCTCTAACCTCAAGCTCACTAACTCTGGCTTTCATTTCCTCAATTCTGCTCTTTTGTCTTTGGATTCAATTATCCAATTCTGTAGTTTAATTTCTGATCTGCTGGATTTCAGATTTTTGATGGTTCATTCATTCAAATAGTACTTAATTTTTCATTTTGTTCTGCTGCATTTTGTTTAATGTCTAGGAGGGCTCCCTATATAATTATTTTGTACTCGATCTCTGATAGTTTCATAAAGACTTTTTCATCTGGCAAGTTTTTTGATTCTTTATTTTGGGAGTTTTCCAGAGCCATGGTGGACTGCTTGGTTGTCATTTTCATGCCATCAAGAAGCTGTTCAGTTTCCCTGGTGTTACCTCAACAGGAGCTGAGGTGTAGTTCTAAATGGGGAGTTGGTCACTAGCTGCTTCTGTGTACTCTAGTGACAGGCCCCACATGGACTCTCTGGGGTGGCAGGGTCTGCATCCTAGCTGGCAAAGATAACACCCTACTTACAGAGTCACTGAGGGGCCATCAGCTGATGTTATGATGTGGATCAGCAAAGGCTGAAGGAGATGCTGCCATGCTGCTCAACAGTCAGTTCTCCAGGTGGTCTTATTTTTAAAAAGTACTTTACTACTAAGCAGGGAGCTGTCCAACAGCTGCCAAAATCAATCAGGCCCTCAGATGTGGTGAGCCTCACCTTCTGGCTGACAACAAAAGCAACTCATAGGCCATTCCCAGATGCTATGACATGGTTCAAAGTAGGGAGGGGTTACAGTCTTGCTGTCATCCTCTGCCTGGCCCCACCCATAACTCTAGGAACCACCATCCTAACAGCTTTTCTGCTAGAGAAGCACTTTCCAAACAGGCATTGCTTCTCAGCATGACCATTGGCCTCAGCTAAGACCTCCAGGTGGTTGACTTCACCTCCCAGCTGACCAAGAAGGCATCCTGTCCAAGTTTCTGTTCCTGACGTGAAACAGCAGAATCTGTGATACAGCTCAGAAATGAGAAGGCTGAGGGCAGTGGTGCCCTCAGTCAGCTGCCAGGTTTTCAAAATGTGGCTACCTCAAGCAGTCTCTCTGCTGCGCTATGCACTATTTACTTAAGCACTGAAGTTCAGCGTATTTGCCAGCACATG
Organism: Heterohyrax brucei; assembly: GCA_028571685.1. Taxonomy (NCBI): domain Eukaryota; kingdom Metazoa; phylum Chordata; class Mammalia; order Hyracoidea; family Procaviidae; genus Heterohyrax; species Heterohyrax brucei. The sequence continues at coordinate 42,430,496 of CM053152.1, forward strand.
CCCAATCCCCACCTCCCAGGTAACAAAGAAGGCGTCAGTATCTGCAGTCCTCACAAAAAGCGAGTCAGCAGAAGCAGGACACAGCATGCCACTGCCTAGTGTTAGTGAGAGGTAGTTTCCCTGCTACTGGCACACAGTCCAGTCTGACAACTCTATGCCAGACCCTAGGGCTCCCCAGATGTCCATGCTGATCCATCCAATTATCATTTCTGTCTTTAGTTCTCAGAGGGAATCCAGGAAACGTGGGTCTAGCCCACCATTTTGGCCCTGCCCTCCATGCAGAATTGACTTGGAATGTAAATGTCCCCTTCATCACAATAAAAAATTAACTAAAATCTTGTTAATCAAGTAAGGTAGCAGAACATTTCCTTGAATACTGAAAGCATTCATGTGTATAATATGTCAGTATTTCAATCACTTTAGGGAGAAATGTTCAGATTTTCAATATACAATTATTATGACCATTTCCTGACACCCCATTTTTATATTATTTCTAAAATAATGAAGAAAAATATATGTCAAATAAGGCCCACCAATAAAAGCATGCAGTGATATTGAACATATTTTTAGCAAATATTGATGTTCATTTCTGCAGAACTTCCTAATTTTTAAAAAAACTGTTTTAACAGATTATCAATACAGTGGAAAACCTGGTGGCATAGTGAGTTAAGTGCTACATCTGCTAATCAAAACGATGGCAGTTCAAGTCTGCCAGGCACTCCTTGGAAACTCTATGGGGCAGTTCTACTTTGACCTATAGGGTCGCTACGAGTCGGACCAGACTCGACAGCAGTGTTTTTTGTTTGTTTGTTTGTTTGTTTTGGTTTATCAATAAAACACAACACTAATAAAAGACAAAAATAAATCCTACCTGGAAAGTTGCTTTTACAAAGAAAATACTTTTGCCTAACCTGTTTCATGCTGATTATAAAACAAGTGTTTTCAGGCAAATATAAGATACCATAAAGCAGTACAGAAATTTATGAAAAAGCAAAACATTTTGCAAGACTTTTACTATACACATAAATAATCATTTCTTTTACACATCTTTAAACCTTATTCCTATTATTCCTAATTTGTTTTTCTTTAATGAAATTCTGTTGGCTTTATGTATCTATTACAATCAACGGATTAGAGGTTCGTTAGATATTACATGTCATGATTATACTAAACTGCCAACCACATCTTCAGAAGATTAAATGTCATCTTTCTCATACAAAGCAAATTAGAACTAAGTTGGTTTTTACACATATATTCATGAATCTATCTCATATCGTATTCAGAATTTGTCTGAATACAGATGAGCCTTTCATCTTCTGGTAGTTACCTGAGACTTAAAAAATGACAAGTAATTCAAATCAGCTTTCATGAAGTTAAATTATTTCATAGGTGAATATGATGTATTAAATTATTTCACCTCTGAGTCATATCACACAATTTAACGGTGAGTTTACTGAGAAACGATTACATTTGCTGACAAAAAGTATTTAAATTATTCCTATTCAGTAGCTAGTTCATGTCTCTAATGTATAACTAACCCTTAATTTCAAAATTCTTACGAAAGGTAAGGCTAATTACAAATACTATGCCATTTACTATCAGATAGCTCTTGCTCCTAAAGGAATGTGCCTTTTAATTATTTTGTTTTTAGGATGTCAGTAAGCACTTACTAAGTAGTGCTGCCTATTTCTGCTATATTTTTTTAGGAAAAATAAGAAAATTAGAACAAACGTTTCCTATCCCCCACAAGGTTTCTATTTATTTTGGCATATCAGTAAATCACAAAATATCTAGAAAGCTCATAATCCAAGAAAAACAAAAATGACAGCCTGCACCTAAGACATATCATATATTCATCTCTTTACAGGCATCTATGACCTAGCTAACATTTAAAAAAAAAAAACAGAAGCCTACTGCCCTTGACTCAATTTCTACATGCAGACACCCTATGGGACAGAGTAGAATTACCCCATAACAGTACTTGGTGAATTCACACTGGTTACCTTTTGGTTAGCAGTCATAGCTCTCAACCACAACCAAACAAAACCAAACCCGCTGCCATCAAGTCAATTCTGATTACAGCACCAGGGTTTCCATTATTCGTCCTGTTTAGCCTGAGCCAGGGAGAAGTTAAACAACTTGCCGGGATCCTACAAACCCAGATTAAAGACCTAGAGTCTGTTACCACACTATGTTGTCATTGTTAGTTGCTGTCAAGTCAAGTCAGGCTCATGGTGACTCCAGTGCTTGACCATTTGCACCGCTCAGGGACTCCTACACATCAAAACCAAACCCTCTGCCAAGAAGTCAATTCTGAGTCATAGCAGCCCTACAGGACAAAGTAAAACTGCCCCACAGGGTTTCCAAGACTGGGGGTGCTAGTAGATGTGAACCTGTGACCTTTTGGTTAGTAGCTGGGCTCATTCCTATACCCCCAATCAAACAGAGACCTTGGAAGTATTAGAACCTGTGTTCCTAGGGTGAAACAGAAGTGAAATTTGAAACCTTTACTATATTATTGGTTTGTAGTAGTTCTTTGAAGTGGAAACAAAATGTGTAGTATTTCACAATGTTTTAAAAACATAAGCCACGTTTGAATGGAATCAGAAAAAATGCTTAATGGTTACAAAGCAGAGGATAGGTTTGATACCGAAGAATTAGTATAAAAATTAAATATATTAAAAGCCTAAATTTAAGATTTTTTAAAAGCTGCAGAGATCTATATAATAAGATGAGAAAAGTGTTCTTGAGTTTAATATAAAAACTGTTAAAAAAAAAAAAAAGCTTCAGAAATACGACTCCATAAAAATTTGAAGACATTCAGCTTAGAAAGATCATTTAGATTAGGAAGAGACACTTAAAACATATGAAACAAGGAGTTTGAGGTTTAATACATAAATAGTAAAAAATGATAAGAAAAATGCAAATAAATACACTAGAAAAAATGGATAGATATCTTACAGCTGGAAGGTCATACACACATATACATACACTTCAATATAATAGTGAGAAAGTGCTGTCTTCAGTAATCCATAACAAAACCTTTTTACTTAAATTATTACAATAAAAGGAAAGAAAAGAAAAATCTCATCATACAGAAATAGTAGAGATGTGTAAACTGCAATATAACAACATTTAAAACAATAACATAAACTGTGAATGGTTATATATCATTTGAATCCTACTGGAGACAAAAAACAATACATAAATACATTCCTGTATGAATACGAGCCCAAGAGACAAAATGGCCACATAATCCAGAGACTACATCAGCATATGACCAGAAGAACTAAACATTGCTCAGCCACTACCAATGACTGTCCTAACAAGGAACACAAGACAGTCCCTGATGTTGCAGGAGAAAAATAGGGTGCAGAACACAAACTCTATTAAAAAGACCAAACCTGATGGTCTGATAGACTCGAGGGTTCCTGAAAGACATGGCTGCTGGACTGTCTGTTAGCCCAGAACTGAAAGCATTCCTGAAGTCAACTCTTCAGGCAAACATTGCACTGGACTTTAAGACATAAAATGATACTGGCAAAGAGTATCTTTCCTGGCTAAAGTAGATACATGAGACTAACTGGACAGCTTCTGACTGCAGGCAAGATGAGAGGGCAGAAGGGGGCACAAGCTGGTTGAATGGACATGTGAAATACAGGGTGGAAAGGAGGAATGTGCTGTCACAGTTGGCGAAGAACAGCTTGAGTTACACAGCGTATGTGTAAGTTTCTTATGACAAATAGACTTGTATATTTTCACTTAAAGTACAATAAAATATTAAAACATAAATCAATGTATTCCTTTTTCACAAAAGAAACCAGAAAAAAATTTTAAAGGGGTGAACAGTGGTGTAGTGGTTAAGTGCTACGTCCGCTAACCAAAAGGTTGGCAGTTCAAATCCACTAGGCTGTCCTTGGAAACTCAATGGGGCAGTTTCACTCTGACCTGTAAGTTTGCTTTGAGTCAGAACTGACTCGATAACAGTGGCTTTATCTATCTTTAAACCAGGGAGCCACTTTAACGAAATGGAAAATGTAAAGAAAAATAACTTTTCCCTGGGGATTATTTTTATGTAAGTAACCATGTTCCTACCCCACATGAATGTCAGTTTGTCATACTGTGGAGGCTTGTGTACTGCTGGATGCTGGACGCTATGCTACATGTATCCAGATACCAGCAGGGGCCCCCATGACAGACAGGTTTGAGCTAAGCTTCCAGACACAGAAAGACTAGGAAGAATGTGGCCATCTACTTCTGAAAAGAATTAGCCCGAGAACATCTTATAAATAGCAGCAGAACATTGTCTGAGATAGTGCCAAAAGATAAGCCCCAGGTTAGAAATCACTCAAAAGAAAACTGGTAAAGAGGTGCCTCCTCAAAGTAGAGTACACCTGAATGGCGGACGTGGAATCAACCTTTCAGTACCTTCATTTGCTGAAGTGGCATGACTCAAAGTGCGAAGATACAGTTGCAAATATCCACTAATAACTGGCATGTGGACTGTATGAAGTATGACTCTAGGAAAACTGGAAATCATCAAACACGACATGAAATGTATAAACATTGATATCCAAGATATTAGTGACCTGAAATGGATTGGTACCAGCCATTCAGAATCAGAAAACCATATGATCTACTATGCTGGGAATGACAACTTGAAGATCTATTATGAAGTACATTGCTGCCAGTGACGGCATAATATCTCTACTCACACAAGGAAGGCTAGTTAATGTATTTCAAATTTACTCACCAATCATTAAGGACAAAGACAAAGAAATTGATGATTTTTACCAGTTTTTGCAGTTTGAAATTGATGGAACATGCAATAAGGTTATACATTTATAATTACTGTCAATTGGAATGCAAAACTCAGAAACAAAGAAGGATTGGCACTTGGAAAACATGGCCTTGTTGATAGATGATGCTGAAAACTCCATGATAGAATTTTGCAAGACCAATGACCTCTTCATTGCAAATACCTTTTTTCACCAACATAAACAGTGACTATATACATGGGCCTTGCCAGGTGGAATATGCAGGTATCAAATCAACTCTAGCTGTGGAAAGAGATGATGGAAATACTCAGTACCATCAGTCAGAAAAAGACCAGGTGTCAATTGCTCAAACGCAAGTTCAAATTGAAACTGAAGGAAATCAGAAAAAGTCCATGACAGCCAAGGTATGACCTTGAGTACCTTCTACCTGAGTTCAAAGACCATCTAGAGAATAGCTTTGATGCATTAAATGCAATAACCAGAGACTAGCTGAATTGTGGAATGACATCAAAGACAACATACACAAAGAAGACAAGATGACGTTTAAATGTCAGAAAGAAAAAAAAAAAACTGGATGTCAAAAAAGAATCTAAAATTTGCTCTTGGATTCAGAGTAGCTAAAAAGCAAAAGAAAGAAATGATGAAGTAAAACAACTGAACAGAAGATTTCAAAGGACAATCTGAAAGATGACAAGGTGAAGTATTATAATGACGTGTGCCAAGAGCTGGAGATAAAAAAAAACAAGAGAAGATGCTCAGCATTTCTCAAGTTGAAAGAATTGAAGAAAAAATTTAAGCCTTGAGTTGTAACAATGAAAGATTCTATGGGGAAACTACTAAATGATACAGGAAGCATCAAAATAAGATGGAAGGAATTTAAAGTCATTTTACCAAAAAAAAAAAAAAACTGGTCAGTGTTCAATCATTTCAAGAGGTAACATACGATGAGAAACCTATGATACTGACAGAATGAGCTGAAACTGCACTGAAGACATTTCCAAAAAAACAAGGCTCCAGTAATTCATGGAATATCAACTGATATGTTTCAACCATGGGATGCAGCACTAGATGTGCTCCCTCATCTATGTCAAGGAATTTGGAGAACAGCTACCTTGCCAACCAAATGGAAGAGATACATATTTAAGTCCATTCCCAAGAAAGGTGATTCAACTGAATGTGGAAATCATCAAACAGTATCATTAATATCATATGTAAGTAAAATCTTGCTAAAGATCTTTCAAAAGCAGCTGCAGCAGTAGTATATTTACAGGAAACTGCCAGAAATTCATGCCAAATTCATGAGAGGATGCAGAACCAATGATACCATTGTTGATGTCAGATGGGTCCTAGATGAAAGCTTAAAATACTAGAAAGATGTTCACCTGTGTTTTATTGACTAATGCAAACGCATTCAACAGTGTGGGTCTTAACAAACTATGGTAACACTGTAGAGAATGGAAATTCCAGAACACTTAATTGTGCTCATGAGGAATCTGTACATGGAACAAGTGGCAGTTGTGCAAACAGAACAAAGGGATACGCATGGTTTAAAGTCAGGAAAGGTGTACATCAGGGTTATATCCTTTCACCATACCTATTCAATTTCTATGGTGAGCAGATACTCAGAGAGGCTGGATTTGTAGAGAAGAATGGAGCATCAGGATTGAAGGACAACTCATTAACATCCTGAGCTATGCAGATAATACAATCTTGATTTCTGAAGGAGAATCTGAGGTACTTACTGATGAAGATGAAACACCACAGCCTTCAGTATGGATTACACTTTAACAACAACAAAAAACCCTCATGACTGGACCAACAAGTATCATCATGGTAAACAGGTAAGAGTGTGGTTGTCGAGGATTTCATTTTACTTGGATTCACAATCAACACTCATAGAAGCAGCAGTTAAGAAATCAGACTATGTACTGCCTTGACAAACCTGCTGCAAAAGAACTTAAAGTGTTCAGAAGCAAAGATGTCACCTTGAAGACTCAGGTGTGCCTGATGCAAGCCACAGTATATTCAGTTGCCTCATGTGCATATGAAAGCTGGACAATAAATAAGAGAGACAAAAGAACTACCACCTTTGAACTGTGGCATTGAGAAGAATACTGAATATATCATGAACCGCCAAAATAAAAACAGACTTGTCCTGGAAGATGTACAACTAGAATGTTCCTTAAAAGCAAGGATGGTGAGACTACATCTTACATATTTTAGACATGTTGTCACAATGGATCAATACCTAAAGATGAACATCATGCTTCGCTAAGTAGAGGGTCAAAAAAACAGGAATACTCTTGACAAGATAAATCGAGACAGTGGATACAACAATGGGCTCAAGCATAACAAGGACTGCGGGCGTGCTGCTGGACCAGCCAGTGTTTTGTTCTGTTGTACCCAGGGTCGTTATGAGTCAGAACAGAGTTGACAGCACCCAGCAGCAACAACCATGTTACTTGATACATGTTTTCATAATTCTAAGACAATAATGCACAGGTATACAAAATAATATTGGTTGATAAATTGAATTCAATGACTTCAGGTATACCTGTACTTACAAAGAATTCTCTGCCAAAAAAAGCTCAGTTTTTTGTTTTTATGAAACAAAATTAAAAACTTCTACAAAATCTCTGCTTGAATAAAATACAAGTAGGCTTCTGATAGCTTCCAAACCTAAACATAATGAACCTATTATAGAGCTTTATTCACTGTCAGGTTTTTTGTTTTTTGTTTTTTGTTTTTTTTTTATCAGTGTATAACAGTTCATCAGCAATAAGGACAATGTTAAGTATAAAATGTACTATCATTAAATATTATTTTGTAAGCATTCTGAATTATATTTTAGGAATGTGACAAAGACAACGTTATGTGTTTATCACACCACTTCTTCCTCCAGGGTTTCCAAGAAAACTGTATTTACCAACTTTCTTTGAGGACAGCTTCAGAATTCTATAACTGTACTTTTGGCTAATGAACTGTGGACTACACCTTGTCTATAAAAACACTCCCTTTGATCCTTTAGCTCTCTCTTACCTTCCATGATGCCTTGGAAGCCCTGTTTTCTAGATAGTAGGGTTACAGTGACAGAAGTTGGCCCCCTGGGCTACCACATAGTAAAATCTTTCAAGGAAACCTCCTTTATCTGTGTCACAGTGAAATCATCACAAAAAAAGACCTTTGTTTGTTTAAGCCACAGTGGTTTTGAAATTTTAACATAGCACAGCCCAACTATTCCAGTAGACAATTGCACTATGAAATTGATTAACTGAACAAAAATATTGATGAGTACCTTAAAAAACATAATTCTTAAAAAATGAAAAAGAGTAATAACGAAAATGACTGAAATGATGATTCACTAACCCCAAAGCCAAAACAATCAAGTTTACAGAAAGAGAGTATAAACCATACGAAATTATATTGGTGATTAAGTTTCAGTACAGCCTTGGCAATTTACTTTTAGAATATCATCATTTACCAAGCTAATATATATTGACTTCAGTTTATAAAGTGAAGGGTTATAATTTAGTAGTGTGACAACCATTTTGCTTGTAAAAGCACTTTGCTTTTAAAACATGTTTTAAATAAAAATTCTCAACAACTTCAGAAAAGTAGAGTTATACTCAATTCAAGCAATTTTATGATGTTCTCAAGACATTCAATTTCCATACTGTCATACTATACTGCTAAAGGTATAGCCATTTGTGTTGGGGGAAGCACTACACTGAAAGCTAAGAAAGTCCTCCTGAATAGTGTTTATGCATTCCTGTGAGATATCTTATTGACAGAAACTCTTAATTATAAATACAATGATTTTCTATAGTTTAATTTTATATGAATTTTGTAACATGATTTTTCCAAGAAACAAGTTCATATACCATTATTTCACATTTTATTATCTGCATAAACCAAAACAAACTCACTGCCTTTGAGTCAATATTGATTCATAATGACTCTATAACATAGGCTTTCCAAGGCTATAAATCTTTACAAAAACAGACTTCCAGTACTTTGTTCCACAGAGTGGCTTTCAGGTTTGAACTTCCAACCTTTCAGTTAGCAGCCAAACACTGTAACCACTGCACCACTAGCGCACCATTATTTGAATACTGCCCATATAATTTCGCTAGGTCCATACACTTCCTATTCTATTAAGTCAATTTACACTAATGGACATTGTAATATTCATGTAACATAAAAGATTCTCTGCTACAGTCACATTTTTACTACATATTAAAATGAATATATTGTTGTGAGGTGCTGTTCAGTCAGTTCTGACTCATAGAGACCCTGTGCACAACAGAATGAATCATTGCCTGGTCCTGTGCCATGCCCGCAATCGTTTTTATGCTTAACCCCGTCATTACAGCCACTGAGTTAATCCATCTCCATGGTCTTCCTCTGTTTCACTGACCCTCCACTGTACCAAGCATGATGTCCTTCTCCAAGGATTTATCCCTTCTGACAACATGTCTGGAAACCCTGGTAATGTAGTGGTTAAGTGCTACATCTGCTAACCACACAGTTGGTAGTTCAAATCCTCCAGGTGTCCTTCTCCAGAGGTTTATCCCTCCTTACAGCATGTCTGGAAACCCTGGTGATGTAGTGGCTAAGTGCTACATCTGCTAACAGTAAAGTCAGCAGTTCAAATCCTCCACGTGACCCTTGGAAACTCTATGGAGCAGTTCTGTTCTGTCCTAGAGGGTCTCTATGAATCAGAACAGACTTGACAGCAGTGGGTTTGGACATGTCCAAAATATGTGAGGTGAAGTTGCCCTATCTTTGCTTCTAAGGAAGACTCTGGCTGTACTTCTTCCAGAAGAGATCTGTTTGCCCTTTTGGTAGTCCATGTACACTCAATATTCTGTAACATAATAATTCAAAGGCATTAATTATTCTTCTGTCTTCCTTATTCATTGTCCAGCTTTTGCATGCGTATGATGAGACTGGGTCAGGCACACCGTAATCTTCAAGGTTACATCTTTATTTCTCAACACTTTAAAGAGGTGCTTTGCAGCAGATTTTCCCAATGCAATGTGTCTTTTGATTTATTGACTGCTGTTTCCATGGGCATTGATTGTGGGACCAAGTAAAATTAAATCCTTGACAAACTCAGTCCTTTCTCCATTTATCATAATGTTGCTTACTGGTCCAATAATAGATATTCCATCATGACTTCTACTTCAGGACAGATCTGGAAATGTTCTTTTTGAAGATAAATGCAATACAATTCCCCTTCAAGTTTTTGTTCCCAGCATAGCAGACCATATGGTTGTCTTATTCAAAATGGCCAGTACCAGTCCAATTCAGGCCACTAATGCTTAAGATATCAATGTTTATACATTCCACTAAATTTATGGCAATTTACAGCTTTCCTAGAGTCATGCTTCTTACATTCCATGTTCAATTATAATTCTGTGTTTGCAGATGTTTCTTCTCATTTTGAGTCATGCCACATCAGCAAATGAAGGTTTCAAAGGCTTTTTAGCCCATTGATGTCATTAAGGTGGACCTCTACTTTGAGGAGGCAGGTCTTCTCCAGTCATCTTTTAAGCGCCTTCCAACCTGGAGGGCTCCCTTTCTGGCACTATATCTAAGTGTTCTGCTGCTACTCGTAACGTTTCTGTTGGCTAATTCTTTTCAGAAGTAGAATTCTGTGTCCTTCTTCCTAGTCTGTCTTAGTCTGGAAGCTCAGCTAAAACCTGTCCACTATAGGGTGACCTGCTTGTGTCTGAATGCTAGTGGCATAGCTTCCAGCATCACAGCAACACACAAGCCCCCACAATAAGACAAACCGACAGACAAGTGATGGAAAACAAATATACAGCCATTGTAATAAAAATGATTATATGTGAACATTATAATAAAGCACGGTTAGGTTCCAGGTCACCAACACTTCCCCAATCATACTGTATTTATTAAAACATTATTATATATGATAAATCTATTAAAATATTAATTTGTGTTATTCTGGCCATTGTCCCCCCCAATCCATCCACTCGCATTTTGATCTGGTAACAAAACTTTGTAGTTCTTTGTCCCAAGATTTCTGGTCAGGAGAAAAGCAGAAATAGTCTATCATAGTTTCCACAATTTTAGTTCATGACATACCCTAGAGAAGAATAGTAGATCATGTCAATAGAAATATTTCCCAAGGAATGGTTACCCTGAGAGGAATGTCTGCATCATAAGCATGAGGACTCCCAACCACACTCAGCCGCCAGTACACCAGGGAGGCATCACAGCAGCAGAGCTATGCAATCTAACAGGTCCACGAAAATGCTGGTGACTAACACAGAATAACAGATAAACATGGTAGGAGAGTGCTCTGGCACATTCAAAGACCCCAGAAATTTGGCATGATTGGTTTGATGTGGGAAAAGGGAAAAAAGAGATACTAAGACTGAATGAAGGTAAATTATCTATTGAACTGGTGAGATGGGTGCACAGAGTTGGAATTCAACTGATTTAAAGAAAACGTTAAGATGTGGTATTGATTACACAACTTAGTTTATAGACTAAAGAACATGTCTACTATACCAGTAAAAGCATATTGTTAATTGAACCCAACCACCTTTTAGTAAAGGTTTTCTAAGGGACTTATAAAACCAAAACCAAACTGTTGCTGTTGAGTTAATTTTGATTCATGGTGATCCCATGTGTTACAGAGAACTTCACAGGGTTTTCTTAGATGTGATCTAGAAAAAATAGATTGTCAGAACTTTCTTCCATGGTACTGCTGTATGGATTGAAGCTGCCAACTTTTAGGGTTAACAGTCAAGTACAAACCATTTGCACCACCCAGAGGCCTAAAGGAACTATAAGCTTCACTTCAAAATGACAGTAATATATTTCTCCAGCTCAAGTTACTGTATTAAGCCTCATGACCTTCCCTATAAACACACAAACACACACACAGTCCTGCCAATACTCCACTGTACACAGACTAACTTTTTTCTCTTAATTTTACACACTCTAACCCCACCACCAGCAACAAAAAGAGTACTCTCTTTCAAGAAATATTCTTTAGAAGAACACTTCTAGTATCCCTAAAGAAATTTTGAACCCAGAAATGGAGGAAGAATCATCATCTCCCTGCAATATCCATATACAGATCATTTATAATGCTTAGTAAAAGAAACTATACAAAATATTCTGTGAAGTTACATGTCTCTGATCATTGATTTAATGACTTTTTTAAAAAGCGTCAACAAGCATCTGCCTTGAACGTCTCAAATTTATTGTCTGTTAAAAAACTAAATGTTGACAACTCAGTTAAATTGATTACTGTGGTATTAAACCAAAAACCAAACCCAGTGTCATCGAGTCGATTCTGACTCACAGCGACCCCACTGGGCAGACTAGAACTGCTGCAAAGAATTTTCAAGGAGCACCTGGTAGATGTGAACTACTGACCTTTTGGTTAGCAACTGTAGCGCTTAACCAACCACTACACCACCAGGGTTCCCAATGTTGTAGTACAGTAAATAAAATACTACCTTTTCAGAGGCTTATTTGTCACCTTTTAAAGAAATAATCTGAAATTATCAACTATCCAGAGGTTCAATAATTGAATTGAGAAGTTGAATAACTCATGAAAAAAATTATTCCATGTTAACATGAAGTCAGAAATTTTGAAAACACTAACCAAGATCTGTTGATTATATAATTCAGCAGTCTTCATTCTGCTAGTCATTTTATATCGTAGAGTTTAAAGGTTGGACAATGTCAGCGAAATCCTGAGTTTTTCCATGAAGGATATTTCTAAAACTCTTTGGGGGATTATTACCTAAGGCTGATTTTTTTGTCTGCTATAAAAAGATCTCTATACACTGACATAGAGTCTCCAGATTTTTATTCATCTTGATTCCCTAAATGATTTTCCCTGAAATGAGAATTACTGAATTAATACATAGCATATGCTGCTAAACAGGAAAGAATCCTAGTTCATGTGAGCTACCAAGATAAAATTTAATAAAAGCAGAAAGACTAACTCACCCTTAAATATGAATTCAGTAAAAGGTTGTACTTTGTTTGTTGTTGTTTGTTTTATTTTATTTTTCTTCTTCCTAGAGATTTTCAAACACTAAAGTGAAGACAGGTATTTCAGTGTTGTCACTCTGTCTATCACGAACTATACACTCACTGTCCCTCTTTCGATATTTGTCCCCCTCACCCCCGCCAGAGACCAGCATGACATCTAAAAGGAAAGAATACAGGAGACTAAAAATAATAAGAAAACAAACAGTTAGGTAAAAGTTAACAATGAAGCTTTCTTTCCCTTTAACTACAGCTTTAACCCATTAGACGAGAAATCTTAATACTTAGGTTTCCTATTACATGTCTCATTCTAAACAATAATGTACCCTTAATAGCTTCCCACTATACAATTGGTCAATTATTCAATAGCAGTGATTTTTTTAAATAGAAAAGGTATGCTTTTGCATATATTTTTCAAAAGAAAATCAAAATGGATACTGTTCTGAGGTTATCACCATGGCACATGGAAAAAAAAAAGCACCTAATACTTCCATTGATTATTCTATTTTTGAAAGACTTTTACGCACAAGGTTTTTAACTCATGTGATTTACAAAAGATCTCCTTACACGCAACACACAGTTTATTTTTCTAGGACTTGTGCAACTTTGGAAACCCTGGTGATGTAGTGGGTAAGTGTAGTGGATAATCAAGAGGTGGGCAGTTTGAGTTCACCAGATACTCCTGGGAAACTCTATAGAGCAGTTCTACTCTGTCCTATATAGCCTTCCTGTGAGTCAGAATCGACAAGACAGCACTGGGCTTGGCTTGGATACAACAGTGGATACTAAATGATTTTTTTCTCCCCTTTACCAATATTTATACAAATTGTTCTGTGCCTTTGGTTATAGTTTTTCCAATGTGTCAGCATTCTCAATATTTCCAGACTGTTGTATTTCCATTGATCTTGTTTTCTTTCCCCTCCTGGCCTTCTCATCTTTGCTTCTGGATAACTGTTGACTCTTCAGTCTCATACAGCTGATTGTTTAAAGGAGCACATTATTCACAGGTGATACTGTTTATCGTATAAGTCAGTCTATTATTTGGCTAAAAGATGACCTTCAGAAATAGCTTCAATTTCAAGTTCAAAAAGTGTCTTAGGGCTATAACCTTGGGGTTCCTCTAGTTTCTACTGGTCCTGTAAGTCTAGTTTTTTTTTTTTTTAGGAATTTGAGTTTTGTTCTACATTTTTCTCCTATTCCATTCAGGACCTTATATTACGTCTCTGGTCAGAATGGTCAGTAGTGATAGCGGGGTACCATCTAGTTCTTCCAGTCTTAGATTTGAAAAGGCTGTGGTTCATGTGGGCTACTAGTCCCAAGAACTTGTTTCTTCTTGAATCCATGATTTCCTTTACTCTCTTTTGCACCATACAAGTAGAGACCAGTAGTTGTACCTTAGGAGGCCACCCATAAGCTTTTAAGATCCCAGAGGTTACTCACCAAATTCAGATGTAGAACATTATCTTTTGAACTATGTTATGCCAACTAATAAAGTTGTCCCCCAAGATTATGATCCCAAGCCACCCCCTCAACCATTAAACCAATCCCAGAAGTAGTCTGGGTATGTCTAGACAACCACCATAGCTGTGTCCCTAAGTAATTTGTTACATATGTGAATATATATGTAGCACACAGAAATGTATACACATGTGCCTGCAGATACATCTATAAATGATTTAAATTCATTATGTTCAGTATAACAATAAAAATTAATCTAATAGCATAGCCATTGAGAAATACTCAATCACACTGGAAAATTAAACTTTCCACTAATTGGCTATTGTTCTCAAATTGTCAGTTAACAGAAACAGCTTTTGTTTGGTATAAAATAAGCCAAAGATATAAATAAAAATAAAATAATAAAAAATCCCAGCAAGAAATCTGTGCTTAGTGAAATAACAGACAAATAGAGTATAAATGTGTAGCCATCTGGAGAATAAGAAAACCAAAAGTAATAAACAGCATTAGGAATTTATTACAAAGAAATTATACCAACAGCTTCTGAGCACAGCTCTATATGGAAATATTCAAATTAGTGGGTAAAGAAATACATTACATGCTATGTATTTGGACTGTACTGATGTCATTTTACACATGAACTCATGGCATAATATTTGCTAACTAATCTAAACTAGCTTGGCTATAAACGCTGTCATACTGATTGAAAATTTGCTAGCATATTCCTAACAGGCAGTTGTAATGAATGACACAATTTGATAGCATTGTCTAGAGCCAGAGGGATATGATAGTGGGTCATTTTAGACAGCGAAGTACAGAAGCCAAAGAGATTAATAAATCTGAGAGCAACTGAGATATCATGCAGACACAAAACTGAGGGGAGCAGAGGGGAGGAAATAATGAAAACTAAATAGGCCAAAGAAACAAGTAAAAGTTCATTATTACCATGCTTCAGGGGGGTACACAGTAGGATCTGAAATAGTTCCTGTCTTCATCACAAGTATCATTTTGACAATTCCATTTCGATTTGTTACTTCAAAATCTAGATATAAGAGGAGGAGATAAAATGATCAAAAATGTTCTTTCCCACCATCTCAATCAACACTTCAAAAATATCACCCCAATTTGAGTGTGTTAAAAATCAAATTCCATCATGAGGCAGTTTTTTTTGGGGGGGGGGGTGATTCTTATAATGTAATAACTATGCATTTTATTTCTCTTCCAATCCTCCAAAAAATAAAAACAAACTCACTGTAGCAGAATCAATTTTGACTTATAGCAACTCTATAGGACAGAGTGGAAGTGCTCCATAGAGCTTCAAAGGAGCAGCTGGTGGATTTGAACTGCCAACCTTTACGTGTTGCAGATGTAGAACTTACCCACTACACCCTCATGGTTTTCTTTGAATCCACAGTGTCCAGCAAATACTACGTAGTCAGAAATATTTCTTCGATAGATTTACTGAACTCTGAGAAAGAAGATTGCCAGAATTTTAGTTTGACGTAGTAATGATAAATGAGCAGAAAATATCTTTTAGTTTATTCCATTTCAAAGTTAATTAAATCTGAAAAAAGAAAAATTTTCTTAAGGCCCTATCACATAACCACTAGCTACATTTAAATTTAAACTTAAATTTAGATATTTAAATAAGCTTAGATGTTTAACAAAATTAACTGTAAAAATTCAATTCCTTGTATGTACTTGCCAGTGTCAAGTACACAAAAGCGACATGTAGCTAGTAGCTACTGCATTATACATTTCCCTAATTACAGAAAAGTCTCTTGAACAATGTTCTAGAGCATGCAAGCAACATGCTGTCATTTTCACTAAATATTTTCCAAACTCTATTATTAACTTATTCATTCATAAATATCTACTAAATATACATTATATGTAAGGCACTGAAAACACAAAACTAAATGAGGTCCAGAGTTGTGAGAACAAGAACAGCCACGCCTGAGATTTCTAGATTGCTTTCGATACATATCTTTCTTTTATTCTTGCTGTGCTATAGTCTTTGCCTAGAATAAAGCTGTTCTGAGAGTATAAATTGAGTAAACTGAAAACCTTAAGCAATGGAACATTTACGATAATTAATATGTATTTAACACAAACTGACATAACTTTACTATCAAACATACTCAGCTTTTGCAGCCATCACATGTGTAATTTCTTGGTTTAACAATTTTAATTCCTGATGTTATTTTTTTCTTTAGAAAATAATAATATTAATAAAATCCCAATTGCAAGCAGTTGTCTTCCAGTCAATTATGACTCATGGAGACTCCATGTGTGCTTAGTAGAATTGCTCCCTAACAATTTTAAGGCTGTGACATTTCAGAAGCAGATCATTAGGCTTATCTTCCCAAGACACCTATGGGTGTTTGAACTACCAACTTTTCAGCTTGTAGTCGAGTGCTTAACTGAATGCACCATCCAGGGCTCATCACTCTCATTTAATACAAAATAAAACTTTTTAAAAGGAAAGAAAACAATTTCATAGTTTGTCTATGAAACATCTTACTAACCATCCACATAGGGATATTCAGACACCTAATATTCCATTTAAAGTATGTGATTAGTGCCCATTAAAATAAGCAATTTAGTTCCAGGTACTCATGTGCTCTTGGTGATGATCTTCAAATATTTTTCCAATCACTTTGTCTCTCCTCCACCTCTGAGACCTGATTTACCATCCCTGGTATCTGAAAGTACATTCATTTTATTGGTTTGTGGTTTAATGCAAAATTTTGCTAGTATGCTAAGGAATGTAGAGCTTTAGTTTAAACAGAAAGTTGTTTTTTGTTTGTTTGTTTTTTGTCATTTCTTCTGTTCACACAACCTACAAATTCTCTGGGAAAAGAAGTCAGAAAGCAGTATTTATAAAAAGAGCCAAACTAAGGTGAAACAGAGTGATATAATTGTGAAAGCAGAAGATAATCAGGTAGTTTCATAGAGTTTCAAAGAACACAGCTTGTAAGCCAAAAGTGGGATTAAATTTCACGTGAGCACCTTACTAGCTATCCAACCTTAGTATCTGTAATTAATGTATCTGAGCTTTGGTTTTCTGCTCTAGAAAATGATGTAATAGTAATACGTCACAGTGTTCTTGTGAAGTAAGATAACAGATGCAAACTGTTTTGTCTGACTACCAGCATATAGCAGCCCAGTGCTGTCAAGTCAATTCTGACTCACAAGAGCTTCTCAAATGGCATTGATTTAAATTCAGTGAACCAAGGTTCATTAACAAGTTATACATTCATGAACAGATTACTTAACCTGCTCAGATTTCTCTATATCTCAGCTTACTAAAATGAGGATAAACTGAATTTACCTTATTGAACTTGGATGAGTATTGAGAGACTCAATACACAAACAGACAATGACCAGGTCACATACGACAGTCGAATTTTCACCCACAACCCCAGCAGCAACCAGCTCTAGAAGCCAAAACAGAACCACTATAACAATTAGCCCAGCATTCTAAGGACTTGGTCAGTAAATGGCATTTTCCCTGAATTTCCCATCCCCTGCTTCCAAGAACTTCTCCCATCCCCCAAAACCCTGGTGGCACACTGGGTAAGTGCTACATCAGCAGTTCGAAGCCACCAGATGCTCCTTGGAAACTCTATGGAGCAGTTCTACCCTGTCTTACACATTCGCTATGAGTCAGAACAGAATCGATAGCAGTGGGTTCAGTTTTCATCTGGCTTCCAACCCAGGACCAACTAAGGAACGCTAAGTGTGCTCCCAAAGACAATCACAAAGCAGTGTAGTCAGCCAACCTCCATTTTCCTCATACTACCAACCTCCAATCAGAGCATACCTGAAGCTTTCCCTTTTTTTACTGCCTTTGAGTCTCTGTGGATATAGTCCATGCAAATACAACAGATTTACTTTGCAAATGGAATTGTAACATTCTTGCACACCAGAGGGACTATTTCTTGATGATCCAGATGACTCCTCTGTTTCTAATCAAGTTTTGTCTGCTTTGGATATACCATCCCCTTCCTTACATTTGATGCATTCCACAGCTAAAGATCTTGACAATTCACCTGCCATTATATGGGCTAAAACTGCCACTGACATAGGGAAAATAATTGGAGCAGAAACTATTAAAGTCCAGATTTGGTGTTGAGTGTAGCTGAATCAGCTCTGAATCATAGAGACCACATAAAATAGAATAGAACTGTCCCATATGGTTTCCAAGGCTGTAATTTTTTTTCCCTTGGAGTGGCTGGTGGGTTCAAACAGCCAACCTTTTGGTTGGCAGCCAAGCACTTAACCACTACACCATCAGGGCTCCTTAACATCCCGGTAGATCTTAGCAAAACATTATCTAAACTTTTCCAGTAAGGCTTGAAGCCAGAAGTAAAAAAAGAGCTCGAACCCATAGAACAAGGCCTCACATCCAAAGATCTTCTCATAGCCTACACTATTCCTTGTAACACACCCACCTTGAGTGTAAAGAAACGAAATGATTGAAGATACTGGTTTGTTCAAGACTTCAAGATTGTCAACAAAATCATTATCCCTCAGTACCTGCCAACTTGCTGACCCCACTTCCAACTGAGGACCAACCAGAGAAAGTCAAATATACTCCTCAAACCAATCATGGAAGAGCCCCCACTTCTAGTTAGCCCACCTCTAGTTTCTACACACTGACAACCTCCATGCTTAAGCCCTCCCCTTTTTCAGTAGACAGTTTTCCCACCTCCTTGTCTGTCTTTGAAAAAACAAGTGATAATGGCTGTAGCTAACTCTAAATAACCTCTGCTGTTTTCATTTCACTGGTCTTTATTCCACCGCACTGTAACTGATTTTAAACATGTTATATATATTTTATTAGTATTGTTACTGTGCAGAAAACAGACATGATGACATCACAGCTACTAAAGCTCACCCATACAACCATCTGCTTATGGACATACTTTTTCCACCAGAATCATATTACAAATGCTTATAAAATGAGCAATCTGGTTTTCTCTGTGTATCATTCCCACAATACTTATTCTTCACCTACATTGACTATTTCAGTGGCGCGATCATTTCGCATTATATAAACGAGTTAAAAATGGCCTCTGTGTACTGATCTCAGGTGGTTTATTTCTTCAGAGCAAACTGAGACCCATTAATACAAAAAACACACTGGTACCAAATTCAAATTTATACATATTTAGTTATTTCAAAATAGCCAAAATAAGCATATTTTTTAGCCACTTAGGGATCTGACTCGATGGAACTTGGCAGAGCCTATTTGTTTAGGATACCCTGTGAAACTGTACCAACACCTGCTAGTCCTAGGTGAGATAAAATCCTGTAGTTACAAGAACCCACAAGTCCCTCACGGCTCAGTGGCTCAATGGTTAAGCACTCAGATGATGTTAACCAAAAGGCTGGTGGTTCCAACCTATCGGCTGCTTCAGGGGAGGAGGATGTGGCAGTCGGCTTTGTAAAGATTCCAAACCAAAAACAAATCCATAGTCATCTAGTCAATTCTAACACAGTAAAACTGCCATATAGGGCTTCCAAGGCTGTAATTTTTATGGAAGCCGACTACCATATCGCTCTCCCAAAGGCAGGCAGGTGGGTTGAAACTGCCAACCTTTCTTAGTAGCTTAGCATTTAATTAACCACTGAGCCACACACATAAGCTCTCACTTTGTTCTTCCCTTCTCTTGGGGGTTTTTATGCCCTCCTAACGTTTTGGTGGCTTCCTACACCACTTAGCTGTGGAAGACCTCTTGTATTGAGAGACCATCCTTCACAAGCAGCTATTAATGCTTCAGCCCCAATAAATACCTAATGCTATTTTCTGACCATATTTCTTCTCTTGATCAGCTCCAAATTCTCTCATACCTACTACACTGCTTTACTCTCTTTATCATATACCATTCTCCTTTTCATTTTGTCTGGACTCCAGCCTTTTAAGAAGTTTCTAGCCAATATTCTCATTTGCTTTCAATTCCACATGCCTATATTTGGTGTGGTACTTAGGTGCTATGGCTGCTAACCAGAAGGTGAGCAGTTCAAATCCACCAGGAAACTATGGGACAGTTCTACGCTGTCCTACAGGGTCACTATGAGTCAGAATTGACAACAATGGATTTGGTTTTGGCTTTTATATAAACTCACGATAGACATTTTTTATTTTATTTTTCCCCCAGAAAACCTCCTTACTTCGATAGAAACAAGGCACCTTTCTTTTGAGATAGTTCACTTCCACTCCGTTCACATGGTTCAACAAACTGTTACCATAGTACTGCCATACAGAACGTGGATGCTCTAAGGACAGGCAGATGAACTAACTGGGACCACGGTTTTTCTGGATACTCTTCTTAGATGCAGATTTGGAAATATTTGATTCTAGAGGGTTTGGAAGTAATGGTGCTAGCCTTGTGAAATAAATTAGTGTGAGAATGAAGCCTATGTTGAAAGGGAAGACAAAAGAAAAATCTATTCAAATATGATTCACTGCTGTGGAGAAATGAAAATGAAGAACCAGGAGCAGCGGATGGGCTAATATTCAAATTTAAATTTTGGGTAGTTCTGGAAACTAGCTGGATATTGTTCATAAAAATTCCTTAAAAATACAACAAAATGAAAAGCGCTGCATAGTCAAGGCAGAAATGCACTGTTGTTGCTAGTAGTTGCTTTGGAGCGGATTCCAAGCCAGGGTGACGCCATGTGTGCAGAGCGGAACTGCTCCAGAAGGGTTTTAACGCTGTGATCTTTTGGAAGCAGATCACCAGGCCTCTTTTCCAAGATGCCTCTGGGTATGTTCCACCCTCCAACTTTTAGGGTCGTAGTCAAGCACATAACAGTTTGTGCCACCCAGCCACTCCTAGAAATGAACTAGCTGCGCATAAATGTCTAGACAATAACTCAACTTAAACGAAAGAGCTGAAAATTCTTCAGATTTTTGACTGTGTCTTTCAATTAACCATGGCTCTACAGATTCTGGTAAGTGACAATAAGTGACTGTAAAGGGTGTGGAAGTAAGTTAAAACCTACTGCTCTACAGGACCAAAGGGAACAGAAAAAAAAAAAGTCTATATGTCTGTCTGTCTAGCTATCTATCTAACGGAAGAGTATTTAAAAAAATAGTACATACGGGAACAGAAAAAATCAATCTATATATCTATAATCTGTCTAAAAAACGGTAGATATGGGTCAGGATACCCAGGTAAACAGAGTAGACAATGCTGTGATGACGATAAGCTAGTGAAAGTGAGAAGCTAACAAATCAGTTCACAAATCTTTACTGAGTAGCCAGTGACTTATAATAGAAATAACAGAAAATGCTTTCAACCGGTAGTCAGGATACCCAAAGTCTCCTAGATCTGAAGCTTGCTAATTCCTTGACCTTGGCCAAGTCACGTTTCTGCTCTAAGCCTCAGTTTCTTCAACTGCAGACAGAAGCGATGGAATGGATATCCCCGCGGTACGTTACAGAGCAAATAAGGAAGTACAGAATTCCCAGCCTCTCCGCCAGGAAAACTACTCAGTACTTGAGTTGACTGGATGACGGCCACTTGAAAACTGAAATAACAGAAGATACAAAGAACAACTGAAAAGAATAACACATGAGCCACCACAAGGAGGCCTTAGAAGCAAAATAACTGGTAGAAATCATTGTTGCAGGATGCTAAAGCCCTAGGACGCAGCGGTCGGCAGGGTGAAGTACAGCCGGGCGGCCAGTGGAGGGAGACTCTGCGTCCCTGCCGCCAGCCGGGGAGCTTTCTCCGAAACTGGTGAAGAGAAAACCCCTCAGAAAAGTTCCTAGCCCGGATAGTGACTGCGAATGGGGCACGACCCGGCGGGCGGCCTCGGGGGCCGGGCTCAGGGCGCCGCCCGCGGGAGCGGTACAGGCGCGGGGGGCAGGGCTGGGGCGCCGCCGCCGCCCCGGCGCTCGCCGCCACTCACCGTCTCCGCCCGTCTCCCGGCGCCGCCCAGCCCGCCAGCCGACTCGGCCCTGCCCGCGGCGGCCGAGGCCCGGGTCCGTTACTCGGTGACCAGGCAACCGCGGCAGCGGCGTGAGGAGCCGGCGCTGGCCGACCAGCCGCCCGGCTCGCGGCCCGCGGCGCCGGGGGCCCGCCAGCCCGGCGCCTTCCGGGCGCTTCCGCTCCGGGCCCGGGCGGCGGGGGCGTCCCGCTCCGGGCCTCCGCCCGCGCCGCCGCACCGCCGCTGCTTTCTTCGGCCGACTCCTCCTTTTCCTCAGTCCGAGCACGGGTCAAGCCCGGTGCCCGCTGTGGTGTTTATTCAGCCCGAAAACAGCAGGAATCTCAGAACGAGATTTCTGAGGTGGTAAATAGCCTCCCTTCATTATCATCATTTCCTCTCTTTTGCTGACTGTCAGGTGGTCCAGTGGTAGTGCTGCGGCTACCAGCCAAAAGGTCGGCAGCTGGAATCCACCAGGCGCCCCTTGGAAGCTCTATGGGGCAGTTGGGCTCTGTCCTACAGGGTAACTGGGTAGCGCATATGAAGAAGAGGATAAACGTGGCAAAAGTTCAGTTTGATTCTGTTGTTGCTTCTAAAAATGACTAAACCCTGGTGGCTCAGTGGGTTAAGTGCTGCATCAGCTAACCAAAAAGCAGTTCAAATCTGCCAGGTGCTCCTTGGAAACTCTCTGACCTCTAGGGTAGCTTGGAGTCGGACCCGACCTGAGGACGGTGGGCTTGGTTTTGGTTTCTAAAGTGACTTCAGGATTGAGAAATCTGAACCAAGTATTAGAGAGAAAGGAACTTTTGTGTTTGGGAATTAGAGTGGGGCAAGTGATGAATTCAAACCTTTGTTCAAGGATTTCCATCTAACATGAATTTTTGGAGCAGTGGCCATCCTCACAAAAAATGGTGAGTGGTAGACAAGATCTCAGCTGGTCTTCAGTGAATTGTACACTGTGTCCCAGAGTAGGCTTCTGAGAGACATTCGTGCTTTATTACTGTTCTCAGCACCCTGGGGGTGTACCGGCTAAGTGCTTCAGCTGGTAACCAAAGGGTCGGCCTTTCAGATCTGCCAGGCCTCCTTTGAAGCTCTGTGGGACAGTTTTACTCTGTTCTATAGGGTCTGTAATGAGTTGGAACTGACTGGAGGGCCATAGGTTAGGTGTGGTTTTATTCTCGGCACCTGCTATCTTACACAAAAACAAGCACTGGAGTATAGACTGAAGGTGTTCAGAAGCACAGGATCGGGATCAAGATTAGAGCTTTTACCCAGATATTTGTAGGCAACACAGACAATGGACAACCACTAGCACAGGTTAAATCTATTACCTGAAGGGATAATTTTGTTAAGGACAGTTCTCTTTAATGGAGAGAAATGGAAATCAGCGAGGTCATAACCTGGAAAAAGACTTTTTCAGCCAAAAATGAAAAAAAGGAAGCAATGATAGGTAAAATAGAGAAAGGTCTTAATCTTAAATTAATATGTGCAGAAGCAAACCTCTATTTTTAATTAAAACATAGATTCCAGAATGCACTCTCCTCTTTTCCAAATCCCTCCATTCATTATTCAAATTTGACTGGTTAGCAGTGCAGTGTTAAATTATAAACTAAATGAATCGCTTGCATGCCAGTAAATATGTATTCATGAGGTTTCAAAATATGTAAATGAATATACTAAAACAATACCTGGCTCTCAAAACAAAACCTAACTTGCAAGCAACTTCGTTGTTGACAACTTTATCTTAATGAATCGGAACTCACTGATTGCAATTACTATATACCTATGCGGTAGGCAGAATTCTAAAATGGTCCTGAAGATTTCAATTCATTGGTGTATACTCCCTGAATAATCCTGTTGTTATTGTTGTTGTTATTTGCTGTCGAATGAGTTCCAACTGGTCGTTGACCCTGTGCACAACAGAACAAAGCACTGTCTGGTGCTGTGCCATCCTCACAATCAGTGTTAAGCCTACTCTTCCAGTCACTGTGTTCATCTTGTGGAAGGCTCTCCTGTTTTTTGCTGTATTTTACCAAGCATGATGTCCGTTTTCAGGGACCTATTCTTCCTCACAGTATGTCTGACTTAGTCATCTAGTGCCGTTTTGACAAACATACCACAAGGCTTTAAAAAGAGAAATTTTACTTTGTCACAGTCCAGTAGGCTAAAAGTCCCAATTGGGGGTTTTATTTCCAGGGGAACCTAAAAGGTTATCTCTGATGGCTGTGGAGGAAGGTTCTTGTCATCAGTCTTCCTTAGACTGGGACCTTTAGGCACCGGGACCCAAGTCCTTTCCAAAAGATGCACTCTGATCCTGGCACTGTTTCTTGTGGGTATGAGGTCCCCATCTCTCTACGCTAGCTTTTTTATTTTATATCCCAGAAGTTTGCCTCAAGGCACTATACAGTCTTACGCGTTGAATCCTGCTATAGCAATACAGCTGCCACCCATCTTCCTCATTAACATCATAGAGGCAGGGTTTACAGCATGGAAGAACATCACACAAGACCAGGAGTCACAACCTAGCCGTATGGCTATACACATTTTGGGGGGAACATAACTCAATCCATAACAGTGTCCAAAGTATGTGAGATTTAGTCTCGTCATCCTTCTAAGGAGCTTTGTAGTTGTACTTCTTGAAAGACAGGTTTGTTCATTCTTTTGGCAGTTCATGCTGTACCCAATACTCTTTTGCAATACCACAATGTAAAGGCAAGCCCCCGAGACATGTTGAGATATGTATTCCTGGGGCCTGTGAATGTGATGAATTGTACTCCCATGATAAGTTTATGTCACACACTTGGCTTTAAAAAGAGAAGTTATCCATCATGAGTCTAACTAAGTGAGCCTTTCAAAGGGACTGGGTTCTTTCTGGAGTCAGAGATTCAACATATCACAAGGAGTTGAGGCAGGGAAGAGTCTTCACTGTCAGTTCTGAAGACTGAAGGTGCAACTTAGGAAGAAATGTGGGTAGTTACTAATGTTCATTATTAAAATGGTCCCAGCATACAGCCAGTAACAAAACACAGACTTCAGTCCTAAACCAGATGAGAATAGATGCTGAAAACACCTTGAGTCCAGCTTTGTGAGACCCTGAGCAGACAACCCGGTAGACATCACCCATACTTTAGATCTACAGAACATGAGCTACTAAATGGGTGTTGTTTTAAGCTGCTACGTTTGTTATAATGTCTTAAACAATAGAAACTTAGTGACTCTTAACTTAATTCAATTAAACAAAAATGGAAATATTTATACAGAGCCGGGGGGTCTCAAGAAACCAAGTACAGGATTATAGCTGAACTCAAACAGGATGGGATTCAGATATGCGAAGTCACTGGAATTCTGGATGTTATCCTTGATCATCTCTGTGCATCTGCTTTCTCCTTGCCTCAGATTATGCATCTGATAGATAAACTAGGCCCAGTTAAATTGACTGTTCAAGTACCAATTCCATGCCTCTGTCTGGGGAATCTCTTGAGGTCAGTAGTGCTTGTGGACAGGATCATAAACTATCAACTGAGCATCTGTCTTAGTCATTTAATGCCACTATAAGAGAAATACCCTGAAGTGATGGCTTTTAAAAGGGAAATTTATTCTCTCACATTCTAGAAGGCTGGAAGTCCAAATTCATGGTATCAGGTCCAGAAAAATGCTTTCTCTCTCTGTCAACTCTGGAGGAAGGTCCTCATCAATCATTCCCTGGGCTAGGAGTTTCTCCACCTAGGAACCGCACGTCCAAAGGACATGCCCTGCTCCTGGTGCTTCTTTCTTGGTAGTGTGAGTTTCTCACTCTTTGCTCGCTTCCTTTTGCTTTTATCTCTTTCAAATAAAAAGTGGTACAGACCACAGTCTAGGGAAACTCCCTTTACATTAAATCAGGAATGCGTAAAGGTGTTACAGTTCCATCCTAATCTTCCTTAACATAAAATTATAATCACAAACTGTAGGACAACTACATAGTACAGACAATCATGGCCTAATCAAGTTGACACATTTGGGGAGATACATTCTATCGGTAACAGCATCCCGTCCTGTGTGAGAAACGCAATCAAAGGTGTCATCGGGATTTGAGTGGACACTTCAGAAGGCATCACTATGTTTGTGTTACAAGTTCTTTCTACAACTAGAAAGAATAGATAAATATATAACAGAAAGGAACTCTGCCATGCAGGCCTCCATCTAGAGACCCTGGAGAACCTAGCAAAACAGATAAGTAATTACATAGAATCACAAACACACACTTCACCTACTTCTTGCTTTCCTTACAGTCAAAATGGTATCATCTAAAAAGTTACTACTAAAAATCTCCAGAAATATTGAATGAAATATAAACAACACCTTTTAAAATACATCACTAAGTGGTCAAGAAAATAAAGGAAGCTACCCAAAGCAAAATGGAAAGACCAAGCTAAAATCCAGACTTGGGTTTTTAAAAGAATTCTGAGATTCATCTTAGGGTTAACGAAGGAATTCTGTTTAAATGGCCATGTAGTATGTAAATAGAGGACGAGACCTAGAGCCTAAGTACGGTGACAAAAAACATCCTCAATAAAAGTATAAACAAAAAAAGTTACCCATAAGTTAAGAGAAACTGCAGGAAAGCTTGGGCATCAGGATAAAGTGTTCCTCTGGGAATTTGATGGGATTGACTTGACAGGATTGGCTTTGGTTTTTGTTTTCTGGGAATTTGAAATTCCAGACCTCCTGTCACACAAACTATAATTTTGAATTTACATCTTCTTCATGGTAGTTTAGCTGCATAAAAACTGACCCTAAACTATTGCACCCCCCAGGGACATCTAGCAGAAGCAAACTCAAAACCAGTCTGAAGAGACATACCCGAAATCCTATCTGCCTATAATTCCCATGGCTATGGCCTTCATTATAATCAAAAATCAAAATTACAAAACTCGTAAGGAAAAAGGGAGACATTAAGGAATGTCAGCAGATAAAAAACAAATGGCAGAATTAGAATATGGGAAATCTTGGATAAGAGATCTAGAAGAGAAAAATTATAATAGTTTTGAGTTATGAATGTTTAAAACAAGAAATTGAAAAAGGCAAAGTGCATGTGACACCATGAAAAATAACAGAATTTATAGGGGGAATATCTAGCTATTGTAACAGTGACCAAAGAGGGTTGGGGGAATTCAAGTGGGTGAGTTAAATAGTTCTTAAGTCTCAAGTGCAAAGAAATTCATCAAATGGAAGATCAAAAGATAAGAAAAGTATCTAGAAGACAGGACTGAATGATAAAGATATTGAATATATAAAACAGAAGTTAAGAAATAAAGCGTGTATAATGAAAAGGTACAACTGTCTAATAAGATTAACAAGAAGGTTAGAAGAAACTAGACGGAGGCAGAAGGTAAATATTTAATGCCTGACAGGTTTAACGAGTGATGAATACAAGTATCAAACCACAATGAAGAAAACGTGAATTCTAATGAAGATAGAACCTATTGCTGTCCAGCCAATTCTAACTCATAGTGAATGCATTTGACTGACTGGAATTGCCTCATAGGATTTCCACAGAGTGTGGTGGATTTGAATTGTGGAGCTTTTGGTTAGCAGCCAAGCTCTTAACCACCGCACAAGCAAAATTAAATGAACACTGGATCTATGGTCATATAAGAATGTAATAGACAACATGATTTCATTAGCAAATAGAAAACACAGATTTTTCTACCAGGACAGACCAACAGAAATAACAGGTATTTCTATAGCAACAATAAAAGACAAAATGTGAAATACGTATTAGCAGCACAGAGAGGAAATAATACTCTAAAACTTATTTTCCTTGCAAAGCTATAATGCAGGCATGACATAGCAAAATAAACACTTCTAAAGAAGAGTGAAGAAAAGTTTACATTTGCAGTTGTTTAGAAGAAAGGAAAGTAGTGAGTATAGATAGTAGATATTTGCTTAAATCAAAATAGCCAAAGCCAAGCCAAGTGCCGGCGAGTCGGATCTGAGTAGCTTTGACTATATTAAAGTACTTAAATGATCGACTTGTCTTCCAGTTGTTCTTGGTTTTCTCTTGCCTGTCATCTTCTATTTAGTCCTGCAGAACTATCCATGCTGTTTTAATCTACCTCCTGGCAGTCCTAGAATGTTTCAAGGATAGTGTTCAGAAGAGTGTTCTAGGATCCTTTTAAAACTTATATCCAAATTATTTAATGTTACTTTTAAGAGAATTAAATGCCTACCATACCTACCATAGAGAATTGGCTGAACTTTTCTATTCATTGATGATAGACTGGAAGGCTGTCTGTAGATAATTGGAACTGGTATGTAATTATGCCTGAAAGACTGTCATGATACCAATTTTTGTTAATTAAAAATTATTGTCTTTGGCAAACATTCTCTAAAATTCAATCTGTTTACATCAAACTATTTCATACAGCAATTTAGTTTATTTTTACATTGTTAGTAATTCATACTGATGTACAATAAGAAAATAAGAAGTTCTAAAGAAGAATTACTGTTGTTTTCTGTAATGACATATGATTTAGAATATTTCAAAATCAGAAGAATTTTGCCTGTCATCAAGGGTATAAAACTTGGAAACTTAATCCTAAACTTTGTCTTGTACTAAAGATCACCATTACAGTTTTCTAAAGTAAATCTTAAATGGTCCTGGAAGCTAAATGTTTCCATAGACATCCTTATGGCCACCTCTGTGCGTAAAGGTATGGTCGGTTATTTATTCAGGCAAGTTCCCCAGATTTCCTCATAGCATTCATCCCATCTGTCTGTTACATAGCAAACTGCTCTGCCCTCAAGCCATACACTTTGTAGAACAGCTATAATCCAATACTTCATCAGAGATACAACCTCAAATCTGTCTTGGCAATTTTATCAGAAACTTGCCAGAAAATTTTCACATTTTTTATTGAAATGGAAAAACTAATCATCCACTGTACATGGAAAGGAAAGGCACTCAGGTCCGTTACTTGCCATTTATAGAGCTTAGGCAGAGTATCTTTAGGGTGATTCTTAAGTGACCTAGAATTATCAGAATGGTAAACGAGCATTGGTTTCAACTTAAAGTTACCAGTTACCCTACAGAGGGTCCTGGACAGAGCATGAGAAAAACAGAAAAAATTAAGATTCACCTGAGCAACCAGAGAAAAACTGAAGAAGCAGAACAAAGTAGGAGACCTCTCACTTCCTGATCTCAAAACATTCTGTACAGCAATAGTAATCAAAACAACCTGGTATTAGTTCAATCACAAACACAGAGACAAACATAATAGAATTGAGAAGCAGAGTAAATTCGTATGTCCATGGGCAGCTGATTTCCAAAAAGGATTCAGGCAAGTTCATTCAATGCAGAAGCAGCAGTCTCTTTAACAAATAGTACTAGCAAAACTATATACTCATTTGCAGAAAAAGGAAACAGGACTCATACACAAAAAAATACACAAAATTAATTTAAAATGGATCCAAGACCTAAGTATTAAAGCTAAAACTATAGGCAGACCTCAGAGATATTGCAGCTGCAGTTCCAGAACACCACAATAAAGAAAATATTGCTATAAAGTGAGTTATGCAAAATTTTTAGCTTTCCAGTGCATATAAAAATTATATGCTATAGTAGTCCATTACGTGTCTATTAGGTCTATTAGTCTATTAAGTGTGCAATAGCATCATGTCAAAAAAAATAATGTACATACCTTAATTTAAAAACATTGCTAAAAATACCACTGTTTGAGCCTTTGGTGAGTCAGAATCTTTATGCTGGTACAGGGTCTTGCATCAGTATTTATGGTTGCTGACAGATCAGGCTTGATCAGGTGATGGTTGCTGAAGGCTAGGGTGGCTGTGGCAATTTCTTAAAATAAGACAGCAAGGGAGTTTGTCACATCAATTTATTCTTCCTTTCATGAGAGGTTTCTCTGTAGCATATAATGCTGTCTGGTAGCGTTTTATCCATAGTAGAACTTCTTCTAAAATTGGAGTCAGTCCTCTGAAACCCTGCTGCTGCTTTGTCAACTAAGTTTATTTAGTATTCTAAATCTCTCACTGTCATTTCAACAGTGTTCACAGCTTCTTCACCAGTACATTTCATCTCAATAAATCACTTTGCTCATCCATAAGATGTAACTCTTTATTCGTGTAAGTTTTTTCATGAAGTGGCAGCAATTCAGTCATGTCTTCTGGATCCTCTTCTAATTCTTGTTCTCTTGCTATTTCCACCACATTTGCAATTACTTTCTCCACTGAAGTCTTGAACCCCTCAAAGTCGTCAACGAGGGTTGGAATCAACTTCTTCCAAACTCCTATTAATGTTGATATTTTTACCTCCTCATAAGAATCATGAATACTCTTAGTGACATCTAGGTTGATGAATTCTTTCCACAAAGTTTGCAGTTTACTCTTCCCAGATCCACCTGAGAAATCACTGTTGATGGCAGCTATAGCATTACAAAAACATGTTTCTCCAATAATGAGTCTTGAAAACTGGAATTACTCCTGATGCATGGACTGCAGAATTGATGTTGTGTTAGCAGGCATGAAAACAGCATTAATTTTCTTGTATATCTCCATCAGACCTCTTGGGTGACCAGGTGCATTGTCAATGAGCAATATTATGAAATAAATATTCTTTTTCTGAATAGTAGGTATCAACAGGGGCTTAAAACATTCAGTAAACTATATTGTAAACAGATGTGTTGTCATCTATGTTTTGTTGTTCCATTTATAGAGCTCAAACAGAGTATGTTTTGGATAATTCCTAAGTGTCCTAGAATGTTGGGAATGGTAAATGAGCATTGGCTTTAACTTAAAGTCACCAGTTACATAGAGGGTCCTGCACAGGGCAGGAGAAAAATGTAGAACAAAATTCAAATTCACCAGTAAAAGGCCAGACTTACTTGTCTGACTGACTGAGGAAAACCTCAAGAGTATAGCCCTTGGACAACCTTTTAGCTGGATACTGAAATCATTCCTGAGGTTCACTTCTCAGCCAAAGACAATTAATACACGTAGCCCAAACATGTATACCAGGCTAAATGGGCACCGCAGCCTAGGGGTAAGAATGAAAAGTCAGGAGGAGACGGGAAAGATGGACAAACAGAAATGGGGAGCCTAAGGTTGAGAAGGTGAGAGTGCTAACATTCTTCAAGATTGGCAACAATATCCCAAAACAATACATCTATTAATTGATTAATAGGAAACTAATTTCTCTGTGATGTTCCTCTGAAGTACAAAAAAAAAAAAAGGTTCACTAAAACTCAGAATAAATAAAGTCACCAACTGCATTAGACCCTAACAAAAGAATCAGCCTCTGTCCTTTGAAGCTTTGGAGACAGGTATTGACTTCTTCAGCTACAAAAATTTTAGATGGCATTTTCTTCCAATATAAGATTTTCATCTACATTGAAAATATGTTATTTAACACAGATGCCTTCATCAAGGTATCTGCTTCAACACTAGCACTTGTTGCTTCACTTTGCATTTTTATGCTTTGCAATTGGTTTCTTTCTTAAAATCCCATGAACCAACCTCTAATAGCTTGAAACTTTTTTTCTGCATCTTTGTTACCTCTCTCAGCCTTCATAGAAGTGGAGAGAGTTAGGATCTTGCTCTGGATTAGGATCTGGTTTAAAGGAATATTGTGGCTCATTTGATCTTCTGTCTAGACCACTGAAACTTTCTCCCTGTCAGCAGTGAGGCTTTCTTGCTTTATTATAATTCATGTATTCACTGGAGTAGAGTATTTGATTTCCTTCAAGAACTTTTCTTTTGTCTTCACAACTTGCTGTTTGACACAGGAGGCCTAGTTTTTGGCCTGTCTCAGCTGTTGTCATTCCTACCTTACTAAGCTTAACCATGTATAGGTTTTGATTTAAAGTGAGAGTCATATGACCCTTCCTTTCACTTGAACACTTAGAGGCTATTGCAGGTTTATTGGATCACTGGTGGTATAGTAGCTAAGAGCTCAGCTCCTAACTAAATGGTTAACATTTCAAATCCACCAGCTATTCCTTGGAAACCCTATGGGGCAGTTCTGCTCTGTACAACAGGGTTGCTGTAAGTCAGGATCCCTCACTTGTCTGTCAGTTTGTCATACTGTTGGGGCCTGTGTGTTGCTATAATGCTAGAAGATATGTCACTGGTATTCAGGTTCACCCATCATGGACATGTTTCAGCTGAGCTTCTAGACTAAGACAGACTAGGAAGAAGGACCCAGCAGTCTACTTCTGCAAAGGATTATCCATTGAAAACCATATGAATAGCAGGGGAACATTGACACACAGTGCTGGAAAACGAGCCAAGGTTTTAAGGCACTCACAAGATGACTGGGGAAGAGCTGTCTCCTCAAAGTAGTGTCAACTTTAATGATGTGGACAGAGTCAAGCTTTTGGGACCTTCATTTGCTGATGTGGCAAGGCTCAAGATGAGAAGAAACAGCTCCAAATATCCGTTAATAATCAGAATGCAGAATGTGTAAGGTATGAATCTAGGAAAATTGGAAATTGTCAAAAATGAAATGGAATGTAAAAACATCAATAGCCTAGGCATTAGTGACCTGAAATGAACTGGTATTGGCCATTTTGAATTGGACAATAACATGGTCTACTATGCCAGCAATAATAACTTTGAAGAGGAATGGTGCTGCATTCATTGTCAAAAAGAAAATTTCAAAATCTATCCTGAAGCACAATGCTGTCAGTGATAGGATAATATCCATACACCTACTAGGAAGACCAGTTAATGTAACTATTATTCAAATTTATACACCAACAACTAAGATGAAAGGTGAAGAAACTGAAGATTTTTTATCAGCTTACTGCAATCTGAAACAAATATAAAATAAGGATGCACTGGTAATTACTGGAGATTAGAAGGCAAAAGTTGGAAACAAAGAAAAAGGATCAATATTTGGAAAACACAGTCTTGGTGATAGAAATGATGTCAGAGATCTCATGATAGAATTTTGCAAACCAAATACTTCTTCACTGTAAATGCACTTTTCGCCAACATAAATAGCCACTATACACATACACCTTGCCAGATGGAATATACAGGAATCAAATCTACTACATCTGTGGAAAGAGATGATGGAAAAGCTTGATATCATCAGTCAGAACAAGACCAGGTGCTGACTGCAGCACAAACCAGCAACTGCTCATATGCAAGTTCAAGCTGAAGCTCAAGAAAATTAGGAGAAGTCCACAAGAGAAGGTACAAACTTCTTGAGTTTGGAGACCATCACAAGAGTAGATTTGATGCATTGAAAACTAATGACTGAAGACCAGACAAGGTGTGGAATAACATCAAAGACTTCATCCATGAGGAGAACAAAAAGGTCGTTAGAAAGACAGGAAAGAAAGAAAAGACCAAATTGGATGTCAACTTGCTCTGCAACTTTGAGTAGCTAAAGCAAAAGAAAGAAATGATGAAGAAAAAGAACTGAACAGAAGATTTCAAATGGTGGCTTGAGAAGACAAAGTGAAATAATAACAAGAGCTGGAGATAGAAAACCAAAGGGGGCAAACATACTCTGCATTTTTCAAGCTGAAAGAACTGAAGAAAAAACTCAAACCTTGAGTTGCAATACTGAAGGGTTCTACAAGGAAAATATTAAGTGATCCACAAAGCATCAAAACAAGATGGAAGGAATACGCAAAATCATTATACCAAAAAGAATTAGTTGACATTCAACCATTTCAAGAAGTAGCATATGATCAGGAACCAGTGGTGATGAAGTAAGAAGTCAAAGGTGTGTTGACAGCATTGGCCAAAAAAAAAAAAAAAGCAAACCCAGAGTCATCGTGACCCTATAGGACAGAGTAGAACAGCTCCATAGAGTTTCCAAGGAAAGCCTGACAGATTCAAACTGCCAAACTTTTGGTTAGCAGATGTAACACTTAACCACTATGCCACTGGGGTTTCCATGGCAAAAAACAAGCCTCCAGGAATTGATGGAATATCAACTGAGATGTTTCAACAAATAGATGCAGTGCTGGAAGCGCTTACTCATCTATGGCAAGAACTTTGCTGGAGAACTAACTGGCCAGTCGACTGGAAGAGATCCATATTTATGCCTATTCCCAAGAAAGGTGATCCAACCAAGTATGGAAATTATTAAAAAAATATCAATAATATCAAATTCAAGTAAAATTTTGCTGAAGATCATACAAAAGTGGCTGCAGCAGTATATCGACCAGGAGCTGCCAGAAATTCAAGCTGGATTCAGAAGAGGACCTGGAACCAGGGATGTCCACCTGCTGATGTCAGCTGGCTCTTAGCTGAAGGCAGAGAGTATCAGAAAGATATTTACTTGTGTTTTATGGACTATGCAAAAGCACTCAACTGTGTGAATCTTAACAAAGTATAGATAACTTTGACAATAATGGAATGCTAGAATTCTTAATTGTGTTCATGAGGAATCTATATATGTATGAAGAGGCAGTCGTGTGAACAGAACAAGGTAACACTGCATGATTTAAAGCCAGGAAGGGTGAGCATTAGAGTTGTATCCTTTCACCATATGTTTTCAATCTTTATGCTGAGTAAATAATCTGAGAAGCTGGACCATGTGAAGAAGAATGAGGCATCAGGATAGCAGGAAGAGTCATTAACAGCTTGTGTTATGCAGATGACACAACCTCCATTGCTGATAGCTAAGAGGATTTAAAACACTTACTGGTAAAGATCAAAGACCACAGCCTTCAGTATGGATTACACCTCAACATCAAGAAAACAAAAATCCTCACAACTGGAACAGTAAACACCATGATGATAAAGTGAGAAAAGATTGAGTTTGTCAGTGTTTTCATTTTGATTCATTCAACAATCACTGTGCATGGAGGCAGCAGTCAAGAAATCAAAAGATTCATTGCATTGGGAAAACCTGCTGCAAGAAACCTCTTTAAAGTACTGAAAAGTAAAGATGTCACCTTGAAGACTAAAGTGCACCTAACCAAGCCATGATATTTTCAGTTGCATCATATGCATGCTATCGCTGGACAATGAATAAGGAAAATAGAAGAAGAATTGATGCCTTTGAATTGTGGTGTTGGAGAAGAATGCTGAATGTACCGTGGGCTGCCAAAAGAACAAACAGATCTATCCTGGAAGAAGTACAACCAGAGTACTCCTTGGAAGTAAGAGTGGAGAGACTGTGTCTCACATACTGTGGACATGTTGTCAAGAAGGATCAGTCTGTGAAGAAGAATATTGTTTCAGTTATCTGGTACTGTTCTAACAGAAATACCTCAAGTGGATGACTTTAACAAAGACAATGTTATTCTCACACAGATCAGTAGGCTACAAGTCCAAATTAGGGGTACCTGCTCCAGGGGATGGCTTTCCCTCTTTCTTGGCTCTGGTGGAACATCCTTGTGTTGCATCAGCCTTTGGTCAAGGAGCATCTTGGTGTGAAAACTCCTGGACTGAAAGATGTGCTGTACTTCTGGTGCTCCTTGCTTGATGGTAGGAGGTTCCCAACGCTCTGCTTGCTTCCCTTTCCTTTTATAGAGTAAAAGGATAAAAAGTGGTACAAATGGTAGAAGGCACACTCCAGGAAAAGTCAGCAGAGAGGTGACCTTAGGAAGGGTTTTACAGTCCCACGCTAACGCTCTTTAACATACTCCACTCTGTTAGCCACAGGATTTACAACATAAGAAAATGACAAAATCAATGGCAATCAAACAGGGAATCCTGCCCCAGCCAAATTCTACACACATTCTTGGTAATGCAGAGGGTCAGTGAAAAAAAGGAAGACTGAGGGAGATGAATTGACACAGTAACTGCATCAATGGGTATAAGCATAAAAACAACTGTCCACATGGCACAGGAAATGGGCAGTGTTTTCTTCTGTTGTGCATAGGGTTGCTGTCAGTTGGAACTGACTCGATGGAACCTAACAGCAACCACATGACTTGGAATTAGCTCAGTGGAATTGGTTTTGGTTTGGTAGAGCTGTTAACTGACTTAATTTTAATACTACCATATCTCAAGGAATAAGGAGACCTGAAGAGAAGTAGATAGATGGGGTACCAATTGGTTGGTGGAACAGTCAGAACCCACACAACATTTATTGATTAAATTAAAGGTCTTATATAGGTGTGGAAACCCTGGTGGCATAGTGGTTAAGCACTGTGGCTGTTAATCAAAAGTTCAGTAGTTCAAATCTGCCAGGTGCTCTTTGGAAACTCTATGGGGTAGTTCTATTCTGTCCCACAGTGTTGCTATGAGTTGAAATGGACTCCATGGCACTGGGTTTTGGTTTTATTCCACTTAACACATAAAGAGTAATGAAGATAAATAAAGGACTAAAGAAGTTGCAAAAATCACAATACTGAAAAGAACAAATTACTGGAGAGTAAATGTTTCTGTCACCTAGTATTGACCCTTCAACTATCACATTGGAGCATAGGTTAAGACTGTAACTAATATATGTAAGTATGTGTATATGTATATATATATATATATACATATATGTGTATATGCGTGTGTGTGTGTGTGTGTGTGTGTGTGTGTGTATTCAGTAGGACCTCTGGTAGTGTAGTGGTTAAGTGCAGAGCTGTTAACTGAATCCACCAGCTATTTTGTGGGAGAAAGAGGTATAAATTGGCTTCCCTAAAGATTTACAGCCTTGGAAACACTATGGGACAGTTCTGCTCTGCCCTATATTGTTGCTATGAGTTGGAATCAACCAGAGTGGAACAGATTTATATATGTGTATGTCTGTGTGTGTGTGTGTGTGTATAAAATTAAACTTGCTTTCCAGATTTAAAGAAATTGCATTCCAACTGTGCCACAGAGCTTTAATTTATTGTCTTGAAATTATTGATAACATTTAGCATCCTAAGGCAATTTTTAATGGTGAAAATAATTCTCACAATTATGTTTAAGTTGTTAGCTTTCATTTGCAACTAAATATATTAACTCATACAACTGCTTCCACACTTAGATTTAAAATGGATTGTGTTTATATGTAGTAGAAAATGAGAAATTATTTTCCCAAAGTAGTTTGCATCAAAACAATTTGTGGAAAAAGTATTTACTACAAGAGGAAAGTCTTCATGCATTTATTCACCTACTCATTCATCCAACAAATGTTTACTGAGCACTTTGTGCTAAATATTTTTGTTGCAGGGATCAAAAAATTTCTATACTGATGGAGTTTAGATTTCAGTGTAGCAGACAGACACTTAACCCATATACAGGTTAAGTGTACATGTCACCTGTTGAGAAGAAAATTAGAACAGGTTGAAGGAGAATATGGAAGGAGGGTATTATTTTAGATGTGTTATTTGGGAAAGTGATATTTGAACACAGACTTGAATGATACAAGGGAGCAAGTCATGAAGCTACCTGGGAAAAAGGGTAATTGTCTAGGGGAAAAATAAATGCCAAGGCCCAGATTCAGGAAGGTATGGTAGTTTGTATGCTATTGTGATACTGGAAGGCTTGCCATCAGTATTTCAAATACCATCAGGTATTTGACAGGTTTCAGCAGAACTTCCAGACTAAGTCAGACTAAGAAGAAGGACCTGCCAGTCTGCTTCTGGGGGAAAAAAAAAAAAAATGGCCAGTATAAATGTTGTTAATAGCAGCAAGTCATTGTCTGATATTCTGCCAGAAAATGAGGCCCTCAGGTTGGAAAGCACTGAAAATACAATGGGGGAAGTGTTGCATCCTCAAATTAGAGTAGATAGAGTAAAGCTTTAGGACTTGCATTTGCTGATGTGGTTTGACTCAAAATGAGAAGAAATAGCTGCAAACATCCATTGATAACTGTAAATTGGAATATATAAAGTATGAATTAGGAAAACTGAAAGTTGTCAGAAATGAAACAGAACACACAAACATTTATATCCTAGGCATTTGTGAGGTAAAATGGGCTGGTATTGGCTATTTTGAATTGGACAATTACGTGGTATACTATACAGGGAATGAAAGATCAAAGAGGAATGGCTTCATGTTCATTGTCAAAAGTACAACTCTGTCAGCAATAGGAATATATCTATATCTCTGCAAGGAAAGCCAGCTAATACAACTATTATCCAAATCTACACACCAACCACTAAGGCCAAAGATGAAGAAATTGAAGATTTTTACCAACTTCCACAGTCTAAAATTGATCAAACCTGCAATCAAAACACACTGATAACTACTAGCATTTAGAATGTAAAAGTTGAAAACTAGGTAGCTGGAAAATATGGCCTTGGTCGTAGAAATGACACCACATTACAATATTCTGCATTCTACTTTGGTGAGTAGTAGCCACGCAGGATACTCCTCTGGTCTCAGCCCTTTAGGAACAAGGAAGAATGAAGAAAACTAAAAATACACAGAAAGATTAGTCCAGAGAACTTATGGACCACATCTACAACAGCCTCTGCAGACTAAACTAGAGGATGTCTGGTTGCCGTTACTGACTGTTCTGACAAGAATGACAACAGAGGGTTCTAGACAGAGCTGGAGAAAAAATGTAACACAAAATTCTAACTCAGAAAGACCAGATTTACTGGCCTGACAGAGACTGGAGAAATACTGAAAGTATGGCCCCTGACACCCTTTCAGCTCAGTAATGAAGTCACTACGAAAGTTCACTCTTCAGTTAAAGATTGGACAGGCCCATAAAACAAAACAAGACTAAAGAAGCATGCCAGCCCAGGGGCAAGGATTAGCAGGCAGGAAGCAACAGGAAATGTGGTAACAGGGAACCCAAGATTGAGAAGGTAGAGTGTTGACCTGTTACGGGGTTGTTAATGAATGTCATAAAACAGTATGCATACTGTTTAATGAGAAACTAATCTGTTATGTAATCTTTCATCTAAAGTACAATATAAAAGAAAAAAAAATGATGCCAGAGGTCTCATGATAGAATTTTGCAAGGCCAATGACTTCTTCATTGTAGATATGCTTTTTTTTTAATAGTAATGCTAACCAAAAGGTTGACAATTCAAATCCACCAGGCAGTCCTTGGAAACTCTGCAAGGCAGTTATACTCTGACCTATAGGGTTGCTATGAGTTGGAACCAACTCGATGGCAGTGGGGTGGGGTGGGGAATATAAATGATGGCTATACACATGCAACTTGCCAAATGAAATACACAGGAATAAAACCAACTACATCTGTGGAAAGAGACAATGGAGAAGCTCAGCATCATCAGGCAGAAGAAATCCTGGGCGAAATTCATAAAAAGATCATCAGTCATTCATATGTAAATTCAAAATGAAGCTGAAGAAAATGAGAGCAAGAATATGACCTTGAATATTTCCCTCTAGATTTTAGAGAACATTTCAAGAATATGTGTAGATTTAATACGTTGAACACTTATGGCCAAAGAAAAGTTGTGAAATAATACAAAGGACATCATACATAAATAAAATAAGAGATCATTAACAAGACAGGAAAGAAAGGACCAAAATGGATGTCAGAAGAAACTCTGAAACTTGTTCTTGAATGCAGAGTTGCTAAAGTGAAGAAGAAATAAAGATCTGACCCTAAGATTTCAAAGGGTGGCTGAAGAAGACAAAGTCAAGTATTATAATGAAATGTGCAAGGACCTGGAGT
Organism: Heterohyrax brucei; assembly: GCA_028571685.1. Taxonomy (NCBI): domain Eukaryota; kingdom Metazoa; phylum Chordata; class Mammalia; order Hyracoidea; family Procaviidae; genus Heterohyrax; species Heterohyrax brucei. The sequence continues at coordinate 42,470,261 of CM053152.1, forward strand.
TGGAAAACTGAAAGCATAGAACATATGCAGCATTTCTCAAGCTGCAAGAACTGAAGAAAAAGTTCAAGGCTTCAGTTGCAGTATTCAAGTTTCCACAAGTAAAATACTCAATGCTCCAGGAAGCACCAAAAGATGAAAGCAATATACAGAGTCACTGTACCAAAAAGAGCTGTTTGACATAAAACCATTTCAGGAGGTAGTACATGATCAAGAACCAATGGTACTGCGATGAAGAATTCAAGTTGCACTGAAGACATTTATTAAAATCAGGGAATTGACAGAATACCAACTGAGATGTTTCAACAAGCAGAGACAACACTGGAGTTGTTCACTTGTCTGTGCCAAGAAATTTGGAGAACAGCTGCCTGGCCTGGTCCACTGTCTGGAAGAGATACGTATTTGTGCTTTATCCAAAGAAAGATAATCCAGCATAATGGAAATTACTAAGCAACGCCATTAATATCACACACAAGTAAAATAATGCTGGAAATCATTCAAAGGCAGTTTCAGCAGTAAATCAACAAGAAAGTGCCAGAAATTCAAGTGAGATTCTGAAGAGAACATGGAACAAGGGATATCATTACTGATTTAGGATGGACCATGGCTAAAAGCAAAAAATATCAGAAAGATGTTTACTTGTGTTTTATTTACTATGCAAAACATTCGTAACAAATTATGGATAATGCTTCAGAGAATGGAATTTCCACAACACTACATTACATTCACACAGAACCTGTACATAGACCATAAGGTAGTCATTTGAAAAAAACAAGGGGATGTTTCTTGGTTTAAATGACAACAGTTGTGTATCAGGATTTTATCCTTTCACCATATTTATTAAATCTGTGCTCTGAGCAAATGTTCTGAGAATCTGGACTATATGAAGAAGACTGCAGCATCAGGATTGAAGGAAGATTCACTAACAAACTGAAATGCAGATGACACAACTTTGCTTGCTGAAACAGAAGAGAAGCTGAAGCACAAATTGACAAAAATTAAAGACCACAATCATCAGTACGGATTGCATCTCTACATAAAGAAAAAGAAAATCCTCATAACTGGACCAGTAGACAACATTATGATAAACAAAGAAAATATTGAAGTTGTAATAGACTTCATTTTACTTGACTTCAGAATCAATGTTCACTGAAGCAATAGTAAGGAAGTCAAATGATGTATTGAGTTGGGGAAATTTATTGCAAAAAGCTTGTTTGAAGTATTAAAAAGCAAAAATGTCATGTTGAAGACTAAGGAGCCCGACCCAAGCCATGGTATTTTCAGTCATCTCATGTGCTTGAGAAAGCTAGACAGTGAATAGAGAAGACTGAACAGGGGTTGACGGCTTTGAATACAGTGTTTGTGAAGAATACTGAATGTATTGTAGACAGCCAGAAGAAAGAACTTGTCTTGGAAGAAGTACAGATGAAAATTCCTTGGAATATTCCTTGGAAACAAGGATGGTGAGACTTAATCTTACATGTCTTGGACATGTTATCAGGGGGAACCCGTCCCTGGAGAAGGACATCATGCTTGGCAAATTAAAAGATCGGAGAACAAGAGGAAGGTCCTCAACAAGATCAGTTGACACAGTGTGTGTAACAATAGGCTGAAGCTTCACAACTGTGTGGATGGCACAGGACTGGGCAGTGCTGTGTTCTGTGTACATAGGCTTACTGTGGTTTGGAACCAACTAGATGCCACCTAGAAATAGCATCTTGGGGGTGGAGAGTGAAAATACTTTCTGAAAAATTTATATCAAAATTAATCGGTAATAAACCCCCGAAAATGAAACCCATTGCCGTCAAGTCAATGCCAATTCATAGCAACCCTATAGAACACAGTATAACTGCCCCATAGAGTTTCTAAGGAGTGCCTGGTGGGATTTGAACTGCTGACCCTTTGGTTAACAGTTGTAGCACTTATCCACTAGCCACCAGGGTTTCCACTGGGAACAAAGGAGGGTTTAAAATTAAGTCCAGATCTCACAAATTCTTTATACCTTTGAGACAAGAGAATATAGACAGGTATTGTTACTCTCAATTGGATTGCTGAGGCAGGTAGCTAAGTGTGACAGGAGGTTACCATAGCAGACATTTAAAACACACAAAAGCAACAGAATGTAAATCAGTTAGCATAGCTTAATATCTGAGTAGAGCTGGCAAGAGTGCAAAGGATGGTGCACAAGGAATTGAAATTCCAAGTACATGGGAGTTCTTGGAGCATGGCATAAGTAGGTAAGAGGCAGTATAGTTCAATTCACCTACGGCATGTACTTCTCTTGTTAGGGGATGTACAATGGCCTCAGTTTTTCTTACAGTGACTTTTTACTCCCTGGGTAGTAGCTGAACTAGGGCTTCTTAGATAGAATTCTGCTCCTGTTATTTTGATTCTTTTTCACGCAAGGAAAAAAAAAGTTACATATAAACCTAAAGTAACTTTGCATTATAGTAAAAACATTATTGAGTAGAAAGTAACCTGGATGCTGAAACATGTGTTGCAGATAAAATACAAAATTTGGAGTGTTTTGGGAATCAAAGTAAGAGCAGTATGTCTAAATATTGGTGAGTGAACAAGAGTACTAGAAATTAAGATCAGATAAGTAACCAGGACTAAATCCTAGATTTTAGGTAGGGCAGCCTGGGCCCAATCATAGAGGCCTCTACTAAGACTTTGTATTATACTCTCTAAGTGTGAAATGAGGCAAATAGAAGGTTATCAACAGGGGAATAATAAGCTGCCTGCCATTTTAAAAGTAACACTCTAATAGTTGTGCAGATAATAGGATCTTCAGATCAAGAAAGGAAAACTAAAAATGAGTTAAAGCATTATCCAGGTGAGAGATTATGGTAGATTAAACATCACTGGGCCATGGCCATGGATATAAATGGTCAGATTTTGATAACAACTTTAAAGACAGAACAAACAGAATTTTCTGATGGGTCTGATATGGACTGTGAGAGAGAGGAATCAAGGATGATTACAAGTTTTTTTTTCCTTGATCCAGTTGAGTATAGGTATTATTTTATTGTGGTGGGAAAGAAGGCTCAGGAAGGAATTAATACTCCCATTTTGGCTTATTAAAGTCAAAATATCTAATAGAAGCCCATTAAGAGAGGATATAGATTCTCAAATTTAGGAGAGTCTGGGGTAGAACTATATTTTATGTTATAAGAAGCATATAGATTCTAGATGCAACATGAGCAAGTGAAAGTAAAGAATCAGGGTAATGCTGCATGATATATCTATACAAATCACAGATTATAGTAAAGAGAAAATTAAAAACATACATGGCTGGCCTCACAAATAGGTTAGACTATCCTAGGAGATTAAATAGAATGTAAATGCAAAATGGTGCCAGGTAGCACTTTAGTGTGTGGTGTCTGGGTCTTAAATGCTAACAAGCAGGCATCTAAGTAGCATCAGTTGGCTCCAATCCACCTGAAGCAGAGGAGAATGAAGGACATCAAAGACATGAGGAAAATATGAGCCCAAGAGACCGAGGGAGCCATATGTTCTGAAGACTACGTCATCATGAGACCAGAAGAACTAAATGGTGCCCGGCCACCACCAATGACTGCCTTTACAGGGAATACAACATACAGTCCCTGATGTAGCAGGAGCACAACAGTTGTGCAGAACTATAACTTTGTTAATAGATCAGATTTAATTGTCCAACAGACTGGAGGGTCTCCTAAGGACGTGGCCTCTGGACTCTCCATTAGCCCAGAAATGAAACTAGTCCTGAAGCCAACTCTTCAGACAAAGATCAGACTAGACTATAAAACATAGAATGATGCTAGTGAAGACTGTGCTTCTTGGCTTAAGTATACACATGAGGATGACTGAGCAGCTCCTGTCCAGAGGTGAGAGAAGAGGGTACAAAGAGACAGGACCTGATACATGGAAAGTACAGGGTGGAAAGGTGGAGTGTGTTTTCACAGGGTAGGCAAAGTAGCTAGAGTTGCATAGCAGAGTGCATGTGGGGTTTTGTACGATAAATTGACTTGGATTGTAAACTTTCATTTAAAGCACAATTATATATATACCTAACGATACTAGGCTGTAAGTTGTAGGCTTCTGGGGTTGCTGAAACCAACAGAAGCACATGGAAATTCAGTTGCACTGAATAGTAAGGACAAAGAATGCTCTTCAAGAGTCACTGAGCAGTGTTTGGATTACTTCTGGAACCCTCTGTCTATACCATATCCAATTGATGATCAAATACTAAAAATAAAAGCTGCTAACCATTGGTTGGGCCTATGGCTCTGTTCTTATGGAAGGCCAAAGGACATAGGCCTTCTTGACTCGTTGTCTAGGAATACGCTAAGTCATTTTCTGTCTCAGTGATCTCTTTGAGATATTTCCAATATTACATGGAGCATGAAACCTGAGGTGCCAGTAAGTCTTACAACAGAGAGCAGTATCTTTGCTAAACTCCTAGGTGATAAAAAATGAAGAGGCTGTGTGATTACTGCACTCAAAAAAGAAACCTGCAAACAAAATTCTAAAACACATAAGAAAATGTAACAATAAGAAACACAAATGAGGTGAAAAATAGAATAATTTGGACAAAATAGTTCAGCTGAGTATATTTAGAATCTTAAATGATACTAAGCTATTATCTATGAAATGCCTATTCAGTGCCAAAAAAAAGACAGACAAAAATTATCCTTATGAAGTTAAATGAATTACATCCAGAAATATATACAAGAAAATCTTAAATAGGATAGGGAATAATGACTCATAGTGTGTATGAGTTTAATCTAATTAAGATCTTAGAAATGAGAAGATATTGCTAAAACATTTTTAAATGCAAAAAATGAATAAACTTGAGACGAGGATTGAAAAGACTCAATAAATTGGAACATAAATGTAACATGTACAATATGAAGAATTCGTTAAAAGATCCAGGGAAAATATTATTTTAACAGATATTTATAGTGGGAACTCTAGAACAGGGGTCAGCAAAACTTTTCCAAAAAATTAACTAGAGAATACATATTTCAGGTTTTGCAGACAGTTTCTATTGTGACTACTCCATTCTGCCATTACATTACAAAAGCAGCTGCATATAGTACATAAACACATAAATGTGACTATATTCCAATAAACAGATACACTAGATCTGTTTGGTCCACAGGCTTAGTATGCCAGCTTCTGCTCTAGAAGAAAAGAGAAAAATTGATAGAAGAACAATATTCTAAGAGGGAAAAGCAAACAATTTTCCAATAATAAGGAAATTGGCTGATATTCCATTCTACAGGACTCTCTGAGAAGTAGGAGTAATAGAAATATATTTCATATAGGTATATTTGTAATTACAAAATATCAAAAGAGAAAAATCTTAAAAGCATCCAGAGGAAAAGAGTTGGTAACTTGCAAAAGGACAATAATTATACTCACAGGAGATTCCTGATCAGCTTAATCATTGGAGTCAAAAATGGAATAGTATGCAAATTACCAACCTAGACTTTGATAACCTACTAATTATGGTTCTAGTAGGAAGTCAGAATAAATCATGTTATATGAAGAAGATTATTAAGAAAGTTTATCATACACACAATAACATTTGGAAAACATCAACTTCAGCAAGAAGAAAATCCAATACAAGATAAAAGAATGAGATAAAAGCAACTGATATATACACTTATGTATATGAATATGTATTGAGAGAGATTGAATGAATCATATTTTACTTTTACTTTAAAAATAAGTAGTAAACATATATTTGCTTCATTTTTTTTCTTTAGAAAAGCATAAAATTCCATGCAGAGAAAAGCAGAAAAAATAAAAAAACAAGATAGCATGAGCATTGCTCATAAAAAAAACTGATTCATATTAAGTTCTGTTCTCTTTGAGAAGTGAATTAGAGATATCAAATAGTGCAGAAATGAGTTAACATCACAGACCTAACACTGCTTTTTCAGAAAGGCCTGTTTGCAAGGTTTACCTTTGGCTAACATCTGAGAACTAACATTTCAGAAGAGTTCCCACCATTCCGTAAATGACAAAGGTCGTCCACTGTGTCCAAGATATTTGTGCAAACATTGTGGTTTCTGCTGAACACAGTTTTCCTTCTGGGACTATTACTCTGAAGTGGAGTTACCTCAGTAAAATCCTGGGCACTGAGCCTGCAATGAGATTGCCTGATAGACAGCATTTCATGTACGTTGTCAACCCACTGCTGGAGGAGTGTTGCACATCCTGTGTGTCTTTTGGGAGAAATCTCCTGGAAGCTTGTGCCTTGTTTCCTCCAGACTTAACCCAATGCCTTTTCCCTTTGTTGATTTTTATCCTTTCTCTGTAATAAATCAAAGCTACCAATATAAGTTTCTGCTGTCCCATGAGTCCTTTTGGTGAATCTCTGAACCTAAGGATGGTCTGAGGGACTGACCCCCCAACATGAAATGAATTGGGATATTTTAAGACAAATTTACAGTTAGCTATTAAAAGTATATGAACTTAGAGACTCGTGCTTCTACTAAAATACTTGCCCTCCAGCATAAAGGTGAGAAGTATCAATTACAGATCTAAGAAACTGAATAAACCATTGTTGTTGTTGTTGTTGTTGTTGTTAGGTGCCATCTGGATGGTTCCAACTCATAGCAACCCCATGTACAACAAAACAGAACACTGCCCTGTCCTGTGCCATCCACAGTTGTTGCTGTGCTTGAGCACTTTGTTGCAGCCACTGTGTCAATCCATCACATTGAAGAGCTTCCTCTTTTTCACTGATCCTCTGCCTCATCAAACATGGTATCCTTCTCCAAAGACTGGTCCCTCCTGACAACACATCCAAAGTAAGTAGCATTAAGTCTTGCCATTCTTACTTATAAGGAGCATTTTGGCAATACTTCTTCCAAGACAGATTTGTTTGTTCTTCCAGAAGTCGATGGCACATTAAATGGTGTTCAACAACACCAAAATTCCAAGATGTAAATTCTTCTTTGGTCTTCCCTATTCATTGTCCAGCATTTACATGCACATGAGGTCACTGAAGAGATCATGGTTTGAGTTAGGGGCACGTTAATCCTCAAAGTGATATCTTTGCTTTTCAACAGCTTAAAGAGGTCACCTGTAACAGAATTGCCCAATGTAATAAGAAGTATGATTCCTGACTACACTTCCATGGGTGTTGATTGGGAATCCAAGTGAAACGATATCTTTGATGACTTCAGTATTTGCATAGTTTATCACAATATTGTTTACTGGTCCAGTTGTGAGGATTTTGTTTGTTTCTGGTTAAAAATGTAGGCTGTGATCTTTGATCTTCACCAGTAAGTTCTTCAAGTCCAATTCGCTTCCAGCAAACAAGGTTGTATCATGTGCGTATCCCAGGCTGTTAATGAGTCTTCTTCAAAACCTGATGTCAAGTCCTTCTTCATATAATTCAGATTCTTTCGACAGGGTAAAGAAGTACACCTAAGTACATGAGTAAAACTTGTAAAGACCAAAGAGAAATTCTGTAAGCAGCTAGAGAAAAAAAAAAAGAAAAAGATATATCTAATAGCAGAAACCAATAAAGCTAAATTTAACTTCTCACCAGAAATAATGAAGTCCAGAGTAAAACTGAGTGTCATGTATAAAGTACTGAAAGAAAAAAAAAAACAAAATGAAAACTTTCACACAGAATGCTGTATGCAACAAAACTATCCTTCAAAAAACTGTGGTTAAAATAAGTATAATTTTAGAAAAACAAATTTGAGAGAATTCATGATCAGACGAATTTCATTAGCGTGCGTGTTAAGAAAATTTTTCACAATTAAGGGAAATGATACCAGATGGAGAGTAGAATCTAAAGGAAACAGAAGGGCACTGGAAATGGTAAACAAGTAAATTGAAAAGAGTGTTTTCTTAACTTCTTAAAAAAAAAAAAAACTGTTTAAAGCAAATGTAATACTGTGTGGGAAAAGGACTTGAATAGACATTTCACCAAAGAAAATATGCAAATAACGAGTAAACATATAAAAAGATGTTCAATGTCATTAGTCATTCAAACTACCAACGCTGTTGCTGTTAAATCAATTTTGACTGATGACGACCCTCCAGGACCAAGTTGATCTGCCCCATAGGGTTTCCAAGGCTGAAGTAAAGTGCCATATTTTTGTCTCACAGAACCACTCCAAGCCAGCCAAATGCTGTTGAGTGGGTTCCAAATCACTGACTTTTTGCTTATCAGTCAGGCATTTAACCACTGCACCACCAGGGTTCCTGTGCCATTAATCATTAAAACCAGGGGAAGATTGATGAAAGGATCTTCCCCTAGGACCTACAGAGAGAGAAAGTCTTCTGCTGGAGCTGGCACCCTGAATTTGGATTTCTAGCTTCCTAAACTGTGAGAGGAATTCCTGGTGGCACAGTGGTTAAGTGCTACATCTGTTAACCCAAAAGTTGGCAATTTAAATGTTTCTTGGAAACTATAGGAAGCACTTCAACTCTGTTCTTTAGGGTTGCTATGAGTCAGAGTCAACTCAACAGCAGTGTGTTTGGTTTTGGGAAACTGTGAAAGATTCAATTTCTCTTCTTTAAAACCGCTTCCTTGTTAAAGAACACTTGTGATATTTCTGTCGTAGCAGTACTGGATAATTAACACACTCAGCAACTCAACTACTAGATATATGTCCAAAAAACTTGAATATAGGACTCAAATATTTGTATACTAATGTTCATTGCAACATTTATCACAATAGCTAAAAAGTAGAAACTCAAATTCCATCAACAGATGAATGACTACACAAAATGTAGTATATCCATATAGTGAACTATTATTGAGCATTAAAGAGACACAAAATTTTGCTAAATCCCACAACATGGGTAAACTTTGAAAACATTAAGCTGAGTATAAAAAGTCAAACACAAACGTAGAAATGTTGTGTGATCATACTTACGTGAAATATCTAACCGGGCAAATACAAGGAAACTAAAACTTATTGTGGTTACCAAGGGGAGTGGGAGCAAGGAACGGAGAGTTACTGCTTAAGTGATACTGAGTTTCTATAACTGATAGTGAGAACTTTTTGGAAATGGATAGTGGCAATGGCTACAAAATGTGGTGAACATAATTAATGTTGAATAGTAGATGTAAAAATGGTTGACGTGACAAATGTTTTGTCATACATATTTTAAAACAATAAAATTTCAAAGCATAATAGCTCATGACACATGAAAACTATATAAAATTAAAATTACATGTCCATAAATAAAGTTTTATTGGAACACTCACATGCAAATAGAATATACTGTGTGATTTCATTTATATGAAATAGCATACAATATTAATCTGTGATTATAGAAGCCCAAACAGTGGGTTTCTGAAATTGTTGAAGCTGACTAGAAGGGGATACAAAGGAACTCCTTGAGGTTACGTTAATGATTCATATCTTGATTTTGGTAGTGTTTACATATGTGCAACCTTTATTAAAACTCATTATTTGTACACTTAAGACAGAAACCCTGGTGGTATAGTGATTAAGTGCTACAGCTACTGATCAGAAAGTTGACAGTTCGTATCCACTGTGTACTCCTTGGAAACTCTGTGGGACCATTCTACTCTACCCTGTGTGATGACTATGAGTCAGAATCAACTCAATGACAATATATATTTTTTGAAACATGTATGCATCTTTCAATGTATGTAGATTGTCCTCTGTTAAATGGTAAAGCTTATAAAGTAAGTTAGGCTACTGCCTTTCTTCTTCATCTGAGTAACTGGAATCACTTTAGAAAAATACATTGGTCACACTATGTAAGCATAATTTCTTTTTAGGATTAGGAATCTTCAAAAACTTAAGTTTTGATTTGTTTTTGGTACATCCAGGTTTACTATTCTTCTTTTGTAGTTAATTTACTCCATTATCTCTAGATTTTCCTAGAAAGCTCTTTATTTTTTATACTTATTGCCATCACAGCAATTGAAACACATAAAGACCCTATCAAACAGAGTAAAACTGTCTAGTAGAGTTTTCTGAGAGAAACTGGTGGATTCAAACTGTCAACCTTTTGGTTACCAAGTGAACTTTTAACCACTGTGCCTCTAGGGACTTTTTCTTTTTTTAAATAGAGATAAACATATAAACATGTTATTATATTAAAAAAATTTGAATCTCTAATTTAATAAGCCTTCATTTTGGTACCACGTGCTATTTATATTTGACTTTTCTATGCTCTTTTTTCCTCTCTTATGACCAGCCTTTTGGTTTCATTCATTCTGCTATTTCTTTCCTCACCTTCTGCATTTATGTTTACTGAGTGCTTTCTTTCTTTTTAAGACCTGCTAGTGTTTTGCTTCTCATTTCCTTGGTTAAAAAATTAATGTACATTAAATCATTTGTTATATTGAATAATTTCATTCAAGGCAACTGTTAGGTACCAGTAATAGGTGTGGAAGGAGCGCTGGTAATACAATGGTTAAGCACTCAACTGTTGACCAAAAAGTCTCGGTTCAATCCTATCAAGTGGCTCTGTGGGAGAAAAGACCTGGAGATTCTGTAAAATTCGTGAAGATTACAGCCTAAGAAACACTGTGGGACAGTTCTACTCTGTCAGATAGGATCACTATAAGTTGGAATCAACTTGACAGCAACAACAATGGGTTCTGGACATACTGGGAAATTCCAGAAAGAGTGATTATTTATCAATATAACAGGCCATGATGACTCAGTGCATGAAAGACATTATTCTAAGCTAACAGAGTTGAAACACTCATGGACCCGAAGCCATAAGGACTTAGCCAGAAAACTGGAGAATTTATAGGGTGGAAACAGATGAATGGATGAACTCCGATAGTTCCCAAGTGCTGACCATCGGTCAGTCTTGAACAAGGAGGAACTGGCACGGAAGCAAGGGCTGCAGTTGACTAATGGGGAAATAAGTACATAAAAAGTTGTCATCTTTGACAAAAATTTTTTTACACGATTTCATCGTCTGACAGTAATGTCTCATTACTTTGCTCTGCTTTTTTAATTGTTTCCATCAACACACCGTATTATGCTAGAATTCTTGCAATTGCACCACCTTGTGGAGTTCAATGAAACAACTCTCCTCTTGTGCTGTCTGCAGTCTACCTTGAACTCAGCTCCATACTCTGAATACCTCCACAAACTCTTTAATCAAATGTATCAAAAAACACATGGACCATCTTATGCAAATCTTATATTCCTTGACTTCCTTTGGTATGGAAATTAATATTCACAGTACCTACAAGTCAAGACTTTCGAGTTACATTTAAAGATTTTTCCCAAAATTAAGAATCAAAAAGCAGTAGAGCCACATTTAAAGACTGTTTGCTTCACCACTCCCACCCAGCTCTGCTCAGCATCCAATCTATGGCCAAGTCATGTAGATGCCATTCTGTACTCTATAATTTTGACAGATTAATGTTTCTAAAGCACAGCTTTAACCACATCATTTTACTGTACCCAAACCACTCTTCACCTAGTGGCACATTACTTTAATTGAACAGGAGCTATGAAAAAATAAATAGTCTTGCACACTAAATTTATAATCCTAAATACAGTAATGGCAGTATTGTTGCAAGAACCCTGAATCATCACCGCACTGAAAGTTCAGGAAAGCACTGTGCACTGTTAAACCACTAATGAAATGCAGTGCATAAATTCAGTTACAACATGAAATGCAGTCGTGTAAGTAATGGCAGCCTAGTTAATAGGGAAACAGTCAAGTATGCCCCCAACAGACTTGGGTTTCTGTTTGTAAATTCTCAGTATCATCACCAATACATGTAAGCTATTTGTGCATGTTGGGGTGTGTGGGGGTGTGGGTGTGTGGGTGTGCGTGTGTGTGTGTGCGTGCGAGTGTGTGCGTGTAAGAGAGACTGTAGATACAGAAAAAGAAATAGAGAGAGGTTTTTATTTTTAGTGATCTGTTTTCCTCACAGAAATGTTCACTGGCAGAAAAAATACTTTGATTTATAATTACAAAGCATACATAACCAAGCAAATCCATTTGGGATATAAGGGTTGCTCTACCTACAAGGAAGACATCAGGTGAAACATAACATATATTTTTAATAATAGAGTTGTAAAGTTGTCCTACATTAGTTTTCCTTGTTAAACAAGAGAGAGAGGAAAATGGAGTACAGAAAAAGCTACATTTCGATCGAATTTTTGGAATAATATGAAGAAATAGAAGTGTTTTTCAGAGCAAATCATGTTTGCATTAGCTCCACTTCAAGTCGTCGTTTTCATTGTCAGTTCAGCATTCCACACCACTCAACAATTATTTAATTCTTCCTCTTTAGCTCCTTTTCTCATTCTAACCATTCACCTCGAGCTCTTTCCTTAACTTGTAACTCCTTAACTGCCTTACCAAGAAGAAAAAAGTGAGTTTTCAGGGTAAAAGTCCTGAAATTTCTATCATCGTTCCTTCAGAAAATGACCTATACTGCATTTATGATTCTCTTGGAAACCCTGGTGGCTTAGTGGTTAAGTGCTATGTCTGCTAACCAAAAGGTTGGCAGTTCAAATTTGCCAGGTGCTCCTTCAAAACAATGGGACAGATCTAAGTTCTATGCTGTCCTGTAGGGTCTCTGTGAGTCAGAATCAATTTGCAGTGGGTTTTTTTTCTTCTTTTTGGTCTTTATTATATTTGAAAATGACATATTCTTCCTATTCTAGGTCAGGTCCTACACTTGTGTTTTTCTTTTATTTTTATAAATAATTTCATTCTTAAGAAAAACATTATACATACGTATGTTAAAATAAATTTTAAAACTAAAAGGTAAAAATAATATCAGTAGAAAACAAATCACACACCAGCGTCTCAGTGCCTCTTCACTGAAAGCTCCAAGAAATTTAACAACTTCACACAAATGTGGGCACACTGTTACTCTTTGTGCCATTTGTGATACAATATGCTCACTTCTTCCTATATCTTCAGGCTCTGTTTTACATGCTTCCCCTGCTCTCTGCCCTTAACGACGCCCTTTCTTTATCCCTTAAATTTTTAAATTCTACAGTGTCTGTCCTCCTATTATCATTCTTTGCAAATTACACACTTTCACTGGAATATTTGCATCATCTTAATTTTAACTGCCACCTACCGTTTGACATTTGTAAACTTGCATCTTTCAGAGACTCATAGCTTGCCTACAGTTAGTATGTTCAACTCTTGGTGAATGTGTCCATGCATGTTGTTTTTGTTAGGTGCCATCAAGTGGGCTCTGACTCATAATGAGCTTATGCCAGGACCTGTGCCATCTTCTTCACCTTGGGTTTGAGCCCATCATTACAGCCACTGTGTCAGTCCATCTCACTGAAGGGCTTCCTCTTTTTTGCTGACTCTCTGCCGAGCATGATGTCCTTCTCAAGTGAATGATTGGTCTCTTCTGATGATATGTCCAAAGTAAGAGAGATGAAATCTCACTGTCCTCCCTCCAAAGGAGCATTCTGGCTACACTTCATCTAACGAAGTTTTGTCTTTCGGCAAGTTCATGGTAGGTTTGACATTCTTTGCCAACATTCCAATTAGAATGTGTCACTTCTTCTGTCTCACTGTTCTCATTGTCTAGGTTTTTCATGCAAATGAGGCAATTGAAAATACATGACTTGGGTTAGGTACACCTTAGAGATCAAAGTGACATCTTTGCATTTTGAGATTTTAAAAAGGACTTTTTCAGCAAATCTGCATAAGCAGATGTGTCATTTAACTTCTTGACTGCTGCTTTCATGGACATTGATTGTTGGTTCAAGAAGAACGAAATCATTTACAACTTCAATTTCTTCACCATTTATGATCATGTTGTTTGTTGGTCCAGTTGTAAGGATTTCCATTCTATTTATCACATTCAAGTGTGTTCCATACTAAAGGCCTTTTATGTTCATCAGCAGGTACTGCAAGTCACCTTCACTGTCGGCAAACAAGGCTGTGTCGTCTGCATAATGCACGTTGTCAGTGAGTCTTCCTTCACTTCTAATGCCCTGTTCTTCTTCACATAATCCAGCTTCTTGGATTATTTGTTAACATACAGATTTAAAGAGTAGCGTAAAAGAATACAACACTTCCCAGACTTTTTCCAGCTTCAAACCGTCTGACATCCCCTAGTTCTTCTAGAACACTGCTTCTTGATCTAGTGACCACTTACGATGTACCTAAATTCTTCAGTTTATCAAATCTGAACTTGTTTTTAGGAAATACCTTGACTTTGAAAAGACACAGATTGTTGCTACCTCGTTGGGTAATTTCTGGTATTATAGTCTCCTGCTTCCACTCCTCCAAATAAGTAGCATTCCATTTTGCTTGTGCCAGCCATCACCACCATTATCCAACTGTCAGTTTTCCTACTGCAGTAGCTTATGTGTTACTGTTATGCTGGATAATATGCCACAATTATCTGAAATACCACCAGGAACACCCATGGTGTACATGTTTCAGCGAAGTTTCAAGACTAAGACAAAGTAGGAAGAAAGACCTGGTGAAAATTAACTGATGAAAAAACAATAGATCACAAGAGAATATTACCCAATGCATGTCAGAAGAAAAGTTGCCTAGGGTGAAAGGCACTCAAAATACAGAATGGCTGTAACGACAGACTTGAGCATACCAACAGTCATGAAGAGGGTATATTACCAGACAAGATTTTATTCTCTTGTACATGGGTTAGCCATCATTAAGAATGGACTCAACCACAAAAACAGTGACAACAGTCGTTTCCCAGTATACACAAACACAATCATGTCTAAACACATTCAGACAATAATACTGACTAATTTTACCTGGCTGACTCTGTAGACTTTCCTCAAGCTCCATCAGATGATTTGGCCCTTGGAAATTTCTCTTGTAGCACTAACTTAAGGAAATGGTAGTAGATTACCTATGCTGGATCCAAGATAAATGAGTATTTAGTCAAATACTGAATTCAAAATAGCTTTTTTAACTTCTTCATTGAGATTGAGTAGTAACTAAAGGCACTGGCTCTTTCCTTCAGACTGGTCATCCTTTCTGGAAACTCAGTCAATATGCAGATTTTTGTAAAAACCCTAATATGGAAGACCGTCATTCTGAAGACCAAACCCTTAGAAACAATCAAAAGTGCAATGGCCAGGATCTAGGATAAGGAAGGAATTCTTTCCAATCGCAGAGACTGACCTTTACTAGCATTCAGTTGGAAGAAGAACCTACCTTGAATGACTACAACATTCAAGAGGAGTCCACTCGTTGTATTGTGTTGAGACTTTATGGCAGTGCTAAGAAAATGAGGAAGATTTCTTAAACTACTACCAAGAAGAATAGACATAAGACAAAGAAGGTTAAACTGGCTGTCCTAAAATACTATAAGGTGGATGAAAACGGCAAAAATTGGTTACCTTTATTGTGAACCTTCAAATCAATGTATATTACTCAATTTCAGTGAAAGCATTAAAAAATATATAGTATTGACCTGACACTCTTTTATCTTGGATCCAGTATAGGTAAATTACTATCAGTTCCTTGATTTAGTGTTGCATGAGAAGTTACCAAGAGTTGAATCATCAGATGAAGCTTGCGAGAAAGCTATAGAGTCACCCATGAACTTTCCTCTTCCACCACCTCTCTTAGTTCTCTAGTCCAGCTTAGCACACAGTCCACGTTCTGGTTACAGCAAACAACAGTATAATCCACTAGTTAGTACTCTTAAAAGAGATCACACATTTTTTACCTTGAAAAGCTTAAGTTTTCTCTGCTCACTTTCCTGTCACCTCCAATCAGCTAAAATCATATTTTAGGGTCCATTATTTATGACACTTGGCTGGCTGGCGTTTACTATTGCTACCGGCTAAAGAAAATGCCCAAATTACAGTGCAAAATAAAAAGAATGGATAATTTTTCTTGTTTAGCAATATCCTAGACATAACAGTATGCTGCAATTGTCTCAGCTGCTCAGTGATACCACCAATGTCCCATGTAAAGGCTCTTTTCCTTTCAGCTGTGCATAAACAATTTGGCTTACTTAGGACTCCATAGCATCACATTCATACTCAAGGGAGAAAAAACAGGGAAGGAATATTGCTTATGACCTCTGTCTTTTTTTCAGGAAAACGCAATGCCTTCCATGAATCCAAGCATATGTCTTTTGTACACCGTTGTGGCAAAAATTGGCATTAGAATTTAGCATCTCCATTTTAGAAGGATAAGGAAAAAAGAGTACTTGTAAAGGTATTGGATTTAACAAATCTACAGTATTTACTATAGTAGGAGTTCTCTGAAATTAATGTCATTATTAGAGATCTATCTGCCTTAGTGTGGGTTCTAGAGAAGAGCAAAATTATCAAAGTGTGTGTATACGCTTCACTAAGTATATCTGTATCTATATGTGTGTGTGTTTATATAACACACACACACACACATACATACACAAAGAGAAGGAGTTGTGGAGGCTAGCAATTCCCAAAGTCTTTCCATAGGTCAGGTGTCAGCTGGAGGTTTCTCTTGACTCAGATGGTTGCAGTAGCTGAGAAACCCAGAATCAATAGGGCAGACAGCAGGCTTCTGGCTCACAGGGCTGTAGAAGCTAGCAAATCCCATAAATCAGAGAACTGGCTGCTGCCCCATAGGGCAGAACTGGGAAATTATGAAGTCATCCAGTCAGACAACAAGTTGAGGCTCAAGTCCTAAGAACAGGAGGGCAGATGATGACAAGCAGGAAACAGGATTCTGATCAAGCAAGCAAACTTTGCCAAACATCCCTATATAGTATTCAGGCCAAACCTCAGAGGAAACTCTCTTTAAAGCTGACTGGCTGATGCCATCAGATCACATTATGAATATGATTACATTATATTACTTATGAGAGATTACAAAATGTAAAATAATTACTTAATAATGAGACTCTGACCTAGCCAAGTTGGCAAATAACTAGGACACTATTTATCAATGTGTAACAAACTCCACCTCACCCTCAGTCTACCTGCTGGTGATTATAAACCTCCTTTGAGGGATAAATTATCAAAAAGAAAAGTAGGTATATGGAACAATATCAAAATTGCATAAACTAGAATATTAAATGGAACATCTCTGACTGATATTATTATGGTCATTTTTTTTTTCTTTATTCTGAGTACTTTTTCTGTGCTTACTGAATTTTCTATCCTCAGTACATTACTATTAAAATATCTTTTTAAAGAATTGTATAGTTTTGTATTATGTAAATGATAAGAAGTCATTATATATATGTATATATATAGGGAGAGGGGGTCTTGATGGAGCAGAGATTAAGTGTTTAACTGCTAACTGAAAGGACAGCAGTTCAAATCCACCAGCTACTCCTTGGAAACCCTTTAGGGCAGTTCTACTCTGACCTATAGGATTGCTTTGAGTTGGAATACACTCAACAGCAGTGGAAAGGCTTGTATGTATATATGTCTCTGTGTGTATGTGTATGCATATACACAGAGGAAAATTATTTTCATTAAATAAGCATGTAATATCTGTATACCTATAAAATATATGTAAACCCTGATAGCATAGTTGTTAAGTGCTAAGTCTCCTAACCAAAATGCTGATAGTTTGAATCTGCCAGGCGCTTCTTGGAAATTGTATGGAGAAGTTCTACTCTGTCCTATAGTGTCATTATGAGTCTGAATCAATTCCAAGGTAGTTTCATTTTTGCATTTTTTAAATAATATCTGTAAATCTCTCTCTTTATATATATGTATCTCAATTTTCTCAATACAATTATGACTTTTGAAAGTTTAACTTAAGTATTTCTTTTCTTTGTTAAAATTAAATTCTCATGCTGCAGAATTTATTTCTAGAGTTACTAAAACTCAGAATATATGTAAGACACTGACATATCTTTATGTTAGCTAAGATTCAGTATGGGTATGAGAGAAATATACTGGATTGGACTTCAGAGAGATAAATGCGATAAATGAGAGAGATATGTGCACCTACGACTGCATGGGGATTAGAGGAGAGTTCTAGGAGAGGAGAGGAAATGTGACCACTAAGAATGTGTGTCATCTAGGCTGGGTCATGATTCTCAGTGGTTTAGGGATTATATCATAATGCGGCAGTCATATGATGATGTTATCACTTCCATGATGAAATTTGACATGATGTGATCATCTCCACAATGGGATCTGCTGTGACCAGCTGATCAGTCAAAAGACAGTTTTCTTGGGGGGTGGAGCCTGCATTAAATATGGGTAGACTTTCTGGCAAGGCCTGTGGGCTTTTGCTTGCTGTGGATCCTGAAGCTGGCTCCTGTTTTTCTGAACTCCGGTTCTTGAAATTTCAGCTTGCAGTTTATTTGCTTTCTTGCCTACCGATATTGGGATTCATCGATCTTTATAACCTGTGAACAAGAGCCCTGCTGTCTGACCTGCTGATCTTGGGTGCCCAGCCCCTGTGGCTTTGTGAATGAGAAAGAGCCTCCAGCCTGACCCACAGAAGGTGAACATTCCAGCCTCTACAACTGCGTCAGTCATTTTCTTGACAAATCTCTATCTATATATGTATTTACTACCTTTGCACATTTTGACTCTCTTTAAATGAAAAATCATATCTGTAAGAGAAATGTGCTTTTAACTGTATTGGAGAAAATGTAGTTTGGGAACACTGATGCAGTTATGAAAATACGTGGAAAGAGAATTCAGTAATGTGCAACTGAGAAGCTAAGGTTTCCCAGTTTTCCTCTCTTCCATTCCTCTCTGTGTGCTGAACATGTTCTAGAACCAAGGGAAAATTCTTATGCTCCGTATGCTCATTTTCTGTACCCCAGGTTTCTGTTTGATTGTTATTATTATTATTAATTACTATTGGCTACTTGTAGTGTGATGCTCTCAATCTCATGCCACCATTAACAGCATTGCAAGTTATTTGGCTATTTCAACTTCTGATTAATTACTTGAGGATCTAAGGAATTGCACCAAAAATGTACCCCATACTTAAATGAGGCTACAGCTAGAAAGATCATGCCATATGGAAATCAAAAGCACAATTATTAAAATAGTGGTAGTCTTTTTGATGTCTTACATATTTTAAGAAAGGGCTGGCAAAAATATTCCTGGGCTTTTTTGTAATTTAGCTCTGAGTTTTGAAAAGATTGAAAGTACAGTAAATAAATGAAATGGAGTTGTATTCAAAATGTATTGAGGATGTTTCCTAGTGTGGTGATACCCAGAGTGAGATCCTAAGACTAGCACTATCAGCTTCTCCTGGGACTTTGTTATTCATGGAAGTTATCAAGCTCTAGACCTGCTGAGTTAGAAACTCTGGAGGTGGGGATAAATAATCTTTATTTTAATAAATCCTTCTGCTCAAAGGATAAGAATGACCTGATTTTGTCAATTGGTGTAGAAAAGGTGTTTGATAAGGTGCAACATCCACTCATGCTAAAAACTCTCAGCAAAGTAGGAGTGGGGGCAAATTCCTCAATGTAATGAGGGACATCTATGCAAAGCCAACCACTTACATTATCCTAAATGGAGCAAGACCAAAAGAATAGCCCTTGAGAATGGGAACTAGACAACAGTGCCCATTCTCACCACTTCTATTCAACGTTGTGCTAGAGGTTTCAGTCAGAGCAATTAGAAAAGACAAAGAAATAAAGGTCATCTGCATCAGCAAAGAACACTTAAAAATCTCCCTATTTGCAGATGATATGATTGTATGTGCAGAGAATTCTAAAGAATCCATATGTAAACTATTGAAACCAATAGAAGTATCAGTATGTAAGATAAACATAAGCAAATCAATAGGATTCCTTTATGCCAACAAAGAGATCACCAAAGAAGAAATCACCAAATCAATACCATTTATGATAGTCCCCAAGAAGATAAAATACCTATAAACAAAGCTAACCAGAGAAATAAGAGACCTATAAAGAGAGAATTACAAGACTTTACTGCAAGAAACCAAAACAGACTTATATAAGTGGAGAAACCTACCCTGCTCATCAGTAAGAAACCTTAACATTGTGGAAACATCTATTTTACCCAAAGTGATCTACATATATAATGCAATCCCAACACAAATTCCAATGTCTTTTTGTAATGAGATGGAGAAATAAATCACCAACTTTGTTTGGAAAGGGAAGAAACCCTGGCTGTGTAAAGCACTACTAAAGAAGAGGAAACAGTGGGAAGCCTCACACTGCCCAATCTTAGAGCCAATTACACTGCCACAGCAGTTGTTTTAGTCAGCTAGTGCTGCTCTAACAGAAATACCACAGAGTGGATGACTTTAACAAAGGAAGGTTTATTTTCACACAGTCCAGTAGGTTGCAAGTCCATATGCAGGGTGTCTGCTCTAGGGAAAGGCTTTCCCCCTTGTCGGCTCTGGAGGAAAGTCCGGTATTGCATCAGTCTTTGTCCAGGGAGGGTCTTGGCGCAGGAACCTCAGGTCTGAAGGACGCGCTCTTCTCCCGGTGCTGCTTTCTTGATGGTAAGGAGGTTCTCTATTTTCTGCCTGCTTCTTTGTCCTTTTATCTCTCACAGGATGAAAGGATTAAGGGTGGGGCAAGCCATACTCCAGGGAAACTCCCTTTACAGCAGGGCAGGGAAGTAATCCTATGAAGAAATTTACAGCCCCACCCTAATCCTTTTACATACAGTTTAGGGAAACCATAAAATGGAGGACAGTCACAAGATACTGGGAATCATGTCCCAGCCACATGGCTACACATATTTTTGGGGGGACACAATTCAACCCATGACAGTAGTCAAAGCAGGCTGGTATTGGTACAAAAAGAGACATATAGATGCCTGGAACAGAGCTGAGACCACAGAGATGCCACTATTGTCTTATGAACAGTTGATATTCGACAAAGGCTCTAGTCTGGTTTCATTTGGAAGACATTACGCTGAGTGAAATCAGTCAGCAGCAAAAGGAGAAATATTGTATGAGGATGGTTGGAGTTGTGTCCCCCCAAAAATGTGTGCAGCCACATGGTTGGGATATGGTTCCCAGTATCTTGGGACTGTCCTCCATTGTATGGTTTTGCTAACCTGTATGTTAAAGGATTAGGGTGGGGCTGTGGATTCCTGCTATGGGGGAAGTTTCCCTGGAGTATGGCTTGCCCCACCCTTAATGCTTTTAGCTTGCAAGGAATAAAAGGAAAAAGAACCAAGGACAATCTGAGAACCTCGCTACCATCAAGCAAGCAGCACCGGGAGCAGAGCGTGTCGTTCAGACCAGAGGTTCTTGCATTAGGACACTCCCTGGACTATGACTGATGCAATACCGGACTTTCCTCCAGAGCCGTCAAGGGGAAAGTCTTTCCCTGGAGCGGACACCCTGAATATGGACTTGCAACCTACCGGACTGTGTAAGAATAAATCTTTCTTTGTTAAAGTCATCCACTCTGTGGTATTTCTGTTAGAGCAGCCTAGCTGACTAAAACAGACCCATACTAAAAGAGCTTAAAAATAGACTTATGAACAGAAGAAAAGACTCTTTGATGACTACAAATGTAGGGAGTGACAGAGAGTGCTGATCATAGATTAGATAACTGACAGAAATTTGGTTCGGTGAAAATAGTCACAGCACACAGTAGAAAGAAGATCAACTTAACTGGACTTCAACATAAACTGTAAGTTCTTCTAATCTTAACCCAATATTGCAAGGATAGAGTAGCAGGGGTAGGAGTCTGGGGACAATTCTCTCAGGGGAAAGTGTGGCCAATTGGCATAACTAACCTATTGCTAAGACTCTTCCACATCCCATATTGGTGAGTGGCATCTGGGGTCTTAAAAGCTAGCAAGCTGCCATCTGAAGTACACCAAGTGATCCCGACTCAGCTGGAATAGATGATCACCAAGAACAAAAAAAGACATGAGGGAAAAAGAGCTCAGGAGACAGAAGGGCCCATGTGAACAGGAGAATGCATCAACATGTGACCAGAAGAATCAGATGGTGTCTAGCCACCACCAAAGACAGCTGTGATGGAGCACACAGTGTAGACTCCCTGTGGTAACATAAGAAAAAGATGAGTGCAGCTCAAGAATTCCACTAAAAGACCACAACTGATGGTGTAATGGCCTGGAGGATCCCCTAGGAGCACGGCCCGTAGACCTGCTGCTGCCCCTGACAAGATAGACTACTGAGGCCAACTCTTCAGACAAAAATGGACTGGATTCAGGGACACAGTGTGACTATACAGTGTGTGTACTTCATGGTTCTATGTATTTATAAGACACTGTCCTATTGGTGTCTTTCTAGATGGAAGAAAAGGGGGTGGAGAGAAGGGGACAGGAGATTGTTAAGAGTATATAACAGGTAGAGAAGAAAAGGAGGAGTGTACCTTCACTGGGCAAGGAGAACAGAAGGAGCTGCAGATATGCAGGTATGCAAAATTGATTGGATTGTATTCTTTCACTTAATCACAATAAAAATAAAAGTCCTTCCTCCACCAGCTGATTCTGCCTCTCACTAAGGGTTCAGAACTACTGTATACTGTTGCATATTAATTCTCAGCATTTTGTCTTCTTCCCCTTTGTTTTCCTTTGTTATTGTTATGTCCTGTGAGTCTACACGCTGGACTCTGCCAAATGGCCTGACTAGTTGTAGCTACCTTGTGAGAGAAACAAGTTGCAACCTCTTTAAATTAGGATAAATTAACTTTTGAATATGTTTGTGCTACCCTATGTCAAAGCCAGTGCCATTGATTCAAATCCAGTTCATAGCAACACTATAGGTCAGGGTAGAACTGCCTCATAGAGTTTCCAAGGAGCACCTGTCAGACTGAAACTGCCAACCTTTTTGGTTAGCCGATGTCACACTTAGCCACTACACCACTAGGGTGCTTGACACTAATTAACGAATGCTACTTCTCTCTGCTTCTTAAAACTGCTAAGAAAGTGTGAGTAGTGTATCAACATTGAATGGGTTGGTTAAGAAAGCTGTTTCCTCTAGGAAGCATGGCTAAAATGGGGAATAGTCAGATGCTTCCTGTGATCCCTCTAAGAACAATGATCCAGAAAAACAAGGAAATAATTTATATACAATATTCAAAGAGGCCTGTACATCAAAAGGAAAGCTGAGAAATCAGACTGAACAACAGTAAGGGAAAGATAGGTCCAGAAATACCAAGACAGGCAATACCTGACCAGATGGGGATCCACACCTCGTGGAATGATTCAAAACTGCTAGCACTGTGAGCAAAGTGGCATCATTTCGAGACTATCTTCCTCTGCAAATGAAACTAAGTGTGCTACTCACACCTCCAGAAACAGTGAAAAGTAGGACTGGATCATCAAAAGCTAAGTGGTTGGAATCTAATCTGCATATAAGAATCTAAAACTTTCCCTTGAGATAAACCTCTCTCCCTTTCGCCAGTGCTTTCTCCTCTCTTCTTTGCACTGTACTAGGCTCCAAATTCTTATGTTCTACCTCTGCTGGAGTAGGATACATTATGCCTGCCCTGAGCTAGTCTCTCAGACTTGGAGGGGGAACAACAACAAAAAATATGATGACTCTCCTAAGCCAGGAACTAAGGGCAGAAACAGATCCTCTACCTAGAGGGCCATGGGACACAATGCTCTACCTTTCTCAGCAAATACAGTCAGCTACTTGTGCCTATACCTGCAACTCTTGTTCATCTAGGACTGTAGAGAAGAGTTTTCATCACACAATTAGTGACTGACTACCTGGGCACCTGAGCTGAATATCTACAGGAAAAGTAAAGGGACACCTGGGCTCACATGCCTAGTAATACCTGTAATGATCTGGAGACAGCACATAAGAATCTCTAAGGCACCAATAATCAAACTAGCTCATATGACCAGGCTATTTTGGCATTTCAAAGCAAAACAAAACAATAAGTCAGAACATACTAAACAAACATAAATAACTACAACTTTCTAATGGCTCAGAGACAACAGTCAACCTCAAACCATTTAAAAAGGTAGACTATAGTGCCTTCAGAAAGCTCCTAAAACAACGAAGCAAGGCAGTTTCCCGATGAAAAGAATTTCCTGGAATTATTGAAGATAAAATACAAAAGATGAATAGATAGAATTATTCAAGAGATCAGAAAGGAGATCAGGCAAAGTGCAGCAGAGCATAATGACAAATTGAACAGGTTGCAAGAAATACTCGAAGAACAACAATCTGAAATTCAGCAGATTAATAATAAAATTACAGAATTAGACAACTGAGTGGAAAGTCAAAGGAACAGAATTTAGGCACTGGGATGGAGAATTACTGAGACTAAAGATAAAGCAATTGACACTGACATATTTGAGAAAAAAACAGATAAAAGATTTTTAAAATGAAGAAACACTAAGGGTCGTGTGGAACTCTATGAAGAGGAATAATTTATGAATGACTGTAGTACCAAAGGGGTGGAGAGAATTATTGAAAACTTGTTGACAGAAATCTTCTCTGACATCATGAAAAATGAAAAAACACCTATCCAAGATGCACATTGGCTACCAGAGATACATGAGAAAATGCTCATGATCATTAGCCATTAGAGAAATCCAAATTAGAAACACCAATGCCTTAGTAAGACTGGTATTAATACAAAAAACATACAATTACAGATGTTTGAGAGACTGTGTAGAGAATGAAACGCTTGTACACTGCTGGTGGGAATGTCAGATGGTATAAACACTTGGAAATGGCTTTGGTGCTTTCTTAAAAAGCTAGAAATAAAAATATGATTCAGCAGTCCTTCTTCAATAACATCTGTACACACAAGTGGAGCAGTGTTTACAATAGCAAAAAGAATCAACTTAGGTGCCCATCAACAGAAGAATGGATAAACAAACTACGGTGTATTCACACAATAGAATATTATGCAATGATAAAGTACAATAAATTTGAGAAATGTCTCACAGACTGGAATAATCTGGAAGTCATTATGCTGAATGAAATTAGTGAATTGCAGGACAAATACTATATGAGACTACTATTATAAGGACTCAAGAATTGGTTTAAAATTAGAATAAAACGTTCTTTGATGGTTACAAGGGGGGTGGGGGGAGAGGGTGTTCACTAAGTAGATAATTTACAATAATTATTCAAGGTAAGGTAAGAAACAGCACATAGCAATGAAGTTGGCACAATGGAATAAACTCAAAGCTTAGAAGTATTCTAAATAAAACCAAACACTTTCAGGGACAGAGAGCATGGTCTCAGGGGACATCTAGGCCAATTGGAATAACAAAGTTTCTGAAGCAAATATTCTACATCCCACTTAGGTGAGTGGTGTCTGAGGTCTTAAAAGATAGCAAGCAGCTATCTAAGAAGCACTTATTGATCCTAACCCACCAGAGCAAAGGGAAAAAAAGAGTATCAAAGACATGAGGAAAGTGAAAGCCCAAGAAACAGAAAGGACCACGTGTACCAGAGACTGTATTAACATGCCATCAGAAGAGTAAGACGGAGCCCCGCCACAAGCAAAGACTGCCTTTACAGGAAGCTAAACAAAGAGTCCCTGATGGAGCAGGAGAAATGTGGGGTGCAGATCTTGAACTGTAGTAAAACGATTTGATGTTCTGATAGACTGGAGGATCATTAAAAGACATGGCCCCCAGACTTCGCTAGTCCAGAACTGTAACCATTCCTGAAGCCAACTCCTAAGACAAAGACTGAACTGGTATGTAAGACATAAAACGATACTGATGAAGGATGTGTGACTTGGCTTGTGTAGATACAGGAGACAACTGGGAAGCTCCAGTTCAGAAGTGAGAGGACGTGACTGAAGGGTCCGGGAGTTGGTCAAAGGTTGTGAGACATACAGGTTGGAGGAGAGGAGTGTGCTGTCACAGTGCGTGGAGAGTAGCTATGGTCACATGGCAAAGTACATGTAAGTTTTTGTATGAGAAACTATACTTGTAAACTTTCATTTAAAACACAATAAAAATTTATAATAATAACAAAAAAGATGTTCCCTATGTACAGTACAAAAACCTTTAAAATGTAGATGAAAATGTATGATAACTTACCTGTCTTTTCATGGTTTTCCTGATTGTCTATATGTTATGGGTTGAATCTTGGCTCCCCAGAATATGTGTTGTAAATCCTGAACTGTATGCCTGTGTTTATAACACCATTTGGGAGTGGGTGGTCTCTGCTCTGTTAATGAGGGAGGATTAGTATAGGTTGTATCTTGGGGAAAATCTCCTTTGAGATATAAGAGATTAAGCAAGCCAGCAGAACAGAGATAGGTGAAGAAACATGCCAAGCCATATGAAGATCACCCAGGAGCAGAAGTCAAAGAGACAAGGACTTTTCTCTACAGCTAACAGAAGACAGGAAGAATTCCCCTAGAGCCAGCTCCCTGAATTCAGACTTCTAACCTCCAAAACTGTACAAAAATAAACTTTGTTTGTTAATGTCACCTATTTATGGTATTTCTTTTTGTAATAACACTAGGTAACTAAGACAAGGAATAAGAAATATTTCCCATAGGAATGATGTCTGATATGATGCTTAAAATTACTTATTAAGCAAAATTCATGCTAGGACCACTATGATAAATAAAGTTTCAATACTGCTCTATACTACATTTTAACAGTCCATGTTAGAAACATGCCACTTGTATGGCACTTCTAGTTTCTATCCACAAAGGTAGTAAAGTCTTAGCAACTTATGACCAATATGAGGTCATGAATAAATTCATTTTTGAACTTCATGATTTTCTACTTTTCTTACATCCAAATATAAAATATTTCAGTGTTAGAGAGACTCCTAATTTTAGGTATGATTATGAATTTCATAGACACATAGTGATTACATTTTTCTCTAATTTTACTTTGAAAGTTGATACTATAATTTGTTCTCAATTAAGACCTCAATTTATTCTAGTAGTATTTAATTAGGACAAGAAAGAACTGGAGGCTATACTCTCTGCATCAATTGTAACAAAAAAAGCATTTTTTACAGCAAAATCACAAAGGCATTGTCTGGATTACAAAAAAAGTTCCCAAATTTAGCATAGAAAATATTGTTTTATGGATTATTTGGTTTTCTTTTAACTTCCTGTTGATAAATTGCGTGATAAATTCAAAATATAAAATATGTTCTGAAATGGAACATACAAAGCCTAATTAATTTATTAAAAGGTCTCGCTAAGAGAAATAAATGGTATGTCAATGGTAAACATTTTTATTCTAGGTTATTGTTCTTTTCCCTGTGTTCTACAGATGATTCCAAAGATCCCTCAGGTGGCTTTAGGTCTACACCAACAGAAATGCTTTTGTGGGAGAAAAGAACAAAAGACCCTTCATTGACTCAAAATGTCAGAGAACTCTGGTGTTTAACCTCTGGATAATGGCTTGACTAAGTTACATGGGAAAAGGTACTACCAAAAAACTCGTAAGAAGCTACAAACTGTGTAAGGATAAATCTTTGAATGTGGCTGTCACCTTTACCCATCCTTTTATAAATTTGTTACTTGAAAATGCTCTTGTAGGTAAATACTGACCTTGATAAACTAGATTTGGGAAAAAATCTATATTATGAGTTTTTTTCCCCTTAAACAGTTATTTTCAATAATAATGCCAAATGTGATCTGTTTAAAAAGGAACATATTAGTAAGTAAAGGAAACCTGTAGGTTAAATAAATTATCTAAAAATATTTAGTAAAAAACAAAATTTGTAAAATATCTGTTAACTTCTGACAAAGAATTTTCTATTTTCTCTTCTGAGTTGGAGATTTGGGGAAAGAATACATTTTTATTATTATTATTGTGATTAAGTGAAGGTACCTGATCCAAATCAATTTTGCAAGCATGCCTATCTGCAGCTCCTTCTGCTCTCCTTGCCCAGTGAAAGCCCACTTCTTTTCATTCTGTACTTGTAGTATCCTCTCAACAATCTCTGGTGCCCTCCTCTCCACCCTCTTCTGTCCCATCTAGAAAGACACCAGTAGGACAGCATCCTATAACTGCATAGGACAATGAAGTTCACTCACTGGGTCCCCGAATCCAGTCCATTGTTGTCAAGAGTTGACCTCAATTGTGTTTTCTGGTCAGGGGCAGCAGCAGGTCTTGGGGCCATGCTCCCAGGGGATCCTCCAGGCCATCGCACCATCAGTTGTGGCGTTTTAGTAGAGTTCTTGAGCTGCACTTCTCTTTTTCTTATGTTGCCACAGGGAGTCTACACTGTGTGCCCCATGACAGCTGTCTTTGGTGGTAGCCAGATAGCATCTGGTTCTTCTGGCCACATGTTGATGCAGTATCCCATTTCCACAGTTCCTTCTGGCTCCTGAGCCCTTTTTTCCTCATTTCTTTTTTGTTCTCAGTGATCATCTGTTCAAGATGAGATTGGAACATGTGTTGTACCTTAGACAGCAGCTTGCTAGCTTTTAAGACCCCACATGCCACTCACCAATGTGGGGTGCAGGCTACTTATGCCAGTTGGCCTCAATGTCCCCCAAAAGCATAGTCCCCAGACTCCTACCCCTGCTACTCTATCCTTGCAATATTGAGTTGAGATTGGAAGAGCTTTCAATTTATGATGAAGTCCAGTTAAGGTGACCTACTTTCTACTGTGTGCTGTCACTGCTTTCACCTAACCAAATTTCTATCAACTATCTATTCTATGACTAACCCTTTCCCTGCTTCCCCACCCTTGTAGCCATCAAAGAGTCTGGAAAAGAATATATTTTTGATATAAATATATGCTGCAGAATATTTGAGAATACTAAAGTATTTCTCATTGTTTATGTGAAATTCAAATTTAACTGATTTTTTTATTTTATTTTATCTTGCAACTCCATTTTCAGGTAGTAAAAAATGGTAATAAACTTTGCTTTGGATACATATACACTTAACATTTTAAGAAATAGAATCCAATACACATTATCTTCACTTTTATTATTTTTTATCATCAATATGAACTAAAATGTATATATCTATGGAAAGCAAGAGTTTAAACGTTTTCAAATTTCATTCCAACCCAGTTGGATATATTTTAATGTAAATACGTGGTTCACATCAGTACCTGTGATGAATTCAACAAATATTCATTGGAATGCAAACATATGTACTCTTTATTAAAATACTGTATTTGCTTTCTAAAATGCAAGCAATAACTCAGACATCAAGGTTTTCTGTGAATGAGAGAGTACTGAAAGCAACCCAATTAAAGTGTGGCCAGAAGGAAATTCTACAATACTGATTTCAAAAGCCTCCACCTCAGAATCAGACCAAGGGTAACCTCAGAGGTACAGTTTTATGCCTGAATAGCTGGAGAAGCTGGAAAGTGTAGGCTCATTCTGTGGCTCACTAGCTTGGTTTGAGTCTTCTGCTTTGTTTGTGAACAGGCATAAATACCATAAAACACTCCTAGATTAGATGTACCATGTTAGAGCAGCCAATTCTGTGCCAGTGTTAAATTTTTGATCTAGTCCAGGTCATCTGTCATACCCATGTATCCTGGAGGCTCTGTTCTCTACATCATCAGAAAATGTTGTCTTTACAATAAAATCATGTGATTTACCATAACATACGCCATTCGGACATGCTTTGTAGAATGATGGTAGTATAATACAAGATTAACTAATTATTCCTTCATTGACATGTACGTAAACAAACAAATTACTATGATTAGCCAGCCTACTCAGTGCATATTATAGAAACTAAAACAAAATAAATGTTATTAATGAATTACAACATCCTTTAATATATGTAACATAATATATCTCATACATAGCAGTATTTTTTAACTGACTGGGCAAAAATTCTTTACCAAGGAAGCACATTATACTTATTAGGAAAATTTTTCCAAAACATACACACTAGGGAACCAACCTTGATTTTCTGACTTAGCAGATACAGAGTGAACTGAAGACATCAGATAAAAGCTTCCTGAAGTGATTTTGATATCCTTTGCTGGCTGAGAAGCAGTCTCTCATTGTGAGTGTAGAAATTCTAAATTGTTTCCCATTGGCAGATACAATTTTAAAAATACATTACTGTTGCCTCATTTTGTGGCTCTGGAAAACTGCTGGTAGATGGTATTACGGCAAAGACTTGCATTTTTTTCTCTTATCATTATTTTCTATTTCACACTGAGTGGTGAACTACAATGAGAATTTATGAAGATGGAAATTCTATAAACTAAGATGAAGTTACTTGAGACCTATTCCCAAATCAAGAGTGCCTGGAAATCTTTAAGCTATAAATAAAATCTAGAGAGCTACAGCTTTGGCAATTAATCTAATTGTGAAGTAGGAAATCTAATAGAGAAATAAAAATGCTTTAGAGTCAGAAAGAAATCTGTTTGATTCCAAATACCTCTAATTTACTAACTTACATAATTTTACACAAGCTTCAATTTCTTCATCTGTAAAGAGAAATAGGTTATTATAAAGATAAAATTAAATTAAACCCACAGCCATCAAATTGCTATATTGACTTCTAGAGACCCTATAGTAAAACAAAAATCTGATCATCTTTAAAGGCTAGTAAAAATTATGAATCCAAAGTAAATCTGATCAAGAAAAAGATAGAAAAAAAATTATAAGTATCACAATATAAATAATTATGTCGTTAGACATTGTATGCTTATAAATGGTTAATAATAGAATTTATAAATGATAAAAAAAGCCAAGTGCAATAAATTTAACTACATGGATTAAATGGCAAATTCCTAAGGGAAAATACTTTATTAAAGCTGACAGATAAAACAACATAAAATCTAGTTTTAAATTTGACTTTGTACTCAAAAACTTCTAGAAAAGAAAACTTCAAACCCAGATGGTTTCACAAGTGAATTCTATCAACTTCTAAAAAAAAATAATATCAACCTTTCATAAATACTTTTAGAAAATACAAAGAACAGAAATACTTCTCGATTCCTTTTACAGTGATGGATTACACTCAAAACAAAGCCAGGTAAACGTATTAAATGAAATGACATATCAATAATTTTTGTTTGCTTTTTTTATTAAGCAACACAGAAAGCATCAAAAGAAGGTGGAAGCAATATACAGAGTAATTATACCAAAAAATTTGTTCAACATTCTATCAATGCAGGGAGTAGCATACAAACAAGAAACAATTTAATGAAGGAATAAAGCCAAACAGCACTGAAGGGAATGGTGAAAAATAAGCCTCCAGGAATAGATGGACTACAAGTTCACATGTTTCAACAAACAGATACAGCACTGGAGGTACTCATTCATTTCTGTCAAGAAATTTGGGAGACAGATATAGATTTCTGGCCAACCAACTAGAAGAGATCCATATTTATGCCCACTCTAAAGAAAAGTGAACAAAAACTGCTGAAATTATCAACAAACATCATAAATATCACACAAAAGCAGAATTTTGCTGAAAATTATTCAAAAGCCATTGCAGCAGTACGTAGACAACTGCCAGAATATGAAGCGAGATTCAGAAAATATAGAACAAAGTACATCATTGTTGATGCCAGATAGAATTTGGCTCAAAGTAGAAACCTTCAGAAAGATGTTTACCTGTATTTTATTGACTATGCGAAAGCATCTGACTGTGTGGATCATAATAAATTCTAGATAACTTTGCAGAGAATGGGAATGCCAGAACTCTTAATTGTGCTCATGAGGAATCTGTACATAGACCAAGAGGCAGTAATTCAGACAGAATAAGGGGATACTGAGGGGTTTAAAATCAAGAAAGGTGTGCATCTGAGTTGTATTCATGCATCATACTTATTCAATCTGTATGCTGAGCAAATAATACTAGAAGTTGGACACCAGAGGCATCTAGATTGAAGGAAGACTCATCAATAACCTGGGATATGCAGATAACAAAATATTGCTTCCCGGAAGTGAACTAAAAGCACTTACTGATGAAGATCAAAAACTACAGCCTTCACTATGGATTGCACCTCGACATAAAGGAAACAAAAATTTTCACAACTAGACCAATAAGCAACATCATGATAAACACAGAAAAAAATTGAAGTTGTCAAGGATTTCATTTTATTTGGATTTACAATCAATACCCAAGAAACAGCAATCAAGAAATTAGACAAAACACTCTGCTGACCAAATCTGCTGCAAACAACCACTTTAAAGTGTTCAAAAGAGAAGATGATGCTTTGAGGACAAACCTGCACCTGACCCAAAGTATGCATATTTTCAGTTGCTCTTATGCATAGGAAAGCTAGACAATGAATAAAGAAGATTAAAAAAGAGTTGACACCTTTGAATTATAGTGTTTGTGAAGAACATTGAATATACCACGCACTGCCAGAAGAAGGAATAAATCTGTCTTGGAAGAAGTATGGCCAGAACGCTCATTAGAAGCAATAAGGGTGACATTTCATCTTGCATACACTTTGGATATATTGTCAGGAGGAACAAGTCCCTTGAAAGACATCATTTTTTTTTAAGTGGAGGGTCATCAAAAGAGAGAAAGATGATCAGCAAAATGGACTGACACAGTGTCTGCAACAATGGGCTCATGCATAATGAAGATTGTGAGGATGGCAAAGAACTGGCAGTATTTCTATTATTGAACTGAGAAGTTAATTCTGACCAGAGTGCTCACACCTTCCGATAATCTGGACACTGGCCTTTGAGAAAGAGAAAGTAAATTTATTGCAATGTGCAGAGCAAGGACTCAGGAAGAAGGTCCTCAGATCCAACTCCCTGAGCTATGAGGAAGAAGGGCTTGTACATGATTTGGGCAGCGAGATGGTAGCTGCATGCCAAGCCAGCCAAGTGCCGTCGAGTCGGATCCGACTCGTAGCTGCATAGGTGTACTAAAACAAAACCAAACACAACAAAAACAAGTCAGTTACTTTCCAGTTGATTTCCAACTCATAGAGACCCTCTAGGATAGAGTAGAACTGCACCATAGAGTTTCCAAGGAGCATCTGGTGAATTTGAACTGCCAATCTTTTGGCAGTATGTGTAAGTGTATTGGAAAGGGGAAATTCTGGAAACAGGAGGTGACAAGTTCTTGTTGCACCTCTTGCTTTAGGATAGGGTACAGGTGATGATTTTCCTTATGATTTGTTCCACCTTTTACTGCTCCACAGCTGGCCCTCTGTGCATACAAGGTAGGTCAAATCTGGTTTGGTAAAATTGACGTCTTGTTTGCCAAACAATGTAAGAACAATTTCAAATAGAAATAAATATATGTGGGGATTTTCTATGTAATATAGATGACAACATCAGCAGGAGATGAATATTATTCACAAATAATGTTACAAAGAAACTTAAAAATGCAAGAATATCTTTGAAACTGAACAGTGGGTAAAGGGTGGATAGATTTTGATGATCATTGTGAAAAAAAGTCTTTGTAAAAAAGACTTCAATGACTACATATTTCACATGAATAGAAGATTTAAATATATAATAAATGAAATAATAAGCATACTAAAAGTACAACAAAACACAGAGAGATTACAAATTTTACCTTGTAAAAGTAAAAATTTATTCATAGCAAAGATCCTTTGGAAATCAGGGTCCAGCAGAAGGAAAGAATCTAGTGCAGAAGGGTTTGGAAGAATCGTCAGCGAGTGAGTCCCTCGTAAAAGAAAGGTAAGGTTAAAGGAAATAACAGGGTCTCATTGGGACCACCAAGAAACACTTGCTGTCGAGTTGATTCCAACTCACAGTGACCCTAACAGGACAGAGTAAAACTGCCCCATAGAGTTTCCAAGGAGCAGCTGGTGATTGGAACTGCTGACCTTTTTGTTAGCAGCTGGGCTCCTAGACACTACAAATAATGGGAAACCATCCCCACACTTTGGTTTGAGGGACAACAGGGGGAGTGGATTAATTTCCTTGGGTTGTTGTAACAAAATGCCACAAACTGAGTCACTTATAAGAACAGAAGTATATTTTCTCAAACTTGTGTAGAGGTTAACAACCCGAATTAGGATGTTGGCCTCAACATATTCTCTCCAAGGCATTAGAAGAAGATCCTTTCTCAGCTTTGGTTTTCCTACGCATTTCTTGGCTTACAGCTGAAGCACAGCTCGGTGGTTACCTGGCCTTCTTTCTCCCATCTGTCTCTGTGTCTCTTCTCCCCTTTTATAAGGAGTTACTCACATTGTGCTAAGACACACCAAACTTTGGTATGACCTCATGTTAATTGAGGACATCTTCAAAGAACCTATTTCCAAACAAGGCTATGTTCATAGGTACCATGGGTTAGTATTTTAATGTATCTTTTGGAGAACACAATTCAATCCATAACAGAGATTAAATGTTTCCGGAGCCCAGGAAGACCCGGAGCCTTAGAGTAGGGCCAGCCTGTCAGGAAAGATGAAGCTACTACCAGAAATGGATGTCAAAGGAGAGAAGGAACAAGGGAAAACTGTTTCATCCTTTCTTTCTTATTGATTCCTTGTGGTAGGAAAGACTTCTTAGATGCCTAAATTATCTGTACATCTTTGACTTTACACCCTGGGTAATTGCCAAACTTTGAATGTGAGTTAAAGTGATGAGATGCCACTTTGGTAAGTAGTTTACCAAGGATCGTAACTTCTTTCTTGATGTTGTACTCAATGCCTTTCTCAGCCTGCACATTTAGATGAGGAGTCTGCTGTGATGGAACAGCGCATGTGGCAAGGAACTTAGGTAGTTCTCCGGACAATCGTCTATGAGATGTTGAGATCCTCAGTCCAACAGTCTGCGTAGAAGTTAGTGCTGCCACATGGGCTAGAAAGTAGAGCCTTCAAATGAGGTTGCAAGCCCTGGGCCGACATCTTGATACCAGTATTGCTAACAATATTGAAGCAGAGGGCTCAGCAAAGCCATACATGGATCTCTGTATATTCTGTAGGCTACTGAATTCCGGGATAAGTTGTCAAAGACCTGTTGATTGCTAATATATATATTAGTGTCTGGAAATGGGTTATTGCTACAAATAAAATAAATAAATAAAAATGCAAGAATATATTTGAAACCAGACAGTGGGTAAAGCATGGATAGATTTTTATAATCATGACAGAGAAAGCCTAAATTATCAGAAGCTGAATGTTAGAAGGAATCTGGATGCTGCCAGTGAAAACTCTAAAATAAATAGCGTATTATAAAAAACTGGAAGCCAGAGAATCCCAACCCTAAAGGAGAAATGCCTTTCAAACCTCTGTTTGCCTTATGTTTGTTAGTGTTCCATTGTCCAAAGCATGTCACATGGTTGACTCATATTCACAGAATAGAGAAATAAACTCAACCTATGATAGGAAATAAATTTATGGCCTTTTTTTTTTTTTAATTCTACTTCAGTCTGCTTTCTAACCACAAATTCCACATCCTTACCACTTACAAAACATGTTCACCTTTATTCCAAAACATTGATTGCCATCGAGTCGATTCTGAGTCTTAGTGACTCTAGGACACAGTAGAACTGCCCCATAGTTCCTGTGGAGTGTCTGGTGAATTTAAACTGCTGACCTTCTGGTTAGCAGCCATAGCACTTAACCACTATACCGTCAGGGTTTCCCACCTCCATCCAGAACCTCCAGATATCTCATTCTATCATAGCATTAACCACGAAGCCCAGGATCTCTTGACACTCATTGTACAAGATTCGACAATTAAGTCTGTGAGCTTAATTGTTCCGAGTGCTACACACCTCATTACTGAATAGCACTACAGTCACCTTCAAGGTACTCCCCTTGGGAAGCTATGCACTGATGCCAGCACCTAGTCCACTCTCCAAAGCAGTTTTGGAACTCTTTCTGGAATCGCTATTGTGCAGAATAGCATGGTGGCAAGTTCTTGAACTTAACTGTATAGTTGTTTGTGAGGGAATTTTAGCCAGTACATAAATAACTCTATGGGAACACCCTCCCTAGTCACCTGATCTGGCCCCCAGTGACTTGTTTCTTTAGCTGAAGATAAAGGAAATACTGAAAGGAAGATATTTTGATAACATTCAGGACATCAACGGTAATATGATGACAGCTCTGATGGCTATTCCAGAAAAAGAGTTCCAAAATTGCTTTGAAATGTGGAGTAGATACTGACACTAGTGCATAGCTTCCCAAGGGGAGTACTTTGAAGGTTACTATAGTGATATTTAACAGTGAGGTAAGTAGCACTTTTTCTAGGATGAGTTCACAAATTTGACTGGCAAACCTCATGTCTGGATGTGGCTCCTTGGATGTGGCTATTGATGCAGAGACATGTGAAGTTACAAATATAAGCTAACAGTCCACCGACACCGAAAGTGCATTAAAAAGATAGAAGCAGGATAACTACAATAGAGACCCATTCAAAACGGGAGTAACTAGAGCACAGATCTTGGTTTATAACAATTCTGAAATCTGGTGGATAAATGTTGCAAAGTCCCCTTACTCTGAGGGCAAGAAATGTGATTTGATTAGAACCTGGTTAAACTCTGTCTATTGGTTACTACTCTATTTGTGTCTTGATTTTGACCTCTGTACTCTTGTCGTAGCCTTTTGAAATGTCTTTCCTTTTCCAGAATAATTGGTCTGTATTTTACCTGAGTGGTTTCATAGCCTGCTTCCTTCTTATAAAATGAGGCCCAAGCAAGGTTTTTGAATTTGAGTAGTCTAAATTCCTTTTAATCCAAGTTAGTAGCCTTCTTGCCAGTTAATTTGTTAAGGTAACATTGGGGCCTTTCTGTGTATTAGATTACTTTCAGATTTAATTTCCCTCAATTACAAAAAAGCCATATGCACAGTTCTCTTCAAGACAAGCTTCAGATATCTTTAAAAGACAGATTTTAAATTATCTTTCTAATGTAAGTAAAGTAATTGATCTAATCAGATTTTCTCCTTGGGTCGATTTTTTTAATCAACTTTATTGAAGTTTAGCTTGCACACAAAATAACACACTCCATATCTCTCCTGTTAATGGGCTGAGTGCACACTACATAGCGAGAAAGCCCTCTGGTAGAGAGAAGCTCTGGTATTTGAACAAAGGAAAGCATTTTCCTGTTGAGGGTACACAAACCAGGGTTGTCCTCTGCCACTGGTCCCTAAGCTTGAATCAGATTCTGGGAAAACTAAGTCCCATCCAGATCTGACAGCATGAAATAAACCAATAGACTACCCCACATTCCCAAAGTTGTGATATTTCTCCAGAAAATAGTTAAGAAAGAGAGAACTTAGGAATGGCAAAGATTTATTTCTTCCTGCTCCTCCATGCTAACAAAAAGGAAAAAAAAGTTCAAACCTATTGCCTTGGAGGTGATTTCGATTCAGAGAGTCCTCCATGCTAAGTGTACTGGAGATCACACAAACAGCAACCAAAGGAGAACTCTGAGGGGTATAAAAAAGAAGCCAAACTGGGTACAGATCCTTGGACTTGAGGAACAAACAGGCACGTTGTAGAACTTCATCCAGCAGAAGCCAACCCAGGTCCTACATTTCCTGGTCCCCAAGGCAGTAGCAGAAGTTGGCCCAGGTGAGCTAACTACCAAAGAAGCCCAGTAGTACTCTTAGGGAGGATCAGGAGCTGTGCTAATAAGCAGACAGCAGAAGATTACATTTCCCCTGAAATTACCCTTCCCAGTGACAGACACTGGGGGGCCATAGAGCACTGGAAAGAATGATACCACCACCAGCACCTGGCCAGGAAGTGTTCTTCGTCCCTCACAGGCAGGAAGTCCCATCACAGTAAGTGCACAGTCCAGGAAGGCTCTCCTTCCTGAACAGTCCTAGAAATCCCCTCCATTAACAAGAGATACTGCTGCAGCAGTGGGGGATGGAGGGCTTAAAGGCAAAGGGAGTGAAGCAAGGGAAAGTCCACGCTAACAAGTACACAGCCTGGAAATGTTCATTCAAGCCAGCAGAGTCTCCCTAGCACCACCTAGGGGCATCAGGCAGCCTAGTCTGGGGAAACTCCTACTCCCTCAGGCAACAACAGCAAAATGTCCAGGATACAGTAAAACCATCATCTGCTATACCAAGAGAAACTTGGAGGGCATAGTAGATAAGTTTTATGTCTGCTAATCAAAAGATCACCAGTTCAAATCCTCCAGGTACTCATGAGAAACTCCATAGGGCAGTTCTAGTCTGTCCTATAGGGTCTCTGTGACTCGGAATCGACCCCTCAGCAATGGGTTTCATTTTGGATTGTCATACCAAGATCCAGGAAAATCATGCCTTGACTGAGAAAATGCCACCCATGGATGCCAACAGTTAGATGAACAAGGTGCTGGAATTATCCGGCACGGGCTTTGAAGTGGTCATTATAAAAACGCAAGCAATTACAAATTTCCTCAAAGAGAATGAAGAAACAGAAAGTCTCAAAAAAGAAACGAAAGTTACGAAAGTAAGGAAATTATAGAACTGAAAAAATACAGTAACAGAAGTTTTAAAAATATATTTAAAAACTACCAGGATGAGAGCTATATTACAGTAGTAATAATGGGGGATAGGACAATAACATAATAGTCAACATTTGTATTACTGGGGTTCCAGAAAGACAGCAGAAGGCAAGTAAGACTAAGAGAATACTCAAAAACATAATGGTGTAGGTTGTAATCCTACAAATTCAAGAAGTTGAGTAAAGTGCAAATAAGGAAAAGTCAAAGAAACTCACATCAAAACACATCACAAACTACAGGGCTAAAGGAAAAAAAAAGTCTTTACCAAACGAAAACGCATTATATGGGAATCTGTACGGGGATAAGAAGTCCTGGTGGCACGATGGTTAAGTGCTCAGCTGCCAACCAAGAGGCTGGAGGTTGGAACTCGCCAGCTGCTCTGTGGTAGAAAGTTGCAGCATTTTGTTTCTGTGAAGATTTACAGTCTTGGAAACTCCATGGGGCTATTCCACTCAGTCCTATATGGTTGCTAAGAGTAAGAATTAACTTCTTGGCAATGAGTAGAGAAGAATACTCATTTGAATGACAGCTAATTTCTCATCTAAAACCATGACGTAGTACAACATTTTTCAAGCACTGAACATAATTGTCAATCTTTGTTATATTGACAGCCATGATATTCATGTCCAGGAGAGAAAGGAAAAACAGAGAAACTCTTGGATAAAAGAAAACTAAAAGAATCTGTCACCAACAGACGTATTCTTAAAGAAAGTAAAAATAAAGATCTTCAAAAAGAAAGAAATGATACAGGAAGGAATTTTGGAGGATCAGTAAGAAAGAACAGAGAAATATATTCTTATATTCAAGACAATGATATTTGTGAGAAAGGAAGGTAAAAGGTATCTAAAGGAAAGCAAGGTTTCCACACTTCACTCAAAGTGGTTGTGATGGAGTATGACAAGTCGGAGGTGGGTGTGTCTATAAAACCTTATTTTTGCGTTGTTTGAACTGTCCTGCATCTTTGGGCATTTGTGTACACACAACTGACCTACATGTGATAAAATTGTATAGATCTAAATACAAACACACATACACACAAATGAATAATGGTAAAGCTGTGGAATTCTGAATAAGGTTTGTGAATTATGTCAATGTCATCCTTATGGTGATATTATACTACATTTTTGCATGATCTTACCATCACGTTTTACCAGAAACCTTCACGGCATGATGGTTAAGTGCTAGGACTGCTAACCAAAGGACTGGTTTGAATCTGCCAGATGCTCCTTGGAAAATCTATGGAGCAGTTCTGCTCTGTCATGTACAGTCACTACAAGTCAGAATCAGCTTGACGGCATATTCAATCAGACTGCAGAAGCTGGTAAAAATCTTCAGTCTCTTCATCTTTGGCCTTAGTGGCTGGTGCGTAAATTTGAATAATAGTTGTATTAAGTAGCCTTACTTGTAGGCATTTGGCTATTATCCTATCACTGTACTCTGAATAGATCTTGCAGTGTTCTTTTTGATGATGAATACAACACTGTTAAGTGCAAACAGGGAAAACCTAAAGAAACCTACATCAAAACACATCACAAAATACAGGGCTAAGGGGGAAAAAAGTGTCTTTACCAAAGGAAAACACATTATATGGGAATCTGTACAGGGACAATGGTATTGGTATTACCTTTTACCATTTTACCATACATGAATTTCTGAATTGTCTGTACAACTGTATGTGGCCTACAGTTATTGTGAAATAAAAATAATTAATTAAAAGTATATCACTCAGCCCTGACCATAAAGATTCTACAAATACTCTTCCATAGTTGTCTCTTTTAGATACTGTTAAGGAAGGAAACAGCATCACATAAGAAGGGTAACAGCATCAGACAAGGAGGGTAAGGTAGAGGGAGCCTCCCCCACTTGCCCGTTAGTGGAAGCTTGCTTGTTACTGTGATTCTAGAAGCTATGCCACTGGTATTTAGGTACCAGGAGGGTCACCTAGCTAAGGGTCCAGACTGACAGACTAGGAAGATCCAGAGGTCCCTAGAAATGAATAATCCAGGGAAAACATTATGAATAACAGCAGAACACTGTCAAATATAATGCCATAAAATGAGCACCCTAAGTTGAAAGATACTCAGAAGAAGACTGGAGAAGAGGCAGCCTTAATGACATGGATGTAGCAACGCCTTTGGGATCTTCTGCTGCTGATGTGGCAACACTCAAAATAAGACTAAACAACTGTAAACATCCATTAACAATAGGAACATGGAATATAAAAAGTATGAATCTAAGAAAATTGAAAGTCATCAAAAATGAAATGGAAGGCATAGACATTGATATTCTAGACATTAGTCAGCTGAAATGAACCAGTATTTGCCATTCTGAATCCAACAATCCTATGGTCTGCTATGCTGGGACTGAAAACTTGAAGAGCAACAATATTGCATTCATCATCAAAAAGAACATTACAAGATCTATTCAGAGTACAGTGATAGGATAATAGCCATATACCTACAAGTAAAGCTACTTAATACAACTATTATTCAAATTTACACACCAGCCACTAAGGCCAAAGATGAAGTGACTGAAGATTTTTACCAGCTTCTGCAGTCTGATTGATTGAATATGCAATCAGGATGCATTGAAGATTACTAGTGACTGGATTGCAAAAGTTGAAAACAAACAAGGAGGATCAATAGTTGGAAAATGTGGCCTTGGTGACAGAAACAACACTGGAGATCTCATGATAGAATTTTGCCAGAGTAACGACTTCCTCATTACAAATGCCATTTTTTATCAACACAGACAGCAACTATAAACAGGAACCTCACCAGATGGAATACACAGGAACTAAATTGACTACATCTGTGGAGAAAAGACAACAGGAAACTCCACATCAGGAGTCAGAACAGGACCAGGTGCTGACCACAGCACAGACCATCAGTCGCTCATATGCAAATTCAAATTGAAACTGAAGAAAATGAGAACAAGTCCACAAGAGACAAAATATGACCTTGAGTGTATCCCTCCTGAGTTTAAAGACCATCTCAAGAACAGACTTGATGTGGTGAACACTAATGACCAAAGACCAGACGAATTGTGGAATGGCATCAAAGGCATCATCCATGAAGAGAGCAAGAGGTCATTAAAAAGACAGGAAAGAAAGAAAAGATCAAATTGGATGTCAGAAGAGCCCCTGAAACTTGTTCTTGAATGTTAAGCAGCTAAAGCAAAAGGAAGGAATGGCAAAGTAAAAGACCTAAACAGAAGATTTCAAAGAGCAGCTTGAGAAAGTATTACAAGGACGTGGCAAAGAGCTGGAAATGGAAAACAAGAAGGGAAGAATACATTCTGTGTTTCTCAAGCTGAAAGAACTGAAGACAAAAATTCAAGCTTTGAGGTGCAGCAGAGAAGGATTCTACAGGAAAAAAATAAATGACTCAGGGAGCATCAAAAAAAGATGGAAGAATACTCAGAGTCATCATACCAGAAAGAAC
The DNA here is from genome assembly GCA_028571685.1 of Heterohyrax brucei. Lineage (NCBI taxonomy): Eukaryota > Metazoa > Chordata > Mammalia > Hyracoidea > Procaviidae > Heterohyrax > Heterohyrax brucei. Next base: position 42,511,899 of record CM053152.1, read on the forward strand.
TGGTCAGTGTTCAGCCATTTGAACAAGTGGCATATGATCAAAAAACAATGTACTGAAGGAAGAAGTTGAAGCTGCATTGAAGGCATTGGCACAAAATGAGGCTTCAGGAATTGGTGGACTATCAATTGACACATTTCAACAAACAGGTGCAGCACTGGAAATGCTCACTCATCTATGGCATGAAATTTGGCTGACAACTACCTAACCAACAGACTGGAAGAGATCTATATTTACTCCCATTGCAAAGAAACGTGATCCAACTGAATGTGGAAATTACCAAACAGTATCGTTAATATCACGCTTAAGTAAAATTTCGATCAAGATCATTCAAAAGAGACTACAACAGTTTATTGACAAGGAATTGCCAGAAATTCAAGCTGGATTCAGAAAAGGAAGTGGAACCCGGGATATTATTGTTGATATTAGATGGATCTTGGCTGAAAGCAGGGAATGCCAGAAAGATGTTTGACTGTGTTAGGCATTTGAGTGTGTGGATCATAATAAATTATGGCTAACATTGCAGAGAATGGAAATTCCAGTACACTTAATTGTGCTCTTAAGGAGTCTGTATGTGTATCAAGAGGCAGTTGTGTGAACAGAACAAGTGGACATTGCATGGTTTAAAGCCAGGAAAGATGTGCATCAGAGTTGTATCCTTTCACCATACTTTTTCAATCTGTATGCCAAGCAAATAATCCAAGAAGCTGGACTATACAAAGAAGAACAAGGCATCAGGATTGGAGGATGACTCATTAACAACCTACATTATACAGATGACACCACCTCACTTACTGAAAGTGAAGAAGATTTGAAACACTTATTGATGAAGATCAAGGACCACAGCCTTCAGTATGGATTGCACCTCAACATCAAGAAAACAAAAATCCTGACAACTGGACCAGTAAGCAACATCATCTTAAGTGGGGAAATGTTTGAGGTTGTCAAGGGTTTCGTTTTACTTGGGTCCACAATCAACACTCATGGAAGTAGCAGTCAGGAAATCGAAAGATGCATTGCACCAGGAAAATCTCCTGCAGAGGATCTCTTTAAAGTATTGAAAAGTAAAGATGTCACCTTGAAGACTAAAGTGCTTCTGATCCAAGCTGCAGTATTTTCCTTTGCATCATATGCATGCAAAAGGTCGACAATGAACAATAAAGACAGAAGAAGTGATGCGTCAAATTGTGGTGTTGGAGAAGAATGTTGAATGTACCATGGACCGCCACAAGAACAAACAGATCTGTTCTGGAAGAAGTACAGCCAGAGTGCTCCTTGGAAGCGAAGATGGCAAGACTGCATCTTATATACTTTGGACATGCTGTCAGGAAGGATCAATCCTTGGAGAAGGCTATCATGCTTGGTAGAGGGGAAAAAGAGGTAGAGCAAAAAAGAGGAAGACCCTCGACGAGATGGATTGACACAGTGGCCACAACAATGGGCTTAAGTGTAATAACGATTATGATCGTGGTGCAAGACCGAACAGATTTGCTCTGTTGTGCACAGAACGCTGTAAGTTGGAACTGACTTGACAGCACCTAACAACAACAACAACAAGGGTATAAAGACAATGACTTCCTTGTATTAACTGTAATAAACTCAGTTCTGCCTGATTTTTGAAGAGCAAGAGAGAAAAAAAGTTTAAAAAAACAATAAGTCACCAATATATACATACATCCCAAAATTTCTAGAAATTCCTCAAATTCTTACTAAATTATTTCCAGCTTTTCTGCTAGTCACTAGCCAAAAGAGAGACTTCGTTTATTTGACTATGTAAATATCTGTATGTGGCGCTGTTGTTAAGCATTTGTCTTCTAACCAGAAAGTCAGCACTTTGAATCCAGTAGCCTCCCCTAGGAAACCCTGTCGGGCAATTCTACTAATCCATGCCGTGGCCAGCGGCAAGCATCTCAGAACTTCTGCTCAACTTTGGGGCCTTTAGGAAAATTGGGACTCACTTTTGACTGCTCATCTTGAAAACGGGAGATTTCTTTCTTTCCTGTTTTTGCTGTAATGAACAGAAGTTTCTCACATTTTAAAAGACAACAAGCTCTAAAAGAAGGGAAGTCTTTCCCTCTCTGTAGGCTCTAGGGAAAAATCTTTTTCTCTTTTAGCCTGTCTTCCTCAGTTCTTTTGTGATTTGCACTTGGCATCAGTCTTTTTCCCGTATGTCCTTCCTTGCTTCTGTGCCTAATAAGCTATTTGTGCTTTGTTTTTACTCTTTCTTTTTAAAAATTTAATTTTTTTTGTTGAAAATATATACAGCAAAACTCACACTCATTCCACAGATTCTAGACATAATAATAAGTGACACTCGTTATGTTTTCACATTGTGGCAACATTTTCTCTATTTCTATTTAGTTACTTCACTTCCATATTCTTAATCAAATGTGAGACTTTATTATCAAAACAATATTTCTCTGCACCTACTCACATAAAAACTATTTGGCTCTATAGCTGCACATAGAACTTTGAAAACCACTCTTCATAATGAAAATCGTGTAGTGTGGAGTCAGCAAAAGGACAGCTTCAACTACTACCACCAACACAGAGTCTCAAAGATTGTCCAAAGTGTTTCCTTTTCGTTTCACTTTTATTTTGTTCATTTCAGCTTGCAGTCTAGCTTCTCAACATGTGAATATTCTTAAATCCAGGCCTGTGTGTCTGTGCATGAGACCACCTCTCTCAGTCCTTTGGAGAGCAGCCCCGTTCACTTTGGAACCCGTGTTCTTTTCCTCTCATTCTTTAGTCCCTATGCCTTTACTTTCCTGTTTGTGCAGCACACATTTATAGTAGGCTAAGCGTTGTAGGAGCTTCTGTTTTGTAAGTAATACCCCTAATAGACATTTCACAATGTGAAGATGAGCTCCTTCCTGTCTATCTTTTTAGTATCTTTCTGAATAGCTTCTTATTCATTCTTGACAAAGATGTGATGTTGCATAGCCAGAAAACCCAGTAAATAAATACAAGTTCTTAGCACTGAGTACACATGCAGGCATATCTGATATATTTTATCTACATTTAGCTGAAAAATATTTCATCAGATGAAACATCAGGTACCTCTCACCCTCTTGCTTATATAATAAGAAAAACTATGAAATCAAACAAACATACTGTGTTGAGCAAATCTGCTGAAGAGACTTTTTAAAGTGTCAGTAAGCAAAGATGTCACTTTGAGGTCTAAGCTGCGTCTGATCCAAGCAATAGTATTTTCAGTTGCCTCCCATACCTGTGGAAGTTGGGCCATAAATAAGGACAACCAAAGAAGAACTGATGCGTTTCAATTACAGTGCTGGCAAAGACTATTGAAAGTCTGTTGAAGAACTAACAAATCTGTCTTGGAAGAAGTATAGCCAGAATAGTCCTTAGAAGCCACAGTGGCAAGACTTCACCTTGCTTACTTTGGACGTATTATCAGAGGGGATCAGTCCCAGGAGCAGAGCGTCACACTTGGCATAGCAGAAGGTCAGTGCGGAAGTGTCAAGGAGGAAGGCCCTCAAGGAGCTGGACTGACAGTGGCTGCAACAATGTTCTGAAACATAAGAAGGATTTTGAGGATTGCACTGGGCTGGGCAGTTTTGTTCTGTTGTGCAGGGTGTCCTGATGAGTCAGAATCAACATGATGGCACACGGCACACAACAACAACAACAACAGTGACTTCTTATATGCACATGTGTGTATGAAGAAAAATAATAAATAATGATGAGTTCTGATATATTTAGTCGAGTACGGTCACCGAAGGTAAATATAGCCTTATGGAGTTTATATCCAAAATATAGTAGAAAAGAAGAAAGTACTAACATGATTATATTGATCCCACATTCTTGTAAAAATTTACGTGGAGAATTTATATAGAACAAGTTAATACAAAGCCTTGTGATATAGGTAATAGGACAGGCTATTGCTCCAGTATGAGAGAATTGTTCATTATCATTTAAGTCCTACAGAAGTACGACTGTAGCATTTTTAATGGCAACAGTGCTAACTGCCACACAGTTAATAGATTATAGGGTGAGCTCAGGCAATACCCCAGTGCAAAGCAAGTTCTGTCCAACAGGCAGCAAGAGACCCTCCCGGCCGGGGACCAGGCAGGTCTGAGACTGAGTCTTGCTGTGTACAGGCTGCATGACCCTCGTCACGTTAGATAACCTTTCATTCCCTCAGGTTCCTGATCTGAAAAAAGGATAATAATATTACTCCTTTGTACGGCCATAAGTAATACATGATTTAATATATAAAAAAATACTAACATTCCTAGCAAACTGAAATATTTTCGCAAATGTTTATTTGTATATTCAGTGTTTTTTATTTTGTTTCCTTCTTCCTCTCCTCTCCTCTCCTTTTGATAGAACTGCTAACATTTTATGTGTAGCTCTCCTTTTCCTTTCATTTGTCTCCGTAAAGCCCGACACTGTCACCAGAACATGGTGATACAGTCTCAATTTGAACAGGTCGTGAGGTAGCTGAAGCTGTAATCCCCAGATCCATCAGCATGTTCCCAGTAGACCATGGCCAATCAGTATAGCACTTACACAGCTGACAAACCAGACCCCACAGCCAGCTAACATCGCTCAGAGATATGAATCTCCTAATGTGGGTTGCCTTTCTCAACTTCTAGTGGCCACCTGGAAACCCTGGTGGCGTAATGGTTAAGCGCTATGGTTGCTAACCAGAGGGGTCAGCAGTTTGAATCCACCAGGTGCTCCTTGGAAACTCTATGGGGCACTTCTACTCTGTCTGTAGAGTCTCTGTGAGTCAGAATCGACTCAACGGCAGTGGGTGGGTTAGTGGTCACCTGTGCTTCTTGCTTTGTAACCTCACAGTATTGTATCTTTGAAACTCTTGTCCTGTGCATCCCCCCCAACCTCAAGTCAAGAGCATAACTGACTGTGCTGTGTGGAGTTCTCTGCTTAGCAGGAACATTTTTACACTCAGTGTTCAGTTTCTAGTGTCTAATAATCTTGTTTGTTTATTTGAACAATGTGTTTAATTATACTAGAGTCTTGATTTATTAAATATATTAGGTTTACTTTTCTCTTGGAAGTTGTGTTACCTTTGTATTACAACAAACTACAACAAACTTAACAGCTTAAAACAATAGAAATTTATTCACTTGCAATTCTCAAGTTTGGAAGTCCAAAATCAGTTTTGGTGGGCCAAAGTCAAAGTGGCAGCAGGGCTGGTTCCTTTTGGATGCTCTAAGGGAAATTCTTGCCTTTTTCAACTTCTAGTGGCCACTTGGAAACCCTGATGGCCTAATGGTTAAGTGCTATGGTTGCTAACCAGAGGAGTCAGCAGTTTGAATCCACCAGGTGTTCTTTGGAAACTCTATGGGGCACTTTTACTCTGTCTATAGGGTCTCTGTGAGTCAGAATCGACTCAACGGCAGTGGGTGGGTTAGTGGTCACCTGTGCTTCTTACTTTGTAACCTCACTAGTCTCTGCTTCTGTCAACATATTGCCTTCCCCTCTCACTCTGCCGTCTCTTGCGGCCCTGTTATAAAGACCACTTGGGTTACACTGAGCCCACCCAGATAATCCAGGATAATCTATCCACATCAGGAAACTTAATTTAGTTAAATCTGAAAAGCTCCTTTTGATACATAAAGTGACTCACAGGTTCAAGGATTCAGACACGTATGTATTTAAAAACCAAAACCAATCCCAGTGCCGTTGAGTTAGTTCTGACTCGTGGTAATCCTATAGATCAGAGTAGAACTGCTTCATAGAGTGTCCAAGGAGCACCGGTGGATTCAAACTGCTGACCTGTGGTTAGCAGCCCTAGCACTTAACCACTACGCCACTAAGGTTTCCGACTCGACGGCACTTGGCTTGACCCGCCATGAGTCAGATCCGACTTGATGGCACTTGGCTTGGCTTTACTCAGCCAAGGACAGAAAGGCTTCACCCAAAGATAAGGAAATGAATGAAATTGAGAAAACAACAAAGAAGATGTTTGTATCATGTAAACAACAGCAAATCATATACAACTCTTTTTTGCTGAAACATGGGAAGACCTGGCTGAAGTAGTAACCAATCATCATAGCCAAGTGAATTTCATATTTTAAAAATTAAACGTGACTTTGCGGACACCAAATGAACAAAAGGAGAAAAAGAACAGGCACCACAGATGTCAAAAAGAACCACAACCGAGAACAGTGAGAATTACTTAGGGAAGAATTTCCAAAGATCCTCGTCGCAGAAATTCAAAAGAAAGAGAAACACAGCAAGTCATTGTTTTATAGTAACTCAGGTGAAACCACGCAAGAGGATAGCCCTTCACTCAGTCCTCTCCCTATCCCCGCTCACAAACATCTATCAGGTCACATCTGATGGATCGTATCTGAGAGTTTAGTGGAGGAGAGTGCCACCATCTGCTTGATTTCAGCAACAGCATATCCTATGAGATGCTACAGGGGCAAGATCCTGGAATGCTGTTCTACAGCTGCTTCTATGAGGGTCTGTTTGGTAACAGTCTGTCTTAGGAGACAGGGAGGAGTATAAAAGTAGACTCGTGTTCTAAGGATAACTTACCTATGAAAGGTTCAGTTCTTTTTACGTGTCAGGAGAAGAAAAATGTAAATTCAGCAAAAATAATTAAGGCATCACAATTACTGTAAATTTTGGCTAGAAATTATTTTTGTTAAACATCACTTTTAATAGAATGTCATTGTTAATTATTTATAAAAGTGTAGATATCTGATTTGTGCTATCTTGCCATAGCATTAAATTAATCATGAATATGGATCTGTGCAATGCATTTTCCTCATACCTCGTGATGTACTGAGGCTCCGGCAAATGTCTGTGGTTAAGTCTTTCATTAACGTGGCTGAGCAAAGTGCATTTTCAAGAAAGCAGTCTTTAAAAACCATGAAATGTAAGCAAAGTAGCTAAAGTGAATTTTAACTTGGAAATTTGTTTCATAAGGATTATGAAAGAAATATTCATGAAGCACAAAATGAGAAGGTTATTATTCAAATAAAATGGAAAGAGCTTCTATTTTTGTATACAGACAAATGCCAAGAAAAGGGTAGGGAGGGAGTATTTGAAAAGGGAAGTAAACCTGCTTCAGATTTTTATTTCAGTATAAGCAATTACTTTGCTGTTAGAATGTTAAGAGTAATTCTCACTCAGTGCAAGTAACAGTCATATTTGTTAATAGAATGAAAGCAGGAATAAGGTAATTACGACTCATACACATACACATACACACACATACTGCTACAAATTTCAGTTGATACAGTTTGGAAAATAGGCAAGAATAAATAATGAAAATGTATACTAAATGATGTCACTCCATTTTAAAGCATTTGGTTTGAATAACATGTCACTCATGTAAATCTAGTTTATTTCTAGAAGCCAAAAAGAAAAGGTGGGGACAAGAGAGAGATGACATTTTTTCCTAAATATTTTACTGCAGAAACTCTCAATGTGTTCAAGTTTCACATCTTTGCTTTTTTCCTTTCTCAGCGCAGCATTTACTCAGTGCCCATTCTATGAATAATTCCCAGATGAGGCATCGTGTTAGGTGCTGCTCAGTGAGCTCACGCAGTACGCCATGGGGAAGCCGTTTCCTCTTCATCACGCTTAAGCAAAACCCTGTACTACATTAAACTGGAAGTTTCTAAGTGCCACTTCTCATTGCCCAGAGACCCCAAACTCAATATCTCTTTATCTTTTCCCCCACTCAGGACAAATTACAGCTCACGAACTTTTCGGATGGCTCTTCCTAATTTCAACTTTTATGTATTTGTCCCATTTTCTCAGGGTCTTCCTGTGTCACTGGCTAGTTAACTGAGAAGATTAATTCCAGCTGTGAGGTGGTAATGACAGAAAATGCCATGTTTGTTAAATTGCAGTCTGGGCTGGGAGGGCAGCCAAATTCACAGGACAAAGAGGGAGCATGAGGATTATTCAAAATTCTTTCAAGTACTTAGACTTAAATTGCCTCAGAAAAACCTTGTTGAAGACGATGGTATATTGCCCTCTCAAAAATCTGAATTCAAATTACATTTGAATATAATGCATTTATAATTGCCATGAAATGTTCAGTGTGTCAAAAAGTCTACAGCCAAATACTATTTTTAAGAAGAAATCATAGAATTATTATTTAGTATAAAATGCTTACTTTTAAAAAGAGGTCATTGTGTGATAGGCTGCCTGTTTTCCCTCTAACAATGTCAGGAATGACTGCTGAATTTTGTCCTACATGAAGCCATCAGCTGCGTAGTTAATTAAAATCTGCATCAAAACAAACAAAAAAGCTAGAAAGGTACTGTTCCATGAAGATTAATTAATTATAAACATAGAATAGTTTCTATCTCATATATATAATTGGCATAATGAGTAGGTTTCAATGCTGCAGTCATTGTAGAGCTTTGCAGAAAAAAAAAAAACAAAAAACAGACAACTCACTTATACCCACATGCAATGATAAAAGATATAAGATGCAAGTATGGGAAGTTTGGGGTTGTCTTAAATGGTCCATTCAATCACAGTATGGTTCATTAAGTAGGTTGTACCAAGTTAAGATAAACTTTGAAATTAAATCAACTAAAAAACAAATAATCAGGTGGTATGGTTGGGCACAGCCTTAGCAATCAGAATGATTTTCCCAGGTTTTTATTGAACTATTTCATTTCATAGGATTTTACTAACAAACATACGAGACTTTCACTAAGACTCAAACTTTCTTATTATCTATGAGGAAAGGATTTTCTAAGCAAACTGACAGATGAAGATCTGTGTTTTCAAAGACTTGAGTAGTTACTAGTTGTACTAATGCAGCTAATGTCCTCACTACAGATGTGCTAGTATTCCATTTCTTAGAGTTAACAAGGCCTCACTTTGGAAGAGCTTTTCACTCAGTTTGAGGAGCTGAATGTACTTGGAGATAAAACTGCATGTTCTAAGAAAGAAAGAAAATACAAAAAAGATTCCTATTTCATATGGCTCATTATTTCCCAGATTTTTATAGGCTGCTTGTCAAATTCACCCTGTGAAATACAACAGCTGCTTAGTATAAAGCTCTATTGCAAAATAATTTATGAAACAGGTGTTTCTCCTACTTCTTTCTTTCCTGAGATTCATCTTTAAAGAAAAGGATCACATTATCTATAAATCAATTATTTTACCAAATTCCTTAATTGATTAAAATGTACTCAGCTTTTCCATATAAATGGAAGTTTGGTCTATGAAATGGCTGAAAGTAAGAAATTACTGATTTTCAGTGTTAAACCTAATCAGAAGCAGCATAGAAGAAAGAAGAATCTAAGAAGTACAGCCTTGTTTCTCTTTTTTAAATTACTGACTGCTGCTGACTGCTGCTCCTCTATTTATGGCTTTTTGGCAGTCCATGTGCTTTTCACCAAATCTTATGGCATCTTGTTCCAAAAACCGTATTCACAATGCCAACTTCTGTATAACCTAGGTGCTCAGTAGTAATGAATTTAGATGATTAACTAGCCTTGCTTTTAGAGTGGCATAACTTTGTAGAATCACCCCTCTGGAGTAATGGTTTTACTTCAGTACCTATTCTCCTCTGTATGTGCCTACATTTGTTAAAGGTAATGAAGAAAATTATTTAGGGAACTCATAGCAGCCAGGAAAAGCAGAGTAGGGGCAAGAAGAAGGGAGGAAAGATGGAAAAGAAAGAATTTGGTATTGTTGGTATTACAACAGGCACTTGAGAGATACCTGCAGAGAATCTGAATAACGTGTTATGTTACGAGGAGGAAGGGTTCATCACAGGAGAGAAGCACAAGGAGATTTCTAGGGGAGTGGTAATGTCCTGCTTCTTCATCTGCTTACTGGTTACATACGCATGCTGAATTTGAAACAATTCACGAAACTGTACACATATGATATATGCACTTTCATTGTGTACATTACATTTCACTACAATATTTTAAAATAAAAATGTGCTACAGGGGAAAATGCATTATTTTCCATCTGTTTTAGGTTTACTTGGATGAAATGACCTTGAGAGTGATTAAGTCCATCGGTCAACTTCACAGTCCAATATGATCTTTTCTTACCACAGGAAAAGATAGTACCAAGTCGCTAAGCTTAGGTTTCAGTTATTACGATTATTTGTATTATGGCTCTGGCTCTTTAGCAATGGAATGGCCTTAAAATAAGTGAACTTTACCTCTCTCAGGTCTTAGTTTATATTTGAGAAAATGTTACAGGCTTGTTTAACGACAAGTAGCTTCTTATCCTGTTCTCACTGCTTTAGGATGGAAGGCCAGTCTACTGGTTCTTAGGCTTCTTTGTTCCAGAAGCGATTTACTACCTCAGGGTTTCAAGGAAATCCTGAAGGCGTTGTGATTGTTACGGCTGCCAACCAAAAGACCAGTAGTTTGAATTTGACAGATGCTCCCTGGAAACTCTTAAGAGGCAGTTCTGTTCTTTCCTATAGGGCCACTAGGAGTTGAAATCAACTGAATACCAAAAGGTTTGCCTCTTTTGGTGGGGGTGGGTTTCAAGATCCATCCTGGGGAAAAAAGGAAAAAAAAAAAAACCCACATGGTCTTTGTTTGGAAGGAACTTGCAGTTTCTAAGAGCTGGGTGATGGGATATAAGCTGGTGCACTTTAATGGAGAGAGAAGAATGAGAGAGTTGGAGTTTGCGTCTGAAGGGTGTAGAAGAAGAGCAGATTCTGTGATCAAACACCCTTATAAACAGTTGTTGTCAAGTGAAGTCTGACTCATGGTGACTCCTGTATGCCTTAACATAGAACAGTGTTCCATAGGGATCTCAGTGGCTGTTTTTTTCAAAGGTAAATCTCTAGGCCTTTTTTATGAGTTACCTCTGGGTAGACTTGAACCTCCATCCTTTCAGTTAGCAGCCAAATGTGTGAACTTTCGCACCACATAGGAATTTCAGGTCATGTTCTTAGTTCTCCAATAAGCAGCAAAATTTCCATGAGTCTATCTGCAAGTATCCATGGTGGCTGAGAGAATTTTCTCAATCTCAGCCCTGTTGTGTTGTCAGAAAATTCTGTGTTGTCAGAAACTGTCCTATACATTGCAGGATGTTTAGTAGCATCTCTGGCCTCTATCCATTAGGTGCCACTTGTACCTCCCCAGCTGTGACAGGGAGCCCTCATGGTGGAGAGGTCAAGAGCCACAGCTGCTAACCAAATGGTCAGCAGTTCAAATCCACCAGCCCATCCTTGGTAACGCATAAGCAGTTATAGCTATCCCACAGGGTCTCTACAAGTTGGAATTGACTTGAAGGCAACAGGTTTGAGCTTTGTTTGTTTTTATTAAGTTGCAACAACCAAAAATGTTCCACATATCGCCAAATGTCACTTGGTGACCAAAATTCCCCTCTTTCACTGAGAACTACTGACTTAGAATGCAGTGCTAGATCCTGACTTTGGCACAGTAGGAGTGGAGGAAATAAATGACAGGAGCTGCAAAGATACCTGTCTTTGAATAGCCTCTAAAATTGAATAATGAGCATACAACAAGGTGCCCCTGCAGACTAAGTCAAGTCTAACTTCTCTAAATTATATAAATCTGAAACTCATCTACAACCCAAGGGTATGAGTGAGGAGGATGATTGGGAATATATTTTTATATTCCCTGGCAGAAGGGATCAAGACAGATTTGACGTGATACAGTACATGCTTATTTTATTTAAGTGTCACATTTGTACCTGTTATACGTGTTAAAAGAAAAGTTATCAACCTTCCTAGTGCACAGAGAACAAACAAATGTTGAATGTGTTATTATCCTCTCAACAGATAAGTTAAATGAGTTACAGAGAAGCTAACAACCTCTCAAAATCTGAAACTAAATCATAAACAAAAATTAGAACCGAAACAAATTTCTCCTAGTATCTTCACATAGCACTGTTGGTTACAGGAATGGTTAATTTTTCTTGGAGTGTCTATGTAGCACCCCTTTATCTCCTCAAAATTTGGCTCAGAAAATATGGACATTTGATATTTTCCTAATAGCTATTCTTTGTTTTTTCTCGTTGCAGAGTGGTTGTAACAGTTCACATTCCTACCAGCAATGCAGGAGAGACCCAGTTTCTCTGCAGCCTCATTACCATTTTTCACTTAGCTTTTCTGGTAAATGTATACTGGTAGCTCACTATGGATTCAATTTGCATTTCTCTAGAGACTATTGATGTTGAACATCTTTTTCACAACCTTATTTTCCATTTGTATATCCTCATTGATAAAATTCAGTTCAAATGTTTTGCCAACTTCTAATTTCACCCACTTTTTAAAAAATGTTAGCATTTAACAGTTCGTTATGTATTCTATACAGATGTCCTTTGTTGGACCTGTGATTTGCAAATATTTTCTACTACTGTGTGGCTTTCCCTCCCCCTCCTTTTAATAAGCCTTTCACAGAGAAAAAAAGATTTAATTTTGATGAGATCTAGTTTATGAACATTTCTATTTATGGACCATACTTTTTGGCATGAAGTCGAAGAACTCTCTGCCAGATGGTAGCAGGAATGGCACAGTAAGGACTGCTAACAATCCTCTCCTGAAACACTAGCAAATTGTTTAAAGCAACTTTTTCAGGACTGTGGAAATAACCAGAGGTATTCACCCCTCGGAGAATGTTTCTTCAGCACAATCGGGTGGCTTTTGGTAAGAACAGCGAACTTTACACAGTTTTTATTTTTCCTAGTCCTTTGCCCCTCTCCTCGGTCCTGTGGTAACCTTGAAAACTAAGAGCCCCACGCAGTCAGCAGCCTGGCAGCCTCTGGAACGGAAAGAACAAGTTTGATCTCTTCAGAAGCCCAATTCTCAGGCAACTGTCAAACTGACAAAACTTTCACTAGAATAACCAAAAGAGAAATAGGAGAGTACAGGAAGGTAGAGATGAAAGGGCTGAAATTATAAAATAAGGACTAGAATGAAAGAGGGGATTTTGCTACCAATGTTACAGAAATCAAAAGGATGGCAATGGAGTAGTATAAACAAAAGCCCATCTGCAGATTTGATAACTTCAGTGAAATGGATGACTGACTCTGGAAGAAACACAAAATCTGAAGCCAAAGCCAAGTACCGTCAAGTCAGATCCGACTCGTGGCCAAAATCTGAATAGACCTCTAATAAGTAAATGGATTGAATTAGGAATTTAAAAGAAAGAAAGAAAGAAAACAGCCTTCCTTAAATAAAAGTGAAATTCAGACCTATCTGGCTTCCCTGCTGAATTCCACCAAATATCTAAAGAAGCGTCAATACCAGTCTCTTAGAAACTCTTAAAATAAACAGAAGAGAGAATACTTTCTAACACATTGTGCAAAGCAAGTGGAAACCAGACAAGACACAAGAAAGAGAATGTGCCGTGCCGGCACAAAGTCGGACACACAGGTCAATGGAACAGAACTGAGAATCCTGAAAAACAATCTCTAATTCAATGGAACTGTAGATCAAAACCCTGAACAAGTACAAACCCCAAAATGTTTAAAATCTCATCAAACTGAGTCCAGCAACAAATGAAAAGGATTACACAATGGCCGAGGAGCATTCATCGCCACAATGAAAGGTTGCTTCAACACACTAAAATAAATACAGTAAGATAAAGGACAAACAAACAACAACAACAAAACACTTGATCACCTCAATAGGGGCCAAAAAGGAGTTTGAGAGAATCCAAAACATTTTCATGATAAAAACACTCAAAAATTAGACATATAATGCAATTTCCTCAAACTGATATAGATATAAAAATTGATTCAATAGCAGTTTTTTAATTTAAATATATATAATAAATTTAAAAATTTGCTATAAAGTCAATATTTTTAATATACATATAAATTTAAAAAAGCACACTGCTACTGAGTCAATTCCAACTCATAGCAACTCATAGGACAGAGCAGAACTGCCCCCATAGAGTTTTCCAAGGAACATTTGGTGGATTCAAACTGCTGACCTTTTGGTTAGCAGCTATAGTATTACTTGTTACTTCACCTGGGTTTCCAAACTGAAGTGTGTATATATGAAAAACTCAGAGCTAACATCATGCTTAAAGGTGAGACTGACAGTGTTGCTCTAAACATCATGTTTTTCCTTACCTTTTCTATTCAAGATTGTAAAATTAAGTCATAAAAGGAAATAAAAAGCATTTTGAAAGGGAAGAAGCAAAACTATCTGAGTTTAAAAATGGCATGATCTTGTATATAGGAATCTTAGTAATACACAAATACACAAACATACATGAAACCATGACAGCTACTAAACGTGTACTGTAAGCTTGCAGCACACAGGGTCAGTATTCAAAAGCAAATGTGTTTGTGTATACTAGCAGTGAAAAATCTGAAAATTAAAGTAAATAATTCCACATACAATAGCATCAAATAAATCAAATATTTAAGAATGTGTTTAACTAAAGAAGTCTAAGAGTGGTACATCAGAACTAAGAGCATTGTTGAAAGAAGTTGAAGAAGATCTAAATAAATGAAACAAGACTTCATATTCTTGTGTTGAAACCATGAAAATTACTAGGTGGTAATAGTCCTTAAGTTGGTCTACAGATTCGGTGTAATTCCTAGAAAAATGCTAGATGCTTTTCCTTCCTTCCTTCCTTCCTTCCTTCCTTCTTTCCTTCCTTCCTTCCTTCCTTCCTTCCTTCCTTCCTTCCTTCCTTCCTTCCTTCCTTCCTTCCTTCCTTCCTTCCTTCCTTCCTTCCTTCCTTCCTTCCTTCCTTCCTTCCTTCCTTCCTTCCTTCCTTCCTTCCTTCCTTCCTTCCTCCTGGCAGAAACTTACAAACATACAAGCTCATCTTAAAATTGATATGGAAATGTAAGGGACTCAGAATAGCAAAAACAATCTTGAAAAAAAAAAAACATAATTGTAGTATTCATACTCCCAAATTCTAAAATTTACTAAATTTTTATAACAATCAAAACTATGTAGTTACAGATACAATGCAATACTGATCCAAATACCAACAACATTCTTTATTGAGAAAGAAAAAATAACAACAACTTTATATGGAAACACAAGAGGCCCCAGATAAGCAAAGCACTGCAGAAGAAAAAGAACAAAATAAGAGACCTCATAACATCTCATCTCAGAACCTGCTGTACGGTCGTGGTAATCTGAACAACCTTGTACTGGTATGGCAGACACACAGACCAATGGAACAGAATCAAGAACTCAGATGTAAGTGTGTCTGCCTATGGTCAGCTGAACTTCAACAAAGGATCAAAGTCCATTAAATGGGGAAGAAGACAGATTGTTTTAGCAAATGGTGCTGGTAAAACTGGAGGTTGACCTATAAAAAAATGAAACAATTTATACCTCGCACCATACACAAAAACTAACTCAAAGTGGACAAAAGATCTAAAAATAAACCCTAAAATAATAAAGATCATGGAAGGAAAAGTAAGAATAATGCTAGGCTAATAAAAATAGAAAAAGCATTGTTGTTGAGTCAATTCTGACTCATGGTGACACTATAAGCAAAGTAGAACTGCCCTATAGGGTTTCCAAGGAGTGCCTGGTGGATTTGAACTGCTGACTTTTTGGTTATCAGAAGTAGCACTTAACCACTACTCTACCAGGTTTTCCAGGGGCCCTAAAACACGTCATAGATGTAATACTAATGTTAACTAACTGCACAAACACTATAAAATGAACTAGGTGACTGGAAACTCCAAAAAATTAAACACTTAGGCTTATCAGAGACTTCACCAAAGGAGAACCTACAGACTGTGAAAATGTTCTTATCTGTGACATGTCTGATAAGGATCTAATCTCTTAAATCTATAGACTACTTCAAAACCTCAACAACAAAATGACAAATAATCCAATTAAAAAAATGAGCAAAGGATAGGAATAGACATTTGACCATAAAAGACATTCCAGTGGCTAACAGACACATGAAGAAACGCTCATAATTATTAGCTATTAAACCGAAAAACCCATTGCTGTTGAGTTGGGTCCAACTCATGACGACCCTAGAGGTCAGGGTAGAACTGTCCCATAGAGCATCCAAGGAGACCTTGGCGGATCTGAATTGCTGACCTTTTGGTTAGCAGACATAGCACTTAACCTACTACGACACCAGGGTTTCCATTACAGAAAAGCAAATCAAAACTACGATGAGATACCATCTCACTAACACTACTGGTACAAATTAAAAAGAGAAAAATTAACAAACTTTGCAGAGGTTGTGGGGAGATTTGAACACTTACTCATTACTGGTGGGAATATAAAATGAAATAACCATTATGGAAAATAATATGATACCTACTTAAAAAAATAGAAATAGAGAAATAAGAGCTGTCACACAAACAGACATATGCACACCCATGCTCATTGCAGCATTGTTCCCAGTCATAAAAAGAGGAAAACAATATAGATGCCCAGCAATGGGCGAACGTATAAGATAAACAAGTTATGGTAAATACACTCAATGGAGTACTGCATAATGATAAAGAACAATGATGATTTCAGAAGATAAGCTAGATAACTAGGATCTTCTAAAAATTAAACAAAAGACTTCACCAAAAAACTAAGAAGAGAACTTATAGAGTAGGAAAAAAATTGGCTATGACAAATTCAACAAAGTTCTAATCTCTAAAATCTTCAAGAAAACCCAACACCTGTACAGCAAGAAGACAAATAATCCAATTAAAAAATGGGCAAAGAGTATAAACAGAAACATCACAAAGGTGACATTCAAGCAGTTAATAGACACATGAGGAAATGCTCACCATCACTAGTCATTAGAGAAATGCAAGTCAAAACCACTGTGAGATACCACTTTACTCTGACATTACTACAAACTTCCCCCCCCCAAAAATGACAACCAAAATAACAAACGCACTGCCATGAAGTTGATTCTCACTCAAAGCAACCCTATAGGACACAGACGAACTGCTCCATAGAGTTTCCGAGCAGCACCTGGCAGAATAGAACTGCAGATCTTTTGGTTAGCAGACATAGCACTTAGCCACTAGGTCACCAGGGTGTCCCTGACATTACTGGCACTCATCAAAAAAGCGGAAAATATCAAATGTTAGAGTGCTGCAGTAAGATTGGAACACTTATGCATTGCTGGTGGAATGAAAAATGGGCTCACCATTCTGGAAATAGATTCGGCACTTCCTTAAAAAGTTAGAAATACAAGTAGCACATGATCCAGCAAACTCACTCCTAGGAATATATCCTAGAGAAATAAAAAACATCACATGAATAGGCATATGCATACTCATGTTCACTGCAGAATTGTCCACAATAGTAAAAAGATAGAAACAACCTAAACGCCCATCAATGGATAAATGGAACATATTACATACATACAATAGAATACTATGCAACGATGAAGAACGTTGGTGGATCTGTGACACACCTGACAACATAGAGGAATCCGGAGGGCATTATGCTGAAGGAAGTCTATCACAAAAGGACAAATAGATTGTATTGCCTACTGCTATAAAAACTCATGAGGAGGTTTACATACGAAAAGAAGTGATCTTTGATGGTTACAAAGCAGGGAAGGGTTGGGGGTAGGAGAACGTTACATACATATCAGATAAGTGGTAGCTTTGGTGAAGAGTAGGACTACACAGTACCAGGAAAGCCAGCACAACTTGTTCAAGGCAAGAGCATGGATACTCCATAGCCATGTCCAAGCTGGGCTGAGGGCAGTGAGGACCATGGTCTCATGGAACATCTAGCTTAACGGGCACAACATAGTTTCTAAAGAAAACGTTCTATGTGCTGCTTTAGCAAGTAGCATCTGGGGATTTAAAAGCTTGTCAGCAGCCACCCAAGACACTCCACTAGCCTCACCCCATCTGGAGCAAGGGAGAATGAAGAGAACCAAAGATACAAGGGACAGATTAGTCGAAAGGACTAATGGACCACAAATACTATGACCTCCAGTAAACTGAGTCCATCACAATTAGATGGTTCCTGGCTGCCACCACTAACTGCTCTGATAGGGATCACAGCAGAGGTTCCCAGGCAGGAGTGAAGAAAACTGTAGAACAAAATTTTAACTCGTCCACACGAAAGGAACAGATTGGAGAAGTCCCAAAAGTATGGCTCCCCGACAGCTTTTTTGGCTCAGTGATGAAATCATTCCTTAGGTTCACCCTTCAGTCAAAGATTAGACAGACCCTTTAAATAAAATCAGGCTAAGCTGATAACAGGGAATACAAGGTCAACAAGAAAAGAGGGTTGGTATGTCTTGGGGTTGGCAACCAATGTTACAAAACTATATGAGTACTAGTTGTTTAATAATAAGCTAATTTTTTCCGTAAACTTTCATCCAAAGTACAATTTAATAAAACACAATAAAGAAAAAAAAGAACAATGATGAATCCGTGAAATATCTCACAACACGGATGCTTTGGAAGGCATTATGCAGAGTGGAAAAAAGTCACTCACAAAAAAGACAAATATTGTAGAAAATCACTATTATAAAAACCCAGGAAGAAACTTTGATGGCTACGAGAGAGGGAAAGAACGGGGAAGAGAAATCACTAACTAGACAGCAGACAACTGTTAATTTGGGGGAAGAAAAAGACACAAGCTTTATGAAGTCTGGCAATTAGGATTGCAAACTCATCCCAGAAAAGTGCTGCTTACCTCACTGCTGGGTATCACTGCAATCACCTTCAAAGTCCTCCCCTTGGGAAGTTATGCACTGACGCCAGCACCTAGTCCACCATTCAAAGCAATTGTGGAGCTCTTTTCTGGAATGACCGTCAGAGCTGTTGTCGTATTACCCTTAGTGTCATGAATGTCATCCAAATGTCTTACTTTCAATATTTCCTTTATCTTCAGATAAACAAGAAAGTCAGTGGGGGCAGATCAGGTGAGAAAGGAGGGTGTTACTTGTTTGCTGGCTAAAAATACCTTATAGAGAACTACACAATTAAGTTTACTAACTTGCTGCCATGCTACCATGTGCAATGGCCATTCCAGAAAGTTCCAAAATTGCTTTGAAGGGTGGCTAGGCACTGACATAGGTGCACAGCTTCCCAAGGGGAGTACTTTAAGGGTGACCATAGTGATATTCAGCAACAAAGTATGTTGCACTTAGACCAATTAAGTTTTCAGACTTAATTGTTGGACTTTGTAGGGCAAGTCAGCACAACTTGACCAAGGCAAAATTGTAGAAGCTTCCTAGACACATCCAAAGATGTTGAGGGACTGAATTGCTGTGGCTGAGGGCTGAAAACCATAGTCTCAGGGGATATCTATGTCAACTGGCACAACATAGTTCATAAAGAAATATTTTACATCCTACTTTGGTGAGTAGCGTCTAAGATCTTAAATGCTTACAGGTAGCTATCTCAAACATATCTACTGGCCCTATCGTGTTTGGAGCAAAGGAGAATGGAGAGAACCGAAGACACAAGGAAAATATTGGTCCAAGGAACTAATGGAGCACATGAAACAGCTTCCACCAGTCTGAGCCCAGAATAGCTAGATGGTGTCCATCTGCTACCACCAACTGAGACTCTAACAGAAATCACAAGAAACAGTGCCAAACAGCACAGGAGAACAATGTAGAACAGAATTCAGATTAACACAAAAAATACTAGACTTACTGTTCTGACAGAAATTAGAGGGAACTTCCAAGACTATGCCTCTGGATTCCCTGCTAATTGAGAACTGAAACCTACCTTTTACCCAAAAATAAGACATGCCTATACAACCAACAATAACATATAAGGAACAGGCTTCTTCGTTCAGTCAAGTATTTGAACTCAAATGGGTAACATCTGCCCAAAATCAAAGACAAGAAGGCAAAAAAGGACAGAAAAACCAGATGAGCGGACATTGAGAGCCCAGGGTGGAAATAGAAGAGAGAGAGTGCTAACACATTTTGGATATTACAGTCAGTGTCCCCCCCAAAAATTGGGTATAAATTGTTTAATGAAGAACTAATTTGCACTGTAAACAGTTATCTAAAGCACAATATAATTAAAAATGCAACAAACTGGTTGTGGCATACTTTGAAATAGAATTAAGGATTCTGAAGAAAATTCTTAAATGATGGTCAGCTGATCTTTCAACAGGAACTCCAAGAGAATGGTCTTTTGACAAATTGTTCTGAAACCACTGGATATCTACATGCAGAAACATAAAATTGGGTGCCTATCTCACACCATATACAAATAGTTAGTCAAAATGATCAATAACCTATAAAGCTCTTAAAAGAAAATACAGAGTAAACTTTCATATTCTTAGATCAGGTAATGTGTTTTCGATATGACACCAAAGCAAAAGGAAATAAAAAATAATAATACAAACTGGATTACCTTAAAATTTAAAATGTTTATGCTGCAAATGATTGCTTTAAGAAAGTGAAAAGACAAACCATAAAATAAAGACAATATTTGAAAATTACAAATTAAAGAAAGCACTTGCATTAAGAATACATACAGGAAACTTAATTCAATAATAAAAAGATAAATAATCCAGTTTAAAAATATGTAAAGGATTTGAATAGCTAGCTATTTCTCCAAAGAGAGGCAAATGGTTAATGAGCACAAAAAGATGTTGGAGTGCATTTGTCATTAGGGAAATGCAAATCGAAACCACAATGAGATACCACTTTACACCTACTGAAAAAGAAATATTGCCATACAGTCCATTCAGACTCGTGACCCTACAAAACAGAGTATAACCGGCTGGCGGGGTCTTCGAGCCTATAATCTTTGTGGAAGCTGACTGTGACATCTTCTCCCAAGAGACGCTGGTATGTTTGAATTGCCACCCTTTATGTTGGCAGCTGAATGCTTAACCACTGCACCACTAGGGCACACCTACTAACCAAAACCAAAAACAAACCTGTTGCCACAGAGTTGATTCCAGCTCATAACAGCCTTATAGGACAGGGTAGTATTGCCCATAGAGTTTCCAAGGGTTGCCTGATGGATTCAAACAGCCAACCTTTTGGTTAGCAGCCATGGTACTCAAGCGGTACACCACCAGGGTCTCCTCACGCCTATTAGGATGGCTGTAATGATAAAAACAGAAAGGCAGAAGTGTTGGTGAGAGTGTGGAGGCATTAGAAGCCTTGTACCTCATTGAACCCTTGTACCTCATTCAACTCTTGTACCTGGAAGGTGGAAAATGTAGTATGTTGCAGCCACTTTGATACTTCTTTAAAATATTATCCATAATTAAGCCGTATTGTTATTGTTTTAGTCATGCTTGTTAGGTGCCAGTGAGTTGGTTCCAACTCAAAGCAACCTTAAGTGTGACACAATCAAATGCTGCCTGGTCCTGCACCATCCTCACAATTGTTGTTATGTTAGAGCCCGTTGTTGCAACCACTATGTCAATCCATCTTTTTTTCAATCTTCTTTTTCAATGACACTCTACAAACATGACTTTCTTTTCCAGGTTCTCGTCCCTTCTGATAAAATATGCACAATAAGTGAGACAAAGCCTCACCATCCTTGCTTCTAAGCAGCATTCAGGCTATACCTCTTCAAAGATAGTTTATTTATTTGTGTGGCATTCCATGGTTCCAGTATGATTCGGCGAAACCTTAATTCAAAGGTGTCAATTCTTTTTCAGTCTTCCTTATTTATTATCCTGCTTTTACTTGGAAAATACCACGGTTTGGGTAAGGTGCACCTTGGTTCTCAAAGTGACATCTTTGCTTTTTAGCTCTTTAAAGAGGTCTTTTGCAGTAGATTTGCCCAAAGCAACATGTCATTTGATTTGTTGACTGCTATTTCCTTGGGCATTGATTGTGGATCAGAATTACCATACAACCCAGCTATTACACCCTAGATATACCAAAGAGAAGTGAAAACATTCATCTCCAACAAGAACTTTTATACAAATATTCCTCTCAGAATTATTTGTAATAAACAGACAGTAGAAATAATCTAAACACCTATCAGTTGATGAGTTGACAAAATGTAATATGTCCTCACAATGAAATATTATTCAACCATCAAACGAATAAAACATTGAAAGATTCCACAGCATGTATGAATCTTCAAAATCTTATACTAAGCAAAAGAAAATGGATATAAAGACCTCATATTGTATGGTCATGTTTTTGCAAAATGTCCAGAATAGAAAAATCTGTAGTGACAAAAATAGATTAGTGGTCATCATGGGATGGGCAGGGAAATGGGAAACAAACAAACAAAAAAATCCACTGCCATCGAGTCGATTCCAACTCATAGCAACTCTCTAGGACAGAGTAGTATTGCCCCACAGAGTTTCCAGGAAGCACTGACAGATTCCAACTGTTGACATTTTGATTAGCAGCCGTAGAATTTAACCACTATGTCACCAGGTTTTCTGGGAATTGGAAAGTATGGGTTTACTTGAGGTGCAGAGCAAATTTGCTGGAAATAGATTATAGTTATGGATACACAATGCTGTGAATACGGTATAACAAGCTAAATTGAAAACATTAAATGTGTGAATTTTATGATATACAAATTACATATCAAGAAGAAAACATCCTTTGCCTACCGTAGATCCTGAAGAACTTTCCTCCCCCTTGGAGGATTTGTGTTTTAGACTTAAAAAACCAAACCAAATCCACTGCTGTTGACTTGACTCTGACTCATAGCCAGCCTAAGGGACAGAGTAGAACTGCTGTGTAGTTTCCAAGGAGTGCCTGGAGGATTCGAATTGCTGACCTTTCGGTTAACAGATGTAGCATTTGACCAATTTTGAGTTAATTTTCCAGTAAGTTGCAACTTTTACATTGAGGTTTATTCATTTTTTGTGATTGATGTTTGTCATGGTTTGAATTGTGTCCCCCCAAAAATGTATGCAGCCATGTGGCTGGGATATGGCTCCCAGTATCTTGGAAATGTCCTCCATTGTGTGGTTTTGCTAACCTGTATGTTAAAGGATTAGGGTGGGGCTGTGAATTCCTGCTATGGGGAAGTTTCCCTGGAGTATGGCTTGCCCCACCCTTAATGCTTTTAGCTTGCAAGGAATAAAAGGAAAAAGAACCAAGGACAATTTGAGAACCTTGCTACCATCAAGCAAGCAGCACCGGGAGCAGAGCGCGTCGTTCAGACCAGAGGTTCTTGCATTAGGACACTCCCTGGACAATGACTGATGCAATACCGGACTTCCTCCAGAGCCGTCAAGGGGAAAGTCTTTCCCTGGAGCGGACACCCTGAATATGGACTTGCAACCTACCGGACTGTGTAAGAATAAATCTTTCTTTGTTAAAGCCATCCACTCCATGATATTTCTGTTAGAGCAGCCCTAGCTGACTAAAACAATGTTTAATTTCTCCACCATCATTTACTGTGGCAGTTAAGTTGAAGGGCTGATAATTTGGATTGTTCTTAGAGTCAAGCTGAGCTGATGATTTTCCTTTGCTTTAATTAGATTGGTTTCTCCAGTTACATTCCAATACCCAACTTCTCACCTCTCTGCTTTTTTCATATTATCACTGTTGGAGTTGAGGGTTGGAAGTAGCTGCATTTTCAGATCATTTAGTTTACCTCTATATTTAGCTCAGCCCAAACCTTAAAAACTAATCACTACATGAGTGCACAGGACTAATTAATTGTCCTGTTTTCAACCAATTTTTCACTCTTGCTTTCTATACAGACTTTGGCAATGGAGATGTGTAGAGTGAAAAATTTGGGGGTGATCAGTTAATTTTTGTATTTGGTGCTCTTTTGTGTCATAGCAGCCCACAGTTTTTAGGGTTCAGTTTGCTATCTCATCCCTGCTCAGTATCTCCCAATAAGACTGCTTGATTTCTCTGCCTAAATTCGGACCAAATGCCCACCTCCAGGTATAAAATCTGCCTGAGCTCTCAGCTCACCTCTGAAAGATTTACTTCTCACCTATAGATGGCTGTTGCTATTGTTGTTACCATGAGTGCAAAATTGTTGCACATTCATTCTGCATCCTAATCAAATGCAAAGCCTCGATTTACAGATTGCTTATCTTTTTGTTTTATAGTGTATTTACACCCTACATTTATCTGTGAGTTGCAACATCCCAGAAGTGTTAATACATAGATATTTATCTGTCATTTAGTTCTAACTATCATTGAATTTCCTTTTTGATGTTCTTTTTGACTCATGGCTTTTTTTTTTCTCTCCTGATTCACTGGAGAACACTGCTATTGGGTATAGCGTTTTGGCTTTCATTCTGTTGTCTATTTTATGTTTGCCACATTTTAGTAGACATACAATGCATAGGTTGTCTCTGCTCTTTGGAAAACTTATTTAAGCCTATTAGGAGTCTAATATATGAGGTACAACAATTAAGTCTGCAAACTTAATTGTTCTAAGTGCTACATACCTTATTCTGTGTATCACTACGGTCACCTCAGAAGTACTCCCTTTGGGAAGTTATGTACCAGTGCCAGCCCCTAGTGTACCCTTCAAACAAATCTTGGAACTCTTTCTGGAGTGGCCATTGTGCATGGTGGCACGGTAGCAAGTTCATGAACTAACTGTAGAATTGTCTGTGAGGAAGTTTTTAGCCAGTAAATAAATAACTGTATTGGAACACCCTCCCTACTCACCTGACCTGCCCACCAATGACTTTTTGCTTTACCCAAAGATAAAGAGAATATTGAAAGGAAGACATTTGGATGATGTTCAGGACATCAAGAGTAATGCGACGAGGCCTCTGATGGCCATTCCAGAAAAACAGTTCCAAAACTACTTTGAGGGGTGGACTAGGTGCTGACATCTTTGCTTAGCTGCCCAAGGGAAGTAAGTCAAAGGTGTCCATAGTGATATTCAGCAGTGAGGTGTGTAACACTTTCTCTAGGATGAGTTCTCGAACTTAAGCGCCAGTCCTCAAATAGTCACCTTTGCCTTTTAAACTTCTTAAAAGTTTGAAAGAACTACAGTATTCTATTTGTATACAAGTAAGTGTATAAGCATATATCAGTGGAACAGAACTCATCATATATGATATCAAAAACCTCTATAGTTTTATTTACACTTGTCTGTTATTCTGGTGCAAATGCCTCAAAATAAATATAACTAGATTTGTTATATATTTGTTAAATTTTATCAGTTTTAGGTGTATTTATTTTATAGTTAATTGTAATATTACTTTGAGAAGGGTTTCTTCTAGAAATATATGCACATATGTGTATAATCATATGTATGTGTATCTATGTACGTATATAATATTGGCTGTCATCAAGCCCATTCTGATTCAGAATGCAGTCAGAATACAAAGCAAAAAGCAATAAAGGTTATGAATCATTTAACTCTATTAAGAGTTAAACAGTTTTTTTTTCTTTTTTAATTTAGTAGAATCTTTTTGCCCTGTATTTATTTTCCATTTCCAGTGTCACTTTGGTTTAGGCACATGTCTCATAAATAAAAGATAGCTGAATATTTTTCAATACAATCTAAGAGCTAAAATCCATTAGCCAATTTAGATTTATTGTTACTGTTAATTTATGTGAACTGAGTCTTGCCCTTTATTTTGTTTCATACTTATGATACTCTTTCTTTTCTCTTTGAAAAGATTACATATTCTTTTTTCCACTTATTTGTCTATAGGTATTTTACAATCTATTTCTAGAATATTGACTTGCTTTACACTTTTTAACACACATGAAGGATTGAGTTTTCAATAGCATCTAGACTTAATCTGTTCTCAGTCTCACTCATGTACTTAACTCACCATCTTGAAGCCAGATGTTTTTCTCGGATATCTGGGGTCACACTTTGCTGAACTTTTTGGGGAGACACATTTTATTCATATGTCAGCAATCATTTATGCCTTCAAAATGTTTTCTTCTCTGACTTGGAGTTTCAGTTCCCAGTGCCTTGCTGAGTCCACGCTTTGATTCCTGACCTAGTGAAAACTGTGGCGAAATAAGAAAGAAATTTCCCAACATCCTGGTCAGGTAATGGCTTGGAGCCAAAATTATGGCCAGTAAAAAGAAGAAAAGAAAGTATTAAGTGATCTATTTTGCACACAGATTTTTGGATTAAAATAATCACTTGCTAAAAAATCCACTTACTACATACCTGAAACTCAGCAGTGAAATGTTTTAAGGAAAATCTATGTAGGTTGTATATTAAATATAAGGACAATAGTGAAACATCCCTGAAATTCTAGGAAGTAACCAAAAACTCATACAGTCGAGATATACACCAAGGCATACTAGATATCCACTCTGAACGGTGTGATGGCTCTTTGAACAGAGATAAATCAAACAGATATTCTCTGAAGTCTCCAAACACTCATATAAATACAAGTATTTTAAGGTATAATTACCAGAGACAAAAATGCATAGGTTTGTTTTTGTTTTCTCTTTTCTACAGAGAAAGAAACCCAAACCACAATAGAGCAACTGAAGAAATTCCTTTTTCTCCCTGAAAGATATGCATAGGGATCCCCAGAAGAAACTTACTGTGGTTAACCAGCTCAGTTGTCTGGGATAAATTAAAGCAATTAGACCTTTTTGTTTTAAGAGTTAGAAAGGAAAAGCTGCTTAACTTCAAAGAAGTGGACTTTCTGTGATGGAATGTTAAAATATGATATAACTGTATATTCTTTAGCGACCCCCAACCTCCACAACAAACGTGTAGTCACCTCAGTTATTAAAATTATCTCTTTTCACTTAGGCACACCTTACCTGGACATTGTGCAACCTAGACAAAAATTCCTAGGTGTAAATTCTTTGGACACACGTAGACTGAAAGAAGAACTGAACCCAGAGTAAACGCAGCACTATTTACAGTGTCAAATTAGCAACTCAATGACAGGTGGGTTGCGCCTTGAGTTAACTAAGAAAAAGATCTGCTTTCCAGATCAGCTTATGAAAAGTTGTGAAAACAGGAATTACATATTTGTCAACATGACTGATTAAACTAGCGTAATTAACAAACAATTAAACCAGGAAAACAATAGTCAAGTCCATTAATCATTTTAAATTAATTATGACAATGATGTTAGTAAAAATTTTGCACTGGCATTCTTATGAACACTTTAGAAAAGAAATATGTGCATTTCAGAGACTTACAAGCAGAAGCTTTCAAAATTTAACAAGAATAAAAATTTTCTTGGGAAAGGAGACTTGTTAAAAATGTAAATTACTGGATTCTACCCTAGAAATTTAAATTCATTAGTTGTAATAAAAGGAACCAGCATTTAACACCCTGCCGTACCCCCAGCACACAGACGTAAAGTCATTCTTAGATAGGTGATATGGTAGATAATAGTTTAACAATATTAATGAAGTAAAACATTGACAAGAAAAATAATTGTTATATTGTACTTAAGCAGCTCATATAGTTAAATTCTTGACAACTAGCAGAAAGATCCGCTGTTTAAACCCTGCTAAAGGCACCTCAAAATACAGGCCTGGATATCCATTTCCAAAAGGTGACAGCTTTGGAAACCCTATAGAGCAGTAGCACTCTATACACATGGTGTGCCCATGAGGTAGAATCAAATCAACGGTGACAACTGTGTTATCTATTATGAGTTAGCATTTGTTTGGACAATGTCTTTACTTTATTTTACTTTAAAAATGGCAATTTCATTGTTAGGTAATAAGATCTTATTAACTATAGATAGTAACAGCCATAAATCTATTAACTAATGAAGTTCTTGCAGAAAACATTAATTAGAATCACCTTAAGGGAAGTTGTAGTAAGTTGCTAAAATAATATGAAAATTGGCTTGCTCCTCTCCTCCAAGAATAACCACATACAAACTAGGTAGAGAAATCACCAAGAAAAGAATAGTGTAACACGTGCAGAAATGCTCACAATCATTAGCTATTAAAGAAATCTAAATCAGAACAACAATGAGATACTATCTTATCAACAAGGTTGGCCACGATCCAAAAAACACAAAACAAGAAATGCTGAAGAGACTGTGGAGAAACTGAACTCTCCTACACTGCTGGTGAGATTGTAAAATTGTATAATCTCTTTGGGAAGCAATCTGGCGCTTCCTTAAAAAACTGGAAATAGATATAACATTAGATCCAGTAATCCCACTGCTTAGAATATATCCTACAGAAGCAAGTGAACTTACACAAATAGATACATGCACACGAATGTTTATTGTAGCAAAGCCCACAATGGTAAAAAGATAGAATCAACCTAGATGCCCAACAACAGATGATAGATTAATAAACTATGATATATATACTCAATGGAACACTATGCAATGATAAAGAACAATGATGATTTTAGGAAGCATCTCATAACCTGATTTCAACTGAGAGACATTGAGTGAAATGAGTCAGTGCCATATGGACAAATATTGTATGAGATCCCTACTATAAGGACTTAAAAACAGACTCATGTACAGAAGGAAAGACTTTTTGATGACTGCAAGGAAGGGCTAGTTATAGATTAGATAGTTGTTACAAATTTGGTTGGGTGAAATCAGTGACAGTACACATTAGAAAGAAGATCAATTTAACTGGACTGCAACATAACTTGAAAACTCTTCCAATCTTAACCCAAAATTGCAAGGACAGAGTAGTAGGGGTGGGTGTACAGGGACCATGCTTTCAGGGGACCTCGAGGCCAGTTGGCATAACTAGCCTATTGCTAAGAGAATCTTCTGCACCTCATATAGGTAAGTGGTGTCTGGGGTCTTAAAAGCTAGCAAGCAGCCATCTGAGTTACACCAAGTGATCCCAAGTCAGCTGGAACAGATGATGACCGACAGTAACAATGACATTTGGAAAAAGAACCCAGAAGACAGAAAGACCCACATGAATGGGTGACTACATCAACATGTAACCAGAAGAGCAAGGTGGTGTCCGGCCACCACCAATGACAACTGAAATGGAGCTCACAGTGCTGAGTCCCAGTGACAACACAAGAAAAAAAATGAGGTGCAGCCTGAGAACTGCACTAAAAGACCACAACTGAAGGTCCAAAGACCTGGGGATTCCCCTGGGAGCATGGCCCCTAGACCGATGCTGCTGCTGATCATAAATCATTACTGAGGCCAACTCTTTGGGCAGGAATGGACTGGACTTGAGGACACAGAATGACCATATCATGTGTGCATTATACAGTTCTGTGCATCTATAGGATGTCGTACCACTGACCTCTTGCTAGAGGGGAGTGGAGAGGGTAGAAAAGAGGGGACAGGAGATTGTTAAGAGGATATAACATGTATAAAACAGAAAGGCAAGGAAAGAAAAAGGAGCTGCAGATAGGTGGGCATGCAAATTTAAACTGGATTTTACACTTTCACTCATTCGCAATAATAAATAAATAAATAATATATATATGTAATAGTGTAAAAAATTTGGGTGAACCAGAAGATTGTCTTGAAATGGTATTTAGGAGCACGGTCCATTCCAAACTTCAGCCAGCACAGGAGGCAATCTAAGAAAAAGTAGGAAAAGGGTAGCCTGCTTTTGCTTCACCACCATCTCCCGCTCCCAGCCAACTGCTCTGGTACAATAATTGCCTATCACCAGGGTATGCTTAATTCAGAATTCTGTATCTGTAGAGTTCTATAGCAGGAAACTTAGAGCCAGCTCCTGCCAGGAAAATAGTAAGAGCTTTAGGTCCTCAATTAGCTGAAGAAACAAACCTGAGGAAGAGTGGAGCCTCAATACATGCCATGTTAACTAAATCTTAAAGCTATGTAAAGTGAGAAACAAATTAGCTAAAACAAAAACCAGAGCTAAATTTTGTGAAATCTCAAGGAACAAAGATCTTTCAGGGGAAACACCTCCAAAAATACACCCGGATGAGAGATCTGATGATCTGAAGCCAATTGTACATGGGAAACATTTTACTAACTTGTGTGGGGATGCTAAAGGCTGAGAATCCTGATTGGCCAAACAAAGGGTTATTGTAGAAAATACGATGCTTTTATCCAGCACACGGGATTAAACAGGAAAACTGTGATACCTCAAACACAGGGCTGTAAACATTTACATAACTCCAAAGATCTTTAGTACAGTGCACTAAAATATCAAATTAAAAAACTCTTTAAAAGAACCACATAATTTTTTGTCATCCTATGGTGCTGAGAAGATAAACTACATAGCAAGAGGTGCCCCCAACAAATGCAAATATGCGATCATTGGAAAGCCCTAGAATGCTGGGATCTAATGACAGGGCACGTCAGAGGTAGACTGAGCCTTATTAAAATGTCAGCCAAGCACTCCATTCCATCTGCCTAGCACAAAAAGCAATAAATACTCTTAAGTGTGGGATAACATCATCTGAAAGATTCAATAAAAATTAATAGGTATGCCAAAAGATAAGAAAATATCACAAAAGTCAAGGGGTAGAAACAGGCAAGAATCAAAGAATAGAGGTAATCTAGGTACTGGAGTTAGTAGACAAAGACATTAAAATAATTAAGAATCATAAATTCAAAAGAGTGGGGGAAAACAAGTAGAAAATACGTGAAAATATGAAGTTTCACCAGAGAAATAGATTGCCTAAAAAATATTAGATTGAGATTCTAGAACTAAAAATATAATATTTGAAATTAGTAATCCAAATAAGTTTAACAGAAGATTAGAAATAGCAGAAGATGGGGTTAGTAAACTAAAGGAGAGCTCCATGGAAAAGCAAACTAAAGTACAAAGAGGTCTCTCAATCGCATAACTTGAGTCCAGGAAGAAAAGACCAGAACAGAGCAAAAGCAATATTTAAACGCAAATAGCTGAGCATCTCCAGAAAGCTCCTGGAGAAAAAGGGCAAAAATTAATTTATTTATTTAATTAAATTCTAAAAGCAGCAATGGAGGATAAAAATGAACATTATCTTCAAAAGAGAAGTAATAAGGCTGATGATAGAAGATAGATGACAACAGGATGGCATAAGGATTGAGAACTGCCAATTTCAAATTCTAAAAATATCTACACTTATATGACGGTAGAATAAAGAAGTTTTCAGATGAACAGAAACAAAGAGTTTCTTGCTTGCTGATCTGAGCTTAGGTGGAAATCAATAAAAGTTCTAGAGGTCCACCACGTAAAGAACTTGAAAGTTAGCCATTTTATTCTTAGAACTGAAAAAGAAAAAAGAAAAAAAAAGCTGAATGTTATGAAAATCAATGACTTTGCTTGGACTTGACAGAAAATTGATGTCACAGAGCAAATATTACTCTGAAATCTGGAGAGATAAGTGAATACAGAGAATCACAGCCATGATGTGTTTACCTGGAGCAGAAGCCAGTGTAGATGTCAACTGTTAGAAACAGTTAAATGGCAATTTTGGTAAGTTGTTCAAGGCCCAGTGTAGACTGGCTTGAGAGTAAGACATTCCTGGGGGCTCAGCCTCATGAGCATTCATGCTTTTATGTGTTTCAACTCTAAAAGTCCCATCAAGTAGAGTTCTTCTTTCCATAAAGATCCCAGAAAAAATTCCCCCACATTTCTGAGAGGAAATGAGGAAAATGCATCTGCTTTGAAATATACCCAGGGCCATTTGCCATAAAAGAAAGATCTTTTTTCAAGGGAAAATTTTATTGGAGCCTTTTCTGACCTGAGAAAAGGGCAGTTAGTCAACTCTAGCCCCCCACCCCTTCCTGTTTCACATTAAAATAACAGATTAAAAAACGATAATTTGAAAAATAAGAGTTGAATAAAGGGCACGATGATTGATTAGAATTCATTCCATATAACTGAAGAATAAGTTATTCCCTGGGACTGTGAAGGAAAGAATTAGTAATGAATAATGAAAAGGAAACTATTTTATAAAGGTTAAGAGTTGTCTGGGTTATCTAGCATTACTATAACAGAAATACCAGAAGTGATTGGCTTCAACAAAGAGAAGTTTATTTCTTCACCATCCAGTAGGCTACAAGTTCAAATTCAGGGCATTGGCTCCAGAGAAAGGCTTTGTCTATCAGCTCTGGAGGAAGGTCTTTGTGACATTAGTTTTCCCTTGGTCTGGGAGCATCTCAGTGCAGGAATCTCAGGTCGAAAATATATGCTGTGCTCCCAACACTGCTTTCTTGGTAACATAAAGTTCCTGTGTCTCTCTGGTCAGTTCTTTCTTTTATATCTCAAAGCACATTGGCTGAAGACATTGTCCAGTCTTGTATTCAGAAGTATAACTTCTGTAAATCCATTTCATTAAATCATAGTGATAAAATTTATAAACATAAGAAAATCTCATCTAATGGTGGACAATCACACAACCATATGAATTGTGGCCTAACCAAGTTGATATACACATTTTTGAGACAACACAATTTAATCCATGACAAGAGCAAAAACATACTATCAGACGATAGTAACTAGCATAAAGATGGTAAAGATATCGGATCCGACTCAACAGCACTTGGCTTTGGCTTTAGGAAATTACATTAAAAACACACTAGGGTTTGAAACTAGTTGGAACTGATTCAGCCATGGCCTATAAAAGGAAACCAGAAGAGACTTTAATTTCTACGATTTGGGTTATCTAGAAATCCTGGTGGTGTGGTGATTAAGTGCTATATCTACTAACCAAAAGGTCAGGAGTTTGAATCTGCCAGACATTACTTAGAATGGAGCAGTCCTACTCTGTCTTACAGAGTTGCTATGAGTTGGGATCTATTCAATGGCAGTAGTTGGATTTATTGGTATGAAATGATTAACCAGAAATGGAGTTCTTTCAAGAACCTGATGTGTGACACTGGATTATTGGCAGAATGATGAAGGCTGACACATTCATAATGTCATGATTAGCCCCCATCTTTTTTGTGATAAAATATACAAAATAAGTGAGACAGTCAGTTTGCCACACAAAACGTTATGCACATACCACCATACAATTCAAACTGCTCTCCTCACCCTAGAACAGCACAGTACTCCTTTCCACCTGTACTTCTCATGTCTATTCAAGCAAGTCCTGTCCCCCTTCACCTTCTCCTCTTGCCTCTAGACAGCAGCTTCTCAGTCAGCCTCTTGTATATACTTAAGCCAAGAAGCACATTCTTTGCTGGTACCACTCTATATTGTGTAGTCTAGCCCAACCTTTGAAGAGTGAGCTTCAAGACTGGTTTCAGCCCTGGGCTAACAGAGTCTCGGGGGCCATACCATCAGAGGACCCTCCTGTCTGTCAGGTCTTTTAAAAGAGTTCTAGTTCTGCATACCCATTTTCTCCCAGTACATCAGGGGACTCAATGTTGTATTCCTCGAAAGGGCAGTTGTTAGTGGTGGCTGGGCACCATCTAGTTCTTGTCTAGTTTCACACTGATACAGTCTCCAGATCAAATGGCCCCTTCTTCTCCTGTGCTCATATTTTCCTCATGTCTTTGATGTCCTTCATTCTCTTTCACTCCAGGTATGTTTGGACCAACTGATGCTGCTTACATGGACACTTGCTAGCTTATGAGACCCCAGATGACACTCACCATAGTGGGATGCAGAACATTTTCTTTAAAAACTTAGTTGTGTTGATCACTGTCTTTAATGGGACAAAGCTGTTGCTCACTCTGCACAAAATCAGATAGGCAAGAGATTTAGTTGCTATCCAATGCATATGCTGCCCTGTTTTCTAAAAGGGAAATTAGATTTATAGTAGGGCTTTGATCTATCATTCTTCCCATTCCAGTGATATTTCTGGTTCACACAACATTTTAAATTTCATGTCTGTTCTGTTTTCACTTCCTAGGTTATGACTGAACCGGGAAGAACCAGTTCAAAGCTCTGAAATAAACTATAACATATATACAAAACATGATGTGTCCTATGGTCTACCCAGTGTTTTGCCTGAAGACACTTCTGAATAGCTACATAGGAAGAGGAACCAATGCAAGAGCAGATAGTTTTACTTAGCAGGGGAGAGAGATCAGAATTTCAGAAGACACAAGAAGTTGAAATCTGTAAGGCATCCTAATGAAAAACAAAAAATCATGCAGAAGTAGGGCTCCAGAAATCTTGAACACAATCCAATAAGTTACTTAAAAAGTGTAAACTAAGCAATCCACAAATTTCACACAAGAAAGAAAAGATCGTATTCTAACCAGTGAGAATAAAGAATCTGTATTGAACACCAGAAACATTCAGAAGGGACCCTGTAAGAGTCATGCATTAGTGCAGGGTTAAACTAGCACCCAACCCCTCTGTCGTGGGATCCATTCCAACTCATAGCAGCCTGTAGCTACTATAAATACAGTAAAAAAAAAAAAAAAAAAAACAACAGGAAACTCTGGTGGTACGTAGTGTTTACATGCTACATCTGCTAATCAAAAGGCCAGCAGTTTGAATCCACCAAGTGCTTCATGGAAACTCTATGGGTCAGTTCTACTCTGTCTGACCTATAGGGTACTTATGAGTTAGAATTGACTCAATGGAAGTGGCCTTTTTTTTTTTTTACTGTACCCTATAAAAGTAGAATTCATGGAATAAAAAGTGCCAACTGTAAGAGGGAGTATTAGGAATTGCCCTACATTAAAAATTAAAAAATATATTTTTCCTCCAAACATATAAGGTTCAACAATTAAGTTTGCAAACTTAATTGCTCTAAGTGCTGCATACCTCACTGCTGAATATCACCATGATCACCTTTGAAGTACTTCCCTTGGGAAGCTATGCACTGATTCCAGCACCTAGTCCACACTTCAAAGTGATTTGGAACTCTCTCTGGAACGGCCATTGTGCTCAGTGGCACTGTAGCAAGGTTGTGAACTTAACTATAGCATTGTCTGTAAGGGAATTTTTAGCCAGTGAACAAATAGCTGTATTGGAACACCCTACCTACTCACCGGATCTGGCCACCAATGACTTTTTGCTTTACCCAGAGAGAAAGAAAATTTTGAAAAGAAGATATTTTCATGTCGTTTAAGACATCAAGGTTAATACCAGGACAGCTTTGATGACCGTATAAGAAGATTTCCCAAACTGCTTTGAAGGATGGACTAAATGCTGGCATCACTGCATAGCTTCCCAAGGGGAGTACTTTGAAGGTAACCATGGTGATATTTAGCAATGAAGTATGTAGCATTTTTTCTAGGCTAAGCTTGCAAGTGTAATTTTTAGGTATACTGTATAAGAATAAAAACAACAACACACAGAGAAGGAGATGACATTTGTAGTACATATATCCAACAAAAGACAAGTATCCAGAACATATAAAGAACACAAATTGGTAAGAAAAAGACATCCAACCTAAAGTAAAAATGGCTCAAAGACTCAAACATTTTGC
The DNA here is from genome assembly GCA_028571685.1 of Heterohyrax brucei. NCBI lineage: Eukaryota > Metazoa > Chordata > Mammalia > Hyracoidea > Procaviidae > Heterohyrax > Heterohyrax brucei. The sequence continues at coordinate 42,546,963 of CM053152.1, forward strand.
TAAGATATTTAAATGGTCTATAAAGATCTGAAAAGTTACTTGTCTTCAGTAGGTATCAGCAAAATGCAAATTAAGCATACAATGAGATCCTACTACATACCCACCAGAGGGACCAAGATGAAAAAACAAAAATAATATATCAAATGTTGATAAGGATATGGAGCAACTAAAACTCTTGTACACAGCTAGGATCAGAGTAAATTGATACAGTCCCTTAAGAAAACTGTCTGGCAATATTCCTAAGCTGACCATATGCATACCCTATGACACAACAAGGAGCCCTAGTTGCACAAGAGTTAAGCACTCAGCTGCTAAATGTCTGTAATTCAAACTCACCAGACCCTCTACAGGAGAAAATCCTGGCAGTCTCCTTATCAGGCATTTCTACTCTGTCAGAGTCATTATGACTCAGAATGAACTTGACAGCACATAACAACAACATGACTCAATAGTTCCATTCCTAGGTATATACTTGAAAAACGTTTGTTCTTTTGTTCACTAAAGGTCATGTAGTATAATGTTCACCACAGTTCTATTTGTGGTAATCCCAGCTGGAAAGTATCCAAGTCCTAACAATAACAACAAAAACTAAATAACTGGCAGTACATTTACAGTGTAATAGTACACAGCAATGAGAATGAATGAACCAGAGCTATCTATAGCTATATGGATATCTCAGAGACATGTTATGGAGCAGCTTAATAAAGACACAAAAAAGTACATGTTGTAAGATTCTATTTCTATAAAGTTTAAAGGCAGGCAAAAGTAATTCGTGTTGCTAAACACCCAGAAAATGATTACCCCTGGGAGTTAGTGTCTGGAAGGGGACCTAAGAGTGTATTCTGGAGTGCCGATGATGTTCTATTTGTTGATGTAGGTAGTTACCTCACATACGTGTTCCTTTTGTAAAAATTTATCATGTTATGCAGTGATGATTTGTATACTTTTCTTACATTGGTTATACTTTAGTGAAAAGCTTTTTTTCATATTATAAAAAAGGATAGTCTTCATTTTTAGCAAAAAAAAAAAAAGTTGAATTTGTAAGTAAAAAGTGTTTCACAAGAAGACTCCACCCCAAATGGCTTCAGTGGTACTTTCTATCAAACATGTAATAGGAAATAGTATCATCACTACATTTGTAGTTGTTCAAAAAATAGAGAAGACTGACTCACTTTATGAGGCAGCATTAGCTGATAACAAAATCAGAAAAACATTACAAAAAAGAGGGACAGGGAGGAAGTTGTTTTACGTGGTAGCGTCACCCGATACCGAAACCAGGAAAACATATTACAAAAATAAGAATAATAATAGAGGAAGAGATAACTCATGAGGCAGTGTTACCCTAATACCAAAAGTGGGCAGAAATTACAAAAGAAGAAAACCATGGACCGATATTTCTTTCATTTTAAAGATGCAAGAAGATAAATCCTAGGGTTATGATTATGTCATTATTATTTCTTCCCCCCATATGTATTCTTGATTGTTTGTACATTATGTATTAAGAGATCTGATGTCCCCAGAGCACTGGATTCTTCATAGGCGAAGGGCTATTGGGAAAGTAGAAGGTGAAAAGAGAGAATCAACATTGTTTTGGGAACTAACATACAAGGAAGTTGAGCTCAGGAAATTAACATCCTTAAAAGTTTTGGTACACCTGGTGGCGTAGTGGTTAAGTTGCTGTGGGCAGCAGTTCACATCCACCACACTCCCTGGAAACTCTATTGGAGCAGTTCTAGTCTGTCCTATAGGATTGATACGAGTTGGAATTGACTCAGCAACACTGGATTTGGTTTGATTTTGGAGGTACTAGTTTTCTAATTCTAAACTAGATTGCTAGTAATACTACACAGGTATAACTTGCCTGCATGGTGTTCAATCAAGATCGTTCAAAAAGGAAATCTAGTCCGAGGACTACACTGCTATGTTTTGCCATTTGCAAGAAGATTCTGTTCCCCATCTGCCTAAAAGTTTATCCAGAGAAAGTACTTTCTTAAGCAACAATTTTAGCTAAAAGAAAAATAAGGTTTATCATGTCTGAGGCACATAAAAATACTGTTGCTAGAATACTGTAGCAATTGCCTTAAATAAATGTTTTAAGCATTGTGTTTCTCATAATTCCTAAAGGGTAAAGAAGTAGAACTTTACTGTTTAGTATTTTTATACTTGCCTGCTAATAAATATTTAATCATGACAGGATGTATCTATGAAGTGTTTTTATTACAATTTAGCAGAAAGTCTGTGGGGAGAACCCTCTAGCTTTCACTTCGGATTGTTAGAGAGCCCCACAATTACAGGTGTCCAGATTAGCTTGGATGGGCTTATAAGACAAAGCCCCTAAAAAATACGAGTAACAGGTCTTACTTCTTGCTGCTGTTTCTTCTCTCTTGTCTTCCTTTCCTTATTTTCCCATAATTATAGATATTCCAACATATGAATATGTATTTTCCAGTGTATTTTATTCCCATTGACAAGGTTATCACTCATTTTTCAAGCCATAAAAAATTGCCTAAACATGAACGGAGCATTTTGAAATTTTTTACCCAGAGCACTTTTTACTGCAATACTACAGTGGTCTAGAAATGTATATCAGTATTTTTAAATAACTTAAATTAAAAACACTTAAACATCAATAGAGTCCATTGAAAAACGGGTTCTGACTTTTTAGTGGTTCATGCATAGGGTTACTGCTCCTCCTTTAAGTAGAAATCAAGAAAGTTTATTTTACATAAAACCCCATACCACATATTTTTCTTTTTGAAACTACAGCCTTAGCTGCCAGCAGACATTCCCCTGGGGTTTTAAAAACATCAGTCAATTTCACAGCAGGAATGAGGGTACTTTCTTAGAGAAGTATTTTAGCTAAAGGAAGAATAAGCTTTGTCATTTCTGAAAGGACACAAAGAGTTAAAGCTAAGAAACTGTAATAAACAGATTTTCATTCTCTTTACTTGAAGAGGAAAAAAAAAAGTAGAGCAGGCAATGACTGAACACATATTGAAGCTCTTCACACCCCAGTGTGGCTCTGGACTGCGATAGCCACTGAGCAGATGAAGCCCAGGGAACGTGTTTGGTCAATTTCTCTAGGTATAACGCTGCTCAAACAAGAGTACTTTAGTATTCCTATTTCTCTGAAAGATATTCCAGCCTCAGGCCTGAATGTGGACAAGAAAAGGAAAATCTCAAATCTCAAATCTCAAATGAAACTACTGCTTTCTACTTAGTTTACAAATGGTGGGTTTCATGGAGCTACTTTTGTTTGTTTTGTTTTGACCTTTCACTTGACCTAGATTGTTATCCACAGACACAATGAACACACAGAGATGATTTCATAAGGAAATCTCAGTTTAGGTTTTATCTTGACACATTCTAGTTGCAATTGTTAGTTCATTAGGTAGTGAATTAATTGTACCCTCTTTGCATTTTGAAGGAAAAAATAATTTTTTTGGAAGTTATAACTATCTGACATATCTACTAAAGTGCCATTCATAGTGACTTTGTTTTTATCAATATTTTACATACTGGGATAATTCCTTTCCCTGTCACTGTCACAATATTTTGATCAACATGGAAAGGAATCAAGGGATCCTTTTAGTCAGTGAAGACGAAAGTAAAAATGTGCTGCTGAATAAAGCTCGCTCACCTGTTATTAGTGCATATGTACAAAGACAACCACTGTGGTGTATACAATTACACTATTGCTCTTTTAAAAGCTTATGAATTGGTGCACAAATATGCAGTCATCTATGGCCAAAACATACAGTAACCACTAGGTAATTAACATTCAATTTCACCCAGAGAATGTTTTAAATAAACCACAGAGGTTCCCCTTATAAAATTTACCAATTTTAGAAGTGAAGAAGACACTTGATTTCTTTTGTAGTCTTAACTAGTTTTTATGTTTGAGAAAGGGAGGGAAAAAAAGTTGCCAATTTTGAAGATGAATCAATGTTAATAAAACTATTGAAAGACTCATTCTGCTAAGTGTTGTGTAAATACCAGTGTATTCTAATGAGCACTCAGATGCACTTTGAAAGAACAACTAGAGGTTTCCAGGTCTTAGTTCTAGATGTTTAGTCATATTATTCATTCTCTGCTATTTGTTCTGACAAACTCTGATTTTCAAAATTATCTGTTTTATCCGGATCCTGTCAGAAGTCTCTTTAAAAAATTCGAATGTGCTGTTATTGATGTTGCTGATTTAAAGCATGTACTTTTTTTTTTAATGTAGAAATATGTATGGGCTGAGTAGGAAACAAAACAGCCTAGTGATGAGTTGGGAAGCCAGTGGGGAAGGATACCGGGGACACAGGAAGCGGTAACAAAAGAAAGCATCAGGTCAGTATCTATCAGAAATGAGGCTGCGATTTCATTTCTAATGCTCCTAAACACTTTGTCAGGTAATTATCTTCCAACTTCTACAAATAAGGGAACTGGAGATCAAGAGGAAACTCAGGTGGTGCAGTGGTTAAGTGTTCTGGCTGCTAACCTAAAGTTCTGCGGTTTGAATCCACCAGAACCTCCTTGGAAACTCTATGGGGTAGGGATCTACAGGATCACTGTGAGTCAGAAGCAACTTGATAGCAACAGGTTTGGTTTTCACTGTGGATTAAGAATGTTAGGTAACATGCCCCAGATGAGTTAATAAATGTGAAACTGTCATGTCAAAACCTATGAGATGACTAATGCAAATGTTTTGGTCCTTCTGATAGGATGGCACATAGTCCAATAAAAACTTTGAAGCAGACAAAGTTTTGAGTTAGTGGCCCAAGTTTCTTTAATGTTTCATTTTCTGTACTATACTCCAAGATTCACACAGATTCACACATTCGCACAGATTCACACATTCCCATTCTTATACTTACCTCAACCGTCATCAGCGATACATTCCCAGGCTCGCATTTCTTCCTCCCCTGACTTTTGCCATTAATTTATTGAATTATTCATTCATTCCTGCATATATTTATTCACCTGTGGAGGCTACACATGACAACAAAGATCATTATTGTCACCTTCATGGAATTACAGTCTAATAAGATCTGAGAAAAACCTTACAGAGATACTCTAGTCAAGGACATAATACATATGTAAATTATGGTTACCCTTTACTCTACCCACCTCCATCCTGAATTTCAACCAATATTATCACTCAGGAAGGAATCTAAAACTTCAAAATTTTGACTTGGCCCCTGCATCTAACTCCAAGAGTCACACATTTTTATCCAGCCACTTTCTTACAAAATATCTCACTGATTATCAGCTAAGAGATGGCAAGCATAGGATGTGAGGCACATCAGAAGACCTCTCTCCAAGCCTCCACAGCCATGCAATTAAGAAGGCTTTGCTTATTCATCTGTCCCAACACTGATAGTAGCCTCTGGAGTCAATCGAGGTGGTGCTAATGAACAGAGCAAAAAGGGATGACACCTGCACAGATGATTGGTCAGGGTGAAAGAAAAGAAAGAATTAGCTGGATAAAGCACGTGGCTCATGCGGTTTGGTCAAAGAGTAAACATTGCCAGCCTTGAGTATTATGCTAAGAAAAAGTATGTCAGACCAAAGGGTCAACAACTATTTTAAAGCATAGATGAAAAGGTTGGCAGGGGGAGGAAGGGGTGGGTAGGGAGTTTAAATAAAAGGAACTGAAACAAACAAACAGAAAAACTAGATTGTTGACATAATGTGAAAAATGTAACCAATATCATTTAGGAGTTGAAGCTCACTGATTATCATGGTTAGGAACTGGAATGCAAGTAGGTTTTAATGTATATGTTTTTGCTAAAATAAAAGTAAAATGAAATGTACATGGCAAAGCTGCTAGCCAGAGCCTCATGACTGCCTGTATTATAAAGTTGAATGTTGGCCTGAAACTCTGCAAATTTTGGTATCACTTGTCTCTTTCCAGGGATACAGGAAAGAATTGATTTCATGCAGCTGATATTTAGTTCAGTGAAAAACTGAGACCAAACCTACTGCAGTCAAGTTGATTCCAACTCACAGCTACCCTACAGAATTGTCACATAGGATTTCTAAGGCTGTAATCTTTATGGACACAGGCTGCCACATCTGTCTCCCACCAAAAGGCTGGTGGATTTGGACTGTTGACCTTTTGGTTAGTAGCCAAGCTCTTAACCACTGAAGCTCTAGGTCTCCTTCAACTTTAATGAGACTAATATAAATTTATCAAAATGCCTAAATTTTTATCTAGTTTCAGTATGCAGTAGAATGCAGATATCTGAATACTTATTTACTTTAAGTACATGATAAATTATGGCATACTTAAAAACTTAAAAACATAAATAAATGCAACTAAGTTGATTCAAAAGTATTTTTTATTTTGAATTTAAGAATATCATTGTACCAGGGTACAATTATCATTTCTTCAAAATCTATCTGCTATCTATCTACATCTTTATTGCATAAGGAAAATATTGTATGTCTTACCCTGTTGAATGAATACATGTTTAGTTGTGTTTACAGAAGAATAGAAGAACATTTGGGCAGGAAAAAATGAGGGCACTCAAGGGCAAGGGTGACTTTCTGGCCTGGGATTTATGGCCTCTCTTGTTGTGGCATCAATTATACACGTAAATCTTCATGTACTGAGAAGTGAATCTATTCCCTAGGCTCTGTGTTGGGTGGGGGAAACAGAGCTCAGCAAGAACAGATGTGACCATTCGCTCAGTTACTCAATGAAAACAAGCAATTGCCATGGCAACTGGAAAATAACGTGCAGGGCACAAACAGACCTCTAAGACTCAGAGTGCTTTATCCTACAGGAATGACATATATAAACTTGCCTGTGACATAGAGTTCCTTCTTGTATGAGAGCATGGTAGTGTTAAAACAATTGTTATTTTTCTTTCCCCATCTAATATACTCTAGCCTTACTTAGATCCAATATGGAATATATTGGTAAGAATGCATAGTAATTAATATCAGCACTACAAAACATACTAAGAGACTTAAATAAATGGTGAACTATCATAAAAAGATGAAAAGACTCCTACTTACAAACAGCTCAGGTTATGTCTGACAGCATGTCAGCTGCCCTTCAGAATAGTTAATTGACTTAAAGCTATATTCCTAGGTATACAATTTTTTTTAATCCCCCTACAAGCCATAGGTTTCTTCAGTTGAAAAAGTAACAAAACTCAGTGAATAAATTGATTGCTGTAACTAGTGACTCTGTTTGTATAACGTGGATGTCCTAAAGGTATAAGAAATTAATCATCTACTACGCTTAGTAGTTTCCCATTTATGAGAATTTGTTGTAATCATGTGTCTCAAACAGGATAATTACAGTGTAATTATTCTGTAGTTAGCATTGTCCATATTATTAATAAAATCCCAAAAGCAAACTTTTGCATATGGAAATCTTGGATTTGTTAGTAGAGAAATTCTCTGAATGTGAGAAAAGTTCTCTGGGAGCTGAAAGTGGTAAAACTTCTAAACGTGAGATTCATTTCCGTTTGGGTTCTCTGCCACCTGCAGAGTGGTGTAGACAGGAAGAACAGCATGTGTGCTCCGTGTGCACATTGCCTGACTCTGTCACTCGCCAGCTGAAAGGGGCCAGTTTAATTGGTGTGTTCCTACCTTCGGACCTGGTAAAGAAAAGTGATGTTATCTGAAATCAGGAGTCTGACTGTGCAGTGGTCCTCATCTCAACAAGGAAAAGTAACATGAGAGTTACGAATACCATTAACGTTAATACTAAAAAGTGAAACACATCTATTTGTTCCTGGAGCTGCTTTGATTGTGGCTTAATGGGAATTGCCCTGAATAAATAGGAATAAATAGACTTGCTTCTAGCTGTGCGTCCACCGTTGACAGCTGGTCCTTGGTCATGACAATCTCTAGATTTTAGTTCTGCTTGTAAAACAAAAAATGCATGTAAAATAAATATATATGTACATATATATATGTCTAAGGCACCTTTCAGCCATAAAGGGTAGCAATTCTGTTTTTTCGTTCTTAAATCAGTAGCATATACTTCTATATCCTTTAGGAATTCAAGCTCACTGATGTCATTCATCAGAAAAGCCTGATCATTGCAATGTGTTCCTGGTAAGGTTATTCCTTCAAACAATTTTTTTCTAAATGTTAAAATATTCATTTTCAACCTGAGTGTCAAACTGGGACTATAGATCAAAGAGAAAAACTGAAACAAGAACTATTGATACTGTACTTTAAGGGCAAATCACAAGAGACACATTAATCCATACTTTGAATAATTAAAAACACATTATATGTAAAACACCATAATCACACTTAAAACATAAGTAGTGTCTTAAAAGACACTTGCAACATATTAAACACAGATTTTTGTAACCAGAATATATAGAATTCCTGCTGATACAATAAAACATGAACAAAGGATTTGAATAGACAACTCATAAAAGAGAAAGCCTGAGTATTAATTAGGTAAAGTGCATCAAACGCTATAGTGAGGTGTCATCTCACACTCACTGTGTTGACGAACATTAAGTGTTTGATGTCAATATGTGTTGGTTAGTAAGTCAGGGATGTAAACTCTCATTCACTGCTGGTATGAATGTACATTGATACAATCATTTTGACCAGCACATTAGTAGGATTTAACAAAATTGAAAATATGCATATACCATAGTCCAACAAATTTTAAGACATCTGCTCTACAGGACAAACACCTCTCATGTGACCATAAAGACATATACAAAGTTTTCATCACAAAATTACTTACAACAGCAAAAAAAGAGAAAAGTGACTATCAATAGGGAACTGGATGAATAAAATAGAAAATATTTACAGAATGGAACTGAATACAGTAGCAAACAAAGTGGCACTGTAGTTAAGAGCTAAAGCTGCTAACCAAAAGATTAGCTGTTTGAACTGACCAGCCACACCTTGGAAGCCCTGTCAAGTGGTTCTACTGTCATATATTTAAAAAAAAAAAAAAAAAAATTCTGTTTCTATCAAGTCCATTGCAGCTGACAGCAACCCAAATGCTAGGGTAGGACTACTTCCTACGGTTTCCAAGGAACACGAGGTAGAGTCCAAGGCTGGCCTTTTAGTTTGCAAAAATAGCTTTTAGCTACTACACCACCAGGGTTTCCTCGCTTGAAACTGTCCTTTATGGTTGCTATAAGTCAGGATTGACTCTATGGCAATGGCTTTGGTTTTAGTTTATATGTTGGCATGGACAAAAATTTTGGAAGCCAGTTGCATAATCAAGAACATAATATTATTTATATAACATGTTAAAGGACCTATAAATTGTATTTTACTCATAAATGCATATGTTTCTATTGGAAATATAAAATGAGGAATGATAGATTTGAAATAAAATTCATGATAATGGAGAGTGGAAGGGATAGAAAGGTGGACCATGAAAATTTTAACTGACCTGTATTTTTTTCTTTTATTAAATTTTATAAAGATAAAATGGTAGTATTTATTAATTCCAGTGTACACATATTGTCATTTATGTGGATATAATTGTGTCTGCTTGTCTCTGTTTTCAATCTTTCCAAACATGATTTTTTAAATATATGACTTATAAGCATATTTAAAATATATATTTAATTTTATCAACCTTAGTAGGCTAGTATCTATAACTAAATTCTTATATGTTTATGAGAATTTTCTTACTATTTTCTGATCATGAAACTGACAGCAAAAACTAAAACAACACACGTAGTGTCCCCTAACTTACTGTAAAATATGACAACTTGACTTACTAAAATTGGTGACAATTAAGTATAATCTCGGTATCAAGCATAGAGTGCTCAGAGAGTATTTTAGAGTTCTTAGTCCCACTGACCTACATATTTGTAGGTCATATTTGTACATTAGAAGAGCTCCTACAAAATGAAGCATCTAAGAATTAGCTATCTGACAAAGAAATATTTCATATTTCATAGAATTCCAAATGTAAAGAACTGGTAGACTACGATACAAATTTGTTTACCATAACTGAAAGACTGAAAATGAAAAACATGAGTGAGATTGAGGATTTTACAGTTGAATTATACATAATATATCAGCCCAGTTATTTTGTAAGTATCCAGAAAAAGGAAGACTGAAGCTAAACTCTGTGAATTTAAAGAACGATCCAAAAGAATCTCAAGGTATGTGTGGCATTCCCATTGTCTGAATAAAAATGTTGTGGTCTTGAGTAGTAGGGTATTCTGATATTAAAACAGCATGGCAGTTAACAACATTTCCCAGACTCTAAACTCTTTAAATAATCTAAATAATATCTTTCAAAGATGCTAATAAAGAAAAATCTCCAATTTGTTAAGAATGCCAAACAAAATGATGGTAGAGGGCTACAAACCCATTCAAGGGTGCTTTTAAAGCTTTCTGGCTTTAAGAACTTACCCTCAATAAGTCATAAACAATTAAGCAAGAGGGAGTGATGGGGCACCCCAGCAGATCTAGTTCTCAATAGAGCAAAATTTTTGCTTTTTTATTTGTTCAAAAAACAGAAACAATAACCTCCTTATTTTTAATGTGTGTGTTTCTCTGAACAGAACTGGTTCATTTATACTGAGTATGTTTGTCAATGAATGAGCCCGTCTTCAAAGATGTAGCTAAAAAGACTAAATATAAGGTTTTCATAAATTGAACCAACCAAGAGGCGATAAAGAGACCAGGATCAAACTGAGAGAGTGAAAAGCAGTACAGTCAGAATGAAAGATTAGGAAAGTGAAGAAAATTAAGTCAGAGTATGAAAGAGAGAGGTGCCTTTGGGAAAGGATGACCCAAGCAGGAAAGAAAGAAAGAAAAGTATCTTGAGAGGAGAAACGTTAGGAGAGGCCACGCATACCTGAATCTCGGTTGACTTCATAAGTAATTGCAAAAACTTACTTTCCTTAAATGATTGCAGTTAATCATATTCTGGAGGAGCCATATCTTAAAACTAAGCATACTTCAAACACTGCCTTTCAAATTAATCCCCAAGTACCTAGGAGTTAGCAAGCGTACGTTCCAAAGAGTGTGAAAGTGAGGAAATGGGTACAGTCAATTGTTTTTATATGTCCCATGGTCTTGTAATTCCCAAGAACTGATTGATTGGCCCAAATTTTGCAATGGGTTAGTCTATTTACTGCACAAATAGTGACTTTAGAATCCACCCAACAGAACTGAGCCCCTTGTGGTCCATCGGGGAAGTCTGTTGGCTTCACCACTCTTCTAGGCTTATATATAAGGGCCAGTCTCACAGACTGGTGGGATCATACCACCATTATGAAGAGTCTTGAGAGGAGTGTGTCCTCTGTATGCATGTTCAACGCACTAATAAGCCCTATCCCCAGACTACAGGGCTGTCACACTGAAGATGGAGCAAGGTTTGAACACCCTCAGGTAGGAGGCTTATAGGAGGAGCTAGGTGCCTCAATACAAGCCCAGCAGACTTCAAAGAGCTATGACACTTTTCCAAGCAAGGCAGAGACTTGTGTGTCCCTGTTCAAGGATTTGATACCTTCCCTGGGGAACCTGGCAGGAGCTATGTGGCCCTCAGGCAGTATAGGCCCCGGTAGCATTGCAAGGGCAGGTGACGTGGGGGTAGTCAGAGGCAGGAGTGATGTGGAGATGGACTCTAACCTGAACCACTGCACAGTGGCCCAGCAATGTAAGAGCGGCCATGGGTAAGTCACTCTCCTTCGATAATATGTTAATCAAGAACTGATGGTACCTGAGAAAGAATCTGAAGCTACATTAAAAGCAACAGCAAAGAGTAAGGCTCCAGTAATCGATGGAATACCAACTAAGGTATTTCAATAAATGGAAGCAGCATTGAAAGTGCTGACTCATCTATGCCAAGAAATTTGGAGGACAGCTACCTGGCCAACTGACTGGAAGAGATCCACATTTATGCCTATTCCCAAGAAAAGTGATCCAACCAAATGCAAAAATTATTGAATAATATCATTAATTCAACACACATGTAAAATTTTGTTAAATATCATTCAAAAGCAACTGCAATAGTATATTGACAGAGAACTGATAGAAAATCAGGCCAGATTCAAATGAGGACATGGAACCAGGGATATCATGCCTGATGTCAGACAGTTCTCAGCCAAAAGCGGACAGTACCAGAAAGATGCTTACTTCTCTTTTATTACCTATGCTCAGGTATTCGACTGTGTGCATCATCACAAATTATGGGAAACCTTGTAGAGAACGGGAATTTCAGAACACTTAATTGTGCTCATTAGGAATCTGTATGTGAATCAAGAAGGCAGTCATTCAAACAGAACAAGGGGACACTGTGTGGTTCAAAGTCAACAAAAGTGTGTGTCAGGGTTGTATCCTTTCACCTTTCTGTTGCATACAGGGTCGCTGTGAGTCAGAACAAACTCGATGGCACCTAACAATAACAACAATAACCACTGGCTCTCGTTTGATAATATATTGTTATTATTAACTGTTTGCTTTCTATAAATAAAAATAATGGCTTTCCCTTTGTTAACACTGGGTAATTGTCTCACATGTCCAGACCTATCACAGATCAGTGTAGCATCCAGAGAATGGTTGACCACAGTGCATTGACATGTCTCATTCCTAGCAGTCTTATGACTGCAAGAAAGTTTGAGGCACAGCTTGACTGTAGGTGTAAAGCAGATAGATCCTGTTAGAGAATTTCACCATTTGTTATTAGACTTAAATGATTCTGGCAATAGCCAGTGATGGATTACCCAGTGAACAAGGTAAACATATGCTTAGGGCAACAACAAAACAGGACACCAGTTGTTCAAACCAAGGACTCGTGCTTAGCCACAGTGAAATTGGCAGGGCACTAAGTGAAACTGATGCCAGCTCCAGTATGTGAGAATACACTGTCAACCAAAATGTGCCTCAGGGTCATATACAAGGTTGTTTAATACATAAGGTCCCCACCACTTCAGCACCTTCACTGACATTTGTCTCTTTATGGTAGCATCCCATACAATTGATGCTCTTTATCTTAGCAGGTCTCTTAGGAGGATACGATTTCTTTCTAATAAACAAGAGTTTGAGATTAGACATCGGAGCTAAGTCTTGCTATGTTCACCAGATACATAACTGGATCCAACGTGATAGTCACTGGGCAAGAACAGATTATATTAATAGATAACAGGCTTCTGATTCATTTTAAGGGAGCCATCTGGTACACCTATATCTGCTGATTCAGCATCTCCAGCCAGGAGGGCCAGCAATGCTCTTTGCCGTGTTATAAATGCAAAGGAATGGGCTTGTGCATGTCCTGATAAACAACTAATGGAAAGTCTGGTCCTAAATGACAGAAAAAATAAAGGAACTAAAATAAGTCAACAGCTGCAATCAATGTAACCAAATTACTTTTTAACTGCCTAGCATTGTGTACAGAGCTGTCCTAAGTTTTGTAAACAATAATATCTATAACTTTAAAATATATGTAGCATATGTGGGGACAAAATTTAGCATACATTTAATATAACACTAACACAATAACAACTTACTACTAACAGTAAATGTCAAAAAATACTGGAAACACTAATTTCTGAATCAGGTGAGTTTCATTTTTTTTTGTTTGTTGCTTGGGACACCATGCTTGATATTGCTTCATATATACTAATAAGCAAGGCTTTAGACATAAAAGGACACAAAATATAGTATTTAATTATCAGGCAAAATGTTTCTGATTTTCAACAATGAGTAAGGTTTTAAATTTATCTTCTGAGAAAGCAACAAACATCATTTATCAGAACATTACATTTATTTTCTATCAAAATATTTATATTTATATTCTATCTCCATGTGATGAAAGTGAGCAATTCAAGAAAGTAAATGAATATTGAGGTAATAAAAGCTATTACTTTCTATTTCTCCTCAGATTGTCTTTCATTTAAGAATCCGATATTCAAGAAGTGGGGCTATTACTACATCAATTACATAAGCATCCCAGATTCCATAAAGAAATAAGATATACATTACATACACTTTTAAATGACAATTACATTTTCCTTTTCCTCTTGGACTGGTCAGGTATAACCTCAAATTCAGTTCTCTCATGAACCACATAAGAACATACCAAAAATGAAACAAAACCCATTGCCACTGAGTCAATTCTGACTCATGCAGACTAACAGTAACCACTGACCTTCTTATAGGGTCTCTAGGATGTGCTCCCTGGAAACCTAATGGGGCAGTTCTACTCTGTCCTATAGGTGTGCTATGAGTTGGAGTCAGGTTGATGGCAGTGGGTTTGGTTTGTGTAAAATTGGCATAACAGAGGTCTGACCTTTCTCTATGGGGGAAGCGTTGTTATCAACATAAATAGCCCAAGGCTAATCACTATGAGGTGGAGGTCAGACATGGCTCCACCGTTTATCTGTTCACCAGCTGTCTTTCCCATGACATTCTCTACTTCTCTGTTCAGTGCACTAATTTGTTACAACAGTCACATGGAAAATTCATAGACAGTGCTCACAATTATGAGATTTACTAAGGAAGTAGCATGTTACAATTAAGGATCAGAAATGACTTATTACATAGTTTTTTGATCAAGACAGGCTCTTCTCTGCTGTGTCTACAGATGGGTCTCTCTCTGACTGGCCCTCAGCTATTCTCTGGTTCTCAGCCCCTCAGCTGAGCCTCTACCCTATTTAGGTAAATGTTAAAAGGTTCTTTAGCTCTGCCAGTTAAGTGCCCCAAGGCATCCCACTATGCTAATAAGCCTTGGCCTGAAGGTGCTGAAGTCTATTGCTCCACGTGTTAGCAGCCCTATTTCCACCTCATGCTGCACACTGTTGTGCCAGCAAGCTGTCTGCCCAAAGGTGCCACACTGTGTGCTGTAGGTCTTCTGGTTCTGCTGCCTCTGCTGCTGCTGTTTCTCTGCTGCTGTCCCTCGTCATCTTGTCTTGGGTATCACAGCCTTCCCTCTCTATCTCCTAGGTCTAGGAGGATCTCAGCACAGGAATCTTGGGGCCAAAGGATGTGGTCTGTTCCCATTTCCTTTTCCTGGTGGTAGGTGGATCCCTCCTCTGCTCTGGAGTTAGCTCTCTCTTAAGTCTAGTGGGATGGCAAAACTGATCAATTCACTAGCTCCATCCCCTCAGGGATGCCATGCACCTTATTTGTATTATTAGCAAAATGTCCCATTCTCTTGGCAAATCACAAGTATCTTATTTGCATAGTTCACCCAAACTTTTGGTGGGAGTTACCAGACTATGGCTAGGAAGAGCACATGAAAGCGAACCATCATACTACACCTTACGTATGTACCACGCTCTTTGCACTCACTCTTGCTCCCGTTGAGTATCAGCAGTAGTCCAACGAACTGTGAAGATACAGCATAAACAGATAGATAGTGGATGCACAAAGTTTTAAGTATTATTACAAAATGAAAAACCCTCAAAGAGACCTGAAAAGGGCTTGCCAACAAACATGGCATGACAAACAAGTGAAATCCTTTTTCACTGCCTTGTAAGTACTATTTCTTTTGACTTAGATCTGAAGAATAAAATTACATGTTTCAAATCAATTCTTTCTTACCAATCTTAAAATATGAATTTTTCTGTTAGTCTCCAAATTCAAATGCAAATTGTATTTTACATTCTACTTGTTTTAAAAATTTTATTTTGAATTATTGAAATTCATTTGCTATGGTAGAATGAAATTTGAAAGATGACATAATTTTATGCTCAAGTAAAATAAAATGGCGATAACTAAGTGAAGGGTAAAAATGAAATCTCACTGTAAATATAAAAGATTTGTGACTCCCTAAAGACAATTCCAAAACTAACTTCCTTTTTAAAACATAATGAATCAGAAGAGATTTCTTCCATTGAATGTTCAATTTTAATAGATACAAATCATTGTACTAACACCACTGGTGCTGAAATAATTAACATCAACACATATATAGCAGAATTTGTTCCAAGTTCTATATTCATTCTTTATTTGCTGCAACAACAAAAATTAACAATGGTGTAGAAAGTGAAACTAGATTAGAATCTGAAATTGTCACATCTGCAGATTCTGTAAGTAATGAAAAACAGATGTGTGTTGTGAAATAATTTTTCTTATAATGATATAAATTATTGGACTGAATGATGGCCAAGTGATTGTCAGCATTACAATGGACTTTTTGAAAACTCATGTCAAAAGCTTTTGGATGGTAAACAAACAAGGTTTTGTAGTCAGAACATGGACTACAAAGCTAATGGTGAAAATTGGGGGAAGGAGGGGCTACCGCGTTTCCCATCACTGCTCTGTATATTGTTTTGTTTGCAAGCTGTTCAGTACTAAATCATTTAATTCTTGATTTCCTCTGGATGGATTTGGCAATTGGCACAACTCAAATATGATTAAGAAACAGCTCATTTTGCAGAGATTGCATGCTCTCATATTTAAATAAAAGACATAGTTTAGCTTAATTCTTGAACCTGAAACACAAATTAATGAAGAATTTCAATATTGGAAAGCTGTTTCATAATGCTTTGTTGTTGTCATTATAACAGTTGCTGAACCTGGACTATCCTTTTCACAAATGAAAGGAAGTGTTTCAGTTCCCACAAAATGGAATTCAAGCAGTTTACTTGAACTTGGTGCTCAGTTTGATCCATTTTTAGTAGGTCACATCTCAAAACATGGTAACACAGGAAAGAGCTACCCATCGTATTTGTCTAAACCAAAGTGTAAAGAATCAGTAAATAGTAAGTGAAGTCTAATCGACTATTTTCAGTGAAATAATTATAGCTCGATATTTGTCTATAAATTCCACTCATGATCTTTCTCACACAGGACAACTAACTATTGTTGTAAGATGCAAATCCCCAATAAATGGAAAACCTGTGGAGCAATTTACCACATTTACTAGCTTAAAAAGTCGCATAGGTGAAAAAATTGCAAATCAAGTTCTTTCCTAACTGACTTTCCTAAGTACAGAGGTCAACTCTGTGACAATACTGCCAGTACATCAAGGCATTATAAAGGCATGCAACAGAAAACATCAGAACATGATGAATATGCCACTTTCATACCATGTGCTGTGCGTTCACTTGTAAGACATAGCATGGTAGACTGTTGTCTGGAAGTAACTTATTTTTTCCCTACTGTTCAGTTAACTCTACATCATTTTTTTTTTCTGCCTCCATTCACTGATGGGCGGTTCTTAAAACATACTTAGGAGATGATCTAGTATTAAGATGTGTTTTTAATACAGTTTGTGAAGTACATGCTGCAGCAACAACTACAATCCTGGAATTGTACACTCGGATTCTAGATGCCTTAGAAATATTGCTGAAGATAAGCAAAGGAGATGCCAGAAGAGAACCTGAAAGCATCATCAGCAACATGCAACAACATAACCAACACCAACATATTGCAGCATTTTCATCAGACAAGTCAAGCTCTCCAAGACGTGTAGAGATTTCTACCAGTCATTAAGAGGGTATTTGAAGAATTAAAGAGAATATTTTGAAAACACAGCAAAACGAACACTACCAAATACTGATTATCAAGTAATTATGTGTCACAGAAGCAACAGAAACAAGTCAATGACAGAAGTGCTACAGAAGTATTGAGTGCCAGAGATAAATTGCATATAACCACATACTACACCATCACTGGCACACTTGAAACTTGAATGAAAAAAAGGATGAAAATGCATGAGGTTCTTTCAAATAGATTGAACTTCTTAAACAGTGTGGATATAACTGATGAAGAATGCAAGAAGATATTCAAGAAATTAGTGTAGGCTTATCCCAGATCTTTACAGACAAGTGTGATGGTATCATTCCTTTATGAGAATTAAGTTTATAGCTTCAGAAAAGACAAATTTTACTCACATTGGCATGCACAGCTCCAGAAAAGAAGATAAAGTGCAACTTACATTTCTCAATACTGAAATTGCTTTATGCATATTCCCAACTTCCCTGATCACGAACTGCATAACAAAGTGTTCATTTTCATACCTAGAGATTCAAAAACCCTCACTATGCAATAATGACTCAACTCACTGTCATTCTTGTGTGTGGAAGTAGATATTGTCCAGCAGCTTAATTGTGAGCACTGAAGAACCTGTAATAGCAAACAATAGAAAACATTTTTAATTATGTAGCACATGTCAGAGATAAAAGATCTAAAACTAAAATACAGTGATTTGCTGTATCTTCTTTCTATTAAGTTTTATTTTATGACATCTTTACATTTGTTCATTTATTATTAAAGTGTTTATTACCAAACATACATCAAAATTGATATATGAGCCATTTGAAGCAAAATTGGTGAAAGTCAGTTCTTCATTGTGGGAGATCAACAGAATTTTATACTGATTACTAAACCAACTAAGTTCACTACCTCATTTTCTTTGTTGTAGAATGTGTGGAATAGTACTTTTGTTTAGAAAATGTGGTAAATAGTTAAAAAAAAATCAGCAACTTAGTATCCCCCATTCACTAAACATTTTATAGTATTGTTTACCTCATTTAGTTACTGTGGCATAGGGCACTTTGGTGTTCAATCACTAATATTATAGTCACATATAAAAAGAAGTTACATCACCGATAGCCAAGACACACACACACACACACACACACACACACACCACAACAAACATACACACACATATGTATATGTGTAATTCATATACTGTGTTCAAATGCATGAGTAAGTAGAAGAAGGGGCACCACAGATTATTAGCCCTTACATGCCTTAGTTCATCCAGCTTCTCACATAATAGTGCTAGGCCAGGAACTCAAGCAAAAATTGCTGGAAGAGTGCCCTCACTCTTTATTAACTATAAAATAAATATCTCTCTAACATTTCTAAAATCCAGATCTAGAGGTAAGGCTAACCTGACAGAGAAGTCAGATACTTTCTGTGATCCCTCTAAAAACAAAATAGAAAAAACAAAAAACAAAGATAAAGAAATGAATTGATTATATATGACAGCCTAGAGACCCTGAACATCAAAGAGAAAGTTGAGAAAGCAGACTGAGCAATAGGAAAGGGAGAGTAGGTTCATAAATACATAGGACTGGCCAGAACTCATCCAGGAGGGAATCTGCACCTTGCAGGAGGACGGGTGGTGGCTAGAATGGTAAGTGAAGCAGTTGTATTCAGGGAGCATCTGCCTCAGCATGAGAGACTGAGCAGCAGAAGTCCCACTGACACCTTGAGAATCAGTGAAAAATGGCATTTGATCATCAAAGCAAAGTGGATTGCATCTAACCTGCTACGTGCAAATCTAAAACTTTCCTTCTGGCTAAATCTCTCTCCCTTTTCCCAGCATTCCCCCATCCCTTCTCTGCACTACACCAGGCTTTGTATTCTTAGATACTACCTGAGCCAGAAATAGGACCCCTTACATGCACCCCGGGTCATTCTTCCAGACATGGAGACAGAACAATTTAACAAAAGGGGAGAAGTGGATCTTTAGGCTTTCCTAAGCTGGGAACTTAGGGTAGAAATAGGTCCTTTGCCTAGGTGCAGGTATAAGGAGTATATGGACCATGAAATCCTCTCAGCACTACATCTAGCATCTAGTACACCCATTATCCACCAGCAAAATCTATTTACAGACACACTGAGAAATAAAGACAAAAATTCCTCACAGACACTTATGGACGTTGTCTGCATCCTACCATTCTTACCATGTGTAGCCAATTACCTGTGTCTACACCAATTGCCTTGCCCATTTAGGACTGCCTGGAAAAGCCTGCACCACACCTTGCTGACTGACTACCTGAGCACCTAAGCTGAGTACATACAAGAAAAGAAAATGGACACTTGTGCCCACATAAAAGCTCTAACCACCTGGTGACAGAGCATTAGAACTTCTAAGGTAACAATGATCAAACTAGCTCTCACAACCAGCCTCTTTGGATATTTCAAAACAAGACAAAAAAGAAGTTAGAACACAGTAAGCAAACAAAAACAACTTACTGGTAGCTTGAAGACAAGAGTTAATATCAAATCACTTAAAGAGTCAGTCTCTGATAGCTTCAGAAAGCTCCCAAAAGAAAGAATAAAGAAATTTTCCATGTTAGGAAGATATGACATTCACAGAACGGAGAGGAGGAATGTGCTGTCACCAGGCAGGGAGAGCAGAGGGAGCCTCTCATTGGTAGGTATGCAAATTTACATGGGATTGTATATTTTCACTCAGTCATTAAAAAAAAGAAAACCTCAGTATCCATTATGCACGAGCTCCCATTCCCTCCCTGTCTCCAATCACTTGCAACCACTAATAATCTTTTGCTTCCATACATTTGTTTATCTTGGGTACCTCATGTGAATGGAGGATTTTTAATTCAGAAGTGGAAGCTTCCTCAGTAAGTCAAGGTGCCAACATACAAAGAAAGTGACTTGCCAGCACTTGACCCTGTTCATTTGAAAAATGACATCCTGGGCCCAGCCATCAGGCAGGGTTATGTGGCAGCTGATTTCACTATTGCCTACAGAAGCAACAGCCAGACAGCCTGGTTCTGCGTAGTCACAGGTACAGTGATCCAGCTGCAAGTATCCATAGTGCTGTACCTCTAAAGAGAGCTCCAAAACCTGCACCCAAAAATGAGGGGAGGGGGCAAAAGACCACTTGAAGCAAATGAAAACCACATATCGGAAACAATTACCATTCTATAACAACACGTGGAATTCAGGCTCAAAGAAAGTATCTTTTTCTTCTGGATAATTTGAATGAACACAACGCCCTGTGCTCTCTGCCAATAAGCCCTGGGGAAGTTTGTGGTGTATCTGGCCAGGACAGGGACATTTCTGCCTAGTTCATCATTGGGTCTTTGCATTTGTTACACTGCTTTCGTTTGTAAATGTTTGGTGGCTGAATGAAGAATGAAGAGCAGTGTGAACAAACTGTCTCAATAGATGTGGTTTCCATCTTAGTAGATTGCAGCACAGCAAAATAAACAAAAAGTGTACATTTAAAATGCTGACTTTGGTTCTTCATGAGCTACAGCCTCCACTAGCCTGAGACCAGATGAATTAGATGGTGCCCAGCTACCGTTACTGACCACTCTGACCAGAATCACAACAGAAATTCTGGACACAGTAGGAGGAAAGTGTCGAGCAAAATTCAAATTCATAAAAAGATCAGACTTACTGGTCTGGTAATGGAGACTGGTGGAACCCTTGACTCTGTGACCTTTAGATATCCTTCATCTTGAAACTGAACCCACTCCTAGATATCACCTTTTAGCTAAACAATAGACAGGCCTATAAAGTAAACAACAATACTCTTGAAGAATGTGCACCTCGGAACATTCAACCATATGAGGTCAAAAGGGTAGCATCTGCCCAAAAGCAAAGCTCAGAAGGCAGGAAGGGGCAGGAAAACTGAGCAAATGGAAATGAGAAACTCGACGAGGAAGAAGAGGGAGTGCTGGCACATTGAGGGTCTTATAACCAATGTCAGCAAACAAGCTGTGTATATATAGTTACATTGATTTGCTCTGTAAACTTTCACCTAAACCACAATAAAATGTTTCAGAAAGAAAAAAAAAGAAAAGAAATTTTCCAGATGAAGAGAATTTTCTGGAATTATTGGAAGTAGAATACAAAATTTTAATATTTAGAACTCTTCAAGATATCTGGAAGGAGATCATGCAAAATGCAGCAGAGCATAATGACAAATTGAACAGTTTGCAAGGAATCCTTGAAAGACAGCAATCAGCAACTCAGCATATCAATAATAAAATTACAGAAATAGACTCAATATGATATCAGATGAGCAGAACTGAGGCAATTAAAGCCAGAATTAGTGAGACTGAAGATAAAGCAGTTGACACCAACGCATCTGAGCAAAAACGCAAAGATAAGAATGTTTTAAAAATAAAGAAACACTAAGTTACATGGGACTCTATCAAGAGGAATAATTTATGAGGGATTGGAGCACCAGAACAGGGAGGGATAACAGAGAGAATTGTCAAAGATTTATTGACAGAAAACCTCCCTGATACCATGAAAAATGAGAAGATATCTACCCAAGATGCTCATTGAACTCCACACAAGGTAGATCTCAAAATAAAAATGAAATGATGTATTATGACTTGATGGCACTTGACTTGGCCAAGGATCAGAAGAGAATTTTAAAAGCAGCTTGGGATAAATAAAAAATAATCTACAGTAAGACTGAGCTCAGCAGAAACAATGCAGGCAAGAAGGCAGTGGGATAACATATACAAAGCCTTGAAGGAAAAGTATTACCAGCTGAGAAATTTATACAGCAAAACTTTCCCTCAAATTTAAAAGCAAAATTAGAACATTTCCAGAAAAACAGAAATTTGAGGAATTTGCAAAAAATGAAAACCAAATTACAGGAAATACTAAAAGTAGCCCCTTGTTAGAAAATCAATAACATTGACAATAGCCTGAGACTATAACCCCGGACAGAGAAAGCAGATATAAACATTGTTAGGAAAATTATAGAAATGCATTGAAACTAAAACACTAAAAACAGGAAACAGATGTCAATATGTAAAAGATGGCAACATTATAAGAAAAAGAGGGACTATAAAAAATATAGCCATAGATCTTTCACATGAAAAGGGAGTCAAGGTGATAAAAAGAAATTAAAGACTGGTTTAAATTTAAAAAAATTGAGGTGAATATTAAGGTAACCACAAAAGATGTTAACAATCCTACACATCAAAATAAAAAACAAGAAAACCATAGTCTCAGCAAATACAAAACCAACAACAACAAAAAAGATGATAAGAAAACCCATGAGGAAAAACAACTCAGCACAGAAAATTAAGTGGAACAAACTGTCGACAACACACAAAAAAAGACATTAAAATGATACTGCTAAATTTATAATATCAATAATTATGCTGAATGTAAATAGATTAAATGTGCCAAAAAAGAGATGTAGAATGGCAGAATGGATTTATAAAAACAAACCAAAACATGATCTGTCTATATGCTGCCTACAAGAAACATACCTTAGCCTTAAAGACATTTACAAACTAAAGCTGAAATGATGGGAAAAAATATATCAAGAAAGTAAAAAAAAAAAAAGAAAAGAAAACAGTAGAATTGACAATATTAACTTCTTGGGGCAAAAAACAGACTTTAAAGTAAAATCAACTACAATAGACAAGGCAGGGCACAATATAAAGATTAAAGGGTAGATAAATCAGGAGGACATAGACGTATTAAATATTTACACGCTCAGCCATTAGGCTCCTAAATGCTTCCAGCAAACTCTAACAGCATTGAAAAGAGAAATAACTCCATATAATAACAGGAGACTTCAACCCATCACCTTCTGTGGTGGACAGATCATCCTGAAAGAAGCTAAATAAGGACTTGGAAAATCTGAATGTTACCATCAACCAAGTTGACCTCTTAGATGCATTCAGACCATTCCACTCAACAGCAAGTATACCTTCTTTTCCAATATACATGGAATATTCTCCAGAATAGATCACATATTAGGCTATAAAGCAAGCCTTAACAAAATCCAAACCATTGAAACATCACAGACTATCTTTTCAGACAACAGAGCCATAAAACCAGGAATCAATAGCAGAAAAATAAAAGGAAAACAATCAAATACATGGACACTGAACACCACCTTGCTCAAAAAAGTACTGGGTTTGGTAGGAACCAAGGATGGAATAGATATCCACAGAAACAAATGAGAGTGAAAGTGTCTTTTACCAGAACTTCAGCAAAAGCAGCTCTCAGAGGTCCATTTACTTCAACAAATGCACACATACAAAAAGAAAATGACCCAAATGCAAACATTACTCCTACAAATCTAACAAGTAGACAGAGACAAGCAAAAGAACCTCGTGGGCACCGGAAGAATGCAAATAATAAAAATTAGAGCAAAACTAAATGAATTAGAGAATAGAAAGATGATTGAAATGGTTAACGAGATCAAAAGCTGGTTCTTTGAGAAGATTAACAAAATTGATAAACCACTGGACCATCAAAACAAACCAAAAAAAGCCCCAGGAAATTCATCAACATAATAAGGGGCATCTGTGTAAAGCTAACCATTTACATCATCCTGAATGGAGAGAGACTGAAAGAATTCCACTTGAGAACAGGAACTAGAGAAGGATACCCATTCTCTCTACTTTTATTCAACATCGTACCAGAGGTTTTAGCCAGAGCAATTAGACAAGACAAAGAAAAAAGGATATCAGCATCAGCAAACAGGAAGTAAAAATCTCCCTATTTTCAGATGATATGATTGTATATGCAGAGAATCCTAAAGAATCCATAAGTAAACTACTGGAAATTATAGGAGGGTTTTGCAAAGTATCAGGATGCAAGAGAAACATTAATAAAACAGTAGAATTCCTTTATACCAACAAAGAGATCATCAAAGAAGTCACCAAATCAATACCATTTATTGTAGCCTCCTCCCCCAAACAAAATATCTAGGAGTAAATCTAACCAGAGAAATAAAAGACCTATACAGAGAGAATTACTAGACCTTACTTCAAGAAACCAAGAGTATTTTATTGGGGAAGAAACCTACCTTGCTCACGGATAAGAAGATGTAACATTGTGAAAATGCGTATTTTACCCAAAGTGATCTAAATATACAAAGCCACCCCAGCACAAATTCCAGTGTCATTTTTTTAAGGAGATGGAGAAACAGATCACCAACTTTGTTTTGAATGAGAAGAAATCCTGGATATGTAAAGCTTTACTGAAGAAGAGAAAGATAGTGGTAGGCCTCACACTGCCCGACCTTAGAATCTATTACACAGCCACAACAGTCAAAACAGCCTGGTACTGGTGCAAAAGGAGATATACAGACCAATGGAGCAGAGTTGAGACCTTATAGATGCCACCATCCTCTTATGAACAGTTGATATTCCACAAAGAACCTAAGATTGTCAACCTGGGTAAAAACAGCCTCTTTAACAGGTGGTATTGGCAAAATTGGATATCTATCTTCAAAAAAATTGAAACAAGACCCATATCTCACACCATACACAAAAACTAACTCAAAATGGATCAAAGACCTAAATATCAAACCTCAGATGATAAAGATCATGCAAGGAAAAACAGGGTTAACAATGAAAGTTCTAATACATGAATTAGACAGACTATAAAATCTGAGTAGCAAAGCATGATCAATAGAAAACAGATAAATGGAAGCTACTAAGAATCAAACACTTTTGTTCATCCAAAGATTTTATCAAAAGAGTTAAAAGACTCCCTACAGAATGGGAAAAAATATTTGGCAACTACAGGTCAGACCAATGCCTGATCTCCATAATTTACAAGGTACTTCAAAATATCAACAAGAAAAAAGTAAATAACCCTATTAAGCAATAGGCACAGGAGATGGACAGATACTTCACCAAACAGGACATCCAGAAAGCCAAAAGACACATGAGGACGTGCTCACAGTTGCTAGCTACCAGAGAAATCCAAATCAAAACTAAATGAGGTACAATCTCACCCCAACAAGGCTGGCCATAATCCAAAAAACACAAAACAACAAATGCTGGAGAGGCTATGAAGTGATCAGAGCTCTCCTACACTGCTGGTGAAACTGCAAAATGTACCATCTCTTTAGAAAGAAATTTGGTGCTTCCTTAAAAAGCTAGAAATAAATATACCATTTGATCCAGTAACCCCACAGAAACAAAGGCAGTCACATGAGCAGATACATGTACACAAACGTTTACTGCAGCACTGTCCACAATGACAAAAAGATGGAGTCAATCTAGATGCCTATCAACAGATGAACGGGTAAACAAACTCTGGTACATATGCTCAGTGGATCGCTATGCAATGATAAAGAACAACAACAATTTCATGAAGCATCTCATAACCTGGTTTCAATTGAAAGATCTTATGCTGAGTGAAATCAGTCAATGGCAAAAGGACAAATACTGTATAAGACCCCTGCTATAAGGACTTAAAAATAGACTTATGTACAGAAGAAAAAACTCTTTAATGGCTACGAGGGTGGGGAGGGAGGGACAGGGTTGGTTATAGATCAGATAGTTGATAGATATTTGGTTGGGTGAAAGCAGTGACAACACATAGAAGAAAATAGATCAAATTAACCAGACTTCACCATAAACTGAAAGCTCCTCTAATCCCAACACAATATTTCAAGGATACAGCAGAAAGTTGGGGGTAGGGGGACTATGTTTTAGAAAGGAAGAAAAAAGTAGAAGAAGAGGAAGCAAAAAACCTGAATAAGAAATGAGATGGGTGACATTACCACAGACTCAACTGAAATTTTTGAAAATCATAACAGGATACTATGAAAAATTATGCTCTAACAAATTTAAAAACCTAAAAGAAACGGACAAATTTCTAGAAACACACTACCTATCTAAACTACTACAAACAGAGGTAGAACAACTAAATAAAACCAGAACAAAAGAAGAGATTAAAAAGATAATTTTAAAACTCTCAACTAAAAAAAGCCCTGGCCAGGATGACCTTGGTGAAAATTCTCATAAACTTTTAGAGTATAGTTAACACTACTATTATTAAAGATAGTTCAGAGAACAAAAAAGGATAAAATACTCCCAAACTCAATCTGTAAAGTCAGCATAGTCAAGATACCCAAACAAGGTAAAGACAACACATAAAAGAAAAATTACAGACCAGTATCTCTCACAAACCTAGATTCAAAACTCCTCCACAAAATTCTAAAATTCAACAGCATATCAAAAATAATTCACTGTGACCAAGTGAGATTCATATCACATATGCAGGGCTAGTCCAACATTAGAAAACAGTCAGTGTTATCAATCACATAAATAAAACAAAAGACAAGAACCGGTTGATCTCAAGTGATGTAGAAAAGGCATTTAACAAAGTATAACATCCATTAGTGTTAAAAACTTTCAGCAAAATGATAATAGAAGGGAAATTCCTCACTATAATGTAGGGTATCTGTACAAAGCCAACAGCCAACATCATCTCACATAGAGTCTGAAAGCATTCCTTATTGAGAACAAGAACCAGACAAGGATGAACTTTATCACCAGTTTTATTCAGCGTTGTGCTGGAGTTTCCAGCCATAACAATCATGCTAGAAAAAGAAATAAGGGACATCCGGATTGGTAAGAAAGAAGCAAAAGTATCTGTATTTGCAATGTTATGATCTTATACACAGAAAACTCTAAAGAATCTAACAACAGCAATAAAAAAAAAGAAAAAAAAAAAACACTGGAACTAATAGAAGAGTTCAGCAAAGGACAAGGATAGAAGATAAATATACAAAAATCACTTGGATTTCTCTCCACAACCAAGAGAACATCAAAGAGGAAATCACTGAATCAATACCAGTTGCAATAGCCTCCCAAAAGGTAAAATATTTTGCAGTAACTCTAACCAGAGATATAGAAGACCCATACAAAGGAAATTACAAGACACTACTGTAAGAAACCAAAAGAGACCTACATAAGGCGAGAAAATTACCTTGCTCATGGATAAGAAGACTCAATATTGTGAAAATGTCTATTCAACTCAAAGCAATCTATGCATACAATGTCATTCAAATACAAATTCCAATGACATTTTTCAATGAGATGGAGAAACAAATCACCAACTTCACATGGAAAGGGAAGAAGCCCGGGATAAGTAAAGGATTACTGAAGAAGAAGAACAAAGCAGGAGGCCTCACACTACCTGACTTTAGAACTTATTACACTGCAACAATAGTCAAAACAACCTGATACTGGCATAACAAAAGATACATAGGCCAATGAGACAGAATTAAGAATTGAGACATAAAATTACCACCTTTGAGCAGATGATAATTAGGGAGGAGACAATCTCTTTAACAAATGGTGTTGGCACAAATAGATAGTCATCGGCAAGACAATGAAACAAGATCCGTACCTCTCACCATGCATAACACTAACTCAAAATGGGTCAAAGACCTAAACATAAAATCTAAAAAGCTGAAGAGCATTGAAATACAAATAAGAGCAACACTGGCAGCCCTAATTCATAGTATAAACAGAATACAAAACAATACTAACAAGGCACAAACATGAGAAGAGAAAATAAATAACTAGAAACTTCTGAAAATCAAATACATGTGCTCATCCAAAGATGTCATTGAAAAATAAAAAGACTGGGAAATAATTTTGGCTACAACAAATTCCATCAGTGTCTAATTTCTAAAATGTTTAAGATACTGCAAAACCTCACTAACAAGGGGGAAAAAAAGACAAATTTAAAAATTGGGCAAGGAATGTGAACAGGCACTCCATGAAAGAAGGAATACAGGAGGCTCACAGATACGTGAGAAAATGCTCACAATCATTAGCGATTAGAGAAATACAAATTAAAACTAACATGAGATACTATCTCACCCCAACAAGGCAGCCACTAATCCAAAAAACATAAAACAATAAATGTTGAAGAGGCTGTAGAGAAACTGGAACACTTAGGCACTGCTGGTGTGACTGTCAAATGATACACGGACTTTGGAAATTGATTTGGTACCTTCTTAAAAAGCTAGAAAAAGTAATACAATCTGATCCAGCAATCCTTCTTCTTAGAATATATCCTAGAGAAATAAGGGCTGCCACACAAATAGATACATACACATCAAAATTCATAGCAGCATGATTCACAGTAGCAAAATGATAGAATCAACCCAGGTGCCCATCAATGGAAGAATGCATCAACAAACTATGGCTTATTCACACAACAGAATATTACGCAATGATAAAGAACAACGCTGAATTCGGGAAACATCACATAACATGGAAAAATCTAGAAGGCATTTTTCTGAGTGAAATTAGCCAATTACAAAAGAACAAATATTGAGACTATACGGTGGGACCAAGATGTCAGACTAGACACACACATCTTCGATTCCCTCCGAGAAGTAAGGCCTAGTAATTTAAAGGAGAAATGTGGACATTCTGGGAACTCTAAGATCAGGCATAGGGTTGTGAGACTGGACTGCTCAACAGGAAGGGGGAAATACTCTGTCAGTGGCAAGACAGTGGCACAGTGAGTACTGCTTCTGTTGGCACAGCACCTGAGAGGATTGCAGGTGTGTATGCCTTCTTTGTCAGCTTGGAGGCTAGGACTGGGTCTGCCCAGCTTGTGAGCCTGGCACCACCCAGCTGCTTTGCTGATCTGCAGTGCCTAAGTAAACAGCATATCCTGCAGCAGGGACAGTGCTTAGAACACCCACATTTAGACATCCCAGCAGTGACCAGTAGCTGAGGGTACCAGTGCCCCTCCAGACGCTCTTCTCTGAGCTGTGTCATAGAACATAATGACTCACACTGTAACAAAGGCAGCTCAAGCAGGACACCATATGGGTCAGATGAGAGGTGGAATCAGGCTAATTTTCACACTAAGCAACACTGTCTGGTTAGAGCTGCTGCCAACAGAAAAGCTGCTCTAACGCAATTGTTCCTAGAGAAAGTAGTGGTGGCTGGGGTCGAAGTGAGGTGAAGCCATAACCCCTCCCTTCTTTAGGCCACATCTAGTGTCTACTGAATGCTGATACAGCATGTCTTTTTCAGTCAGGAGGCAGGGCCTATCACCCCTGAGGGTACAACTGCTATCAGCTACAACTGGTCAACCCTCTCTCTGTAGACAATCAGCTTTTAAGAGCTATGCCACAGCTCCCACTGGTGTAACACCAGAGAAACTGAACAACTTCTGGATGGCACAAAGATAACAGTCAATATCTAATCATCTAAAGAAGCAGACCACTATGGCTCCAGAAAACTCCCAAAATAAAGATTCAAATAATGTCCCAGATGAAGAAGCCTATCTGATATTATCAGAGGTAGAATACAAAAGAATTGGATACGGAGTGCTTCTAGAGAGTAAGCAAAATGCAGCAGAACAAAAAGAAAAATTAAGTAAGATACAGGACCTGCTAGAACATCAATGATCTGAAATCCAGCAGATCAATAATAAAGTTACAGAATTAGATAACTCAATGCAGGCCCTTTCAAAAGGACAGGTTGGAGAAATTGGAACACAGAATTAGTGAACTTGAAGGTAAGGCAACTGACAACTGACACCATCATTTATGAGGAGAAATCAGATAAAAAGAAACAAGAAAAGTGAAGACGCATTAAGATACATGTGGGCCTCCATCAAGAGGAATAATTTGCAAATAATTGGAGTTCCAGAACAGGGAGGGATAGCAGAAAACACAGAGAAGATTGTTGAAGAGTTTCTGACAGAAAACTTCCCTGACATCATGAAAGAAAAGAACATAGATATACAAGACTCTTATCAAACACCACAAAAACTAGACTCCAAAAGTCACCAAGATGTGTTGCAATCAGGCTTAATAGAATGAAA
Organism: Heterohyrax brucei; assembly: GCA_028571685.1. Taxonomy (NCBI): domain Eukaryota; kingdom Metazoa; phylum Chordata; class Mammalia; order Hyracoidea; family Procaviidae; genus Heterohyrax; species Heterohyrax brucei. The sequence goes on from CM053152.1 coordinate 42,577,212, forward strand.
CTTAAAGAGAAACACTTCAAGGCAGTGAAGCTTAAGGCCAAACTAGAGTACAAATGGAAACTCTGGTGGAGTAGTGGGTTAAGTGCTGCATGTGCTAATCAAAAGGTCGGCAGTTCAAATCCACCAGGCACTCCATGGATACTCTATAGGCTAGTTCTACTCTGACCTCTAGGGTTGCTATGAGTCCGATCCAATTTGACAGCAGTGAGTTTTTAATGAAAAAGGGAAGCCCTGTAGGCTTTTGTCCAACTTCTCAGCAGAAACCACATTGGCAAGAAAGCAGTGGGATGACACATACAAAACCTTGAAGGAGAATTACCAATCAAGAATTACATAACCTGCAAAGTTATGTCTCAAATATGACAGTGAAATTAAGACAAACAGAAGCTTAGAGACTTTGCTAAAGCCAACCCCAAACTTCAACAAATACTGAAAGAAGTTCTTTGTTTAGAAAAAGAGTAACATCGGTTGTATACTTAAAGAGGCAATGAAGGACAGAGAATCCAGAGTGCTACTCATTTAGGGAAGTCACAAAGCTCAATCAAAGCTAAAATATTAAAAGCAGGGGACAAGAGATCTTAACACAAAAACTATGACATCACCACACTATAAAGAGGTTATATATCACAGTAGTCACAACCCTTTTAGATGCAGAGGAAATGAAGGAGATATACAGAAGTTAAAGATGGGTTTAAATTTAGAGCATTAAGGGGGATCAAAAGGGTAGCCACAAAGCAAACTAACAATGCAGTGTATCAAAACAAGAAACATAACACAGGAGTCTCTGTAAACACAAAACCAATACTGAAAAACATGAAAAGTAAACCCACAAAGAAAAATGACCCCAAACAGAGTGTTAACAGAAGCAAAGAAAGCATCAACATAAAAATACAGGCATCAAAATGCCAGCACTAAGCACATATTATCAATTATTACAATGAATGTAAATGATCTGATTGCTCCAATAAAAAGGCAGAGAGTGACAGCCTGGATCAAAAGACACGATCTGTCTATATGCTGTTTACAAGAAACATATCTTAGACTCAAAGATCGGAATGAACTGAAAATCAAAGGATGGAAAAATATATACCAAACTAACAACACGTAAAGAAGAGCAGAAGTGGCAATACTAGTTTCAAATAAAATAGACTTTAATGTAATGGTGATGGTGGACTATTTATTATTGAAAGGTTCAACGCATAAGCAAGACATGACAGTATTAAATAGTTATGCAACCCAATAGCAGAGCACCTAAATACATCAAAAAAATGCTGACAACATTAAAAAATGAAATAAATCACTCCACAATAATAGTAAGAGTCTTCAACACTCCACTTTCGGTAATGGACAGATCATCCAGAAAAAAAGACAGAAAAGATACAGAAGCTCTTGTTGTGACAATCAGCCAACTAGACCTCATCAACATAGACAGAACTTTTTAACCAATGACAGATAAGTACACCTTATATTCCAATGCACATGGAACATTCTCCAGAATAGACCACATACTAAGACATAAAGCAAGTCTTAGCAAAATCCAATCCACTGAATTATTGTAAAGCGTCTTCTTGGAACGTAAAGCCATAAAAGCTGAAATCAATAGCAGAAAAAAACCTAGCTAGAAATCTGAACTCATGGAAATTAAACAATACCTTGCTCAAAAATCCCTGGTTTATAAATCAAAGATGTAACGAGAAATTTATGGAATCAAATGAGAACAAAAACACCACCTACAGAAACCTGTGGCATACAGCAAAAGCAGTGCTCAGAGATCAATTTGTCTCTATGAATGCACGTACCCAGAATGAAGAAAGGGCTCAAGCCAAAGAATTAACCCTACAATTTAAACAAGTAGAAAGAGTGCAACAAAGGAGCCTCTCAGGCACCAAAAGAAAATAGACAATAGAGATTCAAGCAGAACTAAGCAAATTAGAGAATAGAAGAACAACTGAAAAAATAAAATCAAAAGCTGGTTTTCGGAAATGATCACAAAATCCATAAACTGCTGGCTTAATTTACAGAAGAAAAACAGAAGAGACAAATAATCTGAATAAGAAATGAGATGGGAGATGTCACAACAGATCTAACTGAAATCAAAAGTATCATAACAGAATACTGTGAAAGACTGTACTCCAACAGATTTGAAAACCTAAAGGAAATGGACAAATTTCTAGACTCACATCACCTACCCAAACTATCACAAGGAGAGGTATAACAACTTAATAAACCCATCACAAAGGAAGAGATTGAAAAAGCAATTAAAAAAAAAAACTACCAACCCAAACAATCCCTGGCCCAGATAGCTTTACCAGAGAATTCTAACAAGCTTTTAGCCAGCCAAGCCAAGTGCCATCAAGTCGGATCTGACTCATGGCAACCCTAGGGGCCAGGGTAGAACTGACCCCCAGAGTATTCAAGGAGCACCTGGTGGATTTGAACTGCTAACAAGCTTTTAGAGAGGAGTTAATTCCAATACTATTGAGACTATTTGACAGCATAGAAAAGGATAAAATACTCCCAAATTCATTCTATGAAGCTAGGGTAACCTTAGTGCCAAAGCCAGAGAAAGATCCCACATAAAAAAAAAAAAAAGGAAAAAAAATTACAGACCAATATCATTCAAGAAAGTAGATGCAAGAATCTCCAACAAAATCTTAGGCAACAGAATTCAACAACATATCAAAAAAATAATTCATCATGATCAAGTTGGATTCATACCAGGGATGCAGGGCTGGTTCAACATCAGAAAAACAATTAACATGAACCACATAAACAACTCAAAGGGTAAGAATCCCCTGATTTTGTCAATTGATGCTGAAAAGGCATTTGACAAAGTCCAACATATGTTCATATTAAAAACTCTCAGCAAAATAGGATAGAGGGGAAATTCCTTAAAGCAATAAGGGCACAAGGCAATCATCTGCATCATCTTGAATGGAGAGAGACTTAAAGAATTTCCTTTGAGAACAGGAACTCGACAGCCCACTGTCACCACTTCAATTCAACCCTGTTTTAGAGGTGTAGCCAGAGCAATTAGACAAGACAAAAAAATAAAAGTCACTTGTTCCAGCAACGATCAAGTAAAAATTTCCCTATTTGCAGGTGATATGATTGTATATGCTGAGAATCCTGAAAAATCCATTAATAAACTAATGGAACTAATAGAAAAGTTAGGCAAATTATCAGCATATAAGATAAACGTAAGTAAATCAGTAGGATTCCTTTACACCAACAAAGAGAGCATCTAAGATGGAAATCATCAATATTATTTACTATAGCCTCCAAGAATCCAGGAATAAATCTAATCAGAGAAACAAGATAACTATACAGAGAGAATTACAAGACCTTGCTGCAAGAAACCAAAACAGACTTATATAAGTGGAGAAACTGACCCTGCTCATGGATAGGAAGACTTAACATTGTGAAAATATCTGTTTTATCCAAAATGATCTACGTATACAAAGCAATCCCAACACAAATTCCAGTGCTGTTTTTTTAAGGGGATGGAGAAACAAATCACCAACTTTGTTTTGAAAAAGAAGAAATTCTGGATACGCAAAGCATTACTGAAGAAGAAAAAGACAGTGGGAAGCCTCACACTGCCTGACCCTGGAAAGTATTACATTGCTGCAGTAGTCAAAACAGCCTGGTACTGGTACAAAAAGAGACATACAGACTAATGGAACAGAGTTGAGACCCCAGAAATGCCACCATCCTCTTATGAACAGTTGATATTCCACAAAGTCCTTAAAATTGCCAACTGGGGTAAAATCAGTGTCTTTAACATATGGTGTCGGCAAAATTGAATATACATCTGCAAAAAACTAGAACAGGACCCATATCTCACCCCTTACACAAAAAACTAACTCAAAATGGATCAAAAGACCTAACCATCATACCTAAAATGATAAAGATCATGCAAGAAAAAGATAGAGTCCACAATGGAAGTTCTAATACATAGCTTAGACAAACTTCAAAATCTGACAAATAAAGCACGAACAACAGAAGACAACATAAATAAGCGGGAACTACTAAGAATCGAATACTTTTGCTCATCCAAAGACTTTAGCAAGAGAGTTAAAGGACCACCTAAAGAATGGCAAAAAATATTTGGCAACTATATGTCAGACTGATGTTTGATCTCCACAACCTAGAAGGTACTGTACAGTATCAACAAGAGAAAAATAAATAACCGATTTAAGCAATGGGCAAAGGAGATGGGCAAAACCATTCTTCTTCACAAAGAAGACATCCAGGCAGCCAAAAGACACGTGAAGAAATGTTCACAATCATTAGCTATGAGAGAAATCCAAATCCAAAGTACTATGAAATACCATCTCACCCCAGCAAGATTGGCCATAATCCAAAAAACATGAAACAACAAATGCTGGAGAGGCTGTGGAGAGATCAGAAATGTCCTACACTGCTGGCGGGATTGCAAAATGGTACAGCCTCTTTGGAAAGCAATTTGGTGGTTCCTTAAAAAGCTGGAAATAGAAATACAATTTGATCCACTAATCCTACTACTCAGAACATATCCTACAGAAATAAAGGCAGTCACACAAACAGATACATTCACATGAACGTTTGTTTCAGTATGGTCCACAATAGCAATAAGATGGAATCAACCCAGATGCCCATTGATGGATGAATAGACAAACAAACTATTATACATATACTCAATGCAACATTGTGCAATGATAAAGAACAACAGTGATTTTAGGAAGCATCTCATAACCAGGTTTCAAATAGAAAACTTTATGCTGAGTTAAATCATCCAGCAGCAAAAGGACAAATATTGTATGAGATTCCTGCTATAAGGACTTAAGAATAAGTTTAAATACAGAAGAAAACAGTCTTTGATGGTTATGCATGGTGGTAGGAGAGAGAATGGTATTCAGGAATTAGATAACTGAGAAGAATTATTATATGTGAATGGAGAGACAACACATAAATGGACAGGAGCACATATGGACTAAACTCAAAGCTTAGTAGTCTTCTAAATAAAACCAAACACTTTGAAGGACAGAATAGCAGGGTTGCAGATCTGGAGACCATAGTGTCAGAGACGTCTAGTTCAATTGGCGTAACAAAGTTGATTAAAATGTTCAGGATCCCACTTTGGTGAGTGGTATCTAGGATCTTAAAAGCTAGAAAAGTGGCCATCTAAGAAGCACTGATTAGTCTCAGCCCTTCGGGAGCGAAGGAGAAAGAAGAGCATCAAAAACATAAAGAGACAGAAAGGGCCACATATACTAGAGACTACATCAACATGAAACTGGAAGAACCAGATGGCGCCCGGCCATCCGCAAAGACTGCCCTTATGGACAACTGAACAAAGAGCCCCTAATGGAGCAGGACAAATGTGGGGTGCAGAACATGAACTCTAATAAAAACACCAGACTTGAAGGTTTGACTGACTGGAAAGTCCCCAGAAGACTGGACTCTCTGACTTCTGATAGCTCAGAATTGAAGTCGTTCCAGAAGCCAGTTCCTCAGACAGAAACTAAACCGGTATACGACAGAAAACTGATGAAGAGCGTGCTTCCTGGCTTGGCTAGATAAGGGAGGCTAACTGGGCAGCTTCTGTCTGGAAGCAAGATGAAAAAGACAGAGAGAGAAATGGACACAGGAAAAATAGGATTAGGGGAAGAGTGTGTCGTTAGAGTATAGGGAGAGCAGTTAGCATCACATGGCAAAGTGTAAAGTTTTGTATGAGACCCTGCCTGGAGTTGTAAACTTTCATTTAAAACACAATAAAAAAGCAAAAATTTTTAAAAATGTAAAATATAAAATAAAATCCTGAACAATTTATGCTGTACCTAAAGTGAGAAAGCAAACCCACTACCACTGAGTTGATTCTGATTCATAGGGACCCTATAGGATGAAGTAGAGCTGCCCCATAGAGTTTCCAAGAAGCCCCCGGTGGATACAAACTCCAGACTTCGTGGTTAGCAGATCAAGCACTTAACCACTATGCCACCAGGGTTTCCCTTAAAGTGAGGGTAACATGTGGATTAAATGGTTTGGAAGCCTTGGAGGATTCAGGTAAATCCCAGCAGAAAGACCTTGTTCTGAGCGCTAAATCATAGTAAGTTAAAAGCTATTAGGCAGACGACATTTGAACAATTTTAGTCATACAAGAAAATAAAGTAAGAGAAAGAATATCAAGAAAAAAAAATTGCGTATGTCTCATTTCAAAACTCGATCCAACTAATAAAGAAATACACAGAAAAAATATGTCCTTCCACTCTGCAGATCTTTTCCTAGGACAGTGAGTTTTCACACTTGAATGTGCATCAGCTGGTTGACACAGATTCCAGGGTCCAATCCCTAGAGTTTCTACCTCAGTAGATGTGGAGTATTGCCCAAGAATTTGTTTCCATGTGATGTTGCTTTTGCTGCTCCAGAGACCTCACTTTTGAAATCACTGGTCTAGGAGATGCGCATAGATAAATACTGTCAATTTTTTAACAGGAATTCAAATAATCTTACATAAATATTTTAACAGAACTTTGGTTTTTCTGTTTCCAGCTTTCCACTTTTTGGTGATGGTGGTATGGGGCACATAGGGGCCATGTATGAAGAGAGGACTGCAATATCAGAAAAGTAGTTTCTCTTAATTGAGAATATAGCCCAAAATTTTGATAATGAACAACCCCAGAACTTCAGTATATTTTCTTTGTTTTTATTGTGATTAAGTGAAAGTATGCACTCCAGATCAGTTTTGAGTGTCCACCTATCTACAGTTCTTCTGCTCTCTTTGCCCCATGACAGTGCACTTCGTTTCATTTTATACTCCTCATATTCTCTTAACCAGCTCTTGGCGCCTCCTCTCTACCCTCTTCTTGTCCATCTAGAAAGAAATCAGTGGGACAGCCTCCTATAAGTGCATAGAACCATAAGGTACACTCATCATATGGTCACATTGTATCCCGTAGTTCAGTCCATTTTTGTTCAAAGAGTTGACCTCAGCAGTGTTTTCTGGTCATGGGCAGCAGCAACTATAGGGGCTGTGCTCCCAGGGGATCCTCCAGGCCATTGGACCATCACTTGCGGTCTTTTAGTGAAATTCTTGATTTGCACCCCTCTTTTTCTCATGTTGCCACAGGGACTCAACATTATATGTCCTGTTGCGGCTGATTTTCGTGGTAGCTGGGCACCATCTGGTTCTTCTGGTCACATGTTGATATAGTCTCTCATTACGTAGGTCCTTCTGTGTCCCGAGCTCTTTTTAACTCATGTCTTTGGTGTTCTTGGTGATCATCTGTTCCCGCTGTGCTGGGACCATTTTGTGTACCTCAGATGGCAGGTGGCTAGCTTTTAAGAAACCTGACATCACTCACCAACATGGGGTGCAGAAGACTCTCAAGAGTATATTTTCTTAGGCTAGATTTAGTCACCAGATGCTGGGAAGAATTTCACCAGAAGCCTATTAGGAATTGCCTTTGATTATTATCTCATGCCACCATGCAGGCACAGCCTGAGTTGAAGGAGGATAGTTCCAGTTCGTGCAGTTCTAGTTAAAATCTGGAAACAATGTGCCAGATGGCTCCAATGCTAGTTGTAGTAAAACATGTTAAAAATACTAACTCCAGGGGACAACCTAAATTAATCTCTATTCCAACCATCACAATTTATTGATTTTTGTGAAAAGAAAGGTGAAGAAACATGAGACCTCAAAAGTAGATGGGGAAGTAGTTAGAAGTTTATTACATCAAAGCTATACTGCAAACCACATGCTCTTAAGAAAAGCATAATGCTTATCTGTGTATGAGTCCTTCTTCCAGCTAGATTACAGGCTCCTGATAACAGACAGTGTGTTGTACCTGGCTTAACATTTCACCCTGGTTATAACTAAGGTTTGATTTTGAGAGAGAAACACTATTTGTAGAAAACAAGCACAATCTCTTTTTCTCATTCAAACTCAGAAAGGACAGATTACTTTGGGGCTGTGCCGTCATATGGTCCGCAGCGCAATGCTGACCAAATTCTTAGCTGACACATTGCTTCAGAATTTTTGGAAGTTCTCTGGTCAAATGGTTGGGAGTATTCATCTTTGTGTTTTTCCATTCCCCTAGTCTTAAACAGGTTATCAATCAAGTGAAAATACCAAGTGACTCAGGTAAAACAATTTACAAAAGCTAATTTCGGTTTCTAAATCCCAAAGTGTACCCTTCACCATTTTTCTCCAAACAATACTCTGATACCCTTGGAGGTTATCGTGACTTCAAATCATCCATGTGCTTGTGCTGGATCTGGCTCCCACTGGCTCACAAGGGATCATCTTGGGATTATCTCTTCCCAGCTTCACATTCAGTGGTACCATGTTGGTAGTTTGAAATCAGCCAGAATGAGAAGATTTACAGACAAGAATTGGCAAAGCCTACAAATCAGGACTTCTGTTTTTCTGGAGAGCCAATTGTTAAACATTTACCAGCACATGATTGCTTCCAACGCAGTACCAAGATACAGCATGTATTTGCAGCAAGTCAACAAGCTTCCGGACTGATGATCCAGAATCTGTTGCTGTTTCTTATCAATATTTAAAAGAATTCATAATATTTGGTGAAAGTACATATGCCCTCCAATTAGTGCACTGTCGAAGCCTACCAAAGCAGAAAAGTCTATGAAATATGAACAAAACATTCCCAGACCATTTGCAGTTTTCACAAAGGGGAAGTAGACCACATATGTTAAAGAGCCCAGTACCAAATGTTTATTTTATGCATGTAGCAACACCTTATCCTCAAGTCACTGAGTGGATAAACTTTATTAAAAAAGGCATTACTTACAGGAAAAACTTCTGGCAATACCAGTAATACGATTTAAAATCATTTACCCCCTCAGACTCTATGCTTTGTCACCTCAAAAAGAGGGAAAAAAAAATCCCTTCTTTATTTACCTCAAGAGTTTGCAGTGAATAGAATCAAAAGAGATAATGAATATGAAAGTATTATATAAATCCTCAAATACTTAGTGGGAAAGGCATTTCTTAGAAGTAGGAAATATAGTCATGCATTTCCTCTGATCTTAATTCACATTGTGAAAATAACACATTCCTGCAGGCAACATACATCACTACACAATTTTTTCTTTTTTACTTTAGTATATTATTTGGACATATTCATTATTTTTAAGCTTGCTAATCTTGAATACTACTTACATGTGGTCTAAAGAAAAGTAGTTAAAGCATCCTGGACCAAAATAGCAATAAAAAAATGAGTATATCCATCTAATATTCAGAAAAATAATAGTAGTCTACATTTCTATTTGAAGTATTTGTAAACAATAAAATTATCTATACCTTTCAGTAAAATAAGCCACTCCATTAAATTAACTGTAAAATATCTTAGAGGCAATTTTAGCCAAGAAAAAGATCAGTGTTATATTTATTAACATCCATTTAATCAAATACTAAATGGGAAAATTGACTCATAGACTAACCCAGAACATGTACTAGATCTGCAAACACAAAGCAATGAATTGATTAGCAGATGAGACAGAGAAATCGGTTTTTAAAACCTGAATCACTTCGCCAGGTAGCATGCAATCAGATGAGATACCTGACTTTTGCGAGTATATCCTCAGATTCTTAATCCATAAGGCTCAGTATTCTACATTTGCTGTTACTGTGTTCCATGAACTCTGTGCTGATTCATGGCAACCTAATAGGACAACGTAGAACTGCCCCGTTTTGGTTTCCTAGGCTGTAAGTCTTTCCAGCAGAGCTCACCTTGTAGATTCTAGTGACTGTTCTTTTGGTTAGCAGCCAAGCATTAACCATTGTCTCCTAATTCTCAGTTTACCAGTATACAACCTAATAAAACAAACAAAACAAGTGAACACGTTACCATTGAGTTGTTTCTAACTCACAGTGACCACAGAGGACACAGTAGAACTGTTCATAGGAGTATCAAGACTGTAATGTTGGTGGTTCAAATCTACCGGACGCTGTTTGGAAACTCTCTGGGCAGTTCTACTCTGACCTGAAGGGTCACTATGAGTTAGTATCGACTCTACAGCAGTGGGCTTTTTTCGTTGTTGTTTTAGCTGTGCTGTAAACTGCAAATATTTTTTTCAGTTACCTCTAGACTTACCTTATGGTATTTTTGCCATTAAAGTGTCTTGCTTTTAAAAAAAAAATAGTAAAATTTATCAATTTCTTTAATATTACATCTGGATTTTGAGTCATATTCAGAAAGACTTTCTTGCACTCAGGTTAGAAACCTACATATTTCCTTTTTCTGCAATGCGCTACTTTCTTGTTTGTGTTATCTCTATCTGGTTTAGTTCTCAATTTTGACATTTACAAATATATGCAAATATATATATATATTTCAGAAAAAACCATCGCTATAGAGTCAGTTCTGACTCATGTAAGCCCTACAGACAGAGTAGAGCTGCCCCAAAGGGTTTCCAAGAAGCCACTCATGGATTTGAAATGCTGACCTTTTGGTTAGTTGCCTTATCTCTTCACCAGTGTGCCACCAGGGTTCCATGTGTTTGTGTGTGTGTGTATGCGTGTGTGTGCGTACACCCTTATCATCCTTATCACAATCTACATATGTTGAAACTTCACCACTTCAAGGGAAGTATAGAAACTTTGTTTCCCTTTGTGGTTCCTGATACTCTCCCATTTATAATAAATTGTCTTATATATCTCATTGAAATAAGTCAAGAATAACATTAGACAGTGTAACAATTTTTGCTGAAGCCATAACAGTAACTTGGAAATTCAAAAGAAGGCAACTCTATTTATCTATGCTTGTTTACTGTTTTTAATTCTTTCCAGTAGTTTAAGACTTCTTTCTTCTAGTATTTCTTTTCTGTTTAGAAAACGTTCCTCAGCAATTTATTTAGGGAAGATTTATCACAACAAATATGCTGATTTTCCATGGGTTTTTGCTGAATATAGTGTTCTGGATTAGTATTCTCTCTCTCTTTCTTTCTTGCTTTTTTTTTTTTCCTTTTTTAGCACTTTAAAAATACATATCACTTTCTTCTGCATCCATGATTTTTGATAATGAGGTTTGCTGTTTCAATTGTTTTCCCGCAATACACAATTTAGTTCTCTGGCTGCTTTCAGGATACTTTTTTCTGTATTTTTAGTTTTTGTAAATTTGATTATGATGTGTTTTAGCATAAATATCTTTAGGTTTGTGGTTTACACAATTTCTTAAATCTGTATACTTATGTCCTTTGCTAAATTTCAGAATTTTTCAGTTATTATTTTTGTGTACTTTTTACGCCTGTCTTCTTTCTTCTCTCCTTCTGGAATTCCAATACTTGAGTGTTAGATCTTTTGTTATAGTTTCACCTGCCCTAAGGCTCTGCTTATTTTTTCAGTGTACTTTATCTCTAGTTTTTGGATGTGTATTGTTCTATCATCAATTTCACTGATTCTTTCCTCTGTCCTCTCCATTCTCTTGATCCTATCCTTTCAATTTTTTAAATTTATTTTACAGTTAGTTCTCAAGTTCCCATTTGATTCTTACTTATATCTTCTATTTCTTTCATTCACTACAAGTGTGTTTATAATTGCTTATTGAAGCATATTTAGGAGGCCTGTTTTAAAATCATTGCCAGTTGTCTCTGGTATCTGTATCATCTCAGTATTGGCATCTGTTGTCTTTTCTTAATCAAGTTGCAAGTTTCCTGGATTATTCTTCTCCAAATCTGTAGTCTCCAGAACAACCCTATTTATTTCAAAATGGGTTCAATGTAAGTCTAGATAGTCCTAAAAATATAACCACTTGAAATTAAATATACTTCTTTTTTTCTTAAAAATAATAATAGTTTCTACTTATTAAATGCTGAATTTATGTCAGACTGTGTTAAGCACTTTAAAAGTAATCATTAAATATTCTGGGCAAGCCTTTGGGATAGGAATAAATGCTTTCACTTTACATTTAAAGAAATTTAGGTTCACAACAATTTTACAAACCCTTTAGTTCATACAGGCAGTAAGTGGCAGAATTAGGTTCCAAACATAGATCAGAATCTGAAGTCTTTTTCCATCTAGTGGCCCCAGTTATTGTCTTTACACGACCATAACTTGGTAGCTGAAGACAAACATATAAGCTAACTTGACAGTCAAGATGAGCATGAAGCTTAACTTCACTGAGTCCCTTCCAATGACTTATAGGCATTTTAGATACCTTACAAGACATTAGTGCATTTATCTTCCGTATTGCAGCCAAATCTTTTCCTTTACTCTTTCTCTCACTTACAGCAGGCATAATCTCCTTCAAATTCTGAGCCAAACCTGACCAAGCAAACAGCAGAGCATCTATCACAACATCCACCAAGTCTTGGAAAACTCATACTCATAGTTGAGACCTAATAGCCTCCTGTGACTACTATGTGAACCAAATCAGATTGGATGTGCCAGGACAAGTTCACATAAACTTGTGGTTCATGGTTACAGTATGCTTTAATTCATTACTGAAGCTCCAGTTAAAAAGCTATTAAGCATTTGTCTACTAACCAAAGGTCAGCAGTTCAAATCCATCAGCCACACCTTAGAAGCCCTATGAGGTAGTTCTATTCTGTCCTATAGCGTTGCCATGTGTCAGAAATCAACTGGATGACAATGGGCAAATAGGCTTTCATGGGGCAGGGCTTGCTCTCCTTGGTCTTTCTTGTGAGTTTATCTTCCCAAGGTGCTGGATCTGCTGAGTTCTTGCTACTTATGTGAAGATCTGAGAAGATTCATTCCTGAACCCATACCTAAGTTAAAGTTTCCTGAAATAAGTATCCTTCAAGGCATGTTGTATCTCATGCTAATTAAGACTGCCTGAATCACACTCAAGTTTGAAACAAACTTTAGACCTGTGATCCCCAAAAAGGGATGCAGGAAATATGTATTGATGAACTCAAAACACATGCTAGGTTGCACACACTTATAATTTAAAAAACAGAAAAACTCAAACTCTTCTAGTATTTATTACATAGTGTGATACTACTGTAGCTGTCATGAAAACAATGTGATACGTTCTGAAAGAAGAGAGTAACAAAAGTAATACAACATGGAAGATTTAATAATGACCCTCTAATTCGCTGGAGCACTAACAGCACAGTGATTAAGAGATTGGCTGCTAATACAAAATTCAGCAGTTCAAGTTTACCAGCCACTCCTTGCAAACCCTATGCGGCAATTCTGTTCTGCCCTATAGTGTCACTACGAGTTGGATTCCATTCAACAGAAATGAGGAAATTCATTGATTCAGCTTCAAGGTATCTAGTGTATTGTGAAATAATGGATCTATAGAGTATATTATCTTAAACGATAAAATACTTAAAACACTTTTTAAGGAAATCACAAATGACTATAAAACCTTTTGTATCACACAGCAGTTTAAAGATTATTTAATAATGAAGTAGTTAAAAGAGTCATTGTGCTTAAAGATAAGCTATATCTTTTTTTTCTTTCTTTAAGAAAAAAGGTCTTGTTTCACTTCATAGATCTTGATTGTAATATGTGGCTGTCAGAATTATGTTGTCTAGAAAATATTCAAAAATATAAAACAAAACTTGGTTGTTTCTTTAAGTCAAAGACATCATGTTAGCAATCATTGAGAAAATAACTCCTTATTCAAAAGAAGCTCACAGAATAAAAGAGAGCTTTGAAAATAGATGTTGGAAAGTGTTACTATCATTATATAATTTTTGTTACTGAAATCATAATAAGCATTTCAACTCTAAAAAGATTTTCATATCCGAGCACATTAAAGAACTTGAAAAACAATTTTTAACATATTCATGTTTCGAATGAAGAATTTCAGAATTTATTTTTAATCAATTTGCTGAAATTATTAAAATATAATGAAACCTTTCTTCCAGTGGCTGTGTGCAGATACATACATATATACATATATATATATATGGAAAACTCTGGTGGTACAGTGATTAGGTTCTATAGCTACTCACCAAAATGTGGCAGTTTGAACGTACCAGACACTCTTTGAAAACTGTGGGGCGGTTCTGCTCTGTCTTATGGCATCTGTATGAAAATATATATAACAAAACATATGCTATCTCCATAGTTTCTACACATACAATTTAGACACATTGCGTTCTTCATTGTACAATTTTTTTGCTATCTTTTTCCAAAGTATTCCACAACTAGTAACATACATTCTATATTCTCTAAGAAAATGCTCCACTGTAACTCTTCCCTCCCACTGGTGGGAACCAATAATAATCTTTAGTTTCTGTAAGCTTTCTTATTGCATGTAAGTAAGATCATACAGTATTTGTCCTTTTGCAACTGACTTATTTTGTTCAGCATGATGTTTTTGAGGGTCATCTATGGATTTAATTATATGTATATACCATATTTCACTTATCCATTCATTTGTTGATGGAAATTTTGGTTGTTCCCACTCTTGGCTCTTATGAAAAGTGCATCAATAAACACTGGTTATCTTTGTATATCTTAATCTAGTCATGGCAGTAGTGGGCAGTACAAATAGTTAAGTGTTCATGACTCACTAAAAGATTGACGGTTAAAACTCAACCACAGGCGTCTCAGAAGACAAGTCTGACAGTCTGTTTGCATAAGTTCATACCCTTGAAAATCCCATTGATTAACTGGAATAATTCTCCTCGGCATACACAAGGTTGCCGTGAGTTGGAAAACATGCAGTGACAACTAAAAACAACTATATGTACATGTACATGTACACGTATGTATCTTTGGCAGGTATCATGGATTTAACAGTGTTTCCACAGAATATGTTCCAACTTTGCTAGGCCATGGTTCTCGGTGTTTTGTGGTTATTCTCCCATGTTGTGATCTGATGTAATTTTCCTAGGTGTTTTAAATCCTAACCTCTACAATATTAATAAGGCATGATCAGAGCCAGTTATGTTAATAAGGCAGGATACAGTCTGGCCAATTAGGTTGTATCTTGAGTCAACTTCTTTTGAGATGTAAAAGAGAAAAGTCACCAGGGAAGCAAGGAGACCTCATTAACACTGAGCAAGAAGAGCCAAGACAAGAGCACACTGTTTGAATCAGGAGTCCTTATGCAGAGATGTTCTTAGACCAGGGAAAGATTGGTGACATGGACCTTCCCCTAGAACCAGCGGAGGCAGAAAGGCTTCCACTGGAGCTGGCACCTGAATCCAGACTTCTAGCTTCCTAAAGTGTAAGAGAATAAATTTCTGTTCACTAAAGCCATCCACCTACAGTATTTCTGTTACAGCAGTAGAAGATAATCAAGACAGAAGACTTAAGCCTAGAAAAAGAAGTAGTAAAACCACTTCTTTCCATATTGTCTCTGATAGTAATTAATTATATTCCAGTGTTCCATACCACCATGAACAAGAGACAATAAAGGAGCTACTTGCCACAATCTCAAAAACCTGTGAATAAAGCTGGTTACACATGAAAAAACATATATGGAGAAAGCGCAAATGCAATGATATATTAGCAATTATTTTAAATGGATAGAGAATATATATTTGCATATTTAACTATTTCACAAGGTAGCATAAGCTCAAGAAACAATGGTTTTTGAAATTGTTTAAACATTTCATGGCAAAAAGTTCAAAGAATAAAGCTCTTTAGCCACACATCTAATAACTTTGCTGAGCAAAATTCTACTCTGACACACACGAGGTCACCAAGAGTCAAAATCAACTCAGTAGCAACTGTTCTTTATGAAAGAATATACTTTTTTAGTATTTATGTATTTCCTAATTATAATTTCTACTTAATAGTGAATGTCAAGGGACTCTGAATGCTACTCTTGAAGGTAGCTAAAGTGAAAAGAAGAAATGTTGAAGTAAAACAGCTGTACAGAAGATTTTAAAGCTTGAGAAGACAAAGTAAAGTATTATAAAGAAATGTATGAAGACATAGAGATAGAAAACCAAAAGGGAAGAACATGGTCATCATTTCTCAAGCTGAAGGAACTGAATTGAAAAGCTTAAGGCTCAAGTAGCAATTTTAAAACATTTTACAGGGAAAATACTAAATGATGCAGAAAGCATCAAAACAAGAAGAAAGTGATACACAGAGTCACCCCACTAAAAAGAATTGAATAATGTTCAACAGTTTCAGGGGGTAGTATAAGATCAAGACCCAATGGTACTAAAAGAAAGGGTCCAAGCTGCACTGAAGTTGTTGGTGAAAAACAAGGTGCCAGGATTGGACAAAATGTCAGTTCACCTGTTTCAACAAATAGATGCAAATTTAGATGTACTCATTTGCCTATGCCAGGTGATAATGGAAGACAGCTTCCTGGCCACCCAATTGAAAGAGGTACATATTTTGTACCCATTCCAAAGAAAGGTGATGCAATAGAATGTGGATATGGTCAAACAATATCAATATCTCATACAAGCAAAATTTTGCTGAAGATCAGTCAAAAGTAGTTGTAGCAAACTATTGACAGGAAACTTTCAGAAATTCGAGTGAGATTCAGAAGATGGCATGGAAGGAGTGATATCATTGCTGATGTCAGATGGATCATGGCTGAAAGTAAAGAATACTAGAAAGATGTTTACTTATGTTTTATTGACCATACAAGTACATATGGTTGTGTAGATCATAACAAATTATGGATAACTTTGCAAAGAATTGGAATTTCAGAACAATTAACTGTGCTGTGAGGAACCTGTATGTGGACTACAAACAAGTCATTTGAATAGAACTAGAGGATATTGCATGGTTTAAGGTCAAGAGAGGTCTGTGTCGGGTATCATTTCACCATACTAACACAATCTGTTTGCTAATCAAATAATCCAGGAAGCTGGACTACATGAAGAAGAACGGGGCATCAGGACTGAAGGAAAGCACAGTAACAAACTGCATTATGCAGGTGACATAACTTTGCTTGCTGAAAGTGAAGAGGGCCTGAAGTACTTACTGATAAATGTCAGAAACTACAGCCTTCAGTAAAGGTTACACCTCAACGTAAAAAAAAAAAAAAAAAAAAAAAAAAGAAATGCAGCTAGACCAGTAAGCAGCATTAGGAACAGATGAAAGCACTGAAATTGTCATGGATATGATTTTACTTGGATCCACAGTCAACATCCATTGAAGCATCAGTCAAGAAATCAAAAGATGTATTGTATTGGCCAATCTGCTTCAAAAGATCTCTTTAGAAGGTCAAAAGCAAAGACGTCAGTTTAAGGTGAGCCTAATGCAAGTTGTGTGTTTGTAAAAGTCTCACATGCATGGGAAAGTTGGACAATGTATAAAGAGGATCAAAAAAGAATTGATGTCTTTGAATTATGATGTTGACCAGTAATATTGAATATACCACGGACTGCCAGAAAAAGGAGCAAATCTGTCTAGTAAGAATAGTCAGAGTGTTCATTAGAAGCAAAGATGGTGAGAGTCATCTCACATACTTTGGACATGTTACTAGATAGAACAGTCCCTGAAGAAAGACAGCATGTTTGATTAAGTAGAGAGCCAGCAAAAAAGAGGAAGACTGTCAATGAAATAAACTGACACAATTGTTACAATACAGGGCACAAGCATAATAACTTTATTGCGAGGATGGTGCAGGATCAGGCAGTTTTTTTCTGTCGTATGCAGTGTTACTGTGGCTTGGAACCAACTTGACAACTATTCAATAAGCAACTATTGGACTTCTGATATGTGAAGACACTTATTTAAAAAAGCAATTTTTTATAATATTTGCCTTAATTTTTCAATTCAATTTGCTCATGAGTATACCATCTCATGTTTCAACTGTAGCTGGTGTAGCATCTTTCCTGAGTAAAAATCATCAGAAGAAAAGTAATTTTTCTATAAAACTGTTCTAGCACATCAATTATTCTGACACAGGATTTGTTCTTGGCAGAACACATACCACAGCTGCTATTTATATTCATTCCACTTTAATATTTTCTTTATCAATTTGTAAACAGGAGACCAGATAAAAAAGATGAAAACTCAAGAGTTTTGACGTTGCCTGTAAAGAAGGTGCTGAATTCTCTTCACCATGGGAACCATACAGAAGACAAAAATGTACACAGGTTTCCGAAACAGCCTTCCAAATTTTCTGTGTCATTAATATTGAGTTTTACAGATTTACCTCCCCACTCAGCACGCATATAAGCAAAGAAGAAAAGCTGTTTTCAATAAAGAAGTTTTCTGTCTATAAATCAAGGGATTTTAATGACATTATAATAATCACTAGAGTGCAGCTTGGGCAGTTTGTGATGATTTTGATATCTCAAGACACTGAAGTTCTGTTATAAAATATTAATGAAAGAGCTGACAAGCAAACAAAATTATAAAGATGCACACCTCACAGGAGCACACTTGGTGACATTGACTTGGTCTCTGAAGTAAATTTTATGAATGCACAGCTATGGGTGTGCCTAATATTATCTTTGTGTTAATTGTTTATGCAATGAAGAGATCACCATCATTTAACTCATTTCATTATTTGGTATTTAAAAGCTATGGAGCAGAGCAGATTTGGACTTCTGCTGTGTTTACTTGACTTTAACTTTTATTCACTGATGGACAAAATGCAAAATGGTAGAGACACCTTGGAAGACAGCATGGCAGTTTCTTACAAAGACAAAAATAGTTTTACCATAAGATCTAGTAATTTCACTCTGTTGTTTACCAAAATAAATGAAAACAAATCTTATGTCCACACAAAAAAACAAATATTTACAGCACATTATGCATAATGACCTGTTTTATGCAGATGGCATGACCCTGCTTGCTGGAAGTAAAGGGGTTTTGAAACACTGATGAAGATCAAAGACCACAGACTTCATTATGGATTATATCTCAACATCAAGAAAGCAAAAATCCTCATGACTGAACCAGTAAGCAACATCATGATAAGTGGAGAAAAGATTATGATTGTCGATTATTCCATTTAATTTGTTCCACAAACAATACCCTTAGAAGCAGCAATCAAGAAATTGAAAGACATGTTACACTGGGAAAATCTGGTTCAAAGGACCTCTCTAAAGTGTTGAAAAGTAAAGACATCACCTTCGAGACTAACTTGTGCCTGACTCAAAGCCAGTCACATCATATGCATGCAAAAGCTGGACAACGAATAAGGAAGACAGAAAAAGAATTATGCCTTTGAATTGCTGTGTTGGAGAAGAATATTGAATGTAGCGTGGGCTGACCAAAGAACAAACAGATCTGTTCCAGAAGAAGTTTAACCTTGGAAAGAAAGATAATGAGACTGCATTTTACATACTTTGGACATGTTGCACAGAGGGCTAAATCCCTGGAGAAGGACCTTGTACTTGGTAGAGTGGAGGGTGACCTTAAAAAAGGTGGATGGACACAGTGGCTGCAACGACGGGCTTAAGCATTAAAACGATTGTGGGCCTGGCTCAAGATCAGGAAGTATTTCATTCTGCTGTGCAAGGGGTTGCTATGAGTTAGAAACAACTTGACGGCACCTAACAACAACAACAATTCATAACACTAAAAACTGGAATCAGCAGAGAGGTCTTTCAAAAGATGAATGGGCAAACAAACTGTGGTACATCCACACAATGGAATATTATGGAGCACTAAAAAGAAATAAGATTTCAGGGTAGAAAAAAAATGGATGAGGTTTAAATTTATATTGCTAAGTCAAAGAAACTAGTCTGAATAAACTACGTACATGGTGTATGATTCCAATTAAATAATGTTTGGAAAAGACAAATCTACAGAAATAGCGAACAGATTGGTGGTTGCTCAGGGTTCAGGTGAGTGAAGTGTTGAATATTTAAGGAACAAGGAATTTTTTAGAGCACTGTAACCTAGTTGTTAAAGTTTCTCTCCCTAAATGGGATCACTGTTGTGTGCTGTTTAGTCAATTCTGACTCATAACAACATTATAGAACAGAATAGAATTGCTCTATAGTTCTTCCTACAGTATAGCCCTAACAGGAGCTATTCACTAGGTTTTTTTACGTGTGGACTGGGTTCGAACTTCTGACCTTTTTTCAGCAGGCAATCACTTTAACCACTGCACCACCAGAGCTACTTTCAATGAGGGTTGTTGTTGTAGACAGGTGCTGTCATCTTAGTTCTAACTCATAGTGACCTTCTGCACCACAAATAAAACACTACCCAGTCCTACACTTTGCCCACAATCGTTTCTATGCTTAGGCCCATCGTTGCCGCCTCTGTGTCCAGTCATCTTGTGGAGGGCCTTCCTCTTTTTCTCTGATCCTCCACTCTACCGAGCATGATGTTCTTCTCCAGGGATTGACCCTTCCTGACAACGTGTCCAAAGTGTGTAAGATGCAGTCTTGTTATCTTTGCTTCCAAGGAGCACTCTGGTTGTACTTCCTCCAGAACAGATCTCTTTGTTCTTTGGACAGCCCGTGCTACATTCAATATTCTTCTCCAACACCACAACTCAAAGGCATCAATTCTCCGTCCGTCTTTCTTTTGTCCAGGTTTTGCAAGCATATGATACAATAGAAAAGACTGTGGCTTAGATGGGGCACACCTTAGTCTTCAAGGTGACATCTTTACTTTTCAACACTTTAGAGAGGTTCTTTGCAGCAGATTTTCCCAATGCAACATGTCTTTTGATTTCTTGACTGCTGCTTCCATGGTTGTTGATTCTGAAACCCAGTAAAACAAAATCATTTATAACCATAATCCTTTCTCTATTTAACATGATATTGATATTGGTCCAGTTGTGAGGATTTTTGTTTTCTTGATGTTGAGGTGCGATCCACAATGAATGCTGTGGTCTTTGGTCTTCATAGAATTTTAAGTCCTCTTCGCTACCAGCAAGTAGGATTGTGTCATCTGCATAATACAAGTTGTTAATGAGTCTTCCTCCAATCTCGATGCCTTGCTCTTCTAGATGTAGGACAGCTTCTGGGAATATTACTCAGCATACAGATTGAAAATATATGACGAAAGGCTACAGCCCTGACAGACTCCTTTCCTGACTTTAAACCATGCAGTGTCCCCTTGTTCTGTTCACATAGCTACCTCTTAATCAATTTCGATTACTCATGAGCACAATTAAGTGTTCTCAAATTCCTATTTTCTGTAATATTTTCTATAATTTGTTATGATCCACACAGTCAAATGCCTTTGCAGAGTCAATGAACTGCAAGTAAACATGTTTCTGATACTCTCTGCATATGCTATTAATGACATTGTTCAATAATTTCTGAGTTTGATTGAATCACCTTTCTTGGAAATAGGCATAAATATGGCTCTTCTAGTCAGTTGGTCAGATAGCTGTATTACAAATTTCTTGGCATAGATGAGTGAGCACTTCCAGTTCTGCATTCATTTGGAGCCTCGTTTGTCACCAGCGTCTTTAATGCAGTTTTGACTTCCACCTTCAGTATTATCAGTTCCTAATAATGAGCTACCTCTTGAAATGATTGAACATTAACCAGTTTTTTTCTGATATAATGGTTCCGTGTATTCATTGCATCTTCTTTCGATGTTCCCTGAGTTGTTTTGTATTTTGCCTGTAGAATCATTCACTAGTGCAACTTAAGGCTTGAATTTTTTCTTAAGTTCTTTCAGCTTGAGAAATGCACAGCATGCTTTTCCCTTCCAATGATCACATTGCAGTGAATCTCATTGTGGAAGTGATTACATCTTCATGCAGGTGCCAAACTGCATCATAAACTGACAAACCAAGGAGAATCATTGTCCACCCAAGTCAACACAAATTCTTAGCAATTATAGTCCACCACTTTTCAATTTTTCACCTGCATGTGTCTCCTTAAACCATATACAGTCTCTAAAGACATTTATAAAGTCACACTTGAACCTAACATGATACAACGCACACTCATACATCTTTGTTTATGTCTTACATTTTGTAAGGAAGAAAACAAAAATATTCTAGGTACACCAGGCAGTAATGTTCCTAACGATTACAGTTCTTGTTTCTGCAACTGGTCATGTGATCAAAACTGGTATTTCAAACTACCTTCTTCCACCACTCATTCTGTATTTCCTTGCCTTGATCAAGCATCTCAGCTGATCATGGTTCTTTGCTTGGGAGAGTGACCCAAACTTTCGTTATTGAAGGATGTGGGTCATAAGCAGTCAGGTCAGAGTTGAATTGCTGCTTCCATTGATTTTAATAACAGACCATGGTAGTACAAAAAGATTCCTTAAGGAATCTCCTTCATTTCAGAGACATTTTTTAAATCTCTGTTATATAATAGGTGTCTAATTTCCTCTTAGTAATCAGGGTCAATCATACCAGTCAGTATGGTAAATCCCTTCTTTACCTGTTAATCCAGAGGCAATGGGAGCCCAAAGTGGCCAGGTAGCATTATTAGCTTCCAGTTCAGTGGAGTTAGTAATGTGTCTCCATGTGGGAGCCTTCCTCTTTTTGGAAGACCTCTAGACGTACTAGCATGACATTGCAGGTAGAAGAGCAAAAACTTTGCCAATAGGTCACTAGGAGTAATGGTGAGTGAAGACACTCCCATTTCCACCGCTTGATTCTTGGGCCCATGAATCCTGGCTATGGGAGAAATAACAACACATTTAGACCCTGGTAAGTGACAGGAGTGGAAACCATGTGGTTTAGAGCATATATATAGCCTCTTGTAGAACACTGCTCTAACCCTGCAAAGTATTGCCACTTAGCTGGCACCATAACTGTGTCTTTAGAAGGCCATTCCATTGTTGCTTCAGGAAGATGGAGAACATGATAAGATCAGTGAATTCTGTGAATGTGGCCCATTTCTGTACCTTATTGGCTGTGCAATATTTCTCTTGATCAAGAGTGATGCTACATGGGACAGCAGGATGTTAGCTAAAGCATCATGTAAGTCTAGGGGTGTTACTTGCACTGGAGGCATTGTGTGCAGGGAAGGAAAATTCATATCCAGAATAAGTATCTGTTTCAATAAGAACAAAACACTATTCTTTCCATGACAGAAGTAGTTTAATATAATCAACTTGTAACTAGGTTATTGGTTGATCACCTTGAGGAAAGGTGCCCTATTGGGGCTTCAGTATCTATCTCCGCTGCTGGCAGGTAGGGCATTCAGCACTGGCTATAGACAAGTTGGCCTTGGTGAGTGGAAGTCCACGCAGCTGAGCCCATGTGTAATGTGCATCTCTGTGCCATAGTCACTTTGTTCACAAGCCCACTAAGCAATGACAGAAATGGCTGCGGAAAAAGGAAGACTAGTTTTCATAGAATGTGTCATCCTATCTACTTGATTGTTAAAAGCTTCCTCTACGTAGATCATCCTTTGGTCAACATTCACGTAAGACACAAATCTCTTCATTTCTTTGGCCCATTCCAAAGGTTCTATTTACATAACTGTTGCTCATAGCTAATTGTTTCTGATTTTCCAGTAGTACTGAATCAATCAGCCAACTCATCATCCACAGCTCATTAATCAGTATATAGTTGCACATCAGGTCATTTCTCTTTCCAAGCAAAGTGAACAACTAGGAGCACTTCTTGAGGTTCTGCCCCTTTAGGTGGGTTTCTCTTCACCATAGTCTTCAGGGAGTTTCCAGAAAGGGGCTATCACCATCCGCTTGCAAGTGGCACCTGTGTGTAATACAGAACCACTTCTAAGCTAGGCACAAGTTTTCTCATTCTCAGTCAAGCATCAAAAGGAACACCCTATGAGGCCATTTATATAGACTGGAAGGTAGAAAATAAGTGACAGGAGTAGAAACCATGCATATTTGGGTCACTTCCTCATGCAAATTACTTGTGCCTTTAAGACCTGCTAGGACTTGATCTTGTATGTAACACTTTAATGACGGAGTGCTGCTGTCTGTGTCCAACTTTGTGTCTCTGTCAATTAGTCAATATCCAATTTATAATGGGCAACTCAGGCTGAATTTTGACTTCATGGCCCATGATTAATTGTTGACTCTCTATTAGAATCCAGAAATAAGACAAAAGCTGTTTCTCAAAAAGGGGGTAGTTATCTGTAGAGTTATCTGTAGAGAACAACAGAGCTTTGCTCTAAGTTCCTAAAGGTCTGTGCTGTGATTCACCAACAGGGGCCTGCCAAATACTCCAAACAGCATCTCTGTTTGTCACTCGTACTTCAAGCACCACTGGATCAGCAAGATCATACGATCCTAGTGGCAGAGTGGCTTGCACAGCAACCTGAACTTTTCATACAGTGTTCTATTATTGTAGGTCCTGCTCAAAACTGGAAGCTTTTTGAGTAGCTTGATAAATTGGACAGAGTAGCATATCTAAACGAGGAATATGTTGCCTCCAAATTCCAAAGAGGTCCACTAGGTGTTGTGCCTCTTTTTTAGTTGCGGGAGGGGCTAGGTGCAGTGGTTTTTCTTTTACTTTAGAAGGAATATCTCAGAAAGCCCCACACCACCAGATCCCAAGAAATTTCACTGAGATGGAAGATGCTTGAATTTTTGAGATTAATTTGCCATCCTCTAGCTCTAAAATGTTCTACCAATAAGTTCAGTGTCATTGACATTTCTTCCTCATTACATCAAATCAGCATAATGCCATCAATTTACTGGACTAGTGTGACACTTTGTAGAAAAGAAAGGCAATTAAGGTCCCTGCAGACTAAATTATGACACAGGGCTGGAAATTTGATATATCTCTGAGGTAGGATGCTTCAGGTATTGCTGGCCTTACATGCTAAAGGCAAACCACTTCTGGTGGTTCTTCATAACATGTATGGAGAAAAAGGCATTTGCCAGATCAATAGATGCATAGCAGGTAGTGTGCTAATTTGCTCAAGCAATGAAACCATATCTGGAACAGCAGCTGCAATGAGAGTTTCGATAATTCACTATCATTCTCCAAGATCCATCTGTTATTTGCATGAGCCAAATGGGCAAGTTGAACATGGATAGACTGGGTATCACCACTCCTGCATCCTTTGTGTCCCCAGTGGTGACAGTAACCTTTGCAGTCCCTCCAGGAATGTGGTATTGGTTTTAGTTTACTGTTTTCCTAGGTAGGGGCAATTTTAATAGCTTCCACTTGGCTGTTCCTGCCAGAATAGCAGCCCTTACTCCACATGTTCACGATCCAATGTAGCAAATTCACCAGTTACTAAGTGTGACTTTTCCAATTATGCATTCTGGAACTGGGGAAATCATTACAGGATGGGTTTGGGGACCAACTGAACCTAAGCTAATACTGTCAAGATAAACTTGGGGTAATATTCCATTAATAACCTGATTTTCATATGGCTGCTTTCTGACTGATGAGTCACAATGATGTTCTGGGCCTCTTGATGTTAGTGTCAGTTCAGAGTTGGTATCCACTAATCCCTAAAAAGTTTGATTATTTCTTTTTCCCTAGCGAACATTCTTATAAAAAGGTCATACATCCCTCTAGGGACAGCTGGGATAAAAATCTAATAGTATAAATTTTGGGCAGTGTTTTGGAGTCCTTTCTTGAGGGAATCCAGTCTCCTCTTCATTCAAGGGTTTGTGGCTCTGTAATCTTGCTCAAGTTTGGGAATTAACTGAGAGGCCATGGCTCTTTATTCTGACTATTCAAGTTTGACTGCTATTTTACTGACCTAGAATTTTGCTTGTACAGATTAAGTAAATAGTAGGTTTTCTATCTATTTCACTCATAAAGACACCATGACTAAGTAGCCAATATGATAAGTCTGCATGAGTCAGACAATCCTGATTACTGCTTTGACTCTTTTGTCTATTATGGCAATCATGCTGCCTTTGTTAATTTAGTGCTACCACTTAGCCCCTACCATCACAGAGCTCAAACAGTGTCCATTGTAATTAGCTATCTTAATTCAGTTAGGGCAGTCTTTGTCTTCAAATACGATAAAAAATAGCAGTCAGAGCAGTCTTCAAGGATGCTGGAGTTCCCTTCACAGATCTATTTTTCACCAGTGGGGTAAAAGGTATGATCTCTGGGCAGTCTATGTATGGTTCTGTGAGGCTAACCTAATATATCCCCTTTAGCATACCAGTTTCCCTAAGTCTTTGGATATCCTCTACAGTAAATTAAGGAAGGTTTAGTACTTCCAGTTGATTTAGTGTAGGCTAAAAGGTAATATGGTTTCAGATCCCCAACCAAATAAACTATTAGATTCTTTCCTAACCCCTTGCACTGAACATAGAATGAAGTATCTGTGTTTAGTGGGCCCATACAATAAACTCAGGCTGATCCATCTTTCAGTTACTTGCACCATTATCCCATATCCTTAATAGCCATTTTCACACACATGAGACTATTTGCATATACTCCAGATTTCTGTTTGTACATATTTAAAAAGTGAAGCACTTTTTTTGCAGTGTAGCATACGTCCTCAAGGTACCTGCTTTGTACTTCACCTTTTGAGGTTTGCTAGGACTAAAGTATCTCTATAGAACTACAGGCTGAAATTGGTGGTATGGAAGTGTTTTGAGAACATTTAGGTAGCATGGTGTTGTAAACAACCTGCCTCAGGTGATTTCCCCAGACAAAGACTCAGATGAAGAATCTTTAGACACAGCTGGGTTAATCTTGTTAGACAAGGTTGGAGGGGTTAATGGTTTTACTGGGGGGTGGATTAGCAGACAAACCTGGATAATCTCTTTAGATGGGAGTGAGAGGTCTGATTCCTTTTGCAGGAGTGAGTCAATGGAATTTAGGGGCTCAATGCCATCAGCTTTCTAATTATGGGCCCATATGTCCCCATCCTAAGTTTTAGAATCCCATCATTTCCCTATCAGTGCCGTTACTTTGGCTTCAGATGTCACTCAAGGTTGGAAATTGAGTGGGTGTTATAATCCTGCCACTCATGTAGTAAGACTCTGGGTTTTATGTGGGGCAATATCATCTCTGATACTACAAGAAATAAGACTTTCTTTCAAGGCACAAGTGAAAAATTTTGAGATCATTTATGCCAGGTAATATTTTGCATATTTCTATTGCTTCATCATGCTGTGGATTGAGCATTGCCCTCTCTACTACTGGAAGCAGAGTTGTCAACATCTTCAAGGCTAACCGGACTTGAGAATCAATTTAGAAAACCCATCCTTACAATTTTATTTCTCTAAAACCTCTTTCAGTACTAAATGTTTTAGGCTGGGTTCTCTAAAGAAGCAAAACAAACCAAGTATATATAGAGAGAGAGATTTATATCAAGGAAATGGCTAACATGGTTACAAAGGCTGACACATTCCCAGTCTGTGGATCAGGCTGAAGGCTTCTCCCGATGCAGGGACTGGTAACCCCAAGATTGGCAGGTCAGACAGCAGTACCTTTGCTCACAGGTTGCAAAGACTGACAAATTCCAGAAGGCCAATAAATCCCAAGATCAGCAGGCAAGACAGCATGTAAACTGTTAGTTAAAGTCCACAGAACTGGAGGTCAAACGTACAGAAGCCAGCTTCGGGATCTAGAGTGAGTATAAGCCCAGTAGCCTTTCCAGAAAGTCCACTTATATTCAATGCAGGCTACACACCTAAGGAAATGCACTTTCAACTGATTGGCTCCTTACAGCAGATCTCTTCATGGAAGTGATGACATTATATCAAATCTCATGCAAGTGATCCCATTACTGAAACAGGGGAGAAGTGGTAGACATCCCAATTTTAAGAAGGAAAGTTAAAATAGGCAGGCAAGATTTAATTCTTTTTGAATTGACTTTTCACTTGTGTTTCTATTCTGTTCTCTTAAAATTTCTGACTTCCTTTTTACCTGACCCAGCAAGTGACACATCAACTGCCAGGGGTCACTGACATGATATTTTTGCATCTTTTTAGGTACATCAGTTGAGGGGAGAAACAGGTAGAGATGCAGAGGCTGAGATGCCAATCAGCTCAGTCCAGAGACAGCTGGGAGTGGACCCCATCTCTTTGATATGCATGTGTAACTCCTGAGGTCTGCTCCAATCCTAGGCCACTACGAGATAGGAGCACCTCCCAACTACTCTGAGAGGAACACCTCCTAACTGCTCTCAGAGAGGAATTTCTCCCCGCTGCTTTCATTTGTTCCTCTTACCCGACCATGCCCATATAGCCCCTCATATAAAAACCACTGTTAAGCCTGCCCAATTTGGATGGTCCTGGAGATCTGAGTATGTCTGTCTCCCATGTTCTTGCTGGCAGAACGTGGTTAATAAACTTTTTGATCACTCACTCAAAATTCCTGTCTTGGACATTGGCTTTTGTGGGCAGGTAGTGATAATCTAGAGATTTGTCTGGTCACATTATCATATGACTGCCAAACTACACCATAACTGACAAACCACTTTGAGAATCATGGGCCAGCCAAATTAACCATCACATATGGCTGTGCATTTATATTAAACCCCAAAATCTATGCTGTCAATTGATGCCTGCTCATAGTGACCATATAGGTCATAGTAGAAATTCCCCGTAGAGTTTTCAAGGAGTGCCTGGTGGATTTGAACCATTAAGCTTTTGGTTAGCATGCATAGCACTTAATCACTACACCACCAGGGTTTCCATTATTTATACTAATATTGAACAATTCATTAACTAGATTACAGATAGTGGAAGCCAAGTTTCTCACTCTTGAAGTTCTTGCTTATTTGTAAGAGGTTAAATTGATTTTCTGTGTAATGAATTTAAGTTGAAGATATCATATTTAAACAGATGCTTATCTTAATATAAAAATCAAACCAAGTCCATGTTGCCAAGTCGATTTTGACATCATGGTACAGGGTAGAACTGCGCCGTAGAGTTTCCAAGGAGTACGTAGTGGATTCAAACTGCCAGCCTTTTGGTTAGTAGCCAAACTGTTAACCACTATGCCACCAGGGTTTCTGTATCTTAATATATCCAAGCCAAAACCAAAATCATTGCCGTCAAGTCCCTTCCAACTCATAGCAACCCTACAGGACAGAGTAGAATTGTTTTGTAGGGTTTTTGAGGAATGCTTGGTAGATGTGAACTGCCAAAATTTTGGCTAGCAGCTGTATCGTGTAACCACTAAGCCACCAGGGTTTCCATATCTTAATACCCACCAAAACCAAACCCACTGTCGTTGAGTCAATTCTGCCTCATGGTGACCCTAGGAAACAGAGTAGAACTGCTCCACAAAGTTCCCAAGTAACACCTGGCAGATTTGAACTGCTGACTTTTTGGTTAGCAGATGTAGCACTTAATCACTACGCCACCAGGGTTTCCCCATATCTTAAGAGAGACCAAGAAATATCCAAACCAAATCCATTACCATTGAGTCAATTTTGACTCATAGAGACCTTATAAGACAGAGTTGCCCCATAGGGCTTCCGAGGAGGGTCTGGTGGATTTAAACTGCCAGTCTTTTGGTTAGCAACAATAGCTCTTAACCACTGTGTTACCAGGGCTCCTATATAATCACAAATGATTACATTTATGAATATTTATGAATAAATATAAATTTATATGTATGTACACATTAGTTAATATTCATACACACATTTATTTGCTCTTTCAGTGGAGATGGCCAGAAATAACATCTAAGCAGCAATGATTGCAACCAGTACTGCTGACTTTTTGAGGAAAATGACTGATTCTGGGACCTCGGCAGAAAATGTAAAACATTAGCCTGGAGAATCTTGCAGTGCCAGAGGTGCTGAAACATTAACAACAAAAACATAAGACACGAAAATGAGAGTGTCAAAAGGACATAGTAGCCATCTGAAATACTCTTTAACAACAAAAAGTGGAAAACTTTGCATAGCAAAATAAAGTAGTATTGGACAACCTAATGCATAATGTAAGGATTCAAAGAGACCATCATAATTGGAAATTTTAATGCTCCTCCCTCAGTAATTGATGGAACAAATGACAGCAAAATAACAAGGCTAGAGAAGATTTTAACAATACTATCAACAAATTTGACCTAAGTAACACACTTAGAGTACAACACGCACCAGAACAGACATTCTTTTCAAGTATACATGAAATATTCATCAATATAGACCATATATTTGACCTTAAAACAAATCTTGAAAAAATTACCAGGAATCAAACTTGTTCTCCAAGCCAGCCAGCCAACTCAATAGAATTACAATAGTAATAAACAACAGAAATAAGTTTGCACAGTCCCCAAACATTTGCAATTCAAAGTTTATACTTAAAGGTAATTCATGAGTCAAAGAAGAAATCGCAAGAGAAACTACAAAGTATCTTGGCTTAAAGTATCATGAACATATAACATATCAAATATTTGAGGATACAGCATAGTCGTAAAATTTTAAACATATTATAAAGAAAGAAAAATCAAAATAAATCTAAGGTTCCACATCAAGAAGCTAGAAATAAGAAAGCAAATGGAAACTGAAGTAAAAGGAATGAAAAAGTAAACACCAGAGGGGGAAAAAATCAGTGAAATATAAAATAGAAAAACAACAGGAAAAATCAGTGAGAAAATAATATTTCCCTGAGAAGGTTAATAAAACTGATAAACCTACAGCTAGACAGGGACCCTGGTGGTGTAGTGTCTAAGTGTTACAGCAGCTGAATAAAAGCTTGGCAGATCAGATCCACCAGGCACTACTTGGAAATTCTACGGGGCAGTTCTATCCTCTCCTATTAGGAAAGCACTGCTAGAAGCACAGCCTGTCCTTTGGACATGGGCTCCCTGCACCTGAGAAACATCTCTATCAGGGGAAGATTGAAGGTAAGGACCTTCCTATAGAGCCAGATAGAGAAAGCCTTCACCTGGAGCTGGCACCCCAAATTTGAGCTTCTATAAGAAAATAAATTTATCTTTGTTAAAGCCATCCACTTGTGGTATTTCTGTTTTAGCAGCATTGATAACTAAGACACTATCTAAATACTAATAATGATTTTGTCATTGTTCTTATGGAAATTGATAAGTTTATCCCAAAATTGATGTTGAAATTTAAGAAATCTTGAATCGCTGAGTCAACTCTTAAAAAGAATAAAGTTAGAAATATTGTACTTCCTGATTTCAAAATGTATAATACTTAAAACACTGTTATCAGTGTAACAACAATGACAAAAGTCCATTACTGTCAAGTTGTTCGAGTTGATTCTGACTCATAGAAAGCCAATATGACAGAGTAGAAATGCCCCATATGGTTTCCAAGACATACTCCAAGAAGCAGATTTCTTCAGTGGAGCAGCAGGTGGGTTTGAACCATCTACCTTTTGGTTATTAGCTAAGTGCTTAACTACTGAACCACTAGGGTTCCTTACTATTAATGTAAGGACAGTAAGACATATAGACACGCATATACATATTTATCTATGCATAGCCTCGGAGCCCTGGTAGTAGTGGTTAAGTGTTTGGCTGCTAACCAAAATGCTGGAGATTCAAATCTACCAGCCACTTCTTGGAAACCCTGTGAGACCAGTCTACTGTGTCCTAGAGAGACACTATAAATTGGAACTGAATCAATGACAACAGATATATGTATGTATCAGTGTAACCCAGTAGAGAGTCCAGAAAGACTCACGTACCATTACAGTCAATTATGCCTAGACAATTCAACAGGGGAAAGAATACTCTTTTCAGCAAGTGGTGCTGAAACAACAGAGTATTCATATGCCATAAATAGTAAACTGAGACCTTTATCTCATGTCATAAGAAAAATTTGCTCAAAATCGCTAATATACCTAAATTTAGGGGGCTGAAATTAAACAACTACTAGAAGAAGACATAAGAAAAACTACTTGTGACCTTAGGTTAGACAAAAATTTCTTAGCTATGACAATATAAACACATTCCATAAAGGAAAAAGATTGATAAATTTGGTTTAATCAAAGTTAAAAATATTTTTCTCTTCAAAAGGTATCATTAAGAACAACAAAAAGGTATTTTCTCTTCAAAAGGTATCATTAAGAATAACAAAATGGTAAGTCCTTAACTGACAGAAAATATCTGTAAATCACATAACTGATAAAAACGACTTCTATACCAAACACAAGAAGCACTCTTAAAACTCAATTGTAGGAAGAAAGATGATACTCCCCCAAAAAGATAAAATATTTGAATGTATATTACACAAAAGAACATAGGGCTGCTTCAGAAATCAACTGAGCAGTTTCTTTAAAACTTAAACACACACTTGAAATAAGATGCAGTAATTTAACTTACAGGTAGGTACCAAGAAAAATGAAAACATATGTCCACATAAAGATGTATATACATGTGCATAACAGCATCATTTATAATAGCTCTAAACTGAAAACAATCCAAATGTCCTTCAACTGATGAGTGAATAAAAAAACACTCTGCATCCTTGCAGTGAAATACTCTAGAAGTGAAATAAACAGACTAATGATACGTGCAACAAAATGAATGACTCCAAACTATACTATGTTAAATATAAGAAGACTTCATGTGGTGTGTTTCTATGTATAAGAACTTTCTGGAAAAGACAAAACTGTACAGACAGAAATGAGACTAGGGGCTGGCCCTGGAGATGGGACTAGGACTTGGCTTCAAAAGGACACAAGGAAACTTTTTAAGATGATTAAAGATTTCTACAGTAGATTAAGGTGATAGTTGTACAGCTACGCACATTCACAAAATTAAAATCATTATACTATACAGTTACATTGGGTGCATTTGTATTATACAAATTATACCTCAATAAACCTGATGCAACTTTAATAACAAGGAGTTCTGAGAAACAGTAAAAAAATAATAATAGTAGTAATAATTAGTAAACAGCCTTTCAGATACTACAGAAAATATATTTGTTGTCAAAAATCTTTCTACACACACACACAAATAATAACTATGTTTTCAGGTATCTTCAAAAGTGAATTCTATTCAATATTTCAGAAAGAAATAACTAACTCAACAAAAATTCTTACAGTATCTCAGCATATGAAGGAGAAAGAAATTCCTTTCTACTCATTTTATTAGGCCACCAATATTATGATATTAAGACCTTTCAATGATGTTGCTATTCTTATGTGCCATCAGGTTGGTTGTAGAATAGAATGAAATGCTATCCCAACCTGTGTTATGCCCATAACCATTGCTATGTGGAGCCCCCTGTTGCAGCCACTGTGTCAATCCACCCTGTTCAAGGTCTTTTCCTTTTTCACTGACCTGCACTTTGCCAAGCATGATGTCCTTCTCCAGGGACTGATCCCTCCTGTCCAAGAATATAAGATGTAGTTTCACCATTCTTGTTTCTAAGGAGTATTCTGATTGTACTTCTAAGACAGACCTGTTCGTACTTTTTGCAGTGTGTGGTGGACTCAATATCCTTCACCATCACAATTCATTCATTATCCAACTATTGCATGTGTATGATGGCATTGAAAATACCATGGCTTGGGTCAGGCTCACGTTAGTCTTCAAGGTGATATCTTTGCTTTTGAACACTTTAAAGAGGTATTTTGCAGCAGATTTTCAGATAGTAAAATTAAATTAAAATCAATACTCATCATAAGCAAAGAGACAAGAATCAATAATATTGTCAAAGGGAATCTAGCAACATAAGAAATACAGCAAAAGAAACCAAGTTATTTAATTGCAGAAATGCAGGATTGTGTTGAACACTAGAACAGCAATCGATGTGACTTAGTGTATTAAGAGAATGATGGAGAAGAATCTCAGGATCATCTCAGACACAGAAAAGTACTTGATAAAATTTACAACACATTCATAAATAATAATAATAATAGCCTATTAGAGGAAGAAACAAGCATTTCTTTAGTCAAGAAAAAAAGGATTTGCAAGAAGCATGTAGCTAACACCATATTTAAGTAAAACATAAATCTCTGTGCTCCATGGTCTGGGACTCGGTAAGTATTCTCACTCATACCAACTGTATTCAGAGCTGCTCTAGAGGTCCTACCCAGCACAAGTACAAATAAATAGATGAATAAATAAAAGACATTGAATCAGAATGGAAGTGTAACTGCTATTATTTTGGGGCCATATAATTGTATGCACAGAAATCCTACTGGAATCTCTAAGATTCTGACAAGAGGACTTAACAAGACCCATACTGAAAAATCAATTTTGCTTCTATATACTGCTGCTACTTCTCATTGCTGTCAAGTTGATTCTGACTCATAGCAACCCTGATGACAGAGGAGAACTGCCCACAGAGTTTCCAAGGAGCATCCAGTGGATTTGAACTGTCAACTTTTTGTTTAGCAGCTATAGCACTTAACCACTACACCAACAGGATTTCTTATGTCTGTATACTATCAACAATTGTTTTAAAAACAAAATCAAAATACTACAAACAATAATATAAAAGTAATATAACATAAGAGTAAATAAAATATGTATATGATCTCTACACTGAAAACTTTTAACACATGGCTGAGAGGAATTAATTACAGAAGTTCCTCTAGATGAACAGATATGCCAATTTTATGGATACACCAATTTCAGTATCATTAATGTAGCCTATTTCTTTCTTCCAAATTGATGTATAGATTAAATGCAACTCTTAACCAAAATTGCTCTTTTTTCAATTCATATGGCTATACAAAGGACCTAGAAAATACTTAAGGAGCTTCACAAAGAACAAGAAAATTTCAGGATTTATATTATCTGCTTTCAATATGAATATAAAGCTATAGTAATTAAGACAGTGCATTGCTGGTATAAAAATAGCGAAACAGATAAATAGGCCAGAATACAAAGGCCAAAACCAGACCCACAAGTTTCTGGTCAACTGGTATTTGAGCACAGTGCTAAGTCAGTTCAATAGGTTAAAAATATTTTTTTTAGTAAATTCTGCTGAAACATCAGGAAAGTTGTATAGAAAAAAATTAACTCCAATTTCTATATCACGCTATATACAAAAAATAGATTATAGACAAATGTAAAATGTAAATGTAAAATGTAAAATGTAAAACCCACATATTAATGCTTCCAATGGAAAAGATGGAAGAGTATCTTCTTGAACTTGTGAAGTAAACAGCAATTTCTTGGACAGTACCCAAAGGCCATAACCATTTAAAAAAGAAAATCATAGATTAAATTTTGCCATTAAACACAATGACAAAATGATCATAAGCTACAGGCAGAGCAAAAATATTAGAGCAGTCACAGGCCAAAAGGAGCCCTGGTGGTGGAAGGGTTAAAGTGCTGGTTGCTAACAGATGCTTCAGTGGCTAGAATCCACCAGCTGCTCATCCTTAAAGATAAAAAAAAAAAAAACCCAAAACAAAAAACTGAATCCATTGCTTCCGTGTTGATTCCTACTCATACCAACCCTACAGAGTAGAACTGCCCCGTAGAGTTTCCAAAGAGTACCTGGAGGATTTGAACTGCTGAGCTTTTGGTTAGCAGCTATAGCACTTAACCAGTAATCTACCACTGCTTCCCCATAAAGATTTCAACCTTGGAAACACTATGGGGCAGTTCCACTTTGTCTTATGGGATAGCTATGAGTAGAACTAGATTCCAGACAACAGCTATGCACCAAAATGCTCCCTGGACAAAGCTGGATGCAATATTGGATTTTCCTCCAGAGCCAACAAGGGGGAAAGCCTTCTCTTGGAGTGGACATCTTGAATTTGGACTTGCAGCCTACTGAATGGTGTAAGAACAACCCTTCTTTTGTTAAAGCCCCCCACTCTGTGGTATTTCCGTTAGAGCAGCACCAGCTGACTAAAATAGACAGCTACGAGTGGAAATGGATTCCAGGCAACGTCTGGCAGGCCAGCTAACACATGGTGACTGAAATCGAAAGTACGAGGTGGAAGATGGACTGGAAATGGAATGCAGAATATTTTGGAAATGCTCTGTATCTTGATTTGGATGATGGTTACTCTAGTGTATACAATTATCCCAAGTCACAGACCTGATAGCATGAGAGCTGTCCATTCTATCCTCTGTCAGTCGTTATGCAATTGAAAAGGAATAGCAATGAAAAACATTTTTTTTTTTTTAATTCCACTGAAGTGAAATTCCTGACCTTCGTAGACAACTCAACAGTAAGCTCACAAATAGAAAAGGGGAGAGATTCTTTTTATGAAACGGACAATAACTCAATAAATATGAGTTACGTAGGTTTAATTACCTTTTAGCCTAAAGAGGGGGTAAATGAGTTCCAGAGAAAAGAATTTCCTACTTAAAAAACATGCAACTATCAAAATTTTTACCAGCAACTCAATCCAAGTATTGTTAAAAAGCATGATTCATTATTTTGACACCTAAATGTCATAACTGTCTTTGATTCTTCTCCTTGGGGATACAATGCTTAAACATGATAGAATAGTAGAAAGTTAGGAGAAGGCAGGGAAAGCTGGAATCCCTTTTTCTGGATGTTCCCATTCTCACACAATAGGTAAGTACACTTAGACCCTACCCCCACCCTCACCCTCAGTATAAAAATCCTAGGAAGTTTTCAAATACTGCAGAGTCAATGTTTCCTTTTCCGAAATACAGTCCTACTGCTTGTCTTCATTGCTGGATGAGTCTCAGAGTGGACATGAGAGTGGCAATTCCTGCAATTCCCCACTTCTTTCTCATCACACAAGCCCCTGAACAACTGGATGGTGTTTCTGCGGCCACAAAGGGCTCCTAAGAGACCTCCCAGTTATTCCTGCTATTTAGCTGATCAATCATGTCACCCCATAGTTACTGGAAGTGTGTTGCTTCAGATGATCAACCTTGTTCCCTGCAATAAAACTCAACAGGAAAGCAATAAGAATTCTTCAGTTACAAAAGGAGCCTGATTTTCCATCACTTCAATCCATCCTTGTAAAAGCTGTGGAGTGATCTTACACCCATCTTTAGTTTTGGGGGCTGTGCACTGTACTAAG
Organism: Heterohyrax brucei; assembly: GCA_028571685.1. Classification (NCBI taxonomy): domain Eukaryota; kingdom Metazoa; phylum Chordata; class Mammalia; order Hyracoidea; family Procaviidae; genus Heterohyrax; species Heterohyrax brucei. The sequence goes on from CM053152.1 coordinate 42,613,855, forward strand.
AGGAAGTTCCAGTCTAGATTAGTACTTACACTTTATATACTATACTCTGCAACTTGAAATAGCACATGGGGAAAAATTACTGGAATCCGTTGCTTACTAGTGATTCTCTGAAGTGGTTTTTGGGATGAGTCAGCATTCACTTGACGGCACTGAGTTTGGTTTTATCTCAATCACAATCCCTTTTGGTAGATATGGAAACTGAGCTGAGCTGACTAGCAGTGACGTGGCCAAGATTCTCTGAGCTATAGCCTCTGAGATAGTAATCAGAATTTTAGTCCTCTCTTTTGTGAACTAAGAACGATTTTTCCACATAAAGATGAATTTAGTAGCTTGCAATTTTGTTTCTTATCTGTTAAATGTGGGATTGCATTAGAGTTACATAGAGAAATCTCATTTGTACTTTTGAAAATAAGCAAAAGGCTGTCAGACTGCAATGTTGTTATTCAGGTCACATTACATATGCATAAGAAGATAGTATCAAGCAATGCTTTATTTACATTTCCTAAGTGGTTTTCTTTTTTCTCTTTTTCATTTTGTATAAACTAATGAGTGGTGCTGTTAGCGGATCTGTGTATCCCTCTTTGTGTAATGGATTAAGTGTGAGCCCTGTTAAACACTAGACCATAAATCAGACTGCTCTCTATGGCTAATTAAGAGTTTAAAGGGGGAAAAGGTAAATTCTTGAATGAAGGGCTTTCCTCAAAAGCAGAGTTTGTTATTGCACAAAGGAAGCAGAGAGATAAAGGAGGAAAAGGAGAGCAATTTAAGAAAGTGGAAAAGAGAACATTTCAGCCACCTTATTATTCCACTTCTTGATCTTCAGATTTAAGAGTATTTTAGCAGCTAAGTTTCTTGATATCTCACAAAAGATTTTATTTTCAGTCAGCACACTGAAGGGCAGGAGTAATACAAGTTAACTACAGAATTAAAAATAAGTCCCCAAGGATCTTGACTTAAAAAAAAAAAAAATGTATGCATTGACAATGTACATAAAATCAGCTACAGAAATGCTATGAAGAAAATGAAGTCCAAATTTTTTTAAGCTACACATATCTCCTTGAGTACACTGAAAACATTAAGATGTAGTAGATTTTAAGTGAAAGACAAAATAATAACAAGCCTTTCCACTCCCTAGATGAGAAATTGCCACAATTTTAGATAAGACCAATCTCAGGTTATATTGCTGAAGCACTTCAGTTTATGTTCCTGGAGTGCTGCTAATTTTATGTATTTAGTACCAACTAGCTTTAAACGGATATATATGGACAGACACGAAAAGTATGTTACATAGAATATAATAGGGTTAGAAAAGGAGAAAGAAGGTCAAAATTCATTAGGTCCCAGTAGCATTATTCAGTAAAATCTTATACATAATTAATAACACTGATTTTTGACTTTATTATGTTGTGCTTGGTATTACTCTGGAACTGCTTGGTAAAAATACAGGAGAAAAAAATGCTATAACTAAGTAGAAAAAAATGAGATACACTTTGATTCATTAGAATGTTACTGTATTCATAATAACCAAACTCAAACCCATTGCCATGCAGTGGATTACAGCTCTGAATGACCCAGCAGGACACAGTAGAATGGCCAGATAGAGTTTCCAAGGTTATAATATTTACAGAAACAGACTGCCACATCCTTCTGCTTGGAAGAGACTAGTGATTTCAAACTACTGACTTTTTGGTTAGCAGCTGAACACTTAATCACTGCACTATCAGGACACATTGACCCATTCACAATAAAAGGGGTTCAATTTACTAATTTTCTAAAACTTACATTTATTTCGGCTAAGTTAAGACAACTTGTTTAGTACCGGAAATTCAGTGATTTTGGCAGTGGATACAAGACACAGGTGACCACTTCATGGAATTTTTGAACTACTTAGACCCTAACCGATCACTGATTAACAATATCTAGGAAACATAAGATCATTGAAAGTCCTCATTTGTAAAGTTCAGAGACCTCCAGCTTAGGCATAAATGTACACACTTCAGAAATAAAACTCAGGTTGCATGTTCCTCAAGACCGCCTGAGACAACCTCCTTAGCAAAATCTGGCTCCATCCTCTTCACCCATTCTTTATGACTTCCTCTCTCCTCCCAATTCCTGCTTTGAACGGTACATGCTGGTTGACATGTGTAGGAAAGTGGGCAAAAAGATTTTCACGCAATCCAACCTTCCTCATGAAATGGGTGGCAGTTATTTACATAAAGGATTTGAATGCTGAAAGCAATCGTAGCCTCTCACTCCTGTCTGAAACATTTAAAGTCTCCAATATTTGGTCTTTGATTAGGATTCATGGTGAAACCTTGTATCCCTTGACATAACAATCTCTGTCCCCCAGTTCTTCAGACTTTCAGCTCCTGTTACTGGAATCTCATGTTAACTTTGACTTTTCTAGTACATTCTCACTCTATTTGGAGGCCCCTGGTGGTGGAAATGTTAACATGCTTTACTGCTAGTGGAAAGATTGGTGTTTTGATTGCACCCTGGGGGTGGGGGGCGGCAGAGGGCGGGGAAGAAAATTGAGCCATAGAAAACTCTGTGGGACACAAGCCTACTCTGACACACATAGGGTAGCTGTGAGTTAGAATGGGCTTGGGCAATTGGTTTAGTTCTTTGGTATCATCTCTATCAGGGATTTTATACATTGACATTTATTAGTGTTTGGGTTTGATCTGTTTTGAGTGTTTACCAATGGTTAAACACGTGGTAATATAAAAAAAATTGCAGAGGATGAAAATATCTGCAGCAAGTGATGAGGGGGGGCAAGTATAACATGAGTTGAAGTTGGTCAATTCAGATCCTAAAGCAGAAATGGACATGATGAAAGCAGGAGACTGTGTAGAAAGTGCTGTTACATGGAAATGAGCTCTGGAGCGCTCTTCATCATGGTATTACTGGAATAAAGGTCTTAGCAAATGATGTCCTTATTTATAGAATTCAGAAACTACCAGCTCATGCATGGGAAAGTTTTTACTGGTTATCTTTTCTCAGGTAAGGGGTAGGTCTTGAAATACTTGTGATCATATGTGAGAGAACATCTGTATCCTTGGCGGACGTCATCTATCTGTTAAAAATTTTTCCAGTTCTTAATTGTCTTAACTGACTTTCCCTGGCACTTACATTTGGGAAAGTTTCCCCCTACTCTCTGAAATTTAAATGTTCAAATCCTACCCAGCCATCAAGTCCTATTTCAAAGGACATCACTTCTTTAACATTCTCCTTAATGGCCCCAGGAGGGAGTTATTTTTCTTATTAATTTGCACATAAGTTTCTTAATACATTTATTAGCCTATTACTTTCCATTTTGATTGAAAAATATATTCCTGTAATTTACTAAACTATAAAACATATGTATTTGATTCATATGTTTACCCTTACTCCACCATCCCATGTACACAAATATTTATTGAGAGAATGAGTAAGTCCTAAAAAAAACTCTGGCTGGATGCACAAAGGGAAATGTAGAAGAGAGGAACGTCACAACAAAAAACTTTCTGAAACAGTGACCTATTTCTATTGTGGTACTCTGTGAGATATGTATTGTTTTGTTATAGAATATTCACCAAGTCTTTAATCAGCCCTATATGCTATGGACTACTTATATTCAAGGACACAGAGTAAGTGTTGAATCCAAGAGTTAGTTCATAATATTGATTATTTATACTTGACTCACTGTCAAAGAATATGTGCATAAATAATTGTGGTTTTGCTGGTGTTGTTCTTTTTGGTTTTCTCATCAATTTACATTTGCTTAAGTGGGATGATGTATTTTTTTTTCCTTTAAAAACAGAATTGGACTTTCTGTGAAGGAAAAGAATATGTGTATTTTCCTTTAGCTGGCTCTAAAACTTCTTATTAAGCACTATTTCACAGAAAATAAAAAATTACACGTTATAGTTTGATTGCTTAAAATACATATTTCTGCATACAAGGAAAAACATTAGAATGAGAATACTTTGAAAATACATCAATTACTTTAGCAATAAAAAGATTTCTAGAAAATAAAAGCAGATGTGAATGCAATTTGATTTTAATCTTTTTGAAAGGTAAAGTAAAAATATAATACACTTGGACAGTTACGCAGATTACATGGATAGAATTTACCCCTAGGGATAACTTCAGTGTGTTCTCTCAATCCATTAAAAGAAAAAAAAAAGTGGAGATAATCTTTTGATGTTTCGTTAAACTGCTGCAGTTTTTTCTTGTTCCATTGGATTAATAAAATAAATATTTCTAAAGAATTAGCACACACAATTCTTTACTATTATGAACTGCCTTCTGCTTCATTTTGGGGAATTAAATAGTTTTATTACTTGAGTCATTTGACAGCTCTCTCGTAGGAATCGTCTTACTCTAATTTTTCTCATTCTTAGACATAAATCTTCTAATTAGATGTGGGTGTTCATTTCTTAGACACAGTATTTATTTTTAAGTACTGCTGTCTGGAATAGTAGAAACAACATGGGATTACAATCAAAAGACTTGGGTTCAGTTCTGAAAATTGATTTGGCAGGAGTCCTTGGATACAATGTAATTTTTTTTAAGCTTTATATTCTCATTTGTTCAGAGCTGGGCAACACAGGTTTAACTGTTGTTTGAGATATTAAACGAGATAATATATTTAAAAAACACAAAGTGCTATTTATACACTGTTGTTATGTTCAGAAACTAACTTTAGATAAGCAATCCAATCTGAATGTCCTTTTTTTCATACACTCAAGAAAAACACATAATAGCTAAATGAAGTATTCTTTTCTTTGCTTAACAGTAACTTCATTGACTTAAACAATTAGGTAACAAACTAAGAGGTTGGAAAGGTTACAACAAACATTTAAATCTTAGCACACTTTCTATAGTCCAGTAATAAAGTTAACAATCCATTTGTTCACGTATTTCAAATGTAGCATTTACCAAAAAATTTAAAAAGTATACTTTTACAAGTGATAGCTGTGGATTTGTTTCCACGTGCATCAAGTTTTACACAATAAAACGACACATCATGTTAAAATAGTTAGGACTACGGTGAGGCATTGCATTCACGATCCACTGCTGTAGTTCTTCTGTCTTGCCTTGTTTAAGATGACATAGGTGGCTCAACGTTGCTTCCAGTTTCACGTTATTAGTTCAGTATCAGAAGACCCTATCCTTTATTAAACAAGGCTGGGGGAATCCAGGGAGGCAAACAGAAACAGGGTTAAAGGAGTCCAGTAGAGGGGAGTAGCGTGGAGTTAGTGAGTTGAGTGAGTGTGTGTGCAAAAGAGACAGAGAGAGAGAGAGAGAGAGAGAGGGAGGGCGAGAAAAGAGGAGGGAGGGAGAGCCAGAGAGCGAGCGCGCGAGAGAGCCGTACAGAGGCTTTGAGTTGCGGTGGGGACTCGTCCACAAGTTCCAAAGCCTGCCGAGTCCCCAGTTTCGGCCTGAGCGGGGCTGGGGGCGCACGGCCTGGACGGAGGGCTTGCACGCGCTAGATTCTCGGGGTGGGTTGGATGGAGAGGTGTCTCGCTAGGGCTTCAGGGCGTGGCTGGAGTGGGGGGCGCGCGGCAAGTGTGCACGGGTGTGCGCGCGAGAGGGCGAGTGTGAGCGCGGCGTGTGTGAGCGCGGCGAGTGTGCGGCCGCGTCGCCATTCCCCGTGACGTCAGAGTGTATTGTTGTAAGCGGGGCCGAGCGGAGCATCCCCGGAGCTGTCACCGCGGCGGCCGCGGCGGCGGCGGTACAGCGCCAGTTCCCCGCGAGCGAGCGCGGCCGGCGCCGCCTCCGCCCCGTCCCCGCCGCCGCCGCCGCCGCCGCCGCCGCCGCCGCCGCCGCGGCTCCCGCCCCCGGCCCGCCCGCCGCGCGCCGCCGCCGCCGCCCGCGCGCCCCCACCCACCCCACCCCCTCGCTCCATCCCTCCCACCGCCGCCGCCGCCCGCGCGCCTCCCCCCGCGGAGCGAGTGCGGGTCACCGGGTCACTGGGTCATTGTCTCCGCGCCCGAACCCCGAGCACCCCGTGGAATCCCCCACGTCATCATCAGAACCATCAATGAGATGCAAACATGAAAGACAAGAGGAAGAAGAAGGACCGCACCTGGGCCGAGGCTGCCCGCCTGGTACGTACCGCCCCCCGCCCGCCGCCCGCGCGTCCCGCCGGCCCCGCGCTCGCCCCGCGCCGGCCCAGGCGGCCGAGACGGCCACTTCCAGGCGAGCCGCCGCCCGCTCGCCGGGCTCCTGCTCTTTGTTATTCTGCTGGAGTGGGCTCGCCCAGGGGCCCCGTGTGTGCGTGCGCGCGCTGAGGGGCGCCGCGATTATCTCGGGGAGCCCCACTCCCGCGACTGCCCGGGACACTTCTCCCGGCGCTCGCTCCCGGGGCTCGGCTGTGCCTTCTCCGCGGGTGAATCTCAGAGCACTCGGCCCCTATCTCCTTCCCTCTCTGCCGCTCCGGAGACCTTTGTGTGGCAATTACCACTCCCTCCTGGCCCCTCCACCCCCCGGAATTTCATCAATAACACTCTGTGCACGGTCTGTGTGTATGTTCGGCGTTTGTGAGTTCATACATTTTACACGTGCATGTACGGTGTGTGTCCGACGCAGACTTGTGGGGCGTGTGCATGTGGGCTAGGTCGTTGCGTGTATGTGTGCCGTGTCATGTGCATTGTGCATGCACATCGATACGTGCGTGTTTTGTGTGGATCCAGTTCGTTGGTGTTTGTAGGTATTGTGCTGTGCTCAATGTTTGTGTGTACATTCTCTGCACGTGTGTGCAGTTTGTGAGTGTGGGTCGGTGTGTATGTGTGTGTTTAGTGAAGTTGGATCAGTATCATTTGTAGTGGGAGATTACTAGAGTGGACAGCTAGGTGTGTTTTACTGCTGAATTCCTGGGCGGTGTTACTTGGCAGCTTTTCCTTTTCTTTAACCTTTCGGAGCTTACATTTTAATCATCGAAAGAATGTCTCTATAGAAATGCTGGTTGGCAGAGGGGCGGTGGCGCCTTTGGCTTAGTTCATGTGTATATATTTTTCTTCTTTTAAAGGACAGCTGTAAAAGGATTTTGGGGGGGGGGGGAGGAAGATATTTCCGTACAGTGTATCTCTGGGGAATGCAGAGCATTACATTTGAAGCTGAGCCTTTCAGTGTTTCGCCTGCATAAATTAAATATTTATTCACCAACTTACAGCCTGTTATAAATTGGCCAAAAGAAAGCAGACTGTTTGCGGGTGGAGTGGGGGGGTGGTGGTGGAGGGAGGGACCCCAGGACATGTTATCGGGTTGACTTTGTAAAGATTGTGTTACTATAACTGTGTTCATTTCTAAAGCTTTTGAGTAACTCTGTTATGCAGAACATTTGTCAAAAGTAATTACCTGAGTTTGGTTGAAGGGCCTTGCTGGTATGTCTCTGGATTCTAGCAAAGGCTTTTAGATAATTGGCCTTATTGCCCCGCGAGGAAGTGACAAAAGTCCTCTTTAATTGTAATCTAGTTATAGGTAACGGAGCGTCCGGGCCCTTTTACTCCATCTCTTAATTTTGTAGTGCTGTGTGTTATCATTTCTCCCTTTCCCTCTGGCTGTGCTAATCACTAAATCAGTCTCTGTGGATGAATGGGCAGGTGGTAGTCACTCTCTAATGAACTGCATCTGGGAGAGAAAATTTAGTTCATGGGGAAGATGTGAGAAAAGTGTTAAGTAGATGCCAGATTGATGCTATCACTGAGGTTTTTACTAGAGCATAGTACATTACTTATTGTTTGCTCAGCCATTAATTCAGAATTGGGTGAGGGCGTGCAAGGCTCCTGAAAATGCATTATTCAGGTTTCCTGGAGTGACAGTCAAGTATTATTATAGAGCTTCAGTGTATGTATTTTAAGTAAGCGAACAATGAGTTGACTTATAAATATTTTAAAATAATGATTCATGAGCTAGCCGTATCTGCCTGCGGAGGATTATTTAATAAGTAACATTATCCTGATGGAATTTAAGGCTAGTCATTTGTATTCAATCAGCATATGTTACTATTCTTGAAAGTACTGTGCTTTGTTATCCATTCTAATCCTAACATCTGCACTGATACATCTTGGAATTTCTAAGTCACTGTTTTTTGTTAAAAGTTGAATTTTTCTCTTGCAAAGTTCATTGATGGGAAAAGACACACTAGGAGTCATCAGCACAAAAGAATTAATGATAGACCAGATGTCTCTATTTTAACCACACATATTGAACTAGTAGTTATGGTAATTTTTCAATTTAGTTCAAGTTATTTTTCCCCTGGTAGCTGTACAAATGTGTACGTGTTCAAAATGTGACAGTTGAAATAAAATACTGAATAAAATGGTAAGTATTTGTTCTACAAATATCTTTTTCAGCCATTTCTGATTGTAAAGTGGCCTGATCATTCTGAATTTGAGAAAGAAAGACATCCATTTGGTTAACAGTGACTTTTTTTGTGTCTTCGTTATGATTGTTTAAGTGCATGTGGACTTAAAGTACTCTTCCAAACTTACATAATAAAAAAATGTTTTGTAATTGATAGTATTCATTTTTACTCAATGAGAAACATTTTTTTAAAAAGACAGTATTTCGGTAATAGAAATCCTGTTATTTATATTTTACAATGCTTCTGTTGATTTTTTTTTTTACGTTGTTAGGGCTTTTGGCTTTTCATTCACCAAATGTTTAACTAGGTGTCTTCATTCTACGAGTAATGATGAAGGATGGCTAGAAAACATACAGCTTAGGATGTAACTGTTGCAGTATATGAACTAAGAAGAGAGTACTTATCTAACATTAAGAATAACCTTCCAGTTTTACAAAATATGTGAGATTTGTGTATCTGAAGTCTGCCCTGGAGAGAGAGAGAGAGAGTTGGGGGGGTGGTTCTTGAAAGACAGAACATCAGAACATCAGGGCAGAGGAAAAGCAAAATTGATTTTTTGAACTGTGACCTAAGCTTGTGTTTAAATGTAGTTGTGTATCCATTTTTGAAAGAAAAGGTATGTGGAAGGACAGTTCTTTGTAGAGTAACTAAGAACTTGCAGTAAGCCAAAGAATTTTTGTTTTCTTTCTTTGTGAGACAAGTACGTAGTCTCTGAAATCTATAAACTCTGAGTGCTAACTCCAGGGATTTTGTGTTAGTTATAGACAGGTTTTCCTGTTAGAAGTGTGTAGTATTTGCACGTAGTGAGCTTGCTCAGCTTACGAAAGAAGGAATTATGATAAAATTTCCGTGCATTTTCAGGAATGCAATGATCATTAACAGGCTGCCATTTAAGCGCGGTAATCTCACATCTTTTTTTGCCTTCTGCCCAGCATCTCACAAAACCCAGTGCTGTCCAGTGGATTCCGACTCTTAGAGACCCTGCCCGACATCATTTGCAGAAATTGCAGCCTTGGCCTCCTCCCCTCCCCCATGGCTGTCTGCAGTTGTGGTTGTTACTTTGCGCATTGCCATTTAATATGGAGTCTGCTCCCAAACCAGATGCATTTTCATCTGTTTTATCTGCTCTTCTAAGGTTGTGGAGTCTCAGAGGATCCCACAGTCACATGGAAATGTCTTCTGTCTTAATATTTGTAGACCACAATAAGAATAAAAATCAAAACCATAACTCATGTCGAGCTGGGGCTTTGACTTTAATCCTTTTGACTTTTATCTCAAGTCTTCAGTCTGTTACTATAAATACAGTTTAAACCATTGTGAAAGGATCTTCATGCTTCTTTGTAAAAAATGGGGATTTGACAGGACTTTGTTTTACGGCACTAAGGGGTTTCTTTGTTACTGGCTTAACACAGACCATGCTGTTATTTATATATTTATTCTAGGTTAATTCTTTTCTTTTTTTTTTTTTTTTTGACATGCAAGAATGTTGTTGCTTTCAGAAGTGCTTTTTGATAGTTTCATCACCTTGTTCTGTAGGGAATGCTGCTTTTAAGGTAATGATTCACTGTATTAATTAGTTCCCTGAGTTTTCTTCTATTTGTTTTCTTCTTTACAATCTTTGTTTAGCCTCAGTGGCATCTGAAAATAAATCTTAACAATCTTCAGTAGTGTGTGCTTGGTAACAGGCCTGATTTATTTGTTTATATTTTAGATACATCCACACAGATAATGCATATCAGGTCCCCCCCCCAACCTGGTAGTTCAAGGTGACCTTTAGGGGGGAGGAGTGAGGGAATACATATTTTTTAAATGGCAAAGTTTCCTCTTTGCTGGGAGAAAACAGGCTCACATTCTTTTATGCCACAGCATGGTTACTGAAGATTTTAAGTGAATCAAAATTTTGTAAATCATATTTCTTAAAAATGAAGCAATGCTTTTTAATTAATTGAAGGAAATCTGTCCGAATCTTTTGCGTAATGCATTACGTTTTAGATAAACTGTCTGGGTTTCATAAAATAAGGTTGGATGTTATTGATAGCTATTAAAATAGAAAACAATTCATAATTGCTAATTTGCTGACTGCCTTGCCTTTTGTCTTTGTGTTTTAGAAATAAATATAATTTTTCAGGAATAGCGAGCATTTGGAGGGTGGGGGTTGGTGCTGCTTTTGGCATTTTCTTATTGTGCTGGTGGTGATTGAATTGTAGGTGTGATTATCAGGAAAATTTAGACTTGGCATTTAGAGAATGGCCCCAAAAGTACATGTGAACATAATTGTGACAATGCTTATTGGCTTGCAAATCTGACTAATATATTTGTACAAATAGAGTTTTATTATCAAAAAACATATTTCATTTGGAGTGATTCAGCTGCTTTCTGTGATAAACACATAGTATATGTTTTCAGATACAGAACCTAAATTTTCATTTTGCAGTTTGAAATATAGGAAAGAGTTTTAGCAGTGTCTGTGTCTACTTAGACAAAAGAAAAAGAGCAATTTTAAGTTGGAAAAAGATGTGTGTGAAATGAAAAGTTGTGAACTTAGACCTAATGTTTAAGTTGTTGACTTTCTATGTCCTGCTGATGTACGAGGGGACTTTAAGTCTTTTTAAAGCCTTTCTCTTTTTCTTTGACAACTTCTTTGGTAGTAGATGTTTTCTTGGATGTCAGAAATGGACTGTCTTCTTGATGTACTCTATCTTTTAGCTTTGTGGAGATATACCTGTAAACAGATTTCACCATGGAAAAGCTAGCTTACAAACTAATTACATTTTTTATTTAATAATTTCAATAGTTTCAACAGTTCGCTGCATCACACTGGAGATGTGAAGCGTGCTTCCTAAATATTTTGAGGATTACTCCAGATGAGGTTCAGATGTTGGGAGGATACGAAGATGTACCCTTCCTCAACGGAGAGTAGAGTTTAGAAGATGAAACAAGAAATACTGGAGGATGCCTGGACAAACACCATCTGTAGATGTCACAGGAATGATCAAACAGGTGGTGGTTTACAGATTTACAGAGAGGAGAAGCTGTGTTGTAAGTGGTGATTGTGGAAGGCTTAATGGATTAGGTGAAATTTAGTTTGGCTGTGAAATATGAGGAAGATCAAACAGGTGACAAGAGGAGACTGCTCCATGAAGACTGAGCTGCATGGGTCAGTCAAGAGGAAGGGTTCACTGTGGAATGAGCAGACCAACAGAATTATCAGAAAATCTGGGGTACTAAGCACTGCAGTGACCAGTGGGCCCTTGGAACTTGTAGTGTGGCAATAGTGGGATAGCTGCTAGTGGGTAGGGACTTAAAAACCCAAAACTGGTGAAACAAAATGAATAACCCTTGTAATGTATGTTTGTACAGTGTTAGAATGAGGCAACACCAGTGATCTGGAGTGCCGCTGAATGCTTCCATTACCAAACCAAGAAAACCAAAGCTTCTGTTGTGCAATTGATTCTGACTCATAGCAACCCTGTAGGTCAGAGTAGAACTGCCCCGTAGAGTTACCAAGGAGCACCTGGCAGATTTAAACTGCTAACCTTCTAGTTAGCAGTTGTGGCAGTTAACCACTACACCACCAGGGTTTCCAGTGCTTCCATTCCACCCTGCCCAACCCACTGCCATCAGATTGGTCCGACTCATAGTGACCCTAGAAGTCAGAGTAGAACTGCCCCGTAGCGTTCTCAAGGAGCACCTGGTGGATTTGAACTGCAGACCTCCTCCTATGCCACCAGGGTTTTTGTGCTTCCATTACTTGGTGCTAAAGGTTGTGAAAGCAAAATTGATGTTAGAAAAACTGTTTTATTTTGACGAATAGAACCTTATTGCATCTCATGTCCAAATGAGGCTAAGAATCATTAAATGTACTTATTACATTTGTAGCAAGCATACACAGAACAGGCACCCGATGGTGCTAACCAAAATGTCAGTGGTTGGAATCCATCGGGAGCACCTTGGAAACTGGGGGCAGTTCTGCTGTGCCCTATAGGGTCTCTATGAGTCAGAATAGACTCGATGACAGTGTCCCCCCCCCCCAAAGCAGTTCATTATTTCTCTATCATAACTCTCTTGAGATCAGGTTAGCTATGATTATCTAAGTAACTCTGCCTCCAGTATGGTTTAAATGGCTTACCCAGTATCATCTGTTGTCTTTAAGGAGCAGGCATGGGACTTAGCCTGATTCCATAGGATCATTTCTTCATGCTCCACTTCCCTTCTGATTTTATTTTTTTCTAGAACAAGAGGGGCATTTTAAGCAGTGTCTATTTAACTGATTTGTTGCAGTGAAGCATGACAAAGATCTGAGCCTGTAAGAGGTGTGACCCATGCCCTTCAGGTTGCCAGTTTTTACTTTTCCTTTTTGAAAATTTTAATCAAAAATTCTGCAGAAAGTCCTGTTTATTAAATTTTATTGACATTTTCCCCCAGAAGTTGTCCATGTCTGATCCCATCGCCTCTCTGATAGGGCTGGGAGGAGGGCATCTGTGTAGAACAGCTTTGCAGCTATTTGCCTGCACTGAGTGACTTGATTGTTCTGCTTTTGTCCCTGCACAGTTGGTAGCTGCTGAATTCTAGCCTCTACTGAAACTTTCCAAGCGCAGCCCTTGGAGAACAAATAGAAACTTTGTATGATTAGCCACATTGTTTTCATTACTAAACAAATCTACATAAAGGAGTAGCAATTAACAGCTTTATCAGCTTGAATTTAGACATCTACCTCTCCTCTTTCCTCAGTATTCCCACTTGAAGTGATAACAATTAACTGTTGCTGGTTTTAATGTCAGCAGCTGAGGACACTAAATTGGGAGTAGGCCCTTCTCTGGGTTGATTGACATATAGCCTTCTGATGCATTCTTAGGTGTTTTAAGGCAAATTCATGCCCTGAGGTTAGATCCACAGGGCTTGTCAGAACACTGATTTTAATAGCCTGAAATAGATAACTTAAATGACACCCAGGACCTAAGCTTTGATGTAACTTTTAGAACCCAAGGAATTCTCCCAGGCTGTGCAGTTTTTAGTTAGTGGCCAAGCTTAGATATTATAAGATTTTTCTAAGTATATAAATGAGTGATTTATTGCACAATTAATTACAACGGGCTTGTTTTGCATCTTAGTGTAAATTAGTCTAGGATAAACTATATGATGATCTTGGAGAAAATATTTTCCCAGTGACAGTTCAAATAATTCCAAACTTGGAATTTGTTTTTGGCAAGTGTTTCCCTCTTTAGTCATGCAACAGTTGATTTCTGAATATGTATCTGTGTCTTAATGGCGGGAATGGGATGGACTTGTTACTTTATTTAGAAGACAGGCGACATTTCCAAGATTTCATATATTACTAAAATCTGCTGCTGAGTTGGTTCTGACACATAGTGACCATATAGGACAGAGGAGAACTGCCCCCACTGGTTTCTAACACTGGGATCTTTATGGAAGCAGACTGCCACACCTTTCTCCTGTGGAGTGGCTGGTGGGTTTGACTTGCCGACCTTTTGGTTAGCAGCTAAGTGCTTAACCACTGCACACCCGGTCTCCCTGTGTTGTATTAGAACCTACTTAATATTTTCGAGGAATCAGAAATTGAAATTCTCTCTTTGGGCTTGTTTTTCTACCAGTCATAGGTGATTCAGGAGATTATGTTGGAAGCATTATTCCCTGTTCTTGAGCGTAGATAATGTGCCCCAGGTATAGCACACATACTTTCTAGTCTTTATTTTTTTCCTGTTAGCATTTAGGGAATAGAAGATTTATTGGACCAATGAAGGCTTTTGACTGTACTGAAAGATGTACTAATGATTATTAAGACCCGACTGCCTTCGAGTTGATTCCGACTCATAGCAACCCTATAGGACAGAGTAGAACTGCCCTATAGAGTTTCCAAAGAGGACCTGGTGGATTTGAACTTCTGACTTTCTCATTAGCAGCTGTAGCACTTAACCCCCTATGCCACCAGAGTTTTTGGAAAGACAGTTCAAAATATAGTCACAGTGATTTAGCAGTTACTAGCTTATCTGTGAAAAAGCAAAGATTTCAGTGGTTTTGTCCACCTGTATTGTTAATATACAGAGGTGACTCTGTAATGAGTCTCAGACTGTGGCAGACAGGGCTCTGGCAGTAGGCTTGTCAGTTTTCCCACTGTTTCTTACTGTGTAATACTCCTTATACCCAGACAGACAATGGCTCTGGCAGCGGGCTTCTCTGTTTCTGACTTTGGCCCCTTTGCACAGATGCCAAATGGAACCTTTCTTTTACTTTACTAAATTTTGTGGTGTTTTCACCATAGAACATGGAGAAGATGTGCTATGATAAGGCTATTGTTCATTTGTCTAAGTTTTTTTTTTCTTTTTAATGCCAAAAATAAATGAGTGCAGATGTGATTTGTACATATACCAAACTTTGTTGATGTGATCACAGAACTAAGTAGGAGGTGTCTTAGCTCTTGGGCCAGTGGAACAAATTATGACCCTGTTAGTGGATGGACAGACACCCCAGGTTTTTCCTTGGCTTGACTCCTGTTGGCCAGTAAACCAGAGACCAAGGTGGGAAAACAAAAAGGCACCTTTGTTTCATTGAACAAGGAAAGGAGTCAGTCAGAGCTGCTACTGGCAAGACCGCTCACCCGGGGTGGGCAGGCATGTTACTTTTAAAGGGGTTTGCAAATAGGGAGTTCGTACAAGTTAGTCAGCAGCATTCTTAGTAATACTATGCAGACACAGTGGGGTTTATATGCACAGTGCAAGCAAAAGCAGGATTCAAATGCAGAGGGCAAAGTAGGGTAGTAGAGAGTCCAGTACAGGAAACAATCTTTCGATACAACAGTGTAGGGGAGGGAGGCAGGTAAAGTACATGGCATTGTGGGGGCTCTGTCTCAACCTCCCAACTTTTCATTTCCCTCTCAGACTACAGCTATCTCTTGTTTTTAAAAGTATTTACAAGAAAATGCCCTTCTTTTAAAAACTGTACTATAGTATCAGAACTTTAAATCAGAAGTTTTCTTAGTATTATTCCTAAATCCTTTGTGATAAGTTTATTTCTAGAAATCCAATTAAGTAAAAAATAAAAAGTAAATCAAGCTTTTTTGATCCTTTCCTTGTTTTTTTCCTGTAACTCTCGTACTCTTTCCAATTCACCTGAGGGGATCCTCCTCTTGCCTGTCTGGTGTTAATACTGATTGGGATTCTCTCTACTTCTCTCTAGTTTATTCTCACTGTCCCCCTCTCCTTGGCCAGTGTCGCTCATCCCAGTGACAGTTCTCCTCTGATGAGGAATTCTTTCTGATCATTCCCCCAAATTTTAGACTTACATTAACAGTTTTTATTGTTTATGTACTATAAAACAAAAAAACACATTGCTGTCAAGTCGATTCAGACTCTAGCAACGCTGTATATAGGACAGGATACAACTGCCCTGTAGAGTTTCCAAGGAGCATCTGGTGGATTTGAACTTCAGATTAGCTGACTTAGCTCTTAACCACAACAGTACCAAGTTTGTCAATTACTTACTATAGATATTTCAGAGGAAATTATCCAGTCCAGTTAAACATTCATTCAAAATCTCCCACTACTGAGTCATTCTTTGGGCACACAAAGAAGAATGTGACAGTGTTCCCACCTGGGAGGGACTTATCTGAGTATACTTAAATGCATGATTTGTATGGATAGTGGTCAGTTGTATCTCCTAAGTACAGCTTAAGAAAAGTTTAAATACAGCACCTCTTTGTATTCACTTTAGTTTATCTAGTAATAATCATCCAATTAGTTTTATCTCTAATCCCTTTCCCAAATTTTCCTTACGGGTATTATCTTTCCAAAAACAGATCTAATTCAGGCATTTCTAAAAACTTTGTGATTACCTTTATATTTTTCTATAGTGTAATTTCATTTTTCTTTAATGATATAATTTTCAAAATTAATTAAAAATAGAAATGGAAAATTGTGTAATTCTAATAAAAATAGGTAAAATTTAGTGTTAAATGTTTTATATCAGGAGTCAGCAAATGTTTTCCTGACTCTCGGATACCTTAGCTACGGGCCAGAGTTTTAAGATCTCAGTCTGTGCTTTTTTTATTTTTAATTTTTCTCTTTGCCATTTTGCTCTGCACTCTGTGATCACCTTTAAGCTAAAGTCCAAGTGACTATGGAACCCACTGACTATTGTTATGGAATCTGAGTCATAGTGTCCTGTAGTACAAAGTAGAACCACTTCATAGGGTTTCTAAGGCTATAAATATTGACAGAATCAGGCTGCCATATCTGTCTTCCACGGAGAGGCTATTGGGGTTCAAATCACTGGCCTTTTCATTAGCAGCTGTATGCCTAACTGCTGTACTACCAAGCGTCCCTGGTTGTGAGAAAACTTTAAATATAGGTAGCAGTGTTTTGCTTTGTTTTTTTTTAAAGTGGAATGTGATTGTTTCCTTTAACAACATGCAAAATTTATCATGCTGTACGTATTATGAGGAAGTCCTAGTGGTGTAGTGGTTAAGTGCTAGGGCTGCAAACCAAAAGATTGACAGGTCGTATCCACAGGGTGCTCCTTGGAAAGTCTGTGGGCATTTCTGCTCTGTCCTGTAGGGTTTCTGTGAGTCAGAAACACAGTAGTGGGTTTTGCTTTGTTTTACCCATTAAGAAGAAACCCTGATGACATAGTAGTTATGTGCTACTGCTACTAATCAAAATGTTGGTGGTTTGAATCCACCCGGTTCTCAGGGAACTCTATGGGGCAGTTTGTCCTATAGGGATTGCTTTGAGTTGGAATTGACCCAATGGCAGTGGGTAAGGGACCCTTTATGAAACACACCATCTCTCTCATCCTTTAGTTATTTTTCACCCTCTTAAATTTGTATTCTCTTTAAATACAAAAACTAATTAGTTTTAACAGTAGATAATTAACTACATTTATCAACATATCTTATGAACTCTACTTAATTTTATTTCTTGTATAACACTCCTCTTTTCTAAATTATCTTCAGCAATTTTTTTTTTTTTTTTTAAGTGACAGTCTATGGAATAAACACTTCTGGTCATTGTATGTCTCGTACGGTTTTGTTTTAAAAATCCTTTTTTGTAAAGCTTTTTTTACATTGAGGTAATCATGGCTTCATATATGTGTGTAAGATGTAAAAAAGAATAAAAATTTGATGGTGTTTTTTTTATCTTTCAGGTTGCTATGACAGCTTTGTATCTGTTCTAACTGACTCCAGACCTGCCTCCACACAGAATTATTCTCATTATTTTGCATCACTAACCACTTATTAAAAGATTGATGATTTATGGTACCTTTTGGTGTCCATCTTAGTCCCAGCAGACAACTGAAGGCATATTCTTAGAGGAGTCATTCAGGAAGGTTAAGGCAAAGTTAAAAGGGAACAAGAGATAATGAGGCACTTCAGGGATACCAACAGTAGGAAGCTGTACCTCCCTCAGACTTGATAGTCAAGAAGGCACGGTCATTACAGTGATGTGGGCTGAGAATGTGGGGGAAGGCTGGCTGGCAAAACTGGTGGCCCTAAGAAGTAGAGTATAGTTACTGCTGGCCCTCATCCTTGCTGTGGGGGACCCATGGAAATCAGCACTCTGACAACTCCTTCTATTTCATCTCTAGTTGATGCCTTCTCTAGGCTGAATCCACTCAGATGCCAGAGGACAGGAAACCTCTACAGAGGAGATTCATAGACTCAGCTTCCTGGGGCCCAGAGCTATTTGGAGAAGGATAGTGTGTCAATCTGGAAGAGCAATGGAGAATATCCAGGATATTTCTTTTTTTCATGTAATTTTTTCATAGCTTCCCATTACTGTAGTGTTTCAATATACTTTAAATGTGTCTCTTGCAGACTTCTGTTGTCTCACTGTCTGATTCTCCTGCCACTGGTATTCTGAACTCTGGTCCCACCAAAGAAACCCTTGTAGCTAATGGGTTAAACGCTCCGTCTGCTAACCAAAAGATCAGTTCACATTTGCCAAACACTCCTTGGAAACTCTGTGGGTCAACTCTACTCTGACCTCTAGGGTTGCTATGAGTTGGACCTGACCTGATGGCAGTGGGTTTGGTTTTTGCTTTGGTCCCACTAAAGTACTGTTAGATCCTTGATTTGATCACCTTGTCCCTTATATTGCCTGGATTTTGTACATGCTATTTTTCCTTGGTGAAATTCTCTCTCCTCACCCTTAGCTTTCTTTTGTCTGGTAAATTCCTAGGCCACTTTGAGATTTCAGCTTCTTTGGGGAAGCTTTCAGATATTCCTAAAGTACTCTGTGACTTTCTTGTAACAATACATTATAATTTGTTGTTCATTTGTTTGTCTGCTGTTGCTGCCCCAGTGCCTAATCTACTGCCTCACATCATGTTGTTGCTGATTATAGTTGGGTTAAATGAATGAGTTTAGGATGATTTGTAAGGAAGCTGTTAGAACCAGGCTCTTAAAACTTTTCAGCAGATGTGTATAAACAGAGAGAAGCTTCTCCCTAAATTGTTATGTTCTCTTGATTAATTTTGGCCAATACTGAATTGTATAATTCTCAGAACAGATCACATTTTCCAAGGATGAATTAGATAAGTGGATTTCAAAAGTATGTGTCTACTTTCAGTCCACTTGTGGAACCTTTTATTTCTTAAGAGTAGTAATAATAATTTTATAAGATAATACTACATCATAATTAATAATATTGGAAAAAAGTTTGTTTCTACTGTTAATAGGTTAGTTCCTATTTCATATTGCAGGTAGGGTTCTAACCAAGTCTTGGGCAAGTGGTCACTGGTACGTCAGACCTTTATCCTTCAAGCTTAGCCACTCTAGCAAAAATAGAATAAAACCAAAAATATCAAGTTGATTCCAACTCATAGTTACGCTATAGGACAAAGTATAACTGCCTCATACAATTTCCAGAGAGCACA
Organism: Heterohyrax brucei; assembly: GCA_028571685.1. Classification (NCBI taxonomy): domain Eukaryota; kingdom Metazoa; phylum Chordata; class Mammalia; order Hyracoidea; family Procaviidae; genus Heterohyrax; species Heterohyrax brucei. The sequence goes on from CM053152.1 coordinate 42,633,098, forward strand.
TGGTGAATTTTAACTGCTGACGTTTTAGTTAGCAGGCATAGCTTTTGAAGCATGGTGTCTCAAGAGTTTCTATAAAGAGAGTATCTCTTAAAAAAAAAAAAAATCAGTCTCAGGGAAGAAACCAACTCCATCTGGTCCTCTAGGCTGCTCTGCCGATCCCTGCACGATGGGTCAGTTAACATAATTGGTTCCCACACAAGAATCACATGGAACAGATGAAAATTTCCCTAAAGCACCAATAGGAGTCAGATGAAAAGTATACTGGGAAGACAAGTATCATTACCTTTGTTACTGAGAGGATGAAGTAACTTGCTTAGCTGGCAAGTGGAAGAACAGTAGTTTAAATCCATGTCTGCTCAACTTAAGTGCACTAGACCTTGAGCTGTAATGCAGGTACTTCCTCATCCGTTCATTCTGATATTATTTTTATGATACTTGTTTTACATTAAAAAAAGAGGGAGCCATTGCAAAATGCCAAAGATTGCTTTGGTTCTGTTTTCACTGAAACTTTCCCTGATTTAGAAACTAGATGTTGCCATGAATGTTTTCTGTTCTATTTCCCCCTCAAACCAGCTTTTGTAGTTCCATATGAATAACTGATATGTAATATTTAAAACATAACCAAAAAGCAAACCTGATGCCATCAAGTCAATTCTGACTTATAGTGGCCCTATGGAATGGAGTAGAACTGGCCCATAGGATTTCCAAGAAGCACCTGGTGGATTTGAACACCCGACCTTTTGGTTAGCAGGTGTATCTCTTAACCACTGTATCACCAGGGTTTCCACTTATAACAAAGGTTAACACAATTCAGGATTTGAGCACTACTTTAGACTTAACTCACTAAAATATATATTTCTGGGTGAAGCCCCCGGATACTTTCTGGATGCAAGTAAAAATTCTCATTTACTGTTTATAATGCCAGTTTCCTTCACAGGATTGACAATGGCGCTTTGAAAATGTTAGCACAAGAGAGCCAAGTTTCTTTATAGAGTGAATCATCATTCATCCTACTAAAACTTGAGATTAAGTCAGCACCAGATAAGGACTCCTTGTTTCATGTAGGCTTCTGTTGGTATCATGGCTTTATTGCTGTAATTTCTTGTTTATTCGTCTCACAAACCATTTGGCTTTAATAGAGCCTAAATGGAACAAAGAGGATGCTTCAGAAGACTTCTTTTTCTCATTCTTTCGTATTCCCCTCAATCTTGTGGAAATTTGTCCATACCTTTTCAGTTTGGGTGAAGGTGAATGATCCTGAGGATTGATGGACGTATTTCGGGCAAAGCAGTACTATGTGTAAAGAGACAAACACATTTGGCCCATATTCACTGAGATAATTAATGGGGGAATGAGAAAGAGAAATGAAGTGACCATTAAATATAAACCAGTGCTATCTTATTATTCTCATCCTTTCTCCAATTTTTATGTGTCTGTCTTGGCAGTCTGTAGCTAATGATACCTTCACAAACCAAGTTGCAGTAACAAAATAGGAGTAGATGCACTGTCACAAGGAAAAAAATAATCAGTGGATAAGTGCATAAGTTGCATTTTTCTTTTATTCACCTAATACCTCTGCTTCGCTCTGAATTTATTATTTATTGAGCTCAACTTGCTGGTGGGAAATTCAAGATTTATGAAAGTTAAACACCTTTTTTTTCCCATTTGTTAAAAACTGCAGTAGAGAATGAGTTTCTTTCTTAATTAGTCCAATCTATGCTCTAAACTCAATCCATCTTTTAATGAAATTTTGTCTTTTATTCTCATGGTGGTAGGCAATAGTGGTAGGTAGTTTTAGACAAGAAGAAACTCTAAGCGCACAAACAGTGTCATTTGGAAGAATTGATGAGGGAAAATAAACAGCAAGACTTTGATAACGCTTATTATTTTGTTGAGGATATTGTGTGTATTGGTGCGTGCATGCATGTATCTTTAATGTTGGATAGACCATGCAGAGGGAAAAAAGTCATCTTCAATGTTAATTTAAAGAAGAAAAATCTGTCTTTAATGCATGGATAGTAGATATTTCTGTGTAGTGAACAGGTTGGCGGACAAGTATTTCATTCCTCCTTAAGACTGTACTCTTTTGCCCGCCTGATGTTAGACATGACTGTGTGTGTTTTGCTATCTCTGGCCTTAGACTTTTAATAACCAGAGTGTCATTTGCCACCTTTATTTCCTTCCCGCGTTGATCACAGAAGCAGGTATCAAGATGGAAGCAGGAGATGTGCTTAGCCTTGTTCTTGGTAGAACATGCAGGTGTGAGTAAGAAACGTCAGTTCTAACCCAGTGAGATTTGGGGGTTGGTATGGACTGCTGCCTATCCCAGCCTATCCTGAAAGATGTAGTTCTTATAGTAAAGCAGGTGTTTTCATTCTAGATGTGTTTTTCTTTTGTTTATGAAACATTAAGTATATGGTTACTTGAGCGAGTTGATAAGACAAATAAAGCTAAATCTTCTTTTTATCTGTTACATTACAAATTGTTTTTTAAAATCTTCCTTTCTAGAATTTATGCTTTGGTATGAAAGGTAAACACAGGGAAATGAGGCCCTTTCTTAACTAGTCCCAGTGTGCATGCTAAACCTGGTACGTGTTTGTATGAAAATCTTTATATTCTCTTGCTGCTGAGTAAGGGAAAGAAGAAATTCTAAGCACATAAAAGGTATGACTCTAAAGAATAGATGATGGAAAAACAAACAGTAGTACTCCAGTAAAACTTTTTGTTTTGTTATAATAGTAGCTATAAACAATAGTGAATTGAATTTTCATTTGAAAGTGAATTCCTTTATATTCTATCTTAAAACAATTGCTTCTATTTTGACTAAAATAACAATTGCTTTCCCTTCCACCTCTGCTGAGGACAGTTTTGTAACTAGAAAGAGGCAAAACAGTTATTGTTAACAAGGGATCAGATTCTGAGATAGTTGGAGAGAGAGAGAGAGAAAGGGCACCCCGACATTTTAAGTGAGTTCAAGTTCCCAAGGCCAGACAAATTGTGCTTCGTTAAAAAGGTGTGGCCAGATTTCCACACCCTTGAGAAGAGCACAGCAAACACTGTAACAGTATCTCTTTCTTTCCCTCTCCCTGTTTCTCCTTTTTCCCTTCTGCCTGTGAGCCTGCTGTTGGAGAGGAGAACCCCCACTAATGGATTGTATTTCCCGGTCTGTCTGAGAGATTCCTGTCTACATTTGCCTTCCATTGAGGGCTCAGTTGCCCTGGGGCTGATTCTCACCAGTTCCCACTCTTCTCTAGATAGTATATGGAAACTCCTGACAGCCAAGGGCTCCCCGTTGATTCGTGCCCCTTCATGTAGGAAAAGGAAAAAAGAGAGAGAGAGAGAAGAAAAAAGAACAAAAACTGATCTTGAAAGCCTAGATGTATTTATACCACGAGGAATGTGTTCAGCATATGTATCTTAAATCAGGCGAACAGTGTCCAACCGTTCAGCTCACCCACGTGTGGACGTACCTGTTCAATGCTATGAAGCAAAAGCTCAAAACTAGATTTCCTAGAATTTTCTTGAAACTCTTTTCTACAAGAGGGACAGCCAGCCAAGTGCCACTGAGTCGGAACCCCTTATTTTGAATTGTATCATATTTTGTGTGTGCGTCTGTGTCTGTGTATTTTATTATGGTGTAATTTATCTGCAGAAGACATTGATTTTCACATTGAATTCCTTATCTTGAAAGTTTTAGGCTTTTAAATGGAAACGTAACCACCTACTATAACTGTTATAGACAAGGCAGCCTCTGAATTCGTAGAGTCACAAAACAGAACCTCATCTTCCTGTTTTGACTTGCAGTAATGTAGAGCTGCTATGTTTTACATTTTACATTCCCCTTGCATCTGGATACATACAGAATATCCAGATGTTTGCTCTCCTTTGTGTTTTCTGCACCTGATGGAAGGTATAGTTATCTCTTAAAGCTGAATGCCAGGGTTGTTAACAGTACTCTCAAAGCTTTTCTAATAGATAGCTAGCATTGGCACGGTTTATTCCTTGTGGGCCTACTGTCTACTGCATGCAGTTGGATGAATCTAAGAGAACAACATCTGGCCTAATTTATGTTTAGCTGTAATTTAATCATGTTGAATGGCAGCCTATGGGGAAAATATCAGTATGACTTTTTGTAAGTGCTAATTTAGATTGGTTAATAGGTAACTCTTACAATCCATTTATTTGAAAGGGATGGATATTTTTTGATCAACTCAGAGTTAATCATTTTTCTTTATTTTGACATTTAATATAGTGTAATGAACTCCCAGCCACACTGCCTGCAGAACTCAACTGGTAAAATCATGAGTAAAGAACGCTAGAATGCAGTAGGGACTATGATTTCTTAAGGAATCTTTTGTTTGCAAAGGGAAGTTATAATACTCTATTGCCTCTCGAAAGAGACTCAGCATATATTTCATATCAACAAATATTGGCTGATTGAAACCAGTTCTGTTTGCTTTGCGCCCTGACAAGTATGGCTTTCATTCCTCCAGCATGTAGTTCACGAGACAGGGCTAGGAAGGGGGTGGGATTGAAAAGGCTGTAATACTTGGCTAATATTAAAATGGGTAGCAAACACTTCAAACAGGATATAAAAGTAATTGCCAGAAGAACTTAACATAAATTTTGATGCAGCTATTTTAATTGTATGAGGATTACTTGAGTACAGTAAATCTGAGTAGGAGATCTTTGACTTGGCTTTAATATAAACTTTTATAGTAGATTTTTACACATGACTTCACATAAATCTATTGGCTTCTAGGAGGCCTCTGGTCATATCTCTAAAATCTTAGTATGCCTGCTTCATATTTTTTAAATCACGACCCTCTTTTTGAAGCCTGGGACTCAGGAATTCCTTCAGCTATTACTCATTAGAGTTCTAGGTAAAGACCTTTTACTACTAGAATTATTTATAGCTTTGCCTGGTGGGTCTCTCATGTTGCAAAATTGTTTAATATTTTAGATATTGCCTCCAGATGGATCAAAGTGCATGTTTAACAAAGGGGTAACACTTTGTTTTATCAACATGTTAGTTCATTCAGAATTTGAGTTACCAGTAGTAAAGAAGCAATTTCAGCGGTTGCTCATCTTTTCATCTTTTAAAGAGGTTAGACAAAATTAACATTTTAGAAGCATTTATTATTTATTTTGTATTCTTTGTTTTTTTATAGTCTATGAAAGAAGACAACAGTGGGCTTAATAATAATTATAACAAACACATAGTGGGCCATCATTTAGTTGAAAAACTAACCCAATCAAACCAGTTGCTGGTGCATCGATTCCAATGCATGGTGACCCCAGGTGTTCCACAGTAGAACTGTACTCCATTGGGTCTTCAGTGACTGTGATCTTTCAGAGGTCGATTGCTGGGTCTTTCTTTCAAGGCACTTTTGACTTATCAGTGACTAAAATTCAACTCTAATTTACTTCGTGCAAGGAAGTTTGTTTGTTTGTTTTTTTGAAAGACAGGGATAACAATAATAGATTTTCAGTAACACCTAGAAAGAAGGGATGAATGTGTCCAGGAATCTCTGTGTACAGAAGGAAGCCTATTTGCTTAGTTTAGCTTCTTCCACATGCTTAGGAACCTGGCTTTCAGCAACTACCAGGCTCTCATCCCATGTTCTTATCACCAGAAAGCAACTGAGATTTGTCTTCTTGTGTTTAAGGATTATATATCTTAGGGTACATCCCTGATTGGCCCTCCGTGTGTGCTCAGCCTTGCTACCCCACCACTTTGGTTGTTGTGCACCATCTGTAAGAATGTAAGCCAAAAAACCCCGAAGCCGCTGCTGTCGAGTTGGTTCCGACTCATAGCAATGCTATAGGACAGAGTAGACATGCTGAGGAACACCTGGCAGATTGGAAGCAGACCTTTTGATAAGGAGCCGTATCACTTATCTGTTATGCCACTGCAGTTTCCTTATGAAAATATAGCAGCTCTCATTCAAACCAAAAAGGGAAAGGGTATTTTTCAGAAGAAGGGAATAGGGAGCTGGTCACACAGAACAATACATTCAGAATATCAGTATCTTGTTGTCATTTGCTTACCTTACTTTCATTTGTTAGGTAAGTTTTTATTGAACACTTATCATATGGCAGGCACTGGGTTATTGTTGAACACCACTGAGTTGATGCTGACTTGGAACAACCCTACGGGACGGAGTAGAACTGCCCCCAGGCTACAATCTTTATGGCAGCAGATGGCCAGGTCTTTCTCTTGCGGAGCTGCTGGTGAGCTCAAACTCACCTTCTGGTTAGCAGCCAGGTGCTTAACCATTGTGCCACGAGGGCTCCTGGTGAAAATACTGTTGAGAACTACAACAAATAATTAGAGTCATCATTACTTCCATAGATTCTGAATTAGAATACTGTGGCTTCAAATAGGATAGGCAGTGGTCTTTTCTGTGTATAAAGATTAGCATTTTAAATGAATATACAACAAGACCTACAACTTAGCCATTTTGTTTTTTTAAATTCATTTGTAAGAAAATTAATTTCTTCCCCACCCTCTCTTCCCCCATCGAAGTAAACCAGATAATAAGTGTTTCCAGAGAGGATGATAGACCTCATGAGAGATTTTTATTGCATTTCATTTTGCTGTATGTGTGTGCTTGGTAAATATTTGTTAAATCAATGAATTATCAAGGAGGTGATACTGTTGTCTAACCCTAGTCAGGAGAAGTGGCTTACTACTAGCTGTGACAAAACAACATCTTTGTCTTTGTCGTTCTTCAATACTTAAAGTGGTCAGAATCAAATAATTCCATGTAGCAAGGCATCTTATACAGTTATCTGAAGATGTATTTCACAACTGATGCCATTCTATGTCAGTTAACTCTGGTTGGTGAGAATACCATTGAAGGATTTTCCTTCCTGGTTGAATAATGAGTAATCTGCTTCAGAAAAAATTCAGTGTACCTTTATATATATTTTTTGTATTATACGGCATAGGGTGTTATTTGAGTACTTATTTTTGTTTTATTTTGGAACTGATTTTTAAGTTAGTGATTAAACATGACCCATTGCCGTTGAGTTGATTCTGACTTGTAGCAACCCTATAGGCCAGACTAGAACAGCCCTATAGGATTTCCAAAGAGTAGTTGGTGGATTTGAACTGCTGAGCTCTTAACCATTGTACTGCTATGGTTACTACTAAATGTTATATAATGGTGATATATTTATAAATTAGGTAAAATGTATATTGTTGTGTGCCATACAGTTGATTACACTCATAGCTGCTCTATAGGACAGAGTAGAATGGCTCCCCATAGGATTTCCTAGATTGAAATCTTCACAGGAGTAGATTACCATGTTTTTTTCTCTCATTCAGACACTGGTGTCTTTGAACCTTTGACTTTCAGTTAGCAACTGAATGCTTAAACATTGCACCACCAAAGCTCCTTTACAAATTATATAACATAAATTACATGAGTATATAATTTAAAGATTATGATAGTAACTTGTGCCTATAAGGACCCCAAACCAAAAACACACCACTGTTGAATCTGACTCATAGCGACTTTTTAGGACAGAGTAGAATGGCCTCATAGAGTTTCTAAGGAATGCCTGATAGGTTTTAACTGCCAGCTGTAACACTTAACCACTATGCCACCAGGGTTTCCCTTCTAAGTACAAAATGTAAAAATAAAAATAAAGTTCCTACTTCAGCCTTTGTTTTTTTCAGTCACACTCCAGCGTAACAATTGGTAACTGTTTAAATGTTTTTATGTGGTATGAACAAGGAAGGAGGAAGGAGTGTGTGCATACATACATCACATTCAATTTCACGTAATGCTCCTTCTAAACATACTGTTCTGGAGCTGCTTTATTTTTCACCCAGTTGCCCATGGACCTTGTCTGTGGGATTTCTGGTGGTACAGTGGTAAGAGATTGGCTACTAACCCAAAGGTTGGCAGTTTGAATCCACCAGCTGCTCCTTGGAAACCCTAGGAAAGAGTTCTGCTCTGTCCTGCAGAGTCGCTAGGAGTCAGAATCAATTCAGCAGTGTTGGGTTTGGTTTTGAATGTGTTCTTTTATGGTATATATGTGCCTCATTTATTTAACTACCTTTCTTAAACTGTGTATTATGTGCATGTGTGCTTCTGTGTATGTGTTTTTTTTTTAACTTCAGAATTCACAAAATATTTTTGATACTGCTTCAGTGAACATGCAGAATGAGCTGTGGACTTCTGTAAATGGATATCTAAGGGTAGACTGGTTTCTGCAAATAGGGTTATCTACCTTTTACATTTACGTCACTAACTCTTCCTAACCCATCACCATCCAGTCAGTTCCCACTCACAGCAATCCTCTAGGGTTTCCAAGGCTGTAAATCTTTATGGAAGCAGACGACAACGTCTTTCTCCTGCAGAGCCACTGGTGGTTTTAAACGGCCGACCTTTCAGTTAGCAGTTGATTGCTCTACCCACTGTGCCACCAGGGCTCCGTACCCTTCATATATAGTTAGTTCAGTTACCCATCAAATAAGTTTGTACCAATAGGTAATGTGATGGTGAATCATCTGGGGTCTGAGAGCTTGAGTTTGAATTCTGGTTCTGCTTCTTACTTGGGAACAACTTGGTATATGCCTCGAGAGTTACCTTGTGTACAGAAAAAACACTTATCCTGGGTGAAGTTTGAGGATTAAATGTATATCAAAACAAGTCAAGTTACTAGAACAGTGCCAGGCAAACTTATTTTTCAAACTGTTGGCCAGCGTTATTTAAGTAAATTATTAGATATTACTTTTGTAATTACTGTAAGCGTTTTGTAAGCATTCCTGTACTGTGAAAATTTTGACTCTCAATTACTGCTTCAGATTGTTACCCAGAGGCACAGGCAGATTTTGGCTAGTGATATTCCTGTTTTGGTCAGGAATTCAGTCTCCTATACCTAGAGAAAATATACACAAGTATCTTAGTTTTCATATGTATACTAGTCCTGCCACTGGAAAGTCTGGTTTTCATCAGAGTTGTTTCACACTTGGGGTCATCATGAGTTGAGATCCACTTGATTTGGCAGCTAACAACTTACGTATCCATAGTTTACAGTAAAATGTTAAATATACTCCAAGATGCTATTGGAGTATACAATATTGATTAATTCTGTTAGAACTTGGAAAGATTATCTGCTTGAATTATTTCAACTAGTAATCTCTATTATGCCTATTTCTCATTTATCTACCATCTGTATACCTGACAGTTAACGTTTGTGAAAATAGTAAAAAAAATCTATCCAATTATTTAGCACATCAGTGATGTATGTTTGGCAGTGATGAATGCTGCAGTGCAAAGAGGGTAATGCTGGCTGTGATGTTTACATTAATGTGTCAGCTTGGCTGGGCCATCATTCTCAGTGATTTGGCAGTAATGTTGTGATACACTCATCCTCTGTTTTTGCAATCTGATGTGATCATCCTCCATTTTCACATACCACTGATTTTTGCATAGTGTCCTGGTCTTTGAAATCTAACCATGTATGTAAGTGAGAAGTGAGTATGTATTTTATATTATGTTTAGATTTTCATGGGAGCTTAAACAGCAAGATACATATTTTATGTATCTCTCATTTAAGATACCATCCTTCACTATGAAGTGCCTCTGTATAAATTCCCATATGAGACAATTCACTTAGAGTTTGGAAATAGGAAATCCTGTATTTCCTTTGACAAACTAATGGATGTTAATCAAGTAATGCTGGGCTCTACATTTTAATTTCCATGAAATTAGGACAGTGTACTATATAAGAGTTACTGCAAGTTTATCATTAGGCAAGATTTCTCATTTTTGAAATAGTTCAGTGTATTTGTCACTTTTACACTAGTGCATGTGTTTTTTAAGGAGGTCAGATAAAGGAAGTAACCCAGAGAAACTGTATCTCCTGTGCCTTGGATGGGATAAGAAATTATGAAATATGAGCCTGATGACAGAACAGTAAGAGAATTTGCAGATATGAGGAAGCACTGCTGATATTCATGGGAAGAATTACCGTGAACAGGAGAATAATAGGAAACTACGAGTAGACAGTTGTCCAGAATGCTGGATGAAAATCTTGCTTCTCTCCCTTTCTATATGTGTAACTGTGGCCACCTAAAATTAAGTCCCCCGTGCTATTTTTTTGGTGCTATAGTCACCTCATCAGTCATGTGTGAAATAGTAGTCCCTACAGATAGAGTTGTTGCTTCTAGAATTAACTAAATTTATCTGCACATCAGAATCATTCTTGATGCACAGTAGCTGCTAGGTAAGCATCTGCTATTGTTATTATTTTTAAAAAGGCAAGAGAAAAATTTCAGAATCACAAACTATTGTGTTTTATCTCAGCCCTCAGCAAAATTCTAGAGCATATTATTAAACGGATGTCTATGAGCATTTATCAGTGGAAGTAGTAATCCCTGGAAGGGATTATGGGTTCTCTAAATTAATCCATGCCAAACTACATTATTTTGGATAGGATTATTAGACTTATATATCAGGAGGTTTTGTTGGAGCTCAGTTTTACCTAGTCATTCACCCTAAGTCTATTGTGAAAGTCTTCTAGAAGTGGTAGACAGTTATGAGCTGGGCAGTGATATAATTAAATGAGTTTGTCGCAGATTGAACATCTGTAGCACAAGTATATTGATTGACTAGTCAGTATCAGTCTGAAAGGAGGTCCCAGTGGTGGCTGCAGTGCTTTCTTTTCCATTGTCTCGTTTGGCTCTGTCATGAATAACTTGGAAGAGTACATCAAAGTCATGCTTCTCAGAGGTGTGGATATCAGAAAATAAAAGGGGAAAGCAAGCATCTGGACAGCAGAATAATGATTAAAAAAAAAACGTTATAAGCTTGAACAAATAGCCTGCAGCTAAAAAGATGAAATTTACCTGGGAGAAGTATTTTTTAAATTTGGGATACGACAAAGTGTAGCTGTTACCTTGGATGATTAGATATTTGGAACTCATAAGATTTCAGAGGCAGCAAAAATGAATTGAAAGAAACACGGGTGCATTATAGGAGATACACTTATGTCCACTGGGTTTGGAAGATATAACGTGTAATGGCAGATGTGATTTCAGAAAGCAAGTGTTGAAAAATTTGGAAATTTCAGTCAATAGCTAGCCAAAAGCCAAGTGCCTTCAGTCAACAGCATCCATTCACTAATTTAAAGAAGCAGAGAGTGTTGTGTTAACCTGTTACTGTTGCTTCATTTCAGATTCACAGTGGCTCCACCGTAGGACAGGTTAGAACTGCCCCAGAGTGTTTCCGAGGCTGTAAATCTTGATGGAAGTGGACTGCTCTGTTTCTCTCTTGTGGAGCAACTGCTGAGTTTGAACCACTGACCTTTGGATTAGCAGCTGAATGGCTGACCACTGAGTCAGCAAGTCTTCTTGTGTGTCATATTAGGTTGTATTACTATAATGATTAAAAATTAGCTCATTGCCAGGCAGTCAGTTCTAGCTCATAGCCACCCTGTGTAGTTGCAGAGGAGAACTGCTCATGATGTTTTCATTATTGGTCGTCTTACAGAAGTAGATCAGTAGGCCTTTCTTCGGAGGTGCCTCTGACTAGATTAGAACCCCTAGCCTTAAAGTTGGTAATTGAGTGCCCAATCTTTTTGCCCCACCCTAGGGACTCCTAATGTAATTTATACGTGATAGGGAAGTGATAGCTTTACCATATTGTGTTTTAATCAGACTACATTTAGAGTACTTATTAGTGTCGTTTAGTTCATTTAATCTAATGAATATAACACTTGAAGAGACACATTTTAAAAGAGGCGTTGGCAAACACAAGAATATTCAAAGACGGGAGCTTAAGGTGGGAGAGTGTCCTCAAACTATTTTATGTGGGAATTGATGAAAAAACCAAGGATCTAGTAGCTTAAAAACAAAGAGAAACTTGGACCCTGATACCGTTTTCAAACACATGCCAGCATGTTGTGTGAATAAATTATTGGATCTCGTTTTGTAAATTCATGTAGAGAATTACTTTACTTTCAAGCTTGTATGTTAGAAAAGTGCTTATAATTTAATTACAGGTGATCGTTGTTCCATTCAAAGGTGAAAACTAGACTGGATGGTAGAAATGATAGGAAAATACAATTTTTATTTACTATCAGAAAAAGATTCCATAATTAGGCTCTGAATATAATAGAATACGTGCATCTCTCTGTGGCAGAAGGAATTCGCTTTTCATTAAAGGCATGTTTTACTTATTAAAGCAAATTTTATACCTATCAACCTTTACATAACTGTTACTTTTTCATTTTAACAACATTGTTTACATTCTGGCTATGTGTTTTCTTCTGTGTTAAAAATAAAAGAGGACTGTCTATATTAAGTGTTCCAAAGATCAAAAACTAACTGAGCTATTGAAACTTGGCCAAAATCCTAGAGGAAATTGGAATTCTCCTATCAGTTGCATAGGTGTTTATCTGCAAGTTCAGGTAGCGACCACTCTGTTCTATTCCTTTCCCGTGTCTGTCAGGTCTGACTTACAACCGCCCTGTAGGACAGGAGAAATCTCCCCCACTGAATTTCTAAGGCTGTGCGTCTTAACAGAAGCCGACTGCCGCATCTTTCTGCTGGATTCTAACTAACAACCTTTTGGTTAGCAGCCAAGCTGTTTAGCAGCTGTGTCACCAGGTCTCCTTTGAAAGTGTCTTTTTTTTTTTTTAAATTTTTATTTTTTAATTTTATATTTAATATAACTGAGTGAAAATTTACATACCCACCTATATGCAGCTTCCACTGCTCTCCCTGCCCGGTGACAGCACACTGTTCCTCTCTGCTCCATACATGTCTCATCCTCCCAGCAGTCTCTTTTTTCCCTCCTCTTCACCCACTCTCCTTCCTCCAGCCAGAGGTCAGCAGGATGACATCCTATAGATGTATAGAACCATAAAGTGCATCCAATATATAGTCACTCTGCATCACCAAGTTCAATCCATTCCTGTCCGAAGCGTGGACCTTCGTTATGATTTATGGTCAAGGGCAGCATCAAGGCAAGGGGCCATGCTGCCAGGGGAACCCTGAAACCACTGGACCATTAATTGAGGTCTTTTAGTGGGGATCTCAGGGTGCACCCCTTTTTATTCTTGTGTTGCCAGTGAGACTCAACTTAGTGAGCTCCATCATGGCTATCACTGGTGGTGGCCGGGCACCATCTGGTTTTTCCGGTCCCAAGTCGATGTAGGCACCCACTGGTGTGGGTCTCTCTGTCTTCTGGGTTGTCTTTACCGCATGTCATTTTGGTCCTCGGTGAGCACCCGTTCCTACTGAGTTGGGACCATTTGCTGTGCCCTCGGATGGCAGCTTGGCAGTTTTAAGACCCCAGACGCCACTCACCAGCGTGGGGTGCAGAGAGCCCTCTTAGCAAAACGCTAGTTGTGCCAATTGGCCTCGCTTTTGCTTAAGAGCATGGTCCCCTGCCCCCCGCCCCAGCTACTCTATCCTTGCAATATTGGGTTAAGATGGAAGGAGTACTCATGTTATGTTTAAGTCCGCTTAATATTGTTCTTGTTTCTAATGTGCACTGTCACCCATTTCACCCAACCAGATACCTGGCAACTATCTAATCTAAACCCTCCCCCTCTCTTTCCCTCCCCTCGCTTGCAGCTGTCAAAGAGTCTTTTCTTCTATACACAAGTCTGTTTTTGAGATCTTATCGTAGAGGTCTCATACAACATTTGTCCTTTTGTCACTGACTGCTTTCACTCAACATAATGTCTTCCAGTTGAAACCAGGTCATGATATGTTTCCTGGAGTCATCGTTGTTCTTTATCATTGCGTAGTGCTCCACTGAGTATATGTACCATAGTTTACCTATCCATTCTTCTGTTGCTGGGCATCTGGGTTGATTCCATCTTTTTGTTATCGTGGACTGTGCTGCGATAAACATTCTGGTGCATGTGTCCGTTGGTGTGGAAGGCCTTGATTCTGTAGGATACATTCCAAGTAGTGGGATTACTGGGTCAAATGGTATATCAATATCCATTTTTTTTAAGGAAACGCCAGATTGCTTTCCAAAGAGGCTGGACCATTTTGCAACCCCACCAATAGTGTAGGAGGGTTCCACTTTCTCCACAGCCTCTCCAGCATTTGTTGTTTTGTGTTTTTTGGATCATGGCCAACCTTGTTGGGGTGCCCTTTGAAAGTGTTTTAAACTTAAACCTTAAACTATCCTGTTGATATCTGACCCATAACGATGAATAATCTATGATAGTATATGTCATAGTTGTAGTGGTGTTACTAGGATAGGTGTAACCAGTGTGGTAATTCCTGGTGTCACCCCACCATGGGTCTCCTCCCATACCAGACCATATACATTCCTTAGTAATGTTTTTTATACTGATGTTACTTGTAAATTGTAATTCCAGTATACGTATTACTCCTTTTTTTCCTTTAATTGCTATTCTGAATCCCCCCAAAATGTTGATATAGGTTTATAAATACTAATTACCACAATATTCTAGCTAAAGCACCAGAAAATTTGACAAGGTCAGCTACTGTATCAACACTGCAGCAACAAAAACAGCCACCCATGCTTGTGGTGCATGCAGATGAAGCCACATGATTCAAAGTGTCATTGTAATTGGGCAATAATGACAGCTCTGATTGGAGTGCCTTAGAAGGTTCAAAAAATAAATTAACATAAACTTCTAACTTTGTAGGTATAGGCTGGCTAAGCTGGGCTTACAAAAAATGTTTTTTTGTTACTAGCTGCAGGGATATTTTTATAAAAAATAATGAATTTCTGCACAGAAATTTTATGGACAGTTTGGTGTCACCCCCTTCTGACAGTGTCATGTGGTGCAGTCTGTAATCCCCCAGTAACACTGCTGCATAGTTGTTTGGAAGCTTTTATTTAGTGTATGTTGTTGGAAATAAGTTTTTATTGTTATACTGTTTTGTATTTGATTCATAGCACGAGCATAACACAATTTGTCCCTGTAGTGTGCTATTTTCCCTAAGTATGCTGTATTCTACAATCCCTCTTGTTAAACAGAGAGCAGGAGACTGTTAGATCATGAACCTAGGTGCTGTGTGTTCAGGTTCCTTGTAAACCTACAGTGAGTAGTTTTGGCCATGGTCAGGTGATGACAGGTGGGAATGTGAAGCTATCCAGATTTAGAGAAAATCTTGATGTGGTTCACTCGGGAAACCTCAAAGTGAGTCCACGTCTGATCTTCATTGTTTGCCTGTGGATCTTTTCTTTCCAGTGACAAGATTTGTGTGTTTCCTAGGCTGTCAGGGGGGTCTTTATTTTCTTTTTTAGCCAGTAGTATTAGCTAATGTTTATTAGCTCACATTACTGTAGACAGTCATGTAGCACATTAGAAAAAGTGCTTTACTCTCATTATCTCATTTACTCTTCAGAGCACTTCTGTGAATAAGAAGGAAAGAAATTAAGACTCACAGAGAGGTGAAATATCTAGGATCTGAAAGCTGGTAAAGGAGACCCTCCTCCTGGTTCATCTCGCTCCAAAATCTTCATTAATATTCTATTAAAAATGCCAAATACAGAACAACTCAGAACACCTCCCCGAAATTCACTCAATCTTTGTGTATTGAAACCTGCTTAGCAGTGCTGTAAACTGGGGCTGCAGACCTGATTAGAGAGGCGAAGGTTAGTAGACTTGTGATGTGTACACGGTAGCAGAAAGAATACCACTAAACGGGTAACAGTCATTGATGATGGTGACAAATGCCACAGAAGTACAGTTTAAAGCATTATCAGGGAGTTCAGGGAAATACCAGGTTGTTCTGAAGTGTGAGATTGCTGAGTGTAGTTTATAAGGTAGATTTTATGTTTCTGTGAAACCCTAGTGCTTTTGGATGAGAAGCAGTTTAACTTAATAGACAGAGCAAGCTTTGGTGGCAAGTAGGCTAGTCATGTCACTTCCTAGCTGTGAGACCTCAGGGCTATTATCTTCTTAGAGGCTGCTATCTTCGGTGTGAAGGGAGGTGGATTCTCAGGGCTATTACAGGGATACTTGCTGAGTATTAAGTCACAGTTTCATGAGACTCCAACAGCATATAATTTCCCCATAAAACGCATTCAAGTAGAATGGAAATTATACGTATCATCTTTAAACCTTAGCTAGTAACCACATATGCTAGGCATGGAGAATCTTGCTGACTATGGATGCTGGGCTGTCCCTTTTTTGAATGAATACTATCAGTGATCTAAATTCATGTTTCACCAAAATGATTACTTTAAGGTATGTGAAGAATAGTGGAAATAGGGCATATTAATATTTAAATGCAGGGTCTGTTGTAATAGAGAGGGCGTAGTGTAGAAGAGTTTTTAATAAGTATTAGCTTCTCAGTATATTTAAACGTTGTCATCATCAGTATAAACATACATATATGTCCTGTTCTTTCGCTTACTAGCTTTATGACCTTGGACTGTTTCACCTCTGTGTATTGCAGAGAAAGATAATACTACCTCCTGTGCGCATCTCAAGGAGGCTTGGTGCTGCAGTGCTAAGTACTTGACTACTAGATGAAAGGTTGGTAGTTCAAATCTACCGAGCAGCCCTGTGATCCTCTTCCATAAAGATGACAGGTTAGAAAACCCTATGGGATAGTTCTGTTCTGTCACACTGGGTTGTGAGTCAGGATCAGCATGACAGCACACAACACAAGCTATGCATTTTACCAAGCTGTGGTGAGGATTAAATGAAATAATGTATGCTGTATGAAACAGACAATACAACCGAACCAGTTACTGCTGAGCTGATTCGAGATCATAATGACCCTCTAGATAGGGCAGAGTATAGCTGTCCTGTGGAGCTTTTAAGGCTGTAATCTTTATAAAAGCAGTTTGCCAAATCTTTCTCCCATGATGAAGCTGGTAGGTTTGAACTGTTGACCTTTTGGGTTAGCAGGTAAGTGCTTAACCACCACTTCACCAGGGCTCCTTGGCTGTACGCAAGTCCTCCGTAATTAGGGAATGATATATAATTGCTTATTGCTGTTATAACCCTAAAATCATTTGTCTAGGACATGAGACCTTAAATGGCTAAACATTTTGTGAACCATCAGTAAGGATTAAGAGTGCAGACACATCAGTGTTAGGAAAAGCAAGAGAGCTCACACACTGATGGCCATTTAGGGTTCCACGAGTGTGAACATGCAGCATTGAAATCATTCCTAAATTGTGCAGATCTTTTTAAATTGCAATCATATGAGTAAGATCTCCCAGAAAGTTTTAGTTGGAGCCAGTTGACTTTTAAATGAACACTAGTCTAATGTGTTTGAAAGTTTGAAAGGAACCAAGGAAGTCTTGAGTAAGCCTTAAAATGTTTGAGGGTGCAGTGTTACTGGGCCAGAAAAGTACTTAAATGCTAACCTAAGACAGAAAAATGCATCTCTAGCATGGCTGCTGTTGCTGTCAGTTGCCTTCGGGTTGGACTCATAATGACTTCATGTGGCCGAATGAAACTACCCCATAACACTGTCTTGGCTTTAATTGTTAAAGAGGCCAATCGCCAGGTATTTCTCCTGGAGAACTGCTGTGTAGATTCTGACAACCTATCCGTCAGCAGCCGTGGGTTTAACTGTTGCATCACCGGGGCTCCTTAGCATGGCTAAACAGCTGCCATCAAGATGATTACAACCCAGAGTGATCCTGTAGGACAGAGTAGAATGGCCCCATGGGGTCTCCAAGGCTGTAAGAAGGTTTATGGAAGCCAGCTCCCGGGAAGCTTGGCTAGTACCCCTCAATTATTTGGTCACTGATGCATCTCCCTTGTTTTAGCTATTTTGCTGTGCTTGATTACAGATTTTTTCTTTTCTTTTTTCCTACCAGAGCAAGTGAAAGTCTGAGGAAAATGTTTTTCTGGGTTCAGACTGTGTAATCTCAAAGTTGCATAAACCTAGACATCTTTGAAATAGATTCTGATGCAATCAGTTATGAGGGTAAAGAAGGTGAGCCCAGTTGTATATTTGCCAGGTCTGTTCACATCTTCTGAAAAACAAATGTGAATCTATTTTAGGAAGTATCCATTGCTAGAAAGGTACAAGATTGTATGTGTGCTTTTTCAGAGTCATAGAGATCATGCCTTTCAGAGAGCAGTGTTAATTTGAAACCTTTGGCTTGGCTGCAACACAGGAGAAAAGAAAGCAGGTGAAAACTGAAGATGTTTTGCACCTCATGAGAGGTATAAAACACAGCTCTAAGACAGTGAAGTACAATCAGAGGTACAGCCTCAACACAGGAGAACCATTGGTTTTAAAAGACAGGAAAGGCATGTTGTGTAAAGATTGAAGATTTTTGACAGACTGATTTATGTAGAAGACATGGTGCTATCTGGCCGTTGGTTTCTAATTCCAGTCTTTTCTCGGCAGTGCTAGCTTTAATAATCCTAGCGATGGGTATTCTTTGGGAAGCTCAACAGTTCTAAGGGCCTGTTTTTGAGGAAATAAATTATAAAGCAGCTCCAAGTTCTCAGTCAAAAAAGTTGCTTTTGGAATGAACTAGAAAGGACCAACTTTTAGCCAGTGAAGATAATATAGGAAAGAGAAGATTTGGGGGTTTTGAAAAGGAGAAATAATGCTCACTGTTTACAGAAAGTATGATTACATACCTCAGCCAGAAAATTCTGTTAAAACTATGAGGAATTCAATCAACTGTTTGTATAGATAATAGTTACTGCAAATCAATGTCTTTCATATGTATTAGTGATAAAATGGGAGAGTGTTATGTGAAAAAGTCCATTCATAGTTGTAACTGAAAAAATAAAACAAGAGCCTATTATAGGTTATAAAAGAAAAACAAATGGAACAATAAGTACACATTCTTTCAAAAATGTGATTCGATTTTTCATTGGATTTCAATTTCGTCTAGAAAAATAGGGACATGAATAATTAAAAACTTAGAAGACATACGGAGAGTGTCGCGTCCAAGTATTAAAGATTATTGCAGTGCATCAGCAGGTGATGCAATGGTGTTGCCGCGAAAGGAGTCTGACAGGTCAGTGGGACCGAGTCAAAGACTCTTCCAGGAATCTCAAGGCCAGTGGTTTCCAGTTTGTTCCAGAGATCCTGAAGATTCTCAGAAGTGCATTTAGTTATTAGAGGAAGTAGGTTTGGGAGAGGAGGCTGACAAGCTCATCACCCCCTCAGCAGTACCAGCTCTGCTTTTGTGTGTTTTGTATATTGAGTCCCCACAATTCTATATTAATTTTACATTCAGAAACTTTTTATTGCTCTAATATTAACATATAGTGAAGATGCCTTTCTCACCAAGATTGGCTTAGGGAACAAATAATGTTGGGGTAGATGTGGCTAATAATTGGAGGTGGGGGCTGAAATTAGTAATTCATTTTGGTATGAGAGAAAACTATGAAAGTACCGGAAAAAATATTGGTAGATATTTATGTTTTCCTTGTAGATTTTGTCTCTGTAGTTAATGTGTGATTTAGGAAACGCTCATGTGTGATGGAATCATACTGCCCTATAGAGTTTTCTTGGCTGCAGTGTTTATGGGCGCCAACTTCCAGGCCAGTTTCTTCCATGGTGCCACTGGATGAATTCAAACTGCCAATTTTATGACTACCAGCTAAGTGTTAACTGTTTTCACTCCATCTAAAACCAAAACCAAACCAAACCTAGACTGTCCAGTTGATTCCAACTCATAGTGACCACAGGGCAGAGTAGAATTGCTCCATAGAGCTTCCTAGGAGCATCTGGTGGATTGAACTGCCAGTCTTCTGGTTAGCAGACAGCACTTAACCATTATGTTACGAGGGTTTCCTTTGCACCATCCAGGAACATCTTTAGGTACTCTCTGGATGAAAGGAGATTCTGATTGTAAAAGCAGTGGAAGTCACAATGAAAAATTTAGATGCAGTTGCTTGTGTGAAATAGAAAACTTTTAGTTTTTCCCTAAAAAAAACCCAAATATGATAAATAACAAGGAGTAAGCATCTATCATATATACAAGAAATGATGAGTATTATTCTTAAAAGAACTTTTTAAATATTATTGAAAAATGTCCCAAATATCATATCCTATATGCTATTCATGTGGATGAAAAAGTCTTTACCCTTGTTGGTATTTACAGAAGTATAAATAAAATAACATTGGCCTGCTGTATTGACCTATTATATTGGCAAATGTTACATAAATGGTAATGTTTAATACTGCCAAGTGTATGTGATGAGAGAGGCAGATTCAACCACTCTTGGCAAGAGTGTAAGTTGTTACCAATCTTTCTAGAAACAGTTGGTGGTGTATCAAGAGATGTGACAAGGTTTACATCTTGGGATTCACAATGATCATATTCTAAGAATATTGCATTCACTGTATTCTTCGCAAATGTATTTTTACCAGTCAGAAATGTAATTAAACAATATAAATGTCTGTCTTCAGTGAAGTGTTAATTAAAACAAAGCGTGACAAAAAACACTGTTTGCTGTGGAGCCCACTTCTGCTCTTAGAAAGCTCATGTATGTCATGTAGAAGTGTGCTCCGTAGGATTTTCGGTGTCTGTTTTTTTCTGAGGCAGAGTTGCCAGGGCATTCTTCCAACGTGATTTTGAATGGGCTCATACCATTTGTTTGATTAGCAGAGAATGTTTGGTTAGCAGAGAATGCATTACCCATTTGCAAAAGTGTTAGTTATAATCTCCTTTTGGAAGATTTCAAATGATGTGGGAAAAAGTAACACATTTAACAGTATATACACATTCTATAGATAATATAATCACCAGTAGATTAGAACTGATATGTATGAATGAGAATACCTAGAACATTAAGAGTAGTTACCTCTTGACTATAGACTGATGTTTGTATTTTGTCGTCTTCTATATTTTTCTAATTTTTATCGACTCGATGGCATTTGGCTTGGCTTTATTGCCAGAAAACAAGGCTATTTTAAATAATTATTATCCATGGTAAACTTTAAAATTAGATTTCTTATTTGTCATAATTATGCCGTTATTTCTGCTGAAGACAGTTTGAGCCTGTATTGATTATGTGAAGTATTTGTTGGCTGTATTTCTGTAATATCTTTATCATGATAGTGTTAAAGATGGTAAACCATTTTGTTCTCTGTCTTACTCTGTTGTATGCTTGACCTCAGGTTTTAAACAGATAGGCACAAAGTGGAAAACAGTGTGAGAATGTTGTTAGATTCTGGACAAGTAGTATGCACTACAAAAATATTCAAATACTCATGTTATTTGATAATGTAAAGGGAGGTAGTCCAGAAAGTGTAATTTTGTGGGACATATGAAACTGCAATGCTTCATGGTCAAGATGGTTGGAGCAATAGACAGTTGTTCAGATATTTAAAGCTGATAGCTTAGACTGTCAATGGACTCTAAACGTGGCTTCTTCCTACAGTAGTTTTATAGAGTGTGGCTGCCTTGTGAGTCTGATTCCTGTCTCTACTGTGTGTCACATTATTTTGCTGGTGTCACTGTTTTGTTCTGTGAAGGTAATTTCCCCCTATCTTTTTGTTCTATTAATGTTCCCACAGCTAGTTCAGTGATTCTTGTTCACACACAGGGAGCTCTCCTCTTCTGTCTTCTTTCTCTGTCTTGCAGGAACAGAGGGTGGCTTCTGGTGTTTTATGTGGCCTCATCATTTCTTCTCGTCCCTCATCCACTTCATGATGTAATTCTTGGCACTTTTACTTCCTTTGTAGAGTAGGATGTGATGTCATAGAGAAGGGGACAGGGCTATCCAAATTCTCTCAATTGCTGGGAGGAGCTGCCCAGGTGTGCTGAGGGGCCTGTACTCAGGAAGAGAAACAGGGAGTCCTCCACAGTGAGTAACCCCACTTTCAAGTGCACCCAGATTTCTGTTCCCACATTGTCCAGTACAGTGGAGCGTCCTCTTTGGCCCTTCCTAGGGTTACTCAGTTTACCCTTTGGGCACTCCCAGTTCAGCTCAATGTTCCTCTTTCTCTCCCTTCTCCTCTGTTGGCCCTCTTTCTGTCCTGTGGCTCTCCCATTCAGTGCCCCTTTTCCTTGCTTGCGTACTTGTATATGTCTGTGTCTGTTGGCCCTCTGCCCATATCTGCTATCAGAGATCATCTGTGTTCCCAGTATTGCCTCTTCTTTGGGGTGATGCTTACCCTCTGTATCGTCCATGTGACCACAGCATCCCCTTTCAATAATTTATAATTATATATTGTTCTGCTTACAGTTCTTATTTTAAAAATTCCGTCAGCATTTTTGTTTTCATAATCTGTTTCTTTTTACTTTCTTCTCTGTGATCAGTCTTTTCCCTTTTCAGCTCTGTTACAGTTTCCTTTATTGCCTCTTTTTCCCCCTACCAATAGTTTTGGAGTTTATTCCTCTTCCCTATACAGCTATGCCTATTTATTTTTTTCCCTTGGCACATTTTGTCAGTTCAGCTCTACAGTGTCCTCCTTGGTGAGAGCTGCTTTCCTTCTTCCCTACTGATACAATGTTGCCATACTCTCCTCTCACCCTTCCTGGATCTTTCTAGCCTAGGTCCTGTTTCTGTATTCTTTAAAGCACTGATAAACTGTGAGTAATTGGCTGACCAGGATTGGGAAAAAGAAATGGGGGAATTGCTTGACAACAACAAAAGAAGGGCAAGAGACCCTTCTAACAGGAAGGAGGGGCAAATTAAAAGTAACTCAGTGGAGGACCTTGAGGGGCAGGGCCTTTGCTAGTGAAATAGTTAAAAATGGGCCATTGGCAGTAGGAGAGATCAGAGAGCTATTATGAACAGATGTGGAAGCTTCTTTAATTTCTATTTTTTAGGGGGTCTCTCTTAATAACAATGACCCGTATTGAATATAATGATACATTAGAATCTTGAGAATCTTCAGGTTGCCTGAGGCCATGACTTGGGCTTGATGCTCCTGTAAGCCGTCTCAAAGCAGGTGTCGTCTACCCCCGGAGAGGAGGTCACTGGGAGGATGTGTGTAGACTTGCTTTCTGAACCCGCATGTGGTCCATGCTTTTCATGTTCGTGAGCAGTGTGGGAACTGCTGTTTACTGCTCTCACTACATGTAATTAAATCCCTGGATAAATACAGGAATTTGATATCCTGGGCTGATGGTCTAATGCCTGTGGGAATTACCAACTCTGTTCTATGTATTCCCCCAACCTCTGTTTAAAAAACAGCTCTTTTCCCCCTAAAAAATAAGAGGCGCAGAAGGGCATAGAAGGAAAATGAGACTTAGTTCATAAAACCGAGATGGCTGAATGGGAAGAGGAAGGGGTTTACTTGATTTTAATTGGAAAGGCAGAGGAAAGGAAACTGAGCTGAACTGGAACGCACTGTGCTGAGATCCATGGGCTTCTCTGTGCTTCTATCAACATTTTGGACATAACTTCTTTCTGTTGTTGTCCTTATATACGTTTTTAAAATAGAATAGAGATTGCAATGTGAATTTGGTAAGGTTATTTCAGACAAGCACTTTGTTTCCTGCTGTTGGAAGTATTTAGGCTGTAAGTTTCCAAAGTTCTGGAAATGTAGGAAACATTGTAAAAACCTGTAAACATATCCAAATGATATATGAGCTTGGTTTATTTAGGCTCAATGTTTTGATGCTTCCTTTTTTTTTTTTTTTAGTGTTTATGCCTTTCTGACAGTTTTGAAGAATGGCCCCTATGTTGCAGACATTGCTATAAATGTCCAGAAAAAATTTGCATTCTTATTTTGGACACATGAGCTGCGAGATGGGACCTTATTTTGGCAGAACAGCCCCTTTCCCTTTAAAATTTTAAGTGTACTTTGCATGATTCACACATTTCCGTCTTGTATGGTTTCATGTACTGACCTAGGTATCTTATGTTTACTTTTATTTTTTAGGCACTAGAAAAACACCCCAACTCACCAATGACAGCAAAGCAGATCCTGGAAGTCATTCAGAAAGAAGGACTAAAAGAAACAAGGTCAGTATGTGTATTTCAGATTTTTAATGTTTTCATTGGTTAATAATTAGCAGTAGTTGCAAAGCTATAGATGTATCTAGATTTTGCTATGATTATTAATCTCATCAGAAGTAATTATCTGAAGCTGCTTTTGTGACTGTCAAAGATCTGGGTGACCCAGGATTTCCTTGGAAGTGCCTGTTAGCTTCGTGGATTACATTAGATGGATTAATAGAGAATACTCTTTGCTAACGATGATCACCCTGTATGGCGTAGACTCTCATTAGTATTATTTCTATTTCCCTTTTCTTGTAAGGAGAGATTGCATTTCTGCGAGTAACGAAAGAGGAGCACTTTCTCAGCCTTAATAGATAGATTGATGATACAAAAATAAGCTTCCTCTGATAAAATTCAAAGTGCCAATGAATGCAATTGAACATCTAGCCCTCTTCTGTTTAGAATGCCTCTTCTTGAAGTGTCATTTACCAGCTGTTATTTCTTTAGTTTTTTATAACAGCTTTATTGAAATGTGATTCATTTACCATAAAAGTCATCCTTTCAGAATACCCAATCCTGTGACGTTTAGTTTATTCACAAAATTGTGCAATCATTGCCACTATCTAAATTTAGAACATTTTCGTTACCTCAGAAAGAAATCCCATTCCTGTTCTAAGTTATTTCACTTCCCTTGAGCCCCTGGCAATCACTAGTCTATTTTCTGTCTCTATGGATTTGTCTGTTTTAGACATTTCATATATACAGAATTACAGGGTATGTGCCCTTCTTTAGCTGTTTTTCACTTAGCGTAGTATTTCAGCTTCCATAATGTGGAGTCCTGGTGATGCGCTGGTTAAGAACTTGTCTGCTAACCCGAAGGTCAGCAGTTGGGATCCACCACTTGCTCTTGGGAAAACCATTGGGGTTGAGTTGGAATTGACTCAGCAGGAATGTGGGTTTTTTTTGTTGTCTTTTTTTTTTTTCCTTTCTTCCCACACTAAAATGTGTGAGCACTTCCTTCCTTTCTGAGACCAATGATAGTTCATCATATGAGAATACCAGATTGGGTTTATCCATAATGACACTTTATTTTTATTTGTTTATTTTACAGTTTCGGCTTTAGCAGCAACATAGACCATATAAATGATGCTGTACACGGTATAAAAAAAAAAGGATTTTGTAGATTAAAGTAACTGCAGTACTGTCGTGCATAAAATCAGCATTAGATTGTCAACCTCGAAACCGTTGAGCATACCATAGTTGCAGTGTGGCAAAAAACCGAAACTCTTGGAGCTATCTTGTGAATATTTTGATTGACTACAAGCTAGTACAAATGACAGAAATGAGTATCCTCCTGACGCTGACTTTTCCTACATATAGTTATCACCTATAGCTCCTTTAACTGCAAAGGACTTCTGGTTGTTTAAAATATGTCTTCTGATGCTAGATCTATGAGTGTCATAGTCTAGTAGGGTATAGGACACTTGGACACAAATGTCTATCTCTATTGAAGAGGCTTTTTTCTCCATGTCCTGTAGAAATAGCCTGAGCTCTTGTAACTCCACTCCGCTGGCAATAATTGTTCCATGTTGAAGCGGAGGCAACAGTAAGAAGGGAAGATGCTGATGGTGCCGCACAGCTCCATTAAAAGTGGGAGTTTTTGTCTAAGCCAGATGTCAGGGTAAGGGATTAGGGAACTAAATGGGAAGAGCTGAAATTAATTTTCTTCTTGCTCCCTGTCAAAAATCCTGAAAATTTTTATGCCATTTAGAGAGCATTGGAAATGTTTGCACCATCGTCAAAAGAATAGAGGGGGTGAGAATCTATGGATATCAGTTCCTGTCACGTAAGGCTTTGTGCCAGAGGAATCTGCCAACATGACATAAAAATCATCTCCTATAAGCAGACATTTGGAATTTGCTCATTAAGATATTCTCCAGCAGCCGTTGTCTCCAAACAGTTTGTATATTAACTGTTTAATGAGAAATTCATTTGCTGTGTAAACTTTCACCTGAAGCACAATTAAAGAAAAAAAAAGATACTCTTCTCCATAGCAGTGAGTGTGCTGCTCTTGCTTGTTAGAGACCTTGAGGTATAAAATTCCTGCAGTGTGGTACTGAACAGCATTTTAATTTTGGTACTCCAACGGCCATTATTTCATGAGTTTTCCAAACACTGGTTTTCCAAGAATAGTGTATTAAAGGGTTTTTTTTTTTTTTGGGAATTCATGGTTAACAAACAGCAAAATAAAGCAACCAGAAATTTAATTAAGAAATAATTAAAGGACACTGAAATAGGAAATACAACTTCCTGTTCATCTAAGTAGGTCCCTGGGTGATGCAAACTGTTTGAGCTTGGCCACCAACCAAAAGTTGGGTAGTTGAAACCCACCCATAGTCCCAGTGAAGAAAGGCCTGGTGATTAGTTTCCGTAAAGGTTACAACCAAGAAAACTCTGTGGAGCTCAGTTCTGTTCTGGAACACGCGGGCGTTACCGTGAGTTGGAATCAGTCTGACGGTCATGAATGTCCCTCTGGGTGTGCCCTCCCTTTTCCCTTCCCACCGCAGTCGTCTTCGTGCCTTTCTATGGTGGAAGAAAATATTTGTTGTTACAAATACTGGTTGAACAAGTTGACTGACACTGAAAGTACCTGCAAGGAATTCACAAGTTGAAGGGAAAGGAGAAAAAGGCAGAGAGAGCCCAGTTCTGTTCACGTTCTGTTCCGTAAAATCAGCTCAGCTTTGTCAGGTGACTGTGTATTTTGAGTTCTCATTTCTTCTTGTCCTGTTTCTATAAATCTTATCTCACATGTCAGTCTGTGATCTGTTCCTTATATATGGCTTCTCTGTGTCTATTTTCCTCCTGTTTTTTAGTTTATCAGACTCTTTAAAAAATATATAGATTCTGAATGAATATTTTAAGGCTTTCCCATACATTCTTTTGTGTTGTTTTAGGGCTTAGATTCTGACATTATTTTGCCTACTTAATGTACCATTTTGGCACTTGTTAAGTTCTGTGGTGTTTTCCAAATATTTAAAGTAGCTGAGTAAATGAAGTGTAACTGCATGTATTTTCCTTAAGTAGTGTTAAATTTAGAAATTCTGTCATCATAAGGTCAAGCATAAGTGATTAATTTCTAGGTGTTTAATAAGGATGCTTTTTTTTAAAAAAAAAAAAAAAGATGTACGGATATGTGATATGCCTGACTCAGTACAGGGAAGTGCCTGTGAATGTGACTTTTATGGCCATACCTTTCTGGTCTGCCTTATGAATGAGACCCAGGTACTTCTAGTCTCTCAGGTGGTTACCACTCTACCTAACATTTCCAGACAAAAGAAAATTGGATCTTTATCCATCCTCATTTCAACCTAGACTAAAGTGAGGCCATTTGTTTCAGCTACTGTGGGGGTACTTCATTCTCCATGTGTCAGGACAGGCTTCCCATAGCATTGACCTTACTGTATTATAATCTTGTGTTTGAATGTCTACCATTCTGGTCTGTGAAATCTTTAAAGGCAGGGTAGCTCATGCTGTTGGTACTCGGCACAGACTGAGTAAATGATATGTTGAGTGGATGGTCTTTATTCTCAAGATGTTAATTTGCTGGTGCTTAGTGATGACTTTTGTTTGCATTCAGAATCAGGAGCTTCTTTTTAATATTGCATGTTGTTCATTGTCCCAGTTGATAGTGGTGTTTTTAAATCAAAAGGAATGTAAATAATTTTGTGGGAATCCTGATAGTCTCCAGCAGATTGACTGTAAATAAAAATGGTTATGCTGCTGTTGCTTGTTTTCACACACTCTAGGAACCTCTAATTTAAACATGTAACTTTGCAGTAAAAAATGCACTGTTAATTTTGGGCAAGCTGATGTGAATAATGGTATGTGTTTAGTACATGTGATGTTTTGTATGGCTGAGATGAAATGCTTGACATTGTAGGCTACCTTTTCTTCTTTTCAAGTAGTATACTTTGAATATTTTTCATTGTGGACATAATAAGATGAAGATAACCTTCCTACATCATGCTTTTTATAGCTTTCATATTTTTGATGTAATGTGTACTGTATGATTCAGTTCTATTCAGAAAAGCCAGACTGAAATAAGAACTTTCTATGTGCTTTTTCAAACAATGTGAATATTACTAAGTTGTCAGAAGAGCATGTGGATTTTGCTGAACAAATTGACAATATGAGCATGCCATGATTTTCGATGGCCCTTGGCTTGGCATGATTTTTTTTTTGTCCTGAAACCTTTTTTTCTTTAAATGAAAATACATTTGGTAAATTGTACTTCCCTTCTTTACAATAGAATTTATCAAAATAATTTGTTCCGATATATCTATCTACTTGCTTTACTGATTTCTCAGTATTTATACACTTCTGTTACTTTGTGCTTATGAGTTGTCAATGATGGATCAGATATAGCTGTTTGGAATGCTTTGAGATAATTAGAATTGTATAATCAATCAGGTAATTATGTTGCTTATATAAAACCAAAGCTCATTGCCTCTTAAGTCAATTCTAAATGATATCGATCCTATAGGATGGAATAGAACTGCTATCCCATTGGATTTCTGAGGAGTGGGCTGGTGAACTCAAACTGATGACCTTTTGTTTAACAGTTGAGCTCTTAACCACTTCACGATCAGGCTCCTTGCTTGTATAACCAAAAGCCCTAACCCTCTGCTGTCGAGTCGATTCTGACTCACAGCAACCTTAGACTAGACGGGAATAAAATGTGAATATTCCAGTTTGTTACTTTTTGTGGCTGGGTATTTGATATTCCTATTTCAAGTACTTAGCTAAACATTCCTGCTGGAGAATATGATCTTGTCTGCAATAATAAAAAGTATGTCCATAGAAAAAGAGAAATAACTCTGGTACTAGATTGCTTTGGATGATTTTTGGGGTGGTACTAATACTGCCTTTGATTTGTTTATTCAGAAGTTACTCCTTTACGAATAAGACTGAGGGATCTCTGATGACTGAGGATGTGTTTTTCTCTACTCATATAATGTTTTAATTAAAGTGATGCTTCCAAAGAAATATGCTCTGTTATACGGGACATGTCCAGGGTCTGCAAGACCCTAGATCCTAGAGTAAGGCTTGTATCACCTACCTAGTGAAAGAAAAGCAGCCATCCATCAGTGGAGTAAGAGATAATATTCTGTGTGCTGGGTATTATTATGGCAAGATCTCTGTTATTAATGTAGCACAAACTCTGATATAGAGTTTATTTTCCTTAATGGTAGGTAAATAGCTTTCTAATGGAGGTGTGATGTTCATAAAATAGAAAAACAAACAACACAAAGCAAAAACAAAACACCTCTGCTGGGTTAGAAGCAACCCAACCAGCCAAACAATATTTATGAGGCATATTTTTGCAGTGTTATAGATGCCTTACTTTACAAAAATCTATATTAGCCTTCATCAATTATTTACAGAGCAGCAGACTATAATTACATGTCACAGTAGGGAAATTTTTAAAGTTTTATAAACAATCTCTTTTGTGTTTACTGTTGCTAAAAGTATAGAGATGTTTTTGATTTGACAATGTGGAACACACAGTGGCAACCTTAGATTTTGCAGTTATTCTGGCTTCAGTGGGAATGTCTTTACTCCCATTGATAGTTCATAGAATAAATTTGTTTTTAGCTACTTGTCTTAAGGTTTTTTTTATGTTTTCTGTTTTGCAACCTCTGTTATGATATGCTGAAATTAGGATCTCCACTTTGTACTGTGGTTTATTAAAGATGTTGAATTTTTCTAGGAGGATAAAATGTCAGAAAATTCTATTACTGTCTATAGTGACAAACAATAAAATTTCTTGGCATTTCTCTTCATGAGATTTACGTTTCTAATTAGTGCTGTAGGAGATGATGATTCTTTCTCATGGCTGAAATGTTTTGTCTAGAGATAAGAAAGAAACACAGGTAATTTCTATTGCAAAATCAATTCTTATCTCCAGTCTCCATGTTGCTATCCTTCCTTTCATGCTGAAATGCTGGTCCGGTTTGTTTGTGTTGGGCCGTTTTAGAACTACAGTGTTAGCTCATGATGTCAACTCTGACATTTGTTACATCTCATTCTTTCATTGGGTGAATGATGTGCAAGGTCAGCTACTTAGAGAGTGATGCAGCAGGTGACAGTGTTACTGAATAAGGAGCACAGGGCAGCCTGTGTACGTTGATGTGTGTATGAGCATGTGCAAACAAGTCTCTAGAATAATCTAGCTCTTGCCAAAAGCCACAAGCCTCTATGTCAAGTTGATTCTGGCTCAAAGTGACCCTGGAAGTCAGAGTAGAACTGCCACATGCAGTTTCCTGGTGGATTTGAACTGCCAGCCTTTTAGTTAGTAGGTATCGCGCTTACCAGTACACCACCAGGGTTTCCAGTCTAGCTGTTAGTTGACATAACAGTTATGTTCAGCATTCTTACTCAGACTAGAGATTCAGCCAGAATTATTGTTTATTCTCTTCTCCCTTACCTCCAGTGGCCAATTATTGTGCTATCTGCTTATCTGGTCTTTTTTTCCCTCAGCAATCTCCTACTTTTCAAATCCAATTATTTCCTCAAACAGTTATTATTACCTATAGCAGCATTTCTTAATGATAATCCATGTTATTACAGAGAACATGTTCTACCTAGTAAGTCATGAATCACAAGCTACTATGATTTGGATGTGTGGTGTTACATGAAATCAAGTGTGGTGCATTTTATCTAGTAACATGGTAGGTGGAAAAATGCATGATATCCTGATAATGTGAGGTTTGTGAGATGAGTGATGACAGTATAAATTATATCTTGCAGCTGGCTAAGATTTTGATAGATATTTTGGATCTGGTCCTTTTTTGAATATTCATTTGGTATCCATTAAATATGACATAACATCCATTTAAAATTTTGTTTGTCATTGTCACATGTTTTGTTCATAATTAGTTTTAAAATCAGTGGTGAAAAATTTGTTACATGAGAAGTCATAATTTGTACATGCATATGATTATTTAAAAATAACTATAATATGGTATTTTAAAATACAGTGATTTCATATTAGGCTTTTATTTTTTACTTAAAATTCTTTTATTCGTAGTAATAAAATGATTATATTATTTCCTGGTAAAGTGACAAGATTATCTTTTACTGTGGAAACATTTCCTGAGCTAAAACATAATCATGGGCACTGATGTGGGGCAATGTCAGGTTCCAACGCTGTGATGCAGTCTCAGCGAGCTCTGGCTTTGGACAGCTGTATCAGTTCTGTAGACAAGCGTGGGATGTTGCAGCCATAGTTGATCAGTTTCCTTTCCCTGGGAAGTTTCTTTCATTATTTCATCTTGTTTTGCACAATAATGGTAGAGCCTCACAAGGCATTAATGAACTGTGTTTGGGTTGTGTGTGTATGTGTGTGCACATGAACACATATTCAGTCACATGTACACACTTCCAGTCGTTCTCACATTGTTCTTTAAGAGGCCATACAGTTGGGTTGCTGAGTGGGAAAGAAGCATTTTTCAGACAGAATGCCTGACAGTAACATAATAAGTTTGGGACACAACCCAGATAGAAGCCATATTAATAGTGATTTAGGATTTGGAACTTAACATTTCCAGAATTCAAGGGGTGCCGTAAGAACAGTGCTGGAACTTTGAGTATCTGATTCATCTTGGAAAGTGTTCATAACAACATGCCTAACATAGTACTGGACTTCTGTTTTCATGTAATAGTTTTCTTTTTTTTTAATGTTATTCTTAAAATGTGAACTAACAGAATACTTGATTTAATAAATTTCATGTTCAAGGATAATGTGTATCTTCACGTAGCATAAATTGATTTAGACTTTATTTGAAGCCTTTGTTAAAAATAGCTGTGGTGACTACATGTAACCGGCATCAGTGTCCATGTAGGTGTTCAATTATAGATACAAAATTGTTATTTCTTAATACACCTTTTCATTCTGTACGGCTTTCCCCCCTCTATTCTTTCAAATAATTGGACAAAAAAGGTAATTTGAGTGATTTTAGCTTTCTCAAGCCCTAGATATAATTTAGTCCCATAACACTGAGCACTCTAAATATTTCAGTGCGGAAATAGAACCACAAATGGGTATAAAATTACATTGTTTCTGAGCCTTTCTAAGTATCAGATGCAGGTGAAACTCTTCAGGGAGGAAGAGTCATTTAACTGGGGTGATTTTATTTAATTTTTTCTAAGTAGTGCTTTTCTCTTCATTTTCATTTTATTGCTTGTGCTTTGAATTGCTATATGCCTAAATCATTTTAGTTTTGCTTCGTTGTTTTGAACTGACAACATAATTCAAATGCAAAACAGTTGATGTGCTGACATTGAGACTTCTTTTTATAGTTGATTTGTTTTCAGAAGGAATAAAAATTAGAGTATTTTGTTGAGTCAGGTGTTCTAAAAGTTACAGTACATAATTCCTAAGAGTAAATCTTAGTGCTTTGGGTATAACTAAAGGACTTGTATCCTGTCCTTCCTACATACTTGTACAGAATTAAATAGCTAATTCCTGATTGGTATTCCTTTAAAATTCAGATGATGATTCTGTTGACTTTTTCTTGATTTGTACAGTTACATGTTAAGGCTTGCAGGTGCTATATGGGACCTCTATATATGGTGTCCTCTCATCAGTCTGTTAAGAGTCATTTTCTGGGCTGTTTGTCAACTCAGGTGTGTATGTACACAGCTGTGCCAGCTGCTTAGTAGCCAAATTAGAGGACACCAGAGAAATTAAAGGTTGGAGGGATACCAATATCATGATATGATGTTAGTAAAATAAATATCTATTAAGTGTGCAATTTGTGTTTACTCGCAAACCCTGGTGGCATAGTGGATTAAGTGCTACATCTGCTAACAGAAAGGTCGGCAGTTCACATATGGCAGGCAGTCCTTGGAAACTCTGTGTACTCTCACCTCTAGGGTCCCTGTGAATTGGACCTGACTCAACGGCAGTGGTTTTATTATTATTTTTCTTTTTGTGCGTGTGTATGTGTGTTTACTACGTTAGGTGAGCAGCCCCCACTTGTCTGTCAGCGGAGGCTTGCTGGTTGCTGTGATGCTGGAAGCTATGACATTGGTATTTAGGTACCAGCAGGGTCACCCATTGTAGCTAGGTTTGAGCTGAGCTTTCAGATTAAGACAGACTAGGAAGAAAGACCTGCAGTCCACCTCTGAAAAGAATTAACCAGGGAAAGCCTTATTAATAGCAGCAGAACACTGTCAGATACAGTGCAGGAAAAAGAGCCCCTCAGGTGGGACGGCACTTAGATGAAGGCTCGGGAAGAGCTACCTCCTCAAAGTGGAGGTGACCTTAATGACATGGATGAAGTAAAGCCTTTGGGACCTTCATCTGCTAATGTGGTATGACTCAAAATGAGAAGAAACAGCTGTAAACATCCATTAACAATCAGCATGAATGATGAAGTATGAATCTAGTAAAATTGAAAATCATCAAAAATGAATGCGTAAATATTGATGTCCTAGGCATTAGTGAGCTGCAATGGACCAGTACTGTCTGTTTTGAATCCAACAAACTTATGGTCTACTGTGCTGGGAATGAAAGCTTGAAGAGGAGTGGTGTTGCGTTTATCATTAAATGAACATTTCAAGATCTGTCCTTAGGTACAATGCTATCAGTGATAGGATAATATCCATATGCCTACAAGGAAGGCCAGTTAATATGACTATTATTTAAATTTATGCACCAACCACTAAGGCCAAAGATGAAGAGATTGAAGATTTTTACCAGCTTTTGCAGTATGAAATTGATTGAACATACAATAAGAATGCATTGATAATTACTGATGACTGGAATGCAAAAGTTGAAAACAAAGAAGAAGGATGAGTAGTTGGAAAATACAGCCTTGGTGATAGAAAGAATGCTGGAAATTGCATAATAGAATTTTGCAAGGCTGAAGACTTCTTCATTCCAAATACCGTTTTTAACCAACACAAACGGTAACTGTACACATGGACCTCACCAGATGAAATATGCAGGAACCAAACTGAGTGCATCTGTGGAAAAAGATGATGGAAAAGCTCCATATCAGCAGTCAGAACAAGACCAGGTGCTGACTGTGGCACAGATCATTAATTGCTATATGCTAATTCAAATGGAAACTGATGAAAATTAGAACAAGTCCACAAGAACTAAAGTATGACCTTGAGTACATCCCTCCTGAGTTTAAAGACCATCTCAACAACAGATTTGATATGTTGACTGCTAAGGAACATAGACCAGATGAATTGTGGAATGACATCAAAGACATCATCATGAAGACAGCAAGGTGTCGTTAAAGAGAGAGGAAAGAAAAAAAAAAAAGACCAAATTGGATATCAGAAGACACTCTGAAACTTGTTGTCAAATGTTGAGCAACTAAAGTAAAAGGGAGATTTCAAAGGGCAGCTCAAGAAGACAGAATATAGTGTTATAATGTCATGCGCAAAGAGCCGTAAATGCAAAACCAGAAGGGAAGAACACATTCCACATTTCTCAAGCTGAAAGAACTGAAAAAAATTTCATGCCTCAGGTTGCAATAGTGAACAATTCTACAGCGAAAATATTAAGTGACTCAGGGAGCATCAAAATAAGATGGAAGAAATACACAAAGTCATTATACCAGATAGAACAGGTTGGTGTTCGACCATTTGAAGAGGTAGCAAATGGTCGGGAACCAATGGTAGTGAAGGAAGAAGCTGAAGCTACATTGAAGGCATTGGCAAAAAACAAGGCTCCAGGAATTGATGGAATATCAATTGAGGTATTTCAACCAACAGATGCATCACTAGAACTGCTCACATGTCTATGCCAAGAAATTTGGAGGACAGCTGCCTACCCAACTGACTGGAAGTGATCCACGTTTATGCCCATTCCAAAGAAAGATGATCCAACTGAATGCAGAAATCACCAAACAATATCATTAATACACACTCAAGTAAAATTAATACACACTGAAGTAAGATCATTCAGAAGTGACTGCAACAGTATATTGACAAGGAACTACCAGAGGTTCAAGCTGGATTCAGAAGAGGATGTGAAATCAGAGATATTGCTGATGTCAGATGGATCTTGGCTGAGAGCAGGGAATACCAGGAAGATGTTACCTGTGTTTCATTGACTATGCAAAAGCATTCAACTGTGTAGATCATAACAAATTATGGCTAACATTGCAGGGAATAGGAATTCCAGAACACTTAATTGTGCTCTTAAGGCATTTGTATATGGGTCAAGAGGCAGTCATGCAAACAGAACCGGGAGTTCTACATGGTTTAAAGTCAAAAAGGTGTATAACTAGATTCTGTTTTTTTCACCACACCTTTTCAATCTGTATGCCAAGCAAATAATCCAAGAAGCTGGGTTATACGAAGAAGAATGAGGTGTTGGGATTGGAGGATGACTCATTAACAATCTGTATTATGCAGATGATACCACCTTACTTGCTGGAAGTGAAAAAGATTTGAAACATTTATTGATGAAGATCAGAGGCCACAGCCTTCAGTAATGGATTGCACCTCAACATCGAGAAAACAAAAATCCTCACAACTGGGCCAGTAAACAACATTGTCGTAAGTGGAGAAAGGATTGAGGTTGTCAAGGATTTCATTTTATTTAGGTCTGCAATCAATGCCCATGGAAGCAACAGTCAAGAAATCAAAAGATGCATTTCATTGGGAATATCTGCTATAAAGGATCTCTTTAAAGTAGTGAAAAGTAAAGATGTCACCTTGAAGACTAAAGTGCGCCTGACCCAAGCCATGGTATTTTTTTTTAAAATTTTTTATTTAATATAACTAAGTGAAAATGTACATTCCCGTATAAATTTACATACCCACCTAGATGCAGCTTCCACTGCTCTCCCTGCCCTGTGACAGCACACTATTCCTCTCTGCTCCATACATGTCTCATTCTCCCAACAGTCTCTTTTTTCCCTCCTCTTCACCCACTCTCCTTCCTCCAGCCAGAGGTCAGCAGGATAACATCCTATAGATGTATAGAACCATAAAGTGCATCCAATATATGGTCACTCTGCATCGTCAAGTCCAATACATTCCTGTCCGAAGCGTGGACCTTCGTTATGATTTATGGTCAAGGGCAGCATCAGGGCAAGGGGCGATGCTCCCAGGGGAACCCTGATACCACTGGACCATCAATTGAGGTCTTTTAGTGGGGATCTCAGGGTGCACCCCTTTTTATTCTTGTGTTGCCAGTGAGACTCAACTTAGTGAGCTCCATCATGGCTATCACTGGTGTTGGCCGGGCACCATCCGGTTCCTCCAGTCCCAAGTCGATGTAGGCACCCACTGGTGTGGGTCTCTTTGTCTTCTGGGTTGTCTTTCCCCCATGTCATTTTGGTCCTCGGTGAGCATCCGTTCCTGCTGAGTTGGGACCATTTGCTATGCCCTCGGATGGCAGCTTCGCAGCTTTTAAGACCCCAGATGCCACTCACCAACATGGGGTGCAGAGAGCCCTCTTAGCAAAACACTAGTTGTGCCAGTTGGCCTCGCTTTTGCCTAAGAGCATGATTCCCCGCCCCCTGCCCCAGCTACTCTATCCTTGCAATATTGGGTTAAGATGGAAGGAGTACTCATGTTATGTTTAAGTCCGCTTAATATTGTTCTTGTTTCTAATGTGTACTGTCACCCATTTCACCCAACCAGATACCTAGCAACTATCTAATCTAAACCCTCCCTTCCTCCCCTCCCTTGCAGCTGTCAAAGAGTCTTTTCTTCTATACACAAGTCTGTTTTTGAGATCTTATCATAGAGGTCTCATATAATATTTGTCCTTTTGTTACTGACTGCTTTCACTCAACATAATGTCTTCCAGTTGAAACCAGGTCATGAGATGTTTCCTGGAGTCATCGTTGTTCTTTATCATTGCATAGTGTTCCATTGAGTATATATACCATAGTTTACCTATCCATTCTTCTGTTGTTGGGCATCGGGTTGATTCCATCTTTTTGTTATCGTGGACTGTGCTGCGATAAACGTTGTGGTGCATGTGTCCGTTGGTGTGGAAGGCCTTGATTCTGTAGGATATATTCCAAGTAGTGGAATTACTGGGTCAAATGGTATATCAATATCCATTTTTTTAAGGAGGCACCAGATTGCTTTCCAAAGAGGCTGGACCATTTTGCAACCCCACCAACAGTGTAGGAGGGTTCCACTTTCTCCACAGCCTCTCCAGCATTTGTTGTTTTGTATCTTTTGGATCATGGCCAACCTTGTTGGGGTGAGATGGTATCTCATTGTCGTCTTGATTTGAATTTCTGTAATAACTAAAGATCGCAAACATGTCCGCATGTTTTTTGGCTACCTGGATCTCTTTTTTAGTGAAATGTCTGGCCATCTCCTTTGTGCATCGCTTAATTGGATGATTTGTCTTCTTCTTGTTGATATTTTGTAGTATCTTATAGATTATGGAGATCAGGTGTTGCTCTGACATAGAGTTGCCAAATATTTTTTCCCATTCTGTAGGTGTTCTTTTAATTCTATTAATAAAGTCTTCGGATGAGCAAAAGTGTTTGATTCTTAATAGTTCCCATTTATCTATTTTCTCTTCTGATGATTGTGGTGTGTTTGACAGATTTTGGAGTCTGTCCACATTGTGTATTAAAACTTCCATTGTTGTTCCTACCTTTTCTTGGATGAGCTTTATCGTTTTAGGTTTGATATTTAGGTCTTTTATCCAGTTGGAGTTGGTTTTTGTATAAGGTGTAAGATATGGATCTTCTCGACGGCACTTGGCTTCAGTTTCTTGCAGATGGATATCCAATTTTGCCAGCACCATTTGTTGAAGATACTGTTTTTACACCAGTTTAATGTCTTAGGGCCTTTGTCGAATATCAGTTGTTCATAGGCAGATGGTGTCATCTCTGTGGTCTCAGTTCTCTTCCACTGATCGATCTGTCTGTTCTTATACCAGTACCAGGCTGTTTTGACCACTGTGGCAGTGTAATATGTTCTAAAGTCAGGTAATGAGAGGCCTCCCAGTGTGTTCTTCTTCTTTGGTAGTACCTTGCTTAACCGGGGCTTCTTCCCTTTCCAAACAAAATTGGTGATTTGTTTCTCCATCTCATTAAAAAATGTTGCTGTACAATTGATGGTCCAGCGGTTTTGGGGTCCCTCTGAGAGCATGGCCCCCTGCCCTGATGCTGCCCTTTCCCATAAATTATAACAAAGGTCCACTCTTTGGACAAGAATGGATTGGACTTGTCAAGGCAGAGTGACCATATATTGGAAGCACTTTATGATTCTACACATCTATAGGATATCATCTTGCTGACCTCTGGCTGATGGAAGGTGGGTGGACGGACAGGAGGGGAAAGGAGACTATTGGGAGGATGAGACATGTATGGAGCAGAGAGGAATAGTGTGCTGTCACCGGACAGGGAGAGCAGTGGAAGATGCATATAGGGGGGCATGTAAATTTATATGTGAATGTACATTTTCATTCAGTTATGTTAAATAAAAATTAAAAAAAAATGTTGCTGGAACTTGTATTGGGATTGCATTATATGAATAGATTGCTTTGGGTAAAATAGACATTTTCACATTGTTAAGTCTTCCTATCCATGAGCAAGGTAAGTCTATGTTAGTTTCTTGTAGTAAGGGCTTGTATTTCTCTTTGTAAAGGTCTGTTATGTCGCTGGTTAGATTAATTCCTAGGTACTTTATCTTCTTAGAGGCTATAGTAAATGGTATTGACTTGATAATTTCTTCCTTAACAGTCTCGTTGTTGGTATAAAGGAATCCTACTGATTTACTTAGGTTTATCTTGTATCCTGAGACTTTGCTGAACTCTTCTATCAGTTTGAGTAGTTTACGTAGAGATTCCTTGGGATTCTCTGCATATGCAATCATATCACCTGCAAACAGGGAGATTTTAACTTCCTCTTTGCCGATGCAGATGCCCTTTATTTCTTGGTCTTGTCTAATTGCTCTGGCTAAAACTACTAGTACAATGTTGAATAGAGGAGGTGAGAGTGGGCATCCTTGTCTAGTTCCTGATCTCAAGGGAAAGTTTTTCAGTCTCTCTCCAT
This sequence comes from Heterohyrax brucei, assembly GCA_028571685.1. Lineage (NCBI taxonomy): Eukaryota > Metazoa > Chordata > Mammalia > Hyracoidea > Procaviidae > Heterohyrax > Heterohyrax brucei. Next base: position 42,672,004 of record CM053152.1, read on the forward strand.
TCAGGATAATGTGGGCAATTGGCTTTGTATAAATGGCCCTTATTGTGTTGAGGAATTTGCCATCTATCCCCATTTTGCTAAGAGTTTTTAGCATGAATGGGTGTTGAACTTTATCAAATGCCTTTTCGGCATCAATGGACAAAATCAGATGATCCTTGTCTTTTGTGTTATTTATGTGGTTAATCACATTAATTGTTTTTCTGATGTTGAACCAGCCTTGCATCCCTGGTATGCATCCCACATGGTCATGATGGATTATTTTCTTGATATGTTGTTATATTCTATTGGCAAGAATTTTGTTGAAGATTTTGGCATCTAGATTCGTGAGTGATATTGGTCTATAGTTCTCTGTCTTTGTTGGGTCTTTCCCTGGCTTAGGTATCAGGGTTATGCTGGCTTCATAGAATGAGTTTGGGAGTATTCCATCCCTTTCTATACTGTGAAATAGTCTCAATAGTATTGGAGATAACTCTTCTCTAAATGCTTGGTAGAATTCTGCCGTGAAGCCATCTGGGCCTGGACTTTTTTTGGTTGGCAGTGTTTTGATGACTTTTTCAATCTCTTCCTTTGTGATGGATTTATTAAGTTGTTCTGCTTCACATTGTGATAATTTGGGTAGGTGTTATGAGTCAAGGAATTGGTCCATTTCCCCTAGGTTTTCAAATTTGTTAGAGTACAGTCTTTCATAGTATTCTGTTATGGTATTTTTTATTTCTGTTGCGTCTGGGGTGACAGCCCCCCTCTCATTTCTAATTTGGGCTGTTTCCTTTCCTGCTTTTCTTTAGTAAGTTTAGCCAGTGGTTTGTCAATTTTGTTGATCTTTTTAAAAAAAAAACAGCTTTTGGTCTTTTCAATTTTTTCAATTGTTTTTCCATTCTCTAATTCATTTAGCTCTGCTCTAATCTTTATGATCTCGTTTCTTCTGGTGCCTGAGGGGTTCCTCTGTTGTTCTCTTTCTGCTTGTTCAAGCTGTAGGGTTAGTTCCTTGATTTGGTTTATTTCCTCCTTCCAGATGTGTGCATTTATGAAGATAAACAGACCTCTGAGCACTGCTTTGGCTTTATCCCAAAGGTTCTGGTAGGAAGTGTTTTTGTTCTCATTGGAATCCTTGAATTTCTTTAATTCATCCTTTATTTCCTCTATAACTCATGTTTTTTTGAGCAAGATGTTGTTCAGTTTCCAAGAGTTCCACTTTCTATCTATGTTTTTTCTGCTATTGATTTCAACTTTGATGGCTTTATGATCTGAAAAGATGCTTTGCAGTAATTCAATGGTATGGATTTTGTTGAGCATTGAATTATGGCCTATCACATGGTGAATTCTGGAGAATGTTCCATGTGCACTGGAGAAGAAGGTGTAGTTGTCTGCTGGTGGGTGGAAAGTTCTCTATATATCAATGAGGTTTAGTTGGTTAATTGTGGCAATGAGGTCTTCTGTATCTTTACTGAGCTTTTTTCTAGATTATCTGTCTAGTATTGAGAGTGGAGTGTTGAAGTCTCCCACTATTATGGTGGAGTCATCTAACTCTCTTTTGAATATAGTCAGTGTTTCTTCGACGTATTTAGGTGCTGTGATATTAGGTGCATAAATATTTAATATAGTTAAGTCTTGCTTGTGTACTGAAACTTTCAGCAATAAATAGTGTCCATCTTTGTCTACGATGGTGGATTTGACATTAGTATTGATTCTGTCTGAGATTAGAATTGCCACCCCTGCTCTTCTTTGTTCATTATTAGCTTGATATATATTCTTCCAACCTTTAATTTTCAGTTTGTTCCTATGTTTAGGTCTCAAGTGAGTTTCTTGTAGACAACATATGGATGGGTCATGTCTTTTGATCCAAGATGTCACTTGCTATCTCTTTACTGGAGCATTCAGTCCATTCACATTCAATGTAATTATTGATAGATATGTGTTCAGTGCTGCCACTGTGATAGGTTTATTTTTATGTTGATGTTTTCTCTGTTGTTCTTATTAGTCTGTTCTGTGATATTCTTTTTTGTGAGTTGACTTTTCACCTTTTTCAGAGCTGGTTTTGTAGTTGTTGAGACTCCTGTGTTATATTTCTTGAAATAGTATGATATATCTTTGTTGTGCTTTACAGCTACCCCTATAATCCCCCTTAATAAAGTATATATAAACCCAATTTTAACTACTACCAGTCTTGTCATCTTCCTCTCCATGTGGAAGGACTATAACAACTGTAGTACATGCCTCTTTTTAATATGATGACACCATAGTTTTCATGATGATCATTGGATTGCTTCTTTCCTAAGCAAAGCTGTGCGTGGCTTTGGAGACTTCCCCAACTGAGTAGAGTTTTCAGTAATATGTCATTCTCAAATATAAAGTTAGTGGTTTTGTTCTTCTAAGCCAGAGCCAAGAACTTTCAATATTTCTTGTAGTTTTGGTTTGGTTTTTACAAATTCTCTGAGTTTCTGCCTACCTGGGAATGTCTTAATTTCATTTTCATATTTGAAAGATAGTTTTGCAGGATATGTAATTCTTGGTTGGAAGTTCTTCTCCTTCAAGGCTTTGAATGTGTCGTGCCACTGTCTCCCTGCCAGCATGGTTTCTGCTGAGAAATCTGAAGAGAGACTACAGGGTTTCCCTCTGAATGTTAGCTTTGCTTTGAGTCTTGCTGCCTTTAGGAGTTGATGCTTATGTTTTGTTTTGTTGAGCTTGATTATAATGTGTCTTGAAGTATTTCTTTTGAGATCTATATTGGGTGGTGTACAATATGCATCTGAGATGTCTATATTCTCTTCCTTCATGATTTCTGGGAAGTTTTCTTTCAGCAGCTCAGCAATGATACTCTGTGTGTTCTCAGATGTCTCACCCTGTTCAGGGACTCCAGCTAATCGAGGGTTGTTCCTCTTAATAGAGTCCCACATGCTTCTTAATGTTTCTTCATTTTTCTTGTTTCTTTTTTCTGATTTCTGCTCATAGATACTGGCCTCAGTAGCTCTGTCTTTGAAGTCAGAAATTCTTTTTTCTATTTGTTCCATTCTGTTTTCTTGGCTTTGCATTGACGTTTCTATTTCTTTGATTTTGTTCTTGATCTGTTGAATTTCAGAGTACTAGTGTTCCATCAGATTGAACATCTTGCTTAATTTTTCATTTTGTTCTCTTGCATTTTGTATAAGGTCTAGAAGGGCTGTGTATATAATCATTTTGTATTCACATTTTGTATTCACTTTCTGATGCTTTCATAAAAGTTTCTTCATCTGGAAAACTCCTTGGTTGCTTTGCTTGGGAGCCTTCTGAAGCCATGGCTGATTTCTTGTATGCCACAAGTGTCTGTTGCTTTTCGGGACCCATGTGAGTATGTAATGCTGGAAAAGGTATTGTGAGGATGGACTGCAGATGTTTCTCTAGGCTGTCTTAAAATGTAAAGCAAAAGATATCTGAGCACTTCACAAATCAGTTAGGTTTTCAGGTGTAGAGGTCCCACTTCTCAACTGGCAAAGTAAGTGCCACTATATCCAACCCCAGATGATACAAACTAGTTCAGAATACAGCAATGCTACTACCCTGTTGGCCTCTGCTGACAGGGCCGATGACACTGCGTGGAGTACTGCTTTTCTGATCGAAAAGTACTCTCCTGTGGGCAGCCTCTGGCTCCCAAGCTAAGAATTAGGTCCAGCTGTGGCCACTGTATCCAAGATGGCGTCCTCCACACAGGCAGCAGATAGAGGGGCTAAAGATGCCAAGAGCTAGTGATTCCTCTGATTCTGTTGCAGGGCCCCCAAAGCGGGTGGCACTGGGTAAATTTCTGCTTTTCTGTTGGAGAAGCACTGTCCTGTTTGCAGGCGCTGGCTCCCAGGCTAAGACTGAAGTCCCACTAGAATCTCCTTATCCAACATGGTGTCCAACACACTGGCTGCAAAACTCCATACAAACCCCACTGAGGCAGATATAAAACAAAAGGCTCAAAGTGGCTGGATTAACAGAATCCTAAGCCTGGCTTTCAAAATATGGGAATTTCGCCTGCCTGTCCCCCCAGCAGCGTGTCTCAGTCTAGCCGCTGGGCAAGACCCTACTCCGGCCACCAGCCAAGACAGAGGAAAAAAAAGTCAAAATGGTGCGTTTACCTTCAGTCTGTGAGAGCCAGGGCTAGTCAGGCACAGCAGTCAGCTAAAGAGAGGAGGTTTTTCGCTCAGTGGTATAAAGTCCAAAGTAACAGCCCTGTGCCGTGTCCTGGGGCTGATTAGGTGACCAGAAGGCTCCGTTTGATTATCACTTTAGGTCTTGGTTTCCAGAGGGATGTAAGGAGACGTTTGCTTAGTCCACCATCTTGACTCCGCCCCCCAAGCCATGGTATTTTCATTCACCTCATAGGCATGTGAAAGCTGGACAGTGAATAAGGAAAGCAGAAGAATTGATGCCTTTGAATTGTGTTGGAGGATGGACTGCCTAAAGAACAAACAGATCTGTTCTGGAAGAAGTACAAGCAGAGTGCTCCTTGGAAGCAAAGATGGCAAGACTGTGTCTCACATACTTTAGACATGTTGTCAGGAGGGATCAGTCCCTGGAGAAGGATGTCATACTTGGTAGAGTGGAGGGTCATTCAAAAAAAGGAAGGCCCTTGAAGAGATGGATTGACACAGTGGCTGCAACAATGGGACTAAGCTTAAAAATGATTGTGGACATGGCTCAAGACCAGGCAGTATTTCATTCTGTTGTTCTTAGGGTCACTATAAGTCAGAACCAACTCGATGGCACCTAACAACAACATGTTAGGTCCTGGGGGGCTTTGTAGAAATGTTAAGGTGTATACTCATGCCACAATTGAGCCTATACTGTGTTTGTGGACTGTAGAAGGTGCTTGTGTTAATACAGATGAATACAGTGTAGTCCCTGCTTTTGAGGACTTAATGTTATCCCTCCAGGACACTCTTCTTTCCCAGTCATACACTATGCCATTTGATTTGGTCTTTTAACCTGTGCCCTGTGAAACATGTCTTAAACGTAGTACATAATGATTTTCGTTGAGAATTTTTAAGTTTCCTCTTGAATTCTTCGCAAAATAGATGACATTCCAACATGTTAAGAAGTATTTTCTTTCCACCCTAAATATAAGCTCATTACGGTATGAGATTCACTTTTTTGTATTTATTATTTTGCTTGGTGTGTTGGCATACTATTTTATATTTCCTGTCAAGCAAATTAATGGATACAAAAATACTACTAGGAGCTTGATGATGAAAAGAATACCTAACATTTAGTGAACAGTTTCCTATAATAGAAGGCTGCTGGGTGGTTTACATCGATTATTTTGAAAAACAAAAATGGAACTACTTTGAGGTTGGTAGGTATTATTTCTCATTTTGTAGATAAAGTAATTGAGACAATAATATTAAGTACCTTGAGAAAAGTCATTCAGCTGGCAAGTGGCAAAGCTGGCAAGTGGCAAAGCTGGCAAGTGAGTGTTGTCTAACTCAGAGGCACTTTATCTTTTTAACCTTTTTAAACATGTGTAGCTCCAGCCTCATAAAATTGTGAGTTAGAAAAATACAGGTTATAAGATTCTTTTAAACACTCTCCCACCCTTTAGAGGTAAGGGAATCAGCTTTCTTGCTTGAGTGTTGTGTCTTATGAAAACTGCCAGTTAAATCTGAGAACTCATCCTAGAAGTACTACATACGTCTTTGCTGAGTATCACCACGGTCACCTTTGAAGTAATCCCTTTTGGGAAGCTGTACACCAATACTAGTGCCTGGTCTATCCTTCAAAGCTATCTTGGAACTCTATTTTTGGAATGGCCATACAGCTATCACACTTGATGTCCTGAATGTCATCAAAATGTCTTACTTTCAATATTTCCTTTATCTCTGGGTAAAAAGTCATTGGGGGCAGATCAGGTCAGTAGGGAGGGTGTTCCAATTCAGTTATTTGTTTACTAGCTAAAAACTGTCTCAAAGACAACTATACAGTTAAGTTTGCTAACTTGCTACTGTGCCGCTGTGCTGAATGACCATTCCAGAAAGAGTTCCAAAACTGCTTTGAAGGGTGGGTTGGGCACTGGTATATGTTCTTAGCTTCCCAAGAAGAGTACTTCAAAGCTGACTGTAGTGATATTTAGCAGTGGGGTATGCAACACTTTTTTCTAGGTTGAGTTTGTGAACTTAACTGTCAGACCTCATCTTACTCAGTAAGATCAGAATCCAACCTGTAGATAGGTATGTTGAAACTCTTGTCAGTTTGCAGCTTAATTATAAATATTGTTGAAGGGCAAAAGACACATTTTTATAACCATGTAGATTTGGAGGTTTCCAAACTGTAGGAGTACTTCAGCTGTTAAGTCTGTGAAACAGAAGGATGACTCCTTTGAGTGAAGAACTGGGCTCATGGACAGCAGCAAGACATACATTAAATGTTAGTTCTTACTGTTTGTTTAGAGGATGATGTTGGGAGACAGAGAAGCCTACTGTGGGTCGTGGGAGAACTTCATAGAACTGTCACCATTTTATTGTGGATTTTAATGTTATAGATTGAAATTTGTGCTCCTGGGGGAATCTGGTCAACTATGACAAAATGTTGTTAATTCAAAAGGCAATTTTAGAGGGTGATAGTTACCACAACTGCAGAAGCAGCTTGTCGAAAATAGACGAGATATGTCTTAACTGTGTTTAGGTGGGAGTAGTTGATTTGGTAGCAAGGCATTTGGTTTTCAGTTTAGTGGGAGGCAAAGTTTTTGACATTGTTCTTTACTACAGAGACATGTCTAGTGAAAGAAAATTCCCAAGTGAATGAATGTAGTTATGTCATGGAAGCAGCATCACTGTATCCTGTAGAAAATTTTCTTGATCCTAGAATAAGCAGTGACAGTTTACTATTGTGTGTCATCTGTGTTAGAATCTCCAGCCTGCCTCCTATCTTCCATCTGTTTTGTTCCTACTAAAATGTATAAAAACACTTCTCTTTTCTTATTATTGTGAATTTTTATTTTAACAAAAGACATAGGATACTGCCTAGCAGAGAATATACTCCTTTAGTCCACTGCAGCTAGCCTGATGCATGCCTTAGTTTTTCTGTCGTATGTCTGTATGAAATAAAACAATTTGTATAGTGATTATTATCCAGTTTGTTGCTTAATTTGTGTTTGTCGAAGGTGACCTGCTAGCTGCTAGATGTAGTAAAATGGCATTCATGAAAATTTGTTGGAGGAGATTCTTGCCAATGAGAGAGTCTAAAGAATGGCCCAAGTCTTAGATTCGTAAGTGTTAGAATGAGCAAGCATCACTCTGGAATGCCTGCTGTACCCACCCCAAGCAGGACAGTACCGAACCAGGGACACAGCAAGTACTATTAGGAATTACTTAAAACAGGTTGTACCTTTCATGTCTTTTATACAGTCTTAATTAATATTGGCGATATTAACTTGATTTTTCAAATCATGTATTTTTAATTTTTACTCTTAAATACTTTTAAGTCCATCAATTATGACTTTTAATTTCCCAAGTTTTACAGTTTGGTTTGTATAGCAGGTATGGCAATATGCGCCTTATTTTTATATGAAAATAATCATAAAATAGTCTCTAAAGCACTTTGAGTAACTTAGAGCAGATACAGACCTACCGTTTTGAAATGCGGTCTCCCCCTCATCTAGCCTCACCCAACTTCCAGCCATCTGGTTATCTTAAGGTATCACTTTTCTTTGTTAGAACTGTGCCTTTGTAATAGAAAAGGAGTGGGCTGATTGATCTGCAATAATTCCTAATAGCTGAGGGGGAGAAGGTAGGGATTAATTTTCAGAAGGAACCATCTTCTATTGTCGTTCGCAGCCCAATTTTAAATCATGCTTTTGAGGACTGGTCTGAGTGCAAGCTGTCTTTTCAAAACGGGAGACATTCTACTATGTTAAGGTGCAATCTAAGATGTGAACAGCATTTAATTAGGAACTGTACCATTTCATTACTGGTAAGAGCCTTGTAGGTCATGTAGTCGTAAACTTTTATTTGGTAGGTCAATGAACTAAGACTGAGAAAAGGTGAGTGAGTTGTACATAGTAATAGAGCTAATGAACATCTGACTCATCTTTAAACTTAGCAGAGGGTTAGCAGAGGGTGATCATTTCAGGATTTGAGAAGAATATGCACATGCCTGCAAGTGAGCAAAAGCCAGACTGCATAAAGAAAACGCATGTTCTCTGCTGACATACTATTAGAAGGGACGTGTCTTTGAGCTGTTTATCCTGACCTGATGGGTTTTTATTGATCCAGTCACCCTCCATTACCTGATTTTATTTGGCTACAGTAACACATATTTGTAAAACTGTTGACAGGAATTAAGGGGTGCAAGAGAGATTTTCACTGAATGTTATGCTTCAAATGCTGGTCTACAATTCTTGAAACTGGTCTTATTGGCTCCTTGTTGCCATCAAGACCTTGCTCAAAGGAAGACTGGGAGGAGAAGGGGAAGCGGCTGTGTGCGTCCTTTCCTGCCTCTGTGTGCTGATGTAGACAGCTGGAGAGCTCACCAAGGCACAGCATGGGCAATGACAGTCTCTCCAAAATAGATTGTGTTCTCTGATAGTCTCTGTCCAGCTACTCTTTGGCATGCATGTATCAAGAGGATGAAATATATGGCAAGAGACAGAATAGATTTGGCTGTAGACCATTTGAAGCAAAGGGTATGTGGAACTCCCATTGTTCTCTTTTCAGATTTCCACACTCAACTCTTCCAGCCTTCTCTGTGCCTTCATTTATAATGTGATCTCATTTTTATGTTTACACATTAAAGTTTTCTTCTCTTCTCTATAAAACATAAAATGAATAGTAGTTAAATACTCAAATCACTATATGGCATTAAATTTTGGCCTGAAAAATCCAGTGGATAAATGAAACCCTGTCAAGTACAGTAAACCTACAATGAATATCTAGTTTTCATTCACTGATTTTTTTGGTGACATGAATAACTCATTTGAATTTTTTTGATGATTAAAGCTTGAGTATATCAATGTAGCATGAGTCATATGTAATGATCATTTTGCTGATAAAACGAGGTTAAAGCCAAATACTGTTTGGAGCTGTCTAATTATTTTTGTAATGAATTCATGATATGTTGTATTATTCTTCATTTATAAAATGGTAATATTCTGATCTTTCTATAGGTTAGGGTGTTTATGTAGTTTACATTTTAAAAACAAATTTGAAAGCCTATTTCATCTGTATGTTGTTTGGTTTATTAAACATTCTAAAACTAATTTAAAAAATTTTAGATTATTTTTCTCGGTCTTTGAGAATTGAGATCCAAAATTTACCTTTGATTTTCATTTACTTTTTAATATATAAGCCAGTATGGATTTTTGATGAGTATCACAGAGACCTAAAATCACTGAGTTTATTTCTCAGAGTCTGAAGGTAGGTGGTCTGGGATTGATAAGATGGCTTTGTTCCCTCATGCCACCCATGGAGCCAGGGTCAGTCCGTGTGTCCTGTTGCTCTGCCAACCCTAGGATTTTGTCCTCATCCCCCAGTCGAAGGTGGTTTGCCACAAGAGCTGTGCCCTAAGCAGCAGATGGCAGTGACACACTCAGTCCCTTTAAAGACGTATTCTGAAAGTTGAGTGCGTTACTTTTCCTCAGGTCCCGTTTTCCAGATCCGTACTTACATTAGTCAAAAGCAAAGCTGGGGAAGATATCTGCACTGTAGGCGGCATGTAAATATTAGGGACAGTAAATATTGGTGAATGACTACCAGCCTCTTCCATAACTATTTTGGGCTGGAGCTCTAGTGATACAGCACTTAAAAACTCAGTTGCTAACCAAAAGGTCAACAGTTTGAATCTGCAAACCATCTTTGGAAACATGGGGCAGTTCTACTCTGTCCTATAGGGTTGATGTGAGCTGAAATCGACTCTGTGGCAGTGGGTCTCATCTGTTTTTTATGCTTGGACTTGATTCAGATTTAATATTGGAAAAACAAGTTGCCTATGTTCTTGCCTTGATGCAAACATTCAGTACATTTTCAAGACTCTGAAAACATGACTCAACTCAGCCTGTGGTGACCGTTGCCACTTCTTGCCCTCCACCCTACTTTCAAGGTACAATTCACATTTTATATATTATCTTTTCAGTGAAGCATTTAACTTTTTCAGCTTTAAGTCATCATTTTTTCCTTGTTATTCCATGACATTTGTAACATAATATATATGTTCCTTTGTTGGAATATCTAATAAACTCTCAATTTTTCTCTTGTTGTAATAGGACTGCAATTTCCTTAATGATAGAGTTCATGTCTCATTGATCCTTCTCTTCCCCATGGTGCCCTTCACATAATAGGCTCTTGATACATTCCGATTGAGTGGATGAAATTTGAATTCTATCTGTGTTTCTGCTTCAAACATAATGTATTATCCTGGATAAGTCACTCCATCTTTTTTGTCTTTCTAGTAGAATGAAGAAAATTGCAGTTTCTTATGTATATCATAAGGCTGTTATAAAGATAACATAATTTGGAAAATATGCTATCAACTTTAAAATATTTGATTTATGAGATTTCCCTGCTTTCTGCTTTATTAGGAATTTGAGGAAAGTTAATCAACAGTGAATGAGTTATTAAATCAAATTTTTATGCTGATGTTTCACAGTAGTATTTTGGTACATGAACTTGTTCATGTTCCAGGAAGAAATATATTACCTAGTACTTATTTATTTATTTATTATTATGACTGAGTGAAAGTATAAAATCCAAGTTAATTTGCGTGGCTGTCTAACTACAGCTGCCTCTGCTCCCTTGCCCAGTGACAGCACACTCCTTCTTTCCCTTCTGTGCAGGTCACATCCTCGTAACAATCTCCTGTCCCCTCCTCTCCACCCTCTTCTCTCCATTCTAGGAAGAGGCCAGTAGGGCAGCATCCTATAGTTACATAGAACTATAAAGTGTACACACCATATTGATCACATTGTATCCCTGAGTCCAGTCCATTCCTGTCCAAAGTCGAGTACTTATTTTTTAAAAAATACAATTTCAAGAGTAGTTAGAAAAGAGATTCTAGTTATTGTTCTTAATTCAGTGCCCTTACTAAGACTGAATATTATTTTTAGTTGATGAAGTGGAGCCTGCTTTGTTTTTAGTATGAGTACGATTGGGAGTGTATGGCACTTGCCACGTAAAGAATAGGTAGATGATTTTTCATTAAAGAGGATGCTTTTTTTAAGGATTTTATTTGTAACTCAGAAGGTATATATTTCTAGCTAGCTCTCATAGATATGCCATTTTGACCTCCTGAGTATATACCAGTCATGCAGTATTTGCTCTGCTTTCCCACCCTCTAAACTTGAATGTGTTGCCATGTAATATCCTGACAGTATACTGTGCTCATTAGCTAATTCATATGTTTTTCAGAGTGAAGAAGTATTGTGGAGTTGTGCACAATTGTGCATATTTTGAATTGTGCTTGTTTGAATTTATTTGACGTTCAATTATAAAGCTCCAAGTATGCAAAATGAAACTTTGGAGAACAGATTTTAGTGACTGAAACCTCTGTGCTCTGTCTTACAAGGAATGTATTTAAACATTCAGGAAATAATTCTTTCCAAAATGTGTATCATTATTGGTGTCCTTCTATCAGTGAGATTCTTACAGTTTGGCTTGTTTAATGACTTACTGAATGTTCAATACATTAGGAATACTCCATTATGCTGAAGTCATCTTTCTGCCTATGAAACTAAGTTTAGAAGAAAATAATTTTAGTTGTGAGTAGTGATCTGACTTCCAAGATTCTTGTAAGTCATATATATCCTGATACCTTAACTTCTGTTGGGTGTTATCATCACTGCCACCATAATAACCTGTTTATCATGTAAGTGACAGATTGTCACCTTCCCTGGTAAGCTTTCTGCAAAGTTCCGAGGCAGAAATACCATTTCTTCTTCCCTGTTCCCAGGGAGATTTTTAGCATACTGTTATCACAGTTCTTTTTTGTTTGCATTGTCTTTTCTCCCAAATAAATTATACATTCCAAAATGGCTAATTACATCTTTTATGTGTGTTTGTATATTCTGTGTAGCTCCCGGATCATAGTAGTCATCTCAGTAAATGTTTATTTGATTGAATATATTTTACTAAGACATTTTTAGCCAACACTTCTGTAAGTAATGGGTTTGAGAAGAGTCTGATACTACTGTACTGTGGTCAGATTGTCAGATACATAACAGAAGATCAGTGCCTTGTATGTCAAACAAAGACCTAAAATTTTAGGAAAAAAATCATTGTATATTTTTAAATACCAAGTAACCTCCAAGTTTGAACTAAGTAAATAAATGGTCTTTCTTTTTCCCCATAATATTTCCTAAGTTCTTTGTCTATGTGAGTCATTCATCCCATGTATTATTCTTTGTGAAAGGCGTATCACTTTTTTATGAATGTCCAGGAAAAAATAAAAGTATTAAAAACAAGTATTATCTTTGGTATAAATTTTGGACCCAAATGTGTTGAAATGGCTTCTGGCTATTTGACATCAGCAAAATAGGTGACTTAGGAATCAAAGTCTATACTGAGTAGATGGGGAGGCAGTGCACTTAATGAACATGTCCAAGCTTTCTAACCAGACAAACATACAAAGATGGGATGGATCAGACTGAGAGAACAAGTGGAATGAACATTAGAAAACAATTCTATTCATTTTAAATGGAATCATTCATGATGAGAAAATGCTTGTGATGTAGTGGTTAACATCTATGGCTGCTAATAACCAAAAGATCAGCAGTTTGAATCCACCAGGCACTCCTTGGAAACCATGTGGGGCATTTCTACTTTGTCCTGTAGGATCTCTGTGAGTCAGAATCAACCCAAAGGCAATGGATTTGGTTTTTGGTTTATATATGATGGACACCCATATAGATAGCCACGAGTTAGATGCAAGTAATAATTTAGGGTAAGTATCTAGAAAATGCTGCAGTGATTTAACCTATTTTGTATACAGTCTGAAAGTCAAGTAACTTAGTAAAGTAGTGTGGTGGGGTTGCAAGTTTTAGTTTTTAGTATTAGTTGAGGAAAAATGAGCAAACAAAAAGAAAATATACATTAATTTTGTTTTGTAATAAGAGATACAGGAAAATAAAAATAAAGGCAGCTCCACATTACTAATGAGATCCGTTCCTTGGTGTATTTTTAATAACTTTTAGGTAAGTTGGAACAAGTGTGTGCAGTTCGTATTTAGCCTACCTTTAGTGTAAGTGGAAACCCTGGTAGTGTAGTGGTTAAGCACTATGACTGCTAACCAAAAGATCAGTAGTTCACATCTACCTGGTCTCCTTGAAAACTGTATAGGGTGGGTCTGTGCTGTCCTATATGGCCATTATGAATCGAAATCAAATTGGCAGTAGATTTTAGCGCAGGAGAATGGAAACCCTGGTTGTGTAATGCTGAAGTGCTACAGCTGGTAGCCAAAGGGTTGACAGTTCAAATCTACCAGGTGCTCCTTGGAAACTCTGGGGCAGTTCTCCTCTATCTTATAAGGTCGCTATGAGTCAGAATGGACTCAGTGGCAATCGGTTTAGTTTTGTGTTTTAGTGCAAGAGAAGTCTGGAAGACTGGTTTAAAAGCTGCACACACAGCAAGTAAAGGTGATTGTAATGAAGAGAAAAATTTGTTCCAAGTAGGGATTGGTTTAAATGTTTCAGAGTATGAATAAATTTACATAGCATTAGAAGGCAAATACTAGTTGTCAGTAAGTCTTTCATCAGACATTTGTGACCTGAAGACTGCCTGTAGTGAAGATTGGTCTGATTAAACTGTGAACACTCTATATGACATCTATTGCATTGTTTCTTAAAAAGCCAGTTTGTTAAAAAGTAAGAGGGAAAACTGATATTTTTTAAATGATTGGAATTTTTCTTGCTCTTTTAACATGAAATTGGTGTAGGGGCTCCCATTGATCCTGTTTCCTTGTTCTTACCTTTTGAAACTGTCTTTCACTTGAAGGGTTGTGGCCCTCTCTCCCTGATACGCCATTGCTCAGCCTAGAGCTCTTCGATTCTTAGAGTCTGACAATGCCATCAAGGCAGTGGTAGTTAAGACAGTGAAAGTGGTGTCCACGCAGTGGATTCTGGAATAGGCAGGGTATGTTTTGGCACATTAAGTAGAGCTTCAAAGGTTAATCGACCATTGTTTTTCCATCTCCTAAAAAAAAGCCAAGGTGTGTTTGAGAAATATCAGAGTAGTTTGATCCTGTGCATAAAGTTTACAGCTTCTGGCATTGTTTTTCCAACTTGTTAAAAATAAAAAGGCTATGTATTTTTTAATAACAAAATAGTTTGATCTTGTATGCCAGGTTTAGAAGAGTAGCTTTAGAAACCGTATTATGTTTTTCTCTCTTCCCTTCAGGACAAACTATGTTTCATTTGGGACCGCCTCAACTACCTTACCAGGCAACACTAATCTTAATATGCCTTAATTTACCTTCTACTATTGAAAGGGTCTCTCTTTGATGTTTCCTACTTTTTACCTTGAGAAGGCAATATGTATAGGATGGATTGAACAGCTATAAATAAATATAACAAAGTGGCAGAGTGGTTTGTGGGAGTTTTACTATATATACACATATATAATATTTTCCAGTCTGGTTTCAGACCCCGGCATGGCTTGGAGACCGCGTTGGTGTGTATGAAGGCTCTTCCTCCAATGAAGGATTTGGGACAACTTTCCATGATGATTATATTAGAGCCTCAGCTGCTTTCGTGTTGGTCATGAGGTGATGCTGAACCGAATGCTTGAACTAGCAGGAGTGGCTGGGATTGCATTGGAGTGGTTCCGTTCATTCCTTCCGGGTAGGTACCAGCTAGTGGTGATGGGTGCAAATGGACCCTGAGGGCCTTCCTGTATGGAACCCCGTAGTAGCCAATCACTCCCCTCTTCATGCTCAGTGGACACAAGACGACAATTGGACACCAGAAGGCCAGGCAGTATGATTGGAATGAGTGTGCTGAAGGGTACGAGAGTGATTCCCGGAATGACGGTGCTTGCATCCGTTATGCTGTTTTGTCAGTGTGCCAATGCAGACTAGAATCAAAACTGAGAAAGTAAGTGTGACTTGTTGGAACGTGAAAAATCAGGAGGCCTGGGTGTACTTTCTGATTTCTGTGTCTGAATCACCGTCTGTGTAAACTCTGGCTTTATTTTGACCACAGTTTATCTAAACATGAAAATTCTATTGCAACATTAGAGAGAAATGTTTTGTTTTCCTTTCTGGTCTACAACCAGAGCCTTCTTCTCTGTGAATGTTGACTGCATCTCCGTGATCTTTCTGGCTGAAGCTGTGGTTTGCTTTGTTCACCCGCTAGCTGGGGGCTTTTTCAAGGGAAGTAGCCTGACTACATTAATAAATATTCTTGAAGGTGATGACTGATTTTTCCCAGTGAATGTTTTCTTTTATCTTCACTGAAAGCACTGCATTATTCTGTTTTACTAAGATTGAAGTCAGGCTGTACTTTCAAGGAATTCTGTAGCCTGAAGATTGCCTCGCTTTAAACTGTTCAAGCGTTTTAAGTTTTTGCAGGGAAAATGCTAGTGTTTCTTTAATCTAATCATGTTCTTTAGAAATCTGGTGCCTTCTTTCGGTTGTTATTCATTTATATAATATTAAGCCAGTTATTTCTCTTTAGGGAATTGCAAGGCTTGCTGAATATTGGGCATAGAAGTTTATGAGGTGTAAGAGTAGAATTCAGTGAAAGAACTGAAAAGAATATACACGGATGCATGTGCCTGTCATTGCAACTGTCTGTTAAATGTCCTTTTGGCAAAAGGGTAAGGAACTAACATTTATGCAGTAACTGATCAGTCAGGCAGTGAGCCAGCAAGTTTCTTTCTTTTTTTTTTTTTTTGGTGTCACATTGAAGAGTGGGTGCTGTTTTTTTTCATTTTATGGACAAGGAAGTGGGTGCTGATAAAAGTTAGGTATCTTGTCTGACTTCATGCAGTTAGAAGTAGAAGATCCAGTATTTGAGCTTGACCTGATTCATTCCAAAGCTCAGTCTTTTCGTCACAGTAGGCCACAGAAAAGTATTAGCACTCAGCATCTTTGGAGAGCCCTAAAGGTGGGGGAGAAAAGGCCTGTTAAGGAGGAAAGGAAGAGGCATAGACATGTGTTACCATGTTTATTGTGAAAATTTTAAGAGTGTAAGACAGCTTGATAAGCTAAGGGACAAAAGGAACACTTTTAGGATCATCAAATGTTCATCAGTTGAGGGATGAATGAATGTTTACCATTTCAGATTTTGTCACTTGCTTGACATTTGTTCATAATTTGTGCCAAAGATCAAGTAATGATACTGTGAATTGAATCCTAGGAAACTGTAGGGATCAGTGCAGTGAGATGTTCAGATAGTTTGTAATTATGCAAGGATAGCATCTGAAAACAAATATCAGGTTTTTGCTACTTATGAAAACTTGTTTTTCCTAAAGTGTCTCCAACGTTTTCTGTGGGGCATCTCAGCTTGTTTACCACTCCCTTTCATGTATAATGGGAACCTGGATGGTGCAGTGGTTAAAGTGCTCAGCTTTAGCTATAAAGTCAGTAGTTTGAACCCACTGGCTACTTTCTGAGAGAAAGATGTGGCAGTCTGCTTCTGTAAAGATTTTATAGCCTTGGAAGCCCTATGGAGCAGTTCTGCTCTGTCCTGTATGGCTGCTGAGAGTAGGAAGGAACTCAGTGGCAGTGTGTTTGGTTGTTGAGTTTTCATATGTAACATGGTACTTGTGATGTGATGGATTCATGTGTCCTGGTAAAATAATTATTTTTCTGAGGTTCTATAAAGAGTTGTTTTGAACTGAAGTATGGATCAATATTATCTGTTAGCATATATAGCGTTTCTTGGATATTCCACCACCACAGTAGATTCATTTCAGGCATAGCCAGTGAGCACATAGTTTCTGTGCTCATAAGTTGACAGCAATAGAAAAATACGATGGCATAATGGCATACATTAATGTTGTCATTGTTATGCTAACATGATATGCTCTTGTTAATTATGCCAGCACTACCTTAGGAAATAAATCAAAAAAAGAGGTAAAGCTCTTTATAATGATTTTCAACTTTAGTACTGTCTTTTATCCATGAGAAGCTAATGAAGTAAACATTCATAATTGAGTATACCTTAAGCTTTTCTGCGTTAGTGTTAAGTGAAATATTGATTTCGTGGAATTAGGTGACAGGTGCGTCGAGGAACTATTTCCTGAAAGCTTTAAGTGGCAATCTAAAAGCACAGGAATATTAATTCAAGTGGATTGGAGTTACGCTTACTTAAATAGGATGTTTGCCAAATGGCCAGCAGCCATGGTTTTTCAAGTTTTGCTTTTTGAACATTAAAAAAACGAAGAAAGGCAGAACAGGATTTCTTCTTGTTATGTAAACGTAGATTGTTCTCTGCAATTTTAGGAAACTTTAAATCAATTACTAAGTAGTGATTTGATTCACTAGGGCCCTAGGTTTCAAATAATTTTTCTTGTACTGTTACCTTGACTCACCGATTACTTTTCTTTCCACCCAGATTGCCTTTATGTGTTGTTCTCCCTGTTTGTTACTGGTGTTCTCTGGAGAATCTATGTACCTGGTTGGAATGTGAATATTGCTGTAAAATAAAGTACAGAAAATCTTGTTTTGCCTAAGAATACGTTCCTACCACTGGGTCATCAAACTGTGCATTTCTTCCTAAAGAAGATGTTTCTTTGTTTAAAATAGAAGGCACATGTAACCTGGTAGTAGCATGACTTTTAGAATTCATTAATATGCCTGTACATATAATTTTATAGTTTTCAAAACTATAGCCTGAAACATTATTTATACTCCTTTAACATTTGTATTTGTCTTAGCTATCTTTACCCTGACTTTAGTGTCATCTTTGTATGAAAGAATATTACTAATATTGGATTGTAGCAGCTACAGAGATTTCTGCAGCTCCTACCCAAACTCTCATAAATCATTTTTCCCTGAGGATGAAATTAAAACAAGAACTAGGAGTATTAAATTTCTTTTTGGCCCAGTGCTGTGTCTTGTATGTATTTTTAAGTGTCTCATACTAAGTTGGGGAAGAAATACACTAAAATTTCCTTTCTGAAAGTGTATTGTTTCCTTAAGAGTTCCTACTGTGAATTCAGACAGTTTATAAATTGATGATTGTTTCTTTCTAATCATATCTGAATTTTGCCGATGTATTTTATACCATTCCAAATAACTGATTAAATTGCACAAAACTTACATGGTAACACAGCACATCTAAGGAGAAGACCACCATTGAACAAGTTATCTTGAGAATAAAAATGAACAAAGAGAGAAGAGAAGGAGGAAGAAGGAGAAAGGAGAGCTGAATTAAACTGACGTTTATTCTGGGGTGTGAATGTCAGCCTTAACAGTAGTAGTTGGGTTAGTTATTTTTAGATATTTTCTTTATCAAACATTTAAAGGTAAAATTTTTTTCCCATAGCCAGCAAAATTCTAAGGAGTGAAATTCTTTTTGACATTCTGCTGATCACGGTATTTCAGATGCATTGTACCAGAATCTTCTGCAGAGAAAGGAAAGAGGATAAATCAGAAATGAAGCAATGGACGAGAGAACTCTGCTTGTTTTTCTTTCTGAACCATACAAAGCCATTACAAAATGATAAATGTTTATTCAACGTAAACTTTTCTAATTTCTTTTTACGTTGAGGAAGATAGAATATAAATGTAAAACAACCTGAAATTTTAAATATAAAAACGTTACAGCCTTGGGAAAAAGATTAGAAAACATTCAAATACTTAAATCCCTGTTAAGCAGGGAAATGATTGTTCATAGTTAGAAACTATAAAATAAATCAAAAAAGAAAAGATGGATATAATTGATCATGTAAAATTTTACATGTCTGTGTGTAAAAAACAAAACATTAAGTGCAGTCACCCCATGGAGAAAGCATTTTTAGCTAATATACTAAAAGATATATAAAGAGAAAGAAAAATCAAACCAATAAAAAATGTTAATCTTAGCAGCATCATGGTTAATGGGACGTGAATGGAGGAGCTCTAAAGCATAAACCTAAAGAATAAATAAATATGTGGAAAATCATAGCAGTGGTAACTATTGGAAATATATACGTATGTATATGTAGTTTACCTAATAAATTCATGAGTCCGTGCACTTCACCTTGACTCCAAATAACACTGCCTGTGTGTGTGCTCATGGTGAGACCGTAAACCCAAGTAACTCAGTTGAAGAGCCATTTGGCATTATTTGTAAAAAGCCATTAGTGATGCTGTCCTGTGTCTTAATAATGCCACTTCTGAAAGTGTATCTTAAGAAAATATTACCATGTAAGAAGAAAGTATGATATGTACTAAGATACTCATATCAGTGTTATTTCAGTTATAAATAACATAATTTTCAGTCCTCACTGGTGGGATAAGTATTTTCAAACTTGGCTATATATTCAGATTATTTGTAGACATTTATGAAAATGTTCATGCCTGGCTTGCAGCCTGAGTTTTTATTTAATAGATGTGAGTTGGCCCCAGACACTTTATTTATTTTTCTAATTTCCCTAATATTTCTCATATATAGTTTGGTGGAAAACTGCTGAATTCAAACAAGTTAATAGACTATTTTTAACTATTAGATATAAACATGAGAGGGTTTTGTAATAGTATTGCAAAGAGTGTAATATTAAATAAATATTATGATTCAACATTTATGCAAATGGTTTATATAACTTTATATTGAAAACACACCTGAAAAATAGGCTTGGTGAAAATTTACAGATGGCTCAGGGTTGTTTTAAGGAGGTAGAAGTTTTATTTTTTCTTCAATTATAAAGTATTTTGTGGCATTCTTCAATTTATTACTTTGTAAAAGAAAAATTACACTTAGAGGAAGGGTTCCTGCTGGCAAAATCCTCTAGCTAACTGTATTTCTATGCCTGTGAATATAGAGATTTATTCTGACTTCTGAAACAGTCGCATACTGAAATTTGTGTCATAACTCCTGTTGTTTTAATGGAATTCTTCAGAGGAATTTCTTTTTTTGCCATCTCAGGAGTACTTTTTATTTGGATGAGGGTTTACAGAACAAACTAGTTTCTTACTGGACAGTTGGTATACCTCATTGTTTAATGACATTGGTTAACAACCCCACGACAGGTTAGTGCTCTCCCTTCTCAACTTTGGGTCCCCCATTACCAGATTTCCAGTCCCCTCCTGCTTTCTAGTCCTTGCTCCTGGGCTGGTGTGCCCCTTTTGTTTTGTTTTGTGTATAGGTCTGTCCTATCTTTGGCTGAAGGGTGAACATCAAGAGTGACTTCATTATTGAGCTGAAAGGGCATCTGGGGGCCACACTTTTAGTGTTTCTCTAATCTCCATCAGGCCAGCAACTCTGGTCTTTCTTTTTGGAGTTAGAATTTGGTTCTTAATTTTTCTCCACCTCCTCCATGACCCTCTGTTGTAATCTCTGTCAGAGTCAGTGGTAGTAGTTAGGCATCATCTAGTTGTGCTAGAGTTTGTGTGTGCAGCTGTTACAGATGTGGTCCACTAGTCTTTTAGATTAATCTTTCCTTTGTATCTTTAGTTTTCTTCATTCTCCTTGCTCTTGAAGAGTTGAGGCCAGAGGAGTTTTCAGAAGTATTTTGTCATAACAGTATTCCAAGTTTGAGAGTATAATAAAATCAAGTAAATCATCTTTAATCTTACTACTCTGTAGTTAAGTCTCCTGTTGTGTCATCGATATGCTGATGGTCCCTCGTATTTATCTTTAGCCTCAACATAATTTTGTCATGTGTGTGTGTGAATTTTGAATCTGTACCTTTAAATTAATAAATCCAGAACTAAATTCACCACCTTTTTTCTGCAAATTTCTTCTGCTTGAATATTGCCTTCTTAATTAATTACACCATTCACCTCCAGCCCCTGGCTCCTTCTTCCTTATCTCATGTTTACAGTCATTTCACAAGTTCTGCTGCTGTTTTTCTTCCTGTGTGTTTCTGAATTTTCTTCGTATCTCTGACCCTTCCACCTGTCCTTGCTCTGGTGAGATCCTCATCATCTACTGTGTAGACCAACAGAGTTTGTTTCTAATTTATCTGTCTTCTTCTAGATGTGTTTCTATGTCGGCCCATACATAATGCTAGCAGTAGAACAAGATCAGGTTCCCCTTAAACTTCCCTGGGGCTCTCCATCACCGACTGGATGAAGTGTAAGATCTTCCCTGGTCATTTCCAGACATCTGTGATATGGAACATACCTTCTCTGTGGGCTCTTCTCTCCCTTGTACTGACTACTCTGGAGATACCAGGTAATCATGTTCCTGCCTACCACATTCAGTTCTGTCCGTATGGCTTCCTCTACCCAGAAGGGCCTCTTCACCTCTACCTTCTTTTTTTTTTTTGGATTAGCAAAAATTATAAAGATTACTGCTATCTATTATTATTGATTGCGGTTGTTGTTAGCTACTGTCCCATTAACTCCTGACTCATGATGACTCGTGTTACAAAGTAGAACTGCTCCATAGGGTTTTCTCAGTTTTAACCTTTACAGAAGCAGATTGCCAGATGTGTCTCCTGGGAAGCCAGTGGGTGGGTTTGACCTGATGGCAAATAGTTTGTGCCACCCAGGCTCTTAGGATGAGGCAAATAAATGCTGTCATGGCCGGGTAAGTTGGAAGTAGCTATTAAATTTTAAAAATATCTCTTCAGTCCAGAAAATCTATTTTTTTGGAATCTATCCTAGATTTTTCATATAATTCTATTCATTTGTTTGCGTGCAAGAACATGTTTAAACATTAATGTAGTTGAATCATGGGGAGAATGTGATAGAATTACAGAGAAGCCAAATTGTGAGTAAAAGAAACAAAATCAGCAACACTCCTTTTACTCTGCTTTGAAAATTTCTGTAAATACAACAAAGTACCCATAAGCCAGAAAACACCAGCTAGAACTAATAGTTGTGAACACGTTGTCACAGTTGCTTATGATTTCTTTTAAGTGAAAGCTAACAGAAAAGTCTGCAGTTCCTTTGATTTCCATCTTTTTCTCCTCAGAGGCAGCCAGTATCATGAATTTGCTGTGTGCTATTGTAAATCAGAATTTTAAACTTTTACTGTGAATATATAGATAAACAGGTGAAAGTGCATTTGTGACTGTAGCTACAGCCTACTCATGGACATATAGATTCTTTACAGTTAATTATTATTGACAAATAATGTCTCTGTGAATGTGTGTGTTTTTCTAGGGTCTATATCAGAAAAGTCAAATTGCCGATCTGTAGAACGTATGGACTCTTTTTTTCCCCCCTCTTCATGGGATATTACCAAATGTCTTTCCAAGTTGGTGATATCAAATTATATTCCCACTAAAGAATTTCATAGTTTCTGTTTTTTGGATTTCTTCATCAATACTTGATATTTTCAGGTTTCAAATTTTGTTGTACTCCGTAACCGTTGAAATGCTGGATTATCAACAAGTCTTTGAATGTTTTCTGAGTGTTCTGGCAGGGTCCTACAGAGGGAATCCAGGGAATGGTAAGAATTTTGGAGTCTTCAAGGTTCTAGTGCAATTAGACTATAGAGAATTAATCAATAAAATATGAAGGATAGCCTGTAATGCCTACAGAGGTTCAGAAAAGATTGCTATGGACTGGAGAAGTGATAAGGAGCTTTTAGGAGGTGAAGGGAATCTTGAATAGAAAGAGAAGAGTGTAGAAGGCATTGAGGATGATGAGACCATGAAGCAGACAATGCAGTTAGAATGAGGTGTAAGCCAATAGTGAAACCATTGCATATTGCCCTTAAAGTTCTTAACCTGCAAAGAATTAGTAGAACCAGAAATTCTATCTGTTTTAAACTCTTCATTTCACAGATGACTAAATTTGGGTCTGGATAGCTTAGACAGACATCTAACCTATCAGTCAAGTGACTGCCATAAAAGGAGCAAGGAATCTCTTGACTCATTTAACTTGAACATCCAGCAAGTTAATCTGTAACATGACTAGATAATCCACAATTACTAGTGCTATCATTTTTTTCCTCTCTTTCCATGTTGAGCCCCACCTTTCTCTGGATAGCCTCACTTTCAGGAGGCTGTGTCTTTATGGAAGCAGAGATGGGCATCAGCAACTTTGATCTCTTTTTTTATCATTACAACTAATGTTCCTGCAGATTTTTTTTCTGTTTCTCTGTATTCAGTACTATGGATTCTCCCAGAAGATACTCAAATGCCTACCATTTGGCCAACTATTATGACCAGAGATAGGGGAACCTGGCTAGACTAGATGAGAAACTTATCCCTAGTGAGGAAGTCAGGCATTTCATTGATTGCTATTTTGGAGTGACATTGACTAAAGAAGGAACTTCCTAAAGGAAAGGCATATAGGACATGTAGATGTAAGATTGCCACTGCAACCTCTTGGGTATGTAGAGTTTTTTACAGACTTGCTTGTAGTCATGAATTTGAAAAAAAAGATTGGTAATGTTTGCAGTTTCCTTGTGCGCACAAATCTGTGATGGTAACAACTTTTATGTAACAGTGATTAAATTTATTTTAATAAACACTTTTGAGCAAGTACATTGGCATAGCTTGTCAGATAATTCAAAAATAAATAACATGAGCTTCTATCCCTATGGAGTTTCCAAAGTTGGTAAATGCAGTAAGGGCTAGAAATTTAGAAACTTAAGCAGTTTTGATGAAAAGAAGCCGTGAAAGATATGCAAAGCTACTGATATTATTCTAAAGGAAGGGAGGAATCCTAGGATAACAAAATTCATTTTGAGTGGCAAGACGGTGCGCAGCAGGATTGAGAGGCAATTCTAGGCAGAATTTTTTGATGAGCACGAAAGCACAGAGATGAGAACCTGTGGAAGCACAGTAATTTATTGATTTGCATTGGATTTTAGGGAAGTCTAAAAGAGAACATGCAGTAGATCTCAGTTGCATTGCAGAAACCACCAAAAACGCAGTGCTGTCGAGTTGGTGCCTGAGCACTTTGTGCTCCAGAACCACTGAATAAATAGGTAGATAGATAGATTAGACAGGAGAGAGAGAGAGAGAGAGAGAGAGAGAGAGAGAGAGAGAGAGAGAGAGACAGAGACAGAGACAGAGACAGAGACAGAGACAGAGACAGAGAGAGACAGAGAGAGAGAGAGAGTCTGATATGGCCAGCATAGAATTGTTACTTTTTTGTTTGTTTACGGAAAATTATTCTATCACTATCATGCAGACTAAACTAGAGCAGGGAGGCATTTTTGTAGAATTTTTGTTTTGTGAAATAAAGGCTGCATTTGAATGTGAGGAAAAAAAAATCAGAAAATGAACTTTGTTGAAGTTTTCTGAAGGCAGAGTGATGGGAATAGTCCGGAAAATTTTTCCATCTTCGGTGATGACGAGGGATATAGTACCCATTGTTGAGAGAAATGAGGACTCAGGAGGAAGATAGGCATGGAAGTTACTGAGTATGGTGATTTTTTATGTTGAGTATATCATCTGTTGGGTAACATTATATTGCAAATATGTAACATTTTCAATTATGTATGTCTAGTGTTTGTAATATACCATTACTACAAACCCCACACTTCTGTCAGTCCGTTGTATTGTGGGGGCTTGCTGGGATGCTGGAATAATGCCACAGTACTCAAATACTAGCAGGATTACCAATGGGAGACAGGTTTCAGTTGAACTTCTAGATAAGACAGACTAAGAAAAAGGACCTGGTGGTCTACTTCTGAAAAGAATTAGCCAGTGAAAACCTTAAGAGTAGTGGAACATTGTTTGGTACAGCACCAGAAGATGAGTTCCCAGGTTGGAAGGCACTCAAAAGACAACTAGGGAAGAGCTGCTTCTGCAAATTAGAGTTGATCTTAATGACATGAATGGAGTCAAGATTTTGAGACACTCATTGCAAGACCTATCCTGAAATACAGTACTATCAGTTCAAGGATAATATCCATACGCCTACCCCACCCCCCCCAGGGTAAAACAAAAAACCCACTGCCATTGCCTTGATTCCGACTCATAGCAACCTTATAGGGTTTCCTACAAGGAAGACCCATTAACATGACTGTTATTCAAATTTGTAAAAAAAGCCACTAAGACCAGAGGTAAAGAAATTATAGATTTTTACCAATTTCTGTGTTTGGCAGTTGATCAAAAATGCAATCAGGATACACTGATTATTACTGGTGATTGAGGCACACTAACATTAGAGACAAAAAAGAAGGATTGGTAGTTAAAAAATATGGCCTTGGTGAAAGAAATGGTGCTGGAGATTGCATGATAAAAATTTTGCAAGACCATTGACATCTTCTTGACTGTAAATACCTTTTTTTCACCAATATAAACAGTGACTGTACACATGGACCTTGCCAGATGGCATACACAGGAATCAAATAGACAGTATCTATGAAAGGGTGGCAATGGAAAAGCTCAGTATCACCAGTTAGAACAAGACCAGTGGACAACTGTGGAACAGAACATCAGTTGCTCTTATGCAGGTACAAGTTGAAACTGAAGAAAATTAGAACAAGTCCTCGAGAGCCAAAGTACAACTTTGAGCATATTATACCTGAATATAAAGGCCATCTCAAGAATAGATTTGACACTTTAAACAGTAATGACTGCATGACATCAAGAACATCATACGTGAAGAAAGCAAGAGGTCATTAAAAAGACAAGAAAGGGAAGACCAAATGGATGTCAGAAGAGACTGAAAGTTGCTCTTCAATGTTGATTAGCTAAAGTGAAAGGAAGAAATGATGAAGTAAAAAAGCTGAAAAGTAGGTTTTAAAGGGCAACTCCAGAATACTAAGTAAGGTATTATAATGACATGTTCAAAGACCTGGACTTGGAAAACCAAAAGGGGAGAACACTTGCAGCATTTGTTAAACTGAAAGAACTGAAATAAAAATTCAAACGTTGAGTTGTAATATGTAATAGTGAAAGATTCTACCAAGAAAATATTAAATAATATAGAGAGCATCAGAGAAGATGAAAGGAATATACAGAGTGGCTATCCTGAGAAGAATCGATCAACATTCAGCTGTATCATGAAGTAGCATATCAATTGGACCTGATGGTACAGAAGGAAGAACTCCAAGCTGCACTGAAGGCCTGGGCAAAAAACAGTGCTGCAGTAATGGATGGAATACTAGTAACTGAGATGTTTCAACAAACAGATACAGCCCTGAAAGTGTTCACTTATGTATGGCAAGAAAACAGCTACCTGGCCAACTGACTGGAAGAGATCCACATTTATGCCTATTCCCAAGAAAAGTGATTCAACCAAATGTGGAAATTGCCAGACAGTGTAATTAATGTCACCAAAAACCCACTTCCATCGAGTCAGTTCTGACTCATTGACTCTATAGGACAGAGTAGAACTTCTTCATAGAATTTACGAGGATCGCTTGGCAGATTGGTTATCAGCTGAAAGCTGACCTTTATCAGATATAGCATATTATCACTATCTCATCAGGGTTTCCATTAATACCATATGCAAATAAAATTTGCTGATGATCATTCAAAAATGACTGCAGCAGTATGTCAATAGGTAACTGCCATAAATTCAAACTGGATTCAGAAGAGAACACAGAACCAGATATATTATTTCTAATGGCAGATGGATCCTGGCTGAAAGCATAGAATACCAGGAAGATGTTTATCTGTGTTTTACTGACTGAGTGGGTCATAGTAAATTTTAGATAATATTTAGAAGAATGAGAATTCCAGAACTGCTCATGAGGAACCTATACATATATTAAGAGGCATTTGTTGAAGCAGAACAAAGGGGTACTGCATGGTTTAAAGTCAGGAAAGGTGTGTGTCAGGGTTTATCCATTCACTACACCTATTCAGTCTGTATGCTGAGCAAATCTGAGAAGATGGATTACATAAAGAAGAACTTGGCATGAGGATTGGAGGATGACTTAACAGCCTGCAATATGCAGATCATATAACCTTCCTTACTGAAGTGAGGAGGACTTGAAACACTCGTTGATGATGATCAAAGACCACAGCCTTCAGTGTGGATTGCACCTCAACATAAAACAAAAATCCTCACAACTGGACCAATAAGCAACATCATAACAAACAGAGAAAAGACTGATGTTGGCAAAGATTTCATTTTACTTGGGTCTGCAATCAACACACGTGGAGGCAGCAGTCAAGAAATCAAAAGATGCAATCTGCTGGGAAAATCTGAAGCAAAAGACATATTTAAAGGGTTGAAAAGCAGATGTCACCTCAAATACTAAGGTATGCCTTACTTAAGCCCTAATGTTATCAGTTGTACTATATGCATGTCAAATCTGGATGACGAATAAGGAAGATTGAAAAATTGAATTAACCCTTTGAATTTTGGTATTAGCAAAGAACATGGAATATAGCATGGACTCCCAAAAGAACACGCATATCTGTCCTGGAAGAAGTACAACCAGGATGTTCCTTAGAAGCAAGGATATTGCGACTGTATCTAACAGGTTTTGGATATGTTATGAATTGTAGCTTTTCCATGAAGAAGGACATCATGCTTGGTAAAGCAGAGGGCTAATGAAGAAGATGATGTTCAAAAACATGTATTGACACAGTGGCTGCACCATTGGGCTCAAGTGTGACAGTGATTGTGTGGATGTCATAGGACTGGATAGTGTTTCCTTCTGTTATATGTAGGGTTGCTGTGAGTTGGAACTCACTTGTCATCATCTAACAACCAATTATTACAAAAGTATTTAAAGTTCCTAGGTATGGGAACTTTTTATTTCATTTTATTTTTATTGTGATTATGTGAAAGTTTACAATCTAAGTCTGCTTGCCCAAGCACATACCTCTATGCAACAGTATCTGCTGTCCTCATCCTGTAACAGCACACTCCTCCTTCCCACTCTGTACTTCGGATATCCACTCAACCAACACTTGGCTGCTCCTCTCCACCCTCCCTTCTCCCATTTAGAGAAGAACCAATTGGACAGCCTCATATATATATTAAGCCAGGAAGTGCACACACCACCTGCATCCCTCTCTGTCCCACTGTCCAGTCCAGTCTTTGTCTGAAGAGTTGGATTCAGTTCTGGTTTTAGCTCTCTGGGCTAGCAACAAGTCCACGGGCCATGTTCTCAGGGACCAGCCCCCCAAGATGATGGCCTTCAAATCTGGTCTTTTAATAGGGTTCTAGATCTACACTCCCTTTTTTTTTTCTTGTGCTTCATCAGGGACTCTACATTGCATTCCTTACCAGGGCACTCTTTGGTGGTGGCTTGGCACCATCTAGTTCTTCGAGGGCATAGGAACTTTAAATTTTTTAATTTTGTGTTTTATACATGGAAAAAATAATCATCACACTGCATTATTTTTACTGAAAGAAATTCTGTGAACCTTTTGCTAATGAAATTGTTCCTGGGAGAGCTGAATGGTAGATTTATTTTTATAATGATCCTAATCATATGAATATAGTTTAGTTGTGTTTCCCAAGTCTATTCTTGGCAGTTTATAATAGATGTAAGTAAGTATTAGGTAAGGAGGATTCCTGTATTACATATGATGACTGCCAATTAGGTTCATGGACTCATCCTAGAAAAAGTGCTACATACCTCATTGCTTGCATACCGCTATGGCCACCTTTGAAGTATTCCTCTTGGGAAGCTCTGCGCCAGTGCCAGTGCCTAGTCCACCCTTCAAAGCAGTTTTGGAACTCTTTTTCTAAAAGGGCCATCAGAACTGTTGCTGTATTACCCTTGACATCCGGAATGTCATCAGCATATCTTCCTTTCGATGTTTCGTTTATCTTCATGATTGGGGGCCAGATCAGGTGAGTAGGGAGGTGTAAACAGTTTGTTACTGGATATAAACAACGCAGTTGTTTGTTTACCAACTAAAAACTCCCTCATGGACAACTACACAGTTGAGTCTGCAAACTTGCCACTGTGTACAGTGGCCATTCCAGAAAGAGTTCCAAAATTGCTTTAAAGGATAGACTAGGTGCTGGCATCAGTGCATAGCTTCCCAAGGGGAGCACTTCCATGGGGACTATAGTGGTATTCCGCAACGAGGCGTGTGGCGCTTTTGCTCCAGTTCAGGGACTTAACTGCCAGACCTCAGGTACAAATCTACCCTGGGGAAGGCACAGCTCTGGGCAGCGTTGACTGGAGATGGAGCCATCCACCATACTAAATAGTAGCTTCTGACTTTTCTTTATGTGTTCATTTTTGTCCCCTCAGTAGGCTGTTTTTTGTTAGCAGCCAAGGGAAATTAATTGGAGGAGCCACTCTATGGAGAAAGAATGTGGGATAGTAGGAGACTGGCTTTGGAATCAGATCAGAATTTGTATTTAGCTCAGCCACTTAGTTGTCATCTTGCTTCGTTCTTGACCACAGAGCCTCAGTCACACACGAAACTGGGAAATATGTTAATATTTTATAATGACTGTAAGGAATATGGGTAATAGCTGTCAGAGTGTCCAGGCACAATAAACCCCCAAAGCAAAGGAAGCCCACTGACAGCAAGTCAAATCTGATTTATTGCAACCCTATCAAATCCGACTCAATGGCCCCTGGCTTCTAGGACAGAGTAGAAGTGCCCTCTAGGGTTCCCCAGGCTGTGTTCTTGATGAAAGCAAACTGCCACATCTTTTCCCACAGAGCAACTGGTGGGTTTGAAACCACCAGCCTTTCAGTTAGCAGCCAAGTGCTTTAACCACCACACCACCAGGCATCATAATATATGTGATCCATAAATGGTAATGACGACAGTAAGAACATTGGTTGTTACCACTCTTGTCTCTCTACCCTTATGGAGTATGTCATTGCTTAGTTTGAGTATCATCTACATGTGAAAGATGTGTGAGAGGATTGTGTATAGGCCCATGTCTCCACTTGCATTTGCTGATGACAGGAAAATGAAATTAGAAGTTATACATAATCTTACCTGAACCAGTCCTTTAAACAACCGATTAGTTTCTTTCCTTTTCCATTCTTCATATATCTTGATTTTGGTTACTCTAAATAGCAGAATTAGTATTAAAAGAAAAACAAGAGCTGATGTTTTTTGACCATTTACCACATGCCAGACACAGCTCTGAGTGCTTTATGTATTAGCCTAGTTAATCTTCAGAATAGTCTTCTCTGAAATGGTAGCTTTTATTATTCACATTTTATAGCTGAGAAACTTGAGATCCTGAGAGGTTAAGTCCAAGTCACTCATCTAGTAAATGGTATCGTAAATGCTATAGCCTGCAGTTAACCCCAGCTAACTGGCTTGCTGGTTGCTGCCCGTAGTCTAATCGTTGTGCTCTGCGGCCTTTCCCACACAGCTGTGGCCCTGTGGCATGGCATGACATGCATAATTGTGGAAGAAAAATGCCCATATCTAGCTATGTATGTGCCCTGCTCTTTGCTGGATATATATAATCACAAGCACCTCACCTCATATTTTAGTTGTGGTCTGTGCTGTCCATGGTTTTGTGTATAAGTTTGTAGGGCTGCTTCTTAATATCCTTATGTTGTTGTTGTGTGCTGTTGAGTTGATTCAGACTCGTTGAGATCCGGTATGATAGAGCAGAACTGCCTGCTAGGGTTTCCAAAGCTGTAATATTTTGGGGAGCAGACTGCCTCATCTTTCTCCCTCAGAGCTGCTGGTGGATTCGAACCACCAACCTTTTGGTTAACAGCCAAGCACTTAATTGTTGTGCAACCAGGGCTTCTTAATTTCCACATAAACTCTCTATAAAAATAATACTAAGTAATCTTTTATCCTTGTTTTAGTGGTTTGGCATTTTTGCCTCTTAAAATAAAACATCAGTTTAGTGGAGTTCTATGTGAGTCACTGCAGGCTGCCTAGTACATGCCTTGGTAGTCTCTATAAAGTAGATAAAAGACACAAGTTCAGATGTCTATTTATAGTCAAGGTAATCCGAGCTGCATCTTAAGGTTTGGAGTCTGAAATAGTCTCTAAATATGATACTTGAAAATTACAGAATGTATGCCACTTAACAGTTGTTTTTTTGTGTCAGTGTCTCTACTTGATCAAAGAGGCATTTCTGACTTTACACTAGAAACACTCTGAATATTGACAGGCACATAGATACTCCTCACATAGAAACTTGCAGTGTCTTCCTTTTATATATGGCCTGTCTCCGAGCTGATTGGTTTTCCTCCTTCTTTTTATGTTTCTAAAGTCTAAACTTTTTTATTTCTCATGTGTCAGTGGTCATTAAGAACTTTCATTGGTGATCCTCTTAGAAGCACTGTGAAGTTTGAGACACTGTTTTTCATCAATATCAAATTTCAGGGTTGCTGTAGGTCACTTTTATGGCTAATATTTTACGTGCAGGGATTATTCAGATGACATGTAAAGGACTCTAGTTTTAAAGGTTTTACTTTCAGTCATTTTAGGGAGTTCTGGACTACTAGTAGTATTTCTCAAGGGTAAGAAGTTACTTTGGCCTTGATTTCCAGAGTAATTTTTAATCCTCTAAGTCCCCGATGTACCAAATATTGTGCATTGTGTCCTTCTGTGTATTTGCCTGATCATCATTGGCTAGTAGAAAAAGATCATTCTTCTACAGGGGTAAGGATATGACCATTAAACATCTACACAAATAGATGCAAACCCAAGAGTACATTACTCATTTTTTTGACATTAAAAACGACGACAACAGCAATAACAAAAAACCCTTTGGTGAAGTGTAACATGATAAAGATTTAAGTACACAAATTCTGAGTAAATTTAATTTTCACATAGTGAATACAAAGCTTCAGTGTTAAGACCAAAAACATTACCTGTATCCCGGAGGCCCATATCATTTTGTCTTAAAAATATATTCCTTATAGTAATTTAGATGTTTTCTCCAAACTGTCAATGCCAGAAATACTTAAAAATTGCTGTTACTCTTTTTTTGAATGAAGAGTGACTATGTAATTGTTTCTCTTCATTTATAATACGTTAATAACACCCAGCACAGTAACTGTTTAATAATGATACTTAATGAATGCTTTTGAATTGTTGAGTTTGGGGACTTATGTAGTACAGAATTAATTTTTTCATGTTGCTGTGTTTGGAAAATGAGATATAAAAATAGATTCAGGAAACAGCTTTCACTGAAAAGTTGTATTAAGTAAAAGATACTTAGTAAGATGAAAAAGTTTAAGATTTGGCTTACTTAAATATTGTCCTGTTAAAGCATTATTATTTTGTAGACAAAGAACAAGAGGCCCACAGTTATACTTTCTTTGTCATGTCTGCTAATATTCTTCCAATTCCATTTCCCAGGTATTATTCCTAGTTTTTAGACATATTGAAATGGATAGGCCATTCATTTCCTTTACTGAATGTTTGCCATTAGTAAATTTTATGTGTTCCATCAACATTTTGATAAGATACAGGAGTGGTTTTTCTGTAGTTCACACAGCACTGGGGTTCTGCAGAGTGTCTCTGGGCGGTGGGGGGTGGGGTTCTTTGATGTCTGGACAGTTTAAATTATGCCAGCTCCCCTGCCTCCAAATTCCACCAGGTTCTGCTTCTGGAGTTGTGGGAAATGAAAACAAACCAGAAGGGTTCTACAACCCGGCAATCTCTGGGGAAGTACAGAAAGTAGAATAAGCTGTATATCTATCCTGGCAGGTGTAAAGGGTCAAATTATAAAGAATTGAAGAAAGAAAAGAATTCAGGGATGGGGTGGGGAGCAAATATTGTCCTGCTAATTGAAGAATGAATATGGGAATGCATGTGCATCGGGAAGCAGGTGAAAACAGAACGGATGTCCCCTTTATGCCAAGCCCTCCGTTTCTTTTGTCCCCACCTCCTATTGGGAACCACATCTAACAGTTGGATGTGTTTCTGTACGTTGTCCTATCTTGAAATGTTGAGATGTAGAATTGTGTTTTTAATAACAAAACTAACTTTTTTTTCTTTCCTTCTTTTATAAATCGGAATGTCATGGTTCTTCCAATTCATCTTGTTAGAAAGTAAGTAACTGGAAATTTCAAAGTTTTTTTTTTTATGGTAAAACATTGATGAGCTGTTGTTTCATATACATTGTTACAAAATGTTTAACTTTGTAGTTCTGACTGAACTGATTAAATTTGGCATTAACTGTAAATAAAATTTAAAAAATTAATAAATGTTATATAGGTGTTCATTCTATGTGAGAACACAGGCTTTTAAAACACATGGTCTTTCATATTCCTAGTTAATCATTGTTTCGAATAAAAAGCTATTCCTTAAAACAAGTCCACTAAGGACACAGTATGTCTTAGTTTTTCTGAATATTAAACTAATAGCAGTAAATTTAAAGACACAAAGACTTGCTTAGGAAAAGCATTCCAAATTTTCTTTCTTTTATGGAGTTGAGAGAGAATAATAGCAGCATGTAACCAATATGAAAAGTTTTTAAAATACATTTCCATGTATATTCTGCATTGAAAAATATTTTACCTTTTGATAATCACTTCTTCAGATGCTAATGCTTTCTTATTTTTAAATAAAATGGCATGTAATTTTTTTCTCCTGTAAAGAAATGCAAATAATACACTTAAAACAAAGTGACTTATCAAGGAGTGATTTGACTTGTAAGTTTGATACATGAATGCAAATTATTTTCAAATTCTTGTAAATGTAAATGTTGTATAGTTTTAAAATAAAACAGATATATGTTTTGGAACAGATTTGTGAATGTTTCACTAGTTTGTGAGAGTTCCAAAGATATATTGATATGTGATTATGAAGTATACATTTTTATATATTTTCAAAATAAATTTTGAGTATATTGAATTAGTAAACAGTGTAGTTTAATAATATATTTGTGCTCAATAGAGCTTATTATTTGTATGAAATTAGGTGTTTATCACATATGTTTGCAGCAAGCATAGCAGTAAATTGACTACTTAACAGCCAGTTTATCTTTTACAATTACCTTCAGTTTGCTGTACATTACAAAGGAAGTGTAAATTATAGTCTTTATACCACTTCAGTAATTTTTAGTTTTCTTTAACTCTGTATTATTCTTTAATGGTTTAAATCTGAATTCTTAAAGAGTTATGGTTATTAGGACCTTATAGTCAAGGATATGTGCAAGGTTTTGTGTGAGGTGGACAACATTAGTAAGTCTGCATTGTATCATTGTAATATATTGAATTCTATTTCATGGGTAGTGTTAACACCTTCTTGCCAAGCCCCTACAGAAAGCCCACAATTATGACAGTTACACTAAATTAAAACTCCTCATAGCTGGCGTAGCCACTACAAGATTCAAATTGTCTATGCTTTTGTATAAAGTACAATGTAAAAAAATATTTTATAGCATACAGTATCTTGCATATGGCCTTATTTTTCTGGAATTTCTCTGGAGAGACATTTCTGGGGAGGTGCACACATTTTGCTCTATAAATATGATTGGGCCCACTCAAATAAGAGCAGAAAAGTCTTTTGTGAGGGATAATAGTGAAGTGAGGTCTGGAAGCTTGTAGAAGTTTCTGAGGAAAGATACAATAAACACACTGCACTCTTAACCATTGTACTGTTTTATAACTGCATCGTATTATGTTCAAATTTCTATTAGGTTTCTTGTTTCTTGTCATACCCAATGAAATCATATGTATGTGTCAGCCCCAAGCAATTGCTTCCTAAAATAATAAAGAATGTTCTTATTATTATAGTTCTTGTAAACTTTTATGACCATGATATATTTTGGCAGGTCAGCAAATTCGACTTTTTCATTGAACTGGCGATTTTCTCAGGAGCATTTTTTATTGTTAAGGAAGAGATTTGATAATGTTGGTTTTTAGAAGAATTTTAATTAAGTAACAGAATAATGATTCTGACTCCAAAATTGAAACTTCAAAAGCTTACTGCCAAAGGCTTTCTTACACCAGAATGTTTTGTGTTGAAGGTATATAGAACCCGTAAGACACAGGTGGCATAAGGGTGGGGCCTGTAATGAATATTGGTTCAACCCATTATTGATCTTTTAGCGTATTAGGATATGAAATGTATATGGAAACTTTCTAATTAAGTGAAAGCAATAATTCTAGCTTTTTGAAACTACCAGTTTGCAAACAAAACACAAAAAAGAATATAAAATCTACCATAGAGAATATATAAACATATGTTTCATAAACTTCTTCCCAAGTGTGTGAACACATTTCAGTAAAGGTGCTCACCTTATTTTTGAAAACTGGTGATTTAAGTATTCAGTGACTTGCATCTTTACTATAGAACATAATTATTAGCTGGGCTCCATTCCCAAAAACTTTTTATTCATTTGACACACCTAAGTGAGAAAAGGATGTCACTGTAGAAACTGTATTAGAGATGTAAACACAGGCATAGTTTCTCTTTTGGCCATGTGAGAAATGCAGTCCTGACAGTACCTTAAATGGTTATAATTTCAAATCAGTTCTTCCCTGTTTTTTTAATTATTCTTTTGTTGCTTTTCAACCTATAGGATGGAGCGGTCCTTGAACTTGCTTTTTTGTTGATCATTCAAGTGCAACCATTAAGTTGTCTGTAATGTTTAAAAACTGAGGCTTCATGATGTTAAATAATATCACACAAATGTTGAACTTGGGTTCCTTTAAAATGTGGTGTTGATTGCTTTATGAATAAAAGCATGATTTTAATTCAGGAGACTTTTTGCCTGAAGCTTATAAGACAGATGCATCTGATTAACTTTGGTGAAACTAGACTGGCCTTTTATTGTAATGTAGATGTTGGGAGGATATTTCAAAAAGGCATGAGGAGGTTTTTTTTTTCACCCTTAAAAAAAGACTTAAGAGAACAGTTTTGCCTCAGCAGCTCTCTCTTAAACTGCTTCATCTTTGCACACTTTTATTTTCTAGCGGAACCTCTCCATTAGCCTGTCTGAATGCAATGCTTCACACTAACACTCGAATAGGGGATGGAACATTCTTCAAAATCCCTGGAAAGTCAGGCCTCTATGCTCTCAAAGTAAGTTGGATTGTTCTATATATTATGTTGGTAAAGTTATTACTATATTTCATGCATTTTTTTTGACATGAACATGAACACAATTAGATTTTGGGTGATAGGTAGATGACTGACCCCTTATTTCCTATGTCTTACGGATAATTTCATATTAAGACTAAACAGTGACATTTTTCTTTAAGAAAACTTATCCGTGTTCTCACTGTGACATATAGTAATGGAAAATAGTTGTGGCTTCCTTAAAATTCTTGATTCTTGAAAATTTTCGTGGAGAGATGCCATGGGCTATCAGCTGGGAGCTTTGTTTTAAGTTTTTTGACCTAATGACCATCTGTTGGTAACACAGGTTTTATTCCTGTATGCCTTTCTGCCTTTTTTATACAAATAAGACAGTTATTCATT
This sequence comes from Heterohyrax brucei, assembly GCA_028571685.1. Classification (NCBI taxonomy): domain Eukaryota; kingdom Metazoa; phylum Chordata; class Mammalia; order Hyracoidea; family Procaviidae; genus Heterohyrax; species Heterohyrax brucei. Next base: position 42,708,291 of record CM053152.1, read on the forward strand.
TTGTTTGAAAGCTTGCTGATTTAAAGCGAAGTATTCAATTTTGAAACAAGCAGTGATTTTGAGTAACTTTTACTGAGAGCACATACGTGTTACATGAGAAGATCAGAGAAATAAAAAAAAAACTTTCAATTAACTGAGGCTTAAATATTTTAGTAGAATTCAGTTTTTCTTTTTGTCTTTTCCAAATCCGTATTCCATCTGGAATTGGAAATGCCATCTGAAGTGGAAATATTCAGAAAAGGACAAAGCTCATGATCTACAAATTGTTGCATGTTTAGAACAAGTGAAATCATATTATTTTTATAAATTAAAAAAAATCATAGGCTATATTTAAAATTCATTGTTTTCCCTTGAGCAGACTTAAAAAAAAAGTTCCAAAACTTAAACCTGGCGGTGAACCATGGATTCTTCCTCAGCTACTAAGCATCTGGCTCTTGTCCCTGTGTATGATTTAGAAAATAATACAAGTTAGATAAAAGGACTTGGATTATTTCATTTGATTTTGTAGCTACTCGGGTATTTAATATACTTCATAAAATTCTGAGTTGTTAAGACATTTTCTTATATAAAGAGGAAAGTCTAATTGAAGACATGGAAACCAGGCTTGTCAAAAGGAAATTTTAGTGAAAATTTGAAAAGAGTTAAAAAAAACCAGCAGTAATGATGTTCTTTTCCCGGTTTGTTTCCCTCTCCAGGAGTGATTTCCATTCAAAAGTGAATTATTAAGGAAATTTATGTCATAAATATCCTAATAGTTCAAGATTCTGAAAGTATTTTGAATGTTTCCAGTGTCTAATGTATCTCCATAAATTATCTTTTTTTAATAATACAGAAAGAGGAATCGTCATGTCCAGCTGAGGGCACATTGGATTTAGGCTGTGAGTCTGAGTTAGATGGCACAGAAATGGCCGAGGCAAACGCTGACGGAGAGGAAAACGGAGGTAATGGTGATGAGCTCCAAGATATCAAACCCTGTCCTCTGAAAATGTCCACAGAATTCGAATAATTCATTAATTGAATTTCCCTACCATATAGGTACAGTTTTCTTCTAGGATTTTACCACTTACATAGATTTATTATCAGGCAGTTTTGATTAAAATGTTAGCACCTAAGATACAGACATAGTCCCTTGCTCTTTGTTTTATTTTGCTCTTTATGGTATGTGTTTCCCTAGATAATGCTCTTGAGGGTTATTAGTATCAGTATATTTTCCCTTCAAGGGGAAAGGATAATCAGTGGTATCTCGTGGTGTTATTATGTGATGACTGAGAATACTAGTGTCTCATTTCTGATTGTGTTCAGATTTTTTTCTGGGATCAGAAGTACTTTTATAATAGCTTTCTCCCTTGGTTTGTCATTTATAGATTAAGCTTAGTGCTATCATTCCTCACTGTGAAACAAGGGCCAAACAAGACATATTCTTGTTGAACAGTTTTGAAAATTGAATGGCCCTGCACAGTTCTAAAGGCATCATGTCCTACCTTCGAATTTTTTCCTTGTTAATTCATTTTTATGATTCAAAAGGCAATGACATTGTGATTCTGTTGGTGTCTGTAATTTATGTATTATAGTTTTGCAGATCTTTGTATCACAAAGTGGCTGTATCTTTCTCACCCTGTAGAAATTCCCCAAGTACATCAAGATCATGACTTAAGAGGAAGAATGAGTTCTTAAAGCCCAATCAGTAAACTCAAAAAAAAAAAAGCCTCACTATTCAGTCAATTCTGACTCTTGGCAATGTGGTAGGGCAGCGTAAAACTGCCCCATGGGTTTCTAAGGTTATGATCTCTACAGAAGCACACTCCCGTATCTTTTTCCCAAGACAAGGCTGGTTGATTTGAGCCACCAGATACTTTTTGATTAGCAGCTGAGTGCTTAACACTGCATCACCAGGCTTCCTGGTAGACTTACTGAAATATGTATTATCTTCAAACAAACAAACCTTCAAGAAATAATAACATCTGAGTAATAGCCCAAAGCCATTTATTTGGTTAATGTTTGTAAAAGTTCCTTTGTATTCTGTTTACATGCTGAATGAACACTCCTACCCTTTAAGCTGATGTGTTTTCTAATGGCCCCCTGAGACTAATACGGTGTCAGTTCCTACTGGTCTGCAACAGAGGCTGTGAATGTATCACAGGAAGCAGGTTTTAGTCTGGCTACAATGAGTATAGATGGCTGCTCTTTGTACTGAGTTTATACCAACTTGCCTTTGACTAGATGTCTGTTGAAAATGCAAAACCCTCGTTGTTGTGTTAGTGTTGTGAATCTTGGACAATCTTTGTGGCTGGGGAGAGAATACAACAGAGATGTATTGTGGAAGCTGTAAACAGATAGCTGTTTCCGGCAGTCTAGAAGATCCTGTTAGTGGGCGGGCCCTTTGCCCTCAGTAGGGTGGAGGAAACTCTTCTTGGGGTCATTTCATCATCTAATGCCTGCTCATGCAAGAACTTTTTCCCTCATTTTTCTTTCAATATGTATATTTAGTTTTTACTGTGTGTCTGTTCAAGACATTGCAATTCACATCTGTAAGAAGCAAAAAACAAGCCTTTCACAGAGTTTATGCTTTTTGAGAGAGACAGTAGTGATATAAATAGGAAATATTTACAGCCTGTTAACATCGATGGGTTGCATAAACAATTAGCTGTCACCTGCTGTCCCAAGGGTTAGTGTCTTGAATCCACTGAGCTGTGCTGTGGGAGAAAGGCCTGGCAACATACGTCCATAAGATTACAGCCAGGAGACAATGGGGCACAGCTCTACTCAGACACGTGGGTTTGCTATGAGTTGAACTGACCTGATGGCAGCAAATTTTGGTTTATAGCCTAGTCAGTGGCGGAAAGTGATATTGGCCAAAATAAACTAGGCAGTGTTATAGGTGGAGGGGAGGGGTACATTTGACAAAAGACTCAAGGAAAGTGACGGCAAATTTATTTGAGGCTGGAACACTCAAGTAGATGAAATAGCAGATGCAAAGACTGTGAGCCAGGAGAGTCCTTGGAATGGTCCCCAAACAGCAAGAGGCCATTGTGGCTGGGAGGCTGAAATGAGCAAGGGAGAGAGCATCACAAGATACAGTAATATAGATGTGAGGGGGCTAGAATGTGTAGTACCTTAATCATGACTTTTTGTTGGAATAAGATGTTCCATTTCGAGGTAAAGGTACACAGTGATCAGGCTTGTGTTTTAACAGGATTACCGAGAACAAGAAACATAGCGAAATAAGTACAAAAACTGGGAGACCAGTTAAGAAGCTATTGCCATGATACAGGCAAGAGGTATGATTGAAGATGGTTAAAATCAAGGAAGTAGCAATGAGGTAGTAATAAGCAGTTATTGGATTCTGTATATATTTAAAGGTAAATCTAACAGAATTAGCTGGGAGATGAATGGGAATATGAGATAAAGGAGATAAGGATAGTGACAAAGCTGGAAAGTGTGCAAGTAGAAAAATAACATTGTCATTAACTTGCACAGATAAATTGGCAAAAGAAGCAAGGTAAGGTACCAGAAAACCAAAGCCACTTCCATCAAGTAGATTCCAACTCACAGTGACTCTGTACGTCAGAGTAGAACTGCTCCATAGAGTTTCCAAGGAGCATGTGGCGGATTTGAACCACCAACCTTTTGGTTAGCAGCCGTAGTAGCACTTAACCACTATGCCACCAGGGTTTCCAGTGTAAGGTAGGGGTTGTTAATCAGGAGCTCATTTTGGGGTAGTTGCAATATGAGAGTGCTTTTTAAGATCTGGGTGAGTATATTAAGTAATTAGGATTCTCTCTCTCAAGTTTAGAAGAGAGACCTTGCTGGAGATAGACATTTGGAAGTTGCTGGTTGACAGATGGCGTTTACAGACCTGAACCTGGATAGGGTCACCAAGGATGTGACAGACCTGAACCTGGATATGGTCACCAAGGAAGTAAAGGCCAATAGAAAAGAGAAGAGGCAGGGCCGAGTCCAGAGACACTCCAGTTTTAAGAGGTTAGAGCACACAGGAACCAGCAAATGAGACAGGGAATGAATGAACAGGACAAATGGTTTTCTCTCATCCTGGAGACCTGCTGAGGCAGTGGTTAAGAGCCTGACTGCTAAAAAAAAGATCAACAGTATGAATCCATCAGCTGCTCCTTGGAAACCCTATGGGGCAGTCCTGATTTCTCCTGTAAAGTCAACATGAGTTGGACTGACTTGATGGAAACAGGTTGGAAGCCACAAGAATAAAATATTTCTGGGGAGGGAATAATTCAAATGTGTCAAATCTTTTGATATGCCAAGTTGTAATGGAGGCAAAAGAAGTTACTGCTGCGTTGAGCTATGTGAGATTATTGATGAACTTGCAGCTGATTGTGCAGGTGAGCAAAGATGTGAATGAGGGCTGGTGTAAAGGATGAGGTTCCCTTGGGTTTGAAGGAGTGTTTAATTTGGTATTCTAGAAGAAGTAGAAGGATGGGTGATGTGAACATTGAATAAGAGCCATGAATGGTTAGGCAGTATATGCCCTCATCCAAGTTGCCTAATGGGGAGATGAAATTTAGGAAGTAAATTCCAGCAGCCTTCAAATTGCCCAGGCTAGTGCCATGTCATGAGACTTCATCTACCTGAAGGAAAGATAGCCTTTTTCTTGTACACACAAAGATGTGCTGGTGATAGTCCTAGACTAAAATGTAAGAGAAGCATCTGTGTGGATATTGAAATGGACAATTATAGTAGAACTGGCATTCAGTGAAAGTGATGTTCAAGAGCTGAAGTATTCAAAAATGAAGAAGAGTAGTAACCTGGGAGTTGGCGATGGTGTTATTGTGTTCCCTTGAGTCACTTCTGACTCAGTGGGACCCTGTGTACAACAGAACAAAACACTGCCCAGTCCTCTGCCATCCTCACGTTGCTGTGTTTGAGCCTATTGTTGCAGGCACTGTGTCCATTCATCCCATTGCGAATCTTCCTCTAAGCAGGATGTCCTTCTCCAAGGACTGTTCCCTCTTGGTAACATGTGCAAAACACATGAAAGAGAATCTCACCATCCTCACATCCAAGGGCATAGGCAGGTTCCGTAAGATGGGGTGATGGGTGGTAAGTTCTAATGACATGACACACATGCAGGAATCACGCAGAGAGCAGGAAAGGAGAGTAATCTGGAAGCACCAATGAGAATAGAAGCCCCAGCAGCACAGGGGTTAAGTGCTTGACTGTTAACTGAAAGATGACCTGGTGATTTGCTTCCTTAAAGACTAAAGCCTTGGATACCTTATGGGTAGTTTTCCTCTGTCCTACAGGGATGCTGTGAGGCACAGTTGACTCTACAACACACAGCAAGATTTTTGCATCCAGGCACTGTGGTATAAGGTGGGGAGGATACACTTTGAGTATGCGGGCTTCAGGGGAAGCGGTGTCCATAGAAGACAGCTGGGCTTGCAGATCAAAATGGAAAAGGAATGTTCAGAGAAAAGATGGGAGATGGGGGAGGTTTTGCTGCTGACGAACCCCTAATTCCAGAGGAAACAGTGGAAGAGTTTTAGTAGGAGCAGTGGGGATCCGGTGGAGAGCACTCATCCCATAATTAAACTAGAACAAGGATAAGTAGGTTCGCTTAATTTGAACCGTGAATGGGTACTTCACAAAACAACACATAACCACATATATTCAGTTAATGTGACCAAAACTGCATTTCCTGACCTCTCCTTTGAAGTGTTAGGGAAATAGCTATAGGGAATCACTGAAAGAATAGTAAAGAGCTTATTTCCTTGAGTATTCCTCTATTTGTCCACTCTGCATTTTATGCACAAACCACAATTGCTTCTCATAGGGAAAGTGTGTTTCTGCTCCGTGTTAAGTAGGTATGTGATACCTATCTCAGTGCATGACCTATCAGTCTTGTCTTAGGATATATTTCAAAACCTAGGTATCTAAAATATACTAAGTACTTACAGTGGTCAGCCTTTCTAAGCTGTTATATACATATTCTTTATTCTTCACAGCTGTTCTCTAAGGTAGGCAATGTTCATGTTGTTGTTAGGTGCTGTTTCTCACTTATGATAACCTCAAATAACAGAGTAGAGCTGCCCCATATTGTTGCCTTAGCTGTAATGGAAAGGAGCTCTGGTGGCCCAGTGGTTAGGTGCTCAGCTGTTACCCGGTCAGTGGTTGGAACAAACTAACTGCTTCTCAAGAGGAATATTTGACAGTCTTCTTCCCTAAAAGTTAGAGTTTTAGAAATCCTGCTCTGTTGTATGGAGTTGCTGTTCAGAGTAGACAAAAGTGGTGGGTTTTTGTTTGGGGTTGGAATTGTAACAGGAACAGATTGTCTACAGAGCTGCTGGGTGGCTTTGAACCGCCAGTCTTTCAGTTAGCAGCTGGCACTTAACCACTTGCACTATGAGGGCTCCTTGATAATACTCATTGGCTTGATTATTATTGTTGTTGTTGTTTTTAACAATGAGAAAATTGAAATTTAGAGAGTTTAACCATCCTAGCTAAGTTGTGAGCCCAGTGTGACTAACAACTAAAGGCCATATTATGACCACTTTGATATTCAGCCAGGAACCAGAGGGAACAATTATTAGCTGGCAGTTACTGATACAGTTTGCCTCTTCAGTATTTGTCCAAATCTGATTACACACTTGGGATTTTGAAGAACCCTTGGCTTATCCAAATTAAGGAATGGGATAGCACATGATTTCTTGCAAATCAGTAATAAATTCCATGAAACGGAACTGGATTAGGCAATTTCCTTGCCTACCATACTTCCTAATGCATAGATGAACGAGAAGTTAGAATGAATATACATTCCACACTTTTTTTTTAAGCTGTGCAAATATACCTTGAAAATTGAAATCTGATCAGAGAGAGGAGGTCTCCTGGGAGGACTAGAGAGAGAGAGAGAGACATCAAGGGGCAGGGGAGGGAGGAAAGGAGAACGGAAAAGAAAGAGGGGGAGAAAGGGAGGGAGGGAAAGGAAAAGAAAGGCAACCCAGCTTCTGTTTTTCTATCTTTATCCTCCCTCCCCTCTCCTTTTCCTGCATTGGGATGAAAACATGGGGAATACGGAGGTAAGCTAAAATTGATACGGCAGTCCTTGAAACAATCAGCAGAAGAAGCTTCTGCTGTCTTGGAAACCCTGGTGGTGTGGTGGTTCAGTGCTAAGGCTGCTAACCAGAAGGTCAGCAGTCCAGATCCACCAGGCGCTGCTTCCGAACTCGATGGGGGGTTTCTGCTCTGACCTATGGGGTCTCTGTGAGTGGGAAGTGACTTTACTGCTGAGGGTTATTTTCAAATTAATAATCATTAAGTGACATTTGCTCCACCATTAAAAGAGGAGAAGCAGATAAGAATTTGAGACCACACTTTAGGAAAACTACCAAAAAAGAAGTTAAGCTCCTGTTCTTAAATGCTTGGTCATAGTCAGTTGCACTTGAGTCCTTAGGAGGACCTAAGATAATGACAGCCCTCTTCTTGGAACCATTTGGCCAGGGAAACAGATTCTTTTGAAATGGGAGATGCTTTGCCAAATCACATGTTTTAAAAGTTTTGGTGAAAAATTTTACAATGTAGGATCATGTTTTATTATAAAATTTGCAAGACACAAAAAAATATGTTTAACTCCTATATAAAAATCAAAACCAAATGTGCTGCCATCGAGTGGATTCTGACTCTTAGTGACCTTATAGGGCACAGTAAACTGCCCCAGAGGGTTTCCAAGGAGCACCTGGTGGGTTCAAACTGCCAACCGTTTGGTTAGCAGGCATAACACTTAACCACTGTAACACCAAGGTTAACTCCTATATAGTTTACATTAGTAAGAGTTTAAAAATACAGTCTTGAGAATTTAAAGTGTTCCAGTTTACAAGCTAAACCCTAGAGATCAAAATGATTTAGGTGAATCACTTGATACATCTGTGTTGACAACCCATGACCATTTATACCAATATAAGGATAGATCTCTGTCCCCAAAGAAAATATCTTGAATTTTATGGGCTATATTAGGCAGAGTTTTATGGGTCTATATATATTTGAATTGTTTAACTTAATATTTTGGAAAAATATTTTAGCATAATAACATAAAGTTGCTTACACATATTAAGTTGACTTATGATGTCTGCTAACATCTGCGTGTTTTATTTGAAATGATTCCTTTAGTTTACAGACTTCAACCTCTTAATCCTTTGTTTATTAGTTGTTATTAACCAGAAAATAATGAGTTTTTCTCTTTGTACTCCTAATATGTTTCATGTTTAAAATCAATAGTAAATATCTTATTTTTTAATATGAAGAAATGGGAAATGTACAGTTTTCATTCACAGAGGTCAAAAAAGTTCTGCTTGTTGTTAACTCGAATGTCTTTCATGGAGGAGCTGGAGCTTTAGTGAGGGAATTAGTGTTTTAAATGTCTGTTTAGGAAAAAAAATAGACCATGTGTCCCATGTTTTAGTCTTTGGCTCTCTGGGTAACTAATGATTCCAATATTTTATATGGTCTTCTTTCATTATTCTTTATGGCCAGTTTTTTAAGTTGCTTTCTGATTGTGTTATGCTTGGCAGAGCTATATTAACTTAATGAAACATTATTCATCTCACTCTTTGTTTTTGTTGGCTCAGAAGCCACAGTTTGAGGAATTTTTTTTCCAAAAGTAGAAAGAGCTTGAAGGTGGCCTGAAGTGTGTGGGTAGACTGTCTGTTGAGATGTCAGCTAACATACACTGAGGGAGCAGCATCCTAGAGAAGTTGAGGTGTGCACTGCTAAAGCGGAAGGCAGTGCTTTGATTTAGGCACCAGCAAGTGATAGTCACACTGACAGTTTATTGGTGGCAGTTTTATACAGTATGTCTTAGTCATTTAGTGCTACTTTAGTAGACATAACTAGTGGATGGCTTTAAAAAGAAAAATTTTATTTTGTCACAGTCTAGTAGGTTAAAAGTCCAAATTCAGGGTGTCAGTCCCAGGGGCTGGCTCTGGAGGAACACCTTTGTCATCAGTCTTCCCCTAGACTGGAAGCTTCTGAGGTGCAGGAATGTTTGTCCTTTCTGAAGGACCAAATCAGCTCCTGGCATGGCTTGCTTTGTTGTTGGTATGAGGTCCCAGATGATCTACTAGCTTCATATATCTCAAGTCACTGTCTCTCGGCACCAGACAATCTTATACATTGAGTTCAGTCCCACCAACAAAACTGCTGCCCACCCACCTTCATGAACATCATAGAGGCAGGATTTAGAACATGGAAGAATATCACACAGTACCAGGAATCATGGCCCAGCTAAACTACCACACACATTTTTGGAGAACACAGTTCAATCCATGGAACAGTGGTAGTTCTCTTGTAGACCTCCTATAAAGGGTACTTGGGTTTGATTTCCAGCCAATGAACTTTATGCACAACCACTTCAGTGGAGGTTTGCGTTTTGCTATGATGCTGAGCAGCTTTCATTGGAGATCCCAAACCAAGACAGAGTAGAAAGAAAGGCTTAATGATCTACTTCTGAAAATCATTCGGTGAAAAGCTGACGGCTTATAACGGTCTGACCCCGTAGGGGTGACACAGGACTGGATAGCATTTTGTTGGTATGGGATCACTGTAAGGAGGGAGGCAGCTGGATGGCAGCTAACAAGAAGAACAGAGGAGTTGATGATGACTATTGCGGAATCGGGAAAGTAGGATTTGAGTAACTTTCGAAAATGGTGCCAGCCTGTTTGGAATCTCTCCTCATAATTTATTGCTCCTCTTGTTTTGCTGGAGGTTTTCAGTAGCCTACTTGTGAATACTGCAGTGTGAGTTTACATAGCATGGTGTGTGTGTGTGTGTGTGTGTGTGTGTATGTATGTTTTTGTGTTCAGAGAGTGGGGATTTACAAAGGCGTTTACAGGTTTCTGGATGTGCCTAGAGGAAGGTAAGACAGCCTGATCAGTCCTTCCCTGACAGCCATTCCTAAGACTCTTGCAGATGAAGAAAGGGATTTTTTTTCAGTGACTGTACACAGTCTCCTCATTTTCTTGGACTAAGCTTTCTTTTTTGTCTTTCATCCAACATCTCCATTTTAGTTAATGACTTTGTTATTTTGTGGAGACACCTGTTCTTCCTTGGTGGCCTAAAGGAACTTAAGTATGTGTAAATTATGATGTTCTAGCCACACATGGAAGAAATACAGAAGAATGAGAATGCTCTTTACAGTCAGAAGTGACTGTTGGCAGGATATAAACTTCCTCTGCCCACTCTTTCTTCTTTCATTCCGGCCTACAGGTTATACTGTTCTTGAGAAATATGAAGGGTTTCAAAAGATCATGCTACCCTGGATGTTCTCTCTGACTAGTATTTTACTTAAACCAGTAAATTCAATTAGTCATTAATCCTAATACTTGATGTCCATAGGGCTAGGAATCTCACAGTCTCCCTTGTATTTTTCCCTGGGTGTTTTGATAACTTTTTTGGTCAAAATAAAACAGCTGGGCACCATCTATATATCACCCCCTTCATCAGCACTTTCCCAAATGTGTTATCCTAGCCCTTTCAAACATTGCTTAGATACTATCTTCCATTTCTTTCTTCCATCAGGGAACTCTTTTTCTTAAACATTTCTTCTCGAACTGTGAACTTTGTTCTTTTACAAATGGATTTTGGTTAGTTTTAATAACTCAGGAATCACAGAGGGGAAAAGAAAGTTTTCTTTTTAAGTGCAGATAATGCTGAGAGAGATAATTCATAGTGATTGGAAGGTGAGTATGATCTCACAGTAAAAACAAACTCCCAGTCAAATAAAAACAAGAATTAAAGATGTTTCCCCAATTACTCAGCTATCCAGTTTTTAAAATTGACTTATGTAGCTTTTGATTCATAGATAAGAACAAAGCACATGTGCTATTAAGAAAAAGTCTTTTTCACTGATACAGTTCATCCCTTCACTGCTTCCTCGCTAAGGAGACATTGTATACCTATTTCTCAAACAATTAGGTCTTACTTAACTCCCCTTTATAGAACACTGGAATCGATAGTTTACACTATGAAGTTTAAAGTAACTAATGGTAATACCCCTGGGCAAGTGAAGCACTTTCCCTTGACCTTGCCAACCTTTCACTGTTTTCCTTCTGTCCTCTGTCTCTTTCTCAATTTCTAGATCATTTACTTAATTCTCATGCAAGTGTTTCAGGAACCTAGTAGATCACAGATGTTTTATCAGTATAAAAGAACCATCCTGTACTGTTTTTATCCCCGCAAGCAGATATCATGTATTGTTATTCTCCATAATGCTGGGAGACATTCTTTTTGGTTCTCTCGTAGGTGGTGTTAAAGGCTGTTACCCTCGGGGTATGCTTTCTGGTTTGAGTTTTTCTTTTCTGGACTTTGACGTACTATATGTGTGGCTATCCAGAGATATTAATCTGGCTGTATTATCCTATTTGATAAGTCCATGCTTGTAGGAGGAGTTTTTAGAGCTATACCTTCAATATGTGAAATGTCTCTTATGTTACCTATGGAGCATCATTAGCTTGTTTACTACAAACAAGTGTTGTGAAATATTGGTGGGCATTGCAATAAAATTGGAGTATATTCAACTTTGTGATAGCAGAGTCATTTGTAGCATATGATACCAGCCACCAAAATCATTTTAAAAAGTGTTGCATGATTTCATCTGATACGCACATATTCTTGTGTGTGTGTGTGTGTGTGTGTGTGTGTGTGTGTAACTGATATAAATATCATCTGATTCACCATTTCTTTTGGTTTATTTTATGTTTTTGGTTTTGCAAACCACTGCTAATTAAGATGACAGTGTCAGAGAAGTGAGCAAACTATTTCTAGTTCTGAAAAACCTGGATGGTTTATCTACATTCCTACTTAAGAGTTTTAAGAAAATAGTCTCTTCTCCCTCTTAAAGATATTCCATCACCAAAATTTTACTTATTTTCTCCAAAACTTTGGGCTAATGAAGTAAGTTATCAAGTGTGGTGAAAGTTTAAGTTATATAAATTGTTTGGTACATTTTATTCATAGAAGTTATTGTTTTATGTAAATTTTGAAAATTATTATTTGAAATTATTTTAAAATTATTTATTGAAAATTGTTGTTTCTATTACACAGTTGTTATAGTTGTTACTTTTTTTTCTAGGAGTTGATATTAATGGACTTTCTAACATCATATATCCTTTGAAAGCTTCCTTTGAAGGCAACAGAGAAAATTATTTAAACTCAAATACTATGTATTTATCTTAGAACAAGGAGTGTTTTAAGAGAGGGCAGTTTGACTTAGTTTGGATACAAAAGGGATTAAGAAATTATCTTTATGTAAAGAATTGAAGTCCCTGAAAGACTGAGTGGGGTCATATGTGTTTCCTATGTTTCCTTTAAGTCATTTTTTACCCTTCTTGTATATATTTTTTGCTGTGTATATTCAGAACATCTCAAAGAAAAAAATTCAAATGTAAGTACTAAATGTATAATACATTGTAACTGAACTTGTAACTTTTGAATTGTCTATGCATTGATTGTACAAAACAAATTTTAATTATCACTGCTATGTTTTCATAGACTTCGTCTATAGAATTAGTTGTTCCATACCATTGTTCTTTGAAGATATATTTTTGAAACCTTGTGTGCTCAAAATCAAGGCTTGAGTCTTGATGGTGTTCTACAGCACCTCATACAGTGTTTGACATGAAGAAAAGTGTTCAATAAATGTTTTATGAGTGAATGAATGACTAATAAATAACCAAGCTTCCCCTAAGACCAAGCCCTCTTTTAAAATTCTGTCAAATTATAACAGTGAACCAGTATTATCCCCGATATGCTATGTACAGTTTGATTAAATTTTTTCTTCATAAAAATGTTATTGAGCCTGTAGTGTGTGTCAGGATTATTTTTACAGAAAATGGATGTGATTTGAGAACATGTAGTTTGATTGTTCATAAAATTGAAAAGGAAAGGTTAGAGAGAGAACCTACATAAATGAATTTTTTCAAACAATGCACCTCTCCTTGCCCGTATTAGGCCTTTGAACATTGATGGCCTTGGTAGCCTGTTGCTTATTGTGTGGTTCAGTAGGACTGAATGCGGCGAATTGTAGGAAGTATCAGTGCTGCGGTAATTATGGGATGCCCGGATTCTAGCCTGTGTTGTGGCTCTGCCCCTACAGAACTCCTATAGTTTTCTGTTAGCATTGTGATTTCTTATTTGACTTTTAAATTTCCTTATTTCTGTTTTGCTGTGGAAAACCACCAAACTGTCACTGTCTCCTGAAAATAAAACAATACTCAAGGTAAATACGTTTGCAGTTAGTGAGGGGTCCTGCAATTTCCCACTGACTTGCAAAGGGGAAAGCTCTGTGGTTTGGCTTCCACATGTTTTCTGATTGTCATTGCCCAGCCAGCTAAGTGCTGTCAAGTCGGATAGGATAATTAAATAAAGAAAGAAGCTTATGCTTTTCAAATTTAAATAAAAAAAGAGAATATTCACTTTTTATATGTGATTTTTCATAATACAAACTGCTTTGCTGACCTCCTGTTCCCTGAATTCTTCTTTAAAAAAAACCTGAAAATTAATTTTAAAAATAGATACCTTGAATAAATTAATGAAAATCAAATCTAGCAGTTTAGTTTAATAATCTTTTATAGAAGAATCCCTGGTGGTACAGTGGTTAAAGTGCTCAACTGCCCACCCCCAGCAACTCTGCGTGAGAAAGATGTGATGGTCAGCTTTTGAAGCAGTTTAGGACCTTGGCAACTCTGTGGGGTCACTGTGAGGAGAAATTGATGCAAAGGGTAAGAGTCATTATAGATCACTCTTCTGTGCCCACCTTTGCCAAATTGCTGAGCTTGCAGCTACTGAGGCAGACGTAACACCAGTATTATAGAGGCAGTCAGGCGTCCTGGGCCGAGTAGAGGATGAGCACATCTACCTCCAAGACTGGGATATACCCCGAGACTGGGATATACCCCGAGACTGGGATATACCCCGAGACTGGGATATACCCCGAGACTGGGATATACCCCGAGACTGGGATATACCCCGAGACTGGGATATACCCCGAGACTGGGATATACCCCGAGACTGGGATATACCCCGAGACTGGGATATTCCCCGAGACTGGGATATACCCCGAGACTGGGATATACCCCGAGACTGGGATATACCCCGAGACTGGGATATTCCCCGAGACTGGGATATACCCCGAGACTGGGATATACCCCGAGACTGGGAAAGCGGTTCAAATTTGGTCTTTCAGTATGAGCTCTCCTGGCAGAAAGATGGGGAAGGATGTTTGGAGGAGGGACAATCAGAACTGGTACAACAGTACAGCAAGTATGTGTGTTCTGGAGGGAGCACAGAATCCAGATTGACTTCAGTAGATGGTCTCAGTGGGGAGGCAGTCAAGATGTAAGACTAGAAAGAGAAACAAAATCAAGTTTGCATATTGGTTTTTCCCTTGTGGCTTGGATTAAAGACCAGAGCTCTCATCTGGGGGTTGCCTTCTTGTGTCCCTGCCAGTGGACTAGTAATTACATTGAGAGCGGATACCACCCGTATCTTTGTTGCAGCACTCCTCTTTAAAAATAAGAGTTCTAACTCTCTTTTCTGGTTCCGTTGCATTTCAAGTTGAATGGTAAATGAAAAAGAGAGAGGAGTAGCTTGGAAACATTTGAGAAGAGAGACTGAACTCCTCAGTCGTGGTTGAACACAGCCCTCAGTTTCCCTAGGCTTCAAGGCTGCCGGTGGTTACTAGTAATCCTCAACCATTGTTTACTCCGAGGCTTCTAGATAGAATATTTGGGGTAGGGGGTTAAGAGTGAGTGGGGAGTAGAGGAATATCAAATACCAAGAATCGCACAAAACTGTTTAATTTTAAAACCATCAGATTAGCTTTGAGCATGGTTTTGGATTGCCTACCATCTGGCAGGCCAGCAAAATGTTTAAAGATTTCTGTACCTTAAAATTGTTGAATGATAAAAGTTTCATGAAGAACTGGTCCTCTCATTTTTGTTTGCTTGTCTTCAGTTTGTCCATCTATACAAAGGGGTTTTGAGGTATGAAGTACTGGCATGAGTTTTGTGATTATGCCAGCCCATAGCTAGAAAAAATAGCTCCTATTCTCTTCTGCATGCCAAGAAGATCTCACTGCCTAAGCTGCATGTCACAGTTTGATATTTATTGGCTAAAACATCTGTCCCAATTTTTCAGTCTCCTGGCTTCTGTTGTAATTTTACATATGGGGGATTTTCCCTGATCCTTTTTTTAACATTAATTTGTGTTTGGCTTCTGTTTCAGAGGCCAGACTCACTCCCTTAGGTAAATGTTCAGGCAACTGTTTCAAATGAGCCCTGCATTATTTATTTATCACATCTATTATTAAGAGAGCTGGAAGAATAAGTAAAAGTAGAAACAGTGTGTTTTGTCTGACGATGAATCTGCAGGACCCTGCACGGTCCATCTGCTCAGTGAGTGTGTTTAGATTCAGCCATCTGCAAGTCGTGTATGGTGAAGGAATGAATGAAGTGACTCTCCTGCACGTATTAAAGAGCCCATATTTCTGTCCTTAAAGTACATATGTATGTTGTTGTTGTGTGCTGTTGAGCCACTTTCAGGCGACCCTGTGTTAGGGACTAGAACTGCCCCACTTGGGTTTCCCAGGCTCTCAACTTTACAGGAACAGATTGCCAGCTCTTTTCTTCCGAGGAGCCACCGGTGGGTTTGAATAGCCAGCATGTTGGTTACTAGCTGAGCACTTTAACTATTACACTGCCGGGGCTCCTTGAAAAAAAGTGTGTATTTACATGTATAGGTGCACGTGTGCACACGCACACTGATTTGAGTCCATTGCACGTGTGCCTGTGCTCATTTTTTTCCTTGGTTAGTTTTTGGAAGAAGATTAAATTTTTCTTTTTGTTTTTGTCCCCCTCAGGAACAGTCTTTAGTAGATTTTCTACTGTCATTATGTTGCTAGTGCGCAGCAACTCCATGTACGACAGAATGAAGCCGGCGTCATTCTCCCAGTGGCTGCTGTGTCCGAGCCCAGCTGTTGCAGCCACTGTGTCAGTCTGCTTTGTCGAGGGTCTTCCTCTTTGTCACTGACCCTCTTTGCCAAGCATGGTATTCGTTCCCAGGGATTCACCTTTGATCACATGTCTGAAGTACATGAGATGAAATTTCACTATCCTCGGTTCGAAGGAGCGTTCTGGCTGTACTTCTGAGACAGATGGGTTTGTTCTTCTGGCAGTCTGTGGTGTGTTCCGTATTTTTCACCAACACCATTCTTCAGTGTCATCATTTCTTCTTTGGTCTTCCTTATTTGTCCAGCTTTTGCGTGCCTATGAGGTAATGGAAAATACCATCATGTGGGTGAGGCACACATTAGTCCTCAAAGTAGCATTTTTTCTTTTTAATACTTCAAAGAGGTCTTTTGCAATAGAGTTGCTTAGTATAATGCATATTTTGGTTTCTTGATTACTGCTTCAATGGGTATTGATTTTGGATCCAAGTAAGGTGAAATCCCTGACAACATCAGTCTTTTCTCCATTTATCATGATGTTGTTTATTGATCCAGATGTTAATATTTTTGCTTTATTTATGGTAATGTGTAATCCATAATGACAGCTGTAGTCTTTGATCTTCATCAGTAAGTGCTTCAAATCCTCCTTGCTTTCAGCAAACCAAATTATGTCATCTACCGCTTGTCTCAGCCTTCTTCTTATAGTCCAAATTCTCAGATTGTTTGCTCAGCATACAAATTGAGTAAGAATGTTATAAGGATACAACCCGTACACACACTTTTCCTGACTTTATCCTATGCAGTATCCTCCTGTTCTGTTTGAATAACTGCACCTTGATCTATGTACAGGTTCCTCAAGAGCACAATTAAGTGTTCTGGAATGCCCATTCTGTTTTCTATTACATTCTAAAATTTATTGTTTAAAATATACATGGCATATGAAACATGCATTGAACAGTTTCTACATGTCTAATTTGGTGACACTGATTATATTCTTCAAGTTATGCATGTTTCTCACCCAGATTGTTCCTCTTCATTAACCTAAAGTCACCCCCAGCAGCCTGTCTAACTGTTGTAGGTGCTGTTGTCAGTTTGATCCCATATAGACAGTCCTTTAAAAGAGCAGGATGTTCAAGATAGGCATTCTTTACTAATTAAGCTATACTGTTGTTTGGTTGAAGGAGCACTGGTGGTGCCATGGTTAAAGTGCTGGGCGGCTGACTGAAAGGAAATCTGTGCAGATCTACCAGCCCCTACACAGGAGGAAGAGGTGGCAGTCTGCTTCCATGAAGATTATAGCCTTGGAAACCCTATGGGGCAGTTCTGCTAAGAATTGACTTGACAGCAACATGTTTGGTTTATAGAGGTTTTGTGTGATTTAAGGAAGACTTCAGGGAATATTTTTGTTTTCAGATTTAAAGATTATCTCACAGCAGAATGTTGATGGTTCATCCAGTCTCGGTGTTGCGTTTTCTTTTTCTTTGGGGTTCTGTATTTATTTTATCACAAATAAATAGTTAGGAAAAAAATAGTTTGACAAGAAAAATTGGTGTCAGTTGTAGAAAAAAGGGCTAGGGAGGAAAAGGACTACCAGTGGAGGAATTCTCATGACACTGCTGTTCAGTATAAGATAAACAGTGTTGGGTTAAAGGAAAATCGATCATTCTGAGAACTAACTTCATAGTATTTCCTGTTGCTGTTTCAATTCTATTATCCTGCCATCCATCTGAAATTCTGGGCTCTAACTGGAACAGAATCTTTCTTTTGGAAACACCATATGTGTATTGTGTGACTCACTATCCAAACAGTGCAATAATGAATTTAAACCAAAAATATGAAGCATATGTGCTGATATTGAAATAGGTGTCACAATGTCCTTTGGGGACTTAGATCAGAAATAGAGGGAATTGTGAACTAGATAGCTCTTATCTGTGGCAAAGACAGCTGATAATCTTCTTCTGGTTTCAGCAGCAGAGTATTCCCGGGAAATAAGGCCTTAATTGCATGTATACTGATTCATGATTTGTTGTGATTTAGTCCCGCTGCACTGAAGTTAACCTTTAAAAAATGAATAAAAATATTTCATAAGCAAGTGCTGGCAGTGAATTTAAATTTTAATGTCTGGTATACAGAAACCTTCTCATATTTTCTATAAATTCCTCAATATCCACAAACTGCATTTGGTTCCTCTTTTTAAAACAATCAGTAAGTTTCCAGTTTTCTAGGTAGAAATACTACCCTGAGAATCTAAAAGTAGTAAAACACATTCACCAATAACTGCTTGACTTCTCTGGCTGGGCTTACATTACATCCATTTAGATATATTCGGCTGGGCATTTATATCCTGTCCACCACCTGTCTCTTATCCCCCCCCACTAGTCATACTGTGGAGGGATGTTGGAACATTGAGAAGATCATTTCTGACATCAGTATACAAAATAGAGTTATTTTTTCAATATAAGATGGTGATTATTTCCAATATTTCTTGATAAGTAAATCTGAATACACTGCTACAGATTATTGATCATTTCCTGGAGAGAAGTTTAGGAGCTATATTTTATGCAAGTAGTGTTATAAAATATATCTTTACTAGAATATTTAGACTAAGGAAAAGTATTGCATTGCATCAGCTTGAAAAAAGTCACCTCATATTTAATACAGGGACTTCTCTCACTGTATCCACTGGCAAGTCCTTTTGCTGTTTCAACTGTAGAGTTTTCTAGACCCATCACTCTCACCCATAGTTCTCAGTTATTTCATTTTTGTTTCCAAATGATTTGTTCCCCTGACCATAATTATGTACCGTGTCAGTACCTCCAACCTGATGCAACCAAATTAAACTTCTTTCAGTGTGGAATTTTCTGAAGGAGTTCTTAGCTATTGAGGTTGAAGGTATAAGTGAAAACTTCATAGGCTGTACAGCTAGACTAGCTTAGCCTTGGAGCCCATCTCTGCTGTTTTGTTTCTTACATGACCATTCCAAGTGACTTAGCCTTTCTCAGCTTTCTCTGTCCAAAACAGAAATAATACTTTTCTGTTTTGCAAAAAAGCTGCAAAGATTATATGAGATCCCATATATAAAGCACCTGGCATTAAGAACTGATATTTTTCCCCCAGAATTTATTCATTTGGTGTCCTGATTACTTTTTCCTCAGCATTCTCTTTCATAAACTGTATTTTCATTGCTAGACAACTGTGTACTCAAGTCTTTTCAAAAGCCACGTGACTGTTTTCACCACTGGGCATGTGCATATTCCTCCCTTTTGAGTAACTTTTTACCCAGTCGCTTTCCTTCGAAACCTAAGTTAGCATCTTTCTGAGTTAACTATTTCCTTGGAAACTTTCCATGAATTAGCATTAGTCCTGGTGCCCTTAGAAAGTCATGTTGTATGCTTCTACCATATGTTCTCAAGTTATTTTCTCCCACATAAATTCCTTGTGCCTCCTGTCTTTTACCTAAGTCTCCAGTCCACCGCTAATCCTACAAATTCCTCACTTTGATTCTCCCAGTAATACTTTTTCTGCTGGCTGATGCAGAAAAGGGCCTGCACCCATGCTGCTTCTGAAATCTCTTTGGTGTTAAACCTCTCAGGTGGAATTCAGAGAAAGCTCTACTGGAGAATTCTTGCTCCAACAGGGGTTTCCCAGAGCAGAGAGTGTTTGTGGGTTCCTAAGACACCATGACAAGGAGATACCCATTCTCCTAAAAAGCAGTCTTTTTCAGATAAAATGTCTTCTATAGTGTAGGCAACAGGGAGGCTGGTTACCTTATCATCTGTGGATGGTACTATTGAAAATATCTGCCTTGAGTGGGTAGCTGGCACCTCAGATTTCGATTTTCCTCCTCCACACTATGTGTCAGTTCACAGGAGTAGATAAAAATGCCATGGGACACCAGGAATTCTATAGAGGGAAAGCTGTTAGACAGAAGTCTTAATCAGTGGGGCAGGGTAGACTGAAAACAATTTCATTAATTTAGATTATTTTCTGAAGAATAGTGTGCATTGTCCAGTATCTGTATTCAGATTCAAGTAGTATCTGCTGACTCTCAACTTTTGGGTCAGATTTTTTTTTTTTTTAACTGTCTACACAATAGACCTATGACGTAAAAATTACCAATTAGTGGATGAGGAGAGGGTGGCTTAGAGAGGTTAAATGTCTTGTAACTGGACCCACATGTTCATTAAAGGATCCCGTCATGCCCAGCATAGGTACTTTTCTCTTTGCTGAGCTCTTTTGCTTTATTTTAAGACTCCATTTTCAACTGGAGAAAAGCTCCAAGTGACTTAATTACAGTGGATATAAAAAAAAAAGGAATTCAAATTAGTAATACCGTTCTCTCTCTGTTTCTAGTTTGTGCAAAGCAGGTGACTGATGACACGTCTTCCACTCGAGATTCAGGCCTTACTAACACAGCAGTGCAAAGCAAGTTAGTGTCTTCCTTTCAGCAACACACCAAAAAGGCTCTTAAGCAGGTAAGATAGCTCACATTTGTTCTTTGTCCCAGGGTTCTATCTAGTTACAGTGATGGGAGTCCTGTTGATCCAGCAGAAGACAATAGGTACACCCTGGATTAAAGCACCGCTGTAACATTCACTACAACAATTTTAATCTAGGCTAAAGTCTAGGAGAGTCATGCTGAGAACTTTGATGTGCAATTAAGAGGGAAAATGTGTGTGGAAACATTAAAATTTGGATGAAGCTTTTTTATTATTTGAGATTTATACTAAATACATTGGGTCTTAAAGGTATTGTGTATTTTGAAAACAATAATGTCTTTATGGGCTCTGTTTATCTGATAGTTTGTTGCAGAAATAAACAGTTTCTTATTATTGATATGCAGCAAGTTACAAACTAATTATGGCTTACTTGTATCTAAAATATTCATTACTGAGTGTTGCTTGTTACAGAATGGCAGTTAACTTTGCAGTATTATTCCATTCTTACATACACAGTCTCACTGTGGGTGGTCTTGCACAGAAATGGGGTAGGAGGTAATAGTTACCAGATTGAGCCCTAGGCTGTAACGTTCTACTTGCTGTTGAGTCAGTTTTGACTTGTGATGATCCACTGTGTGTCAGAGTAGAGTTGTAATCCATAGGGTTTTCAATGCTGTTGGTTATTGGAATTGCAACACTTCTGTTATATTAAAGGTTGTAACAGTATTTTAACTTACATAGGTCCAATATGCTAGTGAGCTGAGTATTTATATCACTGGTTTTGTGAAATGTTTTGAGCATCAAAGAACAAAACTGAATTCGTTGTTTAGGTCCCTCTTTAACTGATGAAATAAAGGATGAATGATGATGGGGAAGCCTGGGCAAAGGCTCATTCAGGCAGCAAATAGGATGCAGGTAATAAAATACTAAACAGAATAGAACAAAAGACATGAAACTGGACACTTGTAGCTGTGGGAGCTAATAAACCCGGGTGTGCTTAGAAATGAAATGCGTAACTTCTAAAAGCAGCAATTCAGAAAATGTGTGCATTGTGAAATCTTCCTGAATATGAATGCAAAGATAAAGAGTCATATCACTGTAACCTTGTATCTCATTAATTTTTTACTTTCATCATTTGGTTTGAGATCATTTGAACATTGTTTATGATTAAGAAAAGTTTGTACAACTTTCTGTTAGCATTTCCCTCCTGTTGTTGTGGACTACTTAAGATCTAAGTCGTATTTGAAGAAACCTCACTATTTCCTGTATGCTTTATCATGTCCTGAAAGTTATTTATTCATTTCTCAAAACTCCTTGTTTCATATCCAAAGAGAAAATTAATACCTAGGAGATATGACTCAGAATACGACAGAGATGTTGATATTTGATTAGTAATCAAATTCTTATTGGAAATGCATTTAAAAGAAAAGCTGCCCGTGCAGAATTTTGCCTAAATTCCCTGTAATTGCTGAGTTTCTTGAGACAGCATTGCAAAAATTGACTGAACATGCAGCGTTCCAAATTGTAGCAGCCTCAGCAAATCTGCAGCTTCCTTTTTTGGATAGTTGAATGGCAAGGACTAGGTGGAGTTCTTTGCAATTATATACATACATATATATGAGTTTTTTAAAATATGTATTTGTGTGTATTCATACATGGAAAAGTCATAATTTCATGGACCTAAAGTTCTAGGCCTGATGGATCACTAACAGTATTAGCTGATATTTACATTTTCTGTGTTCTAGGCACAACACTGCATTTTACATGTGATTGGCCATTTAACCATTATGTAAATCCATCAAATAGTGAACTCTATTTCCTATTAGTCTGCCATAGGAAAACTAAGACCCCTGTGTTAAACAAGTGGGATTAAAGAGTGTGTACAAGATTACTCAGAGTAAGTCTTGGAGAAGATCTGTGAACCTAGTATCATAATTTCAAATTCTGTCTTCTTAACTGTGATACTACCTTTCAAAATGTGGTATGTGCTAGAATAGATCACTTTTGACATTCCCCAAGGAAATTCATAAGCTTGTACAGCGAAAGGAAAGCAATATAACGTAGTCATTAAGACGACTATTTCTGAACGCTTTTGGTACCAGCACATATTAATGGCACACAAAAATATTAGCCATTGTTTTTTACTCAAAATAGAAAGTATTCTGAGTCAGCAGAGCTTTAGGAGTCCAAGTATGCACTGGCCAGCATAGGTTCCCGGTAAGCATTAGGTACTAAAAAGGAAAGGCAGGGGAAAAATCAATAAATAAAATTCGTTACTGTTGAGTCAGTTCTGACTCAGAGCAATCCTATAGGACAGAGTAGACCTGCCCCATAGGGTTTCCAAGGTGCACCTGGTAGATTTGAACTGCCAGCCTTTTGGTTAGCGGCTGTGGCGCTTAACCACTGTGTCACAAATAAACAATCCAGTAGCTTTGAGATCCTCAGTATAAGGAAAAATAATTAGAAACTAACTTTCATGCAGAGTAAAAACCAGGACCCACTGCCATCATGTTGATTTCGACTCATAGAGCCCCGAAAGAACTGCTCCATAGAGTTTCCAAGGACTGTCTGGTGGATTAAAAGTGCCAACTTTGTGCTTAGCAGCTGTAGCATTAACCACTATGCCACCAGGGTTTCCATGCAAAATAAGGCAGACATAATTTGCCAGATCTGAAGCCCAACTCCTATACCACTCTCATCTAAAGTATGTTACTATAGAATGGGGATTCTTTTACTTCACAGCACTGTTGATTGTACTGTAATTATAGCCTGGGCAATATGGAAGCTATAATACCACTTGATTTTTGACATAGGATATTTTCATTGCTCCCAAATACTTGGGTCTCTTTTGCCTTGTAATCATCAAAATGGTAATATCATATGTTGTGTATAACACCATGAATAATATAGTTATTTCTGTAGTGTTTCAATTTTTTTTTTTTTTACATAATAAGCATATTCAGAAGTCTCTGGAGAGTAACAGATTGCTGATTATTACCTTGTTGTCTGTCTTCTTTCTGCTTTGTTATTTTAGTTGTAATGAACCCCAAAGTACAAAATGATTATATCTTGAATTTTGAAGAACAGTAATTAGGAAAGATTAAATTTTGATTTAAACAACAGAGTGAAATAAATGGGTGAATTCTGTGTTGTTTCTGTTGGTTTATTTGGGTCTTTCATTTGTATTTAGGGTGGTAGAATTTATAAAGTAGCAGATCTGTTTCTTTCTTAATGTGGCAAAGCAGATACATTCTTGCCATTTTGCTTTAAACTTTGTATGTTTGACCAGTCCTGTGAAATTCCAAAGGTTATGTTACATGATTGCAGTTTCTGACCCTGAGAGTTGACATTTAGCATACTAGCAACAATACAAATTGCTGGGCTTCCTTCAGCCAGCTGTTTCATGTGTGGTTATTTCTAATTATTTAAGTTTTAGCATTCATAGCATGTGACATTCTTGCCCGTGATATTTTCAGATTTTTAGTGATGGACTTACATGCATTCAGTGCTTCCTTAGGCTGCCTTATTGGTCATTTAAAATAAAAGAGACGTTTCTTGTTTAAGTAAATTCCAAGTTAGCAGCAAAGCATCTCATTTGGCATCTTATTTTTCCTTTAGGGTAGAAATGAGAACCATCTCATGTTTTCAGAGGTGTTCGACAAGCTCTCTGTTTCATAGAGAATTATTTGTCTGAGGGTTCTCATGTGTTTTACAAGAGAACACAGGAATGCGTCTCTAGAGAAAAGCATGTTTAGGCAGTCTCTTGATTTCTTTTTCACTTGAAGCCAGAATTATAATCGATGTGAGTATATGATCTTCAGTTTTCCTAGACTGTTTCAGTTCTGTTATGTTGGTTAGCTGTAAAAAGTTAAGTGTCTTTGCAGTTTTAAACCTGTAAATTTCTTTTGTACAGTACAGTTTCTGGAAGTATTAAACTTGGTAAGTTCAGTTTGCTTCTTGTTACAGAGGCCATAGATGCTGAAATTGTATTGTGTGGTGTGAGTGTGTGACAACCACACGTGAGACCAGCTTGAAAGCACAATCCTTCATAGTAGGCCGCACTTGTGCTTGCCACCTGCTTGCTTTTATTTCATGGCGGTTGCTTCTTTCTGGATTTAAATGTGCCTGATTTGAAGTTGTTGAGTAAGATCTTCCATTAGCATTCCAAAGTACAACTGAAGTTTGAGACAGTGGCTCATTGATATTAACCCTCCCCCCCATCAAGCAATGAATCCAGACTATTTTAGTGACACTGCTTATATAAACCGACTAGACGGCACTTGGCGTGGCTGGCTTATATAAAGTCCATGTCAAAATGAAACTATATTATAAATGAATTAACAGGGCTATGACTAACTAAATAAGCCCCATTGTGTGGAATAGAAAAAGGTTCCCCCCAGGCATTGTGACAAAATAGAACACCCCCTCTTTCAGGATACTCTTGGGCAGAACAGTTTATGCAGCTTTCTGAAGTGGTCCTCCTAATTCTATTTTCTTCATTCATTATGTGGGATTATATTTTCCAGGTTGTGAGATACTGAAATTTATGTAAAGACAAGTTAAATTTCCATTAATTTCTGTTATATCTGTAATCATGGTATGGAATAGGCATTTTCTGATTCTCTTGGAATTTCAGTTAAAGCACCCAGGAGAGGATGAGGGGAGTCAGGTACTCCCTGCTGGGAAGACACTTGTCAGCCTGAGGCACTTACTCAGAGGACATCAGGCTGGCGCACTGACCATCCCCAAGCACCTCGTGGAGAAAACTGCTTAAGAGTCTTAGAGGAAAGAGAAGTGAAGAAGGGTACTAGAGTAGATAGAGCTGTGGTACATCCTGTCTGTACTGGGGAAGGAGGTGCTTCCCTCCACACCACAGTCCTTGTTAGAGAAAGACTCAGAGGGAAATACTCTTGAGGATGAGACTTTTACTGGGAAGGGAGACTGGTATTTTGCTCAGTATTTATTACAGATGTTTTCCAGCTTACATATAAATAAATGATATATATACACATAGGCAGATATATGTGTATATTTTAAAGAAATGCTGTGCATTCATATAATTTGAGAGGACATAGACTGGGGAAGTCTTCAGGCAGAGAGCTCTCCATAATGGTGGGAACAGAAAAGAGTGTCAGACTATACTTTTTTTTTTTTTTTAATTTAACATGACTGAGTGAAAATGTACATTCCCATATAAATTTACATGCCCACCTATATGCAGCTTCCACTGCTCTCCCTGTCCGGTGACAGTACACTATTTCTCTCTGGTCCATACATGTCTCATCCTCCCAACAGCCTCCTCTCCCCTCGTCTCCACCCACTCTCCTTCCTGCAGCCAGAGGTCAGCAGGATGACATCCTATTGATGCATAGAACCATAAAGTGCATCCAATATATGGTCACTCTGCATTGCCAAGTCCAATCCATTTGTGTCCAAAAAGTGGACCTTCATTATAATTTATGGGTAAGGGCAGCATCAGGGCCAGGGGCCGTGCTCCCAGGGGAACCCTGAAACCGCTGAACCATTAATTGAGGTCTTTTAGTGGAGATCTCAGGATGCACCCCTTTTTATTCTTGTGTTGCCAGTGAGACTCCTCTCTGTGAGCTCCATTGTGGCTATCGCTGGTGGTGGCCAGGCACCGTCCAGTTCTTCCGGTCCCAAGTCCATGTAGGCATCCACTCTTGTGGGTCTCTCTGTCTTCTAGGTTGTCTTTACCGCATGCCATTTTGGTCCTTGGTGAGCATCTGTTCCTGCTGAGTTGAGCCCATTTGCTGTGTCCTCGGATGGCAGCTTGGCAGCTTTTAAGACCCCAGATGCCACTCACCAGTGTGGGGTGCAGAGAGCCCTCTTAGAAAAACGCTGGTTGTGCCAGTTGGCCTAGATTTCGCCTAAGAGCATGGTCCCCTGCCCCCTGCCCCAGCTACTCTATCCTTGCAATATTGGGTTAAGACGGAAGGAGTACTCAAGTTATGCTGAAGTCCACTTAATGTTGTTCTTGTTTCTAATGTGTGCTATGACCGCTTCTCCCAACCAGATTTCTAGCAACTACCTATTCTAAACCTTCCCCCCTCACCTTTCCTCCCTTCCCTCCCTTGCAGCTGTCAAAGAGTCTTTTCTTCTATACACAAGTCTGTTTTTGAGATCTTACCGTGGAGGTCTCATACAGTATTTGTTCTTCTATCGCTGACTACTTTCACTCAACATAATGTCTTCCAGTTGAAACCAGGTTAGGAGATGTTTCCTGGAATCATTGTTATTCTTTATCATTGCGTAGTGCTCCACTGAGTATATGTACCATAGTTTACCTATCCATTCTTCTGTTGTTGGGCTTCTGGGTTGATTCCATCTTTTTGCTGTTGTGGACTGTGCTGTGATAAACATTCTGGTGCATGTGTCCGTTGGTGTGAAAGGCCTTGATTCTGTAGGATATATTCCAAGTAGTGGAATTACTGGGTCAAATGGTATATCAATATCCATTTTTTTAAGGAAGCGCCAGATTGCTTTCCAAAGAGGCTGCACCTCTTTGGCAACCCCACCATAGACTACACTTTTATGGTGGGACAAGGATACTGTTCGTGTTGGTGACCTGCGTAGGTTTTGCACAGTAGGCTGAGCAAGAGGACTTTCTAAAGACCTCACCCAGAAGGCTGCCTTCTTGTGTCAGAAGAGGTCAAATATACAGAACCTTAGCTGAGGGCAGCCCTGTAGGTCAGCCTTAGGGAAGGATGCAGCTTCAAAAGGATGCTCTACTGAGGCCTCTGAAGTATAAGCCCCCCATACAAAGCTAGCAGTTTGGATTGGAGAAGGAAAAAATAATGGCGTTATGGAGTGCAATACAGGGCAGTTAGCTCCATGGGAAGGGGGATGGAAAATATGGTAAGTAGTATGAAAGCAAAGATTTGAAGTACATGAGAAAATGAGCTGTTTAGATACCTGAGGAAGAGCGTGCCAGCCGTGGCGAGTAGCTCATCCAAAGGCCCTGAGACAGAAGTACACCTAGAGTGTTTAAGGAAGGGCCCCTTCAAAATGCTCAAAACTGGCAAGAAACTTGTCCAGCATGTAGAATGCAACGTATTGCATGCAGTGGACCTGTGTAAGTCTTTTCTGAATAGATGTATACAGACAAACAGTAGTCAGTTGCTGGAAAACACGCTTTGCTCTGTTTTTGCAGTACCTCTTTTCACAGCTTTGGTCTGGAAGTGTGATGTTATAACTTCAGAAGAGTAGTAGGGCTGTCTTTTCATTGAATGTAGGTCCCCTTTTCTTAGTAAACCCATGGCAATGGTTCTAGGAGATTCTTCTCCATTTCTGTCTTCTTCCTCATCATTTTTCCAAGCTACCCTAACCCTTCCTTTTGTCCTTGAGTCAAGTGAATTCCTTGAAGGGGACTTCATACTGGTTCTTTCACTGACTGGGGACCCTACAATCTTCACATGGCTGAGTTCTTAACATTTAGGTCTCACCTTGATTGTTGCTTCCCAAAAGAGACTCTCCCTACCTTTGTTTCTCTGCCTCATCACTTTGGTTTCTGTTTGTATAGCACTTGTCTGTGTGTGAAATTAAGATGTTTATTTTATGTTTTCTTTGTCAGCTCCTCATTAAAATGTAATATAATTAAACCAAAAACTGTGCTGTTTGCTGCTATGGAGCAACACTGCTTATACTGGATCACAGCAGATTTCCCCAAAAATGTGTTCATTGAGGAGGGGATAAAAAAATTAAATATAAAGAATGGCATTTCTTGACTGTATACTATGTGCCATAGAGTGGGCTCAGTACTGTTCTGTGGGTTTCCTGTTTGAAACATTTTTTCCTACATATTGGAAATTAAGAGTGATTAAGAGTTCAGCTGTTAACCAAAAGGTCAGCAGTTTCAATTCACCAGGCTTCCCTTGGAAACCCTATGGGGAAGTTCTGCTCTCTCCTATAGGGTTGCTGTGTGTCAGAATTGACAGCAACAGTTTTGTTTTGTTTGTTTGGTTGGTTGGTTGGTTGGTTGGTTGTCCAACACACTGTTGCCCCAGTTTTATAGTTTTGGGATCAAATAATTTGTCCAGCATTACTTAGCCAGTTAGTTGAGTGTTTTTCTCACAGCTAAACTCCATCGTTAATGATTGCCACATACAGCCCTTAGGACAGGTCGGCAACAGTCTCAATTTCTTTACAGTTCAGCACATTAGAAGAGAGGATTTCAGCACTTATATGGGGCAGGAGGGGGAGATGTGAGAAATAGTGTTTTGTAGTTACCAACCAAAAAACCAAACCCACTGCAACTGAATTGGGTCTGACTTATAGTGACCCTAGAGGTCGGAGTAGGACTGCCCCATAGAGTTTCCAAGGAGTGCCAAGCAGATTTGGACTGCTGACCTTTTGGTTAGCAGATGTAGAACTTAACCCACTATGCCACCAGGGTTTCCAATAGTTTTTAAAGAGTGGTGCTTTTAGGCTAAATTTGGACCAAAGCCCTCTTTGTATAAAGACAGGAAAACTCACTAAAAATCCTAACTTGCTGCTTCTGCTTCTCTTGAGTAGCACCTTGCCCCTCAGTTCAATGTCACTTCCATCTCCTACTCACTTCAATCTCCCTAACCACTCTTACCACTAGCTTGCCTGGCCGGAGAGCCCATTCGTATTTTTCAAGGTATTGAAGACACACAGCATGTGTTTGAGTGGTTCCTGTGCGTAGAGTTGTAGAAGCATAGCTGTGTAATGCCCTCCCTTAACCACACATGCACGCAGGCACACATACACACACACACACACACACACACACACACATACTCACACACACAAGCTGGCCCACCATGAGGAAGGAGGAATCAATGTACAGTCTGCTGTATGAGTATAATAAATGCCAGAAAACTTCTCTTGCTTGGAACCAGCCCAGACTGCCCTCAGGCATCTCAGTTGAGTCAGTATTACTTTTTTTCCCCCTCTTTCAGCATTCTGATCTGCTTGGAGAGTGTCCCCAGTGTCCACAGTCAAATAAATCGTACTTTCTAGAAAGTGACTTGGAGTGATTAAGGCAGCTGCAGACAGCCTAAAATGATTATGGATATAGGATATGTGTTTGGGATACCCTGTAGACTTTCTGATAATTCATATTCTGTAGAACTTACGGAAATTTCTAAAATAACTACCTCGCCAGCTGACTGAAAGAGATTCCTACTTGTGCCCATTCCAAAGAAAGGTGATCCAGTAGTATGGAGGAATTATCTAACAGTATCATTAATGTTACATGCAAGTGATATTTTGCTAAAGATCATTCCACAACAGTTGTAGGCAGTACATTGACAGAGAACTGCCAGAAACTCAAGCCAGATTCAGAAAAGGACGTGGAATGAGGGATATCATTGCTGAAGTCAGATAGATCTTGACTGAAAGAGAATACT
Organism: Heterohyrax brucei; assembly: GCA_028571685.1. Lineage (NCBI taxonomy): Eukaryota > Metazoa > Chordata > Mammalia > Hyracoidea > Procaviidae > Heterohyrax > Heterohyrax brucei. The sequence goes on from CM053152.1 coordinate 42,738,086, forward strand.
AGAAAGGGGTTGACTTCTGTTATATTGAATATGTAAGACATTCAGCTGTATGGATCTTAATGAGTTATGGATGACAATGAGAAGAATGGGAATTCCAGAGCACTTCATTTTGCTCCTGAGGAGCCAGTACACAGACCGAGAGCCAGCCACGTGAACAGCACAAGGAGATACTTGTGGATTAAACTTGCAAAAGGTTATCACGGTTGTATCATTTTATCATGTTGATTCAGTCTGTATGCTGAGCAGATAATCCAAGACAGGAATCTAGAATATTTAAAGAAGATGGAGACATCAGGATTGGAGGCAGACTCACTGAGGACCTGTGACACGAAGATGACACAACCTTGCTTGCTGAAAACAACTAGGACTTGAAGCACTGACTGATGAAGATCAAACACTACAGACTTCATTATGGATTCTGCTGCAATATAAAGAAAACCAAAATACTTTAAAATGGGACCATTAAGCACTGTCTTGATAAATGGAGAAAAGCTAGAAGTTATCAAGGATTTCATTTTACTTAGATCCACAGTCAAAGCCTGTAGAAGCAGCAGTGAAGAAATCAAGCAACATACTGCATTGGGCAATCTGCTGCAAAAGACCTCTGCAAAATGTTAAACAGTGAAGATATTACTGTGAGGACTAAGGTATGCTTGACCCAAGCTGTGGCATTTTTGAATCACTTCATATGCACGCAAAAACTAGACTATGAGTAAGGTAGGTAGAAAAAGAAGCGATATGCTTGAATTATGGTACTAGCAAAGAATATTGAATACTCCATGGACTGCTAGAAATATGAAGAAATCTGTCTTGGAAGAGGTACAGCCGGAATGCTCCTTACACATGGGGATGTCAAGACTCTGTCTCATATACTTTGGACATACTATCAGAAAGTCCAGTCTCTGGAGAAGGACATCATGCTACATATGTTAGAGAATCAGTGAAAGAGAGGAAGACCCTTAATGAGATGGATTGACACAGAATTTACAGTGACGGACTCAGGCATAGTAACAATTGTGGAGGTGGCAGAGAACTGGGCATGTAGTACTGTGTTGTACATAGAGTTGCTTTTAGTTAGAACTGACTTGACGGCCCAACAGCAAAAACAGAGCTTGCCTAAGAGTCTTGTGCTTTACTGCTATAACTAGTATAGTAAGCTGACATTTACCAATTTATGCTGAACTGCTTACCTGAAGGAGACTCCAGTGGCACAGTGGGTTAAGTGCTACATCTGCTAACCGAAAGATCAGCAGTTTGCATTCACCCAGCACTCCTTGGAAACACCTTGGGGAAGTTCTGCTCTGTCCTATAGGGTTGCTATGAGTTTGAATAGACTCAACAACAGTAGTTGGGTTTACTTACGTAAAGGTTGATGATTCAAATTCACTGAGCAGCACCATGGAAGAAAAGACTGGAGATCTGCCTTTGTAAAAAAAATACTACCAAAAAAATCATACAGAACAGTTCTATCCTGTAATACACAGCATTCCTGTAAGTTAGAATCAACTCAAAAGCAAAGTATCTTTTTATCCTCAAGAAGTTCTGTTTGAAGCCAAATACGATGCCTGTTGTGTTTGTATTCCAAACTAGGAAATATATATTCAGAAAATTTCGGTGAATATGGTTCAGTATTAACTATTCTTCCTGTGATATCTTCTTTACTCTTTAAAATGAAAAAAGAATTCTTTTTCTGAAGAGATTTAAGCTGCATTGAGACTCAGGGAATTCCCTAAATGCCTAAAAATAGTCTTTAACCTTTGAATGGAAACTATCCCATGAAGCCATTATTGTTAAACTAAACAGCAGTGTAGCATAACTTAAAAAAAAAAAAAAGCTTGTCTTCAGCATAGCACTCCTGTAAAGGATTACCTATGTGAGCTTAATCTCACAAAGTTAATCTAAAGCACAGCTAAGTACTTTAAGGAGCAGAGAGCCTAAATTAATGGTGATGAAAAGTGAGAATAGTGACACAGTGTGAAGTATTTAATTATTGTTATTGAATTGTTCATGTAGAAATTTTGATTGGCTGTATGTTTGTTGTGTACATTGCCATCAAAATGAATAAAATATTTTACACATAGCTAGAGATTTTAAAAAAATTATCATTATATTATTTTAGTTTTTTTTTTTTTTCTCTCTACTGATTTTTCTGGTTCTGCTTTAATACAAGTCCCCTCAGCTCTAGAAATCAAGGTCAGAATTTTTGCTTCATGGCCTTTTGATGCCAACTTCTGCGTCTCTAGTTATTTTTTCTTAGCCATGATTTTTCTGAAATATTCCCTCATAGACATACACATAAAATGAAGATTAAGACATGCCTAATTGGATTGCCCTGGTGGTATAGTGGTTAAATGCTAACTGAAAGGTTGGTAGTTGAAATCTGCCAGGCACTCCTTGCAAACTCTATGGGGCAGTGCTTCTCTCATCTGTAGGGTTGCTATGAGTCAGAATGGAATTGACAGCAGTGGTTTTTATTTCCTTTTTATTCCCAACTGGGTTGCTCAGGGTGGTAGTTAAAGTCTATGATGTATAAATCAAAATGAAACTAAATCCACTGCCATCAAGTAGATTCTGATTCATAGCAACTGTATAGGACAGAGTAGAACTGCCCTGTAATGTTTCCAAGGAGTACTTGGTGGGTTTGAACTGCTGACCTTTTGGTCAGCAGCTGTAGCTCTTTAGCACTGTGCCACCAGGGTTTCCCTATGATGTGCAGACTCCTAAAAATTGATAGCTCTTTGTAGAGGCTATTTTGTTTTGTGAAGTCCTATGTAGTGGACAAGGATGGACTTAATTGTATTTCCAGGGCTGTATGGTCTCATTCTGTTTCAGTCTTGGATTGATAGGTTAATGTCTATGAAGTGCTTTGATTTCTAACACAAAGCTAGAGAGATTTGTGCACTTATGTATACTTCTTAAAGAGAGAAAGAGTAAATGTCTTAAATATTTTATAGGACACAAGCTCTCATTAAATTAAATGTGAGCGGATTAAAGATGAAGAGGAGGACAATCCTGTTCATCTTTGTATCTCCTGTCTCATGACAGCACCTGGCACTTCATAAGCACTCAGCACGTGTAAGAATTGGAGGGACAATGTGTTAGCATAGTGGTAATATAATTTGTAATAGTGTTCCCAAGCCATTTACTTTCTCTGTGATTTCAAGTCTCATCTCAATATGCCTTCTCTCATTTCAGTGGTATTTAATTTTTCACTTCGGTAACCGTTTGATTTTCTAAATCACGTGATCAACAAGTTGGACACTGAGTTAATCCTCTTTCCAAATAAATGGTATTGTTTGTGACAGCAGGGGGATAGAGAGTCAGTGCAGTATTTCAGGAGATCCTGATGGCTATTGGTCAAGAACAGCAATGAAGAAACTTGAGATGCTGTAAATTTGATAGACATTATACAGAAACGAGAGTAGAAAGGTTTGAGACTGTCTGTGGCCAGCCTTTTAACCTTCTCAGGAGTTCTAGCACTCCTGCCACTGTGAATTTAATGGCACTTCAGTCTCGTGTGCTTAAGACCTTTTTTATTACAGGTAATTTTATGCATAAAGTAATCAGTTAGATAAGCTGTATTTCAGAACTTTTAAATGGCTTTTATTACGTTATCATCACCATGGTTGATTCCTTTATGAAACTCAAAGTACTCCCATTTGGAGAGATTGACTATCTTATCAGTTTTTCCCTGGATTTGCCAGAACGCCATCATGTTCGTGTTCTGAAGGTTAATGCCCAAAGTCAAGCAGACAGAAGCCAAGTGCTGCCAGGTTTCCAAGATTAGGACTGATTCCCCTCACAGAAATAAATGATTCCTGCCATGTTCAGTGATTTTGTGCAGTGCTCCCCACGGCTGAGTGAGTGCATCAATACTGTGGTCCTTACCTGCTGTACATACTGATGACACTCGGTATTAACTTGATTGACTGAGCAGTGCACTGGAGAGGACGCACCTGCAAGATAAGTGCAGACACATATATTTTTATTCTGGTTTTGAAACATTTATTTTACATTTACTTTCCTTGAGAGCCATAGTTTCAAATTGCATAGGCTATGAAGCTGTGCTGCCAAGGTGGAACAAACCATCATGTGCTGCTTTGTTGTCAGAATTGTGCCGAAAATGGTCTGAGTTTTAAACCCGTTGCCAAAGACTGATTTTATGCTTTTCAGGGAAAATGACAGGAAGGAAGGAAGGTGACTGTTAAGAATCCTGACAATTAGGGGCTCTGTGGAATTTAAGACTCTTAAGAAGTTCTGGGTAAAGCTGGGTAAATGGATCATTTAATGCAATGATAAATCATTTTGGTCATCTCTTTATGTTATCTTATTATCGTGTTTTGTAGGCTTTGAGGCAGCAGCAGAAAAGAAGAAATGGGGTCTCAATGATGGTCAACAAGACTGTCCCTCGTGTTGTTTTGACACCATTAAAGGTGTCTGATGAACAGTCGGATTCGCCTTCAGGTAAAGAGCTAAAATATTATATGCTTGGCCAGTTTCTTCCCTGAGGATCTTTCCTTACAGAGAGAGAGATGTCATTTATTTTTCTCCCCGAAACTGAATAAAATTTCCACTTGAGGTTTGGCTTAATTTTTTTTTAATCCCTTTGACTATTTTAGGAATTCAGAAACATAGATTATCCCTCTCCACCAGCCTGCTCATCATCAAATGACTTTATTTGCTAGAGTTAATAGGTGTAAGAAAATGTGTAGCAATGCTAGGTAGATTTTTTTGGTGTTATTGCTCCTGCTTTTGTTTGAATGTTGAACTTTAATGGTGGACCACATGCTGATTTCTAATGCCATCTAACACGATTCTTTCCTGGGTGTGAATGTGTGTCTCCGTACTGTGCTGCAAAATCAAGAATCCTTTATTAGTTTTTGTCTTCTGGTAACATCAGCACCTCTGTGCAGCCCTGACCTTGTCTCCTAATTTTCCTTTTGTCACTTTATCAGCGAGACACCACTCTGTTCATTATAGATTGCTGTTTGCATTTTCTGTTCATACTTGAACATACAGTTATTTATAAAGATACGATTGCTTCCTCCCCCCAAAGCTTCCCTTTTTCCTTCCTTGTTCTTTCTCTATCTTACATTGTCTGTAAATGGTATCCTACTGTTAAGGTTTATTCACGTGTTTTTTTTAAACAAAAGACCTGGCTCTATTTCTTTTAAAAGCTATCAGATCCATGAACGTATTTTTTTACACCACTGTTAGGCCATCTGTTCTTGCTTTTTGTTCTGTTTGATTGATTTATTGGCCTTTTCTCTTTACATCCAATAAGGGGAATCAGATTGTAGCCAAAGGTAGTATATTAACTCTTAGAAAAGGAGATTAGATCTGCAGTTTTTAAAACAATTTTAGATGTTTCTTTTCAAGAACAGCAAGAGGAAGATAATGACATAATAACTATTTGCTTTTTTAGGATCTGAATCTAAAAATGGTGAAGCAGACAGTTCAGATAAAGAAATGAAACATGGGCAAAAATCTCCCACTGGAAAACAAACAAGTCAGCACTTAAAACGGTTAAAAAAGTCCGGTTTAGGTGAGTGTTCACTAGACTGACATGTTATGTTTTGGAGATGTATAGTTTTTCAAGTAAATTATGGCAAAATTTCGTGTTTGTTAATTTAAGGGTTAAACAAGGAAGTAAAAGTCTTTCCAATGTATCTAAAATGAGTAAGGATGCTAAATAAACACTATAGTTATAATTGTGTTATCTTGAGCTTATTAATAAATTTGTGAGTGATGTTGAAGAGATTTAAAGTGACACAGATATGCAAGTATCTGCTAAATCATGATTTTCTTTGATTACTAACCAAGCTTTTCACCTCTGCAACTGGGTTTCGCTTTTTTGGAACACATTGTTGGGGAAAATACAACTTTTATGAAGGGTCCATTGAACTGGAGGATATGCTGTCATTGAGTTCTGTTGCAGCAGAACAGCTGTGCCTTGCTTTTGTGCTTGAAATATTCAGTAATACCTGTCTAAAAACTAGTATAAAACTGCTGAGGAGATAGGGAAACACAGTCAATGGGTCTTGCAAGTCAGCACCAGGTTTTCTTCCAAAGTCTTCCTTCTGGCTAACTTAGCATGTGGAACCCAACAGTGGTATTTAGGGAGGAAGGAGTATGTGAACCAAAAAGGAAAATAAATAAACTGATTCTGGCCTGAACATTATAATTCTAGACCATTCATGCTTGTTGAATGATGGGGACCTAATAGCTTCATTTCATTTGATTAGTTATTTCACCTGTGAACACGGGTGGTGATAATGAACTGGATCATTACAATGTTTTGTAAAAGGATTTGTAGAAACTACAACTTTGTTGACCAAAACTTTGTTACCAGTTCTGCTGCTTACTTGCTTGACATCTTAGGATAGTTCTTATTTGCAGAGTTTATCTGCTTGTAAGTTGTCAACAAAATTGTAGTGCATTAATTTTTTTCACAAAGATTTATTGATTACCTACCTTATACTTGTGATTTTGCTAAATACTAGGAGTATGTTTTTCAATGAAAAGCCCTTGTATAGGATTTTTAAACCCTTGGGTAAAAGATCCTGGAAAACAGCATTTGTTTTTAAGTCCTTTACAAACCAAACACCAAACCCACTGCTGTTGAGTCAGTTGTGCCTCACAACGACCATGGAATTATGTCTTATTTTGCATTATTCCTGAGTTCAGATATTTATGGGGTTATTGTCTAGCTCTCGACGGCACTTGGCTTGGCTGTCTAGCTCAGTATGTATTTGTGTGTAACTGTACTTAATCCTGTCAATGTTGTGATTATATAAATATGAGCAGCTTTTGTAATAGAAAGCAACAAAGGGAAAGTTACATGTAAAGAACATACTTTTTAAAAAAGCCCCAAACCAAAACGAACTACCACATTATGACACTCTAAGTAATTTAAAGGTTAGGGACCTTCAGTTAAAAATAGAGTGCTGTCACCTTGGTACAGTCAACACCATATCACAGAAATTTAGGGCACAGGTTGGTGGTGGGTCTTGCCGAGTCAATTTTTACTCATGGTGACCCCATGTGACAGGGTAGCACTGCCTCCTAGGGTTCTCTATGCTGTAATCTTTACAGAGTGTGAAGTCCTGTAGGCACAGTGGTTCATAACCCAGCTGCTAACCAAAAAGTCCATACTTTGAATCTACCAGCCACTCCTTGGAAACCCTTTGGGACAGTTCTGCTCTGCCCTGTAGGGTCATTATGAATCAGAATTGACTCCATGGTAGCAGGTTTGGTTTTGGCTTTCATTTTTACAGGAGCAGTTCACCATGTCTTTCTACTGCAGATCTGCTAAGTGAGTTCAAGCCACCCCCTTTCCATTAGCAGCTGACCACTTACTTACCCACTGTGACAGGAGGCCTCCTTATTTATTGACTTAGTTCCATTTGAATCCACTAGGGGCTCCTTGGAAACTCTGTGGAGCAGTTCTCCTCTGCCCCGTAGGGTCACTGTGAGTCTGAATCATCTTGACGGCAGTGGGTTTGTTTTCTTAGGTGATAATGGGATCTTCCCAAGTGATCTGTTCAGATTATCAGTTAGGGCTTCTGGAATACTAGGCAGTGTTACGTAGATGTCCTTGCTGAAGTAGATGCAGAATCAGAACTGTATTTATGTTTTATTTTTTCTAATTAAGAGTCAACTGAATACATAAAGGCTGATAAACAAATCTGCTCAGGAAATCTCATATATTATTAAGCATATTTTAAAAACTGTGAGATGTAATAAATGATACAGCTGGCTTTTTAGCAAATTAAAATGATTTTAAAGGAGACCATTGTGTTCTTTTTAGCTTGCTTATGTTTTAGACCAAGTAGTTGAAACAATAAAGCTACTTGAATGGAAATATGGAGACATTTAATCAAAATTTACTGCCCACATTTAATACAGTGGCCTAGATATTTTGCAATAAGGTGTCTCATTTAATCCTCTCCTTAATTTTATACAACCAAATGATTTCCATTTTACAGCTGAAATAACTGAGGGCTACAAGGCTTAAGGAGTTTGCCCATAAGTGATATAGCTAAGATAGAAGCTGAGGCATACCCAGCTCTAAGGTCTGAAGCATTAATTTTATATATGACTGGAATATCAGATAGTCTAGCCTGTATTTTAGGCCTGTAGACACCACTGGGGAGCTACATTTTGCATTGTATGACATGGTGAGTCCACCATTGCTGTTAAAATGCAGGTGTAGTTGTTACACATAAAAAGCAGTACGATTTACTGGTTGATCCTGTATGAATGACACAGGACGAGGAAGAAATTGGGAGTTAAAGTAAGTCAAGTTAAGGTAAATGTCTGTCAGAAATAGACAGAAGGTAATTACCAGGAAGGACCTGTGACTAGCCTGTCAAACAGAAGAGTGGGATGGCTTAGTTTGTGCAGATGAAGTCAGTAGTAATTATACCTCCCGTGTATGCCCAGCACTATAAGAATGAATAATGCAAGAAAGAATCTTAAACATAAGTAACTCCACATCTCTTTGAGGTAGTGCTTTCAATGTACTTTGATCATGGAAAGGAGCCCTCGTGGTATAGTGGTTAAGCATTCAGCTGCTAAATGAAAAGTTATTGTTATGAACCCACCAACTGTTCCAAGGGAGAAAAGACCGGGCAATTTGCTTCCATAAAAATTATTGTATAGGACACCCTGGAAGGCAGTTGTACTCGGTCACATGGGATTGATAAGAGGTGGAATCAGCTCAACAGCAGACAACCAGAAAATTATTTTAGTAGGAGTCCTGGGTGGTGGAGACAGTTAATACTGGGCTGGTAACTAAAAGGTTGGGGGTTTCAGTTCACCCAAAGGTTCCTCAGAAGAAAGGACTGGAGATCTGTTTCTGAACGATGAACCACTGACAGTCTATGGAGTATAGTTCTATTCTGACACACATAAATTTGACAGAGTTAGAGTCGGCTCACAGGCAGCTAGTTTACAGCCTTAGGAATCATGCTCAATGAAAGATTCTACGTGCTGTGAGGCATTTTGGCATTAGGGTGATATTTGATTGTTGATTCCTTGGAAATGTTGGCCTTATTGTTCATTTTTTAGTCCTCTCAGCTTGCATTATACCCCATTGTTTGGGAGATGATGCCCTGGGGGCACAGTGGTTAAGTGTTCGGCAGCTAACCAAAAGGTAGATGGCTTAACTTCACCAGCTGCTCCATGGAAAACTGTGAATCAGTTCTACTGTGTCCTGTAGGGTTGTAATGAGTTGGAATTGACTTATTGGCAATGGGTTTGGTTTGGTCTTTGTGTAGCTGCTCAACGATCGCAGAGAAAGCTGATCCCACCCCAGTGTGCCCCTTAGGGTCGCTATGAGCTGAATTAATTCAACAGCAATGGAGAGTGTGTGCACACGTGTGTGTGTGTTGGAATGTAGTGATATAGCCTCAGGCACAGTGCATCCTTCTGTATTTCTGAGGATTCTGCAATAATAATTGGACCATAGGGTTCCTCAGACACCTTTGTATGTTCAACTCCCTTGGAGAGGGTTAAGCGCACACAATAATAGATAGATAGAGAAATAGTTTGAGAGATACAAAGAGGCTGAGTCCAGGCATAGACCAGTAATGTGAATTTTGCCTCCAAAATTGGAGGGTGCTGAGAAACCAAATGGAATCCTGGTTGCATGGTGGTTAAGTGCTACAGCTACTAACTAAAGGATCAGAAGTTCAAGTCCACCATATGCTCCTTCAAAACTCTGTGGAGCAGCTCTACTCTGTCCTATAACGTTGCTATGAGTTGGAATCAACTTGATAACTGTGGGTTCCGGGGAGAAACCAAAGAAAGAGATGGAAAACTACAGTGTGGTGTCAAAAGAACTTTATTATTAAGGAGATACATGTAGTGAGGCTGTGGTCCCCTCAGCCTCCAGACAGGAGGACAATGACAGATCTCTATTCCCAGTGGGGGTGAGGATCAGAGGATTCACAGTGGTCAAGGAGAAAGGTGACTCCAAGCCAGTGAGCTGCATAATACAGCCTCAACAAGATCACATAATAAAGGCTTGAAAAGCATCTGTAAACGAGTAGAAAGCATGGGAGCAGTCAGTTTGGCCTCATAAAACCTGTTATCCTGGATAGATGGATGGATGGATCTGTAGGTATGTGTGTATGTACGTATTTATGTATGCATATATGTTAGGTGCTGTCAAGTTGGATGTGACCCATAGTGACCCTGTACACAGCAGAACGAAACACTGTCTGGTCCTGTGCCATGCCCACAGTTGTTTTTAGGCTTAAACTCGTAGTTGAAGTCACTGTCTTGTAGAGGGTCTTGCTTTCTTCCATTAATTCTCCACTCTACCAAGCATAATGTCCCTCTCTAGAGACTGATCCCTCCTGACAACATGGCCAAAGAATGTAAGACACAGTATTACCATCTTTCCTTCCAAGGAGCAGCATGGTAGTCTTCTTCCAAGACAGATCTGTTTGTTCTGGCAATCCATGGTACATTTAATATTCTTCTCCAACACTGATATTCAAAGGCATAAATTCTTCTTCTGTCTTTCTTTTAACTGTCCAGTTTTCACATGCATATGATGTGATTGAAAATACTGTGGCTTGGGTCAGGCATGCCTTACTCTTCAAAGTGACTACTTTTCAGTACTTTTAAAGAGGTCCTTTGCAGCAGGGTTTCCTAGTGCAACGTGTCTTTTGATTTCTTGCCTGCTGCTTCCATGAGTTTGTTTGTGGAACCAAGTAACATGAAATCCTTGACTATCTCAACCTTTCTCCATTTAACATAATACTGGCCCAATTGTAAGGATTTTTGTTTTCTTGATGTTGAGTTGCAATGCATACTGAAGGGTGTGGTATCTGCTCTTCATCAATAAGTTTTTCAAGTCCTTTTCACTTCCAGCAAGCAGGGTGGTGTCGCCTGCATAACACAAATTCTTAAAAAATCTTCCTTCAATCCTCATGCCTTGTTCTTCTTATAGTCCCATTTCCCGGGTTATTTACTTGGCACACAAATTGAAAAGGTATAGTGAAAGGATACAACCTGACACACACTTTCCCTGACTTAAGTTATTCAATATCCCCTTGTTGTATTCACACAACTGCCTCTTTATCTCTATACAGATTTCTCATGAGCACAATTAAGTGTTCTGGAATTCCCATTCTCCACAGTGTTATCCATAATGCATTATGATCCATACAGTCAAATGCCTCATCATAGTCAATGAAACATAGGTAAGCATCTTTCTGGTATTTTCTGCTTTTCGCCGAGATCCATCTGACAACAGCCATGATATCACTGGTTCCCTGTCCTCTTCTGTGTTCAGATGGAATGTCTGACAGTTCCCTGTCAGCATACTACTGTAGTCATTTTTTAATGATTCTGAATAAAAGTTTACTTGGATGTGATATTAATGATTTTGTTCAATAATTTCTGCATTCCACTTGGATCATCTTCCTCGGGAATAGGCCTGAATATCGATATCTTCCAGTCAGTTGGCCTCCAGATAGCTGTCCTCCACATTTCTTGGCGTAGATGAGTCAGTATTTTCAGTGCTGCATGAGTTTGTTGAAACATCTCGTTTGGTATTCCATCAATTCCTGAGCCTTGTTTTCCCCCAGTTCTTTCAATGCAGGTTTGATTTCTCCCTTCAGTACCATCAGTTCCTAGTCATATGCTGCCTCTTGAAATGGTTGAATGTTGACCAGTGCTTTCTGGTATAATGACTGTGTCTTCCTTCTGTCTTCTTTTGATGCATCCTGAGTCATTTATTTTCCCTGTAGAATCCTTCACTGTTGCAGCTTGAGACTTAAATTTGTTCTTCAGTTCTTTCAGCTAAATGCTGAGCATGCTCTTCCCTTTGGTTTTCTATTTCCATCTCTTTGCACATGTCATTGTAATACTTTACTTTGTCTTCTCGAGCCACTCTTTGAAATCTTCCATTCAGTTCTTTTACTTTGTCATTTCTTTTGCTTTAGTTGCTCAATGTTTGAGAGCAAGTTTCAGAATTAATTCCAACATCCAATTTGGTCTTTTCCTTCTTTCCTCTCTTTTTAATGACCTCTTGCTTTCTTCATGGATGATCTCTTTGATGTCTGTCCACAACTCATCTGGTCATTAGGGTTCAATGCATCAAAGCTCTTCTTGAGATGGTCTCCAGACTTAGCTAGAATATACTCAGGATCCTACTTTGGCTCTTGTGGACTTGTTCTAATTTTCTTCAATTTCAGTTTGACTTTTCATGCAAACAGTCTGTGCCACAGTCAGCACCTGCTCTTGACTGACTACTGATATCGAGCTTTTCCATCATCTTTGTCCTGTGTACTCAGTCCAGCAAGGTCCATGTGAATAGTTTCATTTATCTTGGAGAAAAAGGTATTTGCAGTGAAGAAGTCATTGGTGTGGCAAAATTCTGCTATTCGATCTATGGCATCATTTCTGTCACCAAGGCTATGTTTTCCAGCTACCTTGTTTCCAACTTTTCCATTCCAATCACCGGTAATGATTAGTGCATTCTGACTTCATGTTCATTCAATTTCAGACTGCATAAGCTAGTAAAAATCTTCAGTTTCTTCATCTTTGACCTTAATGGTTGGTGCATAAATTTGAGTAATAGTCATATTTACTGGCCTTCCTTGTAGGTGTATAGATAGTATCCTGTCATTGACAGCATTGTACTTCAGATCAGATCCTGAAATGGTCTTTTTGACAATGAATGCAATGCCATTCCTCTTTAAGTTTTCATTCCCAGCAGAGTAGACTGTGTGATTATCCAATTCGTATGGTCAGTGTCCGTCCATTTCAGCTCACTAATGCCCGGGATGTCAATGTTTGCTGTGTTCCATTTCATTTTTGACAGTTTCTAATTTTCCCAGATTCATACTTTCTACACTTCATGTTCTGATTTTTAATGGATGTTGGCAGCTATTTCTTCTCATTTTGAGTCTTGCCACATCAGTAAAGGAAAATCCTGAAATCTGTACTCCACCTATGTCATTAAGGTCAACTCCACTTTGAGGAGGCAGTTCTTCTGTAATTGTCTTTTGAGTGCCTTCCACCCTTCCAACCTGGGAGGCCCAGTGGAGACCCTGATGGCATAGCAGTTAAGTGCTACTTCTGTTAGCCACAGCGTCAGCAGTTCAAATCCACCAGGTACTCTTTGGAAACTCTGTGGAGCAGTTCTACTCCATCCTGTAGGGTTGCTGTGTGTCAGAATCCACTCAAGGGCAGTGGGTTTCCTTTTTATATCTGACAGTGTTCCACCAGTTTTCATAAGGTTTTGAACAATGAATTCTTTTCAGAAGTGACTGCTGGGTCAGATTCTTCTTCATAGTCTGTCTTATTCTGGAAGCTCAGCTGAAACCTTGTCCACCATGGGTGACCCTGCTGGCATATGAATACCAATGGCACAGCTTCCAGCATCACAGCAACATTCAAGCCCCCACAGTATGACAAACTGTCATGGGATGTATAGATAGATAAATATTCCTTGACTATTGTAGTTCTAATGGTGATCTTGAATTTTTTATGACAAATGTATCACTCAGCATGGAAATCCACTGCTTTTGTGGTTTTTTATTTTGTTTGTGTATAGGTTTTATGTTTAATTTTGAGTTTGTTTCTGTGCTCTTGGCCAGTGTTATTTATGAAAATTATGAGAAAATTCCTCTGAGTAACTATCTTTGGACATGGTAATACAGGACAAATGAATAATAGAAGTTAAAACAAAATGGATCTAGATAGTATTTCTTTGATGGTGTTACAATAAAATACAAGCAATTAACAATTAAAAAAATAACCAAAACAAAAAACTTTGCAAATCCCTGTCCCATTTGTAAATCATGCAAGTTAGAAAATATTAGTCTCACATGAAACAAGTGCTAAAAATGTGTATAAAGATTCTTATTATTGTAAATACTAAAACTTATTTTAACAGCTAATATTAGACTACCAAATAACAACAGCAACAAACACCCAAATCTGTTGCTTTTGAGTTGATTTTGATACTGTAGGACAGAGCAGTATTGCCCCACTGGATTTCCAACAGCTGGTGGTTTCTAACTCCCAGTGTTTTGGTTACCAGCTGACTGCTTAAGCACTGCATCACCAGGGCTCCTCCAGATAACCCTGCTGCAGATGAAGGGTGGTTGCCAGCTATAAATGAAGACTGAAGTATGTGATTGTTTTAGTCTCATCAGTTATCTCAATATCTTCTTGTCTTAACGGAGGATGAGAAACACTTAAAACCTCCTTCATGAAGTTTGCTGAAGCAAATCGTAGTACATTGTCATCTCACCGTTTTCAGAACACTCAGAGCATCTGTTGTGAACTTGGAAAAAATTTGTTGAAATGGTGGATACTGTCTTACAGACTTATTGTATTTTCCTTAATTGCTGACATTTCTTCATTGCTAAAATGTACATTCTTTGAGTTCAGAGTCTTTGACTGAAACCAGTTTTTAATTGTATGCCTTCCTACCCAGTTACACAGTAGGAGTTTAAAAAGTGCTTGCTAAACAAATCTGAGCTTCTGATGGATGTCTCTGAAGGGGTTTTAATAAATGCCTTCATAGAGCCCAACTTCTGGGATTCATTCCAGTAGATTCTGTTTGGTTTAATCTTTTTGTAATGGAGAATTACGACTTTGCTGGTTTTATAAAATGTTTCATACTCTTTAAATAAATCTCTGCAGAAAAACCAAAATAAAATTTGAATAATAACTCCAAATCCTATCATCTGAAATAATTATCCCCAGTGTTTTATAAACATTATTTGACATCTCTTATGTGTATGTATAGTCAGAGGTCATTTTAGAAAAATTGTTTTATACCATTTTAAGTACCAAATTAAATTAAATTTAGGCTAAATAATAATGAATAGAAGTAAAAACAGAAACAAATTGTTAAATTTTACCAAAGGATATTGGCAAGGATACCAGCATCCTTATATCTAAAAATTCTCTCTAAAAACAAAAATACTTAAATGTGAAAAGAGAGTATTTATCTTTTTAACTCTGCATTTCATTTGAGCAGTGTATCATCAAAGATGGTGAAAAAAAGTCACTGACACCTCCTTCTATCCCCATGTTTGTGTTGGTTATATTATTTTTTAAACATCAGGATTGATAACTTTTCTGTTCCATTTCACACCCAAGTTCTGTAACCATAGTACTGTATTCCCATAGATCTCGTGCTCCCCAGTGGGCTTTGTGCAGTCTCTCCGTTTGTGAAGACTCCACTGACTCATGTCGTAGATGACTAGACTCTGTCCTCTGGTATAATTATGCCCTCACGTTTGGCTCTTTGAGAGCTAATTTTCCTTCTCTGAGCTCTCTCTTAGAATTATTCTTTTCTAATTTCTTTGAAACAATGAAGACCTCTTTCTGCATTTCTTTGGTCAGTTCACTTTGTAGCAAAAGGCCTTGGTCTTCCTGTTGCATGTGCTCTTTCCTGGTGAGTGGGTGTCATTGTCTTTGTCTGTGCACATGTTGTGCATAAATCTTTGTGGGTTCCTTTCTAGGAAATTGAAACTGCCCCAGCTCATGGGCTGCCTACTGATCAAGTCCTCCAGAGTATGCAGCCTTTACTCAGATGAGTAACTTTAGAACTCCTTCTAGTCAAAATAATAGAGAATTTCCTTGACCCTTACATTTCTGTGATTTTTTGTCATCAGGCCATCCTGGTGCATTGTTGGATACTGTAGACTGTGGTAGTTTGGATTGTTGCTGTCCCAACCTGTCTTTGTCCTGCCTCAGCTACCACAGACTCTCTAGGCTGGTTGTGTGGGTACTGGACACTGAAATGACTGAGTCTTTTTCTTCCTTTGGGTACCACTGTAGGGAGATAAGGTACCAGCTTTAATAAGGTAAGACAGTCGAATGTAATTGGATTGTTTTTAAGCCAGTAAGAGCACATGTGGAAGGGTAATTAAAACGGAATTGAATATCCGGTGTGGCAACAAATTTAACAGTAAGTTTGTCTGCTCTGTCTTTGTTCCACAATTATAAAACATGATTTTACTTAAGTGGGCACTTGATAGAGAGCTTCTTTGGGCCTTGTTGCAGAGGCTTTGTGCTTAAGATTTCTTTTCTTGTATGATAGTCTTAAGGATTTTGAACCATACTAACTGGTAAACAGCAGCCTATGTGCTACATCTGAAATTGCTGGGAGAGTATGTCTCGAAAGTTTTCTATTTTTCTTGATTACCTGGTATTCCTCCCAGTGATAATCAGTCTAATAAATGACTTCAGCTCCCTTGTAGAAGACTCATTAGGCTGTAGAAAAAGAATTTAGTAAATTCTTTCTTTTATTTTTTAACATTTTTCTGTCACCCCTTTTCCTCTATTGCTGAGGAAAGGATCTTCTTCCTAATTAGTCCTTTCTGTGTGTTCTAATTACTTTAAAATTGTGAACTCCTAGCTAAAACACATGGACAAATTCTGCAGACACTTATATACCCATTGCTCTGATTTAACAAATAATAGAAGTTTGCCTGATTTCACAATTTTTTTTTAAATGCAGGTACATGTTTTTGGTTTTATATGTTAAGAATGGCCGATAAATTTTCTCATACTATTCGTATGTGTCCTTGTTTAGGGATAAAATTTATGTTAACTTCATAAAGTGAATGGAAAGCTTTCTGAGTCTCTTGAATATGTATACAGTGAAATGGTTCAAGAGTTCTTTAATGTATTGGTAAAACCTATCCCTAGAGCAATTTATAATTTGTACTTTTGGGGTATCCAAGCCAAGTGCTTCTGTGTATAGGGGATGTTTTTGTCTTTTGATTCGCTAAAAAAAAATTACTAATCTACTTAAAGTTTTTAATTTTAAGTTAAATTTAGTAATTTTTTAAATTAAAATCTTTCAGTTTACCATTCAAAGATATTGACAGTAGTCATAGTATTGTATTAAATGCTTTTAAAAACTTGTTTTCAATTAGATCTACTTTGAATATGCAGACATCATCTAATACTGTTTTGTCACCTTTTATTTGTATTCATGTTTGTTTATGCCAACAAATCTATTTGTTTAGTCTTTTTTTTAAAAGAAAAAACAAAAAAACAGAGAGGTTTGGTTTTGTTGGTCTTGTTCTTTTCTACTTCATGAAGCTGTGCTCATGGTTTTTTACTGTATTACTTTCTCAAATTCACTGTTAGCCATTTATTAATTTCTTGATTTATACAGTTAACCTTTAAAATGTCAACCTCTTTCCCCATTCAGTAATACATATAATTTAAATAATGTATCTTTAAAAATCAGTTGAACTCCATTTTACACATGTTATTATTGTCATTTAAAAACCAGGTATTTTAAAGCTTCCATTACATTTGTGAATTACTTAGATGCATGCTTTTGAATATCTAAATATATAATGGGAGTATGAAGATAGGACTTGTTATTTTTGTGTTATTGATAGCTAATTGTATTTTTTTGTGGATGAAGAACAGGGGTTGTATGTTCTCTGCTATTCGCTGAGATTCCCTGGTCAATTTTTTTCCTTAATGTGTTTTGGCTGCTGATATAAAAAAAAAAAAAAAATGCTTTTTCTACTGATTTAGTACAGTGCTATGTTAAATTCATTGATTCAGGATTGACTGTAGAGTTTTTTTCTTTTTATTTAACATAACTGAGTGAAAATGTACATTCACATGTAAATTTACATGCCCCCCTATATGCAGCTTCCACTGTTCTCCCTGTCCGGTGACTTCACACTATTCCTCTGTGCTCCATACATGTCTCATCCTCCCAACAGTCTCCTTTCCCCTCCTGTCCGTCCACTCCCCTTCCTCCAGCCAGAGGTCAGCAAGATGATATCCTGTAGATGTATAGAACCATAAAGTGCTTCCAATATATGGTTACTCTGCATTGCCAAGTCCATTGCATTCCTATCCAAAGAGTGGACCTTTGTTATAATTTATGGGAACAGGCAGCATCAGGGCCGGGGACCATGCTCTCAGAGGAACCCCAAAACTGCTGGACCATCAATGGAGGTCTTTTAGTGGAGATCTCATGATGCACCTCTTTTTATTCTTGTGTTGCCAGTGAGGCTCCTCTCTGTGAGCTCCATCATGGCTATCACTAGTGGTGGCCGGGCACCATCCGGTTCTTCCGGTCCCAAGTCGATGCAGGCACCCACTCTTGTAGATCTCTCTGTCTTCTTGGTTGTCTTTACCACATATCATTTTGGTCCATGGTGAGCATCTGTTCCTGCTGAGTTGGGACCATTTGCTGTGTCCTCGGATGGCAGCTTGGCAGCTTTTAAGACCCCAGACACCACTCACCAATGTGGGGTGCAGAGAGCTCTCTTAGCAAAACGCTAGTTGTGCCAATTGGCCTGGAATTCGCCTAAGAGCATGGTCCCCTGCCCCCGCCCCAGCTACTCTATCCTTGCAGTATTGAGTCAAGATGGAAGGAGTACTGAAGTTATGCTGAAGTCCGCTTGATGTTGTTCTTGTTTCTAATGTGTGCTATCACCGCTTTCTCCCAACTAGATTTCCAGTAACTATCTAAACTAAACCCTCACCCCCTCACCCTACCTCCCTCTCCTCCCTTGCAGCTGTCAAAGAGTCTTTTCTTCTATACACAAGTCTGTTTTTGAGGTCTTATCGTAGAGGTCTCATACAGTATTTGTCCTTTTGTCGCAGACTACTTTCACTCAACATAATGTCTTCCAGTTGAAACCAGGTTAGGAGATGTTTCCTGGAATCACATTATTCTTTATCATTGCGTAGTGCTCCATTGAGTATATGTACCATAGTTTACCTATTCATTCTTCTGTTGTTGGGCATCTGGGTTGATTCCATCTTTTTGCTATTGTGGACTGTGCCGCGATAAACATTCTGGTGCATGTATCTGTTGGTATGAAAGGCTTTGAATCTGTAGGATATATTCCAAGTAGTGGAGTTACTGGGTCAAATGGTATATCAATATCCATTTTTTTAAGGAAGCGCCAGATTGCCTTCCAAAGAGGCTGGACCATTTTGCAACCCCACCAACAGTGTAAGAGGGTTCCACTTTCTCCACAGCCTCTCCAGCATTTGTTGTTTTGTATTTTCTGGATCCTGGCCAATCTTGTTGGGGTGAGATGGTATCTCATTGTTGTCTTCATTTGAATTTCTTTAATAACTAAAGATCATGTGTTTTTTGGCTGCCTGGATCTCTTCTTTAGTAAAGTGTCTGTCCATCTCCTTTGCTCATCGCTTAACTAGATGGTTTATCTTCTTCTCATTGATATTTTGTAGTATCTTATAGATTATGGAGATCAGACGTTGGTAAGGGCTTGTAGTTCTCTTTGTAAAGGTCTGTTGTTTCTCTGGTTAGATTAATTCCTAGGTACTTTATCTTCTTAGAGGCTATAGTAAATGGTATTGATTTGATCATTTCCTCCTTAATAGTCTTGTTGTTGGTATGAAGGAATCCTACTGATTTACTTATGTTTATCTTGTATCCTGAGACTTTGCTGAACTCTTCTATCAGTTTGAGTAGCTTACTTATAGATTCCTTGGGGTTCTCTGCATATACAATCATATCATCTGTGAACAGGGAGATTTTAACTTCCTCTTTGCCGATGCAGATGCCCTTTATTTCTTCGTCTTGTCTAATTGCTCTGGCTAGAACTTCTAGCACAGTGTTGAATAGGAGAGGTGAGAGTGTGCATCCTTGTCTAGTTCCTGATCTCAAGGGAAAGTCTTTCAGTGTGTCTCCATTCAAGATGATGTGGGCAACTGGCTTTGTATAAATGGCCCTTATTGTGTTGAGGAATTTGCCGTCTATGCCCATTTTGTTAAGAGTTTTTAGCATGAATGGGTGTTGGACTTTATCAAATGCCTTTTCTGCATCAATGGACAAAATCAGGTGATCCTTGTCTTTTGTGTTATTTATGTGGTTTATCACATTAGTTGTTTTCCTGATGTTGAACCAGCCTTACATCCCTGGTATGAATCCAACTTGGTTATAATGGATTATTATCTTGATATGTTGTTGTATTCTGTTGGCAAGAATTTTGTTGAAGATTTTGGCATCTAGGTTCATGAGTGATATTGGTCTGTAGTTCTCTATCTTTGTTGGGTCTTTCCCTGGCTTAGGTATCAGGGTTATGCTGGCTTCATAGAATGAGTTTGGGAGGACTCCATCCCTTTCTATACTGTGAAATAGTCTCAGTAGTATTGGGGATAACTCTTCTCTAAATGCTTGGTAGAATTCTGCCGTGAAGCCATCTGGGCCCGGACTTTTTTTTGGTTGGCAGTGTTTTGATGACCTTTTCAATCTCTTCCTTTGAGATGGGTTTATTAAGTTGTTCTGCCTCATGTTGTGATAATTTGGGTAGGTGGTATGAGTCAAGGAATTTGTCCATTTCCCCTAGGTTTTCAAATTTGTTAGAGTACAGTCTTTCATAGTATTCTGTTATGATATTTTTGATTTCTGTTGCATCTGTGGTGACAACTCCCCTCTCATTTCTAATTTCGGTTCTTTCCTTTCCTTTCCTGCTTTTCTTTAGTAAGTTTAGCCAGTGGTTTGTCAATTTTGTTGATCTTTTCAAAAAACCAGCTTTCGGTCTTTTCAATTTTTTCAATTGTTTTTCTATTCGCTAATTCATTTAGCTCTGCTCTAATCCTTATGATCTCCTTTCTGCCGGTGCCCGAGGGGTTCCTCTGTTGTTCTCTTTCTACTTGTTCAAGCTGTAGAGTTAGTTCCTTAATCTGATTTCTTTCTTCCTTCCAGATGTGTGTATTTATGGAGATAAACAGACCTCTGAGCATTGCTTTGGCTGTATCCCATAGGTTCTGGTAGGAAGTGTTTTCGTTCTCATTGGAATCCATCAATTTCTTTAATTCATCCTTGATTTCCTCTATAACCCATGTTTTTTTGAGCAAGATGTTGTTCAGTTTCCAAGAGTTCCACTTTCTATCTATGTTTTTTCTGCTATTGATTTCAACTTTGATGGCTTTATGATCTGAGAAGATGCTTTGCAGTAATTCAGTGGTATGGATTTTGTTGAGCATTGCATTATGGCCCATCACGTGGTCAATTCTGGAGAATGTTCCGTGTGCACTGGAGAAGGAGGTGTAGTTGTCTGCTGATGGGTGGAAAGTTCTCTATATATCGATGAGGTTTAGTTGGTTAATTGTGTCAATGAGGTCTTCTGTATCTTTACTGAGTGTTTTTCTAGATGATCTGTCTAGTAATGAGAGTGGAGTGTTAAAGTCTTCCACTATTATTGTGGAGTCATCTAACTCTCTTTTGAGCATAGTCAGTGTTTCTTTGACATATTTAGGTGCTCTGGCATTAGGTGCATAAATATTTAATATAGTTAAGTCTTGCTTGTGTACTGAACCTTTCAGTAATTAATAGTGACCATCTTTGTCCACGATGGTGGATTTGACATTAAAATTGATTTTGTCTGAGATTAGAATTGCCACCCCTGCTCTTCTTTGTTCATTGTCAGCTTGATATATATTCTTCCATCCTCTAATTTTCAGTTTGTTCCTATCTTTAGGTCTCAAGTGAGTTTCTTGTAGACAACATATGGATGGGTTGTGTCTTTTGATCCAAGGTGACGCTCAGTGTCTAGTTACTGGAGCATTCAATCCATTCACATTCAGTGTAATTATTGATAGGTGTGTGTTCACTGGTGCCATTGTGATATGTTTATTTTTATGTTGATGTTTTCTCTGTTGTTCTTATTAGTCTGTTCTGGGACACTCTTTTTTGTGAGTTGATTTTTAACCTTTTTCAGAGCTGGTTTTATAGTTGTTGAGACTCGTGTGTTAGATTTCTTGAAATGGTATGATACATCTTTGTTGTGCTTTATAGCTGCCCCTATGAACCCCCGTAATAAACTATTTATAAACCCAATTTTAATTACTACCAGTCTTGTCATCTTTCTCTCCATCTGGAAGAACTACAACGACTGTAGTACATCCCTCTTTTTATTATGATGACACCACAGTTTTCATGATGATCACTGGATTGCTTCTTTCCTTATCAAAGCTGTGATTTACTTTGAAGGCTTCCCTAAATGAGTAGAGTATTGAGTAGTGTGTAGTTCTAAAATATAAAGTTAGTGGTTTTGTTCTTCTAAGGCAAAGCCAAGAACTTCTTTCAGTATTTCTTGTAGTTTGGGCTTGGTTTTTACAAAGTTTCTGAGTTTCTGTTTATCTGGGAATGTCTTTATTTCAGTTTCATATTTGTAAGACAGTTTTGAAGGATATATAATTCTTTGTTGGAAGTTCTTCAAGGCTTTCAATGTGTCATGCCACTGTCTCCGTGCCAGCATGGTTTCTGCTGAGAAATCTGACGAGAGCCTACAGGGTTTCCCTCGGAATGTTATCTTTGCCTTGAGTCTTACTGCCTTTAAGAGTTGCTGCTTATGTTTCATTTTGTTAAGCTTGATTATAATATGTCTTGGAGTCTTTCTTTTGAGATCTATATTGGGTGGCGTACGATATGCATCTAAGATGTCTGTATTGTCTTCCTTCATGATTTCTGGGAAGTTTCCTTTCAGCAGCTCAGCAACAATACTCTCTATGTTATCAGATGTCTCACCCTGTTCAGGGACTCCAATTAATCGAAGGTTGTTCCTCTTAATAGAGTCCCACATGCTTCTTAATGTTTCTTCATTTTTCTTGTTTCTTTTTTCTGATTTCTGCTCATAGATGCTGGCCTCAGTAGCTCTGTCTTCCAAATCAGAAATTCTTTTTTCCATTTGTTCCATTCTGTTTTCTTGGCTTTGCATGGAAGTTTCTATGTCTTTGATTTTCTTCTTGATCTGTTGGATTTCAGAGTACTGGTGTTCCATCAGATCGAACAACTTGCTTAATTTTTCACTTTGTTCTGCTGCATTTTGTATAAGGTCTAGAAGGGCTCTGTATATAATCAATTTGTATTCACTTCCTGATGCTTTCATAAAAGTTTCCTCATCTGGAAAACTCCTTGGTTGCTTTGTTTGGGAGCCTTCTGAAGCCATGAGTGATTGCTTATATGCCACAATTGTCTGTTGCTTTTTGGGTCCCATGTGAGTATATAGAGGCTGGAAGAGGTACTGTGAGGATGGATTGCAAATGTTTCTCTAGGCTGTCTTTAAATGTAATGCAAAAGGTATCTGACCAGTTCACAAGTCAGTTAGGTTTTCAGGTGTAGAGGTCCCTCTTCTCATCTGACAAAGTAAGCGCCACTATATCCAACCCCAGATGATAACAAACTAGTTCAGAATACAGCAGTGCTACTTCCCTATTGGCCTCTACTGACAGGGCCTAGCCTTATTCAACACTGCGTCGAGTACTTGTTTTGTGATAGGAAAGCGCTCTCCTGTGGGCAGGCTCTGGCTCCCAAGGTAAGAATTAGGTCCAGCTGTAGCCACTGTATCCAAGATGTCGTCCTACACACAGGCAGCAGACAGAGGGTCTAAAGGTGCCAAGAGGTAGTGATTCCTCTGCTTCTGTTGCAGGGCCCCCAACGTAGACAGCACTGTGCAAAATCACTAGTTTTCTGTCAGAGAAGCGCTGTCCCATTTGTAGGCGCTGGCTCCCAGGCTAAGAATGAGGTCCTGCTAAAATCTCCGTACCAACACGGCATCCCGCACCCTGACTGCGGAGCTCCGCACATACCCCGCTGAGGCAGCTACAAAACGAAAGGCTCAGTGTGGCTGGATTAACAGAATCCTGAGCCTGGCTCTCAAAATATGGGAATTTGCCTGCCTGTCCCCCCAGCAGGGTGTCTATGTCCCGCTGCCAGTCATGACCCAGCTCCACTCGCCAGCCGAGACAGAGGAAAAAAAAGTCAAAATGGTGCATTTACCTTCCATCTGTGAGAGCCGGCGCTAGCCAGAGTGGGAGTCAGCGAAAGAGAGGAGGTTTTTCGCTGAGTGGTATGAAGTCCCAATTAACAGCTCTGTGCCGTGTCCCGAGGCTGATTAGGTGATCAGAAGGCTCTGTTTCATTGTCAGTTCAGGTCTTGGTTTCCAGAGGGATATATGGAGACGTGTGCTTAGTCGGCCATCTTGACTCTGCCCAGTGACTGTAGAGTTTTTAAAATCCTCTGTATTCTAAAGACAATTTTTTGCTTTTTCTATCAATTTCTCGTGAAAGTATGTTACTGCTTCCTACTAGCATTATGAAGTATCATTTTCTCTTTTTAATTCTCTTAATTTCATATACAGTTTTGTAGCTATGTTGCTTAAAAGAATACAAGTTCAATATCATCATATCTTCCCAGTGAATTATTCTTTATACACTTCAAGGATGATCTTTTTCATCCCTAATAATTTTTTGTTGTTGTTGTTTTTTAACTTCTATCTCTTTCATCTGATGCCAGTATTGCAATATAACTTTTCAGTTTTGATTTTCATTGTAGTATTTCTTATTTAATCTCTTCATTTCCATCCTTTCCACTTTATTTTCATTTTAAGTATATCTCTCATAAGCAACACCAGATTAGTTTTCATTATTTTTCCTTATTTGAAAATTCATTTACCTTTATTGTAATTGTTGGACTCAATTTTACTTTATTTTTTCACTTTTTTCTTCTTTTCTACCTGTCTTCCATTTATTTGGAAGTTACAAGTTTTTTTATTTCTACCTCTCATGGCTACTTGTAAGAGTTGCAACAGTTAAGAAGGTAGTGCTATCTCTATCTTATTCTAAAACAATACCAATGCCAGGGTTATATGGTACTCTAGTTTCAGTTGTACCTTCCTGTCTTGAGCATTTCTGCTGCAAAAGACCCCCTTTGAACAGTTGAAAAGCAAATATGCCACGTTGAGGACTAAGGTGCACCTGACCCAAGCCGTGGTATTTTCAGTGGCCCTCATGTGCAGGTGACAGACAATAAGGAGGACCAAAGAAAAAATGATGCTTTTGCATTGTAGCATTAGCAAAGAACATTCAATATATCATGGACTGCCAGAAAAACAAACAGCTCTGTCTTGGAAAAGGTACACTCAGCATGTTCCTCAGGAGCAAGGACGTTGAGTCTTTTTCTCATGCTCTTCAGACATGCTATCAGGAAGGACCAAGTTTTGAAGAAGCACTTCATGCTGACCAGGAGTGCGGAGTCTACCAGGAACACAAATCCTGGTATCATCTACTCTTTGCTTGGGTTAGCAAAAAAAAAAGGAAGACTCTGCGTGAGATGCATTGGCACAGTGGCTCCAACCATGGTCTCAAACACAGCAACCATTGTCAAGATAGCACAGGACTGAGCAGTGTTTCCTTCTTTGGTACACGGGGTCACTGTGAGTCCAAGCTCACTCAGCAGCACCTAACAACAACAGCAGTTTCATGTCTTGCATGAAATTACTATCTAAAATTTTATTTTTACTTTGTCTTAACCCCTATTAGTCATTGCATTAATTTTACAAATAGTGTTTGTTTGTAGTTACTCATGTCTATTTACTGCTCATTCTTTTCTTGATTTAATTTTTTTATTTGTTAAGAACATCCCCTAGTGGTTATTTCAGCAAAATTCTTTAAGGGGCAGAGTTTCAATTTGAAGTAATGAACATGTTTTTGTATCATTGTCACTTTTGAGTGACATAGTTAATGAATGAAGTTCTAAATTGATGCCTTCCCTTGGCTCTTTGAAAATTTCTGGGTTTTTTTTTTCTGCTGCTAAGGTGGTTTCTGTCAGTCATTTTGGCATCCCTTTGGCGGTAATCTGTCTTTTAAAATATTTTATTTTTTGGTGTTTCAAGATTTCAGTGTACCAGATGTAGGAATTATATTTTATGATATACTATTTTACTGTACCTTGCCAAGCCAAGTGCCGTCGAGTCGGATTCGACTCATGGCGACCCTTTGTATAATTTTTTTCAATTTAAAAAAGAAATTCCAACTATTAATTTTTCAAATGTTTGACTACTGGCATCCTCTGTGTTATTGTTGTTTTGGAAATCAGAATGCATTATATGTGCATTCTGACTGCTTATTATATTCCTCTTATTTCTTTTGTGTCTTATTTTCTGACTTTTTAGTGACATTTGTCTTTTTATGTATCTGTTTATTTTTAGAACCAATGAACTAATATTGATACATTGTTATTAACTAAAATGCATGGTTTACAGTTAGGGTTCATTTTTGGTGTTCTAAGGTTCTGTGGGTTTTGACAAATGCATGATGTCATGTATCCATTATTCCAGTATTGCACAGAGTAATTTTCTTGTCCTTAAAATTTCCAGTGTTTCTCCTATTTATCCCCTTACTCCTTCCCTGGACCCCTGACAATCTTGAATCTTTTTACCGTCTTACTGGTTTTATGTGTTCCACAATGTGTTAGGGTTGACATCATACCATAGGCAGCTTTTCAGAATGTCATTTTTCACTTAGCAATATACGTTTAAGTTTCTTTCATGTCTCTTTGTGGCTTGATAGCTTACTTCTTTTCCTCACTGAATAGTAGTATTCCATTATATGGGTGTACCGGAGTTTGTTTCCTCATTCACCTTTTGAACGTTATTTTGATTACTTTACAATTGCTGTCTGTTATGAATAAAGCTGCTGTACACATACGCATGGAGAGATTTATGTGGATGTACGTTGTTAACTCATTTGGGTAAATACCTCAGAAGTACCTGTATTTTCACACAAATGGCATGTGCCTTATATGTTTGTTTGCCAACTGTGCCCACCTTTGTGAGATATTTTCATAAGCACACTATGCTGATTTTTTTATAGCATCATACAAAAAAGATTGTCACACTGACACTTATAATGCAGAAGGGTGGGCACAGTTGGCAAACAAATGTGGAAGGCACACATTACTTGTGTAAAAATACAGCACTTGCTGGATCGCTGCATTTGTCTCTGTGAAACTACCGGCCTGTTTCTCAAAGTGGCTGTACCATTTTGTGTCTCCACCAGCAATGAGTTAGGATTCCTGTTGCTCCACATCCTCCACAGCACTTGATTTTGTCAGTGTTTTGGATTTTAGCCATTCTAATAGATGTGTAGTGGTATGTTGTTCTTCTCACTCGTTTTTTACACTGAATTTTGCACAATTCCCTCAACTTTGTGTTTAAAGAAGGATCCCTGGTGTCACAGTGGTTACACACTTGACTGCTGACCATAAGGTCTGTGATTCAAAGCCACCAGCTCATCCGAGAACTTCTGTCTGACTTGGTTATAAACCTGCCTCTCCTTTTTCTGTAATGTTCTGTATTTTTTTGTAATGCCTTTTATGCCTTCTTTTGTTTTTAATAATCCAGAATTGAGATCAGCAAACTTTCTTTTAATATTTTACTTTATTTTTTATTTAATATGACTGAGTGAAAATGTACATTCCCATATAAATTTACATGCCCACCTATATGCAGCTTCCACTGCTCTCCCTGTCCAAGATCAGCAAACATTTTACATGCAGGGCCAGTGTGTAGATGTTTTAGACTTCACGGCTGTATGATCTGTCACAATTATTCAGCTCTGCAGTGTAGCGCAAAAGCAAATGGGAACAGTGTGTCGACAATTGGGCATGTCTGTGCCCAGTATAACCTCATTTACCCAAATAGGTAGGTACGGGACTCAGTTTAGTTCATAAGACAGAATTTCTTGATCACTGATTTAGGACATATAATCTTACAATCTCATTCAAATGATTCTCCTAGCTTAAGTAACTAAAAGTGACAGTTGGCTGTGTGCATCAGCTGACTGTCCCTGATTGCAGATGATTTTCTTGTGTGTCACACATTTGAGTTGTAAATAGATATACAACCTTTTGTTGGAGACCAGCATGCCTTGGGTTGTGGAATTACCCTTCAGAACATATTTGCATTTCAGATTTTACAGGGAATACTTTATAAAGCATTGGTTTTTAAATGATCACCTCAGAAATACCCTGAATGAGAATCTTCCAGTGCTTAGTGCCTTGCCTGGCCCATGGGAGGGACAGTCCTTACTGCTGTCGTTTGTGTTTGTTAAAGCAGTAGCACCTTTTTATCACGGGTATTGTTGATTCTAGAATCTGCCGAGGATGTGGTTGTTAAGACCTTGTGCTTCCAAAGATTTTTAAACTCTAAGTGAAAAATGATAGTTCAAGTATTTCTTTATCTGGACTGGGTGCTAGGTTGAGTTAAAATAGGGAGTGAAGGAGACATTATGAAATTTGCAGCTAACTAAGCAAGACAAAAAGTGCAACAAAAGATGCTGCAGAGATTTCCATTGTGAAATGTTTAAAAGGGTTGGAATTAGACACATTATTGAACATATATGTATATGCATGTTTTGTTTCCCCGATCTCTGGTGAATTCATGCTTCGTGCTTGTTTCTCGCAGGACACTTGAAATGGACCAAAGCTGAGGACATTGACATAGAAACCCCAGGATCTATTCTTGTCAACACTAACTTGAGAGCATTAATAAATAAACATACGTTTGCTTCCTTACCTCAGCATTTCCAGCAGTACCTCTTACTTTTGCTCCCAGAAGTAGACAGGCAGGTAAGTGGAAGTCTTAAACATTTGCTATCAGTCACTACTTATATTACTGTGATGTGTCAAGGCTGTGATGGAAGAGGACTGACAGAAGGCTGGACCTTTTTGTAATAATATGGTCTATTTATGTAATTTATTTAGGTATATATTTGCTGCCATCATCGGTTTCTTTGTTTAATCTGCCAAAACTGCACCATTTTTTAGTCTCAGTAGTGAGTCAATTCAGATTTTAAATTATTTTACATTATTGTCAAGTGAAAACAACGGACCTGCCCAAACTGGGAAGGGAAAACAAAGAAATCAAACATTCCATTATCCAATCAGTCTTTGAAGTAGCTGCTCCTTTGCCTGGAGGGAATATTTGAAGTGCAGCAATAAAAAAGCCTGGGTTTCTAAGAAATTATGTAAATGTTTTTATTCTCCACTCTTTCCAAAAAGCATTTAAAATTTATGCTTGCAGTTCCCTTTTGAGAGACTATCATCATGAATAAGATTGCCTATAAATAATCACCTTTTATCTTTTTTTCCTAGTGTAACTGGAAATGTTTTGAGTTATAAGTGTATTTTTGAAAAGCTTCCAAAATAAGGAAATACAAATGCAGACCCATAATAGCAGACATCAGTCATCATCCAAACCATTTCCTTAGAAAATAAAAGGAAAAAAAAATTTCATCACATAAGCTTTTATTAAATTCTACAGAAATTATTAAATGATATCTAGGAAAGCTTCCTTATGACTTATTTCAATACATTTTGACATTTTATAGTTTCCAACTGATAAACATAACACATGTGCATTTATGAATTTGTATCAGAAAATAATACCTACGTCCATGAGTCAGAGTGGCCAAGATTGAGTCAGTATTGCCAGATTACTTTGAGCAAGTTTTCTTGGCTTCATATTTGATGCTCCTCAACTAACTTATCCTCTTTTTCAGACACACTTAAAAATATGACAAGCAGCAGTTTGTTGCCATTCTTACATATCTCTCTGGTAGTACATATTCATATCTAGAAAAGTATTATTTGGGGGTATATTTTGTTGACTGAATCCTATTTTCAGTCTTGCAAGCCTGCAAGCCTGAAACTTGAGCATTCTCAGTGGCTTTTCCCTATACCTTGCTTCAAATGTTATTTTTCAAAAATTCACTCAACAAAAATTCATTTGGTAGTTAGTATGAAAATGACATGTTTTAGGATAATAAAACCAAACCCATAGATAGCATGTGCTTATTAAATGCTTACTGAATAAATGATTTAAATGTTTTCCATTTGGGATACATAAACAACATTTGTAAATAACAAAAATATAAGTTAAAAATGGTTTGGTTTAGGGGGAAAAATTGCAAAGTATACTGATTTTTCATTAAATAGAAGAGAAAAATCAGAGACAAACTTAGCATCCTTGAATTGGACCTTGAGCTACAGGTGGAATTTGAATAAAAAAGAAGGGAAAGTACCAAGTGAAAGATCTAAAGATACAACAAGAAAGTTAATGCAGTGAGAGTCTAGCTCGTTGAAAGAACAGTACAAATGAATCTGGAAAAACAGATTGGAACCAGATTTTGGAAGACTCCTTGAGTATGAGGCTAAAATATCTAAGCAGCGTCTCTTTGTGTCTGCAATGCAAAGCCATTCAGGGCTTTTGAGCAGAGCAAAATTATAATAAGAGCATTGCTTTTTAAGAAGATTATTCTGGCAGTACTGAATGCTAATGTTAGGGATGGGAAGCATGAAAGTGGAAGGAATAGTTAGAAGGCAATTTTAGTTGTTCCAAAAGGCATATGAGGGCTCGAATTTGGGGAATAACATTGAAATCCAAGATGAGAAGGATAATGCAGTCATCATCATCATCATCATCATCGTGCAGTGGTAGTAATTGTGCTTTTTGAAAAATAACATTCGAAGCAAGGTATAGGGAGAAGCCACTGAGGATGCTCAAGTTTCAGGCCTGCGTGACTGAGAATATGATTCAGTCAGTGAAAAAAAACCTTTTTCAGTGACAATTTATTTGCTTACACATTTCCTCCACTTCAACATATGTGTGGTTTGTCTGTTTACAACTCTGTCTGCAGCTCCAGGGATAAGCTTCTACACATTCAAAGTGTTCAATGACTCATTTTTGAATAAGGAAATTACAAATTATCCTAGGTTTAGCCAAATACTTCAGAGGCCAAAGTCTAAACTCAGTATATTATTCAGTACATTAGAGTTTGTTTACTTGGTTCTTTTCGAGTCATAGCAAGAAATAAAAATGAACAAGGCACGCAGTACTTGTCCTCAAGTAACATTTAGTCCATAGGAAAGTTATTTAGTAAAGAAATGTTTATTGAGCATGTATTGTGTGCTGCACACTTTGCCATATCCAGAAGTTACAAAGACGAAGCTTGTGGGAGAACAACGGGGAAGGAGAAGGAAAGGACCACCTTTCACTGGGATACACTGCACAGGGCTCAGTATTGTGACAGAAGTTGACTAACCAGAAATCTGCACCAAATTTAGTGTAAGACCAGGAAGAATCTCATAAATGGTCAATAGAAGAATAAAGAGAGCTCTGCAAAGGCATAGAGAATGAAGAAATTTAATCTGAAAGTATCAATTGGGGATATTTCATGGTCAGCAGGATATTTAAGTTGACCTTTGAAAGACTGGTAGTGTTTCGTAAGTAGAGCTAAACACAAGAATATTATCGAGTGAGACTGTGCCATTTACAAAGACTTCTTGCTTGTGTTCTAGAACATTCGGTAATTCAGAATAATGGAACATCTTAAAAGGGGAAATTAGTGGAATATTGTGCTGAAGGGTAATATAGTTTACAAACTTGATGGCCTAGTTGCAGGCAAAGCTCCTTGAACTTTTGTTGAAATCAGTGAGTACCATCAGTATTTTTCAAATGAGAAACAGCATGATTTAACAAATATTTAATGACTGAATGTAGAGGAAGGGAAGAGAATCCAATGAATAAACAAAATTCAATCCTTATTTTCTCTTAGGAAGTAGTAGCCCCAAGAATGATGGATTGAACAAACAGAGAGGTGAGACTGATTACAAGATATTCCATGGAGTTATACCTTGGGCATTGGCCTTAGAAATAGAAAGAAGGATTTCCAGACATTTTTTCAACCCAGAATGAATGGGCATAAATGACAGATTGCCTGTGGGGTGAGGGCACTACAGGTCTGCATGGTTGACAAGAGATTTTATCTGGAGTGATTTCTCAGAAAAGAGAGACTCCTTTGGCCCATCAGCGTACAATAACAAGAATTTAGAGCTCCCTCTGTGTGCCCCACCCAAGAGGGCCTCAAAATTCTTACCTAGCAGAAGGTAATAGGTAAGTTGATTCATCAGGCAACCAACCTGCTTCATCCCAGTTTATAAATGTCAAACTAGGGACAAAACCCGGTTTCTAAGCCAAGACAAGTAAACAAGGCATGGAAGTGTAAATATGATTATGTAGAACTTTTAGGGGTTGGAGGGAAGTATCACAATTACATCAAATGCCCAAGAATTACATTTATGTGAAGGTTTGCCTGTTTATACAAAATTGGAAGTGTCCAGCTTGTTACCCACTTTTGAAGACCCACAGGCTTCTGCCTGAATTTCTTTCCTGAAGCAGTCCTTTGGTGCCCCTTACTCGGGACCCATAATTACCTGCAGTTCATTCTGTTATCACATCCTTCCAATATGGGAATCTGGTTTTCTCAATTTTCTTGCCAATGCCAACAGACATTAAGCCAACCTGTCTCGCTGTTTTGTTTTTGTATATTTGTACTTTTGGTTCTGCTTTTCTTTGTGGGCCTATTTATCTTAGATTGCATTTTTACTTCCTTTTAGCCATGTTTATAACATTTTCACATCTGGTTGATGTTTAATTTTACTGTCCTTCACACATTATACTGCAAGTAACAAAAACTCCCACTCAAATGGATTTAAACATGAGGGAGTTTATTGGCTTAAGTAACTGGAAGTGTAGAGGTTAGGGGGTGCTTCTGATTGTTATTCCTAAGAGTCATTTTTTATCAGCCTACCTGCTGCCATTGAATCTATTTGGACTCATAGCAGTCCTATAGAGCTGCCCATGGGGTTTCCAAGAAGCAGCTGGTGGATTCAAACTGGCAACCTTTTGCTTAGCAACTGAACACTTAACCACTGACCTACCAGAGCTCCTAGTTATTATCATGGACTCATTTAATTTATTATGGAATTGATCAATTAATTTTGAAAATCTTCTTTGTTGTTAGTGGCTTTACACTGAAACGAAACCCCTTTGTGATAGGATCACTACCTAAAGCAGAAACAAGTATTTGCCTGTTGATTCCCATACATGGGGAAAGTGTTTTTTGCCCAGTATTTTAAGCAAAATTTGTTAAGAGTAACACTAACAGTGTAGGTCTTAAGGCCATTTCTTAAACAAAGATTTTAGCCAAGGGAATGCAGTATGCAAATTAGCCCAAACCGATGAAGCCTACCCTTGGAGTTTAAACTGTACACAGCATTCCCTAATGTAAATGGTACATTGTGGTAGAGGTCAAGGGTACTTTAAAAATGTGTATTTTAGCAAGTTTGATCAGGGGATGTAATATAGAGGGAGTGGGAAAGAATGCTTAGTAGGCAACTAACAGTGTCCACCAAAGTGGGATATGGAATGAGTTTGGTATTTGTCATGTTGAAGTGAGAGACCTCTATATGAAGAGTCTGGAAAAATGGTTATATATTCAAGTTTTAAGAGTGGAGAAGACAGGATTTGGGCTAAAATATGCGTAGATTATTGTTTCAGCTATGAGATTTGGTGAGATTGGGAGTCATCTCAAAGGAAAACGTGTATTTGTGAACAATGTAAATAAGGAGATGTATGGGAAAGAGGACATAGAAAATAGCCAATCCATGAGCCATCATCAGCAGTGTCAAATGGACATTAGGAGATCACTGGTGATTGATTAGAATGTCTTTCCATCATCCCTCAGGATCCTGCACCTTACAATCTTATTTACTCTTTTGTTCTCCAGAAGGCTAACCCATACATGAATCAGAAGCATTTATACCTTCTGTTTTTGGAGGTTTTTTTGTTATCTTTAATTAAGTGATCATTATGTTTCAGAAAATTTGAAGATAAAACTGAGAATTAGTTTCCAGTCTGATAAGCCACCCGCATATGTAACTACAGTGTAGTCAGTCAAAACCAGAAAGTTACTAGTTATCATTATTACCATGTGATCCTCAGACTGTATTTTGTTAGTCCAGTTGTCTCCATCATGTCACTTTTTAGCAACAGGATCGAGGACAGATTCTGCTGTTGTGTTGAGTTGTATTGTATCTTTAGTCTCCTTTGTAGAACAGTTCTTCAGTCGTCCCTTGAATTTCATGGTCTTCATACTTTTGAAGATTGCAAGCCAATTGGTGATACTTTGTTGTGCTTGCATACAGAGTATGTACCTTTTGGGTGAATACAGTAAATGATCTTGTGTTCTCCTTATAGTCTAGTGGATATTACATAATTTTTCGTTGTTTATTATTCACAATACGATTTTGTGACTTTGGTTGCAGTCCACATAGTGTAACAGCACAGGCAGTCCCCTTTTCTTCCCTGGTTTCCCTGTGTCCATTCAACCAGTTCCTAAGACCCTTCCTGCCTTCTCCTGTGCGTGGACAGGGCAGTGCCTTTGGTCTCATAATTTGATTGAATTAATGTACATTATATGAACATTCTTCAGATGTATTATATTTTGTTTTATAGTCCCATCTAATCTTTGTCTGAAGAGTGGACTTTGGGAATGGCTTTCATTCTGGATTAACAGTGTATCTGGGGACCACAGTTTCGGGAATTCCATTGGTCTTTGTCCGACCAGTAAGTCTGGTCTTTAATGTGAATTCAAATTCTTTTCTATGTTTTTCTCCTGCTCTGTCTAGGAGTTTCGATTTTTCATAAAACTGATACTGATGTTTAAGGTGTATCTGCCACCTTTCTGTTGTAAAGTTCCTTCTTTCCTCTTTGTAATTAAAAAATATTTTGAGAGGCAGTTTTTCTAATCTGTGTAAATATTCCTTCCCCTTCTTAAACTTTTTCAGTTTATTTGTATTTCATGGGTTCATTGTTTTCCATGTTCTCCATAGGTTACTCCTACTATATTTTGTTGCTCAGATTGTCTACATGTGGCAAGTATGAGACCCTTCAAGTTGGTTCTTTGTCCTTTGACGTGTCCTCGTCACTCTTTGAACGCTCCCTACCTTTGAAACACATAAGGGTGTTCCAGTCTCCGTGTGTATGTTCCTGACTTCAGCCCTGGAATTAGCGCTTTCTCCAAGAAACTGTCTAGATCTCATGAGTAGAGAAAATTATTTATAACTTAAAATCTGGTAAGAGGTGTGTTCTATTAGTGTGTTGCTGCTCCTAGATCCAGGACACCTCTCCTGCCTCTGTATTAGGGACAAGAAACATTTTCTAGAATAAAGTGCATGAGCCTACTTACAATACATAATGGAATTTATATCTCTATTCGTTTCTGTCTCTCCCTAATATATTGTAAACCATTAGTTCACATCTTTGCCACTTTGAAGACTGAGGTGTACCTCACCCAAGCCATGGTGTTTTCAGTCACCTTATATGCATATGAAAGCTGGGCAGTGAATAAGAAAGACCAAAGAAGAATTGACTCCTTTGAATTCTGTTGTTAGCCAAGAATATTGAGTATGCCATGGACTGCCAAAAGATTGAACTAATCTGTCTGGAACAGCCAGAATGTTCCTTGGAAGGATGATGAGACTATGTCTCACTAATAGGAAGGACATGTCACTGGAGAAGGACATCATGCTTGGTAAAAGTAGATGGTCAGTGAAAAAGAGGAAGACCCTCAGTGAGATTAAATGACATAGCTGCAACAGGGACGTAAGCAAAACGAGGATTGTGAGGATGGTGCATAGGCAGTGTTTTGTCCTGTTGTGTATAGAGTCACTATGAGTCAAACCTGATTTGATGGCACCTAACAACCACACCGTCAGTTCACACTGTTTCTTCCAATCTTTGCCTGGTGCCCCAGGGGTCATTCTAGTCTTTGTTCTTTCCATAGTTGTTGCTCGCTTCTCTGACAGCAAGAAACGCAGCTTCTGTCATCCTTAATTTATCTAAATATTTGGTCAGCCCCTTGCTGGTAGCCAGTTTTCTATTTTGTCTTCCATGCCTTGCAGTATGGGTGGGCTCTTCACTGCAGTCAGGCTCTGACTCTCAGTGACAGGCCCACACCCACTCCTCCTTGACCTCTGACATTGCACAGCAGGTCACTCTGTGTGATGCTTCCTTTGCCATGCTTTGACTCTGCACCTCCTTGAGAGGCCTCCTGTCCACACAGATGCCTTCCACACCCCACTCGGGTTCTGTCGTCCTGTGTTGGGCCCTCATGGTCCCCTCATCTTTAACACAGGCCTACATTGACTAAGCTTAGGTCTGGCTTCATCAGGAGGGAGAAGTGGGGACCCTCAGGCTTCTGATTGGGTTCAACCAAAGGGGATCCCAGCAGGGTTTTGAAAAGGGGAAACGAGATGTGAATTGCTTGTGCCCTGTATGGTCAGCAGAGGCTACATCCACCAACAAGCCTCTGTCAGAATATCTTCTTGAGGCCTCTCTCTGTCTGAATTCTGGTATGTCCTTCCTTCTTCACCCCTCTGCTCACATACCCCCTCTTTTAATTAGCAGAGTCTACTGCAGTATTCTGTGTGGCTTCCCTCTACCATGACCATGCCTCTGTATGTAGTCGCTTTGTTTTACTCTTGGGGGCTCTGGTGGTGCTTTGGTTTAAAGCACTTGGCTGCTAAGCAGAAATTCCACAATTTGAAATCACTAGTGGCTCTGTGGAAGAAAGATACAGCAGTCTGTTTCTGTAAAGATTCACAGCTTTGGAAATTTTGAGGGGTCTCTAAGTTAGAAATGACTCGATAGCAGTGAGTTTTTGGGAATCTACTTTCTTCAAATCCTACCTGCTGGGACTGCTGACAGACAGACATATTGAGGAAGCTGAATAATATGTACGTAGGCACATTCTAGTGGTTTGAAGAAGGAGTGAAGCATTACTTTCATGGTGCTGCTGTAACAGAAA
The DNA here is from genome assembly GCA_028571685.1 of Heterohyrax brucei. Lineage (NCBI taxonomy): Eukaryota > Metazoa > Chordata > Mammalia > Hyracoidea > Procaviidae > Heterohyrax > Heterohyrax brucei. The sequence goes on from CM053152.1 coordinate 42,774,575, forward strand.
TCATACAGGTGGATGGCTTTAACAAACAGGAATATGTATTCCCACAGTTAAGGGGCTAGCAGTCCAAATTCAGGGCACTGGTTCTACGTGAGGAGTAAGGGCTGTCTGTCCTGGAGGAAAATCCTAAGTCTCTCAGCTTCTCTCCTGGGTTCTTTGGCAATCTCCAGGTGGCACCGATCTTTCTCTGTATGCTTCTGTGCCTTACTTAGTCACTCTGTATATCTAAAGTAGTTGATTCAAGACAAATTTTACACCAATGGGACCTCAGCAACCTAGCAAAGAAAGTCTTATTCCTAAACGGGATTATAGCCATGAGTATAGGGATTAGGATCTATGAACATTTTGGGGAGGTCCCAGTTCAGTCCATAATAAATACGAAATCGGAATATGTAATCCATTCATTCATTCAACTAACATTTAACATTTATTTAATGCCCATTCTATGCTAGACTGCTAAGCACTGATGATGCGAAAATGAATGAGCCACAGTTTCTACCTGAGGGAGGCAGTGGTCCTAAAGGGAGAGAAATGTAAGCACCTGTAGCTGTGGAACTATGCCATGGTGGTAGCATATGCCTAGTGCTAAGGGGCCTTGCTGGTACAGTGGTTACGAACTCAGCTGCTAACCAAAACATCAGCAGTTCAAATCCACCACCCACTTCTTAGAAACCCCATGGGGCTGCTCTGCTTTTCTGTAGTGTTACTCTGAATTGGAATCAGCTCAATAGCAATGGGTTTGGTTTTAGGATTTGGTGGGAACTTAGAGATGGTGATTATAGTCATCTACAGGAAAGAAGGCTTCAAAGGAAAGGGGTCATTGGAACTGAGTATTGAAAGATGTTGGGAATTCACCAGATAAAGAAGTGGGACAGGCATTCCAAGGACAAGAAACCAAATGTGCCATCGGTAATATAGATTACTTACAACACTAAACCTTTTGTATACGTTTTAACTCTCATTGCATGTAAAACTAAACTCATTGTCTTCAAGTCATTTTTGACTCTTGATTACCCAGATGTTTCAGAGTAGAACTGTGTTGCATAGCATTTTCAGTAGCTGTGGCTTTTTGGAAGTAGATCACCGAGACTTTCTTCCAAGGTGCCTCTCTGTGGCTTCAGACCACTAGTCTGTCAGTTGATAGTTGGGCAGTTAGCCATTTGTGCCACTCAGGGACTTGCCTCCTTACAATAACTCTCTCAGAAGGCATTATTATTTAATCACTGAAAGATGTAGCACTGAGGATCAGGGCGAGAAAAAGTTTGACTTTGCTTCTTCCAAGTGCAAACATGGACACTAGAGTGGACCACAAATTGAATTGACTTCAAGGTTATGTGCTTTCTCCTGCATGACTTTCCTGTGCCAGAGACACAAAGACAAAGAGCTATTTGATGCCTGTCAACAAAGCAGTGAGTCAGCTGAGACAAGGGGTAAGTTGAGGCTGGACGTGCAGGTTGGAAGAAGCATAATGAAAAGGCCACAGATAGCAATATGTGTGGTGTGGGACTTACCTGGATTCCTCTTTTGGAGTGTGATGTGCTGAGGTTTGTAGTGGACAAGGAAAACTAGTGAAGAAGTAAAACATGACTGAGAAGGAAGATCCCCCACCCTCGTCCTTGCTGTAGTGTGGGGACACTGTCCTGTGTTCTGTCCCTCAAGTCTAAATCCTGTCCTGTCTCTTAGCCTCTGTATTTCCTCAAGCTCTTCCAGGACTGCTTTTCTGGCAGCTTTTGCTATGGCCAGCTCATCCTCATCTCCCAGGCCTCAGTGTCATCTCTTCGGAGAGGCTTTTCTTGTTCTCTTCCCATCTGAAGTGTCCTCCTTAGGTTTCTCTGTCCTGCTTTTAGCTTATCTCTTTCCCAGTACTTACCATGGTCTATGATTTATTTGTTGATGTGTATCTGTCTTCCTATTGAGAGTAAACAGACTTTGTTTCTTTTACACAGTGTGCCTGGCACATCGTAAGTTGCTCAGTGAATGTTTGCTGAATGAATGTGTGAATATTTAGGCGAGGTAGTTAGTTATGTGGCTAGTACAGCAGGCCTAGTGAGCACAATACATTTAGTCAAAGCTAATGTAGAATAGAAAGGAATGGCCTAAATCTTAAGACATTTTGTGAATAAGATTATCAGGAGTTGGTAATAGAGTTTTGAGGAGAAGAAATTGAATGCAGCTTTTAACCAGTAAGTATTTATTTTGCACATGAGAAAAGCAAAGGATTGGTAATTGTTTTTGTTCTTTAAGCCAGAATATGTTTAAACATGTTTTTGGCCTAAAAATAAGGGAACAGTTGTTCGGAAAAATCAGCTATGGAAGAGAGAGGATATGATTTATGGCCAAAAGATTTGAAAAGGATCAGAAAGGATGAACTGTATTAGATTTGTTAAGAAAAAAAATGTACTGATTTCTGAGATTGGGAAGCAGGAAGATGAGGTAAAGAAATAAATGTAAAAAGCATAGTGGAAAGAGAAAGGTTTTCAGCTCAATGGTGATGGCATCTGCTCAGAGGCAAGGGGACAAGGATATTAGGAGAATGAAAGGCTTTGGAAAGCAGAGGATTCAACCTGAGGGAAAAAGAAGTTGCTGAGCAGCATTAGAGGCCCATGTGGTTAGGTGACAGTGGACAAAATTAGTCTATTATTTATTTTCATCCCAAACCTAACAAAAGACTTTAACAACATGAAGTTGATTCAGACTCATGGCAAACCAATATGACAGAGTAGAGCTTCCCCATCGGGTTTCCAAGGGCTTGTTGGTGAATTCTAACTGACAGCCTCTTGGTTAGCAACCATAGCACTTAACCACTGTGCTACCAAGGCTCCATTTTTGTTTTCTCACCCTAGCGATGTAGATATTTGGTAGAAGGTGTGCCAGACATTGGATTTTGTGTGGGTTGGAGATTTACAAAGGCTCATATGGAAGCAGTCAAGAGACACTAAAGGGCCTGGATGATGCTTATTGAAGTGGTTGATGGTGGGGTCCAGGCTGGAGAGAAAAGAAAGTAAGGTCAGAGGGGTTGGAACAAGGACAGGTCTCAGAGAGAAGAAAATGTGAGTTTAAAGGAGGAAGGTTTGCTAATGAATAAAGCCAAGTGCTGTAGAGTCAGATCCGATTCATGGTGACCCTAGGGGCCAGGGTAAGATGTGGTAAAATCCCAGAACAACACACTTCAGGTATCATGAAGTGGGGGTAAATGTATAGGTCAAAAGCATCTCCTTGGCCACAATATTTTGAGTCAGAGAACAAAGACAAGGAATCCAGGCAGCATTAGTCAGTGGTAGCAAGCATTTAGAATGACATGGAGTCCTCCATTATTATCACATATGATAATAACTGCTTAATTCAGTGCTTGAGTTTATAGCCAGACATACCTTTGTGTATCACTGTCTGCAAGATGTACTTGGAGAATTTTTAGAACCTCTTGGATTATACATAGCAGATCCCTCCTTTCTTTAGAATTTGTAATTTATAAGCTGTGTCTACACAGAACAATTTTGTGACCTTTTTAAAATAGATGGCAGTTGGTGCTATAAATGTCAACTAAAGTGGAGTCATATTTAGGTTTTTATTACATTTTCAGATTGAAGCTAACTGATGAATAGGTTGTTGCCCTTCTGTCATCTGTCTCATTTTTTAGTGATGCTCATCTCTACCTCCCAGGGTGGTATCGGGGCTGTCGGGACCGTCTCTCCAAATACTTTTTCCTTCCCACAGCTGCTTTTAAATAAATTGTACATATTATCATTAGTTTTTTGTCACCCTGGTAATTACAGTATTTCAATGCATTCTTAACTAATCTCCCAATTTTGCTGTGCATTCATAACTGTGTATCTGTAGTCTGTTAAATGACTAGTCACTGAAGGCTGTGTACTGTACAGACTCTTTAAAACACCGTCTAGCTTTGTGTTCTTCAGGTTTGTGCACTCTCTGGCAATAATGCACATAATTTTAACTGTGGAGGATGTCATTAAACTAAAATGAAACATTTACACAGTCCCTTTCATGGGGAATTTTGGACTAGGATAATGAATGTGTGTGTCAGACATTTTACAGCACATGAGAATGTGATTTATTGATTTCTGATGGCTCTGTTGGCATCAGTGTATATATTTAAAGAAGTCACGCAGCCTTTATAAATGCAAATGGGAAAGGGCTTTCCATCTTTTTCCTCCGTGGAAATAGCTAATTCATTTGCAGTAACTCAGGGCCTCTTAGAGATTGCTCTATGCACTATATATATTGATTTAGAAATTATACTGTTATTTTATTCCATGAATAGCATATGTAATGAAATGTCAATTTACCTAACAGATTATAAAAATTAAAAAGTATTAACGATATGAAAACTACTTATATCTTAAGCCTATAGGTAAAAGTAAGTATGTAGTTGAGTTGTAATTATTTTAATGGAGCTGACATTTTGGCTTTTTTCCTGCTTCTGAAAGCGTATCCTAAAGTACTTAGTAAAACCAATATTCCTCTTGCTTGAGCCGCTCACTGGCGACAGTAAATCACACATGGCCAAAGATATCCTTGCAGAGCATGCTTGGAGATCATGCTTATTAAGGGAACTGACATTGTCTATGTGTTACTCATTTGTTAAGTAACTGGATGCTGATGTTGTTGTTAGGTGCCACTGAGTCACTTTGGACCCATAGCAGCCCCTGCGTACAACAGAACTAACCACTGTCCAGACCTACATCATCCTCACAGTTGTTGTTATACTTAAGCCTAGTGTTGCGGTCACTGTCAGTCCATCTTGTTGAGGGTCTTCCTCTTTTTCACTAATGGTCTGCTTAGCTGAGCATGATGTCTTTCTCTGAGGACTGATCCGTTCTGACATGTCCAGAGTCTGTCAGATGCAGTCTAACCATCCTTGCTTGTAAGGAGTACTGTGGCTATATTTCTTCAAACACAGATTTATTCATTCTTTTGGCAGTGCATGGTACATTCAATATTCTTCTCCAGCACCACAATTCAAAGGCCTCAATTCTTCTTTGGGCATTATTCATCAGGCAGCTTTCACATGCATAGAAGGTGATTGAAAATACCGGGGCCCCGGCACACCTTAGTTTTCAAGGTGACATCTTTGCTTTTTAACACTTTACGGAGATCTTTTGCAGTGATTTACCCAGTGCAATGCATCCTTTGATTCTTTGCTACTTCCATGGATGTGGACTGTGGATCCAAGTAAAATGTAGTCCTTGACAAACTGCAGTCTTTTCTCTGTTTATCATGATGTTGCTTATTGGTCCAGTTGTGCGAATTTTTGTTTTCTTTGTGTTGAGGTGCAATCCATACTGAAGGGTGTAGTCTTTGGTCTTTGTCAGTAATTGCTTCCGGTCTTCTTCACTTTCAGCAAGCGTAACACAGGATGTTAATGAAGTCTTTCCCCAATCCTGATGGTCTGTTCTTCTTTGTAATTGCATAGTTAATGTCAGATCCTGTTTATTAGTACATTGTTCAGTGTATGCATGTTAGTTATCTAGTGCTGCTATAACAGAAATACCACAAGTGGGTGTCTTTAACAAATAGACATTTTTCTCACAGTCTAGTAGGCTGGAAGTCCAAATTCATAGTCCCAGCTGTCTCGAAAGGCTTGCTTTCTGCATTAGCTCTGGAAAAAGGTCCTTTTCATCAATATTTCAATGATGTAGAAGCTTCTCTGTGCAGCAACTCACTCTGCCTTCTTGGTGGTTTGAGTTTGCTCGATCTCTCTTTTTGCTTCTCTCTGTTATATCTCAAAAGAGATTTGCTGAAGACACAACTTCATTTTGTAGACCTCATCAACATCACTGTCCCTAATCTTACTCATTAACAGCATAATGATAGGATTTGCAATACATACAGAAATCACATCAGATGAGAAAGTGGTGGACAGTCATACAATACTGGGAATTGTGGCTAAGCCAAATTTATACACATTTTTAGGGGACACAGTTCAGTATGTACAGTAACGAATAGACTAGACTGAATTATGAATTTTCAAGTAATTGCATGTAGTAGACAATCTAACAAACTAATTTCAGTCCTTTGTGTACAGTGGTTAATAGAGGGACATACCATTCTGGCTGTTAAACTACTTTCCTCCGTCTTTATGTAGGGTGTGTGGAGATGTCCTCATGCCTCACAGTGGTAGCTTTATGTATTGCCAGCGACCATTGCCATATCAAATCATTAAATATTTAATGTCAGCACCTAATAATTACAGAATTACTTTTTTTGGTCAACTTAATCTAATTTATATTATACAACACACACATGCGCATTTAAGTGCCAGTTTATATGGTACTGAAGAATAAGAAACTGTAACCTTACTTTAGGGAGTCCTCATAGCAGAATGGTGACATGCTTGCTGCTGTCTTAAAGGACTGTCATTCAAACTCTCCAGTGGCTGCATGGGAGAAAAGACCTGGCTGGCTGCTCCCATAAAGATGACAGCCTCAGAAACCCTGTGGGGCAACTCTCCTCTGTCCTGTAGGGTCAGTGAGTCACAATCAACTCCACAGCACACAACAATGACAATAATAACATTCCTGAATCATAAAAAATGAAAAGGGGGCAGTACTAGGGTTTGAGAAAGGGGAATCATATAGGTCGTATATTTCACATTTATTAAAATGCCTCTCATTTGAATAAGAAACATTCTAAGGCCATTGTCACCATGGACCGTGATAAACAGATGTCAGAGTTTCATTCATAACTTTGAATCAAAGTAAATGAAGAAAACAGGTTTCACATATAATATCACTTTTCAGAGCCCTAGTAGTGGTTAAATCTTATGCAGAAATGTAGTTGGCAGAGAAAATACTTTGGCTCCATTTGTAAATGTGATTGAAGATCATTGTAAAAGAACAGAGAATCAGATATAAGGTTGATATAAACAGCATAGTAATTGGTTAAGTGCTCTGCTGTTAACCTACCCAGTTCTGTGGAAAAAAATCCTGGCTATTTTCATTAAAGATTATAGGCAAGAATACACTGTGGAGCAGTTGTACTCTGTCACATGGAGTCATTTAGTCAGAGTTTACTCCAGGGCACCCAGTTCCAGAAAACTGAAGCTTTGGTTTAGGTATGCATATCTAACTCCTTTCCCTGCTTCCAAATTACCCTTAAAATGATACTGGCTTTCTTCATGATTATATTTATTTATCATTCTGGGAAAGTAAGGCAACAATGCCAGCCACATACCTGGAATTTCTGCAGGATATAACAGAGGTGAGACTAAGATTGATGAAAAAGATGACCAGCAAGAGATGGAAGGAAAGCTCTGTGTGGTGTGACTGGAAGGGCTTATAGATTCATCCCAGACAACACCAGCCCTGAGTGGTAGGGACCAGAGGAGCAAATATCAATACTACTCTCTTAGAGGGTTCACCAGAATTTAGTCTCTACAACAGCAGGATCTCACTACAGAAAACACTTCCAGCCTGTATATGCTATGTGGACATTCTATATGTTGCCTTATGTCCTTGATCTAAACCCTAGTTGTTCTCCTAGCTAAAGGGATGCTCAGCCTGAGTTTAAGACTTCATTAAAATATGAGTAAGAAAATTTTTCCCCCTCAGGAATCAGTCTCCATTCCTCAAAAGTGCTGAACCTCAAATCTGGCAAGCATCAACTGAGTTCAACATGCATCTTCTCTAATCCCTTTATCTGAGCCTGAAAAATGTGTACAAACTCCAGACGCATTCCTAACAGAAACCATCTCATTATCTCATGTGTGTCCAATACCTACTGACCTCTCCCTTTTAGGATGGGAAGACAGAGACTAATAACTAAACCAAGGAGAGATTTTACAAGTCAAAAAAACAACGTAGCATGAGTTCAGAGAACAAGCCCTTCTGTTAGTGAAATAGGATAAAAGTATTTCAGAAAGTATCTCTTGGTTTTACAATGGGTCATGTAGTGTACTAGACATTGGGATATTACGTTAGATATGATTGCCATAAGTTCTGCCTTCACTGAGCTTCCAGTCTGCCAAGAGAAACAACACTGGAAGTAGCACATGTGCATGGAGTTCCCTGAGACTGTAAATATGCAGAAAAGGAAAAAAGCTTATGAGCAGTCACATGAGTGAGTTTTGTGGCTAGAAAGGGAGATGACTGTAGGATCAAAGCAGGGTTTTGTTTTCTCTTTGATTTGTACTAAAGATTTAAAAGCTTTGAACATGTTGCTATCTTGATGGAGAGTAACAGTGAAGAACTGTTGAAGATACAGAGAGATACAGGTGCCCTCATAGAGCAAGGTCCCTGGGAAGGTAGCCAGTTTTGATAGGACCTGAGCTAAGTGGGGAAAGAGCCTTAAAATGAGGGAGTGACAAATAATTTATAAAGGATCGGGCAAACTCAGGGACTTCCCAAAACAAGATGAAGAGATTAAATTGATTACATAAAGAGGATGTATATCTTCTATATATGTGTGTGTCTTTAAATATGAGGACTGCCAGTTAAGTGCGCTTACTCACCCTAGAAGAAGTACTACATACGTCATTGCTGAATATCACTGTCGTCACCTTCGAAGTACTCCCCTTGGGAAGTTACACACTGATGTCGGTGCCTAGTCCACCCTTCAAAGTGATTTTGGAACTCTGTTTCTGGAATGGCCATCAGAGCTGTTGTAGTATTACCCTTGATTTCCTAAATGTTATCAGAATGTCTTCCATTGAATATTTCATTTATCTTTGGGTAAAGAAAAAAGTCAGTGGGGCCAGATCAAGTGAGTAAGAAGGATGTTCCAATACAGTTATTTGTTTACTGGTTAAAAACTCCCTCACGGACAACTATACAGTTAAGTTTGCAAACGTGCCACTGTGCCGCTGTGCATGATGTCCATTCCAAAAAGAGTTCCAAAATTGCCTTGAAGGGTGGAATATGCACTGGCATCAGTGCGTAGGCTCCCAAGGGGAGTACTTTGAATGTGACCATAGTGTTGTTCAACTGTGATGTATGTAACACTTAGGACAATTAAGTTCTTGGACTTAATTGTTAGACCTCATATGGGTCCTGATGGCACAGTGGTTAAGAGCCTGGCTGCTAACCAGAAGGTTGGCAATTTGACTCTAACAGCCACTATTTGGAAGTGCTATGGGGCAGTTCTACTCTGTCCTATAGAGTCCCTATGAGTTGACTTCCACTCACTGGCACACAGCAACAGTGATACATCTAAATGGATATGGAGTCCTGGGTGGTACAAACTGCTCACTGGCTCAGCTGTTAACTGAAAAGTTGGAGGGTTGAGATTGCTCAGAGGCCCCTTAGAATAAAGTCCTGTTCTACTTCTGAAAACTCAGTCATTGCAAACCTGTGCCAGAAAACAGAGGAGCAGTGTAGACAGAATGAAGTGTCAGTTAAAGAAGAAAGGAAGCAGTGACTAAAGGCATGTCTTTTAAGAGAGATAGCTGTAAAATAGCACATTTACAGAGGTGATGGGAACAGTGTCACTTCAGAAGGATGGTGAGTTTTGTTATTTTTACTTATTTTTTTCATATGGGAAAAGGCTTACTATGTTTAGAGATCAAAGGATAGAGGTCCTTTTGAGAGGAAGGAGTTAAATGATCAAAATAAAAAGGAAAGTCTATAGTTTATTATAGTAAGCTATGATCCTGAAAGGCCAGGGGTTGACAGGAAGCCATGAAAGTTCTGGAGGAGAATTTGTCCTTAGTGAGCAGGCAGAGAGCCTCTATGGAAAAAATGGAGGGAGAAGTGATGACGACGCTGGGTTTGAAGCATGGGTAAAGACCATAGATTTGAAGTTTGGATGTAGACAATCTAGGAATTTCCTCTGATTACCACAGGTTTTTGTCCATTTCTCTAGGGAAATACGGATTTCAGAGTCTTTACTGGCAGTGAGGGGTTTGAAATAGTCACTGAAGAGTGAGAGAGTGTGTTCACTGACAGCAACGCGGAAGGCTATTTGGAGGGCCACTAAGTTGAAAAATTAATTTTCAAAGCTCGCTGCTTTATAATGAATTTTTCCTAAAGTGCTGGCTTTAGGAAGGTGTACCATGGATTGGACTTTTGACATGTAAGCATATTGAGACAAAGAGAAGGCAGATATCTTACAGACTTGGTGGACCAGAAAGAGAATGTCATGGATTGAATTATGTCCCTCCAAAAATGTTTGTAAACCATGAGTGCCAGTGTTGGGATTGTCCATCATGTGATGAGATTTCCCTATGTGTTGTAAATTCTATCACAAGATTTAGTAAGATGGATTATTGCAGTTATCTTGATGAGCTCTACAAGATTGGATAGTATCTAAGTCGATATCTTTTGAGATATAAAAGAAACAAGCAGAGAGACACTGGGAACTCATACTTCCAAGAAAACAGTGCCAGGAGCAGTGTGTCCTTGGACATGAGGTTCTTCACTGAAATCCTCTCACATCAAGGGGAGATGGATGCATTGCAAGGACCTTCCTCCAGGGCCAATAGAGTGAGAAAGCATTACCCTGAAGCCAACACACTGAATTCAAACTTCTAGCCTACTGGACTCTGAGAGAATAAACTTCTATTTGTTAAAGCCATCCTTTTGCATTATTTCTGGCATAGCAGCACTAGATGATGACTAAGACAGAAAGAAAAAATGCACTTAGGGAAAATAAGACAGTGGGTGCTAATTGTTTCAAAGAATAATCACAGAAAGAGGAGGTGGGGCCAAAATGGTGGATTAGACACATCTCCATGATTCCCTCTGAGAACTAAGGTCTAGAACAGTTGGAAGGAGTAGGATAGACATTTTGGGAGCTCCAAGGTCAGACAAAGGGTTGTGAGATTGGACAGCACAACAGGAAGGGGGAGAATACCTTGTCAATGGTGAGACAACAGTATAGTGATTACTGCTTCTGCTGGTGTGCTGCCTGCGAGGACTGCAGGTACAGATGCCTTCTTTGTTGTCCAGGAGGGTAGGACAGGGTCTGCTGAGACTGTGAGCCTGGCACCTGTGACCTGGCTGCTTTGCTGATCTGCGGTGCCTAAGTAAATAGCAGATCTTGCAGCAGAGAAACTGTGCTTGGGTCAGCTGCATTTAGAGAACCCAGAAGTGGTGAGTGACTGAGGATGTTGGTGCCCCTTCCCACTCTCTGAGCTGCATCATAGACTCTGCTGACTCACAATAACAGGTGATTTGGGCAGGATGCCATGTTGGTCATCTGAGAGACAGTATCAGCCTTGCCTGAGAGCTCAGCTGAGGCTAATGCTCACACTGAGCAACAGTGCCTGTCTGGACAAGTAGCTCACCGTGTTTATCAGTCAGCAGGAAGGGCCTGCCACACCTGTCGGCCCAGGTGGAGCCAGCCACCAAGCCGAGCAGCAGCACAAGGCTTGACAGAGTATATTGACAGAAGCTATACGTAAATCAGATGCACCTAAAGAATGCAGAGACAGCTAGTGACCAAATCAAGCAGTCCCCTTACTCTCTTCCTTCTTAGACCTACACCACAGCTCCCATTCGTGTAACCCTGGAGAAACTGAACAACTTCTGGATGGCGTGAAGACAACACTCAATATCTAACCATGTAGAGAAGCAGATCCCTGTTGCTCTAGAAAACTGAAAATAAAGATTCAAACAACTTCCTAGATCAAGACCTTCTGAAATCATCAGAGGTAGAATACAAAAGAATTATGTATAGAACCATCCTAGAGATTAAGCAAAATGCAACAGAACAAAATGAAAAATTAAGTAAGCTGTGTGAACTGCTGGAACATCAACAAACTGAAATACAGTAGTTCAACAAAAAAAATTCCGATTTAGGCAATTCAGTGCAAAGCCAAAAGAGCAGGATTGAGGAGTTGGAACGCAGTGTTAGTGAGCTCGAAGATAAAGCAACTGATAACAGCATTTATGAGGAGAATTCAGAGCAAGGAAATGAGAAAAATGAAGAAGCATTAAGAAATATGTGAGAATCTATCAAGAGGAATAATTTATGAATAATTGGAGTTCCTGAACAGGAAGGGAAAATACAGTGAGAACTGTTGAAGAGTTGCTGACAGAAAACGTCCCCAAAATTATGAAAGAGAACATAGATATCCAAGATGTGTATCGAATGCCACAAAAACAAGACCCCAAGAGAAAGACACCAAGATATATTATAAAGAAGTTTAATAAAATGAAACATAAAGAAAGGCTCTTAAAGGGAGTGAGACTTAAAACTAAACTAACATACAAAAGGAAGCCCTGTAGGCTTTTGTCTGACTTCTTGGCAGAAACCACATTGGCAAGAAGCCAGTGGGATGACACATTCAAAGCCTTGAATGGAAAAAAACTTCCAACCATGAATTAAATATCCTGCAAAATTATCTCTCAAATATGAAAGTGAAATTAAGACATTCACAGATAAACAGAAGCTTAGAGACTTTGTGAAAAACCAACCAAAACCACAAGAAATACTGAAAGAAGCTCTTTGCTTAGAAAAACAAAACCATTAAGTGTATGTTTAAGGGTGCAATGCAGGACAAAACATCTAGAATCCTGTTTAGCTAGGGAAGTCACAAAATTCAATCAAAGCTAAAATATAGAAAGAAGGGAACCAGTAATCTTAACATGAAAACGGTGACATCATCACAATATAAAGAGGGATGTATTACAGTAGTTATAACCCTTTCAGATGGACAGGGAATTAAGAAGATATACAGAAGTTAAAGTTTGGGTTGCACTTAGAATATTAAGGGGGTCCTAGGGGTAGCTGCAAAACAAACTAACAATGCAACATATCAAAACAAGAAACATAGAAGTCTGAACAAACAAAAACCAGTACTGAAAAAGATGAAGAGTAAACCCATTAATAAAAAAAAGTGAACATAGATATCCAAGATATCCAAAAAAGTGACCCAGAATGGAATATTAAGACAAAGAAAACATCAACAACATGAAAATAAAGACACCAAGATGATAGCACTAACATACCTATAAATAATTACGTTGAATGTAAACAGACCGAATGCTTCAATAAAGAAGCAGAGAGTGACAGCATGGATCAGAAAACACAGTCCACCTACATGTTGCTTGCAACAAACACACCTTAGACTCAGAGACATGAACAAACTGAAAAACGTTGGAAAAATACATACCAAGCTAACAACACACATATAAGAGCTGAAGTGGCAATACTAATCTCATATAAAACAGATCTTAATATAAGGTCCTCCATCATGACAAGAATGGCCACAGTTTATTACTGAAAGATTCCATACATAAGCATATATCCTACAGAAATTAAGGTGGTCCCACTAACAGACACATGATCATGAATGTTTATCAAGGCGACACATGGTCATGAATGTTTATCAAGGCCCTGTCCACAATAGCAAAAAGATGGAATCAACCTAGATGCCCATCAGCAGATGAATGGATAAATAAACTATGGTATATACTCAGTGGAACATGGTGCAATGATAAAGAACAATGGTCGTTTTAGGAATCATCTCATAACCTGGTTTCAACTAGAAGACATTATGCTGAGTGAAATCAGTCAGTGGCAAAAGGACAAATATTGTCAGAGACCTCTGTTATAAGGACTTAAAAATAGACTTATACACAGAAGAAAAGACTTATGGCTGCAAGCGTGGAGAGGGAGGGAGAGGGTTGGTCATAGATTAGTTGATAGAAATTTGGTTAGGTGAAAGCAGTGACGGTACACAGGAGAGAAGAGAACAACTGGGCTTCACCATAAACTGAAAGGTTTTCTAAACTCATCCCAATATTGCAAAGGATAGAGTAGCAGGGAAGGGAGAATGGAGACTATGTATTCAGGGGACATGGAGACCAACTGGCATAACTAGCCTATTGCTAAGGGTCTTATGCACCCCATATTGGTGAGTGGCACCTGGGGTCCTGAAAGCTAACTGGCTGCCATCTGAGGTACACCAAATGGTCCAACTCATCTGGAACAGATGATCACCAAGAACCACAAAGATATTAGGGAAAAAGAGCCTAGGAGACAGAAGAACCCATGTAAATGGGAGACTGTATCAGCAGCAAGAGACCAGAAGAACCAGATGGTGCCCAGCCACCAACCAAAGACACCCACAGTGGGGCACAAAATATAGTCCCTGTGGCAATGTGAGGAAAAGAGATATGCAGCTGAAGAACTCTACTCAAAGACCTGGACTGATGGTCTGACAACCTGAGGATCCCCTTAGAACATGGCCTCTAGACCTGCTGCTGTCCCTGACCGAAAACGAGTAGAGTCAACCATTCAGACAAGAGATGTACTTGACTTGGGGACACAGGGTGACTATATGCTGTGTGTACTTTATGGTTCTATGCATTTATAGGAGGCTGTCCTAGTAGTGTCTTTCTAAATGGGACAGAAGAGTGTGGAGAGGAGGGGCCAATGCTTATTAAGAAGATACTAGAAATGTAGAGTGAGAAGGAGGAGTGTGCTGGGTGGGGAGAGCAGAAGGAGCTGGAGATAGGTGCACCTGCAGTTGGATTGTATACTTTCGTGTAATCACAATAAAAAAAGAAAAAGAGTAATCACAGAAGGAGTATGTGAATAAGCTGGTTGGAAGGAGGTGGACTAGAGCATGTTTGATTAAAAGGCATAGTAATGTAGCCATGTGGGGTATTTTCCCCAGTTCATTCGTTGTTTGAAATTGACTTGACAACAATGAGTTTTGTTTTTGGTATGGTTTCCCTTAGGCCTTTAAACATATTTATAATAATTTTATTGAAGTCTTTGTCAGTAAAATCTGACTTTTGGACCATGTGATAATTTATTTGCCTGTTTGGTTCCCTCCCTTTCCTTCACCTCCATTTCTGGGTTACTCTTTCTGGTTTCTCTGTTCATTTCTGTCTGTTTTTTAAGTGAGACATTTTATGTAATATAACAATTTCTGGTGCTGGTTTCCATTCTTCAGTGTTAGTTTCTTTTGTTTGCTTCATTCTTTTTTAGTGATTTGGCTGCATTAATGTACTGAAGTCTGTTTTCCATGGAGTGTGAAGCCTCTCATGCTGCTAGCCAGAATGCTCAGCCGTTTTGCTGCCTTTGCAGTCACTGTGGTTCTCTTTCCCTGATCTCTCTTAAAGTATCTTCATCCTTTGGTATCATATCTAGCTCTTAAAACCAAAGAAACAAAACCGCTGCTGTAAAGTTGATTCTGACTTATAAAGACCCTATAAGGCAGAGTAGAACTGCCTCCTAGAGTTTCCAAGCAGAGCTTGGAGGATTTAAACTACCTACCTTCTAGTTAGTAGCCTTGCGGCAATTAACCACTACACCTGCAGATTTCCAGACAGCGCTTGGGCTCTGTTAACTTCCACAGGACTTTTGTATTGTTTGTAACGATTCCCTAGGATGTAAATTGTTCCACAGTCTGCTCTGTTAATTTCTAACCCTTTGCAAGATTTGAAACCCAGAGCTGGTGAGTATAGGACTTGCCACTGATCTTTCCTTTCCAATGACAGAATATATCCCTTGAAGAGGAGCTGAGGAGAGAGTGAACCTCCTCCTCTTGGCCAAGCCATCTAGGGAAAAGTTCTCTTTTTGTTGAGCTAGAAGAGAATGAGGAGAAAAGTAGCTTGGGACTAAAGTGCTGAAGACTCTTTTTTCTTAAAATTTATTGTAATCGAGTGAAAGTATACAGTCAGTATAAATTTGCATGCTTGCCTATGCGCAGCTCCCACTGCTCTCCCTGCCCAGTGAAAGCACACTCCTCCTATCTGTTCTATACATATGACATACTCCTAACAATCTCCTGTCCCCTCCTCTCCACCTTCACCCTCCCCCCCAAGTAAAAGGCCAGCAGGACAATATCCTATAGATACATAGAACCATGAAGTGCACACATGATATGGTCACTCTGTGTCACCAAGTCCAATCCATTCCTGTCCAAAGAGTTGACCTCAGTAATGATTTATACACAGGGGCAGCATCAGGACCAGAGGTCATGCTTCCAGGGTAACCCCAAGGCTCCTGGACCATCACTTGTGGTCTTTTAATGGAGTTCTGATGGTGTACCCCTTTTTATTCTCGTGTTGCCAGTGAGACTCAATTTTGTGAGCCCCATCACAGCTATCACTGGTGGTGACTGGGCACCATCTGGTTCATCCAGTCATATATTGATGCAGTCACCCACTCATGTGGGTCTGTCTGTCTTCTGGGTTCTCTTTCCCCCATGTTGTTTTGGTCCTTGGTGATTGTCTGTTCCTGCTGAGTTGGGACCATTTGGTATGGCTCAGATGGCAGCTTGCTAGCTTATAACACCCCAGACGCCACTCACCAATATGGGTTGCAGAAGGCTCTCTTAGCAATACGCTAGGTATGCCAGGTGATCTTGATATCCTCTGAGAGCATGGTCCCTGGACCCCTGCCCCTGCTATTCTGTCCTTGTAATATTGGGTTAAGAAGGGAGGAGTACTAATGTTATGTTGAAGTCCAGTTAAATCTTCTTTCCAATGTGTGCTGTCACTGATTCACCCAACCATATTACTGTCCACTATCTAATCTATAACCAACCTTTTCTCTCCCTCCATCCCTCTCCTCCCTTGCAGCCATCAAAGAGTCTTTTGTTCTATACATGAGTCTGTTTTTAAGTTCTTATCTAGGGGTCTCATACAATATTCGTCCTTTTGCCACTGACTACTTTCACTCAACACAATGTCTTCCAGTTGAAACCAAGTTATGAGATGCTTCCTAAAATCGCCATTGTTCTTTATTATTGCACAGTGTTCCATTGAGTATATATACAATAGTTTATTTATCCATTCATCTGTTGTTGGACATCTAGGTTGATTCCAACTTTTTGCTATTGTAGACTGTGGTGCAGTAAACATTCATGTGCATGTATCTGTTGGTGTGAATGCCCTTGATTCAGTACTGCAGACTCTTGCAGTTGCCACCAAAATTTAGAAGAATATTTGAATAAATGAATAGATGTTTCATCATTTGCTCTACGCCCTTAGTAAAATTTCCAGGGACTTGAAATAGTGGTGGTGGTGAGAAATTGCTGTTTTAAAGTCATTTTCATCATTACAGTTGTTTCATAGGGGAACAGATCCACAGATCTCTTCATACTGCCATTCTAGAACTGACATTCCATAAATGTTTAATATACCTTTTATGAATGATTAATACATATTTGCTTAAATTTGCCTTTGCTAGATTACCAAGTATACTAAAGCCATTTTACATTAAATAAACCTGGCTTTTCCCAAAAGTGACATATTAATAATGTGTGGAATTTTCATACACTCTGTAATGAAATACATAGTCAGTAATCTTTTTTTTATAATTAAGATCAGTTTAGGAAAGGAAATATTTGGCAACTACATACTGGACCATCATCTGATTTCTGTAATCTACAAGGTTCTGTGAAACATCAATATGAAAAAGGTAAATAACCCAATTAAGCGATGGGCAAAGGAGATGGGCAGACACTTTACTAGAGAGGACATCCTGGCAGCCAAAAGACACAAGACAATATGCTCACAATCATTAGCTATCAGTGAAATCCAAATCAAAACTACAATGACATATCATCTCACCCCAACAAGGTTGGCCATGATCCAAAACCCACAAAACAAGAAATGCTGGAGAGGCTATGGACAGATTGGAACTATCCTGCATGGCTGGTAGGATTACAAATTGGTACAACCTCTTTGGAAAGCAACCTGGTACCTCCTTAAAAAACTGGAAATAGATACACTGTTTGATCCAGTAATTCCACTGCTTACAATTTATCCTTTAGAAACAAAGGCTGTCATACGAACAGACACATGTACATGAATGTTTATTGAAGCACAGTTCACAATAGTTAGAAGATGGAATCAACCTAGATGCCCATCAACAGATGAAGGGATAAATAAACTGGTGCATATACTCACTGGAACACTATGCTGTGATAAAAGACAGTGTAGATTTTAGAAAATGTCTCATAACATGGTTTCAAATGGAAGATATTATGCTGGGTGAAATCAGTCAGTGTCAAAAGGACAAATACTGTGTGAGACCCCTATATTATAAAGACTTAAAAATAGAATAATCTACAGAAGAAAATAACTTTGATGGTTACGAGGGTGGTGGGGATGAGGATTTATCATAGATGAAGTAGTTGATAGATGTTAGAAATTTTATTTATTTAGTGTAATAAAGAAATTTTTAAAAAGATCGGATTAACATCTATGAGTAAAAGCATTTTTAGAAACTGCTTTACAGTCTATTAGATTACATTTTGCATTCAGATAATTACAGTTTGCTAAGCTTTTTTATATAATAAGCTTCTAAAGATAGGATTAGTGAACCTTTATTTTAGCATTGTTTCCTGTAATTTTGATGAATTTTATTTATATATGCTTTAGGTAATATACGTGAAGTTTTCACTAGTGATGATGAAGTTGCATTTTCCACTCATTCACTTTGTAAGCCTGTTATTATGTATACCACCACTCATTTATTGAAATGGTTAGATTCCAAAGAACAAGTTGTCGTGGGAAAATTTGCTTTACACAAGAGGCAGGCTGTTGGTCATGTCGAGGCCCAGAGTGCAGCCCAGACCTACCAGATGGTAGGTCTCTGTTGTTCTGGAGGTGGTGGACAACCTTACCGTCACTCCAACCCCTGCAGGCTCGTGCTGGTGGGGAAAGCACTGTGAGGAAGACGGGGTTGCCTCTCTGCCTTCCTGTGCTTCTGGTCCAGGAGCTGGATTTCAGTGACAGGCAGCTCCTGAGCCCACAGGTAGTGAGGCTTGGTCATCAGGGCACGGGAAGACTGCCGAGGGGGCAGAGAGGCCTCTTTGGAAGAAGAGACTTCTGAGCTCCCCTGCCTGACTCCTTCAGCCCACCTCGCACCACCCTACAAGGATAATAGAAGCCACCATTGGCCCTCGAGTGTTAGCTCCCTCTTACAAACCTGGCCCTCCTCCTCTTTCCTGTCTCTTCTCAGCTCCTTGTTAATGTATAAAATACTTTTTTACCATTGTCGTAAATGTGAAATGTTGGATAATGAGATAGGTGATAAAGTGAGGAATAGGTATATTCTTTTTCTTTGGTAGGCACTGGGGGATAAGATAAATGAGTAATTACAATACTATATTCAGGGATTTTACAGTCTAGAAGGAAAGTCATGCATGTAATTTTAGAAAATCGTATGATATGTTCTAAAATGGAACTATAGCATTAGTAATGTCAGTGTTCAGAGTGATAATGATACCTAGGAAATCTGTTTCATTTATTTTTCTTGCCTACAATAACTTTTCATTAAGCCTTTTCATATATATCCTTTTAATTAATTATGTTTTAATGGTGATTTTTCAGTTATGTAAATATGGTATTTTGTACATTTGTACATAAGAGTGTCATTGTTTATTCACCATTAAATAAGTGGTGATTAAAAAAGGCGGTTTTGATGGAAGGTTGAGAAACTGCTTCAAGTGTTCAAATTCCCCACTTTCTATAACCCCATTTTGAGACATTTTCTGGAGTGTTACTTTATGATCTCTGTGTTGTCATTTATTCACTTAATGCTTTATCCATTCAGAGATTCCATTGAGAGGAAAGAGAGGAAGCCAGAAAAAATAAGTTCAGTGGAATTTATGTGCAGATATTATTAGATGTGTTGAATAGTTTACACATGTTCATTAGGTTAATATGCATTTGATGTATTAAGAAAGAAATAATATTTGTATTTTCTAGGTATTTAAAATTATGCATGCATAAATTTTGTATTATGAAAAGACAATAATGAAGCTAACATTTATTGTTTTCTTAATATACTTTGTAGTGCATCTTTAAGTTTTGGAAATTTTTGTATGAAGCTCGTAAGATGGTATTTAAGAAGAAAAAATGTTAGGATACCATCTCACCAGTTTTATGTAGAAATTTCCAAAAGTTGAATATGCACTGCATTTTTTTATTCAACTGAAAATATTTTCTCCATACTAAATGAGCATGACAATTATCATAAGCTTTTCCTTTACATGAAATGAGCCACATTCAGTAGAAAATCAACTTTAAACTCTAGTTTTTGTTTTTAACCTCTGCCAAACTGCAGATAATTGCAGAAAATATTATGCCTATGTTATTTTAAACAACTCATGAAAATTATTTTGGCCTTTTTTTTATTTTATCAATGCTAGGTTCTCTCGGTATACCTTTATTTTTACTTAAAAGCTTTGTTGAAGTATAATTTGCCAACAGCTAAGTACCCAAATCATAGTTGTATTGGAGAAAGAAAGAAAAAACCATTACCATCAAGTAGAGTTCCAATTCGTAACACCCCTTGTAGGACAGAAGAAAACAGTTTGATAGTGTTTCCAAGGATGTCTTCTGTACAAGAGCAGAAGGCCGTATTTGTTTCCTTCAGGTTTGCAGCTGAGTGCTTCACCATGGTGCCACCAGGGCTTTTTGACAGTTGTTTAGCTTGGTGAATTTTTAAAAAGTGAATGTGCCCATGTAATCAGCATACAGATTTCAAAAGAGAACAAACCTGTCTAGCACTTCAGAACAGTTTCCTTTCCCTCTTCTGTTAGTACTCACACAGAAGGGACCAGTCTCCCAACTTTTATCACCACCAGTTACCTTTGTCCCTGCTTTTTTTTTTTTTTTTTTTTTTTGGTGGTGGTATGTTTGTGACTTTTTTTTTTAATTGTGATTGAGTGAAAGTATACAATCCAAGTTAAATTTGCATGCCCACATATCGCCATGAGTCAGATCCGACTCCAGGGCACTTGGCTTGGCCACATATCTGCAGCAGCTTCTATTCTCCTTGCTCGGTGACAGCACACTCTTCCTTTCTGTTCTGTACACATCATATTCTGTTAACAATCTCCTGTCCCCTCGTCTCCACTGTCTTCTGTCCTTCCTAGGAAAAGACCAGTAGGACAGCATCCTGTAGATACATAGAACCATAAAGTGGACACACCATATGATCACTTTGTGTCCCCAAGTCCAGACCATTCCTGTCTGAAGAGTTGTCCTCAGTAATGATTTATGATCAGAGGCAGCAGCAGGTCTAGGGATCATGCTCCCGGAGGAACTCTTGGGCCTTTGAACCAAAAATTGCAGTCTTTTAGTGGAGTTCTTGAAGTACACCCTTCTTTTTCTTGTGTTGCCACTGGGACATGACTTTGTGTTCCCCATCATGGCTGTCATTGGTAGTAGTGAGGCACCACCTGATTCTTGTGGTCACATGTTGTTACAGTCTCACCCATACATGTGGGTCCTTCTGACTTCTGGGCTCTTTTTCCCTCATGTCTTTGTTGTCCTGGGTGGTCATCTGATCTGGCTGGGTGGGGATCATTTGGTGTACTCAGATGGCAGTTTGCTATCTTTTAAGACTCCAAACACCACTCACCACTATGGAATACAGAAGAATCTCTTAGCAATAGGCTAGTTATGCCAGTTGGCCTCAATGTCCACTGAGAGCATGGTCCCCAGACTGCCGACCGTGCTACTTTCTCCTTGCAGTATTCAGTTAAGATTAGAAGAGCCTTCAGTTTATGTTGAAGTGTAGTTGATCTTCTTTCTAATGTGTGCTGTCACTGCTTTCACCCAACCACATTTCTGTCAACTATCTAATCTATAAACAAGAGTTTTCTTCCTTCCCTCCCTCCTCTCCCTTACAGCCATCAAAGAGTCTTATCTTCTGTACATGAGTCTGTTTTTAAGTGCTAACAGTAGGAGTCTCATACAATATTTGTCCTTGTGCTGCTGTCTGATTCCACTGAACATAATGTCTTCCAGTTGAAACGAGTTCATGAGATTCTTCTTAAAATCATCATTGTTTTTTTATCATTGCATAGTGTTCCACTGAGTATATGTACCATGGTTGTTTATCTATTCATCTGTTGCTGGACATCTAGGTTGATTCTGTCTTTTTGCTACTGTGGACTGTGCTGCAATAACCACTCATGTGCGTGTCTCTGTCCATGTGACTGCCCTTGCATCTGTAGAATATATTCCAAGCAGTGGGATTCCTGGGTCAAAGGGAACACCCATTTCCAGCTTTTTAAGGAAGTGCCAGATTGCCTTCCAAAGAGGTTGTACCATTTTGCAAATCCACCAGCAGTGTAGGCGAGTTCCAATTTGTCCATGGCCTCTCCAGCATTTGTTTTTTTATGTTTTTTGGATCATGGCCAACCTCATTCGGGTGAGATTGTATCTCATTGTAGTTTTGATTTGGATTTCTCTAATAGCTAATGATCATGAGCATTTCCTCCTGTGTCTTTTCACTGCATGGATGTCCTCTTTAGTCAAGTGTCTGGCTATCTCCTTTGCCCAGTGCTTAATTGGGTTATTTACCATTTTCTTGCTGATATTTTGCAGTACCTTGTAGATCAAGAGATCAGATGTTGATCTGACACAGAGTTGCCAAATATTTTTTTCCATTCTGTGGGTGGTCTTTTAATTTTTTTGATGGAAAGTCTCTGGATGGGCAAAAGTGTTTGATTCATAGTAGTTCCTTTTTATCTGTTTTCTGTTGATTGAGGTTCATTTGTCAGATTTTGAAGTCTGTCTAAGTTGTGTATTAAAACTTGCATTGTTGAGCCTATTTTTTCTTGCATGACTTTTAGGTTTAGGTTTGACATTTAGGTCTTTTATTGAATTTGCATTGGTTTTTGTGTAAGGTGTTAGACATGGGTCTTGTTCCAATTTTTTGCAGATGGATATCCAATTTTGCCAACACAATGTGTTAAAGAGACTGTTTTTACCCCAGTTTAAAATTTGACAGACTTTTTCGAGTATCAACTGTTTATAACAGTTTATAACAGGATGGTAGCATCTCTGGGGTCTCAGCTCGGTACCATTGTTCTATATGTCTTTTTGTACCAGTTCCAGGCTATTCTGACTACTGTGGCAGTGTAATAGGTTCTAAAGTTGGGTAGTGGAGATCTCCTACAGTGTTCTTCAGTAGTGCTTTGCTTATCCTGAGTTTCTTACCTTCCCAAACAAAGGTGGTGATTTGTTTCTCTGTCTCATTAAAAACTGTCGCTGGAGTTTGTGTAGGGATTGCATTGTACATGTAGATCACTTTGGATAAAATAGCCATTTTCACAATGTTCAGTCTTCCTATCCATGAGCAAGGTAGGTTTCTCCATTTATGTAAGTCTCTTTTAGCTTATTTCTGTAAGGTCTTATAGTTTTCTTTGTATAGGTCTCTTATTTTTCTAGTTAGACTTATTCATAGGTATTTTATCTTCTTGGGGGCTATAGTAAGTGGTATTGATTTCATGATTTCTTCTTTAGTGATCTCATTGCTGGTGTAAAGGAATCCTCCAGATTTACTTATGTTTATTTTATATCCTGATACTTTCTTGAACTCTTCTATTAGTTTGAGTAGTTCACTTATGGATTGTTTAGGATTCTCTGTGTATACAATCATATCATCTGCAAATAGGGAGATTTTTACTTCATTGATGATGCAGATGCCCTTCATTCTTTGTCTTGTCTGATTGCTCTGGACAGAACTTCTAGCTCAGTGTTGAATAGAAGTGCTGAGAGTAGGCATCCTTGCTGAGTTTCATTCTCAAGGGAAATTCTTTCAGTTTCTCTCCATTAAAGATGATGTAGTCGGTTGGCTTTGCATAGATGCCCCGTAATGCATTGATGAATTTGCCTTCTGTTCCTGCTTTGCTGAGAATTTTTAGCATGAATTGGTATTGGACTTTATCAAATGCCTTTTCTGCATCAATTGACCAGATCTGCTGATTTTTATCTTTTGTGTCATTTATGTACTTGATCACATTGATTTCTTTTCTGATATTGAACCAGGCTTGCATCCCAGGTATGAGTCCAACTTGGTCATGTTGATTTATTTTTTTTAATATGCTGTTGAATTCCATTGGCAAGGATTTTGTTGAAGATTTTTGCATCTAGATCCATGAGTGATATTGGTCTGTCGTTCTCCTTTTTTATGGGATCTTTCCCTGGCTTTGGTATCAGGGTTATGCTGGCTTCATAGAATGAATTTGGGAGTGTGCCATCCTTTTCTATGCTGTGAAATAGTCTCAGTAGTATTAGAGTTAACTCTTCTTTAAAAGTTTGTTGAATTCTGCAGTGAAGCCATCTGGGCCAGGAATTTTCTTGGTTGGTAGTTTTTTGATGATCTTTTCAATCTCTTCCTTTTTGTTGGGGTTATTAAGTTGTTCTACTTCTCCTTGTGATAATTTTGGTAGGTGATTTGAATCTAGGAATTTGTCCATTTCCTCTAGGTTTTCAAGTCTGTTAGAGTACAGACTTCTGTAGTATTCTGTTATGATATTTTTGATTACTGTTAGATCTGTTGTGACTTCTCCCATTTAATTTCTTATTCAGGTTATTTGTTTCCTTTCCTGTTTTTCTTTAGTGTAAAGTTAGCCAGTGGTTTGTCAATTTTGTTGCTCCTTTTAAAAAACCCAGCTTTTGTTTTCATCAGTTTTTTCAATTATTCTTCTATTCTCTAATAACTCATTTAGTTCTCCTCTAATCTTTGTGATCTGTTTTCTTCTAGTGTCTGTGGGGTCCCTCTGTTGTTCTCTCTTTAGTTATTCAAGCTGTAGGGTTAGTTCTTTGGTTTGGTTTCTTTCTTTCTTCCAGATATGTGCATTTATAAAGATAAATTGATCTCTGTGCACTGCTTTTGCTGTATGTATCCCATTGGTTCTGGTAGGATGTGTTTTCATTCTCATTTGAATCTGTAAATTTCTTTATTTCATCCTTGGTTTCTTCTGTAACCCATGGCTTTTTGAGCAAGGTGTTATTCAGTTTCCATGAGTTCCACTTTCTATCTATGTTTTTTCTGCTATTGATTTCTACTTCTATGGCTTTATGGTCTGAGAAGATACTTTGCAGTAATTCAATCATTGGATTTTGTTGAGATTTGCTTTATGTGCTAACTCATGGTATATTCTAGAAAATGTTCCATCTGCATTGGAGAAGAAGGTGTACTTATCTGTTGATGGATAAAAACTTCTGTATATGTCGATGAGGTTTAAATTAGTTGATTGTCACAATAAGATCTTCTGTGTCTTTGCTAAGCTTTTTTCTAGATATCTGTCTGTTACTGAAAGTGGAGTGTTGAAGTGTCTAACTATTATTGTGGAGTGATCTATCTAATTTTTTCAGTGTAATCAGTGTGTTCAGTGTATTTAGATGTTCTGGTATTGGGTGCATAGATTTTTAGTATTGTTAAGTCCTGCTTGTTTATTGAACCTTTCATCAATAAGTAGTGACCATCCTTGTCCATGATGGTGAATTTTACATTAAAATCTATTTTATCAGAGATTAGTATTGCCACACCTGCTCTTCTTTGTATATTGTTAGTTTGATATATAGTATTCCATCCTTTAATTTTCAGTTTGTTCTTTAAGTCTAAGGTGTGTTTCTTGTAAGCAACATATAGATGAGTCATGTCTTTTGATCCAAGATGTCACTCATTGTCTCTTTACTGATGCATTCAGAGTGTTTACATTCAGTGTAATTTTTGATACGTATGTGTTTAGTGCTGTCATTTTGATGTGTTTATTTTTTGGTTGATATTTTCTCTGTTACTCATAATATTCTGTTGTGGGTCATTCTTTATTGTTTGACTTTTCATCTTTTTCAGTGTTAATTTTGTGATTGTTGAGACTCCTGTATTACATTTCTTATTTTGATGTGTTGCATTGTTATTGTGCCTTGCAACTACCATTATGATCCCTATGAATATTTTGAGTTTAAACCAAGTTTTAACTTGTACATATCTTATTAACTTCTCTTTCTGAAAGGACCATAACTACTGTAGTATCTCCCACTTTTTAATGTGATGGTTTCTTAGTTTTCATAATATGATCACTGGTTCCCTTCTTTTAGTGTTGTAGCTATGATTGAATTTTTTTGTGTTCCCTAACTGAGTAGGTTTCTGGACCTTGTGTCCTGCATTGCCTTCTTAAATCTTAAATGTACACGTCATGGTTTTGTTTTTCTAAACAAAGAGCTTCTTTCAGTACTTCTTGTAGTTTGGATTTGGTTTTTACAGTCTCTGTTTATCTGCAAATGTCTTAATATTATCTTCATATTTGAAAGACAATTTTTCAGGATATATAATTCTTTGTTCAGAGTTTCTCTCCTTCAAGGCTTTTAATGTGTCATCCCAGTGCCTCCATGCCAGCATAATTTCTGCCGAGAAGTTAAACAAAAATGTGCAGGGCTTCCCTGTGAATGTTAGCTTTGGCTTGAATCTCACTGCCTTTAAGAGTTTTTGCTAATGTTTCATTTTATTAAGCTTGATTATAATATATCTTGGTGCCTTTCTTTTTGATCTATTTTTTGTGGCATTTGATACATGTCTTGGATATCTATGTTCTCTTCTTTCATTATATCAGGGAAATTTTCTGTCAGAAACTCAGCAGCACCACTTTCTGTGTTTTCAGCTATCTCTCCCTATTCAGGAACTCCAATTAATCATAGATTATTCCTCTTGATAGAGTCTCACTTGTTTCTTAATGCTTCTTCATTTTTCTTATTTCTTTTCCCTGATTTCTCTGCATAAATGCTGGTGTCAGTAGCTCTGTCTTCAAGGTCACTCAGTCTAATTTCCAGTTTGTCAGTTTTGCTCCTTGGGCTTTGAATTGTATTGTCTAAATCTGTAGTTTTGTTATCAATCTGTCAGCATTCAGAATGTTGATATTCTGTAAGTTTGAATAGCTTGCTTAATTTTTCATTGTGTTCTGCTGCTGCATTTTGGTTAATCTCTAGGAGGGCTTTCTATATAGTTCTTTTGTACTTGACTTCTGATAGTTTCAGAAAGTTTTCTTCATCTAGGAAGTTTTTTATTCTTTATATTGGGAGTTTTCTGGAACCATGGTTGGGTGTTTCTTTAAATGCCTTGCAATGGGTTGTTGCTTACAGGACATTTAGAGGCTGTTTAGTTTTTCTGGTATTGCCTCAACAGGAGCTAAGACATAGTTCTGAGAAAGGAGTCGGTCACTAGCTACCTCTTTGTACTGTAGTGACTGGCCCCAGTTTACCTTCTTAGGTGGCAAGCTCCATCTCCTGGCTGGCAAAGATACTGCCCTTCTTATGGAGTCACTGGGGGACCATCAACTGACCCTATGATGTGGGTCAGTAAAGGCTGAAAAAGATATTGTTGGGCTGCACTGCAGTTATTTTTCCAGGCAGTCTTATTTTAAAAAGCTAAAAGCTACCTGATGACTTCTAGAATCTGTCAGGCCATTCGGTATAGCAGGGCCCTCCTTCTAACACACAGTGGAGGTACCTCTTCAGCCATACCCAGAACTCATGGTGTATTTCAAAGCAGGGAGAAGCTGCTGTGCTGTTGTCATCACCGACCACTGTGAGGCAACACTGTGCTAAACACAGACTTTCTGCCGGAAAAGCACTCCCTGGGCTGGCACTGCCTCTGAGCCAAAGAATTAGCCCCTGCTGAGGCATCTGGTTGGGTTATTCCACCTCCCAACCAAACAAGATATCATCCCAGTCAAGCTACCCCTTGCACCACGAAAGAGCTGAATCTATGATGGAGCTCTGAAAAGAGAGAGTGGTGGGGCTGTGGTGCCCCAGTCCACCACCAGGCTCTCGTAATGTCATTATTCCACGCAGTGTCTCTCTGCTGTAGCACTCGCTGTTCACTTCAGAACTTTGGCTCAGTGTAGGCGCCTGCTCCTGTCTATTCCACACGTACTGGCTAACAAAAAGAGAAAAGTATTGAAAACGCCAATACTTTTGGGCCACATGAGTCAGCCATTCAACATAAGTGGAGCTCAGCATGAGAGATGAAGTTTCCCGCTTTGTGGAATATAATGCAAACTCACAGCCCTATGATGTGTCTTAAGGCTCACTAGGTGTCCAGAAAGCTCCATTCAGTTATCAATCCCAGCCTTAATTTTCAGAGGGAATTAAGGAGGCGTGTGTCTGGTCCACCATCTTGACTCTGCCCACCTCTGTCTGCTGTCTATTTTTTAATATTGTATAAATGGCATGAGTCAACATATACTCTTTAATTAAATTTTGTGTTTGAGAGCTGGATCCATTTCATTGTATGTTTTTGTTAGTTGTCATATAGTCAGCTCTGACTCATGGCTACCTCATGTGTTACAGAGTAAAACTACTTTGCAAGACTTTTTAAGCTATAATCTTAACAGAAGCAGATTACCCAATCTTTTATTCTAGTGTACTGCTAGGTGGGTTTGAGCTACCAACCTTTAGGTGAGCTGTCAAGTACAAATCATTTGTGTTACCAAAGGAGCTGTCACTGTGTGTAGAATAATTCAGTCTCCTTACAGTGCCTTTATTCTATTCAGAGACTTACATTTCCCCTTTGAGGCTATTTTGAGTGACAGTTTGATTGTGGTGCAGTGGTTAAGGGCTATGACTGTTACCCCAAGATTCACCAGCAACTCCTTGGGAACCCTGTGGAGCAGTTCTACTCTGTCCTGTAGGGTAGTTACGAATCAGAATAGATGTGATAGCAATGGGTTTGATTTTGGTTAAGCCATGAAAATTTTGGTGTGTATATTTTTTGGTTTATCTAAGTTCAGAATTCTTGGGGGTATTTGACAGTGAGTCAAATCACTGGATCGAAGAGTATGTACTTTTATATGTTCCTCTTTGTTAGATATGGGAGTGTTCATGGTATTTCACGTTCTTACCAGTACTGGATATTGTAAGTCTTCATAATTTTACAGTGTGGTTATATTTGCTATTTCTCTGATGATTCATGAGGTTGAATAACCTTATTTTATAGATTTTTGAGTTATTTGTATATCCCTGTTTACGAATCACTAGTTCAAATCTGTAGTCTGTTTTGATTGTGTCATTTTGATTTGTCTGTTCGTAATAAATTCATGATAAGAGCCTTTTGTAAATAATATTACTAATATCTTCTCTCGTGTTGTGAATTGTAACTCTTTCTGGTGTGTCTGGTGATCAACAGAATTACTTAGTTTTAACGTGGCCTAATATGTTGAATTTTTAGAAGGCTTTCTGTGATTATCCTTTCAATAGATTTCTGAAACTGTCCTCGTGATAGTTTCAGTGTTACTTTCTCAAAGATGTATTCCTTTGCAAATTTAGATCTGCAAACCACTTGGAGTTGAATTGGAGAGTGATATGAATTAGAGATTGTGATATTTGTGTTTTGTACATATCCACCTTGCCAAACATATTTTATAAAATAGGCCAGCAGTTTCCCTAATGTTATTTTATAAACAAACAAGTGACTAAGACATGTGTGTTCTATTTACAGACAGTGTATTCTTTTCCATTGGTCTTTTTGTCTGTCCTTGCACCAAAGCGATGCTATCTTGATTATTGGTAGCTTAGTATCAAAAAGAAGAAATCCATCAGCTTTGTTCTTTTTGTCTACCCCTGACCTTTTGCATTTTCATATACATTTTAAAATCATTGTATCAATTTCTACAAGAATACATGGATTTTAATTAGATAATGCATCTACTCAATACAGTAATTTCAAGAAAACTGAAACTTTTGCCACAATGAATATTCCCATCCATTAATACAGCATGCCTTCCATTTATTTAGGCCATCTTCAATTTCCCTTAGTGTTTCTTATTTCCCTGAAGAAAAGTTTTGTACATTTTTCATTAATTTTTTTTTCAATATTTGCTGCAATTCTAATTTTTTTTTCCTTTTGGTCAATGATGTCAGAAATGATTTATTGTTATGTATTGGTATTCTTCCAGTGTATAGATGTCTCATCTTATAATTACATATATATATATTTTATTATGACTGAGCGGAATTGTACATTCCCATATAAATTTGCATGCGCACCTATATGCAACTCCCACTGCTCTCCCTGCTCAGTAGACAGCACACTCTTCCTCTCACTCCATACATATCTTATCCTCCCAGCAATCTCCTATCCCCTCCTCTCCACCCACTCCCTACCTCCAGTAAGAGGTCAGCAGGATGACATCCTATGGATGCATAGACCCATAAAATGCACGTGTGATATGATCACTTTGTGTCACCAAGTCCAATGCATTCTGTCTGAAGAGTTGACCTCCATTATGATTTATGGACAGGGGCAGCATCAGGGCCAGGGGCCATGCTCCCAGGGGAACTCTGAGGCCCCTGGACCATCAGTTGTGGTCTTTTAGGGGAGATCTCAGAGTATACACCTTTTTATTCCTGTGTTGCCAGTGAGACTCAACTTTGTGAGCTCCATCACAGTTATCAGTGGTGGTGGGCAGGTACCATCCAGTTCTTCTGGTCACAAGTTGATGCAGTCACTCACTCATGTGGGTCTGTGTCTTCTGGGTTCTCTTTCCCACATGTCGCTTTGGTCCTTGGTGATCATTCCTGCTGAGTTGGGACAATATGTTTTTATTATAAATAATGTTACATTACCTATAATAATCACAATTTTATTTCTTTATATTATCCCTTCTTTGCCTTACTGCACTAATAATATCTTCAGCTCAGTGTTGCATCAAAATGATGATAGCTGACATTGTTAATCTCATTTCCAATCTCAGGGGTAAAGGCTTTGCTATTTTGTTTCTGTGCCCTCGGTTTACTGCAGGGCTTTTTTGAAGGTACTTCCCTTATTACATTAAGTAAGTTTCATTCTGCTTTTAGGTTTGTAAGTTTTAATCACAGTGGTATTTTATGTATCTATTAAAATAATGTCATGGGTTGATATATGTCCCCCTAAACTGTGTATCAACTTGGCTAGCTCATGATTCCCTGTTTCGTGTGATTTCTCGTCATTTTATCATCTGATATGATTTTCCTGTGTGCTATAAATCCTGCCTCTATGAGAAAGTTGGAATAGAGACAGTTATGTTAATGAGGTAGGACTCAATCTACCAAATTAGGGGTATCTTAAGTCAGTCTCTTTTGAGATATAAAAGACACAGTGAGCAGGGGGTCAAGGAGGCCTCGTACAAGTAGTAAACAAGAGCCAGGAGAATAGTGCTTTCTTTGCAACCAGGGTTTCTGAACTGAGAAGTTCCTTCACACAGGAAGATTGATGACAAGGAACTTTCCCTGGAGCTGACAGGCCTTCCCCTGGAGCTGGCACCCTGAATTTAGACTAGTAGCCTCTTAGAGCAGAAAAGAATAAATTTCTCTTTAGTGCAGTCATCCACTTGTGGTACTTCTATCATAGCAGCACTAGGTACCTAAATAGAATTTAGTTGTTGCTTTAATAAATATTTAAAATGTAGATGTGGTTTTTAAATTGAATGAGTACTGTTTCATTCTGTTGTACATAGTGTTACTATGAGTTGGAACCAACTTGATGACATTTAGCAACAGATAACTAGGACAGATGAGGATTTTCACCTTTATTTTATTAATGTGATAAATACTGTTGATTTCCTTTCAGGTACTCAACCAACTTTACATTCCTAGAATAAACTTAAATAGACACACACATACATTTAAGTGAGATTTTCTAATAATTTGTTGAGGATTTTTACATTTACAATCACAGAATACATTGACCTGGAATATTCCTTCATCGCAATGTTCATGTCCTTTTTCAGTAGATAAAGTACTACTGGCCTCTTAAAATTGTTTGGGAAGTAGTTTATTCAGTGGAAAATTTTGTATAATATTTGTGTTTCTTTTAAAATTCTTTCAAAAAATGCATTTGTGTAATTATCTAGGCCTAGAGATTTTTTTTTCTGGAAGAGCTTCAGTTTTTTTTGACAGATTAAGAACTTTAAATGTCTTCTTTCTCAAATTAAGTAAGGTTTATAAATTACATGATTTTCAGATTTAAGAAAATGTAACAACTAGGGTTGCCATGAGTCAGATCCGACTTGTTGGCACTTGGCTTGGCAACAATAGAATTATGCTTCTTTTGTCTACGTCACCCATATTGGAAGTGTGCAAGTTGATTAATTTTGACATACATACACACTCATGAAGCCATTACTACAGTCAAGATAATGTACATATCCATCACACTAAAGAGCTTTTTCTTATTCTTTTGATGTCTGTATAATATTGAGTCTTCCATTCTATAAATATTTCATACATTTCCATTTACTTACATTTTATTTAATTTTTAATATATTTTAAAAGTTTTAAAGCCTTGTTTTCAGTATAGAGCACGTATTCTTAGCCTTAGTAATAATATATTTTGTACAAGCTAATTTTTGTTGCTGTGAGTTAAGAGGGGGCTGCTTCTACCTTGTATGGTGTTTGTCAACATCCTTGACCTCTACTTACTTGATGTCAGGTATCAGTCATATCAGCCCCCAAGTCATAAGAATCAGAAATGTTGTGTAGATACAGTGATGTCTTACATGGGGAAAACAATCATTCAAGGTAGACAGACTGAGGAACTACAGTATAGAGGTTTCACATATCTTTCAGTTAGATTTGTTTGAAGATAATTTTCCTGTTATATAGTGTATTAAATTTTATATCATATTTGCTGGCATTTAGCAGTTGTCATTTTTTATGTATTGACTTTGTAATCCAACAGTTTTGCTCAAGTTCCTTGTTGATTCTTTACTTTTTGTCTTTGTAGTAAGTGTAGGGAATAGATAAAAGTCTTGAGCTGGCACTTCAAAAAGTATGATATCCAAATAACCAATAGACGTGAACATATGTTCAGCCTCATTAGAAAAATGTAAAAAAATATTAAAACCACAGTGTACAACTCTATGTCAGACCCACGCCTGATCTCCATAATGTATAAGATATTACAAACTGTCAATAAGAAGGTGATGAATCATCCAATTAAGCGATGGGCAAAGGAGATGGACAGACATTTCACAGAAGAGGAGATCCACGCAGCCAAAAAACACATGCGGACATGTTCACGATCTTTAGTTATTAAAGAAATTCAAATCAAGATGACAATGAGATACCATCTCACCCCAATCAAGATTGGCCATGATCCAAAAAACACAAACAACAAATGCCAGAGAGGCTGTGGAGAAAGTGGAACCCTCCTACACTGTTGTGGGGTTGCAAAATAGTCCAGCCTCTTTGGAAAGCAATCTGGTGCTTCCTTAAAAAAATGGGTATTGAGATACCATTTGACCCAGTCCTTCCACTACTTGGAATATATCCTACAGAATCAAGGCCTTTCACACCAACGGACACATGCACCAGAATGTTTATCTCAGCACAGTCCACGATAGCAAAAAGATGGAATCAACCCAGATGCCCAACAACAGAAGAATGGATAGGTAAACTATGGTACATATACTCAGTGGAGCACTACACAATGATAAAGAATAACAATGATTCCAGTAAGCATGTCATAACCTAGTTTCAACTGAAAGACATTATGTTGAGTGAAAGTAGTCAGCGACAAAAGGACAAATATTCTATGAAACCTCTATGATAAGATCTCAAAAACAGACTTGTGTATAGAAGACTCTTTGACAGCAGCAAGGGAGAGGAAGGAAGGAGGGCGGGGGGGGAGGGCTTAGATTATATAGTTGCTAGAAATCTGATTAGGAGAAAGCAGTGATAGCACACATTAGAAATAAGAATAACATTAAGTGGACTTCAGCATAACTGGAGTACTCCTTCCATCTTAACCCAATATTGCAAGGATAGAGTAGCTGGGGCAGGGGGCAGGGGACCATGCTCTTAGGTGAAATCGAGGCCAATTGGCACAACTAGCGTTTTGCTAAGAGGGCTCTCTGCACCCCACATTGGTGAGAGGCGTCTGGGGTCTTAAAAGCTGCTAATCTGCCATCCGAGGACACAGCAAATGGTCCCAACTCAGCAGGAATGGATGCTCAATGAGGACCAAAAGGACATGGGGTAAAAACAACCCAGAAGACAGAGACCCACATGAGTGGGTGCCTACATTGACTTGGGACCAGAAGAACCAGATGGTGCCTGGCCACCACCAGTGATGGTCGCTATGGAGCTCACTAGGTTGAGACTCACTGGCAAAACAAGAATAAAAAGGGGTGCATCCTGAGATCTCCACTAAAAGACCTCAACTGATACTCCAGCGGTTTCAGGGTTCCCCTAAGAGCGTGGCCCCTGGCCCTAATGCTGCCCTTGCCCATAAATTGTAACGAAGGTCCACTCTTTGCACACAAATGGATTGGACTTGGCAATGCAGAGTAAGCATATATTGGATGCACTTTATGGTTCTATACATCTATAGGATATCATCCTGCTGACCTCTGGCTGGAGGAAGGAGAGTGGGTGGAGAGGAGGGGAAAGAAGGCTGTTGGGAGGATGAGACATGTATGGAACAGAGAGGAATAATGTGCTGTCACCGGACAGGGAGAGCAGTGGAACCTGCATATAGGTGGGCATGTAAATTTATACGTGAATGTACATTTTCACTCAGTTATATTAAATAAAAAAAAAAATACCACAGTGTAGGACAAGTGTATAACCAAGAGGATGGCTCTTATTACAGACAAAAAAATCGAACAGAGAAGGAATAACAGATATTAATTAGGAAGTGAAGCTAATGAAACTCTGTATTGGTACAGTCACTTTGAAAAATGATTTGATACTATTTATTAACATGGACCCAGCACATGCCTGCATTTCTAATTCCAACAGAAAACATACATATGTTTAACAAAAAACATGAACAAAAAATGTGCGTAGTCTTACCATGCACAATAGCGCAAACCTGGAAACTTAACAATATGCAGTAAAACAGAATTGGTAAATAAATTGCAACTGTAAGATTTCAGTATTTGAGTTTACCTCATTGATATTGAACAAATTACACATACACACAACATGGATAAATCTTACAAGCATAATGTTGAGTGTAAGTATAAACAAATACATACTGTATAGTTACATCTCTATAAAGGCTGGAAACAAACTAAGTCTGTGATGTTCAATTACCCTTGGGGATTAATACTTTGGAGTGTTGTTAATGCTATATTTCTTAATGTGGATACCAGTAACATGAGAGTGTTCCATCTGTGAAAATTAATCAACCTATATGCCTATGATCTGTTTACTTTCAATGTATATGCTTCATTTCAATAAAAAGTTGCAGAACAAAACAAAATGACTAGTTGTCTGCCTATAATTTGGCTCTGAAATAGAGAGTCTAGTCTGTCATACATACAGCTTGAGTTTTGTGGAAACTTTGCATCCCACAGTCACATCCTAATCACTTCCACTCCTACCCTTTAACCCCCTGGCGCATGAGCTCTTAGTAGGTTTGACTTTAAAGCCTAATTATGGCCACTGATGTGACAAAGGTGTTATTATTCTCCCTACTTGTACTTTGTTTCCTTGGTACCTCCCGGAAGTCAGCTAGGAATTTGTAATTAGCCATAGTTTCCATTTAAAAAATTGTAGATCAATTAAAATGTCTTGGCTTGAAAAAAATGTTTTTAGTTTTTTTTAGATTTGAGTTTTCTCTTTCAGTTGATCATACTTGAACTTACATGAGCTTCTGAATCTGTTCAAAAACACAAAAAACATAGGCCATCTATCTCTATAATTCAAGTAAGATTGGTTACAACCAATAAAAATGTACCTTGAATTTTTGTCTTCTGTGTGACAATCTGATTTAGGATTTCTTATTTATTTAAATAAAGAAGAAAGTGAAATTTTGTCATTCACGTACAATTTAACAACTTTCCTTTTTGCTTTTATTTCTTTTAAGCATCTAAAAAGTTTGTGATCCAATTATTGCCTGTACCTCTACGGTGAAATACTGAGATTTTTACTTTACCTACCGTATTGAATGTCTAAGTCTAGTTTTTTACTAAATATATGGAAAGTTTTGTTTTGTTTGACTGTTTTGGGGAAAGTTTATTTTAGAATGCCTCTATCTTATATAATGTTTAAATTTTTTATGATAAAAATGTATACAAAGCATTCTTATGTTGTCATGCATATCAAAGCATTATTTTCTCAAATGCTTCCCAAATGCTGTACTTTTTTCATTCTGCCAGATGTATTGTTTCATTTAGATTTTCTATTTCATTTTCTGTGTTTTAGCCCAACAGAGCAATTCTGTCATCTTAGAATGAATATAGATATCACAGTTTTTCCCAAATTAGTTTCTAAATTAACTGAATTACATTATATTTTGTAAACAGATGTTTGTATTTGTTTTATTGCTGGAACGTCTCTGTTCCTTTTGGGGAAATCAATAATATTTTATTTCTAGTGTTGGTGGCATTTGCATTTGTTCTTTTTCCCTTTATATGCAAATGCAATGAATGTGCTTCTCATTTATTTTTTTTTAATTTCATTTTGTGCCATATGCTTCAAACTCACTTTCAAAATAGGCTTGATTCTCTTCTTCCAAAATTGGACCTGGCTTCTCTCTTCCAGTTGCTTATGAAATTTATATAGCTGCATTTTATTCCTGTTTGTAAAGTAAGAACAATACATGTTGTGGGCTCTGTGAATTCCCGGATGACTAATTGTTAAATCTTCAGTATATAGTTATTATTTAATTAAAATGGAAACTTTTTTTTCAGTTATGATAATGAATTGTGTCAATGGTAACTGATTTTTAAGCAGCTTGGAATTTTAAAAGCCATTCCTCCCTTTTATAATTTGAATAAAATTAGATGGTTGACTTGATTGTTCACTGGAAGATCGTATGTGTCCTGTGGGTGAGACCATATGGCGTGATTAGCTCCGTTTCTGTGGAGAGGGAGGGAACTGTGGGTTTCCCTTGCAGAGCCTGACTGTGCAGCTCTTGCTTCTCCAAGAATTCCTCTCATGGCTCCCATATTCTCACATGTTTGGGGCTAGTCATTTGTGTATCCCACAGTAATATAAAACTTCTGTCAAAAAGATTAAAATTCTATACATTCCTGCTGTTGCTGGAGGAAACAGTGATGCAGTAATAAAATATGTAATTCTTTTTTTTCTTAACATTTTCATACAATATATGGACTTAGTTAATTTGTTTCCCATACCCCTCTGATTTCTACTTTATTGACAAATTTTTCTTTAGGTATTAGTTTTTCCTTGCTGAGATGATAGCATTAAAGGGAATATAGATCACGTCTTTTAGGAAAAAATTGAGAACTGTTGGTGATAAGACCAAGAAAAATCAAAACCTCTTCTGTTGAGTCAAGTCAGATTCATCACAAACCAACAGGACAGAGTAGAACTGCCCCTTAGAGTTTCTGAGGAGCACTTGGTAGATTTGAACTGCTGACCTTTTGGTTAGCAGCCATAACACTTAACCAGTATGCTGCCAGGGTTTGTGACAGTTTCCATTAAATTTTTGCTAACATTCTTCTTGTATTCTTTTATATTTGCTGATGGTGGTTATTTATAAATATGATTTTTTTGGATATTTGTGTTCCACCCGTATTTATAGCAAGATATATTTGCTGTAACAATTCATCATTTATTAATGATGGAAATAACAATTGTGTCACTGTATTATAGTTTTAGAGTGTCAGTGATTATTGCACCTAGTATTTACATTGACATACTTAAATAGTCTTTGACATTCATTAGGATTACATGTTTGCAGGCCTGAAAATAGTGATAAGAGATATGAAAGAATTTAGGTTACGGAGGGGAAAGGAGCCGATTGTTTCCTCCTGCTGTTATATTTTATGTGTCAATTACGGCACTGCCTGACAAAAGGAGCTGCCTTGTGACTGATCTAAAACAAAAACTCTTCTGATATCTTTAAGCAAGTTTTCCTAAGAGACCTTTTAGCTACCCTGCTTACAGCAAAGGAGCCTAATCACACAGTGGCTAAGCCCATGGCTGCTAACCGAGAGGTTGGCTGTTTGAACCCACTATAAGTCAGAATCAACTCAGCTGCAGTGGGTTAGTGATACTGTGGGGGGAAAAGACTTGGCAATCTGCTTTTATGAAAATTACAGCGTATGGAGGCCTATGGGGCAGTTCTAGTCTGTCACACTGGGTCACTGTGAGTCAAAATTGACTTGACAGCCTGCAACAACAACTTATGATGACTTGTAGCCTGAGTCTGCAAAAAAGGCTTCAGGGGTCCATAAAACACCTGAAATTTTATGTGACATTTTCCTTATGTATATTTGTGTGTGTGTGTGTGTGTGTGTTTTGTGTACTTCCAGCATGTGCTAGTCAAGGTGAGGGTTGTGTTACTGTAACAAAGAATCCCCAAAAGAGTAATCACAGGCTAGCATTTTTCTCTTACATAACAGTCCGCCATCCCGTGGTCATAGGTGATTAGCTACTTCTACCCCTTGCAGTTGTGGAGTACCTAGGTTTCTTCTGTCTTCTTGTCCTACCTGCTGCCACTGTATTGCCCTCCTTGCCAGTGGCTGAAGCTGATGCATCCACGTTGTAGCTCAAGGACAGTGAAGGCCAAGTAATGGACATGTAGCATGCACTATGTTAGTTCATACTTCCTTTGTCGAGAACTTAGTCACATGGCCACACCTAATCACAACAGAGTTTAAGAAACACCATCTCTGACACTGCTGAAACTCAGAAGAGGTACTTGTTACTATATACAAATGAAGATGAGAATACATACTAGGAGGCAGCAGTCTGCCATGCAACCCCAAAACATGTGAGACATTGATATAAAGTAAAAATTCTGAGCAGCAGTAACCCTCTTTTAAAATGTGTATTTTGTAAAGCCTTCTTTATTGTCACAGAACAAAAATTACAGAAAATGTGACCTTCCAACAGAAGTACTTTTAATAGATATTCCATAATGACACTATGCAAGACAGTGAACAGAAACTAATAATAAAGCATTTTATGTTTCAGTGTGTATATGGTCAGCTGTGAGCACATGTAAGGTATAATGGGGAGTAGGGTAAGAGCGCTTACTTGTAAAGCCACAGTGAGTGCCACTGCTACCATGGGAGAATGGTACAATAGAGTCTCCATAGAATGGTCTGATGTCAGTGTCAATATCAATAGTGAAGTTTTCCGTGGATGACGTTTATACAAGTTCTGAACACAGTACAATGCACTTTTAGAAAGAAAATACAAAATTCAGTATTAAAATCCATGCTAACATACAGTGTTATAGTCTAGTCTTGGACCATCATAAGCAGGGACTCTCTCACATGTCCATTGGACACTTTTGTAAGGCATGAGGGATGTGAGTCAGCTCCCCACTGTGTAACTCTGTGAATATGGCAAAGCCTGCCTTTCATCTTTGCCCACCAAAGGCCAGGAACGTCCACATTATTGAGAAACCCCTCCCCCAACAGAGAGACAGGCACACACATTTCAAATAGTGTTTTGGTTTTTTTAAGAGTGTTTTTCCCTGGAAATTATCATTGCCTTTTGCTCTTTCAGTTCTTTAGTGGTAATGCTGCACTCACACTCACTCTTTTCTTTTGTGCCTGAACAATGTCTGTCCAAACATTTTAGTACAGCACATGACTTCAAGGCTTCAGGTGACATTCAGTGAGGCAGATCACAGGCATGTGGAATCATATCACTCAGTGAACTTGTCAGCAACTACTTTATTCCAAACTCCTTTTCACCCTGTTTTCATTAACTGTAGCTTCTTTTAGCCTTTGGAATCGCTGTTAACTTTCTTTCCTTCTTGGCTCTACCTATTTTGCAGAACATTGGGGGCTGGAGAAAACATTAGAGAGCTCTACTTTAATCATTTCATTTTACAAACCTTTTAAATGCATTTCAGATGGTCATAGTACCTTGCCCAGGGCCATCTGGTTGCTCCACTTGCAAAGCGTGCCGAGGGGATCTCTCGTTGGTCCCTTTTTCTTTCATCTAAGTTTCTCCCAACTTGGCTTTGGATCACGTTAGTTTCCTGAGTCGGTGGTATTCTCTAGATCCGTGGTGTACATATCCCTTCACTCTTTCTGACCTTCCTTCTCTCTTTGTAGCTTGTGATGAGTTCATACTGACAAAAAGGACCTGTATCTACTCTGTTGCTCTTTGCTTCAGTTTGCGTGTTAGTGTTACCTTGAATGTGTTTTTTGGTAGAGATCTTTTTGAATTTTTTGTCTATGTTTTTGAGGACTGGCTTATTTAAAGTATGTGATGAATAAAGTAACTTAACTGGGAACAAATAGAACACAATGAAAAAGATGCATTTGGAGAGCTTGTCCATCTAGCAGAAGGTCCTGCCCTTGCTTCATCACAGCCCCCACAGTAAGTGACACAGAACTGTGGACATGAAGGTCAAGGAAGTCTCAGAGTTATAGTGTATATTTTACTTGTTTCCTGAATCCCAAATAATCATTACCCTTGGGATTAAATGCCATGCAGGAAACCACTGGTTTGTGTGGGTATGGGTGTTTTTTCATTTAAATTCTGGTGTTGGTTAACCTTCCTCAAACGTTTTTAAGCTCTACATGTCATAAACAGGTGTTTTCCTTGCATACATATCCATTGAGCCCTTTGTAGGGTGTTTTAGTTATCTAAAGCTACTGTAACGTAAATACCAGAAGTAGATAGTTTTAACAAACATAAGTTTATTCTTTCACAGTCTCAAAATAAGAACCCATTGGTGTCAAGTCAGTTCCAACTCATAACAGTCCTGCAGAGACAGAGTAGAACTGCCCCATAGAGTTCCCAAGGAACACCTGGTGAATTTAAACTGTTAGCCTTTGGGTTAGCAAAAGTAGCTCTTAATTGCTGCAGCACCAGGATTTCCTCTCACAGTCTAGGAGGCTTCAGGACACCATCTCCAGGGAAAGGCTTTCTTTCTGTGTCAGTTTGAGATGAAGATCTTTGTCACTAATCTTGCCCTGGTCTGGAGGCTTTTCAGCACAGCAACTCTGGATACAAAGGACGTGCTCTTCTCCCAGCACTGCTTTCTAGGTGTTAAGAGTTCTCCGTATCCCTCTGCTCACTTTTCTCTTTTATATCCCAAGAGATTGAATTAAAACACAACATAATTTTGTAGGCTGAGTCCTTTTTCATTAACATTACTGCTTGTAACCCTGCCTCACTGACATCATAGAGGTAGAATTTACAACACATAGAAAAATCACATCAGATGACAACATAGTTATCATTCACACAGTACTAGGACTTATGGACTAGCCAAGCTGACATAACAGTTTTTTTTTCCTGAGGGGGGGCAGGGGGCTGGGGCACACAATTCCATCCCTAACGTATGGATAAGGGATATGAGTCAGTTCCCCACTGTGTGACTGTCAGTGTTGCAGAGCATCTCAGAATATTTGTGTGCTATTTAGCTTCTGAACTAGCAAGTTCTTGAGAAACTCCATATATGGCCTTACAGCACTCTAAAACCAATTTGGAGTGTAAAGTTTTACCAAGTACAGTAACATATTAAAAATAGACAGTAGGCCTGTATAGTCTAGCACTAATACTATTTGCTTGTCACATTAGCCTTTTAAAATGCCATTTACACATTTTTCACACTCATCTTAGCCTTTTGTTATCTCTCAAGTCAGAGAAACTGGAAAAAAGGTTGATTCTGCTGTGGGGAGTAGGCCTAGCACTTAACCAAAAAATCCTAATGTCAGAAACATCATCTTTGTATGGTTAATATGTTTGTCATTAGTGATGATGTTTCCATTTCTCTTTTTAGCTTTAGAAAAGATAATGTTTTTTCTTCTTAAATATTTACAGAAAACCCAAGGATTTTCAAACTCTTCTTACTATCATCTGTTTATACTTTGAATGTATTGAGACACAAATGGTTTTCAGTTATGAAACTGTTGAGACACAGGTAAGGAGACAAGTGACAGGTAATAAAGAGGAAGGGGACAGAATGTGGTCATTGTATCAGAAACCCCTCAAGTGAAGTGCCTGTCTTTGTGCACACAGCTTATTTCCAAGATTCCTAAGAACAAAGGCATAAAGTGAAGGCAGAATGTTACATACGTCATTCTTTAGGTAAAGGAATCATTGGTGAGCTTTTAAGAAATAGACAACATTCAAGTAATGTTTCAATGGCAGTTTTGTAAGAATGATGACAGTGTT
This sequence comes from Heterohyrax brucei, assembly GCA_028571685.1. Taxonomy (NCBI): domain Eukaryota; kingdom Metazoa; phylum Chordata; class Mammalia; order Hyracoidea; family Procaviidae; genus Heterohyrax; species Heterohyrax brucei. The sequence continues at coordinate 42,816,337 of CM053152.1, forward strand.
CAGAAAGGATATTTCTTTGCTTTTAAAACAAGTTGAGAGTATACTGAACTGGACATTATGAAGATGTATTTATTCAGGTTAGAGTAATAAAGGAGATTGTGGGTCTATAATTCTCTAGTACTCTGACTTGCTGTAGTTTACCTCCTACAGGGCAGCATTTCCTACAGTGAACCCAATCTGTAGAACAGTAGTTTCACAGATTATTCTATAGAGAGCTTCGTTCAGAGCTTCCAGGCTGTTGGGAAATAACTGCACTCATTTGCATAGTAAAGGGTCCGGAAACTATGCAGTGAAGAAAACTCTTGAACTTTGATGTCAACAGTATTTCTCAAACTTAAATGGTCATAAAACTCTTCCTTTTCTTAGAAGCATCTCATGGATTACTGCCGTAGAATGTATTGTGGAAGTTATAGTTTCGAAGAAAATAAGGAAACGTGGGAACGAAAGTTGGCATGTCACTAGTCTGTGACATATTTTTCTTGCTGTGAGGTGCCAGTGAGGTGCCTCCAACTCACAGTGACCCTGTGTTTGACAGACAGAAACATGACCTGGTCCTCTGCCACCCTCACAATAGGTGTGATGTTTGAACCTGTTGTTGCAGCCACGGTGTCAGTCCTTCCTCTTTTTTGCTGACCCTGGCCTTCACTAAGGGTCTTAGTCATCTGGTACAGCTCTAAGACAAAAGACCACAAGTGGGTGACTTTAACAAAGAAAAATTTATTCTTACCAAGCCCACTAGGCTACAAGTCCTAATTCAAGGTGCCCTGTCCAAGGAAAGGCTTTCACTCTTTATCAGCTCCAGAGGAAGGTTCTTATGTTGCATCAGTCTTTCTTTGTTCTGAGAGCAATTTGGTGCAGGAACCTCGAGTCCAAAGGATGTACCCTGCTCTTGCTTTCCTGTTGTATGAGATCTCCAGTTCTCTGCTTGCTTCCCTTTCATCTCCTGTAGAGTAAAAGGGTGAAAGGTGATGCAAGCCACTTTCCAGGGAATCTCCCTTAGTGAGGGTGTTGCAGTCCCCATCTACTCCTCTTTTATCATGATTCTGTCTGTTGCCTACAGGCAGAGATCAGGATTTACAGCATAGGGAAATCACAAAAAGGAGGACAGCCACACACAGTCCTGGGACTCATGGGCCAGTATTAGAGCAGTACCAGATGACTAAGACACTTGGTAGAGGGTCAGCACACACAGCTACTCACATTTTGAGGAGGACACAGTTCAGTCTATGGCACCAAGCATAATGTCCTGTGGGGAATGATCCATCCTGATAACATGTCCAAAGTATATATAGATGAAATTTTTACTGTATTGCCTTCTAAGGAGCATTCTGGCAATGTTTCTTCCAACGTAGACTTGTTCATTCTTCTGGCAGTCCATGGTATATTCAGTATTCTTCAACAACAGCATAATTCATCAGTAATTCATCAGTCTTCCTTATTCATTGTCAAGCTTTTTCATGCATATGAAGTGATTGAAAATACCATGGCTTGAGTCAGGTGCACCCTAGACTTCAGAGTGACATATTTTCTTTTTAATACTTTGAAGAGGCTTTTTGCAGCAGATTTGCCTGATGCAGTATATTGTTGGATTTTTTTTTTTTTTTTTTTTGACTACTGCTTTTATGGGCATTGATTGTAGATCCAAGGGAAGGAGAGCCCTTAAAAACCTTCAGTGTATGAGGACTGACAATTAAGTTCACAAACTCAAATCCTAGAAGTGCTGCATACCTCACTGCTGAATATCACTGTGGTCACATTAGAAATGTTCCCCTTGGGAAGCTATACACTGATGCCAGCATCTAGTTCACCCCTCAAAGCAATTTTGGAACTTGTTTTCTGGAATGGCCATTGGAGCTGTTGTTATATTACCCTTGATGTCCTGAATGTCAGCAAAATGTCTTCCTTTCAATATTGGTTTATCTTTGGGTAAAGAGAAAAGTCATTGGGGGCCAGATGAGGTGAGTAGAGAGGATGTTCCAATATAGTTATTTGTCTACAGACTAAAAGCTCCCTCACAGACAACTGAACATTTAAGTTCATGAGCTTGGTAGCATGGCACATGCACAATGGCTGTCCAGAAAAGGTTTGAAAATTGCTTTGAGGGGTATACTAGGCACTGGCATCAGTGCATAGCTTCCCAAGGGGAGTACTTTGAGTGTAACCACAGTGATACTCAGCAATGAAGTATGTAGTACTTAGAACAATTAAGTTCATGGACTTAATTATCAGACCTCATATTCTCCTTTTATCAATATGTTACTGACTGGTCTTTTTTTTGTGATTGAGTGAAAATATACAATCCAAGTTAAGTTTGCATGTCCACCTGTCTACAGCTTCTTCTGCTCTCCTTGACCAGTGACAGCACACTCTTCCTTTCTGTTCTATATGTGTCATAGCCTCTTAACAATCTCCTGTCCCCTCGTCTCCACCCTCTCCTTCACCTACTAGTAAGAGGCCAGTAGGACAGCATCCTGTAGATGCATAGAACCATAAAGTGGACACACACTATGGTCATTTTTGTCCCTGAGTTTAATCCATTTCTGTCCAAAGAGTTGACCTCAGTAACAATTTATGATCAGGGGCAGCAGCAAGTCTAGTGGCCATGCTCTCAGGGGACCTCCTGGGCCTTCGAACCATCAATTGTGGTCTGTTAGTGGAGTTCTTGAGGTACATCCCACCTTTTCTAGTGTTGCCACTGGGACATGACATTGTGTGCCCCATCACAGCTGTACTGACTGGTCCATTTTTGAGGATCTTTGTTTTCTATCTGTTGAAGTATAATCGCTACTGGAGGCTGTCATCTGTGATTATCAGTGTCATCTGTATATTCCAAGTTGGTAATGAGTCTTCTTTCAAGTCTTTATATAGTCTAACTTTTTGATTATTTGCTCAGTATACGTATTATGAAAGGATACAGCCTTGCCATGCACTTTTCTTGATTTTAAACCACTCAGTATCTCCTTGTTCTGTTTGGATGATTACCTCTTGGTCTATATACACATTCTACATAAGCACACTTAGGTGTTCTGGATTTGTCATTCTTCACAATGTTGTTCATATTTTGTTATTATCCACACAGTCTAATGCTGTGCATAGTCAGTCAAACACAGGTAAATGTTCTCTGCTTTCAGCCAAGATCTCTCTGGTGTCATCAAATGATAGCCCATTCTGTCTGCTCTTCTGAATCTGGCGTGAATTCCTGACAGTTCTCTGTCAGTATACTTCAGCAAATTTGACTTGAGTAGTTAAGAGCTTAGCTACTAACCAAAAGGTTTGCAGTTCAAATCTACCAGTCGCTCCTTGGCAACCCTGTGGAGCAGTTCTGCTCTGTCCTGGAGGGTCAGTCGCTGTGAGTTGAAATGGAATTCATGGCAGTGACATCTAATTTGTGTGTGGGAGGGTGTGTGGGGGTGTGACATTAACAATATTGTTCATTAATTTATACACTCTGTTGGATCACCTTTTTTTTAGAATGGATAAACATCTCAGTTGGTCTTCTGTCAAGTCCTGGACCTTGTTTTTCGCCAGTGCCGCTATTGCGGTCTGGACTTTCAGTCCTATCCATTCAGTCTTGATTGTACGCTGCTTCCTTAGTGATTGGACTTTGACCAGCTGTTTTTGGTACAAGTGACTCAGTGTATTCTTTCCACATTCTTTTGATAACTTCCAGGGTCTTTCAATATTTTGCCCAGAGAAACCTTCATTATTGCAACTCGAGGCTTCAGTTCTTCCCTCAGTTCTTTAAGCTTGAGAAGTGCTGAGTGTGTTCTTCCCTTTTAGTTTCTAACTCTAGGTCTTTGAAAATTTTCATTATAATACTTTATTTTGTCTTCACATGAAATCTATTCAGCTGTTATTTATTTCTTCTGTTTGCTTTAACTGCACTGCATTCAAGAGCAAGTTTCAGAGTCTCTTGATAGCCATGTTGGTCTTGTCCTTTGTTGTGTCTTTTTAATGACCTCTTGGCTTTCTTCCTCTATGACTTTATCGCTCAGTAAGTCTTGTGATCTTCGGTCATTAATGTTCAGTGTATCAATCTGTTCTTAGGATGACCTCTTAATTCAGGTGGGATATACTCAAGATTGTGCTTTGACTCTCATGGGCTTGTCTTAATTTTCTCCAGCTTCAATTTGAAGTTGCATATGAGCAATTGATGGTGTGTTCCACAGTCAGGCCCCGGCCTTGTTCTGACTGTTCAAACCCACCACTTGTTCTGCAGGAGAAAGGTGACAGCCTTGAAAATACTGAAGGCTAGTTCTGCTGTCATACAGGCTTGCTATGAGCCAGAGAGTCAGAATCAATTTGATGACAGTGAATTTGGTTGTTTTTTTGGTTCCAACCTGAGGATCTTGTCTTCCAGGTTGTCATGTCACAGCAATGCACAAATAGCTGACAAGCGTGCTCAATTACTAATTAAAAGAGACTTGTTATATGTTCTATGATTTTGATCTAGGTACTTGATATAGGTATAGTTTAGGTGGTATGTCTGGCATTCTTTTATGGAAATTTAAGAGTTAAGACTTTTATCTTTATAAAGTCCTACCCCTGTAGTTTACTGTAGATTGAACTATTGACTTTTTTATTAGCTTGTGATGCAACTTTTCTCTGATATTTGATATTTTTGCAAATGGAATTTCTTTCTGTGGAGAATTGTACCCTATCTTCAAGTGGAAAAGCGTTCATAGATTACTAAATGTAGTACTTTTTGATTATCCTGGTGTACATTAGGATGTACAGCATAGAGTTCTGCTAGAGAAAAGACAAAACAAGACAAAAGAAAGTTTTAAGTAATGAGGGGGAGTGCTAAACAGGCAGTAACCTCTGTTCTCTTTCTGGACATTTTTGGTGTGCTTTTCTTCACAAGGTCTCTCTTGCCGTACTCCAGAGCCATCCCTTTCTCCCCAACAGAAAAGAGATTATTACCTTATTTTTACAGGAAATACATGTGTGTTCCACATTTTCTTGCCAACTGTGTCCTACCCCCATGTATTTTCATAATAGTGTTACGCTACTTTTACACCCCTGATAGCATGCCTAGGAAAATACTTGGGGAAGTGTGGTTGGCAAACTGATGTAGAACCAATGCCTTATTTGTATAAAAATACAGATATTCTTTATCTTAGTTTGTAAATACCACTTTGGGACAGCTTTGGCTGTGATTTCTGGAGCAGTAAGCTATGCCCTAGGTAGTAGGACTTGAGTTTGCTCAAGATCCAGGAACTAATTTGATTTCTTAGAAGAGAGCAGTAATGGTCAGGTTGTGAGTCAGCACTTGGATACCAAAGTTTACCCAGTAGTGCACAGGCTGACCAGCTGTGCTACCTGGTTTCAAAGCATCCACTGTTATATGTTGTCTAGTGGGTTTCAGTAGCTACCCTGTAGGACAGAGTAGAACTGCTCTGTAGAGTTTCTAGGAAGCTACTGGTGGATGTGAACTGGTAACCTTTAGCTTATCAGCAGCAAACCTCTTAACCATTGCTCCACCAGTGCTCTGCAGTGCACTTAGTGTCCTCCTGTTTTCACACGTGTTTCAAGGTGATGGTACCTGTTTTCAGGTGGTGTAAACTTAAGAGGACATATCTGAACATTCTGAGGTTTAAAAGACCATTAACTAAGTAGCCAAGGGATGATAGTAGTTTTATATAATTAACCTTTTATATATTTATATATTAACCTTTTAAGTCTTCTAATATTATTTGATAGGTAATCTGCTAGGTTCTTCACTTCTATTATTTCTAATTCGTATGACCTTGCAAGTTAAGGATGTTTGCTTTTCTATTTGTATAATGAGACTCACAGAGGCTCAAAGCTATTAAGAACCGGGAGCATCTTCAGACAGCTGCAGAGAGCTGGGGTTAGCAGACCAATTTTCTAAGTTTAAACCAAGCCCTCTTTCCACTGTAACATCTTTCCTTACTTATGTAAGGAGAAAATATCAGGGAAAGTTTTGCCTGTGTCAGAGCAGTCAGATTGTTTTCCCCCTGGAGGATATAGGGGAACTGGGATATGATATAAAATTTAAATACATCAGGGTACTTCTGTTTTTTGGTTTGCCCACAGCTAATTGATTTAATTTGAAGGGATCCCTTGTCCACACTTTGGAAGGTTGAGATTCCAGACTTTCCTTTTCAACTATCTATCTTAATAATCCATCTTCTCAGATAATACATTTGGAGTCTTCTTACATTCTCTCTTGTTCTCTAGAGAGACAACAGATAAACAGACCCCCACACATAGAGTCATCATGAACAACAAAAAATTCTCCCTTGGCTGCTAAAGGTGAAACATTGGAATCCTTTTTCTTCATTCCTCTTGTATTAATTTTCTATGCTTCATAACAGATCACCACAGATTTAGTGACTTAGAACAATGCAGTGTATTTTTTCAAAGTTTCTGTGAGCTGTGAGTCTGGGCACAGTTTAGTTGGATCTCTGTTCAGGTTCTTCTTACCAAGCTGAATTCCAGTTGTCATGAGGCTGACTGCAATCTCACTTATAGCCTGGGGCCCACCTCTGACTCCATTCATTGTCCACAGTTGGGAATGCTGCGTTACAGGAACAAGACTGTAATATGCTGGCAGAATTCAGTTCCTTATAGCTGGTGGCTTGAAGCCCTCAACTCCAAGAGACCTGTCATGCATTGAATTGTGTCCCCCCAAATACAGGTGTAGCCACGTGGCAGGACCATGATTCCCGGTATTTTATGATTGTCCTCCATTTTGTGGTTTTCCTATGCTGCATGTTAAAGGATTAGGGTGGGACAGTAAATCCTTTCATAAGATCCCCTCCCTGCCCCACTGTAAAGGGAGTTTCCATGGTGTATAGCTTGCACCACCCTTTATCCTTTCATCCTACAAGAGATAAAAGGAAAGGGAACCAAGCAGAGAATTGGGAACCTCATGCCATCAAGAAAGCAGCACTGAGAGTAGAGCGTATCCATCAGACCTGAGGTTCCAGTGCCAAGACACTCCCTGGACAAAGACTGATGCAACATGAGGACTTTCCTCCATAGTCGACAAGGAGGAAGCCTTCCTCTAAAGCGACCATCCTGAATTTGGACTTGTAGCCTACCGGACTGTGTAAGAATAAACTTTCCTTTGTTAAAGCCATCTACTCATGGTATTTCTGTTATAGTAGCATTAGATGACTAAAACAGTATTCATAGTTTTAGAATGATAAAACTGAAGCATGGAAAGGTGAATTCTTCTCAGATAAGAATATGCATTTAAAAAAAAGAAAAAAGAAAAGCAAGCAACAACAATATCAAATCTTGTTGTCACACTTTCTTATTCCATATCCCTTCTTCATGTGGTTTTTGAACTTCTTTTTCAGAGTTTATGGCTTTTCCTCTGTGTGTGTTCACCAAGTGTCGCTCCCCCATTTCACCATAAACATCCCTGATTAGAAACACACACCTCTGACAAGTCTTCCTGCACACACATATACCTAGAGTATTCTCTCATTTTGTCTTTTCCTTCAGTCACCTTAACATGGTTTGCAATTACAACTTTGTAAGTCAGGAACCATGTCTTTTTTATTTCTTGTGTGATCAGCACCTAGCACTTAAAATCTTTTAAATTGAAGATCACTGCCTGCAAGTTAATTAAAGGAAGACATGAGATGTAATGGGAAAAGTATCACTTCAGGTGTTCAAATCCTGCTTCACCAGGTACCCACCGTCAGGGTTGTTACAGACACTAAATTAATCCAGTTATTATTACAGTTATTAGTTACAGTTGTTTTTGAGCAATAAGTAGACTGTGGTCATTGTTAAATTTAGGAGACAAGGCAATAGGTCTCTTCTAGCATAAGTATTAAATATAGGCAACAACAGGGGAATTAAAGGCATACTGGTACCCAGACTTGGGGTTCACATAGTATCTGCTTGTTCTTCAGATACTTACTGCACTATTTTAATGGGAGATATACCTTTTTCTGTCCCATAGGTGCTTGTGGCAGTAGAAGGCATCCATTTCATAGTTCCTGGCACATAGTAGATGCCTATAAAAAAGTTTGTTAACTAAATGAATGGCTAGTAGGTAGTAACTTAGACACAGCTGTTCAATATATTATAAATAGAATGATTCATTGATTCCCGCTAAATTATAGTGTAACCTTATTTTATTTTTACAAGAATATAAGAGTGAATTTCACTAAACAAATCATTAATATTCTGCTTCATGGTTGGGTACATCTGAGGTTTGCTTCACTAGGCCCTGAAGAGGGAACATTGATTAGACTACAATTAAAAGAGCAGTCGAACAACATACACACATGCCCATATTTGCTAAAACTTGTTCAAATGTTATTCATGTGCCTTTAGGTCATTTTTAACAGATCACTTCTCATTGTGGACTCTCAAATTGTCCCGTTATGTGCCTAGGGGTTGTCCACAAAGTTGTAATAAACTAGATGAATGATGAACATCAAAACACAATTCTCTAATTTTGGTGAAGTTGACTAAAGCTTGATTTGCTAGAAAATGTATTTTTGTATTTAGACATCTTTATATAACTTATTCTCACCTGTTTTACCACAGGCTGTATCTCTTCTAAGTAGGCTGGTGAAAACCTGAGAAGTTAAAGCATTTTGACATGATTCCTCCTTTTGACATCGGAAAATGAGATGATTCATAGGAAAAGTGACAGAATGTAAAAATGTCACTGGAAAATGATTATTATGTTTAGTAATACTGTATGAAAGCATAATAGAAGTCCCATGTAAGTGTAGTAGTTGAAACTCAATAAATTTTTTTAGAATCAGTATCAGGGTTCTCTTTCTTTTTTCCTGATTTTCTAGTTTTACATGCAAGCCTCAAAAATAGTTTACCTGATAGAATTTGCTGAAATCCATAGCAGCAATTTTGAGAAAATCTTTTCTTTTTTCTCACTGCTGGAGAAATCCACCCTCTCACCCTGCATTAGAGTCTGAGAAATTGCTTGCAGATATATCTTGTTCTAAGAGATGGCTTTTCCGGTGTTTGCCTGAGCTTCTCCTCTGTAGACGTACAAGGTTGGGCAGGCTGCTTGATGTCATTATTCGGTGCTGTGAAGTTGGTCCCAACTCATAGCAACCCTGTGCGCAACAGAATGAAGCACTGCCTCATCTTGCACCATGCCCGCTGTCGTTTTTATGCTTAAGCCCATTGTTGCAGCCACTGTGTCAGTCCATCTTGTTGAGGGTCTTCCTCTTCTTCAGTGACCTTCTACTCTACCAAGCATGGTACCCTTCTCCAGAGACTGATCCCTCCTGATAACATGTCCAAAGTATGTAAAACACAGTCTCATCGTCCTTGCTTCCAAGGACCACTCTGGTTGTACTACTTCCAGAACAGATCTGTTTATTCTTTTGGCAGTCCATAATACATTCAGTATTCTTCTCTACCACTACAAGTCAAAGGCATAAATTCTTCTTCTGTCTTCCAGCTTTCACATGCATATGATGTGATTGATAATACTGTGGCTTGGGTCTCGCATACCTTAGACTTGAAGGTGACATCTTTACTTTTGAATACTTTAAAGATTCTTTTGCAGCAGATTTTCCTGATGCAGTGTGTCTTTTCATTTCTTAACTGCTGCTTCCATGGCTGTTGGATGTAGAAACAAGTAAAATGAAATCCTTGACAACCTCAATCCTTTCTCCATTTATCAGGATGGTCCAGTTGTGAGGAATTTTGTTTTCTTGATGTTGAGCTGCAATCTGTGCTGAAGGCTGTGGTCTTTGATCTTCATCAGTAAGTGTTCCAAATCCTCTTCACTTCCAGCCAGTAAGATGGTGTCTTCTGCCTAATGCAGATTGTTAATGGGTCTTCCTCAGATGCCTTGTTCTTCTCAATATAATCCAGCATACAGATTGAAAAGGTATGCTGAAAGAATACTACCCTGATACACACCTTTCCTGACTTTAAACCATGCGGTGTCCCCTTGTTCTGTTTGCACAACTGTCTCTTGATACATATACAGATTACTTGAGAGCACAATTAAGTGTTCTGTAATTCTTATTTGCCACAGTGTTAGCTATAATTTGTTATTATCCACACAGTAGAATGCTTTTGCATAGTCATTGGAACACAGATAAACATCTTTCTGAAATTCCTTGCTTTCAACCAAGAAAGAGCCACCTGACCTCAGCAGTGCTATTCTTGGTTCCACGTCCTCTTCTGAATCTGGCTTGAATTTCTGGCATTTCTATGTCTGTATATACTGTTACAGTCACTTTTGAAAAGTCTTGAGCAAAGTTTTACTTGCATGTGACGTTAATGATATTGTTTGGTAATTTTTGCATTCGATTGGCTCAGCTTTATTTGGAATGGGCATAAATATGTATCTCTTCAGGTCAGTTGCCCAGGTAGCTGTCCTTCAAGTTTCTTGGCAGAGATAAGTGAGCCCTTCCAGCACTGCATTTATTTGTTGAAATATCTCATTTGGTATTCCGTCAGTTTCTGGAGCCTTGTTTTTCTGCAGTGCCTTCAGTGCAGCTTTGGATTCTTGATTCAGTACCATGGTTACTGAGCATATGCTCTTCTTCAAATGGCTGAATATTGACCAGTTCTTTCTGGCATGATACTCCATGTATTCCTTCCATCTTCTTTTGATGCTCCCTGAGTTGTTTAATATTTTCCCTGTATAATACCTCACTATTGCAACTCAAAGTTTGAAATTTGTTTACTTCTGTCATTTCGAGAAATGCAGAATGTGTTTTTCCCTTTTGGTTTTCTATTTCCAGCTCAGTGCACATGGCATTATAAGACTTGATTTTGTTTTCTCAAGCTGCCCATTGAAATCTTCTGTTCAGTTCTTTTACTTTGTCATTCATGCTTTTTCTTTAGCTGCTTGGCATTCAAAAGCAAGTTTCAGAGTCTTCTGACATCCAGTTTGGTCTTTTCCTTCTTTTCTGTCTTTTTGATGACCTCTTGCTTGCTTGATAGATGATCTCTTTGATGTCATTACACAATTCGTCTGGTCTTTGGTCATTAGTGTCCAACACAACAAATCTGTTTTTGAGCTTGTGTCTAATTTCCAGTGAAAACTGGTTATCTGATAGAAGATAGTTTTTCAGTCTATCTCAATAAAGAGCTGATCAATAGATACATGGATATGCATGCATTCATGTGTTGTGCATATGCTTTTTTCATGGAAAGAGGATAATCAGTTCCTGCTAATAATTATTAATTAACAATTATTAATAATTAATAATTATTGTAATACTATTTTGAAACCTTGGTGTCATAGTGGTTAAAGTGTGAGGACTGTTAAGGACGTAGCAATGGTAAAGTGTGAGGACTGTGAGGACGTAGCTATGTGCAGGTCATTGTAGGACTAAGAGGTAAGCAGTCTGAATCTACCAGATGTTCCTTGGAAACTTGATGCGGCAACTTCTTCACTGTCTATAGGGTCACTGTGAATCAGAATCAACTCAACAGCAGTGGGCTTGGTTTTTTTGGTTTTTAATACCATTTTATAATCTTCAGTTTTGAAATCCTTTTGAGGTTTGCCTAGTTACATTTCTCATTTAGTAATTAAATGTTGCTATGTATTTCTCTTGCCCACTCCTCTGTTTGAGGAATTTCATTCTAGTTAAGCATTGTAGCTATTACCAACCTAAATTTGCTAGGACAGCAGTCTCCCCAATTCTCCATGCCAAACAGCCTACCATGTGGTTTTTTTCCCTAGTGCTCAGCTGCGAACATAAAAACAGCAAAGAGAAGAAGAAAGCAAATCAGGTCAAAAGAGAGGCTTTTATTTTTAAATCAGCTTATAAACTCTGTCATCACAATGAAGACACTGAAAACTTCTCTCTTTTCCCAACCTCTCAGTCTAGATAGTGATTTTGTTCTGGTAATTCTGGTAATACTTTCTCTCTGTGATTTCCCTTGATGTTCATTCTAACTTGATTCCATGCATATTTTTAAAAATTGGATGCAGGGTGGATAAAAACAGTATGACTTTTTTTTAAAAGCCCCATGTAACTCCAGATGGTCTTGATTACAACTTTATAATGACAGTCTCCAGTTTTAAACAGAGTTGTTATACATACTTATATTGTGACATATATGTGGTTTTAAATTATCAAGTGATGCAGTTCTCTGCTTTGACCTATAAATTATTTAGGCTTATACATTAAAGCTTGTTATATTGTTTATATCTTTTTATTTAGTTTACTTGGAATATTTGATTTTTGCACTCTACTGAAAATTATTCCGTCCAAACCTTAGACATTTTTATTCGTTTGTTCTGTGGGGGTTGGTACGTAGCAATGTGCAGGTCATTCTGCGAGGTATACCTCATTTGACTGCTTTTGACAAAGATACTTTCCCAGCTTTTAATGCATTGCTTCTCCAACTATACTGGCAAAAAATATTTGCTCCATGATGTAATGACAGTTGCTTTATGAGAGGATTTACAAGGTGAAACCATGTGGGAAATACTGTCTAATGATTTATTCTTAATAATTTAATATAAACTCTAACATTAGTGAATACCCAATGGTAAAGAACCCTTTTTAAACAGATTTGGTAAATGTAATCTGTATTTATTGGGTGGAAAAGCAAATTCCTTTAAGATGGATTTGGCACTAAGATCAAAATTGCCAATTAAAATAACTGTTTTGCAGTGTTACAACCTGGGAGATACTATCTTTATGCAATTTTGGAAATAAGTTTCCAAAATTATTTTCCAAACTGCCTTTAGTATATGGTTAATTCTGTTTCCTTTACTGATACTGTTTCTCTCAGTGACCCACTTTCATTCTTATACTGTATTTTATATTTAAAGGCTATCCCTTATAGATAAAAATTGGTAACACAGAATGTCCTAAATCATCTAATTTATACATAACAGTGAGATTAAAAAATGAAAAATCACCCTGTAGAGTGAGTGAACACCCAGTTTTTAACTCATATTGGGGTATAGAACACAAGCACTGAAATCTTGACCATGCAGTGTGTAAATTGGTCAATGAATATAGCCTATAGTTGATACTGTCATTCTCCTATTGCTACTGTATTACACTCAGAGCTGATCGACCACTGTCTAGGTTGTCTCGCTCCAGTGACTTTCTGGTTTAATTCCAAATGGCTTGATAGGTTATTAAAAGCAAACCTGCTACTACCAGGTTGGCTCCAACTCACAGCAGCCCTATAGGACAGAGTAGAACTGTCCCGTAGAGTTTCCAAGGAGCACCTGGTGGATTTGAACTGCCACTCTTTTGGTTGGCAGAAGTGTCAGTTAACTACCACAGCATCCGGGTTGCTTATACAAAATACAGATCATCCTATTGAAACCCTTTCTTCCCTGTATCTACAATGCCTCTGGCTCTGGTTTTCTTCCTGCCTTTGGTTACTTTTGCACAATCTTTCTAACAAGATCTACTTCTGAACACCATCTACTTCTGATGGTCTTTCTCAAGGCTCCGCTTTAAGTTGTCTTCTCTTGTGGTAAATTCTCTTTGGCTGTCCTCATCCACATCTGTCTTAGTTACCTAGTGTTGCTGTAACATAAATTCCACACTTGGATGGCTTTATTCTCTCAGAGACCAGGAAGCTAGAAGTCAAAACTCAGGGAACCAGCTCCAGGGCAGGGTTTATCTTTGTTCGCTCTCAGGTAAGGCCTCACTCATCGGTTTTCTCCTGGTCTAGAGAAGCTTTTCACTGCAGGGGCACTGACTTCAAAGAGTTCTTGCTTTATGGTAGTGAGGTCCCCTGTCTTTCTGCTAGCTTCTCTCTTATACCTCAAATTAGATTAATTTCAAATGCACCCTAATCATGTCGATTGAGCCCTGCCTCTGGCCTAACTGACTCTAACCCTGCCTCAGTAACATCACAGAGCCAAGATTTACAACACAGAGGAATGCTGTATCAGATGACAAAATGCTGGACCAGCACACAGTGCTAGGAGTCATGGCCTAGCCAAGCTGACATATATTTGGGAGAGATGTAATCGAGCCCATAACAATATCAATGTCTTGACTTTCTTTGCTAATAATTCTTATTTTCTATGTCCTGTCCTTACCACAGTGTTGGGCTTCTTGCTTCTCTTCTCACCTGTTGATTAGGTATCTTGACTTGAATGCTCTCAAGAAGCCCTCACATCAACATATGTGAAACAAAACCCACCATCTCTTTGCTCTGAATATCACTTCTGCCTGTGCCTTCTCCTGCCCTGGTGTCTGGTGACAGCATCTGCTCGGTTATCCAAGCTGTGTTCCTAGGAATTATCTTTCACACCTTTGTCTCCTTCACCCCCACACCTCTGTACTGTGCCTCTTCAATTCTGATTCCTTTATCTTTCTTAAATTTGCCCCGTCTTCTTTATTCCTGTTATCTAAACACTCTTGGATCCGATTCTGTTCATGTTTTTCCCTGGCTTTCTCTTGATTCTTCTTGATGGGAGTCCCTGTCTCTTACCTTGCTCTTTTCCAGAGCATCCTCTGCACTACATCCAGAATGATATAGCTAAGACATTAGCCTGAAATCAGCATCTCAGCCTAAATTGATTCAAACTTTCTCCTTCCTATAGTCTTCTCCATTTTAATAAATAGAAATTTCCTGTTTCTAATGACCAAGACCAAATATCATTGGTGCCATCCATAAGTACTCTTTTTCTCTCATATCACACATCTAATTCATCATCAGATAATGTTAGCTCAATTTTCAGATTATAATCAGAGCTCAACCATTTCTTATTACTTCTTCTGGTGTCACCCAACTCTAGGGTACCATCATATTTTTCCTGGCATGTTGCCATAACATTAGTGTCTGGTGAGTTATTGCCGTAACATATTAGTGTTTTTTTTTAAGTTGTGCTGCCCAGTATAGTAGCTGCTAACCATATGTGGCTGTTGGGCATTTGATGTATGGATAGTCTGAATGGAGATATGCTATAAAAAGACACTAGGTATTGAAGGCTAGTATATAAAAAGAATATAAAATATCTCTGTAATGTTTCATATTGATTATGTGTTAAAATGATATTTGAATGTATTAAATTAAATAAATGGTATTATTAGCCTTAATTTCATGTTTTTTCTTTTGCCTTTTTAATGTTATTGCTAGAAAAATTAAAATCACATATGTTGCTGCTGTCAAGTGTTTTTCCACCACAGCAGCAGTGTATGCTGTCCTGCTGCGCCACCAGCTCCCACGAGTCCACAGCCGCAGCCCTCACAAGGGTTCTCTGCACACTCAGGGCAAAAGCCAGACTGCGTAGAGGCTTCCCAGATACAGCATGATTGGGTCACCTCCTCTCTTCTTCCTCCCTCTCTTTAAGTACTCTCCAGCTCCAGGGGCCTCCAGGCAAGCCCTATCTGAGGACCTTTGCATTTTCTGTTCCCTTGGCCCATTTCCTTCCAGAAAGCTGTGTGGTTTGCTTCCTCACCTTTCAGACATCTGAATGTACCTTCTAAATAGTAAATATCAGGCCCGTCCTGAATACCCTCTATGAAACACCAGTCTGCTGGCCTGTACACGTATTCAACATGAAACTTTTCAAGTTTTGGCTTCGCTTTAGAGTTGCACTCTTTGTTGAATGAAATCCAAGTTGTATAATGTACCTGGAGGCCTCGTGGCTTTTAACTGCTTTCCAACTCTCCAGCAGACTCCGCTCTAGTCCTTGACACAGCCCGGGTACTAATCACTTCCAAGAAACACAAAATAAGAAAAAGGTGATAAAGACGACAGTAGAACTTCGAAGGATTATTTCTAAATGTAGTTACAGTCCTACTCTGAATTAACATTCAAGGAACCTTGTACGTTAGATGGTGTGCAAGTAGCTACCAAGTTTATTTAACCCTTTGAATTCTACTGACATCCATCACATAAAATTTATGTTAATATGATCAATACGAAAGACAAATAGTATTTACTCATCAATGCAGAGTTTAAAGCTTTATCAAAGTTCTCTGGATGAAAATGGTTTCGTTTATAATATTCATTTCTCTTTGTGTCCCATTATGAAAACAGTCCCTATGATCAGAGTTTTTCTCCTCTAAATTAGAAAAGGAGCATAAGCCGTCAGTTGTTTACTTAGGCACCATCTAATAGTTAGGGGATTTGGGGATTGGGTGCTTCTACTGTGGCTAATCAGTAAAACAGGAATTGATAGTTCAGCAGTAAGTATATAAATAAATAAACCTTTAGGAAATGTTTATTGTTCTAGCTCATTAAAATGTTAGATCTTTTGGACAGTGTTTCTTAAAGGCTATAAAATTAATAGGGTATTTTAAAACAGTTTTACTGGCATGTATTTCCTAAGTTGAATGCAGCCCTAGTGTTTAATTGTGCTGCCTCATACGGCCTGGGAATCTGGCAGTAAATATAACTTTCCTGTTTTTTAAAAAAAACATTTTCCTCCAGGGTTAGCTTCCATATTTTTAATGTGTTTATGTTACTGCCTGGCATTTTCATGCACTAAAATCATGAAAATCTTTCAGAGCTAATCTGGATCCGGTACTTCTGTATGCCTTAAAATTATGCTGAAATCTCTAATTAATTAACTAATCATGCCCCTGGCCAAGCAGAATACACAAAATGAAAATCCTGTATACCATTCTTCCCACTGTGACTGTTTATTTGACTAGTTACTGGAGTTAAATGTTATATCTTTCACTGTAAACCAAGTACAGTACAGCAAACATTTATTGAGTGTCTGTAGTATCCTGGACATTGCATGGAGTATGGTAATTTCCAAGGCACTGCACGTAACCTCAAATGTAGAATAATTTTAACCTTTTGCACTGTGCCTTCTGTTACTGAACTCCATAGTAAACAAGTGCCTCTGCCCCTTCAGAGAGCTTGCCTTCTCCTTCACCAGAACAAAATAATAATAAAAAAATAAAATAACAAAAAAACATTGCTGTCAGGTTGACTCTACCTCGTAGTGACCCTATGGAACACAATAGAACTGCCCCATAGGGTTTCCAGGGAGCAGCTGATAGATTCTAACTACTCACTTTCTGGTTAGCAGCTGAGCTCTTAACCACTGTACCACCAGCGCTCCTTAGTCAAAACTTAAGTATGTGCCTTCCACTTACTAGTTATCATGGAAAGCCATCTGTGCACCCAAGTGGTATAGTGGTTGAGTGTTCTGTCTGCTGACTAAAAGGTCAGCAGTTCAAATCTGCCAGATGTTCCTTGGAAACTTTATGGGGTCTCTAAACTCCCTGCCATTGAGTCAGGTCTGACTCATTGTAGCCCAAGAGGTCAGAGCAGAACTGCCTCACAGAGTTTCCAAGGAGCGCCTGGTGGATTTGAACTGCCAACCTTTTAGTAAACAAATGTAGCACTTGACCCACTCTGCCACCTGGAATTCTCACTAGCAAAGGGTATTGGGTAAAGGCATATCGTTCAGAAGTCACTGTCTTTTCCTTATTCACATTGTCTTTGCTAGACCTTGATGACAGCTGCTGAAGACTAGTCCTCAAAGATCTCCTATCTTTTCCATCCACTCTATCTCCCAGTTTCATCCTGAGTAGTTTTAGTATCTTCTAAAAGGTTCTTCCAGTGCTTTTACCTCCTCAGAATCGAAATCTTTATCCAGTTGTATCTCAAATTTGTATTTATTTTATAATTCCTTCCTGAAATAATCCAGTGCCCTTTCAGTAATGTCTCTGTATTAATTTTTATTTTCTTCCCAGTCTGTCCTATGCAGTTACCATGATCATTTTTTTAAACATTAATTTTTCTAGCCTTTTCTCATGCTTAAATTTTTTTAGTTATTTCCATTTACCTAGAGCAGTGCTTTACAACTTTTTCCCAGCATGATACATGTTTAAAAAAGATGGCAAATTGTGGGAAAAATGTGGAACATTAACTTGGGGTCTCTTGCCAACTTAGATTCTTGTGTTCACCTTATGACACATTCGTCGGTCTAATCCTTATACTGGTTAAAGCCCAAATTGCTTATCTTTGGTGTCTTTTTTAGGGTCCTTCCCCTCATCCTACCTCTTCTCTCCCAAACGGGCATGGAAATAAGAGTTTTAGTGTAATTAGATTAGAAGCAGCAGCCAAGGATTAGATGATGTGAAACTTGGGAGAAAAACGTCTGGGCACTGGGGCTAAATTCTACTGAAGACCCTTTGAGAATCTGTGTAATATAAACCACAGAATTATCCCACAGAAGGATCACAGGAGGGTAAAGCATTTATTCACAGACCTTTATCTTTCATGCATGGGTTGTGAGTTGCCCCCAAGACCAATCTTGATGCATTTCCAGCCTGCATTTGTATGCCACCTCAAGGACCTTAGTGCTTCAGAGAAAGTTCTCAAGCATTCTGTGGTTGCAAATACAAGTACATTCTGGTATTTACCCTATCAGCTTTGTTTTTCCATGGGCTAGATGCTATGGAATGAAGCATCACACATGTCTGGTACAGTTTACCTTTTCTGCCACTCACATGATATTGTACCTCATATGAATTCCACTCAGTCATTAACCCTTCAAGGGATGAACAGTCACTGTATCTTGGGGAAATAAAATAGATGATGACAACTTATAACAAGAGGGTCAATGGACCAGCTGCGGGATCCACTAATTTCAAATTGGCCTTAAGGCTGTCATTGAGATTCAGCATTTTCCTTCTCTGTAATTCACTTCTGATTTTTCTCATCCTTGGCCAGCACTTCTGCTGGTTGCCTGGTGGAGTGACCCAGGTTTTTCATTATTAAGGAATTTGACGTCTCGGTTGCCTTTCACTTAGAAGCCCTCATTGCTGCAGTCTGTATTCACTGTTACTACCACGCATGGCAGCCGAAGAGATGCCCCGTTGAATTCTGAAAGTTCTTGACATCATGTGCTCCACCCCCGTAAGGTAGAAGCAGGTCTCCTTCCTTGTGACAATTAGCACAGAATAGCCCATCTGTCTTGTTAAGTCTTCTCTTTGCTTGCTGGTCTACCAACCTGACAGATTTCAAATTGTTAGGCAGACCTTTACCTGCAATGTATCTTCTTATGCAGTAGTTCTCATCTGGGGATAATTTTGTCCCATGGAGGATATTTGGCAATGTTGAGAGACAGTTTTAGTTGTCACGTCAGGGATGGGGGTGGCTACTTGGTATCGAGTGGGTGGGGTCAGGCATGCTGCTAAGCATTCTTCGATGCATAAGAGATACCCTCCTAACAAAAAACTATCTGGCCCAAATTGTGCCATGGTTGAGAAACCCTGCACTCATAGAAGCATTTCCCCTACCAGAAACATGGACTTCAGTGGTGGGGAAAAGAAGCACAGTGTGAAGGGCACTCGGATCAAAAGTTCATTCATCCTACTTGCTGGTTCCCAGACCCATACATTACAGCCAATGGGGCACAGTGCCAGGTATCATTCATTGGTTTGGTGGATATGCTGTATTTCTGAAAATTGTGTCTTCAAGTTGTCTCATCAAAGCATGGCAGGACTGGGACATCTGTCCACGCATCTCTTGGAACTGTGGTAAACCACTGAGGTGAGACCCAGGTGTAGTACATAGAACTGCACCACAGCTGTGCTCAGTCAAGTGAGCGGAAAGGGAGGTACAAGACACAGAAACATCTGTTATTTATAGAGTACATGTAGATTATAGGAGCAAGGACTTCCTTTTACTGCCAGCACTCATGTGGATGTATTTGAGTAACTTAAAAATCTGTTGACTAGAAGTGTAATAACTGTGAGCAAATAAACAGTCAGTGAATGGCATCTGGCCTGAAAATCTTCAGGTGTATGGAGTATTTGTGCGGTCACCAGTATCTTAGATGAAGAAACTTAGCTTCCCAAATCTGTACCATCTCTATAGGTGACATGATGGCCACATTCAGCATATCTCATGTTGTTGTCAGTCGCATTTGTACTGGGTTTGTATAATATCCCCTTTTAGATTCAGTATTCTCCCTCATTCCTGAGTGATGACATTCATAAAGACTTTGAATTAAATGTTCCTTCAAGGCTTTACAGATGTCATCCCAGTGCTTTCTTACCTGCGTTGGAGAAGCTGAGGACCCAACATCCTGGTGACTCTCTTTTATAGGTGACTTTTTGTTTATTCCTAGCCACTCTTAAAATTATCTCTTTACCTCAGGTTTTGGCAAGTTTGATTATAATACGTTGTGGTGACTTTCCTTTGGAATCTACCTTGTGTGTGGTGTTTGATAAGATTCTTGAATATATATCTTCTCATCTTTTATAACATCAGGGAAGTTATCTGCTAACAGATCTTCAGTTCTCTCTGTATTTTCTGTGATTCCCCCTCTTCTGATACTCCAATCATTAGTAGATTATTCCTACTTTGAGTTAAACTTTAAAAGGGGGATGTCATTTCAGTGGATGAATATGCAATGTAAGACAGTTTGTAAATAAGCAAAAATTGTGAATGTAAGGAATCTCTGAGTGTGTTTTTAGGGAACCATGAATGCCATCACTACCCAGTGCTCCTTTAAACAGAAATAGTGTAAGCAAGTAACCTTAAAGAACAAATCTATCTTCGTACATTTTAGGAGGCCAAAATTCTGAATTCAGACCACTGACTGTAGGGGAAGGCCTCTGTGTCAACTCGGGGAGAAAATTTTGTCTTAACTTACACAGCCCATCATTCTCAGTTCCTTCACAATCATTATATATGCTTCTGTGTTCCCCAGTTCATGCTTGCTCCTGTGTGTGATCTGCTATTTGTATGACTCAGAAGTGATTAGAACGTACTCTACAGTGGTTTGATCTCATTCACATAACAAAGAAATGCCTATCCCCAGAAGGGATTGCAGCCACTGATATAGGAGTTAGGATTCCAGCTCTTGATTTTGGTAAGGTGAGGGACAGTTTCATCCATAACATTGAGTAATTGAAGCTTAGGATATGTGAAGTATGTATGTGAGAGTGTGAGAGCATTTTTGACTCAAGCATTGTCAAGTAATTGTGAACTATCTGATTAACTAATACTCTATGATGTCTTCCCTCTAGAATAAAGTTCATGTTCTCTAACATTGTACTGTACGCATTTCTTTCTCATCATTCCATGCATATACTTTCAGTCTCTTAAAATTATGCTGATTCTACCTCCTGCATCAGGTTCGTAGTCTTCCAGGGTCTCTTCTCCTAGCTTTTAGTGTTTTCACCTCCTGTTCACTCATTTGGAACCTTCTCACCTAATGCTTGGCTTTGTTTAACCTTTTGTGTTTTATCTTCACTCCCCAGCTAGGTAGGAAGCCAGCCAAGGGTGATAATCTATTTCTTTTTGCTGTCTACCTCAGCAAGCAAAATGCTTGCAAACAGAAGATGCATTATTTACATAATAATGTAAATTTACACAATCTACACAGTACTCACAGAAGAATTGTATTAATTAAATAATTCAAAATTTAAAAACATCCAACTGAATGATGCTTCACTGAATCTTTTCCACATCAGATTTTTTAAAAATTCTGTTTGAGGGAAAAAGTTGGCAGCATATAGTTTTACATGTATTTAACACTGCTGTGTACTTTGGTATTTCTGCATTCAAAGAGAAGAAGGCAAAAGCATACGTATATTAGTTTAGGTATAATGTTTTCATGTTTCTAAAATTCTCATTGTCTAAACCTCAAACAGAAATGAGTGATCAAGGGGAATTATCATTAGCTTTTACAAATTTTAGAAAATTTAATTTAAAAAAGTATATGTTTGAACATACATAGTTTTTAATTCATTGTTGCTTTATTGTTGTTAATTGCCCTTGAGTCGATTCCAATTCAAGGCAACCCCATGTGTACAAAGTAGAAATCTTCCAAAGTGTTTTCAAAGCTGTGACTTTTTGGAAGCAGATCACCGGGTTTGCCTTCCAAGGCACCTCTGGGTGAGTTTGAACAGTCAACATTTCTGCTAGTAGTTGAATGCTTGCCTGTTTGCACTTCTGCCCATTTTCACTTCAGGCATATTAAAATGATAAAGATATAAAATGTTTCTGATTAAGTCACTTCACCACCAATAATAGAAGTGCCCCTAAATGTTTCCTTTAGTAGATTGACTTGTTTTGTCATTGTAATAGTCACTGTAAACAATTCAGTTTTCATACTAGAAGATTCATCATTTGTGGGGTCCTTTTCCTCCCTTCCCTTTTACCCCAAGCTTCCTGTCTTTCACACAACCACAACTCAGTTTTCCCTTCTTTCTTGTATACTTTTGCTTTGAATTATTCCTTATGAAATCTTGGCTTTCTTGACTTATTTTCTAGATGGGAAGTGATGGGATTTTACGCCTCAGTACTTCAGCTCTAAATAATGAATTCTTTGCGTATGCTGCACAAGGGTGGAAACAGCGGCTGGCAGAAGGTAAATTTTTATTTTCTATTATTATTTGACATATTTGAGCACAAATACTGTACTGAGCTTTGCACCTTTCTCTGATTTCCACATTATTTTTCCTATGAAATATACTATAATTCGGTGAAACCTTAAATCCTGTTCTGAGCAACTCCATTAACTCTTTTGTTATTCTTGGCAGTTTTGGTGTCATGTGGGTAGATTTGAAGAAAGGGTGACATCTGGGATTTCATGGTAAAAGCTGATCTAGCAAGATTTTCTTTGTACTGGTAATTTAAGTTATAGTGTTTGATCTATTATGCAATCTCTTAAATGCCCCCGAACTTTAAGAAACAACTATTCATAAGTATGCTCCCCCAAAGCCACCACTTCACCTCATCATGCCTTTAGCCACCAAATTTCTTGAAAGACTGAAAAGAGCTAAAAGCACTTCATACTACCAAAGTTTAACTCTCTATTGACTCCCCAGAGTGTTACACTGTAGTGTGGTCCCACAATCCAAAACTGAACTATCCCTCCTCTAGAATCTGTCTGATGGCTAAGACCGTTTTCCTCTTCTCAGTCCTTACACTCCATATTCTTGCTCCAGTATCACATTTGGTTTTATTTCATCCAGCTGGAAACCATCTACCTTAGACATTCATAATACACTTCAAATTGTTTGTTCCTGCTGCATTTTTGACAACCCTTTGTCACATTTTTTCAGGAAACTTCAGATGGTAAATGTTGATGTTTCTATCATTTTCTTTTGTAATGATACAGATTCTTTGAACAGTCTCATTCACCACCTTGATTTCAGCTATCCCCCATATGCCAAAAACGTTGAATTCTGGCTTTCACCTCTTCTCTGGATTCTCAGTGCTTTGTTTATAGATGCATACTTATGTACAAGGCACCTTAAAACCAAAATGCCCAATATGAAACTCAATCTTGCCTTTCGTATCTGCTCTCTTTCTGCTTTCTTTTGTTCCATTATAGTCTCACCATCCTCATAGTTCCTGCATTTGAAACCCAATTCTTACTGTTTTTTCTTCTCTGCAAGCCTGGGTGGTCATGAAGCGCTAATTGTGCCACGAATCAACCTCCCTTTCCACATAGCTACTGCTGCCAGCCTGATCGTAACTCCCCGTCTCTCATCTGCAGTGTTCAGTGGCCTCAGAGCTGGAGCCCACCAGTTTCTTCACCCTCTCGTCACATCTGTTTTTCTAGGCTGTTTGCCCACCTCCCTCATCAAAAGCCACCATTATCCCCTCTACCTTCTTCAGTACTCTCCTTAGAACATACATTGGATAATTGGTCTCAGCCTGACTTCCCTGTTTCTAGTATTCTGGTCCTAGCTGACCACTCAAAAGGATATGATATGTCCTTAGAGTCGGATCCTACTCAATGGCACTTGGCTGGCTTGGCCTATCCCTGTGTCTTATAATTTTAATACTTTATGAAAGTCTGATCACCCTTCAAAAGCTAGTTCAAGAATCACCTCCTGTATGTGGTTCTCTTAAATCTGCTTAGGCAGAATTACATGTTCTGTCCCTTCTATGTTTCCACTACATTTATTCCTTTGGCCTATACAAGGCCTTTGCCATTGTATTATAGTCAACCATTTAAATGGCTAATGCACTTGACTATAAACCAACAGATTGTAGGTTCAGTTTCATTCAGAGACATCTCAGAAGCAGGTCCTGGTAATCTACTTCTGCAAAATCAGCCACTGAAAGCCCTATGGGGTGCTTTTCGACTCTGACACACATGGTGAACACGAGTTGGAATCAACTCAGTGACAACCGGCTAAGCATGTAGTTTCTCCCATCAGGCTTACCTTTTTGATGATGGTAAACATATACATTTTTACTTGCAGCTCCTAGCACTCAATGCGATTTGCTAAATATTATAGAGGCTGCCTACAGCTAAAACCTCTGAGTGGTGTTGCTAAAATGAAACCTTGGAGAAATATCAATATTCAACATTCTTCAACATCCATAGAAGTTTAGTAAAATTAATGACATAGTATTCTATAATTGGGGAAAAAATGTGATCACTTTTATTGAGTCTATTAGCATTCTCTTTGTAGGCGAGTTCACCCCAGAAATGCAATTGCGAATAAGGCAAGAAATAGAGAAAGAAAAGAAAACAGAACCTTGGAAAGAAAAATTCTTTGAAAGATTTTATGGAGAAAAGTAAGTATTAGAACATTTTTTCTCGTTTCTTTTTGAAGGAAATGAAAATGTAATTCTCTGCTTCACGTAGCACACTCATATGCTGTAAAACTTAATAAACCTGTGATAAAAGGCAATAGTCCCTCTGTGTAAGAAATTGCAGGTAAAATTATAGTGGCATATCAGCACTTAAATTAAAAAAAAAAAGGGGGTTTTTCAAAGGCTTTAAAACTTGTCCATAAAAATTCATTTTGGACTGAAAATAGCACCTGAAATCCTTTTGGAGTCAATTTTGGTTTTCTTAAGTGAATTTTAGCAAAATTTTCCTGTTTTTTAATCCAAGCATTTTCATTAATGAGTACATTCAAGATAAGTAGTTTCAGGCACATATTATGTCTTTACTGTTTTCAAGAAAGTTGTACATAATATACATTTTAATCTGTGTTAAGGCTTTGCTTTTGGGAGAGAATGAGGTTTTACTCTTCACTCTACCCATCTTTTTCTTCAGGTGTAGCGTGTTTTAACATACTGTTTTTTTCTTGGTGTGTGTGTGTGTGTGTGTGTTTCTTTTATTAATTAATACTAATGTGTGGTAGTGACTGAGCCAAAATGAAACTAGCTTCACCTTTGCTTCTTGGTTAGCAGACACACACTCAGGCAGAAGTAGAGTCTCACAGACAATCAGGTTCATAAAAAGAGTTGCGTACGAGCTGACTGTTGACGTTAGCTTTAGATTCTCTTACTTTGTAAGGAAATCTTTCTTTTAATGCTTGCATGACACAATGTTTGAAAGTTGTTGTTTTATATAAAAGACACTCAAGTGGTTGTAGGTAACAAAATCTATGCCATTTGATCTAATGCCATAAAATTTCATCTGTAAATGGAGAGTGACATTCCAGGAAAAGTCTCGCATGAGCACACTTCATGAAAAAGTATCAGATGACTAACAGACTCAGAGTAATAGACTGAGATGACTAACTCAGAGTAGGTGAATTGACCTCAGTAACATCCCTCTTAAGAATGTGGCCTCTCTTTAATGACTGTCTCAAGACTTCTGGATGCTTATACATGTTTAAGTAAAATCAAATGTAAGTGATTCATGTTGTCACCAGAAGTATTACCCAGGCCTGCCTGCATCAAAATCCTCACTGGAGCTTTACAAAAATACACATTTCTGAAACCTAACCCTAATGTAATGATACAAAGTCTCTAGGGTTCAAGGCTTGGCATGTGTAATTGTGGAGCTTTCCAGGTCCTCCTCCTCCCTAGAGGAGACTGTAACAACCACTCTGGAGCACTCCCTCTCCTTTTGTCTTGAAAGGAAACATTGGACGTGCTCTTTTCAGTAATAGCAGAAGCATAACTGAGTCACCTCCAGTGCTTAGGTCCTTCACTTTTGTTGAGTGAGGGACCAGTTCTTTATTAATTCAACAAGATTTATTCAAATATCTCCATGATAGGCACTATTATAGATGCTGGAGGTACAGTCTCCCAAGGCTCTGCCCTCTGGGAATCTACTTTCTAGGTACTCTACATTACAGAGAACTTCCTTTAACAAGTAATCATTGAGCATATTCTGTCTCTTATATATTTCTCACAGCTCTCCAAATATTATTTCATTCAGTCCTCCCAGAAATCCTATAAGGTAGATTCACTATTCTTATGTTTAAAAGATTAGGAAACTGAAGTACAGTGAAACTGAGTAATTTATTCAGGTTTATATAGTGAGGCTGAGTAACTTGTGCAGGGGCCTTAAATCCTACAAATGCTTCTCCAAAAAATCTCTCCTCTCTCCCTCTCACTGTCTCTTTTTCACGCGAATATATGACACATGCACACATACGCACATTATTTTTTCTTTGCGTGAGATTTGAGGGCTCAGCAGACTCCCGTGATGTCAGCTTAAAGGCTTTTCACATGGCTCCTACCACTGCCATCCCACTCCGGGTCCAAAAAGTTCTACAGTGCTCTGTTCTTTTTGTAGTTAACTGGTATCATTTCTTTCACCTTTCATGACTGAACTTCTCTCCTGTCTCTTTCTATCACTGATTAAATGTTTGATAACAGATGAATTTTGGACATTTCATGATTTTGTCATTCCTTGATTACCCATATTCCCCTAATGTGTGAGAGATTGATTGATAGACTGGCATCAGACAACTGTGACTATGACACCATATGCCTTTCGTTCTCTGTTTTTCTAAGAGTGTCACTGCTACTTGTTTAAGTTCTTTATTGCTTTAGTCTGCTTATGATTTAGTACTGTCTTTTGAGTTACTAAGAGATTACCCATATATGTGTTAACCTGTTGTTGATCTGTTCATTTGATTTCTGGAACTTGGGGTTTTCCTTTGTGTGATATGTAGTGTTTTGTGAGTGTCTTCCTTCCTTATATGTATTAAAAAAAATCCCACTGCCATGAAGTTGATTCTGACTCTCAGTGTGACCCTATCAGACAGAATAGAACTGCTCCATGGAGTTTTCCAAGGAGCACCTGGTAGATCTGAACTACCAGCCTTTTGGTTAGCAGACATAGCACTTAACCATTATGCCACCAGGTTTCTGGGAGTTTTGTTTCCTTAAATCACTTTTCCATGAAAATAATAAAATACTGCTGTGGGCATATTGTTTTACATGTACTATGTAAGTATTTAATAACATCATTATCCATGTGCATTTTTAATGATACCTGTATTAGCAATGCAACAGAAGTGTAGCCAACAGTAATATATACAGTAGGCTAGGTTATTGAGTACTTCCACTGAAATTGACCCTGAGGGACTTTATTGTTAGCTGACTTCTACTTTAAATTTATCTGTAAATTTCTGCTTCCCTCTGTATAGTATTTGTAAAATTGTAGTATAGTTTGAAGTCATCTTAAGGTAAGTTAAAGGAAAAAGACAAATTTTCAAGTTGTATCCTGTATTTTCAGAATCTTCTTAATTACAGTAAAGGCCATGGTCAAATGTCTAAATAATGTATTCAATTTTATTTCCTTTTCATTTTGAAGATTTTATTTAAGTGAAAGTTTAAAGTAGATATCACTCAAAGGTCGTCTTTTTTTTTTTCACATCATTACCATTTTCACTAGATTTGTTTATTCAAGTGTAATTTCTTTCTCTGGAAATGTTCTCTTTTCTACTTATCTTTCTCAGAGCCTGTGTCTAATTTAACTTCATTTAGAACAGCATATTTCTCTACCATCTGATGCTGAAGCTGTAATTTAGTACAGCAGGAAATATTGATTTACAATAGCTTGGATTTGTAACTCTGGTTAGCTTTGCCTGATGACCTGATGGATCATTTCTTTTGTCATCTTGTATGGAATATCTTCATAGTTAGAAATCTACATGAAATACTTTAAAAGTCTTGCCTTACTCACCCAAACCTAACTTGGTAAAACCAACATTGACCTCAAATATGTTTTTATTCCTTAGTGAAATTTTTAGTCTGTCTTAGATGAGACTCGCAGATGTTAAAAGTGAGCTGACTAAGTCATGGCTCTTAGATTGGTGTAAGAGACCTTAATCTCTGGAAGCCATTTGAGTCTCCAGATTTTACAACACATTCATTTTCTGTCCATCTTAATTATTTGGTCAATATGTATCCTCTAAACCCTACATAGTTCTCTAAGAATCTTTCTACTTTTTTGTGTGTTATGAAATTTTAAGATTTTACACACTCTTGCTTTTCTGTCCATCTTTTCTAAATATTTGCAGTATGTAACTTGCCATTTATAGAATGTTCCCATGCTAACATTTAGTTTCTTGACACTAGGCTAAGAGAATGCAGAAAGTTTGGCTTGTTTAGCCATATTAATTTATCACTTGGTAAGGCTCATATTTCCTTGCTTACACAATAAAAAAATGTTTGACATTTGTCATCAGAAGTAGAATTGATATTGTTTATGATTGTAAAAACCATAGAAGAATAAAGTCATCATAAATTAAATAAATTAAGCATGTTTTAAAAACTAATAAATAAATAAACCCACAATTGTCGAGAGCCTGGTGGGGTCGTGGTTAAGTGCTACAGCTGCTATCCAAAAGGCTGGCAGTTTGAAGCCACCAGATGCTCCTTAGAATCTCTGTGGGGCAGTTCTACTCTGTTCTACAGGGTCACTATGAAACGTGTTATTTAATGATTATAAAATGAATGTGATGTATTTACTTCTATTGAAGACCATGTTGATAAGAGATTCTTGTGCTTTTCATGATCTGTGGTTAAGCCACTCCTTAATATCTCTAATTTTGTTCAGGTTGGGCATGTCAAGGGAGGAATCTATGAAGCTCGCTTCTGGTCCAAACAGTGATGGAGCAGAAAGCAGTTCCTCAGGCGGGACCTCTGGCCTTTTGGGTTCTTCTGCACAGACACCCTTGGAGGAGCAACAGCCAAAAAGCATGAAAAGCCCTCCTTCCCCGGAGCCTGATTCCTGTGCCCCACTGTGTTCTATGGGAGAGGTTCCAGCTAAGGATGTAATGGCAGAATCCGAATCAGAGGATGTCTTGATCCCTGAAGAATCTGTGATTCAGGAGGAAATTGCAGAAGAGGTAGAGACTAGTATCTGTGAATGCCAGGATGAAAATCACAGGACAATACCTGAATTTTCTGAGGAGTCTCAAAATACAAACAACTCCCGTGAAGACTCCCAAATCTCACCTCCTGAAGATAACCTGGAATCCTGTGTAATGATGAATGACATCTTAGAGACTTTGCCCCCTATTGAAATTAAGGTGGAAGAGAAGTTAGAATCTCCCCAGGAAGAAATGTCAGTTGTTATTGACCAAGTAGAAATCTGTGACTCTCTTGTACCTTCCACTTCATCCGTGACTCCAGTCAGAGACACAGAACATCAGGACCCGGAAACTGCAATAGAGACCAGTACTTCAAAAACACAAACAGGGTCATCATCTTTAGAAAGCCAATTTCCAGGTGAAGGAATTGCTGTAGATATGGAACTACAAAGTGATCCTGGTGAGCAGCTTTCTGAAAATGCTTGTATATCTGAAACTTCCTTCTCTTCTGAGAGCCCAGAAGGAGCCTGTCCCAGCCTGACATCCCCAGGTGGTGAAACCCAGTCCACGTCTGAAGAATCATGTACTCCAGCCTCCCTTGAGGCAGCGTTTTGTTCTGAGGTGTCCAGCACTGAAAATACAGATCCGTGTAATAAGAGAAAGCCCTCTGATAAAAACCTCCATGCTTCTTTGATGTCAGAAGTATCTCCAGTATCTACTTCTCCAGAAATATCAGAAGCATCTCTTATGTCCAACTTGCCCTTAACCTCAGAAGCATCCCCAGTATCAAACTTACCTTTAACGTCAGAGACGTCACCACTGTCTGATTTGCCTTTGACGTCGGAATCTTCTTCAGTGTCTTCCATGCGTCTCACATCTGAGACCACATTTGTATCCAGCTTGCCACTTCCTGTGGAAACCTCTCCAATGTCCAGTTCTTCCTTGAATGAAAGAATGGTGTATCAACAAAGAAAGTCACCTTCTGTATCTGAAGAACCACTCTCCTCACAGAAAGATGAAGTTTCTGTCACAGCCAAACCCCTGGGAGAGAGCCTTCTCTCTCAGCAAAAGACTCTGTTGAACACTCCTGAACCTCTCAAGATGGGTTCTTCTACCATTGCGCCTGAAACGTTCCCACTTGAAGAATTGCACAATAAGACCCTGAATCAGCAGCCTTGTAAATCACTTGCTGAAACTGAGAAGCCCTACTCTCCTCTCCCAGAACTTCCTTCTCCAGATATGATAAAAGCTAAAAATCATACTGTTCTACAAAGAACAGAAAAGAAAGGAGTGCCCTCACCATTAGAATTATCTGTCTTTTCTGAGGAGGCAGAGAGTAAAGGAAGTGAGCTCCCATCAGCTAAGTTACAGGACAAGCAGTGTCTTTCATCAGTGGATAAGGCTTCATTTTCAGAAGGCCCTAGAAATAGAACACATAAGCAGGGAAGCACACAGAATCGACTGGAGAACTCACATACTTCCAAGTCATCAGAGCCCTCTGTGTCACCCGACGAGACACGAAGTGAAAATAGAGAATCAGAAATATCCAAAAGGAAAACTGTAGAGCAGCACAGCTTTGGAATCTGTAAGGAAAAGAGGGCTAGGATAGAAGATGATCAGTCAACCCATAGTGTGTCATCTAGCAGCCCACCAGAGAAAGAGCAGCCTCCAAGAGAGGAGCCCCGGGTTCCACCTCTCAAGGTATGGCATTAAGAAAAGAGCAGTTTGATAGACAGGCTTTTCCTGTTCCTTGCAGTTTTTTTTTTTTTTAAATGTGATTAAGTAGTTAACTTTTCAATAATAGTTTTCTTCCAGGTTTTACATATATATACACACCAAGCCAGCCAAGTATATACATATAACAATCAGTTTATGTATGATCCTGCCATTACCCATCCTAATATTAGAGGATCCTTTTTAATACTGTGTATTGAGCTTATATGAGAAGATCAGATATTTGTATATGTTTAGACATCAGTGATTAAGGTAGAAGATGTGGGGAGAGGATACCCGAGTCTGGAGGAGCCTTCAGGACACTGAGACTCTGGGGGCAATTCCCTCGTTTAGAAGAGAAACCTACATAAACTCAGGAAGATTGGAAAGATAATTCAGTGTCTTATAAAGTAGGAAAGAAGTAGTCAGAAATGTACATGAAACAGTTGAAGGTAATGTATCACTTATTCATCATCCAACAAGCATCAAACTCTGCTGTTGCCTAGCTGAGAATACCTCTCAAATAAAGTAATGAAATTGCTTCGCAGACCCTGAGGGAGAATGCTGTTGAAATGTAAATATACAAACCCTGTCATTATTTCCAAGACAGTAAAAAGATCTTTAACGTCACAAAAATGTTAAATCCCTGTAGGTATATATTCACAGTTGATCTCAGACTTTTAACTCTCGGGAAACAAATCTTTTCTATAAATTGGTTCTGCCTAAGTAAATTCAAACTTATGGTTAATTAAAGAAAATTTTTCTGTTTGGTATTTAGAAGAATCTTACCCGTTAGGATTTCTAGTCCCTAGAGGAGTACATCATACGTAGTAAAGTGGAGGGTCACTGAGAAAAGAGGGAAACTGCCAAGTAAATGGACTGACCCAGTGGCCGCAACAGTGGGCACAGACACGGCAAACCCGGCGAGGCTGGCGCAGGAGCGGCCGGTGCTCTCCTCTGTCGTACACAGGATTGCTCTGAGTTGGAACTGACGCAGTAGCACCTGACAACAGCAATAATTCACATGTATTTGATGCTTTTATCTCAGTCCACTCGTTTTGTTCTAGGATAGAAATGGCTTATTTTGTTGCAGGTTTGGTCTAGGATCCTAAACATGTTCCAGCTCTTGTTTTTCTCACCCACTTTCTCTTAATTTTGCTATCTAACTTTTGTAGGTGTCTCTTGATCTCTGCATGGCTCACTTTTTAAGAGCACAGTCATAGTTACTCTAGTTAATAAAACACTCCGTATTGAATAAAGATCTGGAAGATGAACATATATAGACGTCAATTAAAAACCTACTGGGCATTCTAATTTCTGAAAGCAGTGGAAAGAAAACTATAAATGTGCTTTTGATGAGAAACATTTTTAAATACACTATTCTAATTCTTCTTTGTCAAAAGCTTATTTTCAAGGTTACATGCACTTTGTTTAAAGATAGACGATGAGTGGATGGATGGACAGGCAGATAGGTAGGTGGGTAGGGAGGTAGGTAGATGGGTGAGACAGACTATAGACATCTTTGATGATTATTTGGCTTTTAATTTCTTGCTTAAATATATCTACTTTTAAGATGTTGATTTTTAAAGAAAAACTTTTTAGACTAAGGACACTCTGTAATAGGGAAATCAAATCCCCCTTGCTAAATTTATCTTTTCTTGGAAGGCTTTCGGTTAGAAGAGAGACTTCACAGCAGTTTGAAAATGAGAACTTGGATAGCTCAGGAAGATAATTACATCTGTCAGACTCCTTAAGCATAATGCTGAATTGATGTGATCCTGTAATGCATATCAGGTGACTATAATGTAAACATTTGTGTGTTAAGAAGAGAGATAGAAGTTCTATAGTGAAAGCTTTTCCTAGGGGGAGAAAAGAATTCATAGTATATGTAAACAGCACTGAATTGAGTTATATGACCCCAGGGTGGACAACTTTATATCTATACACTTAAGTTTTGTTTTTTTTTTTTAAAAAAAAAAAGAATCTAAAATGAGAGAGTTTGATCAGACCCCTTCCAGCTCTACAAATCCCTGGCTGCAAGAATGTTGTTAGTGACTACAGCATTGCAGCTGCTGCTCTGGGACCTGATGTTGGTTGTTGGATCTCATGAGTTTGGTCAATAGTTGTATGAGCTGAGCATGACACTGTGAGTCTCTTCATTTGCACAAGTAGGTAAATGGTGTGGACTTGTGCATTTACCTAATTCAGCACATGATGGATAATCAATGCCAAAAGCAACTGGACAACCTACACTTTCTCTTCAGCACAGAACACCAGGGATACTCTTATAAACACTTAATAAAATCCTTCTGGAAAGCAAGTACTCTCACAAATACAGTCTCATTTCATCTTTATAACAGCTCCATGAAGGAAATAGACCAGAAAGAACAAGTTTTATTTTACAACTGAGTTTACAAAGTTTTATTGTGTACTTATTATAAAGGTGTAAGGCACCATGCAAGGTGATGTAGGAACACGTAAAAACCATACAGTCCACGGCTCTGAGTAGTTATAGGAGAAACTGAGACACACGGATTTGAGAAGGATCTCAAAGCTCCTTTGTAAATCCAGGATGAGAATTCAAGCTTTCTGACCTCTTGGCCAGGGTTTTTTTCTTTGGACCGAACTAAAACAGGTGAAGCTCAAGTTGAGGCTCCAGCCCAGCATTTCAAACCAACAAGGATAGTAATATTAAAACTGTCTCTTTACAGCTAACATTTTAAGAAGCATTAGCTGTGTTCCCCTTTATATGAGGCATTAAGACCGATCTTCATTTCCCTGCCAAATGAAGTCACCAGTTGATGTTTTGGGAGGTCAAAAACAGAGATTAGAAACGTTATTTTCGAAATCCATGCTGTATGTATTGTTGCTTTATACCCTAAAAGCTCCTTTGGGGACATGTGGGTAGTTCTTGCCACATTATTAACAAACACAGCCGGTCTTTGCCCTCGTGTTATCATGTCCTACATGCCTTCTTTGTAATGATGTATGAAGCACTTCACCTTTTCATTCTCCCTTCCTTTAGATCCAGCTTTCCAAAATTGGACCGCCTTTTATTATCAAGAGCCAGCCCATCACTAAACCAGAGTCCCGAGCATCCACGAGCACATCTGTGAGTGGTGGGAGGAACACAGGAGCCAGGACCCTTGCAGACATCAAGGCCCGCGCCCAGCAAGCCAGGGCTCAGCGAGAGGCTGCTGCTGCCGCTGCTGTAGCCGCGGCTGCGAGCATCGTCTCTGGAGCGATGGGGAGCCCAGGAGAAGGTGGAAAAGCAAGAACCTTGGCACATATCAAAGAGCAGGCGAAAGCTAAGCTCTTCGCCAAGCATCAAGGCCGAGCCCACCTCTTCCAGATCACTAAAGAGGCCCGGTTGCCCCAGCTGAGCTCCAAGGAAGGGCCTCCAAACTTAGAAGTGTCTTCTGCTCCAGAAACAAAAATCGAAGGTTCCACTGGTGTCATTATTGTTAATCCAAACTGCAGATCTCCTAACAACAAGTCAGCGCACCTCCGGGAGACCAGCGCTGTATTACCGCAGTCTCTTCACCCACCACAAGTTTCAGAAACTGCCACTGACTTATCTCTGCATAGCTCTGATGAAAATATCCTTGTGTCCCATTTGTCTGAGAAAATTGTATCATCTACCTCTTCTGAAAATAGCAGTGTGCCCATGCTTTTTAATAAAAACTCTGTCCCTGTGTCTGTCTGCGGCACTGCTGTGTCAGGAACAATTAAAGAACATCCCTTTGTGGGTTCGGTCGATAAATCCTCTGTTCTAATGTCTGTTGACAGTGCGAACACTACCGTTTCTCCTTGTAATATAAACTTGTTAAAAACCATCCAGGCAGCTGACACTCCATGCGTAGCCATTATACCAAAATGTATTGAAAACACTCCCCTTCCGGCCACTGCAGAGAGCTCAGTCATGTCGAGCTCCGTGGATGACAAGCCGTTGCCGACACCAAGCAGCAGTGCTTGTAACTTAGTCTCCAGTCCATACACCTCTGTGCCAACTCCCTCCATTGGAAATAATTTGCCAAACCATCTCTCCACTAGCTCTATCTTGATTCCCCCTCCAGGAATTGACAACCGATTTCCTTCGGAGAAGATAGCCATGCCTGGGAGTGAAGACCAGGCCACCACATCCATGGGTACCACTGTGAGAGCGGGCCTCAGCTGCAGTGACGCGGTAGCAGTCGCAGACTCTCTGGTTGCACGCCCACCCATTGCAATGTTTACTGGAAACATGTTCACAATAAACTCTTACGATAATCCTCCCAAGTTAAGTGCTGAAATCATGGACAAAAATTCAGGGCCTCCACCCAGAGCAGATAATTCTGGAAAACCTCAGCAGCCACCGGGGAGCTTCACACCAGCAGCCATCAACAGGTCAATCCCATGTAAAGTCATTGTGGACCACAGCACCACACTGACCTCCGGTTTGTCCCTGACTGTCTCCATTGAAAGCACCGAAGCCAGCTTGAACCTCCAGAGCCGGTCACTGAGGACAGAAGCACCCATACAACCAATGGCTTGTCCCCAGGTGTCAGTTATTAGTAGGCCTGAGCCAGTTGTAGGTGAAAGCATAGATCATGGCTCCGGTTTCGGTGCTGCTTCTGCAGTAAAACAAGACTGTAAAGCCTCGCAGGCCACCTGCACAAATCTCCAAGAATTACCCCTTGTTGTCCCAGATAAACTGAATGAGGTGCCTGTGCCTAGTCATAGCTTTGCTGAGCAGGCACATGGCCCAGCCACTTTCAAAAGTGAAGCAGACACAACCTGTAGCAATCAGTATAACCCAGGTAACCGGATTTGCTGGACTGATAATGGAATGAGGAGCACAGGACAGCCTCCAGTTAGCCACTTGGGTTCTGGTAAACAGAAAGAGTATCTGGAACAGAGTTGTCCAAAGACTGTCAAAACTGAACATGCCAGCTACTCCCATGTGTCAGAACTTCACCCCAGGAATCTTATGACAAATGTCACACTCCCTGTGAAGTCCGAACCTCATGAAGTGGACAAGGGCTTTAGAATGGACACTGAAGACTTCCCTGGACCTGAGCTGCAGCCTCCAGTAACAGAGGTAACCTCTAGTGTGCAGGCAACACAGAACACAAAGGCTTCCACCTCCAACTCCATGGAAGAGGCAATTTCCTTGACTACAGACACCCTGAAAAGGGTTCCTAGTGCAGGGAGCTCAAGCTGCCGTTTGTCATCCGTGGAGGCCAACAATCCACTGGTGACACAGTTACTGCAGGGCAACCTGCCTTTGGAAAAAGTGTTGCCGCAGCCCAGACTGGGAGCCAAGCTCGAAATTAACAGGCTTCCTTTGCCTCTTCAAACTACCTCAGTGGGTAAGACAGTGCCAGAGAGGAGCATCGTGGAGATGCCATCCAGCTCTCCCAATCCAGATGGGAAAGGCTACTTGTCA
This sequence comes from Heterohyrax brucei, assembly GCA_028571685.1. NCBI lineage: Eukaryota > Metazoa > Chordata > Mammalia > Hyracoidea > Procaviidae > Heterohyrax > Heterohyrax brucei. The sequence goes on from CM053152.1 coordinate 42,852,403, forward strand.
GGAAGTCTTGCTCCACTCCAAATGAGAAAGCGAGAAAACCACCCCAAAAAGAGAGTTGCCAGGACTGTCGGGGAACACAGTCAAGTCAAATGTGAACCGGGGAAACTGTTGGTGGACCCAGATGTTAAAGGGTTGCCGTGTGTCAACTCTAGCCTGAACCAGCTGGGACACAGCCAGCCATTTAAACAAGAGTGGCTCAACAAGCACTCCTCGCAGAACCGAATTGCCCACAGCCCCGAGGTCAAGCATCAGAAGCGACTGCTCCCCTCTTGTAGTTTCCAGCAGAACCTATTTCATGTTGACAAGAATGGCAACTTCCACCCCGAAGCGGCTGCCTCACACAGACAGCAATTTTACCAAATGCCTATGGCTGCAAGGGGCCCCATGCCCACTGCGGCTCTGCTACAGGCTTCTTCCAAGACCCCAGCGGGCTGTAACACATTTGCCTTCAACAGGCATCTCGAACAGAAGGGACTGGGGGAGGTCAGTGTGTCTTCAGCCCCTCACCAGCTAAGATTAGCCAGCATGTTATCACCCAGTATGCCCATCAAAGAAGGCGAGGATGTGGGGGCCACTGCGCATGCAGTGCCGAACAAAGCACTAGTGCATCCGCCGCCCGCGCCGCCCCCGCCCCCGCCTCCCCCTCCTCCTCCCCCTCCTCCCTTGGCTCTGCCACCCCCACCCCCTCCACCACCTCCACTACCTCCACCTCTTCCGAGTGCAGAAGTCCTGACCGATCAGAAACAGCCACCGGTTACCATGGAAACCACTAAAAGACTTAGTTGGCCACAGTCCGCGGGCATATGTAGCAATATCAAATCGGAACCTCTTTCTTTTGAGGAAGGCTTAAGCAGCAGCTGTGAACTGGGCATGAAACAAGTTTCCTACGACCAGAATGAAATGAAAGAACAGTTAAAAGCATTTGCGCTAAAAAATGCAGATTTCTCTTCGTATTTGCTTTCTGAGCCGCAAAAGCCTTTTACCCAATTAGCTGCTCAGAAAATGCAGGTGCAGCAACAACAGCAGCTCTGTGGAAATTACCCAACAATCCACTTTGGCAGCACAAGCTTCAAAAGGGCAGCATCAGCCATTGAAAAGTCGATGGGGATTTTGGGAAGCGGCTCCAACCCTGCCCCGGGCCTGCCTGGTCAGAACACGCAGATGCCCGTGCAGAACTTTGCCGACAGCAACAACACCGATGAGTTGGAACTGAAATGCTCTTGCCGGCTGAAAGCCATGATTGTGTGCAAAGGCTGTGGGGCCTTCTGCCATGACGACTGCATAGGGCCGTCAAAACTCTGTGTCGCTTGTCTGGTTGTGCGATAAGCGCTAAGTCAGAGATGCAGTATCCCTTTTGACCACAGAAAAGCCAAGCAGCATCAGCGACAACAAATGGAATGACTCGGTGTCTTATATCATGCTAATTTATTCTAGTTTGTAGCATGTGATCTCTGCTCCAGGGGATTTTTGTTTTCTCTCATTTCTTGTAAAGGGGAGGATGCATCCCACCTGAATGGCTCAGCAGCATGTGTTTCATGAATTCAGTTGCTGTTGCCTAGCTTTGGAAAGCTTCTGTCCATGTGTATACAGGCGGCTGCCCAGTTCTTGTCTGTCTCTTTTTTTGGCTACGTGTAGGTAGAAGTCCTTGGTGTAAACAATTAATACATTTGGCCAGTAACTGAAAAATTGGAGATTTGGTTCACCAAGAGGTGCCTCCATGGCAACTGGTTGGTGGTTGTAGTGAAGAGATGGAAATTGTCATTATTTTATAATAGCTAGAAGTGCAAATGTAGGAAGAGAACGGTAAAAGTGATTGACGGTAGTGATGCGTTCTTCTGTAGATTAGTTATTACAGCAAGAGTTTTCACAATGGACTCTTTTGGACCTATTTTTACCACATGGATTAAATCCTATATAGAAAGGGGAATTTGATTTAAATGCACGATCCCTTGTGTTTACTCATATCACAGAAGATGACATTAAAGGAGGTATGATATTGTTGAAACCCACTGTCATTATTTTTCTTCCCTCTTGCCTGTTACAGACTGTGACAGTGTCTGGATCTGCCTTGGGATTTTGTACACGCAATGTAGCAGAGCGTGTCTGACACTTGAAATTACAGTGTGAGCCTCAAGTCCAGGCGACTGGTTCTGGCCGTTTGTCACGTGGTTATGTAGGACTGTTGGCCAGTGGACAGCGGTAGGCCCACAGATTTTTAAGAGCAGTTGTGAAAAAGAAATGCCTAAGATGAAAAACATACAAATGTTATATATGCAAATATATATATAAATAGGCTGATAGTGTAAATATTAGACCATTTTGTTCATTCTGCTATCATTACTAGATATTAAAATAGGGGGAGGGGTTACTGTAGCCCTTTGTTGATGACACTGGCATGCTGTGGCCTTGGGCTTTGCGGAGGTTGGCCACCTCTTTTTATACAGTGTCATTGATGATACAAGGAGCTGCACAAGTCTGGCTAAAGGGTTGCCCTTCTTTTGAACACCTTTTCTCATGATTTATGGTCTATATAAATGTATTTGACTCTGAAATAGCCCTTATTTTAATAATTATTCCAGGAAGTGCATATTTTATTTTTTTCCTCAGGTCCATTTAATGCATTCTTCATATTTGGGAGAGTTGGAACTGCTTTTGAAAAAGGGATACTGCATCTTAGAGCTGTCGTCAGTGTTGATCCACTCAAGTCTGAGTGTGGAGTGCTTTAGCGACTTCCCATATACTTTGGCCACCATCAGCCGGAAACCAGCTGTAGTTCAGGAGGCTCTGTTCCCTAAAGCAAGTTCAGAAGCACAGCACATTGTGGGAAGATGAAAGGAAACAAAAACCATGCCCTAAAAACTTCAGATAACAGAGCACAAAATGTGGATTGCCATTAACCCATTGATCGACTGTGGCTGTGAAATAAAAACAAAGACATGGGGGAAAATAATCTGTATCCAGGGTGAGAAAGACAGGTGTTTTCACATGGGATCATCTTGATCAACATAAACTTTCTAACATTCCCTTAAAATATGTCTTAAAGATTAACTGGAATGAGCAGAATTTACATTCTTTGAGGGGAAGAAAACTTTTTGTTTATTTTTAAATCTATGGTATTTGTCTTTCTCCATATTTATTATTGTGATATTGCCAAATTTCTTTAGGTGCTGGAGACACCATTTTTCTTAACAAGTTGCTGATACTGAAAGACAATTTCTTTAAAGAGAGAAAGGAAAGGGCTTGCCTCCACAGCCCAAATTTAGTGCTGCAGTACTGCCAGTTCTGTTTTTCACATTAAAATAACCCTCCCCAAAATTTATTACTGAGAAAATTAGCAGTGCACTCACCCAGCTCTTCCAGGTAGTAGTTAGGAGGCATCATTATTGGTGTCTTTACGGTCGTGGTGTGGCTGTGATGTTGTCTTGACTCACACTCCAGTCAGGCAGTGCAGTACCCTTGAAATGTAGACACATGCCAGTTTCTTCCCAATTTAGTCACTATATCAGCGTCAGATACTGTCTACACCAGCAAACTGAAAAATATCACACCAGTAACTGACATGGTGTTGCAACTCCAATCTACAAAAATCACTGCACTCTGTATGTGAGGTACAGTTGAGGCTGATGTGATACTGAGCTGCTTATCTGCTCCACCATTGTTGAGTACTGCCAGCAGTTGCTTGCTAGGGATAAATAAAAACGTCCTGTATGTTTTGACTTTTCACACAGTTGATAATGGAGAATCAGTTGGTGATAGCACCCGGATCCTATCACTTACGACTGAAGACAGCACTATATTCAAAGCAGTTTTTCTGTGCTCTTGCTCTTTTTGGTCCCAGTTCAGGTTCCTACTGTCCTCACATGGTTCATGTTATTAAAAACTTCCTATCTCTGAGCTAAAAAGTATCAGTGTAAAGGAAAAAATTGGTAAGTAAAATGTGGGTAAAATATTCTATAGGTATCCATTTAATAATATACAAAAGCTGATACGTTTGAATTAGGCTAGTAAGGTTCCTAGTTTCCTGATTTTCACAGATGTCTGCTTAAGTGCAAATGAAGTGAGTATATTATTTACTACATGGTGGCTGTAGTGTGGAAACCCTGGTCATGTAGTAAGTGCTGTGGCAGCTAACCAAAAGGCTGGTATTTAAAATCCACCAAGTGCTTCTTAGAAACTCCGTGGGACAGTTCTACTCTGTCCTAGAGGGTCACTATGAGTCCGACTTGATAGCCATGGGTTTGAGTTTTGGTTTTATTGTGATGTAATGTGCAAATTTTAATGTGTGCATTGTCGTGGTGGTTGGACACATTTATATCCTTATCAGGAATAGGACTTGTAACATGGTTTTTTTTTTTTTTTTTCTTTTTTAATTCTCAAAAGATATATTTCCCTAAGTAGCACTTTTGGAGAAGGGGAAGGAAGAAAACTGCTATTCCCCAACCCGCCTCCTCTATGATATGCATATGCCTGAGTTGTACAAAGATGTTTAGGTAGTCATGGGCATGTTAATAAGAACATCCTGATGCAAATTCATTTTCAAAATGAAAATAACTTTCCTTCCACAAAATGAGTATAGCAGAAATGTTGGTAAACTGAGCACCATAGTTATATATAATGTTTCCCTGCTAAGGTCTCAGTTAAGAAAAAAAAAACTTGAAAACAAACCTATGAGGTTGAGCCCTGTTGCTATAAAGACTTTACAGTGGTGTGTTTCTGGGATGAGCTACGGAAGGTTTAGCCGATTTCTGGACCTCAGATGTTCTCATTCCATTCAAAGAATCATACAAAAACAAACAAGCTGGTGCATATGGTGCTTTATAACGCAGTCGGGAGTAAGAATTCCGTGATGCTGCAGACCTGTTCTCTTTACAAACTCTCGCACAATTTCAAAAGAGGAAGCTATTCTGGCCTCTCGTTTCCCAGTTCCTCGTGGTACAGTAAAGTCCTGAGAAGCTTGAAGCCAAGTTTAGGGGTGCATCGTCTCTATGCCTTGTATCACGTTAGCTGCGTCGCGGGAATCCCCGTGCTTCAGGGGCAGAGTCCGGAGTCACTGTCCCTCTGTGTTTCCAGAGCTCAATGTGAAGAGTCTTAGAAAAGGAACTCATCAGACTGTCAGGGGCCGAAGTAGCCAAAATGTCACTGAATATAAAAATTCTGTCTTCAGTCCTCAAGCTCTGTCACTGTAAAAAGAACAAAAAGCAATTTTACTATAATTTAAAGGAGCTGCTTTTTTATAGCACATACTATTTCGCTTTGAACTATATTTGATAGTTGCAGAATAATTTAGACTGTAGAAAAACTTCGTCGTATTTGTACTGTTCAAGAATGTTTCAAAGAAAGTGCTTTACTCAGTTGCCATAATTTTCTTGTACTGCTGTATTTTTTTTCCCCCTGCTTCATGGAAACCTAATCTGATGCATATTTTTAGTATAGTTTTGTTTTACTTTAATGTATGTGTGTACTAGTGTTATTATTTTGGTCAGTATTCTGAATGTTTACATCTGTTTGACGTTAGCCATTGAATGCCTTTTTTTAAAAGGCCATGTCACTCCTACAGTTGAACAGCAAAATGTGAAATCAACCCAAACTTAACACGTATGACAAACACAGATTGGGGGTGAAGGCCCTGAACGTATGTAGACATCCTCTCTATCTGCAGACAGAAAAGTAAAACCCTCCTTCAGTCCTCTACCAAAGAATATATTGTTCCCACAGGAAAAACTCAGAAAAGGTGTGTAAAGTCCTCAGAAGGGGGAGCAGTCAGTTCTGTGAGACTGCTACAATTTCATACTGTTATGCTTGCTTTGATACCTGACTAAATGTGACTGAATGCAACAAGCATTTTAAAAATTTTTAGACAGTGTTTTGTTTAGAATTCAGGGATCATGCATTCTTTAATGGTGCTGTTTGTTTTTTATTTCTTTTCTACAAAGGAAAAAAAAAGTGTTGCCTACAAAAGTGACTGCTCACAATACCGTAAGTTAAATGAAACGTTGTCTCTTCATGTCTCTCTGTTTTTCCCTTTCTCAAAATAACAATTTGGGTTTCAATATTAAAATATTCTGAAGAAAATAAAGAAATTAAACATGAAATCATTGTCACTTCTTAAATCTTTTAATGAATTGAGTTGTATGTATGTAAACACAGTGTAAGAAAAACAAAGCCTGTTGTCAAGATGATTCACACTCGTGGCAACCCTCAGGACAGCAGAGAACTCTCCCCTGGAATCTCCACGGGCTGGCTGGCTGGTGGATTACAGCAGCCCGCTTTTTGGGTAGCACCTGAGTCCTTAACTGCTGTGCTGCCAGAGCTCCGGATGTGGTATGACAACAAGAACAACAAAAATCCACTGATGTCGAGTCAGTTCCAACTCATAGCAACCTTATAAGACAGAGTAGAACTGCCTCACAGAGTTTCCAGGGAGCACCTGATGGACTCAAACCGCCTACCTCATGGCTACCAGATGTAGCACCTAACCATGACACCACCAGGGTTTCCATACGTAGTATAATATACTGTCATGTTACACTGAAATTTTTAAGAAAAAAAAAATGATAGGAAATGTTACATGGTTAAATTTACCTACCATTCCATTTGAGACAGTAGAATGTCAATGTTAGCAGTTAGAGCTTTTTTAATTTGTCCTTGATTTCTTCTATAACCCATGGCTTTTTGAACAAGGTGTTGTTCAGTTTCCATGAATTCAAATTTCTACCACTGTTTTTTCTGCTATTGATTTCTACTTATATGGCTTTATGGTCCAAGAAGATACTTTGCAATATTCAGTGGTTTGGATTTTGTTGAGACTTGCTTTATGTCGTAACACAGTCTGTTCTGGAAAATGTTCCATGAAGAAGAAGATGTACTTACCTGTTGATGGATAAAAAGTTCAGTATATCTTGATGAGATCTGCTTGGTTAATTGTCACAATAAGATCTTCTGTGTCTTTACTGAACATTTTTTCTGGGTTATCTGTCCATTACCAAAAGTGGAATGTTGAAGTCTCCAGCTATTATCGTGGAGTGATCTATCTCATTTTTCAGTGTGGTCAGTGTTTGTTCAATGTATTTAAATGCTCTGGTATTGGGTGCATAAGTATTTAATATTAAGTTCTGCATGTATATTGAACCTTGCATCAAAAAATAGTGACCATCCTTGTCCACAATGGTGGATTTTACATTAAAATCTATTTAATCTGAGATTAGTATTGCCACATCTGCTCTTCTTTGTATACTGTTAGCTTAGTATATAATATTTAATCCTTTAATTTTCAGTTCATATGTTTGAGTCAAAGGTGTGTTTCTTGTAAGCAACGTATAGACAGGTCATGTCTTTTGATCCGGGATGTTACTTACTATCTCTTTATTGGAGCTTTCAGTCCATTTACATTCATTATATTGAGTGTAATACTATTAATTACATTGACTGTAATACCATTACATTGATAGGTGTGTGTTTAGTGCTGTCATTTTGATGTATTTATTTTTGTGTTGATGTTTTCTATGCTGCTCTGAATATTCTGTTTAGGGTCATTCTTGTTTAGGAGTTGACTTTTCATCTTTTTCAATGTTGGTTTTCTGTTTGCCCAGACTCCTGTATTATATTCCTTGTTTTGATATGTTGCATTGTTATTGTGCTTTGTGACTACCCCCAATGGTCCCCCTTAATAGTCTGTGTTTAAACCCAATTTTAACATCTGCATATCTTTTTAACTTCCTTTCCATCTGAAAGGACTATAAGTACTGTAGTATATCCCACTTTTTAGTGTGATGGTGTGATAGATTTTGTGGTATGTTCACTGGTTCCCTTCTTCTAATATTGTAGCTTTGATTGAGTTTTGTGACTTCCCTAACTGAATAGGATTCTGCATGTCGTGTGCTGCATTGCCTCCTTAAATACACACTCAATAGTTTTGTTTTCTAAACAAAGAGCTTCTTTCAGTATTTCTTGTAGTTTGGGTTTGGTTTTTACAAAGTCTCTAAGCTTCTGTTTATTTGCGAATGTCTAATTTCATCTTCATATTTGAAAGAAAGTTTTGCAGGATATGTAATTCTTGGTTGGAAGTTTTTCTCCTTCAAGGCTTTGAATGTGTCATCTGTCCTTACCAGCATCATTTCTGCTGAGAGGTGGGATGAAAGCCTACAGGGCTTCCCTCTGAATGTTAGCTTTGCTTTGAGACTTGCTGCCTTTAAGAGAAGCTGTTTATTTCATTTTATTAAGCTTGATTACAATATGTCTTGGTGTCTTGTGCAATGTAGTTTCCAATATGCATCTTGGAAGTCTATGTTCTCTTCTTTTGCAATTTTAGAAAAATTTTCTGTCAGCAACTCAACAATACTCTCTGTGTTTTCAGCTATTCCTCCCTCTTCAGGAACACCAGTTATCCATAGGCTATTCCTCTTGATAGAGTCCCACATACTTCTTAATGCTTCTTCATTTTTTTGTATTTCTTTTCTGTGATTTCCCCTCATAAATGCTGACATCAGTTGTTTGTCCTCAAGGTCACTAAGTCTGACTTCTGTATCTTCAGTTCTGCCCTTTTGGCTTTGGAATGAATTGTCTAATTCTGTCCTTTTGTTATTGATCTGTTGGATTTCAAATTGTTGATGTTCTATCAGTTCAAATAGCTTGCTTAATTTTTCATTTTGCTTGTCTGTATTTTGTTTATCTCTAGGACTCGACGGCACTTGCCTAGGAGGGCTGTCTATATGATCCTTTTGTACTTGACCTCCAATAGTTTCAGAAAGTTATCTTCATCTGGGAATTTTGGGGTTCTTTATTTGAGGACTTTTCCAGAGCGATGGTAATGGTGGACTGTTTCTTTAAATGGTTAGTAGTGATTTGCTGCCTTCACGCCATCTGTTCAATTTCTCTGGTGTTACCTCAACAGGAGCTGAGGCATAGTTCTGAGAAGGGAGTTGCTCACCAGCTGCCTCCATGTACTCTAGTGGCTAGCCCCAGTGGACTCTCTGGGGTGGCAGGCTCCATCTCCTGGCTGGCAAAGATGATGCCCTACTTATGGAGTCACCGGGGGGCCATCAGCTGACCCCATGATGTGGATCAGTGAAGGGTGAAGGAGCTGCCGCTGGGCTACTCAGCAGTTGTTTCTCCAGGCAGTCTTATTTTAAAAAGCTAGGAGCTGTCCAACATTTGGGAAAATCAGTCAGGACATCAGGTGAGGCAGGCCCCACCTTCTGGCTGACAGTGGAAACATCTCTTCAGCTGTCTCCAGATGCTATGATGTAGGTCAAAATTGGGAGAGGTTACAGCCTTGCTGCCATCCTCTGCTGGGCCCCACCTGTAAGGTAGCACTCTTCTAAACACAGCCCTTCTGCTGGAAAAGTGCTTTCTGGACTGGCACTGCTTCTCAGCTTGGGAATTAGCCCCTGCTGAGTCCTCCAGTTGGGTGACTTTGCCTCTGCACTGACCAAGACAGCATCTCAGCCAAGCTGCCCTTCCCTCCACAAAACAGCAGAATCTATGGCGCAGCTCAGAAAAATGAGAGTGGAGGGGCAGTGGTGCCCTCAGTCAGCAGCCGGGCTCTCAAAATGTGGCTATCCCTTGCACTGTTTCTCTGTTGTGCTATATACCCTGTTTCCTTTAGCACTGCAGTTCAGTGTGTTTGTCAGCTCACACACCCTGCCTCCTGGATAACAAAGAAGGCATCAGTGCCTGCAGTCCACCCAAATGATGAGTTAGCAGGAGTGAGGCTCAGCGTGTGCTGCCTCGTGTTAGAGAGAGATAGTTTCCCATTCAGTGGCAGACGGTCCAATCTGACAACCCTATGCCTCATCCTAGGGTTTCCTGGGTGTCCAGAGCACTCCATTCAATTATCATTCCAGACTTTAGTTCTCAGACGGAGTGGAAGAGACATGTGTCTAGTCTGCCATCTTGTCCCCGCCCAGTTGTAAATTTTTTAAGACAGATCTGTAATGGAACCCTCTGGAATTAACTGTGTCTGCTCTGCTTACCATTTTAAAATATATTTGGAGCTTTTTGTTTTCATAAATATCATGTTAACTCTTTTTACCAAACACTATCAGATCAAACTGTTACTATTTTATCTTTCAAAGTGAATAGTGCAGAGAACAAGTTTTTAAAATAACTGCTTTATTTAATCCTACACTAAATGCTATAGCTAGAATTATTTCAATGAAATACTTACTGTAAACCAGTAGGACAAAGTTGCTTCAGTTATATTTACATAAGTTAAAGATGTATGCATATATTTTCATTAAGGTACATCTGAAAGCATTAAATCACTCTATTGTGTTTTTATATAGGTGGAAAATGCTTTCCTGTGTTCAGCCACCAGGTGGCAAAAGAGGATGTTTACTTTTAGAGAAAAGGGGCGGGTGGGGGGAGGGCAAAGTACACACAAACCATAGACTTCTTCCCCTTATGAGAACTGAATTATTTTTAATTGACAAATGTGTATTCCTTATATTAAAAAATCAATGTTACAGAGTCTATAACAAAAACTGGCAATACTCTGATATAAATTGCAATGCTGGCTATCTTTTTTTTTTTAAGGAGACAATACTGTTTGACAATTCATATTATTCAGTAGGGTTCATATACAAAACCCACTGCCATTGAGTCACATCTGACTCATGTCAACTATGTAAGACAGAGTAGAACTGCTCCACAGAATTTCCAAGGAGTGCCTGGCAGATGTGAACTGCTGACCTTTTGGTTAGCAGATGGAACACTTAACCACTACACCACCAGAGTTTCCAGGGTTCAGATAGAATAACAAATAATGAGTCCAGTCATGCAAGCTGCATGTATGGACGGAAGCCAGGGAACTTAAAAATGACTTATCGAGTACTTTTGGGTGACTAAAGCTTTCCACACTGTCGGTGGTGATAACAGGAGGAAACATTTTAGTCATTGTGGAAAATGAAAAAGCAGAGAACAGCCAGACAACAGATAACACCAGAATCTATAGTGCCAGAGATAAACTTCACCTGTATCCATAAGTTTTTCAAGCAAGTCCTGCCTGCCGATGTGATTTTAATTCCAGGTGGTAACTGGTAGCAGAAATGATAGCTTAACCAATTATGTGGCACGTAGTGATCTACACTGTACTGTCTATTATTGCCTCCAGCTGTGGTAACATGACTTTGGCTTGTGCACATCCCTGTTGAGTGTCTGACTCATCATCTTGTCCCCCTAGAACAAAGTCTTTTTTAATTCCTACTTTTAAATATTTTAAAGCTATCTGACAGCTAATGTTTTAAGTATTTTAATAAGTAGCTATATAAAGATACTTTGAACTGACACATTTACTTCTAAACTTATTAGTTGCTGTTGAGTAGGCTCTGACTCATAGAGACTCTGTTTATTTAAAAAAAAAAAATATGAAACCGCCTAGGTCCAACACAATCTTCATGATTGTTGCTATATTTGAGTCCATTGTTGCAATCACCAAGTCAATTCCATCTCACAGTTTCTCTCATTTTCACAGACTTAACCAAAGAAGTGTTTCTTCCTCCTACATTGTCTTCACAGTACTTGCTGTGTTTAAGCCCATTGTTGCAGACATCACATCAATACATCTTATGGAGGGTTTCTCAGATCTTCACCGACTTCACCAAATATGCTGCCTATTTGTAGAGATTGGTGTTTCCTGATACTGTGTCAAAAGAAAGCAAGACTTGCCGTCCTTGTTTTTAAGGAGCATTCTGGCTATATTTCCTCCAATACTAGTTTGTTCCTTATAAGATTAGGATTAGTGAAAAACTGCATTCTCCTGTTTCCCAAGAAGAGTTGCTTTTTAATTTACCTTTCTAGTTAAGGAGATTGTGTTATCTCACTGAATACCAGTAGAGTTCACTCCTTGACATTCACTAAGTTGAATCTGATGACTCAGACTCTTTCTTCGTCAAGATTCATCTAACATTAAATAAGCACAGTATATTCATCACTACCTTTATGCTAGGAATGCTATAAGAGAGATATTTTACACATGACTTGATTCTTTAAGGAAAATGAAATTATAAACCACTTTTTTATTATGACTTAGTGTAAATGTACATTCCCATATAAATTTACATGTCCACCTATATGCAGCTTACAGTGCTGTCCCTGACCAGCAACAGCACACTATTCCTCTCTGCTCCATACATGTCTCATCCTCCCAATAGCTCCTTTCCCCTCCTCTCCACCCACTCTCCTTCCTCCAGCCAGAAGTCAGCAGGGTGACATCTAGCAGATGCATAGAACCATAAAGTGAATCCAATATACGGTCCCTCTGCATCACCAAGTCCAAGCCATTCGTGTCCAAGGAGTAGACCTTCATTATGATTTATGGGTAAGGGCAGCATCAGGGCCAGGGGCCATGCTCCCAGGGGAACCCCGAAGCAGCTGGACCATCAGTTGCGGTCTTTTAGTGGTAATCTCATGGCGCACACCTTCTTATTATTGTGTTGCCAGTGAGACTCAACTTAGTGAGCCCCATCGCAGCTATCACTGGTGGTGGCTGGACACCATTTGATTCTTCAAGTCCCAAGTCTATGTAGGCACCCACTCATGTGGGTCTGTCTTCTGGGTTGTCTTCACCCCATGCCATTTTGGTCCTCGGTGAGCATCCATTCCTGCTGAGTTGGGACCATTTGCTGTGCCCTCAGATGGCAACTTGTCAGCTTTTAAGACCCCAGATGCCACTCACCAATGGGGGGTGCAGAGAGCCCTCTTAGCAAAATGCTAATTGTGCCAACTGGTCTCGATTTCACCTAAGAACATGAGCCCCTGCACCCTGCCCCAGCTACTCTGTCCTGCAATATTGGGTTAAGATGAAAGGAGTATTCAAATTTTGTTGAAGTCCACTTAATATTGTTCTTGTTTCTAATGTGTGCTATCACCAATTTCACCCAACCAAATTTCCACCAACTATCTAATCTAAACCCTCCCTCCATGGCCCTCCCTACCTCCTCTCTCTTGCAGCTGTCAGAGTCTTGTCTTCTATACATAAGTCTGTTTTTGAGTTCTTACCATAGGGGTCTGATGCAATATTCATCTTTTTGTCGCTGACTACTTTCATTCAGCATAATGTCTTCCAGTTGAAACCAGGTGATGTGATGTTTCCTGGTATCATCATTATTTTTTATCATTGCATAGTGCTCCATTGAGTGTATATACCATAGTTTACTTATCCCTTCCTCTGTTGTTGGGCATCTGTGTTGATTCCATCTTTTTGCTATAGTGTACTGTGTTGAGATAAACATTCTTGTGCATGTGTCCATTGGTATGAATGGCCTTCATTCTGTAGGATATATTCCAAGTAGTGGAATTACTGAGTCAAATGGTATATGTATATCCATTTTTTTAAGGAAGCGCCAGATTGCTTTCCAAAGAGGCTGGACCATTTTGCAGCCCCACCAACTGTGTATGAGAGTTCCACTTTCTCCACAGCCTCTCCAGCATTTGTTGTTTTGTGCTTTTTAGATCATGGCCAACCTTGTTGGGGTGAGATGGTATCTCATTGTCATCTTGATTTGAATTTCTTTAATAACTAAAGATCATGAACATGTCCACATATGTTTTTTGGCTGCCTGGATCTCCTCTTTAGAGAAATGTCTGTCCATCTCCTTTGCTCATTGCTTAATTGGATGATTTATCACCTTCTTATTGATAGTTTGTAGTACCTTATAGATTACAGAGATAAGGCGTCGGTCTGACGTAGAGTTGCCAAATATTTTTGCCCGTTCTGTAGGTGGCCTTTTAATTCAATTAATAAAGTCTTTGGATTAGCAAAAGTGTTTGATTCCTAATAGCTCCCATTTATCTATTTTCTCTTCTGTTGATTGTGGTTTGACAGATTTTGAAGTCTGTCTACAGTGTGTATTAAAACTTCCATTGTTGTTCCTACCTTTTCTTGGATGAGCTTTATCGTTTTAGATTTGATATTTAGGTCTTTTATCCAGTTGGAGTTGGTTTTTGTATAAGGTGTAAGATATGGATCTTGTTTCAATTTATTGCAGATGGATATCCAATTTTGCCAGCACAATTTGTTGAAGATACTGTTTTCACCCCAGTTTAATATCTTAGGGCCTTTGTTGAGTATCAACTGTTCATAGGCAGATGGTGTCATCTCTGGGTTCTTGATTCTGTTCCATTGGTTGATCTGTCTGTTCTTATACCAGTGCCAGGCTGTTATGACCACGGTGGCAGTGTAATAGGTTCTAACGTAGGGTAATGAGAGGCCTCCCAGTGTGTTCTTTTTCTTTAGTAGTACCTTGCTTGTCCAGGGCTTTTTCCCTTTCCAAACAAAACTGGTGATTTGTTTCCCCATCTCATTAAAAAAAGACACTGGAACCTGTATTGGGATTGCATTATATAAGTAGATTGCTTTGGGTAAAACAGATGTTTTCACAATGTTAAGTCTTCCTATCCATGAGCAGCGTAGGTTTTTCCATTTATGTAAGTCTCTCATAGTTTCTTTTTTTTTATTTAATATAACTGAGTGAAAATGTACATTCCCATATAAATTTACATGCCCCCCTATATGCAGCTTCCACTGCTCTCCCTGTCCGGTGGCAGCATGTTATTTCTCTCTGCTCCATACATGTCTCATCCTCCCAACAGCCTTCATTCCCCTCCTCTCCACCGGCTCTCCTTCCTCCAGCCAGAGGTCAGCAGGATGGTATCCTATAGATGTATAGAACAATAAATTGCCTCCAATATATGGTCACTGTGCATTGCCAAGTCCAATCCATTCGTGTCCAAACAGTGGAACTTCATTATGATTTATGGGTAAGGGCAGCATCAGGCCCGGGTGCTATGCTCTCAGGGGAACCCCCAAACTGCTGGATCATCAGTTGAGGCCTTTTAGTGGAGATCTCAGGATGCACCCCTTTTTATTCTTGTGTTTCCAGTGAGACTCAACCTAGTGAGCTCCATCACAGCTATCACTGGTGGTGGCCGGGCACCATCTGGTTCTTCTGGTCCCAAGTCGATGTAGGCACCCATTCATTTGGGTCTCTCTATCTTCTAGGTTGTCTTTACCCCATGTCATTTTGGTCCTCGGTGATCATCCATTCCTGCTGAGTTGGGCCCATTTGCTGAGTCCTCGGATGGCAGCTTGGCAGCTTTTAAGACCCCAGACGCCACTCACCAATATGGGGTGCAGAGAGCCCTCTTAGCAAAACACTAGTTGTGCCAATTGGCCTCAGTTTCACCTAAGAGCATGGTCCCCTGCCCCCTGCCCCAGCTACTCTATCCTTGCAATATTGACTTAAGATGGAAGGAGTACTCAAATTATGCTGAAGTCCACTTAATGTTGTTCTTGTTTCTAATGTGTGCTATCACTGATTTCTCCCAACCAGATTTCTAGCAACTATCTAACCTAAACCTTCCCCCCTCCCTCCCTCCCTCCCTTCCCTTGCAGCTGTCAGAGTTTTTTCTTCTACACACAAGTCTGTTTTTGAGATCTTATCATAGAGGTCTCATACAATATTTGTCCTTTTGTCACTGACTTCTGTCACTCAACATAATGTCTTCCAGTTGAAACCAGGTTATTAGATGTTTCCTGGAATCATTGTTATTCTTTATCATTGCGTAGTGCTCCATTGAGTATATGTACCACAGTTTACCTATCCATTCTTCTGTTGGGCATCTGGGTTGTTTCCATCTTTTTGCTATCGTGGACTGTGCTGCGATAAACATTCTGGTGCATGTGTCCGTTGGTGTGAAAGGCCTTGATTCTGTAGGATATATTCCAACTAGTGGAATGACTGGGTCAGATGGTATACCAATATACATTTTTTTAAGGAAGGGCCAGATTGCTTTCCAAAGAGGCTGGACCATTTTGCAACCTCTTAGTTTCTTGTAGTAAGCGTTTGTAGTTCTCTTTGTAAAGGTCTGTTAATTCTCTGATTATATTAATTCCTAGGTACTTTATCTTCTTCGGGGCTATGGTAAATGGTATTGATTTGATGATTTCTTCATTAACAGTCTTGCTATTATGTTTATCTTGTATTCTGAGGCTTTGCTGAACTCTTCTGTCAGTTTGAGTAGTTTACTTATAGATTCTTTGGGATTCTCTGCGTATACAATCATATCATCTGCAAACAGGGAGATTTTGACTTCTTCTTTGCCAATGCAGATGCCCTTTATTTCTTGGTCTTGTCTAATTGCTCTGGCTAAAACTTCTGGTACAATGTTGAATGGGAGAGGTGAGAGTGGGCATCCTTGTCTAGTTCTTGTTCTCAAGGGAAAGTCTTTCAGTCTCCATTCAGTATGACGTGGGCAATGGTCTTTGTATAAATGGCCCTTATTGTGTTGAGGAATTTTCAGTCTATGCCTATTTTGCTAAGAGTTTTTAGCAAGAATTGGTGTTGGACTTTATCAAATACCTTTTCTGCATCAATGACAAAATCAGGTGATTCTTGTCTTTTGTGTTATTTATGTGGTTAATCACATTGATTGTTTTTCTGATGTTGAACCAGCCTTACATCCCTGGTATGAACCCCACTTGGTCATGATGGATTATTTTCTTGATATGTTGTTGTATTCTATTGGCAAGAATTTTGTTGAAGATTTTTGCATCTAGATTCATGAGTGATATCAGTCTGTAGTTTGCCCTTTTTGTTGGGTCTTTCCCTGGCTTTGGTATCAGGGTTATGCTGGCTTCATAGAATGAGTTTGGAAGGACTCCATCCCTTTCTATACTGTGAAATAGTCTCAGTAGTATTGGAGATAACTCTTCTCTAAACGCTTGATAGAATTCTGCAGTGAATACATCTGGGCCCGGGCTTTTTTTGGTTGGCAGTGTTTTGATGAACTTTTCAATCTCTTCCTTTGTGATGGGCTTATTAAGTTGTTCTGCTTCACCTTGTGATAATTTGGGTAGGTGGTATGAGTCAAGGAATTGGTCCATTTCCTCTAGGTTTTCAAATTTGTTAGAGTACAGTCTTTCATAGTATTCTGTTATGATATTTTTGATTTCTGTTGGATCTGTGATGACAACTCCCCTCTCATTTCTAATTTGGGTTATTTGTTTCCTTTCCTGTTTCTCTTTAGTAAGTTTAGCCAGTGGTTTGTCAATTTTGTTGATCTTTTCAAAAAAAAACAGCTTTTGGTCTTTTCAATTTTTTCAATTGTTTTTCTATTCTCCGGTTCATTGAGCTCTGTTCTCATCTTTATGATCTGGTTTCTTCTGGTGCCTGAGGGGTTCCTTTGTTGCTCTCTCTCTACTTATTCAAGCTGTAGGGTTAGTTCCTTGATTTGGTTTCTTTCTTCCTTCCAGATGTGTGCATTTATGGAGATAAACAGACCTCTGAGCACTGCTTTGGTTGTATCCCATAGGTTCTGGTAGGAAGTGTTTTTGTTCTCATTGGAATCCATGAATTTCTTTGTTTCATCCTTGATTTCTTTTATAACCCATGGTTTTTTGAGCAAGATGTTGTTCAGTTTCCAAGAGTTCCACTTTCTATCTATATTTTTTCTGCTATTGATTTCAACTTTGATGGCTTTTTGATCTGAGAAGATGCTTTGCAGTAATTCAGTAGTATGGATTTTGTTGAGAATTGCATTATGTCCTAACAGATGGTCAATTCTGGAGAATGTTCCATGTGCACTGGAGAAGAAGGTGTAGTTGTCTGCTGATGGGTGGAAAGTTCTGTATATATCGATGAGGTATAGTTGGTTAATTGTGGCAATGAGGTCTGCTGTATCTTTACTGAGCTTTTTTCTAAATAATCTGTCCAGTATGGAGAGTGGAGTGTTGAAGTCTCCCCCTATTATTGTGGAGTCATCTAACTCTTTTATGAGTATAGTCAGTGTTTCTTCAATGTACTTAGGTGCTTTGATATTAGGTGCATAAATATTTAATATAGTTAAGTCTTGCCTGTGTACTGAACCTTTCAGCAATAAATAGTGTCCATCTTTGTCCACGACGGTGGTTTTTACATTAAAATTGATTCTGTCTGAGATTAGAATTGCCATCCCTGCTCTTCTTTGTTCGTTGTTAGATTGATATATATTCTTCCATCCTTTAATTTACAGTTTGTTCCTATCTTTAGGTCTCAAGTGAGTTTCTTGCAGACAGCATACAGATGGATCATGTCTTTTGATCCAAGATGTCACTCAATGTCTCTTTACTGGAGTATTTGATCTATTCACATTCAATGTAATTATTGATAGGTATGTGTTCAGTGCTGCCATTGTGGTATGTTTATTTTTGTGTTGATGTTTTCTCTGTTGTTCTTATTAGTCTGTTCTGTGACGTTCTTTTTTGTGAATTGATTTTTCACCTTTTTCAGAGCTGGTTTTGTAGTTGTTGAGACTCCTGTGTTAGATTTCTTGAAATGGTATGATACATCTTTGTTGTGCTTACAGCTGGCCCTATGATCCCCCTTAATAAACTATATATAAACCCAATTTCAATGACGATCACTGGATTGCTTCTTTCCATATTAAAGCTGTGATTGACTTTGGAGCTTTCCCTAACTAAGTAGAGTTTTGAGTAGTGTGTCATTCTAAAATATAAAGTTAGTGGTTTCGTTATTCTAAGCCAGAGCTAAGAACTTCTTTCAGTATTTCTTGCAGTTTTGGTTTGGCTTTTACAAAGTCTCTGAGTTTCTGTTTATCTGCAAATGTCTTAATTTCATTTTCATATTTGAAAGATAGTTTTGCAGGATATATAATTGTTGGTTGGAAGTTCTTCAAGGCTTTGAATGTGTCATGCCACTGTCTCCCTGCCAGCATGGTTTCTGCTAAGAAATCTGAAGAGAGCCTACAGGCTTTCCCTCTGAATGTTAGCTTTGCTTTGGGTCTTGGTGCCTTTAAGAGTTGCTGCTTATGTTTCATTTTGTTAGGCTTGATTATAATATGTCTTGGAGTCTTTCTTTTGAGATCTATATTGGGTGGCGTACGATATGCATCTGAGATGTCTATGTTCTCTTCCTTCATGATTTCTGGGAAGTTTTCTTTCAGCAGCTCAGCGAGGATACTCTCTGTGTTCTCAGATGTCTCACCCTGTTCAGGGACTCCAGCTAATCGAGGGTTGTTCCTCTTAATAGAGTCCCACATGCTTCTTAATGTTTCTTCATTTTTCTTGTTTCTTTTTTCTGATTTCTGCTCATAGATGCTGGCATCAGTAGCTCTGTCTTCCAAGTCAGAAATTCTTTTTTCTATTCGTTCCATTCTGTTTTCTTGGCTTTGCATGGAAGTATCTATGTCTTTGGTTTTGTTCTTGATCTGTTGGATTTCAGAGTACTGGTGTTCCATCAGATCGAACAGCTTGCTTAATTGTTTCTTTTGTTCTGCTGCATTTTCTATAAAGTCTAGAAGGGCTCTGTATATAATCATTTTGTATTCACTTCCTGATACTTTCATAAAAGTTTCTTCATCTGGAAAACTCCTTGGTTGCTTTGTTTGGGAGCCTTCTGAAGCCATGGGTGATTTCTTGTCTGCCACAATTGTCTGTTGCTTTTTGCGTCCCATGTGAGTATGTAGAGGCTGGAAGAGGTACTGTGAGGATGGATTGCAAATGTTTCTCTAGGCTGTCTTAAAATGTAAAGCAAAAGGTATCTGAGCACTTCCCAAGTCAGTCAGGTTTTCAGGTGTAGAGGTCCCTCTTCCCAACTGGCAAAGTAAGCACCTGTATATCCAACCCCAGATGACACTAACTAGTTCAGAATACAGCAATGCTACTGCCCTGTTGGCTTCTGCTGACAGGGCCCAGCCTTAGGTGACACTGTGTAGAGTACTGCTTTTGTGGTAGAAAAGTGCTCCCCTGTGGGCAGGCTCTGGCTCCCAAGCTAAGAATTAGGTCCAGCTGCAGCCACCATATCCAAGATGGCGCCCTCCACACAGGCAGCAGACAAGAGGGGCTAAAGGTGCCAAAAGGTAGTAATTCCTCTGCTTCTGTTGCAGGACCCCTGCTGTAGCTGGCACTGTGAAAATTACTGCTTTTGTGTCAGAGAAGCGCTATCCTGTTTGCAGGTGCTGGCTCCCAGGCTAAGAATTAGGTCCCGCTAAAATCTCCGTACCCAACATGGCGTCCCGCAAACTGGCAGTGGGAATCTGTACAGACCCCGCTGTGGCAGAGATAAAAAGACAGGCCCATAGTGGCTAGATTAACAGAGTCCTAAGCCTGGCTCTCAAAATATGGGAATTTTGCCTGCCTATCTCGCCAGCAGTGCATCTGAGTCTAGCCACTAGGCAAGAGCCAGCTCTGCCCGCCAGCCAAGACAGAGAAAAAAAAAAGTCAAAATGGTGCATTTACCTTCAGTCCACGAGAGCCAGGCGTAGCCAGGAGTAGGAGTCGGCGAAAGAGAGGTTTTTTGCTCAGTGGTATGAAGTCCAAATTAACAGCCCTGTGCCGTGTCCCGGGGCTGATTAGGTGATCAGAAGGCTCCGTTTGGTTGTCGATTCAGGTCTTGGTTTCCAGAGGGATATAGGGAGATGTGTGCTTCGTCCGCCATCTTGACTCCGCCCCCCCTTAGTGTTTCTTCATTTTTCTTGTTTCTTTTTTCTGATTTCTCCTCATAGATGCTGGCATCAGTAGCTCTGTGTTCCAAGTCAGAAACTCTTTTTTCACTTTGTTCCATTCTGTTTTCTTGACTTTGAGTGGAAATTTCTATGTCTTTGATTTTGTTCTTGATCTGTTCGATTTCAGAATACTGGTGTTCCATCAGATCAAACAGCTTGCTTAATTTTTCATTTTGTTCTGCTGCATTTTGTATAAAGTCTAGAAGGGCTCTGTATATAATCCTTTTGTATTCACCTTCTGATGCTTTCATAAAAGTTTCTTCATCTGGAAAACTCCTTGGTTGCTTTGTTTGGGAGCCTTCTGAAGCCATGAGTGATTTCTTGTATGCCACAAGCGTCTGTTGCTTTTTGGATTTCGTGTGAGTAAGTAAAGGCTGGGAGAGATTTGTGAGGATGGGCTGCAAATGTTTCTCTAGCCAAGCCAAGTGCCATTGAGTCAGATCCGACTCATGGCAACCCTTTTGTTTTAAATTTTAAGACAGCCTAGAGGAACATCACGGTATGATGTTCTCTAGGCTGTCTTGAAATGAAAAACAAAAGGTGTCTGACCATTTCTCAAGCCCTGTTGGCCTCTGCTGACAGGGCCCAGCCTTAGATGACACTGTGTAAACTACTGCTTTTCTGGTAGAAAAGTGCTCTCCTGTGGGCAGACTTTGGCTCCCAGGCTAAGAATTAATTCCAGCTGTGGCCACTGTATCCAAGATGGCACCCTCCAAACAGTCGGCAGATAGTGGGGCTAAACGTGCC
Organism: Heterohyrax brucei; assembly: GCA_028571685.1. NCBI lineage: Eukaryota > Metazoa > Chordata > Mammalia > Hyracoidea > Procaviidae > Heterohyrax > Heterohyrax brucei. Next base: position 42,873,649 of record CM053152.1, read on the forward strand.
AAGAGGTAGTCAGTCCTCAGCCTCCGTTACCAGGCCCTCACCATAGGCGGCACTGTGTAAACTACTGCTTTTCTGTCAGAGAAACACTGTCCTGTTTGCAGGTGCTGGCCCCCAGGTAAGAATTAGTTCCCACTGAAATCTCCGTATCAAACATGGCATCACACACAGACACCGTGATTCTGTACAAACCACACTGTGGCAGTGAAAAAGAGTTGGGCCCAAAGTGGCTAGATGAACAGAGTCCTATGCCTGGCTCTCAAAATATGGCAATTTCTCCTGCCTATCCCACCAGCAGTGCATCTGAGACTAGCCACTAGTCAAGACCCACCTCTATCCACTGGCGAAGACAGAGAAAAAAAAATCAAAATGGTGCATTATCTTCAGTCCGTGAGAGCCAGGGCTAGCCAGGAGCAGGAGTCATCTAAAGAGTGGAGGTTTTTCATTCAGTGGTATGAAGTCCAAATTAACAGCCCTGTGCTGTGTCCTGGGGCTCATTAGGTGACCAAAAGGCTCCGTTTGGTTATCAGTTCAGGTCTCGGTTTCTAGAGGGATATAAGGAGATGTGTGCTTAGTCTGCCATCTTGACTCCGCCCCATCTTTAGTGTGTTTTTGTTTAGCACTGTACCATGAAGCATCATTATAAAATGGAAAGACTCTTCTCAGAAAATTCCATTCATGTGTACCTTCTCAGGAAACGTCTTGTTTTCTGATATAGATTGAGTGTGGTTAGGGGGCAGGTTGAGAAATAATTGATATGATAGGAGTGTCAGAAGGATTTTTAAAAAAACCTTTTATGGTTTGATAAATCTATTGGTTTGTCATCCTGCTGGCCTCTTACTGGGTGGGAGGGGGGAGAGGGGGGAGAGGAGGGGACAGAAGATTGTTAGGAGGATATGACATGTATAGAATGGGTAGGAGGAGTGTGCTGTCACCGGGCAGGGAGAGTGGTGGGAGCTACACATAGGAGGGCATGCAAATTTATACCAGATTGTACACTTTCACTGAATCACAATAAATAAATAAAAACCTACAATGAGATATCAAAAAAAAACCCTTCTTTGAAGTCTTCATTTAATTTCCTGACTATTATATTCAGTCTTAGAGTCAAAATATTTAGGCAATATGGTATAAGAAGCAAAATGCTTTTCTGTATCAGTGACTGGAGAAATTCTAATTTCTCATTTAAAATGGAAGAAATACAAAGAAAGAAAGACTGCCTTGTATAGGGAATGGTTTGTCCCCAAATTTGGATGATCCAGAGCAAACAGCACAGATGGTCTAACTTGCTTCAGGATTGTGGTTTCGCACCCGGCATGATTCACCAGAGAAGGTAAACCAGCATCTGTTCGTTGCACATTGGATTACACTACTGCGTGAATAGCTGATAATATGCATTAGCATTCTTGTTGCTAGTGGGAGAATGAATATTATTTTCTAGCTAAATCAGGGATTATTTTTCCTATACTTTTGAATTCAAATTAACCTTGCAACCTTCTTAAAATTTGAGACTCCTTTTATTTAAACTTCCTTGATTCAGACCTTGTAAATCATTTGTTTTGTTATTTTAACTGAATAGCATACAATTTTATTAAGAAGCAGAAACTAGACTTTGTAGCTGGCTATTCTTACATATGATCATTCATTAAAATATTTTTACAAGGAAGATTCATTTGTTTTACGGCTGTGGAGCATGAACATTAAAAATGCACTTCAGGACATTGATTTGACCTGATCTTACAGTTTGCAGTTGACTCCTACAAATAGTACTGAGAGTGAATGATAACTTTAATAATGAGAAATTTAATTTCTTGACCCATAGCTCATCAAATAGGTTTATGCAAATCTACAGGAGTTAGCAAATGTCTTCCTAGACTGTGCACAATACATATTTCTGCATTCATTCTAGAACCAAAACCAAACCCGTTGCCATCGAGTTGATCCTATTCATAGTGACCCAGAGGACAGAGTAGAACTGCTCCCCAGGGCTTCCAAAACTGTAATCTTCACAGAAGCAGACTGCCACATCTTTCTTCCACAGAGTGGCTGGTGGGTTGCAACACCAACCTTTTGGCAGGCAGCCAAGCACTTAAGCACTGCACCACCAGAATTCCCTGACAGCTGTGAACCAAACCCAACCCACTGCTGTTGAGTGAATTTTGACTCATGGTGACCCTGTAGGTCAGAGTAGAACTGCCCTATAGAGTTTCCAAGGAGTGCCTTGTGGATTTGAACTGCCAACTTTTTGGTTAACAGACATAGTAGCACTTAAACACCATGTCACCAGGATTTCTTGATAGCTATAGACAGCTACTATTTATTTATAGTGAGTATTGCAGTATCACTGGAAAGAAATCTACTGAAGAGCAGATATGTTTATTTTGGTATCTCTAGCAGCTTCTGTCATACATAATGGAATATTCCATCATGCACACAACAAATGTTTTTATTATTGGCTTCTACTGTGCTAGGTTATGTGTTGGGCACCATGGGTACAGAAATGAATGAATATTCAAAAATCCTTGAGCTTATAGTCCAGTGGAGGGAGACAAGTAATGAGAGAGAAGTAACATACATATGAGGTTTGACAGTTAAGTCCATGAACTTAATTGTTCTAGCTGCTATGTACCTAATTGCTGAATATCACTACATTCACCTTTAAAGTACTCCCCTTGGGAAGCTATACACCAACAACAGCACCTAGTCCATCCTTCAGAGAAGTTTGGAACTCTTTCTGGAATGGCCATTGCCCATGGTGGCAAGTTCACAAACTTAACTGTATAGTCTGTAAAGGAATTTTTAGCCCATAAACAAATAACTGTATTGCAACGGTCTCCCTGCTCACCTGATCTGGCCACCAATGACTTTTTTTAAATCTGAAGATAAAATATTGAAAAGAAGACATTTTGACAACACTCAGGACATTAAGGATAGTACATGACAGCTCTGGTAGCCATTCCAGAGAAAGAGTTCCAAAATAGCTCTGAAGGGTGGACTAGACACTGGCATTGATGCATAGCTTCCCAAGAGGAGTACTTCGAAGGTGACGGTAGTGCTGTTCAGGAATGAGGTATGTAGCACTTTTTCTAGGATGAGTTTGCGAACCTCATAATGTGTTTGCAAGTGGTATGCACTGTGGAGGGAAATACAGCATAGTAAAGCATGAGGAAGATCAGGACATGGGCCTGTAATTCTATGTAGTATACCCACTGAAGGCCTCACTGAAGGTGACATTAAAGACTTAAAAAGCATTAGAAGGTGAATGATCTGCCAAATATCTATCTGGTGGAAGAGTCTTTTGGGAAGAGGCAATGCAAATATAAAGCCCTGAGTCTTAACATAGCATGGTTGATCACCTACATAAAATGATTTCTCATTCTCAGAATGGCCCTCAGAATTTTTATCTCTTCCTGAAGACACAATAATGAGCCTTCTAGGTCTTCTATTTTCTGAGGCTGTTACATGATTCATGGGGTTGGCTATTTTGAAAGGCTCGACTTGAAACAAAAATGTAACTTTTCCATTAAATAATTCAAATCAATTGTTTTTCCTCTCACTATGTTGTTAGACTTGCAATAAAAAGCTGTATTATGTATTTACCAAGCAAGATGTTAAAAAGCTTCATCTACGGCCTTGCAAGTTGTAAAACCACCTCTTAGAGCTAAGAAGATGATGTGATTCCCATTTTTTCAGATAAAGAAATTAAGAATCAGTTATATTAAGTAAAGTGAAAAAGACTCTGTCTCCAAAGGCCATGTTCGTTATAAACCATGAAGTTCCAGGTTAATGTCTGTTCTAGGTAAATTTACAGCTACTCATGCCTAGAAGGCAAATGAGCGGCTGTATATCTTATGGAAATTATCAGCAGGATACATTTTTTGTTTGTTAGTGGAGCAGTTTATTACATTTTTTCCCCTGAAAACCTCTAAACAGTGTAGGCACTACTATATGACACAGTGTATGCACTGCTATATGACCTATAGTTGATCATTCCAGCATCTAAAGTGCAAAAAACAAAATTAAATCATCAAATTAAAAAAAAAAGAGCATACGAATTCAAGATTTGCCTCACAATTAACTTTATGATGAGTGACAGCCTCAGTTGTGAAATACGTCCTTGCCATTTTTAACTATTACGGGGAAGAGACAAACTGGTAACCATACACTACCTGTGTAACTGAACTTGAAAGAAACTTCATTGGCCTACCAATACCCATACCTGTCTCCAGACTGGCCCACAAAACCAAACCAAAGTGTTGCAGAATTAAATGAGCTCCAGTGGCAGAGTCAGAAAGACTTTTTGAATTAGGTGGGTGACATTTATAGACAACATAGCCTGAATTAATGTATTTAATTCATACGACCACTTGAGCTTATCTACGAAAATGGAGTCATAGATAATCTAGAAGTGATGTGGGGGCAGCAACAATGCATGTAGACTGCTTAGCACAGTGTTTGCTACATATCGTACTCCCAATAAATCATCTTTAGAATCCATGGGTGGCACAAACCACCCTTTCAACTACTAACTGAAAGGCTGGAGGTTCCCATTGACTCACAGGTGCTTTGGAAGGATTTACTTCCCAAAACTCAGGCCCTGAGCTCTCCTGTGCCCAGTTCTACTCTGAGTCACGTCATCTCACCGTGAGTCAGAGTCCTTTTGATGGCAGATGGCAGCTGGTTAGTATTCAGAGACATACATGTGTCCAGACCGTCTGCATAGCATGTCCAAACTGCCATTTTAAAATTGGCAATGGACTCTGGATAATCACCAGTGTTCCCTTGATATCACCTTAGGACATGTCATAATTTTCAGTTAATAAAGAATGTAGGCCAAATAAAATGTAAAGATTTTTCCAAATCTGTACATTGCCTTTAAAGCCCTCATGAAGTTGTGTTATTGTATAGTTTTATTGAGAATATCAATGGTTTTAAAACTCCAACTAGTATTCAGATAATTCAGGTGGTTCATTAAAATGCAGATTTCTGAGGCTCACTCTTCTGATTCTGATTCAGAATATTCCAGGTAGCCCTGGTCAGCAACTTCTGATGAAACAGTTGAAAACAGTGCACCACACTACAGATTCTTGCTTTATAAAATATTAGTTTAATGTTTAGTATTAGGAGGCTGAAAACTATCATCTACCTAGTTTTCAAAATTAACAGTTGTCTATATGATAGAATTTTGCAAGATGAACAATTGCTTCATTGCCAACACCTTTTTTCACCAATATAAATGATGACTATACATGTGGCCTCGCCAAATGGAATATGCAGGAATCAAATCAACTACATGTGTGGGAAGAGAAGACAGAAAAGCTCGATATCATCAGCCAGAACTAGGCCAAGTGCCAGCTGTGGAACAGACCAAGCTGGAGAAAATGAGGCATCCAAGAAAGCTGGAGTATGACTTTGTATTCCACCTGAATTTAGAGATCATCTCAAGAATAGGTTTGACTCATTAAACACTAATGACTAAAGACCAAGTGAGTTGTGGGATGACATCAAGGACATCATATATGATGACAGCAAGAGGCCACTGAAAAAGACAAGAAAGAGCAACATGGGTGCCAGAAGAGACTCTGAAACTTGCTCTTGAACACCAAGCAGATATAGCAAAAAGAAGTGATGAAATACAAGAACTGAGCAGTAGATTTCAAAGGACAGCTTGAGGAAACCAAGGGTTATGATGACCCATGCAAAGACCTCGGGTTAGAAAAGCGACATGGGAGAGCACGCTTGGCATTTCTCAGTCTAAAAGAACTGAAGAAAAAAATCAAGCCTTGAGTTGCAGTATTGAAGGATACTGTGGGGAAAATATTAAACTGGGCAGAAAGCATCAAAAGAAATGTGAGAAATAAATAAAAATCACTATACCAAGGAGAACTGGCCGACGTTCAGCCATTTCAGAAGGTAGCACAGAATCCAGAATCAGTGGTACTGAAGGAAGAAGTCCAAGCTTCGTTGATGGCATTAGTGAAAAACAAGGCTCTGGAACATGATGGAATGCCAACTGAGATGTTTTAACAAGTAGATGTGGCACCGGAAGGGCTCACTTGTCTATGTCAAGAAATTTGGAAAATCGCTACCTGACCAACCAACTGAAAGATATCTATACTTGTGCTTATTCCAAAGAAAGGTAATCCAATAGAGTGTGGAAATCATTGAACAATATTGTTGATCCCACACACAAGTAAAATTTTGCTGAAGATCGTTCAAAAATGTTTGCACTGACAGGGAACCAACAGAAATTCAAGCCAGGTTCAGAAGAGCACATAGAATGAGGGATATCAAGGCTGATGTCAGGTGGATCCTGGCTGAAAGCATAGAAAACCGGAAGGATTTCTACTTATGTTTTATTGACTATGCAAAGCCATAGACTGGGTGGATCATAGCAAATTACGGATAACATCACGAAGAAGGAGAATTCGAGAACACTTAACAATGCTCATGAGAAATCTGTACATAGACCATTTAAACAGAACAAGAATCAGGAAAAGTGTGCAACAAGGTTTTATCCTTTCACTGTCCTTATTCAATCCATATGCTGAGAAAATCCAAGAAGCTGGAATATGTGAAGAAGGATTACAGGATACTAGATTAACAACCTGCTATACGCAGGTGGGAAACCCTGGTGACATAATGGTTAAGTGATACAGGTGCTAACTGAACGGTCAGCAGTTCAAAACCACCAGGCACTCCTTAGAAACTCTGTGGAACAGTTCCAATCTGTTATATACGGTCACTTCATGAGTCAGGATCTACTCGACAGCAAAGGACTTGATTTTGGCATTGGTGTATGGGGCTAGCACAACTGAAAGTAACAAAGACAAGATTACAACTTTCAGTATGGATTACACCTTAACATAAAGAATACAAAAATCCTCACAATTGGACCAGTAAGCCCAATCATGATAAATGGAGGAAAGACTGAAGTTTCAAGGATTTCTTTTATCTTGGATACACAATCAACACCCATGGAAGCAGAAGTCAGTATATTGGAAGACACATTGCATTGGGAAAATATGCTGCAAAAGATCTCTTTAAAATGTTGAAAAGGCAAAGATGTCACTTTCAGGACTAAGATGCACCTCAACCAAACCATGGTGTTTTCAGTTGCATCATATACATGCAAAAGCTGGACCATGAATAAGGAAGAGGGAAGAAGAATTGATGTCTTTGGATTATAATCTTAGCAAAGAACACTGACTGTACCACAGACTGTCAGAAGAACAAATCTGTAGTGGAAGATGCACGGTTAGAATACTCACTAGAAGCAAGGATGGCAAGACTTCTTGTGATGTACTTTGAACAAGTATCTGGGAGGGAACAGTCCCTGGAGAAGGACATCATGCTTGGTAAAGTTGAGTGTCAATGAAAAAGATGAAGCCTCTTGATGAGATGAATCAACACAGTGGTTGCAAAAATGGACTCAGGCATAACAAGGGTTGTGAGGATGGCAAAAGACTGGGCAGTGTTTCGTTCTGTTGCACATAGGGTCACTATTTGTCGGAATCAACTAGACAACAGCTAACAACAACAACAAAAAAATCTTAAGTATTTATCAAAAGGAAATTGGCTATACAAATTAGACCAGCCACATGAGGGAATATTATGTAATCACTAAGTACACTATTTAAAAAAAAAGTTTCTTGATGTTGAGAAATAATTTGTGCTCTTTTAAGTTAAACAGCAGCAATTTCAAATGAAACCCTCATGGTGTAGTGGTTAAATACTATGGCTGTTAACCAAAAGATCAGAAGTTCAAATCCACCAGGCCCTCTTTGGGTACTATATAAGGCAGTTCTAGCCTGTCTATAGGTTTGCTATTAGTCAGAATCAACGCAATAGCAGTTTTTTTTGGGGGGGGGCAGGTAATATTTGATATATGACATACTCATGTTATAAAGAACCCCACTTACAACTTTTTTGGGTTATTGATGTTGTCATTTTCAGATGTTCACTCACAGATGTTAATGACATGATTTGCTGAACAAAACGCAATCATACAGCAGGCTATGAAAACTAAGGGAAAAAAGAGGTACTCAGTTCGTGTCAGAAATGACTTACTATGGAGCCGTCAGAGTGGAGCACAGTTGTAAATCGAGGACTACTGGTACTTTAACAAAGACTAAGCCTATATAATGAGAAATAACTATCAATTGTTATTTCTGGTTTTGGAGGTTTTGAGTAATTTTATTTTTTTTTATGTTTTTTCTGAATTTTCCCAACACTTCTTGTCTGAATATGTATGACCCGTTAGCAGATTTTTAAAGCTACTAAAAGTAATAGCAACTTTTAATTACTGGAAAAATAATAAATCACATTCTACAAGATCATCCTAAGTAATATTAAAACTTTATATAATGTCATAAAACTGTCAAGTCTGTTATTTTAAGAATGTTTATTTTCTCATAGCTGAATATGCTGATTTATGTTACAAAGATATGTTAGATGAATATTATTTATCAAAGAGCATTTCGCTGAAAATTATACTGTCTTTGAGTATTCTAAAACAACAAGAGGTGGGATACAATAAGAAAGTATATTCATGCAGTGTGTTTATCAAATTTATGCTGCCACCCAGTGGCTGCCCAGTCTGTTTTACATATATTGTTCACTTAGCTAATTGGTCAGTAAAGCTGCCCTTGAAAATCAGCCCGCTTCAAAGAAGCAATGATTTTCCAGCTCTAAGAATGATCATAGGTCACTATGAGTTGGAATCAACTCCACAGAGTGAGTATGACTAGCTAAATATATCAAGTCATTAAAAAAAAAAAAAAGAAGAAAAAGAAAATCTTTTAATGGAATGGCACTGAGACATTTTGGGTACACATGAACAAACCTGCAGACACTATTTACTTGTTCCACAACTTCTACAATATTTTTATTGCTTTAACTTGAGGGCACCTGATAAGAACAACAATAACAAATATCTTCAAAAAAATTATAAATGTTTAACAAAAGGAAATAAGTTAGTTTAACCATAAGATAAGGCAGATAACATCATCAGGCAAGGAGGGTAACAGCATCAGGTAAGTTAGATAACAGCATCAGGTCAAGAGGGTCAGGGAAGGACACTAACACCAGCAGGTAAGCAGTGTAACACAGTCAGGTAAGGAGGGAGTGAGCAGCCCCCACTTGTCTGTCAGTGGAGGCTTGCTTGTTGCTGTGATGCAGGCAGCTGTGGCACTGGTATTTAGGTACCAGGAGGGTGAACCATGGTAGATAAATTTCAGCTGAGCTTCCAAACTAAGACAGACTAGGAAGAAGGACCCAGTAGTCTACTTCTGTAAGGAAGTAGCTAGGGCAAAGTTTATAAATAGCCACACACTGTCAGACATGGTGCCAGAAAGTGAGCCCCCCATGTTGGAAGGCACTTGGAAGACGAGTGGGGAAGAGCTGCCTCCTCAAACTAGAGTCAATTTTAACGATGTGGATGGAGTAAGCCCTCTGGGATCTTCATTTGCTGATATGGCACAACTAAAAATGAAAAGAAATAGCTGCAAACATCCACTAATAACTGGAACATGGAAGGTATGAAGTATGAATCTAGGAAAACTGGAAATTGTCAAAAATGAAATAGAATGCATAAATCCTGACATCCTAGGCATTAGTGAACTGAAATAGGCCAGTTTGGGCCATTTTCAATCTGACAATCATACGGTCTACTATGCTGGGAACAAAAACTTGAAGAGGAACCGTGTTGCCTTCATCATCAAAATGAACATTTCAAGATCTGTCTTGAAGTACAATGCTGTCAGTGATAGGATAACATCCATATGCCTACAAGGACGACTAGTTAATACAACTATTATTCAAATTTACATACCAACAACTAAGGCCAAAGATGAAGAGACTGAAGATTTTTACCAGCTTTTGCAATCGGAAACTGATTGAATATGCAATCACAATGCATTGATAATTACTGGTGACTGGAATGCGAAAGTTGGAAACAAGGAAGAAGGATTGGTGGTTGGAAGACACAGCCTTAGTGATAGAAATAATGCTGGAGATCGCATGATAGAATTTTGCAAGACTAACGTCTTTTTCATTGCAAATATCTTTTTTAACCAACACAAACGGCAACTGTACACATGGACTTCATCAGATGGCATACACAGGAACCAAATTGAGTACATCTGTGAAAAAAGATGATGGAAAAGCTCCATATCAGCAGTCTGTACAAGACTAGGTGCTGACTGTGGCACAGATCATCAATTGCTCCTATGCAAATTCAAGTTGAAACTGAAGAAAATTAGAACAAGTCCATGAGAGGCAAAATATGACCCTGAGTATATCCCTCCTAAGTTTAAAGACCATCTCAAGAACAGATTTGTTGTGTTGCTCTCTAATCACCTAAGATCAGATGAGTTGTGGAATGACATCAAAGACATCAATCATGAAGAGAGCAAGAGGTCATTAGAAAGACAGGAAAGAAAGAAAATACCAAATTGGATGTCAGAGGAGACTCTGAAATTTGCTCTTTAATTTCGAGCAGCTAATGCAAAAGGAAGGAATGGTGAAGTAAAAGAGCTAAACAGAAGATTTCAGGGAGCAGCTCTAGAAGAGAAAAGAAAGTATTATAATGACTTGTGCAAAGAGCTGGAAATGGAAAACCAGAAGGGAAGAACACATTCTGCATTTCTCAGTCTGAAAGAACTGACGAAAAAATTCAAACCACAACTTGCAGTAGTGAAGGATTCTACAGAAAACTATTCAGTGATTCAGAGAGCATCAAAAGAAGATGGGAGGAATACACAGAGTCATTATACCGGAAAGAATAAGTCAATGTTCAGCCATTTGAAGAGGCAGCATGTGACCAGGAACCAATGGTACTGATGGAAGAAGTTGAAGCTACATTGAAGACAATGGCATAAAACAAGGCTCCTTGAAGCAAAGAAATATCAATTGAGATATTTCAACAAACAGATGCAGGGCTCAAAGTATTCACTTGTCTATGCCAAGAAATTTGGAGGACAGCTACCTGGCCAAGCTTTCATATAAATCATACTCTGGGGACCTTTCTTAGCTACTAGCTGCTTGTCTAGCCTTACCTGCTGAACTGCAGCTGATGGCCCTGTTGCTGGCCCTAGGGAAGGCCCAAGTGTAACTTGGGCTGCTCCTCAGCTCTTCTCGCCACTGAGAATTAAAGGTGACAGGATCCACTACAGCCAGCAGACGTTTGTCAATGAGTGATGCTGTGTGGCATCATATTTATGCCCATTCCAAAGAAAGGTAATTTAATCAAATGTAGAAATTACCGAACAATATCATTAATATCACACACAAGTAAAATTCTGCTCAACATCATTTAAAAGTGACTACAACAATATATTGACAAGAAACTGCCAGAAATTCAAGCTGATTTCAGAAGACAACCTGGAACCAGGGATATCATTGCTGATGTCAGATGGATCTTGGCTGAAAGCAAAGAATACCAGCAAGATGTTTACTTGTGTTTCATCGACTACGCAAAAGCATTCAACTGTGTGGATCATACTAAACTATGGCTAAAGTTGCAGAGAATGGGAATTCCAGAACACCTAATTGTGCTTGTAAGGAATCTGTATACGGATCAAGAGTCACTCGTGCAAACAGAACAAGGGGACACTGCATGGTTTAAAGTCAGAAAAGGGGTGCATCAGGGTTGTATACTTTCACCATACCTTTTTAATCTATATGCTGAACAAATAATCCAAGAAGCTGGACTATACGAAGAAGAGCGAGGCACCAAGATTGGAGGACGACTCATTAACCACAGTTACGCAGACACCACCACCTTACTTGCTGGAAATGAAGAAGATCTGAGGCATTTACTGATGAAGATCAAGGACCACAGCCTTCAGTGTGGAGTGCACCACAACATCAGGAAAACAAAAATCCTTGCAACTAGACCAGTAAGCAACACTGTCATAAAAGAGAAAGGACTGAGGTTTTCGAGGATTTCATTTTACTTGGGTCCACAATCAATGCCCTTGGAAGCAGCAGTCAAGAAATCAAAAGACTCATTGCACTGGGAACATCCACTGCAAAGGACCTCTTCAAAGTATTCAAAAGTAAGGATGTCACCTTGAAGACTAGAAAGTGCCTGACCCAAGTCATTTTTAATTGCATCATATGCATGTGAAAGCTGGACTATGAACAACAAAGACAGAAGGAGAATTGATGCCTTTGAATTGCTGTATTGGAGAAGAATGCTCAGTGTACCATGGACTGCCAAAAGAACAAACAAATCTGTTCAGGAAGAAGTCCAACCACAGTGCTCCCTGGATTCGAAGATGGCAAGACTGTGTCTTACATACTTCGGACATGTTGTCAGAAAAGATCAGTCGCTGGAGAAGAACATCATGCTTGGCAGAGTGGAGGGTCAGCAAAAAAAGAGGAAGACCCTTGAGGAGATGGACTGACCCAATGGCTGCAACACTGGGCTTAAGCCTAAAAACAATTGTGGACATGGCGCAAGAGCGGGTAGTGTTTCCTTCAGTTATTCATAGGGTTGCTATGGGTCAGAACTAACTTGATGGCACCTAACAATGACAACCATACAAAGGAATGTTATACAATCACTAAGCATAATGTGGAAATCCTGGTGGGGTAGTGGTTAAGTGCTATGGCTGCTCACCAGTTAGCAGTTCAAATCCACCAAGTGCTCCTTGGAAACTCTTGGGGAAGTTCTACTCATCCTATAGGTAGCTATGCGTTGGAATCAACTCAACAGCATTTTTTTTTTTTTGGTAGCATAGTAGTGTAAATATATATATATATTAATGATGTGGAAAAATAAATGAAAAAATAGCACTTTAGAATGACTTCATTTTGACTGAGAAAAAAGAGCAGACCTGTGCCGGTAGTCACCAAGTTACAACATATTTGAGTTTGGCAGAACCACACTTAATAGAATAGTTCATCAACTGATGCTCCATGAGTGCTATTCACTGTACAGTTGCCACACACCATCACTCATTGACAAACGTCTGCTGGCTATATTGGATCCTGTCACCTTTAATTCTCAGTGGCGAGAAGAGCTGAGGAGCAGCCCAAGTTACACTTGGGCCTTCCCTAGGGCCAGCAACAGGGCCATCAGCTGCAGTTCAGCAGGTCAGGCTAGACAAGCAGCTAGTAGCTAAGAAAGGTCCCCAGAGTATGATTTATATGAAAGCTTGTAAAAGTAAGATGGAAATATATATGTGTGTGTGTGTGCATATACATATATATATATGAAGAAATTCCAATTCCAGTGGGAAAAAAAAAAAGTTTAGAAAGCAAACCATCCTAACAAACTCACTGAGAAGTGTAAAGAAGATCAAATATGTAAATCAGTGTTAGCATAGGTTTACAAAAGTCTTGACAGATAAATGCAGAAGTACACACAAAAATATTGTCATTGGTTACATACAGAGGGTGGGATTTAAAAAAAACAGAGACACAACTTTTTTTCCTCTTCATACCTCACTGTTTAATTGTTGAGAGACCTGGCAGTCAGCTATCCTAAGTAGCAGAGCCAAGAAAACCCTATGAGGCTGTTCTGCTGAGCCGCATAGAATCACTGGGAGTCGAAACTGACTCAACAGAGCCTGATAACGTAATAATATAGGAGGCATACAAACAACAATAAATTAATTTTTTAAAGCCCTATAAAATATTTACTATGAAATAGGAAAGTATAAGGAGCATTGGTTTAGTAGCTCCAGCTTGCATTTCCCTGGGTGGGAGGAGAGGGGGATAAATAAAAAATCCTGGAACAATCTTCAGGGTTGTAAAAAGCTCATTTTCCCCAAAGGAGACAGGGATATAAGAAAGGATGGAGGTTGGGATGTCTTAACACAAAGCCAGGCAGTTTAGAGTCCAAATAGCAACCATGTCAAAGAAATGTAAAATGGAGCTATCTATTGATTGAAAAGAACAATTCACAAAGATGAAGCCAATACCAAATCAAGTTTTTGAAAGGGCAAAGTCAAAAAGTAATTCAGGAGCTAAAGGAATATGATAAAAAGAAATACTCGTATGGAATAACAGTGAATTTTGAATTCTGATTGAGCCACAGTGACCTACAACAGTAGCTGAGAAGCAGGGCAGATTGGAAAATGTTTGGTTAATTGTGTAAATCATACTCATGGTGGTGCCCATGGGTTGTTAATTCTGATGTACAGAAGTGAGCTCTGGAGGGTTTAGTGAGTTGGATAAGGAAAGGTCAGTTATAAAGATTTGGGTCTCAGAGGCTTTTACTTCTGCAGGGTCTTTTTTCTCTTTTGGATCAGTCTGTCATTTTCGGCTTAGAGGAATAGGGGTGATGTTTAACTCTATAATCCAGCCACCACCCATTATACCTCCCATGGGGCTCTTGGCTTTTTGGTGCACCCTTTTGGTTTGGCTTCTTAGTCTCGGATTTTGACTGTGGAAGGCTGTAATCTCAAAGGCTGATGACAGCCTCGTTTTTGTTTTTATAATTATTTTTCTCTTCTTGGAGAATTAGTTCCTTACAGACCTAAAAGAGATAAACTTTTGTTTGCCTTCTTTTGGCCAAATTAGAAAATGCGTGATTCACATTGTATTATTTATGTAAAATAACTTGAGACATGTTTCAAACGGTTTCTGTGCTGTTTAAAAAGAATTAATTGAAATTTGTCTTTATAGTTTCAGAACAGAAGCAGTTGATATGCATTTTTATTACCGATGAGACTATCAATGGTGAGTAAACAATGCATCACAATACATTAAGACTAAAAGAAATGCTTTTCCTATGTTTTTATAAGATTAAGTAATTGTTGACAACCTGTGTACAATAGACTTTCTACCCCACTTTCTCCCCCTACCACTCTGCTTTATTTTTCTCTGTACAGTTACCATTGTCAAAGATAAACCTTGAAGAATGACTTAGGGTAACAATAGAATCTCGGTGATCAGTTAGATAACAAAGATATGGTTCTTTTATATAGTTTTTGACCTTAAAGTCTGCTCCAATATACAAAGGGTTATTTTCAAACACAAATTATCTTCAAATACTACTGAAATCCACTGAGTTGTATTAGATACTATCCCTTAATACCACTTTGAGGACTAAGATACGCCGGACCCAAACCATGGAGTTTGCAATCACCTCATATGCAAACTGAAGCAGGACAGTGAATAAGGAAGACTGAAGAAGGACTGATGCATTTGAGTTATGGTGCTGGCGGATGATATTGAATATACCTACCATAAATGACAGAAGAATTAACAAGTCTGTCTTGGAAGACATACAGCCAGAGTGCTTCTTGCAAAAAGAAAGAGAGACTTGGGCTTAACGTATTTTGGACATATAATCAGGAGAGATCAGCCACGTGGAGGATACCATGATTGGTAGAGGGTTATAAAAAAGGAGACCCTTAGTGAGATGGATTGACACAGTGGCTGCAACAATGGGCTCAGGCAGAACACTGATAATGAGAATGTCACAGGACTGGTCAGCTTTTCTTTCTATTGTGCACAGCATGGCTATGAATGGGAACAAACTCAATAGCGGCTAGCAATACCAGCAACGTTATTTAATATAGATAGATATAGATATTCTCAGAGATAATGTTAACTTTTGAACAAATAAATTCCAGTGTTGCCTGATTAAAACTTTACATATTCTTCTTACCATTTTTAGCTTGTACCCAGTAATTCTGTACCTGTATCAATTATATTAGTTGGAGCAATGGTTAGCAAGTATTAGCACACCAAGAATCAACTTGGATGTTTGCTAAAAGTGGAGATTCTGGGTCTCCAACATCAGAATCAGTGTATCTGAAATGGACCCAAGAACTTGCATTCATAATGGGCAACTCAGTTGCTTCTAATATGTGTACCAATCATTGTTCAGTTCATTCCAACTCCAAGTGAACCCATGTGTGCAGAGTAGAATTACACCCAATAGGCTCCTCTGGGTGCGTGTGAACCACGAGCCTTTCAGTTAGTTGAGTGTGTAGCCATTTGCACCATCTGGGGACTCTAGAGATTTAGAAAAGGCAACAGTCATCTACCATTGCTACATTCTGATGTTAAGTGTAGCTCTAGCAATCTCTTAAGAATTAGATAATTCTGGAGAAGGAGAGACAACAAAAGCTATAATGTGGACATTTCTGGTGGGTGACCTTACATTAAGGAGGAAAATTTATTAGGTTTTCAGGAAGTTATACGGCCTGGAACTTTGTAAACACATGAAATGAGTACAGTTCACAGTTGTGCAAATGGAAAATGCTCTTTCTCCTTTTTTCTTTATTTCTTTTTAATTTAGTGTCAACTGCAAGGTTTCTGTCTCTTCCATTTTACTTTCTAAATTTATTCAATTGTTTTCCACATACAATATTTGAGTAGGGAAAATTTTTTTTGACAAATTAAAATTCACCTTTTGCATTTCCATATGCTTAATAATTATTTTAGCCTTTTTATGGAAGATCATTTCAATTGAAAAGAAAACATGTCCTGGTTAAAAGTGAAGGCTCTTAGCTTTATTTTCCAGGTTTTAATCAACCCTGATGCTGAATGAACTCAGTTTATGTAATCATTTGTCTCTCATTATAGAGACTGTAAACATACATTTTTTAAAAGGATAGTTTCAACACTGAACAAGTACTTTGCTGTTATTAGGTACCATCAAGTTGGTCTGACTCGTCACAACCTTGTGTCCATCAGAACGAAACACTGCCCAGTCCCACATCATCCCCAGAATCGTTGTTATGTCTGAGCCTGTTGTTTACGCCACAGTGTCAGTGCATCTCATTGACTGTCTTTCTCTTTTTATCTGACCTTCTGCTTGGCCAAACATGATGTCCTTCTCCATGTTTGCATTATTCTAAATATCTTCCATAGTATTTGTTTACATACACATGGAATTTTAGGCAACAAATTTAAAGTGGGATTAATTTTATTGTACCTCACTCACACTGTTAATATTGTTATATTTTTACTATCCAGTTAACCTTTGAATATGTAAAAAGATCACACAGCTGGTCACTAAACATGGTTATGGCTAATTGGGTGAAACTTGCCTTCATGAATTATTTTACTAATACACAATTCAACAAAGTTAAGTTTTGTCTTCTCTATGTTCCCTACCCATGCTTTGGAAATAAGTATGGAAATGATCAGAGTTTGAAAAGAAGAGCTTTCAGATGGTGGATAGTTAGCTGCTACAAGGTCACAAACTGACTATTGTAAAACTAAATAATTATATTTTTCTCATTCTCTAGGTTGTGACATACAAACAACAACAAATTAGACGACAGGTGAGGTCTGTGAGCTTTTTGGCTCCATGTCTTCCAAGACAGACTTGTTAATTCTTCTGTCATTTATGGTAGGTATATTCAATATCATCCGCCAGCACCATAACTCAAATGCATCAGTCCTTCTTCAGTCTTCCTTATTCGCTGTCCTACTTCAGTTTGCACATGAGGTGATGTGAAGACCCAGAACAGAGCTTGCAAAAGACGGAGCAATTGGGACTATTTTAATGTGAATAGTTGAGTCTACTTTGTTCTTGTTTCTTCTCTAAGCATGAATCTCTGGACAATTATAGAAATGAACTTGATTCATTGTCTCCATCATGTACCTTGCAGGAGATAGATTCTGTGTCCACACTATGGCTGTTTCTCCAACATCCTCCTGAAGTATGCTACCTGGTTTTCTTGAACTCTCTGAAATTGGCTGCTTCATATCAACTGGATGTGAGATAAACCTAATGTAGCACGTATGAGAGAAGAGGGTGTTTTACTTTTGGTAAATTTCCCATCCTGCTTTTGACAGGTAAAGCAGAAAGAACTTGGACTTCAGAGTCTGAGATCCAGGGTTGGGGTCATAGCTCTGCTGTTAATAGCTGTGTAATTTTTAATTCTCTCGTTCTTTATTTCCTTGTCTAGGTAACAGGAGACCTCATTTATATATACTACACTCAGAGGTGCAAAGAAAATGTAGTATCTTTATGTTCCAGTTGGAGATACGATGAAAGGAATTCAGAAATTAGATTTAATCAAATCTGGTAAATTTAGTCAATTCAGTTGTTTAAAGTTGTGACTTTCATTTTTAGGTAGCACCCTCTTTTTACATAATAGGTCCATCCGACTCGACGGCACTTGACTGGCTTGGCTTATTTTTTACATCAGCAGAAGATTTATAGTATAATAGATAAATGGTATTGCAAAACAAATATTATTCTGTTTCTGATTTGTTTTGTTATCTTAGCAAGGTATATGAAATGAATTTCCTTTAGCCAAGAGAGAAAGGTCTAGAAAACGAGAGGAGGAGACCAACAAAAGCATGAAGCGCCCAGGACTACAGAAAATGACGCAGAAGTAGATTGAGAACGCTGGGGTTTGAAGGAACTCAGAAGGAAAGAAGTTACGATGACGGCAAACGTAGATTGCTGGGCTGGAGAGGAATCAGTGCACTCTTGGGGAGAGAAATGATATGCTGAGAGAGAGAAGGTTGGGCACTAAACGTGTATGTAAATTTTACCTAATTCTTACTGTGAGGATTGCCTGTTAAAACATTTAATTAGAAGTGCTACTGAACCGGAGCTTCAGAGCGTCTGTCCTCTAAGATACTCAGAATTAAAACCTTTTATCTGAATTGTCAGGCAGAAATATAGAGACAAGTCACAATATTGACTTTCCTTCTGACTAACCTGCTCATACCATTTCAGAGGGTGTGAGAAAAACTGCGTTAAGCTGGAGAGCTCTTTGTCTGAAGCCCTGCGCCCATTGCTCTCCGGGTCGTACTGTATCCTCTGTTTACCTGCCAGTCTTGTCCACTAGGGGCAGTGTGGGGCCATGGGAAGATCCTAGGCTTTCGAGCTACACTGACATAGGCCGCATCTCACCCTTTCCATTTAGTAGCTGAATGTCCTTGAGCAGATTATTTAATGTATCTGGGGGTCAGTATCTTTATTTATAACATATGGTTTATGAACTTATAGATTTGGTGCATGACAGAAATAAGATAACTGAGTATTTTTCAGTGCTTGGAACTCAGTGGAACTCTGTGAATTATTAGTTCCTTTTCTAAAGTAAGAGCACCTACACACACACACACACACACACACACACACACTGCCGTTGAGTTAGTCCTGACTCTTGACTCACAGAGACCCTGTAGGACAGGTTAGAACTGCCCCTTAGGGTTTCCAAGGAGTACCTCATGGATTCAAACTGCCAACCTTTTGGTTAACAGCCGAAGCACTTAACCACTAACAGGGTTTCCAAGAACTCCTAAATGGCAAGAAATGTCTCAGTCTCTGTTTACCTACTTCTTAGCACAACTTTGGACACACACACACACATTTAGTAAATGGTGGTAGATTGGTTGAATGAGTAAATCAATGAATTAAGGAAATTCGGCTACAGCAGTGAGTATTTTCCAGTTGAAGAGAAAACTTTAACAATATATAACTGATTTGTTTTGAAACGGCTTTAGTCAGAGGTATTTAAGAATCCTAGCCTTCCTGCTTATACCCAGCACAATAATATACAATATTTTTCTAAGGATACTTAACCAAAAATAATTTTGTACATTTGCCTCTTTTATAATTTTAACATATTGTCCAGTAGAGTAGCTAGTGAACAGTGTGATATGAATAATAAAAGTAAAAGAGATGAAGTGTGTAAGTATGTCATTGAATAACACAGTGAACTCTATCTCTGCCTGTCACTTTTCCTACATAACTTTTCTCATTCCTTGAATACTCTGGGTGTCAGTTGTACCCTGGCCCCTAGGGTCGCCATAAGCTGGATCCGACTCGACAGCACTTGGCTAGGTTTTCTTCCTTAGCCTACTGGTTGAACCTAAAAATGTACATCTGTAAATATGATATAAAGTTCTCTGCTTCATTTCAAACATTATCTCAGGTTGGGTTTCTATACACTAGCAATGAGAAATCTGAAAGGAAAATTAGGGAAGTAACTTCATTTACAATAACATCTAAAAGTGTAAAATACCTAGGAGTAAATCTAACCAGAGATGTGATATCATAAAAACCATAAAACACTGCTGAAAGTGAATAAAGAAGAATTTAAATAAATGGAAAGATAGTCTATGTTCATGGATTAGAAGACTTCATATTATTAAGATGTCAATATTGCCCAAAGTGATCTATAGATTCAACACAATCCTGATTCAATTCCAATAGCCTTCTTTACAGAAAGACAAAAATTAGTCTTCAACTTTATATGGAACAGCAAGAGGCCCGGAATAGCTAAAACAAAGTTGAAATAGAGGAACAAAGGAGGAAGACTCAGATGTCCTGATTTTAAAACACACAGTAGAGCTACCTGGTGGTGTAATAGTTAAGTGCTATGACTGCTAACCAAAAGGTCAATAATTCAGATCTACCAGGCAATCTGGAAACTCAGTGAGGCAGTTCTGTCCTGACATTGAGGGTTACTCTGAATTGGAATTGATTTGTTTGGGCCAGAATGTTCATTAGAAGAAGCAAGGATAATGAGATTTCATGTCACATATTTTGGACACTTTGTCATATAGACCACACTTGGGAGAAGGACATCATGTTTGGTAAAGTAGAGGGTCAGTGGAAAAAAGGAAGACCCTCAATGAGCTGGACTGACACAGTGGCTGCAACAATGGATTAAGTACAACAATGATTATGAGGATGGTACAGCAACAACACAGTAATAAAAGCAACCTAAACACTGGTATAACAATAGACAGATAGACCAATGGAATCAAATCAAGAGTCTAGAAATAAACCCACATGTTTATGTTCAACTGATTTTTGACAAGGGTGCTACATCCATTCGATGGGGTAAAGAAGAATCTATTCAATAAGTAGTACTGGGAAACGTGGATTTGCAGATGCAGAAAAATGGAGTGGGACCCATGTCTCCCACCATACACAAAAAACAAATTCAAAGTGGATTAAGGCTTTCACTTAATCACAATTAAAAAAAAAAAAGTGGATTAAGAACCCAAATGGTTAAGCTGAAACTATACAGTTCTTAGAAAAAAAAACAGGAGAATGCTGTCGGGTCTAGCTTTTAACAATGGATAATCTGATATAATAACAAAAGCACAAACACCAAAAGACAAAACAAATAAATGGAACCTCATAAAAATTAAAAACTTTTTTTCATCAAACTTGTTCAAACTCTTGGCCAACAAAAGTGAAGAGACAAGCTATCAACTGGGAGGATGTCTTCAGAATCTGTATATCTGACAAGAATCTAATAACTTGTATATATAATACATATATAAACTTTGACATCTTAAAAACAAAAAGACAAATAATCACAAAATGGGCAAAGAACTTGAATAGACATTTCACCAAAGAGGACATTCAAATGGCCACCAAACACAAGAAAACTTGCTTAACATTGTTAGTCTGCAGAGAGATGCAAAAAAAAAAAAAAAAAAAAAAAATCATAAGGAGATATAACTTCACACCTACTAGGTTGGCTAAGATAAACAAAAAATAAATGTTGGAAAGGATGTGGGAAATTGGAACCTGTACCCATCGCTGGTTGGAATACAAATGGTACAAATATTGTGGAAAGCAGTGTGGCAGTTCCTCAAGAAGCTAAAGTTAGAACTACCTACCATAAAACCAAAAATAATAATGATAATAATAAATCCCAGCACTGTTGAGTTGATTCTAACTCATAGTGACCCTATAAGACAGAGTAGAACTGCTCCATAGAGTTTCCAAGGAGAACCTGGTGGATTTGAACTGCTGACCTTTAGGTTAACAGACATAGCACTTAACAACTAGACCACCATGGTTTCCAAAGTTAGCATATGACCCAGCAATTCCACTCCTGGATAGATAACAAAAACCTGAAAGCAGAGACTCAAACAAAAACTTTTATACCAATGTTTGTTGCAGGGTTATTCACAATAGCCAAAAGGTGAAAGTAGTCTAAATGCCTATCAGCAGATGAATTCTCAGACAAAATGTGGTACAAACATAGAACGAAATACTACTCAACCAGCAAGAGAAATGGAGTTCTAATACATGCTACAATTTGAATGGAGCAATGAATGAATGAAATCAGTTAATCACAAAAAGGCAAATGTTGTATGACCTTACTCACATAACAAGAAAAGAAAAGGCAAATGTGTAGAGAACAAAATTTATTAGTGGTTATCAGGGGTTGGAGGGAGGGAAAAAGTAGGTTAAAGGTGATGGAAATATCACACTGATTCAGGTTGGAATTTCACAGCCAGTTATGTAATTGCTGTCAATAAGTTGTACACCTGTAAAATGCTGGATTGGCAAAAGTTGTGTGATATATTTACAACAGTGACAAAAAAAAAGTGTCTGCTGAGGCTGCTAATGTACAGTCAAATACTTCGTGGGATTTCCTTTCTTGGTTTGGAGGTTTAGGGTCACGGTTTCATGGGACATCCCAATTAATCGGCCTAATAATGTGTTTAATGCTTCTAATCTACCTCCTAGTGTTTGTATAGTGCCTGGGGTCTTAATAGCTTAGAAGCAGCTGTCCCAGGCATAGAAATTGTTCTCTAGTCACCTGGAACAACAGAAGAAGGAGAGTCAGGCACAGGAGGAAGATGTGGAATGTGTGGCTAATTGCCTCCGTGAGCAACTGCCTCCTTTGCCATGAGACCAGAACTGGATGGTGACTGGCTACCATTACTGAACATCTTGATCAAAGAGTCTATGGAAGAATCTAGATCAAAATGGGGAAAATGCAGAACAGAATGGCAAATTACAGATTCCTGATTTCCTGGAGCCGCAGATGCTGGATAAACCCCTGAAACTATCACCATGAGATAATCTTTAAACCAAAAAATATCTCCTGAAGCCTTGAAACCAAATAGTAGTTTAGCTTAACTAGTAAAAAATATTCAGCCTTAAGCATTATGCTCTTTTAAGAACTATCACCATGAGATCAAACAGACCATAGCAACTTGAGAACTTAGATAGGAACTTTATGAGGCAGAGAATTTATGTTAATGGGGGAGGCACAGCTCAGTGAAGGAGGATGAGAAGGGTTGCACAGTTCAAAGGATGTAATTAATGTTCCTAAATGTACATGTAGAAACTACTGAATTGCTATATGTTTTGCTATGTATATTTGCAACAAAATAAATGAAAGTTATCTCAAATATTATAAAAATAATACAGGGAGCACAAAGAAATCTGACTAAAATCTAGCTTGATTAAAAGTCCCTGCTCCTGTATTATCACAAAGCTGATGGGAGACGGAGGACACAAGCTAAATAAGACACACAAGCTGTAGCCACGGCAGAGAATAAACCCATTGCCATCAAGTCGATGCCCACTCACAGCAACCGTGTAGGTCAGAGAGGAACTGCCCCATAGAGTTTCCAAGGAGCAGTTGTCAGATTTGAACTGCTGACCTTTCGTTAGTAGACAAAGCACTTAACTACTACTGCACCAGGGTTTCCACAGAGAGCAAAATGATGTTTTCAAAAGTACCTCATTTTGTCCTCCTAACAACAGTGAAGCGCAGACATTGTTCCTGTGTCTACTTTACACTCTCAAAGAAGCTACACAAAACTGCTACATGACCAAGCTGGGAGTCACGGCCACCCATAGCTAACAAAGCTTCTGTTCTTTTCTCTGCAGTTTACTGAAGCATTTTCAAGCATATGATGATGAATGAAATGTTTTAGAAAAAAATACTTTGGTAAAAGACAGTGTGTAATTTCAGGCACATAAGCAATGAATAATGCATGTCTATGAAAAATTACCAGGTAGCAAACATCATGGAGATAGTGCAGAAGTGGGCAGTGATTCATTTTGCTGTACCTGCATTCATTATGAGTTGGAGGCTCAACTAGAACGTAGCTGACAACCACAGAAAGCATGAATGCAGGACCTTTAAATTAAACATAGCAGATTCATTTATTTTTCCTGGAACTTCCAGAGTTGACTTTTTATCTATTGGAATCTATATTATATGACTTAAAAGTTTTTCTATTAGGACTATTTAAAGATAGAAAGATAGAAAAAAAAAAGACAACATAGGTGATCACCAATAGAGGACAATTAATAAACATTGTTTATTAGCTAGCTCTAAGGAACTCTTCTGTCAGTGTATCATACTTTGGTGCTTGCATATTGCTATGATGCTGAAAACTATGCCACTAGTATTTCAAATACCAGTAGCATCCCTCAAAGTGGATGTTTCAATGGAGCTTCCAGTCTAAGACAGACTAAGAAAAAGGACCTGATGGCCTGCTTACCTGTTGCAGTAAACTTGGCCAGTGAAAACTTTCTAGATAGCAGCATTGTCTGATATACTGTCAGGAGATGAGCTGCTCAGGTCGAGGGCACTCAAAAAACTGAGGAATAACTGCCTTCTCAAAGTAGAGCACACTCTAATGATGTGGATTGAGTCAAGTTTTCAGCACTTTCATTTGCTAATGTGGCTTGACTCGAAATGAGAAGAAACAGCTGTAAACATACCCTAGTAATCAGAATTGAAATGCACAATGTATGAATCAAGTAAAATTGGCCGTTGTCAAAAATGAAATGGAATACTTAAAGACTGATACCCTAGGCATCAGTGACCTGAAATTGGCCATTTTCAGTCAATCATATCATCCACTATCCTAGGAATGACAAATTGAAGAGGGACAGTGTCACATGCATCATAAGCAAAACGTGTCCAGATCTATTCTACAGTATAATAATGTTAGTGACCAGGCATTATCTATACAGCTACAAGGAGGATCAGTTAATACAACTATTGCTCAAATTAACACACCAACCACTAAGGTCAAAGATGAAGAAATTGAAGATTTGTACCAATTTCTAAAGTTTTGAAACTGATCTATCAGCAGTCAAGATGCCCCAACAACTGGAAAAAAAATAGGATCCAAAGCCAAACCAAACTGAACCCTTTGCCATCAAACCAATTCTGACTCATAGTAACCCCATAGGACAGAGAAGAACTGCCCCGTAGAGTTTCTAAGGAGGGCCTGGTGCATTTGCACCACTCACCTTTTGGTTAGCAGCTGTGGCTTTTAATCACTACGCTACTATGGTTTCCAAAGAAGTATCAGTAATTGGAAAATATGGCTTTGGTGATAGAAATGACACCAGAGATCACATGATAGAATTTTGCAAGATCAATGACTTATTCATTGGAAATACTTTTCTTCATCAGAATCAGCGACTATACACATGAGTGTAGCTGACTATAATATACAACAGTCAAACTGACTATACCCGTGGAAAAGGACAATGGAGAAGCTCAATATTCTCAGTCAAAACAAGACTAGGGCCATCCATGGAACAGGGTGGTCACTTACAAGTTAAAGCTGAAGCTGAAAAAGTTGAAACAAGTTCACAAGAGCCAGAGTGCAACCCTGAGTGTATCCCACCTGAATTTAGGGATTATCTCAAGAACAGATTTCATGCACTGAATACAAATGACCCAAGATCAAATGAGCTGTGGGTCTACGTAAATGCCAATTTACATATAGAAAACAGACGTTAATTAAAAAATGAAGGCTAAAATAGATGTCAGAAGAGAATCTGAAATTTGATCTTGAATGTAGAGTAGCTAAAGCATACAGGAAAATGATGAAGTAAATGAGTTAAACAGAAGATTTCAAAAGGCAGTCCCAGAAGACAAGATAAAACATTATAATGGAATGTGCAGAAATTTACATTTAAACCAACAAGAAAAAACAGGCTTGGCATTTCTCCACCTAAAAGAAATGAAAAAAAGTTTAACCCTCAAGTAGCATTACTGAAGAATTCTATGAACAAAATTTTGTATGATGCAGGAAGCATCAAAGAAGATGAAGGGACTACACAGAGACACTGAAACAAAAAGAGTTAGTTCAACCATTTCAGTAGGCAGCATAAGATTAAGAACTGACAGGTGAAGGAAGAAGTCCAACCTTTTCCTGAAAATGAAAAACAAGGCCCCAGGAACTGACAGAACACCAACTGCGATGTTTCAACAGGTGGTTGCCACACTGGCAGAACTCATTCCGCTACACCGAGAAATTTAGAAGAGTTACCTGGCTAACCAACAGAACAAAATCGATATACATGCCTATTCCTATTCTATGTGATTCAATAGAATGGGAAAATTATTAAACAGTATCATTAATGTCACATGTAAGCAAAACTTTGTTGAAGATTATTTTAAAAAACAGCTGTAGCTGTACATTGACAAGAAGCTGCCAGAAATTCAATCCAGGTTCAGAGGAGCATGTAGAATGAGGAATATCATTGCTGATGTCAGATCGATCTTGGCTGAAAGCAGAGAATACCAGAAAGATGTTTATTTGTGTTTTATTGGCTATGCAGAGGCAGTTGACTGTGTGGATCATAACAAATTATGGATACTATTATGAAGAGTGAGAATTCCAGAATGCTTCATTGTGTACATAAGATGGGAGACAGTTGTTCGAATAGAACAAAGGGACAGTGTGTGGTTTGAAATAAAATCGAGCGTTGTATCATTTCAGTATACTTATTCGATCTATATGCTGACAAACAGTCGGAGAAGCTGGGCTACATGAAGCATGAGGCGTCAAGACTAGAGGAAGACTCATTCATAGGCCGTGATATGTAAATGATACAGCCTTGGTTGCTGACAGTGAGGACTACTTGAAGTACTCTGTGTTGAAAATCAAAGACTACAGCTTTCAGTATGGATTACACCTCAACAGAAAGACAACAAAAATCCTCACAGCTCAACTAATGAACAACATTATAATAAGTGGAGAAAATACTCAACTTATCAATGATTTCATTTGAATTGCATTCACAGTCAACCCTGTAGGAGCAGTAGTCAGGAAGTCAAACAATATATTTCACTGGGCAAATATACTGCAAAAGACCTATTGAAACTGTTGAAAAGCAAAGGTGTCACTTTGAGGACTGAGGTGCAGTTGACCAATCCCATGGAGTTTTCAATTGCCTAATGTACATGTGAAAATGGGCAGTGAATAAGGAAGACTGAAAAATAATTGATGGCTTTGAATTATGATGTTTATGAAGAATATTGAATATACCCTGTACTACCGGAAAAACAAATTTGTCTTGAAAAAAATACAACCAGAATGCTCCTTGGAAGTGAAGATGGTGGTACTTCATCTCATACACTTTGGACAAGTTATCAGGAGAGATCAGTTTCTGGAGAAGAATATCAGACTTGATGAAATAGAACCCACTGCCTTCCAGTGGTGTCCAGTCAGTTAAAAAGGAGAAGAGCACTGATGAGCTAGACGGACAGTGACTGCAGCAGTGGGACCCAGCGTGAGCACAGTTGTGAGGGCAGTGAGGATGGGCAGTGCTGACGTCTGTTGCAGATGGGGTCTGTTTGAGTGGCAGTTAGAAAGACAAGATAGGCCTCTGTGTCTTCATTAGAAAGAGGCTTGTGAGCACAGCAAGTTATAGAGCAATGTGTGTTGTGTTTAATCTGTCTGGGAATGAATATGGAAGTGTGGTTACATATTCATTTGGTTGCATATGTGCAATGATAGCAAAAGAATCAAGTGGAAAAATGTCTTTTTTGTATTTATATTCACCAAAATTTTAACAATGAGTACCACTCATATTCGAAATTGGAGAGAATGAGTGGTAGTTTTACTCCTTAATATGAATACTTAAAACAGAAGTGAAGGAATTGGATGATTTTTATAGATTTTAATTAAAAATTATTTTTTATTAACTTTGTTATCCTTCTCTTACCATAATAAGATAGTTTTCTGTTCTTTGGCAAGGAAACTTAATATCTATAGGCTGTAATCTTTCATAATGAATTTTTTAATATGGGACTAATTTTCAGTTTAGTAGTAGTTTCAATTCTTGTCAGGATATAGAAAAATGTTAAAGACTCCCAATGACACTGAAATAACAGAATACTACCAGGTAACAAAAAAATCATACTATTTTTAAAGCCAACTAAGACCTGTAGATGCAAAAAAGTCTATGAAGATCTAAACACTCTTTCCAGTTGAGAAAGGGCCAGACAGATGTGTTTGTACTTGGGAACAGTCTCTAAAGGTGCAGGCAGGGCACGGAGGGGTGCAAGTTTAGATAGTATCTGTCACGATTCAGCCTGGAGGAGCCTTGAAAGCAAAGACAGTTCTTTCTGTCAAGTGATTCTCTTCTACAGAAATGTAAAAAAAAAAAAAAATCATTGCATCTTAGATGAAGATTTACAGAACAAACTAGTTTCTTGTTAACAGCACACTTACTGTTTTATGACATTGGTTAACAACCCCATGACATGCCAGTACTTTCCCTTCTTGACTTGGCTTCTCTATTAGCAGCTTTCCTGTCCCCTCCTGCCTTCTAGCCCTTGTTCTTAGGCTCTTGTGTCCCTTTAGTCTAGTTTAGCTTTATGGGCTTGTCTAGTCTTCGGCTGAAGGGTGAATATCAGAAGTATCTTTATTACTGAGCTAGAAGGATGTTCAGGGACCCATCCTCTCAGGGTTTCTCCAGTCTCTGTCAGGCCAGTAAGTCTGGTCCTTTTTTGTGGGTTAGCATTCTGTTCTACGTTTTTCTCCATTTCTGTCCAGGAACATCTATTGTGAACCCTGTGAGAGCAGTGAGTAGTGATAGCCAGGTGCCATCTATCTGTACTGGACTCTGTCTGGTGGAGGCCTCTATAGACGTGGCCCATTAGTCCTTCGGCCTAATCTTTCCCTTCTATCTTCAGTTTTCTTCATTCTCTTTCAGTCCTGAAGGGACAAGACCTTATTCATTGTCCAGCTTTCCTGTGCATATGAGGCAATTGAAAATACCATGACTTGAGTCAGGCATACCTTAATCCTGAAAGCAGTATCTTTGCTTTTCAACAGTTCAAAGACATCTTTTGCAGCATATTTGCCCAGTGCAATACGTCATGCAATTTTTTCACATCTGTTTCCATGGCATTGATCATGGATCCAAGTAAAATGAAATGTTGGATGAGTTCCATCTCTCCGTTTATTGGGATTTTGCTTTTTGGTCCAATTGTGAGGATTTTTTTTTTTTTTTTAATGTTAAGGTGTAATCCATATTGAACATTGTGGTGTTTGGTCTTCATCAGTAGATGCTTCAAGTCCTTTTCACTTTCAGTAAGAAAGATCGTGTCATCTTCAGGTTGTTAATGAGTCTTCCCCCAGTGCTGATGTCATGTGCTTCAGATAGCCCAGCTTCTCAGATTTTTTGTTCAGTGTACAAATGGTGAAGTAATACAGTCTGGAAGCATACTTTTCTTTATTTTAAACCATACAATACCCCTTGTTATGTTTAAACGACTGCCTCTTGGTGTAAACACAGGTCCCTAGTGAGCATAGTTCTGGAATTCCCATTCTTCATGTTATCCATAATTTGTTATGATCTACACAGCTGAATACTCTTGTATAGTTAATGAAAGGTAATCATCTTTCTAGTATTGTCTGCTTTCAGCTAAGAGCCATCTGATATCAGCAGTGATGTTCTTTATTCCATGTCCTCTGAATCCAGCTTGAAGGTCTGTTTCCTGTTGACGTACTGCAGCAACTGCTTACGAGTGATCTTCAGAAACATTTTACTTGTATACAGTGTTACTGTCACTGTTTAACAATTCCTGCATTCTGTTGAATTACTTTTTTTTGAAAATTGGCACAAATACAGATCTCTTCCAATCAGCTGGCCAGATAGAGGCTTCCAAATTTGGGGCATAGATGAATGAGCACCTCCAGCATTGCATCTGCCTGTAGAAACACCCGAACTGGTATTTACAGTCCTTGTGGCCTTGTTTCTCAACACGTCTTTCAGTGCAGCTCAGTCTCCTTCCTTCAGGAGCATCAGTTCTTGACCATACGCCGCCTCCTGAAATGGCTGAACAGCCATCAAATTCTTTTTGCTACAGTGACTCTGCATGTTCCTTCCGTCTTCCCTTTGATGCTTCTTGCTTCATTCAGTAGTTTGCCCATAGAAGCCTTTAATATTGCAACTTGAGGCTTGAATTTTTTTCTTCAGTCCTACAAGCTTGAGAAATGCTGAATGTACTCTTCCTTTTCAGTTTTCTAACTCCAGTTCTTTGCACATTTCATTAAGTTCCTTCACTTTGTTTTCTCCATTCACTCTTTGAAATCTTCTGTTCTGCTCTTTCCTTTCCTCATTTTTTCCCTTCACTTTAGCTGCTCTACATTCAAGAGAAAGGTTCAGAATTTCTTTTGACATCCCTTTTGATCTTTTCTTTCCTGCCTTTTTAGTGACCTTTCGCTTTCTTCATATGATGTCCTCGACTTCATCCTGCAGCTCATCTGGTCTTTAGTCGTTAGTGTTCAGTGCGTCAGATCTATGTGGGATATACTTTGACCCTCGTGGACTTTTTGCAATTTTCTTTAGGATCAGCTTGAACCTGCATATGAGCGATTGGTGGTCTGCTCCACAGCCGGCCCCCGACTTTGTTCTGACCGATGATACAGAGCTTCTCCATTGTCTCTTTCCACAGATGTTGTAAATTTGGTGCCTGTGTATTCCAGCCAGGGAGCTTCGTGTGTATAGAAGCCATTTATGTTGTGGAAAAAACAGCTATTTCCATGGAATAATTCATTTTTATTTCAGCATGCTGTCCTGTGTTTTCTGGCATCGTTTCTGTCAATAAGATCATATTTTCCAATGACATAGTTTTCGTCTTTACTTCTTTCACTTTCTAACCACCAGTAGGTATCAATGCATGTTGCTTGCATTTTTTATCAATTTCGGATTGCAGAAGTTGGTAAAAATCAATTTCTTCATTTTTGGCAGCAGTGATTGGTGCACAAATTTGAATAATAGTTAAACTAACTGGTATTGCTTATTGTTGTTGTTAGGTGCCGTCAAGGCGGTTCTGACTCCGAGCCTTAGAGCCTTGTGGATATTATCCTATCACTGACAGCTCTGTACTTTAGGGTAGATGCTGAATTGCTCTTTATTTTTTTATTTAACATGGCTGAGTGAAAATGTACATTCCCGTATAAATTTACATGCCCACCCATATGCAGCTTCCACTGCTCTCCCTGTCCGGTGACTGCACACTATTCTTCTCTGCTCCATATGAATTGCTCTTCTGATGATAAATTTTTCATTTCTAGCACAGTAGACCATATGATTATCTGATTCAAAAATGGCCAATACCAGTCCCTTACTGTTCACTAATGCCTAGGATATTGATCTTTATGTGTGCTATTTCATTTTTGACAGTTTCAAGTTTTCCTTGATTCTTAATTTGTTTATTCAATGTTCTGATTATTAATGGATGTTTGCAGCGGTTTTTTCACATTTTGAATTGA
Organism: Heterohyrax brucei; assembly: GCA_028571685.1. Taxonomy (NCBI): domain Eukaryota; kingdom Metazoa; phylum Chordata; class Mammalia; order Hyracoidea; family Procaviidae; genus Heterohyrax; species Heterohyrax brucei. The sequence goes on from CM053152.1 coordinate 42,904,882, forward strand.
GCCACATCAGCAAATGAAGGTCCTGAAAGCTTTGATCAATTCATGTCATTAAGGTCAACTATACTTGGAAGAGACAGCTTCTTCCCAGTGGTATTTTGAGTAGCTGCCAGCCTGAGGGGCTCACTGTCTGGCACTATGTCAGACAGTGTTCCACTGCTATTATCAGGTTTTTCACTGCCAGTTTTTTCAGAAGTAGGTCACCAGGTCTGCCTTAGTCTGGAAGCTCTTTTGAAACCTGTTCACCATGGATAGTATTTAAAGTACTGGTGACAGAGCTTCCAACATAACAGGAACAAGCCACAGCAGTTCCTGACGACGTGAACGTCAGCTTGCTTTGCGTTTGTATAGATGAAGAGTCAGAAGGCCAAGAAGGCCAAATAAAGTTTTCAGAGTTACCAAGATGCAAGACTCTTAAATTCTGTTTTATTGTGAAGTTTTCTCTACTTTATTCTTAAGAAAAAATAGGCTGCATTTCATGATTTCATGTATATATTTTAAATGCTCCTCAGCAACAAATTCTTCTACTGTTTTTTTTTTAAAAAAAAACTAAAATTAGCTTTGATCTGAGTCCTAACCAGTTGTTGGTTAAATATAGGTTCAGAAGATAACAGGAAGCCCGTCATCATTTTTCACCTACTCGAGGAATTTTTTTTTTTTTTTGAAACCCTGGTAGTGCAGTGGTTAAGAGCTACGCCTGCTAACCAAAAGGTCAGCAGTCTGGATCTACCAGCCACTCCTTGGAAACCTTAGGGGGCAGTTCTGCTTTGTCCCATAGGATCTCTATGAGTGAAACTGGCTGAACAGCAACGAGTGGTTTTATTTTTTTAATGGAGATTTTTTAATGATATAGTCGCAGTGTGTTGATACAGACAACTCAAATATTTAACCATAGTAAATATTTTCAACCAATTTACTTCTCACTAAAAACTATCTACTATATGTATGTAAAACTAAGAGATATTATATGAAATAGAACCAGATATTTTAGTGCTCATTAGCTGCAAGAACTCCTAAATCCAGACTGCGACACCTGGGTCTCCTTTACATCTTATGTTTCTGTTTTCCTTTTGATGCTGCTGCATATGTCACAACAGAAGATAGAGTAAGAGAAGGCATTTGAGTGATTTTTCACTGCGTGTTTTTTTTATTTCTCCTTTTATTTACTACGTAGATCTCAGACAAAGCCATCTAATTGTTCTTTGAAAATTCAACAGGCTGTTTTTGCCCGTAGAGACTTCCCTATGAATTTCTGGTTGCACTTCTTTCAGTTTGTACACTGCCGGTCTTGAGTGTTCTGAGTGACCCAAGAGATGGCAAAAGTGCAGATTGACAGAGTTAAACTTATGCTTCAATTATCATGCGTGAGGCATACAACTTATATGTTACTTTATTTGAAATACATGAATATGTGTGTTTGATATAGCAAATTGATCGCCTGCTTCAAGAACGATGTAGAAAAAACAGTTATGTTGATTAAATAACAACTTTGGAAAGTTGTTACATAATTCTCAGAAATGTTATGGTGGAAAAAAAATTCTGATTTTGCAGAAACATTCTCTCAAATCAATAAAAATAAATAATTAATTTATCTTATTGTAAAAATTTCCCAACCTCAGACTAACTCACAATTGCATTATTCTTTTTGATCAAAATATTATAAACAAGCCATAGGCAAAACACTCTGCTGGATTTAGGGTTCCCAGCAGACTTTAGATCATTTGCTGTTAAGTCTAGCCAATCTTTTTTTCTACTTGGTAGAATTTTCTGAGCTTAAACTCTGCATGCTCTAGTATAATTTTCACCCACCGTTCACTCAAGGATCAGCTTATGTTACTGCCTATTTTCTTTTGTTGAAAATACAATTTCTCTTGGATAAACCAAAGCCCTTTGCTTTACCATTTTTCAGAAAACAGCCAAGTCAGAAGAGGTCTTGCTTTGGGGATTAAACTGTGTGCACATAACTGCATACCCAACCCCAGTTCATTGACATCCGCTGCCTTTGAGGATATCAAGTGATTTGCTTTATGAATGAGCCTCATGCAACGTGCCCTTCTCCACAGAAGTTAATGTGTTTTTTGATCAAACCCAGTGTGTCATCTACAAAGAAAGACTTCTAGAGCTTGTAGAAGTTGTCACTGGCGGGGCTGGGGGTTTCCTCATGAGTGCCTTGGTGCTGGTTGCATTTCTGCAGTATGCTTTGCTTCTTCCATGTTTGTAGTCCGTATTCTCTAAAGCAGAAACTATGTCTCTTAATGAGGTTTGGCTCAGATTTTGCTAAAATTCTTGGGATAGTTTGTGTGCGTGTGTGTGTGTGTGTGTGTGTGTGTGTGTGTATGCAGGATAAGGGAAGCAGAGTTAAATCTGACTTTATTCTTGCTTTCAATGTCAAATACTCATATGCCTGCTTTCATGTCATATTGAGAGGCTATGCATAGAAGGGCACAAACATAGTGAAAATTATTTTGTTTGAGAAATTCAGCAGGACCTTTTGTCTATAGATGTATTTTGTTGCATCTTCTCATATTTTTTGATGGTGAAGACTGAGGTCTTTCATCTTTGGTCGGTCAGTCGTAGAATACTCATTTGCCCCATTTCCATCTTCAATTCCTGACCTGTAAAGAAATATTGTTTATAACACAGGAAGTGGGAAGTTAGAGCTAAGGCATCTTTTTCTATTATGTCTGAAGTAGGTAGAGGAAGTAAAATGGACTAACTGGAAGACACTGGCTATGAGACAAGTTTAATTATTCAGATTTTCATACAGGGAGGTTGAATTAAATACCCTCAAGAGACAAATGGGAGCCAACATTACATATCCAAGAGAAAGAAGCCACACTGATAGACAGCTACTGATTTCCACGGCCACATGCATTAGGGAAGGCTGCCTGCGTTACCTTGGTGTCACCTGATTGGCTGATAGTAAGATCAGAATTTTGTTTCAGCAGGTGCAAAACCTGTTGTTTACTTAACAATGGTGGCAGCAGGTGCTATTGGTGCTTGTGCAGCTTCAAAACAATTAAGAAGGGTGCTGTTTATTAGAAGGTTGCCAGGTGCTGGCTGCCCTGTGTACTGTGACAGGTGGGCAGAATTCATGGAAACACCTGCCAGCCTCCAAGACAGACCTGTGCTAACTGATTGTTATGTACATAGCTTTTAATCTTTGGTGAGTTTAGCTGACAGAGCAGGAAACATAGCTTCAGCTCCTTCTGCCAAAAGCTGAAGTGATATGATATGTAAGCACTTTCTTGCTTGCTGCTATTGACAAGCATATTTTGGATATTCTGAGGACTGTATTACTCTACATTCATCAGCTATGTTTGTGGAACACAGAAAATACCCCCGAGAGAGAAAAAAAGAGTTATTATCTGGAGATAACATGTCCACTGTTTTTTATCATTACCAAACTGATTAGTAAAGCAATAACTGCTCTCAGGCAATTTTCTCCCTTTGATAAAAGTCCCTCACTATCAGTCTTATTAGGTAATGGCTTTCTTTTTTTAAGAGTTAACATAGTTAAAAAACTTAAATGCTCATACTAGAATGGAATAAGTGAAAAGAATCCTCACAGCTTTTGGATTTTATCTGTTTCTATTTATTGTTTTGGGGTACATTTGTGATTTGGAGTCTTTAGTTTCCTTTCCACAAACAGTGCGAACCTCTTTATAGGAAAAAAGAATCCTAGAAATCTTCCAAAGAATGGAATTCAACTATTTTCTCTGCAGTATCATAATCCCAAATAAACTCAGGAGATACACGGACTTCCTTTTAAACCACAGTTGCCAGATCTTAGGCATCTACTGGGGGAAAAAATTCTTCCATCCATTTTCAAGCTGTGGAAATGCAATAAATTCACCAAAGATGTCTACTAATACCACCATAGAACTGTTCTTTTATTTCTAACCTTCTGTTGAAAAATTGCCTGATACTCTGTCCAGAGACAGGGGAGTCATGGATTCCTAAAAGTTTGAAGTATTGGAATTGTATCTTTTACTCCTCAGGCATCGTTTGTTTTAATTTCTTTTTCATTTGAAATGAAATGTGGTTATGAACTTATTCATACTAAACCACTCACAACTGATATAGCAAATTTGGGATCTTTCCATAGAATGAGGAGCCATGCTAGTGCAGTGGTTGAAGTGCTCAGTTACCAGCCAAAAGGTCATCCATCAGCTTGAACCCAGCAACTGCTCTATTGGAGAAGAAAGATGTAGCACTGTTTCCTCCAAGATTTGTAGCCTTGCTACATGTTAAATAAAGTTGTGATTTGAATTTCACTTTGACCACCTGTCAACACAATTCTTAAGAATTTAAGGGCTTTGTTACCTCGTCTGGAAAAGTGGAGATGATAGAATCCACGCCTTCAATAGAAGGCAATTTTGGTTAAATGACAGCATATGAAAACAATGCTTCCGCTGTTCCTAAATTGTCATTGACCAGTGTTTTCAGAAGTGAACTGCCAGCTGCTTCTTTCTAGTCTGTGTTAGTCTTGAAGCTCCCCTGAAAACAGTCCTCCATGAGTAACCCTTCAGGTATTTGAAATAACAGTGGCAGAGCTGCCATCTTCACAGCGACACGCAAACCAACACAGTGATGCACACTAACATGGGTAGAGTGACATGTTTCAACAAATGGATGCAGCACTGCAGGTCCTCACTCATCTACGTAAAAAAATTTGGAAGGCTGCTTCCTGGCCAACCTACTGGAAAATATCCACATCTGTGCCATTCCCAAGAAAGATGATCTAACAGAAGGCAGGAATTATGGAGCAACATAATTAATATCATGCACAAGTCAAATTTTGCTGAAGGTGATTCCAAAGCAAGCCATAGTAATCTTTAATTGCCTCGTGGACATACAAAAGCTGAGTAATGCATAAGCAAGACTGAAGAAGAATTGACACTTTTGAATTATGGTGTTGGTGAAGAATGTTGGATATGTTACGGTTTGCCAGAAGAGTGAACAGTTGGACATATACAGCCAGAGTGTTCTCTGAGAGCAAGGAGCTGAGCTTTGGCCTCATGTACTTTGGACACGTTATCAGGAGAGACCTGTTTCTGGAAACTGACATCAAGTATGGTAAAAGAGAAGGCTTGTGAAAAAGAACACCCTTAGTGAGATGGATTGATGGGACACAGCGGTTCCAACAGTGGACTCAAGCGTAATTACAATTGCGAGCCCGGCATGGGGCTGGAAAAGTGTTTCTTTCTGTTGCTATGAGTTGGAACCCTCTCAGCGGTATCTAACAACAACAATAACTGTATGAGAACACCTAAAAGAAAACTGTACCGAAACGAAGTGCTTAAATCCAAATCTCCGTGAACTTTCTTCAGTAGACGTGGAGTTCATTGTCAGGGGACCCTCACTGGTTTATATTTACCAAAGTGGAAATTGGCTACATCTTGACATTTATAATTACGTGGAACCACTCAGAGTCTGATTTATTACTTTCTGTGGAAAGAGTTTCATGTGAAAAGAGTTTTTAATCCTTTCCTCTTCATCGTTCAAGGAAATAGCTTATAACCATTTGATTTAATGTGCATGAAATTCAAAGTTAGTTTTATTAAGCTTCATGTCACCTTCCTCTTCCCATTTTATCTGGCAAAAACCTTCACTGTGATTAAGGTAACATTTAAAAGCTGTCATAGAATAATCCACAGGTTATTATTCCTTAAGGGGGAAAAAACGTGTAACCATTTCCAAGTTTCTGCTAAGAATCTACATTGCCTCCATTAAAAAATTCTTTCAAATCATTTTGAGAAGCTGATTAAATCAAGAAAAGCTCCAGGTTGCAAAAATATATTTTGCCATCGCTGAGTATAAGAAGACAAAGGTAAAAAGATGTGGAGTAAAAGCAGAATTTACAGAGGAAAAGACAACCATCTCTCAAGGCAATCCAAGGATATATTCCTCAGTAGATCACTATAAGACGTTAATATTATCAAATGACATGTGGGACAATTCATCTAATGGCAAAAGTAGTGGGTGTTTGTTTCTAAGAAAGCACAAAGAAGAATAAATGTTGTTTCTAGGTAGGGTCAAAGAGGAAAAAGAATAGCAAACTAAGAGGTGAATAAAAGGGCTTAAAATACATGGCACATACATCAGAGATATACATAGAAATACCGAAAAACATACTTAGAAAACTAATGGTTTATAAATACTAGAAATAAAGTCAATTCTTCTTTGATCTTCCTAACCATCCAGCTTTTGTTTGCATGTGAGGAACTGATGTCTTTGAATTGTGGTGTTGGCTGAGAATATTGAATATACCACGGACTGTCGAGAGAATGAGCCAGTCTGTCCTGGAAGAAGGGCAACCAGAGAGCTCCTTAGAAGCAAGGATGGTCAGACAATGTCTCACATACCTGGGATGTGTTGTCGGAGGGAATCAGTTGCTAGAGAAAGACATTATGCTTCGTAGAGGGTCAGCAAAAAAGAGGAAGACCCTCAACAAGACGGATTGACACAGTAGCTGCAACAAGGGGCCCAAAGCCAGCCAGCACCGTGAGGAAGGTGCAGGACCAGGCAGGTTCTTCTCCTCTTCTACACAGTGTCTCTGTGAGCCAAAGTCATTCCCTGGCACCTACCACAAGAAATAAAGAACATTATTCCTGGTTTACCTTAGGTCTTAGGAAAAAAACACCGGTGTTGGTTTGTCATGTGTTTTCTTTTGATATTTATAAAACTTTTTTCTTTGCTGGTATCAACTGCCAAAAGCAAGGATATTACTTCTGTTAGGTACTGTAGAGCCTATTTTGACTTACAGCAGCCCTATAGGGCAGTGTAATACTCATAGTGTAAAACTCATTGACTCCTAGTTTTACCCTGCTCCTTAGGTTTTTCTTTAATGTTTTGTTGTGGTTTTGATGCAAGTTTACATTGCATATGAGATTCTTGTTTAACAAGTTCTGTGCATAGTGCTCAGCGACATTGGTTACATTTTTCATAATATGTCAACTTTCTCACTATTTCCCTGCCCCCACCCCCTTACCTTCTCATCTTTGGTGTATGGTAAATGTTTACTCTCTTGTTTCATTCAGATGATTATTTCAAGGAGCACAGTATTCACAGGAGACATTAGTTGACTGAAAGGTAACCTCCCAGAGTGATTTGAGTTCCAAGTTAAAAAGGTATCCCAGGGTGGTAGTTCTGGGAGTCCCTCTAGTCTCAACAGTCCAATAAATCTGAGCTCTTGTGTGTATGTGAATTTGTGTTCTAAATTTTTCTCCCATTCTATTCAGGACACTTACTGTGTTCCTGCTTGGAGTGGTGGGTAGTGGTGAGGTAGGTGAGGCTGTGGTTTGTGTAGATTGTGTTAGTTCTGTTGATTAGTTTCTTCTTTGAGTCATTGGTTTCCTTCTTTCTCTTAGGACTATTAGAGATGAGTATGTTCATCTTTGATGGCTGTTAGCAAGCTTTAAGACCTCAGACACTACTTACGAAACTAGTATGTAGAGCTTCATCTTTATGAACCATATTGTGCCAGTAACTCAGTTGCCCCACAAGACTATGGTCCTAAGTGCTCAAACGCAGTAAATTAATTTCAGTAGATGTTTGATTATGTCTAGAAAGTATCTGAACTATGCTCCCCATGTGCTTTATATTGTGTATGAATATATATGCAGCACACATAAACATGTATATATGTGTGTATGTACATATATACATATATATGTATGCCTGAAAATGCACCTATACATATATATGCATGCCTACATTCATACTCCCCTTCCTATACATCTATATGAGGTCTGACAGTTAAGCTCCTGATCTCATCCTAGAAAAAGTGCTGCGCACCTCACTGCTGAATATCATTATGGTCACCTACGAAGTCCTCCCCTTGTGAAGCTATCCACTAATGCCAGCACCTACTCCACCCTTCAAAGCAACTTTGGAACTTTTTTCCTGGGATGACCATCAGAGCTGTTGTCGTATTACACTTGATGTACTGAATGTCATCAAAATGTCTTCCTTTCAGTATTTCCTTATCCTTGGGTAAAGAAAACAGTCATTGGGTGCCAGATCAGATGAGTAGGGAGGGTGTTCCAGTATCGTTATTTGTTTGCTGGCTAAAAACTCTGTCACAGACAACTATACAACTAAGTTCACAAACCTCCCCCCATGTTACCATGCACAATGACCATTCCAGAAAGAGTTCCAAAATTGCTTTGAAGAGTGGACTAGGCACTGGCATCAGTGCGTAGCTTCACAAGGGAGTGCTTCAAAGGTGACTGTGGTGATATTTACCTATGAGGTATGTAGCACTTAGAATTGTCAGACTATGTATGTATATGTATCTATATATATAACCACACGCATATTCTTTAGTTGTTATTACTGTACCCATAGGATTTACTTGGCTGTAATCTTTATCAAAATAAACAGCCAGGACTTTCTTCCATGGAGCTGCTGGGTGGATTTGAACCATCAACCTTTCAGTTGGAAGCTGAGCTTGCTTTACTATTGTGCTACCAGGTTCCTTTTACAAAGACAGTAGAATGTGAAACAAATACTACCGTATACACTATATTGCTAGAATACTAGAAAAAGCAATTGTGAGACTGGAAGGGAAGATATGAGAACAATAGCCTGTCTTGGACTCCCTGCACTTTCAGATGTGTGCTGAGGTCCTTACTCACTCTCCCTGTTTCTCAGTTTTGTCTTTGGTAAATGAGATAAGTAACAGTTCATACCTCATAGAATTATTGAAAAGATTAAATACATAATACATGTGAAGTATTTAAAATAGAGCCTGGATTGCAATAAACGAACAATAGTTGGTGATTATTTGCGTTAGCTATTAAGATTATACTTCCATTTTCTTTTCACAGGTATTTTCCTTAGAAGAAGAAATGATTTCTACAAAATACAACAAAGAGTTCTATTCTTTCCTTCATTTTTCCCAACCCTCAAGGAGCCTATTTTGTTTGAGATGAAAATGTGAAAATGTCATGTTGCAAATGTACGATAACTTAGTTGTTTTCAGCAAGTGTACTATTCAATGAAGTTGAAATCTGAATTTATATTAGACTATTACTGTCTTGATATTGATGGATTTTTTATGTCAGGTAATCAATAAAAAAATAAAAGAAGTGCTGAGAAAAGTAGTCATCATAGAAAAAAATGACATTAATAAGTAAAGACGTGGGAATGGATGAAAAATGACAACTAATTAGACTAGACATTTTGCTTCATTATAAAAAATCACCATCCAAGTTAACTTAAATTGTTTTGATTTACAGAATAAAGAGTTCATTAAAACTATGTCAACAAGCATATAGAGGATGACTTTGTGTATGATTGTCAAAGAACCAAGACTTTGCATTGAAAATATGCTAGGAGACAGTTATATTTTATTTGCAATCTATAGAAGAAAACTGTACTCAGGTTAGAGTGCTGGTCAAACAAACAGGATCACTCTTATGATTTATATATTAGTATAATAGACTGGCCAGTTAAAATTCTCCACTTAAAAAATATTTTTCATAGATGAAGCTAATTAAATTTTTTGCTGTGTATTTATGGGACACGTGTTCTCGTTTCTTTGCATGCCTCGTAAGTGTTTGTTAAAAACTAGATGTCTTGTATGTCACAACATGGATATTCTAGCCTTAAGATTCTTACCCTCTCCAGGTTTTTTTTTGCTGGCTACCCGCTGTAGTTGTCACTGTCTGTCATTGTCTATTAATTTTGTAAAGTCTGCATTGTTTGTCATTTGCGGCCATTAAAGATTCTGTTCTGTTAGCACAGTGGTCAGCTAGTTATTCAACAGAGGTTTCTTTAAGTGTCTGGAACCAAAGAAAAACAAATCTCCAAGCTTTGCAGTTGGGTTGTGTGATTAAATAATCTGCTGGTTACAGTAAGCTTTTTCTTTTTTTGAAAAAGAATTACTTTGGTAAGACATGTTTCACCTAAAATTTGCCGTTTTAACCATTATAAGTATACAATTCCGTGGTGCTATTTCCAATGTTGTGTCACCATCATTGTGCATGTCCGTGTCTAACTGCGTTGCGCATGCAGACAGGCTGTGCCTCACACATCCAGGCAGACGTGAGACTGCTAGGGTGAGGCACGTTTGCCCACTGTTCTACGGAGGCTAGGTTCGCTATGATTAAGCTGGACACTCAAGATGCACAGTACTGGCAAAATGGAAGCTATTATTATTATTATTGCTTAAAAAAACTCCAAATATTTAAATAATAAGAAAAATAATTCCCAAAGGAGAAACACTTACCCTTCCCCACCCCCAAATTGCCTATGTCCATTTCTGTGTTGCTAGGCAGGCACACCGTGGTTCAGGTCAGATGCTGTGTTCCTGTCACTGCTGGCTTTGACCAACACCATACCGCTCAAGACTCGCACAGGCTCCTGGGGTTCTGCTCTACTGCCGGCACTTGCTGAGCTTTGCTGCTAACGGAAGGACCCTGCACAGGATCTCCTGTGCATGTGAAAAATAATGTACCTCCTACAATTTGTTTGTTATAAATATGCTGTAAATAGTACTAACTCGAGTAGTAGTTAATTTAAATAGTCCAATTGATTTTTTTTTTTTTTTTTTGGCCTACTTTAATTAAATAGTGAGGGTTGTGTGTTAAAATGTGTACCTATAATGGTGGATACACTCATTTATCCTTTTATGTCAGGTAATCAATAAAATGCTTTTTGCATTAAAAAATCTTCCCCTTTATCTCTGGAAATGATCTTTTTCTCGAAAGTCTATCTCTTAGATATCTAGTGCTGCTGTAACAGAAATACCATGAGTGGATAGTTTTTAACAAATACAAACATATTTTTCACTGTTTAGGAAGCTCCAGTTCTTGAGAAGCACCTTCCATCCCTGTTGCCTTTGGAGGAAGGTCTTTGTGTCTTTGGCTTATGCTCCTCATGAACTTCCTGTGCTTGAGTTTCTCTCATTTCTGCTTGCCTGTTTAATCTCTTTTATATCTCAAGAGAGGTTAGCTCAAAACACACCTACACTAATCCTACCTTATCAACATAACAAAGACAGCTCATTACCAAATGTGATTATAGCCAGAGGCATAGAAGTTAGGATTTACACCATATATTTTCAGGGGACATGCATAGAAGTTAGGATTGACGACATATATTTTGAGAGGACATAAGTCAATCTATATTAGTCTGTCTCCTCTGGTAATCCTTACTTTAATCATATTTAACATATATCTCTTGTAAATCGCATATTTGGGGTCATCCTGTCTTATTCTGTATGAAAATCTTTGCTACAACCAGAGTGTTTAATTACTTAAATTTCATGTAACAACTGATATTGCTAGATTTGCAATGAAGATACATTTTCTCTCAGCATGAGGTTCTGTCTTTCTGGACGGAAGTCTTTGCTAGACGTGTCTGAATCTCTACCAGGGCTCAGGCCACTCTTAGAGCCTCCTGTTTTATTGCATGTTTTTAGTTTTATTTATGTCTTGTTTCTTCATTTATTCATGTGTTTATTTATTTTTTGATTCATTCACTTGTGTACTTATTTACCTATATATTTACTTATTTATTTTGCATCATATGCCACTGGGAACCTGTGAGACCTTACATTTCTCGTATTTTTTTCCTCACTCCCGCTGCTGTCAATAAGGAGATGCTTCTTATTTCATCTAGGTGGGTATTTTTGCAAATTCTGGATTTTGTTTCATCAGACTTGTCCATATTTTTCCCTTTTGTGTTGCGGCTTCTTCACCATTGCCCTATAGTTTGATAGAAATGTTCTAAGAAACTTCCCAGTGAGTCTCTGGACCGTGTATTGTTCTTCCAATTCCTTTTGATATTAAGATTAAAATCTTAGTCAATACAGAGGTTTGCCTGTTCAGTTTATAAAGATCCCCAAAGGACCAGGAGAATCTGTGCTTCCAGATTACAAGCAGTCTCCAGGTGACAAATGTCTCACTTATGGGTGACTCATGTTGAAGAAAGGACTGCCATAAAGCCTTTTATATGAAAAATTTGAGTTAAATACATGCAATGGCTCATGATAACAAGTGTATACATGACTTTGTCATGCCCATGATAAAACTGTGCAGTTTGGAAGAGTTTCCTAAGCATCTTATACGCATAGATATTTAAATCATATACAAACTTTTGACTAACTGGTGCTACATAGCAGCCATATGTACCTGTTACAACTTATCCGTGAATTCATCTTAAAGATAGACTTATGGATCTTCTTCGTAACCCAGTGACACCCATACCACATCCATAGTGATTCTCCCTGGAGAGGGACTCACTGTGCAAATTCTTGGAGACAAAAACCAAAAATTTGTCAAGTGGATTATTAGGTATGATAGTGAAAGAAATCCCTTATATGTCTATCTTATGGTTTATGAGCACCATGTTCTGGCTGTGAGGGATATGTTACCACATGTCATCTCCTACTAAAGCATATGCTAAATTTTGTAAAATGGGACGACAGCCTCACAAGGTGTTCCCTTCTACTTGGCATGACTTCTGAGCCTTCTTTAAAGCATTGCTGCACACCAACTGCTTCTGGATGACACACCACTTACCCATGGTGAGACAAGTGAGGTCTGAGGTGACTGCATTGCCACATTTCTTTTACCACAGAAACAGTCCAAGGTCGAAGATGACGTGGTATGGAATACTATGGCAATCCATGAGGCCTTCAGTCCTTCCGAGTACAGTGGTTTGGCAGGAGTTTGTTGAGAAACGAAGGGAAATCCATTCCCAAAATTCATATCTATTCTCATGGGGAATGCAACCACCACAAGAAATATTGCCAGGCAGGTAGAGGGAAAAAAGCCCAGTGCTGTTGAGGCAATTCCAACTCATAGCAACTCTTTAGGACCACTCATAGAGTTTTCAAAGAGCACCTGGTGGATTTGAACTGCCTGCTTTCTGGTTAGCAGCTGTAGCACTAAACTGCTAAGCAAACAGGCTTTCCAAGGCAGGTAGAAACGCAGGGGGATATGGTCTGACTTTTCTCTCCATCCATCTCTACTTCTCCCGCTGTGCCCCACATCAGCCATGCTCACCTGAAAGCCTGAGGGGGAGATCCCATTCCGCACAACGCAAGGCAGAGAAGGGCGAAAGGGTGTAGGAGGAGTTGATAATGGAGAACAATCAGACACATTCACATTCTTAAGTTCTTCTGCCTGCAGCAATGATGTGTGCTGAGTTTTGAACCTATGATTCAGTCTCTAGCATTGCATAGAGGACAGTAGAAACATTATTTGAAAAAAGAGAAGGGGTGAGACTCCCTGGGTATAAATTGCAGACAGGGCAAACCAAAGGCAGACAAACACTTCTTAAGTAATTGTTCTAGTAAATTGCTAACAAACAGTATGGCCAACTTGTGCTGGCAGTGATACACGAAAATAGATCTTTCATGGAAAAGAGAAGCTGTCATGGACCTAATATGGTTATTGACACTTGTTGCGTCTCTCAGAATAGTCAAGTGCTGGAAGGCAACTGATTATACTGAATGAAAATACATTCTTTTCACAATCAGATAAAATGAGACGGGCCCAAAGCCAGAGAATATTCTTTGATTGGGCCTTTACTTTATTACCCTAAATTTAGCCAGCTGAGTTTTGTTATGTATCGTCTTATTCAGTTTTTGAAATGGGGCTTTGGCATTTATCATGACATCTCCTTTTCATTGCAGAGATATCATAAGGCTCTATAATTACCATCACAGAACGCAGTCTTTTTTAATACAATGTGCTTAGCTTATAGTAAAGCCCCATGTTAGTTTGTGATTAACAGGTTGCTCTGGCTAAATCCAGACTCCAGAGACTTGTTGAGACAAAGCAGGAAAAACCGTCCCTTATGAGTTGTTAGCAATTCTCTTTTCTAAAGATGGAAGTTCCAACTCACTTGTGTTAGCCCTTTAGTTGTACAAATATAAAGCGTGTATCTACATACTGTAGGACAAAATGTAGTTTCCTGAACAACATTAATATAACTGTTACGTGTTTAGTTTTGTTAGTATCTATATATCTTTGTACTTAAGCTGGGGGATAAAATGTTTTTAGGGTTTATAAATCAAGGCCACAATTTCACTGATATTTCAGAAGTTTCTAGGGTGGTTGTTTAAAACTTTATGCTTTGAATGAATTTTAGACTCAGAGAAAAGTTGCAAAAATAATACAAAGAATTTCCCTATATCCTTCACTCAGTTTTCCCTAGTGTTAACAAATTAATAACCACAACACAAGTATCAAAATTAAAAAACAATGGTGCAATACTATTAATTAAGTTATAGCCTTTTTTTTTTTTTTTGATTCACCCGGTTCTTCACCAATATCCTTGTTCTTTTCCAGGATCCAGTCCAGGGCCCTACAATGCGTTTAGTTGTTCTGAACCCTTGGTTTTTTTCCAATCTGTAGTAGTTTCTCAGTTTTTCTTCAACACTTTTAAAGATACAAGTCAGTATCTTTGTGGAATGTCCTTCAGTAAGAGTTTGTGTGTTATCTCATGATGGAGTTGAAGTTTATGTATATGTGGAAAGAAATCCCAGAAGTGATAAGACTCCCTCAGTACTTCGTCACATCACATGGCATGCCAGATGTTGGTATGTGTTACCACTGGTGACTCCAACTGCAGTCACTCAGTTGAGGTTCGGTCTGCTGGATTCTCCACTGTGTGTGTCTTATTTTATCTTTGAAACAAGTAAATATTTTGGGAGAGATAATTTTCTGTTATGCAAATATCCTTTCTCTCCTCAAACTTTTACTTGTTAATTTTAGCACCTGTCAGTAGGTCTTGCCTGTCATGATGATACATATGTTGTTCTAAGGGTGTTTTTCTATTTTGTCTATGTTTCTTTTGTAAGGAAGAATTTTTCACCTTATTTGTGTTTATTCATTTATTTATATGTGTCATTACAGGCCACTAATATTTGTTTTCTTTTCTTTTCTTTTTTTTTTCATAGGTTATAATGCAATACTACCAGGTTCCTGGGTGGTAAAAATGGTTAATATGCTTGGCTGCTAACTGAAATATTGAAGGAAGAAGTCTTATGAAAAACTGGCCATTGAAAACCCAGTGGATCACAGTTCTTCTCTGATATACATGGGCTCACTGTTATTCAGAATCAGTTTGACAGCACAGTTATTATGTGACAGTATAGTCATTATTACATTGCTCAGTTTGTTGCAGCTTTGGCCATTGGGAACACTTTCTGGGTGTTCCAGTGCCTTTCAACATGCCCCGCTTCCTCACTTTTTGTGACCACTAGATGCTCAAGGCTTATGTTGCACTTTCCCTGGTCAGCCCTGGAATACAAGGTTTGACAATTATGTTCACAAACTTGCCACCATGAGCTTACATTGCGGCAATATACAAACAATTTGGTAAGGTTTCATAACCTTGGCATATCAGTGTCTCACAGCTGTGTTTGTGTCGACATGCTGTGGTGTCTTGCTGAGTGGTGTTCATTATTGTTGTTGTACATTTTTGTGTGCTGTCACAAGAATGTCAGAGCTTGAATTAGAGCAATGAACAAACAAGAGTGGAAGTGAAAACAGGGAAATGTTAGTCGAAGTTCATGGTGATAATGCCATGAAGAATATGGCATTGTACAAACGGATTAAATGTCTTTCTGAGGGAAGAGAAAGCATCATTGATGAAGGGAGGTCAGAGCAACCAGTAACAAGCAGAAATGATGAGAACGTTGCAAAAACTCATTGAATTGTGCATCAAAATCATTGGCTGAATGTGAGAAGCATAGCAAACCGAGCAAACATTGATAGCAAAACAGGAAAATCTGACCTGAAAATCTTGACATGAGAAAGCTGTGTGCAAAAATGGTCCCAAAGGAGATCACCAATGAACAAAAGCAAAGGAGAGTCAAAGTTTGCCAAGAGAGGCAAGAAAATGTTTTGGGCCATGTTGTCATTGCTAATGAAACATAGGTGTACCAATACAACCTTGAAACAAAGCATCAAAGTGCACAATGGAAGTCAGCCAATTCTCCATGACCAAAAAATTTCCATCAGTCCAAATCAAGAATCAAAACAATATTGCTGAATTTTTGATATCGGAGGGATTGTTCATTTTGAATTTGGTTAACTGGACAGTTAACCAAGCTTACTATTTGGAAGTGCTGAAACAGCTGTGTGGAAAAGTTAAGATGAAAATGACCTAAACTTTTTGCCAACAACTCTTGGCTCTTCCATCATAACAATGCTCCAGCTCACATGGCACTGTCTGTGAGGGAGTTTTTAGTCAGTAAACAAGTAACTGTATTAGAATACCCTATCTACTCACCTGATCTTGCCCCCAATAACTTTTTTCTTTACCCAAAGATAAAGGAAATATCAAAAGGAAGACCTTTCGATGACAATCAGGACATCAAGGGTAATACGATGACAGCTCTGATGGCCATTCCAGAAAAAGAACTCCCAAACTGTGGACTAGGTGTTGGCATAGGTGCATACCTTTCCAAGGGGAGTACTTCAAAGATGGTCATAGTAACATTCAGCAATGAAATGTGTAGTACGCTTTCTCAGATTTGTTTGCAAACTTAATTGTCAGACCTTGTATTTTTCAAAGCACACTAATGGCTCTGGTTTTCAGTTTAACCACAAGACCCCTTCTTTGCTTTCCAGTTTCCTTATTTGTCACCCCTTTCTACAACAGTGAGAGAAGCCTGACTTTCATTATCAACAATATCTTTACTTATTTGTCTAATCTCAGTATACACATAAAGCATTTTAGAACTTCTAACCCATAGCCCTCTGAGAGAAACACTGGTGGCATAGTGATTAAGAACTATGTCTGCTAAACAAAATCACAGCAATTCTAATCTACCAGGCACTCCTTGGAAACTCTGTGGGTCCTATATGGTCGCTATGAGTTGGAATCAACATGACAGCAGTAAGTTTACTTTTTTCATCCTTGTGAGTAGTAAATTATCCACTAGAGTACCATAGTGTTATACTGTTATTCTTGTCTTTGACTTTTTAGTAGCCAGTCAAAATATTGTTTTCCAGAGTTACTTAGGACAATTATTTTCTTTATTATACCCTTTAGTGCTTTTATGCTAGTTATTTGTAACTCAGTTGGTTTCATGTACATGTTCCGTTTTAGTTGCCCTGATAATCTCATTAGAATTTAAAAAATTACATACAATGAAACTCAGTCTTTGTGGTATATGGTTCTATGGGTTTTGACAAACATATAATATGGAACAATTCCATCATCCACAACATTTTCTTGTGGTGCCCCTTTGTTGTCAACACCAATCTTACTCCTTATCCCCTGCAACCAATGATTTGTTTTCTGTTCATCAAGTTCCACTTAGACATCTAAATAAAATCCTATAATATGTAGTCTTCTGGATCTGTATTCTATATAGTAAAACACAGTTAGTAGCTATCCATGTTATTGTGTGAACAGTAATTTGTTCCTTATTGTTGAATGGTATTCCATCCAATGTACACACCACGGCTTGTTTATTCACTGATTCAGGGCATCTGAACTGTTTCCAGATTTGGGTAATTATAAAGAAAGTTGTATGATGGACGTCAAGGACAGGAGGAAGGGGCCGTATGAGTCAGAGTCAGTAGAACTAGATGGTACCTGGCCACCACCACTGACAGTTCAAGTGGGGTACACAGAGTGGAGCCCTGGACATAGTGGGAGAAGGAGTAGAAGGCAAAGCTGGAACTCTACCAAAAGTCAAAAGTCCACACTTAATGGTCCTTCTGATTGGAGGGCTCCCTGGGAGCATGACTCCTGGACTGTCTAACCCTAAACTGCAACCAGCACCGGGGTCAGCTCCCTAGACAAAGATTGAACTTGACTATACAAAACATTGAGTGAGGCTGTCAATGAACAGATCTTTGGACTTCAGCATGTACACGGGGATGTCTGAGAGGCTCATCGCTTGAGCGAAGATAATTGGGTAAAGGGATGGGGGGCAGATCTTGGTCAAATGGTCACAGGAAGTTCCTGAAAAAAGGAGAAGGGTGCTGTTGGGGGAGGAGTGCAGCTAGAATAGAACAGCTGTGCAACTTCCGGGTCGATTCCGTCTTTTTGCTATTGTGAACTGTGCTGCGATGAACATTCATGTGCATGTATCAGTTGGTGTGAATGGCCTTGATTCTGTAGGATATATTCCAAGCAGAGGAATTACTGAGTCAAATGGTATATCAATATCCATTATTTTAAGGTAATGCCAGATTGCTTTTCAAAGAGGTTCCATTCTGCAATCCTACCAGCCATGCAGGATAGTTCCAATCTGTCCACAGCCTCTCCAGCATTTGTTGTTTTGTGGTTTTTGGATCATGGCCAATCTTGTTGGGGTGAGATGGTATCTCATTGTCGTTTTGACTTGAATTTCTTTAATAATTAATGATTATGAACATGTCCACATGTGTTTTTTGGCTGCCTGGATCTCCTCTTTAGAGAAGTGTCTGTCCATCTCCTTTGCCCATCGCCTAATTTGATGATTTATGTTTTTCTTGTTGATATTTTGTAGTATCTTATAGATTATGGAGATCAGGTGTCAGTCTGACATAGAGTTGCCAAATATTTTTTCCCATTCTGTAGGTGGTCTTTTAATTCTTTTGATGAAGTCTTTGGATGAGCAGAAGTGTTTGATTCTTATTAATTCCCATTTATCTATTTTCTCTTCTGATGAATGTGTTTTGTTTGTCAGATTTTGAAGTCTGTTTATATTGCATATTAAAACGTCCATTGTTGACCCTATTTTATCTTGGATGAGCTTTATTGTTTTTAGCTTTTATATTTAGGTCTTTTATCCAGTTTGAGTTGCTTTTGTATAAGGTGTGAGATATGGGTCTTGTTTCAATTTTTTGCAGATGGATATCCAATTATGCCAGCACCATTTGTTAAAGATACTGTTCTTACCCCAGTTTAAAATCTTAGGACCTTTGTCAGATATCAGCTGTTTATAGGAGGACGGTGGCATCTATGGGGTCTCTACTTTGTTCCATTGGTGTATATGTCTCTTTTTGTACAAATACCAGGCTGTTTTGACTACTGTGGCAGTGTAATAGGTTTTAAAGTCAGGTAGTGAGAGGCCTCCTAGTGTGCTCCTCTTTATCAGTAGTGCTTTACTTATCCAGGGCTTCTTCCCTTTCCAAACAAAGCTGATAATTTGTTTCTCCATCTCATTAAAAAATGTCACTGGATTTGTATTGGGATTGCATTACATAGGTAGATTGCTTTGGGCAAAATAGACATTTTCACAATATTGAGTCTTCCTATCCATGAGCAGGGCAGATTACTCTATTTACTTAAGTCTCTCCTAGTTCTACCCTGGCCCCTAGGGTCGCCATGAGTCGGCTCCGACTTGACGGCACTTGGCTAGTTTCTTGCCGTAAGGTCTTGTAATTTTCTCTGTAAAGATCTCTTATTTCTCTAGCTAGATTTATTCCTAGGTATTTCATCTTCTTGGAGGCTATAGTAAATGGAATTCATTTGGTGATTTCTTCTTTAATAATTTCACTGTTGATATAAAGGAATCCTATTGATTTAATTATGTTTATCTTGTATCCCAATACTTTGCTGAATTCTTCTATTAGCTCCAGCAGGTTACTTATGGATTTCTTTGGATTCTCTGTATAAACATTCATATCATCTGCAAACAGGGAAGTCTTTACTTCATTGCCACTACAGATGCCCTTTATTTCTTTGACTTATCTAATTGCTCTGGCTAGAATTTCTAGCACAATGTTGAATAGAAGTGGTGAGAGTGTGCATCCTTGTCTTGTTCTCATTCTCACAGGGAATTCTTTCAGTCTTTCACCATTCAGGATGATGAAAGCAGTTGCCTTTGCATAGATGCTACTGATTATATTGAGGAATTTCTCCTCTATTTTTATTTTTCTGAGAGTTTTAAGCATGAATGGATGTTGAACTTTG
The DNA here is from genome assembly GCA_028571685.1 of Heterohyrax brucei. Classification (NCBI taxonomy): domain Eukaryota; kingdom Metazoa; phylum Chordata; class Mammalia; order Hyracoidea; family Procaviidae; genus Heterohyrax; species Heterohyrax brucei. The sequence goes on from CM053152.1 coordinate 42,924,760, forward strand.
TCAAATGCCTTTTCTGTATCAATTGACAAAATCAGGTGATTTTTATCTTTTGTGTTATTAATGTGGTTGATTGCATTAATTGCTTTTCTGATATTGAAACAGCCTTGCATCTCTGGAATGAAATCAGCTTGATTATGATGAATTTTTTTTTATATGCTGTTGAATTCTATTGACTAGAATTTTGTTGAAGATTTTTGCATCTAGATTCATGAGCAATACTGGTCTGTAATTTTTTTTGTTTTTCTTTTTGTTTTTGTGGGATCTTTCCCTGGTTTGGGTATCAGCGTTATGCTGGCTTCATAGAATCAATTTGGAAGTATTCCATCTCTTTCTACGGTGTGAATCAGCCTCAATAGTATTGGAGTTAATTCTTCTCTAAAAGTTTGGTAGAACTTTCTGGTGAAGCCTTCCGGGCCAGGACTTTTTTTGGTTAGTAGATTTTTGATGACTTTCTCAGTCTCTTCCTTTGTGATAGGTTTATTAAGTGGATCTATTTCTCTTTGTGATAGTCTTGGTGAGTCATATAAATCTAGAAATTTGTCCTTTTTCCCCAGGTTTTCAGACCTGTTAGAGTATAGCTTTTCATAGTATTCTGTTATGATATATTTTATTTCAGTTGGGTCTGTTGTAACATCTCCCAACTCATTTCATAATCAGATTATTTGCATCTTCTGCTGTTTTTCTTTTGTAAGTTTAGCCAACGGTTTATCAATTTTGTTGATCTTCTCTAAGAACCAGCTTTTGGTTTTGTTAATTTTTTCAATTGTTTTTCTGTTCTCTAATTCATTTAGTTCTGCTCTAGTCCTTATAATTTGTTTTCTTCTGGTGCCTGAGGGGTTCCTTTGTTGCTCTCTTTATACTTGTTCAAGCTGTGAGGTGAATTCTTTAATTTGTGCTCTTTCTTCTTTCCAGAAGTGTGCATTTATAGAGATAAACTGACCTCTGAGCACTGCTTTTGCTGTATTCCATAAATTCTGGTAGGATGTGTTTTCATTCTCATTTGAATCCATAAATTTCTTTAATGGGTCTATAATTTCTTTTACAACCCAAGGCTTTATGAGCAAAGTATTGTTCAGTTTCCACAAGTTTGAATTTTTACCTATGAATTTTCCATTATTGATTTCAACTTTTGTAGCTCTGTGGTCCGAGAAGATACTTTGCAATAAATCAATGGTTTGGATTTTATAGAGAATTGTTTTATGACCTAACATGTGGTCTATTATGGAGAATGTTCCATGCGCCTTGGAGAAGAAGGTGTATTTATCTGCTGATGGATGAAAAGATCTGTATATTCGGATAAGGTCAAGTTGGTTGATTGTTGCAGTAAGATCTTCTGTATCTTTACTGAGCTTTTTCCTAGATGATCCATTCTTAACTGAAAGGGGAGTGCTAAAGTCCCCAACTATTATTGTGGAATGATCAATCTCATTTTTCAATGTTGTCAGTATTTGTTCAGTGTATTTATGTGCTTTGGTATTGGATGTGTAAATATTTAATATTGTTAAGTCTTGTTTGTGTATTGAACCTTTCAGCAATAGTGACCAGCCTTGTCCACAATAGTGGACTTTACATTAAAATGTATTTTATCTGAGATCAGTATTGCCACACCTGCTCTTCTTTGTGTATTGTTAGCTTAATATATATTATTCCAACCTTTAATTCTCAATTTGTTCTTATCTTTAAGTCTAAGGTATGTTTCTTGCAAGCAACATATAGGTGGGTCATGTCTTCTGATCCAGGATATCACTTGCTATCTCTTTATTGGAGTGTTCAGTCCATTTACATTCAATGTAATTATTGATAGATATGTGCTTATTGTCATCATTTTGATGTGATTACTTTTGTGTTGATGTTCTCTATATTGTTTTTAATATTCTGTTCTGGAGCATTCTTCTTTATGGATTGTATGAGTGTTGATTTTACATTCGTTGAGACTCCTGTATTGCATTTCTTATTTTCAAATAATGTATTGTTAATCTGCTTTATGGCTACATGTATTATCCCCCTTAACATATATTTATTGAAGTCAATTTTAAGTATTTTATAAGTCTGAAACTTTCTCTGCATAAAACACAACTGTAACTATTGTAGTATATCCCTCTTTTAATGTGATGATATTATAGTTGTCATGATATGATCATGGATTCCCTTATTATAATACTGTAGTTTTTGGCTTGGTTTGGTGAAGTTTTGTGCCTTTCTTAACTGATTATAAATTTGAATTATCACCTAAAACACACATTTAGGGAAGAGCTTCTTTCAATATTTCATGTAATTTTGGTTTAGCTTTTATGAAGTCTTTAAATTTCTCTTTATTTTCAAAAGTTTTAATTTCACCATTATATTTGATAGAGAATTTGCAGGATAAATAATTATAGGATGGAACTTTTTCTCATTCAGGGCTTTGAATGTGTCTGTCCACTGTTTTCTAGCCAGCATTGTTTTGGCAGAAAAGTCAGATGAAAGTCTACAGGGTTTCCCTCGGAATGCTAGTTTTGATTTGAGCCTTGCTGTCTTCAGAAGCACCTGTTTGTGTTTTAGCTTATTAAGCCTAATTATAATATGCCTTGGTGTCCTTCTTCTTGGATCTAACTTCTGTGGTGTTTGATAAACATCTTGGATACCTCTGTTCTCTTTGCTCATAATCTCAGGAAAGTTTTCTGTCAGCATCTGTACAGCAATACTCTCTATGTTGTCATTAATCCTCCCTTGTTCAGGAACCCCAATTAAACAAATTATTCCTCTTCATGGAGTCCCACATTTTTCTTAATGCTTCTTCATTTTTCTTATTTCTTTTCTCTGATTTCACCTCATAAATGCTGGTGTTAGTTACTTTGTCTCCTAGGTCACTGATTCTAATTTTCATCTTTTCAATCCTACTCTTTTGGCTTTGGATAGAATTAACTAATTTGGTAATTTTGTTATTAATCTGATGTATTTCAGATTGTTGATGTTCTAGCATTTCAAATAATTTACCAAACTTTTCATCTTGTTCTATTGTGTTTTGTTTAATCTCTAGGAGGGTTTTATATATAACTCTTTTGTAGTCAACCTCCAATAGATTCAGAAAGGCTTCTTCATCTGGAAATTTTTTTAATTTTTTGAATCTTTATTTAGGGAATTTTCTGGGGCATTTGAAGGCTGTTTCTTTAAATGATTAATTATAGTCTGCCACCTGTGTGCCATCTAGATACTATTTGATTTCTCTGATAATGGATCTAAGAGAACTGTTAGTCACCAATTGTCTCTATTACTCTAGTGATTTGGCTCAGGTGGGCTTTCAAAGGTGGAAGACTCTGCTTATTGGGTAGAAAAGAGGCTGCTCTGTTTATGGAGAAACTGGGGGCTGTGAGCCAATCTTACAATGTGAGTGAGAGAAAAGAACCGGGAAGAGTTGAGGCTTTTCAATAGAGAAATATTCAGGGAGAAATCAAGACTCTAAGCCTGAAAAGTAAACTGCACTTCTATGTAGGGAGCTGCCAGATGCTGAACTGGGAGCTGGGAGCTGTCCAACAGGCTGGCCTGAACAGGCAGTCGGGAACAGCAGACTCCACGTGCCAGCTTATAATGAAAGTATGTTACCGTTACCGGCCATTTGCAGAAGCTGCAGTTCTCTGTTACGGTGAATCAGCAGAAGCAGAGGTCAGATGGTCGCTGAATCATTTTTGAGAGGAGAAGAGTAGTCCGATACTGTTGCCCAGTCAAATATGTTATTTCCTAAGGTTCCCCAGATATTCAATGCTCCATAAAAAATGTCATCCAGGCCTTAGTTCTCAGAGGGAAATGAGGAGACGTCTGTTTACTCTGCCATCTTGTAACAGAAACTTACCTCATCATTTATGGACCATCTTTACATGAGGCAGAGCCCTGGTGGCACAGTGGTTAAGAATGGCTGCTAACCGAAAGGTTGGCAGTTCAAATCCAACAGCCACTCCTTGGAAACTCTGCAGGGCAGTTCTACTCTGTCCTTTGAGTCAGAATTGACTGAATGGCAATGTTTTACTTTGTTTACACAAGGTATGTTTAAGTGATTTCTCTTTCACTTTCCACATTAAGTTTCTGAACCCCAAATCCTCTTAGGCAAACAAAGCTTTTTCTTTCCTTAGTAGCAGCATCTTTCTCTGTAGAGTACTGTAGAAAAATTGTCATGCCCAGACATGTGACCTCATGTGATTCCTACAGGCCAGGCCAAAATGTGATCTAATGACTTTATTGAAGAAAGAATAAAAAACAGAACTCTCGTTACAGAGTTTTGTGTAATCACCAGGAACAGAAAAATGACTGGCAACATAAATATCAGAGGCATGGATGTTTTGTTTTTCACTTTTTCCAATATGCACTCATCCCAGTGAGAGAGCTTAAAATGAGACAGAGCCCCAGATCCAAATAGTCACACATGTCACAAAAAAACACCCCTCCCTGCTGCTTTCTTAATAACCCAGTGATTGCAGGTTAGCTCGAGCCCTTTCTCAGATGGCTGCCTCCACAGCTGATGGTTGTCTGGCTTGACAGGAGGCAGCTGTTAAAGTCTCTTCTTAGTCCTCTTCCTGCTCCTCTCCTCCTCAATACTCAAAGAAAAGAAGTCCAAGTTCTTCATCTGGGTGTATAAATTGAAGGCTCTTGGGTCTGAATAGAGGGAAAGAAAATATTAGTTGTTCTACTTTCAAAAGCCAGTTCATCATAAGAACAGATTTCATGAAGTGACCTAGGGCAAGGATTACTGCTTTTATCCTGTGGCTTCCTTTCTGTTAGAAAGTAAACATTGTTCATGTCTGGAAGGTTAGCAAAGCTAAAAATGTCTACTATCTGCAAGATCTAATGTTAAACTTACTGATTACAAATTGCTTATAGTAATGGATACCAGAAAACAACAACAGCAAACCCATGCTGTTGAGTCAATTCAAACTCATAGCAACCCTATAGAACAGAGTCGAACTACCCTATAGAATTTCCAAATAGTACCTGGTGGATTTGAACTGTCCGCCTTTTGGTTAGCAGCTGTAGCACTTAACCACTATGCCACCAGAGTTTCCAAAGTAGTGGATGGGTAACAAAAAGATACAAATTGTGACAGTGAAATGTGTTCAATAATAATAAGAGTACCAGCTACCACTGAGCTGATTTCGATTCATGGTGACTACCTGTGTGTTAGAGTACGAACATGGTCCACTGCATTTCACAAGGCTGAGTTTTGGGGAGTCCATCACTAGTTCTTTCTTCTGAGGGACGTGTGGGTGTACTCACACCTCCAGCAGTTTGGTTAGCAGCTGAGAGCATTAACTGTTTGTACCGTCCAGGGATTCTTCTAATAATAATAATAATAATAATAATAGCAGTGGCAAGTGTTTCTTGAATGTTCATCAATGCTGAGGATACGTCCAGTCAGGAATTCACAGCCCTTAATGTTGGGGTCACTAAGAGTCAGAATTGACAGCAATAGATTTTGCAACATTTTAACATCAAGCTACCTTTTCACCCTGTGACCTCTTCACATTCTGTTTCCCCAGATACACCCCCACTCTTCTCCCAGTGTCATGACCATTCTGTACTATTTTTCTTTCCCCTCCCCTCTCTACTCAGTATTTTTTGGGCTTCAGACATTAATTATGTCTTCTTCCTATTTTCTTTTTTATGTGTTTGTTAAAATGTATTCATATATTAAGAGCTATTCCTCATGACCATTGACTGTGAAATCTTTTATGAGCCAGTGAGAATTATCTTTCTTCTGTGTTCACCAATTGCATTTGTTTATGCTTCTAGCGTATAATTACCACTCTTTTCTTTACACCACAGTTTCTCATTGTGGTACAGAACGCTGCCCAGTGTGCAGTATCAGGGGCACATTAAGCACTAGTAAGGTAGCCATGGGCTGACTTGTGCTTAGCCACTCAGCTGTGGAGCACAGCGTCACACGAAATTCACAACATCTTTGATGTGGTGACAAACAGGAAATTGTGCTCTCTACAAATTAATGAGTAAGCACAAGTCAGCCCACGTATGTCTTGCCTGTTGGATAATCTTTGTCCGGTGTCATCTCCTTCTGGGTTAAAACATATGGTTTATTTCTATTTCCCAATCACTATTTTGTTTTGTGACTACATTTAGTCAGAGAAAATAAGTGAAATTGGTGTGTGAATGTTCCAGAAAATTTCATAAAAGGAAGTGTTCCTTTTTCATCCTTTCTCTTTCTTATCACTGTACAGAATATAGCTGCAATGACTGGAACAGGAGTAGCCATTTGGGGCTATGAAGAGAAAGGAGCTAGTGATCTTAGTTGTTATGAGACTACCATAACTTTGTTGGAGTACTCATATTTATGAGGATATAATAAGTTTATGTCTTATAATCAGGAAGAGAGCTCAGCAAATGGTACAGGTATGAAAAAAGTACTCAACTATTATAACATTTTATGTACAAACAGTAAAGAATTCTTAATAAATCCAGGATAACTGGGAGGTAATCTGGCATCAATTGTTATCATTCTCTTTAAAATGCAGGATACTTAAGTTCTCTTTCTCCTTAACTGATAGTCCTAATATAGCCATTTCAGAAACAGAAAACATTTACTGACATCCCATGAAGTATTTTGGAAGAACATAGAAACGTTTACTTTGGCTAAGAAAAGAATTTTTTTAAGTAAGTTAAAATATGTAATAGTCATTTAGAGTTTATTGAATGAAGAAAACTATAAAGATCCTTCAAAAGCTGTAGGGGAATCTGCAAGATTTTAGTAATTGAGGAGCTTTGCAAAGCATCATCAGCTGAAGACAAATATTGGGACAAATGACAGTTTGCCTTGGATTCCAACTCCACGATTATATGCTTCTGTGTAATAACAACAAGTATAAGCCACCACAATAATAATCCTTGTTATTTTGCTGGCAATTAATTAATACTTTTCAAAGAATGACAAGTACTGTAATTACTATGTGACATAAGAAAACTATATCAAGGGATGACAAAGCCATAGCGACACTATTGCTCCCTTAGTGTGGTTCCTAGACAATAAAGCACCCACAGAATTACACAACTTCATCAGTGATTAAAAGGATAAAGTCGCTGGATTCACTCTTAAGATAGCTACAATTTATTCTACTAATATTCCTCAGGAGTATACTTATAACTATATGGATTTATTTATTTGTTTTTACTTTATCTTACTTTAAAAAGTTTTACTGATTCTTATAAAAATACATAGCATACAACCAAAAAACCCACTGAAGTTGAGTTGATTACAACTCATAGTGACCCTATAGGACAGAGTAGAACTTCCCTCACAGGATTTCCAAAGAGCAGCTATTGGATCTGAACTAGCAATCTTTTGGTTAATGGCTGAGAGTAAAAAGAAAACAAAATGAAGTGAGAAAAAGGGAAAATAAGAGTTTAATTAAGATGAATTCAGGATAGCAGCTTAGTTCTCAAACTGCATGTCGTACAGTGCTTTCTGGGGAAATATGTGAAGAGAGAAATAGGACAAGGTACATGAATTAGAGCATCTGTAATTGAAATTAAAACCAGGTGCTACAAAAAACAATATTCTATCTGATACAGATGCTCAGAGAGGGCATTTTCTACTGTAAAAAAAACAAAGTACTAGATAATAGCAGTATAGTAAAGAATTACAAAGGGCTGTTCCAAAATGAGACTCACCAAATCTTTAATTCAGAAGCACTGAATATATATTTGGACTGAAATATGTTAGTAAAAATTAAATTTTTATATTGGGGGATATATATATCCCTTGATGTAGTTTTCTTAAAGAGACTGGAAAAAATACATAGCTGACATCAGACGTCCAGCAATATCACATCCTCTATGAAGCTATCTTGAGAGACCCCTGCCAGAGCAGACCCTCAGATTTGCAGAGCACTTTGTACCTAGGAGATAGTGTGCTAGGTAATGTATTTTATCTTTCACACTAGACTTCAGGTTCTTTGAGGACAAGGAACAAATTAAATGCATCTGTTAATCTTCCAAAACATGTCAATTAATGCCTTGTATTCAGCTTAAACGGAAACTATGATAGCATAGTGGTTAAGTGTTATGATCACTAACCAAAAGGTTGGCAGTTCAAATCCAGCAGGTGCTCCTTGGAGACTCTATGGTGCAGTTCTCCTCTGTTCTGTAAGGTTGCTATGAGTCAGAATTGACTCTACAGCAATGTATTTGGTTTTAGTTTATTCTTCTTAGGTAAAATATATCTGTACCATAAAACTTTGAGGTTACTTTCAATAATAACCAGATAATAATTAAAAAACCAAACTCAGTGCCACTGAGTTGATTACAACTCACAGCAACCCTATAGGACAGAGTAGAACTGCCCCATAGGGTTTCCAAGGCTCTGATCTTTACAGGAGCAGACTGGTTGGAGTTCAAACTGCCAGCCTTTCAGGTAGCGGCTTGGTGCTTCAACCACTGTGCCACCACGGCTCGTCAACATAGCAATGCTAAAGTAGAAACAGAAAACCAAAGTTACATAAAGTATGCAAAAAGTAGAACTATCAGGATTGAAGAGGAGAAGAAGAAAGCTACCCAAGCCACAGGGCCAGCATAGTTCCTATCATTAGGTCTTTCTCCTGCTTTTGAGTTTCTAGGCCACCAAGGAAACAGAGACATGATTAGTAACAAAGTCTCTACTATCGGGGAGGAGAAAACATGGGATGTATTTCAGCAGAAGCAAGACTTTCTTAAGACTAAATCTTAGGAACAAGCATTTCACTCATGGACCACAATGGATTCTCCAGAGTCATTTCTTGTGGTGTTAAAATTAAAGGGACAGTATTAACACACGAGTTAGAGGCACAGACACTTTGCTTCATGATATTGTATCTTAGTACCCAGTTAAAGTACTAGGAGATATTTCAGTTAACCTGTCTCTTAGACTGTCTGGCTCATACGTATATGCAAGATTTTGGAAGTGTCTGATTGAAATCGATGTACATTTTGGCATCTTTGCTGGGCAAAGTTTGAAAAAGATTTGTAATTATTGATAAAAGAGAAAATTATATGTCCACAGAAGCCAGAATGCTAGTGTGTAGGGTATTCTCAGTGGATGAGAACAGGGTTTGGGGTTGGGGATGGCTTGCTTTATCTCCACATACGAAGACTGCCAACTAAGTTTGTGAACTAATCCTAGAAAAAGTGCTAGATACTTCACTACTGAATATCAATACAGTCACCTTCGAAGTACTCCCTTTGGGAAGTTATACACAGACATCAGTGCCTAGTCCACCCTTCAGAACAATTTTGGGACTCTTTTTCTGGAATCGCCATGAGTCAGATCTGACTCGACGGCACTTGGTTTGGCTTGGCTTTCTGGAATAGCCCTCAGAGCTGTCATTCTATTACAATACCTTTGTTGTCCTGAATGTCATCAAAATGTCTTCCTTTCGATATTTCCTTTATCTTCAGGTAAAGAAAAAATTCATTGGGAGCCATATCAGGTGAGTAGGGAGGGTGTTTCAATACAGTGATTTGTTTACTCACTGACAACTATACAATTAACTTCCTGAATTTGCTACCATGCCAGTGTGCATGATGGCTATTCCAGAAAGCACTCCAAAATTGCTTTGAAAGGTGGACTAGGTGCTAGCATTGGTGCATAGCTTTCCAAGGGAAATACTTGGAAGGTGACCATAGTGATATTCAGCAATGAGGTATGTAGCACTTAGAACAATTAAGTCTGCGGGCTTGATTGTCAGACCTCATAGACATGAGGGTTATTAAGGATGAGCAATAAGAATACCAAACGAAACTCATTGCCATCGAGTTGATTGTAACTCACAATGATGCAGCAGGAAAGAGCAGAATCTCTCCCAGACTTCCCAAGGAGGGCCTGGTGGATTCAAACTGCAAACTTTTTGGTTAGCAGTCATAGTACATAACCACGAGGCTATCAGGGATTCTGAGCAATGGAAAGGAAAGAGACAAATTTGGCTAGAAAAAAGAAAACAAGGTCAGATGTAACTGGTTTTGTTATCTGTAAAAGAAAGTATCTTACAAGACATATATTTAAAACACCAGGTACTATATTCATATGGAAACCCTTGGGTGCTAACCTAGAAATGAGCAGTTCGAATCCACCAGCGGCCCCTTGGAAACCCTATGGTGCAGTTCTACTTTGTCCTTATAGGATTGCTCCACATGTGAGCTGGAATAAGCTTGACAGCAGCTAACAACAACAACATATTTATAATGTGTATACATTGGTGTGTAATCCATTAATTTATAGTGAAAGAAACTGAGCTAAATATCAGTTAATAAAAGTAAATATAAATATGAATACACATGTGCTAACTGCAGTTTTTGCAAGTTTAACTTTTCAAAGAATGGTGACTTAGATAGGCTTTAAAGATACTTTTCAGCACAGAACACCAGATGGTTGAGAGAGTTTTAAATGGAGAGTTAATTATTAAATAGCTCATGCCTTTTCAATAGATCAACAGAGATAAAATATTTTTTTTTTCCAGAACATATATATGTTCCTATTTTTGTTTTGTTTTGTGGTGTTATATTGGTAGCAACTTGTGCTCCCTTTACTTGAATATTTGTTTTTGCAGTATAAAAGAAAAGGAAAAAGGGCAGTTAGAGCACTTAATTTACTCTAGCGAAAGAAACATGTTTGTAGATAAAAGCTAAATGCTTCTTGGCTAGTTACTGTTTGTAATTACTCTACGTTCCAGTAGGGGTCAGGATATAGCAGTCTGTGAACTCACACACTTGTAGGGTTAAATGAGAAGCCATAGCCTGTACATTTGGAGTGCTTGTGTGGGCAATGAAAAAGCTCCTTTTTTGTGTGTGCATATGACCCTGGTTAATACTGTTCAGTTCCCCAAAGAGATTCTGATAATTTGCAAAATACTGTATAGTGGCAAATCAACACCTAGCCTAGTTTTCCTTCAGGGTACCTTTCTGCTTGCAAGCATTTCAAGACAAGATTTTCTGTTGTTGGTAAATGAGTGAATAGGCATTTACATTTCCAAATGTTATATTTCGGGACAAGACAATGCAAATGTTGTTATTAACTATGAGTGTGTCACTCATTGCATACTTAGTGACAGTGATTGTTTGTGCCAGGTATTCTTCCGGGCCATGGTTTGGAGAAGTGAATGGAACAAAAGTTCTGCCTGTGAGTTACTTACTTTCTACTGAAAGAAGACACATAAACAACTAAATAAAATGTAAGGTACTCATGACCTGCAGGAGCAATCGCAGAAATACCAGTATCTATAGACTTCTAGACTGGAGGTTGGCAAGTATTTTTGTGAAGTCCCAGATAATGACGTTTTTGTCTTTGGCGGCTCCGTTGTCTCTGTTACATCTATTCAATTCTACTAGTACAGTAGATCTATGGAGCCCTGGTGGTGCAGTGGTTAAGAGTTACAGCTGCTAACCCAAGTGTCAGCAGTTTTCATCCGCCAGCTGCTCCGTGGCAACTCTGTGGAGCACTTCTGTTCTGTCCTATAGGGTCACTGAGAGCATCAACCCAATGGCAGCTTCTTTTTCAAAAGAAGTATTTCCAAGCAGCCATTTAAAACATGTAGGTAAGTAAACATGACTGTGTTCTAAAAACATTGTATTTACAAAATAGTGAAAGCAGGCCAGATTTGTTCTTCTGGCCACAGTTTGATGACCCTTGTGTAGCTGTAGCTGTATAGAGTCAGAATTGACTTGATGGCAACAATGACAAGAACTATTGATAAAAGTAACAGTACTATTATAATGGAACCCAGTCACCAACATGCCAACAATCCTGTGAGGAAAAGCATTCAGTGGCTCTTTTTTAATGTAATAAAAACATATCTCTATCATATGGCTGAGAGAAGGACACTCCCAATTACCCAGCCATCCTGTCAATCAGCAGCATCTTTTTCCTGGTACACACCTGAAGGGGTGCGCGGCAGCAGCCTCTGCGATGGCTGAAGCAGCTTAGGGTCGAGTGGGGTCTGCAAGGTACAAGATGAGAGGATGTACTTGTGAGAAAAGTAGGAGTCAAATTCAGAGTTTCTTAATGGCAGAAATTTCTAGAAACATCAGCCCCACACTCTCAGGTTACTAACTTATTTTCCTTCAGAGGTGCTCACTTATTAGTGCATCTTCTGTTTCTCAAGTCCTGAGTGGAGGTTCTTGAACTACCAAGTTGCATCAGAATCACCTAGCAGAGCTTATGAAAAATGGCAGATTTCTGTGTCCTAAATACATCACCTTCCTCCATTCCTGGCCCCTATTCTGATCTAAATACAGCTAGGATACTTTTTTATACATCTTTGTTTATTATTCTTAATGTAACATTCCTAGGCGGCAAAAATGATTTCTGCTCGACTGCTAAGCTTACAGTTGACAGTTCAAACCCATCCAGTGGCACCACAGAAGAAAGACCTGCTGATTTTCTTCCATAAGATTACAGCCAGGAAAAACTCTATCAAGCAAGTCTACTCTGTAGTACACCAGGCCTCTGTGAGTTGGGTTTGACTCAATGGCAACTGATAGCAACAACATTGCCACCCCAGGTTGTTCTACTGATACTCTCTGAGAAACACTGCTCTAAAGAATTGTTTGGTGTCAGACAGATATGGAAAGATGGGAAATGATGGTGTAGAAAACTGGTCTTTCTTTTCTCCTCACCAGGCAGTTCTGCTAGTATAAAGGTACGTCAGATCACTCTATCTAGTAAATTGGAAACCCAGAAAAACTGCACTAGGGAATTGGGGGCGCTGAGACGGAATAAGGGAAAAACACAGAAGCAAAAGCACAAGAGAGTATGGCCTGGTGGGCTGTGTTATCTTAATTTACCCGCCTGGCTTGGCCCAGCTATACCGACTGCTAAGTGTTAGCTGCTACCTCTTCTTTGTGACACAGAGGCAGAGTTTTTTGTTTTTGTCAATCAGGAGAAGAAGCCTAAACATTGTTACAGTTAAAATAGACATGTGTTGCACACTTTCATTCTGCCCTATTCATCCAAAGAGAATATCAATCAAAAAAAAATTAAAACTCGTTTTCAAATTAGAGAATTAGAAAGTACTAGAAATTTGACATATGTGTTTCAGTTTATAGGAATCTAAAGCAAAAAAAATAAAAAAAAAAATTGTTGTTACTGAATTCCAATTCAAAGCAACCCTGTAGGACAGAGTAGAAGTGCTTCATAGGATTTCCAAGGATCAGCTGGTAGATTTGAACTACTGGCCTTTTGGTTACAGCCAAATTCTTAACCACTGTACCAGCAGGGCTCAGTGGGAGTCCCGGGGTATTGCAAATGGTTAAATACTGGGCTGCTAATAGAAAGGCTGGTGACTGAACTAATCCAGTGGTGCCAAAGAGGTAAGGCCTGGCAATTCTGTAAAATTATAGCTATTGAAAGCCCTCTGTTACAAGTCTGAATTGACTCAACAAGCGGTTTGGTTTGGGATTTGTGTGTGTGTGTGTGCATGTGTGTGTGTGTGTGTGTGTGTGCATGTGTGTGTGTGTGTGCATGCGTGTGTGTGTTAACATTTAGCTCATTTTATTTTCTGACCATAAGTCAAGACTACATAACCCTTTGGATTCTTTTTTTTAATTTTTTTTATTTTGATTGAGTGAGAGTTTACAATCCAAATTAAATCCAAATTTTTGTTGGGACCATTTGGTGTACCTCAGATGGCAGCTTGCTAACTTTTAAGAACCCAGATGCCACTCACCAATATGCGGTGCAGAAATCTTTCTTAACAATAGTTATCCCAGTTGGCCCCTGCTCCTGCTACTCTATACTCAATATTGGGTTAAGATTAGAAGAGTTTTCAGTTTATGCCGAAGTCCTCTTCCGTTGATCTTCTTTCTACTGTGTGCTGTCACTGCTTTAGTGCAACCAAATTTCTATCAACTATCTAATCTATGACCAGCCCTCTCCCTCTCTCCCCTCCCTTGCAGCCATTAAAGTCTTTTCTTCTGTATGTGACTGTTTTTCAGTTCTTATAGTAGGGATCTCATATAATATTTGTCCTTGTGCTACTGACTAATTTCACACAGCATGATGTCTTCCAATTGAAACCAGGTTATGAGATACTTCCTAAAATCATCATTGTTCTTTATCATTGCATAGTGTTCCATTGAGTATATGTACTATAGTTTGTTTATCCATTCATCTGTTGTTGGGCATCTGGGTTGATTCTATCTTTTTGCTATTGTAAACTGTGCTGCAATAAACATTTTTGTGCCTGTATCTATTCATGTGACTGCCCTTGATTCTGTAGGATATATTCTGAGCAGTGGGATTACTGGATCACATGGTGTATCTATTTCCAGCTTTTTAAGGAAGTGCCAGACTGTTTTGCAAAGAGCTTGTACCATTTTTGTAATCCCACCAACAGTGTAGGAGAGTTCCAGTTTCTCCACAGTCTCTCCAGCATTTGTTGTTTTTTGTTTTTGGATCATGGCCAAACTTGTGGGGGTGAGATGATATCTCACTGTAGTTTTGATTTGCATTTCTCTAACAGGTAATGATTGTCAGCATTTCCTCATGCATCTTTTGGCTGCCTGGATGTTCTCTTTAGTGAAGTGTCTGTCCATCTCTTTTACCCATTGCTTAATTGGGTTCTTTATCTTTCTCTTGTTGATATTTTGCAGCATTTGGTTTTGTGGATTATGGAGATCAGACATGGTCTGACATGTAGTTGCCAAATATTCTTTTCCATTCTGTAGGTGGTCTTTTAATTCTTTTGAAAAAGTCTTTGGATGAGCAAAAATGGTTGGTTCTTAGTGGTTCCTGTTTACCTATTTTCTCCTCTGTTGATGGTACTTTCTTTGGCAGATTGTAAAGTCTGTCTAAGCTGTAGATTAAAACTTTCATTGTTTACCTTATTTTTTTCTTGCACGACCTTTATCATTCTAGGTTTGGTATTTAGGTCCTTGATCCAATTTCAGTTAGATTTTATGTAAGGTGTGAGATATGGGTCTTGTTTGAATTTTTTGCGGATGGATATCCAATTTGGCCAGCACCATTTGTTAAAGAGATTGTTTTTACCCCAGTTTCCAATCTTAGGGCCTTTGTAAATATCAACTGTTCATAGGAGGATGGTGGCATCTCTGGAGTCTCAGCTTTGTTCCATTGGTCTATGTGTCTGTTTTTGTACCTGGACCGTGCTGTTTTGACTGCTGTGGCAGTGTAATAGGTTTTAAGTTCAGGTAGTGTGAGATCTCCCACTGTATTCCTCTTCTTCCGTAGTGCATTGCTTCTCCAGGGTTTCTTACCTTTCCAAACAGAGTGAGTGATTTGTTTCTTCATCTCATTAAAAAATGTCACTGGAATTTGTATTGGGGTTGCTTTGTATATGTAGATGGATTTGGGTAAAATAGACATTTTCATAGTGCTAAGTCTTCCTATCCATGAGCAGGTAAGTTTCTCCATTCATGTAAGTCCCTCTTAATTTCTTGCAGTAGGATCTTGTAGTTCTCTTTGTATAGGTCTCTTGTATCTCTAGTTAGATTTATTCCTACATATTTTATCTTCTTGGGGGCTGCAGCAAATTGTATTGATTTGGTGATTTCTTCTTTAATGATCTCTGTTGGTATAGAGGAATTCTACAGATTTACTTATGTTTATCTTATATCCTGATACTTTGCTGAACTCTTCTATTAGTTTGAGTAGTTTACTTATGGATTCTTCAGTATTCTCTGAGTATACAATTATGTCATCTGCAAACCGGGAGATTTTTTAGTTCTTTGCCATTGCAGATGTCTTTTATTTCTTTATCTTGCTCTGGCTAGAACTTCTAGTACAATGTTGAGTAGAAGTGCTGGGCATCCTTGTCTAGTTCCCGTTCTCAAGGGGAATTATTTTAGTCTCTCTCCATTCAGGATGATGTAGGTGGTTGGCTTTGCATAGATGTCCCTTAATGCATTGAGAAATTTGCCTTCTATTTCTATTTTGCTGAAAGTTTTTAGCATGAATGGGTGTTGCCAGCCAAGTGCTGTTGAGTCAGATCCGACGTTGGACTTTGTCAAATGCCTTTTCTGCATCAATTGGCAAAATCAGGTGATTCTTGTCTTTTGTGTTATTTATGTGGGTGATCACAGAAATTGTTTTTCTCGTGTTGAATCAGCCTTGCATCCCTGGTGTGAATCCAACTTGGTCATGATGAACTATTTTTTTTAATATGTTGTTGAATTCTATTGGTAAGAGTGTTATGGGTTCATGAGAGACATTGGTCTGTAATTTTCCTTTTTTGTGGGATCTTTCTTTGGTTTTGGTATCAGGGTTATGCTGGCTTCATAGAATGAATTTGGGAGTATTCCATCACTTTCTATGCTATGAAATAGTCTCAGTAGTATTCAAGTTAACTCTTCTCTAAAAGATTGGTAGAATTCTGTGGTTAAGCCATCTGGAACAGGCTTTTTTTGGTTGGCAGTTTTTTGGTGACTTTTCCAATCTCTTCATTGGAATGGGCTTATTAAGTTGTTCTACTTCTCCTTGTGATAGATTTGGTAGGTTATATGAATCTAAGAATTTGTCCATTTCCTCTAGGTTTTTGAATCTGTTAGAGTACAGTCTTTTGTAGTATTCTGTTATGATACTTTTGATTTCATTTGGGTCTGTTGTGACATTTCTTATCTCATTTCTTATTTGGGTTATTTGTTTCCTCTCTTGTTTTTCTTCAGTAAGTTTAGCCAATGCTTTGTCAATTTTGTTCATCTTTTCAAAAAACCAGCTTTTGGTTTTGTCATTGTTTTTTAATTGCTCTTGTATTTTCTAACCCATTTAGTTCTGCTCTAATCTTTATGATCTGTTTTCTTCTGGTGCTGGAGGCGTTCCTGTGTTGCTCTTTTTGTACTTGTTCAAGCTGTAGGGTTAATTCTTTCATTTGGGTCCTTTCTTCCTGCTGGATGTGTGCATTTATAAAGATAAATTGACCTCTGAGCCCTGGTTTGGCTGTATCCCATCAGTTCTAGTGGTATGTGTTTTCATTCTCATTTGAATCTATAAATTTCTTTATTTTCCCCTTGATTTCCTCTATAACCTGTGGCTTTTTGAGCAAGGTGTTGCTCAGTTTCCATGAGTTCCAATTTCTACCTGTTTTCTCTGCTATTGATTTAGACTATTATGGCTTTCTGGTCTGAGAAGTTGCTTTGCAATAATTCCATGTTTTGGATTGTGTTGAGATTTACTTTATGTCCTAACACATGGTCTATTCTGGAAAATGTTCCAGGTGCATAGGAGAAGAAGGTGTACTTATCTGTTGATGGATAGAAAGTTCTGTATATTTCGATGAGGTCTAATTGGTTGATTTTAGCAATAAGATCTGTGTCTTTACTAAGCTTTTTCTAGGTGATTGGTTCATTACTGAAAGTGGAGTGTTGAAGTCTCACACTATTACTGTGGACTGATCTATCTTACTTTTCAACATAGTGTATGTTGGATATATTTAGATGCTCTAGTATCAGGTGCATAAATATTTAATATTGTTAAGTTGTGCTTATGTATTGAATCTATCAGTGGTAAATAGTGACCATCCTTGTCCATGATGGTGGATTCTACATTAAAATCTATTTTATTTGAGATTAGTATTGCCACAGCTGCTCTTCTTTGTATATTGTTAGCTTGGTATATATTATTCCATCCTTTAATTTTCAGTTTGTTCATATGTTTAAGTCTAAGATGTGTTTCTTGTAAGCAACACGTAGACGGGTTGTGTCTTTGGATCAAGAAGTCACTCGTTTCTTTGTTGGAGCCATTTACATTCAGTGTAATTATTGACAGGTATGTGTTTAGTGCTGTCATCTTGATGTGTTTGTTTCTGTGTTGGTGTTTTCCCTGTTGCTCTTAATATTCTGTTCTGGGTTATTCTTCTTTACAGGCTGACTTTTCATCCTTTTCAGTGTTGGTTTTGTGTTTATCGAGACTCCTGTATTACAGTTCTTGTTTTGATATGTTGCATTGTTATTGTGCTTTGCGGCTGCCCCTATGATCCCCCTCAATATTCTAAGTTTAAACTCAATTTTAACTTCTACATATCTTTTTAACTTCCACTCCATCTGAAAGGACTATAGGTTTCTGGATGTTGTGTCCTGTATTGCCTTCTTAAGTATACACTTAATGGTTTTGTTTTTCTAAGCAAAGAGCTTCTTTCAGTATTTCTTGTAGTTTTGGTTTGGTTTTTACAAAGTCTCTAAGCTTCTGTTTATCTGCAAATATCTTAATTTCATCTTCATATTTGCAAGACAGTTTGCAGGATATGTAATTCTTGTTGGGAAGTTTTTCTCCTTCAAGGCTTTGAGTGTATCACCACACTGCCTCCTTCCCAACATCATTTCTGCTGAGAAATCAGACAAAAGCCTACAAGGCTTCCCTCTGAATATTAGCTTTGGTTTGAGTCTTGCTGCCTTTAAGAGTTTCTCCTTGTGTTTCATTTTATTCTTGGTGTCTTTCTTTTGGGGTCTGGTTTTTGTGGTGTTTGATACATGTCTTGGATATCTGTGTTCTCCTCTTTCATAAATTCTGGGAAGTTTTCTGTCAGGAACTCAACAACAATATTCTCCATGTCTTCAGCTATCCCTATCTGTTCAGGAACTCCAATTAATTGTAGATTAGTCTTCCTCATAGAGTCCCACATATCTTAATGTTTCTTCATTTTTCTTATTTCTGATTTCTCCTCATAAATGCTGGTGTCAGTTGCTCTATCCTTAATGTTACTAAGTCTGACTTCTAGTCCATCACTTCTGCTGTTTTGGTTTTAAATTGAATTGTCTAATTCTGTAATTTTGTTATCAGTCTGTTGGATTTCAGAATGTTGATGTTCCATCAGTTGAATAGCTTGCTAAGTTTTTCATTTTGCTCTACTGCATTTTCTTTAATCTCTAGGAGGGCTCTATAAATACTCCTTTTGTATTCAACCCTCAATAGTTTCAGAAAGACTTCTTCAGCTGGGAAACTTTTTGATTCTTATTTTGGCAGTTTTCTGGAGCTATAGCGTGGCGTTTCTTTAAATGCTTAGCAACTGTACATTGCCTACAGGCCTGGTTTGGTGTTGCCTCAGCAGGACCTGAAGGTGTAGTTCTGAGATGGAAGTTGGTTAGCAGCCACCTCTGTGTATTCTAGTGACTGGCCCCTGTGCTCTCTCTGGAGTAGCAGGCTCCTCCTCCTGGCTGGCAAAATGTGGAGGTCTGCCATCAGCCTTGTAGACAAAGTCACGAGCTCCTGCAAATGATAGGCTGAAGCATCTCACCTGTGACATGTTTTTTAGCCTACTGCCCTTGATATTAATTGGCTTCCTAATTAAATTTTCTTCAAAAAGATACCCCCTCCTCTCCTGGCACAGGGATCAGGGGAGATGCCTTCTGAGAGGGGCCCTTTACTACCCCCTTGGTTTATAAAATAATATTGGGAAAACCTGTACAGGAATTTCTGGGGAAAAGAGCTCAGAGGAATGATTTCTGACACAGCCAGCCTGAGAGCAGCGAGGCCGGCCCAACCCCTGCTGACTTCTCCCAGCTGCTCACCCCTCCCTTCACATGAGATAAGCAAGCTTGCAAGAAGGCCCTGAAGGGCCTTCCAGAGACAACTCCCCTTCCTCTCTTTCTCAGCTCTTAGATAGCAAACATCTTACTTCAGGAAAATAACTAGATTCCCAAGTTTATTACATTTGGTATCGGCAAACAGACAAATACTAAAGAATTGCCTTTCTTAGAGTAGTTTAAGAGAAACTTAAAATAAGGGACGGTGAACACCCATTGTCCTTACAGGAAGAGATAAGGAAGAGCAGAGAAGGAACAAATAGAGACTGTATAACTTTTAAGATGGGTTTGTCTTCTCTTCCTGCTTAGGTAAAGTTAATAGAAGTCTAAGATTGGTTTTGCTTCAGCTGTTAATTACAAATCACAAATATGCCTGTCTCAGATCATTCTTTAGAGGATCCTAATGGTTAACATGAAAAGGAATGACAAAGTGTTTACTCTTTACTAACTAACAGAGAAGACCCTAATAATCAACAAGAGAAGAAGACCACTGTCTCTAACCATTGTTTAAAGATCTTAATAGCTAACATGAAAAGAGACACTAGTCTCGGGCCATTATTTAGAAAACTCCAGTGATTGACATGAAGAGACCACGAGGTACCTGCTTCTTGCCTAGCCAATCACTGACGTGGTCAAAGTACTACTGCCTTACCAACTATAAAAAGATAACAATAAACTAAGACGACCCTTCTTCTCTCTTGCTCTCTGGGTCAGGCTGCCATAAACCAGAAAAGTCTTTCCTGTCTCCTTGATTCATTTCCCGCCGCGCCTCTCCCTCCCTCCGTGCGGGACCCTACAAAGTGTTGGGACCGGCTCCCGGCAGCAAAACATCACCCTACTTATGAAGTCACTGGGGGGCCATCAACTGTCCTTATTGTGTGGGTAAGTAAAGGCTGGAAGAGGTGCTATCAGGCTGCACAGTAATTATTTCTCCAGGAAGCCTTATTTTAAAGAGCTAAAAGCTATCTAACAGCTTCAAAAATCAGTCAGACCATCAGGTATGGCAGGCCCTGCTTTCTGAGTGAGAACAGAAGCACCTCTTCAGCAGTCCACAGACACTATGATGTAGTTCAAAGTAGGAAGAAGCTATGGCCATGTTGCTATCCTCTGTCAGACCTTACCCATAAGGCAACACTGCTAAACATAGCCTTTCTGCTGGAAAAGCGCTCCTGGACTGGTACAGCTTCCCAGACTTGGAATCAACCCCTGCTGAGGCCTCTGGTTGGGTGACTCCACCTCCCAGCTGACCAAGATGGCATCCTGGTCAGGCTGCCCCTCCTGCTAGGAAACAGCAGAATCTATGGCAAAGTTCAGAAAAGAGAGGGTGGAGGAGCTGTGGTGCTCTCAGTCTGCTGCAGGGGTCTTAAAATGTGGCTATCCCACACACTGTATTTCTGCTGTGGCACCCACTGTTCACTTCAGTGCTGCTGCTTGCCATATCTGCTGGCTCATGCCCATTCACTGTCTTCTGGATAATAAAAAGAAAAAGAAATAAAAGCGCCAGTACCTTTGGTCTGTGCAAGTGCCAAGGCAGGTGGAGAGGGGCTCAGTGAGAAAGAGGAAGTTTCCCCTTTAGGGGCATGTAGTCCAGTCTGACAGCCCTATGCCATGTCCTAGGGCCCACTGGGTCTTCAAGAAGTTCTGTTCAATTATCAATCCAGGCCTTAGTTTTCAGAGGGAATTAAGGAGATGTGTGTCTAATCTGCCACACTGGCTCCACCTCCATAACCCTAAGGATTCTTAGCTCAAATTGTTAGAGAGACAAGACAGTATAGTAGTTAAGATCCTGCCACTTTGCTGAATCATGGTACAAACGCTGATGTTACATTTCCTTGCTTTAAATTTCTCACCTGTAAAATGAGGACAGTTCTACCTCCTTTGTGAAAGGTGTGAGACTCTATATCTGTTAAAATAATGCTGGCACACTGTAAGTCTTCAAGGAATTCTAAGGATTATGGATCAGGGCATATTTTTATACAGGTGTCTGGCTCTGCAGAAAATGCTGTGAATTGTGCACTGCTTGTACTTTTTCAATTAAATAGGTAAAAAGAACTCAATTTTTACTGCTTTAGTGGGAGTGCCTTGTAGAAATAGAATGTGTTGAACAGGTATGACAATCAAGTGGCTAAAACCACAGCTTCTAAGGCAGGACACATCTCTGTCCCCTACTAAGGAGCCCAATTGGCACGATGGTCAAGTGTTTGGCTGCTGACCCAAAGATAGGTTGCTGGAACCCACTAGATGCTCCAAAGAGAAAAAGACTAGGGGAACCATTCCCCTGAAGATTCGTTTTTGACACAATTAGGATAATAATAATATATGCATTCCTGAATTCTTGCTAAGCACTTAACTCCTTCAGAATAGTAGGAGTTCAAAAAGTGTTTGCCATTGGCATTATTTCAACATAAAAGGCAAAGAAGAAGAGGAAGGAGTATGGGAAGAATAATCTTTTGTCACAGTGGGGAGGAAGAGGAGAGTGCCCATGGGCAGTAAAGGATGTGAGTTAAGGGCCTGTCTGCATCACAGTCTTACAGAATTAGGAGGGGGAAAAAAGGCACATAGGTTCAATTTGAGTTTGAATCTTATGTATTACACCATTTCCCCCCAAATAGTCATGTATCTAATTGCCAAATGATGTCCAAAATGGAGTAAGTAAACATCAAAAATTAGGTTTCTCTTGAATGGTGCCTTTCCTGAACACTGAGTTCCAACAGGGACCTTATGCAAACAACCTGTGGAATAGCTATGTTACCCTTCTGCCTCAGAGGGCAACAGAGAGCTGAGAAGTACGTTTCCCATCAAATGCTGAGTGAGACAAATTCCTGCTTTCATAGTCTTCATTTGGTAACACTGGTCTGGCAAGAATTGTTCTCATTTCTAAAATTAAACTACATTGCTGAACTTAGAATGGAAATGCAAAATGGAATAGCACCCCAGAATTGTAAATTCTACTTAGTATGTGCCTCAAAATCTTATTTTAATATTTATTGCTATGTTTATATTTGTGAAGGCACTCATTCTCATTTTACACATGAAAAAGCAGATCTAGCCCAGTGGCTGTCAGCCTAAGTCCTGGTGCCAGAATCCTCACTAACGGCTCACAGATCCTTCCTGAGCATATATTTCTTTTCTGTCTAAATCTCCCACGTCTGGTCCAGAGCAGCATGGGGTTCTGCAGGGTGGAGACGTTGGATACATTCTGGTGGAATGACTTTCCTAATGAATCTTTTTGAAAAAGGAAAAAAAAAAATCTCCACACAAAGGAGGAAAAAAATCAAACTATTTCCTGGTTTAAGTTCCCCAGCTTATAAATGTGTAAAGGTATGGGCACTGTAAATTAGTAGAAAACCATAGATAATGTGTGATCATAACATATTTAAGGAAGGAAAAAAAAAAAAACACTTTTGAAAAAGTTCCAAACCCACTGCTGTTGAGTCGATTACCACTTATAGAGACTCTATAGGCCAGAGTAGAACTGCCCCACAGAGTTTCCATTGAACACTTGGAGGATCTGAACTGCTGACCTTTTGTTTAGCAGCTGTAGCACTTAACCACTGTACCCCCAGAGTGACCATGCATCCTCAGATCTGACTCAACGGCATGTGGCTGGCAAATTAATGTGTATGGAAGTGCTTCTGGATAATAAAGCTCTCCAAGTTTTCCAAAGAAACTTACTTTTTTAAAGAAAACCATTATGTGTTAGTACCAAGCTGAGCTGTGCTTTCTTTTCTGAACATTTGTGACTCTCTGTCTACTTAGACTTCATCCCAAATGTCAGCAGAATTGGGCCTTTCTGTCACAACACCCGCAGTAGTGTTTAGAAATAAGGAGAAAACATTGCTACCTGGAAAGTGAAGGGTTCACTGAATAAGCTCTCCAGGCTGTACACAGGTTTGGCTTTAGATGTAGGCAAATCCCAAATTCACAAAGGTCTATTCTATTTCCAGCTGCTTCTATTTTCCCTCCAGGCCTCATCTCTACCCAGTCTGTATGTAGGGTCAGGAAGATGGCCCCGCTGTGATGAAGACAACCTGCAGCCATTCCCCTGGGGCCTGAGAGCAGGTGAAGGGAGCACTCTGAATTCTCAGAATGTTGGATGGGAGCCAACCCAACCAAATCCACCCGTGGTGCACAGGGAGGGCAAAGGTCCCCACCTTGAAGGGGAAGGACACCATACCAATTAAATCCTGTGGGGAGAAGGCTATAAGAAAGAAATCCTATCCAGACAAGGATGGAAGGCACTGTCAGAAGTCAGATTTGTTGTTCAATTCTGAACTCTCACAGGAAATCTGAACTTGACCTTTAGCATTGGCAATATCTGTAGCTGCACTGAATAATAATGAAATGAAGAGGAATAATAGATTTGCAAGTAGTACAAGCACATCATCAGATTCCTGCTGGTCTAAGGTCCAGCACTATCTGCTCTTAGCATGGGATACGTAGATCACAAGCCGTACCTCAAGTGTCACACTGCCACTCCCCCCCAATAAAGGAAACGCACATGCCATGAGGAATTTTCATTTTACCAGGAAAACTGTCATGAAATTGCAGTCCCACTGCCAAACAAGTCCCTATCCAATAACAAACCCCCAGAGGAACTCTGTTTTTTGGTTTTTCCTGGTCTTCTTAGGAGCCACACTTTCTGCTTCATGTATAAGGTATCTGTCCTGTTTCTTCTATAGGGCAGTCTGAAGCGTGTGTAATAATAGACTTTTCTGTTTTCAGGAGGCTTTTAAGAAAGGTTATCTTGTAATTAAAGGTTTGTCATAAGGTGACACTGGTGTAATTTCACGTTGTCAAATAAGGTATAAATGCACTTCCCTGGTTTCATGGTTTATTTTACCAAGCAAAGCATTCCTTGTAGAAAATGTTTTCTTGGGAGATATTTTATTTCAAATGCAGTTTTAACTTTTATGAACTCATCTTTCCAGTCTGCTTTCCTCTGTTCCATCCTTTGCTGTTGCTACCCGGCTACCTACTAATATCCATTCCATTTGGACTCACAGAGACCCTCTAGGGCAGAGCTGCCCCATCGGGTTTCCAAGGCTGCAGTCTTTACGGAAACTGCCTGCCGTATTTTTCTCCCATGTAGTTGCTGGTGCATTCAAACTGCGGACCTCTCAGCAGCTGAGCACCTAATCACTGTGCCACTAGGGAAGCTTCTCATTACTGTTAGTTTTATGTGAAGGTGCCATGCTGTTTCTTCACAGTTTATTCATATATAAGGGGCAAGCTTTGCTTTGTTTATTTGTCCTAATGCCAAACGTGTTGTCATCTGATTGAGTCAGACTCCTAAGACAGTAGGATAAAATCCTCCCTGACATCACTTTCTCTCTACACCTCTTCTCTCCAGACCTGCAGCTTGAGGACTGGGTAGCTGAGTTTTTTCTCTTTTTCTTTTGTCTGTGGTATGGAGAGCTGAATCTTAGGAGGCAATGCCAGACATTAGGACGGGGGGGCAGTAGTTTCTGTGACCTTTTCTTCTGTAAGGTCATTGGTAGTGCAGTTCCAATAAATGTGTGCAATTCGTATTAGGAGATGGGAATTAATTGTTGTTATTTTCCAAATGACTAACCATAGTTCATCCCTTTAAGTAAAAAGCACAATTCTCTAATACATTTTAGCAAATATCATTTTCCAAAAGACACAGTTCTCAAGGTTACATGTCAGTAGTCTGTGGAAGATAACTACTAGAGCAAACTTCTGAATATTATAGGAAATTTGTGCCCTCTTTTGACACATGTAGAGACAATTTTACAAAGACAAAATACTAAAGAAATATAGATTAGCTTAAAATTGTGATAATGGGAATGTAAATATTCTCCAGCCTTGTGTGTCATCATCCTAATCTGAACACACAGTAATGAGTGCCCTGATGTTTTGAATTCTCAGAGGTGCTGAAGCTAGTCATTCCCCAGCCCTGGAACTTTGCTTCTGGCAGAGCCGAGAAGGCCCAAATATCCACTTCTCCCAATCTCTCACCCCTTCACAAGTGGCTTTGTGTATTGCCCACCCAACACACCCTGTCCCACACACACTGTGCAGAGAAAATAAAATAAGGTAAGTGAAACTCATGAGTTTTGGCCACTGTGTTGCCAGGGGTGGGGAGATAGGTCAAGAGACAATGGAAGAACTAAAACAGAGCAGGAAGAGGGGCCGGGGGCAGAAAGCTGTTTAGTACTGAGCAACGTTTGCTCTGGGTACCCCTGTCTTCCTCCCTTTACTCCTCAGTCTTTCTTTCTCCACCAGAACTTTGATGAGATGTCAAGCCCTGACAATGTTGGTGTTTCTGGAAAATCACTGTGATGGCAAGTAGGGACTTGTTTTCATCATGAGTTTTGCACATATATTTTCCTGATGAGGCTCTCACCCTTTATTCCAAACTAAGGGGTTAATAATGGTTTTCCTTTTTCTTTTAAAATTTTTTTTCCCACTGATCTGTCTTTCCTCACATCTGTTTCATGTTTCCGACAGAAGACACCACACATCGATATACCACGTTTTCTGACCTCCTCCTTGTTTCCCATTTTCTCACTCCTTCCTTGTTAGAATCCTTCTCACATAATTTTGTGGGGTTCTTTAATTTACTTTTGGTAATGGAAGGAAGGTCCTATGAGCCAGGATGATTTCGCTGTCTTACCCTCATACGCATCATATAAAGAATCATCACAGGAGCCAACACGCTTTCAAAACACATCAGCATGTCCTCACCTTCTGTAGGACCCAGCCCTAACTTAACATGGCATGTAAGGCTGTGTGCACCTTAGTTCCTTTATTCCTTTGCAGGAATCTCTTTTCAGTCTTTTCTCAAGTCCTACCCTCAAGTATCACTAACCTTGAGTACCTGAGCATACTGAGTTGTTACATGCCTTCCCTATGCCTCTGCTTTCTTTGCTCCTGTAGTTGAACTGCCCCTTCATTGACACATCTGTCTTCTCACTATTCTCCCAAAACACATAAACACCACACAAAACTTGGCCAGATCTTCCTCTAGGCCTTAGTCTTTGTGAACAATTGCTCCGCAGGTCACCCCTCAAAGCAGTTCCTCACCCACCTGTGCATGTTGCATTGTTATACTTTATCCTTTTCTATTAAAATGCTCCAGACCTCTGCTCTTCTCTTCCACTAGATGTGACACCTTGAAATATGAGTAATAGTCTTTTTGTACCAGAGCACAATGCCTAGCACAGAGCACATGTGGTAAAACACTTTTGTTAAATGAATGAAAATTAAAACAGTGAGCTAAGATGCTTACTCTTTGACATTCGGATGATGGCAAACCTTGGAAGTCTTCTACCGGAAATAGAGCTTAAACTATATATAATTATACCAATGGAATCTCTCGCTATTAGTTTGGTCATTGCAGTGGAATGCCTCAAATAGGCAGAATTAGAGGCATTTCTTGTGGGCAGCCCAATCAAATCTTTATCAAATAATACAAAAAATTTCCATCAAATCAATTCCAACCATAGCTACTGTCGCAGAGAGTCTCCAAGGAGAGCCTGATGGATTCAAATTGCTGACCTCTTGGTTAAGCAGCTGGAAACCCTAGTACAGTGGTTAAGTTCTACTTCTGTTAACCGAAAGGTCAGCAGTTCAAATCTGCCAGGTGCTCCTTGGAAACTCCCTGGAGCAGTTCTACTCTGCCCTATAGGGTTGCTATGAGTTGGAATGGACTAGATGGCAGTGGGTTTTGCTTGGTTTTAGTTAAGCAGCTGTAGTACTTAATCACTACATCACTAGGGTTCCCCAGTCTAATCTCCTACCAATAAGTAGTATCTTTTATTGACGTAGTTTATGCTTTTATCTTTTTGTTCTCTTACAGAATTAAAAATGATTCTAATAACTATTTTTGATCTTTTCATTCAGTTGAAGTCCTTTGCAGGAAAAAAGGGAATGAAAAGCTCAAACTTATTAAATAAAGAGAAATACAATTTTTTTATATAGAAATAAAAATACACTTCTACTATCAAAGAAATGGAGGTAAAGAGCTTTAATTTTTAAATTCATTCATTAATCTTAAATTCAGTTGTATTAATTATTGCCAAGTCCTTCCTTTTGAGACTTGTCATTTAATAAGGAGCCCTGGTGCTGCAATGTTTAAAGTGCTCACTTGCTAATCAAAAGGTCAGTAGTTTGAACTCACTACTAGCTGCTCAGCTGAAGAAAGATATGGTAGTCAGCTTCCATAAAGATTTACAGCCTTAGAAAACCTATGGGGCAGTTCTTTCTCATAAGTCGCTGTGAGGCAGCAGTGACTTGATGGTAGTGGGTTTAAATTTTCTTTGTTATCTAATTATATCTAATGTCAAGCATATATTTGAATTGTTTGGGAAAAATAAAATGCCACTAGAAATTGCCATTAGAAGTTTTGTTGATGTAGTTGGATTGCTTACAGAATTTGGCTCCTCCTGTGTTCCTTCTGTCTTACAGAGCTTCTCCAACTACCTCAGAGAATTTCTCAGGCAGAAACACCTTCTAAGAAATCACAATGGCAGAAAGGACCCAGAGGTAGTACTTATTCTTTCTCTTGAAATGTTTAGCTGCACTTTTGCCATGTTTGTTTATTGCTTTCACTTTGAATGTGAGGCATTCAGGCAACATGCCATTAAAATAATTTCCAAAGGACTGTAACTTTATATCAGAGACAATAGCACACAAGTACAATTATTTTTAAAATTTGTGTGTTCCTGGTTTAAGACCTTTCCTACAAGACAATGGCCAAAGAACCATGAATGCAGTGAAGTATTTAAAAGAAAAGAAAAAGAAAAGGATAATAATTCAAGGCGCTGTAGTAGGTGGACCCTAGGAGGTGTCTGGCTACCCCTGCTGTCCATATCCTAAGCCCTAGAGCTTGTGAACAGGCATTGTCACATGGCAAGGGAGATTTAAGGCTGTGGATGGAATTAAGGTTATTAGCTGGTTTGTTTTAATATAAGGAGATTAACCTACATTATAAAGGTGGGAACAGCATAATTACAAGTGGAAGAGAGAGGCACAAGACAAGGTCAGAGTCCAAAAGGGATGCTATGTAGAATGCTACACTGCTGGCTTTGGAGCACAAGGGACTAGTATGTAAGAAAAGCACGTGGTTTCTAGTAGCTGAAAGAGGCAAGGAAATGAATTTCCCCACCCCCAAACCTCAGAACCTCCATAAAGGAACCTGTCCTGTGGATATCTTACTTTAAGCCTAGTGAGAACTTTCAGTCCACAGTTTGTTTTGCATGTGGTAATTTGTTCTAGAGCAAGAAAAAAAAAAAAAAAAAAAACAACGAATGCAGGCATAGTCATACAATGGAATATTATACAGCCATTAAAAGAATATTTAAGACAAACATCTAATGATGCACAAAATATTCAGAGTGAGCCCTGGTGATGCAGTGGTTAAGAACTATGGTTGCTAACCAAAAAGTTGGTAGTTCAAAACCACTAGCCACTCTTTGGAAACACTATGTAGCAGTTCTCCTCTGTCCCATAGGGTCATTGTTAGAATCAACTCAACAGCAACAGGTATACTGCTAGGTTAAAAAAGCAGACGATGAAACACTATATACAGTAACAATCAAACAGAAAAATATTTATACAGATGGCACTTGGCTGGCTTGGCTATGTTTAGATAAAATCTGGAAAGGTCTGCTATAAAATGCTGATTGACATTTAGGTTCTGCATCCCAGTCTGGTAAATAGTGTCTGGGGGTCTTAAAAGCTTGCAAATGGCCACTGAAGATACAATTATTGTTCTCTACTTATCTGCAGCAAAAGAGAAAGAAGGAAACAAAAGGCTAATAGACTACATCACAGTGTTAATAGCCTTCATGAACTATGGTTTAATCTGTCCTGAGACCAGAAGAACTAGGAGGTGCCTGGCTACCAGTAATGACATTTCTGGCCTGGGACACAATTGAAAGTTCCAAGCAGAATGAGAGGAAAACAGAACATAACTCAAAATCTTTAAAAATAGTCCAGTCTCACTGGACTGGAAGAAACCAGACAAACCCCTGAGATTGTTGCCCTGAGTCACCCTTGAAACCTGGAACTGAAACCACTTCTGGACGTCACATTTCAATTAAAGAACAGATAAGTTCATAAAATAAACACCATCTGTGAGTACTGTGTTCTTCAAAAAATAAATAAATGAACAAATAACTATGTGCAATCAAGTAGTCAACATGTACCCTAATGCAAAGATGAGAAGGTAAAGGGAGGGGTGCAGGGAAGCTAGATTAACGGAAGTGAAACAACTGGAAGGAATTAACAAGGCTGTCATTGTGAAAAATGCAACAAATGCTAAAACAATGTACATAGAAATTTTTAAATTGGAATCTATTAGAAACTTAAATACAATGTTGATTATGGCTGTTCCTGGATGCTGATATTATTTTTGTCTTCTTTTTCTATATTTCTGAAGTTTATTTTGTAATAAAAAAACCTCAATGTTCATAATCAATCTTAAAACTGAGTTGATGACTCCATTAGTAGCATTCTCACCTTATATTTTTCTTTGATAAACAAAAGAAGATGAGTTATAATTAATATAGTATGCATCTGGAAATTAGCTTGAGCTCAATCATTAATTTACTAAATTTCTGTGTTCCAAACCATTTAATAGATCAACAATCAGCTGATGTCTACCTGATTTGTTTTCAGATTTACTTTTCCCTATGAAATACAGTTTGAAACACAGGCCACTTGATATTGGAAATAATTTTCATGTACAAAAATGAATCTTTGATCATTGTGCTCACTATCTCAGCATTAATTACAATAATAGGACAGTGTCCATTTAGTGCCTATGGTTAAAAGTTCACGTGCATGAACTTACCTTTATGAGTTCAATCACAGAATCTCTTTTATCTTCCCTTACAAGATTCAGTGTTGGTACCGCTGCTGTTAAAGAAGTCACTGCCTTCCCTCCATGCTTCATGTATTTGATTTTCTTTAGAATGCAGGTTTTACTGTTGCTCTTTATATTCAAGGAGACGTGGCTGCACACTGGTTAAGCCTTCAGCTGCTAACCAAAAGGTCAGTGGTTTGACTCCACCAGCCACTCCTTGGGAACCCTAAAGGGCAGTACTATTTGTCCTATAATAGCACTATGAGTCAGAATCGACCAGATGGTACCTTTTAAAAAAAAAAGACTTGTAGAGAACATAAATTAAAGGAAATTAAACCTCTGTTATGTTGTTATGTGCTGTTGACTGTATTCAGACTGTGCTCCTGTAGGGTGCAATAGAACTGCCCTGTAGGGTTTCCAAGGAGCAGCTGGTGGATATGAACTATCAGTCTTTTAGTTAGCAGCCATGGCACTTAACCATTCATTACCCCACCAGGGCTCCAAGCCCCTATAGCAAGATAAAACTTTCAATATTTAGGCAAGTGCATTATTTGATATGTCAAGTGCCTTTCTAAACAAGTATTACTCATCTGCACAAGTAAAAGTGCTAAACTTGAGTGCGAAGTCCTGGTTCCAATCAGAGTACAGACTGTAATTATTCAGTGCGTGGGAAGCAGCAGGTTCCAGTAACTAACAGCACGGGTTGTGCCATCAGGTGAGGCTGGATTCAAATGATGCCTTTAGCTCTCCTATCTCCATGATCTCTTGGCAAATCGGTTTCTCTTTTTCAGCTTCCTTTGTAAATTGGAGAGTGACTCTACCAATCTCCAGAAACCCTGGTGGCACCACAGTTAGTGCTTGACTGCTAACAGCATGGTGGTTCGAACCTCACCAGTGGCTCTGCAGTAGTAAAACCTGGAGGTCTGCCTCCAGAAGGACTACAGCTTAGGAAACCCTACGGAGCAGTTCTACTGTGTCACATGGGGGCACCACAAGTGAAGACTTGACTGGATAGTGCACAAAATCAGTCTTAAAGGGTTGTTGTGGGAACTCTGGTGGCGTAGTGGTTAACTGCCACAGCTGCTAACCAGAAGCTTGGCAGTTCAAATCCACCATGTGCTCTTTGGAAACTCTATGGGGCAGTTCTGTCTATAAGGTCGACTGTTTCAAGTCAGAATCCACCAGGAACCTAACAACAGGTTTTGTTTTGGTTTAGTGTTATTGTGATAAGGAAACAAAATGTCATTGTTTGTGTAAGTAATTGGTAAATACTGGTTATCTTAATGTCTGAATGCCCTTTCTACTGAGTATTCTCCAGCCAAAACCAAAACCAAGTGCATTGCTAGTGAGTCATTCCAACTCATAGCCACCCTTTAGCAAAGTACTAAGAAAATGCTTGAACTAGACATTTGAAGAAAATTCACTGACTGCTTGTACTTGTACATACTGTGACTATTTCCAGGCATGTTTTCTGATAAGTGTGATAAAGTACACACCTGTGACAAGACACTGGTGGTGTATGGATATCTTCCTGGCTGGTGACAGAAGCTTCTACTTGATTTCTGTGTTTACCATGGTTTTCTATCACCTTATCTGAGTGACAATATCAACCTACTTGCTGTTTTGCCCAAAGGCTTTCATAAAGGAGAGGTGACTTTTTAGCTCTTCTGTGATAGCATGTAAAAAAACCCAGGCTGGTTTCAGATGCAAGTCGTGAAGAAAAAGGAAACTACAATGATACTGCATTCTGGCCTCTTTGTTCTCCTAAAGGGGAGCACTGGCACCCCCATTCCTTTGGGATAAACAGAAAGCAGGAGACATGGAGGGAATACTTGTATTCCTTGGTGGATGGGCTTGAGAGTTATAATTAAAGGCGAAAATGAGCTAAAAACAAGGGTACTTCGTTGGAATTTACATTCTCTACCTCACTTGTTTCGGTAGCATTATTAAGGACTTTTGATGTATGCGGTAAAGTCAAACCCGAGTGTGACTTCCAGAAATAAAAATCACGCCAAAGCCTTCAAATGCTATTCCACTAAACTC
Source organism: Heterohyrax brucei (assembly GCA_028571685.1). NCBI lineage: Eukaryota > Metazoa > Chordata > Mammalia > Hyracoidea > Procaviidae > Heterohyrax > Heterohyrax brucei. Next base: position 42,957,119 of record CM053152.1, read on the forward strand.
AAAGTGTAAAACAGGCATGCGTTTCTCACAAGATGTTAATCAAGAAGTGAATAAGAGACTTAGGTTAATTCTGTAAAAAATGAGGAATAGAACATATTACAGTAATTCTTAAATCACATTTAAATAATAAAACTAAATAGCTATAACTTGTTAACTTCCTTTACCCTTTCTTTGAATAAATTCTTGATCCAACTGAACATAGAGACTCCAAGGGCCCTGGGGTCCTCTTGAGAAATAGGCCTGAATTGTCAATTTATGCTAAAAGTACACAACAAAAATTTCAGTTTCTATAAGTAGGCTGTTAAAAATCAAGTACTATACCACCTAGAAAGTTTATAAGGTTTTGCAATCATTGTTTTAACACAGAAATCTGTTTATTAAACCAAACAAAACAGAGAAAAGTATACCAGCCCTCAATGTTTGAATTTTCATTTAAATAAAGCAAACTCTAAGTCCACACCTTAAAAGATGTTTGTGCATCTATGTATTTCCAAAATACTCATATTTCAATAAGATTTTCACATTATATTCACCAACAGTATCACAAAAGTTATTTTTTTTGTTTCTGTTTTTTGTTTACGTAACTGTAAGGAACGGTAATTCTAGAAACACTAGAAGAAAAAAAGCATAGCAATGTCCACAGTTACAAGAAAAAAGTGCACATTACTTGGTCACAATCACAGTCATTACTTGAAAAACTATATGTAATAAGTAGTAAGAAATATCACTGATGCCTTAAACTCATTGTCAAAACAGAATTACATAAATTTTACATGAAATAAGGCAAATTCAGAAATGCACAAGGAGTTTGTAACCCAATGAAAGCTAAACAACAGAAAAATAGTACAAGAAGCATAAACTAAAATACTTCTCCCTAAATATTTTAAAAATAGGCTTGCCTTAGTGCACAAAGTAAACACCATTCATGTGTATTCAGCACTATAAAATAAGAAAGAAGGGCAAAGTATGGGCAACAGGAGGGAACAGTTCATTGTAAGTTTGCAGCTGCATCCGCTGAGAGTTCTCTACATCACTTTTTTTTAAAATTTTGTCCTAGAAACTGGAAATTATACAAATAATATCAAGAGAGGTAACGGTCTTTTGGGGAACTATTTCTGAAGGAGAGAAATGAAAAGAAAGCTACACACAAGAGTGCAAATTTTCAGATTGTCATTTGCAATCTCTTAACATTCAGTCACCTACATCCAGTTGCTGCTGGGGAGACGGCTGTGAGACAGCAGCGGCAATCAGGAGCGAGCAGCTGTGACCCTTCAATGATATGTCTTTTTTAATATTAAAAATTCTGTGATGAAAACTGCTTATGGTAAAGCTGCAGTGTTGAGTGGGAGTTTTGAGATCGGCATGAGTGCAGAAATGCACGCTTCTCTTGGAAGTCATTCCTGATGTGACGATTTAAAGAACGTAGGCAAGGATTTTCCAGCATAAGTGTTATTTTTGTAGAAAGAATTTGGAAAGAGGAGAAGGCAAAGCTATGTGGAAAAGGTACTTACAGTAGTTTCTCAAAACAGTTTTCTTTAGGACCTATGAAAAAGTTACCAAAGTAAAAATGACAATTTTGAATGAAAAACAAGTTTTCTTTTTTATAAAAATTACATTTTTTTAAAATACAAGATCCTTTTAATTGTTGTTATATCCTGTAGCAACAGGAAATGTGGCTTTTTTTTTTCCCCCAGTTACTGCAGCTTCCAAGTCCAATGAGTCAGTAGCAAATTCTACTAATATTGCACTTGGACCTTGAACTTATTATTTTTTAAATATACCACAAGCTTCTTCTGTTTTATCCTTGACTTAAGAATAAACAGCCTTTTTGACCCTAGTATTTATGCTGACATATTAAAACTGAAAGCAATAGGCTGGATATGGTAAAGTATCTCAAGTACTTCAGAGGCCAGAGTTCCTTTGAAGCACTTTTCACACATCACTGTATGGATCAAGGACAAGGTGGCCTAATGGAAGTATTTCTCTTAAAAGACTGTGCAGTAAGACCAGAAGCGTCTCTGCTGGGAAATCAAAACGTCATTAGTGGAAACTGCAACTTTCAACCTCAGCAAATGTGGGCGTCATTTGACTCAGTTCTGTTGTAAAATAAGATTTTCCAGTTCATCTGCAGAACGCAATAAAAACGCAGCTGATTCTCGATATCCGGCAACGAGCTGTCTCACGGCATTGATTTCGGTGGGACTCAGCTGGGGTCTGGAGCTTGAACTGCTGGAGGACCCTGAGCTAGTTGCCAACTGCCTCTTCATGCTGAGATCAGTGGGTCCTAGAAAAAAATAATCAGAGTTAGACATGAACAGTATTTGTTCTAGTACCACAAATAGAGGGCACATGCAATAAATTACTGTTAATTCATGTACCCTTTCATGTGATATCTTCATTTTTTTTTGTACTTTATGTGAAGATTTACAGAAGAAACGAGTTTCACTTTCCCTTCTCAAACTTAGATTCCCTATTGCCCGCTTTGCTGTCCCCTCCTGCTTTCCACTCCTTGGCCTTGAGCTGGCATGTCCCTTTAGTCATGTTTTGTCTTATGGGCCTGCCCAGTCTTTGGCTGAAGGGTGAATCTTTAAGAGGGACTTCATTACTGAGCTGAAAGGGTGTCCAGGGGCATGTGAAAGCGGACTAACAACACCCTATAATGACTCCTTGGAATGTACCTATCAAAGAAACCTTGACCACGACCTTTTCTGCTTTTTGGTCAAAGTAACCAAGACAAGGATATTGAAAACATGAGCCGAAAAACCCCAGGCAGCTCATGTGCAGGTTCACTAGTGCAGGTCCCCATGCTGACCCTTTGAAGTAGAACAGGTTATTAGAATACCTACTGGGCAGGGACCCACCTTGCAGTTGCTAATGTCTGTAACAGCAGACTGCAGTGGCAACATGTCACCACCCTCACTGGGCAATCCACTTAAGCCTGATTAACATACGACACAGACTCACTCCTCTGAACTAGAGCCAGTGTGACCCAGGGGCAGGGAGCACCCATAAAAAAGCTAGGTAACACTACCAGTGCGCACGGTTGACAGCCTGTCCAGCCAGCTGCTACCGGAGGCAGTACCGCTGTTCCGGTTCATAGTTTTCCCTTTTGATGAATAAACCTGTCTCTCTTGGGTGGTCTTCTGGTCAGTTTTTTTGTTTCTTGGCAACCACATGTTCAGAAGCATTTGCATTGTTGGGAGTAAATTCTAACATTCCAAACAAGGGGCCATACTCTCGGGGTCTGTTAGGCCAGCAACTCTGGTCTTTGTTAGTATTTTGTGCTACATTTTTCTCCAGCTCTGTCTGAGACTTGTGATCCCTGTCAGAGCAGTCAGCAGCGATAGCCAGCTATCATCGAGACTGTAGATGTGGTCTCTTAATCCTTTGGACTACTCTTTCTGTGGTATCTTTAGTTTTCTTCTTTCTTCATTGCTCCTGAGGGGATGAGACCAGCGGAGTATCCTAGATGGCCAATCACAGGCTTTTAAGACTTCAGATGCTACTCTCCTGTGGTATCTTTGATCAAATACATTTTTTCTAAGAAAAAATAACGAACAGCATACTACTAAAATGTTGTCTGGCAGTTTCTCTCAGACTCTTACTAGGGAGAAATGGTAACAGCAGAACTGTGCCTAGGTGGGGAAACATGTCAACACTCTACTTCTAGCAGAAAGGCTGGCCGTTCAAACCCACGCAGGAGCACCTCGGAATGCAAGCCCGGCAATCTGCTTCTGAGAGGTCAGTCTGAAAACTCGACACAAAACACATCCTCTGACATATGTGGGTTTGCCATGAGTCAGAATTGATTCGATGGCAACTAATGGCAGCGAAAATGTTCTTTTCTGAAAATCAATTTTACATACAGCTTTTTACATGTTGTAGAAGCTTTCCCACAGTAAAGGGAACTGCAAACATTTCTCATTTTTGCTTTCAGTAACTGATGTTTGAGACCCCATCAATTCAAAATACAAAAAATCTTAAATTATTTTTTGGCTACCACAAAGGAATCAAGCCTAACAATGATTGCAAGGATGGTGCAGGACTGGGCAGGGGTTTGTTCTCGTCTACCTAGTGTCACTATGAGTTGGAACCAATCGGATGGCACCTAACAACAACGACTTGAGCGGACCAACTCCTAATTTAGAAAGAAGGTAAGTGAAGACCGGCGAGTTCAACACCACAATGGGAGTATAAAAAGTTTTGATGGCATAATAGAAACTTGATTCAGGTGATTTTTCATCTCAGTCCTGTGCTTTTCCAACAGGTTGATGAGTATTTCAAACTGTGAATGTTAGACATCAGCTTGCTTTAGAAGTGTTCAGTGAACAAGTGAATACTGCAGACAGTACCAGTGAGGGACTAGACTGCTGAAATAGTGCTTCAGGTATTGTTAATGTCACTTCTGTACTTATTTGAATATGACATTCATGTGCATAAACTTTTTGTCTCTTTTAGATGCACTTAAACTAACTCTAGAAAGCCTACTTTTTGACATTATTTGTCAGTTTTTACTCAAAAATAATTTTAAGAGTTATCTAGCAATCTTTAATTTGGGAATTTTTGAGAGAATGTGTTGTAACAACTCTTCTGGGATTAATAAGGTTTTATTGTAACTTACATGTTCATTTTACAGTCCTGATCTTTTATTAAGCACGTGCTGCATAAGAGAAGACCTTCAGTCAGATGGGTAAACACAGTGGTTGCAAAAATGCCCATGAGCTTAACAGTAGTTGTGAGGATAGCACAAAACAGTTGCTATGAGTTAGAGCTGACTTGGTGACTCTTAAGAACAGTTATGAAGTCCAGAGTGAGTAGTAAATTAACAACAACAAAAAATACTTAAAAGAATAGCAAGCACACAACTGAGATATATTAAAAATAAACTAATGCTTCTATAACTTGAAAGGGTTTAACAGATTTTTCTGTAAACCTTTCAGAAAATGGCATTCATTTGATCAACTAAACATTAAGGGTGCTATTTCATTCTTCTATTTCTCCTTGAGGCAGGATCGAGTCAGGTCAAGACTCAACTCTCCTCCACTGTTTCCCCTGAAGAAATAAGAGGCTTTATGTCTGTCAACTGAGAGGCAGATATCCCATGAGGGGGAAATAGCCTGACCACGAATTTAATTAGAGTAGAGACAGGACTTAGATGCTAGAACTCTGACATCTGAGATAACTTATTGTCACTTCTGCAGTGGCCCTTGAAAGCTTTGATTTTCTAGCAGCAGTTAACTTCTGTTTGTTCTGTTAGTTATAAAACCATGATTGTGATGCGATTAGTTGAAAGAAAAAGACATGAGAATACCACACTTGCAAATAAAAAATACTGAAAAAGTGTGCAAGCAAATCATTAACAGAAACTAGTTTATTTGGCAAGTAAAGAGTAGCAAAAGGAAAGCATCATGATGTGACTGGGGTTGTGGTCTCTGAACACGCTCACTTTCAATTTTATGGTTTTTTGCTTCATGGTTAAGAAGCCCCATACCAGAATTAATTTTTGTAAAAATATATATTTTCCTCTCAGCTAAGTAGATACTTAATGTCTGGTTGGCTTATTATCATGATTTCATGGGAAGGTAGAACTTTTTGTGATAGTCATCCTGCCAGGCTGAGTTGCTGACTGATGCCCTGAAGTGGACTTGAGAAAAGGGTGGGCAAGGGCCCCAGTTATTTTGGGGGTGAGGAGACTGTGACTTCTTTCCCTACCTTTTGCTCAAGGGTACAAGGTCTGACAGTTACGTTCACTAACTTGTCCTACAAAAAGGGCTACCTATCTCAATGCTGACCATCACTATGGTCATCTTTGAAGTGCTCCCCTTGGGAAGCTATGCACCAACGTCAGCACCTAGTCCAGTCTTCGAAGCAATTTTGGAACTCTTTTAATGGAATGGCCATCAGAGCTGTTGTCGTATTACCTTTGATGTCCTGAATGTTATCAAAATGTCTTTGTTTCAATATTTCCTTTATCTTTGGGTAAAGATTAAAGTCATTGGGGGCCAGATCAGTGAGTAGGGAGGGTGTTCCAATACAGTTAATTGTTTACTGGCTAAAAACTCCCTCACAGATGACGGTACAATTAAATTCTCAAGCTTGCCACCTTTCCACCATGTGCAATGGCTGTTCTAGGAGTTCCACAATTGCTGTGAAGGGTGGACTAGGCACTGGCATTGGTGTATAGCTTCCCAAGGGGAGTACTTCGAAGGTGACTGTAGTGATATTCAGCAGTGAGGTATGTAGCACTTTTTCTGGGAAGAGTATGCAAACTTAATTGGCAGTCCTTGTATGTCTCACAGTCCAGTTCAACTTTTGTCTGAAGAGTCAGCCTCAGTAGTGGTTTCAGCTCTGGGCTAGCAGCAAGTCCAAGGACCATGTTCTCTGGGGACACTCTAGGATGCAGGACCACCAAGTCCGGTCTTTTAATAGAGTTCTAGATCTGTACTCTGCTTTTTCTTGTGCTACATAAAGGACTCGACATTGTGCTCCTTGTCAGGACAGCCTTCGGTGGCAGCCAGGCACTATCTGGTTCGTCTGGGCTCATGGTGATGTACTCTATCAATCATATGGGCACTCTGTCCTCCGGGCTCCCATTTTCTTTGGTTTTCATCTACTCTGGGTGGGTTGGGACGAATGGATGTTCCTTAGATGGCAGCTTGCTGGTGTTTAGGATCCCAGGTGCCACTCACCAATATGAGATTCAGAACATTTTCTCAGGAAAAAAAACTGGTTATGCAGATTGACCTTGGTATCCCCTGAACCATGATCCCCAGGCCCCTGTCCCTGCTACTTTCTCCTCTAAAATGTTGGATTGTATTTAGAAAGCCTTTCAGCTTATGGTGTAGTCCAGTCGTGCTGACCTGCATTCTACTACGTGCTGTCACTACCTTCCCTGACCGAATTCTTATCGACTGTCTAATCTATGAATAACCCTCTCCCTCCATCCCAACCCTTTAGCCAGCAAAGATTAACTTCTCTGTAGAAAAAACCTTTTCTTAAGTCCTTATAATACTGGTCTCATACAATATTTGTCTCCTTTTGCAGCTGACTGAATCACTCAGCATAATGTTTTCCAGATGATTCCAGGTTGTGAGATGTTTCCTGAAATTACTGTTGTTCTTTGCCACTGCATAGTGATCGAATATGTAAATATACCATAGTTTATCCATTCACCTACCAATGAGAACCTCGGTTGATTCCATCTTTTTGCTATTATTGACAGTGCTGCAATAAACACTCATATGCATTTGTCTGTTCGCATGACAGCACTTATTTTTCTGGGATATATTCCAAGCAGTGGGATTGCTGGAAGATATGGTATTTCTATTTCTAGCTTTTTAAAGAAAGCATCAAATTGTTTTCCAAAGAGGTTGTACTATTTTACATTCCCATCAACAATGTAGAAGAATTCTGATCTCTTCACAGCCTTTCCAACATTTGTTATTTTGTATTTTTTGGATTAATGCCAGCCTTGTTGGGGTGAGATGGTATCTCACCGTAGTTTTTACCTGAATTTCTCCAATAGCTAATGATCATGAACATTTCCTCATGTGTCTTTTAGCTGCCTGGATGTCTTCTTTGCTGAAATGTCTTTCCATATCCTTTGCCCATTGTTTTAACTGGTTATCTGTCTTCTTTTTGGTGAGGTTTTACAGTACCGTGTTGATTATGGAGATCAGATGCTGATCAGATTGATGGTTGCCAAATATTTTTTTCCAAGTCTGTAGCAATCTTTTCACTCTTTTGGTAAAGTCTTTGGATGCGTGTAACTGTTTGCTTTTTAGTAGTTCCCATTAATCTATTTTCTCTTCTGCTGCTTGTGCATTTTTTATAATATTCTATAGTCTATTTATGCTGTGCATTAAGGCTTCCAGTATTTTTCCTATTTTTTCTTCCATAATTTTTATCAATTTAGATTTAATATTTAGGTTTTTGACCCATTTTGAGTGAGTTTCTGGGAACGTATAAGATATGGATCTTGTTTCATTTTTTTTGCAGATGGATATCCAGTTTTGCCCATATTATTTGTGAAAGGGGCTTCTTTTTTGCCCAGTTCACAGATTTGGGACCTTTGTCAAATATCAGCTGCTCATAGGTGGATGGTGTTATTTCTGGATTCTCTATTCTGCTCCATTGGTCTATCGATCTGTTTTTGTACCAGGACCAGGTTGTTTTGACTACCATGGCAGTGTAATAGGTTCGAAGGTCCAAGTAGTGCGAGGATTTCCACTTTGTTCTTCTTCTTTGGTTACGCTTTACTTATCCAGGGCTTCTTCCCTTTCCAAATTAAGTTAGTGGTTTGTTTCTCCATCTCATTAAAAAATGACATTGGAATTTGTATTGAGATTGAAGCATATGTAGAGATCACTTTGGGTAAAATAGGCATATTCACAACGTTAAGTCTTCCTACCCATGAGCAAGGTAGGTTTCCCCACTTTATAAGTCTCTTTTGGTTTCTTGCAGTAGGGTCTTATAATTTTCTTTGTATAGGTCTCTTACATCTCTGGTTAGATTTATTTCTAGGTATTTTATCCTTTGGGGCTACTGCGAATGGTACTGATTTGGTAATTTCCTCTTTGATGGATTCTGTTGGTGTAAAGGAATCCAACTGATTTATTTATGTTTATCTCATGTCTTAATACTAAGCTGAACTCTTCTATTAGTTCCAGTAGGTTTTTTTTTTTTTTTTTGGATTCTTTATAATTTTCTGTGTACAAGATCATATCATCTGCAAATAGAGATACTTTTACTTCTTTAGCCATCACTTTATTTCTTTGTTGTCTGATTGTTCTGGGTAGAAAAAATTCTTTTTAAAAGACTATGGTAAGTGTTTTTATTAATCAAAAGTTATACAGAGGACAAGAGTACAAGGCCCAGGAGAGCAAGAAACTGTTGTGTTCCATTTACCATGCAGTTCAGTTGTCAGTAGCTCTGATGGTGCAAAGTAAAACTCACTATTTGTGGAATAAAAGTTGGCAGTTTGAAACCACCAGCTGCTTCTTGGAGACTCTATGTGGCAGTTCTACTCTGTCCTACAGAGTGGCTATGAATTGGAATCGACTTGACGGTAATGGATTTTTTTTTTCTGTATTTCCAATATGTGGAAGTATTTTTATTGTCATAGCAGTCCTCATCAAACATTATAAAAACAACCTAAGTAGAATTATCTAATTATGGTAATTGCTATGTAAGTTATTTGCTGAAAAAGTGATGAATAGTTATTGTCCACTTCCAAAATAATCACATTTATTTCACCTCGTATGTTACGAGTCTTTGGGCATAAAATCTGTCCTAACTGCATACTACCTTCTCTTTCTTTCCCTTCTTCATCTAGTGTCTCCAGTTCCAGAGCAAAGACTCTGGAATATTTGGATACCTGGTAATTGATTTAACAGTTTTGAATATCAGAGAGACATTTTTAGATTCATGCTTTAAAACAGAGATTTGCAATTTTAAATAATGAGTGGCATTTTCCACTTATGTATTAAAACAGGAGTGGGCAAACTTTTCATCTAAAAGGCCCAGTTCTAAATACACTATTGCTGGCCAAGAAGAGAATTTAAAGATATTAGGTAGGTGCTTACATAAAAAGACAGAAAATATATTTTCAAAAATTTCTGGACAAAGTAAAAACAATAACAGTTGATTACCTTTTCTTTTTCTGTATCACAGGTCTTTTAATGAGAGCAAAATTATTTTGGGGGCAAATGACATTGTGCTCAATTGAAGTTCAAGATTAGTAATCCCTATCTTCAAAATCAATTGCAAATGTTACCATGCCACTGGTCTTTCACTTATTTCATAATTGAAAATGTCTTTTAACATACATACTTCCAAACACTGATATTAGTCCATGGTGTATGTTTTTAATTGAATATATTCATCTCTTGGAATGCATTTAAAATTTTTTGTTAAGAGTCTCCTCTTGGTATCTGTCTTTTAGAGTGTCAGCATATTGCAGATTAATGACTTCAGATTGAAGATGAGTTGAAACTTCTTAACCGAACAATTAAACGGACTTTGAAATATGGAAATTTACTTAATAACTTGCATCAAGATCTGAAAAACACTGTTGAACCTGTCATGTGTGTTTGTGAAATATGCTAGCCAAGTGCCGTCGAGTCGGCAAATTTTAGTGTGAATGACCTCCCTTTTTGTTATAGCTTTTGACAATATGAGATGTTTATAAAGCAGTTGTTTAAGCGATGTTGATACTCATCAAGATGGCTTTACCAGCATAAACTTCACATACAAGCACCTCTTTGGCTGGCAGTTTTAGATTGAATTAATTAGGAAACATCAGTTCTGTAGCAACAACCATTCAATGTTTAATAATAGTGGGAGAGGGCAATTCTTCTTCTTCGGAAAAAATTTCAATCTCAGCCCTGACCTGAAAACAAGCATAGTAAAGCTTTATTGCCAAACCACCGAAGTACTTGAAGTCAGAATATCTAGATTGAATTCCACAAAACTTATAATGGTTAAATCAATGAACATAAATGGAAATTTCCTGTTGACATTACTGGTTCAATAACACATGATAGATTTAAATGTTTTTCACAAAATACTTGATAGTAAGTATTACAAGGAATAAGCATAAAATTAATGCTTTCACAAATTTTATAAATTTGTCTAACTAAGTCTCTATTCCACACATATTTTTACAATCCTCAGCTGTAACTCATGTTAGCAGATGCCATTTCAGGTTGTACTGAAGCAATGTTTTCTCAATTTAGAAAATGTTCTCTGGTACACCTACTCCATTCATATTATTCACAGAGGCTAATTCTTCAGTCATTTCAAATTGAGCATTAATTCCATTAACTAATGTCTCTGTGAGAGGAAAGTGTAAATATTTAACCCAATATTATGCAAAAAGGCTTTGGTAATGTTTATCAAGCATAACTGTTATCTCCTTTCACAAAACAAGTTCAGCTTGTTCACATAAAACCTCATTTGCGTTGTCAATTGTCTTATGAATACCTTAGATTCACCTAAGTAGACTGTTTGATAAGGCAACTTCTATTCATTATTCTATAATAATAATACACAAAATAAAATTATTCAGTGCATCCATGGGCAGTTATGATTAGGTACAAATGCTCTGGTTAATATGGTAATAAAAAATACATCAGAGCCACCAAATGTCTTAGTTTTCTAGTGCTGCTATACTACAAATACCAGAAGTTACTGGTTTAAACAAACAGAAATTTATTCTTTCAGTCTAGGAGGCTAGAAGTCTGAATTCAGTGTGCAGGCTTTCTGTCTGTCAGCAGTGAAGGAAGGTCCTTGTCATCAATCTTCCCTTGGTCTAGGAGCTTATCAGTGCAGGGACTCCAGGTCCAAAGGACATACTGAATTTCTGGAGAAGGACCTCATAACCACTAATCAAGAAAAGCTAGGAGCAGAGCATGTCCTCTGATTCAGAGTCCCTGTGCTGAGAAATTCCTGCACTGGGGAAAGGGTGATGACAATCACCTTTACCTAGATCTAACTGAGAGTGAAAGCCTTCTCCAAGAGCTGACATTCTGAAAGGGTAATTTTCTGTTTGCTAAAGCCATTCATTTGTGATATTTCCATCAGAGCAACACTAAAAAATTAAGACACAACCAATTTGCACTTATTACAACTGTGGTTGTAGCATTTTCTTTTCCCAAGTTATACACATTTTACTCCATTTACTTGCCTTAAATTAAACCCAGAGAGTTCCAATATTTCTTCTTCTTTTAAACATTTTATTGTGATTTAGGTGGAAGTTTACACAGCAAATTAGTTACCCATCCAACAATTCATATACAAATTGTTCCATGACATTGGTCTCTATCCCCATAATGTGTCAACACTCTTCCCATTTCCACCCTGCCTTCCCCATTTCCACCCCTCCAGTTTACCTGCCCCTTTTTGCCTTCTCTTCTTCATTTTTGGGCAAATATTGCCTGTTTGTTGTAGTTTAACTGATTGTTCTAAGGAAAACATTCCTCTTGGGTGTTATTGTTTATTTTATGGATCCATCTATTATTTGTCTGAAAAGTCACCTCCTGAAGTAGCTTCAGTTCCAGTTCAAAAAGGATGTCTTAGGGCAATAATTTCTGAGGTTCCTCCAGTCTCATTTCAGTAAGCCTGGTCTTCTTTGTGAATATGAGATTTTTTTCCTACATCCTCACCCCCATTCTAACCAGGGCCTCTGATTGTGTCCCTGGTCAGAACAATAGTTAGGGCTAGCCCGATACCATCTAGTTCTTCTGGTCTCAGGTTAGAGGGTTAGAGGAGGCTGCAATTTACTGTAGTTAGAGTCGTCACAGTCAGAGGCATTACAGTTAGAGTGGTTACAGTTAGAATAAGCTGTTAGTCTTTTGGATAATTTCTTCTTTGAGTCTTTGGTGTCCTTTACACCAATTGTTATACCTTAGATGGCTGTTTGTGAACATTTTCCTTTTTTTGTATTTTGTCATTGTGATTATGTGAAAGTTTGGAAGTCAATTTGCCATATAAAACCCCTAGTGCCTGCCTTTCTGCAGCTCTGTCTGCCCTTGTTATCCTGTGACAGCAGTCTTCTTTTTCACCCTTACTTCCAGTATCCATTCAACCAACACCTGTCCTTTCCTCCCCACTCTCTCCTCTCCTCTCTAAAGAGAAACCAGTAGGACAGCCTCATACATATATTAAACCATAAAGTACACAAACCACACGCATCACTCTGTGTCCACAAGTCCAGTCCATTCTTTGAATGGTTTCAGTAAAGGTTTGAACTCTGAGCTAATAGCACATCTAGATGCCATATTCTCAAGGTACTCCCCAGGTTGTCAGACCATTAATTCTGGTCTTTTAACAGAGTTTGTGATCTGGACATCCCTTTTTCTCATGCTACATCAGGCAGTCTACATTGTGTCCCCTATCAGGGCTGTATTTGCTTGTGGCTGGGCACCACCTAGTTCTTCCAGGCTCATGCTGATGTAATCTCCCAGTCAGATGGATCCTTCTGTCTCCTGGGCTCACTTTACCACATGTCTTTGATGTTCTCAATTGTCATCTGTTCCAGGTAGGTTGGGACCAATGGATGTTCCTCAGATGGCAGCTGATTGACTTTTCAGACCCCAGGCACCACTCACCAATACGGGTGCAGAAGACTCTCTTAGAAAAAGACTAGTTATGCCAGTTGAGCTGAATGTTCCCTGAAAACATGGTTCCCAGAGCCCTGTCTCTGCTACTCTGTCCTATGAGATGTTGGGTTAAATTTAGAAAACATTTTAGCTTATGATATAGACCAATTAAGCTGACATGCCTTCTACTGCCTACTGTCACTCCCTTCACCTAACCGAATTCCTATCGACTATCTAATCCATGAATAATGTTCTCATTTCCTTCCCACCCTTGTAGCTAACAAAGAGTACTTTCTTCTGTGCATAAGTCCTTTTTAAGTCTTTATAATAGTGGTTTCGTACAATATTTGTCCTTTTGCAGCTGACTGATTTCACTCTGCAAAAGCTGATCGCAGGTTATGACATGTTTCATAAAATCATCATTGTTCTTTATCATTGCACAGTGTTGCATTGTGTATATATACCATAGTTAGTTTATCCATTCATCTTATTCATGAGCTTTTAAGACTTCAGACACCACTTGCCACACTGGAACACAGAACAGTATCTTTATAAGCTACATCATGCCAATTGGTCTAGATGTCCCCTGAGATGATGGCCATTAGCCTTCAAGCCAACTTGTCCTACTAGGTGTTTAGATATGCAGCTTCCATCACTTGGCTTTGGCATAACTGTGCCCTGATATACTCTATTATCTATATGAATATAGAGGCAGCACATAAAAATAGGTGTCTATGATTACTCACAACTGTACTCATGTAAGATTGCTTGAGAAACCTGGACAATAAATAAGGAAGACAGAAGAACAGACACCTTTGAACCATGATGCTGAGGAAGAATACTGACTGTACCATGGACTGCCAAAAGAACAAACAGATCTGTTCTGGAAGAACTATAACCAGAGTGCTCCTTGGAAGCAAAGATGGCGAGAGTGTGTCATACATATTTTGGACATGTTGTCAGGGGCGATAAGTCTGTGGAGAAGGACATCATGCTTGGTAGAGTGAAGGGTCAGCAAAAAGGAAGATCTTCAATGAGATGGTTTCACACAGTGTCTGCAACGATGGACTTAAGCATAAAAAGCATTGTGTGCATGGCACAAGACTGGGCAATATTTCGTTCTGTTGTGCATAGTGTTGCTGTAGAATTGGAACGGACTCAGTGGCACCTAACAACAGCAACATACTCACATACGCATATGCATGCACGTCCATGTCTCCTACACCCCTACATAGCATACACACCTACCTATGTAACTATTCACAGATTTTAGATTGTTATTACTGTTTTGCAGAACTGCATACAGTAGTCATTATTATAGTTGTCCTTTATTTTTGCATACCTCTCAATGTCTTAATTTGCCTTTGCCACATTGTGCTGACTTCCCTCATATTGTGTATTGCCTTTTTCTTCACCACAATTAAGATATATCTGCTATCTAGTAAATAACACTCCTTTCCTGTCTTTCCTTCCTATCCTTGGTAATCATCAAAGAATGCTGCTTTCTATAAGTAACCCTATTGTTAATTTTTTATAAAAGTGGTATCATATAGTATTTGTCCTTCAGTGATTGACTTATTTCTCTCAGCATAATGTCCTGTAGATTCATCCATGTTATATGATGCTTGCAGAATCATCATTATTCTTTATCATTTCACAGTATTCTACTGTACATGTGCACCACAATTTGTTTATCCATTCATCCACTGATGGACACAGACATTGTTTACATCATTTTGCTAATGTGAATAATCCTGCAATGAATATGGATATGGATGTGTATTTGTGTCACTGCTCTTTTTTATCTAGGATAAATATCTAATAGTGGGATTGCTAGATCATATGGTATTTCTATTTCTAGCCTTTTTGAAGTGCTATACAGGTTTTCATAGCAGTTTTACCATTTTACTCTTCTACCAGAGGTGCAGAAGGGTTCCATTCTCCCCACAACTATGCCAGCATTTGTTGCTTTCTGTTTTTTTGATCAGTGCTATTTTTGCTAAGGTGTGATGTTCTATCACTGTAATTTTGATTTACATCTTTCCAATAGCTAATGAGTGAGAGCATCTCTTAATGTGTTTGTTAGGAAACTGAATGTCTTAATTGGTGAAGTGTCTGTTCATGCCTTTCGCCCATTTTTTTTTTTTTTAGATTAGATTGTCTTTCCTTGTTGCGGTATTGAATTTTTTTTTTTGCCCTGTTTTGTGCCATGTACACAATGCTTTTTATGCTTAAGTCCATCCTTGTCAGATATGTTGTTGACAATTCTTCCCTGTATCTGTAGGTTCTCTTTTTTGTCTTTTGGTGAAGTCTTTTGATGAAATAAGCATTTAATTTTTAGGAAGTTCCAGTTTTCTAGTTTATTTTCTGTTATTTGTGCATTTTTGATGGCTATGTTTGATAACTTATTCATGTCACTCTTAGCTTTGTCCCTGTGTTATTTTTTAGGAACTTTATAGTTTTAGTTTAACATTTACATCTTTGATCCATTTTGAGCTGGCTTTTGTATAAATCCCCCCACCGCCCCAAAAAAGCAAACACTGCTGTTGAGTTGGGTCCAACTCACAGCAACCCTAGAGTTCAGAGTAGAACTGCTCCATAGCATTTCCAAGGAGTGCCTGGTGGATTTGAACTGCCAAATTTTTGGTTAGCAGGCATGGTACTTAACCCACTATGCCACCAGGGTTTCCAGCTTCTGTGTATTGTGTGAGATATAGATCCTGTTTGATTCTTCTGCAAATAGATATCCAGCTTTGCCAGCACCAATTATTAAAGAGACTATTTCTTTCCCATTGAACGGATTTTGGCACTTTGTAGATGATCAGCTACCAATAGCGAAATGGATTTATTTCTGGAATCTCACTTCCATTCCATTAGTCTGTGTCTGTCATTATACCAGTAGCAGGCTGTCTTAGTTATCTAGCGCTGCTGTAACAGAAATAACATACGTGGATGGCTTTCACAAACAGAAATTCATTTCCTCACAGTAAAGTAGGCTAAAAGTCTAAATTCAAAGCATCAGCTCTAAGGCAGGGCTTTTCTCTCCATCAGCTCTGGAGGAAGGTCCTTGTGCTCAATCTTCCCCAGGTTGAGAAGCTTCTTTGGAGCAGGAATCTTGGATCCAAAGGATACACTCTACTCCTGGCATTGCTTCCTTGGAGGTATGAATTCCCCCAACTCTCTATTTTCTTTCCTTTCCTTTTATATCCCAAGAAATTGCCTCAAGATATAATACCATCTTGTAGGATGAGCCCTGCCTCACCAACGCTACTGCTGCCCATCCTCCCTCATTAACATCACAGAGGAAGGATTTACAACATACAAGAAAATCAAACAATACCAGGAATCACAGTCCAGCCAAACTGATAAACAAATTTTAGGGGGGACACAATTCAATCCATGACAGTGATTGTATAGCACATTCTATGACTGTGGAATGTAAGTTATCCTACTTTGTTCTTCTTTGGTAATGTTTTGGCTATTCAGGAGTCTTTCCTTTCCATTTAAAGTTGAAGATTTGTCTTTTTATTTCATTAAATAACATTGTTGGGATTTGCACCGGTATTACGCTATATCTATTGGAAACCCTGCTGGCATAGTGATTATGTGCTACAGCTGCTAACCAAAAAGTCTGCAGTTTGAATTCACCAGGCACTCCTTGGAAATACTATGGGGAGTTCTGCTGTGTCCTACAGGGGTGCTATGAGTCAGAAGCAATGGCGGTGGGATTTTATGGATCAGTGAGGGTGGTACTGATAGTTTCACAACATTAAGTCTTCTAATTTATAAGCATGATATGTGTTTCCATTTATGCATGTTTCTTTTGGTGTCTTGCACTAGTGCTTTGGACTTTGTGTAATTCTTTTATGTCCTTGTTTGACTTATTCCTAGGTATTTTATCCCTTTGGGACCTATTTTAAATGGCATTGTTTTCTTGATTTCCTTTTCAGTTGCCTCCTTGTTAGTATAGAGGAATCCAGCCAATTTTTGTATGTTGACCTTCTACCTACCACTTTGCAGAACCTTTTATTAGCTCCAGTTCTTTTTTGGTGGATTCTCTGGAATAGTCTATATATAGGATCACGTCATCTGAGAGTAAGGGTAATTTTACTACCCCTATTTACAGGAGGTACTTGGAAACTTACTTTGGCTGCAATTTCATTTTTCTTTTCTCTTTTTATGATCATAATTTAAAATAAAAATGTTTTCATCTTTTTTGTGATCACAACAGAAGTATTTTTTTAAAATAATATTTTATCACTTTGCACCAAGGAGTAAAAAAATATTAACTATGATTAATCATTATCCAGCCACAATGGCTAGATTGTAGCTGATATTCCATAAATATTAATTCTCTCTCATCTGATGACAGAATATGTGTCACTGGGCTAAACATATATAAAATATCACACTGAAATACACATTACTAGATTCAACATACTACAGAGTTCCATTTGTATTCATAAATATCACTGGGCTATAATTTGTCTTTTTTAATACTGGCCTTAAGTTTGGCTGTTTTTCCTCCCCTTCCCCTTTTAGAACTATTTGTCTAAAATAAACCCAGAAAAAACCAAACCCACCACTGTTTGATTCTGATAGCGATCCTATAGGACAGAGTATAACTGCCCCACAGAGTTTCTGAGGAGTACCTCGTAGATTTGAACCACCAACTTTTTGGTTAGCAGCCATAGCACTTAACCACACTATACAACCAGGGTTTATTTAGCCCCTGAAGTGTTTTAAAAAGCCATCTGTAAAATCATAGGACCTGTAATTTTTGTAAAGGATAGTCTATTTATTTATAATACTGATTCAACTTATTTAATGCTGTAAATTTCTCCCAATTTCTATCTCCATCAGTATTGTTCAATGCTATTTTTCTAATACAGAATCCATTATCTCCAAATCTGCAAGTATACTGGCATAAAGGTATTAGTATTTCTTTGTAATATTTTGGAAACTCTGATGGCTTAGTGGTTAAGTGCTATGGCTGCTACCCAAAAGGTCAGCAGTTCTAATCTGCCAGGCACTCCCTTGGAAATTCTATGGTGCAGTACTATACTGTATACAGTCACTATGAGTTGGAATCAGCTCTATGGCAGTGAGGTTTCTTTTTTGTAATATTTCACATTTATGTCTTTTTTCCATTCCTCTAGATTCATTTTTCCAGATATTTTGTCTTCTAAAAGTTTCACCATTTGACTTTTTTGATCTTTTCTATTCTTTTTTCTGTTTTCATTATTTTTTCTTATTTTCTTCTGTTGTGTTTGGCCTTTCTCCTTTCTTATTTCTAGCCCACTAATTTTCTATTTTTTTCTTAATATATGTGCTAAAACACCACTTTAGTTCCATTCCACAATTTTAACACACAGTGTTTTTAGTGTTACTAATAATATAGCTGAAGACAATGCCATCAGTATGTTAATGGTTCTTTGCTGGTTTCCACTACTTAGGTGATCAATTTGTCTGAAAGAATGTGTATGCTCAGATAGCTGGGGGCATGATATTAGGAATAGCCATTAGATAGTTTTAAGTCTTTTTATTCAAATCCAGATCTTAATTTTTTTCTATACATCTGTTTCTGAGGGAACTATGTAACAAACAAACAAACAAAAACTGTGACTATAGAATGTATTAGTTTTCCTTGTGATTTTGTTAGTTTTTTTCCTTTATTAATCAAGAGGCTATATTATCAGGTATGCATATTTTCTAGACAATTGTGACTTTATGGTGAACTGTTCTCTTCACCATTAGGTAATGAATCTTTTATGTCTAATGATTTTGTCTTTATGTTTATTTTGATTTATTAAAATTTTCTTGATTTTTTTCATCAATTTTTTTCAGTACTTCTGCCTGATGCTTTGTGTTGCTTCTTCCATCAGATTACTACATTTTATTATTATTATTTTTTTACTACATTTTGTTTTTGCATTTACCTGAGAATCTATCCTTTAACAGGCAATCCTTAAAGGGTTACAACAGAACATAACATGTGATGTTAATATAAGGTCTGGACCACTTCATCTTCAGAGATTTTACCCTTTGATTAAGAAAGAGGTTCAGATACCACAGTGTAGTGAGAACTACTTGGGTCATCTGAGGGTTATATAGATATGAAGCCATTTTCAACTCATTTAGGTCTAACTATAACTAATAAGATTGTGATTTCAAACATTTAATTCCTCTTGATTTCATGAAATTTACCCTCTTCTATTAATAAACACAGATAAATCAACATTAGGTAATCACAGACTGGATTACTTATCAACAAAGGATTGAACAAGTTACTAAGGTACCTGTTCTACAGATACATAGAAAGCAAGATACACATCACTGTCAAGGCCAAGAAGCTGTTTAATGCATTATGTCAGAGAGTCAAAAGGAGTATCTGGATCCCCCCTCCTCTACCCCACCATGTAAGTCTAGCAAAACTAAGGATTAAACCCTGACAGCAGCTACATACTGAATGAGGTTTCCATCATAACATACTCCTGGAATGATTTGAAGGCAGTTTTGTCTTTTTGCTTCTTTAGAGCTTAATTTTAGTGAAAGACTACAAAAATCACCTCTCCCCAAATTAAAAAATAAATAAATAAAATAAAAGGACATGATCATCCTGAGACCAGTCTAGCTGTCTTTAATACTGCAAGATGGAAATCTCCTAGAAATGCCTTTAAAATTTTGTCTATTAACTTTAAATATCTGCTTTGAAATAACTTCACCAGGTCTTCCTGTTATCTTGATCCATTCATGTTTTATTTCATTATCCTAAGTGTACCTTGTTAAAATAAATAAACAAAAATAGTGGTTGAACATCTCAGCATTTTGGTTCTTATCCCAACAAGTTTCCTCAAACAGTTAATACAAAGACAGTCATTTCCCAATTTTGTTTCCTTTCTTTTCCTCTATTTCCGTTTGCCAACTGCTGATACTCAGCTCTGTAAACTTAAGTTTTATTCAGTGTGCAGACTTCAAATTCAATACTCAGTAGAGACTTGACTGACAAATCTTCAGTTAGTGAAGAAAGACTTACTTTCCAAAAGTCTAAGAAAGTTGTGAGGGAAAGAATTTTTATTCTTCTTTTCCCTGTCTATTTTTAGCTGATGAAAGAAGATAGAAATATTGTACAAGACAGAGAAAAGAGCTACTTTTAACATCAATTAAATGAAACATACCATAGGACAGCACAATTATTGTATTCATTTATTTGCATAAACCAAACCAAACCCTCTGTCATCGAGTCTATTCCAACTTATAGCAACTCTACAGAACACACTAGAACTGCCCCACAGAATTTCCAAGGAGCACATGGTGGATTTGAACTGCCAACCTTTTGATTAGCAGCTATAGCACTCAACCACTACTCCACACCAGGGTTTCGTTATTTGTATACATACACACATATTTTTTCAAAGTAGGACTGTTCCTAAAATCAGAAAGACACATCAAAAAAACATCCACAGTTTTGCAGAGAGTTTGTGTGGTCAAAAATATCACAATTTCTTCAACCATTTGAATTCTTCTTTTTCTGTCTACTGTTGAGGTCTACTGTTAAAATTCAGGGATTTCAAAGGATTAGTAAGAACTGTAGTAAACCAGGGACATGATGAGATGAAAGCTTCCAGAACACCTTCAGCAAATACTATATCTATGGTCTTATACATAGTAAAAAATTCCATTTTGGACTACTCTTAAAGGGAAAAACATTAATAACCCACAATTTTTAAATGCCAGTTGTAAAACTGTACCTATTAATGTGTATCTATTCATGCTGCTTCCAGAAGTATTTAAAGAAACTTTAAAGTTGTAAATAAAATAAATGGGAGCTCTGTATTAAATCACTGTGTAACTCAATAAAATAGTAAAAATCTAATGAATTTGGACTTCACAGGTTTCATCTCCCATTGATGAAATTTCATGTAATATGTACGTAAGGAGATGCAATATACAGTAGTAAAACCATTAGATTAGTAAATTGTAAACAAGAGTTAAGTCCTAAGGCAGAAACCTTCTATTGGTGTGAAACTTTCTAGCAGTGTGAAGTTGGGCAACCACATACCCTGAGATCACAGTAAAATGTAAATACTGCTACTTCCCTCTTATATTTGTCAGACTGTTGGAATAGGAGAAATGACATAAAATTTGGGGTGTTATATAGCCCAATAAATGTGAGGTCTTAATCTCAACTGGGATACTACCCTTGTCTTGACTGCTCAGTATTATAGCAAAGAAATTAGGATTATTATGTTAAAGTCTACAGCCAGCCAAGCCAAGATTTCTTAAATTAAGACTCAGTTCTTACTCAGTATAATTCCATACTTAATATCCGAAAGTCAGGTGTTCTACTTTATTTTTCATATTTTGAAATAATTATCAAATATACAATCTAATATAAAAATTCTGTGTTCACTACAAGATAGGTGCCTATCTCACAAATAAAGATACAATAACAATTGCTTCTTGTTCTATATGTTCAACAACAATATCAATTACTTAAAATTTCTAGATATAGAACACACACGGTTTACTCCACAAAAACTTAGAAAATTAGAATGACAACAATAACAGAAATGCTGCTGACTCATAAATTAAGTCATATGTGAATTAATGAATCACTCCTTTGAAATTAATTATTACCAGCAATTCACAATCAAAGGAAAAATCTGACAATGACTCTCAGTTTGGACATCATTGTGATGGACCATAATTTTTAGTAAAAACTCACTGAGATGTAGTAGAATAGTTTGTCTCAATGATGGTTTTAAGCTCCAAATTGAAGATTTCTTTTTTTGTTCCAACCATTTTCCAATACACTCATTGTTGTCAACAGCCTAATAAATTTGTGGATGCCTAAAGAACTCTGGCAGGGGTTAAACACTTGGTTGATAATGTACAGGTCAACAGTTCAAACTCATCAGTCATTCCATGGGGGAAAGCTGTGGCAATCTGCCTCATAAAGATCACAAACTTGTAAACCTGATGAGAGTAAGTTCTACTCTGTCCTGCATGTATTGGAATAGACTCAATGGCACCTAACAACAACAAAGATATTATTTCTTTCTGTGTGTTTTAAATCCTTTAACATTCGCTATAGGGTCACTATGAATTGGAATTGAAGGCAATGGCTTTGGTTTCTACTTATTTATGTATTCATATTTATATTTAACTCCAAGTTAAATTTGCATACCTGCCTATCTGCAACTCCTTCTGCTTTCTTTGTCCGGTGACAACACACTCCTACTTTCCATTTTGTACCTGTCATATCATCTTAACAATCCCCTGTCCCTTCTTCTCCATCCTCTCCTCTCCCTTCTTGTAAGAGGCCAGTAGGATGCCATCCTATAGATACATAGAACCATAAAGTGCACACACCATATGGTCACACTGTGTCTCCAAGTCCAATCCATTCCTGTCAGTAATGATTTCTGGTCAGGGGTAACAGTAGGTCTAGGGGCCATGTTCCCAGGGGAACCCCCCAGGCCTTCAGACCATCAGTTGTGGTCTTTTAGTGGAGTTCTTGAGGCACATCGCTCTTTTTCTCATATTGCCACTAGGACTCGACATTGTGTGCCCCATCACAACTGTCAGTGGTGGTGGCTGGGTACCATCTGGTTCTTCTGGTCGCATGTTGATACAATCACCCATTCACATGGCTCCTTCTGTCTTCTTGGCTCTTTTTCCCTCATGTCTTTGTTTCCCTTAGTGATCATGTGCTACAGCTGAGTTGAGACTATTTGGTGTACCTGAGATAGCAGCTTGCTAGCTTTTAAGACCCCAGACGCCACTCACCAATATGGGGTGCAGAAGACTTACCAATAGGCTAGTTATGCCAATTGGCCTTGATGTCCCTGAGATCATGGCCCTTGGACCCTGCCCCTGCTACTCTGTCCTTGCAATATTGGGTTAAGTAACCTCATTATCACCAAGAGAGAAGCACCGAGGGCAGAGCACATCCTTGGGACCAGAGGTTCTTGTGCCGAGATGCTCTCACTAGATTTGGACTTATCCTACCAGACTGTGATGATTTCTCATATGGAATGGACTAGTAGCTTGTTAATGGATTTGTGACTTACCAGACTGTGACAATAAAAGCTTCTCCTCGTGAAGCCTTCCACTCATGGTATTTTCTGTTGGTGCAGTGCCAGGTGACTAGGACAGAATTTGGTAACAGGAGTGAGGCACTGCTCTAATAAATACCTAAAATGTATAAGTTTTTTTTTTTTGAAACTGTGAATGGATGAAAGAAGGCACCCAAGAGAACTGCTAGCACCTGAGAGCACAGCAGATAGTGAGGAAAGCAACAGCAGCAGTGAACTGGCAGCAGCAGAACCAGGAGCCGACCCATGGAGCGAGAATGCTGAATGCCTGTGCGCAGGAGGCTTCCCAGTGGAGTCGGGTACCTCTGGGCACTTGAACAGGTGGAGTGAGGCTTGCTGACCCATGGAACTGGAGGGCTGAGTGCCTGTATGCAGGTTACTTGATGGAGTAGGGTGCCTCCCGGCACTTGAGGTGGTGGAGCTGCAGAGCTACAGAGCTTTGGAACACTTGCCCCTGTAGGGCAGATGTGGGCTTCAGGTCCAGGCCGTGAGGCCACTGGAAGTAGAAGCTGAGACAAGCTGATGAAGATATGGGGTTGTGTCCCAAGGCTGATGAGAGGCTGAGCTGCCTCAGTCTCAGAAGGCATGGCTGTGAAAGGGTGGAGCCAGGTCCTTCTGTGTTTGTGGGAGTGGAATTGCTACTCAGTTGGGCTTAGGGTGCACCTAAAGCCAGGTGGCAGAGTGCTGTCCAAGCGAGCCTGGAAAGGCAAACTGAAGCCCAGGTGCCTTCACTAAGAATCTAAAGAGTGTGGCCAATACCAAGAGTTGATGAGAATGGTTATGAAATATCTCAGAGTATGGAATAATGTTTCTGAAGCCATGAAGGCTAACGTAATGTGTTCTGATAATGTGTTGGTGTATGCTATGAATGAAAACAGTTGCTATGCTATGAATGAAAACTGCTGCCATGCTATGAATGAAAATTGTTGCTATGCTATGAATGAAAACTGTTCCTATGTTATGAATGAAAACTGTTGTTATGCTATGAATGACTATGTTTTGTATGTTCTAATGATGTAATTTTTGGGGTGCCAAAGGATAGGATGTCATGGATTGAACTGTGTCCCCCCAAAAGTATATATGTTGATTTGACTTGGTTAGGAGTCCCAATATGGTGCCACACCTCCCATGTGTTGTGAATCCTGCCTCTGTGATACTGATGATGTCGAATGGTCTGCAGTTGTGTTAGTGAGGCAGGTCTCAAAGTAGAAACTTGTGGATTAGAAGAGAGAGAAGTGAGGCAATGAAGTGGGGAACTTTGTACCACCAAGAGAGAAGCACCGAGGGCAGAGCACATCGTTTGGACCAGAGGTTCCTGTGCCAAGATGCTGTCACTGGATTTGCACTTATCCTACTAGACTGTGATGATTTCTCACATGGAATGGACTTATAATTGTTAATGGATATCTGTTTACCGGTCTGTGACAATAAAAGTTTTCTCCTTGTGAAGCCTTCCACTCATGGTATTTTCTGTTGGAGCAGTACCAGGTGACCAGGACAGTTGAAGTCCAGTTGATTTTCTAACCTAATGTGTGCTGTCACTGATTTCACCCAACCCAATTTCTATCAGCTGTCTAATCTATAGCCAGCCTCCCTCTCTCCCCTCCCTTGCAGCCATCAAAGAGTCTTTTATTCTGTACATGAGTCTATTTTTAAGTCCTTATACTAGGGGTCTCATACAATATTTGTCCTAGTGCCACTGACTGATTTCACTCAACATGATGTCCTTCAATATAAACCAGGTTATGAGACGCTTCCTAAAATCATTGTTCTTTATTATTGCATAGTATTCCATTGAGTATATTTACCATAGTTTGATGATCCACTCATTTGTTTTTTGGCATCTGGGTTGATTCCATCTTTGTGCCATTATGAACTGTACTGCAATAAACAGGTATGTGCATGTATCTGTTCATGACTGCCCTTGATTCTGTAGGATATATTCCAAGCAGTGGGGTTACTGGGTCAAATGCTATATCTATTTCTAGATTTTTAAGGAAACACCAGACTGCTTTCCAAAGAGGTTGTACCATCTTGCAATCCCACTAGCAGTGGAGGAGAGTTCCAGTTTCTCCACAGCCGGTCCAGCATCTGTTGTTTTGTGTTCTTTGGATCATGGCCAACCTTGCTGCGGTGAGATAATATCTAATTGAAGTTTTGATTTGGATTTCTTTAATAGCTAATTATCACGAGCATTTCCTCATGTGTCATTTGGCTGCCTGCATGTCCTCTTTAGTGAAGTGTCTGTCCTTCTCCTTTGTCTGTCTCTTAATCGGGTTATTTACTCTTTTCTTCTTGATATTTTTCGGAACATTGTAGATTACGGAGATCAGATGTTGATCCAACATATAGCTGCCAAATATTTTTTTTCCATTCTGTAGGTGGTCTTTTAATTCTTTGGAAAAAGTCTTTGGATGAGCAAGAGTGTTTGATTCTTAGCAGTTCCCATTTATCTATTTTCTCTTCTGTTGATCATGCTTTGTTTGCCAGATTTTGAAGTCTGTCTAACCTGTGTATTAAAACTTCCATTGTGAACCCTATTTTTTCTTGCATGATCTTCATCATTTTATGTTTGATATTTAAGTCTTTCATCCAATTTAAGTTAGTTTTTGTGTAAGGTGTGCAGTATGCTTCAATTTTTTGCAAATGAATATCAATTTTGTCAGCATCATTTGTTAAAGAAACTGTTTTTACCCCAGTTTACAATCTTTGGGCCTTTATCAAATATCAACTGTTCATAGGAGGACGGTTGCATCTCTGGAGTATCAACTTGTTCCATTGGTGTATATGTTTCTTTTTGTACCAGTACCAGGCTGTTTTGACTACGGTGGCAGTATAAAGGGTTCTAAGGTCAGGTAGTGAGAGGCCCCCCACTGTGTTCTTCTTCTTCAGTAGTGCTTTGCTTATTCAGAATTTCTTCCCTTTCTGAACAAAGGGGATGAATTGTTTCTCCATCTCGTTAAAAAATGTCACTGGAATTTGTATTAGGGTTGCATTGTATATGTAGGTGGATTTGGGTAAAATAGACATTTTCACAATGTTAAGTCTTTCTATCCACGAGCAGGGTAGGTTTCTCCATTTATGTAAGTCTCTCTTAGTTTCTTGCATTGAGGTCATGTAGTTCTCTTTGTACATGTCTCTTATTTCTCTAGTTAGATTTATTCCTAGGTATTGTATCTTCTTGGGGATTACAGTGAATGGTATTGATTTGATTATTTCTTCTTTAATGATCTTTTTGCATAAAGGAATCCAACTTATTCAGTTGTGTTTATGTGCTGATACTCTGCTAAACTGTTCTATTAATTTGAGTAGTTTACTTATGGATTCTTTAGGATTCTCAGCATATATACTTATATCATTTGCAAACAGGAAAATTTTTACTTTTCCTTTGCCGATGCAGATGCCCTTTATTCCTTGGTCCTGTCTAATTGCTCTGGCCAGAACTTCTAGTACAATGTTGAATAGGAGAGCTGAGAATGGGCATCCTTGTCTAGTTTCCATTCTCAAGGGGAATTCTTTCAGTCTCTGTCCATTCAGAATGATGTAGGCAGTTGGCTTTCTGTAGATGCCCCTTGTTGCACTGAGAAATTTGCCTTCTATTCCTATTTTGCTGAGAGTTTTGAGCATGAATGCTGTTGGACTTTGTCAATTTTTTTTTTTGCATCAATTGACAAAATCAAGTAATTCTTATCTTTTGTGTAATTTATGCAGTTGATTACATTAATTGTTTTTCTGATGTTGAAACCAGGCTTCCATCCCTGGTATGAATCTAACTCGGTCATGATGAATTACTTTTTTGATATGTTGTTGAATTTTATTGGCAAAGATTTTGTTGAAGATCTTTACATCTAGGTTCATGAGTGATACTGGTTTGTAATTTTTCTTTTATGTAAGAGTTTTCTCTGGCTTTGGTATCAGGGCTATGCTGGCTTCACAAAATGAATTTGGTAGTATTTCTTCCATTTCTATGCTGTGAAATAGTCTCAGTAGTATTGTAGTTAACTCTTCTCTAAAAGCTTGGTAGAATTCTGCAGTGAAGCTATCTGGGCCAGGGCTTTTATCATTGGTAGCTTTTTGATGACTTTTTCAATCTCTTCCTTTGTGATGGGTCTAATAAGTTGTTCTACTTCTCCCTGTGATAATTTTGATAGGTGATGTTTTAGTCTGCTAGGACTGCTCTAACAGAGTGGATGGCTTTAACAAAGGAAGGTTTATTCTTACATAGTCCGGTAGGCTGCATGTCCATATCCAGGGTGTCCACTCCAGGGGAAGGCTTTCCCCTTGTGGGCTCAGGAGGCAAGTCCGGTATTGCACCAGTCTTTGTCCAGGGAGCATCTTGGCGCAGGAACCTCAGGTCTGAAGGACGTGCTCCTCTCCCGGTGCTGCTTGCTTGATGGTACGAGGTTCCCAATTCTCTGCCTGCTTCTCTGTCCTTTTATCTCTCATATGATGAAAGGATTAAGGGTGGGGCAAACCATACACCAGGGAAACTCCCTTTACAGTGGAGCAGGGAGGTAATCCTATGAAGGGATTTACAGCCCCACCCTAATCCTTTAACACACAGCATAGAAAGACCACAAAATGGTGGACAGTCACAAGATACTGGGAATCATGGTCCAGCCACATGGCTACACATATTTTTGGGGGGACACAATTTGATTCACGACAGGTGATATGAATTTAGGAATTTGTCCATTTCCTGTAGGTTTTCAAGTCTTTTAGAATACAGTCTTTCATAGTACTCTGTTTTAATACTTTTGATTTCAGTTAGGTGTTGTGACATCTCCCATCTCATTTCTTACTTGGATTACTTGTTTCCTCTCCAGCTTTTCTTTTGTAAGTTTAGCCAAGCCAGCCAAGTGCCATCGAGTCGGATCTGACTCATGGTGATGGTTTGTCAATTTCGTTGATCTTTTCCCAAAACCAGCTTTTAGTTTTAACAGGCTTTTCAATTGTACTTTTATTCTCTAATTCATTTAGTTCTGCTCCACTCTTTTTTTTTTTTTATTTAATATGACTGAGTGAAAATGTACATTCCCGTATAAATTTACATGCCCACCTATATGCAGCTTCCACTGCTCTCCCTGCCCGGTGACAGCACACTATTCTGTTTTGTTCTGGTACCTGAGGGGTTCCTCTTTTGCTCTCTTTCTACTTGTTCAAGCTATAGGGTTAATTCTTAGGTTTGAGTCCTTTCTTCCTTCTGCATGTGTGCATTTATAGAGATAAACTGACCTCTGAGCACTGCTTTGGCTGCAACCCATAGGTGCTGATAGGAAGTGTTTTCATTCTCATTTGAGTACATAAATTTCTTTATTTCGTCCTTGATTTCTTCTCTAAGCCATGGCTTTTTGAGCAAGCTGTTGTTCAATTTCCATGAGTTCTAATTTCTATCTATGTTTTTTCTTCTACTGATTTTGACTTTTATGCTTTATAGTCTGAGACAATGCTTTGCAACAATTCAATGGTTTGGATTTTGTTAAGATTTTCTTTATGTCCTAACACATGGTCTATTCTTGAAAATGTTCAATGTGCATTGGAGAAGAAGGTGTAGTTACCTGTTGATGGATAAAAAGTTCTGTATATGCTGATGAGGTCTAATTGGTTAATTGTGGCAATAAGATCATCTGTGTCCTTACTGAGCTTTTTTCTAGAAGATCTCTGTCCAATACTGAAAGTGTAATGTTGAGATCTCCCATAATTATTGTTGAGTGATGTATCTCATTTTTCAACATAGTCAGTGTTTGTTCAAAGTATTTAGATGCTCTGGTAGTGAGTGCATAAATATTTAATATTATTAAATCCTGCTTATGTATCAGAACTTTCAGCAATAATAGTGACCATCCTTGTCCACACTGGTGGATTTTACATTAAAATCTATTTTATCTGAGATTAGTATTGCCCTACCTTCTCTTCTTTGTATACCGTTAGCTTGGTATATATTATTCCATCCTTTAATTTTCAGTTTAATCTTAAGTTTAGGGTGTGTTTCTTGTAAGCAACATATAAACAGGTCATGTCTCTTGATCCAAGATGTCACTCGGTGTCTTTTTGCTGCAGCATTAACTCTGTGTACATTCAGTGTAATTACTGATAGGTATACGTTTACTGCTGTTATTTTGATGTATTTATTTTTGTGTTCGCATTTTCTCTGTTGGTCTTAATATCCTGTCTTGGGTCATTCTTCTTTATGGGTTGACTTTTCATCTCTTTCAGTGTTGGTTCTGTGGTTGCTTGGACTCTTGTATTCCATTTCTTGTTTTGATATGTTGCATTGTTATTGTGCTTTGAGGCTACCCCTATGATCTCCTTTAATATTCTAAGTTTAAACCCAATTTTGACTTCTACATATCTCATTAACTTCCTCTCCATCTGGAAGGAATCTAACTACTGTAGTATATCTCTTTTTAATGTGACAGAGTCTTAGTTTTCATGATATAATCACTAGTTCCCTTCTTTTAATATTATAGCTTTGATTGAATTTCAGGCCTTTCCTAACTGAGTAGGTTTCTGGATGTTGTGTCATGTATTGTTTCATTAAATGTACACTTAATGGTTTTGTTTTTCTAAGCAAAGAGCTTCTTTAGATATTTCTTGTAATTTGGGTTTGCTTTTTACAAAGTCTCCAAACTTCTGTTTATCTGCAAATGTATTAATTTCACCTTCAAAGTTGAAAGAGAGTTTTGTAGGATACATAATTCTTGGTTGGAAGCTTTTCTCCTTCAAGGCTTTAAATGTGTCATCCCACTGCATCTGTGCCAACATTGCTTCTGCTGAGAAGTCAGATGAAAGCCTACATGGCTTCCCTCTGAATATCAGATTTGCTGCCCTTAAGTGTTTTTGCTTATGTTTCATTTTGTTAAGCTTGATTATATTGTCTTGGTATCTTTCTTTTGGGGTCTAGTTTATGAGGCATTTGATACTTATCTTGGATACCTATGTTCTCTTCTTTCATAATTTCAGGGAAGTTTTGTGTCAGCAACTCAACAACAATAGCTAGCCAAGTGCCGTCGAGTCGGATCTGACTCATGGTGACCTGACAATATTCTCTTATTTTCAATTGTCCCTTCCTGTTCAGGAACGCCAGTCAATCATAGATTATTCCTCTTGATAGAGTCCCACATGTTTCTGAATGTTTCTTCATTTTTCTTATTTCTGTTCTCTGATTTTTCCTTATAAACACTGGGGACAGTTGTTCTATCTTCCATGTTACTAAGTCTGACTTTTAGTTACTCAATTCTGTTCTTTTGTCTTTGAATTGAATTGTCTAATTCTGTAATTTTATTATTTATCTGTTGGATTTCAGAACACTGATGTTCCATCAGTTCAAACAGCTTGCTTAAGTTTTCATTTTGCTCTGCTTCATTTTGTATAATCTCTAGGAGGGCTCTCTATATAATTCTTTTGTACTTGACCTCTGATAGTTTCAGAAAGGCTTCTTCATCTTGGAAGTTTTCTGATTCTTGATTTGGGGGATACTTTCTGGAGCTATGGCAGGCTGTTTCTTTAAAAGCCTGGTAATGGTTGTTGCTTTTGGGACATCTACAGGCTGTTTAGTTTCTCTGGTGTTACCTCAACAGGAGCTGAGGTGTAGTTCTGAGAAGGGAGCTGGTTACCAGCTGCCTCTGTGTACTCTAATGACTGGGCCCAGTGGACCCTCTGGGGTGGCAAGCTCCGCCTCCTGGCTGGTAAAGACACCACCCTACTTATGGAGTCACTGGGAGGGTGGTCAACTGACCCTGTGATGTGGGTCAGTTATGGCTGGAAGAGATTCCGTAGAGCTGCACAGAAGTTATTTCTCCAAGCAATTTTTCTTTTTAAAAAGCTAAAAGCTATCTGACAGCTTCCAAAATCAGTTAGGCTGTCAAGTGTGGCCTATCTTGCCTTCTGGCTGACAGTGGAGACACCTCTTTTGCTGTCCCCAGATGCAATGATGTAGTTCAAAGTAGGGAGTCGCTACTTCCTTGTTACCACCCCCCACCAGGCCCTACCTTTAAGGTAACACTATGCTGTGCACAACTTGTCTGCTGGAGAAGTGCTCCCCAGATGGCACTGCCTCCCAGCCAGGGAATTAGCCCCTGCTGAGGCCTCTGGTTGGGTAACTCCACCTCCCAGGCAACCAAGATAGTGTCCCAGCTGAGTTCCCCCTCCAACTGTGAAACAGCCGAATCTGTGGTGTAGCTCCAAAAAGAGAGAGTAGATGTGCTGTGGTGTCCTCAGTCCACTTCTAGGCTTTCAAAATGTGGCTATCCCACACACTGTCTCTCCGCTGCAGCACATGCTGTTCACTTCAGTGCTTTGTTTCAGCATATGTGCTGGCTTATGTCCATCCCCCACCTACCGGCCAACAAAAGGATAAAAAAGTTAAAAGTGCCAACTCCTTCAATCTGTGCAAATGGGGTCAGTGAGAGAGAGGAATTTTTCTGTTTAGTGGTATGTAGTCCAAACTGACAGCCCTATGCCATGTTCCAGGGCCCACTGGGTGTCCAGAAAGCTCTGTTGAATTGTCAATCCAGGCCTTAGTTTTTAGAGAGAATTAAGGAGATGTGTTTCTAATCTGCCACCTTGACTCCACCTCCTTGGTTTTTATTTTTTTTTAAATAAGTGGCTAATGATAATGATATTCATGTTTACAAAATATAGCATATTTGAAGGATTTCATATTTTTATTTACCAATATAGAATTTGTATGTACATATTATATACGTATAGCGCAAAGGACAAGTGAGATTTGTTAGTCTAATCCATCTGTTTTTAAAATTGTCAAAGGTTTTTCTGTTTTATTTTTTTCTGAAAGATCTTCAGTAAATTTTATCAAACATGTTTTAAGGAGATATTTCTCTCTCTATGTGTGTGTATATGTTTCTATATATATAAATTTTAACATATGGGTAGATCCTACAACTTCTGAAGCATCCATTCTGTCCTGCCACATCTTTCTCCCAAGGAGGAGCTGGTGGTTTTGAACTATCAGCCTTCTGGTTAGCAGCCAAGGGCTTAACCACTGTACAGCCAGGGATCTTTACTTATTTTGCTCTTAAAAAACAAACAAAAACCCATTGACATCAAGTAGATTCTGACTCATAGTAACCCTACTTTTCCTTTAGAATAATTTAAGGTTAGTAAAACAAACTCTAACTTTGTGAAAGAATAAATGAGAGAAATCTAGCAAATAGCAGACTCTGGGTTAATGAATAATGAATTATCAAAGTTGAGGTCAGCAAATGGATTCTTCTCATCTTTAAGAATATCCATATTCAATTCAAAATTATCTAGAACTATGAAAGGAACCATGACTCACATGAAACACAGGATATTTATACTCAAAAAGATTCTCCTTATTGTACCATTAGAATATGATCTCTTTGAAGTAAACAAGAAAAACACATTTTTAAACACAGTTTTGAGGAGTACTTAGACAGTCCATATGCCTGCCTTCCTCAGTATCTTCTTATCAAACATTTGCTTTGCTTCTTCAAACATCAAGAGATTTCTTAGAAGTTAAGGATAACCATTTTATGAATCTAGATAGAATATGTGAAGGAATGAAGATTTAAAGGATTTTCATAGAGGGAAATTCCCTACTACCATTTCTTCATGTTTGATATTAATTGGTTTACCGAACACACGGATATTTTTTAGAAAATAGAAGAAATGAGGAGAGTAGAATGTTGCCAGGCAAAGTCATGGGAGGAGAATGCTCCAAGGAAAACAATATGGAAGAGGTTAGAATATTAGAAACACACACACAAAAATGCCTGCTTCGAAGCAACACACCAGAAATAAATATGGTATAGCCGCCCTCAGAATGATGGCTAATCAAATGTATTCCTTGGTATGTCTGCAGGAACAAAGTGTTAATAAAATATGATTACCTCAAGAATATTGCTGCAAAGGACAACAAAGGGGGAGAAATTCATAATGCCAGAAATATTTAAGAATATATCGACATGTATCTTAAATTTAGAGTTTCTAGTGGTTTTAAATTACCAGAAATAATTTTTTTCTCCCTCTAGCCATTCAGATATTGGCTAAAGTGTTGGTTACCACACTCATTTAGTGTTTTATTTGCTTGTTAGTTCTGATTTTAATTGAGTTGACCAAATAACAACTCAGGAAGCATAGCTTGCACTGTATGGATTCCCTTTCAAATACCAATGCTTCCACTAGTTCTACCAGTGTACATAGAGGAAATACTAGCATTGTAATTATAATGAAGCTTGAAATCAGAAATTATATTTTAAACAAAAGAGGAAAATAATAAGGCATGTCTGGCCTTTTTACCCCATTAGAGTAATTCAGGCAGGTAGCCCCAGGATCTGTAGCAGAGATAAGGAAACAAATGATGCCTATTTTAGGAAGATCCATCAGGGCTTGGGAAACCCTGGTTGTATAGTGGTTAAGTGCTACCTTGGCTAACCAAAAAGGCTGGCCATTTGAATCCACCAGATGCTTCTTGGAAACTCTATGGTGCAGTTCTACTCTGTCCTACAGGGTTGCTATGAGTTACAGTTGGCTTAACAGCAGTGGGTTTGATTTCATTAGTGTCTGAGCCCAGGTATCTTAGTTCCCTGGTGCTGCTGTAACAGAAATACTACAAATGGGTGGCTTGACAGAACCCTTTTTATAACTCAGAAGTTATCAGGATGCACATTTTGCTGGTATAGCCTATTAACACGACAAAAAAAATCTTATTTAACAACCTGTGTCATATTTACAACTACAGGACTTTTGCTTTCAGTATATATTTTAGGGTGACACAGTTCCATCTGCAATTCAACCTCATCAGGAAAAACTGGCTATCTGAGGTACTTACTGAGGGCAAAAGGAATGTGGAATGGGTAGTAGAAGGAAAATATAATTAACAGCTACAATCATGTCACCAGTTTCAGAAATGAAGACTGTCATTTTTATGAGTATTTATTATTTTCTTAAGAATATGCTTGTGTATGTATGTGTATATAATACCCTTGTTTTATTTCATCCTTTATTAGTTATCATAAAACATAAGGTGTGTTAGCACCCTCTCTGGGAAAAGGTTTAGTGCATTTTTGGTTATACACAGGATAGTCATAGCACATTAATAAGAAGTATAACTTTGTTATTGTCATTATTTGGAGATTATATACAGTATAAGGACATATGCATAGGTGAATAGTTAAAAAGGGGTAGAATGTGATGGTTGATTTTATATGTTGACTTGGCTAGGCTATCACATCCAGCTGTTTGATAAAAAATTACTTGCTATTATGAAGAAATTACATGTGATTAAATCAGTTGACCTTAAGTAAAGCTGATTACCTTCCACAATATCGATGAGCTTTAATCAGTCATTTAAGGCCTTAACAACAGGGAGTTTTCCTAAGATGTGTTTTATCCAGACTATTAAAATAAAATTTTGCCAGAACACTTATTCTTCATTCTTCCTATTGCCTAAATTATGGATTTTAGGAAGCAGGTTTGCAGAAGTCTCCAGCCTGTCACCTGATGTATGAATTTTGGACATCCCAGCCCTTCGCAAACACCAGAACCAGTTCCTTGAAGTAAATCTGTTTTCTCTTTCTCTGTTATTGTTGTTAGTCGGTGTCAAGTCAATTCCAATTCATGGCAACCCCATGTGTTACAGAGTAGAACTGATCCATACAGTTTTCTTGCCTATATATATACATATACATACATACGTACATATACACACACATGCACATAGAAGCATATTGCCAGGGTTTTTCCTCCCTAGCATTGCTGGATGGGTTCAAATCACAAACCTTTAGGTTGGCTGTGAAACATAAACTATTTGCATCACATAGGGATCTTTCTCTGTCTATCTATATACTTACATAGGATACTTTGAATAAATTCCTTTATTCAAATATATACACATATATGGGAATGTACATTTTCACTCAGTCATAATTAAAAAATATATATATACACAAATTAGATATAGATAGATGGACAGATAGATAGATATCACTAGTTTTGTTTCTCTCGAGAACCCTAAGTCACCAGGCAAGGCGAATGCAGACAATGATTACTCCAAATTCCATTACAGATAGCGAAGTCCCTGACTTTCTAGAAAAGCAGAATATTCTGAACTCCTCAGAACTTATTCCTGAGTAACAGAGGGCTGTTGAGGCCAGTAAAACTTGGTTGTTTAGATAGATCCCCACAGGAGATGTCAAGGTTCAAAGGATACTATGTAAGTCAAACAACTTGATATCGGCTAGAAAGCCCCAGAGCTGTCTGTACACTAGTAGGTTCCCAGAACACTAATGAAGGCTGCTTTTCATTCCCCACTGTCAGCGAGCAGGGACAACCTAACATTCTCAGGAGGATGTGAAGAGTGCGCAGAGATCTACTTTACTGTACAGCAGAAAGCAGGCTTTTTAGGAAGGAGCTGACAGAAAACCCTGACCAATATTGAACTGTAATACCAATTACAGGAGCTGGGTAGTTCAGGGAGAACAGAGCCACTCATCTCCCTGCTCAGAGCCTGTTTTCAGACCTACAGAAACCTGGTGAAAGATGTGGGGGCTTAGTCAGATGAACTCCAAGATGCCTCACTTTACTTTGCAGGCAATCCATATAATTTTCTCTCAATGTTCCAGCAAATGACAGGCAGAATTCCTCATCATTAAAATTTATAAATAAGCATCATCTCTTATATCTCTATATTTCACAATATATGTTTGTGGAAGTAACTTACAGTCTCATTTTACCTCCAGGTTATTATTATAATACACATGGAAAAGCTGGAAAAAGTAGAGTGAACTCAACGGCAAAATGCAGTCACTCTTGGAGTATCTTGTGTTTGTGTGATGTTTAGCAAAAGGAAGCCCATTTCAAGGTCTGTCACAATCATTTTGTGTTTTTATTTCTTTTTGTTTCTAATTTTAAACTATTAAAACCAAAACCAAAACCAAAACCAAACCCACTGCCACTGAGTCGATTCCAATTCATAGTGAACGTATATCAAAGGCTATGCCACAGAGGTTTTAAAGCTATTTTACAGCTTTCATGGGAATTAGTTCTATTCAGAACCCCAAAATAACAGAGTTATTGGAGAACCAAGAAGTCATTCATGGATCCATTTAACAGTCATTAAGCACTCTTCTAAGTCACTGACAATGGTGACATCATAATTAAAAAAAAAAAAAACTGACACTTTCTCTGGTTTCAAACTGTGTTCGGTCTAGTACAAAAGCACATAAGAGAAGGTTAAATAAGACACAAGACTACAGTACTGTGGGAATACGTAAGAAGAGAACTTAACAGCCAGTGAATGAATGAGGCAACCAGAAAAAGAAATCATATAGAATATAATACCTGATAGGAGTCTAGTACAGGGGAGAATATTTCTATATAAGAAAACCCCAAGGATAGACAATAGAATGTATGAGGAACAAGAATTAATTTGTTAAACAATTAAATATGAAGCTTCGTGGTATATACAGATCACACTATAATGGACAACTGGGTATAAAATCTGAAGAACAGGGAAAAAAATTAGATATACAGATTGGAGAGAAACCTGCATTTAAAACCATAAGAACTGGTGAGCTCTTGCTTGAGTAGGATGCAGGGAAAAAAAACGATTACAGGGACAGAACAGGATGCTAACAGAATGTCAACTTCAAGGGGCATGGGTACAGAAACAAAAGCCTAGGCATGTGGGAGGAGAAGAATTATCTGAGGAATAAAAGGTGGCATGACAGTGGAACTTTCTTGGCTCTCATCATTAACAGATTTATACTCAAGTAGTCTGCTATAGTAAAGCTCCCCCAAATGTCTTTAGTCTGTCAATAAGTGGGGTTGCTGATAAGCTTATGCAAAACAGTAGGGAAGAAGTCAAGGTACAGTGGATTAAAGAGCAAAAGGAAATGAGAAGTGGAGACAGTGAATAGAGGTGCTTCTCTGACAATTTCCAAAGAGAGATGGTGTCTGAGAAGGCCGAGGCCTGGGGGCGGCACTACCCATGATCCACGGTGCCAGCCAGACCACTTTGAACCAGTTCTAGTGTGATGGTGAGGCTGAAGGGCCAACTTCCTTGAACTCATGATCCAAATCATCTTTACAGCCAACAATCCTGAATATTAGTGTGCAACAATGGAAAAAATTGAAGTGAAAGGTTTCAGCAAACCAGAAGCTGCCATACAAATGTTAGTTAACATGGCTGTTTTTACTACAATTTGGTCATGTTAGATTCTGGTCTGTGTCTCAGCCCATTTTATATCAGAGTTGAAAAGCAAATTGAAAAGCCTTCCCAGTGGAATTTGTGGAGAGGAAACATACATGGTTAACTTATGCAATATACATATAATTTAGACTCAGGAGATCAAATGGATAACTGCAGTGAACCACAATTGCCCTCTTTAGACAGCTCAGTGTGAACTTCCTGACAGAAAGAAAGCATTCCAAACTCTCATATAATTGGATGTGATAATATGGGAGTGTTGGCTTCCTTATTTCTTCTCATTTCAGTTGGATATTTGGAATAAGTTTCTGTATTCAAATTGTAACTGCTGTCATTTTGATAACATGCCAACTTGAAAATTTGGATTGTCGGGTGCAGACCTTTGCCAGCTTAAAACAAATGGAGTTTGGCTAATGAAGGATTCAAGGGTACACTGGAGCAGTAGGAGTAGATAGAATCTTTCCTTGTTATGAAGTCTCCAATATGAGCCAGGTTTTCCAATTGTTACTGTGTTCAAAATAAAACAGGAAATCTAAGGGTTTATAAAATGCCTCAACAGGAGCCTTCCTGTTTCACCTATAGAATGCCCAAAGACAACATTAATTTGTGTGCGTATGTGTGCGTAAGGCTGTGGAGTGGTTATGTGTATGTTAAATTTCATTTTCTTCTTGTTTCTGATTCCGTTTTTTGGCCCCTAGCATAAACTTTGTATCCCTGCCATCCAATAAACATAACTGTCAACTTTTTTTTTGGCTTTTGACATCAAATGTGCTTTTGCTATTAATAAAATTTGCTAATTCATTAAACTAACATGACTGAACATTGACTATATATCTGAGCTCATGCATGGGGCTGTAGTAGTGCACAAATCAGGTTTTCTGCTTTCAAAGAGTACACATCAATACAGGGAAAATATGTGTGAAAGTGTTACAATTTGATGACTTAAGTTCTGTAGTAAGGGCATGTATAGAGGAGTGATTAAGCATCCCAAAGATGAACTAGAGGGAAATATCACAGAAGTAGCTTTTAATTAGTCTTACCAGGTAGATAGGTGTTTGATTTTAAAATAAGATGAGGAAGAACATTTTATCTATCTTTTTAATTGGTAAGTTAACTGAGGTCATTGATTCTGATCTTTGTCAGAACTTTTAAGAACAAAGAGGACAAAAGAAATTTTGTTTTATCCGACTCGACGGCACTTGGCTATGGTGACTATTAGTGATTTGAAAATAACCAACAACAAAATCTATTGCTGCTGTTGAGCCAATTGTGACTCCTAGTGACCCTGCAGGACAGAGTATAACTGCCCCATAGGGTTTCCAAGGCAATAATCTTTACAGGGGCTGACTGCCATACCTTTATGCTACAGAGAGGGTGGTAGGTTTAAAGCATCGATCTTTTGGTTAGCTGAGTATTTAACCACTGTACCACCAGTCCTCCTTTATTCGAACATGAGGATCTAAAAATATTTGTTACCTTAACTCCAAATGCTGTTAAGGTATCCTTTTTCATTTTCCTTCCTTTATGTTCTCCTTGAACAAAGCATAATCTGCAGAATACATGGTCTTGTTATATTTTTCTAAAAGGTTCTGTAAATGGCCATACTGTTGGCTATCTGCTCCTTCCACACCCCACCACCCATCATCTGCAGTTAATGATTTGAAAACTTTAGTAATTGTTTTCATTTGCTTTATCAATTAAGTTGAAATCATAAATAATTCAACTTGGCCCCTTGGAAGTGGCTTTTCCCTTCTACACTTTTCAGGAAATCTGTACGAATCCTAAAATTCAGAATTCTAAAGTTAGATGAACCTGAGTTGTCCGCCATCACACATGATGTTGGTGCCTCACAGAATGCTAATTTTCTGCTTATGTCCTTTTCAGCTGTCAAAATTTATGTATATGTATGCAGTTTCTTTCTCCATAGATCCAAATTTGCTACAGTGAGTGACTATTTTAATGTCTTAAAGATGAAGAAATAAGCTAAAGATAATATTATTTTAAAAAGTCAGAACACTTGAACCTCTTAAATGTTATACAGAAATCCTTAAACAATAGAAAATGTAGGCCTAATCAATCCAATTGGCCTTCTGTGATTAAAACAAAACAAACAAAATTAAAAAGAAAACAGCAGTAGACAGTATTACTGAAGAAAACAATACCAGTAGAGGAAGAAAAGATAAAGGGGAGATGTATTTAGATCTTCCTTACAACATGAAGTCCCTGGGTGGTACAAATAGTAAACACAGTTTCCTATTAACCAACAGGTTAAGGGTCTGAGCTCATCCAGAGGTGCCTCAGTCACCTACTACTGAAAAATCAGCCACCCTACTGAGTACATTTCTACTCTGGGGTACAACTTAACGGGTTGCAATAATTAGAATCCATTCAATGGGTCCACTTAGTTCAGAATCCACTTAGTTCTTTAGAATCTCTGATTTGTACAAATGGTTAATGCGCTCACCTGCTAGCAAAAAGGGTAGAGGTCAGGTTCAAACAGAGGGTGACTCTCATCAGACCATTGTAAAATTGCTATTTGGGTACACTATTGGAATTCTATTTTATGTAAATAATATGAAAACTTGAGCAGGTGAATATGGATTATTTCATGTTATCTACATAAAACGGAAATTCTGTAAGCCTAAAAGAAAAGTCATAGACCAGCCTACTCCAAGGTCAGTCAAAAAAATGTTACTGCCTTTGTACAGTTAAACATTTGTAGCAATGTGTAATGTTTAGGAAGGCAATATAGCACATGATCGGGAACCAACAGTACTGAAAGAAGTTGACGCTGCATTGAAGGCACTGGTGAAAAACAAGAATCCAGGAATTGATGGAATACCAACTGAGATATTTCAGCAAATGGATGCAGCACTGGAAGTGCTCACTTGTCTATGCCAAGAAATTGGAGGACAACTACCAGCCAACTCACTGGAAGAGATACATATTTCTGCCTATTGCAAAGAAAGGTGATCCAACCAAATGTGGAACTTATCAAACAATATCATCAATATCACATTTAAGTATAATTTTGCTAAAGATCATTCAAAAGTGACTGCAATAGCATGTTGACAGGGAACTGCTAGGAATTCAAGCTGGATTCAGAAGAGGATGTAGAATCAGAGATATCACTGCTAACATCAGATGGATCATGGCTGAAAGCAAGGAGTACCAGAAAGATGTTTATCCGTGTTTCATTGACTATGCAAGGGCATTCAACTATGTGGATCATGCTAAATTACAGATAACATTGTGGAGAAAGAGAATTCCAGAACATGGAATTGTGCTCTTGATAAATCTGTTTATGGGTCAAGAGGCAGTCACGTGAGCAAAACAAGGGTACACTATATGGTTTAAAGTCAGGAAAGGTGTGCATCAGCGTTGTCTTTTCAATCTGTCTGTTAAGCAAATAATCCGAGATGCTACACTATATGAAGAAGAACAGGGCATCAGGATTGGAGGAAGACTCATTAACTCTCTGCATTATGGAGATGACATAACCCTACTAGATGGCTTGAAATACTTACTGAAGAAGATAAAAAGACCACAGCCTTCAGTATGGACTGCACTTCAACATCAAGAAAACAGAAATCCTCATAACTTGACCAGTAGGCAATATTATAATAAAAGGAGAAAGGACTGAGGCTGTGAAAGATTTCATTTTACTTTGTTCCACAGTCAATGTCCATGGAAGCAGCAGTCAAGGAATCAAAAGACTCATTGTATTGGGAAAATCTGCTGCAAAGGACCTCTTTAAAGCATTGAAAAGTAAAGATGTCACTTACAATATTAAAGTGTGCTAGATTCAAGTCATGATACTTTCAATCACATCATAATGCATGCAAAAGCTGGCCAAGGAACAAAGGAGACAGAAGAAGAATTGACACCTTTGAATTGTGTTGGAGAATATATTGAATGTACCACGGACTGCCAAAGGAACAAACAGATGTGTTTTGGAAGATTTACAACCAGAGTGCTCCTTGGAAGCAAAGATAGTAAGACTGTATCTCACACACTTTGAACACGTTGTCTGGGACAGATCAGTCCCTGGAGGAAGAGTCATGCTTGGTAGAGTGAAGGATCAGTGAAAAAGGAAGAAATCTCAACAAGATGGACTGACACAGTGGCTCCAATGATGGGTTTAAGCATAGAAATGACTGTGGGCATGGTGCAGGACTGAGCAGTGTTTCTTTCTGTTGTGCATAGGGTCATTATGAGTCACAACCAACTTGATGGCACCCAACAACAGGAAGTAAACTATCAAAGAAAGCATTAACTAAATATCTAAAAAGTCAATATGCATGACAGACAAGTTTTATGGTAGTGTACATTTGATTAAAATGAATAATATTTTTCAAAGTCATCTAAAATCCAATACAGAGTTGAACCTAGTTTTGTGTGTACTTCCTTTATTTGCTGTGGAGTTTATTTCCGAGTATTTTAGAGCTACTCTTCAGAAATGGAACCTAAGGTCAAAACACACTTGATAACTGGAAAGTCATATATGTGTGATTCCTTTAGATTTCTATCTACATTTTGGAAATATTTATCTAGATCTTAATGCCTGTGTATTCAGCTTTCTACTTTTCATTTGCAAATGAAAATCTGATATCTGAAATGTGTTTAATCAAAAATTAAACTGTATTTTCTCCCTAATTTGTTATATACAATTTTACTATTATCTTAGTAAATCTCACTATAACCAAACCAAGCCTGTTGCTGTAAAGTCAAGTCTGACTCATAGCAAAAATACAGGAAACAGTAGAATTGTCCCATAGTGCTTCTAAGAGTTTCTGGTGGTGGATTCATACCACTGATCTTTTGGTTAGCAGCCAAACTCTTACCTACGCATCACCAGGGCCTCTCTATGATAAATCCCACTACTATCTACCAGTTACACAAGTCAAAAGTCAACTTTGCTTATTCACCTTGTAACTATGAATTCTATATTGAATCTGCACACAAGACCACTAATCTACTCCAAGCCATTATTATTTCTTATCTGGACTAGTACAATAGTTTTCTAACTGAGGTATCTGATTCTGCTTTGGCTAATGGATTTCCAATCCATTAGCCCCAAACTACCAGACTAAACTTCTTAAAATATAAATCGGAATAGTTCATTACTCTAGTCAAAACTCTTCAGTGAATTTCCCATTCATTTAGACTAAAACAAACAAACTTCAACCATTTAATTATGACTCCTTAGTTTCAAGAATGGACAAAATTCTCAATTTTAATGCGTCTTGGAGAATTTACTGAACAACAGTCACTCTTGCCTTGTCTGGCACATATGTATCCAGGGAATCAAATGATATTGGCACAGCTCTGTATTTTCCTCTACCCCTGCTTTCTGCTTTCATCCTCATGTCTATATTCTTAGATCAGTTCTTTTCAAGCGGTATCAAAAGGACCTCTAGAATCTCAATAAGCACATTTCACCAGCTTAGCAACTCCAGTGACAAGACTGAGTTTTTCCAAACAGCAATGAAAGAAAATTTTGGAACAAGATTTTGAGTGACCTGGCTTAGGTGTGTCATGACATGTTAGATTTTGCATCATCTTATCCTGAAGCACAAGTTTAGTTACATTTAAAATAACTCTTTCAAAAAGAGATGGGTGAACATATAGGACTCAAAATCATACGAAAAATAGAAAGTGAAGAGTGTAATTGTGTAAATAACACC
Organism: Heterohyrax brucei; assembly: GCA_028571685.1. Lineage (NCBI taxonomy): Eukaryota > Metazoa > Chordata > Mammalia > Hyracoidea > Procaviidae > Heterohyrax > Heterohyrax brucei. Next base: position 43,000,200 of record CM053152.1, read on the forward strand.
GAGTTTTGAATGTTCACACTTGTTTCATTTTAAATTGCATGACTCTTAAAACTTATATCTGTGTATTTTCAGATGATTAAATATACAACAGAAAACAAAAAAAAAATAACTCTTTACAAGCAAATAAGATTTAAATGTGTTCTCAGGTAATATGCAAAGTATTTAACACAGGCAAGTTTACTTATAATAAGAACAACAAATTTCTGATCTCTAGGTCAATTATGGGTGAGTAAAATCAATTCCTTATGACATATTTGTCAATTAAATAAACAAAAAATTTTTTAAAAAATAACATTCTAACATATGAAGCTTTTTAAAACGAGTGTTCATGGCCTCAGTACTACAAATCAAGAATTTTTGGAACTACTGTAATAGATTTTAATTTTTATAGGAAAATATTATGTGCCTCAAATATAAATAAGCAATAGGCATCAGGCTGTTTTCAACTTTATAATGAGTCACTAATTATACAGTTAACTTGTATACATTAGGGTAACTTGATTACATATGTTTGCTGTCTTGTCTTTGTCCCAGAGGACAAAAGAGAAAGATCAATTCACTGCTTTGCATTCCTATTGCAGTCCTGTCATTCATCTTCTTTGGAGGCATTTACCAAGTTCTGCTAGTTGGAAAGTATAGCCTTAAGTTTCAACTGCAATGTTCATAAATGCTGAATCAAAGATATGTTGGACTTCGCTTTTTTAAAAATCTATATTTGTGTGTAAATACCTGAACTTAATCAGTATCAAATTATGCTAAGCTTTGGTCGTGTACCCACCTGCATGCTTGGTAGGGCATGAGGAGAAAGTCAAACTCAACCAAACTATAACTAATGGATTAGCTATAATAAAGGGATGTTTTATTACTAGAAGTAGACAGGCAGATGAACAGGGCAATGTTAGATGTGACTACAGGTATCTTACCAAGGCTGCCATGTCCTATCCCTCCCACCACTTCAACATCAGTTCCCATGTCTTCCCTTCCCACTCACTGAATGTCAGCTGCACTTGTCTTCTTTCATTACTCTCAAATGAGAAGTTATTCTTTGTAACATTATCTCAGTTTAATTTTTTCTTCCTTAGAAGGGATTCCCTCTCTTCCTCTCACAATCTAACTTAAATCCTCTTATTTGACTATCTCTTAATGTCCTTTTATTCATTTATTTGATACATACTTTTTTGGCCACTTGGCCGATGGGTCTCTACATCATAGGGCTTACAGAATAGTATCTATATCTAGATCAACACAAAATCAAAGCCAAACCTTTGGCTATCATAACTGCCCTACAGAGTTTCCAAGTAGCAACTGGTGCATTTGAATTACTGATTCTTAACCACTGTACCACCAGGGTGATGCCATCTATACCATCTAAAACCATGGTGCATGATTCAAGGCCCAAGTAGTTCAGGATGCTGGGTGATCCCAGCGTACAACTACAACTGATCAAGACTTGGAGTTCTGGATTTAAAAAATAAGTAGTGAGGTAGGGAAGATGGAAAGGACAACAAATCAAAGAAAACTTCAGGTGGGTGGATCTTGAAGCAAGATGGGCTGGACGATGTCGTTTTCCTAAGAACAATATGGCCCAAAGAATGGCTTTAGATTTTAAAGGTAGGTGATTTCCTAGAGTACATATTTATTTGACACTAGCATTACTGTAATTTTCTCCAAAATATAAGGAATAGAAAGCCCACTAACCCCGATTCATATTTTTAATTTACATGGATTTTGCTTCCAGAAATTCTCAATGGAAAGAGAAAAAAATTAACAAAAAATATGTTATGCCTTTCCAGTGACAGTACTAATTCATACCCAAGATTATGGGGTTTTTGCTTAAGTTCATTGACCATGTATCTTTATCTACTTTGTCCTCTGTCAAAATTCCAGTTCTCATTGATTCTGACAGAATTACAAATTTTCTTTAAACCACATTACAGAGACTACAATTTCAAAATAATAGTATGATTACAGAAAATAGTTTAAGATTATTTCACACGCTTGCATGCTTGTGGAGTCACAGTATGATTTTTAAAATTACTTGCATTGTAGGGCTAGGCTAGTGACTCATTAAGCAATTACAACCTTTTCACTTTCATTTTGATTTCAGAATTAGGGATTCTGTTTCATAACTATGGAAATATGTATATTGTTTGAAAGTTAACTTTACAAAACCAAGTATAATAAAAAATACATATTTGTGTATACATATATAATAATAGTACATAAAATATTTCTCATTACTTTTTAAAGCTGCATATTACTCAATTGTGTGAACATACTACAAATTCAGTCAGTCCTCTATTACTGAACATTTGCATTGTTGATCCTTTTGAGCACTTATAAATAACACTGCAATAAATAGCTTTGTATACATATCGTTTTACGTTTTTGCTAGCATGTCTTTGACACAGATTCCTAGCAAAGAAATTAAATGCTAAATGCATATTTAATTTTGCAAGATACTTTTCAAATTCCATTCTAAAGGGATTGTATCTCTTTGTATTTCTAGTAAAATTATATCAGAGTACTTGTTTCCTCACAGTCTTGTCAAAAGATACTTTGTTACATATTTGGATGTTTGCTAAAATAGACAATGCATTTCTCTTATTATGAATGACTGAAGGTGAGCACATGTTCATATATTTGAGGGATATTTTCACTGTCTTTTTGAGAATTGTGTTTTATATTTGTATCCTACATTTTACATGTTTTTTTAGTTAAGCTTCTTGTCTTTTTAGAATCTCTTCATGTATTATACTATTAAACCTTTGTAGTAGAGTTTGCTAATAATTTTCCCAGTTTTTCATTTTCTTTCAACTTTACTGACGGTGTTTTCTTGTCATGCGTAAGTTGTGTGTTTGCAGTTAAATCTGACTTTTTTTTCCCTTTATTATTTCTGGATTTTAAATAGAGTAGGAAAAGGTTTTTCTATAATCCAGTTATAAAGAACTTAGCATTTTTTTTGCCTCCAACTACATGTATGGTTATATATTTTTTTACATTTAAACCTCTAGCTCATTTGGAATCCAGCCTGGCTGCAACACACCACTCACTGCCAAGAAGGCAGGCTGATGTCACAGACAAGCCATTGGCTAGAGACGCAATGGGTCAGTTCCATGTGCTGTTTTCTACTGCATGTTTTTAGTTACAATGCTTGTGGCTGTTTGGTCACCTCAGTAAAGTTCTTGGTGCCTCAAGTTTTCCAGATCAAAACCTCTTTAAATATTGAAAAAAAAGTTATTTTTTGGTGGATAATAATAACAGCCTTGGGGACAGAATGTGTCACTATTTGGGGAAAAAAGATATGCCTCTAAATGAGACTTTTTAAAGTATTAAAATGGCTCTCCTTCAGTTTCATGACATCTTGGCTTAAGGGCTACATCTGCTAACCCAAAGGTCAATAGTTCAAATCTACCAGGTGCTCCATGGAAACTCTATGGGGCAGTTCTACTCTGACCTATAGTGTAGCTATGAGTCAGACCTGACTCGATGGCAGTGGATTGGTTGGTTTGTTGGTTCAGTTGCATAATAGTGCGGCTGCTTTCAAAAACAGCAACAAAATAGAGAACAATCCATCTAAGGAGAAAATCATTATGCATTAAATCATCTTGTTCTTAGTAGACTGGCACTGACAATTATAACAGTACATCTATTTTCTTCTTTCAGATTTAGAAGATTTACCACTTAAAAATGGACACAAAAACAGAATCTATATCAAGACTCACCACTACTGGTGGCATCATTCAGATTTAGCAGTCCTCCTCCTAGCCCTCGGTAACTATGGTAACTGTAGGTCCCATTTCCATTGATGTACAACACCTCCTGGGAGCCTGAAACAGCTGATGTTGAGTAAGTGGCCTGGGCTGCCTCTGGCTTACACTGTTTGTCAGCTGGAGCAGAGTCGTCCTGCAACACAGACAACATTCTATTATCAAATCACCATGTGATTTCACCTTCAACAGGATTATCTTATTGTTACCTAAATTTCTGTACTGGATAAGAAGAAATTATAAAATCAACATTAAGCAAGCAATATGCACACAGTGGAAACCCTGGTGGTGTAGTGGTGAAGTGCTATATCTGCGAACCAAAAGGTCAGCAGTTCAAATCCACCAGGCCCTTCTTGGAAATTGTGGAGTAATTCTACTTGGCCACATAGGGCTGCTTTGAGACAGAATCAACTATACAGCAGTGGGTTTTGGTATGTACACTGTCAACAACTGTGCTGAAAATTAAAAATAAAAAGCAAAATAACAATATGGGGTAGACTGGAGATGGAGCAATTTATAACTGCCAAATGAATTTAAAACTACATGAAGAGGAATTACAGTGGAAATCAATGAAATGTTTGTAAATGTTGGGACTTTTCAAGGTGTCTTGTACAACTGGCTTCTCCCCTTCCTCCTCCTTCTCTTTGCCTCTCTCCCCTTCTCCCTTACTCCTTTCTTCTTCCCTTTATTTCCCCCCTTCCTTCCTTCCTAATATAAAACTAAAAACAATTTTTAAAATAGCATTTATTGAGTGCCTATTCCACGGTACAGGAACCCTGCTGGCACAAACAGCTAAGCACTTGGCTGCTAAATGGAAGACTGGCGCTGGGTACCTGCCAGTCACTCTACAGGAGAAAGACCTGGCAATCTGCTTCTATAAAGATAACTGGCAAGAAAACTCTACAGGGCAGTTCTACTCCATCACGCGAAGTTGCTTTAAGTCTAAGTCAACTCCATGGAACCTAACAACAACTTTATGGTAACTTGATTACACAGGATCACAATAGTCCAATGAGGCTTTGGATAAAACCAGGCTTTCAGCTTTATTTATTTATTTAAGAGCTGCACTAGTATCTAAAGAATTTGTCCACATTGTCTTAACCATGCCAAGTTGCAAGGAAATAAAAATTAAGATTGGGAATGCATTGCATACATTAACAGTAGTCAAAAAGATGGACTACACTTTCCTTTTGGTTGTGTATTTATAAAGTCTAAAATGTATAGAACATGAATGATTTCATTTCCCTACTGCATTCTTTATCAATTGTAATTGTTCCTTTTAAAAAATACATTTTATTGTATTTTTGGTGAACATATCCACAGCAAAACAGGTTCTCATTCAGCAACTTCTATATATAACATTCAGTGACATTGGTTACATTCTTCAGTTTGTGTCAATACTCTCATTATTTCCATTCTAGTTGTGTTGCTTTTCTATTTTAAATTAGAAAATTGTCTTTTCCATTTGTTTCTTTTTGTAATAACGAGTTATAAACAATTTTATAGTGAGTTCTTATGAGCCCTTTTGTCATAACTGGAAGTAGTTTGCAGTTAAGTTCAGAGTGCAAATTTAATGGAACAAATAACTTGCAAATATATATTTTGAAAAGCCCTGGTGGTTTGGTGTTTAGAGCTTGGCTGCTAGCAGTTCAAATCTAATCTTCACTCCTGACAAATTCTATGGGAGCAGTTGTATTCTGTCCTGTAGTGTTGCTGTGAGTTAGAATTGCCTTGACAGCAATGATTTTGCTGAAAAAAGAAACGTGGAATAAGTTAGATATATGAATCCAGTAGTATTGTTATATTGAGAAATATTATAATCTCTCTAATAGCAAAAACGTTGCCATATCTATCAGCATCACAGTGTTCCAGTTTTGTGAGATTTCCTCCAATCTATTTAACTCTCATCTTTGAATAGCCCTGGACCATAGACACATAATTTTTTACTTTTACCTTTTCATTTCTAAGAAAGTAAGGTTATAAAACAAAAAGAAAACTCTGAGTCAGCTGAACTGAAAATAAGAAAAAGAAGGCCATTAGAAGGAAAACACTGTGCAGTATGAAAATAATTGAAATTTAATATAAATGTATTTTCTTGAGTATTGCCTGTTTTGAAAACAAAACAAAGAAGACATAACTGAAGCATGTGTAATACAAGCATTGATGGACCTAAAATGTGTTATGAACTAGAACATCTGATTCTAATTCCCTCTTATCATTTAAACCTTAGAAAGCTTGGGAGATTAAATTACCATAGCATATCACTTATACTGGGAGAAAGTGAATTGAAGAAAGGACCAAGGTATAATTATGTTTTCCTGGTATCACTGGCTATACTATTTAGATCAAGAAGTCAGCAAGTTCCAGTGTTTTCACTTTTTCAATTGGTTTTTAATTTTGAAAGTGACTTTTTGCTAGTGTAAAGGTAGAAAGTATGTGAAGAAAGGTGAATTCGCAGTTACCGTTCTCTATAAAAGAAGATACTGAGCCTTTACCAATTTCATTGCTATAGAGGATTTTTTTCTAAAGATTTCTCTTAGACATATAGTCAAATAGCTTGTGTGTTTTCTTCTGTATTCCGGAGGACAGATGGTGTGGTGGTCAGAATTATGTCAACTTGACTACTCCATATTTGGCTGCTGCATTAAGTGGCATGGTGGGGTTTGTGTGGCTTCCTGCCCCTCGGCTCTCATCTCTTGACCTTCCACTACTACTGCTGGTCTGCTCACGTAGCCAGTAGCTCCTGCTCTCTTCTTCTGGCATCTGGTTCCTGGACTTGAACTAGCAGCTGTTAGACTCATCAATCCTTACAGTCGGTACTTGAGAGTCCTGCTCTCTGACCTGCCAATCCTGCGTTAGCCAGTCTCTGCCACTCCATCTCGCCACCAGCTTGGGATCCACCAACCTACACAACTGGTGGTCTAGAAGTCTGGTCTCTGACCTGCTGACTTTGGGTTCCTCAGCTTCTGTGGCCACTTGAGGCTTGTGCCAGAACTTGTGACATTCAGCTTCTGTGATTGCGTGAGCTATTTCCTATACCTATATCTACCTATCTATATATATTATAAATCTTGCTTTGTACCTACACGTGTTACTGGTTTTGCTTCCCTAGAAAACCCAGTCTAAGACAGACGATAAAGAAATTTAAGTGATCACAGCATTGATGGTGATGTTTCTGGAAGTCTCTTACTTCTAGAAGTGTGTGCCATAATAAATAAGTCCAAGATAAATATAGTAATTATAGCCCTACTGTGAAGTAATATTATTGTAACCACAAGGTCGGCAGTTCCAACCCACTAGGCGCTCCTTGAGTACTCTGGGGGTCAGTTCTACCCTGGCCCCTAGGGTCACCATCAGTCGGATCCGACTCGATGGCACTTGGCTTGGCAAAGCAATCTTTATCAATAACATAGCCACTATTAGAATAACAATCTTTTACAGAGCATTTTTTTTTAATGATGGGGTGAATAGAAACTATCAAATCAGTTATGACTACACCTCATACAATCAGTATTCAACAATCTTCCATAAAAATGTTATATATGTAGATAGATACATAAAACATCTTTATAGAAGATTGTTGAATTGTTGTTGCCATTTAAATAGGTACTCATTGATATTAATTGTGACTCACAGTAACCCTACAGGACAGAGCAGAAGCATCCCATGAAGTTTCCAAAGGGAGCCTGGTGAATTCAAACTGATGATCTTTTGATTAGCAGCTGAACTCTTAATGATTGCACCACCAGGGCTCAGTCTTTCCCTCTCTTCTCTTCCTCTCTCTCTCCATATATGTCTATGTCTATATCTATATCTGTATCATCTATATCTACATCTATACCTACTTCTACACCTACATCTATATCTGTCTCTCTCCATCTTAGCTTGCATCATATGTTTGGGTGTTTATGTGCATATGAATGTCTGTATGTATTGTGAGTTACCATCTAGCCAATTCCAACTCATGACAATTCCATCTGTGAAAAGCAGAATTTTTCTGCAGGGTTTTCAGAGCTATGACTTTTCAGAAGCACATTGCTAGGCCTGTCTTCTGAGGTACATCTGGGTGGTTCAAACCGCTGTCCTTTCAACTAGCCATCATGTGTTTAACCATTTGAACTACCTAGGGAGTTGCCATGTATGTACTTTTTTTCCATAGTAGAGGAAGAAATATATATATTTATTCAGTGCCCAACCACAGATAAATGAATAAACAAAATATGGTACACACATACAGTGGAACACTACTCAGTCGGTAGGAGAAACATAGTCTTGATACATGCTACAGTATGGATGGAGCTTGAAGATATTATGAGGAACAAAATAAGCCAATCACAAATGACAAATATTGCATGATCTTACAGAAAAAAGGCAAGAAAAGTCCAATGTATAGACATCAAAGTTTATTAGTGGTTATTTAGGGGTGGAAGGGGAGAAAGGGGGCCGTTGGTGGCAACGGAAATACGGCATTGAGTAAGATAGGTTGACTCAGCAGATTGTTGTAATTTTTGTTAACAAATTGCACATCTGTAAAAAGTTGAATTAGAAAAGTTATGCGAGAGATGTACTTACAAAAGGGACCAAAAATTCCTAAAAAGAGTAGCTGCTGGGGCCGCTTATGTACAACCAAATACCTCATGGAATTCAGTTGATTGGTTAGGAGATTTAGGGTCATGGTTTCATAAAACATCCTAGTTAATTGGCCCAATAACATGTTTGGTACTTCTATTCTACTTCTTAGTTTGTTGTGTAGTGCCTAGGGTCTGATAAGCTTGTAAACGGCCATACAAGGCATGACAGTTGGTCTCTATTCACCTGATGCAGCAGAAGACAAAAGAGTCAGGAACAGACAAAAGATTACAAGATGTGTGGCTAACTGCCCCCCATAAACAACTGCCTCCTTCTCCATGAGACCAGAACTGAATGGTGCCATGCTACTATTTGATTTTGATCAAAGATTCCATAGATGAATCCTGATCAAAAGGGAGAAAATGCACAGCAGAATTTCAAATTGTCATGGACTCGAGACTTTCTAGAACCACAGAGGTAAATGAACCCCTGAAACTATTGTACTGAAGATAATCTTTAAACCTTAAACCAAAAATATCCCCTGAAGCCTTCTTGAAAACAGACACCAGCTGTGCTTAACTAGTACAAAAACATTGTTCTTGAGCATTATACTCTTTTAAGAGCTATCTATATGGGATCAAACTGACAACAGCAATTTGAAAGATTAGACTGTAACCTTAGAAAACAGTAAGTTTATTTCTATGAGGGGGAACCAAGAAAAACAGGGTGAGAACGGCTGCACAACTCGAATGGCACCAAACTATGCACGAAGAAACTTGATGTACGTTTTTGCTATGTATATTCTCAGCAATAACAAAGTTTAAAAAAAATTAAAAAGACAATGAAATACCAAAAGATTGATAGATGACACTATGATATTCACATTGATTAATTTTATCCATGCACACAACTTCTATTTCCTTAAAATGATGGATTTCAAACTGCTCTCCACAAAAGTACAAGGCTGCTAGGAAATTGATCAGTCTTCCTGCAAGGTGAGGGCACTAGAGATATGCTTTAGCGCTGTGTGCTTCCTCTTTAACCACTACTTTATCCCCAGAAAGTAACTACAGCTAACTCATTTTGAAAACCACTGGCCTGTGAAGCATTCTTTCTCTAAAAACACGTAGTCTGACAGCAGACACAGGTTTTGTGTACTTTAAAGCAATTTTGAGATCCTTGTCAAGGAGCTGGCCTCAAAGAGTTTCCCTGGTAGTGTATTTAACTTCCCATGGTATAGATAAAAAATAACTTAGGCAACATGAAAAACTTGACTTTCTAATTTTGGGAAATTGACAGCTATTCTGAAACATAAATGCCTATTTACCATGTTTGGAAAATGATAATAAGATATATTAACAGGAAAAGAGTTTCTTATTAATGAATAAAAAAGGGAAAAGACATTGTGTCTGCAATATATTCTCTGAGTCTTTCTATGGTCAATTATTCTGTACTAAGAAATGCACTATTTTTTAAATTTGCCTCTGTCATTCATTATTAAATGTTATTCCAAGCCACAGTAACTGTGTCAAAAATGCATATAATTCATTCATAATCAAAACAGGCTGTTCAGGGATTCATTTTTATTTAAACACATTTAATTAGTAATGTCTTTGATATCCCACTGTATGCTCAAAACAAACCATGTAAAAATCTCAATAAAACCAGATCTGTAGTCTCTTTTGGGTTGAACTGTAATACATATTTAATTCGTATTTTTATCTTGAATTATTACTACTGGTTTCAAAGAAGGATAGCTTTTAATGGCATAACAAATAAATACTTCTGGGGTCACATTTTATCTAGGTAAGCAACTTTTAACAATCATTAGTTCCAACGTTCTCAAAGCCAACAGCTTGTCCCCGGGATGCTTACAAAAATTATTTTCAATAAAACAATGTTAGTATGTTGGGAGTCTTCACATCTAGGCTCTGAAATAAATTTTATTTATCAAAAAAGAGAAAATAATTTCTATCATAGATTTCATGAGACATGTTTAAAATATTTTTTAAAATTTAATGTAGAAAAAGATAGCATCAATTACTGAATGGTCCCCAAAGGTACACTGGATAATTCAATGAATAGTTTTCATTGAATTTCTTTAATTAAAAATAAAGATTCAGGAAACATTTCTGTGATTTCTATAATTAGGCTCTGGTCAAATTAATAAAGATATCCTTGCTATATACAAACATTGATTTCTTATTTCTTAAGTATGAGCTTATGAGAGAGATTACTTACAGTGAAGGAGAAGACGGGGACTGGTTTGGAAGAACTTTCTATGCTTAACTCCTGTGGCCCTCCCATTGATACACTGAGAAACTGGCTTGCTCTCTTTCGTGTACTCTTCACAGAAACTCAGCAGAGACGACCTTATCTGTACCTGGACCACACATACTAGTAACCTACTGCTGGAGATGCCTAAGAAATTCTTCACTTGAGTTCTTTGAATAGACTTTCTTTTTAAATGAAATTTGATTGATTCCACTTAACTTATTGGGAATGGGCTTTTTCAAAAAAAAACGTTGGAAAGTAATTATATTGCCTTTGAGTGCATCTTTCATGAATCCCACTTTTTCTAAGTAGTTAAGTGTCTGCCTACTAACCAGAAGATCGGCAGTTCAAATTCTCTAGCTGCTCCTTGGAAACCCTGTGAGGCAGTTTTACTCTGTCCTATAGCGTCTCTAAGAATTGAAATTGACTTGATGGCATTCTTTTTTAAAAAATTCTTTATGTTTTAATTATAAAATCATTATATTTTATCTGCCTGTAAAGATGATCAGTAAACTCTAACAAAATTCACTACTAGATTCAGGCCTCAATTTGCCTGAATCTCCTACCCATACATGTCCTTTGTAATACATGTCAAAAAGCATTTTTACTTAAGTTACCGCCTTAAATTTCTCCTTAACTTAGTTAGTACAGATGAGGAGAGAGTGCAATTGTTTCATGTATAAACTACTGAAAAACACTTGTATCATTTAAAAGCTTCCCTTTTTCCACTTGATAACAAGTGTTCCAGAACTAAGTACATTGCTAAGAGTTGCCAGGGAAATTCATAAAAGACCTGGGAAAACCACAACTCTCATTTAAATGCTCTCCTGCCAAGAAAAAACTGTCTGCATTTAGAGTGTGTGTGCTTATTACTTGGGATGATGCAAGATGATTTCTAATGTCATCAAAACAGACACACACACACATACACACACACACACATTCACACACTCTCGTACAGAATAACACTAAGGAAGTTATATTTTTTCATGTAGTTAGGAGCATTTTGTACTCTCCTCCACTTTCTGACAACACAAATGGTTAAGATGTCTACAAGGGCCTTTCTTCTTTGCAGAGAAGCTCCCAAATGCATTAAGGCAGATAATAAAAAAGGCCATGATTGACTAAATCTAAGTTGCCTGCTAAGAGTTGGCAGAACAAAGAAGCAAAACTGAGTTTGTATCTGACTTGAGATAGGACTAATTCCCCACAATCACAAGATAGCTCTGGTACCCAGAATTTTATCAAATACACTGAATGAGAGCATATTAATTTAATAAACTTTCTGTGTATCAATATTTATACATACATACATACCACATAACACTCATACTGGGATATTACAAATAGTACAGGTTAAGAGTTGCTTACTTAAAGAATAAAAAACAAATATGATAGCAATAATCACACCTCAATGTGTATGGATATATTACTTGCAAAAAGGAACCATGTGAGATGCAAAGTCACCTACTCTAAAATTGTTCCTATGTCATAAAATTTGATTATTAAAAGTGAAGCTAGAGATTTGGCATTTTAAATCATAGGTTCAAGTATAACACTTTGCCATTTAATGATTATCTAAGAACTGAATTCCAATAATAATAATAATTGTTTTCTGGCAAGGTTGCTACTACTCAGATTGGGTTTCCTTTGTTTATTATAACCAAAATGAGAATTTTAAAGTGATGTTCCCTTAAGTTTGAAAAGTCTGATTGCACATATAATGTAGTCACTAATGTCATCCATGTACCTTTCAGTTTTAAAAAAAGTGCAAAGTAGTATCTTTAAAATTAATTTTTGATGCATTTTAGGAATAAGAAACACTTCCTCCCAATCCTGTATTACCATATTTCCCTTGTCCCAATTTTTTCCTTTCATCAACGTTTTCTCAATCTATTTTTACATCAGCTCAAGACATTTTTGAAACCATTCTTTCATTTAACATTGGGCTCTGCTGATTAAGGTGAAAACATTAGCCCTCTTTAGACACAACACTGTACTACTGCACCCGGTAATACAGTCATAGGCATGGTTTCAGTTACTGCCTATGTAATTGTCACTTATATATTGATCACACCCAAATTCTTAATTCCTTGCCTGCCTTCTGAGGCTCATACCTAAATTTCCTATTATTTAGTTATTCCAAATTTAATATTTGGATGTTAAGTTGTTTTCTCTTTCCTTCAGAAGACACCTGCAAAGATAATAATAATTTGAAAACAAAACTTGGTGTATCTCTAATGTTTCTTGTCCCTCATGTCCACCTAACTTGAATTTTTTTTTTCCTGTCCTTACACCTGACCTTCCCTAAGTCAGTTCCCAGGTCTTCTCAGCTCCATCTTAGAAATCACCCTCATTGTCCTCCATATGAGTGATACTCACTATAGATGTGTAGCATCAGAACCTCATAATCTCTACTTCACACTACAGTGATAACCTGCTGATCAGTGCTTTCTCCTTCAAATCACTGCCCACATTTCTCCTCGAGTTTATCTTCTAAATCACTTCTGTTAATTCTTCCTTAAACACCGTTGAAATTCCTTTCTGCACGCATTGTAAAGTCCCAAACTCCTACCATGGAAAGCTGTGCCCAGTGGGAGAACAATCCAGTTACATTTTCCGTCATTTTTCCCATGTATTCTGTACTCTAGATTTGTACTTTAAACTGAAAGAAATTTTACCAGTGTCATAAAATTCTGAGCCACCCAATTGTCCCTTACAGAATATATATAAAGTCTATCATGTTTAATGGAGGATTATTTCACCATCCTCTGTGATTTTTTTAAATTTAAGTGTTCATTTTCCAAATTTTAATATATGTATCAGCTACATGTTGGACCATTGTCTAATGCCTATAATCTACAAGGTTCTGCAAAATATCAACAAGAAAAAGGTAAATAACCCAATAATGCAATGGGCAAAGAGATAGGCAGATATTTCACCAGAGAGGGCATCCAACGCAGCCAAAAAATATGCAAGAATAAGCTCACGATAATTAGCTATCAGAGAAATACAAATCAAAACTACAATGAGATATACCATCTTTCCCCAACAAGGTTGGCCATGATCCAAAAAACACAAAACAACAAATGCCAGACAGGCTGTGGAGAGACTGGAACTCTCCTACACTGCTGGTGTCATTGTAAATTGGTACAACCTCTTTGGAAAGCAATCTGGCACATCCTTAAAAAGCTGGAATTAGATATACCATTTGATCCAGTAATTCCACTGCTTGGAATTTTATCCTTCAGTGACAAAGGCTGTCACACGAACAGACACATTTACATGAATGACATTGTAGCCCAGTCCACAATAGCTGAAAGATAGGATCAACCAGATGCTCATCAACAAATGAGAGGATAAAGAAATTATGGTACAAATACTCAGTGGAATATCATGCTATGATTAAAAAAAAGACTATTTTAGAAAACATCTCATAACATGGTTTCAATTGGAAGATACTATGCTGAGTGAAATCAGTGTCAAAAAGACAAATATTGTATGAGATCCCTGTTATAAGGACTTAAAAACATAATTATCTACAGAAGAAATTAACTTTGATGGCTACAAGGGTGGGGGGGTGAGGGTTTATCATAAGTGAGATAGGTGGTAGATGTTAGAAATTCTATTCATTTACTGTAATAAATAAATAAATAGAACAAAAACAAGAAACCAAGCCCAATGCCATCAAGTTGATTCCAACTTATAGGGACCGTACAGGAGAGGGTGGAACTTCCCATATGGTTTCCAAGGAGTGCCTGATGGATTTGAACTGTCAACTTTTTGGTTAGCAGCTATAGCTCTAATTAAATTTAGTTCATGGGTTTAGCTAATATTTTTCTTTTTTTTTGAATTTTTGTTATTTATTAATTACAGTAAAAGAATAAAATTTCTAATCTTATTGTGAATTTGAATTTTTATTTTATTTTTTCACTGTGTTAAGTGAAAGTTTATAATTCCAGTTTCTCATACAAAAGCTTACACACACATTGCCATGTGACACTAGCCGCTCTCCCCATACTACGACAGCACACTTCTCCACTCAAAATCCATATTTCCCATGTCCATGTAATCAGCTGCTGTCCTCCTGTCTTCTCTTCTTGCCTTCAGATAGGAGCTGCTCACTTAGTCTCTTGTATCTACCCAAGCCAAGAGGCACACTTGTCACCAATTGTTCTTTATGTTGGTTTCCGGAGTGTTTTCAGTTTTGAGCTAACAGAGTCCAGGGACCATGTCTTCCAGGGACCTTCCAGTCTCTCAGACCATCAGGTCTGGTCTTTTTACTAGAGTTTGAGTTCTGCAGCCTCCATTTCTCATGCTCCATCAGACATTCTTTGTGGAGTTCCCCTTAAGGGCAGTCTTTGGCAGTGGCTGGGTATCATCTAGTTCTTCCCGTCTCATGTTGATGCAATCTCTGGTGTATGTTACCCTTTCTGTCTCCTGGGCTCCTACTTGCCTTGTGTCTTTGAAGCTCTTCTCTTTCCTTTTCTCCAGGTGGGCTGAGACCAACTGATGCCTCTTAGATTACCACTTATAAGCTTTTAAGACTCCAGACACCACTCACCAAAGTGGAATACAGAACATTTAAATAAATTTTATTATTACACTTGATCTAGATGCCCCTGAAACCAAGGGTCTTGGATCCCTGACCCTGCCACTCTGTTCCTCAAAGCATTTGGTTTCATTTAGAATACTACTGAGTTCTGGATTTAGTTCGTGTTGAGTTATCCTCTACTGTATGTTGTGTCTCCCTTCACTTAAAATAATGCTTGTCAATTATCTAACTAGTGAATATCCCTCTCCTTCTCAGTCATCCCTCATAAGTATCAAATAATTTTTTTTTCTGTGCTTAAACCTATTCTTGAGTCCTTATATTAGTGGTCTCAGGATATCTGTCCTTTTGCAATTGACTAATTTCACTCAGAATAGTACCTTCCAGATTCTTATATGTTGTTTCACAAATTCACCAGTTTCCTTTATCACTGCATAATATTCCCTTGTGTGAATATACCATAGCTTGTTTATCCATCGATTTGTTGATGGGCACCTAGGTTGATTCCATCTTTTTGTTATTGGGAACAGTGCTGACATCAGCATTGATGTACACATACATATTTATTTCTCCAGGATATTTTCCAAGAAGTGGGGTTGCTGGATCACCTTGTATTTCTCTTTCTAGCTTTTTTAAAGAAGGTGACAAACTGATTTGCAAAGTGATTGTACCATTTTATAATCGCACCAGCAGTGCATAACTATTCCAGCCTCTCCACATCCTCTTCAATATTTATTATTTTACGTTTTTTAAATTAATGCCAGCCTTGTTAGGGAGAGATGGTTTTGCATTGTAGTTTTTTTTATTTTTATTTTTATTTTATTTAACATGACTGAGTGAAAATGTACATTCCCGTATAAATTTACACGCCCACCTATATGCAGCTTCCACTGCTCTCCCTGTCTGGTGACCGTACACTTTTCCTCTCTGCTCCATACATGTCTCATCCTCCCAACAGCCTCCTTTCCACACCTCTCTACCCACTCTCCTTCCTCCAGCCAGAGGTCAGCAGGATGGTATCCTATAGATATATAGAACCATAAAGTGCAACCAATATACGGTCACTCTGCATTGCTAAGTCCAATCCATTACTGTCCAAAGAGTAGAACTTTGTTATAGTTTATGGGTAAGGGCAGCATCAGGGCCAGGGGCCAAGCTCTCAGGGGAACCCCGAAACCACTGGACCATCAATTGAGGTCTTTTAGTGGAGATCTCAGGATGCACCCCTTTTTATTCTTGTGTTGCCATTGAGACTGAACCTAGCAAGCTCTATCGTGGCTATCACTGGTGGTGGCTGGCACCATCTGGTTCTTCTGGTCTCAAGTCGATGTAAGCACCCACTCTTGTGGGTCTCTCTGTCTTCTAGCTTGTCTTTACCGCATGCCATTTTGGCCCTCGGTGAGCATCTATTCCTGCTGAGTTGGGACCATTTGCTGTGTCCTCTGATGGCAGCTTGGCAGCTTTTAAGACCCCAGACGCCACTCACCAATGTGGGGTGCAGAGAGCTCTCTTAGCAAAATGCTAGTTGTGCCAATTGGCCTCGATTCTGCCTAAGAGCATGGTCCCCTGCCCCCACGCCCCAGCTACTCTATCCTTGCAATATTAGGTTAAGGTGGAAGGAGTACTCAAGTTATGCTGAAGTCCATTTAATGTTGTTCTTGTTTCTAATGTGTGCTATCACCGCTTTCTCCCAACTAGATTTCTAGTAACTATCTAAACTAAACTTTCCCCGCCTCTCCCTCCTTCCCCTCCCTTGCAGCCGTCAAAGAGTCTTTTCTTCTATACACAAGTCTGTTTTTGAGATCTTATCGTAGAGGTCTCATACAGTATTTGTCCTTTTGTCGCTGACTACTTTCACTCAACATAATGTCTTCCAGTTGAAACCAGGTTAGGAGATGTTTCCTGGAATCATCATTGTTCTTTATCATTGTGTAGTGCTCCACTGAGTATATGTACCATAGTTTACCTATCCATTCTTCTGTTGTTGGGCATTTGGGTTGATTCCATCTTTTTGCTATCGTGGACTGTGCTGTGATAAACATTCTCGTGCATGTGTCCGTTGGTGTGAAAGGCCTTGATTCTGTAGAATATATTCCAAGTAGTGGAATTACTGGGTCAAATGGTATATCGATGTCCATTTTTTTAAGGAAGTGCCAGACTGCTTTCCAAAGAGGCTGGACCATTTTGCAACCCCACCAACAGTGTAGGAGGGTTCCACTTTCTCCACAGCCTCACCAGCATTTGTTGTTTTGTGTTTTCTGGATCATGGCCAATCTTGTTGGGGTGAGATGGTATCTCATTGTTGTCTTGATTTGAATTTCTTTAATAACTAAAGATCATGAACATGTCCGCATGTGTTTTTTGGCTGCCTGGATCTCCTCTTTAGTGAAATATCTGTCCATCTCCTTTGCCCATCGCTTAATTGGATGGTTTATCTTCTTCGTATTGACATTTTGTAGTATCGTATAGATTATGGAGATCAGGCGTCGGTTTGACATAGTGCATTGTAGTTTTAATTTACATTTCTCTAATGCCTCATGGGAAACCCTGGCGGCATAATAGTTAAGTGCTATGGCTGTCAACCAGAAAGTCAGCAGTGGAAATCCACCAGGTGCTCCTTGGAAACTTGATGGGGCAGTTCTGTCTATAGGTAGATCTGTCTACAGGGTCGCTATGAGTCAGAATCAACTCAGTGGCAGTAGATTTGGCTTGGTTTCAGTAATGGCTAATGATTCTAAGTATTTTCTCATGTATCTGTTAGTCACCTGAATGTCTCATTTGGTGAAGTACATGTTCATATCCTTTATCAAATTTTTTAAATTGGATTATTTGTCTCTCTGTTGTTGAGCTTTTACAGTATCTTATAGGTTTTAGATATCAGATGTTAATAAAATTTGTCATAGCCAGAGATTTTTTCCAAGTTTGTAGGTTGTGTTTTTATTCCTCTGGTGAAGTCTTTGGGTGAGCATCAGTATTTGATTTTTAGGAGTTCCCAGTGGTTGTCTTTTTTCTCTTCTAGTTTTTGTGCATCATTAGCAATAGTTTATATTCTGTTTATGACTTGTATTAGGGCTCACAGCATTTGTCCCTAAATTTTCTTTCATGATCTTTATTGTTTCAGATTTTGTATTTAGATCTTTGATCAATTCTGAGTTAGCTTTTGTGCATAGAGAGAGATATGGGTTTTGTTTCACTTTTTCTATAGATGTATATCCAGGTATGTCAACACGATTTGTTAGAGACTGTCTTCTCCCCAGTTTATGGAGTTTGGGGTTTTGTCAAATGGATGATTTTATGTCTGGATTCTCAATTCTTTTCTATTGTGTATATGTCTGTTGTACCAGTATCAGGCAGTTTAGATGATCACAACAGTGTACCACATTCTAAAGTCAAGTAGTGTGAGGCCTTCCACTTTGTTCTTCTTTTTCAGTAATGTTTATCTGGAGCTTCTTGCTTTTCTGTATGAATAAAGTTGGTAATTAGCTTCCATACTGTACACCAAAATACCACTGGAATTTGGGTCGGGATTGCATTGTAGCTATAGACTGCTTTAGGTAGAGCAGACATTTTCATAACGTTGAGTCTTCCTATTCACGTGCAGGTTAGGTTTCTTTACTTATGTAGCTCTTTGCTTTCTTGCAGTCGTGTTTTGTAGTTCTCTTTTACTTATATAGTTCTTATCTATTCCTAAGTATTTTATCTTCCTAGGGCTATTGTGGAAAACCCTGGGGCATAGGGATAAGCGCTACGGCTGCTAATCAAAAGGGTCAGTAGTTTGAATTTGCCAGGTGCTCTTTGGAAACTCGATTGAGTAATTCTACTCTGTTTTATAGTGTTGCTGTGAGTTGGAATTGACTCAATGGCAGTAGGTTTGGTTTTTTTTTTTTTTTTGGAGGGCTACCCTAAGTGGTATCTAGTCAGGTATTTCCTCTTTGATGTTCTCTTTGTTGGTGTAGAGGAATTCAACTGATTTTTGTATGTTTATCCTTTGCTGAGCTCTTCTATTAAGTTCCAGTAGTTTTTTTGTGGATTCTTTAGTGTTTTCTGTGTACAAGATCATGTTGTCTGCAAATAGAGATACTTTTACTACTTCCTTACCAATGTTTATGTCTTTTCTTCCTTTCTCTAGCCTGATTGCTCTGGCTAGATCCTCCAGAAGTGTCAAATGAAACTGGTAACAAGGGGATCCTTGTCTGGTTTCCATTCTCAAGAGGAATGCTTTCTGACTCTCCATTTAGGATGATGTTGGCTGTTGCCTTTGTATAAACCCAGTGCCACTGAGTTGATTCCAACTCACAGTGACCCTACAGGACAGAGTGACACTGCTCCATTGAATTTCCAAGGGGCACCCAGAGGATTCAAACTGCTGACCTTTTATATAAACAAACACGGAAAGAAACAACACCGCCATTAAGTCCATTCCAGCTCACAGTGACCTTATAGCAACCGGATCAGACAGGGTAGAAATGCTCCATAGAGTTTCCAAGCAGTGCCTGGCACATCTGAACTGCCGACCTTTTGGTTATCAGACATAGCACGTAACTACTCCACCATTTGGGCTTACGACATTCTGTATAGGTGCCCTTTACTATGTTGAGGAATTTCCTTTCTATATCTATTTCACTGAACGTTTTTAACATATATGTGTGTTGTACTTTGTTGATTGCCTTTTCTGCATTAACTGAGAAAATTGAACTGTTCTTTCTTGTCATTTGTTTTATCTATAGGGTTGAATACATTGATTACTTATCAAATGTTGAATGATCCCTTTATCCCTGATATGAATCCTACTTGCTCATGGTGAATTGTTTTTTGATATGTTGTTGAATTCTATTGGCTAGAATTTTGTTAAGGATTTTTGTATCTAAGTTCAAAAGAGATGCTGGTCTGTAATTCTTTTTTTTTGTGGTGTCTTTTTTGTTTCAGAATTATGCTGACTTCAAAGAATCAGTTTGAGAGTGTTAAGTCCTCCACTGTGCTCTGAAATACCTTCAGTAATAATAGTGTTAACTCTTCTCTGAAAGTTTGGTGAAATTCTCCAGTGAAGCCATTAGGGCCAGACCTTCTATTTGTTGGGATTTTTTTAAGTTATCTTTTCAACTTCTTCATTTGCAATAGGTATATTTAGTTGGTCTACCTCTGTTTATGTTAGTTTAAGTCAGTAACGTGTTGCTAGAAATTCGTCCATTTTCTCTAGGTTTTCAAATTTGCTAGAGTACAATTTTTCATAGCATTCTGTTACTACGTTTTTAAAATTTAGATAGGTCTGTTGTGATATCACATATCATTTCTTACTTGAGTTATTGGTTTATTTTTTTTGTTTTTCTTTTGTCAGTTTAGCTAATGATTTATTACTTTTGTTAATCTTATCAAAGGGCTAGCTTTTGGTCTTGTTAATCCTATTTATCATTTTGCAAATCTCTAATTTATTCAGTTTTGCTCTAATTTACATTATTTGCTTTCCTGTGGTACCCCAGGGCTCCTCTACAGCTCTCTTTCTACTTGTTTGAGTTATAAGGTTAACGCTTTGATATGGGCCCTTTCTTCTTTTTTGAGTGCATATATTTATTGAAATAAATTGACTTCTGGGCACTGCTTTTGCTCTGTCCCAAAGGTTCCAGTAGGACGTGCTTTCAGTCTCATTTACTTCTGTGAAATCTTTGTTCCATCTTTGATTTCTTCTATAACCCAACAGATTTTGAGCAGTATTTTGCTCAGTTTCCATGTGTTTGATTTTTTTCCCTTGCTTTTTCTGTTATGGGTTTTATGATCTGAAAAAGTGTGTTATGACATTTTGATGTTCGGATTTTCTTAAGGCTTACTTTATGACCTGATATGTGGTCTATTCTGTAGAATCTTTCATGTGTGCTGGAGAATAAGGTATACCTGGCTGCTGTTGGGTAGGAGTGTTCTGTATGTGTCTATGAGGTCAAGGTGGTTGATTGTAGCATTTAGAACGTCTATGTCTTTATTGAGCTTCTTTCTGGATGTCTTGTCATTCACCAAAAGTAGTATGTTGAAGTTTCCTGCTTATTATTGTGAAGCTATTTCTCTTTTAAATGTCATTAGAATTTCATGTACTTAGAAGCTGTATCACTGGGTGTGTAAAAATTTACTATGATTATATCCTCGTGATGTAGTGACCCTGTAATCATTATGTAGTGTCCTCCATTGTGCACTGTGGTAGATTTTACCTTAAAGTCTACTTTATCGTCAGTTAGTATTTCCACTCCTGCTCTTCTTTTTGAGTGTTGTTTGCTTTGTATATTTTTTCCTTCTTTTTTTGTTTTAGTTTGTCTTTAAGGTTTGTCTGTTGTAGGCAGCATTTAAATGGTTCATTTTTACATTCAGTGTAATTATTAATGCCAAGCCAAGCCAAGTGCCGTCGAGTAATTATTAATAGATATCAATTTAGTGCTGTCATTTTGACATGTTTTTTCTGCATTGTGGACAGTTTCTTTGTTCCACTTAATTTTCTGTCTATCATTTTCTTTCTGTGTTTTAATCTTTTTCATTGTTACTGGTTTGTATTTGCTGAGACATCATGTTTGCCTTGTTTTTTATTGTGATGTGGAGGACTGCTAGTTTCCTTTGTGGTTATCTTAATATTTATTCCTATTTTTCTAAATTTAAACCAGTCTTTAATTTCTTTGAATCACCTTGACTTCTCCATATGAAAGATCTATGACTACATTCTTTTTAGTCTCTCTTTTTCATTATAATGCTGTTGTCTTTTACATAGTTACATCTCTGTTTCCTTATTTTCAAAATGTTGACTTTAATTTACTTTTGTGATTTCCCTCTCAAGGTTTATATCTGTTTGCTCTGTCCTCTGCTCTAGCCTTGGATTACTAGCTGACATTATTGATTTTCCAACAAAAGCCTTCCCTATAGTGTTTCTTGTGATTTGGGTTTGGTTTTTGTAAATTCTCTAAATTTTTGTTTATCTGGAAATGTCCTAATTCTGTCATCATACTTGAGAGACAATTATGCTAGATTTGCAAATGCTTGGCTAGAAATCATTTTCCTTCCGGGCTTTGTACTGAGTCTCAGCTTAGTTTAGTAGAAATTTTTTCATTTACCCATAGCCACTGTTAAAATTCTCTACCTTTAGTTAGGGTAAGTTTGGTTATAATATGTCTTGGTATTTTTCAGAAATCCTGGTAGCATAGTGGTTAAGTGCTACAGCTTCTAACCAAAAGGTCAGCAGTTGGAGTCCAGCAGGTACTCCTTGGAAACTCTATGGAGCAGTTCTGCTCTGTTCTATAGGGTTCCTATAAGTTGGAATTGACTCAATGCCAGTAGGTTTTGGTGTATTTCTTTCAGGATCTACCTTGTGTGGAGTTTGATGAGCATTTTGGTAAGTGTCTTCTCTTTCATGATATCAGGGAAGTTTTCCATCAACAAATCTTGAGTTGTCTCTGTATTCTCTGTTACGCTTCTCCCTGTTCTCGTACTCCAATCATTTGTGAATCATACCTCTTGACAATGTCACACATAACTCTTAGTGATTCTTTTTTGTATTATTTTTCCTCAAATATGTTGATGTCAATTGCTTTGTCTTCAGTCTCACTAATTCTGGCCTCCATTGCTTTTATTCTGCTTCTTTGACTTTCTATTGAGTTGTCTAATTGTGTAACTTTATTATTAATCTGCTGAATTTCTGATGGCTGTCTCTCAAAGATTTCTCGCAGCCTGTTCAATTTGTCATTATGCTGTGCTGCATTTCACTTGATCTCTTTTGGATTTCGTCAAGAGTTCTACATATAATCTTTTGTATTCTACCTCTAATAACTCTAGGAAGTTCTCTTCATCTCAAAAATGTTTGGATTCTTCATTCTGGGAACTTTCTGAACCATTGTGGCCTGCTTCTGTTCATGACTTGATACTCACTGTTGTTTTGGAGCCATCACTAAGTTGCTGCATTCATTTATGTTTGCTTATTGTGTTTTAACTCATTTTTAAGTTTGTTTTGAAATGCCCAAATAGGCTGGTCATGTGAGCTAGTTTGATTACCAATGCCTAAGAGGTTCTAATGTCCTGTCACCAGGTGGCTAGAGCTGTTACTAGGCACGTGGGCCCAGGTGTCCACTTTCTTTCCTTTTATCTATTCAGTTCTAGTGTCCAGGGAGTTACTCAGCAATTATGTGGTGCAGCCTCTCCCCTTCTGTCCTATATGGGCAGGGGTAATTGGTGCAGGCACAGGTAACTAGCTGCACACTGAATGTCTGTGAGGAAGGCCTGTCCCTGTCACTGTTCCTTAATGCAAGTAGTTAGACAGCTTTGCTGCAGGATGAGGGATGTGCTCGAAGCTGTATGTAGTACAGAAAGACTTTCAGGTCCAAGAAACCCTTATGCCTCTGCCTAGGCAAAGGACATTTTTCTGTCTTGAACTCCAAGCTTAGTGGAGCCATCAGATTTTTTTTTCTTCCATTTCTTAAATTATTCCCACTCCAAGTCTGGGAGAATGACTCAAGATGCACCTAAGGGGTAGTACTTCTGGTCCAGATAGTGCCTCAGAACATGGAGCCCAGTACAGTGCAGAGAAGGGAGGGAGAAGTGCTAGGAAAAGTGAGAGAGGTTTAGCCTGAAGGAGAGTTTTAGATCCACATGTGGCAGATTACATGCAAGTCAGTTAGTTTTTGACAATTAAAATCCGCTTTTCACTGAGTCTGGAAGGGTCAGTAGGCTTTCCATCACTTAGTCTCTCCCACTAAAGAAGATGCTTTCTGAATGCCATGGCTTCACTGACCACACTGGCTCCTACCAATCCTCCTGCAGGATGCTGATTCCACTGGGTCAGGTCTGGCTAATTGTAGGTATTTCTGGGCCTGCTCACCTTACTTGTTGCTCAGACTGATTTCTCAACTTTACCTTTGATGTCCAAGTCTCCTAGAATGTTATATATAGTCAATTTATTTGTTTTTTTTTTTGGATGTTGTTGTTAGAGGTATCACAGAAGGCATGTGACTACTCCACCATCGTAGACTTGCCTCTCTTTTTAAATTTTTATGTAGAATCAAAAAAGTGTTCTGTAAATAAAACACCATTAGTCAAAGCTTTTTTCAAAAGTAAGAGGCAAAGAAGATATTTTCTTTTTTACAACCTTACTGTCATGGATTGAATAGTGTTTCCCCAAAAACCTGTCTGGCAATTTAACTGGGCCAAAATTTCTGGTATTGTGTTATGTTCTTCAATGTTGTAAATCCTGCCTCTATGATGTTACATGAGGGTGGATGGGCAGAGTTGTGTTGGTGGGGCAGGACTCAATGTTCGGACTGTTTTGTGCCTTGAGGCAGTCTCTTGAGATACAAAGGAAAGAAGGTAGCACAGAGATTTGGGAAACTTCTTACCATCAAGAAAGCAGCACCATGAGTAAAGCACATCCTTCAGACCTGAAGTTCCTGTGCCAAGATGCTACCTGACCAAAGACTGATGCAACATGAGACCTTCCTCGAGAGTCAACAGAGAGGAAAAAGCTTCCCATAGAGTGGATACCCTGAACTCAGACTTGTAGACTACTGAACTGTGTAAGAAGAAACTTTTCTTTGTTAAAGCCATCCACTAACGGTATTTTTGTTAGAGCAGATCTAGGTGACTGAAAAAGAACCTGGTACCAAAAGAGTGGTGTGCTGCTCTAACAGATAACTGAAATGTGGAAGCAGTTTTGAAACTGAATGGATGGAAGACTCAAAAAGAACTGGTGAAAACTGTTAACACAGAAGAAAGCACAGACGGTAGGAAGAGCAGCAGAGGACCACTGGCAGCAGCAGTAAACAGGCAGCAGCAGAACCAGACCAGTGCAAGAGAGTGCTGGAGCTGACCCACTGAGCAAGGGAGCTGAGTGCCTGTGCACAGAGTTTTCCTGGCATAGTGGGGTGCCTCTGGGTACTTGAATCAGTGGAACTAGGTTTGCTGACCCATGGAGTAAGAGAGCTGAGTGCTTGTGTGGAATTGGGTGCCTGTGGGCACTTAGATTGGTGGAGCTACAGTGCTTTTGAACACTTGCCACAGCAGGGCAGATATAGGCCTGAGGCCCAGGTCATTATGCCATAGGAAGCAGAAGCTGAAGAGACAAAGAACATGAGAAGCTGAGTTGCCTCAGTCTCAAAAGGAATGGCTATGACCTCAAGGTGAAAGGGTGGAGCCATGCCTTCCTGTGTTTCTAAGGGTGGAACTGCCACTTAGTTGGGCTTAGGGTGTCCCTAAAGCCAGCAGAACACAACTGATGTCCCAGTGGGCCTGGAAGGCAGAGCTGTAGCATGGGGCCAGGGGGCTTCCACTCAGAATCTGGAAAATGTAGCCAATACTGAGTCTGGAGAGTAGGGCCACTGTGAAAAAATATCTCAGGGAATGGAAGATTATTTTCAAAGCTTTGTGGGGGTAATGAAATATATTCTGTTGACCTGCTTTGTTCCCTGTTTTGCCTTCTTCTTTCTCTCATTTGTAATGGAAATGTCTAACTTCTACTTGCTTCTTCTGCCATTGTATTTTGGAAACAGATAACTTGTGTTCTAGATTTCATAGCTGAAGAGGAATTTCTGGATTCTGGACTTAGACTTGAGACTTTTTCTATGATATGATGAATGTATTTTTACATGTTGCAAGGATGCAACTTTTTACAGAGCAAGGGGTGGAATGTTATGGATTGAATCTTGTTCCCCCCAAAATCTGTGTAGCTATTTAGCTAAACCAGGATTCCTAGTATTGTGTGATGTTTCTCCATGCTGTATGGGCAGCAGTTGTGTTGGTGGGGCAT
This sequence comes from Heterohyrax brucei, assembly GCA_028571685.1. Lineage (NCBI taxonomy): Eukaryota > Metazoa > Chordata > Mammalia > Hyracoidea > Procaviidae > Heterohyrax > Heterohyrax brucei. The sequence continues at coordinate 43,026,124 of CM053152.1, forward strand.
GACTCTATGTGTAAGATTGTTTTAGGCTATGATGAGGCAGTCTCTTGAGATGTAAATGGAAAAAGCTGGCAAAGAGATTTGAGGACCTCACACTATCAAGGAAACACTGCCAGGGAGCAGAGTGGGTCATTTGGAAAGGACCAGAGACCCTGTACCTCATAAGTTTCCAGTCTAGGGGAAGAATGACAACAAGGACCTTTCTCCACAGTCAGTAGACAAAGCCTTCCCTTGGAGCCAATACCCTAAATTTAGACTTTGAGCTTACTAGACTGTGACAAATAAAATGTCACTTTTTAAAGGCATCCATCTGTGGTATATCTGTTATAGCAGCATTAGATAGCTAAAAAGCTAATCCAGTATAAATTCCTGATTAACAGAAGTGTTTTTCTCCTTAAATTGCTAATCTATCTTCCAGATTCCTTAATATTAAAAAAGCAGGGCATATTTACTAGAGATTGTTTTATCTCTTTCTGTGAATGCAATTATTTTTATCTAGAAAAAGCAAAAGTAAAATGCCCAGTAAAAAATGTCCCAGGAGAAACTCAAGACTTCAACTGTATATAAATTAGTTCTCTAATTCTCACATTGCTAGAAATTAAAAAACCTTGAACCAAATATGTAGCTGAACATGAATGGGGAGCAGAGGTGTAGAAGCAAGGCAAGAGAAAGCTAAAAACAGCATCAAGGCAATTAAACTCAAACAACTAGAATTTTGTCCCCAAACAAGAATATTAACATATTTATGGTATAATGCATTAGCTATATAGTAAAATATGGCATCAAAATTCAGAACAAATACATTTAATGCTAAACTTTAAGAAGCACAATTGTTTTAGTCATCTAGTGGTGTTATAACAGAGACACCACAAGTGATGGCTTTAAAAAGGGAAATCTAGTTTCTCACAGAAAAGCAAGATAAAAGTCCAAATTTAAGGCATCACCTTCAGGGGAAGTCTTTCTCTGTTGGCTCTGGAGTAAGGTCCTTGTCATCAATCTTCCCCTGGACTGACAGCTTCTGAGGCACAGGGACTATGGGCTCCTAGAACATAATCTGCCCCTGGCACTATTTTTCGGTCGTGCGAGTTCCCCGACTCTCTGCTTGCCTCCCTTTTCCTTATATACCAAGACACCACCTCAAGTCACACACCAAGTCTGCCCCACCAAAAAAACTGCCACCCATCCTCTCTCACTAACATTGCAGAGGCAGGATTTACAACACATAGGAACATCAGACAATACTGGGTATCATGGCCAAGTCAAATTGCTGCAGACATCTTTGTGGAGACACACTTCAATCCATGACAACAATGGATACTAGCAAATAGATTGCTTTGTTTTTTAACTCAGCTAACTATCAAAAAAAAAAAAAGAAGACCTGTTGCAGACTCATAGTGACCCTAGAGGACAGGAACTGCCTTATAGGGTTTCCAAGAAGAGATGGGTAAATTTGAACTGCTGACCTTTTGATTAGCAGCCAAGTTCTTAACCACTATATTACCAGGATTCCACTGGCTACTATGTGGACTGTTACTGACAGAGTGAAGTTAGAATGGACCTCAAGGATAACATCCACATAACAGTTGTCTAAGGTCTGATACTGGGCAGGGCAAGAGGCATATTAATTTTATTTGCAATTCAATCAAACATTCATAAATAAAAAGGTGTTTAAAGAGGGGTTTAATTCACTTCTGGTAGATAATTTTACTTTGGTAACACGGGTTTACATTTACTTTTTTCTGTGTATTTTGTTGTTGTTAGGCATCACTGAATTGGTTCAAACTCACAGCAACCCTACATACAACAGAACGAAACACTGCCTGATCCTTGCCATCCTTACAAATGCTGTGCTTGAGTCCACGGCTGCAGCCACTGTACCAGTCCACCTCACTGAGGGTCTTCCTCCTAAATGCTGACCCTCAACTTTGCCAAAGGTGCTGTCCTTCTCCAGGGACCGCTGGTCCCTCCTGATAACATGTCCAAAGTACCTGAGATGAAGCCTCTCTATCCTTGCCTGTCAGAAGCGCTACGGCTATGTCTGTTTTTTAAATTTATGTATATGTCTGTGTGTATGTTTAAATAGTTGCTTTAATCATCATTTTAAGTACCTGAAAGGGGAAATATGTACTGTAATTAAATATGCAGTTTACCAGTGCTGTAGGCAAGGTTGAAAGTTACTCTTAATGTGAATAGTAATAAAAGCTATTACATATATGACAGATATTTGATACATAAAGAATCAGAAACAAAACAAATTGCCACCAAGTTAATTCTAACAGTAACCCCATAGAACAGGTTAAAATTGCCCCATAGTGTTTCCAAGAAGCAATCTTTGGGTTAGCTGCCTGAGATCTTAACCACTGTACCAACAGGGCTCCAGGATACAAAAGGTTCTACAAAAGAATTTGATTCATTTCTGGTCGTCAATATTTCCACTCTGGTAGTAAGAATATACATTTATTTTAGTCTGTTTAATAGTACTGCATACTATTAGTTAATGTCACAATAAACCTGCAGGTAATAATATAAGAAGCCCTGTTGGTGCAACAGGTAAGTCTTTGGCTGCTAACCAAAAGGCTGGTGGTTTGGACCCACCCAGTGGCTCCACGGGAGAAAGAGCTTTTGTGAAGATTGCAGCCTAGGAAACCCTATAGGGCAGTTCTACTCTGTCACGTGGGGTCAGTATGAGTCAGAATCAACTCAAGGGCACTCAACAACAGGTATTAATGCTGTCTTTACCGTAATATTTTAGTAAAAATCAGATGAAAATAATACATGCCACTTTAAAAGACAAATTAAGACAAACTTACTTTTCATTTTTGATAGGCATGAGTTTTCCAAGACTAGTTTTCCAAGCCCACAGTTTATGTTAAAACTGTAGTTCAATTTAGTGTCACAAGTGGCCATGTATATATCTGTCAACAAAACTTAGACCAAATTACTTTAACAGTACCCACTTTGATACTATTTACTTATCATAAATGTCAATTACCCACATTCTTCTAAGGATGGTCTTACAACTTTTTGCTACTGGCTACAGAAAATTAAGCCCAACTGGAAAGCAGAGATTGGTAAAATACAATTAAAAGTTTACAAAAACCTGGGCATGGTAGAAAATGGACTGTTTTACCGCTCACATTTCTTCTTAAGCAGACAGAACACCTTGACTAATGTGCTGTTTCAGCACTGATGTTGGGAGGTACCCATAGACGGTTTGAAAACGAGAAACAGGTGTGCTGAAGCGGTTCAATGAGCAGAATGAAGAACAAATCTCTTCCTAATGTCACTCTACATAATGGACTTATTCATAACTACTTTTGAAGAACATTATGTTCAATCATACAGTAAACAAAATTCCATCTAGATTGTGTATCTTGAAGAAGCCATATAACTGGGATTTTAATTTCTACACATTAGACTAAAACTTTACAGGTTGTTATAATTTAATTTAAACTGGGTATAAAAGTTACCCACCCATTTTGATATTCCAAGTATATTAATTATAAAATAGTCAAACTAAGGTAATTAGAAAAGCCATCAGTATGATGAGGTCTGAATCAATGAGTGTTAATCTTTTCATGTTAATATGAAATTATATTTTAAAGGAAACTTGCATGAGAAAACACAAAATAATCCAAAAAGAAATAATCACTGATGCATTTAAAATGTACTGCTTGAGCCTTAATGTTGGGGGGTGTTGTGTGTGTGTATGTATATACAGATACACACACACATACACACAAGGTCTCACAATGAAATCAGAGAACTTAATTATTCAAAGTGCTATACACCTCACTGCTGAATATCACTATGGCCACCTTCAAGGTACTCCCCTTGGGAAGCTATTCTCTGCCACCAGTGCCTAGTCTAATATTCAAAGCAATTTTGGAACTCTTTCTGGAATGGCCATTGCACATGGTGACACAGTGGCAAGTTCACAAACTTGACTGTATAGTTGTCTACGAGAGAGTTTTTAGCTAGTAAACAAGAAGCTGTACTGGAACACTCTCCCTGCTCACCTTATCTGGCCCCCAAAGACTTTTTCTTTATCTGAAGATAAAGGACATATTGAAAGGAAGACATTTTAATCACATTCAGGACATCAAAGGTAACACAATGACAGCTCTGATGGCCATTTCAGAAAAAGAGTTTCAAAGTTGCTTTGAAGGGTAGACTGGACACTGGCATCAGCACATAGCTACCCAAGGGGAGTACTTCGAAGGTGACTGTAGTGATATGCCGCAGTGAGGTATGTAGCATTTTTCTTGGATGAGTTCATGAACCTAATTGTCAGACCTCGTACAGTATACCATGCTCTCTCTTTATCTCTCTCTGTATAATATAACATGATCTTTGTTAACATTCCTTTCTTTCTTAATACTGCTACTTCTGTTACTTACAATTTAGCTGTGCCGAGTCTTCTGATTTACAAAACACATAAATTACAGCGAGAAGATAAATACCAGTGTTCATATCTTTCCTCATACATCAGAAATGTTTACAATTTGATTTCCATTTATGAGGAAAAACTAATTTGTGATTCAAGAAGATGCTAATCTTTTAGGCATTCCCTATTATAACGTCTCAAAAATTTATACATAAAAACCTGCTAACATTCTTGGACAATACATGTATTTGTAGAGTAGTGGTTCTTATCTCTCAAAATACTGGGCTATAATTCCACACTTCATAGTGAATTTTTGTAGGAACAGTATAATTAAGCATCCCTTTTCCTTACATTTTATTTTCTATGAGTCTTTTACTTGGACTGCACAATTTTCCTGTATGACCTCATCTTCATATATGATTTCTTCCACTAACTCACTCAACAGCAAGAACATTTGAATTTAAATCTTTAATTCAAACCTTTCCTCCAAGTCCACATTTTCAGATATCTATATGATATAAGTACCTACATGCTCAACTCAGCATTTCCAAAATTGTATAGTTTATCTTCTCAATCCCTCAACTCTTTAGGCATAATTTGCTGTGCCTCTTGCATTCTTGCTTGTGGAAAGCAAAGAATATTTGAAATATTTACTGATGAAGATCATAGCCTTCATTATGGATTGCAACTCAACATCAATAAAACAAAAATCCTTACAATTGAAACAGCAAGCAACTTCATAATAAATGGAGAAAGGATTGAGATTGTCTAGGATTTCATTTTGCTTGGTTCTACAATCAACTCCCATGGAAGCAGCTGTTGAGAAATCAAAAGATGCATTGCATTGGGGAAGTCTTCCGCAAAATAATTTTTTCACATCATATGCATGTGAAAGCTGGATAATGAATAAGGAAGACAGAAGAAAAACTGACACATTTGAATTCTGCTGTTGGAGAAGAATGGTGAATGTCCCGTGGACTGTCAGAACAACAAACAGATCTATTTTTGAAGAAGTACAACCAGAACACTCCTTGGAAACAAGGATGGTGAGACTGAATCTTACATGCTTTGTACATCTCAGGAGGGATCAATTCCTGGAGAAGGCCACAATGTTTGTGAAGTAGAGGTTCAATGGAAAAGAGGAAGATTCTCAGCAAGACGGACTGACACAGTGGCTGCAACAACAGGTTTAAGCATAAAAGCAATCGTGGGCAAGGCGCAGGACCAAGCAGTGTTTTATTTTGTTGTGCATAGGCTTGTCCCAAGTTAGAACTGACTCAATGACACCTAACAACAACAACCCACATTCTTGGTCTTGATTAATGATATCATCTTCTATTCAGTCTCCTGAGTTAGAGACCTGTGTCATTGTGAATGGCCCTTTCTTTATTATCTTATATCTACAACTCAGCACGGTCTTATACATTTCACTGTTCTTTATGAAAGAACACTTTAAACAATGTTCTATTGAATGCTTACTATTTACTAGGCTGGCCACTCAGCAAGGTGCCAAGGTTATACCAGCAGGTAAGACAGACACGGTTTCTTCTATCAGCGGACATATATTATAGGGGTATGTGGGGAAAGTGAGCAGATAAGGAAATATAAAAATAATCCCAGAGAATGATAATGATAAACAGTGATTAATAAAATACAGTGTTACAAAGAATGACTAAGGGATGAATATCTTAGAAGGAGGACTTCCTGAGAAAAATACATGAGACAAAAATTGAATAAGAAAAAAAGAGCAATCATGAGAAGATACAGGGAAGGAGAAAGATGAGTGTATTAATATAAAGCTGCACACATAGGTGATGGCAAGACACAGAGATGTGCAGGAGGGTGATAACTAAATAATACACAAAATCTACAGTATTGGGATCCAAAACAGTATCAAAGGCTGGTATTTTACAACATGTATTTAACAGGGACTAATGTAAAGACTTACACTAAGTCAAAACTACTAACTATACCCTCAGAGTGAGGAGGAAATGTTTTCACGTTAATCACCACTTGTTGTCAAGGAGATTTTTACTCATGGCAACACGCTCAATAAATATTTTAATAACTCTTGTATTCAACCATACCTGTACTTGTTTTTCAAGAGTGCTAGAGCCCTGTGGCACATTAGTTAAAAGCTTGGCTGCTAACCAAAAGGTTGACAGCCTGAAGCCACCAGCCACTCTTTGGAAATTCTATCGGACAGTTTTGCTCTGTTATACAGTGTTGTTATGAATCAAAATGGACTCAACACCCTTTTTTTTCTTTAATGTTAAGATACAGACATATTGGGTTCTAACATTAAAACTCTAGCCCATTACCACTGAGTTGATTCCTACTCACAACAACCTTATAGGACAGGGTAGAACTGCTCCATAGAGTTTTCAAGGAGCGCCTGGTGGATATGAACTGCTGACCTTTTGGTTAACAGACGTAGCACTTATCAACTAAATCTCCAGGGTTTCCACTGGCACCTCCGGGGGGAAAAATAGTGCAGATATAATAGATCCAACTTGATGGAACTTGGCTTGAATAATTAAATTAAAGTTATCAAAATATTGATTGAGTGCACAATAGGTGTAACACACTACAGTTGTAGTGACTGAATACCTTCTTCCCGTGAGTTCACATGGTAGCAGGCCAACAGATAATTACATACTTCTTTAGTATAATTAATTTAAGTATAACAAAATAGAATAATCAATGCTATGAACTCATATAATTGGGATCCTGATGTACAGATAATTAGGCAAAAATTTTAGTGTCATTTTAGACAGTATCAATAAAAATATATAATTCTTGGAATAAAAGAAATATTTATTGAACATTTACAATATACAAGACACTGTGCTGATAGACTGTCATGTTATCCTAATCTGCATAACATGTCATTAGATTAGACATTATTAAACTCTCATTTTATAGATCGAGAACACTGACGTACAAAGGGCATGCAGCTTTAGTACAGGAACTGAGATCTAAACCCAGGAACTCAAATTCCAGAGTTGCGGGCTTAACACCTGTACGATGCTGAGCAAGTCAAAACCTTCTTGGATGTCATACTATAAGAGATATAATAAATTGAACTGTCCAGAAGAGAAAAATCAGGTTGCCGGAAGGTCTCAAAACCTTAGAATGCCATTGAAAGAAGAATTGAATGTGTTTAAACAACAGCAAAGAAGACAGGAAGTGATACTCATGCATTCAACAGTTATTTATCCAGTGTCTCAGGTATGCCATGTAATATTCCAGAGAAGTAAAAATGTATCCAATAGCCCTGCTCTTTGGGGCTTATACACTAATGAGGAAGACAAACAACAATGCACTTCACATGACTATAAAGGGGGACAGGAAATGTTGGAGGAAGGCCTATAATAACTGATGGACCGCCACTGAAAAGATGAATCTAAATCAAAAGCTGCAGGAAGTAAACAAGCTCACTATCTACCTCGGGGGGTCGGGGGTCGGGAAGCTTTCTAGGCAGAAGGAACTTTAACTTCATGGGACCTGAGACAAGACCATGCCTGCTGCGTCAAGAAACAGGAAGAAAGGCAGTGTGATAGTAGAGCGTAAGAGAGGAGGTGACAGATGAACTGTGGAGCCAGCTGACATAGAGCCTTTCAAGTGCTGTCAAGGATCTTGGCTTTTACGCTTACATGAGCAGTGACGTAAACTGACACATTTTCACAGGATCATTTTGGCTATATATAAAGAATAGACTAAATAAGGAGCAGGGACAAGACAAGGAGGACTCTCCAAGAGATTCCAGTAAAAAACCCAGGTGAGCAAGATGATGGTGGCTGGGAAAAAAAAGTCAGTGGCAGCGCCGGAAGGTGACTGTTTCTGAATATGTTCTAGGGTCCTGCAGAAAGAATTTCCTGACTGATTGTACGTGGGATACGAGAGGAAGGGAGAGGTCAAGGATGACATCAAGTTCCCGGGCCTGAGTAACTGTAAGAATGGTCTGGTCTAAGCTGGTCTGGAGATGATATCCTGAAGCCTGTTTGGGGCACATTAAGTTTACTAAGCCTAATTTACTTCCAAAGGACATCTGAGGAAAAGTGTTGCCTGTATGGATCTAGAGTGGCTCCTACTCACGGCCAAGTTATGTAAAAACGTAACAAAATGTTACCCTGAACTGCATCACCTTTTGGCATGCTGATTGTTGGCATCTCTGAGTCTACTATCATGGCTACTGTGTACTGCCTTCCATCCAGGGGTGTGTGTGTGTGTGTGTGTGTCAACTTCTGGTGCTATGTTGGACGATAGTCTCTTGTAATCCACAGTGCTTTCATTAGCTAATTTTCAGAAGCTGACCACCGGACCTTTCTTCCTAGTCTGTCTTAGTCTATGAGCTCTGCTGAAGCCTTTTCTGTATAACAGAAGTTGCTGGTATTTGAAATACTGGTGGCACAGCAACATGCAAGCCATCACAGAAAGGCAATGTGACAGATAGATGATGGCATCACATAACAGATAGCATTTAAAGCTGTGGGGTTATAGTAAAAAAAAAGAGAAGAAAACCAAGGACTGGAACATTCTAACATTTGCAATTAGAGGACAAAGAACTAGCAAAAGAACAGAGAAGCATCTCTAAGAAAGTAAGATAAAAACAAGCGTGCCATTCCAGAAATCAATTGCAGCACATTTCTCAAGATGGATCCAGTAAAAAACTGTGCTGAATGCTCCTGATAGTGAGGACTGAGACATGACCAATAGCTCTAGAAACAGGGAAGATGTTAGTGACGTTGAGCACGAAAGCTGGAAGAAGACTGGGCTCAGAAGCATGACTGGGTTTCAGACAGAAGAGAAGCAGGCAACAACCAGTTCAGAAAATTCAAGGACTTCCACTGTAAAAGGAGGGCAAAACATGGAAGCTAGAGGAAAGAGGGAGAAGGATTCTTTTTTTTTTTTTTCTCTCCCTGAAAGGGAGGTGACAAAAGTAGCCTTTATGTATTCTGATCAGTTGAACAATCAGTGTAATGGGAAAAAGTGATGTTTGAGGTGAAAAACTAGGCAACACCGATAGAGCCATCTCCTTGAATGGGTGCCAGCGGGTGAGACGTGACTTGTAGGTAGGGCGCTGTCCGCTAGCAGCATGATGAGTTTATCTGCAATAACAGCAGAGAAGGTGAAATATATGATAGAAGGAAATGTATATATGTTGAATACATGTCATATGAAAGAGACGATCCTCATTTTATATCACAAAAAAGCCCAGAACTATGACAAAAGGGTGAAGGTTATAAGACAACAAAATTGGGCTCAGAATAATGAAGAACTTTCAATAAAGTTTTAATAAAACTTTTAATAAAAATATGAAAGTAGCATGTTTCTCACTGAAAAGTAACAGGCTCTTTTCTTTGGGAATGGAAGAAGAAAGCCCAATTCTATTGAGTCTGAACTCTGACTTGTGTATGGGTTAGATGCTATATATACATGATCTCACTTAGTCCTTGCAAAAATTTGGAGGTAAAGATACACCCAAATTGCAGAGGAGGAAACACACTCCTAGGAATTGAGTAATATTTTCCAGTGTTAGCCAACCTACAGCACATCTGCATAGGAGTGGAAGTCTACGATCTTTTCTCTGTGTCACAGTCTGACAGTACGAAGGAGTGCCTATACTTTAAGAATTAAGAATGAAAGACAGTAAGTTTATTTTCAGGACAGTGTAAGGTTGTTAAGAAAAAATTTACCAGTCTCCCCAAATGCTATGCTTCTATTTTCTGATTAGTTAATCTGGGTCCCCTCCCCTATTCCCAGTTCTAGAACGACGCTGCACTTTGATGAATTGTAAGTTATTGGTTGCAACGGCTCCTCCAGATTCTAAGAAACCATTCTCTATTTCTCCTTTTCTCCTTTATTCATGTTATCCTTCCCTTGTTACACCGCTTGGTACCCTCACACCCCATAAACAACCATCCTTTCTCTACTGAGCACCCCCAAGAGATGAAGAATGTACTCCCTGAAGAATGGACTGGGTTCTCTTGATGTTTTTATTTCTGTGCCAAACGGGCTGGTACACCAAACCAGCTGCACGGTGTTGATTCTGACTCATGGTGACCCCATCTGTGTCAGAGTAAAATTGTATTCCACAGGGTTTTCAGTAGCTTATTTTTCAGATGTAGACCACCAGGCTTTCCAGTGATGTGCCTCCATGTAGACTCAACCTCTAACTTTTTGGTTAGCTGTCAAGAGTTAAACATTTCATCACCCAGGGACTCTGAGCCTGTGCATGGAAAGCATTTAATATTTATTAACTGAAGGTGATAGGCAGATAGCTCTTCTACCTCTGCCTTCAGGGCTGCAATGCCATCATTTTTATATCAAGGACCAGCAGCTCCCTAGGCAGCTATCCTGGTCAGGTTGACTCAGTCAAACACTGCCGGGAACTCTTTTATGTTGTTACTGTTAGGTGTTGTTCAGGTGGTTCCAACTTAGAGTAATCCTATAGGACAGAGTAGAACTGCCCTATTGGGTTTCCCAGGAGTAGTTGGTGGATTAGAACTGCTGAGTTTTTGGTTAGCACCTGAACTCTTAACCACTGTTCCACCATGGCTCCTTTATAGGTGCCTAGAAAATGAGGAAGAAAAGTGGTATTCAAAGAAGAGCTGAATTAAAAAACAATAACAACAACAACAAAACAATACTGTTGAGTCAATTCTGACTGAAAACAACCTCACAGAGTAGAATTGTTCCACAGGGTTTCCAAGGAGCACCTGGCAGATTTGAACTGCTGAACGTTTGGTTAGCAGCTGGAGCACTTAACCACTATATCACACCACCAGAGTTTCCAAAGAAGATCTTACCCACTCAGAATACCACACTACGTACAGATTAATTTGTTGGGCAATTAGGATGCAAAAGCAAAAAAAAAAAAAAAAAATCTGGCTACAGTTTTAACATTCAATGTTTATTTTAATACATAACCAGTGGTCATCTAGTCAATTCTGATTCATAGTATTCCTATGGAAGAGAGTAGAACTGGCCCACTGGGTTTCCAAGGAGCACCTGCTGGATTTGAACTGTTAACCTTTTGGTTAGCAGTCATAGCACTTAGTCACCACACCATCAGGGTTTCCAACAGTATAATAGAAATGAGAATTTTTTCAAAGTAAAAAAAAAAAAAAAAATCCCATTTTCATATCTGTATAGTTAATAAACAAAACTGACTATAAAAAAATATCAAAATTCTTTAGGCATGTGTAAACCCTAAGTATATCTATTTTTAGGTATATCTCCATTTTTTTCATTGGCAAACACACAAAGTTGCTTTTCAGTCTTTTGAAAGTTGCTAACTGCCCTAAACTGTAGCCTCAAGCACAAACATTCAGGGATTAAGGATGGGGAGGGTGTTTTTATTCAAAAATAGCCTTTTAAAATGAAATGATGTGAAAAATATTGGCACCGCACAGGACATTGTTCTGCAAATTCAGCATTATCTTTATTTCAAAACTTCTCTTTGATGGGATTTGTTTTGTTTGTTTTAACCCAGGCCCAGTGCAGGAGGCTGGATTTGCTGATAAGTGGTTTTTTCATTTCAATGCAAAATCAGAAAGGTGATTAACAACTTTTCATTTCCAGAAGCTTAAATTATGCAAATGAGTGATAACTTTCTTCTCCCCTCCTTTGCCTTCTGTGGGCCCCTGTAAAGGAGGTAACAGGAACCGTGGTCCTGTATGTACAGCACTGATGGAGTGCGTGGGAGAGTGTTCCATTACTGCTCAGCCATTCATCCCAGAGTTGCAATGAAATACTGAGTGACTCCATCACAATTTTGTCCTGTCAAGGCTGAGTGGACAAAGGGGACATAGTCTTATCTGTTACATTAATAAAGTTATATTAATTTTTGTAAAGTGTTCCAAATAATGTAGAATAAAATGCAGTATATGCAGAATACATAACAAACAAATGTGCCACCTTCAGTTCTACAGAAGGCTAATTTAAACATAATGTCCTCATTCTAAAATATGCACCTTATGAGGTTGCTTACTGAAAGATGCACTTTTCTGACTGGGCCTGTTCACTCCTGCCTCAACTGCTGTGAAAGCCACATAAAACTGTGGGCTTTCCAGTCAGTCTTCCTTTTAAATGATTTTCATTTTTTGCTTTATAATTGTCATATACCTCTAGCTTAGGAACTTGGGTCCCAGTTTTAAACTAAGGATGTCTTTGTTGGGACCAAACATAAATTACAGGTTTCCTTGTTTAGGGAAGGCTCATTTCCCCCCTTAACTCACCAGGAATGAATGACAGGCAGCTCAGCTCAGAGACAGCACTGATAGACTCATGCCGTTAAACCCACTGCTGCTGAGATAATTCCAACTCATAGCCACCCCAGAGGACATAGCAGAACCCCCCTATACGGTTCTCAGAAAAATCTGGTAAATTCGAACTTGCAGACTTTTGGTCAGCAGCCATAGCATGCCATAGCTCTTAATCACGGGGCCACCAGAGCCCCAGACTTGTGGAAAGAGAGTAAAACAAAAAAAAGTCTCAGCACAAGTGTTTTTCTCATGTTTTGCATCAAGCAAGGCTTCTGGTTTCCTTTGAGAAACCACACAAAAACTGGAGCTTTTTAAAAGGAAGTAAACCATAATTCAATGGATAATTCAGGACATAGTTGATAATTCAACCTGAGCTGACTTGTGCACCTTCCCACATTTATGTATCCTTACTGATACATGTATTATTTTTAATGCAGTGAGTCTCCTCATATCTTTTCCAGGGTAAAACCACATAATTTTCCATGCTAAAATTCAGGAAAAACAAGTGTCTTATTCAAATAGCTTTCTTATTCCTACTGTTTCAACATAATTTCCTCATCTACTATAGAAATGGAAAACTCTGGTGGCATAGTGGGTTATGTCTGCAAACAAAAATGTCAGCAGTTCAAATCTACCAGGTGCTCCTTGGAAACTCTATGGGGCAGTTCTACCCTGACCTATGGGGTCGCTATGAGTTAGACCTAACTTGACAGCAGTGGGTTTTCATGCTATAGAAGTGTATAAAGGAAGCAATATCTGTGCATTTATCTAAGTTGAGGTGGGCAAAACATATGAAGACTTTCTTATTTCTCATTCTAATTATTTGTTCACAGGGTTAAGCAAAGCTTTAATTTTTAAAGCTAAAATGTTGGCATATGCATGGGTGATAAAAGACCTAGCTAATACAAGGTGGTTGAAAAGTCCTGATATACTAGGGGTTGTAAACTCTGCTGCCTCTAGGCAGTCAGAAGAGTTGTATAAATGAGTGAGAATGATTGACTACATAGGACAATGGGAAGTTGTGAAAAAAGTAGTAAATTCAAGAACACAGAACCCTTTTAAAAGCACTCAAATGCAAACATTTCATAGCTGCATGAAGGTCAATAAAAAAATTTCTGCAGAGACTACATATTTGCTGCCTCTCATATATTCCTTTGAGATTTGTATACATATATGCATACATAATATATACTATACATGGAACTCACCCCCACACACTAGTTGCTGTCCACTTAATTCTAACACATGTGTGTACATATGTATACGTATGGGTATATACATATATACACACACAGTACACATACATTGTATGTTTATTTTTATTTTTATACCGTATTGAGAAATGAATGAGTCAATGCATTTTTCTTTTTCAGAATACCGGAGCAGTGCTTTTCTGGACTTGCTGAAGGAAGTCATTTGTTACAATATGAGGGTATACTGAATTATTCCTGGAAAAGCTTGTAAGATCCAGTGAGTATGATTTACCTTTGCCTTGGACCCTGTGACCATAACAATAGCACAGCCTCAGGTTTTTCATCTGTGACTCTTGATTTACTTGATACAAAAGCAGTGGCTACATTGATTTCCAATCTGAGGTAATCTGGGGAGAGCAACTATGCACAAGGGCCCTGACATTAACAAGGGTTTCAAGGCAGAGATGCAGGCTCTTTAATCATCTGACTGGGAGGCTCGGGTAGAGGACACACAATGCCAGGCAGCCCTGATGTTTGTCCCCTTCACCTTGCACAGGGCTGAAGCCAGGCTGCAACCGTACACATCTTCATGCTAAAAGACATAGGACTTTTTAAGAACCCTGCCGTGAACGGTCACACCAGTAGTTAATAAATTACTGTTAAAGAGACTGTTCTTACTCCAGTTTAACATCTTGGGGCCTTTGTTGAATATCGACTGTTCATAGGTGGATGGTGGCATCTCTGGGATCTCAACTCTGCTCCATTGGTCTGTATGTCTCTTTTTGTACCAGTACCAGGCTGTTTTGATTACGGTGGCAGTGTAATAGGTTCTAAAGTCAGGTGGTGAGAGGCCTCCCAGTGTGTTCTTCTTCTTCAGTAGTGCTTTACTTATCAGAAGTTTCTTCCCTTTCCAAACAAAGTTGATGACTTGTTTCTCCATCTCACTAAAAAATGTCACTGGAAGTTGTATTGGGATTGCATTATATAAGTAGATTGCTTTGGGTAAAATAGACATTTTCACAATGTTGAGTCTTCGTATCCATGAGCAGGGTAGATTACTCCATTTATGTAAGTCTCTCTTAGTTTCTTGTAGTAAGGGCTTGTAGTTCTCTTTGTAAAAGTCTCTTATTTCTCTGGTTAGATTTATACCTAGGTATTTTATCTTCTCGGGGGCTATAGTAACAGTTGATTTGATTTCTTCTTTAATAATATCCCTGTTGGTTTAAAGGAATCCTGCTGCTTTACTTATGTTTATCTTGTATTCCATTACTTTGCTAATCTTCTCTTTTAGTTCCAATTGTTTACTTATGGATTTCTTTGGATTCTCTGTATAAACAATCATATCATCTGCAAATATGGAAACAAGACCCATATCTCATACCTTATACAAAAACCAACTCATATTGGATAAAAGACCTGAATATAAAATCTAAAATGATAAAGCTCATCCAAGATAGAATAGGATCAAGAATGGAAGTTTTAATACACAATGTAGACAGACTTCAAAATCCAACAAAGCATGATCAACAGAAGAGAAAATAGATAATGGGAACTACTAAGAATCAAACACTTTTGCTCATCCAAAGACTTCTTCAAAAGAATTAAAAGACCACCTACAGAATGGAAAAAAATATTTGGCAACCATATGTCAGACTGACGTCCGATCTCCATAATCTATAAGGCATTACAAAATATCAACAAGAAAAGGATAAATAATCCAATTAAGAGATGGGCAAAGGAGACAGATACACATTTCTCTAAAGAGGATATCCAGGCAGCCAAAAGACACATGCAGAATTGCTCACGATCATCAACTATTAAAGAAATTCAAATCAAAACTACAATGAGATACCATCTCACCCCAACAAAGTTGGCCATGATCCAAAAAACACAAAACAACAAATGCTGGTGAGGCTGTGGAGAAACTGGAACTCTCCTGCACTGCTGGTGGGATTGCAAAATGGTACAACCTCTTTGGAAAACAATCTGGCGCATCCTTAAAAAGCTGGAAATAGATGTACCATTTGATCCTGTAATTCCACTGCTTGGAACTGATCCTTCAGAAACAAAGGTGGTCACATGAACGCTTGTTGTGGCACAGTCCACAATATCAAAAAGTTGGAATCAACCCCAATGCCCATCAACAGATGAATGGATAAGCACACTACAGTACATGTACTCAATGGAACACTATGCTATGATAAAAACAATGACAATTTTAGAAAACATCTCATAACATGGTCTCATGTGGAAGAGATCATGCTGAAATCAATGAGTATCAAAAGGATAAATTTTGTATGAGACCCCTGTTATAAGGACTTAACAAGAGCATTATCCACAGAAGAAAATGACTGTATTGTCTACATGGGGGGGGGGGTGCTGAGAGTTTATCATAGATGAAATAATTGATAGATGTTAGAAATTTTACCATAATTTTACCATAATTAATTAAAAAAATAAAATTAAAAAAATCACTGCTATGTTTTCTACAATGCTTTCATAGTTGGAGAAAAGCAATCAGGTAAACAAAGAAACAAAAGAGAAAATAATATAGGTTAATTTGGGTATGAGTTTAGGGTAGGAGGCATACATTTAAAGGTTTTCAGCACATCACGACTAAAGAATGGACATGGCTTTCCAAGAAGCACCCATTACTAATTAGTTTCTTCCTCATGATTAAGAGGCACTTATTAGCTGCCTAATCACTGGTGACCTCAGTTAGGGGAGGTGGGCAGATTTAGCATGTACGAACCAGTGGATTCTGGTGGAGCTTTGACACTAAGGCAGAAAAAGACATGTTAAATCTTTAGACATTTCCACCTTCCACCTATATTTTTTATTATTACAAGTAAATCTATATAGTATTCATATCATATGCTTAATATTTATTATGAATACAACTAAATAAAATTAGAAAGATCAATAATTTTTTAAAGAACAGATTTGTGTCTGTATTGCCTATTTTTATAACAACATAATGAAGTATCTAGCTATTCACTAAAATTCACTTTCCTCCCTTTAAATACCACTCCAAATCTTTACACTCTTAGATACATTGTCAATTTCAAAAGACTAGCATTTCTTCATATTTTGAAGAAATAATTGATTTCATATAAGAGTTTATCTACACTGCTCAAAAAGAGAATGAGGAAGAGAGAGCCCAGCCCACTGGTGTTAAAATTCATGCAATTTAAAATAAATAAATCAGTAGACAGATATATTGGCTGTATCTTAAAACATCTTAAAAAATAAAATACAAAGATACTAAAACCATGTTTCTATTCCTTGTAAATAGACCATGAGCTATGCTAGTTATTTATTTTGCATTTATAAACACACTAAATTTTGTGCCTTTAATGCTTCTGTGGGTAAATTCTTATTAGATATAATAAATTCTTATTAGTTACAATAAATTCTTATTAGCTATAACTCATGTGCATAAAGTAACAGAGACACTTCCAAAAAAAAAACAAAAAAGGATACAAAAACTGGCGTCATCCCACTATAACAAACACTGACTTTCCTTGGAATTCTAGAATTCATCTCCTGTGTTTGGTAACTTTCCCTGATTTTTCTCTCCTACTCTCCTGCCATATGCTTTTGCAGAGCTCACTCCATTCAGGTTTCCAAAGAGAGCATGTCACCTACACTTATTCCTTTTCCCTGGCCTCAGAAATTGCATTAGGGATAAATGTGTAACCTAATCATAACCAAGGAGGAAGATGGAAGGCTGGCGCTGCTGCAGCTATATTGCTAACCTATCTGAGAACAAAAACAATGAAGGGGAAGCAGAGCTAAGAGATCTCCAAGAGAGGTCCTGTTGACAGCAGGAAGACAGTGAACTGCACATGAACTTGCCCAACCACTGGAAATTTTAGTTAACTGAGCTTTTTGCTTAAACTCTTTTCTTACTGTCTATTCTACCAATTTTAAAATAAGAGATGGCCCATATACTGTATCTTCCAGTTCTTAGCACTGACCTCCTTCAGTTGCTTTCAATTGTAACTGAGTGCCATGTCAAAATTTAAAATGAAAATAAAATTAAGCCTTGGTTGGATGTTTCATTGATTACTCAGTAAACAAAATGTTTTTAAAATTACTCGATTTAATTCTAATAAAATACCCAGCCAGTTATTCTGTCTCCAAATGTGCACTCCTTGGGTACTTTCATATCCAGTACTTAGTCTTTCAAACTGCAGACTGCATTACTGAGATGTACTCAGTTGTAGTTCCATGACTTAAAAAAGCAGGCAAATATTCTTGAACATTTTTCAGGATAAATAATAAAGGAGAGCATTTCTCCTAACATACATTAATTAGGTCAGATATGCTCTAAATCTGTGTGTAACTGAAATGAATGTGTGTTATATTTTTAAGTATATTTTCTTTGGCCCTGGTGGCATGGTGGTTAAGAACTTGGGTGCTAACTAAAAGGTAGCAAGTTTGAATCCACCAGCTGCTCCCTGGAAATCCTATGGGGCAATTCTGCTTTGTCTGATATGGCTACTATGGGTCAGAATCAACTCAGTGGTAACAGGTTAATTATAACAATAAACTTAATCTTTAATGTTTACATTTCCTTGGGTCCAGTCAAATTGTGTTTCCCAGGCTTTTGGAAAAGCCCTCCAGCCCCATTCACCACCTGATTCATTTCTAAATCTCCCAATTCACAATCTTAATGCTAAATTCCAGGTTTATTTTATCATTTATTCAATTTCATGTATTATATGTCTATTCTTTTGTAATTTCTGAAATACTGGTTTGAAAATGCTGTTGAGCCTATATATTAGTTTTCCTCAGAATTTAAGCAAAAATGTTACCATCTTCATGGCATTTTTTTTTTTACTTAGTCACAGTATTGGAAAGCCCAGGTGGTGTAGTAGTTAAGTGCTGTGTCTGCTAACCAAAACGTCAGCAGTTCAAATCTGTCAGGCACTCTAATCTTTATTTTCACCGGTCCTATAAGAAAACATAAACAATTCAATGAGAAAAGTACAGCCTGTGACAATAACAACTTAAAAGGGATGGGAAGCTCAGGGCAATGGAATAATATGAAAAGCCAAGCCAGCCAAGTGAAAAAGGACAGCAAAAACAGCAGCACAAGTCGAATATGTTGATGTCACTGAAATGTACCTGTAGAAATACTGTTGATATAGTGTATCTTTGGCTGTGTCTACTTTCACCAAAATAAAACAATTAACTTTTAAAAGTACAATCTCAATTTTTCCTAATAATAGAAGTACCTATTGATGGAGGGAGGGGAAGGGTGGATATACCCTCGTGGTTATGTGTGTATTAATGTGTTTTTATCTTCCTTTTCTGACACCTACTGCATAACTCATCATATGTCATAGCTTAGAATATATTTTGAAATTATATGAGGCCATGATCTAGAATATACAAGTCCCCTTTGATCATACCAAGTATTAGGATATTTACTTTTTTTAACTTTCTTTTTCTTTTTTTTTTTTGATTTAGACAGAATCATCTTAGACATCACACAGATCTTACTGACCAACGGAATGCAAACCATTTTAGTTTTGCTAAAAATTGTGTGTTCATGAGCAGTTTTTGTGTTTAAGGATTATGCATCATTAATCACTGTAACTGATTATAGTACATAATTTTATGATAATCTGTATCTCAGTGCTGCCATTAGCATTTCAGTTTGGGCAGAGTATAGTCACACTAACATCAAATTTTGCCTACATAAAACAAAAGCAGTATTTTAAAAAACACAAATGACCATCCTAGTGATAATCATTTTCTCCTTTAAATGTACATAACGTATTTGGATATCTGTTCATCTTTTTATGTATGACTTTAAATAGCTATCTTTTATGTAAGACAGACATAGAAATGCACACATTTATTCATCTGTGCATAAGCAAAGACTAAACACCAAAATTATTCATTTGCTTAGCATAGGCTCAGCTTACATTGTATAAAAAAAGAAAGAAAAAGCTACATCCAGTTTATAGCATCTAACCCTTTCTTTTGTCAACAACACTGTTGTTAAAATGTCTCCTCTCCAAGGAACAACACCCTAGATACATGGTATATCAGTATGGTAAATCATGCAGAAAATTGTCCAAAGGCATATAAGTAAGTATCATTGCTTGTAAACATGGATTTCTTAAGAAATGAGTATTTCAAAATTAGATAAGAATCAAATGAAGAAGAAAGCTGGCCATCACTATGGAAAAAGGATACACAAACTTGTATATTAATGTTCAGATGCACTGCATTTAGGGTGGAACTTCCTCCAGAGGCTGCCACAGCGCTTGTGTCAAGCTGCTCTGTTCGGCCCGCTGCTATGACAACTATCCAGGGGCAAATGTCAGGTTAGCCCCAGCATCTGTGTCTCTGATGTAATTGCTTTGTCAGAAACCTAATAACTACTTTCTTTTTCTCATTGAACAGTGAAAACCAACAGTGCCCCAAGAACTAAATACTGAGGCAGTCTTCACCTGTCTGCTCCCAGCCTACACCCTTGGTTCCTATCATATTGCATTTGTGATTTTTTCCCAATTTGGGCCTGACATTGTGTTGACTAGGAATGCCAGACAACATTCTCAATTGCAGCATTTATCCTGATGAAGACCTCTCTAATTTGCCACATATTACTATCTGCAGGATTGAGTGCTCTTATTGTGTTGGCAAGCATCTCATTAGAAGGCTCTCTCCCTCCCTGAAACTGAACTTCCCACCATAGGAAAAAAACTATAATATCAACCTCACATACAGATATTTATTGAGTCTACTGTCCAATACATGAGGTCTGACAGTTAATTAATTGTTCGAAGTGCTACCTACCTACCTCATTGCTGAATATCACTACAGTCACCATCAAAGTACTTACCTTGGGAAGCTGCTGTGGGCTGCTAGGAATGTGCTGTCCCACCTATTGTCTTACTGATACAGGTTTAGGCTTTTCTCCGGCATAGCAGAACCTCCAGGGAAGCTTGACTTTTGTCTCGCTCTCTCCTTCCTCTTATCTCCCACCTTGCTAATACTCTCATACAAATGTTTAGGCCTTTCTCGAGTATGATAGAGCCTCTGAGAAAGTCTGACCTTGGCCTCTTTCCTTTACCTAGTGCCTTGATGATATTTCTGCGTATGGATCAGCCAATCATGAGATGCCCCAATACCACTGTAACTGTTTTTGGCCAAATAGACTGCCCTGCCAACCTCCTCCTAATTGTAACCTTATAAATAAAGTTTCCTATTGAGGAATGGTGGTCATTGCTCTCCTTCAGAGACTTTGGTTCCACCTGGCCTCAACTTTATCTTGTGTGATGTGAATCAGTTTTTTTCTCATCTCCTTTCCTGTCTTCCTTGGACATGGGTTTTTCCCAGTGTTGGTTACTGGAGTGCTGGATGTAACAGGAAGCTATGCCCTGATGCCAGTGCCTTGTTGACCCTTTTAAGCAATCTTGGAACTCTCTCTGGAATGGCCATTGTGCACAGTGGCAGGTTCACAAACTTAGTTGTATAGCTGTCTGTGAGGGAGTTTTTAGCCAGTAAACAAATAACTGCATTAGAATACCCTCCCTACTTACCTGATATGGCCTACAGTGACTTTTTTCTTTACCCTAAGATAACAGCAATACTGAAAGGGAGACAATTTGATGACATTCAGGGCCTCAAGGGTAGCAAGCACAATGACAGCTCAGACGGTCATTCCAGAAAAAGTTCCAAAATTGCTATGAGGGGTGGACTAGGTGCTGGTGTTGGTACAGAGCTTTCCCAGGGGAGTACTTAGAAGGTGACAGGCATAATATTCAGCAATGAGGTATGGAGCACTTTTTCTAGCTTGAGTTCATGAGCTTAATTGGCAGTCCTCACACAACTAGATTCTTTTGGACAGTAACGATTAAAAAAGTCAAGGCTGTGTTTTAATCTTATATAGTGATACAAAACTATAGAGTCAAACAATGCTCCAAAAGACACTTGGAGGCCATTACAATATTATCATTGTTAGTTTCACATCAAACTGGCTGTGTACTCATGGTTCCTGCACAACAGACTGAAATGCTCCCAGTTCCAGTGCCATTCCCACGATTGACTGTGAACCGGACTGTTGTGATCCATCAGGTTTTCATTAGATGAATTTCAGAAGTAGTTCATCATCTTTTTCTTTCTAGATTGTCTTAGTCTGGAAGCTCCACTGAAACCCACTCGTCATCAGAGCAACACACATGTACCCACAGACAGGTGGTAGCTGCACTTGAGGTTCATTGGCTGGAAGCTGAACCCATGTCATCCACACAGAATGTGAGAATTCTACCCTAGAACAATGCTGTCTATGGACACAGATTTTGCTGGATCACCTCCTGTCCATCTTCCGTTTCTTAGCACCGACGGCAGGAGCTACAGCTCTAATATCAGTAGTGCACATTAATTGGCAAGGATTGGTAACTAAGTCCAATTCTAAAGTTTAAATTATGGTCAGTAGTCTTTTGCTACGAACTACAGATATACTGACTATGTTTTAGAAATATTTCCACTAAAAATGAAAATAAGATAATTTTAAAGCAGCCAAGTGCAGTCGAGTTGGATCTGACTCATGGCAACCCTAGGGGCCAGGGTAGAACTGACCCCCACAGTATTCAATTTTAAAGAGTGTTGGCTAATTATCAGATACTTAGAATACAGAAACACTCATCTCCCATGATATTGGGTAGATGAAGAATTTATCACGTGTTTTTTGAGACCAGTGGTCTCATTGTATATGCCAAACATCAGAAATTTTTGTCTTTAGGAAGCACAGCCCAACTTGTTTGGATATTATATTAACTAACTTCATAATTTATTTGTGACTATGGCCTAGTTTTCCCAATACATGTAATACTGCTTCACAGAAACTAATGGGTTTTAAATTGGATAGATTAAAGAGAAAAGACAGGGCAAAGGATGAACAAATTAAGAGAATTACAAGAACGAATATATATGGATAAACTGGCTTGCCAGACTCCTCATTTATACATTAAGCCTAACAATAGTTTCTTAAATAAATAATATTAACAACGATGTTGTCTTTATGGAGAATTTAGCAAACTATGTGTTTGCCTGATTTTGGCAACAGAAACTGTCTCAATAAATTATGTGAAATTTTGTTATCTGGATTCAAACTACCTACTCATATCCAGCCATTTATTCACACGTAATTGACAGCACTGCAATTTATTTAATTAATTTGTAATTGTACATAACACTGACAAAAATGAGACTTTCATGCCAAACATGTACATAGAGCCACAGACAGTTTTCCAACAGAACAAGGGGATGCTATATGGTTTAAAATCATGAAAGCTGTGCATCATGGTTGAATAATTTTTTTTTTATTATGACTGAGTGAAAATGTACATTCCTGTATAAATTAACATGCCCACCTATATGCAGCTTCCACTGCTCTCCCTGCCTGGTGACAGCACACTATTCCTCTCTGCTCCATGCATGTCTCATCCTCCCAACAGTCTCCTTTCTCTACCTCTCCACCCATACCCCTTACTTCAGTGAGAGGTCAGCAGGATGCTATCCTATAGATGCATAGAACCATAAAGTGCATCCAATATATGGTCACTCTGCATTACCAAATCCAATCCATTCGTGTCCAAAGAGTGGACCTTCATTATGATTTATGGGTAAGGGCAGCATCAGGGCCAGGGGCCATACTCCCAGGGAAACCCCAAAACCGCTGGACCATCAAATATGGTCTTTTAGTGGGGATCTCAGGGTGCACCCCTTTTTATTCTTGTGTTGCCAGTGAGACTCAACTTAGTAAGCCCCATCGCAGCTATCACTGGTTGAATAATTTTACCACACTTTTTCAATCTGCGAAGTTGGGCTACATGAAAAAAATGCTACATCAGGATTGGAAAAAGACTTGTTATTAACCTCAGATAAATGTACACGATGCTTTGCTTGCTGAAAGTGAAGAGGACTTGTAGCACTTGCTGATAAAAATCAAAGGCTACAGCCTTCACTTTAACATAAAGAAAATAAAAATCATCATAATTGGACCAATAAAGAATATTATGATAAATGGAGAAAACATTAAAGTTGTCAAGGATTTCATTTTACTTCAGTTCGTAATCAATACCCATGGAAGCAGCATCCAAGGAAGCAAAACAACGTATTGCACTGGGCAAGTCAACTATAAAGAAAAGCTTGTCACCTTGAAGGCCAAGGTACACCTGACCCAAGTCATGACACTTTCAATCACTTCACATGCATGTGAAAGCTGGACAATGAATAAGAAAGACTTAAGATGAATTGATACATTTCAATTCTGATGTTGGTGAAGAATAGTGAAAATATCATGGACTGTCAGATGAATGAACAAAGGTGTCTTAGAAGAAGTATAGCCAGAATATTCTTTTGGAGGCAATGATGGTAAGACTTCATCCCAAGTACTCTGGACATGTTATCAGGAGGGATCAGTCCTGGAGAAAAATACGCTTGGTGAAGTGGAGGGTCAGCCAAAAAGAGGGAAATCTTCAGTGAGATAAACTGACACAGGGGCTGCAACAATGCGTTCAGTCACAGCAATGATCATGAGGCTGGAGCATGAATGGGCAGTGTTTGCTTCTGCTGTACACTAAGCTTGCTACGAGTGGGAACCCACACAATGACAATGAAAACAACAAAAATTAATAGCATTCTAAATCAAATATCTTCAATTTCTTCATCTTTTGCCTGAATGGTTGGTGTGCAGAATTTGAATAATAGTCCTATTAACTGGCCTTCCTTGTAGGCATATAGATATTATCTTATAACTGACAGCATTGTATGTCAGGACAGATCTTGAAATGCTCTTTCTGATGATAAAGGCAACAACATGCCTCTTCCAGTTTTCACTCCTGACATGGTAGATCACATGACTGTCCAATTCAAAATGGCCAATACCAGTTTGGTTCAGCTAACTGATGCCTAGGATATTGATGCTTATGCATTCTATTTCATTTTTGATGATTTCTAATTTTCCTAGTTTCATACTTCATACATTCTATGTTCTCATTATTAATGGGCATTTTCAGTTGCTTCTACTCACTTTGAGTCATGCCACAACCGCAAACAAAGTTCTCAAAGCCTTTCCTCCATCCACATCATCAAGGTCAACTCTAAGTTGAGGAGGCAGCTCTTCCCCAGTCACCTTTTGAGTGCCTTCCAAACTGGGGGGCTCATTTTCCAGCACTGTATCTGACAATGCTGCTCTGGTATTCATAAAGGTTTTCACTGGCTAATTCTTTTCAGAAGTAGAATGCCAGGTCCTTCTTCCTGGTCTGTTTGAGTCTGGAAGCTCAGCTGAAATCGATCCACCATGGATGACTCTGCTGGTATCTGAAAACCAGTGGCATAGCCTCCAGCATCATAGCTACACACAAGCCCCTACAGTGTGACAAAATGACAGACAAATGGAGGCACCAATCACTAAGGCCAAAGATGAAATCGATAATTGAAGATTTTTACCAGCTTCTGCAGTCTGAAATTGATGGAAACACAATTAGGATGCACTGATGATTACTGGTGATTGGAATTCAAAAGTTGGAATCAAAGGATTGGTAGTTAGAAAATACTGCCTTAGTGGCAGAAATGATGCCAGAGGTAGACTGATAGAATTTTCCAAGACCAATGACTTCTTCATTGCAAGTACATTTTTCACCAACATAAATGCCAACTATACACGTGGACCTTGTTACGTGGAATACACAGGATCAAATGGGCTACATCCATGGAAAGAGATAATGGAAAAGCTCAGTCACTGTGGTCAGAACAAGCCCAGGGGTTGACTGTAGCACAGACCATCAACTTCTCATACGCAAGTTCAAATTGAAACTGCAGAAAATCAGAACAAGTCTGAAAGAGCCAAAGTATGTCCTTAAGAATATCTCACCTGAGTTTAGAGACCCTCTCAAGAACAGATTTGACATGTTGAACACTGATGACTGAAGACTAGATGAGATGAGGAATGACATCAAAGACACAACATGAAGAAAGCAGGAAGTCATTAAAAAGACAGGAAAGAAAGAAGAGACTAAACTGGATGTCGGAAGAGATTCTGAAACTTCCCCGTGAACATCAAGTAGCTAAAGCAAAGGAAGGAATGACAAAGTAAAAGAACTGAACAGGAGATTTCAAAGGGTGGCTCAAGAAGACTAAGTGTTATAATGACGTGTGCAAAGAGCTGGAAAGAAGTGAAGAGAAAAATTCAAGCCTTGAGTTGCAACAGTGAAGAATTCTACAAGGAAAATATTAAATGACTCAAGAAGCATCAAAAGAAGATGCAAGGAGTATATAGAGTCATTATACTTGAAAGAACTGGTCAGTATTCAGCCATTTGATGAGAAAGCATATGATCAGGAACTGATGGTACTGAAGGAAGAAGTGAAAGCTGCATTGAAGGCACTGGAGAAAAAGATGACTCCAGGAATTGATGAAATAACAATTGAGATGTTTCAACAAATGGATGTAGCCCTGGAAGTGCTCACTTGTCTATGCCAAGAAATTTAGAGGACAGCTACCTGGCCAACTGACTGGAACAGATTCATATTTATGCCTAAGATGATCCCACCGAATGCAGTGATTATTGAACAACATCAGTAATATCACAGGCAAGTGAAATTTTTCTAGAATTCATTCACAAGTGACTGCAACAGAATATGGACAGAGAACTGTCAGAAATTCAAGCTGGATTCAGAAAAGGATGTGGCATCAGTGATAATGCTGATGTCAGATGAATTTGGGCTGAAAACAGGGACACCAAAAAGGTGCATACTTGTGTTACACTGAAGATGCCAAGACATTCAACTGGGTGGATCAGAAAAACTGGATACCATTGCAGAAACTGGGAATTCCACAACACTTAACTGTGCTCCTGAAGAACCTGTACATGAGTCAAGAGGCAATCATGTGACCAGAACAAGGGAGCACTGCATGATTTAAAGTTAGGAAAGGTGTGTGTTAGGGTTTTATCCTTTCACCATACCTTGTCAATCTATATGACAAGCAAATAATCCAAGAAGCTGGACTATATAGAGAAGAATGAGGCATCAGGACCGGAGGAAGACTCATTAACAACTTACATTATACAGGTGACACAACCCTGCTTGCTGGAAGTGAAGAAGATTTGAAACACTTACTGATGAAGATCAAAGACCATAGCCTTCAATAGGGATTGCACCTCAACATCAAGAAAACAAAAATCCTCACAACTGGAACAGTAAGCAACATCATGATAAACGGAGCAAGTACTGAGGTTGTCAAGGATTTCATTTTACTTGTTTCCACAATCAACAGCCATGGAAGCAGCACTCAATAAATCAAAAGACAAACTGCATTGGGAAAATCTGCTGCAAAGAACCTCTTTGAAGTACTGAAAAGTAAAGATGTCATCTTGAAGACTAAGATGTGCCTGACCTAAGCCATGGTGTTCTCAGTTGCATCGTATGCACATGAAGGCTGGACAACAAGTATAGATGACAGAAAAAGAATTGATGCCTTTGAATTATGGTGTTGGAGAAGAATACTGAATGTAGCATGAACTGCCAAAAGAACACACAGATCTGTTCTGGAAGAAGTACAATCAGAGTTCTCCTTGGAAGCAAAGACAGTGAGACTGTGCCCCACATACTTTGCACATGTTGTTAGGGGGGATCAGTCCCTGGGGAAAGCATCCTGCTTGGTAGAGAGGATGACCTCTGAAAAGGGGAAGACGTTCAACAAGATGGATTGATATAGGGCTACAACGATGGGCTTAAGCATAAAAATGATTGTGGACATGGTGCGGTACTGGGCAGTGTTTTGTTCTGCTGTGCATGGGATCACTATGAGTCAGAATGGACTCACTGGTATCTAAAAACAACAACAAACTACATATACACCTAAAATAAATAAATAAATAAAGCACAAAACACCATTTGTCATACTGGGAGAATTCTCAATAAGACCACAAAACCAAACAGTAAAAGACAGTGAGTGATGGCAAAACAATAAGCCAGGAATTATAGTTTGTTTCTCAGCTTAACAAAGAAATTATCCATACCATCCAAAACAATATTTCTCAGTTTTAAACTCTGATCTGCATGCCTCATAATACTATTAACAGACCCACAAACTTATGTACTGTACATCACTCTTTAATATGTTGTTATACAAGGAAAATATGTACAGTAAGGAACACTTTAAAAAGAAGTGACCCTATTTTAACTTTTGACAAAGTGACATGCATTAGTTGATGTCAATTGTAACGTCAGTTGCTGAGATATCACCAAAAGATGTACAGAAGATGAAGATTGGTAATATTTACATAGTTATATTAGCTTCAAATATAGGAATACATTAAATGTTAATTCCCAACTAGCTGAGCGAATATGGTAGAATTCAAGACTAGGCATTTCCAAATCACTATATTTAGATTAGAAATACTCTATGAGCATATGATTATTTTGTAACAGATTAATTCTCATAGTTACTTTTTGATTAGGCTAAAATTTAAATATTGTTGCATTTTCATGTCAAATGTTAGATGACAGGTGATATGGAGAGAGTCTTTACTGTCTCAGAATCTCATCTTTGCTGTGGTCTCATCTTCACCCTGTTGTCCATAAATCTTTTCTGTGTGATAAAAATATATGACACCATAAAACAAAAATAAACCTCCACTGCCATCTAGTCAATTCCAACTCATAGCAACCTTATAGATCTGAGTAGAACTGCACTATAGGGTTTCCAAGGAGCAGCTAGTGGAATCAAACTGCCTACCTGGTGGTTAGGAGCTGAACAATGATCTCGGTGTCACCAGGGTTCCATATATAACGTAGCATTTGCCAATTCAACATTTTGTTTACATGTACAACTCATTGACATTGATTATACTCATCATGTTGTACAACTAGCGCCTTGACAAGTTTTCCGTCCCCATTAATGGTTGCTTCATGCTTCCTAACAATTCCCTCCCCATGCCTGCTGCCACTTAGAAACTTTGAAGTCCTTTGACTTGGGAGCTTCTTAAAAATTTAACATTTCACTCTTTTCCACCATCCCTCTCTATAATGTACTTCAAGGCCAAGCCAAGCCAAGTGCTGTAGAGTCGGATCTGACTCATGGCGACCCAAGGCCAAATGATTTAGCAGGGCATGTAAGGGCTCTAGGAAACCCTGGTGAGATAGTGGTTAAATGCTACTACCGCTAACCAAAAGACGAGCAGTTTGAATCCCCCAATAGGTGCTCTTAGGAAACTCTGTGGGGCAGTTCTACTCTGACCTATAGGGTTGCTATGAGTCCAGATAGACTGTACAGCCACAGGTTGTTGCTTTCTCTTGTTTTTTGTAAGACCCCTGCACAATCATGGCCTGTTCCTGTCTTCCTTTCTTCCCAAGAATCCCTACTTTCTCTCACAGGGAAATCTGTTGTTTTCAACACTCGAGGCTCTAGTATTTGGAAACATTCCATATGTCTAGAATAGCATTGTCTAGTTTTTCTGCCTCTAAAATCTCTTTCATTCTTTACGGTCCAGCTCACACAACACCTCCCTTAGGAAACCTTCTCAGGTTCTCCCAGACAGAGTCAGCAACTCTATTCTCTGGATTCTCACAGTTTTCTGATCACTCTCTTATCATTACACTTCCCATACTAATTTTACCCATCTTTAATAGAATGTGAGCTTCTTGAGGAAAGCTATTATGTCTTGTCTATCTGTCGCCATGAGTTGGATCCGACTCGACGACACTTGGCTGGCATCTGTAAAGTGGGAATAATAATACTTTCCCTAAAGCAGTATCATGAGAATTAAAGAATATAGTATGCAAGAAAAAAAAATCTATTGCCATCTAGTTAACTCTGATTCACAGTGACTCTACAGAACAGAGTAGAGTTGCCAGTGGGGTTTCCAAGGAGCAGTTGGTGGGTTTAAACTGCCAGTCTGTTGGTTAGCAACCATAGCAATTAACCACTGCACTGCCAGGGCTCCTCTGTAAAAGCATCATGTAAATTCATTTTAATCCAGCACTTGATAAAACTCCCTCCCTACTCGTTTTGTAATCTCCGTCAGGAGCAAGAAGTCTGCCACATGGTGACATAGCTATGTATGCATTTGCTAAATTCAACAATCACGTTAGGCTGTAATTGTTGAAGCCGTTTTCCTTTATTAATTATATTCCTTGCACACATTTAAAGAAACATCTAGGGCAGTAAAAAAAAAATCATAGGGAAAAAATGCTGAAACTTTTGCCTTTAAAAAGTTACCTTGTAAGAAATCGAGTTGAAATTAATTCAGCCACAATCTTAGCAAATGCTAATGTTAATATAAATCCTTAAAGCAATTATTTTGCTTACAGAAATGTGAACAAAATTCAACTTAACTATTAGTCTGTGTAGTGCAAGCATTAAATTTCAGTATAAGCATTCTAAGTGCGTTAAATACACATCACCATTATCCATACATGATACTTCACAAATCTGTGCAACATTTAGATTCAATAATGTATTTTCGCTATTCTTTAGCTTTTTGTTTATAAAATTTGTATGTGTCTACAAAAATATAAGGGGACAGGTAAAATATTTCATATTTTCATTATTTAATAATAGAATTATAACCATTTTCAGGCTCTCTCTGGTCTGGAGGATTGATGGTAGATTTTTGGTAACAAGAAGATTTCCAGTTAAGTCTCTTGAGATTAATCTGCTAATTTGTCTACAACTCAGTGCTTGTGAATTTAAAGCCACAGTTCAATATCACTTGTGTTCTGTATTTCCTATGTAGGATAGAAATTATCAAATTATCAACAGGAAAAACTTCTTTTCCTTTTGAAGATGATGGTTTACTAAACACCACTAGTAATGGTAGAGACCATAGGACTATGTGAATGGTCCATATAGAGTTGCAGTTGCTGCATCCTCGTTGATCTGATGCTCAGGTACAAGCATCTGATGGCTTTGTTGTACCTCCTAGTACTGTAGAATCCCCATGTTGGCACATAAAAATGCATAATACTTTGTTATATATTAACCTCTCTAGTGTATATTTAGAAAATCCTGGTGGTATAGTGAGTTAAGTGCTACACCTGCTAGCCAAAAGGTCTGCAGCTCAAATCCGCCTGGTGTTCCTTGGAAACTCTATGGGGCGGTTCTATTCTGACATCAATGATCTCTATGAGTCAGACCCAACTCGATGGTAGTGCATTTGGTTTTTTCATTTGCTGTATATTTATATTAAAATTAAGATATATATATGCATATTTAAATTTTGTGTATAGATAAGCTACATTAAGTATAACTTGCACTCAGTATCTAAAAGTGGGAAATTATAGAGTACTTATTATTTTAAAAAATTGTGTTTTCTGGGGTTGGGAACTAATAGTTCAAGGTAAAAGTTTCCTGCATAGTAAAGGCATATGCTTCTAAAACATTTAATTTCATAGCAATAGGGTAGAAATTAAAGATATGGACTTTATGTATATTAAGAATTTTAAATCCTTTCTTGTATTTTGACCTAGTAATTTCACTTGTTGCAATTTACCCTAAAGAAATTATTGGCAAGGCTTCTTTTCCTGTGCAACCTGTGCTGGACAAAGTGGAATCAATCTATAACAATCTATGGTAAGCCTACATGATGTAGCATTAGGCAGCTTTTAAACATAATGTTTAGAAGATTACATAGGGATATTAAATACTCATTAAGTACAAATGAGAATGTGATACTATTTTGTTTGCTTTAAAAAATGAAGTTTTGCACAGAAAAAATACTGCAGGAATTATACCATAAAACCAAGTGATGGAACTTCTAGGAAATTTTATTTCTTCTTAAAACATTTGGAAACCCTGGTAGTGTAGCAGTTATGTGCTACGTCTGCTAGCCAAAAGGTTGGCAGTTCAAATCTACCAAGCATTCCTTGGAAACTCCATGGTATAATTCTACTCTGTCCTATAGAGTTGCTATGATTCAAAATTGACTTGATAGCAGTGAGTTTGGTTATTTTGCCTTTTTAAACAATTATTTGTTAAATTACTAAAGATAAGCCTGCACGAATCCAGAGGTTTAAAATGTAATGAAAAATATGTTTTTAAAAGCACAGTGAATGGAAACAAGAGGGACTCCTTTACAAGAGACTCAGATCTTGGGAAAGTGACTTAACCGCACTAAGCCTCAGGTCCACTCTATCAGAACTAGGAGGATTGCCAAAAGCAGGCTTGTAAAATGTCTGGCACAGCACTGTATACACAGTGTCTCTGCTGTTGCTCTTGTGATTAATATTAGTATTAAGGAGGAAAACAAGGCCCATTTGAGCAAACCAACTTACTAAAGGACACTATCTCAAGCACCTTAAAATTGCACACATTACATAGAAAACAGAACATGTTCTAAGAACTGTCTTAGATAAGACTCCACTTTTCTTATGTGGTATATTTCTTCTTTGGATGAAATGGCTATGATGAAACATAAACTGAAAGATTCAAAGTTACAGGTTTTTCTCTAAAATACCATACATAAAAAATGAAAATAGTAGGAGTTGAACAGAAAGCTGAGGATGGATGAGGACAGGGCAGAGAGATGGAGGCTGGAAGACCACAGAAACAGATTTCAAGACATTTCTAAGTCACTACCTCAATGTTTAAATTTAAGAACAAAAATCGACTGAAAAATCTTACTTTAAAAAAAAGAAGCATTGCTTTGTTTGTTTGTTAGTTTGTAAATATTAATAAAACGACATAAAAGTACAGACTGGTATGTGAAAGTTTTCCTATCTGTCTTAACCATGATATTTTAGATAGTTTTCAAATACATCCACACTCCTCCCCCCCGAAAAAACTTCAAAAAGTCTATGTTAAAATTGCTGATGTTGCTACATGTTCAACTTTTAAACCTAAAATTAACATTTATTTTAGCATTATACTCATTCTTTATTATGCTAAGAGGACAAGAGAAAAACCATGAAGAAATACAGGCTACAATGAATTCACTGCTTTGGAGGGAAAAACAGAGACAAAGAAGTATACTAAATATTTTTAGGTCCTGGAAAAATAGATTCATTTTAGCCTACCAGTAAATGTTACTTTTTTAACTTAGCCTTATAGAAATTTTCAGTTTTTTTTTTCTGCGTCCACACCTTCTCTTATGTCATAAGCAGCTACATGCCATACATCCAACAAAGCAAACCACTAGCCAGTAGTAATCCTTTCTAATCTCTCTTACTTTCTGCCACTATTTCTTTCTCTGAATGAATTGTAATCAAGAACATAGAAATATGTTTGTTTTTAAGCCAAAAAAAATGAAATGGTATTCAAATAATAACAATACAGAAAAAACAAAACTTTGGGCTGTATCATCAAATGGCAAAAATGAAGCCTAACTTTGTCCATCTTTTATGAATTTTCATGATGAGGCCGAATTTCCTAGATAACTTAACAATTTCAGATTTTTCAAGTTAAAGGAAAAGCAATGCTGAGTATACTTTCTAATTCAGCACAGACTGACCTCGTTTTTATGAAACGTGATTCCTGTTGAAGCAGGTGGCACCTGTCCTTGCCACTGGCATGCTCCAGGGCTGAGGCTGCATGACAACAAGCCTCCCCTGGACTGAGGCACAAGGTGGACACATGAAATAAAGTATTTAACGCATCAGCAACACCTTTCATGTTCCTCTCTCAAAAAGCCTTATAAAACCCAATTAATTCATAAAGCTTCATAAACTCTGAAGGGCATACACAATGAGAACTCTGCATGTGGCTAACCTCTGGCAGCAGTCAGATGTGTAGTTCACTGTAACCCAGGTTTTCAATCCAGTGTGTGAACTTTTGTGCACCCACAGAGTTAGAGGTAAAATGAAGACACTCTGAGTCACTGGCCATTTCTAAGACTACTGAGTAGGGGTAAGAACATACATGAGAAAAGGATGATATCATTGCCAAAACATGAAAAGAACTCTGGCTGTGCCTATTTGAGCAAAAGGCATTTAGGGCTAATTAAGAAAGCGTTCCTCTCCCTCTACTCCACTCTTTGCTGGGGAGTAAAATCACTTGGCAGTGGCCTTTGTGTGGTGTACCAAATGAAATCTACAGCATTCAGAGTAAGAAGAAATAGCTTAGCTATTTTTGAAATATTAATTACAACACTAAATCAGAGTTGCCAGTGCACAATCAATTCCCCAGATGAAGTAAAGAACTTCAAGAAGTTTGCAACTTTTCAAAACTAATATCCTGATAGAAAAGGCCGACTTAGAATGACTTGCCTACTGGGGAACTTGGTATGCTAGTTAAGGTACAGCACAAAATCTTTGTGAAGAAAGCAGATAATTTTCCACAAGTTTTATGCAGACTCTTCTACAGAACTGAAACCTTCCCGGCGTAGTAGTTAAGAGTTTGGCTGCTAACCAGAAGGTCAGCAGTTCCACCTAGAACTCCTTGAAAACCCTAGGGTATAGTTTTATTCTGCCCTATTCTGTCAGAAATATTGCGACCAGAGGGAGAAATGACATGACCTGTAAGAGTTCCTCTGGGAACATAATCACTGAAAAGGCAAGATAAGGGAAAGATGTGAAGTGTCAGCCTCACATAATAAAAGCCCTTGCCCTGATTTACTGGGCAACTCCAGCTTCTGAAAGCCTCAGTTTCCTCATATGTAAATGAATACTTACAGGATCACTGGGAACAGCAAATGAAAACACATTTGTAAAGTGCCTAATCAGTCAGATCCGACTCGATGGCGCTTGGCTTTGGCTAATAGGTTTCCAGTCAATCTCATAATGTATTATTATGATTTCTTCCTTCTTGTTATTAAGCACTGTTGAATGGATTCCAGCTCACAGCAAACCTTTAGGACAGAGTAGAACTGCCCCATGGGGTTTCCTAGGATGTAATCATCACAGAAGCAGACCACCAGGTCTTTTCTTCCAAAGAGTGACTAGTGTATTCAAACTGCAACCTTTTGGCTAGTGGCCAAGTGCTGAATCGTTGTGCCACAGAGGCTCTTTTCATTTTGTTCCTTATCCCACAGAAATACCAAGTCTTCTAAATCCTTTTAGTACCTAGATGGTCATTCCTATGTAGGGGTGATAGCGGGCATCCCTCATTACCAGGTGACAGAGCTCTGCTAGAAACGACCACTCTTTGTGAGGCACAAGCAAATAAGAAAGCAGTTAATATCACAAGTCCGGTCAAAGGTCATTGGTCCCCCACTTCATCCATTTCCTGTCCTGGGAACAGTAGGAAGGATAACATTATAGAGTCCTTCTCATTCCTGCTACAGCTTTTCTTCAATGGTAAGTCAAAGGAAGCAAATCTGAGCTCGAATTAAAATACCTCAAAACAACTATTGCTTGAACAGTAGTACAGGGACATATCTACCACTGGATGTGAGGATTTTCCTACCATTAGATATATGCTGTAAATCCTGGCAGTGTAACAGTTAGGAGCTACTACTGCTAACCAAAAGGGCAGAAGTTCCAATCCACCAGGTGTTCCTTAGAAACCAAGAGAGGCAGTTCTACTCTGTCTTATAAGGTTGCTATGAGCTAGACCTGACTCAATGACAACAGGCTTGTTTGTTTTTGGTTTAGAGATATCTTAGCAGATTATGAACTTAGTATAACTTTAAAAATAGAATTACAAAAATATCT
Organism: Heterohyrax brucei; assembly: GCA_028571685.1. NCBI lineage: Eukaryota > Metazoa > Chordata > Mammalia > Hyracoidea > Procaviidae > Heterohyrax > Heterohyrax brucei. The sequence goes on from CM053152.1 coordinate 43,061,588, forward strand.
ATGAAATACATGATGTTTTCATTTGCATCTTATTAAATGCTCATAATCTATAAATTTGATATTTGCATCCTGCATTTAGTAGATTCAGCTAATAATGATTAAGCAATTGGACCAAATATAATGGTATTACTTCCTTTAAGAAATACCACACAGTGATACTATCCGTAGCACATAAAATGAATTAGCTATGCTATGACTAACCCTATAAATTATTAGTGCAATGCGGAGATATTCCAGAATGCATTGTAGACTACTCCTGGCACACTCACTGCCACTGTGTTGATTCCAACCCATAGAGACCCTATAGGACAGAGTAGAATTGACCCAGAGGGTTTCCAAGGAGTTCTTGGTAGATCTGAACTGCTGAATTCTTAACCACCAGCACCACCAGAGTTCTGTCGTCTAGATGGTATATAGGCAGAGACCTTTCAGTCTCCCTGGATTCTTCCATTCCAATTTTTAGAATCATGATTTGTTTTTTTAACTGGACTGAGTCTGATTTGACACTACAGTATCCAATATAGCATCATTATTAACTAGTTTTGGCTTTACTTATACCAGTTTAGTGACAAACAAAGCTAGGACATCAGTCAAAATCTGTTTTTCTCAGCTACATTTCCTCATGCTTACTATACCGCAGGCAAAATGTTAAGCTCAAACCCTGAGCCTGTCATTTAAATCTTATAACAACACTACAGGATTAGCACTGCTATTCTTTTATCTTGCATATGAAGAGACAGAAGCACAGAGGGCTGAAATGGTTTCTGAAGGTCAGCCAACTAGTAAGGCTAGAGCTGAGAATCAAAAGTGGGTCTATTTCACCTGAAAATGTGCAGTTTTAATCGCTGTACTAGATGTTTTGCTATACAGTGGTGTAGTGCATCTGAAGTGAAATAAATTTTGTAACTATACTAGTGATATAAGCCTCTACTAAGGACATCTAAATGTGACTAAATACCGGTAGCAAAGAACGATTAGCAAATTTGAAATTGACATTTTCATATACTTTTTATCCAAGGCTAATGCCACATTTTTATTTAGCTAAGGGCTTCATCTTCTTAATTGTTTAACATTATGAGCATATGGCATTTTCATAATGGACATGTAAAGTGAAAAGCCAATGCCATTCAAAAACATTTTAAAATCTGTAGGCATGGAAAGGGAAAAGGTGGTTGGGTAGTGCTGAAGGGTTAGCTGTTTCAAGCCTCCCTGAGGCACCTCAGATGATAGGCCTGGTGACTTGCCTCTGAAAGGTCACAGCCTTATGAACCTTAAGAAGCACAGCTCTACAGTGCACACATGCAGCCCCAGGAGTCAGAACTGACTTGACAGCAACCAACAACATAACAACAAAGAGCAGAACTTTTTTTTTCTTTTCTGTATAAGTCCCGTCATCTCTCAAGAGAAAGAAAGAAAGAAAAAAATAGACTAGGTGAAATATTCTCCACTCATCCCAACCTCAGTGAGAAATGTGAGCATCTAACTGATTTGTTGAAGAGATAATTTAAAAATCATGATAAAAACCCGTTACCATCAATTTGATTCCAGCTCATTACAATCTTACATAGGACAGAGTAGAATTGCCTCAGAGTTGCCAAAGAGCATCTAGTAGATTCGAACTGCTGATCTTTCAGTTAACAATTATAGCACTTATCCACTACAGCACCAAGATTCCCCCAAATCAGCATACAGCACACTTTATGTATAAAGCATATTATAATTTAGTTCTTTATTATGGCCAATAAGGAAAGAGGAATGGAAAGAGAAAACAGAGAAAGACGTTCAGTAGATGAGAGGGGACAGGAAAATACAGATAATCCGGGTGAGTAATTGAATAAAACACCACTCATGAGTCAGATCCGACTCGACGGCATTTGGCTTTGGGAACAAATAAATGAAATACCATTGAACAAAATACAAAACAAAACACGTCCACACCACACAGGTACCTTTACTAAAGAGAAAGATGATACATGATGGGCTTAGAGAGAATGATTAACTGAAGTGAAAGAGGGCTTGCTCAGAACATGGGGTTTCACAATGTTACAGCCCTGTTTTAAAGCTTTTGAGATTGTCAAAGTCATGCTATGCCTTCAGCCTGCTCAGAAGTAATTAAAGAGATGTTCAGTTTTGTTCAAAATTAATATGATTGGCCAGTCATTGTCACAAATAACCAGGAAAACTTACAAATTACTGTAAATAATCAGAATTTTTTAAAATAAGTAATCAGCCCTTAAATTGGAGATTAAATATGACATTATTAATTATATAACTGTCCATTTTTCTTTTTGTGTTGTTCATTGATCACAAAATCATACATTTTTCAAATTCAAATTCCTATAATAAGGACATAAAATTATACCCGAGTGTTCTTAAAATCCACTTCAGAGTTTTTGCTCTTCTATATCAACTAAGTTAAACTAACTGTAATGTGCCTGGCTGGGGCATATCAGACTCTCAGATTCCTTGGTACCTGCTGTCTGTCCAGACGCATCCTCTTGGCAGCATTTCTGCTCTCACTCTCACAGGCTGAAGCCAAGATACTCTCTGCAACTGCTGAAGTAAGGTGGGAAGGAATAGGTCGAGACTAAAAAAGAAGAGAAAAAAAAAACATGAAAAAATTGTTAACAGTATCATTAACGGACCAATGCTATTCTCAGAAGAGCTCACAGGACCACCACCATGTTCAGGAGTAATCCATTCTTTCAACAGAGGGAGGAAATGGAAATTGTAAGATGAAAAATGAAAACTAGTTAGAGGTTAAAACTGTAGTTGCTTCACAAATCCATCATTCAACCCACAGCCCCATTATTACAAGTATTTAGTCTTGGCCCTTAAGCTGCAGTTTGAACAGGCAGTGGATTTTCAAACAAAATAAGTCCTTTAATTATTTTATGACGTATGACAGTGCTTTTTCAAACTTAAATACAACGTAACAAAACAAAAACAAATGACAGGGCTGAAACATAACTGTAGAAACCAACAGACATTCAGAGCATGTCAGACAGTTCTAATATGAAATATTATGAATCCTTACAGTGCACGTTGTGAGGTAATTCATATGATTAAAATGCTTTAAAAATACACCTGTCTTACCAAACTAAAAAATATCCCAAGATAATTTTGATACACCAAAAATTTGACGTGAGGTGTGCATGTAAGACAGAGTAGGTTTCTCTGGTGTGTGTGTGTGTGTGAGTGGGTATACATAGGTGTGTGTTGTATGTACACTGGCTGTGTCTGACCCTGTGTGGTAAAAACAAAGGTTTTCTTCCTCTTTCTATAATATTAGTTAATGTTATTAGTTTAACAGGTACAGGTTGGAATTCATCTTCAATGCAGCCCACCCAGAAATTAATTAATCCTCTAACTAAAGCTCTTAATTAACCACAAATCATTTACAACTCTCCATATCATTTGTGATAATCTTACAAAAGTTTTCTCTTATTTCTGCTAGAATTACATGCAAAATCATCTAACTGAAAGATGAAGTACTTAATGATAGTGAACATTTTTTAATTAAGATAAGCAAAGGATGATTAAAAATAACTTGGAAATTAAATGAGATGAGTTAGCAAAATGATATGAAATTACAAAATCAAGGTACTGTTCAGGAAGCTAACATATATGCAGTGGCATTGCCACCTTGAGACTAAAGCATCCCAACTAATAAAGATCTTTAAATTTTATTTGTGTAAATAGACTTGAACATTCTTTTATCATACCTGGTCCATTGTGGTAACTCTGGCATACAATTATGCTTTCACAAACTGAAATTATGTTTATGCTTGAAACAATATCCTAGTGCAGCTAAAATCAGACTGTAGTGTTTAACAGACATTCCTCAGTGGACTTTTTGCAGCACAGAAAGAAACAGATGATGACACTGTGTCAGATAGGAAGCAATTTCTTCAACTGCCTCAGTAGACTTCCTCACTGCTCCCACTTCCAAAGCAGTCTCTGGAAGCACAAAGGTAGGAAATATAGAGAGCACCGGCTTCATCTGCTAATCCTATGAAGTGTTTGAAATGATGGTTAGACAGCTCTGTCAATATAGCAACTCAACTCATCTCTGGGAGTCCTGGTTGCTCAGTGGTTAAGAACTCTGCTATTAACCCCCAAATCAGTGGTTTAAATCCACCAGCTACTCCTTGTGAATCCTACGAGCAGTTCTATCCTGTTCTACAGCATCACCAAGAGTTGCAATTGTCTTGACAGCAATGTGTTTGCTTTTTTGGTTCCACTCATCTCTTGTAGACTATTAGGATACCTGAGATGTTACCTTTCTAAAAGAAAAACAAGAGGCCAGAGAGGTGGCAGGTAAAAATGCAAGAGAAAAGTTGTGAGAAGAAAATGAGACAGATAGGCCTCTTTGGAAACAGAGGATGAAATGAACTAAACCTTAACAAAAAAAAAAGTCATAAAGACGTGACTGTAATTTCAAAATTCATGTAACTTCTTTTCATTTTCTACTTCACCAACATGAATAAGGTAGGCTAATTCAGAATGAAATATTAAGCTACAGAGTAAGTATCACACTAAAATATGCCCACATCATGATTCAAAATTATAATCTATACCATATAGAATTGGGTACACATTGATATTTGCTGTGGACTGACTTATGTTCCTCAAAAATTTATATTGAACGTCTAACCCCTACTAACTGTGAACATGACCTTGTCTGGAAATAGACCCTTTAATGATTTTAGCAGTGAGTGAAGTTAACAGGAGATCATATCTGAGTAGCTGGGTCTGAATGCCATCTGAGTTGCAACCGTAAAACAGACACAGAAAGACAGACAGAGGGAAGATGGCCATGTGGCAAGGGAGTTAGGGTGCAGCTGCAGGAAGCAGCAAGGTTGAGGCTCCCAGCAGCTGGGAGAGACAGAAGTTTCTTCCCCAAGAGCCGCGGAGGGCACTTGGCCCAACAGAATCTCAAAAAGTGAGTCAGCAAATTTCTGTTTCTACAGGCTGCTCCATTTGTAATAATTTGCCACAGCAGGCCTAGGAAAACAAGTTTTTGTTGCAGGGAAGTGGGGTGCTGATATAACAAACACCTATAAATGTGGAGTGCTTTGGAACTGGACAGAGGCGAGAAGAGTTTTAAGGTGTTTCACAGCAAAAGCTTAGATTACATTAAGAGACTTTGACAGAATCATAGACACAGGAAGGCAATTCTTGTGAGGGAGAAAAAAAGTGAGAAGAGGGGAGAGAAAGGTTCTATCATCTTAGAGAATATACACATTGTCATGAACCAAATGTTACTAGAAATGTAAATAAGCTTTTCCTGGTACTTCAAAAGTGAATGATGAACATGTTACTAGATACTAGAGGAAAGGAAAACCTTGCTATAAAGCAGCAAAGAGTGTCCGAATTAGCAGAACCGGTAAACTTAATGTTTACATGAGATTTCTAAGCAGAATGTGGAAAGTTCAATCTGGTTTTCCCTTTTTGCTTATCATAAAATGCAAAAAGAGAGAGATAAATTGAGGAACGAACTGAGTAAAAAGAAATAGAACTCAAAAAATCTCAACCTATCCATGGTGCAAAAATTCAGGAAGCATGCTCTGTAGAGAACATCAACAGTAGGGTGGATGATTCTTTGCCAAAGATATGAGATGATGCTTTACAAAATCATTAGTCATCTCAGCAGAAATGCTGCCAGCTTAAACTGAAAAGCCCAAAGAGAAGGTGAAAGGAAATAAGGCTGTTGGACTCCTGGGGTTCCACAGGCAGGAAACTAACTGATGGAACTTCTTGGCTATGAGTATCTACATCTTCTCCTCACTTACTGATATGGTTAGATTCCACAGACCAAGTCATCATGTGAAATTGGTGATATGTGAAAACAGAGGATGACCGCATCATTACATAACTGCCAAATTACATTATAAGATAACTGCCAAACCACTGAGAACTATGGCTGAGTCAAGTTGACACATAGCCTTAACCATCACAGTCAGTATTCCTCTTGCCTTGCACCTTGGCATTCAATACTGCCAGATGTACATTGTTAATGCACGGAAAATTTGGATAGTAGATTTTTTACTATTGTCGTAAATGCAAAATTTCAGGCAATGAGACAGACAATATTATGGATTGAATTGTGTCCCTCAAAAAATATGTATAGAAATTTGGCTGGGCTATAATTACAAGTATTGTGTGATTGCTCTGCATTTTGTGATTTTCCTATGCTGGATGTTAAAGGGGATTAGGGTGGGACTGTAAATCCTTTCCTAAGGTCCCCTCCCTGCTCCATTGTAAAGGGAGTTTCCCTGGATTGTAGCTTGCACCATCATTTTTCCTTTTATCCTGCAAAGGATAAAAGATGAGAGAAGCAAGCAAGAGTTGTGAACCTCACACCACTGAGAAAGCAGCACCGGGAGTAAAGCACATCCTTCAGACCTGAGGTTCCTGTGCCAAGATGCTCCCCAACGAAGGGTTGATGCAACACAAGCACTTTTCTCCAGAGCTGACAGAGGGAAAGCCCTTCCCTTGGAATGGAAACCCTGAATTGGGACATATAACCTACTGGACTATGTAAGAATAAACTTTTCTTTGCTGAAGCCATTCACTTTGTGGGATTTCTGTTAGAACAGCACTGACTAAAACAGGAAGCAAGTAAGGAATTTGCCTTGCTGGGTTTCAGACTTGCTTGGAACCTGTTATCCCTTTTTGCTTTCTGATTTTTCCCTTTAGGGATAGTAATGTCAATCCTATCCTGCTTCTATCATTGCATTTTGGAAGCAGATAACATATATTTTAGATTTCATAGGTCCATAGATGAAGAGGGATTTTGTCTGAGAATGGAACATACACAGAGTCTCACCTGTATCTTATTTAGATTATTGAAAAGATGAGATTTTAGACTTAGAGGTGGTACTGGCATATGTTAAGTCTTTTGGAGATGGTGGGTGGAGTATCCTCAAATTATGTGCAACAAAATTCATGGTGAACTCCTAACTCCCTAACTCCAAATAAACTCTAAACCTATCTGTTAATGTGGTCTTGTTTGGAAACAGGGCCTTTGAAAACATTAACCATGGGGCCACATTGCAGTAGGGTATCTACTGAATTAAAAAAAAATCTGCCGTTGAGTTGATTCTGACTCATAGAATCCTATAGGACCGAGCAGAACTGCCTCATAGAGTTCCTAAGGAGTGGCTGGTAGATTTGAATGGCTGAATTTTGGTTAGCAGCTGTAGCCCTTAATCACTAAGCCACTAGAGTTTCCATTTACTGAATGGTGCATCGTAAAATAGGGCAAGAGACACAAAGCAGTATCCAATGAAAGTGGACACAGACAATGAGAGACAGACAAGGGGAAGCAGGCACGTGATGACAGAGTTAGGCAGCAGCTACAAGCCAAGGAATACTCAAGCTTCCAGAAGCTGGGAGAGACTAGAATAGATACTCCCTAAAAGACTTTGGAGAACATAGCCCTGTCGACATCCCCAATTTCTACTACTAACCTCCAGGGCTGTGAGACTGAAAATTTCTTTTTCATATACCACCCAATTTGTGGTTATGGCAGTCCCAGAAACTAATAAAACATTCTTCTCAATTAAATTAATTTTTAATGCAAATGTGTTAAAGGAAAAATAGGAGGCATTTAAACATTTTACTGCAAGAAAACAGTATTTGATTGTATTTAGTATTATTCAGTAGGAGAGAGAGCCTATACTTATACAAGATTACATTATTAGATCATTTTTCTGGTTCTAAGGACTGATTTAACAAAATGTAGATATAATATCAGCAGCTTCCCTTTTCTTGACCCATTTGTTTATATTCACATAGAATCCAGAAAAATATGTTTCTATTCTTCATTATGTTTATTTTTCACCTTTTATCAGATTTCTCAGTTTCAAGTTAACCCCAAAACCCGTTGTTATCAAGCCGATTCCAACTCACAGTAGCACTACAGGAAAGAGCAGCCCAGCCCCACAGGGCCTGCAAGGAGCCGCTGGTGGAGGTGAACTGCCTAACACTGGGTTAGCAGTCCAGTTGTTAACCACTGAGCCGCCAGGGCCCCTCATTCCAGGTTAGGTGTATACAAAGCTATGGAATTTTATCAAGCTGATTAAATCATAGTAAAATAAGTTCCTTATACACAGACAAGTTTGTTGCACATGGAAACGACATTTTAAAATACCCATGTAATTAAATTTAGTAGAATTCCAGAACGCTGCTGGTGCAGCTCTTAAGAGTTATGGCTGCTATTCAAAAGGTGAGCAGTTCACACTCACCAGACACTCCTTAGAAACCCTATGAGGCAGTTCTAGTTTGTCCTAGAGGGTTGCTATGAGGTAGAATTGGCTCAGCAGCAATCAGTTTGATTTTGAAGTAGTATTTATTTTCAAGTTAATTTTTAATTTGCAAAACAAAATGGAAGACTACTTTTACTAGAACAATAGAAACACTATGAATAAAGATTTATGTAACTTCCTTCTTAGAGAGAAGAGCAAAGTTAGGGAGAGTTAGATCTCCCTCAGACATTTTAAATTGGTCTTCTCTGAAACTAGGATAATACTCATTTTTCAGTAAAACTAGATTTTTTTTTTAAAGTCACTTGATAACTTAGGATTTCAAGATTTTGAAAACAAGAATCAACATCAAAATAAAGCAATTATACACTCTTTCCTACTGAGTCAGAGAAAAGTAGAGAGATACAGGATTCAATATTACCAGTTGCTAAACAGCACAATTTTGAAAAGAGTTGTTCTCGGTTTACACAGAATCATAATTTGATAACTGGCCAAGTTTCTCCTTTAAAGTTTAAAGAAAGAGAAGCCCACATAGATTAATTCGCCAAAGAAAAGATAGAGCTAGACCTAGAATCCAGGTTTCCTGTCTCCCTATAGTTAGCTTTTTTCTCTCTCCTACATTCTATAGTATGCTTAGCACTTTTACATAATATATATTAGAAAAACAAGGTGTTTTAGAAAACATCCTTCCATATAAGCTGTTGTGCTCAACTAAAAGCGAGATCTGACAGCCCTTTCCACATACATGTTAGAACCACAGTAACTGATTTTTGCTGGCTGATGTAATGAGCAGAGGGAATTAATGAAATTTGTATTATAGTTTAAGCAATATATATTCATTTTCAAATAATTTACTCTATCACAAACACATTAAAATATGTATCTCCAAATAAATGTCCTGTACTACCTCAAATTATAACATTTAATTAACCAAACAACTCTAAGAGATAGTAACTATATTACTAATTACATAGAACAAAAAATTGAAGTTTGGAGACATAACTCGCCCACGATCACACTGTTAAACATGTAGAAATACCTGTTCAAACTTCATTCTGATGATAATTTGGGAATATTCTCATTTTACACCTGAGGCCTCAGAGAGGTTAAATAAAGCCCTTAAATATTACACACTACGGTGCAGAAGTAGCCACTGAAAGCTAACCCCATTTTGCACTTCAGTCAGGAATACACTGCTGTTAGGCGCCATCCAGTCAGTTCTGACTCACAGCGACCATATGTACAACAGAATGAAACACCGCCAGGTTCTGCATCTTCCTCACAACGGTTGCTATGTCTGAGCCCACTGTTGCAGCCACTGTGTCAATCCATCTCATTTAGGGTCTTCCTCTTTATCGTTCACCCTCTACTTTAGCAAGGATGGTGCCTTTCCAGGGACTAATCTTTCCTGATAACATGTCTAAAGTATATGAAATGAAGTCTTGCCATCCTTGCTTCTAATGAGCATATACCGCATATATACTCCCCAAAGTCACTGCCTTTCATTGAGTCTGATTCATAGCAACCCTGCAAGACAGAGCAGAACTTCCCCATAGAGTTTTCAAGAAGCACTCAGTGAATTCAAACTGCTGACCTTTTGGTTAGTAGCTGTACCATTTATTCATTAAGCCATATATGTTCTATGTTACATATATATATAATACTTGGCTTGGCTATTATATATATACTAGGACTCCCTAAAATAATACTTCTCTTAAAGGAATTGAAATACTCCTAATACATTTTCTTCTTATTTATCATTAACAGCACAAAAATTAACTGTAACTTGTCTAAAGTTTGCCATAAGTTCTCAACTGATGCAGTCTAAATTCATGAAATTTTTACTTCTGGAGTGGCTAGACGCTCTAAAAAAGAACCACATGAAACACAAGAGAGCCGAGTTTCGTGGCCAAAATAAGAATTAGGGAGACAGACAGATGAGTTTGTGCTCACCTGTGAGGCAATCCCACTAAAAATCTCTTAGATTCTAACTGATGAGTCAATAATATCTGCCAATGCTCCCCACCACACAGAGCTCAATTATGCTGTATCTGGTTGTAAGGTATGAAATATGAAAGTCTCCTCCCTATTTTGTTTTGTTTTGTTCTCCATGTTTTGACTTTCATCTATTTTACAGCCCAAAGGGACATGTACCAGTGTAGTGAGAAGGTAATCAATCAACTTCGTACTTTATAAAAGCAGTTTTATTACAGAGAAATTGGAACAATTTTTAGCACGGGTTCTGTGAATTAGCTTCTCCTGTACTCTCCTTTCTCACCACATCTGAAAGTTGACAGCTGATTCTGTTATCAGTGCTTTGCAGTCTTCCTGGCAGATAATTAGCAGAGTGCGTTAAGGGTTAGTCATGAATTCAACCAGGGGCGAGTGTGAAGATTTCTTCTTATATCAGTGAGAGGCAACATAAAAGACAAAAAACTCCACTGTGATAAGAATATTTTGACCAAAAGAAAATCAAATGGAAAGGATTTAATTAGATTACTTATTTATTTATTTTTTAAAAAGTACTTCTGGTAGAATAAAGCTTCAGTAAATATACTGTTTGGTGTCACTCTTAGAAGATTTTAAATCCATGATAACACAAATTAATATAGTCATATACTTTACATTGGGAAGATTGGCTACCTGTTTCTTTCCTCAGATGTATGGCAATGCTAACCACCCCACACTAAATATCTGCTCATAATCAACTCGGTGTCAATTGGGATCTCAGCTGCTGTTTCCCCAGCACTGTTTCCATCCTTATAATTATCTACGTTCAAATCAGTAGTGGTTGTGTCATTAAACAGATGGCTAAACTTCCTCACGAGGCGTTTGGAGTTTAAAAAGTCACATTTTAATTGGGGGCTCAGATATGATTGCTGTTGGCACAATGTAAACGTACATATGCATTATATATGCGTGCAAAACTCATCACCCCACTGAACAATTATCTCATTTCTTTGGTGATAAAATTATAAACCAGACAACTCTGAACTGCTCTGAACTTCTGCTATACATTTAGGATGATGATGCAGAGTTTTGACAATTAGAGGAAAGTAAAAAAAGAAGAAAAAGAAAAAACCAAATAGGAAAATACATAAACCATTCAAGAATATAAGTTCCTGTCCATTGGTTAAGGTGGGCATGAGTGCTATAGACCACAGTGTTTTAAGCATGGGCTTGTTCAAGTATTAAACAAGACCAGATTGTTAGCAACTATGACATCTGCTCTGTATTGTAAGCAGAATGAGCTCTTACAATTAAATGATTCAATAGTCAGGGTTTAGTTAGAGTCCGAAATTAACCAAGTGGCTTCATTTGTCATTATAAACATGAATGTAATAAAGGTAGGCTTTAGCAACTCATTCTAATCTGGATACTTTTCTGTAGGCAGCTACTTGCTGTCTGTACCTATTTTTATTATTTAGCCTATGCTCAGTTATAATGCTAGATATTATTATTCCTATTTTTATAAATGAAGAAACTAAAGTTCAGCCTTTCGTATGTATAGGAAAAACAATCACCACAGCACAGGGTAGTTGTTAGACTTCCATGAAATAATGCACATAAAACTTCTGGAATTATTTATTTATTCCATAAATAAGTTTAATGAGCACTTTCTATGCATCAGGAACTGTGTCAAGCCCAGGGGTAGGGAGATAAATAATATCAATACAGTTCCTGCCATTATAGAGTTTACAAATAAGTACAGTCTAGAACATAAGAGTATAGTACTTATGTGTTGAAGTTATATTTGTTAATTTTAGAACTTTTTATCTGGAATTCTGAAATCCTAACACTACATAAACTGAAGAACTTGTCAAAATCATCGAGTGAATCCAGTTGGCACCAAAAGCTGATTTTAATTATTTATAGTCTTTTTTTATCCTATTTCCTAGGAATGTTCATATACTTCCCTGCAGAAATAGTACTATCTATGTACATGGGATGCTCCCCCAGGTTCCTACTGTGATTAGAAGGCAATAAGCAGAATGTACACTCTTATCATTTTCCCCAAATCTGAAAAGTTTGAATTCTGAGACACACATGACCTAAGGTTTTAGATAAGGTTGTGAATAAGGATTAAAATTGTTACTCATCTGTCCCCATTGCCCCCCTCACCCCTGACCCCCATCCGGTATGGTTTTGTTTTTAAGCAAAGTGCCTCACTGAGCTGACCCTGTGATATAACTTAATTCCTGGACAATCAATCACAGGAACTCTTCACTTTGTTCCCAGTGTTTGATCCAAGATGTGGACATGGGATTCAAATGAGGTCCAAATCTTTTTACCAGATCTGAGACCTACAGCTGGAAGAGAGCATTTGGACTATAAATTTTAAAGAATGAGGCTCAGAGCTGCTGAGGGCAACACTTCCCACAAAGCAGCAAGGACCCATCTGAGATGCTAAACAACATGTTTTAAGAGAAGCAGTTACGAAAAGGGAGGGTGGCAAACCCTGGCATTTCAGCACACAAATCCAGTTGTGTGTGAACTCTTGCACTTAGCAGGTACTTGAGAAAATTTCCTTAACTAATATAAAATGTGCATCAGAATGCATTTTTAACAGGAGAATATGATCTAATTAACCTTCATCTAGGTTTGACTACAAATATTTCATTTATTAATTAATAGTCCATGCCTTAGACTTAATTTTAGAATACTATTGGGCTTTAAAAATGATCTTTCTCCCATGGAGTCACCGGCAGTCTCCAGCTACCAAATTTTGGTTAGCAGTCTATCACTTCAACCACTGTGGCACCAAGGTTCCTTTTCTTTCTTTCTCTCTTTCTTTTTTTTTTTTTTTTTTTTAACTAAGTGATCCTTTACTATATTTCTACTAGGAAACATCATTTAAATCTGAAAGTAAATGACTATGTATGTCTATAATTGCTATGAATTACGGCCTTCTTTTTCCTTAATATTTTACTTACAAAGCCTAAAGCTACGCACCATTTCAATTCACATAATTAATGTCACTACCTATTCACACCAATTGTCAACTACAAAAGAATATTTAAAAAAATGTTTCAAGAATTAAGAGAATTAAAATGAAATGTTAGGGGAAATCTCCTTAAAGAGTTAAAATGCACTGGTCTAGAATTTTAGTCAGCAGTAGCTTTTAAAATTGAAATGCCAATTTTTAGATACTGGTATGCCATATTTAGTGTTGCTGTAATAGAAACATCAAAGTGGTTGGCTTTAACAGACAAATTTATTTTCTCACACTTTAGGAGTAGAGATCCAGAGTGCCAGCTACAGGGGAAGGCTGTCTCTTTCTCTTTGCTGAGGGAAAGGTTCTTGCTCCTTTTAGCTTCTGCTGTTGGGCAGTCTTGACATGCTTGGTATCTCTCTTTCACCATTTCTTCTTGCTGGTTTGAATTTCACGTCTTTTACATCTCAGAGGAGATGGACTCAAGATATACCCTCTATTAGTCCTGCTTAATTGACATAACAAAGACAACCCATTCCCAAATGGATTGTAACAACAGGCATAGAAGCTAGGATTTGCAACATGTTTTGGGGGGGCATAATTCAATCTGTGACTTTCACCTTTTGGCCACCCAAATTTATGCCCTTGCTATATGCAAAATGCATATACCCCCATCACATCATCCCAAAAGTCTTAAACTAATTCCAAGTCCTAAACCTCATCTTCTAAATCATCTAAATAAAATATAGGCAAGACTTGAGGTGTATTCTGTCCTAGTGTAAAATTCTTCTTCATCTGTGAACCCATGAAATCTGGAACACAAACTATCTTGTTTCTAAAGTACAATGGTGGGATAGGCAATTAAGTTCACAAACTCATCCTAGAAAAACTGCTACATAACTCATTGCTGAGTATCAGTATGGTCACCTATGACGTATTCTTTTTGGGAAGCTATGCACTGATGCCAGCAGCTAGTCCACCCTTCAAAGCAATTTAGGAACTCTTTTTCTGGAATGGCCATCAGACTTGTCATCATATTACCTTTGATATCCGGAATGTCATCAAAATGTCTTCCTATTGATATTTGCTTTATCTTCAGGCAAAGAAAAACACCACTGGTGGCTGGATCAGGTTAAGTAGGGAGTGTCTTCCAATCTAGTTATTTGTTTACTGGTTAAAAACTCCCTCACAGACAACTACACAATTGAGTGTGCAAACTTGTCACCATGCCACTGCACACATTCCAGAAGAATTCCAAAGTTGCTTTGAAGGGTCGACTAGGTGCTAGTGTTGGTGCATAGCTTCCCAAGGGGAGTACTTGAAAGGTGACCACAGTGATATTCAGCAATGAGGTATGTGGCACTTAGAACAATTAAGTTCATGGTTTTAAGTGTCAGGCCTCTGAGACAGATGTTTCCATTACAAATGGGAGAAACTGAAAGGAAAGAAGGGATTACAGGCACCAAGCAGTCCAAAATTCAGCAGAACGAATTATGTCGGCTCTCAAAGCTTGCAAATAATCCTGTGTTCTCTGAGACCATCCAGGCAACGGCCCTGTTCTCCAGGCCCTGGGTATTGGCAATGTCTTCTAGATTCTGTGTGGAGGCCCCTCAGCCTTGGATCTCAGCTCTGCCTTCCAGGCCACGTGGAATTGCAACTCTGTTTCCTTGACTTTAGGTGACCCCGTTCCCCTAGTCCATCTGAGTGGTGACCCTACCATCTCAGCTCTGGAAGGCCCTGTTCTTCTGCCCCATGTGTATGGAAGTCTTATCCCTTCAGCCTTGGGTGGCATCCCCATCTCCCTGGTACACTCTAATGGCAACCCCATACTCTGGAACCAAGTTGGTAAAGATCTGTCTCTCTGAAATTTAGGAGGCTATGTCCCCACCCTTTGATATTCAGAAGACTGTAGGCCTATACTTTGAAACCAAGAAGGCCCTGTTACCCATGCTCCTTCCAATAGTTCAGCTGATCTTTGAGTCATTCAGCTGCCTGTAGAATTCCAAGAGGCAGACAATGTTCTTTTCTTTCATTCTTTCTCTGTTCCATTCAGTCTAAGATGATGGGTTTTCTGCTGTGATAGCTGGTCACATATATCAGTCACAGGTCTAATTTCTTTAACAAAAGATTGTTGTGTAGTCACATCCTAGGTAAATATTCTAGGACATGTGTCCACTGTACAACAGAATTTTTCAAATCTTTTAAGTTATGTTTTCATTTTGCACAGCTCATTTTTAAGTCCATCTCTTTCACATTTTACTACAAAAAGCAAAAGGAAACCATTTGACCCCTTTAAAATCTTGCTTAGAAAACTTAAAAGCCATATATTCAACTTCATCACTTACAAGTTCTACTAGCTTCCACCAAAACTTAAACACATTTCAGACAAGTTCTTTGTCACTGCACAAAGAGCATCAATCTTCCTCCACTGTCCAATCACATGTTCATCATTTTCTTTTAAAGTCCTAACATAAGCAAATTTTATGTTCCCATTTAACATCCACACTTAATGTAGTAACATTCTGTTGCTGGCACCCAGTTATTCTCTAAGATGATAGAGACTTTCTCTGTAACTTCCCTCACTTCCTGCTGAGCATTCACCAGAATTGCCTTTGACATTAATAATTCTACCAAGAGTCTCTTCAAGGCAATCTAAGCTTTCATTACTAGGTACCTTAAGCCTCCTGCAGCCTCTACCTATTGCCTAACTCTAAAATCACTTCCACATTTCTGGTATTTGTTAGAGCAGGACTCCCATAACTCAGTTCCAAATTCTTTTTTAGTTATGTGGTGCTGCTACGACAGAAATATCACAAGTGGATGTTTAATAGATAAATTTATTTTCTCACAGTCTAGGAAGCAAGAATCCAAATTGAGGAAGGCTTTCTATCTCTGGTGGCTCTAGAAGAAGGTCCTTGTCTCTCCTGAATTTCTGCTCCTGGGCAGTCTTCATGTGCTTAGTATCTCTCTTCCCCTGTCTCTCCTTGATGGCTTGCCTATGATATCTTTTATATCTCCAAGAGACTGACTCAAGATACATCTACACTAATTCTGCCTCACTAACATAACAAAGACAACCTAGTCCCAAATTCCATTATAATCACAGGCATAGTGGTTAAGATTTACAACACATTATTTCGAGGAGACATAATTTAAACCATAACCCTATGAAACACGTAGCTGACTTGCACATAATAAAACATTAGTTTGTCTCTCCACTAATTTCTACCATAAAGTAACACATTAATAAATTCTATTCATTCACTCAGTCATTCATTCAACAATTTCAATTCAATTCATTTCAACTGAACATGTACTGGGCAGCTTATATGAACAGCTAACTGTACCATTAAAGAGATTGTGGGTAATAATAAAGTTGAACAAGAATCACTGTACTCAAGGAGCATAACTTCTTAAAAGGGCATTAACACCCAAACAGAAATAACAGTAATATAAGACAAGAAAAATTACAAAATGTGTACCATGGAGTACAATTGTATGTGGAAGAAAAAGAGATTGTGGCTGCTGTTAGTTAGAAGCAAGGTTTAAAAGATAAAGATGTATTTAATTCAGTCTTCCAAACAGTTCAACATACTGGGGCCAGGAGCAAGGCTTTCCTGGTAAAAGGACCCTGAACTTAAATTTCAGATTAAACTATATCATGTTTCTCAGATGATCCAGGTGCTGTACTAGTAGGAGTTTTTGTATCTGTTATTTCAACCTGTTTTTAGTTTTTTGTGTGTAAGGTAGGTGCTATTGTTTACATTTATTTTCTCAAGTATACAGGGTCCATGAGTCTCAACTGGTAAAGCAAGAATAAGAACCAAGATTCACTGACCATAAAATCAGAGTGCTTTTCCTCAGATTTGCCCCAAATGCTGTTTATTATCCATTGATTCCTTCCTAGTTCCGTTTCTTCCTTTCTAGAGTACCTTTTAGGAGCCCTGGCTGCTAACCAAATGGTGGTAGTCAAACCAACCCAGCCTCACCATGACAGAAAAAACCCGAAGATGTACTCCCATGAAGATTACAGCCTAGAAATTTTATGGGTCATTTCTACTCTGTCCTATAGGAGTGCTATGAGTCAAAGTAGACTCAATGGAACACAACAAATACAACACAGGAAGACACTGTAGTTTGTCCAGAGACAGCCTGAGAGTGGCACCTTAGTATGTGACTGAAGTACCTCTTTCATCCTCATCCAAGTAACAGAATAGCTGACTTATAGTTTCAAAATTGTTGTGATGGTTTTTACTTGCTATCAAGTCCAACTTATGAAGGCCCTGTGTGCAGAACTGCTCTATAGAGTTTTCAAGGCTATGTGCTTTCAGATGGAGATTGCCAGGCCTTACTTCCAAAGTGTCTCTGGGTATATTCAAAACACCAACCTCACAGCTAGTAATCAGTACTTATCCTTGTGTGCCACCCAGGGACTCCTGATTAACAGCAGTTTTCCCTAA
The DNA here is from genome assembly GCA_028571685.1 of Heterohyrax brucei. NCBI lineage: Eukaryota > Metazoa > Chordata > Mammalia > Hyracoidea > Procaviidae > Heterohyrax > Heterohyrax brucei. Next base: position 43,079,251 of record CM053152.1, read on the forward strand.
AAGTTTGGAAGACTTTTGTCTTCGTACTTTGAGGATTGTTTTCTGACATCTATTGTCATGGGGATAAGAACTGTGCTCAGTGTAATTGGTTTTCCATTTAGATAATCTGCTGTTCTCCTTGTCAACACTTAAGAAGTCCTTATGGCTTTACTATGATACATATAGGCATGGGTTATTGTGAGTATTGTTCTTTCAGTTCTGGTCTATTTCTCTACTCTTAGCCAAAGCCAACTGCCGTCAAGTCGGATTCACAATTTAATCTGTTCTGGAAAATTCACAGTTATTATCTCTTTGAATGTTGTCTCTTCCTCATTCTCTCAAATCTATCCTCTGGAATGCCTATTTAGATATATCTTTATTTATTTATATTATCTGTGTTTCTTAACTTCTTTCTCATATTTTCCATGTCTCTTTTCTTTCTGAAGATAATTTCCATAGCTCTACCAACTTGATGGCACACACAACAATAATATGTTCTAGTTTATGAATTTTCTCTTTGGATGAATCTTATTTTCTTTTTTTTACCCATTTTGTAAGGTGGTACAGTGATGAAAAGCTATGGCTGCTAACCAAAGGTTTGTAGTTTCAATCTACTAGCTGCACTTTGGTAACCCTAGGGGGCAGTTTCATTTTGTCCTACAGAGTTGCTATGAGTCAAAACAAACTAAATAGCAATGAGGTTTTTTTGGGTGGAGTGGGAGAGGGGTGGGAGGGTGTTTGGTAAGGTTTTAATTTCATTGCTTATATAGGCTGCAATTTTAATTTCTGAAGCTATATTGTAATGAAGAAGTAACTGTAATTTTAATTTCTGCAGTGGCATTGTAATGAAGAAGTAACTCTTCCAAGTTCCCAGCTTTACAGACAGTTTTCAATCCATGCTCCTTCTTGGTCATGAACCAAAAACTATGTTTCCTGAAACTGAGTGACATTCAGATCCCATCCCTGATATGTTTGGGCCTACATTCACTTTTTCCTATCTATACAAGGTTTCTTATCTGTACAGTTAAGGGCTTAGGTTCTTGGCTATGAGTTTTGTATTCATTTCTGATGTCTTGGAATATCCGTTTCTTTTCAGCTCAGCTAGCTGTTTAAAAACTTACTATGCCTTGTCCAGGGTTTTTAATATTTGTGGGTTGACAAACAGGGTAGGAATCGTGCTTCCATGAAGCTAAGGTCACTACATTGCCAAAACCAAAAGATTTCAACGATGGGAAATTATGTTGGTTATCTTAAACCTAGTTATTTTTCAATTTTTATATATCTAATAAATGGGAAACAGTACTACTAACTTTTGAATCACAAAAACTAGTGAGTCAACAGAGACTATACTGAGAGAAGGAGTAGGCGTTCCAGTCGATGGTATAATGTGTAAAGGAAAATAGCGTGTTACAGGAAAGGACACATAAAGGTTAGTTTTAGGGTCTCTTTTATATACATTGTCATATATAATAGCTTCCAGAGCCCTCCACTAGGAAAATGGAGACCATGAATTGCACATAACTTGTCCAGAAATTGGACAAAGCCAAAAACTGAACCTAGGCCTCTCAGCTTCCAAAGGCCATACTCTACAATATTACAGTAAGGAATTAGGAATTTGACCTGAGATATTAGGAGTCTGATAATATCAGAATCAGAATTTAGAAATACTATTCCAAGAACAAAACCAGATTTATTATAAAGCCAGTAAACCTCAGGTTTCAGGGCACCTCAAGTAGATGGGCCTCTTGAGTACTGGGAATTCATTTGAATTACTCTAGGTAGGCAAAAGAAGCCAGATTGAAATAAGTAAGTATGTCTATAAAGGGCCTAAAAAGACATTAGAAGAAAACAGTCTGAATCTCAGACCCCAGTGTTGGTTTGTGTTCTGTTTTGTGAATACATGTGCACATGGTATCTTTTCTAACTATAAATACATATTCATCTTTCTATTACTGTATTTTTTGTTTATGATTTTATATTGCCTTTGCTTTAATAAAAGGGAAAAGCATACAAATACTATAAGCTTCAGGCTCAACAAACCTTAGACTTACCTTCCTCTAAGGATAAAGTCTATAATACAACATGGAAGCAGGGAGCTGATTAGGAAACATTATGCCAAGAGTGTGATACAAAACTAGTATACAACATGGTAGCTACTGTTGGAAATTTTTGCACTGATTTAGGAAACAGAACAAAAGAAGAATCAACACTATACAACAGAATAGAACCACTCCATAGAGTTTCCAAGTAGTGCCTGGTAGATTCGAACTGCAAACCTTTTGGTTAGCGGACATAGCAATTAACCACAATGCCACCAGGGTTTCCAAATGAACAGGGATGTAAATGACAATAAAACCAAAAACCTGAACCTTTTGCTATCAGTTGATTTTGACTCACAGCAGCCCTATAGGACAAAACAGAATTGCCTTGTAGAGCGTCCAAGGCTATAATCTTTACAGAAGCTTACTGTACTCTTTCTCTAAAAAGCAGCGAGTGGGTTTGAACTGCCAGCCTTTCAGTTAGCAGCCAGACACTTAACCACCAGGGTTCTTAAAAGATAAAACTAGTGCTATTAACAGAAGGAGGCAAGTCAAGAGGAATTTACTGGAGGTTTGATAGGTGAAGTAATACCCCAATAGAGAGAATGATGTAGGAGAATAGAGAGAAAACAAAGAGTTCAGTGTGGACAGACCAATAAATTTGTCTAGCATCTGGCTGATAGCTGGGATGACATACCAAATCTTTGTAGATGACTGTTATTCTACTATGAGAGGAGGGTGTCAAAAGGGCAGACATTTGAAACAGTAGATAGGATCATGTACAAGACTTGGCCAAGCACAAAATCTTACGAACTGCTCCAAAACCACTAAATACAAGTAAATGGGGATTGAAAAAAAAAAGGCACAAGACAATGGTGATGACTAAGTTAATGCAACAGAATGCAGTCTTGGCACGTGAAGCAAAGGGTAGTTGCATGGTCTTTGTAAGTACCAATCTAGGACAAGAGTGAGAACCAGAGTCTGAAATGTTACTGTGAATAAAAGGTGTGATCCATGAGTACAAAAATTCTTTTAAGAAGCCTGATAGAGAAAGATGAACTCAGATTGCTAAAAAAGAAGCAAGACATACAATACTTTCTTGAAATCTAAAAATCATTTATTTTAGGTAATTTTCCTGTCTTTCAATGAAAGAAGAAAGTTCATATCTAAGACAGTGGAGACAGCTGATTCAGCAAAGCTTGAACAAGTTGGAATAGTAGTGGAACAGGGGAAGCAGGGTTACCAAGGACAAACAGGAGCAGGGCTTCCTCAGCAAAGAGAGTAAGGATTGTTTTGAAAACTTTTAGATGATTCTGAAAATGTTTAATATTGTTTGCGCAGACTCTCTGAATCATGACTAAGATTCAGGCACATCCATGCTAAAGTGGGAAACTCTAGTGATGAAATGGTTAAGTGCTATGTCTGCTAAACAAAAGGGTGACAGTTCAAATCCACCAGGCACTCCTTTGAAACTCTCTGGGGCTGTTCTATTCTGTCCTATAGGGTTGCTATGAGGTGGGTTTGGGGTTATGCTGAAGTGACCGATCATGCAGATCACTAACAATGAGAAGGCAAAATAAGGATGACATTAGAAAGTCAGGACAGATACTAAAATTATTGAGTAAGACATTACAGGATGTAGTCAAAAAGAAATTCTGTGAATAAAGAACTTAGAGGATGGTATCAATGTATCCTGGGAGGGCATCCATAAGAGAGAAGATAGGAGCTGGTTAGTACAAAGAGCATGCAGGGCATTCTAATAAAATGTATTTGCTAGTTAGCATTAATTAAGTCAAAAGGTCACAAAGAGAGAAACCTGAATAGCTGTGGTCAAGTTGTATGACGAATAATACAACAATGGCTACACAAGCATTATAAAATTTTTGTCAAGATATTGAATAAAGAGCTGTCTATATTTCTGATAGAAATGTAGAAAAACACTTTGATTCATTTTTATAATACCTATTTTTTAAAGGATGAACAGCAACTGTCACTGTAGTTTTGCAATGCTCACAGTATCAGGGAAACTGAGTATTAAATGTATGGTCTAATCTTTTTTACATTAGGCTGAAGTAGACATACAGGGGTAGAGGATGTCATTAACCAAATGGCCCCCCCAAATATTTTTATTTCCTTAAACATTAAGGATAAAATTTTCTAATTACTGATTTGTTTTTTTAATTTTACATCCTGCTTTTTTCCACAGTAGGTATCAGATTAACCAAGGAAACAGGCATACTAAGGTGAATTAAAAAAAGAAAATTAGAAGACAGGAAAAAGTTTAGCCTGAACTTCCTGACAAATGAGGTGCAAAAGTGAACATATTAAGTGACAGTTCTCTTAATCAGACGCATTGAAAGCACCCTGTTTCCTCAGAAGAAGCGAAAATTTTCCCCTGCATTAAATTCCAAGAGTAGCTTCTGAAATGAGGTCTTTCATACTATACATTCAGTACCGTAATGGACAACATCCTTGGCAAATTTTTACAAAACAGAGCATGAGAGTCATTTCTTTAAATAAAATCAGTCTATCTCATAATATTTATTTTAAAAAAATACATAAGTATAAGCAACTTTTCAGAAGCCTGAGTATTGAATTGAAAGATCTAACCTACTTGTTATGACTTGGTCCAGCCAAGTGCCGTCGAGTACTGTAGCAAAATTTGAGATGCAAGAGAAATGATGAATTAAAGACTGTCTTACTTTTATTTTCACTAGAGTTTTAAACAAATAAACATAAACATATGAAGCATAGTAAAAAGAGTAACAGTGGAAACTCAGGAAACAACTTACATCACATAATGCGCATACTCAGAGCATAGGTCAAACTTGCCTTATGCATAAAGTTTTGCTTTTAGGACCCTACCTTTTATAGGTACTATTGAGTTTATGGGAAACTCTGGTGTAGTGGTTAAGTGCTATGTCTGCTGACCAAAAGGTTAACAGTTCAGATATGTCAGGAGCTCCTTAGAAACTCTGTGGGGGCAGTTCTGGTGTGACCTATAGTGACATTATGAGTTGAAATTGATCAATGGCATGGGCTTTTGACTTTTTATTTCATTTAATAAAATAAATTAATTTTCTTTTCTGGGAAATTAACAATTACTCTTCAGAAAAGTACTTGAAGAGATTGAAGAGTCAAAGACTTACAACAGAATTACTAAGCTACTTGGAATATTTATCTAGGGATTAATTTAATGGTTGCTTAACTACGAGATTCTTGAAATTTAGTGAAAGATCAATACTCTCTACCAAATTTTTTATTATATTTATTTTTATACAGCATGTCTTTTATCTTCAGCACTGAGAACTTTATCATTTATGATGAATGCTGTCTTAGTTATCTAGTTCTATTATAACAGAAGTACCACAAATAGATGGCTTTAAGAAACAGAAATTTATTCTCTCACATTCTAAAAAGCTGTAAGTATAGTCAGGACGCCAGCTCCAGGGGAAGGCTTTCACTCTGTGTCAGCTCTGGGGGAAGGTCCTTGTTATTAATCTTCCCCTGGTCCAGGCAATTCTCAGCCCTGGGACCCCGGGTCTAAAGGTGTGCTCTACTCCTGGTTCCTTTTGCTTCTGGTAATGAGATTCCTCTCTTTCATTCAACTCACTTTTCTATATCTCAAAAGAAATTGACTCAAGATACAACCTAACCCTGTATTGAGTCCTATCTCATCAGTATAACTGCCTCCAATCCTTCTTCATGAACATCACAGAGGTTAGGATTTACACCACATAATACAATCACATCTAACCACAAAATAGTGGACAGCCATGTAACACAGGGAATCAAGGTCAGGACAAATTGACATACACTGGTGAGGGCACAATTCAATCCACAACATTCTGCCCTTTGGAACACAAAAATTCATGTTCTTGCCACACGTAAGAAAAATACTTTCACCATGTCACATCATTCAAAAAGTCCTAAATAAGTCCAAATTACATCCTGGGGCAAAATTCCTCTTCATCTGTGAAATCTAGAATACAAGCTATCTGCTTCTACAGTACAATGGTCGAACAAGCACAAGGCAGACATTTCCATTACAAATGGGAGAAAGTGGAAGGAAAGAAAGGATTAACAGACACCAAGTAAATCAGCTGAATATATTACATTAGCTCTAAAGGCCTGAAAATAATCCTCTTTTCTCTGAAATCATTAAGCAATGGTCCTGCCTCTGGATTCTGGGTGTTGGCCGTATTCTCCAGATTCTGAGTGGAGGACCCACGGCTCTGGGATTTGGCTCCACCTTCTAAGCCCCACTGGGGCTGCAAGTCTGCTCCTTTGCATTTAGGTGGTCCCATTCCTAGTGTAGCTGAGTGACATTCCTATATTCTCAGCATCAGCAGGCCTCATTTTCCTGCCCCTTGGGGTGGAAGCCCTTGGCTTTGGGTAGTGGATCTGTCCACACCACATTGGCACTCATGAATGGCAGCACTATGTTCCAGAACTGAGTTGGCAAAGATCTGACTCTTGAAACCTAGGACGTCATGGCCCCACCCTACAAGATTCAGCAAGTTGTGGTTCCACCATCTGGGACTGCGCAGGTTGTGACTCCACCCTTTGAGACCAAGGAAGATTGGCTTCCTGTGCTCCTTATCTCTTAAGATTCTGTTTCCTGATTCCTTGGCCTTTTGGCCCTTCAGACCTACTGGGCCACTCAGGCATCTGTTCTACTTGGGCAAGTCTTCCAATGCTCTTTAGCTTTCCTGATCAATGCCTGGAGGCACCCCATACCACCAGCAGAATGTAAACCTAAGCCAGAAAGCACTTGCCAATCTTGATTCATGAGCAGGCTAGCCTCACTTCAATAATAAGTACCTGGAGTTACCTTGCTCCACCAGGAAGCCACCTGCCTGAAAGTACTCAGTTCTCTTGCTCTATGAGTTGGCTCCTGCACCATTCTGCACTGGTCTCCTGGTACTGTTGCTGCCATTTCTCTGAGCCTTCTTCCCTTATTTGTACTGTCTCTGGCATTACAGCTCTCCTCATTTCTATCTGAGCCCTCACCAGCCCTGTCTTTGATGCCCACAATTCCATCGACAGTCTCTTCAAGGCAAACTGGCTTTACTGTTAAAATAAAACAGCCAAACCTGTTGCTATCAAGTAGATGCTGATTTATAGCAACCCAAAAAGACAGAGCAGAACTGCCCCATAAGGTTTCCAAGAAGCAGCTGGTAGATTCTAACAGCCAGCCTTTTAGTTGGCAGTTGAGATCTTAACCATTGCAGCACCGGAGCTCCAGGCTTTACTACCAGGCACTTCAAAACTTTTCCAGCCTCTACTCATTCATAGTTTGAAAACTGCTTCAACATTCATGTACCTGTTAGAGCAGCACCCCACTCCTGGTACCAAACTCTGTCTTCATTATCAAATGCTACTAATACAGAAATATCACAAGCAGATAACTTTAACAAACAGGAAGTTATTTTTGTACAGTCTAGGAGGTCAGAAGTTCAAATGCAAGTTGCCAGCACCTGGGGATGGCTTTCCCTCTTTGTTGACTCTGGGGAAGGTCCTTGTCATCAATCTTCCTTTGGCCTAGGAGTTTTTCATCATGGAGGCCCTGAGTTTAAAGGATGCTCTCAGCTCCTGGCTCTTCTGGTAACAAGGTCCCTCTCCTCTGTTTGATTTTCTCTTCTATATCTCAAAAGAGATTTATTCAAAATATAACTTAGTCTTGTAGATTGAGTCCTGCCTCATCAACATAATTGCCTCCTATCCTGCCTCATCAGCATCACAGAGGTTAGGATTTACAACATAACGAACAATTACATCAGATCACAAAATAGTGGACAACTGTGTAATACTAGGAATCATGGCCTAGTCAAGTTGGTACACATTTTGGAGAGACATAATTCTATTCATAAAAACTGGTAACAGTGAATTGGCCAAAATATGTAGAAAAGCATCATAATATTGCTGTTCCGTGTCACACATTACAGTCTATTTGGGGCAAACACAAGACATTTTGGCTCTTTAAGAAAGCAAGATCTGCAGGGTCTGGATAAATAAGAATGTGTAACTACATACTGTAACATCTGTGTATTCAGTGAAGAATTAAAAATATGTGCACTGGAACTTAAATTCTTTAAGGAAAGTGTAGAATAATTGAACAAAAATATTGAGGTAAGAACAGCACAAAATTAATGATAGTGAATGCTAAGATTCTCATATGTAGTACTAACATATTTTGCGATACACCATATCTATGGGAATAACTGAATTTCTTAATCAAATTCAGTAGGAAACATACAGTTCTGTATTTTATGTATATTGTAGTTAGCTTCTAGCTTAGAGATGCTAACTAGTCTGTGAAAGCTAAGCTTATTAACTTCTGCTATTGAGTTAAAATACAGAATCACCTACTAGTTAAGTCTACATTTTACAGCTCCTTTGTACAAAAATATTAAAAACTTGCCTAGACTGCTTTGTTGACTTTTCAAGTGTTTCATAATAACAGACATTTATAAACAATTACATACTGGGGATGACAGAATTCCTTCAGGTCCACTTCCACAAAAGAAAACAGATTCTTATTTAATACTATTTTAACTTTTTTAAAACAGTCAATTTTATAATAGATAAAACTTTAAAATTATGTGAATGGAGGATGTCTTTGTATAATATTTAATTATATACTCTGTTCTAATTGTGCCTTTTGCTATCTGCTCTAGATTAAGAATAAACATTCAAAGTAACACACGACCCTCATCCACACTCCCTAGCAATGAAGTAATACATTAATCACACCAAAATTCTAAGTGTCAGTTAGACAGTGATTTGTTATTTGCAGTAATGTATTACTGACTTTAAAAGAAAAATTGGTCTAACTACAATGTCAATTTTCATCTGTGTCATTCACTTTAACATTTAATTATGTAAGATTTTACATTAGTATTTAAACATTCCACTTCACACACTTGCCTCTCCAACAAATCTTAGGGAAACGTACTGTTTGCCTAATAAACAAATTAGATATGTCTATATTTCTCAGTATTTTATGTGATTTCACACTATTATGTCTGCTGAATAAATGAACGAATAAATCAATGAATGAATGGAAACTGTTAAAAGTTAAATACTGTATCATTTCGGCACCACATATTTCCTTCAAGTCTAGTTTGCAAAACTCTGTTATTCATCAACCTTTTGTCCTTCTCTATACATACTGGAGACCTAGTGACTTAATTAGTAGTTAAGAGAGGCTGCTAACCAAAAAGTCAGCAATTTGAAGTCATAAGCTGCTGCATGGAAACCACATGGGGCAGCTTTACTCTGTCCTATGGTGTCACTATGAGTTAGAATTGTCTGGACAGCAAAGGGTTTTAGGCTCCACACATGATACTTATTCCAATAGATGCCTAATACTGTACGTCAAAGGGATGAAAAACAGTAGACACAGCACTTATTATAAATGATTAAAACATCCTTTGGAAAGTTTTATAATTCTTCAAGAAATTATTTTTCTCTTAAAGGGTGATTAACATAAATTTTATAACATGAAAAATAAGACACTTTTTACTAGAGCAGAGCATCACTAAATAACATTAAAAGACTAGTTAAAAACAGTGATGCCAGATACTGGTAAAAATAATCTTGTTGCATATTATTTTCACTGTTTCCAAAAAATGAAAATACATATAGTCCATTACAGTTTCAATGAGATATATTTAGTTGGAATTATACTTTATTTTCTAAGTGATCCTGACCCCGAGCTTTTACACCTATTTAGATATTATTTTGTCATCTGTCTCTTCTTGCACAGATAAAAAAATTAAAAAGAAAAAATAAAGAGAAAGAATCCTTATGAATCTGTAAGTAATTCAGTATGGAGAAAACAGCTTTGTTTTTTTCTATCAGTTTTTATTCTCTTTTACACATGCCAACTCTATTGTCACAATTTAGTTTAATTAGGTACAACTATGCCTTTTGTTTTAAAATGCTTTATGTGCCACAAACTCCAACTCAAATTTAATTACTGTCAAAAGTAAGCAGAAAGTTAAATGGAGTTTTCTGTAACTGTATAATACAAACATTGGAAAACTTTTATCAGACAATTGACGAAATAATATTGGATGGGTAATTAATATTTTCAGAGTTCAGGTTTATTGAGTGCTGAAGAGCTTGACTATTAACAAAAAAGGTCAGCTGTTCAAATCAACCAAAAGTTCAGTTGTTCAAATCTACAAGCTGCTTCTTGAAAACCCTATAGGGCTGTTCTGCTCTGTCTTATAGGGCCACCATGAGTCAGAATCGACTTGATGACAACAGGTTTTTGGTTACCACGTGCAGTGAATGACGTTCTGAGCTTTCCTTTGATAACAGCTCTATAAATCAGGAGTTATAGTCACTTCCAAAAGAGGAACCTGAAACACAGTCAACTGAAATAATTTTCCCAGGTCGCACAGCTAGAAGAAAGTGGTAGATACAGAATTCAGCAGGTTCTCTGGGGCCAGAGCCTTCACTTGTAATCATCTGGGAAGACTCGCCTCTCTTTCATGAACCGTCATTTCTCCTTTAAAAGATATCAAAGACATTTTTACAAGCCAAGGCTTTGTAAAAAATGTAAAAAAACCTGATAACAGACAGTGAATCTGTCACTTCTGTCATTCACTTCACAAGATTTTACATTTCAAAATTATTTGTTATACATGACATACTCCTTCAGACCTCTCCAACCTCAGTCTTTATTTTCATCACTCCCACTCCAATCAATTAAAGGGTATAGGTGTCAAACACTAGTAGTCTTAAGAGTAGAAACAGAGGTTTCAAAAAATTTCTCATACATTTCTGCTCATATGAACAAAAAATAAATAAGAAAATACATTCTAAATGTATGTATTATTTCCAGGTGTAACAATTAGAACAAAGTGAAATAGAATGAAGTTCAGAAAACATTGATATCTCATTTCCACCCCAGAAAGTAATCTAAGACCAGCATAATCTCATCCATCTATAAAGCCCAGCTATACAAAGTTCATGTTATCACCTGCAAGCACACAAAGAAACATGCCAAGTACAACAAAGCCTTATTTTTTTCCCATGAGGATATTAATTCCCTGATCTTTATTTTCCAGGCTTGCTGTTTACCATTAGTAAGAAAATGTTACTGCTTAGACAGAGTCATCCACTTCCTTTCATTCCAGAGAAAGCCATTCTCACTTGCCTCCGAAGCAACAACTGATACTTCAGTCTAAGACTTGGTTAAACTCATATCCACTTAAGTAGCACAGGGAGAAAGCAAACATGAAAGAGATGCTGGTGCTCATCGATTTTTTTGCTGATATTACCCTCATTAATATGGTACCATGTAGGTCTGTGAGCACTGGTCTCACCAAGCATTACTTATTGAATAAACAAAAGGAATAAATACTTTAGGAAGATGGAAAGGAAAAGGAGGGAAAAACAAACGAGCAAACAAAAACCCCTTTGACCTGACGTTATGAAAAAAATTAAAAAAGACACTAAGATGAAAAAAAAAATAGTGTCATGGTTTACATGTGGGATTTTGATGGAATCTAGGGCTGTGTTTTAATTCAAAACTCACCATCTCAAAACCACTTCTTTTCATCCGCCTGCAGGACTTGAGGTAAGTACGTATACGTTTTCTGGCACGCTCTTGATACTCAGGGAATTGTCGCCTGCATGAGTCAATGATAGCCTGGATCTTTTCTTTGGGCTGCTTAGAGATTGGGACCATTCGGTCCAAGTTTTCATCTACAAACAGCCTGACAAACATCTGTTGGCAAGAGGGAGACAGAGGAGAAGGGTTTGGAGGGCTGCTGTCTTCTGTTCCTAACTTCCTGTCTTGATTATCGATAGGAAAATACTCTTTTCTGGTTTATGCACTGGAGTACTTTGCAATGGAAAGCCAGGAATTTTAAGCAAACACTCTTTAAAGACTTTCTAAAGGGTTGGATAAAAAAATTAGAAAGAGAGAGAAAGACAGACAGACAGACAAACAGACAGAAAATAATAGAATATTGTGTAGAAAATAATCAGGAAATAACAGTAGACTGTGACAATCAAGCACCCCATAAAATTCTCAATTAATGATAAATACAACTGATAAATTGCTACACTACACAGTGTTCTAAACTCTGAAAACAAACAATTGACTCTTTTGTCATGCATAATTAGATAAGCTGGAAAAGCAAAAAAAATAACTGATGACGGGCGTACTCTTCCGATGAATAAGCTGAGGCCCCCTTCATCCACTAGGTAAACATGCATACTCACACAACACAACTCCAGTTTTCAGCTCACATTTGGCTTTAAAACTCTAAACAAAACACAGCAATTCTGGTGTCTGGTTGGCAAAGAGTTTTTCATGTACTTTTTAAATCCTTCTGTAAATTAAACAAACATGTCTCTAAAATATCCACATTTACCAACAAGCAACAACATGAAAGTGAAGTGGCAAAAATGAAACCACACAGAGAGTGTGGAAGGACTCACATTAAAAGCTTTCAGCCGCTCAGCTTCCACTCCGTCTGTCTCATTCACTTTTTCAGAATCCTCATGGTCATCGTGGTCGTCTTCGTCCTCATCTCCCCTGTTTAGTGACAGGTCCTCAGCACCTCTGTCAACACTCTCATTTTTGCCAGAGTCATAGCTAGAGTAACTATGTGCAGGAGACTGAAAAGGAAGGAGGGATTGATTTTGGCATTCAGTTTACTGCCCTGGATTACAAGCTTTAAACTTTATTTTTAATTCCAACTGTTTCTCAAAAATCTTGTTTAAGTAGGTTGGTAAGTCTAGAGCTGTGGCTATTTTAATTAAATCAAAGTTAACTAAATTAAAAATTTATGTCCTCAGTCACAGTGGTCATATTTCAAATATTCCACAGCCACAGGTAATACTTCTATCATTGCAGACAGTTCTACTGAACTTGAATGTTAAATAGAATAATCATTGTATCTACTCAACATCTACATTTTAAGAAAACACTTATCAACTCTATAAGAAAATCACAAAATAGAGAAATAAAAATCATCTCAGAGCTTAGTTACTTTACCTGTATTATTATTCTAAAAACAGATGAGAAAAACTGAAGAGTGGATATTTTCATTAACCTGCCTGGTAAGTAATGTACAATGTATTATTGGTATCAGGGTGTTTAAAAGTGTTAATGAGTCAGGGGGAAGAGTCAAGATGTCAGACTAAACACACGTCTCCCTAAATCCCTCTGGAAGTGAAGAGTTGAATTGATAATTAAACAGAGCTTTCTGGACACCTAGTTAGCCCTAGGACACAGCATAGGACTGTGAATTTGGACTTCATACCACTGAACAGAAAACCTCCTCTCTTTTATTGACCCTGCTCTTCATGAGAGCTAGCTTTCACAGACCAAAGGTAACTCACCATTTTTACTTTTTTTTTTCTCTCTACCTTAGCTGGCAGGCAGAGCTAGGACTTGACTAGCAGCCAGCCTCAGATGCACTGCTGGTGGGAACGGCAGGTGAAGCTGCCATATTTTGAGAGCCCAGCTTTGGACTCTGTGCATCTCAGCACCTTTAGTATCTCTTTCAGAGTAGCTTGTACAGAGACAAGCACCGAGTGTGTGCGGGATGCCATCTTGTTCCATTGGGAGGTAGATACACCCATATGGAGGCCCCAGCTAGATCTAGTTCCTAGGCTGGGAGGCAGCACCTGCCTGGAGGAGAGCGCATTTCCAGCATAAAAGCAGTATTTTACACAGTGTCACCTAAGGCTGGTGCTGGGCAACAGAGCTGTGAACTTTGTGCATCTCGGCACCTTTGGCCTCTCTTTCCACTTCCAACATAGAGTAGACTATTTGGAGGCAGGAGTGAACTTGTGTGAGACACCATCTTGTTCCACCAGGAGGTGGATATACCCATACGGAGCCTCAGCTGGACTTAATTCCTAGGCTTGGAGACAGCGCCTGCTCCGAGCAGAGCACTTTTCAGGCAGAAAAGCAGTATTCTGCACAGCGTTGCCTACGGCTGGGGCCCGACAGCACAGGCCAGCAGGGCAGTAGCCTTTCTGTATTTTGAGCTAGTTTACAACATCTGGGGTTCACTATAGAGGTGCTTACTTCACCAGTTGGGAAGAGGGCCCTGTACACCTGAAAATGTGACTGACCTGGGAAGTGGTCAAATACCTTTTACCTTCCTTTCTTTTTTTAGAGAAACAACTGTGGTCAATCTTCACAACATCTCTCTCAGCCTCTACTGACTCACATGATGCCCAAAAAGCAACTAACTCTGGACAAAAGTGTAACCAAGAAATCACCCATGGCTTTAGAAGGCCCTCAAAAGAAACAACCAGACAACTCTCAGATGAAGAAACCTTTGTGAAACTATCAGAAGGTGAACACAAAAACATTATATAGAAAGCCCTCCTAGACCTTATACAAAATGCAACAGAGAAAAACAAAAAAATGAAGCAAGCTGTTCAATCTGATGGAACACCAGTACCCTGAAATCCAGCAGATCAAGAACAAAATCAAAGACATAGAAACTTCAATTCAATGCCAAGAAGAAAAATTTCTGATTTGGAAAACAGAGCTACTAACTCCTCATCTGTGAGAATAAATCAGCAAAAAGAAACAAGAAAAATGAAGAAGGATTAAGAAGCATGGGGGACTCTATTAAGAAGAACAAGCTACAATTAACTGAAGTTCCTGAACAGGGCAAGACACCTGAGCACACAGAGAGTATAGCTGCTGATTTGCTGACAGAAAACTTCCCAGAAATTACGAAAGAAGAGAGAATAGATATTCAAGATGCATATCAAATGCCACTCAATATAGATCTCAAAAGAAAGACTCCAGGACATATTATAATCAAGCTTAACAAAATGAAACACAAGCAGCAACTCTTAAAAGCAGCAAGACTCAAAGCAAAGACTCAAAGCAAAGCTAACATTCAGAGGAAAATGCTGTAAGATTTTTTTGGATTTCTCAGCAGAAACAATGCTGGCACGGAGACAGTGGGCATGACACATCGAGAGCCTTGAAGGAGAAGAACTTCCAACCAAGAATTATATATCCTGCAAAACTATCTTTGAAATATGAAAATGAACTGAAGACATTTGCATATAAACAGAAACTCAGAGAATTTGTAAAAAACCAAACCAAAGCTATAAGAAAAACTGAAAGAATCTCTTGGCTTAGAAGAACAAAATGACAAACTTTATATATTAGAAGCAAATACAGGACACATCACCCAGGAACATGCTCAGTTAGGGAAGGCTCCAAACTCAATCGAAGCTATAATAATGAAAGAAAGAAACTGGTGATCAAATCATGAAAACTATGATGCCATCATCTTAAAAAGAGAGATGTACTACAGTTGTTATTGTCCTTCCAGATGGAGAAGAAGTTGATAAGAATGGTAGCAATTAAAATTGGGTTTATATATAGTTTATTAAGAAGGATCATAGGGGCAGCCATAAAGCACAATAAAGATGCAACATATCAAATCAAAACATACTACAATAGTCTCAACAACCATAAAACCAACCCTGAGAAAGGTGAAAAATCAACTCACAAAGAAGAATGTCCTAGAACAGATTAATAAGAACAACAAAGAAAATATCAACACACCCTAAAGAAAACATATCACAATGGCAGTACTGAACACATACCTATCAATAATTACATTGAACATGAATGAACTGAACACTCAAGTAAAGAGATATTGAGTGACTTCTTGGATCAAAAGACATGACCCATCCATATGTTACCTACAAGAAACTCACCTTACACTTAAAGATATGAACAAACTGAAAATTAAAGCATGGAAGAATATATATCAAGTTACAATATACAAAGAAGAGCAGGTGTGGAAATTCTAATCTCAGATAAAATAGATTTTAATGTAAAATCCATAATCATGGACAAAGATGGACACTATTGCTGAAAAGTTCAATACACAAACAAGATTTAATATTAAATATTTATGCACTCAATACTACAGCACCTAAATACATTGAAGAAACACTGACTACACTCAAAACTGACACAGATCACTCCACAATAACAGTGGAAAACTTCAACACTCCACTCTCAATATTGGACAGATTGTCCAGAAAAAAGTTCAATAAAGACACAAAAGACCTCATTGCCACAATTAACCAACTAGACCTCATCGACATACACAGACATTTCTATCTACACCTTCTTCTCCAGTGTGCATGGAACATTCTCCAGAGTAGACTGTGTGTTAGGACGTAAAGCAATTCTCAACAAAATCCATACCACTGAATTAATGTAAAGCATCTTCTCAGATCGGAAAGCCATAAAAGTTGAAATCAATAGCAGAAAAAACATAGAAAGTGGAACTCATGGAAACGGAACAACATCTTGGTTAAAAAGCCATGGGTTATAGAAGAAATCAAAGATGAAATACAGAAATTTGTGGATTCCAATGAGAATGAAAACATTTCCTACCAGAACCTATGGGATATAGCCAAAGCAGCGCTCAGAGGTCTGTTTATCTCCATAAATGCACACATCTGCAAGAAATAAAGACACCAAATCAAAGAACTAACTCTACAGCTTGAACAAGTAAAGAGAGAACAACAGAGGAACCCCTAAATCACCAGAAGAAAACAGATCATAAAGATTAGAGCAGAACTAAACAAATTAGAGAACAGAAGAACAACTGAAAAGACCAAACGCTGGTTTTTTTGAAAAGATCAACAAAACTGACAAAGCATTGGCTAAACTTACTAAAGAAAAACAGGAAAGGAAACAAATAACCAAATAAGAAATGAGAAGGGAGTTGTCACAACATATCCAACAGAAATCAAAAATATCCTAACAGAATACTATGAAAGACTGTACTCTAACAAATTTGAATACCTAGAGGAAATGGAAACATTCCTTGATTCATATCACCTACCAAAATTATCACAAGCTGAAGCAGAGCAACTTAATAAACCCATTACAAGGAACATATTGAAAAAGTCACCAAAAAAAACTATGAACCAAAAAAAGTCCAGGCCCAGATGGTATCACTGCAGAATTCTACCAAGTTTTTAGGGAAGAGTTAACTCTGATGCTACTGAGACCATTACACAGTATAGAAATGGATGGAATACTCCCAAATTCATTCTATGAAGCCAGCATAACCCTGATACCAAAGCCATGGAAAAACTCAACAGAAAAGAAGAATTACAGACTGATACCACTCATGAGTCTAGATGCAAAAATCTTCAACAAAATTCTTGCCAATAGAATGCAACAAAACATCAAAAAAATAATTCATCACAATCAAATTGGATTCATATCCGGGATGCAAGGCTGGCTCAACATCAGAAAAACAACTAATGTGACCAACCACATAAACAACACAAAAGACAAGAATCACCTGATTTTGTCTACTGATGCAGAAAAGCCTTTTGATAAAGTCCAACATCCATTCATGCTAAAAACGCTCAGCAAAATAAGCATAGACAGCAAATTCCTCAATGCAATAAGGACCATTTATACAAAGCCAACTGCCTGCATTATCTAAATGCAGGGAAACTGAAACAGCTTGCCTTGAGAACAGGAACTAGGCAAGGATGCCCACTCCCACCTCTCCTATTCATCATTCTACTAGAAGTTCTAGCTAGATCAACTGGACAAGACCAAGAAGTAAAGGGCATCTGCATTGGCAAGCCAATCCAGCCAAATGCCGTCAAAAATCTCCCTGTTTGCAAATGATATGATTGTATATGCAGAGAATCCCAAAGAATCCATGAGGAAACTATTCAAACTGATAGAAGAGTTTAGCAAAGTCTCAGGATACATGATTAACATAAGTAAATCATTAGGATTCCTTTATACCAACATATACCAACATTCCTTTATACCTTTATACCAATGAGATTATTAAGGAAGAAATCACCAAATCAATTCCATTTTCTATAGCCCCCAAGAAGGCAAAGTACCTAGGAATAAATCTAACCAGAGAAATAACAGACCTTTACAAAGAGAACTACAAGTCCTTACTACAAGAAACTAAGAGAGACTTACATAAATGGAGGAAACTACCCTGCTCATGCATAGGAAGACTTAACATTGTGAAAATGTCTATTTTACCCAAAGCAATCTACTTATATAATGCAATCCCAATACAAGTTCCAGTGCCATTTTTTAATGAGATGGAGAAATAAATTACCAACTTTGTCTGGAAAGGGAAGAAGCCCTGGATAAGTAAAGTACTATTGAAGAAGAACATACTGGGAGACCTATTATTACCCAACTTTAAAACCTATTACACTGCCACAGTAGTGAAAACAGCCTTGTACTGGTACAAAAAGAGACAGATAGATCAATGAAACAGAATCGAGACCTCAGAGATGACATCACCTTCCTATGAACAGCTGATATTCAACAAAGGCCCTAAGACATTAAACTGGGGTAAAAACTATCTCTTAAGCAAATGGTGCTGGCAACATTGGATATTCATCTGCAATAAATTGAAACAAGACCCATATCTTACACCTTATACAAAAACCAACTCAAACTGGATAAAAGACCTAAATATCAAATCTAAAATGACAAAGTTCATCCAAGAAAAAGTAGGAACAACAATAGAAGTTTTAATACCCAACATAGACAGATTGCAAAATCTGTCAAACAAACCTCAAACAGCAGAACAGAAAATAGATAATCAGGAACTATTAACAACTAAACACTTTTGCTCATCCAAAGACTTTATAAATAGAATTAAAAGGCCACCTACAGACTGTTAAAAAGTATTTGGCAACTATATGTCAGAATGAGGCCTGATCTCTATAACCTATAGCCAAGTGCTGTCGAGTCGGATCCTATAACCTATAAGGTACTACAAAGTATCAATAAGAAAAAGATAAATCATCCAGTTAAGCAATGGGCAAAGGAGATGGACAGACACTTCTCTAAGGAGGAGATTCAGGCAGCCAAAAAACACATGCAGACATGCTCATGATCTTTAGCTATCAAATAAATGCAAATCCAACTACAATGAAATACCGTCTCACCCCAACAAGGTTGGTCATGATGCAAAAATGTGCAAAACAACAAATGCTGGAGAGGCTGTGAGAAACTGGAAGTCTCCTGTACTGCTGGTGGGATTGCAAAATGGTGCAACCTCTTTCGAAAGCAATCCGGTGCTTCTTTAAAAAGCTAGATATAGACATACCGTTTGATCCAGTAATTCCACTGCTTGGAATATATCCTACAGAATCAAGGCCATTCACACCAACTGATACATGCACATGGATGTTTATCGCAGCACAGTCAACAACAGCAAAAAGATGGAATAAACCCAGAGGCCCAACAACAGAGGAACGGATACATAAACTACGGTATATATACTCAATGGAACACTATGCAATGATAAAGAACAACGATGATTTTAGGAAACATCTCACAGCCTGGTTTCAATTGGAAAACATTATGTTGAGTGAAAGTAGTCAGTGACAAAAGGACAAATATTGTATGAGACCCCTATGATAGGAATTTAAAAAAAGACTCATGCATAGAAGAAAAGACTCTTTGATGGCTGCAAGGGTGGAGAGGAAGGGAGGATGAGGAGGGGAGGGTTTAGATTAGATTGTCAATAGAAATTTGGTTGGCTGAAATCTGTGACAGCACATTAGAAACATCAATATCAACTTGACTTCAAGGTAACATGAGTAATCCTTCCATCTTAACCCAATATTGCAAGGACAGAGTAGCTGGGGTGAGGGGCCGGGGACCACGCTCTCAGGTGAAATCGAGGCCAATTGGGACAACTAGCATTTTGCTAAGAGCACCCCCTGCACCCCACATTGGTGAGTGGCGTCTGGGATCTTAAAAGCAGCCAAGCTGCCATCTGAGGGTACAGTAAATGGTCCCAACTCAGCAGCAGTGGATGATCACCGAAAACCAAAACAACATGGGGAAAAGAGAACCCAGAAGACAGAGAGACCCACGTGAGTGGGTGACTACGTCAACTTGTCACCAGAAGAACCGGATGGTGCCCGGCCACCACCAGTGATAGCCGTGATGGAGCCCACAAAGTTGAGTCTCACTGGCAGCACAAGAATAAAAAGGGGTGCACCCTGAGATCTCCACTAACAAGATCACAACTGATGGTCCAGGGGCTTCGGGGTTCCTCTAGGAGCATGGCCCCTGGCCCTGACGCTGCCCCTGTCCATAAATCATAATGGAGGCCAATTCTTTGGATAGGTATGGACTGGACTTGGTGACGCACACTGACCATATCATGTGTGCACTTCATGGTTCTATGAATCTACAGGACATCATTCTGCTGACCTCTTACTGAAGGAAGGGGAGTGGGTGGAGAGGAGGAGAAAGGAGACTGTTGGGAGGATATGACATGTATGGAATAGAGAGGAAGAGTGTGCTGTCACCAGGCAGGGAGAGCAGTGGGAGTTCCATGTAGAGGGGCATGCAAATTTATATGAGAATGTACATTTTCATTCAATCATAATGAAAAAAAATGTTAATAAGGCAACATGCTTTACAATAACTTTGTAAATTGCCTGTGAGTCTTAGGATGACTTCTGATTATGGTCTGGAAGAGAAAAGATTAGGTTTTATCCTAAATAACCTGCAAAGTTTAGTGTTTCTTATTCTAGCATTATGCAAACCACATGTTGAATTTAAAGCAAGAACAATTAAATGAGTAACAGTTAAATGAGTGGCACGTATTCCAATGTAAAAATCATTAGTTCTGAAATGAAAAAAAGAAATCTTTTCAAATATAAAGTTATTTCAAATGTAAACTGATCCTTCTTAGAGATCTAGTTGGCAGAATGCAACAATATACAATAGATAAATAGGTAGCTAGGTGGGCAGATAGACAGATAGATAAAAGACATCGACTCGACGGCACTTTGATGGCACTTGGCTTGGCTCAACAGCACTTGGCTGGCAATTAAAAGTTAACTTGCTTCTTTTTCCTTTTGAGATTACAAATATTCAGAGTAATTTCCCCTGGCAACCACCAATGACAGCCATGATGGGACTCACAGAATTGAGTCCCTGTGAAAACATGAGAATAAAAAGGGGTGCATCCTGAGAACTCCACTATAAGATGGCAATTGAAGATCTAACATCCTAGGAGTTCCCCTGGGACGATGTCCCCTAGACTTGATGCTGCCCCTGACCATAAATCGTTATTGAGGTCAACTCTTCGGACAGGAATTGATCAGACTCACGGACACAGAGTGACCGTATCATGCGTGCGTTTTATAGTTCTGTGCATCCATTGGATGTCAACCTACTGGCCTCTTACTAGAGGGGAGTGGAGAGGGTGGTGAGGAGGGGACAGGAGATTATTAAAAAGATCTGACATGTATAAAACAGAAAGAAGGAATACGCTGTTACTGCTCAAGGAGAGTAGGAGCTACAGATAGGTGCACATGCAAATTTAAACTGAATTGTACACTTGTACACTTTCACTCAATCACAATAAATGAAAAAAAAATCCCCTAGGACATTTTAGGCTAATTTCAGAATTAGTTTGTGAGAGGTGACCTAGAAGTAAAGGAAATCCAAGAACATTTTGTGATAAGAAGCATAAACTATTCTACATAATGAATTTGGGGCCATCACAACGGTCAACAATCATTAAAATGTATTCCAGGGGCTTTTGAAAAGACACTAAAATGAAAAGAATTTAAAGAGAAGTAGTCTACACTTATTTTAGTTTAACTGTAAAATGCAGTTTCTGAGATCTCAAATATACTAAAGCAAATAATGAAGAAAAGCAGGGGAGAAAAAGGTGATAGAAATTAACACTTTGAAGACACTGTATGTAGACTGGTTCTCTATGATGAGGTATTATCCGTCTCAACTCTATACAGACAAGGAAACAGTTTCAGAAGGGCTAAATAACTACTGCTCATCTAGATAATTTTATAACTAGTATCTGTACTTAGTTTCACCTTGAGCTAAGAGAGGTGGGAAAAAAATATTTTTTATTTTATTTTCTTAATACAGACTACATACATTTTTTAAGTATGTATGCAAATCCACCAGGCGCTCCTTGGACACCCTATGTGGTAGTTCTGCTCTGTCCTCTAGGGTCGCTATGAGTTGAAATTGACTCAATGCACTGGGTTTGTTTGTTTTTGTTTTTTTGGTTTTTATGCATATGATTGAAAGAACATAAAATATTTGTCAGTTTAAAACTCATTATCATCAAATTGATTCAGAGCTGTAACTACCTCATAGGACAGAGTAGAACTGTCCCGTAAGTTTCCAAGGAGCAACTGGCACGTTTGAACTGCTGACCTTTTGGTTAGAAGCTGAGCTCTTAATCACTGTGCTACTAGGGCCCTCCCATGTTGGTTTATGTACATGTTAATGTGAATGCAATAATCTATTATTCTACCTGAAGAAATTAGATGTATTATTTGCAAGATTTTCTTACGGAAGAGTAACCTGTGATTTGTAAATCATGCAGCGTAACGTTTTTAATGAATTTATTATTGCTTCACACAATTTTGGTTCTATCTTGAGCTAATGATTATATGTTTCTATTGGGTAAAATAGATATCGGGTAAAAACAGGTATCCAACCATATAATCAAATGAAGAAAAAGTAAATTGTCTTAAACAAGAAACATCTATGTAAAGAAATAGCAACAAACTTTTTTTCCTTCGACTTTAGGAGTAAATGCATTTTCCAATTGGCTTGGCTGGCATATGTAATTTAGGAATAAAATATATTTAAGAGAACAAACTTTTAACAAACAAATTTAAGACCAACACGGACAGTAGCAGTGATTTCTAAAAACTCTTGCTCCAATCCCTAAATATCTATCTCAGTGTCAGTCATCTCCTCCTTCCACAAGACTGGACTGAATATCATTACACTTGTGGCTCTGTACTAAGGTAATGTGCCATAGGGCATTATTCCCTCAACAATTATTTACTGAATACCTATGGTACGTCAGGCACTGTTCCAAGTCTTCTACATACATTATTCATTTTTAAGTAACTTCTTAAGTAGCTTTCCCAAACACACATAGCTAAGAAAAAAAGTCAGGATTTTAACCCATACAGTCTGGCTCTGGAAACTCTGATCTTAGTACTTGTCCATGTCATTCTCTATCATTCTACTGCTAGTCATGTCGTGGTGGTTTGCGTGTTGCTATGATGATGGGAGCAATACCAACCATATTTCAAATACCAGTAGGATCAGCCACGATGACCAGGTTTCAGCAGAGTTTCTAAACTAAACAGACTATGAGGAAAGGCCCAGTGATCTACTTCCCAAAATTAGTCTATGAAAACCCTATTGATCACAATTGTGCAATACCATGAAAACACCCTAGTCTGGAATGCACTCAAATTACACAGTGGCAGTAACAATTGGCTTGAACATACCAATGATCACGCAGATGACCTGGCCAGGTTTAGTTCTATTGCTCATGGTGTGAGTCACCGTGCGGCAGAGTCAACTTGATGGCAACTAGCAACAACAACGCTGTCTCAGAAGAATGCCCACTTAGATGTTTCAATATAATATCAGAAAGAATTGCTAAGACTGTGTTTCTCGGCAACACATTTTAAAACAGTAGTACTTCTTCGATGAGACATATTAAACCCATATGTCATTATTTAATATTCACCTATCATTTGCTTTTCAGATATTCAGTCAGCACATCTTTGCTAATCTAATGGAAAATATGAACTTAGTTTGGGTCGAAAAAAAAAAAAAAAGCCTGTTGCCATCAAGTCATTTCCAATTCATAGTGACTCCCCCAAGGTTTCACAAGAGCAGCTATTGGATTCAAATTGTCAAACTTTCAGTTGGTAGCCATAGCTCTTAATGGCTATACCACCAAGGCTTCCTTGTTTGGCTTGGAGGCTATTTAACAATTTTTTTATTCATGGGTGTGTTGAAATTTACATGAACTTTTCCATCCACATACCTGAACTCCACAGTAGAACAGAAAGTGAAATTAATATATCCACATTGTATTTTACTAGTATTGAATAAGTTTAAAGGACTGAGCTGAGCTCAGACACTAAGAAAGGCAGTAAGAGCTAGAGGTCAGGTAGAAGTCTATCTACTCACACTAGATGGTAAAACTATTGAGGGTTTGAGAGCAGGGAGCCATGGAAGTTAGCAGAAAGAACAGGAACGTTGAGTCTCTGAATCAGAGTAGATTCCAAAAACAGAAAAACAAATGCATAAAAGAGGATAGATGGTAACAAAGACAATTTTCACAGACTTCAATAACGTGTCCAAGGACAATAACGGGCCCTCCCAAAGCTCATGCATTTTTGCTGGCTCAGCATCTTTTTTCCGCCATAAACTGCCTGTCTCTACCAGGCGATGCAGCCAGACCTACGGGCCCCAACCTTCCTTGCCCAAGGCATGGAAGCCTTAACTTTGCCTCTAGAGACAGGGCTTGCCTGAAAACTGAAATCAAGTTGAATCCAGCAGAACTGAGTAACATAGAATAAGCCCCAATAACATCATTTGAGCATCTAGGTCCCACTGAAATTAACTCCGACACTGCACACTTGTATGATATCAGGAAACTCTGATGGTGTAGTGGTTAAGTGCTATGTCTGCTAACCTAAAAGCTTGCAGTTCAAATCCACCAGGTGCTCCTTGGAAACTCTAGGGGCAGTTCTAATCTGACCTATCAGGTCATTATGAATTGGAATCACCTCAACAGCAGCGGGTAGATTTTTGGGGTTGTGAGCTATCATGCATGCCTTTTCGTTTTTTTAGTTTAAATTTGAGTGGGGTTTTGGTCACTTAAAACTGAGTTTTGAGTGGTACAGAAGCCAATATTACAAAGCAAAATAAACAACGCAGATTTGACATATGATAACTCCAATACAAAGACTGCCTTAATTAAATGGAGAGTTGCACCTCAGTCAATAGCAGAACCAAACCAAAGTCACTGCCATGGAATCTATTCTGACTTACAATGATACTATAGAATAGAGTAGAACTGCTCCACAGAACTTCCAAAGAGTGTCTGGTGGATTTGAACTGCCTACCTTTTGGTTAGCAGCCATAGCACTTAAACACAAAGTCACCAGGACTTCAATAATCTAACTAAGCCCCCCCCCCCCACACAAAGCAGTGCCATTGAGTTGATTCTGACTCAGGGAGACTCTCTAGGACAGAGTAGAACTGCTCCATATAGTTTCCAAGGAGCACCTGGCTGATTCAAACTGCCAATCTTCTGGTTAGCAGATGCAGCACTTAACCACTATGATACCAGAGTTTCTGTAGATAAATGCAAATTAACAGTGAAATGAAGTTTTAAAACTAGCTGACTTCTATAGTTCAGATAATGAATAATGTCTAATTACCTAATATTCCAAAGGTTAGAAAACTATACTATATACATTTTTAAATAGCACTGTGCAATATTTGAAAAATGAATGTCATAACACAATGACTGAGTGCAAACATGCTAGGCTGTTCCCTACTTCTACACACTATGTGAGAGATACAGTCTGGCCATCTGCTGTACACTGAACCACTTGGAGTCAGAAAGGGTTTGCAGCCCTAGGCATTTGAGGTAAAGCCAGTCCAATCTTTAGAAACTACAGATCTATGAAAAGGCCTGGAACTAAATCTAAAGGATGATCGCTGTTTTCAGAAAAACTTTTTCCTCTCACAATATAAAATGAACTGTTTTTATAATTCTAAATTCTGCTTCTAAGCCCATAGGGTTGTTTTCTTGCCTCTCCCACTGTTAAAGATCTGCCTATCACTTAAGGTCAATTATATTAAGTTTAATTTCCACAGATTCCCATTTCAACCTTAGTGCACTTCAATCTCTTCTGAAACTGTGAACTCTTAATATACTGTGGCAGTTAACAGAATTAAACACCACTCTGTTGTTCTCTATTTTTGTTAAGGCTAAGGTTAATGCAGTTGAAAAATGCAAATATGTTAGTTAAATAAATGTAAAAATATGAATTTCCATTTTCCCTCATGCTAGACTGAGTTAGGGATCAGATCACCAGACATTTCACCAGCTTCATCCTCACAGGTGAACCATTTCTTTCTTTCTTATGTTCCAAAGAAGAAAAACAAAGCCAGTTGCTCTCAAGTTGATCCATGTGTGTCCGAGCAGAACTGTACTCCCTAAGGTTTTCAATGACTGATATTTCAGTAATCAAGATTGCCAGGCATTTTTTTCAACTGTCTCTGGGTGAACTGGAACTAGTCAGTTTTTCAGTTAGCAGCCAAGAGTGTTAGCCATTACACTCCCTATTATTATGATTGTTTTTTTTCTTGTTAGGTGCAATGGAAACAATTTTTGATTATGTAACTACCCCATAGTGTTTTCTGGGCTGTAGTCTTTAGGAAACAGATCACCAGATTTTTCCCTAGCAAAGTGGTTGGGTGCATCTGAACTTCCAACATTTCAGTTAGTGACTGAGCACTTAACCATTACATTATAAGGACTCCTTTCGCACTATCGAGTGACTCTACAATAAAGAAAGAATATGTGAATACAGTGCCAGGAATCCATGCTTTCATAATGTGCTGTGCATCTATTTGCATTAGTACTGCACATAAAATATTACAAAAATTATCTTCTATGTCCATCCTCCATAGAGACTGAGAGATTCTTAAGAGTGGGATCATTCAGGGACCATGGTTTTACCACCTGCATGGGTTTATTCAATGTCAAGCACATAGTAGGAATAAAGCAAATGTTTTATAAATGAGCGGCTGTTTACATACTGGAATTGCATAATGACTTGAGTTAATTTTTAAATTATAATTTAAACAATTTTCCTACACTAGCCATTGCCTGAATCTACTGTAAAATTTTAGCATCACCAAATACGTTAGGAGTAGGATTCCTCAGGTGGCACAGTTAGGGACTAAACGACTGACTAACTGAAAGGCTGGAAGTCCAAACCCACCCAGAGGCACTTTGGAAGCAAGGCCTGGCCATCTACTTCTGACAGACAACAGCCATTGACAACCCTAAGGAGGCAGTGCTGCTCTGAAACAATGGGGTCACCTACAATTCATAAAAATAACAATAATAAATGTGTGATGACATATATGCCCCTGATACAATAAAAATAAAGCATACAGCACCACTTCAGAAACAAATTCAGTCCCTGAAATTCACTCTGAATCTAAGGAAGTCTCATCTAGGGGCAATGGTTTGTAAACTGTGGCTACAAGACCAGGATCATCAGCATCCCCAAGGATCTCGCTACAAATAAACCACAGACTAACGGAATCCGACATTCTGGGGCAGGGTGCAGCAAACTGTTTTCACAAGCTCTCCAGGCGATTCTGAGGCATACTCAAGGGATGAACTACTAGAATGAGAACCGCTGGTTTGGAGCTAACTTCCATTTATATCAGATATGGCACATAAAACAACGTGTTAAATAACACAAGCAAAAGCAAACACATAATTCAGAATGTAAGACATTTCACAGAACTACTGCAATAAGTTAGTGATACAGAAAACAATGTGACAAATATTAAGAGACTTAAAAGATTAAAAAAAAGGGAATGCACGTTATTTGAACCATGATTCAGATAAATCAAAGGCAAAAAGCACTTTTGAAAAATTGGGAATCTTTAATTATGAATGGGGTATTAGATGATAACATGGAATTACTATGTTAGATGTGATAACCTAGTATTTGGTTAAGTAGATATTTATGCAAGGCCATGTCCTCGTTTGTTAGTTAGGTTGAGGGATGAACGGGCAAAGTAATAAGAAAGAAAAAAAAGGAAAGTGCAAAAATAAATGCAGGCAAATCTTAACTGCAGAGTCTGGTGAGGGGCAGATATTTGGGTTCTCTGTGTTATACTCTGTACTCTGAGTACATTTTAAATTTTCAAAGCAAAAAGGACAAAAGTCTATGAATGTTGTGAGTAGTTCTGACTCCCTTCATTGTGACTTTCTACCATGGCATTCATTTACTCAACATTTGAAGAGCAGCTACTTCCTGCTGAGGAAGTGATTCAAGTGTTTGGCTGCTAACTGGAAGGTCAGTGGCTCAAATGCACCACTGGTTCAGAGGAAGAAGTTGGCCTCTGTAAAAATGACAGCCTTGAAAACCCTCTGTTTTCCAACCTCTGCTCTGTCCTAAAGGGTCACTATGTGGCAGAATCAACTCTATAGTAACTTATTAAAAAAAATAAAAAAAACTTCATGCTAGGCACTGCTGTAACAACAACAACAACAACAATAAAGCAAACCCATTGCCAGTGAGTTGACTCCAACTTACAGAGACCCGATAAGACAGAGTAGAGCTGCTCCATAGCGGTTCCAAGAGTGCCTGGTGAATCTGAACTGCCAACTTCTGATTAGCAGCCATAGCTCTTAATCACTACGCCACCAGGGTTTCCAACATTGTTCTAGGCTTACAGAAATGAGCAGATCCAAATTTTGTGATGCCTAAGATTGAGCTGGACCTGACTGGACAGTAGCGGGGTTGGTCTGTTTTTTTTAAGGTTATAAAGGAAACTTCAATGGCATAGTGGTTACGAGTTCACCTACTAACTAAAAGGTCAGCAGCTCAAAAACACCAGATGCTCCTTCACAACTATAGGGCAGTTTTACTCTCTCTTATAGGATTGGTGTGCACTGGAATCTGCTCAGCAGTAATGGGTTTGGTTTTGGGGTTAAGCTTATAAAATTGGAAGAACTGAAAGAATTTTCTTTTGAAAAATTGAATACAAAAGTGAATGTTTATTGTTTATTTAAAATGAGGAAAATCATGAATTACAAATTTTCTAAAAAGTTGATAAATACCACAAACAATTGACAAAGTACAGAAAAGTAGTATTTCTTAATTAACTCCTTGACCCACCTCTATATTACATTTTATTTCTACATTTCTTGTTCCCATATGCTTCACGACACTGAATTTGTAATAGTATATTCTATAGAGCTAATAGGAAGATAGCTCAGTCTTTAGGCCGTCTGATTGTAACGTGTCTTTTATTGTTGAGAGTTTAGAAATCTTCTTTGCTCTTCAAATTAATTATTGGTGATATCATGCACATTGTCAGATTATTTTGGGGAAACCCTTAATCAAGTTCCTTTCATGTTTAAGTGGTGACATTTCAGGGGCATTTCAAGTTTTCCTCAACTAATTTGTCATCCACGCCTCCATTAAAGTGACATTTATGAGTTTCTCGCTTTCTTCACTGATATAGGTCTTTTCTGACAAATCCAGCGCAAAACTGAGTCTTATCCCAATGTGTTTATACAAGTCATTTCTCTCCATTAATTGGATTCTTTCTTTCTCTTTAAGAAATACTGCTTATGAGTTGATTTTTCTTAGTACAAGTCACTCTTCAGTGTCAGAATAGTGTCTATCGATTTTATTTTTGCTATTGAATTTTCATATTCCATTAATGTTTCATCTGAATTTTTCCTTAGTTCTTTATTAAATAAAGATAAAAACTAATACATCCTTCATATATTTCCTATTTAAGAGCCTGTAGTATCTCCCTTGTTTTATTCAATAGGCTCAATGCATCTTCCTAAATTGTACTTGAAATACTATTAGCCACTGTGTGACATTATCTCCATAAATTACTTACAACTGCATGTGAATCTATAATTAATCTCAAAATAAACATTTAACTAAAACATTGTAATTCAACTATATCAAATCCTTAAACTATTTTTTTAGCACCTTGTTTGTGCTGGTTTGTTTGTCTTGCCTTTAAAACTATTTTTTCCGAGTGCTTAAAACACTTTTGTTCACATGTTTCAAGGCACACATAGCTTTACAATGGGTAGACTTTTGACACACTTAGAATTTTTAAAGCAGTTAACTGGAATGTTTAAAATATTCCATCTACAAACAAAACTGAGGGAGCATGTAACTTGTAAGACTCCTGACTAATCCATAACAATAGGTGCAATAAAACCCAAACAACCAACCCCATTGCTTTGGAGTTGATTCTGACTCATCACCATCCCACAGAGGCAGCTTTTCCTCCAATGAGATGAAGAGAAGACACTTTACGTGGCCTACATCTTCATTCTGATTGGGGATTTAGACAAGTATTTTGTTATCACTGTTCCCAGCAGCTGTTCTACGGAAACACTAGAAATGTGCTCAGTCCCAGTTCACAGATTGACCAAGAATATACTCAGTTTCAGTTTCTAATCACCTAGAACTGGTGTTATGCTTGGAATAAACCCAATATTAATAGCTTTTTGTTGAAAATAATAATAATAACAATAATAATACACAAAAACTGTTAACTGATCAGTTTGTCACACTGGCAGAGACAGCATAACATACACAGAGATGTATTTGGGGTCTTGTTAACTGATTTACCATTCTATGCATGTTTCTCATTATATACACAACTTTTTTTGAACAGTTTTGGGTATGTAAGTCACACTTAACATTTCATTTTGGCATTTTCAAAGTGCTTGTCCAAAATGAGTGAAATTTAGCAATTACTTTGAAAGTTCCCAAGAAACTTGTTATTTGAAAATGACTGTCTTACACAGTGACCGCTGAAAGGCAAACCTCATTCACTTGACAATTTGAAAATCTTTACTGCTCCTTTGGCACTTCAAAATGATACTTAGTATTCCTACAAGACTGCTTTTCAGGATGTTTGTTAGCTTGAGCATCAATTCACAAATTTTGGCACACACCAGAAGTTGCTGAGGTTACATGCTATCTAGTTGAGTCTGACTCACACTGACCTTATGCATACAAAAAAGAACATTGCCTGGTCCAGTGCCATGCCCCAAATTATTGTTACGCTTGAGCCCACTGCTGCAACCACTGTGCCAATCTGTCTTGTTGAGGGTCTTCTTTTTTTTTTTGCAAACCCTCTACTTTACCAAGTATGATAGCCTTCTCCAGGGATTGATTCCTCCTGACAGCATGTCCAAAATATGTGAGATGCAGTCTCACCATCCTTTCCTCTAAGGAGCATTTAGGTTATACTTCTTCCAAGATGCATCTGTTCATTCTTTTGGCAGCCCAAGGCATATAGAATATACTTTTGTAACACCACAATTCAGAAGTGTCAGTTTTTCTTCTATTTTCCTTATTCATTTTCCATCTTTTACATGCATATGATATGACTGAAAATACCATGACTTGGGTCAGGTGCACCTTAGTCTTCAAGGTGACATCTTTGCTTTCCAACACGTTAAAGAAATATTTTGTAACAAATTTGCCCAACACAATGCATCTTTTAATTTTTTGACTGCTGTTTCCATGGGTGTTGATTGTGAATTCAAGTCAAATGAGAACCTCAGTCTGTTGTCCATTTATCATGATGTTACTTATTGGTCCAGTTGTGAGGATTTTTGTTTTCTTGAGGTTGAGATGTAATGCATACTCAAGGCTGTGGTCTTCGATCTTTATCAGTAAGTGCTTCAAGTTCTCTTCACGTCCAGCAAGCACAGTTACGTTAAAAAGATACAATGCTGATGCATATCCTTCCTGACTTTAAACCATGCAGTGACTTTAAATCCCTTGTTCTGTTCTAACGACTGCCTCTTGATCCACGAACAGGTCCCTCATGTGCACAGTTAAGGGTTCTGGAACTCCGATTCTGTGCAATGTTATCCATGTTTTTTTATGAACCACAAAGTCAGATGCCTTTGCATAATCAATAAAACACAACTAAACATCTTTCTGATATTCTCTGCTCTCAGCCAAGAACTATCTGTCATTAGCAATGATAACCCTGGTTCCATGTTCTGTCTGAATCTGGCCTGAATTTCTGGCAGTTCCCTGTCAGTATACTGCTGCAGCTGTTTTTGAATGATCTTTAACAATATTTTACTTGCAGGTGATACTGATGACATTGGTCAATAATTTCTGCATTTGATTGGATCAACTTTCTTGGGAATAGCCATACACATAAGTCTTTTCCAGTCAGTTGGCCAGGTAGCTGTCTTCCAAATTTTTTGACATAAATGAGCACTTTCAGTGCTGTATCTTTTTGTTGAAACATCTCAGCTGATATCCCATCAATTCCTGGAGCCTTGTTTTTCACCAGTGTCTTCAATGCAACTTTGATTTCTTCCTTCTCTACCATTAGTTCCTGATCATATGCTACCTCTTCAGATGGTTCAAAGTCAGCCAGTTCTTTTTGGTATAACGATTCTGTGTATTCATTCCATATTATTTTGATGCTTCTTGCGTTGTTTAATATTTTCTCTACAGAATCCCTAAGTATTGGAACTCGAGGTTTGAAATTTTTCTCCAGTTCTTTCAGCTCAAGAAATGTTGATCATGTTCTTCCCTTCTGGTTTTCTATCTCCACCTCTTTGCACATGTCATTATAATACTTTACTGTGTCTTCTTGCACAGCCCTTTGAAATTGTCTGTTCAATTATTTTGCTTCATCATTTCTTCATTTTGCTTCAGCTACTCAATATTTAAGAGCAAGTTTCAGAGTCTCTTCTGACATCCCGTTTGGCTTTTTCTTTCTTTCCTGTCTTTTTAATGACCTCTTGCTTTCTTCACGTATGATGGCCTCAGTGTCATTCTACAACATATCTGGTCCTTGGTTATTAGTGTTCAACACATCACACTGTACTTGAGATGATATCTAAACTCAGGTGGGATATACTCGAAGTCATTCTTTGTCTCCTGTGGACTTTTCTAATTTTTTTTTTAGCTTCAGTTTGAACTTCCATATGAGGAATTGATGGTCTGTGCTATCACTGGCACCTGGTCTTGTTCTGACCGACGATATTGAGCTTTTCCATTGTCTCTTTCTATACATACAGTTGATTTGATTTCTGTCTATTCCATCTAGTGAGATCCAAGTATACAGTTGCTGATTGCGTTGTTGACAAAGGGTATTTGCAATGAAGAACTCATTGGTCTTGCAAAATTCTATCACGCAATCTCCAGCATTATTTCTGTCACCAAGGCCATCTACCAGTTCTTCCTTGTTTCCAACTTTTGCATTCCAATCACCAGAAGCTATCAATGCATACTGAGTACATGTTTGATTAGTTGCACACTGCAGAAGATAGTCAAAATCTTCAATTTGTTCATCTTTGGCCTTGGTGGTTGGTGGGTAAATCTCAGTAATAGTCGAGTTAACTAGTCTTCCCTGTAGGCATATGGATATTATGCTATTACAGACACCACTGCACTTCAGTGTAGCTCTTGAAATGTTCTTTCTGATGATGAATGTAACGCCATTCCTCTTCAAGTTGTCATTCGTGGCATAGTAGGCCATA
Source organism: Heterohyrax brucei (assembly GCA_028571685.1). Lineage (NCBI taxonomy): Eukaryota > Metazoa > Chordata > Mammalia > Hyracoidea > Procaviidae > Heterohyrax > Heterohyrax brucei. The sequence continues at coordinate 43,112,441 of CM053152.1, forward strand.
TGACTATCTCACTTAATATGGCCAATACCAGTCTATTTTAGTTCACTAATGCCTAGGATACCAATGTTCATGTATTCTATTTCATTTTTGATGATTTCCAATTTTCCTAGATTCATATATACCGGAATCACCTAAAAAATCCAACCAGTTTCTGTTGAGTCGATTCTGACTTATGGCGACCCTACAGGTTGGAGGAGAACTACCCTGTAGGGATTCCAAGGAGTAGCTGGTCACTTCAAACTACTAATCTTTTGGTTAGCAGCTGAGCTCTTAACCACCAGGGCTCCAGAATAACCCATCAAAAACCAAAACCATATCAAATGTCATCAAGTGAATTCTGACTCACAGTGACCCCATAGGATAGAATAGAACTGCCCCATAGGGTTTCCAAAGAGTGTGTGGTAGATTGAACTGTTGAGATTTTTGTTAAAAGCCGTAGCATCTAACTACTACACGAGCAAGGTTTCCATGAATAACCCACGGGGCTCGTTAAAATAAAGTTTGCTGAACTCTGTTCAGTTGATCTGGGCTAGCCCTCAAAATTTAGATTTCTGAAACTTCTCAGATGCTGCTGTTATGAGGATAAGACTTTGAGAACTACTAAATTAACTGACTTTTTATGTGATTTCAATATAATTCAAATCACCACGGTCATTCTGACTGAGCTCAATGGAATCATCATGACCTTTGAGACTTTTCAGTACTATATTTATCTACTCTAAAAACCCAATTATTTAATGTTTGCCTTACTCAAAATGGTCTACGAATAAACAAATATTTGTGAACTTTCATTTGCAAATAACAGGCCAGTATATCATATCACTTTAAGATTTCCTTTTCATTCTTCCCCAAAATAAGCTTGGAGATACTATCTCTCCTTCCCCCACTCCCTAATTTTATGTTCCGATTAAATCTCTGTAAGTAATATTGAATAGAGATTTGGGGGAAAAAATACTTTAAAAAAAAAAAAAAAACAAAAACAACCTAAATAGTACTGAATAAAATTAGCTCATCCTGAAAACCCTAGGGAGTAGTTCTACTTTGCACACATAGGGTTGCGATGGGGTAGAATGAATTCCACAGCAACTACCAACCAAAAATCACAGTGTGATATCACAGTGCTTAATTAAAGCCAAAACGAAACTGTTGCAGGCATTTGTATGTGCTCTGTTAACCCCTCAAATTGTGGTTTTCTTGATGGCTACTTTAAACATCTTTCTACTCTGTAGTTTCATGTGAGAAAGGACCCTGAATCCCATCATCTTTTGCTCTCTGTTATCATTCTTGTTTTCTATACTACCTTAGTTACTGTGATTCTTTTCTTTACTTTATAATTTTGATTAAATCTTTGTAAGTAATATTGAATTGAGATTTATAACTTTGACCATGAAAATTTTTAATTTTTTTAAAATACAGAGTTTTCAACACTTTGAAATCTCTGTCAGTCTTTTTATTTGTGTCTTCTTCTAAGATGCTTCCTTCACTTAATGAATTTAGGTATGGAAAAATACATAAAGTCAATATGAAAATATTTTTAAACCATTGCTGTCATTATGTGCTATATAATAGTGTTTAATATTATCTTTATACTACATATATTGAGTTGATGAATAGATATAAAAGCTTTATTTGTCTTCATGTCATTTGGCTGTGTCAGTGACATTGTACGCATCACTTTTTTTTTTCAGGAATGGCAGATCTAATCCAGACAAGTTGCATCAATGTAAGTTAAGAGGAAATTTGATAGGCGAGATGCATAAAATGTGTTAGAAGCATAAAGAACATGACCTTTGTAGGCCTCCTGCAGGCTTACATCATACAAACAAAAGATTTCAAATGAAATCTAATTTGTAGGATTCCTGTAAAATAAAAGAAATGTGTGTTTATGGAGTATATATTTCAAAGAGGAGAACATTAGCTGTAACACGCAATCCATAAGAAAAAAACACTTCCACTTATTATTTTACATATCTGATGATTAGATGATTGTTCTATGTTCTAAATGGTGGCTGCATACAGTTCAATCTTTGTTTCTACTATTTCCACTTCCTACATATTTCTAGTGCCAGTAACCATAGCACACATTTCGCATCAGGACCTCTGGCCCTGAACATCTTTATGACATGATGCTAGGCACACTGCAGGATTGTTCCCGAAAGTTCTTCACATACTGGCACAGCAAATTGTGATCCTAAATGCACACAGAAGCAATGTTGACCGTCCCTTTTTGTCCTTTGTTTTATATAAGGTTTTGGATGCAATAACTTTACAGATTATCTGTTACATGGGGCCCATGATACAATGAGAAGAAAATGGACATTATTCAGAGATCCTGGAACTGGTTGCAATGACAACAAATTTTTTAGTTACCTTCTTTCTGTAGGTAAAAGACACACACACTTTCAGTTTACTAGTAAGAATTGTGAATCCTGGTGCCACAGTAGCAAAGAACTTTAATCTACCAGCCACTCCTTAGAAATGTTAGGGAGAGGTTCTACTGTGTCCTATATGGTCACTGTCTAAGTCATCTAGTGCTGCTGTAACAGAAATACCCTAAAGAGATGGCTTTAACATAGAAAAATCTATTTTATAACAGTCTGGTAAGCTAGAAGTCCAAATTCATGGTATCTGCTCCAGGGAAGGCTTTCTCTCTTGTCTTGGCTCTGGAGGAAGGTCTTTGCCATCAATCTTCCTCTGATCAAGCTTCTAAGAGCCAGAACCTCTTCTGCAAAGAACGTACTCTGTTCCTTTTTAGTGGTATGATTCTCCATGTCTCTCTGCTTGCTTCTCTATTTTATATCTCAAAAGAGCTTTGCTTAAGACATAATCTAATTTTATAGATCCCATTAATGTAACTGCCAATAATCCATCTCATTACATCACAGTGACAGGAGTTACAATACACAGGGAAATTACATCAGACAACAAAATAGCAGACAATGATAGAATACTGGGGGGTCGTGACCTAGCCAAGTATTTTGACAGTTTTTTAGGGGGGGAGTCACAATTCAATACTTGACAGTTGCTATGAGTCATAATACACTCGACTACAACAGGTTTTAATAAGGATTGAGCTATTCTGATGGCACAATAGCAAAACACTCAGCTGTTAACCAAAAGGTTGGCAATTCTAGAATCGGCTCAATGGCAACAGGTTTGGTATGGGTTTATATACAGAAGGAGAGAGACAGAGAGAGATTTATTTCAAGGAAAAGGTTCATGTGGTTCAAGTAGTTTATGTGGTTCATGTGGGTCAGACATCATCCTGGAAGCTTCCCTAGATCTACATAGCTGCAGGAGCTGATAAATCCAAGATAAGCAGTGGACACAGCAGACAGCTGGCTCATGGACTGTGGAGCGGGATGTATCCAGTACCAGCAGGTAAGATAGCAGGCTCCTAGTTCATGTCTCAAGAACTGTAGGTCAAATGATGATGAGCTGAATGTAGGCTACAGAGCCAAACTATATCAGAACTGTCAAACCACTGAGAATCATGGCCCAGACAAGTTGACGCACAACCATAATCATTATCGTCCACCCCTTGTCAACTTAGCACCTATACACATCTCCTTAAACCATACATAATGTCTAAATAAAGTCATACTTACACCTAACAGGATTCAGTTGACACACGTACAATCAAAAAATGCACTAGCTCTGTTTACGTCTTATATTTTGTAAGTGAAGGAAAAAAAACACTTGATGTATACACATACAAGGAAGAAATACAACAACAGCGATCCTCATTTCTGCAACTCGTCATGTGGTCATAGCTGGTATTTAGAACTGCACCCTTTCAACACACAATCTGTATTTCCTTTATTTTCAGTAAGTACTTTAGCAGGTCATGGTTCTTTGCCATTAGTAGTCATATCAGAGGTAGGTTGCTGTAATTTTCCATTGACTTTGATTAAAAGGCATGGCAGTATTAAGAGATGCTAAGGGGTCTTCTGCATTCCAGACATAACCTTCTTTATTTCCATTATGTAACATAAATCTAATTGCCTCTTGGTAATCATCAATCACACCAGCCAATGTGATAACTCTCTTCTGTGCATGTTGATCTACAGTCACAAGGATTCAAAAGTTCTTGGGTGACATTCTTTCCAGTTCAGTGGAATCAGTGGTATGTCTCCAGGTAGAAGCATTCCTCCTTTTCAAACTAAGGCTTCTAGACCCACAAGGCATAGGGTCTCAGGACAAGAAGCAAAAATTCTGCAAGTGAGTCCCTAGGAACAATAGCATGTAACGCCACTCCCATTTTCACCCCTTGATTACTGGACCTACGAATCACAGCTATAGGAGAAACAGCTCCATATACTGGATGTTGATTTAGATCATATACAGCCTCCTGAAGAACGCTGATCAACTCTTCAAGGTATTGCCACCTACCTGGTATGTAACTGTGTCGTTAGAAGGCCATTCCATTGTTCCATAAAGCCAGTTACTTCAAGAAGACAAGAAACATAGTAAAATCAATGAAGTCCATAAGCATGGGCCTACTGCTGTACTTTATTTGCTGTGATGTGAGTCCCTTCATTGAGGTAATGCTGTACTGTATGGGATATTGTGACAGTGGATAAGGCATTCTGTGAGTCCATAGATGGTAGTTTTGGCAGAAACACTGCATGCAGGGAAGGAAAATTTGTACCCAGAGTAAGCGTCTATTCCAAAAAGAACAAAACATTGCCCTTTTTGTGATGGAAGTGGTCAGTGTAATCAACCTGCTACCACATTGCTAGATGATCACCTCAAGGAATGGTGCCATATCAGGGACTCAGTTAATCTCTGTTGCCAATCTACAGCAGTACATCTGGCTGGCTACTCGACAATGGCTGAAGGACAGTTGGTCTTGGTGAGTGCAAATCAATGCTGATGAGATCACGCATTACCTCCATCCCTGTTACAGTGACCACTTTGGTCATGATTCCATTGAGCAATGACAGGAGTAGCTGGGGAAAGAGGATGACTAGTTCCCAAAGAATGTGTTCTTCTATTGGTCTACTGTTAAAATCTTCGTTTGCCAAGGTGAGCATTCATGAGACACACAAATACCTTCACTTCTTTGGCCCATTCAGAGACATTTATCCACATACCTTTTTTCCATATCCCCTGGCCTCCAATCCCATCTCTTCAAAGACCTTGGCCATCCAGCCAAATCATTGACCACTGCCCATGAATCAGTATACACTGACACATCTGCCTATGTCTCCTTCAAAGACGAGTGAAAAACCAGGTGCACTGCTCCAAGTTCTCCTCATTGGGGGTATTTCTTTTCAGCACTGTGCCTCAGAGAGGTCCCAGAAAGGGGTTGTAGTGCTGCCACTATCCACTTTCAAGTGGTGCCTGTATGTCACCATAACCATTTGTAAACCAGTCACAAGTTTTCTCTTCCTCAGAAAGCTGATTATAAGGAACTCCCCCTGAAGTCATAGGTATAGACTAGAGACAGAATGCTACAGGAGTGGAGATCAGAAGCATTTGAGCTACTTCCTCAAGTAACTTACCAGGAACAAGGTACTATTCTATTCTAAGACATACATGAGGTATGGAAGTGGTTTTGCAATTGGATAATGGATAGAAGCTGAAAGAGTTATAAAGGACCTAATAGTAAAAGCCTAGACTGCCTTGAACAGATTGTTGGTAGAATTATGGACCTCAGACAATTCTATTGAGGGCTCAGAAGGAGGTGAAGAGAGCTTTAACACTGAAGACTGAGAGAAGCAGCAGAGAAATGTAGCAGAATAACCCACAGCCAATCCACAGAGCAAGAGAACTGAGTGCCTTTGGGCCAAGGCTCACTGGCAAAGTGGTGTGATTCTGGGCACTTACTGGTGGAGCGAAAGAGATCTGTAACACTTGCCGAAGTAGGGTAGAGGATGGGCCAGTTCAAGAGGCCTCAGAGACCAACAAGGCCCAGGAACCAGGAAGTAGAATATGAAGATGCAAGGAGGACAGAAAGCCAAGCTACCTCAGTTCAAAAGGTAGAAGCATGGCATACTGTGTCTCAAGAGTGGGTCTACAGACTATACGTTTCAAAATCAGATCTTCACTAACTTGTTTCCAGAGTTTGGGGATGGATACTGTTCACAAGTGTACAGGAGATGGGGCCAAATCCACTACCCAAAGCTGAGGAGGTTATGATTGCCATGCCCAAAGTATAGAAGAACAAGGCCTTCTGGAACTGAGGGGATACAGTTACTACTCAGTTGAACTAGGAGAATGAAACTGTCCAAAGCCAAGGGAGAAGAGTTGCTGTCCCAGTGGTTTTAGAAGACAGAGGCGAGGCCCAAGGCCTAGAGCTTTCCACCCAGAATCCAGAGTGTGACCAATACCCAGTATCTAGAGGGCAGGGCCATTACCTAGGCGGTTTCAGAGAACAGTGGACTGTTTTCAAAACTTGAGAGCTAATCTAAATTGTTTTGCTTCCTTTGGGACTTGCTTGTTGTCTGTTACCCCCTTATTTCTTCCAATCGCTCCCATCTGTAGTAGAGATCTGGCAGGCCCCAGGATGAAATGTTATGGATTGAGTTGTATTCCACCCCAAATATGTGTCAACTGGCTAGGCCATGACTTCCAGTACTGTGCTGCGGTCCTCATTTTGTGATCCGACGTAATTATCTTATGTTTTGTAAATCCTGTTGTCTATGATGTTAATGAGGCAGTACACAGTCTAAATGATTAGGTTGTATTTTGAGATTAGACAAGTAAGGAGCAATTAGAGAGACCTCCTACCATCAAGAAAGAAGATTCAGGAGTGGATCTTGTCCTTGGGACATAGAGTCTCTACTGAGATATGTCTAGTTCCAAGGGCAGATTGATGACAAGGACCTTTCCCTAGAGCTGGCAGACAGAGAAAACCTTCCACTAGAGTTGTTGTCCTGAATTCAGACTTCTAGCCTCCTAGACTGTAACTGAGTAAGTTCTGTTGTTAAAGCTCCCCTTTTGTGGTACTTTTGTTATAGTACTATTAGATAACCAAGGCAAGGGGCAGTTATCAGAACTTAAAGTTGAAATATTTCCAACAGGCACTTCTGATTAGATACTTTGCTTTTCACTGTGAAGTTTCTAAGAGGATTTTCTGTTTTTCCCAGCAGTAATTTGCATAATCCTTTTGCTTGTTTGTTTGTTTTTTAATTTGCTGATATGAGCCAGCTGTCAATAACGGAAATCTCTGAATGCTACAATGAAACTTTTTTTATGAGAATAATGACCTTTGATCTGGTGAGAGGGGGACATGATATTTTTAGGCCATAAACTAAATCATTAATAGTATGCTAAAAGTTATAAAAACAAAGTTTTATAGAAAGAAAGTGCAGTTATGATGCAAGAAATATTTCCTCCTATTTTCCTTTAACTGTGAGTTTTCACAGTTCTCACTTCCTTCCTCACATCTCTGAGAGGTTACCGATGGGCTGTAAGTGAAAAAATTCATGGACACAGGAGAGTAAAAAAGTCTTCATGCCAAGCATGTCACTTTACTCTCAATTTAAGGGGTTCCTCTTTAGTTAGTTCTGTTTGAGTACTACTATTAGACACTGGAGCAGAGAAAGAGAACATAGAGCTGTCATTTCTGCCATTTTAAACATTTTTTTTTATTCTGATGAAAATGGTTGTTAAATACAGAGTCAATTTATGAGAAACAGTTTTTGAGGATGGCAGACCTCAGATGCATGTGGTACAATCACAGCGAGAGATTCAATACCAACCAGAGAAAAAAGGAAATGATTTCAGATATTAACACACATTTCAAGGGAGGAAGGTTAGTATACGCTGTCATTAAAAACAGGTTTAGAAAAATGGATTCATGTGACTGTCTCATGTCAGATATACCTAATGTGTCAAATGGTTACTGAAGTTTTTCTATTTGAGAAAAAATTGCTCCTTCATTCCACAGATTCCATTTAGAAATATAAGTCAGAAGTCAGAAGCAATGCATTCTATTTGAAGTTGCTACATACTTCTATGTGAAAGAATTGCTCCTGAGAGACTGTGACACATATTTGAGCCAATTTGTCAAGACTTTTATTTTTATGATACAAATAATGATAGAAATATGTGCTAGCAGTGACAGTTAAGGTTTCTTTCAACCCCAAGTTTCTATTATTATAGCAGTTTTAGAAGAATCCAACTAAGTGTATATTTTTCAAGCTTCTAGCAGTAGATGCGGATGCTGTCAGAGACACTAGTTTTACCTTTCATTGCAAGGTTAGAATATACCATAATTAGTGAAGTGCTGTGACTCAGTATGCAAAAATATCAATCTCTGATTTAATTCATTTTATAAATTTTCAAATACAATGATTAGAGTCATCAACCTATCATCCTCAAGCAGACATTCCAAAATGGCAAAGTTCTATTACCTCGATGTGGTTTCTACAATTAAAATAACAGAAGACAGACACAGGACTCAAAACTCGTAATATCTATTATAAATACTGTCCTGAATTGCATTATGTTCCCTAAAAAATGTGTAGCAATTTGGCTGGGCCATTATTTCTGGTATTGTGTTCTGTTGCTCCATGTTGTAAATTCTGCCTCTGTGATGTTAATGAGGGCGGAGGGGCAGAAATTGTCTGCTGCAGCAGGACTCATTGTGTGTTCCAGGGCAGGACTCAATGTGTAAGATTGTTTTGTGCCTTGAGGCAGTTTCTTGAGATATAAAGAGATTTAGGAACATCACACCACCAACAAAGCACTAGAGCACATCCTTTAGCCCTCAGGTTCCTGAGCCAGGATGCTCTCACATCAAATGTGGGCTCTTAGCCTACCTGACTGCGACAATTTCTCATAATGAATTTGGATTTGTAGTTTACTGGACTGTGACAATAAAATTTCTATTTTTAAAGCAATGCACTTGTGATATTTCTATTAAAGCAGCACTAAATAACTAAATATCAATTAGATTTTGTTAATATACTTTTAGAAAGATCAAAGTTATGTGTACTGATTATGTATTTTTGACAAACACTGAATTTACAGTAATTTTCATTATCCATATGTCTAATAGATAATCTTTCTTTTTAAATTTGAGTTGGAAGGTGAGCCTTGAAAGTGAACTGAACTCCCAATCACTAATTCCATCATCACCAAAAGTTCACACGATTATAATATTACAGTGCTTCTGAAGCACTAGTAACATATTTATTCAAAAGGGAATGGGGAAAATATTTCAGCAACATTTGGTCATTTGTTTACCAGCCTATAATTTAGACATTAAAAATACAATTGATACTTTGCAAGTAGAATTACCAGCCCTGGTATCTATTTTTCATTGCTCTTAACTTGCAGATTGAATATTAAATTTTGTTTCATTTCCCTTATTCTTAAAAATTACTTGAGTAGTAAATGACGTTATCAATAACAACAGCAACAATAATATCAATCACATTGTGTTTATTATGTTCTGTATTTAGTACTTTACCCACACTCATTTCTAAGTTCATTCTCCCCAACGAACCCTTAACATAGATGCTATCATGACACTCATTTTACTGGTGAGAAAAGTGAGAGACAGATTAAGTGGCTAGCCCAAGGCTTCACAGCTAGTAAACGGTGGAAATGGAATTTGAATGCATGCATTCTGGCTTCAGTAGTCGCCTTTTTCCCTCAAATCCAGTGTTACAGACCACAATACTTATTTACTATAATTTCTGATTAGAGATTTTTTACTGTGACAATATATGATAAATTCTATCTTTATGTCTATATTTGAAGCCTTGGTAGTGCAGTGGTTAAGAGCTCAGCAGCTAAGCCAAAGGTTGGCAGCTCTAATCTACCAGCCACTTCGTGGAAACCCTGTGGGGCAGTTCTACTCAGTTTCATGGGATCGCCATGAGTAGGAATTGACTTGATGGCAACAGGTTTCGGGTTCTCTTTTCTTTGGTTTATTTATCAGTTTGTTGTACTGTGGTGGCCTGTATGTTGTTGTCATGCTGAAGCTATGCCACCACTATTTCAACTACTAAACAAAGTCACCTGCGATGAATCAATTTCATCAAAGTTGCCAGACTAAGACAGACTAGGAAGAAAGGCCTGGTGATCCACTTTTAAAAGCTAGGCAATAAAAGCCCTAGAGATCAGAACAGAAGCCTGTCCTATACGGTGCTGTAGGATGAGTCCTCTAGGGTGGAAGTCACTGAAAACATCCAGCGAGGGTGACAGTGAACCTTAGGCATACCCATAGTAATGGCATAGCAGAAACTATGAGGTAGTCCTGGGCAACATTTTTTTCAATTGGTCATGGGTCACTGTGAGTACAAGCCAATTCAATGGCAACTAACAATCACAATAATCACAATTCATTTCTCATTCAGGTGAGGTCAAAAGTAGGTTTCCCTGACTGGCATGTGGCTTCATACGCGGTAGTTCAGGAACTCAGACTCCTTCTATATTACGAAAATCTAGAGTCTTGGAATCCTTTGTTTTCAGCCAACAGAGGAGGAAAAAAACTTGGGAAGTTTCTGTGGGCCATTCCTGGAACCCTGTGCTTCTCCATTCACCTTCGGCAGCAGAGAACTCAGCCACAGGGCACCAGAACTACCAAAAGTTTAAAAATGTTGTATAGCTGTGTGCCCAGGAAGAAGAGAAAACTAGATTAGTGAAAAGCTGGCCAGTCCCTGTCCCACCAGTCTCTGGGTATCTTCCTAGCAAAGTTCTACTCATACTTTCTCACTCAAAATGAATTTTCATTCAACTCTATCTCTGACTCTTCAAGAGACTCTTGATGCGTATATCACAGTGAAGGATACCAGCACACAGAAAAGCTGCTTGAAAGTTCAAGCAGGATTGGAAAAATCACCTAACTAAAGTCAAAGAGAGAGTGCAGGTGTCAGAGAAACATTCAGAGCATGTTGTATTCTCTCACCAGTCTGGTCCCCACTGACTATTGTTCTTTCCTCCATGGGAACAATTTATCTGCCAAATCTTCATTTTATTATCTATTCCTGGTATAAGAAATTGAACTTCTCTGAGGGCAAAAATTATGAATGTATGCATTATCTGTACACAATAAGCATATAAAATACTCTTGGTTTGTTAATTATTAATTAAATGCACTCCAAAAATCTTTGTGATAGGAACATTCTTGTTGTTGTTAGTCACTGCCTAGGATTCCTGGTGACCCCGTGTGTGCACAGTAGAACTGATATATGAAGTGTTCCAGGACTGTAATCTTTTGGAAGCAGATGGGTGGTCCCATGGCTTCAAACTGCCAATCTTTCAGCTAGCAGTCAAGTACTTAACAGCTTGTGCTACCCAGGGACTCTGTGAAAGAGATATAAAAGCTGCTTAATAAAAGCCGTGATTTCTTGTTGGACAATACTGTTTTTTAATTATGGAGTGAAAAACAGAGAATACAAATAAACAATTTAAGTAAAGACAGAAACACAGAACTGTTTTTCATTGATACTTCCTTTTGAAGGAGACATGCAGGGAACGGTTGGTTGCACACCAAAACTTATATATATATAACAGGACAGAGTACAACTGTCCTGCAGAGGTTTCAAGAAGTGCCTCATAGATTTGCATTGCTGAGCTTTTGGTAAGTAGCGGTAGCACTTAACCACTATCCCACCAGGGTTTCCATATATATATATATATGTATGCATGTATCTGATGGATTATATATTTACATATATGAGTGTGTGTGTCTGTATATATATATATGATGAATTTTTAGGTTAAAAACATAAAATCTAAGAAGCAATACTCAAACAGACTTTACAGCATACTTGCTTTTACATGTGTTCAGGAAAACATTGAAAAGAAACTCAGCCCCACGTATCCCTTTATAGGTAAACCAAGAAGAATAAGTGGACAAAAAGAGTATGATGCCTAACAAAAACCAATTTTTTTATCAGTCTATTTGATTGACATCTGAGGTTTATTATATGCAAATATGCTGGACACAGTTTTGTCCTCTAACATTGTAAATTATCTGTTCATCCTTTTTACCCATCTATAAAATGTCCTGACCCTGTTGTCTGACTCCACGTCTAGTTAATTATACAATAACACACTACTCATTTAAAATATCTTAAATTATAAGATAAAAATATTATTACTCACAATCCTATATTTGAAACCCACAGCCAAATGCATTTTGTAACTTAGAATTTATTTTTAGATTTAGAAATAACAGATGGTACAAAAAACTATATATTTTTAAATATCCCAGAAACGCTCTATACAAAACATATAAATACTTCTCTAAAAATTATATGAATATTTAAGCTAAAAGAGATAAACAGCTCATTTACATTAATCCATATCAGGTTTTGCAAAAAATGAGTTGCCACAAAGTTATGTAAACAGCTATTTGTCAGAGCCTTTTAGATTTTAGAATTATAAGAAAGAGACTATATTAGAAAGCCATTAATACTGCAATGGGTAAATTAGAAATGGTTTCTAAATTGCTTAGTTAGTAACCAAATTTAATAAATCACAACTATTTAAATATCACAGTTTTTAATTTTGTGTGACCAATTCAGAAACAATATGAAACACATACTGTTGCATTCCAACATCTCCCTCAAGCTCCAAATTTTTCATTCCCTTTTCTGCGATGATGTGTGTTAGCGGTAAGCTAAGCAAATAGCTTAGCTGTCCATTCTCATTCATATTTGTTGTTGTTGTTGTTCTTAGGTGCCCTTGCATGGCTGCTGACTCATAGCAACTCTATGTACAATAGAATGAAACACTGCCCGGTCCTGCACCACACCCACAATCCTTTTTATGCTTAAGCCCACCTTTGCAGCCACTGCGTCAAACCATCTCCTTGAGGGTCTACCTCTTTTTCGCGAATGCTCTGCTTTGTCAAGCATGATGTCCTTCTCCAGGGACTGATCCCTTCTGACAACTGTAAGACACAGTCTCAATATTTTTGCTTCCAAGGAGCACACTGGTTGTACTTCTTCAAGAACAGATCTGTTTGTTCTTTTGGCAGTCCATGGTACATTCAACATTCTTCCCCAACACCATAATTCAAAGGCATCAATTCGTCTTCCGTCTTCCTTATTCATTGTCCAGCTTTCACACGCATATGATGCAAATGAAAATACCATAACTTGGGTCAGGCGCACCTTAGTCTTCAAGGTGACAGCTTTACTTTTCAACACTTTAAAGATGTCCTTTGCAGGAGATTTTCCCAATGCAATGTGTCTTTTGACTTCTTGACTACTGCTTCCGTGGTGTCAATTGTAGAATTCAGTAAAATGAAGTCCTTGACAACTTCCATCCTTTCTACATTTATCATGATGTTGCTTTCTTGTCCGGTTCTGAGGATTTTTGTTTTTTTGATTCAGGTACAATCCACACTGAAGGCTGTGGTCTTTGATCTTCATCGTATTAGATTAAATGATATGAACTTGTCAGATATTGGCAATTTTAATTACCACAAATTAATAGTTAGCAAAAACAGGAAATAAGCTAAGGTAAAAAGCTAGTGCTTGGCTTGCAAAAAATATTTGGTTAAATATTTCTTTCTTGCACATGATTTCAGTCAAGTTGAAAAAATCATCTAAGAATTCACCACAGTATAAGCCAAAACAAAATAACCACCTCCAAACCAAACTCATTATCTTTGAGTCAATTCTTGTGGGTTTGAACTGCTGACCATTTGGCTAGCAGCCTAGTACTTTACCTACTGTACTACCAGGCTCCTTATCCAAGATAAAAAACTAAAAACCCACTGCCATCAAGTTTATTCCAACTTACAGCAACCCTATAGGACCCAGCAGAACTGTTCCATAACATTTCTGATGAGTGCCTGGTGGATCTGAACTGTCAATCTTTTGGTCAGCAGTCATAGCACTTAACTAGTATGCCAGCAAGATTTCTTTCATCAAGATATAACTTGTGAAAAAAGGACGTGTTCTTGGGTTATAGGAAACTGGGTCTTCATACCTTATAAGTAAAATGGCTAAACAACAATGGCAAATTATTCTTGTCACAGGGCTGTATCTGATTAACATCAGTAAAACAAAAGACCAATTTTTCTTTTTACCAACAAATCTCACTAAGCTCATAATTCATAATAAATAGCTTATAAAAAATGCAAAAGAAGTCTGGATCATATTTTTACTTCATAATCCTTATGTACGGGAACCCTGGTGGTACAGTGGTTAAGAGCTCAACTATTAATCAAAAGTCACCAGTTCAAACCCACCAGCAACTCTACTGAAGAAAAATGTAGTAGTCGGCTTCCATAAATATTTATAGCCTTGGAAATGCTTATGGGGCAGTTCTGTTTTGTCCTAGAGGGTCTATATGCGTTGGAAGTAACTCCATGGCAACAAGTTTTTCAGAATCTTTATATCTGGAGTCCATGGGCAACACAAGTGGTTAAGTACTGGTTGCTAGGAATCTACTAGACAGTAATTAACAACAACAGTAACAATCCCTATATGTCACCATACCCTAGGAAGAGTCATACAGGTGAATATGAGACAGGGATGAGAAGGGCAGTCTAACCATACCGTGGAACATTCCAGAGTGATAAGCAACTTATTTTATCACCCATACCCAGGGAAGAGTTGCTTGTTATCTCTAAAGTTGTTTTTCAGAGAAGCCAGTTTAGATCTATTTCAGAGACTTATACAGACAAGAGAAAGGTGACAACTACATGTCCTTCCAACAGGGGCACCCAAGAGCTACAATCAAGGACTGGGAGATTCAACTAGGGGAAAAAGAAACTGCACAGGTGCAACACCCCATAATAAGTCCTGCTACCAGTCCCAGAAGCCCTTGTGGCAGGAACCATCTTGGCATCCGGCTGTGTGTGCAACCAAAGGACAAGCAGTTGCCTGCTGTCCAAAAAAAGAAGTTCTTCAGATCTCCATGGCTGACGTATTGTCCTCAACTGTACCCCAGGTACAGACAAGCTATCAAAGCCCAACCGTGCACTTGCTCAGTGGTGCAGCCTGCAGGAGTGCAATATACCTGCTGCTGTCCCACTTCAAAGTGCTTCTATTTCCTAATAAAGATTTCTTTCCTAGGCTAGCCAAGCCTCCCTCAGAAATTGTTTCTCATGGATCTGACAAGGATCCTTGAGGGTCTTAAAAGACCTCTGGTAACAAATATCCTTTTAGATAGGCAACATTTACATCACACTTACATAGAAATAACCCCCTGGGTTTAAAAAATGTGCCAGCTTTCTGAGGGTGGTCAGTGCTATCATTATACACAGACACACCAAAAAAAGAAAAAAAAAAAACAAAAACTTGCTGATTTGTACTTTGCAGTTCTCAAGAAGATATAATAGAGTCTCAAGGTTTTGCAAATTGCTAACATTTGGCCAAAGGCTGTCTGTAATTGAAGCAATTTAATTCTCAGCTCCCCTGTTTGCTATCTGTGTGACCCTGGATGATTTACTTAACATGCTTAAATCTCAGTTTCCTCATTAAAAATCTGACTGTAATAATGGGACCTACCTGGAAGGATTACAATTCAAAGGAATGACACAGTGTTTAAGAACAAATGTTGCTTGAGAATTATTTCCCAAAGAGATAAATACTATCATGCCATATATCAAACTTATAACAAAAGTGAGGGCTATGATGTAATAAAATATTTTAAAGAGCAGCAACATCCTTTTTTAACCCCTGAAAAACAAGAGCTATTCCTAAATTACCCCAGCTATAAAACATCACCAATTACTTTTAAGTCAGTTCTGACTCACAACAACCCCAAGTGTTACAGAGTAGAACACCACAGAGATTTCATGGCTGTGATCTTTTGGAAGCAAACTACCTGGCCTTTCTTCAGAGGTACCTCTAGTAGGTTCAAACCACCAATGTTTTGGTTGAGAGTTGAGAATTTCAGCATTTTGCAGCACCCAAGGACTTCTATAAAACCAAACATGAGATCACTCACAGAGCGATGTTTTTGACAGCTAGGGAACTCAGGCATTTGAAAGTGTTTACTGAGGGAGAATACACCTCCTGCACTATGGGGGAAGTTGAACCCTCACAGGTACAAAATTGTGAGTGCATAAATACACTGGATTCCTGCAAGCTGGTGCTAGAAATATTTTGATTACTCAACTTTTAGTAATTTGTGTGTATTTTAAAACGCTGTCCATATTTATTTTAAAACAGGCTATTTTAAGGCTAAAGCTTTCATGGCTATCACCATAGCTTTCCAGTGGTTTATTACTAGTTGTTAAACTTGATCCTTAACAATTTCCTTGAAGGCATTTCAATTTATTTTCTCTCTGGAGCAATATTAGAAAACCCTTATGTCTTAATCTCCGTTCATAATTTTTTTATCCTAGAGAAACACATTAAATGATGCAATATTGGGCAAAATAAAATGCAATCAAAATTTTCAGTTTTGCAAAGGCTGTACTTTCAACAAGTTTTAGGCAGAGGAGAGAATATGGAATTTCTAATCAATGCATGTTGAAAAAGGCATAAACTATTCAGAAATGGATTTATTTTTAATGAACACGAAATCCTGACTTCCTTAATCTCTCTAAATTGATCAGCACATCATCACAGACTGAACAGACAGTCAAAGAGCCACGGGTTAGTGTCCAAGTAAGAAGCCCTGGTGGCACAGTGGTTAAGTGCTCGAATGCTAAATGAAATGTGGATGGTTTGAACCCACCAGAGAAAAATGAGGCAGTCTCCTTCGATAAAGAAATACTTCCATAAAGAACTACTACCTTGGAAACCCTGTGGGGCAGTTCAGCTCTGTTCCACAGTGTTGCCATACAGATGGCTGACAATTTACATCACAAACACATTCTAGAAAAAGTGCTACATACCTCATTGCTGAATATCACTATAGTCACCTATGAAGTACTCCCCTTGGGAAGCTATACACTAATACCAGTGCCTAGTCTACCCTTCAAAGCAATTTTGGAACTCTTTTTCTGTAATGGCCATCAGAGCTGTCATTCTATTACCCTTTATGTCCTGAATGCCATCAAAATCTCTTCCTTTCTATATTTCCTTTATCTTTGGGTAAAGAAAAAAGTCATTGGGGGCCAGATCAGGTGGGTAGGGAGGGTGTTCCAATACAGTTAATTGTTTACTGGCTAAAAACTGCCTCACAGACAGCCATACAGTTAAGCTTGCAAACTTGCCACCATGTACAATGGCCATTCCAGAAAGAGTTCTAAAATTGCTCTGGAGGGTGGACTAGGTGCTGGCATTGGTGTGTAGCTTCCCAAAGGAAATTCTTTGAAGGTGACCCTAGTGATATTTAGCAACGTGGTATGTAGCACTTAAAACACTGAAGTTTGCCGACTTAATTGTCAGACCTCATTACAGAATCAACTCAGCAACACACAACAGTAACAACAACATTATCCACTTTTACAGATAATTCACAATATAGACGTGTAGTTACGCATATAAATAGTGAATGGAATTAGTTTTCAACCCATGATCAACTAAATCACATTCCAGTGCTTTATTCTTAAGCATAAATAAAAGTAATAAATAAACCAAGAAAAGCACCAAGCTTGTCTAATGTGTGAAATCTTTCCACTTGTACTCAGCTCTAAGTACATTATTGCACAAAATATGCTATACTCACTTTCTTCCAGTGGGAAAGGGATATTTGTTAAAAATATAATTGTAACTATTCAGTATATTGCTTTAAATATCTATTAATGCTCTTTTATGAATTTGGGGGCAATTTTTTTTATTGTTTTATTTTACCACAGGAAGGGACTTTGTGAGCCCAGGTACAATGTAAAACAGGACTGGATGAAACAGAACAGCCTAAATAACATTCTATTAAGTGAAGAACTAAATCACATACTTGACTCCAAAAAAAAAAAAAAGAACAAATCGTTTTAAAAGGAAAACTGAATTTTAAAACTCAGAATTAAGTTTATTTATTTCAACTAAACAGTTCCCCTAGCATAAAAACCAGAGCACAATCAAATTAAATATTGAGCCCAATTTCTCCTGTTAGATTCTCCCTGTTCTGAGAGAAAAATTTCAGTGGAAAATCATGATTGGTATAAATACTATACTGTGACAGTTAGTGACTACACTTCATACTGCTGTTCTAAAATAGTTCATATCTCCCCATAGTCCCACAAAGTTCCTATATTATAGACAGAGAGCACTCATAACAATAGCAGGGGTACCAGACATTGTTACTTCCAAAATAAAAGCTAAACAAGCTAGTTTTTAGGTTGAGACAGGACAATTTTTGCTGTTACTCAATGAAGCCAAAGCCAAGTGCCGTCATTTTTTCAGTTTGTTGTGATGTGCCCTCGAGTCAGGTCAAACTCACAGTGATCGTATGGGACAGAGGACTCTGTAAGGTCTCCAAGGAGCAGCTGATAGATTCAAAGTGCTGACCACTAAATTACCAGGGCTCCAGCTTGTTTAATGATGATTTAATTGTTTGTAATCTGTTGTCTGTGACACCAAGCTATAAAATAGTCTGTCACTGATTCATAAAAACTTAGTAAACCAAACCAAACCCACTGCTGCCCAGTTAATTCTTACTCACAGTGACCTTTGCAGAAAGCATCAAATAACACCACAGCATTGCTTACTTTACATGTCAAGTGATACCAGCCTTCTGACCCACTTAAATATTTCAGTGTGGTATTAACATCTTATAGGAGGATTGATGGTGGAATGGTTAAGCAGTTGGCTGGTAACCAAAAGGTCAGCAGTTGAAACTCGCCCAGAAGTTCTACGGGGGAAAAGACCTGGTGATCTGCTCCTAAAGATTATAGTATGCAAGCATTAGCTGGGGATCTTGATGGGTGGGTGGCTTGTGAGCACCAGAAGCACAACTTGGCACTAGCAGCCACCCACGGCTCTAGACACCTGCAGTCTGTCAAGCTGTCAGGATAGCTATATCAGTGCTCACCATAATAAAATATTACGATCAGTTTATCTCAATAAATTTGATGCCTTAGGTTAAAAGGACAAATTACTTGAAAGACACAAACCACTGAATCTCACTCAAGGAGTAAAAAAAAAGGAAATAATGCAAATAGTCTTTATCTATTAAATGCATTGAATTTGTCATTAAAAACTTGCCATCAAAGAAAACTTCAGGCCCAGGTGGACTACTGGTGAATTATACCACACGTTTAAAGAAACAATAATATCAACTCTATACAACCAAACCCAGATAACAGAAGAGAAGCAAAACTTCCTAACTCAATTTGCAAATCAGCTTTGCCATGCTACCAAAATAAACTACCAAAAAAAACTATAGTACAATATTACTCACAAAAATAAGTGTGAAAATCCTCAACCAAATTCTAGCTAATCAAATCAAACACTAGCAAATGAAACTGAAGTTAGTATATAAAAATTGTATTACATTATGGCTGTGTATTTACTATGGGAATGTAAGGTTGTAATAAATATTTAAAAGTCACACAAAGCAATTTACTTTATCAACAGACTAAAAAAGAAAAGCTATCTGATCATCTCATTAACTGCAGGAACAAAGTATATGACTAGATTCAACAACCATTTATGCTAAAAACTTAGAGCAAACTAAGAATTTAAGGGAGCTTTCTCAACCCAGTTAAAAGGTATCTACAAAACATACAGTTAACATCAAAGCTAAGAGTGAGAGAGTGAGTACTTTCCCTGTATTGTCAGAAATATAGAAGGGAAAGATGCTCACTCTCATCACTTTTATTTAATGTTAAACTGGAGGTCATGGCCAATATAATAAATAATAATAACACCATCTCTAGTTGGAGACATGATTGTATATGTAGAAAAACTCTAAGAATCTATAATAAAGTACCACTTGACCTAGTAAGTGAATTTAGCAAGGTTACAGGTTTCAAAGTTAACTAAAAAGCAAACAGCACAACAATTGTTTTCCTATATACTAGCAAGAAACAACTGGAAAATAAATCTAAAAAAACAGTATCATTCATAATAGCACAAAATATTTAAAAATCAGAAAGCAATGGAAAAACCTACATGTGTATATATTTAAAGACTTGGTATTAAGATATGGATACATCACAAATTGATATATAGATAGAAAACAATCTCAATTAAAATCCCAGCAGTTTTTTAAACAGAAATTTGTAAGTTGATTTTAAAATTTAATGGAAAGGATCTAGAACAAACTTTTTTTAAAAAAAGAACAAGAGAAATTACACTACCTTATTTCAAAATTATTATAAAACTATAGTAATCAATACTGTGGTACTGGTGTCAGAAGGGAATAGAGAATGCACACACACACACATACACACACATCAACTGATTTTCAACAAAGATGCCAAGAGAAATCAATGGATCAAAGATAGTCCTTTTTTTAAAAAATCATGCTGAAGTAGGACACTTATATGAAAAAAGGGAACCTATACTTAACCCTGTTAAAACATGTTTTTGAGTCTGAGTTAGGCAAATATTCCTTAGATACCACAAAGTAAAAAAATATTATAAATTGGATTTTATAAAAGTTTAGAACATCCGCTCATTGAATAACACTGATAATATAACAAATGAAGTCACAAACTGGAAGAAAATATTTATAAAACACACATCTGATAAGAACTAGTACTCAGCATATATAAAGAACACTTAAAAAGAAAGTAAACAACTTAATAAACAACAGGTGAACACTTGAACAGCCATTTAACCAAAGATGGAAGAATGTCAAATAAACACATGAAAAGGTGTCAGCATCATTAGTCATTAACAAAATACAACTTAAAACCACACTGAGATGTCACCCACTCAACGCACATTTATTAGAACAGCTAAAACAAAACTGACAATAACAAGGTCTAGTACCAGGGGAACTGCTTCTGGGACTCTTATATATTGCTGGCAATAACACAAAATAGACAGTCACTTTGGCAATTTACAGTTTCTTTTAAATTTCAATATATACTTCTCACAGAACTTCATATTTAGCTTTTCCCCAAAAGAACTGAAAACTTCTGTTTACACAAAAATTTGTTCATGAATGTTTACAGTGACTTAGAATTGCCAAAACTGAAGAAAATTTGAATGTCCTTCAACTGGTCAATATATTCATACAATAGGGCATTAATGAGCAACAAAAAAGAACAACCACTGAAACAGAACAAATGGATAAAATCACACATTATGCTAAGTGAAAGAAGCCAGACTTAAAGGCTGTTACTATACAATTCTATTGATCAGATATTGTGGAAAAGAAAAAATTACATAAATAGAAGATATATTTATGATTACCTGGGGCTGGAGGTCTAGGCAGAGCATTGACTACAAAGGGTAATGAGGAAATTTGGGGGTAGCTTTTCGTGTCAATGAATCTTTTCCATATCTTAATTGTTTGGATGGTTATACAGCTACATTAATTTGTCAAAACTCACAGATCTCCACACTGAAAGGATAAACTCTGTATTAAAGTATACTATGCTAACCAACTCTGGTGGTGTCATGGTTAAGTGCTATGGTTGCTAACTGAATGGTTAGTGATTCAGATCTACCAGGCACTCCTTAGAAACACTATGGGTCAGTTCTACACTATGGGTCATTATGAGTTGGAATCAATTTGACAGCAAGGGATTTGTTTCGAATTTTTGGTATAACAACCAATAACTAAAACAAAACCAGACTTTGTCTTATCTTTGGTGGAATTGGAAAGCCCATGCCCATGTTTGGAGCATGGAGAAGTAAATCATATACACAGTGGTTATATGTCATTATGAAAGGTACAGAGCAGCATATCACGGGCAAATGAGAAATGATCAAAAGGGTGATTAGAAAGTGTTCCTCAGGGTTCCTAGGATCTATTTGTAGAGGAAAACAGCAGCAGGAGAAAAAATTCACATGTCCTATAAATCTGATCCATTAGGGCCTGCTCAGAGTTGTACGGTTAGAAAGGTGTAAACTGTGTTGTCTAATCTCAAAAAGAGAAGCACACTAATTACATACGCGATCCTTTGCACATTGTAAAATATGATTCAATTTATGATTTGTAATGATTCTCATTTAAAAAGATTAAAAGAAAGAATCATTATTCTCACTTTACATATGAGTTATATACACCTAGTAGAAGTTAAATAACCCAAGGTGACACAATTAGCAGAACCAGGACTCATTCCCAGATCTCCTTCATCCAAATCCTGTTTCCCTAGTATACTAGTGATGTTCCTCTCAGTCACCTACAGACCAGAAGCCATCTAAATGAAAGACTTCTACAGTGGATGAACGCAATGGGCAGGCTCAGTGGGTGCGGCTTGGAGCTACCCCCACGCTCCAGTCCATAAAAGACTGCAAAATTTGTGCTTTCATCTCTGGAACAGGATGAATTGAATCTTCCCTAGACACCCCATGCACAACACTCCATTACTTTCCTAAATGTGAAAGAAACTGAAGAACTAAGGAGAAGCTACTTGAGTATGAAGCTCTCCATTTCAAGGACAAGACCAAAAACACTGGGCAATGCAAATACTTACTTAGCATATCAAGACAGATTGTGAATGCAGAAAATGTGATCAAAATGTTAATGATATAAGAAATTCTCATGCAGTTGTTTTTAGAAAAAATGACATCATGGGACAAGGTCTGATTTAATGGCCATTGTCCTTGAGTCATTTCTGACTCAGAGCAAACCTGTAAGACAGAGTAGAACTGCACCACATAATTTCTAAGGAGCTCTGGTGGTTTTGAACTGCTGACCTTTTGGTTAGCAGTCCTAGCCATAACCACTACAACACCAGGTTTATATATACATATTTCACATGTGTGAGTATGGTAAATACATATGTAATGTCATTTCAACATTCTTAATTTTTGAAGGAAATAAAACCTTAGATAAGCGAAGAAGTAAAATAGATACTGTCCATATTGCTTCATCACCCTTTGCCATCCCTCATAAGCTACCAGTGGAACTGTTTTCCTTGGAGTACCCAAGAAACCAGACAGAGGTGTATTTCAGAAAGTGCTAAGAGTATAAAATGTTAAAGCATGAAAAGATGTCTGAGACATAATCATTTCTTTAGGAAGGGATGACTCATTCCAGGCAATGGCTCAAAAGGGAAAGTCCTGCTCACTTAGGAAGAAACCAGAAAGATGGTACAGGTAGCCTGAGACCTCCTGTCATGATCCCTGTGATCATGGCACTAGGCTAACTGTAGAACACTGAAATTCAGCCACCCAGTGATGACCATGGACTTTCAGGCAATGAAGAACCACCCAGTGGGGATAATGTAGACAGTGACCCAGCTGAAGACAGAGTAGGATTGATTGATTATACAGATTCCCACACAAGGTCCAATCATGGTAGTGGCAGGTGAAGCCTATGGGAAAGGAAGATACCTAGATGATACATACACTTTATATATTTATGTTAAAGACTAAAGAAAAAAAACTACTTTGGAAACTCCTATACTCTACCACCCTCCTTTTCAGTGGAAAATGACATTAAGTACAGTCTGGAAAGTTCCACCAGAATTACTTAAAATTAATGACAAAACTCATCCAGAATCAAGGCCTAAAATAAAGATGAACTAGTGATATTAAAGAGATTTGCAAGAATTCATCATTCCATCTTAGTAAGATGAAAAATTATGAAGCAATTGGATAGGAAAAAATATAAATTTATACTGTACCCTGACTTTAAACAAGACAATGAAGACAGAGCAAAGCCAAAAGATAAATGATTTTTAATACAGTATCTATTAGATGGGTTTTGAACAGTTATATGCCATCAGGAAAAAGAGGTATTTTGTTGCACATCATGAGGACGCAGCGAAGAGCTACATACAATATTAACTTAACCTTATTATAATATTTATTTTCTGTAGAGCTACAGAGGGTAGACGACACTCTCAGGTGCAGCAGCACACCTCAGTGGTGAAGTCAATTTTTTTAAAAAACTCAAACAAAGCAAAATCCTTACAGAATTACTAACTAAACAACCTAACTTGTTGCTGTTGAGTCAATTCTGAGTAGAACTGTCCCACAGAGTTTCCAAGCAGTGACTGGTGGTTTCAAACTGCTGCCCTTTAGGTTAGCAGCCAACCTTTTAACCACTTTGCCACCAGGGTAAGGCAATATAATAATTCATCATTAATAATTAATGAGTTAGTAAAGCTGTTAAAACAGCAATTAGGACATATAAGTATTATGTAACTACTTGGGAAATAAAATTAAAATAGCTCCCATAGCTGTGTCAGGGATATTTCTTTATCAATCCCTCGCTATGGCCTGTTATATAGTTAATATGTGCCACAGCATCTGCAATGTCTGTTAGGTTAGTTGTAACAATTTTCGTGCCTTTTTTGTTCTACTCAAGCCAACATGTACAGGAGCTAATTCTTTTGTGTGCCAAGTATTTGTTGAGTGCTTATTACACTCCAGGCACTGTTCTAAGGAGTAGGGATACAATAGCAAACCAAAATACAAGATCCTACTCTGAGAGACCACCTTCTATTAGGACGGTAAGATAGTAAAAAGACAACTAATCAAGATAATATCAGATATTGATACATATGGAAACACTGATGATGTAGTGGTTATGTGCTATGTCTGCTAACCAAAAGACTGGCAGTTCAAATCTGCTGGCTATTCCTTGGAAACTTTACAGAGAAGTTCTGCTCTGTCCTGTAGGATCACTATATGTCAGAATTGACATGATGGGAGAATGTTTGGTTTTGGGATTTACTGATACATATTGTTTAAAAAATCAAGCTGAGTATTGTGACAGGAAATAACAGGAAGGGGCATGGAATTTTTTTTTTTTTTTTCCCTTTAATAGGGTCCTCAAGGAAGTATTCTCTGGGGAGGAATACCTGATTAAAGACTTGAACAGTGAACACCAGCCAGCGCAATTTCTTTCCCAGGAAATATCAGTATTATCTGGGGACATTTTTGGTTGTCACAATTGGAATGCAGGAGGGCTACTGCTAAATAGAGCACAGGATGCTGCTAAGCATCCTGCAATACATTGGACAGCTTCTCGTAGAACTAGGCAGTACTTTGTGCGTGTTTCACAGAAATCATCCCCACGTACCTTCCAGAGTCTCCTGCTGTATCCTCTACAACCACCCACTCAAGGGTAAACACATTGTATGGCACCTAAACTTTTGCAGAACAAGCATCCTCTTTGTTCTTACCTTACCTATAACCTGACCCTCTCCTGAGACCCTTGTCGCACTTGTGATCCTGTCAACTTTCACTTCAAGTTCTCCCAAGTCCCGCACATCACTAAGGCCTAGCCACCAGGTTGCCCTGCTTCCAGATCCACATTGCCCCTTCCCGTTATTTATTCTTTTATTCTCTTGTGCAAACAATCCTTCCTTTGAAACTCATGTTGTCCAGTATAATCCCTGTCCTCTCTTCCTTCGTCATTGTATATATGTCATCACGTTACCTATTGGACACTTTACCCTATTCAAAGAAGTCTTTATAACCTGCCCAATAGTATTCTTCTCTACTACAAATTCCACCAGTGTCCTAAGTGACTTTAATGTTCTTAAAGCTAGATCCACTTGTCAGGTTGGCTTCATAATTCCTCCTCATTTCAAATGACTTACATTTTCATGTTATTTCAGGATACAAGATCATATTCCTAGATGTTGCCATCAATAGGAATTGTTCTTTTTTTGCAATACAAACAACTGCTATAAATTCTAGTCTAACTCACAGCAACTAAATATGTATCAGAGTAGGACTGTACTCCATTGTGTTTCATAGAGGTATCTCCTCCTAGGTACCTCTCAATGTCCTCAAACCACCCAAATTTTGATTTATAGTCAACTGTTTAACTGTCTGCACCACCCAAGGACTACAGTAAACATAACTACAAACATAAGGCCTTACATATTCTCAGATATAAAAATCCACCTTAGTGAAACTTTCTTCATAAATTAATGCATATTTGTATTTCAAACTGGAATTTGCTTCAAAATGCAATGGTGGAAATAATACACAGTTACCAATGGTTTTATCTCTATTCTTTAACAACCACTCTTTTTTTCAAACACTAAATCACATAGTGTGTTTTGGTTCTTTGGAAAGGAACAACAGATTTTATCCTATTATTTCTAAACTGAACCCATAACACAAAATTTTGTCGACAGTTATAGGTTGTGATGAGTTAGTATTGTGTGTGTGTGTGTGTGTGTGTGTGTGTGTAGGCATGGGTAGGTGCAAGGTAAATGAACTGTCACAACAGTTAGAATTCCCATTAACTAATTGCTCTAGAAGCCACGGTGACATGGTGGTTAAGAGCTTGGCTACTAATCAAAAAGTCAGCAGTTTGAATCTACCAGCCACTCCTTAGAAACCCTACAGGGCAGTTCTACTCTATTTTGTAGAGTTGCTATGAGTTGGAACCATCTGAATGGCAACAGATTTTTGTTGTTGTTGCTTGTTTAATTACTCTATCTCTTTGACATCTGATACAATAGCCACTAGTGACATACTGCTATTTAAATTTAAATAAATTAAAAGTAGGTACAATAAAAAAATTCATTCCTCAGTCATATTTCACATTCTCAACACCCACTTGTGGCCAATGATTGCCATGTTGCACATTGCAGAACAGAGAGTGACTACACAGTGCTGCTTTAGGTAAACCACATTATATAATACATATGGGTAGGAATCTATGGAGACACAAAATGAGACAAAATTAAGTCTTAGGTTTTTATGCTTTTGATACATCTGCAAGTAAAATTAATAAAATCATGTTTGCTAAATTAGTAGTGTCATCTTTAATCATAAACAGCCAAATTCCTCAAGCAGGTATCTGTGAGCTTTTTATGGAAAACACTTGACATTACAGATTCAGAGGTTAATTCTCCCATCAGCATATGCATAATCTTCTCTAAATGTTAATAGGAGAATGCTAATCACAGAGATCGACATGAGAATAATTTCTGCAATATGGAAATCTATCTTTTCTCTATTTTTGTCTATTTAACCTGGTATTGTACTTATCATCCGTATAACTTTAAGTTCTAGTTTATAATTAAATGAAATGCTTTTTAATGCTTTAACCCATAATCTATATTTCTTCTATAATTAGGGGTGGTATACTATAAAGTGACACATTTCTCTAAATTGCATGCAACAACAATAATTTCATTTAACTCTGATTTACTTTCCTTTTCTTTGCTTATAAATGGATATGATGCCCATATGAAATCTTTCCCATAGAAAGTGATATTCTTTCATTATACAAGAGAAATGCTACCTTTCTCAACGTTAGTTTTGGGCCTAGCTATCTGTATTCCATCTATACTTGACATTAGCCATACACAGACTTAAACATAAGAGATAAGACTTTGACTCATCCTGTTACCCAAACCTGCTACTACTGAGTCACTTCCAATTTATATTGACTCTATAGGACAGAGTAGACCTGGCCTCTGGGGTTTCCAAAGCTGTAATCTTTATGGAAGCAAACCATCAAATACATCTCCCAGCTGAGTGGGTTGTCACTGTTAGGTGCCATAAGTCAGTTCCGACTCATAGCAACCCTATGAACAACAGAATGAAACGCTGCCCAGTCTTGCACCAGGTCCACAATTGTTTTTATGCTTAAGCTCATTATTGTGGCCACTGTGTCAATCCATCTTGTAGTGGGTCTTCCTCTTTTTCATTGACCCTCCACTCTACCAAGCATGATGTCCTTCTCCAGGGACTGAACTTTCCTGACATGTCCAAAGTATGTAAAATGCAGTCTTGCCATCTTTGCTTCCAAGGAGCATTCTGGTTTTACTTCTTCCGGAACAGATCTGTTTGTTATCATTGGTGGTCCACGGTACACTCAACATTCTTCTTCAGCACCACAAATCAAAGGTACCAATTCTTCTTCTGTCTTCTTTGTTCAATGTCCAGCTTTTGCACGCATATGATGTGACTGAAAATACCACGGCTTGGGTCAGGTGCATTTTAGTCTTCAGGGTGACACCCTTACTTTTGAATGTTGACCCTATAGGACAGAGTAGACCTGGCCTATGAGGTTTCTAAAACTGCAATGTTTATGGAAGCAAACTATCACATATTTCTCCCACAGAGTGGCTGGTGGGTTTGGACTTCTGACTTCTCAGCTGGCAACTGAGCACTTAATCATTGCATTACCCAGGCACCTTCTCAAAGGAATAAAAGTAATTTACTCCAAAATAAGTTAAATAGATTGAAAATAAACTATAAAGAAAAATGTGGGGGAGGGGAAAGTTTGTCAATAGTCATGCACCTTTTCATAGAAAAATAAGGGATCTTTTAAGTTAAAAAATAACCTGTGCACTAAGGAGGAATGTAGCTCTGAAGAGACGATTTTTACTTATTTATTTCCTGCAACAAAATAACATCAAAAAATTAAAATAGTATTCCCTTAATTTTTACACTACAGGCTCCTTTCTATCAGACCTTCATTTTCATATCTATAATCAAACTCTTAGAGGTGGGTTGACTTTCCATTGCATATGCACGTGGAAAATGATAAGGTATATTTCTCAGCAGCAGAACTTAAATGGCTCTGACAATCTCTCACAGTGACTTGCTTTGCATCATTACTAAAGACTGAATAAGTCAATTATTAGAATGGATGTCAGTAAGTTGTTTACCTATAAACAGCTGAATTGGCAAAAGTTGACATTGTTTTTATTTAAAACAAACAACAACAAAAACCACAGCAGCTGAGTCTTCTTATGTAGTACAAAATCTTCATGGGATTTGGTTCCTTGCTTTGAGATTTAGGGTCAATGCTTTCATGGAACATCTCAATTAAATGGCCTAATAATACGTCTGCATTCTGTTCTAAATCCTAGTTTGTCATACAGCGCTTAGTCCTTACGAGTGGCCACCCAAAGGTGGCCAATTGATCTATATTCATCTGGAGCAACAGAGGAAGAAGAAGTGTCAGGAAGAGGAGGATATGGACTGTGTGGCTAATTGCCTTCAGGAGGAACTGCTTCTTTTGCCATGAGATAAGAATTGGAGGATGTGTGGCATTCATTACTGAATATTTTGATCAAAGATTCCATAGGAGAATGCTGATCAAAAGGTAGAAAATGCAGAACAGAAATTCAAGTTTTTATGGGCTGAGACTTTTTGGAGCCACAGGGGTTAATGAAGCCCTGAAACTATTGACCTGAGATAATCTTTAAATCTAAATCAAAAATAGTCCCTACAGTCTTCTTAAAAATAAACAATAGTCTAGCATAGCTACTAAAAACTGTCAGCCTTGAACTTTATGCTCTTTTAAGAACTGTCAATATGGGATCAAAGTGACAGCTACAACTCAAAAGATTAGATAAGAATCTTAGGGAGCAGTGAGTTTATGTTAATGTAAGAGAAAGGACTCACAAAAGGAGCATGAGAATAGATTCACAATACAAAGAATGTAATCAAGGTCACTGAATTGTACATGTAGAAGCTGTTGACTTGGCATATATTTTGCTGTGTATATTTTCAACAACAACAATAAACTACAATTCTTATCTGCTAAGAGTAGAGACAGGCCAATTGGCTTCTATCATAACACCATAAAGAGCTTTATGAATCTTCTCTCCAGTGAAAATGGTGGAAATTATATAAAGCAATCATTTATTGTTTTCAGACATAGTTCTAAGGGTATGTGTCCCAAACAACTGAAACACACCAAACAATCTACCCAGGAAACTCAACAAACTCTAAGCAGGATGTCTTAGTCATTTAGTGCTACTACAAGTATAACAGAAATACACAAGTGGACAGCTTTACAAAGAGAAGTATTATTCTGTCACAGTACACTAGGCTACAAGTCAAAATTTGGGAATCAGTTTCAGGGAGAGGCTTTCTCTGTTGGATCTGGAGGAAAGGTTTTCATTCGTCTCCTGGACTGGGAGCATCTGAGGCTAGGGACCCTAGATCCTTTCCAAAGGACATGCTCTGCTCCCAGAACTGCTTTCTTTCTTTCTTTTCTTTTTTTTTTTGGAATGAGTTACCCAAATCTCTGCTTGTTTCCCTTCCTTTACATTCCAAGAAATTGTCCAAGACACAATATAATCCTATACATTGGGTCCTGTCCAATCAACATGAACTGCTGCGAGTCCAAACTTACTGACAACATAGAGGCAGGGTTTACAACACAGAGGAACATCACACAATACCAGGAAGCATAGTCCAGTCAAACTGCTTCACATATTTTTTGGGGGGACACAATTCAATCCATGACACAGGATAAACACAGAGAGAGCCACAGGAAGAGACATCATAGCACAACTGCTGAAAACCAAAGGAGAAAATTTGTAAGGCAGTGAAAACAAAACCACTTACAGAAGAAATACAGTAAGAAAAACATTTGATTTCTTGTTAGTAACAAAAAAGACAGAGGGCAGTAGGGGTAACACTCAAAGTGCTCAAAGAAAACACTGTTAAGTAAGGGCAGTATATGAATCTGACAATTACATCTGTGGACTTAATTATTCTAAGTGCTACATACCTTATTGCTGAATCTCACTACAGTCAACTTTGAAGTACTCCCCTTTGGAAGGTAGGCACCGATGCTATCACTTAGTCCACCCTTCAAAGAAACTTCGGGACTCTTTTTGGAATGGCCATTGTACATGGTGGCAGGATTGCAGTTTGAGAACTTAATTGTATGGTTGTGTGTAAAGGAGATTTTAACCAGTCAACAAATACCTGTATTGGAACACCCTCTACACCCTCCCTACTCACCTGATCTGGCCCCCAATGACCCAAAGATAAAGGAAATATTGAAAGGAAGACATTTTGATGACATTCAAGACTTCAAGGGTAATACAACAACAGCTCTGATGGCTATTCTAGAAAAACAATTGCTAAATTGCTTTGGAGGGTGGACTAGGCACTGGCATCAGTGTATAGCTTCCCAAGGAGAGGTCTTTGAAGGTGACCATAGTGATATTCAGCAATGAAGTATGTAGTACTTTTTCTAGAATGATTTTGTAAACATCAGTGGCAGTTCTTATATTCACAATTTTTTTTTTATTATGACTGAGTGAAAATGTACATTCCCATATAAATTTACATGCCCACCTATATGCAGCTTCCACTGCTCTCCCTGCCCGGTGACAGCACACTATTCCTCTCTGCTCCATACATGTCTCATCCTCCCAATAGTCTCCTTTCCCCTCCTTTCCACCCACTCCCCTTAATCCAGCCAGAGGTCAGCCGGATGATATCCTATAGATGCATAGAACCATAAAGTATTCACAAATGTTAAATTTCAAAAATGAAGGAAAAATAAAGACATTCTCCCAAAAATAAAAGTTAAGAATTTTTTTTAAGAAGACCTGCCATATAAGAAATACTGAAAGCTGTTGCTCAGGCTGAAGGCAAGCAATCCCATAAAGTTATTAAAATCCACACAAAAACCAAAGAGCACTAACAAATGTAGTTAAGTAATAGTAAAAACAAAAACAAAACAAAGCCAACTCTATTGCAATTGAATCAATTTCAAGTCGCAGTAACCCTACAGGACAGAGTAGAACTGGCTCATAGGGTTTCCAAAGAGTACTTTTGGAATTTGAACTCCTTACCTTCTTAACTACTGGGACACAAGGGCCCCATGTAGTAATTAAACATAGTACAAATGAATACTTCTTCTCTTATTTAAAAAATGACTGTATAAAAAAAATCGATGAAACTCATTGCTGGACCTATAACATATAGACATGTAATACACTTGGCAATGACAGCACTAAGGAAGCAGGTTGAAGCACAGCTGTTAAGGACTAAGGAAATAACTCCACAAGAACAAATAAAGCCACAGAAATAAAGAGAACTAGAAACAATAAATGAGAAGGTTAATTAAAGCTTAACTATAAATACATTCTTACTTCCCCTTATTCTCACAGATTCTTTAAAGTCATAAAATGACATAAAGTAATAATTTAGCAATAGATTACTGGGTTTACAACATTTATACAAAGAGCCCTGGTAGCACAGTGGTCAAAGAACTGGGCTGCTAATCAAAAGCCTGGCAGTTAGAACTCACCACATCTCTGAGGGAGAAAATCAACTCTTGATAGCCCTATAGGGCAGTTCTCCTCTGTCCTATACAGTTGGTATGAGTCAGTATCCACTTTAGGGTAACAGGTTTGGTTTTTTGTCTTAACATTTATACATGAAACCATGTATGACAATACCACAAAATGGAAAAATAGGAAATACAGCAAAGTGAAAGAAGCCAGTCACAAAAATGCATATATGATCACATTAATATGAATGTCCAGAATAGGCAAACCTATAGTGACTGAGAAAACCCAAATGGTGTAGTGACTTAGTGCTATGTCTGTTAATCAAATGATCAGTAGTTCAAATCTGCCAGGTATTCCTTGGAAACTTCATGGAGCAGTTCCACTCTGTCTTATTGGATTGCTATGAGTCGGAATCAAGCGGACGGAAGTGGGTTTGGTTTTGGGTTTATAGTGATATGAAGTTAGATTATGCATTCCTTAACACTGAAGGGGAGGAGAGGGGACATTAGAGGAATAATAGCTAAAGGGTATAAAGTTTCTTTCTAAAGTGATGAAGAGATTCTAAAGTTGACTATGGTAGTAATGGCAAGTATCTGTGACTATGTTAAAAACATTGAATTATACATAATAAATGGGTAAATTGTATATGAATGAAGCTGTCTAAAAGGTGTGATCAGGCTAGGTTACCTGTCATATAAACGACAGGACAGATTAGCTCATTCCCTTCCAATGAATATTAAAGCTCCCTTTTCCTCATGTATCATCCTTGGCACTATATACCTTTTGAGTTCAGGTGTAACTAAACAAGGAGAAAATGTGGGTGACAGACAGAGGAATTACAGGGGTAGGCAGGGAAAGAAAAGCCCTGCTTTCACACAGTTAGGTCATCTATTACAAAATTTGCAAAGAAAATGCAAGTCACATACTACCATATCCTGGAAACACTCACTTGCAAAAAGGGAAAAAGAGTAAGGATGAAAGAGAGAAAGTACATGGAAGGCATAATTTTACATATCACCTTTCAAACATATCAGACTTAAAGAAATAATGTGGCACACCTAAAAATGTATGAAGGTTTAATGTCTTCTATGACAAGTTCTCTATAAATATTTGTCTGATGGAAATTGAATGAACGACTGGGAGACAGGCTGCAGAGGCTCTGCAGGGAGAAAACTCCGAGTCTACCAGAATGTACTGCACTGTGCCTAAAACATAGTAGGTCCTTGACAAGTATTGATTCTCCTCATCCGCTCTTTCTCTTGCTCATGAGTCACTTGAATTTCTCATCACAGTAGACTTACTGTGACTGAGTATAATGTAAGGAGTAAGGAGACCGACGACAATGACAGTTTTCCTAAATTATTTGTTAATATTCCTTCAGAAACCATAAAGTGGATTTTGTGGATTTTTTAGTTGTGGAGACTACTTAGTACAACTCCATAATTTTTCATGTGTCTAATAACATATTACTATGAGTCAGAATCAACTCAATGGCAATGGGCATTTTTTTTTCTAATAATAGATAATCTAAACAGATAAATCTTCCTTCAGCATTTCTTTTTAAGAAAAAAATTCAGAAAATGTTCAGTTTTCTTTCATTTTAGTATAAAGTATAACCATATAATCACAAGAGGATTTACATCTTTTATCTTGAATATGATACACTAAGAACTATAAACCAATGAAATGTCTTTTACCTTGATAATTCTGAATGGGCTTACGATGTTCTGCCAATTAAGTTTGCAAAATCATCCTAGAAAAAATGTTACATACCTCACTGCTGTATATCACCATGGTCAACTTTGATGTACTCTCCTCAGGAAGCTATGCACTGATGCCAGTGCCTAGTCTATCATTCAAAGCAATTTTGGAACTCTTTTTTCCAGCATGGCCATCAGAAGCTGTCGTTCTATTACCCTTGATGTCCTGAATGTCATCAAAATGTCTTTCAATATTTCCTTTATCTTTAGTAAAGAAAAAAAGCCACTGGGGCAGGATCAGGTTAGTAGGCAGGGTGTTCGAGTACATATATTTGTTTACTGCCTAAAAGTTCCCTCAACAACCGTGCCACGTGAGCTGGTACTTTATTGCGACGCACGAGCCGTTAGTTGTTGGTGAAAAATTCAAGTCATTTTCATCTAACTTTTTCATACAGTCTTTTCAGCACTTGCAAATAGCAAACTTGGTTAACTGTCTAGTTCGCACCAATTCATAATGAACAATCCCTCTGATATCAAAAGAGGTTAGCAACATTGTTTTGACTCTTGATTTGGACTGACAGAACTTCTGTGGTCATGAAAAACTGGCTGACTTCCATTGTGCACTTTGACAGTTTGATTTGGGGTTGTATTGGTACATTTATATTTTATTATCAGTGACAACATGGCACAAAACATTGTCTTGCCTCTCCAAAAGATCTTGGTAAATTTCGACTCTCTTTTGCTTTTGTTCATCAGTGAACTCTATCGGGACCATTTTAACACACATCCTTCTCACACCAAGATTTTCATTTAAAGTTCTCATAACTGTTTCTCTATCAATGTTTACCTGGTCAGCTATGCTTCTCACAGTCAGCTGACAGATTTTACCACAATTCGACTAATTTTTGCAGTGATTTAATCAATTCTGCTCATTACTGGCTGTCTTGACGTCTCTTCATCAGTGATGATTTCTCTCCTCTCATAAAAACATTTTATCCATTTGTATACTGCAAATGTATACTGCCCTTTTCTTTAAGATATTATCCCCATAAACTTGGACTAACATGTCCTTAATTTCACTTCCACCTTTGCTAAGTTTAATAAGAAATTTAATGTTTGTTCACTGCTCTGATTCAAACTCTGACATTCTTGCAATGCACACAAAAACACAAAACAATAATGAATGCTACTCAGTAAGATACTGCCATGTTTCGATATGAACACAACTGTGAGACACTGACATGTTAAGGCTATAACCTTACTGACTTGTTTGTATGGAGCTGCCAATGTAAGCACATGGTGACAAGTTCACAAACTTAATTGTCACACCCCATATAACAAGTTTACTAACTAGTATCATTATGGATTTATTATTACAGGTAAACATTTACTGACAACTTTCATGTGTGTCATAGAATAGATGTACCTGTGTGGGCTGAAACTCAGTGTGCAAGAGACAGATGATGCTGATAATTCTGAGCTGAGCAGGATTAGTGCAAAAATGGCAAATGTCATGCATCCCACCACTCCTCTACCATATGCTCAGCACACGCTTTCTAGTTGATAACATCCCCCATGGAGCCCAGGCAGAGTGTGTCAGCAGTCCAGGCATCTGGAACAAAGACGGAAACTATTCACTATCCCTACAACAAAGGTTATTCAATGGCCCTACTTACTTTGAACTTTTCTTAGCACATAAATTGGCATTAGATAGATAACAAATAGTCTTGGAGACTTGATCAGGCATGTGATATTTATTCTGAGTCCCAATGAGTAATACAATTTCAAAAGCATAATGTGCCCCTGTAGTCCACCAGCCTGAAAGCTAGGCAACAACTGAGTAAAAAGTCAGGCAAAATTGCCTAAAAAACCCAGCCTGCTCTTTAGTAATTACCATAGATTGATTCCAGAATTTGTTTAAAGCATATAATATATTCTACTAGCTCCCAACATTACACTGGGTACACTGAATACAACTGTACACAAAAACATTTTCCTCTTCTCCATGTATTTACATTCTAGTTATCCTCAAGTCAAGAGATTATAGTGAATGCAGGTTTTTATGATAGGCTTTTTTTTTGTTTGTTTGTTTGTTTCCCCCCATAGTTAATTTTATTTAAACCTTGGCAAAACTCCTGTTGAACACATTTATCTCACCCTTGACAAAGGAAAATAGGGAGAGAGTGGTTTCCATAACTGGAAAAAAGTCTCAAAGTCCCTAGCAGACTCTTGAGACCTGGGGAAGGTTTCCAAATTAAAGAACCCTAAGGGAATAAACTCAAGACACTTATCTTCACTAATAATATATACTTCTTCTCACAGGAAGGTTAAGACTTATATCTTTCATCAGAAGCAGAAGTCATCTAAAATGCTTTAGTGCTATGAAATGCCTCTGAAAACTTAATAGAATACTGATTTCATTTTCTCTGTTCAGGAAGAATGGCAATGCTGTCATAATAAGGAGGTTCTTAAAATTCAACAACAGTATTACTTTGATGTGTAGGGTTATTTAAAACGTAATTATTTCCTAAATTAAGAAAATATGTTGAATCTAGAAATTCTAACTATAAATACAACAAGAGTTCAAGGTTTGAACTCTGAAATTTGAGCTTCCCACAGAATGTTGTGGTTGTTGATAGGTGTCTTTGAGTCAGATTCAACTTACAGTGACCTTATTTACAATAGAATGAAACACTGCCTGGTCCTGTGCCATTCCAACAATTATTGTTAGATGTGAACTCACTGCTGCAACCACTATGTCAACCCACTTCACAGAGGGTCTTCCTCCTTTTCACTAACCATCTATGAAGCATGATGTCTTCCTCTACGGACTGATCCCTCCTGATAATACGTTCACAGTAGGTAAAACAAAGTCATATCATCCTTGCTTCTAAGGAAAATTCTGGCTTTACTTCTCAGTCATCTTCATTCATGTTTCTGACAGTCTGTGCTACGTTTAATATTCCTCACCAAAACCACAATACAAAGGTATTGGTTCTTAAGCCTTCCTTATTTACTGTCTGGTTTTAGAGTGTATATGCAGTAACTGGAAATACCATAGCTTAGGTCAGACACACGTTAGTTCTCACACTGATATCTTTGTGTTTTTTGGTTTGTTTTAACACTTTAAAGCAACTATGCTCAATGTTGGGGGGGTGGAGAAATCATTTGATTGACAGCTGCTTCCATGGGCAATGAACGCAGATTGAAGTAAAACGAAATCCTTGACAACTTTAATCATTTCTCCATTTATATGATCTTGCTTATTGGTCCAGTTGTGAAGACTTTTGTCTTCTTTATGTTGAGGTGTGATCCATAATGAAAGCTGCAGTCTTTGATATTCATCAGTAAGTGCTTCAAAACTTCTTTTTCAATAAACAAAGTTGTTAATGAGTCATCCTCCAATTCTGATGTTCTATTCTTCATACAGTCCAGCTTCTTGGATTATTTGCTCAGCCTGCAGATTGAATAAGTATGGTGAAAGGATAAACCCTAATACACACTTTTCTGATTTTAAACCACTCAGTATCCCCTTGCTCTGTGTGAACAACTATCTCTTGGTCTATGTACAGGTTTTCTGTGAGCACAATTAAGTGTTCTGGAATTTCTATTCTCTGCAATGTTATCGATAATTTGTCATGATCCACACAGTTCTGCTGCAACTGTTCATATATTTACTTTTTAAAAAAATTTTATTATGCTTTAGGTGAAAGTCTATAGCACAAGTTAGCTTTTCATTAAAAAATTCTATAAACAGGAGACAAGGCTAAGAAAGCAGAGTAGCTCTATGTTTCCTGGGATTGTGTAATAATAAAGACTCCCAGAAACAAGTATGTCAATTGCATAGGACATTCTAGGAGCCTTGAACATGAAAGGGAAAGGTGGAAAATTGTACTGAGCTTCAGGAAAGGGGGAGTGGGTCCAGAAGTACCTAGGACTAGCCAGGCCTGATCCAATGGGAGATGGTGCCCCACAGGCAGACCAGCAGCAGTGAGCTTGGGAAGCTGATCAGTGGCTGTTGGAAGTCATCAGCAGCAGCAGCACAAGAAAGCAAGCCACGAAGACTACTCATACCTCCAGGATCAGTGAAAGACAGAAATGGATTATCAAAAGCTAAGTAGATTGTTACTAAACTCCCATTAAAAGATTTAAATCTTTCTTTCAAGATAAATTTCTCTTTCTTTTACCAGCACCTTACCCTCCCTTCTCTTCACTGAGCCCATCTCTGGAGTCTGACACCATTATCTGAGCCAGAAGTAGGACTCTGAAGGCCCTAAGCCACACTCCTAGACTCAGAGAAGGAACAGTTTAACAAACATTGAGGGGGGAGATAAAGAAATAAAACAATCTGCCAGCTCCTCTAAGCTGGAAAGTCAGGGCAACAACACTTCCTTTGCTCAGGCATAAAGGGACATGCCTCCCTACTCACAGACAGCTGTCAGTTTCCTGCGTTTCTCAGCACCTATGCCCTACTACCGCTGCCCATCTAGGAAAGCCTTCACTATACTCCTTGTGAACAATCACCTGGGCACCTGAGCTGAAACCTATAAGAAATATATAAATGAGTATCTGGGTTCACCTGCCTAGTAACAGCTCTGACCATTGGGTAACAGGACCCTAGCGCTTCAAAGGCACAAATATTCAAACTAGTTCACACAACTAGTTTAATTTGGCATTTCAAAAAAAAAAAAGAAGCTGAAACACGGTAACCAAACATAAAATACATAAATACAACAGACTACTGACAGCTCAGAAACAACAGTCAATGTCAAATCACTTAAAGAGGCAGATCAAGATGGCTTCAGAAAGCTCTTAACCAAAGGAATCAAGAAATTTTTCAGATAAGCAGAACTTTCTGGAGTTTTATCAATGGTAGACTACGAAACCTAAATATTTAAAATTCCTAAAGAGATCAGGAAGCAGATCAATCAAAATGTACAACATAATGACAAACTGAACAGACTGTAATAAAGTATAGAGAAATAGCAGAAGGAAATTCAGAAGACTAATAATAAAGTTATAGACTTAAACAACTCTATACAAAGTCTACATAGCAAAACTGAGGTAATATAAGCCAGAATTAATGAGACTGAAGATAAAACACTTGACACCAACATATTTGAGGACAAAATCAGATAAAAGATTTCAAGAACTCAAGAAACACTAAGAATTATATGAGACTTGATCAAGAGTAATAATCTCTGAGAAACTGGAATACCAGAACAAAGGGGTAACAGAAAATGCACAGAGAATTGTTAAAGACTTATTGACAGAAAACTTCTCTGATATTATAAACTATGAGAAAATAACTATCGAAGTTACTCGTCAAAATTCATACAAAGTAGATCCCAAATGGAAGACACCAAAACATATTGTAAGCAGACTTGACAACACTAAAGGTAAGGAGATATTTTAAGTGTGGACTACTTAGCAGAACCCATGCTGGCAAAAAGGCAATAGGATGACATATCCAAAGCCTTGAAGACAAAAAAAAAAAAAAGTCACTTAAGAATTATATATCAAGCAAAACTGTCCCTCAAATATGGTGGAAAAATTAGGACATTTCCAGATAAACAGAAGTTTAGAAAATGTGCAAAGTACAAATCAAAATTATAAGAAACACTAAGGCAGGTGGTTCACTTTAAATATAAATAATGTCAGATAAAAAACCAAGGCTAGAATGCAGGACATAGCAATCGGATATCAACTGAGATAGGGAAATCACAAAAATAAGTCAAAGCTAAAACACTGAAAATAGGGCAACAGAGATGTCATTATGTAAAAGAAAAAAACATTATAACAAAAAGAGGGACTACAAAATGTCGTGTCTGTCTTGTGACAAGGAAGTTTTTATACAAAGAAATTAAAGATAGGTTTAAATTTAGGAAAAAAAAGGAGTACACATCAATGTAACTACAAAGGAAATTAATAATCATATCAAAATAAAAAACAAGAAAAATAAAGTCTCAGCAAATACAAAACCAACAGCAATGAAAAAGATGGAAAGAAAACACATAAAGAAAATGACTCAGCACAGAAAATTAACTGGAAGAAAGAAATTGTCAACAATGCACAAGAAAAAAAGCATCAAAATGGCAGCACTAAACCCACACCTATCAATAATTACAGTGCAAGTAAGTGAATTAAATGCAACAAAAAAGAGACAGACAGTGGCAGAATGGAAAAGACAACTTTATCCTATATGCTGCCTACAGGAGACACATCTTAGACTTAAAATAACAAACTAAAACTCAAACCATGGGAAAAGAATTATAGTAAGCAAACAACATTCAAAAAAGAGCAGGAGTAGTAATATTAATTTCTTTTTTTTTACTGTGATTAAGTGAAAGTATACAATCCAAATCGGATTTGCATGCCCACATATCTGCAGCTCCCTCTGCTCTCCCACCTGGTGACAGAACACTCCTCTTTTTCACTCTATATATCTAGTATCCTCGAAACAAGCATCTATCCCTCTGCTTCACCCTCCTCTCCCATCTGGAAAGAGACCAGTAGGTCAACCTCCTATAAATGCATAGAATCAGAAAGTACCCACATATGGTCACACTATGTCTACAAGTCCAGTTCATTCTTATCTGAAGAGTTGACCTTATGAGTGGTTTCTAGTCAGGAACAGCAGCAGGTATATGGGGCCACGTTGCCAGGGGAGCAT
Source organism: Heterohyrax brucei (assembly GCA_028571685.1). Taxonomy (NCBI): domain Eukaryota; kingdom Metazoa; phylum Chordata; class Mammalia; order Hyracoidea; family Procaviidae; genus Heterohyrax; species Heterohyrax brucei. The sequence continues at coordinate 43,152,720 of CM053152.1, forward strand.
CCAGGCAGTCAGATCATCAATTTAGTCTTTCAGTAGAGTTCGTGGGGCACATACCTCTTTTTTTTTTGTATTGCCTCAGGGACTCTACATTGTGCTCCCTGTCACGGTTGACTTTACTGGTGGCTGGGCACCATCTGGTTCTTCTGGTCGCATGCTGATAGTCTCCCATTCATATGGGTCCTTCTGTCTCCTGGGCTCTTTTTTCCTCGTATCTTTGTTGTTCTCGGTGACTATCTGTTCCAGATGGGTTGAACCAATTTGGTATACCTCAGATGGTAGCTTGCTTGTTAGATTCAAGACCCCAGACACCACTCATCAATTTGGGGTGCAGAAGACTCTCTTTGCAGTAGACTAGTTATGCCAACTGACCTCAATGTCTTCTAAACACATGGTCCCCACAACTCCACCCCTGCTAGTCTATCCTCTGAAATATCAGGTTGAGTTTAGAAAAGCTTAGGGTTTATGGTAAAGTCCAGTTAAGTTGATTCACTCTCTACTGTGTGCTAGCACTGCTTTCACCTAGCTAAACTGCTATCTACTATCTAATCTATGGCCAACCTTCTCTGCCCCCCACCCCATGCCCTTCTAGCTGTTGAAGAGTCTTTTCTTTTTTGTATAAGTCTATTTTTATATTCTTATAGCAGGGGTCTCATACAATATTTGTGCTTTTGCTGCTGACTGATTTTACTCAGCATAATGTCTTCCACTTGAAACCAGGTTATGAGATGCTTCCTAAAGTCATCATTGTTTTTATCATTGCCTAGTGTTCTACTAAGTATACACATAATAGTTTATGTAACTTGATGGGCATCTAGGTTGATTCCATCTTTTTGCTATTGTGGACAGTGTTGCAATAAACATTCATGTGCACATATCAGTTTGTGTGACCACCCTTATTTCTGTAAGATATACTCCGAGCAGTGGGATTACTGGATCAAATGGTATCTCTATTTCTAGCTTTTTAAGGAAGCACCAAATTGCTTTCCAAAGAGGTTGTACCATTTTGCATCCTACCAGTAGTGTAGGAGAATTCTGATTTCTCCACAGCTTGTGCATATTTGTTGTTTTGGGATTATGCCAAACATTGTTGGGGTGAGATGGCATCACACTGTAGTTTTGATTTGGATTTCCCTGATAGGTAACGATTGTGTGTATTTTCTCATGTGTCTTTTGGCTGCCTGGATGTCTTCTTTGGTGAAGTATCTGCCCTTCTCTGCCCATTGCTTAACTGGGTTATTTATCTTTTTCCTGTCGCTATGTTGTAGTACCCTGTAGATTATAGAGACTCGACATCGGTCTGACACATAGTTGCCAAGTATTTGTTGCATTCTATAGGTAGTTTTTTAACTCTCTTGACACAGTCTTTGGATGAGCAAAAGTGTTTGATTCTTAGTAGTTCCCACTTATCTATTTTCTCCCCTATTGTTTGCACTTTGTTTGTCAGATTTTGAAGTGCAAACCATGTATTAGAACTTCCATTATTGCCTTTTTTTTCCTTGCATGATCTTTATTGTTCTAGGTTTGATATTTAGGTCTTTGATCAATTTTGAGTTAGTTTTTGTGTAAGGTGTGAGACATGGGTCCTGTTTCAGTTTTTTGCAGCTGGACATCCAATTTTTCTAGCACTGTTTATTAAAGATAGTGTTTTTACCCCAGTTTATGACCTTTGTGGCTTTGTCAAATATTAACTGTTCATAAGAGGATGGTGATATTTCTGGGGTCTTAATTTCCACTGGCCTGTATGTTTCTCTTTGGACCAGTACTGGGCTGTTTTGACTACTGTGGCAGTGTAATAGTTTCTAAGGTCGGACGGTGTGAGGCCTCCCACTGTGCTCCTCTTCTTCAGTAATGCTTTACTTATCTGGGGTTTCTTCCCTTTCCAAACAAAGTTGGTGATTTGTTTCTCCATCTCATTAAAAAATGACATTTGGATTTGTAAAGAATGGCAATAATAATCTCTGATAAAATAAACTTTAAAGTAAAATCCTCCACAATAGATAAGGACACTACATAACAATTACAGAATTCATACACCAGAAGAATAGAACCATACTGAATATTTACACACACATTGATAGGTCTCCTAAATATATAAAACAAATTCTAAAAGCACTGAAAAAAGAAATAGCTTCCCAATAACAGGACGACGTTTCAGGTGTCAACAAACCACTTTCTGTGCAAGAGAGAATGAATATCCAGAAAGAAGCTCAATAAAGACATGTTGTTGTTGTTGTTGTTGTTGTTAGGTGCCATCAAGTCAGTTCTGACTCATAGCAACCTTATGAACAACAGAATGAAACACTGCCTGGTCTTGTGCCACAGCCACAATAGTTTTTATGTTTAAGCCCATTGTTGTGGCCACTGTGTCAATCCATCTCATAGAGGGTCTTCCTCTTTTTCAGTGACCCTCCACTCTACCAAGCATGATGTCCTTCTCTAGTGACTGATCCTTCCTGAAACATGTCCAAAGTATGTAAGATGCAGTCTTGCCATCTTTGCTTCCAAGGAACACTCTAGTTGTACTTCTTCTAGAACAGATCTGTTGGTTCTTTTGGCAGTCCACGGTACAATCAATATTCTTCTCCAATCTCACAATTTGAAAGTGTCAGTTCTGTCTTCCTTATTCATTGTGTAGCTCAATATTGGAGAAAAAAAATCGATGTCATCAACCACATAAATAAAAGACAAGAACCATTTGATTTCATCAATTTGTGTATAAATGGCATTTGACAGGATCCAACACCTATTCATGTTGAAAACAAAAATAAAAATGAACAAACAAAAAAACTCCTGGCAACACAGAAGTAGAAGTAAAATTCCTTGACATAATAAAGGGTATTTATACAAATCCAACAATCAACACCATCCTAAATGGAGAGCAGAGTCTAAGAATGGGAACCAGATAAGGATGCCCTTTAACATTACTTTTATTTAAGATTGTGCTGGAGGTTCTAGTCAGAGTATTCAGTCATAAATGGCCTCCAAATTGGTAAGGAGGAAGTAACAGTATCTTTATTTGGAGATGACATGACCTTATACACAGAAAACTCTAACGAACTGATTTAAAAAAAATCCTGGAATTAATAGACAAGCTCAGCAAAATATCAGGATATAAGATAAACAAACAAAAATCAGTTGGATTCCTCTACAACAATAAAAAGGTATATCAGAGGAAATTGTCAAATCAATTCCATCTACAATATCCTCCCCAAGATAAAATGCCTGGGAATAAATCTAACCAGAGATATAAATGACCTATACAAAGAAAACTACACGATGCAATGGTAAGACCAAAAGAGACCTACATAAGTAGAGAAACCTACCTTGCTCATAAATAGGAAGACTCAGCATTGTATGAATGAATATTCTACCCAAAGAGATTGACAGACACAATGTAATCCTTAGCCAAATTCTGATGGCATTTTTAATGAGTTGAAGTTATAAATTATTAACTTCATAAGGAAAGTGAAAAGGCCTTGAACAAGTGAAGCATTACTAAAGAAGAGCAAAGAGGAAGGTCTCACTACTTGACTTGAGAATCTGTTATACCACCGCTGTAGTCAAAACAGCCTGGCACTGGTAAAACAATAGACACATAGACCAATGAAACAGAATTGAGCATATAAACTTAAAACCATCCACCTATGAGGAGGTGATAGTAACAAAGGCCCAAAGTCTATAAACTGAGGAAGACATAGTTTCTTTAACAAATGGTATTGGCATAACTAGATATCATCTGCAAAAAATGAGATAAGATCCATATGTCACACCATGTACAAAAACTAACTCAAAATGGATCACAGAACTAAATATCAAATCTAAAATGATAATGATCAGAAGAAAAAATAAACAACTGGGAGCTCCTAAAAATCAAACACTTATGCTCATCCAAAGACTTTATCAAAAAAGTTAAAAGACAAACTACAGACTGGGAAAAAGTTTTGGGGTATGAAAAATCTGTCCAATGTTTACTTCCTAAAATCTGTAAGATACCACAGAATCTCAGCAACAAAGAGACAACCCACTTAGAAAACGAGCAAAGGATATGAACAAACACTTCATCACAGAAAATATTCAGGCATCTAACAGATATATGAGTAAACACAGTCATCGAGTCATTACAGAAATCCAAATTGAAAAGTACACTGTGATACCATTTTACCCACAAAAGGCTGGCATTACTTCTAAAAGCACAAAACAATGAATGTTAGAGAGGCCGTGGGCTCAGGCTGTTAGAGCCTGTGGTTTGTGTGGTCCATTAGTCCTTTGCACTAATATTTTCCTTGTGTCTTTTGTCTTCATTCTCTTGCTCCAGACAGAATGGGATCAGTAGATGTATCTTAGACAGCCACTCACAAGTTTTTAAAACCTCAGATTTTACTCATCAAAGTAGGATGCAGCATATTTTTTTAAATTATTGCTATTGTTAGTTGCTGTCAAGTTGATTCCTCCTCATAACTGCCCTACACACAACAGAACAAAACATTGCCCAGTCTCGCATGATGCCAACAATCGTCACTGGTTGACACCTTCATTATTTTAGGGGCACATTTAAACATTCGTGGTCCATGAATCCTTCAATCTCCTGGTTTGCGTTCTTACAGTATATTTTTGTGACTAATGTTTAACACTCATTTCTTTTTCCTTTTATTTATGTTTACGTGGGAGCTCCTTCAGAAACCTATCTATGCCTATATAGGATCTGAATAATATTTGATGAGTTAAAAAAATTAGGACCCAAAGATGGTTTTCCCGAATAAACTAATATCATTGCAATATTATAGCATTATAAAAGTACTTTGATTAGAAGGGTAATACCACAAATAAAGTATTTAGTTAATGAAAATGTAGCAATAAACATCAGAGACTAATTTTGGTTTTAAAATATTAGTCTTAGGCACCAAAGTAAAATTGATAAAAATGCACTTAATTTTCTTTGTCTGAATGTGATGAGAAAACCCTACAGAGAAGCCACTAAGCCACAGTTTTCTCCATTCCTCTCCCTGCCGGTATCTTTAGGTCTCAGAATGAACAGTACCCCCTTCTGCCCTACCCCTTTGAAGCCTGATATTTGTTAGCAAAGTTAGAAAGATACAATTCTGGATTAACTTCCCTCCTTGGTAAGGAAGTCAGGGGGCCATGCTGCAGCAGGGATAAAAAGACATGATTAGCCACTTAGGCTGGGGTGTAAAATACTTTGGAGAGGAAGATTTTAGTCTCCTTTAACTATGGTATGGGTGGAGTATACATAAAATAAGCTTAGTAAGTGGCCCAGTCTGGCCAGGGAGTACCAGTAGCAGTAGGCAGGGTTCCATTTAAGCCCCTCATCAATGGGTTTGGTTTTAGACCTGGGGCACAAAGTAGAGTATGAAAAGAAGTGTCATCATCTCTTTCCAGATTTTTTTGAGGGAGGATTGCTCATTATAGAACTTTTTTGTTTATATATTGTCTCTCAATCTTATAAGTAGTAAAACTGCTTTCCATGGTTTTGATCAGAAGGATGTGATGTTTATAGGGCAACCTATTTTAATTACTAGTACCCTTTTTCTGATGGCTTCCTAGCTATCCAGAAATCAAGTATGACCTGTGAGCACCATGCAGATTAGGAGTGTTGTCTTACAGTTACGACATGGTGGAGCAGGCCGTGTTGTTTTACAATGAATTTGGCTTACTGTCATCTAAAAATCATAGCCCAAGACTTCATAAACACCCACATGTCTGCTTTACCAATTGTCTGTGATGCTAACCTCCTCCACCACCACTAGAAATACACTTATGTCAACGTGCTCAAATATTCAGAGAATCTCTGTCCCAGAAAGTAGAAATTGCATACAGATAGCCTCCAATTTACAATGTACCCTAGTTACAATGAATCATACTTATGACTAGCTGAGTCTTTCTTTGAATATCTGATAGTTAATATTATGTACCACATACAATGTTGCAATAGGTACTCTGCTGATTCTATCATTCTCAGCTATTTACACGGAATATTCCCAATTGCCAAAGACAAATAAAGATCAGATTTATAAAGATTCTCACAATAAAAGGAAATGACAAAAATCACCACAAAAATTAAAAAAAAAAAAAAAGAAGCTGTTACATTTAAAGCAGAACTGACACCTGGGGGACTACTTGTACATATTACTTGGAATAGGACAGACTTATATTCCAAATTACAGCCAAATTCAGCTGCGTAAGTACAGAGTTCAAAGAAGGCAGGCAACAACATGAGAAAACTGCTATTAACGGAAAGTGAACAGCAAAAGATGAATTCAACCCTACTAGGGACTGTTTTTTGTTCATTCAGCAAATGTCTTCAAGGGTACAAAACTTGTGCATAGAAATTACTTTAGTGTGTGATGTCAGATACAGAGTGCTAAGAACCACTCCCACGCCATGCATCTTGTCCTCCGGAGTCCTTCCTTCTAGAAACGCGAAAGGAAAAGTACTGGGTTTTTTTGACTGAGGTGACTGCCATACTGTTATGAAGGAAATGCTATTTAAATTGGACAGATTCCAACAGGGTCAAGGAAGATTTTAGCAAGTAAAAATTGCCAGTAATACTATGACCTATTTCTGTGAATGCATTTTATATAGTGACAGAAATAAATAGGCCCTAGAATAAACACTTATAGAATGTCCCTGGAAATTTATTATAATTTTCAGATTGTTGAATAATAGATGTAACTAAAAGAAAACAAAGACAGAAGGAGTAACACAGATAAAGACAAAGAAAATAGCATTTGTTAACTTAAATAAATTAATATTCTTCTACAAGTTGACAATCTCAGTAACTAATTTGTAGTCTATTAGAATGGACATTTAACTTTCAAAAACATTTGCAAACTAAGACCATTTTTGTAAGATTTAGTCAAGCCCTAAATTCTGGAATCAATAACAACCACTACCATTTGAATACTTATTATATGAGAAAAACACACGATCTCATTTAAACTACACAGTTGCCCATGGATTAAGTATTATTATCTCCATTTTACTGATGCAGCATCTAGGTACAGAAGGTAAAGAAACTTGCCCAGTGTCACACTCGTGTTCACTTGCCTTTAGACGCTAAGTTTGGTTTCCTGATCAGGGAATGACTAATGAGCCATAGGACCTTGAGTGTCTCAGCATCAAGTCAACTTTGCTGCTGCTCACTTTCAGGGCACATACCATGATCACTTGAGTTATAATCTATTGTAAGAAACTGACTTTTAAATCCAAATGATAGGTGTTTAAATCTAAATGCTGGCAACTCTTTGCATAGCAAAAATTGCGGTTACTCTGGATCTTCATTTTCCCATCTGTTAAACTGGGAATAACAGATAGAGCCTAATTCCTAATTCCAACTCGCAGTAAATGTCATCTTTCATTATTCTTTCTTGACACTAAGTTTCTGACTTCTCTTGTTTTAGCCCTGTCATCTAAGTTATCTTTTTAACACCAAGACTCAGAGATCATTGCAGCAAATTTATTAAAATGCACTAATAATGAGAATACAGATAATTGATTTTAGGTGCATATTTTAAGACTCATCCAATATTTACTACTAATAAGAAACTATATATACTCAAACACAACCTAACCTACCCTGAGACAAGAAGAACTAGATGGTACCAGCTACCACTTACTGATGATTCTAATCAGGGCTGCAATAGATGCACTCTGATAGAATGGTAGAAGAGTGGAAAAGAAACTTAAATTCCTGAAGAAAATGGCCTGCTGGACTGGTTGAGACCAGAAGACTCCCTGATATATTCTTCAAATCTTGAGTCAAAACTAATTTTAAGGTTACCCTGTAGCTATAATAAAAATTGGCTCAAAAACTAATGAATATCACATGAGGACAATACTCCTTTAGAAAATCACCTATATGAGACCAATAAGAAAACTCTGCTTCTAAATGAAAGTATAGCAGTTCAGATCCACCAGTTTCTCGTTGGAAACTCTACAGGGCAGTTCTACTTTGTAATATAGAACCACTATCAGTTAGTGGCTTGGCCATCAGTTAGAACTGACTTGATGGCAGAAGGTTTGGTTTTGGTTTATGCGAAACCCAACCATCAGCAATAACTTTAAAACATAGATGAGAATGTAAGAGGACAAGGAAACTAGATTAATGGAAACAGAACATCCAGAATGGAAATAATGAGAGTGCTCATGCATTGGGAAGAATGTAATTGAAGTCCCTGAACCACCTGTGTAGAAACTGATGAATGGGAACATAAACTGCTATGTAAACCTTCACTGAAACCACAGCAATTATTATTTTTGAAATCAGCATAGAACATAATTTCGAGAAAAATTAGAAGGCATAGTTCTTTAACTCTGGCATTAAAGTATTTCCTCCAATAAACTGTGTTTTACACAAATAACAGGCAACTTCCCTGTTTGTTTGCTAATAGCACCCTCCCTCCATGAGGTATTTTTTTAAGTGTGTGAAGTTATTTTTCTTTACAGCAACATGTTTAAAAAATTGATATAACAGCACTTATAAAAATATGACACTGGAGAGATCAAGGCTGGAAAACAAACACAGAAGTTGTGTGTTATTTGCATTAAAAAGTTCTTTTTTCTTCTTTCTCAAATTTAGGTCAGTATTAAGTGTTTCAAGAAGTTCTGATAATACGTATTGTTTTGAATGATTTACAAACTTGTCTGCTGCTGGGTATTTTACCTATACTTCTGTTTTCAGAGCTCTTCCACCATTCTCAAGACACCTGAAGACCAGGTTACTTATTTTACATATTTGACCACATTCCCAATGAGAGAACATTCCACGTTAGAGAAGAGAAACGCAAAACAAACACACAAAAATAAAACAAAGAAAAAAACAATCAAACTGAAAACATACAAAATAAAACTTGCTTGTCATTTTGAACTATTGGTGAAACATCAAATAAAGAAAGGATGGCAACAATAAGTTTTCTTTGTGCAAGTTCATCAAAGACACAGCCTATAACTCTAGCCAGACTACTCACGAATGCATAGCATTGATTGCTGGAAGGTCAGTTGAGATTTTGCACTGATCCACTTGAACTTTCATATGCTTAAAATGTAACTGAAAGTGTATACTTTACTATGTGTCCTGAATTAGAGTCAACTTTACCTTGCACATTTCAGGGTATAAATTATAGAAATCTCTCACCTTCTCCATTCTCCTAAAACAATGAACGTGAAATAAGCCAGATGATGAACTAACAAGGTCTGAAACACGCATAGGAGATATTCACAAATGATGACTCTTAGCTCCCTTTTCCTGTAATAATGTGTAAGGGATACGGGCATATTTAGTAGTAAGATCGTTACATAATAAGTGAATAGGACACTGATTTGCAACTTATAAGCCACTTGGGTGAGTCTATTCCATCTTTATTTATAATGTGAGGCATTTTCTGATTTTTAAAATCATATAATTCTATTAAAGTGTCTATTTTACAATCCCTAAGTAAGATAGGAGCTTCCAGACTCAGAAGAACTAGGATAAGACTTTTGAAAAGTAGCCAGCGAAAACTGCGCCTTACAAAATATGTGAAGATGCTATTTTAAATTGGTGATCAAAATGTCAATTTGAAATTTACTCCAGGGGCTTTGTGAAGACCTACTCTAACTCTATTTATTACCCATGTGTTTACACTTATTCACTAAAGCAGTGAATGGATGCTTTGCAGGCATGTTTTGATTTTCAGTAAAGACATCCAGTATATACTACGTTAACTTTTAAAAAATAATTCATATAGTAAAGGAAAGCAAATATTAGTATGAGAAATGCCACTGCATTTCCTGGCAATTTGTCAAGGAATTATTCATTAACCACATTACATGATGCTATGCTTCTTGCATAACTTCTGGGTCATCTTGTCTGTCACCAAAAACCAAACCAAATCCAGTGCTGTTGAGTTGATGCTGACTCATAGTGACCTTATAGGACAGAATAGAATTGCCCCATACAGTTTCCAAGGAGTGCCTGGCAGATTTCAACTGCTAACACTCTGTTTAGCAGACATAGCATGTAACCGCTATGCCCCCTGGGTTTCTTTGTCTATCACAGTGACCGTAAAGTCCACAGAGATGAATAGCCCTATATACTGTCAGTCAGTGTGATGTGAAATAAAGCACATGGGATGCATATTCTTGAGAGCTGGGTATAATACTAGGCTGTATCACTTAACTAATCATACAACTAATGTCAGTTAAGTCATTTAACATCCATAACACTTTGTTTATGTTTAAATAAGAATGACACTTAAACTTGGTCTCCTGACCACACCGGGTTGCTCTGAGTTATGAATATAAAAGCATTATATGAATGTTTATCCTTATTAGCACTGATACAGCATTCCAATATCCCAGAACTTTATATATGATTTGTATAAACTGTATATGTTATATGGAGCCCTAGTGGCACAGCAGTGAAGAGCTCAACTGCTAACTAAAAGGTTGACTGTTCACATCTACACAACTACCAGATGCTCTTTGAAAATCCTGTGGGGTAGTACTACACTGTTCTATTAGCTCATTATGAATTAGAATCAGCTCAGCAGCAATGGGCTTCGTTTGGGTTTTTATATCTTACATATCCTTCATACATGCGGTGGTTTTTAGCTTTGTTCACACCCTCCATAAGCTGTCCAAATACCCAATTCTGCCCATGTAACCTCATAAATAGTTCTTAAATCTATGATCTCTTCTCCAGCATACTGCCACTACACCAATACATTCCTCACTGCATTTCTCTTCCCTTCTTAATGTCACCCTATAAAAAATACACCAGAATGATCTACTTCAAAGACAGTCTTAACATGCTATTTTCTTATTCAACATTCTTCAGTAATTTCTTGTCAACTACAGAGTGAATCCCAGCCTTTAAAAATAAGCATTTGCAGTCTACCTGGCTTGGCGTCCTGCGTTCTCCTTCTGGTCCTCTCTTCCACTGTCTCACTCCTCAGCATTGTGAATCCTGACTTACCTCCACACTTCTCTTCCTTAAGTTCTGCCTGGATGGAACTCCTACTCCCCATCAAGCAACAATCTCCTACTTAACAATTAAGAATTAACTCAGGAACTTATTAGCAAAGCAGGGTGAGTAGGCACAGATGGCATTCTGATATCAGTTTCCATATTATGATCCACTTATTTAAATATGTCTGTATTTCTAGTCAGGATTTCAGTTCTTAGTGGCCAGGCTTTTTTTTTAATTTCAATTAGTTGTCCTCTTAACACCTAAGAAAACCAAACCAAACCCACTGCCATTGAGTCGATTCAGACTCTCAGTGGCCCTAAAGTACCTAATACACTAGGAACATTTCTCAAATATGTACTGTTGTTTCTACTCTGTACAAGACATGGACCAAAATCTCTATATAACAACAGGAAGGCAGATATTGCAAATCACTGAACTGAAATAATGAATTGGAATATCAACATCACAAACACCAAGATAATACAGTTTCAAAAACCAACCCACAACTTTTAGATCTTAATTTCATTACACTTAAGTCCTTAAAAGGGATATTTTAAAAGCCTCACTGCTTCCATTTATCATACATAAATGAGATTATGTAGCAATTATTAAGTGGTAATTATGATTGATATTTTATAGACTTTAATTTGAGTGATAATATTCATTTTGGTAAAAATTTAAAGAAGAAATTAATTGAAGAAATATCACATAAAGCACAGTGGAAAAAAATTACTATTTATATAGAGTTAAAATTGAAGGGTTTTTGGAACTCAGCCAAAAACCAAATACACAGCAATCACAGTGACACGTTAACCCTTATGTAATAATTACTTGGAATGTTATTCTTCAGGAAGATTGATTTAGAATACTTCAGCATAGTAAGTGAAAACATAAAAGGGTTATAAATCATAAAACAAAAAGAGAAAATGAGACAGAAAAAAAATCAATGATACACTATTTCTGACATTGTGGTGGTAGAGTGGTTAAGTGTACTTGCTGCTAACCCAAAGGTCAGCAATTCAAACATACCAGGTACTAGCTGGAAACTCTGTGGGGAAGTTCCACCCTGTCATATAGGGTTACCAGGAATTGGAATTGACTTGATGGCAGTGGTTTTTGGTTTTGGTTTTTATTCACTAGTCTTCTAGTATTTTTCTTCCTCCCTTTTTTTCCCACCTGTTCTCAATTATTTAAAAATATGTCTATATCCAGATTTATCTCTTCTTGGTCTTTCTTCTTTCTCAAAGTAAAACAGCCAGTCCCCTTAACACAGTTTTATGAGATACTACCTAAGTTCCTAGTCTCCATTTCTACTGTCTTTCTAGTCTCACTAGCTGTCCTTTAACAATGTGGCCATCTACAATATGAGAAAAAGAGAGATGAATCTCAAGAACTCCACTAAAAGACTGCAAATGATGGTCAGAAGGCCTGGGAGTTTCCCTAGGAGCATGGCCCCTAGACCTGCTACTGCCCTTGATCGTAAGTCATCACTGAGGTCAACCCTTCAAACAGGAATGCATTGGACTCAGGGACACAAAGTGACCATATAGTGTGTACACTTTATGGTTCTATGGATCTACAGGTTGTTGTCCTACTGGCCTTTTACTAGAAGGCAGAGGAGAGGGTGGAGAGGAGGGGACAGGAGATTGTTAAGAGGATGTGACATGCACAGAACGGAAAGGAGGAGTGTGCTGTCATTGGGCAAGGGAGCAGAGGTAGCTGTAGTTAGACAGCCATGCAAATTAACTTGGATTTTATACTTTCACTCAGTCACAATAAAAAAAATATGGCCATCTAAACACTTTCAAGGCAATGGATTTAGTCTTCAGATTAGGTTATATGTCTTCTCACTAGTTTATGGGGTAAATTTACATAAAAATAAGAAATCAATAAATGGTACAGTCCAGCTTAACTATTCTTTTAGGAATTTCTATTTACTATTCATTTTTTCAAAGTGCTTTATAGTCAGTTCTGTTTGATATTACTCATAATAAAACTGTAAGAAAGTTCAACATCAAACTCACAGGAATCTAAGCTTTTCAGAGAATCTGTGTAATAAAGCTTTTATATTCCTCCAATGAAGAACAGAGGTTGATCTCAAAAACACTAGTCAAAAAAAAAAAATAGTGTTATTTTATAAAAGTTGCACAGAAGTGACAGGATACTCCTAGGGACTACAAAAGATAGTAGTAATTGAACTAATGGTCAAGGTGTAACCTGCTAAACTCATGTAGAGTCAATTCTGACTCTAAGGACAGAATAGAATAGAATTATGGAGATTCAAAGGAGCACCTAGTGCATTTAAATTGCCTACCTTTTGGTTAGCAGCTGTAGCTCTTGGCCACACCATCACCAGTGTTTCTGGTTAACACATGGTAGGTGCTAAATCTTTAGTATGAAGTTTACCAGATAGGCTTGGGGCATATCAATCCAAAGCCATTAGGAAGCCAAGTATACTCACCATAAAGATTCAGAATGCAAAAAGAACCCTTTAAAACAAATCCATGAGGAAATGTTCACAATCATTGGCTACCGGAGAAATCCAAACCAAAACTACAATGAGATACCATCTCAGCCCAACAAGATTGGCCACAATCTAAAATGTACGAACAGTGAATGCTGGAGAGGCTGTGGAGAGATTGGAACTCTCCTACACTACTAGTGAGATTGCAAAAATCGTACAACCTCTTTGGAAAGCGACTTGGCACTCTGTTAAGAAGTCAGAAATAGAAACACCAATTTGATCCAATAATCCCACTGCTAGGAATATATCCTATAGAAACAAAGGCAGTCAGACAAACAGATACATGCACCGCAAAGTTCATTGCAGCACAGACCATAACAGCAAAAAGACAAAATCAACCTAAAAGCCTGTCAGTAGATGAACAGATGAACAAACTGTGGTACGTATACTCAACAGAACACTATGTAATGAGAAAGAACAACAATGTTTTTAGGAAGCATGTCATAACCTGGCTTCAACTAGAAGACATTATGCTGAGCGAAATCAGTCAGTGGCAAAAGGACAAATATTGTGTGAGACCTCTGCTATAAGGACTTAAAAATAGACTAATACATAGGAGAAAAGACTCTTTGACAGCTACAAGGGCAAGGAAGGAGGGAGAAGGTGGGTCATTGATTAGACAGTTGATACAAATTTCATTAGGTGAAAGCACGCAGTAGAGAACAGAACAACTTCACTGGACTTCAGCATAATCTGACATGTTTTCTACAACAACCCAAAGGACAGAGTAGCAGGGATGGGGATCTGGGGGCCATGTACTCAAGGGATATCGAGACCAACTGGCATAACTGGTCTATTCCTGGGAGAGTGGCGTCTGGGGTCTTAACAGCTAGCAAGCTGCCATCTAAAGTACACCAACTGGTCTCAGCTCATCTGGAACAGATGATCACCAAGAACATCAAAGACACAAGGCAAAAAGAGTCCTGGAGACAGAAGGACCCATATGAATGGGAGACTGCATCAACATAAGACTGGAAGAACCAGATGGCGTGTAGCCACTACCAAAAACGGTTGAGATGGGGTACACAGTGTAGAGTCCCTGAACAAACATGAGGAAAAGAGGGGTGCAGCCCAAGAACTCTTCTAAAAGACCTGAACTGATGGTCTGACAGCATGGATGCTCCCCTGGGAACACGGTCCCTGGATCCTCTGCCATCCCTGATCAGAGATCAGTAATGAGATCAACTCTTCAGATAATGGACTGGACTCAGGGACACAACGTGACCACATGGTGTGCGTACTTTATGGTTCTATGCATTTCAGAGATGGTCTTACTGGTCTCTTTCTAGATCGGAGAGAAATGCATGGAGAGGAGGGGACAGATACTCGCTGAGGGGATAATAGAAGTATGGAAGAGAAAGGAGGAGAGTGCTGTCAGCAGGTGGAGAGAGCAAAAGGAGCTGTAGATAAGTGGGCATGCAAAATCAATTTGGATGGTATACTTTCACTTAATCACACACATACACAAGTTCCAGACTGTCTCCTTCATAACTGAAATGACTCACTTCTCCCATTTCAACCTCTGTGACTGTGAGCAGTGCAGTTGCCATGAAGTGAATTGTGTCCCCTCAAAATATGTGTCACCTTGGTTAGGCCATGATTCCCAGTATTGTGCAGTTGTCCTCCACTGTGATTGTAATTTTATGTTAAAGAAGATTAGGGTGGGATTGTAACACCCTGACTAAAGCAGCACCCCTGCTCCAATGCAGAGGGAGTCTCCATGGAGTGTAGCCTGCACCACCTTTTATCCTATAAGAGATAAAAGGAAAAGGAAGCAAGTAGAGAGGGAGGACTTCACACCTCCAAAAAAGTAGAGAGCGAGTATAGTGTGTCCTCTGGACCTGGGGTTCTTGTGCTGAGACTTTAGAGATGACACAGAGAGAGAGCCTTCCTTTGGAGCTGACACCCTGAATTAAGATTTCTAGCTACTACACTGTGAGAAACAAATTTATTTTAAATCCATTCACTTGTGATACTTCTATTATAGCAGAACTAAATGACTGAGACATTAAACTTAGTCCAAGTTTAGGCTTATATCATTTCACCTCCAAACCAAAACCAAACCATTGCTATCTAGTCCATTTTCACTCACAATAACCCTACAGGACAGAGTAGAATTGCCCCATAGGATGTCTAAACTATAGTTGTCATGGAAGCAGCCTGCCACATTTTTCTCCCACGTAATGGCTAATGGGTTTAAACCAATGGCCTTTTGGTTAACAGGTCACTTAACCACTACACCATTAGGGTTCCTCTCACTTCAACTATGGATAATTCAACCATTTCCATTTACACAAATTTGGGAAATCTTGGTTGCATAGTGGTAAAGTGCTACAGCTGCTAACCAAGACGTAGGCAGTTCAAATCCACCAGTTACTCCTTGGACACTCTATGGACAGTTCTACCCTGATTTACAGGGTTGCTATGAGTTGGAACCAACTCGATGGCACTTAACAACAACATCACAAACTTGAATTGCCCCACCACCTTGGCTTTTAAGATATCTTTTTCCTGGATCCAACTAGACTTGGCTGGCTGGCTTTTCCTAGTATCAGCCTTTTTGTCTGGCTGCCTTGGTTATAATCTTTGGGTGGTTTCTCCTCAACAAACTCCTTTTCTGCCATAAGTTTCATATGGGTTGATATTCTGAAGGATAATACATTCTGACTCTCTTCTGTTCTCAAATAAATCAGCAATGACTCAAACACCTCTTTTAGTCTTTCAAATATCTGTCTCTCCAAATTTCTTTCTAAGCTGACACATATATACCCAGTGGGAATGAAACACCTCCAGTGGATATTGCACTGGAAACCCTGGTTAAGAGCTATGTCTGTTAACCAAAAAGTTGGCAGTTGGAATCCACCAAGTGCTCCTTGGAAACTCCATGAGGCAGTTCTACTCTGTCCTATAAGGTCACTATGAGTTGGAATCACCTCAATGGCAACACTTTTTTTCCTCTCTTAATGGATATTACACAGCATAGTCATATCTCAAAATCTGTTTCTCCTTCAAATGTTTCTTATTCTGAATCTTGGTAAACAGAACCATTGACTTAGGCAACCAAGCCAAAAATCTCAAAGTCATTCTAGCATTTTCTTCTCTACTTCACTTCTCACATTCAGTAAACCTTTATTCATTTTTTCAAGAATGTTTAAAGGGAAATTGCCACGTACCAGGTACATAGTGAGGTGTCCGACATGCTGTAATAAGCGAGATAGTCATCATCCTTGTACTCTAGTGGAATATAGAAAGATAGAGGCTATCTGTATTGTAGTAGATTCGAAAGACATCCCTTGGAGTTTGGTAGTGTGTATAACCTATGAGGCTGTATGCAGTGGTTATACTGTGACACTGCAAATATAATGTCAAATAAAGTGACAGCTGTCAATTATTTTTTACTATGTCTCTGCTTTCCATTCCTACTGCCATTTACTTGATTCCCACTGTCATTATTTTTCTTCTGATTGCCACAAGAGCTCTCTAACCAGTTCCTTTTCCCTCCTTTTCTGGTTTCTATCTTACTCATCCACCACAATATCCTCAGAATAATCTTTCTAAAATTCCAAGCTAAAGATAACCTTATCATGCTAAACTCCATCTAAATCCAAAGTCCTTAAAATGGCCTGTGAAGCTTTTCCTGATGGAGCCCCTTTATCCCTTGTTCTTCCCAATCTTTTCCCTGGTGTGGCCATGCCAAGTTCCTTGCAAATCTCTCTACCAGACATGGCATCCCTTGACTATGTGCCTCAAGACTGACTTAAACTTCTACCACAGTAATCCTCCTCATCTGAATAACAGTTTACCCTTCCACACTCCACGCTGTCATCAAGGTTTCTGTCATCAAGGTTTCTGTGAAGCCCTACCTAAGAAAAATTATGGTCCCTTGGGTATGCCACCACTGTTCTCTTATTTTACTCTTGCCCATAAGTCTGTCACATTACTTATGAAACCAAATTGCAATTACAAATTTAAATCTTTCTCTCCTGTTAGGCTATGAACTTTGAAAGCCTGGTTACCCTAGTGGCATAGTGATTAAGTTATATGGCTTCTAACCAAAAAGTCAGCAGTTCAAATCTGCCAATCACTCCTTGAAAACTCTATGGGGCAGTTCTACTCTGGCCTATAGGGTCGCTGAGTCAGAATTAATTTGGGAGCACTGGGTTTGGTTTTTTGTTTAATCAGAGTGCCTTGCATGTAAGTCTCTCACTGACTATTTGGTGAGCAAATTAACTGAGTGTTAATAGTCTCATTGCTCATGTCTTAAACTGCCATGTTATGAAGTCATATGCAGCTCAGAAACGAAATGGGCTCCTAAGCTATACAAACAAGTCATCTTCCCATCTGCATTCCAGCCCTTCAATGCTTAACCTAAGCTCTCAACTGAAAAAGTATAATGTTCTATTTCCTTCAAAGTTCATTTCAAGACATTTGTTCTAGGAAATCCTCTTTGACTATTACTATACTGAAATTATTATATTCTTTGAACTCAGTGTTTTAACACAAGGATATCCATTTGCCTATTCTTTCACTAAGTAACTTTTGTGTACACATGTATCCTCTTTTCCAAACTATATATTAAGGGCCTTCTAAATAAAGACTATCCCCTTTTATTTTTGTTGTCTGTGACCTAACACTTCACTGCAACTGTGACAGGTAGTTAATATGCCCTTTTTTAAAAAAATGAATAAAAATAGTACTTTGGCATTCTGTTCCCAATAGTTGCTTCCAAAACTGCTCTCATAAATTTAATTATTCATCTTCATGTTTGCTGATTTCTTATAGTATCTACCAGAGTTGACTGTGCTTAACTTCCATATACTGCATTTCTATTTTACTTCTGTCTTTCAATCCTGGTGGCATAGGGCTTAAGTGCCACATCTGCTAACCAAACTTTGGCAGTTCAAATCCACCAGGCACTCCTTGGAAACCCTATGGAGCAGTTCTACTTTGTCCTATAGGGTCACTATGAGTTGAAATGAACTTGATGGCACTGGGTTTGCTTTGGTTTGTTTTTTGTTTTTTCCAGCTGCTACTCAATTTCTGTACAAGCTGCTCTTCCTTTACCAAGTACCACCAGTTGCGACTGAGTCAGTTCTAACTCATGGCGCCATCAAGTGGTCAGAGTAGCATGGTGACTGTTTGGAAGCAGATGGCCAGGATGTTCCTCCAAGGTGTCTCCAGGTGGACTTGAGCCATCAATCTTTGGTTAGCAGCCAAGTATGGTACCTATTTGCACCACTCAGACTCCTTTTCCTTTATCAAATCTATAAATATTCAGTTATGAGTCAGAATTACTGAATGGCAGTGGGTTTGGCTTTGTGGGTTTAGCATCTTCTCTAGGCCCATCTCCCATTTTACCCCTCACATTTAACCTAGTCTGTGCTTGCAAAATTCTATTATAATAGAGGAAGAAAAATAACTTTATTTCACTTATTACGCCCAAGAATGTGTTTTAGTGACTAAAGCCAAAGCGCCAAGTGCTAAAAAACACCCCAAAACCAAACTCAGCCATTGAGTTGACTCCGACTCATCACAGCCCTATAAGACAAAGTCTCCAAGAAGCAGCTGGTGGATAACAACTCCCAACCTTTTGGTTAGCAGCTATAGCCACTACACCACCAGGATTTCCATTTTAGTGACTGGACTGTTAATGCAGTCATAGTGAACAAGTGTGTAAAGAGGAGACTCAAATTAGAAAAGGATTCAATGGATACACCAGATAAAAAGGCCATTTCTTGATTTTGTTTAAACTGCATAATGGCAGGGTTATGTGGCAGGCAGGAAAACATAAGAGTTAATTTGTTCTGTCAAATGCAACACTGATTCAGCTATTTTAGAGAACATAAAATCATTTGTGTTTGGGTGGTAGGGTTTTAGAGGTTCTCTGTGCATTAACCACAGCAGAAGTACCAGCATCCCCCCTCAGGCAGAAGCGCGTGTCTGATAATATCTAGTGACTTGCTTAAAAGAGGATAAAATGATACACCCTCAGGCAAGGCAAAAGATTTAAATACAGCCAATTTAGGAAGGAGAGTATCTCAACAAATTCAGAAATTAATCCAGATTAAGACATTTTGCTTTTAGGATTTATGTCAAAAGACCAGTTCTACTCCCCCTCCCCTGTGTAATTTAAAGGTTGAGGTGGAAAAGGGAGTGAAAATATGTACTGCATAAACACCTTCACACACTTAAAAATAAACCTTCAAAAATTGTAGTCACCAGCATGTATTTCAAAATGAATAGAAATGTAATCTTTTTTTCTTTTTTAAATAAATCAGTCAGAGGGTGGGTACTATATTCATTCTAAAATAAGAAATCTAGAAGTTTACAGCACATGTCCAAAACATGTCTTTTGCAGAAGACAGTTAATTACAAATTACCCCCTCAAGTAGTTACTTAATCCATCAGTTCCATCAAGAACACTGACACAATTCTCCAGTGTACACAGTAAATTACTGACCAAAGTCCCTAGAACTCTAAAGCAAACTGAAGAATTTAATTGAAACTTTGTCACTAAATACATCTATCCAATCCAGGAGAACCTACAGTGTTATTTTTATAGTCCAAAATTGCATTCTGAGACTTAAAGCTTCTTATTTGAGTTCAACAGATTCCCAGAGACCCATGGAAGATGATATTCATGTGAAATTAAATTCCAGTGATTTTATATACAAAAACACATGGACTGCTTTGTCTGAGGCATTGCCCAATTTGTTCTCTGTTATCCTGGAATTTATTTTGTTATATAGAAACACAGCCACCATGGTTATAAGTGTCTTGCTAATGTATTACTGGGACTTGTCTAAAACATTTTTATGGTTATTTATCTTTATCTCATATGTAAGTATTTCTTTGTGACCTTCATTTCCAACTCAAAATCTCTACAAATTGTGATATAGTCTCACCTTGCTTCCATTTTCTCTTGTGTCTCGTTCCATCTTGAGGTCAGAAACTAGAAGATCCTTGTATTTGTTTTTTCCATTACTGCTGTGATCCTCTAGTCTGTATTCTGAAGTCAGCTGTGCTGAGAGAGGACTGTCACTCAGGTTCAGGGGCTGTTCATCCTGCTCCAGCCCAGTTTTGCCTTCACTGTTGGAGTCTCCCATCTCCCTGCTGTGTGCTCCCCCGGAAGCAATAGAACCATGCCCCAAAGTCTCATTTCCATTAAAGCTTTCTGCTGCAGAATCATCTGTTGGAAAGAAAGACGTATATTTTTATTTTGATTATTCTGACTACTCAGTTTCTACTTCAACTAGCATTTCTTGATCTACTATTAAGGGCTTGACACTCTGTTATGCAATCATTAAAAACAAAAAAAACACTGTCATCGAGTTGGGTCTGACTCACAGCAACCCTTTAGGTCAGAGTAAAAATGCCCCATAGGATTTCTAATAAGTGCCTGATGGATTTGAACTGCTAACCTTTTGGGTAGCAGACAAATCATTTAACCCACTACGCCACCAGGGTTTCCATGTAATCTTAAATGCAATATGTAATTTAACCTTTGGAATAAACTTGAGAAGCAGTCATTGTTACTTTTAACCTTAAAGGCCAATTTAAACACATGAAATATGAAGGTAAAATAGAAGAAACTAATACAATCTCAAAAACAAGGACATTTAAACAACAAAGAGAAAACAGTAATTGTCAACTCTTTTGCAAACAGATTTTTTTTTTTCCACTAAGTATATCTAGGTTTGATGAAAATGCTCTGAAAAGAGTATTCACTTATACTGGGACAATATAAGTTTTATGGAGATTCATCCAGTAATATATATCTAAAACATCAAAGGTGCTCATTAACTGTACCCCAGTCATTATGCTTTTGGGATTTTCAAACATAAGGAGTTTAATCTTTACATGTTTCTCTTCACAGACAAAAAGACATTTATTTCAGTGTTGTTTCAAACAGAAAAAAAAAGTAAATGAAGCCAATTACCAAAAATAGGTTTGGTTTAATACATCTTTGAGTAGATAGGATATGATGCAGTTAATTCAGTATCCTATCATAAGATATGGGGCAAATGCATCACAAAATATTAAACTGAAAAAGCTAGCCACAGACAAAAGGACAAATACTGTATGGGAGCCCTACGATGAGAACTCAAAAACAGACTTATGCATATAAGAAACGACTCTTTGACAGCTGCAAGGGAGGGAAGGGAGGTTTAGATTAGTTAAAAAGAAATTTGGTTGGGTGAAATCGGTGAGAGCACACATTAGAAACAAGAACAATATTAAGTGGACTTCAAAGTAACTGGAGTACTCCTTTAATCTTAGCCCAATATTGCAAGGACAGAGTAGCTGGGGTGGGGGACTGGGGACCATGCTCTTAGGTGAAATCAAGGCCAGTTGGCACAACCAGCATTTTGCTAAGAGGGCTCTCTGCACCCCACATTGGTGAGTGGCATCTGGGGTCTTAAAACCTGCCAAGCTGCCATCTGAAGGCACAGCAAATTGTCCCAACTCAGCAGGAATGGATGACCACTGAGGACCAAAACAACATGGGGGAAAGACAACTCAGAAGACAGAGAGACCCACATGAGTGGGTATCTACATCAACTTGAAATGGAAGAACCAGATGGTGCCTGGCCACCACTAGTGATAGCTGCGATGGAGCTCACAAAGTTGAGTCTCACTGGCAACCCAAGAATAAAAAGGGGTGCACCCTAAGATCTCCACTAAAAGACCACAATTGATGGTCCAACGGCTTCGAGGTTGCCCTGCGAGCATGCCCCTGGCCCTGATGCTTCTCTTGCCCATAAATCATAATGAAGGTTCACTCTTCGGACAGGAATGGATTGGACTTGGTGACGCAGATTGTCCATATATTGGGTGCACTTCATGGTTCTATGCATCTATAGGATATCATCCTGCTGACCTCTTGCTTTAAGATTTTGGAGTGTACATTCTTCCTCTTTATATATATGTTTTCATTTTACCAAATTGCGGTATTTGGGGCACACTGTTTTGTAGCTAGCTGTTTCTTTTCTCTTAACTCATCGGAAACCCTGGTGGCATAATGGTTAAACACTATGGCTTCTAACCAAAAGGTTGGCAGCTCAAACACACCAGGAGCTATTTAGAAACTCCATGAAACAGTTCTACTCTGCCATATATGGTTGTTATATGAGTAGTTAAGACTTTGGCTGCTAACCAAAAGGTTGCAATTCAAATCCACCAGCGGCTCTTTGGAAATGCCAGGAGGCAGTTCTACTCTGTCCTATAGGGTTGCTATGAGTCGGCATGAACTTGATGGCAACAGGTCTGATTTGGTATTTGGTGAGATTATGGAATTTTTAAAGTATTTTTCATTATCTACAACCAACAGAATTGGAATTAATACAATGACAGTGCTCTTGGTGTTGGATTTTTAATATAACATTTTTCTAATAACTTAAAAATCAAATAATGGTAGAAAATAAACAAAATACGGAAGAAGTAAAATTGAAATTTTTGTATTTAGAGGCAGGGCCAAGATGGCGGACTGGATACACATCTCCTCAATTCCCTCTGAGAACTAAGGCCTGGAATGGTAACTGAATGCAGCAGCATGGACATCCAGGGAGCTCTAGGATCTGGCATAGCATTGTCAGATTTCACTAGGCACCACCAACAGACAAAACTACCCCTCTTAAAGATGAGCCAGTAGCTGCCAAGTCCCACTCCTGCTAACTCACTGTTTTGGAGAACTGCAGGTACTGACGCCTAATTTGTTATCCAGAAGGCAGGGACTGGGAAGGAGCCAGCAAATATGCTGAACTGCACTGCTTAAGTACACACCATATAGTGTAGCAGAGAGACTGTGTCAGGGATAGCCACATATTGAGAACTGAGGGCACCACTGCCCCTCGACCCTCTTTTTTCTGAGCTGCACCATAGATTGTGCTGTTTCATGGCAGGAAGAGCAGCTCAGCTGGGACATCATCTTGGTCTGCTGGGACACTGAGTCACCCAGCTGGGTAGCTTAGCTGCAGCTGATTCTCAAGTGGAACAGCAGCCCATCTGGTAAGTGCTTCTCCAGGAGAAAACTGTTGTTTGAGACAGTGCATCTTTAGATTTAAAGATGTAGCCTGGCAAGGATAGCAGAAAATCCCTAGCCCCTCCCTACATAGAACCACATCATAGCATCAGGGGATGGCCTATGAGGTACTTTCCATGTCAGCTGCCCATCTAAGGGCCTGACTGTTTTCGGCAGCTGTTGGACAGCTCCCCAATCAGCAATAAAGAGCCCCTTTAAAATAAGACCACCTGGAGAACTGACTGCTTAAAAACCTGGCAATATCTCTTCCGCCCTTCAGTGATTCACATCATAGGGTTGGCTGATGATCTCACAGTAATTTCATAAGTAGGGGGCCATCTTTGCCAGTCTGACACCCTGAAGAGTCTACCTGGGGCCAGTCACTACAGTACAAAGAGATGGCTGGTGACCAACTCCCCTCTTAGAACTATGCCTCAGCTCCTGTTGAGGTAACACCACAGAAACTGAATGGCTTCTAGATGGCATGCAGACAACAGACCATAGCTAACCATTTAAAGAAGCAGTCTACCATGGCTCCAGAAAATTCATAAAATAAAGAATCAAAAAACCTCCCAGATGAAGAAGAGTTTCTGAAACTATTGGAGATCAAGTACAAAAGAATTATATAGAGAACACTTCCAGAGATTAAACAAAATGCATCAGTATAAAGTGAAAAACTAAGTAAGCTACTTGAACTGATGGGACATCAGTGATCTGAAATCCAGCAGATCAATAACAAAATTACAGAATTAGACAACTCAATCCAAAGCCAAAAGAGCAGAATTGAGGGGATGGAAGTCAGACATAGTGACCTTGAGGACAGAGTAAATGACAACAACATTGTGAGGAAAAATTAGAGAAAAGAAATAAGAAAAATAAAGAAGCATTGAGAAGATACATCAAAAGCCCCAGAGGAGAAAAACTTCCAACCAGGAATTATACATCCTTCAAAATGTTCTGTCAAATACCATGGTGAAATTAAGACATTTGCAGATAAACAGAAGCTTAGAGACTTTGTAAAATCCAAACCAAAAGCATAAGAAATACCAGAAGAAGCTCTTTTCTTAGAAAAACAAAAACATTAAGTGTATACTTAAGGAGGCAATGCAGGACACAAAATCCAGAATCTGACTCAGGGAAGTCTAAAAGCTCAATCAAAACAATATTTATTTAAAGAAGGGATCCAGTGATCATAACATGAAAACTACGACATTGTCATACTGCAAAGACAGTAGTTATAACCCTTTCAGATGAAGACGAAATTAAAAAGACATACAGAAGTTAAAGTCTGGTTTAAACTTAGAGTAGTAAGGGGGAGCATCTGGATAGCCACAAAGCAAAATAACAATATGACATATCAAAACAAGAAGCACAATACAGGAGTTTCAACAAACACAAAATGAACAGTGAAAAAGATGAAAAGTCAACACATAAAGAATGACCCAAAACACAATATTAAGAGCAATATAGAAAATATCAACATAAAAATAATTACATCATAATGATGTCAACAAGCACGTACCTATCAATAATTATACTGAATGTAAATGGAATGAAGGCTCCAGTAAAGAGACAGCATCCTGGATCAAAAGGCATGACCCATCTATATGCTGCTTACAAGAAACAAACCTTGAACTCAAAGATACGAATAAATTGAAAATTAAAGGATGGAATAATATATACCAAGCTAAAAACATACAAAGATGAGCAGGTATGGAGATACTAATCTCAGATTAAATAGATTTTAATGTAAACTCCACTGTTGTGGAAAAGGATAGTCACTATTTATTGCTGAAAGGTTCGATACTGAAGCAGAGCTTAACAATATTAAATACTTATGCACCCAATATCAGAGCATCTAAATACATCAGACAAACACTGACCACACTGAAAAATGAGACAGATCATTCCACAATAATAGTTGGAGACGTCAACACTCCCCTTTCAGTTATGGACAGATCATCCAGAAAAAAAGTTCAGTAAAGATACAGAAGATCTTATTGCAACAATCAACCAACTTGACCTTATTGACAGACCTTTTCACCTATCCACAGATAAGCACACCTTCTTCTCCAATGCACACGGAACATTCTCCAGAACAGACCATGTGTTAGCTCATAAATCAATTTTCTATAAAATCCAAATCATTGATTTACTGCAAAGTATCTTCTCAGACCATAGAGCCATAAAAGCTAAAATAAATAGCAGAAAAATCGTATGTAGCAATTCAAACATATGGAAACTGAACAGGACTTTGCTCAAAAACCCTTGGGTTATAGAAAAAATCAAGGACAAAATAAAGAAATCTATGGAATCAAATGAGAATGAAAACATATCCTACCAGAATATATGGGATACAGCAAAAGCAGTGCTCAGGGGTCAGTTTATCTCTGTAACTGCACATATCCGGAAAGAAGAAAGGGCCCAAATTAAAGAATGAATCTTACAGCTTGAACAAGTAGACAGAGAGCAACAGAGTAACCTATGCAGTACCAGAAGAAAATAAAATATAAGGATTTGAGCAGAACTAAATGAATTAGGAATAAAACAACAATTGAAAAAATTAATGAAACCAAAAGCTGGTTCTTTGACAAGATCAACAAAATTGATGAACCACTGGCTAAATGTACAAAAGAAAAACAGATACAAATAACCTGATTAAGAAATGAGACAGGAGATGTTACAACAGATTCAGCTGAAATAAAAAATATCATAACAGAATACTATGAAAGGATGTACTCTAACAGGTTTGAAAACTTAGAGGAAATGAACAAATTTCTAGATACATATCACCCACCAAGATTATCACAAGGAGAAGTAGATTAACTTAATAAATCTATCACAAAGGAAGAGATTGAAAAAGTCATCAAAAGTCTACCAAAAAAAGTCCTGGCCCAGATGGCTTCACTGGAGAATTCTACCAAACTTTCAGAGAAGAGTTAACTTCAAAAGTATTGAGGTTATTTCATATAATAGAAAGGGATGGAATATTCCCAAATTCATTTTATGAAGCCAGCATAATCCTGATCCCAAAGCCAGGGAAATATCCCACAAAAAAAAGAAAGTTACAGACCAATATTACTCATGAACCTAGATGCAAAAATCCTCAACAAAGTTCTAGCCAATACAATTCAACAGCATATAAAAAAAATACTTCATCATGATCAAGTTGGTTTGATTCCAGGGATGCAAGGCTGGTTCAATATCAGAAAAACAATTAATGTAATCAACCACATAAATAACACAAAAGATAAGAATCACCCATTTTTGTCAATTGATGCAGAAAAGGCATTTGACAAAGTCCAACACTCATTCATGCCAAAAACTCTCAAATAGGAATAGAGGGAAAATTCCTCATTCAGTAGCATCTATGCAAAGCCAGTTGCTTTCATCACCTTGAATGGTGAAAGACTAAAAGAATTCCCTTTAAGAACAGGAACTAGACAAGGATGCCTACTCTCACCACTTCTATTCAACAGTGTGTTAGAAGTTCTAGCCAGAGCAATTAGACAAGACAAAGAAATAAATGGCATTCATATCAGCAATGAATAAGTAAAAATATCCTTATTTGCAGATGATATGATTGTATATACAGAAAATCCAAAGATCTCCACAGGTAAATGATTGGAATTAATAGAGGCATTTAGCAAAGTATTGGGATACAAGATAAACATAAGTAAATCAGTAGGATTCCTTTATACCTACAAAAAGTTCATGAAAGAAAAAATTACCAAATCAATGCCATTTACTATAGTCCTCAAGAAGATAAAATATCTAGGAATAAATATAATTAGAGAAATAAGAGACTTATACAGAGAGAACTACAAGGCCTTACTGCAAGAAACCAAAACAGACTTACAAAATTAGAGAAACCTAGCTGGCTCATGGATAGGAAGACTTAACATTGTGAAGATGTCTATTTTACCTAAAGTGATATGCTTACACAATGCAATCCCATATAACTTCCAGTGTCATTTTTTTATTGAGATGGAGAAACATATCACCAACTTTGTTTGGAAACAGAAGAAACCCTGGCTTAGTGAAGCACTACTGAAGAAGAGGAACACAATGGGAGGCCACACACTACCTGACCTCAGAAACTATTACACTGCCACAGTATTCAAAACAGCGTGGTACTGGTACAGAAAGAGACATATAGACTAATGGACTAGAGTGGAGACCCCAGAGACGCCACCATCCTCGTATGAACACTTGATATTTGACAAAGTCCATAAGATTATAAATTGGGGTAAAAAGAGTCTCTTTAGTAAATAGCACTGGCAAAATTGGATATGCCTCTGCAAAAAAACTGAAATGAGACCCCAATCTCTCACCTTACACAAAGACTAACTCTAAATTGATTAAGAACCTAAATATCAAATCTAAAACAATAAAAATAATCCAAGAAAAACTAGGATCAATGATGGATGCTCTAATACACAGTTTAGATACACTTCAAAATCTGACAGACAAAGCACAATTAACAGAAAATAGATAAATGGAATCTACTAAGAATCAAACACTTTTGTTCATCCAAAGATTTTGTCAAAAGAGTTAAAAGACCACAGACAGAATGGGAAAAAATATTTGGCAACTACATTTTAGACCATCATCTGAACTCCACAATCTACAAGGTTCTGTAAAATATCAACAAGAAAAAGGTAAATAACTCTATTAAGAGATGGGCAAAGGAGATAGGCAGACTCTTCACTAGAGGGGACATCCAGGCAGCCAAAAGACATACAAGAACAAGCTTGCAATCATTAGCTATCAGAGAAATCCAAATCAAAACTACAATGAGGTATCATCTCACCCCAACAAGGTTGGCCATGAGCAAAAAACCACAAAACAACAAATGCTAGAGAGGCTGTGGAGAGACTAGAACCCTCCTACATTGCTGGTGGGATTGCAAATTGGCACAACCTCTTTGGAAAGCAATCTGGTGCTTTCCTTAAAAGCTGAAAATAGATAAACCATTTGATCCTGTAATTCCACTGCTTGAAGTTTATTCTTCAGAAACAAAGGTTGTCACACAAACAGACACATGTACATGAAATGTTTATTGCAGCACAGTCCACAACAGCAAAAAGATGGAATCAACCCAGATGTCCAACAACTGATGAATGGATAAGCAAACTGTGATACATATACTCAATGGAACACTATGCTATGATAAAAAACAATGATGATTTTAGAAAACATCTCATAACATGGTTTCAGTTGGAAGAGATCATGCTGAGTGAAATCACTCAAAAGGACAAATATTGTATGAGATCACCAACTTTAAGGACTTAAAAATAGAATTATCTACAGAAGAAAATAACTGGGTTAGCTACAAGGGTGGATGGTGGGGTGAGGGTTTATCTTAGATGAGATAATTGACAGATGTTAGAAAATTTATTCTTTTACCATAATTAATAAATAAAAATTCAAAAAATAAATAAAAATCTAAAATGAGAGGGGACAGGTGTTCATTGGGAGGATAATAGTAGTGAAGAGTGAAAAGGAAGAGTATGTTGTTACAGGGGAGAACAGATAGAGTTGTAGAGAGGTGGGTATGCAAAATTGATGTGGATTGTATACTTTCACTTAATCATAATAAAAAAATCTAAAATGAAAAAAGAAAAGAATAGTACAAAAGAGTATTCTCTAACAGGTTTCAAAACCTAGTGGAAATGGAGAAATTTCTAAATTCATGTTGCCCACCAAAGTTATCACAAGGAGAAGTTGAACAATTTAATAAATCCATCACAAAGCAAGAGATTGAAAAAATCAGCAAAAAACTACCAAACCAAAAAATTCCTGGCCCAGATGGCTTCACTGGAAAATTCTACCAAACTTTCAGAGAAGAGTTAACTGTAATACTACTGAGGCTATTGCTATGGCATAGAAAGGGATGGAACACTCCCAAATTCATGCTATGAAGCCAGCATAACCCTGATACCAAAGCCAGGGAAAGATCCCACTAAAAAAGAAAATTACAGACCAGTGTCACTCATGAACCTAGATGCAAAAATCTACAAAATCCTAGTCAATAGGTTCAACAACATATGAAAAAAGTAATTCACCATAACCAAGTTGGATTCATACTAGTGATGCAAGCTTGCCTCAGCATCAGAAAAGCAATTAAGGTGATCAACCACATATATAACACAAAGGATAAGACTCATCTGATTTTGTCATTTGATGCAGAAAGGTATCTGACACAGTCCAACACTCATTCATGTTGAAAACTTTCAGCAAAATAGGAATAGAAGGGAAATTTCTCAACACAATAAAGTGCATCTACACAAAGGCAAATGCCTATATCATCCTTACTGCAGAGGGACTGAAACAATTCCCCTTGAGAATAGGAACTAGACAAGGATGCCCACTCATATCGTTTCTGTTGAATATTGTAGTAGAGGTTCTAGACAGAGCAATTAGAAAAAACAAAGAAATAAAGGGCATCTGCATTGGCAAAAAAGAAGTAAAAATCTGTTTATTTTGCAGATGATATGACTGTATATGCAGAGAATCCTAAAGAATCTGTAAGTAAACTGCTAGAACTAATACAAGAGTGTGGCAAAGTATCAGGATACAAGGCAAATATAAGTGAATCAGTAAGATTCCTATATACCAACAAAGAGATCATCAAAGAAGAAATCATCAGATCAATACCATTTACTATAGCCCACAAGAAAATAAAATATCTGGGAATAAATCTAGCTAGAGAACTAAGAGATTTATCCAGAGAGAACTACAAGAACTTACTTGCAAGAAACCTAGAGACTTACATAAATGGAGAAACCTACCCTGCTCAAAAGTATGAAGACCTAACATTGTGAAAATGTCTATTTTATACAAAGCAATCCACATATACAATGCAATCCCAACACAAATTCCAGTGACATTTTTTAATGAGATGGAGAAACAAATCACTAACTTTGGAAAGGGAAGAAATGCCAGATAAGTAAAGCACTACTGGAGAAGAGGAACACAGTGGGAGACCTCACACTACCTGACCTTAGAACCTATTACACTGCCACAGTAGTCAAAACAGCCTGGTACTGGTACAAGAGACACGTAGACCAATGGAACAGATTTAAGACCCCAGAAATACCACCATCCTCTTATGAACAGCTGATATTTGACAAACGCCCTAAGATTACAAACTGGGGTTGAAACAGTCTCTTTACAAAATGGTGTTGGTAGAATTGGATATCCATCCGCAAAAAACTGAAACAAGACCTTTATCTCACACCCTACACAAAAAACTAAGTCAAAATGGATCAAAGACCTAAATATCAAACCTAAAACGTTAAAGATCAGGCAAGAAAAAATAGGATCAACAATGAAAGTTTTAATATACAACTTAGATAGACTTCAAAATCTGACAAACAAAGCACAATCAACATAATAGAAAACAGATAAATGGAACTACTAAGAATCAAACACTTCTGCTCATCCAAAAACTTCATTAAAAGGGTTACCAGACCAACTACAGAAGGAGAAAAAGTATTCAGCAACTGTATGTTGGACTGACATCTGATCTCCATAATCTACAAGGTACTGCGAAATATCAACAAGAAGAAGCTAAATAATCCAATTAAGAGACGGGCAAAGGAGATGGGCAGACACTTCACGAAAGGACATCCAGGTAGCCAAAAGACACACAAGGAAATGCTCATGATCACTAGCTATCAGAGAAATCAAAATCAAAACTACAATGAGATATCATCTCACCCCAACAAGGTTGGCCATAATCCAAAAAGCACAAAACAACACATGTTAGAGAGGCTCCAGAGAAACTGGAACTCTCCTCCACTGCTGGTAGGATTGCAAAATGGTACAACCTCTTTGCAAAGCAATCTGGTTTTTCCTTAAAAAGCTGGAAATAGATATACTATTTGATCCAGTAATCCCACTGCTTGGAATTTATCCTACAGAAACAAAGGTTGTCCCACGAACAGACACATGCACACAAATGTTTATTGCAGCACAGTCCACAATAGCAAAAAGATAGAGTCAACCTAGATGGCTATCAACAGACGAGTGGATAGACAAACTATGGCACATATACTTAATGGAACACTACACAATGATAAAAAAAAAAATGATGATTTTAGGAAACATCTCATAACCTGGTTTCATTTGGAAGACATCGTGCTCTATGAAATCAGTTAGCAGCAAAATGACACATATTGTATGAGACCCCCTACTTTAAGGACTTAAAAAGAGACTTATACACAGAAGAAAAGACTCCGATGGTTATAAGGATAGGAAGGGAGGGTTAGGGTCGGTCATAGATTAGATAGTGGCTAGAAATTTGGTTAGGTGAGAGCAGTGAGAGTACACAGTAGAAAGTAAATCAACTTAACTGGACTTCACCATAAACTGAAAGCTCTCCTAATCTTAACCCAATATGACAAGGATAGAGTATCAGAGGCAAGGTCCAGAGGACCATGCTTTCAGGGAACATCAAGGGCAGTTGGCATAATTCACCTATTGCTAAGAGAGTCTTCTATACACCATATTGGTGAGTGGTGTCTGTGGTTTTAAAAATGAACAAGCTGCCATCTCAGGTACACCAAATTTTTCCAACTCATCTGGAATAGATGATCACCAAGTACATCAAAGACATGATGAAAAAAGAGCCCAGAAGACAGGACTCAGATGAATGGGAGACTGTGTCAACATGTGGCCAGAAGAACCAGATGACGCCTGGCCACCACTAAAGACAGCCATGATGGAGACAGCTATGATGGGGTACACAATGTTGAGTCCCTGTGGCAACATGAGAAAAAGAGGGGTACAGCTCAATAACTCTACTAAAAGATCATAATTGATGGTCCAGTGACCTGGGAAATCCCCTGGTAGCATGGCCCCTAGGCCTGCTGCTGCCCCTGCCCCTATCAACTCTTAGGACAAAAATGGACTAGACTTGGGGACTCAATATGACCATAGGCATGTGTACTTTATGGTTCTATGCAGTTATAGGAGGCTGTCCTACTTGTCTCCTTCTAGATGGAAGAGAAGAGGTGGAGAGGAGGGAGCAGGAGCTTGTTAAGAGGATATGACAAGTATAACATGAACAGGAGGAGTGTGCTGTCATGGGGCAAGGAGAGCAGAAAGAATTGCAGCTAGGAGGGCATGCAAAATTGATTTGGATTGTATACTTCCACTTAATTACAACAAAACATAAAAAAAATTGTATTGAAAATAAGATTGTTTAGAAAAAATATGTCAGTAAATACTTACAGAAATCAAGAAACAAAGTTCATGTAAAACAAAATAATGGTTCTCTTAATTTCATCTTTATTTATACAAGAAAGATGTTTTTATTATTTTCAAAGAACTACAGTGGTGGTACAGTGGTTAAAATCTGTGACTGCTAACAAAAAGCTGGGCAGTTTCAATCCACCAGGTATTCCTTGGAACCCTGTGGAGCAATACTAATCTATCCTATAAGGTCACTATGAGTTGGAATCAACTTGGCAGCCATGGTTTCAGAGTTTTGTTGTTTTTGTTTTATAATTTACAAAGGTCTTACATAATATCCTTTAGCTAAGGCTTTTATTGAAACTATACAAATATGAGTGAGCAGGAGTGATTATATCCAGTACTTATGATTTTTTGTTTGATTTGTGAAGAGTCTCAGTATGCTTTATTTTGGTGGAGTACAATGAAATATTTAATGCTTGTAATCAATTGAATCCATGGAAATAATGTTTAAATTCTAAAGGAAGTAACATAATTCATTATTCAACAAAGATTTACCACATGGCTGCTCTGAAGTCAACAGGGCTAAACATTTTGTCTGTAGGTACTCTGCCTTCAGTAAGTTCTTAGTTAATTAAATGCACAGAAAAATCAACATTCAATTAAAATGCAGAGCTAAAAGACTGAGATATAGTACGTGTGATAACAGCATCACAAAAGGCTTCTGAGGGAAGATCATATATGAGCTAAGGTTTAAGAGATGAATAAGACTTAACTATATAATGTTATGGGACAGCATTCTTAACAGAGAGCCCAGCAAAGTCACACATCAAGGAGTATGCAGGGCAAGTAGGATTAGGGCTTTAATGCCCTAAGATTAGAGTGTTGAGCACAAAACAGAGTTAAGAACATAAACTTGGCAGGGAAGAAGAGGTTACAAAGAGGGCAGGTTCAGAAGTATCTTGTCACAGAACTAGTATTTTAGTTTCTAGAGCAAACATAAAAACTCCCCAAAATCAAATCCATTGCCATCAATCAATTCTGATTCATAGTGAACCTGTAGGACAGAGAAGAACTGCCCCATATAGGGTTCTCAAGGAGCACCTGTTGGATTTGAACTGCCAGCCTTATGACACCAGGCTTTTCAGAGCAAATAAATACAATCAGTTTTAATTTGTGGTGGGACATACCATGGGTATTCTTGTTCTGTCAAGAGGTCACTCTGACTCCTATGAGAACAATGAGTTGAAAAGGGAACCAGATGGAAGTTGGGGAGACCAGTTAACAAATCTAGAAGTCTTCTAATCCAGCAGTTTGGAAAGTTCAAACTGAAGAAAGTGAAGAAAGGGAAAGTAGGGAACCACTAGAAAAGTAGTAGCGGAATAGAAGGCACATGTAATGGTTAATTTCACGTGAAAATGTGGCTAGGTGAGTGTTCCCAGTTGTTTAGCCAAATACTAGTCTAGATTCTGCTATGAAGTAGTGCATATGATCAGGTGGCTTTAAGCAAGATTACCCTCTATGGCATGGTTGGGCCTCATGCAGTCAGTTGAAGATCTTAAGTGCAAAAAAAGGAGGTTTCCCTAGTGAATATAAACCCAAAAGCCACTGCCATCAAGTTGATTCCAACTCATAGTGACCCTGTAGGTCAAAGTAGAATTGCGCTATAGAGTTTCCAAGGAACAGCTGGTAGATTTGAAGTAATGACCTTTTGGACAGCAGATGAAGCACTAACTTAAAGGTCAGTGGTTCAAATCCACCAGCCTCTCTGCAGTAGAAGGCTGTGGCAGTCTGCTTCTGTAAAGATTTAAGCCAAAAGGCCACTGGTGTTGAGTTGATTCTGACTCAAAGGGACCCTTGTAGGTCAAAATAGAACTGCCTCATAATGTTGCCAAGGAGTGGCCTGGTGAGATTTGAACTGCACATCTTTGGTTAGCAGTTTTAACACTTAACCACTATGCACCAAGGTTTCCCTGTAAAGATTTATAGCCTTGGAAGCCGTGCAGGCATTTAGTTCTACAAGGTCACTTTGAGTGGGAATTCACTGTACAGTAATGGGTTTGGGTTTGGTTTTACTGGTATGTCTGTGGCTATGACCCCATTTGGGATTGGGTTGTCTTTGTTGTGTTAACAAGGCAAAATTAGTGTAAGGTGTGACTTGAGTCAATCTCTTTTGAGATACAGGCAGTCTTCAAGTTAAAAATGGTTGCTTTAC
Source organism: Heterohyrax brucei (assembly GCA_028571685.1). NCBI lineage: Eukaryota > Metazoa > Chordata > Mammalia > Hyracoidea > Procaviidae > Heterohyrax > Heterohyrax brucei. Next base: position 43,187,647 of record CM053152.1, read on the forward strand.
ATACAATGTCTATAAAGTGTATTGCATTAAAAATTTTAGGTACATACAGTAATTTGTAATAGTAAATGGTTACTGCTCTGTAACACATCAAAACATTATTAATAATACTATATTATTATGTTTAAGATGTTCAGTGTTTCTGGAGGTTTCGTTTGCATAGAAAGTTACACTGTATATGATATACTAAGACAAATATTTGACTAACTGACAGTAGATACAAACTGTGCCAGTTTACAAATTTGATTTAGAAACAGATTTAGGAACGGAACTTGTTCGTAATCTGGGGACTTCCTATACAAAAGATTACACAAGCCAACTGGTCCCAACCCACCTAGAGCAAAGGAGAATGAACAACATCACAGATGCAAGGAAATTACTAGCCCAAGAGACAAAAGCACCACATACACCAAAGACACTATTAGACTCATCCGACCTTTGAATTTCAGATTTGCCAGCCTCCACAATCCACATGGCCAATTCCTCACAATAAATCAGTCTCTCTTTCTCTATCTCTTACTAATTAAGTTTCTTTAGAGAATCCTGACTAAGGCAAGGGTGGGACTAGCAATAGTCAAATGAAATACGGGAAGAAGGAACGAAGTTCAATTCTCTCCCTCCAGTAAAAATTGAAAACAATGTGCATTAGGCTTCATTTTCAGTGAAATAGTATTTTTAATCAATTTTCTAACACTGTATTGTTAAAATGTGTTTATAATGCAAAATTGCACCAGTAAATCACTTTTATTACATGCCCATACAAGTAACCTCTCCGTGTGGAGTGAAAAGATACACAGGAGATCTTAGGAAACTAACTACAAGTAATACGGCACAGCACTTTCCATAGCTAGTGAAATAACACATTTGACAGATCAAAAGCATTATTTTAGCAATTAAATATCTAGGATTTTTGAAATGCGTAAGTAGGGTAATGGTGACCCAACAGCACTTGGCTAAGTAGGGTAATGATTTGCATATAAATAATTTGGAGCTCTGTGCATATTCTTTTGTGGCAATTCAAATCTTATGCCAAAATATGAAATATTCAGGGGCAAAGACTACAAGGCAGGAGAGGACAGGAAAGCTGGTAATAGGAAACACAAGGTCAAGCAGAGAGAAAGTTGACAGGTTGCAGGGTTGCCAACCAATGCCATAAAACAATATGTATACTAACTGCTTAATGAGAAGGTAGTTTGTTCATCTAAAGTACAATTTTACAAAAAGTCCAGTAAAAAAAAGTATGGAAGATCATTTGTGATTATTTATATTATTTTTCTAAGAACATTCAAAGATGAAGACAATAGATATATTCAAGTCTAATCATCTAATTCACAAAATAGTGATTAAATATTTCTGTACTAGAATCTTTAAAATAAAAATTTAGTAAATACTTCACGTAAATACTTCATGTAAATAGCCCTAAAGATACAGTACATTTTAAAACCAAGTCTGCATTAGTATATAAATCCAATTTCTGTTGATTAAAAATTGAACTTGTTATGCTATTTCTTAAACCTGAAATTGTCACACAGATCCAGTAAATATTGTATCCTTTATTCCTTTCTCAGAAGAGAGAAATATTACCAATAATCATGGCAGTCTTTAATAAAAGTCATGTGTTTATAATTTTGACATGAAACATAAACAATAAAGGAGAAATTATTTTTAGATTGAGTAGTTCACTCCAGATGTTACCAAGGTAACCACATTCAACAGCTTTACATATTCCATTTCTGAGTAAATCAGGACATTTTATGAAGAATAAATGAATGATTTACTCATTTGTATCAAATATATATTCACATCTTTTATAATTCACATGGAAAAAGAACTAGTAATGCCACATAATGTCATTATTTCATATATTAAAATTTAAAACAAAGTTTTCAATGTCTGTATTACAAATAAGCAACATAAGGCAAGGAACAGAGGACAAATTAACATATTGTCTTGTTTCATGTTGCCATGTGAATAGTTTTTATTCTCTTGTCTTTAAAGATTTTTTTTCAGAACTGAACATCACAGATCTCAGGCTCCTAATTATTATAACCAAATAACACCAGTTTGTCTTTTTTAAGTGGAAAACTGCCTCCTTACCCATCATAGTTTGCTCCATCCTGAGGGGCTGCTGGTATGTGGGTCCTGGGCTCTATATCAGCAGAAGTGTCTAGGTCTATATGTACACAGCCTTCAAGCCCAGAACAACTGCATGTCTCTCAATGTTTCAGTCTGGGTACCACAGCATTTGAACCAAAGATTGTATTTAAGTCTCAAGGAAAAACAGTACCTGAAGCTCTGGAAAGTAAGAATGCTCGAGGTACCCAGCAACAGAATAGAATGTGGATTGTGATGACAGGGTAGTATGGAATCCAGTGACATCAGGAGGGCAGTTGGATGTTTGAGTTTAATTTGTTCTGTGGTTAGTTTTGATAAGAAAAATTTTGTGTTGTGGAGTGAGCCCTCTAAGCTAGTTCAAGTAAAGCTCTTGTCCATAAGTTCTAGTAACACTAATCAAAAATTACACAGTATTCATTTCATTCTTTCTCCTTTCCTACATTTCTTTTTTCATTTTCAATTAGCAGATACCCTAAAAACACAATTACTTTTTTTTAATGTAATAAGGTAGTTTCATCAGCACTGATTTCTCTACAAAGAGAATTAACCCATAATAGTAAATATGTATGTGTGCATGTGTGTGTATAGACAGGCAGATTTTAAATGAATAGGTCGATTTACATAACAACACCAACACATAGTATATGAGACCCCTGAATAGCAAAAGGAGTTAACATGTTTGGCTGCTAACTGAAAGGTTGGAGGTTTGAGTCCACCTAGAGGTACCTAGGAAGAAAGAACTGGCAATCAACTTCTGAAAATCAGCACTGGAAACCTTAACACAGGTACACAGTGACACAATGTGGGGTTATCATGAGACAGAATTGATTCAGTAGCAACTTCTTTTTTAAAGTATATAGATAGAATTAAGTATGTATTCATATATATTAAATATGTATGTGTGTACAAGCATATATGCAAACAGATGAGATGTATGTACAGATATATATCTGAAACCTCCCAAAACACTTGACCTACTTTCTTATTCAGTTACTCTCACTATCTATTCATCATAGCCTTTAGGCTAAGTGCTTTAAGCAAAATGAATAAGAAAAATATATTTATCATCCTCATTTTAAAATTTGTACTTGGAGGTTTAATCTTAAAATACAGGTCAGATGCTCATAGCTCCCAAAAAGCTTTTTTTATCATTTTCCCTAAAATTTACCACAGTCCTCCCCTGTACCATTTTATGCCTTTCAAGAAAACTTCCCATAAAATGAATTTTTAAATCCAAAATACAGCTGTAAATAACCTTCCCCCAAAACAACTGTACATCAATATCCTAAAAAGTAGAACACAATAATAATTTAAAAACACTGAACGACTTGAAATTCTACTTGTGATACAAAGAGCTTACTTCAACTCCTCTCTTTCACTACTGACGTCTACTCTGTCTTCTCCCAGAGACCTGACAGTGCAGAGTAGAAGAAAAGTCTCATAAGGCTTCTAAGGCTGTAACTTTTATGGAAGCAGACTACTATGTCTTTCTTCTGGGAAGCAGCTGGTGGCTTTGAATTGCCAACCTTTTAACCAACAGCTAAGCACTTTAACCACAAAGCCAGCAGGGCTCCTACACCTAGCCATAAAAAAAACTCCATCAACACTGAGTTAATTTCAACTCATAGCAACTATACAGGACAGAGTAGCAATGCCCCATAGGATGAGTACTGTGCTACCAGGGGTCCTAACTCCCTGACTCATTCCTGCCTCCAGGGTTGTTTGCTCTGCCTGTCTTTGTCAGCTAGAAAGTTTTCTTACTCATTTTCTTCATTTTCCTTCTTCAAATAATCCTGGTGTTAGTGCATAAAGGTCACCTAGATTGTTGAACCAGATCAGCAGATTTGGATTCCTGTTCCTGGCTCCAGGATAGTGAATTGATTATTTCAAATCTTCAGGAAGTAACAATTTGGAGTAATTTAAATTTTTTGGAAAGATATGATGGAATCTTTGACTCCCTGTTCTTCCTCACATAAACCCCTTTTGTAATCTAGCTATAAAAGCCACTGGCATTGTCACACAGTGAGACAGTTTTGGAGAAGCTATTCTCACTGCTCTCCAGGCTTGCATGTTTGTCTGTTGATAAAGCATATCCTGAACCTTTTTACTATGTTTCTGAATCTGGCTGCAGTGACAGGCAGAACAAACTTGCTCTTGGTTCAGCAACACTGGTGTCCTACTCATTCTTTGACTTTCTATTTTACTTACCCTCTTAAAGAAGTTTTTAACATTTAGTTAACAGAGTCTTGTTTGGTCTTTTATCTTTTGCCATCTTATGACCAAAAACTCCAACACCTGACTTATAAAAGTTCTGCATTTCCAAGTCCTTCAGATCACAAACAACTGGGGAAAGATAAATTATCAAAAGGGCAGTCTCCCACTTTTGTTTGTAATTGCAAATTAAAATCTGAATTTTATGCCTTTTAGTAATGTTATCTTGAGCATGCAAGAATCATGAAAAGTCTCTGAAGACATTCACACTAAGGAGATGTTTTTATTTATTAGTGGTACTAAGTACATATGTATACTATGAATATACATGTAAGGCTATAGTAAAAGGTTTTTTAAAAAAAAATTGCTTTTAAAATAATCAAACTTATGCTAAGGGCAAAAATACAAGGTACTCAATTGTTCACTAAATTATTCCATAAAAGGAAGCTCCTATTAACCCTTTGAAATAAGAGTCTAAAACTAGACTACATGTACAAATTATTCCTGAACTCAGACTGTAACAGATGATTACAATGTGAGCTAAAAAAAAGTTTTATATGTGATATAATGAATAAACAAGTTCCTTCAGCAGAAGAAAGGTCACCCACACATTTCTGGAGATGAGGACAGTATCAGGGAAGGCCTTTTAGAAGACAGAGAATTTGAAAAAGTGAGATGTAATCACCAAATCAATACCATTTACAATAGTCCCCAGGAAGATAAAATACCTAGGAATAAATCTAACCAGACATGCAAGAGACCTATACAAAGAAAATCACAAGACTCTACTGCAGGAATCCAAAAGAGACATAAGTGGAGCAACTTAGCTTGCTCACAGATAGGAAGAGTTTACATTGTGAAAATGTCTATTCTACCCACAGCAATATATAGCTACAACACAATCCCAATATAAATTGCAATGCCATTTTTTAAGGAGATGGAGAAACAAATCCCATTTTCATTTGGAAAGGGGAAAAGCCCTGGATAAATAAAGCATCACTGAAGGAGAAGAACCAAGTGGGAGGCCTCACACTACCTGACCTTGGAAACTATTACACTGCCACGGTAGTCAAAACAGCCTGTTACTGGCATAGAAACAAATATAGTCCAATGGAGCAGAACAGAATAACTAGAAATAACACCATCCACCTATGAGTAGCTGATATTTGACAAAGGCCCAAAGGCTGTGAACCAGGAGGAAAACAGGACCTTTAAAAAACGGTATTGGAAAAACTGGGTATCCATCTGCAAAAAACTAAAACAAGACTTGTATCTCATACCTTGCACAAAAATGAGTTCAAAATGAAACAAAGACCTAAATAATGAATCTAAAATGGTAAAGATTATGGGAGAAAAAATAGGGACAACACTGGAAGCTCCTATACACGCCATAAACAGACCACAAAATATTACTCACAATGCCCAAACAGCAAAAGAAAAAAAAACAGATAAATGGGAACTACTAACAATCAAACACTCATGCTCATCTAAAGACTTTATCAGAAGGACAAGACTACCGACAGACTGGGAAAAAACATTTCGCAAGCATAAATCTGATCAATGTCTAATCTTCATAATTTATGAAGTACTACAAAATATCAAGAAGAAAAATACAAGTAATCACATTAAACAAAGGGCAAAGAATATGGACAGACACTTCTCCAGAGAAGACATCCAGGCAGCTGAAAGACACATAAAGAAATGCTCATGATCATTAGCTAGTAGAGAAATTCAAATCAAAACCACAGTGAGATACCATCTCACCCCAACAAAGCTGGTATCCATCCCCAAAGCTCAAAATTATAAATACTGGAGAGGCTGTGGAGAGATCAGAACTCTTCTACACTGCCGGCAGGAATGTAAAATGGTACAACCTCTTTGGAAAGCAATCTGGTGCATTCTTAAAAAGCTAAAACAGAAATACCACTTGGCCAAGTAATCCCACTGCTTAGAATATGTTCTTGAGAAACAAGGGCTGTCACACAACAGATACATTCACACAAATGTTTATTACAGAAGTGTACATAGCAGCAAAAAGATGGACTCAACCTAGGTGGCCATAAACAGATGAATGGATAAACTACGGTATATTTACACAACAGAACACTATGCAATGATTAAAAAAAAAAAAAAAAAAAAAAAAACGACAACTTTAAGAAACATCACATAACCTGGAATCATCTGGAACACATTATGTTGCACAAGATCAGTAAGTTTCAAAAGGACAAATATTGTATGAGACCACTATTATACAGACTTAAGGAAAGGCTTATGCACAGGAGAGAAAAAAAATCTTTGATGGCTACAAGAGCAGAAAGGGAGGGAAAGGGTTATTCATAGACTTAGATAGTAAGATTTCAGTTAGGTGAATTCCCTGGTAGTAGGGATGTCAGCAAAACTGTACTACATCATAAGCTAAGAGGTTTTTTTAGATACAATCCAACATTTTAGAGGACAGTGTAGCAGGCACAGAGGTCTGAAGACCATGGTTTCAGAGGACATCAAGGTCAATGGCATAACTAGTTTTTTCTAAGAAACTGTGCTGCATCCCATACTGATGAGTGACACCTGAGGTCTTAAAAGCCAGCAAGCTGCCACCTATGGAACATAACTGGTCCCAACCCACTTGGAATGGCTGACAACAAAGAACATCAAATACATGTGGAAAATATAAGCCCAGAAGAGTCCATATGATTGGGAGACTACATCAACAAGAGCCAGGAAGAACTAGATGATGCCCTGCCACCATCAAAGACTGCCCTGACAGGGAATACAACATAGAGTCCCTGACGAAGCACAAGAAAAGGAGGAGTGCAGATCCAGAACTCTATTAAAAGACCAAACCTGGATGTCCAATATCATGGAGGGTCCCCAGAGAACATGGTCCCTGGACTTGCTGCAAGCCCAGAGCTGAAACCAGTACTGAAGCCAACCCTTCAGACAAAGACTGTACTGGACTGTGGGACACAGAGTCACTCAGCCAGTGTGTGTACTTCAAGGCTTAATATATATATATGTGAAACGGTCCAATTGGTTCCCTTTCTGGAGGGGAGAAGGGAGGTTGTGGTGGAGGGGACCAAGGGTTGATTAACAGGATACAGGAAGTACAGGGTGGTAAGGAGGAGTGTGCTGCCACAGGGTGAGGAGAGCAGATAGAGTTGCACAGAAGCATGTGTTGAGATTTTTATATGGCAAATTGAATTGGGTTCTAAACTTTTGATTAATTACAATAAAAAAGAAAAAGAAAAGTTGACAGGTATGTTATGAGTGAAAATAAGAACTCGGGTTATTCTACTTTAGAAAAGTACACATACACAAAGAAATTCTCAAAGGCAGGAAAGAGCTAGAAGAGTACAGGGAATTACATACATTTCACATACTAAGAAAAAATTATATATTTTAGACAACTGTGGATATTTTACTGTGCATTCCTTTTTCTGGATCCCTCATAAAATCAGTAACATTCTTCTAGGGTAGCTACTTGGAAGAGCCCACTGTTTATGTAGTCTGGTCTGAGAAAATTCTATGTATTTGTTTCCTACTGCTAAGCTACTATCAACTGACCTATAACAAAATTCCCCTTGTCTTAATTCCAAGACGACTCATGTTTAAAAATGGTCACTGGCATGGAATGAAATACATGCCAAAAAAATATGCGTAGCAACTTGGCTAGTCCATGATTCCCAGTATTGTGTGGATGTCCTCTACTTCGGTGTAAATCCTAAACTCTGTCATTAGAAATAGGGCAAGATTGGATTCTGTTAAAGATGATTATGGTGGGACTGTAACACCCATACTAAAGTTACCTCCCTGAATCAATGAAAACAGAGTTTCCTTGGGATACGGCTTGCACCATCTGATATCCTCTTATCCTACAAGAGATAAAAGGAAAGAGAAGTAGGCAGAGAATCAGGGACCGTATACCGTTAACGCCAGGAGTTCAGCACATTCTTTGGACTTGTGGTTCCTGCAATGAAGTGCTCCCAGATCAACGAAAGATTGATGATGAAGATCTTCATTCAGAGATGACAGAGAAAGAAAGCCTTCACCTGGAGCTGATTCCTTGGATAATTTAGCCACTCAAATATGAATGAGCAGAGTTTCTGTTCCAGTGGACCTAGAAGGTGGAGCTGAAGCCATTGGCTGAGAGAACTTCACTAAGAATCCAGAGAATCTGGAGAGTGCAGCCAATACCTAGAATCTGGAGGGTGGGGCCATTGTGTACATAGTCTCAGAGAACAGAGAATAATTTTCAACCCTTGTATTCTGCTGACTTGCTTGGTACCTATTATTCTCTTCTCCCTCCAATTTCTCTTATTTGAATGAAAATGTCTAGCTTGTGCCTGTTCCACCATTATATGTTGGAAGGAGATTACGTATATTCTAGATTTTACAGGTGAAGATAAACTTTTTTTGGACTTTGGACTTGGAATTGATTTAAGAAGTTTGCTATAGTATGGTATGAAGAATATATTTTACATATGGCAAGAAAATGAATTAGGGGCAGGCAAAAAGTGAAATATCATGGATTGAATTGTGTCCTCCAAAATGTGCGTCAATTTAGCTGAGCAGTGAGTCCCAGTATTATGTGATTATCTACCATTTTGTCATCTGATGTGATTATCCTAAATGTTATAAATCCTATCCCTATCCGACTCGACGGCACTTGGCTGGCTTGGCATGATGTTAATTAGGCAGGATTAGAGGCAGTTATGTTAATGAGGCAGTACTCAATCTATAAGATGAGGTTGGTTTTAAGCCAGTTCTTTTAGAGATATAAAATGGAGAACTGAGCAGAGAGACATGAGAACCTCTTACTACTAAGAAGGCAGGGCCAGGAGTGGTGCGCATCCTTTAGAATTCTTGTCCTGGTGCTGAGATGCTCCTAGACCAGGGGAAGATTGACTACAGGGACCTTCTCTCAGAGCCAACAAGAGAAAGTCCTACCGTGGAACTGGCACCCTGAATTTGCATTCCTAGCCTCCTAAACTGTGAGATAAGTTTCTCTTTGGTAAAGGCATCCATTTATCATATTTCTATTACAGCAGCACTAGATAACCAAAACATGGGTCCTCTTTTGTTCTTTTAAAAGTATTTTCTTGTGTTTTAGGTGAAAGTTTGCACTGCAAATCAGGTTCCCATTTAACAATTTTTAAAAAATGCAAATTATTCTGTGACATTGGTTACAAAGTTCACAATGTGTCAGCATGGTCATTGTTTCTGTTCTGTTTGTTCTATCTCCATTGGTCTAGTTTCCCTTCTCATCTTTGTTTTGGGAAAATGTTGATTGTTTAGTTTCATATAGTTGATTATTAAAGGCAGCACATTACTTACCATTGATATTGCTTATTTTATAAGGCAATCAACTTGCCTTAACATATTACACGAATCAATGGTACTGAAGGAAGAAGTTCAAGCTGCATTGAGGGTACTGGCAAATAAACAAGCCCCCAGGAATTGATGGGAAATCAATTGAGATGTTTGAACAAACAGATGTGGTGCTGGAAGCACTCTCATCTTTGGCAAGAAATTTGGAGGACAGCATCCCAGCTAACCCTCTGGAAGAGATCCATATTTATGACTTCTGAAGAAAGGTGATCCAACCAAATGGGGAAATCATCGAACAATATCCTTAATATTAAAATTTTGCTCAAGGTCATTCAAAAGCAACTGCAACTGTACATTGACAGGGAATTGCCAGAAATACAAGCTGGATTCAGAAGAGGACGTGGAATCAGAGATATCAATGCTGATATCAGATGGATTTTGGCTGAAAGCAGAGGCTATCAGAAAAATGTTCATCAGAAAAGTGTTTCATTGACTATGTAAAGCCATTTGACTATGTGGGTATAACAAATTATGGATGACATTGAAGAGAATGGAAATTCCAGAACACTTAATTGTGCTTATGAGGAGTCCATACACGAATCAAGAGAAAGTCGTGCAAACAGAACAGGGAGATATAGTATGGTCTAAAGTCAGGAAGGGTGTGTGCCAAGGTTGTATCCTTTCACCATACTTTTCCAATCTGTATGCCAAGCAAAGAATCCAAGAAGATGGATTACATGAAGATGAATGAGGTATCATTCTGTGCTATGCAGATGATATAACTCTACCTTCTGGAACTGAAGAGGGTTTGAAACAACTTATTGTTGAAGATCAAAGACTATAGCCTTCTGAATGCATTGCACCTCAACATCAAGAAAACAAAAACACAACTGGACCAGTAAGCAACATAATGATAAATGGATAAAGGATCGAGGTTGTCAAGGATTTAATTCTACTTGGTTCCACAATCAACCCCCGCAGAAGCAGCAGTCAAGAAATCAAAAGGCACACTGTATTGGGAAAATGTGTTGCAAAAGACCTCTATAAAGTGTAGAAAAGTAAAGATGCCACCTTCAAGACTAAGGTTCACCTGACCCAAGCCACAGTGTTTTCATTTGCAGCACACGTGTGTTAAAGTTGAACAATGAATGAGGAAGACAGAAGAACTGATGCTTCTAAATTGTGATGCTGGAGAAGAAAACTGAATGTACCATGGACTGTAAAAAGAACAAACAGATTTGTTCTAGAAGTACAATGAGAGTGCTTCTTGGAAGCAAAGATGGTGAGACTGGATCTTACACACTATGAACATTTTGTCAGAAGGGATAATCCATGGAGAAGGATATCATGCTTGGTAGAGAAGAGGGTCAGTGAAAAATTCTCTATAAGATGGACGGATACAATGGCAGTAACAATGGGCTTGAACATAAAAACAACTGTGGGCCTGGCACAGGACCAGGGAAGACTTCGTTATTTTGTACACAGGGCCCCTGTAAGTCAGAACAGACTTGATGGCACCTAAGAACAACATTATTTGGCTTAAAGGTGACCAAGTTCAAAGAGTACCTTAGAACAATAGTCTTGGGGATTCCTTTTGTGTCTACTGGTCTGGTCTACAGGTCTGGATTTCTTAGAAATTTGAATTTTGTACTAAATTTGTCTCCCATTCTATCTGGGACCTTCTATTTTGTCCCTGGCCAGAATAGTTGGTAGTGTTATCCAGGCCACATCTAGCTTTTCTGTTCTCAGTTTAGACACAGTTGTGGTTCATGCAGGCTATCAATCTAGTGACTTAGTTTCTTTTTTGAGTCTTTGGTATCCTTTAGTCTTTCTTGTTCCAAATGAGTGGAGACCATTCGTACCTTAGACGGCCCCTTGAAAGCTTTTAAGAGCCCAGATAGCTAGTTACCAAAGTAGAATATAATTTTGATGAACTGTTATATCAGTTGACTTAACTTTCCCAAGAGACTATGGTCCTAAGCCTTTAATTCAGTAAACCAATCCCATGAATTGGCTGGATATATCTAGGAAGTCTTTAATATATCTAAGAAGTCTCCATAACTGTGCTCCCTACATGCTTTGTATTTATGTATCCATCCATCCACCTACCCACTCACCCACCCCCACTCACTCACCCACCCCCACTCACCCACCCACCCACTCACCCACTCACCCACTCACCCACTCACCCACTCACCCACCCACCCACCCACCCCCCCCACCCCCCCCACCCCCCCACCCCCCCCACCCCCCCCACCCCCCCACCCCCCACCCCCCCACCCCCCCACCCCCCCACCCCCCCACCCCCCCCACCCACCCCCCCCACCCATCCACCCATCCACCCATCCACCCATCCACCCATCCACCCATCCACCCATCCACCCATCCACCCATCCACCCATCCACCCATCCACCCATCCACCCATCCACCCATCCACCCATCCACCCATCCACCCATCCACCCATCCACCCATCCACCCATCCACCCATCCACCCATCCACCCATCCACCCATCCACCCATCCACCCATCCACCCATCCACCCATCCACCCATCCACCCATCCACCCATCCACCCATCCACCCATCCACCCATCCACCCATCCACCCATCCACCCATCCACCCATCCACCCATCCACCCATCCACCCATCCACCCATCCACCCATCCACCCATCCACCCATCCACCCATCCACCCATCCACCCATCCACCCATCCACCCATCCACCCATCCACCCATCCACCCATCCACCCATCCACCCATCCACCCATCCACCCATCCACCCATCCATCCATCCATCCATCCATCCATCCATATCATCCATCTATCTACACATTTTCAAGCCTTCAGAGCTAATGTGTGTGTGTTGTGTGCGTGCGCGTGCACGCACAATAATGCACATCTCCTATGTTTGTTTGTCATCCATGTCCACTCCCTATGAGGTACTTTGGAGTTGTCACTATGCCAAAAATAGCAGAGATTAAAAAGTACCTGCTGGGAAAAGGCATGTTTAGCAATCAAATGTAGAAGGCACATGTCACTTGTGTGAAAACATGGTACGTAGAACACCCAAACACATATATACACATCTATAGATACACGTATATGTGTGTGTGTGTACTCATATACGCTTCCAAAATACATATATACACATCTACATATGTAACCACACACAGTTTTGGTCATCACCACTGTTTTTACAAAATTATATAGCATTTATCAAAATTGTCCATTTTTCTTGTGTACTTATTAGTGTTTTAATTTACCTTGGTCAAGTTGTGCAGACACCACGCATACCAGGTACTGCCTTTCTCATCCCCCAAAATAATAACTGTCAACTATCTAGAGAGTGATTCCTCTCCCTTCTCATCACTACCCCTGGTTACTATCAAAGAATGTTGTTTTCTGTTTGTGTATATATATATATATTCTTGACTTTTTATAATAGTGGGATCATGCAATGCTTGTCCTTTTGTAACTGAATTATTTCACTCAGCATAATGTCTTCTCTTGAGAATTTTAAAGAAAATCTAAAACAATCATCATATAGCAATTAGAGTTTCCAAAAAAAGCTGACAGCTAACCACAGGAGAGATCTTTCCTCGGAAACACATTAAATGGACAATAGAAGTAAAAAACAAAAATGAACCAATGTCTTCAGAGTTATTATTAAATCATTCTATTAGAAAATGATACGACAATTTATTGAGGAAATGGTACAGGGATTTATCAGAAATTGATAACTACATTAAGTGAACAAAATGTCACAAATTTGGGAAAGCCATTCTAAAAAGAAATGTCCTAACTGAAGTTAAAACTAATATGATCCAAAGGTGGTTGTGCTAAACTGGCATTTAGCCAAAGAATAAATAAAGAGGCTTTTTGGCCTTATGGATATTATATCAGAAAACACTTTATTCTGAAAAGCTGGAACAGGATTAAACAAAAGAAGACCCAATTGTAACAAGCTTATGCTTAAAGTATGTGTCATAGAGCTAAGCAATAACCCAGCAGTCTTCCCTTGCAGTAAGTACTATTCAGGTGGCTGGCACCAAAATCCTGCTCTCTGGGACATCTCACTGCACAGTGGTACATCCCCAGCAGCCATGTTTCTATCCTGTCAATTGACTATCCTGATGGCCTGTTTTAGATCCTGATTCCTTCATTTACTTGACAAAATTAGCTGTCATTCTGGTGAATGCATTTTTCTGAGTTTCTGTCTAATCATATCACAAAAAAAAATTTACTCTCACCTATCAGAAGCAACATACTTCCACTGTCATTTTACAGGATTATCCAATTCACAGGAACCTTAACTGACATGCCAAATCATACTAGATGTCATCATGGTTTCACATGTTAATAAAACCATGCTAAAAGTCAAGGAAGGCAAAGACTGTACTGTAGAGTTTTTTTCTGACTTGCAAGATCCATGATGTTAAAGCAATAGAAAGTAACTCTAAAATACAGAGGTCTACCTCCCCAGTAAGGGGTAAGGTAGTGTGCTAAGGAGCAGAGCCACAAAGTGAAGTACAAGTTCTTATAACTTTTCCTTTCTACCACTAAGAAGGCAGTAAATCATCTAGTAGACTTGATCTGGTCTAGACTCCAGTAATCCTGTTTTGTCACTTGACTCTCATGAAGACAGTGTATACAGACGGTACTCCGGGTATCTTCAGTAGATGGGATTGTGCATGGATCATGGGCCAGATCTAACAGAAAATCCAGTACAATAAGCGTTTTAGTGTAAGGCCTTTCACTTTTCTTAGGATGATTCCACTTTTTGAGAACAGCTCCTGACTCTTCATCCAGTTGGCAACCACGACCCAAGCACCAACTGATCCCTTAATCCTGATATTGAAACTTGGTAGAAGACTTTCCTCATCAAGTACAACTGCTATGTGTAGAAATGTGTTTGCTATGGTTCTGAAGATATGTGCAGGTTGCTCCAAACCCACCATACAATTGTTCCTTCTTTAATCACTACTGTCTTGTAACAAACAGTCCATGAAAAATAAGATTGAGAATGAAAGATGTCAGCCTGGTTTTTATGACTTTGAGAAGCCTTGCAATGTCACTTTCTTGGATAGATCCAAATGTAAAGGAGAAATTACTAAATAACTAGAACTGCGTGTAGTAAATCTTGTTGTACACTTTCTTTAGAACAAAATATAGCCTGAGGTTATTGCTTACACTATTCATTTACCAGAACCTTGCTGGTAGAGTGGTTAAGAGTTTTAGCTGCTAACCAAAGGGTCAGCATTTGGAATCTACTAGCTACTCCTTGGAAACCTTAATGGACAATTCTACTTTGTCCTACTGGGTCGCTATGATTTGGAATGGACTCAGTGGCAATGGATTTCGTTTTGATTATGTTTGATTTTTCTCAATAAATGGTATTTGACAATTGAAAAAAGATCAGTTTGGGAATTTTTCTAACAGATGTTGCAGCATGATCTATACTGATTAATCTTTTACAGTAGGATAAGGACTTGAAAATATCCATGTCTATGTCAATGCTCATGAAAAATTCAACACTGTTCTTGCTAATTAGGAATACAGTGTGAGTTTTCCTATGGGTATCAAACATCCTACCTGCCAAAACCAAGACTGTCAGAGGGATTATGAACAGTCAAGATGGGAGTTGAGAATATAAACAAATAGGTATGATGTGCTTCATTTACCAGGTCGATCTGAGTGCTGAGCTTTCCAACAATAATGCCTAATCTCAACATTTTGAAAAAGTACACAATTTTGAGAATTGCCAATCTATGTGGCACAGCAATCATGTTAAGTGTCTCTGGCTGTAAAGGGGATAATAACTTGTTTTCAATGATATGGACAGTTTTCTTGACCTGGTTTTGTATTTCTTGCCTATTCTTCTGCCACCACCAACACTTACAGACTTCAGAATGCTTTACAGAGGTGGGACCAAGATGGCAGACTAGACATACATCTCCTTGATTCCCTGTGAGGACTAAGGCCTAGAAAAAATAATAAATGGAGCAGTGTGGACATTTTGGGAGACAGAAGATCTGGTACAGGGTTGTGATATTGGACTGCATGAAAGCAAGGGGAAATGACCTCTGTTGGAGGCAGTGCAGCAGTGCACTGAGTCCTGCTGCTACTGGTGCAGTTGCAGGTACAGATGCCTTCTTTGTTAACCAGGAGTCTGGGACTGGGATGGCTTAGACTATGAGCCTAGTACATGCTGGCTACTGTGCTGAAACGCAGTGCTTAAGTAAAAAGCACATTCTGTAGAAGAGA
Source organism: Heterohyrax brucei (assembly GCA_028571685.1). Lineage (NCBI taxonomy): Eukaryota > Metazoa > Chordata > Mammalia > Hyracoidea > Procaviidae > Heterohyrax > Heterohyrax brucei. The sequence continues at coordinate 43,203,564 of CM053152.1, forward strand.
GACTGTGCTTCGGACAACCCTGTTTAGAAAGCCTAGCAGTGGTGGACAACTGAAGATGCCAGCGGCCCTCCCCTCTCTCTTCTCAGAGCTGCACCATGGATACTGACTAACTGTAGCAGAGGTGGCTTAGGTAGGATGCCATCTTGGGCAGCTAAGCAGTGGAGTTAGCCACATCTGAGGTCACAGCTGGAGTTAATTCCCATACTGAACAACAGTTCCTGTCTGAATAGTGCTTCTCACAGCAGAAAAGCTGTTATTAAGACAATTGTACCTAGAGAACATGGTGGGAGGTGGTGGCCGAATGTCCTAACTCCTCCCTTATGTGTGCCATGTCATACCATCTGTGGATGGCCTCAGAGGTGCCATCTTTGTTAGCCAGGAGGAGGGTTCTGCCACCCGTGAGGGCCTGGGTGCTTTTGGCTGTGGCTGGTCAAGCCTTTTTCAGCAGAAAGCCAGCTTTTATGAGAAGAGTGGCTAGAGATAGCAGCAGCAACTGGCACCTGAATGTGGTGGTGCCACTTCCACCACCTGTCACTGAGCCACATCGCAACATCAGCTGACAGCCCCGTAGAGACTCTGTAAGTAAGGTACATGAGGAGAAAACAGATAAAAGAAACAAAAAAATGAAGAGGCTTTTAGAAGTATGTGGGACTCTATCAAGAGGAATAATCTATGAATCATTGGAGTTCTTGAACAGGGAGGGATAGCAGAAAACATAGAGAAAATTGTTGACAGAAAACTCCCCTGAAATCATGAAAGAACATAGACCTTCAAGATGCTTATCAAACACCATAAAAACTAGACCTCAAAAGAAAAACACCAAGGTATACTATAATTGGGTTTAATAAAACAAAACATAAAGAAATACTCTTAAAGGTAGTGAGGCTTAAAGCAAAGGTAACATACAAAGGGAAACTCTGTAGGCTTTCATCTGACTTCTCAGCAGAAACCATGTTAGCAAGAAGACAGTGGGATGACACACACAAAGCCTTGAAGGAGATAAACTTCCAGCCAAGAATTGTATATCTGGCAAAATAGTCTCTCAAGAAATGATGGTGAAAATTAAGACATTCACAGATAAACAGAAGCTTAGAGACTTTGTAAAAACCAAACTAAGACTATACAAAATACTAAAAAAAAAACCCTCTTTGTTTAGAAAAACAATAGCATCAAACGCATACCTAAGGAGGTAATAAAGGACCCAGCATCCAGAGTTCTACTCAGTTAGGGAAGTCACTAAGCTTAATCAAAACTAAAACATTAAAAGTAGGAAACTAGCAATTTTAATATGAAACCTATGACACCATCATACTATAAGGAGGGATATATTACACTAGACATAATTCAGGTGGAGAGGAAATTAAGAACATACACAAAAGTTGAAGATTGGCTTCAACTTACAACATTAAAGGGATCAAGGGAGCAGTTGCAAAGCAAACTAACAATGCAACATATCAAAACGAGAAATGTAATACAGGAGTTTCAACAAACTTAAAACCAACAGTGAAAAAGATGAAAAGTAAACCAGAAAGAAAAACAACCCAGAATAGAATATTAAGAGGAACAAAGAAAACATCAATGACACAAAAACGAATGCACCAAAATGACAACACTAATCACATATCTATCAATAATTACACTGAATATAAATGGCTTGAATGCTCCATTAAAGAGGCAGAGAGTAAGAGCTTGGATCACAAAACACAATCGGTCTATATGTTGCTGACAAGCAACATGTCTAAAACTCAAAAACATGAACAAAATGAAAATCAAAGAATGGAAAAATATATGCGAAGCTAATAACATACAAACAAGAGCAGGAGTGGTCATATTAATCTCAGATAAAATACATTTTGATGTAAAATCCACCATCGTGGACAAGGATGGTCACTATTCACTGCTGAAAATTTCAACAAATAAACAGAACATAACAACATTAAATATTTATGCACCCAATACCAGAGCATCTAAATATATCAAATGCTAAAAACATTAAAAAATGAGATAGATCACCTCACAATAACAGTAGTAGGCTTCAACACGCCACTTTCAGTAATGGACAGATCACCCATAAAAAACTCGTTAATGATACAGAAGATCTTATTGCAACAACCAACCAAATAGACCTCATCAACATATACAGAACTTTCTATGCAACAACAGAGAAGTACACCTTCTTTTCCAATGCACATAGAATGTTCTCCAGAACAGATCATATATTAGTTCACAAAGCAAATCTCAACAAAATCAAAACCACTGCAAAGCATCTTCTCAGACCATAAAGCCATAAAAGTTTAAATCAATAGCAGAAAAAACACGGGTAAAAATTTGAACTCATGGAAACTAAACAACATCGTGCTCAAAAATCCATAGGTTATATAAGGAATCAAAGATGCAATGAAGAAATTTATGGAATCAAGTGCAAATGAAAACATTTCCTACCCAAACCTCTGGGATACAGCAGCAAAAGAACCCCTTGGTACCAGAAGAAAACAGATAATAAAGATTAGAGTAGAACTAAATGAATTAGAGAATAGAAAAACAAAAGAATTAACAAAAAAAAGCTGTTTTTTTGAAAAGTTCAACAACACTGATAAACCATTGGCTAAACTGACCAAAAAAAAAAAACAACAAAAAAACAAAACAAAAAAAAAAACAGGAAACAAATTAACGTGAATCAGAAATGAGATGGGAGATGTAATAACAGACCCAACCGAAATCAAAAGTACCATAACAGGATACTAGAAAAACTGTACCTTAACAGATTTGAAAACTTAGAGGAAATGGACAAATTTCTAAATTAACATCACCTACCAAAATTATTACAAGGACAAGTACAACGACTTAATAAACCTATCACAAAATAAGAGATTGAAAAAGTCATCAAAAAACTACCAAAGAAATCCATGTGAATGGGAGACTGTATCAATATGTGACCAGAAGAACCAGATGGGGCCCAGCCAACTACCAAAGATGGTCGTGATGGGGAACACAATGTTGAGTCACTGTGGCAACATGAGAAAAAGAAGTGTGCAGCTCAAAAACTCTACTAAAAGACCACAAGTAGGACTGCTTGGGGGATTCCCTGGGAGCATGCTCCCAGAACCTACTGCTGCCCCTCACCTGAAAATACTACTGAGGTCAACTGTTTGGACAGGAATGGACTGGACTCAGGGACACAGTGTGACCATATGATGTATGTACTTTATGGTTCTATGCACTTATAGGATGCTGTCCTAGTGGTCTTTTTTTGATGGGAGAGAAGAGAGTCAAGAGAAGAGGACAGGAGCTTATTAAGAGGGCACAACAACAATACAATGAAAAGACAGTGTGTGCTGTCACTGGATAAGGAAAGCAGAGGGAGCTGCAGATAAGTGGAAATGTAAAATTAATTTGGATTGTATACATTTACTTAATCACAATTAAAAATAAAAAAATTACCAACCAGCAAGAGTCCTGGCCCAGACGACTAGGAGAATTCTACCAAACTTTTCAAGAGGAGTGAACTCATACTACTGAGCCTATTTCACACAATAGAAAAAGATGAAATATTGCCAAATTCATTCTGTGAGGCCAACATAACACTGATACCAAAGCCAGGGAAAGATCCCACAAAAAAAGAAAATTACAGAATAATATCACTCATGAGCCCAGATGCAAAAATCTTCCACAAAATCCTAGCCAATAGAATTCAACAACAAATCAAAAAAATATTTCACCACAGCCAAGTTGGATTCATACGAGGGATACAAGGCTAGTTCAACATCAGAAAAACAATTAATGTGTTCAACTACATAAATAGCACAAAGGATAAGAATTACCTGATTTTGTCAATTGATGCAGAAAAGGTATTTGACAAAGTCCAACACACATTCATGTTAAAAACTCTCAGCAAAAGGAGTAGAAGAGAAATTCCCCCATGCAATTAGGTGTATCTATGCAAAGCCAAGCACCTACATTATCCTGAATGGAGAGAGACTAAAAGAATTCCCCCTGAGAACAGAACTAGACAAGGATACCCACTGTCACCACTTCAATCCAACATTGTGCTAGAGGTTCTAGCCAGAGCAATTAGACAAAACAAAGAAATAAAGGATATTTGCATCAGCAAAGAAGTAGTAAATATATCCCTATTTGCAAATGATATGATCATATACAGAGAACCTTAAAGAATCCATAAATAAACTAATGGAACTAATAGAAGAGTTCAGCAAAGTATCAAGACATAAGATAGACAAGCAAACCAGTAGGATTCCTTTACACCACCAAAGAGATCACCAAAGAGGAAATCATCACACCAATATCATTTACGATAGCCCCAAGAAGACAAAATACCTAGGAATAAATCTAACCAGAGAAATAAGAGACCTATACAGAGAAAATGATAAGACCTTACTGCAAGAAAATGAAAAAGACTTACATAAATGGAGAAACCTACTTTGCTCATGGACAGGAAGACTTAACATTGCGAAATATTCATTTTACCCAAAGCCATCAACATATACAATGCAATCCCAACACAAATTCCAGTGTCATTTTTAATGAGATGGAGAAACCGATCACCAACTTTGTTCGAAAGTGAAGAAACCCTGGATAAGTAAAGCACTACCGAAGAAGAGGAACATAGTGGGAGGCTTCACATTACCCACCCTTAGAAACTATTACACTGTGACAGTAGTCAAAACAGCCTGGTAGTGGTACAAAAAGAGACATACAGACCAATGGAACAGAACTGAGTCCCCAGAAATATCATCAGCCTCTTATGAACAATTGATACTCAACAAAGGCCCAAAAGTCATAAGCCAACCAAGTGCTGTCGAGTCGGATCTGAAAAGTCATAAACTAGGGTAAAAACAGTCTCCTTAACAAATGGCATTGGCAAAATTGGTTACCCGTCTGAAAAAACTGAAACAAGGCCCATAACTCACACCTTACACAAAAACTGACTCAAAATGAATCAAAGACCTAAATATCAAACGTAAAATGATAAAGAGCATGCAAGAAAAAATAGAGTCAACAATGGAAGTTCTGATACAGGGTTTAGACAGACTACAAAATCTGACCAACAATGCATGAACAGCAGAAAGGAAAATAGATAAGTGGGAACTACTAAGAATCAAACATTTATGCTCATCCAAAGACTTTAACAAGAGAGTTAAAAGACTACCTGCAGAATGAGAAAAAAAATATTTGGCAACTTCATGTCAGATTGATGTCTGATTTCCATAATCTACAAGGTATTGCAAAATGTGAACAATATAAAGGAAAATAACCCAATTAAGCAAGGGGAAAAGGAGATGGACAGATACTTCATCAAGGAAGACATCCAGGCAGCCAAAAAATACACGAGGAAATGCTCATGATCATAAGCTATTAGAGAAATCCAAATGAAAACTACAGTGAGATACCATCTCACCCCAACAAGGTTGGCAATAATCACCAAAATACAAAAAGTAAATGCTGGAGAGGCTGTGGAGAGATGGAACTCTCCCACACTGTTGGTGGGGTTTCAAAATGATACAACCTCTTTGGAAAGCAATTTGGCGCTTCCTTAAAAAGCTAGAAATTGAAATACCATATGATCCAGAAATCTCACTGATCAGAATATATCCCACAGAAAGTAAGGTGGTCACATGAACAGGTACACCTACATGAATGTTTATTGCAGTACTGTCCACAATAGCAAAAAGATAGAGTCAACCTAAGCACCTATCAACAGATGAATGGGCAAATAAACTATGGTACATATACTCAGTGGAACATTATGCAATGACAAAGAACAATGATGGTTTTAGGAAGCATCTCATAACCTGGTTTCAACTAGAAGACATTATGCTGAGTGAAATCAGTCAGCAGCAAAAGGACTATTGTATGAGACCTCTGCTATAAGAACTGAAAAATAGACTTATATACAGAAGAAAAGACTCTCTGACGGCTACAAGGTTAGAGAGTGAGGGAGATGGTTAGTCATAAATTAGACAGTAGATAGGAATTTGGTTAGTTGAAGACAGTGGCAGCACGCAGTAAGAGCAGATTAACACGACTGGACTACACCATAAATTGAAAGGTTTTCTAAAGTCAACTCAATATTTCAAAGAATAGAGCAGCAGGGATGCAAGTCTAGGGACCATGTTTCCAGGGGACATTGAGGCCAATTGATATAACTAGCCTATTGCTAAGAGAGTCTCCTGCACCTCATATTGGTGGGTGGTGTCTGGGGTCTTAAAAGCTGGCAACCTGCCTTCTTAGGTACACCAAATGGTCCCAACTCACTTGAAACAGATGATGCTCAAGAACAACAAAGTCACGAGGGAAAAAGAGCCCCAGAGACAAAGATCCATAGCAACAGAAGACTGTATCAACATGAGACCAGAAGAACCATATGGTGCCTGGCCACCGCCAAGAGCACCCATGATGGCAGACACAATGTAGAGTCCCTGAGGCAGTACAAGAAAAAGGGTGTGCACCCCCCTGAGGTGGTCTGACAGCCTGGAGGATCCCCCGGGAACATTAACCCTAGATTTACTGCTGCCTAGGACTGGAAACCAGTACTAAAGTCCTCTTTAGACAAGAATGGACTGGATTCGGGGACACAGTGTGACAATATGATGTGTGTACTGTATGGTGCTACATATTTACGGGAGGCTGTCCTACTGGTTTCTTTCCAGACAGGAGACAAGAGGGTAAAAAGGAGGCAACAAGTGCTTTTTAAGAGCATGCTAGAAATGCAGAGTGAAAAGGAAGAGTATACTGTCACTGGATCAGAACAAATGGAGGTGCAGGTAGACAGGCATGCAAAATTGATTTGGATTGTACACTTCTTCTTAATTACAATTAAAATAAAAAAAGAGAGAGAATGTTTTATAGTCTACTATTGTTTCCCAAGCCTGATGGCACTGTGGTGAAGACCTATATCTGCAGTTCAAATCCACTAACTGGTCCTTGGCAATGGGCAGTTCTACTATGTCCTGTTGTGTCACTGTCAGTTGAAATCAACTCAATAGCAAAGGATTTGACTTTTTTTATTGTTGTTTTCTCTATAACATTGATTTTAATCAAAGAAATCACATCATAGTAAAAGAAGTGAAGCAATTAGAAAATTTCCCTTGAAAGTACTGCTTTTATTATCAACTCCATTATCGTAAACTACTGACCTTCTAAAATAATGGAGTGACCTACTAAAAACTTAGCCACAGTGCCATTGGGGGAGATTACCTGATCCTGAAGGGCTTCTATTCAAGATGTGGTATATATATTCTAAACCAGCTGCTTATATTTGGGCAGCTTTTCTCTTGGCCACAAAATTAGTCTGGATAACAAAGAATTTCCGAAAATGAGAGTACTCCTCACAGTTCTCCTCTACAACTGCAGGCTCTGCTAGCCCGGAGGAAAGCCATCTTCAGCAGATGAGATAAACAACTAATCATTTCATGTCACACAGGCCCATAAGGGAGTAACAGATTAAAAGGAGAGCTATATATAAGGTCAATATGAGTAGAAATCGACCAGATGGAAATTTTTGTTTGTTTGTTTTAAAAGTACTGGCTAAGATGATTGGTCCTGACTACCAAGGAAATAGTAGATGACTACTGCACAAAGTGAGTTAAGATGAGGACTTTTAGAGAGCAACTAGAATAGTTCTCCTTCTACTCTGTAGAAAGGAAATCATTGTGAAGCCAGTCCTTGCAGGGAGAAGACCACAAGATCTCATTTCCTAACATGATCAGCATCCTGGCAAAGTTCTCTGGCTATACAGTGGTTCAGTGTTCAGCTACAGTCAGAAGGCCTGAGGTTTGACCTTACCAGCAGCAACAGGGGAGAAAGATGAAGCACTCTGCTTCCATAAAGATTTATAGCTTTGGAAACCCTATGGAGCAGTTTTATCCTGTACTACAGGGTTACTATGAATCAGAATAAACTTGAAAGTAACGGGTTTGGTTTTCTTTTGATTTAAAAAACAAAAACAACAACAACATGGAATGTGTGGTGCAGTCAGTCAGTCACAGCTATTAGCTGTGATTCTGAATACAGATGTAGAAACTTGAATTGTTATGTTTATGTTAGTTTCTTTATTTGCTGTGCCAAAGCTAAATGCCGTTCAGTTGGACCCGACTCATGGCGACCTTAGGGGCCAGGATAGAACTAAGTGTCTTAAGATTAAAGGCTTATTTCTCTTTTCCCTAAGTATATAGGTTGTGACAGGTAAATATACTAATTAGTTCATTCATGCATAATGTCAACTTTTAAGAACTAAAAGAGAAGTGAATATTACCTAGTGGTCTTGGTCTTGGAAAAATGAAGCTCTTTGACATCACCTCTGGCTGTAAAGCTACATATGACTTACATATAGCTGCCTTTGGGGAAAAATATCACACTGTTTGTGGTTTACACAAAATAGACATATTTAGTGGAAGCATCGTTGGGTATTTGAGAAGGTTGTGTGATGTGTGTGTGCCTTAACAGCCAAGTAATGGTGTGTACTAAGCATTTGTGGAGGTGGCAACCCAGTGCAGTGTCCCCTCTTAAAACACCAGTGTAGGTCCTAGAAGGCATAATCTCTTGCTACCTTGTGCTACCTTAGCTAAATTTGGAGTTGAGAAATAGAGGAAAAAAAAAGGAGAAGAAGAAACTATCAGAGTCAGGTCTTCTTCTGTTAATAGCCAGAAGGAGAGTATAAAAACTACTGTCATTCAGTTTCCCATCATTTCTCTAGTTCTTGTCTTTCCAAATAATCAGGTGACCAATTCCTCCATAGATTTTATGAGATATTCTAGCATTCCTCTGTCTTAGTCAACTAGTGCTGCTACAGTAGAAATACCAGAAGTGGATGGTTTTAACAAAGAGAAATTTATTCTTTCACAGTCCAGTAGGACACAAGTCCAAATTCAGGGCACTGACTCCAGGGGAATGTCCTTGTGTTGTGTCAGTCTACCCTGGTTTGGGAGCATCCCAGTGCAGGAACCTCAGGTCCCAATGTTGTGGTCTGCTCCTGGTGCTGCTTTCTTGCTATCTTGATTGCATGAGGTCCCCAACTCTCTGCTTGCTTCTCTTTCCTTTTATTTCTTGTAAGATAAAAGGTGGTGCAGGCCACACCCCAGGGAAACTCCCTTTACATTCAATAAGGAACATGACCTTAATAAGAGTACTAAAGCCCCATCCTAATCCTCTGTAAAATAAAATTACAATCACAAAATGGAGTACAACCACACAATACTTGGAAGCAGGCCCCAGTCAAATTGCTTCACACATTTTTGGAAGGACATAATTCAGTCCATGACACCCTCCAATGGATTCCCATTTTTAAACTGTTATCACCTAGTGAACTAAAATGCTTTCTTTTCCAATTTGGAAAAGCAACTTCCACTAATGCATACTATTTGTTTCCCTTTGGAGGGAAACAATGTTAAGTGATGACTACAGTCACTTAAAAAAACATAATTGATATGTAGAAGGGACTGTAACCTACGCAATAAAACACAGTCAGAAAATAAATCAAATCAAGCCCATTGCCATGGAGTCAATTTCTACTCATAGTGATCCTATGGGGCAGAGAAGAACTGCACCCATAGGATTTCCAAGGCTGTAATCTTCATGGAAGCAGACTATTTCTTTTTCCCTAAGAGTGGCTGGTAAAGTCAAATTGCTAGCTTTTCAGTCAGCAACTGGGTGCTTAACCGCTGCACTACCAGGGCTCAATAATCAAAGAACTGTTGTTGTTGTTAGTTACCGGTGATGCTATGCACAACAGAATGAAACACTGCCTGGTCTTGCACCATGTACACAATCAGTTTTATGCTTACGTCCACCGTTTCACTCACTGTGTCAATCCATCTTGTAGACGCTCCACTCTACCAAGCATGATGTCCTTCTCCAGGGACTGATCCCTCCTGATAAAATGTCCAGAATATGTAAGAGTCTTGCCATCTTTGCTTCCAAGGAGCACTCCAGTTGCACTTCTTTCAGAACAGATCTGACTGTTCTTTTGGCAGTCCATGTTGCATTCAATATTATTCTCCAACACCACAATTCAAAGGCATCAATTCTTCTTCTGTCTTCCTTATTTACTCTCTAAATTTCATATGGACATCATGTGACTGAAAAACCATGGCCTGGGTCAGATGCACTTTAGTTTTTAAGGTGACATCTTTACTTTTCAATACTTTAAAGAGGTTCTTTGCAGATTTTCCCAGTGCACTGCATCTTTTGATTTCCTGGCTGCTACTTCCACGGTGTTGATTGTGGAATCAAGTAAAATGAAATCCTTGACAACTTCAGTCCTTTTTCCATTTACTATAATGTTGCTTACTATGAGGATTTTTTGTTTTGTTGATGCTGAGGTGCAATCCATATTTAAGGCTGTAGTCTTCAATCTTCATCAGCAAGCATTGCAAATCTTTTTCACTTTCAGTAAGTAAGGTGGTGTCATCTGCATAACGGAGGTTGTTAATGAGTCTTCCTTCAGTCCTGATGCCTCCTTCTTCTTCATATCGTCCAGCTTCTCCAATTATTTGCTAGGCATACACATTGAAAAAGTACAGTGAAAGGATATAACCCCAACACACACCTTTCCTGACTTTAAACCATGAAGTGTCGCCTTGTTCTGTGTGCATGACTGCCTCCTAATTCAAGTATAGATTCCACAAAAGCACAATTACATGTTCTGGAATTCCCAGTCTCCACAATGTTAGCCATAATTTGTTACTATCCATACAGTTGAATGCCTTTGCAAAGCCAATGAAACATACGTAAACATCTTTCTGGTATTCTCTGCTTTCAGCCAAGATCCATCCAACATCAGCAATAATATTCCTGGTTCTATGTCCTCTTCTAAATCTGGCTTGAATTTCTGGCATTTGGTTAGATCAGCTTTCTTGGGAATAGGCATAAATACAGATCTTGTCCAGTCAGTTGGCTTGGTAGCTGTCCTCCAAATATCTTGATAGAGACGAGTGAGCAATTCCAGTGGTGCCTCTGTTTGTTGAAATGCCTCCTTCAATTCCTGGAGCCTTGTTGTGTTGTAGTTTTTTTGTTTTGGCCAGTGCCTTCAATGCAGCTTTGACTCCTTCTTTCATTACCATCGGTTCCTGATCATATGCTACCTTTTCAAATGGCTGAACATCAACCAGTTCTTTGTGATATAATGACTCTGTATATTCCAACCATCTTTTTTTGATGCTCCCTGAGTCATTTAATAGTTTCCCTGTAGAATCATTCACTATTACAGCTCTAGGCTTGACCTTCAGTATATCCGACCTGAGTTTACAAACCATCTCAAGAACAAATCTGATGTGTTAAACACTAATGAAGAAAGAACAGAAGCATTTTGAAATGACATCATCCATGAAGACAGCAAGAAGTCATTAAAAAGACAAGAAAGAATGAAAAGATCAAATTGGATGTCAGAAGAGACTCTGAAGCTTACTCTCAGGAAGGATGGTGAGGTACATAACTAAATATTTGTAGATTTCTATGTTTTTATTATTACTATTATTACCTGTCAGGAGTACAGAAGATTAAAAATTAGATTATTATGTAATATATAAGATACTATTTAACAAAAGTATCAAATATCAGGTAAATTTCTTAATCTCTAGTGTGTTTAAGTGTGAAATGTAAAATCTTGCCAACCAGATTTAAGTTTTTATTCATTTATCAATTATTTTCAGCATATGGTAAATATTTAACAACTATTTGTTGCTCTGGAGCTCTGGTGGCACACTGGTTAACAGCCCTGTTGCTAACTTAAAGGTCAGTAGTTCAAATCCACCAGGTGCTCCTCGAAAATAACATGAGGCAGTTCTACTCTGTCCTATATGGTTGTCATGAGTTAAAATCAACTCCATGGAAATGGGTTTGCTTTAATTTTGAGTATTTGTTGAATTGAACAATCGCAATGGCACCCTAATATCACATAGCTAGTTATTTTGGTCTGATAAATAGGCTGTGAGTCTTCTGATGTCCACATCTATCTTCTTGAACTAATTACTCTACGTATTACTACATTGGAACTCTAGTGGTACAATGGGTAAGAGCTGGCCACCAACCAGGTCAGCAGTTGAATCCACCAGCCACTCCTTGGAAGGCCTATGTGGCAATTCTATGCTGTCCTATAGAGTCAATATGAATCAGAATTAACTCGACTATATTAGTAACTATAGTAGGATAATTCTGAAAACATTTCTCCTCAAATTCAACACCCCCATGGTCAGAACCTATAAAAATATATGTAGCCTTACTGTGACTATGTTACACAATATGAACAGCTGATATTAGATAAGGAGATAATTTGAGTGAGCATGATCTAATCACATAGCTCTTAAAAGTACAGAGCCTTCTTTGGTTATTGTTACAAGAGGAAATTTGAGTGATTTGAAGCACAAAGCTTTTACAACCTGCCATGGCTGGCTTAAAAATGAAAGAAAATATTTAAAAATCAATGCAAACATTCTTTAGACTGAGTTGAGACTCCCAGCTGACAGTCAGGAAGGAAGCAGAAACCCATGTCCTGCAACCACACAAAACCAAACCATTACCAGTCAGTTGGAACTGACTCATAGGCACTCTACAGAATAGGGTAGAATTGCTCCATAGGGTTTTCAAAGCTGTAATCCTTATGTAAGCAGACTGCTGCATCTTTCTCCTACAGAGTGATTGATGGGTTTGAGCTATCGATCTTTTGATTTGCAGTCGAGTGCTTAACCACTGTACCAACAGGACTTCTCCCTACAACTTCATATAACTAAATTCTGCCAACACCCTAAATACAAGGTCCAACAATTAAGTCTGCGAATATAATTGTTCTAACTGCTACAAGCCTCATTGCTGAATATCGCTGTGGTCACCTTTGAAGTACTGCCCTTGGGAAGCTATGCACTGATGCCAGCTTCTAGTCCATCCTTCAAAGCAATTTTGAACTCTTTCTGGAATGGCCATTGCACATGGTGGCCCAGTGGCAAGTTCATGAACTTCATTGTATAGTAATTTGTGAGGGAGTTTTTCACCAGTAAACAAATAACTATATTGGAATACCCTCCCTACTTACCTGATCTGGCCCCCAGTGACCTTTTTCTTTATCTCAAGGTAAAGGAAACTTTGAAAGGAAAACATTTTGATGACATTCAGAACATTAAAGGTAATATGACGACAGCTCTGACGGCCATTCCAGAAAAAGAGTTCCAAAATTACTTTGAAGAGTGGACTAGGCACTGGCATCAGTGCATAGCTTCCTAAGTGGGGGTACTTCAAAGATGGCCACAGTGATATCAGGAATGATCACTTTTTCTAGGGTGAGTTTTCAAATGTCATTGTCAGAACTTGCCGGCTTGGAAGTGGATTCTGCTCCAGAGCTTTCATATAGGACTCTAATCGGGCCAACATCTTGATTGTGACCATGTGATACCCTGTTCATAGAACCCAGTCACAGTTGCCTACACTTTTGACCTGTAGAACTATGGAATAACATATGGGGGTTGTTTTAAGCTGTAAAATTTGTACTAATTGTTACAGAGAAATATAAAATAGAGATACAAGCAGTAAGGCCTTTTTGTAGTTTATTAGGCAGTAGACGGCATTACTAGAATTGTGTCACCCAGTGCAGTAACTCATGGTCACCCCTTTCCATGGATGTCCTCCTGTACCAGACTGTAAAGAATCATTAGTAATGTTTTTTTTTTGTGCTAATGTTACTCATAAATTGTAATTCCTGTATATCACTTCTTCTTTTACTTTTGGTACTACTTCATTCCCCATAAAATTATTGACATAGGTTCACAAATACTAATTAAAGCAATACAGAAGCTAAAACATCAGATTTTATAAAATCAGAGACTATAAATACATCAGCTGCCCAAGAAACTGAAGGGCCACGTAAACCACAGACTCCATCAGCCTGAGACCAGAAGATCTAGCAGAAGAACTGCCTGGCTACCACTAGTGACTACCCTGACCAGGAACACAACCAACAGACATTGTCAGATTACAGAATGGGAGAAAAGTATGCAGGAGAGTGCAAATTCACGTAAAAAGACCAGACTTCATTACAGTGCAGACACTGGAAGTACCCCCAAAACTATGATCCCTAAAAACTCTGTTAACTCAGATCTAAAATCATTCCTGAAGCTCACCGTGTAGACAAAGATTAGACAACCCTATAAAACAAAAGTAACACACATGAGGAATATGCTTCTTAGTTCAATCAGACACATGAGACCAAATGGGCAGCTTCTGTTCCAAGGTAGGATGAGAAAGCAGGAAAAGACAAGAACTGGTTGAATGGACATAGGGAATCCAGGATGGAAAGGGGACGTGTGCTGTTACTTAGGAAGACTGCAACTAAGTTTGCAAAGCATTTGCAAAAATGTTTGAAAATTTTTCTTACATGAGAAATTAACTTGAGCTGTAAACTTTTACCTAAAGTACAATTAAAAACAACAGCAAAACAGGTACAGAGAAAACAACAGAGCACTATTACATAGTAATACAGACAAAATCACGTCACTCAAAGCATCACTGTAACTGGGTAATGATGAGAGCTTGGACTACAGCATATTTAAAAAATAGGTGCTGTTGAACTAATTTCTACTCGTAAAGACCTTACACAATAGAGTAGAACTGCCTCATACAGTTTCCCAGGAGCAGGAGCACATTAGAAGGTTCAATGAAACTAGCAGAGAGTTTTAGTTTTGTAGGTGTGTTGATACATGTATGTTCAGATTATGGAAAATAGTTTTATAGACAATCACCTTGGTATCATCCCCTCTGACAGTTAACTGGTGTGGCCTGCACCCTCCATGCCCTCCTAGTGATGCCTCTATATTAGGATAAGAAACAACCACTGAAAATTATTAAGGTGTATTTGAAACGCTAGGTGTGAGTCAGTAGTTCTCAGATTACAACGTGCTTCAGCAAGCTCTGGCTTCTAGGGTCGCCGTGAGTTGGATCTAACTTGATGACACTTGGCTTGGCTCAGCATCCTCTGAAATAATTGTTAAAAATCAGATCCACTGGAACACTCAATCCTCTAGTCCAGCACAGTACATTTCTACTCTGGTTAACTTATCTTAGTTGAGACCAAGGAATCTAGAAGCATTTCCCATATAAGAGCTTTGGGGCTACATATGAGAAATTAATCTAGATGATATCCAACAACTTGCCGATTAAATCTGTAATTGTAAGAAGCAACTGAGGATGGCCTAAGAACTACATATGGGTGACAGTAAGACTGAATCTGAGAATTTGTTAATGTCATTTTATAGACCTCTATAAAACTTCAGGGGGAAAAATAGTCAACAAGACAAATATTCTATTTCTTGTTTAAATCTAATAAACAAAAGCAATCACTGCCAGAGTACCCTCTGTTTTTAAAAATGATTCACAAAACAACATGACTTTATCTGAAGAGATAATATAACTGTGTAACTGAAGAGGTAAAGGCCTTCTCAAGCAGGAAGATGATCTTGATTAACAAATTCTTGGGGGTGAAAAAAATCTTTAATATGGTCAAGTATATGTCAGCACAGTATTGTTTTACCCTCCTTATAAAGCACAGATGCTCACAAGTCGTGAAATCGCTATTTTGCTCACATAGTACATAAAGAGGATCATCCTAGGAAGAACGGCCAAAATTCTCAACGTTTGTTCCGTAGGCCCCTCATATTTTCTTTCCACTTTTCATGGCAAATCCTCTAGCTATTTGTGTGCACTCAAGTTCCCTGAAAGTCATTTTGATTGACTGATTATTCTTTGACTGAAATTACCTCTCAGAAAAATGTTAGTTCAACAAGGCACTTGTAATTTAAACCTTTTATCTCTAACTATGGAGTGAAAGGCTTTTTCTCCTGGTATTTGCCATTAGGAAGCAGGTGAAGAAATGTAGTGTGCCTTGCAAGTGTATACAGAGGTAATGATTTTAGTCACATTAAAAAAAAAAAAAGAGTCCATTCTCCTTGAGTCAATTCCGACTCATAGTGACCATATCTACAGGACACAGTAGAACTGTCTATAAGGTTTCCAAGATGATCAAACTTTATAGAAGCAAATGGCCACATCTTTTTCTTGCAGGGCAACTGGCAGGTGTGAACCATCCTGCTTTTGGTTAGCAGTTGAGTCTCTGCAGTTACATTCCAAACCAAACCTATTGCTGTATAGTTGATGCCAACTCACAGCTATCCTATAGGACTGCCCCATATAGTTTCCAAAGAGCACCTGGTGAATTTGAACTGCTGACCTTCTGGTTGTGGCCATAGCTTTTAACCACTATGCCACCAGGGTTTCCTGCTATCATGTTAGATATATTTGATTCCCAGGATTTTAGAGAACATTAGAGCCGAATGGGAATCCTTGAATGGTACAAAACGTCAACAAGCTTGGCTGCCAACCAAAAGGATGGAAGCTCAAGTCTACTTCTGAAACATCAGCCATTGAAAACCATATGGAGTGCGGTTCTACTCTGATACACACAGGGTCACCATAAGTCAGAAGCCACTCTAGGGCAACTCATTTTAGAGGTGAACAATTGGAACACATAGTCCATGATGTTTTTTCCTAAATCTTCCCACCTCTCTGAAAAAAGTTCCTTGCCTTACAGTCGTGAGTAAGCTAGGGCTACACAAAAAGAAAGCTCAAAGTCTCATTCCCAAAATTATGAGAAGGCAAAAAGCATGACTCACCAATCTCTTTTTGGACTTGTAGAAGAAAGGAAATTTTAAAATGAACATTGTAAAAGGCTCCTCAGGACACATTTTTGTGTCATTCCCCTCCCATCTTATACATCTGTCATTTGTCAGTTTGTTCTCCAACCTGGTCCTCTGTCTTCCCTTGAAAACCTCATTTCCTAGTTTCCCTTTGTCTACTGCCTTATCATTCAGTTTGGTCAACAGGAGACACCGGTAGAAGACTAGGGGTGACAGAAAGAGAACACGTCTGAGTAATCTGCACCACATACTCGCTATCTGATTTAGGTAACCTCTCAGTCTCCAGCATCGGCTGCATCTATTCCAAGGTCCCAAGGCAAGGGAG
Organism: Heterohyrax brucei; assembly: GCA_028571685.1. Classification (NCBI taxonomy): domain Eukaryota; kingdom Metazoa; phylum Chordata; class Mammalia; order Hyracoidea; family Procaviidae; genus Heterohyrax; species Heterohyrax brucei. The sequence goes on from CM053152.1 coordinate 43,220,580, forward strand.
AAATTCATGTAAAGAACCCAGGAGCCACCTGGTAAGATTAGTTTCACAGAAGATGTTTTCACACAGGACCTGTCAATATTTTGTTGTTGTTTTCTCTTTATAATGTCAATTCATTATTTGACATTCAAGATAGTTTTATGAAGCTTCTTTATTACTTCTGTCTCTGGAGTTGAAATTTGTCACCATCAGTAATGACTGTACTAACAACTCATTGGCCATCTTAAAGATCAGTAAATCAATAGAACTTCTGGTGGCAAATTATAAAGCATTATTATTAGGACATTAACCAAAGTACTAATATCTTTCTGATCAAGACCAAAGTATTCTGAGTTATTTAAACAAAGGAGCTGTAATAGATTCATCTGAATTTCTAAAGATTTTAGTTACACAGATCCTTTTGATAGTCTTTGCCTTTAATATATTCATAATAATCTTGTGAATGAGACAACTATCAGTTTTCTCATTTTAAAGAGCTTGACAAAGTTTAAAATGAAGCTCAAGAACTTAAGTCCCATTAACAACAACAAATATAAGATTAGAAATTCCTTTTCTAACTCAAGACCAAATAGCTTTCTAAATCCTACAGCTATTCCTCAGCAAGAAACACCTGTACTGGTGTTGAAAGGGTATGAGCTGGAAAAGACAGGTGGTATATCACAGGGAGAAAAAAACAAACAAACATAAAACAGTTAACTTACAATTAGGAGACTCTTACAGACACTGCTAAATTTAAAGCCATCATCTAAAGTTACCCAAAGACCAGAAGAGGTGTGAAATGACATCAAAGACATCATCCATGAAGAAAGCAAGAGGTCATTAAAAAGACAGGAAAGAAAGAAAAGACCAAATTGAATGTCAGAAGAGACTCTAAACCTTGCTCTCAAACATTGAGCAGCTAAAGCAAAAAGAAAGAATGATGTAGCAAAACAGTGAACAGAAGATTTCAAAGGGAGGCTTGAGAAGACTAAAGTATTATAGTGACATGTGCAAAGAGCTGGAGATAGAAAACCAAAAGGGAAGAATATGCTTTTCATTTCTCAAGCAGAAAGAACTGAATAAAAAACTTGAAGCCTCCAGTTGCAATAGCGAAGGATTGTGCGGGGAAGATATGAAGTGACTTGGGAAGCATCAAAAGGAAGAACAGATAATCATTATACCAAAAAGAACTAGGCGACATTCAACTAGAATATGCTCAGGAACCAACTGTAGTGAAGAAAGAAGTTGAAGCTGCATTGAAGGCATGGTTGAAAAACAAGGCTCCAGGAACTGATGAAATATTAACTGAGATATTTCAACAAATGGATACAATGCTGAAAGTGCTCTTTTGTCTATGCCAAGAAATTAGGAGGACAGCTACCTGGCCAACTGACTGGAAGAGATCCACATGGATCCAACCCAAAGCGGAAATTATCAAACAATATCATTAATATCACACTCAAGTAAAAGTTTGCAAAAAAATGTTCAAAAGTGACTGCAACAACATATTAAAGGAAACTACCTGAAATTTAAGCCAGATTCAGAAGAGGACATGGAACAAGGGATGTTGATGTCAAACAGATCTTGGCTGAAAGCAGATAATACTAGAAAAATGTTTACATGTGTTTCATTGACTATGCAAAGACATTTGACTGTGTGGTTCATTGCAATTTATGGATAACATTGCAAACAATGAGAAGTCCAAAACACTTGTGCTCATGAAGAATCTGTGTACGGATCAAAAGATAGTTCTACAAACAGAACACAAGGGGACACTGCATGGGTTAAAGTCAGGAAAGGTGTGTATCAGGGTTGTACCTTTTCACTATAGCTTTTCAATCTGCATGTCTAGCAAATAATATGAGAAGCTGTAACATATGAAGAAGGAAACATCAGAATTGGAGGAAGATTCATTAAAAACCTGTATTATGCAGACAACACAACCTTGTTTGCTGGAAGTGAAGGGGAATTGAAATATTTACTGAAGAAGATCAAAGACCACGGACTTTAGTAGAGACTGAATTTCAGCATCAAGAAAACACAATCTTTATCACTGGACCAGCAAGCAACGTCGTAAGAAATGAAGTAAGAAAAGAGGTTGTCAAGGATTTCATTTTTTGGTTCCATAATCAATGCCCCTGAAAGCAGCAGTCAACAAATCCAAAGATGCGCTGCACTGGGACAATCTTCTACAAAGGCTGTCTTAAAAGTGCTGAAAAGTCAAGATGTCACCTTGAAGACTAACATGCACCAGACCCAAGCTATGTCAATCACATCATATGTGTGTGAAAGTGGAACAATGAATAAGGAAAACAGAACTGATGCCTTTGAACTGTGGTACTGGAGAAGAATATTTATTGTACCATGGACTGCCGAAAGAACAAACAGATGTGTTCTGTAAGGAGAACAACTGGAGGGCTCCTTGGAAGCAAAGATGGCAAGACTATGTCTTATATACTTTGGACATGTTGTCAGAAGGGATCACTCCCTGAAGAAAGACATCATGGTTGATAAAGTACCAAAACCAAAAACCAAACCCCCTGCTGTTCAGCCAATTTTCACTCATAGCAACCCCGTAGGACAGATTAGAACTGCTCCATAGAGTTGTGCAAGGAGTGCCTGGTGGATTCGAACTACTGACCTTCTGGTTAGCAGATGCAGCACCTAACCATTACACCACCAAGGTTTCCTTGGTAAAGTGGAGGGTCAGCGAAGAAGAGGACAACCCACAAGAAGATGGACTGACACAGTGGCGTTGCATTCTGCTGTCCACAGGGTCACTGTGAGTCAGAACTGACTCAAAAGCACCTAACAACAACATAGTTACCAATTCTGTAGTACTTCATAAATCAGAGACTTGCAGGAAATAGCCTGCTATTACCTTTCGCTCAGAGACCTGGTGGCATCCTGGAGCTCTGCTGCTCAACCAAAGGGTGGCAGTTTGAATCTACTAGTCACTCCTGGGAAACCCTATAGGGCAGTTCTACTCTGTACTATAAAGTTGCTATGAGTGGGAAATGACTGAATCTGATGACATTTTTTTTTAAATCATGTTAGTATATGGACCTCCTGCCTATACTCCCTTTTAGACAAATTAATCTACTGACAGCCTCCTAACTTGATAGTTACGTACACATTGCAATGCAATTAATTCCTTTGAAGTGTGGCCTTTCTAGCCAAAGTATTTTTAACTCCCACCCAGGTAACTGTGTAACACGGTTACTGTGCCCTACCAATGGATTGGTCAGTTTTGCCTTAAAAGAAAGCCAAGTCCAAAGTATAGGTGTGGAGCCCACCATCACCAGGGAAGGAGAGACCTGGCGGCAGGAGTTGGTATAGGGGGCCTTCTGGCCTATGGAGACAAAGCTGACCACCTTTAGGCAGAGAATAAAGGCCAGGGTGATGTGTGCCTGCAAACACCACCAGGGAGAGGCTATCCTGATGGAAAAATTATTCTCAGTGTTCTTGAGCCTGAATTCTAATAGTTATTTTCACTAATAAACCCCATAATTTTGAGTATGGTCTGTGACTTCTGTGTGATCTTTGCAATGAATTATCAAACCCAGCAGAGAAGTAGTGAGTACTGCGCAAGGGGTGGCTGGTGTTGGAATTAGTAAAGATGGTGGAGAGAAGAGGTTTGCCTGGCGTCTACCTCATGGGAATCAACCTGCTACTGCTGATCTTGGTTCTCCTTCCCCCTTGTGGGGTTTGAGGGGACCAGGCACTGCCCCCATTCCATTTTTACACTGATGGGGGCCAAAATTGCCAGAGCCAACACCTGACCCAAAGGCCATCAGTACATTAGAGGTCAAAGCAGTAACCAGTGTGGCCTAACCAGATAAGGAATTAAAGATTCACTTCTTCGACTTTGGCTTAACATCTTTCTCCTCAACATATGAGTCAGTGACTGGGAGTATTATAATCACCTAAATTAAGGATCACATCATCATTGAAATCAAGAGAGATTATATTAGTGATACAGCATTTTAGGCTTCATTGCAGACTCACTAAATCGGAATCTGCAGTTTAGCCAAGACTCAAGCATGGTAACATTTGAGAAGTTCAAACTGCTAACTTGTTTAGTGTTTGCAGCTGAACTAAAAGCTATAGCCAAGTGCCAAGTGCCATCGAGTCGGATCCGGGGAGTGTTAATGCGGAGAGATTTCAAGTAACTCCAGAGGAGGGAAAGAGGGTAATGGAAAAGAGACATACAATTAGAGGGACTGTATGCCTGGTTTGCCTGACACAGGTTTGGTGCACAAGTATTCTCACAGCGTAAGTATCTATTGTGCCCTCTTTGACTCCCAAATGTGGGCTGGTCTGGACAGTAATCTATACGATAACCATATATACAACTCAGTGAGGTCTAGGTTAATTCACAGCACGGCTGTCCTACATTTCTTATTCTTGGATGCCTTGAAATCACTGTTTCCCTTATTGTGAAGCATCATTCTTACAAAAACTGTACCTTCCCTTCTGGCATCTTTATTTGAAGTACCTGCTTATTTAGTTCCCACTGTGTGCCAGTTTCAGTACAAGTTACTTTAATGTATTATATCTAATCCTCAACGTTGAGAAACTGGGTGGTACAAATGGTTAATACATTCAGCTGCTAGTGAGAAGATTGGAGGTTTCAGTAACACAAAACACCTTGAAATAAAGGCCTCATTACTTACTTCCCCCAAATTAGACAGTGAAAACCCTACGGAGCACAGTTCTAGTCTCATCCACGTAAGGTTGTAATGAGTTAGAATAGACCGGTTGGTTACTTGTTAATCCTCGGAGCCAGCCCAGGGAGTTTAGTGTCCTGATTGGGTCACTTGCCTCACATTCTACAGATGGGCAAGCCCAACTTACGCACAGACACAACAGGGGTGCCTCCACAGTCTTTTTGTCTCTTCTACCACATGCATTCCTCGGAGATGATCTCATGTCTCCTGATTTTTCTGGTATCACTGCAAACACCAGCAATGGAAAGAATCCATGTCATGCATGACCATTTACGGAAGCATAAAACCTCTTTTATGTGGTACTGCCATTGATCTCTCTCTTTTTCCAATAAAATTTTTCGATGCTTTGTACAAATGGTTTGAGCATTGTTTTCTGCATTATAAAAAACTGACTCAAAATATTTATTTGACTCTACTGCAATAAATTTTCCCAAAAATGTGCTTTTTTTTTTTTTTTTTTTTTAGAATCGTTAGGGTGCACAAACCAATTTGCAATAGTAGATATCATGATAAAACAACCTAAATTAAACCATGAAAATGTTTTACATTTATTTGTGTACAGCTCACTTCAGCTGTTATCTACAACCATTATTAGCAGTGCAAAGTGTACCATGGTTGAGTGATTCATGCCATGGAAAATAAATTGCTTCCTCATTTTTATAATGAGTCCTATCCCAAAGGCAAATCAAAGCCATGCTCTAAAAACCATGATAGTTTGTCTACATTTTCTGACTTTTAGAAAAAGGTACCACAACAATTGTGTTTATTATTCTTAATAACAACAAAAATAGTTCTGAGTTACATCTTCTACATGCTTTGTTTTGATTCCATCTATTTTTTTAAAAGATGCAAGTGAGAACAACACATTCCAAGGTAGCACACACCTAGGCTAAAGATTCACAGAATACTAAATTCTGATTCTCTTATTACCTTTACTGATCGTTTTCTTTAGGAGTTAAGGGGTTGGAACAGGGGTCAGGGTATAGTGGAGAGCATGGTACAATGCCTGTCACATAAACACTCAATAAACTAGCTGATAGGTGGTTGAAAGGATGGGGAGGAAGAAGAAGAACTAAGAAGTACGGATGTAGGCATACACTCTTCAAGAGAATGTACGACTCTTAAAATTTAGCAGATGAGAATTGCTGTGTTATTGTTTATTATGATAGGTGTTAAAGATAACTGTTTATTACCTTGTATAGATTTTCTCAGACATATAAGTCAGAATAAGTAAAAAGCAAGTGTAAGATTAAAGGGGAACCATAGAGAATACAAGTCACAACAGGAAAGGGAGAGACAGGGAGTAGAGAGGAACTGGTATGTAAGGGGCAGAAAGGGGGACACGAGGGAGAAACAAAAGGTAGAGAGGCATGGGGAGGAAAAGGGAGAGGGTGGAGAGACGAGGAAAGCAGGGGGAGGGCACTCATCTAAGTTCAAATGACATAATCACTTAGAATACTTATTTGGTTAATGTCTGGTTTTCCCCCAGTACCCCAGACAGGGAACAGAGACTAAGTTAGTTTTTGTTCTCTGGGCCTAGCATGCCACTTGACCTATAGTGTGGCATTTCTGAAAAGATCTGTGATGAAGAATCAGGTCATTTTATTTTTATCTTGTCATGGATCACATGAGTGATTCTGGAAGGCATTATGCTGAGTGAAATAAATCAGTGAGGGAAGGACAAACATTGTATGAGAACACTATAATAAAAACCAGGAAAAAGTTTACATACAGAAAAAAAAAGTTTGATTGTTACAAGGAAAGAAGGGGAAGAGGAACAGGTGAAGGGAGGGATACTACACAATACAGAGAAAGTCGGGACAACTTAAGGCGAAGACATAAAAACTTCCCAGACATCTTCAAGCACCTTGAGGGAATGAGTTACTGGGGCTGAAAACTGGGGGCCATGGTCTCAGGGAACACATAAGGCAACTGGCATGCCATAGTTCTTAAGGAGATGATTCTACATCCTACTTTGACAGTGTCTGGCATCCTAAAAGCTTATGAGGAGCCATATACGATACATCTCTTTGCTATAGCATGTTCAGAGCAGTAGAGAAGGGAGAAAAGCAAAGACACAAGGAAAATATTAGTCCAAAGGATTAATGGACCACATGAGTCACAGTCTCCACCAGCCTGAGCCCAGAAGAACTAGGAGGTACCTGATTACCACCACTGACCACTCCAACACAGATCACAATAGAAGATCCCGGGACTGGTGGGAGAAAAAAATAGAACACAATTAAATTACTCACAGAAAAGACCAGATTTATTGGTCTGACACATACCCAAGACTATGGCCCCTGGATGCCCTGCTAACTCAGAATAGAAGCTGCTCCCAAGGTTCACCTTCCAGTCAAGGATTAGATAGGCCCATGAGGCAAGCAGTGATTCACACGAGGAATGAGCTCCCAGGTTGAGTTGAATGTGCCACACCAAACGGGCAACATCTGCCCAGAAGCAAAGATGAGAAAACAGGAGAGGACAGGGAAGCTGGATCAATCAACACTGAGAACCCAGAGCAGAAAAGGAAAGGTGGAGAACACTAGAGTATTGCAGGGATTGCAACTAATCTCCTAGAACAATTTTTGTATAAAATTTTAAATAAAAAACTCATATGCACTGTAAACTTTTGCCTAAAACACATTTAAAAAAAAAAATAAGGAAAAATAACCTAGAAAAAATGAAATAAAAAAACAACAGCAAAAAATATAAACTCATTTACTTTACAATTGGAATTTACAGATACTACATTACTCTGTCAAATTGCTATAAAAGTTTCTAAGCACTCTCAATTTGTGTATTTATCTCATCACAGGCCATGACCTACAGCTTTAAGAACTATTTCTTGAATAACTGTTTCTTGTAAGTAATACAGCAATGTATTATAGTTTTGCCATCGTTTTTATGGAATTTCATCTATTTTTAGAGAAACATCCCCTCCCCATTTTATTGCCACAACAATTCTGTGATGATAACAGGGTAGTTAATAATATTCCTCCAGATCTTTGGGTGGTTCAAATGGCTTGGCCTTATTGCGAGCTGAAAGGTCAGTGGCTCATCCAGTGGTACCAAGGAGAAAGGACCTGACAATCAACATCTGTTCATTTAGGATTCTGGCAAAAAGAAAAAAAGGATGGTGCAGTTCTACTCTGTAACAGATGGGGTCACAATGAGTCATAACTGCCTACATGGCAACTGACAACATTAACATTCCAATTGGTAAATGGCTACACCAAAGATAAAGACCTGCTTTTTTTGTTGGCTGTCTGGCACCGAGTAGCAGAAGAAACAGGATGCAATCCTCTTGACTCCCAGGCCACCACTTTTTCCCATTGGATTGGTGGTTCTTCTTTTTTTTTCCAATCAAATTTGACAAGCAGCATTAATCAGCAAATCATAAGCATGTTTGTTTCACTTCTGTCTAATGATTCCAGGGAATCTCTAATTTACACATTTCAGCCCTGCTAACATTTGCAGACCAATATTTTAAGAGCTAGTCTTTAATCTGGCTTAGACTCTATCTCTGTATCTAATGTTAAGATGCATGTAATCATCACAATTAATCAGTGGTTACAAAAGAATTTATAAACTCAACCAATATCAGTTTTCTTTAAACTGTTAAATCTTCTGCAGTAACAACTACTACAAAAAAAAGACAGCTTTTAGCAAATCATTCTCACGGTGTCCTTTCCAACAACTGATTCAAATCCAAGACAAAAATGAAAAACATATATAGTCAAAATCTTTGTAACCATTTTTTATGTGTTTAAAAAAAGTTATCTTTCTATTTGTCATCTATCTTCTCTGGAAAGGAAGGTGCCAGTCAACTGAGGTAACCCAGTGAAAGTACAGTAAATTGCAAGTAGACAATAGTATGCCCTTCTTTCTTTTCTATTTATTTCTGTAATTTTAGATGGTTGCTTGTGAAGACATATTTTCAAAATGAACGTGTAACATTTAGTAGTAACCCACCGGTTATAACAAGGCCTTAATATGGCTCAAGCTGTAAATCATGAGTCTATGTTTTAAAATAAATGTGTAACATTTAATTAAAATATATTTTATTATTTTATCATTTACATTTTGGAAAATGAAAAAAAAACATGTAAGGCAGATTCTCAATCCTTTACATAGTTGAGGTAGCTAAAGTGGAAGTGTTGGGTAGAGATTTTGACAGAAACAAGTATAATGCCAAGTCTCCACATTTTCTACTGCACTCTGCTAAGGGCAACAAAAACTAAGTGCACTGTGTTACTCAACAGAATCGCTTGTGTTTTTAACTTAGGTATCACAGGATGAAAAAAACAACAAAATGAACCCTGTGAGATAAGCCCCGGTACTAGAGACACAGCACCAAATTTCAGGGCAATCACATGCCAAAATTTCCATGCCAATTTGATCAGAAGAATGTTTTATATTTTAACTACTCTACTGAATTCCTGCTTTTGTAAAATGACAAAGGTTTACCTAATCTCTAAGTGGTCAGAGACTGTGCAGTGCACTGTTAAGATAGCACAGATCCCATATCCCACTCTAGCTCATTTTACCTGATAACCAAAAAGATTCTAGGATGCCAAAAATATACTGAAAACAATGGTCAGGTTATAAATCTAATTTTCTACCACAGTACGTAGCTTGCTTCTAATTGCTAATTCTCCAAAATCCAAATATTTAAAATAAGAGTAGTGCTAGACCCAGAACTTCTGTTTTTCTTGATCAGTTAAAACTCAGCATATAAATTTTATAAAAGGATGGACAACTAAGGAAAACAAGCATTGGGTCAAGAATGTTAAAATTTTAGACTCAAAATAAGTCATAAAATGAGACTTTGGAACTAGTACAGTTAAGTTTTATTAAAAACAAACAAACAAAAAACCTTTCCTCCATACCTCTGTGAAGGATGAATGGTAACCAGAGGGAAAAACTAAAGGTAAGAGAGCTCCCTGATATCCTCTCTCCTGCATTTGGCAGTTGTTAAAGTGCCGTACGTGTCTCCTGCTGAGACGGGTAACAGTCATCCCTGGAGACCTTATTAGCTAAAAGTTTAAAAAAAAAAAAAAAGTTGGTTATCACCCTTAAATTTCTTACTTGCTGAGAGCAATTTCTAGAGAGAGGATACACAATGTAGCATTCTCTGATAAAGCCATGGCTTCCTGGAAACTCTAAATTTGGAAACTTCTTTCAAAGCACTAGGAAAGCACTATGAGGGTTTTTTTTCTTTTTGATTTTCTTTCTTTTTCTAATTGGAGTGAAAACTATTACACAAGTGCTAAAGTTACAGGCAGTGTCAATCAAAGTTATTTTCTTATTAACCTATTAAATACACTCTGGGTTTTGTTCTACAAACTATTGTTTTAGTCACACTGTAATGCAGATTGATGCTCTACATGTTACTCAATATAGAGCTAAACTTCCTCATACTCTAGTTAGCTTTACACCATGAAAAACAGAGAAAACACTGAAGCTGCCATAGATTTCATTTTAGTTGGATCCACAATCAACACCCACGGGAGCAGCAGCCAAGAAATCAAGTGACGTGTTGCACTGGGCAGGTCTGCTGCTCAAGACTTCTTTAAAGTGCTAAAAAGCAAAGATGTCACTTTGAATATTAACGTGTGCCTGTTCCAAACCATGGTATTTTCAATAGTCCTGTGAAATGAAAAAGAGGTTTACACAATCTCGAAGTGGTTACAGATTTAAAGATTGCCTCACGCCAAGTGAAAGCTGGACAATGAATAGGGAAGACTCAAGAAGAATTGATGCCGTGGAATTATGGTGATGGTGAAGAATACTGAATATATCACAGACTGCCAGAAGAATGAACAAATCCGTCTTTGAAGAAGTACAACCAGAGTGCTCCTTAGAAGCCAGCATGGTGAGACTTTGTCTCATAAACTTTTGGACATGTTATCAGAAGAGACCAGTCACTGGAGAAGGACTTCACACTTGGTAAAGCAGAAGGTCACTGAGAAAGTTTTGCATGGTAAGTGCAACAAGGAGCACAAACGTGACACTGATGGTGAGGATGGTGCAGGGCTGGGCAGTGTTTTGTTTGGTGGCACGTGGGGTTGCCCTGGGTCAGAATCAATGTAAAGGCACCGAACAACAGAATGAAAGTTAGCTTTTACTAGAAGATATGTAATATCAGTGATTTTGTCAAAAATTAAGCAATAATTTCAAATGTATTTTGAGTTACACAAACATATGGATGTGTTTTCAAAGCACAGTACTACACACAAAGACGAAACTGAACATAGGCAGGCATTTAGGACCTGCTAATGAAAACCTTTTCTACCGGTCACAAATTTGTGAATACTGTTTAGTGTATTTTTTACATTTATTGGGCCCATTGTCCCCTTTTAAGATATAAAATTTTCTTTTCATTTCTACAGCTCTAATTTTCATATCTTTGTCTACAAAGTATTCAATCAAATCTGTGAATGAAGAAGACACGTAGAGAAAGCAGAAAGTATCCTCACTTTCATAAAGGAATAACTCTGATGACATTCTAATCCACCAAGCCTGTTTCTATCTGCAACTGAAAAGACAAATAGAGTCAGGGAAAGTGAAGATATTTTCTGAAGTTTAGAGGATTATGTCCACCATTTCTTACCCTAATTGTTATGAACCCAGACGGGTTCACATGGAAGATCAAACATGAGAAAAGCTGTGGGTTGATCTTTAATTAATCATCTCCTAGATTTTTAGGTAAAGCAACAGAGAGGACATGTGTAGAATAACTGCTTTTGAAATGCCAATCAAAGAAAGAAGAAAGCAAAGGAAGAGAAAGAAAATTCGAAGCAGTAGTTGAGAGACTTAAAAAGATGTTCGGTGGTAGGTAGCTGTTTTCATTTATGAAGCACCTCGTGAACTACAGGTTTCTTCATATTAGTTATCTCTTCAAATTCTCAAAACAATTCCATAAAATAGTCATCACTGACATATCACAGATCAGAAAAATGTGGGTATCTGCTAAAGACCTCCTCAATGAATTCCCCTACATTGTTACAACTTTCTCCTTTCTGTCAGCACCATATCTTGTACTAATATTCACCACAGCACTTTCTACACTTGTGCGTTGGGCAGTTAAGAGTAACTCTGAAGTCAGAAATACCAGTTCAGAACCTGCGTCTGCCACACACAGTACAGTACATGTGGTCTGAACACAATCTTTCTGAATCTCAGTTCTTCAAAGTGAAAACAGTTTACCAGCCCCAATATAGGACAACTGTTATGATTAAATTAGCTGATGGTATCAGAGCACCTCGTCTAGTATCAGTTCTCAGCACTGGGGCTCAGGATTATCTTTGAGAGAAGGGACAACTTCTGCTTTTCTTCATATCCCTGTAAGTGCACATATGCAGAAACTGGCACATAGTAGGGATTTGTTCCTAACTAGCTGGGTTATTTCTACAAAAGTGCTTTCCCTCAAATTCAGCTGAATATATACTTTCTCCTTTATACTGAGTTTATTTTTATCATATATTGGTGCTGTTTGAGTTTATCTTTATCATATATTGGTGCTAACAGCATGGTACAAAGAAAGTTCCCTACCCTAGAAAAACAAACTCATTACCACCCAGTCCACTCTGATTCATAGTGACCCTACAGAACAGAGAAGAACTGCTGTAAAGGGTTTCTAAGGCTGCAATCTTTACCAAAGCGGGGTTCAAACAGCTGACCTTTAGGTTAGCAGCCAGGTGCTCAACCCCTGCACCACCAGGACTCCAAAGTGTCCCTAATCAGAAACTATTGTATTTTAGGACTGTCAGACTCCTTTGAAGGCAAGATATTTTTTCCAAATATATTAAATATCTACATATCAAGTTTTTACATATGCTGATTGCTACACGCAAATATTAAACAAAATATACCTGATAATCCAGCTAAAGAAACTTTGAAATGTCATGCCATAAAATGTGACCTTCTAAAACAAACTACATGATCAGTAACTTAAGTATTTGAATTAAGTGCAATTATTTGTTTTTTATAACTTAAAGATCAAACCTAAGATGCCTAAAATCAAATTCATTCTTCCTCTGCCCACACTCAGTCACCAGCCTCCTCACAGACTTCTCTTGAAATTTACATTCTCTGCTACAGCTGCTAACCAAAAGCTTGGTAGTTCAAATCCACCAAGTGCTCCTTGGAAACTCAATTAGGCAGGTCTACTCTGTCCTATAGGGTAGCGATGAGACAGAACTGACTCAACAGCAATTTATTTTGTTTTGTCTGTTTTTTTACATCTAGTAATAGCACCTAAGCACATTCAGGCATGAAGGCACTTTCTTGAATGTTACCCAATAGCGACCCAAGTCTATCCTCTGTGCTCACTTATCTCATTGCAACCCACAAGATGAGGCATCGGTGGTACCATGGTAGAATTCTCTTCTTCTACACAGGAGACCTGGTTCAGTCTCTGGCCAGTGCATCTCAAGCACAGCCACCACCCACCTGGCAGTGAATTCCTGTCTGATGTTATGATACTGAAAAACTTTCAGCTAAGCTTTCAGACTAAGAAGAACTAGGGATAAAGGCCTGGCAATCTACTTCCAAAACTTAGCCAGTGAAAACTCTATGGATCACAACAGTATGATACCCAACCAATCATGGGATGGTTCAGAACTGGGCAGTGTTTTGTTCCACTATCCATGGGACCTTCGTGAGTCAGAGGTGGTCTCTAGGGCAGCTAAGAACAACCACTGTACAAGGTATTATGATTTTCTATCTATGGGTCATGCCCACCAGACTCAGTGTTCTATGAAAGCTGAGCCTTAGCATTCTGCTCTGTAACACTTATCACCTAACTGGGTACCTACTACAAGACAGAGGACAAACATAATCTTTGTTAAATAAATAAATACAACTCCATAGGTTAATCTCTCCCATCTATTCTCTACCTTCAATTCTCAGTGCCTGTGCTAATTTAGGCTCTCAGTCCTAATTACCTCCCTAATTATTGGCCTTATTTACGTTCATCCTAAACCATACTTTGTACAACTCGTCTTTGCAGTGTTCCCACTCCCATCATCACCTTCCTGGGTCACAAATATCCGCTGGCTTCCACTTGCCCTCAGAAGTGTATCTATCCCAGCCTGAAGCTCCTTCTATAACCTAATTTCAACAGCTGCTCCAGCCATCTCCACACATTGTACTACCTACCCACTTGTTTATGTGAAATGACATTAGAGATATGTTTAGCATCTCACATGTTGTCCCAAGATATCTGTGAGGATAGCATGGGAGGTTGTCTTGCTCTGGCCAGGCATAGACCTTCCAGATGAGAGTGATTCAGCAGTATAACACTTTGTTACATAACCTACCTGGCCTTGAGAGCTCATGTATTTGGCTGTCAGACACTTTTGTGTAAAACTGTATATAAGGCCACTGCACCCCAAGGCAGAGTGACCACCAAATGCTGTACTTGCCTTCCACTGTTACTCCAATAAAACTAGCACAACTGCACCTAGTGCACCTCCCTTGCTGAGTCTGCCTGAATTGTATATTAATATTCCTGGCCTCAAGTACCTGAGTTCCAACAATATCCAAAGACAAATTTCCAGAATACAAACAGAAGATTTAGACATGAGCATAAAATCTCAAGTTTTAAGTAGGAGAAATTGCTGCTATTAGGTAATTTTCTAAAGTGGCCTTTCTAATCTAACAGAGTTTCATAGAATTCAATCTTTTATAAATGTTCAAGCTGAACTTAAATGTCACTTCTAAAAGCAAATTAAAAGGTGTTTATATCACGGTATCCCCTTTTGTGCTGAAAATTTTTTATTTTTGATAGTTTCTGTAATACATCTGTCAACTGTTAAATATGTTGGTCAGTTTTAGAAACCATCCACAGTCAGCTTGAGAACTAGCCATTAAGAAAATCATGTATGACTGCCTCTTGTATATGCTCACTTGTTGAGAGTTCCTTAGCAGATATTATGTTGTGAATTTTTTTGTGCCATCATTTTCTCTTTCCTCGAAATATCTCATGTGAAAGCTCACATCATTTTTAGATCACCTAGTAATATTCAGAAGCATCAGGAAGACCTTGAAGTCCTAAAGATTTTTATTCTTAAACTGACCCTTTGACTTTTCACACAGTTCAGACCTCTGAGGCCATTCAAGAACAGAACCACTGGCTCTTTCTAAGATTCCTGGAGTACTAGCTTCAAGGCATAATTAGGTTTTAGAGCCTGACCTCGGCTTCCTGAAGCAATGCCAGGAGAGAAGAGAAGGAGCTCAAACCAAATTTGCCTCAGGGATGCAACAAATCTCAGCCAGTCTCCAGCACACAGCGTTTCACTCCAGTTCCATTGTCATTGTAGCTCCAAAACAAATGACACGGAAAACAGAAAATTCTCAGTGATACAACAAATGCGGTTTTATTGTTGTTTGAAAGAATGGGACAAATTTCTGTCTTGTTTTAATTACTAATTTATTTTATTTTTATTTTTATTTTTTTTAATCTGTACGCTGTATTCTGTTAACTCACCAAATGCCTGTATTTTCTTAGCCATCCTTTTCGTTTCCCAGTCCTGGGAACCAGGATTGTAACGAACCAGGTTTAGTTTCTCTATCCTAAAAGAAAAGGGGATTTCTCTCATTTTTGCCCCAAGTCTCTCAGGAGAGATAGACTGTTCCAGTTTGTTTCCCAAGGTTCAGGGACTGAGACAGCAGAGGAAAACAACCTATTTGTCTATTGCTCTTGGTAAGTTTTAACAGTTCCACCCTGAAAAACAGACAGAAATCAGTAAAAAGATTGTTGGAATAATTAGCAATCATTTACTGAGACATGTTCTTTGACTTCTTCCTGCTTCATCTCCATTTTCTTCAGTGTGCCAAGTTCCAGGATAGTTACAGCTTGAATGTTATAAAGCCAAGTATGACCCTAAGGTTTTCTGTATACTGCCTAACATAAGAATACTTTTATGTAGCATATTAATACAGTTGTGCCTTCAAGTTCAAGACCTATAGTCTGAGGAAGAAGTTTGAGGGAAAAGAGGTGCATGTGTGATCTGTGCTCTGTTTTTGCAGCAATATACAAGTCTCCTCCACTCTGATGAATTAAAGCAGCAAGCTTCAAAAGGCAATTAAATAATTCTTATGCTAATGGCTACATTTAGCCTAGACTGTGATTTTAGTTGTAGAGTTTAGTACATTAGTAATCTAGGATTTTGCACATGAGAAATAAAATCCAGTTTCTAAATACACATTATAAATACATAGCCATGATTGAAACAATTGAAAAACATGATAAACACAGCATGACACAATTTTCAACAAGAATAATTTAAATAAAAATATACAGTCAGCGTACTACCCATAGTCATAACCACACAGATTACATATTAACCACATAATATGTAAAAGCCTACATATTCTTGCACAACAATTCTTCTTACTTTTGGTATGAATTAAAGTATCTTTTGAAGTAAGTAAGTTTTTCAAAGACATTTCCACAATAGATATCAATAACAAACATTCCTCTATTACATAGCTCCCAGCTTTGAAGTTAAAAATAAATGCAATGCCTTAATAAAAGAACCTGTACAAATAAAGAAAAATGCTATACATATCCATATAGACAGCCCCCCAGAACAAAAACCATTTGAGGCAAGCAACAGAAAAGCCTGAACCATTTACACTTTGCACATGCTTTACGTTGTTAACTTGAAGGTGTAGCACCAAAACGGATAGCTAAATAAACTACTCGTCTCCCACCCAAATACTTACACACCCTATTATAACTACATGAAAAGAATTACACCACCTGCATACTTCAAAAATGATTTTAAAATGTATGCATTATTGAAAAAGAACATTTGCAATCTTAAAATGAAATTTGATGCACTTTTAATGTTGAAGAAATATATCCACTCTACCTATAGATATTTTTCATGAGAATTTTTTTCTTTTCATGGAATTTTACATATAAATGCATAAAACTAAAATTCTAGAAACATGTAATACATTTGTGTTGCGCATTTAATGTAAATTCTTAGGATTCTAGACAGATGTTACAAAAGTATCTAAATTTATTTCTCAAGTTTCTAATCTAGTCCATCCTTCAAACGCCACTTAAACTAGGAAAAATTGGCATTCTCATCAGAGGATCCTGCTGTCATTCTATTGCTGCACGGGACAGTCTTTAACAAGACTTAGACAAACCTCATTCATTAATATTTTACTCTGGATGAGCTGACACTTACTGCGAATTGTGCTCTTCAACTTAAATACCAGTGTCTGTGGCAGGCCAATTCTATCATCGCAGATGCAGCATCCCTCAGGCGAGGTCCAACCTTTCTCTCGAAGTGCACCCAGGGATTAGAATGACTTCCCCTAAATTCTCTCCTCTGCACAGTAAGAGCTAATCTTTCCTGTATGAAGCAGGAGATGGTGTTGCTATGACAACAGAGCACATTCTAGCAGTGGGACTACTGAGATGAGCCTTCAAAAGACTCAGAAAACATGCACTCAGTCTTCCTCCGGGGCTATGGGCTTCTTCCCTTCAGGATTTAAGCCCCCAACAAGTTTATTGACAGACTGGGTTGTTGATTATTTATGCATTTTGCTACAGGGAGATTACTGGTTAAGAATAGGGCTGGCAGATCACAGCATTATTTAATAAAAGTGCCATTCTCAGTTATACTAAATTCCCAGTTGTAAATGCTTTGTATAGTAAGTATTTTAAGAGGCTACTCCTACTCAAACGTAAGGCATTCGGCTTACTATAAGTTTTTCTAAAATGATAATAATGTATTATAAATGGCATTATCAAGGCAAAGCTTTATCTTTCTGTTTATATCTCATCAGCGTTGCATCAACTTGAAGGTTAGATGCAGTCATGCGCCTACACACACACACACACACACACACACACACACATCCATTTTCTCTCTACCATCAGTGCCTGGAGCCTTGAGGTTTCAGAGTGGGGGGAGGGGATATGCTAACAAAAGCAATCCCTGCAGTCACATTTTGCATACATATATTAGCCAGAGGATAATCACAACAAGCAGTAATCATTTAGAAAAATAATCATAAGTAGAACTGAAGTGGCTATGAAACAGCGGGAGAGATCTAGTATCTGGTCACATTGTATGATGATAGATTTTACAGAGCATTCTCAGTTAAATTTTTTGGAAAATAATGAACATACACATATATATTATTATTTATTTGAAATAGCTGAGAACGCACTTCAGCAGTTCTGACAGTGAAGTATTTTGGCCATTTCATTTTCTCCAGAAACATTCCTGTGAATTCAAACATAGCCTTTCCTGCCATTTGGTGTGCCGAGGAAAAGACTCAGGACTGGAGAAGTTTCCCCCTCTTAGCAGCACAGGTCCTGTTTGCTAAATCACCGTGAAGGAAGTTTTAACCCACTGACTTACTCTCTCAGCTGTCCTTTTTCCTCCTCGATTTCCCCTTTTCTATTTCCCAGCCCTTCCTATCAGGAACAGCTATTACTACAACCACCCATCCCCCACACTAGGCTGTAATTACTCTCCTTTGTCGCTGAAGCAATATATTCTATATCATCTACATCTCTTCTTTCAAGTACACAGAAAACAGTACTTTATGGATGTTTCTGTCTCTCAGCAGTGCGGCGTTCTATAGGTTAAATGGACTCAAGTGTCCTATTGGCCTTCGAGCAAAATTATCAGGATATCTTCGGTTACTTCTGGCTAATCACACTAGATATGTTTTGAAAAGCATGAAGACATTATCTAGAATCTCAATTTTGCAAATAAAGCATGTATATAGGTTTAGTAGAACACATAATACAGACATGGTATTTTTCAGCTCATTTTGATTTATGTTTTTGATGTTTATCATAGTGAATAATAGCAACTGAATTTGTGTAATGTGAGTCATGGTCTACATCTTCATGATAGATATGCACTTACCTCACAAATATGTGGAGAATATTTTTTCTTTCATGATCCTCTTCCCAGAGCTTGTTTTGAAAATGTATTCTCGTAATTCAAAAAGTTATAGCACCTGTGTTCATTATGCTCATTATTATCTAATTAGTAAAGGGCTTTTTTTTTTTTTTCAAATTTCACACTCATCTTTAGGGAAACTGGATAAATGCCAAAACATGTAAACAACATATGGTTTACTTTCAGAATCAACCAACTGGAATTACTTATTTCTGAAGAATCATTTAGCTAAAAGAAATATGTTGAAGAAATAATTTCCTGCTTTAAATAGGTAACGTTTACCATCTGCTATTCCTTTTAGATTGACTACTTAGAGATCAATCATATTATACATTTTTCACCTTCTCCCCCAAAGGCAACATTATTAATAAGAAAAGTTTTTTAAGTAGGTCATGTTGAGTTTGCCACAATTTAGATCTGAATTTTGAAAACAATTTATAACCAACTAAGATTATACATATGCCAGGAATCACTACTATAAGAAATTCGTGAGTTTCAAAATTTTCTCCTATGTATTATTTTTTATGACTCTCTATTTTTTGGCTTGGCTGGCATTTTTCTACATAGTAATTAGCTTATCCAATAAGCTAAAACACTGTGTTTGTCTTAGGGGAGGCAGAGACAGGGAATGTGAAGAAAACAGTATTTTTCTCACAACGGGATGTGGAGAATGAACCCCAAGGGAGATCTGTAGAAAGAGGCTGAGATTCTGAAGCGACAGCAAAGGGCGTGAAGGGAGAATCACTCTGTCTGTCTCCCGCTACAGAAAGCTTCGGACAGAGTGTAGAGGAGAACATACCCTATAGCAACAAACCGCATTACTCACCTTTCTTTGCCACAGTTTTCTCATGCTCAAAGTGTTTAAAGTAATACTATTTTTCACCTAAGAGCCCCACTGGCACAGCAGCTAAGAGCTTGACAGCTACAAAAATGGTCAGCAGTTAAAATCCATCATCTGCTCCTCAAAAACCGTGTATGACAATTCTACTCTGTCTTAGAGGGTCGCTGTGAGTTTACAGCAGTACTTTGGTCAACAGGTTATATGACCTAGTAATTCTCATTAGATTCACAAAATAAATATATATATATAAAATTCTTCAAAAGAGTATCTAGTATATTAAAAAATTCTTTAAATGTTAATATTGCTTAGGATCTTGAAGACCTTGACCAAATGTTATTCGTGACTTGACACTCCTCAAATAATATCTGATAAAGGGTAGACAACTCAATTAATTAGGGCTCTTGGTAGCACAGCAGTTAAGAGCTCAGCTGCTAGCCAAAAACTCTCAAATCAACCAATCTCTCCTTGGAAACCCTATAGGGCAGTTCTACTTTGTCCTATAGGATTTTGATGAGTCAGAATTGACTTGATGGCTATGAGTTTGTTTTTTGACAGGGTGACTGTGAGTCAAAATGAACTTAATGGCAATGGTTACTCAATAAGTTGCCAAGAGATAAATGAAGTAACATTTAAATATGTAGACCACTTACATACTAGTTGTATTTTAAGAACAATTTGCTGAACAACAGCTACATGCTACAAGAAACAACCACCTTAAAATCATCTTTGAATATCATGAACAAAATGTTCTCTTTATGTAAGTTTTACACAGCAATGAATTATCACGGAAACCCTGGTGGCATTGCAGTTAAGCGCTATGTCTGCTAACCCAAAGTTCGGCAGTTAGAATCCACCAAGCACTCCTTGGAAACTCTATGCAACAGTTCTATTCTGTCCTATAGGGTCACTATGAGTCAGAATTAGCTCAACAGCATTCATATATATGTACGAATTACCATTTATGACAGAATTATTTAGCATCTGCTTTAGTAGCTATGGAAACACTGGTGGTGCAGTGATTAACAGCTATGGTTGCTAACTAGAAGACTGGCAACTGCTCCTGCAAACTCTGTGGAGCAGTTCTAGTCTATCCTACAGGGTTGCTATGAGTTGAAATTGACTGAGTGGCAATGAGCTTAGTTTTGGTTTTGGGTTTATGCTAAGTTCTAGGAATACTAACACTTAGATCACTGTAAGTGACCACATTCACAATCTAGTGTGTAGGTAGCAGGCAATTATTCAACATATGAGATATGCTTGTGGGGTGTGTATGTGTGTGTGTGTGTGTGTGTGTGTGCCTGTGTCTGTGTGTGTGTATGTGTGTTAGGGTTAGGATCTGAATATATATTAAGCATACCATAAAGCTAAGTCAAGGAATAGGAACTGTGATAGAAATCGGGGCCAGACTTTAATTTTAAACACATACAGATAACTTAAGGTGATGTTGTTGCTAGGTGACATCAAGTCAGTTCTAACTCATTTCTGTGTGTATTAAGTCATTTCTTTCACATCATCTATAGCATTTAATGTTCAGTAAAGTGAAAAGATGCTCTGGTTGTGTAAGTATTCCACTGCTAACTGAAAGATTGGTGCTTTGAAAGACCACAAGCTGTTTCACAGAAGAGGAGAACTGGTAATCTGCTCCTGTAAAGACTAAGCCCAGGAAATGCTAAGAGGCAGTTCTCTGTCATATAGGGTCACTACAGGTCAGAATTAACAACAGCACACACTGTGAACAAAGTACATAAATAATAGCTAAGGATAATAAAATAAACCAGAAGAGAAATATCAATCTGTCTAATAACTAATTAGTATGGGTTTACAAAATCGAAGAATATTCTTGTCAATTAAAAAAAAAACACATCATCTTAACTGAAATAACATGTTTGATCCGTAAAACTCAGTTCCCCTTACTTTGATCATTACTGTCTTATTTTCCTAAGATAAATATAATTTTAAAAATATAACTATACTTTCATTTTACTTCTTACAGCAAATAAATTCCAGATGGGTCAAAGATTTAAATTAAAGAAAAAAAGAAGAAAACAGCATGGGACAGTATTAGGAGATAGTGTTAAAATAAACACACAAACGAAAACACACTTTGAAATATCTGTGAGATACACTATATGCTCTTTAATCCAGAAATGTAGAACTATATACATGCATCTTTTTAAGCTATTTATCCAGCAAACATCTATTTAGAAACACCTGTGTACAAGAGCTAGGCTGGCAGCCAAAATGTCAGCCATTCAAACCTAGCAGTCCCTCCTTGGAGACACTATGGAGCACTTCGCTTCTGTCCTACGGGGTCACCATGAGTTGGAATTGTATCAACAGCAACAAGTTGTTTTTTTGGTTTTGCTTTGTTTTTTGTCTTTTGGTTATATGTCTGGCAATGTGTCAGTTATTGGGAATACAAAGAAAAATAAGAAAACAGCCCTTATCAGTCTGTGATAATTATTATGATAAAATTATGGGTATATTACCATAAGATGATTTAGCACAGAATGTTGTTCTGATGCAAGGTGGGTAGTGGTTGCATGCTGTGGAGTTGATTCCGACTCATAGCAATCCTTAAAGACAGTGTAGAACCGTCCCAAATGTTGTTGCAGACTATAATCTTTCTAGCTACTGTGTAAGTTGAAACCTCTAACTTTTTGGTTGCAAGATGAACTGTTTAACAATTCTGCCAACATGGCTCATTACAAGGTGGATAGATATGGAAAATCATTTGAAGAGTATACTTTAAAAAATTATATCTGTTGTGATCAAGTCAATTCCGACTCACAGCGGCCCTATAAGTTGGAATCAATTCAACAGCATTTTTTTTTTGTTTTTTGTTTTTTTAAATATGCTCTTTAAATGATTTCACATATCTATAGATGCTACAATAATGGAATAGCTTACATCCATGGCCCCTAGGGTCGCCATCAGTCAGATCCAACTTGACAGCACTTGGCTTGGCTTGGTACATCCATGGAGAATAACCTACAAAGCTGAAATTTTGTTTTAAAGTATGCTTGAAATCTATTTGAAGGCATCAGAAAACTAAGATGCAATCAGGATTTGAGAGCCCAAGATCCCTGAGAGAAGAGAATCAGATAAATGTGCGCCAGTCTTCTATAAGCATCTTTTTTTTTCTTCAGGAAAATGCAGGTTTCCGTGGAATGAAGAGACCTGGGAATGTGGGCATATATTGCTAATAGCAACCGAACTCACAGCACACAGGAGGAGAGGAGGAGAACTATCCCATAGGGTTTCTGAGCTGAAATCTTTAGACAAGTAGATGGCCATATCTTTCTCCTGCAGAGCAACTGGTGAGTTTCAACCAATGATCTATCAGTTAGCAGCCAAGAACTTTAGCCACTGTGCCATCAGAACCACTACATTGCTAACAGGCACAGAAGAGTAGAGTAACTGGCTATGTCGTAAGATCAAGAAACAACACACTCCTTACATCCTGGATATAAGGAGCCAAGATTCTAAAGGAAGGGAACTGAGACCACCTCTACATGATTTTGCCTATGAGGGTTCTGCATAATTTTAAATTGTACAGAGTAAAAGCCAAAGAAGATAAGCAGAAAGATGATCAAAAATAAACAGAGATATATTTTCCATAGTCCCTGTTTTGAGGTAAAAAGAACTACAGACAAAGACCTTTAGGGAAGAATGGTTTTTATAAACAGTTCCAGGCTCTCAGGTGGGGCTCTAGGATGCTAGTCTTTAGCAATGGAGGAAAAAGAGAAACAGAAAATAGCACTAAAAATGAAGCATCAAATCAATTCAATACTTGTTTGGTTAAGATGATCTGTGCCTCCTTATCTGCCTACCAGAACATAAAAGAAATTCTTTCTGAGTTAGATAACCTTTTAACACATAATGTCATAATTTCACTTTTTATAAAATTATAAGGCACACCAAGAAACAGGGCCAACAGAAAAAACAGATACTAGAAAAACAGCCTATAGAAAGAGATACACAGAGAACCCAGTTATTGGAGTTATCAGTAACAGATTTTAAAATAACTGTGACTATTATATTTAAAGGAATATATAAGAAGAGACAGATTTTATCAGAACCATGATATGTAAAATAGAATCAAAGAGAAACTCTAGAATTTAAAAGATTGGATAAATAAAAGTAGGCATTTAATAAATGGGTTTTGTAGTTGACACAGTTAGATAAAAGAGTAGGCCCAAAGTAGAGAGACTGGTAAACCGGAATACAGAGCATTAGGAAACACCCAGGTTAAACACTGGGTAAAAAGGATGAAGAATACAAAATACAGGAAAATGATGTCACATCTGCTGTGTGCTGGTAAATTTTTAACAACCATTTCTGAAGGAAAAAAAGAAAGAAAGAAAAGAATAGGTATATAGCATACACTTCACTGACACAGATGTAACAGAATTTTCAAATAATAATAAAACATAACGGCACTTGGCTTGGCAATATTCTTTATCATAATTTCCCTATAGTCAGGTAACTATCTTAGAGCACTTTCATTGATTTTATAAGACACAATTTATTTTACTTTTGTTGTTGTTGAGAATACACCCAGCAGAACACGCACCAACACTTTCTACTTGTACAATTCTATCACACTGATACCATCACTCAAACTGTACAATCCTCACCCTCCTTTTCTGAGTTGTTCTTCCCATGTTAATGTGAATTCACTGTCCCCGAAGTTTCCTATCTAATCTTGCAAGTTGCTGATGTCAGTTTAATTCCATATAGACAGACCCAAAAAAGGCACAATGTCCAAGGCAGACATTCTTTACTAGTTGAGCTAAACTGTTTTGGTTTTAAGAAGACTTCAGGGCAAGTTGGTTGATGTTTTTATTTATGATAACAAGTAGGATGAAAGTATAACCTCAAAGATGATAATAGGAAATTTGTTAGCCAATGATTTAGTAACTTCTTTGCTGAGTCAAATAATTGTTCTCAAATACTGAAATATTTAATTTCTCATAGTGTAACGGCTACATATACGACATACTTTAATCTACATTACTCAAGTTTACTCCATCAACTTTTCAGTCTAAATAATCTAAAAACAAAAAACCAAAAAACTAGCACTGAGCTGATTCCAGCTCATAGTGACACTTAAAGTTTACAAGGAACACCTGATAGATTTGAACTGTGGACCTTTTGTTAACAGCCACAGCACTTAACCATTATGTCATAACGAAGAAGATAAAACATTGTTTGTAGTATTTGCTGATTTCTATGGTGTAGTTTTACCATAACCAATCTTATGCTGCTACTATGATGTCATTGAATAGGGAGTTGAGATGTGTGGTAGCACAATGGTCACACAGTATTTCCATGATACAGATATGACAGATATAAACAATTTCAAGGGCACAGAAAATAGTAAAATAATTAGGAATAATAACTTGGTAGTGCCCCGACTTGGCGGCACTTGTCAGTGCTTATTTTAATAATGGCTATATCCAACAAATTGCTCACACAATTTCTAAAAATTTAATGATCAAGTCTTCTGAGCCTGTGTGAATTGGCTGTATTACACACACTTAATAGACATAAGAGGAGATAAAACAGAAAAAAAATCAATATCTGAAAAGTGTCAAAAATTTTGCAAAATTATAAAATAATATCAAGCCACAGAATTTAAGGTGAACTATAAAAAATTTAAAGTGAAAATCAAATTTGTGTACGTAGGAACCAAAAACAAAGAAAAAAATTAAAAGTAACCAAAAACGGAGAAACACATGAGAAGCAGCAACAGTAAGACAATAAACTGATACTCCAACTGAAACAACAGAAACTAGAAGATACTGAAACTACGTTTTTAAAATAGCAAAATAATCATTAACACAGAATTCTTTATGAGCAACAAAACTGTTCAAAAGTGAAGGTGCCACAAAACATTTAAAGAAAAACAAAAATGGAATTTGTTGCCACTGAAAATGCTTACAGCAACAAAATTGTTGTTATGTACATTGACCAGTGATGATTGAATAATGAGATTAACAATTATAAACAACAATTATAATAATTTCCTATTGGGTCCAGAACTCATTTAGAATTAAAGACAATAACACCAAAGACAGCAAGAAATGGAATTGAAGTCTTCTAATTGTAATAGTACCCCTTGGAAATCCTGGTGGCGTGGTGGGTTAAGTGCTACATCTGCTAACCAAAAGGTCAGCAGTTCAAATCCACGAGGTGCTCCCTAGAACTCTACAAGGCAGTTCGACTCTGACCTCTAGGGTCACTATGAATTGGACTGACTCGACAGCAGTGGGCTTTTGTTGTTGTTGTTGTAATAGTACTAACTTAGGTACTTTAAGACAAGGATATGTGCTATAAACACTAACATGACCATAAAAATTATAAAAGGACATAAAATGAAGAAGCTAAGAGAGCATACGGAATTAGGAAAAACCCTGATTATTTCTAAACAAGGCAAAAATAGAGAGGCAAAAAACATGAAATGGGAGAGAAAACTTTAAACAAATAGTAGTATGATAGACATAAACAAAACACACCCATCCCTCTAAGTACTTTGTACAGAGTGGGCATCAATAAATGTGTACTGAATTAAACTGAAAATGGGAAGAGGGGGGACTGTTTTTCAAAGTCTCAATTCTTAACCAGCTTCAGTGATGTATCTTTACATAGTGGGGGATATAAATAATTTCTTTGCCAATCGGCTTTACATATTTTAAATCCCATATTTATCTTTCCCCTCTCTATTTTTCCATTACATTCATCTCTTACCAAAATGTTATTTAAGCACTAACTTATGATGATGATTCTGTATCCCCTGAATCATTCTTCTGCCCATTAAAATATAAATTCTAGAGTATACGGAAAGGGTTTGTTTATTTCAGTGGTTTGTTGGTTGGTGGATTGATTGGTTCACTGCTTTGTACAAAAGACCTAGAACAACATCAAGAAACAAGCCAATATTTATTGGTTGAATGATTAATTCATTAGTTTAGAAGGAAGTGGATATGATTGCCAGACAATGATTTAGAGGAAACAAGGACTTAGAAAAAGTATATAGTTGGTGTCAAATGAGAACTATTTGACCAGAAACAAGAACTTCTATTTCTCTGTGTTTTATTAACTACTGCAGAAGGAGACTCTAGGTGGAAATGTATATGATACATCCTGACCTCCTCAGAATAGAAACACTATGAAAATGCTGGGTATTGTCATTCCTGCCTTGCTGTAGAATTTAGTCCAAGTCACAAAAATATTTCTCAGACATTCAGTAATTTTTCTTTAGAAAACATAGCTTCCAGTTAGAGGAATGAACAAGGCTGACATATACTAAGTGGTTTAGGTTTCAAAGAGAAAGAAACTCTAAAGAGATTTATAAAATAGTCTTACCACGTGGGAATCACTTAGCTGTTATAAGGCATAAAAAAGTCAGAGAGAAAACAATTAAGAATTAGGGCTCTGAATGGATTTAATCTAGTCACTAGTTCACAAGAGATACTTGAAAGATGCTTGCTGAATTAGTGTTGAATTAATAAACTTACCTTAATAATGTTTTTCAACATGTGGTGGGAAAGAAAAATGCAATGAAATATTATTGCCAACTTTCTAATCCTACATATTTAGCTGCATGGGGAAAACGTTTCATGTGCAATATTCATTACTGTAGTTCTAAGCAGAGATAGCACTAGAGAGCTTTGAGAAATAACACCATGTACACAAGATGTTACAGGACAATGGCTAGGGTATGAGACATTCCTAAGAAAGTCAACCAGTGGTCTGGCTGAACACATTCTTTCAAGTTTCTTTTATTCATATAACAGGAAATATTTACCAGCAATACTACAAATGCACTGAGAATAAAGAGTTTTGTCTTAAAATAATTGTATTTCTCACTATTTAAAAAGACTGAACAGAGGCAGGGCCAAGACACAGTAGTAGTCAGATGTTTTCTGTGATCCTTCTAACAAAAGACCCAAAATGAATTGATTACATATGAAACCCTAGGAGCCCTGACCATTGAAGGGAAGGATGAGAAATCAGATTAAGCAAATGGGAAAGGAGAGTGAGTCCAGCAGTACTTAAGACTGGCCAGACCTGGCCTGCAGGGAATCAGCTCCAGCCAGTGTGATGAGCAGAGTGGTGGCATTTGGAGACTGTCCTCCTCAGCAGGAGAGACCAAGCAGAGTCCACTTCTGCCTCTAGAAACAGTGAAAAGCAGCACTAGATCAACAAAAGCTAAGTGGTTTGCATCTAACCTACTGCAAGTGGATCTAAATCTTTACTTCAGGATAAACCTCTCTCCCTTCTACTACTCCTTCCCCATCTCTTCTCTGCACTGTACCCAGTGCTGAAGTTCTATGCCATTAACTAAGACAGAAACAGAACTCCTTGAGCCTGCCCTGAGCCACTTTCCAAGACTGAGAGAGGGAATGACCTAACAAACCGGGGAAAAGCGGCATAAATAAATAAATAAATAAATAAATAAATAAATAAATAAATAAATAAATAAATAAATAAATAAATAAAAAGACAGGCAAGTCCCCTGAGCCAGAAATTCAGGACAGAAATAGTTCCTTAACTTAGGACCAGACATAAGGGGACACGCCATCCTTACAGATATTCAAGAATTTCAATTAGCTCCCTGCCTTTCTCAGAACCTACTGTAGGCCAGATATCCATGCCTACATCAATCACCCCTGCCCATTTACAACAGTAGGAGGGCAGCCTGCACCACACATGTGATGAGTACCTGGACACCTGAGCTGGATACAAACAAGAAATGTAAAGAGGCTCATGGGCTTACACATCCAGTAACAGCTCTAACCACCTAGTCACAGGACATTAGGCACCAATAGCCAAACTAACACACATGACCAGTCAATTTGGACATTTCAAAATAAAATAAAACAAGAAGCCACAACATAGTAAACAAACATAAATAAATTGAATAACTTTACTGATGGCTTAGATCCAACAGTCACTATCAAATTACTTAAAGAGGCAGAACACAGTGGTTTCAGAAAGCTCCCAAAACAAAGAATCAATAAATTTTCCAGATGATGAGAACTTCCTGGAATTATCAGAGATAGAATACAAAAGACCAACATTTAGAACTCTTCAAGATATCAGGAAGGAAATGAGGCAAAATGCAATAGAGCATAATGACAAGCTAAACAGGCTGCAAGAAAGCATACAGAGGAAGGAATTAGAAATTCAGAAAATTAATAGTAAAATTACATAATTAAACAATCCAATAGAAAGTCAAAGAACAGAATTTAGGTAGTGAAAGGAAAATTAATGAGATTGAAGATAAGGCATGTAACAACAACATATTTGAGAAAAAATCAGATAAAAAAATAAACAAGTAAGGAAACACCAGGAATTATACAGAACTCTATCACGAGGAATAATCTACAAATGACTGGAGTACCAGAAGGGGGGGGGTTGGGGGACAAAAAACACTGAGAGAATTGTCAAAGATTTACTACTGAAAACTTTCCTGATATCATGAAAGATGAGAAGATATCTAAGATGCTCATTGAACTACACATAAAGTAGATCTCAAAAGAAAGACACCAAGGCATATTATAATCAAACTTGCCAAAACTAAAGCTAAGGAGACACTTTTAAAACTGGCTAAGGATAAACAAAAAATAATCTACAACAGAGTCAGTAAGACTAAGCTCAGATTGCTCAACAGAAACCATGCAGGCAAGAAGGCAACAGGATGACATATGCAAAGCTATGAAGGAAAATAATTGCCATCTAAGAATCATGTAGCCAGAAAAACTGTCTCTCAAATATGATGGTACAATAAGGACATTTCTAGATAAACAGAAATTTACAGAATTTGCAAAAACCAAAACAAAATTACAAGAGTAATTTGGCTAGAAATCAACAGCATCAGACAACAACCCAAGATTAGAATACAGAATAGAGCAACTGGATATCAGCCCAAATCAAGAAATCACAAACATAAATCAAAGGCAAAACACTGAAAATAGGGAAACAGAGATGTCATTATATAAACATTATAAAACGAAAAAAAAGTGAGTGTTAAAAAATGTAGTCATAGATACTTCATATGGAGAGGAAGTTGAGGTGATATAAAGAAATTGAAGGCTTGTTTAAATTTAGAAAAACAGGGGTAAAAATTAAGGTAACCACAAAGGAAACAATCAGTCCTATGCAACAAAATAGAAAAACAGAAAAACATTATTAAGTCTCAGCAAATACAAAACCATCAACAATGAAAACACACAAAGAAGAACAATTCAGCACAGAAAATCAAGTTGAAAAAAGAAACTCTACAGTGCTCAAAAAAAGATGTCAAAAATAATAGCACTAAAAGGACTGAACATTCAGTAGGCAGTTAATACTATTTATCAGAGTTGCTACAACTCCTATGGACTGTTCTTAGGAACTACATCCTCAATTATTACAGAAGATAGTTGTATATTATTTCAAAAGACATGTTATAGGAAATAATGCTGGACATAGAAGTGATAAATGAAAAATTATCATACAGTAGGATTTGGCTATTTCACTCCTACTATAGGAAGCCTAGATTTCAAAGGGAAACTTAAGAAGACAAAACAAAGTATTGTAAGGACATATACAAAAAACTGGAAATAGAAAGTGAAAAGGGAAGAACATGCTCTGCATTTCTTAAGCTGAAGGAAAAAATTCAAGCCTTGAGTTGCACTAGTGAAGGATTCTACAGAAAATATTAAATGACACAGAAAGCATTGAAAGAAAATGGAAGGAATACACAAAGTCATTATACCAAAAAAAATCAGTCAACATTTAATCATTTAGAGAGGTAGTATACAGTCAGGAACCAACGGCAATGAAGGAAGAAGTTGAAGCTGCATTAAAGGCATTGGGGGGAGAAAAAGCCTCCATGAATTTATGGAATATCAAATATTTAGATGTTTCAGCAAACAGATGCAGTGCTGAAAGTGCTCATTCATCTATGCCAAGAAATTCGGAGGACAGCTACCTAGCCAGCTGACTGAAGAGAGCCGTATTTATGCCCATTCTCAAAAACAGGGATCCAATTAAATGTGGAAATTATCAAATAATATTACTAAGGTCATACAAAACTAAAATTTTGCAAAAGATCATTCAAAGGTGGCTGACTGCAGCAGTATATTGAGAGGGAACTGCCTTCTTCAGGCTGGATTCAGAAGACATGGAACCATGGGTATCACTGCTGATGTCAGATGGATCTTAGTTGAAAGCAGAGAATACTAGAAATACATTTACTTGGTTTTATTCACTATGCGAAGGCATTCAGCTGTGTGGATCATAACAAATTATGGATAACATTGCGGAAAACACAGATTCCAGAACACTTAATTGTGCTCATGAGGAATCTGTACACAGAACAAGAGAATAGAATAAGGGGACACTACACGGTTTAAAGTCAGGAAAGCTATGCATCAAGGTTGTATCCTTTCACCCACTTATTCCATCTGTATGCTGCACAAATAGTCAGAGAAGCTGGACTGTTTCAGGACTGGAGGAAGACTGAATAATAACTCTTGAGTTATACCGATGACACAACCTTACTTACTGAACATAAAGAGAACTTGACACTGATAAAGATCAAAGGCCACACAGCCTTTAGAAAGGGTTACACCACAACATCAAGAAAACAAAAATCTTCACAACTCACCAATAATCAATATTATGATAAATGGGGAAAAGATCAAGGCCATCAAGGATTTCATTTCACTTGGATTCACAATCAACACCCATGGAAGCAGTAGTTGAGAAATCAAAAGACGCACTGCATTGGAAAAATTTGCTGCTGAAACCTCTTTAAAGTTTTGAAAAGTAAAGATGTCATCTTGAAAACTGAGGCACGCCTGACCTAGGCCATGGTATTTTCAAGCACATCATACACATGTGAAACCTGGACAAGGAATAAGAAAGACAGAAGAACTGACAGCTTTGAATTGTGGTGTTACAGCAGCACATTGAAATACCATGGACTGCCAAAAGAACGAAAAGATCCCTCTTGGAAGAAGCACATCTAGAATGCTTCTTAGAGGCAAGGATGTCAAGAGTATGTCTTACATACTTTGGACATGTCAGGAGTACTTGATCTCTGGAGAAGGACATCATCCTCGGTAGAGGGTGAGCCAAAATGAGGAAGACCCTCAAAGAGATGGACTGATACAGAGGCTGCAACAACGGGCTCAAGCATAGCGATGATTATGCACATGAAGCAGGGCCAGCAGTGTTTCATTCAGTGACCGTTGGATGCACAGTCACTATGAGTTCGAACTGATCTGACCACATCTAGCACAAGAGGCCTGGAAAACCTGGTGGGGAGTGCTTAAGAGTTATAGCTGCTGACAAAAAAAAAAAAAAAAAAAATTGGCAACTTAAATCCACCAGGCTCCCCTTGGAAACCCTATGTATCCATTCTACTCATCCTATGTGGTGGCTATGAGTTGGAATCAACTTGACAGCAAAGGGGTTTTTTAAATTGTTTTTGTTTTTAGTGGAAGCCCTGGTGGGATAGTTGTTAATCAAAGTTTCGCAGTTTGAACTCATCAGGTGCTCCTTGAAAATCGATAGGTCAGTTCTACTGCTTTCTACAGAGCTTTGATAAATTGGAGTTGAAGCAACAGCAACAAATTCTTTTTTAAGACAGGAGCTTTACTAGTGCAAAAAACCTAATAGTGTCCACTCAATTCCAAGTTTTAGCAACCCTGAAGTATCGCAGTGGTTCAGAACTTGGCTGCTAACCAGAAGGTTGGTAGTTTGAACACCAGCTGCTTTTTGGGAACCCCGTGGGGCAGTTCTACTCTATTCTGCAGAGTTGTTATGAGTCAAAATAGATTTAGCTTTGATTTTATATGTGCATAAAGGAGGTCTGGTGGTGCAGCAGTTAAACACTCAGCTGCTAACTGAAAGGTCAGCAGTTTGAACCCAGCAGCCATTACCAGAGAGATAGATGTATCTTGTCTATTTGCTTCTTTAAAAGATTTAGTCTTGGAAGTGCTATGGAGCAGTCCTGCTGCCCTGGAGGGTTGCTCTCAGTTGGAGTCAACTCAACAGCAACAGGTTTGGGTTTGGGTGTGGTTGCCAAGACTAGTAAAAGAAATAAAACAGGAATATATAACATACGTGAAATAAAGACAAGACTGGGTGAAGTTAGGAAAATGGACAAAGGAAGGAAGTGAAGAACTAAAATAAATAGCAGGTATTAAATCTTTAGGTACTAACAGTTAACAGAAAAGTTTCACTGAAGGGGCAAAAGAACAAAAAGGGCTGTAGAAGTCAGATGAAAGAGACACAATGAAGGCTATCAGTGAAATATTTTTGAGACATATTTAACACTGGGTAGAGCCCTGGTCAGGCAGCGGTAGAAGTGCTGGTCTAACTGAAAGGTGGGAGGTTTGAATCCACCAGCAATCTGTTTCTGAAAGGTTCACAACATCTGAAACCTTATGGGGCAGTTCTACCACACCCTGTAGAGTTGCTGCGAGTCAGGATCTTCACAGCGACCGTTTTTCTTTTATTTTAGGTCTCAGGCAAGCACCTGAACCCAACCTGAGGGGCAAGAAAGGAAAATGGCAAAAGCTCCACAAGCATGAATTCTTTCCTACAGATGCCTACTAGTACACCTCTGTTAGAATACTATAAATTAGCTAAAGATGGAAGGCATGACCCTTTTTCATAAATGGTAATATGTCGTAGTACTTCCATTTCCCATGTGAAGTGTTCAAAATTTCTAACAGACAAATTTAATTTGGTTTGTATGTAGAATGTTTCCAAGGTGAGACCATCTGATTAAAAAAAAAGTGACAATAAATTCAGTTGAACTCAAATATCTAACACATTTTCATATACCAAAATTAAAATAGGCAGGTGGTAGAAGTTTGTTAATATGTTGTCACAGAAGAAAGTCATTTGCATTTTGATAACAGCAAGTAGAAAGTCATAAGTGCATATCCATACAAAAAGTTAACCATACCCATAATAAATGTTTTTAATATGAAGCAAATACAAATTGCAAATAAAAAAAACTTAATTTACCAAACTGGCTAGGCATATTTAAATTTGCCATGCCAAAGTGTTATTCATCAATCAACTGTACAACACAGAGTTATAAAGGGAAGTTTTTTATTATGCTATGTTGCCTTTTCTATAAGTACTGAAGGCCTGCTTCTGACTGGGTAAGAAAACCATTTAACTTTTTGTGCATGTGCGTGGGTGTGTAGTGAATATTTATATATATATATGCCAAGCCAACACCAGCCAAGTGCCGTCGAGTCGGATCAATATGTAAAACAAAATCTTGGCCATTTATTTCAACATTCCTCACATGTATAGTTCAGGGACATTATGTTGGTTATTCATTTCTGAAACTCTTTTACTTTTCCTTCATTCCTCAGTCGCTTACACAGCTGAGTGAGTTACAATAAAAGACAAACAACTGTACCAGAAGCTGAAGGGACAGACAGTAAGCTTGACATTAGCAACAGCCAATATTGTGGGAACAATGACTCCTTATTGGGGTGTTGGGCAGATAGTTCATTTTCCCAAAATAAGTTAAGGGGCATTTTAGTCTTCACCATCCAGTTACTCAATGTTTTACACTTTATTCATTAAACCCAAAACCCCCTGACACTGAGTCAGTTCCAATTCAGAGCAACCCTAGAGGACAGAATAGAATTTCCCTATAGAGTTTCCAAGGGGCACTTGGCCAATTCAACTGCTGACCTTTGGATAGCAGTCATAGCACCTAACCATTACACCACAGGGTTTCTTTTACCCGTTGGCTACTTCATATTTTTTCCTCTATTGGCACTTCCCTAAGACATGTTTAAAGATACCATAAAATGTAATTATTTATATCAAAACTTGGCGAGCTTTACTTGACAACTGAGACTGTGCCGTAGAAAAAAAAAGACAGAGTTTTAAAATAAAGATGTAGGTTTAGGCCCTTGCTGTTGCACTTAAAAGTGGTATGTTAATGAGCACAAGCCATCTCTTCAAGTCTGAGCTTTCATACATGTTAAGTGGGCACATTAGAAAACTAATCCTTTTGTCTACCTTAAGAGTTCCTATGAGGCCCAAATAAAACAATGTCTGTAAATCCTCTTTATAAACCGAGACAAGCAACAAAATTATAAGCAAACATTATTGCTTCTAGACATCATGTACTGCTTAATTTACTATCATATGGTGATTAATAAATGCATAAAAAGTAATTATATCCATAGTATGTCACTGGATATTATACTAAAGATGACTTATTTTCTCTCAAGTTGTGATTATCCTGCCCCATAAAGGCAATAAATTCTATGAGTTCCACAAAAGAGCTTTTATTATGGTGACATGAATATACAGGAAACAATTAATTCTATTTATATACCTCGACACCACAATTTATTCTTTCACCACATATTGACTGGTGTGATTGAATGGCTATGTGTTTAGAAAGAATTAACAACTGTGGGATATGAAGACCATCACACAAAGTGAAGTACAACAGATAGAACACATTGTCGTGAAACACAAAACATTTTTATACTTTTAGTGATGCCATAGGAGCATTACTGAGGTATGAAACAAGTTCAAGGAAAGTAAAGCAGGGACAACTAGATTAAATAGTATTCTTAGAAGACTTGTTTATAGAATTTTAATGGAGTAGGTCAAAGAATAAAGAAAATTGAAGGCTACAAGAAAGAATTGTCATCAACATCACTTGCAAATACTATGATCGTCGCCATATTCATTGTATTACACAAGAGTGTATGTTCCCCCAGGAATCCCTGGTAGTGTAGTGGTTAAGTGCTATAGTTGCCAGGACAAAGGTCAGTAGAATTCACCAGGCACTCCTTGGAAACACTATGGAACAATTCTACTGAGTCCCATGGGCTGGCTTTGAGCTGGAACTGATTTAATGGCAACAATCTTGGGGGGGGCAGCTATAACGCCAAGGGACACATCTTTTCCTTCCTCCACATACACTACAATACTATAAAAACTTTGGTTCTATCACCTTTATTCAAAACATCATCTAACATGGAGTTAGAGATTTCACCGTCTGATATCTAATAATTTATAAAGGGGAACTAATATTTGAGCATCATATGTGAGATTACATTTTCACTGGTAGATCAGAACGCATTTTGAGCTACAGAACATTCAGTTCATGCCTGTGAATCATTACTATTATGAAAATTGCCCTTTGAAATTTCAAATGCTAAACAAATGCATACTAATAGTGTTAGAATATGTATACTCTACTACTGAATTGTGACAGATCATTTAATACTATTATTAGTATTGATATAAATCATTACATAAACTTACAAGTTTATTTTTATTTACCATTTATTTTCCCAGAATTGAAGGATTAATTTAAGTGTATCAAAATTCACAAGATTAGTCTAGAGTTTCTATGCATAGTCAGCACAATCATTCAAATGCACAAAAATATGCAGACTTTGGTGTCCAAGCATGTAAATAGAATTGTTTCCTATATGTTAGTGCACCCATAATAGTTTCTTTTGTTGAGCTACTAGAATTTATTGCCTATATGGGGCAATATAATCACAAGCTGAGAGAAAATAAGTCATCTTTAGTGTAGCATCCAGTGACATACTATGGATATAATTACTTTTTATGTATTTATTAATCACCATGTAATAGCAATGTTATTTCTAACACAACCACAAATCCCATGCTATATTTAGTATGTAAATAACTTACAGGTTTTTTTAAATATACCAGTGAAGAAAACAAAATGCACAATATTTATTCATGTAACAGGTAAAATAATCTATGCAGAAAGTTGTTTGGTTTTATTAAACCACCTCAGTAAAGACAAGCAATTTATCATGAACAACAGGAGTTATTCAAATATGGATATTGTTGCACTCTAGAAGAGAAAGGAGTGGATTATTACTAGAAAACTAGCACAAAAGTCTAGTTCTACAAGGTTCTAAGAAGTGCTAGAAGGGGGGATCAAATGCTGGAAAGGCAATATATACACATCAACACAAAATTTGTTTTCTCATCAGTCATTCATTTGAATGTGTACATCACTATTTTGTGCTTATTAATTTTGATTCAAAGTTAAATTTTTATTAACTCTCATAAATAGTTGCTTCCTTAACTCCTGTCAGTGAAATGCCATTTCCTAACATGCCCACTAAAAATTACATTACAATGTATTCTCAAATATAGAGGTCAAAATTTTGGAAGATTCTACATTCTAAAACTGAATAGTCAACAGTTTCATCAAAAATTCACTGCTGAATTTCTTAAAAGGTCTAAAGTATACAGAATTTTATAATTTGTGATCTTAAGAAAGACTTCAGGCATATAAGCCCCTTTCTAAATTATTCCACAAGACTTTTTTTTTACATATTACAAAATACACTTAGTTATAAACAATGAAGCTTAGTTTTATTTTTAATTAGAAAACCCATATATATCCATACTCTCTACTCCACAGCACAATAACAATTTCAAAACTGAATAACCTGCTAATTTTATCATCCGATTGTTTAAAGAAGAAACTAAATATTTCTGATAGATGATTATAGGAAGCACTAAATAATTAATTTTCAGAACACTTGCTTTTTTCTTTAACAGAAGACTTCAGATGAATGTCTGAGGAAAATTCCACATATTATATCCAAAAAAAAAAAACAAAAAACAACAAAAAGACGCATAGACATCAAACTGATTCCCACTTATAGCAGCGCTGTAGGACAGAGCACAACTGTTCTAGGGGGTTTCTAAGGCTGTGGATAATCTTTCCAAAAGAAGACTGCCACATCTTTCTTCTGTGAAGCATCTGCTGGGTTCAAACTGCTGACTTTTCAGTTAGAGCCAAACACTTACCCACTGTGCAACCAGGATTCGTTGTATTATACACTAGGAAGTCAAAATTTTTAATTTTTTCCATTAAATGACACATAGTCATTACAATTTGAGAACTTTAAAGATCTACAGAGATTTTCAAAATACAGCTTCAAAGTGTTTAACTTTTGAAATTGGCAATCTCTAAAAATAATGTTAGCAATTTTTTTATGATGAACAGATTTGAAGTACATATTCTAACAGCTAAAATAATAATTTAGAAATTTGCTTTGGGACACTTACACAAAAAGATTCAAAGTCATGTCTGTACAAGTTAAAGAATAATAATTTAAATAATCTAAAAGAAAAAAGCAAATTATAAATTATCATGATAAAGCATTCATTTCTTTATTACAAGTGATTCCTTTACTCCTGAGGATTATCATTTTACTACATTAAAATATGAAGTTTTTACTTCCATTCTTAAATTACAAAAGGCTACTCTTAACTTTTATCTATGGTCTTTCTATTTATGTGCCTTTACACCTGGCTAATACATGACACAATATTAGGTATCAGTATAATTTTAAACACCCTTGAATTTGCTATAAAAGGAAAGCATTTTCAACATCTAAAAGAATAAAGTTTTACATGGAATGTGAATGTTTACACGTTCTGACACTCCAGACCCCAAAACATTCAAAAGCAGCAGATAGTTCTGAGCACATGCTATCATGTGCAGTCATCGCTAACGTGTTCCAAAGATGTCTACTATGCAAAATATTTTAATTCCTTATATTTAAAAGATGCATTAAATTTACAAAGCATCTTTGGAAGATGAAGTATAAATGTATGTTCCTTTTCCTAAGATAACATTTTTACTTGTTCAAGAAAATTGGCTTTTATCTGTAACAATAATCCTAAATTTCTACCATAACCACAGATCAAACCTGTTGACCTGCTGCCTCCAAGAGGATTCTGACTCATAGTGACCCTATGGGAGACAGCAGAACTACCCCATAGGGTTTCCAAGGAGTAGATGGTGGATTTGAACTGCTGATCTTTTGGCCAGTAGCCAATTACTTAACCATGGTGCTACCAGGGTCCCTAAATTTCTAAAATAATCAATACAAGAGAAGAACTTGAAAGAGCAAGGGGTAACTGTCAAACCAAAAAAAAACTCTTTTTATCTTAAATTGTTATAAGCATAAAGAACAACACATGGCATTAGGAATCAATTGCCAAGTCACAAATGAACATCTATTAATACATTAACAAATTTCTGAATATCTTCCATATGTCAGGCATTATTTCATAGATACAGCAGCAAAGAAAGAGGAACAGTTCTCTCCATTTCAGAGCTTATACTCTACCAGGAGAAGAAAAAAAATTATTAATAAAAAAAGACATTAGTAAATTGCACAGAGAATAGAAAGCATTAGTGCTATACAGGAAAACAAAGCAGACATGTGTATTGCATAGCATTTGAAATTAACTTGGGTGATAATTTAAATATCACTGGAGAAACGGTATTGGAGAAAACTCCTGAAGGTGGCAGTGAGGCAAGATAGTTAAATAAGAGAATTTAAGGCAAAGGTAGCCGATAATAAAGAACTCTGAAGCCACTAAGTACTTGACACCTTTAAGGAACATCAGCG
Organism: Heterohyrax brucei; assembly: GCA_028571685.1. NCBI lineage: Eukaryota > Metazoa > Chordata > Mammalia > Hyracoidea > Procaviidae > Heterohyrax > Heterohyrax brucei. Next base: position 43,259,554 of record CM053152.1, read on the forward strand.
AGGGTCACTGCAGTGAGCTTATTTAAAGGACTTTAATTTCACCCTGAAGGGTGAAAAAGCCACTAAAGAGTTTTGAGCAAAACTGACAAGATCTGACTCCAGCCTCAACAGAATCACTCTGGCGGGGAATAAACTGTGCAATAAGAATCAGACAGATGTGGAAGCAGCTAGGTATGCAACTACTTCAATAAACCAGGCAAAATAATTTTGATCATTTGGACAAAGGTGGCAGATTAGCAAGTTGAGGTAAGTGTTTACATTATAGATACATTCAGAAGGTAGACGGTAGAACCAACAGAAATTTCTGCTGGGTAGAATTTGAGTGTTGGAGAAAAAGGAGATTCATAGATAACTATAAGCTTTTCTGTCTGAGCAAAGAGGAGATTCACAGATAAGTAGGTTTTTCTGTCTGAGCAAGTAGGAGGTATACCAAAAGAAAAACCAAACCCATTGTCATCGAGTCAATTCTAACTCATAGTGACTCTACAGGTCAGGGCAGAACTGCCTCATAGAGTTTTCAAGTAGCACCTGGTAGATCTGAACTGCTGACGTTCTGGTTAGCAGCTGTAGCACTTAAACACTTTGCCAACAGGGTTTAACTAGGAAAATTGAACTTAAAAAAAAAAAAATTGCCATTGAGTCAATTCTAATTCTTAGCAACCCCATAGGACAGAGTAGAACTGCCCACAGGGTTTCTAAGGTAAGGCTGGTAAACTTGACTGCCAGTCTTCTGGTTAGCAGTTGAGTTCTTAACCACTGTACCACCAGGGCTCCAGACAGAATTTTTGTTCATTGAAATGAAAAGATTCCAGTTGAGCAGATTGTTTTAAATTTATTTATTTATTATTTTGCAGAGACAAGAAATAGAGTTCTGCAAGTATGTTTAAGGTGTTTATTCTGCATTCAACTGGTGATGTCAAATAAGCAACTGGTATGTAAGTCTGGGGTAGAAGCCTGATTTGAAGATAAAAATACGAGTCATAATTTCATAGACAACATTTAAAAACACAAGACTAGATGATATCCCTAAGAGAATGAGTACAAGTAGAAGAAAGAAAATGTTCAAAGACAGAACTACAAAGAGATTAGGATAATTAAAAGACATTAAGGGATCAAGGTAATGATGAGAAATTAACAAATAGATTGTGAAAAAAGTCCCGTAAGGTAAGAGGAAAGTAAGGAGAGTATGATGGGCTAGAAGTCAAAGAGGATTAAAAGAGCATTTAAAAGAAAATAAAAGAGAAGATCTAGATTAACTATGTTAAATGCTGCTGCTAAATCAAATACAACAATGGCTGAAAAATGGTTGATGCATAAGCCACAATGTGGTCACCACTGACACATATTCTACTCCCTACTCTGCTTTCTCCCACTGAGTTTTAAATGTTCCAAGATGTTTCGTAATAATAGTTACTATATCAAAACTGAAACAACACTCTTTTTTAATGCAATGTTTTTGTTGTTAGGTGCCGCTGAGTAGGTCTGTCTCATAGCCACCCTATGTACAACAGAACAAAACAATGCTTGTCCTATGCCATGCTCACAATAGTTGTTGTGTTTGAGCTCTTTATTATAGGCACTATGTCAATCCATCTCTTTAAGGACTTCTGTCTTTTTCATTGACCCTCTATTTTATTAAGCATGATGTCTTTCTTCAGGAACTGATCCTCCCTAATAATATGTACAAAATATGTGATACATAGTGTCACCATCCTTGCTTCTAAGGAGCACTCTGGCTGTACTAGTTCCCAGACAGATTTGTTCTTTCAGCTGACAGTCCACGATACATTTAATATTTTTTACCAACACGAGAATTCAAAGGCATCAATACCTTAGCCTTCCTTATTCATTGTCCAGCTTTCTCACACCTATGAGGCAATTGGAAACATGATGGCTTGGGTCAGGTTCACCTCGGTCCTCAAGCTGACATCTTTGCAAATCTCTTGTAGCAGATTTGCCTGATAGAACGCATCTTTTGATTTCTTGAATGTTGCTTCCATGGGCATTGTTTGCAAATCCAAGTACAATGAAATAAGGCCTTATAATCTCAATCTTTTCTCTATTTATTATGAGGTTTCTTATTGGCTAAGTTGGGAAGATTTTTGTTTTCTTTATATTGTGGTATAATTCAGACCAAAGTCTGTGGTCTTTGATCTTCAATCAGTCAAGTACTTCAAATACTGTTCAATTTCAGCAAGTAAGGTTGTGTCATCTACATAGTGTAGGTTGTGAACGAGTTTTCCTCCAATCTTGATGCCCTGTTCTTCTTCATGCAGTTCAGCTTCTTGGATTATTTGCTCAGAAAACAGACTAAATAAATACAGTAAAAGCATATAACCTTGATGAACATCTTTCATGTCTTTAAACTATTCAGGATCCCCTTGTTCTGTTTGAAGAACTGCCTCTTGATCTGTGCACTGACTCCTCATGAGCACAATTAAGTGTTCTGGAATTCCCATTCTCTACAATATTACCCATAATTTGTTGTGAGCTACACACTGCAATACTATATTGCAAATCAGACTCTACTTCCATGTAGTAAAATATAAGAATTAAGATAATTGTAAGAAAAGCTGTTGCAAAACTGCTTTAAAAAAAAAGCATTTCTCCCTTCAGGAGCAAAGAAGAATGAAAAAAAAATAAAGACACAACTACAATGGCCTCTACCAGACCGAGTCTAGTATAACTAGATTGCGCTTGGATACCCCACTGACTTCTCTGACAGGGATCACCGCAGAGGGTGCCAGACGGAGCTGGAGAAAATGTAGAATACAATTCTAACTCAGTGGAAGAACTACATGGTGCCCAGCTACCAGCAATGATGTACCTTGACTAGGAACTCAAAAAAGGGTTCCTGATGGAGTGGGAGAAACGTGGGTACAGAACTTGAACTGTAGTAAAAAGAATTGACTTGATCATCTGACAGACTGGATGATCCCTAGAAGACATGGCCCCCAGACTTTCTGTTAGCTCAGAAATGAAACAGTTCCAGAAGCCTACTCTTCAGACAAAGATGGAACTCATTCATAAGATTCAAAATGATACAAGCAAGAGTGTGCTTCTTGGCTTAAGTGGCATCACGAGTAACTGGGCAGCCCTGTCAGCTCAGCAATGAAGTCACTGTGGAAATTCGTCCTTCATTCAAAGATGGGATAGGCCCATAAAACAAAATAAGACTAAATAGGGATACCAGCCTAGGGGCAAGGACTAACAGGCAGAAGGGGACAGGAAAGCTGGTTACAGGGAACCCAAAGTTGAGAAGAGAGGGTTGTTAACCAACGTCATAAAACAATATGTGTACTATTTAATAAGAAGCTAGTTTTTTTATAAACTTTCAGCTAAAGAACAATATTAAAAAGTTTGTTTGAAGAATAAACAAAACATGCATTTTTTTAAAAAAATGTAATGTAGAAAGTACATTTAAAATTTACTGTCAGTTTAAATAGAAATATTGCTTACAATGTTATTTCTACATGGAAAAGTCAAAACTCCAACTTCTCGGGTAGGCAAACTCTTATGTCATTGTTAACAAATTTTTCCAGAAGAACAAATTTAATTTATGGCATATATGCTATTTAGTACTCCTCACTTTACACAGACAATTATTTTATATAGTCCAGAAAATGAAGCCAATATTTATGAAGAGCTCATAATCATATTTGTATTTCATAAGTAGGTTTGAAATTCAAGTCTTAATTCTCTGATTTAAAAAGTTTGTATTTCAGATAAAAAATGAGATACCCTCATATTTTTATACATAAACTAGTTCTGTGAAAGTGTTATATATAAAATATGTATTATATATATGACTCTGTATCTTTATACACACATATATATCCATGATGTCAAGAGAGTACAAAGAACCTTCTTGAATTCAACACTCAGTTTAAGAAATGTAATATCACCAGTTCCTTTGAAACAACTACATGCCTGCCTTTGATGGTGTACTGTCTCTTTGGCAATCAGATGTAACCACTATCCTGAATTTTGCATTAATCGTTCTCCTGGTACGGCCATGCATACTATATACGAAATAATTATTCTGTGCTTCTTGTCACTCAAAATTATTTTTGAGATGCATCTGTGTTGATATACATAGCTGCAACTGATTAATTTCTGTTGCTAAGAGTATTCCACTGAATGGATACATTCATATTATTCATACATATAGTTATATCCAAATTTCTATTGCCAACAATACCTCTATGTGCATATATGTAAATGATTCTCGATAAATACTTACAAGATTTGTCTAGGGTATGTACAGAGGAATAGAATTGGTTAGCAGAGATAGCTCTTAATTATTACACCACTAGGGTTTCTGCTCTTTGAGTAGCAGTCTGCAAAAGCTTTCCACAAAGGGCCATATAGAAACTATTTCAGGCTTGAAATGCTGTGTAATCTTGTCACAATTATTCAAATCTGGCTTTGCACAGCAAAACAGGTCAGAGACAAATGGGCATGGCTGTGTTCCAATGAAACTTTATTTACAAAAACAAATCAAGAGCAAAATATGGCCCTTGGGCCCTACTTTGCTGTCTGCTCTCTTAAAGTATAAACTATTAAACCAAAATGGTTACATTAATTTATATTTCCAACAGGAATGTACGGAAGCTGACACTGTTTTATATTCTCTGTAAATCTTGGAATTTCAGACTTTTAAACTTTTGTCAAACTTGTAGTTGTGAAATAATATCTCACCGTAGTTTTATTATGATTCTAGATGAGAATGAGAAATGTTTCCTAGATCAGTTTTTCATTGGCATTTCCACTCCCTGAAATGCCAGTCCACATATTTACTCACTTTAAAGATTTGCTAGTGTTTTTCTTATTGTAGCTTTTCTCTGTTCTCCTTACTAATACTGTTTATCTGTCTACAAACATCTAGTTAGTAAATTTTCTTTTGATATATTTATGGTATCTAATGACAAACACAAGTTCTTAGTTTTAATGAAGTTAAATTAACAATTTTTCCCCTTACATTATTATGAGGTTTTTGTTTATATTAAGAACTCATGCTCTAGGTAAGACTTCTATATTTTTTAGTAGTTTTTAAGTTTTGTTTTTCAACTTTATTTTATAATTCATCACAGATTGATTTTGTATAAATGATTCTATAGGGATTAAATCTCTCCTCCCTATATAGTCAATTTTAACAGCATTATTTATACAAAGATACCCAATTCTTCTTTAGTGATACACAAAGGTACCACATACATGACGATTTGTTACAGGTCATCTATACGTTTCCATCAGGCCGTTTCCATCAATTAGTTTTTATATATCTCCAACAATATCACATCATATAAATTATTACCTTTTTATAAAAGTAATGGATTGCTAATTCCATGTGCTACCTTTTTTTTCCAACAGTCTCTTGGGCACTGCTAAATCTTAACACTTTCATATTTATTTAAGATGTAGATTTTAATAAACATTTTATTAAAACTAGAAATCATTTTGGAAAAAATTAGCATGGTTTTATAATGAGTCTTCAGCTTCAAAAGGATAGCTTAGTTTACATCTTCATGTATTTCTTTAGTGTCTTCTAATAAAATCTTAAAATTGTGTCAATACCAGTATTGAACCTATCTGGTTAGGTGTATTTCTAGGTACTTTAACTATCTGTGCCATTGTAAATTATATTATTATTATTTATCTTATCTTTCTAAATTATCCTCTTAATTATATTTTCATTTTTAATTAGGAAAATAATAGTTTAAGGATTTTTTTCATTTCTTCCCTATTCTTGTCCCTTTATTTTTAACCTTGTCTTACTGAGCTGTATAAAACACCAAATACAATGGAAACCCTGGTGACAGAGTAGTTAAGAGCTATCACTGTTAACCACGAGGTCAGGCAGTTCAATCCACTTAGGACCTGTGAATTTTATCATAAATATATCTCAGTAAAAAGTTATTTTAAAAAAGACTGAAGACTATACTCTCTCTCTAAATTTTAAGTACAAAGACAACTTCCATGTGCTTTTTTGTGTATACTGTTTAACCCTCAGAACAATCCTAAAAGGTTGGAGCTGCTATTATCTTTGTTCATAAATAAGGGAAGAGGAAATTCAAGAGACAAAGCAACATGCTCTAAACAATACAACAAGTAGGTGCTGGAGCAGGACCTCACACTCACTTCTGAGTCTTTCCTGTCCCTAGGAATGTTCTAGGTCAGAGCTTGTAGATACAGTCTCAGGCCTAGAACTTACTCTTCCATTCACATTTAAGTAATCATATTTCAAACACACCTTATTAATCTGCCACATTTGCAATTATGTCTCCTTTGTAATTTGTGGTAGTTTGTGACTTCTCTTTTCCATTGATAAATCTGCCAGGTACAGTTCAATATTACCAACATCTTCAAGGAATAATTTTAGGTATGTTAACATACCAATTTATTTGTTGTTCTTCTCATTGCTTTGTAGTTTTATCATTATTTCTTTTCTTCTACTTTTTTGTGGTTTAATGTGATACTGCCTTCCTAACTTCTCAAGATAATATTTATGTCAATAATTATAACTTGCTTTCATTTTACTCTTTGAATTTTATGCTATAGAGTGCACAGCTATATCATTTATTGTTCAGCCTAGAACTCTCTTCAGTGAGAAAGATTCAACAGTTATAACCAGGACTTTGCCAGACAAAGCAGGAGACATGATCATCCACATTAAAAGTTTTCCTCTATATCCCACCTTAATGCACCCTTCAAGTTTTGATAAATATTATTTTCTTTGTTGCAATATGCATTTTCTAATTTTGAGTTTGATTTCATGTTAACTACCCTATTATTTTCAGCTGTCATTTTAGTATTGATTTTTGCACTGTAGCTAAAGAATGGAGCCCTGGAAGTTAAAGAAAATAGTCATTTTAGTCCACATTATGATAGTGAAAGTTGTTAAGCAGGAAAAGAATAAGGAGTAGACTGTACTAAGTGTGGGAGAATTTTAGAGAGGTGGCAAGGAAAGCTCTCACAGAGGAGATAAAGCTCTATTAAAGATCTGAAAGAACTGAGGGAGATGACCACAGGGATACCCGGAAGAAGAACACCACAGTAGATGGAAGGGCAAGTGTAAATAAACCAGGTGTGTTCTTGACATATTTGAAGAGGAGCAAACAGTACAAAGAAGGGAGAGCTTGGGCCTTATAACTCAGAAAAGAAACTTTTGTTTTCATTCTCATGAGATAGGAAGCAACTGAAGGGATTTGAGCAGAGGAATAATGTGATATGCCATATTTTAAAAGTACTATTCTTACTATTGGTTTGAGAAAAGATTGTGATGGGGAAGCACAGAAGAAATGGACCAGTCAGAGTGTAACTGCAAGTAAGGAACAGTGATCTCACAGCAGGGAAAAGGCAGTGGGCTATTGACAAACAGCCAGTTTCTAAGTACATTTTGAATGTAGAAACAAATGGTTTACTGAGAAACCAGATGCTGGTGCAAAAAAAAAAAAAAAAGTGAAGGATGACACTAAATGTTTTGGCATGAGCCACTGAAAAATTGGAGCTTCCTTTGTCAGAGGTGGGAAGAAGACTACAGGAGAAGCTGGTTTAAGAGTATGTCAATGATTATCAGGAATTTCATTCAGATATGAAAAGACTATTGTAATTCAAATGGGAATGAAAGATAGATAGTTGGATAATCAGTTCCATATCTCAGGGAAGTATTTTGGAGCTAGGCAGAAATGCAGAAGTTAACAAATTGTATTTAAAATCAAGCACTGATTGAAAAGAGAGAAGTCTGAAGAGCTGAAAAGTTAGTCCTGCACAGAGAGGTTTATATATTGGACCTCGGTAAACATGAAATATGACAATCAATCTATATGTTGAGCCGAGCCAATACAATCTCCTGTGGACATTTTGGATTAAATCACAGAGAACAAGCCTTTCATATGATGCTAAGAACCGGTAGATGATTGATTAGAAAAATAATACTGTGGGAGGTAATTAGACATACTGGTGGGTTCTCATAGGGGGAGGGAGGCACAGAAACACTTGAAATTCAGTAAGACAGGGTGTTCGCTGCCGTGGAGTCATTGCCATGGCAACTCTACATATAACAGAATGAAATGTTGTATAGCAACTCTACATACAAAGAATGAAATACAGCCTGGTCTTGTACCATCCTCACAATCCTTGCTAAGCTTGAATGCGCTGTTGTAGCCACTGTGTTAATCCATGTTGTTGAGACCAAAAAACCAAATCCATAGCTGTCAAACTGATTCCAACTCATAGCAACCTGATAGAACAGAGTAGCACTATTCCATAGAGTTTCCAAGGACTTGCAGTGCTGACATTTTGGTTAGCAGCCAAGCCCTTTAGCACTGCATTACAAGGGCTCCACCTTGTTCAGGCCTCCCTCTTTCCATTGACCCTCTACTAAGCATGAAGTACTTCTCCATCGACTGGCCTCCACTGGTACAGTACATGAGATGTCCAAACTACCTGAGATGATGTCTTGCCACCCTTGCATCTAAGGAAGCAGCAAAAGAGACTAAGAAAGTACAAACAGAAAGGTTAGAAATTCTGGAAGCAAAAACAAGCCAAAGAGATAAAAGCGATGATTACTGCAGTATCAAATACTGACAAGAGCTGAAGAATAAAAGACCTGTGGATTTGGCAACATGGAAGCTCTTCCTACGTTTTGTAAAAAGAGAATTAAGTGCTGGAAGGCTAATTGGCTTGTTTAGTTTAAAAGCTAATGAAGCTAGACAGAAAAGAGAATATTATATGATTAAATTTATATGAAATTGAAAAACAGGTAAGATAAGTTGGGATGAGAATAATCAGCATAGAGTTACCTTTGGGGAAGATGAATAGAAGGACTTAGAGGAAAATGAGGCAAGAGAGCTGCAGGAGACACAAGTGGGGTCTTGAGGATATTCCTGTCCTGTATGACATTTATATTGGTGTCTTCTTTGCGAAATTTCATTGAGTCACACGCTTACAATTTTCAGTTTTCTGCATTATGCTATTCTTCAATAATAAAGTTTTCTTTTTAAAATTAGAGAATGATGCGAGAATATTAGGAGACCATGATAGATCTTTCCAAATGTTATTCTTTAAAGGAGGGAGAGAAATAGGGCAACAAATGGAGAGTGAAATGGGATCAATAAAAAGATAGAAATAGCAGCATGTTGGTTTGCTAACAAAATCAGCTAGTAAAGCAGAAGAAAATGACACTGTGGGAGAGAGGGGAGATTGTTGGAGCAACTGTACTCCAGTAGACAGCAAGAATGGGACGGAATGCATAAGCATAGGGTTCAATTTCGCTGAAAGAATGGGAAGTTCAGTCAAAAAACAAACCAACAACAACAATAACAAAAGGAAATGTAAAGATGTAGGAGGTAATTAGATGTGCTGGTGGGCTTTTAAACAAAGTACTTTCTGATTGATTTTGTTTGACCAAAATATGAGACAAGTAATCAGCTGAGAATGAGGATGAAATGTGGCAGTTCTATGGAGAGATATAAAGAACAAAATATTCATCTAGGAGAGAACAAAAGAGAATATAACAGGAAGACAAAATATGATAACCGAGTAGATAGGAAACAATTTTAATGATTGACAAGACATTAAAGCGAGATACGGAGAGAAAAAAATTGAGAGAGCTGTGAATAGGTGGTAGCATTAATAACTCATATAATACTCTGTACAGTGTTGTTTCTATCTATGTGAAAAGCCACTGGTTGAATAGCCAAGACATTTTCCCTTAGGTAAGCAGCTTACACAGGTAATGGGGACAATGACAATATTTCTTTAGGCCACAATATTATGGTAGGATATACAGAACAGTAAAAGGAAACAAAATCTGTATTTCAACCCTCTATAAAGTAAACACAGAACTTTCAGAATTGGGGTATTATTTAAAAAAACAAAACAAAACAAAACACATTATTAGGATGACTACCAAGAAGTTCAAACTGATTTTAAGGGTACCTTAATATCTTGGCCAAGTGAGATTACACCTGTTATTACATAGTTAGCACTGTCAAGTTTTACAGTATCACCTCTAAATCACTTGCCAAGTCTGGATAAAAATGGTGTCATGGATTGAACTGTGTACCCCAACACTTTGTAGCCATGTCATTGGGTCATGATTCCCAGTATTTTGTGATTGTACTCCATTTTATGATTTTGATATGCTGTATGTTAAAGGATTAGGGTGAGACTGTAAATCCCTTCAGAAAATCATCTCCCTGCCCCACACTAAAGGGAGTTTCCCTGGAGTCTGGCTTGTACCACCCTTAATCCTTTCATCCTACAAGAAATGAAAGGAAAGGGAAGCAAGCAGACAACTGGGAACTTCATGCCAGCAAGAAAGCAGCACCAGGAGAAGAGAGCGTCCTTCAGACCTGAGTTTCCTGTGCCAAGATGCTCGCTGGACAAGGACTGATGCAATACCAGACTTTCCTCCACAGCCGACAAGGGAGAAGGTCTTCCCCTGGAGCAGATATTCTGAATTTGGACTTGTAGCCTATCGGATTATGTAAGAATAAATTTTCCTTTGTTAAAGCTATCAACTCTGTGCTATTTCTGTTAGAGCAGCACTAGTTGACTAAAACAGAATTTGGTACCAAGGCAGTGGAGTGCTTCTCTAACAAATATCTAAATGTGGAAGAAGTTTTAAAACTGAATGGGTAGAAGATTCAGAAGGAACCAAGAAGAACTTGACAACAGAGGGCCAGTAGCAGCAGCAGCAGAACCAGAGGCAGTGCTGGAACCAACCCATGGAGCAAGAGAGCTAACTGCCTGTGCACAGATGTTTCCTGGACAAAGGGGGTGTCTCTGGGCACTTGAATTGGTGGAGATAGCCTTGCTGACCCATGAGAGAGCTGAGTGCCTTTTCACAGAAGGCTTCCTAGCAGAGTGGGGTGCCACCAGGCACCTGAATCAGTGAATCAGTGGAGCTACAGAACTTTGGAACACCTGCCCCAGCAGGGCAGATGTTGGCCTGACTGTCCAAGTGGGCCTTGAAGGCAGAGTTGTAGCACAGGGCTGGGGGTCTCCACTCAGAATCCAGAGATCGTGGCCAATATCTACAGTCTGGAGGGCAGGGCCATTGTGTAGAATGTCTCAGAAAATGTAAGGGTATTTTCAAAGCTTTGAGGGCTAATGTAATGTGTTCTGCTGACTTGCTTGTTGCCTGTTAATGCCTTCTTTCCCTGCAATTTCTCCCATTTGTAATGGAGTGTCTAACCTGTACCTGTTCTGCCATCATACTTTTCAAAGCAGATAATTTGGATTCCAGAACTTGTAGATATAAAGGAATTTTTGAATTTTGGACTTGGAACTGATTTAAGACTACTATCACATGGGATGAATCTGTTACATGTTTCAAAGATGTGATTTTTGGGGTGCCAAAAGTTGGGAAGTCATGGATTGAATTGTGTCCCCCAAAAAGTATGTATAGCCACATGGCTGGACCATGATTCCAAGTATTTTGGAATTGTCCTTCATTTTGTGGTTTTCCTATGCTGTATGTTAAAGGATTAGGGTAGGACTGTAAATCCCTTTATAAGGTTACCTCCCTGCTCCACTGTAAAGAGAGTTTCCCTGGAGTGAGGGTCACCCCACCCTTCATACTTTCATCTTATCAGCCAGCCAGCCAGCCATGGCGACCCAACAAGAGATAAAAGGAAAGGGAAGCCAGCAGAGAATTGGAAAGCCAGCAGAATTGGGAACCTCACACCATCAAGAAACCAGCACCAGGAGGAGAGCACATCCTTGAGACCTGAGGTTCTTGCTCCACGATGCTCCCTGGACAAAGACTGATGCAATACTGGCTCCAGAACTGATAAGGGGAAAACCTTCCCCTGGAGCTCACACAGATCCTGAATTTGGACTTGTAGCCTATCAGACTGCAAAAGAACAACCTTTCCTTTGTTAAAGCCATCCACTCATGGCATTTTCTGTTAGAACAGTACTACCTGACTTAAACAAAGGCGTTCAATTTACTTTATGTAGTTATGTTTAATAGCATGAAATGTGGGAATTAGGAGTTAGAAATGTAATAATTTATCAATACCAAAAATAATAGCATTATTATTCCTTAATGATAACTGAGCAATAACGATAGAAGTCAGTATTATCAGAAGCACTGTTCTGCTCTGCAAATATTTTTGCTATTAATGACTGTGGTATAAAAGGACATGCATAAAAACATGCATATTTTTACAAGAGTAACTTTTAAACTTTGACAGCATAAATCTAAAATTAGGCATCAGCTATTATTCAGGAGCTTATCATATTAAGTCTTGAGTCTTCATTTTATACCTGTCTTTGACTCATCTGCTGAGAGGTAAGTCCTATACAGCCAAGTTTATGAGTTGGACCTGGATAAACATACAAAATATGACAATTTATATGTTAAGCTGAGCCAATACAATCTCCTACGACATTTTGAATTAGCATACAGAGAACAAGCCAGTCAGATGATGCTAAGAGCCAGTAGATGGTTAATAAGAAAAAAATCAAAGCAGAAATAATAATGTAAGAGGATGAAAAATCCTGATTTTGTGCAGTAAATTGTACTTGCACATTATTTATGTATGGATACCTATCTCTGACACTTAAGTTTACTTTTGTAGTTACCACCTTCCCATCAACCATATACAATAATATATATTTTTTTTAAGTAAAAATATAAAAGGTCTAGCCATGCTCAAATAAGAGTACAGCATAAAACAGAAGGATATGGGACAGGGAGGAATAGAGGGAGACAGAGAGAAAGAAGGAAGAGGAGAAAATAGAGAAGGCGAAAGGAAGAACAGGCTGTGGTATTCTCAGACTCGAAAATGCTTTAATAAATTTGTCCTCCATGAGAACACAGAGATTAAAAATGAGAAGAAAAAAAAGTGAGGCAGTACTTTCCACCTCACGACAGTGTCTCCAACAAGGTTGATGGAAAACAAAAGAAGCCTCATTTGCATAAAGAGGTTTCTGAATCCAGCTGGCTACCTGTATAATTAAAAGCTAAGAACTACTTCTAAAAACTAAAAGTGAAAGCTACAGTTTCCAACAGGAATCCTAGAAAAAGAGAAAACGAAATTGGACACTTTTTTATTCAGAAAAGACAACTGAAACATTTCCAAATTGATAAAAATCCTGATCCACATATCTAAGAAGCTCAGTAAACCCTAAGCAGAACTAAAAAGAAATAAAGAAAAAAACACTTAAGCATAGTATAGGGAAATTGTTGCAAACCAACCAAAACCCACTGCCATCAAGTCAAATCCAACTCACAGCAACCCTATGGGTCAGAGTAGAATGGCCCCATACAGTTTCCAAGGACTGCTTGCTGATTAGAACTGCCAGCCTTTTGGTTAGCGGATGTAGCACTTGACCCACTATACCACCAGAGTTTCTAAAGACAAAAAAAAAATCTTAAAAGAAGACAAAGACAGAATACACATGACATCCAGAAGTACACAGTAAGAAGGATGGCTAACTGCATATCAGAAACAATTCAAGACAGAACAGAAAGTAATGTTATCTTTAAAGTGCTGGAAAAAATACTCACAGCCTAGAAGTCTGCAAACAGTGACAAAGTCTTTGAAAATGAATGCAAAACAAAGACACATCTGATAATAGCTAAGAGAAATTGTCACTAGCAGAATCAGCACTACAAGAAATGGTAAAGACAAGTCTTCAGTATGAAAGCAAATTATCTGAGATGGAAACTCAGATTAAGGGAAAGGGAAAGAAATAATAAATACAGAGGAAATATAAAAGACACATTTTTCTTATTTTCTATAAAAGACACTAAACTAGAGCCAAAATAGTAATGATATATTATGGTATGTATAAATTATGATGAAGCAAAAAATATGAAAATAGTACAAAGAGCAAAAGATAATAATTGGAAATAGATAATTGTAAGACTCGTATGAAAAATAAAGTGGCACAGTATGAATTCAAGGAGCATTATAAGATAAAGATTCATACTGAAATACTTAGAGCAATCACTAAAATGAAGAGAGTGCTAAAGAAAAAGGAACATAAGAGCAAAAATCAATACTAGAATATGCTTGACTGATCCAAAAGAAAGTAGGAGTGGAGGAAAAAAGAACAGGTGGAACAAACAGAAAACAACTAGTAAGATGACAGACTTAAATGGAACAACATCAAAATTTTCATTAAATAGAAATAGAATAGGCACTCCTATAAATGGCAGTGAATATCAGACAGAGAGAGCAAGCTAAAAGACTGACCCAGCTGTATGCTGTCTTACAGAGCTGCATTTTAAATACAAATAAGCAGAAGGTTAAACATAAAATGATGTGACAATATCTATCATCATTCAAACTTTGATTGTAGGAAAGCTGGTGTTTCTATTAGTCTCACACAGAGTAGACTGATAGCAAAAATTATTACAAGAGACAAATAGGGACATTTTATAAAGACACAAGGCTCAGTTCATTAAGAAGGCATAATTATAAATTATGCATATGCACAAAGTAACAGAGCTTCAAAAACAGGAAGCAAAAATTGACAGAATTAAAAGAAGACACTGACGTATCTACAACTATGGTTGGAGATCGTAGCATATCTAAGTAATTAGTAGCAAACGCAGATTAAAAGCAGCAAGGATACAGACTTGAATGACCATCAACCAACTTGACTTAGTTGACCTTTATAGAATTCTAAGGAAAACAACTGCAGAATGTTTCACATGCACATGCAACATTCATCAAGGCAGATAATACACTAAAGAACAAATCTCAATACATTAAAAGGTTTGAAATCACTCCAAAACAATTAAAAAAAGAAAAAAGCTTTAAAGAAAACTCCAAATATTTAGAAATTGAACACCATCCTCATAATAACTCATGAATCAAGTGAAAACTCACAGGGAAATTAGAAAATATCTTAATTTGAATAAACACAAGAACAGTATCAAAATGTGTATGAAGTGGCTAAAGCTGTGTTTAAATAGAGATATATAGCTTTAAATGCTTATATTAATAAAAAAAGATTTAAAACTAAGAAGGTAAAAAAAGAAAAGAAAATTAAATACAAACTAGCCAAAAAATAAATAAATAAAATTTTGAAAAAGAAGTAAATCATAAAAATAAGAATGGTGCTAAAGTAAATAGAAAATCTACAAGAGATACAGAAAACATAATACAACAAAAAGTCAGTTCCTTGAAAATATTAATAAATTGATAACCCCTAACATGATAACAACTAATTGTGAAAAAAGTGATTTAGCAGTATGAATGAAAAGGGACATCACTACAGATTCTACAGACACTGAAAAGATTAATAAAGTGTTAATCTGAATACTTTAAGCCAATAAATTTTTAAGTTAGGTGAAATAAATTCCTTTAAAAAGCACACACCTGTAACAAAAAATATTAAATCTAAATAGTTCTTTATGTGTTAAATAAATGAACTTACAGTAATTCCCCATCAAAAAAAAAAACCTTAAAAAGGCTGCAGAATCAAATAACTTTGCTAGTGTATTTTATCAGACAATAAACAAAAAACTAATTTAAATTTTATAGAAACTACCTGGAAAAATAAACAGGGAATAAATTCAGCTTTTATGATGCCAGTATAATTTAGATATCAAAATCAGCCAGAAGTATTACAAGAGAAGAAAATTTACAGTTCAACGTTGCTTGAAAATATATTCAAATATTCAGAAACAGTGGATCCAACAATACATAAAACGTTAATACATAACAACTAAAAGGTTCTTTATTCCAGGCATACTATATTAGTTTATCAAGCAAAAATCAATTTATATAATTACCCACATCAATATGCAGTAAATATCATATAATTATCTTAATAGATTCATAGAAAGCATTTGAAACACTTAGACACTGACATATGATTTTAAAACATTTTGGGAATATTTCTCAAGCTAATAAATGGTATCTGCAATTACCATATCTCATTTAACAATGTGGCACTGTGATCTCTTCCCCTTAGGGTTGGAACAAGTCAACCCATGTCTGCTCCCATTATTTCTACTCTATCTTTTATCACATGTTCTAGGTAGTGTAGTGGAGCCTGGATAGTGCAGTGGTGGAGAAATTCGCTGCTAACAAAAAGGATAACAGTTTGAATCTACCAGCCACTCTTTGGAAACTTAATAGGGCAGTTCCATTCTGTCCTACAGAATTGTTACAAGTTGGAACCGAATGGACAGCAATCCTTGGTGGTGTTGTGTTTAAGTGTTGGGCTGCTAACCAGGTCAGCAGTTCAAATTCACCAGCCACTCCTTGAAAACCTTATGGGGCAGTTCTACTGTGTCCTACAGGTGTGCCATGAGCTGGAACTGACTCTGTGACAACGTTTTTTTTTAAAGCAACAGCAATGGGTTTAGACAGTCTAATAAACAAGACAAAATTTTGTTCAAAATTTACTTAAATCATGGAAATTTGGCATGGATGCAGGATATAAGGTCAATAATCAATACTTATTTGCATTCATATATATCAGTAATAAGAATCTGAAGAGTAAAAAATACAATTTACAGATGCAACAAAAACAAAATATTTAGAAATAAACAGAAAACAAATAGTTGTGCAAGATCTTTATACTTAAAACTACAGATTTGTTCACAAAAATCAAAGCAGACGCAATAAATGGTAATTATGACATGTTCATGGACTAGAATGCTCAATATTGTAAAGATGTCAATTTTCCCCAGATAGACTTATAAATTCAATTCAACTCAAATAAAAATTCCAGCAGAATATTTTTTAGAACTAACATGGTGATTTTAAATACTTTAAAATCTTACAGGATCCACAATAGTCAAAACAACAGTAAAAATTCTTGAAGGAAAGAAAGCTGGAGTATCGACATGACCTGATTCAAGACTTACTATAAAATTACAGTAATCAATATACTGTACATTGGTATCTACATAAACAGATTTATTAATGGAACAGAATAGAGTCCAGAAATGAACCACACATATACAACTGATTATTAACAAATACATCAAGGCATTCAGTGGAAAAAGAAGGACCTTTTCAGCAAATAACTCTGAAAGGATAGAATGATTATATGGTGGAAAAATGAATCTTAATTTCTAAAGATGCATTTAAAATAAATAAACAACAACAACAACCAAAATCTGTTTCCACTGAGTTGATTCTGATTCATAGTATGATTCACAAAAATGAACACAAGGTAGATAATAAATTGAAACATAGAAACAGAAACTATGAAGATTCTAAAATAAGAGGATAGTACCATTGCAACTATAGGGTAAGGAAATAATTCTTACATAGGACAGAAATTATATACACAAAAAAATAACCTGATGAATTGAACTCAATCAAAATTACAATTTTCTGCTAATCTAAATAATACATTAAGAAAATTAAAAAACAGCCTGCAGAGACAAAATATCACAACACATGCATCCGATAAATGGACTTTTATTTAGAATATGTATTTGTTGTTGTTAACTTTAAAAAAAAAAAAATTATTCTGATTAAATGAAAGTTTACAATCCAAGTAAATTTACCATATAAAACCCAGAACACACAACTCTTCTTTCCCCTCTGTACTTCTGGTAATCATTCAAAAAACATCTGTCCCCTGCTCTCTACCCTCTATCTCAGTTCTAAAGAGGAACTGGTCTGACAGCCTGATACATGTATTTAAACCAAAAAGCACACACACCACCTGTATCACTCTATGTCTTACAGTCTAGTCTAATTTTTTTTCTGAAGACTTGGCTTCAGTACTGTTTACAGCTCTGGGCCAGCAGCAAGTTCAGTGGCCAAGTTTTTAGTGAACCTTCCAGGATGCTGGTACTGTTGTTAACTTTTGAAAGATGCACACAATAATTAAAAGGTAAAATGACACGAAAAGACACTTCTCAATAGAAGACATATGAATGATCAATGACACTAAACTACTAGAGGAAAATGCAAATTAAAGACATGTTGAGGCATCACTATACACCTACCAGAAATGCTAAAATTTTAAGACTGTCAGCACCAAATATTGTGAAGAGTAGAGAGGAAATGGAACACTTATGGATTGTTTTTAGGAATACAAATAGCATGGCCATCTGGGCAAAAGCTTAGTAGATTTTCATAAAGTTAAATATATATCTGCCTTATGACTATCAAGAGAAACCCTGGCGGTGTAGTGGTTAAGAGCTACACCTACTAACCAAGGAGGGCAGTTCAAATCCAGCAGGTGCTCCTTGGAAACCATATGAGGCAGTTCCACTCTATCCCATAGGGTAGCCATAAGTCAGAATTGATTCAACAGCAATGGTTTTATGATGATCAAACACACTGCCAAGTATATATCAGAGAAAAATATCCATCAAGGACTTTGCACTAGAATGTGCACAGAAGCTTTGTTCAGATTAGCCCCAAACTGGAAACAATCCAAACGTTCATCAACAGGAAGACAGATGAATAAATTGCAGTATATTCATTCAATGGAATTCTAATCAGCAATAAGGGAAATGGACTTCTGAAACACACAACATGAATGTATCTCAAAATAATGAAGCTGTGTGAAAAACTGCCAGATCAAAGAGGTGAGAGGAAGAGTACACAACAAATGATTGTACTTATATGAAATTTTGCAAACGAAACTAATGTCGAGTGACAGAAAACAGTTCAGTAGGTGAGCACTTGCCCAGGAAGCGAGGGAGGGAAAGAGGTCAGAAACTAACAAAGCAACAAAACAATGGGGACATAGGCCTTTAACAAAGCTAAAAAATGAGTCATGTATTTCATCCAATAAAAAATGAAATAAATTTTTAAAAAGTTTTATAGGAAAGGAGATGCAACCATCTATGTCATTACTACTGATAACATAACATTTTAAATTAAACCAATAAGCAGTGCAACTAAACTGGGACGGTAAGAGAGAAAACATGGGTGAGTACTACAGAAAGTCAGTGTTGTTGTGAGAGTGCTTCTTTGAACATCTCTGATTACATATCTATTTATACTTGCATTTATATTTATATTTATATTTGCATTTATACCTGTGATTACTGTTTTAGAAAATGTTCTTCAGAATAATTCCTGGAAGTGGAACCGTAATTCAGACATAAGAGCATTACGCTCTTTCTTGAAACACACTGGCCACATGCATCAATTCATATTTTTCATCAGTGTGTTATAGGAGCTTATAAATTACCTCAGTTATAACTATACCAGTACAGTGCTATTATCCTTTTAACATCATTTTCTATTTGATGGAGGAGATCATGGCTCTTTTATTATTTTCCATTATTTTTGAGTTTGAATAGTTTTCTCATCTTACTCATTTGGTTTTATTTGTTATTTTTACTTTAGGGGTATTGATTTTATGTCTTGTCCTCTCAACACCTTTGGTTGTTTTTTTTTTTTTAATATTGAGTACATGGAAGATAATCAACCAATAAATAAAAAATAATAAAGCTTGAATCTGGTTTTCAGAGGGGAAGAAAACTGGAAAATTCATTAAAAAAAAAATACCACAGAAGGAAATGATAAGCAGTCACGTTCATGTCACTCATTACAAGTACTCATAGGTTTTCACTGCTTTGAAAGGCACGTACCATAGAAAATACAGTCAGTTCTTTTACTGTTTTACATATCTCAACTGATTAAATTTTGAGATATCAGTTTGTATAGGAGCCATTCTTGTATGGTCTATCTAATTTTGTAAGCAATATTTCACAAATCTTGAAACTAATTCAAGCATGAAGAGTCAAGTATGTTTTACAGCGGGGTAGGGGTACAACCATGGTGGTCCAAGGAAGACTATGATTCTTCTCGGGTATCAAGAATTAAGAGAAGAGCACAAAAAAAACAAATAAATACTTTCAGACTTTTCTCTGATAGTTGCTAAACAATTTTTTTGAGGCAAGTAAAAAAAAATATCATGATTTGGTTAGCCAGAAGGAAAGAATAAATGTGAAAATTAAAAGTGTTCTCTCTCTCTCTCTCTCTCTAAGAGCACTTCACTGTGCTTTAGGTGAATGCTTACATAACAAATTAGCTTATTATTCAGTAATTCATACACAAGTTGTTCCACGCCATTGTTTGCAATCTCCACAATATATCAGTATTCTCCGGATTTCGCCCTAGGTTCTCTGTTCCCATTTGTCTGGTTTTCCTGCCCCTTCCTGCCTTCTCATCTTTGCTTCTGGACAAATGTTGCCTTTGTGTCTCATATAGTTGATTGTTCTAAGTAGCATCTTCTCCTCCAGCATTATTATTTATTTTACAGGCCTCTGTATTATTTAGCTTCAGTGTGATTTTTTGAAGTGGCTTCAGTTTCACATTATGATGGTGTCTTAAGTCTATAGTCTCAGTGCCCCCTCCTATTTTTATTAGACCAGTTGAAGTCTGGTATTTTCTAGGAATTTGGATTTTGTTGTACACTTTTCTCCCACTCTACTCAAGAAACTCTGTTGTGTCCCTGGTCAGCTGTGGTAAAGAGGCAATCTAGCTCTTCTTATCTCCATACAGGGGAGGCTATAGCTATTTTTTTTTCCTTGAGTCTTTGGTGTTCTTTCATCTCCTTTCCTCCAGATGGGAAGAGACCAATGGCTGTGTCTTACATGGCCACTAGAAAGATTTTAAGACCCCAGATACTATTAACCACAGTAGGATGTAGAACACGGTCTTTATGAATGGTTATGCCAATTGATATAAATGTCTTGTTATCAAACAATTTTATTTTTAAACATTGATATCTTCTCTTAAGGGAGTAACATATTTTTTAATTTTCTTTTATAAAAAACCAGTGTTAGTTGTCCACATTCCCTCTGATACACAGAATTTGGTGTTTTCGTTTATATCATGTAACTGGGCTCTTTTGTTTGTTACAATAACAGGTATTTTGTCTGCCGTATTTACTGCTACACTTCCAGCAGTAATCAAGTATCTATCTCAGAGAAGGTACTTAATAACCATGAAATGGATGAATTATTTTTGAACTCAGTATATTAGCAATAGTAAGTCATTTAAATCATATATACGGAATTTATTAAACATTTCCTGACGTATTAAGTAAAACAACAACAGCACCAATTTTATCATTCACTATATCATGTTAAACACAGTTGAAAAAGAGGATGGTGGGACTAATCTCCATGGACGTGTCCTTATGAGGCTTGGCATGAGACACTTTCAGTGTTCTTCTCACCCAAGGTAAAAAGCTTTCAAATGGACAGCTATTGAAGCTGGGGGATGAGACTAGGTGTTTATTCTACTAATCTGTCTACTTGTTTATATGAGGATTGCCAATTACGTTTGTGAACTCATCCTAGAAAAAGTGCTACATACCACATCGCTGAATATCACCACAGTCACCTTCGAAGTACTTCCCTTGGGAAGCTGTCCAGTGCCAGTGCCTAGTCCAACCTTCAAAGCTTTTTTCCTGGAATGGCCATCAGAGCTGTCATTGTATTATCCCTGATATCCTGAATGTCACCAAAATGTCATCCTTTCACTATTTCCTTTATTTGGGTGTAAAGAAAAAAGTCACTGGGGGCCAGATAGGGTGAGCAGGGAGGGTGTTTCAACACAGTTATTTGTTTATTGGCTAAAAACTCCCTCACAGACAACTACACAACTAAATTGATGAACTTGCCACCATGCCAACATGTGCAATCGCCATCCCAGAATTTCAAAATTGCTTTCAAATGTAGATGATTAGGTGCTGGCATCAGTGCATAGCTTCCCAAGGGGACTACTTTTTAAGGTGACTGTAGTGATATTCAACAATGAGGTATGCAGCACTTAGAACAATTAAGTTTGTTGACTTAATTGTCAGGCCTTCCTTATATGTTTAGAATGCATTGTATACACATATGAAATGTTCCATAAAAGCAAAATACTAAAAACAGCTCTTAAGTACCTGTAGAGCCTTCCTAGTTGGTAGTTGATGATTTTGTTTTAGATGTTCACTCACAGCTGCAAAAGATTTTATTCTTTGGGGAAGAATAATATTTTTGACAAGAGAGAAAAAAATTTAAGAACCCTCAGAGCTCAAAGGTGTAATGGTAAAAATCTGCATACCATGACAGATGAATAAATGAGGGGCACAGTTTCATAGAGAGTAGCCCTTAATGTGTGCAGTGCCTTTAAGCAAACGACAGAAAGACAACCTAACTGCAAAAGGTGCTTTCTCTGATGCCAAGCCAAGTGCCGTCGAGTTGGATCCGACTCATGGCGATCCTAGGGGCCACGGTAAAACTGACCACCAGTTCAAAAGGTGCCCCTCTTTCCATACTGCTGATGCAGTATTCTAGAGCATTTGATTCGAGAGTAGAGCATCACGTAGGTTTAGTTTCGATTCAGCCTGTGTCCAGCAGCCTCTGTAGAGTACACAACTTAACCACTTCATGCCTAGGCACAGCAGCCATGGTCAGTTATTTTTGGCATCCTCCAAATCATTTATGTGGATAGTAGCCTATTCTGCTTAGTCAAAATGTTACCACAAATACTGTAAAATATGATTATCCAGTGAAATGTGGCAAAAAAAATAAAACTAGTACTGGCTAACTGGACTAAAAGAAAATACCACTTTACTATATTCATCAGGATGTCTATTAAACTCAGCATTTTGTTTTTATCATAAATACATTTGTGATTATTTTAGCTAAAGGGTAAAAGTATCTGAGAACTTTGGGAAGATATGTGTCTTCTTCCTTCTCCACTCTTTCAGAAAGATGATGCCAAAATTCTCGTTTCATTTCCACATTGCCAGAGGGATGGGACCGAGTCTGGCTTGGAATGAGAGAAAGATGAAGATGACATTTTCACTAAGCTCTGCAAGCTGAGTCTGTTCAAAGTACTGGAAAGGTGGGAGACTTTCAGACTGCAGGGTATTTCTTAGTCCTTTAGATGTCACCTAAGCCACACTACATACAGGAAGACAGCACACGCTTTTGAACAACAGTTTCTGAGCTCCTCCTGTGCCCTAGAATTCAAGGATAGGCTCCCTAATTCTTGCACATAGATTTGAATTGCTACTTTCTTTTATATAAAATAATGGAAAATGGCAAGTTATTGTATTGAAAACCACATAGCATTCAAAATTTTCAGAGCTGTTAGTGACACAGTTTTTTCAAAATAGTGGTTAATAACATTGACTAAATAATAAACCATCTACTTTCATCAACATGACCAATTACTCCAGGAGCCTGGAACGTTGTTGTCTACTAATATCTGATTTCTGTGCAAATGTACAAACTCCCTCAAGGCACATTCATAAGTAAGCATGAAAATGTGTAACATCAGCCAGAAAATTCTTATTTTAGAATCCACTGGAATTTGCATACTATACTGAATAAAAAGCCAGATTTATTTCTTTTTAACTAAAATTTTCATAAATACATGTAAATGTATATATTTATGCATACACATACATTTATATTCATTTGCAGAAATAGGAATATTCATGTGTCTATTTACTAATCTATAAAAACAAAAACATTAAACCTGCTGCCACTGAGTCCATTTCAACTCATCGAGACCCTATGTGACAGAGTAGGACTGCACCATTGGGTTTCCAAGGAACGCCTGATAAGATTTCAACTTCTGACTTTTTGGTCAGCAGCTGTAACTTCTTCACCAGTACATCATCAAGGTTTCCTATACTGTACATGTATTTATTAATCATACATATTTAAATATACATATGTGTATACAGCAATGCCTATGAACCATTTAAAAGTTAAATTTTTCCACAAATCAATAGTCACAACATAACATTTAAACACAACTTAAAGGAAAAAGAATACACAAAAAGCTGCCGAATCTTCTAAGTTCCAAGTGGAATTAAAAATAGATACTTACAAGAATGAGAAAATTTACTTAAATTCACGTGAAATAGTTCATTTAAAATACTTGTGCTCACTTTGGCAGCACTGATACTAAAATCTGAACAACACAGAGTAGATTAGCATGGCCTGTGCAAGGATGATGAGCAAAGTCAGGAAGCAGTCCATATTTTTAATGGTTACACAACGAAAGAATGTAATCAGTAAATCGTGCGTGCATAAAGAGTTGGTTTATGTTTTGCTATGTGTATTCTCAACAACACGCAACTTTAAAAATATGTAAAGTATTTGTAGAAGTGCAGGATGTTGGCAGAATTTGATAGCAGCAGACCTCTAGTGGTTGTCAGAGTAACTGATGATCTTCCTATTTTCCATTACCTCCCCTTTCAAAAGAAAACAGAAAGTGTTCAAGTGCTGCAGGATATTACCTCCCCTGACAATAGACAAGTAGCAACACATTATTCAGCCATGCCTCTGGAAAAACAAACCAAACCAAAAATACATTTAACTTCCTGGGTAGGCTGATCATAAACCACCAAATAAAAATACCCTATTATTTTTACACTAAGCCAAATAACCTAACAGATGTTAACATTTAGAATTTTCCCATCATGATTTCCGTGAACTAAAAAAGAAATCTATTAAATATTTGTGTGTTATTTTCTTTCCACTCAGATAACTGTGGGGGCCAGTTCTACCCTGGTCCCTAGGGTCACCATGAGTCAGATCCAACTCAATTTTGGCATGGCTGGCAGGTAACTAATACTGTGGCAAGATTTTTAATCTAAATTTAAATATGTGAGCAATGGATATACAATTACACCTGCCAGTGAATCAGTAAGCATAGGTATTGCTCTTTGTATCAGAATGAAATCAATGTGTATTTCAGAGGTGGTGGTCATAACCCTGTTAACACTGATCAGGTCACAAAAATTTGCAGTAAGTCAGATTATAAATGAAAGACATCTCAAGTGAAAACTTTAAATTCTCTTCTCCTAAAATGAAGTTATTCTCATTAATGGTAGCTTTTGCCCTTTATTAATAAAGACAATTTTCAAAATGCAAAGAATGTCTTTAAGCAGCAGCATTCTTCAGGTGACACTACATGTCAAGGACAAAAGACAAATCCCATGAGAAAATGATACACAGCCTCAATACCACCACTTCAACCCACCAGTATCTTTCCACAAGTAAGGATTTATTCCTCTGCAGCATTTCATCAAATAATTCATTTCAAAAAGGGAAGTGTATGGGAAGATAAAGACATTTAAAAAGCCATGTTGAAAGTAACTTGTCTATGTCTATATAATACCAAGTAAATATGAAAAGCAGTGATTTAATAATCATGTGAGAACAAGACATATGCAACTATCGTTTAAAAATACTTGCTTTTCTCAAATGCTATCACTTATCAAAGAATATTGTTACATAATGAACAAAACAGCCAATTACTTACAAAGTATTAGAAAAGGTGAGAGACGGATCATGATGAGAAATGTGAAGTAGCTGGGGAGCTCTAGAAATGTAACTTCTGGACTTGGCCCCATCGTGGTTACTACTGATATTTGCACCTGCATGGCACAAACAATTTTCACTCTGCGAGTAACTCAAAGGGCACAAGTGAAGGCCTAGCAATCTACCTAGGCAAGACTGTTGTTGTTGTGGGGTTCATTTCAACTCAGCGATCCTACTTGTGCAGAGTAGAACAGCTTCATGGAGTTTCCAAGGCTGTGACCTTTCAGAAGCAGATCCCTGGACCTGCCTTCCAGGTGTCCCTGGGTGAGTGTGAACCATTTGTGTCATCTAAGGATTCCTCCTTAAGATTCCAGCCATTGGAAAACCTTGTGGTGTGTAATTCTGGCCTGACACACATGGGATTGCCATGAATCAAAATCAGCTAGGCAGAAAATGCTTTTGTTTTTTTTTTTACTGATATTTGCATTCCATGTAAGACTGGCAGCGGTTGAGTGCTATGGCTGCTAAGCAAAGATTTGGCAGTTTGAATCCACCAGGCACTCCTTGGAAACTCTATGGGGTAGCTCTACTCTGTCCTATAGGCTTGTTACGGGTAGAAATCTACTCCATGACAATAGGTTTGGCTTTGTTTGTTTGTTTTCTGTTTTACCAGCTCCATTGTGCCAAAAATAGAGTGCATTTTTCTTTTAAATGGAACTCAGTTTATTTGCCTCACTTCTGCTCAAGAAAGCAGTTGAGCCATTTTCGGCTACAACTCAGTCTCTGGATTTTGACCACCACCACCACCACCTTCCCCTTTTCTCTAGGAGACGAAGTGACATACATTGTAAATCCCGGGAGGGCAGTGGAAGGAAAAGGTGGCCGGTTTATTCTGTTCTCATTGTTCTCCAGTGAAGAGTAATGTTCCCAATAGATGTCTATCCTGGTTGAAAGGGTTGATGGTAACCAAAACCCTGCCGTACTTCCAGCCACAGAGATTGTGCTAGTTGACCAGATCTCTCAGCCGCTTCTCCTTGCCACTCTGTCTCTACATTGGGTAACGTCTGTGAGACCTCTACTTAAGTCTTAGTTTCTCATATGATTGTTACACTTTTCAGATGCAGTGTTGGACACAGAGCATATCCATAAAGCTTTGGGTCTTCTAGACCACACCCTCCATAAGGAACCCTAAACTCCCCTGGTTTGAATCCTTCCAGCACTTTCCACATTACCCTGCCCAACCCAGTCATGGCCACCACGCCTTTTTCAGAGAACCTTGAATCTCATCTCTCCAAATTGTTCTTGCCCACCTATGGTTGGACTTTTTAACATTCCTTGGAAGACAGAAAGTTCTTATGTAATTATGTACTCCTCTTCTTCCCAAATTTGTTCTATAAACTCTGTTTGCTCAGACTTCTAGAGTTCTAAGTCTACTTACAGCCAAGTTTTTAGAATTCTATTCAGTGTCTGAATCTTGCAAATAAAAGTTATGATTTTAAAGATATGTACCTATGCTATTAATTTAAAAATACCTACTTAAGAACTCAAAAGCCAAGCAACTGGTTCTTTGTTCTTTCCATACTATGCTTACTCTGAGGGTAGTTCATTTAGAAAGCCCTTGAATCAACTTGAAAGTAGGTGTAGGGTGAAGAAAAAGGATTTGAAAACATAAACATACACAGTTCAATCAGAATAATACCCTGTCATATCAGTTTACACAGTACACGGCCTTAGCACATATTGCTCCTTCTCCCTGTAAGGCTCTCCCGCCTTTATCACCTGAAATGCCACTCACCTGGATCTGAGTCAGCCACTTGCTCAAACAAATATTCCGTTTCAACCAATTTATCAGTGTTACATTCTGTCATACGCATCCTTTCCTTTCACAGCGGTGTCATCATTTGTAATGATGTTATAGTGTTGTGTTTATTTAATGTCCCTTCCACTCTACACATATTGGCTTTCCTAGGGTGTGCTCCTTTGCTGTTTTATGCATTGCTACATCCCTAGTACTTCACATGGTTCTGGCACATTCCAAACCAAACCATCCACTGCTGTACAATTGATTCCAACTCACAGAGACTGGCACATAGTAGGTGGTGAATACATATTTGTTAGTAAATATAAATGACCATATTGTATTATTGGTTCATCACAAACTGTATCATTTTAACTAAGAAAAAGTTACTCCTGATTGAAAGTTGAGGCACTGCTTGCTAACATATTTGAAATGGCATGTACCAGGTCACACAGGTTATATCATAAACCAGAAAACCAAAACCCACTGCCATCAAATTGATTCCAACTCATAGCGATCCTATAGGATGGAGTAGTACTGCCCCATAGTTTCCAAAGAACACTTACGAGATTTGAACTGCCAACTTTTTTGGTTAGCAGCCATAGCACTTAATTGCTATGCTACCACAGATCTGGGATTTTAGCTTTTTTCCTGTGAATCCTGGTCCTCGGCTCTATCCACTATATCACATTTCTGTCCATTTTCATTTTTAATCACATCTGGGGATCTGTTTTATAAGGGGCTGTTTTATTAAAAAAAAAAAAAAGATTTATTTTTTGTTGTTGAGAACATACACAGGATATACACCTATTCAGTAATTTCTCTGATGCAATTCAGTGACACTGATTACATTCTTTGAGTTGTGCAGCCATTCTCACCCCCTTTTCTGAGTGGAAACTTCTTCATTAACATAAAATCTTGCTCCTAAATTTCCTTTCTAACCTTCAAGAGTTGCTGTTGTCAATTTGATCTCATATAGACAGATACTGAAAGAGCACAGTGCTCAAGGCATACATTCTTTACTACTTACACTAAACTATTGTTTGCATGCAAGAAGACTTCAGGGGATATTTCTGGTTTAAGATTTAAAGACTATCTCAGGGCAATCGTTTTGAGTGGGCTTTATAAAGAACTTTTAGTAAGAATTTGCTTAGCAAGGTAAAACATTACTTTTAGTAGTGAAAGCAGCATGATATAATGGAAAGGACACAGAAGACAAGGTGTAATTTTGAAAATGGGCATCATATGTGACACAAGAGAGTACTATGATTATTAAGTTGTGTGACAGTTATTATCATAATATCACCACAATAAAGTATGACACATTTTCCAGAAGGAAAAGTCAAAATAACTATTCTATCTAGGACTGACAGCACTTGGCTTGGCATCTAGGACTGATTTATAAAAGTTTCATATCTATTGTATTAGTTCCTAAGGGTTGCCATTACAAACTTCCCCAAGTGATAGATTATGGAGACTTGTTTTCTCACAGTTTTGGAGGTTAACAGCTTAAAATCAATGTGTTGACAAAATCATTTTCCCTCTATGCCCTCTAAGGAAAGACTCTTCCTTGCTTTCCAACGTCTGGTAGCTCCAGGAGTTCCCTGGCTTTTTTCAACGTAATTGCAATTCACATGGATGTCTCCCAATGTGTTTTAGTTTCTGTGTTCATATTTTCCATTTCATCTAAGAACATCTCTCATACTAGATTAGGGTCCATTCTGCTCCAACATGCCTCATACTAACAGCTTATATCTGAAAAGCTTCTCTTTCCAAGTAAGGTCACACTAAGGTTCCAGAGGAAACCCTGGTGGCATAGTGGTTAAGTGCTATGGCTGCTAACCAAAAGATCAGCAGTTCAAATCTACTGGGTGCTCCTTGGAAACTTCATGGGGCAGTTAAACTCTGACCTATAGGTCACTGTATGTCAGAAGTGACTTGACAGCAATGAGTTTTGTTCTTTTGGAAGGGACAGGTTCCAGAAAAAACATGAATTTGTGGGGACACTGGTCATTATGAGTTGGAACTGACTCAACAACAGGTTTGGGTTTTGGTTTTTACTCAACCCAGTATATCTAGAAGAACAATATTTTTTGTCTTCTTTATAAGAGTACAGAAATAGGTCCTTCAGTTACAGATGCAAATACAGATACTGACCTATTTATAAAGTGGCCAGCTGACAAGTTCCATAAAATGTAGTGACACTCACAAGCATTAGACAAAAAACATACCCAAGTCATTGCTGCTTCTATTATTTACCTCTCAATTCACTAAATCCAAGTTCTCAAAGCCACAATATCTCAAAAGTGCTTTATGGTTGACATACTTTATGGTTCTAGGATTTTTGTTCTCAAAAACCAATAATTTCAATTTCCACTATCTAAAGCATTCCTTTGAAGTTTGATGTTTTATTTTATTTCAAAAGTTCACATTCAGATAGGACTAAATACCTCATTGTTATATAACGGAAGTTAACTGTTAAAAGGATTGCCAAATTGTCTTGGAAGAAGTACAACCAGAATACTCCTTAGAAGCAAAGATGGCTAGACTATGTCTCACATACTTTGGACATGCTATTAGAAGATATCAATCCCTGGAGAAAGACATCATGCTTGCTAGAGGATCGGATCGGTGAAAAAGAAGATCTTCAATGAGACAGATTGACACGGCGGCTGCAGCCACAGGCTTAAGCATAACAACCGCGAGGACTGTGCAGCACTGGGGAGTGTTTCACTCTGTTGTACGCATAGTTACTACGAGTCAAAACCAACACAATGGCACCTAACAAAAACAGTAACACTGAACTCTAAGTTACATTAAGCTACCTTATGTAATCTTTAATATTACCTAACAATATTTATACTAGATTAAAATGGCATATAAAATGTGCTATTTTAAGATGTTATACTATTGATATTTCAAAATTATTCTAGTTCTATGAATGCTTTATGTAGGAAAATGGTAGTCTTCATCAAATAGTGTACTGATTTCATTGCTACTTCACACAAAGCAAAGTTAAAATGTCACCCCAAAACACTTACAAGATAAGGTAAATTATTACTG
Organism: Heterohyrax brucei; assembly: GCA_028571685.1. NCBI lineage: Eukaryota > Metazoa > Chordata > Mammalia > Hyracoidea > Procaviidae > Heterohyrax > Heterohyrax brucei. Next base: position 43,289,652 of record CM053152.1, read on the forward strand.
GCATGAGTGGATGGTCACGAATGAAGAGTATTGTTTCCTCCCTCCCCCCTTCTATCCAGGCTCAGTCTGATTATTTAGAATAAAGCACAGTAAAATAAAATGAGGAGATTCACAATAACGAAGATAGAACAGAGGCCAACCACAATTTCCTATTGTTTCCCCTGTATAATGGAAGAATGAGAAATGAAAGAAATTGTCAAAAGTCAATTACATACTTGACAGATAAACGGAAATATGAATTTTGAACAGAGGGCAATTATTGTCAGGAGATATTTTTGAATCAAGGAAGTTTAAGTTTGCTACTTCTGTTTGCGTAACTAGACAAAACTAAGAGCTGCAGACAGTGTTTTAATTTCTTTATAACATACAGAAGCAAAGACCATACATGCGTGAAAATAGGAATATATGGGCAAACATCTACGAGTAGTAATTATATACAGATTAAAAAGAGTTGGAAATATCTAAAATGTTAACCAGAATATTAACTCTCTGATCAAAGAATAAGAATCTAATGAGATGACTGACCATGCACAGCATAGAATGATATGTGTAAGGAAGCATAACTTACAAAATGTAGCAAACACAGTAGTTACAACGGGCCTTTGGGAAGTTTGAATCTCATGGTCAGAAGTCTAATCATTCAGCAATTACCCTGGTTTTTAAGTACTCCAACAATGTTTATCTTGAAATTAAAATGCCTTTTTATAGACAGAAAGAATCACATAGGGTTAGAAGCAAAGTTTGTCCATTTTCCTTTGCTACATTTTTCTAGTGTAAGGGAATGATGGAGTCCCATATATTTATAAAGGGAAAGTGTTTTATCAGAGTAAAGATCTCAGAAATATAACAGACAAGAAAAAGAACCCTAAAGAAGTGACCACTCAGAGTTCTAAAACTAGAATGAAACTTAGAGAGAGATTATCTAAGCTTCTTACTTATAGATAAAGAAATGACTGTCTAAATGTTAACAACTTTTAAATAATGCTGAAGAACTAATATTGGCTGTCTTATGTATTTAGGTTATCTAGAAAAGCAAAACCACTGAAGCATAGTTATGGCTCACGTGGTTGTAGAAGCTGGCAAGTCCTAAGTCCATAGGTCAGGTGTCAGACTGGAGGTTTCTCTTGATTTCTGTGACTCATGTGACTTCAGAGGCTGACAAATCCATGACTGACATGTCACACATCGGCAGAGTCTGATGAATTCATGATTGACAAATAAGATAGCAGGCTGCCGGCTCACAGACTGTGGAAGCTATGGAATTCTAAGGTTGGCGGGCCACTGGTTCCCAGGCTGCAGATGCTTGTGAATTCCAAGATCAGCAGGCAGTATGGCAGGCAATCAGCAGGCAAGCTGGCTCAAGTCCCAAGTTCAGATGATGACAAGCCAATGCAGGATCCAAAGCAAGCAAGTAAGCCATTCCAGAACATCTATATACATCTATTATATGCAGGCCACATCCCTGAGGAAACTCCCCTTATAACTGATTGGCTGCTCACATTATATCACATCATAGAAGATGAGTCCATCATTACACAACTGCAAACTGCTGAGAACTGTGGCTGCGCCATGTTGACACACAACCTTAACCACCACAGTCTATCACTGGCCCACTTTGCACCTATACACACCTCCTTAAATCATATGTAATCTCTAAATAAAGACAATTATAAAATCATACTTGCACCTAACATGATATAACAAACACACACACAACCCAAAACATACTAGTCCCATTCACTATTTGATTGTTATAAATGACAGGATAGAGAAAGAAAACAAAAATAATTGCTATATACATAAAATGTTGCAGTGGTTAAGAGCTCCAGCTAACTGAAAGGTCTGCAGTTTGAGTTCACCAGCGACTCCTTGGAAATTCTAAGGGGCAGTTCTACCCTGTCCTATAGGGTCATCATGAGTCAGAACTGACTCAAAAGCAGCTAGCTTGGTTTTCTGGCTTATATACATATATTGCTATATACAAACACACACACATATATAATAAAACAAGAAGCAAATACAGCAATTACAGTCATCATTTCTGCAACTGGTCACATGGTCATATTTAGAACTACCTTCCACCACCCATTCCATATTCCCTTTATACTCAGCTGGCTGTGGTTGTGGTTCTTTGTCTGGTGGAGTGACCCAAATCTTCATTAGCAGGAGTCATGTTAGTCATTAGTAATCATGTGGAAAGTTGGCTGCTGTAATTTTCCATTTAATTTAAACACAGAGCATGGCAGTACTCAGGAATGCTCTAAGGAATCTCCTGTATTCCAGACATAGGTTTTACATCCAATATGCAACATCTATCCAATTTCCTCTTGGTAGTCAGGGTCAATCATACCAGCCAATACGGCAATCCCCTTCTTTGCCAGGTGATCCAGAGGCACAAGGAGTCCAAAATGGCTGGGTGCAACTCTTAACCTCCAGTTCAATGGAACCTATGTTGTATCTCCAGAGGGAACATTCCTCTCTTTGGAACTAAGACTTCTCCATCAACAGAGCATAAGGACATGGGGACAAGAAGCAAAAATTTTGTGAGTGAGTCACTAGGAGTAACAGGTGGTGTCACACCCATCTCTATCATTTGATTCCTGGAACCATGAATCTTGTCTATAGGGAAAACAGCACCACATACTGGACACTGGTTTACAGCATATAGAACATTGTCCTATACAATGGTGTTACCTAGCTCACACTAATTGTGTCTTTACAAGGTCATTCCATTATTCTATTAAGTCTTCTCCTTCCAGATGATGGGGAACATAGCATGACCAGTGAATTTCCTAAGCATGGGCACCTTGTGATGCTTCACTTGCTGTCAAGTCAGTCCTTTCATCTGAGGCAACAATGTGTGTAATACCATGACAGTGGATACGGTATTCTGTGAATTCACAGGTGGTAGTTTGGGCAGAAGCATTCTGTGTAGGGAAGGCAAATCCATATCCATAGCAAGTGTGTAGGCCAGTGAGAATGAATCTCTGACTTTTCCATGAAGGAAGTGGCCCAATATAGTCTAACTCCCACCAGGTCATTGGCTGATGGCCTCAAGGAATAGTGCCATATTGGTGAGTATCGTTTTCCGCTGTACTGGAAGATTGAGAATTCAGCAGTGGCTACGTCCAAGTTTGCCTCTGTGAGTGGAAGTCCATGTTGTTGCTGAGCCCACGCATAACCTTTATCCATGCCACCATGACAAACTTTGTCCCTGAGCCCACTGGGCAATAAGAGAAGTGGCTGGGGAAAGACGTTGACTATGTCATTATTTAACTGACACACTATATCATTATATTACTGTCAAACCACTGAGAATCATGTCCCAGCCAAGATGACATACAACCATCACACTGGAAGAGCTGGAATGAGTAATTAGGTCTCAAAATTTATCAATTAAGAGTTTATTCATGCTGCCTTTTTAATGAATCTACTTTATTATTTCAAAATTATTTCATCACTTCATTGCTCTTGAGTAGATATAGGAGGTAGACAAGGGGCAAAGCATAGCCATCAGGAAGCCCAAATTAAAATGTAAAAGTAACAGAATATCTACTCCTTGACAAGAAAAGTACTGTCTGCTATCAGTAAGAAAAACTGAATGCAAGAGGTAGGTTTGCTTTCACTACAGAAGCAATCATATGGGGAGAAATTTCAAAATACTGTTTCTATTCAAAAAGTATTTATTTTCTACTATATGTCAAACAGTATGCTTGGCTCCAAAGGGAACGTGCAAGGGTGCAATGATAATGTTTACTGTCCCAAGAAGTTCGCAGTCAAGTAGGAAAGAAAGACAACAATTATACTAAAAATCTGTGTGTATAATAAATAAGACAAAATATCTGTTAACCCTTTTCTTCAATATTACCCATCTGTTCTTTCCTTTTACTCATCTTTCCTTTTATCCATCTACCATGTAATTAATACTTTTCTGGTCAATTTGGCCCCATTTTGTAGTTTCTTTATATTTCTGCACAACCCTCATCATGATACCAACTTCAAAGCTCTATTCACCCAGAGATGTATTTGAGGATGACGGGATACAGAGGGAGGCATTTGCTCCTGGGCACAAATCCATTGGGGCACCATATTTGACAAGCTAGCTATCACCACCCACCCCAGTCAGTAAGACTGGTCTGCGGATGATCAACCCTTCCTCTCTCCCCTACTCCCTCATGGATGAGGCTGGCTCAGTGTGGGGAGACTATAGCGTTACACAAATGTAGACACTGCCTCCATTACTCACAACAGGCCTCTGTATTTAACATTATTATTTTTTTATTAGCCTAAAGGCTAAGCTATTAAAAAAAAAAAAAAGTGACAGCTAGCTGACCAACATCAAGAAGAAAGTTGCAAAGAAGCACAGCGTAGCATTGTGTGGTTACGTGCTCTCCTGCTGACCCAAAGGTCAGCAGTTTGAACGCACCACTTGTACAGCAGGAGAAAGATATGGCAAGGTTGCTGTTGTGATGGTAGTGGTCTGCGGTGGAATCAATTCCAACTTATATAGACTGTATGGGACAGAGTAGAACTGCCCTAAAAGGTTTCCTAGGTTGTAATTTTTACAGAAATAAACCAAGTGCTTCTCCCATGGAGTCGCTGGGTGGGTCTGAATCACCAACCTGTCAGTTATAAGCTGACTGACTGTTATTTCTCCAAGCTTCCCATAAAGGTTACAGTCTTGGAAACCCTAAGTGGCAGTTCTACCCTGTCCTATAGTGTTGTTGTGAGTAGGAATCAACTTCACAGGCAATGGGGTTAGCCAGAAGGATAGTAAAAGCAAACACACAAACAACAATAGCAACAAGGCCAAAACAAACCAAATCCACTGTCATCAAGTTGATTCTGACTCATAGCAACCCTCTAGGACAGAGTAGAACTGCCCCACAGAGTTTCCAAGGAGTGCCCTGGTAGCCTTGAACTACTGACCTTTTTGCTAGCAGCTGCAGCACTGAGGCAGTTGTCTAAAATTTTCAAATTTGAAAAAATGACTTGGATTCTATAGGCGTCCCTGAGTAGAGTAAGCAAATTAAAACTCCACTAAATAACTAAAAGATTGGTGGTTCCAATCCACCCACAGATGTCTCAAAGAAAGGCCTGGAGATCTAATTCCAAAAGGTCACAGCCTTGAAAACTCTAGAGCATGGGTATCTAGTTGGCAACAAACAGGGTTGCCATGAGTTAGAATCAACCCAACAGCAACTAGTTAACTGGTTCTGTTTCTGTAATACGACTGGATACACAAATTCATAGCATCAAATTATATTTGAATAAGACCTGAGACAGATGCTTTCTAACATCTCTCCAGCGACATGTTGACTGTTAGCCTTACTTCTGCATTAACAGACAAAACTCAGTATTCAAGGAATAGAGGACTTACCACCTACTACTTGGTTTTATGCATTTGTACATGTGGACAATGAACAAAGAAGACTAAAGAAAAATTAATGTATTTTTTCTTTTTCATATTTTATTATGCTTTAAAGGAGAGTTTACATTCCAAGTCAATTTATCATACAAAAACTTACAACACATTGTTATGTAACTCTGGACGCTTGCCCCACACTGTGACAGCACACTCCTCCTTTCCATCTTGTATTCCCCAAGTCAGTGCAACAAGCTCCTGTCCTTCTCTGCCTTCTCATCTTGCCTCTGGACAGTAGTTGCCCAGTTAGTCTCTTGAACCCACTTAAGCCAAGAAGCACACTCTTTGTCAGTATCGTTTTATGTCTTATAGTCCAAACCAATCTTTGTCGAGGAGCTGGCTTCACAAACAGTTTCAGTTCTGGGCTAACAAAGAGACCAGTGCCCATGTCTTCCAAGGACCCTCCAGTCTGTAGGATCAACAAGTCTCGTCTATTTAACAGAGTTTGAGATCTGCATCCCATTTTTCTCCCATTACATCAGGGACTCTTTTTTGTGTTCCCTATCAGGGCAGTCACTGGCAGTGGCCAAGCACCATCTAGTTCTTCCAGTCTCTTGCTGATATAGTCTCCGGATTATGTGGCTCTTTCTGCCTGCTGAGCTCATGTTTTCCTTATTTTTGATGTCTTTCATTCTCCTCCACTCCAGGTGAGTTCAGACCAGTTGATGCTACTCAGATGGTTGCTTGCTAGCTTTTAAGACCCCAGATGTCACTCACACAAGTGGGATGCAGAACACCTTCTTAAAACACTTCACTATGCCAATTGACTCAGATGATCCCTGAAACCACAGTACGCAGACCGTTGCCCCTGCTACTCTGTCCTGTGAGGGTGCCGGATTATATTAAAGAATCTTCTTAACTTTTGGTTTAGTCCAGTTGTGCTGACTTGTCTACTATGTTTCTCTTCTTTCACCTAACTTAATTCTTATCTACTACCTAATTAATTAATACCCTTCTCCTGCCCTCCTCACTCGCGTAACCACCAAAGACTGTTTTCTTCCGTGTTTAAACCTTTCCTCGAGTCCTTATAATAGTGGTCTCACACATATTTGTGTTTTGCAACTGACTAATTTCACTCAGCATGCCTCCCAGATTCCTCTATTTTATATTTCCTAAGGCCATCATTACTTTTTATCATTGCATAGTATTCCATTGTGTGAATATACCACAGTTTGTTTATCTATTCATCCACTGATGCTATCTTTTTGCTACTATGGACAATGCTTCATTAAATATTGGTCTGCATGTATCTATTCATATGGCAGCCCTTACTTCTCTAGAATATATTCCAAGCAGTGGGATTTCCGGATCATAGGGTACTTCTATTTCTAGCTCTTTAAGAAAGTGACAAATCAATTTCCCAATATAAAATGTTTATACCATTCCATATTCCCACAAATGGCATAGCAGTGTTCCAGTCTTCCCTTAGCCTCTACAACACTTATTATCTTCCGTTTCATGGCTCAATGCCAGCCTTGTTGAGGTGAGATGGGATTTCACTGCAGTTTTAATATGAGTTTCTGTAATGGCTAATGATATTGAACATTTCCTCATGCAGCTGCCAGCTGCCTGAATGTCTTCTTTGGTGACATGCCTGTTCAAATCCTTGATCATTTTTAATTGGATTATTTGTATTTTTGTTGTTGAAATTTTGGTGTTACCTTGTAAATTTTGGAGATTAGACACTCATCAGATGTCACATACAAAAATTTTTTCTCAGTCTTCAGAATGCATTTTCACTCTTCACATGGAGTTTTTGGATGAGCATAAGGGTTTTATTTTTAGAAGTTCCCAGTTATCTATTTTCCCTTCTGATATTGATACACTGTTAGTAACATTTTGCATTCTGTTTATGTCACATATTAGGGATCCCAGCTTTGTCCCTGTTTTTCCTCTTCCATGATCTTTATCATTTTATATTTAGGTTTCTGATCCATTTTGAGTTAGCTTTTGTGTATAGTGAGAGATACGGGTTGTGTGTCATTGTTTTGCAGATGAATGCCCAGTTATGCCAACACTATTTGTTAAAGAGATTGTATTTTTCCCAATTTATGGACTTTGGGCCTTTGTCAAATATTGGATGCTCACAGGTGGATGATTTTATGCCTGGATTCTGAATTCTGTTCCATGGGTCTATGTGTCTCTTTTAGTACCAGTATTAGGCTATTCTGACTACCATCTAAGCGTAGTAGGTTCTAAAGTCAGGTAGCATGAGGCCTCCCACTTTGTTCCTCTTTAAAAATGCTTTATTTTATAATGCTTTATTTATCTGGGGCTTTTTCTCTTTCCATGTGAATTAGGTGATTTATTTCTCCATCTCATTAAAAAATGTCATTGGAATACAGACTGGGATTGTCTTTATCTAAGGATCACTTTGGGTATAACAAGACATTTTCATGACATTGAGTCTTCACAAGCAAGGTAGGTTTCTCCACTTATATAGGTCTCTTTTCTTGTAATGATGATTTGTAATTTTCTTTGTATAGCTTTGTGTGTCTCTGGTTAGATTTATTTCTAAGTATTTAATCTTCTTGGAGGCTAACTGTGAATGGTATTGATTTGATGATTTCCTGTTTGATGTTCTCTTTGCTTTTGTAAAAGAACCCAACTGATTTTTTTGTGGTTACCTTGTATTCTGACACTTTTCTGTTGGTTTCACAGTTTTTTTTTTAATGTGTGTGTGTGGATTCTTTAGGATTTTCTGTGTGTAAGATCATTATCATCTGCAAATAGAGATAGTCTCACTTTTTCCCTACTGATACAAATAGGGTTTATTTTCTTTTCTTGCCTGATTTCTCTGCTAGACCTTCCAGCACAATGCTGAATAAAAGTGGTAATAAAGGGCTTCCTTTTCTGTTCAAATTCTCAAGGGAAATGTTTTCAGACTCTTTCCATTTAGGATGATGTTGGCTGTTGGCTATGTATAAATTTCCTTCATTATGCTGAGGAATTTCACTTCCACTCCTATTTTGCTGAGGGTTTTTAACATGAATGGGTGGTGGACTTAGTCAAATGCTTTTTCTACATCAACTGATAAAATCATGTGATTTTCATCTTTTGTTCTATTTATATGGTTGATTATACTGATTGTTTTTCTAATGTGCACCCATGCCTACATCTCCGGTATGAATTCTGCTTGGTCATGGTGAATTATCTTTTTGATATGTTATTGAATACTATTGGCTACAATTTTGTTGAGGATCTTTGCATTTAACTTCATGAGAAATACTGTTTCTGTGATTTTCCTTTTATGCAGTGTCTTCACCACGTTTTAGATACCCTGGTAGTGTAGTAGTTAAAGTGTTACATCTGCTAACTAAAAGGTCGGCAGCTCACATCTGCCAGGCACTCTTTGGAAACTCTATGGGGCAGTCATACCCTGTTATATAAGGTCGCTATGAGTCAGAATCAACTTGACAGCAGTAGGTTTGATTTTTCTGGTTATCTGGTTTTCGCATCAGGGTTATGGTAGCTTCATAAAAAGAATTTGACAGTATTCCATCCTTTTCTATCATGAGAAATACCTTTAGTAATAGTCATGTTAACTCCTCTTTAAAAGTTTGGTAGAATTCTCCAGCAAAGCCATCAGGCCAGAGCATTTTTTGATAGGAGATTTTTAATTTCCTTTCCATATCTTCTCTTGTTATGGACTTATTCAGTTGTTCTACCTCTGTTTGTACTAGTTTAGGTAGGTAGTATGCTTCTAGAAATTTGTTTATTGGCTTCAGGTTTTCAAATTTGTTACAGTACAGCCTCTCATAGTATTCTGTTATTTTGTTGTTGTTGTTTGTATTTCAGCTGGGTTACCCATTTGATTTCTTATCTGGGTTCTTTGCATCTTCTCTTGCTTTTCTTTTGTCAGTTTGGCCAATGATTTATTGATTTTTTTAGACCTTTTCAAAGAACAACCTTTTGATCTTTTTAACTTTTTCAATTGTTTTTCTAGTCTCTAACACAGTTCTGCGATAATTTTTATTATTTGCTTTCCTTATGTGCTCAAGGTGTTCTGTTGCTGTTATCTTTCTACTTGTTCAAGTTGTATGATTAATACTTCATTTTGGGCCCTTTCTTCTTTTTGATGTATGCATTGATCAAGATAAACTGACCTCTGAGCACTACTTTTGCTATGTTCCAAGGGTTGTGGTAGTATATGTTTTCATTCTCACCGAATTCTGTGAATTACTTGACTCTGTCCTTGATTTCTTCTGTAATCTAGTAGTTTTTCAGGAATTTGATGTTCAGTTCCCATGTGTTTGATTTTGTTTCCTTCCTTTTCTTTTTTCTAATTAATTAATTAATTTACTACAGTAAATGAATAAAATTTCTAACGTCTATCAACCATCTCATCTATGACAAACCTTCACTCCCCCTACCTTTCTAGCCATCAAAGAGGTTTTTTTTTTCCTCTCTCTCTGTAGAAAATTATACTTTTAAGTCCTTATAACTGGAGTCTCATACAATATTTGTCCTTTTTCTCACTGACTGATTTCACTCAGCGTAATATCTTCCAACTGAAATTATGTTTTGTAAAATCATCATTGTTTTTTATCATAGCATAGTGTTCCACTGATTATATGTACCATTGTTTGTTTATCCATTCATCTGTTGATGGGCATCTGGGTTGATTTCACCTTTTAGCTATTGCAGACTGTGCTGCAATAAACATTTGTGTACATCTGTCTGTTTGTGTGACAGACTTTGTTTCTGAAGGATAAATTCCAAGCAGTGGAATTACTGGATCAAATAGTATATCTATTTCCAGCTTTTCAAGGAAGTGCCAGACTGCTTTTCAAGGAGGTTGTGCCAATTTGCGATCCTACCAGCAGTGTAGGAGAGTGCTGATCTCTCCACAGCCTTTCCAGCAATTGTTGTTTTGTGTTTTTTGGATTATGGCTAACCTTGTTGGGATGAGATGGTATCTCATTGTAGATGTAATTTGGATTTCTCTGATAGCTAATGACAGTAAGTATTTTCTCATATGTCTTTTGGCTGCCCGGATGTCCTCTCTAGTGAAGTATCTGCCCATCTCCTTTGTCCATTGCTTAATTGGGTTATTCACCTTTTTCTTGTTGACACTTTGCAGAACCTTGTAGATTATGGAGATTAGATGACAGTCTGATATGTAGTTGACAAATATTATTTACCATTCTGTAGGTGGTCTTTTAAATCTTTTGATAAAGTCTTTGGATGAGCAAAAGTATTTGATTCTTAGTAGTTCCCAATCATCTATTTTCTCTTCTGTTAATCGTGCTTTGTTAGATTTTGAAGACTGTCTAAGTTGTGTATTAGAACATCCACCATTGATCCTATTTTTTCTTGCATGATTTTTAACACGCCAGTTTACAATCTTAAGGCCTTTGTCAAATATCAAATGCTCATAAGAGGATGGTGACATCTCTGGGGTCTTCACTCTGTTCTATTGGTCTGTATGTCTCTTTTTGTACCAGTACCAGGCTGTTCTGACTACTGTGGCAGTATAATAGATTCTAAGGTCAGGTAGTGTAAAGCTTCCCATTGTGTTCCTCTTCTTCAGTAGTGCTTTATTAAGACATGGTCTCTTCCCTTTCCAAACAAAGTTGGTGATATGTTTCTCCAGCTCATTAAAAGAAGATACTGGAATTTATATTGGGATTCCATTGCAAAAGTAGGTCACTTTAGGTAAAATAGACATGTTCACAATGTTAAAAGTCTTCTTAACCATGAGCAGGGTAGGTTTCTCCAATTTTGTAAGTCTTTTTAGGTTTCTTGCAGTAAGGCCTTGTAGTTCTTTCTGTATAAGTCTCTTATTTCTCTAGTTAGATTTATTCCTAGATATTTAGTCTTTTGGGGGGCTATAGTAAATGGTATTGATTTGGTGACTTCTTCTTTGATGAACTCGTTGTTGATATAAAGGTATCCTACTGATTTACTTATGTTTATATCATATCCTGATACTCTGCTGAACTCCTCTATTAGTTCAGTAGTTTGCTTATGGATTCCTTAGGTTTCTCTGTATTTTCAATCATAACCAAAAAAAAAAAAAAAAAAATCCCACTGCTCTTGAGTTGGATCTGACTCATAGCAACCATGGAGGTCAGAGTAGAACTGCCCCATAGATTTTCCAAGGAGCACCTAGCAGATTTGAATTGCTGCCCCTTTGGTTAGCAGACATAACACTTAACCCACTATGCCACCGGGGTTTCCATATACAAACACAACATCTGAAAATAGGGAGATTTTTACTTCTTCATTTCTGATACAGATGCCCTTTACTTCTCTGTCTTGTCTAATTGTTCTAGCTAGAGCTTCTAGCACTGCCAGGAGCCAGTCCCAACACTTTTCAGGGTCCCGCACAGAGGCAGGGAGAGGCGCGGCGGGAAATGAATAAGAGAGACAGGAAAGAGTTTTTTGGTTTAAGGCAGCCCGACCAAGAGAGCAAAAAGAGAGACTGTCTTAGTTTATTGTTATCTTTTTTATAGTCAGTAAGGCAGCAGTGCTTTGACCACGTTGGTGATTGGCTAGGCAAGAAGCAGGTATCTCGTGGTCTTTTTATGTTAATCACTAGAGTTTTCTAAATAATGGCCCGAGACTAGTGTCTCTTTTTATGTTAACTATTAAGATCTTCTAAACAATGGTTAGAGACAGTGGTCTTCTTCTCTTGTTGACTATTGGAGGGTCTTCTCAGTTAGTAAAGAGCAAATACTTCGTCATTCCTTTTCATGTTAACCATTAGGGCCCTCTAAAGAATGGTCTGAGACAGGCATATTTGTGATTTATAATTAACAGCTGGAGCAAAACTAATTCTAGAACTTCTATTAACTTTACCTAAGCAGGAAGAGAGAATAAACCCATTTTAAAAGTTATACTTTGACAGTTTCTATTTGTTCCTTCTATGCTTTTCCTTATCTCTTCCTGTAAGGACAATGAGTGTCCACTGTCCCTTATTCTAAGTTTCTTTTAAACTACTTTAAGAAAGGCATTTTTTTAGTATTTGTCTGTTTGCCGATACCAAATATAATAAACCTGGGAATCTAATTATTTTCCTGAAGTAAGATGTTTGCTATTTAAGAGCTGGGAAAGAGAGGGAGGGGAGCTGTCTCTGGAAAACCCTTCAGGGCCTTCTTGCAAGCTTGCTTATCTCATGTGAAGGGAGGGGTGAGCAGCTGGGAGAAGTCAGCAGGGGTTGGGCCGGCCTCACTGCTTTCAAGCTGGCTGTGTTAGAAATCATTCCTCTGAGCTTTTTTTCCCAGAAATTCCTGTTTAGGTTTTCCCAATATTATTTCATTTTGAGGGGGTAGTAAAAGCCCCTCTCAGAAGGCATCTCCCCTGATTCTTGTGCCAGGAGAGGAGGGGGTATCTTTTTGAAGAAAATTTAATTAGGAAGCCAAATAATATCAAGAGCAGTAGGCTAGAAAACATGTCACAGGTGAGATGCTTCAGCCTGTCATTTACAGGGGTTCGTGACTTTGTCTACAAGGCTGATGGTGGACCTCCGCATAGCACATGTTGAACAGAAGTGGTGAGAGTGGGAATCTTTGTCTAGTTCTCATTCTCAAGGGGAATACTTTCAGTCTTACCACTCAGGATGATGAAGGCAGTTGGCTTTGCACAGATGCCACTAATTGTGTTGAGGAATTTCCCCTCTATTCCTATTTTGCTGAGAGTTTTTAGCATGAATGGGTGTTGGACTTTGTCAAATGGCTTTTCTGCATCATTTGACAACATCAGGTGATTCTTAATTCTTTTCTATTTAAGTGGCTGGTCACATTAATTGCTTTTCTGATGTTGAACCAGTCTTGCACCCCTGGTACGAAACGAACTTGGTCATGATGAATTATTTTTTGAATGCTGTTGAATTCTATTGGCTAGGAGTTTGTTGGCAATTTTTGCATCTAGACTCATGAGTGATATCAGTCTGTAATTTTCTTTTTTTTTGTGAGATCTTTCCCTGGCTTTGGTATATGCTGGCTTCATAGAATGAATTTCAGAGTATGCCATCCCTTTTTGTGGTGTGTAATAACTTCAATAGTATTGGAGTTAACTCTTCTCTAAAAGTTTGGTAGAATTCTCCAGTGAAGCCATCTGGGCCAGGACTTTTTTTGGTTGTTAGATTTTTGATGGTTTTCAATCTCTTCCTTTGAATCTTGGTGGGTGATACACTAGAAATTTGTCCATTTCCTCTAGGTTTTCAAACCTGTTATACTATTTTATACTTTTATACTATTATGTTATTTTTTATTTCAGCTGGATCTGTTCTAACATCTTCCATCTTATTTCTTAATCAGGTTATTTGCATCTTCTGCTGTTTTTCTTTTGTAAATTTAGCCAATGGTTTCTCAATTTTCTTGATCTTTTCAAAGAATCAGCCTTTGGTTTTGTTAATTTTTTTGATTGCTTTTCTATTCTCTAATTTGTTTAGTTCTGCACTAATCCTTATAATCTGTTTTCTTCTGGTGCTTAAGGGGTTCTTCTGTTACTCTCTTTCTTCCTGTTCATGCTGTAAAGTTAATTCTTTAATTTGGGCCCTTTCTTCTCTCCAGATGTGCACAGTTATAGAGATAAACTGACCTCTGGGCACCTCTTTTTCTGTATCCTATAGTTTCTGGTAGGATGTGTTTTCATTCTCATTTGAGTCCATAAATTCCTTTATTTTGTCCTTGATTTCTTCTATAACCCAAGGCTTTTTGAGCAAAGTTTTGTTCAGTTTCCACAAGTTTGAATTTCTATACCTATGATTTTTCTGTTATTGATTTCAACTTTTATGGCTCTATGGTCTAAGAAGATACTTTGCAGTAGATCAGTGGCTGGAGTTTTATAGAGAATTGCTTTATGACCTAACACATATTCTATTCTCGAGAATGTTCCATGTGCATTGGAGAAGAAGGCATACTTATCCATTGATGGGTGAAAAGATCTATGTATGTTGGTAAGGTCAAGCTGGTTGACTGTTGCTATGAGATCGTCTGTATCTTCACTGAGCTTTTTTCTGGATGATCTATCCTTTAGTGAAAGGGAAGTGTTGACATCACCAACTATTATTGTATAATGATCTATCTCATTTTTCAGTGTTGTCAGTGTTTGTTCAGTGTATTTAGATGTTCTGGTATTGGGTGCATAAATACTTAATATTGTTAAGTCCTGTTTGAGTATTGAACCCTTCAGCAAGAAACAGTGACCATCCTTGTCCATGGTAGTGGATTTTACATTAAAGTCTATTTTATTTGAGATTAGTATTGCCACACCTGCTCTTCTTTGTATGTTGTTAGCTTGGTATATATTATTCCATCCTTAATTTTCAGTTTGTTCATATCTTTGTGTCTAAGATGTGTTTCATGGAAACAACGTATCGACAGTTCATGTCTTTTGATTGAGAATGTCATTCACTGCCTCTTTATCTGAGTGTTCAGTCCATTTACATTCAGCATAGTTATTGATAGGTGTTATGTTTAGTGTGGTCATTTTGATGTATTCATTTTTGTGTTCATGTTTTCTATATTGCTCTGGATATTCTGTTCTGGTTCATTTTTCTTTATGGGTTGACTTTTCAGGGTTGGTTTTGTGTTTGTTGAGACTCCTGTATTGCATTTCTTGTTTCGATATATTATATTGTTATTTTGCTTTACAGATACATCTATGATCTCCCTTAACATTCGAAGTTTAAACCAGTTTTAACTTCTGCACATCTTTTTAACTTCCCGTCCATGTGAAAAGACTAAAACTACTGTTGTATATTCCTTTTTTAGTGTGATGGTGTCATGGTTTTCATCATATGATCACTGATTCCCTTCTTTTAATACTGTGGCTTTGATTGAGTTTTGTGACTTCTCTAACTGACTAAGCTTCTGCATGCTGTGCCCAGCATTGCTACCTTAAAGATACACTTAATGATTTTGTTTTTCTAAGCAAAGAGCTTCTTTCAGTATTTCATGTAGTTCTGGTTTAGCTTTTACAAAGTCTCTAAGCTTCTCTTTATCTGCGAATATTTTAATTTCACTGTCATATTTGATAGACAATGTTGCAGGATATATGATTCTTGGTTGGAAGTTTGTCTCTTTCAGGGCTTTGAATGTGTCATCCTTCTGCTTTCTAACCAACATCATTTCTGCAGAGACGTCAGATGACAACCTACAGGGTTTCCCTCTGAATCATAGCTTTGCTCTGAGCCTTGCTGCCTTTAAAAGTATCTGTGTATGTTCATTTTATTAAGCTTGATTATAACATGTCTTGGTGTCTTTCTTTTGGGGTCTAGTTTTTTGTTGCATTTGCTACACATCTTGGATATCTATGTTCTCTTTGTTTATAATCTCAAGAAAGTTTTCTCTCAGGATCTCTACAGCAGTGCTCTACAGCAATGTCATCTATCCCACCTTGTTCAGGAACTCTAGTTAATCATAAATTATTTCTCTTAATAGAGTACCATATGTTTCTTGATGCTTCTTCATTTTTCATATTTCTTTTCTTTGATTTCTCCTCATAAATGCTGGTGACAGTTCTCTATCATCAAGGTCACTAAGTCTGACTTTTGTCTCCTCAGTTCTACTCTTTTGGCTTTGGATTAAATTGTCTAACTCTGTAACTCTGTTATTGATCCGCTGTATTCATACCGTTGACGTTCTATCAGTTCAAATAGCTTACTTAATTTTTCATTTTGTTTAATTTCTAGGACAGTTCTATATATAACTCTTTTGTACTCAACCTCTGATAGTTTCAGAAGGACTTCTTTATCTGAGAAGTTTTTTGATTCTTTATTTTGAGAATTTTCTGGAGTCAAGGTGGACTGCTTCAACAAATGATTAACTATGGTCTGCTACCTGTGTGCCATCTAGAAGCTGTTTGATTTCTCTGGTGTTAGCTCAACAGGAGCTGAGGTGTACTTCTAAGAGAAGGGTTGGCCCCAGGTGAACTCTCTGGGGTGAAAGTCTTTGCCTATTGGGTGACAAAGACAGTACCCAACTTATGGGACACTGGGAGCTGTCAGCTGACTCTATAATGTGGGTCAGTGAAGGGGGAAAAGCTGTCAGGCTTCTCAAGAGACAGATCTCCAGACAAATACACAGGCTTCTCAACCCTAAAAGTAAACTTTACTTCTATGCAGAGAACTGCCCAGGTGCTGAAAAGCTGAGAATTCTCAAGCTAGTAACTGTCCACATGCTGCCGAAAGCAGTCAGGCCCTCAGGAGCAGAAGACCCTACCTTTCAGCTGACAATGGAAGTACGTTACCAGCTGTTCACAGAAGCTGCTGTTCTCTGATAAGGTGAAATAGCAAGAACAGAGGTCAGCAGCCTCTGGCTTGCCTTTGAGAGAGGAAGTTTAGTCCATTGCCGGTGCCTAGTCAAATATGTCAGGTCCTAGGGATCCCCGTATGTCCAGTGCTCCACACAAATATCATTCCAGGTCACAGTTCTCAGAGGGAAATGAGGAGACGTCTGTCTAGTCCATCATCTTTTAATGGATCTTCCTTTTATTGCACTTGATTTTGATTTTTATGATTTTTGCAGTCTGAAAAGATGCTTTGCAATGTTTCAATGCTTTGTACTTTGTTAAGGCTTGCTTTATGGCCTAATATGTGGCCTATTCTGGAGAATGTTTCGTGTACATTAGAAAAAAACATACACTGGGCTGCTGTTGAGTGCAGTGTTCTGTACATGTCTATGAGATCAAGTTGATTGATTGTGGCATTTAGATCTTCCATGTTTTTACTGAGTTTCTTTCTGGATGCTCTGTCCTTCACTGAAAGCAATTTGTTGAAATCTCTTGCTATTATTGTGGAGCTATGAGTTTCTCCTTTCAATGCAGTTAGTTTGTTTTATGTATTTTGGAGCCCTATCATTCAGTTTATAAATAATATAAGTTATGTACTCCTGAGGTACTCACTCTTTAATCATTATATGGTGTCCTTACTTATCCAATGTGGTAGATTTTACTTTAAAGTCTATTTTATCAGAAATTAACATCATCACTCTTGTTCTTTTTTGAATGTTGTTTACTTGATATATATTTTTTTCCCCATTCTTTGACTTTTAGCTTATTCATATCTTTAAATCTAAGGTGTTTTTCCTGTAGGCAGCATATACATGAATCGGTTTTTTTTTAATCCAGTCTGCTACTCTCCATCTCTTTATTGGTGCATTTAATCCACTACTCGACGGCACTTGGCTTTGGCACTTATAGTAATTATTGATAGGTATAAGTTTAGCGCTGTCATTTTGACACCTTTTTTGTGTATGACAGACAATTCTTTCTTCCACTTAAATTTCTGTGCTGAGTAATTTTTTTTCTTTATTCATTTTCACCCTTTCAATGTTGTTTTTATATTTACTGAGATATCATGTTCTTCTTTTATGTTGCTGTGTAGGATTTTTAATTTATTTGTGGTTACCTTAAAACTTAACCCTATTTTTAAAATTTAAAACAGTCTTTATTTTCTTTGTACTGCCTTGACTTCCTTGCCATATGAACAATCAGTGAATACAGTTTTTTTAAGTCCTTCTTTTTGTTATAATGTTGGCATCTTTTACATGACAATGCCAAGGCAGCCAATATGTCTGCCTATTTTCAGTGTTTTACCTTTGATTTATTTTTCTGATTTTCCAATTTGAGTTGATATCTGGTTGCTCTCATCTGCATTCTAGTTTTGGGTTGTTATCTGATATTACCAATTTTGTAACTGAAGGATTCCCTTTAGTAAGTCTTGTAATTTTAGGGTTTTTTTTTTTTTTCAAATTCCGTAAGTTTCTATTTATCTGGAACTGTCCAAATTTCACCATTACATCTAAGAGATAGTTTAGCTGAATATATAGTTCTTGTGTGACAATTTTACTTTCCTTAAAGGTTTTGTATACAAGGACTGTCAATTAAGTTCACAAACTCACCCTAAAAAAAAGTGCTACATATCTCACTGTTGTATATCACTACAGTCACCTTTGAAGTACTCCCCTTGGGAAGCTAATTTTGGAACTTTTTTTCTGAAATTGCCAACACAGCTGTCATCACATTACCCTTGATGTCCTGAATGTCATGAAAATGTCCTCCTTTCAATACTTCCTTTACCTTCAGGTCAATAAAAAAGTCATTGGGGGCCAAATCAGGTGAGTGGAGAGGGTATTCCAATAAAGTTATTTGTTTACTGACTAAAAACTTCCTCACAGATGACTAGACAATTAAGTAAGCAAGCTTGCCCCTATGCCACCATGTTCAATTGCCTTTCCAGAAAGAATTCCAAAATTGCCTTGAAGGGTGGGCTGGTGTTGATGCATAGCCTCCCAAGGGAAGTACTTTGAATGTGACCATAGTGATGTTCAACAATTAGGTATGTAGCACCTAAAACAATTAAGTTCATGGACTTAGTTGTCAGACCTCACATGTCATTCCCTTGTCATCTTGCTTGCACAGTTTCTGCTGAATAGCCCAAGCTTAGTCCTGTTGATTCTCATTTATAGGTTAGTTTTCATTTATCACTGCCCACTTTTAAAATTGTCTGTGTATCTTTAGTTTTGGCAAGTTGGATTATAATATGGGTGTCTTTCTTTTGAAATCTACCTTATGTGGAGTTCAATGAGCATCCTGTATAGACATTTTCTCTTTTCTCATGTATCACAGAAACTTCTATGAACAGATCTTTGACAACTTTCTCTCTATTTTCTATTACCTCCCCCACCCCATTCTGGTATTCAAATCATTCTAGATTATTCCTCTTCCTAGAGCCCAACATAATTCTCACTGTTTCTTGATTATTTTAAATTCTTTCACCTATTTTTTCCTCAGATACTATGGTGTTACATGCTTTATATTCAGCTTCACTAATTCTGCATTGTAGTGCCTCATCCTGCTTCTGACTTTCTACTGAGTTGTCTGATTCTGTAATTATTTTTATTAATTAGCTGAATTTCTAATTCCTTCCTTTGTATGCTTTCTCGCAGCCTGTTCAATTTGCCATTACGCTCTGATGCATTTTGCTTCATCTCCTTCCTGATCTCTTGGAGAGTTTTAATCTTTTGTACTCTATTTCCAATAATTCCAGGAGATTCTCTGGAAATCTCTTGAGTCTTTGTTTTGGGAGCTATCTGAAGTTATTGTTGTCTGCCTCTTTAAATGATTTGATACTGATTGCTGTCTCTGAGCCATCAGTGAGTTGTTGAATTTTTTTTATGTTTGGTTACTGTGTTTTAGCTTCTTATTTCATTTTATTTTGATATGTCTGAATAGACTGGTGATTTGTGCTACTTTGATTATTGATGCCTTTGAAGCTCTAATGTCCTATCATCAGGTGGTTACAGATGTCACTAGACATGTAAGCCCAGGAGTCCATTTAATTTTCTTGTATGGATTCAAAACAGATGTCCAGAGAGTCAGTCACTGAGTACATGGTTCAAGCTCTCCTCTACCATTATAGATGAACAGAGGTGATAATTTTAGGCACAGGTATCCAGCTGTAGCTGTGAGAAAGGGAAGGGGCTAACAACCATCCTTGAATGTCTGTGAGTATGGCATGTCCTCTTATATCTGAATCTAGGTGAAGGAGTTGTTTCTGCCCTAAATTTCCAGCTCAGAGTAGTCAGCAGATTTTTTTTCCTCATTCACCCTGCTTATTGAATTGTTCCCTCTTTGGGTCTAGGAGAATGGTTTAGGGTACACTTAAGAAACGCTACTTCCAGCTTAAGTAGTGGCATCAGACTCTGGAGCTCAGCACAGTGCACAGAAGGGGAGGAAGCACTGGAAAATGGGACAGAGGTTTATCTTGAAACATTTAGATCTGCATGGTAGTTTAGATGCAAGTTATTTAGCTTTTGATGACCAAATTCCACTTTTCACCATTTCTGGAGGAGTGAGTGAACTCTTTGCTCAGTCTCTTCCACTGTGGAGGATCCTCTCTGAATGTCACTGTTCCATTCACCACATTGGCTGAAGATGATTCCCAGAAGGTCAGGTCTGGCCACTCCTAAGTACTTCTGAACCTATTCTTCTTTCCCTATAACTCAGTCTAATTTCTCAATTTTTTCTTTGCTATCCCAGGCTCCCGGAATGTCACATATAGTCTAATCATTTGTTATTTTGGGTCTTTATTGTAAAAGGATCAAAGAAAGCATCTGACTACTCCACGATCTTTGCCCCTAAATAAATGCACTTGAATTCTGACTTTGTCAAAGAACACTGAATGTACTACAGCCTGTCAAAAGAATGAACAAATCTGTCTTGGAAGAAGTACAGCCAGAACATGTCTTAGAAGAAAGAATGGCAAGAGTTCATCACATAAGCTTTATACAGCTCACTACAAGGGACAAGTTCCTGGAGAAAGACAGCAAGCCTGGTAAAGTAGATGGTCAGCGAAAAGGAGGAAGACCTTCAGTGAGACTGATTAATGCAGTGGCTGAAGGCCTCAAACATAGCATTAATAATGAGGATGGCACAGTACCTGGCAGTGTTTTGTTTTGTTTTGTTGTGCTATGAGTCAGAACCAACTGAACTGGTACCAGATAACAGCTTGGTTTGCACAGAATTATGACATCTACTGGTGATGCTGATACATAGAATGCTGGAACTATGTAGTCATTCTTTGGCCAATAAGCACAGTTATGAACATAAGGAGAAACCACAAAAGCAGTATTTGAAAACAAGAAACTAATCAAGAATTAACATTCCAAATAACTGTAGCATTCTTCCCTTATCAGATTAGATTCTCCAAGGTAAGCCTGGAGCACAGCCACTTTCCCACAGTTTTCCAAAGAACCAGGATCTAGTTAAGACTTGGCTGGTCTGGTGGAGTGGGAGGAGAGTGGCAAGCTCCACTCCAAACTCATAGGCTACGTTTCTAAACAAGCACTCATATAATACTGAAAAAAAAACTTACATAAGGTAAGTAAATATTAAAAGGTAGAATTTTAGCTTAAGAGAAAGGTACAACAAGTCTTCAAATAATTCATTCCTAAACGCAAAAGGAAAATGGCATTCCCTGTGAAAGCATTTTACATAAATGCATAAGCTCCATTTTTTCACACTTGTGGTTTTACAAATTGATCTTTCTTCTACTCTTACAAGTAAAAGAATTACTGCTTAAAAGCACTTTAAGATGACAGAATACACACACACACACACACACACACACACACCAATGTTACACAAGGATCTAGCAATCAAAATTTCCTCCAATCCATGGTAGCATTCCTTTCAGTTATCTGATTCCTTTATATTACTTATAAAGGTAACATATTTTGGCAACTATTATATAATTATTTACAGAGCATCTACTGTGAAAAGAAAGTTTTCTACAGTTTAGCCATAACACAGAATAATTCAATAAATTCACCATGTAAAGTATTTCAAATCTGGCTTTAGAACACCTTGAGTTACAGAAATATAGTAGTATTGTATCATTTAAGTTCAAAATATATGTAATTTAAAAATTGAGAATAATGACACCATCAAGAACAGACTCGGCTCTGGAAGTCAAACATTTTATCACATTTATGTTAAAAAACACTTTTTTCTCCTATTTTTGCTTCATGCAAAAATAAAGGAAATAAACAAAGGAAAACAAACTTGCAGAAAAAAAGAAAATGACTTAAACAAGACAATATAACTGCATTAGGGATTTTCAGTTTGGAAGACATTTTAATAGCTTTTCTAATTAAAACTCACCATCATAAAAAATTAACTGCTAAATTTAATTTCCTGCTAAGTATACTGTTTTACATCATTTTTATTAAAAACATGTTTTACTAGATTTTCCAACTAAATTAAATGGTGAATGGTAGCTGTTTTTATTGCTAGTTTATGTGCTTTAATAATTACTTGCAACTCCTCTATTCAGCCAAATTACATGCAATTTTAGTCACAAGCATATTTTTACTAAAGCTTTTTTTCACATATAAGCTGAACAGTAAAAGAATATTGTCTATGTATGTTTTTTGTGTGTGTTTTAAAATTAAATCCAGTGTGTGCAATATTCAGGCAGATAAGACCACAAACAGACTGTAAATTTTCTGACTGTAAATTTTCTGAAGGTTTTCAAAAGTTATTAAGGAGCTACAGCATGTGGCAATTTTCTAAACTAAGAAAATGGAGCTGACTATAAACTGCACAGCCTTGTATATTAATCCTTATTCAGAAATGATAAGGTTACACTGGCGAAAAATAGAATTTCAGTACTAAATGCACACATAGGACTTACTACCCTTTAGACTGCTGCCATTGTGACACTCAGAACTGCTAGGCAGAAATGCATGGAGTATTCACAGAAGTCTAGTCTGAAACACTGGCTCTCGCTTTCTCCTCACAGCATTGTCTTAATTATCCCATATGAGGTAGGTCTATAAATGCATATATATTTTTAAAACTTGCCCAAGCAAGACTCTCATGTTGCCAGATCAGCATGTAACAATCTAAATCAGGATAGAAGAAAAAGTGAAACTGCCACAACCCTACTTACTTTTCCCATGACTGAGTCACTATTTCCCTTACTTACTTCCATTTCTCTTTCTACCTTAAACAGGATCAAGATAAATTCACAAATGTACTGGTCAAGATATGCATAATGTACATGTATGTGCATCACTGCTATATGAAACAGAAATGCATGCCAATTTCAAAAATATTTTGTTCTCATATCCTACATGTTCTATTTTAAGTTATTTTAAGGCTTGAACTCTTTAAGGCAATTTCTTATGGTTCAGCCTAATATGTCATTTTCATGGTGGTGTCCCCATTGGCTGGCTTATCCTGGGGCTCAGTACGTACTTGTTGAATTAATACTAAAATACTGAACCTCTTAACGTTTACTCTTGTCCTCAGTATAACCACTGCTCTAAGTAAAATATCTTTTAGAATTATATTTCTTAATATTTGCCTTCTTTTTGGCCACCTAGCCCCTGACCATTTTTCCTGTTTCTGGAGAATCTGCAGCATATACATTTCAGTGAGAGGCAAAGATATCCACCACAGAAGCCAGGGGGGTTTGAATAATCATGAACAAATATTTACTATAGAAATATTTTTCCAAAGGATCTCTTAATAGCACCTCTTTGGATACCAGTATTCTACGGATTGAACTCTTTCTGAACTCTGGATTCTGGAGGTAGATATTTGTGTAGTTATTCTAAATAGGCCTTGACAGATTAAGAAGACATTAGCAGGCCTTAATTTTTCCCTCCAGGGAGATTCAAAACAAGATGTTTATATAAGTTTTGGAAATTGTAGTAATATAGAAACAGTCTTCCAATCTTTTGACCTTGAAGGTAACAATGCTTTTAAAGTGAAATTGTGATTTAATTTAATGATGAGCAATTCAAATCATCAGAATTAAGAATATTATCTATGGCATAAATAACCTAGAATATATTGATAATACATAATTATTTAAATTTTTACTAAACTGATATTTGTGATAAGTAATTTATCCTTTTTAGCTGTGAGGTAACACCTAATAACCTAAATGTCTTCAACCTAGGCTTAGATCAGAGTCCCCACTGATCTAAGATTGATAGACAGAAACTAAAAGTACTACTATAGACCATAAGATACATAAAATAGACCATGTATTTTTGATCACCACTGTGTACACACACACACATATTTCCTATTACATTATGATGCAAGAAAGACTTTTAGAAAGGTAATGTTGGATGACAAAAACAAGATACAAAATACTGCAAGTGATATGGTCTTAGGTGTATATACGTATCTGTTTAATAACACTTAAGAAGTAGAGACAAAAAAACAAGGTATGTAGAATAGGTGGCCAGCATGGGTTACCTAGGAAAGTGTCTTTGTCTAAGGGGATGAAGTAAGAAAATAAGATACATAAATTATAAAGGCTGTGTGAAAAATAATAATTATGGGAAATGGTTGTATTTTAATTATTTAAATGATGAATCATGTAAGAATTTTCTCAAATAGGACACATAAAAGGAAAATTAAAAATTTAAGAAAAGTCATTGTTTAGTGTGGTGTTTGTATTCTGGAAGAGAAATGTTCCATAAATAAGAAAAACAATATAGTTTCATACAGTGATAAATCCCCTGAGAAGTGTTAAAATCTAGAAATTAGGTAGCGGGACATAACGCTCATCTCCAGAAAGATGTCAGGGCTTGGACAAGTACATTTTGGATTCATGAGGGTATAGATGGTATTTACAGGCACATGACTAGATGTGATCACTTAGAAACTGGATGTAGAAGAAACACTTAAGGCCTGTACCCTTGAACATTCCAGTCCGTAAAGAAGAGAATGAGAAGAGGAATTAAAAAGGTGACTGAAAAAGATGGTCCAGAGAAAACAAAATACACTGCCTTAACCACCAGTCATGTTCAGTGAGATGTGGACTAAAGGTTGGCCAATGAATTAGGCAGCATGAAGAATGTTAGTGATCGTCTCAAGAACCAGAGTAGTAAATATCAAAGCCTATGAGATACTGAAGTGGAGATGATGGGATTGTCACTTAACGTTGTTTGTGTTTTCTGTAAAGTGTATTGGAGTGAGCAGTATAAAGAAACACAGCAGTAAATGAAAGGGCACAATGGGATCAATGGAGGTGCTATAAAAAGGGTACATATCACATCCTGCTTGCATGCAGATCCACTTACTCCAGCAGAGTGAAACCAGTGATAAAGGAAAAAGATCACTGCAAGAGTATACTCAACGAGGAGTGAAAAAGAGGTAGCAAACTTAAAGAGAAAGATTAGGCGTAGGTTGAAACAGGGAAAGTTTATCCATAGAAAGAGTTTTAGGCTTGGTACAGATGCAGGTAGTGTGGAAGTTTCACTGACGAAATCGTGATGTACTTCATATAGGGCTCCTTCTACTGTCTTAATTAAGCTATTAGTAAAACAAAAATTTCAGAGTGAGATGAGGAAGAGATGGCTCTTTGAGTTTCAGAGATGTCGTTATAAAATAGTAATCTTACAGATTGGGAAATCAAATTGACCAAGGAAAGGTTGTAGGATTATGAATCAATCACAACTATAAAATAAGACCAATTAAGAGCTCAGCTGCTAACTAAAAGGTGAGCTGTTGAAATACATCAGCTGCTCCCTGGAAATCTCACGGCATGGTTCTAGTCTGTCCTAAAGGGTCAATATGATTTGGAATTCACTCAAAAGCAACACGTTATAGACAGTGTTGCTGCATGTTTTATGTTACCCATAATATGACCTCAAGTTACATTATCATGAATAAATCTGAAAAAAAAAAAATCTGAAATTTTTTGATAGTAAGCAAAATCTGTATCTATCTCTATGTAACAGGACATTCTTAAACAGCCAAAACAAAACTATACAGTGCTTGTTGATACACATGTATTACAAATGTGGTTAAAGTTTGAAACAGTGAATAGTAGCTCTAAATTAAGGACAGAGTTTTACTCTAGGAAAGGAAGAAAGTAGATGTTGATAAAATGTCAACTTTGGATAAACCAGTTATTGTACATATATGAAGTGGAATCCTACACAACTATAAAGAACAATGATGAATCTAGGTGAACATGGATGAAGCTGGAGAGCATTATCCTAAGTGACATAAGTCAATCAAAAAAGGACAAATATGGCATGAAACTACTACTACAAAATCCCAAGAAAAGGCTTATAACCAGAAAAGAGAAAAAAAAAACTTTGATGGTTATGATGGAGAGGAGGGATGGAGAGGGGGAAATGACAGAAAGGATAGCAGACAAGTGTTAACTTTGGTGAAGAGAGATACAAACCACAACACAGAGGAAGTCAGGACACCTTGACCAAGGCAATGTCACAGAAGCTTTCTAGACACATCCAAACACCTTGAGGGATCAAGTTACTGGGGCTGAGGGTTGGGGACCATGACACTGGTGGGCATTTAGTTTAATTGTCACAATATAGTTCATAAAGAAAATGTTCTACATCCTACTTGATGACTAGCATCTGGGATCCTAAAAGCTTGCCAGCAACCATCAGAGATACTGCTACTGGTCCCATCATCTTTGGAGCAAAAGAGAATGAAAAAAAACAAGGATATGATGAAAAAATAACATTAATCCAAAGTACTAATGGATAAAATGAACCACTGTCTTCACCAGCATGAGCCCCAAAGAACAAGGTGGTGCCTCACTACCACCATCGCACACTCTTAAAAGGGGGATCACAAGAGAAGGTCCGGAAAAAAGCAGGAGAAAATATAGAACAACATTCAAATTCACACATACAAAAAGACCATAATTACTGATCTAACAGAGACTGGGGGAACTCCTGAAATTATGGTACACCCTGCTAATTCAGAACTGAAGCCACTCCTGCAAAGACCACCTATCAGCCAAAGATTAGACAGGCCTACCAAACAAACGACAGCACACATGAGGAATGTGCTTCTTAGCTCAATCAAGTATAAGAGACCTAATGTGCGACATTTGCCCAAAACGAAAGGGGAAAAGATAGGACAGGACAAGAAAACTGGACTAATGAGCATGGAGAACCCAGGATAAAAAGAGAAAGTATAAGAGTGCTGACATATGGCATGGGATTACAAACAATGTCACAAAACTATTGATGTACAAATTTTTGAGTGAGAAACAAATTTGCACTGTGAACTTTCACCTAAAACAAGTTAAAAAAAATTTTTTTAATATAAAATAAATAAATAAATGTTACCTTTGTTAAATACACCTGTAAGCAGATAACCTTCTGTTGCTCTGAAATCTGCTGTGGAATCAAATTTCCTTGGTTCAAGTGCTGGCTGTGCCACATATTAGCTGTGCTTTGGTAACCAGTTATTAAAATTAGGAATAAAAACACATTTCACTTGATTTGAAGTGAAAATCCCATTTTAAAAAGTCCATAACATAGAACAGCTCAGAATGTTAGCTATTATCTCCCTTCTTAGCTTCTGGAAACCCTGGTCGTATAGTAGTTAACTGCTACTGCTGCTAACCAAAAGGTCAGAAGTTGAAATCTACCAGGTACTCCTTGGAAACTCTATAGAGCAGTTCCACTCTGTCTTATAGGGTCACTATAAGTCAGAATCAACTTGATAGCATTGGGTGGGTGGTGTCTTAGCTTCCAGGATATTAAATTTACACAGTACCAACATCACAGGCATGCAACCTGTGCCATTACATAAGGTTCCACAGTCAGAAGTTATGCTTGATTTAATGCCTTGCTCTCACCATCTTGAAATTCTTAATTATTTTAACTTAGAACTTGTGTTCTATAAGAGAAGTTCAATGGGACATTGAAGCATTCATGTGAGCAAAGCATATATATATATATATATATATATATACAATACGCATGTCAGTCATTCCTTGACACCCATATAGGATTCTTCACCATTCACACCCTTTGGCCACTGAGTTGATTCCAATTCACAGAGACCTTAGAGGACAGAGCAGAACTGCCCCATAGAGTCTCCAAGGACCATCTGGTAGATTTGAACTGCTGACCTATCGGTTCCCAGTTAGAGCTTGCCATAGCTCTTAATCACTGCACTATCTGGGCCCCAATAGGATTCTTAGTGCTCTGTAAATTCAGAATTCCAATGGATCCATGAAGCATGGGAGTTTAGCAAGACAAAGGTAAGCATGTTATGTTTATGATCAAACAAGCAAGGGCAGTGATAACCCAAGAAGTCATACTTTTGGTTTGAACCACAGCTTGTGCTGAGTGCACAAAGGAGGCAATGAATGGTGTTCAGTACACACATGCACATACACACACCACAAATATCCAAGGAACCCTATCATATTCTCTTATGCTTTCACTGAAAATAATGGCATAAAAGAAAAAGGAAAAATAAGATACCATGCAGTTGCTTTTCCTTTTTGTCCGTGATTACTCATCAGTAAGCAAAAGCAGAGGGTGTTGGCAGAATGTATGTGTAACAAGAAACAGAATGAAAATAGTTTATTTGGATTTGTGAAGCATTCCCATTTTGTTCTGTTAAGAATAAAGTACAAATGCATGCTCAAGCTATTAAACAGAAATTGGGCAATTTTAGAGATTTCACATACAAGTCAAGTGCTCTTATTCGTAAGTATTGGAAATTGGCATTGTACAGCAGAACAGAAGAGTGGCATAATTTTAATTTTTCTTTACTTATACTAGCATTGAATACCATGAGGAGTTGAGAGATGGCAGAAGAAAGGTAAAGCATTACATTTAGTACCTTTAAAACCCTATTTTTCCTGCTTCTTAAATAATGGGCTTGGTATTTTATTTTGTACAGGGTGCCACAAATTCTGTTACTCATCCTGGATTCAGGCTTTGGCAACTGGTCCTCCGAGGTTACAACATAGCTATGAGCAACATTGTAGGCTACATAGTTGCGTACCCATAATGAGGGAAAGCAGGCCATGGTTTCTCTCAGAAGTTACAAGTCTAAGGAAATATTCCACCCCAGAACTCCTAGCAAATATTTGCTCCTATCTTATTTGCCTGAATGGAATCACAGGCACTTCCCTGATGCCATGCCCATGGCTGCCAGACTTAGTTTAGGACTGAGCCACAAGTCCCCACCTCTCGCCTTATGTCAACAAGTACAGATGTTGGAACTATAAGCACCACGTCTCCCACAGTATACTTATGGGATTGGATTGCACCCTATAGAGTGCAGGAAGCAGTGAGCCATTTGAAGGATTATAAGCAGAAAATGATATGAAGCTGTAGCATTGGGTACAGTGGTGGACTAAAGAAAGAAACATCTTGTAGGAGGCTATTTTAATGATACCATAAAGGGGCGAGGAAGGCCCAATGTGCTGGATGATGGGCAAGGCAGGAAAGGAGGTTGAGACAGATTCCAGTGTATTCATTGGAAAGCTGATATGTATAACTTGACTTAAGTCTAGCAGGAACAACCAGGTATTTCCTTACCCTTGAAATACATATCAGTACATCAGTAGAAAATGTTTTCCTTCCAGAGAAAGTATATTTGAAGTCATACCAATGCATGTTATTAAAGTTAATTTGGATTTATCATCGCATCACTGGTACCGTAGCCAATGATACATCAAGAAAACCATGCCTTTGCATCATAAGACCACTTTTTGCTATTTACATTCTCAAAACTTCTAACTAAAAAAGGTGATGGTATAAAACATGTCACATGTGTAACTAAACAAGTGAATAAAGATAAAAACATAGGTATATAGAATATTACAGTTACTCTATGTCCCCAGTGCCATCTGATCCCTGTTCCAAGAAAAAGAAAAAAAATCAAAATCTGAGGGTGTCTACTCATATTTTAGAAGAAACAAGATTACTTATGTAAACCAGAGTAACTGAAGTCTTACAACATTCCTTAAGAAACATCCTGCCTACTTCAATAGCTACTCTATTTTGTAGTGAGTAATAAATCATTCTGAAATTGTTGATCAGCATACTCTTTCTTTCTTTCGTCATAATCCATGCCAAAAAAAAACACTAAAATCTTTTAGGCTCATATGAAATGAGGAAAAGAGAAGTCCTCCTTTGTTGGACTCTATATGTGCTTTAGAACTAGGTATTTCTTAAACCTTGCCAACACAGAATACAAAAAGCAGCTAGAAATACAGCAATCCCTTGAAACCAGTTTTTAATAGCTAGTATGAGAAAAGCGAAGAATAATTCCCTCTATAAACAGATGTAGGAACAAAACTATACAGTCAAATAGATCATGTAAGCTTGCTAATTATAGAAATAATTCACTGATTTTGAATAAAATTGGCCAATTTTCTTCTATTCATATCCCTTAAATTTCATCTAAAATTACCCAAATAAGGCACATTTACTTGCATACATAATTTTATACTTAACAAAAGATAACAAAGATTTTTCTTAAATATATGAAAATATTAGGCCTAAAATGTTAACTATCTCTACTACTTGGTATATGTATACAGCTTTCTTCCCATCAACAATACTGGGATAAGTCAGGAAGCTTTGATGGACCAAAAAAAAGAAGTCAAGATCTCTCTTTGCTTTATAGCTGAATAAAATAGCTTAAAATCCTAGCAAAATATCTGCTGATCCAGCCAAATCACTCTGGTAAGTTATCCTTTTACATCAGTATATATTTTGGGTTGAAACTCTGTCTCAGGAAAAGTATTCTAAGTAAAAGAAAACACCCAAGCAAATATTTTCATACCTACCTAACTCGCAGCCAGATGAATGATGGCCCAAGGGACCAAAGTTAGAAAATGTCACAGAAATCTAAACTACATTGATAAAGCATATATTTTAAGATTAGGGAACAGAACACTGATAAGCTTGGATTTGATAATGAATTTCTGCTTAAAAATCAATCTAACATTGTAGCATTGAAAAAAGCACTTCAATTTAAAAATAATGAAGTAGATAGTATGACCTGAGTTCAACAAAATCACTTTCACAGAAAAACATAAAAATTTTCACACAAGTTAAAGGTGTTGGTTGTGTTAAGAGATTCTGACTTTTCCGGTTGTTGATTTTGTTTAAATTTCAAAGGCTTACCATCTTGCTGGCCATGAAGAGTCTGTGGACTTTGCATTCTTTCCTCTAGATTGGAGCTAAGATCAGAGTTCACAGCTGACATCCGCGTTGAATCACTCATATCAAATTCATCACTTTCTATTGAACTTTCATCCTGAAAATAGTTTTAAGATATCATCAAGCATCTTAAAATATAATACATTCAAATAATAGCCATTTTATCCACAGTGTC
The DNA here is from genome assembly GCA_028571685.1 of Heterohyrax brucei. NCBI lineage: Eukaryota > Metazoa > Chordata > Mammalia > Hyracoidea > Procaviidae > Heterohyrax > Heterohyrax brucei. The sequence goes on from CM053152.1 coordinate 43,320,688, forward strand.
AGAGTTTAGCCAGGGAGTTAGCTTTTACAGAACTCAGTAAAACAGTTTACCCATTAGCAGATGCTTGAAATAACAAATATTAAAATAATTTCTTTCTTCAAGGAATTTTAAGACTTGTGAAGAATTAAACAACGTGTCTACATACAGGCAACCTCAGTAAGTGTGAGAGTGTGTTTAAGCAAATGTGGCATGGGACTGAGCCTGAATGCTGAAAGAATGAATTTTTTAAAATTAATAAAATCTGCCACCCCAATAGAATCCATCACAAAACACAACATAAAGAGAAATACAAGTTTGATTTAAGAATGATTGAACTAATAAAATCTTCTAAGCTGAAATCTTACAGTACAGTAAGAAAATCTTAACCAAAAAGTTTTTCCTGCAAATAGGGTGGATTCTATGACTAGACAAACTCACCAGATATGTCTAGATTCAGGGTCTACATTTGCCAGAGAGGAAGGGAGTCCCAGTGCACTCTTTCTTTCAGAACAAGGCAATACAAATTACACTGGAACCACAAAGAAGAGCTTTAGGCAAATTCGTACAAGATCTGTTTGCCAGAAGCCAGTTCAACAGATAGATAAATCACCAAAAGATCCATTTGCCTAATGATCAATTCATCAAAATCTGCCAAATATTAAATCAATGTTTAAGATATTTTGTTGCGGTCATTTCATAGAAGTGAAATCCAATGGCAAGCTTACACAGACAGGAAGACCTAAGAAACCTGTGTGAAATGTAAAAGTTGCATCAAAATCACCAGGTTTGATTTTAATTTACAAATGTTTGATCTGACAGTTTAATATAATAACAGCAGCAGTACCAGTAGTGTTGCTACTTATGATGTAGATGCTATTCTCGATATTTACCCCCTCACTTAATTTTCCCTACAATCTACGAGTTAAATATTAGTGTTAACTCAGTTTTTCAGATGAAGGAATTGAGACAGAAGTTAATTTCCCCCGCACTATAACACATCAGAACTAGAATTCATAAAGTTACCCAAACTTGATGAAATAATGTCTTTAAAGAATTATCTTAACCTCAGAAACTGTATCCTAGTGTCAGCAAATAGCTTGCTATGGTTAGACAGCAGGAATATCCTGGTCACTGAAACCCTTGCAGACTAACAAACTGCCATTCTAATCCACAGTTCAGAACCTGATGTCTGGTGTTCTTCCTTTATGAAATGTGGGACTCTCTCTGGGTATACTGAGTAGCTCTAGCTCTTCATTAATTCAGCAAGGAAATGCCACCCTGTGGGGCCTCTGGGTAGTAAGCCAGACAGTTTTCTGGCAGCATGTCCCATTACTCAGAACACTGCATTTTTTCCAGTTCTAAATTCTAAGAAAATTCAAAGCATCTGAAATAAGTACATCTATTTTGAAAGAGAATTCAATGTGCATTTCAGTGTTATCAGTGTGTACCATACACACACATACACACAACATACAGGTTTACAGTATCTGTGATTTTGTAGTATTTTAGAGCAGATTCACTGGGTTGTGATTTCAGATCCATGCTCTACCACTTATTCGATGTTTCACCTTGAGCAGACTACCTAACATTTCTGTGCCTCAGTCATCTACAAAATTGGAAAAATATTAGATTCAATCTCATAGGGTTATGTGAGGATTGAGAATGTATTACATACAAAATACACACGTAGTTTTGTCAGGGACACAGTAAGCACAATAAAACTTATTTCTATTGTTACATAGTATATGTGACAAATACAACAGTGGCTAACAACAACAAGCAGTATATAATAAAGTATGCATTTATAGTATTTATAGCTATAATTTATAGTGTTTGAATAAAACAAAAACAACCAAACTCATTGCCATTGCCTTGATTCTGACTCATAGCATCCTTGTAGGACAGAGTAGGACTGTCCCATGGTGTTTCCAAGGCTATGATTTTTATGGAAGCAGACTGTTGCCTTTTTTTTATTTATTTAATATGACTGAGTGAAAATGTGCATTCCCGAATAAATTTACATGCCCACTTATATGCAGCTTCCACTGCTCTCCCTGCCCGGTGACAGCACACTATTCCTCTCTGCTCCATACATGTCTCATCCCCCCAACAGCCTCCTTTCTCCTCCTCTCCACCCACTCTCCTTCCTCCAGCCAGAGGTCAGCAGAATGATATCCTATAGATGTATACAAAGATAAAGTGAATCCAATATATGGTCACTCTACATCGCCATGTCCAATCCATTCGTGTCCAAAGAGTGGACCTTCATTATGATTTATGGGCAAGGGCAGCATCAGGGCCAGCGGCCATGCTCCCAGTGGAACCCCAAAACCGTTGGACCATCATTTGAGGTCTTTTAGTGGAGATCTCAGGATGCACCCCTTTTTATTCTTGTGTTGCCAGTGAGACTCAACTTTGTGACCTCCATCGCGGATATCACTGGTGGTGGCCGGGCACCATCTGGTTCTTCCGGTCCCAGGTCGATGTAGGCACCCACTCTTGTGGGTCTCTCTATCTTCTGGGTTGTCTTTACCCCATGTCATTTTGGTCCTCAGTGAGCATCCATTCCTGCTGAGTTGGGACCATTTGCTGTGCCCTTGGATGGCAGCTTGGCAGCTTTTAAGACCCCAGACGCCACTCACCAATGTGGGGGTGCAGAGAGCCCTCTTAGCAAAACGCTAGTTGTGCCAATTGGCCTCAATTTCGCCTAAGAGCATGGTCCCCTGTCTCCTGACCCAGCTACTCTATCCTTGCAATATTGGGTTAAGATGGAAGGAGTACTCAAGTTATGCTGAAGTCCATTTAATGTTGTTCTTGTTTCTAATGTGTGCTATCACTGCTTTCTCCCAACCAGATTTCTAGCAACTATCTAATCTAAACCCTCCCCCCTCGCCCTCTCTCTCTCCTCTCCCTTGCAGCTGTCAAAGAGTCTTTTCTTCTATACACAAGTCTGTTTTTGAGATCTTATCATAGAGGTCTCATACAGTATTTGTCCTTTTGTCGCTGACTACTTTCACTCAACATAATGTCTTCCAGTTGAAACCAGGTTATGAGATGTTTCCTGGAATCATTGCGTAGTGCTCCATTGAGTATATGTACCATAGTTTACCTATCTATTCTTCTGTTGTTGGGCATCTGGGTTGATTCCATCTTTTTGCTATCATGGACTGTGCTGCGATAAACATTCTTGCTGCCTCTTTTTTTTCTGAGGAATGGCTGGTGGGTTTGAACCACCAAATCTGTGGTTAGCAAATAAGCACTTAATGTGCCACCAAGGCTCCTTATTGTGTCTATTAAATACTAAAATAAATTTAAATATAGTAATAAAAGTAACTAATGTGTGTTTATAAAGCTAAACATACTCTTGGTAATACCTTACTTTTACACAAATAATGCATACCTTCTACATCTGCTTGCCAATCACACTCTCCCCTGCTCCTGGAGGGGTGTGTGTGTGTGTGTGTGTGTGTGTGTGTGTGACTATACATATATATATGTGTCAAATCCATCTATATGTGACAATGTATGTGAGTGTATGTGTTTTTAGAGAAAACCTATATACAAAGAGTCAGGTAACAGCCCTTATGCAGTGAAAATAATTGTACAAATTGCTATTGCATATTATGAATAATTGATACACATTTATTACCACTAAATGGCACTCTTCAAAGCATACCTCTTAAGAAGTTTTGACAAGAGATGAAAATGGTTAAATTCTATGCATAGCTGTCCTGCATTTTTGCTGTATGTAAGTATCAACATTTTTAATCAGTTTTCCTTAATAATTGTGACTTAAATCTCTCTCACTATCACTCCCTAGGAAATATAATCCAATTTTCACAATTCTACTGCTTACTAGAGTATCAATTATCCAGTTGCTATACATTTATGAAAAGCTTTAATTAAACTAAGTGACTATGTTCAGTCTGTAAGTTCTATTCCAATTACCAAGTGATTAAATTATTATCTTTAATAAGACGTGGCAAAGATATGTGAAATACAACATTGTGTTTTTATCAACATGAAGATAATGCTAATCATGCTAGGAGGAAATCACTTAACATTTCTAAGGGTGAAGAATGAAAGCTTGGTAAATGTGACAATAAGTCATTACCTTATTCATGATCATCTCTAGAACATTTGCCTCAATCTTTCCACATATGAGCTTCTATTTTGTACAACCACCAGGGAAAGAGAGTCTGCAACCTGTAATGTGAGCTTACTGTAAATGGGACTAACATCTCGTGGTAGTGAAAGCAATGCTCAACTACTATAGCAATTCTGCCCCCTTGAAACTTTACTTTTTTAAAGTTGCAGAAATATTTTACTGTAATAATTTTCTTCACAGTTATCTTTAGAAGTAGCCTTTAAAATCATAATACTAAGAACAACAGCTTTATCACTCAGTTTTCAATTCTGTTTTGAGAAGTGCCTAGAAACCCAGGTCCCTGATCTGCGCCACATTTCATTTCAGTTTCCATCTTTCAAATATTACTTCTAAGGGGTCTCTACTACATACCTACTGGTTGTTGTCACTGCTATTGTTCTGATTGGTTCCAGATCTTATTATCTCATTTCTTGAACAATGAAATTATCTCCTTTGTAGGTCTATCAAAGGGTGATGGTTTGAACTAACCCTGCAGCACCACAGAAGAAAGGCCTAGCAATCTACTTCCATGAAGATAAAGGGCCCCAAAACCCTATAAAACAGTTCTACTACCTATGGGACACTATCACTCAAAATCCACTTGATAGCAATGGAGAAAATGAAGTTTGCTGTTATTGTTGTTAGGTGCCGTCAAGTTGGTTCTGACTCAACAAGCAACCCTATGCACAACATAACAAACACTGCCCAGTCCTCCACCATCCTTACAATCTTTGCTATGTTTGAGACCATGGTAGCAGCCACTACGTGAATGCGTCTAGTTGAGAGCCTTCCTCTGTTTCATTGACCCTCTACATCACTAAGCCTCATGTACTTCTCCAGAAACTGATCCCTTCTGATAACATGTCCAAAGTATGCAAGACAAAGTCTCACCATCCTCACTGCCAAGGAGCACTCTGGCTTACTTCTTCCAAGACAGATTTATTCATGCTTTTAGCAGTCCATAACATATTCAATATTCTTCACCAACATCATAACTCAAAGGCATCAATTCTTTGGTCTTATTTATTCATTGTACAACTTTTGTATGCATATGAGATGATTGAAAATATAATGGCTTTAGTTACACACACCTTAGACCTCAAAGTGACATCTTTGTTTTTTAACACTTTCAAGTCTTTTGCAGATGTCCCCAATGCAATACATTTTTTGATTTCTTGACTGCTGCTTCCACAGGAGTTCATTATGGATTCAAGTAAAACAAAATCTTTTACAACTTCAATTTTTTCCCTATTTTATTATGATCCTGCTTACTGGTCCAGTGTGGACATTTTTGTTTTCTTATGTTGAGGTATAATCCATACTGAAGGCTGGAGCCTTTTATCTCTGTCACTGCTTCAAGTTCTCTTTGCTATCTGTGAGCAAGGTTGTATTATCTGCATATAGGGTGCTAATCAATCATCCTCAATCCTGATGCCATGTCCTTCTTCATACAGTCCAGTTTCTCAGATTTGCTCAGCACACAGATCAAATAAGTGCAGTCAAAAGATACAATCCTGGTGCATACCTTTCCTGATTTTAAACAATGCACTATTCCCTTGTTGTGTCCCAATGACTGCCTCTTGGTCTGCGTACAGGCTTGCATGAGTACAACGAAGTATTCTGGAATACCCCTTCTTCACACTGTAATCCATAATTTGTTCTGATCCACATGGTTGAATGCCTTTGCATAGTTAATAAGACACAGGTAAACATCTTTCTGGTATTGTCTGCTTTCAGCCAATATTCATCTGACATCAGCAATGATACCCCTTGTTCCATGTCCTCTTCTGAAGTGGGCTTGAATTTCTGGCAGTTTCCTGTTGATGTACGGCTGCAACAATTTATGGATGATCTTCAGCAAAATTTTCCTCGTGTGTGACGCTAATGATATTGTTCAACAATTTATGCATTCTGTTGGATCACCTTTCTTTGGAATAGGCTCCACTACACATCTCTTCAAGTCAGTTGGGCGGGTAGGTATCTTCAAACTGCTTGGCATAATCAAAGAGCACCTCCAATTCTGCATCTGTTTGTTAAAACATCTCAAGTCATATTCCATCAATTCCTGGAATCTTGTTTTGTGTCAATGAATTCAGTACAGCTTGGACTTCTTTCTTCAGCACTATTGGTTCTTGAGAAAACCCTGGCAGTGTAGTGGGTTAAGTACTACATCTGCTAACCAAAAGGTAAGCAGTTCAAATCCACCAGGCACTTCTTGGAAACTCTATGGAGAAGTTATACTCTGACCTCGAGGGTCACTATGAGTTGGACCCAACTTGATGGCAGTGAGTTTTTAGTGGATATTAGTTCTTAAATATACGCTATTTCCTGAAATGTTTGGATGTTGACTAGTTCTTCTTGGTATAGTGACTCTATGCATACTTTCCATCTTCTTTTGATACTTCCTGTGTCATTCAATATTTGGCATATAGAACCCTTCAGAATTAAAACCTGAAGTTTGATTTTTTTTTTCCCTCAGGTCTTGCAGCCTAGGATATGCTGAGCATGCTTTCCTCTTGGTTTTCTATCTCTGAGACTTTGCACATTTCATTAAAATGCTTTCTTTTGTCTCTTCAAGCCACCCTTTGAAATCTTTAGTTCAGATATGTTATTTCATCATTTTCTTTAGCTACTCTGCATTCAAGAGCAAGTTCCAGAGTGTCTTCTAACATCCATTTTGGTCTTTTCTTTCTTTCAAATGACCTTTTGTTTTTATCGTGCATGATAATGTCATTAGTGTTCAATATATCAAATCTATACTTCAGAGTCTCAAAATTCAGGTGGGATACATTCAAGTTCATACTTTGGCTCTCAGACATCTTTTAATTTTCTTCCACTTCACCTTGAATTTGCATGTGAGCAACTCATGATCTTGTATGCAGTTGCTCCCAGCCTTGTTCTATCTGATGTTACTGAGCTTTTCCATTGTCTGTTTCCACAGATGTAGCTGATTTGATTGTTGTGTTTTACATCAGTCAGGTCCAAGTGTATAGTTGTCATTCATGTTGTGGAAAAAAGGGTATTTGCAATGAACAAGTCATCGGACTTGCAAAATTCTATCATGTGATCTCCAGAGTCACTTCTGTCATCATTTCTAGCAGCATTTCCAACTACTGATCCTTCTTTGTTTTCACCTCAAGAATTCTAATCTCCAGTAATTACCAATGTATCTTGTTTTCACATTTGATCAACCTCAGACTGCAGAAGTTGGTAAAAATCTTAATTTTCCTTTTCTTTAGCATTAATGGTTGGCAAAAACTTGGATAACAGTGTGTTAACTGGTCTTTCTCATAGCCATATGGATACAAGACAGAGTTGTACTTCAGGGTGGACCTTGATGTGTTCTTTTTGACAATGAAAGTACTGTCTTCAATTGTCATTTCCGGCATAAGAGACCTTATGTTTATCAGATTCAAAATGGTCAAATACCAGTCCATTTCAGTTCACTAAAACTTAGGATATCAATCCTTATGTATTTCATTTTCAATGGTTTTCAACTTTTCTAGGGTCTTATTTTGTACATGCCATATTCCAATTATCAAACCCTGGTGGCACAGTGGTTAAGTGCTATGGCTGCTAACTAAAAGGTTGGCAGTTAAAATCTGCCAGGTGCTCCTTGGAAACTCTATGTGGCAGTTCTACTCTGTCTGTAGGGTCACTGTGAGTTGGAGTTGACTCTATGACAGTGGGATGTTCCAATTACTAACAGATAATTGCATATATTTCATCTCATTTGGAGTTATGACATATCAACAAATGAAGGTCTTAAAAGCTTATCTCCATCTATATCACTAAGGTCAACTCTACTCTGAGGAGGCAGCTCCCTGATTGTATATTAAGAAACTTCCAACTTGAGATGCTCTAGACTACATCGGACAATGTTCTGCTGCTATTCAAAAGGTTTGCACTGTCCGTTTTTTCAGAAGTAGATCACCAAGTCCTTCTTCCTAATATTAGTCCAGAAGCTCCTTTGAAACCTATTGACCATGGATGATCCTGCTGGTATCTGAAATACCAACGGCATGGATTCTGGCATCACAGCAACACACAAGCCACCACAGTATGACAAACTGACAGATGCGTGGTAGAAATGTAGTCTACCTACCTCCAATTTCTTTACCACCAGTCCTGCCTTTCAACTACTGCCAAATTAATCTTTCTATTTCTAAACATGTCACTGCTCTGTTCACACAGTTATACTCATCCTATCATCTACCAAGTAATACGTTAAATACTCAACAGAACACTTACGGTTTTTTTTTCTTTATAAGACTATGCAAAAATCTGTCTTACCAACCTTATCTTCCAATTTTCTATTTTCACTGACCTCATGTTCCAGTCAAATTAAAACTTCTGCTATTAGCCATTACATGAAACACATTATCTCAAATCACATCTAAAGTATACGAATGCAGATCCTGTTAAAAATTTAGATCTCCTCGTCCTATATGGATTTCACATTATAATCTTTTGGATGGGGCCCTGAAACATGCATTAATATATTTCCCAGATGTCTCTAATGCTTGTTGTCTGTCCATCACTAGTCAGGCAAACTCTGCAATGATGGACTTGCTCTTTAATATTTTGTTTAATAAGGCTAACATGAGCCACACATGATTATTGATAGCTTGAAACATGAAGACTGATTTTTCAATATTATATAATTTTAATTAATTTTCAATTAAATTGATAGTGGCTAAAATATTGGACAGTACAGATTAGATAATTCATCATTAGATTCATTAAATATGTACACTCCTTCTCTACTAGCAATGCAGTGAATACTCTAATACCTAAATTATTTCATTCATCAAATTCATTAGTATAAATTTCTAGAGTCAAAACATGTAAATACCTGTTTAAAGTTTTTAGTAAATATTTCCAGAATCTTTTCCAGGAAATTTGTTTCAATTTAAACTCTCACCAGCAGTTTATAAGAAGATCAAAAGATCTTACATTTACTACTATATTTTATATGGTATTTCTCAAAGTATTAAGTCCCAAACAAGTGCATACACTAAAATTTTGTTTTGACTAATAAAATGATACTGAGTATTGTTTCATGTTTATTAGTCATACTTATGGACAGTCTTCAAAGATGGCTACCATTGATTTCTTGTCTACATGTACAAGCACGACATTCTTCAGATCAGGAGACAATGACTGTCTTTCCTCTCCTTGAAACTGAACTGATTTTGTCACTTGTTTTGACCAACAGAACTTCTGCATCCTATTTCTTGTTAGCTTGTTGCCATGTAAGAAATGTGATTGTCCTGTGATTGTTATGCAGAGAAGAATACCAAGATACCTATATGGAGACAAGGTCAAGTGCAGGAGCATCAAGGAGTCAGATATATAGGTGAAATAGTCTCAGACCACCCACCTAGTCCAGTGGCCAGCAGAATGTAACTAAGTAGTACCAGCTGATAAGAAAAGAACCCCCAGGTGAGTCTTACCTGAACTCGCATCCCACAGAATAATGAGAAATAAATGGTTGCTGTTCTGTTACATCTCTAAATTTAATGAATGTTACACAACAAGAGATAAGTGACAGCTGTGTATTTCTCCCTTTGAGCAGCACCATCTTGCTCTAGTTCCACTGCCATGTTTTTACAGAGACAGCGCATACCTTCTGTGTTTGTTTGCTGGCTGGGCCCTTCCCCACAAGGCATCCTCACAAACACTGCCATATCAAGCTTCTTCCACACATTTGTGTAAAAAAACTATTAGCATAACACATTTAGGAAAACACCTCATGCGAGTTAGGGCATGGCCAGTAAACAAATGCAGAGGATGCATGTCGTCTGCATAAAATAATGTAACTGGCTTTAACAAAATGAGAAGTTTGTAATTGTTAAAGAACTACAGATTGTAAATTAAGAAGACTTTGAGCTCTGAGGTCAAGTGGATTTAGGGTCAAGTTTCTGATCTGCTCTGTACTAGTTTTATCATTAAACCAAACAAAAACCGGTGCCATTGAGTCAATGCTGACTCATAACAACCCTCTCAACAGAGAAGAACTGTCCCATAGAGTTTCCAAGCAGTGCTTAGAAGATTGGAACTGCCGAACTTCTGTTTAGCAGTCACAGCACTTAACCACTGCACCACCAGGGTTATCACTAGGGTAAGTTTTATCAACTCAAAGCCTTTGTTCTCTGCCAGCAAAATGGAGACAAAACACCTGGTTATTTTATTTTAAGGATTAAATCACATAAAATGGTAAAGCCCTAGAACATAAGGTAGATTCCAGCTATCACACTACAGGCCTTTATTTATTTGTTTATTTTTATGTTTATCAACTTACAAAATAATTAACAAAATCTATATAGATAAAAGAACAAAACCAAAAATCAAACTCATTGGCATCAATACAGTTCTGACTCACAGCAACCTTTTATTGGCTAATGGTCAAAAGTAGATCCCCAGGCCTTTCTTCCTAGCCAGTCTTAGCCTGGAAGCTTTCTTAAAACTTGTCCATCATAGATGACATTGATATTTGTAATACCAATGACACAGCTTCCAGGATCACAGGAACACACAAACCACCACAATACAATAAACCGACAGCCAAGTGATGGACTTACTTTCTTACCTGGCTAAAGTTCCAAAGTCTATCATTTCAGTCCTATGCTTGTATACCACCTCAACTTCCCTGCCAAGACCCTAAACCTAACTAAGTCCAATTTTCCCCTTAGTCTACACATCCCCTATAGAACAGAACATCTCTGAATGATTTTACTCTAAATATGTAACCAAGACACGTGGAAGTAAACCATTTTCCTGTTTCATTCACTCTCCCCTTTCCAAGATATCTATTGCATACATCATCCCCGATTCTCAAACTTTCAACACCTTTCCAGATATCCTCACTCAGTGCTGATTCTCCTGTTTCCTTTTTCACTGAGACATTAGGAACAGAGGAAAACTTCTACATGCTCCACAATCACATCCATCCATTGACTACTATCTCACACCATTTTCTTAGTCCTCCTTCCTGTCTGTGATCCTTCCTAAAGCCAGGTCTTCCAATTCTGCACAAGAAAGCATCTCCACTCAGATTCACCAATGCTTCTTTTCTCCAGCATCATTAATTTGTCCCTCTGCTACATGAGTCCCTTCAAGATGCAAACATGCCATCATTTCTCTCCTCTTAAAAAACTAAGAATAAGCACCTCTTGATCCCATTATCCTTCTAGCTGCTATTCCCTTCTTCTGTCATCCTCCATAGTAAAACCCTTGCAAAGAGCTGTGATCTCCAATTCACTGTATTCCCATTCTAGGCTTTCAACCCTACCACTCCACAAAATCTGCTGCTGTCAAGGACACCACTGGCTACATACAAATTCAGTTCTCAGTCTTTTTTTGAAATGACTTAATAGCTGATTTGAAACAATCAACATTCTAAACTCTTTGAAAGATTTTACTCAGTTGTTTTCTAGCTCACAACTTCCCCTGATTATTCTGCCAACACACTAGCTGTACTTTCTCAGTTTCCTTTAATGGTTATTTCTCATCTCCCAGTTGTCTTAACCTTGGTGTTCCTTTACCGAATCTTTAGGTTTTGCTCCTCAATCTACACTCAATAACTTGGTAATACATTCCACGTTCATTCCTCTAAATATTACATATTTTGATGCCTAACTGCAATACATTCAGCTTAATCTTTCCTCTGAGCTTCATACACTAAATACTTAATTGACAGATCCAGTTAGAATCTAATAAACATCTTAAACCTACTTGGATTTCTAATAAACAGCTCAAAGCTGAACTTTTAATGTCACACCTCTAATCTGCTCCAGCCATTCATACCATTACCAGTAAATGGTAATTCTGTTCTGCCTACTCAAATTAAAAAAAAAAACAAAACCTAGTCATCATTAAGTATTGTTTTTCCTTCATACTCCACATCCAGTCTGTAATCAAATCTCAAAATACGCTCATGATCTGAGTTCTTTTCACTATCACTCACTATCTTTACACTACATCTGATTGAAACCATTATCATCTCCTTTCCTAAACCTGCAACAGCCCTTAGAGGTTCTTGTTAGATCCAGTTAAAACGTATACTCCGTGAACCATATGTTGGAAGCACTTTATGGTTCTATACATCTATAGGATATCATCTTGCTGACCTCTGGCTGGAGGAAGGGGAGTGGAAGGAGAGGAGGGGAAAGGAGACTGTTGGGAGGATGAGACATGTATGGAGCAGAGAGGAATAGTGTGCTGTCACCGGACAGGGAGAGCAGCGGAAGCTGCATATAGGGGGGCATGTAAATTTACATGTGAATGTACATTTTCACTCAGTTATGTTAAATTAAAAAAAAAAAAAACGTATACTCCGTGGACTACCACATGACAAAATTAGCATCAGATTCACCTAGAAGGAAGTAATAAAAGAAACAGCTTGCCAACTGGCAGCATCTGATTCAGAAATGACTTAACAGCAATAGGTTTATACACAAAGACTGCCAGTTCAGTTTGCAAACTCATCCTAGAAAAAGGGCTACCTATCTCACTGCTGCCTATCACTATGGTCACCTCTGAAGTATTCCCTTTGGGAAGCTGTGCACTGAAGCCAGCACCTAGTCCACCTTTCAAAGCAATTTTGGAACTCTTTTTCTGGAATGGACTTCAGAACTGTCGTATTATCCTAGATATCCTGAATGTCATTAAAATGTCTTCCTTTCAATATTTCCTTTATCTTTAGGTCACTGGAGACCAGACCAGACAAGTAGGGAAGGTGTTCCAATACAGTTATTTGTTTACTGGCTAAAAATTCCCTCACAGACAACTTTACCATTAAGTTTATGAACTTGCCATTGTTGCCACACGGCACATTGGCCATTTAAGAAAGAACTCCAAGATTGCTTTGAAGGGTGGATTAGGCACTAGTGTTGGTGCATAGCTTCCTAAGGAGAGTACTTCAAAGGTGACCACAGTGATATTCAGCAATGAGGTATGCAGCACTTAGCACAACTAAGTTTGTGGACTTAATTGTCAGATTGTGTATATCATTTATTTTTTATTGTCTAGCAACCCCATTAGAAGGTAAGGTTTTTATGAATACAGGCTTTTTGTCAATTCATTCACTTATCCACCACTTATTCACTTATTTTCAGTATCTTCAAGAGTGACAAGAACATAAAAAGTACTCAATAAACCTCTATTAATAAAATTAATGTTTATTAAAATTTAAATATAATTTATCACAAAACAATATCATATTTGAATTTGGTTTTAACGTGACTTACCCACTTCCTTCTTTTAAATGGAAATACTGGTGGTCTAGTGATTAAGTGCTATGTCTGCAACCCAAAAGGTGGGCAGTTCGAATCAGCCAGGCACTCTTTGGAAACCCTATGGAGCAGTTCTACTCTGTCTTATAGAATTGCTACGAGTCAGAATTGACTTGATGGAAGAGGGTTTTGTTTTCTGGTTTTCCTTTAAATAATCATAATTTATAAAATTTTGTCAAGAATTATTTTCCTAATTTATTTACAAATTAAAAGGACCTATTTTTTTGCATGTGAAATGCTGAATGATATTTTTTAGACGCCAGAACACTCAACATATTTGGATTATATTTTAGCACAAGATTGATCTTATTTTCTGGCCTCTAAATGAGCTTGTTACAAACAATTTGATGGCTCTAAGTAATGTATAGGACTTTTTAAAGTTTCAATTATGCAATGAAACAGAGAGATATTTTTTTCCTTTTTCTTTTTCCATTCTCAGGAATACCAAACCCATTGTTGTCAAGTTGATTTGTACTCGCGCCGACACTACATGTTACAGAGCAGAACTACTGCATAGGCTTTTCTTTTCCGTTATCTTATGGAAGCAGATCATCAGGCCTTTCTTCCATAGTGCTGCTGGGTAGGTTCAAAGAGCCAACCTCTAGGCTGCAAGTCAAGTGCAAACCATTTGCGACACCCAGAGACCACCTCAGGAGTAGATAGATATTAATATTTTCTTAATTGTCAATGTCTTTAACTTGATAATTTTCATTACGACATATTTAATCACTCATGCTTAGCCCTCTGGTAATATGCAATCTGAAAGTGCAGTATACAGATCTTCTTATAAGAATGCACCTGCAATAAAGTCTACTGAGATCAATTTCATAAATGCAACTTTTATACTGAACCTGCTCAATCATAAAGGAAAACAAAACTTTTGTTTTGAGTTTATGGATAAAATTTAACAGTTATTTTAAAAGAACTTACCACATAACACTATACCATATTTTTATGCAAATAACACACACCTTCAATATTTGTTTGCCAACCACACACTTCTGCCAAGAGATATTTTCTTAAGTGCTGTTATGTCATTTTTTACATGTTGCTGAAAAGAGATTAGCACAGTATGCTGATGAAAATACCTTACAGGGGGAAGGAGTGGTTGGCAAACAAATGTAGAGGGTATGCATTATTTGTGTAAAAATACAGTATTTGAAAAATATTAAATCACATTTTCCATTCTGAAACAGCTGGAGAAACAATTTATTACCCTGAGAAACTATTTGTAATATACATGATCTGAATGCCTCTAGTAATTAACAGCTATTAACTAGTTAAAAGGAAACCCTGGTAACATAGTGGTTAAGAGCTACAGCTACTAACCAAAAGATCAACAGTTCAAAACCAAGTTTTCCTTGAAAATGCTCTGGGCAATTCTACTCTGTCCTATAGAGTTACTATAATGTCACTATGAGTCAAAATCAACTTGATAGCAATAGGTTGGGTTGGGTGGGGTTTGGTAACTAGTTAAAAAGCATTTACTGATCTTTTACTGTATATCTCTGTTGTTATGTATTGTGAGGAACAAGGCATATATATAGCTTAGTCTCTACCTTTGAGATATTTCATCAAAACTAAGGAGAAAACTAGAAGCCTAAAACTGAGTACTAAACATATGCCAATAGTGTCTGATACATGCCAGCACACGGCTAGATTTTTACAATACAAATAAAATAAAATAATCTAAAGCATTAAAACACATCTAATTAAGGAGGGGTAGAGTCAGGATGGCAGACTAGACACACATCCCCTTAACTCACTCCAAAAACTAAGGCCAGGATTGATAATTAAATGGAGCTTGCTGGACACCCAGTGAGCCTTAGGACATGGCAGAGGGCTGTCATTTTGGACTACATGCCACTGAATGGGAAACTTCTCTTTCACTGACCCCACCCTTGTTGAATGGCTTGCTCTTGCAGACTGAAGGTAGCTACCAGCTCTAACTTTTTTCCTTTTTGTTAGCCTGTGGCAGCAATTGGACTTAACTGGCAGCAAAGTTCTGCCACATTGCTGATGTGACCAGCAGGTAGAATAGCCACACTTTGGGATACAGGCTCTGGATTCTGAGGACCACGGCCCCTATACCCCTCTTTCTGAACCTCTGCCATTGATTTGCTATTTCCCAGAAGATGGGAGGGCCTCTATGGGACACCATTTTGTCTTACTGGGAGGCAGAGCTACCCAAACGGAGGCCTCAGCATGGGCTAATTCCCAGGATAGGAGGCAGTGCCAGCCTGGGGGGTGCCTCCCCAGAAGAAAAGCTGTGTTTAGCACAGTTGACCCCTCAGGTAGGACCCGACACCTGAAGACAGGAGGGCAGTAACCATCCATACTGTGAACTAGAACACAGCATCTAGGGACAGATATAAAGGTGTCTCCATTAATAGCTGGAAAGAGGGGCTTGCATACCTGACAGACTGACTGTTTATGAAAGCTGTCAGATAGCTTTTACTTTTCAAAATAAGACCACCTAGAGAAATAACTGTGGTGCAGCCTGACACATATCTTCCAATCTTGACTGACCCACAACATAGGGTCAGTTGATGGCCTCCCAGTGGCTCCATAAGTAGGGCCGTGTCTTCGCCAGCCAGGAGGTGGAGCCTGCTATCCCAGACGTTCCACTGGGTGCAGTCACTGGAGTACATAGAGGTAACTAGTGATCAACTTCTACTTCAGTTCCTATTAAGGCAACACTAGAGAAACTAAACAACCTCTAGATGCCCCAAAAGCAACAGACCTTGGCCCAACACTTAAGAAAAAATCCAACCACGGCTCCAGAGAGCTTCAAAAAGAAAGAACCAAAGAACTTCTCAGATGAAGAAGCCTTTCTGAAACTTTCACAGTTAAAGTACAAAAGAATAATATATAGAGCCTTTCTAGACATTACACAGAATTTAGCAGACCAAAATGAAAAATTAAGCAAGCTGTTCAAACTGATGGAACTCCAGCATTCTGAAATCCAACAGATCAATAACAAAATTAAAGAATCAGAAAACTCAATTCAAAGCCAAGAGAACAGAACTGAACAAATGGAAAACAGAATTTCTGACTTGGGAGACAGAACTACTGGCACCAGTATTTTTGAGGAGAAATCAGAGAAGAGACACAAGAAAAATGAATAAGCGTTAAGAAACATGTGGGACTCTATTAAGAGTTAAAAACTGTGACTAATTGGAGTTCCTGAACAGGAAGAGACACCTGAAAACACAAAGAGGATTGCTGTTGACTTGCTGACAGAAAACTTCCCAGAAATTATGAAAGAACAGATATCCAAGATGTGTATATTAATCACCATACAATATAGACCCCAAAAGAAAGACTCCAAGATATATTATAATCAAGCTTAACAAAATGAAACATAAGCAGAAACTCTTACAGGCAATGAGACTCAAAGGAACGCTAACATTCAGAGAGAAGCCCTACAGGCTTTTGTCTGACTTCTTGGCAGACATCATGCTGGCATGTGGCAGTGGGGTGGCACATTCAAAGCCTTAAAGGAGAAAAACTTCCAACAGAGAATTATATATCCTGCAAAACTATCTTTAACATACAAAAATGAAATTAAGACCTTTACAGATAAACAGAAACTCAGAGACTTTGTAAAAACCAGTGAAATACTGAAAGAAGCTCTTGGCTTAGAAGAACAAAACCATTAATTCTATATTTTAGGAGACAACACAGGACACATCATCCAGAAACCTACTTAGTTAGGGGAAGCACAAAACCCCAACTAAAGCTATAGTACTAAAAGAAGTGATCTAGTGATAATATCATGAAAACTATGACACCATCACATTAAAAAGAGGGTTATATTACAGTAGTTATAGTTCGTCCAGATGGAGAGAAGTTAACAAGACATTTAGAAGTTAAAATTGGGTTTAAACATACATCATTAAGGGGGATCATAGGGGTAGCCACAAAGCACAACAAAGAAGCGACATATCAAAACAAGAAATGCAACACAGGAATCTCAACAAACACAAAACCAATACTGAAAAGGGTGAAAAATCAACCCATAAAGAACAATGCCCCAGAACAGAACAGTAAGAGCAACAGAGAAAACATCAACACAAAAATAAATACAGCAAAATGACAGCACTAAACACCTATCAATAACTATATTGAAGGTAAATGGACTGAAAGCTCCAGTAAAGAGACAACAAGTGACATCTTGGATCAAAAGACATGACCTGTCTATATGCTGCTTACAAGAAACTTACCTTAGACTTAACAATATGAACAAACTGAAAATTAAAAGATGGAAGAATATATGTCAAGCTAACAATATAAAAAGAAGAGCAGGTGTGGCAATACTAATCTCAGATAAAATAGATTATACTGTAAAAAAACAAAGAAAGAAAAAGCTCCATAACGACACAGAAGACCTTACTGCAACAATTAACCAACTAGATCTCATCGACATACACAGAACTTTCTATCCATCATGTTGAGTGAAATTAATCAGTGGCACAAGGACAAATATGGTATGAGACCACTACTTTAAGGACTTGAAAACTGACTCATGTAAAGAAGAAAAGACTCTTTGATGGCTGCAAGGGAGAGGAAGGAGGGAGAGAGGGCTGGCTACAGATTAGATAGTTGATAGAAATTTGGTTGGGTGAAATCAGTGACAGCACACATTAGAAAGAAGGTCAATTCAAGTGGATTTTAACATAATCTGAAAAGTCTTCCAATCTTAACCCAATAGATAAGGACAGAGTAGCAGAGGTGGGGGTCCGAGGACCATGCTCTCACAGGACATCAAGGTCAATTGGTATAACTAGCCTATTACTGAAAGAGTCCTCTCCTTCCCATATTGGTGAGTGGCATCTAGGGTCTTAAAAGCTAGCAAGCTGCCATCTGATGTACACCCATTGGTCCCAACTCATCTGGAACAGATGATCACCAATGACAAGAACATGGGGGAAAGGGAACCCAGAAGACAGAAATACCCATGTGAATGGGTGACTACATCAACATGTGATGAGAAGAATCAGATGGTGCCTGTCACCTGCAGTGACAGCTGTGATGGGGCTCACAGAATTGAGTCCCAGTGGCAATATGAGAATAAGAAGGGGAACACTCTGAGAACTCCATTAAAAGATCACAACTGATGGTCCTAAAGTCTAGGGGTTTCCCTGGGAGCATGGCTCGTAGACCTGAAGCTGCCCCTAATCATAAATCATTACTGAGGTCAACTCCTTGGACAGGAATGGATTGGACTCAGCGACACAGGGTCACTATATCGTGTGTGCACTTTACGGTTCTATGCATCTATAGGATGTCGTCCAACTGGCCTCTTACTAGAGGGGAGTGGAGAGGGTGGAGAAGAGGGGACAGAGGATTGTTAAGAGGATATGACTTGTATAGAACAGAAAGGAAGAGTGTGGTGTTACTAGGCAAGGAGAGCAGTAAGAGCTGCATTAAGGCGGGCATGCAAATTTAAACTGGATTGTACATTTTCAATCAATCACAAAAAAATTAAAAGAAATAAAAACAAGAAAAGAAAAGCAAACAACATATTGTATTGGGCAAATCTGCTGCAAAAGACCTCTTTAAAGTACTGAAAAACAAAGATGTCATTTCAAGGGCTAAGGTGTGCTTGACACAAGCCATGATATTTTTGGTCATCTCATATGCATGTGAAAGCTGGACCATGAATAAGGAAGACCTAAGAAGAGTTGATGTCCTTGAATTACAGTGTTGGTGAAGAATACTGAAAGTACTATGGATTGCCAGAAGAACTAGTAAGTCTGTAATAAGTACAACCAGATTGCATCTTGAAAGGAAGGATGGTACTCTGGAAATGTTGTCAAGAAGGACCAGTTCCTGGAGAAGGATATCATGTTTGCTAAGCTAGAGGGTCAGTGTAAAAACAGGAGATATTCAACAAGATGGGCTGACATAGTGGTTGCAACAATGAGCTCAAAAATAACAATGATTGTGAGGATGGTGCAGAACCAGTCAGTTCTGTTGTATGAGAGGTTGCTATGAGTTGGAACTGGCTCAGTGGCACCTAACAATAAAAACTGGCCCAAGTGCCTACAGAACAGGGCAGTCAAGGCTGTTCAGATCAATGTGCCTCTTATTTGCCTTCACATACACCTGGCTTTCTTCTTTAAGAGTCTACCCTGGCATTTCATATTTCATGTGCTCTTGAATATTCTAGAATATGGTAATTGTAGATCCTAATGCAAGCCTCTGGGATGGATGTGGAGAATCCATAGCTCTAACAAATTCACAGGTGATGTTGAGGATGACGGTGGGGTTAACACTCTGCTAACCACCAGACCTTGCTCCTCAAGATGTGATCTAGGGACCAGCAGCATCGGCGTCACCTGGATGCTTGTCAGACATACAATTCCTTGGACCTCAATCAAATTCTACTGAATCAGAATCTCTAGGGGTAGGGCCTGGTACTCTACGTTTTAACAAGCCCTCTCAGTTCTCGTAAGTATGAAAACAATGCTCTAGAACTTGTGCTTAATGTTAGAACTTAATTTTTCATTGTCTGCCATGAAAGACTGGAGGAAGTAAGACACACATGGAGTCCATGGTGGTGCAAATAGTTAAGTGCTCGGCTGCTAACTGAAAGGTTGGAGGCTGCAGTCCACACAGAGGTGCCTCAAAAGAAAAGGCCTAGTGGTCTAAGCCTAAAAAGTCTGCTATTGGAAGCTCTGTAGAGCACAGTTCTATTCTGCCACACATGGGGTCACAAGAAGTTGGAAGCAACTTGACAACAAATGGTTTGGGTATTCTGGGTTAAGACCTACATGTCATAAAAATTGTATTAGCATCAGAGAACACAAGGAGCAGCAACACTTGAGGGGCCCTGAAGAGTCTTTGTGATCGCATGAGATGAGTGAGCTTATGCATGTGAGGAGGAGGGTGAGAAAGGAAGGGACCAGGCCCAGCACTATCCAAACCCATGCAGCCCACTGGCTCATATGCCCACCAGTCCCAGAGTTGGCAGACTCCACTCTGGGAGGAATAAACTGACCAAGGAAACTATGACCCCACATTCATGGTATCAGGAAATGCAAAGGGAATTGTGCTGACAACACCCATGACATGAAGGAGGGCTTCTTTCTTTTTACTTACTTATTCATAATTACAAAAGCAATACTTGCATATTCATAGACTATTTAGAAGAGCTATAAGTGAGGAAAAAAAAATGTATCCCCAATTCCACTTCCCAGATATGACCAAAGTATGCATTTGGTATCTTCATGTATAATCTATATAACATAACAATGGATTTAAAATACATATATGTATTGATATACTCATGCCAAGTATATATGTCTTTTTATGTAAGGTATATGTACGTGTACATGTAAAATATGTAAGAAACCTTTTCTGTAAACATAAATACATACTTAAACAATTTTATATTCTTAAAAAAAATTTAATTAAGAGTAATACCACAGATTATTTCTGGTACATTCAGAAAGTAGACAAATAAATACATAGAATAGTGATTAACTGAAAAATAAAACATATGTAAGATTTAGAGGTTGGAAACATGATTATATTTAATGTATTTAATTGCCTTTTCTGATTTTCAGGTAAAAAGCCTTAGTATTTGCATTGCCTTGGATCCTCATTTACTTGAGACACTTTCTGAACTTTTTTCCCATTAGCTTTCCAGCACTGTATCAAGGCATCCTCAACAGGAAAGGAAAATGACTCCCATATAGCACTAAGGTTGTGGTGCATTAAGGGAAGTATTCTCCATCCAAGAAATCCCCATCCAATTTCCCTATCTACTCAATCCTGGAGATAGTCTTGCCTTGAAAAACAAATGACAGTTTTCAAAATACCGCCATGTTTAACAACACAGTCACGGTTATCAAACCTCATTCTGGCTTGCGAGAGTCACCAATGCAGACATTTTCATGTTACCTCATCTTGCTGTGAATTCAGCAGTTGCAGTTTCATATGCTTCATATAGGCCATGGTAATTGGCATATTGTAGTCAATCATGCTGGTCACCAAAGTGGGCGGCTTCCCATTATCTGAAATGAAACATTTTTAATGGGTAATGAAAGAGAAACTGCATTCTACTTACACTGTTAGATTGATCCCATTTGTCTGAATTGAAATATGGTTCTGGACACCAAGTGCCAGAGTGCTGGGTGACATTACAGATGGATTATAGAAAAAATAACTGGTAGAGTTCTACAAAGGCATACTGAGACAAATTAACACTATGGATAAATTATTTCTAACTAATAATTTGTATAGCAATGAATTAAAAGAATGTGGTGATTAAACACATTTAGTTCTATGTTTCTCCTTTGCTTCAGAATTACTTTCCACATGTACTTCCTAAACGCAAAAAGAAATCTGCATTTTTATTTTATTTTTCCAGTTTACTTGTCCTCTGATACACAGGAGTAGGCTAGGCTAAATATATCTGGGATAATAATGTAATCCTAGAGAGAAATTCACAGATTAGTAGGATAATCCAGATAACTGTTCATTCATAAAAGTTAAATCCAAATCAAAAACTTTTTAGGTAAATATTTTCAGAAAATGTATTCCATATTATTCATCATTTTAAGAAAACAAGGAATTGGTAGATTTAAAAGGGCATTAATAAAACACCAATCTCCTTGCTGATTCTATCTAAAACATCATGAAATATCCACAGTAAATGAAAACCAAAACATTATTATCATTACTATAGGAAAGAGTTAAAGCTGAAACTATCTTGCTTCAGAGAATGGACACCGAATCACTTTGTAAGCAGATATTCAGAATTCACCGCCTCCTACTTGAATAAATGAGATGATCTGACTTGTTGAACTGTTTCAGTCTACCTTGTCTTTATAAAAATGTGGGATATAAATTGGTGTTATGAATAAAATTACATTAAATCTCACTATTTGACACTGCAGCTACCTTTATGATCTGTTCCATCTGGGTTTAAATGCATTCTTTTCTGGCACTCTGAGCAGCTCATTAGAAATCTTGTCACCGCTTCTCTTGGTAGGAAGGCATAGCTCTCTGAAATCTGAAATGATTCACAAAACATCAGTGTTATTACACAAGTTGGCTGAACATGATTTAACAGAAATGATCATTGTCTTTCTAAGTAAGATACATTATTCCATAATGGCAGGAAGCACAATGAAAGCATGCACTGCATACCATGCATCATTTCAAGAAATATCTATCCAACTTGACTGTATGTCTCTTAATGACTAATAATGCAATGTGGGGGGCAGGATGAAAATCAACCACATCTAGATGGATATCTCTTTACATCTCTGCATTTCTTTTAGGGAGAAAAACCCACAGTGTAGTGATAGTCTAGTGAATTTTCTTTATTATTAAAAATTGCCAACATTCTTTTTAAACTTACTGCTAGCACCATATTTTTTTCCAATTTTACATACATACTTTAAATTTAGCCCCAAGAAGAAGCAATAAGCTTCAGATTTTGTATAACGAAAGTATCATCATTATTGCTTTTCAAAATATTTTAAGTGAGAGTGAAATTCTAATAGAACTCACATACACATATATTTACTGCAGTGAATCATCCCTTCCACAGAAAATGACACACTTGGAAATGCATTCTGGCCATCTATTTTATTTCTTTCATGTCAGTTTATCATAACATATCCACAAGAGCTCACGCTGACTGTCAGAGCAAGCTTTCTCAGAATCCTATATAAAGCTTCTATTTTGAGAAGAAGATCTGAAATCAAGTTAGAAATAAATACTCTTGTCACAGTGATTTTGTAAATATTAACTTCTCAAAAACTAGGGTATTGCTCTCTTCAAAGCAAATGACTCCTGAAGTGAACTGACACAATGCTGCAAAGCCTGACTGATACAGGCTTTCCTGGTCCACCATAGCACTAACACTGGCACATGAAATATGAGATACACAGGAGAAATAAATGAATTGTAGATGAGACTTAAATGTGATAGATACTTCCTTAGGCCCATGGGCTTTACTGAACACTGCTGTATCCTAAGTTAGCAGAAAAGAGGTAAAATAGATCATATAAATAATTTGGTGCTAATATGAGCCAATTCTACTAGTGATACTAGGGTAAAGAAATTTGCTTATCTGTGATTGAGAAAAGCACAGCACTGATGAAGCTTCACAAACTAAGATCCAAAATTTTAAGGCATTATTTTCCTCTGAATTTAATGCATCTTAGCCTACCCTAGTGAACATAAAGAAAAAGAAGCTGTAAGAATGCAGAGAGGAGAACAAGCCTGCAATTAAAAGCTACCATGAATGATCCATATAAAGATAACTAAAATACAACTGTATTAGGATTTGGAATACAAAACTCTACTTTTTAACATAACTGTCATTTGTAAATTAAGATGCTGTCCAGATTTTTCAAATAACCTTGATTGTAAAAGGAATTGTGAAAGAAAAATTAGCAAAGCAATTTGAAAGTATTTTATCACAATATTTTATATTAATTATTAAAAAATGTATATAAAATACAAACCCTCATTCTCCCTCTCTGACTCTAGAAACAGGCATGAATCTGATTCTTGTTCATATTTTTACAAAAATATTTTTCATATTTTTATGAAAATAACACTTTTATTTACCTGATAAGAGGTCTCTTTTTCTATGTGAAAATCTACTTCACAATAATTCAGAGTGTTTTTCTAAAAGGTTACAATGCATACACAAAGTGACCTACAGATACAACACAATCACAACCAAAATTCCAACAGCAGTTTTTACAGAAATAGGAGAATTTATCCTTGATTTTATACGGCAAGTCAAGAGACACTGAATAGCCAAGGCAATCTTGATGAAGGGGAACAACATAGAAGTCCTCACACTTCCTGACTTCAAAACATATTACCCAGTAACAGTAATAACAATGGCCTGGAACTGAATTAACGATAGACATATCACCACCACTACCCACTGTGGTCAAGTTAATTCCAACTAATAGTCACCTATACAGGACAGAGTAGAGCTGTTCCATAGAGTTTCCAAGGAGCACCTGATGGATTCCAACTGCTGACCTTTTGGTTAGCAGCTGTAGCATTTAACCACTACACCACCAGGGTTTCCAACAAACATGCAGACCAGTGGAATAGACTGAAAACTCCAGGAATAAATCCAAACATTTACGGTCAATTGTTTTCAACAAGGGAGCCAAGTCCATTGGAGGTGGAAGGAAGGAACAATCTCTTCAATGCACAGTGCTGACAAAACTGGATTTTTACATGCAGAAAAATAAAGTTCTACACTTCATGCCACACACAAAAACTAATTCAAAATACATCGAGGACCTAAACATTAATTCTAAAACCATAAAGTTCATGGAACAAAATATAGGACTAAAGTTTTGGGACCCAATTTTCTTCAGTGACAGATTATCAAATGTAACAACAAAGGCACAAGCAATAAAAAAAACAAAATAGGTAACTGGAAACTTGTAAAAGTTAAAGACCTTCTTTTTCCCAAATAACATGCCCACATAAATAACATGCCCACTCTTACACTATACAAAGTACATTTAGGAAAATAACATACAAGAAGGCTGCACAGTGGGCGAAAGCTTATACTGTGTTCATTATTTGCATAAAACATTGTATGTTTGTCTTCATCAAAAGAGTACAGTAACAACCTACCAACTGGGAAAAATTTTGGGAACAATATATACGACAAGGTCTAATAACTAAAAGATATAGAAAACTTCTATACTTTAACAACAAAAAGGCAAATAACCCAATCTAAAATTGGGCAAGGAACATGAGCAGGCACTTCACCAGAGGATACTCAAATGGCCAACAGACACACAAGAAGATGCTCAACATAATTAGCCATCAACACAATGCAAATTAAAACTGCAGTGAGCTACCATGTGACTCCTACCAAGATGGCTAAAACTTAAAAAAAAAAAAAAGAAAACAAGTGTTAGAAAAAATGTAGCAAAATTGGAACCCTCATCCATTGCTGGTAGGAATGCAAAATGGTACAGCTGTTGTGGAAAACAGTCTGATAGCTCCTCAAAAAATAAAATAAAATAAAAACAGAGGTAGGGCTGCCACATATGACCCAGCAATTCCACTCCTAGGTATATTCTCTAGGGATCTAACAGAAATGACATAGACATACGTGTAGCTATACTCCTCATAGCACTATTCACAATAACAAGAAGACAGAAACAATCTAAATGCCCATTAACATATGAATGGATAAGTAAAATGTGATGCATATACAACAGAATGGTACTCAGAAATAAAGAAAAATGCATTTGAAAAATATCTTACAATTTAGGTGAACCTAAAGGACACTATTTGGACAGAAATAAGTCAATCACAAAAGTAAGTAAACATTATGTTTTACTTTTATGGAATGACATGAATCGGTAAATGCACAGAATCTAATATTCATTACTGGTCATCAAGACTGGGAAAGAGAGGCAAAAGTATTCCTTAGATAGCAGTTACTTTTTGTTTATAGAAAGGGGAAAGGTGGCAGTGGCACTTAACGAAGTTTGAAGAACGTGACTGATAAAACCACTATAAGCTGTACACAGGAAGAAAGGATAAATGGGCAAATGCAAGGTTCTGTGTGGTTTTTCAGCAACAAAGAACCAAAGAGGGTGAAAAAAGTGGCACCTACAATTATTGGTGCTAACTAGACATAACCAATCACCTGCTGGGATTGAGTCTCTTCGTTTCGGGTCTTAGGACCATGGTCTTATGAGACAATTCAGTCAATTAGACATAATACAGTTCCTAAAGTTTATGTTCTACCTCCTAGTATGGTAAGTGGTGTCTAGGGTCTTGAAAACCTGTAAGTGGTCATGTAAGACACAACTATTGGTCTTTACTCATCTAGAATGAAATAGAAAAAAGGAAACCCACAAATCAGAGTACAAACTGGACTACAGGACTGTTCACATGAACTGCCTTCTCCATCTTGAGACTACAAAATGAGATGGCACCTAAATATCATTACTGACTGTTTGGTTCAGGAACACAAGAGATGAATCCTGATAAAAAAGGAGGATGATGTGGAACTCAACTTCAAACTCTTAAAGAATCCATACTTATAGGACCTATTGAAGCTGGAGGCATCTCTAAAATTCACCCTTAGATGCTCTTAAAATTTTAATTGCAACTATCTCCTGAAGTTCTCTTTAAACTAACGAACAGTTTAGTCCAAAAAGATTTTTATCCTTGAGCACTGTTTCTGCTTTTAAATAGAAATTTAAGACTAAAAGATCAATAGCTATTTTGAAGCATAGATGAGAACGGGGAGTGGGCAGGGAGATTAAGTAAATGAAAGCGAAATATCTGTAAGAGAAATAAAAGAATGTTGACATAATATGAAGAATTGTAACCAATGTCATTGATGATTACGGCCAGAAATTGGAATGGGAGGGGGTTTTACTAAGTCTGTTTTAACTAAAATATATAATTTCAAAAGAAAGCTATGATAAATTTTCATTCCCATTATTTTATTTTCTTTATCTCACATGGAGTTATAGTCCAGTGAAACTGATGAGGCTGATCAGTAAATTTATTAACAGACAGGATTTCAGAAGAACACTCCATTGATTTTAACAGAATTCTATTAAACCTTTCCACTCACATACAAGAGTGCCCTTCATTGAAAAACAGGTAAGCGGCAGATGTGAAGAGATGTTCCATTGACTTCCATGGCTCTGATCCTCTATTCAATCTGCCATTTTCCTAATGTAAATAAAGTATTTCTGAAGGAATCTCTTCTAGGCAGATGTATCATTTGACTTAACACAATTTTATGATTGAGTTGTCCTAGAGGCCACTTGATAGAAATCAATTTTTCTTGGAATCATTATTCATCATATCACATTTACAGACTGGCTCTGAAAATAAGTACATGAATGGACACAGATAAGTTTGTGTCACGCACAGTATGTGTATGTTTATTTGTGTGTGTGAAAGAGATTATACAGACTGTTAATAGAAAATGTTTTTAACAAATATTTTATTACATTATTCTCTGTGCATGTGATTCTACATGCACATATATAACAAGAGCTTGTTATATATGAGGAGCTTATGGGGGGATCTTCTCTCAAGTCTTTCTTTTCTTGCCTCATGTTCAGTAGGGCTCTGCGAGTCTTCTCTGGCATAAGGAGAATAGATCATCCTAGCAGGCTTTTCTATTCTTGAATTCATTTTAGGAAAAGTTTTTCTCCTGCTATGGAGGTGTAAAGTGAAAAGCAATCCTTTTTCCCAACCTAGAATCTTTTCTAAAATGCCTTTCTGAAATGTTAACTTCCAGGCCACATTTATTGCTGAAGTTCTCAAAACATAGATAGACAGATAGACAGACAGACAGACAGATAGATAGGTATTATGAAGACATTTTCCTTAACAGCTATTAAATTGTGAATAATGATATTTAACAAGTAATGTTGTGTGGTCAAATACAAACAGATGATCCTGGCAGTATCCCCCTGTAACCCCATTTGGAGATAACCCAGAAAGCTTATATATATATAAAACCTGTGGAACAAGAATCCCAGGCTAAATGTCCCATGGCCCAGCCCCAAAGGAAATGAATGTCTGAAATTCTAAATCACCTTTAAACAGATGCATATTGTCATGGATTGGACTGTGTCCCCTATAAAATGTGTGTAGCCATTTGGCTGGGCCATCAATCCCAATATTTTGTGATTTTCCTGTGCTATACATCCTGATCTCTGCCTGTGGCTAACAGTTAGGATGATTATGTTGAAAGATGATTAGGATGGGACTGCAACACACTTGCTAAAGGAGTTTCCCTGGAGTGTGGCTTGTGTCACCTTTTAGCCTTTCATTCTATGGGAGATAAAAGAGAAAGAAGCAAGCAGAGTATTGGGAACTTCACACAATTAAGAAAGCAGCACTGAAAGTACAGCGTGTCCTTCAGACCTGAAGGTCCTGCACCAAGATGCTCCCTGACCAAACACTGATGCAACACAAGGACTTTCCTCCAGAGTCAACAGAGGGAAAGCCTTCCTCTGGAGCAGACACTCTGAACTCGTACACTTAGCCGTCAAGACTATGTAAGAATAAACTTTCCAGGGGGCAGAGCCAAGGTGGCAGCCTACACATGCATCTCCTTAATTCCCTCTGAAAACTAAGCCCTGGATTGATAATTGAATGGACGACTCTGGACACACAGGGAGCCCTAGAATACTCCATAGAGCTCCCGGATTGGACTACATACCACTAAATGGGAAACTATCTCTCTCTGATGAGGCAGAGGGCTGAGCCCTACTCCTGCTCACTTACTGCTTTGGCAGACAGTAGGTACTGATGCTTCTTCTTTTCCTTTTTTTTTTTTTTTTGTTTCTCATCTAGAAGGTGGAGGATAGCATGAGTCAGCAAATACACTAGACTGCAGTGCTAAATTAAACAGCGCATAGTGCAGCAGAGACACAATGCATGGGCCAGTCACATATTGAGGGCCAAGCTCGTGACTGACAGCACCACTGCACCCCCACCATCTCTCTTCTGAGCTCTGCCATAGATTCTGCTGTTCCACGGCAGTAAAGAGTAGCTTGGCCAGAACACCATCTGGGTAAGCTGGGAGATGAAGTCTTCCAACCAGAGGTCTCAGCAGGGGATAACTCCCAAGCTGAGAAGCAGTGCAAGTCCAGAAAGTGCTTTTCCAGGAGAAAGGCTGTGTTTAGCACAGTGTTACCTTACAGGTAGGGCCTGGCTGAGGATGGCAGCAAGGCCGTAAACCCTCTCCACTTTGAACGATGTCACAGCATCTGGGGACAGCTGAAGAGGTGCTTGCATTGTCAGCCGGAAGGCAGGGCCTGCCACAACTAAAAGCCTGACTATTGTTGGCAGCTGTAGCATAGCTCCTGAATTTTTAAAACAAGGCTGCCTGAAGAAATAACTGCTGAGTGGCACAGTAGCATCTCTTCTAGCCTTTACAGACTCACATCATAGTATCAGCTGATGGCTTCCCATGACTCCATCAGTAGGGCACCATCTTTGCCAGATAAGAGGCAGAGACTGCCACCCCAGAGAGTATACTGGGGCCAGTCACTAGAGTATAAAGAGGCAGCTGGTGACCAACTCCCCTTTCACAACTATGCTTCTACTCCCTGTTCAGGTAACATCAGAGAAACTAAAGAGCCTCTACATGGCCTAAGTGCAATAGCCTATCTCTAACCGTTAAGAGAAATAGCCCACCATGGCTCCAGAATACTGTCAAAATAAAGAATCAAAAAACTTCCCAGATGAAAAAGGTTTTCTGAAATTATCAGAGGTCGAGTACAAAAGAATTATATATAGAACCCTCCTAAATATTAAACAAAAATGCAGCAGAGAAAAATGAAAAATTAAGGAAGCTGTTTGAACTGACGGAACACCAACGATCTGAAATCCAGCAGATCAATAACAAAATGACAGAATTAGACAATTCAATCCAAAGCCAAAAGAGCAGAACTGATGGGACGGAAGCCAGACTTAGTGACTTTGGGGATAGAGCAACTGACACCAGCATTTATGAGGAGAAATCAGAGAAAAGAAAAGAAAAATGAAGCCACATTAAGAAACATGTGGGACTCTATTAAAAGGAATAATCTACAGTTAATTGGATTTCCTAAAATAAGAGGTATAGCTGAAAACACAGAGTATTATTGTTGAGTTGCTGATATATTGTTGAGTTGCAACTATAAAGAAGAGAACACAGATATCTAAGGGGTGTATGGAATGCCACAAAAGCTAGACCCCAAAAGAAAGACATCAATACATATTCTAATCAACCTAAATAAAATGAAACATAAACAGATGATTTTAAAGGCAGCAAGGCTGAAAGCAAAGCTAACATTCAGAGGGAAGTCCTGTAGGCTTTCATCTGACTTTTCGGCAGAAACCATGTTGGTAAGGAGGCAGTGGGATGACATATTCAAAACCTTGAAGGAGAAAAACTTCCAACCAAGAATTGTATATCCTGCAATACTGTCTATCAAATATGAAGATGAAATTAAGACATTCACAGATAAACAGAAGCTTACAGACTTTGTAAAAATCAAACCAAAACTACAAGAAATATTGCAAGAAGCTCTTTGCTTAGAAAAACAAAATCACTAAGTGTATATTTAAGGAAGCAATGTAGGGCACAGCATCCAGGAATCTACTCAGTTAGGAAAGCCACAAAACTCAATCAAAGCTACAATTTTGAAAGATGGAAACCAGTGATCATATATCAAAACTATGACACCGTCACACTAAAAAGAGACATATACTATAGTAGTTATAGTCCTTTCAGATGAGATAAAGTTAAAAAGATATGCAGAAGTTAAAATTGAGTTTAAACTTAGAATATTAGGGGGGCTCTCCGAGGTAGCTGCAAAGAACAATAACAACGAAACATATCAAAACAAGAAATGTAGCACAGGAGTCCCAACAACACAAAACCAACACCAAAAAAGAAGAAAAGTCAATCCATAAAGAAGAATGACCCAAAACTGAATACTAAGAACAACATAGAAAACACCAACACAAAAATATATCAAAATGATAGCATTAAACACATACCTATCAATAATTACACTGAATATGAATGAAATGAATGTTCCCATAAAGAGACAATAACTGATATCTTAGATCAAAAGACACAACTCATGTATATGTTGCTTACAAGAAACACACCATAGACTTAAAGGTATGAACAAACTGAAAACTAAAGGATGGAATAATATATACCAAGCTAACCACAAGCAAAGAAGAGCAGGCACAGCAATACTATTCTCAGATAAAATAGATTTTAATGTAAAATCCACCACTGTGCACAAGGGTGGTCACTATTTATTTATGAAAAGTTCCAAACACAAGCAAGAATTAATAATATTAAGTATTTATGCACCTGATACCAAAGCATCTAAATACATAGAACAAACACCAACTACACTGAAAAATGAGATAGACCACTCCACAATAATAGTTCTAGATTTCAACACTTCACTTTCAGTAGCGGACAGATCATCCAGAAAAAAGCTCACTAAAGACACAAAAGATCTCATTGTGACAATTAACCAATGACATTTACAGAACTTTTTGTCCATCAGCAGACACGTACACCTTCTTCTCCAAAACACACGGCCCATGTTCAAGAATGCATCTTGTGTTAGGACATAAAGCAAATTTCAACAAAATCCAAGTTACTGAATTATTGCAAAGCATCTTCTTAGACTATAAAGCCATAAAAGTCAAAACCAAAAGCAGAAGAAATATAGATAGAAATTTGAATGCATCGAAACTGAACAACACCTTGCTCAAAAATCCATGGCTTATAGAAGAAATCAAGGAGGAAATAAAGAAAATTATGAATTCAAATGAGAATGAAAACACATCCTACCAGAATCTATGGGACACAGCCAAAGCAGTGCTCAGAGGTCAATTTATCTCTATAAATGCACACATCCAGAAGGAAGAAAGATCTCAAATAAAAAAAACGAACCCTATAGCTTGAACAAGTAGAAAGAGAGCAACAGAGAAACCCCTCAGGCATCAGAAGAAAAGGGATCATAAAGTTAGAGCAGAACTAAATTAATTAGTGAATAGAAGAACAATTGAAAAAGTGACAAAGCCAAAAGTCGGTTTTTTCAAAAGATCAACAAAATTCACAAACCACTGGCTAAACTTACTAAAGAAAAACAGGAGAGGAAATAAATAACCCAAACAAGAAATGACAAGGGAGAGGTCACAAAAGACCCATCTGAAATACAAAGTGTCATAACAGAATTTTACGAAAGACTGTACTTGCAGAAGAAATGGACAAATTCCTAGACTCATACCAACTACCAAAATCATCACAAGGAGAAGTATAACAACTTAATAAATCCATCACAAAGAAAGAGATTGAAAAAGTCATTGAAAAACTAGCAACCAAAAAAAAAAAATCCTCGACCAGATGGCTTCACTGGAGCATTCTACCCAGCTTTTATAGAAGAGTTAACTCCAATAGTACTGAGACTATTTCACAGCAAAAAAAACGGATAGAATACTCCCAAATTCATTCTATGAAGCCAGCATAACCCTGGTACCAAAGACAGGGAAAGACCCTACAAAAAAGGAAAATTACAAATATTACTCACGAACCTAGATGCAAAAATCTTCAACAAAATCCTTGCCAGTAGAGTCCAACAACATATCAAAATTGGCACAACTAGCATTTTGCTAAGAGAGCTCTCTGCACCCCAGATTGGTGAGTGGCATCTGGGGTCTTAAAAGCTGCCAAAGTGCCATCCAAGGGCACAGCAAATGGTCCAAACTCAGCCGGAACAGATGCTCACCGAGGACCAAAATGACACGGGGTAAAGACAACCCAGAAGATAGACCCACATGAGTGGGTGCCTACATCATCTTGGGACTGGAAGAACCGGACGGTGCCAGGCCACCACCAGTGATAGCCGCGATGGAGCTAAGTTGAGTCTCACTGGCAACACAAGAATAAAAAGGGGTGCATCCTGAGATCCCCACTAAAAGACCTCAGTTGATGGTCCAGCGGTTTCAGGGTTCCCCTGGGAGCATGGCCCCTGGCTCTGATGCTGCCCTTGCCCATAAGTCATAACGAAGAGCCACTCTTCGGACACAAATGGATTGGACTTGGCAAAGCAGAGTGACCATATATTGTATGCACTTTATGGTTCTATACATCTATGGGGTATCAGCCTACTGACCTCTGGTTGGAGGAAGGAGAATGGTTGGAGAGGATGGGAAGGGAGACTGTTGGGGGGATTAGACATGTATGGAGCAGAGAGGAATAGTGTGCTGTCACCGGACAGTGAAAGCAGTGGAAGCGGCATATAGGGGGGCATGTAAATTTATATGGGAATGTACATTTTTACTCAGTCATATTAAATAAAAAAAAATAAAAAAATAAAGAACAATTCATTACGACCAAGTTGAATTCATACTAGGGATGCAAGGCTGGTTCTACATCACAAAAACAATTAATGTGATCAACCACATAAATAACACAAAAGATAAGAATCATCTGATTTTGTCGATTGGTGTAGAAAAGGCATTTGACAAAGTCCAACACCCATTCATGCTAAAAACTCTCAGCAAAATAGGAATAGAAGGTACATTCCTCAATGCACTAAGGGCCGTCTATGCAAAGCCAACCACCTACATCATCCTGAATGGACAGAGACTGAACTAATTCCTCTTCAGAGTCAGAACTGGACAGGAAGTCCACTCTCACTACTTCTATTCAACGTATTAGAAGTTCTGGTGAGAGCAATCAGACAAGATAAAGAAGTAAAGGGCATCTGCACTGGCAAAGAAGAATTAAAAATCTCTCTATTCGCAGATGATGAGATTGCATACACAGAGAATCCTATGGAATCCATAAATAAACTACTGGAACTAACAAAAGAGTTTAGCAAAGCATCAAGATATAAGATAAACATAAGTAAATCAGTAGGATTTCTTTATACCAACAGAGATCATCAAAGAATAAATCACCAAATCAATACCACTTACTATAGCCCCCAAAAAGATAAAATACCTGGGAATAAATCCAGCTAGAGATGTAACAGACCTATACAATGAGAACTACAAGATTTTACTACAAGAAACCAAGAAAGACTTACATAAATGAAGAAACCTAACCTGCTCATGGGTAGGAAGACTCAACATTGTGAAAATGTCCTTTTTACCAGAAGTGATCTGCATAATCAATGCAATCCGATACAAATTCCTGTCACATTTTTCAATGAGATGGAGAAACAGATTACCAACTTTGTTTGGAAAGGGAATAAACCCCAGATAAGCAAAGAACTACCAAAGAAGAGGAACATAGTGGGAAGCCTCACACTACCTGGCCTTAGAATCTATTACACTGCCACAGTAGTCAAAACAGACTGGTACTGGTACAAAAACAGACATATAAACCAACGGAACAGAGTTGAGACCACAGAGATGCCACCATCCTCTTATGAACATCTGATATTTGACAAAATCCCTAAGATTGTAAACTGTGATAAAAAAAACAGTCTCTAACAAATGGTGCTGGCAAAATTGGATATCTATTTGCAAAAAAATTGAAACAAGACTCATATCTCACACCTGATACAAAACTAACTCAAAATTAGATAAAAGATCTAAACATCAAACCTAGAATAATAAAGCTCATGCAAGAAAAAATAGGGTCAACAACAGAAGCTTTAATACACAGTTTACACAGAATTCAAAATCTGACAAACAAACCACCATAAACAGAAGAGAAATAGATAATGGGAACTACTAAGAATCAAACACTTTTGCTCATCCCAAGACTTAATCAACAGAATTAGAAGGCCACCTACAGAACAGGAAAAAATATTTGGCAACTACATGTCGGACTGATGTCTGATCTCCATGATCTATAAGGTACTGAAAAATATCTGCAAGAAAAAGGTAAATAACCCAACTAAACAATGGGCAAAGGAGATGGACAGACACTTCACCAGGAAGCCAAAAGACACATGAGGAAATGCTCATGATCATGAGCTATTAGAGAAATCCAAATCAAAACTACAATGAGATACCATATCACCCCAACAAGCTTGGCAATTAACCAAAAAACACAAAACAACAAATGCTGGAGAAGCTGTGGAGAGACTGGAACTTTCCTACACTGCTGGTGGGATTAGAAAATGGCATAACATCTTTGGAAAGGAATCTGGTGCTTCCTTAAAAAGCTGGAAATAAATAGATCACTTGATCCAGTAATCCCACTGCTCAGAATATATCCTACAAAATCTAGGGCAGTCACATGAACAGATACGTGCACACAAATGTTTACTGCAGCACAGGTCACAATAACTAAAAGATGGAATTTACCCAGATTCCCAACAACAGATGAATGGATAAACAAACTATGGTACGTATTCTTAATGGAACACTGTGTAATGATAAAGAACAACAATAATTTTAGGAAGTATTTCATAACCTGGCTTCAACTGGAAGACATTATGCTGAGTGAAATCAGTCAGCAACACAAGGACAACTATTGCATGAGACCCCTAGTATAAAGACTTAAAAATAGATTCATGTACAGAGGAAGAGACTCTTACATGACTGCAAGGGAGGAAATGGAGGAAGATGGCTGGTCATAGTTTAGGTAGTTGATAGAAATTTGGTTGGGTGAAAGCAGTGACAGCACACAGTACACAGAAGATCAACTTATGTGGACTTCAGTGCAAACTGAAAACTCTTCTAATCTTAACCCAATATTGCAAGGATAGAATAGCAGGGGTGGTGGTCTGGGGACCACACTCTCAGAGGACATCAAGGCCAACTGTAATAACTAGCCTATTGCTAAGAGAGTCTTCTGCACCCCATACTGGTGAGTGGTGTCTGGGGTCTTAAAAGCTAGCAAGTTGCCATCTGAGGAACACCAAATGGTCCCAACTCATCCAGAACAATCACCAAGAACAACAAAGACACAAGGGTAAAGAGACCTCAATAGACAGAAAGACATATGTAAATGAGTGACTGTATCAACATATGACTAGAAGAACCAGATGATGCCCAGCCCAAAAAGACAATCGTGATGGGACACAGAATATTGACTACCAGTGGCAACAAGAGAAAGAGGGGTGCACCTAAAGAGCTCCACTAAAAGACCACAACTGATGGTCCACTGACCTGGGGGTTTCCATGGGAGCATGGCCCTTTACCAGAAAACATCACCGAGGTCAACTCTTTGGACTGGAATGTACTAGACTCAGGGACACAATGTGACTGCATGGTGCACTTACTTTATGGTTCTACATATCTAGAGGATGTTGTCCTATGGCCTCTTACCAGAAGGGAGAGGAGAGTGTGGGAAGGAGGGGATAGGAGCTTGTTAAGAGCATACTACAAGTATAGAATGAAAAGGAGGAGTGTGCTGTCACCTGACAAGGAAAGCAGAAGGAGCTGCAGATAGACAGGCATGCAAATTTAATTTGGATTATATACTTTCACTTAATTACAATAAAAAATAAAAAAAAATTAAAAAGACAAACTTTCTTTTATCAAAGCCATCCACTTGCGGTACTTCTGTTAAAGCAGCACTAACTGATTAAAACAGAATTTGGTATGAGGAGTAGGTTGCTGCTCTAACAATTACCTAAAATGTGGAAGCAGTTTTGAAGCTATGAATGGATAGAAAACTCAGAAGCAACCTAGAAGAACTGCTAACAAAGTCATAGACAGTGACAACAGCAGAGGACCAGCAGCAGTGGCAGCAGGAGAACCAGAGGCAGTCCTGGAGCTGACTCATGTAGCAAGAGAGCTAAGTGTCTGTGCACAGAGGTTTCCTGGTGGAGTGGGGTACCTCTAGGCACTTGAATCTTTGGAGCTAACCTTGGTGACCCACGGAGCAAGAGAGCGGACTGCCTGTGTGCAGAAGGCTTCTTGGCAGATTGGAGTGCCTCAGGGCACTTGTATCAGTTGAGCTGCAGAGCTTTGGAACACTAACTTGCCCCTGCTGAGGCCCAGGACACAAGACCATAAGAAGCAGAAGCTAAAGAGACAAAGAGCACAAAAAGCTGAGCTGCCTAAGTCTCAAAAGGTATGGGCGTGACCTTAGGGGTTTGGAACTGTGGAGCCAGGGCTTTCTGTGTTTGTAAGGGTGGAATTGCCACTCATTTGGGCTTAGGGTGCACCTAAACTGAGGGAGCAGAGATACCGTCCAAGTGAGCCTAGAAGGCAGAGTTGTAGCACAGGGCCAGGGACCTCACTCAGAATCTGGAGAGTGTGGCCAGTACCTAGAGTCTGGGCAGCAACATTAATGTGTAAACTGTATCAGAGAACATAGGATTATTGTCAAAGCTTTGAGGATTAATGTAACATGTTTTGCTCATTTCTTTGTTGCCTATTTGCCTTCCTTCTCCCATTTGACATGTCTAGCTTGTGCCTGCTTGTTTTACTGTTGTACTTTGGAAGCAGATAATTTATGTTCTTGATTTCACAGACATAGACAAATTTTTGTATTCTAGACTTGGAACTGATTTAAGACTTCTAACATATGGATGGACCTGTTTTTTCCATGATTCTTACTACGATGGGATGAATATGTTACATGTTTCAAAGATGTGATGGGGGGCAAAGGGTGGAATGTCATGGATTGAACCATGTCCCCCCCACCCCAAAATGTGTGCAACCATTTGGCTGGGCCATCAATCCCAATATTTTGAGATTTTCCTATGCTACACATCCTAATCTTTGTCTGTGGCTAATAGGATGATTATGTTCAAAGAGGATTAGAGTGGGACTGTAAAGCCCTTGCTAAGGGTGTTTCCCTGGAGTGTGGCTTGTACCACCTTTTATCCTTTCCTCTCATCAGAGATAAAAAGAGATGGACGCAAGCAGAAAATTAGAAAACTCATACCATCGAGAAAGCAGCACCAGGAGTAGGGCACATCTTTAGACCTGAGGGTCCTGCACCGAGATGCTCCCCAGTCAAAAGCTGATTCAACACAAGGACTTTCCTCCAAAACCAACAGAAAGAAAACCTTCCCCCGGAGTGGACACCCTGGATTCAGACACTTAGCCTACTGGACTGTGTAAGAATAATCTTTCCTTTGTTAAAACCATCCACTTGAGGTATTTCTGTTACAGCAGCACTAGATGACTAAAACACTGATAATATGTGATAAAATCCAGGAATATTGAGTTCCTTTAAGTTCCCATACAATTATCATACAATTATAGTTATAGTATCTTTCAAAAAGTATGTAACAACACTTGCAAATAAAAGACTAGAAGAAATTTTCATGTTTTGA
This sequence comes from Heterohyrax brucei, assembly GCA_028571685.1. Taxonomy (NCBI): domain Eukaryota; kingdom Metazoa; phylum Chordata; class Mammalia; order Hyracoidea; family Procaviidae; genus Heterohyrax; species Heterohyrax brucei. The sequence goes on from CM053152.1 coordinate 43,358,880, forward strand.
TCCAAATACTGTGAACACCATTCCACTAGCACTACTGTTAATTGCATAAAATGTTGCTATCAGTCATAAAAGTGTATTTTCTTGGGCTTATTTTCAAATCTAACTACTTTTCTGTGCCTAAGATAGAAAATGGATTTGGAAGATACAGCAAAGAACATTTGCTAAAATGGTGAGGGCAATGCTTCATTTGAAAATGTATTCTTTGAAATGTCTTAGTATTTGAGAAAGATGGAGAATAATTCCTTAGAATTTATTTGTGAATACAAAAACACTGCATCAGGGTAGTAATAGGCAGCAAAATGTAACATGAATGACCATTAGTCTTGCTCCCTTTGAACTAGACACTAAAAAGACAACCACCACATGACAAGACATATGTATTGCTGATTAAAGAAATAAACACGCTAACAAGAGATTAGAAAGTAGCCATATGGAGCCTTATAAACTAATGACCTATCAGGCAAATAATTATGAAGCACCTATTTCTTAGAAATCTTATTTTTTATAAACCCTGACTTCTTTCCTTACATTTGTATGAAGCTTTGTATGTTTGTCACTTAAGGCTTGTCATTTATTATTTTCAAAAATGGCTAAAGCTGATACTATGGTAATTTTTTGATAGATGACTCAGTTGGTATAAACAGCTGAAATGAATTACCAGTACTTTACAGCAGGGGGTGAGATAAAGAACTAGAATGCAAACTCAAACCTCCCAACTCCTAGTCTGTTTCTAGAAAGCAAATAGATTACTGCTAATTGACTCAATAGAGAGATCAGACAAATGATTAAGACCAAAAAAAATCCCAAACCAGTTGTGTCGATTCTGATTCACGGCAACCCCTGTGTACAGAATAGAACTGCATTCTACAGGGTTTAGAAGGCCGTTTCCTTTTGGGAGCAGACTGCCCGGTCTTTGTGCCAAGGAAAATTTGGGTAAATTGGAATCACCAACTTTTTGGTGAGTAGTCAATTGCTTTTAAATGATTGCAAAATGTTTAGGCCCTAGAGAAAGAGACACCAAAACACATGGTTTTCATTTACGTATTTCAATGTATCTAAAAGTATCAATGTATATATATACATAGGAAAAATCAGAATCTGTTAAACTTTCTTAAAATTGAGTTATATAATTGAGTAACTTTTTTGTTGTTACTTTTCTTCTTTCTTTTACTGTACTTTAAGTGAAGGTTTACAGTCCAAGTCAACTTGTCATACAAAGCCCAGCCCACTCACCTCTAAGCAGCTCTAGCTGTTCTCCCCACCCTATGACAGCACACTCCTTTTCACCTGTACTTTCTGTATCCATTCCGTCAACTCTTGTTACCCCTTATCTATCCTCTCATCTCAGGTCTGGACAACAGCTGCTCAGACAGCCTCATGTATACATTTAAGTCAAGAAGCACAGTCTTCACCAGTGTCACACTATGTTTCATAATCCAGTTCAAATTTTGTCTGAAGAGTTGATTTTGGTACTGGTTTCAGCTTGGAGCCAACAGAGTGTCTAGGGAAGGGGACCATGTTCTCTGGTCTGTCAGAACACCCAGTTTGCTCCTTTAATAGTTCTAGTTCTGCACCAGTTTTTTCCTCCTATCTCAGGGATTCTACACTGTGATCCTTGTCACAGCAGTCATTGACTACAGCCAGGCACCATCTAGTTCTTCTGGTTTCACGCTGATATAGTCTCTGGATCATATGGCCTTTTGTTTCCTCGGCTCATACTCTCCTCATATCTTTGATGTCATTCTTCACTCCAGATGTATTGGACCATTTGATCCTATTTAGACAGCTGCTTGCTAGTCTTTAAGACCCCAGATGCAGAATGATCCCTGCTACTCCATCCTTTAGAAAGTTGGGTTCTATTTAGGAAATCTCCTTGCTTTTGGTATAGTCCAGCAGTGTTAATCTCCCTTCCACAGTGTGCTGTCAATGCCTTCACTCAACAAAACTCCTACTGTCATGGATTGAACTGTGTCCTTCAAAAATGTCTGTGGTCATTTGGCTTGGCCATCATTCCCAATGTTTTGTAATTTTCTTATGCTACACATCCTATCTCTGCCCATGGCTAACAGGTTAGGTTGATTAGAGGATTACAGTGGAACTGTAACATCCTTGCTAAGGGAGTTTCTTTCCCTGGAGTATGGCTTGTACCACCTTTTATCCTTTCAGCCTATGGGAGATAAAAAGAGATGGAAGCAAGCAGAAAATTGGGAACCTCACACCATCAAGAAAGCAGCACTGGCCATAGAACACAGCCTTCAGACCTTAGGTTCCTGTACCAAGATGCTCCCAGACTAAAGGTTGATACAACACAAGGACTTTCTTCCAAAGCCAACAAAGAGGGAAAGCCTTCCCCTGAGCAGACACCCTGAGTTTGGACTTGCAGCCTACTGGACTGTGTAAAAACAAATTTTTCTTTGTTAAAGCCATCCACTTTGTGGTATTTCTGTTCCAGCAGCTCTAGCTGACTAAAACACTTATCTACTATCTAATCTATGAATACTCCTTACCGTCCTTTCCCCTTTGTGTAACCATCAAAGATTATGTTCTTCTGTTCTTAAACCTTTGGTTAAGTTCTTATAATAGTCATCTCATACAATATTTGCAGTTTTGCAGTTGACTAATCTAACTCAGCATGTCTTCCAGATGACTCCATGTTATCAGATGTTTCCCAAGAGCATTGTTGTTCTTTATCATTGCATATGAGTATCTCATACCTTGTTTAACCATTTTCTGGTAATGAGCACTTGGGCTGATTCCATGTTTTTGCTATTGTGGACAGTACTGCAATAAACACTGTGTGCATGCATCTAGTTCTCTGACAGCCCTTATTTCTCTAGGATATATCTCAAAAAGTGAGACTGCTAGAGCATATGAAATTTCTAAGTTGTTGTTGTTGTTTTCTTTCTATAAAACAAACGAGCAAAAAAAAGCACACACTGAGAAAAGCAGGGGACCTATGCTGAAAAAGATAAGGGAACAGCAGCCCTGCATCTAGGGAGATGATCTGTTTCTGCTCTCAGTTTCTGGTTCAGTGGAGCCAGCAGACTTCCCCCCACCCCCACCCCCATTTTTTAAATTGCTCCCTCTCCAAGTCCAGGAGGGCATGTGCAAGGGTTGTTGCTTCTGGCCCAGGAGGAGTGTGAGAATCTGGCACCCAGCACTGCATAGGAAAAGAAAGTGGAGAGCTTCAGGGAGAGGAAGAGAAGTTGTGCCCAAAGGAAAGGTTTTGATCCACATGAGAATTTATGATTTGACACTCAAATGGGTGCCAGCAGGGTTTCCATTCAAATAGGCGAGTGCTGCAATTCTGTAGGGGTCTCTGCCAAAGCCTGGCTTCTCTGCTGAGAAAAGTACTCTCCAAATACAGCTTTGGTCACCATGCTGGGGGTGCACATTTCCATAGGCCCCTTCTGGCCTGTCTCGACACTTCTGGCCTACTGTGTCCTCTCTGTCAGCCAGTTCATCCTCTTAACGTTCCCCCTGATGTTCAGCACTCCTTGAATGTCCTATATTATATGTTAAGTTGTTTTTCTGGGTCATTGATGTTAAGAGGGATCAGAGAATGCCTCTGGCTGCTCTACCATGTTAGCCCTGCCTTTGTTTTTGTTACTTTTTAATTCTAAATTAGGTATTTGGGAGGGTGGAAAAACTAATACAATGTATTTTTTTCCTTTATTTTTGACTTTTTAATAAAAATATTACATGGAAAATCCATTCGGACTGGAATGTGTCAATAAAGAAGAAGATTGAGTTATTATCATGTAAGTAGAAATGAACTATATTATTAAAACATGGTAATACTTGTACATAAAAATAATTTAAGTACAATATCTTTTATTGAACTAAGCAGTAAAACTGGTCTTTAAAGACTGCATTACTTTAGTAATATAATGATAAGCCAGTTCACTCGAAGACAGCATAAGTATTAAGCTCCATATGAGATAATGCAATTGATCTTCCATTTGTGGGTTAAAGAAATGATGGGGGTACACCATCCCAAGGTCAAGGATAAGAATACAGGAGTTGACAGGAAAGCTGGATGAATGGAAATGGGGAAACTAGGTTTGAGAAAGGGCAACTGCTGACATGTCACAGAGTTGGCAACCAATCCACAAAGCCATAAGTGTATTATTTTATGAGAAACTAATTGGCTCTGTAAACTTTCATCTAAAGAACAGTTAAAAAAAAAAAAAAAAGATGAGAACACGTTTCTGAAAAGTCCATTGGCAATTATCATAATTGAAAGGATAATGAGCATTTTACCTTGCATTAGCCTGCCTGAAGAAAGGATAAAAGGTACTTTTAAAACCCTACAATTTAAAGCCCAAACCAGCAGTTCTAGAGTGCCTACCATCCTCCCCTCAATCTAGCCCAGTTCTGATATTAAAAAAGGAAAGTAAAATTACTCAAATAAGTGTAATAAAAAAATTGACATAAATAAAATATCTTGCAAAAATCTTCCTGTAATCTGATAGCATATAAGCCCCAAAGTTTTCTTACATTTACTCTACTATCAGGTTTTAACTTGAGAAATAAATCTGACATGCATCTGAGTACATGAAGAAACATGAAGTTATAAAACTTAATCAAAGGAATTTAGTAAATAGTTATTTTGTTGTATTGCTTAAGGTTGCTCACAATTAAGGAATCCCCAGATGACTCAGTTAGGTACCTAATTACCAACTGAAAGCCTTTCGGAAGAAAGGCAATCTTCTTCCAAATGTTCACAGCCATGTTGCTGTTGTTAGGTGACACTGAGTCAGCTCCAGCTCATAGTAACCCTATGTACAACAGAACAAAACACTGCACGGTCCTGCACCATGACCAAGATCATTGTTATACCTAAACCGATTGTTACAGCCACTGCATGAATCTATCTTGTTGAGGGTCTTCCTTGCTTTTGCTAATCACCTACCTTACCAAGCATGATGTCCTTCTCCAGGGACATGTCCTGACAACATGCCCAAAGTATGTTGCCATCCTTGCTTAACGAGCACTTGATGGAAGACATTATGCTGAGTGAAATCAGTCAGTGGCAAAAGGACAAATATTGTATGAGACCCCTGGTATAAGGATTTAAAATAGACTTATGTACAGAAGAAAAGACTCATTGATAGCTACAACGGTGGGGAGGGAGGGAGAGGGTTGGTCATAGATTAGAAATTTGGTTACATGAAAGCAGTGACAGCACACAGTAGAAAGCAGATCAACTTAACCAGACTTCACCATAAACTGAAAGCTCTTCTAATCTCAACCCAATAATGCAAGGGTAGAGTAGCAGGTGCAGGGTCTGGGGACCCTGGGGGATATTGAGGCCAATTGGCATAACTAACCTATTGCTGAGGGAGTCTTCTGCACCCCATATCGGTGAGTGGTATCTGGGGTCCTAAGAGCTAGCAAGCTGCCAGATGGGCCCAACTCGTCTGGAACAGATGATCACCGAAAACAACAAAGAAATGAGGAGAAAAGAGCTCAGGAGACAGAGGACCCATGTGAATAGGAGACTGTATCAATATGTGATGAGAAGAACCAGATAGTGCCTAGCCACCACCAAAGACAGCCATGATGGGGCACACAATGTTGAATCACTGTAGTAACACAAGAAGAAGAGCAGTGTAGCTCAAGACTCTATTAAAAGACCACATTTGATGGTCCAATGGCCTGGAGGTCCCCTGGGAGCATGTCTTCCAGACCTGCTGCTGCCCTTGACCATAAAACACTACTGAGGTCAACTCTTTGGACAAAAATGCCCTGGACTTGGGGACACAATGCAACCATATCATGTGTATACTTTATGGTTCTATACATTTAGAGGAGATTGTCCTACTGGTCTCTTTACAGATGGGAGACAAGAGGGTGGACAGGGAGGGATAGGAGCTTGTTAAGAGGATATTACAAATATAGAATGAAAAGAAGTGTGCTGTCACTGGGCAGAGAGCAGAAAGCTACAGATAGGCAGGCATGCAAAATTAATTTGAATTGTATACTTTCACTTAATCACAATTAGAAAAAATAAAAAAGGAGCACTTCGATTGTACTTCTTCCAGGACACATGTACTTGTTCTTTTAATATTTCATGGTATATTCAATTATTCTTCTCCAAAACCATGATGCACAGGTGCAAATGCTGGTTCTACCTTCTTATTCTTTGTCCAGCTTTTGCATGTATATAAGGTGACTATTTCTGAAAAGAATTAGCCAGTGAAGCCTTACGAATCCAGCAGAACATTGTCCGATATAGTGCCCGAAGAAACATCATGGCTTGGGTCAGGTACACCTTAACCTTCAAGGTGCCATTTTTGCTTTTCAACACTTTTGAGAAATCTTTTGCAGTAGATTTTCCCAGTACAATGTGTCTTTTGATTTTCTTGATTGTGGCCTCCATGTGTGTTGATTATGGATCCACCTAAAATGAAATCCTTGACAACTTCAATCTGTTTTCTGTTTGCATATTTGTCCAGTTTGAGAATTTTTGTTTTCCTTAGTGCTCAAGACACCAAATCTGTTCTTAAGATGGTCTCTAAATTCATGTAGGATATATTCAAGGTTGTACTTTGGTTCTCGTAGACTTCTAATTCTCCTCAGTTTGAATTTAAACTTTATACAACTATTTATGGTCTGTGCCATAATCAGTACCTGGTCTTCTTCTGACTGATGATACTGAACTTTTTCATCATCTCTTTCCACAAACGTAATCAATTTAATTGCTGTCTATTCCATCTGGTCAGGTCTATGCGTACCATCACCATTTATGTTGCTGAAAAAAGTTATTTGCAATGAAGAAGTCATCAGTTGTGCACAATTCTGTCATGTGATCTCCAGCACTGTTTCTATCATGAAGGCCATACTTTCTGACTATACATGCTCTTTGTTTCTGACTTTTGAATTCCAACCACCAGAATTATCATTGCATCATGACTGCATGTTCAATCAATTTCAGACTGCAGAAGCTGATAAATATCTTCAATTTCCTCATCTTTGGCCTTAGTGGTTGGAGTCTGAATTTGAATAACAGTTTCATTAACTAGTCTCTCTTGTAGGCATATGGGTGTTATCCTATCACTGATAGGACTGAACTCCAGGATGGATCTTTAAATGTTCTTTTTGACAATGAATGCAATGCCATTCCTCCTCAGGCTAACATTGCTAGCATAGGAGAACATATGATTGTCCAATTGAAAATGGCCAATACCAGTCCATCACAGCTGACTAATGCCTCAGATATTGATGTTTATATGTTCTACTTCATTTTTTACAATCTTCAAATTCCCTAGATTCATATCTCATATGTTTCATGTTCCAATTATTAATAGATATTTGCAGCTGTTTCTTCTAATTTTGCCTCATGCCACACCAGCAAACAAAGGTTCCAAAGGCTTGGCTCCATGCACATCACTAAGGTCGACTCCACTTTGTGGAGGCAACTCTTCCCCAGTCACCTTTGGAATGTCTTCCAACCTGGGCAGAGCTCATCTTCTAGCACTATATCTAACAATGTTCTGCTGGATTCGTAAGGCTTCACTGGCTAATTCTTTTCAGAAATAGTCTTCTAAGTCCTTTTTCTCAGTCTTAATGTGGAAGCTCAGCTGAAACCTGTCCGCCACAGGTGACCCTGCTGGTATCTGAATGCCTCTGGCATAGCTTCCAGCACCACAGCAACATGCAAGCTCCCAAAGTATGACAAACTGACAGAGACATTCACAGGCATTAGAACCCTACAAAGCATAGCTCTGCTCTGCAATACATGGGCACACCATGAGTCAGAATTGACTTAAGGGTAGCTAGTTTGTTTTTTGGTTTGGCCTCACAACTAAATGATGCAAGTTTATTTCCACTAAGTCAAAAGCATTGCAAACTGAGAACAAAGTTGGTAATACAGAAGAATTTTAAAGGAAGGCTATTTGTCCTCAGTCTCAAGCATCCTTCCTCTCTAACTGCAACTGCACTTTCATTTCTGAATGTGTTCAACAGAAAGCCCCTCTAGGTTAATTCAGCTTGAACGAAAACCTGTAGTTCTCAGGTCCCAAACAGCAGCAAATTGATAATACTCAAGATTCTTGTTAACTGTATGGCAACTGTCTCTTGCTTTGGCAGTTTCACAGGAGGAAGTTCTTCTACAACAATATACCTGTGTTAAGCTTTCCATTAAGTGAGTGTCTAATAGGGGAATCACGACAAGAAATTTACATGGATTGTGTCACTTACTCTTCACAACATCCTACAAATAGATTACTATCATCACTACTCTCATCTCTTATTTAACAGACAAACTGAGCTTCAGACCAGTTGTATAATTTGTTGGACAAGTAGAAGAAATCAGATTCACACTACTTTCATTGTGTATCTTATACCTACTCTTGGTTATCAGTATCAAAATTAAAAAAAAAAAGAAGAAGAAGAAGAATAGACACTGTCTCATCCATGAAGAGTTGGAATATTAGCCTCACAGCATAGGCTAATTATGCTAAAATGTTTATAAAATGTTCCCTGGTGTGAGGTTTTTTCAATGTATGAAATGGTGACCCTTCTGAAAACAAGGGGCAGCCAAGTGCTCCTCTCTTGTCTCACATTATAAACTTTCACAAGAAAGACATCTAACTATGTGGTCACAATATAGAGCTCCACCTGGAACAAATTAATAGCCAGCTGTTCTGTTCCAGCAGTGCAGATCACTACAGCAATGGTTCTGTAATAATGCCATAACATTTTTACTGCTGGGAACTAAGTACAGAGGACTCTTGCTTTTTATCAAATGTATGAAAATAATGTAAATAACTGCCTATTTATTTCTACAGAAATATGATTTGTAATTACTAAAAATAATTCACCAGTAGAGAAGCTATGCTTGGCCTAAGATTCGAGGCTAAAAGAAAGCCATCATAAGCTAAAATAAAGACGTCAGATGCCATTGTGAATAATGGTTATTAAGTCACTTTTTAAAACAAGAAATAAAGTAACTAAAAGATTTACAAACAAAAATCATGCCATTTTGTCTTAAGCTTATTAGGTTCACAGGAAAAAATGAGTATTACTAAATGTCAGTTATTTGCATAGGTAGGAGAATGCAGAATTTCACTAAAAGTTATATCACTATATAGCTTGATACTTTAGTAGAATGTGATTCTTTTCAGATACTGAACTTTAAAGAAAAGGAAATCTTATATAATCACAATATACATGTATTTTTAAACTACATCCTCCACTTTTTGTTTTTAAAATGACTTTAGAGAATAGCAATAATACCTTTATTTTGCTGGAATAAAAACAGAAAACCAAAATTTTTGCGAAATATCATGCAATACACTCATGGAAGAATTTGCCCTTTGGGCAAACATCTAACATTTTATCTTATGAACACAAATACAGAATAAACTAAAAATAGTCTCACTAAAATCTGTCAGTATTACAATATTTGAGAAAATTTTCTGATCACAAACCACCTGCAATGTATACATGCACAAGCCAGCTGCAGAAAATTTATTTTTAAAACCCAATGAAAACTAAAATAGAATTAAGCAGAACCCATACACCACACGCTATTAAAGACCCATATATCCTGGTTCATAAAATCACACCATCATCCTGTGAAATACCTACCCAAAGAAAGGAAATCTAGACCCTGGGCTCAACCATCCCCAGACAAGCCTTCCCTGTCTTTCTCGGCTTTACATATATTATGCATCTTTGCATAGATTTGAAGGGGGACATATAGGTCCACAAAAAGAAAAAGCTTACAAACACCATAACACTAGGAATAGAAAGGAATTTGCACTGGTAAATTGCATATAACCATGATATTGATACTTCTCAAGATTTGTGACAAAATCAAAATACCTGGCTAATGGCTTGCTCTTATAGTCATATAGGTTCTCCTTTGCTCATTTCATGTCCTGAGAGAAGATGAACAGTGTACATTATTACATGTTCTACAGAAGAAAAAATTAATATGTGAAGATGGAGATGGAAACATGCTTACACAGATAGACATTTGTCAACTAAACACTTATGTATTTGACAAACTATTGAATATAGATAGAATACAGGTACTATATTGAATATTAAAACAACAACAACAGGAGGCAGGGTCGAGATGGTGGACTGAGCACATGTCTCCTTATATCTCTCTAGAAACCAAGACCTGAACTGATAATCAAACGGAGCCTTCTGATCACGTAGTAAGCCCCCAGGACACAGAACAGGGCTGTTAATTTGGACTTCATACAACTGAATGAAAAACCTCCTGTCTTTCACTCCTGCTCCTGGCTAGTCCTGGCTCTCACGGACTGAAGGTAAACACACCATTTTCACTTTTTTTTTCTCTGCATTGGCCAGAAGATGGAGTGAAATCTTGCCTAGCAGCTAGATTCAGACACACTGCTGGTATGATAGGCAGGCGAAATTGCCATATTTTGAGACCCAGGCTTAGGACTCTGTTCATCTAGCCACTTTGGGCCTCTCTTTCTATCATTGCTACAGGGTGGTTTTTATGGAACTGCAGTGCTTGTGTGTGGGATGCCATGTTAGATACAGAGATTTTAGAAGGATCTAATTCTTAGCCTTGGAGCCAGCACCTGCAAACAGGACAGCGCTTCTCTGACAGAAAAGCAGTAGTTTACACAGTGTTATCTACGGTGGGGGCTGGGCAATAGAGGCAGAGGACTCGCTACGTCTCAGCACCTCTAGCCCTTCAATCTGCCAGCGGTGTGGAGGGTGCCATCTTAGATACAGTGGCCGCACCTGGACCTAATTCTTAGCCTGGGAGCCAGAGCCTGCCCACAGGAGAGCACTTTCATACCAGAAAACCAGTAGTTTATACAGTGTCACCTAAGGCTGGGCCCTGCCAGCAGAGGCAAACAGGGCAGTAGCACTGCTGTATTTTGAACTAGTTCATATCACCTGGGGTTGGATATACAGGTGCTTACTTTGCCAGTTGGGAAGAGAGACCTCTACAGCTGAAAACCTGACTGACTTGGGAAGTGGTCAGATACCTTTTGTTTTACATTTGAAGACAGCCTAGAGAAACATCTGCAGTCCATCCTCACAGTAACTCTCCCAGCCTTTACTTACATGAAACCCAAAAAGCAATGGACATTTGTGGAACACAAGAAAATCACCCATGGCGTCAGAAGGCTCCCAAACAAAACAACCAAGGAGTTTTCCAGTTGAAGAAACTTTTAGGAAATCATCAGAAGGTGAATATAAAAGGATTATATACAGAGCCCTTCTAGACCTTATACAAAATGCAACAAAACAAAATGAAAAATTAAGCAAGCTGTTTGATCTGATGGAACACCACTACTGTGAAATCCAACAGTTCAAGAACAAAATCAAACACATAGAAATTTCTATTCAAAGCCAAGAAAACAGAATGCAACAAATGGAAAAAAGAATTTCTGACTTGGAAAACAGAGCTACTGACACCAGCATTTATGAGGACAAACCAGAAAAAAGAAACAAGAAAAATGAAGAAGCATATGGGACTCTATTAAGAGGAACAAACTTCGATTAATTTGAGTCCCTGAACAGGATGAGACTTCTGAGAACACAGAGAGTATCATTGCTGAGCTGCTGACAGAAAATTTCCCAGAAATCATGAAGGAAGAGAATATAGATAGATATCCCAGATGCATATCGTATGCCACCCAATATAGATCTAAAAAGAAAGACTCCAAGACATTATAATCAAGCTTAACAAAATGAAACATAAGAAGCAACTCTTAAAAGCAGCAAGACTCAAAGCAAAGCTAACATTTAGAGGGAAACCCTGTAAGCTTTTGTCAAATTTCTCAGGAGAAACCATGCTGGCATGGAGACAGTGGCATGACACATTCAAAACCTTGAAGGAGAAGAACTTCCAACCAAGAATTATATATCCTGCAAAACTATCTTTCAAAAACGAAAATGAAATAAGACATTTCCAGATAAACAGAAACTCAGAGACTTTGTAAAAACCAAACGAAAACTACATGAAATACTGAAAGAAGCTCTTGACTTGGACTTAGAAGAACAAAACCACTAACTTTATATTTTAAAATGACACATTATTCAGAATTCTACTCAGTTACGGAGAGACTCCAAATTCAATCACAGCTTTGATACTGAAAGAAACAATCCAGTGATTACCATGAAAACTATGGTGTCATCATATTAAAAAGAAGGATGTACTACAGTTGTTATGGTCCTTCCAGATGGAGAGGAGGATGACAAGACTGGTAGTAATTAAAATTGGGTTTATATATAGTTTATTAAGGGGGATCATGGGGGCAGCTGTAAAGCACAACAAAGATGTAACATAACATATCAAGAAATGTATCACAGGAGCCTCAAGGACTAGAAAACCAGCTCTGAAAAAGGTGAAAAATCAACTCACAGAAAAGAATGTTCCAGAAGAGACTAATAAGAAGAACAGAAAAAGCATCAACACAAAAATAAACATATCACAATGGCAGCGCTGAACACATACCTATCAATAATTACATTGATTGTGAATGGACTGAATGCTCCAGTAAAGAGACATCGAGTGACATCTTGGATCAAAAGACATGACCCATCCATATGTTGTCTACAAGAAACTCACCTTAGACTTAAAGATAGAAAGAAACTGAAAATTAAAGAGTGGAAGAATATATATCAATTTAACAATGAACAAAAAAGAGCAGTGGTGGCAATTCTAATCTCAGACAAAATCAATTTTAGTGTAAAATACACGATCCTAGACAAAGATGGACACTATTTATTGCTGAAAGGTTCAGTACACAAGCAAGACTTAACTATAATATGTATGCACCTAATATCAGAGTACCTAAACATATCAAAGAAACACTGACTACACTCAAAAATGAGTTACATTACTCTACAATAATAGTGGGAGACTTCAACACTCCACTCTCAATGTTGGACAGATAATCTAGAAAAAAGCTCAACAGAGATATGGAAGACCTTATTGCCACAATTAACCAACTAAACCTCAATGATATATACAGAACTTTCTACCCATCAGCAAACAACTACACTTTCTTCTCCAGTGCACATGGAACATTCTCCAGAATTGACCATGTGTTAAGACATAATGCAGTTCTCAACAAAAGCCATACCACTGAATTACTGCAAAGCATCTTCTCAGATGATAAAGCCATAAAAGTCTAAATCAATAGCAGAAAAAATATAGATAGAAAGTGGAACTCTTGGAAACTGAACAACATCTTGCTCAAAAAACCATGAATTATAGAAGAAATCAAACAGACAGATCGATCAATGGAACAGAATTGAGACCCCAGAGATGACACCATCTGCCTATGAACAACTGATATTCGACAAAGGCCCTAAGACATTAAACTGGGGTAAAAACAGTATCTTCAACAAATGGTGCTGGCAAAATTGGTTATCCATCTGCAAGAAACTGAATCAAGATCCATATCTTACACCTTATACAAAAACCAACTCCAACTGGATAAAAGACCTAAATATCAAACCTAAAACGATAAAGCTCATCCAAGAAAAGGTAGGAACAACAATGGAAGTTTTAATACACAACGAGGACAGACTCCAAAATCTGTCAAAGAAACCTCAATCAACAGAAGAGAAAGTAGACAAATGAGAACTATTAAGAATAAAACACTTTTGCTCATCCAAAGACTTTATTAATAGAATTAAAAGAACACCCACAGAATGGGAAAAAATATTTGGCAACTCTATGTCAGATCGACGCCTGATCTCCATAATCTATAAGATACTACAAAATATCAATAAGAAGAAGTTAAATCATCCAATTAAGTGATGGGCAAAGGAGATGGACAGACATTTCTCTAAAGAGGAGATGCAGGCAGCCAAAAAACATGTGGATGTTTTCACAATCTTTAGTTATTAAAGAAATTCACATCAAAACTACAATGAGATACCATCTCACCCCAACAAGGTTGGCCATGATCCAATAAACACAAAACAACAAATGCTGGAGAGGCTGTGGAGAAAGTGGAACTCTTCTCCACTGTTGGTGGGGTTGCAAAATGGTCCAGCCTCTTTGGAAAGCAATCTGGCTCTTCCTTAAAAAAATGGATATAGATACACTATTTGACCCAGTAATTCCACTACTTGGAATATATCCCACAAAATCAAGGCCATTCACACCAACGAACACATGCACAAGAATGTTTATCTCAGCACAGTCCACGATAGCAAACATGGAATCAACCCAGATACTCAACAACAGAGGAATGCATAGGTAAACTATGGTATATATACTCAATGGAGCACTATGCAATGATAAAGAATAATGATGATTCCAGGAAACATCTCATAACCTAGCTTCAACTGGGAAAACATTATATTGAGTGAAAGTAGTCAGCGACCAAATGACAAATATTGTATGAGACCCCTACGAAAAGAACTCAAAAGCTGACTTATGTATAGAAGAATAGACTCTTTGACAGCTACAAGGGAGGGGAGGGAGGGAGGGCGAAGGGGAGAGACTAGATAGTTGGTAGAAATTTGGTTGGGTAAAATCACACACATTAAAAACAAGAACAATATTATGTGGACTTCAACATAACTTCAATACTCCTTCCATCTTAACATAATATTGCAAGGACAGAGTATCTGGGGCAGGGGGCAGGGGACCATACTCTTAGGCAAAATCGAGGCCAATTGGTACAGCTAGCATTTTGCTAAGAGGGCTCTCTGCACCCTACATTGGTGAGTGGTGTCTGGGGTCTTAAAAGCTGCCAAACTGCCATCCGAGGGCACAGCAAATGGTCCCAACTCAGCAGGAACGGATGCTCACCAAGGACCAAAGTGACATGGGGTAAAGACAACTCAGAAGACTGAGAGACCCACATCAGTGGGTGCCTACATAGACTTGGGCTGGAAGAACCAGATGGTGTCCAGCCACCAACAGTGATGGCCACGATGGACCTCTCTAAGTTGAGTCTCACAGGCAACACAAGAATAAAAAGGGGTACACCCTGATATCTCCACTAAAAGACCACAACTGATGGTCCAGCAACTTCGGGGTTCCCCTGGGAACATGGCCCCTGGCCCTGATGCTGCCCTTGCCCATAAGTCGTAATGAAGGTCCACTCTTCAGACATGAATGGATTGGACTTGGCGATCCAGAGTGACCATATAGTGGATGCACTTTACAGTTCTATGCGTCTATACGATATCATCCTGCTGACCTCTGGCTGCAGTAAGGGGAGTGGGTGGAGAGAAAGGGAAAGGAGACTGTTGGGAGGATGAGACACTTATGGAGCAGAGAGGAACAGTGTGCTGTCACTGGGCAGGGAGAGCAGTGGAAGCTGCATATAGGTGGGCATGTAAATTTATATGGGAACGTACATTTTCATTCAGTCATAATTAAAAAATAAAAATAAAGATACTTGCTGTCATCAAGTCAATTCTGACTCATAGTGATCCTACAGGCCTGAGTAGTACTACCCCATGAGTTTTGAAAGAGTGCCTGGTAGATTCAAACTGCTGACCTTCCCGTTAGCAGCCTTAGCACTTAACCACTATATCACCAGGATTTGAATACAGGCTCTATAATAATCTGTATATACTGCTAGCTATGATTCTATACAATGTACCTGGACTTACCAAACTATTGGACTGACCTACTTTTAAAAACCAAACCAAACCCATTGTTACTGAGTTGATTCCAGCTTCTAACTATTTTACAGGACAGAGAAGAACTGCCCTATAGGGTTTCTAAGGCAGTAAATCTTTACAGACTCTGACTGCCCTATCTTCCTCCTGCAGAGTGGCTAGTGGATTCAAACTGGTGACCTTTTGGTTCATAGCTGAACAGTTACCCACCACATCACCAGGGCTCTTTACCTATTATTGTTAAATGCTTCATTTCAAAGTGATTCTCAAAATTTTTTTGATCAAGATGGAACTCAAAAAACTCTTAGGTAAAAAGTGCATCCCTGGTGGTGTAATAATTAAGCACCACATCCGCTAACCAAAAGATGAGCAGTTCAAATTGACGAGGCACTCCTTGGAAACTTTAGGGGGCAGTTCTATTCTGACCTACAGAGTCGCTATGTTTCGGAAGTGACTTGACAACAGTGGATTTGGTTTGGTAAACAGTGCATGCAGAGAAACAGTCAATTAGATTGAAAAGCCAGATGCTTGGTCTGCCTAATCAAATCCACATTCACTCTAGACCTCAACAGTTTTTGCCCTAGAATCTTACCTACTACTTTGGAAAGCCTCTGACCTATATTGCATCTGTCCAACCTCTAAACTGTTAAATGGCCAACAGAATTCCCAGACCTTAATGATGTCCCCCAAATCAAGGATGCTGCTAGACATACACATCAATCCCACACCCACAACGGCTCTCCTGGTATAGGATTCTCACATTGCTTTATTTCCTATCAGTCCTGTGGTATGTATTTTGCTATGTTTCTGGATAAATTATTATTTATTCCAATGTGCTGTTTTCAGTTCACGTCACTGTTGATTTTTTCTTTTCCTTCTTTCCTCTGATGATCATTTTCTACATTCATTTTCACACCCATTGGGAAGGATTTCTTTCCTTTTTCACTTAGTCAAGGGAGGGAGCCTGTCAGGAAAATCTAGGGGTGATTTTTTAAGGGAGAGTGTGGTTACTATATAAAGTTCATAGTGCAGTTACATTTGTAATACATATATTACATACATATATATGGAGTATTTGTAATATCTCGAGCATAGTTGTATTTTTCATTTTTTTTAATCTGGAATTAGAATATAACTGGGCATTCTATATTTTTATTTTCTGATCTGGCAACTTGAAAGTATATTTAACTAAGATGAATGTAATATGAGCTTGAAGATAAACTTTGAAACAAACTGCTACATTAGGAAAAGCTAAGAACATAACAAGAGCAGAAGTGAGAGGCACAGTAGGTGACAGTTATCACTGGATAGTCTGCAGGCAATTTAAAATCACAGTACTCATTTAAAGTGATGCTTTTCAACTTTTTTGACCAATAGCAAATTGGTCAATAAGAAATACCACAGGTTTGTTTTAAATCCTAATCCAGTACATTCGTACAATTATATAATAAGATTAAGCATTTCTATTCTCTTTGCTTTCATTTTTCTAAAACTGATAACAATCCACTAAATTGACATGACATCCCACTAACAGGTTATGATACCGCTGAGAGGATTCTGTCTCATAGTGACCCTATACAACAGAGTAGAACTGCCCCACATGGTTTTTAACACTGTAATCTTTACAGAAGCAGACTGCAACATCTTTGATTGATTCAAACCACCAGCCTTTTAGCAAGCACTGAGTACTTTAACTGATGTACCACCAGAGCTTCTCTGTGTTATAACAGGCAGTGAAGCCAACACTAGTCTAAGGCAGATGAGAGTCCTTGTGTGGCACAAACAGTTGAACACCCTACTACGAGCTAAAAGATTGGCAGTTAGAAGCCAGTCAAAGGTGCCTGAGAAAACAGGCCTGGTGACCTGCTTTATTTAACAGTATTTTACTGTGATTGAGTCAAAGCATACAATCCAAATTAAATTTGCATGCCTGCCTGTCTGCAGCTCCTGCTGCTCTCCTTGCCCAGTGACAGCACACTGCTCCTTTTCGACCTATATGTGGCATGTCTTCTTAACAGTCTCCTACTCCTTCCTCTCTACTCTCTCCTCTCACTTCTAGTAAGAGGCCAGTAGGACAGCCTCCCGTAGATGCATAGAATCTCCTACAGATGCACGCACCTCATGGTGGTGACCTGCTTTTGAAAGATCAGAGCGTTGAAAACCCTATACAGAACTTCTGCTTCCCACACATGGAGTGGTCACGAGACAGAACCAACTCAATGGTGCCTAACAACAACAATGCACAGCAATGCAGTCTGTCAGTCCACAGACTTTGGTTGTGCGGCTGAGAGAAGAAAATGAATATGAGGTCAAAACAAAAAAGACAACTGGCAAATCCAAAGGATGTCTGAAGTAGGCAGGAATAGTCTGAAGTAGACAGTTCAGGTCAATTTTCAGACAACTAAAAGCAATCTGGGGATTTGAGGCAAATGTGTCCAATCGTAAAGTAAGAGTGAGAGGAGTGAAATTAAATGTAATACAGTGACAGGAAGTCAGAACCCTTCAGGGACAGGGACAAGAGTACAAGTGCTAGACAACAGGGAAACACAGAGCTAGCTTAAGCAAAGGCTCAGGAACTTCCTACATGATATGAAGATACTAGAAGAGAAAGGGAGCCCCTGGGTGGTACAAACAGTTAATGCACTTGACTACTAACTGCAAGGTCAGAGGTTCAAGTTCACTCAGTGGTGCCTTGAAAGAAAGACCTGGAAATCTGCTTCCAAAAAAATCAGCCATAGAAAACTCTATGAAGTGCAGTTCTACTCTGCAACACCTGGAGTCATCATTAGTCAGAAAGGACTCAACAGTGGTAGAGGAAGGAAAAAATACAGGCTTAACAGAATCCCAAAATACCATCAGATGATTTTGTTAATACATCAATGCATGTTAGAAGATGAAAACATAGGCAAACAAGAAAAAGAATGTGATTTAAGTTTAACTGAATTATAAGTAACTCACTTTTGTTGGAAGTAATTTTGCTCCATTGATTACATTTCACATTTAACTGACTGCACTGCAATAAAGATTTTTATTCTTGTTCAAAATTTATCTTTTTATCAATGATGAACATCTTTTATTTTGAGCTTTATTTTACAAAAATGAAAACAGTCAGTAATTGAGTAAATGTGACAATATCAAAAAAAAAAGACAGTCAAATAAACTGGAAATATGTCACTAACATTGTGAATACTATTTTTATGTCCCTTCTTATAATAGAATATTTGACTCCACTAACGAACAGATTGTCATAACAGAGATTGTTTAAAAAAAAAAAAGAGCAGATGGGCTCTGAAAAAGTTTTTCTCCATACATGTTTTCTTAATAGTAAAATAAAGAGAAGCTCTAAATCCTGTACGGAAAAAAAAGTGACTCAGCAAACCAAATATTTATAGACTTATTTGCAACATGAAGAACTATATTAAAATATACAGTTACACACGTGGAATGTTTGGGAACTTCCCTTCCTGCCCTGACCTTTCTTGAAGAGTATAAATACTAGTGTACCAGTCGTTAAGCACTCAGCTGTTAAATAAAGATCAGCAGTTCAAACCTACCAACTGCTCCACAGAAGAAAGATGTGACAGTCTTTTTCCATAAAGATTATAGCCTCGGAAAACCCTGTGGGGCAATTCTACCCTGTACTACAGGGCCACTATGAGTCAGAAATCAACTTGGCAGCAGTGGGCTTGGCTTTTGTTTGAAGGGAGCACTATAACGAGAATTCAGCTTCCTAGGTCTAGGACTTGGAAACTGTAGTGGCATAGTGTGTAAGTGCTGCTGTTGCTAACCAAAAGGTCATCATTTCAAATCCACCAGGTGCTATCTGGAAACTCTATGTGGCAACTCTACTGTGTCTATAGAGTTGCTGTGAATTGGAATCGAAGGTCATCAGTTTCGTTTCTTTTGGTCTGGTCTAGTACTCAACCACACATTTAAAAGGTCAGTTCTAAGCTCTCCCTGGCTCCTATTGCAACTCCCTGTGTGCAGATGGTATTTCTTTTGGACAAAGCAGCTAAAAATACAGTTGCTGCAGTCACTCAAACCAGTAAGCTAGAGGCTCATGGTGACCCCATGGGTTCCAGAGTAGAGATCTGCTTCCTAGGATCGTCAATGGCTGATTTTCCAAAAGTAGATCATCAGGCCTTCCTTCTGATTTGCCTCAAGCCTTCAGCCTTTTGGTTAGCAGTTAAGCCCATATAATCATGTGCATGACTTAGCCACTCAAAGGAGGCAAGAAACAGCCATCCTAGGGAACACGGAAGAAGATGGAAGGTAACACTTCC
Source organism: Heterohyrax brucei (assembly GCA_028571685.1). Classification (NCBI taxonomy): domain Eukaryota; kingdom Metazoa; phylum Chordata; class Mammalia; order Hyracoidea; family Procaviidae; genus Heterohyrax; species Heterohyrax brucei. Next base: position 43,378,763 of record CM053152.1, read on the forward strand.
CTCTGATAGAAAGTCCAGTAATTTGCACAGCCCTCGCATATTTGCGTACACAACCTACAGGGTCTGTGATGTGATAATAACATGCCATGGATGCAGAATTTTTTGTCCAAATTTTTGAATTCCTCAAAGGTTGACACATATGAGAAAATTTTTCATGAGACACTCAGTAGAAAACTAACCAGACAGTTTCCTTTAGGAAATGTCTCCAAACTAACGGTAGTTTTTACTGTGATGCCAAGGTTGGCAACACAGAGCAAGGATACACTATGGTTACCTCAGTAACCCAGGGTTCTGTTGCTGCAACTTAACACTCAGTGATCAGGAAGAGCAAATGGTCTGGAGGACCTGGGTGCAATGGCAGCAGTCTACCCGCAAAGCCATGTTGTCAGACACTCTGAGTAATTATGTAACTAGTGTATACATGTGACAAAAGATACCACATTTATATATTCTCTACTGAAGATAACAGCCTACCAAGATGGAAATGTCTTGGACCAAATTTCAAATTCTCAGAAGCAGCCTCCAATTCATGGTCTCAGTTTTTCTCAGGACTCACCTCTTGTCCAGTACCTATGGCTAAAGAACAGAATCACACTCAAAATACTGTGGTATATACTAACTGAGAAAAGACTTTGTCCCCAAAATGATTTAAAAAAAAAAAAAAAAAAAGCACTGCTGTTGAATAGGTTCCGACTAATAGTGACCGTACAAAACAGAAGAGAACTGCCCCATGGAGTTTCCAAAGGGCCCCTCATGGGTTCCAACTTACATCCCTGGAGAAGATGATGAAGAATAGAGCAGATAAACAAATTAAAAAAAAAAATAGGTAAAGGCTAATTTCTTTTTACTTATCATAAAATGACTGAAACTACTGTTCATAAAGCTAATGAAGAATATTCACCGCTCTGACAAAGTACTGAATGAAGACATGGGTGGACATAATCCACAGGCCACACTAAGAATCACAGATGAAACAAAGAAAAGGTAGAATTTTCACTACCTAGTTAATGGGGGGAAAAATAAGCAATTTAAAACACCTTTTACCCTACTGACAACTGCATTGTTTTTAAAAGCATCATTTTTCATGGTGGCACTACTGCTGAAGAAAAGGCTAGCAGTTTGAATCCACCAGCCATTCCTTGGGAACCCTATGGGGCAGCTCTACTCTGTCCTATAGTACTCCTATGAGTCAGAATCTACTTGATGGCAACTGGGTTTAGTTTGATTTGGTTTTGGTTTATTGTATTTGAAGCAATTACACTATATCCTTTTCATATATTATTTCTCAATCTCAAAACAATGCTACAAAGTAACAAATTGGAAAAGAACAGTATTATTCAGACTAGTCAGATGTATAAAACATAACTGCAGAACTTACCAGAATTTACAGTCCAAGTCTACATGACTCTAACATGTTGCTATCAAGTCAACACAGGACACAAATTCGGCACCATTCTCTTTCTACTATCTCATGCCATTCTGTCACACCCTGTATCTCTTTCCCATTACATTGTATCCAAATGAAATACACATACAGTTCCTTATATAGGTACATATATGCATATTCTTTAAGAAACCGTGAGGATTTTATGTATTACAGCACCCAGGAATACATTAACCTCTGGATCAGAGTAAGTGTCATGACTTTAAAAAAAAAATGCATTGCCATCAAGTCAATTCTGACTCATAGCAACCCTACAGAGTATAACTACCCCCTGGTGCTTCCAGGGAGCACCTGCTGGATGCAAACTGTGGACCTTCTGAACAGTACACCGCCAGGGTTTACAGACATTGACTACTTGGAACACATTGTTCTAAAAGCTGCACTGTCTCATTTGTACCACTAGGGTGCACTGAAGTAGCAATGTATTAGACTGAACATAAAGAGTTAAAGACACTGCTCTAAAAGGCTAATTCCCTTTCTGGAAATATATCTACTCACAGGACAATATTTTTTAATGAGAAAGTTGTGACGATGGTGTTGGTGACATCAGTCGATGACACATCAGTTAGGTTGGGCTCATATGTCTTACAACCCATCGTGTTCTTTTGATTGTCTCCTTAACAAGAAAACAGCTTCAGAGTACAAAGGATTTGTACTATTTACTCTGCCCACCTGTGATGACTGTAACTAGCTGTATAAAAGAAATGAATCAATTTTGATAAATGGTAGCACAGTGTTAATATGTTTTAGGATTGCTGTTCAGAACTTTAATTTTCATACCACTTTTTTTTTAACCTTTTTTCGTGAGGTGTTCTATATATATAACCTAGTCTGAATAACTTATTTTTAGTTATCAAAAAGACTATTTTAACACAACAGTAGATTTAATATTACATGTACCATGTTCAGATCCAAGAGCTGTTTCAATATTTAGAAACCATCTGTGTACACACAAACACACACACACACACCCCCATACCCACCCCACCCCACCCCCACACATATATGAGCTCTACTCTCTCCTGTGGGGTCACTTTCAGGATCAACTTGATGGCACATAAAAGCAACAATATATGTTTACTTTTGTCATATATATATATACATGAGACCCTGGAGGTGTAGCAGTTAAGAGCTGTATCTATTAACCAAAAGGCCAGCAATTACAATCCTCCAGGAGATCCTTGGAAACTGGGGCAGTTCTACCCTGTCCTGTAAGGTTACTAGGAGTCAGACCCTACTCGACGGCAGTGAGTTTGGTTTTATGGCCGTATACCTATTCATTGCATTATTTTTCTTTGATTTTGTTTTTTTACAGTTGTCACAGGAGACACTTTACCAGCAAAAACACTAATTTCTAAGTCCCAGAGAACATTTTCCTCACACTTGTGCCTCAGAAACACCCTACACATGCACTTGGGTCTATGGCAAGAAAGAGAAAACTTTGGCGTATTAGAAGAGAGTGAGAAGAGACACAAGCATACAACATTTCCATGTTCAATTAGCGAACCACATCTAGACAGAACTTTCCCTGAGAAACCTAATTTTCATGGTTTTTAACCTATTTTCTCCATCTGTTTCAACACAGTAATATCCTCGTCTTTATTATTTAAAAATTCATTAAAAACGTTCTCTATCTTAGAAAATAAAGATTTTCAAATGAAGTTGCTTTAGGCTTTTCATCCTCATCTTGATCATTTGAGTTTTCAGTGTTTGTCTAGCTTTCAAGCATACGTGAAAGACTATCATGCATAACACTACAGTAGGTGTCCCACAAAAATATGGAAGATTCTATGATAACTGATAGATTTCTCTATTCCATGTCCTACACTTCCCTTCTGTACCCTTCCTTCCTCCACAGTTAAAGACAGCTACAGACAGGAGACACAAATTTGTATACTGACCATAAAAAGGGTCAATGACTGTTAGCACCCTAATTTATTCTATAGCTTCTCTCATACAAGTATATTTCAATTTTATATAAAGCAACAGGTCTCCATGGTTTCTACTGAGTAAATAAAATTCTAAGTGTGAAATCTGAGGTGCTGTAATAGGGAAATGAAATAAGCATAGGGAGGAAAGCCTTCCCAGCACTAATCACAAATCTCTATGGATGACCCCTGTATCAACATGTAAGAACAATAAATCCTATAACCTCTGCCTGAAACCACAGGGTGGCAACACTGAGGGGAAGATTTCTGTTTACAGAAAAAGAGAGCCAAGAAAAACAATAAACAAATGAGACAAATAATACAGTCATCATGGTCGGGTCACAATAAATAATTGTGGGTGGTCACCTCTGCAGCTTAAAGGCACATAATAAATTTGAGGTTTTCATTGATAATATTAGACTAAAATTAGAGTATTATAATAACTTTGGCAAAAATGAAGAGCAGTACAAAACTGGTGACACTTGATAGTCCATTTTATTGCCTTCCTTCTTTGATTAGGATTTAAAACTTTGGAAATATGGACTCCAATGACTGTATATCTTTTTTTATGATTATCATGTACAGGAGCCCTCACTAGAAAACAAATGTGCTCTACTCTTGTATCTATGCTTTACCAGCCTGGCCTATGAGCTTTTATAAGAGTAGAACATCTTCTCGATGTTGGAACAAACACTCCTTGTGCCAAATTGCTCGCTTTGGCTCCCATGTTCACTTTGTCCAGGAGTTCAATAGCAGCCCTACATACCAAGGCCATTTCTGTAACTCTCTCTTAGTTTGAAGGAAACAGAAATATAGTCCCTTCACTTCCTATGTGAAAAAAATGGAAGCTTAAGCCAGTAAGAGGTTAGATAATTGTTTACAACTCCAGAGTTTCAGTGTCGTTCTTTTTTTAACACCACAAGGACAGTAAGCTTGGCTTTTTAGTCTCATACTGTTCACAAAATTTCTGAGAATTCTTATATAACAAAGTAGCTGGAAACTGCTGCAAGTAAAAATAGTCTCTTACGTAGTAAATATGCTGAACTGATAGACATAGATCTGATAGAATGCAAATTTGCTGGTTAATTTTCCAATTAAGACTATAGAAATTCTACGGTCTTATAGAATTTCAACAACATGAACAGGTTATTTCTCCACAGTATGTCCCTTAAAAAAAAAACATATTCTATTTATTTTTAAAGTTAATTCATTAAAAAAAAAAATTCAGACCATTAGTATGACGAACATATTTAAACTCTGGAAAAAAGAATTGAAATAACTGAAATTCTCAGGTACTTCATTTGACAGGAGAGCCTTTAGCCATAATAATTCTGTTCTTCTATTGTGGTTTTCTTCAGCAATGTAAATCTTGAGTAAAAGTTAAACTAATCGAGACTTCTAGAAATGGTAATATTTCTATGATTCACAAAAGGATGCATGAAAAGTTATTACTATTAGTACTACAACTGTAATTACTAGTTACTATTATTCCTATCTCCCAACAGGGGCATAAGGACAGGCAGAGGATCTAACATCCGTAATTGCAATGAAGGCAAATGACAGAGCTGTGTGAACTGTCCTATTTGTTCTTCTACCTGGGAAGCTAGTAGTGACTACTAAAAAAGAGAAATCATCAAAATTTTGCAATATGTTCATTACTTTATACCTATTAAATCACCTATTCCACCGCAGAGTGTATACCAGTATATCCCTCTAAAGATAAGAAGACAGAAAATAAAGAATTTGCCTACAGTCACCCAGATAGGAAACGCTAGGTTTCCAATCTGAAACTGAGTTAGTTTCTCTGGCTTCAAGCTACTCACTTCTAGCTATAGCAGATACTCACTACTCTGAATTAAATCAATCTATTTATTGCCAGCTATGCATAAGAAAAATGCATGTAACTTTACAATATCACACCAGCAGCTATACGTGGGGAGTGTGTGTTTCATTGGGTAGGTTGTGTACATACCCACACACATATACACAGATTGTTCTCTCTACTGAGAACACCAGAAACCAACTTTCTCCCTAAATTCTTGGATTTCCAATGGTTAGCCTTATTTAACATGCACCAAGCAGGAACTATGAAATTCTATCCTTTAATCAAACCGTAAATTAAGAAACATTTCTGAAATAGCATCTGTACTTAACCTGTGACTGAAAAAAGAGCACAAATGATAACTAACTCCCAGAGAGCAGAGATATGTCCCCAGAAGGTGAAATTAGGCAGAGTTGGGAAGAGTTATGGACTAGAAATAAGACTAGACAACATCCTACCATCTCTTTTTTTTTTTAATAATGCTACAACATTAATTTAGAAGTGACTTTCCAAATTGCTAAGCAAGCCTACTTGTGTAAAGATATATTTTAAGTACAAGTTCAAGTGATATGTTTGAATCACTTATATGTTTGAATGTTCCACACTTCTACTCTATTAACTCAGATAACTGAGTTGACTGTAAGCAAATACATTGAAGGAGGCACATTCAGTATACCAGTAACAATGTACACACAGAAACAAATGTAGAAAAAGGAAAGACTTAAAAGGATGCAATAATGATGGGAAAAATTAATCATGATAGCCTTTACATATTTCTAAAATGTGTCATTTTATGTGGATTTTCAAAAGAGCTCATAAATAATAGAATGCATACCCTTCAATTTAATGTATATTCAAATCAGATTAAAATAAAATATAAGCAGTATAATGCCTAGATATTTCAAGGAATGACATACTACAGATAGGTAAAACCAAACAGCATTCAAAAGTTAACCCACTATTAAAGGAGCACCATTTCCTGCAGAGTGAAAGCAAGAAAGATTTGCAGAAAAGGCAAAGTAAATAAAATGGCCACTAAATCTATCAGTAATATTATTAAGACAGTATGACAGACTTTAATGATTAGTTGTGTAATTATAGTTTCTTGGCCATGGTGAAAAAGGAGGAAAAAGAACGTCAATAAATATAATAATGCATGCTCTATAAGCTAATGTGTAATCGATATCTAGCTAAATCATCAATGACTAGACAAATTCCAGCATTAGTATAGAGACCTAAATTCTGATCCAATAATCTAAGGCCTTAATAGTACTAAACTATTCTATTTAAAATTACATTTAGTTTTATGCCCTATTACTTCAACATTTATATCAATTTTTAACATTACACTTAAATTCACTGTAGATTCATGTCCACAGTTTTGCTGGCACTGCAGCAGTTCTTTTTTTTTTTTATGATGAATTATTGCTCCTTAAGACAGAAAAGTTTCCTACTTAGGATTCAACTGAGAGATACCAGAGAGCAAAAGAATAGGTCAGAAAAAAACTACACTATGTTAGGAAAAGGTCAGAATTCTTTATATGGGGAAATAAAAAATAAACTTAGGAAAAGAGGAGGATCTCAAGGAGGAACGACTGAATATTTTCCAAGCTGGTACACCTATGCCAAAACGCAGAACATGTCTTCACAAGGTTAATGCAAAGTGACATACATTGGAAACATGTTTTACCAATCTATTGGAAATTGTTAGTATGCATAATAGCAATAAATCACATTCTCTACAATACATTTAAGAAAACAGGGTAAGAGATTTGGATCTATGTCATTTTCTCATGTTTCTACTTTAAGGAAAAGTCTCTAATAAGTGTGTTTCTAAGATTATTTTAAATTGCTTTTGGCACCTAAACAGGTCTGGTTACCACACTAACACTGACAATGAGTCCACTTGTTTTGTTTTTCATCTGCAAATAACTGACCTTGGGTGTTGATTGTTTTGTCTACAATGTTTCATTTATACACATTTAATTTATACTACATACATACTACATACCTCACAAAGCCCTATCAAGTTCAGGTAGCTATTTCATGAAAATGAATTCTCATCAGTGTACAGTTAGTGATATTAGTAAATCAATACGCAATTTTTTTTTTTCTCATTAAGGTCCAGATATGCAATCCCGGCTCAGGAGACACACGAAATGAGTATGTTCAGTAATATTAGTCTATATAAAAATATCTCAAGAAGCTGGGTCATTATCATTAGTCATGATAAGAATGTCTTCTAGGATGTGTAAGTTAAAAGAAAGTTTATGTGGCAGAATATGTAAGGAAACTAGTGCCTGCCCACAAACCATGCAATTTAGAAACAGCCAAGAAACAAAACCATAGAGAAGAGGGAAAAATACAACATGTATTAAGGGTTATTATGCAGCTACAAAGATTCAATATGATCCTGGCAATATAGCAAAAAATAGTTATGGAAAAGAAGCTATTTCTTATGCTCAGTAGCTAATTTTCAAACATATGTACCTGTATTTGAAACTTTGAGCATTTCACACATTTTTCTGTATCTGAAAAAAAAATGGATCCAGACTGATATTTTGTATCAATATAGCTAAAAACAATTAATAATATAAAGGTAGCCAAAAGCAAAGTTCAGTAAGAATTCTAAAAAAGGATATTATCCTAGTTGTTAGTAAAGTACTTCTGATGTATAGTTTGCTCATATTGGAAAATAAAAATTTACTGTTCAATTTTCCTAGAAAGGATAAAATATTTATAGTAAGATGATTTCATAAGTATTTAATTAAATAAGAAACTAGATACAAGTATCTAGATCAAACTTTATGTATAGCTAGAAACTTCAGAAACAATATGTAACTCTAATCCGACGATAGATACTTCACTAACAGTTCATTAAATCCTGTCTTTCACATGACTTATGATAAAATATTATACATTTTCATTTTTAAACATTGAGGCACTTTAGATCTATGAAAATAACACATAGCCTTCAATAGTATATTCAAGAAAATTAAGAAATGTACACCCCTTCAGGAAAAATGGATTTAATATAAGGTGACATGAAGAGTATATAAAATGTCCTTATCCATATGATTTAAAACATTAAATATTTAAACATATTAAATCAAAAAAACATAATAATGTTATTTGAGAAGAAAGAGTGTTAAGAAGGTAGTGGTAGGACCAAACTTTATATGTTCCAGTCTATAATTCTTATGATACATTAATATAAATATATCTACCCACTTGTGGGCATTTGACTAGAACTACCACATTTTTAATATATTTAAATAAAATAATAAGAGAATGCTATGAGTCAGATCTGACTCAATGGCACTTGGCTTGGCAATAAGAGAATGCTAGAAGCAGGTTTAAATTGTATATAATACATTCAGTGAACATTTATATACAGTTAGTAATAATTACAGTTAAAGTGCTAGGTATGACCATAATATGATCTAATATCTGTTCAAGACAGACTACATAACTCTTATACCTATTTTAACAAGCATACATAATACTAAATTTCAAAATGCACGATTTTTTTGTTTTTTTTTTTACTTACTGCTTTGTATGTTCTCTTTTGTCCAGCATGTTTTCTAATCTGTTCTCCATTTGGCCCTGTTTCCACGTGCATGGAATAGATAATGTCAAAGAAATCTTCAACCACAGCTACTCTCCTCAAAGACAGCTTCTCATCTACCCCAACACCATCCTGGAAACAGAATAAAACAAATCACAAGATTATTAAACTGATTGTCACATTTAACACATCAGGTTGATCAGATAAAAAATGTTTTGATAACCTGAAACAAATTATGCATATAAACACAACCCAAACCAAACCAAACCCATTACCATCAAGTCAATGCCACCTCCTAGTGACCCAGTAGAACACAAGAGAACTACCCCATAGAGTTTGCAAAGAACAGCTTGTGGGTTTAAACTGCCAAACTTTTGGCTAGCAGTTGAGGCTCTTAACCACTACACCACCAGAGCTCCAAAAAACAGTGAATGGATATCTCACTACTTTTGCATTACTCACATATTGACTTTTAAGGAATATGATGACATTGGACATAGTTAATATTAAGTATTCATGCTTACCCATAAATGCTATCTTTAAGTTTGTACAGTGACTTATTTGTAGCTATAACTTCTCAAATTACTTAAAAGTACATTTTAAGGCTCACATTATTCCAAATAATTTCTTTTTCTTTTTACAGCATGCAATAACTTCTTTCTTGATACTGATTCATTCATCCAACCAATGTTTATTGAGTTGCTGGGTCCTGGAACTTATACAACAGAGAAATAAAATAAATAACACAGAGCCTCTATCTTCAATCATCATATAATCCAAGAAAGAAAAGGTACCTAATACGCTATCAGTATTCAACTCAAGGGCAGTGTATTGCAACATTAAAATTACAAGCTCCAGGCAAGATTTGGATGTGATCCCCAGATCTTCCACTTAACAGTTATGTATTTTGTGTAAATCATGAAACCTCTCTAAATCTTAGTTCCCTTCTGTGTAAAATAGGGATAATAAAACCCACTTCATAGAACTGTAAGAATTAAATGAATCTATGTCAAGAACTCGATCCAATGATTGCCATTCAGTCAACACTCAATCAATTGTGGCTATTGTCATTTTGAGGATCATGATGAAAATTACAAGCTGAGTATTTTAGGAGTTCAGAGAATGGAGACAATGTCTCTTGGTGAGGTAGCTTGTGAGACGAAACTAATTTGACAAGGGTGAGAGAGTTGAAACAGAGCATAAGCTTTGGCACTGGGACCTACAAGGAAAAGCCAAGAGCTCCCATGGATGGTAGAGAGGAATAAAAAATAAGTTTGGAATCAGACAAGAAAGGAATTTAATCTTACATAGCTGCAGCATGAAAACGTTCTCTTGTTGCAAACACACAAACACAGTGTTTTTTATTTGGACCCAGAGGCATAACCTGAAGTAATGTGACATAGCCATTAATTGCTGGCATATAGCACAACACAATAGTAATTTGTGCTAAGCCATTCTGCCATCAATGAGTCAAAGGACAAGAGCCCTTTTAAATGGCAAGTAGCAGCACCTAAAGCACCTTATCCAAATAATCATATATTATGAAGATGCATGTTAGGCCAAACACTCAGCATTTTCTGTTTAACTCATGGTGCTTTCTCCCACATTGTCTATATTGATGCCTGATTCTCCTCATCAGGCTTCAGACCTTTCTCACTCAGTCCTTTACCACCTTCAGACATTTTTTTCCCCATACTGACCCCATGGATAATACCTTATTGCCTTGTGACACGGACCAGTATGCAGTGAGAACAGACAGGGGCTACCCGAAGGACAGCAGTGAACAGCCTGGAAACTGTTGCAGATTATAGAATGGCACCCAGGAAAGCACGGGTCGGTGTTAACTTTAGGGCCCTGGTTTGCTTTTGGTTTGGGGTTTAGATAATGAATGAGACTAAAAAAAAACAAAACACCAAAAAGGACAGAGAGATAGGAAAGAAACTCATAGATGAAGCAGAATCCACGGCAACGAGAAAGACGAAACGAGCAGCAGCAGTGCCAGGCACTGAGCCGGCGCAGGCACTGGTAGGGAGTCATGCGAAGGCCAACGTGCCCAGGCCCTTCCTCCAAGTAGCAACTCTTTGGAGTAGGTACTGTTACTAATCCCAGTCTACACACAGAAAGCATACCCTGGCAGGAATTTAAGTAACCCTCTCAAATCACTAGGTAATCAGCAGCTGTGCTAGAATCCAAACCTGGGCCTCCAAAGCTCAAGCTCTGTGAAAAACTAAAGCACAAGACATGAAAACACACTTTCCTGTGTTCATTCAAGCAGGCTACTTTTCACAGTGGTCTCTGCATCCTTAAACTCTTTTTTTGACCTTACAGGAAGACCCAACAATTTAATCCTTAGTGATTTTATTCTCTCATACGTTTAAGGACAAAAACAATAAAGCAGCTGACAGACTAAAACATCTGTAAGTAACCTTTCAGCTAAATAATCTGTTTAAGAAACCCTCCAGCAACAAAATCTGATTTTACATATCGATTTGTAAAGAAAATCGACCTAACTACACATAAAACAGTGTGCTTTTAAACAAAGTTAAGAACTTTTAATTCCCAGAATTCTTTATCTGCCATCTCCTGATATTTGAACTACTGGCTGTGTTTTAAATAAGACAAAGTCATAACCTGTAGAATTTCAAATAAACAATACTTCAAGGAAAAGAAATAGTACAAAGCAAATTTAGTTTTATGGAAAAAATGAAGTACATTTGTACTCCAGCCTAAAGAACTCCTCTGTGAAAAGCAAAAATATACGAAATCTACTAATTTTTTATCAGCAACTCAGTTGCTAAAGCAGAGAAGATTTCATTCTATTTCTTTCCAAAATTGATGATTTACCCAAGAACACACTATTGAATTCCAAGCTTATGTTTCTTCAGTGAGAAGATGACAATTATTTATGCACCATATTCTCCCCCTCTCCAGCACGAACGAGAATCCACTTAACTAGAAAGTCAATCCCTGCCAGCCCAACTCTAGAAAAACAAAGCTTGACCACATGTGTAGACCCTGGCAAATGAGCTTTACTTTTAGATGTCGTCTTATGGGAAGATTTCACATATTTCTCTGACACGTGCCACTGCTACACTTAAAGTACAAATAACTTTCAATTTTGAGGTACTGATCAATTCGTGTATTAGCCCCGGTTACACAACGGTTAAAGTGCTCAGTGCAAACTGAAACGTTGGTGATTGGAACCCACCAGCGGCGCCAAAGAAGAAAAGGTCTAGTGTCCTGTTCTTGTGAAGATTCAATCCTGTCATGGGTTGAATTGTGTCCACCCCAAAATATGTGTACTAACTTGGCTGGACCAGGATTCCCTGTATTCTGTGATTGCCCTCCATCTGATGACTTTCTGATGCTGTAAATCTCAAGCTCTGCCTGTAGCTAATAGAGAGGATGATTATGTTAAAAAAGGATTAGGGTGGGACTGCCACACCCTTGCTAAGGGAGTTGCCCTGGAGTGTGGCTTTTACTATCTTTTATCCCCTCATCCTATGGGAGATAAAAAGAGAGGGAAGCAAGCAGAGAACTGGAAATGTCACACTATCAAGAAAGCAGCACCAGGAGTGCATCCTTCAGACCCTAGATTCCTGTGCCAAGATGCCGGAACAAAGGCTAATGTAACACAAGGACTTCCCTCCAGAATTGACAGAGGGAAAGCCTTTCCCTGGAGCAGACATCCTGAATTTGGACTTGTAGCCTACCAGATGGTGTAAGAACAAACTTTCCTTTGTTAATGTCATCCACTCTGTGGTACTTCTGTTAGAGCAGTACCAGCTGACTAAAACAGAACCCCTATAGGGCAGCTCTACTCCTAGAGCACTGCTTTGAGTTGGAGGTGAGTTGATGGCACACGACAACAGCAACAGAACAACCAGCTGTTATTTAGGCTGAGTGATTATCTTTTCATCATTTCACCATAGCAGGAAACCCTGGTGGCATAGTGGGTTAAGTGCTATGTCTGCTAACCAAAAGTTCGGTAGTTCAGATCCACCAGGTACTCCCTGGAAACTCTATGGGGCAGTTCTATTCTGAACTCTAGGGTTGCTATGAGTTGGATCCTACTCGACGGCAGTAGGTTTGGTTTGGTTTGGTTTTTAGCACCTATTAAACAGTTTACACAGTAACCTAGAAAAAGATGAAAACAATTTTTTTTTCTCCTTGAAAACTAAGCTGATAGTTTAATACAAAGCTTAGGGTTCATCTGAAGATTTAACAATTTCAGTTATTTTTTGTTGTTGTTGTTCATCATTTTGGGGTAATTCAGTATTTAGTTGTGATTTACAAATACAATTGCATATCCTTGTTTTTTCCCCTTAAGTAAAGGTAATAATCATTACCTAAACCCTTTCATACCTTTGAGACTAGCAATCAGAGCAAGATAAATAAAAATGAGCCTGAGAGCTGCTAATTCATTGAAGCAGTCATGAAAAAAATAATGAGAACAAAAGATATATAGTATCTGTGGTCAATAACCTCTAAGTCACGTGTTTCGTTGTTGTTAGGTGCTGTTGAGTTGTTTCTGACTCACAGCAACCCTATGCACAACAGAATGAAAAACTGCCTGGTCTTGCACCATGTCCACAATCGATTTTATGTTTAGCACTCCACTTGTCTGTCAGTGGAGGCTTGTTTGTCTGCTGTGATGCTGGAAACTATGTCACTAGTGTTTATGTTGCAGCAGGGTCACCTGTGGTAGACAAGTTTTCAGCTGAGCTTCCAGACTGAGACAGACTAGGATGAAGGACCTGGCAATCTACTTCTGAAAAGAATTAGCCAGGGAAAATGTTAGGAATAGCAAAGGAACACTGTCAGATATAGTGCCAGAAAATGAGCCCCCCATGTTGGAAGGCACTCAGATGACTGGGGAAGAGCTGCCTCCTCAAAGTAGAAGTGACCTTAATGACATAGATGGGGTAAAGCCTCAGGATCTTTTTTAGTCAGCTAGTGCTGCTCTAAATACCACAAAGCAGATGGCTTTAGCAAAGAGAAGTACATTCTCACACAGTCCAGTAAGTTACAAGTCCAAATCCAGGATATCCACTCCAGGGGAAGGGCTTTTCCTCTGTCAATTCTAGAGGAAAATCCCTGTGTTGCGTGTTGCATCAGTCCTTGGTCAGGGATTGTCTCCCCACAGGAACCTCGGGTACTCCTGGTGCTGCTTTCTTGATGGTATGAGGTTCCTGATTTCTCTGCTTGCCTTCCTCTCTTTTTATCTCCCATAGGATGAAAGGATAAAAGGAGGTACAAGCTACACTCCTGGGAAACTCCCTTAGCAAGGATGTGGCAGTCCCATACTGATCCCCTTTTACCATAATCATTCTATCTATTAGCCATAGGCAGAGGTTAGGATTTACAGCATCAGAAAATCACCAGATGGAGGGCAATCGCAGAATACAGGGAATCCTGGTCCAGCCAAATTACTACACATATTTTGGGAAAAGAAACAATTCAATCCATGACGATCTTCATTTGCTGATGTGGCATGACTCAAAATAAGAAGAAACAGCTGCAAACATCCATTAAAAATTTAAAAATGAAATGCATTAAGTATGAATCTAGGAAAACTGGAAATTGTCAAAAATGAAATAGAACACATCAACATAGATATCCTAGGCATTCGGGAGCTGAAATGGAATGGTATCAACCATTTCGAATCCAACAATCATATGGTCTACTATGCTGGGAACAAAAACTTGAAGAAGAATGACCTTGCAGTTAACATCAAAAAGATCATTTCAAGATCTGCCCAGAAGTAGAATACTGTCAGTGATAGCATAATATTCATAAACATACAAGGAAAGCCACTTAATATGACCATTATTCAAATTTATGCACCAATCACTAAGGCCAAAGATGACAAGACTGAAGGTTTTTACCAACTTCTGCAATCTGAAATTGATCAAACATGCAATCAGGATCCATTGATAATTACTGGTGACTGTAATGCAACAGTTGGAAACAAAGAAGAAGGATCAGTTGTTGGAAACTACGCCTTGGTGTTAGAAATAATGCCAGAGATAGCTTGATACACTTTAGCAAGACAAATGACATCTTCATTGCAAACACCTTTTTAAAACTCATGTGTAGTTGGAAGGAAATGCTAAAAGGATTTTATAAAAGTCTACAGCTTTACAGTTTAAAACATCAATCTTGTGAGTTACAATCCTGGAAAAGTAAGAATGAATGTATTTTAGGAAAGTTCTGAGAGTAGTCACTGAGTTAGTACTAACTAATTTCCTAGAAAGAAAGACCTTCTAAAGTGATAAGGCTCATTAAGTGTTTCAGCGAAGAGTACATGAAGATTTAGCAAATGGGCTATGCAAGTAAGGTCTATGCCAATTCTGGCTTAGATTATGGAAACAGTTAGGTCTTCAGTTGTCTATCATTCCCTCAGTTTCTCCCTGCTCCAGTCTCTGTTTAAGTTGCCAAAATAATCTTCCTTCAAAATAATGGCTAAATCTACTAGGGTTTATAAATTTCTACTAGGCTCCCAATGATTATATAATAAAATTCAAGCTCGTTAATTTCATGTGTATTTAAATCTTTTTAATCACTCTTCAGTTTACTTACCACTACTGTATTATCTCTCACAGTCCCAACACATGAACCATCATTCTCACTACAATGAACTTCTCAACTCATGACTCTTGGCTTCTCTTTTAGAATCTAAACTGTATGCAGGCAAAATTCTTGCCCTGTTCACAGCTGTATCAAGAAGATTTAGAATTCTATCAAACTGAGAATTAAACAGCTTATAATTTATGAGGGATAAAGGAATAAATTACTTGATTAATAAGTGAATATCCTCTGCCTTCCACTTAGAATGTTTTTCATCAACTGGCAAATTCTTTTTCACCTACCAAGATCTATCTTACATGTGTAAACCAAACTCAAACCTGTTGCCGTTGAGTCAGTTCTGACTCACAGTGACCAGACATTAGAGCAGAGCTACCCCACAGGCTGCAATTTCTCCAAGGCTGTAATCTTTATGAAAATAGACTGCCACACATTTCTCCCAAGGAGCAGCTGGTGGGTTCAACCATCCACCTTTCAGTTAGCTGTCCAGAAATTTAACTACTGTATCACCAGGGCTCCCTTACATGCAACCTCCCCTTCACCCACCATGAACAAACAAACCAATGCTGTCCAGTCAATTCTAACTCACAGCAACCCTGTAAGACAAAGGAGAACTGCCCCAACAAGTTTCCAAGGACTGCTTAGTGGATTTAGACTGCCCATCTTTCCGTTAGCAGCCATAGCAACTAACCATCACACCACTGGGGTTTCTCTTACATGCCCACTCTTTCAAAAAGCTTTTCAATAAAGTTGTTATAGATTTTTGTTATATACTATTGTTGTAGATAATATGTTTCCTTCAAATACATAACTTAATTCCTTACATAAAGAAACAATGTTGGGGATAGTCTAAAACATGCAAGAAAAATAAAATAAAATAATGCCCATGGGCCCTCGTGAAAGTGAAAGCTTTGCTTTCTTGTGGTAGTAGTGGAAAAACCTTTCAGGCATTTTTTTTTTTTTTTTAAATCTAGCTTTGGTCAATTTTAGGAAAAGAAAAATAGTTGAAATTATATGTAAAATTAAAATGTAAAAACTGAATCTATTTTCCTTTTCAATTACATCACCTCCAAAATGTTTATTTTAATATTAATTTTTAGGATAATGTACATACAGTGAAAGGGTACATTAGAGAAAAAACCTGCCTATTTGCAAATAGAGATACCAAGGTGACTTTGATTTGGTTCTTGGTTGGAAAAAAAAAAAAAGCTTCCCTCTTGGGGAAACAATGGCATAATATGGATGGAGACATGAATCTATCAGACTTAAGAAACACAATGATGAGGGTAAGCTTTTTCTTTTTTTCAAAATCCTTTCTTGAATGTGTCATAGTAAAACTGTAGATAATCACACAGTGACTATATTAAAAAGTAGCTAGAAAAGGTAAGACAGATAGTGGTTAAGGAACAATCATTTGTCTGACAGCAAAATTTTTAGCAGCCACAAAGTCAGAAGGCAGTGGAATGATAGCTTCATGACTGTGAAAGCAAATACGTATCAATGTAGACTTGTATGGCCCATTGCCTTTTAGTCAAGTCTACCTCACAGCCACCCCACAGGACAGAGGCGGCTTGCCTCATACGTCTTCCTAGGCTTTATTCTTTACAGAAGTAGAATGCCACATCTTTCTCCCACAGAGCAGCTTGTGGTCTCAAATTGTTGACCTTCAATTAGCCAAGCTTTTAACCACTGTGCATCTAAGGTTCCTATAGAACTGAATAACCAGGTGAACTATTTTTCAAGAATGAGGATGTTTTCAGACAAACACTCTGCTAAACAAGCTTAAAGCACTTTATACACAAGAAACTTGTTGGAAGATTCAAGAAAGGAAATACTAAAATGAATGTACAATCAATTTTTAACACCTGAGGACTCTTTTAGAATTTCTTCCTGAAGAATCTTATAGTAGATTAGTCATATCCTTAACAGGATAAAAATCAAGCAATATTATTCCTAATTTCTAAAAGTAAAGAGAATATGAGATAATTAAGGGAATTTATCAAAAACTGAGTCAGGTTTACAACTATATCTAAGAAACAACTCAGTTGGTTCCATTTTTGGTTATTAAAAATGGTGCTATAAACATTGCTTTCACATATTTTGTTATATCCATGTACTCATTTATTTGGATATGTATCTAGAAGTAAAATTTCTTGGTCAGAGAGTGTAGTTATATTCATGTTATACTACTGCCAATATTTATAAAGTAAGCATCAATTTCTAGAAGGCTTAAAGGAAGATGAGCTAGCCTTTTAAATATCCTGAATTTACATCTCCCAAATACATATTGAGCTTTTTTCTGTGCCTTTATCAAATTCTATAATGTCATTAATGCATATTACAACTATAATGTAAAAATAAACAAATATTGGTTGAGTGCTTAATACGTACCCCAGATAATGCAAAGTGCTTGACACGCATTATCTTTTGAATGTTCTTAATAATCTATGTGATTCTCATTTCACAGACATGTAAGGTGGAGTTGAGAAGACAAATTAATACATTGCCCCATGGTCATATATCTAGTAGGTGCAAAGAATTTCAAGAGGCAAAATAACGATTACGGCATAATCTCACGATCACTTAAGTAGGAATCTGGGGTCCTAGAAACAATGATTAGCCTAACGAAATGCACAGAGGCACACATGATTGATGACATTTAGAAAATGTCAAGTGTATTAAAGTAGAGACCATATTGTAACAAAGATACCCCCAAACTTGTAACTTAATAAAATACAAAATTCTGTCATCTAACAGTCCAGTAGTCCAGAGTCACCATGGTAGCTGTGCTAGCTGGAACACATGACTGTCAAAGTTTTGACAGACACTGCTATTTCCCATACAGGAAAAAAAAAAAAAAATGGGAAAAAGAAAGTCTAGGAAGTGAGCTGCACTCTTCTGTTTCTATACCACTGAATCAAACTTAACTACATGACCACATCTAGGAGCAAGGAAGCTAGACAGTGCCGTCTGCCCAGGTGAAATTCAAGTGGTTCTACTACTAAAAGGAAGAAAACAGGACTATGAAGGACAATTGGCGACTTCTGCTTCATTTATGAGTTGAGTCTATCTGAAACATATGACTTGTGCAAAAATGTAAGAGAAAACAACTGGAAAAGTAGCTTATAAACCAACAGGAGGCTTAAAATCTAGTTGAAGTCATTTTGCCTTTAACAAAAAGACCTACTTGAGAAGTTATTGGGTTGCTTTTCTAAAAAAGTGTGTTCCTGCAACACAAAGTACGGACAAAAACACACAAACCGTAAATGTACATTTTGATAAATCAACACAAATTGAATACTGTTCTAGTCACCTGGTACTGCTGTAACAGAAATACCACCAAGTGAATGGCTTTAGAAAAGAAAAGTTTATCTTACATAGCCCAGCAGGCTACAAGTGCAAATTCAGGACGCCTGCTCCAGAGGATGGCTTTTCCTCTCTTAGTTCTGGAGGAAATTCCTTGTGTTGTATCAGCCTTTTCTCAAGGAGCATCTTGGTGCAGAACCTCAGGCCTGAAGGACATGCTCTTCTTCCAGTGCTGCTTTCTTGATGGTGTGAGATTCCCAATTTTCTGCTTACTTCCCTTTACTTTTATCTCTCATAAGATAAAAAGATAAAGGGTGGCACAAGCCACAGTCCAGGGAAACTCCCTTTACACTGGAGCAACAAGGTAACCTTAGGAATGGATTTACAGTCATTTACAGCATCAGAAAATCACAAACTGGAGGACAATGATAAAATATTGTGGATCATGGCCCAGCCAAATGGCTACACACATTTTGGAGGGACACAGTTCAATCCATGACAAACATACCTCATGTAAGGGTCACCCTCACATGAGGTCAAGAAATAGAAGGGTAGCAGCAACCCCCACAAAATTCCTCATCACTGAGCTTACTCTCCCCACCAAAGACAACGACTATCTTACATTTTCAACATAGATTAGTGTTGTCTATTTAGTATGCCATTATGTTTATGGGATTTACACATGTTGTGGTATGTAGCAATAATTTATTTGACTCATGCATAATATTCCATTGCAGAACATGCCTTAATTTAACCATTGCCCTCAAACAACTGAGTTGTTTCCAATTTTCAGATATTAAAAATAAGACTGCTATAATATTTTCCTCATTTTCTTTTAGCACCCTTGGCCCTCATTTCTCTTGGTGATAGGTGTTTCTTCTGAACACATACTATGAATTGCTTCATAAGCGCACTGAAAATCCATGGCCATCAAGTTGATTCCAACTAATAGCAACCTTATAGGATTGAGTAGAACTGTCCCATAGAGTTTGCAAGGACTGGATTCCAACTGATGATCCTTAGGGTAGCAGGAATGCCATCAGGGATGCCAAATTGCTTCACACGATATGTTAAACTGTCATAGCTCAAGTTTGTTCACTTTTCTCCCTTTCCACCTCCAATGCCCATCATCACTAGGCTGGGACACTTCTATCGTCTTTAACTGCCTTGCCACTTTCCAAACTGCCTCCCTCAGTCCATTTTACAGCCGACAGTCAGGACTACCTTTTCAAAATTATACAAGATTTTATACCACTGCCACTCTACTTCAAAATACTCAATGTCTTCCTGCTGCACTTAAAATAAAATCCCAACTTATCAGGAATCAAATTGTCCACACAACCCTTTCCTTCTCGCTCTCATCCTCGCTGCACTCTGCTTTCACCTTGTCGCTATGTACACTGACTTCACAAAAGTTCCTGGAACACAACAAGCCCTCCCCATCATGCCATCTTTGTGATGATTATTTTCTGTGTCTGACCCATTCTTTGCTGAGCAACTTAAAGTATCTGGTTTCTTATTCAGCCTAAGCCAGGAAACTTTTCTTTGATCATGGTATTTAAAGTTCTCCTCCTAACTCACTCTGATTTCTGTGGTGGACTTTATTAAAAACTCTAAATCTATTACTTATTTACAAATTTACTAATCTGTCTTTCCCAAGAGAAACAAGTTTCACGACAGATTAACTTAGGTTTGCTTGACACAGTAGAAAAATTATCAAGTAGATTCCAATTCATAGTGACCCTATAGGGCAGAGTAAAACTGCCCTATAGGATTCTTTTAAGGAGCAACTGGATTCAAACTGCCAACTTTGGCTAGCAGTCTGGACTCCTAACTAATGTGCCTCTAGGGCTTAGGCCAAGCAAGATATGAATAAATAATTTGAATGAATGAATAAATAAGTCAATAAATGACTCATATTTCTGATGTTGAGTAACTGGTGTCAACAGTAAGGTTGTCAACTGACATATAAAATACACTAATAAAATCAAGTTTTAGAGCAGCTTCCTTTACACTGTTCAGTGGAAAGTTCAGTGCTGAACAGACTGAATTTATAATGTATGCAGAAATGACAATTAGAAGATGCCCATAACAAACCAAAAACACTAAACCCACTGCCATCAAGTCAGTTTTCTTACTCACAGAGAGTCTCTGCAAATCCTCATAAAAAAAGGGAATAATAGGGGTCTAGAGCTCAAATATGTCTTAACAGTATAACATATTTAGAAGACAAGAATGTAAGATGGCTGATAAAGCTATGGACATAGATAAAAAGACCCATGAGAGTGTACAGAATGCAGAAGTTAGGACTACAAGGCAATACGGAAAAAGGAAAAAGGAAAAGGTCAAGAAGGAGCCTTCAGAGAGCTCAGAGAAGTGCCAACAGTAGAGGAGGGAAGATCTTCAAAAGAAATGAAAGATTAGATCAAGAGGGTTAAATTCTTAGAGAAGAAATGAAGAGGTAGGGGCATTACAGCTGGTTTTAGGAAGCCCTAGTGACTTTTATGAAAGGGCAACAACCGTGTGAAACAGGACACTAATGATAAACTTGTTTCAAATGCTTAGCTTTACCTAAAGCTTGGGCTATATTAAAATCTCTTTTAGTGGCTTTGAAAGCCCTGTGACACAGAAAGCGTGACAAGATGAAATTATTAAGTGTCTCACCTATCAGCTTTAGGAAAGAAGCAGTTATCCTGCATTGTCAGGATTTTCTAAAGAGGTGGTATTAAAAGTAGGTTGAAAAGGCTGGTCTTTTCAAACTTGGAGAACTATGTAAAGAAACTCACGATTATCAGTAGCAAAAGCTACCAGGGATGCTTTCAGAGAATGAAAGGTGTACCAAATACACATTAAACAGGAGAGAAATAAGAAAAGTAAGAGGTTGTGACCAACAGCAGTTCACAGAGCCTGCCAGGGTAGGGCTGACTATTCAAGATCACAGACACCTGAACTTGCTCTAATCAAGGTAAGTCCTTCTCGCTAAGTGCATTCACGTCCGCAGCATCCGGGCACTAAATCTTGAACCTGAGCTAAGTGTAACCTATTCTCTGGTACTTAATCAACTCCACTCCCTGAGTTTAAAGGCACAGCCATTCTAAAATAACCTCCCTATAGTCCAACACCAATGAAATAGAGCCCAGAAAAGAGGACTGTAGCTCTGGATTGGCATACAGAACTTGAAATAAAAACCAGATGGAGGTTCTGAACCACACATGTTATTTCTACTATGCACTAGAGATATTCCTACTGTAATTATTCCACTCATTTGCAGAAAAAAAAAAGAAAGAAAAGGTTAATTTCAGCGGTGCTTAACAGAAAGGGGACATTCCTACAAATGCGAAATGTAAGAACTTCACATGTCTGAAGTAATACTAAAAAAGAGAGAGAAATCACTTCGATTATTAGATTTGGCCCAGAGCAGTGTTCCACAGAACTAAACAAGCAGTTTGTTAACAGAGAGGTGTGGCAGACACAGTGTAAAGGAAGCTGCTTTTTCATACTCCAGATTGTTTATTGCGAAACATGCTTAGATGAAAAATTCTGGGTGGAAAGCCAAAGAAAGAAAAAGCATGGTGGAAGAACCCTGGGCAGATTTTGGAAGTCTGCCCTCTCATTTCCTGTTTGTGGGAGGCAAGCAGTGGCAGCTGCTGGGTTAGAGTTCCTGGAAGAGGCTTTTGGGGCAAAAGAGAGCTCAGGTTGCTGTTTCTTCTACTTCAGCAGCATGTCTGCAGCAGCCAATACAGGTGATGTTGCCCTGGTAGTCTCCATGGCAACGCTGGCAGAGTGGAGGTGACAAAGGCACTCTCCACCCTGCAAGCTGCTGCCTTGCCTCTCTGGATCTCCCATTTTCCCTCAGTGGGTCCTTCGATCACCCAGGCCCAAGGCTCTAGGTTCCGGCTGGGCTCCGAGCTTGGGAGCTGCGGTCCAGCCTCCCGGCCTTCACCATCTAACATCATAGTTGCCTTGGCAACAGCTGTGGGGCGGGTAGCGGAGAGGGAAGGACAAGGCTCTTTTCCTTCTGGAGTTCATCCCGCCTCCAGGTCCTGGACGACATCTGAGTCCTTCTCAAGCTAGGCTGAGGCATTTGGAGGAGTAGGGGGTCGAGGCTCAGTAGCTCCGCCCTCTCTGAGCACCCGAGCTGGCTAGGTCTGCCAGCGCTGCAGCTGCTGCCTCCTCCCTCCCTTCCTTGACCCTCAGGGACAGAGCTTGTGGGATGCAGTCATGCGGAGGTTTTGCGTGTGACTTCCTAGGGTTCCAAGAGTCTCATCGGCAAGTTTACGCCACCAAATCCATCCGCACATCCAAACAAGGGCCATGGTTGACCTGCTGGGAGGAGTAACCTCTGGCTACAGGCTCTCTCTTAAATTTCCTCCAGGGCCAGTCCCACTTCACAACACAGACTTCACCAGTGGGTTCACTGTGTCACTCAGCTTTACTTCCAAGGATGAGTACGCATAATTCTCTCCCTTTTCTCTGTCCTTCCCTGACCTTTGGGGAGGATGAAGTCAAAGGTCCTCAGAGCCAATCTTGGAAAAAGGCCTGGCTAGCCTCGGCCCCTGAGGACCTAGGGCTTCCCAAATAACCAGCAGTTCAGCATGCCTAGGCCTCTGGACCAGAGAGGAGATACATAGAATGGTTGGCTGGCTCTGTCCTGCCACCTCCAGCAGAGGAAACCAAGAGTAAGGGACACCCCTGATGGGTGACTCAAAATTGCAAATACAGCAGTTTTGCTCAGAGCCTGAAATCATGTGTTTATTTACTGTAGCAAACGAGTCCAAGTAGAGAAGGGTGTCTCTCCTGGCAGCTAAGTCACTGGGGACTGTTACCCGGATTCCAGATACACCAAAAAAGGCCTCACGATTTTGAAAGGAATAAACACTACTACTTAGCTGCTCACAATAAAGGGCAGGGGTTGGGAGGGGAAGCCATAAAAAACTATGCTCCATTCTGTACCTGAAATTTTTAGAGTAACTCTTCTATAGCATACAGGAGGAGTCTGTCATTTTCTTGAGCAACAATTAACATTTTATTGTTATAACCAAGAATTTTCATAATAAAAGCTTTTAACATGATCTTTTCATGTAATCTTCAAAACCCCTAAAATCAGTAAATTACTTCTGAATATACACACCATTTCCTTTTCAAAAATTTAGATGATTATTTATGATTCAATATATTGATAAGTAATTATTGGTTACCTAGCACTCATGGCAAAGATAATCTTGGATTGGACAGAATACATAAGAAAACAAAAGCAATTTCCTAAACAGAGCTAATAGTTTGCTTAAGAAAGTTTTGAAATTATTTGACATATATAAGAAAATATTTCAAATATAGATATAACTTCATATATATTCTATAACAAAGGACCTTCGAATTCTAGTTTTGAGATTAAAGATGTGTCTTGAAATACAAACTGAAGTGTTACCTGATTAAACATCAATTTCAACATGTTCTGACAGGTTTCCACTCTGATACTCAACTTTCTAACGATGAAGTTTTTCTAAAAGATCTTACTTTAAATGTAATACAGTGGTTAGAAAATTAGTAAAACAAGGTATCTTCAGCTTAAATCTGCCAAACTGCCCACTAGTCCTATACTGGTAGAAATCTTTCTGCTGTCTCCCTAAGGAAATTATTCATACTTTCAAGGGCCAAATTACTCCTTTTTCCCACTGGATAAGACAAATGTGTATTTCAATGAGAAGACATCTTTATGTCATAGAATGTATATGATCTGATGGTTGATGTCCTCAGGATTATGTCCTCAGGATCTAAAGGGACATAAACTCACAATAAGAACACCCTACATTTCAGTGTGTGGACATTTAAGTGAATGGAAAGGTAAGAGCTTTTAGCCTTTGAGATTGCTGCTGTTGCAGTTTGAAAGGTTAATCTGGTGTCTCAATTTTCCTATCTTTCACACAGTATTACAAACTTCCCACAGGTCTGGCATGCCTTCAACTGGGTCTCAGTGCTTAAATATTCAAGTTCTGTTCCATTTTATTCAAGGCACAATATATACTGGGACATTAAAATATAGAACACACTAAAGCTTCCAAAAGGAATAATTAGTGGACCATTTAATATTAGTGTGTACTAACTGAAGAAACAAGGAAAAGAGAAATATATTAAGAATTTATTTTAAAGAAACAAGAAAGAGGTAAATATGGTTAACACATAATTTTTATTAATATTAAGTATCTCCAGATAATAGTACCAGAGGTGATTTTTTAAAATCTTCTTTCAACTTTTCTCTATTTTTCAAGTTATCTTTAATAAGCAGGTATTAACTGAATAAAAAATAAACATTGTTATCTTTAGAAATAGATAAATGTTCAAACTTTTGAAAAGTATTTATACATTTCCCTACTGGCATACCTCATTTTATTGAGCTTCACTTTAGTGCATTTTACAGATATAGTCTTTTCTTGACGAGCTGAAAGTTTGTGGTAACTCTTCATCAGTCAAGTCTGTGGGCACCATTTTTCCAACAGCATGTGCTCAGCTGGTGTCTATGTCACATTAGGTAATTATTGCAATTTCAAGTTTTTTCATTATTGTCATATCTGTTATGGTTAGCCATGATCAGTGATCTTTGATGATACTATTTTAATTGTTTTGGGGTGCCATGAACCATAGCCATATAAGATGGTAAACTTACTGGACAAATATGTGTTCTGACTGCTCTACCACCTTTCTCCCTTCTCACTGCCTCTCCTCTGGCCTCCCTGTTCTCTGAGACATGACAATATTGAAATTAGGCCAATTAATAACTACAATAGCCACAACATGTTCAAATGAAAGGAAGAGCATAATGTAAAAGTTCAAGGTGAAGCAGTAAGTGCTCATGTACACAGAAGTTGCAGCAAGTTATTCAGATCTAGCTAATTGATGGAGGTGGCTACACTAAACTATGGATTTTCAGTGTAGACAAAACAGCCTTAAAGGTGTCTTCTAGGACCATCAGAGTTAGAGAGAAGTCAATGCCTGGCCTCAAACCTTCAGAGGGTAGACAGGCTGATTCTCTTGTTAGGGGCTAATGTACTTGGTGACCTTAAGTCAAAGCCAGTGCTCATTTACCATTCAGAAAATCCTAGGGCCCTTGGAAATTCTACTAAATCTACTCCGTCTGTGCTCTATAAATGGAAAAACAAAGCCTGGATGACAACACATCTGTTTACAACATAGTTTACTGACTATTTTAAGCCTACTGTTGAGACCTACTACTCAGGAAAAAAAGATTCCTTTCAAAATATTGCTACTCATCGACAATGCACCTGGTCACCCAAGAATTTGAATGGAGATAATACAAGTAGACAACGTTGTTTTCATGCCCACTAATACAACCTTCATTCTGCAGTCCATAGATCAAGGAGTAATTTCAACTGAAGTCTTACTATATAAGAAATACATTTCACAATGTTATACTTGCCATAGACAGTGATTCCTCTGTTGGATTTGGGCAAAACAAATTGAAAATTTTCTGGAAAGGATTCACCATTCAGGGTGGTATTAAAAGCACTTGTGATTCACGGAGGGGCATCAAAATATCAGCACCAATAGGAGTTTGGAAGAAGCTGATTCCAACCCTCACGGATGACTAGAGGGATTCAAGACTTCACTGGAGGAAGTAACTGCCAGTGTAGCTATAACAAGATAACTAGAATCAGAAGCGGAGCCTGAAAATGTGGCTGAATTGCTGCAATCTCATGAGAAAACTTGAATGAATGAGGAGTTATGGATGAGCAAAAAAAGTGGTTTCATGAGATGGAATCTACTCCTGGTAAAGGTCTGTGAACATTGTTTAAATGATTTAGAATATTACATGAAAGTTATTTTTAAAAAATCTGTGACAGAGTTTGAAAGGACTGACTAATTTTTGAAAAGAGTTCAACTGTGGATAAAATAGCATCAAACAACTCCACATGCTTCAGAGACATTTTTCATGGAGGCATCAACTGATACAGTATACTTTTTTGTTGTCTTAGGAGGTCTGACAAGTCCACAAACTTAATTGTTTTAAGTGCTACAAACCTCACTGCTGAATATCACTATGACCACCTTCAAAGTACTCCCTGTGGGAAACCATGCACCAATGCCAGTACCTAGTACACCCTTTAATTTTGGAACTCTTTCTAGAATGGCCATTGCACACAGCTGCAAAGTTGCAAACTCATGAACTTAATTGTATACTTGGCTGTGAGGGGGTTTTTAGCCAGTAATCAAATAACTGGATTGGAATACCATTCCTACTCATCTGATATGACCCCCAGTGACTTTTTTCTTTACCCAAAGACAAACGATATATTGAAATGAAGACATTTTGATGACATTCAGGACATCAAGGGTAATATGATGACAGCTTTGATGGCCATTGCAGAAAAATGGAGTTACAAAATTGTTTTGAGGGGTGAACTAATTGCTGACATGGGTGCATAGCTTCCCAAAGGGAGTACTTAGGTGACAGTAGTGATTTTCAGTAATGAGGTATGTAGCAGTTTTTCTAGGATGAGTTTGCAAACTTAATTGGCAGTCCTAGTATTTTAAAAAATTGCCAGAGCCACCTCAACTTTCAGCAACCACCAGCCTGATCAGTCAGCAGCCATCAACATCAATGCAAGACCCTTCACCAGCAGAAAGATTACGACTCACTGATGTCTCAGCTCTCAATCATTTTTAGCAATAAAATACTTTTTATTAAGTCATGCACATTGGTTTTTAAAGACAAAATGCTACTACACACTTAATAGACTACAGTAAAGTCTAAACATAACTTTTACACAAACCAGGAAACCAAAAAAAAGTCACATAAGTTGCTTTGTTACAGCATTTGCTTTATTGTAGTCTGGAAGAGAACCTGCAGTATCTCCAAGGCATGCCTGTATTTTAATCTATCAGTTGTGAATAAAAATACTATAAGTTGTCAATATTTTAGAATCTTTATAGTTTATATTTTAAAAAAACTGATTAAACTGAAAATTACAAAATATTTTTCTCTAAGAGTTGGGAAACTTTTACAGTTTCCAAAATGGCCCAGTGCAGGACACTTGAACATAAATTTCCAGCCAAGTGAATAAACAATGTAACACAAAACCTTTACTTCTGAAATAGTCATTAACACCATTATAAGATTGCCACAAACCTCCAAAGTATTATATAATGAAAAAGTTGACAGTTTTTATTCCCTGCTATATCTAGAGTATAACCATATCACAGCTTATCTGCACCACCAAATACCAACTAATTTATAAGGTATATTTAAAATATTTGGTAAGAAGAGCATAATAGAGCAATAAAAGGACACCATCAAAAACAGCCACATTGTAACTCTCACTTCAACAGAGCATGTCAGTTTGAAAGACAGATCTTGCACCTGGATCTGAGTATACCTAAGGAAAGCAGTGAAGAATTTAAAGAATTTTGCTTTTTACAGAAAGTAGATTTCAAGAAATTTATTCTATCTCCATTTCCCACAAGTTCCATTATGAATGATGCACTGTTTCAACTTGAGGTGATAGTAAATGCCCATCAATGCAATAATGTTCACTAAAGCAAAAGAAAAATGTTCATTAAACCTGATAAATTTATAAGTCAAACCAATTATTCCAAAAACATGGGCTATGGACTAGCCATAATTTCTAGCCTCTGTAATACAGAGCTTTAACAGGCATGCCAAATAACCTTTCTCTGCTCATATCTGTTATACCTAAGTAATAAGATTCCTCAGTTTCCCTTTGTAAATGCCCTAAATCCCAAAATATGTTTAAAATATACCTGAGCAATTAAATGCCTGTGTGCTCTGATTTCACCCAGTCACATTTGCTGCAGAAACCACAGTAAAGTTTCCATCCCACAACCTCACTCCATCTCTGCCCTGTGACCAGCCCCTGGTTTCTCCATGTGGCCCAGCTGAGCATACTGTGAACACTAGGGATAGTGAGTATAATACATCTTTTAATGTTTCTAGCTTCCCTCTCTTGATTTGTATTTGACCTTAGCATACCTCAAACATTACTATTACACCAAGTTAAAACAGAATAATTGCTATCTAATGTTCCCTTAACCTTTAAAGTAAGTCATCTTTGAGTTCATACACCTCCCACATATACAGCTACTAAGTGTGACTATTAAACATTTCTCAAATCTGTTGATACTTGCCTGTATTTCTTGCTTGGATTACTTATTCAACGTACTAATGTCTCTACCTGTTTCTTTTTTTATCTTTTCAATTCGTTCTTTCATAACAACTTAAAGTATCTTTGCAAAAATTAAAAAGCCTGAGATACTTTCTCAGGTAGATTTGAAAAACCCGTTGCCATGGAGGCTGACTCGTGGCGACCCTATGTGTGTCTGAATAGAACTGTGTTCCACAAGGAACGCAGCTCAAATGACTGACTTTTCAAAACTATGTCATCAGGCCTTTCTCCAAGACATCTCTAGATGAACTTGGATCTCCACCCTTTTGATTCGCAACTGTGTGAGTTAACTGTGTTTGTAAACTAAAAATATCCACCCCCAAACACATACATAGCATAATTAAGTTCAGACTGAAATATAAAAAACACATTTTAATTGTATTGTTAAACTCATACACAAGTATAGAAGATCCTCCAGGCCCCAAAAATTAAAAAAGAAAAAGAAAAGGTAAGATGAAAGCAGCAGGACAGTCTGTAATAGAAAACTGAAGCTGACACTGGGGAGTAATTGCCTACACCAGTAACCTCCAGCTTCTGGAGTCTGGAGAAACTGTGTGGGAGCAAGAGGCAAAATCTTGAATTCTGGTGAAGTAGGCTAAATGAAGCTAATTCATGGGAGACTGCAGGAAATTGGACAGGGAAAGGAATAATACGAAAATGACCGCATTTTTGGCAGTATCATCACTTCCAGCCTTCAGCTCATTAAATCTCTCTTCAATTTTATCTAAACTTTTATTGAAATCACTGACTTCTTACTTTCTACATGTATAATCTTCTCTTAGCGGTTTATTTTATTATTTTCTAAAATTGTCTAGTCATTTTTATATCATTCCACTTCCTCTAATTTTAAGAGATAATGAGAGAGAATTTTTCACAACTGATAAAAGTAATGGATTCAAAAATTCAAGAAATACATTATATACCAAATGGGAAATTTATTTGAAAATCTCCACCTGGATCACTGTAGTGAATCTACAAAATAGCAAAGAAAGATCAAGAATTTTAAAACTGTCAGAGAAAAAGAGACAGACCATCTACAGAAGTATGGCAATGGGGCTGTCAGTATATTTCTCACCAGGAGGTGTAATGGAATGCAGAAGATAAATTTAACTTTAAAAAGAGGACTAAAATGTAGAACTACAAGGCTAAATAAAAATATGTTCAGCTAGAAAATTAAGAAACTTAACTACCCACAGACCTGAACTAAAGGAAACCTAAAGAAATGGCTTCAGTAAAAAGGAAAACGCCTCCAGAGTGAAAGCCCAACAGACTACAAACAGAAAGAGGAAGAAACTGGTAAATTTAAAGATGAGTCTTAAAAAGACCAAATCTAAAATATAAACAGATTATATTTATGATTTATATGTAACATGTATTTTAAAGTAAATGTGCAAAATATGGACAATAATATTGTCTACATACTAGAGTTATGGAAGAAGAAGAACAGAAAAGATTAAACTAAACCCAAGATATCAAGAGTGTAATTTTTGCAGAGAGAATTGGAGTCAAATAATTAGGAGGAAGGTTAGGCTATAAATTTTAGTAAGTATGAGTGATCACACTTCAATGACTATGATAAATCTAGTATATAAATTCCAGACAAGGATAAGGAAAAAGTGAATATGAAATTGTATAATGTAAAAAAAGCGAAAGTAGTGGGAAGAAAAAAAAAGCAAAACCCATGGTCATCAAGTCATTTCCAACTTGGAGCAACCCTATACTACAAAGGAGAATTGCCCCATAGGGTTTCCAAGGAGTGTCTGGTGGATTTGAAATGCCAACCTTTTGGTTAGCAGCCATTTAACCACTATGCCACCAAGATCTAGTGGGAAAAATAATACTAAAAAATAGCAAGCTGTCATCTGAGGTACACCAAATTGTCCCAACTCAACAGGAACAGATGAACACGAAGGACAAAATCGACATGAGGGAAAGAGAACCCAGAAGACAGAAAGACCCATGTGAATGGGCGACTACATCAACAGGCAACCAGAAGAACCAGATGGTGCTTGGCCACCTGCAGTGACAGCCATAGTGGGGCTCACAGAGTTGAGTCCCAGTGGCAATACCAGAATAAAAAGGGGTGTACCCTGAGAACTCCACTAAAAGACCTCAATTAATGGATGGTCTGAAGGCCAGAGGGTTCCCCTGGGAGCATGGCCCATAGACCTGATGCTGCCCCTGATCATAAATCATTACTGAGGTCAACTCCTTGGACACGAATGGATTGGACTCGGTGACACAGAGTGATCATACCGTGTGTGCACTTTACGGTTCTATGCATCTACAGGATGTCATCCTACTGGCCTCTTACTAGAAGGCAGAGGAGAAGGTGGAGAGGAGGCGACAGGAGATTGTTAATAGGATATGACATGTATAGAACAGAAAGGAGAATTGTGCTGTCACCAGACAAGGAGAACAGTAAGAGCTGCACATAGGCAGGCATGAGAATTTAAACCAGATTGTACACTTTCACTCAATCACAATTTAAAAAAAAAAAAATCAAGTCTCCATATACCCTGAGTTGTTATTTTTGTTATTATTGATCCAGTCATCCCTTAACATGAATATAAGGAGTTATAAGCATAAACTCTATTATGTCTTATTGCAAAGATAAGGGTCTGAATTTTCACTGTCCAATAGGTATCCACCAGCCACATATGGTTACTGATGACTTAAAATGTGATTAGTCTACATTGAGATGGGGTGTAAGTATGCACACTGGCTTTTACAGATTCAGTCCGGAAAAACAATCATGTAAATACCTCATAAATATTGTAATGACATATGTTTAAATGGTAATACATTGGGTGAAAGAAAATATTTTCACAGGTTTTCTTTTGCTTTTTTAATGCGGACAGTCAAAAGTGCTTAAATGACACACATGACTTACGTTGCATTTTTATTGGATTTTTCTTGTCTAACTATAAGGATCTGAAAATGCTCAAGAGGAAATTTTATGCACTCAGTAATAATCATCCCAAAATACTGTAAATAGTAAATGGTATTAGCAAAAGATTAAAAACCCATTGACATTAAGTCCATTCTGACACACAGTGACCCTACAGGGTCGCCCTACAGAAAACTGCCCCATATGGTTTCCAAGGAGCACAACTAAGACTCTATAAATTAATGGTAAAGAACTATGCTCCAAGTTTATTACAGGTTTGCTGTAGCTGACCATGGTGAACTCTGTGTTGAGCAATCTAAGTAGACTCTATCATTGTATATTTATGCACCATTCTACCAGTAAATATGCAGTTTACCATATATCAAATATACTTTTTTCACCAGTCAAAGTGACGTTGCTCAGCATTTTTAGCAAATAATACATGACCCTGAGGGGAAAAACACTTGCATCTACATTTTAATTCTGTCCTTTCCTTGTCCACACTGTAATTAACAGCAACACAATAAAAGATGAGTAAGCCGTATGAAGAGGGCTCAAAAGATAGTTACACGGGAATCACTTAATAACTACAACTTATTTTTCAAAAAGTTGTTAAAATGTGCAAGATGGAGAACTTTGAGTAGGAAATAGAGAGATTCAAGGAAGGAACTGAGTCCCACATGTACGTGGTAATCATAATCCAGAAAGAGCCACAGGGATGGCGGAAAAAGAACGAATTTCAAGGAGGCAACGATTCAGACCCAAGGTCACTGGGAAATTACAGCCCTTCATGAAGTCACAGGAAATTTGGAGAGTATTGTGACTATGGTCATAATTAAACTGCCCACAGTCAAATAATTTCTAAACTATTGGAAACTAAATGCTTGTACAAGGTAAGAAGGAAAGAAGACACAGAAGAGTTTGTTATACATAACTAGGCAAAGCACAAGTTAAAATTCAAAGGCAGTAAGTAGAAAACTGTGGTCTAAGAATTCTAGGCTGAGAATTTCCATTACCTCTAATCTCACCCACTCCTTCACTACATTCACTCTCTTGATAATATCATATATTTGCTATATTTACTCTCTGTTTTGCCCCTAATTAAAGCTTCCAGTCACCTCATGTTCTCTTTATTTTTCCAGTTATCAATCTACTTTCCAGTTTTACACAACTTCTTCTCTTAAGTCCCCAAGGTCAGTCACTGATACAATGTCTATCCCCAAATCTGGATGACCCTCTATCAAGAATTGTGAAAGATACGAGATTTTATCCTACTTGCTAGCTAACCAGTCAGCCTGCCACAGTTTGTTTCATGTATGCTGGAAGAAGACGTAAGACTTCTGAGTCAGAGAACAAGGAATACTATTAGCCAGAGTATAAGCATTTGTATCAAATCGTCAAGTTCCAATTCGCACAGAACAACAGGATGAAGGTCAAATGATACCTAGAAATACAGTGAGGTATGTTACAGGAAAGCAACCCTGAGCTTAGAAAACTCAAAGCTTTTATAAGGGGTAGTAAATCTGTCTGAACCCGCCTCTGGAGGGAGAAATCTTTATTACACTGGATATAAACAATCCTTTACTTGGCCCAGAGGAAAACACTATCTCTATCCTCCAAGACTATTCACTAGACAAATCTCTTCAAGAAAACTGTCTGAAAGAAAGGCTTTCAGGGCCTTTGCTCTTAAGAAATACAGAAATGCTAGAGACCATGGCAAATTTTTCACTAAACTTCCCCAAATTTTCTTTGGTTTTAGAGCAACATCTTTACTAGAAAAAGAAATCACACCATATAGAATTACTTGTGAATTCATGTCAAAAATTTCAGGTAGCTCTCACGGACATTTTATTATTTTCATTTTTTGAGTATATTATAAATGCCAGTGTACCCAGATCTGATTCACAGAAAAACACTGCCAACAATAATCTACAAAGAGGTCCCTGCACTGAAAATCTCCTAGACGAGGGGAAGACTGATGAGAAAGATCTTCCCCGGATCAGACACAGAGAGAAAGCCTTGCCCCAGAACTAGCATGCTGAATTCAGACTTCTAGCATCCTAGACTGTGAGAGAATTAAGTTCATTCTGGTAAACCCATTAACTTGTGGTATTTCTATTATACCAGCACTATATCACTAAGATGCCCTTCTCAGAACATTATTAAACCACTCAAATCATGACCTTCTCTTAACTAAGGAGATAAAAGCAATTGTCTGCAACTCCTCCCACTCTACCTCAAGATACACATCTTATCACCTAACTAGAATATACCAAAGAAAACGGTCACAGTAGTGTATCAACAGGCAACTTCCAATAAGTCAAGGTGGATTCAAAAGAGGATGTGGGAGAAGGGATGTTATCGCTGATGTCAGATGCATCTTGGCTGAAAGCAGAGAATACCAGCAAGATGTTTATCTATGTTTTATTGACTACACAAAAGCATATCAACTGCACAGATTATAGTAAATTATGGATAACACTGCAACAAATGGAAATTCCAGAATAATTCATCATACTCATGAAGAACCTGTACATAGAACCAGAGATAGTTGTTTGAACAGAAGAAGAAGATACTGCATTGTTTAAAATCAGGAAAAGTATGTGTGTCATATCTTTTTACCATACTGACTCAATCATTTTGTATGCCAAGCAGATAATCCAAGAAGCTGGATTATACTAATAAGAATGCAGAATTAGGATTGGAGTAACAAACATGACACAGCCTTGCCTGATGAAAGTCAAGTGTTACTAAAGCTCATACTGATAACGATTAAAAGAAAAAAACTACAGTCTCCACTATTGATTACAATTCAACATAAAATAATCAAAATCCTCACAACTGGGTCAACAACCAACATCAAGATAAAAAGAGAAAAGATTGAAATCATCAGGAATTTCATTTTTACATGGATCCATATTCAACACATGGAAGCAGCAGTCAAGAAATCAAAGCACTGCATTGGGCACATCTGCTGCAAAAGACCTCTTTAAAATATTAAAATGCAAAGATATCACTTTGAGGAAAAATGTGCACCTGACTCTAGCAATCCATGGTGTTTTCAGTCACCTCACATGCACGTGACAACTGGACAGTGAATAAGGGAGACAGAAGAACTGATGCCTTTGACTTATAGCACTGGTGAAGAACACTGAACAGAACACAGACTTCCAGAAGCGTGAACACATTTGTGTTGGAAGAAGTCCAGCTAGGAAGCTCATTAAAAGTGAGGATGTCAAGACCGCATCTCAGTACTTCGGATGTACTACCTGGAGGGGACCAGGTCCTGGAATGGAACATAAGGCATGGTGAAGGGGCAGGTCGGGCAAAGAAATGATGACCCTCAAGGAAATGGACTGACACATTGGCTGCAATGACAGGCTCAGCTGTGAGGATGGTGCAGGCCCAGGCAGTGTTTTGTACTGTTGTACTCAGGATCATTGTGTGACGGAACTGGCTCAACAGCACCTAAAAATAATGATGAAGGAAACACATAGTGACAATAATTTTCTTGTACTTAACATTATGCAGCATCTAGTAGCCCTTGATAGAGAAAAATATATTTTTCAAATTAATGATTGGATTTATAGCTAGCTTTGCAACAGTATCAGAGTAATCACATTTGTTTTGATAAAGGTATCTGCAGTTCTGAAAAAATATGTTTGGAGTCTTTTGGCCTTTACTGACAAAAATGATCTATTTAATTACAGGAAGCGTTACTTCACTCTGAAAGAAAATTTTGCTTTACAAAGAGATAACTGTGTTCTCTTTTCTTGCAATTTAAGCAAAAACATTCATGACAACAAATAACTATTTGATAGTTCCACAATTTCTAGTTCACAGTAGGAAGAGGGTAAAGATACCTAATCTGATAAAATCCGTTTTTAAGATTTTCAGTAATATATATCCCGCTGAGCTATTCTTTTTGGAATGTTGGGTGAAAATGTTACACCAGCAAATCCACTTGTCATGACATATACACAATCACAATTCTCTATTCCCTTCACTTTATTGTGAATACACTACATTTATACTTCAACAAAAATATCTGTGGCTTTGGCTGTTACGTTAGTAACAACAATAAATACAAATTTCACAAACACTAACAGTCACATGAAAACACTTCAGTGAATCTGATTTGCTCCCTGTTCACTAAATAAAATCTGTGACTACGTGACCAAAATTGCCCTCACAGTACTTGAGCAAGCAAAGATATAACAGTTCCATGCCATTATTAAGACCATGATGTCATTTGATGATGGTGATGATATAACTAACCTTACGTTTCATATACTTTAACGTATATAAACAAATAATATTTTCCCTTTTCCTCTAGCAGAGTTAAACTGCCTTTGAATCATTTAATTCTCAGCTGTGTTTTAAAATGGGTAAAAGATTTTGCTTTGAGAGACATTTCCTAGTCCCTCAGCTATATAAAGGCAAGGATTTTGAGCCACTTCTTGGCTATGACATCTAGTCCAGCTGAGACATAATGTATGCCTAAGAAAAGTTTACAGTCTCTGATGTGTAGCTTACTTTTGTCCCTTTTCTCTCTTCTCCCTAACATCCTATTGACTCCCAGTGGCACAATTCTCATAAGTATCACTTGTCTACTCACTCTGGCATCTTTGCATTTCTTATCCTTCCTGCTGGGTAATGTTCACAAAAGGTGATATAAAAAATACATATGTGCATACACATACATGTCTTGTTATATCTGCTATGTAACATATCTGTAGAAACCCTGTGGCATAGTGGTTAAGTGCTATGTTTGCTAACCAAAATGTCAGCAGTTCAAATCCACCAGATGCTCTATGGAAACTCTCTGGAGCAGGTCTATTCTTTCCTATAGGGTTGTTATGAGTCAGAACTGACTCAATTGCAGTGAGTTTATATCCGTGGTGCATTAGTTAATCACTCAGCTAGTAACTGAAAGGTCAGCAGTTCAAACCCACCAATGGTTCCATGGGAGAAAAGACTTGATGATCTGCTTCTATAAAGATTTCAGTCTAAGAAACCCTCCCTATAAGGTGGGTCATCTGTGTCCTATAACGTTACTGTGAGTTCAAATTGACTCAATTGCACATCAACATCTAACACAAGTCTTGCTCACATTTTTCCTTGCTATTTGTATTACCACTGTATTCTAGCTTCAACATTTGAGCCTTTTATTTCCTCTCTTCTACACCGACTGTCAGTATTAAAATCCTATTATACTTTTAAAACTGTATCTGTTTTCTTTCTTAAAAAAACATAATTACTATTGAATCAATTCTGACTCTCAGTGACCCTATAGGACAGAGTAGAACTGCCCCATAGGGTTTATAGGAGTGCCTGGTAGATTTGAACTGCTAACCTTGTGGTTAGTAACCACGGCTCTTAACCACTATGCTACCAGGACTTCCATTTTCTTTACAGTTATGTTTAAATTACTGACATAGTATATGCTTATTTTTGTAACTAATACTGTCTAATCTTCACGACATAGTTGATACTTTAATCCCAATCCCCAATCTCCTTTTTAACAATCAGTATTTAAAATTGATCTCTGGTACAATAGCTCTGATAACTGAATTTTCAGGCCCACATTCGTGCGAATCCTCCCCTTCTACTTCCATTGCAACTACCTTAAGCCAGGTCTGCACTATCATGACGATGTTGTCCATTTTGGTGTCCCTCTGCTTTGTTCCATAGTCTATTCTGTTCACTTCCACCATACTGGTCTTACTAAGATCATGCTCTATTTTGCCCTCAAGGAAACTGACTGACAGTTGCCCAAACAACATGCTCAAACACAGCAATAATTGTAAGAATGGCACAGGACTGGGCAATATTCCATTCTGTTGTATGCAGGATTCCTATAAATTGGAATTGACTTAACAGCACCTAACAAAAACATTTAAAAAAAAAATCACTGAGGGTCAGTTGAATAAAATATCAACTCTTACAAGTCAAGGATCTTCTGTGGTCTCCAAAAGACAAGTAAAAGAATTTGAACCTGGGAAATAGGTTAGCAAACTTACTCATCAGTAGTGGTGTTACTTGATACTCATGCTTCATTCTTTATCTATATAAAATGAAGAAAGAGTCCAGATAAAAAAAATTCTAGCTGCAGAGTTATATAAGTATACCTCTCAAATCTTAAATTCCATTACTCCACCAAGTGTTCTCTGCTTTCCATCTCAACAAAACAGGCATATGTCAGAGATACTAGGAGTTCATTTCCAGAGTACAGCAATAAAGCAAATACTGCAACAGAGCAAGTCACACCAATTTTTTGACTTCCCAGTCCATATAAAATTATGCTCACACTATACAATATTTTATAGGTATTAGGTATAAAAAAAACAATGTATATATCTTAATTTATAAAATACTTCATTGCAGAAAATTGACAGTTGTCACCCGAGCCTTCAGCGAGTTGCAGTCTTTTGCTGGTGGAGGGTGTTGCCTTGGTGTTGACGGTTGCTGACTGATCAGAGTGGTGGTTGCTGAAGGTTGTGGGAGTTCTAGTAATTTCTTAAAATAAGGCAACAGTGAAATCTGGCACACTGATTGACTTTCTTTCACGAAAGATTTCAGCATGTGATGCTGACAGCATTTTACCCACAGCAGAACTTCTTTCACAAAATTGGAGTCAATTCTCTCAATCCCTGTCACTTTCTAAAATCACTTGTCATTTCAGCAATGTTCACAGCATCTTCACCAGGAGCAGACTCTATCCCAAGAAACCACTGTCTTTGTTCATCTGTACAAAATAACTTCTCATTCATTTAAGTTTTATCATGAGATTAAAGTGATTCGGTCAGGTCTCCGGAGCCACTTCTAATTCTCTTGTTATTTCCACAACATCTGCAGTTACAAGACTTTTTCCACTGAAGGCTTGAACTCCTCACAGTCATCCATGAGGGCTGCAATCAACTTCTTCTAAACTCCTGTTAACGTCGATAATGTGACATCCTCCCACGAGTCACAGATATTCTTAATGGCATCTATAACACTGAATCCTTCCCACAAGGTTTTCAATTTACTTTGCCAGTCCATCAGGAATCACTATTAATGGCAGCTGTGTTGTTATTATTGTTGTTAGGTGTCACTGAATTTGTTTCAACTCATAGTGACCCTATGTACAACAGAACGAAACACTACCCAGTCCTACACCATGTCCACAATCATTGTTATGCTTGAGCCCATTGTTGCAGCCACTGTGTCAGCTGATCTTGCTGAGCATCTTCTTCTTTTTCGCTGATCCTCGACTTGACTGAACGTGACGTCTTTCTCTGAGGAATGATCCCTCCTGGCAACAAATCCAAGTATGTAAGACGTAGTCTTAACATCTTTTCTTCTACAGAGCACTCTAGTGGTTATTTCTTCCAGAAACGATCCCTTAATTCTTTTGTCAGTCCATGGTGTATATTCAACATCCTTCCCCCACATCACAATTCAAAAGTGTCAGTTGTTCTTCTGTCTTTCTGATTCATTAGTCAGCTTTCACATGCATATGATACAACTGAAAACACCACAGCTTGGGTCAGGGGCACCTTAATCTTCAAGGTGACGTTTATGCTTTTCATCACTGTAAAGGGGTCCTTTGTAGCAGAACTTTCCAATGCAATGTGTCTTTTGATTTTCTGACTGCTGGTTTGTTGGGCTGATTATGGATCCAAGTAAAACAAAATTCTAGACAACCTCAAACTTTTCTCTGCTTATCATGCTATTACTTATTGGTTCAGTTGTAAGGATTTTTGTTTTCTAGATACTGAAATACAATTCATACTTAAGGCTGTGGGCTCTGATATTCATCAGTAAGTGCTTCACTTCCCTTTCACTTTCAGCACCAAGGTTGTATCATGTGCATAATGCAGGTTGTCAATGAGTCTTCCTCCAATTCTGATGCCATGTTCCTCTTCATGAACCCCAGCTTCTCAGATTATTTGCTCAGCATACAGACTGAATAGGTATGGTGAAAGGATACAACCCTGAAGCACATCTTTCCTGACTTTAAACCATGCAGTGTCTCCTTGTTCTTCATACAACTGCCTTTTGATCCATGTACAGAGCACTTAAGAGCACAATTAAGTGTTCTGGAATTCCCATTCTCCACATAAGCCAAAATCTGTTATAACTCACACAGTTGAATGCCTTGGCATAGTCAGTAAAACACAAGTAAGCATCTTTCTGGTGTTCTCTCCTTTCAGCCAAGATCCATCTGACATCAGCAATGATATCTCTGATTCCATGTCCTGTTCTGAATCCGGCTTTAATTTCTCGCATTTCCCTGTAGACACACTACTGCAGCTGCTTTTCAATGATCTTCAGCAATTTTTGCTTGTGTATAATATTAATGATAATGTTAGATAATTTTCTGCATTTGGTTATATCACATGTCTTGGGAATATACATAATTATGGATCTCTTCCAGTTGGTTGGCCAGGCAGCTGTCTTCCAAATTTCTTGGCACAGACAAGTGAGCACTTCCAGTGCTGCACCCTTTTGTTGAAACCTCTCAACTGGTATTCTGTCAATTCCTGAAGCTTTT
Organism: Heterohyrax brucei; assembly: GCA_028571685.1. Taxonomy (NCBI): domain Eukaryota; kingdom Metazoa; phylum Chordata; class Mammalia; order Hyracoidea; family Procaviidae; genus Heterohyrax; species Heterohyrax brucei. Next base: position 43,419,047 of record CM053152.1, read on the forward strand.
TTTTTTTTTTTTGCCAATGACTTCAGTGCAGCTTGGACTTCTTCCTCATCATATGTTACTCCTTCAAGTGGTTAAATGTTGAGAAATTATTTTTTAGAATAATGACTCTGTGTATTCCTTCCATCTTCTTTTGATGCTTCCAGTGTCATTTAATATTTTCCCGTTAGATTCCTTCACTGTCACAACTTGGGGCCTGAATTTTTTCCTCAGTTCTTTCAGCCTGAGCAATGCTACTATGTTCTTCCTTTTTAGTTTTCTATTTCCTGTTCTTTGCATATGTCATCATAATACTTTGTGTTCTCGAGTCAGCCTTGGAAATCTTCAATTCATCATTTCTTTCTTTTGCTTTGGCTATTAAATGTTTAGGAGGAAGTTTCAAGTCTCTTCTGACATCCATTTTGTTATTTTATTTCTTTCTTGTCTTTTTAAAGGCCTCTTGCTTTTCTGATGTTTAACATCTTTGACGTCATTCCACAACTCATCTTGTCTTCAGTCATTAGTGTTCAACATGACAGATCTATTTCTGAAATGTATATTTCAGGTGAGATACACTCAAGGTCCCACTTTGACTCTTGCAGACTTGATCTAATTTTCTTCAACTTAAGCTTGAAACTGAATATGAGTAATTGATGGTCTGTTCCACAATCAGTCATGACCTTGTTCTGAATGATGATATTGAGCTTTTCTATCATCTCTTTCCACAGGTGCAATCAATCTGATTCCCGTGTATTCCGTCTGGTGAGGTCCATGGTGTATAGTCACCATTTATGCTGGTATAAAAAGGTATCTGCAGTGAAGAAGTCACTGGTCTTGCAAAATTCTGCCATTTGATCTCCAACATCGTTTCTATCATCACGGCCATATTTTCTAATTACCAATTCTTCTTCCAGTTCTTTGTTTGCAACTTTTGCATTCTAATCACCGGTAATTATCAATGCATCCTAATCGCATGTTTGATCAATTTCACACTTCAGAAGCTAGAAAAATCTACAATTTCTTCATCTTTGTCCTTACTGGTTGGTGTATAAATTTGAATGACAGTCATGTTAACTGGTCTTCCTTATAGTTATATGGATATTATTCTAGCACTGTCAGCATTTTCCTTTAGGAATATGTCTTGAAATGTTCTTTTGATAACAAATACACCATTCCTCTTCAAGTTGTCATTCCCAGAATAGTAGACAATATGACTGTCTGATTTAAAATGGTCAATACCAGTCCATTTCAGCTCACTAGTGCCTAAAATATTGATGTTTATACATTCTATTTCATTTTTTATGGTTTCCAGTTTTCCCAGATGCATACTTCATGCATTCCTGATTCTGATTATTAATGGATAATTGCAGCTGTTGTTTTCACCTTGGATTGTGTCACATCAGCAAATAAAGGTCCTGCAAGCTGGGCACCACCCTAGTAATAAAGTGGACTACTTTGAGGAGGCAGCCTTTCCCAGTCATCTCTTGAGTAGCTTCCAAGCCTCATCTTGTGGCACTGTATCAGACAAGGTTATGCTGCTATTCATAAAGTTTTCACCGGCTAATTCTTTTCAGAAGTAGACTTTTGTATCTTTTTTCCTAGTCTGTCTCAGTCTGGAAGCTCAGCTGAAACCTGTCCACCATGGGTAACCCAGCTGGTATCTGAATACCAGTGTCATAGCTTCCAGCATCACAGCTACACACAAGCCCACACAGTATGGCAAACTGATAGACACATATGGTAGCTACAGCTTTATGAAATGTATTTCTTAAATAATAAGACTTGAAAGTCAAAATGACACCTTGAGCCATAGGCTACAGAATGGATGCTGTGTTGGCAGTCATGAAGATAACGTTAATTTCCTTGTGTATCTCTATCAGAATTCTTGGGTGACTAAGTGTACTGTCAGTGAACAGTGAGATTTTGAAAGGAATCTTCTTTCCTGAGCAGTAGGTCTCAAAAGAGGGCTTAGGACATTCAGTCAACTATGTTATAAACAGATGTGCTGTCACCCCAGCTTTGTTGTTCCATTTATAGTTCACAGGCACACCAGATTTAGAAAAGCTCTTAAGGGCCCTAGCATTTTGAGAATGGTAAATGAGCACTGGCTTCAGCTTAAAGTCATCAACTGTATTAGCTCATCACAAGAGAGATAGCCTGTCCTCTGAAGCTCTGAAGCCAGGCATTGACTTCCCTCTAGCTATTAAAGCCCTAGACGGCATCTTCTTCCACTATATGGCTGTTTCATCTACAGTGAAAACCCACTGTTCAGTGGATCCATTACCTTAGCTGCATCTTCTAGACAACCTGCTGCAAGTTCTATCTACAGCAACACTTGCTGCTTCACCTTCACTTGTACGTTATGGAGACATCTTCCTTCATTAAACCTCATGAACCAATGTCTGTTAGCCTCAAACTTTTCTTTTGCAGCCTCCTCCCCCCTCTCAGCCTTCACAGAATTGAAGAGAGGTAAGAACTTTCTCTGAATCAGGCTTTGACCTAAGGGAATGCTGTGGCTCGTTTGATCACCTATTGAGACCACTGAAACTTTCTCTGTTATCACCAGTGTTTCACTTTCTTATATTCATGTGTTCACTGGAGTGGTTGTTTTTGTCGTTGTTAGGTGCCCTCAAGCCAGTTCTGACTCATAGCGACGCTACGCACAATAGAAAGAAACACTGACTGGTCTTCACTCATGTCCAGAATTGTTTTTATGCTTAAGCCCATCATTGAAGCCACTGTGTCATTCTATCTTGTTGAGGGTCTTACTCTTTTTCGCTGACCCTCCACTGTATAAAGCATGATATCCACCTCCAGGGATTGGTCCCTCCTGACAACATATCCAAAGTCTGTACAACAGAGTTTTGCCATTTTTGCTTCCAAGAAGCACTCTGGTTGTAATTCTTCCAGAACTGATCTGTTTGTTCACTGGAGTAGTACTTTCGATTCCTTTAAAAATTTTTCCTTTGCATTCACAGCTTGGATGTGTATTGTAATAAGCTGGCTTTCCATCTATCTTGGCTTTCCCTGCGTCTTTCTTGCTAAACTTCACCATTTGTAGCATCTGATTTAAAGTGAGAGATGTGTGAATCTTCTTCCTTTCACTTGAAAAGCTAGAGGTCATTACAGGGTTATTAATTGTCCTAATTTAATATTGTTGTGCCTTAGGGAATATGGAGGCCTGAGGAGAGGGAGAGAGAAGCGGAAATACCTGGCTGGTGGAGGAGTCAGAACACACAACCCTGACTCATTAAGGCAGTCCTCCTACATGGTTTGTAGTGCCCCAAAATAAGTTACAACAGAAACATTAAAAGTCACTCAAAGTAATACCAAAAGTAACATTACAATCACCATAACAAATGTAGCAGAAAGTGATACAGTCAATGCAGGGTAGCCATAAACCTGTAAAAAACACAATGTATCTGCAAATCTCAACAAAGTGAAGTAAAATAAAACAAGGTATACCTATAGGTGCCACTCCACAAAAAAACGATTTTAGGAGTAATTCATCTACCAGAATCTTTGCCCCTTCCAATTTCATCTAGATAATATATTGAACTCTTACCTCTAATAAAATAGTATTATTTGCATCATGGTTACCTCTATGGTAAAATTTTCCTTAATAAGAATATCTGCCCTCTGTAAATTCCCAAAGCACATTGATTTTGCTTGTCTTAGCACTCTGGAAATCTTTCTTTATAGTGTAGCTATTTTTGTACATATCATATGCACAGAAAAAAGGCCTGGCAATTTGCTCCCAAAAGATTATAGCCTAGAAATACCTATGGGGAAGTTCTACTTTGTCACATGGAGTCACTGTAAGTCAGAACCAACTCAACACCACCAATCTACAACAACAGTCCAGAAGAAGGAAAATACTGGTGAGCAAAATCAAATAAAATCTCTATTGAATGTAAAGTTAATGCTTATTTTAATTTTCCCCATAATAAAATATTTCAGGATCATGCTATTCAGTGTATTTTAATCAAGGTATTCTAGTTGAAAAGAATTCAATACGAAAAGATTAGAGCTAAAATGCTTTAAACCAAGTTCAAAGTATGTATTTCCAGTCTTCATTTGCAAAATAAATACATATTTTAAATTTCCAAACGCTGTCAGATACTTAAATCCAGAAGAGTCACACTGGTAGTGCCCTGCATTTTTCAGCATCTCTGTGCCTGCTGCAACAACCTCATCAGGTTTCCTATCCAGATCACATCCTGGACAATTTTTTTAATTAAATTACAATTCAAAGTGCATATGTGTATACATATAACTCCTGTACACACATGTATATGAATACACATGCATGTAGTAATTCTCACTACTATTTGTATATATAAATTAATTCTACTGCATAGAGAGGGTATCCAAATGACTTTCAGCATCCTTGTTTTGGCAGGAGCTCAGATTTATAAACAGCAAGCTTCAGTCTTAAATTACAGTCTATATAAAGAGGGAAAACAGACTGATTGATACTCACTCACCATAATTTACAAGAATTGAGAATGCTTATCTCTTGATAAGGATGGCTCGAGGCCATCTGTAACAGACTGCACACAAAATAAAAGCTTGGAATATAAATTATAATGTTATAAGAGTACTTTCCCTTAAAATGTAACACAGCTGGACAAATGATACATGTACTTGCATGCATGTATAGATGTATCTCCTAAAAGCATTTTGATTAAATACTGTCAAGTGATAACTTTAAATTCAGTAAAATTATATTATGTTTATTCATCATGTGTATTAAGAAGTGTGCTGTCCTGCATGTGTGAAGGTGGAACTACTCAGTCATCCTAAGTAAAACATGTGCTTTCAATTGTTGGCAGTGTCTATCTGTTTATGGTGAGCTACAGTCTCCTTTTAACCTTCCTTGCAGCATATACCCACGAATTAAGGAGAAGGGGTCAAGGACAGAGTCCAGAGGCCCAGGTAACATACAAAAACAGTGACTGTTCTTTAGGGTATTGAAAATTTAAATACTATTTTATTTTAATACACATATTTTTGACAATAGTTTTAAAGTTATTGTGCAATTTATTACAGTCATATGTTTATTTCCCACTCTAAAGTGCTGTAATATATAGTTGCAAATGGTATTTCATGCATAGGTTTTTGGTACGCAAGGTAAAGCAATTCACACGCAATGACAAAATATGCTGACAAGCCAAAGAAGCCTCTTGTGGCCTATGAGTCATAAGCATTCCATGTTATGTTAAAGTTTCAGAAGTAGTGCTCAAAATGCCTACATAAGTTGATAAAGTTAAGATAGTTTGACACTGTAACACAGAAAATAGAATTTAACTTTAGCTGTGCTTTCTTTAAAAAAAAATCTCATTATTTCTATTATGGTAGACAGTTTCACAAGGTCTTAGATATAGTTAATGACAAAGCAGGCAAATTCCATAAATGTTTGAGCATATCTCTTCCTAGTTCCAATAACTTCATCGTTTTGGGACAAACTTTCATTTGAAAAATAGTAATTAGGTTCCATCTTCTTCAATTTGTCTAAATGGTTGGCCAGCCAAGCCAAGTGCCGTCGAGTCGGATCCGACTCATGGCGACCAAACCAAATTACCTAATGTATATGAAAAATATAATAAAACAATTGATTGCTTTTGTCAGTCAAGATGATCTTGCTGTAATTAACATAACAGTCAACTTAAAGTTACTTAGCCAGCCAGTATACATTTAATACTTTACATATAAAAAGTTCTACTGACAAAATTATTCCAGACTTGGTTCGGAGTCTGGAAGGCATCACTGTGAACCAAGAAGAACTTCCTGTTTTTCTCCTCTATCATGCCTGAGTCAATTCTCTCTCTCTAGTGATTGCAAATGTCTCGAGAAATTCCAGCTTTCATGTCCAACAAGATTGTTTTCTGTTGTTTTGTTTTGTTTTCCTTTTCATCTCTTTCTTTTTAAAGAGAAATAATTTCCCCTTAGCTCCCACTAGCAAGAATGAGCAATGCCCCGGTCTCAGGAGAGGCCAACAGAATAAATGCATAGTATTTTCGAACTTTGCAAAGAGAAGTAGGCTTTGCCAGCATAGAAGGGCCAGGAAATGGATGGAGACTGGTGACATTATTTATAAATCTACTACATCTCTACATTTGTCTATCTTACCCTACATTGTTCAAAACCCTCTACCATAGCCTTTGAACTGCTCCTTCTCATTTATCACACATCTTTCTCCTACATTTATTAGTTTGCTGCACAAAGGATGCTATGATTATTCTAATGTGTTAAGACATCATAACGTACATCTCTCTAGAATGACAGGAAGGTATATCAAAACTCCTAAATCTTTGCTAGAGTGTTACCTAGACAGATTCAGAATCTTTGGTGTCATCTGCAAAGACAAAGAGCTATCATCACAGTTTGATAGTTCTTTCAAATTGACTGTTTTAGTAAAAACAGTCATATTAACAGTAGCCAAAATATTCGGTGGGCTTGGATATTTTCTCAAGATTTGGTGTGGACAAAATACGTATAAAAAATTAGAAAGATTTGTAATGATAAATTTTGCTGTATCATTTCCAAATAATATTGGGAAAAAAAGTCCAAAAAACATCTATACAATTTTTGCAAAATACTAAGGCATGACTACAACATTTTTTTCTCAAATATTTCCTTCATGGATTTTATTGTTGACAACTGACATCACCTGTATCTACCTTACTCAAATTTGAAATAAAATAATAGCGATACAGAAATGGGTCACAAAAAAACAGAATCAGTGTTTATCAACAAAGAAATCCAAGTAACTAAGAAAAAATAGAAGTTAGAAATACTGATGATTCTACAATTTCAAAACAGGAATGAAATCCTGCTGATGCAGTGATTAAGTGCTACATCTGCCTACCAAAAGTTGGCAGTTCAAATCCCTTCAGTGCTCCTTGGAAATTCTATGCAGCAGTTCTACACTGTCACATAGCATCACTATGAGTCAGAATCAACTTGATGGCAGCGGGTTTTTTCATGAAAACTCAGCTTGTGCAAATTTTATGTGTTTGTTGGTAGATGGTTTCCTCTGCAGTCACAGTCTCTTATAAGTCTTACTGTTGGTATAGCAAATTTTGTTTTATCAATAGAACTAGAACACTATTTAATTCTAACGGCAATGTACTATGTATGCCAGAATAAGCTCTTTTGTTGACATTATACTGAGGTCAGCTATACCAGTTCTAGGAGTCCTGGTGTCACAGTAGTTAAAGCAGTTGGCTGCCAATCAAAACATTGGCAGTTTGAACCTACCAGCTGCTCTACATGAGAAAACCATGGAAGTCTGCTTCCATCAAGATTTGCAATCTTGGAAACACTATGGGGCAGTTCTATGCTGTCCTATAAGTTTTCTATGAGTCAGAATTGACTTCAAAACAATGAATTTTATTTTAGTTTTACCACCGATTGTATGTATTTTATTCTTCATCAACAATGGCAAGATATTTGAGACCTTAAAAGTGTCACCATTGCTTCAGTAATAGGAAATACCACAACAGTGGCATGGTGTGCAAGTGGATAAATCTTTTATTTATTTAAAACAAACAAACAAAAAACTCCCAGTAGTTTAAGAACTCATTTTCTACTCTCTAATCTCTATTCCACTTTCTCACATTAAAGAGAATTATGTAACTGCAGAATACCACTCAGGAAATACTTGTACTCGTGAAAACCCTACAGATGAAGCAAAAGGTAATTTTTCAATCATGATAGACTATTACATGCACCTCATCATTCTGTGTATGTGTGAAAAAAATTTGTGTTAATTGCAAAATAACTGAATTCCCTTCAGGAATGCCTATGCTGAAAATATTGTTCTCCTAATATTCCTTTAGCACACAGAGAAATTTATTTCTACTCTTGTGTCTGGTATGTGAAATATTAAAGCTAGAAGGAGATGGTTGTGTAAATGTGTGTACACACTTTTCCTCATAAAAAGACTAAAGAAAACTAGGTAGATTATATACTCTAACATTTTATCTTACAGTGAGGAAGATGACTGCTGAAAATAACATGAAATCTCATGGAGATTGCTGCAGAGTCATTTTAGACTGGAAACCACATACATTCACAATATTTGCAATTGTTGAGAGTCAGAATCACAAAATGATCTTAGACTACAATGTAATTCAGTAAATACTAAAGTAAATGTCATGTCCTAGAAGTGAAGTTGATATTACTGATCCATTGTCTGTAGACCATGAATTTTGATTGTATGTTCACAGCAGGTATTTGGGGACACTCAAGCAAATGTTTCCTAGGAAGTTTATTCACACTTTGTAAACTGCAAAACAGATGAATTTGCAGCAAATTTCCATGTGATGGAGAGATAACTAGAAGCCATTAAGAAAGACATGTCTCCCTTGCACTAGTTTAACTTATTTCCCATTACCTTCTGGTTTCCCCATGTACGGAAGTCTCATTTAAAAGGTTCATGAAAATAATTAATATCAAGCAAATGAGTATTTCCTCAAAATTGAAAGACTTTAGTTCAACTACATGTGATACACAAATACAATTTTACTGCTTCACAAAAGTTTTTGAGAATGCTGTAAGATTTTTTCAGTTGATAACCTATCTGGGAGCTTTTTGAGGTGGATTTCTGCTGCCTTTGCAGTCTCTGAAAATTCCCTAAGCAGTAGACATGGCTAAGATTGAGTTCAGGTGTTATTTAGGGCCAAAGACAACAGTAATAATAGATTTGTGCAGATCCATAAGTGTCTTTTATGCATAACCATTTGTGAATGTGGAGAGCTGACCTAAAAAACACTACAATTCATAGCACAGGAGTTATGAAATTTCCACTCATAGACAACATTCTATTTCATTCTGTTATGCCCTTATACTTAAGAAAATGGCAAGATTCCTGATTATAAAAACCCTCAATAAAATAGAAACAAAAGGGAAACTACTCAACATAATAAACAACATCTATACAAAACCAACAGTAAATATTATTCTTAATTGGGAGAGGCTAAAAGCACTCCCCCAAAGAATATGAAAAAGACATGGATGTCCTTTATCATCACTATTATTTAAAATTGTGCTAGAAGTCCCAGCTAGAGTAGTAAGACAAAAATAAATAAATAAAAATATCAAACTGAAAAGGAAGAACTAAAACTACTCCTATTTGCACCTGATAATGAGAACCTCAAATATGCCACAAGAAAACTACTAGAACTAACAGAAAGATTCAGCAGATTAGCAAGATACAAGACAAACATACAAAAATCAGCAACAAATAGATCTTTGAAAAGGAAATCAGGAATATAATTCCCTTTGTAATAACTCCTAAAAGGACAAAATACATAGAAATAAATCTAACCAGGGATTTAAAAGATCTATACAAAGAAAACTATGAAACACTATTACAAGAACCCAAAAGAGACCTAAAATGGAAAAACATACCATGCTCATGGATAGGAAGGCTCAACATTTTGAAAATGCCAATCCTACCCAAAGAGATCTACAGATATGATGCAATCCTGATCCAAACACCAACAGTATTCTTTACCAAAAGGGAAAAAAGAATCACAAATTTTATATGGGAAGGAAAGAGGCCCCAGATAAATAAAGCATTACTGAAGTAAAACAAAAGTGTAGACATTCTCATGCTACCTGATCTTGGAATCTACTACACAGCTACAGTAATCAAAACATCTTGGTAGTGTTATAACAACAGACATAAAGATCAATTGAATAAAATTGAGGACCCAAATAGAAATCTATTCACAGTTGATCTTTGGACAGTTGATCTTTGACAAATGCAAAAATCTATTAAATGAGGGAATACAGTCTTTTTAACAAATGATTGGTAATGGTAGCTAGACATCATCTAGTTTTTGCAGCCTCAGTGTTTTGACAAGGATCACGATAGAGGGTCTCAGGAAGATTAGGAGAAAAGTACAGAAAAAATTCAAATTTACAAAAAAGTCCCAGACTTGCTGATAGAACTTCTGAGACTATGGCTTCTAGACAACCTTCTGATGTGGAACTGAAGTCATTCCTAAAGTCTACCTTTCAAAGATTATACAAACTTATTAAAAAATAAATTTAAAAAAAAGCATGTTAAGCCATGCATTTCTTAGTTCAATCAAGTATATGAGACTTGCCCCAAAGCAAGGAAAAGAAGGCAGAAATGGCAAGAAGACCAGACAAACGGACATGCAGAACCCAGAGTAGAAAGGGAAAGGGGAAGAGTGCTGACATATTTCAGGACCTGCAACAAATGTCACAAAACAAGTTGTGTATAAATTTTTGAATGAAAAGAAAAGAATAAGTCTTAGGGGTCCCAAGGAGAGAAACCCAGAATCATCCATATATGCACAACCAATTAAATAGGCCATATATTATAGCTACATGATATTTTTAAATACCTGAAATACACGTGAATCAGCTTTTTTATTTATCAGTTTCTTTTATCTGTTATTGTTATTCGATAGGCACAACTATAATGAATTAAATTTATTTAAATAATTCATGCTTATTGGTGTCTGAAACACATTATATGTCTATCAGTGTTATTTTTAATACTGCTATTATTAATTAATCTTTATTTAAGCTGCCTTTAAAATGTTTAAAAATACAAATGTCTTTACCAAATAATGGTGAGACATTATTTTTTTTCTGTTCATACTGATGATTTATACATGAACTGCGGTTAAATTTTCCTAAAATACCCTGATAAAAGTAGCACAAAACCCATGTTAGTATTCTATCAGACCAACTCATTCCACCAAAATAACTCAAGACATATCTCAAATAATCCATCAAGTTTTATATGACCGATTTTCCATTTTTAAAAGAAGAGTATATTCTGAGCATTCTACATTATTTTGCCCATTAGATAATCTCTTTAAGAGCAGGAGGAGATTACCTTTTTAGTTTTCAGGTACAACACCTTCCAGATATTACCTTTCTAGTTCCTACTATAATAGTCAAATGAACTCATCTGAAAATAACAAAGTATACACTGGCAAGTATATATATCATGTATATTGAGGTATCATTTAGTTTACTCCATAACAATGACTTTTAATACACATTTCTCATCATTTCTTCTGTGACTGATACACAAGAAGTTGACGTTCAGTGCCATCATGTTCATTCAGACTCATAGTGACCCCATGTGACAGAGTAGAATTGCCTCATAGGATTTTCTAGGCTGTAATCTTTGTGACAGCAGATTGCCAAGATTTCAGTCATGGAGCCACTGAGTGCCTTTGAATCACCAACATTCCTTAGCAGCAGAGAGCTTAACTATTTTGTCATCAGGCCTTCTAACACTAGAAGCATTTTCTTTAATATACATAATTTTTGTTTAAAATAACTTATTTTCACTTGTATATTACTTAGTTTTCATATACAAAAGAGAATAAAAGAGGTTCATGTATATCAGGATCTGTGTCATAAAAAGTATGGATATCACATTGATTTTGCCAATGTTTCTGAACACTGATCAAACCTGTTTGTAGTATAATAGCTACATAAACTTTGAACAAAGAATGAGAGAATTCAGTGATAGAGTTCACTACTACTAACAAAGTACCTTATGATGAAATTTAATTATCATGACACTTCTCTTATTACAAGTATTACATATATAATGGTAAAAATACAAATGAATGTTAGAGATATCACCATTTGAAATGAAAAATACGTTCCTGGGTGCTAATAGGAAAGTACACAGTAATAACTTACATAAAGAGGAAAATCAACTGTATAAATCATATTTTTCCTGCTTACTCTGCAAGTAATACGAGTTTCATATATATCATATAAACATTGCTATACTGTATAAAACTCTAGCTGATTTATCCCATAATACTTTATTTTACATTAGAACCAAAAAAAATTACAGAATAAACACAATTCAGTTCATAGTAATATTGTTCTCTAAAAACCAAACTAAAATTACAATGACTACTAAAGGAAGTCCTGTGATTAGAAAATTAATATAACAACCCAAGACTAGAACACAGGACAGACCACCAGATATCAACCCAGATAGGGAAGTCACAAATAAATCAAAGCTCAAACACTGAATATAAGGAAACAGAGGCATCAATACGTAACAGATGACAACATTAAGACAAAAAAAGGGACTAAATAATGTAGCCATAGATCTTTCATATGGACAGGAAGTCAACACAATATAAAGAAATTAAAGATGGGTAAAAACTTAGAAAAATAGAGGTAAATATTAAGCTAACTACAAAGGAACAAACAATCCTAAACATCAAAATAAAAAGCAGAAAAACACAAAGACTCAGCAAATACTAAATAAACAACACTGAAAGGATAAAAAGGAAATAAAGAAAAACAACTCAGCACAGAAAATTAAGTGGAAACAACAAACTGTCAGCAACACACAAAAAAAGACATTGAAATAAAAGTACAAGACTCATATCTCTCAATAATTACACTGAATGGAAATGAACTAAATTCACCAATACAGAAAGTTTCAGGATGGATAAAAAAATAAACATTGTCTATAAAATGACTACAAGAGATACAACCTAGTCTCAAAACACAAAGTAAAACTGAAAGGATGAAAAAAATATATCAAACAAGCAGTAATCAAAAAAGAGGACAAGTGGCAATATGAATCTTTGAAAAAGTTGACTTTAAAGTAAAATATACCACAATGGATAAGGAAGGACACTATATAACGATTAAAGAGTCAATACATCAGGAGGACATAACCATAACAACTATTTGTACACCCAGTGACAAGGCTCCAAAATATATAAAACTCTAGAAGCACTGAAAAGAGAAATAGATAACTCTACAACAATAATAGGAGATTTCAAAACACTACTTCTGGTGACAGACAGAAGAGTCAAAAACAAACTCAATGAAGACACAAAGATCTAAATACTACAATCAACCAAGTTGATTTTATACACATATATAGAACATTCCTCCACCCAACAACAGCCAAGTATACTTTCTTTTCCAACACACATAAAATGTTCTCCAGAAGAGATAACACATCAAGCCATAAAGAACGCTTTAACAGAACCCAAAGCATAAGGATACTAAAAAAAAACAAACAAACTTTTCTGATAACAAAGCCATAAAAGCAGAAATCAATAACAGAAAAGCAAGGGAAAAAAATCAAACATATAGAAACTGAACAACATCTTGTTCAAAGACTACTGGGCTATAGAACAAATCAATGACAGAACAATGAAATGCACAGAATCAAATGAGAGTAGAAGCACATCCTATCAGTTTCTTTGGGACACAGTAAAAGCAGTGCTCAGAGGTCCATTTATAACAATAAATGGACACATCCAAAGAAATAAAACAAGAAAGGGCCCAGATCAAAGCATTAATGCTACAACTCAAACAGAGAGAAGCAAAAGAAGCTCTTGGGCACTAGAACAAAGCAAATAATGAAAATTAGAAGAATGAAACAGAAGAAAAATTGAACAGTTAATGAGACCAAAAGCTGTTTTTTTCAGAAAGATCAACATCACAAAAAAAAAAAAAAAAAAAAAATAGTCCAAACTGACAAAAGACAAACAGGAGAGGAAGCAAATAACTCAATTAAGAAATAAGAAGGGTAATATCACAACAGACTCAACTGAAAGTAAAAGAATCTTAACAAAATACTATAAAAAAAACTACACTCTAACTAATTTGTAACCTAGAGAAAATGGGTAAATTTCTAGAACACACTAATTACCTAACAAAACTAACACAGAGTTATAACATCTAAATGAACTTTTAACAAAAGAAGAGGTTGAAAGCGTAATTAAAAATCTTGCAACAAAAAAAAAGCCCTAGCTCTGATTCTGTCATTGGAGAATTTACCAAACCTTCAGAGAAGAGTTACTTGTATCAATGTTATTTCAGAGCATCAAAGTATGGGATGCTCCCAAACTCATTCTATGAAGCCAGTACAGCCCTGATACAAAATCCGGATAACAATACCATTAAAAAAAAAAAAAATCTAGACCAATATCCCTCATGAATCTTTTATTTTTTTAAGTGATATCTGGATTTTGTACCAGGGTCATGCTGGCTTCATAGAATCAATTTGGGAGCATGCCATCCTTCTGATGTTCTGAAATAACTTTGGTATAAGTAGTGGTATTAACTCTTCTCTGAAAAAAAAATTCCAGACCAATATCCCTCACGACAAAAAGTAAAGATGTCACCTTGAAGACTAAAGTTCACCTGACCCAAGCCATGGCATTTTCAATCACACCATATGCATGCAAAAGCTAGAAAACGAACAAAGAAGACAGAAGAACTGATATTGTTGAACTGTGGTGTTAGAAAAGGATGGTGAATGCACCCTGGACTGCCAAAAGAGTAAACAGATCTGTTCTGCAAGATGTACAACCAGAGCACTCCTTGGAAGCAAAGATGGAAAGACTGTATCTTACATACTTTGGACATGTTGTCAGGAAGGATCAGTCCTTGGAGAAGGACATCATGCTTGGTAAAATGGAGGGTCAGTGAAAAAGAGCAAGACCCTCAACAAGATGGATTGATACAGCAGCCGCAAGAATGGGCTTAAGCATAAAAATGATTGCAGACATAGCACAAGAACAGGCAGTGTTTCATTTTGTTGTGCATAAGGTCACTATGAATCAGAACTGACTTGATGGCACCTGACAACAACAACATCCCTCATGAACATAGGTAGAAAAATCTTCAACAAAATTCTAGCTGGTAGAACTCAATGACGTATCAAAAAAATAATTCAGCATGAGCCATTGGGATCCATACCAGGTATGCATGGATGGTTCAATATTAGAAAAACAATCAATGTCATCTATCACATAAATAAAACAAAATACAAGAACCACATGATCTTCTCAATTGATGAAAAAAAAAATATGTGTTTGACAAAGCCCATCTTAGTCATCTTGTATTTCTATAACAGAAACACTACAAGTGGATGGCTTTAACAAAAACTTTATCTTCTCATAGAAAAGTAGGCTAAAAGTCCAAATTCTGACCATCAGCTCCAGGATAAGGCTTTCTCTGTTGGCTCTAGAGTGAGGTTCCTGTCTTCTATTTTCCCCTGGTTGAGGAGATTCTCAGGCACAGGGATCCCAGTTCAAAGGATGTGCTCTGCTCCATGTGCTGCTTTCTTGGTGATATTAAGTCCTCCTGTCTCTCTGCTTGCCTCTCTCTTTTATAGCTCAAGAGAGTGACTCAAGACACAATCCAAGCTTATACACTGAGTACACACGCACTAACAAGGCAGCCACCCATCCTTCCACATTAACATCACAGAAGCAGGATTTACAACACACAAGAAAAGTTACACAATACCAGGAGTCATGGCCCAGCCAAACTGATACACACTTGAGGGGACATAATTCAATCCATGACAAAGTCCAACAACAATTCGTGATAAAAAACTATCTGCACAACAGGAATAGAAGGGAAATTTCTCAACATAATAAAGAGCATTTATACAAATCTAAAAGTCAATGTTATTGTACATGGAGAGAGTCTGAAAACCTTTCCCTTGAGAAGGGGAACCAGGCAAAGATGCCCTTTATGACCAGTCTTATTCAACATTGTGCAAGAGGGCCTAGATAGACCAAGTAGGCTTGCAAAAGAGATGAAAGACACCCAAATTTGTAAGGAAAAAATAAGACTTATCTCTATTTGCAAATAATATGATCTTATATGCAGAAAAGCCTAAAGAATCAATGAAAACAAACTACTAAAACTAATAGTTCAACAAAGTATCAGGATATAAGATAAACATATAAAAATCAACTGGATTCTTTACACCAACAAAGAGAACTTCAAAAAGGAAATCACTACATCAACAGCCCCAAGAAGATGAGATATGTAGAAATAAATATAACCAGAGATGTAAAAAACCTATACAGAGGAAAGTCCAAGACACTATCGCAACAAACCAAAAGAGATTGACACAAATGGAAGAATTTCCTTCATTATTCATAGATAGGAAGACTCAACATTGTGAAAATGTCAATTCTACCCAAAGCAATCTACACATATAATACAACCCCAATCCAAATTCCAATGAGCTATGATTTTTATTCCTTTTTTTCTGGTAAATTTACCATTTTAAAACAAGAACAGAGGAAAGCACTACTTAAGAGTTAAACAGATCCACATGTAAAATATGTACCAAACCTTTCGTTTTATAGTTGAGCAAGGTGGAGTCATAAAGATAGGCAAACGATTGTGGGCTGATAATAACACTGCAAAATAACAGAGGTAAGTTATACTCAGCATTTACTGTACACTTACTTTGTGGCAGAACAAAGCAATCGTGGGTAAATTTAAACTCTGCCTACTTCCATGGAACTTCTCTCAAGGGAACGACAGGCTTTAATCAAAAAATCACACAATATATGTATTATCATAAAGTTAGATAAACACTAAGAGGGATGTTACTGAGACATAAACCTGTCTTAACTTTGATGAATGGATTATGTTGATCTGAAACTTGAAGGATGTATAGCAATAAATTAGGTAAGAAGGGTAGTGGAGTGATAAATTTCTTGCAGAGGTAACAACACATACAAAGTTCTTCATGGTGGAGGATGGTGAATTTAAGGACAT
This sequence comes from Heterohyrax brucei, assembly GCA_028571685.1. Taxonomy (NCBI): domain Eukaryota; kingdom Metazoa; phylum Chordata; class Mammalia; order Hyracoidea; family Procaviidae; genus Heterohyrax; species Heterohyrax brucei. The sequence continues at coordinate 43,435,604 of CM053152.1, forward strand.
TAGCAAAGTTACAGAAGCAAGCAGCCAGAAAGTGAATGTTCAGTTGTTGTTGTTAGGTGCCGTCAAGCAGGTTCCAACTCATAGCACCTCTATGAACAACAGAATGAAAAGCTGCCCATTTGTGTGCCATGTCCACAATTGTTTTTATAATTAAGGCCATTGTTGTGGCCATTGTGTCAATCCTCTTGTCAAGAGTCTTTCTCTTTTTCACTGACCCTCCACTCTACCAAGCATGATGTCCTTCTCCAGGGACTGATCCTTCCTGACAAAATGTCCAAGGTTTGTAAGATGCAGTCTTGTCATCTTTGCTTCCAAGGAGTACTCTGGTTGTACTTCTCCCGGAACAAACCTGTTTGTTCTTTTGGTGGTCCATGATAAGCTCAACATTCTTCTCCAACACCACCATTCAAAGGTATCAATTCTTCTTCTCTCTTCTTTGTTCACTGTCCAGCTTTCATATGCAATGGTAGATATTTACTATTCCTTTTACAATTCCACTTTTTATAATTCTACTTTCTTATTCAGTTTTCATTTTGGTAACTGTTATGTTGCTTTCAGCCCCTGGCACTATCTACAATGTGTCAGCACAGCAATTCATGATGGCAAAATAACAGTTGATAAAGAAATAAAAGTGTCACTTTTCATCAGAGCAGGAAAAACACTGCTGTGGGGAAGACCTCATTAGAAACTTCATTTGAGTCTTTCCTTTGAGTATTTTATAGACTGGATCACAAAGCCATGTGGATTTCACAGAATTCCACTGGTTTTCCCTCTATGACCAACATGCCCTCATAAATAACCAAACCAAAATATGTGTCTATAGACATCAAACTGTCCCTCTACTAGTGCCAGCCCATGAATTAGTTTTCACTGCCTGTGAAGAACTGAGGGAAAACAAAGTAAAAATGAAATGAGCTTTTTATTGTGAAACTTACTCAATAGAAAGAACGGTCCTATATTCTGAGATTAAATACTTCCTACTTTTGTTTTTGTTTGTTTAAGACTGTCCATTCTAACAAAATAATGGCAAAAAAGAGTAGCAGAGGTAAATTTCTAATGTCTTTATATTGTTACATGAACAAAAAAAATTGAGAAATATTTTTTGGCCTCATGTTTTTTAAATTTTTAATTTCCTAGTCAAAGAAATGAAAAAGAAAGAAAAGAAAAAGTCTCAAAGAATGTCTTTGAAAAGGTAGCATATTAATCTATTGCAATTAATGTCTCTTAGTCTATGCAGGTCACACACTCAAGTCATGTCACTTTATACCAAAAGTCATCTGCTGTTAACATGAAAGAGCTGGTCAGTTCCGAGAGAGAAAAATAATTAAATATACATATTTATATTTACATATACATATTCAGTGAAGGTATTCAATGTAAGATTTCCATGTGGTAAGAGGAATTTTATAAGAAAAGCAGATTTTTTTTTTTTTTTTTCAGAATGGCCCTAATGAGCAAAACAATTCTTTATTGTGAAAAGAGAATTTCAAACTGAAGGTCAGTTTCTTATCAAAATATTGCACAATCTCACTTATATAAAAAGACAAGAGAAAGCAAATGTAGATAAACCAGTTTATTAACGGTTACAGGAGTAGAAATAAGAAGGAAGGTAAAAGTTAAACTGGCAAAAGTTGTGTGATATATTTACAACAATGACTTTTAAAAAGGAAAGTAGTTACTAAGGCTTCTTATGTACAATCAACTATTTTATTGGATTTGGTTTCTTGGCTTAGAGGTTTAGGGTCATGGTTTCATGGGACATCCAAGTCAACTGGCCTAGTAACTTATTTAGTGCTTCTGTTCCAGCTCCTGCAGTGGCTGGGGTCTTAAAAGCTTGCAAGTGACCATCCAATATACAACAATTGGGCTGTATTTGACAGAAGCAACAGAGGAAGAAGGCAAATCAGGAGTAGATACAGCTTGTGTGGTTAACTGCCTCCAGGAAAAATTGCCTCCTTTGTCATGAGGCCAGAAGAAGTGAAAGAGCATTCTGATGAAGGATTCTATAGATAAATCCTGATCAAATGATAGCAAATGCAGAAGAGAATTTCAAATTCTCATGGAATCCAGTCTTTCTGGAGACATGAAGGTTGGATAAATCCCTGAAACTATTATCTTGAGATAATCTTTAACCTTTAAACAAAAATATCCTTTGAAGTATTCTTAAAACCAAATACTTCAGCTTAACTAGTAAAGACAAAATCTCTGCCTTGAGCATTATGCTCTTTTAAGTACTATTTATAAGGGATAAAATCTACAACTCAAAAGATTACATAGGGGTCTTAGGGGGCAGGAAGTAGATGTTAACGAGAGAGGAACAACTTGAAAAAGAGGGTGAGAACTGTTGCACAACTTGAAGACTGTAATCAAAGTGCACATGTAGAATCTGTTGTTTCTGCTATGTGTATTTTAAACAAAAACAGTGAAACAAAATTTTTCAAAAGATTTGAAAGTAAAAACAAAGTCTCTTTTGTCTTCTCTTGAACCAGTTAAGTGTGCCTGTTCTAAGCTTCAAACTACAGTTAATAGTGTATATGACAGTAATGGAGATAGAAATATAGTAATGGGGGTAGAAAAGAAGAGAGGGAGAGTAAGAAGGACAGGGAGGAAGTAAAGAAGGGAAGACGAGGAGTGAGAAAGAGGCAAGCGGGAGAGAGAAAGCAAAGGGAGGGAAACAGTGGTTAGGATTAGGTACGGGTACAGGATGTAACAGCACACACTAGAAGTGGGGTACCCACAGATACGCAACTTCAAAACTAAATCATCCCCTTAAAGTGGACTAGCTGCTCGGAAGAACAGATAAAAGGGGTCTCAGATTAGGTGGTCAAGTTCTCAGGGAATATCCTGACTAACTTGGATATCCAAGGTTTTCCTCTCTCCTTTTCTCAAGACATCACTCCACATACCACCTGGGTGAGTGGCGACTGAGGTCTTAAATGCTAGCAAGCTGCCATCTAAATAGCACCAAACGGTCCCAATCCACCTGGATCTGGGGCAAATGGAGGACATTGAGGACAGGAGAAAAATGTGAGCCCACTAGATGCAAGGGGCCATATAAGCCATAGCCTGCTTCAGCATGGGACCAGAAGAACTAGATGGTGCCAGGCCGCCACCAATGACAACCCAAATGGGGTACGCAGAATGGAACTCCAATCAGGGCAGGTGATGGAGTAGAGGGCAGAGCTAGAAGTCTACCAAAAGACAATACTTGATGATCCTTCTGAACAGGCGGCCACATGCCTATCTAACCTCAAACTGCATCCAGCACCAGCGCCAGCTCCCCAGGAAAAGACTGATCTAGACCATTCAAAACATAAAGTGATACTGGAGGGGAACAAACATGTAAAAATGTACATGGGGTTGTCAGAGGGACACTTCGCTGGAGCTGTATTGATGGGTGAGGAGGGCCAGACCTTTATCAAAAGGTCATAAGAAGTTCCAAACAAAAGGGGAAGCCATGTAGGTGGCGAGCAGGTTTGCTAAAACAATATAAGTTCTGAGTGTTATCTGGCAGCATGATATAGACTGTAAAATTGTTCTTAATTCACAATAAAAATAAAAAAATGCTACTGTCTCTTAAATATGTGGATAGCATACACATATACCGAAACAAACAAACAAAAAACCTCATTGCTGTCAACTGTAACTAACAGCAACGCTGTAGGACAGAGGAGAACTACTCAGTAGGGTTTCCAAGGAGTTTCTGGTAGATGCGAACTGCTGGCATTTTGGTTAGCAGCCATGAGACTTAACTACTAGCCACCAGGGTTTCCATACACACACACACAGGTTTTAAAAAATATTCTTATTGCTCCACGATAACATACAGGATCTATTTCCTGTGTTCTAAGTGTTATATATAGTCTCTGCAGTATGAGAAAAGTGATAACTTTGACAGTGATCTCAGCCAGTGATTCGTTCTTGCCTGAAAAACATGTTTCTTTTTCCATTGGTCCCCAAGGCACTCCTTATAATAAAACTATAGTCTGTCTTTATCATTAAAATTTATTTCAATATTTTGAGATTCTCTATTAAAAAATATAAAAATTCGAGGACTAGAGAATTTTCTAGTCCTCGAATTTTTATAATTTTACTCATTTAATACACTGCATTTCAAGGCTTGGGTACCTAATCATTCCATTTATGTGGAAAGACTTAAAATTGTGCTTTGGACAAAATCTTTCTTGGATAAAATAAGTCCCTGCCCTGTTTTCAACCAGTTCTATTCTACTCAGGTGCTATGGGAACAAGTCTATTTGACAGCACATTATTTTTCTAAATTAAGTTTCATAAATAATTTAATAAATCCTAGTCCCTGGGTAAAGCAAATGGTTTACATACTTAGTCCCCTAGTACTGCTATAACAGAAATACCACGAGTAGAATGCTTTAACAAAGAGAAGCTCATTCCCTTACAGTACAGTAAGCCAGAAGTCCACAACCACAGCACCAGCTCACCCAGGAAGGTCTTTGGTCTCTGCTGGCTCTATAGGAAAGTCCTTGTGATGTATAAGTCTTCCCTTGGTCTGCGAGCATCTAAATACAGGAACCTCATGCCCAAAGGATGTGCTGTGCTCTAGCTGCTGCTTTCTTGGTGGTATGAGGCTCCCATGTCTCTCTGCTCATTTCTTGCTTTTATGAATCAAAAGACTGGCTTAAGACACTGTCTAATCTTACAGATCTCACCAATTTAATTGTCACTAATCCATCTCATTTCATCATAGTGATAAAATTTACGACATATAACACAAAATGCTGCACAATCACACAATACTGACACTCATAGCCCAGGTAAACTGACAGATACTTTGGAGGGTGTCTTAGTCATCTGGTACTGCTCTAACAAAAGTACCATAAGTGGATGGCTTTAACAAATAAAAGTTTATTCTTACATAGCCTGGTAGGCTACAAGTCCGAATTCAGGGTGTTCTCTCCAGAGGAAGCCTTCCCCTGTTTGTTGACTCTGGAGGAAGGTCCTTGTGTTGCCTCAGTCTTTGGTCTGGGAGGATCTTGGTGCAGGAACGCAGGTCCGAAGGACATGCTCTACTTCTGGTGCTGTCTTCTTGATGATACAAGATTCCCAACTCTCTGCTTGCTTCCCTTTCCTTTTATCTCTTGTAGGATACAAGGATAAAAGGTGGTGAAAACCATACTCCAGGGAAACTCTTTTCACACTGGAGCAGGGAGGTGATCTTAGCAAAGGTTTTACAGTCCCACCGTAATCCTTTCACATAGTCCAGTCTATTAACCACAGGCAGAGATCAGGATTTACAGCTTAAGAAAGTCACAAAATGGAGAGCAACACACAGTACTGGGAATCACCAGACTAGCCAAGTTACTATGCACATTTAGGTGGGGAGACACAATTCAACCCATGACAGGGGACACAATTTAATCTATGACACCAGAAGAGTAGAAGTTCAAAGTCCACCCAGAGGCACTTCAGAATAAATGCCTACAATCAGCTTCTGAAAAATCAGTCACTGAAAACCCTAAGGAGCACACCTATACTCTGCGATACATGGGGTTGGAAACCCTGGTGGCATAGCGGTTAAGTTTTACATCTGCTAACCAAAAGGTCAGCAGTTCAAACCCACCAGGAGGTCCTCGGAAACTATGGGGTAATTCTACTCTGAGCTATAGGGTTGCTATGAGTCAGACTTGACTCAATGGCAGTGAGTTTGTTTTTTTTGGTTTTATACTTGGGGTCACTATGGGTCAAAGCAGACTCAGTGGCAACTGGTAAAATATCTATCTATGCTCTGTAGACAGATCTCTGTAGAGATAGTATTTCAGAATTCATATGTTTATACCATTATTGATGAAATAAAAGAGATGACAATAATAGGTAAAACAAGGAATAATTAATATTAAAGTACTTAATTGTCAAATACTGGCACATGCATCCCACGTACTGACTCATTTCATTATTATAATAATCACATAAATTATATATCATGTACTCTCTCCACTTAGTATGCATTTGGATAATTTCTGATGGGTTCATTTATTTCTTTCATTTACATTTCTATGTATGTCCTTGTCCATTCCCCAAACCAGGTTCTTAAGTCACTACATAGTTAGTGGCCTGAGGAAAGATTGTTACGGTAGAACATAGATTTTGTTCTACCCTGGCCCCTAGGGTCACCATGAGTCGGCTCCGACTCGACATCACTTGGCTTTTTTGGCTGTTTAAAATGTTCAAGTTTTAGATTTTGAGTTTTAAAAGCTGGAGTTAACTAAACTCAAATGCACTGTGATTTAGAATTGACTGCAATAGTTTTTTTAAAAAACTCAAAAGGAATGTTGCATCAGGCATATCTGCTGCAAAAGACCTGTTTCAAGTATTAAAAAGTAAAAAATCCACTTTTAGGACTACAGTGCACCTAATCAAAGCCATGGTATTTTCAACTGCCTCATATGCATGAGAAAGCTACACACTGAATAAGAAAGGCCAAAGAAGAATTAATGTCTTTGAATACTGAATATACCATTGACCGCCAGAAGAATGAACAAATCTGTCTTGGAAGATATACAGCCAGAATACTCCTTACAAGTCAGAATGGCAAGACTTATCTCAGATATTTTGAACATTTTATTAGGAGGATTCAGAACCTGGAGAAGGATATCATGCTTGGCAAAGCAGAGTGTCAGTTGAAAAGAGGAAGAGCCTCAATGAGATAGATTGGCACAGTGGCTGCAATGATTGTATGGATGATGTAGTACTGGGTAGTGTTTTCATTCTGTCATACACAGGGTTGCAATGAGTCAGAACCAAATCAATGGCACCTAACAACAAATTTCTGTGCTGCAGAAACCTAAAGCCTAGAGAACTTATCACTTAATGTTTATTCCATAAGCAATACATGTGCGTGAACGTTGATGAGGTAAGAGGGGTTTCCTACTCACAATAGGATAATGACTCTTTTAGTCGATGAAGAAATAGATATAGAAGAAAGAAAATATAAGCCACATAAGTATGATTTCCTGAGAAATAGATTTGTTCTTTAGACTTCCCCAGATGCTGAGAATTCTGGGAAGCTCAATCTAGACAGTTCAGGGAGTTTCTGTAATCCTAGATGGAGCAAGGGAGTGGATATCTTAACTTTCTTCTGAACCTAATGCAGTTTGTGAACTGTAGAGTACAGAAAGCTGAATGCCAAGGCATATTCCAAACCAAACCTGCTGCCATCAAGTTGATTCTAACTGGTAAAGGCCCTATAGGACAGAGCTGAACTGCCCCATAGAGCTTCTCAGAAGCACCTGGTAGATTTGAACCACTTTTTTGTTAGCACCTGTAACAATCACTATACCATCAGGGTTTCAGAGGCTTATTAGTGAAGGCAAATTGACTCTGTCATAGCAAAAAGAATGTCAGTATACCCAAGAAGCTCCCAAAACTACTTATTCTCTCTGTTCACAAGGAAGGTTTATCGCATTACCAATCCACATAATAGGAGCAAACTATAGGGAGAAATGTACAGCTCAGAAAAAGCTGGTGTCATTTGGAGACTGTCAAAACCCAGTCCTCAACCCACTCTAAGGCTGTGATGCTATGAACTATCCTCAAATCTCAGAATTCCAAGCAAAGGGTTACCTGAGATTTACTAAGATTATCAGGAATTAGCTGAAAGCAAGTGTGTTTTCAGTGAGTTTAATTTGCTCTTATTTTGTCGATGGCACTGGGGTTTTGTTTGTTTCTTATCATGGAAACTTAAATTATTGACTCAACACTTTTCTTCCTTTGTAATATAAGCATGTACTGCTATAAATTTTTCCCCTAAGCATTGCTTTACATGCATCCCACAAATTTTGATATGCTATGTTATTTCACTCAACACAAAATATTGTTTAATTTTATTTAAGATTTCCTTTTTCATGTGTTGTTTTGAAGCATCTTGTTTAATCTTCAGATACTTGGAGAATTTCCAGATAACTTTCTCTTATTTATTTGTAGTTGAAATTCTTTTTGTTTAGAGAATTTCTTTTGATGTTATATATAATCACATGTATCGCATCTACATAGACTGAAAATCCCACTAGACAATGCTACAACTTTTAGGGGAGAAAAATAGTCTATTCACCATTTCTATTGTTCTCACTTGTGAAGTTTCAAATTGTCTTCTAGCATTGTCCCCATTCATCCTGAAGAACCTCTGTCAACATTTAATTTTGATCAAGGCTTCTGTGTAAGAAATTTGGGACAGAGTCAAGACAGTGGACTAAATGCATGTCTCCCTAAATTCCTCTGGAAACCAAGACTTGAAATGATAGTTAAACGGAGCCTTCTGGACACCTAGTGAGCCCTGGGATGCGGCATAGGGCTGTTAATTTGGACTTCATACCACTGAACGCAAAACCTCCTCTTTTTCACTGGCCCCACTCTCAGCTAGCACAGGCTTGCACAGACCGAAGGTAACTCACCATTACGAATGTTTTTTTCCTCTGCCTTGGCCGGCGGGCAGAACCAAGACTTGACTAGCTGCTGGTCTCAGAAGCACTGCTGTTGGGACTGGCAAGTGTAATTGCCAGGTTCTGAGAGCCTAGCTTTGGACTGCATACACCTCGCCTCCTCTGGCCTATTGGGAAAAGGAGAAGTCCAGGCAGGGGCCCCGGCTAAACTTGATTCCTAGGCTGGGAGGTGGTGCCTGCCAGGGGGCAAGTGCTCTTCTAGCAGGGAGGTGGTATTTTGCACAGTGTGGCCTGGGGCCAGGGCCCAGTGGTGGAGGCTGTGGGCTCTGGCTGCTCTAACAGAAATACCACAGAGTGGATGGCTTTAACAAAGAAAGATTTATTCTTACACAGTCCGGTAGGTTGCAAGTCCATATTCAGGGTGTCCGCTCCAGGGAAAGATTTTCCCCTTGATGGCTCTGGAGGAAAGTCCGGTATTGCATCAGTCATTGTCCAGGGAGTGTCCTAACGCAAGAACCTCTGGTCTGAACGACGCACTCTGCTCCCGGTGCTGCTTGCTTGATGGTAGCGAGGTTCTCAAATTGTCCTTGGTTCTTTTTCCTTTTATTCCTTGCAAGCTAAAAGCATTAAGGGTGGGGCAAGCCATACTCCAGGGGAACTCCCCCCCACAGCAGGAATTCACAGCCCCACCCTAATCCTTTAACATACAGGTTAGCAAAACCACACAATGGAGGACAGTCCAAAGGTACTGGGAACCATATCCCAGCCACATGGCTGCACACATTTTTGGGGGGACACAATTCAAACCATGACAGACTGCATACACCTCGTCTCCTCTGGCCTATTGGGAAAAGGAGAAGTCCAGGCAGGGGCCCCGGCTAGACTTGATTGCTAGGCTGGGAGGTGGTGCCTACCAGGGGGCAAGTGCTTTTCTAGCAGGGAGGTGGTGTTTTGCACAGTGTGGCCTGGGGCCAGGGCCCAGTGGTGGAGGCTGTGGGCTCTGGACATTTAGGCACTCTCTTCCTCTCTTTGGCTGGGAGCTAAATGCTGGCTGGTGAGCTTATGCGGGACGCCATCTTGTTTTGCTGGGAGGCGGGGTCATCCATACGGAAGCCTCAGGTGGACCTCATTCCTGGGCTGAGAGGCAGTTCCTACCCGGAAGAGCCTGCTTTTCCAACAGAAAAGCAGAATTCTACACAGTATCGCCTACAGCTGGGGCCCGACAGCAGAGACCAGCAGGCCAGTAGCCTTTCTGTATTTTGAGCTAGTTTATAACATCTGGTGTTCAATATAGAGGTGCTTACTTTGCCAGCTGGGAAGAGGGACATTTACACCTGAAAACATGACTGACTTTGGAAGTTACCAAATACTTTTTACTTCTCGTCTTAAGACAGCCTAGAGAAACAACTGTGGTAACCTTCACAGCATCTTTCAAGCCTCTATTAACCCACATGAAGCCCCAAAAGCAGCAAACATTCGAGAGGACAGTAACCCAGAAGTCACCGATGGCATCAGAAGGCCCCCAAAAGAAACCACCTCAGAACTTCTGAAACAAAGAAGCTTTTCTGAAACTATCAGAAGGTGAATACAAAAGGATTATACAGACAGCCCTCCTAGACCTTATACAAAATGCAGCAGGGCAAAATGAGAAACTAAGCAAGCTGTTCGATCTGAAGGTTTCCAGAGATTAATGCTTAGTTTTCCCTTACCTGAGAATGTTTTTACATCTCACCTTTTTTCTTGAAGGGCTTTCCACTGGTTATACAATTCAGTTTTTTTTTTTTTTTTAGCACTTTATAAAATTTGCACCACTAGCTGTGAAAATTTGATGTGTCATTTTTCTCTGGCTGCTTTTAAGATTTTTCTTATGATGTGTTGGGGAGCAATTTTCTTTGCATTTATCCTATTTGTGTCTCATTGTACTTCCGGAGCCCATTTCAAATTTTGGAAACTTGAAGTCATTGTTTTTTCAAAACTTTTTCTTCTGCACTAATTCCTCTCTTCTCTGTTTCTACGATTTCAGTGACATCAATATTTACACCTTTTTATTGCACCACATTTCCTCAAGATTTGTTTATCTCGTTTTTTCAATCTTTTTCTTTTCTGCTTTTCAGATTGGATAACTTTCATTCATTATCTTCAAGTTGGCTGACTCTGTCATCTGCTATTGAGCCCTGACATTGGGTTTTTATTTCATGTCATATTTTTCAGTCCACATATTTTCATTTGATGACTGTTTATAGCTTCTCTGTTGAAAATGGCTAGCTTTCCATTCATTTTAAGAGTATTTGCCTTTTCTGCCTAAAACATGGTTGTAGCTGATTATTTTAAAGTCTTTTGTAATTTGAACATCTGCCTCAACTCTAGGTTGGCATTTGTTTATCCTCTTCCCCTTAAAATTGGTCCTATTTGCATTGCTTTTTATATGTCAACTAATTTGAGGATATATCCTGAACATTTTGAATATTATTTAACAAGACACTGGATTCTATTAAAAATACTGCTTCCATTTGCAGCCCTGGTACACACTGGTTAAGCATTTTGGCTGCCAGTCTAAAGTTCAGCAGTTCAAATCCACTAACTGCTCTTTGGAAATCATATGGTATGGCTCTACTCTGTCCTATAGGTTCAATATGAGTTGGAATCAATTCATTGGCAATAGGATTGAGTTTTTTTGCTTGAGGTTTGGGTTCTGTTAAAATCCCTTGGAGAATTTTCGTTGTTTTGTTTTTTGTTGTTTTTTTATTAGTTTCTGTTGTTGTTTTGTTTTATTTTTTAGAAAGCAATAAATTCTGTTAGATTTGGGGCACAAATCTATCTTGCCTTCCTGGCAGTGATCCCAATGACAGTTCAGTTTGCAAATTTCCCTATGCTCTTTTGTATCTTCCATGCATATTTGCAGCTCAAAGGTTAGTCTGAGACTTGTCCAGCTGTTTATATCATATTTCAGTTCTCAAAGATTTGCCATATTGCTTTGATTATGCTATATACATTCACAGCTTGACAGTGAATTCAGGTCATACTCAAAGTTAGGGGCTCACCTTCTCTAGCTCTCTCTTGTCTGTAATTTCCCTCATATTCTCTGATTTCTAGAAGTCCCTTTGTCTTAGGCTAGGTTTTTCTAGGGAAGCAAAATCAGTAACACATATACATACAAGGATGATTTATATATACAAACTACAAGAAAAGATATAGATAGATAAATAGATACAGGAAATAGTTCACGCAATTGCAGAAACTGAACGTCCCAAGTCCTGACACAAGCCTCACATGGACATGGGAGCTGATGAACCCAAGGTCAGTAGGTCAGAGACCAGAGTTTTAGATGACTGGTTGTGTAGGTCGGCGGATCCCAAGCTGGCAGTGACATGGAGCTGCAGAGGCTGGCAAACCCAGGATGAGCAGGTCACAGAACAGGACTCTCAAGCGCCAGCTGTAAGGGTTGTTCAATCTAACAGCTGCTAGTTCAAGTCTAGGAACCAGAGGCCAGAAGAGAGCTGGAGCTGCTGGCTATGCAAGCAGACTGGCAGTAGGTGGTGGAAGGCGGACAGAAGAGAGCTGAGGGGCGGAAGCCACCACAAGCCCTGCCCTGCCACTCAAAGGAAGGTTTATTCTCACACAGTCCGGTAGGCTCCAAGTCCAAATTCAGGATGACAGCTCCAAGGGAAGGTCTTCTCCTTCATCCGCTCTGGAGGAAAGTCTGGTACTGCATCAGTCCTTGTACAGGGAGCATCTTGGCACAGGAACCTCAGGTCTGAAGGATGTGATCTTCTCCTGAAGCTCCACCCCTGATGGCATGAGGCTCCCAGTGCTCCACCTGCCTTCTCCTCCCTCCATCTCTTCTGGATGAAAGGACCAAGGGTGGGGCAAGCCATACTCCAGGGAAACTCCCCCCACAGTGGAGCTGGGAGGCAATCTCATAAAGGGATCCATTGTCCCACCCCAATCCCTCAACAAACATACAACACAGGAAAATCACAAAATGAGGACAATCACAGAAGACAAGGAACCATGGTCACATGGCTACACCTGTTTTGGGGGGAACACAACCCAACCCACAACATCCTACCCTTTGGCACCCCAAAAATCACATCACTGAAACATGTAACACATTCATCCCATATGATAGTCTTAAATCAGTTTCAAGTCCAAAATACAAAAACTCTTCTACATCAGTGAAACCTAGAAGGTAAGCTATCTGCTTCTAAAGGTACAGTGGCAGAACAGGCACAAATTAGACACTCCATTACAAATAGGAGAAATTCCAGAGAAAGAAGACATTAACAGGCAAATCAGCAGAACACATTACATTAGCCCTCAAAGCTTTGCAAATACTCTTCCACTTTCTGAGACATTTTATACAATGACCCTGCCCTCCAGACTTTAGGTATTGGCCACACTCTCTGGATTCTGAGTAGAGACACCCAGCCCTGCACTACAACTCTGTCTTCAAGGACCACTTGGACAGAAACCTTGCCCCATCAGCTTTAGGTGCACCCTAAGCCCAACTGAGGGGCAATTCCACCCGTACAAACACAGGACACCAATGGTTCCACCCTTTCAAACCCTTGAGGTCATGGCCACACCTTTTGAGACTGAGGCAGCTCAGCTTCTCATGCTGTTTGTCTCTTCAGCTTCTGCTTCCTACAGCTGCATGGCCCGGGCCTCAGACCCACATCTGTCCTACCGGGGAAAGCATTCTAAAGCTCTTGCAGCTCCACCAATTCAAGTGCCTGGAGGCACCCCACTCTTGCTAGAAAGTATCCTGCACAAAGGCACTCAGCTCTCTCACTCTGTGGGTCAGCAAGGCTAGCACCACGGACTCAAGTGCCCCCAACTCAAGTGCCCGGAGGCACCCTGTTCTGCGAGGAAAATTCTGTGCACAGGCACTTAGCTCTCTTCCTCCCTGGGTTAGCTCCAGTGGTGTCTCTGATTCTGCTGCTGCCATCAGTCCTCTGTTGTTCTCACCTTCTGCGCCTTCTTTGTTCCTTCTGAATCTTCAATCCAATCACAGTTTTAAAATGGCTCCCACATTCTAGGTATGTGCTAGATCAGCACCCCATCTCATGGTACTAAACTGTGTTTTAGCCAGCTAGTGCTGCTCCAACAGAAATACCACAGAGTGGACGGCTCCAACAAAGTAAGGTTTATTCTCACATAGTCCGGTAGGCTCCAAGTCCAGATTCAGGATGTCCACTTCAGGGGAAGGCCTTCTCCCTCATTGGCTCTGGAGGAAAGTCTGGTATTGCATCAGTCCTTGTCCAGGGAGCATCTTGGCGCAGGAGCCTCAGGTCTGAAGGACGCATTTTTCTCCCGGAGCTGCTCCCCTGAACAATGTGAGGCTCCTAATTCTCCGTCTGCCTCACCCTCCCTCCATGTCTTCCAAGATGAAAGGACCAAGGGTGGGGCAAGCCATACTCCAGGGAAACACCCCCCACAGTGCAGCAGGGAGGTGATCCCATAAAGGGATCCACAGTCCCACCCCAATCCCTCAACAAATATACAACACAGGAAAATCACAAAATGGAGGACAACCACAGAACATAGGGACTCAGGGTCAGATGACTAGATCTATTTTGGGGGAGACACAACCCAACCCACGACACCCTTTTACTCTGATGTCTGTGTTCTAAAAAGTGGATCCTATTAGAGCTGTAGTCTTCTGCACTGTTGCACAATTCTTTGAAACTGCGATGTTCTCAGGAAAATTCACTGGGAGAAAAGTGACACTGAGAGAAGACAGGAGTCCTTCTATAAGCTGGAATTGACTCAGTGACTACAAGTATGGTTTTCTGACTTTTGGGGGGGGCGGGTATGGCCAGAAGGGCAACTTTTCCTCTGAAGTTTGCGTCTCTGTCTGTCATGGATGCTACTACCACAGAGGCGGTATGGCACCTTGACCGCAGCTGCCCTCAAGGCAAGGTCATTAGTAAAAATGATTTTAAAAGAAGCTATTTCCTCACAAAGAGCCCCTTTGTCTGGTCCTTCACACAGAAAGACAAGATTTCTTCCACGATTTTTATTGTCTGCCCTCTCTGTGTAGTTTTCTAACCAAGACTGCCCTTAATTTAAATCCAGGAGGTCAAAGAATCGAAGATACGGAACACTCACCTCTTGCACTGGTTGTATTTTCTAGTTATTTCTGTCCCCAATTAGCTTGGCTTTGTTCACTTTTCAGCATTCTTAGGTAGCTGCATTTTGTGTTCTTTCCAGAGTTTTTGGTGTAACAAGTGGAAGAGATGGGCAACAGAGAATTCACATCACCTCGGCCAGCACTGGAGATCGACACTGTAGTCTTTAGGAAAAAGGAATCACGTACCCCACCCAGACCCAGAATCTCCATTTTAGCAAGATCACCAGACGACTGACAAACACACTAAAAGTAAAAGATGTCCTGAGATAAATGATATAAATAAGATTCAAAAACCTCTTGGACTATAATTAAGAAGTTTCTTAGAAAGTCCTTCATCAAGGTTCAAATTAAAAAGTGAATTCTAACATACACACATAAAACTTATGCACATTTTAAAAAATAAAAAATTATCACCAGTCAGCAGAAAAGTAAGCTTACAGCAAAAAATACAATGGAAATGGTAAAGTGAACTATAGTAGAGATATTATAAGTATATTTATGAAGCCATAAAAAATTGCCAAGACAATGTAGTAACAATGGAAAATACTGATAATAATTTTAAGTGCACAGAGTGTAATTTAAAGTTACATTAAACTACCATTATATGTCCAAAAACTTCTGAGGCATCATATTTTTGGAACAATTCATTCAAAAGACAGCAACCAGGATGATAAAGGAACTGGCAACCAAGAAAGAATGATTGCCTAGAAAAGATAACTCTAAAGGAAGACTTGTGGTGGACTTAGACTTCACCTCTCGCATTCATTTCCCACTTCCTCTTCTTAATAGCCTTCCAGGATGCTTTGAAAGTCTCACCAATGAATCCAAGTTGATTAAATGTAAGGATTCTGAACTCAAGCAATCAAAACTCATAAAAGATTGAAGTAATTAATATACAACCTAAATTTACTTAATTTATACAAAGAAACAGAACTATCAGATACTACCAACATTGGAGTCAGCTTGACCATGGTATTCCCTTCTTTAGAAAGGCCATGCAAACAATCCAAAATCAGCTTGTTAAATGTGGATATAAAGGGGGCTATAAATATACTAAGTAATTATGACATGGCATCAGGCACTAGTGAATGGAAACATTTTTCTCCATAAGAGGGATATACCTTCAGGACACTCAAGTTTCTCACTCACCACGACAGTATATGATTTTATGTTCTCAACAGTAGTTGTTTCTTTAATTTATACTTCTACAAATGACCACACATCATTTATTATTACTTTCTTCTACATTATACATAAAGCTGTTATTGCCCATTACAAAGTTGTTTAGTGTACAAATGAATTTGGAAGGCCTAAAAGATGATACATAGACACCTTAATGTTAAATTCTTATGCAGTAAAAAAAAAAAAAAAAAAGGAAAAACTGTTGCTGTTGAATTGATTGTGACTCATAGTGACCCTAAATGACAGAGTTGAAATGACGCACAGGATTTCTAAGGAGTGTCTCATGGATTCAAACTGCCAGCCTCTGGTTAGCAGCCATAGTGCCACCAGAGTTTCCACATAAACTGTACTAGGACACAATTGTTTTCTAAACCTTTGTGCCTAGCACCCTGGTTGCACATTGTTTAGGAGTTGTGGCTACTAACTAAAAAGTTGGCAGTTCAAATCCACCAGGCACTCCTTGGAAACCCTACTTGGCAGTTTTACTCTGTCCTATAAGGTCACTCTGAGATGGAATCAACTTGATGGCAATGGGTTATGGTTTTTGGGCGAGGACAAATATCTTTTCTTTAAGTATAGGTCTACTGATCGGCATTCTAAGTGCATAAACTTCCCCATAATCCACTGTCTATGATTTCCAATTTCAATTACTTTAAAATAGCATGAATACTTACTATTTACTTTAAAAATTTAGGCAGTACAGAAACCTTCTATGTTTTCTTTCTTTTTTTTCCATTTCCCACAGTTGCTTTTAGTGATTCATATTTTGTGTCTTTATAGAGCACGAATTTAAGTTTTTGCACTCATTATTTCATTTGTTTATGAATATTTAAATTGAACTATAATCATAATTGAAATTAGCATAAAAATGTGGGGAAAACATAACCAATGGTATACAAACAACTCGTTTTTTTATGTACATAATGGGTAAGTAACTAGAAGATAGCCTGCTGTCACTGAATCTGTCCACCCCTGGATATCAGTCTGCGTGTTGTACACAGGGCAAGTTCTGGTTAATTGATTAGCTGTTCTTTTTAGCTGACTTCTACTGCATTCCTGACTAATGGTGGCCCCATGTGTTAAACAGGGTAGAACAGACCGTAAGGTTTTCTTTGCTGTAATCCTTATGAAAGCAGATTACTAGGCCTTTCTTTTGAGGAGCAGCTTGGTGGATTTGAACTGTCAACCTTCAGTTAGCAGCTGATTGCAAACCATTTATGCCATCCAGGCTTCAATTCACCAGTCAGTGGAGATATATTCAGAGGCATTTCATTATATTTACAAGTTACAGTCTAGTATTACAGCTTGCTCACCATTCTGTCACTTTAAAGTGACTTTGAATATCACTGTACTCATTACTATATGACTTAAAGTTTGAATTTTAGAAGATGATCTTATTTTCCTTATATGAAAATTCTACGAAACACATGAATATTATTATCTACATACTGACAACGAAGTAATGCAAATTAGCTAAAGCTTATTTTTCATATTCATAACATGTGTCTTATTAAATAGAAAGTAGTTTATGTTGCAATGGACATACGTATTGTTTACATGAGGATATAGTCAAGTCAAGTGCCAAGAGTCGGATCCGACTCATGAAGATATAGCCAGTTTAATAAAAACTTTTTTCTCAGGGGGCAGAGTCAAGATGGCCGACTACACCCACGTCTCCTTATATCCCTCTGGAAACCAAGACCTGAATTGACAATCAAACAGAGTCTTCTGCTCACCTAATCAGCATCAGGACACGGCACAGAGCTGTTAATTGGGACTTCATACCACTCAGGAAAAAACCTTCTCTCTTTCGCTGACTCCCACTCCTGGCTAGCCCCGGCTCTCACGGAGGGAAGGTAAACGCACCATTTTGACTTTTTTTTCCCTCTGTCTCAGTCGGCGGGCGGAGCTGGGTCTTGACTGGCCTCTGGACTCAGACGTGCTGCTGGGGGGACAGGCAGGCAAAATTCCCATACTCTGAGAGCCAGGCTCGGGACTCTGTTAATCCAGACACTTTGAGCCTTTCGTTTTGTAGCTGCCTCAGCGGGGTTTGTGCGGAGCTTTGCAGTCAGTATGCGGGACGCCATGTTAGTACCGGGATTTTAGCGGGACCTCGTTCTTAGCCTGGGAGCCAGCGCCTGCAAACGGGACAGCACTTCGCCAACAGAAAAGTAGTGATTTGTGCAGTGCTGCCTACGTTGGAGGCCCTGCAACAGAACCAGAGGAATCACTACCTCTCGGCACCTTTAGCTCCTCTGTCTGCTGCCTGTGTGGAGGACGCCATCTTGGATACGGTGGCCGCAGCTGGACCTAATTCTTAGCTTGGGAGCCACAGCCTGCCCACAGGAGAGTGCTTTTCTATCACAAAACCAGTACTTCACACAGTGTTGGCTAAGGCTAGGCCCTGTCAGCAGAGGCCAACAGGGCAGTAGCATTGCTGTATTCTGAACTAGTTTGTTATCATCTGGGGTTGGATATAGTGGCGCTTACTTTGTCAGATGAGAAGAGGGACCTCTACACCTGAAAACCTAACTGACTTGTGAACTGGTCAGATACCTTTTGCTTTACATTTGAAGACAGCCTAGAGAAACATTTGCAATCCATCCTCACAGTACCTCTTCCAGCCTCTATATACTCACATGGGATCCAAAAACCAACAGACAACTGTGGCATACAAGCAATCACTCATGGCTTTCAGAAGGCTCCCAAACAAAGCAACCAAGGAGTTTTCCAGATGAAGAAACTTTTATGAAAGCATCAGAAAGTGAATACAAATTGATTATATACAGAGCCCTTCTAGACCTTATACAAAATGCAGCAGAACAAAATGAAAAATTAAGCAAGCTGTTCAATCTGATGGAACACCAGTACTCTGAAATTCAACAGATCAAGAAGAAAATCAAAGACATAGAAACTTCCATGCAAAGCCAAGAAAACAGAATGGAACAAATGGAAAAAAGAATTTCTGACTTGGAAGACAGAGCTACTGATGCCAGCATCTATGAGCAGAAATCAGAAAAAAGAAACAAGAAAAATGAAGAAACATTAAGAAGCATGTGGGACTCTATTAAGAGGAACAACCTTCGATTAATTGGAGTCCCTGAACAGGGTGAGACATCTGAGAACACAGAGAGTATTGTTGCTGAGCTGCTGAAAGAAAACTTCCCAGAAATCATGAAGGAAGAGAATATAGACATCTCAGATGCATATCGTATACCACCCAATATAGGTCTCAAAAGAAAGACTCCAAGACATATTATAATCAAGCTTAACAAAATGAAACATAAGCAGCAACTCTTAAAGGCAGCAAGACTGAAAGCAAAGCTAACATTCAGAGGGAAACCCTGTAGGCTCTCGTCAGATTTCTCAGCAGAAACCATGCTGGCACGGAAACAGTGGCATGACACATTCAAAGTCTTGAAGGAGAAGAAATTCCAACCAAGAATTATATATCCTGCAAAACTATCTTTCAAATACGAAAATGAAATTAAGGCATTCTCAGATAAACAGAAACTCAGAGACTTTGTAAAAACCAAGCCCAAACTACAAGAAATACTGAAAGAAGTTCTTGGCTTTGGCTTAGAAGAACGAAACCACTAACTTTATATTTTAGAACAACACACTACTCAATACTCTACTCATTTAGGGAAGGCTCCAAAGTAAATCACAGCTTTCATTTGGAAAGATGCAATCCAGTGATCATCATGGAAACTATGGTATCAGCATAATAAAAAGAGGGATGTACTACAGTTGTTACAGTCCTTCCAGATGGAGAGAAAGATGACAAGACTGATAGTAATTAAAATTGGGTTTATAAATAGTTTATTAAGGGGGTTCATAGGGGCAACTGTAAAGCACAACAAAGATGTATCATACCATTTCAAGAAATCGAACACACGAGTCTCAACAACTATAAAACCAGCTCTGAAAAAGGTGAAAAATCAACTCACAAAAAAAGAGTGTCCCAGAACAGACTAATAAGAACAACAGAGAAAACATCAACATAAAAATAAACATATCACAATGGCAGCAGTGAACACATACCTATCAATAATTACATTGAATGTGAATGGACTGAACGCTCCAGTAAAGAGACACCGAGTGTCATCTTGGATCAAAAGACACGACCCATGCATATGTTGTCTACAAGAAACTCACTTGAGACCTAAAGACAGGAACAAACTGAAGATTAAAGGATGGAAGAATGTATATCAAGCCAGCAATGGACAAAGAAGAGCAGGGGTGGCAATTCTAATTTCAGACAAAATCAATTTTAATGTCAAATCCACCATCGTGGACAAAGATGGACACTATTTTTTGCTGAAAGGTTCAGTACACAAGCAAGACTTAACTATATTAAACATTTATGCACTTAATGTCAGAGCACCTAAATATGTCGAAGAAACACTGACTATGCTCAAAAGAGAGTTAGATGACTCCACAATAATAGTGGGAGACTTTAACACTCCACTCTCATTACTAGACAGATCATCTAGAAAAAAGCTCAGTAAAGATACAGAAGACCTCATTGACACAATTAACCAACTAAACTTCATTGATATATACAGAACTTTCCACCCATCAGCAGACAACTACACCTTCTTCTCCAGTGCACATAGAACATTTTCCAGAATTGACCACATGATAGGCCATATGCAGTGCTCAACAATACCCATACCACTGAATTACTGCAAAGCATCTTCTCATATCATAAAGCGATAAAAGTTGAAATCAATAGCAGAAAAAACAGAGATAGAAAGTGGAACTCTTGGAAACTGAACAACATCTTGCTCAAAAAAACATGGGTTATAGAGGAAATCAAGGATGAATTAAAGACATTCATGGATTCCAATGAGAACGAAAACACTTCCTACCAGAACCTATGGGATACAGCCAAAGCAGTGCTCAGAGGTCTGTTTATCTCCATAAATGCACACATCTGGAAGGAAGAAAGAAACCAAATTAAGGAACTAACTCTACAGCTTGAACAAGTAGAAAGAGAACAACAGAGGAACCCCTCAGGCACCGGAAGAAAGGAGATCATAAAGATTAGAGCAGAGCTAAATGAATTAGAGAATAGAAAAACAATTGAAAAAATTGAAAAGAACAAAAGCTGGTTTTTTGAAAAGATCAACAAAATTGATAAACCACTGGCTAAGCTTACTAAAGAAAAGCAGGAAAGGAAACAAATAACCCAAATTAGAAATGAGAGGGGAGTTGTCACCACAGATGCAACAGAAATCAAAAATATCGTGACAGAATACTATGAAAGACTGTACTCTAACAAATTTGAAAACCTAGGGGAAATGGACCAATTCCTGGACTCATACCACCTACCCAAATTATCACAACGTGAAGCAGAACAACTTAATAAGCTCATCACAAAGGAAGATTGAAAAGGTCATCAAAACACTGCCAACCAAAAAAAGGCTGGGCCCAGATGGTTTCACGGCAGAATTCTACCAATCATTTAGAGAAGAGTTATCCCCAATACTACTGAGACTATTTCACAGTATAGAAAGGGATGGAGTCCTCCCAAACTCATTCTATGAAGCCAGCATAACCCTGATACCTAAGACAGGGAAAGATCCAACAAAGACAGAGAACTACAGACTAATATCACTCATGAACCTAGATGCAAAAATCTTCAACAAAATTCTTGCCAACAGAATACAACAACATATCAAGAAAATAATCCATCATGACCAAGTGGGATTCATACCAGGGATGCAAGGCCGGTTCAACATCAGGAAAACAATTAATGTGATTAACCACATAAATAACACAAAAGACAAAGATCACCTGATTTTGTCCATTGATGCTGAAAAGGCATCTGATAAAGTCCAACACCCATTCATGCTAAAAACTCTTAGCAAAATGGGCATAGACGGCAAATTCCTCAACACAGTAAGGGCCATCTATACAAAAGCAATTGCCCACGTCATCCTGAATGGAGAGAGATTGAAAGACTCCCTTGAGATCAGGAACTAGACAAGGATGCCCACTGTCACCTCTCCTATTCAACATTATGCTAGAAGTTCTAGCCAGAGCAATTAGACAAGACGAAGAAATAAAGGGCATCTGCATCGGCAAAGAGGAAGTTAAAATCTCCCTGTTCGCAGATGATATGATTGTATATGCAGAGAACCCCAAGGAATCTATAAGTAAGTTACTCAAACTGATAGAAGAGTTCAGCAAAGTCTCAGGATACAAGATAAAAATAAGTAAATCAGTAGTTTTCCTTTATACCAACAACGAGACTGTTGAGGAAATTATTAAATCGATACCACTTATGATAGCCCCTAAGAAGATAAAGTACCTAGAAATTAATCTAACCAGAGAAACAACAGACCTTTACAAAGAGAACTACAAGCCCTTACTACAAGAAACTAAGAGAGATTTAGATAAATGGAAAAACCTACCCTGCTCATAGATAGGAAGACTTAACATTGTGAAAATGTCTATTTTACCCAAAGCAATTTATTTATATAATACAATCCCAATACAAGTCCTAGCATCATTTTTTAATGAGATGGAGAAACAAATCACCAATTTTGTTTGGAAAGGGAAGAAGCCCCGGATAACTAAGGTACTACTAAAGAAGAAGAACACACTGGGAGGCCTCTCAGTACCTCACCTTAGAACATACTACACTGCCACAGTGGTTAAAACAGCCTGGTACTGGTACAAGAACAGACAGATCGATCAATGGAACAGAATTGAGACCCCAGAGATGACACCATCTGCCTATGAACAGTTGATATTCGACAAAGGCCCTAAGACATTAAACTGGGGTAAAAACAGTATCTTCAACAAATGGTGCTAGCAAAATTGGTTATCCATCTGCAATAAACTGAATCAAGATCCATATCTAACACCTTATACAAAAACCAACTCCAACTGGATAAAAGACCTAAATATCAAACCTAAAACGATAAAGCTCATCCAAGAAAAGGTAGGAACAACAGTGCAAGTTTTAATACACAATGAGGACAGACTCCAAAATCTGTCCAAGAAACCTCAATCAACAGAAGAGAAAATAGATAAATGGGAACTATTAAGAATCAAACACTTTTGCTCATCCAAAGACTTTATTAATAGAATTAAAAGAACACCCACAGAATGGGAAAAAATATTTGGCAACTCTATGTCAGACCGACACCTGATCTCCATAATCTATAAGATATTACAAAATATCAATAACAAGAAGATAATCCATCCAATTAAGCGATGGGCAAAGGAGATGGACAGACACTTCACTAAAGAGGAGATCCAGGCAGCCAAAAAACACATGCGGACATGTTCACAATCTTTAGTTATTAAAGAAATTCAAATAAAGACAACAATGAGATACCATCTCACCCCAACAAGATTGTCCATGATCCAGAAAACACAAAACAACAAATGCTGGAGAGGCTGTGGAGAAAGTGGAACCCTCCTACACTGTTGGTGGGGTTGCAAAATGGTCCAGCCTCTTTGGAAGGCAATCTGGTGCTTCCTTAAAAAAATGGATATCGATATACCATTTGACCCAGTAATTCCACTCTTTGGAATATATCCTACAGAATCAAGGCCTTTCACACCAACGGACACATGCTCCAGAATGTTTATCGCAGTACAGTCCACGATAGCAAAAAGATGGAATCAACCCAGATGCCCAACAACAGAAGAATGGATAGGTAAACTCTGGTACATATACTCAATGGAGCGCTACGCAATGATAAAGAATAACGATGATTCCAGGAAACATCTCCTAACCTGGTTTCAACTGGAAGACATTATGTTCAGTGAAAGTAGTCAGCAACAAAAGGACAAATACTGTATGAGACCTCTACGATAAGATCTCAAAAACAGACTTGTGTATAGAAGAAAAGACTCTTTGACAGCTGCAAGGGAGGGGAGGGAGGGAGGGTGAGGGGGGAAGGCTTAGATAGTTGCTAGAAATCTGGTTGGGAGAAAGCGGTGATAGCATACATTAGAAACAAGAACAACATCAAGTGGACTTCAGCATAATTTGAGTACTCCTACCATCTTAACCCAATATTGCAAGGATAGAGTAGCTGGGGCAGGGGCCAGGGGACCATGCTCTTAGGCAAAATCTAGGCCAACTGGCACAACTAGTGTTTTGCTAAGAGAGCTCTCTGCACCCCACATTGGTGAGTGGTGTCTGAGGTCTTAAAATCTGCCAAGCTGCCATCCGAGGACACAGCAAATGGTCCCAACTCAGCAGGAACGGATGCTCACCGAGGACCAAAATGACATGCAGTAAAGACAACCGAGAAGACAAAGAGACCCACAAGAGTGGGTGCCTACATCGACTTGGGACCGGAAGAACCGGATGGTGCCCGGCCACCACCAGCGATAGCCACGATGGAGCTCACAGAAAGGAGTCTCACTGGCAACACAAGAATAAAAAGAGGTGCATCATGAGATCTCCACTAAAAGACCTCAATTGATGGTCCAGCGGTTTTGGGGTTCCTCTGAGAGCATGGTCCCCGGCCCTGATGCTGCCCTTTTCCATAAATTATAACAAAGGACCACTTTTTGGACAGGAATGGATTGGACTTGGCAATGCAGAGTGACCATATATTGAAAGCACTTTATAGTTCTATACATCTATAGGATATCATCTTGCTGACCTCTGGCTGGAGGAAGGGGAGTGGACAGAGAGGAGGGGAAAGGAGGCTGTTGGGAGGATAAGACATATATGGAGCAGAGAGGAATAGTGTGCAGTCACTGGACAGGGAGAGCAGTGGAAGCTGCATATAGGTGGGCATGTAAATTTATATGTGAATGTACATTTTCACTCAGTTATGTTAAATAAAAATTTTAAAAAAAAACTTTTTCTCATTATAGTCAATAAGCATTCCCTTCTACTATCTTATTTATTAGTTTATGGATAAATCCTCCCTTAATAAGTAGTTCAAGGTAAATGCCATCCTGCCCCCACACAAATTATTGCTAATTCTAAATTAACATATTCCAGATTAGTGAAACCAAACAAATAATCAAATAAATTGCTTTGTAGTGGTAAGTTTTATAAAGAAAAATAGCTAAAACAAACATGGAAAACTCCTTCCTTCACTTCAGATAAACACCAAAGCATGTAAATAAAGACTAAGAGAACTATGACCCACATATGATACTCACACAAACCTCTGATATTAGATTTGAAAATCTCATCTAATTAGGTCAATTGGTTAGAGCATGGAACTAACATGAACAAGCCAGACATCAGATCCCCATATGTGCTGGTTAGCTTTGCCCCATGTCTCTAGATTAAACCCCTAAAACCCTCCAGCCATCTGGCAATTGTAGTTGGGTCCACCGAGAGAGAACCAAGTGAAAGGCTGCCTCAGACTTATTGCAGGCTTATATGTGCCCCCCACATCCCAAAAAGCCTTAAAAGATATCAGTTAATATTATTTCAATGGCTTATAATTTACATGTAATGATGATTCCCAAGTGATACTTCATAAAAACACATTATAACTCAAAAGACAGAAAAGAAACAACTACGAAGAACAGAACACAGTGTCTTACGTCTCTAAGAGGTTATTCTCTTATTAAATTGCAGGTTGCAGTTTCCTGGACTTATTCTCTAAACATTCCTCTTAAACTTCCAGTTTTCTAACTGCTCCAAAACACTTGAAAAATCTGTAATTACTACCAAAAATGAATGTTTAATTAAAACCAGGAAAAGTAGAATATAAGAATCTACTGAATAAAATTCAGGGAGAAACAGAGAAAATCGAAATAAACTCAGAGGAGAAAATAACATGCATATTCTTCTATTGGCTGTATTCTTCTATCATCTTAACAATAACAAAAAAGATTTACCTATCACTGTCCTTTTCTATAATTATATTTTCCAAACTTTAGGCAGATCTTTTTTAAAGTGTATAATACTAAAATATCAGTATGTTAATAATTAACACATTCATATATTTCAAAATACAGAACAGTTATTTCTGATAAATGATTATTATATTCTCATTATAGTTGTACATTAAGAATTAAATTCTCAAAAATTTTAAATATAGCAATTGTAAATATGTGTAATTATCTCTTTTGACATGTACGCTCCTTGGTTACATCTCCATCTTCTCAAAAAACCTAAAACAAGTCACCTTGTGTTCTATATAGGAAACACATGGGATCAAATAAAATGAATAATGTTTAAAAATAAAAGCATTAAGAAAAAATCTAAGTAGTTTGTTATATATTATATATAACAATATAATATATATATTATTTATTATGCACACACAGAATTTTTTTTTCCATGGAACCTAGGTGGCACAATGGTTAAGAATTCAGCAGCTAACTCAAATGTCACCAAATCCACCAGGCACTCCTTGGAACGCTATGGTTCTACTCTATCCATAGCGTTTCTAAGAGTCAGAATTGACTCAGAAGCAATGGAATATGTATTTATAAAGGGAGCCATGACTAAACATTCCAAATTGTCTGTCAGAAATTACGTATTTCACTAAATTGTGGACATGTCATCAAAACTATAGAAATGGCAGTATATTTGCTATTAGAAGGAAAGAATATTTCAATTATTACCAGCTGTATCTCAAACCACAATTACCTTGGTTAAATATGCTTTTCTAAAAGTTGATCTGTTTTAACCACACAAAGGGCTTTGGGGAAAATTTACATTTTCAAGGAAAACCTATTAGTTTTATTTTGCTGTTTAACAAATCAATGTGGATTTAGAGGCCTAAAATATCACAAATGTATTATTACATAATTTCTGTGAGTCAGAAGTCCAGAGTCTTTTAGCTGGGTGCTCCATGAAGTACTGATAAAGCTGAAATCCAGGTGTCAGCCAGCTGCAATCTCATATGCAAGTCTGACTAGGGGAAGATAAACCACCTTAGACTACTGGTGCTGTAGTGGTTAAGTGCTACAGCAGCTAACCAAAAGGTCAGCAGTTCCAGTTCACCTAGTACGCCTTGGAAACTCTGTGGGGTAGTTCTGCTCTGTCCTATAGGGTAGGGATTGACTCCACAGCCATATAATTTTTTTAAGACGATTAACAGAATCCATTTCTTTGTCCTCTTACAACTAAATTCTGTACTGTTTGACTAGATGTTGGCCAAGTATGCTCTCAGCTCCTATCTACTAAACTGTAGGCTCTCTCCACCTCAGCAATAGAGAATTTCCCTTGCATTGAGCCTCTCTTAGGCTCCTGATTTTTCTGAATTCTGTTTTAGCTGTCACAGAGTCAGATCCTGACTCACGGTAACCCCTTGGACAATGAGATTGGACTATTGTGATCCACAAAGTCTTCAATGGCTGATTTTTGGGTTTCTAGTCTTAGTCTGGAAATACCACTGAAACCTGTTCAGTGTTACCCAAAACTCATTGCTTAAGAGTAGATTCCGACCAATGGCAACCCTATAGGACAGCATAGAACTTCCCCCATAGGGTTTCTAAGGCTGTAATCTTTATGCAAAAACACTCCCACACCTTTTCTTAATGAAGTGGCAGGTGAATTCAAACTGCCAACCTTTTGGTTAGCAATCAAGCACTTAACCATTGTGCTAGCAGGACTCCTGCTTAGCGTCAAAGCACGTAGAAGCCTCCACTGACGCAGGAATGGTGGCGGTTTTTGAGATTCATTGGTCAGGAAGTGAACCTGAATTTCTTGCACGAAATGCAAGAATTCTAGCACTTAACTACCACTGCCTCCTTCCCCTTCAGCTACCAGCCAGGAAAAAAAAAAAAAAAACTCTGCTTTTAAAAGGTTTGTGCGATTAGATCAGGCCCACCCCGAAGCAATCTCTTTCTGAAAGTCAAATGTACCATATAACATAATCACGAAGTGATATCACATTTATAGGTTCTGCATACACTCAAAACGTGGGGGTTATAAAGAGTCAGGGTGTGTCCAAGGTCATTTTAGGACCTTATCTGCCGTGACACAAAATTGAAGAATCCTAGAGTAGTAGAGTAGTGGTAGGGACAGGCATGTTGGGGTCACATAGGGAAGGGAAAGGGGGCTAGGGAGGACTGGCAGAAGGAAAGGAAAACAGCAAAGGAGGAAAACACAAGCAAGTAACTTGGGGTAAGATTTAGAATATCGTACAGAAAGTCTGATGGCACGGTGGTTCAACACTATAGGGCTGCCAATCAAAAGGTCAGCAGCTCCAATCTACCAAGCACTCCTTAGAAACTCTATCAGGGAGTTTTACTCTGTCCTATAGGGTAGAATTAACTTGAAGGCAATGGTTTGGGTTTGGGGGCTTATTAAAGCATAGTTCTTTCAGGTTTTAAGAACTATTTGAAAATTTCACTTTACTTTGAAAAGGTCTGTGTTTGAATAAATATTCTATAGAGAATTCTCCATTTGTGTTTTAGAAGGGTTTTCTCCAGTGGGGCAGCTTTGTAATTGTGGATGTAGTAACAGTGAAGAGGTCAACAATAATTTGTCCTTCAGTGAAAAAAAAATTATATTACAAGACAGGTTGATCCACATTCCTTGTTAGTGCCCTTAAATCTATCCTTTAAGTTTTATGGAACCCTATTTTTTAATTTTTATTGGAATTAATAAAGTCTGAAAGCTGAATAGTATGACTCAGTTACACAATAGTATCAAGGTATTGAATTACATTGATTTAATACTTGTTAATTTGATTTTAACACCTGTATAATATTTATTTATAACCTCAATATTTCAAATGAATATACTGAATCAAAGGAACTATCTGACTTTTATAACTTATTCATCTGATTTATATTCTACAGCACTCATAAACCATGGAGACACATTAAGCTCCCATCTACAAGATGACCCAGATCGTGACACCCCTACTCACACAGCTTTGATAGCTGCCATTTTCTACAGTACAAAGTCTAACCTCTAACAGAGCATTACGCAGCCAGCCAAGTGCCACTGAGTCAGATGTGACTCACGGCGATCCTAGGGGCCAGGGTAGAACTGACCTCCAGAGTAGTCAAGGAGCACCTGGCGGATTTGAACTGGCGACCTTATAGACTTCCCATTTACAATTGCATCTTCTACTGTGTCCTTTACTTCAGCTATTCTAGACTGTTCACCATTCCCTGAACATGCCTATGATGAAATAATCTCTCCCATTATCAGCATCAAATGTGCATACTGTTTTCTAGATATTTTGGCTGACTGGTTAAGGTATTCTTTTCACATTTTGTCAGTTAAATACAGAGGTACCTCCTGTAATTCTGGAGATGGTATTTTGACTAACATGTAAAGTCTAAACCACGATGTTCTACTGTGAAGCAATGTTGTTCTAACAGATTAGAATCAATGTCTCCAAATTTGTATGTATACATGACAGGGAGTACTTTACATAAGATGACCTACTGTGGTGAAAAGCAAAGTATTAAAACTTGAATTCATGTGTATTTTAACCTCAGCTCAAATTATTTATGTTTTTAATGTTTTTTGTATGTTTTACATGTTCAATATTATTACAGTGATACATCTAAGTAGTTTATAAAACATACACATATTGGAGGTACCCAACTAGGGTACATTAGTTTAAACATACAGAGTCCTCTAATTTAAAGCAAGAACTTCTGAATCCAAGTGAAGCAGTTTCTCATATCAATCCTGTCACTTATAAGATGTGTGATTTTAGAAAGTCTCCTGAACTTAAACTACAATGTTCTCATACATGTAATAGAAAGTGTAATATCACAGAATTGATGAAAATTAAACGAAACACTGTATTTAAAGTAATTAGAGCAGTCATTAACTTACAGTAAGAATTCAATAAAGGTAAGGCATTGTTATAATATTAATTGCATTACATCCAATACTTGTCTAATAGTGAAGCAAAGTCACTAGGTGTTTAATCTTAAAATATCTCATATGGTGAGAAAACAAACGCTAATATAGTGGCAAATGAGAACATCACATCACATGTGTCCAGTTGGTGAGTGATTTTCATTCTATTCCACTAACACTTAATAATTACCTAGGATGAATTATACATCATGCCAGATAACGAAGATCAAATTCTTTTCCTCAAAAATGTTTTGGGGGAAATTAAAAAATTATCAAGCAAAAAAAGAAAAATATATCTATATATAGTTTTATACATCTATGTTTTTAGAAATACACTTATACTATATCGTATGGTATAGTAAGGAAGTCCTGGCAGCATAGTAGTTAACAGCTATGACTATAATCAAAAGATGGCAGTTCAAATCCACCAGACACTTTTTGGAAACCCTACTGGGCAGTTCTATTCTGCCCTATAGGGTCCCTATGAGTAGCAATTGACTCCAAGGCAATGGGTTGTTTATTTATGGTATAGTAAGAATCTGATGGATCTCAAAGGATAGTAATTCAGTTCATAGAATCACTGTATTTTGTGTTGACCATAAGGAGGGAGCAAGAAAGAGACATCAGGATGTCATACAGACTTTTGGCTTGGATGGATAACCTAATTGTGTCACCATGTATGTCAAAAGAAATTCAAAAAGGATCTAAAATGTAGATAAGTTTATTATTTGATAGGTTCAATCTAAGATTCTTTGAGGCATCTTGGTGAAAATATCCAGTAAAAGCCAACACACAGATCTGAACTTTTGGAGCCAAGCATTAAGTCACCAGAACACACATGCAACTAAAGCCATGAACACAAAAGCAACTATTCAAAAGAAATGTACAATAAGACATGGAATTCTAAACACAAGAAACTACTGGACTTCACAAAAAAAGAAGGCAGTGATTCACAAAATTTTGAAAAACAAGTTTGCTTATAATTTTCTGAGGACACACAGTATCTACAACATTCTGGAATAAAGAGAGAAATAAAGAATTTACACCTGATTAGCTTGCATGTAAGGAGCCCTGGTCATGCAACGGTTAATTAAGCACTCAGCTGCTAATCAAAAGACTGCACTCAAACCCACCAGTTACTCCACAAGAGAAAAGTGAGGTGCTCTGCCTCCACGAAGATTACAGCCTTGGAAGCCCTATGAGGCAGTTTTACTCTGTCCTACAGGGTCGCCAGAAGTCAGAATTGACTCAGTGGCAACGGGTAGCTTATCCTTAATCTATAAGGATGAAGTAAAAACAAATTCTAAATTGCATACAAACCTCAAAGAATATGGCGCTTGAACACAACTTAAAAAAAAAAGTATGATCAGGAAATACAGCTAACAATAAATCAAAGAGTTTATGGAGAAAACTATACTAATGAACAGATCAGCATTTAAATATGAACAAGACAAAATGGTTGTATATATAACAAATATCAAATACTTTCACTATTTAAGCATAGCATGATACATATAACAAATACAATAAAACACATGGTATACAGCAGTTACTTAAACTTTGAACTAAGGAACAAGAAAGTGAGAAATGAAATATGTTTGTTCTCCATCTATCATTGGAGAAAGTCAATGACAGTGTATACAACTGAAATACACAGCTGAAAAAAATTCATGTAACTCAATCTCAATATTGTTTAAGCTTTTCTATCAACTTCAGGAATAAATATTTGCAAAGAACATTTTCAGAGGCTAACAATTCTTTAATTTCATTTATTATTTTTATTTTGTTACATTTTGGTGATATTATATTTTATTCTTCTTACTTCAGTTAGTATATACCTATCACCCCAGTTCCGGAGATTTTAAATATACATTTATAGCAATTCTTACCGACTGTACTTGGCTGGCTTGGCTATCCAAAACTAGCTAGGCAATTATATTATTGCCATTTTACAGAGAGAAAACTGAGTCTTTGGTTAAGAAACTTTTCCTAATTCATAGCTCCAACAGATGTCAAGAGCCAGTATACAAATCTTGCTCTGAAACCTAGACTCTGTCCACTCTGCTACGTGTTCTGCCATATGCCCTGTCTGTGAAGTTTTTTTGTTTTTATTTTGTTATCCCATAAGTATAAAAATGAGTGTAATCTAAACCACTGTATTCACTTTAATCTTTTTCATTTAGATACAAAAAGTCCTGGCACATACAACAGTTATTAAGAATAGATCTCGGCATAGGATTCAAACCAGGAAATTCTACTGCCATGTCTCTGTATTTACTTCATTTTCTCTCTCTCCGAAGCAATGAAACTAGACTGGAAAATCCTGAGGAATAGAATGCCTGGTAGCTGGCTCAGAAGATCTACAGGAGAAATAAACAATCAGAGTTGAATCTTGATCCCACTCTCACATACTAATAAGGAGGAGGAAGCAGCTAAAAAGTTAAGAACTAGTATTAGGAAATAAATAGCATAGCCTTCTTATATTTACAGTGTCTGATCTTGTATTCAGGGGAGTTATCTCTACAAGTTCCCCTGTCCCTTAATGTCCATGTCTGATTGGCCTCCAACACAATCATCTGCTGTTGAGCTGATTCCAAATTATGGCAACTCTTTGTTTGTCAGGGTAAAACTGCGCACTGTACAGTTTACAGTGGCTGATTTTCCAGAACTAGATCACCAAGACTTTCTTACAAGGTGCCTCCGGGTTTAACTGAACTTCCAACCTTTTGGTTAGCAGTGGAACATATTAACCATTTGCACCACTCAGGAACACTGGTAAAAGTGTCGACTATGTATTCTGAAGAAACCCTGGTGGGATAGTAGTTAAGTGCTACAGCTGCTAACCAAAAGGTCAACAGTTCAAATCCACCAGGCACTCCTTAGAAACTCTATGGAGCAGTTCTATTCCGTTCTACAGGATCAATATAAGTTGGAATTGACTTCATGGCAGTGGCTTTAG
Organism: Heterohyrax brucei; assembly: GCA_028571685.1. NCBI lineage: Eukaryota > Metazoa > Chordata > Mammalia > Hyracoidea > Procaviidae > Heterohyrax > Heterohyrax brucei. The sequence continues at coordinate 43,468,072 of CM053152.1, forward strand.
GATATATTCTAAGGACCTTGTATTGGCATGATGCTATGGACTTATCACAGATGATTTATTTCTCATAACAATTCCACTTGTAATCACTAAAATGAACTACTAAGTCAATGCTAAAAATCATACATGGAATTCTTTGGCCCCAAAGACCATGTTCCTTTCTACTATGCCACAGGGTCTCTTAAAGTACTTGAATGAAGATAAAAATTCACTGTTTTCATTGGCATTACCCATTGCAGAAGTATACAAATAAGCAAAAGTTTGGTTTTATTTCAGTGACTACTTTTATAAGTCTCTGTGTTATAGATATAAAATATATCTAGCAAAGTCTCTGGGTGGTACTTATCTACTAACATAAAGGTTAACAGTTTGAACCCAATAAGTGGCACCAGGACAGAAAAGTCTGGTGCTCTGCTACCCTAAAGATTATAGCCATGAAAACCCTAAGGGGGGTAGTTCTACTCAGTAGCACATAAGGTCACCACGACTTGGAACTGACTCAGTGGCACTGGGTTTGGTGTTTCATATACCCACCTACAGGCATCAAGTTGATTCCCTAAGCATAACTCCTTAGCTTTGGTTTCTGAAATTTCTACAGCAAACTACAGTTCAGTGTCTGATCTGTAGGCATGGGGTTAGCCCAGATGGAACTGTAAACAGTCTCCTGATGAAGCTGTATTTCCTTCACTCTGATGTAGCACAAAGGATTTATAACTATAACCACAGTCAGAAAACTAACAAAAACAGTAACTGTTTATGAGCTAGTCCATGAATATTCATTCTAATCACTGTACAGTAATTAGTAGTATACACAGTGAGGACAATAGGAAATCTGAGGCTACAGGCTGTAGAACTGAAAAAATCATCATTTTTGAATGATATAACCAAAGATAGCTCATTTTCCTTTTTAGATGAATATTCCTTTCATCTTTCCTAGCGGTACAAAATTTTAAAAATATAAAAGATGCAAAAATTAGGTCTCATGGTCTGTCCCTACAAGTAGTGGCCAAGAAAAGCACTATCCTTTTTGATTGCACAGTTTGGATATGCATTACCTTGTTTGCTTAAGACTGAACGGCAAGTAAATGGTAAGCACACAGATCTAATGTTTTCTACACTTCAGTGAGCTTTTTTAAAAAAAACGCATGGGGTCATAATAATATTGCTAATGGAAAAGTTTAATGAATTTTCTAGTTATTTTTGGAGCTTACTTTTCATAATTTCAATTGACATGATATGTTTTGGTAGCTTAAAGTGTAAGTGTAATGTTTCAACTAATTACTGGCTATAAATAAAATATCAGGAAGGGTCCTGACTCGATGGCACTTGGCTTTGGCTAAGGGTCAAAAGCTTTGAAAAACTTCCCAGACACCATTTTAACTCCGTTCTGAAGTCAGTCCTGAGGTTCATCCTTCAGCCAAAGATTAGACAGGCCCACAAAACAAAATGAGACTAAATAGGGACAAGGATGAGACAGCAGAAAGGGACAGGAAATCTGGTAATGAGGAACCCAAGGTCAAGAACAGGAGAACATCGACAGCAGGTGTGGTTGGCAACCAATGTCACAAAACAATACGTGTACTAATTACTTAGTGAGAAACTAATTTCATTTGCAAACCTTCGTCCAAAGCATAATAACAACAACAAAAAGCTTCTAAAAACAAACTAAATTTGAAGTGCTAAAGGAGTAAAATAGAGTGGCCAAAGTAATCCTAACACAAGTTATCACTCATCAAATGTTTGTTGTAATTAGGGTCCTACATTTGCTTAGTCTTTCTAGGACTGTTCACATCATTCAAATTTCTGACAGCCTTTAGCCTTTAGTGAAAGTAAAAAATAGAAGTGATAGTATTAAAAAAAAAAAAAAAAAAAAAAACCTGAGATTGAATGTTCAAGAGAATGCTATCTGTGTAGGTGCACGTGCACGCGTGCGCACACACACACGCACACACCCACACACACATCCCATTCTGGACTTGAACTGGCTGAGCTGCAGGATATAGCTGATTGGCACCCAAACAGTATCTCCTCAGACACAGAGTAATTTAAACATCAGTAACAGATATGTTCCCTCAGCCTTAGACATGGCTAGGATAAACATGAAAGGGTATGTCTATATTTTCCATTTTTATTTTAAGTCAGATGTTAACTGATGGATTTTATCATCAGCTAAATTTAGGCTTCACAAAAAGGAGTATTTGCAAAGCTGTCTGTCCTTTCCAGAAAATAAGAGAGAGAGCCAAGCTTCTTTGGCTGGAAGACAGTCCTGTTTCAATTAATTCTATGTGGAGTGTCTAGTCTGTTATAGTACAACCTCCCAGTTTCCATCAGTGTCTCTTTCTTTCATTAAACTAGTTAATTAGCCCAAGCCTGTCCTCTCTCCTTTTATTTCTCCTTTCCCTCAGTAGTAATGATGTCTAATTACCAGCAGCAGTGGATTACTGCAACATAAGGAGCAACTCTCTCTCTTACTGACAGCCAAACCTGCCGCAAACATTCAAACTTCAAGTAGATCAGAATGATTCTTAGTCTACTTGAAAACACATTCATGTATAGTACTTTATTTCCAGCAATAAATGCCTTTGAATGGAATTTTTTTTTTCTTCTCAGCACAATTGTACTCTCACTATCATGAAGAAAAATCAACATATTTTTAAGGAAGCACCAAACTAAAAGGTTGGGAAGCACATGATAAAAGAAGATCTTTTATTTATTTTTTTAACTGATTGAAATGGTGATTGGCTGTCTTCTCAGAGAAGGAGGAGTCTATAACGGTACAAGGAGCAGCATAAAAATTTCATAAAGAGCAACAGAAGAGTTCATGAATTAAAATCTCTTCCGCAGAATCTCAAATCATGATTAAAAGAAGAGCAAAGCTCTAAATACTATGCAGCAAGCATTATCTAAGAACACCACCTGATAGATTACATTTTCTTCTACAAACATTTGGAATCTTCACTGAAAAGGAAAACACATAGTACTACATTATTAACCTTACGTTGTTATTCTACATATCTTAACATCAATTTTTTAACAATTCTGCATTAATTTTGTCTGAAAAAAAGATGTGTCTGAATATACAAATGCTTGGTTTAAATAACTGGCATCCATGTTTACCCTAGTTTATCCCGTGTAACTGTCACAGAATTTATACTGGTAGAATTTCTCGTTAATTTTAAAATAAAGATAAATGTGTTTACATATATAGTAGATGTAGCCAGATTTATGCAATTATAAACTCATTTCACCAGTACACAAGTGAAGCTATCCAACTGGTAAACAGAGGGACTTAAGTGTAAACAGGAGAAGAAATAATTTTTAAGAAATCTAAACAAGCTATTTTTCATTAAAAGTTACATGACATTATTAAATTATATTTTAAATAAATATGTCTTAAATGCTTATTTTATTCATTCATTTAGCCCATTATTTCCCAAAGGAAAATGTATTCTTCTGTTTTGAATTCTAACTTAATTTCTTTAACGACAAATTATATTTGTAAATCACATTCTTAACGTTAGTCCCAATACAAACGACGCAAAGCACTTCACTCTCTGCCACGGATCTCGGGCTCACGAGATGTAAATAATCCTCAATCCTAATTCATGCCCATCTAATCTTCATATTTAGTAAAGCAAGACGTAATCTCCCCATTAGTAATCTCACCATTGTTATCAGCAATGCCACATGTTAAAGAAGCCTGCATTCATAGGTCAGTCACTTAGAAACCATGCAATGGTATGTTTTTGTTTTTATTTTAAAAAAAAAAAAAAGGCAGAACTTCTGTGTGTTTCCATTTCACCTATTTCCTATATTCCATATAAGTTTCAAATGAAATATCCTCCCTTTAAACAATTACGCCTTTATCTAAGAAAACTATAGACCACTGTCCAAACCTAAAAGAGTCCTGCAAATAACCTCTTGAAAAATCTTTCATGCATATATTCCTAATTTAATATACCTCGGTTAGATACAGAAGAATAGCTTTCAAGACATCTCCTTCCTAGCATCCTGTAGCACTAGTGCACCGGGGACCAGATGCCAACAAGGGAGGGGGAGAAAGGAGCAAATGTTCAAGAAACCCCCAAATGAGGCAAAAATACAAAAGATGTCAGGTATGCTTCCCACACCTACTCCAGGCGAGTACCCACCTAGGATGCTGCAGAAATGGGTCTTAAGAATGATCTGCAATCCTACTTGTAGCCAGTAATTTCCGTCTTCTAATAAAGGGAATAGACGCCGCTGTCGCTCCCCAGCCCTACAGAAATTAGCAAAGTGAGGCTGAAATACACTGGGCTCTCAGTGCCTGTGCCTCGCATTGCCTGGGCTTTGAGCTTTGTGGCCCCGAGACTGCAGCCATCCCAGAAAGAGGAACAAATAAATACACACACCGTTTTTTCAAGCCATCTCTCTTTGTTGTTCTTCATCTAGCTGCAGCTTTATTCGCGGAAAGGGGAAGTGAGGAAGGGAAAGGAGGGGCAGGGGGTGGAGGAGGAATCGCCAGAATCTTATCTACAATCCCAACAGTCGAGGTAACGGGAATCTTCTAGGAATCATCAAGGCGTTGGGACTGCCCGGTGCCTGCAAGGCTGCGGTCTAACAATAAAAGCTAACAGTGTCCTGGGGAAAACCCACAACCACGACCAGCGCTACTTTCCGGCTTTGTGCCAATAAGGAGACACTCTAGACTATCGATCAGAATCGTCTACTATCAGAGCGTGCGGCTGGGCTTCCAGCGTGGCCTTTATGCGCGGTGGTGGCGGCGGCGGCGGTGGGACACGCGTCAGGCGCTCCGCGAAAGACGCGGGACAATGGCCCAGCTCGAGGATGCCGGACGCCGCCCGACCCCGGGAAGTAAGCCACATACAGACGCCTGTCTGGGAGACGACAGGCGGGGAGGACGGCTGGCTCCGGAGGTGCGCTGCCGCTTTAAAATCGAGGATCACAAAGACGCCACCACGGGGGCAACGCGCCAGGCGAAGGGAGCGGGGACGACTTGAGTAGGGGGCTAAGGAGGGTGGGGGGCACCCGAGCCAACGGTGGCTCGCAGCTCCCCCTGTCTCCCCCCTGTCTCCCCTCCCCACCGGGCTGCTCCGGCAGACAAATAACAGAGGAAGGCGAGTCACTCACCGTGGTCTTGACCGGCACGTAGAGCACTTGCTTGGCGCCGCCACCGCCCCCGCGGACCTCATCGGGCTGGCCTAGCTGGAAGCCCTTCGATTTGACCCAGAATTTAAATTTGGCGTTGTCCGTGGAGCTCGACTCGGAGCCGTTGAGGAGCTGGACGATTCGCTCGTATTTTTTACGGGTCACCGTCTTGGTCTTGCCAGAGTCCCCGTAAGTCCTGAGGCACCAGTCCTGGAACTGGCGGTACATGTCGCGCTCGCTCTCCATGTTCCCCGCGCCCGGCTGTCGCCGGATGCTCCCAGCGCACTTCGCACCTGTTCACCCCGGGCTCATGAAAAATGCAGCCCCGGCCACGAAGCAGAGGGAAGCGAGGTCCCGGCTGCGGCCGGAGCCTGCCTGGGGCGGGGGAGCAATAGGGAGAGGGGAGGAGGGACCAGTTGGGCACCAGCTATCAATGCCCTGGGCTCCCAAGTCTCTGGTTCATTTGTAATTGCAGCGGATGCCTCGGACACTTTGCTGGTCCTCTGAGTGATCGGTCTCTTCAATAATGTGCGGCCAGGACCATCCTAACAGCATCTGGCCCAGAGGAGCTGGGTTGTGAATAATTAAAATCCCATTCTTTGGTTTATTAAAAATCCCAATATTGACTTGGGGTGGTCCCTCGATGCCTCGCCCCCGGCTGCGTCCGGGGCAGGGCAGGTGGAGCGCAGCGTCGCCTCCCCGCGCGCACCCCAGAAGCTTCCTCAGCCACCGGCCCCGCGGGCCAGGAGCAAGGGCTGCGCCTCTCTGGAAGGCAGCAGCGGGGCCTGGCGCCTGCCTGCCCCGAAGGGCACACGGGGCCCGGGGCTCCTCCTCCTCCAGGGTCCCGCTGTGCTTCGGCCTTCCCTGCTTAGGGCGTTTAGGCGACTAAAAAGAGGGAAAGTTCTTACCTGTCATGTTTTTGAAGCCTATCAAATCCTGCCTCACAGGAATGGGGGAAAAAAAATTCCAAGATATTCTTTTAAAACGGCTTAAAATGTCTTTTCCTCAGATCCAGTTGGGCTAAATTCCAACCTCGCAAGTAGGTTCTATGAGTTGGATCGCAGAAATGACGAGAGCATTCATAGAGATTTGACCATAATTCTATATAGGATAGACTGTGGTATCCCAAACAGATATCCGTTCCAGAGGGATATGGGCAAAAACGAAGCAGGCCGCTGGCGGCACGTCTCCAGGATAACGAAGGGGGTCCCCAGACAGGACTCTGGTTTCTGTTGAACTAAGTACAAGGCATAGAAGTAAGTTTATGATAAGGATGCTTAAGCCCTTTGCATGAAAATAAAACAGAGAGGGATTTTCTCCCCCCCTTGCTTGGTCACAGTTGCAGTTCACACGGGAGGTTTCGGATGTCTATTTTTCTCCTGCCACGTCATGGACACCCCCTCCAATGCTCAGAGTAGCCAGATACTAGTTCCTCTGGACGATTTTCCCAAGCAAATGAAGTCAGTCGTTCCTCCATTCAGGATTTCAATCCGTTTGGTACAGAGCTGGAAATAGGGGAGTTCCCATCCTCGTCGCGCAGCGGCCGCGGCCGCTCCCCTTTATTATACTCTCCGCCGAGGCCCGCGACCGTCCCGGGGAGCAGCAATACCGGGAAGGCGGCCTGACCAGTGCCCGGCGCCTGGTGGATGTCCGAGCCCGCCTGCGCCCCTTGCCGTCCGTCTCCGCGACCAAAGCCCCGAATGGGAACGCAGGATGTTGGTGCCCACCGCGCCGCAGCTGGTCCTGGCACTTGCAAAATGGTCAGTGGGCGCTCCTGCTGGGCCAGCCTGAGTGTGTGCGTGTGTGTGTGTGATCAAGGGAGCGAGGGTGTGCGGTGTGCGGGGGCTGCGCTGTGTGTGCGCGCGTCTCCGGGAAGGTCTCGCGGCGGCTGGAGCCGGGACTGACAGCCCGGGCGGAGCGCGAGCAGCTCCACACACTAAACCTCTCGCCTCTCCCCTCACCCCCACCCCTCCTACTCCCCTCTCTTCCCACCCTCCAGGCCCCTTCCTAGCTCTCTGATTGGCCAATGGGACAAAAGTTTCTGTGGAGACGGCTGGGCGTTGACGTCACGGGCAGAATTGTCCCATTTAGGGATCCCGGGGGCAGTGCGCATGCTGCAGGCTGCAGGTTAGAGGCAGGAGGTGGTAGCAGCGGGCCAGGGGGCAGCCAGGTGGCGGAAAGGAGCGTGCAGCATCCAGGTGGAGGGACAACTCCAGCAGGGTTTCCATGGAGATTCCTCTGGGTCTAGCCTAAAAACAGCAGATCAGCTGACACCATTAGCTCAGGACCTAATTACTGCTTATTGGAGCAACAAATGAGGGAGAGGGCCAGCTGCAAAGGAAGAGTTTTTATACCCCCTCCCCATCTCCTCCTTTCTCCCCTCTCTCCGCCGCTCTTGAGTCCCGGGTGGATTCTCATTAACTTGCAAGATTCCTGCCACAACAGCTCTCCTGTTCCAGAGGCCACCCTAACTGGTTTTATTCTTTCTTACTTGCTCCTTTTGTGTATGTATTAAATAATAATAATGCTAAAATAAATCAGTAGCCCCTAGGCCTTGAATGTACATTTGTCTGACAAATATTAGATCAGTATTGCTTACAGAATCCACTATCCAAAAGGAGTCCCAAGTGAATCTAATACCACTTAAAAACGAAAGCCAAAAAAAGAAAAATTTCAGTTTCTTGAACTAGGTCTTTCACATAGTTTTTCTTTTAATTTCAGTATCTTAAATAAATAAGTATTTGGAACAAGCAATTGGACAGAAGACTGTTTTCAGTCTTCCTACGTGGGCTGTACCATTGTACCTCTCAGGAACAACTCCATTAAAAGTTTCTTTTGCGCCATCACAGATAGATGATGTTTGCAAGTCAACAGATCTAGCTTTTGTTTTATGTTGGTCGCATACAACATACTGTTTTCTGTAATATTTTTGGGAAGGATAGTAATTTTAGTCTGGTAATTCATTTGAGTGAGCCGGTTGTTTGGAGTTTACTTTCTCTTATGGATAGACCTTAACTCCCAAGTACAGTTTTTTTGTAGATTTTCCATCTGAAACGTCATTATATCTCCTCTAAGCCTCATGCTTCTGGAGCCTTCCATCCTTGGTTACTTGTTTATAATCTCTCCGTCCATTAAACTACTCCGGATAGTGTCTTTCAATTTTTATTTATTTATTTTGATACCTTCTCTCACAGTAGAAACCCTGGGGGCAAAGCGGCGGTTAAGTGCAACAGCTGGTAGCCAAAGTTTGGCAGTTTGAATCTACCAGGCGCTCCTTGGAAACTCTGTGGGGCAGTTTTACTCTGTCCTAAAGGGTTCCTATGAGTCAGAATTAACTGGACGGCAGTGGTTTGGGCTTTTTTTTTTTTTTCTTATATTAAGACATATTTTATAGTGACATATAATACTTGCCTCCAAAATTTAATGAAAATGCATTTTCTTACATGTAGTATACATAATCGATGTTTGGCTTGGCTGGCTATTCTTCTTTCTCATAGTTATTATTGGTAGAACTATTTGATAAATTATGGTCCCAACCCACTAAATTTGTTTTCTGACCAAGCAAATTATAAATTGCAATCTACAGTTTTAGAAACATTGATTTAGATCATAAGAGCTGTAAACTTCATGTGCTGTATTTATATTTTCATGTATTCTTATTGTCCACATAGAATCTTGATTACAAGACCCTTAAGGGTTTATATTTCCTTGTCTTTCCAGTAAGCCCAGCACAATAAATAGTATACACAGTAACTGCCTACTAAATGTGGACTGAGTTTGTAAATTAATGAAGAAAGGAAAAACAGAAATAGAAGGAGGGAAAAAGGAGGAAGATACCATCTTTGGCCATCACTGTTGGCTTTTGCTGGGTGGTATTTAGATGATATTGATCTCTCCACTTAAGGAAATGGCAGGTTGTTGCTACATACATATATACATTATATTTTTAACTATACTTTATATCCTAATGCATGTGAATTAGAGCATCCTAAGTCATGAAGAAATATCAGGATACAAGTAAACAAGTCATCAATCCCCAGTTGTATTAACCAGATTTTGTATACAAGCAACAACAAAAAATGAAATAAAATGATGTATCCTTTTTAGAAGGAAGAGATACATGTGCCTGTTATAGAAACAATATTCACACTAGAGTAAAGAACTAGGGTCCTAAGATTTTAAGGGCCAAGGTTCTCAGAAAGTGATTCAACTTCTTTTGTCTGATGGATCCCAAAGTATAGGCTTTTCTTTACTTATACTCATTATTGTGGTGGCTAGGTCAACATCTTTTGCCATATTCTGCCTATGTAGGAGTGTGAGCATGAGATAGAATATAAATTCTTCTTTAGCGCCTCACTCTGGACTCGTTTCCCTCCATTCCTTTCCACTTCTCTGGAGTTACGTTTTCTCAGCTCCATGTTGAGGGTCACACCCTCCTTCAGTGAGATGATTTGCTTGAACATACTGCCTGTCTACACATCACGTCTGTCCAAAAATGGAATCTCCACCCACATACCTGAATACAAATCTTATCCTAGGCCCATGGTCCTGGCTGCCATTTATAGGGAAGAAGTCAGAAATTGTTACATCAATTGTATTTTAAATACAATTTTTAATATAAACATAGAAAGTTAAGTTGTATTTTCGTTAGGAAGAATACAGAATTTGAGCTATAATCAAGCATTATTTTGTCATAGAGATAACTTTTCCCAACTTTGTGATCAATTTGTATATGACATTTTTTTTAAATTCTGGAAAGTCTTGGTATTGGATAACAATAACAAATATTCTCCCAACACTTACTCATCAGGAAAGTGTTACAGTGAAAATAACACAATCTGTAATTACAAAATCATGGTTCAAGAATTACAAAGTCTTCATTTGTCCACATAAGTACACTTTCACTTGCAAAGCATTTACTGAGTGCCGAGTACTCTGTTAGGCTCTAGGATTAAAGAACAAGTCAGATGTATACACATGGCACCCACCTTATAGAATTTATATTATTCTGAGGGAAACAGACAAAAAAAGGAAATAAATCTGAGCTTCTGAATTCTGGGAGAGAGAAAAACATGGTACTGTAACAGAAAACAATTACAGAATGAAGAGACATGATGAGAAATAAGTGCTTGACTGCTAGGTAAGAGCTGGTAGTTCGTACTCAACCACAGATGCCAGGTGATTAGCTTCCAGAAGGTCGCAACCTTGAAAATCCTGTGAAGCAGTTCTACTCTGCACACTTGATGTCATTATGAGTTGAAGTTCACTCAAAGCCAACAACATTTATCAAGACGTCTAAAGGATGTGGAAGAGTCAACGAAGTGAGGAGCCAACAAGGGAAATTATAGACAGAGCAAAGTCCCTAAGGCATCAGAATTCTTGACACACTAAAGGGACAGAAAGGAGGCCAGTGGGACTGGGGTTTTGCTTAGTGGCTTTGGACGGGAGAGAGAGGAAATGAGTCTGAGTAGTCTTCTTTAGCCAGATCCTATAAAGCAGTCCTTGCCACAATAAAGAGCTTACATTTTATTCTCAGTCCAGTGAAAAAAAAATGAAATATTTAAAGCAGATAATTACATGATTTGATACACATGTTTATAAGTTCCATTTCTCACTTCAGAATGAAAAAGAATATGAAGTTGGCCAGACTGGAAGCAAGAAGACCAGTTAGGAAACTGTTGCGGTAGTTTTGATAGAATGTTACAGTAACGGATTAGAATGGTGACAAGGGAAGTAGGGAACTGATGAAGTGAAGATATATTTTAGAAATGGTAAAGAGCTTGTGATGGATTGCATGTGGCAGGAAAGGGAGAGGGTTCAGTCAAGGACCACTATGTGGTTTCTGGCTAGTAATATAGCTACTGAAACCACTGACTTCAAAGAGGAAGGTTTAGAGGAAGAGCAGGTTGGAGTTGAAGAATCGGAGGCACGGGGAGATGCAGAAGCAGGTTGGTATGAAGAGGCAGGAAGAAATTTTGTAAAATGTGTAATATCATGTGAGTGGTTCATGTAAGCATTCGAATATGAAAGCTGGAATGAGGGAAAGAAGTCAGACTGAAGTTACAAATACAGGAAATGTAACCCCGTCAAAATGAGTGGCTTCACCACTACCCACATTCTTCCATTCCCGAAAAAGGAAAATCTTCACCTTCTGGTACTGGTTTTGTATAACACCCAAGCCCTCTTATTAGGAGTAGAATATCCTATGCTGAACAGCAGAAGTTGGCTTCTGTTGGCTTAATACTGATAATAGCACAATCTTTTGAAAAATAGCAAGGCCATTTTGGATAAATCTTTGACTATAACCCAAACTATTAGTGATTACCAAAATTTCCTTGGCCCTAAAACAATTTTTAAAAAAATAAAAAGAAGACTTTAGTTACACCTGTTATTCATCAGATCAAGAAAAGAAGAATATTAAATGAGAATGGCCTGTGAGCAAATCTGCCAATAAAAGGATACACTAGAGACTTCATCTTCATCTACTGAGAAGAGTCATAATAAAAGTTGAGCCTTTAGCTTGTCTGGCGATAATGGATGGTGCTTGCTAGTTTGAAACCTGGAAGTTCTGAACATCATTATAATTTCAGATGCTTAATAGTTTATTACTAACCCTTCCAAGGAAACAGAAGTTGTAAAGGAAGCAGAAATGAAAAGCAGAAGAGTTCTATTTATGCAGATAGAGAAATTGGTGACTATGTAAAAAATATGACAAATCCGATTTCATTAGTTGACTTCCCATTCTATTGACTCTTCTCCCAAGTTATCCTTTAGGACCCTGGATGCTGCACAGTGACACAGAAGAAAAGCCTACTGATAGGCTTCCTTGAAGATTATAGCCAATAAAACTCTGTGGAGCAGTTCTACTCCATAACGTATGGGGTCACCATGAGTCAGAATCAATTCCACCACAACAGGTTTGTTTTTTTCAAGGTTCCTAAGATGGAATAGAAACCCTGGTAGTGTAGTGGGATAAGTGCTATGTCTTCTAACCAAAAGTTAGGCAGTTCAAATCTGTCAGGTGCTCCTTGGAAACTCTATGAGGCAGTTCTACTCTGACCTCTAGGATCACTATTAAGTAGGACCCAACTCGACAGCAGTGAGTTTGGTTTCTTTTTTTTTGGCTTAAGATGGGACAAATTGTTTGCTCTCAACTGTTAAACTAAAAATTGGTAGTTTAAACCCACCCAGTAGTACTGCAAAAGAAAAGACCTGTTGACTTGCCTCCATTATGATTAAAGCCAAGGAAATCCCATGGAGCAGTTGTTTTTTGTAGCACACGAGTTTGCCATGAACTGGATACAACTTGACAGCATCTAACAACAACCTCCCTTCTATAGAAAAGACATACTTTCTTAAAACATTTGAATATTGCCCTAATCTTCATGGCTGCCATTATTAAGAGGAAGGGAAACATTTATCTATTTTAGAGCTACAGTATCACTATACTCCTTATTATACTTTAGATGCAAGCTTACAGAGTTAACTAGTTTTTCGTTAAGTAGTATGCATGTTGTTTTATGATGTGGGTTAATAACTCTACAACATGTCAGCATGCTCTCTTCTCCACTTTCAGTTCCCTTCTACCAGCTTTCCTGTCTTCTGCTGCCTTCTAGTCCTTGTTCCTGGGCTGGCATGCCCCTTTAGTCTCATTTTATTTTATGGCCTGTCCAGTGTTTGCCTGAAAGATGAACCTCAGGAGTCAAGTGTGTCAGGGTCATAGTATCAGAGTTTCTCCAGTTTGTTAAGCCAACAAGTCTGGTCTTTCTTTTTTGAGTTAGAATTTTGTTCTACGTTTTTCTCCCTGTCTGCACAGGATCGTCTATTGCGATTCCTGTCAGAGCAGTCAGCGTGCTGGCTGGGCACCATCTAGTTGTACTGGACCCAGTCCGGTGGAGGCCACTGTAGATGTGGTCCGTTAGTACTTTGAACTAACATTTCCCTGTGTCTTTAGTTTTCTTCGTTCTTCCTTGCTCCCAAAGGGGTGAAACCTTTGGAGTATCCATGATGGCTGTTCACAGGCTTTGAAAAGCCCAGACACTATTCACTGACGTAGAATGTAGAACATTTTCTTTATAAACTATGTTATGCCAGTTGAGCTAGATGTTCCCTGAGACCATGGTCCCCACAACTCTCAATCCAGCAATTTGGTCTGTTTGGGAGCTTGGATGTGACTGTGGAACTACCATGACCTTGCCTTCTACAAGTTGTACTGGCTTACCCAGTACTGTGTACTGTCTCACCTTTTACTAAAGTTACCATTCATCTATTGTTAGTGTTTTTCCGTCAATATCCTTCTTCTCCCTTATAACCATAAAAGATTGTTTTTTACTGTGTGTACACTTTCTTATGAGTTTTACAGTAGTTGTCTCATACAATATCTGTCCTTTTGTGATTAACTTATTCCACCCAGCATAATACCCTCCAACATTAGTAATTTCCTCTCCCCTCCCCTCCGTGAATGGCAGAACATTGTGATTTTGCTTTGCATTTCTCTAATGGCTAGTGATTGAGAGCATTTCCTCATGTGTCTGTTGCCCACTTGAATGTATTCTTTGGTGAAGTGTCTATTCATTTCCTTTGACCATTATTTAAATTGGATTACTTTTGTTGTAGAGATGTTGGATTTTCTTGTAGGTTTTAGAGATTAGAACTGATTAGAATTTTGACTGATTTGTAATAGCCACTCTTTTTCCACCCAATCTGTAGGTTCTCTTTTTACTTTTTGGGTGAAGACTTGATGAGCATAAGCACTTAATTTTTTTAAGATCTGAATTATCTAGCTTATTTTCTGGGGTTTGTGTATTGTTGGTTACGGTTTTTATTCTGTTAAGGCTGTGTTAGGGCTTATAGAGTTCATCCTATTCTTTCTTCTATGAACTTGATAGTTGTCTGCTATATATTTAGGTCTTGATCCATTTTGAATTATTTTTTGTGTATGATGTAAGATATGTGTCCCATTTCAATTTTTACAGATGGACATCCAGTTTTGCCAGCACCATTTTTAAAACAAACAAACAAAAAAAAAACTGTCTTTCTCCCCATTTGATGGAACTTGGGCCATTGTCAAAGATCAGACGATGACTGGTGGATGTATATACAACTGGCTCTCAATTCTTCCAGTGGTTAATGTTATCTGTCTTTGTACTAGTATCAGCCTGTTTTGACTACTTTAGCTATATAGTAGGTTCTGAGGTTGGGTAGTACGAGTCCTACTTTATTCTTCTTCATTACTGCTTTACTTATCTGGGGCTTCTTCCCTTTACAAAGCAAGTTAATGATAATTTTTTCCATCCCTTTAAAGAATGTTTCCGGTATTTAGATAGGATTGAATTGTATTTATAAATCACTTTTGATAGAATTGTCATTTTCATAATGTTGACTATACCTATTCATATGGATAGCATGTTTTCCATTTACGTAGATCTCTTGTGGTTTCTTGCATTAGTATTTTGTAGTTTCTTTGTATAAGTCTTTTACATTCCTAGTTAGATTTATTTATTTATTTATTTATTTTAGGGACTATTGTAAGTGGTATTGTTTTCTTCATTTGCTTTTTGTCATTCTCTTTTTTAATGTCTAGGAATCCAACAGGTTTTTGTGTTTACCTGGTATCCTGTTGTTTTCCTGATCTTTCTGTTAGTTTGACTACAGTTCTGGTAGAGTCTTCTCCATTTTCTACATATAATATCATATCATTTGCAAATAGGAAAAGTTTAACTTCTGTTGATTACTGATTTAGATGCCCTTCATTTCTTTTTTTTGCCTTATGCTAGTTAGTACTTCTAGCTCAACGTTAAATAGAAGTGGTGGTAAAGGGCATCCTTGTCGTTGGTTTTGCTTTTACGTTGAGCAATTTCCCTTCTATACTTATTTCATTGAGAGTTTTTATCAAGTACAGATGTTGGACTTTGTTGAATGCCTTTTCTGTGTCTGTTGAGATGATCGTGTGATTCTTTCCTTTTATTTTTGTGGTGGATTACATTGATTGATTTTCTGAAGTTAAGCCATCCATGTGTACCTGGTATGAATCTTACTTGGTTGTGGTACATTATCTTTTTGATATGATACTGAATTCTATTGGCTGGAATTTTGAGAATTTTTGGAGCTGTATTTATTAGAGATATAAGTCTTTAAATTTCTTTCTTTTTTTGTGATGACTTTGCCTAGTTTTGTTATCAGGGTTATGCTGCCTTCATAGAATGAATTTGGAAGCATTGCTTCCTTTTCTATGTTCTGAAATAGATTGAGAAGTACCAGTGTAAGCTCTTCTTGAATATTTGATATATATTCTCCAGTGAAGTCATGGGGGCCAGGGCTTTATTTGTGGTAGTATTGGTGTTTTTAATTAGTATTACCATTTTTGATCTCTTATTATGAGTCTGTTCAGATTTTCTGCATCATTTTATATTACTGTGGGCAGGTAGTGTGCTTCTGAAAATTTGTGCATTTCCTCAAGTTTTTCAAATTTGGTAGAGTACAGTTTTTCCTAATACTCTGTTATGATCCTTTTTATTTCAGTTGACTCTGTTGTAATGTCTCCCATTTCATATCTTATTTGAGTTAGTGTTCTGTCCTGTTTTTTTTTCATCCGTTTGGCCAGTGGTTTTCCATTTCATTGATCTTTTCAAAGAACCAACTTTTGCTTTTATTGATCCTCTCTATTGTTTTTGTAGTCTCTGATTTCATTTATTTCCACCCTGATCTTTATTATTTCCTTCTGGTGGCTGTGGCTTCTTTTGGTGTTCTCCTTTATTTATTTTTTTCCTTGAGTTGTGTAGCTGTTTTTGATTTTGTCTTCTTGTTCTTTTTTTGATATGTGCAACAATTGGCCTCTGTCAGTGTCACACCAAGGTTTTGGTATGATGTGTTTTCATTCTTGTTTGATTCTATGTGTTTTTAAAGTCTATCTTTGATTTCTTCTATTACTCCGTGGTTTTTAAGCATGCTGTTACTCAATTTTCATGTAATAGAATTTTTTTTTAACTTGTAATTTCTGTCTTTAATTTACACTTTCATGGCATCGTGGTCAGAGACCAGACTTCATTATTTTGATATTTTGGATCTTATAGAGGGCTGCTCTGTGACCCAAGATATAATTTGTTCTAGAGAATGTTCCATGTACCTTGGAAAAGAATGTGTACTTTGCAACTGTTGAGTGGAGTACTTCATGTGTAGGTCTCTGAGGTCAAGTTAGCTGATTGTACCTTTTAGCTCTTTTGTGTCTTTGTTGAATTTCTTTCTAGAGGTTTTGTCATTTACCGAAAGTTTATGCTCAAGTCTCTTACTATTATCACTATTATCAGTTTCTCTTTTCAGTGTCATTAGAGTTTGTTTTATGTATTTTGAAGCCTTCTCACTGAGTACATAGATTTTCTTATTATTATGTCTTCATGATGGATCATCCTTTTAATCATTTTATGTTGGATTTTGTTTTAAAGTCTCTTTTATCTGAAATGAGTATTGACACTTCTGCTCCTTGGTAGCTATTTTCTTGATACATACTTTTCATATTTTTGATTTTTAATAAATGTGTCTTTGTTTATAAGTGGATCTGTTAAAAACAGCATATGGATCCTTTTTTAAAAAATCCATTCTGTCACACTTTGTCTTTCGAGTGCATTTAAGCTATTTACATTCAGTGCAATTATTGATAGGTGTGCATTTATCGCTGTCATTTTGTAGTGCTTTCTTTTTTTGTGTGATGCTGCCATTTTTTCTTTGTTCTTCTTATTGCCCTGTACTGAATTACTTTTGCCTGTGGGTTTCTTTTGTTTTTGCAGATTTTGACTTTATTGAAATTTTATGTTTTTCTTCTTTAGTTTGATGAGTAGGTTTGTTAACTTTCTTTACGGCTACCTTGAATTTACCTTTATCTTCCTGGGTTGAACCAGTTTATTACTATTTGATGTCACATTGCTTTACACTCTATTGGAAAATTCTATTCCTACACTATTTATTCCCTCTTTTGTAGTTCTGACATTGTTATCATTTACAGGCAAAACTCTCTGACTCCCTGTTGTAGTTTGTTTAGATTTGGATATTCCTTGATGGTTCATTTCCTAGGCTAGTAGCTGGTTGGTATAATCTTGCATTCTAAATTCAGGCTGTGGTCTATTAATGTTGTTTTTTTTCTAATCAAACAACTGTTTGATTTGGTTTTCACATATTCCCTTAACTTCTGTTTATCTGGAAATAACCTAATTTCACCATCATATTTAAACAAGAGTTTCACAGCATGTATTATTCTTGGTTGGTTTTTTTTTTCTTTCAAGGTTTTATGTATGCCATCTCATTGTCTTCTTGTCTGCATGGTTTCTGCCAAGTAAGCAGAGCTTAGTCTTGTTGTTTCTCCCCTGCATGTGACTGTTTTCTTCAGCTACTCTCAAAATTGTTTCTTTGTGTTTGGTTTTAGCAAGTGTGATTATAATGTGACTTGGTGATTTTATTTGGGGGTCTATCCTATATAGGGATCATTGAGCTTCTTGGGTGATGTTCTTTTCATCTTTTGTGGTCTTATGTTTTCTGTCAGCAATTCTTCAATGAACCTCTCTATGTTTTCCATTTTTTCTCCTTTTTCTGGAATTCTGATTGCTTGCAATTTTTTTCATTTTGATGGTACACCACATAGTTCTCAGGTTTTCTTCATTTTTCTCCATTTTTTTTTATTATTTCTCAGAGTTGTATCTAAGTTTTTATCTTCAGCTTTGCTGTCATTGTCTTCCATCATTTCATATCTGCTTCTCAGCACCTATATAACACTGTCCATTTCTGAAATCTTGTTTATCTTTTGGATTTCTAATTGTTGTTAATGTATTATTACTAGTTATGAATTTATTCTGACATCTTTCTCTGTATTATTTTCCCAAATTGTTTCATTCTTTTGTCTGAATTTTCAATGAATTTGGCTACTTATTACCTCATTCTATCTGCTTTTCACTTCAACTCTTGGATAGTTCTCAGAATTAAGAATTCGAATTCCCTGTCAGGTAGTTTTTCTTCTTTTGGAATGTCATCTGATGTTTTATTGTGAATGCCTATGGGAACCATCCTGTCCTGTTTTTATTTTTTGTTTGTTTTTTGACATTGTGTACTATCTGCACTACACTCTATAGTTAATTTCTTCATTTACTGCTTACAGATCTGTTTCGTTCTTCCTGTTTTTTTGTTTTATTTGTTTATATCAGAGCAGACTAGCTGTGCATTCTTTGTTATTTGCACATCTGTGGTTATGATACTTTCACCTCCTTGTCCAATGAGCAGGACCAGTTGCTCAGCTGTGGTGTAGCAGGGCAGGCCCAGCTGAAGGGGAAAGGCTGAGATGGATTGTTTGTGGCATGTATTGGTACTGACAAATTGGACCAGGAATGAGTGTTGGGCAGGTTCTAGTTGGCAAACCCTGTGCTTATGTCACTAGTTACAAGGTGATCTGTCTCCTGCTGAGATTTCTATGAAGCTGCTTTCCCTGTTCCCTGTCTGCTAATCTCCAACAGAAGTCCAAAATGGTGAATCCATGCTGCATTAGCTGATAGGGGACTTTTGCTCACATCTCCTCTCACTCTCTGTTCTCTGTCAGTTTCTTATTCCATTTGGTATTTGGCTAAGTTCTTTATCTCTCTGTTTGACACTTTTGTTTCTAGGGTTGATGTTTGGCTCTATTTTATTTATTGTTTTGGATCTTTTCTGTGGAGGGATGGCAAGGTGCTTCTGTTTAGGGCAACATGTTGACTGACACCCTAATATCAGTGTCTTTATTTCACCTTCTAAACAGCCAAGCCAAGCCAAGTGCCGTCGAGTCACAAGCAAACACAAAAGGTAGAAAAAGTGATGCTGCTTGTTTGGCTGATAGTTGTTTGGTAAAACCATCATTAGGTATTATTAACTGGTCAGAATTTAACTTTTTGAAATATTTAGAACCAAGAACAAATTAGATTTGATAGACCAGTTGATAGTGAGGTTTTTGTTTGTTTGTTTGTAATTTCTACCTTTAACATTTCTGTGTGAGCTGGTCCATGGCACAACTAGTCTGTGCATTTTGAGAATCACAATAGTTCATTTAATATTCATCTATCAGACATTTTCATCTAGCTGTTATAATCGTGACAAAGTCCAAAGTTGGCATGTCATGTCCAATGTAACAGATATGAAAATACAAATTTTTTCTGCTCTCAAATATTGCTTTATTTTTCGCTAGCCAGATGGCTTATCTTTTCTTCCAAAGTATGTGTCTTAAAACAGCAATCCACACATTTATCTTCAATTTAGTGGGTGGTATCAATCAATGTAGAATTTCTATATTATTTTGAGAATTGTTATTTTATCGTGAAAAATAACTCTTTTTGGAAAGAGAGGGAAACCCACCCCTGCCTAACAGCTGTTCTATTCTCCACATTTCCATTTTTACTCTGATTTCTATTAAGTGTTCTAATCAATTCACATCTACCCATCATTATCAATCTCACTTGAACCTGGTAATACGGTGTTTAAATGCTGGACTGTTAACTGAAAAGTCAGTGATTGAAACCCACTAACCCCTTCTTGGGAGAAAGATGGTACAGTCTGTTCCTGTAAACATTTACAACCTCAGAAACTCTATGATATAGTTCTAGTCTGTACTACAGAGTCACTATGAGTCAGAATCAACTCAATAGCAGTGATTTTTTTATATACCTTACTTAAAATGAATCATTAATTATTGTAAAACGTTTGCTTAACTTGCAAGATAAAAGTGACAGAAATGGCACAGAGATTTCTTGGATGAAACTGTAGACTCTAGAAATAGTTTTCAAAGTGAAGTCATCTGTATTCAAACCAGAATTTGTAAAATAGCTGTAGCAATGATGAATTACTGTCTTTTGGAGCTAGAAAAGTTAAAAGAATAATAACCCAAGATTGTCCATGGGACCATACCAATATCCAGTGAAGAGCAAGGTAGGAAAAAAAAGTTTTAGATGTCCATTTCTCCCCCTAAAACAAACACCTCTCAAGTCTTCAGGAAATTCTTTTAATTAGGCTATTTATCCAAATGAATAAGAGTTAAGAGGTTCCAAAAATTTTAGTTTTTCTTAGATTTTATATTGAGTTTAGAAATGAGCACTGTTTTAAAAAATGAAACGTTCATCTCATTCGCAAAAATGTCTTTTACTCAATTGAATTGAATCTGTCCATATTGCTGTTTCTGTTAGTCAAAGAAGGCAAAGCACCAACATGGTGTAAAACAGTTCTATGTATCTTAATAAAATGCTAATTTTATATAGAATTGATCTTCAAGATAGCATTTCAAACATTTATACATGAGACACAAATTGCCTAATATATATATACACGTATATATGCCAAGTGCCGTTGATATATAAATATATATGTATATATATATCACAGCAGTTTATTGAGAAAAACCCCACTAGGTACAATGAAGCCAAAAATCAATCAAAGCATTAGAACTCATTTAAAACTCAACATGAAGGAATAAGCCCATGTAGAAGTAGAAGATGAAACAGATCCTTGAAGACCAGTCATGTAAAATGTTTTATAAGGATAATTGTGTTTCTGATTATATTTATGTGTGCATATATTCATGTAGACAAATGAGCACTGTTTTAAAAAATGAAACATTCATCACATTTGCAAAAATGTCTTTTACTCAGTTGAATTGAATCTGTCCATATTGCTGTTATCTGATTTTAAGACAACTATAGTTTGTTAAAACTAAGATTACTTTCACTTAAATAAAACCACCTAAACACACCATTTCTGTGGGACTATTACATTTACTGATTGCAAGTAAACTGAAGTGATTTCATGCCTTTATACTTTTTCATATTATTCCAAAATATTCATATGTGCCTTATTTCTAAAGTAATAGAAAACAATGGCATTTATAAATATCAAAAACTGAATTAAGAAATATATAATGATGGTGTTGGCATACTTTTGTGAATGCCATTGAAGATAATGAGCATAGTTGGCATTGATTTATATTTTAAGAGTAAAGTTAATGTGGACTTTTACTTCTGGTGCTATGACTGACTAGAGACTTTGAGAAGTCCTTCAGCTAGAAAATAATTCAAAGGTACGTAGCATACAGTTTTCATTGCATTACTAGATTCAAAAGAAGTGAGGAAGATATCTCAGCCCCTCCAACCAAAACAGTAAAGATCTTGAAGTTTAAAACAGATTTGGTGAGCATTTAACAAATCCAGGAGCCAGGTTGTCCTACTAGGAAGTATTGATATTATTATCATAATAGGAAGACTGAGTTGTGCTTCAGTGACATACTACTGAATCTTTCTCAGAGACTGCTATATTAAGCCACAGATCCTTCAAGGTCTTAAAGTGGTCATGAGGTTAGTCTTGCTACCTACCTCCTGGTGAAAATAATTCAAAATTCTTTTGAAGGGATGCATCGAAAATTTGAACAAATAGGCTTATCAGAAATTAAGATTAATGAAATATTACCACAAAATAAAAGATGACTCAAAACAAAAATCTTACCTATCATGAATAAAAACCAGAAGAAACAATAAAAACAAAATTAAACCAACAAGAATTTTATTAAAAAGCTGCCTATGGCAAGAGAAAACAAGATCATGGTTACTTTCATGGAAGTGACATCAAGGGGGTTTTTGAAAAGCTGGCAACATTTTATTTCTTAATCTAGATTCTAGTTATATAGGTGGTTCACTTTGTAGAAATTCATTGAGCTATATGTTTATTAGTGGTGCATTTTTCCCCATGTATGCTAATTTCAATTAAAAGGTGTTCTTTAAAAAGCAATACACATGTCAACTGTAGAGCAAACATTGAAAATGTTTTTAAAAGAAATATGTTTGCTATACCAGGAGTGGAGATAAAATGTAATCATATAAAATGCTTAATTAAAGCCAAAGAAAGAAGAAAAGTGGGGTAAGAGAGGAAATAAAGAGCAAATGCAATAGAAAACATACAAATATGGTAGATATTCACCTAAATATAGCAATATTTAAACGTGAATAAAAAGACAGAGATTGTCGGATTGGAATATAAAACAATACCCAACTATATGTTGTCTGTAAGAAAGCCACTTTTAATATAAGGACCCCAAGCCAAGTGCCGTCGAGTTGGAACCCAGGCAGTTTAAAAGTATATCTATTTTCAGCTTTTTAAGGAAGCACCAGATGGCTTTCCAAAGAGGTTGTACCAGTTTGTAATCCCACCAGCAGTGTAGGAGAGTTCCAATATCTCCACAGCCTCTCCAGCATTTGTTATTTTGTATTTTTTGGATCATGGCCAACTTTGTTGGGGTGAGATGATATCTCATTGTAGTTCTGATTTGGATTTCTCTGATAACTAATGATTGTGAGCCTTTTCTCTTGTGTCTTTTGGCAGCGTGGATGTCCTCTCTAGTGACATGTCTGCCTATCTGCTTTGTCCATCACTTAATTGGGTTATTTACCTTTTTCTTACTGATATTTTGCAGAACCTTGTAGATTGTGGAGACCAGATGATGGTCCGACATGTAGTTGCCAGATACTTTTTACCATTCTGTGGGTAGTCTTTTAACTCTTTTGACAAAGTCTTCGGATGACCAAAAGTGTTTAATTCTTAGTAGTTTCCGTTTATCTATTTATCTATACTATGCTAGCATTAACCAAAGTAAAGCTGGAGTACCCATATTAATTTCAAACCAGCAATCTTTGAAAACAAGAATTACTAGAGATAAGAATGGCACTGCATGATGTTAAAAAAGGTCAGTTCCCCAAGAACATATAACAATCCTTATTGTTACAGTTACAAAAGATCAGTAGAATATGTGCAGCAAAAACTGATAGAACTGCAATAATAAATAGCCAAATCCACTATTATAGTTGGAGGTTTCAGCATCCCTCTGTTTACTTAATAAGTAAAGCAGGCAAAATATTAGTGTAGATACAGATGAGCTGAAAAACATTATCAATAAATTAGATTGAATTGGCATTTATAGAATATTCAACCCTCCAACAACAGAATGTACAATTTCTTCCACATGGAACATACACCAAATAGACTATCTTCTGGGCTACATAACACAACTTACAAAATTTAAAGTATGTACTCAGGCCATAATGTAATTAAACTAAAAATTAATAACCAAACCCACTTCCACTGAGTTGATTCCAACTCATAGTGACACAATAGGACAGTAGAACTGCACCACAGGATTTCTAAGGAGTCCCTGGTGGATGTGAACTGGTGATCTTTTGGTTAGCATCCATTTCACTTAACCATTATGCTACTAGGGTTTCTGAAATTAATAACAGGAAACATAAAAATCATAAAAACTTAGAAATTAATCAACACATTCCTGAATAACATGTGGGGTAAAGAAGTCTCCTAGGAAATTTAAATAATATTTTGAACTAGATACACATGAAAATACACCTTTTCAAAACTTATAGGACTCAGAAAAAGACACTCTTAGAGGCAAATTCATGGCATTGACAGCATGTATTAGAAAAAACATCTAAAATCGATAACCAAACCTTCCAACAAGGAACCCTGGTGACATAATGGTTAAGTCCTCAACTGCTAACCAAAAAGTCAGTGATTTGAACTCACCAGCACTCAGTGGGCGAAAAGACCTGGTGAACTGCTCTCGTAAAGATGACTGTTTAGGAAATCCGATGGGGCAATTTTACTCTATTATATATTGTAGCTATGAGTGGGAATCGACTGAATGACACATAACAACAATTAGTTTCCATCTTAGGAAACAAAAGATAAAAGACCAACTGAAACCTAAAGCAAGCAGAAAAAAAAAAAAAGGAATAATAAAACTTAGAGCAGGAATCAAGGAAATTTACACAGGAATATAATGGAAAATATCAGTAAAATGAAAAACTGGTTATTGAAAAAGAGCGATACAATTGATAAAACTCTGGTCAGGCTAACTAAGAAAAACAGAAGATGCAAATTATACCAATATGAGAAATAAAAGAAGGGTCATCACAACAGATCCCATGGACATTAAAAAAAATAGAAATAGAAGAATACTGTGAACAACACTGGGGGAGCAGTGGTTAAGAACTCAGGCGCTAATCAAAGGGCTGATAGTTCAGATTTACCAGCCATTCCTTGGAAACCCTATTAGACCACTCTGCTCTGTCCTATAGGGTCACTAGGAGTCAGAATTGACTTGATGGCCGTGGGTTTGTGTTTTTTGGTTATAACCACTCTATGCCATAAACTTGATAACTTCAATAAAGTAGACAAATTCTTGAAACACACAGGCTACCAAAACTCACACAAGGAGAAATAATCTGAATTGACCTGTATCTATTAAAGAAACAATCTATAATTAACAAAGTTTCAAGAAGAAAGCACCAGGCCCAGATAGTTTCATTAGTGAAGTCTATCATGCATTTAAAAAAGAAATGGTAGTAGTTCTTTACAATTTCTTTCAAAATACTGAAGCAGAAAGAACACCCCCTAAGTTATTCTGAGGCCAACATTACCCTATTACCAAAAAAGACAATGATATTACAAGAAAGAAAAATTCAGACCAACATTCCTTATAAACAAAGATGCAAAATTCCTCAACATGGTATAGTTTATTTTCATTATATATGGTAGTTGCATTCTATAAAAGGAGCTCTGATTGTGCCATGGTTAAAAACACTTGCCTGCTGGCTAAAAGTGAGCAGTTCAAATCCACCAGCCACTCCACAGTTGGAAGATGTGGCATCCTGCTTCCATGAAGATTACAACCTTGGAAACCCTATGCAGCAGCTCTACTGTGTCCTGTAGAGTCACTGTGAGCCACAAACATTTTTTATTTTTTGTAAAGTTTGTTTTAATTAAGGTAAATATTAATTCCATACTGCAGTTTAGTAGGACAATAGAGATTCCGTACCTGTGGCTCCAGTCAGATAACCACTAGTACAAATTAGCTTCAAGTTACACATACTGCAAGAAAGAAGTTGAGTTACCAAAGATGTGCAGAGCTGTGGGGAAGGATACAGGGAGACAGAAGGAGGGAGAAGGAGAAGAAACAAAGAATTGAACATACATGCAGGCTTTTCCATACCACTTGCAATGACAGCCTGGTCCAGAAGTAGATTAGATGTAAACAAAGACAAGAAGCCACAGATTGTTGAACTCTAACCAACATCATGCTTTTGAGCAACATCTCAGTAGAGTTTGGAGCACTTCTTAAAGCAAAACAATTACAACAAACTGCTCCAAACAATCTTTAACCACCCCAAACTAACACCTAATTTATTTTAAACATTGGTATAAAATTCGATTTAAACAGAAAAAGGAAAAATGTTACCACATATGCCCCTATTGTGTGATTAATCTCTCCCTTAGATGCTTGCATCACCTGGAAGTGTAATTAAAAATAACCCCAAAAATTGTTGGGGTTGAGTCAACTCCCAATAACAGTGACCCCATAGGACAGCATTGAACTGTCCTTTAGGGTTTCCTAGGAGCAGCTAGTGGATTCAAACTGCTGACTTTTTTGTTAGCAGCTGAATTCTTCACCACTGCACTGCCCGTGTTCCTCAACTGTTCCATAAAGTTCTTGAAAGTACTGAATTAGTTAGTGAATACTGAAACAGCAGAGAATACTTCATTTTTTACCTCAAGAGCATGTTTGTGAAGAACTGCAAAAGAGCAGCAACTATTTTAAGCAAATAGGGTAGATTGGCAAATATGGCATCTAACAATGTATAAAAAGAATTATATGCTACAACTAAGTGGGATTTTCTCTAAATGTACACAGCTGGTTTAACATTTGAAAATCAACCATTGTAATTCATTATGTCAACAGGCTAAAGAAATATATATATATATATACATATGATCATATCAAATAATGCAAATAAAGATTTGACAAAAGTCAGTACCCAATGTTGATAAAGACTCTCAGCAAACTGGGAGTAGAGGTAGACTTTCTCAATTTGATTAAAAAAGCAAATCTACAGAACCATACAGTTAACATCTTACTTAATGGTGAAAGACTTGATGGACACTGTCTACCAAATGTTGAGGATACAGTGAGGTTGCCTTCTCTCAACATTACTATTAGTCATTGTAATAGAACATTAACTAGACAGTCTTGGCTAGTGTAATAACACAGAAAAGAAGTCATATGTTGAAAATAAATAAATAAAATTAAACTTATCTCCAAGTGATTGTCTATACAGAAAACTCTAACAAATCCAGATGGAATTAATAGCTGAATATGCTAAAGTTAAAGGACACAATCTCAGTATACAAAAGTCAATTGCTTTCCTACATAACAGCAATGAACAATAAGAAGTTGAAATTGAAAAAAAAAGAAAAACATTGTTTCCAAGAGCACCAAAAAAGAAAAAAAGAAAAGAAATTCCTATGCACACATCTAACAAAATACATACAAGAGCTAAAGAAAGAAATCAAAGATCTGAGTAAATGGAATGATGATCTATGTGTATGTATTGGAAGACTCTTTTTAAGTTGGTAATTCTTTCTGACTTAGTCTACAGATTCTACATAATCTTGACAAGTTATTTTGTAGTTACCACCAGATTCTAAAATTTAGGTGGAAAGTCAAATAAGACAAAACAATATTTTGAAAAGTCAGGAACACAGTACAATGGAAATAGGATAATTATTTCAACAAAAGGTGCTAGAACAAGCAGATGCCTGTGTGCAACAACAACAAAAGGAACTCAGACAGAAACCTTACACTTTAACCCTTAACTCAAAATGGATCATGGACCTAAATGTAAAACTATAAAATTTCTAGGAGAAAATCTACATGACCTTGAGCTTACTGAAGAGTTTTCAGATACAATACCAAAATCAAAATCTGTTAGAGAAAGATATAGATAAGCTGGACAGTATTAAAATTAAAGTATTTTTTAGTTTTAGTAATTCTTCTTTCTGATTAATCTCCTGAGTGAAACAAACAAACTCATTACCATGCAGTGGATACCAACAAATAGCTACCATATAAGACAATACGGTTTCCCATGCGGTTCCTAAGGAACAGTTGATTTGGTTAGCAGCCAAGCTCTAACCTCTGGGCAAACAGGCCTATGAATATGGTTTCTTTATATGGGATGAAACTTAGTAGAAGGCTATTACTCCTCAGTTGAGAGATTTTATTTAAATTAAAGATATTGTTTCTTCCTAGGCCAGTGCATCTACCAATTGCCTTTTAGATGGAATTTAAGAGTGTATTCATTTATGAAAGTGAAGCAATAACAATAATTTTTATACCATATTTTGTCTCACTTAAGTTCTGTCTTCTGGAAGACAACTATTTCTCTTTCAGTTCTCTTCTAACTGTAATACTTTTATCAGTTAACAAAGAAATAATGTATCAGATATCAAAGAAATAACTTTGGTTGACAGTTTTCTCATCCCAGATCCAACTGGACGGCATTTGGCTTGGCATCCCAGATTACTGAGAATTTCAATTTGAATTTGTATACAACTTTATATAAGACACATTTATATATATTCTCTTATTGAATTATCTCAAAACCCAAAAGAAGTAGGAATATGATATTTTATATTTGTTTTACAAATGAGATAATTGACAGTCTAATAGTTAGAAATCTGGGTTATACATCAAGTGGCAGTAGGAGCCCCAATTATAAATCTATAATCCATTCTTATTCACTATACCACAATGATTCTAGTACTTAGAATATTTTAAAAAATTATATCCCAACTTACACATATTCATTCATTTTGTTCATTATCTCACACCAGAATTGAGCAAGCTTTATTGTACGTTTGTTCTCTGTTAGTGTGATACAAATCTAAGTGAAAAAAATCCTCTTGTTTTTTTTTTTTGGATTAAGACTATCATGCTTAGACCAAGATTATATGAATAACTTGATTATAATAAAAGATACTGTGGGGCTACATAAGATTCTGGTGACAGGAGGTTGAATAAAATATGATTCCTGTCTTTGAAAAACATAAATCTAGAGGAGGAAATAGATTTGTAAATAGCTAATTCAATTACAGCGTGGAAAGTGCAGTGAAAGAAGCATGCACAGGGGACACACACAGAGGGGTGTGGCTAGATGCATAAGGAAGAAGAAGTTAATCAGGCAAACAGAGAAGTTCTAAGGAAGAGTAGGGTCATAAAACCCAGGATTATTACAATGAGGAAAGATGACTCATATGGCCAAATAAGACAGAGTGGTTCCAGGAAGGTAAGTACATGCTGAGAGCAATTTATTTAGTTTGCTAATATGGTTGGTTACGTGAGTGTAGGGGTAGTAGATGAAGACGCCATCCGCAGGAGGTGATTAATGAAAGAAAAGCTAGAAAATGGAAATACCACTATTTACAAGCTACTTTTCAATAAAGTTAGTTAAGAAGAAAAGGATATATGACAGAGTTCTATGAGGAATAGGACTACATGACAGGTCTATTAGGAGAGAAGATAGCTGAATATTTTGGGGGCGGAGATCATAGCATGGTAAAGAGGGAAGAACTGAAGACACAGGAGTGGAGTGGTGACTCATAGAGGAAATGCCAGACTGGAATCGGATGCGCAGCAGCAAGGAATGGACCTGCTGCAGGAGTCGAATCCCACTTCATCCTATGAAATTGAAGGAAAGGTGTTAGAGTGAATTCAGCAAAGTTAGCAGCTTGCGTACGGGAATAGAGAGGGATGGCCATAGGACTGATCAAGAGTCAGAACTGGAGAAAAATGCAGAACAAAATTCTGACTCATAAGAAGAAGGGAAAGAAAGAGAAAGGGAGGGCGGCGGGGGGGGGGACGTACTGGCCCGACAGAGACCGGAGACACACTTTCAGCTCAGTAAGGAATTCACTCCTGAGGCTCCCCGTTCAGCCAAAGATTAAACAGACCCTTAAAACAAATGAGACGAATGGGACCCACCAGCCCAGGGATAAGAATCAGAAGGAAAGAAGGGACAGGAAAGCTGGTAATAAGGAACCTAAAGCTGAGAAGGGAAAGTGTTGATATTTTATGGGTTTATTAACCAATGTCATCAAATGATAAGTGTACTGTTAAATGAAAAACCAGTTGTCCTCTAAATCTTCATCTAAAGTACAATTAAAAAAAAGTATTTGGTGATTCTCTGAGAGAGCATATTCACAAGAGTGTAGAGAGGACTAAGTAATTGAGGTTAAGTGGTAAAGTAGACTCATAATAACATAAACCAGTAAAAAAAAAAAAAAAAACACCAGTGTCTGTTGAGGTAATTTCTGCTTCTGGTGATCACAAGTGTGTCAGAGCAGAACTTTGCTCCACAAGGTTTTTAGAGCTTGATTTTCTTTTAGAAACAGATTGCTAGGCCTCTCTTCAGAAGCACATGTGGGCGGATTCAAATCTCCAACCTTTTGGTTAGTAGCCAAGTACCTTTACCATTTGCACCACACACGAATTCCACATGACAGTAGACAGGCTAGGACTGGGGTGAAAGGCTTAAACATAATAGAAAGAGAATAAGAACCAAAGTTGAAGAGTACAGATTTAGTGTCCAACATTGATTAAAGAACTAAGTACCTGAGTGATAATTAAAGTCACTGCACATGATGTCAGGTGACAGGATGGAGAGACTGAAAGCAGGGAGCTAGCAGGAATATTCCGACTCCACCTCAGCGTCTTCAGGGCTTTCCACATTAAGAGTTAAGGGATTTGAATAGCTCTTCAGCTCTTCAGAGATAGGGGGAGGTGATACTCTCGGCCAGAGCTAGAATTCGGAAAGGTAGGATATGATTGGGCTTTATCTAGCAGAAATGTTTAAGTCTATAATTCCTCTCTTTACCAAAGAACTTGAGTTCCAGAAGGCAGAGATGAATGTGTGGCACGGTAGGATACAGAAGGAACGAGGAGGAAGTAGAAAGCACTATGGGAATAAGAGTACAGAAAAGGATAAATGACTGGAAGGATTTAAAGTTCATGTGGAACTGGGAATACCAAGGGTATGAAACAGTCAAAATAAGTAACCCTAAAATTGCCAATGCAAATTTGGGTCAAAGACCAGAAAAACCATAGTATACTAGAATGCAGCCTGTTGGGGATATGTGCTTAATACTTATATTTATCTCTTGTTTTTATCAGTTCTTGCTTTAAGATGCTATAAAACAATGATTCATATACCTAACTTATTATTAGCTGGGGAACTTTAAAAAATAAGGTTTCTTCGGAGGCATCCCAGATCTTCTGAATTGTAGTCCCTGGAAATGGGACCCAAAAATCTTTCTTAAGGGATTTTCATCTGCAGTCAGGCTTAACAGTTGAGAAATATCTGAGCCTTTACATAGGTTGTCTGTTAGACTGATTTTAACAAAGTATATGCAAATGATATTGCTTTGACAGTATTAATTATGAATTCTATTGCTTGGAATAACTGTTTAAACTATTCATCAAGAAAACCAGCTCTACAGTTTATTAGCTTTGATTTATGCTAACTCAGAAGGTTTATTAAGAGCTTTACACACACCACCACAACCACATCACAGAAAACTCATATGTAACTTTGATAAAAATAGAGGGCAAGGCATTTTCGATATGTGATTGGGGCTTGGGGCAATTTGCACTTGGTTTCACCTGTGCCTTTTGACAACTTTGGGATGTTAATGGTGACAGAATGTGTACAGAATACCTGTGATATGGTGAATTGGAATAAAAGTTAAAAAACAGGACAGCAGTACGTTTATCCTTTGTAATGGAAAGTTCAATAATACTACAAACTGTAAGAACAGAAATAAAATAGCTATTTCAATGACCCAGGACATTTGCCAGGTTGTTTTTCTAAAAAGAAACAAACCTCAATTGTTACAGGAGATTTCTCTTTAAAATTGTACATCTCCGCTTAATTAAGGAACCTGGGTTGCTGATTCAGGATTGATAAATGTAGCTTTACTTGGAATAAAACAACCCAAACAGAACAATGAGAATATACCACACACTATTGTTCCTATCACATTGTCCCAAAGGTAGGGTTTCAAGGTTAGAATTTAAAAGAAAAAGACTTTCAGCTGAGGATTAGTTGGTTCCTACTTCTAAATTGGAGTTCCTGGTTGGTTCAAGTGGTTAATACATTCAGTTGTTAACCAGAGATTGGAGGGGTGAGTCCACCCACAGAAGGCTAGTACTCTACTTCTGAAAAATTAGCCACTGAAAACTCTATGGGGTCTCCATGAGTAAATCAACTGTTTTATTTCTAAATGAGAATTTCTAAAAGAAGAGTATGGATGCAAATAACTGTCCTCAAAAATACTCTCATAGATTTGGGGGATTGTTTTACTGGTGTGGTCTATGGAAAAGATGACTAGATCATGAGTTGACAGATCTAAACCTAGTCTCACTCTCTGCAACTAAATACCTACATGATCATTAAAAAGTCACTTCAATATTTAGACAGGGGAAATTATGACTTCAAAATTTCAGGATACATGCATGGTGGCATACATTTGAAAAGTTCCTTTGATTGTTCTTGCTTTAGTAAACTTAGAAGTTTCTTTTAGAGAAGTTTCTCTTTAACTTTGTTGTCATCAGGTGCCATCAAGTTGATTTCCGCTTACAGGAACCCATTTGATAGAGTTCAACTGACTGTGATCTTTCCTGGAGCCCATCAACAGGTCTTTCTCCAGAGGAGATGTTGGATGAGTCTGAACCACCAACCCGTCAATCAGCACCCAAACACTTAACCATTGCACTACCAGGGCTCCTTCTCTTTTATTTTAGGAACTGACTACACTGCCCACTAGTCTTCTGTTTGGGTTTTTTTTTTTTTTAATCTGTGTATGTTTTTTCTTTTTTTTACTTACGTCTGAGTGAAAATGTACATTCTCATATAAATTCGCATGCCCACCTACATGCAGCTCCCACTGTTCTCCCTGCCCGGTGACAATACACTCTTCTCGTCTGCTCCATACATGTCTTATCCTCCTAACAATTTCCTATCCCTTCCTCTCCATCCATTCTCCCCACTGCCTCCAGTAAGAGGTCAGCAGGACGACATCCTATAGTTGCATAGGACCATACAGCGCACACATAATATGGTTACTCTGTGTTGTCAAGTCCAGTCAATTCCTGTCTGAAGAGTTGACCTCCATTATGATTTATGGACAGGGGTAGCATCAGGGCCAGGGGCCATGCTCCCAGGGAAACCTTGAGGCCCCTGGACCATCAGTTGTGATCTAGTAGAGATCTCAGGGTGCACTTCTTTTTATTCTTGCGTTTCCAGTGAGACTCAACTGCGTGAGCTCCATCATGGCTATCACTGGTGGTGGCTGGGCACCATTTGATTCTTACGATCCCAAATCAATGTACTCACCCACTCACATGGGTCTCTCTATCTTCTGGGTTCTCATTCCCCCATGTCATTTTGGTCCTTGGTGATCATCCTTTCCTGCTGACTTTGGACCATTTGCTGTACCTTCAGATGGCAGCTTGTCAGCTTTTAAGACCCCAGACACCACTCACCAATGTGGAGTGCAGAAGGCTCTCTTAGAAAAACGCTAGTTGTGCCAATGGCCTCAGTTTCCCCTGAGAGCTTGGTCCTGACACCCCCGCCCAGCTACTTTGTGTTTGCGATACTGGGTTAAGATGGAGAGTAATCGTGTTATCTTGAAGTCCTGTTAATATTGATCTTTCTAATGTGTGCTATCACAGATTTCACCCAGCCAAATTTCTATCAACTATCTAATCTAAACTCTCCACCTCTCACCCTTCCTCCCTCTGCACCCTTGCTGCTGTCAAAGAGTCTTTTCTTCTATGTGTGAGTTTGTTTTTAAGTTCCTATTGTAGGAGTCTCATACAATATTTGTCCTTTTGTTGCTGACTGCTTTCACTCAGCATAATGTCCTCCAGTTGAAACCAGGTAATGAGGTGGTTCCTAAAATCATCAATGTTCTTCATCATTGCATAGTGTTCCATTGAGCATATATGCCATTGTTTACCTATCCATTTCTCTGTTGTTCAGAATCTGGGTTGATTCCATCTTTTTGCTACTGTGGACTGTGCTGCAGTGAATGTTCATGTGCATATATCAGTTGGTGTGAATGGCCTTGATTCTGTAGGATACATTCCAAGCAGTGGAATTACTGGATCAAATGGTGTATCTATATCCAGCTTTTTAAGGAAGTGCCAGATTGTTTTCCAAAGAGGATGCACCATCTTGCAATCCCACCAACAGTGTAAGAGAGTTCCAATTTCTCCGCAGCCTCTCCAGCATTTGTTGTGCTTTTTTTGGATCATGGCCAATCTTGTTGAAATGAGATGGTATCTCATCATAGTTTTGATTTCAATTTCTTTAATAGCTAATGATCGTGAGCACATCCGGGTATGTTTTTTGGCTGCCTGGATCTGTTCTTTAGAGAACTGTCTGTCTACCTCCTTTGCAGATTGCTTAACTGGATGATTTATATTTTTCTTATTGATACTTTGTAGTACCGTATAGATTATGGAGATCAGACATCAGCCTGACATGTAGTTGCCAAATATTTTTTCCCATTCTATAGATGGTTTTTTAAATTCTATTAATAAAGTCTTTCAATGAGCAAAAGTGTTTGATTCTTAGTAGTTCCCGTTTATCTATTTTCTGTTCTATTGATTGTGGTTTGTTTGATAGATTTTGAAGTCTGCCTACGTTGTATATTAAAACTTCCATTGTTTTTCCTACTTTTTCTTTGATGAGCTTTATCATTTTAGATTTGATATTAGGTCTTTTATCCAGTTTGAGTTGGTTTTTGTATAAGGTGTAAGATATGGGTCTTGTTTCAATTTCGTGCAGATGGACATCCAATTTTGCCAGCATCATTTGTTGAAGATACTGTTTTCACCCCAGTCTAATGTCTCAAGGCCTTTGTTGAATACCAAGTGTTCATAGGATGATGGTGTCATCTCTGGGGTCTCAATTCTGTTCTATTGATCTATCTGTCTGTTTTTGTACGAGTACCAGGGTGTTTTGACTACTGTGGCAGTGTAATAGGTTCTAAAGTCAGGTAATGAGAGACCTTCCAGTGTGTTCTTCTTTAATAGTGCCTTATTTATGCAGGGCTTCTTCCCCTTCCAGACAATGTTGGTAATTTGTTTCTCCACCTCATTAAAAAATGTCACTGGAATTTGTATTGGGATTGCATCATATAAGTAGATTGCTTTGGGTAAAACTGAGACTGCTGAACTTTTCTATCAGTTTGAGTAGTTTATTTACAGATTCTTTAGGATTCTCTGCGTATACAATCATATCATCTGCAAAAAAGGATATTATTACTTCTTTGCCTATGCAAATGCCCTTTATTTTTTCATCTTGTCTCATTGTTCTGGCAATGTAGAACTTCTACTACAATGTTGAATAGAAGAGGTGAGAGTGGCATCCTTGTCTAGTTCCTGTTCTCAAGGGACACTGTTTCAGTCTCTCTCCATTCTGGATGATGTAAACAGTTGGCTTTGTATAAATGGCCCTTACGGCATTGAAGAATTTGCCATCTATTCCTATTTTCCTCAGAGTTTTCAGCATGATTTGGTGTTGGACTTTGTAAAATGACTTTTCTGCATCAATAGACAAAATCAGGTGATTCTTCTCTTCTGTGTTATTTATGTGGTTGGTCACATTAATTGTTTTTCTGCTGTTGAACCAGCCATGCATCACGGATATGAACTTGGTCATGATGGATTATTTTTTTGATATGTTGTTATATTCTATTGGCAATTTTTTTTTTGAAGATTTTTGCATCTAGATTCATGAATGATATCGGTCTGTAGTTCTCCTTTTTGGTTGGGTCGTTCCCTGGCTTTGGTACCAGGGTTACGCTGGCTTCATAGAATGAATTTGGGAGTAGTTCATCCCTTTTTATACTGTGAAATAGTCTCAGTGGTACTGGAGATAACTCTTCTCTAAAAACTTAATAGAATTCTGCAGTGAAGTCATCTGGGCCAGGGCTTTTTTTGTCGGTAGTTTTGGGATGACATTTTCAATCTCCTTGTTTGTGATGGGTTTATTAAGTTGTTCTGCTTCACCTTGTGATGATTTTGGTAGGTCAAGTAGTCTAGAAATTTGTCCATTTTGTCTAGGTTTTCAAATTTGTTAGAGTATAGCCTTTCATAGTATTCTGTTACAATATTTTTTATTTCTGTTGGAACTGTTATGACATTTCCTCTCTCATTTCTTATTTGGGTTATTTGTTTCCTGTTTTTCTTTAGTAAGTTTAGCTAATGGTTTGTCAATTTTGTTGATTTTTTTCAAAAAACCAGCTTTTGGTCTTTTCAGTTTTTTCAATTGTTCTTCTATACTCTCATTTGTTTAGTTCTGCTCTAACCTTTATGATCTGTTTTCTTCTGGTGCTTGAAGAGTTCCTCTGTTATTCTCTCTCTACTTCTTCAAGCTGTAGAGTTAGTTCTTTGATTTGGTTTCTTTCTTCCTTCAAGATGTGTGCATTTACGGAGATAAACAGATCTCTGTGCACTGCTTTGGCTGTATCCTATAAGTTCTGGTACAAAGTCTTTTCATTCTCATTGGAATCTGTAAATCTCCTTATTTCATCCTTGATTTCTTCTATAACCCATGGCTTCTTAAGCAAGATGTTGTTCAGTTTCCATGAGTTCCACATTCTATGTTTTTTCTGCTATTGATTTTGACTTTCATGGCTTTGTGATCTGAGAAGATGCTTTGCATTAATTCAATAGTATAGATTTTGTTGAGAATTGTTTTATGTCCTAACACATGGTTTATTCTGGAGAATGCTCCATGTGCACTGGAGAAGAAGGTGTAGTTTTCCAGATAGATAGAAAGCTCTCTATATGTCGATGAGGTCTAGTTGGTTAATTGTGGCAATGAGGTCTTCTGTGTCTTTATTGAGCCTTTTCCTGGACAATCTGCCCAATATTGAGAGTGGAGTGTTGAAGACTCCCACTGTTATTGTGGAGTGATCTGTCTCATTTTTGAGTTTAGTCAGTGTTTCTTCAATGTGTTTAGGTGCTCTAATATTAGGTGCATAAATATTTAATATTGTTAAGTCCTGATTGTGTACTGAACCTCTCAGCAATAAATAGTGTCCTTCCTTGCACATGATGTTGGATTTTACATTAAAATCTGTTTTATCTAAGATTAGAATTGTCATACCTGCTCTTCTTTGTTCAGTGTTAGCTTGATGTGTATTCTTCCATCCATTAGTTTTCAGTTTGTTCATATCTTTAAGTCCAAGGTGAATTTCTTGTAGGCAACATATGGATGGGTCATGTCTTTTGATCCAAGATGCCACTTGATGTCTCTTTACTTGACCATTCAGTCCATTGACATTCAGTGTATTTATTGATAGGTATGTGTTTAGTGCTGTCATTGTGATATGTTTACTGTTGTGTTGATGTTTTCTCTATTGTTCTTATTAATCTGTTCTGGGACCTTCTTTGTGAGTTGATTTTTTACCTTTTTCAGGGTTGGTTTTGTGGCTGTTGGGCCTCCTGTATAATATTTCTTGATTTGATATGTTGCATCTTTCTTGTGCTTTATGGATGCCCAAATAATCCCCCTTAATAAACTATATGTAAACCCAATTTTAATTACTACCAGTCTTGTCAACTTCCTCTCCATCTGGAAGGACTGTAACGACTGTAGTACATCCCTCTTTTTAATATGATGACATCACGGTTTTCATTATATGATCACTGGATCACTTCTTTCACTATTATAGTTTGATTGAGTTTGTAGCCCTCTCTAACTGAGTAGGTTTCTGGGTGATGTAACCTGTATTTGCTTCTAAAGTATAAAGTTAGTGGTTTTGTTATTCTAAGCCACGAGATTCTTTCAGCATTTCTTGTAGCTTTGGTTTGGTTTTTACAAAGTTTCTGTTTATCTGCAAATGTCTTCATTTCATTTTCATATTTGAAAGATAGTTTTGCAGGTTATATAATTCTTGGTTGGAAGTTCTTCTCCTTCAAGGCTTTGACTGTGTCATATCACTGTCTCTGTGCTAGTATTGTTTCTGCTGAGAAATCTGATGAAAGCCTATAGGGTTTTCTTCTGAGTGTTAGCTTTGCTTTGAGTCTTGCTGCCTTTATGAGTTTCCACTTATGTTTCATTTTGTTAAGCATGATTATAATATGTCTTGGAGTCTTTCTTTTGAGATCTATATTGAGTGACATTTGATGTGCATCTTGGATATCTGTATTCTGTTCTTTCATTATTTTGGGGAAGCTTTCTGTCAGCAGCTCAGGAATAATATTCTCTGGGTTGTCAGATGTCTCACCCTGTTCAGGAACTCCAATTAATTGTAGATTGTTCCTCTTAGTAGAGTCTCCCATGCTTCTTAGTGCTTCTTCATTTTTCTTTTTTTTTTTTTTTCCTGATTTCTCCTCATAGATGCTAGAGTCGATAGCTCTGTCTTCCAAGTCAGGAAGTCTATTTTCCATCTGTTCCATTCTGTTTTCTTGGCTTTTAACTGAAGTTTCTGTCTTTGATTTTGCTCTTGATCTGTTGGATTTCAGATTACTGGTGTTCCATCAGATTGAACAGCTTGCTTAAATTTTCATTTTGCTCTGTTGCATTTTGTATAAGCTCTAGGAGGTTTCTATATATAATCCTAATCCTTTTGTATTCACTTTCAAATAGTTTCAGAAAGCTTTCTTCATCTGGGAAGTTCTTTGGTTGTTTCTTTTGGGGGAGTTCTGAAGCTGTGAGTGATTTCTTCATTATGGTTTTCTCCAGAGTTTGTTGCTTTGGGGGTATCATGTGAGTCACTAAAGGCTGGGAGATATGCTATGAGGATGGACTGTAGTTGTTTCTCTATGCCATCTTAGAATGAAACATAAAAGGTATCTGACCACTTCCACAGTCAGTCAGGTTTTCGGGTGTACAGGTTCCTCTTCCCAGCCTGGAAAGTAAGCACCTCTATATCCAACCCTGGATGTTATAAACTAGTTCAAAATATAGAAAGGCCACTGACTTGTTGGCCTCTGCTGCCGGCCCCAGCTATAGGCAACACTGTGTGAAATACTGCTTTTCTGCTGGAAAAGTGCTCTCCTCCAGGCAGGCACTGCCTCCCAGCCTAGGAATTAGGTCCAGCTGAGGCCTCCATATGGGTATATCTGCCTCCCACTGGAACAAGATGGCATCCTGCAGAAGCTGCCTGTCTGCTCGGTACAGGCTACTCAATTGTGGAGGTGAAAAGACAGGCCAAATGCCGAGGCCCATCACCCACAAAGGCCTCTGTGAGCAAAGCTACAAGCCTATGTGATGGTGGGCGGATGCATCTCACCCCTGACATATTTTTGGCCGTACTCTCCCTGATGATATTTTGCATCCTAATTAAACCTTCCTCAAAAATACCCTCTTATTTCCCAGCACAAAGATCAAAGAAGATGCCTTCTAAGAAGGGTTTTGCAACCCCCTCAGCTTAATGAATTCCAACACAGTACGCCCAGCCTGGGAATACTGAGGCCGGCTCGGCTCTGCTGGCTTCCCCCAACTGCACTTCCCTCTCCACATGTGAAACACAAGATTTCAGGAAGGCCCTGGGAAGTTTCCACTGTGTGGACAATCCTCCACACAGTCCTTAGATATAGACATCCTACTCCCTACATCATGAAGATAGATAGGCTCCCAAGTTTATTATAATTGGTATTACAAATGAGTAAATACTAAAGAAATATCCTTCTTAGAACAGCTTAAGGGTGGGGGACGGTGAACGCTTACTATCCTCACAGGAAGAGATAGAATAAGAACAAACGAGGAACAAATAGAGACGACTCGCTTTTGATGAGTCTACCCTTCTTTCTGTATCCTTGACCTCGAGATATGAATAGAGCTGATTAAGCTCAAGACATAACTTTATTTTCACTGTTAATTATCACCACAATATACTTGTCTCGGGCCATTATCTGGAAGGCCTTGACAATTAATGTGAAAAGAGACCATGAGGTGTCAGTTTCTTACTAGCCAACAGCTTACATAGCCAAAGACCAAGGTGAAATCACATCATCTCATTGATTATAAGAAATAAAGAAAGGCAGGCCCTAACAGGCTGCTGATCTCCAGATTCCTGGTTGTCTCAGTCTCATTTCTTCCTTTGCCGACGCCACCCATCGCTTCGTGATCCCAGACCCCACAGAGGCTGGCTCCCGGCAGCCAAAGGTGCTGAGATGCACAGATTCCAAAGTCAGGCTCCCAAAATGTGGGAATTTCGCCCCCCAAACCCACCAGTGGTGTGTCCAAGATTAGCTGCTGTTCAAGTCCCAGCTCTGCCCACTGGCTAAGACAGTGAAAAAAGTTAAAATGGAAGGTTACCTTCAGTCTGTGAAAGCCAGCATTCAACCAGAGCAGGGGTTGGTGAAAGAGAAGAAGTCTTCCATTCAGTGGTATGAAGTCCAAATTGACAGCCCTATGCCATATCCAGAAGGCTCCTATTATATCAATTCAGGTCTTGGTTTCCAGAGGGATTTAGGGAGATGTGTACATAGTCCGCCATGTTGACTCCACCTTCCTCCATCTCTGTTTTGAGAAACTGAAACTTGTAGGCTTTGTCTTAAGTTCTACAGGCCTCAAAGAGACAATCCTACACAGTAACAAGGAGATTTTTTCAGGGAAAGGTTTGCAAAGGCACTTCTGACTCCCACAAAGCAATTGAGCTTGCATCCTGGTACTTTTGGGTGCCCTTGCTTTAAAAGAGAACCTCTTAAGAATAAACTGAAGGCATAGAATATCAATTTGGTTGGTTGGTTGGTGGGTTTTGTTATGATGATAATAATTATTGATCACTGTTTCACTCTTCTCTATCTGGAGTCTTCTCAGGTCTATGTGGGATTCTCGAATTCTTTTGGCGCCCCAAAACATTTTTTTTTTTTAAATAACTGTTCTATGATGATGGTGAGCACTGGCAAGAAAGCCTTGTATACCTGCAATTATATCAGTTTTTATTTCAGTTATTTGAGGTTTATAATTCTTCTGTACATTGTTGGATTTGATTTACTAATATGTTTCTGAGACTTATTGCATCTATGTTCATGAAAGATAGTGCTCCACAGATTTCCTTTCTTCAGATGTCTTTCTCTGATGCTTACTATTACAGTAATGCTGGTTTTGTAGTATTGGTTAGGAAATATTTCCTCTGCTTGTTTTCTGGAAGAAATTGTAGGGAATTGATACCTTTCCTTTCTAAAATCCTTGGTAGAATTCACTAGTAAAATCATCTGGGCCTAGTGCTTTCTTTTTATCTTCCTTACCTTCTTTCTTGTTTTTGAAAGTTTATTAATTATTGATTCAATTTCTTTGATAGATAAAGATTTGTTCAGATGCTCTGTTTCTTCTTTTGTGAGTTTTGTAGATTGGGTCTTTTAAGGAATTGATCTAGTTTATCATGTCTTCTCTCTCTCTCTCTCTTTTTTCCTCCTTGGTTAGAGTTTTACTAATTATATTCGTCTTTTCCAAGAACTAGCTCTTGGTTTTGTTGATTTTCACTATTGCTTTCAATTTCATTGATTTTAGACATAAATTTCTCTTCATTTTGATTTGTTAAGATGGAAGCTTGGGTTATCAATTTTTTCTTTTTAAATATATACACTCAATGTGGAAACCCTGCTGGCATAGTGGGTTGCTAACCAAAATGTCAGCAGTTCAAATCTGCCAGGCACTCCTTGGAAACTCTATGGGGCAGTTCTACTCTGTCTGTAGGGTCACTGTGAGTCAGAGTCAACTTGATGGCAGTGGGTTTGGTCTTTGGTTTGGATATTTAATGCTTTAAATGTCCTTGTAAACATAGCTTTTGCTACATCCCACAAATTTTAGAAAGGCGTATATTCATGTTTGTTTGGTTCAGTGTTTCTGTTTGTTTTTTAATTTCTCTTGAGAGTCTTCTTTGAACCACAATAATAGTATGTTTGCCCATTCTTCTTTATCCTACCATTTTTTGTTTTGCTTTGGATGAAAATTTACAGAGAAAATTAGATTCTCATTAAATAATTAATATACATACTCTTTTCTGATATTGGTTGCCATCCCAACTATGTGTAAACACTCTCTCCTACCTTGGATTTCCAATTACCAACTTTCCTATCACCTCCTGCCTTCTCATCCTGGCCCCTGGGCTGGTATGCCCATTTGGTATCATTTTGTTTTATGAACCTGAGTGCTCTTTCACTGACGGGAGTGACTTCAGTACTGAGTTAAAAGGGTGTCCAGGGAACACATTCTTGGAGTTCTCCAGTCCCTGTCAGAGTAGTAGGCATGGTCTTTTTTTTCTCCAGCTGTATCCAGTACTCTCTATTGTGATCCCTATCAGGGAAGCTGGTGATGTAGCCAGGCACCACACAGTTGTGCTGGATTCAGTCTGGTAGAGACTGTGGTAGCTGTGGTCCATTAGCTTTTTGGACTAATCTGTCACTTATGTCTTTGGTTTTCTTCATTCTCCCTTGCTCCAGGCTGAGTGAGAACACTCAGTATCCTAGATGGCTGCTGAATTCTACCACTTTTTGATTCATGTATTTTGACATTCTGCTATGAGGCACATACACAGTATGAATTGTTTTGTGTTCTGGAAGAATAGGTCCCTCTCATGGATTGAATTGCATCCCCTTAAAAAAATGAGTGTAGCTATTTCACTAGGTCATGATTCCAAGTATTGCATAATGTTCCTATATGTTGTAAATCCTGCCTCTGTGATGTTAATGAAAGATTATGGATAATGGTCATATTAGTGGGGCAGAAATCAACGTGTAAGACTTCATTGTACCTTGCAGAAGTCTTTTGGGATAAAAAGGAAAGGGTAGCCAACAGAGAGTTGAGGAATCTTGTACTGTCAGGAGAGAAGCAGTTCCAGGAGCAGAGTACTTCCTTTGGACCCAGGGTCTCTGCACCTCAGAAGCACCCAGTCTGAGGGTAATTTGATGACAAAGACCTTGCTCCAGAGCCAACAAGAAAGTCTTCCTCTTGAGCTGATGCTCTGAGTTTAGACTTGTAGCCTACTAAACTGTGAGAGAATAAAATTGCTCTTTTTAAAGCCATCTAATTTTGGTATTTCTGCTTTAGCAGCACTAGATAACTAAGACTGTCTGATTATAATTACACAGTGCTCCTCTTTACGCTCAGTAGTTTCCCTTGTCCTGAAGTCCATTTTGTCTGAAATTAAAATGGTCATTACCCACTGACTTCGAGTCAATTCCAACACATAGTGACCCTATGGGACAGAGTAGAACTGTGCCATAGAGTTTCCAAACAGTGCCTAGTGGATTTTGGTTAGAAGCCATACTGCTTGACCACTATGCCATATAGACACTACATATTCTTTTTGATTAGATTGAAAGATTAGTATCTTTCTCCATCCCTTTACTTTTAACCTGAGTTCTTATATTTAAAGTGGATTTCTTACAGACAACATAATGAGTTTTCTTTCCTTATGCATTCTATTTCTTTTGATTTATATACTTTAGCATTAACATTTAAAGTGACAATTGATTATTGATATATTGGGGTTGATACATACCAAGTTTGTCTTTTTCATTTGTTTTTTTTTTTTTGTTGGCTTTTTTTCTGCCTTCTTTGATTTTAACTGACAATTTTAGATGATTTCATTTTATCTCTTAGCATCTCAGTCACACTTTTTTTGAAAAGTATTTTTATTGGTTGCCCTAGAGTTTATAAT
This sequence comes from Heterohyrax brucei, assembly GCA_028571685.1. Lineage (NCBI taxonomy): Eukaryota > Metazoa > Chordata > Mammalia > Hyracoidea > Procaviidae > Heterohyrax > Heterohyrax brucei. The sequence continues at coordinate 43,510,792 of CM053152.1, forward strand.
ATATATTTGTACTTAATCTAAGTCTAATTTAAAATAACACTACACCACTTCATGTTTACTGCAAGTATGTTATAACTACGTGTTCTCTATTCCTTCTTCCTGTGACTTGTAACACTGTTGTCATTTATTTCACATATCTATACACAATAGTCAACAAATACGCTGTTATTACTAAACTGTTACCTTTCATATCAATGAAGAATAAAAAAATGAAAGGATTTTATCTCATTTATCTTTATCTGATATGATTCCTTTCTTCACATAGAGATGTGTTTCTATCTTTTTCCTTCTTTCTGAAGAGTTTCTTTCAACATTTCTTTCAGGGAAATTCTACTAAACAATTGGTTCAATGTTTGTCTGAAAAGTTCTTATTTCTCCTTCACAATTGTAAAATTTTATTTATTTTATTTGGGTAGGGGAGTGAAAATATGCACAATAAAAGATACACCACTTCAACAGTTTCTCAAAGACAGTTCAGTGACACTGAGATATCACCTGATTTTTTGCAGTCAATTTCTCTCCACCCCTAACCCTAGAATTTGAATTTTGAATCAGAGGGAACAGGATCCAAAATGTGGGAGGAGTCATTCACACATGTGTACAGCATTATGCAGTTCAAAATGTCTTTCTACTTTCACGATCTCCTTTGTTTCTCACATACAAAGCCATGAATACTCAGAGGAACTACGTGACATGGGTCAGAGGGTTTTCAAAGTCAAGAGTCCTACTGGCACCCTCCCACAGTTCCTGAAGTCTTGCTAGTGGGTCCCTGGATCAGGGTTCCTGGGAAGCTTATGGTTGTATTGTAGGGTCTGGGTGTACTGTGAAGACTGGGGAAAGTCTGCTTGAAGCCTGTTGGCATATATTTAAGCTATGTCCAGTCTTCTGATGAGCTCATCAAAGGTGTTCTTCATTTCTATTAGAGTTTTAATTAATTTACATTTTTTTGATATGTTCTTTTGAATCTTTCTTAGAGTTTTTATCTCCTTACATAACTGTTTTTCAGTTAGAGTCCTTAAAATATTAATCACAATTATTTTAAATTACTGGGTGATTGGGAAATCCTTGTGGAAGAGTGGTTAAGTGCTTCATCTGCTAAACGAAAGTTTGGCAGTTCAAATCTTCCAGGCATTCCTTGGAAATCCTGCAGGGCTGTTCTACTCTGACCTGTAAGGTCACTATGAGTCAGAATCGACTTGATGGTAGTGGAATTTTGTCTGGATCTGATAATTTCAAGATCTTTGTCGTATCTGGGTTTGGTCCTGATGATGTGTTTCTTCAGTGTGTGCTTTTTGTACGTTTGGAATGCCTTGCAGTTTCTGGTTGAAAGTGACATGCTGTATCAGGTAAAATAAATTGTGGTAAATAGACCTTTGGTGTGGAGATTGGTGGGCATTTTGTTAAGAGTTACAATGTTTAGTGCTTGCTATGGATATAGGGTCGCTATGATTTGGAATCAACCTGATGGTAGTGGGTTTGGTTTGGTTCTGTAGGTATAAAACAAAACAAAACCAAAAAGCAGAATTGTCATTAAATTGTTTTCAACTCATGGCAACTCCATGTGTTACAGAGTAGAGCAGAGCTCCATAGACGTTTCTTGTCTGTAATTTTTATGAAAACAGATTGCTGGGTTTTTCTTCCATGGTGTCTCTGGGTCATTTCAAATCACTAACCTTTATGGTAATCCTGTTGCTGTGAAGTTGACTGTATATGATCGAGTAGAACTGTTCCATAGAGCTTCCAAGAGATGGCTGGTGGGTTCAAATTGCCAACAGGCCATAATATATTCACACCACTCAGGGTCTTGTCCACATTTTTGTCTATATTCTTAACTTTGGTCTTTCCTAAGTAATCCTGCTCAAAGAGAGTCAGTGTGTCTTGCAGCTGTTTGAGCTATAATACACTGTTGTTAAACCAGGTGCTATTCTATAATATTTTCATTAAATCTCAGGGTTTTACCTGTGTTTCCCAGTGGCACAGTTGTCATATTTTCTTCTCTCATTCTCCCTGCCCTAACTGCAGCATTCCCCATATTTTTACATAAATCACTGACTTTGATTGATTGCTTCTTATGCTCCTTTAACTAAAACAAATCTACCGCTATAAAGTCCATTCCTATTTTCCTATTTTGTCTCCACTAAGGAGTAGCTGGGACGGCCAAAAACCAAACCCATTGCTGTTAAGTTGATTTTGAATCAGAGATCCTATGGAACAGAGTACAACTGCCACATAGGGTTTCCCAGGAGTGCCAGGTGGATTCAAACTGCCAGCTTTTTGGTTAGCAGCCATAGCTCTTTTTGCCCCTGGAGTGTAGACCTCTTTTATATAGACGACATTAGGCATATTTCACAATGACTACTCTTCTCCACCCACTGCAATGCACCAGAATATGTATCTTGACTCTTCATCATGAAAATCTGGTGGGATTCCCAGAGGGAAAGACTGTGGAAGTGTGGGTAGCTCTAAGACTGTAGAACCAGGAGTTTATTACTCTCAGATATTGCTGTCATCATCCAGCAATGTGTCAAAATTACCATTTAATGTTTCAACTTGTTAACATTTTGGTAGTGTCTGTCCTGTGTAAGCAGATTTAGGTACATCTTGCTAGCTGTGCATCTCTCTCCAGATTTATAGTAGCTGTTGGCTTTGTTGGCATAGTGGTTAGGTACTATGTCTGCTAACCAAAATGTAGCCGTTCAAACCTACCAGGTGCTCCTTGGAAACTATGGAGCAGTTCTACTCTATCCTATAGGGTCACTGTGTGTACCAATCAACTCAGCTGCAGTGGGTTTGGTTTTTTTCATTTATTGGTCCTGTGACCTAAATTCTTTGATGAGTCAAAAAACATTATTTGTTTTTCAGTTTGTACAGTTTTTTTTTATAATGAAGGTAATATTGACTTTCAAATTTTAACCCTAAATCTGGAAGTCTACGGAGCTATTTTTACTTTTATTAAAATATTAATTTATATTCCGAGTAGCTTTGTTGTCCCTGCAGAAAAAAGTAAAAGTCAACTTAGGGTGTCTTATTGTAGTGAAGAAGTGCAAGACATAAATGAAGGAAGGATTGGCTAGGACATTAAATTTTAAAACATAAAATAGTTGAATTAACAGAGTTTTCTATTCTCTGTACTGATAAACTTAAAATTTTATGAAATTTATTTTGATATGATTTTGATCCCTTTGAAAGATAGTTTCAGATTATGGGTCAGTGGGTCATAAAAGTGATACTTCAAGTACAGACAGTCACGCAGTGAGTTATGAGAAATGATACTCAAATTGGAACGTGTGAAAATTGAGTGAGAGAGCCACAAGTTTCAAGTCTTACTGAAATTGGAAGGGAAGATTACATTTCAACAGATAAAATGTTGTTACATTAAAATATTATTTTAAATTCAATTTTTTTTAGTTTCATTTTGAGATAATGTTAGACTTGCAAAAATAGTACAAAGATTTCCTGTATACCTTTCATCTAGTTTCTCTGAAAGTTAGTATCTTATATGACCAGTGCAATGATCACAACCAGGAAACTGACAAAATGATGCATTTATCCAAAATAAAATCTCCATTTCCAATCCAGTACTACACTGTTCATCTTAGTCTTACTCCCAGCCTTTATTTGTAACCTTTTTCCATGGAAAAAAAAATACAGCTTTTGTTATCCAAAATAAAATTATTTGTTTTCCCAGTCCCAGAATAAACATAGAGTAAAGGCAACTTTGTGTTGGTGCACTGGTTAAAGTACTTGGTTTCTAACCAAAAGATTGCTGGTTCAAACCCACCAGCAACTCCACAGAAGAAAGATGTGGTAGTCTGCTTGTGTAAAGATTACAGCCTTGGAAAACCTATGAGGCAGTTCTATTATAACCTACAGAGCTGCTAGAAGTCAGCATCAACTTGATGACAAGAGTAACAGTTAGTTTCAAAACTACCCAGATATTCCTCTTTAATAAACAAATGACAATCTAGAGTGCAGTGTTTGTGTGCAGTTCTTTAAACAAAGATAGTGTAGAGTTCCTGATGTCTTGCATTTATAGGGAAGTATTTCCAGAGTTTTGTGCCTCTTATTTAATGTGGTTATTTAACAAACAGTTGAAAAGCTTCAACCCAATAATCATTTATCCAGGTCTAAAACCTTGCACTGTAGCACCTAATTTGTTTCAACTATATAAAATTCTCCATCTTAACCTTCTCATATTATTAAAGCTTGCTTTGTTGGATCCAACTCGACGGCACTTGGCTTTGGCTGGCTTTGTTTTTCTGTTTATTTTCCTATTTTTTTATTTTAAAAAGCTGATAAAGTACAATGGCATGTAAGCCCCACAAGGGGAGAGATTGACATTTTTTGCTTTAATTGTCTGCTGTAACCTCAATACATAGAATGGAGCTTGACATACACTAGTCACTCAATAAAAATCATTGACTACAATACTCAAATAATTATTAAAAAAGTATACAACAATGGCAATTCTGCCAAAATTAAGGTTAAGCTCCTGGGTGACAAGCAACCACCACTAGGTGACAGTATAAAACATGCATACATCAGCTAATTTATCAATATCCAGAGCTGACTCATGAAAGGCAGTTTAGGGATGTTATTATGAAATACACATATTTTCAATTATGAAAATCTAGAGGTAGTCATATAAGAGAAATTGAATATCAAATTCGAGGCCTATCAAGTGAACATTTGTGATAATAGAGTGAACATTTTAGAAATAGTAGTTCTGTTACTAAAAAAAAAAAAAAGAGTTGGGTTGTGCCTCAGAGAACTTTGTCTTTGGTTTTGGTGATCAAGAGTTGAGGAAAAGGAAAAGCAAAGAAATAGTTGGGAACTATTAAAGCAGCAGGGACCACATTAAGGTTACATGTTATCTAGAATGCAGATCAAAGGGGAAAAAGGGGTATCCATTAAATGACGAAAACCTGGAGGACTCCATAGTCTTCAGCAACTTTGTAACTTTGAACAGTATTGCAACATGAGAGAATTCTGGTACCATTTTGTTTCGTTTTTAGAAATGACAAGATGAATGCTCACCTAATGTCACATAGCTATTCAAGGGGAAAGTCAGGATTTCAGTCCCTAAATTCCAATTCTAGAATCATACTTGTCATGGATTGAATTGCGTCCCCCCAAAAATGGATGTAGCCATGTGGGTATAATTCCCTGTATTCTGCAATTGTCCTCTATTTTGTGATTTTGCTCTACTATAGGTTAAAGGATTGGGGTGGGACTGTAAATCCCTTCATAGGATTGCCTCCCTGCTCCTGTAAAGGGAGTTTCCCTGGGGTACACCTTGCACCACCTTTAACCCTTTCATCCTACAAGAGATAAAAGGAAAGAGAAACAAGCAGAGAATTGGGAACCTCACACCATGAAGAAAGCAGCACCGAGAAGAGAGTGCATCCTTCAGACCTGAGGTTCCTGCACCAAGATGCTCCCTGGACAAAGACTGATACAATATCTGACTTTCTTCCAGAGTCAACAAGTGGGAAAACCTTTCCCTGGGTGGGCTTCCTGAATTTGAACTTGTAGCCTACTGGACTATGTAAGAATAAACCTACCTTTCTTAAAGCCATCCACACTGTGGTATTTCTGTTAGGGCAGCACTAGCTTAAACCATGTTTTGGTTATTGTTGTTAGGTACTACTGAGTCAACTTTCAACTTACAGCAACCCATTGGCCCCATGTGACAGAGCAGAACTGCCTCATAGGATTTTCTTGGCTGTAATTTTGGAGATCCTAAATCCTCAGTATAAATAACTACTAGATTTGAAATAGTGTCTAGGTGGGAGGTGGGGCCAAAACAGCAGAGGAAGCAAATTATTCCTGTGGTTATTCTAACAAGATCCAAAAAACAAATTAATTGATTATACATGAATTTCAAGGAACCATGAACATCAAAGGAAAAATTGAGAACTAGATTGAGCAATAGAGAAGGGGGAATAGTTCCAGAAGTACCTAGGACTGCCTAGATCTGACCTGGTTGGAATCTTACCTCACAGGAGGAACACTGGTGTTCAGCATGGTGAGTGAAGTGGTAGCATTTGGAAAACATCTCCCTCAGCAAGAGAGACTGAGCAGCAGAGAGCCTACTCAGACCTCCAGAATCATTGAAAAGTGTCATTTGATTGTCAAAAGCCAAGAGGCTTGCATTAAACCTGCCATGTGCTGGTCTAAAACTTTCCTTCAGGCTAAACCACTTTCTCTCTTCCCAAAGCTTCTCCCTCCTTTCTCTGCACTGCATCAGTCTCCACATTCTGACACACTGCCAGGGCTGGAAGTGGTACACCTTGTGTATTCCCTGAGACATTCTCCCAGACTTGGAGAAGGAGCAATTTAACAAATGGAAGGGAAAAAACAACAACAACACTCTGCTGTTTCCTCTGAGAACTCAGAGCAGGAACAGGCACTCTGCATAGGTACAGACATAACAGAGTCAACAGACCTTGAAATCTTTTCAACACCAAATACAGGAACCAAAAAAACCCATGGTCCTTCAGCAAAAGCTATCTACTTACTAGCATTAATAAACAGAGAGAAGCCTTCCTCATAGACAATCACAGATGGCTGTCAGACTCATACTTGTCTCCATACATGTAGCTAGTTACCATACCTACACCAGTCACTCCTGCCAATCTAGGACTGTAGGTGATAGTCAGCACCACACATTGGCTGACCAACTATCTAGGCACTTAAACTGAATACATACAAGAAAAGTAAAAAGACTCATGTGATACTATGCTTAGTAGCAGCTCTAAACACCTGGTAAGAGGGTGTTAGAGCTTCAAAGGCTCCAATAACCAAATTAGCACACATGACCAGACTATTTGGACATTTCAAGAAAAGAAAGAAAGAAAGAGAGCAAACACAAAATAAATAAATATGACAATGTACTGATGGCTCAGAGACAAGAGTCAATATCAAATCACTTAAAGAGGCAGACCACTATGACTTCATAAAGCTCCCAAAACACAGAATCAAGAAATTTGCAATATGAAGACAATTTCCTGAAATGATTGGATGTGGAATATAAAAGATTAATATTTAAAAATTTTCAAGAGATGGAGATCAGGTAAAATGCCAGCCAGCCAAAAATGCAGCATAGCATAATGACAAAATGAACAGGCTGCAAGAAAGCATATAGAGACAGGAAATAGAAATTCAGAAGATTAATATCAAAGTTACAGAATTAGACAACTGAATAGAAAATCAAAAGAGCAGAATTGAGGTGATGGGAGGTCAAATTAGTGAGACTGAAGGTAAAGCACATGACACTAACATATATGAGGAAAAATCAGATTAAAAAGTTTAAGTCAAGAAACACTAAGCATTACGTGGGACTGAATAAGGGGGCTAATCTATGTGTGCTTGCTATAACAGAAAATATGTAGAAAACTGTTGAAGGTTTGTTGACAGAAAACTCCTCTGATAACATGTAAGATGAGAAGATACTTGTGTAATACACTCACTGACCTCCACACAAGCTTAATCTCAAAAGAAAGACACAAAGTTGCATTTTAATCAAACTTGTCAAAAGTAAACATAAGGAGAAAATTTTAAAACTGGCTAGGCATACATGAAAAATAATGTACAAAGAGAGTCAGTAAGACTAAGCTTGGATTACTCTGCAGAAACCATGCAGGCAAGAAGGCAATGGAGTATAATGCTTTGAAGGAAAAAAATTGCCAGCAAAGAATTACATATCTGACAATACTGTCTCTCAAATGTAATGGCAAAATTAAGACATTTTCAGGTAAACAGAAATACAGGGAATTTGCAAAAAAAAAACAACAAGACAAATTACAGTAAATACTAAAGGGAATCTTATTGTTAGAAGATCAATAACATCAGATAGTAAGCCGAGACAAACAGATATCAACCCTGACAAGGAAATCACAAAAATAAATTAAAGCTACACTATTAAAAGAAAGACAGATGGGGGTGGGGACACAGATATCAATATGTAAAAGATGACATTATAACAAAATAGAAGCACTAAGGAAAGTATAGTTATAGATCTTTTATATGGAGAGGAAGTCAAGATGATACAAAGAAATTAAAGACTGGATTAAGTTTAGAATAATAGGGGTAAATATTAAGGTAACCACAAAGAACATTAACCATCTTATGCATTAAAATAAAAAGCAGGTCTCACAAAATACAAAACCAACAACAAAGAAAGGATGAAAACACAGAGTCTATTTTACCCAAAGCAATCTACTTATATAATGCAATCCCAATACAAATTCCAGTGACATTTTTTAATGAGGTGGAGAAATAAATCACAAATTTTGTTTGGAAAGGGTAGAAGCCCTGAACAACTGATACATGCACACTGTATATTCGCACCAACTGGTATATGCACATGAATGTTTATCGTAGCACAGTCCACAACAGCAAAAAGATGGAATCAACCCAGATGCCCAACAACAGAGGAATGGACAGGTAAACTAAGGTACATGTACTCAATGGAATACTATGCAATGATAAAGAACAATGGTGATTTTAGGAAACATCTCATAACCTGGTTCCAACTGGAGGATATTATGCTGAGTGAAAGCAGTCAGCAGCAAAAGGGCAAATATTGTATGAGATAAGAACTTAAAAACAGACTCATGCATAGAATAAAAGACTCTTTGATGGCTGCAAGAGTGGAGAAGAAGGAAGGGTGGGGTGGGAGGATTTAGATTAGATAACTGATAGAAATTTGGTTGGATGAAATATGTGACAGCACACATTAGAAAGAAGATCAGTATTAACTGGACTTCAACAAAACATGATTACTCCTCCCATCTTAACTCAATATCGCAAGGGCAGAGTAGCTGGGGGTGTGAGGGGACCATGCTTTCAGGAGAAATTGAGGCCAAATTGGCACAAATAGCATTTTGCTAAGAGGGCCTTCTGCACCCCACATTGGTGAGTGGCATCTGGGGTCTTAAAAGCTGCTTGAGATGCCATTTGAGGATACAGCAAATGGTCTCAACTCAGCAGAAAGGGATGATCACCAAGGACCAAAGTGACATGGGGAAAAGAGAACCCAGAAGACAGAGAAACCCAAATGAGTGGGTGACTACATCAACTTGTGACTGGAAGAACCAGATGGTGCCTGGCCACCACCAGTCATGGCCATGATGGAGCTCACACAGTTGAGTCTCAGTGGCAACACAAGAATAAAAAGGGGCACACCCTGAGATCTACACTAAAAGACCACAATTGATGGTCCAGGGGCTTCAGGGTTCCCCTGGGAGCATGGGTCCCCCTGGGAGCATGGCGTCTGGCCCTGATGCTGCCCCTGTCCACAAATCATAATGGAAGTCACCTCTTTGGACAGGAATGGATTGGACTTGGTGACACAGAGTGATGATATCGTGTGTGGACTTTATGATTCTGTACATCTATAGGACATCATCCTGCTGGCCTCTTACTTGAGTTGGAGGGATGGGTAGAGAGGAGGGGATAAGAGATTGTTTGGAGAATAAGACATGTATGGAGTGGAGAGGAAGAGTGTGCTGTCACCGGCCAGGTAGAGCAGTAGGAGCTGTATATAGGTAGTCTTGCAAATTTATATGGGAATGTACATTTTCACTCAATCATTATTAAAAACGAAAGGAAAACACAGAAGGAAAAATCACTCATCACAGAAAATTAAGTGTAAAAAAGAAACTGTCAACAATGCACAAAAAGGCTTCAAAATAGCAGCACTAAATTCATGCCTATCAATAATTACACTGAATGTATATGGATTAATAGCACCAATAAGGAGACAAAGAGTGACAGAATGGATTAAGAAAATACAATCTGTCTATATAGCGCCTAAAGATACACACCTGAAACTTAAAGACACAAACAAACTAAAACTGAAGGGTGGAAAAAATATACCAAACAAACAACATTCAACGAAGAACAGAAGTGGCAATATTAACTTCCAATATAACATCCTGTAAGTAAGATTTACCACACTGAACAATAAATAACACAATATAACGGTTAAAGGGTCGATACTCTTAAGAGGACATAAACATATTAAATATTTACATGCCCAGTGATGGGGCTCCTGAATACATCAAATGAACTGTAACAGCACTGAAAAGAGAAACAGACAGTAACAGTGGAAGACTTGAAAACACCACTTTCAGCACTTTCAGCGATGATCAGAACATCCAGAAAGAAGCTCAATAAAGACATGGAAAATCTAAATAGCACAACCAACAAACTCAACTTCAGAGACATAAACAGAACACTCCACTCAACAGCAGCCAAGAACATTTTCTTTACCAATACACATGGAACATTCTCCAGAATTTACTATATATTAGGCCATAAAGCAAGTTTTAACAAAATCCTAAGTGCTGAAATATTGCAAAGCACCTTTTCAGACTATAAAGCCATAAAAAAAAATCAATAACAGAAGAAGCGAGGTAAAAAAAAAAAATGAAACACACAGAAACTGAATAATGCTCTACTCAGAAACTACTGGGTTATAGAAGAAAGTAAGGACAAAATAAAGATACAGAAACAGATGAGAACGAAATCACATACTACCATAACCTTTGAGACCCAACAAAAGCAGTGCTCAGAGGTCAATTTATTTCAGTAAATGCACACATACAAAAAGAGAAAAGGGCCCAAATCAAAGCATTAACTCTACAATTCAAACAAGGGAAAAGACAGCAGATACTAGAAGAGAGAAAATAATAAACATTAGAGCAACACTAAACAAATCAGAGAATAGAAAAATGTTTGAAAGAGTTAAAACGACCAAAAGCTGTGTCTTTGAACAGATAAACAAAATCAAAAAAACCACTGGCCACACTAACAGAAGAAGAGCAAGAGAGGAAGAAAATGACCCAAATAAGAAATGAGATGGGCAACATCACAACAGACACACTGAAATTTAAAAAATCATGACAGAATACAATGAAAAATTGCAGTCTAACAAGTTTTAAAAACTAGAGTAAATGGACAAATTTCTAGAAAAACACTACCTACCTAAACTAACACAAACAGACATAGAGCAACTAAGTAAACTGGTAACAAGAGATTGAAAAAGTAATTTAAAAACTCCCAATAACAACAACAAAAAAAACAGACCTGCCCCTGATGGCTTCACTGGAGAATTCTACCACATTTTCAGAGAAGTGTTAACACCACTATTAGTAAAAGTGTTACAACTTCTATCACTATGATTTAATAAGATGGATTAGAAGCAGTTATACTGATGAGGTCTGCAAGACTGGATAGTGTCTTAGCCATTGTTTTGAGATATAAAAGAGAGAAATGAGCAGAGAGACAGGTGAACCTTATCCTAGTAAGAAACCAGTGCCTGGAGCAGGGTGTGTCCTTTAGACCTGAGGTGCCTGTGCTGAGATGCTTCCAGACCAAGAAAAGAATGATGCATCACAAGGACCTTCCTCCAGAGCTGACACAGAGAGAAAGCCTTCCCCTGAAGCTGACGCCTTGAATTTGGACTGTGAGAGAATAAATTTATCTTTGTTAAAGTCATCCACTTTTCGTATTTCTGTTATACCAGCCTTGGATGACTAAGACAAGGCTTTCTTGTGAAAAGAAATATTTTAAAAGTGTATACGACATCATTTATTCATTCTAAAAGGAGTTCAATTTCTTGTGAAACAAGTAATGTAAGTGAATTAATTGTAAATAATTTTGCTTCTTTTTGTTCTTAGGTGTCTTTCAATCAGGTCTGATTCATAATGACCTTACATATAACAGAACGAAAACACAGTCTGGTCCTGTGCCATTCTGAAAATCAGTGCTATGCAGCTTGTCCAAGGCAAGGTTATGTAAGTGCCACAGACATATCTAAACTCCTTGAGAGACAGAATCACTGGACTGAGGGCTATGAACCGTGATAGGGAAACATTTAGCTCACTTGGCATAATATAAGGAAAATATTTATATATATATATTTTACATAAATATATATATTATATATATATATTTATATATATTATATATTTATATAAGGAAAATATTTATAAGGCAAATATTCTGCTTTGGTGAGTTGTAAGCAGCCATTTAAGCAAGTCCACTAGTCTCACTTGATTGGGAGCAATGCAGAATGAAGAAAAATACAGACATAAAGGAAAGATTTGTCAAAAGAGCTAGAGGATCACAAGTACTACAGACTCCACTGGATTGAGTCCAATAAACCTAGCCCGACAGAGACTGGAGAAACTCTGGGAGTATGGTCACTGGGTACCCTGTTAGTTCAGTCAAGAAATCACTCCTGAAATTCACCCATCAACCAAAGATTAGACAGGCCCATAAAACAAAGTGAGATAAAGTGATACACCAGCGCAGGGGAAAGGACTAGAAGGCAGCAGAGAACAGAAAAGCTGGTAAAAGCTGGTAAAGCTTTTATCCAAAGGTTGAGAACTCAAGGTTGAGAAGGGAGGACACTGACATGTTGTGGGGTTGGTAACCAGTGTCACAAAACAGTATGTTTGCTAAGTTTAAAGAAGCCAGATTGTTCTGTAAACTTTCATCTGAAGTACAAGAATTGAAAAAAAAAATCTATATGAGACCAAATGATCAACAATTATTTTAAAACAAATGTAAGAATGTTAGGAGGGTAGGGAAACTAGCTTAATGGAAACAGAATGACCAGAATGGAAATATTGAGAATGTTCATGCATTGTGAAGAAGCTAACAAACACCACTTAACTATTTTGTAGAATTTGGTGAATGAGTACTTAACTGTTGTGCAAATTTCCACCAAAAAACACAATAAAACATTATTTAAAATGAGTACATAGTAACAAACAATCCAAAGCCTAAAAAACAAAAAAATCAGTGTTATGTTTGATCCCACTGTTGTGTGCACTGTGTCAATGAACGTTGATGGTCTCTCTCTCCTTTGCAACTTTCTGCTTCTCCAAATGTGATATTTTTTTTCCAGCAATTAGTCTCTCTTGATGACATGTCCAACATAAGGAAGATGAAGTTTCACCACTCTAGCTTCTAAGGAACATTCTGGCTATACTTCTTCGAAGACAGATCTGTTTATTCTTCTGGCAGTCCCTGGTATATTCGATATTCCTCATCAACAAAATTCAAATGAATCAATACTTCTTCTCCCACAAGAATATGAGGTGATTGAAAAGACCATGGCTTGGGTAAGACACACCTTAGTCCTCAAAGTGACATGATTTTTAACACTTTGAGGAGATCTTTTTTCAGATTTACCCAATGCAGTGTATTGTCTGACTTCTTGACTGTCTCTTCCATGGTCATTTATTGTTAATCCAAGAAGAGTAAAATCCTTGACATCTTCAATCTTGTCTTCATTTATAAAGATGTTGTTGATTGGTCCAGTTATAAGGATTTTTGCTTTCTTTATGTTCAGATGTAATCCATTATGAAGACTGCAGCCCTTTACCTTCCTCAGTAAGTGTTTAAAGTCCTCTCCACTTGGAGCAAACAAGGTTGTGTGAACTGCATGCACAAGTTATTGATGAGTTTTCCTCCAGTTCTGATGCCATGTTCTTCTTCATGTAGTCCAGATTCTCAGATTATTTGTTCAGTATATAAGTAGAATAAGTAAGGTGAAAGAACAAAAAACTGGACACCTTTTCCGATTTTAAACCATACAGTATTCCCTTGTTCTGTTCAAACGGCTGCTTCTTGATCCATGTACAGGCTTCTCACGAGCACAGTTAACTGTTACAGAACTCTTATTCTTCAGAGTGTTATTCATAATTGGTTACTTTAAAAAACACATAAATGAATGACGTACATATATATATGAATAAAATGTGATAAATAATTGAAAACTGTGGTTATGCAAAGATCTTTATTCTTTAATTTGATCATATACCTTGATATGTGTCATGTATTTGACAGTGCAATTATATTACAGATAACTAGAGTCTAAATTATGAGCCAAGCCAATCCAAGTGCCGTCGATTAACTTATTGCTGGCTTGGCTTTGTGAAATGATGATTTCAGCACTGAGTTTTGACAACTTCACACACTCAGTTTATGAAGGAAGTAGCAAATTACCAAAAATAATTGGATGAATTATAATGCTAGATCACTTACCAACAATTTAAAATAAAATTACATTTACCTGTAATCTGCTATGTTGTGTGCTGTCAAGTTGATTCCAACTCACAGTGGTCATACAGGAAAAACCAGAATCAAGCCATAGGATTTCCTAGGCTGTAATCTTTAGGGAAGCAGATCACCAGGTCTTGTTTCCTGTGGAGTGGCAGGTGGGTTTGTTTAGCATCCAAGGGCTTACCATTGCACCAGCAGGGCTTCTTATAATCTACTATGAGTATATCTTAAATACACATCCAGAGAAACTCTTCAAGTACAGAACAAAATTTTCCCAAATCTTGTTTGAATATGTTGTATCATATACAAAAATTGGGGGAAAAGCACCCTGAACACAGCAGACCCAGTGTTTAAAATCAACAATTACTCAGATTTTCATGTGTACACACGTGTAAACACGTGTGAGTGTGTGAGTGGGTGTGAGTGGGTGTGGGTGTGAGTGTTGCTGCTGCTGCTGTTTGGTACCTCCAAGTAGGTTCCCACTCACAGTGAACCTGTGTGCAACAGAATGAATTGCTGGCCTGTTTTGTACCATCATCACCGTCATTGCTATGTTTGAGTCCGTTGTTTCCTCTGCTGTTGTCACTTCACCTTGTTGAGGGCCTTTGTCTTTTTCTGTGACCCTCGACTTCACCATACATGAGGTCTTTCTTATTCTTGTAACACCAGGTATTTCCTACAATCTGGAAGTTAGATCTAAAGGTGTGATTTGATTCAGGTATTGCACATTGGGCAACATTACTTTGGAGGTATTTTTAATAGTTCACCAGGAAGCACAGAATGCCACATGGACTACTCCTAGTGAGATTGCTTTGCATACATTCACCTGGATTCCCAGATGTCTGCATTGTTGGTTCATTTGTCTGTTTCTCTGCCTTTTGCAGTTAGTAAGTAATCTCAAATGTAGTACTTTGGTGTCAGAGAAAATGCTGTTCCTCTACAATATTTTCTCTAGTGGTTTTAGCCTCTAGTGATGATCTTGGCCTGAATCATTTTACCTAGAAATACAAAATTGTCATTTTCTAATTCTGTCATACACGTTTTTTAACTGGAATTTCTCAACTTTTGTTAATATAGAAAAAGAGCGCTTTATCTCATTACTATGGGCTAGACTACATTTTGTCAAAGAGTTGTTGTTAGGCGCTGTGGAGTCATTTCCAAGCCATAGAGACCCTGTGTGCATAGAGACCTTGTGTGATCCTGCATCATCCCCACATTTATTGTTCTGCTTGAGCCCAATGTTGCAGGCACCATGTCAGTCAATTTCCTCTAGGGTCTTCCTCTTTCTCACTGACCCTCCACTCTACCAAGTGCTATGCCCTTCTCTATGGACTGGTCCTTCCTTTCTTCCTGATAATGTGTCCAGAATATGTGAGACGAACTTTTGCCATCTTTGTATCTAAAGAATATTCTGGATATCCTTATTCCTTCCAAGACTGATTTATTCATTCTTCTGGCAGTCTGTGGTATATTCAGTGTTCATAATCAACACAGTAATTCAAAGGTGAAAATTCTTTGGTCTTCTTTATTCACTGTCCAGTTTTCACATGCATACGAGGCAACTGAAAACACCACAGCTTGGGTCAGGTGCATCTAAATTATAAAAGTGACATCTCTGCTTTCAATATGTTAAAGAAGTATTTTGCACCAGATTTTCCTAGTGCAGTGCATCTTCTCATTTCTTGACTGCTGCTTCCATGGGCATTGATTGTGGATCCAAATAAAGTGAAATTCTTGACAATTTCAATATTTTCTCCATTTATCTTCCAAAAGAGTTATTCTAAAAGCTTAATTTCCCTTTGATTAGTAATTTTGAAGGTAAGGAGTTACTGTAATAATCTGATGATTAATAGAGAAAAAAGTTTTCCTTTCACTCTGATAAACAGTGACTTTATAGCTTTATACATTCAGTGATTACCATCAGTTGCATTCATTATTCTTTCTGATGATTAAATTTTTCCAAAATTGTTTCCTATGTCCTCATGACACATTCATTGAGTTTGCTTGTTTTCTGGTGTAGTTAGATACCTCAGGCTAATTGTGTACTTTCTTCCATGGGCCAGTCCGGTTGTTGTTTGTAGTTGCTGTTGAATGAGCTTCAATTCATGACCATATGCATAACAGAATAAAGTGTTGCTTGGTCCTCTAGCATCCTTACAATGCTGTGTTTAAGTTCACTGTTGCAACTGTTGTGTAGTGCCTTCCAGCTTAGTAGGCTCATCTTTTGGCACTATATTGGACAGTATTCTCTTATGATATAAAGGTTTCATGGGTTAAATTTTGGAAGCAGATTAAGTCTTTCTTCCTAGTTTGTTTTAATCTTGAAGCTCTGTTAATACTCGTCCTCCATGGGTGATCCTGTAGTATTTGAAATAGCTTCCTGCATCACATTAACACTCAAGACAACATGTTGTAATACAAAAGTGGGTGGTGGGAGCCAATCTTACAGGTGACCATGTCTCAGGAATAGTATTTAGAGACCACCATCTGGGTACCAGCTGTGCTCATTGGGTAAAAACATTTTAAAAATAATTTTTAAATGCATAGTTCAGCTGTCAGAGAAACAGGAGCTTTTGTAGACATTTAGAGACAGAAAGAAACACTAAAACTGGCAGACAGCTCAGGCTTTATTGGGCTACAGGCATGAGGAAAACCAAAATTACTGTTTAAGAACATTCAAAAAAGGGAGATTGAATCAGAAATTACCACATAGATATTGGAATTTTGAAAGGTTGCACAATCTGTGGCCAATTTAAAAGGGTAGAAAAAAGACAGAACACTGAGGGAGATGGCAGAATACTAGCATAAGTTGACCCTAGACTCTAGTTAGAGCTGTAAAGAAGAAATAAACTTCTCCCTATGTTTTCAAATCATTATATGCCTATACTTGAGTTTGGGCAAGAAATTAACAGTCTACCTGGTCTGTAAGATCCATTGATCAAATATGAGTGATACTAAGTTATTAGGAACTCATACAACTGCAGAAACTGTTGGCAATGTGAACCTACCAGTGGTGTTTGTAACTACATACAACTGCAGAGAAAGACCTGTTGATATGCTCCAGTAAAGATTACAACCTAGGAAATAGTTATGTGAGACAATCCTACTCTATCATATTGGGTCATTTTGAGCCAGAGTGAACTCTAAAGCATTTAACCACAAAAAATTTCATCCAGTAGACTGTCTTTCGAATGTGTAAAGTATTGGCAAAGCTACATTGTGAAATGGACAAATCCACCATTGTAGAGGTATATTTCTAATACCTTACTCGGTAATTGATAGATAAAATAGATACAAAAAGTAAAATAGGGATGAGGTAGGGCCAAGATGATGGACTAGTCACATGTCTCCCCAATTTCCTCTAAGAACTAAGGCTCCAATTATTCAGCTAAAGCAATGTCATCAAGAAGGCAATGACATACAAAACCCAAAGGGATAAAACTTCCAACCAAGAATTATATGTCCTGCAAAATTACCTCTCAGATATGATGGTAAAGTTAGAGCATTCTCAGAAGCCTAGAGACTATGCAAAAAGCAAACCCAAATTACAAGAAATACTGAAGGAATTTCTTTGATTAGAAAATCGACAACACCAGACATATACTCAAGGATGCAATGTAGGACACAGCATCCAGAGTCCTCCTTAGTTAGGGAAGTCAGAAATCTCAATCAAAGCTAAAATATTAAAATTAGGAAACAAACATCTCAGTATGTAAATTATGTCAACATTACACTATAAAGAGAGACATATTATTTTATTTATAGACCTTTCAGATGGAAAGAAAGTCAAGGAGATACAAAGAAGTTAAAGACTGGTTTACACTTGGATCACTGTGGGAGGAGAGTGCTGTGGCCCCAAAGCAAACTAGCAATATCACACATCAGAACAGGTAAGACAATCTAGAAGTCTCAACAGATACAAAACCAACATTGAAAAAGATGAAAACCCACAAAGAAAAATGACTCAGAACAAAATATTAAGTAGAACAAATAAAATGTCAACAGCACAAAAATAAAGGCAATCAAAATGATAGCACTTACTACATATCTATCAATAATTACACTGAATGTAAATAAACTGAATGCTCCAATAAAAAGGCAGAGAATAACAGGTAGGATAAAAAAACATGATTCTCTATATGTTGCTTAAAAGAAACACACATTCAGACTCAAAGATATGAACAAACTGAAAATCTAAGAAATGGAAAAATATATACTAAGCTAAAAACATGTGAAGAAGAGGAGGAGTGATAATATTAATCTCAGTTAAAATAGACTTTCAAGTACAATCCACCATCATGGACAAAGATGGTCATTATTTATTGCTTAAAGGTTCAATACATACAAAGGAGGATATAACAATATTAAACATTTATGAACCCAATATCAGAGCATCTAAATACATCAATCACTGACAACTTTGAAAAATGAGATAGATCACTCCACAACAGTAGCAGAAGATTTCAACACTCCACTTTCAGTAATGGACAAATCATCCAGAAAAAAACCTCTGTAAAGACATGGAAGATCTTATTTTGACAATCAACCAACTCAACCTTACAGACATATACAAAACTCTCCACCCAACAACAGACAAGTACACCTTCTTTTACAGTGCACATAGAGCATTCTCCAGAATAGACCATGTATTAGGCAATAAGGCAAGCCTCAGCAAAACTCAAATCACTGAAATGTTGCATAGCATCTTCTCAGAAAATAGACTTAAAAGTTGAACTCAACAGAATTAAAAACATGGGTAGAAATTTGAACTCGTGGAAATGGAACAACATCCAACTAAAAAATCCATGGGTTATAGAAGAAATCAAGGATGCAATAAAGAAATTCATGGAATCCAATAGAATAAAAGCACATCCTACAAGAACCAATGGGATACAGCAAAAGCAGTGGTCAGAGGCAGTTTATCTCAATAAATGTACACATCCAAAATGAAGAAAAGGCCGAAACCAAAGAATTAATCCTACAACTTAAACAAGTATAAAAAGAACCACAAAAGAACTGCCTGGGAACCAGAAGAAAACAGATAGTAAAAATTAGAGCATAGCTACGTTATTTAGAGTATAGAAAAACAATTGACAGAGTTAACAAAACCAAAAGCAGATTTTTAAAAAAAAATCAACAAAACTGACTAACTCACAAAGGAAAAACAAGAGTGGGAACAAATAAACCAAGTAAGAAATAAGACAAGAGATGTCACAACAGACCCAACTGAAATTAAAAGAATCATAACAGAATACCATGAAAAACTGTGGTAGATTTGAAACCCTAGAGGAAATGGACAAGTTTTTACAACCACATTATCTACCAAAATTATCACACAAATAAAGTAGAATAACTTAATAAACCTATCACAAAAGAAGAGACTGAAAAAGTAGTCAAAAAACTATCAACCAAAAGAAGTCCTGGCCCAGATGGCTTCACTGGATAATTCTACCAACTTTTTAGAAAGGAGTGAATTCCAATACTACTGAAGCTAATTCACAGCATAGAAAAGGATGAAACACTCCCAAATTCAGTCTATGAAGCCAGCATAACCCTGACACCAAAGCTGGATAAAGATAGCACAAAAAAGAAAATTACAGACTAATATCTCAGGAACCTAGATACAAAAATCCTCAACCAAATCCTAGCCAATAAAATTCAACAACATATTAAAAAAATAATGCAGGGTTGGTTCAACATCAGAAAAACAATTAATGTAATCAACAACATAAATAAAACAAAAGATAAGAACCACTTGACTTTGTCAATTGATGCAGGAAAGGCACTTGACAAAGTGTGACACCAATTCATGTTAAAAACTGTTATCAAAATAGTAGCATAAGAGAAATACCTCAACATAATAAGTGACATCTTTGCAAATCCAGTAGCCAACATTATCCTGAATGGAGAGAGACTGAAAGAATTCCCCCTAAGAACAGGAACCAGTCAAGGATGCCCACTGTCACCACTTCTATTGAACATCATGCTGTAGGTTCTAGCCAGAGCAATCAGACAAGATAAAGAAATAAATGGCATCTGCTTCAATAAAGAAGAAATAAAAGAGTGTCTGTATTTGCAGATGAGGGGGTGGAGTCAAGATGGCAGACTGGGCACACATCTACTTAAATCCCTCTGGAAACCAAGACCTGAATTGATAATTGAAAGAGCTTTCTGGTCACCTAATGAGCTCTGGGACATGGCATAGGGCTGTTAATTGGAACTTCATGCCACTGAACACAAGACTTCCTCTCTTTCGTGGACCCCACTCTCAGCGAACACAGGCTTGACTATTTTTCTGTCTTGGCCAGGCAGCGGAGCTGGGTCTTGATTAGCAGCTAGTCTCAGATGCACTGCTGGTGGGATCAGCAGGCGAAATTGCCATATTTTGAGAGCCTGGCTTAGGACTCTTTTTGGCCTCTCTTTCCACCTCTGCTATACTGTAGTTTGTATGGAAGTGGCAGCGAGCTTGTAAGGGACACCGTCTTGGACACGAAGGCCTCAGCTGGGCCTAATTCTTAGCTAGGGATGAAGCACCTGCCCACGGGAGAGTGCTTCTCCAGCAGAAAAGCAGCAGCTTACACAGTGTCACCTACAGCTCGGGCCCAGCAACAGAGGCTGCGGACGCTGTGCATCTCAGCACCTTTGGCCTATCCACCTCTGCCATAGTGCAGTTTGTATGGAAGCCACAGCAGGTGTGTGCAGGATGCCATCCTGGATACAGAAGCCTCAGCAAGACCTAATTCCTAGGCTCAGAGACAGCACCTGCCCACAGGAGAACTCTTTGCTGGTGGAAAAGCAGTATTTTATGCAGAGTCACCTACAGCTGGGGCCTGTCAGCAGAGGTAAACAGGGCAGTAGCCTTGCTGTATTTTGAACTAGTTCATAACATCTGGGGTTGGATTTAGAGGTGCTTACTTTGCCAGTTGGGAAGAGGGACCTGCACAACTGAAAATCTATCTGACTTGGGAAGTGATCAGATACCTTTTACCTTTCACCTTTCATTTTAAGACAGCCTAGAGAAACAACTGTGGTCCATCCTCACGGCATCTCTCCCAGCCCTTAGTGACTCACATGAAGCTCAAAAAGCAACAGAATCTCGAGAAAACCATAACCAGGAAATCACCCATGCCTTTAGAAGGCCAAAGAGCTTTCCAGACGAAGAAACTTTTCTGAAATTATCAGAAGGTGAATACAAAAGGATTACATATAGAGCCCTCCTAGACCTTATACAAAATGCAGCAGAGCAAAATGAAAAATTAAGCAAGCTGTTCAATCTAATGGAACACCAGTACTCTGAAATCCAACAGATCAAGAACAAAATTAAAGACTTAGAAACTTCAATTCAAAGCTGAGAAAACAGGATGGAACAAATGGAAAAGAGACTTATTTGCAGATGATATGATATTATATACAGAAAACCCTAAAGAATCCACAAGTATACTGGAACTAATAGAAGAGTTCAACAAAGTATAAATAAATAATATAAAATTGGTAGGATTCTTTACACCAACAGAGACCATCAAAGAGTAAATCATCAAATCAGTACCATTTATTGTAGCCCCCAAGAAGATAAAATACCTAGGAACAAATTAACCAGAGATGTAACAGAACTATACAAAGAAAATTACAAATCTCTACTGCTAGAAACCAAAAGAGACTTACTAAAGTGGAAAAACCTACCTTGCTCATCAATAGGAAGAATTAAAATTGTGAAAATGTCTATTCTACCCAAAGCAACCTATACATACAGTGCAATTCCAATACAAATTCTAACATCATTTTTTAATGAAATAGAGAAACAAATTACCAACTGAATTTGGAAAGAGAAGAAGCCCCAGATAAGTAACACACTACTGAAGAGGAACACAATGGGAGGCCTAACACTACCCAAACTTAGAACCTGTAACACTACCACAGTAGTCAAAACGGCCTGGTACTGGTACAAAAACAGATACAGAGACCAATGGAACAGAATAGAGAATCAAGAAATAATACCACCCACCTACAAACAGATATTTGACAAAAGCCCAAAGGCCATGAACTGGGGGAAAAAGTTTCTTTAACAAATGGTGTTGGTAAAAGTGGATATCCATCTGGAAAAAACTGAAACAAGATCTATATCTCACACCTTACACAAACACTAACTGAAAATAGATCAAAGACCTAAATAGCAAATCTAAAACAATAAAAATTATGGAAGAAAAAAATAGAGACAATACTGAAATTTCTAACACATGGCTTAAATGGACTATAGAATCTTACTGGCCATGCACAAACAGCAGAAGAGAAAATAGCTATATGGGAACTACCAAAAATTAAACACTTATGCTCTTCCAAAGATTTATCAGGAGAGTAAAAAGATTGCCTGCGGACTGGGAAGAAATATTTGGCAAATATGTATCTGATCCACATCTAATTTCCATAATCTACAAGATACTGCAAAATGTCAACAAGAAAAAGACAAGTAACCCAATTAAACAATGGGCAAAGGAGATGGACAGGCAGTTCTTCAAAGAAGACATCCAGGCAGCCAAAAGACACATGAGGAAATGCTCAAAATCATTAGCCATCAGAGAAATCCAAATCAAAACTACAATGAAATACCATCTCACCCTGGTAAGGTTGTCACTAATCCAAAAAAAAGAAACCACAAAACAACAGATGCTGGAGAGGCTGTGTAGAGATTAAAATTCTTCTACTCTGCTGTTAGGAATGTAAAATGGTACAACCACTTTGGGAAGCAATTTAAAAATCTAGAAATAGAAATACTATATGATCCATCAATCCTACTGCTTGGAAAATATCCTACAGAAATAAGGGCTATCACATGCACAGGAATATTTATTGCAACATTGACCACAATAGCAAAAAGATGAAATCAACCTAGGTGCCCATCAATGGATAAATGAGTAAACAAACTATGGTATATACACACAATGTAGCACTACACAATGATAAAGAATGATGATAATTTTACAAAACATCTCATAACCTGGAATCAACTGGAAGGCATTATGCTGAGTGAAATCAGTCAGCTGAAAAAGGATAAATATTGAATGAGATCACTATTATTTAAGGACTTAAGGAAACACTTATACACTTCGAAGGAAATACTCTTTGATGGTTACAAGGGTAGGGAGAGAGAGGGTTGTTCATAGATTAGATAGTTAATAGGAATTTGGTTAGGAAAAGGGAGTGACAGCACATAGTAGAAGGCAGGTCAGCATAACTGGAGTACATTATAAGCTAAAGTGTTTTCTAAATTCAACCCAACATTTCAAAGGATAGTGTAGCAGGGACAGAGGTCTGGGGATCATGTTTTCAGGGGACATTGAGGTCATTTGGCACAACTAGTCTTTCTAAATGTCTTCTGCACCCCATATTGGTGAGTAGCATATAGGTCTTAAAAGCTAGCAAGCTTCCATCTGAGGAACATCAGTTGGTCCCAATCCACTTGGAACAGATGACAACCAAATACATCAAAGATATGAGGAAAATGAGCTCAGGAGACAGAAGGACCTATATGATTGTGAGACGACATCAGCATGAGACCTGAAGAACTCAGTGGTGCCCAGCCACCACCAAAGACAGTTGCAACATGGTACACAATGTAGAGTAGCTGGCATAGCACAAGAAAAAGAAGTTTAGAAATCAAGAACTCTATTAAAAGACCAGAAATGATGGTCTGACAACCTGGAGGGTCTCTTAAGATCATGGCCCCTAGAACTGCTGGTAGCCCATAGCTGAATCCAGCACTGAAGCCAACACTTCAGACAAAGAATAAACTGGACTTGGGGACACAGAGTGATGCATGTGGTGTGTGTACTTTTTGATTTAGTGTATATATGAGGCTGTCCTACTGGTTTCTTTTTAGGGAGGAGAGGAGAGTTTGGAAAGGAGGAGACAAGTGTTGGCTGGGTGGATACTGGAAGTAAAGAGTGAAAAAAGAAGTGTGCTGTCACAGGGTGAGAAGAGCAGTTACAGAGAGGAGGGTACTCAAAGTTTTATATGGAAAATTGACTTGGATTGTAAACTCTCAGTGACACACATAAAATTTTTTTTTTATTGCGATTGAGTGAAAGTGTACAATTGGTTTAAATTCACATGCCTTCCAATATGAGTTTTAACTATATGTAAAACTCAAATAAGGAGTCCTGGGGGACCAAGATGGTGAAGTAGTCCAGCCCTTCCTGTGGTCCCTCTTAAAATAAAGACCTCCTCCAAAGAATTGAACTGATTATATATGACAATAGAGAAACCTTGTACTTCAAAGGCAAAGCTGAGGAGTTGAGCCACACAGGAAGGGGAGGGACAGACACCTCAAAGGCATGAGGAATTGCCAGAACTGACCTGACAGGAATCAGCACCTTGCAAGCAGATCCAATGGTCTGAGTTGTGAGGTAAGCAGTGGTGTTCAGAAGGTGGTTTCCACATCAGGAAAGATCACATGACAGAGAGTACACTCAAACCTCCAGAATCAATGAAAAGTGGCCCTCAGTCGAGCAATTTGCATCTATCCTATCCACACATATTAAATAAAGAGTCCTGGTGGCGCAAATAGTTAAGAGTTCAGCTGCTAACCAAAAGGTTGGTGCTTTGAACCTAGCCACCGGCTCTGTGGAAAATGACTTGGCAATCTGCTTCCATAAAGATCACAGCTAAGAAAACCCTGTAGGACAGTTCTACTATACACATGGGTTCACCATAAGTTGGAATCAACTTTATAGCACAGAACAACAAGATTCAAATATCACAATTAACAATCACATTCTATAAAAAAATGCACCCCCTAATGAACAACTCTTTTGAAGCACATGGAACATTTACAAAACTTGGCTATTTACTGGAGCATAAAACTTTGTAACAAATCATTATTACCATAACTACATTTTTTCCTGACTGCTACATATTTAAGTTAGAAATTAGTTTGGGAAAAAAAAACCTAAATTCAATCACTCTTACCCCTTGAAAAATTTAAAATATGCAATTAAATAACTTTTAGAACAAAGAAGAAATCCTAACAAAGATTAGAAAACACACTGAAACTGTGATAATGAAGTTATTACATATCAAAACATGTGGGATATAGTAAAGAGTACTTAGAGACATACTAACAGCTTTAACAAGCTTATATTCTGAAAGAAGAATCAGTAGAAATTAGTGAGGTAAGAATCAAATTTAAGAGACTAGGAAAAAGAAAAACAGAATTAATACAAAACAAAGTAAATAATAATAATAAAGTTAAAAGTGAAATAAGAAACACAGCTCTGAAATCAATGAAAAACAGCAATAGCAATAGAAGCAGAGTCATGATGGCAAACTAAATGCACGTCTCCCTAAATCTCTTTGGAAACCAAGACCTGAAAGGATAATTAAACAGAGCCTTCGGGACACCTAGTGAGCCCTGGGATGCGACATAGGTCTGTTAATTTGGACTTCATACTACTGAACGCAAAACTTCCTCCCTTTCACTGACCTCACTCTCAGTGAGCATAGGCTTGCACAGACCAAAGGTAACTCACCACTTTGATTTTTTTTTTCTTCTGTCTTGGCCTGCAGGCAGAGCTGGAACTTAACTTGCCACCAGTCTTGCATGCACTGCTGAGTGAGACCGACAAACAGAATTGCCATGATCTGAGAGCTTGGCTTTGGAGTCTATGCATCTTGGCTCCTCTGGCTTATCTTTCTGCCTCTGCCATGTGGTAGCCGTACAGATGTGCTTGTGCAGGACGCCATGTTGATCCACTGGGAAATGGAGAAGCCCAGGCAGAGGCCCTGGCCGGATTTGGTTCCTAGGCTGGGAGGTAATGCCTGCCAGGGTAAGATTGCTATTCCAGCAGGGAGATGGTGTTTTGCACAGTGTTGCCTGAGGTTGGGGCCCAGAGGTGGAGGCTGTGGACTCAGGGCAACTCAGCACTCTTGGCCTCTCTTTCCACTGGGAGCTGGCACAGAGACAGTGGCATGACACATTCAAATGCTTGAAGGAGAAGAACTTCCAACCAAGAATTATATAACCTGCAAAACTATCCTTCAAATATGAAAATGAAATTAAGACATCCGCAGATAAACAGAAACTCAGAAACTTTGTAAACACCAAGCCAGCCTGCCTAGTGCCATCTAGTTGGATCCGACTCACGGTGACCCTAGGGGCCAGGAAACCAAAGCTAAAAAAAATACTGAAAAAATCTCGTGGCTTGGAAGAAGAAAACCATTAACTTTCTATTTTAGAAGGACACATTATCCAGAATCCTACTGAGTTAGGGAAGGCTCCAAGCACAATCAAAGCTACAATAGTGAAAGATATGATCTAGTGATCATGTCATGTAACCTATGATATCATCATATTAAAAAGAGAGATGTACTACAGTTGTTATAGTCCTTCCAGATAGAGAGTAAGTTGGCAAGAATCATAGCAATCAAAATTGGGTTTATATATAGTTTATTAAGTGGGATTATAGGGGCAGCTGTAAAGCACAATAAAGAAGCAACATACCATATCAAAAAATGTGATACAGGAGTCTCAAAAACCACAAAACCAATCCTTAAAGAGGTGAAAAATCAACTTACAAAGAAGGTGGCAGAACAGATTAATAAGAATAACAGAGAAAACATCAATACAAAAATAAACATACCACACTGGCAGCACTGAACACATATCTATCAATAATAACACTGAATATGTGTGGACTGAATGCTCCAGTAAAGAGACACTGAGTGACATCTTGGATCAAAAGACATGACCCATCTATATGCTACCTGCAAGAAACTCACCTTAAACTTAAAAATATGAACAAACTGAAAGTTAAAGGATGGAAGAATATATATCAAGCTACCAATGAACAAAGAAGAGCAGGTGTGGCAATTCTAATCTCAGATAAAATCGATTTTAATATAAAATCCACCATTGTGTACAAGGATGGACACTATTTATTGCTGAAAGATTCAATTACATAAGCAGGACTTAACAATATGAAATATTTATGCACCTAATATTAGAGCACCTAAATATGTCAAAGAAACAATGACTATACTCAGAAAGGAGATAGATCACTCCACAATAACAATAGGAGACTTCAACACTACACTTTCAATGTTGGGCAGATCGTCTAGAAAAAAGCTCAGTAAAGACACAGAAGACCTTATTGGCACAATTAATCAACTAGACCTTATTGACACATACAGAAATTTCTTTCCATCAGTGGACGACAACACCTTCTTCTCCAGTACACATGGAACATTCTCCAGAATAGACCATGTCTTAGGACATAAAGCAATTCTCAACAAAATCCATACTATTCAATTAATGCAAAGCATCTTCTCAGACTGTAAAGCCACAAGAGTTGAAATCAATAGCAGAAAAAACATAGATAGAAAGTGGAACTCATGGAAATTGAACAACACCTTGCTCAAAAAACCATGAGTTATAGAAGAAATCAAGGATGAAATAAAGAAATTTGTGGATTCCAATGAGAACAAAAACACTTCCTACCAGAACCTATGGAATACAGTCAAAGCAGTGCTCAGAGGTCGGTTTATCTCCATAAATGCACCAAATCAATGAACTGACCCTTCAAGTTGAACAAGCAGAGAGAGAACAACAGAGGAACCCTGTAAGCACCAAAAGAAAACAGATCATAAAGATTAGAGTAGAACTAAATAAATTAGACAATAGAAGAACAATTGAAAAAAATTGAAAAGACCAAAAGCTGTTTTTTTGAAAAGATCAACAAAATTAACAAACCACTGGCTAAACTTACAAAAGAAAAAGAGGAAAGGAAACAAATAAACCAAATAAGAAATAAGAGAGGAGTTGTCACAACAGATCCAACAGAAATCAAAAATATCATAGCTGAATACTATGAAAGACTGTACTCTAACAAATACTATGAAAGACTGTACTCTAACAAATTTGAAAACCTAGAGGAAATGGACAAATTCCTTGATTCCTATCACCTACCAATATTATCACAAGCTGAAGCAGAACAACTTAATCAACCCATCACAAAGTGAGAGATTGAAAAAGTCACACACAAAAAACTGTCAACCAGGAAAAGCCCAGGCCCAGATGGCTTCACCGCAAAATGCTATCAAGCTTTTAGAGAAGAGTTATCTCCAATACTACTAAAACTATTTCACAGTAAGAAAGGGAAGGAAGACTTCCAAATTCCTTCTATGAATCCAGCATAACCCTGATACCAAAGCCAGGGAAAGACCCAACCAAAAAGGAGAAATACAGACCGATATCTGTCATGAATCTAGATGCAAAAATCTTCAACAGAATTCTTGCCAGTAGAATACAACAGCATATCAAAAAAATAATAATAATAATCCATCATGACCAAGTTGGATTCATACCAGGGATGCAAGGTTTGTTCAACATCAGGAAAACAATTAATGGGATCAAGCATATAAATATCACAAAACACAAGAATCACTTGATCTTGTCTATTAATGCAGAAAAGGCATTTGATAAGGTCCAACACCCAATTGTGCTAAAAACTCTTAGCAAAATAGGCATAGATGGAAAATTCCTCAACACAATATGGGCCATTTATACAAAGTCAACTGCCTACGTCATCCTGAATGGAGAGAGACTGAAACAGTGTACCTTGAGAACAGGAACTAGACAAGGATGACCAGTTTCACCTCTCCTATTCAACATTGTACTAGAAGATCTGGCCAGAGCAATTAGACAAGATCAAGGCATAAAGGGCATCTGCATCAGCAAAGAAGACCTAAAAATCTCCCTATTTGCAGGTAATATGATTGTATATGCAGAGAACCCCAAAGAATCTATAAGGAAACTACTCAAACTTATAGAAGAGTTCAGCAAAGTCTCAGGATACAAGATAAACGTAAGTAAATGAATAGGATTCCTTTATACCAATAATAAGATTACTAAGGAAGAAATCACCAAGTCAATACCATTTACTAGAGCTCCTAAGAAGACAAAGTACCTAGGAATGAATTTAAGCAGA
This sequence comes from Heterohyrax brucei, assembly GCA_028571685.1. NCBI lineage: Eukaryota > Metazoa > Chordata > Mammalia > Hyracoidea > Procaviidae > Heterohyrax > Heterohyrax brucei. Next base: position 43,539,852 of record CM053152.1, read on the forward strand.
GAAATAACAGACCTTTACAAAGAGAACTACAAATCCTTACTACAAGAAACTAAGAGAGACTTACATGAATGGAGAAACCTACCCTGCTCATTGACAGGAAGACTTAACATTGTGAAAATGCCTATTTTACCCAAAGCAATTTACTTGTATGATGCAATCCCAATACAAGTCCCAGCAACATTTTTTAAAAAGATGGAGAAATAAATTACCAACTTTGTTTGGAAAGGGAAGAAGCCCCAGATAAATAAAGCATAAGTAAAGCATTACTAAAGAACAAGAACACACTGGGAGGCCTCTCATTACCCAACTTCAGAACCTATTACACTGCCACAGTTGTCAAAACAGCCTGGTACTGGTACAAAAACAGAAAGATAGATCAATGGAACAGAATGGAGACCACAGAGATGACATCATCTGCCTATAAACAGTTGATATTCTACAAAGGCCCTAAGGCATGAAACTGGGGTAAAAACAATCTCTTCAACAAATGGTACTGGCAAAATTGAAACAAGACCCATATCTTACACCTTATACAAAAACCAACTCAAACTGGATAAAAGACCTAAATATCAAATCTAAAATGATAAAGCTCATCCAAGAAAAAGTAGGAACAACAATGGAAGTTTTAATATGCAGCATAGACAGACTTCAAAATCTATCAAATAAACCACAATCAACAGAAGAGAAAATAGATAAATGGGAACTACTAAGAATCAAACACTTTTGCTCATCCAAAGAGTTTATTAACAGAATTAAAAGGCCACCTACAGAATGGGAAAAAATATTTGACAACTCTATGTCAGACTGACGCCTGATCTCTATAATCTATAAAGTACTACAAAATATCAATAAGAAAAAGATAAATCATCCAATTAAATAATGGGCAAAGGAGATGGACAGACACTTGTCTAAAGAGGAGATCCAGGCATCTAAAACACACATGTGGACATGCTCATGATCATTAGCTATTAAAGAAATTCAAATCAAAATGACAATAAGATACCATCTTACCCCAACAAGGTTGGCCATGATCCCCAAAATGCAAAAAAAAAAAACAAACGCTGAAGAGGATGTGGGGAGATTTGAATTCTCCTACACTATTGGTGGGATTGCAAAATGGTTCAACAACTTTGGAAAGCAATCTGGTGCTCCCTTAAAATAATGGATGTAGATATACCTTTTGACCCAGTAATTCCACTGCTTGGAATATATCCTACAGAATCAAGGCCATTCACACCAACTGACACGTGCACAAGAATGTTCATCGCAGCACAGTTCACAGTAGCAAAAAGATGGAATCAACCCAGATGCCCAACAACAGAGGAATGGATAGGTAAACTATGGTATATATAGTCAATGAAACACTATGCAATGATAAAGAACAATGATGATTGCAGGAAACGTCTCTTAACCTGGTTTCAACTAGAGGACATTATGCTGAGTGAAAGCAGTCAGCAACAAAAGGACAAATATTGTATGAGACCCCTATGATAAGAACTTAAAAACAGACTCATTCATAGAAGAAAAGACTGTTTGATGGCTGCAAGAGTGGGGAGGGAAGGAGAATGAGTAGAAAAGGGTTTAGATTAGGTAGATATTAGAAATTTGGTTGGGTGAAATCGGTGACAGCACATATTATAAAGATCAATATTAACCGGACTTCAACACAATTTGAGTACTCCTCCCATCTTAACCCAATATTGCTAGGACAGAGTAGCTGGGGTGGGGGGCCCGGGACTATGCTGTCAGGCAAAATGGAGGCCAATTGGCACAGCTAGCATTTTTCTCTTGAGGACTCTGCACCTTGCATTGGTGAGTGGCATCATGGGGTCTTAAAAGCTGCCAATCTGCCATCTGAGGGTACAGCAAATGGTCCAAACTCAACAGGAACGGATGATCACTGAGGAACAGAACAACATGGGGAAAAGAGAACCCAGAAGACAAAGAGGCCCACATGAGTGGGTCTCTACATCAACTCGTGACCAGAAAAACCAGATGGTGCCTGGCCACCACCAGTGATAGCCACGATGGAGCTCACAAAATTGAGCCTCCCTGGCAACACAAGAACAAAAAGGGGTGTAGCTTGAGATCTCCTGTAAAAGACCACAACTGATGATCCAGGGGCTTCAGGGTTCCCCTTGGAGCATGGCCCTTGGCCCTGTTGCTGCCCCTGTCCGTAGTCATAATGAAGGTCAACTCTCAGACAGGAATGAATTGGACTTGGTGATGCAGAGTGATCCTACCTTGTGGAAACTTTATGGTTCTAGGCATCTATAGGATGTCATCCTGCTGACCTCTTACTGGAGGCAGGGCAGTGGGTGGAGAGGAGGGGATAGGACATATATGGAGCAGAGAGGAAGAATGTGCTGTCACTGGGCAGGGAGAGCAGTGGGAGCTGCATATAGTTGGGCATGCAAATTTACATGGGAATCTACATTTTCATTCAATCATCATCATCATCGTAATAATAATGACAGCACTATTTTATTTTGAATAGTAGTTCTTAGAAAAGACTGCTAATCTAATCCTTTAGTATGACTAATTGAGCAAAAGGACATGCATCAGTAATTCAAAATATATGAAAAATTGGGGGTTTTGTTAGATATTGTAAATATTGGTTTTCAAAACAATTTGCTTCCTGTGTAATCTTCTGTATTTTATTTTTGCATTTAAAAATATTATTTTTTGAGGGAGTCAACCAACTTTACTAGACTACCAATTGGATCCATGGTACAACAATAATAATAATAAGCCCTTGCTATACTTTCAGCACTGGATTAAGCAGTTTACGGTCATTATGTTGTTATTTACCTAGAAGGCTAAAAAAATTAGGCCTTTTTGTTGTTTTCTTTAAGATTTACTGAAGTGGTAGACAAAAAGTAGTATGGATAGAGCAACAGAGACATAGAAGGGCAGATGATAGATGGATGAACAGACAAACAGATAGACATAAGTGCAAAATGTTGGTTTATCTAAAACATGTTAGCAGTATGTGCTAATTAGGTCTTCAATTACCAATAAGTCTTGAATATTTGTTTATATGATTCTAAATATTTTGTTTAAATAATAGGATGGTCCCATGTATTTTCTTTATTGTTGTCTCTTAACAATATCTTACCCTATTCCAAGTCATAAATGTAGCAAATAAGGTCACTGGTGGACTTCAGCACAATATTCATACGTATTTGTCTTTTAACTGATGAAAATCTGTCACACATTTGGCTTGTAATGGAAAATGTCAAATTCAATGCACACAACTTTCTTCACTTCAAGTACAACTAAAATAATTTTTACTGGAATTTATTGTTTTGATTTTTTTTTTAAAGAAGAGCTAGTAATATACAAGAAAGTTGAGGGAAACTAAGCTAATAGATAGGATCAAACTAAAGCAGAATACAAGGAAATTTGATATTTAGGGAAGCCTCAGCCCTAAATACCAAATGAAAGATATGTCCTTCTGAAAGGAATAAAGTATTAGCTCCAAATTCCAAGTCAGCAAACATAAAGATCAGGAGTGGATCACTTAATTAAAATATTTTGAAAATAATTTCTTAACTAAATGAGCCAACTCTGAGAAAAATAAATTTCTGTAAGTCGTTGTTGATCTACCTCTAGAATAAATCTACTTCCCTTGTAGAAGCCCAAGAGAGAAGTTGGGTATTGCTCCACAGGGGTTTTAGTTGTCCATGGCAGATGCTGAGGGACGAAAGGACCCAAGACAGGCAACTCCATTCACGGCTGATACACAGTAAAGAATTTTAACGTGAGAAAAAGCCCTCTTTATTTTGCACTGTGCAAGTCTCTAGTCGACCAGAATATTCCATGCTCCTTAACCTACAGGGAAACATGTAACTGACACATCTTGTCCACTCATATGGAGCCTTCCCAGCAAATTAAAACTTCATAACTGAGGGTCTGTCGGAGAAACCTAGTACATCTATCTGTATTAATTATTCCAGCCAAGCCAAGTGCCATCGAGTCAGATCCAATTCTTTATTAAATAGATACAAAGCAATATCTAATGATTTCCAGATACTAGAGGAAAACCAATTGAATCTACAGCAACATTAAAAATAAACAGAAAAAATAACCCCATAGGAAGCAGAAGTAAGTAAAGAAAGAAAATGAGTTAAAAATATTGTAACTAGTATCCTCTGAGAAGTTTAAAAGGATATTGCATCCATAAAACAAGAATAGGCTATTATAAGAAAGGAGCCACCAGATAATAAGAGTTTATGGAAATTAAAATTTCAGTTGTGATAATAAAAGACATGAGGGAATCCAATGACTCAGACAATAATCAGTTAATACAAAGCCATATAGATATAATGTTTTTGTTGTTATGTGCCACCTAGTCACTTCTGACTCATAGCTACTCTGCGTACAACAGAACTAAACTCTGCCCAGTCCTGCACCATCCTCACAATCATCACTATGTTTGAATCCATTATTTCAGCTACTGTATCAGTCCATCTTGTTGAGAGTCTTTCTCTTTCTCACTGACCATCTACTTTACCAAGCATGATGCCCTTCTCCAGACACCAGTCTCCTGGATAATATATCCAAAGTTTGTAAGACAAAGTCTTGCCATCCTTGCTTCCAAGGAGCACCATGGCTTTGTTTCTTCCAAGGCAGATTTGTTCTTTCTTTTGGCAGTTAATGGTATATTCAATATTCTTTGCCAACACCATAATTCAAAGGCATCAATGTTTTTCTGATCTTCTTTATTTATTACACAGCTTTCGCATGCCTATGATGTAAATGTGTGAAGTGTATCTTAGTTCTCAAAGTGCCATCTTTGCTTTTTTCACTTTAACGAGGTCTTTCGCAGCTTTACCCAATACGGTATGTCATTTAATTTTCTGACTGGTGTTTCCATGGGTGTTGATTGTGGCTCCAAGTGAGATAAAATCTTTGACAACTTGAGTCTTTTCTCCATTTGTTGTGATGCTGCTTATTGGTGTAGTGCAAAGATTTTTGTTTTATTTGTGTTGAGATGTAATCCATACTGAAGGCTGTATCCTTTGATCTTCATCAGTAAGTGCTTCATGTCCTCTTCACTTTCCCAAGCAAGATTATATTACTTGCATATAGCAGGTCATTAATGAGTCTTCCATTAATCTTGATGCCACATTTTTCTTCACATGGTCAACTTCTAGGATTATTTGTTCAGCGTGCAGATAGAAAAAACATAGTGAAAGGATAAAGCCCTGATGTACATCTTTCTTGATTTTAAACCATGCAGTATTCCCTTGTTCTGTCTTTGAACAACTGCCACTTGGTCTATCTACAGGACACACGAGCACAATTAAGTATTCTGGAATTGTCAGTTTTTGAAACGTTATCCGTAAATTGGTACGATCTGCACAGTCAAATGTTTTTGCATCATCAATAAAACAATAGGTAAACACCATTCTGATATTCTTTGCTTTCAGCCAAGATCCATCTGACATCAGTAATGACATCCCAGGTTCCACATTTTTTTCTGAAGCTGTCTTAAATTTTTGGCACTTCCATGTTGATGTACTGCTGCAATTGTTTTTGAATGACCTTCAACAAAATTTTACTTGCCTGTGATATGAGTGGTATTGTTCCATCATTTTTGCATCCTATTGTATCCCCTTTCTTTGCAGTGGGCACAAATATGGATCTCTTCCATTCAGTTGGCCAGGAAGCTGTCTTCCAAATTTCTTGGTGTAGACAAGTGAGCACCTTCAGTACTGCATCCATGTGCTTAAACATCTCAATTGATATTCCATCAGTTCTTGGAGCCTTGTTTTTCAACAATGACTTTGGAGCAGCTTGGATTTTCTTCTTCAGTTTCATTGGTTCTTGATGTTATGCTACTTTCTGAAATGATTGAAGGTCTCCAAACTATTTTTAGCACAATGGCTCTTTATAGTTCTTCCATCTGCTTTTGATGCTTCCTGTATTATTCAGTATTTTACCCATAAAACACAAAAGCAAACCCATTGCCCTCAAGTCAATTCTGACTCATAGCAACCCTATGGATAAGAGTAGAACTGCCTGTACAGTTTCCAAGGAGTACCTGGTGGATTCAAACTGCCAGCGTTTTGGTTAGTAGCTGTAGCACTTAACCACTACATCTGCAGATTTCCATTTAACGTAGAATCCTTCAAAATTGCAACTCCACACTTGAAATTTTTCTTTAGTTCTTTTATTTTGAGAAGTGAAAACATGTTCTTCCATTTTTGGTTTTCCAACTCCAGATATTTGCACATTTAATTATAATGTTTTACCTTGTCTCGTTGAACTACCCTTTTAAATCTTCTGTTCAGTTTGTTTACTTAAGCATTTCTTCCATTCACTTCATCTATTCTATATTCAAGAGCAAGCTTCAGAGTCTCTTCTGACATGCATTTTGGTCTTTTCTTTCTTTCATGTATTTTAAATGATCTTTTTGTTTCTTTATGAATGTATAATGTACTTGATTTCTTCTTACAAATTAGTCCGATCTTTGGTCATTCATGTTCAGTGCGTCAAATCTATTCTTGATATGATCTCCAAATTCAGGAAGGATATACTCAAGGTAGTATTTTGGCCCTTGCAAACTTTTTTTAATTTTCTTCAACTTCAGTTTGAATCTACATGTGAGCAATTGATGATTTGTTCTGCAGTTGGCCCCTAACCTTCTTCTGACTGATGATGAGTTTTTTCAGTCTTTACACAAACATAGTTGACTCAATTCCTGTGTTTTCCATACAGTGAGGTCCTCGTGTTGTTCTAAATAAGTATTTGCAATAAAGAATTGATTGGTCTTGTGCAATTTGATCATGCCATCTCTGGAATTGTTTCTATCACCAAGGCTATGTTTCCTGAATCACTAGTAATAATCACTGCATCTTGATTGCTTTCTTGATCAATTTCAGACTGCAGAAGTTGGCAAGAATTTTCAGTTTCCTCATTTTTGTCATTTGTGGTTGGTGTGTAAATCTGATTAAGAGTTGTATTAACTGGACTTCCTTTTTAGGCAAATAGATATTATCTTGTCACTGACTGTATTATACTTCAAGATACATCTTGAAATGTTCTGTTGATGATAAACGTGATGGTATTCCCCTTCAATTTGTCATTCTATACATAGATTGTCTGATTCAAAATGGCCAATACCAGTCCATTTCAGCTCACTAATATTTTATGCATTGATGTCTATGCACTCCATTTTGTTTCTGATGGCTTTTGAATTTCTTACATAGTACAGTTTACATTTCAATAATTAACGAATATTTGCAGCTATTACTTCCCATTCTGATTCATTCCATGCTAGCAAATGAAGGTCTTGAAAACTTGATTTCATTCACATCATTAAGGTCAACTCTACTTTGAGGAGGCAGCTCTTCCCTAGTTGTATTTTGAGTGCCTTCAAACCTGAGATGCCCATTATCAAGCACTATGTCAGACATTGTTCCGCTGCTATTCATAAGGATTTGCCAGGATCTTCTTCCTAGTCTGTATTAGTCTGGAAGCTCTGCTGAATCCTGTATACCCAGAGTGACTGTCACAGATTGAACTGTCTTTCCCCCAACATGTGTAGCCATTTGGCTAGGCCATCATTCCCAACATTTTGTGATTTTCCTGTGCTGTACATCCTAATCTATGCCTGTGACTAATAAAATGGGAATGTTAAAAGAGGATTAGGGTGGGACTACAACATCCGTGCTAAGGGAGCTTCCTTGGAGTGTGGTTTGCACCACCCTTTATCATCTCATCCTACAGGAGATAAAAAGAGAGACACAAGCAGAGAATTGAGAACCTCACACCACCAAGAAAGCAGCACCAGGAGAAGAACACTTCCTTCAGACCTTCAGTTACTGCTCCAAGATGCTCCTTGAAAACACTAATACAACACAAGTAATTTCCACCTGAGCCAACAGTGTGGACAGCCTTCCCCTGGAGCGGACAGCTTGAATTTGGACTTGTAGCCTACTGCACTGTGAAAGAATAAATGATTCTTGTTAAAGTCATCCACTCTGTGGTATTTCTATTAGAGCAGCACTAGATGAATAAAACAGAATTTGGTACCATGAGATGGGGTGCTGCTCTAACCACTAAAATGTGGAAGCAGTTTTCAAACTGTGAATGGAGAGAATATCAGAAGGAATTGAGGGGAGTTTTTACACTGAAAAAAACTGCAGATGATGAGAAACAAGCAGCAGAAGACCACCAGCAGCAACAGTAGAACCAGAAGATCAGCGTCAAGAAGCACTGAAGCCAAACCGTGGAGCATAAGGGCTGCGTGCCTGTGCACAGGAGGTTTCCTGGCAGAGTGGTGTGCCTCCAGGCACTTAAATCAGTGGCAGCAGTACAGAGCTTTGGAACACTTGTGACAGCAGGGCAGATGTAGGCCTGAGGCCTGAGCCATGAGGCCACAGGAGGCAGAAGCTGAAGAGACAAAGAGCATGAGAAGCTGAGCTGCGTCCATCTTGAAAGGTATGACAATGATCTCAGGGGTTTGAAAGTGTGGAGCCATGGCTTCCTGGGTATTTAAGGGTTGAATTGACACTTCATTTGGGCTTAGGGCTCATCTAAAGAAGAGGGGGCGGGGTTGCTGTCCAAGGGGGCCTACAAGGCAGTGTTATAGCACAGAGCTGGGGTTCTGCACTCAGAATCTGGAGAGGCTAGCCAATACGTAGAGTCTGTAGGGCAGAGCCATTGTATAAAATGTCAAAGAGAATGGAAGATTATTTTCAAAGCTTTGAGGTGTAAAGTAATGTGTTTTCCTAACTTCCTTCTTGCCTGTTAATGCCTTCTTTCCCTGCAACTTCTACCATTTGTAATGGAAATGTATAGCATGTGCCTGTATGTTCTGCCATTGTATCTTTGGAAGCCGATAGCTTTTATTCTAGGTTTCACAAATGTAGATGTGTTTTTGTATTTTGGACTTGGAACTGATTTAAGACTTCTGTCATACTGGGTGAGCATGTTTTTGCTATGACTGTTACTATGATGGGATGAATGTGTTACATGTTTCAAAAATGTGATTTTGAGGGGGCAAAGGGTGGAATGTCATGGTTTGAACTGTGTTCCCCCAAAAATGTTTGTATCCGTTTGGCTGGGCCATCATTCCCAACATTTTGTGATTTTCCTAATCTCAGCCTGTGACTAATAGATAAGATGATTAAGTTAAGAGGATTAGGGTGGGACTGCAACACCCTTGCTAAGAGAGTTTCCCTGGAGTGTGGTTTGCACCACCCTTTATCCTTTCATTCTACAGAAGATAAAAAAAGAGAGAAGCAGCAGAGAATTGGGAACCTCACACAGTCAAGCAAGCAGCACCTGGAGAAGAGCACTTCCTTCAGATCTGAGGTTCCTGCATCAGGATGCTCCCTAAACAAAGACTGATACAACACAAGGAGTTTCCTCCAGAGCTGACAAGGAGGAAAGCCTTCCCTTGGAGTGAACATCTTGAATTCAGACTTGTAGCCTACTGGACTGTGTGAAAATGAATTTTCCTCGTTAAAGCCATCCACTTTGTGGTATTTCTGTCAGAGTAATACTAGATGACTAAAACGGTGACCCTGCTGGTATTGGAAATACTGGTAGCAAAGCTTGCCGTATCACAGCAAAACTACCACTTTTCAACAAACTGATGGGAGCATAATGAATAGATACACATTACAAGACCTCTGTTTCTCTTTCACTCTGATATATATATACACACATGTATAAGTCCAAAAAAATTTGCAAAATTTTATATATATTTATATATCACATATAAAATTATTTTATATATCATTTTATATGTATTCATTATTTATATGTTGTATATATTATATATAGTTTATATGTAATATATATTTATATATCATATATAAAATTTATATAGTACATAAAATTTATATAGTATAAATTTATATAGTATATAAATATACTATATAATTTACATATAATATATTTAATGTAGTAATATTAATATATTAATGTATATCAATATATTGATATTAAATATTAATATATTTAATATATAACATATTAAATATAAATATACTATATAATTTTATATAGTAAAATTATATAGTATATAAAATTTATATACTTCATATGTAATATATATTTTTATATATATTATATAAAATTTTGGAAACCATGATGTTATATAGGTTAAGCGCTGTGTCTGCTAATCAAAAGATCAGCAGTTCAAATCTGCCAGGCACTCCTTGGAAACTCTATAGGGCAGTTCTATTCTGTCATATAGGGTCACCATGAGACAGAATTGACTTGACAGCAGTGGGTTCAGTTTTTTGGTTTTATGTATATAAAATCTTATTTTATATTTATATATATCATTATATATTTATCTTATACATATAATCTTTCATATATTAAAAAATCTCTGATTGTATATAATCTCTATATAGAAATATGGAAAGAGATTTACATATATTATATATATATAATTTTACATGTGTATGTAATCTATTTCTGTGTTTCTGTATAAGGCCTCTCTCTATATATAACATTTGTGTTTCTATATACAGTCTATAGGGTTGACACAAGCCTGAATAGACTGGATGGCAATGAGTTTTTTGAAAACCTGGTGGTATAGTGGTTAAGAACTACAGCTGTTAACCAAAACGTTGGTAGTTTAAATACATCAGCCACTCCTTCTAAACCCTGTGGCACAATTCTGCTTTACCTAATAGGGTTGCTATGAATTAGAATCAACTAGATGGCAACAGGTTTGATTTTTTTAGATGTATTTTTCTATCCATCTAAAACCAAATAAAACAAACCCACTGCTGTTGAGTCTATTCTGATTCATAGCAACCCTGTAGGACAGAGTAGAACCACCCCATAGTTTCCAAGGAGCACCTGGTAGATTTGAACTGCTGACTTTTTGGTTAGGAGATATAGCACTTAACCACTGCCCAACCAGGATTTCCATCTAGCTACCTAAGGACTGTATACATCTTTATATCTATACCTATATACATAGATATTCTTTATTCAATATTCAACATATATATATGTAAATGTTTAAAACATGGAGGTTGACTCTTACAGTCCTAGAATGTCAATGTCAATTCATAAATATTCTAGGAGGAGTTAATGGTGGGAAGGAAATAATCAAAGAAGTAATAGAGGAAAATTTAGATTGAAAGGGCCTATTAGGTACTCATCTAGGTAAATAGCAGAAACCTGCATATTGAAACATTATAGTGAATTTTTAGAACTTCAAAGATAAATAGGAAAACAAGAGATTTTCTAGAAGAAAGGCAATAATAAAAAAAGATGTGTAAAATAAATAAAACAAAACTGATTTCAGAAAACTGGATGCATAAAGACACCAAAAAATATTGTCAAATCCCAGTGAGAAATTGATTTTAAATGGAAATTCTGCATGTGATTAATCTATCAATCTAATTTGAAAGAAAATACTTTTTAAATATAAGGATTAAGAAAATTTACAAATCGTCCTTCCTCCAGATGAAAAAATAGCACTAGGAATATTAAGAAAAAAAGGCAAGGGAAAGAATGTCATAGGAGAAGAAAGAGCAAAAACAGGGAGAAGGACTAAAAGAGTGGTCTCCAACCCTGTGGATAACAAATAGGATTACACTGGAGATTTCAAAATTTCTGAGGCAAAATGAGTAGGAGCATTTGGGGTAGCGGTAAAGTATTATGTTTTTCCAGGAATTATAGGTACTCAAATGTGTCTATTTTGTGATATTTAATCACAAAACAATTACATATGCACATTTTCTACCCAATCTCAAAACCAAACCTATTGCTGTTCAGTTGATTCCAGATTGTAGCAGCCGTTTAGGACAGAATAGAAGTGCTGCACATGATTTCTAAGGCTGTAGTCATTATGAGTTGGAACTTAGCAGCAATAGGCTTTGGTAAACAATACAGAAGCAGACTGCCATATTTTTCTCCCTCTGACTGGCTGGTGAATACAAACTGCCAACCTTTTGGTTGACAGTTGCGTGCTTTAACCACTTCTCTACCAGGGCTCCATAATTTACACCAAAGATGTACTAAGTCAGCAAATCTTGAGGTTGCATCCAAGTGCAAATACTTTTTAAAAGCTCTTCAGATCATTATAATTTGTATCTGAAACTGAACTACCACCCCAAAAGAAGCTAAAATACAAACAAAATACATTTTTGAACCTCTGGTACAGACAATTAAGTTAATAATTCTCTTAAATACACAGCACATTAAAGATTCTCTTATTTTATTCATTTATTTTTTCCCTTCTAGTCTCACCCTACTTCCATTTGCCATAACTCCCCAGATAACCATCTTATTGTACTTAAAGTATATGCTTTGTTCATGCATTATCTTGTAAAAACATAAATCATTTGGTAGCTTGTATAATTTATTTTCAAAAATACTGTGCTCTGTATCTTATTCTCTTTTGATAACTGCAGTCTAAACCAATAAATAAAAAATTGAACAACTATTATGATATCCGTGAATGCAATGATTAAGAGTGAAGTGAACTACAAAATAAAACTATTTTAAAACATTTAACTTTAGAGACTAGAACTGGGCAAGGAAGTAGAGTTCTCTGATTTTTATTGTACCTGAATTTTCAAGATGCCTTCTTCCTCAGGAAAATCAGTGCCTTTTACTTTTAGGAACACGAAGTCCCATCACAGCCGAAAGTGTGTAATACAAATTTAGTTTGCATTGCACAACCCACAAAATTGCAAAGTATATGGAATGGCCTTAGGCTCCCATCTTGAAAATGCAAATACTCTTTACAAATTGGTGTTTTTCTCTGACTGTATTGTTCTACTAAAAATATGTAACTTTCCAAATGACAAATTTAGGTCTCTTGAAAACAGCCCTGTCACTGGACATTTATCGTGGTTTGTTCTGCTATAACAGCACATGTACCGGAGTGTACACACTGGAATGTCCTTAAGTGAACATATGTAAATAGTAAAGCATATGTAAAAATGGGCAAAAAAAAAAAAAAAAAAGATGTACAAAGATAAAAACTCTTTGGGCATATTCTGGTCTCTCATGTACATATGCAACGATGAGGTGAATTCTTTCCAAGACACAGATGGTGAGAGTGGAAAAAAGCTTCTATCTGCCATGAAAAGAATCAGCTGACCACCTAGCTAGCGATGCCTTAGGCGACGGCCAAAATGATAGACAATGAACAACGAGCTGGAACTCCATCAAAAGGAAAAATCGATTTTATATGATAATTCTTTTGGCAAGTTTTTTTTATTGAAGTACTGTCATGGATTGAATTGTGTTCTCAAAAAAATGTTCTTAGCAATTTAGCTAGGCCATGATTCCCAGTAGTGTGTGGTAGTCCTCCCTGTTATAAATTTTGCCTCTGTGATGTTAGTCAGGAGGATGGGTGGTAGTTGAGTTGATGGGGCAAGACTCAATGTGTGAGACTGTTTTGTGACTTCAGGCAGTCTCTTGACCTATAAAGGAGAAAAACTAGCAGAGAGAGCTGGGAGCCTCATACTATCAAGAAAGCAGCACTTGGAGTAGAGCATGTACTTCAGACTTGGGATTCCTGTGCCAAAATGCTCCATGACCAAAGACTGATGCAACACAGAGACCTTCCTCAGAGCCTAGGAAGAGGGAAAGAAAGCCTTCCCCAAGAGGAGTACTCTGAATTTGGACTTACAACCTAACGGACTGTGACAAAATACAATGTCTCTTTTTAAAGAGACATTTCTGTTAAAGCAGTACCAGATGTTTAAGAAAAATACGATATAACTGAAAAGTAGTAATCTTGAAGACCATGATATGATTTGATATGGAAGATTATGTATAAGAAATTTTTCATGAAGTAGAACAAAAATACACACCGATGTGTATGCATTTGTTGTCTCCAAGCATACACAATAAATGCTTGAAAGTAGGTGCCTTAATCTTAGCCATTTATTACTGAGTCGGTCCCTGGTAATGCGAACAGTTAACACACTCTGTTACTAGTTTAAGTGTTGCAGGGTCAAGTCCACTCAGAGGTGTCTCAGAAGCAATCAGTCATCAAACACCCTGTGGAGCACACTTCTTCTCTGACATACATTGGGTCACCATGAGCCAGAATTCATTCAGCAGCAATTGGTTTATAACTAAGAAATTTTTAAATTTCTGTTAGTGAATAAACTAGGAAGATGTGCATCTTTGGAAACTGTATTATTGTTTTTAAACTAAAAAATTAATTAGCCTAATCTATGTTCACACACATTTACCAGCTCAAAAACATATATGCACAGATACATAAGCATGTTCTATTTAAAAGAATAATTTGGAGTGATAGTGAATCTGATGATCCTATTACTAACTCTTAGATTGTATAAATGTGACCATAAGGAATATATGTATACATATTCATACTATGTTATCTAATTGTTATTATTGCCATGTTATATCCAAAGAAACAAAGAGTGAAAACTAAAATGACTTGCCCAAGATCCTATATCTAGAGACAGTAGTAGGTGTACAGCCAGATCTTCAGATTTCGGTGTTACTCTGACTTCAATTTTATCATATGACTTCAAGCAACCACAGGTAGTGCTGGTTTATGTATATTTTCAAAGTAACCTTTTAATTTCCTGCCTACATAGGAACACTATTTTTTATTATAATACTCATACTGTGGTAGACAAGGGAACAGCCCCCTGAAGATGTCCACATCCTAATCCAGTGACTTTATTGAATTACATGACAAAGAGGGACTATGGTCACCAATGGGATTAAGACTGATAATCAGATGACCTTCAGAGAGAGGTTATTTTAGGTTCTGTGTGTGTGCCAGTGTAACCACAAGGGTCCCTAACAGTAGAAGAGTGAGGAGAGTGAAGAGACAGTCAGAGGACAGGTACCTTTGGAAGCTGGGTCAGGGAAATGCAACATTGCTGACTTTGAAGATGGAAGAAGGGAGCCTCCAGACAAAGAATGTGGATGGCTTCTGGAAGCTGGAAAAGACACACAAATGGAGTCTCTTGTAGAGCCTCCAGATAGGAACACAGTCCTTTGATTTTAGCACAGTAAGACCTGTATTGAACTTCTGCCCTACAGAACTGTAAGACAATAAATGTGTGTTGTTTAAGTTACTAAGTTTGCAATAATGTTTCATATAGCAATAGAAAATGTATACACATACTTTTATAACCTACAACAGAAAACATTCTTGTTAGCCTTATATAAAGTTAATAAGCCAGCTGTGGATCTGGCTTTCTGATACGTGAGTTT
The DNA here is from genome assembly GCA_028571685.1 of Heterohyrax brucei. Lineage (NCBI taxonomy): Eukaryota > Metazoa > Chordata > Mammalia > Hyracoidea > Procaviidae > Heterohyrax > Heterohyrax brucei. Next base: position 43,555,053 of record CM053152.1, read on the forward strand.
TCTCCTTCTGAAACCCAGGGCAATGCACAATCTGGGGCATGTTCTTCTCAAGTAAAGAACTGGTGAAAAAGATACAGAGCAGCTATACACACACATCCAAAGATTTTCCTCAGACATGGACGATGTCCCATTTGCTTACATTCCATACGACAAAGCAAGTCGCATGACTAAATGCAAAGTGATAGGATGAGAACATACACTCTTTTCACCTGGTGGAGATGGAAAGGCAACTAGCACCCTAATGAACATGTGACGCAATTTACTACAAACTGAAGAATAAAGCACCTGGGATATAAGTAACTAAATTTTCCTGAGTGTAGTCATCCTTGGGAAGATCAAGTAATGTGCACTGGGAACTATTTATTGTTTTCCATGGTTCCCCCAAAGATAACGGAGCTTGCCTGCCCTCAAAGGAATATTAGAGCAGGCACATCACTAGCTAAACATACTTTCACATCTGCAGCTTCAAGCTTGAAGTAAACCTACATGTAGACATTACTCTATACTTACAACTCCCATTGCCTCAGCATTATGCTCACTCAGTACACTTTTATGTGCCAGAAATCCATTGCCCAGGGCCGTCAAGTTGATTCCAACTCACAGTGACCCTATAGGTCAGAGTAGAACTACACCATAGAGTTTCCAAGGAGAGCTTGCCAGATACGAACTGCCAACCTTTCAGTTAGCAGATATAGCACTTAAGCACTATGCCACCAGGGTTTCCTTCATGTGTCAGGTATGGTCTAAATACTGCGGAGAGAGTATTTTGTTTTGTAGAGTAATGAAACAAACCGAGTGCTTTTGAAGCTAATACAAGGAGACATTGCAAAGAATTTCACTCAGTTTTGCATTTTATCCCAGTTTTATGCCTTGTATCTTCATGTCCCTGGTGATGCCACTTTCTTTACCCTAATTTCAGGCATTCATGCTATGCCATATCTGTCCAGAAGACCATAACACCACCCTACCCTGCCCCAAATTTTCTCACAGATCCCCTGAGTTTTTGAATATTTTGTTCTTCTACTTTGCTATCAAAACTGACCCTGTAACTGGAAAGTTCAGTATGGTCTTTCACTATACTAAGTGGTATGACAGAGTAATCAATATCATAATGTTAATTCAAAAAATAAAACATCTTAACATACTCCTATTGTAGCATTTATCAGGATCCAGCCAATAGAACACGAATCATCTCAGGTAATTAACAAATAATTGTTACACAAGTGATGGGAGAATTTAGAAGACATAGATAACTGTCACACATCCAGGGATTAGCGAGAATAGTATCAACTAGCACCTCTAAACTGAAAGGATATGAGGAGGTAATGTTCCCAGAGTTATAGGGTCTGCGTGTCTGGACAGAAGCTAGAATCATGACAGAAATAAAAGCCTATAAAATAGTTGCCATCAAGCTGACCCCAACTCATGGCAACCTCATGTGTGTGAGAGACGTGTACTCCATGGACTTTGCAATATGTGATTTCCAGAAGTGGTAGACCATCAGGCCTTTCTTCTAAGCCTCTGGGTGGACTTAAATCACCAACCTTTCAGTTAGCAGTCAAGTATCTTAACTGTTTGCATCACTCGGGCACCCACCAGACTCCAAGATTATGGTAAGGCAAGTGCCCCAAATAAAGCACAGTCTTTGCCAGAGATGTTGCTTAAGACCAAAAGGTGGAGGCAGGTGGGCAGACATACTCTAGCTGCTCCTTTTTCACTCCAATCTGTAGTGTCATGGATTGAATTATGTCCCCCTCAAAAATGTGTGTAGCCATTTGGTATTGCATTATGTTCCTATGTGCTGTGAACTCTGCCTCTGTGATGTTAATGAGAGAGGATGAATGACAGTTTTGCTGGTGGGGCAGGACTCCTTGTGAGGCAAGCAGAGAGTTGCTGTCCTCATACCACAAGAAAGCAGTGCCAGGAGCAAAGCGTGTCATCTGAAAAGGACCTTGGGTTCCTGTGCCTCAGAAGCTCCCAATTCATGGAAAACTGACTCCAAGGACCTTCCTCCAGAGCCAACAAAGAATGACTCCCCCTGGAGTTGATGCCTTGAATTTGGACTTGTAGCCTACCAGAATGTGACAAAATAAAATTTCTCGTTTCAAGGCCATCCACTTGTGGTACCTCCATTATAGCAGCACTAGATAACCAAAATATCTAGCCAGCACCTTTTTCGGCTGAGTCCAACAAAAGGCAGTGGACAAAACCTCCTGAAACACAACCTGCAGAGCTTGACTTCTTGTGATGCAAAGCAGAACAAGGCTGCAATGAGTTATATATTAGAAGGCAAACTAGCCTGGACCAGCATACAGCACTTCAGTCTGTGTTGTGTTTGCTTATGTAGATGATTCTCCTATAGGAAAGTGAGCTGCTCGCAGACAGGAACTGTATCCTCTTCTGCTTTGTGTTCCTTGCTACTCACACCTCTTGTGCTGGTGGTGATGATCAGTCCCTGTCAAGTAGGATCCAACTCATGGAGGTCCTGTAGACAACAGAATAAACGATTGCCTGGTCCTGTCCCATCTTCCCAGTCACTGGCATTCTCAAGTCCATTTTTGTGACCACCATGTCACTACGAGTGCCTTCTAACTTACAGAGCTCATCTTTCAGCACTATATCGCACAGTATCCTGTTGCGATCCATCAGGGTTTCGTTGACCAACTTTCAGAAGTAGAGCACCAGGCGTTACTTTCCAGTCTATCTGGAAGCTCCTTCGAAACTGTGCGCTATGAGTGACCCTGCTGATATTTGATATTTTGGCAGCTTAACTTCCAGTATCATAGGAACACACAAGCCACCACAGTACAGCAAACCGACAGAAGGGTGGTAGACTTGCATAGTACCCAGAATGAAACGCAGGAGTAGTAAATGATAACTGGTTTGACTTGTTAGTGGAAGTATCTTTCTTAGGAAGCACACTTGCATTTTTAGTTAGATAACCCCAGACCTGTAGGGCTGCATGTTACCAGTAATGGATAGTGACAGGTGTAGCATGGCAGGGAGGGCGTTGAAGGAAGGACCTACTGAGAACTAGTCATAACCCTTCAAAAAGCCTAGCAATAGACAGTACACATTTTTCTAACCTGATTTCTGCAAGATCATATTTAAAAATATCTTTTTTTCTTGGAATTATAAAAATTCAGAATGGTTCTTTTAGGCTGATCAGAATCATCTGTTATTAGTTTTACAGATCTTTGACAACAATTTCTAATTGGCAAATCAAATTAGTAACTACAATTTGTTTGGGAGACACAATCTTTCCAAACTTGAAGGCCAATGAGAGAAATGGAAAAGTCCTTACTGAAGAAAAAGTCCTTCCAAATAAAAAGGTCCAATTTCTCTGCCCAGGGATTCTTACTTCCACAAAAGATGAGAAGCTCCTTTTCCATAATGTAGCTGAGTCCACGTGTTTGAGGGCTCTCCTGCCTTTGTCAGCCCAGTCCCACCACTGCCACAGCTCTACTATAGATCACTTGGCTCCCCGAAACCCACCACAGAACTCCTGACCTTCATACCTTTGTGCTTTACCTGCAAGACTTCTCCCAGGCCATCTTTTGATTTCTTGACTGCTGCTTCCACGAACACTGATTGTGGATCCAAGTGAAATGAAATCTTGACAACTTCAGTCTTTTTTTCTGTTTATCATGATGTTTGTTATCTTTATAGTGAGGGGTAATCTGTACTGAAGGCTGTGGTCTTTGATCTTCACTGGTAAGTGCTCCAAGTCCTCTTTAGTTTCAGCAAGTAAGGTTGTGGCATCCGCATATTGCAGATGGCTAGGAAGTCTACCTCTAAACCTGATGCCCCATTCTTCTTCACATAGTCTAGCTTCTTGTATTGTTTGCTCACCATACACAGATTGAATACATACAGTGAAAGGACACAACCCTCATGCACACCTTTCCTGATATTAAACCATGCAGTGTTCCCTCATTCTGTTTGAGTAACTGCCTCTTGGTCTAAGCACAGGTTCCCCACGAGCACAGCTAAGTCCTGTGAAATTTTCAGCCTTTGCAACATTACCAATAATTTGTTATGAGCCACAGCGGTTAAATGCATTCGTGTAGTCAATAAAACACAGGGAAACATCTTTCCAGTATTCTCTGCTTTCAGCCATGATCCATCTGACATCAGCAGTGACACCCCTCATTCCAAGTCCTCTTCTGAATCCGGTTTGAATTTCTGGCAGTTCCCTGTCATGTGTTGCTATGACTGCTTTCAAATGATCTTCATCGAAATGCTACTTGTACATAATATTAATGATATTGTTAGATGATTTTCACATTCCATTGGATTTCCTTTCTTAGAAATGAGTACAAATATGAATCTTTTCTAATCGATTGGCCAGGTAGCTGTCTCCCAAATTTCTTGGCATAGACGAGTGAGCACCTCCAGCATGGTATCTGTTTGTTGAAACATCCGCTAATTTAATACTGATATTGTAGTTCCTTTGACTATTCTTATAGTCTTGCTTCTGTTTTCCTGGTACAAAATTCTCTACATGCTCAACTCCATGAGTATATAGATAAACAAAATGTATCAAAATAAAAAGCTGTCTTCTGAGGGAGGGTTGTTGATGAGCACAAACCAAGCTTAAGCCGAAAGCTTAACCTCCTGGCTGGACACTTCAGCAAAGCAGGCCAAATACTGAAGAGGCTCTTAACTCCCTCACTCAGAGGTTGTTCCCATAGAGACACGGGGAAAGCACAGGAGGGAGGCAACACAGATGGTTGTACATCAGCATTGCCTGTCCTGGATATTAAATCAGTAACTGCAGCAGTCATGAAAGATGACTCTAGAAAAACCTTTATTCATTCAGTTGGTTTTTGCTATCTACTCTGTGTCAAACACTGTGTCAGGCATTGCCAAGCCAAGTGCCATCGAGTCAGATCCGACTCATGGTGGCCCTAGGGATATAATATTGAGGAACATAGGCAAGATCCTAGCCTAAAGGCCAAAGAGGAAACTGAAGTTTAGAGAAATTATGGCTTGTAAATTGCCAAAAGTCACACAGCTTGTAGAAGGGTAGCCAAGATTCAAATCAGCTGCTGACTCACCCAGAAAGCCCATTCACCTACCACCACCCTAGACTCTGGGGAAGCAGTGGTAGCTTAGTGGAAGATTTCCCATCTTCTGTGCAACAGATCCTGCTTCAATTCCTGGCCAATGTACTTCACGTGCAGCCAGCCCCAGCAGTCTGTCGATGGAGGCTTAGGTGTCGCTGTGATGCTCAGCAGGGTTAAGCTGAGCTTTCAGACTAAGGTGAACTAGGAAGAAAGGCCTGCAATCTACTGCCAACGATCAGCCAGTAAGCACTCGATGGAGTACAATAGCTCAGTTCACAGGAATGGGGCAAGACCAGGCAACATTTCACTCTGTTGTGCTCAGGGTCCAGTCACCAGATGCTAACAATAATAACAGCAATACCTTATACTACCTCTTCTTTTTCTTTTACTCTGAAATCTTCTCTCTTGTAAATTTTGGGGCAACAACTTATGTGGGGCATCTTGCCCGGTTTCCCAATGAATGGTTTCTTTAAATAAAAATGTGAAGGCCCCTGGAATTGTATCTGGTTGCAATTTTGTCTTTTCTGATGAGCAGTGTAGAGCCTGGTCTGCCAAGCCCTGGCTTGACTGAATTAATCAGCCTGAGGCTGTCCCAGGGAAGCCAGCAATTCTTCAGTGACTTTCCTGGTACAGATGGCCCCTTCATCAGCTCTGAGGATGCAGAGGAAAGTCTGGCTTGGCATTACAGCAGCAGACCGGGTGGACAAAGGCCTGGGTGGACACAGATGCCTGAGCAATTGTATTGAATCTATTTCCTGTCATTTAAATGCAGTGTCATTTATTATTCAACTCAGAGTGTATTTTGGAGATTCAATTTGTAGTGTATATGACACACATAGTAAATGGGGATGTATTATCTCAGTTCATTTGCTGGAGGACAGGTGTTCACATCACAACAACCGACAGCGCCATCGACAGTAATTGGTGCCTCGGCTGGCAGTCTGAGCCTACAGGGCAAGGACTAAAGTGCATGAAGAATGAACTAATAATAATTTCTACATTCAGCCTGTTGTGTTTCACTTGAGGCTCTCAAAGCACATTAGAAGCATTCATTCACCCTCTCGCAGCACTGCCTGGGCTTGCTATTTCTCTCAGGCGGAAGCTGCGAAAACAAAAGCTGAGAGTGGCTGACTCGAGATCACAGACGGAAACAACGGCAGGGTGGGGAATGAAGGCTCAGGAGGCTTGATCCTGCGTTCTTTTTCCTTGGGATCTCCCCATTTCCATCTTCCTCCCACTTATTGTTTAATGTCTTAGTCAGGATATTATCAAGAAACCTAGGCTAGTGAATTGCTTTTTGTTTGAGTTGATTAATCACAAAATGTGTGAAGCACAGAATGATGCTCAATACAGATAACAGACTCCAAAACAGTTTACATGTGTTTCAACAGCCATAATCGCAACAAGCCATTGAACATGCTTTCAGTAGTAAGCAGATTGTATATGGTTAAATATTTCTATGAGAACAGGGGACAGTCAGTCTGGGTACAACATAAACAGTTGTATAAAGCAAAGAAACTCCAGAGCCTAAGCATTGTCTTAACTACGTATGTAACTTCATTTCAGAGTACTTTGCATGCTAAATTCACTCACAAATCTGAAATTAGAAAACTCCTGCCCTTGTGGGTTTTGTTAATAATAAGCAGGGAGAAAATGGAACTTTTGCCCTGGAGCTGAGGTGAAAACACGTAATTAAAAAGACTGCACTACAAAAAAGTGATTTCTAGTTCCCAGATGGCATTTGGTTTCTGCACACTTACAAAGAGCCATATATAACAAAATCAACACACTCAATTAAGCTCCTTCCACCTATAACAAATGCAGTTTTCTTTCATATCAGGAAAAAATTTCCAAAAATTAAATGAGTAAATGGAGAAAGGGATTGATGGCCATCTTCTTGTTTTCAAGATTAATGTATACAAACATGAAATAATTTTGGAAATTATTGACCTTTTGGAAATTTAATTGACCACGATATGATAAAGGTGTACAGTGTCACTACTCAGAGGCACGCAGCAGTCCCTCTACAACTCCAGCACATCCCAACATGTCCCAGTGTGAAAAGAAAGACCCTGGAAATGAGCAGGTGGTGGCCAAAGTCCTGACTATTTGGGGAGGATAAAATTCCTTTTCTGTTAAACTCGATTTACCTAGTTTAACTGATTCATCCTAAACATACCAAGTCTAAAATTCTTCATAGAGGGGCAATGATAGCTAGCTTTTGTTTGTCACGAAGACCATGATTTAATGAATTATTCCTACCAATGCAAATCTCATTTTAATCTAAAATTAATGTGGAAATAAAAGAAAAGAATGTAGCAGGGTCCTTAGAATACAATCACAGTGCAGGGTAGAAGAGGCTCAGAAAGCTAAGGTAATTGGACAAAGTTAATAATCACAGGATCCAGAAAGGGGTGACTGTAAGGGTCAGAATTTTACAATTTCTCTGCAAGTTGCTAGATTTCACACTGTTGAAAGGTGTAGCTACCCTGTATCATGAGCTGCCCCCCAAAGTAGATTGCACAGCTGATACCAGACTCTTAAAAGGAACAAAGAAGCAGTCATGCCAGAGACTCAGTGCTTTGCTCAAAGCCTCATAGTTTGCTCTGGTAACTAAGCCCCTGGCTTAGTTCTGGAGATGCAGTTCCCTTGGATTCCATTCACAACGACTGCCTACTGCACTTCTCGACATCTCAGCTCCTCACTTGAAAATTGGCTTGCCTACGTTTCTCTTGAAATGTAGGGTCTGCCTGGTGCCTGGACCCCAGCCCCTCCCTGGTCACCGTGCTCTCCAGTTTCCATCCACCCTGCAGCTATCATCAGGAGGCCATTTCCCAACTCAAGAAAGAGGAGCAGTAATAGAATATCAAAGCAAGGTCCAGGAAGGAGTCTGTTTATAGCTACCATATGATTACTGATACCACTTCTGAATTTTCTTGCATATGGTCTTTGCCTTCATCTCACTTTTTGGCTCCTGTAACAAAGGTGAACACTGAATTCTTTTCCTGGCTACATGTGGCTTTCTGTTGGTTCCTTCTCATTTTCCATTGATGGATACATTTCTCTTCTGCTCATTAATTCAGCTGGCATGAATTTGCTAGCATATGTTCACTGGATGAAATGTAAATGATTGTGACTTCAGACTCTAGAGAACAAAAACTCTAGTCATTTAAAGAATTTTAACACAGTTAGTGTGTTAAAATGCCTGATAAATCATATGAAAATCCAAAATGTCTCTATTCATTCTAAGGTCATAGGGATTTTGATGATTTCCAATTCCATTAAGAACAGAAGACTGTTCATTAAATGCTTGTCACATCTAGAATGGTACCTGGTTCATAAAAGCCACTAAAAACCTACTTGCTGAATGAACAGATTAAGTAACATGAAACGTATTTGAATGAGAGATTTCTTCCCTTCTTAATATTTTCCATTCTTTTTCTCATATATCCCATAATAGCAACCAGAGTTTGCCATAATAAAGTGATCAATATCAAATGAATGAGTAGACGAATGAATGTGAAACAGACCAAATGACACCATTTTAAACTATCTGTATGTCACAACCTCATATGTGTCTAAAAGTAATAATGTAGGCATAGAAAAATGTTGTAGGATGTAATTTTGTCATAATATGAACAGAAGATACCCCTACATTATATGATTATATTTTGGTTTCATTTCTTTTCTAAAATAAGTATGTGTAACTATAGTTTATATTTAAAAAAGCATTGTACACATGATAAAGGAATTTAAACAATATAGAAGTGATTTAAGTTTAAAATTTTGTTTTCATCCTGAGCTCAGCTCCTTAGAAATAAATAACACTGGAACGTTCATATGAGATCTGACAATTAAGTCAATGAACTCAGTTGTCCTGAGCACTACATACTTCATTGCTTAATGTCACTACAGTCACCAATGAACTATTCCCCTTGTAAAGCTATGCACTGATGCCAGCAGCTAGTCAGCCCTTCATAGCAACTTTGGAACTCTTTTTGGAATGGCACTGCACATGGTGGCATGGTGCTAAGTTCACGAACTTAATTGTACAGCTGTCTGTGGGACAGTTTTTAGACAGTAAACAAATAACTGTATTGGAACATCTTTCTTACTCAGCTGATCTGGTCCCCAGTGACTTTTTTCTTTACCTGAAGACAAAAGAAAGGTTGAAAGGAAGACATTTAGATGGATTCAGGACATCGAGGATAATACAAAGATGGCTCTGATGGCCATTTCAGAAAAAGTTTCAGCACTGCTTAGGAGAGTAGACTAGGGGCTGGTGTTGAAGCATAGCTGCCTGAGGGTAATACTTGGAAAGTGACCGCAGTGACATTCAGCAATGAAGTATGTAGCACATTTTCTAGGATGAGTTTCAAAACTTAATTGGCAGACCTTGTATGAACACAACCATGTACACATAAATGTAGGTAGATGTGTGCATTCATACCGTCTACCAGTTTGTTGTACAGTGACGACCTGCATGTTACTGCGATGTTGGAAGCTATGTCACCAGTATTTCAAATGCCAGAGGGTTACCAGTGGTGGATGGATTTCAACAGAGCCTGCAGACTGAAACAGACTAAGGAGGAAAGTCTAGCAATCTACTGCTGAAAATCAGCCAGTGAAAACCATACAGTCTTGCTTGTTTTGGATATGTCATCAGTAGAAATCAGTCACCAGAGGACTGGTAAAGTAGACAGCCAGTGAGGAAACTCTCTGTGAGACAGACTGGCTCAACAGCTCCAGGAAAGGCCTCAAAAATGCCAGTGACCTTAAGGGTGATGCAGGACCAGTTAACATTTCTTCTTTTGTACACGAGGTCAGCATGAGTCAGAGTCGACTCTAACAGTAGATCTCTCTCCGTGTCTCTATTCCTATCTTTCTGTCTATGTAAAACAGCTAAGTTATAGTCTACTTAGGACACTGTAACCTGCATTTTCACTCAGTAATAGTTGTTGAAATATATATGTCCATATCTATATATGTATGTTACCCCATTTTAACAGCTGGCAATTATTCCATAAAGTAGATGTACCGAAATTCATTTAATCACTATTCTTTTGGTGGATAATTAACATATTTCCAACTTTGTGACTGTAATAAATAAACTCACACTTGTCCAATTATTTTCTTACACAGCATTCTTATGAATATATTTACTATTCAAAGAGTATGAATATAGCTAAAGTTTTTGTCAGAAATGAGATATCAATTTACATTCCAAATAGTCATGAGTTTTTGCTTCCCTTTATCATTTACCAGAATCAACCATTCTAAGACATTTTAATCTTTGCTATCTGATATACTAGAATGTATGTGTATGTATGTATGAAATCATTGTTGTTTTAATTTCTAATTCCTTTATTATTATTAAAGTCATGTATCTCTTTTATTGAAGGTGTGTTCTGTGAATGGCAGTGTATGTGCTTTGCCTATTTTTCTTCACTGGTGCTGCCTTCTTTTAAATGATGTGTAAGATACCATTCTTAAGAGGATAGCAACTCTGTTTTCCTAATCCACATTTGCATGTATGTTTTCTCAATATTTTGTTTGCCTCTCAACTTAGTTTACCTTTTTTTTTTTTTTTAAACCATGCGTAAACGTTCTTTTTATACTACGTAGTCAAATACATTGGTCTTTTCATTCATGGATTTAGGTTTTATATTTTACTTAGAAAGCCCTCTCTACCTCAAGAATTTTAAAGTATTCTTCTACATTTTTCTAATACGTTAATGCTTTTTATACTTATATTTTAAGTCCATCATAAATTTTGTACATGAATGTAATGAGACACAAACAGCTGATCAATTTTTAGTCAAATGGAAATCCAATTGTACCAGTACCATTTATTACATATTTCCTCTACACTTATCTGAAATACCACTGTTATTTATAATATAGAACCGTATGTTGATTATTCATAATACATATTCATGTATCTGCCAGTACTACATTCCTTTAGTTAGTTTAACTTTATGGTACATTTATGTATTCACAATAAAATAGATATTTAATACTAAACTCTAAACATTTACACAGTATATAAAGAGGCATGTACTGTATATAAAGGCATACAATAAAGGAAAAAGAAAAGCATGAAATTAAATGGGGTCTCCCTTACATGTTCATGTAATACCTGCCATTTCCCTCTGTTACCTCAGCACACTGATAATTTCTTGCTTCGTGTCTATCTACTTTTATAAACGCTATATTCTTGAAGGCAGAGCCCACATCTTTGTTATTATTCTCTGAGATCCACTGTATACATTTCCAGACATTTAGCAGGTATTCATACTGTCCACATGTTGAATAAATAAAATAATTTGGGCTTTGCAGAAATAGCTGGAAAGATAATTTTAGCAGCAGGCAACGTAAGGTAAAGTACTAGAATGTATAGTATAGACAATGAAGTGCTTAAAAACTTCAGGAAACATGTTCACATAGCCAAAAGGTAGAAACAAGCCAAATGTTCATCAACAGATGAATGGTTAAACAAAATGTGGTTACATACATACAAAGGAATATTATTCTACCATTAAAAGAAACAAAGCCTGATACATGCCACAACTTGAACGAACCTTGAAAACAGTATACTGAGTGAAATTAGTTGACCACAAGGAGACAAGTATTGTATGATTCTTCCCTAGTATGATATATCTAGAATAGGGGTCCGAACTTAATAGGAACTTAACAGGAGCAGGAGGGATGGCAATAGCTGTTGGTAATAGGTGTACAATATGATCATTATAATTGGTCTTAATGACTTGTACATGTGAGAAGTGTTGAATTGGGAAATGTTACATTCTTTATATTTTTACAGTAAAATTTTTTTAAAAAGAGCAAGACACAATGTCTATGACTTCTTTTACATGGCTCTTATGAACTGAATTGCATTCCTCCAAAAGATGTTGAAATCCTAACCACCATTTCTGTGAATGTAACCCATTTGTAACTTTGTTGTATTATGTTAATGAAGTCTTAACAGAGTAGAGTGGGTCCTAAACCTAATCTCTTCTGAACATTCTTTCATAAAAATAGAGGAACACTTACAGAGAGGGAAGAAAGACACCAGCTGAAACTCTATTTCCAGAGCTACAGAAGCTGACAGAGACAAGGTTCTTCCCCCTAGAGCCCAGGAAGACAGCCATACCCCGACCACACCCTAATTTGGACTTCTAGCCTCTAAAATTCCTGTTCTTTAAAGTTACCCATTTGTGTTAGCTTGTTGGTTGGTGGTTGGTGGTTGGTTGGTTGGTTGGTTGATCGGTCTATCTGTTGGCTACAGAAGCACTAGGTAACTAAGAGAATTGCATTCTGGAAAAGTTAATCTTACAGGGACAGAAAAACCAGTTCAGTGGCTGCCGAGACCTGGAAGTAGGGACAGGGCACTAATTTGAAAGAGTCACAAGACAGCATTTTGTAATCGATTAAAATATTTGGTACTGTAAACATTGGCAATGCTTTTGTGACAGTGTGCTATTGTCAAAATTCAGTGAGTGGTACACCTAAAAATTATCAATTTTACTGTGTTTAGATTATACCTCAATAAACTAGGCAAAAAAAATCAGAAGAATAAAATATTTTCGTAAGAAGAAAGACAAAACTGTAAAAGACATTCTGAGGAAGTAAAAGTTTAAGTCAAGACCTGCAGGATAGATGGAAATGAGCTAACTAAGGGACTGAGGCAAGAATGTTGGAAACAAAGGAAATAGCCTGGGAAAAAGCTCTAAGGTAGGGAGTATTTGGATATTCATGGAAGACACTGAGGTCACTGCTGTGGATATACTATGAAGGCAGAGAAATGTAAAGGATGCGCTGATAGGAAATAGAGGAGAGAGTAGTGAGCATTAGATCATACAAAGTCTAATATTGTCTGTTCAAGATTTCGGATTTTGTCTTGAATGCACTGGGAAAGGTCTGGAAGATTTTAAATGGAGAAACATTACTGCCTGACATACCAATTGCCATTGAGTCAATTACAATTCATAGAGATCCTATAGGACACAGAGTTTCCAAGGAGCGTCTGGTAGATTTGAACTGCTGACCTTTTTGGTTAGCAGTCATAGTACTTAACCACTACTATTACAAAAATTTTAAAAATCATTCTAGATACTTTCATGGCGACCCTAGGGGGCTTGGCTGGCTAGATACTTTTGTAAGAAGGTTTGGTAAAGACAAAAATGTGGGGAGAGGGATTGGAAGAAATAATGTGGAGCACATGTTTGGTTCCCCACTTCCTGCATCTATGAAAATGGAGTTAATAACATCAATACCATACATAGAATTATTGTGAAGATAAAAGGTATATAAGTAGTTTACAACTCTTCTGGACCTATTATAAATATTCTCAATATTTAGAAAGATGAAAATCCAACACTGATTCCCTTGTTTCTGCTCTTGTCTCCATCCAGGTTGCCCCCTATTACTACCCTCAGAACGGTATGTGCTGTTTCCGGGAGGCCTTTAATAATCACACATCTCCTTCCCATGTGATGGTGTCTTTGTCATGCACCTTATGTGATATCAGCCCAGCCTTACCTTGATGCTCACCTTGACCCTGGTTAGTTTTTACCGACAATGTGCAATGATTCATGTTCAAAACAACACAAAAGGTATACCTTCACTTCTTGTTACAGCTTACAGACACCAGGTAGGTGGTGGTACATTGATTTTCTTTTTAAGTTTCTGTCTTCATTTATTTACTTATTACTGTCCTTAAACTGTTAAATATTCTTTCTGGAGGGTTGGTATGGTACAAATCTCTCTTCCTTAATTGTATTTACATACTTTTCTAGTAACATTAAACTTATTCTTATTCCCACTTTGCTTCACCCTTAAAAAAAGAAAAATGATTATAATCACACAAACATAAATGCTAAGAGCCTGCACAAAAAGCAAACATGGGAATGGAAAGGGAAGGATTAATATGACTATAGAAAAACTCACAGAGATTGGATGAACAACAGAATGCAGAGAGTTATGAATATGGAAAGCCAAAGACAGCCCTCTTTTCCATTCCTGTTGGCCTGGGTGAAATCTATCCACACTGGCATTGATAGAAAAGTCAGGAGAAGGATCTTCTTAGGGGAACAAAAGGAAGAAAATGCATTCTCTTTAGAAACATGGAGCTTGAGGTGACATTAGAATTTTCAAACAGATCTGTCCTCAGGCAGTTGTAAGCTATCAGATGGAGCCTTGGTTCACTTGAGGACTATAAAAGAGACAGCTTGGATGTCAAGATTAAATAGAGCCTCCACAGAGGCCCAGAATGTTTCCAGCAACTGGTGATAGAAGGAAGAGAAGAGGAGCACTAGGCAAGTGAGGAGCGGGTGTTTGGCAAGGATTCAGGGAGGCAGATTGGCAAAGAAAGACAAACTAGTAGAAACTCTGCCCCTTATGGACTGCTGTCCAGGGTTTTAGTTTTTAGAAGAATTTGAAGTAGAATTCTCGCTTTTCATGTTGGAGACTAAGATTCAATTTTTGACAGTAGCACCCCTATCACTCATCTGCCAGTTGTTGTCTATGTGTTACTACAATGCTGAAAAGATTTCAAGGGATCTTCCAGGTTAGAGCAGACTAGGAAGAAAGCCTTGGTCACCTACATCTGAAACTTAGCTAATTAAAGCCCTATGGATCACAATGGTTCAATCCCATCTGTTTGTGGGAATGGCACAAGGCTGATCAGCAATCTGTTCCATTGTGCAGGGTGTTGACACGAGTTGGAGATGACTCTGAGGCAGCTAACAACAAAAATATACAAACAACAAAACAAGGAATTTTGTGTAGAGGTTTAAGAAATTACCAGATGGAAATTAACGTCCTTCTCAACAAAACAGTGAGATTCACCACTGTAAATTGCTCACTAAACATACATACCTTCAGCATCTACTTGACTGTAATGAGCACTAAAAAATAAAATCATTCAGGATTATCCTTCAAAGAATGAAAATAATTAGACTCAAAATTGTTTCGATGCATGTTTAAGATTTGAATTTAGTTTTCTGCATCAGAAAATCAGAAAGTGAGATCAGGAGAGTTTGAAATCTGTACTCTTAATATTTCCACTCAGTAATGCTCAAAGGCAGTTGCTGTTCATGAATTCCTTTTACTTCTGCCATTACTTCTTGGTTCTTAGTGGTATGTCTAACATGCTCTAATTTAGAATAATCTGCAACTTTAATTAACATGCTGTCTACTCCTTCCACAATTAATGCAGATGTTAAATAAGACAGTCCATAAAACTCACATCACTAGCCACCACCCCTTAACTTGAAACATTGCCATTTATTATCTTTGTTTTTTAGGCTTAATCCAGATTTCACTGCTGCAATGGTTCTCGAATCTTATCCAATATCAGTTACTTTAGCAAATTGGGTTTCATGAGATACATGGTCCTGAATGTTTATGCAAATCGTGGTTTAGTGCATATGTTTATTATGTTTCCTTTTACTAGAGTTGGAAAGGCAATTACATTTTATAGATACGGTTTGTCCTTTAAAACACAATGTCATTTGTAATTCTTAGACAGTTGCCAAGATTAATCACTAGTACTTGAGTTTACGCATTGTTTTTTAATTTTTATTTTTAATTGTTTTATATTTGTAAGTCTTAGCTACTGAGCATAGTTCATTCATTTATAGACTCTTAAGTTCACTCATTTATTCAATAAGTGCCTACTACAATGACACTGTGTCTATTTTTCTTTGTATTTATACATATTTGATTTTTAAAATTACTAAAAGCCTAATTCCCAAAAATGAATAATTGTTGAAATACATAAGAGATTGTAGAAGACATACCACTTTCATTAAAAAGTGATGTTCCTTATTTTTATTAAGACCCTAAAACATTTGAGATTAGTTTAGTGAACTGGTTTTATTTTTTAAAGCCAGTAATTCTTTCAGTCATTTTAGTAATTTTGTTCTGAGTTTAAATTTTAAAAATTGAATATTTATTGAGTTGAGATGGAAGGAGTACTCAAGTTATGCTGAAGCCCACTTAATGTTGTTTTTGTTTCTAATGTGTGCTATCACCGATTTTTCCCAACCAGATTTCTAGCAACTATATAGTCTATACCCTCCCTCCCTCAGCCTCCCTCCCTCCCCTCCCTTGCAGCTGTCAAAGAGTCTTTTCTTCTATACATGTCTGTTTTTGAGACCTTATTGTATGAGGCCTCATACAATATTTGTTCTTTTGTCACTGACTGCTTTCACTCAACATAATGTCTTCCAGTTGAAACCAGGTTATGTGGTATTTCCTGGAATCATCGTTATTCTTTATCATTGCGTAGTGCTCCACTGAGTATATGTACCATAGTTTACCTATCCATTCTTCTGTTGTTAGACATCTGGGTTGATTCCATCTTTTTGCTATCGTGGACTGTGCTGTGATAAACATTCTGGTGCATGTGTCTGTTGGTGTGAAAGGCCTTGATTCTGTAGGATATATTCCAAGTAGTGGAATTACTGGGTCAAATGGTATATCAATATCCATTTTTTAAGGAAGTGCCAGGCTGCTTTCCAAAGAGGTTGGACCATTCTGCAACCCCACCAACAGCGTAGGAGGGCTCCACTTTCTCCACAGCCTCACCAGCATTTGTTGTTTTGTGTTTTTTGGATCATGGCCAATCTTGTTGGGGTGAGATGGTATCTCATTGTTATCTGGATTCGAATTTTTTTAATAACTAAAGATTGTGAACATGTCCGCATGTGTTTTTTGGCTGCCTGGATCTCGTCTTTAGTGAAATGTCTATCTCCTCCCTGGCCCCTGGCCCTGATGCTGCCCTCGCCCATAAATCATAACGAAGATCCACTCTTTGGACATGAATGGATTGGATTTGGCAATGCAGAGTGACCATATGTTGTACGCACTTTATGGTTCTATACATCTATAGGATATCAGCTTGCTGACCTCTGGTTGGAGGAAGGAGAGTGGTTAGAGAGGAGGTGAAAGGAGACTGCTGGGAGGATGAGACATGCATGGAGCAGAGAGGAATAGTGTGTTGTCACCAGACAGGGAGAGCAGTGGAAGCTGCATATAGGTGGGCATGTAAATTTATATGGAAATGTACATTTTCACTCAATCATATCAAATAAAAAAAAATGAGTATTTAACATATTCTAGCCTGGTTTCATAGTGGTGACGTGCTAGAGCTGCTAACTCAAAGGTCGGCAGTTTGAGTCTACCAGGTGCTCCTTTGGAAACTCTAATGAGGCAGTTCTACTCTGTCCTATAGGTCACTGTGAGTAGAACTGACTCTACAACAACAGGGGTTGTTTTTTAGCATAGGTGTGCAAAATATACAGAATATCTTATGCCAAGACCTAATGTATGTTCCATAAAAGTTAGAAAGAGGTATATCAATATTGTTAAGGTAAGTCTAAACTGGAATTTGATGGGAAAGGGTGAAAACGTGCATGTAAAAGTGGAAAGCAAATACCACAGAGGATAACAGATATTACATGGAGTAAGAAGAACGTTGAGCATTTACAGAACTTTTAATGAGTCAGGCATTCTGCTAAACAGTCACGTAAACTATCTCATTTAATCCGCACATTGCATTTTATGACTGAGGAAACTGACAGTGTGCCCTATGATCTGTGAAACTCATTCAGAGTGACATGGTAAAACCTAGGGTTGATTCTTGACCTGTCTCATTCCAAAGCATAGATCTTTAACCATTTCTGCTCTTCACTATGATGACAGTGTTGCTCACAATTCTGCAAAGAAGTAAGAATCTATATAAGACAAGTGCTACAATTATTTATGCAGCTGAGAGGGTTTAATTTTAATATTAGGTTGTAGTAAGCCACAGCTCTGAAACTTAGTGGCACACAAAAATGCAATCACAAGGTATGCATCAGTTCATTGCAAGTCAGTTGTGCCATATGCTTCTCATTCTGGCATCCAGGCTGGTAGAGAAGACCCTATCTGAGACACTGATATTCTTGTGTGATAGAGAAAATAGAACATAATAAAACAGAAGTTTTGCTCTTTAAGTTTCCTCTGAAAGCTTCATAGGGGACTTTTATTCATATTCCTTTGACCAAAGGAAGTCATAAGGTCAAACTTGTTGCCAATTTGATGGAGATAAATACTCCTTCCATAGGGAAGGATATTAAACACTTTGGACAAAAACTATGTTATAGCAAGAAATAAGCTTCCAGCAATTAGAGCTGAGTATCAGCACAGTGAACAATAAGAGTATTTCAACATAATCTGTAAAATCATAGCAAGTACATCACCAAAACCAAACCCATTGACATGAAGTCAATTTCTACTCACAGAGACTCTATAGAAGAGAGCACAAGTGTCCACATAGGGGTTTCCAAGGCTATAAATCTTTATAGGAGTAGACTGACACATCCTTCTCCTGTGGAGCAGATGATGGGTTAGCATTGCCAATCTTTGGTTAGCAGTTGAGCCCCTTAACCACTGCACTACCAGGGCTCCTCATAAGCACAAAAATTGTCTATTAAGTGCCTAGCAAGACCCAAGACCCAGTCTCCATTTAAACATCTTGAAAACCTAAGTAATGGTGGAAACTGTGGCTCAAAGATAAGGGGAACACCTTCCTCACAGATACCCAGGGACAGCTGTTGGCTCCCTGCATTTCTCAGCAGGTGCAGCCACATGGCTAGGCCTTCACCAATCACCCCTGGCCATCTAGGACTGTAGGGGACAGATTTCACCACACACTTTCTGACTACCTGGACACCTGAGCTGATCTGTACAAGAAAAGTAAATGGATGTCTGGGCTCACGTGTCTAGTAGTAGCACTAACCAGCTTGCAACAGGACATTAGAGCTTGAAAGGCACCAACAACCAAACTAACACAACCAGCATATTTGGACATTTCACAACAAGAAGCTAGAATACAGTAGGCAAGTATAAAATAAATAAATACAACAACTTACTGATGGCTCAGAAACAAGTCAGTATGAAATCACTTAAAGATGTAGACTGTGATTGCTTCAGACATCTCCCAAAACAAAGAATCAAGTAATTTTCCAGACGAACAGACCTTCCTGGAATTCTTGGACGCAGAATATGAAAGATTAATGCTTACAACTCTTGAAGAGACAAGGAAGGAAATCAGGCAAAATGCAACACAGTATAATGACAAATTGCACAGACTGCAAGAAAACTTTGAAAGACAGCAAGCAAGTAGATTAATTCTGATTACAGTGTTAGACAACTCAATAGAAAGTCGAAGCAGCAGAAATGAAGCAATTGAAGGTCAAATTAGTGATACTAAAGATAAAGCATGTGGCACCAACATATCTGAGGAAAAATTAAATAAAAAGAATTTAAATAAATCAGGAAATACTAAGAATTATGTGGGACTCCATCAAGAAGAATGATCTACAAGTGACTGGAGTACCAGAACAGGGTGTATCACAGAAAAAATAGAGAAAATTATCAAAGATTTGTTGACATAAAACTTCTCTTTTATCAGGAAAGAGGAGATGATATCTATCCCAGGCACTTATCAAACTCCATACAAGGTAGATCCCCAAAGAAAGAGACCAAGACATACTATAATCAAATTTGCCAAAACTAATGATAAAGAGAGACACTTTTAAAATTTCCTCAGGATAAATGAAAAAAATAACTCACAAAGGAGAATCAGTAAGGTTGACATCATACTAGCAAGAAGGCAATGGGATAACATATACCAAGCCAGCCAAGTGTCATCAAGTCCCTTGAAGAAAAATAATTGCCAGCCAAGAATTATAAATCCAGCAAAACTGCCCCTCATATATGATGATGATATTAGGACATTTCCAGATAATCAGAAATTTAGATAATTTGCAAAAACCAAACCAAAGTTACAAGTCCTTTTGTTAGAAAATCAGTAACATCAGATAACAACCCAAGACTTGAATGTAGAATAGAGTAACTGGATATCAACCCACATAGGGAAATCATACAAGTAAATTGAAGGCAAAGCACTGAAAATAGAAAACAGAGAAGTCAATATAACAAAAAAGAGGGACTTAAAAAAAGTAGTCATAGATTTTTCGTATAAAGAGGAAGTTAAGGGAATACAAAGAAATTAAAAATTGGAGTAAATATTCAAGTAACCAAAAAGGACATTAACAATCTTACACAACAAAACAAAAAATGAGAAAAACTTGCAGTCTCAGCAAATACCAAACCAAAACAATAAAAACAAAACATACAAAGAAAAATGACTCAGCACAGAAAATTAAGTGAACAAAGGAACTCTCCTTAACACATACAAAAAAGACATCAAAATGACTGCACTGAACTAATACATATCAATAATTATGCTGAATGTAAATGGATTAGATGTACCAACAAATAGAGAGTCTCAGACTGGATACAAAAAATGTGATCTATCTGTATGTTACCTACAGGGGACTTAAAGACAGGAACAAACTAAAACTCAAAAGATGAAAAAATACGTATCAAGAAAACAACATTCAAAAAACAGCGAGTAGCAATACTAATTTCTGATAAAATAGACTGTAAAATCAAGCTAATTATATAAGAAATGACACTACATAACAATTAAAGAGTCGATACTCCAAGAGGACATAATAATATTAAATACCTGTGCACCCAGTGACCAAATTCCAAAACACATTAAAAAAAAAAAAAAACTCTACATTGAAAACAGAAATAGCTCCACAATAATAGTAGGAGACTTCAACACATCATTTTCAGTGAAGTTCAGAACATCCAGAGAAGAGTTCCATAAAGACACAGAAAATCTAAATGACACAATCAAACAACTTGACCTCATAGAGGTATACAGGGCACTCCACCAAACAGCAGCCAAGTATACTTTCTTTCCAGTGCACATGGAACATTCACCAGAATTGACCATATATTAGACCATAAAGTAAGCTTTAACAAATCAAAAGATTGAAATATTACAAAGCATCTTTCAAATGATAAAGCTATAGAAGTATAAATCAATAACAAAATAAAGAGAGAGAGAGGGAAGGAGGGAGGGAGGGAGGGGGAGAGAAGGAGGAGAAAGGAAAAGGGGGGAGAGAGACAGAAAGGAAGAGAGAAAGAAAGAGAAATAGAGAGAGAAAGAATGAGAGAAAGAAAAACAGAGAAACTAAACATCTTGCTCAAAAACTGCTGGCTTATAGAAAAAATCAAGATGGAATAAAGAAATTCACATAAACAAAAGAGAATGAAAACATACCCTATCAGAACCTATGCAAAGGCAGTGCTTAGAGATCAATGTATCTCAATAAATGCACACATCCAAAACAAGAAACGGCTGAAATCAAAGCCTTAACCCTACAACTCAGACAAATAGAAAGAGAACAGCAAAAGAACTCCTCTGGTATCAGAAGAAAGCAAATAATAAAAATCAGAGCATAACTAAATGAATTGGTGACTGGACTTAGACTTAGCAAGACCAAAAGCTGATTCTTTGAAAAGATTAATAAAATTGATAAACCACTAGCCAAGATAACAAAAGAAAAGCAGGAGACAAAGCAAATAAGAAATGAGATGGGCAATATTTGAGATCCAATTGAAATTTAAAAAAAATCATAATGGAATACTATGAAAAATTATTCTCTAACAAATTTGTAAAGCTAAATTAAATGGACAAATTTCTGAAACATGCTACCTACCTAAACTAACACAAATTGAGACAGAAAAATAAATAAACCCATAAAAAGGAAGAGACTGAAAATGTAATTTAAGAACTTCCAACCAAAAAAAGCCCTGGCCCTGATGTTTTCACCAGAGACTTCTACTAAATTTTTAGAGAAGAGTCACCATCACTATTACTAAACATATTTGGGGGCCTAGTAAAAGATGGAATACTCTCAAATTCATTCTACGAAGCCATCATAACCTTGATACCAAAACCAGGTAAATAAAGACTGCACACACAAAAAAACAGAAATTACAGATTGGTATCTCTTATGAACTTAGATGCAAAAAATCCTCAGCAAAATTCTAGCCAATAGAATTCAACAGCCAAGCCAAGTGCTGTCGAGTCGGATAATCCAAAAAATTATTCACCATGTACATGGGGGTTTGTACAAGGTATGCAGGGATGGTTCAACATTAGAGAAACAAGGTAATCAACCATGTAAATAAATCAAAAGACAAGAACCCTTTGATGGCGTCACTTGATGCAGAAAACGCATGTGATGAAGTCCAATATTGACTCATGTTTAGAAAAAACAAACAATAACAACAACAAAAAAAAACACCTCTCAGCAAGATAGGAATAGAGGGAACATTCCAGCAGCCAATATCGTCCTAAATCGAGAAAGCCTAAAAGCATTCTCCTTGAGAATGGGAACCAGACAATTTTGTATTCAACATTGTGCTAAAGGTTCTAGCCATAACAATCAGGCAAGATAAAAGAATAAAGGGCATCCAAATTGGTATAGAAGAAGTAAAAATATCTCTATTTTCAGATAAAATGATCATATACACAGAAAACCCTAAAGAATCTACAAAAAACCGTTAGAACTAATAGGAGAGTTCAGCAAAGTATCAGGATACAAGATTTACATACAAAACTCACTTGGGTTTCTTTATACCAAGAGTCCATTGAAGAGAGAATCATCAAATCATTACCATTTACAATAGTCCCCAAGAATATAAAATACTTAGAAATAAATCTAAACAGAGAAGTAAAAGACCTATACAAAGAAAATTACACTACTGCAAGAAACCAAAAGAGATCTACATAAATGGAGAAACATACTTGCTCATGAATAAGAAGACACAACATCATGAAAATGTCTATTCTACCCAAAGCAATCAATAGATAAAATGCAATTCCAATACAAATTTCAATGGCATTTTTAATGAGATCGAGGAAGAAATCAACAACTTCATTATGGAAAGGGAAGAAGCCCCATATAAGTAAAGCATTACTTTAGAAGAACAAAATGGAAGGCCGCACACTACCGAACTTTAGAATCTATTACACTGATAGTAGTCAAAACAGTCCAGCAGGTACAAAAATAGACACAGAGACCAAGGGTACAGAATTGAGAATTCAGACATCAAATCACCCACCTATGAGTAGCTGGTATTTGATAAAGGCCCAGAGTCTATAAACCAGGGAAAATACTGTGTCTTCTACAAATGATGTTGGCATAACTGGATATCCATCTGCAAAAAATGAAATAAGATCTTTACTTCACACCAAGCACAAAATCTAACTTGAAATGGATCAAAGACCTAAAAGTCAAATCTAAAATATTACAGATCATGGAAGAAAAAATAAGGATAATGCTGGGTGTCCTATCCCACAGCATAAACTGAATGGAAAACACTACTAACACTGAACAAACATAAGAAAATAGATAACTGGGAACTCCTAAAATCAAACACTTATTATCATCTGAAGATTTCACTAAATGAATGAAAAGACAGCCTACAGACTGGGGAAAAAATGGCTATGACAAATTTGATCAGCGTCCAATCTCTATAATCTACAAAACACTATAAAACCTGAACAATAAGTCAACATAATTCATAAATGGGCAATGGATATGAAAAAGACATCCAGGTAGCTAACAGATACCTGAGGAAATGCTCAAAGATCACTGGCCATTGTTGTTGGAGGTGGTGGTAGATGTCGTTGAATCACCTCTGACTCATAGAGACCCTATTTACAACAAAATAAAGCACTGCCTGATTCTGTGCCACGCCTTCAATAGTTTTTATGTGTAAGCCCATTGTTGCGGTCTCTGTCTTCACACATCTTGTTGAGGGTCTTCCTTTTGTTCTCAGACACTCCACTTTACCAAGCACAATGTCCTTCTCCAGGGATTGATGCCTCCTAACAACATGTCAAAAGTGTGGTCTCACCATCCTTGATTTGAATGAATACTTTGGTTGTACTTGCAAGACAGGTTTTTCTTTTGGCACTATTTGGTATGATCAATATTCTTCTCCAGCACCACAATTCAAAGGCATCAATTCTTCTGTCTTCCTTATTCATTGCCTGGCTTTCACATGCATATGATTCAATTGAGAATACCATGGCTTGGGTCTGTGAAATTCAGTCTTCAAGACAACATCTTTACTTTTCAACACTAAAAAGGTCTTTGGCAGCAGATTTTCCAAATGCAATATGTCCTTTGATCCAAATTAAAACTACAGTGAGATACTATCTTACCGCAATAAGGCTGCCATTAATCTAAATAACACAAAATAATAAAGGTTGAAGAGACTGTGGTGAGACTAGAACACTTCTACATGGCTGGTGAGAATGCAAGATGGAAATGGATTTGGCAGTTTCTTAAAAGGGTAGAAGTAGAAATATCATACAATCGAGCAATCTCACTTCTTGAAATTTAACCTAGAGAAATAAGGGCTGTCACATGAATACATGCACACCATTGCTTACTACAACACTGTCCACAACCACAAAAAGATGTAATCAGCATAGGTGCCCATCAGTGGATGAATGGATAAACAAACTATGGTATATTCACATAATGGAATACAAAGCAATGATAAAGAACCACAATGATCTCGGGAAACATAAGTTGGAAGAATCTAGAAGATATGCTGAGTGAAGTTAGTCAGTTGCAAAATGACAAATATTGTATGACAGCACTATTATACGGACTCAAGAAAAGATTTAAACAGAGAAGAAAACAGTCTTCAATGGTTACAAGGGTGGGGAGGGAGGAAAAGTGGTATTAACTGATTAGAGAGTAGACAGGAGTTGGGTTAGGCAAAGGGACAGCACGTGGTAGAGGGGAGGTCAGCACAGCTCCACTAAATCAAAAGCTAAGAGGTTTCTTAAATACAAACTTGCACTTCAAAGAACAGAGTGCTTGTGGCAGGGGTCTGGGAACCATGATTTCAGCTGACATCTAGGTTAACTGGCATAAGAAAGTTTTATAGGAAAACATTCTGTGTCCTACTTTGATGAGTGGTGTCTGGGCTCTTAAAAGTTAGCAAGCAATCAACTGAGTAGCATCAGTTGGTCCCAACCTACCTGAAGCAGAGGAGAATGAAAATAAGAGCTCAAGAGACAGAAAGTGCTGCATAAGCCAGAGACTATATCAGCAAAAGAGCAGAATTACGTGGTGCCCCACCAAGGACTTCCCTGACGGCAACACAACACAGTATCCCTGACATACTTGGGGAAAAATAGGTATGCACAACTTGAAGAAGACCAGGTAAATGGTCCGATGAAGTGGAGGAGCCCCATAAGACATGACCCCCGAACTCTTGTTTTTACAGAACTAAAACCATTTCCAAAGCAAGTTCTTCAGGCAAAGATTAGACAGGACTATAAGGCATGAAGAAAGCTAGATGTCATTAAAAAGAGAAGAAAGAAAGAAAAGATCAAACTGGATATCACAAGAGACCAGAAACTTGCTCTTGAATGTCAAATAGTTAAAGCAAAAGGAAGAAATGATGACGTAAAAGAACTGAACAGAAAATTTCACAAGGTGACTTGAGAATTGTAATGACATGTGCAAAGAGTCTGGAGATAGAAAAACGAAAGTACATGCTTTGCATTTCTCAAGCTGAAAGAATTCAAGAAAAAATTCAAGCCTCAAGTTGCAAGAGGGATGAAGTCCACAGAGAAAATACTAAACTATACAGAAAACATCAAAAGAAGATGGCAGGATATACAGAGTCATTGTAGCAAAAAGAATTTGGTCGGCTTTCAACCATTTTGAGAGGCAATGTGTGATCAAGAAGCAATAGTACTGAAGGAAGAACTTAAAGCAACATTGAAGGCACTGGGGAAGAAAAATCCTCCAGGAACTGATGCAATGTCATCTGAGATGTTTCAATGAATGCATGCTGCACTGAAAGAGCTCACTCATCCATGCCAAGAAATTTGGAAGACAGCTACCTTGCCAGCCAACTGGAGGAGATTCGTATTTATGTCAATTCCAAAGAAAGATGATCCAATTGAATGCAGAAATTATCAAACAACACCATTAATATAATTTGTTAAGGATCACTCAAAAGCTACTGCAGCAGTGTGTTGAGAAGGAACTGCCAGAAATTCAAGCCAGATTCAGAGGAGGTTATCAAACCAGGGATATCATTGTTGATGTCAGATGGATCTTGCCAAAAACAGAGAACACCAGAAAGATGTTTACCTATGTTTTATTGACTATTCAATTGTGTGGATCACAACAAATTATGGGCAATATCACAGAAAATGGGAATTCCAGAAAATTGTTTCCATGAGGAATCTGTACATGGATCAAGAGATAGTGCTTTGAACTTTAAAACACTGCATGTTTTAAAATCAGGCAAGTTGTATGTCTGGGTTTTATTCTTTCACCGTACCTTTTCTATCTGTATGCCGAGCAAGCAATCTGAGAGTCAGGACAATATGAAGAAGAATGGCACATCAGGATTGGAGGAAGACTCACTAACAACCTGTATTGTACAGATGCCACAACCTTGCCTGGTGAAAGTAAAGAGAATTTCAAACACTGATGAAGATCAAAAACCACAATCTTTGATATGATTACACTTTGACATGAAGAAAACAAAAATCCTCACAACTGGACCAGTAAGCAACACCATGATAAATGGAGAAAAGATGATGTTGTCAAGGATCTCATTTTACTTGGTTCCACTGTCCATGGTAGCACTAGTCAAAAAATCAAAAGACCTCATACTGGAGGAAGGGGAATGGGTGGAGAGGAGAAGATAGGAGACTGTTGAGAAGATAAGTCATGTATGGAGCAGAGAGGAAGGGTGTGCTGTCACCGTGCAGGGAGAGCAGTGGAAGCTGCATGTAGGTCAGCATGTAAATTTATATGGGAATGTACATTTTCATTCAATCATAATAAAATAAAAAAAAAAAAGATGCATTGCACTGGGAAAATCTGCTGCAAAGGACCACTTTAAAGTGTTGAAAAGTACAGATGTCACCTTGAAGACTAAGGTGTATCTGATTCAAGCCATGTGTTGTGGGTTGAATTGTGTCCCCCCCAAAATATGTGCAGCCATGTGGCTGGGATATGATTCCCAGTATCTTGTAACTGTCCTCCATTTTGTTGTTTCGCTAAACTGTGTGTTAAAGGGGCTGTGAATTTCTGCGTAGTATTACTTCCCTGCTCTGCTGTAAAGGGAATTTCCCTGGGGTGTGACTTGCCCCACCCTTAATGCTTTCAGCCTGCAAGAGATAAAAGGAAAGAGAAACAAAGAGAATGGGGAACCTCCTTACCATGAAGAAAGCAGCACCGGGAGAAGAGCCGTCCTTGAGACCTGAGGTTCCTGCGCCAAGATGCTCCCTGGACAAAGACTGATGCAACACTGGACTTTCCTCCAGAGCCAACAAGGGGGAAAGCCTTTTCCTGGAGCAGACACCCTGAATATGGACTTGCAACCTACCGGACTATGTAAGAATAAACCTTCCTTTGTTAAAGCCATCCACTCTGTGGCATTTCTGTTAGAGCAGCCCTAGCTGACTAAAATACCATGGTATTTTGAATCATGTCATATGCACGTGAAAACTGAACAATGAATAAGGAAAACAGAAGAACTGACACCTTTGAATTGCGATTTTGGAGAAGAATATTGAGCATACCAGGCACTACCAAAGCAACAAACAAATCTGTCCTGTAACTACAAGGACACTGCTCCTCAGAATCAAGGATGATGAGACGATGTCTTACATACCTGTTGTCAGGAGGTGTCAGTCCCTGGAGAAGGACATCATGCTTGGTAAAGTAGAGAGTGAACCAAAAAAGGTTAGACCCTCAACAGGATGGACTGACACAGGGACTGCAACAACAGACTTACACATAAAAACAGTTATGGTCATGGCACAGGACCAGACAGTGTTTTGGTCTGTTGTACATAGGGTCACTATAAGCTTGAACTGACTCGATGCCACTAACAAAACAATATACATCATAAAACGACACTGGTGATGAGTGTGCTTCTTGGCTTAAGTTGATATAGAAAGCTAACTGGGCAGCTCCTGTTTGGAAGCAATTTGAGAGAGCAGAAGGGGACAGGAGCTGGTTGAGTGGACACAGGAAATGCAGGAGGGAAAGGAGGATTGTGCTGTCACAGGACTGCGGAGAGCAGCTAGAGTTACACAGCAATGTGTGTACAAGTTTTTGTGTGGCGAATAGAATTGGATTGTAAACTTTCTCTTAAAGCACAGTAAAGTATGTATTTTTTAAAAGATAAATTTTATGCAAAATTATAAATAAAAAAGTGGCAAAGCTAGAATCCATATCCAGGTCTAAATTCAAAGTGCAGGCTTTACCCATTACAAAACAGTGATAGCTATAAAATAGTTTCACACACAGATGAGATATTTGATTAATATCCTCTGATATTGGTTTTACCACCAATATTCTTTGATTGTGTGTATTTAAAATTAGAGGTCTTGATGAACTCGGTATTTAGGCTGGGATTTAGCTGATGTGTGTTGAGAAAATCATATTAATTGTTAAATATTTAAATACTTCTGTTAACTGAGAAATAGCATGTTCCAAAGCCCTGCATGGTAGAGGACTGCCACGACAGTCCTTAATTCATCAATTAAAGAGTTAATTCTGATCCTTCAGGTTTCTTCAAGACCTTACTCTACAGTGAGGGCCATGTCCTTGGCAAATTGTTGATATCTGTGCCTAATAGGTTGTTAAACATTTTTTATATCACCCTGCCACATAACATTCTCTGCCGCAGGAAAAATAGACTGAATAGATATTAAAATTTACTCTGAAGTGAAGAAATAGCCAATTGCCACAGAAATTATTCATCAAAAAATTAAAATAAACTTACTATCAGGTAGGAAATATAAAAGGGCCGTGTTTTCAAAACAGTTAATCATGAAAATGACTAAATAATCCAACTGAAGTGAACTGAATTAATAACTAAGTAAATGTGTTTTCATTTGTTAAGATAAAATTAATCTAGTTCACTCTGTTCAACTGGTTCATGTGTGCCTTTCATACAGGCTATTTTGTGTGATCATTGATATTAAATAATGTGAAATCTAAATACTCCACCTATGTGTCCCTGGTAGTATACTGGTTAAGAGCTACAGCTGCCAACCAAAAGGTCTGTAGTTTGAATCCAACAGGCACTCCTTGGAAGCCCAATGGAGCAATTCTATGCTGTTCTATAGGGTTGCTATAAGTCAGAATTAACCTTACAGATTAGGCTTACGTGAGTTAATATTGTTATTAGCTGCCATCAAGTTGGTTCTGACTCACAGAACACTGCCCAGTCCTGTGCCATCTTCAAAATCATTGTTATGCTTGAGCCTATTGTAGCAGCCACTGCATCAGTCCGTCTCCTTGAGGGTCCTCCTCTTTTTTGCCGATCCTCTGCTTTACTAAGCACAATGTCCTTCTCTACTGACTGCTCCCTCCTGGCAACATGTCCGAAACATGTGAGATGAAGTCTTAACCATCCTCGCTTCCGAGAAACCCTCTGCTGTATTTCTTCCAAGACGGACTTGTTTTTTTCTGGCTACACATTAGGGTCACCCCAAGAACTTACCTAGTCCACTCTCCAGCACAATTACTTTAGAGCCTGTGTTGGTGTAACTCATGTATTAATAGATTTTAAAGCTTCTATGTAATTCTAAGATGCTTTTTGGTATGTAGTTCTAAGACAGAGTCAAGTTTGAGAATCATCAATCTGTACCGCCAAAAAGGTTATTTCCTTGTTGAGGATCTAAACTCTGTAAGTCAGATCAGCTGCATTTGTAAACTTCTCAGACGTCTGACTCACATCTTCAAACAGTGACTAGCAAAGAGGCAGTCCCAGGTGCACTGGACCACAAGCTGAAAGATTGGTGATTTGAACACATCCAGAAAGGCCTGGGAAGACAGGCCTGGGGACCTGATTTAGAAAGGTCACAGTCTAGAAAAGCCTGTGGAGCAATTCCACTCTGCACACATGGGATCACCATGAGTCAATATCAATGCCATGGCAAACAACAAGGTGAGCCACTAGCATGGTTTGCATGAGACTAAGAGTTTGTCAGGGCCCTAGTGGCACAGTGGGTTAGAGCTCAGGCTGCTAACCAAGAAGATTGGCAATTTGAATCTACCAGCAGTTCCTTGGATACCCTATAGGACACTTTTACTCTGTCCTATAGCGCTGCTGTGAGTCTAAATCAACTCTATTGCAACACGTTTTGGTTTGCAGGGCTTCCCGGGCTGCAGGACTTCCAAACTGTTCTGACTGTTTCTCTAGGAGAACTAACTTACTCAGGTCCACTGTCTTGATGTCTGATATCAAGAAATAAAGTGAAAAAAATTGTAAAAGATATTGAACAAATTCTATATCCGTTCATTAAAAATATAGAAATGCTGACACATTACAGAATACAGAAATAATGAAAATTCTGAAAAGATGGAGTTATATCCATCATCTGTGGTTTTATTTTGTTGAAACCTGAAATACTAGCACATGTAATAGTAGTTAGCTGCTTCTAATTTTTCAGACCCTCAGGCACTTGATTCACCAGCCCCTACTTGGCTAGAACTTAGCAAGCTTTGCCAAATTAGGCCAATTTTATCAGCAATTAAAAAAAAAAAAAAAACTATTTAAGAAACCACACTGTTTTCAGTTGGGGGGTGGGGGCTGCAAAATTGTTCTGATACATGGCTCTGTTTTTTTAACCAGTTGCACCTAGCCTTCTAATGTTGTGTCTAACACATCTTAGTCAACAGCGTTTCTGTTTACAACTTGCATCAAGTGCAGGAAAGGTGTTTGCTGGTAGTTCAGGGAAGTTTTGAATCATAGAGAGGAGCAGCTTATATGCAACATCTGATCCACTGCAGTGCTGCTAATATTAGCATCTCACCTTATTAAGGTTAACTCTTCCCTGAACAGTAGTGAACTGGCCACAGACAGCTGCTGGGATACTGTAAGTGTGACACTACTTGAATATCAATGTGCTCTGAAACAATCAAAACAAATCAGATTTAGATTGCCTTCTCTTCTAAATGCTTTCTGCTGAAGTACATGAAGCCATCTGTGTGCATACTCACAGATTTTCCTGAGTTCCCACACTTTTTACTGTGCCGCAGTGTGGCCTTGGGAATAACAGAGATGAGCAGTATACTGCTTTTAGAACTTTCTCCCCACTTTTTCTTACTCTCATTGCTTAAAGCTATCATCTCACTGCAATTCCTTCTTCAGTTTTTGCCCATCTCTTACCATTCTTGTTTTGTCTTCATTTACCTCTTTATTTCTTGCATTTTCTCTTTCATCTACTCACACACCAGCAGCTTGGTATCAAAGCCAAAGTTGTTCCCTTCTGATCTGTGATCTGACATTGGCCGTATGTCACATTCAGACTTTGGAGTTTTTTCTTCAACAATGTTTTCCAAGAAATGTTCCTGCTATTATTTGTTTTTCTGGTTCAAGCTTTCAGAAACTTTTGGGTTATTTAAAAATTGGCTTCTAGATTCATAAGGCATCACTACATTTGTGTATATTTAAGTATCATAAAATGATGTGCTTCAGACAGTGGAATATCCCTGTGAATCGAAGAAGAAGTTTTACATTTGGGGAGCAGAATCCAAAACTAAACTTTTGTTGTTGTCGTTAGGTAGTTTGAGTCAACTTTTCAACTCATCATTGTTGTGTTTAAGTGAAAGTGTACAATCCAAATTAATTTTGCGTGCCCACCTATTGCCATCTCCTTCTGCTCTCCTTGACCTGTGACACCACGCTCCCCCTTTTTGTTCTATACTTGTAGTATCCTCTTAACAAGCTCTTGCCCCTCCTGACTGCCCTGTTCTCTTCCATCTAGAAAGAGACAGCCTCCTATAAATGCATATAATCATCAAGTACATACACCATATAGTCACATTGTGTCCCTGAGTCCAGCGCATTTTTGTCTGAAGAATTGACCTCTGTAGTGTTTTCTGGTCAGGGGCAACAGCCGGTCTAGGGGCCATTCTCCCAGGGGACCCCCAAGGCCATCAGACCATCAATTATCGCCTTTTAGTAGAGTTCTCAAGCTGCACCCCTCTTTATCTCTTGTTGCCACAGGAACTCAACAGTGTGTGCCCCATCATGGCTATCTTTGGTGATAGCTGGGCACCATCTTGTTCTTCTGGTCACATGTTAATACAGTCTCCCATTCACATGGTTCCTTCTGTCTCCTATGTTCTTTCTCATTGTATCTTTCTTGTTCTCGGTGACCATCTATTCCAGGTGTGTTGGGACAATTTGGTGTACCTCAGGTGGCAGCCTGCTAACTTTTAAGACCCCAGATGCCACTTACCAATATGGGGTGCTGAAGATTCTCTTAGCAATAGGCTAGTTATGCCAAATGACCTCGATGTCACCCAAGAGTGTGGTCTCCAGAACCCACCCCTGCTATCCTATCCTTACAATATTTGGTTGAGATTAGAAGCACTTTCAGTTTATGGTGAAGTCCAGTTAAGCTAACCTACTTTCTACTGTGTGCTGTCACTGCTTCCACCTAACTCAGTTTCTAACAACTATCTAATCTATGGAAACCCTGGTGGCATAGTGGGTTAAGTGTTGCATCTGCTAACCAAAAAGTCAGCCAGTACAAATCTGCCAGGCACTCCTTGGAAACTCTATAGGGCGGCTCTACCCTGACCTATAGGGTCCCTATGAGTTGGACCTGACTCAATGGCAGTGGGTTTGGTTTTTTGGTTATCTAATCTATGACCAGTGCTTGTCCTCCCTTCCCACCCTGGTTGCCATCAGAGTGTCTTTTCTTCTATGCATGTCTATTTTTAAGTCCTCATAGCAGGGGTCTCATACAATATTTGTCCTTTTGCCACTGACTGACTTTACTCAGCTTAATGTCTTCCAATTCAAACTTCTGATGCTTCCTAAAATCATCATTGTTCTTTATCATTGTATAGTCTTCCATTGAGTATATGTATCATGTTTGTTTATCCATTCATCTGTTGATGGGCATCTAGATTGATTCCATCTTTTTGCTATTGTGTATTATGCTTCAATAGACATTCATGTGCATGTGTCTCTTCATGTGGCCACCTTAAATTCTGTAGGATATGTTCCGAG
Source organism: Heterohyrax brucei (assembly GCA_028571685.1). Lineage (NCBI taxonomy): Eukaryota > Metazoa > Chordata > Mammalia > Hyracoidea > Procaviidae > Heterohyrax > Heterohyrax brucei. The sequence goes on from CM053152.1 coordinate 43,588,130, forward strand.
CAGTGGGATTACTGGATCAAATGATATATCTATTTCTAGCTTGTTAAGGAAGCATCAAATTGCTTTTCAGAGAGGTTGTACCATTTTGCAATCCTATCAGCAGTGTAGGAGAGTTCTGATCTTTCTACAGCTTCTCCAGCATTTGTTGTTTTGGGTTTGTTGGATCATTGGATCATGGCCAACTTTGTTGGTGGTGAGATGGTGACTCATTGTTGTTTTGGTTTGGATTTCTCTGATAGCTAATGGTTGTGAGCATTTCTTCATGTGTCTTTTGGCTATCTAGATATTCTCTTTGGTGAAATGCCATATAGGATTTTCTAGGCTTTAATCTTTATAGAAGCAGATCTCCAGGTCTTTGTCCCACAGAGTTGCTAAGTGGGTTCAGATCACCAACCATTCCTTTGTTCAGCAGCTGAGTCATCAACCATTGTGCCACCAAGAATCTTTCCAAAAGTAAATAATTATCATCATATAGTAAGGATAACTTGAAGATTATTAGACTTACGTTTTCTTTTATTTCACATTAAACACTTCTCTGTACCAGGTACCAGGTTGGATTTGGGGAACATGAGATGGAACCATAAGTTCCAGTTCACAATGAAACCTCAGACTACTCTGTCAGATAGCCTAAAAAAAAAAGTAATATGTCATTTTCTCTTAAAGTTCCTATTTGTTGATTTATGAAGCTTGTATTTAAATAGCTTTGATTTTAACATAATGTTTTCCCTAAATATCTTTCTGATTCTGTAACAAAAGGGACTTCAAAAATGGTCTATCAATATCAGCACTTGTTATAAATTAAATTGTATTTTCAAAAAACGTGTTGAAATTCTAAAACGTATACCAGTGAATACAGTCCTTTTTAGAAATAGGGTTTTCCTTGTTATGTTAATGATACCATATCTACGTCGGGTATTTCTTAAACCTAATAACTTCTAAGTTACAGTTATAGCATATTAGACACCAACCCATGCTCAAATTGGAGAAGACAGACTCCAGGTGAAGATCATCAAAGTTTTAAGAACTGTTGTTATTAGGTGCCTTGATTTGGGTACAATGCATGGTGACTCTGGTACAATAGAATGATGTCCTGCACCATCCTCATAATATTTTCTGTTTCAGCCCATTGCTGCAGCCACTGTGTCAATCCATGACCCAATGAGGGTCATCATCTCCTCTTTTTTGCTGGCCCTCTACTTTACCAAACATGATGTCTTTCTCAAGGATTGGTCCCTCCCGATAATATGCCCAAAGTGCATGAGACAAGTCTCACCATTTCACTTCTAAGGAACATTCTGGCTATATTCCTTCCATGTCAAATTTGTTTATTCTTCTGGTGGTCCATGGTATATTCAATATTATTCACCAGCACCATAGTTCAAAGACATCAATTCTTCTTTGGTATAATTTTCACCAGAATATGAAATGACTGAAAATATTATGGCTTGGATCAGATGCACCTTAGTCCTCAAAGTGCTCTTTGCTCCTTAATAGTTTAAATAAATCATTTGTAGCATACTTGCCCAATACATTATCTTATTTTTTGACTGTTGTTTCTATGGGTGTTGATTGTGAATCCAAGCTAAATGGAACATTTGACAACTTTAATATTCTCTCTATCATAATGTTGCTTATTGGTCCACTTGTGAGAATTTTTATTTTCTTTACATGACAATGTAATCCACACTGAAGGTTGTAGCCTTTTATCTTCATTAGTAAATGCTTCAAGTTCTCTTCCTTTTCAGCAAAAAGGTTGTGTCATCTGTATATGACAAGTTGTTGATGAACTTTCTCCAGTCCTGATGCATATTCTTCTTTATATAGCCCAGCTTCTCAGATTATTTGTTCAGCACATGGACTGAATAAACATGATGAAAAGTTTTAACCCTGATGCACACTTTTCCTTGCCCTATTCAAGCAACTGTTTCTTGGTGTATGTACAGGTTTTGTGTGAGCATAATTAAGTGTTCCACTATTTCTGTTCTTTACATATTATCCATAATTTGTTGTGATCCACACAGTCAAATGCTTTTGCATAGTCAATAATACACAAGTAAACATCTTTCTCATGTTTTCTGCTTTCAGCCAAGGTCCATCTGACATCAGTAATGATACCCTTTGATCTACACCCTCTTCTGAATCTGGCATGAATTTCTGGAAGTTGCCCCCGATACTGCTGTTGCATTTTTTTTTTTTTAATTATACCAAGGAATACTGCAGAGAAGGAATGAATACAACCAAGACCTTGATTTGGATGTTTAGCCTTCAAAATTGTGAGAAAGTAAGTCCTGTTCTTTCATACCACCTGTGTGTGATATTTCTACTACAGCAGTATTAGAGAACTAAGATAACACTATACTTTTCATATCTTGGCTTTTCTTAGATATATTTTGAGGGTTGTTAAGTAGTTATATAATTTAAGATATTGATAGTAAAAGGAAACAAAGGGGGGTAACAACATCTGGTAAGGAGGATAAAGACAGAGTAAGCACCCCCCACTTGTCTGTCAGTGCAGGCTTGCTGGTTGCTGTGATGCTGGAAGCTATGCCACTGGTATTTAGGTACCAGCAGGGTCACTCATGATAGTCAGGTTTCAGCTGAGCATCCAGACTAAGACAGACTAGAAGGACTTGGCAGTCTACTTCTGCAAAGAATTAGCCAAGGAAACTCTTGTGAATAGCAATGAAACATTGTCAGATATAGTGCCAGCAAAAGACCACCACCCCAGGTTGGAAGGCGCCTAGAAGATGACTGACGAAGAGCTGCCTCCTCAAAATAGAGTTGTCTTTAATGTTGTGGGTGGAATAAATCCTTTGAGATCTTCATTCACTGATGTAGCATGACTCAAAATAAGAAGAAACAGCTCCAAACATCCATATGAAGTATGAATCTAGGAAAATTGGAAATCCTCAAAAACAATGTGGAGCACATAAACATTGATATCCTAGCATTAGTGAGCTAAAGTGGACCAGTTTGAGCCATTCTAAATCTGACAATCACATGGTCTACTATGCTGACAACAAAAAGTTGAAGAGGAACAGTGTTGTGTTCATCATCAAAAAGAACATTTCAAGATATGCCCTGAAGTACAGTGCTGTCAGTGATAGGATAGTATCCACATGCCTACAAGGAAGGCTAGTTCATAAGACTAGTATTCAAATTTAAGCACCAGCCACTAAAGCCAAAGATGAAGAGACTGAATATTTTTACCAGCTTCTGCAGTCTGAAATTGATAGAGTATCCAGTCAAGATGCATTGATAATGACTGGTGACTGGAAAGCAGAAGTTGGAAACAAAGAAGGACTGGTAATTGGAAAATATGGCCTTGGTGATAGAAATAATGTTGAAGATCGTGTGATAGAATTTTGCAAGACTGATGACTTCTTCATTGCAAATACCTTTTTTAATGAACACAAACTGACTACATATATGGACCTCACCAGGTAGAATATATAGAAACCAAGTAGACTACATCTGTGGAAAAAGACGATGGAAAATCTCCCTATTAGGGGTGGGGCCAAGATGGCAGACTATACATATGTCTCCTCAATTCCCTCTGAGAACTAACGGCTGGAATGATAATTAAACAGAGCAGCATGAACATCCTGGGAGCCTTACAAGCTGGCATAGAGTTGTCAGACTGAACTAGGTGCCAGTAAGGGGGAAACTACCTCTCTCAAAGATGAGGCAGCAGTACGCTGAGTCCTGCTTCTCCTAACACATCATTTGGGAGGATTTTAGGAACTGACATCTTCTTTGCTATCCAGGAGACTGGGACTGGTCATGAGCCAGCAAATATGCTGAACAACAGTGCATAAGTAAACAGTATATAGCACAGCAGAGAGACTGTGTTTGAGAGAGACATATTTTGACAGCCCAACTGCTGACTGAGGGCACCACTGCACCTCCACCCTCTCTTTTCATTGCAGTGCTATAGATTCTGCTGTCTCATGGCAGGAAGGATAGCTTAGGTGGGATACCATCTTGGTCAGCTGGGAGATGGAATCAGCCACACAAGGTCTTAGCTGGGGCTAATTCTCATGCTTAGAAGCAGTGCCTGTCTTTGTACGGCCTTTCCAGCAGAAAAGGTGCAATTAAGAAGAACATGGCCAATTATGGGTGGGGCCTGGCAGATCTGAGCAGCAAAGCTCTACTCCTTCCCTTTTTTGAACCATGTCATAGCATCTGGGGACAGCCTGTGAAGTGCTTTGATTGTCAGTTGGAAGGTGGGGCCTGCCACACCTGGGGCTTGACTGATTTTAGCAGCTGAAATCAGCACTTAAACACGGTTTTAAGTTAGAACACCTGGAGAACTTACTGCTGAGTGGGATGCTAGCATCTCCACCAACCTTCACTGATTCACATCATAGCATCAGCTAACAATTCCACAGTGACTCCATAAGTAGATCACCATCTTTGCCATAAAGGAGGTGGAGGCTGCCACCCCTGAGAACCCAGCTGCCTTTGGTGGATACTGCACAGAAAATAAGCAGTTTTTAAGCTCAACACATCTACAGACTGCAGTGGTCTCCAGAAGTTGACTGGGGTGTTATCCTTCTCTCCTGAATTCCTGGGCTATATTATAGACTTGACTGGCACTATAACAGAGTCACCACAACTATCTCTCACCTTTAGCAGCCAGGAAGTGGGGCCTGCCACCCCAAAGAGTCTACCTAAGGCCAGTCAGTAGAGTACACAGAGGCAGCTTGGGACCAAAACTAGCAGTGCCTTTACTCCCCACTTGGAACTATGCCTCAGGTCCTGTTGTGGTAACACAACAGAAACCAATTTCTTGATGGCACAAAGACAACAATCAATAGCTAACCATTTAAAGAAGCAGTCCACTATGACCCCAGAAAACTACCAAAATAAAAAAACTTCCCAGATTAAGAAGCCTTTCTGAAACTATCAGAGGTCAAGTACAAAAGAATTATGTATAGAGTCCTCCTAGAGATTAAACAAAATTCAGCAGAACAAAATGAAAAATTAAGTAAGCTATTTGAATTGATAGAACATCAACAATCTGAAATTCAGAAGATCAATAATAAAATTACAGAATTAGACAATTCAATCCAAAGCCAAAAGAGAAGAATTGAGGAAAGGAAAGCCAGAGTTAGTGAGCTTGAGGCTAGAATAACTGACACCAGCATTTGTGAAGAAAAATCAGAGACAAGAAATAATAAAAATGAAGAAGGATTAAGAAACACATGAGATTCTACTAATAGGAATAATCTACAAATAATTGGAGTTCCTAAACAGGGAGGGATAGCTGAAAATACAGAGAGTATGTGACTCGACGGCACTTGGCTTTTTGTTGAGTTGCTGACAGAAAGCTTCCCTGAAATTATGAAAGAAGAAAACATAAAGATCCAACATATGTATCAAATGCCACAAAAAGTAGACTCCAAAAGAGAGACACCAAGACACATTACAATCATGCTTAGTAAAATGAAACATAAACAGATTCTCTTAAAGACAGTGAGGCTTGAAGCAAAGCTAATGTACAAAAAGAAGCCCTGTAGACTTTCATCTGACTTCTTGGCAGAAGTGATGTTGGCAAGAAGACAGTAGGATGACACATTCAAAGTCTTGAAAGAGAAAAGCTTCCAACCAAGAATTATATATCCTGCAAAATTGTCTCTCAAATATGAAGGTGAAATTAAGACTTTGTCAGGTAAACAGAAGCTCAGAGACTTTGTAAAACCCAACCAAAACTATAAAAAATACAAAAATAGGCTCTTTGTTTAGAAAAACGAAAAATCGAGTGAATACCTAAGGAGACAATGCAGGACACAGCATACAGAATCCTACTCAGTTAGGGGTATCAATAAACTCAATCAAAGCTACAATATTCACAGAAGGGAACCAGTGATCATATCATGGAAAGTATGACATCATTATACTAAAAATAAGGATATAGTACAGTAGTTATAACTTTCAGATGGAGAGGAAATTAAAACAATATGCAGAAATTAGAGTCTGGTTTTAACTTAGAATACTAAAGGAGATTATAGGGGTAGCTTCAAAGCAAAATAATATTGAGACATATCAAAACCAGAAACATAATACAGGGGTATCAACAAACACAAAACGAACACTGGAAAAGACGAAAAATCAACCCATAAAGAAGAATAACCCAGAACAGAATATTAAGAGGAACACAGAAAACATCAACAACACAAAAATAAATGCATAAAATAAATGTATCAAAAGGACAGCACTAAACACAAACCTATCTATAATTACACTGAATGTAAATGAGCTGAATACTCCAATACAAGGAGTGACATCCTGGATCAAAAGATACTACCTGTCTATATGTTGCTTACAAGAAACATACCTTAGACTCACAGATATGGATGAGCTGAAAAATCAGAGGATGGAAAAACATATACCAAGCCAACAACATATAAGCAAAAGCAGGAGTGGCAGTATTAATCTCAGATAAAACAGACTTTAATGTAAAATCCACCATTGTGGACAAGGATGGTCACTATTGCTGAAAGGTTCAATACATAAGTAGGACATAACAATATTAAATATTTAGGCACCCAATACCGGAGCATGTAAATACATCAAAAAAATACTGACAACACTGAAAAGTGAAATAGATTTTTCCACAATAATAGTTGGAGACTTTAACCCTCCACTTTCAGTAAGGGAATATCATCTAGAAAAAAGCTCAGTAAAGGTACAGAAGATTTTATTGTGACAGTTAAACAACTAGATCTCATTGACATACACAGAACTTTTTACCCATCAACAGATAAGCACACCTTCTTCTCCAATGCACATGGAACCTTCTCCAGAATAGACCATGTGTTTGGACATAAAGCAAGTCTCAGCAATATCCAAACCATTGAATTATTGTAAAGCATTTCTTTGGACTGTAAAAGTTGATATGAACAGCAAAAAAAAAAAAAAAAAAAAAAAGGTAGACATTTGGACTCATAAAAACTGAACAACACCTTGCTCAAGACTCTGTGGGTTATAAAAGAAATCAAGGATGAGGATGAAATAAATCTATGGAATCAAATGAGAATGAAAACACATCCTACCAGAACCCATGGGATACAGCAAAAGTGGTGCTCAGAGGTCAGTTTATCTCTATCAACACACATCCCTGACATGAAGAAAGGACCCAAACCAAAGAATTAACCCTACAGCTTGAACAAGTAGAAAGAGAACAACAGAAGAATCCCTCAGGCACCAGAAGAAAACAGATCATAGAGATAAGAGCAGAAGAAAATGAATTAGAGAATAGAAGAACAATTGCAAAAAGACAACAAAACCAAAAAATGGCTGTTTGAAAAGATCAATAAAATGGTAAACCATTGGCTAAACCTACAAAAGAAAAACAGGAGAGGAAACAAATAACACAAATAAAATATGAGGTGGGAGACGTCACAACAGACCTAACTGAAATCAAAAGTATCATAATAGAATTAAAGACAGTACTCTGACAGGTTCGAAAACCTAGAGGAAATGGACAAATTTCTAGATTCATATCACCTATCAAAATTATCACAAGAGGTAAAACAATTTAATAAATCCATCACAAAGGAATAGAATGAAAAAGTAATCAAAAAACTGCCAATCAAAAAAAGAAATGCTTCATATCAGCAGTCAGAACAAGAGCAGGTACTGACTGAGGCAAAAGTCGTCATCAATTGCTCATAAGCAAATTCAAACTGAAACTGAAGAAAATTAGAGCAAGTCCACAAGAGCCAAAGTATGACCTTGAGTACATCTCTCTTGAGTTTAAAGTCCACCTCAAGAATAGATTTGATGTGTTGATCACTAGTGACTGAAGACCATATGAATTGTGGAATGACATCAAAGACATCACCCATGAAGAGAGCAAGAGGTCGTCAAGAAGACAGGAAAGACAGAAAAGACAAAACTGGATGTCAGAAGAGACTCTGAAACCGGCTCTCAGACATCAAGCAGCTAAAGCAAAAGGCAGAAATGGCAAAGTAAAAGACCTAAACAGAAGATTTCACAGGGCATCTCAAGAAGACAAAATAAAGTATTATAATGACATGTGAAAAGAACTCAAAATGGAAAACCAGAAGGGAAGAATATGTTCTGCTTTTCTCAAGCTGAAAGAACTGAAGAAAAAATTTAAGCCTTGAGTTACAGTAGTGAAAGATTCTATAGGGAAACTATTAAACGACTCAGGTAGCATCAAAAGAAGATAGAAGGAATACATGGAGTCATTATACCAGAAGAAACTTGTCAGTATTTAGCTATTTGAAGAGGTAGCGTATGATCAGGAACTGATGATACTGAAGGAGGAATTTGAAGTTGCATTGAAGACACTGACAAAAAACAAGGCTCCAGGAGTTGATGAAATATTGATTGAAATTTCAACAAACAGATGCAGTGCTGGAAGTGCTCACTCATCTATGCCAAGAAATTTGGAGGACAGCTACCTGGCCTACTGACTGGAAGAGAGCCATATTTATGCCCATTCCAAAGACAGGTGATCTAACCAAATGCAGAAACTACCAAACAATATCATTAATATCACACTCAAGTAAAATTTTGCTCAAGATCATTCAAAAGCAACTGCAACAGTGTATTGACAAGGAACTGCCAGAAATTCAAGCTGGATTCAGAAGAGGATGTGAACCCAGGGGGATCATTACAGATGTCAGATGAATCTTTCCTGAAAGCAAAGAATACCAGAAAGATGTTTACCTGTGTTTAATTGACTATGAAAAGGCACCCTATGGTGTAGATCACAATAAATTATGACTAACACTGCAGAGAATGGGAATTCCAGAACACTTAATCATGCTCTTAAGGCATCTATACATGGCTCGAGAGGCAGTCATGCAAACAGAACAACGGGACACTGCGTGGATTAAAGTCAGGAAAGGTGTGTGTCTGGGTTGTATCCTTTTACTGTATCTTTTCAATCTGTATGCTGAAAAAATAATCCGAGAAACTGGATTCTACAAAGAACAGGACATCAGGAATGAAGGATGACTCATTAGCAACCTGTGTTGCACAGATGACACCACCTTGCTTGCTGGAAGTGAAGAAGATTTGAAACACTTACTGATGAAGATTAAGAACCACAGCCTTTAGCATGACCTCAACATCAAGAAAAGTCCTCACCGCTGGACAAGTAAGTAGTATCATCATAAATGGACTGAGGTTGTCAAAGTTTTCGCTTTACTCAGGTCCACAATCATTGCCCATGGAATCAGCAGTCAAAAAGTCAAAAGACACATTGCATTGGGAAAATCTGCTACAAAAGACCTCTTTAAAATATTGAAAACCAAAGATGTCACCTTAAAAACTAAAGCGCACTTGACCCAAGCCATGGTATTTTCAATCACATCATGTGCATGTGCAAGCTGGACAATGAACAAAGAAGACAGAAGAAGGATTGATGCCTTTGAATTGTGGTGTTGGAGAAGAATGTTGAATGTACCATGGACCACCAAAAGAACAAACAGAGCTGTTCTGGAAGAGGTACAATCAGAGTACTCCTTGGAAGCAAAGATGGAAAGACTGCATCTTACATACCTTGGATGTGTTGTCAGGAAGGATCAGTCCCTGGAGAAGGACATCATGCTTGGTAGAGTGGAGGTTCAGTGAAAAAGAGGAAGACTGTCAACAAGATGGATTGACTCAGCAACTTCAACAATGGCCTTAAACATAAAAACAATTGTCGACATGGCTCAAGACCAGGCAGTGTTTCGTTCTGTTGTGTATAGGGTCACTATGAGCTGGAACCGACTTGACGGCATATAACAACAACAAAGGGACATTTGAGGCTACATCTGTTCCTCAGCTCTTATCTATCTCATTATCTTACATTTCACATTTTGGACAATACCAAAAAAATCTACTCTCTGACTATTTTGCACATTAATGACATCTGATAGTAACAAATGCTGAGAAGTGTTGAACAAGGTGATAGTAACACTAGCTACGATAGTTAAGGTTACATGTCAACATGTCCAGACCATGACTCTCAGTAGTTTGGCAGTTATGTAACGATGTGATTTTTTGGCATTCCTTAATGACATAGTTACCCTCATTTTGTGATTTTAGGAGATCATCTTCCATTTTCACAAACGACTGGGTTTTTGGAACCTAACCATGTCAATAAGTGAGAGTATTAAGAATTTTTTTTTTCAGGTTTCTGAATGCTAAGAAATTTGTTACATTTTGGTAGACGAATCCAATTTATTTTTATTGATGATTTTTTACAGTGCTTATAAAAAAGGCTGACCATATCTAGAGGTGTAAGTCATGGAAAATAGTAATCTAACATGTGGGTGAATATGTAATTGTAATTATTATTTATTAAATACAGTGCATTTTTGTGTGTTTGTGAGGAAGATGATAAAAAAATTATTTCAGACATCTGACCTGAAATTAATTTTAACAATAAAGTGAAAACAGAGAGTGTAATTGTTAGGACTAAGTTGTATCATATTTCTCTTGAAAACAAATTAATATTTACCAGACATCTTTAAGAATACTCTGGGGATCAGTTCTACCCCGGCCCCTAGGGATCCAACTCAGCTTGGCTTGACAAGTAAATATGTTAGAAAGTTAATTGGTTTTAATAAAATGGCTTTTCATGTTTTGTTTTAAAATTATTATGGACACAAAGACAGCCCTGAGTCTTCCTCAAGTTTTCTGTTATATAACTTTAATCAATAGATATTGGATGTATCAATGAATCCTTACTAGCTTAAAATATTTCTGAGATATGATCTTTCCACTTACTCTTCGCTTGGAGCTGTCTCCTCTGATCTCATTTTGTGATTTTTTTCCAATTCCATACTTCAGATCTGATCTTGGGTTGCTCTGTTTGACTTACATCCTTGTAGAATTTTTTCAGCAATAATTTTATCAGCCATTTGCAGCACACTCTGGTATTCAACACTAGAAAGATGCCGTTGAAGGGCAGCTTAATTGGATGAGATTGATTTCACCACACACAGCATTATAGAAGCTATAAATATGTACATACAGTTAAAGGGGAAATGGAGGAAACATGCTTTTCTCTTTCAGACACAGTATTTAAATAGCTTATTAATAAATGCTAGGAGCTACAAGAAGCCTATGGCTTTGATTTTCTGAATTCTGATAGATGCTGAAAATTGTGGTAGCTCTTTTGAATTGCTACTTGCTGATTTGGAACAGAGGCAAATCCATTTAGAATAAAATAAAATTTTCCTGAATAATTAATTCATCACAATGATTTATAGAGAAGCTGGCTGTGCCTATAAAACTGCAGCATGGGTAAGCTGGTTATTTAAGCTAATGGCCAATTAGGACTGCCACTGAGTCTATATGATTATATAAATACTACACATTAATAAATTCTAAAAAAAAACCCTACAACCTATGAATATACCACAAATAATTTTTCATTTTCAAATGGATATACAGTTTCAAGTAACTTCAGTGGGTAGAAAATGATGCAAAGGCATTGGATGTCATTTCTTATATGCCTTCATGAATTGTTTCACATTTTACACAGATATCAGTATGCAGCATTTGGGGAAGAGTTCTAAGGAGGCACAGCACAGCCTGCCTGGGAGGAAAAAGATCTAGGACAGAGGAAGAAAAATAGAACATTTTACAGAGCAAAGCAAAACCCAGAGGACTAAGTAAAATGCACGACTGGAGTGAGGAACCCTGAACCCAGGAATGACAAGCACATACATGCATTAAAATATACACCCTCATACCTCAGTAGGAGGACACAAATGACAGTAAAATTAAATTAGAGAATATTTATTGTTTTATTGTGGATTGGTCCACAATGCAGATCCTGAAACAAGTTTAATTCTGGAACCTGATTGCAAAGAATAAGAGTAGCAGACAGGAAAGGGCGAAACAAGAGAGAAAGGCAATTCACACTGATTCTTACTATGGGCACCTGGGACTCCACCCTCCCCGGAATCTTCTGAAGAACTGTTCTGCTCAAGGGAAGAGTAAAACGCGCGTCTACCAACTGCTGCCACTGTGGCTCAGGAGTACCCACTGCTAGTGCATGTTCTCACAAGCATCAGAAAGCCTGAGTAGATTCCTCAGACAACCAGGAAATATCAGTAGAAAAAACCTACAGCAGAATGTGAACGATACTCAACGCAGCTGAACCGAAGTACAGTCAGACTGTACTTGTATACATATCAGAATAACAACTGGGATAAAACAATGGACAGAGAAGATGTGAAGAAAAACATCACAGGTGTCTAATACAGCCCATTTCTTGGATTTCCGAGACCACTTGTGCCCTAGAGTAATTTCAGTCCACATAGAACCTTCAAGGTCATAATCACCTGCAATATCTATAAGCTACTTAATATAAAATGATGATGGTACAAGCTATAGTCTAAGCTGCTATAAACGATTCCAGTTCCATAACTGAACATTATTTCTCCCTCCATCACCAGTTCTGAATTTTCCTCAGCTTTGAATTGCTTGACTAAGGGAAAAGCTCAGACCCTTATTCCCAAAGGAGCACTGGTGGCATGCTAGTTAAGCACTGGGCTGCTGATCAAAAGCTGGCAGTTCAAATCTACCAGTTGCTCTTTTGAAACCCTGTGGGGCAGCTCTATCTTGCCCTAAAGGATCACTATGACTCAGAATCAACTCAACAGTAATGAGGATTATCCCCAAAAGTTCAGAACCGCTAGTTGCTTCACTTCTGTTGGAGCACAGTTGCTGATACTGCCCATTTATTTTTACCAGTGAATATGGAATCATCGAATTTTATTCCAACAAGTTACTGAGTTTCAGCAGTACTCTTGGTAGCTGTTTGGCAATCTTACCTCCCCTTAGTAATTAGGTTTGATAGGTTGACACATTTCTTCATCTGTGTACACATCAGCACGAGAAGCCAAAAATGACCAAAGGGTATTTCTAGTTTTAGAGTCAGTGATACATTTACTGTGTCTCCTCCGTGAAAGAAGCTTCTCCACTCCAAGCAAAGCAGGAGTTTTATGCCAGGAAGGCCTAAAGTTACCACAACAGGAAGCAGACATTCCCAGGTGTGTAGCTGGGAGTGTAGCGAGAGGAAACGGTCTTCCTTTGGAACCTTGGTTTTCAAACCTGTATATTCTACCTATTGGGTGCACAGTGCTTTACTGCTAGCTACTAGTTCATTATGCAGGCTAGTGCTGCTAGAGGTTAATGCTCAAGCCCTGCAGTGCATTGTCCCCAAACTAGTGCCTTAGTGGAAAGTTTTATAAACCATTTTATGATTCAGTTAGGCTATCTACTTCTATGTCATGCAGTATACATTAGGGCCAGTGAATCTCAGTCATGCACTCACTGTTATTCCCTCTAACTGTTAAATTTGCCCTTTCTCAGGCAATGTTTCAATTTTTATATATTTATTATATTTTAATAAATAGGTTTTCTTAAAAGCTGGGCCAAGTAGTTGGACTGGAATAATTGATCCTATGTTGCTAATTCAGACATCAGAGTTATTGGATAAACAGAGCTGGTAGAGACAAATGCATATTTTCAGTTTTCAAAAGAACAATCAGTTCTTCCTAGGAGAAGAAGAATTTGATGAAGTCATCTTGCCATCTTTGATCATCTTCAAAGAATAGTGCCATCCTGAGTGCTCAGGGAGAGGCTCTGCTGTAACTAGACCAGTCTCAATGAGATTTTCACAGACATGGACTGGGAAGAGTGCAATGTAAGAGAAGTTTGTCTACTTCTGGACTGTGGAGTCCAGTAATTTCTTTAAGTGGTTTTAGAGGCTCTGAAAGAAGACTATGTCAGCAAATTAAACAAGGAGTGTCTAACCATGTAAAACCAAAACAACTGAAACCCTTTGGTGTTGTCATAACCCTACTGGACAGAGCAGAACAGTCCCACAGGGTTTTCGAGGAACGCCTGGTGAATTTGAACTGCTGACATTTTGGTTAGCAGCCATAGCTCTTAAGCACTATGCTATCAAACTTTCCACATAAAAGGGGTTATAAAGGAAGCCTTTCTTATATTCATGCTATTGGTAGCATGCTTATTTGGATCTAAGTTTTGTAGTTGGCTTTCCACTAGTACCGAAACCAAAAACCCACTGCTATTGAGTTGATTTCAACTATAGTGGTCCTATAGACAGAGTAGAACTGCCCCATGGAGTTTTCAAGGAACACCTGGCAGATTTGAACTGCCAACCTTTTGGTTAGCTGTACCACTTAAGCACTATGCCACCAGCGTTTCCTCCATTTGTACATAAAAGCTTGTTAATAAGTTGAGGTTATATGAATAAAGACAGCGTAGCAGAAACAATTGATGGGTTTTCCTGGCACGAATCACCCTGAGTTACTGATGAGCTTTGGTGGTTTTACACGAACAACTCCCTCCCCACTGAACTGCAAGCTCATGTGTCTGATGTCCGGGACAGTAATCACAACTCTGTAGTTTTACTCTGGCACATTGCTTGGCACGTGGGACTCAAATTTTCTCAGATGAGCAAATGAATTAGTTGGTAAAAAGTTATGGTTTGTTGCTTCATGACAGTCATAGTTTCGTGTTTCAAAGTTCAATGTTAAAATAAATGGCTTTGGAGATAGCATGACCCCATTCTTCTGATAGCAACTGTTGGATCAGGTTTTCTTCAACTGACTGCCGTTTGTTTGGCATGTTGTATAAAACCAATACGAGAACGGATCTATCTTAGGGGTAAACAAGGCTGTTTCCCAATTTTGGATGATGTATTGCATGTATGCTACACAATGGAACAACAACAAAAAGAGCCTTAAGTATCTTCTGTTAGTGTTTAGATAGACATTTGAAATATTGAGAAAAGAATTAGTCACATGGATCACTAAAAGAGATGTAGACTTAGTTTCAGAGAGAAAGGAAAAACAGAGAACCCAAATGCTTGTCTGGTTGTATGGATTTTAGCCAGGTCTTTTCACATTTTTGAGCCACAGTTTCCATATTTGTGAGTTGAAGGAGTTTAATTAGATGACAGGTAAAACCTCCCTCTAGCCCTAACATTCAGGGATAGTGTGACTCTCTCTCACATATTCACATATCTGTATATTATGCAGGTCCCTAGATGCTACAAAAGGTTAAACACTCAACTACTTGTTTGAAGATAGGCCTGGAGATCTGCTTCCAGAAGATCATCACCTTAAAAACCCTGCAGGGCAGTTTTACTCTTGACACAGTGGGTCGCCATGAGGCAAAATCAACAGGATGGCAATTAACGAGTATTTTATGCACACTCAGAGGAAATACAGTTCTGTGGCTTAATCACCGTGCTTCAGGCCCAAACAATTCCCGACAGTGGCTGGGGAGGCAGCAGTTACCTAGATCAGATAGTGAAAGAAAAAGCTGCATCCTGTCTCCCATTTGAGAGCTTCTTTCTGGGTTTCACTGACCTGAACATAGAGCTGATTCCTATTTTCTCTAAATGTGCTGTTCCTTCCTATGTCCTCTGTTTATAACTCACCTATAACCAAAAATCAGTACCCTCTTAAGGAACATTTCATCCAGCATGGATTTCCAAGAGTTGTCCACAATTTGGCTAATGGTCAGTAATTTTCAGTGACTCATTCTGCCCCTGTGTTTGTGAAAGCTCCCTTACTCTGAAGTCACCCTTGCTTTTTGTTCTTTAAATAGCCTCTGAAGTTTAACTTACTCTCCTCTCTGTTTGCTCACACAAAAGATCCCCACACCATTTCAAAAAGTAGTCTTCTGACCTCCATCAGAACTCTCTAGACTTCTCTTTGCCCTGTCTCCGCCCTCCTTTCCTCTGGGCCCTCAATCGATTTTGAACATCCCATTCATTGAAGCTCTTGTCCTCAGGTTCACACTGTCACGCTCCAGATCTGCCTGGGGAGCCCAGGATGCTTCTCATGCTGCAAAGTGAGTTCCTCTTTAATACTAACACAATGTGTACTTTTCAAGGGACAAGATTTGCTGATAGCACCCAAAGGTGGCAAGACATTGAGTGTCTCTTCTCTTTCCAATAAGTTGATATTTTAGTAAAAGTATTAGATCAAGTACTTCATGTTTCCAAGTTACTTGAACATGCTCTGTTGCAAGGCAAATTGAATGTGGGACGTGTTTTGGTTCTTTCTAATTAGTGTGTTCTCCAAGTTACTGATTAAGTAGCTCAGAGAGGCACTTCCTCCGCAGGGAAGCCCGATCCTCCTGCCTCAGCAGGAGCAGCTGAAGCCTCAACTCAGGACAGTTGCTCTTGGGCTGGCGGAGACCTGTCTGCGCTGTGTGTGACGCTGGCCTTCTGAGACCCAGGTGCTTTTGCAAAAATCAGACATCCAAAGTTTGGTCATTTCTGACCTTAGATTTACACTCAGCATTTTTCGTTTGTTTGTTTTTAGTTGTTGTTCTTTTTTACAAATCAGTTATAAACAGAAGAAGAAAAGTACTGCTTTCTTCTGAATGCCAAGC
The DNA here is from genome assembly GCA_028571685.1 of Heterohyrax brucei. Lineage (NCBI taxonomy): Eukaryota > Metazoa > Chordata > Mammalia > Hyracoidea > Procaviidae > Heterohyrax > Heterohyrax brucei. The sequence goes on from CM053152.1 coordinate 43,604,546, forward strand.
CATCACATTTATATGCACAGATTTGTTAAAATAAATTAACATGTGATATAGACAAACAAGTATCTTGTACTTTAGGTCCGGAATGTCACTGCTATCAAATCAGTACCTGAAATACAGTATATTGGGTTTTGGATGAAAGAAAAACTCCTAAAATCTGTTTCCCAAATAAATATAAAAGTCATGTTTTAGCAAAAACCCACTTAAAAAACAGAAATCATACACTAGAGTGAGAGAAAGACAACAGATCCTTACAGCTTGGTCTGCACATAACAAACACAAATAGTCCTGATTATCCTACCTAAGAGACCTAACCCTTAGGGGCAAAGGCCAGGCTTCCAGACTCCTTATCAAGCTAAAATCATTTTGAAGGATATTTACCATTTCCTCCAGCTCTGTTTAAAAATGTTTGTAGGTAGACACAGTTTGTGGTTGTTGTTTTTCTGCCTTCATTTTGTTTTCAGTGTTGATAAGGACAATTAAAACCCAGGCTGTAATAAAGCATCTGTTGTAAACAAGTTCAGACAAAGGAAACAATTTCTCTGACAAGTAGGGGGCATGAAGCAATGTCGAAGGTTACAGTATGTCGAACATAGATGGTGACAGAAAATAAATGCCTTCTCACCTCCACACCCCTACTATACACCCTTTATGAATTGTGATGGCTAAAATTACCAGCATTGCGCTCTGGGTTTTGAATCCTTAGACTGCAAAAATATTAATCTTCAAGATTTATGCTGTGTTTCAGAAATCCTGGTGGTGTAGTAAAGTGCTATATCTGCTAAACAAAAGGTTGGCAGTTTGAATCTGCTGGGTGCTGCTTGGAAACTCTATGGAGCAGTTCTACTGTGCCCTATAGGGTTGCTATGAGTCAGAATTCACTCGATGGCACTGGGTTTGGTTTTGATAGTTCAGTGGTTAGGCACTACAGCTGCTCGTTGAAATGTCAGCAGTTCAAACCCACCAGGCTCTCCTTGGAAACTCTATGGGACAGTTCTACTCTGTTCTATAGGGTCACTATGAGTCAGACTCAACTGTATAGCAATGAGTTTGCTTTTGGTTGTCTATTCCTATGTGTTGGAATTGACTCAGTGGCAATGGGTTCTACTCCTGAGGGTTCCAGCCACATCTGTTTCTAGAATTTCCCAGTATCTTCATTCTACACCAAGGGAAAATGGTCAGCTGCCTATTGCATCAACAAAGACGTGTTCTGGTTGATTCCTTTCCTTAGGGTGCACGTGCACATGCACACACGAGCAGATATGATTCTCTGGCCAGTCACTGAAAGGAGATCTGTGTCTTCCTATTCCCTTGTTTTAGGCCCCTAGGCTTGTGAGCTTGGGCTCAGTTTCGTTGCTGAAAATAGTAATCTTCAGCAAAACTGTCCTCAGTGCCTCAGGGAAAGTTCATTCCTAATGCTTCCTCTATATCCCATTGTGTATTAGGCTTTGAAGCCAAATCTCTCAATTTCAAGGATAAGTATCTTTCCCCAAACAGGGAAGTACTGCTGAGCAGCTTTATTTAAGGATCCTGTTTTGCACATATTTAACTAACTGCTGCAAAGAAACACAGAGTTCTCAGTCATTTTTTTTTTTTCAGGAGAATGCTTAGTAATGGCCCCCTTACAACCTATAGTGAATCTCAGAGCATTTTGTCATTGTCCCTTTGCACCCACAGTATCTAGCAAAAGCCTGCCACAAAACAGTTTTCAGTAAAGGTCTGCTGCAAAAATGAAAGCCCAGCATAGATACTTTTCCCTCCCAGGAGTACGTGCCAGGGAGCAAAGAAAATCACAGTATAAACATAGTACATCTTTTTGGAAAGTCCTGGGGCAAATCACTACAGTATTATAGTCAGCTGGTGGCCAACAATTCTCTTAGATCTATTAGTAGAGAAATCAAATAACATCTAGATGGCACACAGCCAACAGACCATAATCAGTCATTTAAAGAAACAGTCTTCAAATGCTCCAGAAAATTCCCTAAATAAAGATTAAAAAATTTTCCAGATGAAGAAGACTTTCTGAATCTAACAGGGATTGAATACAAAAAAATTATATATAAAACCCTCCTAGAAATTAAACAACATACAATAGAACAAAATGAAAAATTTGGTAAACTATTTGATATTCTAGAACATCAACAATCTGAAATACATCAGATGAATAACAAAATGACAGAATTGGAAATTCTATCCAAAGTGAAAAGAGTAGGATTGAACAGATGGAAGTTAGAATCAGTGACCTAGAAGACAAAGTAACTAATGCCAAAATTTTTGGGGTAAAATCAGAGAAAAGAAATAAGAAAAATGAAGAGACGTTAAGAAACATATGGGACTCCATGAAGAGGAATAATTTACGTTTAATTGGAGTTCCTGAACAAGGGAAGATTAATGACAACGTAGAGAGTATTGCTGTAGAGATGCTGACAGAAAATTTTCCTGAGGTTATGAAAAAAGAAAATATAGATATCCAAGATGTTTATCAAACACCACAAAAGTTAGATCCCAAAAGAAGAAGGCCAAGGCATATTGTAATTAAACTTAATAAACTAAAATTCAAAGAGATGCTTCTGAAGACAGCAAGGCTCAAGTCAAAACTAACATTCCGAGGAAAACCCTGTAGACTTTCATCTGACTTTTCTGCTGAAACAATGCTGACCAGAAAACAACAGGTAAACACGTTCAAAGTCCTGAACGAGAAAAACTTCCATCCCAGAATAATCTATCCCGCTAAACTGTCTATCAACTATAATGGTGAAATTAAGACTTTTGAAAATAGAGAGAAATTTAAAGACTTCTTAAAAACTAAACCCAAATTACATGAATTACTGAAAGAAGCTCTTCCCTAAATATATGTTTTAGGTGATAATTTAAGACACTTCATCCAAATTTCTAATCAGCTAAGGAAGGCACAAAACTTCATCAAAACAAGCTAAAAACTACAATATTATAATAAGGAAATTCATGGTCATATCATGACAACTATAATATCACATTTAAAGAGGGACACACTACAATAGTTACAGTTGTTTTTTTGATGCAGCGACAATTTCTGACTTCTAAAATAATTACAATTGATTTCAATAATTATACATTAAGGGGGATTAGGTATGTAGCCATAGAACTAATTAACAATAAACCATTTGCAATGAAAAATCACAATACAGGAGTCTGAATAAATATAAAATCGAAACTCATACCATCCATAAAGAAGAATGTCCCAGGACAGATTAATAAGAACAACAGAGAAAACACCAACATGAAAATAAACATATTGCAATGACATCACTAAATGTATATGTGTCAATAATCACACTGAATGTAAATGGTCTGAACGCTCCAGTAAAGAGATAGCAAGTGATATCATGGATCAAAAGACATGACCCATCTATATGTTGCTTACAAGAAACACATCTTAGACTTAAGGATAAGAACAAGTTGAGAATTAAAGGTTGGAACAATATATATCAAGCTAATAATACACGAAAAAAGCAGGTGTGGCAATATTCATTTCAGATAAAATAGATTCTAATGTGAAGTCCACTATTATGGACAAGGATGGTCACTATTTATTGCTGAAAGGTTCAATATTCAAGCAAGACTTAACAATATTAAATATTTATGCACCCAATACCAAAGCACCTAAATACATTGAACAAATACTGACAACATTGAAAAATGAGATTGATCATTCCACACTAATACTTGAGGACTTTAACACTCCCCTTTCAGTTAAGGATAGATCATCCAGAAAAAAGCTCAGTAAAGATACAGAAGATCTTGTTGCAACAATCAACCAACTTGACCTTATTGACATATACAGATCTTTTGATCCATCAACAGATAAATATACCTTCTTCTCCAAAGCACATGGAACATTCTCCAGAATAGACCATATGTTAGGTCATAGAACTATTCTCCATAAAATCCAAAACATTGATTTATTGCAAAGTACCTTCTTGGACCACAGAGCTATAAAAGTTGAAATCAATAATAGAAAATTCACAGGTAAAAATTCAAACTTTTGGAAACTGAACAACACTTTACTCATAAAGCCTTGGGTTGTAAAAGAAACCAAAGACACGTTAAAGAAATTTATGAATTCAAATGAGAAAAAGAACACATCCTACCAGAATTTATGGGATACAGCAAAAGCAGTGCTCACAGGTCAGTTTATCTCTATAAATGCACACTTCCGGAAAGAAGAAAGAACACAAATTAAAGAATTAACCTCACAGCTTGAACAAGTAGAAAGAGAGCAACAAAGAAACCCCTCAGGCACCAGAAGAAAACAGATTATAAGGATTAGAGCAGGACTAAATGAATCAGAGAATAGAAAAACAATTGAAAAAATTAACAAAACCAAAAGTTGGTTCTTCGAAAAGATCAACAAAATTGATAAACCATTGGCTAAACTTACAAAAGAAAAACAACAGAAGATACAAATAACCTGATTAAGAAATGAGTTGGGAGATATTACAACAGACCCATCTGAAATAAAATATATCATAACAAAATACTGTGAAAAGCTATACTCTGACAGGTTTGAAAACCTGAGGGAAATGGACAAATTTCTAGATTCATATGACTCACCAAGACTATCACAAGGAGAAATAGATCAACTTAATAAATCTATCACAAAGGAAGAGATTGAGGAAGTCATCAAAAATCTACCAACCAAAAAAAGTCCTGGTCCAGATGGCTTCACTGGAGAATTCCACCAAACTTTTAGAGAAGAATTAACTCCAATACTAATGAGGCTATTTCACACTATAGAAGGAGATGAAATACTTCCAAATTGCTTCTGTGAAGCCAGCATAACCCTGATACCACAACCAGGGAAATATCCCACAAAAAAAAGAAAATTACAGACCAATATCATTGATGAATCTAGATGCAAAAATCTTCAACAAAATTCTAGCCAATAGAATTCAACAACATATAAACACAGTCATTCATCATGATCAAGTTGGTTTCATTCCAGAGATGCAAGGCTGTTTCAACATCAGAAAAACAATTAATGTAATCAACCATGTTAATAACACAAAAGATAAAAATCACCTGATTTTGTCAATAGACGCAGAAAAGTCATTTGAGAAAGTTCAACATCCATTCATGCTTAAAACTCTCAGAAAAATAGGAATAAAAGGGAAATTCCTCAATATAATCAATAGCATCTATGCAAAGCCAATTGCTTTCATCATCCTGAATGGTGAAAGACTGAAAGAATTCCCTTTGAGAATGGGAGTTAGACAAGGATGCCCACTCTCATCACTTCTATTCAGCATTGTCCTAGAAGTTCTAGCCAGAGCAATTAGACAAGACAAAGAAATAAAAGGCATCCATATTGGCACTGAAGAAGTAAAGATTTCCCTCTTTGCAGATGATATGATTGTTTATACAGAGAATCCAAAGAAATCCATAAGTAAATTATTAGAGCTAATGGAAGAATTCAGCAAAGTATTGGGATACAAGATAAACCTAACTAAATCAGTGGGATTCCTTTATACCAACAATGAAATTATTAATGAAGAAATCACCAAATCAATTCCATTTACTATAGCCCCCAAGAAGATAAAATACCTAGGAATAAATCTAACTAGAGAAATAAGAGATCTTTACAAAGAAAATTACAAGACATTGCTACAAGAAACTAGGAGGGACTTACATAAGTGGAATAATCTGCCCTGCTCTTGGATAGGAAGACTCAATATTGTGAAAATGTCTATTTTGCCCAGAGCACTCTACTTATATAATGCAATCCCAATACAAATTCCAACAACATTTTTTAATGAGATGGAGAAACAAATTATCAGCTTTATTTGGAAAGGGAAGAAACCCTGAATAAGTAAAACACTACTGAAAAAGAAGAATATGCTGGGAAGCCTCTCACTACCTGACTTTAAAACCTATTACACTGCCACAGTAGTCAAAACAGCCTGGTATTGGTACAAAAAGAGACATACAGACCAATGGAACAAAATAGAGACCCCAGAGATGCCACCATCCTCTTATGAACAGCTGGGATTTGACAAAGGTCCTAAGATTATGAACTAGGGTAAGAACAGTCTCTTTAACAAATGGTGCTGGCATAATTGGATTTCCATCTGCAAGAAATTGAAACAAGACCCATATCTCACACCTTATACAAAAATCAACTCAAATTGGATAAAAGACCTGAATATAAAAGCTAAAACGATAAAGCTCATCCAAGATAAGATAGGGTCAACAATGGATGTTTTAATATGCAATATAGACAGACTTCAAAATCTGACAAACAAAACACATTCATCAGAAGAGAAAATAGATAAATGGGAATTAGGAATCAAACACTTCTGCTCATCCAAAGACTTCCACAAAAGAATTAAAAGACCACCTACAGAATGGAAAAAAATATTTGGGAACTCTATGTCAGACCAATACCTGATCTCCATAATCTATAAGGTTCTACAAAATATCAATAAGAAAGAGAGAAATCATCCAATTAAGTGATGGGCAAAGGAGATGGACAGACACTTCTCTAAAGAGGAGATCCAGGCAGCCAAAAAACACATACAGACATGTTCACGATCATTAATTATTAAAGAAATTCAAATCAAAATGACAATGAGATACCACGTCGCCCCAATGTGATTGGCCATGATCCAAAAAATGCAAAACAATAAATGTTGGAGAGGCTGTGGAGAGATTGGAACTCTCCTTCACTGTTGCTAGGATTGCAGAATGGTGCAACCTCTTTGGAAAGCAATTTGGTGTTACCTTGAAATAATGGATATAGATATACCATTTGACCCAGTTATTCCTCTGCTTGGAATATATCCTACAAAATCAAGGCCATTCACACCGACTGCTACATGCACATGAATATTCATTGCAGCACAGTCCACAATAGCAAAAAGTTGGAATCAACCCAGATGCCCAATAACAGGAGAGTGGATAGGTAAATTTTGGTATATATACTCCACAGAGTACTATACACTGATAAAGAACACTGATGATAGCAGGAAACATCTCTCAGTTTGGTCTCAACTGGAGGACATTATATTGAGTGAAACTAGTCAGCGACAGAAGGACAATTATTATATGAGACCCCTAAGGTAAAAACTTAAAAGCATACTCATACATAATAGAAAAAGACTCTTTGACGGCTACAAGGGTGGGGAAGGTGGCAGGGCGGGAAGGCAAGGGGCAAGGGTTTAGATCAGTTAATTGTTAGAAATTTGGTAGGGTGAAATTGGTGACAATTCACATTAGTAAGAAGATCAACATTAGCGAGACTTCGACACAACTTGTGTACTCCTCCTCTCTCAACCCAATATTGTAAGCACAGAGTATGTACACTTTTATTTTTTTATTTAATAAAAAAAAAAAAAAGAAAGAAAAGAAATCCTCACTGGATGAACAGTACATCTTTCAGACCTGAGGTTCCTGCGCCAAGATGCTCCCTGGAAAAAGACTGATGCAATACCGGACTTTCCTCCAGAACCAACAAAGGGGAAAGCCTTCCCCTGGAGTGGACACCCTGAATATGGACTTGCAGCCTACCCGACTATGTAAGAATAAACCTGCCTTTGTTAAAGCAAAAAAAAAAAAAAAAAGTCTACTTTATTTTCTGTAACAACTGTTTAAAACTACTCTTTTGCTGTTTAAGCAAACATTAGACATGGAAGATTTAGTAAGTGTCATGTTGATAGTTGTGGTCAAGATCCTGGGCTTTGGAGACAGGTTTAAATTCTGTTGTTGCTGTTAGTTGTTGTGGCATCACTTCTGACTCATGCCAACCCCTTGTATGTAGAATAGAACCCCTCCATAGGATTTTCGAGGCTGCGACTGTTTGAAAGCAGATTACCAAGCTTGTCTGCCAAGGCACCTCTTGAGTGTGTGAGAAGAGCCAGTCTGTGGCCTAGTAGTGGAACTCTTAACTGACTGTACCACCTATGGACTTCTGTGATGTTGCTTTGTCAAATAGTTTCCTACTCACAGTGACCCCAAGTGACTGAGTAGAACTGCCCCATAGTATTTTCTTGGCTGCAGTCTTCACAGAAACAGATCACCAGGTCTTTCTCCCATGGTGCTTGCTGTTGGGTAAGTTTAAACCACTAACCTTTCAGTGAGTAGCTGAGCTCTTAACCACTTGCACTATCAGGGATCCTTAGAGAATCCTGTACCTACCATTAATTAGGCAACCTTTGGGAAGTTTTAAAAAATTCTGTAAGTTTCTTCTGGTTTTTCAATTATAGAATGGAGATTAAAAAAAACAACAACAGTGTCGTCAAGTCAATTCCAACACATAGTGACCCTACAGGACAGAGTAGAACTGCCCCATCGAGCTTCCAAGGAGCTTCTGGTGAATCTGAACTGCCAATCTTTTGGTTAACAGCCATAGTGCTTAACGACTATGGCACCATGGTTTCCAAAATGGAGATAATAATAACTATCTAATAGAGATTTTGGAATTCTGTTAAGAGTGGGCATGCGATAGTAGTTAATAGAGATGTGGGGGCAGCTGCCATACCAGCACAGGTGATAACAGCAGTGTAGTAGTTTTGGACATGGTGTTGTTAGTTGTCATTAAGCTGACTCTCATTCACCGTGACAGACAAAATGTCGCCTAACCTTGTGCCATCTCTATGATCTATAATACGTTTGAGTCCCCTGTTGAGGTTATTGGGTCTATGCATCTCATTAAGGGTTTTCCTTGTTTTTGTTGACCCTCTACCAAATATAATATCTTTCTCCAGCGAGTGGTCTTTTCTAATGATGGGTCAAAAGCAAGCAACACAAAATCTTGCCATTTTCATTTCCAATGAGCATTCCAGTTGTATGTCTTCTCAGACTGATTTGTTCATTCATCTAACAGTTCATGATGCCTCACTGTTCTCTATACCACATCTTAAATGCCTCGAGTTTTATTCTGTCTTCCTTTCTCATGGTCCAACTTTCACACGCATAAGAGGTGTTTAAAAGGACCACATCTAGGGTTAGGTACTCCTTAATCATCAAAGAGATGTCTCTAGCTTTTAGAATGTTAAAGAGGTCTTTTGTAGCAGATTTGCCTAATGCAACAAGTGTCACTTGATTTCTTGACTGCTGATTCTATGAGTGCTGATTGTTGTAGATTCAAGTAGAACGAAATTCCTGATAACTTCAATTTTTTTCTCCATCTATCATGATGTTATTTATTGGCCCACTTTTGGGGATTTTCATTTTCCTAATGTTCAAGTATAATCCACGCTGAAGATGGTAGGTTTCCACCTTTATCAGTAAGTGCTTTAAGTCACCATCATTTTTGGCAAGTGTCATCTGCGTATTGCAGGCTGTTAACAAGTCCTTTCCCATTCCTGATACTGTGTTCTTCTTCACATAGTGCACATTCTTGTATAGGTGGTAGCCACAGTAATGTTTCTATTATCGGGGGCAACTATAATAGCCATACACGTAAATACCAGAAAGAGTGAGTGAGTAGGTGAAAAACCTATAAGACAAGTTAACCCAAGTCTAAGAGGTACTTAAAGGGAACGTCAGCCTTTTAGATCAGCAGCAAGGACTGATAAGTTACACTGGGTGAGGGGAGAAGAGCTGTTCTACTCTGTGGCAGTCAAAGAATGTTCTACCTGGAACAGACCTTTGGAATCACATGATTTAACCCCTCTGTTTACACATGAGGAAAGTGAGGCCCAGACAACAAAGTAACTCAAGTCCACGTGGTATGATTGATCACTTTTGTAGGACCCTCCCTGCCATGGTTTTAAAACTCCCAGCCAAGTGACTGGGTGAGGTTCTTAGCTATCTAGTGATGCTATATAAAAAATACCACAAATGGATGGCTTTAACAAGAAGAAATCTATTCTCTCACACTCTAGGAACTGAGGGTGTCAGTTCCAGGGAAAGATGTTCTTTGTTGGCTCTAGGAGCAGGTCATAGTTATCAATATTCCCTGGTCAATGCACTTCTTAGGGCAAAGACTCTGGGTCCAAAGGATGTGCTGTTCTCCTGTCTCTTGTTTCTTGGTGGCGTGAGTTCCCCAGATCTCTCTGCTCACTTCTCCCTTTTAAATATCAACAGGGTTTGATTTAAGATGCAACTTAATCTGATTGACTGAGTCTTACCTTGTTACCTCTAATCCTACTTTATTAACATCTTTTATGTTATAACAAAATCATATTGTTGTCCAGTTGATTCCAACTCATAGCCGCCCTATAGGACAGAGTAGACTAGCCTCACAGGGTTTCCTAGAGAGGCTGGTGAATTCAAACTGCCAACATTTTGGTTAGCAGCTGAGCTCTTAACCACTGTGCCACCAGGGCAAGGGTTTATGGCACATGGGAAGATCACATCAGATGACAAAATGGTAGACAATCACGCAATATTGGGAATCACGTCTTAGCCAAATTAATATGCATTTTAGGGGAATACAATTCAATACACAATAGTAAGATTGTCCAAACAGACTAATTGTGTCCCACGGATCCGACTCGACGGCACTTGGCCTTGGCTGGCAATTGGTCAGTTTTTCCACCCTAACAGGCTTAAAAGAGAACGAGTTCCAGAACAGAGAGAAGATTCTACCACCACTAAGAGCAGAGTGTGTCTTTTGGACATGGGATCCCTATGCTGAGAAGCACCTGGAACCAGGAGACAGAGAAAAAGTAGGAGAGAGAAGTATAACACTGAAGTCAGTGAGAAGCAGTGGCAGAGAAACTACGGCAGGAGAGATTGATAAGAGACAGCACAGTGGGATTTCCCAGCCACAGAGCAAGAAAGCTGAATACCTTTCTGGCAGAAAGTTTGCGGACCAAGTACAGTGCCTCCAGGCACTTGGTCTAGCTATGTTAGCTGACCCACAGAGCTAGAGCTGAGTGCCTTCAGGCCAAAGCTTACTGGCAGAGAGGGGTGCCTCCAGATACTCAGAAGCAGAGCTAAAACAGCTTTGTATCATGTTCCTTCACAGGGCACAGGACAAAAAGATCCAGGGAGAGGCATGGCTGTAAGGATGGCTGGAAAGAGGTTGCCTGATGGAAAAACTATACCCTGAGTGTTCCTCAACCTGAACTGCATAAACTGTTACTTGCCTAATAAACCCCATAATCATGAGTATTGTGTATGAGTTCTTTGTGGTGGTTACAGTGATTTACAGAACCCAGCAGAGAAGTAAGACACTGTTATGGGAGTGCAGTTGGTGTTGGAACTGGTAAGACAGCTGAGAGAAGTCAGGTCTGACCCTGCCTCGTAGCAATCAGCCTTGGGCCATTATCTTGATTTTCCTCCCCCCTTCTGAAGTAAGAGGAAATTCTTGCAGTGTAGTGGGTTAAGTGCTATGGATGATAACCAAAAAGCTAGCAGTTCGAATACACCAGGCACTCTTTGAAAACTCTACTGAGCGGTTCTACTGTGCCCTGTAGGGTTGCTATGAGTCAGAAGCAACTTGATGGCAGTGGGTTTGGTTTGTGAAGTTAGAGGAGATGAAACACTACCACCATTCTGCTTTTATAATTCATCAAAGTTACTAACAATGTCAACACTAAAATCCTATTCCAGATTCCAGGTTAAGAGCTTCTGGGCTATAGCATACTCTCTCGTGTCTAAGTGTAATTATTTATTCTTACATGGTAATATAAAGATATGCACATTCACAAAGGTGGCTGGTTGATAGTCATGCATGCAATAGCAGAACAGACTTCAGTTATTGCATCCAAATGACCTGAGTTCAAATATCAGCTCTACCATCTGCTAGATCTTTGTCTGGAAGTTCCCCTGACATCTGTTCAGTATCGTGGCAGTACATATGCTTCAACTGCAGACAGTGGTAGCTGCTTGTGAGATGCATTAGCTCAAAATCCAATGTGGGTCTTAGGCATAAAGGTGAGAATTTGACCGTCGAACTACTACTGCCCCAGACTAAGATGGACTAGAAAGAAAAACCTAGCTCTCTACTTGCAGAAATCAGCCAATAAAAACTCTATGGATCACAGTTGATCATGAGGATGGCACAAGGCCAGACAGATTTTCATTATTTTGTATGTGGATAGTGTTGCCATAAGTCAGGCTGACTCGATGGAAGCTAACATTTACTAGACATATGACTGCTGCCAAGTGAAAAGTTGTTATCCATGTGCATAAAACAATATTGACCTTGCAGCTTGGTGAATGAACTAGAGAAAATGTATCAGCGTGCCTTAAGAAGTGTCTAGAATCTGGTAAAATCTAAAAAAACCATTGTGACTGGATAAATTCTAACTCACAGTGACCTTTAGGACAGAGTAGAACTGTCCTATAGAATTTTCAAGGCTGTAAATCTTTATAGAAACAAACTGCCACATCTTTCCTCTGAAGAGTAGCTGGTGAGTTCAAAACATGGACCTTTAGATTAGCAGCCAACCATTTTATGCAGGAGTCCTGTAGAATCTGGTATCAGTTGCTGTGAGGTTGATTCCGATTTGTAACACTCCTTTAGGACAGAGTAGACCTGGCTCATTGGGTTTCCAAGGAGCATTTGGTGGATTCAAACTGCAAACCTTTTGGTTAGCAGCCAAACACTTATCCACTACCAAACCGTTTGCCATCAAATGAATTCTAAGTTCAGCATCCCTGTAGGACATAGTAGAACTTTCCCACAGGGTTTCCAAGGAGCACCTGGTGGATTCGGCCTCTTGGTTAGCGGTCTAGCTCCTAATCACTACACCACCAGGGTCTTCCTGCACTACCGGACAGAGCACTGTATGAAGGCACTACATGACAGAGCACTGTATCACAGTGCCCATTTTTGAAAATTGTATTACCAATTTTAATAATCCTTAGAATTACAGCTATCACTCCAATGGGAAAAACATTTTTAATTTCCATAGTGTATGTTGAACATCTCAGAATCAAGGGAGATAGATTAGTATTCGGGGGCTCTGTGGGTTGGTCCTGTCACTAGAGCATCAAAGACCCGACTCTACTATGCTTAAATGTCTTCACCACTACGTATACTAGCACAGAGGGAGGGGGGATTATAAAATAATTTAATTTTAGAAGGTAACAAATTTTCTTCAGATAGTGGTAAGTTATAACTAAAAAGCTAACTGGGCACTCACTGAGAGAGTTAGATCATAATATTTACATGTCGAGTGTGATTTTCTTTTTTGCTTTCCTTTAAAGGATTTATAACAAGCCCTGACTTAGAAATGAAATAATTCTACAAATTGTTTCTTTGTGCTTTGGAAAGGAAACCCTGGTGGTGTAGTGGTTAAGTGCTTTGCCTGCTAACCAAAAAGTTGGTCTGTCAAATCTGCCAGGGGCTTCTTAGAAACTCTATGGAGCAGTTTTATCCTGTCCTATAGGCTCTCGCTTTTCTCTTGTCTCCTGGTTCCAAGAGCTTCTCAACACAGGGATCCCCGGGCCAAAGGACACACTTCACGCTTGGTGGTGGTGGGCTCTTCTCTGTGTTCTGCATCTGGCTCTCTTTTAAGCCTATTAAGATGTAAAAACTGACCAATCCCATTGAAATGAGGATAAGTATATGTATATACATAAGCATATACATATATACATAAAAATAGAATATATAGCAAAGTGGAGTCTTGTCATAAACATAAGTTAAAGTTGGCTAAACCAAGATTGGCTAAACAAAACACAAAATGGCTGTGCTTAAGCTAAGTATGATAGTGAGAAAATACAAGGTCTTGGCAAAGATGAGAAAAACAACTGCCAGATGGACATGGCTACAGATGGTCAGGGAAACGATAAAGACCATAACCAATGAGAAAGAAGTCAACAACTTGAGGTACCAGAAGCTAAGAACCCCTGGACAGGGCGATAGCCACCAGAACCAAGTAAAAAACATGTATAAAAATCCAGCACTCTGGCTCTGGGGTGCACAGCCTCCTTCTTGAGTCTGTGGGCAGCGATCTGCTGTGCTGTGAACTTACCCTGAGACCTATCAGCCCTTGTCCCTTTCATCCGGAAGGCCTGGTTCCAGTGAGTGTGGCTGTGACTGCCTTGGTACTGAGCCTCCTGCTGTGTTGCCGTCAGCCTTAGCCCCTGGACATCTTGTCATCGTAAAAGTCTACTTCAGATTCTCCAGGCATCAGAATGGTGAGAAGACAGCCAATCCCTAAATTCCTTAGAGTGAAGCCCGCTTTTTAGGGAAGTGAGGGTATTGACATACTAAAGTTAGGACCTGAGCGCTGCAGTCCCTGTGGGACCGGGGTGGGATTCTGTGGGGGTCTTAACCAACGCAAATGAGAGTCCCAATCTGATGTAATTGCAAATAAGAGTTCTTAAGTAATGCGCCCCGGTCCTGGCACCTCCTCCTCCTTTGCTTAATTGTGAGTGTATGGTGCAATTAAATAAAGCATATTATTGACAAACTTTGTTGATTACTTATTTTCCTCTCGCGACCCCCGACGTTTTCTGGGTGCTCACGACAATCGCCTTGGTGGCAGACAGTTATTCTGTTTGCACCGTCTTACTTTTATGATTGAATTGTGTCCCCCTGGTGTCCTATAGGGTCACTATGAGACAGAATCAACTTGATGGCAGTAGGAGTAGTAGCTAGCTCATTCCTCACCATCACCAAAAGAAAGAAAAGTAGACAGCATGCCAAAGTCAACTGCCGTCTAGCTGGATCCAACTATGTAGGCTAATATTAAAGGGTAGCCATTTAAATAATAATAATGAAGATTTAGACTTCCTAAACATAGTTTTAAAAAAAATTACTACATTTTCCTTATTTTTCTCATTTCCCTTTAATCTGGGGGAAATTCCACCAAGGAGCAGCACTAGCCAGTTCGAAGAGGCTTAGACTGGAAATCAGAAGGCGTTGGTAAGACCCGAACCCTCTGCCCACTGTGACTCCAGACCCTTTCTGAACACACTGCCTCTCATGATCTCAGTGAAGCTGATTGAGCTCTATACCTCTGCTATCTTTTTCAGATCCAACTTTCCTCTCCTCTGACTCAGAAGGCTAAAGGTGCACAAAGACTAAAACTATAACTCTTCTTAAGGCAGAATAGCAGCCCTGGTGGTACAGCTGTTAAGTGACATGGTTGCTGACCAAAATCCACTAACCACTTCTTGGAAACCCTGTGGAATAGCTCTACTCTGGCTGTAGGGTTGCTTTGAGTCAGAATCCGCAGGGACCGCGTTGGTTTGTTAAGGTGGTGTCAACTGGGGGCGGGGGGTGGTCACTCCAGCATTGCTGCAAGCTAATAGTAGAACAGGGATGGAAGACCGAAGTCGTGAAAAAACAGCTGTTTTGAGATAGTATACTAGCCCCTTGCACTCTCCTTGTGCCTATAGTGAAAGCACTGGTGGCATCATTTTAGTAGACGAGTTGGTCAAAACATGAAGTCAAACCAAAGCACCAAAAGGCAGTCCATGGTGTATGCTTACCTTCTTCCAGTTATTCAAACATTAACCTTAGGTACTACTGCCAAGATATTTTACCAGTGTAATTAAGGACACAATCAGTCGACTCTGGTGGAAACCCTGGTGGCATAATGGTTAAGTACCGTGCCTGTTAACCAAAAGGGCAGCAGTTCAAATCCACCAGATACTCCTTGGAAACTCCGTGGAGCAGTTCTACTCTGTCCTCCAAGGTCACTATAAGTCAGAATTGACTCCACAGCAATGGTTTATCAGTTGCCTTTAAGAAAGGGAGTGTCTGGTGGACCTGACCTATTCACACAGGCAATTTAAAGAGGAGTGGTTCTCCATCTGGTTACAGAGGAAGAAGTTGGAATGATGTGCTCTGGCTGTCTGAAAGAAGGAAAAGCTATGTGTGAATCCCCTATAGGGGCAAGAAGTGGGAGTGGTTTCTAGGATGAGAGTGACCCCCAACTAACAGCAGAATTTGGACCTCTGTCAACAACCACACACACACACACACAAATGAATTCTATCAACAACGACTGAGCTTGGAAGCCTTTTATTATTTTCCACTCAGAGCCTCCAGTAGGAACCTCAGAGTCTGATCAGCATCTTGACTTCAGCTTTGTGATACCCAGAGCAGAGAATCCAGCCATACAGCATTCAGATTTCTGAGCTTCAGAACTGTGTGCTAGCAAATGGGTAAGTTATTAAGCCATTAAGTTTGTGGAATTTCGTTATACAGCAATAAAAATCCAATATACCATCACCACTAAAAAGTAACAAATAATTTAATAGTCTTTTCTTTTAAAAAAAAAATGCATGAACAACCTACTTATAATCTCCTTCTCATATAGCTCGCCCAAAATATTATTCTGCCTCCTACAAATTCTGCAGCAGAAATCCTCAGGCAGTGTTTCTCCAGGTCCGCAGAACTGGACCCCACTCTACATTAAAACAACTTTCTTCCAGAAGAAAACATAGGCTCCCTTCTGGCAAACATCAGTGCATTTCTACACCATCCCATACACCTAGGATTATTTACTTTGGGCAGGTTTACAGTTTAAATTCAAACAGATTCACCACAGGGCTCCACCCAGTAGACCTTGTTTTTCTTTATCTTATTAAAACAGAACCAAACCCATTGCCCTCAAATCAACCCTATGAATAGAGTAGAGCTGTCCTATAAAATTTCCAAAAAGTACCTGGTGGATTTGAAGTGGCAGCTTTTTGGTTGGCAGGCATACCTCTTATCCACTGGGTCACCAGGGTCTCTTTATTCTCGTAGTACATTTTCTTTTGGGTTGCTTACAAAGAGGGAGTTGTTGGTCAGCAAGCTGGTGATTCATTTCTGGAGAGGATAAAGGGGTTTCTGAGTAGACAAAGAGAGGACAATCACAACGAAGGATTCAGGGTATCATTATACCTCCCTTCTATTGTTCAGCATCAAGCAGACACTGCTCAGTCTTCACCTCTGAGTACTGCAGGTTCCAACTGCAGAAACCAGGGTAAAAGACACCTGCAGGCCTCTGAAAGCGAAGGCAAGTGAAGCAGGGAGAAGAGGCAGAAACACTAAAGAGAGCATTGTTTCCTAAGACCCCAGCAAACTAAGAAGTGCATTTGTTGTACTTCATGTGTTGATCCACCCATTTTCTAAAAAGACTAAGCCAGTGATCTCACTATATAGGCACAACCAGAGTGCCACCATGTGGCAGATGCTTTATGGGCTACACATGGTTTACAGTGCATTTGCACGTTAAGTATTGCAAGAGAAGAAATCTTTACAAAAATCATTTATCACATTGTGACAAAATCCAGAAAATTTAATGCTAAAGACCTTGTATCTTTGGAAGACTGATTTTTTATAATCATCTTTCAAAAAGGTATGACAATCACTCTCACTTTCATATTTAACATTGCAAAAAGTTAACATTGGTGTCATTTTTAAATTGAAGCTGGTTCTTAATTGCCTTGGTTATTTTCAGAGAGATTGTAGTTAGCCCTAGCACCATGGTCATGACCCAGAACAGCATTTGCACGCTTCAAGAATAATTACAAATATGCAAATTCCTCATGATCATTGGCTTAACATTTAGGTAGCAGCGTTGACGGTGTGTTGGTAGATTTTTTGGTTTATTTGGTGGTGTTTTGTTTTTTAAGCAGGTATGAAAGCATATCTGTCACCCAGCTCCTCAAATAATCAGCTCCAGTTATTTCCTTGTGTCACTCTGCTGTGGGTTAAAATTCTGAAACAGAGCTTTGCTTGATCTTTTGACTAATTCATCTCCAGAGATCTTGATATATAGTCCAACCAAGACTACATGCGATCAAGGAGTAGGTCCCACAAGGAAAAGTGGACTGATATTCACGTAAAGAAAGGCAAAACCCAGGAGATAGCTACCACACTTGGCATCATTTCAAGGAGGCATCCAGCACAGACCAAAGTTGTGGCATAGATGCCATGACTTCCAAAGTCCATGTGCTAATCCCATTGTTGAATGGTGCAAAGCTTCCTCCTGATCTGCCTGAGCCCTCCTGGAAGCTTCCCCATGAAAGTCATTGAGATCTCCTTTCACTAGCTTATAAACTCAGAAGGCACAAAATTGGGAGGTCATTTCCAACGTGAAGACATTTATCTTTGAGTTTTCAGGCTGCATATTGACCCAAGTCTCAATGTCTCCCTGTTTCAATGGGAACAGCTCAGGAAAATACTCTAAAAGGAGCTCTCACTTGACACCTCAGTAAAATAATTTTTCTCTTTGTAAGGTGATCCTGGCAACAAAAATACTGTCACTACTGCTTTTGTGGAAGACGTGCTAATGTCTTTGTGTCACTTCCAAAAAGGAACTTGCTTGTGATGAAAAAGTCTCTTGTAGTCTCAGAAGGTTCTGTATTAACAATTCGTCTTGAATACTTACTTTGCCAAAAATCTCTCTTTCTTTGAGGACCTATGTCTGCTTGTTCTTTTGATATTATGTACTCTAAAAATAGATTCAGAAGAATTCTTGTGATTAGTGTCCGAAATAAACCAAAAAAAAAAAAAAAAAAAAAAAAGGTTGTTATAAAATGCCACTACGGTTTATGTTTAAAAAATTGATTGTGGTGAAATACATACAACAAAACATTTAGCATTTTAACCCATCTTAAGTGTATAATTCAATGGCATGAATGAATTTACCTGTTGCAGAACTGTCACTACTATCCCTTTCCAAATATTTCCCATGACCTTGAAGAGAAATTCAGTACCACTTAAACAGTAATTCTCCTTCTTCCCTCTCCCCCTCCCCCTCCCTCCCCCTCACCCAGATAACTACTAAAAAACTTTTATCTCTATATCGATTTGCCTATTTTAGATACTTCCTATAAGAGTCAGATCCGACTCGACGGCACTTGGCTTGGCCATAAGTGGGATCATACAGTATCTGTCCTTTTGTGCCCGATTTATGTCACTCAGCATAATGTTTTCAAGGTTCATCTATGTGATTGCTTGTGTGAAAGTGTCACCAAAGACCCAGGGTCCACGGCTACCTGCTGCCCAATGCGCCAATTGCAGAGACAGGTGTGGGTGAATGATCTAAGGCTTTTGTATTATCCACGTACGGGGGTGGGGGGGTGGGGGGAGAGACAGCGTTTTTTGTCCACCAAGCCTGTCAGACACCGTCATGCAAGGTCGGGATATTTAAAGGGGAAGCTACACGCCTTGCCAGCACGGATAGCAGCGGCCAGGAGTACAGTGAGAGCAGTTTATGAGGGGCACCCATCCCAAAACAGGCTGTACCTGATCCGAAGTCCAGGAAACTTTCAGTTGTAGGCGAAGTCAGGGGGTCCTCACTGGGGCCTTTATTTGTACCTCCATTCACAGGATTATTTCTAAAAAAGCTGTAGACCTATTATTCCAGTAACTACTGTCAGCTAATGAGCAGCTTCCTGCTCCAAGCCAGGTGGATAAAGTCAGGGATTTTAAGAAAAGGACAAACAAGTGAAAAAGTCATTTCTATAAAAGGCATAGAGTTAGTCCTGACTGTTTTAATTTCCCCCTTTGAAATTGGGGCCCTGAAGGCCTGCCACTCTGCTTCAAGAACCCATTTCTCTTTATAGCTGAATAAAGTTCCATTGCATGTATGTGCTGCATTTTGTGACAGACACCACATTTGTTTTCACCTCTTGGACATTCTGAATAACAGTGAGATGAACTTTGGTGTGTTAAGCGTCTCTTTGGGTATCTGTTTTCAAGTTTTGGAGTATTTGCCTAGAAGTGGAGCTGCTGTTTAATTTTTTGATGAATTGTGAAACTGTTTTCCACAGTGGATCAGATTCTGTGACATCTTAACATATGACCCAGACGAAATTATTTAAGGAATATCGGCCCACTGTTAGGAATTGAATTGTGTCCCCTCAAATGTGTACGGTAAACCATAATCTATGCCTGTGACTATAATCTCATTTCAGAGTGGATTATCTTTGTTACCGAGCTAGGGTTAATGTAAAGTATGTCTTGAATCAATCATTTTTTATATGTAAAAGAAATTAAGCAAGCAAGTGAGGAAGCAGAGATGGGAAAAAATGAATGCCGCAGCACATGGAGATCTACAAGAAATGACAAAACAAGCTGAAGAGACAAGATGTTTCCCCAGAAGTAACAGAGAGAAAAAGTCCTCACCTAGAGCTGGTGCCCTAATTTCTGACTTGAGCTTCCTAAACTGTGAGAAAATAAATTTCTGTTTATTAAAGCCACCTACTTGAGGTAGTTCTGTTATAGCAACTATAGATAACTAAGGCTCCCACATCTCTCTGCTTACCTGGCAGTCGCCTAGTCAACTCTGAACAGACTCATTCATGGTTCTGCAGGGATCTCTGCTGACTTTACCTCTGTCAATGGGTTTCTTGGGTAGCTTGTAATCCCTACTTCATTGCAATCAATCAGAACATTTGGCCTCAGAGATAAGCCTAATCTTCTCACTGGTACTAGACTTCCAGCCTTCTGACTCCTAGGCCCTGATTTTTCCTCCAGACACACTGTGTCTCTGGAGCAGTGACCTCTTACTAATGTTTGCATGGTATTATTCTCATGTCATTGAAATGAAAGTTCTTGAGATATGTAATCATCTTTTTAAACATTTTGCACAATCAAATAGCTTTAACATCTCCTTCCAAACTGTTTGTATTTGATTCAGTCAATTTCTGGAAGAAAAAGCTTCCAGGGTTCTCCTAGTACTACAGATTTTAATCGCTGATTTCAGAGCTATTCCCTATCATGAAGAATTCTTTTTCAAAGTGTCTTTAAGACACACTGTCATGTAAAATCTACCTACCTACAGGGCAATTTTCATCTCTGTGATTGACTCACTATAGTATTTCACCTAAATGCTGCTCTCTCCAGTAGTGCTCTTTGCTTTTCCTAATTTCTATAAAAAAAGGCATTAGACGAGTAATTGTTCTCAAGGAGTCCCATTATTTCTAGACAACAGCAAAAACAAGTTGTTCTTTGAAGACAGAATAGGATGAAGGGATGTATTGCTGATTCATGTGTTTGCTGCCTTTGTCAGGTTCTTGTTCTTGCTGTGTAGGAAAGCACACAGCTGAAGAAGAAAGGTCATACTACGTCTTCAACAATCATCTTCAACAGTCAAGCCATTGCTAAGCATTAAAAATGTTAAAATCACAATTTTTATTCATCTTGTGCTTTTACTTCTAATAGACTTTCCCTAACTTACTTTTTAAAAATTGTATTTATTTTTTGGTTGTTGTTGAGAATATTCACAGCAAATATACATCAATTCAATAGTTTCTACATGTGCCATTTAGTGACATTAATTGCATTCTTAGAGTTGTGCAACTATTCTTAAATTGATTTTATGAGTTGTTCCCACCCTGTTAACATAAATTCATTGTTCCCTGAGGTTCCTGCTTAGTTTTTGAAGTTTCTGTTGCCAGTTTGATTCCATATAGATAGATCTTAAAAGATCTTAATGCTCAAGGCATTTTAGTAGTTAAGGTAAACACTTGTTTAGTTTTAAAAAGATCTTAAGGGATATTTTTGGTTTCAGATTTAAAGATTATTTCTGGGCAATAGTTACAGGAGCTCATCTAAAATTCATGGATCCAGGAAGTCTGAACTCCATGAAAATTTGCAATTCTATTCTGCATTTTCCCTCTTTTGATCAGGCTTCTTCTATGGAATCTTTGATCAAAGTGTTTGGTAATGCTAGCACCACCTGGTTCTCCTGGTCTTACAGCAAAGGAGGTAGTTGTCCACACTGCAATGAGCCATATATTCCATATCTTCTGTTTCTGATGTTCCTTCTTCTTTTCCACTCCATTTGAATAGATACCAACTTTTGTGCTTTGGATGCCTGCTGGCTTATTTTAAGACTCCACGCACTATCCAAAAAACTAAGAGCTAGAATAGAAACACCAAACATGATATTAGACCAATTAAATGAGATGCTTCATGTAACTATAGCCTTAAACTTCCAAAGCAAGAAACCAAATCCCATGAGATTTTCTGTTATACTTCCCTCACTGACTTTTGTTGAATGTGTTGATTTATACAAGTTTTCTAGGACAGATATTCATTTTGTGGCTCCTCACAGAGCAAAATGCAGCTCCTTAAATTGGCACATGAAAGCTTTCCCTGTATAGTCTTAGTGTTCCTAACTCAGCTCATTCACAGCTTTCTTGACTGTGGCTATGTTTATGCTGCTTTTACCCAGAGGTACATGCATTCTCTTATATCTGAGAATTTATCATGCTGTTATCTGAGTCTGAAATAATTTTATCTTACTTATCCTTCAAGACTTGGGTCAGGGGCTGGCACACTATGGCCTGTGTAACAAATGTGGCCTGCTGCCTATTTTTGTAAGTAAAGTTTTATTGTGACACATCCATGTTCATTAATTTACATGCTGTCTATACCGCTTTTATTATAATCTTCAGGGTTGAGTAGTGTAAAAATGGCAAGGGGGTAGTGTCTGACCTCCTCCAATCCCCCAAGGGGGAAGGAGAACCAAGATCAATAGTGCAAGGCCGAGTCCCATGAGATGAAGGCCAAACAAGCCTCCTCTCTCCATCATCTTTTCTCATCTTGACACCAGCTGTCCCACATACAACATTCTCTACTTCTCTACTGAATTCAATAATTCATTGCAATGACCACCCACAATTCACAGATTATATTCATGATTATGGGGTTTATTAGGAAAGTAACAGTTACAATTCAGGTTCAAGAAAGCTCAGGGTACAGTTCTTCCATTAGGCCAGGCTCTTCCCAACGAGGCTCACATGTGCGCCTCTCCCTGGCCCTGGCACTGTCTCCAGAGCACTCACCTTGCTCTCTTCATGGACCCAGAAGCCCACCACACCATCTTCTGATGCCAGGTCTCTCCTGACACCACTTCTTACTGTCTTCAGGGCTACAGCTCTTTCTAGTTTCTGGTTCCAGGAGCTTCTCAGCCAGGGATCCTAGATCCAAAGAATGCACTCCTATCTGTTCTAACTAGGTGGTAGTGGCGTACTCCTTTCTGCTCTGGAGTGGGCCCTCTTTTAAGGCAAAACCGACTGATCCCTTTGGTGGGCCGCAGTTACCCCACCACAGAGTCCTACCTTATCACCTGGCTGAGAGTTACAAGGTCATGGCTAGAAACATGACACAGAAGTAATCAATCACACCGCAAGTAGTTACAAGAGACTGCATAGCTATCAATCCTAAAATACTTACATCTGGTTCTTTACAGAAAATGTTTGCCCATTGGCCTGTATTAATATGATTTTTGTGGTGGAAGTAATCACCCTACCTGAATTTCCTGGTCAATATGTCATTTCTATAATGCTAGAGTATTCTTGAAAAACTGCTAAAGTAATATCCATCACTGTTTGTAAGTCTGTTTAGGTATCTATCTTCCAAAAGCAACTGGTTTTTCCTTACAAACAGGAATGATTTGATTTATGGTTATATATCCAGTACCTGGTATAGCACCTGAAATACAGAAAGTGTACAAGCAATATTTGTGGAATACTGAATAAAGTATTAGAAGAACATAAAAGCCACAAAGCAGGAAATGCAAAGCAAAGTAAAATGTTACCTAATTTGTGTCCTTGAGTGTGTTAGTTGCTGTAGCTTCACCAGGATTGGAGATTTCTTTAAGGGGCGATTGTTCTCTAGCTTACACGGTTTTCATAATGTAAAAACAAATGATGCTACAGTCACCAAAATTCCCACACTAGATTATTTCCAGGAAGTTCAATGTAATAAGGGTGGCTATAAAATATCATGGGTGATTTTTTCTAAAATACCATCAAACATGTCAGCCCAATGACCAATTCAAACAACTCATCAGAAGAGACTCTGTATTTATTCCAGAAATTCTACCATTACTTGTAATTTTTTGAATATTCTATTTGAGAAATCCCCTCCTAGACTACAGTCAGCCCAGCTTAGGTAGGCAGTGTGGTAAGTAGAGGCAAGAAACAGGAGAGAGAGACAGAGAGGGCAAAAACGAGGTTAACAGCAGACTGGAGTTTCAGACTAGAAAAGCTGAGTCTAAAGTTCAGATGTCGGGGGTAGTTGTTAGGCCATAAACAGAAAGATCATAGTTTAGAAGCTGAGTCGAGACAAGACTAGGACAGGGAACAAGACTGAGAATTAAGGCAAACTGTACAAAGCTACGACTGTAAACAACGTGGGGCTCCTGAAAAACCAAAACAAACCCACTGCTACTGGGTCAATTCGGACTTACAGTCACTCTATAGACAGAGTAGAACTGCCCTGCAGAGTTTCCGAGGACTGCCTGGTGGATCTGAACTATTGACCTGGTTAGCAGCCATAGCGCTTAGCTGCTACACTACCAGGGTTTGTGGGGCTCCTAAGTTCCCATATATCAGATGTTGACCAAGTGGTGGGTGATTGTGTCAGCATGGCCTAAAGACACACAGTCAGGACAGAAATAAGGAAGCCCTGTGATCTGATCAAGAAAACACAACTAAAGGAAATATCATTCTTAACAACATGTTACTCCTCACACTGTAGGCACTTACAGACATACAGTTAGGCCACTTGCTAAGCTACAGTCTCAAAAAAACAAGAGTCAAAAAAATGTTTTCTCAAAGAAAATTCTTGCCTGATATTTCTTCTTTGTTGTCTTTTCCCTTCCTAGGACTCAGAAATGCTGTACAGGGCAGATACAGAGGAGATGGCTTTGTCAGGAGACACTCCCTTTATGATCCGCATACTTACGGTCTCAAGTCCTGTACAGCAGGTAATCCAGCAATCACAAAGGGACTGATATTGAGGCAGCCCTCAAAAGAAAAAGCTTCATTGGCAAAAATCAATATCTCCTTTTTATTTGGAGGTTAAAAAAATGAAGGCTACATTCACCCACAAACGAAGTGCAAAGAACATGGAAATTCATAACCAAAAATCTGTGCTTACCAGTTACTTTTTGTACAGAGAAGGAGCTTCATACAAACAGAATGCCAATGATGTTTACTTTCATGGCAGTCAAAACTGTGATGAACTTACTTAAACTTAATTGCCTATAGCAATTTGAAGACTAAAGAGGTAAAGGAAATGAACTAAGTAACCAACAAACTGAGAAAGGCATTCAGAACTTGACACAGAAGAGGGTATTGGAGATGCCTGTTTTTCAAGCACTGTGAGTCACCAGGAAATCCTGGTGGAAGAGTATTTAGGAGGTATGACTGCTAACCAAGTGTTGTCAAGTTCAAATCCATCAGGCACTGCTTGGAGACTCTATGGGGCTGTTCTCTCTGTCCTATAGGATCACTATGAGTTGGAATCCACCCAACTTCAACAGGTCTAGTTTTAATTTTAGTTTTGGTTGGTGAATTATCTTAGGCTACTACTGACTTACAAGGTAAAGAAGAATGTGCCTCATAGAAAAGAGTTATTTTCAGAAGAAAGTGTGGTGTCAGAAAAAGGAACCCTGGTAATACAACTGTTAAGTGCTTCTGATGAAAACCTTGATGGATTGAATTGATGTCCCCCAAAAATATGTATAGACATTTAGTTAGGTTGTGAGTTACTAGTGCTGTGTGAATGCCCTCCATTTTATGATTTTCCTGCGCTGTTTGATAAAGAGGATCAGAGTGGGGCTGTAAATCCCTTCCTAAGGTCACCTCCCTGCTCCATTGTAAAGGAAGTTGGCTTGGATTATGACTTGTACCACCTTTTATCCTTTTATACTACAAGAAATAAAAGGAAAGGGAAGCAAGTCGAGAGTGGGGAACCTCACATCACCAAGAAAGCAGCACCAGGAGTAGAGTGCATCCTTCAAAGCTGAGGTCCCTGCTCCAAGGTGCTCAGGGTCCCAAGACTGATACAACGCAAGGACTTTCCTCCAGAGGATGTCCTTGGAGTGGACACCCTGAATTTGGACTTGCAGCCTACTGGACTGTGTAAGAATAAACTTTTCTTTGTTAAAGTCATCCACTTTATGGTGTTTCTGTTAGAGAAGTACCAGACAACTAAAACAATGGTCCAAAGTTAACCCAGCAGCTCTGTGAGAGGAAGGTCCTTAAAGATCAGAGCCTAGAAAACCCTATGGAGCAGTTCTGTTTTGTCACACGGCCTCCACAAGTCAAAATTTGACTGGATGCATGTAATAACAATGACACTTTTGATCCCTCTCTGAGAAAAAAAAAACCTTGACTACACTCTTCTCTTATAGTTCACTAATTAATCCTTAAAATGTAATCAGCAGGAAGGGAACCTGAGAGGATGTCAGGAGACAGGGTTCTGAGTCAGGCTAATTACTAGGCTCCCCTGAGAGCTTCCAAACACTACAAAAATAAAGGGGAAAAAAATCTATGGCTTGTACCCCTAGAGAATATGATTCATAAGCCCAGGGTATGGCACAGACTTTCACATATTAAACGTCTTGCCAGGTGATTCTTAACAGCCAGGTTTAGGAACCACTGATTAACTCACTTCTTTCTAATATCAGAAACCAAACCAAACCCATTGCCATCCAGTCGATTTCAACTCATAGCAACCCTTTAGGACAGAGTAGAACTGCCCCATAGGGTTTCCAAGGAGATGCTCGTGGGTTTGAACTGCTGACCTTTGGGTTAGCAGCTGAGCTCCTAACAGTGCCACTAGTCATGCAACCCACCTGTAATGGGAAAAAAAAGTTCCTTATTTTAACGATAGATGAAAAAAAAATTCCTTATTTTAACAATAGATGAAATCCCCATCTAGTGTAAAGTGTAAAATGTATTTACACTTTAAAACCCATATAGAAAGAACTTTCATAATTTATTTTTACTTAGTTACAATTTTAGATTACCATTTCACTAGGAATTCATTAGTAAAATCATATGCATTCTCTCTTCTACTATTATTGCATTGCATTTTTAAAAGCATAAATAAAATAAAATAAAGTACAAAGGCAAAGTCCCATTGTCCCAAAACAGAATACATTGACTTATTTTTACATTCATCTCAGGTTTTTTTTGTTATTGTCAGTTTATTTGAGACTATTTTAGATGGAAACTGTAGTCTATTTTTTTCTCTGATCCTATTCCACACAACTTCTCTCCTGCTCTCCAGTATGATAAACACAATTATAGATTTGACAGATAAGCTGACGTCTATGATTTTATACTGTCACCACACACCTGCACCCGTTAATGATGTGTGTTGATTATTTCAAAATTTTACGTAAATGGTATATCTGTATTTCACGTTACTAAACTTGCTTTATTCTTTCAACATTATATTTTCAAAATCCATGTTGATAGATCTATATTAAATCTGTTCACTTTAAATCTGTATGACCATTCTGTCATATAAATATGCTACCACTTATCAGTCAGTTTGTTGTACTGTGGGGACTTGGATGTTGCTGTTAGGCTGGAAGCTGTGCCACCGATACTCAGATACCAGCAGGGTCATCCACAGTAGACAGGTTTCAGCTGATCTTCCAGAATAAGACAGACAGGGAGAAGAACCCAGCAGTCTACTTCTGAAAAGAACTAGCTAATAAAAACTTTATGAATAGCAGAGGAACACTGTCATGTATAGTGCCAGAAAATGAGCCCCCCAATTTAGAAGGCACCCAGAAGACCACTGAGGAAGAGCTGCCTCCTCAAAGTAGAGTCGATCTTAATGACATATATAGAGTAAAGCCCCCTGGAAGCTTCATTCACTGATGTGAGATGACTCAAACTGAGAAAAAAACAGCTGCAAACACCCATTAGTAACTGGAATATGGAATGTAAAAAGTACGAACCTAGGAAACCTGGAAATTTTAAAAAATGAAATGAAACGCATAAACATAGATATCCTAGGCATTAGTGAGCTGAAGTGGGCTGGTATTGGCCCTTTTGAATCAGACAATCATATGATCTACTTTGCCAGGAGTGAAAATTTGAAGACAAATGGTATTGCATTCATCATCAAAAAGAACATTTCAAGATCTGTCCTGAAGTACAATGCTATCGGTGATAGGATAACATCCATGTGCCTACAAGGAAGGTCAGTTAATACAACTATTATTCAAATTTATGCACTAACCACGATGGCCAAAGATGAAGAAACTAAATATTTTTACCAGCTTCTGCATTGTAAATTGATGAAACATGCAATCAAATGTATTGCTACTTATTAGTGATGGGAATGCGAAAGTTAGAAACAAAGAAGAAAGATCAGAAAATATGGCCGCAGTGACAGAAATGACGCCAGAGATTCCGTGATTGAATTTTGCAAGACCAACGACTTTTTCATCGCAAATGCCTTTTTTTCCCCAACAAAAACTGTGACTATACACATGGCCCTCACCAGATAGAATACACAGGAATCGCATTGACTACGTCTGCTGAAATAGACATTGAAAAAACTTGACATCAGCACTCAGAACAAAACCAGTTGTTTACTGTGGCACAGACCATCCACTGCTCATACACAAGTTCAAATTAAAACCGAAGAAAATTAGAAGTCTAAGAGAGCCAAAGTTCGACCTTTAGTATATCCCTCCTGATTTTAGAGACAATCTCAAAATTAGATTTTATGTGTTGAACACTAATGACCAAAGACCAGACACATTGTGGAATGACATTAAAGACATCATCCATGAAGAAAGCAAAAGGTCATTAACAAGACAGAAAAGAAAGAAAAGACCAAATTAGATGTCAGAAGAAACTCTGAAACTTGTTCTTGAACATCAAGCAGCTAAAGCAAAAGGAAAAAATGATGAAGTAGAAGAACTGAACAGAAGATTTCAAAAAGCAGCTTGAGAAGACAAAATAAAGTGTTATAATGACATTTGCAAAGAGCTGGAAATAGAAAACCAAAAAGGAAGAACACGTTCTACATTTCTCAAACTGAAAGAACTGAAGAAAAAATTCAAGGCTTGAGTTGCAGTAATGAATGATTCTACAGGGAAAATATTGAACAACTCAGGAAGCATCAAAAGAAGATGGAAGGAATACAGAGTCATTATACCAGAAAGAACTGGTTGATGTTCAGCCATTTGAAGAGGTAACATATGATCAAGGAATGGATGGTACTGAAGGAAGTTTTTTGCACTGAAGGCAAAAAAAAAAGGCTCCAGGAATCGATGGAATATCAACTGAGGCATTTCAACAGATGGATGTAGCACTGGAAGTACTCACTTTTCTATGCTAAGAAATCTGGAGGATAGCTACCTGGCCAACCGACTGGAAGAGATCTATATGCCCATTCCCAAGAAAGATGATCAAAATGAATGCAGAAATTACTGAACAATATCATTAATACCACGTGCAAGTAACTTTTGTTAAAGATCATTCAAAAGCAATTGCAACAGTATATGGACAGGGAACTTCCAGAAATTCAAGCCAGATTCAGAAGATGACATGGAACCAGGGATATCATTGCTGATATCATAAAAAGTGTTGCAGCGTCATTTATATGTTTCCCTTTTAATGTCCCAGCATCACAATGGTTAAGAGTTTCGCTGCTAACCAAAATGCCAGCAGCTGGAATCCACTAGTCCCTCCTGGGAAACCTTATGTGGCAGTTCTTCTCTTTCCTATAGGGTCACAGTGGGTCGGAATCAACTCTACAACAAAGAGATTTTTTTTTTCTAATGACTACAAGAATTTCTCCAGGTATTTCAGTTTAACTGCTAAGTTTCAGGTATGTGTATTTCCAGCTTTACTTGTTGTTGGGTGCTAACAAGTTAATTTTTAACTCACAGTAACCCTGTGACAGGGGTTTGAAGACCAAATAAGAACTGGTGTGCTCAAACTATTGTGCTGGCAAAGAATATTGAATATAGCAGTGACTGCCGGAAGAGTGAACAAATCTGTCTTGGAAGAAGTACAGCTAGAATACTCCAGAGCAGCAAGGATGGACAGACTTTGTTTCACATACTTTGGAAGCGGCATCATGAGAGACTACTCTCTGAAGATAGACATCGTGCCTGGTTAAGTAGAGGGTCTGTGACAAAGAGAAAGATCCTCAAAGAGATAGACTGACACGGTGACTACAATCATGGATTCAAACTTAAATATTGTTGTTAGGATGATGCAGGACCAGGCAGCGTTTCCTTCAGTTGTACAGAGTCTATGAGTCAGAAGTGATTCAACAATACCTATCAACAACAACAACCTACAGAAGCAGTTGGCCAGGCCGTTCGCCCTCCGAGCAACTGGTTTGATTCAAACTATCAACCAATCTTTCAGTTAGCATCTGAGTGCCTAACCGCTGCACTACCAAGACTCCTTTCAGATTTACTGGATAGTGTCAAATTGTTCTCCACAGTGATTCTACTGATAAAAACTCTCATTAACAGTGCAAGATTGTAGGTGTGTTTTTCCCACATCTTTGCAAACACTGGCATTATCAGTTCTTTACAATTGTGTCCGTCCAGTAGGTATAAACAGTATCTCAGTGTTGTGGCAATAGGCAACTCCCCAAATATTTGTAACACTGAGCATATTTTTATGTGTTTATTACACATTCAACATTCCTTAACACAGCTGGGACAAAAGGTTTCCTCGCAGAGAAATGTCTTGGTCTGAGAACTGTTTCTTGTTCTTACTTTTTACTACCCAGTCTGTTTATATTTATTACCAACAGATAACAGGCCCATTCAGAATAGGAATTTCTTAGGATAAGCAGACTCTGAAAATAATAAAATGAAATGAAAATAACCACGGACATCAAAATCTATAAATCTAAAAATGTTTACCTAGCAACTACTGAATGAAAGTCTAGTGCCATAGTCAAGTATGCAGACTTTGAAACTCAACCACATAGTTTCACGTCCTAGTTTCACCATTTGAGAGCTGTGTGATCATGGAAAATGTCTTAATTTTTCTGAGCCACAGTTGTCACATCTATAAAATGAAAATGATATTAGTACCTAACTAAAAATCAAACCAAACACACAGTTATCGAGTGAATTCTGACTCACAGCAACCCTATAAGGACAGAGTAGAACTGCCCCATTGAGTTTCTAAGGAGTAGCTGGTGATTTCAAACTGCTGAACTTTTGCTTACCAGCTGTATCTCTTAACCACTCTTCCAACTAGTTACAAGTCATATTGATAATGCATGTGAATTACAGTGTTTGGTGTCTCACAAACATTCAAAGATTTATTATTGTTATTGTTATGAAATTGTTGTTATTAGTGAAAGAATAGTGACAGTGACTGTTACAGGCTGAGTTTCCCAGAAAATAGACAGTGAGATGAAGATCAGCATGCTGAAGTTTCCTTAGGGAGTGCTCATTGGATTACGAAGTGGAATGGAAGAAAAGAAAGAAAGACTGACTAGAAAAACGAAACTGATAACAAAGCTGGGTGTTGTGTTTCATTTTACAGTGATTCAATACTTACATTTACAAATTATAAAAATACTAAAAATATTGTCCTTGAACCGTAGTGATAATAATAAAAGCAGAACAGGAAAAGAAACAGGCAGCAGAGAAGGAAGAGCAAGAAAATATTTGTCACTGAGACTACTCTAAATATTTCATGCATGTTGACTAATCCTCATAAAACCTGTAAAGACAGTTCTGCATTTTACAGAAGATATAAAAATGGCAGCATTTTAAAAAGTTGCCCATGGTCACACAGCTGGTAAGTAGTAAGCTATAATTTGAACCTAGAAAAAGTAGTATCAGATATGTTCTTAATCTTTCCAGAAATTATTGGTTTCTTCTGTGAATTTTTTTTAATGCCCTGAATTTTCATTAATGGAAGCATGCTAAGTCACAGGGTGTATTTAAACTTGGGGTGGTAACATGAATTTTGAGAAATACCTGGTATTACATGACTGCCACAGAACCTCCTTAAAACTTGAACCTCCTTAAAAGTTCTGTTGTAATTATGCAGTATCTGATAGTATTGTCAGATCCCAGAATTGTGGTCATCTGGTCATCTGTCTGCACCACCAAACCTTGGTTGCTAATGTTTTTCATGGTGCCTTCTATTAAATTATATGAGATATCTCTGGTTTTCCAAACACCACACACACACACACACACACACACACACACACACACAAAGCCAAGCCCACCAGGGCCCTCTACCTATCACAAAGAAATTGTAAATATGATTACAAGGCTTATCTAGGGGAAACAAAAGCAAAATAAAAAAAATAAAAAGATAAAAAAATAAAAAAAGGACTTTTTAATCTAATCACACATCCTGGAAGCACTGTATCATATTTAAGGCTCACATTCCAGCTATTTTCCTTCAGTGAATGTTTCATTTTCTTTTTATTGTTACACGTGTTCCCACTGGAGGGCAGCAAATACTTTTATGAGGAAAATAGAGTCCTAAGAAACCTGAGAATGAGAAAAAATGGGTGGAACACCATAGGTACTACAGGTCATAGAAGCGTTTACCCACCTCTGCTAACCAAAAGGTGAGCAGTTCAAACATACCAGGTGTTCCTTGGAAACTCTATGGGACAGTTCTACTCTGACATCTAGGGTCACTATGAGTCTGACCTGACTCAACGGCAGGGGGTTTAGTGGGTACCCAGTACTGCCCTAATGAATGCCATAGAACTTTATCAGGTTAGGATTGTTATTTCTGTTTGTTCTCTTCCACATATTGTACAATATCTCATTTAATCTAATCATTGAACAAACAAGGAGATGTTTATTTTCAAGTCATATCAGTTAGTAGAAGAGTCAGGATTTTTCTCCAAGCTTGTTTGTCTGTAAAATTCAGTTTTTCTACCATTGTAACAACAAAGTTCATTTTTGATAGAGAATTTTCTTTCTCAGTGAATTGATGACTGTACATTTTTGTGTCGTGTCTTCCCTGAGATGAATAATATCAATTCATTAACTTCTTTATTGTTTACATTATCTGATATTGAGATTCTTGAGTATGCTACATGTGCCAATTAAACACCCTGTAGCCATCAAGTTGATTCTGACTCTTAGTGACCCTGTGCATGCTGCTGTCTTATTTAAGCATAGAATCAGAACCGTGCATGTATAGAGATGTCTTAGTCATCTAGTGCTGCTCTAACAGAAATACCACAAGTGGGTGGCTTTAAAAACAGAAATTTATTTTCTCCCAGAAAAGCAGACTAAGTGTCCAAATTCAGAACATCAGCTCCAGGGGAAGGCTTTCTCTGTTGGCTCTGCAAGAAGATCCTTACTGTCCATCTTCCCCTGGACTAGGATCCTCTGAGATGCAGGGATTCCAGTTCCTTTCTAAAGGACATGCTCTGTTCCCTGTACTGCTTCTATCTTGATAATGTGAGATCCCCAAAACTATGCTTGTTCTCCTTTCCTTTATATCCCAAGAGATTGCCTCAAGGTACAATGCAATCTTACACTTTGAGTCCTGCCTAATTAACACAATCACCACCCTCATTAGCATCACTGAAGCAGGATTTACAACATATAGGAAAGCCACACAATACCAGGCACAGAGCTTTGTGAAATTGCTATACACATTTTGGGGGGGAGAATTTAATCTATCACAAGGATTGACAATTTTGTGTACCTAATGGGAAAGATGCCAAATGTTCCCTACTTTCTGAATCCTTATTCAGCATTTTAATGCCATAATTACCTTAAGAACAGGATTCACTTGTGTCCAATATGCTTTATTAATTTTATGGACTGAATTGTCCCCCCTAAAATATGTGTTATACGTTCTGACCTCTATTCCTATGGTTATAATATCATTTGGGAATGGATTGTCTTTGCTGTGTTAATCAGACAGGATTAACATACAGTGTGTCTTGAATCAATCTCTTCTGAGATATAAAAGAGAGTCAACAAACAAGTGAAAAAAATAAGAAGCAGATACAGGAAAAGAGAGACACCAAGCCACATTAAGATTGCCTGGGAGCAGAAGCTCAAACAGACAAGGACCTTCCTCCACAGTCAACAGAGAAAGAAACCCTTCCCCGAGAGCTGGAATCCTGAATTTGGACTTACAGCTTTCCAAACTGCCAGAAAACAAATGTCTCTTTGTTAACGTTACTCACCTGTGGTAGTATTGTACAGCAGCATTAGATAACTAAGACATTAATAGATCTCTTCCTGTGGTACTCTTATTTCAGATTTCTTATATATTCCATTAGCAGAATTTGAGTTTTTAAGATTTCTAAGAATTCTTGTTTCTTATCATTTTGTGCAGCTATAACCTACTCCAAACTCCCCCTACTTTAAAATTAAAGCATTTTCTATAAATACAGTCAGTAAAACATTTCCAAAGCCTTCTAAGATTTATCCTAGAGAAATTTTTATATAATGCATAATAAAATGAAAACCTTACACAAATATTAATACCATTTTTATCACTATAGTTGAGTAAAACTTAAAAGTCACATTCTGTTTAAAAAAATCTCTATCTAATGAGGCATCCCTACTACTTTTTACGTCTGTGTGTGTGTGTGTGTATGTGTGTGTGTGTGTTTATTCATATGTATATGAATTAGATATAACAGAAGAATCTGGAACAGTTTAAAAATGTGCAAACAATTTCAGCTTCCTAATACTATGTTCAATATATCTACGAGAGAAAATGTCATTTTGCTGGAAAATCACCACCAGGTGCATTTTGCTTTTGCGAAGGTAAAGCAACAACATATTTTTTCCTTGGGAAAGACGCTGATGCAATTTTAATGCAGTCATGTTAGTCTGAGACAATATATATTCTGTATAGTCATGTAAATTAGGTCTCTACAGACTTTGACACTATTTTGAAAAAATGTTTTTCTCTAGGATTTACATGGCTGTCTACTTGTTCTAAGATACTTCCCTCTTATTCAAATAGTTAGCATCATAAAAAACATAAATAGAGACTATGGGAGCTACAGGACCCCTGGTGGTCCAAGGGTTAATAGTTTGGCTGCTAACCAAAAGGTCAAAAGTTTGAGTCCACCAGCCACTCCTTAGAAACTCCATGGGGTACTTCTACTCTAGGGTTGCTATGAATTAAAACCAACTCAACTGTAATAAGGTTGGTTTTCTGTATTTAGCATACAGTAGACCTAAGATGAAAGAGCAAAAAGTTAATTATAGAGAGACAGATATCTATATACATAGACATTTATGTCTCTCCTATCTGTGAAGATAAAAAGCCAATTCTGTTTGCTTTTTTATTCATTATGGGAGCATGAAAATTTTATGTCCAAGGTAATTTTTAACAGCGGGTGTGGTATCTGGATGGAGCTGCTAGAGAGGAGAGCTATATACGTACAGCTATATATATGGTCTTTGAAAGAAAAGTCTTAATCACCTAGTGCTAAAGAGAAGAGTGTAGGGTGCTGAAGACTCTAAAGGACAGCCTTGGTGGCCTATTTGCTCCCTTGTTTATGAAGAGTCTATGGATTTGCAAAAATTAAGTATTGTAGCTGTCCCCAGCTGGGAGCTCCATCTGCCATTCAGGTCACCCTTAAATCCAAACGCTTTTGCTTTCAAACCACCACCAACTGCACATCCCTTACCTTGGTGCTTTGTGATAAGAGATACTAAGAAAGCTAGTCAAAGGGTTGGGCTTTGTGTCTAAGGGCAGAGAATAAATGAAATAGCATAAGCAAATGTAGCATGCAGCCAGCAAGGACCATGGCTAACTAAGTTATTTATATTCATGGAAACAGCAAAGTCTTAGTGTTCAGGACCTCCAGGTCTTGCTGAGCACAACACTGAGGTATGGTTTGGGGGAAATCAGGGAAGAAAAACTTCACTCGGTTAGCTAAGCAGAAGAGTTGACTGGGACCTGCATCACAAAGATGGCTCTCTGATGGGCAGTCACAGAGGTTTATATATAGTAAGGAAATAGAATAGGCCTGGGCTCTTCTTTGGGGTGGGTTCAGGGTATGGACCATCAGGATTAGTGGACAGCTCCTGTAATGATGCCTGTAGGTGCAGTTACAGTGTAGGGGCCCTGACAGAGGGGAAATGGAGGCTTAGCTCCTCCCAGCCACCATCCAGTTGTCTCTAGCCTTATTAAGGACTGAATCGAGGAGAAAGAAGGAGCAGCATGAGAAGGAGATGAAAGGAAATGAATTATATTTGACCTTTTATCCTATTTCTCCAAAGTAATTGTTTGTTGCCTTCCTGATTTCCTGCCCACAAAATTCTACAGCAACAATGAAAGTCTGGAAAGCTGTGTAGAGGCAACTACAGTGCATGTGAACTTTTAAGAGTTCATTCTAAGCATAGTGAACAGTTTATCTCCTGCCTTTCATCCCCATCACAGGCTCAGATGCCAGTGCCTTAGGAATCTTCCTCTTTCTACTCTCATGTCCTACAGCTCTGTTCTTCCACTCATTGTCTTATCCTTGACCAAGCAACTTCTCACCTCAAATCCCACTAAGCAATCCCAAAAGTTTATAATATGTCATCGACTGGGTCCGTTCTGAGAGATTTGTAATTGTTGAGTTTTGGGAAACACCCTGGTGGCACAAACCCTTTGCTTTCAACCTAAGAAAACCCTGGTGGTGTAGTGGTTAAGTGCTACTTCTGTTAACCAAAAGGTCAGCAATTCCAATTAGCCAGGTGCTCACTGGAAACTCTATGAAGCAGTTCTGCTCTGTCTTGAAGGATCGTAATGAGCTGGAATCTACTTGATGGCAACGGGTTTTACTAACATAAAGGTTAGCAGTTCAATGAACCCAGCAGTACTTGCTTGCATACCTTATGGAGCAGCTGTACTCAATGGCAGTACTGAATACATACCTATCAATAATTACATTGAATGTGAATGGACTGAATGCCCCAGTAGACAGTGACATCTTGGATCAAAAGACACGACCCATGCATATGTTGCCTACAAGAAACTCACCTTAGACTTAAAGATAGGAACAAACTGAAAATTAAAGGATGGAAGAATATATATCAAGCAAACAATGAACAAAGAAGAGAAGATGTGAAAATTCTAATGTCAGATAAATTTTAATGTGAAATCCACCATTGTGGACAAGGATGGATACTATTTATTGTTGAAAAGTTCAATATACAAGCAGGACTTGACAACATTAAATATGTATGTAACTATTATTGGAACACCTAAATACATTGAAGAAATACTAACTACACTCAAAAACGAGATAGATCACTCCACAATAATAGTAGGAGACTTCAACACTCCACTCTCAATATTGGACAGATTGTCTAGAAAAAAAGTTC
Organism: Heterohyrax brucei; assembly: GCA_028571685.1. Lineage (NCBI taxonomy): Eukaryota > Metazoa > Chordata > Mammalia > Hyracoidea > Procaviidae > Heterohyrax > Heterohyrax brucei. Next base: position 43,641,505 of record CM053152.1, read on the forward strand.
AGTAAAGACACAGAAGACCTTTTTGCCACAATTAACCAAATAGACCTCATTGACATATACAGAACTTTCTGTCCATCAGTGGAGAACTACACCTTCTTCTCCAGTGCACATGGAATATTCTCCAGGATAGAACATATGTTAGGACATAAAGCCATTCTCACTCAACAAAATCCATAACATCATCCTGAATGGAGAGAGACTGAAACAATTCCCCTTGCGAACAGGAACTAGACAAGGATACCCACTCTCACTTCTCCTATTCAACATTGTAGTACAAGTTCTCGCTAGAGCAATTAGACAGAACCAAGAAATAAATAGCATCTGTATCAGCAAAGAAGTGAATACCTCCCTATTTGCAGATGATATGATTGTGTACACAGAGAATCTTGAAGAATACATATGTAAACTACTCAAACTGATAGAGTTCAGCAAAGACTCAAGATACAAGATAAAAATAAGTAAATTAATAGGAGGTTATTAAGGAAGACACCATCATCAAATCAGTACCATTTACTATAGCCCCTAAGAAGATAAAGCATCTAGGAATAAATCTAACCAGAGAAATAAGAGACCTTTACAAAGAGAACTACAAGTCCTTAGTACAAGAAACTAACACAGACTTACATAAATGGAGAAACCTACCTGCTAATGAATAGGAAGACTTAACATCATGAAAATGTCTATTTTACCCAAAGCTATCTACTTACATAATGCAATCCCAGTACAAATTCCAGTGACATTTTTTAATGAGATGGAAAAACAAATCACCAACTTTGTTTGGAAAAGGAAAAAGCCCCAGATAAGTAAAGCACTTCTGAAGAAGAAGAACACACTGGGAGGCCTCTCACTACCCAACTTTAAACCTATTACACCGCCACAGTAGCCAAAACAGTTTGCTACTGGTACAGAAACAGACAGATTGATCAACAGAACAGAATTTAGACCCAAGAGATGACATTATCTTCCTATGAACAGTTTATATTTGACAAAGCCCCTAGGACATTAAACTGGAGTAAAAACAATCTCTTCAACAAATGATGCTGGAAAAATTGGATATCCACCTGCAGTAAATTGAAACAAGACCCATATATTACATCGTATTCAAAAACCAACTGAAACTGGATAAAAGACCTAAATATCAAATCTAAAATGATAAAGTGCATCCAAGAAAAAGTAGGAACAACAATGAAAGCTTTAATACACAACACAGACAAACTTCAGAATCTGTCAGACAAACCAAAACAACAGAAGAGAAAAGAGATAAATGGGATCTATTAAGAATCAAACACTTTTACTCATCCAAAGACTTTATTAATAGAACTAAAAGGCTACCTAAAGAATGGGAAAAAATATTTGGCAACTACATGTCAGGCAGATGTCTGATCTCTATAATCTACAAGGTACTACAAAATATTAATAAGAAAAAGATAAATAATCCAATTAAGTGACAGGCAAAGGAGATGGACAGACATTTCTGTAAAGAGGATATCCAGGCAGTCAAAAAAACACATGCGGACATGCTCATGCTCATTAGGTATTAAACAAATTCAGATCAGAACCACAATGAGATACCATCTCACCCCAACAAGGTTGGCCATGATCCAAAAAACACAAAACAACAAATGCTGGAAAGGCTGTAGAGAAATTGGAACACTCCTACACCGTTGGTGGAATTGCAAGATTAGAAAGCAATCTGGCCCTATCTTAAAACAATGGATATAGACATACCATTTGACCCTGTAATTCCACTGCTCGGGATATATCCTACAGAATCAAGGCCATTCACATACCATCTGATGCATGCACACAAATGTTCATCACAGCACAGTCCACAGTAGCAAACAGATGGAATCAACCCAGATGCCCAACAACAGAAGAATGGATAGATAAACTATGGTATATATACTCAATGGAGCACTACGCAACGATAGAGAACAATGATGATAGGAGGAAACATCTCTTAACCTGTTTTCAACTGGAAGACACTATATTGAGTGAAAGTAGTCAGCGACAAAAGGACAAATATTGTACGAGATCCCTATGATAAGAACTTGTAAACAGACTCATGAATAGAAGAAAAGACTCTTTGACAGCTGCAAGGGTAGGAAGGGAGGGAGGGTGAGGAGAGGAGAGTTTAAGTTAGATAGTTGATAGAAATTTGGTTGGGTAAAATCTGTGACAGCACATATTAGAAAGAAGATCAATACTAACTGGACTTCAACACAACTTGAGTATCCTCCCATCTTCACTCAATATTGCAAGGACAGAATAGCTGGGGCAGGGGGCTGGGGACCATGCTCTCAGGTGAAATTGAGGCCAACTGGTACAACTAGCATTTTGCTAAGAGGGTCCCCTGCATTCCACATTGGTGAGTGGTGTCTGGGGTCTTAAAAGCTGCCAAGCTGCCATCTGAGGGTACAGCAAGTGGTCCCAACTCAGCAGGAATGGATGATCACCAGAGACCAAAATGACATGGGGGAAATAGAACCCAGAAGACAGAGAGACCCACATGAGTGGGTGACTACATCGAATTGTGACCAGAACAACCAGATGGTGCCCAGCCACCACCAGTGATAGCCGTGATGGAGCTCACAAAGATGAGTCTCACTGTCAACACAAGAATGAAAAGGAGTGCACCCTGAGATCTCCACTAAAAGACTGCAAATGATGGTCCAGGGGCCTCAGAGTTCCCCTGGGAGCATGGACCATGGTCCTGATGCTTCCCCGGCCATAAATTATAATGGAGGTCAACTCTTCGGATAGGAATGGATTGGACTTGGTGACACAGAGTGACCATGTCATGTGTGCGCTTTATGGTTCTATGCATGTATAGAAGGTCATCCTGTTGATCTCTTACTGGAGCCAGGGGAATAGATGGAGAGGAGGGGATAGGAGACTGTCAGGAGGATAGGACATGTAGGGAGCAAAGAGGAAGAGAGTGCTGCCACTGGGCAGGAAGAGCAGTGGGAGCTGCATATAGGTGGGCATGCAAATTTATATGGGAATGTACATTTTCATTCAATCATAATAATAATAATAAAAAAGTCTAGACTCTCAGAAAGCCCAAAATACCTCAGGGTCGGGTAATCTGAATACCATGCCCTTGGCCCTTCTTTATTTTTAGCATTGATGTATCTTCTGCTCATTTACTATCCAGGCTGAGGCTCCCTTTCCTAGCCATCTTCTGCCATTGTTCTGGAGACTTCCATGAATGTGTAAATCACTAATTTGTCATCCTGACTGCAACGTTCTTTGAACTTCACGATTACTTCCAATTTCTCTCCTCTTCCAGCATGATTACCACTCGGGCCTTGACATTCACCTGCAACTGCTCTAACTGAAAAAGCATATGCACCAATACTTAGCCTGCTGAATATACTCTTCTCCTTCCAGCTCTCCTAATAAATCTAGCCTCCACCTGATGTTTGATCTGATCCCTCAGTTTCTCCATCTACTCCTGTGTCTTGTGTGACAGTGCTTCACTTCCTTCAATATTAAAGCTAGTCCACCAGGCACGTGATTAACGGAGAAAGTATTGAGGCTGTCAAGGATTTCATTTTATTCAGTTCCACAGTCAACACCCATGGAAGCATAGCAGTCAAGAAATTAAAAGACACATTACACTGGGAAAATCTGTTGCAGAGGACCTCTTTAAAGTATTTAAAAGTAAAGATGCCACATTGAAGACTAAGATTCGCCTCACCCAAGACTTGATATTTTCAATCCCTTCGTATGCATGCAAAAGCTGGACAGTAAGTAAGGAAGACAGAAGAAGAATTAATGCACCTGAATTGTGGTGACAGAGAAGAATTTTGAATGTACCATGGACTGCCAAAAGAACAAACGGATCTGTTCTGGAGGAAGTACAACCAGAGTGCTCCTTGGAAGCAAAGATGGCGAGACTGCGTCTTATGTACTTTGGACATGTTGTCAGGAGAGATCGGTCCCTGGAGAAGGACATCATACTTAATAGAGTGGAAGGTTAGCAAAAAAGAGGATGACTTTCAATAAAATGGATTCACGCAGTGGCTACAACGATGGGCTTAAGCATATAAACAACTGTGGGCATGGCACAGGCCCAGGCCGTGTTTTATTTTGTTGTGCATAGGTCTCTATAAGTCGTAACTGACTCAATGGCACCTGACAACCACCACAACAGGCACATTACCTGCATTTAATCTTGGTTTTGTGGTCACAAAAGAGACTGAAAATATTCCTAGACTTTGCCAATGTATGTTCCATTGGCCACAAAAGTAAACGTAATGTAATAAAAACTTGTATTTATTGTGAACTCCCATTTGATCTTCTCATCAACCTTAAAAGGCAGTCACAACTATTACCTGCATTTTACAGTTGAAAAAAATGGTGCTCAGAAAGGTAAATAACCCGCCCAAGTCAGTGGTAAATGGTGGAGCCCACATTCAAAGCAGTATCAGTTTGACTCTTGAGTCTGAGTTCTTGAGCTGCTATGTTATAATGCTTCTCTATGCTGTCTAAGTGTTTTCAAAGGAGTACAAACAATGGGGTTGATATTTAAATTTTGTTTGATATTCAATCAAGTAAGGAGCCCTGATGGCACAGTGGTTAAGTGCACAGCTGGTAACCCAAGTAGAGGTGTTCCATGACAGAAAGATGTGGCAGTCTGCTTCCGTAAGGAATACAGCCTGAAAACCCTGTGTGGCAGTTCTACTCTGTCCTATAGCGTTGCTATATGTCAGAGCTAACTCAGTGGCAGTGGGGTTTAGTTTGGTTTTTGGTTTATCACATCAAATACGGATTATTTTATTTTTTTATTATGACTGAGTGAAAATATACATTCCCATATAAATTTGCTTGCCCACCTATATGCAGCTTCCACTGCTCTCCCTGCCCAGCGACAGCACACTATTCCTCTCTGCTCCATACACGTCTCATCCTCCCAACAGTCTCTTTTCCCCTCCTCTTGACCCACTCCCCTTCCTCCAGTCAGAGGTCAGCAGGATGATATCCTACAGATGCAAAGAACCATGAAGTGCACCCAATATGCAGTCACTCTGCATCGCCAAGTCCAATCCCTTGCTGTCCAAAGAGTGGACCTTGATTACGATCCATGGGCAAGGGCAGCATCACAGCCAGGGGCCATGCTCCCAGGGGAACCCTGAAGCCACTGGACCATCAGTTATGCTCTTTTAGTGGAGATCTCAGGGTGTACTCCTTTTTATTCTTGTGTTGACAGTGAGACTCAACTTTGTGAGCTCCATAGTGGCTATCACTGGTGGTGGCTGGGAACCACCCAGTTCCTCTGGTCCCAAGTCTATGTAGGCACCCACTCATGTGGGTCTCTCTATCTTCTGGGTTGTCTTTACCCCATGTCATTTTGGTCCTCGGTGATCATCTGCTCCTGCTGAGTTGGGACCATTTGCTGTGCCCTCAGATGGCAGCTTGGCAGCTTTTAAGACCCCAGACACCATTCACCAATGTGGGGTGCAGGGGACCCTCTTAGCAAAATGCTAGTTGTGCCAGTTGGCCTCGATTTCACCTAAAATCACGGTCTCCTGCTCCCCCATCCCAGCTACTCTGCCTTGCATTATTGGGTTAAGATGTGAGGAGTACTCAAGTTGTGTTGAAGTCCACTTAATATTGTTCTTGCTTCTAATGTGTGCTGCCACCAATTTCACCCAACCAAATTTCTACCAACTATCTAATCTAAACTCTCCCCCTCGCACCCTTCCTTGCAGCCATCAAAGAGTCTTTTCTTCTGTGCATGAGTGTTTACAAGTTTTTATCTTAGGGGTCTCATACAATATTTGTCCTTTTGTCGCTGACTACTTTTCATTCAACATAATGTCTTCCAGTTGAAACCAGGTTATGAGATTTTTCCTGGAATCATCGTTGTTCTTTATCATTGCATAGTGCTCCATTGAGTATATATACAGCAGTTTACCTATCCATTTCTCTGCTATTGCGCATCTGGGTTGATTCCATCTGGTTGCTATCATGGACTGTGCTGCGATGAACATTTGTGTGCATGTGTCCGTTGGTGTGAAAGGCCTTGATTCTGTAGGATATATTCCAAGTAGTGGAATTACTGGGTCAAACGGTATATCTATATCCATTTTTTTTTTTTTTTTAAGGAAGCACCAGATTGCTTTCCAAAGAGGCTGGACCATTTTGCAACCCCATCAACAGTGTAGGAGAGTTCCACTTTCTCCACAGCCTCTCCAGCATTTGTTGTTTTGTGTTTTTTGGATCATGGCCAACCTTGTTGGGGTGAGATGGTATCTCATTGTAGTTTTGATTCAAATTTCTTTAATAACTAAAGATCATGAACATGTCTGCATGTGTTTTTTGGTTGCCTGGATCTCCTCTTTAGAGAAATGTCTGTCCATCTCCTTTGCCCATCACTTAACTGGATTATCTATCATCTTCTTATTGATATTTTGTAGTACCTCATGGATTGTGGAGATCAGGCATCAGTCTGAAATGTAGTTGCCAAATATTTTTTCCCATTCTGTAGGTGGCTCTTTAACTCTTATGATAAAGTCTTTGGATGAGCAAAAGTGTTTGATTCTTAATAGTTCCTATTCATCTATTTTCTCTCCTGTTAATTGTGGTTTGTTTGACAGATTTTGAAGTCTGTCTACATTGTGTATAAAAACTTCCATTGTTCTACCTACTTTTTCTTGGATGAGCTTTATCATTTTAGATTTGATATTTAGGTCTTTTATCCAGTTGGAGTTGGTTGTTCTATAAGGTGTAAGATATGGATCTTGTTTCAGTTTACTGCAGACGGATATCTGATTTTGCCAGCACCATTTGTTGAAGAGATTGTTTTTACCCCAGTTTAATGTCTTAGGGCCTTTGTTGAATATCAGCTGTTCATAGAAAGATGGTGGCATCTCTGGGTTCTTGATTCTGTTCCATTGATCGATCTGTCTGTTCTTGTACCAGTATCAGGCTGTTTTGACCACTGTGACTGTGTAATAGGTTCTGAAGTCGGGTAATCAGAGACCTCCCCATGTGTTCTTCTTCTTTAGTAGTACTTTACTTATCGGGTGTTTCTTCCCTTTCCAAACAAAATTGGTGATTTGCTTCTCCATCTCATAAAAAAATGACACTGGAACTTGCATTGGGATTGCATTATATAAGTAGATTGCTTTTGGTAAAATAGATGTTTTCACAATGTTAAGTCTTCCTATCAATGAGCGGGGTAGGTTTCTCCATTTATCTAAGTCTCTCTTAGTTTCTTGTAGTAAGGGCTTGTAGTTCGCTTTGTAAAGGTGTGTTATTTTTCTGATTAATTCCTAGGTACTTTATCTTCTTGGGTGCTGTATTAAATGGTATTGATTTGCTGATTTCTTCATTAACACTCTCACTGTTGGTATAAAGGAATCCTACTGATTTACTTAAGTTTATCTTGTATCCTGAGACTTTGGTGAACTCTCTTATAGATTCTTTGGGATTCTCTGCATATACAATCACATGATCAGCAAACAGGGAAATTTTGACTTCTTCTTTGCCAATGTCTAATTGCACTGGCTAGAACTTCTAGTACTATGTTGAAAAGGAGAGGTGAGAGTGGGCATCCTTGTCTAGTTCCTGATCTCAAGGGAAAGTCTTTCAGTCTTTCTCCATTCAGGATGATGTAGGCAGTTGGTTTTGTATAAACGGTCCTTATTGCATTGAGGAATTTTCTACCTGTGCCTATTTTGCTAAGAGTTTTTAGCATGAGTGGGTGTTGGACTTATCAAATGCCTTTTCTGCATCAGTGGACAAAATCAGGTAATTTATGTCTTTTGTGATATTTATGCAGTTAATCACATTAATTGTTTTTCTGATGTTGAACCAGCCTTGCATCCCTGGTATGAATCCAACTTGGTCATAATGGATTATTTTTTAATAGGTTGTTGCATTCTATTGGCAAGAATTTTGTTGAAGATTTTTGCATCTACATTCATGAGTGATATCGTTCTGTAGTTCTCCTTTTTTCTTGCATCTTTCCCTGGCTTTGGTATCAGAGTTATGCTGCCTTCATAGAATGAGTTTGGCAATGCTCCATCCCTTTCTATACTGTGAAATAGTCCCAGTAGTATTGGAGATAACTGTTCTCTAAAAGCTTGGTAGAATTCTGTGGTGAAGCCATCTGGGTCTGGGCTTTTTTTGGTTGGCAATTTTTGGATGACTTTTTCAATCTCTTCCTTTGTGGTGGGTTTATTAAGTTGTTCAGCTTCACATTGTGGTAATTTGGGTAGGTGATATGAATCAAGGAATTTGTCCATTTCCTCTAGGTTTTCCAATTTATTACAGTACAGTTTTTCATGGTGTTCTGTTACGATATTTTTAATTTCTGCTGGATCTGTCGTGACCACTCCCCTCTCATTTCTAATTTGGGTTATTTTTTTCCATTCCTGTTTTTCTTTAGTAAGTTTAGCCAGTAGCTTGTCAATTTTGTTGATCTTTTCAAAAAAACAGCTTTTGGTCTTTTCAATTGTTTTTCTATTCTCTAATTCATTTAGTTTTTCTCTAATCTTTATGATCTGTTTTCTTCTGTTGCTTGAGGGGTTCCTCTGTTTTTCTCTCTCTATTTGTTCAAGCTGTAGGGTTAGTTCCTTGATTTGGTTTCTTTCTTCCTTCCGGATGTGTGCATTTATGGAGATAAACAGACCTCTGAGCACTGCTTTGGCTGTATCCCATAGGTTCTGGTAGGAAGTGTTTTCATTCTCATTGGAATCCATGAATTTATTTCATCCTTGATTTCTCCTATAATGCATATTTTTTGAGCAAGATGTTGTTCAGTTTCCAAGAGTTCCACTTTCTATCTATGTTTTTTCTGCTACTGATTTTGACTTTTATGGCTTTATGATCTGAGAAGATGCTTTGCATTAATTCAATGGTATGGGTTTTGTTCAAAATTGCATTATGTACTAACACATGGTCAATTCTGGAGAATGTTCCATGTGCAATGCAGAAGAAGGTGTAGTTGTCTGCTGATGGCTAGAAAGTTATGTACATATTGATGAGGTTTAGTTGGTTAATTGAGGCAATGAGGTCTTCTGTATCTTTACTGAGGTCTTTTTCTAGATGATTTGTCCAGTATTGACAGTGAAGTTTTGAAGTCTCCCACTATTATTGTGGAGTGATCTAACTCTTTTTTGAGTGTAGTCAGTGTTTCTTTGACGTATTTAGGTGCTCTGATATTAGGTGCATAAATATTTAATATAGTTAAGTCTTGCTTGTGTACTAAACCTTACAGCAATAAATAGTGTCCATCTTTGTCCAGGATCGTGGATTTTACATTAAAGTTGATTTTGTCTGAGATTAGAATTGCCACACCTGCTCTTCTTTGTTCATTGTTAGCTTGATATATATTCTTCCATCCTTTAACTTTCAGTTTGTTCCTATCTTTAAGTCTCAGGTGAGTTTCTTGTAGACAACACATGGATGGGTCATGTCTTTTGATCCAAGATGTCACTCGATGTCTCTTTACTGGAGCATTCAGTCCATGGACATTCAATGTAATTATTGATAGGTATGTGTTCAGTTCTGCCATTGTGATATGTTTATTTTTGTCTTGATGTTTTCTTTGTTGTTCTTACTAGTCTGTTTTGGGACATTCTTTTTTGTGAGTTGATTTTACACCTTTTTCAGAGCTGGTTTTGTAATTGTTGAGACTCCTGTGTTACATTTCTTGATATGGTATGTTGCATCTTTGTTTTGCTTTATGGCTGACCCCAAGACCCCCCTTAATAAACTATATATCAACACAATTTTAATTATTACCAGTCTTGTTGACTTCCTCTCCATCTGGAAGGATTATAATAACTGTAATACATCCCTCTTTTTAATATGATGGCACCATAGTTTTCATGATAATCACTGTATTGTTTCTTTCAGTATTAAAGCTGTGATTGAGTTTGGAGCCTTCCCTAACTGAGTGGAGTTTTGAGTAGTGTGTCGTTCTAAAACATAAAGTTAGTGGTTTTGTTCATCTAAGCCAAAGCCAAGAACTTCTTTCAGTATTTCTTGTAGTTTTAGTTTGATTTTTACAAAGCCTCTGAGTTTCTGTTTATCTGGGAATGTCTTAATTTCATTTTTGTATTTGAAAGATAGTTTTGCAGGATATATAATTCTTGGTTAGAAGTTCTTTTCCTTCAAGGCTTTCAATGTGTCATGCCATGGTCTCAGTGCCAGCATGGTTTCTGCTGAGAAATCTGATGAAAGCCTACCAGGTTTCCCTCTGAATGTTAGCTTTGCCTTGAGTCTTGCTGCCTTTAAGAGTTTCTGCTTATGTTTCATTTTGTCAAGCTTGATTATAGTATGTCTTGGAGTCTTTCTTTTGAGATCTATATTGGATGATGTATGATATGCATCTGGGATATCCTCTTCCTCCATGATTTCTGGGAAACTTTCTGTCAGTAGCTCAGCAATGATACTCTCTGTGTTCTCAGGTGTCTTGCCCTGTTCAGGGACTCCAGTTAATCAAAGGCTGTTCCTATTAATAGAGTCCCACATGCTTCTTAATGCTTCTTCGTTTTTCTTGTTTCTTTTTTCTGATTTCTGCTCATAGACGCTGGCGTCAGTAGCTCTGTCTTCCAAGTCAGAAATCCTTTTTTCCATTTGTTCAATTCTGTTTTCTTGACATTGAATTGAAGTTTCTATGTCTTTGATTTTGTTCTTGATCTGTTGGATTTCAAAGTACTGGTGTTCCATCAGATCGAACAGCTTGCTTAATTTTTCACTTTGTTCTGCTGCATTTTGTATAAGGTCTAGAAGGACTCTGTGTATAATCCTTTTGTATTCATCTTCCAGTGATTTCCAAAACGTGTCTTCATCTGGAAAACTCCTTGGTTGTTTTGTTTGGGAGCTTTCTGAAGCCATGAATGTTTCTTGTTTGCCACAAGTGTCAGTTGCTTTTTGGGTTTAATGTGAGTAAGTAGAAGCTGGGAAAGATACAGTGAGGATGGACTGCAGATGTTTCTCTAGGCTGCCTTAAAGTGTAAAACAAAAGATATCTGACCACTTCCCAAGTCAGTCAGTTTTTCAGGTGTAGAGGTCCCTCTTCCCAACTGGCAAAGTAAGCACCTCTATATCCAACTCCAGATGATACAAACTAATTCAAAATACAGCAATGTTGCTGCCCTGTTGGCCTCTGCTGACAGGGCTCAGCCTTAGGTGACACTGTGTAAACTCTGCTTTTTGGGTAGAAAAGCGCCCTCCAGTGGCAGGCTCTGGCTCCCAGGCTAAGAATTAGGCCTTGCTGCACCCGCCATATCAAAGATGGTGCACTCCACATGGTTGGCAGATAGAGGGGCTAAAGGTGCCCAAACTAGTGAGTCCTCAGTCTCTGTTGCTGAGCCCCCACTGTAGGTGACACTGTGTAAACTACTGCTTTTCTGTTGGAGAAGCAGTGTCCTGTTTGCAGGAGCTGGCTCCAAGGCTAAGAATTAGGTCCCGCTAAAATCTCCGTATCCAACATGGCGTCCTGCACCTCGGCGCTGTGGTTCTGTACAAACCACGCTTCTGTCTGTGACAGTCCGGGCTAGTCAGGAGAGGGAGTCAGCAAAAGAGAGGTGGTTTTTTGTTCAGTGATATGAAGTGCGAATTAGCAGCCCTGTGCCATGTCCTGGGGCTCACTAGGTGACCAGAAGGCTCCATTTGATTATCAATTCAGGTCTTGGTTTCCAGAGGGATAGAAGGAGACGTGTGCTTAGCCTACCATCTTTACTCCATACTCCCCAAATATGTTTAAAAATATAATTGTGTTAGGTTTAATACCAAAAACTACTCGTAAGATAAATGAATCAGTATTTTTAATCTAAAATAAGTCTATAATTTCACTGAATTTGTTAAAAAAGAAATCTCCAACAATCTCTTATCCTTCACTATGTGTCGGATCCGACTCGATGGCACTTGGCTTTCACTATGTGTGTGAAGTATTAAAAACTTAAATACTTAGAGAAACACCAAAAATTAGTGTAATGGAATATTATTCTGAGTGGTAAGATTCAAATCAACACAAATATTTCTGGATGGTACTCCAAAGAGTAGACAGTGAAACTCGGTTCTTTTGGTATAATGAGGACATATATTGAAATGCAGTCTATTTTATTACTTAAAGTTGACACCTAGAGACTGTCAGAAGGATAAAACATATATGGAGCAGAGAGGAATAGTGTGCTGTCACTGGGCAGGGAGAGCAGTGGAAGCTGCATATAGGTAGACATGTAAATTTATATGGGAATGTACATTTTTACTCAGTCATAATAAAGAAAAATAAAATAAAATAAATGAAAAAAAAAGTGAGACCCAAAGAAGGCCCCCAAAACAAAACTGATGGCTCAAAGAGGAGGCTCTCGCTCAGCTCTGCTAGTCAAGTGATGATAGCCACACTTTCACCATATGAGAAAAACAACGTCTTCTCTCAACAGATATAGAGACATCACCAAGAAATAAAATGCAGCTGCACAGACCCACCAACTGGCCTGCTTCTTTGAAGCAGGGCCCCCACTGTGACTTTCGGCCTTCTTCCTTGTTTCTGACTGGGAGGTTTCAAACTCTTTCAATGCAGTGTTCGGAAGGGCTACAGTTTATAGCCTGCTTTTTGGAGCAGAGCACTTGTTGTGACTCTGGACATTGTCTTAACGTGGACCTGGGATAAGCCTGCTTTGTCTTGTCACTGGACAAACTCCTTTGGGTCGCATGGATTGGAGCCTGCTTCTCAGAGTATGACTGCAGCTGTAAACTTCTGGCTAGACTATCTACTGCACAACGGGTAGGGTGTGCCTGGCAGCTAGGCAGTTCCTTTAGACCATGTTTGACCGAAACCCTAAGACTTGCAATCTTGCTTTTTGGAGCAAACCCTCTGTTGTGACCTTTAGCCTTGCCTAAAGTGCCATTTCTGCCTGTTCCTGTCTTGTTTGCTTCAACAGCTTGACGGCTGACCACAGCATCCACTTCTTCAGCCCAGCCTGCTGCTGCTGCTGCCACCTCACACTTCCCAAGGACACTTCTCTTCCCTCCCCCTCTGCCTGAGGACACACAACCTGTCCACTGCCTGAGGACACCACACTCTCCTGCTGTTGCCACTGCCCATGATGTTGATGAAACTGCTCTCTACAAGCTTGGATCCAGTCCTCAGCACCACTTTTAATTCAGGAGTTGGTAATGATGACTTGCTATATGTAAATATATCCTTAATTGATTAATTAACTAAGCTCTAACAGCCCCTTTGGGCCAAATTGTTGGATTTTCAAGGATTTTTCCACTCAGGCCAATTAAGATGAGGTACTCAGTAGCTGAAATGTAAATAGATTAAGCCTGCTATAGAGCTTTCAGTCCCTAGGGGATGGATAAGCAGAGCCTATGGTCTATTTACCTATGAAAAGAAAGAAAAACAAACAGAAAATACTGGTTTGTGCTCTGAAGGTTACTCAAAACTGAATTCTTGCCTGTATGCTTTTTCTCCTGTCCCCCTGCTCACAAGGATTGGTCATTGCTATGTTAATTATCCAGGAGATAACATCAAAGCATGCACAGGCTTCCAAGTGGCTGGAGAAACAGAGTCACTAAGGACTTGCTGTACCTTTTCCAGTCAGATCCTGGGTTTCCTGGATCCAGCTACAAAAATTAAAACAAAACAGAACCATTGTCATCAAGTCAACTCCAACCATGGTGACCCTACAGGACACAGTAGAATTGCCCACAAAGAGCTTCTAAGGAACATCTGGTAGATGTGAACTGCCACCCTTTCGAGTAGCAGCAATAGCACTTAGCCTCTATAACACCAATGGGTCCACATAAACTGTTCTCTAAAAGAGCTCAAGAATTAAGGTCTACAGTGGCTGCTAAGCTGCGGAGTAGGCTATTTGACCCACAGGTAACTTTAGGGAACCAGTTCCTTCTAGGTTAAGAAGGATACCTAAGGGAGGATAGTCCGTATGTCAACCCAATTCCAAGAGAGCCCAAAATCTGGATTCCAGGAGAATCAAAATGATTTGTTCATCCCCATCTACCTGAAGATCACTTACTTGAAAGGTTTCAGTGCTTTAGGTTCAAAAGAAAACAGCTTCTTAAATCAAAATTAAAGAAATAGTAAGTTCAGGTAAGAGTATCTTACATGTTTCAGAAACTAATTTCATGTCCATACTTTGATTTCCCCCGGGAGTATAGGCATGTATCTCTACAGCTAACTACACATTAGGGCCAATTCATTCCTCAACAAGTGTTCCCATTGCCCATACTCTTACACCCCTGGTTGCTCTGTTTTGCAACCTCTGAACTTTCAGATATGCCAGTGATCCCTCAGGCTGTGAGCATCTGGAGAGATGCTCCATCAAAGAGAAAGGTACTATATATATATACATATATACGTGTGTGTGTGCGCATGCGTACGAAGACTGCTACTAAGTCCACGCACTCATCTGAGAATAAGTGCTTCATATCTCATTGCTGAATATCACTATGTTACCTTTGAGTTGATATTCAGCAGTGGCAATAAGGTTTGTAGCACTTAAAACTGAACTTAATTTTATAGTTGTCTGTGAGGGTGTTTTTAGCAAACAGTAAACAAAAAACTGGAGTGGAACACTCTCCCTACTCACCTAATATGGCCCCCAAAGACTTTTTTCTTTACCCAAAGAAAAAGGAAATACTGAAAGCATTTTGATGACACTCAGGACATGAGTCGGATCCGACTCGACGGCACTTGGCTTGGCAGGACATCAAGGGTAATATGATGACAGTTCTGATGGCCATTCCAGAAGGACTTTCAGACTTGCTTTGAAGGGCGCACCAAATGCTGGTGTCTGTACATAGCTTCCCAAGGTGAGTACTTCAAAGGTGACCATAGTGATCTTCAATAGTGGGAATGAGGTACGTAGCCATTATACAATTAAATTGACTTAATTGTCAGACCTTGTGTGTGTGTGTGTGTGTGTGTGTGTGTGTGTGTGTGTGTGTGTCTAGCTCCCCAGCCCTGGGTGACCAGGTGACTAGACAGCAAAAGCATGCACATGAATGGGAAAAACCTGGCTTTTAGGTGCCATGGCATCACATATGCTATTTGTAGGGAAGTCTTTTTAGCTCTGTGAATTTTATTACTCTTTCATCTTTAGATGGACATAGAGATTTTTTACCTATGAAACTCAGGCTAGATTTTTTTCCCGCCCTCTTGAAATAACTTTAAGAGCATGGTTAGGTATAACTTGCAGAATGCTATTCATAACTTAAAAATTAAATCAATAAAAGCTGTATCAATATTTTTACCCACAAGAAAATGAGTAGTCTTTATTTCCTTATAACTTCATTATTACCTAATTCAAGCTCATATGAATTAATGTAAGTTTCCCAATTCACCCTTACTGTATCCATTTAATTCTTATTGCTTTCATAGTACTTCAAAATATGTTCTAAACTAATGGAAGACAGATGATGGTAACTCCTTTGGAGATTGTTTCAGTCAGCTAGTGCTGCTCCAACAGAAATAAAATTAAATGGATGGCCTTAACAAAGGAAGGTTTATTCTTACACAGTCTGGAAGCCTACAAGTCCAAATTCAGGATGTATGGTCCCGAGGAAGACTTTCCCCATTGTTGGATCTAGAGAAAAGTCCAGCATTGCATCAATTTTTGTCGAGGGAGCATCATGGCACAGGAACATCAGATCTGAAGGACACGCTCTTCTCCTGGTGCTGCTTGCTTGATAGTGTGAGGTTCCCAATTCTCTGCTTGCTTCCTTTTCCTTTAATCTCCTGCAGGATGAAAGGATTTACGGCGGAAAAACCACACTCCGGGGAAACTCCCCTTACATTGGAGCAGGGAGGTGATCTTTTGAAGGGATTTACAGTCCCACCCTAATCGTTTAACATAGCACAGGAAAATCACAAAATAGTGGAAATCACAGCCGAGCCACATGGCTACACGTATTTTAGGGGGACACAATTCAATCCATGACATCCCACTCTTTGGCACCCCCAAAATCACATCTTCGAAGCATGTAACACATTCATCCCATCACACTAAAATCATGTCCATCCCGTATGGTAGAAGTCTTAAATCAGCTCCAAGTCCCAAATCCAAAAACTCCTCTGTATCAGTGAAATCTAGTATACAAGCAATCTGCTTCCAAAGGTACAATGACAGAACAGGCACAAGTTAAATACTCCACTACAAATGGGAGAAATTGCAGGGAAAGAAGGCATTAACAGGCATCAAGTGAGTCAACAGAACACATTACATTAGCCCTCAAAGCTTTGGAGATAATCGGCCATTTTCTGAGACATTTTACACAATAGCTTTGCCCTCCAGACTCTACGTATTAGCCGCAGTCTCTGGATTCTGAGCAGAGACACCTCGCCCTGTGCCACAACTCTGCCTTCAAGGCCCACTTGGACCTTGGAACTCTGCCCCATTGGCTCTAGGTGCACCCTAAGCCCAATTGAGTGGCAATTCCACCCTTACAAACAAAGGACGCCCTGGTTCCACCCTTTGAAACCCCCAAGATCATGGCCATACCTTCTGAGACGGAGGCAGCTCAGCTTTTCTTGCTCTTTGTCTCTTCAGCTTCTGCTTCCTATAGTCTCATGGCCTGGGCCCCGGGCCTACATCTGCCCTGCAGGGGCAAATGTTTCAAAGTTCTGTAGCTCCACTGATTCAAGTGTCTGGTGGCCTCCAACTCAACTAAGAAGCCTCCTGCACAAAGGCACTCAGCTCTCTCACTTCATAGGTCAGCGAGGCCAGCTCCAGATTAAAGCGCCTGGAGGCGCCTGGCTCCACCAGGAAAACTGTGCACAGGCATTCAGCTCTCTTGCTCTGTGGGTCAGCTCCAGCACTACCTCTGGCTCTGCTGCTGCTGCTGCCAGTCCTCTGCTGCTCTGTTCTGACCACGTGCACCTTCTTTGCTTTTAACAGTTCTCCTCAGTTCCTTCTGAATCTTTTATCCATTCACAGTTTCAAAATGACTTCCACATTTTAGATAATAGAGCATAACTCCACTCCCACAGTAGCAAATTCTGTTTTAGTCAGCTAGGGCTGCTATAACAGAAATGCCGTGAATGGAAGACTTTAACAAAGGAAGGTTTATTCTTACACAGTCCTATAGGCTATGAGTCCAAACTGAGGACGTCCACTCCAGGGGAAGCCTTTCCTTGGCTCTGGAGAAAAATTTGGTATTGCATCAGACTTTGCCCAGGGAGCATCTTGGTGCAGGAACCTTGTGTCTGAAGGATGTGCTCTTCTCCTTGTGCTACCTGCTTGATGGTGTGAGGGTCCCAATTCTCTGCTTGCTTCTCTTTCCTTTCATCTCTTGCAGGATGAAAGGACTAAGGATGGGGCAAGTCATACTCCAGGGAAACTCCCCTTACAGTGAAACAGGGAGGTGATATTTTGAAGGGATTGACAGCCCCACACTAATCCTTTAACACACAGCATAGGAAAGTCACAAAATGGAGGACAATCACAAAATAGTGATGATAACTCCTTTGAAAATTAAATAATTGTTAAGAAAAAAATGTAAAAGATGTAAAAATGGAAACATCAGAAAGTAGGCACTCATAAGAGACAGGAGGATGCACTCTACAGCCTCCATTCCCAGGACGCAAAAGGTCAGGATGTAAATAGACCATTTGTTCATGGGAAGAACATGTCAAGATGTAAACACTTTTTTCTCCTGAAGAACATATTTACGACTACAATCATGTGTAAACGAACTGGTTGAAGCCTCTCATGTAGGTGGTAACTTACTCCCTCCTTGTCTAGTGTCTGACTTTTACTTTTTAAAGGCCCTCAAACTGAGACTGATCTTATCTATAATCTATCATTAATCCCCTAACTTTCTTTTGTTTTCTGTGTATATAGACCCCTTCCTCCCTCCCTTCAAAGTTGGAGTGCTTTCTATTTTCCCTTACCGCTGCCCAGTTTTACCCCTCAGTAAAACTCCTTTTCTTTCATTCCTAACAAGATGTGAGATATTCTTTCCTGATAAAGGACTGAAAACAACACCTCCAATATTTAAATAAAATGGCCTTAAAAGTTATGCAGGCTTGATGGTGCAGACATACTTCACAGATTTGACATGTTATCAGTGTCTGCAACATACAAGTAGTGGATGATTTCTGCCCACTTTCTAAGAGCAACCTGCCCTATAAATCACGAAAGTTAATCATGATAAAAAGCAGTCTTGTCTCTTCCTTTTAAAAGCCTGACGCATTTTGTTCAGCAACTACATTGCTAAGGCAGAGATAAAGGAAAGGGGCACTGAGGGCAATAAAAGAGGACTCCCAAAAGGTGGAAGGATGTGTACAGAATGAAAACAACCATGTAAGAAGAAGTGCTTATGGAATATTTTATTTTATTACTCGGGGGACGTATTGCTAGTTATATGGGGAATTAGGGAATTGAGATTTCAGGAAATCAAATTCTGACTCATTTCCCTGTGTTGGCTGACTTCTGACTCCAAATATCCCCAGTTACCTGCTCATTAGTCATTCATAAAAAACTGAATGAATGTATATGTGATTTTCAGAAAATTGTACACTAAATAAATATGTTTAAAAAAAGAAACACAAAACAAATCAAGTCACCTAGACGTCATCATCAAAAGAACAAGTTGCATAGAATGAAAAAAAAAAAAAACGGTCAGAGGTCTAGGATTCCTGCATTACAGACACACTCCTTCCTACCTTTATTATGAGGGTTTTGTTTGTTCCTGTGGGGGTTTGCCTAGTGGCCCAGACTCCTGACAGTTCCAATTCCTAGCAAACTCAATAAACACAAGCATGCACACTAGCACTGTTCCACAGGGTTTTCAGGGTTTAAGACCTTTTGGAAACAGATCCTTGGACCTGATGCCAGGTGTCAGTGGGTGAGTTCCAGTTACCAATATTTTGGCTAGTAGTTGAGCCCTTACCAATTTCACCTACCCAGGGACATTTCTTCATTGTCTCGTAGCATCAATTTCACCCTTATGACCAAAAAAATTTACTGTGAATGAATTGGCTAATGCCACTCATGTAAGTGTTAATTTACTTCCTCCTTGCCTATGACTGACTTTTACATTTCTAAGGACCTAAAACTGAGGCTGATCTTATCTATAATCTAACATTAATCCCAAAATGTTGTTACTGTGAGGTGGCTTTGAGTTGGCTCTGACTCACAGCAACTGTATACACAATGGAACGTGACACTGATCAGTCCTGAGCCAGCCTCACAATCCTTGCTGCGTTTGGACCCATTATTGCAGCCATTGTGTCAACCCATCTTGTAAAGAGTCTTCCTTTTCTTCGCTAGCCCTCTACTTTACCAAGCATAACATGATTCTTCAGGAAATCATCCCTTCCAGTAATGTGTCCAAAGTACATGGGACAAAGTCTTGCCATCTTTCTTCCAAGGAGCACCAGGGCTGTATTTTTTCCAGGATAGACTTGTTCATTCTTTGGTAATCCATGGTTTAATCGATATTCCTCTCCAATGCCATAATTCAAAGGCATCAATTCTTTGGTCTTCCTTATTCATTGTCAGGCTTTCATATGCATATGAGACAACTGAACACAGAATAACTTGAGTTCAGGCACATTTTAGTCCTCAAAGCGATATCTTTGCATTTCTGCATTTTAAAGAGGTCTTTTGCAGCAGACTTGCTCAATGCAATGCATCATTTGAGTTTTTTTGACTACTATGTCCGTGGGCGTTGATTTTTGACCCAAATAAATAGAATCATTGACAACTTCAACCTTCTCTACACTTATCATGATGTTATTATTCCAGTTGTAAAGATTTTTGTTTTCTTTATGCTGAGGTGTAATCCATACTGAAGTCTGTAGTCTTTGATCTTCATCAGTGAGTCCTTCAAGTCATCTTCACCTTCAGCAAGCAAGGTTGTGTCACACATCAAAGGCTGTTAATGAATCTTCCTCCATTTCTTATGCTATGTTCTTCTTCAATAAATAAATACCCAAAGTAGCTATTTTGTGACATTTTTTCACTCTTTTATTATTAGTGAAGTTTTCTTTTTTCCAATACCAAACCAAAAAAGTGTTTGCCATTGAGTCAATTCAGATTCATAGCAACCCTATACAACAGAGTAGAACTTCTCTACTGGGTTTCTAAAAAGCAGCTGACCAATCTCTTGGTTATCAGCCAAGCTCTTAACCGCATTTACAAGGGTTCCAATTTTCCCTACAGTTATTTATGTTTTAAATTACTTGTCTTATGAATAGTCTATTAATAAATTCTGTCAATTTGTCTATTATGATTTGTCAGTTTAATGATTTAGAAAAACTCACTGTATATGAAATTATTAATTCTTTGTCATTTATTAGGAAGAGTTTGCCAAGTTATTATTATATTTTTTGTTTTCTTCTTTAGGCATAAGGTTTTAAATCATGAATTATCAAACATAGCTATCATTTTCTTTGTGATTTCTTGTAGAGTCTATCTTACTATGTCCCACCATTGATTTTAGCATGATTTAAGGAAATATTTACTCCAGGACAACTAATTTTTTGTTTATAGTAAGTACATTTCCCTCAACAGTTCAGAATTTCCTACATAATTTATAAGACAACAAAAAATAAAAGTGTGGTGTCCCTCATATCAAAAGTAGGGAGAAAAAGTGTCATTAAAAGTAATGAAATATAGAGCTTTTTTCCTCTGATTCTGTGGTGTCTTTCAACTTGTCATAGCACTTTTTATTCACTTTTTTGTTCCTTTATTAAAATAAAATTAAAATCTTAAATTGTTAGCATAAATTATGCTTTTTTATATTGTACAATGCTAGTTTTAATTATGATTATAAGTGCATTTAGCTTACATGTTAAACCACTTAAATTACACAATTTGTATTTCATAACTCACACAAGCCATGGAAGAAATGATAAAGTAAAAGAGCTGAAAAGAAGATTTCAAAGGGTGGATCTAGATGACAAAGCAAAGTTTTTTAATAAAATATGCAAAGATCTGGAGTTAGAAAACCAAAAGGGAAGAATATGCTCACCATTTCTCAAGCTGAAAGAACTAAAATGAAAACTCAAGCCTTGAGTTGCAGCAGTGAAGAATTCTATGGAGAAAATCTTAAAAGACCCCTGAAGCATCAAAAGATGATGGAAGGAATGCACAAAGTGCCCGAAAGTATTGGTCAATATTTAGCCATTTTAGGAGGTAGCAAATATGATCAAGTGTTTATGGTACTACAGGAAGAAGTTTAAGCATCTCTGAAAGCATTGGTGAAAAACAAGGCTCCGGGAAATGACAGAATACCAAACTGGGGTGTTTCAACACTGGGAGTGCTCACATCTCTATGCCAGGAAATTTGGAAGACAACCACTTGGCCAATTGAATGTAAGAGATCGATATTTGTGCAAATTCCAAAGAAAGATGATCCAACAGAATGCAGAAATTATCAAGCAATGTCATTAACAATACTTGCAAAAAAATAAGTGCTGAAGATAATGAAAAAATAGTTGTAGCCATATGTTGACAGGAAACTGCCAGATACTCAAGCAACGTTCAGAAAAGGATGTGGAATGAATGATATTACTGCTGATTCAGGTAGAGCTTGACGAAAGCACAGAAAATCAGATAGAAAGTTTGCTTCTGTTTTATTGATTATGCAAATAATTTTTACAGTGCGGATTGTCACAAATCAAGGAAAACATTACTAAAAATGGGAATTCTGGAACACTTCACTGTACTCATGTAGAACCTGTACGTAAATCAAGAATCAGTAGTTTGAACAGAACAAGAAAATATTAAGTGATTTAAAATCAGAAAATGCGTGTATCACGGTTATGTGTTTTCACCATACACATGCAATCTGCATGTTCATCGCCATGAGTTGGATCTTACCGACAGCACTTGGCTTGGTATGTTGAACAAATCACCCAAGAAGCTGGACTAATTGAAGAAGAATATAGCATCAAGATTGGGGGAAGGCAAAATAACAACCTACCATATGCACATGACACAATCTTACTTCCTGAAAGTAAAGAGGACTTGAAGAAATTACTGATGAAGTTCAACAATTACAGACTTCAGTTTGGATTACACCTCAACATAAAGAAAACAATAGAACTCCCTGTTTGGGTCAGCTAGGGCTGCTGTAACAGAAATACCACAGAGTGGATGGCTTTAACAAAGCAAGGTAGGCTACAAGTCTATATTCAGGGTATCAGCTCCAGGGGAAGGCTTTCCCCTTGTCAGCTCTGGAGGAAAGTCTGGTATTGCATCAGTCTTTGTCCAGGGAGCATCTTGGTGCAGGAACCTTAGGTCAGAAGAAGGCACTGTTCTCCCAGAGCTGCCTGCTTGATAGTGTGAGGTTCCCAATTCTCTGCTTGCTTCTCTTTCCTTTTATCTTTTGTAAGGTAAATGGATTAAGGGTGGGGCAAGCCATACTTCAGGGAAACTCACTTTACAGGGGAGCAGGGAGGTAATCCTATGAAGGGATTTACAGCCCCACCCTAATCCTTTAACATGCAGCATAGGAAAACCACAAAATGGAGGACAGTCACAAGATACTGGGAATCATGGCCCAGCCACGTGGCCACGCATATTTTTGAGGGGACACAATCCATGACACTCACACTGAACAATAATACAATAAATGGAGAGAAAGTTGAAGCTGTCAAACATATCATTTTATTTGGATCTATAATCAATGCCCATGGAAGTATTTGTCAAAAAAAAAAAAAAAAAGATCAAATAATATATTGCATAGGGCAAATCTGCTACAAAAAGTATTAAAGAGGTCACTTGGATGTCATTTTGAGGACTAACCTGATTCAAGCCATGTTACTTTCAATCACCTCAAATGTATGTAAAAGTTGGACAGTGAAAAAGGAAGACTGATAAAGAACTGACACATTTGAATTATGGTATTTGACAAGCCATATTCAATATGCTGTGGACTGTCAAAAGAATGAACAAATCTATCTTGGAGGAAGTATAGCCAAAAAGCATCTTTGACATGAGAATGGTGAGGCTTCATTTCACTTACTTTGGGCATGTTTTCAGGAGCAATCAATCCTGGCAGAAGGATGTCATACTTAGTGAAGCCTAGAGTCACAGAAAAAGAATACCCTCGATGAGATGAATTGACTGATTGGCTACAATGGACCTGGACATATCTACTACTTCGAGGATGGCACACAATTGGCAAAGTTTTGTTCTGTTATACACAGGGTTTCTATGGGTCAGAACCATCTCAACAGCACCTAACAACCACAACACAAACTTATTCATTTTGTTACATCAGATTCTGCATCCACCGATTCAGCCTACCTGTATGTCAACAAAAAGACCTTTTTTGTTCCCATTTTTCCCTAAACAGTACAGCATAACAACTAATTGCACATTATGTGTATTGCATTAGATATTTTAAGTAGTCTAGAAATGATTTAAAGTATGTGGTTATATGTAAATACTATGCCATTTCATAGACAAGACTTAAGCATTCACAGATTTTAGTATCTGCTGAAGTCCTGGAATCAATTCCTGGTGGATACTGTGGGATGACTTATTACCAGAAAAATAGGAACACTGCACACAAGTACTTCTACTACTTCTATTTTGCTTCTTGATGTGTGTGCTCTCCTCCTACCTTCTCTGTTCTCAGCTCACTGACTAGCACGGAAGAACAGGAAGGAAGAGGACTTGCAGGTTGCCTTCTCTGTCCCTTTAGCTCTATGTCATCATTCTCAGTGTCGGTGGTTGGCTGCTATAGCGACGTAACACTAGTAATACGGGCTGCAACAGGCTTCCTTTACTGTTTGTGTTTTTTGAAACATCATTGCCTTCTTTCTATATCCCGGGCAAGTTTTCTTTTCTTTTTCAAAGAAAAGCTTGGACTCTACACATGGTCAGTGTTACTGCTTAATCTATACAATTTACTTGACGTATTCTCTCTTGATGTCTTGCTGAAACCCCATACATTGTGAGTCAATGGGCATTCCGAGCTTACAGGGCATCTCAAAGACCAACGAAACAGCAGACATGCATTTTGAGATATCTTCTCTCTGCTTGAGGATGCTCCATTGTCCCATGGAGCTTCACTTACAAATCACAACTTCAAAGCTGAAATTATTAAGAATTTAAGGCAATAGCAGCAGAGCTCTAAATCAAACGTGAGGCCCTCACGAGTGTGAGGCCTGTATGATCCCACAGTTACCATGCCCATGAATTTACCTTGCAAGAGCTACATACAACTAACTTCTAGAAATACTTTCCAGCAAAAATTAAATAAATTTTAAAACATGAAATAAATATAAATGATAAATATACTTTTAACACTTCAATGAAATCTGCAACTAAAAGAAAATGAACATTCAGTTAAAATTTTTATATAATATCCACACACAATAAACAGAGAAAAGAGAATGAATTATCTGGAATGTATGTATTTTTTAAAAAAAAACAATAATAAACTTTTACTTGTGTATAAAACCAAAAGAAATAATAAGCATGAAAGGACACAAACATAAATTTATTAAAACAACACAAAAAATTAGCTAAATATTAAATGGCAAAAAGATACATGTATTTAAAAGCAAAATTAAAAGGCCTTCTACATTAAAGTGTCACATTTTGTTGCAGATTTCCTAGAAGCCAAAACCACAAGGAATTGTATTGGGTTAGAACTTGAACTATCTAACAAAAGGAATTCTAACAATTTGCCAGGGAAAGCAACTGTTACTTAGCACCGAACTCTGAAAGTTTATTATGTGTGTCTCTGTAAGTAAGGAAGATTGATGAGTATATGTTTAAATGATTCTGTATACAGAAAAAATGTAAAATATTGTTTGATATATGTAATATTAATCTTTAATAAAAACTAAACTTGGTAACTTACAGTTATATGAAAATACATTCTTGAGGATTCAAAGTAATGTAAAGGAATAATAAACATTTCTGGTGACATGTCTTGATTCACAGTAGACCTCAGAGATGAGAGAGAAATGAAATCCCCCAACCAAATAGCTCTCAAAGATCAATTTTTGAAAGTAGACAAAAAATCATTTGAATTTGAGGTCACTAGAATAAATAAAAGCTGTTTATATGGATAATTTTACTTTGGAAAACATGCCCCAATAAACAATATATTTAAAAGGAAACACAAACTGACACAAAGATTTTCCTAATAGCATTATTTATAGAATCATAAATTGGAAATACTGAAAATTTACAACATTAAGAAAAAACTTAAGCAAACATTTACACATGGGATACCACAAAGATATTTAAAATAAAAAAAATAATTGAAATATGCTAATATTGTAAGGAAGCCCTGGTAATTCAGTGGTTAAGAGTTTGTCTGTTAACACAATGGTTAGCGGTTTGAACCTACCAGTTACTCCTTGGAAACTTTATGGGGCGGTTCTACTTACAGGGTATCTACAAGGTAGAATAGACTCACTGGCAACTAGTTTGGCCTTAAGAGTGTTCTAAGAATATCACTAAGTGAACTATAAATGGCTGAATATGAGTTCATACAAAACACTGATAATTTTAAGTTCAGACATCAATATAGAGCTTAAAGCTAGGAAAGTAGGTAGACCTTATTGGAGACTCACTCTGAAAAGAGAAGTACTGATCCAGTGGTAGGCTATTGGCTGGATAGGGGAACAGTGTGGCAACTAAATAATAATTCTGGTTGAAGAGCATTGAACTTCTCAAAAGAAGATAAAAGAATATCATCTGAGGATACAATCAACTATCAAGGAAACTGGGACACCTGGGTTAAAGGTCTTGGTAAGCAGGGAACTGATCTGCTGAGTCTAATCAGGCACAATAGGATGCTAACCATCAGAACAGGATTCAATGCCAAGACTAAATCCAATGGACACAAAGAAGGACTCATCAGAACCAGCAAAAGCAAGCAAAGTAGCAGTAACCAAAATGGAATGATAGACTTAGGAACTGACACAAACAGAAAAGAGGTATCTGACAGTGGAAAGGGGTGGGAAAGAGACTAGAAAGGTTATTGGTGAGCACTGCCTGGGAATTAACATAATCAACAGCAAAGAGACTAATAATGAAAGCAACGTGGAAATCAAGTATCACAACTAGACTGGCTTATTACAGGAATTAGTGGCATAGCCAAGTCTTTAGGAAAGAGAGATGAGTGTTCTGGCTATGAAAAATTAGAAAGGGAGTATCTAAGAAAAGACATGACTGAAAAATTATATGTACATCAATTTCAATTATGTAAAATCCCCTGCATTCATTGACAAGTATCAGAAGCCAAACTTGGCTTGATTTAATAATTAACCTGTTTTGCTTGTTTCATATTCATATATTTTAAAAGTGTATCTTGTTTAAGAAAATGATGATTCTTAATAATTTCTTCTTTCTTGCAAAATAAAATTACTTGCCATTAATTGTAGCTGCAAAAAACTAAAATGTGCTCAAAATCCAATGGTAGAACTGTAACTTGAGAAAGTTATTCCTTCCTCTCTAAGAATGAAAGGTGGCTGGCCCCTTACTGGACTCCTTAACCAAAAAACCCAAATCTGTTGGTATCAAGTAGATTCCCACTTGTAGACACCCTACAGACACAGTAAAACTTCTGCATAGAGTTTCTGAGGATCACTTGGTGGATTTCAACTGCCAACCTTTTGGTTAGCAGCCATAGCACTTAAAAACTATCCCACAGGGTTTCCACTGGATCCTTAGCCCTTTTTTATAAGAGCGTTTGAAAATTAATGCAAATAAAAGATGCCTTGCCATCTCTCCAGTGTTCCAGATTCCACAGAAAAGACTCCAGACTTACCTATGGGATCTAATCATGGCAATGAAAATGGTAGGATTAGTCCAGATTCTGTTCGTTGAAAAGAATCTCTTAAAGATGTTCTTTATTATTTATCCAAAACCCACAGAAATGCTAGAAGTACTCTGGTTTATAATTACTAAGAATTATCATTTAATCATTGAGTCTGAGAATTGGTACATTTGGAAATCATCTCATTTAGTTCCTTACTCAACAAATCTGTTCTCCAAGACATATCTTAGAAAAGATAAAGCAAAAATAGAGATCTGGTTCCTTTAAGATACGTCTTCCAGTGTAAACAGAAGAGCACTGACATAGATAATGAGGAACGTATTTGTGTATGTGAGAATACAACAAGAAGTGTTTGAGGAATGTATTGTTACTGCCTCTAACCTATATCCATTGCTCTTAGAGATGGCCACAGAACTTCACAAACAGCGAAACTGCCATGGGCATTGATGCTGGCCATGGGCTAAGAATTGGGGCCAAACCTCTGAGAAGGTTTATATGCAGTGACAGATTTCCTACAGAGCACTTCCAAGAATGCCTTTTTTTTTTTTTATGGAAAGTACATGGAATTCATACCTAATATTTGTCTAAGGAGTCATGAGAAGAATCTCAGAAATTTACAACTCTCCATAATATCGTATCAGACAGATACTCTTCACCATTAAAGTATCAAGAAACTATTTAGTTGAAAATAATCTGCATAAGAAAGATGGTTTTAGAGAGATTCATCAGTCCATAAGTACCATCTAAAGAAGTTAAAATGTAGATTCCCAATTCAGTTGGATGATCCCTTTACTATTTGCTCAGCGTGTGTGAATAAAATTTTGAGAAAAACTGATTTAGATTGATGAGGGTAGGAATGTTCTCATCCCAGAGCTCAGCTGTATTCTTTCATACATGTACTATAAGAAGCGAACTGAAGTAAAACTACTCTATCCTACTTAGAAATCAATAAAAATCCTGGTGGTGCAGAGCAGAGCAGATAATAGCAGTCACTGTTTTATTTTTAAATCTGGCATCTCTCTCCAATCTCCCTCAACATCACCTCACCTTCCAAGCCCCAGAGACACCCTGAGGAGAGCTTTTTACAGACCAAACTAAATTATTTCCTATTCAGCTTCTTCATCAAATATTCCTCACAGTTAAACTAACTCCTAAGCAATTAGAAAATGCTATTCTTCTGTACCTTTCTTTCTTCTACTCTCAAAAACACCAAGTGAACAAGAAATATTAATAATTTGTATTTCACTTGGCCCTTGCTTTGTAAATCATCTACAGGTCTGTTGTCGCATGAACTTGAGTCTTGCATGCAGAGTGTTCAGGCCACACATCAGTGCTTACACTCCGAAGGAGGAATTTAACTAAGGCGGGTGATTCAAGGGGTGGTATTTATGTTCCCTCCCCCAGCTCAACGCATCTCTTCTAATTGGTGTGCACGATTGATGTCTGTGGTCTAGGAAATGCTGTTTATCCCAGAAACGCTTGAGAATATACATGAACCCACCTGAATATAGTTTACTGATTCACGTGTTGAATCTGTAATAGTCTAGAACAGGTACTTTTACTGTTTATTTATAATATTCATCCTTTTTTGGCATTTCATGTAATGTTGAGTGTTCACACTTAACAGATAAACAAGGCTAAGAATTCAAATGGCTTTGTACTGCTTCAGCAGAGCCTTAACTCAAACAAATTTTATTTCAGTGATAATATTTGTCCATGGGACAGAAAAAAAGATCCTAAAAGAATATTCTGTCTTCTGTTCTCATTTTCCTTAGAGTGGTTCTCAATATTCAGTAAACAGAGTGTCTGCCAGGGGGCAGCAGAACGTAATGATTTTCATTCCCCGGGGATTCTGGCAGGTTTTATGGAGGCTACCAGCACTGGGTTTGGGTTTGGACGAGCATATTACGATAATTAACTGGAAATTAAAGTCTCATGATAATCACGTTTCTTTGCACTTAGAAGTAAAGATTTCCTGAGAGTTGCTTATTAAAACATAGTAGGAACTAGTATAAAATAAAGCTATATTTTTTCAGACATGAAAATCAAAGAGAAATTCTAATAGGTTCACACTGCTTAAATCATTTACTGCATAATTCTGTCCTTTATAGTTGCGCCACATTTTCTTGCTTTGTTGAACCCTTTGTGGATGTGACATGGTCAAAGGGCATTTGATATTTTTAAAATTTAAGAGCACTTTTCTATGTACTCAGAAATGTGGCTCAGCTTTAAAGACACTGGGATATTTTTTACTTTTGTAGTCTGCTTTAGGTGAAACTTTGCACAATAAATCGGTTCCTCACTAAATGATTAAAACACGAACTGCTTTGTGACGTTGATTGCCAACTATGAGATGTGTCAGCATTCTCCGCTTCTCCGCTCCGACTTCTTCGTTTCTATTGATCAGTTTTCCCGTCCTATCCTGCCTTCTGTTCAGCGCTTTGTGCTGGTGTGCCCCCTCAGTTTCATACACAGGATTAAACTACAAAGCACACTTCTCGCATGTGTTATAGTCAGCCCTACAGCCTGCCTGATGTTTAGCTAAAGGATGAACCCCAGAAGCGACTTCAGTACTGAGTTAAAAGGGTACCCAGAATCCATACTCTTAGAGTTCCTCCAGTCTCTGTCAGAGCAACAAGCCTGCTTTGTTTTTCATGAATTTGAATTTTGTTCTATAATTTTCTCACACTCTCCAGAGCCCTGTGTTGTGGTCACTGCATCAGAACAGTCAGTGACGGTAGCTGAGCACCATCTGCTTGGTGGTCTCCGTCTGTTGGAGGTTGTGGTAGTTATGGTTCATTAGTCCTTTGGGCTAAACTTTCCCTTGTACCTTCATTTTCCTTTGCTTCAATCAAGTTTGGACCAGTAGGTGTATCATACATGCCCACTAAAAGGCTTTTAATATTCCAGATGCTACTCACCGTAGTCAGATGTAGTACATTTTCTTCACAGACTGTTATACCAGTTGAACTAGATGTCCCCTGAGATCAGGACTTCCAGCCCTCAGTACAGTAACTTGGCCCCTCAGGGAGTTTAGGCACATCTTTGCAGCTTCCATGACTGTGCTTGATCAAGCTGTACTGACTTCTCCAGTGTTGTGTACTTCTTACCCTTCCCCAAAGTTACCACTTATCTATTACATAGTTAACGTTTTTCCCTTCACATCCATCTTCTCCTTCATGAAGGAAAAGTTATTTGTGACAGTTCAAATCCAGCAGGTGCTCCTTGGAAACTCTATGGGGCAGCTAGTTCTATTCTGTCCAGTAAGGGTCACTATGAGTCAGAATCAACCCAGCAGCACTGGGTATGGTTGGTTTGGTAGGACACAGTAAGGTGCCTTCTGATAAATTGATTCTGAATATGATGTAAGTACATGTGAACTACAAAAAGTCACTGAAATAGGACAGTTGCTGAGAGGGGAAGAGGAGCCATCTTGAGTTCCTCCAAAATGTTATAATAAATTCAAGTAGTATTTATTCCAAATCTCCGGCAGGGATGCCCGCTTGCATGCTTTTAAGAGCATCCTTGGCTGTCTGTGTACTGTCTTCAATAAACACGTACTTTAAAAGGAGACTGGACTAATCCTTCAGGGAATTCCAGTGGTTGGAACCAGATTCCAAAATTTTATAAAATGGGCCATCTGAATTACTCTTTTTAAGTAATCATTTGTAATCTGTTCAAAAGTAGTATTTATTTTGTTTACAATGTGTTCTGCTCTGTGTAAGATCCTTTAAGAAAATGGTTTCCAGGGACCTCTGATTAAAGATACTTCACCAAATAAAGTAATCCTCAAAAGCTATAGAATCACGAAGACAAAAAAGAACAGGAGAATAGTTAAATGAAACAAGATTTTGGAAGCTGAAAAGCAGATGGATAAGAGGTAACACTGGGCTGGGTTTAGAAAACCTGAGAAAGACAAATCCTAAGCTTTCATGGTAGAGGCTGTAAAGCAACAGAATTTAGCTGTAAAACTGCCATATAGTTCTTAAATGGAGGCTTCCAGAAAAACAGTATAGCTGAAAAGAAGGCAGTGTTCAACTGTCATTTAAGAAGCAGTTATACCCTCAGGTCCCTACCCTTACTATGTACTGCTACGAGACTGTCTCTACCTCATCCCTAATGGAAAATTGGAAGTCTAATTTTTACAGACAAAAGAACCAGATATCCTATGCATCAGAAATATTTCAAACCACCCTCAAATCTTACTAGCATAAAACAACATTATCATTATCTGAAGTTGAACCATACATGAAAATTAACACAAAAGAATCAATGTAAGAACTGTATCCATGAAACTCTTAGAAAAAAAACATAGAGGTGAAGCTTCAGGACCTAGGCAATGGATTTTTACATGTGACATGAACAACATGAGCAACAAAAGACAAAACAGAAAAAATGCACTTCACCAAAATGAAAAATCTTTGTGCATCAAAAAACTTTATTAACAAAATGAAGAGACCATGGCATAATGTATTATGGGACCATATACCTGGTAAGGTTTTAACATCCAAAATATATTAAGAACTCAGCTCCACAGCAAAAAGGCAAAGCCCAATTAAAAACTAGGCAAAGGGTTTCTTATTATAAATCCATACACTATAGAATATTTTGAAAATGTAACTAATTTCAAAGACGGGAATTAAAATCACTTACAAACTGACCATCTACCTATGAGCATGGTTAACATTTTTTATTGTATTGCTTTTGTTTCTGTGCCTCTTGAAATAGGAGTGATGATTAGCTGCTGTCTCAGCTCAAAGTCTCTTCCAGCTTTTGTCTCTTCACTGGACAGCTAAATCCCCTGCAAGTTTCCAGAACTCATCTTAGTTATCTAACAAAGAAATCAAACCAGTTGCTGTCAAACAGATTCTGACTCAGTGACTCTGTAGGACAGAGCAGAACCGCTGCATAGAGTTTCCAAGGAGCACCTGGTGGATTTAAATGGTAGACCTTTTGTTTAGCAGCTGTCGCACTAACTACTACGCCACCAGGTTTTCACTTAATTATCTAGTGCTGCTATGAGTCGGATCCTACTCGACGGCCCTTGGCTGGCTGGCTATAATAGAAGTATCACAAGGGGTTAGCTTTAACAAAGAGAAATTTATTCTTTCACGATTGAGGCTAGAAGTCCAGAGTCAGGTGCCAGCTCCAGAGGAAGATTTTCTGTCTCTGGTAGCTCTGGGGGAAGTCTTCCCTCCTGGTCTGGGGGTTCCCAGACATAAGGACCATGAACTGTACTCCTGGCACTACTTTCTTAGTAGTATAAGGCCTCACATCTCTCTGATTACTTCTCTTAAGGGAGATCACCTTAAAACAACCTAATTTTGTAGATTGAGTCTTGCCTCATTAATATAACTTCCTCTAATCCTGTTTCATTAATGCCATAGAAGTAGGATTTACAGCACATAGCACAATCACATCAGATGATGCAATGGTGGATAAACACACAATCCTGGGAATTGCGGCCTAGGCAAGTAGACACACATTTTTTTATTGTTGGGGTTGGAAGACATCATTCAATTTACAACACCCCGAGTCGGATCTGACTCAATGGCAGTTGGCTTGGCTTGTGGCTCAGTTAGTAAACTACCTGCAGGTAATAGCTGGATTGAGGCAAATGTTCTGGAGCATGAAGCTGGTGGTTAGTGAAACTGCCAAATTAGTGAAAAGAGGACTGTTTGGCATTGAGTCTACATTTCCCTGGAACTTGCAAAGGAAGTCTCTCTTTTCCTTCTCAAGGACTGAAGTCTTTCAGTTCCTTCCTCCCATCTGCTTTTTCTCTCAGCTTGCTCTCCCTCTTCTGCAGCTCCACATCTTTCAGGGAGTAGAAAAACTTCAAGAGAGTCTGTGAATATTCTTAAAGTAGCACATTAGTAGCTTGCAACTTCTGTTTTTGAAATTTCGAGTGTTTAGAGCTGTTTCTACAGTGGGTAAAGAGTATTGTGTGAAATAGGGTTGGAAAAAGGTCCATTGGAGTAAGTATGAGAGAATTCTGTCATTTATGGAGAAGAAAACTAGAGATTACAACATAAGAGTACATAACAATCCTACCACACAGGTATACCCGTTGCAAATTACATAACCAAAAACACATAGCCTATTTTGTCTTCTTTGTTTTGTTGAATACCATTTTATAAACATTTTATTCAGTTCATATTATCTGAAGACTTTATTTCAATATTTATAGAATGTTCCATCCCCTGGTCTGCTAGAATCATCTTCAGTCACCAATCTGTAATTTTATGTTAAGGTAAAGAGCTCGAAATTTGGAGTCAGACTGCCTAGGCTGGAATTCCAGATCTCTTATTCATCACCTCTGTGACCTTGGAAAGTTATTTAAACCCTCAGTGCTTTCTCTGAAAAACAGGAATACCACTATTACCTATCTCCTGAAATCACTGTGAAAATTTTAAAAAGTTAATATATATAAATCACTAAAAATAGCAAATACTTAGTACATTTAGTTATCATTCTAGCATTAACTTTTTAAATTCTTTCTAATCTTGAAGTATTATAGGCAATTATAAATATACACACAAATTTTTAAACCATTTTTAAAATACATCATTGTTGGAATATTGGTAGTACATTTTTTAAGAGCTTGGCTGCTAACCAAAAGAAAATCTTCCTTTGTGGGGCAGTTCTACTCTGTCCTATAGGGTCACTATGAGTTGGAATTGCCTTTCTGGCAATAGGTAATGGTAAAAGTAATTACAAAAGTGATATTAACAGCTCAAATGCTATGAATGTTTTAAGGATTTTCACACACATTGCCAAATAATTTATTGACAAGATTACATAATTTCACACTAGCACAGCATGAACTTTCTCCTTTCAGTGAATTCTCCATTAGCAAGAAGAGCAATGTTTTAAAAATACAGACTAGATCAACTCCCTCTCCAAATCTTTAGCTATGCTTTGGGGGCCCTGTATACAGCGTCCTGTCTCTCTCTCCAGCTGCTCTTCAGTCGCTCTCTCATCAGTTCCCCATACTCTTGCCGCACCGACTTTCTTCCTGTTCCTTAACGAGTCAAGCTTCTTCCAACCTCAGGACCATGAAGTCTTTATACATCCCATTCCTCTGCCTTGAATGTCTTCCTTACTCATACTGCCTTAAACTTGCCAACTTTGTCTAGGCAACTGTTACTTCTCCTACACACACACGCATGCAGACACACACACACACACACACACATTCTCTGTCAAGCATCAGAATGTTATCTCCCCTTTTACATACTCTCACAGCGCAATCTTACTCCTTAGCACTTAAAGTAAATACAATTATTTATTACATAATGGCTTCTTTAATGTATTTCTCCTGGCACATCTTTAAACATTGTGCAAACAGGAGCTTCTACTAGTTTGTTAATCATTATTGTATTCCTGCTGTCTATTACAGGGGCAGGAGCCTAGGTACGATAGAGATAAAAGTAAATATTCAACAAATACTTGTTTAATGAATGGAAGAAGAAAGGAAGGAAAATACAAATGATTTGGTCTTTTTTTTCATTTGGTAATATTTGTCTTTGAAATGGTCATCCACGTCTTTTTTTTTTTAACATGACTGAGTGAAAATGTACATTCCCGTATAAATTTACATGCCCACGTATATGCAGCTTCCACTACTCTCCCTGTCCGGTGATAGCACACTATTCCTCTCTGCTGCATACATGTCTCATCCTCCCAGCAGCCTCCTTTCCACTCCTCTCCATCCACTCTCCTTCCTCCAGCCAGAGGTCAGCAGGATGATACCCTATAGATGTATAGAACCATAAAGTGCATCCAATATATGGTCACTCTGCATTGCCGAATCCATTCCATTTCTGTCCAAAGAGTGGACCTTCATTATAATTTATGGGTAAGGGCAGCATCAGGGCCAAGGGCCATGCTCTCAGGGGAACCCTGAAACTGCTGGACCATCAGTTGAGGTCTTTTAGTGGAGATCTCACAATGCACCCCTTTTTATTCTTGTGTTGCCAGTGAGACTCAACCTAGCGAGCTCCATTGCGGCTATCACTGGTGGTGGCCGGGCACCATCCGGTTCTTCCAGTCCCAAGTCGATGAAGGCACCCACTCTTGTGGGTCTCTCTGTCTTCTAGGTTGTCTTTATAGCATTTCATTTTGGTCCTTGGTGAGCATCCATTCCTGCTGAGTTGAGACCATTTGCTGAGTCCTCGGACTGCAGCTTGGCAGCTTTTAAGACCGCAGACACCACTCACCAATGTGGGGTACAGAGAGTTCTCTTAGCACAATGCTAGTTGTGCCAATTGGCCTCGATTTCACCTAAGAGCATGGTCCCCTGCCCCCTGCCCCAGCTACTCTATCCTTGCAATATTGGGTTAAGATGGAAGGAGTACTCAAGTTATGCTGAAGTCCACTTAATATTGTTCTTGTTTCTAATGTGTGCTATCACCGATTTCTCCCAACCATATTTCTAGCAACTATCTAAACTAAGCCCTCCCCCACCACCCTCCCTCCCTCCCCTCCCTTGCAGCTGTCAAAGAGTCTTTTCTTATATACACAAGTCTGTTTTTGAGATCTTATCGTAGAGATCTCATACAGTATTTGTCCTTTTGTCGCTGACTACTTTCACTCAACATAATGTCTTCCAGTTGAAACCAGGTTAGGAGATGTTTCCTGGAATCATCATTATTCTTTATCATTGCGTCGTGCTCCACTGAGTATATGTACCATAGTTTACCTACCCATTCTTCTGTTGTTGGGCATCTGGGTTGATTCCATCTTTTTGCTGTTGTGGACTGTGCTGCGATAAACATTCTGGTGCATGTGTCCGTTGGTGTGAAAGGCCTTGATTCTGTAGGATATATTCCAAGTAGTGGAATGACTGGGTCAAATGGTATATCTATATCCATTTTTTTAAGGAAGCGCCAGATTGCTTTCCAAAGAGGCTGGACCATCTTGCAACCCCACCAAAAGTGTAGGAGCGTTCCACTTTCTCCACAGCCTCTCCAGCATTTGTTGTTTTGTTTTCTGGATCATGGCCAATCTTGTTGGGGTGAGATGGTATCTCATTGTCGTCTTGATTTGAATTTCTTTAATAACTAAAGATCGTGAACATGTCCATGTGTGTTTTTTGGCTGCCCAGATCTCCTCTTTAGTGAAATGTCTGTCCATCTCCTTTGCCCATCGCTCAACTGGATGGTTTATCTTCTTATTATTGATATTTTGTAGAATCTTATAGATTATGGAGATCAGGCATTGGTCTAATCATCCACATCTTTTTAAGGTCTATATTATATCTGCAACATTTCCTTCTACTAAGTACCCTTTCAGAAGCACCAGAACCAAAAACCAAACCAGTTGCAGTTGAGTTGATTCCAACTAAAAAGAAAACAAACATACTTGTTGTTGTCAAGTCAATTCCAACTCATTGCCATCCTATAGGACAGAGTAGACTGCTCCCTGTGGGTACAAAAGAGTGCCTGGTGAATTTAAACTGCCACTCTTTAGGTTAGCAGCTGTAGCTGTTAACCACTATGACACCAGGGTTTCCAGTTCCAACTAATGGCAATACCAAATATGCAGAGTAGAACTGCACTCTGTAAGGTTTTAACACCGAGACCTTCAGAAGCAGCCCAGCCTTTCTTCCAGTGTGCCCCGGGTATATTCAAGCCTCCAGCTTTTCAGTTATTAGTTGATCATTTAGCTGATTACACCACCCCAGGACTCCCAAAATACCAGGACCTCATGCTTTACTTTCATCCAACATCCTCCATGACCCAAGTTGAAAACATAGGCTTTCCCTCTAGACAGACTGAATGACGAGGCTCTGGAATCAGACCCAGAGGTAGAGCTAAGATGAGGTAAGGCAGTGTAACAAAAAAGGGGAATTAACTATGACCCTTCCTCAGCTCTCTTAGTCAGCTCACTGGTCACATGCTGAGGCTCTGGCAAGTTAATAAGTTTTATCTAGAACCTATTTTTTCCATTCACTTGAGTTAATCTTACCAAATATTGCTGTATACAGTTTCAGACTAGAGTTTTCATATTCTTGTTTTTGTGTGGCATTGTTTAGTGAGTTTATGCAATCTTTCTGCCTCCTTTTGTTCTAATAGCTTGCTTTTAGTCTACAGCATTGTGTCTAAGATGGCTGAGGATTCTTTTTTGTAAGAACCTCAGTTCTTTCTTCATCTAAGAAAAACTATGTCTTGTGTCTGCCTTGTGATGGAGACTTTTAGTAGCTACTTGGAGAAATTTTGATATAAATTGGTCTATTTAAAAACTACCCTAACAGAAAGGGCCAAAATGGTAGAACAGGCAGATTCTTCTTACAGTCCCTCTTACAACAAAGGCCAGAAAAAAAATCGATTATATTTGACAATCTAGGAGCTCTGAACATCAAAGTTGAGGAATCGGACTGAGGAGAAGAGTAAGTGAAAGAAGGGTCAGAAGCAGTGAAGATCTAACAAACTTGATCCTCCCAGCTTTCTTTAGGCTGGATTGGCTGAAACAAGTGGTCTGAGGATTCCTGAATATGAGGCAAAAATTTGAGAGATCATACTGAGTGACAGGGAGGACAAAGCAGATCCAGAGACAACTACTTCAGCCAGATTTAAATCTGCAGTCACAGAGGCACCTGCTTCAGCCAGCCAGAGGGAGCTGTAGGCCAGCAGTGAGCAGATCAGCAGCACCAGGAGCACAATGCATCTTTCTGAATGGAGAAGCTGAGCTTCAGACGGCTGTACCTGCAGAACCACCAAAGACTTTCACCTGAATATCATAAACCAAGTGCTTGCAAACTCTTTCAGAATCACAGTATTTCCTAGACACTAATTTCTCTCCCTTCCCCTAGATGTTTCCCCAGTCTTCTCTGCTCTACATCAGGCACTCAGTCATGATGCACTACCTGTGCCAGAAGTGGGACATCTTCTACGTAGGCACTGAGTTAATCTCCAAGGCATGGAGAGGGATGCAAAGGGAAGGGAAGAAAAAAAGTTCTCCTGGATTCTCATGAGCTGGCAACTCTCCCTATCCTTCCCTTCTGTCTTAGGCTGGGTTTTCTAGGGAAGTGAAACCAGTAACACGTATATATACAAGGAAAGATTTAAATATAAATGAAATGGCTCACACAATGGTAGAAGCTGAACATCTCAAGTCCTGGCACAAGCCTTGTGTGGCCACAGGAGATGGTCAACCCAAAGTCAGCAGGTCAGAGACTAGAGTTCTAGGTCACCAGTTGTGTAG
Source organism: Heterohyrax brucei (assembly GCA_028571685.1). Classification (NCBI taxonomy): domain Eukaryota; kingdom Metazoa; phylum Chordata; class Mammalia; order Hyracoidea; family Procaviidae; genus Heterohyrax; species Heterohyrax brucei. The sequence goes on from CM053152.1 coordinate 43,679,455, forward strand.
GTCAGTGGATCTTAAGCTGGTGGCGAGACTATGAGGCCTCTGCTGACTCAAAGAGCTGCAGAGGCTGGCAAACCCAAGATTGGCAAGTCAGAAAACAGGACTCTCAACTGCTGACTGTAAGTGTTGATGAATTCAACAGCTGCTAGTTCGGGTCCAGGAACCAGATGCCAGAAAAGAGCAGGAGCTTCTGGCTACATGAGCAGACAGGAAGTAGGTGGTAGAAGGCAGAGAGATCAGAACTGAGGGAACAGAAGCCACCACAGATCCTGCCCTGCTGCTTGATAGAACAGCCAAACATGGAATAGCCAAGTTGACACAATCCTGAACACCATACCATCTCACTCACAGATCTAACTATCCAGTGACAGGACATTGCAGTCTTTAAGGGTACAGGGATCAGTTTATCTCAAATGATCAAAATATTTATATACTGAAAGACAATATTAAAAAAAAAAAAAAAGCCAAAGCAGAACACAATAATCAAGCAAACTAGTTACAAGAATTTCTGATGGCTTGGAGACAACAATCAATTTATAAATATTTAAAGAAGCAGACCACCATGGTTTGAGAAAACTCCCCAAAGAATTAAGAAAAAAAAAAAATTCAGATGAAGGAGAATTCCTGCAATAATCAGATGTAGAATACAACAGAGTAATGTTTAGAATGCTGAAAGATGTTAGAAAGGTGATTGGGCAAAGTGAAGCAGGGCAAACTGAAAAATTAAACAGTCTACAAGAAATATTTGAGCAATAATGATTTGAAATGCAGCAGATTCAAACAACAGAACCACACACAAAAATAAATAAATGAAATCACAGGTTAGACAATTCAATAGAAAGTCAAAGGACAAGAGTTGAGACAATGGAATGTAGAATTAGTGAGAGTGAAGAGAAAACAACTGACACCAGCATGTATGAGGAAAATTAGATAAAAATAATTTTTAAAATATGAAGAATCACTATAAGAATTATGTGGGACTCTATCAGAAGAAATAATTTATGAGTGTATGGAATATAGAATAGGGGGCAATAACAGAAAATACAGAGAGAATTGAAGATATTTTGACAGAAAACTTCACTGATATCATGAAAACTGAGAAGATACCTATCCAAGATGCTCATGGAACCCCATACAAGGTAGATTCCAAAAGAAAGACACCAAGATATATTATCATCAAACTTAACAAAATTAAAGACAAAGAGAAGTTTTTAAGACAGCCAAGCTTATACAACAACAACAAATAATAACATGAAAGACAGTCATTAAGACTCAGCTCAGATCACTCATCAGAAACCAAGTTGGCAAGAAAGTAATAGGATGACATGTACAAAGCCTTAAAGGAAAAAAAGCTGCCAACCAAGATTTATATATCTTGCAAAATTGTCTCTCAAATATGATAATGAAATCAGGATATTCCCAGACAAACAGAAGTCTAGAGATTTTGCAAGAACAAAACTGAAATTACAAGAAATACTGAAAGAATTTCTTCAGATATAAAATCAACAACATCACATATATATTCAAGTATACAATGCAGGACAAAGCATCCATAATCAACAGGGTACGGAATTCAGAAAAGTAAATGAAAACTCTACCACTAAGATAGAGAAACAGAGAACTCAGTACATAAATGATGACAACATCATACCAAAGAAGGGACAACTTAACATATTCACAGAAGTTTAAGATGGAGAAGAAGTTAAGGTGACACAAAGAAGTTAATGTCTAGTTTAAATTTAGAACATTAGGGGTAACTATCCAGGCAACTGCAGAGGAAATTAGCAATCCAACACATCAAAACAAGAAACAAAATCAAGAAGTCTCAGACGATATAAAACCAACAACTACTAAAAAAAAATCCATAAAGAAAAATGACTCAACACAGGAAATTAAGTGGACCAAAGAAACTGTCAATGACATACCAAAAAAAGATACCCAAATGACAGCATTAAATTCATACCTATCAATAATTACATTGAATGTAAATGGTCAAATGCACCAAACTAAAGGCAAAGAGCAGAAGAATGAATAAAAAAGCACAATGTGTCTACATGCTGTATAAGAGACACAACTTAAAGATACAAACAAATTCAAACTCAAAGGATGGAAAAGTATATACTAAGCTAAAACAGTCACAAAAGAGCAAATGGGCACTATTAATTTCAGATAAAATGAAAACTTTAATGTAAAATCCACCAAAGTGGACAAGAAAAGTCACTATATATTGCTTAAAGGATCAATACATCAGAAGGGCATAACAATACTAAGTATTTACACACCCAATGACAGAGCGTCTAAATATACCAAACACACTCTAACAACACTGAAAAGGGGGATAGACAGTTCCACTATAGCAGTAGGAGACTTCAACACACCACTTTTTCAGTGACAGACAGAACATCCAGAAAGAAGCTCAAAGAGGCCTGGAAGATCTAAATGCTACAATCAACCAACTCAGTCTCATAGATATATACAAAACACTCCACCCAACAACAGAAATGTATACCTTCTTTTCCAATGCACAGGAACATTTTCCAGAACAGGCCATATATTAGGCCATAAAGAAAGTCTTAACAAAATCCAAAGCTCTGAAATATTGCAAAGCATCTTCCTAGACCAAAAAGCCATAAAAGTCAAAATCAGTAGCAGAAAAAGCAAGGGGAAAAATAATCAAACACATGGAAACTCAACAACAATTTGCTCAAAAATTTTGGGGTTATAAAAGAAATCAAGGATGGACTAAAGAAATTCACAGAATCAAATGTGAATGAAAATACATTCTGCCAGAACCTGTGGAACATAGCAAAAGCAGTACTCAAGGGTCAGGTTGTCTGAAGAAATGCACATATACAAAAAGAAGAAAGGGCCTAAATCAAAGAATTAACCCTATAACTCAAGTAAGTAGAAAGAGAGCAACAGAGGAACCCCTCAAGCACCCGAAGAGAACAGATAATAAAAATTAGAGCAGAACTAAATGAATTAGAAAACACAAAAACAATTGAAAGAGTTAACGTAAGGACCAAAAGGTTTTTTTCTCTTTTTTAGTTCAACAAAATTGATAAACCATTGGACAAAGTCACAAAAGGAAAACATGAGAGGAAGCAAATAACTCAAATAAGAAATGAGGTGGGTGATACCACAAAAGACTCAAATGAAACTGAAAGAACATAACAGAATGCTATGAATAATTGTATTCTAATAATCTGAAAACCTAGAGGAAATGGACAAATTTCTAGAAATGCACTGCATACCAAAGCTAACACAAACAGAAGAAGAATAACTTAAAAAGCCTATCATAAAAGAAGAAATTGAAAAAATAATTTTAAAACTCCCAACTGAAAAAAGTCCTGCCCAGAGAGCTTTGTTGGAGAATTCCACCAAACTATTAGGAAGGAGTTAACACTACTATTACAAATGGCATTTCACAGCATAGAAAAGGATGGAATACTTCCAAATTCATTGCATGAAGCCAGAATTGCTCTGATACCCAAACCAGGTAAAGATAGTACAAAAAAAGAAAATTACACACTAATATCCCTCATGAACATAGGTGCAAAAAGCTTCAACAAAATTCTAGCCAATAAAATTCAACAACATGCTAAAAAAGTTATTTCTCATGACCAAGTAGTATTCATACCAGGTATGCAGAGATGGTTCAACAATAGAAAAACAACTTAGTCAACCACATAAATAAAACAAAAAATAAGAATCACTTGATTTTATCAATTGATGCAGAAAAGGCACTTGACAAACTCCAAAACTCATTCATGTGAAAAACTATCAGCAGAATAGGAATAGAAGGGAAATTCCTCAAAATAACGAGGAGCATCTATCCAACACCAGCAGCCAACAGCATCTTATGTGGAGAGAGATTGAAAGTATTCCCCCTTGAGAATGAGAACCAGACAAGCATGCTCATTGTTACCACTTTCATTCGATGTAGTGCTGGAAGCTCTAGCCAGCGCAATCAGACAAGATGAAGAAATAAAGGGCATACAAGCTGGTAATGAAGAGGTTAAAATATTTCTGTCTGCAGATAAAATGAACTTATACACAAAAATCCCTAAAGAACCCACAAAAAAAATCCTACTGGAACTAATAGAAGAGTTCACTGAAGTATCAGGATAGAAGGTTATATAGATAAATCAGCTGGATTCCTTTACACCAACAAAGAGACCATCAAAGAAGAAATAACCAAATTACTACCATTTACAATAGCTGTTGCCAAGTGCCGTCGAGTCGGATCCAACTCAAATAGCTGCTAAGAAGATAAAATACTTAGGAATAAATCTAACCAGAAATGTAAATGATCTATACAAAGAAAATTAAAAGACTCTGCTGCAAGAAACCAAAAGAGACCTACGTAAGTGGAGGAGCCTAATTTGCTCAGGGATAAGAAGACTTAACACCAGGAAAATGTCTATTTTTCCTAAGTCATCTACAGATACAACGCAATTCCAATAATAATTGCAATGTCATCCTTTAATGAGATGGACAAACAAATCACCAACTTCATATGCAAAGGGAAGAAACACTGAGTAAGTGAAGCATTACTGAAGAAGGAAAATGAAATGGAAGGTCTCATGTTACCCAGCACTGGAACCTATTACACTGCCACAGTAGTCAAAACAGCATGGTACTGGTTCAAAAACAGATACACAGACTAAAGGGACCAAATAGAGAATCCAGGTATAACACCATCCACCTGTGAGCATATATTTTACAAAGGCCCCATGTCTTTGAACTGGGGAAAAAACAGTCCTCTTCACAAATGGTGTTGGCAAAACTAGATATCCCTCTGCAAAAAAAAAAAAAAGAAAAAGAGAAACAAACAAACAAGACCCGTATCCCACACCATGCACAAAAACTAACTCGAAAGGAACCTAAATATAAAATCTAAAACAATAAAGATCATGGAATTAAAAATAGGTACAACACTGGTGTGGGAAGCCCACATCGCAGCCGCGCCTTGAAGATGGCGCCGAGACACCCGACCGCGCCCTGAGTAAACCCGCCTCCCCACGTCAGCCCCTGTGTGACGCCCATGATGGCCTGATGATTGCAGCCAGTTAGAAGAGAAAGCCGCCCTCACCCCATGCCAAACTGAATGCCTATTGGACATGGCTCGGTATATAAGCCGAAGCCCAGAAAAATAAGGTTGTTGTTGTTCCTCTCTTGTCTCCCTGCATTCGGTGTCTCCTGCTTGGGGCCCCGGGCGGGTTCCGGGGGTCGCAGGCAGCGACATTTGGCGCCCGGACAGGGACCTGAAGGGGATAGGACTGCAACCCTCACCGCGGGGACGCCTGGACGGGTGAGCAGGTATTTACCTGGGTCAGTATTTACTGGAGCGGTATTTACCGGGAAGATAATGGGGAATCACCCAAGCAGCCTTCCGGGTGAGCAGGTATTTACCTGGGTCAGTATTTACTGGAGCGGTATTTACCGGGAAGATAATGGGGAATCACCCAAGCAGCCAGAGGCTGTTTGTGCCTTTAAAGGAACTATTAAAATGTAGGGGCATTCAGATTAAACAGGGGACCCTTAAAACTTTCCTCTCAGCAGTGGAGGAAGTGGCCCCCTGGTTCCTGGTCTCGGGTCATTTAACGCTGAGCGCCTGGAATAAATTGGGTGGAGATCTAACCAGAGCGGATACCCAAGGAGGCCTGCCCCCAGGAGTTATGGGTATCTGGGTATTAATCCTGACTTGTTTGCACGACGAGTCTGAGGTGGTTGAGAGAATACTAGTCCGGGGCGCAGACATACTAGAAAAGGTTAAAGAAGAGAGGTCACAGCAGGGAAGCACTTGCCGAGAGCAGCTAGGGAGTGAAAGCGAAAGCAGCGACTCCGACGGCGTGGACTCCCTAGTTTGTCAGCACTTCCTAGGGACTGGAAGGTTTTGGTGTTAGATATCAAAGACTGTTTCTTCTCTATCCCGCTACACCCTGATGATTCACCTCATTTTGCTTTTACTTTACCCTCTATTAATCATGAGGTTCCTGATCAGCGGTATGAATGGGTTGTTTTGCCCCAAGGCATGGCTAACAGCCCAACGCTGTGTCAGCTATTTGTCTGGAAAATACTGGAACCTATTTTGAGAGAATGGCCTCAGGTCACCTGCATTCATTATATGGATGACATCCTTTTATGTGCTGCCTCCGAGAAAATATTAGAAAGCTGCTTCATCTCCCTTAAGGAGGCCTTGGAGGCAGCTAACCTTGTTATTGCAGCAGACAAAGTGCAAAAGACAGAGGTGGTGGAGTTTTTGGGAGCTAGTGTTTCACCTACAACTGTCGCCCCTCAAAAACTCACGTTACGAGTGGATCACTTGCATACACTCAATGATTTTCAAAAACTTTTAGGGGACATTCAGTGGGTCCGCCCATATCTCTCTCTCTCAAACTCCGAGCTAAGCCCCTTGTATGACATTCTTAAGGGCGACTCGGGGTTGGCTTCCCCTCGCGAGTTAACTCCAGAAGCAAGGGAGGCCCTAAAAAGAGTGGGGGCAGCCCTTTCCACCGCTGCCTTAAAGCGCAGGAACCCTGACGCCCCCCTCACACTCTGTGTTTTGCCCACTCCTTGCCAGCCCACAGGGGTGTTATGGCAGGGTGGCCCCCTTCGATGGGTTCACCCCCGCATTTCCCCGCAGCGCAGTATTGAATGGTACCCGGGCGCTGTGGCAAGAATGGCCTCGCTCGGACTGTCCCAAGCTGTCGAATTCTTTGGACGTCACCCCGAAAAGTTAATTACTTCCTATAACAGAACCCAAATACAGACCCTTGTGACAACCTCTGATGATTGGGCCGTCCTTTTATGTTCATTTTCGGGAGTAATCGATAATCATTACCCGAAAGACCCTCTGCTCCAGTTCAGTGCTAGCCATCCAATCATCTTCCCGCGCTGTACTTCTGACAAGCCTATACCAAATGCTCTCTCCATCTTCACCGATGGTTCCAACTCTGGTGTTGGCAGCATTGTCATTCCCAATCACTCCACCCAAACATACTTGTTCCCAAATTGTTCAGCGCAGTTGGTAGAGTTACAGGCAGTTAAGCTGGCTCTGCAGAACAATACCGACCCCGTCAACATCGTTTCAGATTCTGCATATGTGGTTAATGCAGTCAGAGCTCTGGAAGCAGCAGGGGTCATTTGCTCCAACTCGCCTGCTGCTGCTGTGTTTACTGACATCCAGAAAATTATTCTAAATCGCAACTCCCCCTTTTTCATTGTTCAGCACCGAGCACACCAAAACCTCCCTGGGCCAATTACACTAGGTAATGCAATGGCAGACCAGTTAACCCGCATGCCTATCATCCTTTCGGCCCTACAACAGGCGCAAAATTTTCATGATCAATTCCACGTCAACTCACAAACCCTTTCACGTCACTTTGGTATCTCTCGAGAACAAGCTCGTGACGTTGTGCGCAACTGTACTGCCTGTGCACCTCACTTGCCAACCCCTTCGGTGGGTGTGAACCCCCGAGGCCTTCGTCCCTGCCATCTTTGGCAGATGGATGTCACTCATATTCCAGAATTTGGCAGATTAAAATATGTTCATGTCTCTGTAGACTCCTATTCTGGTATCATTTTTGCTTCAGCCCACACAGGCGAGGCAGCCCGGCATGTTATCTCCCACTGTCTTACAGCTTGGGCAGCTTGGGGTGCCCCACTCAGTCTTAAAACAGACAACGCACCTGCTTACACCGGCCTACCGTTCCAAAATTTCCTGCAAGCCATGCGTGTGCATTGCACCCATGGCATCCCGTACAATCCCCAGGGCCAGGGAATAGTTGAAAGAGCTCACTCAACCCTCAAAGCCTGTCTATTAAAACAAAAAAGGGGAATTGGGCAGGGACACACTCCTCAGAACAGGCTGGCCCTGGCCCTGTTTACACTAAATTTTTTAACTTTGGATAAGGAGGGACGCTCCGCTGCAGAGCGCCATAGTGGTGCGGCGGAAACCCCTCCACGAACAGCTATATGGAAAGATACCCTTTCTGGCAAATGGAAGGGTCCAGCACCAGTTGTCACTATCACCCGAGGAGCTGTTTGTATTTTCCCGCAGGACTCCCAAGCTCCTATTTGGGTTCCCAGCCGATTGATCCGACTAGTCAGGCATGATGTCTCCGCTGATGACTCTCCTGAAAATCCTACCCCTGTCATTACTGCTGACACCTCTGCTAATCAATGAAGCTTCCAACGCTGATGCTGTGGACACTGATGGCGCAGACACAGATAAGTATTGGGGGCTCTTAGATGTTCTGCCCCTACCTCTCCCAGTCCACTATTCTTCAGGGTTGTTCCCCCAACTTTTTACCACTAATGACTCCCTTCAACTTCCCTCGATTCCGGTAGATGAGAGCATCAGCTCTGAACCTCGTCCACTCAATGTCACCTTGCGGGGCCTTCTCTGCTTTCGTGTGCCCCACAACCTGTCTGATCTAGAAAACTCTATAGAGAACACCCCATGTGTCACACTGTATAATATGTCTGCGGGGTGGTTTGACCCCCCCCAAAAAATAGCTCTAACCCCACCACGAATGGTACCTTGCTGCAAGGTCGTTTACCCCTCATGATCCCCAAAGGAAATTCTACTGTCCCCCCCCAGCCTCGCTGGGCCCCCTATTGCAAAAGCACCCGCGATTGGCCCCAGCTTTGGACTGGCTGCCAAAGCCATCGGTCCCCGTGGGCTGTCAAATCCTTTTTCACATTCTCTCCCAATATTGGAACGCAGGCCAACCACTTCTCCCCCGGGAAGAATTATACCTGGCGGTTTCCAACACAGGCAAGCCCCACTAATCCTTTGATGTTTGGCTACTTTGTGGTGTCGGTGGAGGTTGCACTGACATAACCCCAGTTGTCATGCTGACCGGTGGTACAATTAGTAACACCACTGTGAAGTGGAATTCCACAGGTGTGTTTGAGGACACACTAGAAACACAAGGAGTGGGCTTTAACCTTACCTTCCCTCCCACTCCTGTTTGTGTGCAACCACCTTTCATGTTCATGTTAATGCATGACTCCCGTCCCTCTAATGACCCCGTTTCATGTACTAATAATACTTGTTTCTACTCATTATGTTGGAATGCTTCTATGTTTCATACCGCTCTAGTTACTAGGTTGCCTCGCTACGTACCATGGCCAGTGCAGAACACCCGATCGTCACTGTCAACTCATTTGCGCTCCAAAGGAGACTTTGGAATTACCGCTGCCATTGTTGCGGCAGTTACTGCCTCTGTCGCTGCGGCAGCCGCCGCTGCAGTAGCCTTGACTCAAACTGTGCAAACAGCCGACGCCCTTAATCAAATGGCGGAAAACACCGCTACAACGCTACAAACACAGCTTGCAGTTAATGGAAAACTTCTGGGAGCCATTCACATATTAAATCACCGTGTAGACTTAGTTCAAGAGCAAGTGGACAGTTTAACCCAGCTAGTGCAGCTGGGCTGTGAGTGGCGCCTAGCCAGCGTCTGCGTCACTCCCGTTCATTTTCACAACATCTCCAGGGCTGCTTATCTCTCTAGAACTCTGTCTCAACAATTGACTGGAAATTGGTCCAAAGAGACTGAGGCGCTTATCACTCAGTTGCGTAATGCCATAATGTCTGTCAACTCCACCCGAGTGGACGCTTCATTGGCCTCAATCATGCGAGGGTTTTGGTCTCAATTGGGCGTGCTGACAAAGGAATGGGCTGGTCTTGTGGGGATAGTATTCCTCTTCATATTGGCCATCGGTGTAGGCTGCTACTGTCTATGTCGCCATAAGAAACCACAGGAGATCAAATACTCCCTTTTGGTACAGGCCTACTCTGAAGTGGCAGCTGACACTCAGGGTAGCCAGGTGTGGTTACAGATGCTTGAAAGCAGTCAATGACGGGCAACCTCCAGCCAGGCTCCCTCAACCTAAGACAGGGCCCCTGCCTTTTGCTGCAGCCGGCCTGATGACGGGTAAGAGAGAAGTTCTGGGCTAGGATGACCCAAGCCAGGCGTTTCTTGCGATACCTTGCCTTGTACCTTGCTTTTATTAAAACAAAAAGGGGGAGATGTGGGAAGCCCACATCGCAGCCGCGCCTTGAAGATGGCGCCGAGACACCCGACCGCGCCCTGAGTAAACCCGCCTCCCCACGTCAGCCCCTGTGTGACGCCCATGATGGCCTGATGATTGCAGCCAGTTAGAAGAGAAAGCCGCCCTCACCCCATGCCAAACTGAATGCCTATTGGACATGGCTCGGTATATAAGCCGAAGCCCAGAAAAATAAGGTTGTTGTTGTTCCTCTCTTGTCTCCCTGCATTCGGTGTCTCCTGCTTGGGGCCCCGGGCGGGTTCCGGGGGTCGCAGGCAGCGACACACTGGGAACCCTAATACATGGCATAAACAAACTACAAAATATTACTAACAATGCACAAACACAAGAAGAAAAAACATAAATGGGAACTCTTAAAAATCAAACACGCTCATTCAAAGACCTCACTAAGAAGCAAAAAGACTACCTGAAGACTGGAAAAGAATTTTTGGCAAGTAAGAATCTGATAGGCATCTAATCTCAGTAATCTACAAAGGACTACAAAACCTCAACAAGAAAAAGATAAATAACCCAATTAAATGGGCAAAGGATGTGAACAGGCACTTAACCAAGGAAAACATCTGGGACACCAACAGGTGCAAGAGGAAATGCTCATGATCATTTGTCAATAGAGAAATACAAATCATAACTACAATGAGATACCATCGAACCCCAAGGCTGACAATCATCCCCAAAGCACAAAACAGTAAATGTCAGAGAGGTTGTACAGGGATTGGAACTCTTCTACACTGCTTGTGGGAACATTAAATGGTACAACCACTTTGGAAATTGATTTGGTGGGTTCTTAAAAAGCTATAAATAGAAATGCCATATGATCCAGCAATCACACTTCTTAGAATATATCCTATAGAATTAAGGGCTGACACACATAGATACATGCACACCAATGTTTATTGCAGCACTGTCCACAATGGTTAAAAGATGGAATTAACCTTGATGCCCATTGACAGATAAATGGATAAATAAACTATGGTATATTCACACAGTGCAATACTATGCAATGATAAAGAACACCTAAGATCTTGGGAAACACCAGCTATCATGCAGTCATCTGAAAGACATTATGCTGAGTGAAATTAGTCAGTTACAAAAGGATAAATACTGTGAGACTACTGTTGTGAGCACTCAAGGAAAGAGCTAAGCATGAAAGAAAGTAATCTTTGATGGTTACCAGGGAGGGGAAAAGGGGAGGTGGGTATTCATAGATTAGGTACTAGATAGGAATTGGGTTAAGTGAAGGAAGTGACAGCACACAGTAGAAGGGGGATCAACACTGGTGGACTATACCAAGAGCTAATAGTTTCCCCAATATTTTGAAGGTCAGAGTAGCAAGGGTAGAGGTCTGGAGACCATGCTTTCAGGGAACACATCTAGATCAAGTGGTGTAACTAATTTTTTTTTTTAAAGAAAGTGTTCTGCATCCCAATTTGGTGAGTGGCATCTGGGGTCTTAAAAGTAAGCAAGCTGCTGTTTAAGGATCATCATTTGGTCCCAATCCACCTGGAGCAGAGGTGAACAAAGGACTCCCAAGGCAGGCAGAAAATATGAGCCCAGGAGACAGAAGGGGCCATATGATCCAGAGACTACATCCACATGAGACCAGAAGAACTAGAAGGTGACTGTCAGGGGCTGAAATGTATCCCCCCAAAAATGTGAGTAGCTACGTGGCTGGGCCATGATTCCCTGTATTCTATAATTGTCCTCCATTTTGTGCTTTTGCTATACTATGTGTTAAAGGATTAAGGTGGGACTGTAAATTCCTTCATAGGATCACCTCCCTGCTTCATCATAAAGGGAGTTTCCCTTGACTATGGCTTGTACTACCCTTAATCCTTTCATCCTGCAAGAGATAAAAAGATAGAGAAGCAAGTAGAGAATTGGGAACCTCACACCATCAAGAAAGCAGCACTGGGAGAAGAGCGCATCCTTCAGACCTGAGGTTCCTGCGCCCATAATATTGGACTTTCCTCCAGAGCCTTCCCTTGGAGCGGACATCCTGAATTTGGACTTGTAGCCTACCGGACTGTGTAAGAATAAACCTTCCTTTTTTTAAAGCCAACCACTCTGTGGTATTTCTGTTAGAGCAGCACTAGCTGGCTGAAACAGTGGCCAACCACCACCAATGACTGCCTTGACAGGGAACACAATGCAGACTCCCTGATGTAGTGGCAGCAAAATGGAGGTGCGGATCTAGAATTCTATTATAAGACCAGACTTGATGGTCTGACATCCTGGGAGACCCCCAAGAACATGTCCCCTGGACTCACTGCTAGCCTACAGCTGAAATCAGTATGTAAGACAACTCTTCAGATGAAAATTGGACTGGACTAAAGACATTAGGCTATCAGAGCAGCTCCTTACAGAAAAGAGATGGGAAGGTGGAGAGGAAAGGACAGTTTATTGCAGGAATACAGGAAGTGCAGAGTGGAAAGGAGGAGTGTGCTGTTACAGGGTTGGGAAAGCAGCTGGAGTGGCATAGAGGTGTGCACACGAGGTTTCATATGGTAAAATGACTTGGATTGTAAAGTTTCACTTACAATAAAAGAAAAAAATACTAAAAAATTAAAAATATGAAATAAAACTTACGCTAAGAGCTTTATATTCTGTATGTTAGTCTTAAAAGCAAAAACTTTCTAAGTAACCTAGGCTAGACATTATATGACAGCCAATGTTTCATATAAATGAAAAAGACAGTTTTGTCTTAAAGTGGAAGTAGTAGTTCTAGGATAGTAAATGGAAAGAGATAATCATCTTTTGCCTTTCCAAATGCCTAAGTGAACTTAAACATATGTAAATGATTAGGAGTGACCTAATCTTGTCTTCTACCTTATCTTAAAGCATAGCTAAGTCTGGACATTATCAGACTTCTGTACTCCTTGGTTTCCAAGGTGATAGAGCTCCAGCAAAGTTTTTTAAAGACCCTTTCCAGGTAGGTGGAGACCTTTTGATATAAAAAGATAGGAAAGAATTGCTGCTTTTCTGTACTTACCAAATATTGAGTGGATCCCAATTGCAAAAGAATTGGAAACAATTTCTCTCTGTTGTAGGGGAACATTGAGACACATCTGAAATAGCCTGAAAAAAGTGTTTCTAGCAGTAACTTAAGGTTACAGTTATAACTTAAGATGATAGCCGTATCAGCAAATTGGCCTTCTGAGGAGAGACTTGGTGGTTTCCAAAGGTAGTTGATAAAACCTTTAAGGGCTAAAACTAGATTGGGAAAACATGAAAAATAGTAAAAGTTGAATGAAAACTAGAAATGTTTAGATACACTTTATTCCAATCTAAGTCATTTGACCAGAATCTCTAAACAAAAATGGACTATATTGGACTTATAAGAAAGATTGTGACTAGACTCAGTGAAGATTTCCATAACTCCTATGCAAAATCTAATGGATTCACAGACTGCAGCTGATCCAGAAGCATGAAAAACAGAAAAGGACTATGGGAGACTGAGTAACCTAAAGGAAACTGTGGGTTTTACATGGAAACAATGCTGATATTGAAGGTCTTACTTTCTAGGTATAGGAAACCATTTTCTTTTCTCATAAATGATTTTACTAATGGGTTTAGATACTGTAACTCTCAAATTAGAAGTTCTTGTTGACTAACTTAGTGAAGTGGTAAATACTATAACCAGAGAAGTGTCTGAAGTTTGAGCTATGATATTACAATTAGAATAGCATTAGATTTCCTATTAGTTCTATCATGAAACAGTATGTGCCCTAACAGATAATGTTGCTATATTTATATTAATATACAATCTGAAGTTTTACAGAATGCAGTCACTGCTGAACCATGGAAACAGCAGTTACTGACCCTGTTTATGTATAGACAAACACCTCATGAGATTTGTTTCCTTGGTTTAAAGACATCGGGGTCATGGCCTCGTTGGTTATTTCAGACAATTGGCCTAGTATTATTGTCAGTGTTTCTATTCTACTTCCTAGTTTGTTATATGGTACCTGGGAATCTTCAAAAAACTAAATGGTGTTAGATACAATTTATTAAGCATTTTTGATCAAAGAATCTATGGCAAGATAATGATCCAAAGAAAATTATGGCAAAATAGTTGTAATTCTCCAGTAACCCAGGTTTCTAGCTTTCATAGAGGTTAGGGTAACCCATACAGGTTACTGCCTTTGGATGTCCTTTTGGAGTTTAAGTTGTTGAGAAAAACTGGTTGTTGAAGCCACTTTGAGTCAAACAATGGTCCAGATAAACTAATAAGAGTGCTCTGATCTAGGCATCATAGTTTTCTTTAAAAAAAAAAAAAAAAAAAAGAATTTAGTCTGCTGTGAAACAAACTCCAAAGATTGGACTGAGAGCTACATTTTAAGGTAAATCAGTAAATAGTTTAGTCAGTCTTCAAGACCGTGTTATATGAGATACCTGTCTAATATTTGTAATCAAATCCTTACCCTCTTCATATACAGAAAACTGTGTATGTAGAAGAAACGAAGTTTTCGGAAGAGACTGACCTCACAGCTCAGATTCCGTTTTATCTGAGGTTCCACTTCCGCTTCTGGGACAGTGACGATGAGCGCTAACAGGTCAACCAAGGAGGGGCAGCCCACCCTTTGGAAGAACAATTAGTATGTTTTAATGAGATCAACCGAAGACCTCCAACAGGAGAGGTTCCTCCTGTATTATCCTGCTAATCTTTAGTTCTCGAATGAAAATGTGCTTGTCACATATGTTTTTCTGTGCTTTCTGTTTTCCCTAGACAACCTTGTGTGCTACATACGAGTGTGTACTTTTCTGTGGTAGATGATCCCTTTCCGACTGACAGTGAATTTGTGTGGACAATTTCTTGTTTAGATTCCTGGTGGCTCTACATATAAATTAACTTTGGGAACTTTAGAATTATCTTTACATGTTCATAGTGATACTGGGAATGTAATGTCAAGTCATTATCCATTGTAAAATTACAGTCAGAAGAAAACTCACTGGTCCAACACTCGGCATGTGGTTGGTAGCTTTAACTCTTACTTACGGTACCGCTGAATGGGAGAAGTCTGTAAGAAATGTATCGATCGCTGTAGAACAAGTAGCAGATGAAGTTGCTAGTGGGTGCAAACAAAATAATGACCTCTGACCCCGCAAACCGAGTTAACGTGGATAACAGAAAAGCCTTAGACTTTTTACTAGCCCAGGAAAATGTGGTCAGTGCTGTAGACAAGAAATACATAGAACTGGACAGCAGGATATTTGATTTCACACTGTAACACCCTCACGGAAGCCGACATTTATTTGGTTGATTTCTTAGTCATCTAGTGCTACTATAACAGAAATACCACAAGTGAAGTTCTTTAACAAAGGGAAATCTATATTGTCACAGTTCAGTAGGCTACAACTCTAAATTGAGGGCATCACCTCCAGGGGAAGTCTTTGTCTGTTGGCTCTAAAGGAAGGTCTTTGTCATCAATCTTCCCCTGGACTGGGAACTTTTGAGCTACAGGAACTCTGCGTCCAAAGAACAAGTTCAGTTCCTGTCACTGCTTCTTTAGTAGGATAAAGTCCCCTGCTCTCAGCTTGCTTTCCTTTCCTTTATAACCCAAGAGGTTGCCTCAAGGCACAATACAATCTTATACATTGAATCCTGTCTCATAAACACAACCATCACTCATCCTCCCTCATTAATATCACAGAGGCAGAATTTACAACATATAGGAACATAATACAATACCTGGATCATGGCCTAGCCAAACTGCTATACACATTCTTGGGGCGACACAAATCAACCCGTGACAGTTGGTTACCTTCAGCAATAAATACATGGTCTAAATTATTACTACAAGGGACAGTAATATTCTTAGTCTCCATGTTGATAGCGTTATGGATAATAAAATTTATCTTCTATTGTCTTACATACCTAAAAGGCAAAACAAGGCCTTGGGCTGAAGTGCTGATGTACTGCTCACTTGGGCAGTGCAATAGATGAGAATGTCAGTCGTGGAGAATCACTCAGTATCTGGTATGAGTTTAAAAACCCTGCCATGGTGGCCATCTAGGATATCGAGGAAGTCCCAGCATTGATCATTGATGTGTTTATCTCCAGTCTCCAGTCAAAAGGGAATGATTTAGAAAATGATATTGGAATCACTATTCCCCATCCTTGAGCACAGAGAATGGGACCCAGCTGGAGATGGGCGCACAAGAACTCACAAAAACACACCAACTGGGCCTTGAGATAAAGACGATTGATGGGACAATCATGGAAAATATCTTTAAGCTCAAACAGAACTCCAAAGACTTTCCACTCTTGTCTTTTGCCATTAGCATTTGGTGAACAGAAATTTTTTAGACGAGTAAAGACCCTCCAGACTGTTATCGTTGAAATCTGTGCAAATGGTTGTTAAGAAAGATGATTCAAAATGTAGGATCACGGTTTCTAGCTGATCTCTGAAAACATGGAATTTCAGTGGTTTTACCCAGTTGTAATGCTAATATATACTAATGGTTCTGTAAGTTTCCTTGGACTTGGGCACACATGACTGTGGCAACAATGCTTGCCCATTTTCCTATGCTTGCCTTGTCTGTAATATTTTTGGACTCAGACAGACACGGCTCTAGCAGCATGACTGTCCATTTCCCCACTCTTATCTGTTCTGCAATATTCTCTAGACTTGAGCAAGCACTGTCTGTGGCAGCATACTTGTCTGCTTTGCTACTTTTTTAGTAATTGTTGCATAGAACTCACTTTCTGCTTTACTTTGAAAAAGAAAGAAAGAAAGAAACTTGAATGAAAAGTAACAGTACATACAGCAGAAGAAAACTTCCAAGGCTGAATAGACTTAACACTGTAAAAAGACAGCAGAACAAATACAATTATTCCCCGAGTAGAAATTTTTAGAGACAAGAAATGACTCTTTGAGACTAAACACAAACCAAAACTTGTTCCTGTCGAGTTGATTCCAATTCATAACATCCCTACAGGACAGAGTAGAACTGTTCCATTGGGATTTCAAGGTTGCAAATCTTTAGGGAAGCAGACGGACACAGCTTTCTCCCACTTCTGGGTATTCTGCATCTGTGTAAAGATTTATAACTTTGGAAACCCTATGTGGCCCAATGTTTTAGTCAGCTAGGGCTGCTGTAACAGAAATAGAACAGAGCGGATGGCTTTAACAAAGGAAGGTTTATTCTTACATAGTCTGGTAGGCTGCAAGTCCATATTCAGGGTGTCCGCTCCAGGGGAAGGCTTTCCCCCTTGTCGGCTCAGGAGGAAAGTCTGGTATTACATCAGTCTTTGTCCAGGGAGCATCTTGACACAGGAACCTCAGGTGTGAAGGATGTGCTCTTCTCCTGGTGCTGCTTTCTTGATGGTACAGGGTTCCCAATTCTCTGTTTGCTTCTCTTTCATTTTATTTCTTGCAGGCTGAAAGGATTAAGGGTGGGGCAAGCCATACTCCAGGGAAACTCTCTTTACAGTGGAGCAGGGACGTGATCTTATAAAGAGATTTACAGTCCTATCCTAATCCTTTAACATACAACATAGGAAAACCACAAACTGGGGGACTGGGAATCATGGCCCAGCCACATGGCTACACATATTTTTGGGGGGATACAATTCAATCCATGACACCCAATATACTGTGTCCTACAGGGTTGTTATCAGTCAGGATGAACTCAGTGGCAACAAGTTTAGTCTCAGTTATAAGTAAATATAAATAAGACACTAATTGATATTTCTGAGCTTTTTTAATTTCAGAGTTATAATTTCAGACATGTTAATAATAATAATAATAACAAGAATTCATAAAGCGCAGTAGGAGTAAAATAACAAAGCAAATTAAAACTTTTTAAAAAAAGAGAAAAATTAAGTTTTCAAGATAGGAAATGCCAGCCATGTTGGAATACTCAAAATAATCTGAAAATGGCCATATTTATATGTTTAATTCATTAGAGGTTTTGTAAGTTCTTGGTTTGGTTTATTATCAAAATGAAGCCCTTAGATATACTAAATATATTAAACAGGAAATAAAGCTGCTTACAGGAACTTAATAAACTAAATTCACAAATGGGACCAAAAATTAATAAAAGTTCCCTTTATAAATGATTATTAAAACTATATAGGTTGTAGATAACCCGAAACCCCCCTAAACCAAACCCACTGCCATCAACCTGATACCGACTCATAGCGGCCCTATAGGGCAGAGTACAACTGCTCTTAAGAAACAAACAAACAAAAAAAAAACCCATTATTGTCCAGTCCATTCTGAATCTTAGACACTCTATTGGACAGAGTAGACTTGTGCCATAGGATTTGTGAGGAACAGTTTGTGGGTTTGAACTGCCAGCCTTTCTGATTCACAGTCATAGTTTTTAACCACTGTGCCAAGGGATTATGGATAGAATAAGAAAAATTGTAAGCTGAATTTAAAAGTTGAAAGGAAAAAATTTTTAATATTTTGACATTAATTAACTGAATCATTGTTTAAGCTTCCAGATAAACACAAATATTGTTTCATGTGACACAATTTGCTGTCTTGAAGACACACACAAAATGTCTACTCATAGTTCTGATAACGTAAACACTGCATATTAATTTGACCTCAAATTGCAAAACAACTGTATCTGGAAAATGGGAAAGAGCAAGGCGGTGTGTGGGTGGGAGTGTGTTACTAAGAGGACTAATTGCCCCTGTTCCAGAGTAAGATTCAATAAAAGACATCTGAGGTTGGAAACATAGAGAGAAAGAAGCAATATAAGCACACTGCTTAGACATAAAAAGAAAAATAAGAGAAAAAAGAGCCCAAGAAGTCGAAAATGACGGCCTCTCGAAGGCCAGAATTAGGGGTAGGGTGGGGCAGGGCAGGGATGTCACTTTTTCATAATAAGCTTATTATTATTATTAAAAATAAAACAACAAACAAAATTATGAATCATATTAACAAAAATAGAAGTTAACTTCTAAAAAGAAACTAAGACGTAATTCAGTTCTGAAGCGTGTATACACTGAAATTTTACTCTATTGTGGTCATCCTCCAAAACCAAAATTTGCAGCTTTCCTAAGGCCTTTATGTCCCTCTTCATATCCCCTCATGCAGTACTATCTCTATTTACCCTCCTTCTGTCTAAGTGTAATCATACTGCCAACATTTAGGCTTATATTTATCATTACGAGGTCAAGTGCAGGGAAGCCCTCTGCTAATAAAAAGTTAAACATTGGATGCACATACTTGGAGGTGGAGGTGGAGGTCTCCCTGCAGGCCTGCAGGACTAGCTGTGCAGTCATCTGTGCAGTGGAGCTCCCCAAAATTCAGAACTACACCTCCCCAGCTAAAGCCAAGCTTGACAAGACAATAGCAAAGTTGATTCTCAGTTTGTATTAGAATCAATACACCCTCAGAGATCAACATGTTTATACCTTCCAGCAGAGCTACTTAAAGCCCTGGTGTATAAGTGTTTAAGAGTTGTGGTTGTTAACCTGAGTGTTCAGCCGTTCAAATCCAGCAGGTGCTCCTTGGAAACTCCATGAAGCTGTTCTACTCTGTCTGTTAGGGTCACTGTGAGTTCAAATTGACTCAATGGTGAGAGCTTTTTAAAAATTTTTACTCACGTGTTAATTCAAAAAAAGTTAAAAAGAGCTATTCTCACATATCTCCTTATGTGCTTTTTTCCCTAATATAGTCGCTACAGCATTCATTAGATAACTGATCTCTTTTCTTTTCATCTTTAAGAACATTTTTATACCAGCCAAACAAAACAAACTTAAGCTTTCCCGTTCGTCACTGTTATTATAATCACCAAAATCATGATGTCTTTACTCTGTAGTCCACTGCCTAGGAACTATCTTCCCTGTTCCCTGCCTACCTGGAAAACTCAGTCTCCATTCTGAGACATAACAGAAATGTAGTCGGCAAATTTCCAGGTAGAATTAGCTCCTCATGTGTCCCATCGCCTGGGCTTCCTCCGTTCTAACTTGTCTGGTGAGCTTTACCAGCCTGGGCTCCTTCAAGGTGAAGGCCATCTTATTCAACTCCACATCCCTGGCACACAGCCTGTTGCCTGGTAGACAGAAAACACTCCATAAAAACTTGGTAAATGAGTGAATGAGAGAAAGCACAGCAAATTAGGAGGCAGGAGACCCAAGACCTAACGCTAGTTTTACGGTCAAGAAATTTTCTGAACTTCAGCTTCTGTCATTTTACAATTACAGAGTAGCTCTAAACAAAACTCAGAATTACTATGAAAATGTCTTGAAAATTGTAAAGGATTATTCAAAATCATAACCTTACTTCAGTCATTCACTCAACAAATATTCACTGAGCACGTAATTTGTGCCAGGCGCTCTTCTAGGCATGCTAGCACTGAATAAAGGCTGAACTGTTCCTGTTGTTGGGAGGAACGTAAATTCTTGGTGACGGAGAGAGAAGAAATTCAGGCCATAAGCAATAAAGTATACAGTCAGGTAGATGGTGAAAACTGCAATGAAGCAGGAGGAAGAAAGAGGTGCAGGGTAAACATAGATGGAAAACAAAGTTTCAAAGGAAAGGTAACATTTGAGCAAAGATAGGAAGGAAGAGTCTCCAGACAGCAGAAACAGCAAATGCTAAGAACATCAAAATGGGAGTGTATGTGATGTCGTTTGGGAACAACAAAGAAACTAGAGTGGTTGGATGGCTAGTACTGAATGAACAAGACAAAGTACTAGGAAATAAGGTCAAATAAATAAGTAAGAACCCGGCCTGTAGGCTGTAACAGCTCTGTGACTTTTGTGGCTTATTCTCAGTCAGATAGAAAGAGACTGGAAGGTGGCGAGCAACAATGCGGTGGCATGAGCTAACCTATAATAACACCCTTCTGGCTGTTGTATTGAGAATAGACTGGGCGGGTGGGGATCCAGAGAAGCATGAATACCAGTATAACGCCTGTTGCAAAAATCCATGCAAGTGATCATGATGGCTTGGGCCAGACTGTTATATATAGTAGTAGAAGCAGTAAGAAGTAAATGGATTCTGGTTATTTGGCAATAAAAGAAAGAGGAACAACTTCAAGCTCTTTGACCTGAATAACTAGAAGAGAAGAACTACCATTTACTGAGATGTGAAGAACTACATGTACAAGAGATTGGGCTAAGGGTATATCAGTGAGCAGTTCCAGACAGATTCCTAGGTAACGGGATATGTCTGGAGGTCAGAAGAGAGATTCATGCTAGAGATGTAGTTTGGGAATGGTAAACATATGAATAATTATTATAGCTGCAAGACTGAATGATATCTCCAAAAGAATGAATGTAAATGCATAAAAGAAGAGATCCAAGGGCTGAGCCCGTGAGCATGCTGATGTTTACAGGCCAAGGAGATGAGAGGGGCCTAGCAGATGGCAACGAGAATGGTCAACCACTGAGGAAGGAGAGAAACACAGCAAGCGTGGTGAAGGAATCACATCAAGAAATAATGAGAATCTGTGATTCTGCTGATAAGTATGAAGAAGACTAAACATGGACTAATAGACACTGTAGTTTAGAGGTCATCGACAAGCTGTGAATGTAGCTGTTTTAGTCATCTAGTGCTTCTATAACAGAAATACCACAAGTGGATGGCTTTAACAAAGAGAACTTTATTTTTTATGATCTAGCAAGCTAGAAGTCCAAGTTCAGGGCATCAGTTACTGGGGAGGGCTTTCTATCTCTGTAGGCTCTGGAGCAAAGTCCTTGCAATGCATCAGTTCTCTCTTGGTTGAGAAGCTTCTAAGGTGCAGGGTCCTAAGGTCCAAAGATGTGCCCTGCCCCTGATACAGACCCCCAACTCTCTGCTTGCTTCCCTCTCCTTTTACCTACTGTAAGGTAAAAGGTGGTACAGGCCACACCCCAGGGAAATTCCCTTTACGTTGGCTCAGAGATGTGACTTTAGAAACATACTCTTGAAGCATGATCCAGTCTTAACCACAAGCAGAGATTAGGATTTACAACATATACAAAAAGTGCAATCACAATACTGAGAATCATGACCCAGCCAAATTGCTACACACATTTTTGGAAGGACAATTCAATTCATGACAGTAGCGTAGGATGAGTGGAGCGAGGTATGAAAGCCTGACTGAAGTGAATTTAATTCAGAGTGGGAGGTAAGACGCTGAAGACAAGAAATACAGATGATCCTTTAAAAAAGCTTTCCTAGAAAAGGAAGAAATGATTCTGGCGGGGCGGGAAGTGGATACAAGTTTATGGGGATTTTTGTTTTGCTTTTAAGATAGAAGGAATAATAGCGTGCTTGTGTGCTAGAGGGGATGACTCAGCAGAAGAGGGGAAATGACGGTGCAGGAGATACGGAGAATCACTGGAGAACTGAGTTTCAAGAATCGTGAGAAGACGTGTTCTAGCAGACTGTTCACTTTGATAGTAGGAGAGAAAGAACAAATGTGGGTGGAGGTGGTAGTTAGATCCACATACCCATATTTGTGTTTCTGTTCCCAGTGAAATCAGAGCAAAGTATCAGTCGACTGTGATGAAAGGGAATCAGTGTTAGACATTTGAAAAGTGGGGAGTAATGATCTTTTAAGAGAATGTGAGTGAATACAGAAAGCGTTGCAGTATAACTGATAGACAGTACTAAGCAGCCACTTACCATCAGGGATTATGAATGTAAGGAAGTGCCAATTATCATGGTTGTGTTTTTTCCAGCGACGGCCAGCTCTGTGGGTGCAGGCACAAGGGAGGCAAAACTTGGGATTTAATCCAAGTTTTGATTTGGCTGAAGGAGTATGATAAATGAAAGGATTGGAGGCTGAGGATGTGCGCAAAGCACGGTGAATGGTACAGGAATCAACATTTTTCATCTGTGCAAATAACACATCTCTTTTGCTAGATGTAACAAAAATGGAATTTCAGATATAGTAAAATTTTTTCAAACGATGTTTGGAACGAAATGTATTAGCCCTATAATTTGAAGTATAAAATTATCTGTAATTAAAAAATAAATAAATAAAATTGTGGTCTGTTTTAGTCAGCTAGTACTGCTCTAACAGAATACCACAAGTGGATGGCTTTAAAAACAGAAATTTTATTTTGTCACAGTCCAAATTCAAGATGTCCACTCCAGGCGAAGGCTTTCCTTCTTTGTCAGCTGTGGAGGAAGATCCTTGAGCTGCATCAGTCTTTGGTCCCGGAGCATCATGGCCCAGGAACCTCAGGTCTGAAGGAAGCTCTTCTCACCGTGCTGCTGTCTCGATGGCATGACGTTCCCAAATCTCTCTGCTAGCTTCTTTCCTTTATATCTCAAGAGTCTGCCTCAAGGCACAAACCAGTCTTGCATGTTGAGTTCTGCCCCACCCAAAAAACTGCCACCCACCCACCCCCATTAATATCACAGAGGCAAGATTCACTACCTGGAAGATGTTGCACCATGGCCTAGCTAAATTGCTCCATAGATTTTTTTGAGGGAACATAATTCAATCCAAGACAAGGTCAAAGAGACAAATAAATAGAAATTAAGGTCTTATTGCTCATTCCATAAACATTTATTAGCTGTACGACAAGCGGCATGCTAGATCTAGGGATGAAATGGTATGCAGAACAGAGAACAAGGCTCCTGCTTTCCTGGATATTGAAGTCTGGTGGAAGAGAGGCGTCTTAGCCAAACAGTCACACAAACTGGAGTCTAATTATAAGTGGAAGTGACTGGCATAAAAGGAAAAAATAATACTTTGTTAGAAAAATTTGCCAAAAATAAAAATAAAAACATAATTACAGGAGTTAGGAAGATTTCCTAAAAGAGTGACATCTGTTTGAAGGGCTGAGTTAGAAGGAATTAACCATGGAAGTGGGGGAGGGAAAATAGGAAAACATTCCTGGCAGAGTAGCAGAAGACTATAGGGTGTCTTTCAACAATTTGTGGGTTTTTCAACAATTCAGGGTCCCGGGGTGAAACAAAAGACTTGGGTATGACTACAGATCTAAAGGTTGAGGGGTTGATTTCACCCAGCAGTGCCTAGAAGAAAGGCTTGGTGATTTATGGCCATGAAAAGCCCTGTGGAGCAGTTCTCCTCTGTAACACACGGAGTCCTCATGAGTCAGACGGACTCCACAGCGATGGGCATTGGTTGATTCTTCAATTAGTTATGGTTTTACCCTAACATTCTATTGATAGTAATTTCCGATAGACTGAATTATGCAAAGTAGTGTCATAAAAATGGTACAATGTCTTTTTTATAAGGGTCATATAGTGAATTGTCTTTCTACACGTAGCAAGCGCTATTGTTTTTAGTTAAAAGGGCAGAGTCCTAGCCAGACACACTGGGTTCAAATCCCAGATTGTTACTTATGAGTTCACTAACTCCAGGCTAAAATTCTGTGTGAAATCTCTTAGGTCCAACTATAGGCGATTACAATGGCTTTTCTGGCAGATCTCACGGGAGAAGGTACCCTCCCTACACCAAACTGGTACACAACTACTGCACTGCAGTCTCTGGAGTTGCAGTCAAGGACTCAGTTCTCTCATCCCAGCTCTCAGACAGCTATGCACACACACACATCATTCTTAATCAGGATAACCATTTAAGAAAGAGCCACAGTGTCACAGCGGTTAGGGGTGAACTGCTAACCAAAAAGTCACCATTGCAAACTCACCAGCCGCTCCACAGGACAGAGATGTGGCAGATTGCTTCCAGAAAGATCACAGCTTTGGAAACCTAGTGAGGTAGTTCTTCTCTGCCCTATAGGGTCACTGTGAGTTGGAACAGATTCAGTAGCACACCACTTGGGGATCTCCTTATGAGGGGCTTTGGCTGAGACACTTATTTGCACTCTGACTCAGTACTCCTTCTTTCCTGGCTTCTCTCCCTCTCGCTTCCTCCATCGCCTGGTGTCTGCACCGCGTGTCATCCCACTGTCTTTGCCTCTCAATCTTCCATGGGAAATTAGGAAGCCACCACTTGCATTTGTCTTGGCCTCTTACATACACTGTCACCAAAGTGAGGAAAGTCTTGATTGTTAGTTTCAGTTTCACTTTTTTTCCTAACTGACCTACTTGAGCCCTGACAGCAAGGTGGGATCTTGAGGAGGTAAATTAACCTCTATATGTCTCCATTTCTTCATCTATAAAGTAGGAATAAAAACAAAATCCACTCTCTAGGGTTGTGTGAACTAAGTGAACAAATACATGTAAATGTATTTTCTTATGGTAATTGTTGTTAGGTACTGTTGAGTCAGTTTGAAAAAAGAATAGATGTATCAGGGATCCAATAAGTACAATAGAATGTTAGCTGTCAGAATATTTAGGATCCGACTCGACGGCTCTTGGCTTTGGCTGGCCTAAGAATTTAATGTTTTTTTATCCTACATATGCTTTTGACTATGAATTATGGTACAGATCAGATTTCTTTCTTTGTATTTGGTGATAGAGAACTCAGAATAGTGAATTTTTACCCACCAGTACAGCATGGGGTGCACCCTAACTTTGACCAGCATCTGAACTGTTTTTTGTTACCAGTGAGTATACCTACTAGTACAGAAACCTTATCAGATGAAATGTACTGAGCAGATTGTTCAACAGAGTACAAAGCAGGGCCATAAAGAAAAATCATGCTGGCATCAAAGGAAGATGTTTAGAAAACATTCTATAGGGAAAGTGGCCTAAGCAGTGAATAGTTCCACTTACCCAATGGTCATGCTGAGGGGCAATCAAGTGCTCTGTGATTTTAGTTCAGTATAAACTGGAAAGTAGAAGTACTTAGAGTGCATTTACTGTGATGTAATTATTGGGGACCTGATTAGTCTTGTTTTGATATTTTTAACTCCTGCAAGGATGCCATCAAAAATTATAGCATTCGGGCCTATCAACAGATGAATAGATCAACTAAGTATGGTACATATACTCGGTGAAATACCATGCAATGATAAAGAACAATAACGACTTTAGGAAGCACCTCATAACTTGTTTCAACTGGAAGATATTATGCTGAGTGAAATCAATCAGTGGCAAAAGAACAATATTGTATGAGACCCCCTACTATAAGGACTTAAAAATAGACTTACATATATATGAAAAGTCTCCTTGATGGCTACAAGAGTGGGGAGGGAGGGAGAGGGTTGGTCATAGATTAGGTAGTTGACAGAAATTTGGTTAGGTGAAAGCAGTGACAGCACACAGTAGAAAGTAGAACAACTTAACTGGACTTCACCGTAAACTGAAATTTCTTTATTTCATCCTTGATTTCTTCTATAGCTCATGGGTTTTTGAGCAAGATGTTGCTCAGTTTCCATGAGTTCCACTTTCTATCTCTGTTTTTTCTGCTATTGATTTCCACTTTTATGGCTGTATGATCTGAGAAGATGCTTTGCATTAATTCAATGGTATGGATTTTGTTGAGAATAGCATTATGTTTTAACTCTGGTCTATTCTGGAGAATGTTCCATGTGCACCAGAGAAGGTGTAGTTGTCTGCTGATGGATAGAAAGTTCTGTATATGTCAATGAGGTCTAGTTGGTCAATTGTGGCAATAATGTTGTCATAAATTGAATTGTGTCCCCCCCAAAATAGGTGTAGCCATGTGGCTGGGACATGATGTCTTGTATTCTATGATTGTCCCTCCCTTTGTGACTTTGCTGTGCTGTATGTTAGACTGTAAATCCCTGCAGAAGATACCTCCATGCTCCACCGTAAAGGGAGTTTCCCTGGAGTGTGGCTTGCCCCACTCTTAATCCTTTCAGCCCGCAAGAGATAAAAGGAAAAGGAAACCTTCAGATAGTTGGGAACCTCACACCATCAAGAAACCAACACTGGGAGAAGAGTGCGTCATTCAGACCTGAGGTTCTTTCACCAACATGCCCCCTGGACAAAGACTGATGCAATACCGGACTTTCCTCCAGCGCTGACAAGGCGGAAGGACATCCTAAATATAGGCTTTCCTCCAGCACTGACAAGGGGGAAGAGCCATCCTAAATACAGACTTGCAGCCTACCAGACTGTGTAAGAATAAACTTTCCTTTGTTAAAGCCATCCATTCTGTGATATTTCTGATAGAGCACTCTTGGCTGACTAAAGCAAAGGTCTGTGTCTTTATTGAGCTTCTTTCTATATGATCCGTCCAATGTTGAGAGTGGACTGTTGAAGTCTCCCACTATTATTGTCTGGTGATCAATCTCAGTTTTGAGTGTAGTCAGTGCTTCTTCGATGTATTCAGGTGCTTTAACATTAGGTGCATAAATATTTAGTATTGTTAAGTCCTGCTTGTGTACTGAAACTTTCAGCAATAAATAGTGTCCATCCTTGTCCACAATGGTGAATTTTACACTAAAATCTATTTTATCTGAGATTAGGATTACCATACTTGCTCTTCTTTGTGTATTGTTAGACTGATATATATTCTTCCATCCTTTAATTTTCAGTTTGTTCCTATCTTTAAATCTAAGGTGAGTTTCTTGTAGGCAACATATGGATGGGTCATGTCTTTTGATCCAAGAAGTCACTCGATGTCTCTTTACTGGAGCATTCAGTCCATTCACATTCGATGTAATTATTGATAGGTATATGTTCAGTGCTGCCATTGTGATATGTTTATTTTTGTGTTGATGTTTTCTATGTTGTTCTTACTAATCTGTTCTTGGATATTCTTCTTTGTGAGTTTTTCACCTTTTTCAGGGTTGGTTTTGTGGTTGTTGAGACTCCTGGAGTATGTTTCTTGATTTGATATGTTGCATCATTATTGTGCTTTATGACTGCTTCTATGAGCCCCCTTAATAAACTATATATAAACCCAGTTTTAATTACTGCTGGTCTTATTCGTTTCCATCTGGAAGGACTATAACGACTGTAGTACATCCCTCTTTTTAATATGATGACCTCATAGCTTTCATGATATGATCACTGGATCATTTCTTTCACTATTGATTGAGTTTGGAGCCTTCCCTAACTGAACGGGATTCTGGGTGATGTGTCCTGTATTTGCTTCTAAAATATAAAGTTAGTGGTTTTGTTCTTCTAAGCCAAGAGATTGTTTCAGCATTTCTTGCAGCTTTGGTTTGGTTTTTACAAAGTCTCTGAGCTTCTGTTTATCTGCAAATGTATTCATTTCATTTTCATATTTGAAAGACAGTTTTGCAGGATGTATAATTCTTGGTTGGAAGTTCTGCTCTTTCAGGGCTTTGAATGTGTCATGCCACTGTCTCTGTACCAGCATTATTTCTGCTGAGAAATCTGACAAAAGCCTATGGGGTTTCCCTCTGAATGTTAGCTTTGCTTTGAGTCTTGCTGCCTTTAAGAGTTACTGCTTATGTTTCACTTTGTTAAGTTTGATTATAATATGTCTTGGAGTCTTTCTTTTGAGATCTATATTGAGTGGCAATCAGTATGCATCTTGGATATCTATATTCTCTTTCATAATTTCTGGAAAGTTTTCTGTCAGCCGCTCAGCAACAATACTCTCTGTGTTCTCAGGTGTCTTGCCCTGTTCAGGAACTCCAATTAATCATAGATTGTTCCTCTTAATAGAGTCCCACATGTTTCTTAATGCTTCTTCATTCTTCCTGCTTCTTTTTTTCTGATTTATCCTCATAGATGCTGAAGTCAGTTGCTCTGTCTTCGAAGTCAGAAAGTCTCTTTTCTATTTGTTTTCTTGGCTTTGAATGGAAATTTCTATATCTTTGATTTTGTTCTTGATCTGTTGGATTTCAGAGTACTGATGTTCCATCAGATTGAACAGCTTGCTTAATTTTTGATTTTGCTCTTCTGCATTTTGTAGAAGGTCTAGGAGGGCTCTCTATATAATCCTTTTGTATTCACCTTCCAATAATTTCAGAAAGGTTTCTTCTTCTGGGAAATTATTTGGTATTTTCTTTTGCAGGCCCTCTGAAGCTGTGGGTAATTTCTTGGTTACTTTTTTCTCCAGAGTTTGTTCCTTTTGGGGCATCATGTGAGTCAGCACAGTCAGAGACAGATGTCGTGAGGATGGGCCACAGTTGTTTCTCTAGGCCATCTTAAAATGAAAGGTATAAATTATCTGACAACTTCCAAAGTCAGTCAGGTTTTCAGGTGTACAGGTCCCTTTTCCCAGCTGGCAAAGTAAGCACCACTATATCCAACCCCAGATGCTATAAACTAGTTCAAAATGCAGAAAGTCTACTGCCCTGCTTGGCCTCAGTCATAGGCCACACTGTAGAATACTGCTTTACGGCCAGAGAAGCACTCTCCTCCAGGCAGGCATTGCCTCCCAGCCGAGGAGTTAGGTCCAGCTGAGGCCACCGTATGGGTATATCCTCCTCTGATTAGAACAAGATGGCATCCTGCCCAAGCTGGCCGCCTGCTTTGGTACTGTGTACTCAATGGCAGAGGCAGAGAGAGAGGCCAAAGGTCCCGAGAGGCACATAGTCCAAAGTCAAGCTCTCAAAATATGGCAATTTCACCTGCCAACCCCACCAGCATTGTATCTGAGATTAGCTGCTAGTCAAGTCCCTGCTCTGCCTGCCAGCTAAGACAGAGAAAAAAAAGTTAAAATGGCTAGCTACCTTCCATCCTTGAAATCCAGCACTCACTGAGAGCGGGGGTCAGCAAAAGAGAGAAAGTTTTCCATTCAGGGATATGAAGTCCAAATTAATAGCTCTATGCTGTGTCCCAGGGCTCACTAGTTGTCCAGAAAGCTCTTCTTAATTATTAATTCAGGTCTTGGTTTCCAGAGGGATTTAGGGAGATGTGTCTTTAGTCTGCCGTCTTGACTCCACCCTCCAAACTGAACCCTCTTCTAATCTCAAGCCTATATTTCAAATGGCAGAGTACCAGGGGTTGGGCTCTGGGGAGCATGCTTTCAGGGGACATTGAGCCCAGTTGGCATACAGAGTCTACTGCTAAGAGAGTCTTCTGCACCCCATATTGGTGAGTGGCATCTGGGGTCTTAAGAACTAGCAAGCTGCCATCTGAGGTACACCAAATGGTCTGAACTCATCCAGAACAGAAGATCACTGAGAACACCAAAGATGTGAGAAAAAATCACCCAGGAAACAGAAGGACCCATGTGAATGGATGACTGTATCAGTATGTGACCAGAATAACCAGATGGTGCCTGGCCACCATCAAAGACAGCTGTGATTGGTCATACAATGTTGAGTCTCTGTGGCAACATGAGCAAAACAGCAGTGCAGATCAAGAGCTCTCCTAAAAGACTAGAATTGATTATCTGGCAGCTTGGGGCACCCCCTGGGAGCATGGCCCCTAGACCTGCTGCTGTCCCTGTCTAGAAAACACTACTGAGGTCAACTCTTTGGGCAAAAGTGGACTGGACTCGGGACATAATATGACCATATGGTGTGTGTACTTTATGGTTGTATGCATTTATAGGTTGTTGTCCTACTAGTCTCTTTCTAGACGGAAGAGTAAAGGGTGAAAAGGAGGGGACAGGAGCTTGTTAAGAGGCTACTACAAGTGTAGAATGAAAAGGAGGAGTGTGCTGCCACCAGGAAAGGAGAGCATACAGAGCTGCAGATAGGTGGGCATGCAAATTTATTTGGAGTGTATACTTTTGCTTAATCACAATAAAAGAGTGGGAGAAAAAGTATAGCTTTTGGAATTATGATTCAAACATAAAATTATGGAATCACTGACCTGGAACTCAAGGGAGGTGTATAAGATCTTATTAGTGGACATTTTTGTGTTAGCTTAATTTCTGATTCCATTTTTATGGAATATCAATTATTTGAAATACCCTCAATTAATTGCTGGCTGCTCAATTAATTTTAACTGATGTTATTTGGGTAGGTTTATGTATTTCTATACATTTGCTTGTAGTGGAAGAACAATGATGCTCCCAAAGACATTCATGTCCCAATCAGTTTCCTTACCCTGGATGCTACTGATATACTTTGACTCATGGTTTACTTCTTCCATTTCCAAAGCCAGCAATAATAGGTTGAGTTGCCAAGTCGAATTCCAATATCAGAATTCCAATCTGATATTCTCTCGTGATTATTTTGTAATCCCTGGAACCCTTGAGTAAATTATGTTAAATGACAAGAAGGGATTAAGTTGTGGGCAGAATTCAGGTCGGTAATCAGCTTGCTTTCATAAATAGATTATCCTAGATTATCTAGGTGTTCTGAAATTGTCCTGTGGAGTTTAATTTTAAAGTAGATTGAGAAATGTTCAGGGTTTGTTATGCTTGAATACATTTGGTTTGCTGCAAAGTAGTCTGGGTAAGGCACACAGATAAGATCTATGACATTCACTTATGACCTGAGAATGAAAGTTAACAACTGAATGCCAATCCAGAAGTTAGAATCCAGAGCTTCAGACTTAATGCTTTTTACCTTTAATGAGAGATATTGGTATGAAGTCTTAACCAGCAGTGTGTCATCAATGGAGGTTCCTGGTTGCTTGGGTATGAGGCCAAAAACAGAAAAGCAAGGCTGTGTTGGGCAGAGCCTCTGGCAGCAATTGGCCTTCAAAGAACTCAAGACCAACATAGAGACTAGTTGCCTCTGGCTTACCCTCAATGAAGGGACAAAAGCCTGTTTTTTGTGTATGTGACTTCAGTACCTCTGGTTTTACCTGAAAAGGTTTGTCAGAGAGGTACCTGACTCACGTGGTATCAGGTCACAGGTGATATCAGGTACCTAGGTCAGGGATCCATAATCAAAGGTGCATACTCAGGGTGTCAACCTGGATAAACTAAGGGCTGTGTTATACCTTATAAGAGCCCAACCAATTGTCTTGCAAGGCTACAGTGGTAGAACTCTTACAAAACAACAACAAATTTTACCTGTCTCTTTTAAAACTTTAGCTATATGTCTAAATTACTTATTACATATTTCACACATGTGATTTGAGACTACTGCCTTATAAGGATATATGACAAAAATAATCACAAGAGAAAATCAGAAGAGGTAAAAGTTGGAATTTGATGTGGCAACTCAACCTATCATTGCTGGCTTTGGAAATGGAAGAAGTAAACCGTGAGTGAAGGAATATCAGTAGCGTCTAAGGTACAGAAACTGATTCTTCCCTGTATCCTCCAGAAACCTCACAATCCTGCCATCTTGATTTCAGCTCAGGGAAATTCATATTGGATTTCTGACGTCCAGAATCGTAAAATGTTACACTGTGTTAAGTCACTAAATTTATGGTACTTTGCTACAACAGTCACTGGAAATTAACAAAGTCTCAACACTTTTTAGAAACTTGATTCTTAAATTAGAAAATAAAAAAAGTGAAGTCTCATTAAAATACGGTCACCTGCATTTTAAAAAATATACGAACAAAATGTCTAAATCAGTATACCGACCTCTCATTTATCTGCTATCTCATGGTCCAACATTTGGCCTTTATGACAATGGTAAAAAAAAAATTTACTATTCAACTGTTTGGTGCATTAACCAGGTAGTAGACATGGTGGCGACAGCTGTGGGAGTGTCCTCTCCCTCAGGAGGAACGCCTGGCTGGCCTCCAGAAAGCTGGATCACTCTGCCCGGGGCCATTCGTTCCCTTCTACCACTGGGGACACTTTGTTCAACAGCCACAAAGGGAGGCCTCCTCCGTGTCTTCAGGGTGAATGTGTGGGTGGCACCAAGCCAGTGGGTGTATGCTCTGGCTTCCCAGCTCTTGTTCAGCCTGAGGCCGTGCAGTTCAAAATTGTTGCGTGGTTTGAAGGGAGAAAGAAAGAAGCAACAAAGATGGTGTTTCGAAGAAATGCAAGCAAGTTTACTGACTTTCCAAAGTGAACCAAACTGAGCCTGAAGCCTCCACTTTAGAAGGACCAGGTGTGTGGCCAGGCTCCTAGCACACCTTCATGGGAAGTCCCAAGCTTCATCTGACTCCCCAGGCCTAGAGAGTAGAGTAGGCTCAGGTATTTGAACACAAGTCCTGCAAAGGTGGGAGTAAAGCCCTGCAGGAGGCTCTGGGAGGGAAGCTCTGACCCACCAGAGGAAGAAGGGAAAGTAGTTAAGCCGTGGACCCTCCAGTCACACTCTCGTCCAGCTTTGTCTCTTCCAAGCCTCCTTCTGAGCACAGAAATAATCCACAACTGAATTTTTTACAGTGATAAACACATTAAGAAATCTTAGCTGTGATGATTTCTATGGTTGTACTTTCTTAATAAAAAAATCAGACAAATGGAAGACCTGAAAACAGAAACAAAAATGATACAATTTTACATAAGGCCAAAACGGAACCTAATTCTGTTGGAAAGTGAGGTGTAAGTATATTAAACCAGAGTAAGGAGTTAAAAAAACTACATACTTTTAAAATTCTGAATTACTATGGAACTGAAGTTTCTGCCATTTATCCATTTACTTTAGGAATAATCAGTTACCCAACAAATAATCCCACTACCCCATCCAGCCATTCATGTGGCTGTTCTCCATGATTTAAATTAGCAATAAGTCTTATCTTGAAACATGCAAAAGCATATTCTGCATTCAGTGCATTAGCAAATTCTTCTGTTGTCAGTGCCTGGAAAGCTCACATTGCTTCCTTCAGTATTTATAAACAGTTATCTCAATGCCTTTAACGTGTTTTGACATCTGATTACTTAAGAAATAAAAGATGACTCTCTTAGCAATAGGCTAGTTATGCCAATTGGCTTCAATGTCCCCTGAGATCATGGGTAAGGGTCAGGGGGCCATGCTCTCAGGGGACATTGAAGCCAATTGGCATAACTAGCCTATTGCTAAGAGAGTCATCTGCACCCCATAATGGTGAGTGGCATCTGGGGTTTTAAAAACTCACTGCCATCTGAGGTGCACCAAATGGTCCCAACTCAGACCGAACAGATGATCACCACGGACAACAACACCATGAGGGAAGAAGAACCCAGAAGACAGAAGGACCCGCGTGAATGGGTGACTACGTCAACAGAAGAACCAGATGGTGCTGGGCCACCACCAATGACAGCCGTGATGGGGCTCACGATGTGGAGTCCCAGTGGCAACACAATGAAAAAAGGAGTGCACTCTGAGAACTCCACTAAAGGACCTCAACTGATGGTCTGCAGGCCCGGGGGGTCCCGTGGGAGCACAGTCCCTACA
The DNA here is from genome assembly GCA_028571685.1 of Heterohyrax brucei. Classification (NCBI taxonomy): domain Eukaryota; kingdom Metazoa; phylum Chordata; class Mammalia; order Hyracoidea; family Procaviidae; genus Heterohyrax; species Heterohyrax brucei. The sequence goes on from CM053152.1 coordinate 43,713,491, forward strand.
CCTAAAGCTGTCTGTGATCATAAATCTTTACTGAGGTCAACTCTTCAGACAGGAAGGGATTGGATGTGGAGACACAGAGTGACCACATCATGTGTGCACTTTATGGTTCTATGCATTTACAGGATGTTGTCCTATTGGCCTCTTACTAGAGGAGAGTGAATAGGGTGGAGGAGAGGGGACAGGAGATTGTTAAGAGGATATGACATGTATAGAATGGAAAGGAGGAGTGTGCTGCCACCTGGCAAGGAGAGTAGAAGGAGTTGCAGATAGGTGGGCATGAAAATCTAGACTGGATTGGGCACCTTCATGCAATAAAAATAAAAATAAAAAGTTACAAAAAAAAAAGAAAGAAAGAAAGAAAAGAAAGCAGGGAGAAAAAGGAATACTTAGAAAAGTGACAGGTAATGGATAAATAAATCAGGAGGATAAAGAAATCTAGATATTTGAGCTTCAAACTGATACACTTTCAAAATGCTTTTACTCAGGAAAAGTAAGGGTATAAATAGGCATTTGCTTCTGGTATGTTTCAGGAATGTGGGTGGTGTTAGTCCTTGTGTGCCAAACTTATTCTCTAGAAAACAGAGATCCTGTGATGTGAAAAACCCTGATCTGGCATGTTTTGCTGGCTTTAATTTCAGCACAAAAACTAAGAAAGAAAATGTTACAGGACACCTCTATGGATAAACTGGGACCAAACTCTTGGAATAGAACCTTTTCGAGCTGAGTAACTGACAATATATAACACACTCCTAGGTCTCTGGAAATTTTTTCAGTATCAGGTAAGAGAGACAAACTTTGCCGCCCAGCTGAGGTCTACTTAATATTGTTTGCCACATTGAAGACAGACTGGAGACGTTTCTCTGCAGTTTCAATCAGATAAAGAAAACAGTAGGCCATTGTTATTCGCATACCCTCACACACAGAGATTAGTGCTGGGTGAGTGCGTATATCTATGCACCAACTAGACCAAAAATAAAATGCAGCAGATTAGAAAACACAAAATATTCACAATCCTTTTAATCAGGGTTTCAGATAGCACTAATATGGACATCATTTTTTGTGAAAGTCTTTTCATGAGCCATCATATTTGGATAACCACATAACCATTCATCATTTGCTCACCTGTGCATTGGTAGATACTTACTGAGCATCTTTTATGATTTGATTTGTGTTCCCCAAAATGATATGGCCAAGTCCTAACCCTCTGTGCCTGTGAATATGACTTTATTTTATATTGCAGACCCTAAAACCCGGCTTCTTGACATGACTAACATGGCTGTCACTGATCTAAATTAAACTCCAATTTGAATTAAACCACGGTTTGGTCTTAGTCTCTATCCCTGCTGTCCTGATGAGACAGTTCATCTTCTGGTAAAAGTTTAACTTCTTATAGCTCACAGAATGAGCCAAGGTCAAAACTCTAGGTTGTATAAAGAATTGTCTCTTAACACGGTTTGTCAAAGATGTTACGTGGCTTGATTCAAGAAGAACGTATTGGTCAACACGATCTGGGAGGTTAGAACATAAAGAAAGTTTAAGAGAAAATTGCACTTTAGGAACCCTCTTGGAACATTTTGCCACACACAATTCCATCCCTGCAAGCACATAGCCCTTTGCCAAGGCCACCTGATAAAAAGCTCTTAGTTCTCTTGCAGTGTGGACCATTGTGAAATCTTGTTTAGATGTTACACATCTCCTAATTCACAAGTCTCTATTCCACAATGAAACTTAATTGCTTTCATTTTTAACAGAGTGTAGTACAGCCTTTGTAGATGTAATTACTTAATGTGATGTCTTACTAAAGCTGGGTGAATTCTAATCCAATATGGCTGATATCCTCAAAAAAGTGGGAGAAAAACACAGAGACACAGGGAGAAGAAAACTACCATACGAAGACAGGGGCAGAGATTGGAGTGATGTATCTATGAGCCAAGGAATGCCTGAGGCCACCAGAGATAAGGAAGGATCATCCCCTGGAGTCTTCAGAGAGAGCATGGCCCTGTGCACTCTCTGAATTTAGAGATCCAGCCTTTGTAACCATGAGAGAACACATTTCTGTTGTTATAAATCATCCAATTTATGGTACTTTATTATGGCAGTCCTAAGAAACTAGTCAATTCTGACTTATAGAAAACTTATAGGACAAAGTAGAACTGTCCCATGGGGTCCCCAAGGAGCACCTGGTGGATTTGAACTGCCATACTTTTGATTAGGAGCTGTAGCACTTAACCATCACATGACCAGATTTTTTGGAAACTAGTGCAAAAAACCAAACCCACTGCCATCGAGTTGGAATGCAGCCTTAACAACGAGTACGGAATATACAAAGCTACAAGCATGCAGTCTTGAATCTTGGGTGGTTTCAACACCTGGTGAAGGAAGGGACATCTCAGACAAGTACTGCACAGAGGACGCTGCTATTGAAGCAGAGAAAGAGGATTCTTGTGTTATGAGGAGTGATACAGACATTTGATACAGACTACTCAATGTCTGTCTTAGTTTGAGTTTCAGAAGCAGAACCTGGGACAAAGATTCCTGTGCCAACTGACTATTTGAGGAGAACAAGAAACAAGGGAGGGAAGAAACCAAAACCCCTTGCTTTCATAGAGACCCTGTAAGACAGAGCAGAACTTCTCTATAGTGTTTCCAAGGCTGTAGATCTTAATGGAGGCACACTGCCGCATCTTTCTCCTATGGAGTGGCTCTTGGATGTGAAGCACCAACCTTTAAGTTAGCAGTTGAGTGCTTAGCCACTGCACACAGGGCTACTCAGGGAAGGGGTCGTATCCAATAAAGTAAGGCATAGTATCAAACCATCTGCCAAAGAGAGAGATGAGAACTGAATCCCGCGGGAAATCTTTGGAAATGGTGTAAAATGGTATAAAAGCTGGACCAGCTTTCATCCGTAATTGGTGAGGGCTGCTCTTGACGTGCTTAGTTCACCAAGAAAGTCACTGGAAGGTGGGAGGAAAAGCCAGACAGAACTTTCTGAATTGACAGGGTCAAGGGATATAGGTAAGGCAACTACAGTTTCTGCTATAGCATCTGAACTCCTTCCCTTTTTTGAACAATTCTCAGTTTTATGGCCCTTCACAGAAAACAGTCTACCTATCATTATAAAACAAAATGTGAAATGCCTGCTTTTCCAGCCTCCTTTGCAACTACAGCACAGGCATATGACCTAGGTTCTATCTATCAGACACATCCGGGTGACTTAAGCAGGTATTTCATCATAGTACCTATTGCCATCAAAGACGACAGTAGCTAATTTATCTTTGTCAAATTTAGCATACCAAGCAGATGGCTTTTCTCAGCTCTCTCTCTCTCTGAACTTTTCTCTTTCTGCTGTTTTCTGAAATGATTTAAAATGTGTTCTATGTTTCCTATAAACAGATACACAGGGCCAGTGACATAATTTGCAGCACTCAACGAAAAATGAAAATGGAGGCCTCTCTCTCAAGTTGTCATGCTGCATTTTTATTTGCTTTTTATGTTGTTCTAAATACATTGTTATTATTGTTGCTGCTGCTGTTGTTGTGCACTGTGGAGCTAATTCTGACTCATAATGATGCAATAAGACAGAGCAGAGTAGCTCCACAGGTTTCCCTATACTGAACTCTTGAAGGGTGCAAATCACCAGGTGTTTCTCTTGTGAAGCTGATGGTGAGTTCTAACCACTGGCCTTCTGGTTGGCAGCCAAGTGCTTTACCACTGAGTAACCAAGGCTTCTTTTTCTAAATGTGTTGCTGTTATAAGGTACTGTGAAGTCTTTTCCAACTCATAGTGACCTTGTGTATAACAAAACACAACTTCGCCTAATCCACACAATCATTATGCTTGAGTCCATTGTTAAAGCCACGGTGTCAGTTATTCTCATCAAGGATCTTCCTATACTTTGCTGACCCTCTACCACGCACGAAATCCTTCTTTAAGGACTTGATGACATGTCCAAAGTAAGTGATATAAAGTCTTTCCATCCTTGCTTCTAAGTAGCATTCTGGCTGTAATTCTTCCAAAACAGATTTGTTTATTCTTCTGGCGGCCGTAGAATATTCGGTATTCTTCACCAACACCATAGTTCAAAGACATCAATTCTTCTTCAGTCTTCTTTAATCATGGTTCAGCTTTCACATGCATATAAAGCAATTGAAAACACAATGATTTGGGTAGATGCACTTTTGTCTTTAGTGTGACATCTTTGCCTGTTAACACTTTAAAGATTTGCCCAGTGCAATGTATCATTTGACTTCTTGATTACTGCTTCCATGAGTGTTGATTTGTGGATCCAAGTAATATGAAAATTAAAGCTGGTATTGTACAATATACAGATGCATAGTAAAAATCATGCTAAATGTTTAACGTTTTAATTTTGCTATACTTCATATTACTGTTCTAAATACAGCAAAATTAAAATGTTAACTATTTTGCATGACTTTTACTGTTCATCTTTATGCTGCATAATGCCAGTCAAACAGATATACACATTTTGGGGGGGACATAATTCAGTGCACTACAGACAACAAGATGGTCCACTTCACACCTGGGGCGTTTGTACCCCGGCTCTGGTCTGATGGACGCTGAGACCCACCCCTCCCACCGGATGCTGGGCCCATGCACTAGACCTGAGGGAGAAGAGGGTTTCTCCCTTTTCCACAGCTGTCATACAACCCACAGTGGATCCAAGGATCTTTAAACTTCCACTCCAAAAGCATTAAGTGGACCAGAGGTGGGTGATAGGCCTGCTTCACTGAGATTCGGTTTCAGCCAGCTACGTCCTGATGCTGCCAGTTCAGCTGAAGACAGATGCTGCAGTATTGTGCCCTAAGATGTGTCAAGAAGTCCAACCCTGAAACTCCTCTTGTCCACAGCTACACCCTTGCTAGTATTAGGGGGAAGCAGTGATAGCCAGAGAGTGGCAGGAAGGTAGAGTCTAGGCTGGGTCCTGAGCACCAGAAAGGGATTATTATGAGAAGATACTCAGGAGGTGAAAAACCAAAAAGCGAAACCTCTTGCCACCTATCAATTCCAGCTCATAGTGACCCTATAGGATAAGGTAGAATGGCCCCATAGAGTTTCCAAGAGTGCCCGGTGAATTTGAACTGCCAACCTTTTGGTTAGCAGCCTTAGCTCTTAACCAGTTTCCAGGGAGATGATAGGATTCAGGAACTGCATGTGAGCTGAGGGTCCAAGCCCTTGGCATGTGATCCATTGTCCTTTCGGGTCTCATTTAAATCCAGTTGATGACAAGTTGATTCCCACTCATGGTGACCCTATACGACAGAGTCGAACTGCCCCATGGTGTTTCTAGGGGGCAGCTGGTGAATTTGAACTGCCGGTGTTTTGCTTAGCGGTAGAGCTCTTAACCACTGCGGCACCAGGGTCCCCCTATTCTTCACTTACATAGCATAAAAGATGAAATTACCAAGAATTGCAAGACAGCATTCACAGAGAATTAAACTGCAAACATGAGGACTTCTTGAGCACAGGGCCTTGTCTGACTGTACTCACTAAATGCTTACCTGTGAAGGTAATCCACAGGCAAACTTCTTGAAAAAACTTCCACTTTCACCATCCATTTTCTCTTCTCCCAATTATCTCATAGCACGTTGCAATCAGCCTGCCATTTCCAAAATCATGCATGAGTTAGGTTTGGTGAAACCTAAAACGTACACAGTCTTAAGGCTTACTTTAAGAAAACAGGTCACAAAACTAGGAATATAAAGAGAAAATGCATTGGCTGGTCCTGCCGTGTGAGCGCCGTTAGCTTCGCAGTAAATCTTCCTCCACCTACAACTTGGCTCTAACTTCTCCTTCCCGACTTTCCTCCTGTTGCCAAATATATTAGACAAATCTCAGTCTGAATCCTGCCTGAGTTCTCCTCTGCAGTTTGTACGGATCGCGCTGACCACGCCCTCCCTGAAATCCTCTACGCTGATTTCTAATACAGTAATCGTATACCTTCTGACTAATTTCTTTTTAACTTCTTTTATTGACTTTTTCTCCTATCAGTAGTTCTTGGACAACGTTTATTATACAAAAGTGTTTCTAGGGGCAATATTGTTTAAAACCATGATAAGATAACGTATACGGAGGTACTTTGTAAATTGTAAAGCATTATATAAACATGAATTATTATTATCAGCAGCTGATTAATTCTATAATTTGTGCAGCAAAGACTTTATCTTGATTTTGCAAATGTTCCTTTTATATCCCAAAAGAAATATGTGTGTGAAGGATTCATGCTAGCTGTAGAAATGACTTTATGATTTATACAGCATTTTTATGTGTTTTACATATTCTGTAGTACCTATTACAATATAAATAACACTGAAAAAATTAAAAAGATGACATTTATTGTGTATACATCTCTGTTTCTCCAGCTATATGAGTGAAATTTTATTTTTATGGAAATTAGTTGTACGAAATTCAAGCAAAAAAATATCTAAATGTGACAGGTATATTTCCCCAACCAGGAATTAATCTGTCCAGAAGAAAAACTAGCCAAAACACAAGATTTCCTTTTCCTTACCTAAATTTGCTCATTTACATCACTCAAAAGCATAACTTCATTTTGACATAAATAATTTTAGTGCTGAATCTTTTTTAGTAGTTTTATCTCTGTACCAACAAGGATTAATCTATCTGAAAGCACAGATTACATATAAACTGTTAATATCCCTTTGTTTCAAAGTTAGTCACTGTTTCAAAAACTCTCCCTACTGTAAAAAAATTCACTTGGGTTCATGAAGGAATTTCTAGGGGAAAATAACACTCATAAAATAATAAAAGCGTGATTCCTGGCTACCATACTAATTATAAAGAAGAACCACTGATTTTATACTTAAAAAGGCATTTTTTTTTCCTCTGAAGAGTGGACTAAGTATCCATGATTTTATTTGGAAATACTTGCAAAACATTCTTGAGAAACTACCACAAGTCTTCATGACATGTTCATTGTAAGTTTCCTCCAGATTTTATCTTCTTGTTTATGTTAGAGAGAACAAAAAAGTCCTATTGATTTCTCTAACACTGAGGTTTCCAGAAATATAGGACTTTAATGCTGGCTTTGTTCTTTTGCCTATAAAACGGTGAATCAAATGTCATAGATGTCCCTATGTGGATAATCACTGACTGATAAATTCAATGGATTTGGAAACTATTACAGAATAACAGAAATTAATAGCATTTTAGTTACCTAGTGCTTCTCTAGCAGAGATCCCACAGAGTGAATGGCTTTAACAAAGAAAGATTTATTCTCACCCAATCTGGTAGGCTACAAGTCCAAATTCATGATGTCCACTCCAGGGGAAGGCTTTCTCCCTTGTTGGCTCAGGAGGAAAGTCCTTGTGTTGCATCAGTCTTTGTTCTGGGAGCATCTTGGCACAGGAACTTCGGGTCTGAAGGACACGCTCTTCTCTTGATGCTGCTTCCTTGATCGTGTGAGGTTCCCAACTCTCTGCTTGCTTCCCTTTCATCTCTTGCAGAATTAAAGGATAAAGGGTGGGACAAGCCACAGTCCAGGGGAATTCCCTTTACAGTGGAGCAGGAAAATGATCTTATGAATGGATTTCTAGTCCCACCCTAATCCTTTAGCATACAGCATAGGAAAATCACAAAATAGAGGACAATCACAAAATAATGGGAATCTTGGCCCAGCCATATGGCCACACATATTTTTGGGGGGACACAATTCAATCCATGAACTGCATTAGCAGCTATTAAAGTGTTGTGTTATGTTCTTGGACTACTTTGCAAGCCTTTTTTGAGTAAAGGCAACATGCCAACTACATTGCATTGAATTCAGTAAAGTCAAATTTTCCAAAGACTTTTAATTTAACAAGTGGCTATCTGGCACTGGCACTGGCACTGGCACCTTTCAGTGGACATCTTAGCTAAACCATAAAGATAGCATTATTTTCTATAATGCAGAACTAATCTATGATATTTGATCAGATTAATTATGGATAGTTAGTAGCCCTTCTTAACTGCAAAGCTGCCTGCAGAACTGAGGTCCATTCTGTAGTTATGATTGATAGTCAAAGCTCAAGAGAAGTATAACTGCTACTTTTCACAAATTGCAGAATAACACTTGGCTTCTTAACAAATTCTTCAGTGCTTGATAAAAAGAACATCAACTGACATTGTAAATAAATGCCCTATGCTAGGGAGAAGCCGTACTGGTGATGCAGTGGTTAAGAGTTCAACTGCTAACCAAAAGACTGGCAGTTCAAATCCACCAGCCCCTGTTCTGAAACCCAATGGTGCAATTCTACTCTGTTCCAAAGGGTCACTATGAGTCAGAATTGACTTCACAGCAACGGATTTACTGGAGAGAAGGCTACCAACACTATCAAGCGTTCTCTGTTTAATGACTACCTCTCTTCTATAAAAAGTAATATTTGGTCACTCAATTATTTAACAAATATTTCTTAAACACCTACCACATGAAAGATTACACTATACAAATATTTAATTTACATAAATTTGACTTTATACATTAAACATTAAATACCTTGAAAATACTAGGTGTGTTTTGGGGGCTCAATCTGGCCCTTAAAAAACAAGCAAAATACCTCTTTTGCAGCCTAATGATTGTCTGTTCCAAACTTACAAAAAAAGCTAATTATTTTGTAATTATTAAAAGATTTTATTTTTTGAGAGTAGGTAAACAAGAACTCTTAAAAATCAAACACTAGTGCTTGCCCAAAGCATTCATCACAGGAGTAAAAAGACCACCCACAGAGTGGGAAACAATTTCTGGCTGCCACACCACTGATCATCATCTAATCTCTCTATTCTACAAGATACTGCAAAACCTCAACAAGAAAAAGACAAACCATCCAATTAAAAAATGGGTGGCATGGATTGAATTGTGTACCGCCAAAAATATGTGCAGCTATGAGGCTTGGCCATTATTTCCAGTGTTTTATGATTGTTTTCCATTTTGTGATTTTCCTATGCTGTGTGTTAAAGGATTAGGGTGGGACTAGAAATCCCTTCATAGGATCCCCTCCCTTCTCCACTGCAAAGGGAGCTTCCCTGGAGTGTGGTTTGCATCACTCTTTATCCTTTCATCCTACGAGAGATAAAAGAAAAAGGAAGCAAGCAGAGAGTTGGGAACCTCACGCTGTCAAGAAAGCAGCACCAGGAGAAGAGCGCATCCTTCAGACCTGAGGTTTCTGTGCCGTGAAACTCATGTAACAAAGACTGATGCAAGACAAGGACTTTCTTCCTGAGCCGACAGGGTGAGGGCATCTGCTTCCTCTGGAGCAGACATCGTGAATTTGGACTTCTAGCCTACCAGACTGTGTAAAAATAAACTTTCCGTTTTGTGGAATTTCTGTTAAAGCAGTACTGGCTGACTGAAACAATGGGCAAAGGATATGAACAGATGCTTCACTAAAGCAGACACACAAGACACTAACAGACATACGAGAAAATGTTCACAATCACTAGCCACTAGAGAAATCCAAATCAAAGCTACAATGAGATATCTTCTCATCCCAACAAGTCGGGTGGTTATATAAAAAAACACAAAGTAATAAATACTAGACAGGATGTGGAGAGATTGGAACTGTTCTATACTGTTTGTAGCAACACAAAATGGTACACCCACTCTGGAAATCGATTTGGCACTTTTTTAGAGAACTTGAAATAGAAATACCATATGATCCAGCAATATCACTCCTTGGGAAACATCACAAAAAAATAAGGGACACCACCAGAACAGACACATGCACACATATATTTATTGTAGCTCTATCCACAACAGCAAAAAGATGAAGCAACCTAGACGTCCATCAACAGATAAATGATTAAACAAACTATGGTGTACACATACAGTAGAATACAATGATAAGAAACAATGATGGCTTAGAGAAATATCTGACAACATGGGAACATCTGGAGGACATTATGCTGAGCAAAATAAGCCAGATGCAAAAGTACAAATACTGCATGAGACTGTTAATATAAGGATGCAATGAATTGTTCTGGCACATAAGAAAACAGTTACTGACAGTTACAAAGAGGGAGGGAGAGGGATTTCTACGTATTAGAGGTTAAGACTACAGTTGGCTATAGGGTAGGACAGCACATAATAGAAAGGAAGTACCCACTATGGTTCAGTTGCAAAACTAAACTATTCCCCAAATGCAGTCCACCTCTTCAGAAGGACAGAATCACAGGGGTTGGAGTTGGAGGAACAAACTCTCAGAGAACATCTAGGCTAATTAGCATACTGAAGTCCTTTTTTTTTTCCTTCTCTCTTTCTCTTAAGAAAAGATTCTGTATACCACTTGGGTGAGTGGTGTCTATGGTCTTAAAACCTTACAAGTTGCCATCTAAGAAACACCAATTAGTGCCAACACATCTGGGCTAGCAGTAAACGGTGGACATCCAAGACACAAAGAAAATATGAACCCACCAGGTGGAAGGAGCCATACGAGCCAGAGTCTGCTTCACCTTGGACCTGGAGAACTAGACGATGCCCAGCCACCACCGACTGCCCGAAGAGAGAGCATGAAAATGTTATACATGCTACTTGGGTGAGGGCATCTGGTGTCTTAAAAGCTAACAAGCTGCCATTTAAGTAGCACGGATTGCTCCCAATCCACCTGGACCAGAGCTAAAAGGAGGACATCAAAGGCAGGAAGAAAACATAAGCCTAGCTCATGGAAGGTGTCATATAATCCAGAAACTAATTTAATAAGGGATCAGAAGAATCAGATGATGCCCAGCCACCACCAATGACTACCGTGATGGGGTGCAGGATATAGAGCCCCCAACGCTGACAGGAGAAGCATAAGCATGCAGAACTAGAATTCTGCCAAATGGCTACAACCGGTGGTCCTTGAGTCTGGAGGGCCCACTGGCAGCATGGCCCCTGGACTTTGTAACCTCAAACCGCATCCAGTAGTGATGCCAGCTCCCCAAAGACTGAACTGGACTGTGTAAGATGTGTTGTGATCCTGACACCAAACAAACTTTGGGCCTTAAGTAAATACATAGAGGCTGTCCAAGAAGCTCATTTCTGGAGGCGGAAAGATCGGGCAACAGGTGACAGGTCTTGATCCAAGGAACATGAGAATTTCTGTATGATAAGGGGGAGTGTGCAGTCACAGAGGGTGGAGAAGGGAGAGCAGAGCATGTAAAGTTGAGCAGTGGTGAGAGTTCCAAATGTTATATGGCAAACACTGATTGTATACTTGTACTTAAATCACAATAAAATTTATTTAAAAACAAAAAAGAGTTTATTTGTGTCTCCTGTTTTTTGTTTGTTTTTTACTGACTTTTAAGGTATTTTCAAAGGTTTAATTTTTCCCATCCACCTCCCACCCCCAGCTGTTAACCGACATACTAAGATGAGACTCTGCTTTATCATGTTAGATATTTCATGTAGGGGAAAGGGATTCAAAAAGACCTATTCCCTTCCCTTAAGAAACTTATAACTGGAGGGTTTTTAAAGTTAGCTCTCTATATGTGAAGGAAGATCAGTCTGATACCTGCAATACAAAACAAGGTCTTGGGGACTTTAGTCCCCACCTTTAATCAAAATCCATTTTAGTTTTGAATATTTCATAAAATTTGGGGGAAAAAGTGAAACTGTTAAATAATAAGAACTTTTAACTGTCATGTTTATATTTGTAGTTAGTAAGAAGAAACATCTCAGATGTTCTACTTATAAATAAATTTACTGGATTGACACTCGTAATAGTACTCCTCTGCTTACTAATATAATAACAGGTGTCTACTTCGTACATATCTTTACAAAAAATTTTTTGTTTGACAATATGCTTGATAACCTACATGATTTCATATATAATTATATATATTATACTTGCAGATGAGAATTTTCAAACATAGGGGAGCTCATCTCAGGACAGGAATGACAGGATGAACACATATTCCCAGGAAGCAAAAGGTCAGGATGCAAACAATTTGTTTTGGGAAAGAATGTGTCAGAACGTAAACATGGTGACACTCAGCTAGAGAGTAAAACTCATCCCCTCCCAGCCAAATGTTCAACCTCTATATGTGAAAGGACTCCAAAGCTTAAGCTGAATCAACCATCATCTTCCTACCTTTTTTGGTTTTCCATGCATAAAAATCTCTAACTTGATAGATACAGCCAGCCAAGCAAGGGCCGTCGAGTCAGCAGAGTGCCTTGTATTTTTACTTAGTGCTTCCCAGCTCAAGTTGTATTATTCCTTGCTAAAATTCCTTTTATTTTACTCCTAATAGAGTATGACATTTTCTTAAACTTTTCTGGTGTCAGAAGCAGGATTTTGAAGGTGTGTTATCTTTGATAGTACTTGAGGTATTCAGACACAGGCATGATACCTGCTGAGCTGCCTCAGGCTGTCTGTCAATACAAATTCTTAGGAATTAAGATGAAAAAAGGCTCTAAAACTGAAGTTCTGCTCCTTAGTGTTGATAGCTGTTCAGGTTTCATTGTAGATTTGTTTTGATTCTTGTAAGTAAAATTTTGTTTGTTGTTACTCTCGTAAAATGGGAAATGCTATGCCTAAAGGAGATATGGAGCCAACTTCTAGGACTCCTGTTCACTATACAAACAAATGTATAGTCACTTACCATGCATTCCCTTATCTGAGATAGTTTGGGAAATCAGGGACTACTTAGGGTTGTTTTGATCTGTCTGAGTATTCCACACAGTAGTTCAGAGAACTGAGGCTAGCAGATTAAACAGCCCCAGTGGAAAGCCTATTTTGACTGGTATATTGAAGTTTCTAGCAGACATCAAGTCAGTGAAACTGCTTCCCTGTAGGACACTGCCTCTAAATTCTGAGCAGAATAAAGAATAGCAATACAGCGAGATCGTCCAAGATGGCAGAGTAGTCAGATGCTTGGTGTCGTCCTGCTTACACTGCAGACTTGAAAAAAACTAGTGAATCAGGTATATACGACAATTTAGAAATACTAAGCATCAAAGACAGCACTGAAGAACTGGACAGAGCATTATGTGGAAGGACAGACAGTTTAAAAGTAGTTGAAATGGAGAATTACGAGTCACTGACGCCCTGCTAACTGGACCTACACATCATGGACCTTATGCTCTGTGGGTTTTAGTTCCAAAAGGAGTAATGCTGACGCCTGGAAACATATCATTAATCTAACTGACCTGGAAATTAACAATACCACTGGTCCACTTTGGGCTCCTTATGTCTCTGGATCAATAGTCAAAGAAGGCTGTTACCATACTGGCTTGCGTGGTTAATCCTGATTACCAAGAGGCAATCAGATTGACACCACATAATGAAGGCAAAGCCAAGTATGCATGGGGAGCAGGAGCTCCTTTAGTGCATCTCTTCACACTACCTTTCCCAGAAGTTAAAGTTGGTAGAAAAGTATAGCAACTCCACTCTGACATGACTGCTAATGAACCAGACCCTTCAAGAGTAAAGATTTGGGCTATCCCACTTGGCAAAGAACCATGATCAACTGAGGTGCTTGCTGAGGAAAAAGAGAATACAGAATTGGTGGTGGAAGAAGCTTCTAAATATCAATAGACCACAAGACTGGTTGCAGAAATAAGGACTATAATTACGCCTTATATGTGTACATCAAATACTTTTGTTTTTTCACTTACAAAACATAATATTCAAACAGGGCCATAGGGTCACTATGAGTCAGAATCGACTCAATGGCAGTGGGTTAGTTTTTTTTGGTTTTAGCACATATTCAGTTATATGTGTGTTTGTTTGTTTGTTATATCCTGCAAGGCACAAGTATGAATTTTTAATTGTCTTTATTCTGAGATTACATATTGTTTGAGAAGATGTGTCCATGTGCTAAGTTGACACAGAATGAACTGTGATAGTTAACATTGTATGTCTACTTGTCGGAGCTCAGTGGTTTGGCAGTTGTATCATGATGTGATCACTGTCATGAGGACAGTTGATAAATGTGTTCACCCCCACAATGTGGTATGCTGTGAGTAGCCAATCAGTTAAAATGCAGATTCCTTGAGAGAATGACCTGCATTAAATATAAGTAGACCTTCTGACAAGGATCACAAGCTTTTTCTTCCTCTGGATCCTGTAGCTGCTTCCGATTTGTCTGACCTCCAGTTCTTGGTACCTGAGCTAACAGCTTACCTGCCATATCACCAGCCAATCTTCATTGGTTTGCAGTCTATGAGCGTCAGCCCTGCTTTCTGAGTTGCCAGTCTTGGGTTTGCTAGTTCACGCAGCTAAGTGAATCCGGAGAAGTCTCCAGTCTGGTCTATGTTCCATTCTCTATAACCTCCTGAAACATTTCCTTAATGCAAATCTGTCTTTATATTTGGGGCCCTCGTTGTGCAGTGGTTAAGAGTTTGACCACTAACAAGAAAGTCAACAGTTCGAATCAACCAGTCACTCCTTGGAAATCCTATTTGTCATTTTTACTCAGTTCTATTGGGTCACTGTGAATTGCAATCAACTCAAAGGCAATAGGTTTGGTGTGGTTAGTTATATGTATACTTATGCTTTACTGATTTTGCTTCTCTAGGCAACACACCCTAAGACACCAACACAAATATGGAATTCTCAAAATATAAAACAAAACCAAAGGATTGAAAATATGAAACCAGAAATGTCACTATGTAAACAATGACAACATCAAAACATAAAAAGTGTATAAACATTGTAGTTATAGAATTTCAATATGGAAGGTAGTCAAAGTGCCATCAAGAAATAAAAACCTGGCTTAAGTATATGGCTGGCTTAGCTTGGCTTAAGTATATGAAGGTAAAGATAAATTTCTAGGTAACCACAAAGGAACCTAACAAATCTACACATTAAAATAAAAAAGAAGAAAAATATAAAGGCACAATAAGCATAAAATCAATAATAATGAAAGGAAGATACATTTTAAAAGGACTCAGCAAGAAAATTAGAAAATTAAGCTGACCAAAGAAACCATCAACATCACCTTAACAAGTAAAACAAAATGACAGCAGTGAACTCATAACTATTGACACTTTAAATGGATGTAAATGGCTTAAATTCACCAGAAAAGGGACAAAAAGTATCAGAATGGATAAACTAGCATGAACTGTCTATATGGTGTCTATAAGAAACATCTTAGACAAAAAGACATAAGCAAATTAAAATTCAAAAGATATTTTAAAAAAATAACAAGCCAAAAATTGCAAGAAAGAAATAATGGAAGGGAGGAAGAAAGAAAAAGAAAGAGAGAAGAATGGAAATACTAATTTCTGAAAAAAATAGACTTTAAAGCAAACTCCATGGTAAAGCATAAGAAAAGGCACTTTGTAATGATTAAAGGATAAATATACCAGGAGCCAGCCAAGCCACCAGGAAGACATAATAATAAACATATACACACTCAACTATAGGGCTCTAAAATAGGTAAAACAAACTGTAACAGCATCAAAAATAGAAGCAGACATTTCTACAGTAAGGGTAAGAGATTTCAGTGGGTCACTTTTGATGAAGGACAGAACATCTAGAGGGAAATCCAACAAGATACGGAATACTGTCATGCCAGATAGACCCACTCAACTTCGCAGACGATACAGAACATTCCATTCAATAGCAGTAAAGTATACACTCTTTTCCAAAGCACACAGAACATTCTTCACAATATACCACATTTTAGGCCATAAAACAACTTCGACAAATCCAAAACATTTAACTAATACTAAGCATTTTCTCTAACAACACCATAAAAATAGAAACCAGTCACAGGAACATCAGGAAAAGAAAATCAAATACATTGAAACTGAACAATCATGCCTAAAAACTACTGGGTAATAGAAGAAATCAAGAATTGAATTAAAAACAAAAAAGCAGAATCAAATAAGAATGAAAACATATCTTACTAAAACATTTTCAAAACAGCAAAAGCAGTGCTTATGTCAATTTATAGCAATAAACACGCATATTACAAGAGGAAAGGGCTAAAATAGAAAAATTAATCCTACCACTCAAGCAAGTAGAAAGAGAGCAGTCAAAGAAGACCATAGACACCAGAAGAAAGGGAACAATGAGTTCTAAGCGGAAATAAATGCTATGGAGAACAGAAAAATAAGGGAAAGAATCAGTAAGACAAGAAACTGATTCTTTGAAAGGATCAAAAAGGTTAGCAAATCACTGTCCAGACTGACAAAAGAAACAAAGGACAAAAAGTAAATAACTCAAAAAATGAATGAGATGGGTAATATCATAACAGAATCCATCAAAATAAAAAGTATCACAACAGAATATTATGAACAATTGTACTCCAAAAA
Source organism: Heterohyrax brucei (assembly GCA_028571685.1). NCBI lineage: Eukaryota > Metazoa > Chordata > Mammalia > Hyracoidea > Procaviidae > Heterohyrax > Heterohyrax brucei. The sequence goes on from CM053152.1 coordinate 43,729,746, forward strand.
ATGAAAACCTAGAGGAAATGGACAAGTTTCTAGAAGTGCATTATCTAGAGAAACTAACACAAGCTAGAGTAGAAAAAATAAATAGACCCAAACAAAAGAAGAGATTGAAGACATAATAAAAAAACATACCCCAGTAACAAACAAACAAACAAAAAAAAAACAACTTAGGCCAGATGGCTTCACTAGAGAATCCTACCAAACAGTAGAGAGGAGCTCACACTAGTACTACTCAAAGTATTTCAGAGTATAGAAAAGTAAGGAATGTTTCTGAATTCATTCTATGAATCCAGCATAACCCAGTACTAAAGCTATGCAAAGGTACCACCAAAAAAAAAAAAAAATTGCAGATCTCATGAACATAGATATAAAAATTGTCAACAACATTCTAGACAATAAAATAGTATATTATGACAAAGTGGGATTGATACCAGTTATGCAACAATGGTTCAACATCAGAAAATCAACCAACATAATCCACCACATAATTGAAACAAAAGGATCACATGATCACCTCAAACAACATCTGAGAATGTTTAGCAGTTATTTTTGAGGAAAAAAAAACACTCAGCAAAATAAGAATAGAAGAGAAATTCCTCAACATAATAAAGAGCATTTATACAAAAGGAACAATCAACGTTATTCTCAATACAGAGTGACTGAAAACATTTCTCTTGAAAACAAGAGCCAGGCAATGATGCCCTTCATTACAATTTTATTTAACGTTGTACTGCACATCCTATACCTATACCATACCCACTGCTGTCGAGTCGATGTCAACTCATAGTGACGCTACAAGACAGAATAGAACTCCCCCAAAGAATTTCAAAAGAGCACCTGGCAGATTTGAACTGTTGACCATCTGGTTAGCAGCTGTAGCTACACATCCTAGACAGAGCAACAAGGCAAGGAAAAGGAAAAAAAAAAAAAAAAAGGCCATCCAAATTAATAAAGAAGAGGCAAAACTGTCCACATTCACAGATGTTATGTTCCTATACATAAAATCCACTAAAATCCACAAGAAAGCTACTGAAACTAATAGAAGTTTTAAGCAAAGTAGCAGGGTACAAGACTGGCATGCAAAACCGACTGGACTCCTCTGTACTAACAAAGAGAACTTCAAAAGGAAATCAACAGCATTTACAATGATCCCCAAGAATATAAAGTACTTAAGAATAAATCTACCCAAGATGTAAAATACCTATTTTTAAAAGATAAAAAAATAAGAGACCACTACACAAAGCAAAAAGAGATAGACTTAAGTGGGAAAACATGCCATGTCCATGCATAGGAAGATTCAACATTGTGAAAATGTCAATCCATAAACATAATGCAATTCTGATACAAATTCCAACCTCATTCTTTAAGGAGCTGGAGAAGTGAACACCAACTTCGTATGGTAAAGAAAGAGGCCCCAGATAAGTGAAATATTATTGAAGAAGAAAAGGTGGGAGCTCTCATGCTATTTTATTTCAAACCCAACCTTTGAGTTAATTCCAACTCATAGCAACTCTATAGATAGAGTAGAACTATAGAGTTTCTAAGAAGTGCCTGGCAGATTTGAACTGTCAACCTTCTGGTTAACAGCAATAGCACTTAACCTCTACACCACCAGAGTTTCCTGTTTCAGAACCTACTACACAGCCACAGTAGTCAAAGCAACCCGGTACTGGTACAACAACAAACACATGAGCCCATGGACCAGAATTGTGAACCCAGTGGTAAATCCATTCACCTTCAGGCAGTTGATATTTGACAAAGAGCTGAAATCTGCTAAGTGGGGGATAGACAATCTCTTTAAAAAATGATGCGAGTGTAACTGGATATCCTTCTGTAAAAAAAGAAAGAAGGAAGAAAGAAAAATGCAGGACCTGTAATACACACCAGACACAAACTAACTCAAAATAGATCAAAGCCCTAAATATAAAACCTGTAATGATAATGATCACGGGAGGAAAAATAGGGACAGTGCATAGGGTCCCAATACACAGCATGAATACCATATAAACTGTAACTAACAGTGCACAAATACCAGACTGTAACTCGACAACTGGGATCTCCAAAATATTAAACACCCGCCCTCCTCAAAAGATTTCACCGTAAGAGTAAAAAGAAAGCCTACTGACTGGGAAAAAGTTGTGGCTACAACATATCTGACAAAGGTCTAACCTCTAAAATATTTGAACATCTCAACAATGACAAAATACATTCTAATTAAAAAATGGAAAAAGGATATAAACAAACACCTGACCAAAGAAGACTTGCAGGCAGCTAACAGACATATGAGGAAACACTCATGATCATTAGCCATTAGAGAAATGTAGCTCAAAAGTACAATGAGGTACCGTCTCTCTCTGACATTACTAACACTAATTAAAAAAACAAAAAACAAACGTTGGAGAGGTTATGAGGAGACTAGAAAGATTATGCACCGCTAGTGGGAATGTAAAAGAGTATATTAATGTTGTGTCTCCTTGGAAAAAACAAGGAATTCCATACAATCCAGAAAGCTTACTCCAAAAACATCCATGTTCATTGCAACATTTTTCACAATAGCAAAATGATGGAAACAATCTAAATGCTCATCAACAGATGAACACTTAAGGTACATATACAGAGAGGAATACTACTCAAGCATAAAGAACAATGATGAAAACATCAAACATTTCACAACTCTGATGAACTGAAGGGCATTATATTGAATTCAATAAGTCAATCATGAAAACAGAAATACTGTATGAGACCACTATTACAAAAACTCAGGAAAAGGTTTACATAAAGTGAAAAACAAACTTTGATAGTTTTGAAGAGGAGAGAGATGAGGAGGGAAAATCACTAACCAAACAGTAGACAAGAGTCAACTTCAGTGATGGAAAAAACAACGTATAATATAGTGAAGTCACTAGAACAACTTGACAAAGGCAAAATTACACAACCTTCCTAGTCATATCCAAACACCTTGAGGGACTGAGTTGCTGAGGCTAGGGCTGGGGACCATGTTCTTGGGAGGTATCTAGTTCAATTGGTATAACACGGTTCATTAAAAAAACGTCCTACGTCCTACGTTGGTGTGTAGCATTTGGCATCTTAAAAGTTGGTGTGCAGCCATCTAAGATACATCAATTACTTCTATCCAATCCAGAGAAAAGGATAATGAAGAAAAGCGAAGACACAAGGAAGATATTTGCCCTAAATAAACTAACAGCCTGTATCCAGAAGAACTAGATGGTGCCCATCTGCTATCGCTGACCACTCCGACAGGGATCGCAATACAGGATCCTAGACAGAGCAGGAGAAAATATAGAATGAAATTCAAATTAACAACAACAAAAAAGACTAGACTTACTAGTCTGACAGAGACTGGAGGAACCTCTGAGACTACGGCTAACAGCCACCCTGCTAACTCAGAGCTGAAGCCTCTTGAAGCTCAAATTCAAAGGTTAAATAAGCCTATAGGGCAAACCATAATACACACGAGGAACATACTTCTTGGGACAACTGGGTGGACACAGGAAACCTGAGGTACAAAATGTGAGAACGCTAACAAATTGCAGGGACTACAACCAATGTTGCAAAATAACGTGTGTGTAAATTTTTGACTAGGAAACAATTTGCACTGTAACCTTTCATCTAAAGAAATAGAAGTTTTTAAAAACTATGTAACATAAAAGCAAACCAAAAAAAAAAAAAGAATAAACGTATCAATTTTCTGCTCTTATCTCTTCTATTTTCCTGGTGGCTGATAGCTCTTTATACCCTTCTTTGCCTTGCTGCTCTTCTGATAAGACTTTACCTGAACTTCCTTTTATCCTTGAAAAACCAACAAATAAATTGTCATAGGTTGAATCACAAGAAATGAATGTCTCCCCAAAAATGTGTGTTATCAATTTAGATCGGCCATGATTCTTGGTATTGTGTGATTTTTCTATATGTTGTAAATCCTTCCTCTATGATGTTAATGAGGAAGGACGGGTGGCAGTTCTGTTAGTAAGGCAGGACTCAATCTACAAGCTTGAATTGTGTCTTGAGACCATCTCTTAAGATACAAGAGAGAGAAGTAAGCAGAGAGATTTGGGGATTTCACACTACCAGGAAAGGAGCATCTGGAGCAGAGCACATCCTTTGGACTCAGGGTGCCTGTGCCGCAGAAGCTCAGTCCATGGGAAGACCTATGAGAGAGACCTTCCTCCAGAGCCAACAGAGAAAGTCTTTCCCTGGAGTCGATGCCCCCAAAATTGGACTTTCAGCCTACTTTTCTGTGAGAAAATAAATTTCTCTTTGTTAAAGTTGGCCACCTGTGGTATTTCTGTTATAGCAGCACTAGATGACTAAGACATAAATTTTTGCCTGGAGGCCTTTTGAAATTTGTCCTATGGTGATGCTAAAGTTCCCCTTGCTTCATTTTTTTGTCCTGTGGACATGATCAGAAATATGCTGCATTGTGAATGATTTTCCTAAGCTCTGTGAGGGTCCTTACAAATTTTAGGAACAATTTAAAACCCTCTTTAAAGCCTCCCAGCTCTGAATGCATGTGGGGATAGTGTGGAAGGTTGTCTTGCTCAGGCCTTCCAGCCAGGTACAAGCCTTTCATATGAGAGTGATTCTGCAGTATTACACACCCTATTATACAACCCACTCGGACTCGAGAGCTCATGTATCTGGCTGCTAGCCACCTGTCTCAGACTGGGTTTTCTGGGGAAACAAAACCAGTAACATGTATAGGTACAAGGAAAGATTTATATATCAACTACAAAGAAAGATTTATATATAAAAGAAACAGGTCACACAATTGTAGAAGCTGAATGTCCCAAGTCCTGGCAAAACCCTCATGTGGCCACGGGAGCTGGTGAACCCAAGGTCAGCAGGTCAGAGACCAGAGTTCTAGATCCCCAGCTGTGTAGACCAGTGGATCCAAGCTGCCAGTGACTGTGGGGTCTCTGCTGACTCATGGAGCTGCAAAGGCTGGCAAACCCAGGATTGGCAGGTCAGGGAACAGGATTCTCAAGCGCCAGCTGTAAGGGTTGATGACTCCAGCAGCTGCTAGTTCAGGTCCCGGAACCAGATGCCAGAAGACAGTGGGAGCTGCTGGCAACATGAGCAGACAGGAAGTAGGTGGTGGAAGGTAGAGAGATGAAAGCTGAGGGGAGGGTAGCCATGACAGGCCCCGCCATACCACTTGATAACAGCAGCCAAACATGGAGTTGCCAAGTTGATACAATCTTGGCTACCACACCACCTTTGTGTGAATCCATATATAAGGCTATGATGCTATGACGTAGCAGAGTTGCTGAATGCTGTACCTACCTACCCACCACCATTACTCCAATAAAACTAGCATGACTGCATCTACTGTGCTTCCCTCGCTGAGTCTGCCAGAATCATGCATCAGCAGTACAACAACTAGTGCAGTTGGCAGGATTCAGAAGAGGCTGGTATGACAAAAGAGGGAGGGCTGGATGGCTGACCATACTCTAGTATATGGTTCCTGGTGGCAATGGTCCTGGCAGCTTGGTCCACACTCCAGGACTCTTCAGAGGTAGATGGGATGCTAGCCAGTGTCGAAAAAGCCCTGCATGCTTTGGGAGAAACTTTAGAGAAAAGAGAGACCCAGGCTGGCACTGGGGCAGCAAGCTGGGTTTTTCTCACAGCCTGAAAAGTGGCTACAGAAGCAGACAGAGAGACACAAGCCACAGCACAGGCACTGCAAGCTGACCTGAACAGCCTCTAGGAGCAGCTGTAACAGGAACAGGAGCAAGCTGCTGTGCTGGAAAAACAGTCTTCTCAGCCAACCACCAACCCATCACCTCCGGTGAGGATGTGACCCCCCTCCCCCCCGCGCATCTATCATAGTTGACTCCTTGGACAAGAAGGAAGGATCCCCAAGGAGGAGGGGATTGCACATACATTCTTCAGTTACTATGCAGGTTAAGACTCTGTGCCCGCAAGGGGATGGTGCTCAGGCTGAGATCATGAACTATTCTGTCATTAGAGCATATATTTAGTCAGAGTTGATGGGTTTAGCATGTGCATTTCACCAAAAGAGGAGCAAGATGTTGCTGGCTGACTAGGTATTGTGGCTGTGGGACATAGGGCCAGATACTATTATGCTGGCTTGCAAGAAAATAGAGAAACTGTAATCTATTACTGTGAACCCTCTGTCAACATTAGCAGTATCTGTATGCTCAAGACGATAATGTGCATTCCCTAACAGAGCAGCTGATGGTAGCCTTCTGGGTTGTGTGGGCTAATGCCAGCTACCTACCCAGAGGACTTAGCAAATGGCAGTCATAAACAGAACTGCAAAACACCATCTGGGAGTTGAGTATGAAAAATACCATCTATAATGTAAATACCGGGGGACCTGACAAAGACGTATTTACATTAGGTATGCAAAACACCCTTTTGCAAATGACTGCTGCTTCTGTGCTTGGGTCCTTGATTGTGGTGCTGACCCTCTGCATTAATCAATCTATCACCAAGGTCATTCAAGTGATAACTGATTTGCAGGAGGTCAACACGATCTGGCTGAAGTGCAGTGTACAAGCCCTGAAGGCACTAGATGAGGGACAGAGGCCTCGGAGGGAAAAGGAACCCCTTAAAGTAACTTGATCATAGGTGTGTGCTGACCTGCTGGTGTTGGGTGTGAGCCAAGAGACGGTGGATGGGAAGTCGAACAGTGTTGTGCTGCCCTTAAGTTGAGAAAGCAAAAGACAAAGGGAGGATCCCCCGGGTGGGACAAGGAGTGGTGTGAGCCATACAACTCCAAGATTATTTGGAGAACCCTACTGAGAAGAGCAGCTCAGCAGCCTTGCAGTTTGTCTAGGATCCACGGGAAGTGGAGGTCCTGCTGGGGAATGGAGGCCCTATGTAGAATTAGCTATCTACTGGTCCCCCTCAAATGTGCAACGCATCAAGGCATCGGTTGGTACTGGGGCTGAATGCTCCCTAATTCACGGGAACCCAAAAAAGTTCTCTGGACCTCTAAATGTGACAGATGGATATGGAAGCCAAACCATTTGGGTATGAGAGGTCCACCTACTACCAGCCGTTGGCTGCTTGCCCTCCAGAGTCTATAGAGTCCATATTTCCCCAGTGCCAGAATATATTCTGGGTATAGGCATCTTGCATAGCCAGGTGATACGAACACAGTGGGGGAGTTTAGATTGTGGTTAAAGGCCATAAGGGTCTTTGTTTTAGTCAGCTAGTGCTGTTGTAACAGAAAATACCACCAGTGGATGGCTTTAACAAAGGGAAGTTTATTCTTACACAGTCCAATAGGCTATAAGTCCGAATTCAGGGTGCCACTCCAGGAGAAGTCTTTCCCTCTTTCAGCTCTGGAGGAAAGTCCTCGTGTTGTATCAGTCATTGGTTAGGGAGCATCTTGGCCCAGGAGCCTCAGATCTAAAGGATGTGCAGCATTCTCAGTGCTGCTTTCCTAATGCTGTGAGGTTCCCAATTCTCTGCTTGCTTCTCTCTTTTTATCTCTTGTAGGATGAAAGGATAAAGGGTGGTACAAGCCACACTCCAGGGAAATTCCCTTAGCAAGGGTGTTACGGTTCCATTCTAATCTTCTTTTAACATGATGATATTATCTATCAGCCGCAGGCAGAGATGAGAATTCACAGCATTAGAAAACCACAAAATAGAGGGCCATCACAGAACACTGAGAATCCTGGCCCCGCCGAACTACTACACATAGTTTGGGGGAGACACAACTCAATCCATGACAGCCATGGCGTGGGGTCAAGCCTGAGTTGCTCCAGTGGAATTGCTTGCCCCCAGGCAGATCATGAATGTGAAATAGTAACACTTCCCGGGGTCACAAAGGAATCAGGGAAACTTTTGAAGAGTTGTGCCAAGTGCAAATTTTAAGGCCTGTCTGAAGACCCTTCAGCTGTCCAGCATGGCTAGTAAAAAAGCCTAATGGCTCCTGGCCTATGATGGTTGGCTACCGTGAGTTAAATAAAGTGGTGCCACCCACACACGCAGTGGTGCCTGATATCACCACTCTGATGGACACTTTAAGCCACAAGTTTGGCACGTATCAGTTCCTGGCTCACCTAACTAGCACCTTCTTTTCCATCCCTGTAGCTGAAGCGAGCCAGGACCGGTTCACACTCATGTGGGAAGGAAGGACCAGTGAACTTTTAACGTATCGCCTCAGAGCTACCTGCACAGCCCCACTGTACGCCATGGCTGCTCACAGAACATATGATGCTGGGGAGACCCCCTGAGGGAGTCTGTTTGTACCACTGTATTGATGATTAGTTACTCACAAGTCACTTTTGTCCTTTGCTTGAACAAGAAACACTGGCACTTTTAGAACAGTTGTGATCATGGGGCTGGTGGTTCAACGAGGCCATGTTGAAAGTGCTTGGCTTATCAGTCAAATTTTTGGAATTGTCTTGTTGGGTAAGACTAAAGTTATTCCAGGAGCAATCGTAGATAAAGCACAAGATTTCTGTACCTACTACTGCTAAGCACCTGAAGGAATTCTTCAGTCTTGTGGGTTATAGGTGGGCATTTGTCCTGCAGCTGGCCTAAATACTGTGGCCTCGTATACCCTGGTAGAGAAAGGGGCCACCTGGGACTGGACAGAAGAAATGAAGACAGACTTTGGGGCAGTCAAACGGGCCGTACAGGAGGCCTGCACTCTCAAGCTATTTGATACTTCCTTGACGGCTGAACTCACAATGCACGCAACAACTGAGGGTTTTGGTTGGTTGGGGGTTGTGACCGTGGCAAGGCCGAACTAGAATGTCTGTTGGATTTTGGTCATAACTATGGAAAGTTGCCAAACAGTGCTGTGCATTGATAGAAAAACAACTATATATGCAGCCTTACAGGCCATGGAAGCCGTTACCTGAACTGCAGCGGTTACGGTGCAGATGACCTATCCCATAGCGGAATGGGTGAGGGACTGGACAGTTAAGCTTTGAAGATGCTTTGCTCAAACCCCTACTCTAGTGAAATGGGGAGTGTACCTACAGCAAAGGGACTCCTTGTCAAAGATCCCTCTGAGTAAAGAGTTACAAGAAGTATTGGAGATCTGTCCTTTATGGTCAATTAAGACGCTAGTGGAGAATACTCCATGCCTCAACTGGGACCTTGCTCATATAAGGAGGGAAGACCCCAATCCCCTCTAGCACCTAGTATACAGATAGTTCAAGCTGGGGAACCCCTGCTAAGTGGTTATCAGCCCATGTCAGTCAGAAACTGAGGCTGTGGGGTGGGATTCTGATACCAGGCAAAGTGGTCAATGGGCTGAGCTGCAAGCAGTATGGGTCGTGTTTTCCTTAGAGCCTGGCCTGCTACACATTTGCACTGATAGTTGGGCTGTATTCCGTTGACTGACTTTGAGGCTTGCCACTTGGAAGTGTAATCAACAGACAGTAGGGCATTGTCCACTTTGGGGGTGGGACTTGTGGGAGGAACTCTGGGACACTGGCCACCAGAAAGAGGCCACTATATGCCACATGACAGGACACAACCCATGGCAACACCCCGGCAATGACGAGGCCAATGCCGTTGCCAGGGTCACCTGGTTGGAATGGGAAGACGGACACGATGTGGGCTACCTGGCTGCACTGCCAATTGGTACACTCTGTACTATGATCTATTTGGGCAACCTCATAAACCTGGGGCTTGTTGATAACACGACAAGTGACAGACACTTGCCAAGTGTGTTCTAAGGAGCACCCTCAAAGGGTGCCCAACATCCCTGGACAGATTTGATGAGTGCTATGACCCCTGGAACGCTGGCAGATAGATGCCACTGGACCCCATCCTTCCTGAGAGGAGTAAGTATACAGTGAAGGTAGACACAGTCTACTAGCAGCCCATCCAGCTGCTGCTGTCAACCAGAAGGTGGTATTACAAGCCATGAAGCAGTTCAGTGCCAGCTACTGATGCCCCTGGGTAATCGAGTCAGATAGTGGGCTGCAGTTTACTGGGCATTTGATATAGCGGTGGGCCAAAGAACAATTGGTCCAATGAAAGTTGCACAGCCCTCATCATCTGTAGACCACAGGGATGATAGAAAGATAAAATGGTATATTGAAGCAAGCTCTCCAAGTAAGTTCACCAGCTGGTACTCTGAGAAACTGGAAAGCTCGCCTACAGCAAGTAATACAGACGTTAAATGAGCAGCTCCGCCAGAGGCAAGCAGCCCAGTGGACTTGATCACTCATTATATTGCTACACCTAAATAGCTGCAGATTGTAACAGCAGAAGAGTTTCTAAAACCTGGCAACGAGCAGAAGAATTTGTAAAACCTGGCAAGGAGTGCCTGGGGAATACTTTCCTCTCAGCTCACACAGTCTTACATGGAGGAGAAACTGCTGAGTGGACACGGTCTTAAAAAAATAAAATAGAGTCCTTCACTTGGATTGGTTTAATGTCCCCATGGGGGTAGGAGAAGAGAGAGGGCTGAATATACATGGATATACATGGATATTGAGTGAATGGCCTTGGAAGATTACAGTATCCCTTCCTACAGGCATGGCCTGCCATTCTCAATGATGCCTTTGTGTTAAGTGTTTGACCTATACATATACGGCCTATACTTGTTCATACTGAGCCCACCTTACCTACTGATACAGGGGCTGAGGTCTGGTATAAGGAGCCAGGGAGATCCCCCTTACCAGCTATGTTCTTGTCCCAGAATGGACAAGTGGCCTGCATTTTACCAGATAGCAAAGACTTCTCTCTGCTGGTTTCTCTAATCTCTCTCTCTCTTTGTGACTGTAGACTAACCAGTGGAAACACCTTGGTTGACTGGTCTCACACCTTGGCAGAGATTTCCTATCGATTAGCATGGTAGGTTTGTGCCTAGATACTGCTCGGTGCTGTGGGAGGCCTCTCCTGAAGAATTTACCCTGCCACTGGAGAAAACTGGACATGGTTGTGAGAATGGGGACACAGTGACCCCCTCTGGAATGCCACCTGGGCACATGTGAAGCTCTTAGTGAGACAACAAATGACCCATGCCTGACCCTTGATGGGATATGCCATCTGGGACTGCCTGTGATGGCTTACAGCCGAGGCAGTTGAACTGTGGGATGAAGCCCCCCTTTGCACAGAGTAGGTGACCCTGGGGTGGCCCCATGTTGGATGGATTCTTGTGGGCCTATATCAGAAACTTTCCCCACATAGTGCAGGAGAAGAAAATTGTAAAAGAATAAAAAAGCAGGGGCCTATCCAATACCCTGGGGCATCCTGTGGTTTTGTGGCTCTCATGAGCTGCCCTACTTACCTTGTAACTGGACTGGCCAGTGTTCATGGGGATGGCTGTATATCCCAGGCCTATCTTAAAATCCCTACCCAGCAAGCCCAGGAACTGGGACATTTTCCAGTATCAACATTGGGTAAAGTTTACCACATGGTGGTATTACCCATTGGCTGTATTTATTCCCTGTCCTGCTACTATAGTCACCCAGATGCAGGTGACAGCACTGGCACCACACACTGTCAGGGCTCTGAATGCCATACATTGATTCCTTACCCTACTAGATGAGGAAGTGCACCCACTCTGAAAAGTGGTACTGAAAAATTGCATGGCCTTGGACATCCTGCCCAAGGCTCAAGGGAATGTTGTACTTACATATGGAATGTTGTACTTACATATGGAATGTTGTACTTACATCTCAAATTGCCATAATAACATTAGCCAAGCACTACAACAACTAACTGAAGAAACATGGTCTATTACTAGCCTCACTGGGGATCCCCTGCTGAATGGTGTCATAAATTGAGATACACTTGGCAGGACACCCTACTTGCTATACTGGGGATAGACTGCTGGCATATTTCTGTTTGTTGCTGTTCATAGTGTTGTTATGGTATATGGGTCAATATAGCTTCACGCCTCCCCCAGGGACCTTTGTGGAAGAATTCATGCATAGATTGTACAGTGAGCAAAACATCCTTTGGGGTGGAGTGTGGGAATAGCATGGAAGGTTGTCTTGTTCAGGCCTTCTGGATGAGAGCAATTCAGCAGTACAACATAGTCTGTTGTATAACCTACCTGGCCTTCAGAACTCGTGTATCTGGCTGCCAGCCATGTTTGTGTGAATCTGTATATAATGCCATGGTGCCATGAGGCAGCGGAGCCACCGAATGCTGTAGCTACTCCACCATTACTCCAATAAAACTAGTATAGCTGTACTTGTCGCACCTTCATTGCTGAGTCTGCCCAAATCACTTGTCGGTACGGCAGGCCTCGGGTACCTGCAGTACAAAAATCCACAATTTATGTCAGCTTGTTAGCATGCTTACTGGTCCAGTGAGAGTAAAATTACAGCTAGAATAGGCATAACATAATAGAAAGACTCAAAGGACATGAGTGAAAAATTGCTTGCATTTATTTTCACGCGATGGCTTTTAATCCACAAGGAACTTTGCCAATTTTCAGGCAACACTGGAGTCATGTGGTTTGCTATTAACTCCACCTTGTACTAAAATCTCAAAAGCAGTGTAAGTCATCAATCAGAAAAATATGGCTTAATTCTCAGCCTATTCCAACATTTCTTGGTTCTTGTCTTAGATATTTAGCAGTGCTATAACAGAAATACGACAAATGAGTGGCTTTAACAAGCATACATTTATTCTCTCAATAATCTAGGAGGCTAGAAGTCCTAATTCAGGATGGCAGCTAGAGGGGAAGACTTTCTCCATTTGTCAGTTCTGGAGGAAGGTCTTTACCATCAATATTCTGCTTGTCTAGGAGTTTCTCATCTCAGGGGCCCTGAGTCAAAAAGACACACTAAGCTGCTGGCGATTCTTGCTTGGTGGTAATGGTCTCTCTTCTCTGTATTCACTTCTCTCCTTTATACCTCAAAAGAGAATAGCTCAAGATACAGTCTAATCCTGTAGATTATATCCTGCCTTATTTTCATGATTGCCTCTAATCTTACCTTATTAATACCATAATGGTTAGGATTTACAACACATAGAATAATTACATCAGATGGTAAAATGGAGGACAATTACACAATACTAGAAATCATAGCCCAGCCAATTGGACACATTTCTTGGGGGTAACATATTTCAATCCATTACAATCCTATCAAAGATTTAGACTGTTTTTTGTTCAATCCTCATACACTTAACAATCAATTGAGAAGAGATTTTTTATCCAAATTGAACTACCACTTACAGTTCAATGAAAAGGGGAAAATACTGAGTCTGCCTGATATTCCTAAGCCAATGGAATGAGGCTCTGAATTACATAATATTCAGGAAGAAGAAATTATTTTCTTCTTGTCATGCCTCTCTAAAATTCAGCTCGGCCTAATCTTTACCCTTCTGAAATCTTTTCCCTAGTTCCAAAAACCGTTATGGACCACCACATCCACAGATGTAGGTTGAATTTTGCTATCTGAGCCAATTAAAATTCAAATAAATTTATCTAATCCTTTTTCAAAAATTCCCCATTATCTACACAAACAAAAAGCAAAAGATAGACTATCTCCCATTACACAAGATTTCCTTTCTAAAGTTAAAATTGTCCCTTGTACCAGCCCTTCAAGTAAACAACAGACTGGACATTTGTTCTAGATTTGTACTTTGCCAATTATTATTCTTAGATTCCTGGTAGTTTTTTATCCTGTTACCACTTTCCAATGCCCTTCAAATGCAACTCATTTTGTGGCTGTGGGTCTTTGTAGCACTTTTTTCAGTATTCCTGTGCATTCTGAAAGTCAATATTTCTTTGCTCTTACCTGGGAAAATCAATATTTTATGCAGACTGTAGTACCCTTGGGGTTTACTGAAACTCCCACCTATTTTTCTCAGATTCTGCTTGTGTACTTACAGTCTTTACAGTTTACAAACAAATCTACATTGCTATAGTACGTTGACGATTTGCTAGTTTGCTCAAATTCTCAGGAGGCCTGTCCTGACAACAGTGTAGTTTTTTGAAAACATCCAGATTTTGATGAACATGAAGGTCCCAAAGAAAAATTAGCTCAGTCTGATGTGACATATTGGTTACCTAATTTCTGCAGAAGGCATTTCTATTGATCCTGTTTGGAAAGATACTATTCTTATCTTTGCTATATCCTAAACAAATAAAACATCTATGCGGGATTCTACAACTCTGCAGTTATTGCTGAACCTACAGTCCCAGTTTTTCTTGGCACAACTTGTACACAAAATATTTAAAAGCCCCTGAGCTATATTTATTTCAAATTGTACCAGAAGATTGAGAGAATATAGTTCAATTAAAGGGAGCTTTAACAAACATATCCACTCTAGATTTTCCCAATAACCACTAAATTTTTTTCTTTATTTGTATATGAATTATTTGAAAATACTTTAGGAAACCTTGGTGGTGTAGTAGGTTAAGTGCTATTTCTGCTAACCAAAAAGGTTGACAGTTCAAATCCACCAAGTGCTCCTTGGAAACTCTATGGGGCAATTCTACTCTGGCCTATAGGATCTCTATAAGTCAGACTCAAGTCGATGGCAGTGGGTGGATTAGGAATGTGAACTCAGAGATATGAGTGACATCAAAACCTGAAAGTTTATTACGGCCTGAATTGACTCTGTAGCAGAAGCATACCCTCCTTACCTTAGGGCTATGGCTGCTACTGCTAAACTATTGGAAACCACAGCATATGACAAATCGGATACACTGTTATGACTTGCACTGCAGTCTTTGGAAATCAGACTCTTGTTGAAGCTACTCCATCTAAACAAGTCAAATTAACTGACCTCACTAGAGCTTGTAGAATTTGCTTCACAATAATCTGTTAACATTTTACAGGCAATAGATACTGTTTTTGATTGTACACAATGTTGGTGTGTTATGGAAACAAAGATTTTTAATTTCTAGAAATGCTATAAAAAAATGGAGTTTTAGTAAGAGACCTTCTAAATGCTCTATTACTCGTCTCTGAAACTGACATGATAAAAATACAAATTCATCGGCCAAAAGAAATAGGCCCAGTTTTTTAGTTATTAGTGCTGCTATAACAGAAATACTGCAACTGGACAGCTTTAACAAACAGAAATTTATTATCTCACAGCCTAAGAGGCTAGAAGTCTGAATCCAGGGTGCCAGCTCCCTGTAAAGGCTTTCTGTTTATGTGGACTCTGGGAGAAAGTCTTGGTCATCAGTATCTCCTGGTCTAGGAACTTCTCAGCACAGGGGCCCCAGGGCCAAAAGGTGTGCTTCACTTTTGGTTCTGCATCCTTTGTGGTAGGAAGTCCCTCTGTCTGTCTGATTGCTTCTCTTTTTTACATTTCAAAAGAGATTGACTTAGGATACAAGCTAATCTTATAGACAGGAGTCCTGCTCTGTTAACATAATTGCTTCTAACCCTGATTCATTAGCATCATAGAAGAATGATTTACAATACTTAGGAAAACTAAATCAGATGGCAAAATGGTGGACAATCACACAATACTGGAAATCATGGTCCAGCCAAGTTGACACACATTTTTGGGAAATACAACTAGATTCAAAACACCCCAGATGAAGAAATTAGAGGAAATCACCTTGCTGATAAAGGCAGCCAAACAAGCTGCCTTTCAATTCACTTCTGTTCTGACAATCAAAGAAAAGGATTCCCCAGATTTGTCTATTGATAACTTTCTTTCTTTTACTCAATAAAAAATGAATGTGTACATACTCTGTGCTTACAATATTGGGTTAAGATAGGAGGAGTACACAAGTTGTGTCAAAGTCCCATTAATATTGGTCTTCTTAATAATGAGTATTGTCACCAATTTCATCAAACCAAATTTCTAACAACTATCTAATCTAAACCCTCACCCCTCACCCTCCCACCCTCCCACCCTCCCCACCCTTGTAGCCATCAAAGAGTCTTTCTGTTATGTATGAGTATGCTTTTAAGTTTTTATCGTAGGTGTCTCATATAATAATTGTCCTTCTGTCGCTGACTAGATTCACTCAACATAATGTCCTCCAGTTGAGACCAAATTGAGATATGTTTCCTGCTATCATCGTTGTTCTTTATCAGTGTATAGTACACCACTGAGTACATATACCAAAGTTTACCCATCTGTTCTTCTGTCGTTGGGCATCTGGGTTGATTCCAATTTTTTGCTGTCATGGACTGTGCTGCAATGAACATTCATGTGCATGTATCAGTTGGTGTGAATGGTCTTGATTTTGTAGGATATATTCTGAGCAGAGGAATTACTGAGTTAAATGGTCTATCTATATCCATTATTTTAAGGTAATGCCAAATTGCTTTCCAAAGAGGTTGCACTATTCTGCAATCCCACCAACAGTGTAGGAGAGTTTCAATCTCTCCACAGCCTCTCCAGCATTTAGTGTTTTGTGTTTTTTGGATCACAGCCAATCTTGTTGGGGTGAGATGGTATCTCATTGTCGTTTTGATTTGAATTTCTTTAATAATTAATGATCATGAGCATGTCCGCATTTGTTTTTTGGCTGCCTGGATCTCCTCTTTAGAGAAGTGTCTGTCCGTCTCCTTTGCCCATGGCTTAATTGGGTGATTTGTCTTTTTCTTATTGATATTTTTTAAAACCTTGTAGATTATGGAGATCGGACATTGGTCTGACATAGAGTTGCCAAATATTTTTTCCCATTTTGTAGGTGGTCTTTTAATTCTTTTGATGAAGTCTTTGGATGAGCAGAAGTGTTTGATTCTTATTAGTTGCCATCTGTCTATTTTCTCTTCTGATGAACGTGTTTTGTTTGTCAGATTTTGAAGTCTGTCTATATTGTATATTAAAATGTTCATTGTTGACCCTATTTTATCTCGGATGAGCTTTGTTGCTTTAGCTTTTATATTCAGGTCTTTTATCCAGTTTGAGTTGATTTTTGTATAAGGTGTGAGATATGGGCCTTGTTTCAGTTTTTTCCAGATGGATATCCAATTATGCCAGCACCATTTGTTAAAGAGACTGTTCTTACCCCAGTTCAAAATCTTAGGAACTTTGCCAAATATCATCTGTTCATAGGAGGACGGTGGCATCTCTGAGGTCTCAACTTTGTTCCATTGGTCTATATATCTCTTTTTGTACCAGTACCAAGCTGTTTTGACAACCGAGGCAGTGTAATAGGTTTTAGAGTCAGGTAGCGAAAGGCCTCCCAATGTGTTCTTTTTCAGTAGTGCTTTACTTATTTGGGGCTTCTTCCCTTTCCAAATAAAGCTGATAATTTGTTTCTACATCTCATTAAAAAATGTTGCTGGAATTTGTATTGGGATTGCATTGTATGAGTAGATTACTTTGGGCAAAATAGACATTTTCACAATATTGAGTCTTCCTATCCATGAGCAGGGCAGATTATTCCACTTATGTAAGTCCCTCCTAGTTTCTTGTAGCAAGGTCTTGTAGTTTTCTATGTAAAGATCTCTTGTTTCTCTAGTTAGATTTGTTCCTAGGTATTTTATCTTCTTGGGTACTATAGTAAATGGAATTGATTTTGTGATTTCTTTGTTAATGATTTCACTGTTGGTATAAAGGAATCCTACTGATTTAGTTATGTTTATCTTGTATCCCGATACTTTACTGAATTCTTCTATTAGCTCTAATAGTTTACTTATGGACTTCTTTGGATTCTCTGTATAAACAATCATATCATCTACAAAGAGGGAAATCTTTACTTCTTCACTGACAATACAGATGCCTTTTATTTCTTCGACTTGTCTGATTGCTCTGGCTAGAACTTCTAGCATGATGTTGAATAGAAGTGGTGAGAGCAGGCATCCTTGTCTAGTTCTCATTCTCCAAGAGAATTCTTTCAGTCTTTCACCATTCAGGATGATGAAAGCAGTTGGCTTTGCGTAGATGCTACTGATTATATTGAGGAATTTCCCCTTTATTCCTGTTTTTCTGAGAGTTTCAAGCATGAATGAATGTTGAACTTTGTCAAATGCCTTTTCTGCATCAATTGACAAAATCAGGTGATTTTTATCTTTTCTGTTATTAATATGGTTGATTACATTAATTGTTTTCCTGATGTTGAACCAGCCTTGCATCTCTGGAATTAAAGCAACTTGATCATGATGAATGTTTTTTTTTACATGCTGTTGAATTCTATCAGCTAGAATTTTGTTGAAGATTTTTTCATCTAGATTCATGAGTGATATTGGTCTGTAATTTTCTTTTTTTGTGGGATCTTTCCCTGGTTTGGGTATCAGGGTTATGCTGGCTTCATAGAAGCCATTTGGAAGTATTTCATCTCTTTCTATGGTGTGAAATAGCCTCATTAGTATTGGAGTTAATTCTTCTCTAAAAGTTTGGTAGAATTCTCTGCTGAAGCCATCTGGGCCAGGACTTTCTTTGATTGGTAGATTTTTTACGACTTTTTCAATCTCTTCCTTTGTGATAGGTTTATTAATTTGATCTATTTCTCCTTGTTATAGTCTTGGTAAGTCATATGAATCTAGACATTTGTCCATTTCCCCTAGGTTTTCAAACCTGTTAGAGTATAGCTTTTCATAGTATTTTGTTATGATATATTTTATTTCAGTTGGGTCTGTTGTAACATCTCCCAACTCATTTCTTAATCGAGTTATTTGTATCTTCTGTTGTTTTTCTTTTGTAAGTTTAGCCAATGGTGTATCAATTTTGTCGATCTTTTTGAAGAACCAACTTTTGGTTTTATTAATTTTTTTCAATTGTTTTTCTATTCTCAAATTCATTTAGTTCTGCTCTAATCTTTATAATCTGTTTTCTTCTGGTGCCTGAGTGGTTCCTTTGTTGCTCTCTTTCTATTTGTTCAAGTTGTGAGGTTAATTCTTTAATTTGTGCTCTTTCTTCTTTCCAGAAGTGTGCATTTATAGAGATTAAACTGATCTCTCAGCACTGCTTTTGCTGTATCCCATAAATTCTGGTAGGATGTGTTTTCATTCTCATTTGAATCCATAAATTTATTTAATGTGTCTTTAATTTCTTTTATAACCCAAGGCTTTATGAGTACAGTGTTGTTCAGTTTCCACAAGTTTGGATTTTTACCTATGAATTTTCTATTATTGATTTCAACTTTTATAGCTCTGTGGTCTGAGAAGGTACTTCACAATAAATCAATGGTTTGGATTTTAAGGAGAATTGTTTTATGACCTAACATATGGTCTATTCTGGAGAATGTTCCATGCACTTTGGAGAAGAATGTGTATTTATCTGTTGATGGATGAAAAGATCTGTATTTGCCGATAAGGTCAAGTTGGTTGATTGTTGCAATAAGATCTTCTGTGTCTTTACTGAGCTTTTTTCTGAATGATCTATCATTAACTGAAAGGGGAGTGTTTAAGTCTCCAACTATTATTGTGGAATGATCAATCTCATTTTTCAATGTTGTCAGTATTTGTTCAATGTATTTAGGTGCTTTCATATTGGGTGTGTAAATATTTAATATTGTTGTCTTGCTTAAGTATTGAACCTTTCAGCAATAAATAGTGACCATCCTTGTCCACAATAGTGGATTTCACATTAAAATCTATTTTATCTGAGATTAATGTTGCCACACCTGTTCTTTTTCATGTATTATTAGCTTGATATATATTATTCCAAACTTTAATTCTCCACCTGTTCTTATCTTTAAGTCTAAGATGTGTTTCTTGTAAACAACATATATATGGGTCATGTCTTTTGATCCACGATATCACTCGCTGTCTCTTTACTGGAGTGTTCAGTCCATTTACATTCAATGTGATTATTGGTAGGTATATGTTTAGTGATGTCATTGTGATATGTTTATTTTCATGTTGATGATTTCTCTGTTGTTCTTATTAATCTGTTCTGGGACATTCTTCTTTATGGATGGTATGAGTTTTGGTTTTATATTTGTTGAGACTCCTGTATTGTGACTGTTAATTTCAAATGATACATTGTTAATCTGTTTTATGGCTACATACATAATTCCCCTTAGCATATAATTATTGAAATCAATTTTAACTATTTTATAAGTCTGAAATTTTCACTGCATCAAAAACAACTGTAACTTTTGTAGGGTATACCTCTTTTAATGTGATAGTATTATAGTTGTCATGATATGATCATGGATTCTGTTATCATAATATTGTAGCTTTGGGCTTGGTTTGGTGAAGTTTTGTGCCTTCCTTAACAGATTAGGAATTTGGATGAAGTGCCTTGAATTATCACCTAAAACATACATTTAGAGAAGAGCTTCTTTCAATATTTCATGTAATTTTGGTTTAATTTTTATGAAGTCTTTAAATTTCTCTTTATTTTCAAAAGTCTTAATTTCACCATTATATTTGATAGACAATTTTGCAGGATAAGTAATTCTAGCAAGGAAGTTTTTCTCATTCAGGGCTTTGAGTGTGTCTGCCCATTGTTTTCTAGCCAGCATTGTTTCAGCAGAAAAGTCAGATGAAAGTCTATCCAGTTTCCCTCGGAATGTTAGTTTTGATTTGAGCCTTGCTGTCTTGAGAAGCATCGCTTTGTGTTTTAGCTTATTAAGCTTAATTATAATATGCCTTGGCATTCTTCTTTTTGGATCTAACTTTTGCAGTATTTGATAAACATCTTGGCTACCTATGTTCTCTTTGTTGATAATCTCAGGAAAGTTTTCTGTCAGCATCTCTACAGCAATAATCTCTGTGTTGTCATTAATCTTCCCTTGTTCAGGAACTCCAATTGAACATAAATTATTCCTCTTCATGGAGTCCCATATGTTTCTTAATGTTTAACTTTCAAGAACTAACTTTAGGAAAACTGTTTAAATGGCAACAATTAGCCCAAACAGATGAAACTAAGGCATGGAAAAAGGCATTATCCTGTCACAAAATTGTGGACTGGGCCTTATAAGAGAACTGTCTTACTCAGTTTTCTATATTTCTGATAATGTGAGCCTTACATGAAAGTTCTCACATTGAATGAGATTTAATGATTGACACATTAAAAAATATTGATGGGAAAATTTCTTCTAGGCTGAAGTTGTTCTATTTGCTCTTGCTATAGTTCAGGAAAACCTTGTCTTACCTGGACAATGCATGTTACCTTCAGGGCTTGTGCTTCAGTGGCAGCTAGAATTACATTCAGCTTCCACACTCAAATGGCTGTAAATATGTATTAGTAATGATTTGTAGATTTTCACATCAACTGTATGCTTTCTCTTGCTGTTGTGCTACTGTGGACTTTATAGCAAATATCATTCTTGAAAATATCGTATGTATGTTGGGAGCACCAAAAAGCCTTTGTAGTGATTGCAGAACTCATTTCACTGATCAGATCATCCAAAAACTGTGTCAAGTTTTTCCTGTTTATCAGAGACTACCTTGTCCTTATCGTCCTCAGCCTTCTGGTCTAACAGAGAAAGCTAATGGAACAATAAAGGCTGAAATAGCAAAGCTTTGTGAAACTTTAAATTTATCCAGGATGAAGGTCCTTCCTTTAGTTATTTTAACTGAGGTCCACATTCTTCAGATCTCACAAACGTACTCCCTGTGAAATAGTTCCTGGGGGACCTAGGTCCTTCCTATGTTGCCCAAACTGACCTGAACATAGCTCAACCTAAACTGCGGAAGTAATACCAGTCTTTAATCCAGTATTCTAAAGGATATCTTTCACAGGTTAGAGAAGCCTCTGAAGGACAGAAACTGGATTCCTGAAGTCTGCCTAACATCATCCCAAGAGAATGTGTATATTGGAACAGACACCAAATAAAAGACTCCTCACCAGTCCATATGCAGCCAAGTAGTTAGGGCTGTTAGGTGCTGTCAGGTGGGTTCTAACTTGTCGTGGCCCTGTGTACAAGAGAACGAAACACTCCCTAGTCCTGCACAACTCTCACAATCATTTTTAAACCTGATCCCATTGCTGCAACCACTGTGTCAGTACATCTCATTGAGGATCTTACTTTTTGCTGACCATCCACTTTACCAAGTAAGATGTCTTCCTCCAGACTCTGGTCTCTTCTGACAATATGTCGAATGTACTTGGAACAAAGTCTCACTGTTCTTGCTTCCATAAAGTATTCCAGCTGCACTTCTTTCAAGACGGACTTGTTCATTCTTCTGGGAGTCCATGGTGTATTCAATATCCTTTCTCAGCACTGTAGTTCAGTGGTGTCAGTTTTTTGGTCTACCTGATTCACTGACCAGTTTTTGCTTTCATGTGAGGTGACTGAAAACACTAGGTCTTGGGTTAGGTGCACCTTAGTTCTTAGTGACATATTTGCTTTTTAACAGTTTAAAGAGGTCTGTTGAAGATTTTTCCAATGCAAAATGTCATTCGATTTCTTTACTGCTGTTTTCATGGGTATTGATTCTGGATCCAAGTAAAATTAAATCCTTGACGGCATCAATCTTTTCTCCATTTATTGTGATGTTGTTATGAGGAGTTACATTTTCGTTATGTTGAGGTGTAGTCTTTGATCTTCAGCAGAAAGTGGTTCAAGCCTTCTTTTCTTTCAGCAAGCTAGATTATGTCATTTGCATACTACAGGTTGTTAATGTGTCTTCCTTCCATCCTGATGTCCTGTTCCTCTTCATATAGTCCAGCTTTTAGGATTATTTTTTTCAGCATACAGATTGAATAAGTATGTTTAAAGGAAACACCTTCCCTGATGCACACCTTCCCTGATGTTAAACCATGAAATATCCCTTGTTTTGTTAGAAATGATTGTCTCTCAGACTACGTACAAGTTCCTCATGAACACAACTAAATATTTGAAATTTCTATTCTTCACAGTGTTGTCCATAATTTGTTATGATCCACACAGGTAATGTCACACTAGCAAACATCTTTCTGGTATTATCTGCTTTTAACCAAGATTCATCTAACATCTGCAGTTATATCCCATATGCAGCCAAATTAGAGAGGGTAAAACCTTGAATCCATTTGTCACTGTTAAGAAGTTAAAATGCTTCTTTGGACCAGCCAACACACCAGAGAATCAAAGGTATTTCAACACCCCTCTATCCAGCAACAAGAGTCCTGATGGTGCAACGGTGGTGCAACTTGACTACTGACTTAAAGGTCGGAGTTTCAAAACCACTAGTGTCTATGGAAGACAAAGATGTGGCAATCTGCTTCCATAAGGATTTATGTCCTAGGAAACCCTAGGGGTTGATACGAGTCAGAATTGACTGGACAGCAATGGCTTTGCTTGTGTTTCTTTTCTTGTTGTTCTTGGTTTTGTGATCAGGAGCAGACAATATCTAAGGAAGACCACTGACTCAAGACCCTGGACCAAGCCTGAAAATGCACTTCTTTGTCTGTTTTTCTTTTTAATTTGTTACAGCTAAACTGGGCAGATATTTATGCTCACTATTTTCAAAGTTTTTGTTGTTGGGTATGTGGTACTCTCCCAACCTCAGTTTAGCCTGCCCTTCCTTGGTAGATCTCTCAGTTACAGAGATATGATTGCTCTTGCTCTATGGATAAAAGACCAACAAAGAAATAGTTTATTAGTACAGAAAATCACTATTACTAGATTTCCACTGATAAATGCCCTCTTTTTGGATCTGAACAAATCCCAGGCTGTAATTTAACCTTTAATCTAAACCCTTACTTTACTACATAAATTACCCAACAAGAAGTAGCTAAAGAATCTTCTAAACCTAAAATTAGTACTCTTCATACTATAGGTCTATATCAACAACTGTGGAATGGATTCATCTGGCTAATTCCACAAGCAGGGAGATCAAATCAAGTTGCTCCCTTTGCAAGGAACCATCTAACCACATCCATTTGAGTAACCCAGTCATTGTCAGACCTATTAAATGGCTTCCAATGTCTAAATGTATCTTGTTTATAAACCATACCAGCTACTGACTGGTTGGCTATGATACTCAGGTACCTATTGAGTACTGGCTGGCTATGATACTCAGGTACCTATTGAGCAGCCCCTAATAGCACCTTTTGGCTATGTGCAAACTACCATTGGCCCTGGTGCTCACCAGCCTGTATTAGAAAATGCACTCAGTCTGAGATGGACTAAGATGTATTTTAGCTGAACTTTCTTTACTAGTTAATACATCTATATAAAGAGCTCAGTGGCTTCTTAGTGTTTCATTGGTTTGATCATTTAACAGCAGTATTTGAACCGCAGATAGGACTTGCAGATGTTATGGCACATGTAGAAATATTAGCTATATATATGTAAATTGCCCTAAGTGACATTGCCTGAGGGTTTCAAGAGGTTAATACCAAAACAGCGATGATGAGAAAAATAGAACTCCAAAATAGAACAGCCCTTGACATTCTCCCACAGACCGAAGAGGTAACTGTGTCATAATAAATTATGAGTGTTGTGTCTATATTTCTGACAATAGCACTAACTATGACAATAGCACTAACTACACTCTATGTTAGCCATATACGACGGGTAGTATCTCACCTTAATGGTCCAATTTCCTCATTCACTGACATTATAAGTAGTTAGTTTTTCTCTTCGGGTTGATGGTGGAAAAAATTGCTACTTTATTTTGGAATCTTTATATTCATCATCATTTCTGTTATTTTAAGTGTAAAGTGCTGTTTTGCCTTGGTTCGACATGTTTTATCCATGAAATGCTGTACTTCGAAATCATTGGATCATTCACATAAAATTATGCTGATTTCACAGACTTTCACCAATGATTGTGTTGTTTAATCACTTACCTCTTGTCAGCCTGGGCATGTTCCATCTTACCTTCTATTCCATCCTGATGGAGAACTTTTCCTCAAATGTAGCCCTGTTCATCAAAATATTCCCTATAAAACTACTCACCACGATAATGAGTTCTGTTAGAAAAGCTAGGCTAAGAAAAAAATGTTTATTAACCAAAACTCGTCAAGAAAACAGATGATGTTCTTACAAAAAATGAGCACTCCATTGTGGGTGATCACTGCTCCTTCACAGTCGCTTGATCAAAAGGAAGACAGAAATTTTAAAACACAGAGGCACTCATTGCAGGACAGGAAAGGCAATCATGGTCTCAACACGTACCCAGACGCAAAAGGTTAGAGTATGAACAATTTGTTTCTGGGAAGAAAGTGTATAACCAAATCAGCTGGCCTCATTCACCTAAGGAGTAAAATTTACTCCCTCCTAGCCAAATGGCCAATCCTTACATTTCAAGACTCCAAAGCTGAAGGTGAATCAATCATTACCCTCTACTTTTCACTTGGTCTCTATGCATAAAAACCTCGAACTCAATAGAAACAGCAAAGCAATTTGTATTTTCAATCAGCACTGCCATGATCCAGCTATACTTTTCCTCAAAAAATTTCCTGCTATTCATCACCTACCAGAGTATGAGATTTTCTTCCTTGACATACCCAAATTAAATGTTAAGCAACATTTCCTTTAAAAAGTTACATAGAAAATTTCTGAATCCTTGTCTTCTCTGTCAATATTATTTAGAGTCAACACAGTAGATGAGGTCAGAAATAATCTAAGTTGATAGTATGATAACTCTAGACCAAAGAGGTCAGATTTGTTTTTCTTATTTCTGTTACCTTTGCAAGTGGCAAAAAATTAATTTTGACAGTTTTTGATGAAATGCAAAATCCACAATAAAGTCAAGACATAAAGTGCTACAAATTGTTTACTTATAGGATCTGGAGGGCACTGGCTGAGAGAAAAAGTCAACCCAAAACAAGCAAAGGCTGTACAAGATCACTATTGTAAAAACACATGAAAATGTTTCCACACAGAAAGAAACAATCTTTGACGTTTATGAGGGAGGAGAGAAGTGGTGATGAAAAGATGCTAACTAGACAGTAGATGGAAACCCTGGTGGTACAGTGGTTAAGTGTTACAGCTGCTAACCAAAAGGTCAGCAGTTCAAATCAACAGGTGGTCCTTGGAAACTCTACAGGATAGTTCTACACTGTCCTAAAGGGTTGCTATGAGTCAGAATCTACTTGACTGCCTTTTTTTTTTCTTTTAAGACAGGAGATGGAAATCCTAGTGGCACAGTGGGTAAATGTTACAGCTGCTACTAAGTCAGATCCAACTCGATGGTACTTGGCTTGGCTGGCTACTTAAAAGTTTGGCAGTACAAATCCAACAGACATTCCTTGGAAACTTTATGGGGCAGTTCTATTCGGTCATATAGGGTCACTACGAGTTCAGTGTTGACTCAACGGCAATGGATTTTTAGACAGTAGATAAGCGGTAACTTTGGGAAAGTATAAGACCATAGACAACATTGAGGAGGTCAGCACAACATGACCAGGGTAAAATCACAGAAGTTTCACCAGCATATCCAAATTCCCTGAGAGACTGAGCTGCTGGTCTGAGGGCTCACCATATGGTCTGCGGAGACATCTAGCTGAATTGGCATAATATAGCCTATAGAGAAAATGTTCTACATGTGATTGTAATGAGTAGCAACTAGAGTCTTGAAAGCTTGCTGGTGGCTCTAGGATACATCTACTGGTCCTATCCTGGCAGGAATGAAAGAGAATCAAGAACAACACAGACACAAAGGAATGACAGGTCCAAAGGACTAATGGACCACAACCTTCACCAGACTCAGTCCAGAGCAGCTAAATGGTGCCTGTTTACCACCACTAAATGTTCTGCAGAGAGCACAGTACAGGGTACAAGACAGAGTAGAAGAAAATTAGAGAATGAAATTCAAAGTCACAAAAAAATAAATAAACAAAGACCAACCTTGCTGGTCTAACAGAGACTCTAGAAACTCTGAGAATATGGCTCCCAGACATTCTTTTAACTCAGAACTGGTCTCTCCTGAGCTTTGTCCTTCAGCCTGAGGTAGTAACAGCACTGTCAACGGTAACAGATGTAAGGGAACTGCTTTATAGTTCATTCATGCACAGGAGACTAACTGGGCACACAAGCCCAAAAGCAGAGATAAGAAGATAGAGACAGGAAAATTGGACTTACAAAAACAGAGAAACTGTGGTAGAGAAGGGGAAAGTGTTGACACGTGGTGGAGTCAGTGATCAATGTCACAAAGCAATTTGTGAGTCAACTGTTTAATGAGAAATTAAATTGCTTCTAAAGTTTCACCTAAACCACCTTAAAAAAAAGTTATGCCTTTGCCAAAGCTCATAGAACTGTACAACACAACAAATGAACCTTAATGTAAACACAAACTTTATAATTAATAATGATGTATTAATATTGGTTCATCAACTGTAACAAATTTATCACACTAACACAAGATGTTAGTAATAAGAGAAATTGCATCCTGTGGGAAACAAGATATGTAAGACTTTCTGTCTTTTCTGTGTAAACTTTCTACAAACCTAAAATTTCTCTAAAAAGCTATACATTTTTTTAAAATAAATAAAAAGAATATATATTTTAATGTATTTCCTATTTGACTTGATTTTAAATAGCAGTCTAATTACCAAATCTAATTACTAATTTTCTTCATTTGGATAATTTTCTACTTTTATTTTCACCTAAGATAACTCTCATAGATAAAATATAATAAATTTGAGAATTTTGT
Source organism: Heterohyrax brucei (assembly GCA_028571685.1). NCBI lineage: Eukaryota > Metazoa > Chordata > Mammalia > Hyracoidea > Procaviidae > Heterohyrax > Heterohyrax brucei. Next base: position 43,757,120 of record CM053152.1, read on the forward strand.
CTAATTCTCTCCAGTTCAGTAATGTCAACACAGCAAAAATTAATTTAAAGCACATATTTTAATATATGATTTACATTCATAATTGGATACTACAATTAGAAAACTAGGATTATTCAAAGACATTATATACTATAAGTTGTCACACAAGTGTTAGTTGCATTTATTTTCTCTGTGCATAGTCAATTGACCTATTCAATTATCCTTCCTGATAGCATATAATACTAGTTATTAGATTCTCTTATTTTGGTGCTAGCAGTAATAACCAACAGATGTAAATGTTGATTAAAGTCCTACAAAGTCGCTCTATAATTTTAGATCTGTACTTGCAGTCAGCTGTTAAACCTCTGGATTGTTCTTTCAGTTAGTAGCAAAAATCACTTCTGACATGTTTGAACATTATTCAACTCAGTGTCAGATTCTGTGTTAATTAGCCCTTTTTCTTTTTAATCTCTCTAATATGAAACCCAAAACAAGCAAATTGATTCATGGACTAGTTTCACAAAGACTACTCCTGAGAAGAGCAGAAACAAATACTAGGCCGGTAAAGCTCCATTTTCCCTTGCTCTGTTCTCGCCCACCGTGGTCCACCAGCTCAAGGCTTTCCACATCATATGAGCGCGTAGTAGGGCTCCTCACCTTGTGCCATCTATAGAGATATGACTCTGAGGACAGTCAATATTAAATGTAAAACAAGTTCTCAGACTCTGCTCCAATCCTGATACTCCTTATCCCTTTCTATTAATAGGTCCTATTATTGTACCCCACTGTTTTAATCTTTTTGTGAAGTTAGTTCAGGGGCATCATGATACCCAGCTCCAGTGGATACCATTCACAGTTTCAGCTGGCAACTCAGACATCCTTCAAGTTTCCACCACCCAGTCTGCATCTTGAAATGGTTCTGCTCATGAGACGATTATCTGCAAAGTAGAGCTTAATCTCGCCAGCTGTCCTTTTCTCAGTGAGCTCATAAAACAAAAATGTTAAGTGCTTTAATGTGCCAAGGAACTAGAAACACAAATTTACATTACATACAGTCCACTCAGCAAAAGGTAGAGGTACATAATTAAGCAAATAAATGTGAAATGCAACAAAATTGTAGTAAAAGCGTATCTAAGATACTTCAAGAATGTAGAAGTTTGGAGTATGAGGATTAGGGAACACCTCACAAGACATGACACTGAAACTTGACTACTATTTAAGCTCTACTTGGGCAGAATCTCTCTGGTTCTAAAGAAAAAGAAAGGAAGAAATCAGGGACTTCCAAGTAAAACACAACATGTGTCTGAAATCTCCTGTCACATACAGATCTCTTAGAATGGCTAAGTGCAAGAGTCAGCCTTTGGACCAAACCTAGCTTACTGCCTATGAGATAAGAATGCTTTTTACATTCGTTTTTTTTTATTTATTCAATATGACTGAGTGAAAATGTACATTCCCGTATAAATTTACATGCCCACCTATATGCAGCTTCCACTGCTCTCCCTGTCCGGTGACTATACACTATTCCTCTCTGCTCCATACATGTCTCATCCTCCCAACAGCCTCCTTTCCGCTCCTCTCCATCCACTCTCCTTCCTCCAACCACAGGTCAGCAGGCTGATATCCTATAGATGTATAGAACCATAAAGTGCATACAATATATGGTCACTCTGCATTGGTGGTTGGACCAAATAAAAAGAAGAAGATTCATGAAAATTATATGCAATTCAAATTTCAGCATCTACTGATAAAATTGTTTTAATTTTCCTGGAATCCAGATTTCAAACTTGCATAGAAGTTATGGTAACCTTCAGAGATCATTGCCTCGGTGTCCTTTTGAACCTCAAGCTTTGAAAAATCTGGTTCCTAAAAGCCACTTTTGAGTCGCATAATAGTCTAGATGAACTATTAAGCCCATTTTGGTTTGGGCATCGTGCTCTTTTGAAGAATTCAGTTTCTGGAAACAGGCTCCAAAGGTCAGACTGGGAGTTAGGGTTAGGATAAATCAGTAACTATTTTAATTACTCCTAAAGACAGTGCTGTGTGAAAATCCTCTTGACTACAAATTTGTTTACCATTTCTGTTCCCAAACTTTTTTCTAGGGCAATGCAAATAAGATTTGGTGTAAAGATTTTGGAAGCTCTTTAATCTTCTGAACATTTCTGTTACTCTAGTGGAAATGTTATCCCAGTTTGAAAATTACACATTCAATAAATTTCAATCAGTTTCTATTATTGGCTTAATATGAATTTTGTTTTAATACATCCATGCCCACTCTCTTCCAGATTGTCTATGCCTGTTTTCACATTACAATAGCACAGGTGAATAGCTATGACAAAGATGTTGTGTCTCACAATCCTAAAATACATACTCTCTGGTCCTTTACAGAAAATGTGTTGAGTCCTGATTCAGTGTAACGGAAGCAGGGAGTCTTGGAAGTAGTGAGACATGAGGAAGCAATTTTGGGGACATTTTTTCACTGATGTCAGCAGGTAGACTGTAGCTGATGGAGAGTTATTGAAGCAGGAGCGTTTTAAATAGTGTGGCAATAAAATCATATTTCTATTTTTGGTAGTTTTGAAGGAGCAAGGCTAGAAGCAAAGATAGTTGATTGGCCAATGCTATCTCACCAGAGAATGCTGTCTGCACTGGACCAGCAGTAGTGAGATGGAAAGGAATGTCTGGGAGTTAGAATTAATACAATTTCATGATGAAGTCAATATATGCGGGAGGAAGTAAGGGCCTTAGTTTCTAATCTGGGTTAGGCTTAGGTTTAGTCTTAGACTGTGGCAGGTATATGACTGTAAAAAGGATATGCCTGGGAGAATGTTTAGTGTAATTTAAATATATGTGCAAAAAGCCAAGAGATTCTGGAACTAAAATGAGTCTGTAGACTTGGAGTTTAGAATGTGAGGTGGTGAGCTGTAATAAGAAAGGAGAGTTAGTTCGGAGTCTGTCACACAAAGATTTGTTGCTCAAGGAGCTGTTGTTGCAAGGTGTCATTGAGTCAACTTTGAATCAGTGATGCTGTGTGACACTAGGGATCCCATGGAAGAAAGCAGGACTGTCACACTGGGTTTTGTCTTAGTCGTCTAGTACTGCTATAATAAAAATATCACAACTACATGGCTGTCTTAGTTGTCTGGTACTGCTCTGACAGAAATACCACAAGTGGGTGGCTCTAATAAAGAGAAGCTTATTCTCACCCCATCCAATAAGCTAGAAATATGAATTCAGGGCGCCAGCTCCAAGGAAACTCACTCTCTCTCTTTCTCTCCATTGGCTCTGGAGGAAGGTCCATGTGATGCACCTGTCTTTTGCTAGTGTAGGAGCATCTCCAGCTCAGGAACCTCCAGTTCAAAGGACATGCTCTGCTCCCACCCCTGCTTTCTTGGTGAGTTGAGGTTCCCAACTCTGCTTGCTTTCCTTTCCTTTTCTCTCTTGTAGGATAAAAGATGGTATAAGCCACATTCCAAGGAAACTTCTTTACATTGGGTCAGGGAAGTGACCTTAGCGAGGGTGTTCCAGCCCTACGACAATCCTCCTTAACATAATCCAATCTTGCCCTATTAATCACAGGCAGCGATTAGGATTGACAACATTGGACAGTCACTAAATGCAGGACAACCACACAACAATGGGAGTCACGGTGCAGCCAAATTGATACACACAAATTTTGGGGAACATAATTCAATCTGGTACAGGTTTTCTTGGCTGTCATCCCTACAAGGAACTCTGGTGGTACAGTGCTTAAAAGGTATGAGTGCTAACCAAAAAGTCAGCTGTTCTTTTGGTAACTCTATGAGCAACAGATTTTCTTTTTCGATCCTTATGAGAGCAGATCACCAGGTCTTTTCCTGCAAAGCTGCTGGTGGATTGAAGAACCAGCTCAATTAGCACTAGTTGTTTCACCAGAACTCCTCCTTGATTAAGCTAAAAAAATTAAGATTTGTCCTGAGAACAGTAAGAGTTGTTGAAAATGGAGACTGTGTTTAAATAAAAATTAGCTGGATCAAATCTGAATTTGCAAAATATCACTCTGTGATTTAGAGAAGAACAAGGCTTTACGTAAGGAAGGCAAATAGATTAGATTGCTTAATAATGCAGATGAGACATAAACTGAGATTTGACCTGAACTGAGGTCATGATAGGGGGATGCACAGTAGTGGGAGAATTTAAGACAGTTAGGTTTCATAACTGATTGACTGAAGATAATGTTAACCTGTTGCCATCACTTTGATTCTGACTCACAGTGACCCTGTGGGACTGAGTAGAACAGCCCCATACGGTTTCCAAGGAGTGTCTAGTAGATTCCGACTATAAACCTTTTTCGGTTAGCAGCCAAACTCTTTAACCACTACACCATCCGTCAGGGCCCCAAAGATAACGTAAAGAGTAAAACACAGCAAATCTGGACACCTAGGTAGAAGGGGTTGCCATTCGCTAGAATGAGAAGAGGGTTTGGAAGGGAATATGAGCTTTATTTTGAACAGGTTAAGAGTAGATGTAGTTCTGAAAGGAGACAGCAAGTCAAAAGACAGATTTGAGCTTCTTTAGTGTACTGAACGTATTGCTGTCAAGTGGATTCTGACTCACGATGACCCTACAGGCAGAGTAGAATTGACCGATAGAGTTCCCAAGGAGTGCCTAGCAGATCTGAACTCCTGACCTTTTGGTTAGCAGCTGTAGTGTTTAAGGACTACACCACCAGGGTTTCCTCACTAGTGTAGGAAGGTACTCACTGAAAGCAACTGGAGTCATAAACCTGAATGTGATCACCCAGGAGGAGCTTACAAATGACAGAAGAATAATGCTGAGTCAGAATCCTGGTCAATATTTACTTTCAGGAGAAGGAGCTCACAAAGGAAGCTGGGAAGACACAAACAGAGGAGCTGAAGGGCAGTGCCACGTTGCAGTGCTTGTCTGCTCTCTCACTAGAACCTTTCTGGCGTCTTCTCCCCATCAGCATTTGAATAAGATTAATCCCTTCCCCTTAAACAAAACCTCTCTTCACAATAATAAGTGACGTGTATACCGTGCTTGAGGAATTCTGGTAGTGCATGGGTTAAAGTGCTTGGCTGCTAACTGTAAAATCAGTGGTTAGAACCTATCAACTGTTTCACAAGAGAAATAGACAGCAATCTGCTTCCTTAAAGATCGCAGCTTCAGAAACCTTATGGGGCAGTGCTACCTGTCCTTCCTTGTCCTGGTGGCTGCCCACAGCATCCACTGCTGATGGGCTGACTACTGTAAGCGCTCTCTTTTGTCTGTATGGACAATGTACAGGTTTACTAGGTTGGGACCTAGCACTTAATGGGCTTTCCTTCAGACTCAGCTGTTTATGTCCTTCTCTTATCGCTAATCCTCTTAGTTCACTTAAGAATCCTCTGAGAGTTGCCCTGATAATTAATCTTCAGATGTCTTAGTCATCTAGTGCCGCTATAAAAGAAATACCACAAATGGATGGTTTTAACAAACAAAAATTTACTTTCTCACAGTCTAGTAGGTTAGAAGCCCTTATTAACGGTGTCAGTTCCAGGAGAAGGTCCTTGTCATCAATCTTCCCCTGGACTAGGAGTTTTTCCTCACCAGAACCCAGGGACAAAGAACAGGCGCTGCTCCCAGCACTGTTTTCTTGGAGGTGGGAGACCTCCAGCTTTCTGCTAGCTTCTCTTTCATCTCTTGTAAGATAGAAGGTGGTGCCGGCCACACGCAAGGGAAACTCCTTTTATGTTGTATCAGTGGTGTACCTGAGGTCGAGTGTTGCATTCCATCCTAATCCTCTTTAAGTACACAAATGCAAAAAAAACCAAACCTACTGCCGTTGAGTCAACTGAGACTAATAGCAACCCTATAGGTCACAGCAGAACTGCTGCATGGAGTTTCCAGGGAGCACCTGGTGGATTCCAACTGTTGAACTTTTTGCCCCAAGCAGAGATTTATAATTTATAGCACGTAAGACAACCGTAGAAGGAAAGACAACCACACAGTACTGGACCCAAGTCAATCCATGACATCACCTTTGCCTTCCAAAGCTATACCAGGTACTCTGCCTACCTGTACTTACAGCCACTAGCACGTACCTCTAACGTGGTGTGTATCACACTACAGTGCGCTTGCCTGCTGTTGGTCTGCCTTTCCATATGCAGTGCAATCTACTAGAGCGTGGGAAATGTCTTAGTCGTTGTTTGATCACCAGTAACTAGCATGTTATCCATGGAAATTTAATGAGAAAGTTCCTGAATAAACGAATGCATGCTGCCACCATTTTACAGACAAAAGACCTTATGGGAAAGCAGTAAATTATCTTACAAAACATGGTTGCCATAAATCCAAAATTAGAACAACAAATATAGAACAATCTGCATAATTTTGCAAAAATATTGAGTCACTAGACGGGAAGCAAAACTTTGATCTTTCCTTATTAAAACATTTAGAAATAACTGTACTCAAAATCAGAAGCTAGTTTATGGATTATAACTTGATAGTTCATTCAGAACCACATTAAATTTATTCAAATTTTTGTAGTAGTTATAGTTTAAAATAACTCAACTCTTTAAGAAATGTAGGGTCAAGTTGTAGCTGTGGACTTGGCTAATTTGCTAACCTTCTCTGAGCTTCAATTTATTTACCAGCAAAATGGAGTCAATATAAACTGCCCCCTTATCCAAAACAAACAAATAAATAAATAATAATGAAGATTAAATTTGGCCCCTTATGGAGAGGACCAAACCAGTGACTGGCACAAGTTTAAGAATACATGAAAGGTGGGAGCCCTGGTTGCCCGGTGGTTAACCACTCAACTACCAAAAAAGAAAAAAAAAGTGAACAATTCAAATGCACCGGACCCTCCACAGGAGAAAGATGTGGCAATCTGCTTGTGTCAGGATTACAGCGCTGGAAACTTGACAGGTCAGCTTTACTCAGTCCTGCAAGGTCTCTGTGAGCTGGAATTGACTTGATAGCAAAGGATGTAGATAAAGCAAGAGACAGTTTCTTTATTATGTGGGATCTTTTTTTACTAGCAACAGGACATATTTGAGTAATTTTTTGAGGAAAGTTGTTAATATTATTTCTGAATCATTAATATTTCGGAGCTGAAAAGTAATTCAATGTTTAAGAAAATATTGAGGTATTTACTTTTATGTATGCAAATAGATGTATGTACCTTTTGACCCGTCAGTTACATTTCTTGGAATATGTCCTAAAAATACAGTGTCATAAAAGCAACAACAAAAAGCCACTGATCACAGAATTATTTGAAATAGCAAAAGATTTAAAACTAAATGTTCATCAGCAGGGAACTGGTGAAATAAACCTGTAGTTTTCGGCTGTGAGAAGGAATGAGCAGTATCTCATATACTGTCATGGAACTGCTGGTGGCATAGTGGTTAAGTGCTGTGGCTGAAACAAGGATGGGAGTTCAAGTCCACCAGGTGCTCCCTGGAAACTCTAATGGGAAGTTCTACTCTGTCTATAGAGTTGTTATGGGTTGAATTGACTCAATGGCAGTGAGTTTTTTTTTAATTATTATTATTGTAAAGTGGTTTCTATGACACCCTGGGAAGCAAAAAAAAGAAAAAGGTGAGCAAAATTAGGTATAGCCTGAAAAGAGGACTGTACGGTAAGTTATACAGAGAGACGGTAAGACAGACACATAGATAGATAGGTATACGCACAGGTAAAAGATTGTCTTCTGCAGTGTCAGTGGGTGAATTAGAACTGCTAACCTTTCATTTAACAGCTGAAAATAAACTCTTTGTGTATCCAGGAATCCCACTTATGATCTAGAACTATGCAAGTATTTCACACAATTATAAATTAAAATTAAAAACAATCTTCATATAGAAAACAAAATAAATGAAACTAAATGTGAATCTTGTTGGTGGTATAACCACCTAGACAGGCATTATTCCAAGTGGCCTTAAAACACGGTAATTTGACTGCATGATATAATTTACGATGAAATTTAAGGACAAACGAAAGTAGAATTTAGGAACAAAAATAGCTATAAAAACAATTTTTTGAATCTATTTTCTTTAACAATATTATTGACAGCAGTTTTGATGGTGAGTATTTAGGTGGTGTTATTTTGAAAGTTGTATGCGAATTGTGGAAAAAAGTAATTGAATAATTATATCTTATTATAGTTCTGTTATTCCCAGTGTAGTTGAAAACCAAGATTCTTGGTAAGGGGAAAATATATTTGTAGGTGGCTCATGTATTTCCTCACTCTGTCAGCTGAACAAAAATGAAAGAGAATGAGGTGTCCAGTAGAAATGGACATCCCACTGAAAGAAAAGATGCATCCTCAGAGAAACAGTTTATTCTAGGCATGGGCTCAGAAGTGTTTGGGAAAGATCTGAAATATCTTGTAATAGATAGCAAAGAAGTTATCAACTCTGTCAAAGATCATATCAGTAGGATATAGCAGTTAAAGAGATTCAGACTAGTCAAAAATCAGATGCTTTAACTTTAATAAGAGCCCTGGTGATGCTGTAGTTAAGCACTCGGCTGCAAATCCACTTAGGTGTTCCACAGGAGAAAACCGTGACAGGCTATTCCACAAACATTACAGCCTTGGAAACACTACGGAGCAATTCTGCTCCGTCCTGTAGGGTCACTATGAGTTGGAACTGACTCGACAGCAACGGCTTTTTGAGAGGTTTACTTTAAGAAGGATAATTACAGCGCACTGAGAAAACTAATATGTCTAAGTCTTTCTGATCGTAATGAAACTTGGTCACCTTTAGAGAGCAATGATGAATGAATTCAATATTTTGAAAATTGTTTATTGAAAGACGCAAGCATTTATCCCTCTTCGTGTCTGAATTACATCACTTGTTGTCAGTTGACTCTCCTGATAACTCAGTGCACGTCAGAGTAGAACTGTGCTGCACAGGGCTTTCAGTGAGTGACTTTCTGGAAGTGCATTGCCAAGTCTGTCTTCTGAGGCATGTGTGTGTAAATTCAAACCTCCAGTTTTTCAGTTAGCAGCCCAGCATGTTAACTTTTATACCACTCACACCTCCTACGTGGACTACAAAATCCGAAACCAAACCCCCTATTGTTGAGTCAATTCCAGCATAAAACTACCTCATGGAGTTTCCAAGGCTGTAAATCTTTATAGAAACAGACTGCCGTGTATTTCTCCTGTAGGAAGGCTGATGGATTTAAACTGCTGACCTTTTGGTTAGCAGTCAATCAGGTAAACTATTGCAGTATGAACTATACCACTGGGTAAAATCACGTAATAGATAAAGGAAATAAAGCTCCATCAAAATATTCCAAATTATAAAATGACCAGAAAAGGTAGTTTCAGACTGTCACTATTTTGTAACTTCCAATTAATTAATGTCTTCAGGCATCGAGTGTCAATGGTTGCTGTCATCACCAAAGAGAGAAATAGCCAGATAGAAGAATTTGCCATCCTGCTAAGCCAACAAACCTAAACCTGATTAAAACCTTAGAATTAACTTCCACTGACAGAAAATAGAAAACACAGAACACAATCAGCACAATGGGACGGGTAGAGGGACAAGTCTCTAGAGGCTTATTGTCCAATCACAATACATGGCCTTATTTGGATCTTGATTCAACAAATGAAAAAAGAAAAAAGTAAATCGTTATGAGAACTACGGGTAATTAAGTCTGGGTGAGGTCAAAGAGCCAAAAATTTTCTACTTTCAGCTGTTACAAAATACATGCCTGAGGCTAGAACATAGTTTTAGTCTGAGTAGTAATTAGTATGGTTAGTATGAAATGCACGCTGTAGAAATACATTGCTGTGTTGTAAATTTTTTTTTCCATATTGCCTATAGAGGCATTTTATTAGTTGCAGTAATTTATGTTTTTAATCTTTTTAGTTAATATACCCAGAGGCAATGGAACTGGAGCAGCTAAGAAGGCAAAAATAAATACAATATCATGCATAAATCCAAAAGCATTAAAAAAGCAATTCTGTTTTTTGGTTTCTGAAACTAAGTAGGTCAAATGCTTAAAGAAAACTACAAAACCATTCCTTTTTGATCAGTGACTTATAACATGTACAAATTATAATTTTCAGTATTTGTACCTATTATTTATAAAAATAGGAATATTGAACTTCAGAATAACAACTCCAGCTTAAAACCAATTTATTCTAGAGTCTCTATTGTCTCCTTAAAAGTAACAGCCACTTTTCTCACATTTCTGAGAAATTATTTTCCTGATTATGGTGCCCTCACAAATCATGATTTTGAACTTTTAGAATAATTTTAATTTTTGATCACTTATTTAATTGACATAGATTCCACTGGAGATTTTGTATGTTTTCTTCGTCGGTAATAATGAATGCCATTAGATGCCACCCCTCGCTTCACAAATCAGGATTCCTCCACTTTTACCACAATGTCAGGCACCAGGCACCAGGTACCAGGAATGAGATGAATCCTTTCTTGGTGTTGATACTTAAACACTAATGGTGCAAAAGTAATGCTTAAGAAAACTACTGGCTCTTCAGAACAAATCAAGGCTGTGGCAGCTGACTGTACCAGTAGTAGTATATTCTTTGCCGCCATAGCATGTGCATGAAAAAGAAAAATGAAATATTTAAAAATGCCCTTGATCACACAGCAAAAAATAGTAAAATACGGTAACTTCAACCCGAGAATGCATGTCGTTTTGTGTGTGTGTAACTAAATGGGAAACATGCGTAAGTACCGTTGCAACCTACCAGATAGGATCATTGTCCCCAGAACAAGGCTCTGTAAGCCTGTCACAGGGAAAAGTTATTGAGCAGCAAGTTGAGCTAGCTCCATTTTTATTGAGCGCCATTTTTATTTGAAAGAATGGCTAAACAGACAAGCTACAGTTATTGAAATGAGAGTATTTGGCAGACAGTTTCTCAAAACGGAACAAAGTGAGTATGAAACTTCAAGGAAAATGATATGTATGGTCAATGATACATGTGAAGCTTTCCAATGAAAATTTGAGTTTTGAAAATGTCTATCTACTACCATGAATGAGATCACTTCATAATAGTTAACTTTTAATAGTAATTAAAGTCGTTTTTGACTGAGTTCGGTAGCAAAAATGAAACGTATCAACATTTGGAATATCTGTGTAACTCAGTGAAAGAGTGTTTTCTGAACATGAGTGTGTGACGTTACAAAAGCATGCATAAGGAAAATGCTCATTCAAAGTTTTAGTGAATTTCGAGTACAAAAAGTTCACCAATAGGGTTTGAGACAACACATCGCAGCCACATTTTTAAAAGCGCCGCTTGTTAAGTTTTGGCATAGGATCAAAGAAACTATTAAAACGCTTCCCCTTTTTTGAACTACATATTTGTATGACACCGTGTTTTCTTCGTATACTTCAAACAAAACAGCACATTGCAACAGACTGAATACAGAATCAGATATCAGAATTCTGTTTTATGCTAAGCCAGGGCTTAAAGTGATCTGTAAAACAAAAACAAGGTCACGCTTCTCACTAAATTTTCATACTGAAAAATATAGCTTTTCAAATAAAAAAATATGCTTTTAATGTGTAAGTTTTGCTGTTGTTTTGTAAATTTAATTTTTAAAAACTTTCTCAGTTTAAATTTCTAATACTGTAAACATTGATAGAGTGAAATAAACCAATATTTTCTATAATCCTCAATAACTTTTAACAGCCTAATGGTGTCCTGACATCAAAGAGCTTGACTCTGCAAAATGTCCCTTTTGGTTATAGATGAAATTTGGGTTCTAAAACCTTACCTAACCTCCTATATCAGAATTGGACTGGGCCAGGTGTGAGCATAGAGATTCTCTTTCTTTCTTAGACTTTGTTCTGTTTTCTTCTAAAGGACTGGGGGTGAATGGCGGGGTCCATTTACTAAATATGTCAAATGGGAGTTGTGTATTAAGAGGGAGAGTCAACCCTATGTAGAAAGAGCATTGTGATCTTCTTACAAGGTGCCCAGCTCCTTGGCTAAGTGGGCTGCTAGATAGTTTCAAAGCTTCTCTTTGGCAGGAGAGGGAAGGAAGGGTCCTAGAAACATTCCCACCACCACCACCATCACCTCAGCAGAAGCCTTGAACCCAACAAAAGGGATTCTAAAGGTCTGGACAGAGCCTTGGAATCAGAACTTTTAAAAAGCAGCCAGTAATTGTGAAGTAGGTAGTCCCTGAACCAAATAATAATAAAAAACCTTGTTGCTGCTGAGTCCAGTCTAACTCATTGTGACCTTATAGGACAGAATAAAATTAAAAAAATAAAATAAAAAAATCTGTTGCCATCAAGCCAATTCCAACTCATAGCAATCCTGTAGGTCAGAATTAAACTGTCCCATAGTCTCCAAGGATCACTTGGGGGATTTTGAACTGCCGTCCTCCTGGTTGGCACAGCACTTAACCACTAAGCAACCAGCGTTTCCAAGGAGCACCTAGTAGATTTGAACTGTCAGCCTTCTGGTAGCAGCTGTAGCTATTAATCACTACACCACCAGAGGAAACCTGCTACAGTGGTTAAGTACTAAGTCTGGTAACCTAAAGGTCAGGAGTTCAAATCTGACAGGAGCTCCTTGGAAACTCTATGGGACAGTTCTCCTCTGACCAGTAGGGTTGCTATGAGTCGGAATCAACGAGAGAGCATTGCCCCTGAACCACACATGTAACAATCCGCCTTTAGGAGAGTGTGTGCCTCTGTGTGTGTTGTTGTTGATATTGCTGGATACCACCCAATTGGTTCCAATTCCTAGCAACCCTGTGTTCAACAGAACAGAACACTGCCTCATCCTTCACCCTGCTCACAATTACTGTTATGCTTAAACCCATGGTAGCAGCCACTCTGTCAACCCACCCCATTTAGGGTCTTCCTCCTTTGGGCTGACTTTCTACTTTACTACAATATCTTCTCCAGGGACCGATCCTTCCTGACAACTTGACCAAAGTATGTTAAATGACGTCTTGCCATTCTTGCTTCTAACGAACATTCTGGTTGTACTTCTTCCAAGACAGATGTGTTTGTTCTTTTGGTCAAGCATGAGAGAAAACGCTGGTGAAATTAGAGCAAAAGTTTAGGTGATTATTAGACTAGTCATTCAATTACATCCAGAAAGAATACCTTGCCTCATGATTTTACTTAGATCAAGATAGATGTGTTGCCAGCAGGGCACAGTAATTGATCTGGTTAAATGTGAGAGGAGGAAAAGATGGATTTGTCAGTCTGGAACTCTAGGTAGGAGAATGGCTCTTGAAACAGACTCATTCTGAAAATAAACCTGATGCAAAATGAATGTCAGTTACTGTGTGCCATTGGGCCTATCCATCTTCACCTAGTTTTCAGTGTCATTTGCTATGTTATACCTTCACAAAGTACCCACAATAATAATATTCAGTGTCCCGTAGATTCTTCAGAAATGTACAATTCATTTAACTGTCTAATGAAACATAACCTTTGTCTTCACACAGAGGCAAAGTGCCAGTACTAGTGTAGGTAGGTTCTAGCACCATAGAAGCTGTAATACCGGCAGGTACACCACCAATATTTCAAATACTACTGAGATCACTAAATGTATTACTTCATTAATAAGAACCAGTGCAAGGCTAGTCCCTATGAGGCCAGCCAAGCCTGTTGGATATATCCCCAGTTTCCAAGCTGTTGTAGCATTCCATCATCTCTGATATTGACCACCCTCCATTCTCCTCCCTCTTCCGCCCTCTGTTGGAGCTCAGTAATTTGCTGCAAAGTTTCACAGAACTCAGACCGTACCTACTTTTACATGATTTATTAGGGAAGTAACGAGCTACAACTTGGGATCAAGACCAATGTGGAAGTACCAGTGGCAGGATCAACTTGAAAGTAACAGGCTACAACTCAGAATCAGCATCAGAAAACTCGCAGGCAAGGCCTGAAGTCGCACCCAGAGTGAAGAGCACATTCCTTCCTTCCTCAGAGTGGGACAGCTCTGTCAGCTCTTTCTTGGCCATATACTCCCACTCTTGGCCTTGCAAGTCCCTTCAAGATAGGTTTCCTCTCAGCCCCCTCAGGACAGGTTTCCTCTTGGCTATTCATGCCTCCTATTGGTCGTGTGTGTGTGTGTGTGTGTGTGTGTGTGTGTGTGTGTGTGTGTTTCTATTCAGCCATGCATACCACTGGACTCTCCCATCCTGTCCCCTCTCCTCTCTTCCTCACCCTTCCCTTCCCCTTCCTCCCCATCGTCTCTCTCTTTTCTCTCTCTTCTTCCTTCTTCCCTCCCTCCCTCCTTTTCTCTCTCTCAGCTCTAGCTGTCTTTCTTCAGTGTAACAACCCTTGACCCAAATTAGAGCACTTTTAACTCCACTGGCCAGCCTTCTACCCAAAGACATTCAGTTCTCTCTGTGCTATTTCTCTCTTCGTGTATTCTCCTTGCTTCTAACCATTTCTGTGGGATTGGTTCCTGTCTTAGTCATCTAAGGCTGCTATAACAGAAATGCTACAAGTGGTGATTTTAACAAACAGAAATTTATTCTCTCACAGTCTAGTAGACTACATGTCCGAATTCAAGGCGTCATCTTCAGGGGAATGCTTTCTCTTTATGTTGGTTCTGGAGGAAAGTCCTTTTCATCAATCTTCCCCTGATCGAGGAGCTTCTCCAAGAGGAATCCTGGGCCCAAAGGACGCATCTTGCTCATGACACTGCTTTCTTGGTGGCATGAAGCTGCCGTTGCTCTTTACTTGCTTCACTCTTCTGTATTTTAAAAGAGATTGGCTTATGACTCTGTCTAACATTGTAGCTTTCATAAATATAATTGCCACTAATCCATCTTATTAACATCATGGTAACAGGATTTTACCACAGAGAGGAAAATCAAATCAGATGACAAAATAGTAGACAATCACGAAATATTGGGAATCATGGCCTAACCAAGCTGACACTTATTTTAGGGAGAACTAATTTAATCCATGACAGTTTCTTCTACAGGTAAGTGGCTCAGTCCTATCAGGTAGACCTTCAAATCATTATTCGCGTACTAACCAACCAATCCCCTAGCTGGGCTAAATTCACCAATCCCCTCTCTAGACCACAAGTAACTTCATCTATTGGCATATTAATAGAGGTTTTCTGTTGGCAGGAACTGGCTTCTTCCCTGGACAAAATTACTAAGCTTCCCCAAAGATCTAGGGCAACTGTAAAAACTCCTCAGGGCTTACGAAAAAGCTCTCAAGGAAATTCTATTGTTATTGTTTGTTTGTTTTCACAGAACTAAAGGCAAAAGGCCAAATAAAGTAACTCATTTCACCACCATCACCCTTGGTGGTCGGGTTTCAGTTGAGCTTCCATACTAAGAGTAGGAAGAAAGATCTGGTGATGTGCTTCCTAAGAGTAGTCAACGAAAACCCTGTGGATCACAACAGAATATTATCTCACAAGTGCTGGAAGAAAAGCCCCCTAGATTAGAAGTCACTCAGAATACATAGTGGCCTCGACAATGAACTGGGCCATACCAATGACTCTGAGGACGGCCTAGGACTGGGCAATGTTTCGCTCTATTGTACATGGGTTGCTATGAGCCTGGAGCTAACTGAACAGTAACTAACAATAACATCTTAGGCAGAATCTAAGTTGATAAATCATTAACACTGTCTTGTAGTCCCATATGATTCCTGTGAGTAATGATTTTTAGAAAATGTTGAAATGTCAATACCACACATAACGGACCTAAATGACATTTTGCTTTGTAAATCAGGCTTTTGCACTAGTTTAGCACTCTGGACTTCTAGAACTGACCTTTTTCTTTCAAGATTTACTCTCTCCAACACTCATCCCTTGTCCCTGCAACCCTCACTCTGTTTATCAAGCTCAGCTTCCTAAAATAAATTTTGATTTCAAGTTTCTTTACATTGTGTGTTGTTACCACACTGCTTTTCTTTACAGAGCACCTTAGATCTGTTAGGCATTCAGTTAACAGTTCTCACTTATTATCTCTCCTCTTCACCACTAACTTATAATGTTAGTCTTATTCTCCTCATTTCACACTTGAGAAAATAAGGTTCAGTGAGCTTAAGAAAATTTATCCAACAAAGTAGCCAGTATCTGCCTGAGATGGAACTCTTAACTAGTTGGAAGATTCTGGCTCCAAATCTTTATTTCTATCTAGCCCATTGGCCTAAGGATGCTCGGCTACATTGATAGCCTAAGATTTCTAAATTTAAAAAAAAAGGTTGAGGTCAGTCCCCTTGACTTGTAACTACTGAAACTCACAGCTGACCTTGCCTATTTCCCACAGCAATGTAATAGAAATCTACTGGAAAAGAAAATATACAGCTGAACCTGTTAACTTGTCTTTACCAAAGGCCCATCAAATCGCTGTGTGGAGTCAGACCTCCTCAAATATACTCAAAGATAGCTGCGTCAAGCCATTTAATCACACAGCGGCACAATAAAAATAAGAAGGACTAATACTTATTGAGTTCTGTCAAAGACTCTGTCCAAGAGCAAAAAATAGAAAGCTGCTTTCTAAAATATCACTTAAGGATAGTTCAAGACTGATTGTCTTCTTGCATGTGCAAACACTGCTTCAAAATCTAGAATGCACCTGGATGTCTTCGTGTTTTCAAGTCTTTTAGGTTCTGCATCCTTTTCAATAATCTAATGGGTTGTGCTGTTTTGGAACAAATCCAGGCATTAAATTTAAGGAATGTAACTAAGCTCTTAAAGAGGTCCCGGGGTGGTGAAAACAGTTAAGCAATTAATTATTAGCTGAACGTTTGCAAGTTCAAATTCACTCAGAGGTACTTCAGAAGAAAGATATGGTGCTCTGCTTCCAAAAGGTCATGGCTTGAAACCTGTGCGAAGCAGCTCCGCTCTGCACGCATGAGGCTGCCTTGAGTCAGAGCTAACGGGAGCATAACTAACATCTCACTAATCATGTTTTTGAGAAATCTTGCCTTGCTTAAAAATCAGGCTATTAGAAAACGTATTATTTTTCATTGTATCTTCTAAAGCTAAGGTATATTTTTTTAAATTAACTGAAAATGTTTCCATTTGTCATGGTACTCAAGTCTTTTTTTTTGAAGAACAACTGTGGTAAAAATAAACAGACAACAGCAAGAACAACAAAGCAGTTTATACATGTGGAGTCAGAGAATTAGTCAAAATCCCTCTGAAGTCCTATGTTGATATTACTCAAGTCAGGGCACTCAAGAGTAATGGGTCTCTTAATATCTATTACCCAATCAATGAGAAATAAACCTTCTGACATTAACAAATCGCCATTTCAGCAAAAAGAGATTTATTTTACTTGGCCTGTGCTTCTTCATTAGTAAAGTAAATGCAAGAAAGTCTGATTTATCTGGATTTTTCTCCCCCCTGAACAAAAAGTAATTTGGTGAGCCGAAAGTTTTCTTTTTTTACTGTATTACATTTTTAATTAAAACTGGCCAGTGGAACCTCTCTATCCTCAAATCACTGTATATATTAAATATCAAGGACTCCTAAAACAACCAGAGAGACTCTTGTTTTTAGTAAATTGTAAGGCAATAAAACCAATGAATGGGCTGACAGTGCAACTAACATGCTAGAGGAGGAAAGGGAAGTTCAGTGTTCACAACCACTACTTCTACTTCTCGCAGTTAAAGGAGTTTCTAAGCCTGTGCTTTAGTGAACTAGATAAGTAAACTAGATTGTCAAGATCAATGAACAAATATTTGTATTTTCATTATAGTTACTGTTAATGTCTGTTTACTTCTGTGTGATTATCATTAATTTAGAGTGTGGATACTACCTCTTGTATGGCCTCTGTGTATAATGTGTAACCAAGAATGCATCCTCTGGGGTGGTGAAGCACTCCAGGAAGGCCTTTAATTCACAGTATTACTCAGTAACTGATAAAATAAGTTTATCTCGGATCCTTGCCAGAGATGAGATTTCTGGTAGCTGCTCCTTCAACTCCTATGTTACTTTTCCATAAAAACAGCAAGAACATTGGCATTAAAAAAAGTTTCAATACATCTTTTGGTTTCTAAATATATTCAATTACTTTCATGACTGTAAATCAAAGTATAACAGGATTAAGGAAATGTGCAAGTCACTGTGCAAAGCCTGGTGGGAGATTGTGAGATGGCTTCAACCTGAATCCTGGAACAAAGGAGTTTACACTCTTGCAGAGTTGATGAGATCTCTTCCAAATGCCAAGAAGCCCATAGTGATTCGGAGTTGAAGCCATAGATGCTTTACATTAAGGCATGTCTGGATCTGGGTCTGAGTCAGCCACTTACTGTCACAGAAAATTAGGAAAATCACTTTGCCTCTCAAAGTGTTCACTCTCCAATCTATACAATATGAACAATATCTACTTTGCAATATTATTTTGAAGACTAAATAAGACGATAGGTCCTAAAAGTCCGGTGTAGTGCCTTGTATATAATAGATGTTTAAGAGAAAACTTGCTTCTCTCTTCCTTGACCCAATATCCATATCCAGCACCTCCCAAAGCCCATCCATGGTCTGTATGGAACACATGTTCCTGTTGGTTCTTTTATCCCAAAAAAGGTCCATGAACTTGTATAGAGAAAAATACTTCACAGTTGTTACTAATTTTAGCTGGAGAAATGAAATTGAGAGTTTTTTCAATGATGACTATAGACCACAAGCTACAGCAGTATTTGCAATAAGCACAACTTTGTCATCAATAGAAATCACAGATGTTTCCATATGACATTGCCATTGCCACTAAGATCTTAAAATATCAGTAATGTTATCATTACTTTAAAATTATAGTACTACTTCAAAATTATTGGACTTGACTCTAGGTTTTTTAATTGAATACATTAATAAAGAAGCTCAAGAGTTACTGTGACAAATTTTTGAATTCTCTTGATGATATTTTCGTAAGAAGATATTCCCTAGGTTTCATTAGACTTCACCAGAGAAGACTCATTACTGCTGAGTCAATTCTGACTTGTAATGATACTGCAGGACAGAGCAGAACTGCCCCATAGAGTTTCTAAGGAGTACCTGGTAGATTCAGACTGCCAAATTTTATGGTTAGCAGCCATAGCTCTTAATCACTACCCGCCGAAGGGTAGATGGTATAAAAACTATCAGGTTTCTGGAACCATGAATGTGAATGAACTCCCAAAACTACTGCAATTAAGACAATCTTGAAACTTTACACCAAAAGAAGTCTGAAGACTTCTTAAAACTAAACAACAGTTCAGTTTAAATAACAACTATGTCTGTCCTGAGCATTTTAAGATCTATTTATGTGGAATCAAACTGACAACAGCAACTGGAAAGATTAGATGAGAACCCCAGAAGGCGGTGAGTTTGCGTTAATGGGGGATGAATAACTCAGAAAAGGAGGATTAGAATGATTACACAAGAATGTAATCGACATTGCTGAATTGAGTTGGTGTATCTTTGACGTGAATATGCTCAACAATAACAAAAATAGAATAAAATATTAAAACAGAAAAAAAAAAACTATGACCTGTCTTCCACACTCTCTTCCACAGAGGGAGACAACATCCAGGACCTTTGAGAACCACACTGGCAGAGTCTAAGATAGAACAGGGACAATAAGACTAATTGGAAAACAACCGTCAAAGATATGAACAGATTGAAAACAGGAACATGAAGTTTGTGAAACTTAGGGCACTGTCGGGTGCAGTTGTAGATGATACTCCTTCTAAGTGTCAACTCCATTCTGTCTATAGCTCAGATTCTCTCTGCCTCTCTGTCTCTGAGGTCTGACAAGTTCATGGACTTAATTGTTCTAAGCGCTACCTACTTCATTGTTGAGTATCGCTACAGTCACCTTTGAAGTATTCCTCTTGGAAGCTATGCACCGACACCAGTGCCTAGTCCACCCTTCAGAGCAATTTTGGAACCCTTTCTGGTAACAGCCATTGCAAAGGGTGGCATGGTGGCCAGTTCATGAACTTAATTGTGTATTTGTCTGTGAGTGAGTTTTTAGCCAGTAAACAAACAACAGTATTTATTGGAACAACCAACGCCCCATCACCTGATCTGGCACCCAATGACTTTTCTCTTTACCCCAAAATAAGTGAAATATTGAAAAGAAGACATTTTGATGATATTCAGGACATCAGGGTACTACAATGATAATTCTAAGGCTATTCTAGAAAAAGAGTTCCAAAATTGCCTTGAAGGGTGAACTAGGTGCTGGCATAGATTCCCAAAGGGAGTACTTTGAGGGCAACTGTAGTGATTTTCAGCAATGAGGTATACAGCACTTTTTCTAGGATGAGTTAGTGAGCTTAATTGGCAGTCCTCGTGTGTGTGTGTGTGTGTGTGTGTGTGTATTATTTACATATGTGTGTGTGTGTATATATATATATAATATATACATCTGATGTCAAAAAGGTCGCCAGTTCAAATCCACCTGGCACTCCTTGAAAACTCTATGGGGCAGTTCTTCTCTGGCCTCCAGGGTCACTATGAGTGGGACTCATAGTTGGCTTTTTGGGGCAGTATGTATAAAAAACCAAACCCACTGCCATTGAGTCAGATCCGACTCATAGCGACCCTAGACATCAGTGTAGAACTGCCCCATAGAGTTTCCAAGGAGCACCTGGCGAATTTGAACTGCCAACCTTTTGGTTAACAGACGTAGCACTTAACCCACTACGCCACAAGGGTTGTGTATTTGTTTTTCAGCTATTGTGACTATTCACTTTTTTTCCTACACCACACAGTCAACCTAAAATAAAATCCTAGCTGCTCCGTCTTTAAAAGACATCCATCACTGCTAGCTGTATCCAAGTCACCATTTTCCCTCACTTAGATTACTAAGTGGACTCCTGATTTCTTTGGTTATTTCAGGCAAGACCTGCAACCCTCATGAAGTTTGAGGAGAGCATGGGAGAAGCAAAGGACTGAAAATGCAGAAGTATGGAGGGGAAACACTCTTACAGTTCATCACTGGAGCTCAAAGAAGAAATGGAAATGAAAGGGCTCTGGACACACTGATTAAAAATATACCTCAAAATAAACTCCTGCCTGGAACAGGCAGAAATACAAATTCTTTAAACTGTAAGAAGACAGCAGTGTCTCAAACATCACTCACTGTGAGAAAAGACAATAGGCAGAAAGGGATTTTCACACAGGGAAGGTTCTTCCACTCAAGCAGGTCATGGACTGCAAACAACTGTCAGAGACTGACTAGTATTCTGGAAAAGCAGAAATCTGGTTTCTCCCTCTGTCTTCCTTTCCTCAGGTGTCACTGTGTCCTTGCTTTGCTGACATTAAGTGATGGATTCTGGCAATGCAAGCCCCTTCTTAGGCACCATAAATTTTAGGAACAGCATTGCTAGTGACAAGGTGGGTTAGCAGATTAGAAAATGCATTTTTGTTGTTGTACTTGATTCTCATCTGCTAGTTTCTTTGTTCTCATTTAGCTCAAAACTCTGATAGAAAAAAGTGAGCTGTTCTGTTCCGGATCCCCACGAGCCTCATGTGTTAGCTAATACATAGTTCCTTTCAATAGCTCGTGAGAAAATATGTGTCATAGGAAGAAAAAAAAACATGGATAAAGATCTGTGAAGGCAAGATCCTCTCAGTTGTTTGGAGGAAGGATAATTTCCTTAAGAGAGCAAAGCATGAGGTGGTCCTTTAAGAAAAAGAAGGATTTCTGCGTGAGGAATTGGAAAAGACATACGCAGACTGACCCAGGCATGTGAACAATGGCCCGCAGACATAAGAATGTGGAGAACACCATAAATAAGGAGCAGACAAAGTTACATTTGACTGATATAACTCAGCTCAGCCTAAGGATATTAAATTTTATTCAGTGAGAAATAAGGAACCTCTGAGGACTCATCAAAGGTCGTAATGCAGCAGTTTGAGTTTATTTTTGGGTTTCTGAGAAGGGTTAAGCAAACCATCATAAGAGTGTATTTATAAGGCATGTATAATAAAAATGGAATCATATAAAGGAAAGTTACAGGGCTCCCACATAAAGATATTAAAACCCATGATGCTTTCTATTATTTAATGTATTAAGATCCATTTCATGCAATCGAATACTATGGAGTCATTAAAATGATGTTTTTGAAAAGTACTTAAGGACATAAAAAATACTGAGGATATGCTAAATGTTAAAAGGAAGATTCAAAATACTGAGCTAGTTCCCAGTTTCATGAAAGTAAGGAAGGAAAGAGAAAAGAAAAAAAATAATATGCATGTAACTGGATACAAAAGTCGAAGACTGAATATGCAAAAAAAATGTAAAATGCATTATTTCTGGCAATTAAGATTATTACAGCTTTACTTTCATGTAAATTTCTTACAAATTTGTAACTAACACTCTCAGAGGTGTAGAGTACTACTAGTCTAAAACTCTCTTACAAATCTGATTTTGGATACCAAATGTATATCATACTTCCTAGTAAATTACGTATTTCCATCAGTTCCCATAGGGATATGTTAGTGATAGTAGTTGAAAAATAATGGCTTATATGCTTTTATATAGTGCTTTATAATTCACATGGAACACTGGTGGTGTAGTGATTAAGTGTTATAGTTGCTAACCAAAGGGTTGGAAGTTGGAATCCACCAAGCACTCTTTGGGAACTCTATGGGGTAGTTCTACTCTTCCATATAAGGTCCCTATGAGTCAAAATCCAGGTGACAGCAGTGGGTTTTGGTTTGGTTTATAGTTTACATACATATTCATGCAGCATACAGAGGGATTCTTAAGCACCCTCTCTAGCTGATGCTTTGCTGATAACTAACTATATGCTTGAGGAATTTGAATTCCAGAGAAAAATTCAAGTTTTTTTACAGAGAGTTGTGAAAGTCTTAAACTTTCCCAGGTGTCATGGCCTGTTCCTTAACTGGTTGTATTAATATAAAGTAGGAATCCTATCAGATTACCTTTAAATTCTAGACCTTAAGCCATCTGTTGGCAAAAACGGAATGAGGAACTCTTTGAAGACAGAGACAGAGAGATTAAATATGAATCTAGATGTTTCAAACTCTTTATAGCTTGAATAACTTCTCTGAGATTTAGTTTGCTCATTTGTAAAATGTGGGGAATAATTTCCACTTCATAGGGATTGTGTGATAATGAAAAGAAGAAATGTAGACAGGAGTCCCTAAGGGGTGAAAAGAGTTAACACATTCTGAGTCCAGTCAGAGGCACCTAGGAAGAAAAGTCTGGAAATCTACTTCCCAAAAGTCAGCCATGAAAACCCTATGAGGCCTGGCGCTGCTCTGACACATTGGTCCACCATGAGTCAGGACTGCCTCAACAGCAATTGTTTTTTGCTTTTTCCATTTGTTTCCTTAACGCTGGCAAAGCATTGAGCACAACTTGAAGGAGCTCAAAACTACTTCTAGTCTATTGCTCAGCTGGGTAGGTTAAGGTCCTCATGTCTATCTTAGCCACCATAAATAGTTTTTCCCATAGCCCACTACTGCAGAAAAAGAAATCTATTACATAATCTCATAAGCTAAACACTTTAGACATGTGTTTCAGTAAATCTTATAAATAATCATATTCTTTTTCACAAGATTATTCTTTCCCGGCTACTGCAGATTGAAATGGAGCAATCACCTTACCCAAGAAAGACTCATTTAGAGATTTTACAATGGATTGTGCAGTGGCCAGTGTGAAAATTTTGCCTACAAAAAGTATTAAATAAACAACAATGATAAGCAAATGTCTAAGAAGATTGATGGTTAGATAGAGATTAAAAACACAGCATGGGAAAACAGTGTAGAGATGCTCTAAGTGAATGAAAAGGTAAACAGAAACGATGCAACTAAACAGAGATTATAGAAACAAATTAGTTGATAGTAGTAGAAGCAACAGAAAAAGAAATTTCAGTGACCTCCATGAGTTCTCTGTTATGTAGAATACACTGAAACAAACCCACTGTGGTCAAGTTGATTCTAACTCAGAGCTACCCTACAGTACAGAGTAGAACTGCCTCCATAAGAACTTCCAAGGCTGTAAATCTTCAAGGCAGCTGGCTGTTACATCTTTGTCCTGTGGAATCACATTAAATTAGCAGTCAGATGCTTAACTACTGCACCACCAAGGCTACTGTAGAATGTACTAATTCCGTAATTATACCTCAGATAGACCAAACTCAAAACAAAACCTGCTGCCCTCAAGTCAATTCCAAATCATTGCAGCCATATAGGACAGAACAGAACTTCCTTCTAGAGTTTCCAAGGAGTGTCTGAAACTGATAACTTCTTGGTTAGCAGCTGTACCACTTAACTAACTACACCACCAGGGTTTCCCTCAAGTAGGTAGTCTTCTCTATTTACATAGTCTTTCAGTGGTTGTAACAAAGATTCATTCCAGGTTGCAGGGGATGATGGGAATGGGGCAGAGAGGACAGTGAGGGGTAAGACAGAGATGCCATTTTTCAGCAAGAATTGTCATCAGAATTTTTGCTCTCTAATATTAGAATTCAATAAATGGAAAATGAATCATAATTTTATATGTGTTTTTGTTGTTAGGTTCTGTTGAGTCCATCCTGCCTCATAATGACCCTGTGCACAAAAGAACGAAACACTGCCCGGGTTCTACCATGTCCACAGTCGTTTTTATGCATAACCCCATCTTTGTAGCCACTGTGTCAATCCATTTCTTCTAGAGTCCTTCTCTTATTCACTGACCCTCCACTTTGCTAAGCATGACGTCCTTCTGCTCCAGACACTGATCCTCCTGACAGTATGTCCGAAGTCTACAAGATGCAGTCTTCCGATCTTTGCTGTCAGCGAACACTCTGGTTGTACTTCTTCCAAAACAGATCTGTTTGTCCTGTTACAGTCTGTAGTACATTCAATATTCTTCAACCCCACAATTTAAAGGCATCAATTCTTCTTCTGTCTTACTTATTCATTGTCCAGCTTTTGCATACATGTGACACAATTGAACATAAAATAGCTTGAGTCAGGCACACCTTAGTCTTCAAGGTGACATCTTCACTTTTCAATATGTTAAAAAAGGTCCTCTGCAGCAGGTTTTCCCAGTGTGATGCATCTTTTGATTTCTTGACTGCTGCTTCCATGGGCGTTGATTGTGGAACCAAGTAAAATGAAATCCTTGGCAAATCATGATGTTGCTTACAGGTCCAGTTTCAAGGATTTTTATTTCTTGATGTTGAAATGCAATCCATACTGAAGGCTGTGGTCTTTGATCTTCATCAGTAAGGGTTTCAAATCCTCTTCCCTTCTAGCAAGCAAAGTTGTGTCATCTGATAACACAGGTTGTTAATGATTCTTCCTCTAATCCCGATACCTCCTTCTTCTTTGTATAGTCCAGCTTCTTGGATTATTTGCTCAGCATGCAGATTGAAAAGTTATGGTGAAAGGATACAACCCTGATGCACACTTTTTCTGACTTAAAACCATGTCCATTTGTCTGTGTACAGATTCCTTGAGAGCACAGTTAAGTATTCCGGAATTCCCATTCTCTGCAATGTTAGCCATAATCTGTTACAATCCACACAGTTAAATTACTTTGCAACAAACACAGGTAAACATCTTTCTGGCATTCCCTGCTTTCAGGCAAGATCCATCTGACACCAGCCTTGCTTCCATGCCCTCTTCCGGATCTGGCTTGATTTTCTAGCAATAGTTTTATATATGACTATAGTGATATGTATAATAATATGTGTACAGTAATAGAAGAAACCTCGGTAGTACAGTAGTTAAACACTGTGGTTGCTAATCAAAATTCGGCAGTTCCAAGCCACAAGGTGCTGGTTGGAAATCCTGCGGCACAGTTCTACCCTATCTTTGAGGGTTGTTACAAGTCAGAACTGACTCAGTCACAATAGTTTTGGGTTTTGGTTGTTATAATAATAAAGCATATTCCTATTATCTGCTTCAATTAAAGAATTCTTCAGTTATAGCATATATTCATGAAATGCCAACTTTGACATGCAGCTTTTGCAAAAGTTTTTATTGTTTCATTTTTAGTTTTAGTTTTTTCATTTGTTTCTTTCTGATAAAACTGGAAAGGATTATTTAGTGCTTCGTGTGAGGTGTTCATTTCTCTCCTCTCAGTGGAAGTTTAAACACACTTTATTCTGAAGTATATAGCCAGATATTGCTATAGATAGTTATTATACAAGTTTTTTCCCATGGTATATTCCACAAATATGTTATTTTAACTGCCTTTTTTAAAAAGTGGGATATGTTAAGAGTGAAAGTTAATCAGCAATAATGTAGGAGAAAGTTGCTTTGTCACTTGTCTCCACTCTGGTTAATCGACTACAAAAGCCATTGGTGATCCATGTGTTCAGTTGCTGTGATTTGTAATCATGTAAACTAATGGCTCTCAGATTTTTCATTTTCACAGGCCAGAAAATACTTACAAAAATCAAAGACATAAGTAAGTCCAAATAAAGTTATTAAAAAATAAGTCATCATAGATTTCCATCATAATTTCATAAACTTATTTTAACAGTATAATTTTGGAATAAGTAATAGAATTAATTTAGTTACTGGAAAAATTTTCTGAATTGTCCTTATTAATCTCACATAATTATGGACAAGAAAAAAAAATTAAGCCTCTTCTGCTGGTTTGTAATGGCATTGGGAATCTCTAATGACAATTTTTGTTTTCTTATGGGATTCGGACAGCAATTGCAGGGAAAATTAGTAGCTTCTAAAGATTCACCAACTCACTTATAACAAATGCCTTAAGTATGTACTGAAGAACTTTGGAAATTTGCTGTTTGATAACCCAAGCATGTATATGCTTTACTTAATGGTTAAAAGAAACACTGAAAAATTTTTAAATCAAGTTTTAAAAGAACAAGGTGATGATATAGATACTACTTTCTTACTGAAGTCAGCAAATTGATTACAGCTTTTGCAATCTCTGTATGCACATTTTGAACAAATATCATTAATGATATACAGATTAGTACAAAAGTGTTGTTTCAGAGGAGGTGCACTAGACAGACTCTTTACTTATGGGAATAAGAAATTTTATTTATGGTCAACTGCCCTAATACTTAAAACTGACGATGTCAAACATCGAACTTAAAAATGTGAATTTCAGATGTCTGGATGTTTGCAGATATTCATATTTGTTTTGACTCTTAAACATCTGAATGGCTAATAGTTGTTTGTTTAGCCTGTGCATTTGATACCTTTAACACAGTTAACAACAAAATTGAGTTTAATTATAACATATTTTCATTAATGCAACGTTAATGTGTTTTTTGTTTTTTTTTTCTGGTTTAGAAAGGGAAGAAAATTTCATCCAGGACTGTAACTTACATATTTAAATAAAATAATGGCTCACTAAAATAAATGTGCTAATTAGATATCAGAAAGAGCTTTCAGCTTTATTTATTATTGCAAACAAGTTTACCTTCAAAAATGTGCAATAAATAATTTACAGTATAACGTATATTAAAACAGCACTTTGTGGTTTAAAAGAAGCATTTATCATTTCATAGTGTGAACTTTATTACCCTTCCCAAGAAGCTATCTTCCAAATTTATTTTCCAGAGTAAACATAGGAAGACCTAAGAATAACTGCTTAATTCAAATTTGTTGTATTGCTAAGTCTCATGGAGATTTTAATGTTTTACTTACAAATGTTTAAGGCTTTTTCCTTCTCTTTGGAAAAACAAAAGTCACCAAAAGTCAAGACATTCAGAGCTATAACAATTAACACAGTTTAAATTTAAACTAAAAATACCTAACATTCAATGTTGTTATTGACATGGTTGGACTTAACCTATTTCACTTTTTGCCTTGATGTATCTCATATCTTTTTGTTCGACTATTACTGTTTCTCCTTTACTGTCTTCTTGTTTATTGCGATATTCTATAGTGTTCTAATATTTTTAAAGATTTTAATTACATTTTAAGGAATTATTTTATTAATGGTCTCTTTTGGGCTTGTAATAGACAATTTAACTCACCAAAATCAACTTCAGATTTATACTTATTTAATTCCAGGAAAATCTAAAAACTTAATTTCTGATTAGCTCCATTCCCTTCTTTAATTTTTTGTGCTATGACCATTATATACGTTATGTTTATATTTGTTACTTTTGATGATGTCTCATGTTTCTCTAAGGGTCTGTCAATTTCTCTTTAGTTTCTCTCTCTGGTCCTCACATTACATAATCTCCATTGACCTATCTTCATTCACTAATGCTTTCTTCTACCAGTTCAAATCTATTGTTGCCCCCAGTGAAACTTTCTATTAGTTTCATAATTTTCATTTAGAGACTGTCTTAGTTATCTAGTGCTACTATTACAGAAGTACCACAAATGGGTAGCTTTCAAGAATAGAAATTTATTTTCTTACTATTTAGGAGGCTACACATTTGAATTCAGGGTACCTGCTCTAGGGGAAGGCTTTCTCTCTGTTAGGTCCAAGAAACACCCTTGTCTCTTGTGAGCTTCTGGTTCTGGGCTATCTTCATGTGGGTTGGCATCTGTCTTCTGCCACCACTGCTTGCCTGTCTTCTTCTATCTCTTTTAAGAAATTGACTCAAGACACCATACACTAATCCTGCTTCTTTAATATAACTGAAAATTCCTTCCCTAATGGGCTTATAACCATAGGCACTGAGATTAAGAATTACTGCATAAGTTTTAGGAGAACACATTTCAATGCATATTTTCCACTGTTCTTTTAAGTACATTTTTACTGATATTCTCTATCTGATGAAACATTGTTATCATACTTCCCTTTAGTATTTTATGCAGGGTTTCCTTCACTTTTTCGAGCAATTTTGTGACAGCTGTTTTTAACTTTGTCACCTAAATCCAACACATAAGCTCTGTCATGAATTGAAATGTATTTTCTAAGAAAAAAATGTCTGTGGCAGTTTGGCTGGGCCATAGTTCCTGGTATTGTGTGATGTTCCTCCACATTGTAAATTGTGCCTTTGTGATGTTAATTAATAAGGATAGATAGGACACAGTTGTTTTGGTGGGTCAGGACTCAATGTGTAAGATTGTTTTGTGCCTTGAGGTAGTCTCTTTGAGATATAAAAGAAGGTGTTAGAGAGATTTGGGGACCTCATACCACCAAGAAGCAGGCCAGGAGCTAAGTACATCCATTGAAAAGGACTGGGGTCCCTGCACCTCAGAAGCTTCCAGCCCAGAGGAAGAATGACAACATGGACCTCCCTCCAGATCCAGCAAAGATAGCCTTTTTCTGGAGCTGAAACCCTGAATTTGGAGTTTTAGCCTACTGTACTGTGACAAAATAAAATTTCTCTGTTTAAAGCCATCTGTGTGTGGTATTTCTGTTAAAGCAGCACTAGATGACTAAAATAAGCTCCTTCAAAAGCAGTTACTATTATCTGCTTTCATGAGTTTCTTTTTCCTATGTATGGATAACACCTTGCTATTTATTTGCAGGTCTGGTCAATTTTTGTTGAAAATTGGACATTTTAGATAATATATCACAGCAAACTGTTTATTGATTCTTCCCCCTCCACAAGAGTTGATATTGTTGTTGTTTGGTTAGTTAATTTGTTTAGTGACTTGGTTGAATTAGCTCTCTGAAGTCTATTTCTACGAGTGTTCTGCCTCTGACGTGTGTTTTGTTTCTTTCCCTGCCATAACATTTGCATCACTAAATAAGAAGCTTCATATTCATTAGCTATCAGTCCACATTTTCTTTTTCCAACAGCACCTGGCAACAGCAACTTACTTTTTGTCTCTATTCAGCCTATTTTAGACGTAACATATCAATGGACTTGTACGATATATGGCCTTGTTTGTCCGGAATAGTTCTACAGTGCAAGTGAAACTGCAGCTGAAGACTTCGATGGGAGGGTGAAGGACTCCCCATCTTCTAGGCTGCAGTATCCCATAGTGGAGGACTCAGAGAAGAGTTTCTATGAGAAGGTATAGGGGAGTAGATCATGGCTCAGATACTTAGGATTCTTACCAGTCTTTAGTAGGTTTTCCTCCCTGACAATTTCTTTGTTTACCCTTAGGACAATTTTCAGAAACTTGGTTTTTTTTTGTTCCCCCAGAGAGCGATTCTGTCAAGCTCTTCAACTTTGTCATTCCGGAAGTCCCACCTCTTGTGTAATGGTCTCTTGCTTGTGAATAAAAAATAAATGACTAAATAAACTTTGACATGTGTGATTATGTCTGCATTGTTTCATTTATCATGCTACAATTAATACATTCATTAGGCCTTACTTTATTGTAATTAATGTCAATAGCCACATTTTAGAATCTTATACATCAAGGTGCATCAAAAATCTATCAATAATGTAATTTATCCTTTTTTCCCCTCAGGGTTATAATTTCTTTGTCTTCCTTGTTGGCTAAGGTTAACTTGTGTATGATAGATTCAGTGGCTACACTGACTTTAGTGTTTAACCACACTTTCTGTCTTCAAAACTCAGCTTTACTAAAGTGTGGTCTTTGCAAGTAATTTAACTAAACAAAACCCACTGATGTCAATTCCAACTCTTAACGATCCTCTAGGGCAGAGCAGGACTGCCCCACTGAGTTTCTAAAACTGTAAATCTTTACAGAAGTAGACTGCCAAATCTTTCTTCCAAGAAGTGGCTTATGGGAACTTTCAGTTAGCAGCCAAGTATTCTAACCACTGTGCCACCACTTAACCTCTCTTACAGAACAATTTCTTCATACATAAATAGAAGATAATAACAGTACCTATTGCAAGGTTTTTATGAGAGTTAAATTGAATAAAGTGTTTAGAATAATAATTTCTGGCACTTAGAAAGTTCTAACGTATGTAAGCTCTCAGTAGATCAAGCTTGGGTAAATTGAAGTAACCAAGAATACAACACAACATCCACTCTAGTGAATTTATTTACAGTAAAACTCAAAGATTTAATAAAGAAGCATATACACTTAAAACAATAATTTTTATACAGTCATAAAGGATGAGAAAAACATAAAACTAAAAAGCATTTATTTATTTATTCATATTCTTTATGTAATTTTGTTTTCTTACTTGGTAGAATGTTTCTGAGTTTACTTTATTACAGAACAAAATTATTGTTTATATTTTTTAAATATTGGACTATTACTGAGCAATATCATCATAAATTTGAATTTATCAAAGGCTTCATTTTACTTGGATCTACAATCAACACCCATGAAAGCAGCAGTCAAGAAATCAAATGGCACACTTCAATGAGCAAATCTGCTACAAAAGTCCTCTTTGAAGTGTTAAATAACCAAAGATGCCACCGTGAGGACTAACGAGCATCTCACCCAAACCAGGGTATTTTAAGTCTCCTCATATGCATGCAAAAGCTGGACAATGAATAAGAAAAACTGAAGTATATTTTGGCAAAGAACATTGATTATACCATGGACTTCCAGGAGAACAAAGAAATCTGTTTTGGAAAAAGCACAGCCGGAATGTTCCAAGGAAGGTGAGATTTCTAGCTTACACTGGACATGTTATTAGGAAGGACCAATCCCTAGGAAAGGCCATCATGCTTGGTAAAGTAAAGGATCAGCAAAAAAGATGACCCTTAATGAGACAGATTAACATAGTGGCTGCAACAATGGGCCCAAACATGGCAACAGTTGTGGAGATGGCACAGGAGCAGTGTTTTGTTCCGTTGTGTAGAGGGTCACTATGAGTCAGAACAGTCTCAACTGCACCTAACAACAATAACACTTCGCATTTTTTTCTCTCGCATTGAAATGTCTTGAATTTATTCACAAGTTTGTTCCCCACCTATTACCATGCTAATCTCAGTTGACCTTAAACTGCCTTATCAGTTCTTTCTAGCTCATATTGGAAGAAGAAACTTCTTTTCATTTGTTCAGTCAAAAGTATATTTAGCCTCCTCTGTTCTGAGCCCCTAGCTTGGCCTTTTTACTGCCATCTCCATGATAGAATCTTCCAATTTATTCATAGGTTCTACCAGGCATGCATAGCTACTCATTTAAATTTACTTTCAATTGAATGATTTTACTCAATTTTAGTAATCATTTCAGATGAGTGTTAAGTTCAACTTTTCCTTTATATCCTTGAGATCCTAACACAATATAATTAACGACATCTACTTAACCCTTGGGGGCTCGTTTTCTTTATTGTTCTATTTAGAGTGACATTTCCCTGCCTCTGTACCAGCAGCGTGAGGGAGATCACACAATGCTTTCAAAATACTTGTGAAAAATCTCTGTATAGACTTTACGCTTTTAGCCTATTAGAAGGAAACTCTGCTGGTGCAGTGGTTAAATGCCATCTTTAGTAACCAAAAGATCAGCAGTTCAGGTTTACCAGGTGCTCCTTGGAAACTCTATGAAGCAGTTCTACTGCGTCCTATAGGATCACTGACTCAGAATCAACTTGACAGCAGTGGTTTCTTGTTCTTCTTCTTAATGCTGTTATAATGAAAGAATGGAGAAAAATATCAGTGAATGTCTTACAGTCTCATTAAATTTCATTTTTTGGCTCTCTAACAAAATTTTGAATTGACTCTGTAAGTACAAAATTGAGAATCCAGATGGGGTAAAAATATTTTCTGTAGTTTTGCTAGAAGTGATAGGTAGAACATTACTTCTGTCTTTGAGTGTCTCAGATTGAATTTTGTCCCCCCAAAACACCTGTAAACTTAGCTAAGTCCTAATTCCAAGTATTGTAATGTTTGTTTACCTTTTTATCATTTGATGTGATTTCCTTATGAGTTATAAATCTTACCACTATGATATAATGGGAAGGGTTAGTGGCAGTTACATTGATGAGATCTACAAGATTAGTGTCTTAAGCTAATCTCTTTTGAGATACAAATGAGAGACAAGCAGAGAGTCTTAGCTAGGACCTCATGACATCAAATAAGCAGAGGCAGGAACAGAGTGCAACCTTTAGACCTGAGATTCCTGTGTTGAGATGCTCCTAGGGCAAGGGGAGACTGATAAAAAAGTCCCTCCTCTAGACCCACCAGAGAGAGAAAGCTTTGCTTTGGAGCTGGTGCCCTGAAGTGGACTGTGAGAGAATAAATTCTTCTTTGTTAAAGTCATCCACTTGTGGTATTTCTGTTATATCAACATTAAATGAGTAATACATTGGGCATGACAGATATATCACATTAGAACATCCTAGTGTCAAATCCGAGTACTGGACAGACAAATTAATTGAGGCCTGGAAAACTGAAAGCTTCTCACAGATGAACCTACTCAGTAAAACCCATGGAGGAGCTCACCGGCAATAAGGATTGGCCTAAGAAAGGGAATTATGCTTGACTTTCCTTAAGTTCTTAACACAAACCCACGTTCCTGTGAATGACATGTCTACTGATGGGTCAACTGAACCCACTCTCATGAATCAATGCAGAGTCAGAAGGCTGAGCGAAGGCCACTCCAACATCTATTTCCCTCACTTTCTTGGTTGGAAGGTCTCCTTCAAATCTTTGAATGTGTCATGCCACTGTCTCCATGCCAGCATGGTTTCTGCTGAGAAATCCAATGAAAGCCTGACAGGGTTTCCCTCTGAATGTTAGCTTTGTTTTGAGTCTTGCTGCCTTTAAGAGTTATTGCTTATATTTCACTTTGTTAAGCTTGATTATAATATGTCTTGGAGTCTTTCTTTTGAGATCTATATTGAGTGGCATTCGATATGCATCTTAGAGATCTATATTCTCTTATTTCACAATTTCTGGGAAGTTTTCTGTCAGTAGCTCAGCAATGATACTCTCTGTGTTCTCAGGTGTCTTGCCCTGTTCAGGAACTCTTAATTAATTGTAGATTGTTCTTCTTAATAGAGTCCCACATGTTTCTTAGTTCTTCTTCATTTTTCTTGTTTCCTTTTCCTGACTTCTTCTCTT
Organism: Heterohyrax brucei; assembly: GCA_028571685.1. Classification (NCBI taxonomy): domain Eukaryota; kingdom Metazoa; phylum Chordata; class Mammalia; order Hyracoidea; family Procaviidae; genus Heterohyrax; species Heterohyrax brucei. Next base: position 43,790,846 of record CM053152.1, read on the forward strand.
AGGTGTTAGAGTCAGTATCTCTGTCTTCCAAGTCAGAAAGTCTATTTTCCATTTGTTTCATTCTGTTTTCTTGGCTTTGAATTGAAGTTTCTATATCTTTGATTTTGTTCTTGATCTGCTGGATTTCGGAGTACTGGTGGTCCAGATCAAACAGCTTGCTTAATTTTTCATTTTGCTCAACTGCATTCTGTATAAGGTCTAGGAGGGCTCTCTGTATAATACTTTTATATTCACCTTCCAATAATTTCAGAAAAGTTTCTTCATCTGGGAAGTTCTTTGGTTGTTTCTTTAGGGGGCCTTCTGAAGCCATGGGTGATTTCTTGGTTATGCTTTTCTCAAGAGTTTGTTGTCTTTCGGGCATCATGTGAGGCAATAAAGTCTGGGAGAGGTGCTGTGAGGAGGGATCACAGTTGTTTCTCTAGACCATCTTAAAATGAAAGGTAAAAAGATATCTGACAACTTCCAAATTCAGTCAGGTTTTCAGATGTACAGGTCCCTCTTCCCAGCTGGCAAGGTAAGCACCTGTTTATCCAACTCCAGATGTTATAAACTAGTTCAAAATTAAAAAAAGCTACTGCCCTGCTGGCCTCTGCTGTCAGACCCCAGCCATAGGTGACACTGTGTAAATTACTGTTTTTCTGCCTGAAAAGCACTCTCCTCTGGGCAGGTGCTGCCTCCCAGCCTAGGAATTAGTTCTAGCTGAGGCCTCCATATGGGTGTCCCCACCTCCTAGTGGAGAAAGTTGGCATCCCACACAAGCTCCCTGAATGGCAGAGGCAGAAAGAGAGGCCAAAAGTGCCAAGATGCACAGATTCCAAAGCTAGGCTCTCAAAATCTGGCAATTTTGCCCACTGACTCCACCAGCTGTGCATCTGAAATTAGCTGCTAGTCAAGTCCCAGCACCACCTGCCAGCTAAGACAGAGAAAAAACGTTAAAATGGCAAATTACCTTCGGTCTGTGAAAGCCAAAACTCACCAAGAGCAGGGGAACCGCAAGAGAGGAGGTTTTCTGTTCAGTGGTATGAATTCTAAATTAAGAGCCCCATGCTGTGTCCTAGGGGTCACTAGGCTCAGTTTATTTTTATGTTGATGTTTTCTCTGTTGTTCTTATTAGTCTGTTCTGGGACATTCTATTTTGTGAGTTGATTTTTCACGTTTTTCAGAGCTAGTTTTGTAGTTGTTGAGACTCGTGTGTTACATTTCTTGAAATGGTATGATACATCTTTGTTGTGCTTTACAGCTGCCCCTATGATCCCCCTTAATAAACTATATATAAACCCAATTTTAATTACTACCAGTCTTGTCATCTTTCTCTCCATCTGGAAGGACTGTAACAACTGTAGTGCATCCCTCTTTTTATTATGATGACACTATAGTTTTCATGATGATCACTGGATTGCTCCTTTCCTTATCAAAGCTGTGATTGACTTTGGAGCCTTGCCTTAAAGAATAGAGTATTGAGTAGTGTGTCATTCTAAAACATAAAGTTAGTGGTTTCTTTCTTCTAAGCCAGAGCCAAGAACTTCTTTCAGTATTTCTTGTAGTTTGGGCTTGGTTTTTACAAAGTCTTTGAGTTTCTGTTTATCTGGGAATGTCTTAATTTCATTTTCATATTTGAAAGATAGTTTTTCGGGATATATAATTCTTGGTTAGAAGTTCTTCTCCTTCAAGGCTTTGAATGTGTCACACCACTGTCTCCGTGCCAGCACAGTTTCTGCTGAGAAATCTGACGAGAGCCTACAGGGTTTCCCTCTGAATGTTAGCTTTGCTTTGAGTCTTGCTGCCTTTAAGAGTTGCTGCTTATGTTTCATTTTGTTAAGCTTGATTATAATATGTTTTGGAGTCTTTCTTTTGAGATCTATATTGGGTGGTGTATGATATGCATCTGAGATGTCTATATTCTCTTCCTTCATGATTTCTGGGAAGTTTTCTTTCAGCAGCTCAGCAACAATACTCTCTGTGTTCTCAGATGTCCCTGAACAGGGACTCCAATTAATCGAAAGTTGTTCCTCTTAATAGAGTCCCACATGCTTCTTAATGTTTCTTCATTTTTCTTGTTTCTTTTTTCTGATTTCTGCTCATAGACGCTGGCATCAGTAGCTCTGTCTTCCAAGTCAGAAATTCTTTTTTCCATTTGTTCCATTCTGTTTTCTTGGCTTTGCATGGAAGTTTCTATGTCTTTGATTTTCTTCTTGATCTGTTGGATTTCAGAGTACTGGTGTTCCATCAGATGGAACAACTTGCTTAATTTTTCATTTTGTTCTGCTGCATTTTATATAAGGTCTAGAAGGGCTCTGTATGTAATCATTTTGTATTCACTTTCTGATGCTTTCATAAAAGTTTCTTCATCTGGAAAACTCCTTGGTTACTTTGTTTGGGAGCCTTCTGAAGCCATGGGTGATTTCTTGTATGCCACAATTGTCTGTTGCTTTTTGGGTCCCATGTGAGTATGTAGAGGCTGGAAGAGGTACTGTGAGGATGGATTACAAATGTTTCTCTAGCCAAGCCAAGTGCCGTCGGTTTCTCTAGGCTGTCTTAAAATGTAAAGCAAAAGGTATCTGAGCATTTCACAAGTCAGTTAGGTTTTCAGGTGTAGAGGTCCCTCTTCTCAACTGACAAAGTAAGCTCCGCTATATCCAACCCCAGACGATACAAACTAATTCAGAATACAGCAATGTTACTGCCCTGTTGGCTTCTGCTGACAGGGCCTAGTCTTAGGCGGCACTGCGTCAAGTACCCTTTTTGTGATAGAAAAGTGTTCTCTTGTGGGCAGGCTGTGGCTCCCAAGCTAAGAATTAGGTCCAGCTGCGGCCACCATATCCACGATGGCGTCCTCCACACAGGCAGCAGACAGAGGAGCTAAAAGTGCCGAGAGGTAGTGATTCCTCTGCTTCTGTTGCAGGGCCTGCAACATAGGTGGCACTAGGAAAACTACTGCTTTTCTGTTGGAGAAGCGCTGTCTTGTTTGCAGGTGCTGGCTCCCAGGCTAAGAATTAGGTCCTGCTAAAATCTCGGTACCAACATGGCGTCCCACACACTGTCTACAGAAATCCGTACAAACCCCGCTGATGCAGATTTTAAAATGAAAGGCTCAAAGTGGTTAGATTAACAGAGTCCTAAGCCTGGCTCTCAAAATATGAGAATTTCACCTGCTTATCCCCCCAGCAGCGTGTCTGAGTCTAGCTGCTAGGCAAGACCCAGCTCCGTGCGCTGGCCAAGACAGAGGGAAAAGAGTCAAAATGGTGCGTTTACCTTCAGTCTGTGAGAGCCAGGGCTAGCCAGGAGTGGGAGTCAGTGAAAGAGAGGAGGTTTTTCGCTAAGTGGTGCGAAGTCCCAATTAACAGCCCTGTGCCATGTCCTGGGACAGATTAGGTGATCAGAAGGCTCCGTTTGGTTATCAATTCAGGTCTTGGTTTCCAGGGGGATATAAGGAGACGTGTGCTTAGTCCCCCATCTTGACTCTGCCCCCCCCCCCAGAGGCTCAGTTTAATTATCGATTCAGGTCTTGGTTTGAGAGGGATTTAGGGAGACGTGTGTTTAGTCTGTCATCTCGACTCTACCTCCTTCCCTAACTTTCAAAACACATATTGCTTACCACAGTTGTGTCTTTCCTTTTGACAGACCTCTATGTTTCTTTGTGGAAGAAATAAGGCTTTTTAGGCCACATTTAAATACAGAGATAACAATAAGGCACACTTTAATAGTGTTTATCACTGTGGGAGGAGTAGCTGGGGTTACATAGCAATGTATGTGTAAGTTTTTATATGACAAGTTCACATTGTAAACTTTCACTTAAAGGATAATGTGATATCTGTCTGTCTATTTGTCTATCTATATTATATACAATAAAATTAAGGGATGTGTTAGGAAACGAAAAATCAAATCCAGGACAAGAGGCATTCATACCCTTTATGTGATTTTATTTTCTGACTTGATAAAGTATTTCTGATGTTTACTTTATTACAGAATAAAATCATGATTTACTGATGTTTTATAATTTATGTAGCTCTTTTCATGTAGCTTTGAGTTATCTATTTTTCCCAGCCCACGGGAAGAAATTGTTCGGAGGCCTTGAGAAATTCTGTGGGTGGTAGGAGAAGCTTGTGCTAATGTATACCCTCCCAGTCTATGATTTTGCTTATGAATCTATAATATCTTGGTACTCAGGTATACATTTTAATAGCATAGTTAAAGACAGGTTAATCTTCTTTACATAACAGCTTTTGTTTTCTTGGTCTTTTTCTATCTAAAAGTGTCTATGTGAAATCAGGAACAAATTCCTTAATTGCCCAGAGTAACAAACTTTAAAAAAGTCACATTGGTATTTATTACATCCCTTGGCTCCAACCCTGTGAGATTTTTATTCCAAGCATCAGCAATCTGCAAAGAGTTACATTTGCTTTTCCAACTGCCATATTTTTTAAGGAGATCAGGCAAGCTTTCATGTCAACCTTTTAAATAAATCTTGAAAAATGTAGTTATGAACTGCTTGGAGAAGTTGATACAATTTTAGACCCTTTATTAGAAACTAGTAATAAATGTAGTTATTAGATTTTGTGCAGGTTAATATAACTAATAAGTCTAACATAAGTCTTAGGAGTTTCTGCACTGTGTATTACAAGAACTAACAAAGTTAATTGCCTCCAGAAAAACCTCCCATGGGCTGTATGTGTCTTTTATGAAGAAGAAATAAAACACAGAGAACTAATAATTTATCAGCTCTCTGTTTTGAAAAATGTGGGCACAAAAAGTCTTCTCTCCTGAGTGTGTATGGGAAATTCTAATGATAATAATCATTTACTAGAGAGTACCTAAATGTTGTTGCTGTTGTTTTAACATCATCCAATTCAGTAGTTTCTTCCAGACACTGCCAATTCTGCTTCTGTCTTACTGGAAAAAGCAATGATGGTATACTTGTGACTAAATGAAATTAGCTGCAAAGTAAAGGTTATGCCTTCTCAATTGGTAAATATAGAATTTAATATTTATCTACATGCTTTGGAGTCAAACTGAAATGAAAATTGCAGATCCACATAAACTTCCAATAAATGAAGAGAAACAAAAAGTAGGAGGTACACTAGCTATTTGTAAAACAAAACAAAACAAAAATTTGCAACTACCCAATCTGTAAACAAACAGGAATTCATTACTAAGTAGCTTGAATGAGACAGATTACCCAGAGTTTATAGGAGAGCAGTTTGTTTCCTTTAAGTCGTGATAATGGATCTCCATTATCCAATATTGCTGTTTTACCCTCAGTCCTTAGAAATCGGGACAGTGATCATAGGTTTAGGTGAAAAATAGTTCCTGTCTTTTTCCTTAATTCTCTTATGTGCTAGGAAATAGGATCTCTTCAGGCTTACCTTTGCTGAGGAGACAGACCTGAATACATTGCAAGTTAGCATTATTTCTTGTTATTGTATCATTTCTAAGATGAGTAAAGAATGAGAAAGAATAAGTAAGAAATTTAAAAGATAAGCAGTTCTGAACTTAAAAAAGCACATAGTGGTCAAAAATATTCACCTTTGATTTTGTTTTATTTTGCTTAGAATTTGAAATGTATTTTCTCCTGAAAGTAATATTGCAGTCAGTTGTCTCCCAATTAAAACCAGCAAAGCTTACTCCATAAGATGTCTAACATAAAAATATATAGATTCATAACATCAACAATATAAATTAAATTCATGTTCTATATTATTATTTTTAATCTTAACAGAGTACCACGGGACTTCTTTCAAATGTTGTTGTTGTGGTTAGGTGCCATCAAGTCAGTTCCAACTCACAGCAACCCTAAGTACAACAGAACTAACACTGCTGGGTCCTCCTGCATCCTCACAGCCGGCGTTACGCTGGAGGTCATGTACACCGTGTCAGTCCATATTGTGGAGCATCTTCCTCTCTTTTGCTGACCCTCTGTTTCACCACAGCGGCCTTCTCTGAGGATTGTTGCTTCCTGATAACATGTCCAAAATATGTTAGACAAAGTCTCACCACTGTAGTTTCTAAGGAGCACTCTGGCTGTACTTTTTTCAAGAGAAATTTGTTTGTTCTTTGGGAAGTCCATGGTATATTCAATATTCTTTGCCAGTATCGTAATTCAGTGTATCAGTTCATCTCTGATCTTCCTTTTATTTAATGTCCAGCTTTCACAATGCTTATGAGGTGATTAAAAACATCATTGGCTGAGTCAGGCGCGTGTTAGTCCTTAATGTGACATCTCTGCTTTTTGACACTTCACAGAGTTCTTGCAGCACATTGGCCCAGTGCAATGCATCAGTTGGTTTTTTACTGCTGCTTCGATGGGTATTGATTATGGATCCAAGTAAAATGAAATCCTTGACAATTTCAATCTTTTTTCAGTTTATTATGGTATTGCTTGTTGGTTTACTTGTGAGAATTTTTGTTTTCTTCATATGGTCCAGCCTCTCAGATTAATTGCTTAGCATACAGATTGAACAAGCACGGTGAAATGTTGCAACCCCAGCATATACCTTTCCTGATTTTAAACCAGGTAGTATCCTGTTGTTCTGTTTGAACAACGGCCTCTTGATCAGTGTAAAGGTTCCTCATGAGCACAATTAAATGTCTGGAATTTCCAGTGTTTACAATGTTATCCATAGTTGTTATGTTACACAGTTGAGTGCCTTCTCATAGTCAATAAAACACGATAAACATCTTTCTATCTTTCTGATATTCTCTGTTTTCAGCCAGGACCCCTCTGACATCAGCCATGATATCTCATTCTACATTGTTTTCTTCTTAACCTGGTAAATTTCTGGCCATTCTTTGTCAGTGTACTGCTGCAACCACTTTTGAATAATCTTTAATGAAATTTTACTTGTATATGACATTAATGTCATTGTTCTATGATTTCCATATTCTGTTGAGTCTTCCTTCTTTGGAATGAATCTAGATACGATCTCTTCTCACTTGGTCAGGAAGCTGTCCTCCATATTTCTTGGCATAGACAAGTGAGCACTTTCAGGGCTGCATCAGTTGGTTGAAACATCTCAGTTGGTATTCTGCCAATTCCCAAAGTCTTGGGCTTCACCAATGCTTTCAGTGCAGCTTGGACTTATTCTTTTAGTACTGTTGGTTCTTGATCATGTGCTACATCTTGATCATATGCTCCCTTAGTTCAATGTCAACTAATTCTTTTCTGTACAGTCACTCTGTAGTCTTTCTGTCTTCTTTTGATGCTTCCTTACGTTAGTATTTTCCCTGTAGAATGGCAACTACAGTATGGCAACCTGAGGCTTGAATATATATATGTGTGTGTGTATATATATATATATTTCCATTTCTTTCAGCTTGAGAAATGCTAAGCATGCTTATCCTCTTGGGTTTTCTATCTCCAGGCCTTTGCCCAAGTTGGTATAGTACTTTGTCTTCAAATTGCTCTTTGAAAGGCTCTGCTCAGCTCATTTACTTAATGTCTTCCATTTATTTTAGATAAAGTACGTTCAAGAGCAAGTTTCATAGTCTCTTCTGATATCCATTTTTTTCTTCTATTTTCTTCTTCTGCTTTTAATGACCTATGTTGTCTTCATGTATGATATCTTTGGATGTTATTCTACAATGCTATTTCATGATCTTTGTTCATAAGTACTCAGTGTGTCAAATCTACTATTGGGGTAGTCAGTAAATTCAGGTGGGATATACTTAAAGTTGTACTTCGGCTGTCATGAACTTGTTCTGATTTTCTTCAGCCTCGGTTTGAACTTGCATAGAAGCAACTGATGATTTGTTCCACAGTCGGACTCTGGTCTTGTTCTGATTGACAATATTGATCTTTTCTGTCATTCTTTCCACAGATGTAATGGATTTGATTCCTGTGTATTCTGCCTCATGAGTTCCATGTGCATAGTCACCGTTTGCAGTGTTGAAAAAGGAATTTACAACGAACAAGTCGTTGGTCTTGCAAAATTCTATTATGTGGTCTCCTGGGTCATTTCTATCACCAAGGCCATATTTTTCCAACTACAAATCCTCTTCTTTGTTTCCAGTGTTCACATTCCAATTTCCAGTAATTATCAATGCATCATGACCACATATTTGAACAATTTCAGACTGTAAATGTTGGTAAAAATATTCAACTTTTTCATCTTTGTCTTTACTAGTTGGTTCATAAATTTGAGTAATAGCTGTATTAACTGGTTTTCTTTGTAGGTTTTCACTGACAGCATTGTACATCAGGATAGATCTTGAAAAAATGTTTTTGAAGATGAACTCAGTGCCATTCTTCTTCAATTTGTCATTCCCGGCACAGTAGACCATACCATTATCTGATTCCAGATGGCCAATACCAGTCCATTTCAGCCCACCAATGCCAAGGATATTGGTGTTTAGGTATTCCTTTTCATTTTTGATGATTTTCAATTTTCCTAGATTCACATTTAATGCATTCCACATTCCAATTATTAATGGATATTTGTAGCTGTTTCTTCTTATTTTGAGTCATGCCACATCAGTCAAAGAAGGTGCTAAAAGCTTTATTCCATCCATATCATTAATGTCAACTATATTTTGAGGAGGCACCATTTCTCAGTCATGTTTTGAATGATTTCCAACCTTATGGTCTCATCACCTTGAACTAGATCAATGTTCTGCTACTATTTGTAAAGTTTTCCCTGCCTAGTTTTCTTCAGGAGTAGACTGCCAGGTCCTTCTTGGTCTGTTTTAATCTGTCAGCTCAGCTAAAACCTGTCCACCATAGATGACCTGGTGATATTTGAATACTGCTGGCATAGCTTCCAGTATCACAGCAACATGCAAGCCCCTGCAGTAGAACAAATGGACACTATGTGAGAGTCATTTGAATAAGTAACCAAGAAAACTCTCACATTCATACAGTGGAATATCATGCAGCTACTAAAGTAAATAAAGTATGTCTGCATGCAACAATATGACTACATCTGAAGACTTTATTGAGAGGAAAAAGTTAGGTTGCATAATAACACATATAACACAATGCATGTAGTATTTGAAACTGAATGGTACATATTTTTGATCCATATGTATATATGTAACAAAAGTATTCAAGCACAATGAACAAGAATATACACTCACTTGAGGATTATGATTACCTCTAGAAAGGAAGGGTGGTAAATCAGTTTTAGATTGGAAGAGACAGGACTTCAAGCATACCTGTAACATTCTCTTTTTTAAAACTTCATCCTTTCAGGTAGTCTACAAGGTCAAAACTAGTTTTCTATTTCTAAAATATTAGCATTTTTCATTGTTTTGCATTTGCACAAATGTTGCAAAAACAGTTGTGAGAAAAACTCTTAGCATTTCAGTATAATTTAGGACAGTGACACCAAACTGAACTGGTAGTCACAGATACGCATTCCCAATAAAAAGAGCCAGTTTCTCTAAAAAATGCCATTGAAAAAAAAAAGTATTAGTTTTACTACATCTCAACTCTTGAGTATTTGTACTGTGACCATTATTTACAGCAAAATAGAAGGTACATATAATGCACTTCTCTATTTAACAAAGTAAGGTAGTCGTATTGACGAAAAGTATTTGTGTGATGGTTTTGAGTTGCAAGTTGAACTATCCTTTCTATGGGACACCATCTTACTTCAAGGAACCATTGCCTGTCACAATGGAGTTGGTACCAATTCATATTGACCCTACTGCACAGAATAGAAATGCCTCTTAGAGCTTCCAAGAAGTGGCATGTGGAGTTGAACTGCTGAAATTTTGGTTAGCAGCCAAGCTCTTAACCACTGTACCTACAAGGCTCCAAATAAATATCTGTTTTTTAAAGTCACCCAGTTATGGCATTTCTGTTAGTGACCCCATAGGGCCATAGTAGAAGTGTTCGATTGAATTTCCTAGTAGCTGGTGAATTCAAACCGTTGTCCTTTTGGTCAACAGCCAAGCTCTTAACTACTATACCACCAGGGATCCTCTGAAAGAACCATTAGCAGGCTTATTATACAAAATTTGGACCAGAATATTTAGGAAATATTTTTTTGAACACTAATAAAGTGAGTCTCTCACTTTGAAAAAAAACGGACTGACCATATTTGTGGTCAATAATAAAATTTTGCTTTCCAGAGAAAATTTGAATTTTGAAAAGCGTAACTACAGCTGTGATCTTCTCAATCTGAAAAAGAAGTTTTAGTTTTCAGATAAGCTACACTACGGAGCAGCCACCATGGTGCCATGTTTTTTCCTTGCTGTCCAACTCCAGGAGTGCAGTTCATCAGTTCTCCCCAAACAAGATTCACATTTGTCAAGATCACAAACACTGTTTAGAATACTGAAATGCCCATTTATTGATTTAAATTACAGTGCACGTCAATGCTGCCATCCATCAGCAAAGACAAAATTTTACCTATAAATCAGACATCTAGGAAGTTTAAAAAAATCTATTCAGTGAGCACAAGATAATAGATCATTGGATATTTTCTGAGAAATCTTTTATTCAGGTTGTAGAGAATTCTATCGATGTTCTACATGTTATAGTCTGCTAGTGGTGCTCTAACAGAAATACCACACGAGTGGATGGCTTTCAAAAGGAAGGTTATTCTTACATGGTCCAGTAGGCTTCCAGTCTGAATTCAAGATATCTACTCCACTGGCAGGATTTCTCGGTTGTCGGCTCTGGATGAAGTCTTTGTGTTGCATCAGTCTTTGTTCAGGGAGCATCTTGGTGCAGGAAGCTGCGGTCTGAAGGTCACTGTCTACTCCCAGTGCTGCTTTCTTGATGGTGTGAGGCTCCCAAATCTCTCTGCCAGATTTTTCTCTTTACAGCTTAAGAGACCACCCAAGATTCAAAACAAACTTACATTTTGAATCTTGTTCTACTAACACAACTGCTGCAGCATCTATTAACATCACAGAGGCAGGAATTCCAACTTGGAGGACATCACACAATACCAAGAACTGGCACACTCAACTTCTAAACAGATTTTCTAGGGAACACATTCAATCCATGACACCACATAAACCGTCTTTAGAGACAGAGTGCTTAAGCACGCCAAGCTGAGAATTCTTTCTCTCTCTTCCAAGAATAGCAGTTGCCATGAAGTCAGTTCCAACATAGGGGACCCATTTGTTTTGCCGAGTTCTAGACGGCTGTGATCTTTCAGAAGTAATTGTCAGGACTTTCTTCTGGGTGGATTCCAACTGTCAGTCTTTCATTTATTAGCCTAAAACTTGACTTTACCCAGGGACTTCTGAGTGCTATGCATGTATATACACTCTGGCTGTCTACTTATTTTTAATAGACATGACCAAAGCAGCTATATATACTAAAGCATAAATGGAAGCATGCTATTAAGTAAAAGCCTTCTGTGCATTATTGGTACTCAAAATATACTTTTAAAAAGTATTTGCATTTTGTGCACATTTGCATGTAATCAATAACTGTTAGCCAATATCATTATATTTTTGCATATTATGCCTATTGATCTAGGATAACTGTCTACTGCAATCTTTGTATTAACCAAAATTTTCTAAATTTCAGGTCTGGGTCAAATCGTCTATTCAACAGACTAAATTTTTTTATATGATGTTAGGGTATATGTGCATTTAAGAGAAAACATAGCAGAAAAATTCATTTCCGCATTTAACAAATATTTATTGGCTATTTAGTCCAGGGAATGCCATAGCACCGAGGATACAAGGGTATAAACAGTGTGCACACTCTCTGTCCTCGGCATGCCTTTGCCCACATTCTGTTGTGTGACTCAGCACTGTGAAGTGGGTTTCAACACATAGTGGCCCTGTCTGCAGCAGGACAAAACACTGCTCGGTTCTGTGCCATGCCCGCAATCATTTATGCTTGAGTCCATTGTTGCAGCCACAGTGTCAATCCATCTGACTGAAGGTGTTCCTCTTTTTTACTGACCCTCCACTCTGCTAAGCACTATGTTCTTCTCCAGAGAATGATCCCTTCTGACAACATGTCCAGAATATGTAAGACATAGGCTCACCATATTTGGCTTCTGAAGAGCACTCTGGTAGTGCTTCTTCCAAGACAGATTTGTTCATTCTTTCAACAGTCCGTGGTGTATTCAATATTCTTCTCCAACATCACAATTCAAAGGCATCAATTCTTCTTCTGTCTTCATTGTGTGTTGTTCAGCTATTGCATGCATATGGTGTGACTGAAAGTAACACAACTTTGGTCAGACACATCTTAGTCTTAACGGTAATATTGGAGGCCAGAAAGGCGTTTAAAACCAATTACTCACTGATTCATCCATTTCAATTTTGAAAATATTTTGAGGAGGAGGAATGAAGTGTCATGGTTTATAAAACGGGAATACACTTAGTCCGGGCAGATTAGGCCAGGCTTCCGAGGAGACACTCTCGTGCTTACATCTAAGGACAAGCATAAACCTTTAAAGAGGCAACAGTGACGACGTGTATTACCAACGCTGTCATTATTTCCATCATATCCCGTACAGGCTCCTATGTTACTTCCTTGTCTGCCATCTGGAATCCCAATACTGCAAGGGTGAGAAATTGTGGAAGGCCAAATCCTGGTGACAGTGACAACGGTTTCCTTTGCCCAGCGTGCAGCCAGATGACAGATGAATTCTGTTTGCTTTTCATTTATTAAAATTATGTTCCCTAAAGTTCTTGTTTATAAATGAGATAGGTAGGATTAAGTTATGTTTTCTTCATGTAACCGTATTATAAGTGGGAGGGCAATTAATGATTTTCCTTGAACACAAGCCTGTGTTTAACAGTTATTTTTATAAAGAAGAAACAAGCGTGCAGTCTATCTTCTACTTTTCATTTTCACTGCTAATTAAATTTAGCTAATTGCAGAAATGACTTTAAAACATTCTCAACTAAAATGTTCTCGAAACAAAATTAAGATATACTGCTACTAGCATTTCCAAAGAAACTCTGTGTTTAGTTATCTTAAATCAGTATATTCCTTCCCTAAGAGCTTTAGAACTCATACAATCTCCTCTCACAGAGGCTTCCTCACTCAACCACTAGCAACTGAATTTACTGTCATCTTTCTTTTCATAAATGATCTATACATGTGCTTCATTCAGATTTTTAATACTTACTGACCATGGGAACCATAAACTTTAACTTCTGGAGTAAAATTATCATTTGAATTACTATCATTATTCTGGATTCTTAAAAATGGATTTTTTTTTTAATATTCATAGTACCATTGGACAAATGTCACTATGAATGTAAAACATTTTAGTATATCAGAAAAAATTTAAAATATTGTGTGTGTACAGAATTTCACTATTTATTGAATCAGATTATGGTATTTATTTTTGGTGCTGTCTGACTTTCACAACAACTTTACAAGTATGAGAAAAGCATTACTTTTGCTTCGTGGTAAAGAAAGCTGAGACTCAAAGTCACATTGTAGGTAGGTAGGATAACAACAGATACGCTATTGTCGGACGCCATCAGGTCAATTCTGACCCATAGTGACGCCGTGTACAACAGAACAAAATGATACCTGGGATTGCACCATCCTCACAATTGTTGCTATGTTTGAATCTATCATTGCAGCTACTGTGTCAGTGAGAGTATTCTTCTTTTTCACTGACCCTTTACTTTACCAAGCATGATTCCTTTCCCAGAGAACGGTCTTTCGTGGTAACACACCCGCAGCACAGGAGTCGAAGTCTCACCATCCTCGCTTCTAAGGAGTGATCTGGCAGCAGTTGTCCCAGGACAAATGTGTTCATTCTTGTGGCAGTTCAAGGCATATTAAATATTCTACGCCAACACCACGATTTAAAGGCATACAAAACTTGAGTTTAACTTTAAATCTGTTTGTGTTTTTTCTGTCTGACTCTTTTCCAAAAATTCCCCTACAGAGAAAATAGCCCTTAAATATTTTAAATACACACATTACATTATTTTTTGATTGGAAACCTCTCCTTTGAGACTACTTTTACTTACGTGTTCTCATAAAACTAACGTCCTAGGAGAAAGTGTTATTAGCATTAATTAGCATATTTTTACTCATACTTTGGTACATACCATACTAAAATGCTGATGTCATTGAAAGCTTGAATAAATGGCCCTTACCATCAAGGAATTTGCAATCTATGAGCCAAGACACATTAACTTAAATAATCTAACTTAGAATTTGATTATTACAGTTGCATGTCAACTTGGCTGGGCCATGATTCTTGGTGCTTTGGCAATTATAATGCAGTGTGGCAGCTATGAGGATGATCATCTCCATGATATGATTTGTTTTGAATAGTCAGTGATTTGAAAGGGGGTTTCCTCAGGAGTGTGGTGTGCAGCCAACATAAGTAGACTTTCTGGCAAGTTTCATGGGCTTTTCCTTGCTCTGGATCCTGCAGCTGGCTCTTGTTCATCTGACTTCCTATTCTTGGGACTAGAGGAGCAGCTTACCTGCTGATTTGGGATTTGTCAGCCCCCACAGCCAATGATCCAGACTCGTCTTCTGACTTGCTTATCTTGGGTTTGCCAACTCTGCAGCCACTTGAGTCAGAAGAAGCCTTTAATCTGAACCATGGAGCTGAGTCTTCCTAGGCTCTACAGCTGTATGAATCCTTTCCTTGATATAAGTTTTCTCTCTCTCTCTCTCTCTCCGTGTGTGTGTGTATGCATATGTGTGCGTGTACATATATATATATACACATACACACACATAGATACTGCACTCATTTTGCTTCTCTACAGAATCCAGCCTAAGACAGTATTCTTAAATGACTGTCCAGTGTCCCTAAGATAAGTTCTAAATTATTTAATAAGACTATATGGTCTAGTTCCATCTTTTTAGCTTTAACTTTTTCTATGTCTGGGTATGAAATAATCAACTTTTATTTGAGTTGCAAAATTCAGTATCCATAACAAAATGTTAAAATGAAATTACTGTCTTGGGTTGAGACCTTAAAAAGTGTCCGTATTTTGAACTGAGAAACAAACAAAACCAACTGACTTTCCATCAAGTCAGTTGTGACTTACAGCAACCCTACATAACAGAATGGAACTGCCCCATAGAGTTTCCAAGGAACACCTGGTGGATTTGAACTGCTGACCTTTTGGTTAGCATTTTGTAGCTCTTTAACCACTATATACCTAGAGTTTTCTAAAGTGAGAAACTGCATACAAAACACGCTACTAGGTATGAAACTGGCTTTGGCTATTTTAGCATCACAACTCCCAGCCTTCTGTAAGAAATGATAGAGAATACCTTTGTAGAAGTGCTAAGGCTTTTCTCTTACCATAAGTTAAGTGGAGAAAAGTCTGAAATATAAGGATGAGAAGAGAAAATAAGTTGGGTAGCTGTTGATAGGTTGCATGGACCCTTCACCCTCACTCATGCCCTGCAGAGGTGAAGAGAGAACTTTCCTTCTTTCCTTCCTTCCTTCTTTGCTGACACAGAGATTGAGTGACACTGGGAGTGACAGGTGGAATTTTGATGTGAAGCACTGGGAGTAAACTGAGCTTCAACCAACGGCAGTGCAAGGAAACAGGAATTGTCCATTGGGTCAGGCCAATCTTCAGAAAGTACAAGTTTGGGGTCAGTCTAGGGTAGATTCTGCTCAAGGGGTTCCAACAGAGATAAACTGTGCTAGGTGGGTACCCAGAAAACCAGCAGGTAGATGGAGAGTGAAAAGTGATCAGCCAGAAGAAAGGCAATGTCCCAGAGAGGGACACAGCAGAGAGAGCTCTTAACGCGTAAGTGGATCCATGAGAAGAATCTGCTACCGTGCATGAGCCCTCAGAGAAAGAACCAAGCAAGGCTGGCTTTTTTCCCCGGTGCCTTATTCCCAGGGCTCAGCTGTGGTGGGGTCAGAAATGTTGGCTCGTAGGTATGGGAAGGTTATGGAATGGGGACATAAAGGAAAAAACAGAAAAACAAGGGGCAAGTCAGTCTGCATCCTACCTCCACTGCAGGCTTCTCTGAGCTGGGCAAGGGAAGAAAGTTTAAATTGAATGACTTTAAAATTTTGCTTATTATAACAGAGCAGACATTTAAATTGCTGAGATGAGACTTGCTTCTAGGACTAAAAAGAACAGGAAAAGCTATGGGGCATGTCAGAGATCTTATGCAGAAAAGAGAAAGAATGCATTCACTAAGCAAGTTTAATGGGCAATGATAAAAATGAATAATGTTTTATGCTCAGTCCTTACCAAGTTCAGAAACACAATAACACATTTATCAATCACTTTCTATGTACCATGCTCTGTGCTAAGTGATTACACACACACACACAAATACTCCTCAATTCCCTTGGAAGATACTATTTTTACCTACTTCTCCAGGTATGAAAATAGGTTAAAGAACTTGCCCAAGGTCATCTAGATATTACCATGCAGAGGTGAAATTCCTGCAGATGCTGCTCCTGTAATGCACCTTAAGCTCAGAATAATATGAAGTGATAATGTACATTCTCATCATTCTATTTTCAGCTCTGAAATCTTCTGCAGCACAGAGCAAATAGGATATGCATCGAAAATTAGCTACACCGATAGTAGTCATGTATACTATGCACCAGAAATGTTATATATGAAATCTAATATCTGAAGTCCTCAAGAAGGTATTGATTTTATTTAACTAATTTATTCAAACATGTTGGATAACTTGCTAGTAAACGATGGAGCAAGGATTCAAACGTGGGTCTATCTGATTCCAAGAACTGTGTTCCTTGCACTAGTCCACACTCCCTCTTGTTAAGAGAATCATTTCTGACTGGGGATACAGAGGCTAAAGATGTTGTCAATCAGCTTTAAATACAGAGTGTATATGGTATCTGCTTAGTAATATATTTACATACTATTTTAAGTAATTTTATCATATTTAATACCCAAGGTACATGGAAGAATTATTATTACACTGTACTGATAAGTGAGACTCCAAAATAGAAATATCAATGGATACAAAAAAATAATAATAGAGACCTGACTGTCAGGACCTTGCTACTTTATAATATTATCCATAATGATGGGAGTTATTGCATGAATATGAGCAGATGCCTAGATGTGAGTAGTAGGACTAAGATATACAGATGCAGTTAACTTACTATAGAATATGGACAGTCAACTTCTGAGTATGAAAAATTTTGGTGAAAAACTACAGGCTACTTACTAGTTGGAAGGTAAAAATTAGGAGAAAATTTCTTTATAATGTTTAAGGTGTATAAAGTACTTTCACAGCACTTGTGCTTAGCATTTTGTTAAGACAAGATTTTTCTTAAATGTTCACAATAAAATACCAAGATAGGAAATGCTCAGTGTCCAAATACGTAATTTAGTGTCCAAGGTCATAACAACTACATTATTTCCACTAGAACTTTTCAGAGTAGAACTTATCGACCACATCATTGCAAAGACAATCTGAGAACGGAAGATAAAAAGCCAGATGTCCCCGCTGTGATTGGTCATTAGCTGTATTTATCCATTGTTTCTTTGTAATTTTACACAATCTGTGTTTAAAAGCTCAGCTATGAACACAACAGTCATGATTTTGTTTTTCCACTCCTTTTTTTTTAGAAAATAAGTAAAATGTGAAAGATATGACAGATATTCTATATTCTAGGTTTTTAAATCATTGCTTATCTTCTAAAGCAAATATTGTAAATTATATGGATAACTTGAGGGGCAAACTAATTATCCCAGTTTTTTATTTCATTTTTTAAATATATGTAACTTGCCCCACACTTCATTGATCAGGTTATCTTCAAGGATTAGTTGTAGTACTTTCTAGATGTTCAGCTTTGTGGGATAATGTGTTATATACCCACTGACATCTTGATTCTATTTGGTTTGAAAAGAGTTGACAGTTGGATTACCTTCTCCAGTGAAATTAGTTCTATCTGTTCTGTTGGCATTATAGTTAATTTTTTCTTTTTAAATAGAAAGTGTGGTAGTGTCAACTGATTTATTGACAACAAGCTAGACAAAAAAAGAAATAAAAGTCCAAACCCATCACGTCATTACCGTAATAAAACCTTTGGTGTCTACCCATGTTCTACACTCAAATGTTATTATCTTTTAAAGGTTTTAAAAATAATAGCATTGCTGAAAATAAAGACGACTTCACTTCTTCCTGTCTGACTCAACAACACTTGGCTGCTTGGCTCCCTTCTTCCCTTCCAGTAAGTGTCAAATTTGTGTGGTTATCTTGCTTTATTAAACTAAGGCCACCAAGTACAACACTGAACAGAAGTGATGAGAACAGAGAGACTTACTCTGTTTCTGATCTTACCGGGAAAAGTGTTCAGTCTTTCACTATTACGAATGTGCTAGACAACAGAGAGTCCCCAGTGGAGTGAGGGCAAAGTGGGGTGAATAACTCAGACATTAGTAAAAAGACCAAACTTGATGGACTGCCGGACTTTAGGGGACCCCAGAAGACATGGCCCCCTAAATATTTGTTAGCCCGGAACAAAAATCATTCCCAAAGCTGACTCCTCAAAGATTAAACTGAAATGTAAGACATAAAATGATACTGGTGAAGAGCGTGTTTCTTGGATCAAGTGGATACGTGAGGCTAAGTGGGCAGCTCCTGTCCAAATGCAAGATGAGAAGACAGAAGGAGACAGGAACTCATTGAATGGATGCAGGAAATACAGAAAAGAGAAGCGTACTGTCGTGTTGAGGGAGAGCAACAAATGCGTGTATAAATTTTTTATATGAGAAACTGACTTGAGTTGTGAACTTTCCCTTAAAGCACACATCCACAAAGGAATAGTGTTAGATTTTTCACAGATACCCTTTTTCATGCTGAGAAATCTCCTTGTGTTCCTAATTTTCTAAGAGTTTTTTTCTTTTAAAATAATGAATTGGTGATGAATTTTGTCAAATATTTTCTGCATCCATTGAGATGATCATACAGTCTTTTTGGTGTGTTGATATGGCAAATTGCATTGACTGATTTTAATGTTAAACCAAACTAACATTCGTGGGATAAAAATCACTTGGACATGATAAAGTATCACTGTTACATGTTGTTGGAATGAATCAGGTAAAGAGATTGTTAAGGATTTTTGCATTTATCCTTTTGAAGTTTATTGGCCTAGAATTTTCTTTTCCTATAATGTCTTGGTGATACAGTGGTTAAGTGTCAGCTTCTGACTCAAAGCTTGGCAGTTTAAACTCACAGTCACTCCACAAGAGAAAGATGTGACTGATTCTTTCCGTAAAGATCACAGCCTTGGAAATCCTATGGGGCAGTTCTACTCTGTCATATAGAATCACTGCAAGTAAGAATCAATTCCACGGAAACAGGTTTTGAGTTTGGTTAGTGTCTATCTAACATTGGTGTCAGGACAATGTGGCCTCACAGGATTAGTTGAAAAGTGTTTTCTATCTACTATATTTTTCTTGAAAGTTTTGTCAATTTGTACTTTTTTTTTTTCTAAAAATTTGGCAGGATTCTTAACTAAAGCTGTATGTATCTAGAGTTCTCTTTATGGGAAGGCTTTAGATCATTAACTCAATATTTTTAATAGATATATAGTTATTCAGGTTAAATATTTCTTAATGAGGCAGCTGTTTCTGTCTTTCAAGACTTTTTCCATTCTGTCTAACGTGTTGGTTATATTGCCATATGTTGTTCAGAATAATACCTTATCTTCTTTAAATGGTTCTACAACCTGCAATGTTTCCTCTTGCTTTCCTGATGTTGAGAGTTGTGTCTTCTCTATTTTCTTGACAAGTTTGATGAGAAGTTTTTAAGTTTAACTTATGTTTTCAATATCTTTGGTTTCATTGATTTTCCTGTATTTCTTTTTCTTTATGTGTGTGTGTGTTTCATTCATTTTTGCTGCTTTTAAAAAATTTCTTTCCTTCCTTCTGTTTACTTTGGGCTTACTTTTCTCTTTTTATTTCTAGTTCCTTAAGTCAGAGGTGTAGACCATTGATTTTTAAACTTCTACATACAGATGTTTAACGCTATGAGTTTTCTTCTAAACACAGCTTTGGCTGCACCCACAAACGTTGATGTATTCTTGCATCACTTCAGGTTCTTCAAAAGAAAACCTAAAAAATATATTAGATGTGCACAGAATTAATTAGGATAAGGATGTGGTTGAGAGAAAACAGAAGATTTGGAGAGCTTTCAGATTTTAATACACATATGACACTCATGGACAAAAGGAAGGAAGGAGAATTTCTAAGTACTCTATCCTATGTCCTTTGTGTTAAAAGACCTCTTCATTCTGGGTAGCAGCATCAGAATTTATTTTTAGTCCTCTTTGAGCTCTGGGAATTGCTTAGCCTCTTCTGGCAGTTGTCTCCCTCATCTCATGCTTTATGTATGCACCAAAAGTAGAATCAATTGCCACTGAGTCAATTTGGACTTATAGTGACCTCATAGGACAGAGCAGAATTGCTTCAGAGAGTTTCCAAGGATCACCTGGTAGATTCCAACAGTCAACCTTTCAGATAGAAGCTGTAGCTCTTCACCACTGTGCCATCATAGGTCAGCATTAAGTCAATGACTCAAGGGGAGACACCTCTGCAGATATCCTAATCTGCAGCTTCCTCTTCTATGATAGTCTGATACAGCAGCCTCTGACACCCTGAACTGTTGTCTCTGAGTCTTCAACTCAGCAAATGCACAGAATGCTTTTGGGTTCACCCCTTTTTGACGGTAGTCTAGAAATTGTTTAAGCATCAAGTAAATTATAGGATAACCTTATTTGTTTTCCTTCTTTTAAGGCCACAATCCTTTGCTGTCTCTTTTCCAGTATCTGAACACCATTGCTTCATATATTTTGTCCATTTGTCTGAGAAAGCAATTCTCATAGTCATTTCATTAATCCTAGGCAGGAGGAGAAATGCACAACCAGTACAGAAATGTACAAAATAAAAGGTGGAAATCCTTTCTCAGTTCCTTGGTGGCAGAAGAAAACTTAGAGTATATCCTCTGAAATTTGGTTTCTATGCAAGAAGATTACGTTTATATAGATTTCTTTTGTTTATTTTAAAAAATGAGATCATTTCACAGTTTTTTTCTACTAATTTAGTTATTTTTTCTTATCAGAGAACATGGATAAAATTTTATTTCAGTGTGTATCAGCACTAGTTTCAAATTTTAGACTATGAAACTGTATTCTGTTTTGTCCCTACTTGAATTTATCAATCTAATTTTCACTGAAGACCATTTTGATTGTTTTATTTTCTTGTCTATTACAAAAGTGGTACAGTGTATACTCCTGCCTTGTTATCTACCTTTGATCACATACAAGTATGCATGAATCTCTGCAAGAAGAATTCTTAGAAGAGAAATTGTTGTGGGAGAGTATACGGATTTAAATTTTCAATAAATAGTGCCACCAACTTCCTCATTCAAATATATCTTAGCTATGCTTCTTTTCAATGGCAGACCAGGATTCTAGAATTGCAAAAACACTCACTTATTGCTCTGAGTATGCTCAGTTGAATCAAAGCAATGTCAATTTAAGTCGTTGTCTAGCCATTAATTCTCTGTCATCATATAACCACAACACATGTTTCAATAATTTAACGTGCATAGACACACATATTACGATGTTTAATTGTATGTGTCTGCTTGGCTAGGCAATAGTGTCCAGTTGTTTTGATCAAACATTAGTCTAAATGTTCTTATGAAAATATTTTGTAGGCATAATTAACATCTATAATCAGCTAACTCAGTAACTCTAAGATGACTGCACTCAATAATATAAGTAGACTTCATGCAGTCAGTTGCAGACATTAAAAGCAAAAACTGAAATTACCCAAGAAGAAAGAAATTTGCCTCAATGCTAGCATAGTAATGGTGTCATAGTTAAACTTGCCAACCCCAAATATGTGAGCTAATTCCTTAAAATATGTATTTATTTTCCTGTCTGTTTGCCAGCCTTTCGTCTATCTAGCATATTGATTCTGTTTCTCTGGAGTTCTCTAATATGCATATATACAGGACCACTGATTCTATATGGCCCATTTTTAAAAAGTCACTCTATGTATGTTACTTCAAAATAAAAGCTCAGAATAATTATGAGTAGAAAAATTTCAGGATGTAATAAAGTAGAAATTGATTCACATTCTTGAAAACCGTGTTTCTGTACAAGTAACAGCTTCACATTTAGATACGTTTCTTAATATATTCTTTTCCTTTTGTGTCATGTGTTACTTTTACAGAACACCGAGCCTTTCTGCTCTTTTTAATAGTACCTTGTACTATAGCTTCACTTTTTTTTTTTTTTTTTATCTTAGAACGCTATATATAAACCTGATCTCTCATCCTGCTTGCATAACTGATTCTTTCATTAGGCCACCTGGAGTTCAAGACTGGAGGGCTAGGCTGAATAAAGGCCATGCTAAATCTTGGATTTTAATAAATGGAAGCAAGTATTCAGAATATGCACTGGACTCAAAATTGTTGCTAGTATTTGGTTAAAAAAACAACAACAGAAACTGATGCTGTCAGCTTGATTCCAACTCTTCTTCACCTCATGTATTATCAAATATAACTGATTAACAGTATTTTCTTGGTTACAATCATTACAAAAGGGTATTGCCTGGCCTTTCTTCCACAGTTCCACTGGGTATGTTAAACTGCCAATCTTTATATTCATAGTCAAGTACTAACAGTTTATACCACCTAGGAGTCTTAGTATCCCAGTCAAACCAACCAACTGATTGCCATTGAGTCAATTTTGATTATAGTAACTGTATTGTATCCTGTTAATATGTGCTTTAAAAAGAGACAGAGAAAGAGAACAAATGGTAATCTCTTGACTTTTCAAGGCCATATAAGAATACTTAAAGAAGATGAGATATGTGGCTAATGTTTTCTAAAGGCTACTATGGACATTTCCATGCAAGCTAGGGTCTCTCTCTGCTTCTTGCTCAAGGTGATAAAGTGGAGCATACACCAAATACCATCACTGCCATTATATCCTCTGACAGAATGAATTTATAATGAAGTGTTTATTGCAAAAATATGTGTTTAGCTGATATCCACTTAGATATTAAAACTGCATTTTTGCATCTCAAAGATTTTTCAAAATACTTCCAGAATTTATGGCCAGGAATTTAGATTTCACCTTCTGCAATGTCCCTTCATTTAAGAAATTCTTATTGAGCATCTGTGATAAGCCAACTGCCTATTATTCTAAGTGCCAGTGGTAGACAGCAGTGGACAGGACATACAAAAATCCCTGTCTTCATTAAATTTCTGGTAGGAGAGAACAACCATAAACATGAACAAAGCATTTTTATCATATTTATGCTGGACAAAATTCTAAGATGACATCCAATGACCTTTGCATTCCTTTGATCCCCTCCCCTTGAGCATGGGTGGAAACTGTGAATATGATGAGCTATTTATTATTCCTGTGATTATGTTACCCTATATAGTAAAAGGAAACCCTGATACTATAGTGGCTAAGTGTTACAGCTGTTAACCAAAATGTTGGGAGTTCAACTCTACCAAGCACTCCTCGGAAACTCTACGGAGCAGTACTCTGTCCTATAGGGTCACTATGAGTTGGAATTGACTTGACAGCAGTGGGTTTGGGTTTTATATGGCAAATGTGGTCTTACAGGTGGAGTTAAAGTCCCAAATAAGTTTAATTTAAGATGAGCAGATTATTTGAGTGGGCCTGACTTAAACACATGAGCCCTTTAAAATCAGAGTCCACAGGTAAAAACAAACTTCTTTGAAGTGTGAAGAAGCATTGATGTGAGAGAAATGCTCCAAGGCTGAAGGTGGAGGGCACCACATGGAAAGGACTTAAGGGTGGCTTGTCCTCTAAAAAACCAATGTGGCTTCCAGTTGACATTCAGCAAAGTACTGGGGATGTCATCTCTATAGCTACAGGGAACAAAATTCTGCTAACTGCCTCAATCAGCTTCATAGCAAATTTCCCCCAGACCCTCCAGATGAACAATCCAGCCCTGCTGAGTCTTTGATTTCAGCCTTGTGAGACCCTCAGCAGAGGGTCCAGCTACACACTGGATCTACAGAACACTTACTAATGAAGGGATGATGCTGTAAACTGCTAATTGTTGTTGTTAGTTGCCATCAAGTTGGTTCCAGCTCATGGCAACTGTGGGGCATGCAGAGTATGACTGCTCCACTGTTTTCAAGGCTGTGGTCTTTCAGAAACAGATAACTAGGGCTTACTTCTCCATTGCCTCTGCGTGAGTCAGACCCTCAGCTTTTCAGCTGACCCACCCAGGGGCCCTGTGAACTGCCGAATTTGTGACAAATTGCTATTGACAGCAAAGGGCACTCACAAGCGGTAGCTATTCTTTGTAAGAAGAAAATATGGTATGGAAGAAAAAGGAAAGGCAACTAGCCCAGATTTGGTGACTCCCAGAAGGTTTTCCTGACTAAATAATATGTATTCTGAGACCAGAGAGAAGACCATCACCCAAGATAAGGAGCCAGAAGGGAGCAGTGTTTCCTACCAGAGAGGACACTGACCAATAAGCTCATATGCCCTGGGGAGGGATACAGCCTGCTCACAAAAGAAACTAAAAAACAGTTCAGAGTGCCTGGAGTACACAGCAAGAAGGACAAAGGACAGACGGAGCGAGTGGAAAACGGCTGGAAATCAACCAGGGGAAGTGGGATGGGAAAGGAATATACTGTTCTTTTAAGCTAAGTTAATCAGCTTGAACTTGGCCCTGCGAACAACAGAAAGCACCTGTACCACTGAGTTGGTTTAGATTCGCAGTGAATCCATGTGTAACAGAGAACACCATCCTCATAATTGTTGCTGTATTTCAGTCCACTGTTGCAGCCACTGTGTCAATCCATCCAGTTAAGGGGCTTCTTTTTTACTGACCCTCTACTTTACCAGGCATGATCCCTCCTGATGACAAGGTCTCTCCATTTTTGCTTCTAAGGATCATTCTGGCTGTACCTCCACCAACACAGTTTTGTTTGTTCTTTTGCTAGTCCATAGTACATAGTACATACAGCATTCTTCAACAACACCACAGTTCAAATGTGTGACTTCTTCTTTGGTGTCCCTTGTTCACTTTCCAGCTTTTGCATGTATATAAGACAATTGAAAATACCATATTTTGGGTAAGATATATCTTAGCCATCAGACTAATGTCTTTGCTTATTTAAATTTCAAGGAGGTTTTTTTTGCAGCAGATTTGCCCGGTTCAGTAATGTGTCATTTTATTTCTTGACTGCTGCTTCCAAAGGTTTTTAATGGAAGATTTTGCTTTAAAAGTGTTGTTCAAACTTTCACACAGAGTTTAGATGCTTGTGGACTGGTGATGCAGTGGTTAAGTGTTCAAATGCTAAGTGATCAGCAATTTGAATCCGACAGCTGCTTCTTGGAGACCCTAAGGACAGTTCAGAAACCCTGGTGGCATAGTGATTAAATGCTACATCTGCTAACCAAAAACTCAGCAGTTCAAATCCACCAGGTATTCCTTGGAAAATCTATGGTGCAGTTCTACTCTGTTGTGTAGGGTCACTATGAGTTGGAATTGACTTGATGGCAGTGAATTTGGTTTGGGTTTCATTGGCAGTTCTGCTCCATCCTCTAGGTTCTCTTTGAATGAGTTTGATTTGGTTTGGTTATAGATGCCAGCGAGTCGAGACTGGTGATAAGAAATCCAGTTAGGAGAGAGTTCATGCTAACTAAGAGAGGGATGGAGATTGTTCTGGTGGAAGTAGTGGAAATAGGGAGGAAGGGATAGAACAAATAAAGACAAGATGTTGAGGGAGGAACTGCACGAAAGGAGATTGCTGAATGACATCCAGTTTTCTCATGTGGCCCCCTCAGTGGATGCCATTAACGGAAATGTGCCCCAAATATCTTCATTTATCTGCCTAATTAAGTGCAGTGTTAAGATAAACACCAATTCATAGTGACTCTATAGGGCAGACTAGAACACCCAAGGAGCTCCTGGTGGATTTGAACTGCCTATCTTTGATGAGCAGCCATAAATCATAACCACTCTGTCACCAAAGCTTCCAAAAATCAACAGTATTGGGTAAAAACTAGGAGTTGGGAATAATTACTCAGGGACCATATTAGAGAAGGCTTCTGGGAAGGATGGACCTTGATCTTATACCAGAGGCTATTTGACCGAGGGGAGAAAGAAGGATGTTTGCTGCAGCTCAAGCGAGCAATGGCAGACAGACAAGAAGGAATATGATGGGTCACAGACCGGGATAGAAGGGCCTTGAGGTAGTATGAGCATTTTTCTAAAGAGGGTTAAATTACAGAAGAACTTCAAAGACGTGCTTTGGAGCTTTGGGCTTGACCTACAGAAAAGTATTGCTGGTCAGCAAATAGGGAGTAACATAGCAAGAGCTGTGTGTTTTGAAGATTAATCCAGCTTCAGTCAGCTGGAAACTTTGGCCACAGAAAGGGATAACTGAAGGCAGGGAGAGCAGATAGGTTGTTTCAAAACTTCAAGGACAAGGTAATGATGTCACACATCAGGGCAGAGCTGCTGGTCAATTATCTAGGAAGAAAGCAAATAAAGACAGTTGGATTTTTGAACTACAATGGCACATTTAGTAGGACTAGGCACTGAGCTGATATGCTTAGCAGCACATTTGGGAGGGCATGTTGGTACAGCAAACAAAAGAGAGTATCTGTAAATCTGCACAAAGCAGATCCAGGGAGCACTTAGCCTCAAGGCAAGCCAACATGGAACAAACGGCGTTTGAGAACAGATAAGTGGCACAAATCCGTGAGAAATCTTATTAAAGGTATTTCCCTCTTCTTATTAAAAAATGGTTATTCTTTCTATGCTTATGTTACTCTGTCTGTAAAAAGAGGAAATAAAAGCACTTACCCCACATTTATCCATGTTCTGGGCACATAAATTCTCCCAACATGAAAAATGCAGAGATACAGGAGGTCGGAAGTACAGAGGGGAGAGCTTGTCCTCCAGCAAAAGTCCAAGTGGGCAACAGTACGGGCAGAATGACATTCCAAGGCACTAAAAATTATCTGGCACCTGAGGCAGCCAGATAAGAAAAGGAAAGGCATTTCTGCTGATGAGCAACAGCTATCAATAGCTGTTCATCTTAAAATCGGGGGGTGGGGAGCGGTTAACTTAGACAGTGTCCCTGGGCTTTTCTTCTCCTCCTGTGTTCCTGCAGAAGCACAATTCCACTGCTTGCCATCAGCACCATTTTCCATAGATACATCTCTAAAAAAATGATCATACCCTGGAAAACCAAACCCACTGTCAATGCCAACTCATAGAGCTCCTACAGGACAGAGTAAAACTGCTCCATAGGGTTTCCAAGGAGAGCCTGGTGGATCAAACTGCTAACCTCTTGTTTAGCAGCCATAGCTCTTAACCACCATACCACCAGAGGTTCTCATCATACACTACAGCCCACTACACTCCACCAGAATTAAGTCAATTCTGACTCATAGTGACCCTCTAGGACAGAATAGAACTGCCCCCATACAGTTTCCAAGGAGTCACTGGTGGATTTGAACTGCCAACCTTTTGGTTAGCAGCCATAGCACTTAAGCACTCTGCTGCCAGAGTGCATCATACACTAGGAGCTGGATATTTCACTCCTATGCCCTGGAGTTTGGCTACTAACCAAAAGGTTGGCAGTTCAAATCCAGTAGATACTCCTTAAAAACCCTGCAGGTAGTTCTACTGTGTCCTATAAGGTCACAATGAATCGGCATCAACTCTACAGCAATGAGTTTGGTTTGGGGGGTATACCGTGGTGGCATGGAGGTTGATGAGCCAAAGACTGGCAGTTGGAACCCATTAGCCGCTCTGTGGAGTAAAGATGTGGCAGTGTGCTTCTGCAAGGATTGCAACCTTGGAAACCTGATGAGGTGGCTCTACTCTGAACTACAGGGTCATTCTACTCTGTCCTATAGGGTAACTATGAATCAGAATGGACTCACTGGCAATGACTTTGGTTTGGTTATATGTGTACAAGTCGGATCCGACTTGACGGCACTTGGCATATGTGTACGAGGAGCCTGGTACCCAGTGGTTAAGTGCTTGGCTGCTAACTGAAAGGTCAGCGGTTAGAAACTCCCAACTCTACTAGCCACTTTTTGAGAGAAAGGGGCAGTCACCTTTCATAAAGATTGTAGCTATACTGACCAGACCTGAGCAAGGTCTTTGCCTCTGTCTTGAACTCAGTTTTCCACTCTGTAAGATAAGAGTTGGGCCTGATGGTCTCTAGGCCCCTTCAAAACAAAAACATTGTTGATGTTGGGTGCCATCAGTCAGTTCTGACTTATAGCAAATCTATGTACAACAGAACCAAACACTACTTGATCCTATGCCATTCTTACAATTGTTGTGATAGAATCTATTGTTGTAGCAACTGTGTCAATCTATCTTTTTGAAGGTCTTCCTCTTTTTTGTGTCTTGTACTTTACCAAGCATGATGTCTTTCTCCAGGGAATGGTCCCTCCTGATAAGTTCAAAGTATATGAGACAAATTTTCATCATCCTTGCTTCTAAAAAACATTCTAGTTATACTTCTCCCAAAGGAGATTTGTTCATTTTTCTGGCATCCCATGGTACATTCAGCATTCTTTGCAAACACTATAACTCAAAGGCATCAATTTTTCTTTGGTCTTCCTTATGTATTGTCTAGCTTTCCTATGCATATAAGACAATTGAAAATACCATGGCTTGAGTCAAGAGCACATTAGTTCTCAAAATGACATCTTTGCTTTTTAACACATTAAAGGGGTCTGTTGCAGCAGATTTGCCTGGTGCAGGGAGTCTTTTGATTTCTTGACTGCTGCTTCCTTCGGCATTGATTGTGGATCCAAGTAAAATGAAATCATTGACAGCTTCATTATCTTTTCTATTTATCATGAGGTTGCCTATTGATCCAGTTGTGAGGATTTTTGTTTTCTTGATATTGAGGTATAATCCATGCTGAAGACAGGGTCTTTGATCTTCATCAGCAAGTGCTTCATGTCCTCTTCACTTTCAACAAGCAAGGTTGTGTCATCTGCATATCACAGGTCATTAATGAGTATTCCTCCAATCCTGATGTTTCATTCTTCTTCATACAGTCCATCTTCTGGGATTGTCTACTCAACATACAAATTGAGTACGTTTGTTGAAAGGATAAAACCTTACATATACCTTTCCTGAGTCTAAACCACAAAGTACCCTTCTATTCAAACTACTTCATCTTAGTCCATGCACAGGTTCCTCAGAGCACAACTGCAGTGGCTGAATATCAACCAGCTCTTTCTGGTACCTCCTGAAGTAGTTGATTGTTCACCAGTTCTTTTTGATACAGTGACTCTGTGGGGGTCAGTTCTACCCTGACCCTTAGGGTTGCCGTGAGTCGGATCCGACTCGATGGCATTTGGCTGGCTGTGTATCCCTTCCGTCTTCTTTTGATGCTTCCTGCATCTAACATTTTACTCATAGAATCCTTCAATTTTCAACTCAAGGCTTCAAGTTTTGTTCCGTTCTTTCAGCTTGAGCAATGCTAAGTGTGTCCTTGTCTTTTGGTTTTCTAACTCCATGTCTTTGCATACTTCTTTATAGTCTATAAAGATTAACAACAACAACAAAAACCCCTCATTGTCATTGAATCAATTGTTACTGACAGCAACCCTACAGACAGGGTAGAACTTTCCCGAAGAGTTTCCAAGGAGTATCTGGCAAATTTGAGCTGCAGACTTTTGTTTAGCAGCCATAGCACTTAACTATGCCTCCAGGGGTACCCCATAAAGACGACAGCTTTGTAATCCTATGGGGCAGTTCTATTTTGTCCAGTAAGGGCTGCTATGAGTTGGAATTGACTCATACTACAAGTTTCATTTTTTAGTTTTTAATATATGCATAAAGGAGCTGACACAGTATTTATTTCACTATTATATATAATGTTGGTCCTAGCAAATAAATGGGAACAAACATTTATGTTCATTGCTAACTATTGAAAAATTTCTGATATACAGTAGTGAGAAAAATGGAGGGAAGATTGAAGTTGCCAAGGATTTTATTTTAGTTGCATCTACAGTCAAAATTCATGGAAGCAGCTCTCAAGAAATCAAAAGATGCTTTGCATTGGGCAAGTCTGCTGCAGAATACGTCTTTAAAGTGTTGAAAAGCAACGATGTCACATTGCAGACTAAGGTGAGCCTGACCCAAGCCATGGTATTTTAAATTGCATCATATGCATCCAAAAGCTGGACAATGAATAAGTAAGACAGAAGAAGAATTGATGCCTTTGAATTGTGGTATTGGCAAAAAATAACTAATATACTGTGGACTGCCAAAAGAATGAACAAAACTGTCAAGGAAGATGTACAACCAGAATTCTCTATAGAAGCAAGAATGGTGAGATTACAACTTACATGCACTAGGCATGTAGTCAGGAAGGATCAGTCCTTGGAGAAGGACATCATGCTTGGTCAAGTAAAGGATCAGCAAAGACAGAGGAAGATCCTCAGCAAGACGGATTGGCATTGTTGCTGCAACAATGGGCTCAAGCACAGTCACAATTGTTGGCATGGCATAGGACTAAGTAGTGTTTAGTTCTGTTGCCCATGGGGCAACATGAAGCAGATATGCAGATGACACAACCTTGCTTGTTGAAAGTAAAGAGGCCATGAAGCACAGACTCAACAGCACTTAGCAACAACAAGAACATAGTGCTGAGTGAATAAAATAGCGATGAAAATATTTTTCGATGGAACTTGACTTATACGCATAGCTACTAACATCTGAATTGTATTTCATCTATAGGTTTTTGAGGGCTTAAGAAACACTTTGGGGGAACACATCCAAACTAATGATACTGGTTTTGTTTCAGGGGACTGGGTTTAGCGTGGAACAAAGACAGTCAAAGGAGCTTTAGCTTTATCTGTAGTATTTCAATTCTTATCAAGAAAATGTATTGATGAAGTAACCATGTAACACAGTTTTGAAAAATAATTCAGGTCTAACTGAATATATTGCTTTTGGAAAACCAATGCATACCATCACTATAACTCAGAAAAGTCTTTTTTATTTACTAGGAAGTCCTTTCCTCTGTGACTACTTCTTCATTTAAGTCATAAAAACAGGAGTCATGTTTGAAATTGTCTTTACTTGCTGCCTTGCTGAAGTTTTGATGCTTAATCACTTTATTTTCCATTACATGTGAGTCATATCAACATGCATGAATGGTAGCAACTGTCTATATATCACATCCAGTGATCTGTATAACTTCCATCTATTAGTGTCAAATATAATTTTTTTCCTGAAGAATGAAAAGAGTAACAATGACTAACACTAATATACCATTTACAGCTACTCAGTGTTTTCACAAAAATAATAGAGGTGTTAGAAAGGAAACTTAAGTTTGTTTCTCTAAAGAGTTGTAAATAGGAAGATAAAACAAAATGAGATTTAGAATTAAAAACAAAGTTCACAGTGAACATTTATCCAAACTTTCAGATGAAATATGAACTAAATATGGCTAGAAGAGCAAAACCATTGAGATGTGTGTTTGTGTATGTGTATTATATGTATGTAGAATGTATTTGTATTCACACACATATAAAAAGAGAGAGAAATATATTTCAAAGAAATGGTTCAAGCAATTGTGGGAGCTGACAAGTACCAAATTCATAAATAAGACAACAGGCTAGAGGCCTCTACTGGTTCACAAAATTGTGAGGGCCATCAAATCCAAAACCTACAGGTCAGACAATAAGGAACAGAGTTTTGCAAGCTTGCATGACAGTATCTGTAGGTCAGAGAACGAGAAAAGTGCAGAGTTAAGACAGACAGAAAGCTCTACCAGAATATCCATTTATATTCTGGAAGCTGGCCATACCCCCAAGGAAACTTCCCTTTCAACTGATTGGTTATTTACATCAGATGACATCGTTGAAGATGATTACATCATATCACATCACACTACATCACACCACACCACATGACATCAGGGAAGAGCAACCTGTCCAGTGTCTGTTAAACCACTAAGAAGCATAACCTAGCCAAGCTGACACATGAAATAAATCATCACAGCTAGTTCTTAAAGTTTAACTGGGAACAACCAGTTAAATTTTCATGTTAAGAGTCACAGGGAAATTGTATTATACCCAATTAAGAAAACCAAGCAATAAACTCTTAAATCAGATGTCCTCCTGGATTATTTATTATTTATGCAATCATTTGAAAATTGTATTTATTATTCATTGACCTTGACATCAATTTTATTATGAAATTGTTTATTTTATTTTTCTACTATTGCATTGTAGAATTATGATATAAGGCAAAATTCGAACTATATAATTTTTTATTTCATAATTTTTCATTTATTATAGTTTTCATATCTGTCAACAACTATGCCATAAAAAAGCATAATTTTCATCTGTATTGTCTCTCCACCCTCAGAAAATTTTCCCCGATGAACTGCTAGTTTACGATCACTAACTTCAAAATGATTTTACTTTAAAAATATGGTGACATAATTTAGTAAATTCTAACAGGTCATAATCACCATATTCTACAAAAATCTGAATTTTTGGATAAAATACATTAAAAATAGATGTCATCCTTACTTTGACATTTGTTTAATCTGCTGAAAGGCATTGAACAAATTCCATGTAGCTGATGCGGAAAATTTTAAAGTAACTAATTTTGTTATTGCTTTGTCAAGAAACTTAAAAACTAGTAAGTAAGTCAAGGGGTAATTTACTTGGAAGATGCCGAAGAGTACCACTTTGAGGATTACAGACAAATTTATCAAGCCCAGCAGTACAGTAGTTAAAAGCTACAACTGCTAACTAAAAGGCCACCAGTTAGAATCTCCCAGCTACTCTATGGAGACCATATGAAACAGTTCTACTGTATTTTATGAGTGAGAATCAACTGGAGGGCAACTGTTTTTTTACGAGTCAAAACTGATATGATAGCAACAGATTTGGGTTTTTGTTTTGTTTTAGACTAATTTATACGTCCTTCTCAACTAGCTTGCTGCCAGTCTCACCACTGGAATACGGTACCTCACATTGCTACTGCAATGCTGGGGCCCTACGGTCTCTAGTTACTCATCTTCCAGGCAATTTTGATACATAGAAAATTTTGAGGAGGAAAGAAAATCTTCTCCAGGCATTTTAATTATGGCTTTGAAATGTTTCTGGATGGTTTTTGTTTCCGTCACCCCGGTCTCATTTTGCTGTGCCTTTCCCAGCCATCCTTCCTCTCTAAAGTCCTAGATACACACCCTTTATTACCACCACAGACAATACCTTAAAACAGGTGATGCTGAGATCACATCACAAATTATAAAGAAGAGCTGTACTATTTCATTTTTGAAATTTGTAATCAATGTATTATTTTTTTTTAAATAAGCAGATAAAAACCAAAATACAAAGAAAGCAAAAATCAACTTCACTCTCGCCGTCTAGAGTTAAACATAGTTAACAGTTTAGCACAGAACTTTTCAGAGAGTTTCTATTTGTATATGGATACTCATATTTTTTTAAACAAACCCAGAAGCATGTTCTGTATAGCCTATTTATTCACTTACTACACTACAATTTTGTTTACAAGTAAATACTGATTCACAAATAGTTTTAATGGCATCATAGTATTCCATTAGACAATACATAATGTGTAACATGTGTAATATGTAATACAATATTTAATACAGAACGTAAAAAGCTTTTATTTTTTCTTTCTTTTTAAATAATGCATCCCAACCTCCAGACCAGCTATCTGGGGACTGGTTATCCTTCACTTAGTTGCTCCACTAACTTGGATCTGTCAATGGGTCTCCAGAAACTTGGGTGCCAAAAACAAACAAAGCCAGGACTGTCGAGGTAATTGCGACTCACAGTGACCCTATAATAAATCAAAAAGAAAATCAAACCGACTGCCATCGAGTTGACCCTACAGGACAGAGCAGAACCACCCCATTGAGTTTCCGAGGAGCACCTGGCAAACTTGAACTGCCAACCTTTTGGTTAGCAGAGGTAGCCCTTAACCCACTACACCACCAAGGCTTCTGATTCTATAGTTTCCTCTGCTAATTGCTACCTTTTCCTTTCCCTCCCTTACCTCTCCCACTTCTCCTTCCTCTTCTGGTTCAGCTTCCTTCAGAGTTAAGGAGAACAATGTGCGTTGAACTCTGCCTATTCCCACTTAACCTCATGCAGATTGAGAAACATGGAGAGTGCAAGTATTTGCTCAATGCTGATTTTTTTTAATAATAAAATATATGTCCTGAATCACAGATACCAGCTCTTATTTTCAGAGGGAGCAAGGTGTTTGAGTCCCTATTTTTTACTTCTTAATATATTTATGGAGGGAAAGTGAAGTGCTGAATTTTAAATTCATAATTTAATAGATTTTTTCCAAATGTATGTGTCCATGTATCCAAGACCCATATCTATAAATAGACCATTTCCAAAACACTGGTACCCATCTTCTTGCTCCTTTTCAGCTCTACTCACTTCCAAATATACTTAATATTCTGACTTCTATTGCCCATAGATTAGTTTTGCCTATTTTTGAATACTACATACACCATCTTCTCTTTTTTATCTAGTTTCTTTTGATCAACATTTATTCTGTAAGTTTTGTTAATACTGCAATATGTGACTCTGGTTTATTCTCTTTTTTATATTAATGAATACTGATGAAGATCAAGGACCACAGCCTTTGGCATGGATTGCATCTCAACATCAAGAAAACAAAAATCCTCACAACTGGACCAGGTAGCAACATCATCATAATTGGAGAAACGATTGAGGTTGCCAAGGATTTCATTTTACTTTAGTCTACAACCAATGCCCATGGAAGCAGCAGTCAAGAAGTCAAAACAGGCATTGCATTAGGAAAATCTGCTGCAAAGGATCTCTTTAACGGATTCAGAAGTAAAGATGTCACTTTGAAGACTAAGATGCACCTGACCCAAGTCATGGTATTTCCATTCGCATCATATGTATGTGAAAGCTGGACAATGAGTAAAGAAGACAGAAGAAGAATCGATGTCTTTGAATTACAGTGTAGGTGAAGAATGTTGAATGTACCGTGGACTGCCAAAAGAACAAACAGATCTTTCCTGAAAGAAGTACAACCAGAGTGTTCCCTGGAAGCAAAGATGTCAAGATTGCATCTTGCATACTTTGCACATGTAGTGAGGAAGGATCAGTCCCTGGAGCAGGACATTATGCTTGGTGGAGTGAAGAGTCAGTGAAAAAGAGGAAGACCCTAGATGAGATGGATTGAGGCAGTGGCTGCAACAATGAGCTTAAGCATGGAAACTACTGTGGACACGACGCAAGACCAGGCAGTTTTTCATTTTGTTGTTCATAGGGTTGCCATGAGTCGAAACAAACTCAACGGCGCCTAACACACACGCAACAAAAGTCCATACTTGGCTTAGATTTCTTTAGTTTTTATCTAGTGTCCCATTCAAGATACTACGTTATATT
Organism: Heterohyrax brucei; assembly: GCA_028571685.1. NCBI lineage: Eukaryota > Metazoa > Chordata > Mammalia > Hyracoidea > Procaviidae > Heterohyrax > Heterohyrax brucei. The sequence continues at coordinate 43,826,185 of CM053152.1, forward strand.
TAGCCATCAAATCTTCTTAGGCTCCTCTTGGCTATGACACTTTCTCAAACTGTGTTCAATTTTGAATGACTGTTTTTGAAAAATGCTGTTCAGGTAATTTCTACGTTGGCTTTCTGTTGGAATGTATTCAGTATTTTCTCGTGCTTAGAATGTGGCTATGGATTTTGGAGAGAAAGATTACATTTAGAGAGACAGATTTCCATAAGGGTATATAGTATCAGTGTGATTTACCACCATTTGTAGTGACACTGTTCACCTAACTGAGGTGGTCTCTGTCAGATTTCTTTGTTGTAAAGTTATATTTTGCCTCTGTTCTAGACTGTAGTCTTTAGAAGCCTACACTAAAGGAGTGGAAAGTTACACTCCATCATTTTAGATTAGATTATCTACATAAATTATTTGAAATTCTTCTGCATAGAAGGCTTGTCTAGTCTTTCAACTTTATTTAGTTATTGAATCATTTATATCCATCTGGACTCAAGAAGATTTCTCTTACATTTTCCAGTTTGGGGTCAAATTCTTCTAGCTCCTACATCCCATTTATATACCCCACATCACTGTGCTCTGCTCCTGGCTCTGCTTTCTTGGTAGGGGAGGTTCCACTGTCTCTCTGCTCCCTTCTCTCTTTTATATCTCAAAAGAGACTGGCTTAAAACACAATCTAATGTTGCAGATTGAGTTATGCCTCATTAACATAACTGCTCCTGATGCCACTTCATTAATATCATAGAGGTAGGCTTTACAACACATACAAAAATCATATCAGATGACAAAATGGCAGACAGTCACAAATACTGCAAATCATGGCCTAGCAAAACTGATGCACATTTTGGGGGAACACAATTTAATCTATAACAATTGGTGTAGTTATGAGGGTGTATGCATTTGTCAAAGCTCTTAGAGAGAGGCGTTTTAAAATCTTGGAAAGAGATGACGGACAGAAGGAGAACAGGAGGGGTAGACACAATGAATATGCAAGAGGGAAACAAGCAAATAACCAGTAAAATCTTGGGGAAAAATTAATCTAGATCACGTATAAATGCACAGGAAAATTACAAAACAAGACCAAACTCTGGGAAAACTCAAAAGTAAGCACTAAGAAGAAAGAAGGGAATAGCTACTGTAGTATGGTGAGGAACTTTTAGAGATGTCTTCGGCTGGGTTGTCTAGAGAAGCAAAACCAGTAAAACGTACAAACATATATAAAGAGATTTATATCAAGGAAACAGCTCATGCAATTCTAGAGGCTGAATCACCCCAAGTCCTGAATGAAAATATAGACCTCACACAGTCACTGAGGCTGGCAAAATCAATGAACTCCAACATGGCAGGCAAGACTGAAAGTTTTCTTCTAATTTATGTAGTTACAGGAACTGGTGAACCCAAAAAGAGCAAGTTGGAGAATAGGACTCTTACTTTCAGGCTGTGAAGATCAATCAATCCCAAGATCCCCAGGTAAGCTGCTAGCCAAGTTCCAAGAACTAAACATCAGAAGACAAGAGAGCAGCAGTTGCCAGATCCACAATAAGACAATTTATTTTTCCTTGTTGTTGTGAATTAAGAACAACTTTACAGTCTGTATCATGTACCATATAACACCCAGAACTTTCACCTCTTTTCCATTCTTGCTGCCTGCCCCTGGCCCATGTGACAGCAGACTTCTCTTTTTGTTTGGAACTTCTGTGACCTTTTGACGAAGATCTGGCCCTCCTCACCCAGTCAACTCAGCTCCAGCAAAGTGTCCCTTAGACAACACTATGTACATCTTTAAAGATTTGCCTCCAATATCACTCTGTGTTTTGTATGATCCAGGTCAGTCTTTGTCTGGGGAGCTGGCCCTGGTGCTGGATGCAGTTTGGGGTTAGAGAGTCTGGAGCCCACTCTCCCAGGAGGTGGTCTATTCAGAAGTGTGGTCTTTTGGTAGAGTTCTAGCTCTGTCCTCTACTCCACCACCTGCTGTGTCTGGAGCTCTGTTCCATATACCCGGTCTGCGCTGTCACTGGTGGTGGCCAGGCACCATTTAGTTCTTCTGTCCCATGCTGAAGCAAGCTACAGGTCATATGGCCCCTTCCATCTGGTGGGCTCATATTTTTCTTCTGTCCTTTATGTCTTCCATTTGTCCAAGGTCCAGGTAGAATGGGACCATTTAGTGATATTTAGATGGCAGCTTGCTAACTTTTAAGACCCCAGTCACCACTCACTCAGGTGGTATGAGGAGCAGTATCTTGAGACAGGGAGAGAGGATAAAACCTCGGGTATCCCAATTAGTCTGGATGTCCCCTAAGAGCATGCCCCCCCAATTCCAGATCCCATTTCTCTGTTTTTACAAAGAGGTGGTCCATATTAAGTGGACGATTTGATTTTTGGAGTAGTTGTGGGTACCCCACTTCTAGTGTGTGCTGTCACATGCTATACCCATCCCTAATCCTAACCACTATCTAATCTTTTATAATTCCCTCTCCCTTCCTGGCCTCCCCCCATAACCATCAAATATTGATTTTTACTGCGCTTAAATGATTAGTTGCATCCTTATAATAATGATCTCACACAAAATTTGTCCTTTTGTGTCTGGCTAATTTTGCTCAGCATAATTTCCTCTAGATGGTCCCATGCTGACAGGTATTTCTCTAAGCCATCGTTGTTTCTTGTTGTTGCATAGTCTTCCATTGTATGAATATTCCACAGTTTATTTAACCAGTCATCTGTTGATGGGCATCTGGCTGACTCCAACTTTTTAACATTTTGCTACTGTAGAGAAAGCTGAAATACACATTGGTGTGTGAGTATCTGTTTGAGTGGAATCATTATTTCTTTGGGATATATTCTAAGAAGTGAGATTGCTGGATCATGTGGTATTTTTATTTCTAGTTTTTTTAAGAAAGCACCAAATTGATTTCCATAGTGGTTGAACCATTTTACAGTCCCACCAACAGTGTAGAAGGGTTCCAATCTCTCCACATCCTCTCCAACATTTATTATTCTGTGTTTTGGGGATTGTTGTCATCCTTGTTTGGGTGACATGGTATCTCATTGTGGTTTTGATTTTTATTTTTCTGATGGCTAGTGATTGTGAACATTTCCTCATGTACCTGTTGGCAACCTGTATGTCTTTGTTGGTGAAGTACCTGTTCATGTCATTTGCCCATTTTTTTAATTGGGTTGTTCGCCTTTTTCTTGTTGAGGTTTTCCAATGTCTCATAGATTAGAGATCAGATGGCAGTTGGAAGCATGGTGGGCAAATATTTGCTCCCACTCTGTAGGTAGACTTTTTACTCTTTCGATTAAGCTTTGGATGAGTGTGTTTAATTTTTAAGAGATCCCAATTATCTATTTTCATTTTTGATGATTGAAGGTTGTTTGGTGGTTTTTGACAGACCATTGATGCCATGTATTAGTGCTTCCATCATCTTCCCAATTTTTCCTTACATGAATTTTATTGTTTTAGGTTTTATTTTTAGGTCTTTTATCCATTTTGAATTAGTTTGTGTGCATGGTGTGAGATAAGTGTCTTCTTTTATTTATTTGCAAGTGGATATCCAATTATGCCAACACCATTTGTTGAAGGGACTGTCTTTACCCCAATTCACTGTCTTTGGGCTTTTATCAAATATTAGCTGTTCATAAGTGGATGAAGTTATATTTGGATTTTCGATTCTGTTCCAGTGGTCTATATATCTGTTTTTGTGCCAGTACCAGGCTGCCTTTACTACTGTGGCAGTGTAGTAGGTTTTAAGGTCAGGAAGGGTGTGGCCTCCCACTTTGTTCCTCTTCTTTAGTAATAACTTACTTATTCGTGGCTTCCTTCATTTTCCTCTGAAGTTGGTAATTTGTTTCTCTGTCTTGTTAAAAAATGTCATTGGAAGTTGAATTGGGATTGCATTGTATGCATAGATTGCTTTGGGTAGTATAGACATTTTCACGATGTTAAGTCTTCCTATCCAAGAGCAAGGTAGATTTCTCTGCTTGTGTAAGTCATTTTTCATTTCTTGCAGCAGTGACTTGTAGTTTTCTTTGTATAGTCCTTTTACATCTCTGGTGCGATTTATCCCCAGCTGTTTTATCGTCTTGAGGGCTATAGTAAGTGGTAATGATCTAGTGATTTCCTCTTTGGTTGTCTCTTGGTTGGTGTAAAGGAATCCCACTGACTTATGTATGTTTATCTTGTGTCCTGATACTTTGCTGAAGTCTTCTATTAGATCCAGTAGGTTTTTGGTGGATTCTTTAGGGTTTTCTCTATATAAGATCATATACAAATAGTGATACTTTGACTTCTTCTTTGCCAGTTTGGCTGGCTTGGCTTGCCAGTTTGGAGGCCTCTTATTTCTTTATCATGTCTAATTGCTCTGGCTAGCACCTCCAGAACAATGCTGAACAGAAGTGGTGACAATGATCATCCTTGTCTAGTACCTGTTCTTAAAGGGGATGTTTTCAGTTTCTCTCCATTAAGGATGATGTTAGCTCTTGGTTTAGTGTCAATGGCCTTTATTATGTTGAGGAATTTCCCTTCTATGCCTCTTTTTCTGAGCGTTTTTAACATGAATGTGTGTTGGACTTTATCAGATGTCTTTTCTACATTGATTGATAGAATCAGGTTGTTTTTGTCCTTAATTTTGCTCTTTATTATGTTGAGGAATTTCCCTTCTACGCCTCTTTTTCTGAGCGTTTTTAACATGAATGTGTGTTGGACTTTATCAGATGTCTTTTCTACATTGATTGATAGAATCAGGTTGTTTTTGTCCTTAATTTTGCTTACGTGATTGATTGCATTAATTGTTTTCTTTATGTTAAACCATCCCTGAATCCCTGGGATGAATCCTACTTGGTTGTAATGAACAATTTTTTTGATGTGTTGTTGAATTCTGTCAGCTAGGATTTTGTTAAGGATTTTTGCTTCTAAGTTCATGAGAGATATTGGTCTGTACTTTTCTTTTTTGTGGTGCCTTTACCGGGTTTTGGTACCAGGGTTATAATAGCTTCATAGAATGAATTTGAAAGTATTCCATCCATTCCAGATTGAATGGTGGTGTTAACTGTCCTCTGGACACTTGATAGAATTCTGCAGTGAAGCCAACCAAGTCAGGGCTTTTTTTGGATGGAAGTTTTTAAATTATCTTTTCAATTTCTTCTTTTGTAATGGGTTTGTTTAGTTGTTCTATGACTGATATTACTAGTTTAGGTAGGTGGTATTTTTCCAGAAAATTGTCCATTTCCTATAGGTTTTCAAATTTATTAGACTATAATTTTTTTGTAGTATTCTTGTATGGTTCTTTTAATTTCAGCAGGGTCCATTGTGATATCACCCATCTCATTCTTAACTCAGATTATTTGCTTCTTCTTCTTCTTTTTTTTTGTCAGTTTGTCCTATGGCTTATCAATTTTGTTGATATTTTTGAAAAATCAGTTTTTGGACTACTTGTCTACTTTTCCAAACATTTTTCTATTTCATTTATTTCTACTCTAATTTTAATAATTTGCTTTCTTCTGGAGCCTGATGGATTCTTTTGTTGAGATCTTTCTAGTTGTTCAAGTTGATGAGTTAATTCTTTGACATGTGCCCTTTCATCTTTTTGGATGCGTGTGTTTATTGAGATGAATTGACCTCTGAGCACTGCTTTTGCTGTGTCCCATAGATTTCGGTAGGATGTGTCTTCATTCTCATTTGATTCTATAAAATTTTTTATTGTATCCTTGATTTCTTCTATTACTCAGTAGTTCTTGAGCAAAATCTTATTGGGTCTCTATGCTTTTAATTTGCATCTTTTTTCTGTTATTGATTTTTAGTTTTATGTCTTTGTAGTCTGAGAAGAGGTTTTGTATTATTTCAGTATTTTGAATGTAGTTGAGTACTGTTTTGTAACCTAATATGTGGTCAATTCTGGAGAACATTCTACAAATATTGGAAAGGCAAGAATACTTGGCTTCAGTTGGATGAAGTGTTCTGAATATTTCTGTAAGGTCAGCTTGGTTGATTGTGGCATTTAGATCCTCTGTGTGTTTACTAAACTTTTTTCAGGATGTTCTGACAGTGGTGTGTTGAAGTCTCCTGCTACTATTGTGGAGCTGTCTATTTCTGTTTTCAGTGCAAATGGTGTTTTTTAAAAAATATATTTTGGAGCCTTGTCATTAGGTGCATACATATTTAGCATGGTTTCTGTCCTCCTGTTGAATTGAGGCTTTGACCATTAGACAGTGACCCTCTTTATCATATATGGTGGATTTAACTTTAAAGTCTATTCTGTCAGAGATTAGTGTTGCCACTTCTGGTTTTTTTTAGAATATTATTAGCCTGATATATTTTTTTGCAATTTTTGACTTATAGTTTTTGTTTTTGAGTTTAAGGCATATGTAAGCAGCATATAGATGAGTCATGTTTTTTATTCAATCTGCATCTCCCTTTCTCTTAATTGGTGCATTTAGTCCGTTTACCTTCAGTGTGATTATTGATAAATATGATGTTAGTGTTGTCATTTTGATGCCCTGTTTTGGGTGTTGTGGATAGTTTCTATGTTTCATTCCATTTTCTGTGCTGAGTATTGTTTCTTCATGTGTTTTCTTTTAGTGGCTTTCAGTGTTTGTTTTCCGGAAATTGTGGTTTTGTATGTTGCTTTTTGATGTGTAGAATTACAACTTTCTTTCGTGGTTGCTCCCTTAGTCCCTTCTATTAATCTAAAGGTATTCCAAACTTCAGTGTCTGTGTATCTGCTTGTCTTCCTCCATGCCTAGAAGGTCTACGTGTGCCTTTCTTTGATCCTCTTTTTCATGTAATATAGTGATCAATTATATCCTGACATCTCTGGATTTCTATTTTTTGTGTTTGGTTTTGGTTATCATTTTTGGATTTCCTTTCCTGATGATATCTAGATGTTCTATCGAGTAATGGGTATCTAAGTACATGTCTAATGCTACTGATTTTCTAATCTAACAACTTCCTGTAATATTTCTTGTAATTTTGGTTTGATTCTTACAATTTCTCTAAATTCCTGTTTATCTGTGAAAGTCTTCATTTCACCTTCCTATATGAGAGACAATTTTGCTGGACATCTTATTCTTGGTTGAAAGTGTTTTTTTTTTCCTTCAGGGCTATCCCACTGTCTTCTGGCCAGCATCATTTCAGCTGAATAGTCTGAGTTTAATCTTAATAATTTTCCTTTATAGGTTATTTTTTGCTTATTTCCAGCTGCTCTTAGTAGTCTTTCCTTATCTCTAGTTTTATTGAGCTTTATTATGATATGCCTTGGTATATTTCTTTTGGGATATATCTTGAGTGGGGTTCAATGAGCATCCTGAATGGAGATCTTCTCATCTTTCATGGTATCAGGGAAGTTTTCTGTCAGTATGGCTTCAGATATTCACTCTGTATTTTTAGCTGTCCCACGCTGTTCTGGTACTCCAATCACATGGGTAGTATTTCTCTTAATGGTATCTCATGTCACCCTTAGGGATTCTTCACTATTATTTAGTCCTTTATCTGATCATACTTTGTGTATGATAGTGTCATTTACTTAGTCTTCAATCTCACTGATTCTGCCTTCTGTGTCCTCAGTCCTGCTCCTTTGACTTTCTATTGAGTTATCAAGCTTGGAGATTTTATTGTTAATCTGTTGAATTTCAGATTATTGCTGCTGAAACATTTCTTGCAGCTTATTTTTCAGTGTGTTCCACAGCATGTTGCCTGATCACTCTCATGATAGCTTGCACAGCTCTATACATCAATCTTTCATATTCTGTCTCTGATATTTGTAGGTACTCTTATTTGTCTGGGAAATCTGTTGATGTGTTATTTGGGGAGTCTGTGGAAGCCATGGTAGTCTGCTTCTTCAGGTGGTTAGAGATTAACTGTTCTCTCTGAGCAATCTGGAAGTCACTGAAGTGAGAGTTAACAGTTCAGTTGGCCTGTCTGGTGTCTCTCTGTTGGGGTTGGGCCATAGATTCTCTATGTAGTCTGATTATTTTCTGTTGCTTACTCTTACTGTCCAGCACTGGTCTGCTTCTGCTGCTGGCATAGCTCCCAGGTGGCGGAGTCATGCCTGATTTCAGCAGCAGCGCCACTACTTCTGCGTCTGGGCTGGGGGGTGGGGGTCACTTGCACAGGTACTGCACTTTTGCAGCCACTCCAAGATGGGCACGACTCAAGTCCTGCTGCTATTGCAGCAGCTGCATCTGGTTTGGACAGATCCCTTGTGAAGCCTCAGCCTCAGCCTCAGGTGTGGAGAGGAACGATCTCTTGCTTGTGTCCTCTTCTCCAAGTCTTGACTCCAATGGCCACCTAGCCACTGGGGCAATTACTTCCCTCTCCTGGGGGTCACCTGAGCCCAAGCACCCTGATGATGCTTGGCTCTAGTGGCTGCCCAGTCACCGGGGTGATTGTGTAACTCCTCTAGGGTCGCCTGAGCTCGGTCCACACAGGCACATCGAGTTCCAATGGCTGCCTAGCTTCCAGGACAATCTGTCCCTCTTCTATGGATCACCTGAGCCCAGTTGTCCCTAGTACACATGGCAACGATGGCTGTCTAGCCATTGGGGCAATCTCTTGCCTCCTTCTGGCTCACCTGAGCCCAAGCCTTCCCAGGGCACACAGCACTAATGGCTATCTAGCCACTAGTGACCACTGCCCTTTCCCCATGGTCACCTGAGCCCAGATCTCCCTGATGCACAGCTCAAATGGCTTCCTAGCTGCTCAGGGGATCACTACAGAACTTCTGAGTTGCCTGAGCCTAAGCTTCACTGCCCACACTGCTCCAATTCTCTCCCAGCCATGGGCTTACTTGGGTGTGCTCTCTCAGCCCTCCAGCCCCAGGTGTGGGAGGCCAGACCTTCCTGGCCCACTGACTCCAAGGACAGTTCCAGATCTGCCAACAGCAGGACTGTTCATTCCAGTCCCGCAGGTCCCACAATCTCCTGTGCCATAGCCATGAGGTGCCTGAATCTGGGCCCCCTAGTCCTGTGCAGAACTAAAGCCTGCTGTGTGGCATGCACTTTCATGCTTCTTCCAGCTCCGCCGTCTCCTGCCCTATTGTCCTGGGACACTGGCAACCTTGGGGTCCTGTCTCCATGCTCCCCACCCTCTCTACCTGCTCTTTCAGTCGAGGCCTCCCAGTCCCTTTCTGCTCTAAGTCAGTGCCTGGCCACCTGGCTGGTGGGTCTGTCAGGGCAGCCTTGTCCCAAAGTGTTCTAACCTGTATGGAGGTTTTCAGGGCTGGGTTGTGGGCTGCCACTGTGATGCTTAGGCTGGGGCAGGGCTCTCTAGCCAAATTCAAAGTTACTCCAGCTTTTGTTTCATGGCTTGACTTGGTTGCTAAGACCTGCTGGAGGCAGGTTTTCTCCAGGGCAGGATTTCCTTCAGTTCGAGGAGAATCTCCACCCAGGCCAGTTGTGTTTTCCAAGGTGGTTCAGGGGTCCTGAAATCTTCCTTTGGATCCTTTTGTACTTAGGGTTCTGTCAGCACAGTTTAGTCCTTCTATATTGCTGTATTTGATGGATTTCATTAATTTTGAAGTTCTTAGTTGTTCAAGGCTTTCGAAACCCTGGTGGCATAGTGGGTTAAGTGCTACATCTGCTAACCAAAAAGTCAGAAGTTCAAATCCACCAGGTGCTCCTTGGAAACTGTATGGGACAGTTCTACTCTGACCTACAGAGTTGCTATGAGTTGGACCCAATTTGACAGCTGTGGGTTTCTTTCCCCTCCCTCCCCCGAGGGTTTAGCAGGGGCATGTTGCTACTCTGCTGTCTTGGCTTTGTCCCAGACAACATTCTTGCCAATGCAAGCAGGAAGGAAGTAGGTGGCGGAAGGCAAAGTGATGAAGGCTGAGGGGGCAATGAGCCACCACAGGCCCTACCACCCTGCTGGTACCACTCAGCAGATTCCATCATGGGGGTGACCATATTATACAACTGCCCAAACCCTGAGATTCATGGCCCAGCCATGGTCACACACAGTCTTAACCATCAGAAGAGATAATGGTCTTTAAGTTAATCTACACTGTGTCTAAACACTGGCAGTTGTGTTTGCTGTGTAATGTGTATTTTATAATCACATTGGTTTTAAGTATATAGGTGTGTTGCAATAAGAGACAGGTTAAGATTTTACTACCTCTAAGAACAGAAGGGATACTCTCGTGGCATAGTGGTTAAGTGCTATGGCTGCTAACCAAAAAATTAGCAGTTCAAATCCACCAGGTGCTCTTTGGAAAATCTATGGGCAGTTCCACTCTCCTATAGGGTCACTATGAATCAGAACTGACTCAACAAAAACGGGTTTGGGTCAGAATTGACTCAATGGCAGTGAGTTTAGGTTTTAGTTCTTTACGCACAGAAAGGAAACCCAGATACTACAATGGTTAAGAGCTACAGCTGCTAGCCAAAAGGTTGCTGGTTCAAATCCACTAGGTGCTCCTTGGAAACTCTATGGAGCAGTTCTACTTTGTCCTATAGGGTAACTATGAGTCAGACTTGACTTGATGGCAATAGGTTAGTTTTTTAAGCACAGAAAGTATTATGGTGTTCTGCCTTAATTGCCTTCCTTACATAATTCTAAATTAAAACTGTATTAACCATAAACTGAAATATTTAGGGATGAATGTATATGACATCTCAGATTTGCTTAAAAATAATGTGGGTGGAGAGTATGCATGAGGTGTGGAAGGGACTGGCCACAGGTTAATGATGAATGTGGCTGCCTGATGCATACTATTATACCTACCTAAATGTATGTTTGACCTCTCTGTTACAGGAACAGTAAAGAAAACCACAGTAGCCATAAAGTAAGTGCACTTGAGTTTGGTGAAGTTGATTTACCTTTCATGAAGCACTACTTTACAGATCCTTTAAATCCTTGAAATCTTTCAGTATCCCTGTTGCTCATGTTAACAGCCCGAGCATAGCATACCTAATGAGTTATCCCCTATGGTTGTGGTGAAGATTGCTGTTCAGGCCCTAGAGGGTAGTGGAAACAATATACGGAAAAGATTCTTATCCTTAGTCATTGCCCAATAAAAGTTAATCTTACTAACTGGAGAAAAGAACAGAAATGTTTTCAAATCAAATAGTGTAGCAACCAAACAGGTCTTCATGCCTTTTTTGGTTTTGTTTCTATTTAGGACAAAAGAAGAACATAATCGGGACTTAGATTTTTAGCAATAAAAACTGAGGTGGTAAATTTGACTTCCCAGAAGGCTACTGATTGCAGACAGCTGTTCTTTGATATAACCTATTGCTAAACAAAAGAAGTCATGGTGGCGCAGTGTTTAAATGCCTGGTTGCTAACTGAAAGACCGACAGCTCCAAAAAACTGGCCCCTCTGAGGAAGAAATATATTGCAGTCTGCTTCTGTAAAGGTTTACAGCCTTAGAAATCCTGCGGGGCAGTTCTCGTCTGTCCTATAGGTCCTTATGAGTTGGAATGGATTTATCAGTAGTGGGAATGTGTTTAATACAACAAAAGCATTCAATAAATATTTTCAATTGTTGAAATATTTGCTTATTTTGTTTAAACAAACATAAGCTATTCAGCAGTATGATGGGCACATAATTGGCAAACTAAATCAGCTTTAACAGTTAGATTATCAAAAATTTACAAAACTGAGAAAGAACATCAAAGAGGAGAATGTTTTAAATTAAAAATCTCTAGATTCCTTTTTCTAAAAGCTTCTTAATGTAAGAAGTAAAAAACTATACTCCAAAATGCGTACTCCTACAGCAATTCTTGAAACCCTGGTGGCATAATGGTTAAGTGCTACAGCTGCTAACTAGAAGGCTGGCAATTTAAATCTACCAGGCAGTCCTTGAAAACTCTATGGGACAGTTTACTCCATCTGTAGGGTCACTATGAGTCAGAATCTACTTGTGGTAGTGAGTTTGTTTTGGGGGTTTACAGTAATTCTATCTGATTAAGGCAGAAACTTAGGAGATCAGAGTCAGTAATCTCACCTTGCAGCTGAACAACAAATGGAATTTTGGTTAATTTTTTTTGATAACAGGAAGAGTTCTGTTATCAAACTTTAACTCATCATTACAAAATATTTAATGCTGTATTAGACGTATGTATTTGATGATTTGGAAAGCAATGGATATTAACACTAAACAGAAAGAAAAGGAACTACTCTTTATTATTTGGGTAATATTACACTTACAGGGACTTTTATGTGGCTTATTTTCATTTAGTCAAAAAAGCAATCAGGAGGTACTTATTGAATAACTATAAGATGCTGTGAGATTTATAAGAGATGTATAGGGTATCTAACTTGATATCCAACTCACATGAAGTGAATGGATAACAACATAACACATGTCAGTATGTTTCAAGGTAGTGGTTCCATGAATGACCCTTTCATATGAGTCCATGACGATGGATTATACTAGACTGGGAAATACACTTTGAATGGCAGTTTTTAAAAAAGAGAATTTGTCATAGAATATTTATACAATGAAGGTGATTGTTAAGATATTCACTCCATTGCTACTATAACCCAAAAAACCCAGTGCCAATGAGTCGAGGCTGAGTCATAGCAAACCTATTAGACAGAGTAGAACGGCTCCATAGTTTCCAAAGAGCACCTGGCAGATTTGAATTACCACTATAAAATAGGTAAATTATTTCTATTTTATTTGAAATAATAAACAGACGATATTAAAAATGTTCACTATTTTTTTAAACTACAGAATATTCTTAAAATTTTTAGTCTCTATCCCTAATCACTTAAGACACACAATATAGACAGTCATAATTATTTTTCTTTGTTAAATAAAAGAAATATCACTACAATATAAAATACACTGGACTGGTATTAATCAAATCATTCAAATAAATGCCCTTAAGTGCTGTCGTGTAGGTTCTGACTCATAGTGACCCCATGCTCAACAAAACAAAACACTGCCCAGTTCTGTGCCAGTCTCACAATTGTAGTTTGTGCTTGAGGCTACTGTTACAGCCACTGTGTCAGTCCATCTCACTGTGGGTCTTCCTCCTTTTTGCTGACTCCGCACTTTACCAAGCTTGAAGTCCTTCTCCAGGGAATGGTCCCTTCTGTCAGAGTGTCAAAACTACATAAGACAAAGTGTGCTTATCCTTGCTTCTAAGAGGCATGCTGGCTCTACTTCTTCACAGACAGATTTGTTTATTCTTCTGGCAGTCCAAGGTATATTGACTGTTTTTCACCAACACCATAATTCAAAGACATCTGTTCTTGTTTAGTCTTCCTTATTCATTGTCCAGCTTTGGCATGCATATGAAGCAAATGAAAACACATTGCACTGGATAAGTGTGTTCCAAAAGCCTCTTTAAGGTGTTAAAAACAAAGATGTCACTTTAAGTACTAATGCTTGGGTCAGACACACGTACTGAAGGCTGTGATCCTTGATATTCATTGGTAGATGCAAGAAAGTGACTGTCACCTGCATATTGCATGTTGTTAATAGTGCCACCTTCTTCTTCATATAGTCCAGCTTCTCGGGTTATTTGCTTACCATAGAACTTGAATTAGTGAAAGGATACAACCTTGATGTATGCCTTTCCTGACCTTAAAACAAGCAGCATCCCCTTGTTCTGTTTGAAGGACTCCTCTTGGTCTAAATACAGATACTAAGTGAGCACAATTAAGTGTTCTGGAATTTCCTTTCTTCAAGATATTATCCACAATTTCTTATAATCCACACAGTCAAACGTCTTTGCATAATCAATAAAAGTAAACATCTCTATAGTATTCTCTGCATTCAGCCAGAATCCATCTGACATGAGCAATGATATCCCTCGTTTCAGTTCCTCTTCCAAATCCAGCTTGAACTTGTGCCACTTCCTTGTTGATAGTATTGCTGCATATACTTTTGAATGATCTTCAGCAAAATTTTACTTGTGTGTGGTATTAATGGCATCACTCTATAATTTATGTATCCTGTGAACTTAATTATATAGTTGTCTGTGAGGGAGTTTTCAGCCAGAAAACAAATAAGTGTATTGGAACACCCTACTCATCGGATCTGGCCCCCAGTGACTTTTTCTTTACCCAACCATAAAAGGAATATTAGAGGAGGACATTCTGATGACATTCAGGACACCAGAGGCAATATGTTGATAGCTCTGATGGCCATTCTAGAAAAAGAGTTCCAAAATTGCTTTGAAAAGTGAAGTAAGCGCCGGTGTTGGTGCACAGCTTCCTGAAGGGAATACTTGGGAGGTGACTGAAGTGATATTCAGCAATGAGGTATGTAGCACTTTTTCTAGGAAGAGTTCATAAACTTAACTGGCATTCCTCCTATTCCTTCCATCTTCTTTTGATGTGTCTTGCATTAGTATTTTCCCTGTATAATTCTCCAGTATTACAACTTAAGACTTGGATTTTTTTCAGTTCTTTCAGCTGGAGAAATGCAGAGTATGTCTTTCTTTTTGGTCTTCCAGTTCTAGGTCTTCGCACATTCCGTTTTTGTTGTCAGGTGCCACTGAGTCAGTACCAACTCATTGTGACCCTATGTACAACAGAATGAAACACTGTCTGGTCCTGTGCCGTGGCCACAATCATTTTTATGCTTAAGCCCATTGTTGTAGCCATTGTGTGTGTCCATTTCATTGAGGGTCTTCCTCTTTTGCACCGACTCTTCACTCTAACAAGGATGATGCACTTCTCTAGGAATTGATCTCTCCTGACAACATGTCCAAAGCATCTTTTCTTCCAAGGAGCACTCTGGTTGTACTTCTTCTAGAACAGATCTATTTGTTCTTTTGGCAGTCCATGGTACATTCAGTAATCTCCAATGCCACAATTCAAAGTCATCAATCCTTCTTCTGTCTTCTTTATTCATTGTTCAGCTTTCACATGCTTATGATGCAACTGAAAATACAATGACTTGGGTAAAGTGCACCATAGTCTTCAAGGTGACATCTTTACTTTTCAACACTTTAAAAAAGATCCTTTGCAGCAGATTTTCCCAGTGGAATGTGTCTTTTGATTTCTTGACTGATGCTTCCAATGGCATTGATTGTGGAACCAAGAAAAATGAAATCCTTGACAACTTCAATCCTTCGTCCATTTATCAGGATGTTGCTTACTTGTCCAGTTGTGAGGCTTTTGTTTTCTTGATGTTGAAGTGCAATCCATAATGATGGCTGTGGTCTTTGATATTCATCAGTAAGTGTTTCAAATTCTCTTCACTTCCAGCAAGCAGGGTTGTGCATCTGCATAACACAAGTTGCAAATAAGTCGTCTATGTCTGATGCCTTGTTCTGCATATAATTCAGCTTTTCAGATTACATCCTCAGCATACAGGTTGACAAGGCATGGTGAAAGGATACAATCCTGATGTACGCCTTTTTGGACTTTAAGCTATGCAGTGTCCCCTTGTTGTGTTAGCACGACTGCCTCTTGATCTACATACGGATTTCTCATGAGCACAATTAAGTGTTCTGGAATTCCCATTATTTGCAATGTAAGCCATAATTTCGTATGATCCACACAGTCAAATGCCTTTGCATGAACAATGTAACACAGGTAAACATTTTCTAGTAGCCTTCTACTTTAAGCCAAGATCAATCTGATACAAGCAATGATTTCCCTGGTTTCAAGTCCTCTTCTTATCTGGCTTGAATGTCTGGCAGTTCCCTGTCAATACACTGTTGCAATCACTTTTGAATGATCTTCAGCAAAATTTTACTTGTATGCAATATTAATATTGTTCAATAATTTCCATATTTGGCTGGCTCACCTTTCTTGGGAATGGACATTAACATGAATCTCTTACAGTCAGTTAGCCAGATAGCTGTACTCTAAATTGTTTGGCATAGATGAGTGAGCACTTCCAGTGTTGTGTCCATTTGTTGAAACATCTTAATTGATAATCCATCAACTCCTGGAATGTTGTTTTTTGCCAGTGACTTCAATGCAGCTTCGACTTCTTCCTTCAGTAGCATGGGTTCCTGATCATATGCTATGTCTTGAAATGGCTGAGCAGCGACCTGTTCCCTCTGCGTATTCCTTCCATTATCTTTTGATGCTTTCAGAGTCATTTAATATTTTCCCTGTAGAATCCTTTACTATTGCAATTCAAGGCTTGAATTTTTTCAGTTCTTTCAGCTCAAGAAATGCAATGTGTTCTTTCCTTTTGGTTTTCTATCTAGCTCTTTGCATGTCATTATAAGACTGCCTTCTTGAGCTGCCCTTTGAAAGCTGTTCACTTCTTTTACTTCATCAGTCTTTCCTTTGCTTTAGCTACTCAGTGTTCAAGAGCAAATTTCAGTCTCTTCTGACATCCAGTTTGGTCTTTTATTTCTTTCTTGTCTTTTTAATGATCTGTTGCTTTTAATATGGGTAATGTCTTTGATGTCATTTCACAACTTGTCGGTCTTTGCTCATTAGTGTTCAGCACATCCATTCTGTTCTTCAGATGGTCTCTATACTCAGGTGGGAAATACTCCAGGTCACACTTTGGGTCTTGTGGACTTGTTCTAACTTTCTTCATTTTCAATTTGACCTTGCATATGAGCAATTGATGGTCTGTGCTGTGGTCAGGTCTTGTTCTGACTGCTGATATTGAGCTTTTTCATTTCTTTGAACAGATGTAGTTGATTGGATTTCTGTGCATTGTGTCTGATGAAGTCCATGTGTATAGTCACTGTTTATATTGGTGAAAAAAGAGTACCTTAAATGAAGGAGTCATTGGTTTTGCGAAACTCTATCATTCGGTCTCTGGCATCATTTCTGTCGCGAATGCCATGTTTTCCAACTACCAATCCTTCTTCTTTGTTTCTAATTTTCTCATTCCAATCACCAGTCATTATCAATCCATCCTGATTGCATGTTTGATCAATTTTGGACTGCAAAAACTGGTAAAAATCTTCAATTTCTTCATCTTTGGCCTTAGCAATTGGTGCATAAATTTGAACAGTTATATTAGCTGGCATTCCTTGTAGGCAGATGGAGATTATCACTGACAGCATTCTACTTCAGCTCATATCTTGAGATGTTCTTTTTGATGGTGAATGCAACATCATTCTTCGTCCAGTTTTCATTTCCAGCGTAGTAGACCACATGATCGTCTGATTCAAAATGGCCAGTACCAGTCCATTCAGCTCACCAGTGCCTAGGATATCAATGCTTACGCATTCCATTTCAGTTTTGATGTTTTTCAATTTTCCTAGATTCATACTTCATACATTCAACGTTCCAGTTATTAGTGGATGTTTGCAGGTGTTCTTTCTCATTTTGAGTTGTGCTACATCAACAAATGAAGATCACAAGGGCTTTACTCCATCTGCAGTCATTAAGGTCAACTCTACTTTGAGAGGGCAGCTCTTTCCCAATTGTCTTTTGAGTGTCTTCCAACTTGGGGTCTCATTTTCTGGTATTAAATCTGACAGCATTTCTCTGCTATTCATAAGGTATTCACTGGCTAATTCTTCTCAGAAGTAGGCTGCTAGGTCCTTCTCCCTCACCTGTGTTAGTCTGGAAGCTCAGCTGAAACCTGTCTACTGTGGGTGACACTGCTGGTATCCAAATACCAGTGGTATAGTTTTCAGCATCACAGCAAAATGCAAATCCCCACAGTATGACAAACTGACAGGCAAGTGGGGGGCACATTTCATTATAATACTTTGTCTTCTTGAGCCATCCTTTGAAATCTTCTGTTCAGCTCTCTTACTTCATCATCTCTTCCTTTTGTGTTACCTGTTCCACATTCAAGAGCAAGCTTTGGAATCTCTTCTGACATGCAGTTTGGTCTTTTCTTTCCTTCCTGTCTTTTCAGTGACCTCCTGCTTTCTTCATGGAGCATGTCCTTTATGCCATTCCATATCTCTTCTAGTCTTCAGTCATTAGTGTTCAATGTGTCAAATCTATTCTTGAGATACTTTCTGAATTTACATGGGATATACTCAAGGTCATATTTTGGTTTTCATGGACTTGTTCTAATTTTCTTTGGCTTCAGCTTTATATTGCCTATGAGCAACTGACTCTTTGTTCCACAGTTGGTTCCTGGTCTTTTTCTGACTGACGATATTGAGTTTTTCTATGGGCTTTTACCACAGATCTATTTGATTTGATTTCTGTCATGAAGGACATATTTTCAAACTACCGATAATTTTTGTTTTCAACTTTCACATTCTAATCACCAGTAATTATCAATGCATCATGATTAGATCTTTGATTAATTTCAGCCTGAACAAGTTGATAAAAATCTTCCTTTTCTTTATCTTTGGCCTTGGTGGTTGGTGTGTAAAGTTGAATAACAGTTGTATTAACTAGCCTTCCAGGTAGGCTTATGGATGTTATCCCATCACTGACAACCTTTTACTTCAGGATAGATCCTGAGATGTTCTTTTTGAAAATGAAGATGTCACTCTGTCATGGTTGGAATTGTGTCCCCCCAAAAATGTGTGCAGCCACGTGGCTGGGATATGGTTCCCAGAATCTTGGGACTGTCCTCCATTATGTGGTTTTGCTAACCTGTATGTTAAAGGATTAGGGTGGGGCTGTAAATTCCTGCTGTAGGGGGAGTTTCCCTGGAGTATGGCTTGCCCCACCCTTAATGCTTTTAGCTTGCAAGGAATAAAAGGAAAAAGAAACAAAGACAATTTGAGAACCTTGCTACCATCAAGCAAGCAGCACCGGGAGCAGAGCGCGTCCTTCAGACCAGAGGTTCTTGCGTCAGGACGCTCCTTGGACAAAGACTGATGCAATACTGGACTTTCCTCCACAGCCGAAAAGGGGAAAGCCTTCCCCTGGAGCGGACACCCCGAATACAGACTTGCAACCTGTGTAAGAATAAATCTTTCTTTGTTAAAGCTATCCACTCTGTGGTATTTCTGTTGGAGCAGCCCTAGCTGACTAAAACACACTCCTTTTCAATTTGTCATTCCCAGTATAGTAGACCATATTACAGTCTGATTCAAAGTGGCCAATAAAAGTCCATTTCAGCTCACTAATGCCTAAGATATTGCTCTTTATGCATTCCATTTCATTAAAGTATTATTTTTTTATTGTGATTAAGTGAAAGTTTACAATCCAAATTAATTCCCTATATAAAACCCTGAGCACCCACCCCCATGCAACTCTATATGCTCCTCTCACCCTATAACAGCACACTCTTCCTTTCCACTCTTTACTTCCAATATCCATTCAACCAACACTTTGTCCCCTCCTTTCCATGCTCTCCTCTTCCTTCTAGAAAGAAACTACTAGGACAGTCTCTTATATATATTAAACCATACAGTACACACACCACCTGCATCACTCCTCTCCCCAAGTCCAGTCCATTCTTTGTCTGAAGTGTTGGCTTCAATTCTGGTTTCAGGTCTGGGCTAGCAGCAAGTCTAGGGGCTATGTTCTCAGGGCACCCTCCATTCTGGTCTTTTAATCTTCGATCTGCATAACCCTTTTTCTTGTGCTACATCAGGGACTGTACACTGTTTTCTATCAGCACTGTCACTGTTGGTGGACAGGTACCACCCAGTTCATTTCTCCTACTGAGACCCAGTTGTGTGGGTTCTTCTGTCTCCTGAGCTCATTTTCCCTCACGTCTTTGATGTTCTTGGTTTTCATCTGTTCCAGGTCCATTTTACTTTTTTAATTTAATTTTTATTTTTATTGTGATTAAGTGAAAGTATATAGTCCAAGTTGGTTTTGCTGGTCCACCTATCTGCAGCTCCCTCTGCTCTCTTCACCCAGTGACAGGAAGCTCCTCCTTTTCACTCTATATATCTAGTACCCTTTTAACAACCATCTGTCCATGTCCCCTTTCTCTCACATCTAAAAAGAGACTAGTAGGACAGCCTCCTGTAAATGCATAGAACCATAAAGTATGTACATCATATGGTTACACTGTGTCCTCCAGTCAAGTCCATTGTCTGAAGAGTTGACTTCATTACTGGTTTCTGGTCAGTGACAGTAGAAGGTCTAGGGGCCATGTTTCCAGGGGATCCTCATAGGCTGCACACCTCTTTTTATCATGCTGTGCCAGAAACTGTACATTGTGTCCCCCGTTGTGACTGGGCACCACTTGGTTTGTCTGGTATCATGTGATACAGTCTCCCATTCATATGGGTCCTTCTGTCTCCTGTGCTCTTGTTCCCTCATATCTTTGTTGTTCTCGGTGATCATCCAGATGAGTTGGGTTCCAGGTGAGTTGGGACCATGTGGTGTCTCTCAGATGGCAGTTTGCTAACCTGTAATAACCCAGAGACCACTCACCAATATGGGGTGCAGAAGACTACCTTAGCAATAGACTAGTTATGTCCATTGGCCTCAATGTCCCCTGAATACATGGTCCCTAAACTCCTATCCTTGCTACTCTATCCTTTGAAATATTGGATTGAGTTTAGAAAACCTTTCAGTTTATACTGAAGTCCAGTTAAGTTGATCCACTCTTTACTACGTGCTGTCACTGCTTTCGCCTAACCAGATTCCTATCAACTCTCTAATCTACGGGAAACCCTGGTAGTGCAGTGGCTTAAGTGCTACCACTGCTAACCAAAAGGTCGGCAGTTCAAATCCACCAGGCAGTCCTTGGATAGTCTATGGGGCAGTTCTACTCTGGCCTCCAGGGTCACCATGAGTCAAACCCGACTCAAAGCACTGGATATCTAATCTATGCTCAACCCTCTCCCTCCCTCTGCACCCTTGTAGCCATCAAAAAGTCTTTTCTCCTGTGCATCAGTCTATTTTTAAATCCTTATAGCAGAGGTCTCCTACGATATTTGTCCTTTTGCCACTGACTGATTTCACTTAGCATAATGTCTTCTAGTTGAAACTAGGTTATGAGATGCTTCCTAGAATCATCATTGTTCTTTAGCCTTGAATAGTGTTCAATTAAGTATATGTACTATAGTTTATCCATTCTTCTGTTGCTTGGCATCTAGGTTCATTCCATCTTTTCACTGTTGTGGATAGTGCTACAATAACATTTATGTTCATGTATCTGTTTGTGTGACTGCCTTTATTTATGTAGGATACATTCTGACCAGTAGGGTTACTGGATCAAATGGTATTTCTATTTGTAGCTTTTTAAGGAAGTGCCAAATTGTTTTCCAAAGAGGTTGCATGATTTTGGAATCCCACCTACAGTGGAGGAGAGTTCCAATCTCTCCACAGCCACTCCAGCATTTGTTGTTTTATGTTTTTTTGGATTATGTCCAACCTTGTTGGGTAGAATGGTATGTCTCTGGAGTTTTGATTTGGATTTCTCTAATAGCTATTGATCATGAGCATTTCCTCATGTGTCGTTTGGCTGCCTGGATGTCTTCTTTGGTAAAGTGTTGTTCCAGGTCCATTTCATATTTGACATTGTTCAACCTTCTTAGATTCTTAGTTTGGACATTCCATATTCCAGTTACTAGCATACGTTTGCAGCTATTTCTTCTCATTTTGAGTTGTGCCACACAATAAATGAAGGTCCCCAAAGCTTGAGTCTGTCTATATCATTAAGGTCAATAGTACTTAGAGGAAGCAGTTCTCACCAAGTCCTATTTTTAGTGACTTCCAACCTGAGGGACTATCATCTTCCTGCATTATATCAGACAATGTTCTGCTGCTATTCATAATGTTATCACTGGATAATTTTTTTCAGACATAGACAACCAGGTCTTTTTTCCTAGTCAGTCTTAATTTGGAAGTTCATCTGAAACCTGTCCACCATGGGTAATACTGCTGGTATTTGATATACCAGAGGCATAGCTTTTAAAATCACAGCAACACAAGCCACCACAGTACCACAGAATGAAAGACATGTCAAACAGTTTAGCAGGCTAGAAATCTGAATCAATCCAGGGCACTGGCTCTAGGGGAAGACTTTTTCTTTTTGTCACTTACATAATTTTGTTATCCAAGACATTTTGGTTTGTTTGTTTCTTAATCATCTAGTGCTGCAGAAACATCACAAGTGGATGACTTTAACAAAGAGAAGTTCGTTTTCTCACATTCCTGTAGGGTAGAACTCCAAATTCAGTGCACCATCTCCAGAAGAAGACTGTCTGTTGGCTCTGGAGGAAAGTCCTTATGATGCACTAGTCTTTCTTTGGTCTAGGAGCATCTCGGTGCAGGCACCTCAGGTTCAAAGGACACACTCTGGTCCTGGTACTGCTTTCTTGGTGGTGTTAGGTCCCTACACTGCTTACTTCTCTTTGCTTTTATCCCTTGTAAGAGAAAAAGTGAAAGAGGCCACATCCCAGAGAAACTCCTTTTATATTGAAATAGGGAAGTGACCTTAGTAAGGGTGTTACAGTCCCACCCTAATTCTCTGTAACATAATCCAATCTTACCCTATTAATCACAGGCAGAGATCAGGATTTACAACATACATGAAAATTATAATAAAAAAATAGAAGACTATCATACAATACAGCCAAACTGCTAC
Organism: Heterohyrax brucei; assembly: GCA_028571685.1. Lineage (NCBI taxonomy): Eukaryota > Metazoa > Chordata > Mammalia > Hyracoidea > Procaviidae > Heterohyrax > Heterohyrax brucei. Next base: position 43,848,513 of record CM053152.1, read on the forward strand.
ACCCGTTTTTAAGGGGACAAAATTCAATCCATGACAATTTGCTTTAGTTATACAAACAAAAAAAATGCATATAAAATAGCAAAAGAATGTCACAGAGTATTCAATGGACCTTGTTCTTGTTGTTGTTAGGTGTTGATGAGTCAGTTCAAACTCTCAGAGATCCTATGCACAACAGAACTAAATGCCACCTAGCCCTTTGTTGTCCTCACAATCATTGCTATGTTTGAGCCCAACGTTCCAGTCACTGTACCAGTTCCTCTTGTCAGAAGTCTTCCCCTTTTTCATTGACCTTCTATCTTAACCAGATTTATGTTTTCCTCTAGGGACTTGTTCCTCCTGATAACATGTCCAAAGTATGGAAAACTAAGTCTCTCCATTCTTGCTTCTAGTGAGCACTCTGGCTGTATTTCTTCCAAGACAGACCTGCTCGTTCTTATACTAGTCCATGGTATGTTTAATATTCCTCACCAACACTGTAATTCAACAGCGTCAGTTCTTCTTACATCTTCTGTATTCACTGTCTAGCTTTTGTGTGCATAAAGGCAATTGAAACTACTATAGTTTGGATCAGGTGTACCTTAGTCTTCATAGGGACATCTATGCTTTTCAACACTTTAAAGAAGTCTTCTGCAACAGATGTGCCCTAGTGCCCTAGTGCAATAAGTCTTTTGATTTCTTGACTGCTGTTCCCATAGGTGTTGATTGTGGATCTAGGTGAAATGAAATAATTGACAGCTTCCATGCATGTTTTCTCCATTTGTCATAATGTTGGTTATCAGCACAGTTACGAAGATTTTTGTCTTTATGTTGAGTTATAATTCATGCTGAAGGCTGTAGACCTTGACTTTCATCTGTGAGTGTTTCAAGTCCTCTTTGTCCTCTTCACTTACAGAAAGCAAGGTTGTATCATCTGCAAATCCCTGGTTGTTAATCAGTCTTCCTTAATTCTGGTAAACATTCTTTATATGGTCCAGCTTCTTGATTTGCTCAACATACAGATTGAACAAATATGATGAAAGCATATTAACTCTGATGCACACTTTTCCTGATTTTGAACCGTGAAGCATCCCCTGTTCTGTTCAAACAACTCTCTTGGTCTTTGTATAGGTTCCTCAAGAACATAATTGTTCTAAAATTCCTACTCTTTGTAACTTTATCTGTAATTTATTATGACCCACAGAGTGGAATGCCTTTGCACAGTCAGTAAACACAGGTAAATATCTTTCTGGTATTCTCTGCTTTCTCCCCTAGATCTATGTCACATCAACAGTGATAGCTCTTGTTCCATATCCTCTTCTGAATTCAGCTTGAATATCTGACAGTTCCCTGTGGATGCATTTCTGGAACTGTTTTCTAATTACCCTCAGCAAAATTTTACTTACATTTGATAGTAATGATATTGTCGGATAATTTCCACATTATTTTGGATCACCTTTCTTTGGAATGGGCACAAATATGATTCTCTTCCAGTTAGCTAGCAAGGTAGTTGTCTTCCAGAATTCTTAGCAGAGACATGAGTAACTGCAGTGTCACATTTTTGGTGAAACATCTCAGTCGGTAGTCTGTTAATTCCTGGAACCTTGTGTTTTGCCAGTGCCTTCAGTGCTGCTTGACTTCTCTTTTCAGTGCCATTGGATCTTGATCATATGCTGCTTCTTGAAATAGCTGAACATCAACCAATTCTTTTTGGTACAGTGACTATGTATTTCTTCCATCTTCTTTTGGTTGAAAGAAAACTGAACATTTTCTTTCCTTTTGGTCTTTGTGCATTTAGTTACAAAATTCTGTCTTTCTGAGCCAATCTTTGAAGTCTGTTTAGCTCTCTGCATCATTTCTTCCATTCACTTTAACTATTCTGTGTTCATGAGCAAGTTTGGGGGGCTCTTCTGACATACTTTTTGGTCTTTTCTTGTTTTCCAGTCTTCTTAATGACCTTTTGCTTTCTTCATGAACGATATTCTTGATGTCATCCCACAACTAGTCTTGCCATTAGTGTTCAATGCATCAAACTTATTCTTGATATGGTCTCCAAATTCAGGTGGAATATACTCAAAGGTAGAGTTTTGTTCACGGAAACTTGTTTTCATTTTCTTCATTTTCAACTCGAACTTGTTTCAGGGCAGTTGATGGTCTATTCCTGGCCTTTCTCTGACTGATGATATTGAAGATTTCCTTTTTGATAGATGTTGTCAGTTGATTTGACTCTCATGTATTCCATCCAGTGAAGTCCAAGTGTATAGTCACTGTTTGTTGGGAAAAGCTGTTTTCAGTGAATAAGTCACTGGTCTTGAAAACTTCTATCATCCATCTCCAGCATCATTTCTATTATCAAAGCTATATTTTTCAGTTATCAAGCTTTCTTCTTTGTTTCTAATTACTGCTTTTGAATCACCACTAACTATCAATGCACACTGATTACATATTTGATCAATTTCTGGTGGCAGTTTTCAGTTTTCTCATCTTTGGCATGAATATTTGGTGCATAAATTTGAATAATAGTAACATCGACTGATCTTCCTTCTAGGCATATGGATATTATCCTATCAGTGACAGCGTTGTACTTCAGGGTGGATCTTGAAATGTTCTTTCTGACCATGAATGCCAAGTCATTCCTCTTTAATTTGTCATTCCTGGAGTAGTAAACCATATGACTGTCTAATTCACAATGGACAAGACCAGTCCATTTCAGCTCACAGATGCCTAAGTTATTCATGTTTATGCATTCCATTTCATATTTGATGACTTCCAGTTTTCCTCTATCTTTACATATCATGTCTGGATATACGCAGTTGTTTCTTCTCATTTTGAGTCGTGCCTCCTCACCAAATGTATGTCCTCAAAGCTTAACTGCATCCATCTAGTCTGAAGAGCCAGCTCTTTCTCCTCATTTGTCAGTTGTTCTTAGTGTGGTGGTTTGTGTGTTACTGTGATAGCAGAAGCTATGCCACCAGTATTTTCAACACCATCACAGTCACTCACATTGGAGAGGTTTCAGCAGAGCTTCTAGACTAAGGTAGACTGGCAAAAGGACCTGATGGTTTCCATTTGAAAACAATGGCCAGTGAAAACCTTGTGAACATTGTCTGATCTACTCCCGGAAGATGAGCACCTCATGTTGGAAGGTACTCAAAATACTACTGTGCAAGAGCTACCTTCTCACTGTTCGTGAGATTGTATAAAAACTTGTTCTCTCAAAAGCATTCACAAACTTAAAAGAGTTACTTCCACATGCTGCGCAGCACCGTGGTGGTGCAATAGGTTAAGTGCTATGTCTGCAAACCTAAAGTCAGCAGTTCAAAACCTCCAGATGCTCCTTAGAAACTCTATGGGGCAGTTCCACTCTGATGTCGAGGGTCGCTATGAGTCAGAACCGAGTCGGTGGCAGTGGGTGGGGGCGGCACAGTATCAGAAGTAGAATTTTAGAATCTTTTTTTCCCCAATCTTCTCATGTCACATCTAAAATATTTTCCAAGCAACTTATATGAAATAAACACATTGGCTCCTCTCTTTTCTTTTCTCCCTCCTGAGTGCCATTAAGTTGATTCCGACTCATAGCCACCCTGTAAGGCAAACAAGAACTGCCCCATAGGTGTTCCAAGGAGCAGTTGGTTAGATTCAAACCACTAAACTTTGGTGTAGCAGTTCAGCTCTTAACCAATGTATCACCAGAGCTCCACTCTCTAGGGATGAAAAAACAGAAAGGCTGTTTGCTTTATGGCCCTTGTCCCTGAGAATCAAATATTTCTTGAGATATGTACAGCTTTAATAAAACAGTAATTTTTAAAATAGATATGTATGTACAAGATATGTATAGATTTAAAAATAGTAATTCCTCAATCAGGAAATTTTCATTTATGTCAAGTGAGCAATACAGGCAATGCCCACAGGCAGAGTAAAATTAGAGGCTGCACCTTCAAAGTAAACTGCACCACTTTGTTTTATAATTCCGTCTCCAAACATGAGTCCATTTTTCCCTGTAGTTTCTCTCAAGCTAAAGACTAATTTACGCTTTCTTTAGGACTGTGGACAAACAAGTGATACTAATCTAAATACTATAAAAGAAAAACAAAGGAATCTGTTGGAAACTTATGTGATAGTCAGACCACCTCCAGGCCCAAAACACCAATGAAGAGGTCAACATATCTGGGAAGTGACCTTTGTGACCACCTAGAGAAGATTAACATTCTACAAATTCCTAGGACTCATAATACCTTACCACTTTCTATAAAACCTTCAGCTAGGATCCGACATGACGGCACTTGGCTTGGCTAGTTTCCATTTCAAGGAGGTTGATTTTGAAGGAACCTATCCTCTCCGTCCCCTTGTGTACAGTACATAATAATACAACTTGTTTCTCATCTCGCCCTGGACTCAAAGACTGGCTGTTTGCCACAGGTGGCACAAATCCTGCTTAGGCTTTCAGGAACATCTTAATTATCTAGTGCTGCTCTCACAGAAATATCACAAATGGATGACTTAAACAAAGAAAAGTTTATTTACACACAATTCAATGGGCTAGAAGTCCAAATTTAGGGTGCTAGCTCCAGGGGAACACAGTCTCTGTGGGTTCTGAAGGAAGGTCCTTGTGTTGCATCCGTCTTTCTGTGGTCTGACAGAATCTTGGGACAGGAAAAGGACATGTTCTGTCCCTGGTGCTGCTTCTTTCCTTATGGCACAAGGTCCCCAACTCTCTGCTTGTTTCCCTTTCCCAAGAGATTGCCTCAAGGCACAATACAATCTAAACATTAAGCACTGCCCACCAACAAAACTGCCAACCACTCTTCCTCACTGACATCATAGAAGCAGGATTTTCAACATATAGGAATATCGTACAATTCCTGGAATCATGGCCCAGTAAAACAACTACACACATTTTGGGGGGGTGGGTGGGGACACACAATTCAATCTATGACATGTGCCTAACTAAACCCATTGCCTTGATTGGGTTTGGACTTATGGCAACCCCACCGGACAAGTAGAACTGCCCACACAGGGTTTCCAAGGCTGTAAATCTTCACGACATCGTCAGACTTCGTATCTTTTTCCAGAAGAGCAAGTTATGGGTTGAAACCACTGACCTTTAGGTTATTTAGCAGCTTAATGCTCAACCACTAGGCCACCAGGGGTCCCTTGGTTGTAACACTTGTTGGAACTCCCTGTGTTTCTGTTTCTTTCAGACTAGCCGACTGGCATATAAAAGGGCAAAGTAAGAGTGATAGTTAAATGAATAACCATTGAAACCATGTAGAATGTTTGAGATTATTCAGTGATTCAGGAGGAAGAAAGAACAGGTACTATGCATTATGGTTTTGATACAAAATATAAGTCCCTCAGTAGACAAGTTTGCATGTTAGTAGATGTATCACCTCATAAGAATATACTTTGAACTATCTCAGTATATTTTCCTTGAAAGTTAATATTTGCATCACTAAATTGAAATTATAGATCTAACCACATATTTGCTTTACACTGCTAAAGATTACACATTAGTTTCATTCTCTCCCTTGCTTACTTTTTTCTTCACTTCATTTATCATAGAATATAAACTTCTTCAGCATCAAACAAATTATGTGATATTTGCAGTAGGAATTAACTTTCAAATTAAAATGTGTGCTCATTAACATGGTTCCTGAAGGCCAGGAGGAGTTGTGGGCTGTGTCTACATAATATGTGAAGAGTCATTCAATGGAAAAAAATTGTCATCAAGCCAATTTCACACAAGCAAAATTACCACAACAAAGCTTTTTACTTCAAAACAGGTTTATTTAACCTTATTAAAATCATTTGGTTTATTTAGAATTCATCAAGGGAAAATTTGATAGTTTGCTGAGATAATGAGTATGGCTGTTCAGATAACCCTCAATAAACATAATTTTTATCCTTAATTATTAGGATTGGTCATCTGCATTGATTAAATTTGTTTGCCTTTGCCATTTTTTATTTAGTCAATACTACTTTTGATTACATGCATCAAAATATTCTGCATTCTTGAGGAAAAAAAAATCAGACCCAAAGCAATTATTTTCACCTGATCATAAAGAGAAATGAAGTCTGATTCATGCTAAAACACAGATGAATCTTAAAAACATTACGCTGAAAGCATGAAGTCAGTCATGAAAGGACAAATACTGTATGATGCCACCTAAATTAAATGTCTAGAGTAGGCAAATGTATCGAGACCAAACCCAAATCAAACCACACCAACCAAACCAAAAAAGCCACTGCCACTGAGTCAGTTTCTACTCACAGTGACCCTATGGGACAGAGGGAAACTGCCCCTAGAGTTTCCAAGGAGTGCCTGGCGGATTCAAACTGCCAACCTTTCATTAGAAGTTATAGCTCATAACCACCACACCACCAGGGTTTCCGTATACAGCCCAAGTTTATTAATAGTTATGGGGGGTAAGATGTCTTTGCCTACGAGTCACAGAGTTTCCATTAATGGTGATGGAAATGTTCAGCAATGGCTAGTGGTAATAGCTCCACAACAGGATGAACCCAATGCCGGTGAATTACACATGGAAAAAATGTTGAAATGGTAAATGCTTTGTTATGTATATTTTATCACAATAAAGAGAAAATTAAAAAAAACACACACACACAAAAAGATCGACTTTAAAACAGTTTTAGCAGCAAAGTAAGGAGACTATAAGCACCTCCTAAAGACCTGTACTCTCCAGCTGGCTTTTTTTCTGTTTTCACTGTGACAGCACATTTAAGTTACATCTACAACATTTGTGTTTTGTTTATGGTCCATTGAGAAAATACATTCTCCCAGGAGTAAAGAGCTCACAGTTGTGTTGCCACTGAGAGATGCCAGCCACCATAATAAGCATTTAATGAATTACCATTATAAGCTGGAAACTCAGCTATTTACAATGACAACAGATTTGTTCATTCCAATACTAGAAAACAAAATGAGCTTGACTGGTTACACCTGTTTGATTCCAGCTGTGAGAGCATTACAAGTCCTTTGGCTCAGTTCTTTCCCCTTCAGCCCCCAGAGAACATTGGAGAATGCAAACTGCATTTCCCCTCAGGGTGTTAGTTAGATCTGCTGAGGAGACACTGTGGCTAAGCACAGTGATAGACACTGTTAGCGACAACTAAGTATGAGGCACTGTGTTGGGTACATCGAACTTCAATCTAGTGAAGGGGGCAGGCAGCACAGACGGGATAAAGGGAAAAGGAAGAATACTTTTGTGCTCCTGGACATATGCCTTGACACAGACACAAAAAATGCCCCTAGCTCCTGACAGAGAGTGCCTCAAAGTAGAATTTCTCAGATGGATGCATGTTAACTTTAACTGTGTGAATGCACCTCTTCAGGGACCATCAAGAGGTGGAATGAACACATTTTGTTTACTGATACAAACACAACTATGCATTCTCTCAGGTTTCATAAATGCTTGAGACTCAATTTACAGACTTCAGTGAAAGGCAGAACATGAGCTTTTATTTAAGGGTGATGAGATCCATTATAGGATCTCTTTCAAGTTAAGACAACAAGAAAAGTTTGCTGTCACTCCTCGGGGTGTCGGAGAAGACAAGGCTTCTACCAGAAGGCAGAGGCATTGAAAAACAATGTAGTGACAGAATTTGCCTACTTCATAATTCTGCCCATGGTCCACCTTGGCTTCAAAATCGGGTAGCTCTCACACCAAAAAAGTGAAATCACAAATTCCTCGAGCCACAGCTTAGTTCATGTGTTTTGTTGACCATGTGTTGGGCTTGGGCTCAAATGTACCTTTCATTTGGTGAAAGCTTGTCAGTTTCTCAGAGGGTTTGGCACAGAATTTACAATATTTTGTATTCTTCAAGTGTCAATATCATCCTCTCAAAAACAGAAGTCTATACCCAGAGAACATAAGATCTTCTAACTGATAAAAAAAAAAAGATGTCTTAATTTTCCAACTCTTTTGAATATATCTTCTTTCATTTGAGTCTGTTAAATGTTTCACAATTAGTGATTCTTCACATCCCAAATCCATTACTGGCTTCTACTTGATTATAATCATACTTATTTGACCTATAAACATATATACTCAATATACCACTGTTTTAGTCAGCTAGGTCTGCTCTAACAGAAATACCACAGAGTGGATGGCTTTAACAAAGGAAAGTTTATTCTTACACAGTCCGGTAGGCTACCAGTCCAAATTCAGGATGTCTGCTCCTGGGGAAAGCTATCCCCTGAGTCGGCTCTGGAGGAAAGTCTGGTATTGCATCAGTCTTTGCCCAGGGAGCATCTTGGCGCAGGAACCTCAGGTCTGAAGGAGGCGCTCTTCTCCCAGTGCTGCTTGCTTGATGGTGTGAGGCTCCCAATTCTCAGACTGCTTCCCTTTTCTTTCATCTCTTGCAGGATGAAAAGATTGAGGATGGGCCAAGCCATACTCCAGGGAAACAACCTTTACAGTGGAGCAGGGAGGTGATCTTGTAAAGGGATTTACAGCCCCACCAGTCCTTTAACATATAGCATAGGAAAAACCACAAACTGGAGGACAGTCACAAGATACTGGGAATCATGGCCCACCCACGTGGCTACACCTAGTTTTGGGGGGGACACAAATTAATCCATGACAACCACTATATATAAAACACATATAATTTCACTAAGCCACAATGTGGTGACTATGATGATTTTATATGACTATTTCTTATCACAGTTATAACTCACTTCAGAAAGTCAAGAAATTATAAAAGCATAGTAGAAAACATCAGTAATTTATTTTCCTTTGTAAGATAGCTTGAATTAATAGGAGCCATAAATATACGCGCATAGTTAGGTTGACAACATTTTTCACTAAATAAAGGCATTCTGACCCAAACTCTTAGCGACTGCTGAGCCATTGAAGAGTCAATGCATTTCTGAAACACGTTACAGTCATCAAACCTAAATACAGCTCTAATTAAAACAAATCTTGCCCTGAGTATGCAGTCAAAAAGGAAAGTGCTCTTGATATATCGCTGTTCAGTTTAGGCCTCCACCTCTTCTGTAGAAATCTCCCAGAGATACTGCAAAGCCAATACAATTGGCTACATGCTAAAGCTTCTAGTTTAACTCCAATAGCCCGTGTAATATCCTGGATTATAAATCACTCTTGCAATCCATGGCTAGGAATCCATCTAGCCATACTGTTTATGAGAGAGATTGGAGGAGAGTATCCTGAGAAACAGCTTTAGGACTGACTGATCAAGAAATACAAATGAGATTTCCAAAACAATGTGTAAAAGTTGTCAGCATTTTTTCATTCAACATGTAGAAAACACGGGAGGCGTACTCTTTTGAAATGAGGTCCATGAAGGTATCAACCTCTGATGATTATTAGGCTCAGTAGAGAAACTGTATGAAACATGTTGTGAAAAATCTGAAGTGCTTTAAAAATAAAAGACATTATTACTATGATTTTGCTTTACATATTGCAACCCTATCTCTTTATTACCCAGTTTAATGTATCTGTGGCTTTGGCTTGCCTTTTTCTCCCTGGGAATGTCAGTGTTAATCTTTTTTCTTTAAAATATTGTATACACCATGATTATTTGATTCCATTGTTATTTTTATTATTATATTGTATTGCTAGGTCAGTATTTATTTCTTCTAGTAGTTGCTGTATTTTCATTTTTTAAGTTGAGATTATTAAGGGCATCCTCTCTGTTTATGATATCTGGTATCTGTGTCATCAAATCTTTGCAAATTGATAAAAAAAATAATGATTCATGATGAGCAAGTTGAGCTCCTGAATTTGTTTTCCATTCAGTGAATCTGGAAATTTTTGGATAGTCCATGAAAGTTGATCTTTTTTTCCTTTTGTCTTCTTCACGACCTCTTCTGTATCTTAATTCTTTTTTCTTCACTTTTCAATTTTTCCTCTTTTCACTGCTTTCTCTTCTGTCATCTCCTTCATCTGTTATCCGTTATCTCTCTTATGCCATATCAGTATTCTTTCCATTATCAGTGGGCTGCTGCAGGCCGCTGAATTTTCTTTACCTGATCAAAAGCTACCCACGACTGCTGTGTGAGAGAAGTTTTAGATTATTTAAAAACCCCATTTAATGTTTATGTGAAAATAGTGCATATGCAAGTGAAAGGCAAAGATAACCACGGCCATTTAGATGCCGTGGAGGTCAAAGACAGACTGACACAGAGAGCATGTAACCTGAACCAAACCTGTTCTTGTTGAGTCGATTACGACTCACAGCAATCCTACAGGATAGAGCAGAACTACCTCATAGGATTTCCAAGGAGCAATTTGTGGATTCAAACTGCCAACATTCTGGTTAGCAACTGTAGCTCACAACCTCTACACCACCAGCGTTTCCATAGAGCATACAGGTAAAGGAAAATGATTTTTAGATGGAACAGAAATCAAGTAAGTTAAAAAAAAAGTGCATGTTTTACTTCCTCTGTGATAATTCACAACACCAAAAATAATAAAAGATTTCACCTGTAAATCACTCAGTCCAAGAGCTTGCTCAAGAACTATATGTAAAGCTGAAAACAGTTGCCATGTTAAACTTCTTCATATCCTTCAAAATAACAGTACAGCTTTGATATATAGCAAGTACTTTTAAAAGGAGTTCGAAATGTTCAAAATCACCATGAAATCAGTGTCTACTTCAAAACACTGACTAAAATTACTATTTAAGGAGTTTAAACGCAAATGCATATAGATTCACACATCCACACACAGAACACATACACATACTACAAAATGAAAAGAAAATTATATGAAAATACATGGCACTGGAGATACATACAAAAATACACAGCACTGGAGATACATACAAAAATACACAAGACAAAAATAACAAAAGTATATTCATATATTTCAATCCTAGTTGATAAGGAACATCAAAATAATCCTGTGTCTTCATTATTTTTGGCAACTCACGTTTTTGTAATAGATTACGACCTCACAATTGATTCTTGTGAATAAGTTACCCGTGAGTGTTTGAACAATTAATATTTATTTATACTGAGACATCGAATTATCTGTACTTAGAAAAGTCATGTTATCCTACTTATGTGTCTGTGTCACTGAAGTGACACTACTACTTGCCTGCTCACCCACCTCCTCTGCAAAAGTGCTCTGCAACTAAATGAGGTAATGTTTGAGAAATGCTTGCAGCTTGGGAAAGAAACCCACTGCCTACATACAAGCTATTATTCCTATTCCATATTCAAGCCTGGTATACTATTGCCTCTGTCTTAAACTGAAATTGCAACGTTTAAGTTCTTGGGTTCTGACCAAAATCTGGGTCAACATAAGAAGATGATTATTTTTAATTTTAATTCTGAGGACCTGCACGTGTGAGGGAAAACTGTGGAAAATAAACAAAGCACATAAATCAAGCTTGGAAAGAGAAAAATATCTAGAGGGTTTTTTTTTTTTTTTTTTTACAGTGAAAAGAGTGAACACTATTTCCCTGGAGGAATATTTCTGTCCACGAAAGAAGAGAGCGCATGCAATGTGTGTGTGTGTGTGTGTGTGTGTGTGTGTGTGTGTGTGTGCGCGCGTGTGTGCTGTGTGTGTGTGCTGTGCGTGCGCGCCCGCGGAGGGGGGGGGGAGGCGGATGAGGAGGATGAGATCATAGTTTCAGGATCCTCAGGAAACCCTGGTACTGGCAGCAGCCAGCCTCTGCTGTGCCCACATGACCCACAACTCTGGCAGCGGACCCGGCACTTCCAACATTATTAAATAATAAGAAAGCGGCTCCTACTCCATGCCCAAGCCTCCCTACAGACCAATGGACACCTTGTAAGAGTTTGGCGACTCGGCGACTGAGGCGCCCGTCCATTCCAAGGTGTGTGCACAGCGTTTTCTTCCTTGATAGCTCGGCAGTGGGGGAGGGCGAAGGGTGGAGGGGGTCCGGGTGCCGGGCGAGGAGTGGGCGCCCGGCCCGGCTGCTGCGCTCTACCCGCGACCGCCCGGTGCTGCGGGGCCGTTGCAAGGCGGGAGGTGCACATGACGCGCAGACCCAGCTGCGCAGGGACCGCAGCCTCCCTCGGCTCCGGGGCGCGGGCACAGGCTGGGCGGCCGGAGCAAGGGCAGCCGCCGCGCACCGGGCAAAGTCAAGAGTGGGAGCGGGCGTCGAGCGGCGGCGGGGGAAGGGATTCGCCTCAACGCCCACTCGCGGGGGTTCCCACCTGTGCGTCGGCGCTGGCCAAGGCGAGCGCGAAGCATGTGCCCGGCGCCGCAGCCAGGACTGCGGCGCGGCGCCTCCCAGGGCGGCGGGCGGCGCCGCCGCTGCTGCAGGACTGCCGGCCGGGGGGCGCGGGGGCGCGCAGGTAAACCTCGGCCTCCCCCGGAGGCCCGGGCGGCTCCGCAGCCCCCGCAGCCACGCGGCGCCGCGCCCGGGGTGGCGATGGCCGCCGGCTCCCTAGCTTCCAGGGTTGAGTTGTTTTTATTGTAATTGCTGCTCTCTTGGTCATCCTCGCGGGCTGAGCTGGTGGGAGGTGGCGTGGCCACCTCCATTAGGGATGGCACTCACGTTGGGAACAGCCCAGGGGGTGTTCACCGGGAAATCCGTGATGGGTTCCTTTCTGGCCAGCGGCGTTTGCGCGTGTAGCAATGCACTGCGGTGCCCGGGCGGATGGCTGGGTGGGAGTGGGCGCTCGCTACTGGGGGGGCGCGGGCGGCGTGGGCTGCGGGGATGAGTGTCTTTGGCTTTTATAGCCTGTTGCCCACTTTGGAGTTTTTGGCTGGACAGAGAGCGAGGTGGTGGTAGCGGGGGAGGCTGTTCTGGTATCTGGAGTGGGAGGTGGAACAGTGTCTCTCTAAAGTCCAAAGCCAAGGCGAGTGGAACAGAGGGGCAGTTAGAGTGCTGGTGCTTAATGCTCCTATTCTTGAGACTTAGAAATAAAACTTTCCTCTTGCACAGGCTTGGGATGTGGCTCTGAGAAGAGACAAGCGTAGAACTCAGGAAAAAAATACTGGCTATGCACTCGCAGCTCTACACCCATTAGACTCAGTCTTGCAATAAAAAAGATCTTTTGAGTTGATTTTTACTTTCAAGTTTTCCTAGGACTTGTCATGGTCACTTGGTGGTTAATGTTTGTTTGTTTTCCCTTTTGAACATAAAATACAACTGTGTTGTCGAAGTAACAACTGATTTACCTTTTTTTTTTCCTTTTCTTACTCCAAAGGTAGAAACTTTAGAAGAAAGCCTCTCCCCACGTGTATCAGTTTGATATACTTAAGCCTTATTGACTCAGTTCTTACAACAGCATAAGGGGTAATAATGATATGAGCCATTTGCAGATGAGAAAATTGAGGCAGAGACAGATGAAATAACTTGCCCAAGATCGTACAGCTGTTAAGTGGTGAAACTCACTCAAATTTTTATTGTTCTCTTAACCCGCTCTTTGCCACCCGGAGAAATGGAACCCCACTCTACCTTTAGTGGAAGCCATGGAGGTGCAGTGGTTAAGAGTTAGGCTGCTGACCAAACAGGGGGCAGTTCGAATTCACCAGGCACTCCTTGGAAACTATTGGGCAGTTCTTCTCTGTCTTATAGGGGTGCCCTGGGTCTAATCAGAGGGAAGGCGACTGGTTTTGTTTTGGTTTGCTGATTTAGTTGTCTGTAGAAACCCTGGTGGTACAGTGGTTAAGTGCTTTGGCTGATAACCAGTTCAGATCACAAGGACCCTCTAGGAAACTCTGTGGGGCAATTCTGCTGTGTCCTATAGAGTCACTATGAGTAGGAATCCACTGCATGGCTGTGGGTTTGGGAGTTTTTAGTCTGTTGCAGAAACCCTGGTGGCAAGGCTTATGTACTGTGCCTACTACCCAAAAGATCAGCTGTGGGAATCCACCAGCTGCTCCTTGGGAACTCTATGGGCCTATTCTAGTCTGTCCTACAGGGTTTCTGTGAGTTGCAGTCAATTCAGTGGCAACAGGTTTGGTTTGGTTGTGGTTTAGTCTTCTATATTTGCTATACTGACCACATCTTTCTATGAAGATGATGAATCTCTTAAGTATATGCTACATGCTCAGTGTAATTATCTCTTCCTGATTTTTAATACTGAAATCATGGCACATTGAATTGTTACCTTTTGCCACAGCTAACCAGGTTTCCTAAAATAATTACTGATTAAAGTACTATTGGTGGGCAAAATTAAAAAAGGGTAGATTATTATAAAGCAGATACTGAAGCTATGTATTGGTTTGCACTCAGTTTTAAAGTTCTGAATTATTAGTCTGTTCTTTGCTCCAAGCACAGCTGTCATTTTCTTTAGAACAGTATCTTGCAGAGTTTTCAAGCAAGTTTAATTATCTTTAATCCAATCACTCTGACAAGAGGTTGGACAGCTTTAAAACAAAAATTATGCAATTCTCTTTCAACTATCAGTTATTAAGCAGGCTGTATTTTGAGGGTGTTCATGTATGTCATGTCATTTAGCCAATTGTATGTACTTTATACAAAGTTGAGTAGCAATGAAGATGGAAATCAGATTTTCTCATTATTTTACATCAAAATACATTTGAAGTCTCCACTCATTTTAAATGAGCCATGATGTGGAGAAAGGCCTCAGTGGGGTGAACACTGACTTCACAGATTTAGAGAATTGTTCTTCACTTGAGCTGATCATGGGGCTCTCATAGCATTCATTTCTCTAGACCAGTGTCCCGAGTCTTCCTTTGGTTTTGTTTTTAAGTAAAGCTAATGGCATCTTCACCCAATCAGCCTCAAAGTTAGCCTGACACTTATAGATGTTAATTCCTGTCTTTCAGTTTAATTAAATTTAATATACAGAATTCCAAACCCACCTATGCATTTTTGAAAAGCAGATAGAGTCCAGTTGAGCTACATGGAGACAGGATCTAAGAATGTGAGAGAAGGATCCAGCCTTTCAGAGGCTAACTCCCACCCCTGCTCCCCTGCCCACTCCCCATTAGGGCTGCATCTTTATTTGGGGATGCCAAAGTACAGTCATGTTGTCATAGTGATCGCAGACCATCAGGTACAAATGTTCCTGATAACTAAATTGAGTTTGAATTTTCCATGTCTATATAAAATGAGTTGATTATTACTAAGACATAAGTTTTGTGATACATGTATGTTGCCTTCCATAATTGACTCAGACCTGTTCCAGTTTTCTGGCTTTTGTCACCTTACCTAGATAGAGAAAGCATTCCTACCACTTTTGCTCTCATGATAGTGTTGATGAGTCGTTTTTGTTTCAAATCCCCATCCTCTAGCTTTTTGGAAAAAAGTACTGCCTGTGCTTCAGGGCTCCTTTGTGGGCACTTGGGGAACAGTGGTGAGCTCAAGATTAAAGATGCATGTACTGTCCTCACACAGAATTGCAGTAGAGTGTGGTGAGGACTCAGTAAACATTTATGTGAGTAAATGTTTATCTACAAATTCAGGTTAGTTCTCTGAGTGAAAGGAGTGCTATGAGAACGTAATGAAGGAATCTGGACTAGACATGGGGGTCAGAGCAGAAAGTCACATCTACTGAGAAATGATGTGTGAGAAAGTGTTTACTAAGTCAAGTCATCCTTCTGAATGCTACTTGCATGTTATTTTTCTGCATTTTTTTCTCAGTCACTCTTGTTGCCTTTTTATTTCTTTCTTTATCAGAAATTGTACCCTTTCCCTCCATCATTGACCTGTGGATATGGGTAGGTTTACAAAACTCCCATCGTTTACTTTTTAAAGTACATGGAACATATATGAGCTTATTTAAGTGTCATGGTCATTTTCTCTATTTGCCTAGCATCTACTTTCACACAATAGTTTTCAGTGGAAGAACAAACAAAAAAACTGCACTTTGTTATTGCAAAAATGACATGAGGACAGAAGAACCAGAATCAAGAGCCCAAGGCTGATACTAGTGAGGCAGAGGTCAGACACGCTTCGTCTCTCTCTGGGCCACCTGTACCAGTGCTAACACCAAGCGTCCCTCCCACGGCACTCCTTACTGGGTTCGATAGTTCATGATAATGGCCACATGGTACTCACTGGCCACATTCGTGATTATGGGGCTTCTTAGTGATGTAACAGGTTACATTTCAGGCTCAGGAACACTCAAGATACAGTTCTTGCCTCAGACAGCCTCTGCCCGGTGCTGCACACAGACCCACCTCTCCCTGTCCCTCAGTCTTTGCCCAAAGGCACTTAGCTTTCTCTCTCTCTGTGCTAGGAAGCCCACCATGCCATCTCCTGCTACCATCTCTCTCCTTTGTTGGTGGTGGGCTCTTTCTCATTGCTCTGAAATTGGTTCTTTTTTTTAAGACAAAACTGACCGGTCCCCTTGGTGCTCTACAATTACCAGGGTGGGAGGTACAAAACCATGGCTAGCAGGGCCACCCACAAAAGGAATTAACCTGTCGCAGTTGTCCAGCTGATTCTGACTCATGGAGAGCCCATGTATGTCAGAGTAGACCTGGGTTCCACATGGTTTTCAGAGGTTATGATCTTCCAGAAGCAGCTCCCTAGGCCTTTCTTCTGATGAGCCTCTGAATGGATTTGAACTACTGCTTTCAGTTCGTAGCTGAGCACATAACTGTTTGTACTACCCAAAGACTAAACGATCTGAGAGTTAATTTTAATTGATTCATCACACAGTCCCTGAGATTCTCTGAAGTGTCTAAGGGAAGAGAAGTTACCCATATTAAGGAAAGTAATGTTAGGTATTGAATATAGTGCAGTAGGGGAATTAGTAGCTTAAAGTAAATGCAATGACTCAGTGTATTGAAACTTCGCTGTGGGTATCATCCTTTAGGCTCTAGACTAATCATATTACTGACACTATCCATGTGAAGTGTGTATCAGCTATCATTATCCCTACTATATTCTAGGGAAAACTAAAGCAGAGGAAGGACAGTAATCATGACCAGTGCCACACAGGTAGAGATGAGCTGTAAACTAAGCAGTGATTCTAGAATCTATGCTGTCAACTATTAATATGTAACACCTGGCTCATAATTTTTCTGGTGCATTAAGTTTCCATCATTGTTGAACATCGTAACAGATCTTAACAAGATCTCTTGATAACTTTTTCCTTAATAAAAATCAGTGGAAAAACTAGGGCTTCCATTTTTTCAATGCTTTTTACACCATATTTTACAGGCAAAAATGTATACAACAAGAATTTATACATTATACATGGAAACCTGGTGGCGTAGTGATTAAGAGCTATGGCTATTAACCAAAATCAGCAGTTCAAACCTGTCAGGTGCTCCTTGGAAAACAAATGGGACAATTTTACTGTCTTATGAGGTTGCTATGAGTCGAAAACAACTCAGTGGAAATGTTTTTATTTTTATAACATGTTTTATGTTAAGAATGCAACTAACTGCTACTACAGTATGAGACATTTTTCATTATATATCATATTTTTTAATTGAAAAATGGTAACTGGAGCCCCACTTGAAACTTAGAAATTTAGTATTTCAAATGATGGTGTTTTGTACCATCCAGTTGATTCCAACTAACACTGACCCCATAGGGTAGAGTAGAACTGCCCTGTCGAGTTTCCAAGGCTTTAAATCTTTGGGAAGCAGACCACCTCATCTTCTCCTGTGGACCAGGTGGTGGGTTTGATCCACCAGCCTTTCAGTAGCAGCCAAGCAGTTAACAGTGACTCTGCCAGAGCTCCTGCTCATATGATTAGGAAAATATTTTTAACTGGCAGAAGTTCAGTGACCGTCAGTGAAGTCACAAATTTTGTGTTAGCTGTGTTACCTCTCCCAGTGACTTTGTCAGGAGTGTGACTGCACAGAAGATAGGAAATATATAGAAAAACACCAGGATAAATTAGTCAGTAGTACTCTGATAACTTTTACAATGAAGTTTTTTTTTTGACATGAATCAAAATAACAGTTATGATAAAAATTTATGGAGAAAAATTGAGTAGTTTTAAATGTTTTCCAAATTATGTTAATCTAAGTCGTGTGCCACATGTAACTAGCCAGCCAAGTGAAGCACTGATTGGTTTAATAAGGTGAGGCACTCAAGATCTTGGCAGTGTCTGGCGGTGAATGTTAACCACTGTGATTTCTTCCAGTAGTGATGGGTGATATGTAGTTGGTATGATTGATGTCAGTCTTAACCATGAGTCAGAATCCATACAGCACTCACACATACAAATGTGTAAATTTGTAAATCTCATCTTTGAAGCTCTTGGAAATGCTCAAGGCAGCACATATGTTTTCTGTGACTCATACATCCAGAATGGAATAAACAATCTGTATACTTAACTTCATATAAACCTTGATATACAGTGCCTAGTGCACTGCTGATGTAATTACACTATAACAAAGGAGATGCAGTACTTAGTTTGGGGTGTGTGTATAAATTGATGGGTTATGAGCACGGAGGATGCTGTCAAGAGCACCGGTGAATAGTGTACTTACTGGAGTTTACAGTTTAATTCTGTAGTGCTGTGTCCTGTTGGGAAAAATTGTGTGGATAGTGTAAATATAAAATAGACCAATCAGTCATAGTAGGTTAGGTTACATACATTGTGATAACAACTCCAAAATTTTAGTGACTGAAGAAAAGAACGAGGGTATGTTTCTTGCTAATGATACGTGCCTGTCCTGTAGCACTGATGATGAAAGACTGTTTTGTGTCTTCTTTATTAAGGGATTCAGTGTTAAATCCTTCATCATCTGAAACAGTCTCATCTTTCATCACAGCACATGGGGCTATGGTGAATCACCCACCATTTCTTAAGAGTTTCTACCAGGAAGTGACACTTGCCACTTTCATTTGTACGTCACTGGCCAAAGCAAGTCATATGGCGTGAAATCCTGGGATATGCCCAGATGGCAGAAAAATGCAGCATTGGTGAACAGACTTAATGATTATTACAGAAATCTGTCCTTGAATAGTGTGCATTCTCCCTCTCTCACACATAGAATTAATATTTGATGTAAATATAAAATCATCAACACCTGCCACAGAACTTCAGCATAGAAAAGTACTTTCTGCATAAAATCATAAGCAAAGAAAGCAGAGGCTAAATTTTTTGTGAAATTCATGTTATCCTTTTCCTCATATTTGGTCAAGGAATGGTAACAGTAAAACCTCTGGTTTATTTTTGAGTAATGCATGAGGCAGCCTGTTTGATAGCAGTGAGAACCAGGAACACTGCCCAAACCTGCACACAGTAGGCACTCAAGCTGTGTTTTCTGAACAAAGTGGATAGTAGTGTTTTGGCACAGAAAGCAGAGCAAAAGTATGCATATTTTTATATCTTTTTTCACCTGTGGCAGTGGTTAAAGCATGTGACTGCTAATCAAAGTGCTGGCAGTTCGAATCCACCAGCCACTCCTTGGAAACTCTGTAGGGCGGTTCTGCTGGGTCCTGTAGTTATTCTTTGAGTCAGAATTGACTCAGTGGCAATGAGTTTTGTTTTTCCTTTACTGACGTGAATAATTATCATCTCTGCTTTCGTGCATTATAGTGAAAAGAAATACAGATCAACATGTTTATTTTACATTGCTAAACGTATTCTGAATAGTTAAGTGTATGCAATTTGTACTTTTAATAATCATTTTTATTTTGAGGTTATTATAGATTTGTATGCAGCTATGAAATATAAAACAAGGAAATCGCACAAACTCTACCTGTTTTCCTCAATGGCAGCATCTTGCAAAACTACAGTATCGTGACCAGGATACTTAACATGGATGCAGTCAAGGATTAGAACAATTCCATCTCCACAAGGAGACCTCTAGGTCCTCTTCTACAGCCTCACTCACTTCACATCAACCCCCAAGCCCTCCTTAACCTCTGTCAGTTATTAACCTGTTCTTAATTTGTAATTTTGTCCTATCAATAATGTCATATAAATGGAATTATCCAATCTGTAACCTTTTGAGATTTTATTTTTTTACTCAACATAATTCTGTAGATATTCATGCAGGTTTCTGCATATGTCAGTAGTTTATTCCTATTTATTCCTAAGTAACATTTCACAGCATGGATGTACCGTAGGTTGTGTATCTGTTCAGTTGAAAGCCATCAAAGATTTCTTCTCTCAGTTTTCAGCTGCTACAACTATAGTGCTGTAAACGTTCTTGAAGAGATTTTTATGTGAACATAACTATTAATTCCTTTAGCGTAAAATCTGGGAGTGCATCTGAGGAGTGGTGTGTTTTATTAGAAAACACCAAGCCTTTCCATAGTAATTGTACCATTTTGCGTTCCCACCCAGAAGCATAAGCTATCCAGTTGTCTCCTTATCCTCACTAATGTTGACTGTTGCCACAATGTTTTATTTTGTTTGAGCCATTCTTATAGGTATGCAGTGACATCTCATTGGATTTTAATTTGCGTTTTCTTAATGGCTAATGATTTAAACATGTTTTCACATGCTGATTTGTCATCTGTCTATCCCCTTCAGTTACATGCGTCCAAGTTTTTGTTTTTGTTTTACTTATTTTCTAACTGGATTGTTTTTTACTGTTGAGTTTTGAGAGTTCTTTGTATATTCTAGGTAACAGTTCTTTGTCACATCTTTATTTTGTGTTGAGCATGTTTGTGGTGTGGTTCTATTTGGATTTCCTGTTTTTTTCTGTTGATTTCTAAGTCTTTAAACCAAAAAAACAAAAACAAAAACCCAAACCTGTTTCTGTCCAGTCAATTTCAACTCACAGAGACCCTATAGGACAGAGTAGAATTGTCCCATAGGATTTCCAAGGAGTGGCTGGTACATTTGAACTGCTGACCTTGTGGCTGACAACCAAATACTTAGCCATTGGGCCACCAGGGCTCTGCTCTGCCACGCTGCCACTCTGCCACTCTGCCGCTCGGCCACTCAGGCTTCTGTAAGCCTTTGCTTCTGCCAGAGGAAGGCATGATTGCCCGGTGGTTAAGTGCCCCTGCTGCTGATGGAAACGTTGGCTGTTCAAACCCACTGAAGTCACGCTGTGGGAGAAAGATGTGGCAGTCTGCTTCCTCAAAGATTTACAGCCTGGGAAACCTCATGAGGGCAGTTCTACTCTTGTCTTATACGATTATTGAGTCATATTCTACATGATAGTAATGGCTACCTCAGCCAACATTTTGAAGTCTTGATTTCTTTAGCTGTATAAAAAGTCTTATGTTAATTTTGTCCTACTTAATTCTTCTATTTAATTTTTTTAATTGTGATTAAGAGAAAGTTCACAATCCAAGTAGTAGTACCCATGTCTCTGTAACTCTGTCTACTCTCCTTGTCCTGTAAGAGCAAACTCTTCTTTACCCCTCTCCCAGTATCTACTTAACCAGCACTTGTCCCCTCGCCTGCATCCTCTTCTCTACCCTCTAGAAAGAAACCATATACATATAACCATATATATATAACCCTAAAGTAGACGTGCCATATACGTCACTCTGTGTCCCCGAGTCCATTCTTTGTCTGAAGTGTCGGCTCCAGTACTAGTTGCAGTGCTGGGCTAGCCACAAGTCGAGGAACCGTGTTCTCAGGGGACCCCGCAGGTTGTCAGCCTTACTTCTGGTCTTTCAATAGAGTTTTTGATCTGCATACTTCTTTTTCTTGTTCTGTGTGAAGGCCTCTACATTGTGTCCCCTATCAGGGCTGTCTTTGGGGGTGGCTAGACACCATCTAGCTCTTCTTCGTTGTTCCTTTTAAAAATTGCTTGTTGTCATAGTTCCTTTGCCTTTTTAGAATAGTTTTGTCTATTGCTGCAAAAATATTTTGGAACTTTCACAAGAATTACGTTAAACCTATATATCAGGGAAGAATCAACATTTTAGTAGGATAGGTTTTCTAATTTGTAAATGTGAGACGACTCTGTTTATTTAGATCTACTCCTGTGTCTTTCATCACTGATCTGTATTTGTTGGAATACAAGTCTTATAGATGTTATGTTAGATTTACATTGAAGTATTTAGTTGTGTGTTTTTTAAAAAGCAATTGCTTGATAAT
Source organism: Heterohyrax brucei (assembly GCA_028571685.1). Taxonomy (NCBI): domain Eukaryota; kingdom Metazoa; phylum Chordata; class Mammalia; order Hyracoidea; family Procaviidae; genus Heterohyrax; species Heterohyrax brucei. The sequence goes on from CM053152.1 coordinate 43,870,402, forward strand.
ATATTTTTAATTCCAGTCTACATATTCATTGTAAATAGACAGAAATCCACTTGATTTTTTTGTACGTTTGCTTTGTATTCTGAGAGTTTGCCGAACTCAGTTCTAAAAGTATTTGGAGATTCCTTGAAATTTTCTGTGTAGACTGTCATCTTCAAATAGGAACAGGTTTTTTTTTTTGCATACTTTTTATTTATTTATTTTTCTTGTTGACTAAAACGTACACTACTATATAAGATTAGAGAGAGAAAACATACTTTCCTTGTGGCCAGTCTTTGGGGGAAGGCATTCACTCATTCACTCTTTCACCATTGAGTTTAATGGTTAAGTTTTTTTTTTAAATGTATTCTTTATCAAGTTCAGCAATTACTCATCTGTGACTTGAGTTTTTGTTATGAATAGGTGTAGATTTTTGTCACATTTTTATTTATTTTTCATCAAATAATATGACCACTGGCTTTTTCTACTTCAGCCTACTAATATGGTGGATTACATTGATTAATTTTCAACTGTTGAACCAGCTCTGCAGTAACCCCATTTATTCATTATATATAATTCTACACATTACTAAATCTGTTTACCTGCATTTTCTTAAGGATTTTTACATCCATACTCATGAAGAATACTGGTGTGTAGTTTTATTTTTAGTCTTCCTACTGGTGTTGGTATCAGGGCAATGCTAGCTTCATAAAATGCAGTAAGGCGTGATCCTTTCTTTCCCTTATTCTGGAATCAATTGTATAGGATTGATGTTATTTATTGGGAAACTATATGAACTGGGAGATGTCTTTTGTAAGAGTTTTTAAATTACCAATGAAAATACTTCTTTAATACTTACCAAAATAAAACAACAACAACAAAACCCGCTGCAATCGAGTCAATTCTGACTCATAGCAACCATATAAGTTTTCCAAGGATCGCTTGATGGAATCTAACTGCTGACCTTTTGATTAGCAGATGTAGCACTTTGCCACTATGACAAGGTTTCCTTAATACTTACAGGGCTGTTCGTATCATTTATGAGTTGTGGTTGAGTTGTTGAAGAATTACTCTATTTCATTTACCTTGTCAGATTTATTTGTGTACAATTACTTGCAATAATCCTTATTATCCTTTTGATGTCTTCAGTGTTTCTGGTGATATTCCATATTTCATTCCTGATGTTGATAATTTATGTCATCTGTTGTTTTTGCTTGGTTAGTTTTAGAGACTAGGTTTGACAATTGTATTGCTCATTTAAACGAACATGTTCTGTTGTTTCGTTAATTTTTTCCTGTTGTTTGTCTGATTTTCATTTTGTTGATTTCTGCTCTAATAGTTATTTCTTCTTTTCTTCTTGCTTTGGGTTTATTTTGTTCATGTTCTTCTATATTGTTGAGTTGTAGCTTTGATTATTGATTTCAGACTTTTTCTCTTTTCTAATGTGTGCATTTAGTGCTATAAATTTGCCTGTCATTGCTATGTCCCGCAGGTTTTGATGTGTTATATTTTCATTTTCATTCATTTCAATTTTTTTCTCTTAAGACTTCCTCTTTAGCTCCTGGGTTATTTAGAAATGTGATGTTTAATTTCTAAGTGTTTGGAAAATTTCCTGTAATCATTCTGCTGTTGATTTTTAGTTTGATTCTATTGTGGTCAGGGAACATACTCTTTTAAATTTGTGGAGGTTCATGTTATAGACTAGGGTATAGTCTATTTTGGTATGTGTTTCATGGACAATTGAAAATAATGTATATTCTGATGTTTTTGAGTGGAGCGTTGTATAAGTGTCTATAAATATTCATTGTGGTGTTGAATTATTCTGCATCTTTACTGATTTTACCTGTAGTCATTTTTTTATTGATTCCTGAGAGGGGGTATTGGGTCTCCCAGTTACAAATGTGGATTGGTGTACTTCTTTTTCCCCTTCTATCACTTTGGCTTTGCATGTTTTCCATCTACATTGTTTGGTGTGCATATATTTACGATTGCTGTATCTTAGGTGTACAAACTGCTTTATCATGAACTAGTACTCTTTCCTATATTTGGTAATTTATCTGTTCTAAAATCTACTTTACCTAATATTGATGTAATACTAGTATAAACAACCATTTTTCCTTTTATTAACATTTGCATAATATATTTTTCTCCACCCGTTTACTTTTACCCTGCTTTTATCAATATTATTTTAGATGAGTTTCTTGTGGAGTCAAGTTATATTTTTTAATATATTCTACCAACCTCTGTCTTTTAATTGCTGAATTTAGAACATTTGCAGTGAATGTGATTTTTTGTATGTCAGCACTTAAGTCTTCCATTTTGTTTGTTCACTACATTTTTCGTTCTCTGTATTTTTTGTTTTATTTATTTGTTTGTCTTTCTGTCAGTTACTTGAGAATTTTTTAGGATCTCATTTCTGTTTGTCTATAATGTTTTTTTAATTTATCTATTGTGTAGTTTTTTAGCAACCACTCTAGGTATTACATAATATGTTTATTATACATAATATATGTATGTGTGTGTGTGCATATATTCCATGTATCTATATGTACATGTATATATACACAGAAACCCTGGTGGTATAGTAGTTAAGTGCTGTAGCTGCTAACTAAAAGGTCAGCAGTTCATATCTGCCAGGTGCTCCTTGGAAACTCTATAGAGCAGTTCTGCTGTGTTCTCTAGGGTCACTATGAGTTGGAATCAACTTCATGGTGGTGGGTGACATATACGTATGTTATATATATAGATATATATATAAAATTTGACACCCTGATGGCACAGTGGTTAAGAGCTTGGGTGTTAACTAAAAGGTTGGCATTTCAAATCCACTAGCTATTCCTTAGAAACCCTATGGGGCAGTTCTACTGTGTCCTGTAGGATTGCTGCTATGAGTTGGAGTGGACTTTGCAGCCCTGTATTTGGTTTGGTTTTCTATCAGTATGTAATTCATCAAAGTTTACTGCTGTTGCCATTTTATCAATTCAAGGGAAGTAAAGAAACTTTATCTTTTATTCATTCTGCTATTTCTAATGTAATGTCTTAAATACTTCCTGTACATATATTTTGAACCATATTATTCAGAGTTGTATTTCTTGCTTCAACTCACAAATATATATATATAGAAAGCTCAAGAGGAGAAGGAAAGTCTGTTTTATTTTCCCATTTTTTGCTTACCGTTGTCTTTCTTTTTTTGTGCTGTTCCAACATTCCTTCTTTAATTATTTCCTGTTTGGGAAACTTATTCTAATCATAATTTTAGAGAAGGTTTGCTGTCGACAGATTAACTTTGTTTTTCTTTAGCAGAATGTTTGATTTCCCCTTCATTCCCAAAGTACACTTTTGCTAGATGTAGGATTTTAGATCAATAACTCTTTTCTTTAAGCACTTGAAAAATACCATTTCATTTCCTTTTGGCCTCCTTTAGTTTCTGAGCAGAAATCCACAGTTTTTCTAATTGCTTTTCTCCTATAGTTAAGATGTTATTTCTCTCTTGCTGCTTTCCAGATTTCATACTTGATTTTACTTTTCGTAAATCTGACCGTGACACGTCTTGTTATGAATGCATTTGAATTTATTCTTTTGAGGTTCAGTTTTATTCATGTCTTGAATCTGGAGATTTATGTCTTTCTGACAAATCTGGAGTGGTTTCAGCCATCAGTTTTTTTAGGCCCCTCTCATTTTCTCCTTTCTTCTTGGGTCTCCAATGGCATGGATGATAAATGTTTCATTATAGTCCTGCAATTAGGATGCATTTGTATCTTTCAAAAACGCAAGTTGACTGTGTCCCAGTTTTGATACTACGTGTCTAAAACCAGTTTACTAGCTAAAGTTAAGGTGTCAGCACAGTGGGTTCTTTCTGGAGCTTGTAAGGGAGCATCAGTTTCCCTGAGTTTTCTAGCACCCCGTGGCCTGCCACCTGCATTCCTTCACTAAGGACCTGTTCCTCCTTTCACCCTAATCTCTTGGTGCTGTCCTCACAGTTTCTACTTCTTCCAGAGTCAGATGTTCCTCTGCCTCCCTCTTATGCGGATAATGGGATCCTTTCTTCATCTCAAAATCCTTATCTTAATCACATCGACAGTCATTTTAGCCATTTAGGGTAACATTCGTGCCTTCCAGGGATTGTTGGCATTGTTAGATGCCTTTGGGTCAGTTTTCGACTCCTAGTGACACCACGCAGCAGAGTGGAGATGCTCTTAGAGTTTTCTAAGCTGTACTCATTATCGGAGCAGATTTCCGAGTCTTTTCTCCCATAAAGCTGCTGGGTAGGTTCGAACTGCCAGCCTTTCTGTTAGCATCTGAGCACTTTGCTGTTGTACCACTAGTGCCGCTTGAGGGAATATTTAGCCTACAATGTATAGGTTTCTAAGGCACTCTTCATTTTTTCCCCAGTCTCTTTTATCTGTTGCTCAGTTTGCATCACTCCTGTTGTTCTGCCTTCCAGCTCCCTGGTTATTTTACGTGTAGTGTCCAAGGTTTTTAGCTGTACTTATAGGGATTAGAAAAGAGCACATCTACTCCATCTTCACAGAAGCAAAAGTCCAATGTACGTTTTCTGTGCAAGTACCTGTTGAAAAATATCACTCAGCATCGATTATCAGATGGTGAATCTCAGGGAGTTATTCCTCTTTTGTTTTCGAGTCATAAGCACTTCAGAAGTCACTGGAAGGTAGTCCTTAAATGGTGACTGCAGGTGGGATCACAGCACAGGCTATCAGTGCGAAGGTCCTTAAACCATATGTGGATACACTTTTCCCCCGAAACCATTGATTTCTCCTGTCCTGGGAGGTCGTTGCTGTAGGCCTTAGTAAATTTGGGGGCATTCCCTCTATTCTCTTACATTTTTTTCTGGCAGAAACCTGGAGCCACACTCCTAGCCCTTAGTGTATTCTCACTAGGGTTCTTTCTTCTCAGGAACATCATCCATCTGAAATGTACTGTGGAAGCAGAAAGTATGTGAGAAAATGTTGCTAAGCTAGGAAGGAAATAGTACGAACAAAAATTTCCTTTTAAACTCCCTAAATGAGGAGACCTGTTTTAGTCATCTAGTGCTGCTGTAACAGAAATACCACAAGTGAAAGCCTTTAACAAAGATAAATTTATTTTCTCACGAAAAGCAGGCTAAAAGTCCAAATTCAAGGCACCAGCTCCAAGGGACATCGTTCTCTTGGCTCTGAAGGAAGATCCTTTTCTTGGGCTCCAAGCTTCTAAGGCACAGGGAAAGGTCGTGCTGTACTCTGGGAATTGCTTTTCTCTTGATGGTGTGAAGTTCCCAGCTCTCTGCTAGCTTCCTTTTATGTCCTAAAAGATTGCCTCAGGGCACAATACAGTCATAGATATCGAGTTTCGAAATACCACCACTGCCCATCCTCCCTAATTAGCATCACAGAGGCAGGATTTACATTGTGTGGGAACATCCACAATACCAGGAATCGTGGCACAGCCAAATTGCTACACACGGTTTTGGGGGGGGACACAGTTCCATGTATGACAAGAACCTACTAGCAATCATGTTACTTTCTTCTGATGGAGAATTACACATTAAAAGTAAATGTATGTATTTGTCAAGTTGTTCAGTCATTATGCGGTGAAGTAAATACCAAAGATGGAGCCGAGAGTTTCCTGCTTGACACTAATATGCTGAGAAATGGTAAGGTGACAAGGAGGTGATCACAGAGCAAATAACAGAGAAAGTCTGAAAAGACAGATCAGCTTGTTTCCATTGTCACTAACCCTGAACTTCGTACTGAACTAGAGTAGTAGTTCTAAAAGTGTGGTTGTCAGACCCGCAAAATCAACATTACCTTGCAGCTCTTTGTGAATATAAATCCTCAGACTCCACCCCAGACAACTGAATACAAATCTCTGGAGATAGACTGGGAAATCTGTCTTATATAGTAAGCCCTCCGTGTGATTCTGATGCATGCTAAACTTAAAAACAACTGTACTAGAGTAATCCCTCCAACTGCAGCAGATTAGACTGAATTTGTGTTTTAATGATTCTTGAATCATCGGTTTCAGGTTCTGGAAAATTCATTTATTGTTCTTCATATTCCATGTGCTTTAATTATAAATGTTCTTTGGAATAAATAAAGAAATTAAAATGTGTTACGCAAAACTGTCTCTTTGATTAAATGCATGTTAATGATTTGCACAGTTATTTTATATCTTAAATGGTTTGTAGCTAGCCCATGTCTGATTTTGTGGTTGAACCAAAAAGAAAAAAAAAAAAGGTCTGCCTGTGTTTCCCTGCCTTTGTATATCATAAACAAAATCTATTGCTTGAGTAAGTTTTGACTGCTTGTGACCCTGTGTATTACAGAGTAGAAATGCCCCATGTGGCTTTCTTGACTGTAATCTTTGTAGAAGCAGAGCACCGGGACGTTTTTTGGTGGTGCCACTAGGTGGATTTAAGCCATCAACCTTTAGGATAGTAACAAGAGTGAAACCTTTTGTGCCACACAGGGATCTTTATACCTCATAGGTGGAAAGTAATACAATGATGGCTTTCCTACGTGTTTTTGCATCCCTTTCTTGGAACTGACACCAGCTGTAAAGCTATTTGGAGGGGATGGTAGGGATGTTTCTGCATCACTTGAAGAAGATGCTTTTTAGGAGAGCTTGTCACACAGTATTGTTAGAGACAGATGCATATGCAGATGTCCAGACTCATCATTGTCATTACCACATCAGCTCCATCACTGGGGATTCAGTGTCTCAGCTCCAGCATTTTTCTCTGGGGTCCTGTGAGAAAGGAAACCTTGGCTACATGGCAGTACTGAGTAAAGAGAAGCTGTACTTCTGAATAGAGAATTTGTAATTAGGGTATAGTTTTAAGCCACAGTATTGGGTAAGACAAAATCCACAAAAAGGAAAGGTTAAAAGTTTAGAATGTTCTGTGATATAATGAAATAAAAATAGATGCAGATTTGAGTAGTAGTTTGTCAATCTTAGCCCTAACTATAGTTCAGCTTTATTTTAAGGACAGTATTTAATATTATTATTGAAAACCCTGATGGCATAGTGATTAAGTGGCTGCTAACTAGAAGGTTGGCAGTTTGAATCCACCAGGCACTCTTTGGAACCTCTATGGAGTGTTTCTACTCTGTCCTATAGGGTCACTATGTGTCAGTATTGATGGCAATGGGTTTTTGGGTTTTATGTCATTGGATATTATTTACTCTGTCAATTAGCAGTTCACTAACCATAGAGAGCATAGTAGATTTGAAATTCCTTAGTACCACTGCTACTGGTTACTAACATTTTAGCTTTTTGAGTTGGTTTCACATTTCACTATGTGTAGATTTTAGCTGAATTTCTTAGTTTCTGTAAATCATAAATTGTGTTTCATATACTCTTTATGCCATAAACTTTTTGAAAAGGTGTCGTAATATGACATAAGCTAAGAAAATGGCTTGTGAGTAACTTATCTGCTTCTGATTTAAGATGGTACACATTCTTGGTTATATTGCTCTGTTATCCTTTCACTATTCTTCTCCAACATTTGCCTTGTGGGCTTTTCATTTGTTTTTTCTCCTCTTACTCCTTCTGTTTTCCTTGTGCATTCAACCTGATTCTGTTTCTCATTTTGCTTGGGTCTTTAAATAGTTGTGCCTCTGCAATGTTTTGGGGATAAGACTTGTCCAAACCTTCATTATACAGTGCTTGTTAAATAACACCATTTGGGCAGGTGGGAGGAGCCACCTCTTTGAGAACAGATTTGTAAGTGGTACAGCAGACGTTTTCTCTCACACAGAGCCATCCTTTATAAAACAAAGGCCTCCAGTCCTGGCAACACTCATCATAGGACTTCTTTCTTAAAGTAATTACTTGGTTGGTGTTTCTTAAATATGATCATTAAATCACCACCAGAACACTTAACGAGGGTGTAAATGTGAAGAAAAATAGTCCCTATCCATTAAATCGAGGCAAGAAGAGTGGTATTCAGAAGGGTAAGAAGTACAGCCCATGTCTTTTATGGGCAGTGTACATATTTTAACCTGCAGTGTTAACATCTGTTTATAAACACAAAGAGTCTCAGGTATTTTTTTTTCACATGTAGATAAATTGTACTACTTCATTTTAAACCAAACAGTATAAAAACAATGCTTACCATTAGCAAGTGTCCAGAATAATGCTTTCTGCTGATACTGATCAGTAGCTTTTAGGACTTGATATGTAGTTAAGAGCTTGGCTGCCAGCCAGAAAGTTGGCAGTTTGAGTCCACCAGCTGTTCCTTGGAAACTCTATGGGAGCACTTCCACTCTGTCCTGTAAGCTTTCTGTGAATTGGAATCTATTTGGCAGCAGTAAGTTTTTATGAATTGGGTTGATTTTGAAAATTTGCTCAGAAATTACATTTTCAAAATCGGAGAAAAATTAAAACTGGTTGTGATTTTAACATGCAACCTGTAGTAGTTTGCTAGGGCAGTCATAACAGAGTACCACAATTGGGGCAGATTAGAACAGTAGAAATTTATTCTGTCAATTCTGGAGTCAAGAAGTGTAAAATAAGAGTGTTATCAGGAGCAAACTTTCTCTGCAAGATCTAAGAAAAAATCCTTCTGCATTTTCCTAGCTCTTGTTGCTTCTCAGAAATCCTCAGTGTTCCTTGGTGTATAGATACGTTCTAATTTCAGTCTCCTTTTTGTCTGTGTTCCTCTCTATAAGAACACCAGTCACATTTGGTTGGGGTCCACCCAACTTCAGTGTGATCTCATGGTTGCCTAACTAATAATATCTTCAAAGACCCTATTTCCAAATGAGGTCAACTACCCAGGTAGCAGGGGTTAGGACTTCAGCATATCATTGGGCGGGGGCACGGGGAGCACATTTCAATCCACAACAGAGTAAACACTGTAGAAATCGCAAGGTAAGGACAGAGGTTAGGATTGATAGAGAAGTGTTACTTTTCATGAATTTACCCAAATCCTGGAATTGATCCTCTCTTATAAAACCAGAAACTAGATCTTTCTCTCAAGGGCATTGGTACATTAACCAAGCTTATAGAGTCAGCTATGAATAATAATGCCAATTTGCTTATGCACAGTTAGAATTATATCTGTCACTCAGAGCAGTATGACTGGAGCATTCTTGTTCTGCAGGCAGATCTCCATGAGGAGAAAAACTATCAGAAGTTTTCTCCTTGATTGGAACTCTTAGGTATTGCAGGTAGGAATGCAAAATAGTGCAACCCTTTTGGAAAATGTAATGGTGCTTCCTTAAAAAGCTAGCAGTACCATACAATCCAGCATTCCCACTCCTAGGAATATGTTCTAAAGAAATAAGAGTGGTCGTGTGAATGGGCATATGTACACCCATGTTCACTGCAGTATTATTCACAATAGCAAAAAGATGGAAACAAGTGTCCTTCAGTAGATGAGTGGACAAACTATTGTACATAAACACAATGGAATACTATGCAGCATAAAGAAAAATGATGAATCTATGAAACATCTCACAACTGGAGGGCATTATGCTAAGTGATCGAAGTCAGTAACAAAAGGACAAATACCATATGGTGTATAGATACGTTCTAATTTCAGTCTCCTTTTTGTCTGTGTTCCTTTCTTTATAAGAACACCAGTCACATTTGGTTGGGGTCCACCCAACTTCAGTGTGATCTCATGGTTGCCTAACTAATAATATCTTCAAAGACCCTATTTCCAAATGAGGAAACTTGTGAAAAGGAACTTGTGAAAAGTTTTACGTACGGAAGGAAAGAGTCTTTGATGGTTAAGAGGGAGGGGAGAGATAGGGAGAGAAAAACACTAAGTAGACAAAAAGTAAGTGGTAACTTTAGTAAATGGTAAGACACTGTACCATACTGGAGAAGTCAGCACAATTTGACCAAGGTGAAATCATAGAAGCTTCATAGATACATTGAAACTCCTCGAGGGACCAAATTACTGGGCTCAGGTTTGGGGACCATGGTTTTGAGGGACATCTAGCTCAATTGGCATAACATAGTTTATGAAGAAAATACTCTACATCCTTCTTTGGTGAATAGCTTCTGGGGTCTTAAAACCTTGTAAATGGAAATCTAAGATACTGCAGTTGTGTCACCCTATCTGGAGCAAGAGAGAATGAAGAAAACCAAAGACAAAAGACAGGTTAGTCCAGAGGGCTCATGGACCACAACTACCACAGCCTCCACCAGACTGAGTCCAGCACAACTAGATGGTGCCGGGCTACCACCACCAACTGCTGTGACAGAGGTCACAATGCCAGCCAAAGCCAAGTGCCATTGAGTCGGATCCGATAGAGGGTCCCAAACAGAGATGAAGAAAGATGTAGAACAGAATTTAAACCTTTAAGGAAAAAAAAAATCAGACTTAGTGGTCTCATAGAGACTGGAGAAACTGGGAGAATATGACCCTCATACACCATTTTAACTCAGTTCTGAAGTCACTCCTGAGGGTCACCATTCACCTAAAGATTAGACAGATCTAAAAAAGAATAATACATGTAGCTTAACCATGTTTAAGAGACGAAATGGGCATACCAGCCCAGGGGCAAAGACAAAAAGGCAGGAGAGGGCAAGAAAGCTGGATGAATGTAAATGGAAAACCCAGGGTGGAGAAGGACGAGAATGTTGATAGGTTGTGGGGGTTGCCAACCAATGTCAAATATATATATACATATATATATATGTATGTATATATATATATAGGCTACATGATGAGAAACTAATTTGCTCCTTAAACCTTCATCCAAAGCACAGTTGAAAAACAACAACAACAACAACAAAAGTTAAGTTTACTCCTTGAACCTAGAATCGCTTTGGGAGACATATGAATATGTATTGAAGACTTAGTATTGCTAGGAACTCTCCTAAACACTTTACACCAGTTATTTAATCCTCTCAGTACCATAGAGTTGTTGGTGTATTTCACATGTAAGAAGAATACAGGAATAGAGAAACTGAGTAACTTGTTCATTATCAGAGAACTCTCTAGTGGAAGTCTGAAAGTGTGTGACTGAATTATTAGTAGATGAAAAAAGAAGCTGATAGATAACTTTAGAGTTGCCTGGGCATTGCTTTCTAGGGTAAGCGGTCACGTGGAGTATGGGGTAGCTTCTAGTTGGTTGAAAGAAGAAAAGAATGTATAAATTACTGTCCATATGAGTATAAAGCTTTCAAGTCATGTGTAGTTAGAAGAAGCAGTTGTTAGGAGCGTGGAGAGTGATGCCTTAGTTATAACCTTGTGGTTTATTTAATCTCTCTATAGATGGGAATAAGTGATATACCTATAAAATTAGGTTCTCCCTTAAATTTTCTTTTTTTAAGAATTCTATAGAAAGAGTCACAGTATTAGTAAGTAATGATATTAAAAAATATGGAACTGGTTGTCATCAAGTGAGTTCTCACTTGGGGCAGTTCCATGTGGTGCAGAGTGGAACTGCTCCATAGGGTTTTCAAAACTGGGACCCTTTGGGAACAGATAGCCAGACCTTTCCTCTAAAGTGTCTCTGGGTGTAAACAAAATGCCACCATTTTGGTTATTAGTTTGAGTTCTTAGCTTTTTATATCACCCTGGGACTCAGTAAATAATACTAAAAAAAGAAAAGAGTAGAAAAACACTCAAACCAAACCCACTTGCTGTTGAATTGATTCTGACTTGTTGCAACCCTGCAGGTCAGAGTAGAACTGCCCCATAGAAATTCCAAGGAGCTCCTGGCATATTTCAACTGCTGCCTTTTTGGTTAGCAGACATAGCATCTAACCACTATACCATCGAGGTGTCCAGTAATGCTATAAGAATAGTTAAATTGAAGAGGCAGTATATGAGGTCTGACAATTAAGTATGAACTTAATTGTTGTAAGTGCTACATATGTCACTGCTGAATATCACTATGGTCACCTTGGAAGTACTCCCCTTGGGAAGGTAGGAACCAATGCCAGTACTTAGTCTACCCTTTAAAGCAATTTTGGAACTCTTTCTGGAATAGTCACTCCACATGGTGTCAAGTTTGTGAATTTAATTTATAGTTGTCTATGAAGGAGTTTTTAGCCAGTAAACATATAACTGTTGGACCACCCCTACCCCCAGCCTGATCTGCCCTCCAATGACTTTTTTATTTACCCAAAGATAAATGGAATATTGAAAGGAAGACATTTGGATGAAATTTGGGACATAAGGGTAATACGATGACAGCTCTGATGGCCATTCCAGCAAAAGAGGTCCAAAATTGTTTTGGAAGGTGAGCTAAGCACTGGCATTGGTACATAGTTTCCCAGTGGGAGTACTTCAAAGGTGACAATAGTGATATTCAACAATGCGGTATGTAGCACTTTTTCTAGGATGAGTTCCTGAACTTCTTTGGCAGTCCTCCTACGTGCATCAGCTTAATGGATGTCCTCACATCCTTCCAATTTCTAGGGTTGCCTGGTTTTGGAAAATGGTGTAATTGGTTAGTACCTGAATAGGTCCATCTCAGGCATATTTCCCGTTATTTGGAAGGGATTGTTGAGGAGTTCCATTTCTGCTGCATCTTGTGAGTCTCTGCACTTGTTGAGTGCTCGGTCACAGCTCTGCAGTGGCAGCCTGCAGATGAGGTCAGCCAACTGTGTTCTTCCCTGATTCCATACTCCACAGAGTGCCATCAACTTCCAGTTATGTGTTTAGCAGACTGGGCTGTAGGTGTGGGGTAATGGAGTTGAATTATACATAGAGATATTAAATACCCCTAGTATTAGCATTAACATTCTCTCAACCACTGCTTCTTCCAAAAAAGTGTTTTAGTTCATCTTTTCACTTCTGTTTCAGTAGTTTACCGTGTGAGAAATGGGGTTATTTCTAAGTGTACCAACTCATCTCGAAGTGGTAAGTACACACTAGTAAGTCATAGTTCTGGTTGTTTGTTTTTCTCAGCTAGTCTGCTGTGAACTGCCTGTCGGATTCTTATCTGCTGGTGAAATGCAACCCGTTCTGTCTGAGTCAGGAAAAGCAAATGGTATTCATAGCTCTGAAACAAATGAGAAATATGAAGTCTTCTCAGCATATGCAAATATCCCATCCTCCCTGAAGTGAATCCAGACAACTAACAGCGCAGCTTCAGCACATGGTTCCCAGAGACCCTTAGGTCAGAGAGTGAAGCTTAACTCCACAGGGATGTTGCTGTTACTGATTACTGTGTGGTGAGAAGTACATAATTGACTCACACCAGAAAACTTTAGGGCCCTAGATGGGGACAATATTCTATACCATTAAACTGATGTCTCTCTAAGAGCATGCAAAATAACCAGTAATGGTCTAGGTAAGCAGTGCTTACGTATCACAAGTTATGGTTTACCAGATTTTGCATGTTTGGTGAAAAAAATAAAAAAGATATTTTTACTAACCACTGCATTATGGGATACAGATTAGCTAGCCAGCAGAGGAAGATGATACTAGTTTGTCATAAGATGTGACCAGTATTGTAATCAAGACTACTATAGTGAGTGAAATTTATTTGTATGAATCTGAAGCTTCATGGAAAACTTTAATAGTTGCATAAGATTGGTGGTGAAAGTGTTAGTGGTACTATTGTAGACTGCCATACCTTTTCATAGATACAGCTTTTAGAGCTCAGTATATCTTCCAGCAGTGTCTTGTTTCACATCTCTTAAAGCTGCCAAGGTGGACATTATTGTGGGCTAGATCAGTTATACTAATCCTCACGTCCATGATCCCGGAACACGTTGGAGGAGATGGATGTAAATCCATAAGAGAGGTGCTTAGCGTGGTAGCAAAATATGTGCTAATAGCGACCTTGACATAAAATAGTTACAAAACTAAAGCATTATAGTAATTAAAAAAAAAGTAGCCTCTGTGTGATAGGATGAAAGTATGGGAGAACTCAGATACAAAGGAAAAGTATTTTGTTGGTATTTTCATTGTTCTTGAGCAGTATCTGGAGGGTGACTTGGCTCTGCCAGGTGCTGAGCTGACAGTTGAATGATTAGCTTTAAATTCTCATTAGAGAAGCCATCAGTCTGGTGCAAGATGACATCCCAGCTATCTAGGTGGCACAGTGTAGGACTGGAGGAAGGTGCGGGTGTTCATTTGTCAATGTTCATGTGGATGCTGGACCTGCTGTGCTCTAGCACCATGCAGAGCAGCAGGTAGGATTCCCTTGTCCTTAGGGAGCTTACATTCTACTCAGGAGATGCAATTATGGGAAGCCATTAATAAAACAACATGATGTTAAAAAGACAAAATTGTGTTGCTGTATGGAATGTGAGAAATATGGAAAAGTGTGTAGAAATTCCTAGAAGCAGAAAGGCTACCAGGAGGTATGTGACAATATCTTTGGCTTTCTTGGACAAGGGAACGACAACTTCATGAACAAGTGGGAGATACCTTTAACTGCTGGCTGCAACCCACTTCAAAAACTTAAGCTAACCTCTCAAATCTCTAGACTCATGTACAGTGAGAACGAAAACAGTGGAGCAGTAGAATAGAAGTCACATCTTGAGGTCCACAGTAAAATTTTATGCACTGAGTTGACCTAAGTTTGGATGAGCCAGTCAACTGGAAGGAAAATATTTTTAAGTTAACGTTTGTGCAATGAAGTACAACTTACCGAGAAATTTTTACACATAGAGTCCCACTTCTTCCTCACAAAAAGCATGTGAGGTACTAATTCCTTGCTCCTTCATAAAAGCCAAAGCTGCTGTCACTGAGTTGATTCTGACTCATTGTGACCCTGTAGGTCAGGGTGGAGCTGCAAGTCTCATATTTAAATCATTTAAACATCTTAAGCTCCTTTAATGAAGTGAAGATGTCCAAAAATGTGGCCAGAAGAGTATTCCCATGAGCCTAAACCTACACTGTGGCCTTGATATTCTGAAATGTAGACCATATACTTGGGGCAATGACACAGGTGTTCATGGGTTGAATAAGCCTTTAGTTGTTTAATTAGTTCTAGCTATTAGGGTGGACTAACTTCTCTTTGTTTTCTGCCTTTTACAAAACAGCTGGTTCAATTCATTCAACCCAAATCCCCTTACACTGAGATCAGCTCTAACTAATCCATTCCAGAGAGGAGTTTTTCACTTCTATTGCCAACAGTCACAGAGATTGTGTTGTTAGATGGTAAACTCCATTTAAAAAAAAGTCTCCTTGATTGGCCAGATCTTTATGGTTCCTCATTGTTGTTCAGAAAATTTCAATTCTTGTGCTCCTTCACTCAACAGAATCCTTCACCAAAGTTTTATTATTATTATGATTGAATGAAAATGTACATTCCCTTATAAATTCACTTGTTCACTTACGCAGCTCCCACTGCTTTCCGTGCCCGGTGACAGCACACCCCTCTTCTCTGCTCCATACATGTCCTATCCTCCTGTTTTAGTCAGCTAGGGCTGCTCTAACAGAAATACCACAGAGTGGATGGTTTTAACAAAGACAGATTTATTCTTACACGGTCCGGTAGGTTGCAAGTCCATATTCAGGGTGTCCACTCCAGGGGAAGGCTTTCCCCTTATCGGCTCTGGAGGAAAGTCCGGTGTTGCGTCAGTCTTTGTCCAGGGAGCGTCCTCACGCAAGAACCTCTTGTCTGAAGGACGCGCTCTGCTCCCGGTGCTGCTTGCTTGATGGTAGCAAGGTTCTCAAATTGTCTTTGTTTCTTTTTCCTTTTATTCCTTGCAAGCTAAAAGCATTAAGGGTGGGGCAAGCCATACTCCAGGGAAACTCCCCCCACAGCAGGAATTTACAGCCCCACCCTAATCCTTTAACATACAGGTTAGCAAAACCACATAATGGAGGACAGTCCCAAGATACTGGGAACCAGTATCCCAGCCACGTGGCTGCACACATTTTTGGGGGAACACAATTCCAACCATGACATCCCACCCGTTGACAACCCAAAAATCACATCACAAAAACATTTAACACATTCATCTCACCATAGCAAAATTATGTCCATCCATATAACAGAAGTCTTAAATCAGTTCCAAGTCCAAAATACAAAAACTCTTCTACATCTGTGAAACTTAGAAGGCATTAACAGGCAACAGGCAAGTCAACAGAACACATTACATTAGCCCTCAAAGCTTTGGAAATACTCTTACATTTTCTGAGACATTCTACACAACAGCAATGCTCTCCAGACTCTAGGTAATCGGCCACACTCTCTGGTTTCTGAGTGGAGACCTCCAGCCCCGTGCTACAACTCTGCCTTCAAGGCCCACTTGGACAGAAACTCTGTCCCATCGGCTTTAGGAGCACCCTAAGCCCAACTGAGTGGCAGTTCCACTCTTAGGAGCACAGCACGCCGTGGTTCCACCCTTTCAAACCCCTGAGGTCATGGCCATACCTCTTGAGACTGAGGCAGCTCAGCTTCTCACGCTATTTGTCTCTTCAGCTTCAGCTTCCTATGTCTGCATAGCCCAGGCCTCAGGCCCATATCTGCCTTGCCGGCCAAGTGTTCCAAAGCTCTGTAGCTCCACTGGTTTAAGTGCCTGGAGGTACCCCACTCTTGCTGGAAAGTGTCCTGCCCAAAGGCACTCAACTCTCACTCCGTGGGTCAGCAAGGCCAGCTCCACCGATTCAAGTACCCAGAGGCACCCCGTTCCGCGAGGAAAACTCTGCACAGGCACTGACCTCTCTTGCTCCACGGGTCGGCTCCAGCGTTGCCTCTGGTTCTGCTGCTGCTGCTGCTGCTGCTGCTGCTGCCAGTCCTCTGTTGTTTCTCACCATCTGCACCTTCTTCGTTCCTTCTGAATCTTCTATTCATTCGCAGTTTCAAAGTGGCTTCCACATTTTAGGTATTTGCTAGAGCAGCACCCCACTCCCACGGTACCAAATTGTCTTAGGCTGGGTTTTCTAGGGAAGCAAAACCAGTAACACGTGTAGGTACAAGGAAAGATTTATAATATATATATAGACAGATAAATAGATACAAATATAGGAAACAGCTCACGTAATCACAGAAGCCGAATGTCCCAAGCTCTGGCACAAGCCTCACGTGTTCACGGAAGCTGAGGAACCCAAGGTCTGCAAGTCAGAGACCAGAGTTGTAGATCACCGGTTGTGTAGATCAGTGGATCCCAAGCTGGTGGCGAGATGAAGCGACAGAGGCTGGAGGTCGGTGGATCCCAAGCTGGTGGCGAGACGAAGCGACAGTGGCTGGCGAACGCAGGATCGGCAGGTCAGGGAGCAGGACTCTCAAGTGCTGACTGTAAGGACTGATGAGCCCAACAGCTGCTAGCTCAAGTCCCAGAACCAGACGCTGGAAGAAGAGAGCAAGAGCTCCTGGCCACGTGAGTGATCAGCAGCTGTAGTCCAGGGTCGTGAGATGAGAGCTGAGGGGCAGGGAGCCACCAAAAACCCCGCCCTGCCACTTAATACAGCAGCCAAATAGGTAGTAGCCAAGTTGACATAATCCTGACCACCACACCTCCCAACATTCTCCTGTCCCCTCCTCTCCACCCACTCCCCTTCATCCAGCAAGAGGTCAGCAGGATGACATCCTATAGATGCATAGAACCATAAAATTCTCACAAGATGCAGTCAGTCTGCATCACCAAGTCCAATCTTTTGCTGTCTGAAAAGTTGACCTTCATTATGATTTATGGACAGGCTCAGCATTAGGGCCAGGAGCCATGCTCCCAGGGGAACACCGAAGTCCATGGACCATCAATTGTGGTCTTTTATTGGAGATTTGAGGGTGTACCCCTATTTATTCTCTTGTTGCCAGTGAGACTCAACTTTGTGAGCTCCATCGTGGCTAACACTGGTGGTGGCCAGGCACCATCCAATTGTTCTGGTCATGAGTTGATGTAGAGATCCACTCATGTGGGTCTCTCTGTCTTAGGGGTTCTCTTTTCCCCATGTCAGTCTTGTCCTTGGTGATCGTCTGTTCCTGTTAAGTTGGGACCATTTGCTGTACTCTCAGATGGCAGCTTGGCAGCTTTTAAGACCCCAGACACCACTCACTGATGAGTGGTGCAGAGAGTCCTCATTAGCAAAACACTAGCTGTGCCAATTGGCCTTGATTTCTCCTAAGAGCATGGTCCCTGGCCAGGCACACTAGCTACTCTGTCCTTCCAATGTTGGATTCAGATGGGAGGAGTATTGAAATTGTGATGAAGTCCAATTATTATTGATCTTCTTTCTAATGTGTATTGTCACAGATTTCACCCAACCAAATTTCTATTAACTGTCTAATTTAAACCGTACCCCCCTCAGTCTCCTTTCCTCCCCACCCTTGCAGCTGTCAAAGAGTCTTTTCTTCTATGCATGAGCCTGTTTTTAAGTTCTTATAGTAGGGGTCTCATACAATATTTGTCCTTTTGTCACTGACTACTTTCACTCAGCATAATGTCCTCCAGTTCAAACCACATTAAGAGATGTTTCCTGCTATCATCGTTCTTTATCGTTGCATAGTGTTCCATTGAGTATATATACCATATTTTACCTATCCATTCCTCATTGTTGGGCATTTTGGTTGATGCCATCTTTTTGCTATTGTGGACTGTGCTGCGATGAACATTTGTGTGCATGTATCAGTTGGTGTGAATGGCCTTGATTATGTAGGATATATTCCAAGCAGTGCAATTACTGGGTCAAATGCTGTATCTATATCCATTGTTTTTAAGGGAGCACCAGATTGCTTTCCAAAGTGTTTGCACCATTTTGCAATCCCACCAATAGTGTTGGAGAGTTCCAGTTTCTCCACAGCCTCTGCAGCATTTGTTGTTTTGTGTCTTTTAGATCATGGCCAACCTTGGAGGGATGAAATGGTATCTCATTGTCGTTTTGATTTGAATTTCTTTAATAGCTAATGATTGTGAGCTCGTCCGCATGTGGTTTTTGGTTGCCTGGATCTCCTCTTTAGAGAAGTGTCTGTCCATCTCCTTTGCCCATCGCTTAATTGGATGATTTATCTTTTTCTTGGTGATATTTTGTAGTACCTTATAGATTATGGAGATCAGGCATTGGTCTGACACAGAGTTGCCAAATATTTTTTTTCTCATTCTGTAGGTGGCCTTTCAATTCTATTAATAAAGTCTTTGGATGAGCAAGAGTGATTGATTCTTAGCAGTTCCCATTTATCTATTTTCTTTTCTGTTGTTTGTGGTTTGTTTCACACATTTTGATGTCTGTCTGCGTTGTGTATTAAACCTTCCATGTTGTTCCTACTTTTTTCTTGGATGAGCTTTATCATTTTAGATTTGATATTTAGGTATTTTACCCAGTTTGAGTTGGTTTTTGTATAAGGTGTAAGGCATGGATCTTGTTTTAATTTAGTGCATGTGGGTATCAAGTTTTGCCAGCACTATTTGTTGAAGAGATTGTTTTTACCCCAGTTTAATGTCTTAGGGCCTTTGTCGAATATAAACTATTTATAGGCAGATGATGTCACCACTGGGGTCTTCATTCTGTTCCACTGATCTGTTTGTTTTTGTACCAGTACTAGGCTGTTTTGACTACTGTGGCAGTGTAATAGGTTCTAAAGTTGGGTAATGAGAGGCCTCCCAGTATGTTCTTCTTCTTTAGTAATGCTTTGCTTATCCAGGGCTTCTTCCCTTTCCAGACAAAGTTAGTAATTTGTTCCTCCATCTCATTAAAATATGTCACTGGAACTTGTACTAGGATTGCATTATATAAGTAGATTGCTTTGAGTAAAAGAGACATTTTCACAATGTTAAGTCTTCCTATCCATGAGGATGGTAGATTTCTCCATTTGTGTAACTCTCTCTTAGTTTCTTTTAGTAAGGGTTTGTAGTTCTCTTTGTAAAGTTCTGTTATTTCTCTGGTTAAATTTATTGCTAGGTACTTTATCTTCTTAGGAGCTATAGTAAATGGTATTGACTTGGTGATTTCTTCCTTAATAATCTTGTTGTTGATATAAAGGAATCCTACTCATTTACTTATGTTTACCTTGTATCCTGAGACTTTGTCAAACTCTTCTATCAGTTTGAGTAGTTTCCTTATGAATTCTTTGGGATTCTCTGCTTATAAAATCATATCATCAGCAAATAGGTAGATTTTTAGTTCTTCTTTGCCTGTGTAGATGCTTTTTATTCCTTGGTCTTGTCTAATTGCTCTGGCTAGAACTTCTAGTACAATATTGAACAGGAGAGGTGAGAGTGGGCATCCTTGTCTAGTTCCTGTTCTCCAGGGAAACTGTTTCAGTCTGTCTCCATTCACGATGACATAGGCAGTTGGCTTTGTATAAATGGTCCCTATTGCATTGAGGAATTTGCCATCTATTCCCATTTTGCTGAGAGTTTTTAGGATGAATGGATGTTGGACTTTATCAAATGCCTTTTCTGCATCAATAGACAAGATTAGGTGATTCTTGTCTTTTGTGATATTTATGTGGTTGATCCCATTAATTGTTTTTCTGATGTTGAACCAGCCTTGCATCCCTGGTATGAATCCCACTTGGTCATGATGGATTATTTTTTTGATATGTTGTTGCATTCTATTGGCAAGGATTTTGTTGAAGATTTTTGCATCTAGATTCATGTGTGATACCGGTCTGTAGTTCTCCTCTTTGGTTGGGTCTTTCCCTGGCTTAGGTATCAGGGTTATGCTGGCTTCATAGACTGAATTTGGGAGTATTCCATCCCTTTCTATACTGTGAAATAGTCTTAGTAGATTTGGAGGTAACTCTTCTTTAAAAGCTTGGTAGAATTCTGCAGTGAAGCCATCTGGGCCTGGGCTTTTTTTGGTTGCAGTTTTCTGATGACTTTTTCAATCTCTTCCTTTGTGATGGGTTTATTAAGTTGTTCTGCTTCACCCTGTGATAATTTTGCTAGGTGATATGAATCAAGGAATTTGTCCATTTCCTCTAGGTTTTCAAATTTGTTAGAATACAGTCTTTCATAGTATTCAGCTATATTTTTGATTTCTGTTGGATCTGTTATGACAACTCCCCTCTCATTTCTTATTTGGGTTATTTGTTTCCTTTCCTGTTTTTCTTTAGTAAGTTTAGCCAATGGTTTGTCAATTTTGTTGATCTTTTCAAAAAACCAGCTTTTGGTCTTTTCAATTTTTTCAATTGTTCTATTCTCTAATTCGTTTAGTTCTGCTCTGATCTTTATGATCTGTTTTCTTCTATTGGCTTAGGGGTTCCTCTGTTGCTCTCTCTCTACTTGTTGAAGCTGTAAGCTCAGTTCTTTGATTTGGTTTCTTTCTTCCTTCCAGATGTGTGGATTTATAGAGATAAACTGTCCTGTGAGTGCTACTTTGGCTGTATCCCATAGGTTCTGGTAGGAACTGTTTTCATTCTCATTGGAATCCATAAATTTCTTTATTTCATCTTTAATTTCTTCTATAACTCATGGTTTTCTGAGCAAAGCGTTACTCAGTTTCCATGAGTTCTGCTTTCTCTTTGTGTTTTTTCTGCTATTAACTTTGACTTTATGGCTTTATGATCTGAGAAGATGCTTTACAATAATTCATTGGTATGGGTATTATTGAGAATTGCTTTATGTCCTAATATATGGTCTATTCTGGAGAATGTTCCATGTGCACTAGAGAAGAATGTGTAGTTGTCTGCATATGGAGAGAAAGTTCTGTATATATCAATGAGGTCTGGTTGGTTAATTGTGGCAATAAAGTCTTCTGTGTCTTTATTGAACTTTTTTCTAGACAATCAGTCCATTATTGAGAGTGGAGTGATGAAGTCTCCTACTATTATTGTGGAGTGATCTATCTCCTTTTTGAGTGTAGTCAGTGTTTCTTTGATATATTTAGGTGCTCTAATATAAGGTGCATATATATTTAATATCGTTAAGTCCTACTTGTGTATTGAACCTTTAAGCAATAAATAGTATCCATCCTTGTCCACAATGGTAGATTTTACATTTACATTAGAATTGCCACATCTTCTCTTCTTTGTTCATTGTTAGCTTGATTTATATTCTTCCATCCTTTGATTTTCAGTTTGTTCCTTTAAGTCTAAGGTGAGTTTCTTGTAGGCAACCTATAGATGGATCATGTCTTTTGATCCAAGATGACACTCGATGTCTCTTTACTGGCTCATTCAGTCTATTCACATTCAGTGTAATTATTGATAGGTATGTGTTCAGTGCTGCCATTGTGATTTATTTTTGTGTTGATGTTTTCTCTGTTGTTCGTATTAATCTGTTCTGCCACCTTCTTCTTTATGAGTTGATTTTTCATCTTCTTCAGGGTTAGTTTTGTGATTGTTGAGATTTCTGTATTACGCTTCTTGATATGGTATGTTGCTTCTTTATTGTGCTTTACAGCTGCCTCTATGATCCTGCTTTATAAGCTATATGTAAACCCAATTTTGATTGCTACCAGTCTTGTCAGCTTCCTGTCCATCTGAAGGATTATAAAGACTGTGGTACATCCCTCCTTTTTATATGATGATATAATAGTTTACATGGTCACTAGATCATTTCTTTCACTATTATAACTTTGATTGTGTTTGGAGCCCTCCCTAACTGAGTAGGATTCTGGATAACGTGTCCTTCTAAAATACAAAGTTAGCGGTTTTGTTCTTCCAAGCCAAGAGATTCTTCCAGTATCTCTTGGAGCTTTGGCTTGGTTTTTACAAAGTCTTTGAGTTTCTGTTTATCTGTGAATGTCTTAATTTTATTTTCATATTTAAAGGATAGTTTTGCAGGATATATAATTCTTGGTTGGAAGTTCTTTCCTTCAAGGCTTTGAATGTGTCATGCCATTGTTTCAATGCCAGCATTGTTTCTGCTGAGAAGTCTGATGAAATCCTGCAGGGTTTCCCTCTGAATGTTAGCTTTGCTTTGAGTCTTGCTGCCTTTAAGAATTTCTGCTTATGTTTCATTTTGTTGAGCTTGATTATAATATGTCTTGGGGTCTTTCTATTGAGATGTATATTGGGTAGTGTTCGATACACATCTTGGGTATCTATAGTCTCATCTTTCATAATTTCTGGGAAGTTTTCTATCAGCAGCTCAGCCACAGTACTCTCTGTGATCTCAGGTGTCTCACTCTGTTCAGGAACTCCAGCTAACTGTAGATTGTTCTCCTTAATAGAGTCCCACATGCTTCTTAATGCTTCTTAATTTTTCTTGTTTCTTTTTTCTGATTTCTCCTTGTAGATGCTGGAGCCAGTGTCTCTGTTTTCCAAATCAAAAATTCTCTTTGCCATTTTTTCTGTTCTTTCTTCTTTGCTTTGAATTGAAGCTTCTGTGTCTTTGATTTTGTTCTTGATCGGTTGGATTTCCGCGTACTGATGTTCCATCAGATCGAGCAGCTTGCTTAATTTTTCATTTTGCTCTGCTGCATTTTGTATAAGGTCTAGGAGGGCTCTCTATCTAATCCTTTTGTATTCAACTTCTCATAGTTTCAGAAAAGCTTCTTCATCTGGAAAGTTCGGAGGTGGTTTCTTTTGGGGACCTTCTGATGCCATGGGTGATTTCCAGGTTACCGTCTTCTCCAATGTTTGTTGCTTTTTGTGCTTCATGTGGGTCAGTAAAGGCTCAGAGATACGCTGTGAAGATGGACCACAGTTGTTTCTCTAGGCCATCTTAAAATGAGAAATAAAAAGTATTTGACAACCTCCAAAGTCAGGTTTTCAGATATATACATGCCTCTTCCCAGCCGGCAAAGTAAGCACTTCTATATTGAGCCCAAGGTGTTATAACCTAGCTCAAAATACAGAAAGGCTACTGGTCTGCTGGCCTCTGCTGTCGGGCCCCAGCTTTAGGTGATACTGCGTAGAATTGTGCTTTTCTGTTGGAAAAGAAGTCTCTTCTGGGTAGGCACTGCCTTCTAGCCCAGGAATTAGGTCCATCTGAGGCTTACATACAGATGACCCCACCTCCAAGCAAAACAAGATGGCGTCCTGCATAAGCTCACAAGCTGGCCGGGACCAGGCTCCTGGTGGAAAGAGAGGCCAAGAGTGCCGAAATACCCAGAGTCCACATCCTCTGCCATTGAGCCCCAGCCACAGGTGATGCTGTGCAAAACACTGCATCCCTGCTAGAAAAGCAGTCTCCCCCTGCAGAAGCCACCTCCCAGCCTAAGAACCAAGTCTGGCTGGGGCCTCTGCCTGGGCTCTCTGTTTTCCCGATAGGCCAGAGTTGCAGAGGTGTATAGAGTGCAAAGCCAGGCTCTCAGAACCTGGCAATTATGCTTGCCAGTCCCACCAGCAGTGCGTTTGAGAGCAGCAGCTAGCCACGTCCCAGTTCTGCCCACCAGCCAAGACAGAGAAAAAAAAAATCAAAATGGTGAGTTACCTTTGGTCTATGCAGGCTGTGCTCGCCGAGAGTGGGGTCAGTGAAAGAGAGGAGGTTTTGCATTCAGTGGTATGAAGTCCAAATTAACAGCCCTATTCCGCATTCCAGGGCTCACTAGGTGTCCAGAAGGCTCCGTTTAATTATCATTTCAGTTCTTGGTTTCCAGAAGGATTTAGGGAGATGTGTGTTTAGTCTGCCATCTTGACTCTGCTCCCCCTGAGTTTCTGATTGATATCATAACTGCAGGATCAATACTTTTCCTCATTAAACTTTAGCTGTCTATTGTTTTGCCACATTTTCCTTAGAAAAACTACAATATAAAAGGAACATAATTCCTTCAATAATTACTTTAAGTGTACTTTACACACATGCAGAGGCTTACAACAAAATAATTTTTTAAGTGTCTTACCATTCCAGAGTCATAGATGAAGTTATGAAATAAGCCTTGTCTTCAGTTACATTGTATATTGATTAATTTATTGCAATAGACTATGTGTTACCTTTGTTCTCTGTTACTGTGATAGTGCTATGTTATGCTCCCATACACTGTGCATTTTCTTGATATATCCTGTTTCTAGAAGATGATTAAAACTTCTTCTCACCAAGAAATAGCATCCTAAAAGACTACCTTGGTAACCTTACGTAAAGGAAAGCTTTCATCTCTTTCTGCTAACAGTATCCCAGTGGTATTTTCTCTCTCTTTTTAAAAATTCTTTCTTTCTTTAGAATTTAACTCATATCTTCTATCTTGGCTTCAGGTCACAGTGTCGGTGTAAAATGTTTAAGTTGGAAAGAAGCACAGATCCCCGCTAGCCCAGCATTTACTGAGCAAAGTGACTTGCCCAGCAACACATACTAAGCTTGTCACACAGGCAATAAGGACCCACTCTTGTCAGCTTTTCAACCATCTCTTTCCACTAGCGTATCTGATTTTTTTAAACCGATGCAGTGGAACCTCATCATTTTCATGACTGTTGAAAGAGATTAACCAAAGCAGCTGCAAGAAGTTGTTGAAACTTCTCGTTTTGAAACTGCCTTAAGATTGTATAATACTTTCAAATGCCTTCATCTGTTATAAATTTTTATGTTGGTGTAGAGTTACATATAGTTACAGGAAAATACAGAGAGGTCCCAATACTTTTCAACCAGTTTCTCCAGTGGTGACATCTAACAAAACTAATGTCACAGCCAGTAAGTTGACATTGGTACAGTCAACCAAACTTAGTCCATTTCACAAGTTGTATATACACTTCTGTATGCATGTGTGCTTGTGCATGTCGAAAACCTTAAAAAAAAATCCATTGTTATAAAGTCTATTCTGACTCAGAGAGACATTGTAAGACAGAGTAGCACTGCCCTCATAGCGTTTCCCAGGAATAGCTGGTGGATTTGAACTGTTGACCATTTGGTTATCAGCAGAACTCTTGTTCAGCTGCTGTGTTGAGGTCTTTTGCCGTTCTCTTCCTCTGTCCTGTCTTTAAACTCTAAAAACAAAACAAAACCACCTGCTGCTGTTGAGTTGTTTTGACTCATAGCTACATTGTAGGACAGAGTAGAACTGCCCCATAGAGTTTTCAAGGAGCCTCTGGTGGATTCAAATTGCC
The DNA here is from genome assembly GCA_028571685.1 of Heterohyrax brucei. Classification (NCBI taxonomy): domain Eukaryota; kingdom Metazoa; phylum Chordata; class Mammalia; order Hyracoidea; family Procaviidae; genus Heterohyrax; species Heterohyrax brucei. The sequence continues at coordinate 43,896,168 of CM053152.1, forward strand.
AGTCTTTTGGTTAGCAGCCAGAACTCCGAACCACTAAGCCATTAGCAACCCACTAATGTGTTCTCTGTCTCCATAGTTTTGTCATTTCAAGATGTTATATAAATGAAATCGTACTATGTGTAACCTTCTGGTATTCTTTTTTTCCACTCAGCATATATCCTCTGAAATCCATGAAGATGTTCTGTGTATACATAGTTCATTCCTTTTAGTAGAATGGTATTCCATGATACGGAGGTATCAATGTTAGTTTGATCAGTCATTCATCAAAATGACATATGTTTTGTTGTTAGTTTGAGACCTACAAAAAAAAATCATATGAATATTCACATATAGACTTTTGTGTAAGAGTAAGCTTTCATTTCTCTAGGATAAATAACTAGGAGCACAGTGCCTGAATGCTTAGTCTTGTAAGAAACTGCCAGACTCTTTTCAGACTGCCTGTACTATTCCCACAGCAGAATATGAAAAATCAAGTTTCTCTACTTCCTCACCAGCTTTCAGTGTTATCACTTTGTTTTATTTTACCCATCCTGATAGATTTGTAATTATATCTCATTGTGGTTTTCATTTTGCATTTTCCTAGTAGTAATGACATTGAACATCGTCTCATGTACTTATTTACTATCTACGTATCCTTCTCTGTGAAAGTCTCATATTTTTTGCTCATTTTTTAATTGGATTACTTGTTTTACTGTTGCATTTTGAGAGATTTTTATATATTCTTATGTTGGACATGTGGTTTGAAAACATTTTGTCCAAGTTTGTAGCTTGTCTTTTGATCCTAACAGGGTGTTTCACAGAACAAATGATTTTAATTTTGATAAAGTCCAATTCACCATTTTTTCATTATATGTATTATTTTTGGTATTGGTTTAAGAACTCTTAGCCATAGATACTGAAATTTTCTCCTTTTTTTTCTGTAAGTTTTATAATATTACATTTAATTCTGTGATCCATTTGCAGTTAATTTTTTAGACTATATCCGATTTAGGGGTTGAGGTTCCTTTTTTGTCCTATGACTATCCAATTGATCCAGCACAAATGTGTTGAATTTTGACATATCTTTTTTTATGCAACAATATTTTTTTCTGTACTTGTGAGAGAATACCATGTGTGAGATCCTGTTAAGCATGAGAGACTAGTGAGTTTGTAGAATGCAGTTTCTGAAATATTTCATAGTGTGGTTGGGAAGAGTCATATTCTAATAATTTCAAAATTATAGATTAAACATTGAGACAGAAGGATACCCAGCGGAGAAGGACTTAATCCAAATTGGAAGACTTCCTGAAAGAAGTGACTTCTGAATTAATGTTGAGAAAAGGAGTCACTCTTCTGAAAAACATGAGAGAAGGCAAAGAAAGTATGAACATGTACATCAGCCTGATACACGAATGGTGGCAAGCAACTCAGAGTAGCTGGTGCACACATTTGAGACCAAGGCTGGCAAAAGATGAGGCTCAAGAAGTAGTCAGGCGTTCATTATATACTGTATGAAAGATCATGTTTCTGTACATCTTCACCAGCGTTTGGTGTTATCACTTTATTTTATCCATTCTGATAAATGTTTAATGATTCTCGTTGTGGTTCATTTTCCACTTTCGGATCTGACTCGACGACATTTGGCTTGGCTTGGCAATGCTAATGATGTTATATGCCAAACGTGGGAATGTGTGTACTTTGTTCTTGGCAATGAAAAGCTACTAAAAAGTTTTAGAAGGAAAATAATACCATTGAGTTTTTCGGGTTAAATCATTGTAGTATCTCTGGTGGACTTAAGAATACAGATGGATATTAGACAGAGGAGGTGGCTGTTACTGTAGTAGCTTGGATGATCATTAAAGCAAGGATGTAAAAAAACAGAATGGAACAAATGGACCTGAGAAATATTTATGAAGAAACTTTATCAAAGTCTACCAGAATGTAGATGAGTGAGAAGGGGGAGCCAAAGGTTGACTGCATGGATGAGAGAGTTATCCAAAAAGACAGAGACAAGGGGTAGGTTTGGTTAGAAGAAGAATGAGTTTGTTTTAAACTTACTGACTTTCACTACAACTGTACTAAACTAAAAGCTAAGAAGTTTCCTAAATACGATCAGACATTTTGAGGGACAAGAGTAGCAAGGGAAGGAATCTGGGGATCATGATTTGAGGGGACATCTAGGTCAATTGGCATAACCAAGTTTATTAAGAAAATTTTCTGTGTTCCACTTTGGTCAGTGGTGTCTGGGATTTTAAAAGCTAGCAAGTGGCCATCCAGGAAGCATCAGTTGGTCTCAAGTCACCTGAAGCAAAGGAGAATGAAGAACATCAAAGACAAGGAAAATATGAACCCTGAGATGGAAAGAGCCATATAAACCAGAGACTATATCAGCAAAAGAAGAGAACTAGCTGGTCCCTGGCTACAACCACTGACTACCCTTAAAGGGAACTCAACCAAGAGTCCTTGATGGAGCAGGAAAAATTTGGGGTGCAGAACTCAAACTCTAGTAAAATGACTAAACTTGATGGCCTGAGAGAATGGAGGATCCTTAGAAGACATGCCCCCCCCCCCCCCCCGGCTCTCTGTTAGCACAGAGCTGAAACCCTTCCGGAAGCCAACTTCTCAGACAAAGGTTGGACTGATATATACAATATGAAATGGTACTGATAAAGTGTGTGTCTTGGCTTAAGTAAAAATGGGAGACTAAATGGTCAGCTACTGTCTGGAGACATGATGAGAAGGCAGAGGGCGATAGGAGCTGTTGAACAGATATGGGAAATGCAGTGTAAGGAGAGCAGCTAGGGTCACATTATAAAGTGTGTGTATGTTTCTGTATGGGAGACTAACTCAAATTGTAAACTTGCACTTAAGACACAATGGAAAAATAAACAAAAGCAAAAACCTGGTGACTTTGAGATAACCATGAAATGTCTAGAAGGAGCTACCCTAGTTATAATTTTTGTAGGTGAAGCTAAGGGGGAGAATTTTGTGTCCCAGATAATTTAGAGTTAAGGAAGAAGAGTTATAAATTCAAGTTATAGTAAGTAAAAAACAAGCTGATAGAACTCTAGAAGGAAGACTGTGGTTAAGGTAAAGGCTGCGGACGTTGTAACCCCAAATGTGAAATGCTCTGATTATAAACTCTGTTTGCTAATGAATTTACTTTTGTTTTTAACTCCTTGGGCCTCAATTATTTTATTCATGAAATGGCTGTATTCATAACCCTAAAGCTTACAGGACTGTTGTTAGGATGGGGACCAAAAGGCATGAGACTAAGCAAAAGTGCTTAGTCTCTAATGAAGCTTTACCCTCCTCCAAAAAAAAAAAAACTTTTTAAAACTTTTCCCCCCCCCAAATGAAGTCTTAAACAAAGTTGGCAATCAGATGAGAGCAAAACTGTCTCCTCTTTACCCAAGTTTTTGATTGAAGCAATAGTGTGGTGTCTTAGGGCACTTTGAAAATCACTAATATAGCGAGGTACTGAATTTAAAGATAAACTGTGGTCCAGTGTTGTGGATTGCCTTGTGTCTTTCCCCACCCCTACCCCAACACCAATAACAAAAAATATATCATCTTTGCTATCCCATGATTCCCAGTATTGTGTGATTCCTCACCATTTTTTCATCTTATGTAGTTAAATCCTCTCTCTGTGATATTAGGGAAGTGGGAATAGCAGCTATTATGTTCATGTGGCAAGATTCAATTTACAAGATTAGGTTGTGTCCTAAATTAATCTCTTTTGAGATATAAAAGAGAGAAGAGAGCTGAGAAACATGGAGAGCTCATACCATGAAGAAAGCAGTAACAGGAACAGAACATATGATCTGTACTTAGATCTGTTTCCTGAGAATTTCCTAGACCAGGAGAAGATTCATACAAGGACCTTCCTCCAAAGTCAACTCAAAGAGAAAGCCTCCTCCTGGGTATGGCACCCTGAATTTGGACTTCCAGCCCACTAGACTGTGACAGAATAAATGGCTTTTCATTAAAGATCTCCACTTGTGGTATTTCTGTTAGAAATAAGACATCCAAGGAGGTTAAAAAAAGAGTTTCCTCAAGTGATACGATTTAGTGGAGGAAGCAGATCCTACTTTGGTGCCCCAATTCCCAAAAAACCCCTGCCATTGCGTTGATGCCCACTCATCGTGACCTCATAGGGTTCCTAACGCTGTGAATGTCTTTGGAAGCAGACTGCCACATCTTTCTCCACCAGAGCCACTGGTGGTTTCGAACTTGCAAGCTTTAGATTAGCAGTCCATCTCTCTAAGCACTGCTCCACCAACTCCCTAGTCTGTGCTCTTTCTGAAACACCAGAATTCCTGTGACTTTCAAGTCATAACCACAGACTTGCTTGGGTGGTTGTGGTTACAGTTCCAAAGAAAATTGTTTCTTAAATATTTTATTCCAGGCAGAACAGAATAGTTGTTGCTTGTGGCCCTGAAAGCACCATTTTGAAAAGCGTGCCTTTTTTAGGTAGATTTTTTCTGATGCGTTCATTAAGAAATGTATTTCCATGTCCACTTAATATGGTGGTGATACAGAAAATGACTATAGTATCTCTTCCATCCAGCCCTGTTAACAGACAGTGTTGGCAAACATTTCATGTCTTAGAGGGCTTAGACACGTGCACTTTTGGACAGTGGTTTCAGGTGTATGCTTGCTTATGTAGGGAATGTTGTTAATGTACATATTCTGGTACTTCGTTCTTGAATATTCTGCATCTAGTTCAGCGCTGGAACATGTTCTGGGTAGATGTCTTGCATAATTCCTGCCATACTCGACTGAGCCTGTTTCCATTGGTCAAACCCTTTCCTGGCAACACATCTTAGAGTCACAGGATGGTATCAGCTTGGTGGCAGCAATGATAACAACAGCATAAACACCATCACCTACTGAGCACTCACCACATGAAGGATGTGTTCTTAGTGTTGTGCCTTTATGTTCTGAGGGGAGAAACCTAAACCCTAGATTTTGTTTACAGCCACTGTCTCAGTATTTCAAACAGGATGCCTGATTAATCCCTTCCCCGGTGTCTCTTCCCCTTCCAGCCTTTTATCACTGCAGTGTGAATCCAGCAGTCAGCTTGTTCCTCGCTCTCAGACCTCGTGTCATGCTTGTCTCCTGTTGCCCATCACCCCCGTAACCATCCCATGGCAAAGTCTGCCTGCTATACTCACATAGCCGGCTTCTCATGTGCTCCAACAAGGCAACTGTTGTTTCTTGTCTATATTATTTTAGAAGTTGACTGATTGGAATCTCTTCTTCTACTTGTGCTTTTTTATGGCTAGTCCCTCAAAAACAAGGCAAGAATAGTTCCACAAAAGTGTGAGTCAGAGATAATGTCATTTCATCTGCCTAAACCTTTCTGTCCTTGCCTGTCACACATAATGTGAAAATTAGTGTCCTCACCAAGCATGACCGACAAGTCCTGTATGATCATCCCACCCTGTCTCTCCAACCTCATCTCACATCACTCAGCTCCTTGCCCTCCCTCTCTTGGCTTCACTGACATTCCCTGAACATGCCAAGCCTTTGCGCACCTCAGCCGTTTTGCACCTTCTGCTGCTGAAACACTTTTTCCCAGATCTTCCCAAAGCTCACTTTCTCACTTCACACAGGTCAAATACTGTCCTCAGTGGACCTACTCTGCCTAGTCGGTCTGAAGCTCGCCCCCTATCACTGTCTGTCTTTTTTGCTCCTTGCCCGTTGCTTTTCTTTATGCCTTCATTACTAACATTGCGTTATCCATTGACTTGGATGTTTATTTACTGTTTCTCTGCTCCTTAAAATGTAAGCTCTGTTAGGGAAGTGACTTAGTCTATGTCTTTTTCACCTTTGTAACAGTTGTATGTAGCTGTTGGTTGTTTAATAGTTATTCAGTAAAAAAAAAATGAATGAGTAAATATAGGACTTGTCACACTTCTTAGTTCTCCAGTGACGATGCCTTTGATTCATGCCCTTCTGACATGCAAGAGATTCCTGTAAATTTAGGTGCCATATGTTTTGATTACTGTGAGTCATTTTAGTCATCATCTTGTTTGTCTTTTGTCACTGCTGTCTTTATTATTTATAAAGAACAAAACCATTTCTAGAACAGTTAGGTCTTAGAAGAGACATGTAATTTCTGTGCTTCACTATTGTCCAACCACTGTAAAGAGCTCGGGTTTTGCTTCCTGTCCTTTGATCTGGTTCTTTCAGGCTGAGATTTAGAGAGGGACTGTAAAGTTAACATGCTGTACCCCGTCACTGGTACCCCTGACCTGGGAAACTGGTCACATACACTTAATGTCTCCTTACAGAACTGTTTGAGGAAAGAGAATGTGTTTTTCTGCAGAATGATAAAAATGTTCAGTCTGGGACCCTCAGGCTGATGTCACTTCTTGTATCCCACACTAATAGCATATCAATGGATCATTTCTTCCTTCCTCCATTGTCCACGAGGAACCGTTTCCGTCGGGAAGTTTTTGTGGGTGTTCTTTGTGCACTGATGCCTGCGGTGTCAGTGCGGCTCTGCCCTTGTTTGATTCATGTGCAGAACGTTTGTTTTCTGACACTTGAGAGCCAACAAGTGTGGTTGAATGTGAATAGCCCCATATGCAGGTTGGGTGGAAAGGCTCCGTGTGGAAAGCCAGCGCTCCCCACAGTGTACCCACACACAGACCCTTGGAAGGCTGGCAGCTCTGCTGAAGTGAAAGGCGATAGCGTGCCGGTGGGCACCTTGCCATGGGAGCAGATGGGCTCGAGCAGGGCCGGCCGCGGAGCATGCGTGTCTGCTGTGGGCACATGCATATTCATCATTTGGTGTCTTTCATTTGTGGGAGACAGATTCTTGAACAGAAAGGCTAAGTTTACAAACAGAAAGTCAGAAGGTAGGCACTCTCAGCCCTTAATTAAAAGATTCCAGTGAACAAATTAACATTTTGGTCTCATTTAGTAGAGCTCATGTAGTATCTGGAGCCCTGGTGACACAGTGGTAAAGAGCTTGCTGTGAACCAAAAGGTCACCAGCCGTTCCTTGGAAACCCCTACAGGGCAGCTCTGTTCTCTCCCGTATGGAGAGAGTGTGAGAAAACAAACGTTTCCTGAATTGATTTGGTGGCAGTGGGTTCGGATTTTGGGGGTCTGTGGTAACTAAGGAGACTTTGTGGGGTACTGGTTCAGCATTCAGCTATTAACTGAACAATCAGTGGTCTGAACCCACTAGTTGCTCCATGGGAGAAAGATATGGCAGTCAGCTTCCATAAAGGACCCTATCGGGTAGTTCTGCTGTGTCCTGGAGGGTCACTATGAGTTGGAATCTACTGGATGGCAGTGTATTATTATTATTTAATGTAATAATAGGCCTTACATGTCAAATCGGTCGGCTCCGACTCACGGCACTTGGCTGGCTGGGCATCATGGGAGGGGATATCATGTTCTGCTCCAGCAGTTTTACATTTGCGAACTTACAGTGTAAGCTGATCTTTTTGAAAAAGGCCAGGGATATTGGAGAATCATGGCATATAATCAAATTATTTTTACGGACATACTCATTATTTGGAAATAATTGTTAGAATTTTTTTCTGAAACTATTTTTCTCTTTTTGTTTTTCCCATTTTAATAAAACTGGAGCTGAATTTCATTTATTTTTTTTCTGGTAATTTCAGAAGGTGGCTCTCCGGAGGTAGGGTTCAATTGCAGCGAAAAAAATTTACACATTTGAAGTCCATTTTAATATTACTGGTTCCCAGGTTGGAAACCCTGGTGGCATAGTGTTTAAGTGCTATAGCTGCTAACCAAAAGGTCGGCATCTACTAGGCACTCCTGGAAAACTCTATGGGGCAGTTCTACTTTGCCTGATAGGGTTGCTGTGAGTTGGCACTGATTCAACAGCACTGGGTTTGGTACCCAGGTGGTGCAGTGGGTAAGTGCTCAGCTGCTAACCAGAAGCTCAGCAGTTCGAATCCATCAGCAGCTTTCTGGAAACGCCCTGGAGATGTTCATCTCTATCCTCTAGGGTCACATGACATTCAAATTGACTTTCCAGAAATGGGTTTTGTGTTTTAGTTTAATATTACCTGCTTATTGTTCCACTTGTCCAAGGAGAAACTTTCAAAGAAAGAAAATAGATACAGGACTACGGATGATTTATAGGCATGGTTTACATCTAAATAGGACAAAAAATTAAGTAACAACCCCCCCCCCAAAACTCTAACACCCTACATGTAACTCATGGATATATTATTCACATTTAAATATCACCATATGCTTCATGCAGAGTTTTCACATGCTATACATGTGATTTTATCCTTAGACATTAGCTGCGATGGAGTTGACTCTGACTCATGGTGAGTCCATGTACAGGAGAAAGACGTGTTGCCTGGTCCTGAGCGCCACGTTTGCAATGACTGGTGTGATCTCGTTCACTGTTGTAGCCCTTGTGCCTTTGGAATGCCTTCTAGTCAACAGGGCTCAGCTTCCAGTGCTAGAGTGGACAGTGTTCTGTTGCGACCCTTACAGTTTTTGTTGTTTAAATTTCGGAAATAGATCTTCAGGTCTGTCTTCCAGATAAGTAAAGCATCCATGAAAAAACCGAGTCAGGAATGCTAAATGTCTCACACACAACTACAATATAATCGGCCCTTTGCACTTTAACTTAGTTTGTGTAATGAGAAACTAGTGATGACTTCTAAATTATTATAATATTTTACAATTTTATTTTCTATTTTTGATTTTACTAATTAAACCCAGCAGTGGAGACTTAAAGGCAAGGCTTATGTGTCACTGGTGTGTGGTGACTTAGACAGAGACTGCTGGTTGGTTCTGCCTCTGTTTGACAGTGGAAGTGTCATCTAGGGCTTTGGATGGCTCTGTTGTCAAGCATGTGGTAAAACTTTGAATAATCATGCTTATGGTGGCTCCTCTGATTTTTGCTTTCCTGTGTTCTCTATCTGTTCCGCTTAGAGTTGAGCCATATGATGCTTTTGTTGTTTTGCAAGCTCAAATGGTGACCTTTGTATGCAAAATAATGACAATAAGTAGAACTTGGTAGTAAATTTCTGTGCTGTATGGACCCTTTGTATAAAAATATGCTTATAAAAATATCAATTTTCATTTTTTACTACTGTGCGTAACTTGTGATTTTATTCCCCCAGCTACAAATGCTGTGTTCATATTTTGACATGCTACAAATAACATGCCATAATCACTGATTACATTTACCATTAAAAATTACAGGTTTTTGCTTTTAGACATGAGGCCAATAATGCAGTTTTCCAGTCTTGATGACTGATCAAAAATCTCTCGAAAGTCAGCTTACTTTAAGAAACCCCAAAGAACCCCTCTCCTCATGAAGCTTGGTAGGATATCATCTGACTCGTATTATAAGTAGCCTGTTTGAAGAGATAGGAGTAAGTTAAATTACAAACTGTTTTTCAAGTAATTGATACCCATTACTGGATTTGGGCAGAGTCGAGTCAATTTTTTTTGCTATGGTGGTTGGTGCTCTGGTATGCAGAGATACTGGGCTGTTCCTTTTGTCAATGGCTTACAGAAAAATTAGTTTTTTAAAACTTGGTAGAGATATGAGAGGATTTTTTAAAAAATGGTTTATACACTTCTCAGAATCTAACAGAAACAAATATTCCAGGAAGCTGTGACAGCCTGACCATCATGTCAGACTGGGGACTAAATTTAATCACTTGTGCAGAGAGCCTGGCACTCGAGAGCAAGTGAGCTGGGGACATGCTAGAGCTGTGCATAATAGATGAATCATAGCATGGACTGATGAAAGCTACATTTCTAAAACTCACCAGTTCTTTATTCTGTCTCAAGATCTTAAAAAGGAGAACAGTTAAATTTGATACTTCAGGTGATATTTTTGAATGAAATCAGATTTGTAGTACAGGTACAGGTACGTGAATTCCTTCTTGTTCAGCACCACCGATGCGCACAACTCCCCCGAAACAGTGCGCCAAGTAGGAGTGAATAACTACGTCACTTGTTAGAGTATGAGAGTCCCTGAAAATTCAGGGAGATCCACAAACTTTGCTTTTGGTCTCCAAATAAAATACGAGCAAACATGATGAACAACCAGAGTAGAGTTGTCATTCCTCTGCTACCGTTACTTCTCTGCTGCTCCCCCTCTTCCATCTGTCACCCCACTTGCTCTTGCTATCTAGTTGTCCTCCAGATTTAATGTTCCTTTTGCCCTCTGCTGCTCTCGTGTCTCTTTCTACATGATTATCTACCTTATACTATTCTGAATGTGATCTTCCCTGCTCCACTGAATGCTGGCGTCTTTGGTTTACAAATTTTGAAAAAGCCCTGTGAAATCTGGAAGTTTTTCTTTTTCCCTTAGCTATTGTGTTAGTGAGTATACTCAGCAGTTATATTATTCTACGGAAGACCATTCCAAAGTTCAGATAAAACCCCTGCTTTCTCTAACCCCTAATAGTAAAACTGGAATAATTCCTCAGCCTGAAGGTACTGATCCCGAAAGAACCAATAGGTTTCATAGAAGTCCAAAGAGAGTGTGATCTTAATTTGATCTAAGGCACAATTCCTGTGGAATTGTGTTTGGATATAATGAGGAAAAAAAGAAATTGGTTGATAAAGTAAGATATTTTGCCAAGTATTTTTGATGGTCCACGTTTTGATTTTCTATTTATGTACTTAGCCTTTTTTGTACACAGGTTAATATCGTTTCCACATCACAAAACCATAGCTGGACTCAAGTCCTTTGAAATGCAGCCCAGTGCTCTCTTTTGTAGGTACTCAGTGTCTTAAGATTGTAAAGACTGATACACTGTTGAACTCCCCATACCTTTGGAACACCAAAGCTTGCTCTTGAGCAGAATGTGTGCTAATGGAAAGAAGTGGCTTGCAGTACATGGTAAACGAATGTTCTGGTGACAAATCAGTGATCTGTTATTCATCTCAGGTTTTGCTGTTATGCTCTTGAGAGAGAAGCAAACTTTTGTGAAAATTTCCACGTGAAAGAAATGGGAGACTTAAAGACAAGCAGTCCTGATGTAATGGCTTTTTGTCTTGTTGAATGTGCCTTCCTTAAATTCTTTAGGCTAAGACTGATTGATTAAAAAATACAGTAACTGTGAAACACTCTGAAAAAGTAGACCATTATGATGGTGAAGACATAGTTGTTAGTCCCACACTGTGCTCAGATCGTGGCCTCTGATCCTCACTGATCATGAACTTCTGGGCTACTTGCTTCATAATCTTCATCCTTGATAATAGGGATGATAATGGAACGTTTATCAGGGGCTTGTGGTGAGTTTATGTATGGTGTTGTTATTGTGTGCCATCAAGTTGGGAGCAAATTACTGGGTCTTTTTCCCCACAGAAACTGATGGGTTTGAACCTCCTGTCTTTGGGCTGGCAGCTGAGCACTTCACCATTGTACCAGCAGGTTAGAGAATAGAGAGATAATATGAATCAACTGTGAACTGATTTCTTGGGGCTCCTTGAGTATATGTGTACTCCATGTAAAATACTAGAAATAGTACCTATTGCTGTCAAACGAATTGTAACTCATAGCAACTCCATTAGGACCTCTGTAAGACAGAGTAGGTGGTATAATGGTTAAGTGCTGTATCTGCTAACCAAAAGATCGGCAGTTCAAATCTGCTAAGCATTCCTTGGAAACTGTATGGTGTTGTTCTACTGTATCCTATAGGGTCATTACGAGTCATAATTGAGTTGGTGGTGGTGGGTTTGGTTGGTAGATTTTAAGACAGAGTAGAACTGCCCCATGGTGTCACACGTCCAAGGCTGTAATCTTCATGGAAGCAGATGGCTGCATCTTTCTCTCCTGGAGTGGCTGGTGGGTTCTAAATGCTGACCTTTCCACTGGCCTCCAAGCCCTTAACCCTTGTGCATCAGGGCTCCTGAGAACAGTCCCTTATACATATTAGGCTTTCTGTAACCTTAGTTACTGTTATTAGAATTAAACAATGATTAAAAAAAAAAAAACAAAACAAAACCTTCACATCTGTATGTTTGCATCCTCACAGAAACTTTAATTCTAAAACCAGAATATAAAATTGTCATTTTTGAAGCTATACTTCAGCAATTGACTGAATCCATTGTAAACAATTTCCAAATATCCCCAGCATAAAAAAAAAGGACATTTCTATTTATTGAAGAATGTATAATTTTAATTTTTCCCATTCTTCCAAATTTGGTATCTAATGAGTAAGGTAAAAGAAGCTATTTTGGTTCAGTGCTGTATTTCTTTTATTTTGTTTACCACTTTGATTTAAAATTGGAATGCACATCTTGCAAATGTACTTGACTTGCATTTGCAGGAGGCCCAGGGAGGAACTGTCACTGCTGGGATGACATACTGGTTGTGTTAATGTGGAGCAGACACTGAGATATCAGGCAGGACCTTATGAAACTGTATGCTTGCTATATTATACAGATTGTTCTCAGATTTACTCCTTAGGCATTCGGCCCTTGTTTTTGCCTCTCTTTTCTTTCTACTTCTTGTACATTCTGTCCTATCTAGCTTGTCTTTGACTTTTCTGAGAACCTTTTTTCTTTTTTTTGACTACCTTGAATTTTGTTTGTTTACTGTACTTTAGATGAAGTAAAGTAGAACCAACTAGCTTCCTGTTAAACAGTTAATACATATATTGTTTTTATGACATTTGGTCTGTAACCCCACAACATGTCTACCTTCTCCCTTCTCAACCTTGAACTGCTTATTGTCAGCTTTTCCGTTGCCTACTGCCTTTTTGGAAACCCTGCTGGCGTAGTGGTTAAGTGTTGTGGCTGCTAGCCAAGAGATCAGTGTTTGCATTCACCAAAACTTCTTGGAACCTTATGGGGGCAGTTCTCCTGTGTCCTTTAGGGTCACTATGAGTCAGAATTGACTATGTTGTTGTCTTTTCCTGCCTTCTAGCCCTTTTCTCCGGGCTGGTATGTCCCTTTAGTCTGATTTTGTTTTATGGGCCTGTCTAATCTTACACTGCAGGGTGAACCTCAAGAGTGACTTCATTACTGAGCTAAAAGGGTACCTCTCGAGGTTTCTCCAATTTCTGTCCAGCCAGTAAATCTGGTCTTTTTTTGTGGGTTACAATTTTGTTGTACGTTTTTCTTTGCCTGGGACCCTCCATTGAGGCCGCTGTCAGAGCAGTCAGTGGTGGTAGCTGGGCACCATTTGGTTCTACTGGACTCTCTGGTAGAGGCTGTGGTAGGTGTGATCCATTAGTCCTTTAGTCTCATCTTTCACTTCTGCCTTCATTCTTTGCTCGTGAAGGGGTGAGACCAGTGAAATAGCCTAGATGGCTGCTCATGGTCTTTGAAGATCCCAGATGCTACTCTCCAAAGTAGAATGTAGAACATTTTCTTTATAAACCGTATTGTGCCGACTGAGCTAGGTATTTCCGGAGACCATGGTCCCCAGAGCCCTCAGCCCAGCAGCTTGGTCCCTCATGGAGTTTGGATTTGTCTATGGAGATTCCATCACTTTCCCTGGTACAAGCTGTACTGACTCCCCGGGATTGTGTACTGTCTTACTCTTCACCAGGGTTGCCGTGTACTTATTGTCTGTTTAATGTTTTTCTGTCCCCATCCCTCCCTCCCTTGTAACCATCAAAGATTGTTTCTTTTTGTGTATAAACCTTTTAATGAGTTTTCACGGTAATGATCTCATACAACATTTGCCCTTTTGCAGTTGACTTATTTTGCTGTGCATAATGCCTCCAGATTCATGCATGATACGAGATGCTTCACAGATCCATCTTTGTTCTTTATCATTTTATAGTGCTCCATTGTGTATGTACCATTAGTTGGCTCATACATTCATCTGTTAGTGGGCATCTAGGTTGTTTCCCTCTTGTTGCTACTGTGAACGGTGTTGCAGTGAACATGGCTGTTCATGTCTGTTATTGTGAGGACGTACTTCTCTAGGATGTATGCCTGGGAGTGGGATTGCTGGCTCATACGGTATTTCTGTTTCTAGCTTTCTAAGGAAATGCCGTATCATTTTCTAAAATGGTTGTCATTTTGCATTGCCACCAGCATGCCCAAGAGCTGTAATCTCCACACAGCCTCTCCAACATTTATTATTTTCTGTTTTTTTTTTTTTTTTAATTTGTGTCTTAATGCCAGAGTGACATAACATCTAATTGCGGTTTTGATTTGCATTTTCTCAAATGGGTGTGATCAAGAGCATTTCTTACTGTGTCTGTTAGCTGCCTGAATGTCTTCTTTGGTAAAGAGTCTTTTCATATTGTTTGCCCTTTTTTAATTGGATTATTTGACCTGAGACCTCTTTTACCTGGAGTGGAAATACATAGGTAAATGTGTGTATGGAAGTGTAGTGTGTATGTGTTGTGTTTGTATAAACAGAGTTGGATCAAGTGTAAGATATTTCTGCTACAAGAGTGCAGCAGTGGAATGCTAGATAGGAACTCAAACGGTCATTCAGTCAAATCCTTTTATTTCATCTAGTACCTCCCACAAACTGGAGAGAGTTTTCTACTCATCAAAGAAATACATTTCTTATCTTCCCTTAGCCCCTTGTAAAAGAGTATTTTTAGTGATTCACCGGATGCTCCCAGAAGTTAATAAAGAATGGCATTTTAATCATAGATACTCTAGATGTAGAAGAAAACCTCAGTGAAACAGACACTGTTTCATTTTGTTTTTATTAAAGGCCCTGTGCATTGTACAAAAAAAAGAGAGGTGAGACCATTTATATGGCATAGCAGATTTCTATCTAGAGCACCAATATATGTTGAGATATCAGTGAGAACACATTGTTGCTAGTTGAATTTCTCTGGTTACATTATTTGTATATCTAATCTGTTATTTTTTTTTCCTTTTATAGTTCTTTTTATTCTACATAACAAAAGTAAAAGCCCAAGTGACTGTTCTGGAAAGCAAATCAGGAGCATCAAATGCCTAGCTGAAGGTCAGAGAAAATCATTGGTAACATAGAGATGGAAACACCTAATTTTTAGTTATTGAACTGTTGCTTAGACCACTAAGCCATGATAAATGAGGCCACATACTGCAGTTCAGCAAAACTGCAAGTTTGCTTGAATTTGTGTCAAGCTGACCAGAGTCACTATTTGGCGAAATTTTCTGTGCATTCCATCTTCTGGGGAAGTCACTTAGCCCCTTTCTGCCCATTGAAAGTGGTTTGATATCCAGCAGTGGCTGACGATTGCAAGATGACAGTCTTCTCTTTTGGGGAGATCTTAAAAATGTTAATATACCTACTACTGTGATTGATTCACTGTATAATTCAGTGTTTTTATTTCTTTTTTTAATGAGTTAGAGTCTCCATGCTTCTGTCTTAAAAACCCATCTGTTCCTACTACACGACTGCTTTGAAAGCGTTCCCTTGAAGCTCATAATTTTTCCCACAACTATTATGCATTGAACAAGACCTTGAAATCAGACAACTGACTGAGCTCAGGAAAATCTGCCAAATCTATTAGAATTGATTGTGAATCTTCCTCAGAACTATGAAAGAACATTAACTTCATAGCTTGGGACCTATCTCATTTAAAATTCTGGAATTGCAACTCTGGTAGTCCCTACTGCAATCTGACAGTCATGGTTTGTGTCAGTTCGTATGACAGAACGTGGCTACAAACCAGAATATGGGAGTCGTGGTATAAATAAATAAGTCAGAAAGCCAGTGATTAGTTTTACCTGAGGAACATCCAATACATTTTTTCTGATTTAAGTAAAATTAACAATGGAGTCCTGGATGGCACAAATGGTTTGTGCTCGGCTGCTAAATGAAAGGTTGGCAGTTCAAATCCACCCAATGGGACTGAGGAGAAAGGCCTGGTAATCTACTTCTATAAGATTACACCCACTGAAATATTATGGAGTGCAGTTCTACTTGGACACACATGAGGTAGAACTGCCCTATAGGGTGATGTGGTCACTGTGGGTGGAGTTGACCTGATGGCAATGAGTTTGTTTTTTAGGTTGCTGTGAGTTGGACATGCTTTTCAAAAGAAAAATACTACCCACAGTGAATGCAGTGATAGCATGTTCTATAGTGAGACCATTCTTCGGGGGTGCTGGGCTGGCTAAGTTGTACGGAAGAAATGTCTTCCTCTCTTTATGCTTTGTTTCAGCTGTAACTCAAAAGCAAGCCTCCAACTGTGTTTCTGTTTGGTGAGTGTAACTCGCTGCCATCAAGTTGATTCCAACTCATAGTGACCCTATGGGGCAGAGTAGAGCTGCCCCGTAGACTTTCCATGGAGTGCCTGGTGGATTCGATCTCTCAACCATTTGGTTAGCTGTAGTACTTAACCGGCACACCGCCAGTGTTTCTTTTTTAGGTGTAGACCCATGTTTTTCCTTGAAAAGATAGAGTAGAAGGTAGTGTGAATTAAACTTGAACTGAGGGCTAAAAGCTGGGTTTATTTTAGTGGATTATCTTATTTCCATGGTTGATCCTTGTGGTAAAATTCATGTCATCACACCCAGAGTCTAATCCTTCTTCCTTGCCACTGTATAGAGGCTGTAAACACAATAGATTGTTTTTCTTCTAGCCTCTTTTGCAGGTGTGAGTGACAGTGAGATAGGGTCACAATCACTGAGGTGCAGGAAGATGTCCGCTGGCACTGTTTCTGCTGCCGTTCCTTTCATCCTGCTTTAAATGATGACAGAATGAGGAAATGTGTGGCAGCTGTCTTGTCACCCCGAGGAAAAGCTCTAGAAAATCTGAGACGTGAAGCCCAACATGCTTGAGAAAGTGAGCTCACACTAGTGATTGCCTACCTCCAGAATTTTTGTTATATGATTTTTTAAAAATTCTATAAATTGGTAAGCCCCCTGTACTTGATCCTGTGGAATATTGTGATATAACTTCTTGGTCATCAAAAGTCCAGGTTCATTCGTTTATTGTTCATTGAATTATAGTGCATGATTGAAGTCAGCATACAATGAAGGAAGGTAAAATAAATTTTTAATAGTGAGAAATGTAAAGTAAAGAAAATATAGTGGTGGAGAAGTACAGCAGAGCCATAAGAGCATAAAAGCATGTCACCAGTATTAGAGATATATTTAGAGATTATACAAAAAAAAAAAAAACTGGCTCAAGCTTTACAGTATCCAGTGCAAAGGGGGGTCTCATGATCAATTACATAATTCACAGTGTCCATAAGAGGAAAAAAAGAAAAAAAAAACCGGTTGCTTAGCAAAAGGCAAACTGTTACAGACTAGGAAGTGATAGTGACATTTTCCCCATGAATGGTCACAAAGTGACCATTGTGTACTGTAATGAAGAAAACCTTCAGCATCTTTCATACAGTTACATGTTTTATAGATTTTTTTCCCTCTGGACTGTCTCTTAATCTAAGCTGGTATTATCATGCCAAGTTGTATTTTAACAGAAACCACTTTCTCAGTTACCATTGTGATGCAGTATCAGTTCATGATTCTGGGAAAGTCTGGTTTAATCTATGGTAGATTTAAAAGTAAAGGTCCCTGGTCGCACAGTGGTTAAAGCACTCTGCTGTAACCTAAAGGTTGAGAGTTCCCACCCACCAGCCACTTAGCAGGAGAACGATGTGGCAGTGAGCCTCCCTAAAGATTTACAGCCTTGGAAACCCTGGGGGGCCTGTTCTTGTCTGTCCCGCAGGGTCGCTGTAAGTTGGAATCAACTGGACTACAGTGGGCTTGGGTTTTTTTGTTTTTTGTTGTTGTTGTTTAGATTTAGGATTATGTAGAAAAAAGGAATGTGAGCACATGATTTGGAAAATTCTGTTTTAATGGTTTCTCTTGACCCACGTTTTGATAAGTATTAAAAAGCAATGAGTCACAAAATAGTTTTTAAGAAATGAAATTATGAAGGTCTTCCCTGGCTTTTTCAAGTAGATGAGATAATGTGTTCCTGTAACTATTAAGTCGAGAACTCTAAGCCCCTTTAGCCTTGAGAAAATAGTTGTTGATCGTGGTGTTCTGCACTCTCACTGCCGGTGGCAGGGATCGAGCTGCTGGGCCAGCCAGCCTCATATGCAGCCGGATTCCCAGCACACAGTCAAAGAAGGCTCTCGGAACGCTGGTCGCTGGAATATCTCCATCAAAACTCCCATATCCATATGGGAAACTTTCAAACAGAGTGCCTTTTTGAAAGTGCTCAGTCTTTTAAATGGACCGTAGTTTTCTGAATCGTCTCACGGTCATGCTCTGTCATTCTAGATCCCTCTGACACTACCTCGAGTTCACTGTCTTCCTCCCTCTAAAAAAAATGAAATCAGGCTGAAATCATGGTGTCATCACCACTTGGAAACCTGTTTCTGCTATCACTTGTAGTTTCTTCTCACCAATACCCTTCCTTTTTTTCAGTTCCCCTGTTGCTGTTTCCATGTGCACCCTATTCACATCTCTGCTCTATGTTGTCATATATGAAAAACAAAATTAATAATTGGACATTGCTACTAATATTAATGATACTGAAATTATTGGGAATATGTTAAATGTCAGATTCTATGCTATGAACCTTTGTATATATGATGTTTAACTCTAATGACAACAGCATAAAGAATAAAATTATTTTTATACCATTTTGACAGATGAGGAACACTGCTTAGTTAAGGCCCCACCAAATAGTAGAACAAGAATTCAAACCCAAGCTGCCTGATTCAGAGCCCTGTATTCTTAAACCCTCTGCTTTTGTGCCTCTAAAAGCCCAGCTGACAGTCAAAATATAAAACAAAAGTTCTTTGTCACCGCCACCAAGGGGTTAGCACGGAGTGGCTTCGCCTCTGTTCTGTGCAGCCCTTGCGTCTTTCACCTTCCTCTCTCTCCTTCTGCCTGCTCCCAGAACACAATCAAAAGCATGTTTCACTCTGGAAATCTATGTATAATTATATGGTAACTGGAATTTAGGACATTTGTCTTTCTAACATTTTAAAATGGTATTCATATGGCTTCTGGAAATCTCCTGAAGTGAGGTGGAGGTGATTCACATGACCCCTTAGGTTGGGAGGTCAGACAGAATCTAAATCAGGAACCCGATTTTGCTGAAAATCTTTATCACAGCTTACAAATTCTATGCTTCAACTTTGAGTATAATGTATCTCTCTGATGGGGGTGTTATGGAAATGCAGGTGGCCTAGTGGTTAAAAGCTTGGCTGCTCACCAAAATGTTGGCAGTTTGAACCCACTAGGCACTCCTTGGAAGCGGTGGGGCAGTTCTCCTCTGTCCTGCAGGGTCACTAAGAGTTGGAATCAACTCAGTGGCAGTGGGTTGGAGAGAGAGCATCATGACCCAACACTAGTGAGATAGGCAGAGGCTGGGTACAGATCCTAGTCTAACTCTCTCACTAGCTGGCCAGAGGCAGTTTCCTCATCTGTCTCCTAGAAATGATTATAAAACCCTTACAGGACTTCCCATGGCATGCATTAGCATTTTGAAGGTGTGGTTAAATAATCTATAGTTTTCCTTTGAAGAATTTAAATCATGCCACAAATAAATGATAGTGCTTTACTCTCCTTATCCTTTTATTTGTATATATAAACTCTTTAGCTGTTATTTATTTTTTTACTCTAACTTCATATTCCATGTAAATTGTTCAGCTCTACAAATACAAACACAAAATATTTACCAAGACTATAGTCAGGAGGTACAAAACAATTGGAGTACCTTGGTTAGTTTCAGTGCAGTTTCTAAATTCATTCATTGTTTTCTGTATGGTTAAGTAAGATTTTAAACCATTTTTGATTTTGCTTTCAAGAATTTTTTAAATGTGTCCGAACAGCTCTGAAACAAAGACAGATAAGACTTGCACACAATTTTTAAATAACAAATGAAGTATTTTTTCTCCTTTTTTCTGTTAAAAATCCTCTCACTCAGAGTTGGGGAAAGAACATGAAAATCTTCAGCCAAAAGATTAAATCCTTTGAATAAAGTGCCTTTCAGGGAAATGCCCAAAGACCATGGAGAATAAAAATGTCTTCTCAACCGTTTAATTTAATTCAAAAAGCATTTACTGAGCGCCTCCTAGGTGCCAGTTATTGTAAAAGCTGCTCTGGGGAATGCAAAGATGAAGGAGACATGGCACCTGCCTCCTGTTAGGGCACGGTGCGTGGGAGAAAGGGATGCCTGCATACATTATTCTGAAACAGGGCAGGCTGAGATAAGTGGTAAATGAAAAGTGTCAAGTGATAGAAGAGAAGAAGGAAGACAGATTAATACTGCGTAGAGCATTTTGGAAGACTGCACTGAAGAGGTGGTATCATCTTGAGCTGTTTCTTGGAAAATGAAAAGGAGGAGAAAGCCTTCCTAGGCTGAGAGACTAAGTGAGCAAAGAAATCGGGGAGAAGTCCTGGGATCGTTTGAGGAGCTGTAAGGAACATGTTGACTAGACTGTTGCCATTGTTGTTAGGTGCCAACAAGTCAATTTTTGACTCACGGTGACCCTATGGGACAAAGTAGAACTTCCCTATAGGGTGTTCTAACCTGTAATCCTTATGGGTGCAGGTCACCGGATCTTTTTCCTGTAGAACTGTTAAGTGGATCTGAACCACCAACCTTTTGGTTAGCAGCTGCGTGCTGAACTGTTGTGCCACCAGGGCCCTTTGGTTGGACTGTGGAGTGTGTGAGAGCTTAGTTCAGGACATTTTATGAAGGCTTTGAGACTGCAACTATGGAATTTGTAATCCACTGTATTCAGAACCTCTGGTGGTGTAGCGGTTAAGTGCTACAGCTACTGCCTAAAAGATCAGCAGCTCGTATCTGCCAGGTGCTCCCTGGAAACTCTACGGGGCAGTTCTCTTCTGTCCTATCAGGTCTCTGTGAGTTGACATTGACTCAGTGACGGAGTTTGGTTTTTTTGTTTTTATATGTGGTGAGAAGTCATTGGAGAATATTTTAGCAATTAATACCTTGAAAGGAAGTTGTCATGGATTGAATTGTGCTCACCCAAGAATCTATAGCAATTTGGCTAGGTGGTAATTCCTGATGTTGAGTGATGTTGCTCCATGTTGGAATTCTGCCTCTGTGATGTTAATGAGGGTGGATGGGTGCTGCTGCATTGGTGGGCCAGGGCTTATGTGTGAAACTGTTTTGTGACTTGAGGCAGTCTCCTGACATATTAAAAGAAAGGGAGGCAAGCTGAGATTTGGGGACATCATACCACCAAAAAGCAGTGCTGGGAGCTTAGTGCGTCCTGTGGAAAGGACCCGGGTCCCCGCACCTCAGAAGCTTCCAGTCCAGGAGAAGAATGATGGCAAAAACCTTCTTCCAGTGCCAGCAGAGGAAGCCTTCCCCTGGCGCTGACACCCTAAATTTGGACTTTCAGTTTACTGGGCTGTCACAAATAAAATTTCTCTTTTTAACGCCATCCACTTGTGGCATTTCTGTTAAAGCAGCACTAGCCAACTAAAACAGAAGCTTTTGTTTTAAACCCTACTCCACGGTCCATGTTAGTGCTTCTTCCATGAGCTCATAAAACCTTGTGCATACCAGCAAAAGTAACATATATCCCACTGCCCGAAATTGCCTGTTCTCTTGTGCATCTCCCCCACTTGCTGTTACCACTTTGACAGCAGAAACCATCTGTTTCTGTTATCAGCACCTAGCTAGTACAATAAGGCAAATGATTATACATATACATGTAAGTATATACATACATGAATATATACACACACATATATTTATAAAGTGGATACATTAAAAAAATTAAAAGCTATGAACAGCACTGTGTTTTCAGAAGGAAACTTGGTAGCCTTGCCTGGAGTGGAATGGAAGATGAAGAGTGATTGGACACTAAGTTTCATAGCTCCCCAGACAAGAAGGATCCAGAGTCTGAAGCAGGATACTGAGGAAGCAGTTTGAACAAGAGTTGGTGAGTTCTTGGGTTTGGGAGAAAAGAAGAGGAGGAAATGAAGATTTCTTTGAGTTTCCTAACTGAAGTAACTGTGAACTGGCTGTGTCTCAGGGAATCAAATATTATAGGGAATAGAAAGAGCAAGTTTTGAAAGGATATGTGACACAGGGAGAGGGTGAATTCTGTTTTGGATATGATGAGTCTGAGGGTCATCACATCAGTGGATTCACTGAAAAGTATTATATCTTTATCACTTACAGAAAATGAAATAAAAGATAAGCCAAAATAATTGCTTCCCCATAGAATGTACCAGATGCTGTTCTAAATGCTGTATACATGTATAATCTCGTTTAGTCCTTAAATACTCATATTAGTTGAATATTTTTATTACCTCCTTTTGAAGATGAGAAGTAGATGCCAGCTAGCTGCTAAGTGCTGGAGCCAGTATTCAAACCCACACAGGCTAATGTTAGAGCTTGAGCTTTTTGTGCCTCTAACACTGCAGTGAAAGAATGCAAAGCATTTTGTTGGTGAAATAATGTAAGGAGACTTTGGGATGTGAACAAAGTCTTACGCCTTTTTTTCCCCCCCTAACATCTGGCTACCAAAAATAGACCAAAAATCTCTCTGATCAGAATATGCAGAGAAGGAGATGATGGTACCATCTTAAACACTGAGGAGTCATTCATTATCAGCAGTTAATTTCTGGCTTGGCCTGGCTATCTTTGCAGCCATGAAAACCCTAATGAGCGCAGTTCTCCTCTGAAGCATATGGGTTTGCTATGAGTTGGAATGACTCAAAGACAGTTTTTTGTTTGTTTGGTTTATGTCTAGCTAGTAGCTCTCAAACATGTATAACTGAGACCAGAGGCAACAAACCAAATATAAGTACAACTGAAACAATCTTTTATCATGCCTCTCTGCAAGAAAGCCTTCAGAACCTTGACTTGAAGTGTTGTAACTTGGTGAATCATTCATAGAACATGCTTTCTGAAAAGTCAGTCTTTTTTCTCAAGGGAAAAATATATGCAGAAATTATAACAAGAGAGGAAAAGAAATCTGAAAATGTATACACCATATGCCAAATCCATACAAGAAAAATGATGTGTTTAATATATAAATATCAGACTGTATTCTCTATATTATCTTAAAAAATTTTGATTGAAACACTTTATGGTACAGGTGAAAATCTTTTATACTATAATTATTCTAAAAATAAGCCAAAGCTTTTTAGTGTTTCTGTGTTCCTTAAATTTGGAGAAACATTTTTGTTCAGATTCTGCAGGCGCAATATGAATGGCTTTGAGAAATGAATGAATTTTAAAGAGAATGAAGATTTGCTTGGTTTTTAGTCTTCTAAGATCGTAACTGTTCTGAATCTCTGTTTCCTTGGGGAAAACAGAAAGGACTTCAAAAACTCATCCTCTCTTAAGTTCATTTGTGCTGTAAGACAATATTTTCTCTTTCAAAGAAAGGCTTTAAGTATAAAGTACTGCTGAAAATCACAACAATTTATGTCCTAGGTAAAGAAGCAAGTTAGAAGTAGGCCAGTTTAACACATCACAGTAAGAGCAACACGATCTATTAAAAATATGCACACAAAAGTGCGGAAACAAGATGTATCATCCCTATTAAGGGTATTTGAATATTAAAAGAAGTCCAAGAATGGATTAGTTCATTTTTTTCCTTTGACCTTCCCTCCCCCAACCCCCACCTTCCTTTTTGGATATTTGAATGCCTGCTAGGGTAGAGGGATGGGGGCTAGCACTGATTCAACAGCAACAACCACATTAGTCAGGTCTCAGCTCCCAAAGAATCTGATTGTCATAGACATGCTTCAGGAAGAGGCATGTCAGACATTTTCAATGAGAGAGATTTTTTTTGTTTTTTAATTGTGATTAAGTGAAAATATACAATCCACATTAATTTCACATGCCTGCCTACCTGTAGCTCCTTCTGCTCTCCTTACCTGGTGACAGCACACTCCTACTTTTCATGCTATACTCGTCATATCCTCTTCACTGTCTCCTGCCCCCTCCTCTACAGCCTCTTCTGTCCCATCTAGAAAGATACCAGTAGGACTTCAAGCTGTAAATGCATAGAGCTGTAAAGTACATACACCATAATGTCACATTGTGTCCTCGAATCTAGTCCATTTGTGTCTGAAGAGTTGACCTCAGTAGTGTTTTCTGGACAGGGGTGGCAGCAGGTCTAGGGGTCATGCTCCCAAGGGGTCCCCCAGGCCATTGAACCATCAACTGTGGTCTTTTAGCACAGTTCTTGAGCTGCACCCTTCTTTTTCTCGTGTTGCCACAGGGACTTGACATTGTGTGCCCCATCACACTGTCTTTGGTGGTAGCCAGACACCATCTGGTTCTTTTGGTTACATATTGGTATAGTCACCTACTGACATGGTTCCTTCTGTCTTCTGAGCTCTTTTTGCCTCATGTTCCGATGAGTGAGATTTTTGTCTGGGGTTTTCTCTAAGACCTGTCAAAGTTTAACCATTTACAAGTAACAAGTGTTTCCTGTTAGGCGTTATGCAAGAAGCTGGCCTTTATTGTAAATTAAGGTACAGTAGGTGAAGACTCTCCCAAGATATATTTCAATAATTAACTCTTCATAATAATAATAATAATAAAGTGAAAATAATAACAATTGACAGTTCTATCAGTTTTGACAAAATCCTAAGGTCCATGTCAATGTTCCCAGATAGACTTTTCCTTTCCATCCCCATCCTCCCACATTGTTGCGTTCTCAAACTTCTCCTGCCTCTCTTCTTCTTGACTACAAGCAAACCTTAAACGGTAAGGTTTTACCTGTTACTGGATCGGTCATCAAAGGAGCTGCTAACTTCTGAGCGAGTTGCATGTCTCATCCCTTTTTGTTTTCTCCACTCCACTTGCTTTCATCTTCTTTTTCAATTACTGAGGATAGTGTGTTCTAAAAAGATTACCCAAAGACTTGTTACTGGTTTTGAGGTATATTTCCGTATCTAGGCACTAACTAGTAGTTGATACTTGCTGTATATCCTTTTTCTCAGTCACTTCATATGTGACATAAAGAGGTTCCATTCAATAACTCCAAATTTGCTTCCATTTGTAAATTATTCTATCTTGCTTCTCTGGTGTCAGGCATAAAACTAACCTGACTGAGTCCCCATCCCATGCCTTTTCTAGGTAAATTTTACTAACTGAGTATTCTGACCTATGGTCTGACTAACTCTGTAATTCTTAAGCTTATCAGACACCCAAGCCACTCTTCAAAATAAATACTTGGTCATGCTCTATTCCCATCTAAAATAAAATCCACAAGAATGCAAACTGTATACATGCAATTTTAAAAAATCAATATAATTTCCTAAGAGAAACATAAAAGGAGAAATTAAGACAATTTTCTTTTTAGAATAACATGTATGTTACTACACAAAAAATGTAATGCTTAAAACCTAGTCATAGATTCACCGTAAATCAGGTACAGCTCATGAGACCCATCTGTTGATAGAAGGGTATGCTATTGATGACTCAGATAGCACTACTGACGTTCTTAGTGATACAATCCTCTAGAATGGGAAATGAGTCTTGGAAAATTCCAACAACAAAATCCTCCAATGCTATGATAAGTGTGTCTCTGTAACATTCAGTGTGCAAAAAGCAGAAAGTGATACTAGTTTGTACAGAGGTAGTTACATGAGTTCTGACAATTAAGTCCCCGAACTTAGTTCTGAGTGCTACAGAGCTGACTGGTGAATATCACTATGGTTATCTTTGAAAGACTCTCCTTGGGAAGCTATTCAGTAATGCCAGTGCTGAGTCTACCCTTCAAGACAAGTTTGGAACTCTTCAGGAATGCCCATTACATGCAGTGGCATGGTGGCAAGTTCGCAAAGTTAATGGTATATTGTCTGTGAGGGAGTTTTCAGCCAGTAAACAGGTAACTGTAATAGAACACCCTCCCAACTCACCTGATCTGGCCACCAATGACTTTTTCTTTGGCTAAAGGTAAGGAAATACTGAAAAGAAGATATTTTTATGACATTCAGAACATTAGGGGTAATACAATGAAAGCTCTGATGGCCATTCCAGAAAAAGAGTTCGAAAATTGCTTTGAAGTGTGGACTAGGTGCTGGTTTCAGTGCATAGCTTCCCAATGGGAGTACTTCAAAGGCGACTGTAGTGATATTCAGCAGTGAGGTATGTAGCACTTTTTCTAGGATGAGTTCATGAACTTAATTGTCATCCTTGTATGGTATATATAAAATATACTTGTGTTATATGTAAAATAAATTTAAAGGCTCAGAAAATGGTAAATAGAGTTTTCACTTCTATGAATGTCTCAAGTAACCCTTTGGAAAGCCTTGAAAGATGTGGACAGTTCTTCTGGTGAGGAAGTGAACCCAGAACACTGCAGGACATATGGCACCCTGGACCTCTGTCCATAACATTCACAATGTAGTAAGATGAATTACCACCTCCACAGAGCTCCTTTGCACAGACATCCTTTTGTTTCCTTTTCTTTTAGACTGAAGCCAAGATCTTACTTGGTTTAAAGTACTTTTTATGCTATTGAGCTATATATTTATTTTACTGGCTTTATATATTTGCTCTGTGTCATCTAACTTGTCAATCCACTGCAGTTGAGTAGATTCCAACTCATAGAGACTCTATAGGACTGAGTGTAACTGCCCCATGTGGTTTCCAAGGAGTGCCTGGTAGATTCACACTAGTGACCTACTGGTTAGCAACCATAGCTCTTAACTACTAAGCCACCAAGGTTCCTGTGTCACCTAAGCAAAGAGGAATTTGGTTTATCTTTTAAGCTATTGTATCCTCAATACCTGGCTTGTCGTTGGGTACTTTGGAGTCAGTTCTTGCTCATAGTGACCCTGTGTACAACAGAATGAAACACTACCCAGTCTTGCACCGTCCTCACAGTCATTGTTGTGTGTGAGCCCATCGTTTCTGCTGCTGTATCAGTCCATCTCCTGTAAAATCTTCCGCTCTTTGGCTGAAGTTCTACTTTACTGAGCATGATGTCCTTCTCCAGCCAGGGGTCCTCAAGATAACATTTCCAAAGTACACGAGACAATGTCTTCCTTCCTTACCTAACATATAAGGAGATCAAAAATGTATGATTGAAAGAAAAGGAAAGGAGATTATATGTCTTCCGGCCTTTATATATGTGCCCTATTAAGCATAGTAAACCAACAAAAATAAGTTTGAGTTACAGTTGCATGGGCTAAAACACTACAATTTGTAAATAAAGAGGAATGTGAAAGAGATAATATGTACTAAAGTAGGAGTATAAAGGATGCATTTAGAATGGTTGAACCAAGAGAAATATTTTATGGAAAAGGAAAATACAGTATGACGAGTAAAATGAAACTACTTTTTGGTTTTTTTATTATAATTGAATGAAAATGTACATTCCCATATAAATTCGCATGCTCACCTATATGCAGCTCCCACTACTCTCCCTGCTCGGTGACAGCACACCCCTCCTCTCTTCCCCATACGTGTCCTATCCTCCCAACAGTCTCCTATCCCTTCCTCTCCACCTACTCCCCTTCCTCCAGCAAGAGATCAGCAGGATGACATCTTATAGATGCATAGAACCAAATTCCCACAAGATATGGCCACTCTGCATTGCCAAGTCCAATCCATTGCTATCCAAAAAGTTGACTTTGTTATGGTTTATGGACAGGGACAGCATCAGGGCCAGGGGTCATGCTCCCAGGGGAACCCCGAAGCCCCCAGACCATCAATTGTGTTCTTATATTGGAGATCTCAGGGTGCACACCTGTTTATTCTTGTGTTGCCAGTGGGACTCATCTTTGTGAGCTCCATTGTGGCTATCACTGGTGGTGGCCGGGCACCATCTGGTACTTCTGGTCACGAGTTGATGTAGAGACCCACTCAAGTGGGCCTCTCTGTCTTCTCTTTTCCCCGTGTCGTTCTCGTCCTCGGTCATCATCCGTTCCTGTTGAGCTGGGACCATTTGCTGTACTCTCAGATGACAGCTTGGCAGCTTTTAAGACCCCAGACGCCACTCACTGATGTGGGATGCAGTGAACCCTCATTAACAAAATGCTAGCTGGGCCAGTTGGCCTTGATTTTGCCTGAGAGCATGGTCCCCAGCCCCTCCGCCCCAGCTACTCAGTCCTTGCAATATTGGGTTAAGATGGGAGGAGTACTCAGATTGTGTTGAAGTCCGGTTAATATTGATCTTCTTTCTAATGTGTGCTATCACTGATTTCACCCAACCAAATTTCTATTAACTATCTAATCTAAACTGTGCCCCTGCCTCAGCCTCCCTCCCTCCCCACCCTTGCAGCTGTCAAAGAATTTTTTTTTTTCTATGCATGAGTCTGTTTTTAAGTCCTTATCATAGGGGTCTCATACAATATTTGTCCTTTTGTTGCTGGCTACTTTAACTCAGCCTGTCCTCCAGTTGAAACCAGGTTAAGACATGTTTCCTGCTGTCATCGTTGTTCATCATTGCACAGTGATCCATTGAGTATGTATACCATAGGTTACCTATCCAGTCCTCTGTTGCTAGGCATCTGGGTTCATTCCATCTTTTTGCTGTTGTGGACTGTGCTGCAGTGAACATTCATGTGCATGTATCAGTTGCTGTGACTGGCCTTGATTCTGTATGATACATTCCAAGCAGTGGAATTACTGGATCAGATAGAATATCTATGTCCATTTTTTTAAGGGAGCACCGGATTGCTTTCCAAAGAGGTTGCACCATTTTGCAGTCCCACCAACAGTGTAGGAGAGTTTCAATCTCCCCACAGCCTCTCCAGGATTTGTTGTTTTGCGTCTTTTGGATCACGGTCAATCTTGTTGGGGTGAGATGGTATCTCATTGTTGTTTTGATTTGAATTTCTTTAATAGCTAATGATTGGAAACTACTTTTTCTTATTGGAAGAGCAAAGGAGACATTTCTGCAGGTATATATCTTCAACATCAATAATAACTACTATCACATGTAGTGTATACTACATGCCGAGCACTGTTTTAAGTGCTTTATACATCTTAATTTCATATTCACAACAATCTCATTTTATGGTGAGAAAACTGAGGTGCAGTGATAGTATATCGTCTCACGTAATATAGCTAGAATAAGAAAACTGGAGTTTGAATCCACGTAGTCTGATACCAGACCTGTTCTCTCAACCAGTGCTCTATATTATGGAGGCTTCTGTTCCAGGCACTTAAAATAGTATTTTAACTTTTTTTTTTCTGAGTAAATATATTTTACTATTATAATACTGCAAGAAATTGTAAATAATGTGATTGAAAGCGTGAAAGGTCAGGATAATTCCTAGTTACATGACACTGTCCCACACACAAGGGCAGAACATCGAGCCTCTTTGACTCCTGTCCACTAACTACATACTAGAATTCTGTATTTTAATTATGTAAGAAGCATTTGAATGTGTTGCTATGATGAAGATTTAAAGTACAGAAGATTATAGAGTAAAATTATCTTCTTTCTCTCCACTGACAGTTTCTCTCTCCGAAAATAACAGTTTGGCATGTTTCTTTCTGCTGCTTTTTCTATGAAATTATGAATACACACACACACACACACTCACATTTATCTAACATAAAACTGACTATGAAGTAGATATTTTTATTAATTTATTTGGTGAGTTTTCCATGCCTGAATATATATTTAACTTTATAATGATATTTTATTGTGGTTGAGAATATACGCAGTAGGACATACACACCAGTTCAACAATTTCTACATGTACAATTCAGTGACATTTATTACCTTGTTCAAGTTGTAAAATCATTGCTCACCTTCGTTTTCTGAATTGTTGCTCCCATTAACATAAGCTCACTGCTGCTGAAGTTTTCTATTTAATCTTTTGAGTTGTTACTGTCAGTTTGATCCCATATAAACAGATCTTAAAAGAGTGTTGCATATTAACCCTAAATAGATGCTTAAATTGTAAAATCGTGACTCTGTTGATTGGTGTAGTGCTTGATTTTAATTTTTTAGCAAAAAATTGGAAATTGTCTTCATTGAGCAAATGTCTTCATGTTCGTTGCTAACGTTATTTTTCAGGATGGATTTCTGACAGTGGAATTTCACTGATGCTGTCAACCTTTCCTCTAAAATGGCTTTCCCAAATAAATGAGTATTAAGAGATGAGTACACTCGTTTCTTTATTCCTGGGCCATCAGTGTATATTATCAATTCTTCTTTATATTTTGCCAATCTGATCTGTGAAAAATGACTGTTCTTTGTTTTAAATTCTACTTTCGTACTTGCCAGTGATGTTTAGCATCTTTTCATATCTTAATTAGCTCTGGGGTTGGTATCTTTTCTAGAAAGATCTTCCCTACCTTAAGGCAGCAATCATATAATTGTGTATCATTTTATGGTACATGTATAAAACATATTCCACACTTGCCAGTCTACATGTCATACTGTGGGAACTTGTGTCTTGCTGTGATGTTAGAAGCTATGCCTCTGGAATTTAGATACCAGCAGGGTCACCAGTAGCAGACAGGTTTCAGCTGAGCTTCAAGACTAAGATAGACTAGGAAAAAGGAACCGGAAGTCTACTTCTGGAAGGAATTAGCCAGTAAAAACTCTGTGATTACCAGCAGAACATTGTCAGACTGTGAGCTTCCAGGTTGGAAGGCCCTCAAAAGATGACTGAGGAAGAGATGCCTCTTCAAGGTAGAGTTGATCCTAATGATGCAGATAGAGTCAAGGTTTTGAGACATTTGATGATGTGACACCAATGAAAATGAAAAGAAACAGCTGCAGACATCCACTAATAATTGAAATGGGGAATGTATGAGGTATGAATTTAGAAAAATTGGAAATTGTCAGAAATGAAATGTTGTGTAAACCTCAACATCGTAGGCATTGCTGTTGTTGTTGCTAGGTGCCATTGAGTCAGTTCTGACTCATAGACACTGTTTCCATCAGCTAGGGTTGCTCTAAAAGAAATACCACAGAGTGGGTGGCTTTAATAAAGGAAAGTTTCTTCTTACACAGTCTGGTAGGCTACAAGTCCATATTCAGGGTGTCCGCTCCAGGGGAAGGCTTTTCCCTTGTTGGCTCAGGAGGAAAGTCTGGTATTGCATCACTCTTTGTCCAGGGAGCCTCTTGGTGCAGGAACCTCAGGTCTGAAGGACGTGCTTTTCTCTCGGTGCTGCTTGCTTGATGGTACGAGATTCCTAGTTCTCTGCCTACTTCTCTGTCCTTTTATCTCTTGCAGGCTGAAGGGATTAAGGGTGGGGCAAGCCACACTCCAGGGAAACTTCTTTTACAGTGGAGCAGAGAGGTGAACTTATAAAGGGATTTACAGTCCCACACTAGTCCATACAGCGTAGGAAAACCATAAAATGGAGGGCAGTCACAAGATACTGGAAGTCATGTCCCAGCCAGAAGGCTACACGTATTTTTTGGGGGACACAATTTGATCCATGACAGACACTCTGTGCCTAACAGAACGAAACACTGCCTGGTATTGTGCCATGTCCATGATTGATTTTATGCTTAAGCCCATTGTTGTGGCCACTGTGTCATTCCATCTCGTCGAGAGTCTTCCTCTTTTTCTCTGACCCTCCACTCTACCAAGCATGATGTCCTTCTCCAGGGACTGTTCCTTCCTGACAGCATGTCCAAAGTATGTAATATGCAGTTTGGCTATCTCTGCTTCCAGCAGATCTGTTTGTTCTTTTGGTAGTCCGTGGTACAGTCAACATTCCTCTCCAATACCACAATTTAAAGGCATCAATTCTTCTTGTTTCTTCCTTCTTCTTTGTTCATTGTCCAGCTTTCACATGTGTATGATGCGATTGAAGATACAATGGTTTGGGTCAGGCACACTTTAGTCTTCAAGATGACATCTAATTTTTGATACTTTAAAGAGATCCTTTGCAGCAGATTTTCCCAGTGCAGTGTGTTTTTTGATTTCTTGACTGCTGCTTCCATAGGCGTTGATGGTGGACCAAAGTAAAGTGATATCCTGACAACCTCAATCCTTTCTCCATTTATGACGATGTGAGGATTTTTGTTTTCCTGGTGTCAAGGTGCAATCCATACTGAAGGCTGTGGTCCTTGATCTTCATCCGTAAGGGTTTCAGATCTTCTTCTAGCAAGTAAGGTGGTGCCATCTGGGTAACACAGGTTGTAATGAGTCATCCTCTGATCCTAATGCCTGTTCTTCTCTGTATAATCCAGTTTCTCAGGTTATTTGTTCAGCATATAGATTGAAAAGGTATGAAGACAGGGTACAACCCTGATGCTCACAACTGCCTCTTGATGCATGTACAGACTCCTTAAGAGCATGATGAAGTGTTCTGGTATTCGCATTCTCCACAATGCTGGCTTAGATATTGGTGAACTAAAATGAACTGGTATTGCCCATGTTGAATCAGGCATTCATATGGTCTACTGTGCTGGGAATGACAACTTGAAGAACAGTGTTGCATTTGCTGCTGAAAAGAACATTTTAAGGTGTCTCCTGAAGTACTGTAGTCTCGGTGATAAGATGATAGCCATATGCCTGAAAGGAGGGCCGGTTAGTATGACTGTTATTCAGATTTATGCACCAACCACTAAGGCCGAAGATCAAGAGACTGAATATTTTTTACTAGCTTTTGCATTCTGAAATTGATTGAGTGTGCACTCAGGATATATTGATAATTGATGGTGATTGGAATGCAAAATTTGGAAACAAAAAAAGGACCTGTAGTTGGAAAATATGGCCATGGTGGTAGAAATGGTACCGGATATTGCATGAGAGAATTTTGCAAGACCAGTGACTTCCTCATTACAAATACCTTTTTTCACCAACATACACAGTAGCTATACACATGGACTTTGCCAGGTGGAATCCACAGGAATCAAATCTCACTACACCTGTGGAAAGAGATGATAGAAAAGTTCAGTATCACTAGTCAAAACAAGACCAGGTGTTGACTATGATGCAGACTGTCAGTTGCTCATATGTAAGTTCAAATTGAAACTCAAGAAAAAACAAATCCATCAGAGCCAAAGTACAACCTTAAGTATATTCCACCTGAGTTTAGAGACCATTTCAAGAATAAATTTCTTGCACTGAACACTAATGACCAAAGACTAGATGAGTTGTGGAATTACATCTAAGACATCATACATGAAGAAAGTAAGAGGTCATAAAAGGATAGGAAAGGAAAAAAGACCAAATTAGATTTCAGGAGAGACTGAAAATTGCCCTTGAACATCAAGTAACTAAAGCAAAAGGAAGAAATGATAAAAGAACTGAACAGAAGATTTCAAAAGGCGACTCAAGAGGACAGAGTAAATTATTTTAATGACGTATGCAAAGAACTGAAGATATAAAACCAAAAGGGAAGAACACACTCTTCATTTCTTGAGCTGAAAGAACTGAAGAAAAAATTCAAGTCTCAAGTCAAAATAGTGAAGGATTCTACAGGGACAATAGTAATTCATGGAGCATCAAAAGAAGATGGAAGAAATATACAGCATCATACAAAAAAGAGTTGGTTGATGTTCAACCTTTTCAAGAGGTAGTGTATAATCAGAAACCAGTAGTACTGAAGGAAGAAGTCAAAGGTGCATTGAAGGCATTGGTGAAGAACAAGGCTCCAGGAATTGATGGAATATTAATTGAGATGTTCCAACAAATGGATGCAGGACTGGAAAAGCTCACTTATCTATGCCAAGAAATTTGAAAGATAGCTACTGGGCCAACTGACTGGAAAAGATGGATACTCGTGCCTATTCCCAAGAAAGGTGATCCAACTGAATTGAAAAACTATTGAACGATATCATTAATGTCACCCACAAGGAAAACTTAAAGATCTTCAAAGTAACTGCAGCAGTATATTGACAGCAAACTGCCAGAAATTAAAGCCCAATTCAGAAGAGAAGGTGGAACCAGGGATATCATTGCTGATGTCAGAGAGCTTGGCTGAAAGCAGAGAATGCCAGAAAGATGCTTACTTTGTTTTACTGAATGTGAAAAGGCATTTGACTTGTTTGGGTCCGAACAAATTCTAGATAACATTGATGGGAACTGGATTTCCAGAACACTTAATTTTGCTCGTGAGGAATCTGTACATGGATCAAGAGGCAGTTGTGTGAACAGAACAAAGGGACAGTGCATGATTTCAGATGAGAAAAGATGTGCATTAGGGTTGTATTCTTTCACCATACCTTTTCATTCTGTATGCTGAACAAATAATCTGAGAAGCTGAACCGCATGGGGAAGAATGAGGCACTCATTAACAACCTGTATTATGCAGATGACACAACCCTACTTGCTGGAGGTGAAGAGGATTTGAAACACTTACTGATGAAGATCAAAGACCACAGCTTTCAGTATGGATTACACCTCAGCATCAAGAAAGCAAAAATCCTCACAACTGGACCAGTGAGCAGCATCATGATAAAGAAAGGATTGAAGTTGTAAAGGATTTCATTTAGCTTGGTTCCACAACTAATGTCCATGGAAGCAGCCGTCAAGAAATGAAAAGCACATTGCGTTGGGAAAATCTGCTGTCAAAGAACTCTCTGAAGTGCTGAAAAGTAAAGGTACCACCTTGAAGACTAAAGTGTGCCATGGTATTTTAAACTGCTTAATATGCATGCCAAAGCTGGAAAATGAATAAGGAAGACAGAAGAAGAATTGATGCCTTTGAATGGTGGTGATGGAGAATGCTGAATGTACCGTGGACTGCCAAAAGAGCAAACAGATTTGTTCTCATAGAGGTGTATGTAACCAGAGCGCTCCTTGGAAGCAAGAATGGTGAGACTGTGTCTTACATATTGTGTACATGTTGTCAGGAGGGATCAGTTGCCAGAGAAGGCCATGATGCTCAGTAAAGTAGAGAACCAAGGAAAAAGGGAAAGACCCTCAACAAGGTGAATTGACAGAGTGGCTGCAGAAAGACTGTGGGCATGCTCAGGACCTGGCAGTGTTTCATTCTGTGTGTTATAGGGTCCCTGAGTTGGAGTTGACTGTGCAGCACCTACAAACAACAACATATATAACATATGTATGTATGATATATTTTTTATGTATTTAAAAATATGTGTGAAAGAATATTTGGCCAATGTAAAATTCATTTTCATGGTAGGTAAATATTGGTCAAATAATACTAGTGGACATGTATAGGTTTTTGGCTAAGTATTTTACATGGATTATTGAACTTAATCTTCCAACATTCATACAAGATACTATTATTTTGCACTATCTGCTTATGAGGATATTGAAACACAGACTGCTCACTTGCTTGGGATGGGGGGGTAGGTCATGAAAGTAAGTGAAAAAACTGATTTAACCTGAATAGGCTGACTTTGTAAGCTGCTTTCTAAATTAGTAGTTCTCGGATTTGAGTAGGCATCACAATCCTCTGGAGGATGTATTTAAAACATTTCTAGTTCCAACCCACAAAGTGTCAACTTCAGTATATCTGGGTTAGGCCCAAGAATTTGTATTTCTAGCAAGCTGCCAGGCGATGCTGAAAGTCCTAGTCTAGGCATCACACTGTAAACCCTTGTGATATAGTGCCTCAGTGGACAGCTGAGTTGTCCAAACATGGCTGTAGAATAGCCTTTCTAGGAACTAAATTCATTCATCTCTATTTCATTTGATTAGTGTGTCTGTCTATTCTATTTTTAAACTAGTATTATACTATTTTAATCACTGTACATTTATAGGACATCATTATTGCTCTGTAATGGGGCAACTGTCTCTTATATGCAGTAAGGTCTTTTTCAGATAATTGTGGTTATTTTAGGAGTTGAGTTTAAATTAACATTACGTAAAGTAATTTGTTCTTTGCCCTCAGTTCTTGAGTGATAACTCTATAATCTTGTAATTTCCTGAATAATTGAGGTGCCCTTGTTGGTTTTCAGACAATACCTGAGGGCTTGTGCAATTAGGTGAGTGCTGCTCAAGTCACTAAGATCACTGCATAGTGTGGTATCAGATGACCTGCAGGGGGCGTGATTAAATCGGTCCTACCTGTGCAGTGAGGGCCCACTCAGACCTATGCAATAAGGCCTCAGTCACAGCCATGTTAATGAGGCCAGTAAAAGTCTCAGGGCGCTTAAGCTCCACAGGCCTCCTGGTTAGTGAAAGACATCTAAGCACATTTGAAGGTAGTACACCCTTTGGAACATAGAAACCTCATGTGAGGAACTCTTTTAGATCCTGTTCTATGAGTCTCTTCAATGGTATCCTCTTTTTTCTTTTTTACCATAATAAAGCTATAATCAGAGGTATAGTGTTTCCCATGAGTTTTGTGAGTTGTTGCAGTGAATTAATGCATGTAAGAGAGTAGAGGGTGCAAGCAGATCAGCAGTGAGGCTGGGAACCCCTGAGTGTGTACCTGATATATTGAGGGATTAGAAGGAAACCTAGAATTTGTAGCCATCAAGTCAGAAGTGAAGGATCCCAGTGGAGGTCCCTAAGTTTATTGCTGGCATTCTGAACGGAAATGGTACAATCCCAAATTTGTTGCCAGTGGGTCAGAAATGAGAGTATCATGTATATTTCAAACTTGCGGCATCTGATATTTTGGCCTCATTGGCAGTCTGAAGGATACTGTCCTTTTAGCTTGTGAGCTTTGA
The DNA here is from genome assembly GCA_028571685.1 of Heterohyrax brucei. Classification (NCBI taxonomy): domain Eukaryota; kingdom Metazoa; phylum Chordata; class Mammalia; order Hyracoidea; family Procaviidae; genus Heterohyrax; species Heterohyrax brucei. The sequence goes on from CM053152.1 coordinate 43,932,574, forward strand.
CCTTGCTCTAGGTGGGTTGGAGGGAGAAAGAAGTGCTTCATGGGCAGCTGGTGTCAGAATTGAACAGAGAAGGGAAAAGGAGAGATTTGTTTTATTCTCATAGTTGGTGTCAGAGAAGAAGTGATTTGGTGTTATCTACACACTAGGGCCACCACTTCTCAGTTTGTCGTACTTTGGGGGCTTTCCTGTTTCTGTGATGCCAGAGCTTATTGACGCCGGTTTTCAGATACCAGCAGAGTCATCCATGGTGAACAGGTTTCAGCTGAGCTTCACAGACTAGGACAGTAAGAAGGTCCGGCAGTCTACTTCTGAAAAGAGTGCTAGTGAAAATCTTGTGAATAGCAGCAGAACATCGCCAGATGTCGTACCAGAAAATGAGCCCTCCAGGTTAGAAAGCACCCAAAAGATGACATGGAGACTCTGCCTCCTCAAAGTCGAGTCAGTCTTAATGACATGGATGGAGTAAAGGCTTTGAGACCTTCATTTGCTGATGTGGCAGGACTCTGAATGAGAAGAAACAGCTGCAAACACTAGCAATCAGAACATGGAAAGTAGGAAGTATGAATCTGTGCAAAATAGAAGTCATCAAAAATTAAATGGAGCACATAAACATCACTATTCTAGGCATTAGTGAGCTGAAATGGACCAGTATTGGCTGTTTTGAATCAGACAATCGTGTGGTCTACTATGCTAGGAATGAAAACTTAAAGTGGAATGGTGTTTTTATCATCAAAAAGAACATTTCAAGATCTGCCCTGAAGTACAGTGCTGCCAGTGATAGGAGAATATCCATTATGCCTAAAAGGAAAGTCAGATAGTACAACAATTACTCAAGTTTATGCACCGACCCCTAAGGCCAAAGATGAAGAAACTGAAGGTTTTAGCAGCTTCTACGGGTATAGTGTTGAGGTGCTTTTGTTGGTCTCCAGACAACACGTGAGGGCTCGGTTGAACACGTAATCACGATGCAGTGGTAATTATTGGTGATTGGAATACAAAAGTTAGAAACAAAGAAGGATCAGTAGTTGGAAAATATGACCTTGGCGACAGAAGTGATGCCAGAAATCGAAGGACAGAATTTTGCAAGACCAGTAACTTCATCTCAGGTACCTTTTTTCACCAACATGAATGGTGACCATACACATGGACTGCACAGTTACAAGTCAGGAAAGGTATGGATGAGGATTGTATCCTTTCACCGTACTGTTTCAGTCAGTTTGCCGAGCAAATAATCTGAGAAGCTGGACTGCATGATGAAAAATGAGGCACCACGATTGGAGGAAGACTCAGCAATCTGTGTTGAGCAGACGACGCAACCTTGCCTGCTGGAAGTGAAGAGGGCTTGAAACATTTACTGATGAAGGTAGAAGATCATAGCCTTCCATAAGGATTGCACCTCAACATGAGGAAAACAAAAATCCTCACAACTGGATCAGTAAGCAGCATCATGATAAATGGAGAAAGGATTCAGGCTGTCAAGGATTTCGTTTTACTTGGTTCCACAATCAACTCCCATGGAAGGAGCAGTCAAAAAAACCAATACACCTTGCACTTGGGAAAATCTGCTGCAAGGTCCTCTTTAAAGTATTGGAAAGTAAAGATGTCACCTTGAAGACTATGATGTGCCTGACTCAACCCTTGGTATTTTCCATTGCATTATTTGCATGCAAAAGTTGAAAAATGAATAAGGCAGACAGAAGAATTGATGCCTTTGAGTTGTGCTGTTGGAGCAGAATATTGAAATGTACCACAGACTGCCAAAAGAACAAACAGATCTGTTCTGGAAAAAGTACAGCCAGAGTGCTTCTTGTAAGCAAAGACAGAGAGACTGTGTCTCACAGACTTTGGGCATGTTGTCAGGAGGGATCAATCCTTGGAGAAGGACATCATGCTTGGTAGAGTGGAGGGTCATGGAAAAGAGGAAGACACTCGACAGATTGACACAATGGCTGCAATGATTGTGGGCATGGCACAGAACTGGGCAGTGCTTCATTCTGTTGTGCATAGGGTTGCTGTGGGTCAGAACCAACTCAGCAGTACCTAACAACAACAACATGCACTAGGATGTCTTGTCTTTTAGATAATGTAAAGAATTGTCTTCTCAGTTTTGTTAAAAAATCTTTTAGGTTTTTGATAAGGATTATATCAAAGAAATGTTGAGTCCAATACTGACTCTAGAAACATTGTTCCAGTCTTTATTTGTCAAAAAATTTTTAGGGCCTATTTCATAGAAGTCCTCAAGATTTCTTGTTTGGTTCATTTATAGATATTTATTTTACTTTACTGGTTATTTTAGAGTAGTGATTGAGAGCTATGACTGTGAACCAAAAAATCAGCAGTTCAAGTCCATCAGACACTCTTTGGAAACCATATGGGCACTTATACCCTGCCCTACAGGGTTGCTGTGAGGCATAATCAATTTCATGGCAATGGTTTGGTTTTTTCTAATGCAAAGCTAATGATTTTTAAAATACTGATCTTATTTTCTTATCAGTTCTATTTTTGTATATTTATCTTAAGTTATTGTCAACCATATTAGCAATAAACAGGCAAGGTTTTTTTTAGTGTTTTCTCACCCTTTTTTCTAATTCCTATGGATAGGATTTCCTGTTTAATATTGAGTTGAAGTGATGGTAATGGACATCTTTGAAATTTTATTGATTTGAATGAGAACTTATTTCTAATCATTCTTCAGTGACTATTATACATGCTATTGATTTCTTGTAGACAGATCTTTTCATGGGAGGTTTCCTCTGTTCATGAGTTACAATTTATGTCAAGAATTAATGTTACACTTTCTAATTTTCAATGGCAATTGAGATATTTCTTCTTTTAATTATTAATGTAGTTTTAATCTATTAATGTACTTCCTGTTGTTAACTGTTCTCTTAACAATACTATCCTGGCATTCCTGGGGGATTAGCTTACTTCATCATTATGCTTGATCTCCTAATGCATAACTGGAAAGTAAATGCTAATATTATACTTACAGCTCTTGTAGTTATATGCACAGTTTATATTAGGCTCTTCTTTTCCCTGCTCTTCTAAGTTTTTGAAATTGCTGTTGTGCTGAGAAGGAGCCCTGGTGGTGAAGTGGTTGAGTTCAGCTGTTAACTGGATGGTTAGCGGTTGGAACCCCGCAGCTGCTGCATGAGATCCCATAAAGATTACAATTCTCCTCTGTCTTGCAGGGTCACTGTGAGTTGGAATCGAATGGATTTTGAGATCATGCTGACACATTGTCTTTCTTTTGCCTTGACTAAGACCAGTTTATCTTATATAGGGAGTATTTTTCCTGGACCCTTTCTCGTGATAATGTTTTCATTTATCTTTCTTGTGAATTTTGGGGTACATGTTTTTGTCTAGTTTTCAGCTGCTTCTCTGAGATCTCAATTATTGAAGTCCTTCCCCCAGGACAGTGTTTTAGCCATAATGGTATGTTTTGATTTGTGATAATTTATCATTAATGAGGACTTATTTCAGCAACATGAATCAACATATTTTTAATTGAGCACTTTTGGATACCAGACAGTAGGTTTCAGGAGAGAACAAAACCAACAAGACCCCTACTCTGACAGAGCTTGTATTATACTGGAGGAAGTGAGATAAAGAATAAAATACATATATAAAATAATATATATGATGACAAGCTGTGAGGGAAAGGAGGGATAATGGGAAGAGTAAAGGAACCAATCATAGAAAATCATAGAAAAATCTAAGGAAAAAGGCTGCAGAAGGAAGGAACAATAGGTTGAGACAGCAAAAGATGGGAATACATTTGTTACTTGTCTTACTGGAATTCACTATACTCTTAATTATTAGTATGGCAATGAGTCAAAATCTACTTGACAGCACTGGGTTTGGTTTATATATATATATATACACATATATATATACACATATATATACATATATATATGTATATATATATACATATATACACATATATACATATATACACATATATACATATATATATGTGTATATATATATATATACACATATATATATATAATTTATGGCCAAATTGTAACACATTTGATTTCTATTAAACATTGCTCAAGGAAAATAAGCTATAAACTGTAGCCATCAGATAATCCAGGACATATGGACACTTATGTATCTCTCTGCTTGATTTGTCAGTTGTTGCAAGAGAAGTGCTAAGATCTCCCACCCCACTTACGGTTTCCCCCATTTTTCCTTAATTTTATGTAAAACATCTCCATCTGTTCACTTTAATGCTCTTTCTCCTACTCAGACAAAGCAACCAGAATTACTTAATCTATTTGCATCTTTTGTGATTATTGATAATTGGGATTTATCCCTCACATTTTATTATTTTTTACATTTCTCATACTTCCTTCTTGCTTCTTTTGTCCCTTTTCAATGTTTTCAATATTGATGAATTTATATTTTTTCTTTTTTCTCTTTGATGATTCTGAAATTATACATCAGAGTTATTATTTTATAAGAATTACTCACAGACATACAAAATATGATTTTAATTTTATAACTTTGATTTACTGGTTATAATCAAAGTTTATTATTAATGTGGCTGCCACTGCCCACCACATAAAAACCTTAGCATACTTTTTCTTCAGGCCTGTTCTACCCTCTTACCGTGTACCGATTACATGGTTAGGTTTTTTGCAATTATAGTTCGGATTATTGTCAGTGTCACAATAGACGTTTCCTCAGTGTGCTGAACCACTGCTAGTCTTATTTTACTGCATTTGCTACATTTGAAGTGTCTAAAATTTCAGAATGTTGGTGTCTGAAATTCAGTTCCTGATAACTTTAACTTGCTTTGTAGGGAACATGGTGTGGGAGATGTGCTTCTTAATTGTGTTTCACATGCTGTCCTATACTTGTCATCAACACTGGATTCTAATATGCTGATACAGTAGGATTTTCTTAACTTACTTTCTTTAAAAATGCATTTGAGTTGTTTTTATGTGACTTCTTGTGATATTCATATTATTTTGAGCATTAAAAATGTTCTCTCTGTAGACTGTTATGCTTGCTATGCCAAAAAGAAAAATTAAGGTGGTTGACAGAACATTACAAATAGACTCTGTTGCTTTCAGTCGTATCAGGTATTTATATTTTGATTTAATGGTAAAATTAGTATGTTGTAAAAATTGCCCTATGCTGCTTGCCTGACGGAGTTTAAAAAGACTAGCCTTTCAAGAATTAAAAGGGCTGTTATTTTGCTCTAATGAACTTCATTGCTACTGAGTCAGTACCAACTCGTGGCAACTCTAATAGTCATGTGTATTTAGGCAGGTATATTTAGGCAAGTTGTTCTGATAGAGAGGAGAGTTTGACTTCAAGATAAGAAAGGTGAAAATATCTTTCTTTTGTTGTCCCTGCATGGTTTTCATTATCTATGTCATTCTGCTATTAGAAAAGCAGTTGGCTGACTTAGGTTACCTCTACACCTGAAATGCAACAAAGTCACACATGTCCTTTTTCTTCACCTTTATTATTGTTTGCTGTTCGACAAAAAGACCTAATAACTCTGAGACATTCTACCACTTTTATAAAGCATTAAGGATGTTATTCTTTTAGTCCAGAGAAGAGGATGCTGTGATAAGTGGGTTTATATTGATTTACTTTAGTAAATGGGTATTATATGTTTCTCGTATGCAATTAAAAAAAATCTCAAGCTAGATAATAGCTATACTTTATTATGTGGTAGAAAATTGAATTTTCTCCTGATTTGAGATAAGCATACACAGAGAATGTGTTTACAGTGAAGACTGGAGTTCTTTTTGCATCGTGAGTTAAGCAGTAAATTTGAAGAAAATATGTGTACCTAACAAGCTTTACTGTATATTTTTTACTTCATCCTACTTATAACCACGATAAAGTTTATCTCTGGACCTATAATGGAAAATATTTGACCGATTTTGCTTACAAATAGTAAGGCAGAATGTACGTGGAAAGAGATAAAGCAGGAAAAACTATAGGATCTTTTTTTTAAAGAGAGTTTTGATTGGCAGAGGAGCCCTGGTGGTACAGTGGTTGAAGAGCTCAGCTGCTAACAGAAAGGTCGATAATTTGCAGCTACCAGTCACTCTATGGGAGACAGATGTTGCAGTCTGCTTCGGTAAAGATTTACAGCCTTGGAAACCCTATGGGGCAGGTGTACACTGTCTCTTGTGAGTTGGAATCAAATCAACAGGAATGAATCGTGTTTTTTGTTGGAAAGGTGCTTGGAAGATTTGGAGAAACAGGTGTCATTCAAGTAAAGGATATTGAGAATGTGGGTTCTAAACCTATTTAAATATAGTACTTTACAACATCCTTCCTAAAAGACTGGTGAGATTTATTATTAATTATTTCTTTACTGCCAGACTTGTTTATTAGACAGAATTCTGCCCATAGTTTGAACTACATGAAACCTTACTTAAATGTGGATTATACTAAGGGATTGTTTGTGAGCCTAGTAGATTTTTAACTGACTTATAAATCTTCAGAAAAAAAAAAATAAGGGATTAGGAGTAGGTGTTAAATTGGGAAGTTAACGTGTAAGACATTGAAAGATAGGAGTGGAAAATGCACAGCAGGGCCCTTCTACTGGTGTAGAATTGATACAAGAAACACTTATTCATAAAAGCATTGATATTATTGTTCAGTATAATTTCTGAGATAGCATACAAATAAGAAATGTTCTTTTCTCGAAGTTGGGGAAACACAGAAGAATATTAAAAACTTAAAGAAAAAGCACCAGAGATAAACTCAGTCACTGTTTGTCATTGTTTCAGTATTTTTTGAAGCACTTTTATAGGTTTCAGACATCACACTTGGGATTTCTTGTCTATTGTTTCTGGCCTATGGAAAAAAAACAAAGTTTGCTGCAGCACTTTTTATTTGTTACATGCTAGCAATAATTGTAGTGTTGTCTATACACACGTCTTTTACTTTTAGGGAAAGGCTGTTAAAGATATAGACCTCTGAGTAAGGTCGTTTAGGAATGTCATGACTTGGAATATATCGTCTTAATGTTTACAAGGACAATTTATTATGTCACCTAGCAAAATTACATGAAGTATGTTACCAGCATTTAAAATACAGACATAAAAAGTATCTTTGACCACACATGCATTCATTCATTCGTTCACCAAACATATTCTGAGCAAGTACCAGATGGTATCACAGTGAACAAAGCAAAGTCTGATCTTATTCTATCCTCTCAAAGCCATGAAAGTTTTGTTCTAGTGGGGGATACATAAATCAAAGAGGTAAATAAGACACAAAAAAGGCACACAAACACACATATTCAGATAATGATAGATACATCTAAAATGATTAGTAAAGGGATGGGCATCAGCTCCAGGGGAAGAATTTCTGTTTCTCTCGGCTCTTGAAGAAGATCCTTCTCATCCGTCATCCTCTAGCTGAGGAGCTTCTCAGGCACAGTGACCCTGGGTACAAAGGACACTCTATGCTTCTTTCCTGGTGATACAAGTTCCTTCACGCTCTGCTCCCTTTCCTTTTATCTCTCTCTCTTTTTTTTTTTTTGAGAGATAAAAGGTGGTACAGCCTCATCCCAAGGAAACGCCTTTATATTGAATGAGGTACCTGATGTGAGTAAGGGTGTTAAAACCCCACCCTAATCCTCTTTAACATAAAATTACAATCACAGAATGGGGGACAACCACATAATACTGGGAATCATGACCTAATTAAATTGACACACAAATTTTGGGGGGAAGGGGTACATAATTCAATCCATGAAACAGAGTGACTGCAGGCACGTAAGGGTAAAGTAGTTAAAAATGGTTTTGCAGAGCAGGGGCCTGAAGAAAAAGTAGGAATAAATTATTGGAATTCATGGAAGAAGAGTGTTCAACAAGGATCTGTATTTTCAAAAGTTCGCGAAGAAAGAAAATGTTTGAAAGAAGGCTTGTGTCACCAAAGCAGAGTGATCCAAGAAAAAATGAGTAAAAGAAACAGCATGACTCGAGACCAACAGGAAGTTCAGGCAGGGCTGCATAGATATGGTGAGACATCCGGATATTTTTCTAAAATGATTGGAAACTGTTGAAGAATTTGGAACAGATAGTTGACATAAGATTTTCATTTTTAGAAGGTCACTTAGACTGTTGTGTGGAGGGTAGATTTTTAGGTTAGGGTGTGGAGTTGGAGAAGAGGGAAAAAATGTGGAGGAGTCTAGGTAAAAGCTGGTAGTGGCTTACTCTAGAGTTGTAGCAATGCAGGTGTTAAAAAGTAGTTAGACTGGGAACATATTTTCAGTATAAGACCTCATGATATGCTGGAAGATTGCATATAGAGCACTGTAAGAAAAAGAAAAGTCAAATATGACTTCAGCCATAAGTCAGTAATTTTTTAGGAAGAAAAACTGGGAAAAGCAAGGTGGTGGGTGTGGAGTTTTCAAGAGTTTGGTTTTGAACATCTTTAATTAGAAGAGCTTCATAGTCATCTAAAGGTGATGCTGCCTAGACAGTTGTATATATATATAAACATGGATTTTGGGGGGAGATAAGTGACTAGAGTTATAAATTTGAAAAATATTAAATGGCATTTAGAGATGGGGTGCTAGATGGGGTAATGTACCGAGAGAGTGTGCTTAGCAAAGATAAAGGCGTTGAGGACTGAGCCCCTAAGAGCGTGGGTACCACGCTCAGGAGCTCCATCCAAGAGAGTGTGAGAAAGAGACAAGTGAAGCAGGAGGCTACTCGGCTGAAACATGCCTTGATTGCAGCGATGAGCAAGTGTGTCAAGTACTATTAGAAGGCTGAGTATAACAAAGACTCAGATTTGACCATTGGAGTGTGCTGATATTGTTAGGAGCAGTTTCACTGGAGTGATAGGGGTTTAGAGATTGTAAAAAGGGAAATGGTAAAGGAAGAGGCTCCAGAAAATTTGTAATTTTATTATAAATTGGAACATAAAAACGTGGCAGTCGCTGAGGGGGTGGAAACTGTAGGGCTAAGGACATTTTCTTTTTATCTATTTATTTATTTATTGTACTTTAAGTGAAAATTTACAGTTCTGGTTAGCTTCTCATCCCCCAATTTATACACAATTTTTTATTGTGATTAAGTGAAAGTGTATAATCCAGATCAGTTTTGCATGCCCACCACTCTGCAGCTCCTTCTGCTCTCCAGTTACAGTGCCCTCCTCCTTTCCATTCTATACTTGAAGTGTAACACAACCCAAGCCCATTACCATTGACAAGCTTCTGTCTCCTCTTCTGCACTCTCTCCCTCCTTGCTAGTAAGAGGCCAGTAGGATGACATCCTGTAGATGCATAGAACCATAAAGTGCACACAGGATATGGTCACTCTGTGTCACTGAGTCTGATCCATTCCTATCTGGATGGGTTGATAGATTTGGTGATGGAAAATGTGGATCTTCTTTTCCCTCTGCTGGAGTTTTTTTGATGGAATAAAAATCAATAGTCCCTGGCTGGGAGTGAGAAGAGAGAAATGGTGTGGAAGATTTGAGGAGAGAAAAATGTTAAATAGCTTTCCTAAGTGGAGATGACAATTGACCAGGGAAAAGAACCAGGGTTGCTAGATAGTGCTGAAGGCTCCCCTGTAGTTATACTTATGGAAAGCAAACAAGCCAAGGGTAAGATCTTCAGCAAATGGAGGAAGTGACTAGGGCAATAGAAAATTCCTTCAGGAAAGGCTTTCTTCAAGGGAGCTGGGTTGGTTGGCTGGCTGGTTTGCTTGCTTGCTCTCAGCAAAGAAGAAAAGGGCCTGGCCAAGGCGACGAGGAGTAACTGGAATATTTATTCAGTCTCGGCGCAGGGTTGAAAGCAGTGCTCTCAAAGATAATCTTTTCAGTTAGTGCAAGGAAGTGATGGGAACATCTGAAAAAAGAGGTCGAGAATAAATTTTGCTGATGATGGACAAAATGGTAATATCTGGGGCTTGTACAGTGATGGGAAATAAGGCCAGATTGGATGTTTTAGAGAGGTATCGTCAAAACTATTGCAGAGAAGAGGAGTGACCTGGAAGCTGTTGAGTTCTGATGGTGACTGAAGTAGAGGAGTTGTGACACATGATGGACATACTCCTAGTAGTTTATTAGGGAAGGGGGGAAAATAAACACAACCCAAGCCTCTTACCATTGAGTCAGTTCTGCCTCACAACGACCCTGCAGACAGAGCAGAACTGCTCCATAGAGTTTGCAAGGAGCTTCTGATGGATTTGAACTGCCAACTTTTTCGTTAGCAGCTGTGGCATTTAACCACTGTGCAACCAGAGCTTCCAAAGTGCACCCCTCTATTCTTCATTAATGTCTCCTTTATGGGATTAGATCCCTGGTGGTACAGTGGTTAAGAGTTGGGCAACTAACCAAAAGTTTGGAGTTTGAATTCACAAGCTGCTTCTTGAAAACTCTATGGGGCAGTTCTACTCTGTCCTTTTGGAGTGCTCTGAGTCAAAATTCATTCAGTAGCAGTGGATTTTTTGTTTGTTTATGGGATAAAGAATCCCTGGATGGTGCAAACAGTTAATGAAATTGGATGCTAACAAAAGGTTGGAGGTTGGATTCCACCCAGAGTGGCTTTGGAAGAAAGGCTTGGCAGTCTGCTGTAAAACCAGCTATTGACAGTCCCTTGGAGCACAGCTCTACTTGAAACCCACAGGGTTGCTGTGAATCAGAATCAGCTCCACGGCAAGGGGTTTTGAAGTTAAGCAAATCATAATAAACTTGGGGGGGTGAGCAGGGTATGAGGCAGGAAGAATTAGAGTCAGTGTAGATGGTGCAGAACAAAGTGGTTCCACTGGAGAGCACAAAAGTTTGTAAGCCTCCCCTCGTGTAGCGGTGGACAATGTCTTACTAGACTTCGGAAGGACAATTTGGTCAGCTGTTCTTTTTTTGGCTGCCATTGATTCCATTCATTTCTTTATCTTATACTTTATAAAATGCCTTCTGATAGCTCAAATCTAAATCTACAGATATAGTTTCATCCTTGTAGTTTACCACTGAGAACCTGCTATGAAAACATCAGTCTCATTCAGGGTTTATGTTTTGTAAGTTTTCGGGCTCTCTGAATTCGCTCTCATGGGAAGTCCTGATGATGGGATGTATTTGTGTCCGCCCCGTGCTGCCGCCTTCTCTGTCATGACCTCCCCAGCGTTCTTCTCTGTGAACTGACTGCTTCTCTCCCTGTGGGCCATCTCAATTCACTGTGGTCTGCACTGATGTCGACATAGTAACTCACTTCTGACAAAAATCAGCCTACGATGGTAAAGTGTTTCACTTAAGACATACTCTCTACTCCCTCAGGGGAGGCAGAGGTGGACTCGTGTGTTCCTTATCTGAGTCATTGCTTGAGTCATTCAGGTGGCTGGGGAGATGTCCAAAAACTAGGGAAGTTGTGATCCTATCCTGTACAAAGTAAAAGATTGAAAATCATGGGTGGGTAGGTATTGTCAGGTAGATGTGTGTGGCCAGACTTGGAGGTTTTATATACCTATGTAATTTTTAAAAACTAAAAGTGGACAAATAGGTACAGGGCTACCAACTATGAAAAAAAAAAAAAAACCTATTTCACCAGCATTTCATTAAAGAATTGGTGATTTCATGCTTTAAAAAGGTGACATTTCACACTATGAGAAACTCATCACCTTGGCCGTTTATTTTTCTTCTGTAATATTTTAATGAAAACTCCAGCATGGATACACAACAAACGGAAGAGCAAAGTTAAGGAAAATGAAGAGGCTGGCATTTCTGAGTCCTTACAAACATGAAAGTGTGTTAGTGTTATTTAATGGCATAAAGAAAAACTACATATTTAGTTCTCTGTTCAGTCAAGCTGACTTAGAGCTTCAATCAAATCTCAGAAATATTAGAATCTATTTCCAAATACCTCTCTATATATTTACTGTTGTGTCTTCAGTATTAGTGCAAGATTTGATACAACTATTCAGACTAATCAGTATAAATTATAAATATATATATATTTTAAATATTAATTTGGTGAAAGCAATATAGTATGGTATTGAAAAAAATGGCAAACAGAAAATTCACCCAGAATTTACTACCTTACCTTTAATATTTTTGTTTTAGCATGTTTCCTAGTATCTTTAATAGGTTTCGATTTTTATACAAAGTAACAAACATAAATACATGTATTAGCTCAAGTAGCACATAGGAAGTCATAAATTCTCATATTTAAAGCACAAGAGAAACCAAACCCACTGCTGTCGAGTCAATTTCAACTCATAGTGACCCTATAGGACAGAGTAAAACTGCTCCATGTGGTTTCCGAAGAATGCCTGGTGGACTCAACCTGCTGAGATGTTGGCGAGCAGCTGTAGCTCTAAACCACTATGCCACCAGGGTTACCCCTGTCATGTTTAGAAGGTAGATGAAAAGGTCTTCAGTTTTAACCCACATCAGATGGACACTTGAGTTTGCTTTACAGCCTGTGACAGCATCTAGTGATGGAAAACTCACTGTTTCTCCATGAAAGCCATCTTCTTATCTGCTACCTCTGAAATTAACTGCTTTTTTTTTTTTTTTTGTCTGTACAGTTCCATGTGATTTCCACACATTTATCATTTGTCTGGAATTGGACCCCATAGATCAAACTCATCGCTTTTCCACATGAGGGCTTTTCAATCTCAGACATCAGGCTTCTCCTGGGTTTCTCTCTAGACTCAAATCATCATTTTTTTGTTACCATTTCCTTAGGGTTTTCAAGCCCACTCAATTCTGGATTCTTTCTGTGAAATGTCTTCCAATTTGTCAGTTTGACACTGACTTAACACAGTTCTCCAAAGCCGTTTAAACAGCACAATACAATGGAATTAGTACTTTTCTTTTTTGTGTATGTAACAGTATAGAATGAAATCTAATTTCGTTTTTTTTTTGCCAACCACATCACACTGGTGGTGTACATTGACCTTGTAGTCAAGTACAGTCTTCTGATGTTTTCCACAGTTTATGTATTCCTGTGTTGTTTTGGAAACGCTCTGGTGTAGTGGTTCGGTGCTATGGCTGCTAACCAGAACATCGGCAGTTTACATCCACCAGGTGCTCCTTGGAAACTATGGAGCAGTTCTACCCTGTCCTGTAGGGTTGCTATTAGTTGGAATTGACTTCACAGCAATGGATTTTTTTTTTAAAGTATTGTTTTAGGGAAACCCTGGTAGCATAGTGGTTAAGAGGTATGGCTGCTGACTAAAATGTCCACAGTTCCAGTCCACCTAGTGCTCTTGGAAATCCTATGGGGCAGTTCTGCTGTGTCCTTTAGGGTCACTAGGAGTCAGAATTGACTCAATGGCAATGCCTTTTTTTGGGTTTATGTTGTTTTAAGAAAACTTGGTGGCCTTGTGGTTAAGAGCTATGGCTGCTAAACAAAATATCAGCAGTTCAAACCCACTAAGCACTTCTTGCAAACCCTATGGGGCAGTTCTACTCTGTCCTGTAGGGTAATATGAGTTGGAATCAACTCAACAGCAATGGGTTTGGGTATATTATTTTATGTTATACATTTAATTAAAAATTTGCTTTGCTGTATTTAACTCCTTATTTCCACCTGTAAATACTTTAAACCTTCTGTGGGCCTTCTTTCTCCCAGGGCCTCTCTCTCAGCTTTGTTTCTTTAACGAACTGGAGTAGTTGTCGTGGTGTCCATCCTAGCCATTAATAAAGACTGACCCTGTAAGGGTTGAGGGGAAGGTGTTGTAGCCTGACTCAGATGTTGGTTCAGTAACCTTGATGCTGCCCGGCATCCATCAGTCATTGCCATAAAGATAAAAATCCTGTGAGCTCTTGTCTTTCTGTTGGTATTACCTTCCTGTCATCTAAGAATGTCTATAGTCATGTACAGAGAGTTGTGTTAGGTGTTAGAGACTATTAAACTGATTTGTGAAGAGACTTACTGGATCCTACTAAACACTTAGTAGATCCTACTAAACACTTAATAGATCCAGCTTTCTCTCATATAGGCCACAATGAGATAAAACACCTGATTATTCATTTCATTTTCAGTTATTTGAATCTGTGAAGACCTAAAATTTTAATTTAGCATGCCTTTGATGACTATATTAACATGTATAAATATTTTCCATTTAGATTTTACTTTTGTACATACATGTAAAGATGAATAAAGTTTTATTCTTGCCTTTGAAGAACTTACAGAGGCTCTGTCTGGCCTTGAGAAATTTAAAGGCATTTGATTTACCATATTTTTCTAATAGTGACCTTATGAAGCCAGTTTGCGCTGGGTTTTCCTCAACCAAATTTTCCTGTTCTTTGTGACCATCTCTGCATTGATAAAGTTTCCTCAAATATCAATTCAGTCATGAGGTTGTGGCCTGCTTTATGAGTTAGTAGAGGTATAGTAAATGATACCATGTCTGACATAATCAAAATACTCTCTGAATTATTGATTATATTTGTTTATACCTATTGACTGCTTCTGTTAGAAATAGTGTACATGTATTCTTCTCACAGCATGTGACAACTCTGTGGGGTAAATTTCATTATCGCTTCCATTTTACAGATACAAAAACCAGAAACTCTGAATCTCCAAGTATGTCAAGACCATGTACCTAGCATGTGATGAGACCAGGATTTGATGTCAGGCAGAGTCCAGATTCATACTTTTTAAAAAGGTGTATCCTGCGAATGCAAAGTCCCACTTTTGATCCAAGATTTTCATAAGGAATACAGAGCTGTAAACCATCACAGGGGCGATACATAATTGTCCTAAAATGATAATGATACAGGAACGTCACAGAAAGTTTTCCTTTTAGGAGACAATGGACCAAATATGTATAAAACAGCGTGACATTCTCCAGGCAGCAGAAGGTTCATACAGCATTTGTTCTTGTCTGGGAAAGCTGTCCTGACACAGACTGTCTGCCTTGTTATTACACCTGCACCTTTTACAAGTTTTTATGGATGCCGAGATCATCCAAAGTAAAAACTGAGAATACTGCAGCACTGTGGCTCCTTGTTTGTCACAGCAAGATGGGATATATGAAAGCACCTTGCACAGTGTCTGAAATGTAGGAAACCCTGAAGAAGCATGTCTTCATTCAGTAATAATTTTGATACACTGCACTTGGAAAGTGTGTGCACAGTAGAGGACAGCATAATATCCCTGGTTCACTAAAAGTGCACTTTAGTCTTACGGCAGGACCATTCAATATCTGGGAAACCAGAAAAGTATTAGCCTCAGCTTCAGCCATCAGGATGGTAGGGTGCAGAGGACAGGGGCCCTTTCTGCACAAAGTCTCGAGGCCAACTGTTACTTTTAAGAGGTGGCTGCAAAGAGTGGCAGGCAGTGAAGGGGCAGATTATCTCACATAGAAATCTAGTTAGTATGGGTGAGTATAGGAAACATTTGTGTGAAAAGTAGAAATAAAAGAACTTTGTTAAATATCTAATACATGTTTTTAAAGAGACAATTGAATAAGATGAATACTCTCGAGCCACTGACCACATAGCAACTACCATTAGTGATATCATCTATAGGTACAAGAAATATCGGAGGTGGCTTGAGCTGGAGATTTTTCATATAAATTAGCTGTACTACAGTTTATCTTAATCAGAAAATATATGACACAGTATATTGCGGTGTTACTGCGTATTTCTTGTTCTAAATCTGTGATCAAATAGAAGGATTTTTATGACCATAGTAACTCTTGCTACAGTTGAAGTCTGCAGAGAGAATTGGGTAATATTAAGGCTCTGTTTGCTAACAAAGAGGTAATACATTAGTTTAGCTAACTAAACAAAATCATTCTTAGGTTCTGCCTTTTAATCCTGAAAGAGACCTAGAGAAAGAAGTCAAAGAATTCAGTCTAAATGAAGATTTGATATACCTGTTAACCTTCCTTGGTTCATGTACATGAACACATTTAATTGATGATGTCATAATTTAAAATCAGGATGTGTGTTTTTATAATTATATCAATGTTGGTATCTTACTCGGAAAAAAAGTGTCTTTTAAAACATCTACTTTTTAGAAAATCAAGTCATCACATTCAGTTTAATGAAGGTATCTGCCTGTGTCATGAGGGGGCATCATATATGTGACTGGTTGTGGTAATTACTCACATTCACTGGACATAAGAACTTCCGGGCCTTCTACTACACGAAGCTGTCAGTGTTGAGGAGAGGACCTAGAGGTGTGCACTGGGTAAAACTTATTGAGTAATAAATGCCTAGTACCTGGAAGATCCTCCTAGGAAACTAGGGGAAGCAGTTGGCGTTGACTGGATTATCAAAATTTGTGGGTTCAACCTCAGGAAAATTTGATGCCATCAAATACTGCGATCTGACCACTGGCAGATACAGATCAGGGGTGTGTCATCCTTGTCCAGCAGGACTCCCCATAAGGTGAGTGCAGGAGGCACAGGTGAAGAATCTTGCTACAGGAATGGGATGTAAGTTTTTGGCAGAAAACCAGATTTAGGATAGAGCTTGTTGAAGGTTCATGAGAAGGAGGCACAGGGAAGTATGAGGCAAGGCACTGAGTTAGAACAAGCATCTGATTTCAACAGAAGGGATGCTAGTGTTAGGGAAAGCCCTGCACTCTAACTGTCCAGTGGGCAGTCAGTACTGAGCCTTTTCCAGTGGAAGGGTAAAGTGGCTTTACAGTTTCTTAGTGGAAAGCAACAGTATCCTGTGAGCCCAAATATGTGTGTTCCTGTTTGGTTACTAGAAAAGACTGGGGTCATCAGGAGTTTAATTTTACTTGGACTCACAATCAATACCCATTGAAGCAGCAGTCAAGAAATCAGAGGACACTTTGCATTGGACATATTTGCTGCAGAAGACCTCTTTAAAGTGTTAAAAAGCAGTGATATCACCTTAAAGGCTAGGGTGTGCCTGACACAAACTGTGAGGTTTTCGTTTGTCTCACATACATGTGAAAGCTGGACAATGAATAGGCAAGATCAAAGAAGGACTGACTTATTTGAATTATGGTATTGGTGAAGAATGTTGAATATACCATAGACTGCCAAAAGAATGAACAAATCTATCTTGGAAGAAGTACAGCCAGAATGCTCCTTAGAGGCAAAGATGACAAAATTACGACTTATGCAATTTGGGTGTGTTAACAGGAGGGATCATTCTCTGGAGAAGGACATCTTGCTTAGTAAAATAGACGGTCAGCAAAAAAATAGATGGTCAGCAAGATGAACTGTGCAACAATGGGCTTAAGCATAAGAATGATTGTGAGGATGGCACAGGACTAAGAAGTATTTCATTCTGTTGTCTACTGGGTTGCTATGAGTCAGAACCAACTCAACAGCACCTAACAACAACAACAATTAGGATATCTATTCTGTAGAAGATTGTTAAAATTTTAAAAATGTCTCACCTGATTATGGTTATATTTTATATGTCCTAATGTATGATGGGAAATCCTAGTGGCATAGTGGTTAAGTGCTATGCCTGCTACCCAAAAGGCTGAGAGTTAAAATCCACCACGTGGTCCTTGGAAAGGTTATGGGGCACTTCTACTGTGTCCTGTAGGGTTACTATGAGTCAGAATCAACAGCAATTTCTTTCTTTTTTTTTTTTCCTGGTTTGTAATGTGTGGTGGGATGCTTGGTGGCTAGGAGCGTGGCTGTTAAGCAGAAGGTCAGCAGATCAAATCTACTAGCTACTCCTTGGAAACCGTAGGGGACAGTTCTACTCTGTCCTATAGGATCGATATAGGTTGAAATCGACTCATGGGCAATGGATTTTTTTTTTAATGTGTGATGAGCTCAACCAGTTATCACAATAGTTAACTAAAAAACACATTAGATGATTTTGAAGTATAGGTTGTATAAATTAAAAACAACCAGGTCTAACAATTTACTTTTGCAGTTCAAATGGCCTATACTGTTGTATGTGGTTAAGTTGATTCTGCCTCATAGAGACCCTACAGGGCAGAGTAGAACTGCCTCATGGTTTCCCAGGCTGAAATCTTTATGAGAGCAGATTGCCGGGCCTTTTCTCCCACTGACTGCTGGTAGGTTCAAACCAGTGACTTTTTAGTTAGCAGCAAAGCACCTAATTATTGCACCACCAGGGCGTCTTGAAAGGGCCTGTAGTGTGTCTTTACTCTGCCCACTTTGCTTAAGCAGTGTCGCGTACCAAAATGCCAAATACCAGGGCTTCCCGCCACCTGGTAGATTCATTCTTCTGCACAACTCTAAAAATACTTGAATTGTATTTACTTGTATAAAGTTTTGTCCTAAAGGCTGTAAGTAGATTTAGTTGAGTTTGTTCAATTCAGTGTCTGTTTCTTCCTTAGTATTGTAAGAAAGAGAAATGATAATTTTGTAGTTTCTCGTGACAGGTGGTAAAGTAAGGTGAATGGTTCATAGTTTCTCGTGTGTGAGCATTTTCTCAGCGTGAAGCCAGGTCTCAAGTATGTGCACCTTCATTAATCTACAGTGTGGCAGTGCGTTTATTCAGCTAGCATCAATTAAGGGTCTACAGAATTCTCAGCTCCGACCACACACTATAGAAAGAATGAAAAAAAGAAAAAAAAAGGATACTCCTTTCCTATAAATTGGCCACAGAGTATAAAAAATGCCCAAATGCTTTCCAAAATAATTTTACTGACCCACAGTAAGAGAAACAATGAGTCTCAGCAGTTGGAATATATTTCTTTTCATGCTTTAGTACACTCACCTTCCAGGCTCTTTCTAACCAAAAGGAAAAAAAAAAACAAACCAACCAACTCCACTGTCATGGAGTCAATTCTGACTGATAGCAACCCTACAGAACAGAGTGTCACTAGCCCAAGGGGTTTCCAAGGAGCACCTGATACATTCAAACTGCATAAGTTTTGGTTAGCAGCCATATCTCCTAACCATTTACCACCAGGGTTTCCATCTAACCAAAAGCATGAAATTCAGTTCATTCTATGTGAGATGACTTGGGCTGATTCTATGACCATTAGGTCAGTGATGCTAGGCAATTTACATGGAAATCTGTCCTGTAAGCTGACCCCAATTATTCCAGTGCCCTGTATACTCTAAATCATGTATGATTCATCCCATTCAGCATTATGCTCCTGTTAAGTGATACTACAAATACTGTCCTGAGGAAGCCTATTTGAGAAAATCGGGGAATATCCAGCATTTTTCATACATAGGATGTCATAAGTAAGTCCATATGTACTCATAACATACCAGGGATAGATCACCCCTCCCCATCCCATTTAAGATTGTAATTAACTATCCATTAAATTTGTTTTATAACGGAACCAGTCATGTCTCCTTAATAGGTGAGAATAAAAGGCTGAAAGATCAGTTCAGATCACTACTAATTTGACTAAATATGCTAATATCCATATATACACCAGTGATATATTTTTTCATGTAGGTTCCATTCTCTAAACCGAAAACCCCAAATATAATCCCTGTATCCAGCATTACTTCATAGACATCAGGTCATCACAAAACCTTTAAAAAAAAAGTTACAGTGACTTTTGATGGGTAAAATGACAGTTGTCTGGGGAGGAGCATGGAGGGATAAATCTATCCAGCAGTAACCAACCATTTATAGGGTTGCTATGAGTTGACATCAACTTGACAGCACTGGGTTTGGTCTTTCTTTCTTTCTTTTTTTTTTTTTTGATACATCTTTGTGATTTTCATGTGATTATAAATCTGGTATTATGATATTTCTTAAAATGATATGTTTTTATTGTGTGCCATCAGGTCAGTTCCAACTCATGCTGACCTTGTAGGACAGAGTAGAATTTCCCCATAAAGTTTCTTAAGCTGAATCTTTGTAGACTGACACAGTGGTGACAACTGTGGGCTCAGACAGTGTGAAGAGGTGCAGGAGTGGGCAGTGCTCCAGTCTGTTATACACAGAGTTACTATGGGTTGGGAACAACTTGATGGTACTTAATAACAAGGATATTTATGGGATCAGATTGCCAGATCTTTTATGCCATGGAGATGGTGGGTGGGTTTGAACCTCAACCTTTTGGTTCACAACCAAATGTTTAACCATTATACCACTGCCAAGCCAAGCCAAGTGCTGTTGAGTCGGATCCGACTCATGGCGACCCATGAGTTGGATTATACCACTAGGGCTCCTAAAATGATGTAGAGGGAATAATTATAACATAAATGAGCATAGTTGTTGATTTAATACAATTTTCACAAAAGATTAGAGTTTTTTTTTAAATAACATTTGGAGAGAAATTGTTTTCTGCCTTTTGTAAAACTGATCATCATATCCTGTCCCTTACCAATCAAAGCAGAAATTCTCAGATTTTAAAAACAGAAGACGTATTTTTAGATTATTATGACAAATGGTTAACTTTCTAATTCTTTATTCCAGGGAGTCTCAGTCAACCTGATGTCTTCCTGTCTTTATTTCCCCCTGTGCTCCCATCAGCAAGAGAGTTTTGCACAACAAAAATTGACCTTGCTATGAATTTTGCTCAGAGCTGCAACCACCTAGAGAATTACTCTATTGTACGTGTCATTGTCTTACGAGGCAAGAATTACTCTGCATGTTGACCTGTATGCATAAAGCTTACTTCAGCAAAAATTACAGGTTGCCTCTATACTGGAGAAGTTTTTGAAAGACATCCATAATTATATTGTAAACTACATTGGGTTCTTAGAAATGTACCTTTTGCTCTTGCATGAGTTGTTTTCACTCGTTCTTCATCATAAAACAGAATATTCCTGCTTATGTAAGTTCTTCATTGGTAGATGTATGAAAGCAATTGCAACACTTAAAAATAACTTCTAAAAAGACCCAGGACAGAATTATAGAACAGAAGCTGGAATAGTTTATAAGAACACTATTAGGCATTATGTCTTGGCTCAAAAATATTAATTTTAATATATTCACCACACTGTAACCTCAGCAGTTAAACTAAGTGTTAACCCAGCAAGAACCTCAGATAAAATCAACCTAAAAGATATGTGAAGGTTGTTGTTGGGTACCATCCCGTCCACTGCGACTCCTAGACACCCCATGTGACAGAGCAGAATGTTCCCAGAGAGTTGTCTTGGCTGTAACCCTGAAGTGAGCTGATCTCTAGGTCTTTGTCCAGAGTTGCTGCTGGGTGGTTTTGAACCAGCAGCCTTTCAGTTAGCAGAGTTAGCAGTGAGCATTTAAGCATTGGGCTACAAGGGCTCAAGGAAAGTTAATGCAAGACTAAAAGAGTATTATATAAATATGGCTAAATTTCAGTGATTGAAGAGTGAATATTTTTGAAAGTTGGGGCAATCTTTTACCTCCTATTTTCTTGAGACTTTGAGGACTATACCCTTGGGTTACCATTGAGTAGTTAAAGATTTCGATATTTCTCTTTTAAAGAAAGACTTCCGCCTTCCCCTCATGCCACCTTACATAAGTGCATTTCTGTTGTGAATTTATGGATTATACATTTAATTAAGGAGCCCCGGTAATTAAGAAATGGATGATCTTCCCAACCTGAATGAACAGGGCTGCCTCTTCCGTACTTGTCGGCTTGCCTAATCTTTGCGTATCCCCTCAGATGATAGACAGTTGCCCAGAGAGAGATATTCTAATGCCATAAATAGAGGGGAACTCTGTTCTTTTTAGCAAACACCTGACCAGTCAAAGAAATTTTGTCTTGAAGGCTAGAATGTCAGATAGGAGATGGAAAGCAAGTTTGAATGTTTTCTGGCCCACTTAGATTTTTTTCTTATTTACTTATATTTTGTTGTGCTTTAAGTGAAAGTTTACTTTCAAAATTCAGGTTAGTTTGTCATATTAAAACTTACACACAACTTGTTATGTGACCCAACTTGCTCTCCTTACACTGTGACAAGACGTCCTTCATCCCCATGCTGTATCTGCCGTCCACTTACCAGCTCTTGTCCACCCTGCCGTGTCATCTCACTTTTGGACAGGAGCTGCCCAGTTAGCCTCCTGTACCTACTTAAGCCAAGAAGCACATTCTTCCCTAGTGTCATTTTATATCTTATGGTCCTGTCCAATCTTTGTCTGAAGAGTTGGCTTCAGGATTGGTTTTAGCTCTGGGCTTATAGAGAGTCCAGGAGCTGTGTGTTCCAGGGACCCTGTAGCTTGTCGGATCGTCAAGTTTGGTCTTTCCACTAAAGTTTGAGTTCTGCACCCCACTTTTCTCCCACTGTGTCAGGGACGCTTTATTGTGCTCCCTGCCAGGGCAATCATTAGTGGTAGCCGTACACCATCTAGTTCTTTCTGTCTCATGCTGATGTAACCTGTGGCCCTTTCCATCTCTTGTAGCTCACTTAGATTTTTATATCAAGTCTCTAGAATGATGTTGATACTGATGTTAATCTTTATTCTCTTACACTCTTATCACACTAAGTTTTGCTTCCTTTTAACTCCACCTTACCAAAAAATAGGTAATCTTGGTGGCGTAGTGGTTACAAATTTGGCTGCTAACTAGAAGGTCAACAGTGTGAATTCATGGAGTACTCTGGAAATTCTGTAGGAAAGTTCTTCTCTATCCTACGGGGTCACCAGTAGTTTGAATCACCTCAACAGCAATGAGTTTTGTTTATTTTTTGGTAGTTAATAATGCCACCTTCTAATGATTCACTTTCTAGCCACAAACAAGTAAGCTGTGTGAAACTCCTCATTTTTATTCTGTGCAAACTTGCATCTTGATTTCTTCAGAGTAGCCCTCTCTCTGTGTTCCCACTGCTGTAATTCTTGCTCAGAAACTAATGTCTAAGTGACCTGCTTTGCTATGGTCTCCTTGCACTAAGTCAGAAGGATTACTCTAGAACATAAGTCTCATACTGGTATCTTATACTAGGATTTTCTTTAAACATGACAATAGAAGGATTCCCATAATTTATAGGATAAGCTAAAAAGGCTGAGTTTAGCTTAAAAAACCCTTTAGGATCTGGGTGCCTGCATAATTCTCTTATCTCATAAATTGCCACTTTTCTAAAACTACCTTTCCTCCAGTCTTGGAGAAGTTCCTGGATTATGAGTAGTATTTCTGTTGCCCTCCTCTCCCCACTTTGGCCACAGTTCAATCCTACTTACTGATACAGACCCAACTCAATCATCTTTTCCTTTAAGAAACTTTCGTTAACTCCCAGCGTGAGTTAGGTGCCCCTTCTGGTGGCACAGTGGTTAAAAGCTTAGCTGTTGACAAAAAGCTTGGCAGTTCTGATCCACCAGCCCCTCCTTAGACACGTTAGGGGGCAGTTCTGCTATATCCCTGTGGGGTGCTGTGAGTTGGAATTTACTCAATGGCAACAGATTTGGCGTCTGTTTTTTTTCTTCCTCCAGTGGGCTCTCAGATGTACCCAGTACATCTTACTGTCTCAGCACCTTCCACAATGGACCTTACTTCTTAGCTACAGTGACTTACACATTCATTAACATTGGATACCTTTAGGCTGTTGTTCAGTGAGTATTTATCAATATTGTATAACTTAAGGATTGCTATATGGATAAACTTGCCATTCTAGTTATTTTTGTCTCTTGTCCTTTTTACTTTGATTGTGACTTGTTTTGTTTTCCATTCTGCAGTTATTTTTATACTTGGCTTCTATGAGTGTTATTTTAGAACCAGGTTAAGATAAAATCCTGTATTAGATGTAGCAGCTACTGACTTACATTACTAAGAATAGTCATTGTAGTTACCTTGGAAATTAGACCTTAAAAGGCATGGTCTCTCAAGGAGTGACTTTAAAACTGATAATCTATGTATGTGTCTGACAGATTTAATCAATAGTTGAAACTATATGGGCAAATTTGTCTTGGTGAACTTTGGCCATTAAAAAAAATGACACAGTGCTAACTATTATCTAATTTCAAATGTTGGCTTTAGCACTTTAGGCACATTTTTTAAGAAAAAATGGCTCACATCACCCTCTCAGCCTTAAAAACCTTAAAATGTTCTTTAGTAGGTTAAAAAAATCTTCAGAAAGCTTCTGATATTTTATTCTTCTCCTGTTATTCTAGGATGACACTTTAGTTGATGAACTGTCTAAATTTCAAAAAAAGGAACTTACTGTCTTCATTGTTATCATGAAGTAGGAAATTGTATAACTACTTGGGGTGAGGGTAGAGTTTTCTCAGAAATTCTTAAGTGAGCATTTCTTGTATACTATTTTCAAGAGTGCTACTCTTGCCATTGAAAGTGTCTAGTGTCTAGATCTGCTCCTAGATACATGCCCCAGAGACCTGAAAGCCGGTACTTGAACAGGTACCTGTACCGCAGTATTCATTGCAGCATTAGTCACCACAGTGAAAGGGTGGCAACAACCCAGATGTCCATTGATAGGTGAGTGGGGAGACAAAATGTAGTCTATACATACAATGGGATATGATCCAGCCATAACGAGAAATAAAATTCTGTCACATACTGTGACATGGATGAACCTTGAAAACATGATGAATAGAATAAATGACAAATACTGTATGATTCTGTTGGTATGAAATATCTAGAATAGGAAAGTGCACAGAGAAAAAAGTTTATTTGGGGTCACTAGGAGCTGAGAGAAAGAGGAAATAGGAGTTATTGTTGAAGGACCCACTGAGTTTCTGTTTTGGGTAGTCTAAAAATTTGGGGGAATGGCTTGTGGTGATGGTGGCGTAACATGATGAGACTGTAGTTTAGTGTCCCTGAGTTGTACACTTGAAAGTGGATAAAATGGCAAACTGTTATATGTGTATCTTTACCACAATAAAATTAAAATAATATTATGAAGACGGTTGCTTTATTAATTGTATGGTTTGGGGATCTAAGCAAAGTAGTAAACTGGGTCCTTCAGCAGATTCTGGATTATCAGGAAAAAAAGTCCACATATCAGTTAGTGTCTGTTTCACATTAATGTGGGGAGTAAATGAATGAAGACATCTGGATACACATTTTCCAAAATTTTCTAGTTAAGATTTTGGGTCACTTCAAAAGTAAGGAGTTCCCATATGAAATTTGTATACATTCAGTTAATGACAAATTAATTGCATTGTTAATAAGAAAGTTGACAAGCATTGTTATAATTATGTTTACCTAAAATCCACTGGAAACATCTAGTGATTTCACTTATTTAAGTCCATTGCCTTATTATTCAGGAACCTTTAGCTTTCTTTCTCTTATTTGCTGACCTTTACTTGCTAGAATTCTATCAAATGTAGTATTGTATTATTAATTTCAGTGTCCATGTGTTCATTGCTAGTATATAGAAATAAAATTGATTTTTGTCTCTTTATCTTGTATCATGCAACCTTGATCAGCTCCCTTAGTTCTACAAGGTTTTTGTAAAAATCACTGGAATTTTTCCTGGAGGTAATTATGTTATCTGAAAATAAGCTTTAGTTCCTCCTATCTATGTGATTTTTTATGTCTTCCTTCTTGCCTTATTTTGCTGGCTAGAGCATCTGATATTATGTCGAATAAGAGTGACGAGAGCAAAATTCTTGCCTTGTTCTCAACTTTAGGGGGTAAACATTCTTTTGCTATTAAATAATGTGGTAAAAACCCAGTGCGTCGAGTTGGGGCCGACTCATGGCGACCCTAGAATATTCTGTTAGCTGTGAGTTTTTGTAGATTTCCTTTATCAGGTTGAGAAAGTTGCCTTCTATTCATAGTATTTTGAGAGTTTTTGTCATAAACGAGTGTTGAATTTTAGTACATGTTCTTTTGTATCCAGTGATATGATCGTGTGCTTTTTTTCAGCCAGTTAACATGAAGGATCGCATTGATTTTCAAACATCGAACCAGCCTTACGTCCCTGAACTAAACTTCACTTGATGATCTGTACAGAAGTGGTGAATTTTGCTCATTAATGTGTTTGAAAAGATTTTGCACCTAAGTTCATGAGGAATATTGATCTATAGCTTTTTGTACTGTTTTGTCTGATTTTGGTATAAGGATAATTTTAGCTTCATAAAATGAATTAGGAAGTATTCCCTCTCCTCTTTCTTGAAAATGTTGTGTAGAATTTGTATAAAATCTTCTTCATTGTACAAAATTTGTAGAATGCTGCAGTGAAAGTATGGATATTTTTTCCCACCCAGAACTTTCTCTTTGAGTGTCAGTGCCACAAATGATTGATCTTTTATTACAGTCCTACATGTTCTTAAAACTCTTTTTTGTTTGTACTTTTCATTATTTTTTTTAGTGTCTTCTCCCTATAGTCATACTGAGTAATTTCCTTTGTTGCATCTTCAAGTTTGATGACCCTTTCCTCTGTTCTTTTCATTTTGCTCTTGAGCCCATCTATTCAGATTTTTGTACCCTTTATTTTACTTTAGTTCCAAATTTTCCATTTTGTTTTCTTTGTATATTCTACTTCTTTGCAGTGGATTTCTATTCTTCCTTTTTAAAAAGTATGAATGCCCATAATTTCTTTTTGAAGAATTTTTATGATAACTGCTTTAAAATTCTTGTGAGCTGATTCCAGCATCTTTGTTACCTCAGTGTTGGTGTCTCATTCAAGTTGAGACTTTCCTGTTTCTTGATATAATGAGCCATTTTTCTATTGACTCCTGGGCATTTTGGGATTAATGTTATAAGACTCTCGATCTTATTTAAATCTGTTTTAACAGTCCTCTTCTGACACTCTGCCTGTGAGAGACGGGGTGCGTCACATCGGTACTTTCAAGTAGGGGTATATGTCTAGGTTCCTCAGTAAGCCTCTGCTGATACTCTGGGGAAGAGGGGCTTCTTGTTACTGCTTCCCCTGTGGCCTCCACCGACAGTGCTAGAAGAGGAATCTCCTTAATAACTAAAACCTGTTGCCAGGAGTTGTTTCTGACTCACAGAGATAGGAAGAAGGAAAACTGCTCTATAGAGTTTCCGGGGAGTGGCATTTGAACTGCTGACCTTTTGGATAGCAGCCATAACACTTAACCACTAGCTACCAGGAGATGGTAAAAGACCTAGCTCCTAACTAGGCTTTCTTTGGCATCAACCTGTGGGAAGGGTAAAGGACCTTTTTTTTTTTTGTTTGAACAGGTTAGTTCATCCTCCTTCACTAATACTATGGGAAGTAAGTGTAGAGAGAGGTTTCCTACCACCAGGCAAGGTGAAGATATAAGTCCTGATTCATAATTTGATCATGTCTAAAACAATTCCAGTGATTGGGACACAGCATTATAATTGGGTCAGTTGGAGATCTAGATTCCTACTTGACTAATCTGAGTGCATATAGGGGCACAGTGTTTTCTGAGATGTTGGGCTGGTGTTTATGTGGATTGTGTAAAAATTTCTCTTTTGTTATTTTTTGGGGGGCTTTTTTGTCTGTGTCTTTTGGCATATCTAGGACACTGACTTCTCTACCCCCCAAATCAAGATATATGAGGCAAAAAGAAAACCCAGGGAACTCATTCCTGTATCGTTCCCCCAGGTCCCAAGCTTCCTAGTCAGTCTGGCTTCTCTCTTGTTTCTCAGGGTCTTCTAATTTTTTGTATATGTAATATTCAGGATATTTAGCTGTACTTACCAGGAAGAATCAGGAGACAGGTGTCTACTAAATCTGGTTTGCACCTGAAAAGTCTAGAATACCATTTAAAAATGGTAATCACATTATACTGCTGTTCCAAGTTTAAAACATTTCCGTGGCCTTCCATGGCCCTTACAATACAATGCAAACCAATCTCAGCGACTTGATGATGTGATCTTGTCCAATCTCTTTAACTGTTCACTTAGGGTAATCTTTTCACGTTCTATTCGTCTGGCCTTATGTTTCCTCAAATATGCAGACTCTTTGCCCACTGAAAATCTTTTCCCATGTTATTCTCTTAGACTAAACCATTTTCTTTGATGCTGCTTGGCTCCATCACAGCCTTCAGCGCTACATTTAATTATACCCTCGTTATCATGTACTCCTCTCTTCACCCTACCTAACACCACTGCACTTTCCTTATGCCTTAGACTTTTCAGTCATTCTTTTCCATAGTTATTGTGACATGGCCATGATCTTTTGGAAGATGCATTTAACTGACATTTCATTGGAAAATACTAGTATGTTACAATCAGTCAGTCATCAACAAACACTCAGACACAAAGAAACCTTAAGTTGTAGGTCGATATGTCACCATTCTCACAGTTGCTAATTTACTTATTTTGGATTTGTGTTTCATTCAGCTAATATCTGCTGAGTGGCTGTTATGTGAGAGACGTTATTGTAGGTATGGGGAATATACCATGAACAAAGCTGTATTTTTTTCTTGTGCCATTTACATTCTAATGGAGAAGGCAAACAATAAAATATGAAATAAATGTATATAGGTCATATAGTGAGTATAACAGAATAAGGTGAAAAAGTGAGAGAAATGTCTTGTATGAAACAGCCAGAAAGGCTTCTTTGAAGTGAAGTAATATTTGAGCAAATACCAAAAGGAAGTCAAGGATCAAGCCTTGGAGATACCTAGGGAAAGAGATTCAAAGCAGAGGAAATACTAAGGGCAGATGTCCTCAAACAGAAGGGTGTGTGCCACCAGTGAGGGAGAGCAAGGAGAATAGGTGTGGCTGGAGCTCTGGGAAAGGTGAGGGAATGTTGGCGATGTAGTCCGAGGGGTAGCTGGCCTAGACCATTGAGGGAGACTGTTAACAGACTTTGACTATGACATGTCACATGTGCTTGCTACACACGGCGACCCTCGATACTGAGTGACCAAAAATATTCCACTTTGGGGCATGTGGCAGTTATCTGGGGAGATTTATTTCAGAACATTATTTGATAGCTCTAAAGTCTAGTAAGATAATATACATACATAGTATCTGCAAAGCCTGATTTCCCTAATTGACTCTAGGAAGGCAGACAAAATGAAGAGAAGACAAAGATAATTAGCGTAAATTATGAAAAAGCAATTAGATGTAGTTTTAAAAGAAAGGAACTAATTGTTTCTAAGTTGTTTACAGTTCCAAATTTACGGTTGTTTAATTGTTTTCCTATAGGGCAACATAATCAGTATAAGTATCTGAATCAAGTTCTGTGGATTAAGTGAAAAGCTGAACAGAAAATGAAGGTATTCCAGAAAAGCAAAATGGGAATTTGAATACATGCCATCTTGTATTTTTTTATTGAAACTTGAAAACTGCACTTCATGCGTATATAGTCAATCCTTATTTTTCGTGGATTCCATATTTGCAAGCTTTCTTACTAAGATTTATGTGTAACTCCAAAATCAATACTCGTGGCATGCACAGAGCTGCAGATTTAAGACTCCTGACATGGTGCGTTTCCAGCCTGTGTAGCAGAAGACAACACTTTGCTTTCTTGTTTCAGTGCTCATAGTGTAAAAAAAGTGTACTTTCTGTACTCTAGTGGTGTGTGTGTGTGTGTGTGTGTATACACACACACATATATATACACACATATATATATTTAAGTTCTTGTGCTTTTTCTTGATGATGTCACCACTTAAAGTGGTAGTACTGAAGTGCTACCTAGTGTTTCTAAGTGCAAAGTGGTGGTGATCTGCCTTAGGGAAAAAATAGTTGTGTTTCTATAAGCTTTGTTCAAGCATGAGTTATAGTGCTGTTGGCCATGAATTTATTGTTAATGAATCAACAATAAGGTACATTCAGAAAAAGGAAGAAAAAATTGGCTAATCTGTATCTGAGCCTACTCCAGAAAATACTAACATAATATCTCTAGTGCTTGATGATGCTATAGAAATGACTTGTGATTCCTGAAATGAAGACTGGTTAGCAAAACCATAGCAGACATAGTTATTGTCAGGCTGAAAGCCAAAGAAATTTATAGCAGTGTTCCCCAGGATAAGGAAAATGATAATTCCTCTCAACTAGTGTTTTATTATGAGGAAATATTTCATGTTATTATTTGTAAT
The DNA here is from genome assembly GCA_028571685.1 of Heterohyrax brucei. Taxonomy (NCBI): domain Eukaryota; kingdom Metazoa; phylum Chordata; class Mammalia; order Hyracoidea; family Procaviidae; genus Heterohyrax; species Heterohyrax brucei. The sequence goes on from CM053152.1 coordinate 43,962,328, forward strand.
AAATGCATATTAAAGAAAGTATATTTACACAGACACAGATAAGATCAGTGTATTGATTGATTGATGAAAATGTTGTGATCAGGAACCTAACCATGCACGTCCCTAAGGAGCAGTGGCTCAATATTCACTTATTTAGTGTTTGTGGCAACTTTACGGAACATACCAGTGTGGGTGACGATAGTCAGCTGTTTATGAAATGTAATATTGTCATTTTGTAGATGTGAAAAGCATTAAATGTTATCTCTGCTGTTACAAAGAAAGCAAGTTGCTGTCCTGAACAGGAGATGTAAAAATGCCCCCTTTCCCTCTCTGGTGTGTGCTCATTGACCTCCTTCCTCCATTCCAGCTCACATGATGAAGAACTTGAAATCTGAAGTTGATGTGTAAGATTTTGAAACAGAAAAGTTTAATCCTTTTTTTTTTTTTTAAAAAAAAAAAAGCAGTAATTGTTGCTGAACTCAAACTAAGCAGAACCACATTCTTTGGTCTTCGGTAAACATAGTTATTCCCAGAACCAGACTACTTTTTTCTCCTTTGCCACCCATTTCTTCCCTAATGAGCTGGGACTCCTGTTACATACTCTCTATCAATCCATGTATTGTACTAAAAAATATGTACAGGAAAATGTAAATTACAGTGCTTTACATTTGTTGTTTCAGGTGCCACTGAGTCAGCTCTGACTCACAGGGACTTTCTGTATAAGAGAACAAAGTGTCAGCTGGTCCTGTGTCATCCTTACAGTCCTTGCTATGTTTTGAACACATTAGTGCAGCCATTGTGTCAATCCAATTAAGAAAAGCTTCCCATTTTATAATTACTATAATTATGTGCTAGATCATGTTCAACCCTAGTAAACCACTAGAGATTCTTTAATTTCACTTTGCTCTTTATCACTCGTAGCACTTCCCACAGACTGCCCCCTTTATCTGGAATGTCTGTCTTCCCTATCCATCCTCACTTTAACTTATCAGCTCATGCTTATTTCTCCGGACTCAGATTGTATGTTATTTCTTCCATAAACTTTCCCTAATCATCCCCTTCTGTGTTAGATACTGCTCTGCACCTCAACATTCTGCATATCTGTATTGTGGAGTCTAACATGGTGTTTGATTGTTTTTTAAATACATCTTCTATACCAGACCAAACCAAACCCACTGCTGTTGAGTTGATTCTGACTCCCAGTGACCCTATGGGACAGAGTAGAACTGCCTCATAGAGTTTCTAAGGAGTGCCTGGTGGATGTGAACTGCAAACCTTTTGGTTAGCAGCCATAGGACTTAACCACTATGCTACCAGGGTTTCCACATCTTCTAAAGGAGACAACAAACTCTTTGAGATCAGGGGACTGTATTTTAACTTTCCCTATGTCCATAATACATGCATAGCACAATGTTAGGAATATGGTTAGATGCTAAATATTTGTTCAGTGATCAGATGAGCAGAATTCCAAACAAATATTACATTATTGAACTAAAAGTTATAATGAGAAAATTACAGTAAATTCTAATATCATGAAAACATTTACAACTTATAATACCTTTTAACCTAGATGTACTATAGTATAAACTCACATTTATAGTTTGCTCAACTATTCTGATGTTCAGATATGTCTTGATTCCTGCTAAATATACATCTTACTTGCTCGTGGTAGTCATTGAGAGTCTACATCAAATTAAAATTGGAATAAAATTTCTTAATGATATATTTTTTATTAAACTTTGACAGTGAATCAAAACAATCTAAAATTATTGGTTTAACATATTGATTTCTTCTGTACATTTCTGATTTTTTAAATTCATTGCTAATTGTAAACTGTTCAATAAATGGGATGGTCATGAGAGAAGCCACTTAATGAAGAACATGATTTTGTTGAAAAAGAAAAAAATGGTATTACATATGTTTCTCCCTTTCTTCAAGATGTAACAGCAACTTTGTGAACACAAACTACACCAACCATTACCATGACAATAATAGATTTTAGCATCCATTTCAAAGCTGAAGTATTAGCTCCTCAACAATACCCTATTTTCTTATATCTTCAAAGAGGAATTGACATGAAATTTGAAATACTATCATTGAGATCCTTAAGAACATTCCAGAAGTATTCACTAATAGAACGGCTGCCCTCTGGAGGTATAGCTACACTTGTTTTAGAGCATATGCTGTAGTAAAGGATTTTAATCTTTAGAATTTTGAAGAACTGGCAAGGGAACTTATTTTCTCTTCTAAATTATGTATTTGACATTTGTCGCCTTCCCATTTTAGTCAAATTTACCAGCGTTGTGGCTTTCTTACACCCCTATTTAAATCTGAAACTGCTTTGATTTCTTCACAAATCAGTGAGTTAACTGTATAGGAAATAACCTGTTCTTATTATGCCTCATACTTTGTAGGAAAAAAATAGTAGACTAGTTTGGTGCACGGGCTTATTGATGGAGGAGAAAAAGATTAAAATGAATGCTTATAGCAATAGTTTGACATGTAGTCCTTTTTATAAAAATTGCATATTGTGATTTTTACTGAATTCCAAATTAACTTCATTTCTACAACTGTTGTCTCACTATACTTTCCCAGAAAGAAATTTAGAATGTTAGGTCAAGGTGATTACTCATATCAAGTCTAAATTTTAATCCTGCTAAATGATTATATTGTGTTTTTGTCCTTGTGCTCTCCAAATTATCATTCATATTTGTATTTTAAGATGTTAATAACAACATCTTTCTGTATACTACAGCCTGTGATAAAGTTATATGGCTACATTTGTGATGTTTTCTGTCATACCACTGTGAAATTATTAACTACTCCTTTGCTGTTCAAAAGCATTCATTTATTGAACAACTTTTTTTAAATAATAACTATCACAGCAATGATCAGTCTCACCAGAAGCTTTTAAAAATCACACACACGTAAAACCTGAACTTTAAATAAAAGAAAACAAATAATGTCTGTATAATCAACTCAATGGCAAACAGAAAACAAGAGGACCTTCAACACGATGGACTGACACAGTGGGTGCGATGATAGACTCAAACATAGCAGTGGTTGTGAGGATGGTACAGGATCAGGCAGTGGTTTGTACTGTTATGTTTGTATGTATGGTCATTGTGATTTGGCACTTGCTAGATGTCACTTAACAACAAGAACAGCAATACATTTATTTCTCACAACCGAAGTTGCTGTATTCACCAAAATTAGGAGGTACTATACTCAACAGCATTTTGATTAATGGAGAAAGGATTGATATTGTCAAGGATTTAATTTTACTTGGGTCCACAGTCAACACCCATGGAAGCAGAAGTCAAGAAATCAAAAGATGCATTGCACTGGGAAAATCTGCTACAGAGAATCTCTTTAAAGTGTTAAACAGTACAGATGTCACCTTGAAGACTAAGGTGTGTCTGACCCAAGCCATATTTTCAGGCACATTGTATATATGCCAAAGCTGGACAGTGAATAAGGAAGATAGAAGAAGAATTGATGTCTTTGAATTGTGGTGTTGGAGAAGAATATTGGAGGTACCATGGACTGTAAAGGAACAAACATCTTTTCTGGAAGAAGTACAACCAGTGTGGTCCTTGGAAGCAAATGTGGTGAGACTGTGTCTTACATACTTTTGACATGTTGTCAGGAGGGATCAGTCCCTAGAGAAGGGTATCATGCTTGGTAGAGTGGAGAGTCAGCAAAAAAGAGGAGGACTCTCATAGAAATGGATTGACACAGTGGCTGCAACAATGTGCTTAAGCATAAAAACAATTGTGGGCAGGGAGCAAGACCAGGAATTGCTTTTTTCTGTTATGCATAGGGTTGTTGTGAGTTGAAACTGATTCAACAGCATCTAAGAACAACATACTCAGAATATATGGGGAGGAAATAAGGTTCCCCTGTTTTTCAGCTACTAATTATGGTTCTGCAGGTACCCTAAAATAGCAAAAACCAAAGACAAATCAAACCCATTGCCATGGAGTCAATTCTGACTCATAGGGACCCTGTAGGACAGAGCAGAACTTCCCCATAGAGTTTCCAAGGAGCAGCTGGTTGATTCAAACTGCCAGCCTTTGGGTTAGCAGCCAGAATACTTAACCACTAGGCCACCAGGGTTTCTAAAATAACAGATGTTTGGCATAATGCTTCTACTTCATTCTGTTCTTAGTCTTCTTTACCAATCAAAAGCCAATAACAGAAATATTATTCCACCTTAAGTGGTGTCTTCCTTTTCTTTCTTCACTACTTCTTTGCACTTTTTAGTGATTGCAGAAGAAGGGAGCTAAATAGTAAGAGAAAGACACCCCTTCTTGGAGTCATAGAGTCTCTTATGTGATAATCACTTAGGGCAGTGATTTTTAGAGCATAGGCCCCAGAGTATCACCATCACCAGGAGTTTGTTAGGCACACACGTTTTTGTGAGCATGAGGCCGGGCAAATCTGTATTTTAATAAGCCTGCAGATGATTCAGAAGCACACTAAAGTTAGACCACCATTATCACAATCACATGCTGATCATCCATTAGAGAATGCACATTATTCTTGAAGTTCTTTTCGCAATTTATTGGTTAAATACAGGGAACTTGATTTAATGAGAGATACTGTGCCTTTGGGCATGTAGCAGATTAGAAAATTTATTCCTGAACAGTTGTTACTAGAAGGCAGTTACCTTCTGAATTACAACATGAGGTTGGAGAACATCAAATCCTGAGGAGTCTTCATAGGATTTATATCTTGAAATTTCTTTGTCTTACTCATGGGCTAGAAAGACCTTCTTCATTAAAACATGTTTTGTGTAGAAAGGTGGCCCTGCCCTCCTTCCCTCCTTCCCCCATCAGCTCTGCCTTACAGCCTTGCCTTCTCCACTTCATGCTTTTTAAAGAATCTTTGAAGACATTAGCTTTTGCTATAAACGTCATGTGCTTATTATTTAAACCCCAAACCAAAAAAAACCTCTCCTAAAAGAATACTAAATGTAAAAACCATTGTCATCGTGGAGGAATTTGTGTTTTTATTTAGAATTTACATCTATCTCCCATCCATCTGTCTCTCAGTGAAATTTTAGGTCGTGGTAGATTATGCTTTTTGAGCTGCTTTATACATAGTAAGCTCTTTAATGAGACCATTTGACCGCTTTATATGCAAATGACTGATACCATCAAGTGTATCTGTGGCTCCTGTTGTTGCTGTTTTAGTTGTGTCACAAACGCACTGACCCTCTGCAAACAGGGTTAATTAGAGAGTTGAATGTGTGAGTGCGCGCATGCGCCGTGGCTGCCAGCTGTAGCTCTAAGATAAAGAACAAAGGTTTATCAAGCAAAGCTCTTTGTGTCTTACAAACAAAACACATGTAATTATGAGTGATATTTTTAGGGAGCTTGCCTTAAGGAAATAAGTTTGTGTTCTCTGTACCTTATATTAATAGCTCCATGAGCTCCGTTGCCAATTTTTTTCCCAAATGATTTAAGCAAAGTATCGACATTTTCATGTGTAAATAGGCATTTCCAAGTCTTACAAATGGAGAGAAACATTTACTAAGAAAAAAACTTTGCTAAAACAATTCAGTGGCTTAAAAGAGCTGTCTTTATCATGTGTAAAAATCTGAAATTCATGCTATTTCTATATTTAACTGTTAAAACAAAAGTTGATCCCACTTGGTTTCATTCAGCATATTTATGTATCATACTGTCGAGGAATGGTAGCCTAACAGGGAAGAGGGGCAATAAACACAGCTAGGCATCAGCTTAAATACAGAATGGGGAATTTCTTTAGGGGAAACTAAGGCTGCCCACAGGAAGTGACCTCTCCGTCACAGAGCAGGTTTAAGGAGAGAACTAGGAGACAAGCGATGAGTTCTCTTTTAGGCAAGAACAGTATGAGATACCCAAGAGTTTTTTCCTATATTAATACAATATCTGCCACATAGCAGGCACTATGTGGGTTGAATGAAAAAAGCTCATATAAAAATGTTCACTAAGCAGATGCACGTATACACGTAGTGACTGGGAGAAAGATCTGGATTGGGCAAAAGAATGTGTAAGGTTACACAGGAGACTGACAACAGAGAAGGGTAAAGTATAGACCAACTGTCAGTCCATCTTTGTGAAACTTGTTGCAGAAGTCAAAGAATTGCTGAAAACACAAGAGGGAAAGCAGGAGAGAAGAGTGTCTAAAAACAAGAGATAATAGAATCCAAGGAAAACAAGGAAGGGAGAATAAGGTTAGATTAAGCAGATTAAGCAATAATATAAAGCCTAGATTTGGGAAGTGTGATGTAAGCCATTTACAGATGTTAGGAAGCCCATTTTCAGTGGATTAACTTGGGTACAGTTTGATGTGCATGATTTTATTTATCCTGAAATAATAATGAAACAAAATTAATTGGTGGGTTTTCCTCCACAACCCCCAATGTATAGGGGTTCCGAAAAATTGTGAGGACAAATGTCTATGACCTCTCTACTTTGAACCACCAAAACAGAATGTATGATTTATTGGGATCATCAGAGTCACTGTGCCAGCGTCTTCCACTTGAACAGTCTTATCACATTCCCAGTGGGAGAGCACCGTTTTCAAACTGTGATTCTGACTCTGATCTTCCATGTAAAAGAGTGCTCTTCAGGCAACCCACTGAATCTACTATAAAGCATCAGTCAGGAATACATAACATGGACTCAGAGGCTTTCCTGATCAGTACCAGGAAATGTATTACAAGACCAAGAAGAACCTTCAGTTTTATACCTGTCTTTGATCTAGAGACTTGAAACTACACTACACTTTGATGTCATCGTCAGCTTTTTCCTTGACAAGGACACCGGCTGCTAAGTGAATTCAGGTTTTTTCTCAATAACTGAAGTACTCTGCTGTCATCTCACCTGTTGGAAGGCCACTGAACAGACACTTCCATGGTATGTGGTCAATATACTATAAATTTGGCCTTTACGAGTAAGGTTTCCTTTTGTAAGTTACTATTCTCTTAGGACATTCATGAAGTAGCAATACTAGTAACTATTTATTAGCTTAATTGGATCAGCTAATTTCACTTATTTTTGAAGAGAGTAAATTTGGACATTTGGGATTATTATTTTTCCCCACTTTCCTGAAGTATTAAAAAACCAAACCCATTGCAGTTGAGTCAATTCCAGTTGAAAGAGACCCTGTAGGACAAAGTAGAACTGCCTCATGGGGTTTCCAAGGCTGTAATTTTTACAGAAGCAGACGGCCACAGTGACTGGTGAGTGATTAACTGTTGAACCCCCAGAGCTCTTTTTTATTGAAGTATAATTGATATAAAATTAGTCACACATAATTAGAATGTACAATCTGAATTTTTTTAATTGTGGTATACAAGGTCCAACAATTAAATCCATGAACGTATTTGTTCTAAGTGCTACATACCTCACTGCTGAATATCACTATCGTCTCTTTTGAAATACTTCCCTTGGGAAGCTATGCACTGATGCCAGCACCTAGTCCACCCTTCAAAGCGGCAAGATGGCAGATATGTGAACTAAATTGCATTGTTGGCTCTGAGATGGTTTTTAGCCAGTAAACAACTGTATTGGAACACCCTCCCTACTCATATAATCTGGTCCCCAATGACTTTTTTCTTTTCCTAAAAAAAGAGGAAATATTGAAATGAAGACATTTTGATGACATTCAGAACATCAGGCATTATACAAGGACAACTCTGACGGTCATTCTAGAGACACCTTTCCAAAATTGCTTTGAAGGGGGGACTAGGTGCTGGGGGTTGGTGCATAACTTCCCAAGAGGAGTACTTTGAAGGCAACCATAGTGATATTCAAGAATGAGGCATGTAAAACTATTTCTAGGATTAGTTCATGAACTTAACTGGCAGACCTGGTGTATATAACAAAACATTTTCCATTTTAATACTCTTCATATGTACAGTTCAGTGACATTAACTTATATTCATCATGTTGTTCAGTCATCTCTGTCTGTTTCCAGTTCTTTCCATCACCCTTAACAGAAGCTCAGCGCCCGCTATGTAAAACCCCTTTCTCCTCCGTCTTTCACACCCTTCTTATTGTAGTTCTTGTAAGGTACCATCAAGTTGGTCCCAACTCATAGTGACCGATGTATAAAAGAACAAAACACTGCCCAGTCCTGTGCCATGTCCATAATCATTGGTCTGCTAGAGCCCCTGGTTGCAGCCACTGTATCAGTCTGTCTCGTTGAGGGTCATCCTCTTTTGCACTGACCCTCTAATTTACCAACCACGATGTCCTTCTCTAGAGACTGACCTCTCCTGACAGCTTGGCGGAAGTGTATAAGACAGACTCACCATCCTCGCATCTAAGGAACCCTCTGGTGATACTTCTTCCAAGAAAGATCTGTTCATTCTTTTGGCAGCCTATAGTATGTTCACTATTCTTCTCCAACACTGTAATTCAAAGTCATCAATTTTTCTTCTGTCTTCCTTATTCATTGTTCGGCTTTCACATGGATAAGATGTGATTAAAAATATCATGGCTTGGGTCAGGCACACTTTGGTCTTCATCTTTGCCTTTTAACACTTTAAACAGCTCTTTTGCAGCAGATTATCCAAATACAGTGAATGTTTTAATTTCTTGACGGCTCCTTCCATGAGTGTTGACTGTGGATCCAAGTACGATGAAATCCTTGACAACCTCAATCTTTTCTCCATATTTGACGATACTCCTTACTGGTCCAGTTCCGAGGACTTTTGTTTTCTTTATATTGATGTGCAATCCATACTTTAAGGCTGTGGTTTTTGATCCTCATCAGTAAATGTTTCAAGTTCTCTTTACTTTCAGCAAACGAGGTGTGCCACTGCATGCCATGTATTTTACTTAGTCTTCCTCTAGTCTCTGTGCCCCTTCTTCATCATATAGCCCAGTTTCTTAGATCATATGCTTGGCAAACAGATTGAATTGGTATACAACCTCTTGAAAGGATACATCCTTGATGCACACCTTTTCTGACTGTAAACCATGCAGTGTCCTCTTGTTCTGTTTGAACAACTACATTTTGACCCATGTACGAATTCCTCATGAGCACAATTAAACATTAATAAACTGTGGCCTCTGCATACCAGCATAATCTATTTGTTTTATATGAGCAGGATTACATGTTGTTATTTTAAATGGTAACAGCAGTTGGTAGATATTTAAACCCTTAGCTTTATGAGTGGAAACTTGGATTTGGTATCTTGGGGTCATGGCATATGTTTTCATTTCAGAAGCTAACCGTAGACTTATTTTTACTTACCTTAACAAGTTTAAGTTTAAAATATCTTAAAGTTAATGATCTTATTTTATGTGTGTTTAAATTGAAAATTTAAGAGTTTGGATGAGATAATAGAAGAAATTACTTAAAATTATGTTTTATTAATATTTCCTGTGAGATCACAAATAAAAACTAGAAAGGGCACAGGTCCATAAGAAATCATTAAGAAAAAATAAATACAAAATTTGATTGATATTTCATGGTATCTTTTTTCATAATACTAAAACCTGTAAATCTGGGATTTACGCTAAGTCAATAGATAAATGTAGTCTTTATCATAGGGTTGAACTCCAAACTGATACAGATCTTTTAAAAATTCTACCTAACTGTAATTTTGTTATCAAATTTAATTAAATGATTCTAAAGCATCAATATATCTTAGAAAAACCCAGCAGTACATTGTCTAGTCCTTCAGCATTTATATTCACTGACTTACATATATATAGTTGTCAGAATTTAATAAGCCATTTTCCCAAGAGAGGATTCTGATCTCTTTAAAGCTTTTGACTTTGTCATGCTTATAATGTCACAATCAAATTCTTTATTTTGCAGGGTTTTTTTTGCTTTTTTTTTTTAGGACAATTATTTTCCCTGTATGTTGCAATTATGTGTATTTTTCTTTCCGTGAGTATTGCTTTCTGGAGAGATTATTCTTTGCAATATTGGGAAAAAAAAATAACCTGCTTCTGTAGAAATATGAATACTCCATATAGGGTTGCTGTGAGTTGGAATCAACTTGACAACAGTGGGATTTTGTCTGAATAGGCAATGGATTAGGAAATGGGGCACATACAAAAGGAATTTGGGACTTTGTTGTTCATAGTAATTGAAGGGTAATTTTACAAAAATAAAGCCCCCCAAAATTAAATAGGTGATTTTATAGTTTATAAGTCAAATATATTCTATTGCCAATTTTGAAAAACATTGTAACCCTAAAAATACTACTGTAAACACTGTTAATGTATGTATGTGTGTTGTGCCATGTGTGTTTAGCACTGTGATTTGTGAAGGCAATCTTGCATTATAAACTTAAGAGAGAGAGGGAATTCTAATAGAATTTTGATTGTAAGTAATAATATTCTGTAAGATAAGGAATAGTCAGACTCTCAGCTGGAATCCTGTTTTTTATTCTAGATGAGGAGATGGTTTATATAGATTGTTATGGACAGAATTATACCCCGCAAAAATATATATGTTGGGCTCCTAACCCCTGTATCTGTGGATGTAATGTAATTCCTTTCCACAATGCAGTCTAGTATAATGTAGTTAGTCAGTTCAGCTCATACCAGTGTAAGGTGGATCCTACACCTAATAGCTTCTGAGTCACATAAAGAGTAACAGAGACGTCTACATAATACTTACTGGGGAAGACTACTTCATATGCCTGTCATAAGCCAGGGATCCAAAGAACACCCAGGTCTATTGACCAGGAAGGAATGGACATGGCCAAGACCCTAATTTGGACTTCAGCCTCCAGAACTGAGAGCAAATAAATATCTGTTCTTTAAAGCCACTCACTTGTATTACTCTAGTCAAAGTAGCACTAGGTAACTGTCATGGATTAATTTATTTCCTCCCCAAAATAAGTGTCTTAATTTGGCTGGGCCATGATTGCCAGTACTGTGCGATTGTCCACTATTTTATTATTTGATGTGATCTTCCTATGTGTTGTACATCCTATCTCCATGATGTTTATATGACAGGATTAGTGGCAGTTATGTTAATGCCAGCCAAGTGTTGTCAAGTCGGATCTGATTCATGGTGTATGTTAATGGAGCAAGACTAAATCTACAAGATGACTTTATTTTGTAAATCTATCTGTTTTGAGATATAAAAGAAAAAAAAACAAAAAAAAAAATAAAGAGCCATGGAGAGTTTACACTATCAAGAAAGCAGCACCAGAAGCAGAATATATGCTTTGGACTTGAAGTTCCCTTCAACCGAAGCTCTGAGTCCAGGGGAAGATTGATAACAAGAATCTTTCCCCAGAATGGACAGATAGAAAGCTTTCTCCTAGAGCTGGCATGTGAAATTTGGACTTCCAGCTTCTCGCACTGTGAAAGAATATGTACGTGTATACACACATACTTTATTAAAGATATCCACTTATGTTACTTCTGTTATAGCAGCACTAGATAACTAAGACAGTAATTCAGACAGTAGTTTAATTAAATTCCCCAATACCCCACGTCTAAACAGAGGAAGAGGAAAACATCCAAGCCCATGATTGTGTGGCTACAGAGTTCACATTCTTCTCATTGTGTCAGTAATTCTCAACCCTGATGCGTAGAAGGAGATGTAGGGATTTGTTGTTACTGCTGTTTTCCAATTCAATATTCATGCCCCACTCAAGGTCTGTTGGATCAGAATCTTTATATGAGAGGCCTAGGCATCAGTATTTCATTTAAAAAGTTGATCAGTGCTTCTAAATTGTTGCAGTGAAAATTCTTGATGCAGTCAGTTTATGAGTGGATCACTCCAAATTCAGCAAAGGGAGCCTGAAAGATCCGGCATTTCCAGGTAATCTGAGGTGCTGTTAATAGGTGCCAGCTTTGATGTCAGTGAGAATTTTATCCCTTTGTTACTTGAGTTAATGAAGGGATTATACCATGTCTAGTTTCTGCCTCTCTACAAAGGCTCCTGCATAGTGCCACTCTGGCTTTGTGGGTTTTATGACACAGCTGCTACTTTATACAAGCAGCCCCTTCCAAAAGTAATTAGATGGTACTTGGGGAAAACACACACAAATGAAAAAGGCCATGGAGGATGTCCTGAAACAATTGTTAAACTTAAGGTTGTCAGATTTTCATCTATCAATTTTAGGAACACAGAATTCATTTTAGTTTGTACTGTAAAAACTTGTTGTGAGGGTCCAGGATCACTGACTTCATGTGCAGTGTAATGTATTTATTTGTGTAAGACCTTGAAATCATATCAAAATCAATTAGGTATTTAGTGCATGATGTATGTGTGAAAGATTAAACTGAACAGTTCAATCTCATTCCCAATAAGAGTAATAGATACAATAAAACATAAAAATAGATAATGTGTCTGCATACTAGAATCTAGGGAGTTTGTTAAACAGTTTCTCAGAACCCAAGTTCTCAGAGGTGCTGAGTCAACTGATCTGCACTGGGCTTATCACTGTCAATTTAAAAGCTTCCTGAGTGATTCAAATCTGCTGTTTCAACCACCTTTCTTAGACCTTCCCTGGACACAAAAGACAAGTATTTAATGACAGTACTTTGTGATTCACATATTTACTGTAGATGATGATTATGATGATGATAAAGACAACTCTAACTGAGCTGGTTATGTGCTGTCTGCTAAACAGTTTTCTAGGCATTTAGTATGTTTGGTAGCCATCTGGTGGGGATGATGTTGCTGTACTCTTTTTGCAGATGGGCAAAACAGGTTTGCCAAGCCAAGTGCCGTTAGGTTTAGAGAACTGAAATAACTTAATCAAAGGACAAGGCAGAGGTGGGATGTGAGTCTAGGGGCTTTGACTTCAGCACTCCAACTCTTACAGCCTCAAGGGAGATTATGAAATAAACAAGGTTTGTCTCTCCAGCTTACCTATTGAGTTCCCTTTCCTGCTTCTTGATTTTCATGGGGTCTAACCTAGGTATGGAAACCCTGGTGGTGTAGTAGGTAAGTGCTGTGTCTGCTAACCTAAAGGTTAGCAGTTCAAATCTACCAGGCTCTCCTTCGAAATTCTATGGGGCAATTCTGTTCATCCTATAACGTCTCTGTGAGTCAGAATTGACTCGATGGCAGTGGATTTGGTTTTGGTTTTACCTAGGTACACAGATTTAGTGATGCAGTGCTTAGGAGCTTGGCTGCTAGCTGAGAAAAGATCAGCAGTTGGAATCCACCAACCATTCCTTAGAAACCCTATGGGACAGTTCTCATGTGTAGTGCCTGTGAGTCAGAATCAACTTGATGGCTCTGGGCTTTTTTTTAAACCTAAGCTCACTCATTCCCGGTACTAGATGATAGGGAACATGAGACTCCTTTCCACTGCGACCTAATACCCGTAACGCCACAGTACTTGTCTTTCAGTGGGACACAATTCAAGAAAGACATGCTAGGTGATTATTCTGTTTGGGAAAAGGAGATCGCTTGAATTCCTCAATACAATGGAGAGAATGTAGGCTTTGAAATCAGATATAAGAACGCATATATGCCCTTTCGCCGTGAGTCGGATCTGTCTTGATAGCACTTGGCTGGCACTTGGCATATGTCCTTTCATTTTTTTAATCTTAGGATCCTAGGCCAATAATTTCATCTCCTTGACCACCAATGTCCTGATTGGTAAAATGGAAATAATGACTTGTAAATCATTGACAGGGTTAAAAGGAATCCCATCAGTAAAGCCTGTTTGCTCAACATACTAGGATCACTTTGCCTTTCTACTGCTCCTGTTCCGTGCATGTGCTTAATTCTGCGCCTCACAACTCCTGTCCAGCTTCTGTGTCTTCTGCTGTCTTTTTATTCCTTTAAACTCTACATTTAAAATGTTGTATGGCAAAGCCAAAGTTGTGTATGAAAAACCCTAGTGAGGTAAAGTAGAGGGCTACCTATATAATATTAAAACTCTAAAGAAATGTTTTTTTTTTTTATTTATTGTGTTTGAGTAAAAGTGTACAATCCAATATAAATTTCCATGCCCGCCTATGTGCAATTCTCACTGCTCTCCCTGCCTGGTGATAGCACACTCCTCCTATCCATTCTATATATGTCATACCCTCCTAACAATCTACTGTCCCCTTCTTTCCATCCTCTTCCCCCATCCAGTAAGAGGCCAGCAGGACCACATCTGATAGATGGATAGAACCATAAAGTGCACACATGATATGATCACTCTGTGTCACTGAGTCCAATCATTCCTGTTCAGAGAGTTGACTTCAGCAATGATTTATGGACAGGAGCAGCATCAGGACCAGGGAGAATCCTCCTAGGGGAACCACAAAGCCTTCAGACCATCAATTGTGGTCTTTTAGTGGAGTTCTCAGGGTGCGCCCCTTTTTTTATTCTCGTGTTGCCCATGAGACTCAACTTAGTAAGCCCCATCACGACTATCACTGGTGGTGGCCAGGCACCATCTGGTTCCTCCAGTCATGTGTCAATGTAGTCAACCACTCACGTGGGTCTCTCTGTCCTCTGAATTCTCTTTCCCCCATGTCGTTTTGGTCCTTGGTGATCATCTGTTCTTGCTGAGTTGGGACCATTTTGTGTGCTTCAGATGGCAGCTTGCTAGCTTTTAAGACCCCAGATGCCACTCACCAATATATGGGGTGCAGAAGAGTCTCTTAGCAATATGCTGGTTATGCCAGTTGGCCTCAATGTCCCCTGAGAGCATGGTCCCTGGACTCCAACCCTTGCTACTGTGTCCTTGCAATACTGGGTTAAGACTGGAGGATTATCCTTGTTATGTTCAAGTCCAGTTAAACTGATCTTCTTTCTAATGTGGGCTGTGACTGATTTCACCCAACCAAATTTCTATCAATTGTCTAATCTATAACCAACCCTCTCCTTCCCTCCCTCCTCACTCTTGCAGCTGTCAAAGAGTCTTTTCTTCTAAACATCAGTCTGTTTTTAAGTTCTTATCATAGGGGTCTCATACAGTATTTGTCCTTTTGCCACTGACTGCTTTCACTCAACATAATGTCTTCCAATTGAGACGAGGTTGTATGTAGATCCGTAAAATCATCACTCTTCCTTATCATTGCATGGTATTCCACTGAGTATATATACCATAGTTTACCTATCCATTCCTCTGTTGTTGGACATCTGGGTTGAATCCATCTTTTTGCTGTTGCGCACTGTGCTGCAATAAACATTCGTGTGCATGTATCTGTTGGTGTGAATGCCCTTGATTCTGTAGGATATATTCCAAGCAGTGGAATTACTGAGTCAAATGGTATATCTATTTCCAGCTTTTGAAGGAAGCGCCAGATTTCTTTCCAAAGAGGTTGCACCATTTTCCAATCCCACCAGCAGGGTAGGAGAGTTCCAGTTTCTCCACAGCCTCTCCAGCATTTGTTGTTTTTTATTTTTTGGATCATGGCTAACCTTGTTGTGGTGAGATGATATTTCGTCATAGTATTGATTTGAATTTTTTTAATAGGTAATGATCATGAGCATGTCCACATGTGTTTTTTGGCTGCCTGGATATCCTCTTTAGAGAAATGTCTGTCCGTCTCCTTCATCCATCACTTAATTGGACTGTTTATCGTTTTCTTATGGATATTCTATAGTACCTTATAGATTATGGAGATCAGATGTCAGTCTGATATATAGTTGCCAAATATTTTTTCCCATTCTGTAAAAGTTTTTTAATTCTTTTGAATTAAAAAAGTCTTTGCATAAGCAAAAGTATTTGATTCTTAGTAGTTCCCATTTATCTGTTTTCTGCTCTATTGATCATGCTTTGTCAGATTTTGAAGTCTGTCTATGTTGTGTAATAAAACTTCCATTGCTGATCTTATTTTTTCTTGGATGAGCTTCATTGTTTTAGATTTGATATCTAGGTCTTTATTCCAGTTTGAGCTGTTTTTGTATAAAGTGTGAGATAATGGGTCTTGTTTCAGTTTTTTTGCAGATGGATATCCAATTTTGCCATCACCATTTGTTAAAGAGATTGCTTTTACCCCACTTTAAAGTCTTAGGGTCTTTGTCTAATATCAGTTGTTCATAGGAGGATGGTGGCATATCTGGGGTCTCGACTCTGTTCCATTGTTCTATGTCTCTTTTTGTACCAGTACCAGCTGTTTTGAAAACTGTGGCAGTGTAATAGGTTCTAAAGTCGGGTAGTGAGAGGCCTCCCAGTGTGTTCTTCTTTAGTAGTGCTTTATTTACCTGGGGCTTCTTCCCTTTTCAAACAAAGCTGGTGATTTTTTCTCCATCTCATTAAAACATATCACTGGAATTTCTTTTGGGATTGCATTATATAAATAGGTTGCTTTGGATAAAATAGACATTTTCACAATGTTAAGTCTTCATATCCTTGAGCAGGGTAGGTGTCTCCATTTATGTAAGTCTCTCTTGGTTTCTTGTAGTACGGTTTTGTGGTTCTCTTTGTAAAGGTCTGTTGTTTCTCTGGTTAGATTTATTCCTGGGTATTTTATCTTCTTAGGGGCTATAATAAATGGTATTGATTTGGTGATTTCTTTTTTAATAATCTCATTGTTGGTATAAAAGAATGCTATTGATTTACTTATGCTTGTCTTGTATCCTGATACTTTGCTGAGCTCTTTTATCAGTTTGAGTAGTTTATTTAAGGATTCTTTAAGATTATCTGCATATGCAGTCACGTCATCTGCAAATAGGGAGATTTTGACTTCTGCTTTACTCATGCAGATACCCTTTATTTCTTGGTCTGGTCTAATTGCTCTGGCTAGAACTTCTAGTATAATGTCGAGTAGGAGAGGTGAGAGTGGGCATCCTTGTATAGTTCCTGTTCTCAAGGGAAATTGTTTCAGTCTCTCTCCTTACAGGATGATGTAGGCAGTTGGTTTTGTATAAATGGCCCTTGTTGCATTGAGGAATTTGCCATCTA
Source organism: Heterohyrax brucei (assembly GCA_028571685.1). Lineage (NCBI taxonomy): Eukaryota > Metazoa > Chordata > Mammalia > Hyracoidea > Procaviidae > Heterohyrax > Heterohyrax brucei. Next base: position 43,979,141 of record CM053152.1, read on the forward strand.
TTCTGATTTTGCTGAGAGTTTTAAAGAAATGTTCCTTAGTGCAGATCCAAACAGAATTGTCCTGGAAGAAGTACAACCAAAGTGCTCCTTGGGAGCAAAGATGGCAACACTGTGTCCTATATACTTTGGATATGTTGTCAGGAGGGATCAGTCCCTGGAGAAGGACATCATGCTTGGTAAGGTGGAGGGTCAGCGAAAAAGAGGAAGATGCTTGATGAGATGGATTGACACAGTGGCTACCACAGTGGGTTTAAGTAGAAAAACAATTGTGGACATTGCGCAAGACTAGGCAGTGTTTCATTCTGTTGTGCACAGGATCATTATGAGTCAGAACGGACTCGATGGCACCTAACAACAACAACAATAGCAAAGAAATAATTACGAACTGTAATACCTTTCTCATTCATCCTCCTCACCTCCATCCTGCTACCAATATCTCCACATGCCTCAAATCTCCACCTTAGGAGAGATTCCTGTCTTCCAAGGAACTGTTAGCAGAAAATGCATTTGTCTAAAATAAAGCATATGTCAGTTTGTTTTTTGCTTACATGTGGTTACCTGTGTCACACTATTTGTGGTGCATAATGGGAAGGACTCATTCAGGTTTTGTTGTTGTTATCTTAATTTGCCTTCAGACTCAGCATTTCAATTTTGTTTCAAGTTAGCCTCCCAACAAAGAAGTCTCCAGTCCTTCATAAACTTTCTTAAAATGCCTAATCATACCTTTAACATTCTGACTGACATCACCTAGCAGCCACGAGAGATAAACACTCCATATCTTGATTTAACAGTGAACCTTTCAGCACATTTATCCAAGCCTTGTTTGTAACCCCTGCATACATACCCCTGTGGTCAGTCATCTCTTGGCTACCCTGAGTCTTCAAGGGGCACATACTAGAGTCAAGCCACCCTTTGGAAGACAGACCCAGAAGTAGACTCAGGTTTATTTGGGCTGGGTTGTCCAGCAGCAGAGTTATCCAGAACAAGGTTAAACAAGGGGAACTGGCTTTTCTTCTAACTCACAGCCCTCTTGGGAGAGGTACTGCCAAAGGAGGGCTTGGGTAGCAAGGCCCTCTAAAATCTGAGGCCCACTACAGGGCTGCCACGTGGCTAGCTCTAAGAGCTGTACTGATGACAGCACAAAGTATCTTGGATATAGGTGAGTAAGTTGCATAAAACCAAAACCAAACCCACTGCCATCAAGTCGGGTCTGACTCATAGTGACCCTAGAGGTCAGACCCACAGAGTTCCCAATGTGTGCTTGGCAAATCTGAATTGCCAACCTGTTGGTTAGCTTAGAGAGAGGGAAAATGTGCAATGAAAGTAAAGGAAGCCAAAGATAAGGTATTCTTTGACTCTTTTCCCAGGGCCAACTATTATAGATGTAGAAAAATATGCTGTGTGTCTGTCCTCTAAGAGTAGAAGATAACTTCAGTGTTGGTGGGTTATTCCTGGACAGACAAGGCACAATATATGGCCTATAAAGCTAATGTCTCCAGACTGACATATAACAGAGCAGAACTAGTGTGCATTATATTCAAGACAAAGTTTGCCTCACTTAAAAAATCCCAGGTTTGGCCCATACGAGAATGCAATGACAACTTAAGAAGGAAATTATTCCAGACTTTCCACTGTCTTCCAACCAAAAGCAAGCACAAAATGACTGCCAAAATAATTTAAAGAAGATAGCATTATCTTGAATGGTTATGGTTTAATTGATAGTTTGGGCAGAACTGCAGTTAGAACTTCAGTTAACAAAGGAAATTCATTTTCACTTTTTAAGATACATACTCTTTGCATATGAAGGGATTAGTTATAATTATATATATTCATATATTTAATTGCATAAATGTAATATGGAAGCTTTAATATAAAGGACCACAGCTAACTTCGGAATACTATTTTTCCTTTTAATTGAATGTTTCACTTCACTGTGTCTGATGTAGATAATTATATCACTTGTTAGGCTAAAGCTTTCATTTTAGCATTAGAATTTTTTGTGGAGAAATCAGAAATACTGTATTACCTTCACCTCTGCCTACCAACTACTGAGCTTGGTAGGGATCATTTTGAAGAGATGGTTGTGATTTTATTTCCTTTCAAAACAGTGTTAAAAAGTGATGGCCACCTCCTGTCAGTTTGTCATACTCTGGTGGCATTTATGTTGCTGTGACGCTGGAAGCTATGCTACTAGTATTTCAAAAACCAGCATCGTCACCCTTGGTTTACAGGTTTGGACAGAGTTTGCAGACTAGGACAGATTAGAGAAAAAAAAAAAAAAAGCCTGGAGATTTACTTCTGAATATTAGCTGATGAAAACGTTATAGAACACACTTGTCACTCACTTGGCTTTGGTCACATTATCAAAAACCCACCAAACCTGTTCCAGTCAACTTAATTCCAACTCATTATGACCTGATAGAATGGAACAGAACTGCTTCATAAGGTCTCCAGGGAATGGCTGATAGATTTCCAGCTGCCAACCTTTTGGTCAGCAGCTGAGCTCTTCACTGCTGCATGACATCATCAGGAGAGACCTGCTGCTAGAAGAGGACATTGTGTTGCTGAAGTAGACAGCCAGTGACAGCAAGGGACACCTTTGTGAGATAGACTAGCACAATAGTCCTGTGATCTAACAACCGTGCAGACCATCAGGAGAATCTTGCAGGAACAGGCTACATTTCATTGTGTTGTGCATAACCCTGCCATTAGTCAGAGCTGACTCGATGGCAGCTGTCTGTCTAAAGATTAAAGGCAGAAAATTATGGCTAAAATACAGATGAAACACATGCTTAGCAGCATTCTCTCAAAGTAACCTATACCTAAAATGAACAAACAGAAAACATTCACTGGCATAAAGAAATGGGAGAGAATGTAACAGCAGAGAGCTATTGACACATTCTTTGGAAAACAGAAAGGAGATGGATGAGTGGCACTTGACTTGGATAAGCAAGAGGTGTTGAAACTCAGGTGCCTAAAGAGAATATGCCACAAGAAGCAAATGGAGATGCCATAGAGGACCCTGGAAAGGCTCAAGGACTAGAGGCAAAAGAAACTGGAAATAGAGAGACATAGGGCTGAAAACAGGACTGGCTGGAAGTCGTACAAAGAGCAGTTGGACTCACACGTTCCCTCCCCAACTTTGTGTAAACAAGCAGCTGCCTTCACCATCTGACCCAGCATGAGATGATGAGGGGGATTATTCTCTGGAGTACTTTATCTACTGAGAGACTAAGTAGAAATCTTGATGCCTTACCTCTAAGTTTCTGTTAAAGGAGGTATGCCTTTTAAGTTCTAAGTTTCAGTGAACTATTTTCTTTGAAGAAAATACTCCATAGCAAAAGACAAGTTTAAAAGCTCCTGATTAGCCATGTGCTTATCTGGGGGTAAAAAATGCGTCAAACAAATATGCTGACTATAGCTACCAGACTTGATCCAGTTTGGCTACAACGTCTTATTTTCCCAGGTCTAAGCCCTGATAAGGACGCCCTCGTGGTGTAGCGGTAGGTGCTACAGCTCATAATCTAAAGGTCTGCAGTTTAGATCTATCGTGTACTCCTTGGAAACCCTATGGGCAATTCTGCTCTGTCCTGTAGGGTCCCTGTGGGATGGGACTGAGTCAACAGCACCGGGTTTTTGGTTTGGTTAAGCCTTGATAAACTTCAAGAAGTTTGGACTAGAACCAGTTTTTTACTTTGGGTTCCAGTTATTAGCTGGACATTTAATTATGAAAATTTGCATAGTTTTCAAGGGATAGAGTGCAACATGTTTTCATTTTGCTGCAAAACAAAACTGGGCATTCACTTCTTTTTTTAAAAAAAATAATTTTTTATTTAATATAACTGAGTGAAAATGTACATTCCTATATAAATTTACATACCCACCTATATGCAGCTTCCACTGCTCTCCCTGCCCGGTGACAGCACACTATTCCTCTCTGCTCCATACATGTCTCGTTCTCCCAACAGTTTCTTTTTTCCCTCTCCACCCACTCTCCTTCCTCCAGCCAGAGGTCAGCAGGATGACATCCTATAGATGTATAGAACCATAAAGTGCATCCAATATATGGTCACTGCATCGCCAGGTCCAATGCATTCCTGTCTGAAGCGTGGACCTTCGTTATGATTTATGGTCAAGGGCAGCATCAGGGCGAGGGGCCGTGCTCCCAGGGGAACCCCGAAACCATTAGACCATCAATTGAGGTCTTTTAGTGTGGATCTCAGGGTGCACCCCTTTTTATTCTTGTGTCGCCAGTGAGACTCAACTTAGTGAGCTCCATCGCGGCTATCACTGGTGGTGGCCGGGCACCATCCGGTTCTTCCGGTCCCAAGTCGATGTAGGCACCCACTGGTGTGGGTCTCTTTGTCTTCTGGGTTGTCTTTCCCCCATGTCATTTTGGTCCTCAGTGAGCATCCGTTCCTGCTGAGTTGGGACCATTTGCTGTGCCCTCGGATGGCAGCTTGGCAGCTTTTAAGATCCCAAATGCCACTCACCAACATGGGGTGCAGAGTGCCCTCTTAGCAAAACGCTAGTTTTGCCAATTGGCCTCGATTTCGCCTAAGAGCATGGTCCCCCGCCCCCTGCCCCAGCTACTCTATCCTTGCAATATTGGGTTAAGATGGAAGGAGTACTCATGTTATGTTTAAGTCCACTTAATATTGTTCTTGTTTCTAATGTGTGCTATCACCGATTTCACACCAGATACCTAGCAACTATCTAATATAAACCCTTCCCCCCTCCCTTCCTCCCTCCCCTCCCTTGCAGCTTTGAAAGAGTCTTTTCTTCTATATACAAGTTTGTTTTTGAGATCTTATCGTAGAGGTCTCATCCAATATTTGTCCTTTTGTCGCTGACTACTTTCACTCAACATAATGTCTTCCAGTTGAAACTAGGTCATGAGATGTTTCCTGAAGTCATCATTGTTCTTTATCATTGTGTAGTGCTCCATTGAGTATATATACCATAGTTTACCTATCCATTCTTCTGTTGTTGGGCATCTGGGTTGATTCCATCTTTTTGCTATCGTGGACTGTGCTGTGATAAACATTCTGGTGCATGTGTCCATTGGTGTGAAAGGCCTTGATTCTGTAGGATATATTCCAAGTAGTGGAATTACTGGGTCCAATGGTATATTGATATCCATTTTTTTTAAGGAAGCGCCAGATTGCCTTCCAAAGAGGCTGGACCATTTTGCAACCCCACCAACAGTGTAGGAGGGTTCCACTTTCTCCACAGCTTCTCCAGCATTTGTTGTTTTGTGTTTTTTGGATCATGGCCAACCTTGTTGGGGTGAGATGGTATTTCATTGTCATCTTGATTTGAATTTCTTTAAGAACTAAAGATTGTGAACATGTCCGCATGTGTTTTTTGGCTGCCTGGATCTCTTCTTTAGTGAAATGTCTGTCCATCTCCCTTGCCCATTGCTTAATTGGATGGTATATCTTCTTCTTGTTGATATTTTGTAGTATCTTATAGATTATGGAGATCAGGTGTCGGTCTGACATAGAGTTGCCAAATACTTTTTCCCACTCTGTAGGTGTTCTTTTAATTCTATTAATAAAGTCTTCAGATGAGCAAAACTGTTTAATTCTTAATAGATCCCATTTATCAATTTTCTCTTCTGATGATTGTGGTTTGTTTGACAGATTTTGGAGTCTATCCATATTGTGTATTAAAACTTCCATTGTTGTTCCTACCTTTTCTTGGATGAGCTTTATCGTTTTAGGTTTGATATTTAGGTCTTTTATCCAGTTGGAGTTGGTTTTTGTATAAGGTGTAAGATATGGATCTTGTTTCAGTTTCTTGCAGATGGATATCCAATTTTGCCAGCACCATTTGTTGAAGATACTGTTTTTACCCCAGTCTAATGTCTTAGAGCCTTTGTCGAATATCAATTGTTCATAGGCAGATGGTGTCATCTCTGGGGTCTCAGTTCTGTTCCAGTGATCGATCTGTCTGTTCTTATACCAGTACCAGGCTGTTTTGACCACTGTGGCAGTGTAATATGTTCTAAAGTAAGGTAATGAGAGGCCTCCCAGTGTGTTCTTCTTCTTTAGTAGTACCTTGCTTAACCGGGGCTTCTTCCCTTCCTAGACAAAATTGGTGATTTGTTTCTCAATCTCATTAAAAAATGTCACTGGAGCTTATATTGGGATTGCATTATATAAATAGATTGCTTTGGGTAAAATAGACATTTTCACAATGTTAAGTCTTCCTATCCATGAGCAGGATAGGTTTTTCCATTTATCTAAATCTCTCTTAGTTTCTTGTAGTAAGGGCTTGTAGTTCTCTTTGTAAAGGTCTGTTGTTTCTCTGGTTAGATTAATTCCTAGGTACTTTATCTTCTTAAGAGCTATCGTAAATGGTATTGATTAGATAATTTCTTCCTTAACAGTCTCGTTGTTGGTATAAAGAAATCCTACTGATTTACTTATGTTTATCTTGTATCCTGAGACTTTGCTGAACTCTTCTATCAGTTTGAGTAGTTTACGTAGAGATTCCTTGGGATTCTCTGCATATATAATCATATCATGTGCAAACAGGGAGATTTTAACTTCCTATTTGCCAGTGCAGATGCCCTTTATTTCTTCGTCTTGTCTAATTGCTCTGGTTAAAACTTCTAGCACAGTGTTGAATAGAAGAGGTGAGAGTGGGCATCCTTGTCTAGTTCCTGATCTCAAGGGAAAGTCTTTCAGTCTCTCTCCATTCAGGATAATGTGGGCAATTGGCTTTGTATAAATGGCCCTTATTGTGTTGAGGAATTTGCCGTCTATGCCCATTTTACTAAGAGTTTTTAGCATGAATGGGTGTTGGACTTTATCAAATGCCTTTTCGGCATCAATGGACAAAATCAGGTGATACTTCTCTTTTGTGTTATTTATGTGGTTAATCACATTAATTGTTTTTCTGATGTTGAACCAGCCTTGCATCCCTGGTATGCATCCCCCTTGGTCATGATGGATTATTTTCTTGATATGTTGTTGTATTCTATTGGCAAGAATTATGTTGAAGATTTTGGCATCTAGATTCATGAGTGATATTGGTCTGTAGTTCTCTTTCTTTGTTGGGTCTTTCCCTGGCTTAGATATCAGGGTTATGCTGGCTTCATAGAATGAGTTTGGTAGTACTCCATCCCTTTCTATACTGTGAAATAGTTCAGTAGTATTGGAGATAACTCTTCTCTAAATGCTTGGTAGAATTCTGCAGTGAAGCCATCTGGAACCGGACTTTTTTTGGTTGGCAGTGTTTTGATGACCTTTTCAATCTCTTCCTTTGTAATAGATTTATTCAGTTGTTCTGCTTCACGTTGTGATAATTTGGGTAGGTGGTATGAGTCAAAGAATTAGTCCATTTCCCCTAGGTTTTCAAATTTGTTAGAGTACAGTCTTTCATAGTATTCTGTTATGATATTTTTGATTTCTGTTGCATCTGTGGTGACAACCCCCCTCTCATTTCTAATTTGGGTTATTTGTTTCCTTTCTGCTTTTCTTCAGTAAGTTTAGCCAGTGGTTTGTCAATTTTGTTGATCTTCTCAAAAAACCAGCTTTTGGTCTTTTCAATTTTTTCAATTGTTTTTCTATTCTCTCATTCATTTAGCTCTGCTCTAATCTTTATGATCTCATTTCTTCTGGTGCCTGAGGGGTTCCTCTCTTGTTCTCTTTCTACTTGTTCAAGCTGTAGGGTTAGTTCCTTGATTTGGTTTCTTCCTTCCAGATGTGTGCAGTTATGGAGATAAACAGACCTCTGAGCCCTGCTTTGGCTGTATCCCATAGGTTCTGGTAGGAAGTGTTTTTGTTCTCATTGGAATCCATGAATTTCTTTAATTCATCCTTGATTTCCTCTATAACTGATGTTTTTTTGAGCAAGATGTTCAGTTTCCAAGAGTTCCCCTTTCTATGTATGTTTTTTCTGCTATTGATTTCAACTTTTATGGCTTTATGATCTCAGAAGATGCTTTGCAGTAATTCAATGGTATGGATTTTGTTGAGCATTGCATTATGGCCTATCACATGGTCAATTCTGGAGAATGTTCACTGGAGAATTTGCACTGGAGAAGAAAGTGTAGTTATCTGCTAATGGGTGGAAAGTTCTGTATATATCAGTGAGGTTTAGTTGGTTAATTGTAGCAATGAGGTCTTCTGTATCTTTACTGAGTTTTTTTCTAGATGATCTGTCTAGTACTGAGAGTGGAGTGTTGAAGTCTCCCACTATTATTGTGGAGTCATCTAACTCTCTTTTGAGTGTAGTCAGTGTTTCTTCGACGTATTTAGGTGCTCTGATATTAGGTGCATAAATATTTAATATAGTCACGTCTTGTGTACTGAACCTTTCAGCAATAAATAGTGTCCATCTTTGTCCACGATGGTGGATTTGACATTAAAATTGATTTTGTCTGAGATTAGAATTGCCACCCCTGCTCTTCTTTGTTCATTGTTAGCTTGATATATATTCTCCAACCTTTAATTTTCAGTTTGTTCCTATCTTTAGGTCTCAAGTGAGTTTCTTGTAGACAACATATGGATAGGTCATGTCTTCTGATCCAAGATGTCACTCGATGTCTCTTTACTGGAGCATTCAGTCCATTCACATTCAATGTAATTATTGATAGGTATGTGTTCAGTGCTGCCATTGTGATGTGTTTATTTTTATGTTGATGTTTTCTCTGTTGTTCTTATTAGTCTGTTCTGGGATGTTCTTTTTTGTGAGTTGATTTTTCACCTTTTTTCAGAGCTGGTTTTGTGGTCGTTGAGACTCCTGTGTTACATTTCTTGAAATGATGTGATACATCTTTGTTGTGCTTTACAGCTGCCGCTATGATCCCCCTTAATAAACTATATATAAACCCAATTTTAATTACTACCAGTCTTGTCATCTTCCTCTCCATCTGGAAGGACTATAATAACTGTAGTACATCCTTCTTTTTAATATGATGACACCATAGTTTTCATGATGATCACTGGATTGCTTCTTTCCTTATCAAAGCTGTGATTAGCTTTGGAGCCTTCCCTAACTGAGTAGAGTTTTGAGTACTAAAGTCATTCTAAAATATCAAGTTAGTGGTTTTGTTCTTCTAAGTCAGAGCCAAGAATTTCTTTCAATATTTCTAGTAGTTTTGGTTTGGTTTTTACAAAGTCTCTGAGTTTCTGTTTATCTGGGAATGTCTTAATTTCATTTTCATATTTGAAAGATAGTTTTGCAGGATATATAATTCTTGGTTGGAAGTTCTTCTCCTTCAAGGCTTTGAATGTGTCATGCCACTGTCTCCGTGCCAGCATGGTTTCTGCTGAGAAATCTGACGAGAGCCTACAGGGTTTCCCTCTGAATGTTAGCTTTGGTTCGAGTCTTGCTGCCTTTAAGAGTTGCTGCTTATGTTTCATTTTGTTGAGCTTGATTATAATATGTCTTGGAGTCTTTCTTTTGAGATCTATATTGGGTGGTGTACGATATGCATCTGCAATGTCTATATTCTCTTCCTTCATGATTCCTGGGAAGTTGTCTGTCAGCAGCTCAGGAATGATACCGTCTGTGTTCTCAGATGTCTCACCCTGTTCAGGGACTCCAATTAATCGAAGGTTGTTCATCTTAACAAAGTCCCACATGCTTCTTAATGTTTCTTCATTTTTCTTGTTTCTTTTTTCTGATTTCTGCTGATAGATGGTGGCCTCAGTAGCTCTGTCTTCCAAGGCAGAAATTCCTTTTTCCATTTGTTCCATTCTGTTTTCTTGGCTTTGCATTGAAGTTTCTATATCTTTGATTTTGTTCTTGATCTGTTGGATTTCAGAATACTGGTGTTCCATCAGATCGAACATCTTGCTTAATTTTTCATTTTGTTCTCCTTCATTTTTGTATAAGGTCTAGAAGGACTCTGTATATAATCATTTTGTATTCACTTTCTGATACTTTCATAAAAGTTTCTTAATCTGGAAAACTACTTGGTTGCTTTGTTTGGGAGCCTTCTGAAGCCATGGCTGATTTCTTGTTTGCCACAAGTGTCTGTTGCTTTTTGGGACTCATGTGAGTATGTAGAGGCTGGAAGAGGTACTGTTAGGATGGACTGCAGATGTTTCTCTAGGCTGTCTTAAAATGTAAAGCAAAAGATATCTGACCACTTCACAAGTGAGTTATGTTTTCAGGTGTAGAGGTCCCTCTTCTCAGCTGGCAAAGTAAGTGCCACTATATCCATCCCCAGATGATACAAACTAGTTCAGAATATAGCAATGCTACTGCCCTGTTGGCCTCTGCTGACAGGGCCTAGCCTTAGAGGACACTGCATAGAGTACTGCTTTTCTGATAGAAAAGCGCTCTCCTGTGGGCAGGCTGTGGCTCCCAAGCTAAGAATTAGGTCCAGCTGCGGCCACTGTATCCAAGATGGCGTCCTCCACACAGGCAGCAGATAGAGGGGCTAAAGGTGCCAAGAGGTAGTGATTCCTCTGATTCTATTGCAAGACCCCCAAAGCAGGTGGCACTAGGTTAATTACTGCTTTTCTGTCGGAGAAGCACTGTCCTGTTTGCAGGCGCTGGCTCCCAGGCTGAGAATGAGGTCCCGCTAGAATCTGCATATCCAACATGGCGTCCCACACACTGACTGCAAAACTCCGTACAAACCCCGCCGAGGCAGATATAAAATGACACACTCAAAGTGGCTAGATTAACAGAGTCCCAAGCCTGGCTCTGAAAATATGGGAATTTCACCTGCCTGTCCCCCCAGCAGCATGTCTGAGTCTAGCCACTAGGCAAGACCCAGCCCCGCCTGCCGGCCAAGACAGAGGAAAAAAAAGTCAAAATGGTGCGTTTACCTTCCGTCCATGAGAGCCAGGGTAAGCAGGCGCGGGAGTCAGCGAAAGAGAGGCGGTTTTTCGCTCAGTAGTATGAAGTCCAAAGTAAGAGCCCTGTGCTGTGTCCTGTGGCTAATTAGGTGACCAGAAGGCTCCGTTTGATTATCAATTCAGGTCTTGGTTTCCAGAGGGATGTAAGGAGACGTGGGCTCAGTCCGCCAGCTTGACTCCGCCTCTGCATTCACTTCTTAAAAGGCGTCAGATATGGCATCTATCAAACTTGTGGAAGGTGTCTCAGGAAGTGATGGACTTGTTTATGGTCGTATTCCAATTAAAGTTGATGTTAACCCACAAAGGAAAAAAACAAAAACAAACTACCCCAACCTGAAGGCAAGAGTAGAGTTAAAATTGTTTTTCTACCAAGGATAATCTATGATGCATTAATAATAATTTGACACAAGATTGATCTGAAAAATGTGCAGTGCTTTCCCCCTGTTTCGTCTCGTACCAGCTACCCACCGTGTCGTTCTGTCTCTCTCTAACCCTTACCCCACAGAGTTAAAACCCAAAACTCAAACTTGTTGCTGTTGAGTTGATTCTGACTCATAGGGATCCTATAGGTCAGACTGAAAATGCCTGTACAGTCTGTAAGAAGTGCCTGGTGGATTCAAACTGCTAACCTTTTGGTTAGCTGTAGCACTTAATCACTAATGCCACCAAGACTTCCCGACCCAGAGTTAGGTCTTTAGAGAAGGACTGCCTGCCTAGCCCTCTTGTGTCCACCGAGTGCCACAATTCCTTCATTCCTACAATGAAGATGATAATATTCACTGCAGAGAGTTGATGTATGTGCAGAAATAGGGCCTTAATGCGTAGTTAGTGGTTGACTAACTCAATGAATATAAATGACTTAATTCCATTCTACCCACTCTTTCCTTTTTCCTGAAGTTAATTGCCAGATGTGATATTCGGGCTCCCACCTCATTTGCATATATGTAAGTGTTGCCTGGCTGTTTCAGAAAAACACATAAACGCTTTGGATGGCTGGGGAGTCATGGAGCCATTTTCACAAACCAGAAACAAAGGGCTAAGTGCTTTGTCCTCAACCGTCTTTTTAAAACTTGGATTATTGGTTGTTTCTGTGGCTGAATGACTTCTCACAAACAAAGCATCCTTAATTTTGTGAATTTCATGTAGGGAAGAATCAAAATGTTGAAGTACTCCTGAAAGGAGATATCCTTTTAGTCAACTCATTTATCTCTTTCTGTTTCATCCTCTCCCCATTAACACATACCTAGACACAGTTTGAAGTGACACACCATCTTTTTTGTAGTTTATTATAATTTTTTCTTAATGTAAAATAACCAAAAGCTTATTTGAAAAAGAAATGTGTATAATTTTATATAGACTAACATGTTTTCTACAAAATATATGAACTTGTTTATTTTGTGTAGTCCGATTTTCTATTGAAAGCAACTCTTTGAAGTAAGTATTATTGTTTTTCTTGCAAGAATGAGGAAATTGTGGCCCTTGGAGGCTGACTTGTCCCAGATTGCATGGCTAACAAAGGGTAAAGCTTAGAAAGTAATCATATATTATATGATATTTTCAGAATTCTGCTCATCCATTTTTTTGAAAAAAATGCCAGGGAGTTTTAGGGTCATAGATAAAGTAACTACCTTAAAGACAATTTTATAATAGTAGTATTAAGATTTATGAAAAAAAATCACACCTTTTATAAAAAGATTCCATCTAATCTTTTTTCACTCTTGTGTGTCGTACAGTGGAGTCTCACTAATAGTGACCTTGTAAGACAGAGTAGAGCTGTCCCATAGAGTTTTCTAGGCTGTAATCTTTACAAGAGCATATCACCAGGTCTTTCCTCCTGCTGGGTGGGTTGGAATCACTTTCTGGTTAGCAGCTGAGCCCTTAATCAGTGCTTCACCAAGACTCCTTGCTGTTGAGTTGATTCGGACTCATAGCAATCCTGTAGAACACACTAGACCTGCCCCATAAGGCTTCCTAGGTTGTGAATCTTTAGGGAAGTGGACTGCCACATCTCCTGTGGAGCAGCTGGTAGGTTCCAGTCACTGACCTTTATGTTAGCAGCTGCGCATTTAACCACTGCACCAGCCGGGCTCTGTCTACTGCCTTTAGATATTCTAAAATAGTTGAAACTATGCTGCATGTACATTTTTGTATGTCATAATGTATCATAAGCCTTAGCCCATGCCATTCTGGTTTCATCAAAAGCATCATTGGTCCCAGTTTTTCTGTTTAAATTTGATATTCTAATATAGCACGTTTTTACTTTTAGCCTTTTCCATGATAATTATTTTCATAGGATACATGTCTGGAATGAATATCCACTTTATCTAGTTTTTAAAATTGTTTAGTGTTTAATAAAATGCATATTGCTGTTTCGAATCCTTCTACTTGTTAGATCCTTTTTTATCATGTTGTTTATGTGTGTTCTGTTCACTTTGGGGAAAAATGTCTATTTTTATAACTTTTTCAAACAACTGGCACTTGAATTTATTAAACTTTTCCTCTTTAACCTTAATTCACCTCTTCCTTTCCTCTGAAACAATATTTTACATAAATAATATGTGCTTTTGAAAATAAATGATGGTACAGTACAAAAGAAAAAAAAAGTCACCTGCAAAAGCCTCACACTGACAATTGCACCAGTATCGGTGTCTTAAGGATATTAGGAAAGAAAGATGACAAGAACAATTTGATTTTCTTTGACCAGATTTGTCAAACACCTGAATATAGCTAAGACCTGGAACTGAAATACCTTATCACCTTTGCATGGAGCGTGGTACCAGCATTTACCACTCACAGAACTGGTGCTAACACAATCTTATCCCTGGATAATGGAGCATAGATTAACTGGTGGTTCATGATAAATTAATAAGGGTATCTGATTTGACTGCTATATGCCCAGTTTTCTTTGGAAGTAAGCCCTGGAAGCTATTTTTCTGATCAAATTCTAACTCACGTGACAGTGCTTATGAGAGAGAAAAGCAACATTTACTCATGATAAAGACGGAGCTGTAGCCATTGTACATTTTATCAACTGCCTCATGAAGGTTAAGGGGCAAAAGACAAAAAAAATTCCCATTGTATTCACTCAGCCTTGAGTCTGGACTCATACTCTTACTACCACTGTAAACTGTTCTGCAAGTTCCGTCACTGGCACAGACCAAAATGTAAGTAGACATAAAGTTGAGAACCTAAGGAGACAGTCGATTAGTGAATGCTAACCTTAAGGAATGGCCAGTTTCAATTCAGTAAATTTCATACATTTACTATTTGATGTGAAATAGGAGAAGGACTGAATACGTCCTTTTTTCTGTATTTTTCTTACAAGCCAGCAAGATGAGGTGTAATCTTAAGAAACATTTGCCATGCATTAGTCATTTGTCAATCACATGCGAAAAAACTGATTTTTTTTTTAAACTCAGTTAAAGTGTTCAGTATTTCGTATACATCCCACATAGTCTTTTGCTTTCTTGAAGAGAAACATGTTTAATTTTTCCAGGTGTCATCAAAAGAAGTACAAAATATATGCATCTCAAATATGGATCAACATTTTGAGTCATTTTTAATAGGTTAAAATTTACAGTTCCACAAGCATTTCTTCAGTTTCTATAAATGTTTCTCAAGTGTCAGTTGTGTGCTGATACTCAAAGATACAACAGAAGTCAATAGTGTAGCTGAATAGGAACCAGATGGCCTGCCTCCAGCTCTGTCCACTCTCCCAAGCTTGTCATATGTGTTTTTATACCCTCCACTAGCCTTGGGGTGAAGTGTTTTTGAGCAAGAGAAAGTAAAACAGACAGGGATGTGAGATCTTGGCAGTGTGTGGTTATTCCTTTGCACTTATTTATGAAGTCTTGGAATCTTTGGAAACCCCCTATCTATCAGCGTTGTGGATAGCCTGCCGTTTCCTTAAGGTAATGCACTTCGGGGATCAGTGTAAGGAAAGTTTCTTCTTCCTCTTTCATTTTTTAATGCTCACCCTCCCATTTTATTTTTAAGATATCTTCTAGCAGAGTGGGAGTCCCTGGGTGATGCAGATAGTTAATGTGCTTGGCTGCTAACTGAAAGGTTGAAAGGTCAAGCCCACACAGGGGCACCTTGGAAGAAAGGCTTGGTGATACATGGCTGAAAAGTCAGCCGTTGACAACTGTGTGGAGCATGGGGTTACATATGGGGTCAAAGGAGTCAGAGTGGAGTCCACGATGTCTGGGCCAGGATCACTAACAGGAGGAGGTTAGGCAGTGAGCATGCTGGTAGGACACCCATTTCTACAACCCATCCATATATTGCCGAAAGAAATTAGAAATATGAGGCCAGTTAATCAGGTTTTCACTTGTGACTTCTTAAAATGTTGTTTCTCTAAAAACCAAAACACCTACTGCTGTCAAGTTGGGTCCAACTATGGTAAAATATAACCTATGACAGAAATTTGAAAACCAACAAACAGAAAGCTTTCTCTCTGGAGACAAACTTTGGCTGGTATTTTTCAGATAACACATACAAATTGCAAGGAGCAGCTGCAGGCCACACTACTACCCTGAGCCCAGCCAGCTGACAGTTGCCTGAAGTTGGCAGCCACAGCCAACTTTGGAAATTTGGAAATCCCAAAATGCCTGGTGCAGTGATTTGCTGTTTATCAAAATTACAAACCCTATATCAGAGCTTTCAAGAAATTGTCTGGTTTAGAAAATCGCATATAATAAATTTCTTCTAACACGAAGAGGGAAATGATTTTCAGTAATACATCATTATTTGGTCCCAGCAACAGCTAAGGAAATGGTAAAGCCAGAAATCAAACCTGCTGCCATCGAGTCAGTTTCAGCTCCTAGTGACCTTATACAACAGTGTAGAACTGCCCTGTAGAGTTTCCAGGAGCCCTGCTGACCTTTGGATTAGCAGCCAGAGCACTTAACCACTGCGCCACCAGAGTTGCCAACGAAATGGTAAACACGAGTTTATTAGCAACAACTTAAAGGTGCGCCACAATATTAATCCTTATTCTACTTGATGAAATACATTTATTTCCTCATTTCCATGTAGTTTTTCTTCTTTCATATACACAGACAAACATAGATACTTTCTTTCCCAATCCTCACCAAAGTTTTGTAAGACAGTCCTGAATAAGAATCGTAGACAGGGAGTAAAAAGTGTTTTTTGCACTGTTTGCTCCTGCTGACTCCAAAATTCAATAGAGTTTTCCCACAATTCCTGTAAGCAAGTGTTTCTCTCACAGAAGGGCCACTGACTGAATAGTCAAATATTGCTAAGCTGGCAGTGGGCTATGTGTTTTCCTCTGATGAAACCCAGCTCGTTTACTCCGGTTCATTCAGCTTTTCACAAAGGATCTGCCACTTCACATTTTAGTGCAGCCATCACCATTTCATGTTATTTATCACTGGATCTTAAAACATGCGGGCTCTGCTGTGAGCAGAAGACTTGTAGACCCACACATGTTCGCCTGAGCCTTCTCCAAGTTATAAAGAAAAAGAAAAATCCGGGAAACTTACATGTTTGTATTGTGTGTACCTGGGAAGTTATTCATGCTGAGCAACAGAACAAATCTTGAGGGCCTTGCTTTCTGCTTCCAGGAATGCCAATCAGAGAACATTCTTTTTTGGGCAGCCAAGTTTGGAAGTCAGTTGGTTCCTGGCAGTGAGTAGGGGGAGGGGATGGCAGAGAGGGAAGCACAGCGAGTCCTGAGGCTGGTCTTCAGCTCCCAAGTGTTTCCAGAACAGCCGTCAATGGAGGCATCTCCTCTCACCCACGCAGAGACAGGTAAAAAGACAGCTGAGTAAATCGGCGTTAGATGTAACAGCGGAAGCTTAGCGGGGAGGAGGAGAGAGGAGAGGGAGGGCATTGGAAAGCCTGCCATTGGTGAGTTTACCAAAGGCATCTGCCAGTGGGACTTGAGTGGAATGTGAAACCAAATCATTTTCAAGTTAAAGATAGACACAGTATACAACAGGATCCAGAAGCTGGATTTTAAGCTCATCTCTCCCTAGAATTTCAGGGAGTTCTGTTATGATCTCTGCTGTAGTTAACTGTTTGGTGAAACTTGGTTCATTAAATGAATGTGGTAAGGATTTGCGTAGATGGTCTGGATGTACTGGAGCTAAGAGGATTTAAAAGAGCATGATGGGCATACCCCAGGGTAAGTGAAAGATGGATTTTAAGGTGGGTTGCTTCTCAGTAGAGGTTAATGTTGATTTTTGTTTTTCAATTTTCATTTGTGGGAATGAAAAGGTGATAGTGAAGGTTTTCCAGTGTTTCAAGAGTTGTCGTTTTCTTTACCTTTTTTGAGATAGTTGGTGTTTTGCTTTTTGTGCAGCTGAGAGAAATATTTTAGCTTAGTTTTCACATTCACATTGCAGGTAACTCTGGTGCTTTATGTTTTTACTTACTTTTTGCCTGTCAACTCTCCCGCAACACTGAGTTTATTGCATTTTAATATAAACAGTGATATGTCAATATTGACTGAAGGTTATTGTGTCCATGATGGCATTGGATAAAACTGTATTGACGAGGAGTAGAATTTGCCTTGCATGGCACTAGAGCATTTCTTAAAAAAACACAAAGAAGAAGGGGAGAGGCAAAAAGAACAAGACAGTCTAAAGATGCATAAGGAGTCTTTAGAAGGCATTCTGCTTAAAAAAAAAAACAGCTGATTAAAAAAGGCAATTTTGGTTAAAGTGAACAATTTATTAATAAAAGTTATTTTTTGGTGTTGCCTCATTAATTCCAAGCAGGTTCCCCCGCCCCCCGCCGAAAAAAAGCTGGTGTTTCCTAAGGGAATGGAGGCGTTCTGATTAAACAGAGCTAGAGAGTGGAGGAGGGAATGGAAGAGTTGTCTAATGGACTGTTTTTAGGATTTCAAAACTTTTGGCTTAACAAGAAAGGAGAGCCAACTTCAGTTCCTGTCTGTCCTGTTTTGACCATGTATAGTTTTTTTCTTTTTTCCTTGTTTTGTCAAGTGACCTCTTGGGTCTGTCTTAGAGCCAGCTTTTCCAAACTTGAACAGCATTCCTTCTGAATAAATACTGTCCATAATAGTCACAGAGTACATGGTGTGAATTGGAAATTCTACTTTATATGGGGAAAATAAATCTGCTGACGTTCTTATTACAGAGTGTGGGGCAGAACAGTTGTTAAAAATGCAACTGGACAGTTTTGCTCTGTCAAGTGGACCAGATTCTAATGAACTAAGTTGGCTAACGTAGGCACAAACAGTGAATGCCTTAATATGGAACACCCACTCAACTTTGATAACTCTCCTTACATGGAGAATGGGCTTTATAGTGATAGCATCGCCTGATTTTACAACTACTGTACTGGATTATCTGGAAAGGCCCAACAGCTGTGAAGTTAACGAGGCCCAGTTTTGGTGGCCCCTTTTTCCTTTCGCTGCCTGCTTTTCCTCTTACCCCAGTGAACATCACTGCTCGGTACCCCACTTTTGTTTGGTGGTCAAGAGTTATTTTCAACAGAGAACGTGATTGTTGAGTGATTTAAAGTCAGCATACTAAGTCATCCATGAACAGTTGCATGTTGGTGTAATTGCCCAACCTCCAGTCAGTTTAAGCACTTTTAAAAGTCATTATTAACCTTCAGTAATACTTGTAAAGGTTGTAGTTACAATTAAGTTTTATTTCTCATGAATGGATTGTACCTTGTTGCTGTTGGGGGACCTGTTATCCTTTTTGTTGTTGTTATTTGTCAAAAGAGACTCAGTGGCAACGCCTTTGATTTTGTTTGGTTGACAGTGAGATTGAGCCTGGCAGAAGTCATAGGTGTTTCCAAGAAGTTTGTGAGTGTATACACTTACGCATCTACACACAAACACAGGTTAGCTATACCTTTTACTTAACTGTTTCTGACTGAATGGTCAGGGTGAGTTTTGTTTTTGTATTCAGTGTGCAGAGAAGAGACAAAAAAGAACACAACCATTTAAAATTCTTAGATGTTGTAATTTTAAATGATGAGACACAATGGCTTTGAGAAAAGGAGCCTTGATGGTGCAGTGTTTAAGCCCTTGGCCGCTGACCAAACGGTTGGCAGTTCAAAACCTAGCAGCCACTTTGCAGGAGAGAGATACTGCAATCTCCTTCCCTCAGGATTACAGCTTGGAAACCCTGTGGGGGCAGTTGTACTTTGTCATTTAAGGTCACTGTGAGTTGGAATTGCCTGGACGGCAACAGATTTGATTTACTGTTGTTACTGGAAAAGTCTGGTTGCAGACTTGAGCTGCCTGTCACTATTAAGCCAAAACATAGATGGAGATTGACTCTCTTAAAAGCACTTTGTTCAGGTGGGTTACCACCCTGAAAACCATATTAGTGTCTCAGTTCAGGCTGGCAACTTTTAAAGAAGAATTTATAGAAGGGAAGGGGGTGGGTGAGGGGTGCAGGCATGCAGGTGTTCAGAGGAGGCAAGGTTGGTGAACAAGCATACTTTCTTTGTTTTAAGACAATTTGTCCTTGCTGTCTGCAGGATGGTTGCTTATCTGAATAGTGGGCTGCAAACTGGCATCACCCTGCCCAGTTATCAGTCAAGTATAGCCTGGAAAAACAAAATCTTTGTGAGTACCAGTCAGAAGGGAGGTTACAATTTTCTTTATGTGCCAGCAGCATTCCTGGGGAAAAAGCGGGTTTTAATATTAAAAAAGAAGCTAGCTAAGAATTTTTCTACAGCTTTTAACCCTATCACTGTTATGTCACTTTCTGTAGTTTCTGATTCCCTGCTGAAATTGCAAAGCTTGGAATTTGTAAGAATACAGTTCAAAGTTTTATAATATATATCTGATAATTCTAATATTTCAAGTGTTACTGGTTTTGTTTCAAGTATTACTACTGTGCCTCCTAATTCTGAGTTTCTTACTTTTCTTGGCTGCTTGACTCTTTTTGGCTATGTGCTAGAAATGTATTTTAAAACTGTTTATAGAATTGATTTGAGACTTACGATGGTAGCATTTTCCTACAGAGAGGAGTTTGGTTTGCTTCTGCTCAGCAACTGGGAGTAACATCAGACCAGTGTCACCTTCATCAGAGTACAACCTAGCAGGTTCCCTGCATCACCCAGGTGACAAGAAGCTAGGCTGCAAATCTGTGTGAAGAGTACTTTATTTCAGATGCATTCCTTTTGCTGCCCAAGTTGAGAACTGGAGTTAGTTTCTGAAAGTTCCCTGCCTTGGGGGCATGCACAGACTTTCCCTCCAGCCTGTCCTCGTGCTGTCTAGTCCATTATCACTCAGTAGTCCAAGAGGGTGGAGCAGAATTGCTCCATAGGGTTTCCAAGGCTGTAATCTTGATTAAGGCAGACTGCCACATCTTTCTCACTTGCAGTGGCTTGTGGGTTTAAGTCACTATCCTTTCTGTTAGTAGCTGAGTGTCTAACCATTGGGATACCTGGGGTCCTCTTCTAGCCCATACCAAAAACCAGCTTGTTGCTGTCAAGTTAATTCTGACTCACAGTGGCCCTATAGGACAGAGTAGAATGACCCCAAGGGTCTCCAAGGGGCAACCAGTAGATCCTAACTGCTGACCTTTGACTTTGTAATCAAGCGGCTGATTGGGGGGTTAGCAGCTGTAGTTCTTAACCAGTATGGTACCAGGGTTATCCTAGGGTTTGCAAACTGGGTTAACCCTGGGACTGGAGAGTCAGTAACCACTTTGCCACCAGCGCCTCCTTCTAACCTACAAGGTTGCCTGAAGTGAAGCTGGTTTCTCACATCATTTTTTTTCCCTGATAATCATTCCCATGGGAAAAGCTTTCAAAGGTGAGCTTACCTTTCAGAGTTCTCGTCTTCTGATTTTTGTGTTCTGTGTTCTCACCATTTTTTTTTTTGTTTGTTTTGTTTTAGAAATTGATTGAAATTGATTTAAATGTAAAAATACACATCAAACCTGCTGCTGTTGAATCGATAGTGACCCTATAGGACAGAGTAGGACTGCCCCATGTGGTTTCCAAGGAGTACCTGGTGGATTTGAACTGCAGATTTTGGGGTTAGCGGCCATAGTTCTTAACCAGTATGGTAACCAGGTTTACCCTAGGGTTTGCAAACTGGGTTAACACTGGGACTGGAGAGTCAAAAATATTCCCAAGGTGACAGACGTTCCAGGGATTCATATACCTTTTATCAGCAGTGCCATGGAAAAATGTCTGGAATAGAACCAATAAACAATTTTTGTTCCGGAAGGACCCATGCAACGTTGTCTTGGAGAACAAGTCAAATAATTACTATTTTATCCTAAAACATAACTTCCAGTTAGACCTTTTGCATGTCCTCACCATTTTATTAGCTCTTTGCTGTTTTTGTATTTCAAATGTTTTTAGTTACATCAGTGGGAGTATCTGTCTAAATGATCTAATCAGCACTACCAGAACTGAAAGTTGACTCCGCTGTTTCTATGCTCGTTATTTGTTTTCACACTCCTCATTCTGGAGAAGATATCGGGCAGCTGGCCGATATTGCTGGTTTCAGGTAGTGCTACTGTTACACATACACGTACACAAAAACCCAGACCCATACCCGTTACCACCAGGTCAGTTCTGACTCACAGCGACCTTACAAAACAGGGTAGAACTGTCCTGGAAAGTTTCTAAGGAGCACTTGGTGGATTTGAACTGCTGACCTTTTGGTTAGCAGCCACAGCATTTAACCACTGAGCTACCAGGGTTTCCACTACACATATTTACGTATATGTATATTTATGTTTTTTAAGGTATGACCTGATTTGTTTAAGCATATGCATGCGGATGGGAAGATTTATGTTTTCCAGTCACCAATAGTTAACAGTCCTTTTATTTGTCCCTAACTGGCCTTCTTTCTTACCACTATCTTTAATCTCTCTAATCCACTCCCTCTGACTGTAACTCTCAGCTGTTGACCTTGCCTCTTTGTACTTTCTCGTGGCATGTGTCCAGTATCACCACCATTAAAAAGTTATCTTAAATAAATTCCTTCCTTTCTGTTCTTTTTGCAGTTGCCTTTACCGCAGGTCAGTCATCTCTCTTGAGTTCCTAGTTGACTTCCTGCCTCTACACTCCACTCTCAACACATTTCTTATACTGTGGCCAATAGACTGACCTAAAACAGGAGAAAACAAAAACAAACAAGAAAATCCCACTACAAACGTGAACAGATTGCTGTCCTCGAAAATCCTTAATGTCATTCTCTTCAAGATGAAGTCCTGGGGGCACAGTGGTTAAGAGCTATGGCTGCTGCCAAGAGGGTGGCAGTTTGAATCTACCAGTTGTGCCTTGAAAATCAATGAGGTCGTTCTCCTGGTGTCTTGTAGGGTTACTGTGAGTCAGAATTGACTTGATGGCATTGGGTTTCATTTGATTTGGTTTGGTTTTTATTTTTTATCCTGTAGGGCCCTCCACAAAGCTTCAGTCTGTTTCCCTAATCTTCAGTATTTGACCAGTTATCACCAACACTTTGATTGTCAATGACGACTGCCTCTAGAATGTGCCATGACTCTGTGCTAGTCTACTCTCTTACCTAACTACTGATTTGTGTATTGGTTTATGGCCCAGGATATCCATTGAGTACCTCCTTTAAGACTGACATCCTAAGTTGCCTTAACTGTATGTTCTTTAAATGTATAGTTCATCAGGGAGCCCCTGATGGCATGGACTGTATCTTACTCATTTTTGTATTCCTAAGGACTTATGCATAGAAGCCATGCTAAATGTTTAAGGAATGATTAAGTATTTTAAGAAAGTTTTTTTTTTTTCACTCAACAATACCTTATTTATTCTGTCTCATCTTAACCATCATCATGCCTTTGACATGAGTCTTTGTCTAAAATCGGATTAAAGATGGTCATCTCTGTCAAGTAGACTCAATTAAAAATTTGTTTGTTTAGGGAATAGTAATTTTCTCTCTTTTTTGTGTAATGGGACTGTGTGTTTGATTGTAACAAGAGAAATGAGAAATTTAAGCATGATGAATCAACTATATAAATTATTGTCACAGAGATTCATAATCAAACAACAGTAATAAAGTAGGAAAACTGACATGTTACAACAAATGTCATCCAAAGAGCTGGAGAGGACAGTTGGAAGATCAAGGAAACAAAACTAAATTAAAATCACTTCATTTCCCTAAAACCAAATCTCAATAACCAGAAAACAATAAGTTGTTTTAGAGCTGCACCTTAGGATTGAAAGGAAAGAAATTGAATTAAGTGATATTTTTCTTAAAAATTAAGAAGATTTGAAGTACATCTTTTAATCTCCTTCGGTTATCACCCTATGTAAGCAAAGGAAGTTGGCCTTTCTTTATTAAAATTGACTGTATTTCTAGAAAGTTAGGGGGCATCCAGAAGAAGAAGAAATTTAACTTATTAATTCTAAGGATGTTTAAATAATTTCATATTCTTTGGACCACTTACACATTTTCACACATTTATTATATGTGTTGGCATATCAACCCAGAGATTCAGAAAAATAAGACACTTAGTTCATGTTTTATCTCATATAGAGCTCTCCTACTTCTATAGAGAGAAGATTTCTGCTATGGCTGAAGAGATAGTTTTATCTTAAAAGAATAATTTAGTCAAATGAACAATTTGATCTATTAGTGAGAGTGCAGGATCCTCAATCAATGTGGAAAAATGATGTTGGCATAGAACATTTAAAAACATATTTTGCTTTTGGTGAAAGTTTACAGAGTGTACTAGTTTTCCATTCAGCAAATTGTACATTGCTTTCATGCTCACACTGATACAGGTTAGGTTGTGGTTAGCATTCTCCCAACTTCTACCCTGAGTTCCCTGTGTCTTTTCTTTTGTTTTTCCCTACCGCTTCCTGTCTTCTCACCTTTACTTTTGGACAAATGTTATCTTTTTTGGTCTTCTATAATTGTTTGTTCTGCAGAGTACATTTTTTTCAGATGTTATTATGTATTGTATAGACCTGTCTCCTGTGGAGTATCTTAAGGCTATGGTCTCAGGGGTTCTTCCAGTCTCTGTTACGCCAGTACATATGGTCTTTTATTAATGAATTTGATTTTTTGCTGTCCATTTTTATCCTACTCTGCCCTGAACACAGGTTCTCTAGTGATAGTGGGGCACCATAATAGTTCTGGTCTTAAGCTCATGTGGGCAGTGGTGCATGTGGCCCGTTAGTCTTCTGGACCGATTGCTGCTTTGAGTCTTTGATTTTCTTCACTCTCCTTGACTCCGAATGGGAAATGAGCTCTATCATAGATAGTTTCTTGCAAGCTTTTCAAAACCCCAGATGCTATTTCCAAGAGGAGGATGTGTGGGACGTTGTTTTTATGCACTATGTTGCACTATTTGTTGCAGATTTTCCCTGACTCTGTAGTCCTTAGCCTTCAAACCTAATAATCTTTGTATGCAGAGCTAACCACAACCTAGCCTGTATCAGAAGGTAGGTGTGCCTCCTTACACGCCCCGCCCCATGACTGTTTAGCATACCTGTCTACCTGTGTATCCCTTTGTAGATTATTGTTTGTCAGTACTGTGGTTACAGGATTGTCTGTGTTATGCTGATTGCTATAATTGCAGTTTGCTCTTATGTCCTTCCAGTGTATTCCTTTGCCTTTGTATGTTATGCCGATTTCTCCCATATAGTGTATTTTCTTTCCTTTCACCAATATTACCATTCGTCTTCTGTGTATTTAGTAATTTACTTTTCCTCCACATCCCTTCCCTGGTAAACATTAAATAATTTTATTTTCTGTGTTTAAACCTTTTCCTTGAACATCATAGTGGTCTCATAGAATACTTGTCCTTTGTGATTTGTTCATTTTATTTAGCATCATGTCCTCTAGATTCACCCATGTTGTGGGATGATTTG
This sequence comes from Heterohyrax brucei, assembly GCA_028571685.1. Taxonomy (NCBI): domain Eukaryota; kingdom Metazoa; phylum Chordata; class Mammalia; order Hyracoidea; family Procaviidae; genus Heterohyrax; species Heterohyrax brucei. Next base: position 44,003,788 of record CM053152.1, read on the forward strand.
TCTATTTGTCATTTTTCTTTATTGTTGCATAGTATTCCAAGGTTCGTGTGGACACAGTTTGTTTATCCATTCATGTGTGGATGGGTACTTAGCTTGTTTCTGCCTTTTTGCTATTGTGAATGAAGCTGCAATGAACATCGGTGTGTGTGCTTATGTCTATTCATGTCATGGCTCTTATTTCTGTAGGGTGTATTCCCAGGAGTGAGATTGCTGGATTGTATATGGCATTTCTATTTCTGGCTTTTTAAGAAGACACCATATTGTTTCCCATAGTAGTTCTCGCCAGTAGTGGAATGAGTTTCAGTATTTCTATAACCTCTCTAATATTTGTTATTTTGCCTTTTTTTTTTTTGGATTTGTGCCAGTAATGTTGGAGTGAGATAATATGTTATTGTAGTTTTAATTTGCATATCTCATGGCTAATGATCATTTATTCATATGTTTGTTGGCTGCGTGGCCTAGAACATTTTAAACAACTATTTTATTTTTTGTCACATCTATAAAAGAAATTTGAAACCCTGGTGGTCTAGTGGTTAAGAGCTGATAAGTAAAAGGTTAGCAGATCAGACCGACCAGATGCTACTTGGAAACCATACGGGGCAGTTCTACTCTGTCCCATAGGGTCACTCTGAGTTGGAATCAACTTGACAGAAATGGATTTTATAAGAGAAACTAAGAATGGCCGTTGAAAACTAGTTCCTAAGTAGCTGAGCTAGTTTGTCTCATTAATTCAACAAACCTCTATCATATTGTTACCACCTATTATTTAACTGTACTACATAATGGAATTACGTGTTTAAGCCTCTCAGTGGACACTGATGCTAGAGGATGTCATGTTTAAATAACAGATTGAATTTAAAACTTTGACTTGATCACAGCTATTTAGGACATGGGGGAGAGGGATAAAAGATTGAGATGGGCGATGGCTAAAGGGTGCATAATTTCTTTTTGCCAAGCCAAGTGCCGCGAAATGTTCTAAAATCAATTGTAATGAACACTCAACTCTGTGAAGATGATAAACAACATTGGCTTGCACACTTAGAGGATAATAAAATAAAGTTGCTTTTTTTAATACATGCAAAAAGTTTATTTTATATTATATTCTCATTTATTCTTTTAATTTGTGCTAGTCTCCATACTTTTTCAAAAATCATTTTGACCTTTCTCAGTAGAGTTTCCTTCAGCAGGCCAGATCATAGGGTAGTATTGGAATTACTTTAACTTATTTAAAAATTTTCATATTTAGCAAATAATTGTTTATTGAATAGCTTAAATAGTTATGAACATATTCTAAAAAAAGCGTTAATAGAGCATGTATTTGTATTACATAGGAAACTGTTGTGAATGTCTAATATAAAATAGAAGTACACTTTTTTCATAAATAAAGCTGGACTTTGCAATCTAGTGAAATCAGTTTGGTGTAAGGAAGTCTCAGCAACACCCTGAGTCAGGAAAACATTGGAAACCCCCACGAATTTTAAAGAGAGTTGTCCTGGCAGCAGATTAAATTTTAATAATTCTCTACTTTATGTAGCTTGACTTTTCTTTATCGTAATCTTACATATTATGGTAGTTTAGAGATTTATGGATGCTGAAACAATGATTTACTGAATTGACTGCAGTTCAATTATACACTTGCTGTCATAGTTGGAATTGTGTCCCCCCAAAAATGTGTACAGCTACGTGGCTGGGATATGGTTCCCAGTATCTTGGGACTGTCCTCCATTGTGTGGTTTTGCTAACCTGTATGTTAAAGGATTAGGGTGGGGCTGTGAATTCCTGCTGTGGGGGGAGTTTCCCTGGAGTATGGCTTGCCCCACCCTTAATGCTTTTAGCTTGCAAGGAATAAAAGGAAAAAGAAACAAAGGACAATTTGAGAACCTCGCTACCATCAAGCAGGCAGCACTGGGAGCAGAGCGCGTCCTTCAGACCAGAGGTTCTTGCGTGAGGACGCTCCCTGGACAAAGACTGATGCAATACCGGACTTTCCTCCAGAGCCGACAAGGGGAAAGTCTTTCCCTGGAGCGGACACCCTGAATGTGGACTTGCAACCTACCGGACTGTGTAAGAATAAATCTTTCTTTGTTAAAGCCATCCACTCTGTGGTATTTCTGTTAGAGCAGCCTAGCTGGCTGAAACACTTGCCTTAACCAGTTTTGTTAAAGGATGCAGATTAATTCTGAATGAAATTTATCTTCTACCGTACATGAATTTACTAGTCTTAGACTGTTCATTACTAAACGTTTGTAGAAACACCTTGACTCACTAAAGATGTTGTTTTTAGTGTGTAAGATTAAGCATAATATTTTTAGGATACTTCTGGTTTTTCATATTATTTTGTACACAAAAGACGTGTAATTATTTTATTTTGTACGTGATAAAATTAAGAAGCCGACATATGAAGTGCTCCAGATACACTATGTATGACTTGCTGATAGCGAACACTCGTGAGTGGCTTATGAGACAAAGGTTTCCTTCCCCGCTTTGCATACTGGCTGTCACAGGTTAGCAGAACGCGTCTCTCCACGTTGTTGCCTTCACTGTTCCTTGAGACACAGTTGGGAGAGTTACTGGTCACTATGGCAAATGAGAAAGAAAACACAGTGAAGCTCTTACAGCTCTTACCCAGGAATAGCCTACATTCCTGTGCTCACATTTCCCTGGCCAAAGCACCCCATCCCCAGGCACCTCTACCTTCAGGTGGGTGGGGAAGTACATTCCTACCATGTGCCTGGAAGGAAAAGTTCTGGGATATTTTTGCAGAGCTCTAAACAGCGGATGATCATGTTGTCGTCGGCATTCCATCAGCTACTGTCATCTGTAACTCAGGGCAGCCTTCCGTACAGCAGGACGAAGCCGTGCCTGGTCCTGCAGTGTCTTCAACATCATCCATGTGAGCTAGTCCATTGTCGCAGCCACTGTGCATTTTGAGTGCTTTCCGACCAGTCTTCTGTTGTGGCTTACAGAATTTTCATTGGCTCATTTTCACACGTAGATCACCAGTCCAGTCTTCCTTATTTGCCTTATTCCGGAAGCTCAGTTGAAACCTGTCCATCAAGGGTGACTCTGCTGATATTTAAAATACCCACGGCAGACCTTCCAGCATCTTATCAATATGCAAACCACCACACTATGACAAACCGGCAGACAAGTGCTCATTTAAGGATGGTTTAATAACCTTCAAACCGGTTACTATCGGATCAGTTCAGACTCATAGCGACCCTACAGAGTAGAACTGCCCCGTAGGGTTTCTAAGGAGCATCTAGTAGATTCAAACTGCTGACCTTTGGTTAGTAGCCAGACTCTTAACCACTACACCACTAGGGCTCCGTAATGATGATGGCCACCCCAAAATCCAGGAGCGGTACAGATGCAGAGGTGACATCTTACAGACCCAGGAATGGTAATTGGCGTGTTTGGCAACACTTAGGTTACCCATGACCTTTTGTCTGTTTTTGTCGGTTGATTCTCATCTCCAGTGAGACTTTTCTGGATCTCTAAATCTAAATCTTTGCCATTTCCAGAGTGATAGGAACCCTCACTATGGTAATTCTTGTTGAATATGGGGAATGCGTCTGAAAAGTTAGCAGTTTCCCATTTCTAAGAAATAATTGTATAGAGTAAATAAATGGAGAGAAAAGTAATTGAATGTAGTTTTATCCCTGCCTCTCTTCCCCACATGTTTATATTAAAAGCTATTTAATGCTAGTAGATAAAGTAAAAGGACTAGGCTTAGGGGAAATGCTGCCGAGGAATGGTGATATATGTTATACATGGAAACGTGTCTTTTTGAATAGCATTTACATCCCTTGGACACACTTCCTTTTGCTTAGCATTCAGTTTTAAGCACTAGCGAGATAAAGCCAGGGAATTCAAAGATTATTGAGACATTTGAAAGTGGAAAAAAGTATTAAGCCAATGTTTTAAGCCTTCTTGGAAAGTGTAGTTTAAATCAGCAGATCACAAATTATGTTTTGGGGAGCATTAGCCTTGGAAATGTGGTGTAGCAAAAAAGGTGAGGATCCTGGGTCCAGTGAGTTTGAAAAATACTGTATACTTGGAAATCCAAGTGAACATCAGCATGAAAAGTTCATAAAAGTTCTGCTGAAAAGAAACATGTTTGTGACTTTCTTTAATCCACTGTTTCCCAAACTAATTTGATCACAGAACGTGTGTGTGTGTGTATGTGTGTGCATGTGAGAAATGCTAGTTTAAATGAATAAATTATAAGTGTAATGTGTTGTAGCTGATGTTTTTAGAATATAGAAATGAGAATTTTAAAGGATTTTTATAAATATATTTGCTATTTGATTCTTTGTTTTTATTTTCTTTATTAAGAGGAATTGATTTTAAGCACCTGCCAGAATCAGATTTTAAGCTGACAGGGTATCCAATTATGCTTTAATTTATTCAGGTACCTAATTTGTGACACAGCCACATATAAGGAGATTGCATTCACAAAACCCAGGATTCAGAATGGATTCATACTATTGCCTAATTTCACTTGAAACTCTAAAATGTTTTTCCGTTTTAAGATACAGTCACATGTTACTAGTTTTTAGACTTTGTTATCTGCTCTTTAAGGAAATCTTACGGAAACCCCAGTTACATAGTGGTTAAGCACTATGTCTGCTAAGCCAGAAGGGTGGCAGTTCATATCTGCCAGTTGCTCCTTGGTGGAAACTCTATGGGGCAGTTCTACTCCATTCTGTAGGGTCACTATGAGTTAGAATTGATGCTGCGGCAGTGGGTGTGGTTTGGTTTTATGAAGAGAAGTAAATCTTACATTTCAATATGTGTTTCTTAGGGTTTTTTTTGTTGTTGATCACTGCCAGTAAGATCAGAAATATTAAAAACTTAAAAAAAGAAATTGTGTTTCAAAAGATGCTGTACTGATGTTTATACCTAGAGGAATCTATATGTGAGAGTAAAAAGGTAAAAGGCTAACCAGAAACATCCACTTTTCTCCTTAGAATATGTATTATATCCTGTGAAGTGCTAGGGCCACTTAACATGAACTAGTAGTTTCATAAACTATTATGCTTCCCGGAACTCCATCAAAGAAAATCCTAGATACAGTTTCAGCTTTAGATATTGGGGTGGTTTGAGTGTCACAGGAAGTTAAGTGGCCTTTTATCACCTTTTTGACTCTGGACAGTGCGTTACAGTCAGCAGAAATTTTAGTTCCTCTCCACCCCACCCCTCAAGTTTAAAAGGGAGAGATAAGTCCATACATTTAAAAAAAATTATTTGAGAAACATCCCTTCTTTCTGCTTCATAGGAAGTCATTGCATCAGACTTACGAATAGCATAAATTCTTAGCAACATTCTTTTTTACCCCCTCTGATTAGTGTATCCTTTTTTTCTGGGGATACAGTAGATACTGCAGCTGCAATGATGTCTGCAACGCCTCTAAAATGTCACTGCAGAAAGATCTGGGGATCTCTTTTACATACTGCATGACTCTTTCTCTGCATCTGTTTGAATAGATGCACAGAAGTACTCGTGCTTGTTTGTGAAAGTATGAAATCAATTATATCCCTATTCTGAAACTGCCTAGCACCCAAAATGTTTGAAATGCTGAAAAACACCAGGACATAGCCGTTTCTGCTCCTTCTTTCTTATGAAAAATTTAAAAATCCTCTGTAATCACTTGCCAGATCTGGAATATAGGTCTAAGCTATTTAGATTTATGGTGCCACAATTTCTTCTTTAAAATGACATGAGGGAAGTATTTAACTTAATGAGGCAAACGCTCCTGGTGTGCAAGTAACATTATATTTTTCATTGTATAAGGGTAAATTATTGCTTCAGTATCCTATATGGTCCCCTAGTGGCCTCACAGAAATAATGAAGATTCTGGAATTGCCCTCTTTTGTCTTAGGCAATAGCTAACTCCCTGAGTGTATGCTTTCTGTGAGTTACCCATACATTTCTTATAGTAGACTGAATTTCTTGAAGGTCATTCACAGATGCTAACTGAACTTGATTTATTTTTTTCTTTTCAGTTAGGAGCCAGCCAGCCAGCCAAGTGCCGTCGAGTAGGTCTGTACATAATAATACACAAAAAGAACAGCCAGTGAACGTTTATTTCTCACTAAAACATTTGGAAGACCCATGAAATTTAAGAAATTAAAATCTCGTGGAAAAAGTTTGTCTTAGTATTTCTCCTCTGCTGCTGTTAACTGTTTCAGAAAAATAAGCATGGGTCTTTGGAGGGTGGTCTTTGAAGACTGAAGACTTAAAATAATGAAATACATTATTCTATATCTATAATTAAAAAAATGTTAATCCTATTCTGGATATCAAATGTGTGGTTCTAAATGCATGGTATGTGTGTTTTAAAACAACCTACTTCCTAATCAGCTCCCACAAAACTTTTTTAAAGAAAATCTCACCAATCAGTGTTGAAGCGTTTGGGTATGTTTTAGAGCCTGACAGTTTTCAAGGCAGAGACATGACTCCAGGCTTTCTGCCAAACCAGTACTGGTAATTTAATGACTGGGGATGAACCAAATGAAAATACTCCACCTGCTTTAGTTAGATATGCACTTGCTAAAAGAGAAGCTAACACATTTCTTATGTAAACTATCAGAATCCCAAATTAGGAACATGCACACACATACACTGTCTGCTTTTTCTGGCATAGGGGTATACACATTAAAATACAACTTGGTGCTTAAAGGAAACACAGAAGTAGCAGGCACTGCTAGAACTGACAGTCCTGTATCTTGAGTAGTTTTAACATACAAGCCTTTCTCTGGATGGCTACAGTAGAAGGAATGAAATTGCTCATATCTGGACAAGGTTTAGCATTACTTTTATGAGGATAAATTTTAGAGACTACTCAAAAACCTTTTGGTTGGTTTGGTACGTTATTTCCTGTGGCTTACTTAAATGATTTAGATTTAGGTACATTTGTTTATCCGTAGTGTTAAAATTAATTTATGTAATAGTATAGCAATACAAGAAAACAACAAAAGCAGGCATTTTTTATGAAAGAAAGACTACTTAAAATTTTAAATAAACCTTGGGGGTGAATACTGAGCAAACAAACAAACATTTGTATATATCATTTTGACCACTGGAGGACTCCTATATGTACATAGGGGTGTTGAAGGCAGTGGGTTGGGTTTGGTTTGAAATGGGCATTGGTCAGGATGGTCTCTGCTGAGCTTGGTCCTATACATACAAAAATATGCATATAAAACCTAACTTGTTGCCATTGAGTTGATTCCAACTCATAGAAACCCCATAGGACAGAGTGGAACTACAGCACAGGATTCCAGAGGGTGGCTCGTAGATTCCAGCAGCCAGCTTTTTGGACACACACAGACAGAGGAAACAAGTCAGTCTCCATGAGTGGAGAAAGACCCAGTATCGACTTTAGGGGTCCATTTTATTTGCAAAAGTAAGGGGTGATGTCACAGATGGGAGGGGTATGTAGGGAACTTCTTTTTTGATTGGGTTGGAGGCTATTGTAGCCCTTTGACAACTTCTAGGAGGAATTGTTATATTTGTATGACAACTGCCAGAAAGAATTTATATTTGCATTACAAACTGCCAGGGAGAACTGCTGGTATATAGCAGATCAGGTTCCCTTGGTAAACTTACCAATACTAGGTTCCATAATGTAAAACATGACTTTTGTTATCTCTAGAAAATATTAGATTCTGGAGTAAAATATATTGGTGTGTGGCAACAGCCATCAGGTTCCCTGGCTAAACTTGTCACTCTGACATCCAAACCCCTCACCTCAAATGAAGAAAACCACTGTTACAACAAAAAATATATATACACTACCAGGACAGCCTGAAGCCAGAGCTCAAAATTCAGTACTAACACATCTGAATCTTGGTGTTACAGAGTTTGTAGTGTTTCCTAATTCATAAAGTGGAATATATTCTCAAAATACAAAATAAAAGGAAAATCAGACGTAGTTTACTGTGTCGTTTCACCGTTAACCAAAAAAAAAAGAGAGAGAGAGAGAAATAAATACTGGTGCTATTTTTTAGAGTCATTACATAAACAAGATTGATGCCAAAATTATGTGGTCCACAACCTGAGTGTTAGAGTAAAACTTCTAAATCCCAGGAGTCGGACTCTGTATTTGATGTCTTAAACAGTTTACACAGTGCTAAGTCCCTGTCTTGGAGGAATTCAGTCACTGAAGGCAAAACAGATACATAGGCTGGTGATCTTGTAGTAGCGTAGTCAGCAGTATGCAGAACGCTGATGTGCAGCGAAAACGTTCTGAAGGAGGTGATACTCATACTGGGTCCTGACAGAGGAGTAGGAGTTAGCAAAAGAAAGATGGGAAGGCCGTTCAAAGCTGAAAGACTAGCATTAGCAAAGAAATGACACTGTAGTGTACAGACAGGATGACAGCTTGTTAAAATGTTAGGCTTGAGTGAAAGGAGATGAATTAGGAAAGATACTGGGTACTCAGATTTTGATTTTCTTTTATGCCTCCCCAAAAGTTTATTCGACGGCACTTGGCTAAAGGGGTTTATTCTTTATTCCTTAGCTGCTGTTGCTGTTAGCTTCCATCAACTCAGCCCTTGAATTATGGTGACCCTTACACAGTGGAGATGGACTATTGCAATCCATCAGGTTTCCTTTGGCTGATTTTTTGGAAATGCATCACTACTTTATTCTCCTAGTCCATCTTAGTATGGAAACTCTGCTCTAAACCTGTTCAGCATCATAGCAATGTAAGCCTCTACTGAGAGATGGATGCTGCAGTGTTTAAAGTGCTTTGGCCAAGAATTGAACCCTGGTTTCCTGGATGTTCTCCAGGGCACCACCACTGCTAGAACTCTGAAATCCAAGCCCCTCTCCGCAAACACACAAAACAACAGAGAAATGAACACATACTCACAGGAGGTCCTGGAGCCAGAGCTTATGATTGTTAGCCATACATCTCAAGTTCTTTGAATTGTCATATGTTTACATTTTACTCCATAGTAAACTAAACTTGGTTTCATTTGCCATAAAAGTGTTTTTCTTCCTATTTCCAGGAAGATACACTATGTTTATCCAATAGCTTGTCATTCCCCTAACTCAGTGCTGGTATCCTTAGAATTTCATGTACTTGTGTATTCTGTTGAGAAACACAGCTATAGGTAGCAAAGATCATTTAAGGATGCAAGAAACACATCTCAGAGCATTCACTCTGGATGAAGATTTTAAAGAAGGCAAAAGTGGAGGTAAAGAATAGACTATTGCAGTAGTCTGGTCATAAAATGTTAAAAGATTTAACTGATTTCATAATGCCTCATTAGATGGTATGTTATACAGGTGGCCTTCCAGCATGATTCCAGAATGGGCATTCTAAATGGAGCCTACCCACTGATACCCACTGCCATCAAGTCGGGTCTGACTCATAGTGAACCTAGAGGTCAGAGTAGAACTGTCCCATAGAATTTCCAAGGAGTGCATGGGTGATTTGAACTGCTGACCATTTGATTAGCAGACATAGCATTTAACCCACTATGCCACTAGGGTTTCCAAACAAAGCTTACTAGATAAAAAAGAGACCATACTTCATAATTTTCTCATAGTTTCAACCCACCTTCAATAGTATAGAAACCTACACACCATGATGAGAAGATGGGAGTAACACAATAGGAGATATGGAAGATAATTTTGTCACTGTAAATACACCCTTAATACAAAAGTATTTGTCACGAAGGGTCTCCTCCCCTCTTTCCTCATGTCGTGTTAGCTTTAGCTTTGTATGGCAATCATCCACAAGCATTCAAAGTTCTGGGCTTTGCTGCGCATCTGGACACTTGGCTTCCTCAGGTACTCACACAGTCTGCCTTACCCAGTATCAGTAAGTGGAAGATACAGAATTACACAGATAACTAGGAGGGAAGTACTCAAAGAGAAAAGTTGTTTCCAGATGGCTTTAATACACAGTGAAATGCAAGGTAGAGGATTATAACACTATCTCTTCTGTAAAGGTCTGTGATTCTAAATGCTTACCAATTAAGGGGGGAGGAAGACAAAGCCTTCTTCAATCTCTGATATAGGCTTTGGGCAGATTCAGCTATACTTTTGAATCTTATAAAAAGGGCTGTGTCATGCCCTCCTCATGTTATGGATCAATAATTGGACTGGTATTTAGGTGAAATGGAGACGTGCTCATCTGGCTACTCTTCATTATAATGATGCCATGGTTTTGCCATTCCAATGAGGACTAGCCTTTAATATGCAGCTATATCTGTTACTAAAGGCCATCAGGAAGAAAGATTTCATATTAACAGTGCTAAAAATAAAATGTACATCCTCTGATATCCAAATGGACAATACTAAATAACTGTATTAGGTCAAGTTTGTTCAGCTACTCAGACTATCAAATACCTTGGCAGGTGTATCAGTATGTCTTTCTACTCAGATAATCCAATATTTGACAAGAGTCTTTCTTAGGTATTTATGGATTTTGGCAGTGAAATGAGGACATACCCATAAAACTCTCTAGGCTCAAATTGTTTCTGCCATGCTTTAGAGTAGTTATAAAAATCACAAGAGCAGATTCAGAACTGTTTTTCTCTTCATGTTTGAAAAATGGCTATATCCATCTCTTTATGGATTGGAGTGACCTCTGTGTGAGAGAATACAAAGGAGGTTCTTTATTTTATCCATCAAAATGTCAACTCTGCTATCTTCTCACCTGGTATTTAAACACAGATCTTTCTTTCCTCAGCCACATAGTATCTCAGGACATGTAGCAGCTGTCACAAAGCTCAACCTTGAATTGACTGCCAAGAGTAGGGCACAGACACCTTCTGCTTGTGCTGTAGTGAGTTACATCACGTCACCTCAGGTGCATTGGCTTACTTAGTTCTCTGCCACCCCCACTTCACTTCCTAAAAACCTTTCCTGGGTAATAGTTTAATTTTGTGTCTTTGACACGGCTTTAGGATTTGGGAATTAAAAAAAAAACAAAACAAACCAAAAAATGGCTTTTGAACAACTTCAGTAATATTGTGCTCTTACTTAATTGCAACAGAATAAGAACTGTGCCACACATTATCATAGGAATTTATGCCAGGGAAAAGCTTGCCTCTCAAGATAAGCCTTCTGTATTATAGAGGAAAAACTATATAAATTACCAATTTCCATTTTTGTTTTGATTGCCAAAATGCTTAGTTGTATTACTGATCTAATTTTTGGTACCTGATATGATTGTTAGAAACTCTGGTAGCATAGTGATTAAGTGCTATGTCTGCTAACCCAAAGGTAAGCTGTTCGAATCCACCAGGTGCTCCTTGGAAACTCTATGGGGAGGTTTTGCTCTGTCCTATAGAGTTGCTGTGAGTCAGAATTGACTTGACGGCAGTAGGTTTTTTGGCTTATGGGTATAGTTATTCTCTTTGAAATTATTCTAACCTTACCTTTCCAAGCCCCCTGTACTTCCTCTTCGGTAACATTCTTCTTAAAACCAAACTTGTTGTCTTTGAATTGATTCAACTCATAGCAACCCCATGTGTTACAGAGTGGAGCTGCTTCAAAGTATTTTCTTCTCTGTGATCCTTATGGAAATAGGCTACTAGGAATATTCATCTCACTGGGATATAATTCCTTGCCTTCCTACTTCCTTGTGATCTCAGAATAGGTGATAACTGCCTACTGGTCCACTCTTTTCCTGTCATAGATAAAAATAATTCACATTCATTGAAGAAACATTACTTTGTACTTACTGCCTTGGATATTTTACAATAAAATATACCATTTTAAAAACAGGAAGCAAAGATAGTTTAAGGTATCAGAAATTAGTAACAAGACTGTTGAGAATAATTAGAATAAATAATTCTTAGGGGCATTTGAGATCATTTTTCTCTGAAGAGCTTGGCAGTATCCTTTTCTTCCCCTTTCTAGTTTTGTCCATAATCTACATTTGTTTTTTAGTCAACTTGTGTTTGATTTTATGAGTTTTGTTTTCAGAATATTTGACTTTCTTAACAGAATAGTTAAGCAATAAGGTCATGCTTGATTACAATGTGTTTATGTCATCCGTTTGTCCTATTTTAGCAGCCAAGGTTATCAGTCAAGTACGTGAGGAGACTTCTATAAGCCCAGGAAAATGTTGTCTCTGGGGCTCTCTCTGTGAGAGCTGGGATGAGTCAGACTAACCATCGGTCCTGTATCTGAGGGGATGGGCTGGCAACATTAAGTTATCCTTGAAGACCACACATCAGTTAAAAGGGCACTCTAAAACTCAGGTCTTCTGCTCCAGAACTCTGGATCAGGATGCTCCTCAGATGTATCTCCTAGCTGAAACATACAAGGACTGCCAGGTAAGTGGTGAACTCATCCCAGAAAATGTGCTACTTATCTCACTGCTGACTGTCACCACAGTCACTCCCTTTGGGGAGCTGTGAACCAACTCCAGCACATAGTCGACCCTTTAAAGCCATTTTGGAACTCTTTTTCTGAAATGGCCATCAGAGCTGTCGTCATATTACCCTTAAAACATCAAAATATCTTCCTTTCAATATTTCCTTTGTCTTAAGGTAAAGAAAAAAGTCACTGGGGGCCAGATCAGGTGAGAAAGGAGAGTGGGTCAATATAGTTATTTATTTACAGGCTAAAAACTTTGTCACAGACAACTATATAATTAAGCTCATGAACTCGACATGGTGCCACCGTGCACAAAGGCCATTCCAGAAAGAGTTCTAAATGCCTTTGAAGGTATGTAGCACTTAGAACAGTTAAGTTCATTGACTTAATTGTCAGACTTTGGATGCTATATTGAGAAAAATTTGGGACCCAGCCTTCCTCATTGTTGAAATGGCTGCATTAGTGCACCACTTTAGGGGTGTGGGATGTAATCATTTATTGTCTGTCTTGTGCCAGTAGCTCCTCTTAATAAATCTATGAGTACATGGCAAGGGTAGTGGTGGGTGGTGGTGGTAGTGAGATATTTTGTAAATAATAATGTAGACAAAAAGGAAATTGTTAAAACTGTGGCAAATATATGTGCCCACACACATACTACATATATATGTGTGTGTGTGTAGCCTTTTATACATTTAAGCTCACTTTACATTTATTTCATAAGAAGACCAAATAGTTTACTGCAAGCTGTGTGACAATAATTTAGTTTCTCTTTTTATTCTCATCTGTTAAATTAAGAAAATAACAGGGCCACTTCCTAGGATCGTTGAAAGGATTAAGTGAGATAATCCTTGTAAAATACTTATTAGTATTGAACATAATGAAATGATGTCTATGAAAAGCAATAATGATTTGAAAAAATACTAATACTGTAATGTAACAGTAACAACAATGAGGACACAGAACTGTGCAATTGCTCACGACTGTGTAGATACTGGAGCCCTGGTGGTGCAGTGGTTAGGCACTGGGTAGCTAACCAAAAGATTGGCAGTATGACTCCACCGGCTGCTCCCTGGAAACTCTGCTCTGTCTTGTAGGGAGACTGTGAGTCAAGATTGACTTGGTGGCAACAGGCTTGGTTTTAGTTTTATGTAGCTATAGTGATGCAGTAGTTAAAGTGCTCAGCTGCTAACCAAAAGGTCAGTGGTTTGAAGCTACGGGCAGTTGTCAGTCTGCTTCTGTCAAGTTTGGAAACCCAGCGGAGGCAGTTCCACTCTGTTCTGTGATGTTGCTATGAGTCTGAATCAGACTGATGGTGGTAGGTTTGATTTTGTAGGTATGTTGATAGAAAAAGCCTACAAAGAAATGCTAATTGCAGTTGTCTTTGAAATTTGTGATATAGGGAAATATTTTCTTCTTTGTAATCTCCTACATTATACAGATTTTCTACAAGACATTTATAAAATGATGCCCAGGAAAAAGCAAAATTCATCCAGATATGTCTTAATCTCTTAAAATTCCCACCCCTACTTAACCAGTGAATCTTAACAGTTCTTGGATATTTGGAGGAAACTGGAATGGTTTGCCTGGAAATACTTTGCCTATTAGTATACAGTCATATATGAGAAGGAGATGGTACTAGTCTATTTCTAGTCCAAATCCTTTCCAGACTTACAGACCAGGTTATTCACCTGTAAGGAAAAGGGGATGTGATCTTGTTTTCTGAAGCTTCCTCCTCTTTCAGATGTTGAGCTCTGTAAATTGTGATCCACAGGAGCTCTTGTCTTTCCCTAGAACAGGTGTCATTCCTAGTAAAGCAAAAGTTCAGGAGAACCGGGAATTCCCAGAGGACTAGGCAGTGCACAACTGCAGTAAAATAGCACCCAAGACTCCAAGCATGTTCTGTAGAGCCTCAGTATTACTGAGATAAAAAGGGTCAGGCAGAATCTTCTCTGTCCATGCTGGGATTAGCTATTTTAAGGAGGAGTAAACAAAGAAAGACTCTAGTCATTAATTTTGCAGTGCTTATACTCACCAGTAAACCTTGTTATGCTTCGATGTTTTCGTGGTGCTTGGCTTCTGTAAACATTTCCCCAGCAGTGTGTCTTACTCTTCCTTTATAATTATGAAACACTATACGTATTAATCTAGATGAAGATACTATACCTGTGAGAATTGATCATGACTGGGAGAATTTACAGTGCATAAATCAAATGTAATGAATCAACTTTCATGCTCTTATTTCTTATAAAAACAAGCATGCTCATTTATGAGAACCGTCACCTGTGGGTACCTCCCCACTATTTTGTTAGCATAGTCTTTCAGTATCGTAGAGGGTCCAGAAAGGCTCATCTCTGGACTGAGTTACCAAAAGCCAGAGTTTGGAGAAGCCTTAGACATCATCTAGTAACTAGTTCAATCTAGTTCAGTCCCAGCCTAGAGAGATAAAATGTCCAAGAACACACAGAGGGAGCCAAGAGTACAACCCAACATATTTTGTTCTGTTACATATTGGGACCATTTAAAAATTCATGTCAACCATTTGTTTGCCCTTAAAATAAGGATTTGCCAGCATAAGCTGCTTAAAAAATAAATGAATAATGAAGTTCATTTGGCTTTGGAATATTTGTAGGCAACATAATGAAATCATTTTGATGAGAAAAACCCAAGGGCTGGAGGATTAGAAATTGGCCTGGAAAGCATTTTAAATAAGTGATGATTATAAATCAGAATCACTGTTTTATTTAAATCTAGCATCAGACAATTCTCTACCACACAGAGCGGGTAAATAGAAGCTGGGGCAGACAGGTCGTTATTCTGTGAATAGCAGTGCTGTCCTCTTAGTTTCTCAATTATTGTTTATGACTCCTCTTTCTGCCCATGTCACTTGAGAAGGCTTATACCAAGCTGTGCATTGCTAGGCGGTAGTATGCCTGACGTTTCTGAATGTTTTATGCTGTGAATGAGAGAGCTTCAAACCAGTGTCGTGTTGAAACATAATAAAATTACTTGCAATCTTAGTGTTTCTCACTTTCAGAACATCATTGGTCAAATAAGTAACACTTTTTAAAAAGGAGAATCTGTATTTTTTAATTCCTTTTCTATTCATTCAACCTGTTCTTGTTGATCACAGACTTGTAACAATCACTGTATGAGCTTTGTAGATACAATCCCTGTCCTCAGGAAGCTCAATGAGTGTTAGAAAAAGTGTACACACATGCACACACATAAGCAAATCGTCATGGTATCATGTGACAGACATACCGAAAAGCACAATAGAGTGGTCAGAGGGCTCATGGAGGGAAAGATAAGTGAGTTGAAACTTAAAAGATGACAAGTTATGTAGGCATGTTTGTAGTAAAAAAAAAAAACAACCAAAAAAAACCCCATCAAACCCATTGCTGTCTAGTTGATGTACCCCAAATGAACACGGAATAATATTCTGAACAGGAAAAAAAAAAGCCTTTGAGAAGAACTGAAGAGCTGAGAGTATGAATTTTTTAGGTGACTCTTAATGTTTTTGTATTGCTAAAGCATGAAGTATGTTGTAATGAGTGGTGCAAAATAAAGTTGGACAGACAAGTAGGAGCAGATCATAAAAGGCCCTAAAGACTAGATTAAGAAGTGTTAAACTTGGATTGGACTTGGCAATGCAGAGTAACCATATATTGGAAGCAGTTTATGGTTCTATACATCTATAGCATATCATCTTGCTGACCTCTGGCTGGAGGAAGGGGAGTGGACGGAGAGGAGGGGAAAGGAGACTGTTGGGAGGATGAGACATGTATGGAGCAGAGAGGAATAGTGTGCAGTCACCGGACAGGGAGAGCAGTGGAAGCTGCATATAGGGGGGCATGTAAATTTACATGTGAATGTACATTTTCACTCAGTTGTGTTAAATAAAAATAAAAAAAAAAAGAAGTGTTAAACTTTATACTGGGGCAATGAAGAATTGTGACACAACAGTGTCATAATCAGTATACCAGCAAACCAAAGCCAACCCGTTGCTGTCAAGTAGATTTCAACTCATAGTGTCCCTATACAAGTGTTAGAAAAATCAGGAGAAACAACTAAGATGCTATATACCACACATTCCAAACCAAAAATGATTATAACCCAGTGGGATCACTAGGGGCATATGGGGTTGCAGAACGTACCTCCTGACACCTGTCAGAGAAGGTGACACCAAAACGACCCCAGGGTGTGTGGTGGTGGCTGCAGCAGGTTGTCTGGCACTGTGGAAGAGGGGCTGCTAAGGCAGTGGAGTCACTAGGGTTGTGTCACTTCTCGCTCGGTGCAGGAACTTGGCCCCCACCCCAACTCTGGTCACCTGCCAGTCAGGATGTAGGCGACTCGGCAGCAGAACTCGCTACTGAATGCAGAGGAGGATCTTGGCCAGTGGGAGAGGGGAGGAACTATGGGGAGTCATGAGATGGGCCTGGCAGCAGCAGGGCCAAGCAGGGTACTCATATCTGTACTGGGGGGCACGAGGTTGAGCAGCTCTGCTTCCAAGGGGGGATTGCTGGCCACCAGCCCACAGGTAGGGTGACACTATGAGTTAACTGCAATGAGTGACATCAGCCCTAGTGACAGCACTGTCAGAGCCTACTATTTTATGGCACTGGCAGTGACAATGGCAGTGAAATTGAAAAAAGAAAAATGAACCCAAAAGATATTTCATAAATAGAATCAACATGATTTAGAGATTAGACAGAAAACCAAGGGAAATAGAGACATGAGAAGTTTCCTGGTTCTGACTCTGGAAGGGTGGCTGTCAATGTTATTCATAGTAGTGAGGAATGTGAAGAAAGGTTCAGGTATGGGAAGGTTGAAGATAGTGGATTTGGACATTTTGTGTTCAGAGCATCTGTTGGATATCCAAGTAAAGTTGCCTAATTGCCAGTTGGGTAAATGGATATTAAAACATCAAACTCCCTGCAACAAGTTGATTGGATAAAGATGCTGAAATGAAAGTCATTTTTCATGTAGGCAACTGAAGCTATGAAAAGTTGTGAGTTATTCCAAGGAGCATATATAACAAAAGACGAAGGATGAAGATAGACTCTGGTGAGCACTAGTGATTTTGGCAGTAGAAGAAAGGGGCGTCCAGAGACACTTGGGAAGATCTATTCAGGGAGATAAGAAGGAAATCAGAAAAGAATGGTGTCATGGATTGAATTGTATTCCCCCAAATGTGTGTCTTGGCTGGGTCATGATTTCCAGTATTGTCTATCATTCTGCCATCTGATCACTGTGAGTTGGCATTGACTTAACAGCGGTGGGTTTGGTTTTGGTTGTGATGTAATAAGATGGGATTAGTGGCAGTTATGTTGATTAGGTCTACAAGATTAGAAAATGTGTTAAGCCCGTCTCTTGAGACATAAAAGGAGAAAAGCAAGGAGAGAAACAAGGGAACCGCATGCCTCAGGAAGGCAGCACTGGGAGCAGAGCATGTACGTTGGACCTGGGGTTCCTGCCCCTGAGAAGCTCCTTGAGCAGGGGCACTTTGAGGACAAGGACCTTCCTCCAGCACTGACAGAGAGAAAGCCTTTTCCTGGAGCTGACACCTTGAATTTGGACTTTCATTGTACTTTACTGTGAAGAAATTAATTTTTCTTTGTTCAAGCCTTTAATTTGCAACATTTGTGACACAGTAGCACTAGATGACTAAGACAACTGGCTTTGCAAAAAACAATTTTTTTCCCTTTTTTTTTTTTTTAAAGAAGTGAGTACTGGTAAGTAGTGTCAACATAAAGCAAACAAGATCACTGATGACAGAAAAAGCATTTATTGGAATCCTCAATTTTGGGTTCACTATGACCGTCTTGGGAGCAGTTTCAATATAGTGGGAAAAGAAATCAGATTGCATTAGAGTGACAAGTGAAAGTGAGCTAAAGAAGGGGAGATGGAGTCTACAGGACTGCTTTTTGGAAAACTCCATAGTAAAAGAAAAAAAGTATGACCAGGGAGAAACCCAAGTGAAAGGACTTGTTCTTAATTATTGAAATGCTGTGACTTTTAAATATGGTAGACTTGAAAATATTTTAGTGCTTATATTAAAATATAGTCCATGGAAATTGATAAATCAAAGATGCAAAGTAGGAAGAGAGAATTCCAAAACAGGCTGAAGAGGAGAAGCCCACATAAGTTTGTATGTAACACAGCTTACTTATTACAAACTGTGATGCATATTGCTCTTGAGTTGGGTTTATGATTTAAAAAATAAAACTCTGAATTGACTGAATTGCTTTGGGGTATATGTCTTGTGTGTGTGTGTGTGAGATATTAAGTGAAAGTGGAAACCCATCTTTGACTTCTATATATCTTTGTAATTTCCTCTCCATCTGAAAGGGTTAGTATCTACTGTAATATATCTCTCTTTATAGTATAATGATGTCATAGTTTTCATGTTAAGATTGCTGGTTCTCTACTTTTAATATTTTAGCTTTGATAAGCTTAGTGACTTCTCTAACTGAGTAGGACTCTGAATGCTGTGTCCTGCATTACATTTGATGTTGTTTTCCTAGCCAAAGAGCTTCTTTCAGTATTTCTTATAGTTTTAGTTTGGCTCTGGCAATGTCTGTAAGCTCCTGTTTATCTGTGGATGTCTTAATTTCACCATTATATTTTTGAGACAATGTTGCAGGATATATAGTTCTTGGTTGGAAATTTTTCTTTTTCAAGGCTTTGGATGTGTCATCCCGTTGCCTTCTTGCCAACATTGTTTTTGCTGAGAAGTCAGATGAAAGCCTACAGGGCTCTTATATGTACATTAGTTTTGCTTTAAGCCTTGCTGCCTCTAAGAGCCTTTATCTTTAGGTTTCATTTTATTAAGCCTGATTATAGTAAGTATTGGTATTTCTTTTGGGGTCTTGTTGTTGTGGTGTTTGATAAGCATCTTGAATGTCTATGTTCTCTTCTTTCCTGTTTTCAGGGAAGTTTTCTGTCAGCAACTCTACAAGAATGCTCTCTATTTTCTCCTATCCCTCCCTGTTCAGGAACTCCAGTTATTTGTGGATTATTCCTTTTGTGATAGAGTCCCACGTTTCTTAGTGCTTCTTTATTTTTATTGTTTCTTTTATCTGATTTCCTTCATAAATGCTGGTGTCGGTTGTTTTATCTTCAGGCTCACTAATCTGCATTTCAATTCCTCGGTCCTGCTCTTTTGGCTTTGCATCGAATTGTCTAATTCTGTAATGTTATTATTGATCTACTGGATTTCAGATTGTTGATGTTGTAACAGTTCATATAGCTTGCTTAATTTTTTGTTTTGTTCTACTGCATTTTGTTTAATTTCTAGAAGGGCTCTATACATAATTATTTTGTATTCTACCTCTGATAAGTTCAGAAAGGCTTCTTCATGTGGGAAGTTTTTTGATTCTGTATCTTGGGAGTTTTCCAGACTCATGGTGGTCTGCTTCTTTCGATGGTTAGATAGTGATTGTTTTCTTCATGCCATCAAGAAACTGTTCAGTTTCTCTGGTGTTATACTGATAGGAGCTGTGTCATAGTTCTAAGAAGGGAGTGAGTAAGGGCACTGCTAGATTTTCTCACCAGTTACTGCTGCATTCTTAGGTGCAGCTGACTTTTGCATAGCTCCTCTGGCAGTATAGACTCTGTCAAGCCTGGCAACTCTGCTTTGCTTACTGTTTAGCCCCAGCCGGGCCCTCACGGGTGGCAGGTCCTGCCTCCTGGCTGCTAAGGGTGGCACGCTACTTGTGCTGACTCTCCATTGTCATGCTAGTTGAGACTATGGTGTAGCTCAAGGAAGGGAAGAGAGAAAGATGACATTATACTTGGCTGCCAGAGACCCCTGTGTTCTCTAGATGCTTTTGTCTTAACAATTGTTTTTCTGCTGAGGGAGGTACTGTCCAGCAGCTGGCAAAAGCAGCTGAGCCCTCACAGGGTTGTAGGCCCTGCCTCCTGGATGGCAAAGACAGTGCCTTGTAGGCCATCCCAAGATGGTATGATGTGGCTCAAGTAAGGGAGGACTTAGGACACTGCCACACTCAGCCACCAACCTGCATCATATTTTCTAGGTATGGTTGTCTTAAAAACAGGTTTTCTGCTGGGAGAAGCACTATCAAGACAGGTGCTGTTGCTCAGCCTGGGAATTAGCCGCAGGTGAGACCTCAGGTGTGGCTAATTCCACTTCTCAGCTGTGAGATGGTGTCGCACCTGAGCCACCTCTGCTACAGTGAGTCCTGAACTGCTGCACTCTCTAGATGTAGCTGTCCCTAACACAGTCTCTCTGCTGTGAGATATGCTACTTACTTCAGCACTGCAGTTCAGCATAGGAGTCAGTGTGTGCCAGGCCCACAGGCTTGGCAGTCCCTGTCCCAGCCTGCTGGTTAACAGAGAAGGCATCCGTACCTGTAGCCCCCTCAAACAATTGTGCCAGAAGAATCAGGACTCTGTGCTCCACTGCCTCACCTCCAACAGAGGTAGTTTGCTCATTCCTTTCACCCAGCCTAATCTCACAACCCTATACCTGTTCTGAGGTCATCTAGAATGTTCACTCTACTCCGTTCATTTATTTTTCTAGGCTTTATTTCTCAGAGGTAATTAGGGAAATGTGTGTCTAGTCGCCCATCTTGGCTGTGCCCCCTCTGAAAATGTCATTTTTAAAAAACGTTTTTTAAAATTTTCAGGGGAAGTTGTTTTTTGGACAGGCAAAGTTCAATAGATACAATGTTAACTTTTGGTCCAGAAGATAATCTCCTGCTCTCTTTTCTATAAATGGGTCCGATAGAGTTTGAATCACTTTTGTTGTTATTGTTTAAATAAAGATCGTTATACATTATGACAATATGTATATTCAGCAGAAAGTGTTTTTAGAAAGAACTAATTTTTGTGGGAACTAAAAACCCAAAACCCAGTGCCATCGAGTCAATTCTGACTCATAATGATCCTATAGGTCAGAGTAGAACTGCCCCATAGAGTTTCCAAGGAGTGCTTGGCAGAATTAAACTGCCAGCCTTTTGGTTAGCAGTCATAGCACTTAACCACTACACCACCAGGGTTTCCATTTTGTGGGATGGTGGTACATTATTAATAAAGAAATTAGAACTGGCCTACAAAATTGTCACATCTACCTTTGGGTTTCAGCCAGTGTGTCTTGCCAGTTGTTCTTATGAAGTTGTTCTTATGAACAAACCTCAATTTGTTATCTTAAGAACAACTTCAGTTTGTTATCAGCAAGCCACACTAGTTTAATTAAAGATACCACAGTATGTTGTGTATGGTAAGGGTGACATCACACTGTCTTGCAAACACACAAGAATTTTTTCTAAAACACATCACAGGATAGAAAATATAAGGCTATGTGCTCAGGCCTATGGCAGGACCACCAGCTGGCAGAACTCCTAGTGATACTGCTTGCACAGAATACACAAGACTTGCACAATATGGTAACTGTGCCAATGTAGGGTAAATGGCCCAAATCTGCAGGTTTTGCCAAAATATGGAACTGAAGTCAGATTCAGGAACCGGAGTCTGAGCCTTGAGTAAGATCGGACAGAAACATTGTACAGGACTTTCATTTTGGTTATTCATTCATGGGCTGCTGTAGACATCAGAACCAAATTAAAGGGGCATCAGTCACATTGTAGATTCCCTAAAGTTGGGTCATTTGTTAGAAATTTTTCTAGCAGATAAAAGTGGCTCTTCTAATTGAAAAAATATATATATAGTTTTCTTATTTTCACTAAGAACTTTCACTCTCTGGATCAGCCACTTTACCAGTTAGTATCTTTTTTTCACCAGTTAGTTACTAGAGCTCAGGGTCATTGTTGTATTAGGAGAACGTTCTAGGCTAGAACCAGTAACCACAGTTAGTACAGGTAGAACATAAATGGTATATGGCCGGGCTTCTGTATCCTTCAATTCATTCATTCATTCATTGATTAATTCAGTTGTTCATTCAACATATGCTTTTGACTTCCTGCAGTACGATAAAGCAGTCTGCTATGCCTTGGTCATGGGTTAGGGAAAGAGACTGAGAGTAAGCTAATGGTTTAAGGAATTAGCTCATGCTGACACGGAAAGCATTATGTGTAGCAAGAAATGTAGCTATATCCCTGAATAAGTCATCAATGTTGCTTTCTAAAAGTTGCATTTTTTAAAATCACAGTTCTTCCAAATGTGTTGAAAACTGTCCTCAGAATCTGTTTTAACTTGATACAGGCACAGCGCATTTATAACAGGAAAATGCTCCTGTTTTCAGCAGGAAGACTTAGGCCGAGGAAACATAGCAGATGCTTTTGCTGAGCATAAGAAATTGACTTGAACAGAATTTTAATTAGAGCTACCCAATAGCCTGGTGAAATTATTTTTCTAAAACTGTCTGATCCATGAAAAATTTTACCCTTTTCTAAGGAAAGTAGTGTCATATTTTAATGAAGACAGCAAGAAAAGAAGGAGAAAAAAGCTAATCAGTTATTGATTGGTTTTATCAGGAGGGCTTTTTTTAATGTTACAGTATAAAGAGAATTTTCATTTTACTTTGTCACATCAGTTGGAATTGACTCAGCAGCCTTGGGTTTAGTTTTGATTTTGGCTGGTTACAGGTATGTAAATTTATAAAGATATTGAAGTAAAAAAATTAACAATGATGTCAAAGTTTATGCTGAGAACAGCATAACATATTGGTGTATTAATAGTTCTTTTAAAGGAACCCACCAACTGTGTTCAATATCTGTTTTTACATTTTTTGGTATAACAACTGCTTCTTAAGTAATGATGGTCTGACAGCCCACTGATTAGTTTATGTTTAAATTTAGACTTTCACATCATTTGTGAATACACACATTAGGAAAGCACCAAACTGTCATTTTCTCCTCACATGACAAATGTCAGCATAATTGCTTCACTCACTATCATTTTTAACTGTGGAAATGTTTGCTCCTCAAAAAGATAGTGCTGGCGTGTTAAAGTTGAAACTTAATAGAAATATAATTAGCAACAAATTTTAAATTCTTTCTCTGAGCTGGCTTTTTGAAAGATAAAAAGATTAACTGGGACTGCTGCTTGATCAGACTGATTTAAGTCCTTAGTGGCTGAATAAACAATAACGAAGCTTGAAGGTGGGGAGATTAATTCCAGTTGGAGAAACTTGAAAATGATGTAAACCAAATAGGAGCATTAGGTAAATCAGAGGCCAGTATTATTAATGTATGACATGGTTCTTAATTTGAGAGAAACTAAACCAAACCCATGCCAATAAGCTGATGCCAAATCATAGGGACCATGTAGGTCAGAGTAGAACTGCCGCCTAGAGTTTCCAAGGAGCGCCTGGGGGTTAGCAGCCGTAGCGCTGACCCACTACACCACTATCACTTACAACTACCACCAGAGTTACCTCTTTCCTTCAAGGGACTTATGTTGTTAGAGAGAGAAGACTTTTCATAAAATAATTTGAACTGACCAAATAAAATGCATTCCTTAATCTCTTTCCTGCCAGTTCCAACTCGTAGGTATCTCGTGCAGCTGTAACAGAAATACTCTAAGTATATTTAACAAACACGTTTATTTTCTTGTAGTTTAGCAGGCTGTCATTGTTGGATGCCGTTTAGTCAGTTCCAACTCACAGCAACCCGATGTACAACAGAAGGAGACACTGCCTGGACCTTCACTGCCCTCATAACCTTTGTTATATTTGAGGCCATTGCTGCAGCCACTGTGTCAGCTCATCTCACTGAGAGTCTTCCTCTTTTTTGCTGACCCTTCTTCAGAAACCAGCCACTCCTGATAAAATGTCCAAAATACGTGAGATGAAGTCTCACTGTCCATACTTCCAAGGAGCATTTTGGCCATGCTTCTTCTAAGACACATTTGCTGTTCTGGCATTCCAAGGTATATGTGATGCTCTTTGCCAACACCGTAATTCAGAGACATCAATTCTTCTTTGGTCTCTGCCACGTATTGAATTGTGTTTCCCTGAAAATTTGTGTAGCAGTTTGCCTAGGCCATGGTTCCTGGTGTTGTGTGATGTTCCCTCCATGTTGAAATTCCTGCCTCTATGGTGTTAATAAGGGTGGACAGCTGTGGTTGAGTTGGTGGGACAGGATTTAATGTGCAGAATTACACTGTAGCTTGGGGCTACCTCTTGAGATATAAAAGAAAGGGAGACAGGCTGAGCTTTGGGATCCTTGTACCACCAAAAAGCAGCAATGAGAGCAAAGCATACCCTGAAGACCTGAGGTTCCTGCACTAGGATGCTCTCATCTTGAATTTGAACTCTTACCCTACAGGATTGTGATAATTCATCATATTGAATTTAGATTGGTAGCTTACTGGACTGTGCCAAAATAAAATTTCTTTTTTGAAGCCAACTACTTTTGGTGTCTGTTAAAGTAGCACTAGCTGACTAGAGCAGTCTTCCTTGTTCTTTGTCCTGCTTTCACATGTGTGTGAGGTGATTGAAAAGATCATGGCTTGGGTCAGGTGCATCTTTGTCTTCAAAGTAACATCTTTGTTCTTTTAAACACATTAAAGAGGTCTTTAGCCGCACATTTGCTGAATGCAATCCGTCATTTAATTTCTTGGTTGCTGCCTCCATGGATGTTGATTGTGGATCTAAGTAAATTGAAATCCTTGACAACTTCAGTGTTTGTTCATCATGATGTTGCTTATTTGGTCCAGTTATGGGGAATTTTGTTTACTTTATGCTGAGGTTTAATCATACTAAGTCGGAGGCCAGAAGTTCGAATTCAGGTCATCAGCTCTAGGAGAAGACTTTGTCACCTCTGGCGAAATGAATTTATGTCTTCAGCTTCTGCTTCCTGATTCCTTGGCAATCTCTGGATAGCTTGGCATCAGTGTTCCCCATTTCTGCTTGTTATCTTGCTAGTCTAATCTAAAACAGATTAGATTTAGATATTTAATCTTGTCTCATTAACCTAACAAAGACAACTCACAGTCTGTTCCCAAATGGGATTATAACCACAGACATAAAGGCTAGAATTTATAACACATATTTTTGAAGGACGTAATCCGTAGTGTTTCACTGTTTGGCTCTCCAAAGTTCGTGTCCTTGCCACATGCAGAATGCATTTACCCTATGACATCTTCCTAGCAGTCTTAATTCCAACTCCCAGATCTCATCTCCCAAATTATCTAAATCAAATATGGGTAAGAATTTAGGCATATTCCATCCTGGGGCAAATTATTCTTCATCTGTGAACCTGTGAAGTTTAGAATACAAATGATCTGTTTCTAAAGTACAGTGGTGGGACAGACACAAGGTTGACATCTTCATTACAAATGGGAGATACTGGGGGGAAAGAAGGGACAACAGGCAACAAGCAATTCCGAAACTCAATAGAGCAAGATCAGTTAGTTCTCAAGACTTGGAAACAGTCTTCTGTTTTCCGAGACCATCTGGACAAAAGTCCTGCTTTCTAGGCTCTGGGTGTCCATCACAACCTTTGTATTATGGGTCAGGATCCCTTGGCCCTAAGCTTCAGCTCTGCCTTCTAGGCCTTCTGTGATGGTAACTCTGCTCCCTTGGCTTGAGGCAGCCCCGTTGCCCTCGACCATCTGAGTAGCAGTCCTACACCTTTGGTCCTGGCAGCCTCATTCTTCTGCCCCTTATGCATGAGAGTGCCACTGCTCAGCACTGGGCCATGGTCCCATCCCACTGGCACACCTTAATGGCAACCCTATACTCCAAAAATTAGTTGGCAAAGATCCCAGTCTTTGAATCCTGGGAACTGTGGTACCACACTTTGAAAACTACGGTCCTGCACTTTGAAACCAAGAAAACCCTACTTCCTGTGCTCCTTCTAGCAGTTCTGAAGACTGATGAAGAACTGATGAGCTTGAATTATGGTGCTGGTGAAGAATATTGAATGTACCATGGACTGCCAGAAGAACATACAAATCTTTCCTGGAAGAAGAGCAGCCAGAATGTACCTTCAGAGAAAATATGGCAAGATTTTGTCTTACAAACTTTGGTCATGTCATCACAAAGACATCACAGTTGGTAAAGTAGAAGGTCATTGGAGAAGAGACTCTGACTGAGATTAAATGACACAACAGCCACCAACAGTGGGCTGAAACATAGCAACAGTTGTGAGGATGATACAGGACTAGGCAGTATTTTGTTCTTTTCCACATACCGTTGCTAAGGTTCACAACTGACTCACTGGCACTTAACAGTAACAAAATACCATAATTAAATATGGAAGAACAAAAAGCCTTTAATCAGAAAGCAAAGACTCTGAGAGACCAGTAAAGGGAGAAATTGGTATCATCTGGAGAGATTCAAATGGTTTCTTGGAAAAAGTGATCCTTGGGATGGGTTGAGAAGTACTAGTAGTCTTTGCAGAAGACGAAACAGAAGAAAGAAACTGAAAATGGTGAAAACAATCACCCAAAACAGGACTGACAGTAATCTGTGTAGTAAACTTAAGATACTAGCCTTTGTAGGTCACTAGAGGAGTAGACTGGAAGGAAAGATACGATAGTAGTGCAGTGTGAATGTCAGGGCGAGAAATCAGGACTTGTTCGGACGAGAACAGAAAATTCCGATAATTTACGGAGCAGCCGAGCGACACATGAAAGCAATGTTTCAGGAAGATTACTGTGGCAGTTATTGCTTCCCTGAAGAATTGTTTTACAGCAAGTTCCCATAAATTGTTTGAAATCTGTAAAGCACCAGGCACATGTACAGTGTGTTACTCTTATCATAGACATAAACAGAGTGCTAATGAGTGTGGATATAACTTTAGCATTTGTGAAAAGTGTTCTGGAAAATCTAGTTGTTGAGACGTACAGAAATCATTTAGTTGTACTGGTCTCCCATAAAGGAGTAGATGAAAAACAGATATAATGGATTAACAGTTTTTAAAACAACATGAGGAAAACAGGCGTGGAAGTGCTCCTTGAAAGGAAAGATTTATGCACCAAAAGGATGTACCTCAGAAGATTTTAGGAACCTATGTAAGATGCCATTCATCCCAACTTTAATACCTAAGAAGATAGTAGGATAGAAACAACAGTTTACCAACAACTAGCCAAGCTGATGTTAGTAATCAAAAGACTTTATGAACAGGAATCATTGCAGATCAGTTCAGTTTCCATCCAGGACACAGTAATAAGTAAGTAGTTTTATAGTGTGGCTGATATTCTTTTCAGTAAGTCACAGATGTGGTGTGTGGTTCTTGAATGTGAGCATAGCTGATGAGGGCTTATATCAAGATATCAGCTACTGATTAAGGCTGTCTCACTACTGATGTGGAAACATACTCATTTGTGGCTGATAAGCTCAGTGGCTCAAAGGTGTGGTCTAATGGTGTCGAGGTAATAAAATTGCTCTCTCAGTGGACTCACTTGGTCCTGGAGTCACATTACCAGCTGGCTCACTTCCTTCCACTGACTGAGAGTGTCACCAGGGGAACAGGACAGGCATGGTAGAACAAAATAACTGTATTGTCAACGCGAGAAGAAACATGCCATACATCCTGCTTAGGTAAAGTCTGTAAGCATATAAGCGTTTGAAAACAAACAACAACTGTCAGTTCATTCAAAATGACTACCACATCCAGAGAGATGATTGTTTAACTGCCTTGAACTTCTTTTTTCTTAGTTGATTGGTCAAAGCAAACAAACAGTTTCCCCCTGGAGACCAAGAATATTTGCATGAGAACATATGACAGTTGGGGAAACAATCATTCCTTTTGGTACCTGTGTAAAATGCTTTTAATTTCTCTTACTCCACTTCTGAGGTTTTCACTGCTCCCTTAGGCCCAGGGAACCAATTCTTTGCAGCTCCCTGTGGTTCCCTCCAAGTCTTCTCCTTTTAATTTCAATTTGTTCCCATTGCTTTGTTTCCTGTTGATTCTTCTCATCTAGTGCTCACACATCAATACTGCAGTTTTAGGCAGTTTGTGATCAGCTGCTAATCTACTCAGTTCACACCCACTGAACAGCACCATAGAAGGATGGCCTAGTGGATCTGTGTCTGTGAAAATGACAGCCAAGAAAACTCTATGGGACACCTGTGCTCTGTAACACACAGAGGTCTGAACGGACTCATGACAGCAACTGGTTTGGTTTTCTGGTTTGATGTCAATTTGCCTTAGAGATCACTTGACTTCCTGTGTCTGGGAAGGCGATGGAGATTGATCTCTACCAAGTGCAGTTGTATTTACTAAGAATTCCACCCACAGCCCAGGCTTCTTCCTGACCTTGTGCTCAACCTGGACAGAATATCAAAGATTCTCTTTAAAAGTGTTTATTCTGTTTCTTTATCATTAATGACTTCCCAGTGCTCCTATTATTTTTTCTAATGTTAATTACATTTGGAAATTTCTTGAGATATTCTCTGTCTGACCATATTCTAATTCTAAAAATAAGAATTTTAATCTTCAATAATCTAGGGTTTTCTATACTAGCTATTAAACACTCAGGTGTTTCCTTAGGTCATTTATCTAGCTTTTATAAAGGGCATATAAAAGTCCTTTTATGCATTCCTTGTCTGCTAACCAATGTCTGTAAATCATCTTCTTTAATAAAATAGGGAGTTAAAAGATGTAAAGCAGCTCTGAGTCCTACAGAAATCTTCTTGAGTAACTTGGTAGTGGATTCACATATTCATGTGATAAAATGATTTCTTTTGATCATCTTTTCCCGTAAGTGTCTTTAAACATGACATGTGACTTTATGCAGAAAGCTGGCCATCAGTTAGTGATTCATTTGTGGAGAAAGACTTGTTGCCCTTTGCCTATACTTATACTGTGATCAAATTACATTATATTTTTTGAGATTTTTTTTATTATGATTGAATGAAAATGTATGTTCCCATATAGATTCCCACTGCTCTCTCTGCCTAGTAACAGCACACCCCTCTTATCTGCTCCATACAGTCTTCTGTCCCCAACAGTCGCCTATCTTCTCCTCTCCACACACTCCCCTTCCTCCAGAAAAAGGTCAGCAGGATGACATCCTATAGATGCATAGAACCATAAAATTCCTACAACATATGATCACTCTTTGTCGCCAAGTCCAATCCATTGCTGCCCGAAAAGTTGAACTTCATTATGATTTATGGACAGGGGCAGCATCAGGGCCAGGAGCCATGCTCCCAGTGGAGCACCGAAGCACCTGAACCATCAGTTGCAGTCTTTTATTGAAGATCTCAGGGTACACCCCTATTTATTCTCTGTTGTCAGTGAGACTCCGCTTTGTGAACTCCGTTGTGGCTATCACTGGTGGTGGCCGGGCACCATCTGGTTCTTCCGGCCATGAGTCTGGGTTCTCTTTTCCCCATGTTGTTCTTGATCTCAGTCATCATCCGTTCCTGTTGAGTTGGGACCATTTACTGTACCCTCAGATGGCAGCTTGGCAGCTTTTAAGACTCCAGACGCCACTCACCGATGAGGGGTGCAGAGAGTCCTCATTAGCAAAACCCTAGCTGTGCCAATTGGCCTGGATTTCACCTGAGAGCATGGTCCCTGGCCCCCCGCCCAAGCTACTCAGTCCTTGCAATGTTGGGTTAAGATAGGAGGAGTACTGAAATTGTGTTGAAGTCCAGTTATTATTGATCTTCTTTCTAATGTGTGCTGTCACCGATTTCACCCAACAAAATTTCTATTAACTATCTAATCTAAGCCCTTCCTCTCTCCCACCCTCCCCTTGCAGCTGTCAAAGAGTCTTTTCTGCTATGCATGAGTCTGTTTTTAAGTTCTAATTGTAGGAGTGTCATACAATGTTTGTTCTTTCGTCGCTGACTACTTTCACTCAGCATACTGTCCTCCAGTTGAAACCAGGTTAAGAAATGTATTCTGCAATCATCGTTGTTCTTTATCATTGCGTAGTGTTTCATTGAGTATATATACCATAGTTTACCTATCCATTCCTCTGTTGTTGGGCATCTGGATTGATTCCATCTTTTTGCTATTGTGGACTGTGCTGTGATGAACATTTGTGTGCGTGTATCAGTTGGTGTGAATGGCCTTGATTCTGTGTGATACATTCCAAGCAGTGGAATTACTGGGTCAAATGGTATATCTTTATCAGTTTCTTAAGGGAGCACCAGATTGCTTTCCAAAGAGGTTGCACGATTTTGCAACCCCACCAACAGTGTAGGAGAGTGCCAGTCTCCCCACAGCCTCTCTAGCATTTGTTGTTTTGTGCTTTTTGGATCATGGCCAACTTTGTTAGGGTGAGTTGGTATCTCATTATCGTTTTAATCTGAATTTCTTTAACAGCTAATGATCGTGAGCGTGTCCACATGTGTTTTTTGGCTACCTGGATCTCTTCTTTAGAGAAGTGTCTGTCCATCTCCTTTGCCCATCACTTAATTGGATGATTTATTTTTTTCTTATTGATATTTTGTAATACCTTACAGGTTATGGAGATCTGACATAGAGTTGCCAAATATTTTTTCCCATTCTGTAGGTGGCCTTTTAATTCTATTAATAAAGTCTTTGGATGAGCAAAAGTGATTGATACTTAGTAGTTCCCATTTATCTATTTTCTCTTCTGTTGTTTGTGGTTTGTTTGACAGATTTTGGAGTCTGTCTGTGTTGTGTATTAAACCTTCCATTGTTGTTCCTACTTTCTGTTGGATGAGCTTTATCATTTTAGGTTTGATATTTAGGTCTTTTATCCAGTTTGAGTTGGTTTTTGTGTAAGATGTAAGAGATGGGTCTTGTTTTAATTTAGTGCAGATGAATTTACAGTTTTGCCAGCACTATTTGTTGAAAAGATTGTTTTTATCCCAGTTTAATGTCTCAGGGCCTTTGTTGAATATCAGGTGTTCATAGGCAGATGATGTCATT
This sequence comes from Heterohyrax brucei, assembly GCA_028571685.1. Lineage (NCBI taxonomy): Eukaryota > Metazoa > Chordata > Mammalia > Hyracoidea > Procaviidae > Heterohyrax > Heterohyrax brucei. The sequence continues at coordinate 44,034,918 of CM053152.1, forward strand.
TCAGGGGTCTTGATTCTGTTCCACTGATCTGTCTGTCTGTTTTTGTACCAGTACCAGGCTGTTTTGACTACTGTGGCAGTGTGATATGTTCTAAGGTCAGGTAATGAGAGGCCTCCCAGTGTGTTCTTCTTCTTTAGTAAGGCTTTACTTATCCGGGGCTTCTTCCCTTTCCAGACAAAGTTGGTAATTTGTTCCTCCATTTCATTAAAAAAATGTCACTGGACCTTGTATTTGGATTGCATTATATAAGTAGATTGCTTTGGGTAAAATAGACATTTTCACAATGTTAAGTCTTCCTGTCCATCAACATGGTAGGTTTCTCCATTTGTGTAACTCTCTCTTAGTTTCTTGTAGTAAAGGTTTGTAGTTCTCTTTGTAAAGTTCTGTTATTTCTTTGGTTAAATTTATTGCTAGGTACTTTATCTTCTTAGGAGCTATAGTAAATGGTATTGACTTGATGATTTCTTCCTTAATAATCTCTTTGTATAAATGAATCCTACTGATTTACTTATGTTTATCTTGTATCCTCAGACTTTGCTGAACTCTTCTATAATTTGAGTAGTTTCCTTATGGATTCTTTGCGATTCTCTGCATATACAACCATATCATCTGCAAATAGGGAGATTTTTAGTTTTTCTTTGCTGATGTAGATGCCCTTTATTTCTTGGTTTTGTCTAATTGCTCTGGCTAGCACTTCTAGTACAGTGCTGAATAGGAGAGGTGAGAGTGGGCATCCTTGTCTAGCTCCTGTTCTCAAGGGAAACTGTTTCAGTCTCTCTCCATTCACGATGACATAGGCAGTTGGCTTTGTATAAATAGTCCTTACTGCATTGAGGAATTAGCTGTCTATTCCTATTTTGATGAGAGTTTTTGGGATGAATGGGTGTTGGACTTTATCAAATGCCTTTTCTGCATTAATAGACAAGATCAGGTAGTTCTTGCCTTTTGTGGTATTTATGTGATTGATCACATTAATTGTTTTTCTGATGTTGAACCAGCCTTGCATCCCTGGTATGAATCCCACTTGGTCATGATGGATTCTTTTTTTGATATGTTGTTGTATTCTATTGGCAAGAATGTTGTTGAAGGTTTTTGCATCTAGATTCATGAGTGATATTGGTCTATAGTTTTCCCTTTTTGTTGGGTCTTTCCCTGGCTTTGGTATCAGGGTTATGCTGGCTTCATAGAATGAGTTTGGGAGTACTCCATCCCTTTGTATACTGTGAAATAGTCTTAGTAGTATAGGAGATAACTCTCCTTTAAAAGCTTGGTAGAATTCTGTGGTGAAACCATTTGGGCCTGGGCTTTTTTTTTTGGTTGACAGATTTTTGATGACGTTTTCAATCTCTTCCTTTGTGATGGGTTTATTAAGTTGTTCTGCTTCACCTTGTAATAAATTTGGTAGGTAATATGAATCAAGGAATTTGTCCATTTCCTCTAGGTTTTCAAATTTTTTTAGAATACAGTCTTTGATAGTATTCAGCTATGATATTATTATTTCTGTTGGATCTGTGGTGACAACTCCCCTCTGATTTCTTATTTGGGTTATTTGTTTTCTTGTTTTTTTTTTTGTAAGTTTAGACAATGGTTTATCAATTTTGTTGATCTTTTCCAAAAACCATCTTTTGGTCTTTCCAATTTTTCAATTGTTCTTCCGTTCTCTAATTCATTTAATTCTGCTCTAATCTTTATGATCTGTTTCCTTCTGGTGCCTGAGGGGTTCCTCTGTTGTTCTCTTTCTACTTGTTCAAGCTATAGGGTTAGTTCTTTGATTTGGTTTCTTTCTTCCTTACAGATGTGTGCATTTGTGGAGATAAACTGCCCTGTGAGCACTGCTTTGGCTGTATCCCATAGATTCTGGTAGGAAGTGTTTTTATTCTCATTAGAATCCATAAATTTCTTTATTTCATCCTTGACTTCTTCTATGACCCATGATTTTTTGAGCAAAGTGTTGTTCAGTTTCCAAGAGTTCCACTTTCTGTCTATGTTTTTTCTGCTATTGATTTCAAGTTTTATGGCTTTATGATCTGAGAAGATACTTTGTATTATTTCAATGATATGGATTTTGTTGAGAGTTGCTTTATGTTGTAACACATGATCTATTCTGGGGAATGTTCCATGGGCACTGGAGAAGAAAGTGTTGTTGTCCACTGATGGATACAAAGTTCTGTATATATCGATGAGGCCTAGTTGGTTAATTGTGACAATAAGGTCTTTTGTGTCTTTATTGAGCTATTTTTCTAGATGATTTGGCCAATATTGAGAGTGGAGTGTTGAAGTCTGCTACTATTATTGTGGAGTGATCTATCTCCTTTTTGAGTGTAGTCACTGTTTCTTTGATGTATTTAGGTGCTCTAATATTAGATTCATAAATATTTAGTATTGTTAAGTTCTGCTTGTGTATTGAACCTTTCAGCAATAAATAGTGACCATCCTTGTCCATGATGGTGGATTTTACATTAAAATTGATTTTGCCTGAGATTAGAATTGCCACACCTGTTCTGCTTAGTGTTCATAATATAGATCTTCATGAAAACAGTGTTAATATATTGATTTTATCTAGTGTGTTTCTTAAGAGCACAACTTCACATATATTTTATTACCAGTCTCATGTGCTTATTAAATTGTAAAGTAATATACATAGTATTTCAGTAATAAAGCATTTCTACCCTATGTTTATACAAGCTCTTGTTATTTTCTTAATTAAAAGACAATTCAGTTCTCATTATGGCTTGATTTCAGTTTCAACTAAGCCATAAAAATGTTACCACATTGTTTATACTAAGATATAACCTGGATGCTTCTAATACTTGAAGAATTTTCTCATTGTAAATTATGCTAGAAGCTCCTTCACTTGAAACAATGCTTAACAAAGGATAATCCACTAGTTTGATTGATGGCATTTCCTTAAGTACCTGAACTAAAAGACATTGAGTAGTTTGGGGGCTGTTTTTATTTTTATTCTTTCATCTTACCTTTATTTTATCTTATTACCATTATTTTCCAGATTCCTAATGGGAGCATTCAGGTTTTCGCTTGGTACTTTCAGTCCAAAACTCATAGGGTCCCTAGTGTTGGTTCTAGGGTTTGTTCAGCATTTTACCTGTCCTCGTGAGCTAGATTTATTTCTGAAAATCAGTACATTCAGTCTCAGTGAAATAATTCCAGGAGAGCCTCAGCTGTCCATTCACCCAAAGTTTCAGTGCCAGTGCTCTGGAAAACTCACAGCCTTCTCAGTCCCATGTGCCATCCATGCCTGTTACCTGTGGTCAACCACAACCCAACATACAAACTCATGTGGTTCATCATCCTCTCTTGGATTTCCATCACCAGACACAATGTCCTGAGTTACCTCCTTCCTAACACTTCCATTTTAGACCAACTCCTGTTCCTCTTACCACCCACACTGCCATTCTTTACACCAACTTTATTTTTTTCTTTTCTGGCCTTGGTGGAAGCCTTCCTGACCCTCTGTGTATGTGGCTTCCTCCAAAGCCAATTTCAGGGAAAGCTGGGTTACAATTTGAACATTGTGATAGAATCAGCTTCACAGAGTTGGTGTGAGGATTGAAAGGATTAATATACTGTATCAAGCAGTATCTGGCTCATAGGAAGTCTTATAAAAGGGTTAGGAGTGGTTTTTATTATTATTCTTCCATTTAATCTTCACAATAACTGTGAGCCATTATGATAATTATTATTTTTACAGTTGAAGAAACTAGACTCAGGTTATATTACGTATAGCAAATGTTAGAGTTGGTAATTGGAAGAGGTCACCATACTAGGGAACACATGTATGTAACCAACAGGAAAAGATACTGCTGGAAACAAGAAAAGGGAGTTTGAAGAAGCAGAGAATGATCACCAGTGTTAAATGCAATGTAGTTGTTGTGTAAATAATCTTCAGGTTCAACCAAAATCCATTGTTCTCCAGCCAGTTCCAACTTGTAGCAACCCTATAGGCCAGAGTAGAACTCCCCATGGGATTTCCAGGGGGTACCTGGTGGATTCAAACTGTCCATCTTTTGGAGAACAGATGATTTTTTAACCACTACACCAGGGTTTCCAAACCATAAACAGTGTTCTTTAATTTCATCAAATTGAGTATCAGTCGCAAAAATAGTGATGAAGATAACAGGATTTTGAGGCTGGTCATTAACTTGCAGCTGTACTACCTGAGAGGTGGGCTTCCGGAGCCGAATTTTATATCCCTAGTCTGAGCTACATAAGGAGGACTCCCATTTTCAAACTGGATCATCACCTAAGAGTGACTGTCTGGAAGAGCTCACAGATGTGACTTTTGGTTACATCAGTACAATGGTACAATCAGATTTAGCTTCATGTTTCCTAAGTTGTATTCCTGTTGAAAACTTCACAGTTGTATGTACACATTTTATTTATTTTAATGTCTGATTCATTTTAATTTGGGATTCATCCTCTATGACCACTGTATGACATTACTGTTAATCATATTTACACAAATCTATTCATTCTCCATAATGCAGAATTGCAGTTTTCTGCTCACACCATTCCTGATGAGCTTTATTATTTGAATTGGCATCATTTTGTGTGTCTTATAACATTATTATTCTAATATACTTTTAATTAAAGAAAATAGAATCAATATAAACTTCATAGTAAAGATTTATGAATTCATTGTCATCAGAAGCAGATTACTTGGCATTCTGCTGTTCCTTTCTCTGTGTATGATTGCACAGATACAAATGGTTTGTCATTTGGAGCATTTTGTGTCAACTTTTCTCTACCAGTCCATCCAGCTTATGTTCCCTTTGTTGATGATTTAAGGGGAGGATCATTTAGACAGCAAGCCAAGTGGTTCATATGCGTCTCTGCTTTTTCTAATGTAATAGCTTGAAACTCTGCTGCTATGCTTTGTTGTAGATTTCTCTGTAACTCTGGGCATGGTGCCTTGTTTAACACTTCCCTAGTGTTATTTTGGAAAAATCCTCTACAGAAAATGCCAGAACTCAGCTTGAACTCTTGTCTCTAGTCAGGGAGAATCTTTGTGTTAGTAGGATTTCTCAGCTGTTTCAAAAATCATTCAGCACTTTCTTTACTAGTAAATTTCGTTCCTGTGGAATATGCTAACTGTCACTCTAATTGTTCATCCTAATGCATTTAGAAGCAAACTATTTCATCAGAGAATTTTGCAACACTTTTGTGTTTTTTTGTCTTTTTTTTCGTAAAAATCTTACTTTAATTCATTAAAGCTTTTACATTGCTTTCAAACTCATCACTTTTAACATATGAATGCTTACTTTCATTTAATCAATAAAATGAGATTTTTTTGTCCTGTAGGATATTCCCATCTGCAATTAATAATAACAGTCAACTCGATGGCACTTGGCTTGGCTGGCTGCTAAATTAATCATTGGTATATTCTTCATAATATTATATACCAGGCAATCATTCATTTTTATTCTTTACACCAACCTTATTGGATAGGTACTATTATTATCCCCAGTTTGCAGATGGAAAAACTGAGATATAGAAAAGACAGATGTTGTTCTGGTTATTAGTAAGTGGTAAAATCAACATTTAAATATAGGTATTCTTACTCCAAGAGACCTGGTTGCATAGTTTCTGAGAACTCAGCTGTTAACCAAGAGGTCATCAGTTTGAATCCATGAGCCATTCCTTGAAAATACCATACAGCAGTTTTACTCTGCCCTATAAGGTCCCTGTGAGTCAGAATGGGAAGTGCTAGGCTACTAAACAAAAGATCAGTGTTCAAACAGCCCACCTGGAGGATCCACAGGAGAAGGAGCTAGAAATCCACAACCGTGAAGATTACAGTCCAGTAAATCCTATGGGGCAGCTCTGCTGTGCCGTGTGTGTCCTTTATGAGTCAAAATCAATTGGATCATATGTAACAACAAATTTATTCTGGAATACTGTTCTATATTGAAGGAGTGAGGAATATCCAGAATTTTAAGTAAATGTACCTTACTTGTGATGGAGCAACAGTTAACTACTTTAGTATCTGAATTAAGACAATCCTTGAAAAACATGTTGAGTTCCAAGAGTCTGTTTCAAGTTGATTATTTGAGATTCAGAATACAGTGCTAGATATTGCCAGTGTTTTGACCAACCCTCTTACCCCTGTTTCAAGTCAACTTGAAATAAGAGTGTCTATAGGAACCAGTATAGAAGCTATAACCCAGTGCCAGAAATCAAGAAAGGCATACAATCAATATATGTATTTTAATCTGCATAGTACTGTTTGGGTAAATGTTGTGGTTAGCTGTCACTGAGTCAGCTATGACTCACAGTGACTCCATGTGTGCTGACTAGAATTGCTGTATAGCATTTTCAAAGACATGACTTTGTGGAAATAGATTGCCAGGCCTGTCTTCAGAGGTGTCTCATGGTGAGTTGAAACTGCCGAACTTTTGGCTAGTGTTTTACATCTAATTATAAAATGAAAAAGTATATAAACAACTTTGGTAGCAAGGAAGAGACAGATTGAAGCATTTTACGAGTCATAATTTTTGATGAAGTCTGAAGTTGCATGCTGAGAAGCAGAGAAGAGAACAGGAGGGGATGGGAAAAGAAGAGGTAGTATTCAGAAAACTTTTGAATATGTATAATATTTACATAATTGCAGTGTTTACATAATTGCAGTATTATTATACTCAGCAGGCTCCTATAATTGCTACATAAAATATGCTTGGTGGATAAACATACACAAACCCATTCTCTGTCACACACACCCAAGCCACATTTCCACTTCTCTGTCTGACCACTCTCCCTTGTATTGAAAGAAGAGTTGGACTAGTCCCTAAGACACCTGTGCCTCAAAGAATGTAGAGTAGTTTGGAGTCTACTGATTTTCCAGATTGGGGAAAAAATAACAAATGGACAAATAGAAACTACCTTTCTTGACAAATTTAGCCAAATATTTGGGAATCATTAAAATTTCTTTCTGTGGACATAAATATGATTAATGTGAATTTAATTAATTAATGAGATATTTATGAAAATTCTGTAGTACATGGTACAGCAGAAAGAGGATATCCAACAGATGGTCAAAGCCAAAAGCAAATTTATTGTCTGGACTCATAGCATACCTATAAGACAGAGTAGAACCATCCCTTAACATTTTCAGGTCTGTAGTCTTTACAGGAGTAAGTGTCCACAGATTTCTCTCGCAGACCAACCAGAAAGTTGGAACTGCCAACTTGTCATTTAGCAGCAGAGCACTTTAGTCACTGTACCACCAGGGCATCTTCCAATAGAGGATAGTTGGTAATTAGTAGTAATACTTCAGAAAACTGACATGCTTCTTCAACCTCCAACCAAAAAAAATGTGTTGTTTTTTTTTTTTAAATATACTTTCGGGATTTGATTTTGAGATTTGGATGATATAATCTCTTGTGATTTTATTTTCCATTCTTTGATGTGTTTTTTATGACCTCTTCTCTGAAATATTTACTTTGACAAAAGCATATTTTTGTACATTAGCTATTCTCAAACTCAGAACTCCATTATGTTCTTAAAAATAATTGAGAGTCCAAAAGAACCTTGGTATGATTTACATCTGTTGCCATTGATCATGCTACAGATTAAAGTTGAGACATTGTTGAGTTTTACTTGTGAACCTAAGAAAAATAAACCAATTGCACATTAATGTAAGTAACATATTTTTAAATTTTAAAATAACTGTTTTATGAATGATAAAATTAGGGAGAATGGTATCATAGCTTTACATTTTTCTGAATCTCTTTAATGTCTGTCTTGATAGAAGGCAGTTGAATTATCTACTTTTGCATTTAAAGTATCTCAGGAAAACTTAGTCTCTCACAGATACCTCATATGGTGTGGTGAAAACTAGAACCTGAAACCCATGGCTGTTCAGTCAATTCTGTCTCACAGTGACCCTATAGGACAGAGTAAAACTGCCCCATAGGGTTTCCAAGGAGCAGGTGGTAGATTCAAACTGATGACCTTATGGTTAGCAGCAGAGCTCTTCATCATGGCATACCAGGGCTGTGTAGCTGGAAAAGGAAAGAGTGTTTTCTTAGTCTTTGAAGATAATTTTGGATATTCCTCTTTGATATGATATCTGAACCTAACAAGTAGTTTTTTATCCTTAAAGATGAATTGGAATTTGGAATCTGCAACCCTATCAATGAACATTGTATACTCTGTCATATTAAAATCTATTGTCTGCCTCACACTTTGTATAGCTTTTTTACCCATTATATTGGTTTCCTAGGGCTACTATAACAAAACACCACAAAGTAGGAGGCTTTGAAGAACAGAAATTAGTTTTCTTACAGTTCTGGAGGCTAGAAGTCCAAATCAGCATCTCAGCCATATTAATTTCTTCTGGGAGTTTGACAGAGAGATTGTTCCATGTGTCTCTCCCGATTTCTGGTGGCCGCCACAAATTCTTGACATCACTTTGCTGCTTATACCAGCGTTTGTCTCCGTCGTCATGTGGTGTTTGTCTTCTGTGTGTGTGTGTCTATGTCTGTGTCTAAGAGAGAAACTGTTTCTATGTCTCTCCTTCTCTTTTATAAAAGATCACTCAAAAGAGATTAGGATTAATCCCTGCCCTGTTATGACTTACTGTGTTCGTTTTTTAAAAGGCATTTGTGAAATACTCAAAGATGAATAACTGCAAGGTGCCTGCTGATTATTCTTTCACTTAAAATGCTGCCCCCTGAAAAAACCAGCAACTCAAGTAATTGCACATGTGTGCACATCTACACACATGTAACTTTGTTGCACTGCTTTATATTTCCTAGTTTGTCAAGCAGAATATTAAAAAGACTTCCATTTGATGGTTGAGATTTAATGAAGTTAACATTTTTATTTTTACTGTATCATTAAAAGCATTGTTTAGAGAAACAAGTTGGCCTTTTATTCTACTGAAGTTAAAAACTACTATTACAGCTTGGTGTAATGCCCTGATTCTCACAGAGGTACTGGAAGCTATGTTCACCATTAGTGCAAATGGTAACACACTGAGTGAGTCAGGCACATAAAATGTTGGTATTACTATGAAAATAGCATCGATCTTGCAGTTACCCTTAAAGGGTCTTGGTGACCCCTCCTGTAGGTTCAATGGCCCCCATTTCTGTACAGAAAGCCTCTTTCTAAGTTTGTCTTATTTTCTCTTAGTTTATGGCGTCTCTCCTCACCCATAGTCTTTAAGATTAGATTATCACTGAGTTTAGAGTTCTAAGCCTTGACTCTGTCATAAGTGAGCATGTGAAATCATCATCTAACATGGGGATAATGGATGTTGATTAAAATGAGTTTAGTAATCTATTTGCTGATAGTTTTGAAAAGCTGTGGGAGAAATTTATCCTCCGTAGGTACTTAATAGGATACCTTTTGTTGATTCTGACTTCTAGGTCATGTCTTTGGAATTCAGTCCAGAAAAGAGAGATGGAAATGGTTGGCTTCTGTTGGCTATTTAGTAGCCTTTGGAAAGGCTGAGCTTCTAAATAAATAAATGTCATATTTACTTAGACAATGCTCTGCTTACTTAATTGCTGATATTTTCCCCCAAAATTTTTCCAAGAAAAGGATAATGGGTGGAATTATGTCCTAATAGTGAGCTATAGTGAACTAAGAGGAAAGAAACTAGGTCTGTCTTCAGCCACAAGCCTAGTTAGCCTCACAGCCAGTCTTGTTGCTGTTGTTGTTAGGTTCTGGCGAGTTGGTTCTGACTCATAGCTGTCCTTGCGGTCAGAGCAGAACTGCCCCATAGTGTTTCCAAGGAGTGCTTGGTGAATTTGAACTGCCACCCTCTTGGTTAGCAGCTGTAGCACTTCACTGCTATGTCACCAAGGTTACTAGTCATCTTCTTAAATGACATATTCTTCTATTTACTTTTAGCAAGCAATCAGGATTGAGTTCAGTGCAGCTACTCTTATCAGATCCTTGTGAAAAGTAAAGCCACTGAGGAGGCTTCAGAAATGCTGCCCACATAGGGCAAACTACCTGAAAAAGTAGTAGGTTTTCACCTGAACAAAGGGGACCATAAACAAAGAGGTGTACTTCTTACATGTGTCTACGTGGTGGATTCATTACATGCTATTCCATTTGATGCTCGGATATAGTAAGTCAGAGATCTGAACAGACTCTAGTTCTCTTCTCTACCCTGTTACCCCTCAAATTTGACAGTGTTTCTAGGGAGTATTCTGAAATAGTGCAGGGGTGGATCTGACTTCTGTTCATAGATGCAGACATAGTTCTCGCTAAGAGGTGGATTCGTATTCTGTAGCCTGGTGGAAACAAATGTATGAATCCATAAAGCAATATATTAAATCTTATAGTGATAAATGTGTGACAAGGATATGCTTGTGAGCTAATTGCTTATTTTATACCTGAAGGCAGTTATAAGAAGTGAAATAGAATCAGAAGATTGCTGTGTAAGATTAAATTAGGATAAGGGAAATTATTAGGCTCATTCAAATAGTTGAGAGTTTTGTGCTAAATTTGTTTGTATAGTGTGATGGATTGAATTGTGTCTCCCTAAAATGTGTGTCAAGTTGGCTAGACCATAATTCCCTGTATTATATGGTTTACTATTTCACGATCTGATGTGATTATCCTATGTGCTGTAAATCCTAACCTCTGTGATACTGAGGCAGGATAAGAGGCAGTTATGTTAAAGAGACAGGATTCAATCTACAGGATTAGGTTAGGTTGCGTTTTGAGTCAATGTCTTTTGAAATATAAAGCAGAGAAGCAAGCAGAGCAACAGATTATCAAGGTATCAAGAGACAGCAAAAATGAAGAGCCAGGAGTGATGTATGTCCTTTGGACCCAGGGTCCTTGCACTGAGAAGCTCCTAGAGTAGGGGAACATTGATGACAAGGCCCATCCCCCAGAGCTGACAGACAGAGAAAGCCTTCCCTTAGAGCTTATGCCCTGAATTCAGACTTCTAGCTTCCTAGAATATGAAAAAATAAATTTGTTTGGTAAAGTCGTCCACTTGTGTAATTTCTGTTAAAGCAGCACATGACAATGGTTAATTTTCCATTAAAATTTTTTCCATGTGAATTGGTTGTTGTCATTTTTGACTGGGCAGCATCCTTTGCGTTAGTGGAAAGAATGAGGATTGTCTGTCATCAAACATGGCTTGAGCAATCTGAGCTTTTGCCATATGCCCTTTGATTAGTTAGCCTTCTTTGGCCAAGGATTATCCCTGGGAATTAAGTGATAGATATAAAGCACTTTATAAAATGTTTATTATATGGTGAGATCAATAAATGTTGTTTCCTCCACTTATATTTTTCTGTGCTTCTGTTTCTGACTCTCTCCCCAGTTCTGATTAATACTTTGTACTTTTAGATCTGCAGATATACCCTAAGTGAAGTTATAATTCAGACTTATAGATACTGGCTAATATTTACTGAATGCTAGCTATGTGCTTAAAAAAAACAGGTTGCTGATGAGTTGAATTCAACTTAGAGCAACCCCATATGTGTCAGAATAGAACTGTGCTCTGTAGGGTTCTCAATAACTAATTTTTTTGGAAGCAGATTGCCAGACCTTTCTTCTGAGTGTGTTTGCTTAATATCCAAGCATTTAGTCATTTGCATTACCCAGGGATGCTGCTAAATATGGGCTAGGCATTGTATTTACTAAATCTTTTAAATATGTTATTTCATGTACTCTTCACAGCAATCCTATAACAAGTGATATCATTATTCTCCTGTTATAATTGAGAAAACTGTGGGATGACGGCTAGCTAATTCACTGCTTATTCAGTGGCAGAGCAGAGTTTGGAATCTAGGCTGTCTGACCCCAGAAACCCTGGGTTTAAGCAGGACTTCGCAGCAAACATGAGTATTACTTGCCTAGGCACCATTCTTTACATGCAGCAGAACATTGCATACGCTGGCTCATTATGTGTTAACTTAAAGTTTAAGTCTCAGCAGACGTCTTATTTCCTACATTTCTAAGTTCTGGTGAGGATGTCCCACCATCATCTTAATTTTTGAATATTTGTTGTTTGCTTAATTTGCAATATACAAAAACATGGTACTTGTGACCACAGTAAAAACAAAAAGTTTATTTCACTACATTTAATAATTGGTTTGAGTAGTTGACTGGTATTTATTCATATTTTCCAATAAGTATTTATTGAACACCTACCAATTGCTGGGTATCTTTCTTGGAAATGTAGATACAGCTTATACCAGAGTTGCTAAACCTGGAAACTACTGATATTATGGGCTGAATTACTGTTTGTTTTGGGGAACTACCTGTACAGTATAGGTTGCTTAGCAGCATCCTTGGTTTCTGACCAGTAACATTCCCTCAACGCTGTGACAACCGTAAATGTCACCGTACATTGCCAAGTGTCCCCTGGGAGGGTGGACTGGGGGAAAATCACCCAAGTTGAAAACCATAGCCTATGTTCCTACTTTTATGAAACATGTAAATAGACTTCAAAAGGAGAAAAATTGATAAACATTATAATTTCAGTTAATATCAAAGTGAAGTAATAATGAAGGAGGAAAGGCCTCTTTGAATTTGGTGGTCAGGCAGCTGCCCTTCAAGCTTTTCACACCCCAAACCATTGTGCAAACAATATGTCTTCTGTATAGGTAAATAGTACAATTGTGTAAAAACTCATCCCAGCAAACGTTTTTATGAGCCTACTTGGATTGAAACAATTCATGCTTAAGTTATAAACATGTCACTTTTGGCAAGAAGTAAAGAAATGCAAATTAATTTAAAGTCAGAATTGGTTGATGTGTTTGAGATCTCCTTATTCCCAATGTGCTCCCACACAGTTTCCACATTTTCTCAATTTGGAGATGCCGAGCAGGCTGAATGGTCAGCTGACAGCTGACAGATATCAGCAGTAGCACTTAGGACGTCATCAGTTGGGTTTTTCCAGATTTCCAAGCAGGCTGCCATATGCCCTTTGATTAGTTAGCCTTCTTTGGCCAAAGATTATCCCTGGGAATTAAGTGATAGATATAAAGCACTTAATAAAATGTTTGTTATATAGTGAGAGATCGATAAATACTGTTTCCCCCACTTTTATTTTTGTAGGCTTCTGTTTCTCTTGCTCCAGTTTTCATGAACACTTTACACTTTCGATCTGCAAACATATCCTAAGTGAGGTTATAATTCAGACTTGAAAATAATGGCTAATATTTATTGAATGCTAGCTGTGTGCTGGAAAAAATAAGAGGTTGCTGTTGAGTTTAATTCAACTTTGAGCAACTACAACACGGGATTTGTTCAAATTCTGTTCAGTTTTTAGTTGGACATGTATCTGAGATTTAGTGAGATAGCATTAGGAAAAATAGCTCAAAATTGTTTCCAGCCTAGTCCAATAAATACTTGAAAATGAACTATATTTTAAGGTATAAATGACAGGGTTTTTTTGTTTGTTTGTTTTAATTTGCAGTAAAAGCCTTCGATGAAAATTTCTCCAGGCTTCAATGTAAAATTCTGTGGGAAACATCCTTTAACCTGCACAATCTCAGATAAGGGTCCTTGTTATATTTTCATATTGACAGCATAATTTGGTAAGCAGCTCCCTCCTATGTGCAGCTTGTGGACTGTTTGATCACCATCCCAGCAACAACTGTGTGATGCCTTGGCTGGCTCCCTGCCAACGTGTCCCTTACCTTAGTACCCCTTGCCTTTCTCCAACACGGTCAGGCAGAAATAGAAGCATCCGTAGATCTGTGATTCCCTCTCCTTGATGTGGAGCCCATGGTCCTGGTTTTAGTCTTGTGTTGGTATCCAGCTCCGGTAGCTGTGCCTCTGTCACGCTTCTCACCCTCCATCTCTGTCCTTATGGGCTCTGATGCCTTGCCAAGAAGACATCATACCCATAACAAAGATCCTCAGTACCAACTCAGACAATTTTCATTTATTTGGTGACTTAGTTGGCAAATATTTATTGAATGTCATTGTAATCCAGGCCACATTCTGCATATAAGTACTCACCCCTAGATTTCCATATCAGTCTTTCTAGATCTTCTGTCTATTGCCAGATTCCTGTTTTGTCCATCAACCTAGAAGGTCTTTGACAGTTTGCACTTACAGCCAGCCTGATTGTGTGTTTAATATCCATGAGCTAATCCAGAGTGTTAATTTCTTCCAGCCTTGACCTAGCCTACCCTACAAGTGGCTACTCTCTATTTCCATATTAAAACTTCAGAGTTTAGCTTTATATCACATATTGTTTTTTTAATGGACTTCTGACTGCTTTTTGCTGTATATGAAGGACTGGTTTGGGTTTTTAGTTTTGTTTTTTTTTAGGAAGGAATTTGAAACTTCATTGGATATCATCAGTTTTTGTATCTATAGCTGGGCATGAGAGCTTCCATTAATAATCAAAGTCAATATGATAATATAAAATAGATATTGCTACTAGTTAAAATGAATATTAAGATAAGAACCTATCTAGAAGATTTCTAGACCCCAGAGTAAATTATATGTGAACATAAGGAGGAGCCAGTGATGATTATTATCTAATTATCAAATCATAGAATCTTGGAGCTTGAAAACAACTTCCTAGTCATTTATTAAGTTCCCTGCCTAAAAACAATTATACTTATTAATTATGTCATAATTAGCAATGTCATTTATTAAATAATATCTGTCTATGGAGTTAAGAGCCAGGAATATGATTAATGTAATTTAATCCTGAAGAAATGCTGTCTCTAGCACTGCGAACTCACCATTGACCACGGGAGCCCGCGTTGTCTTAGAGCCACTCGGAATGTTACAGAGATGTTCAGTTCACGGTGTCTAGAACTTCCACTCACTGCCTTGCTGTCCTCTCTGGGAACGAGAGGACTAAATGGGCTTATTCACTCTTCCATATGAGAGACCTTGAAATATTTGGGAACCATGATCATGTTTCCCTTGAATCTTCTCCAAGTGGAACATTTTTAATAATTCGTTTAACCCACTCGTCCTCATCAGACATGAGACTTTTTTTCTGGAGCACTCCCCACTCTGCCTTACTGCCTTCCATTGAATATCGCTTGTTCTAAAAACGTAATCCAGATAATCACACCTGGTGTTCCGGGGATGGGCAGAGCTGAGGAATGCTTTCTTTTGTTCTGTATTTTCTTTTAGTGTAAGTAAGTTGATGTGAGAGACTGCACCTTGGAGAAAAGGTTTAGGCAGGAGAAGTGGAGAGCAAGGACAGAAAGTGTTTTATGTATGCCAGAGAATTAAGTTTGATGACTTACATACATAGTTTCATGTGTGCTATTTGAAGCTGAATAGTGATCCCTGAAAAAAAGTCACATAGAGCAAGTCTTGGCAAGCCATAACCCACCAAAACACCTGTTGCCATCAAGTCGATTCTGACAGTGACCCTACAGAACGAAGCAGAACTGCCCCATGGTGTTTCCAGGGAACACCTGGTAGATTCGAACTGCCAGTGTTTGGGTTAGCAGCTGTAGCTCTTCAGCACTACACCATGAGAGTTTCAGAAGAATCACTAATGTCATTCCTAGCACTGTTATTATAAAGGCACTGTGCTGCATTCAGAACTTGTATTATCTACTTTTTAGCACTTTTGGAAAGGAAGACCATTCAATCGCCTTAAAAGGATCACCCACTGAAAGTAGATCACCATGGTCTCATCTCCAAAGATCATGGGGATGGCTCAGGACCAGGCAACATTTCATTCCATTTTGCATGAAGTCACCACCTGTCAAGGGCTAACTACATGGCAGCTGCCTTTCAAGTAATACACAGTGATTGTACATCGAATGGAAACCTTGGTGATGTAGTCGGTTAAGTGCTACATCTTCTAACTGAAAGGTCAGCTGTTCAAAACTGCCAGGTGCTCCTTAGAAACCCTATGGGGCAGTTCTACTCTGACCTCTAGGGTCACTGTGAGTCAGATCCGACTCAATGGCAGTGTTTGTTTGTTTGTTTTTTTGAATACATTGGATACCATGCACTCCCACAGTTGACAGAAGTTTTTCAATGTAGGTTGCATCCTGTCTACAGCCAGAGAGTCTGTGTGGGGGACCACTGAGGCATTCTGGGAGCCCTCTGGTACATTCTAGAGCTGATTCAACCCAGAAAGACAATAATAAGGAAACTTAGAGCTGCACTGGGGCCCATGTTAAAAGGTTGCCCCAATCAAAGCTGGATGTCTGTAGGCAATTTGAATACTCTGTGTTGAGATTCACTGGGCCACCAGAGAGTCCAGTGATTTGAGGATGAGCACCTTCCTTCACTATTTAAAACTCTTGAATGCCATCCGAGTACATAGTCTTGTCATCTCAGTAGAGGGAACTCAGTCTCCTGACAGGAAAAGAGCTTGCACATTCTGCTTTAGTTCAGGCTGACTTTCCTGGGGAGTCATGTTGCTTTGGCTCCAGTGCTAAGACTCACTTCTTACAGAACTATAAATCCTCCCAGAAATGTCACTGGTGTGCTGCCCTGTCCTGTGTCTATTGAACACCAATCTGGTATCCGTGCCAGGAACTAGCTTGCCGTAACTCAGCAGTAGGCTGTTGCAAAATATCTCTGGATATCAGGTTAGGCTAGGCTTATGACTGGGAAAAAAAGGAATTTGGTGACTATTCTTGTAACATTTTTTAATCGGGAGACATTGCCAGCCTCTAGTGGGTGGGATGGATATATACTTTAGTTAGTGGCAAATTGTATCTCGGTGCTTAGCTCCTCTGGGCCAGCCTCTTCTGTGTTTGCCAGTGGTGATTTTATCCACATCTGAGCCCATGGTTTCTCATCTGTGATAATGCAACCTGTGCTCCAAATATTTTGATGTATCAATATTAGAATAATTCACGATTTTAGTTTTAATTTCCCAAATTAACACTTATTATTTAAGAAGTTTATACTTTGCATTACATGTCCTTATTTTTTATGAGAATCACAAATGACAGCCCAAAAATACGAAACGAAATATACTGCATGTCAAGTTGATTCTGACTGATAATGACCTTTATAGGATGGAGTGGAACTGCCCCATAGGGTTTCTGAGGTTAGCACCCAAGCACTCAACCACTGAGCCACCAGGACTCAGCCTATCCCAAAAAACAGTACCACACAGGATCCATCAGCAGCATGCACATTAGCTTAGTCTTGATTTACCTCTATTTCTATATAATATTTGTCTTCATTGAAATTCATTTATTCTTCATTCTCTGTAAAAGTTTCAGGGATATATTCATAAGGTAAACCAGAAATGTTGGCAAAAGTTACATCAAAATCCACAGTTTCATTATCGAGATTGTTGGCCATAAATATTTGACCACTTATTCTAATTTTGTCCATAAACATATTTTGTATAATATGATAGAAGCCATCTTTTTTTATAAAACTGGGATTTTGTAGTCCATATTTTAGGGCTAGTTACCAACATGAATTCTTAATAAGATTATTATTTAACATTGTTGCCTCTCAGATTGCACATTCCTTAATTACAGTTTCATACTGATCAGTTGTTTCCTAGTAAGAGTAAGCATCAACTTTTGCCTAGCTATAAAAATTGCATATTCCTGTAGCTCAGCTCCAAATTGCTGAACAAAATTCTACAACTCACCAAATAGTATGCCTTTTTTCAACTGTAGATTAGACTATTTTCTCTGAACTACCCATCTCTCTTATCATGGCTAATGTGATTATAGGGGATAATAGAAAATAGAAATAACACAGCTATTTGAATCCCAAAGATAATCCAAATCTCATTTGAGTAAATATTTTCAGCTTTATCTCACCAAATCTTAGTTCAGGCTTTATATCTTTTCATTATACAATTTACCTTCTGGTGGAAGTCTTAATAAGCATTGTAACTGCATAGAGAGGGTTGAAATACACATCAAAGAGGGTTCAAATAACTGCAGAGCTAAATATTCATAGAGCATTTAGGAGCTGACTATGTTATTATCAAGAAGATGATTTGTCAATGTTAATTATTTGTAACTATTTATAGTCTTTGTACTTATCAAATGGTGTACATAGAGAATAAAGGAACCCTGGTGGCATTGTGGTTGAGATCTCAGCTGCTAGCCAAAAGGTTGGCAGTTTAAGTCCACCTGCCATTCCTTGGCTAACCTATAGGGCAGTTCTATTCTGTCCTGTAGGGCCTTTAAGAGTCAGAACTGCATTGAGTTTATGACACTTAAAAACAACAAGATAGAGAATAAAATTATATAGCAGTTTATAAAATTATTTTTTTAATGCCAGTATAAACAGTTATTCCAAATGTCTTTCTGAAATGAGCGATTGAAGTGTCTTTTAAATCCTACTAAGGGACCTAAAAGGCTCTCCAAGACTTTGTAGTGATTTAAACATCTCTAGCGTTAAGTGTATTTTTGAGCTGCAGGTTTGGTTTAGTTGACTTGTAGTCACTGTTGATTTGTGTACGTGTAATCATAAGGCATTTTCCAGAAACAGGCAATTTGGTACCTCACCTGATAATATGAGAACAGCACTGAGTTTTTATAAAAGTGTTAAGCAAAAGAAAATCATAACTTACAGTTCATTTTAACCAGTCTCTTTTTTCAGCCTAATATGGATATAAAATGTATCTGGCATTAGCATGTCCTAGTATTGCTGCAGCTTGCCAGAATGTTGAGGCCTTTGCACAAGGAATCCTTTATTACGGTAAGCATCGAAAGACATAATACTCTAAACAGCTCATCACATTCTTTCTACCGTTCCTTGTGCTGGAGAACATTTTTCAGTGTATACTAAGTCGTTGAATTTGTTTTCAAAATGGTAAATTTCCATTTTTTAGTTGTCACGCTTTAGGAGTTCTTAGTGCACATTTGTGAGGTTGTGAACTGGATGCTTTTGAGAGAAGTGCTTTCACACTGGGAGAAATCTCAATTGTTTCCTAAGTTTTTCAAGCTTATTTGTTTATTCCGCAGCTTCTTGACATAAGGTAGGAGTCACTGTGTTAGAAATAGAGATTTTCAAATGACCAGATGCTAGCCTATAGATTCTGGATGCCCCCACACTGTGTGGGGGGTTTAGTTAAATGAATGATGTGATTTTAGAGGTGTGCATTTTGCTCAACCAGAACTTCAACAGTTCTAAATGTTAAACCCTGTGACAGTGAACCTTGGTTATATATGGCTAGGGTAGTGCTCTTTGCTGTTAATAAGATTTCATACAGTTTTTGAGCCTCTTCATAAAATTGTCAAAGACTGAGAGTGCTATTACTCCCACTCTATGAGGTGGAAAGAGCCCTAGTTGCACAGTGGTTAAGCACTTGGCTGCTAACTGAAAGGTTGGCAGTTTGAATATACCCGCTGTTCCTTGGAAACTCTATGGGGGCACTTCTGCTCTATCCTATAGAATCACTATGAGTCAGAATTGACCCAAGATCAACCGGTTGTGTTTGGTTTTGATGTAATGTCACAGGTGACTGAGAATTACCTTTGACTGAAAAAAGGAGAAAATTGGGCTCTCTTAAAAATAAATAAATACAATTGTTAGCAATGCAGCAGGCCCTCTCCATCCTAGACATTGCTGTCCATAAAAGCTCTACAAATATATTTTTCTATATGTAGAAGGCAGGGAATTACGCTCTATAAGGGATCAAGTGATATGGATGGTGTGCCAATATATTCAGCTCATAAGTTGATGGAGGAGTGGCATCTGACCAGAAATGGAGAGGCCTTTGAGCAAACACACCCAGTAAATATTACAGGAGCAAATAGACAGTCCCTTCAGTTTCTCACAGTGTCTTTCTGGTAAGCAGGAAGAGAGGGGGGAAATTAAGATTGATTCTTTGTCAGCTGCATTGGCTTTAAAAGATAGCTTATTTCATTTCCTGCCTTTTAACTCATTTCTTAATATTACAGAAACCATTTTGTGAAAACCTGGATCTCATTAGGTTAGGCACATTTATATCACCTGTTCTCTGATTAGGGGATCTAGAAATCCAAGGATTAAGAAACAAAACTGGAGCCAGGCCTTTTGTACTCATGGGAAGTGGTCATAGGGTATGCTCAGTATAATTATTGTGACTGGATGTGCACCAAAGTAGTAGTTGGTATTCTCTTTTATCCCTGTTGAGTGTTTTGAGCAGTGTCTGATTGTGCTTCCTTGCTTTTTCACCAACCCTGCCTTTTAAGTCAATATTTTAAAAGGCCATTGTGTCAGTTACTTTTGAATGACCCAAGTTGGCATACCAAGTAGGAATACATCATTAGATAATGAAATATCACAGGGAAAAAGTGGGTACATTACTTAAATAACTATAACTTACTTGCCAATATTAAGCTAAGAAATTGTTTATATTTAGGATTACTCATAAACTTGTTTTCTGGGTGTATGTATATTTTCAGCTTGGTGGTTTTAAAAGTAGGAGGATGTGCTTTCTGTGAAGAATAATTAGAAACAATACATGCTTGTCATATTTGGCACTTTATTGTTGGGGGAAAAGTATATTTCATGTTCAGGGCTAACTGTATTTCTATAATATACAAAGGCCAGTTTGGATATTATATAATGTTCAAGTCTGTTAGCATAATAATGACCAATTTTAGCTTTCAAGTACCTGATTTGCTGCAAGTGAAAGTCTGCAATAAAGTGGCCACTTAAGTTTTGTTTTAGAAGAAACATGATAGCAAAAATATCAAATGTTGTGCTGATATTTTTAAATCACAAGTCACATATTCAAGTTATGTGTTGTCCTGTGCAAATCGCCATGTGAAGCTATCATCTTTCTACTTAAGAAGTTTACAGAATTGTATTAAGAATTAAAGTGGACCCATGATTTTCATTCAGTTGAATGTGAACACAAAAAGAACTACCCAGTGGAATACATTTGGATGGTTACTCATGAAATAGAGAAACCCTGGTGTCATAATGGGTAAGTGCCATGGCTGCCAATCAAAAGGTTGGCAGTTTGAATCCACCATGCCTTCTTTGGAAGAAGCTCTAAGGAGCAGTTCTACTTTGTCCTACAGAGTCACTGTGAGTTGGATTCAACTTGACAGCAATGGGTATTTTCTTTTTTATGAAATACATCTAGGATTATAAATGCAGATAAAGTACAACAGCCAATTTGGCCGATATCTCTGAATTCTAACAGCATCAGAAAATCCACAATACAGAACAGTTTCGTTGGGGGGGAACACTAGCTGCATGTATGAATCTTAAAATTTCAGTGCCTTCCTAAACAAAAGTCACTTCTCCTTCACATAAAAGTCTAGGGTAGGTATTTCTAATCAGTGGGTTATTTTCCTCCATGTGGTGACTCAGGAAATGAGGGCCTTTCATCCTACAATTCTGTCATCCTCTTCACCACAGAGTCCTTTTTTTCAGCCTATAGTAGGAGAAAGCGCATGAACACATGGGGAGGCTGGTTGGTAGCAGGCCTAGCAGTGGCTCGTATCTGTTGGCTTGAATTTAACCATATGACTTAACTGTAAGGGCATCTGAGTCATGTGGTCTTAATGTGTGACCTTGGCACCCCTACTATTTAATATGCGAACACCAACAAGTCCATGAACTTAGTCGTTGTAAGTGCTTCATACCTCACTGCTGAATATCACTGTGGTCACCTTCGAAGTGCTCCCCTTTGGAAGCTATGCACTGATACCAGCACCTAGTCCACCCTTCAAAGAAATTTTGGAACCCCTTCTGGATTGGTCATTGTGCACAGTGGCAAGGTGAAAAGTTTGCAAACTTAATTGTCTAGTTGTCTGTGAGGGAGTTTTTAGCTAGCCAGTAAACAACTGTTTTGGAACACCCTACCTACTCACCTGATCTAGTACCCAGTGACTTTTTTCTTTACCAGAAGTTAAAGGAAATATTGAAAAGAATACGTTTTGATGAATTTCAGGACATCAAGGCTAATATGACAACAGCTCTGATGGTCATTCCAGAAAGAGTTCCAAAATTGCTTTGAAGGGTGGACTAGGCACAGGCATCAGTGCATAGCTTCCCAAGGGAAATACTTTGAAGGTGACCGTAGTGATATTCAGTGATGAGGTATGTAGCCCTTTTTCAGGGATGAGTTCACAAACTTAATTGTCAGGCATCATATTTGTAAATTTTAGGAAAAGCACTAAGCTATCGCGGACTGGCTTCTAGGATTAGCTTTGACAGTAGGGAATTGTAGAAAATATAACAAACTGAAACCTATGTGCCAGCTGTACCATTTGCTCTTTAGAGCTAACAGTCTAAAAGCTACAGACATTAAATAAAGATACAAAAAAATATACAGTTACAAATTGTGATTAGTGTAGTTTCCATGAAAGCCTGGACCAGATCTATCTGACATTTAAAATAATGCTTAGTGCTAAATGAATGCATGTCTAGATGCATGAAAGAATGAATGAAAACACATGAGAGAAAAGGATAAGCACTATGGGAAAAAAAAGCAACAGGGGGATCTGAATTAGTTTGGGCTATCACAGAAGGTCTTTCTAAGGAAGGAACACTGACATTGAAACCTGAAGATTGAGTAGAAATTCACAAAGAAATGAGTTGGGAGGGTGGAGAACTTTCAGGCAGAGGAAACATGTTAAAAGCTTGATGCACTTAAGATGCTAAAGAAGACCAATGTGGAAGGAGTCCGGAGGGGATGGGTGATGACGGTGAACACCAGTCTAGAGAGGAGCACAAGGACTGAACCAGGCTGTGTATGTTCAGTTCCGTCGTGTGCTCTTTCCCACAGGCACAACAGAAAGCCAGTATAAAGAAGAAAAAGGGGGTTCTGTGGTCTTAGTTTTATTTTAACACATCACTCTGGATTTCCTGTGAAGAATGGGTTGAAGTGAGGTAAATATGAAAGCAGGTACACTAGTTAGAAACCCATCAGAAATCATCTAAATAAGATGACTAGGCCAGTGCAGTGGGTTAAAGCAAACAGAGACAGAATGGATGGAGGAAGGCATGAGGGGAAATTGGAGTGGATGGACATATGCAACAATTTAGTCTTTGGATCATATACTGTGTTATTACTCTCATTTGAGAAGTCAATATGATGACACTAAAAGATATTTAGTGTTGCTTTGCAAGACATTTAGTGCTGGATCCTTGAGATTTTTTCAGAAGTCTTGTCTGAACTTGCAAGTTTTGCTCAAGAATCAAATAACATTTAAAATTAGACTTGATTTTGGGGACCTTCACAACTTGTTCTAGAATGCATTGTATTTGTTTTTGTCTTCTCTAGACATGAATTTGGTAAACTGCATGACTATAGTGGGGTATTTGTGTATGTATATGTTTGCGTATGTGTGTATAAATCTGTCATTACAAGATAGAATTGGAACCATTTTCAGTATCTTCTTAATGTGATACTATTCGTTCTGTCTTAGTTTATTTTGTTATTTTAGAACGTTATGCAGTTATTGCCCTAGTGTTTAAACTGGATCCACAAAGCTGATGTCCTGATATTTCACAGTTAGTTGAAATGGTTCAGTCTTTATTAGAATTTCTTCAGAAATAGAACACTTTGTACAGAGGACGGAAACATTGATCCTCCGGAATTCCATTCTGCTCTCTACCTTCTCCTCATTCCTTCTTGGCTCACACAGTTTTCTCTGACTGTAATCATCATCTTGAAAATGAGCATCACATCATGGTCCTGTCCAAGGTATTAGAAAGATTATTCTAGTGTTTATCAAATGCTTTTAAGGTGATAATGGGCAAAGGAATATTATGACTTGGGAATTGATATGTCTGTAAAATGACTGCTGAACACAAGTCAGAATGCTTTGAAGGTTTGCCAAGTTACCTTCAAGACATTAGACTGGTAATCCGTGAAAAGCTGCCAGTAGGTTCCTTTCCTCATTCTACAGCCTTATCCTGCGATTCATGTGGCAATGACATTTACGTGTATTAAATGTCATTACAAATTTAAAAATACTCTACTTGAATAATTTTTACCAAAAATGATATATTTTGAGGTACATGTCAGTGGGTAAAATTCTTTGTTAGGCTATTGCTCTCTGAATAAAAACAAAACAAAAAACATGGGGGTACTATGATTTTTACAAAAAAAATTAGTATCTGCCAAACACTTTGATATTTACAGCCTCATATTTTCATTTCATGTCTGTTAGACTATTCCTTATTTTCCCTTTGACATGTGTCTCAGATTAACTTTTACCTTCTTTTGGTTTAAATTTTTTTCGCACAAACATTTAAAATCATTTTTTCCCTGAGTTTTCTTGTGGTATCTTGCCTGTCTTCAAAATTGTGCTTCATGTGAGCAAAAGTGGCCACAAGAAACAGGAAACCAGACAAGTTCACTTTTCTATTCTGATGCTAGCCCTTATGTGGAAGTCAGATGCAAGAAAAAAAAACAAAACCAAATACGTTCCCACTGAGTCTGTTTCAACTCATAGCAACCCTGCAGGACTGAGTAGAACTGCCACATAGGGTTTCCAAGGAGCAGCTAGTGAATTTGAACTGTTCACCTTTTGATTTGCACCCTAAAGTGTTAACCATTGTAGGATAGGAATATAAAATGGCATAAATCTTGTCTTCACTTTCCGAGGTATTCCTTATAGTTTCAGTCAGATGTTTGCATACTTCACTCATCCTCAAACTGGGCCCTCCTCTTCCTAGCAGAAAAACAGTGTTCAGGATACAGAGTCTCATATGAAGCCAGTTACAGAGAACAACTTGAGAGTCATTTAGGAGCGGAGGAGAAGGGAGTCCTTCCCTTTTTTTTGGTTTTTTCCCAGAGTCCCAGCACAGACTATGCCAAAGCCCATTTCTAATTGCACTACTTTCTGGCACCTGGCCCATGAGATGAAAATCCTTACTTCCTAAGAGCAAAGTGAAGTTGACCTTCCAAGTTCACTGCCAGGTTTACTGCCCCAAACCACTAAGTACAAACCATAAGCAGACAGGCTGTGAGTCAGGTAAACTCTCTATTCTACTTTAAGGGTCAAGTTCCAGTTATGTGAGTCAGCTAAAACTATCAAAGAGATGTGTGTTGTCTTCCCTGCTTGTACACACCTGCTTTGTTTCTGCTGCTTCCTCTAGGGCACAGTCTTTTTATAGTAGTGGTGGTAATGAGATCTCTACCTTTTTAGACACTCTTAATCATCTTTTTGATTTGGAGCCAATTTCTCTACCTCAAAATAGAATAGAGATTCAGTTTCTTAGCCTGTGATACCCCTAGTCACTCTCCTAGCATTAAATGAATATTTACTGAGCTTAGAAAAAGACGGTATACAAGGCCCAGATGGCAGAGTAAAACCAAAGCAAGTAGTGCTCTAGTAGGACAGAGTAGGGCTTCCCCATAGGGCTTACAAGGATGCAGTCTTTAAGGAAGCAGACTGCCACATCTTTCTCCTGCAGAGTTGCTGGGGAGTTCAAACCTCTGACTTTTTGGTGAGCAGACACAATTTAATCCCTGTGCCACCAAGGCTTCTTCAGGTGGCAAAGCTATTACATTTGTGTGTTTATCATGGTCTGTTTTAATGCTGGTAAAACCACTGGCTGTCGAATTGACTTGCACTCATCATGACTCCATATGTATCAAAGTAGAACCGTGCTGTGTAGGGTTTTAAACAGCTGATTTTGGGAGATAGATCAGCGAGCCTTTCTTTCACAGCGTCTCTGCATGGACTGGAAGCTCTAGCTTTCCAGTTAGTGGCCAACTACATTAACCTGTCCCAAACACCCAAACTCAATGCTGCCACATTGATTTCAACTCAGAACTATCTGTAAATGTCCATAAATTAGTGCATGGAATAGACTCTCTGTCTTTTTTCAGTGTTTTTTGTTTGTTTGTTTGTTTACAGTGGCATCAGAGATGTGTTATTGACATAATATAGTTACTCTTCTTACTGTGAGATTAAGAATTTACTTCCTGTATTCTAGTTTCTGTTAATGATTTATTATGACTCTAAAAGCCCGTTCATGTTAAGTTGATTCTGGCTCATAGTGGTCTTATGGGCCAGAGTAGAACTGCTTCTTAGGGTTTCCTAGGAGCAGCTGGTGGATTCGACCAGCCAGCTTTTTGGTTAGCAGTCAAGCTTTTAACCATTGTGGCACCAGGACTGTTGTTATAGCTCTGTAACTCATGAACTGTTTGAATATTTGTGAATATTTGACAATTGCTTTCTATTCTTAATCTACCTCCAGCTAATACTAGTAGTGCATCCTTTTAGGATTTTTAACAGGTCTCTTTGAAGCTCAGGTGGATTTCCAGTGGGTAGGTCTGTGGTCATCTAATGAACACCACTGAAAACTTGATAGACTTCACATATTAGCTTAACTGATGGAATAGCATGTGTTTCTTTGTATGTCTGACTCCCTGTTGGCTTTGGGGATTGTGTAAGTGCCCTGCAAACTGTGGTAACCAGAACTATGTGAGTTATTTAAGTATAGACATAGTGATTTTGTAAATGGGTAAATTTTCATTGTGTGTAACTGTTTCACAGTGATTTTGTAAACTGGTAAAT
Source organism: Heterohyrax brucei (assembly GCA_028571685.1). Taxonomy (NCBI): domain Eukaryota; kingdom Metazoa; phylum Chordata; class Mammalia; order Hyracoidea; family Procaviidae; genus Heterohyrax; species Heterohyrax brucei. The sequence continues at coordinate 44,061,311 of CM053152.1, forward strand.
TTACGGCACTTGGCTTGGCTATAACTGTTTTTATTATTTCATTCTCTCATTAGGAAATCCTTATGAGATTACTATGAGGATTAAATGAGTAATACTCAGAAAGTAATCAATGCAGTGCTGGCCATAGTAAGCACTCAATAAATGTTAACAGTTTTTGTTGTTTACTCTTATAATATTTTTGTGACCATACGCCATGTGCCAGCCACTTTCATTTCATAACAGTTAAGTTCTCCTGGCGCAATATGTGGGATATGCATTAGATCAATGTTCCTAACACCTTTCTCTGGCCATTAAATGTACTCATTTAATGAATATTCGAGGCATCAAGCTAGATATTAGAGATACACAAGGACTCACCACTCAAAGAGCCTATAATAAACAAGGAAGACTAATTATAGATCATTGATTACAGTAAGGTACAATAAAAAGTGCAGCAGTAGTGGGGACAACAGGAAGAGGGTCACTAACTTAGTACAGAAGGCAAAGAAAGCTTCCTGGAGGAAGGGATGTTTAAGCTGGCACCTGAAGGTGAGTAGGAGTTAGCCAGACAGAGGAAACCGGAGGTCTGAAATGGGAGGGTTACCAGGCAGAAGGAATAGTATGTGTAACACCTAGAGGTGAAAGAAAATGCTGCTGCTTAAGCTGGCAGACAGCAGGTCTCTGAAGCCCTGTGATTCATGTGAAGGCGTTAGGACTTCATCCTGCTGTCTGCTCGCGTTCATCAGTGGTGTCTCTTCGGCCATCAAATGCAGTCTGGCTTTCTTGAACCAAAAAAGCCATTGTCATCAAGTTCCTTCTGACTCAATAGTGATTCTTATAGGACAGAGTAGAACAGCCCCATAGAGTTTCCAAGGAGCACCTGGTGGATTGGAACTGCTGTCCTTTCGGTTAGTGGCCATAGCATTTAACCATTATGTCACCGGGGTTCCACCCTTCTGAGTTTCTGTGTGTTTTGGCCCCACCTACTGTATGTTTTTGAAACCCCTCTGCTGTTATTTGCCCACATCCCCTTCCCATTGTCCTTGCCTGCTTGTGTGTTTACTTTTTATCCAGTGCCCCTATAACAGAAATACCACAACAGGAGGTCTTAACAAAGAGAAGTGTATTTTTTCAGAGTTTAGGAAGCTATTCCAGTTCAAGGCACCAGCTCTGGAAGAAGAGCCTCTCTCTGTGTCCACTTTGGGGAATGTCCTTGTCTCTCTTCTGCTTCTGTTTCTTGACACCGTGGTGATCTCCATGTGGCATGGCACCCATCTTCTCCCATCTGTGTCCTTGCTGCTTCCTTAAACTGCTCTTTTGAATCTCTAGAGAGATTGACTTACAACACACTTTAAACTTGTTAAAACAGCTTCACTGTCATAATAGAAAAAAACCTATTCTCAACTGGGATTATAACCGAAAATAGAAGTTAGAGTTTACAATGCATATCTGGGGGGGTGGGTAGTACACACAGTTCAACCCATAACACCATGTCTGAAATATGCCATCTCAAATTCTGCAAGTCAATTCAGGAAGCATGTATTGGGTAACTGGTATTTGCCAGCTGTCATTTCTCCAGTATCCTTTCATTCATTCATTCTATAAATATTTATTGAGCACCAGTAAGTGGAGGGCACTATGTTACTTTTCTAGAAACCAGTTAAAATGATATTTGTGATAGTTACGGCTGTGTGTCATCTTGGGTGGGCCATGATTCTCAGTGGTTTGGTAGTAGTATAATGATACAATTATATTCTGTTTTGTAATATAATGTAATGACCTCCATTATGTAATTTGATGTGATCAGCTAATCATTTATAAGAGGGTTTCCTTGGGGACGTAGTCTCCATCCAATATATGTGGGCATTCTGGTTAAAGCTTTTGCTTGCTCTGAATTATGCATCTGGCTTGTCATTATCTGACCTCCAATTCTTGGGAACTTGAACCAGTGGCCTGCCATGTTGCCTGCTGTTGAGACTCATCAGCATCCACAGCTCGTGAGTCAGCAGCCTGCTGTCTTACCTTCTAACTTTGGATTCATCAGCCCCTGAAGCTGTGTGAGTCAGAAGCTTTCAGCCTGACACCTGACCCACACACCTACCAGCCTCTACAACTGTATGAGCTGCTTCCTTGAAATAAATCTCCCTATATAGATACATACATATATACATGTAGATGCATATACATATGTGTATACATATGCTTCACTGGTTTTGCTTCTCCAAAGAACCCAGCCTATAACAATGCTTCTGTGAAGGCACTCAGAAACTGTAAGTGGAAATAATCTCCACTACTTTTCTTCATCCTCTGAAATTCTGATATCCTTAGTGACACTGTTCACTGGATCTTGTCACTTTTTATACTGCCTTATAGCTGCATATTTGCAGGAGTCTAAAACTATCTACTGTAACTCTGTATTCTGAAGGACAGGCTCTAGGTCCAGTTTATTGCTCTATTTTCTGAGGCCTATAATTGCCCATGAATTTAAAAGCTATACTGTTAATGAAAATATACAAATGGATGAATACATTTTCTGGGACTCGATAGTAGTAACCTTACTTGGGTACTTTTTGATGATCCACATAACCAAGCAGAGGAATTAAGTTACATGTTTCAAAGTGATTAAAACTAAATCTAGCACAATTTCTCTAAAATGTCACTGTTTCTTACATGATTTATGTAAAATCCTAATAGGTAAGTAAATATTAAAGATTCCATGTCCAAAATTCTTGAAATTGTGTTACCTTTGGTATCAACTCTAGTGTGTATCTGTTAAAGCTTTTTATGTTTTTATAATCATGTTGTTGTTGTTAGGTGCCATCAAGTCATTTCCAACTCACAGCGACCCTGTGAACAACAGAACAAAACACTGTCTCGTCCTGTGCTGTGTCCACAGGTGTTTTTATGCTTAAGCCCATTGTTGCAGCCACTGAGTCAATCCATCTCATCAAGGGTCGTCTTCTTTTTCACTGACCTTCTGCTCTACCAAGCATGATGTCCTTCACCAGGGACTGATCCCTCCTGACAACATGTCCAAAGTATGTAAGGTGTAGTCCTGCCATCTTTGCTTCCAAGGAGCATTCTGGTTGTACTTCTTCCAAAACAGATGTGTTGGTTCTTTTGGCGGTCCATAGTATGTTCAACATTGTTCTCCAACACCACAGTTCAAAGGCATCAATTCTTCTTCTGTCTTCTTTGTTCATGGTCCAACTTTCGCATGCATATAATGCAATTGACAATACCATGGCTTGGGTCAGGTACATTCTAGTCTTCAAGATGACGTCCTTACTTTTGAATACTTTAAAAAGGTCCTTTGCAGCAGATTTTCCCAATGAAATGCATCTTTTGATTACATGACTGCCGCTTCCATGGGCATTGATTGTGGACCCAAGTAAAATGAAATCCTTGACAACTTCAGTCCTTTCTCCATTTGTGAAAATGTTGCGTTCTGGTCCAGTTGTGAGGATTTTTTGTTTTCCTGATGTTAAGGTGCAATCCATACTGAAGGCTGTGGTCCTTGATCTTCATCAGTGAGTGTCTCAAATCACCCTTATATGAAAGATGAAGAAACATCTTTAAAGATGGTAAGAAACTGGTAGAAACTCTTATTCACTATGGTGCACCTTACCCGTGTATACCCAACCAAGCCAAATGCCGTTGAGTCAGATTCGACTCATGGCAACTGCAGGAGCCAGGTTAGAACTGACCCCCAGAGTATTCAAGGAGCACCTGGTGGATTTGAACTGTCGACCTTGTGGTTAGCAGTGGTAGAACTTAACCAACTACACCACCGCACATCCAACCAGTAAGTACCTTTAAACATTGGCTCTAACAAAGATTCATTGTGGAAGTTAATCTTTTGGTGTGTTCTGAAAACAAAGCTCATGTTCTGAATCCAAATGCAAGTTTTAGAACTCATCCTCTGTATGGAATAATCATCTGCTCTCTACTTTTTACTTCCACAATGTTAACAATAAAAGCCATAAATAAAAATGAAAAAATATCAACCATAATGTTTTGAGAATTCTCTTACTACAATGTGATTTTTTTCAAAACTCTTTGACATGCTGGCAATATATGATATTCCATTATTCCTCCAGGCACAAAAGAGAGCTCTAATCCATATAGGAAAACCCTGATGGCATAGTGGTTAAGAGCTACAACTGCTAACCAAGAGGTCAGCAGTTCACATCCACCAGGTGCTCCTTGGAAACTCTGTCGGGCTGTTCTACTCTGTCATGTTGAGTCACTATGAGTCAGAATCGACTCCCAGGCAGTAGTTTGGTTTGGTTTTCTGGGAATCTACATAGGCAGACAAGTAAACCAATGGGTTTGAGAGGTGATGTTCATATACTACCCCACCACACTCAAGGCCTTTTCTGGGTCATTGATCATAAATCACTGCCACCTTCCTCTTACAGAGTTGGTGGTATTTTGGAGGAGGGGCAGAGCAACATCACCCAGCCATAGCTGGGCTAACTCGCTCCCACCTGCCACAGACCCGGTCCCCCTCCCCGCAGCTACCATTTCCATCTTTAAAGATGCTCAGGACCTTACCTGCTTGATTTTATCTCATAAAAGAGACAGTGGTTCCAGGCATAGCTAAGCAGGTGAATGCTTTTAGTGTTGTGTTCTTCTTCAGTAACTAATAATGAGAAGGAAAAGGTGTCAGGTATACAGGCAGACTGTTACACATTTTGCCCAGCTATCTGCCAGCTTTCTCATGTTTCTCCAGTTATGATCACAGAAATTTTGTAGAGATTAATTTCTAAAAATGTCCAAAGCATTGCTACCCAAGTTAAATTAGATTTTTCTTGCTGCATTGTTTTTTACCTGACTCCTGTAGCCATTTAGTAGATTCTGACTCATAGCAACCCTGTAGGACAGAATAGAACTACCCCGTAGGAGCACCTGGTAGATTCAAACTACCAACTTTTTGGTTAGCAACCATAGTTCTTAACCATTCTCCTACCAGTTTCCACAATGTTCTTGGATTTACTATTAATAAGTAATAATTAATTTTTATGGCAGTTAGTTGCCCAAGATTTTTTTCATTTTAATCAAAGATCTTGATGTATTTGTGTAAGAATAATGTAGCTTCAGAAGAGTGAGGAGAGAGAATAACAGCCCAAGGCTGATTCCTATCAGGTGGTGGTAATACATACCTGTCTCTAACATTTTTTACCAATTCTGACACCAGCCATCTCTCCTATGGCACCCTGTACTTTCCTGCTGGGTTTAATACTTCAGTGCAATGGCCACACAGGACTCACAGGCCATACTGACAATTATGGGGTTTATTAGGAAGTAACAGGTACAAATTAGGATCAGGAAAGACTCAGGATACAGTTTTTTGGTTGGGACAGCTTTTTTTTTTTTTAATTTATTATGATTGAGTGAAAGTGTACAATCCGGTTTAAATTTGCATGCCCACCTATGTGCAGCTCCAGCTGCTCTCCTGGCCTGGTAACAGCACACTCCTCCCTTCTGTTCTATACAGGTCACATCTTCTTAACAATCCCCTTCTATTGCCCCTCTTATCCAGCCCCTCCACTCCCCCCTAGTAAGAGGCCAGTCGGGCAGCATCCTATAGATGCATAGAACCACAAAGTGCACACACGATATGGTCACTCTGTGTCACCGAGTCCAATCCGTTCCTGTCCAAGGAGTTGACCTCAGTAATGATTTATGATCAGGGGCAGCTTCAGGTCTAGGGGCCATGCTCCCAGGGGAACCTCAAGGCCTTCGGACTATCAACTGTGTTCTTTTAGTGGAGTTCCCAGGGTGCACCCCTTTTTATTCTTGTATTGCCACTGGGACTCAGCTATGTGAGCCCCATCGTGAGGGACAGCTTCTTAGCTTTGCCGGTAGGCAGGCCTTTCTCTTCGCCCCTAAGCCTGGCTGCCGCTCTGCTCAATCAAGTGTTACAGAGTGCTTTGTTTTTGCCAGTGAGTACCCAGAGGCATCCTACTCGCCAGGAATCCTCAAGCCTGAAGGCGGTAAGTTCTCTGCTCTGTGAGCCAGTATCACTGCCAAATGCTGATAAGTGCCCATAGGCACCCTACTCATCAGGAAGCCATAGCCCTAAGGCACTCAGCTGTCTTGCTCTGTGGGTGGGTACACCCACTGTATCTACCCTTGCTGGGGGGTGGGGAGGCATGAAGTTCACTGTGTCATCTCATGCAGGTTGCCTGGTTCTGCTGCTTCTGTTTCTCTCTCTCTGCTTCTTGCTGTCTAGCACCAGCTCCAGTGTTACAGCTCTCTGTCTTTGTGTCCCAAATCTAGGAGGTACTCAGCTCAGGGACCTCATGTCCAAAGGATATACGCCATTACTGGCTCTTTTTCTCTTCTTAGTAGTAAGGTTCCCTCCTCTCTGCCTTGCAAGATGGCAAAACTGACCAGTCCCCTCCTAGGGTTCCATACTAGTTCCACTCCTGCAAGTATTTCATGAAGTTTGTTTATATTATTAGCAGACTGTCTAATCGTCTTGGTGGGCCACAAGCATCTTGTTTGCATAGTCCCACTAAGTCATTTTGTGTGAGTCATAAGGCCATGCATGACCAGAAGGACCATATTTAAGTAATTCACTACAATGCAATTAGAATACAACCAAACTCTTAGTTTGTTGGAGTATACATGGGTCAGCCGTTTGTGGAGTCTTGTAACCTTGCCAGGGAGTAAGAGTCTGAGAACAAGTCAACATGCTTATCTTCAAAGAAATTAAGTCTTAATCTTACCTGATTCCTGAACCTGTCTACTTTCACATTCTACCCTTAAATGATTAAAAGGGACTTCACACACACACACACAAACACACATATACGTTTATAAATGCGTACACAGACTGAGTTATATTTAATTTTTAATTTGTATATTTCTCTTGCTTCAGATGAAAACATCAAATTATATGAATGGATTTTATGTTTCTGGAGGTCATTCATGGTTTAGGGGAATCCTATTACAGGGGAGGGCTTATATCATAATCAGATTTTAACATAGTCGTTAAGTCCTTTATTTTTCTTTAGATGTGTTTTGATTATCTTTTTATTTACCATTCTATTTCTAATTTTAGTGTTTCCAGCACAGACAGACTACCAACCCTAAGAGAGGTGAACTAAGCTAGTCCATCGTGGTTAGGTCAGTGAAGGCTCTGTCGTCTGGATGTTATCTTCTGCACATTGTTCTGCTAGGAACCACATTCAAGGAACAGATGGGCTCAAACTTCTGAGAATTGTGTCATTTTTCTTCTACTCTTAATGATCATGGGATGATAAAAATGGCTTGAGGTGAGCTGTTGGCCATCATTAACCCCTCTCTTCCTGAACTTCCAGGTCAGAGAACAATCTAAATTTGCTTCTTACTCTCGTATTGAAGTCCTCCAGGTGCTGCCCGGTTCCCCACACTACATGTCATAGATGTCACAGGCTTCAATGGTGTGAATTATCTTTGTTTCATTGGTTTCTCTGTAGAACATTCATTTACAACCCATAAACTCTTAGAGTATATAGGAATTCTTATTTTTCCTATATTTGTTGCTAATCAAATTTAGAATAATTGTTTTCATGAACAACTACCTCCTTTGCCCATGAGACCGGAAGAACTGGATGGTGCCTGGTTACCAGTTATTGAATATTTTAATTAAAAAAAAATGCTAATCATAAGGGGAAAAATGCAAAGCAGAATTTTAAATTCTCATAGACTCTAGATTTCTTGGAGCCAGGAAGGCTGGATGAACCTTTGGAACTACTGCCCCAAGATAGTCTTTAAACGTTAAACCAAAAATATCCCCTGAAGTCATCTAAAACCTTAACACTATTTTAGCTTAAAACCAAAAAAAACCAAACTCACTGCCATCGAGTTGATTCTGATTCATAGCAACCCTATAGGACTGGGTAGAATTGCCCCATAGAGCTTCTCAGGAGTGCCTGGTAGATTCAAACTGCTGACCTTTTTGGTTGGCAGATGTAGCATTTTAGCTTAGCTAGTTAAAAATATCTGCCTTGCACATTATACTTTTTTAGGAATGATCTATATGGTTCAACAGGAGCCCTGGTGGTTCAGCAGTTAAGCACTCTGCTGCTAACTGAAAGTTTGATGGTATGAACCCACCAGTCACTTTGAGGAAGAAAGATGTAGCAGTCTGCTTTCATAAAGATTGCAGACTTGGAACCCCTATATGGCAGTTCTCCCCTGTTTTATAGGGTTGCTGTAAGTTGGAATCAATCCAACAGCAATGGCTTTTGTTTTTTGGTTTTACATAGGATCAAATTGATTGCAGCAACTGGAATAATTACATGGGAATCTTAAAACCAAAACCAAACCCACTACCATAAAGGAGTGCATTTATGGTGATGGTGAAGGAACAACTCCAAATAGGAAGGTGAAAATGTTTTGGAACTCAAAGACTAAAATCAGTGTCACTAGATAGTACGCGTAGAAGCTGTTAACTTGGTGTGTGTGTTGCTGTTTACATTCTCACCAACAATAAAAATGGATAAAATTATATTTTAAGAAAAAAATTCTAATTGTTAGTTATTAATTTTTTAGTACTGTAATGCAGTTATCTAAAAATAGTAAAATGAAGTCATAGGGTCTATTCTGCATAATCTTAATATATTTGTAATTGTATGTCTTTTTAATCCCATAACTATGGAATCAGATAATGCAAAGTTACCACTGTGGAAACACTGTAATCTTGTTCTGGCTTGCTGAAGCATCTTTTGGTTTTATATGTATTTCAAATATGGGCAGTTTTGTATTGCTTACAGATGCTTGTCAAGAATTTAGATTTTTATTTCATTGTAACTAGGTGAAAGTTTACAGTCCAAGTCAATTTGCTGTATAAAACCTTGAACATATGCCTCTGTGCAACTCTGTCTGCTCTCCTCACCCTGTGATGCACACTCCTCCCTTCTACCTCGGGCTTCCAAGAAGTTAGATTTTTTTGAAACTTATGAAAAAGTGATAACATGATAGTCCGTTTGACCACTGTCCAAACTGAAAGAGCTAAAAAAAAGCAAGTACTCTAAAGCAAGGCAAAGGTATTCATGTGCTTGTTCTGACAACCATTTCAATTATCACACTCAATGGCTTTTTAAAATGAAAATGCAGAGTATATGAAAAATCCTTACAGTACAAATCTGTTAAATTTTCTTTAACATATTTATGTAATTCTAAATAAATATATTGTTTGACATATGTCACTCTTCGTTTAGAGAAGGAAGAATACTAGACAGTGATTTGGGGGGAGATGACAAGCCTCTCTAATAGAAATCCACCAAGAAACCAGCTTCAATTTCTGAATTTGAGTGACACAGTTAGGTTACTTATTTTGGGAGTGAGAGGAGGAGAGACTTTTCCTGACTTTGAGTGGGAAAATGAAAAAAAGAAGGAATTTAGTCTTTTTTCCCAACTAGATGGGGAGCCAGGTATACTTCCACCTTTCTATTGCTAGAATATGCCATCGGACACTTATTCCTAAGGGCCCAGCCACCATTAATGAGCTTCTTTTCAGCTGTTTGCTTTCCAGAAAAATTAAAATTAATACCTAAAGGGAAAATAGATGAAAGAGAAATTTAAGATTAAGCTGTATAACTTTGGAGATTGGCATCTGTTAAACTCCAGGACTCCAAAGTCTTCCCAGTCGATGTTAGTTAAGAGCAAGATGAAACGAAGCAGGCTGATGAAGCAGGTGGTGAAGCAGGGTGATGAAGCACTGAAATGAAAAAGATGGAGCAAGAAGCAAGGTACAGCAGGAAGGCTGCTGGGAACCTAGCCACCCTGGCCAGAATTTAGGGTACTTCTTTAGTAGCTAGGCAATAAATCATACTCAAAGCATAAAAAGGCAAATCTAGTAATACAAGATGTAGTGATTGTTTTTCCTGTTGTTGGCTAATTTAAATACCTAAATTAGTGTTCAGATTTTGCTTTACTAAAATCTTTGTTGAGTCAAAGTTTTAGCTTGGTGTGTGATGAGAGTCTTGACTACCAGCCAAGTGGTAGTCAAGAGAACATTCAAATCTAAATTCAGTCTGTGACATTTAGGGAGCTACCCACCAATCCATTCCTGCAGAGCTTGTTTTGTTCTTTAAGAGTGATGAGTGGAAAACATTTCTCAACATCTTTGACAGTGCCTTTTCAGTCTCAGTAAAGGTGGCCAGAATTAAACAAACTGTGACCAATGCCCGTTCAGCCCTGGACTCAGAGTTAAGGATGCCTTTGGCAGTTTAGGGTAGAAAAGCTTTCGGTGCTATGGCGTATTTTGGGCTGATCTTTGGCTTAGAGAAAGGAGATCTCCAAATGAGCACCTTAAATGGAGTTTTCAAAGCCTCCTGCCTTGCCTCTCTCCTGCCATTTGTGTGTGTGTGTGTGCGTGTGTGTGTGTGAGAAAGAGGGAGGGGGAGAAACTGAAAGGCGATAATTAGTATTTTCTAAAGCAGCACTGACCAAAAGAGATATAATGTGAGCCACATCGGATCCGACTCAACGGCACTTGGCTTGGCACATACATAATTGGAAAATTTTAGTAGCCACATTTTTAAAAAATGTAAAGAAAACAGATGAAGCTAATTCAGTATGTTTTATTTAACTCACTGTACCATAATCTTACTGTTTCAAAATAGTATCAATGTAAAGAATTTATTGAGCTGTTTTACACAAATTTTTCTATTACATCTTTGAAATCTGGCATACATTTTACTCCTGCAGCACATTACAGTGGCCTCTTGGCAGCTGCTCAGTAGCCACCTGTGGCTGTTGACTGTTACATCAGGCAGTGCATCTTTAAAGTGTGATTCTCTCTTAGTGTAACAGTATCCCATGTAAGACACCTAGCTTCTGCTATTTCAATCTGAATGTATTTCCATGTACATGGTGAATCCATATGTGTAAATCTTTTTATCTAGTTTCTAACACACACAGACAGAACAGCTAACATCTGGGCTTCAGTGACCTATTCAGGTTTCCTTCTAAATAAACCTGAAAAAGAATGTTCTCTCTAGGCTTCTTCCTGAAGGAGCATGGGCGCCTGTTATGCGGGCCTGAACTGGTTACTGTCGTGAATGTTGTCAGAGCTGCTGAATCACTGCTGTGAATGGTCCTGCTGCCCATGATGACTGTTGGAGGGAAGGCCAACACGACTGCCTACAGCTTCTGAAAAGCTGACCTTGTCACAACATCCACATTCTTTTGCTTGCTTTTGCTGACATAGTCTCAACTCTAGAAAGTGTTTTCAAAATAAAAGTATAGCAAAGTATTGAGGTTTTAAAAGCAATTGTACTTCAGTTCATTTAATTATCTGAGTGTGTCAAGGACAGCAAAACAGCAAACGGCATGAATATATAGAGGCATTCATCCTTGAAAGCTGACATTGAGCTACAGGCCTGTAAAACTTGGTGACAGTCTTCTCAGACAACATGGGCATCCGAATGAAACAAGGCTGGCAAGAGGTCTATATTTTAAACTGTCTCAAGGTCCTTTATTTAGTTTTGAATGACTGCTGAGATGCCTGAAATTCTGTTTCATTCCTCAGATTTTGCAAAATGTATCCCATTGCCTACACTTAAATACTGTCCTCAGGATATGCTTCTAAACAAAGAAACCTAAGATACTGTTAATTAATTAATATGTGGTAATCTATTAAATACTTAAACAAGGGATCAAATTAGCTGGATCTACTAGTTATTCGTCTGGCAATGAGAAAGGGGATCATTCATGCATTACTTGTCTCTACATGTAAAACTCGGTATATGTGTTCCAGCCAACAGCAGGTTCTGCTGGCCCTGCCTTCCTTTAGGGTACAGGGTTTTAAAATCTTCTTTTCCTGGGAGGAGATCCAGATCGCTGTGTCTAACTCAGTTGTCTGTTCCTTCTTTGTGCTGCTATTTATCCCATAGTGTGAGTCGCTCTGACAGTAAAATAACACACTATAGCCACAGTCTGTTGTGCTGATTATAGTGGGATTAAAGATGAATTCTACATCCAGGAAGGTTTTCCATGAACAGAATGAATATTCAGCTAGTTGTTTTGGCAGTTTGTAACCACTAGAGGGCGATCAGGCTTACTCTCTCGTAGGCTGACATTCAACCTCCTTGAGTGGCCACAGAGATGAGTCAAGGGCAAAGTCTACTGTTGGTGAGATTAGGGAGGCAGATGAAATTGTATCTTTGGAGAAATACAGAACTTGGCAACCTCTAAACTATGCCAACATGTTTTGTTTGGCTTAACCAGTGTTTTAAAATAAATCTGAGGCCGCATTTACACATTTAAAGATTTCACATAAACATCTGGGTTTAGGTGGAACCTAAAGTTGAAAATAGGAGGATGTAGCTGTAATGGATCCTTACTTCCATGTGGCCCAGCCACAAGTAGCTGCTGTCTTTAAACAGGTCACTGACAGTAAAACACGATGTGGGGGTGGTGTGTGACCTCCTCCCACTTTACAGAATCAAGATCAACATCCCAAGGCTGATTCCTGTGAGGGGAGGTCAGACATGTCTTCTCTCTCCACGGCCTTTACCAGTTCTGACACTAGCCATTCCACCTACTGTGCTCTGTATTTCTCTGCTAGGTTGGATAATTCATTGCAACAGCCACACAGAACTCAGAAAACTCCTAATTATTGGGAAAGTAACAGCTCCAGTTCAGTCTCAGGAATAGTCAGGATACAGTTCTTCCATCAGGATAGCTTCTTCTCAGCCCTGCAGTCCCCTCCCTGGCCCTGGGCCTCTGCCTAGAGTCACCCAGCTTTTTCTCTCCATGGGCTGGGAAGCCTACCACGGGGTCCCTGATACCAGGCCTCCGCTGCCACTTCTGCCTGCCGTCAGCATTGCAGCTCTCTCTTCCTGTCTCCTAGTTCCAGGAGCTTCTCAGCACAGGGATCCTGGATCCCCAAGGTGTGCTGGTTCCAGGCTATTCTTTCTTGGTGGTCTTGAGGTCTTCTCTTTCCTGCCTCTAGCACAGCTCATTTCAAGCCCAGCAGTCTGGCAAAAGCTGACCAGTGGCCATGGTAGGGCATAATTACCCCATCTATAGTCTCACCCAGTCACTTGGGTGGGAATTACAAGATCATGGTGAGAGAGGCCACACAAAAATGACCCATAGCACTACACACACTCTTCATTTCCACTCCATCACTATCACTTATTTTTCCAAAACTGAGACCAAGTATAATATGCCACTTCTCATCAGTCTTGCATCATTATTTTCTTAGTGTTAAGAACTATTTCTCTGTTCTCAGCTCTCTATCAAAAGTGGTAAAAAAAAAAAAAAAAGGAGAAGAAGAAAAAGAAACCAAAGGAACCACTTATAATTTCAAGGAACATGAGAGAGGGCATATTTCTTTGCAGCAGTGGAAAATATCCATAAGAGTAAAATATGCAAGCTTGGTGTTTCTTGATTTCCTACTGTGAGCAGTGTAGCTCACCCATTTATGTTAAATGATGGCCTGTGAGCCTTGCGGCCTTCTAGCATTCATTAAGAGTGCCTGCCAAACACCAGCTTGCAGGACAGCAACCCATATGTTAATTAATATGTGCTCATCTACTCTTTGGAAACGCTGGTGGCTAGTCGTGGGTAAGAGCTGCCTACCAGAAGGTTGGCAGTTCAGATCTACCAAGTACTCCTTGGAAACCCTATGGGGCAGTTCCGCTTTGTCTATGAGGGTCTCTATGAGTCAGATCAACTCAATGGCAATGGATTTGGTTTTTAGTTTTTTTAATCTACTGTTTTTACTTGCATACACTTCTCACCCTTTACTGAGGCCAATGGCCTCGCCCTCTCCCATTTCTCATTCATTCAGCTTTCCCCACCAAGTGCTAAAATCTGGAGGTCTTAGATGAGGCCAAGAGTAAAATGACCCAGGAAGGGCATTTCTCAGTGTTGGTTCTAGGCCTTGGGCAACAGGGTTCCCCATGAGTCCTGGTGAGGTAGCACCCTGAGAATAGTACAACTCCTTGGTAATACCTGCCTCCCACGTATGGCTGCCAGAGTCCCCACATGTCTCAAACGATGACGTGTCTAACTGCTAGCCAGAAAGTCAGTGGTTCAAACCTACCTACAGTAGGCTCAGAAGACACATCTGACAATCTGCTTTTGAAAGCGTGCAGCCTTGAAAACTTTATGAAGTGGTTCTTGAAAACATGGCAAGTGGTTCTACTCTGCACATATGGGATGCTGTGAGTTGGAAATGACTTGCAGCAATGAACAACAAGAACATGTGGCTGTGCAGGTCGCTGATCAGAGATTGGAGAGCTTGGGTCCCAATCAGAGTACTCTTATTTGTGACCACTAACTGTTGTTCTTGTTATTAGCTGCTGTTGAGTCAGCTTTGACTTACGGGGACCTAATGTATAGCGGCGAAACCGTGGTGGCGTAGTGGTAAAATGCTACATCTGCCAACAAAAAGATTAGTAGTTCAGATCCGCTGGGCACTTCTTGGAATCTCTATGAGCAGTTCTGCTCTGACTATTAGGGTTTCTGTGAGTTGGAATTGACTTGACAGTTCTGGCTTTGGTGTGACTTTGTGTCTAGCAGAGAGAACATCGCCCAGTCTTGCACCGTCTCCGTGATTTGAGCATGTCTGAGTCCACCGTTGTGACTGACGCGTCAATCCATCTCACGGAGGGTTTCCCTCCGTTGCACTGACCCTCTGGTTTACCAAACATGCTCTCCATTACCAGTGATTCTTTTTCCCTGGTGATGTGTCTGTAACTACCAAGAACTATCTCTTGTGATTAGCTTACACAAGGATTTGCAGCATGATCATATGAGGATCAAAATATCCATGTCTGTACTTAAAAATAAAAAATCCCTTTGTCATCGAATTGGTTGCAGCTCACAGTGACCTGACAGGAGAGAGTAGAACTGCCCTGTAGGGTTTCCAAGCAGTAGCTGGCAGATTGGAACTGCTGACCTTGGCTAGCCGCTGAGCTCTTCACCACTACTCCACCAGCACTCCTGTAATCTCCGTAGTGGGGGAAAAACAGATCCGTGTGCAGCTTGTACTCACAGAGGGAAGGTAGAATTAGCGCTTGGGTTTGTATAGGATAAACAGACTTCCACCATGAGCAGATTTGCTGACTTGGACCGTTGTTTTTTGACCTCAGAAAGAAGAGTAGATTAGTAATCACCGTGAGCATTAAATTTACTGTGTGAGGCACTGTGCTAAGTGATCTCCTTTAACCCCTAAAACAAGTCTGTGAGGTAGAACTTGTTCTTGTTCTAAGTGTAGCAGTATGGAGAATGGGAATTGGAGTAGTCAAATAACTTGCCTACTATTGCATAGCAGTTAAATCCATAATGAGAATGAGATTGCCCTGGAGCTGTGTTCAACCTCAGAGTCTGGACTCAAGTCTTCTCCCTTCTAGGGCAATGGTTCTCTAAGTCTAGTCTCCAAGACACTCCCAGGAGGCCTTTGAAGTAATATATATATATATATATATATGTAATTCCAAGATATTTATTCACCTTTTCATTGTGCTGGCATTTGCATATTTGCATTGATGGCACAAAAGTAATTATATGTAAAGCAGCTGAAGCCTTGTTACAAATCAAGGCAGTGATTCGGAATTCTGCTGGTAACCCTTATATTATTCACTAACATGTACCCTCAGTAAAAAACAACCATTTTATTAAATTGTTAACATTTAGTACATATCTTCTTTAATATTTTGTATGAAGAAGTGAAAAGTCAGCATCAAGGACTTTTGAAACCTACTGTAGTATGATGGCTGTCTCCAAGTGTGATTGCAGAGCGTACACGCTGAACTAGCTACTTCTTTCACAGAGCAACGTTTTTACTTGAAAGAACAGCTGCTAGAAAAACTATGGTTATTCTGACTTGAATATTTGGCAGATATTTTCTTGAAAATAAACCGACAGAGCCTGTCACTTCAGAGAAAACAGCTGACAGTATTTTCTGACAACGATAAAATTCAGTCTTCCAGTAAAAGTTTAATTTTGGAAAGCTTTGCAGCTACTGGTATAATCTTGAAGGCTTCCTAATACCTAAAATTTGCCTGAGGAGAATGATGGTGATACTGTGGTTTGGGGTACTGTCAAGTAGGTTCCAACTCAGTGACCCTGTCCAGCAGAACAGAACCCTCCCTGGTCTGGACCAACTTCACAATTGTTATGTTTGAGCCTGTCGTTGCAGCCGCTGTGTCAGTCCACCAAGTTGAGGGTCTTCCTTTTTTTCCACTGGCCTTCTGCTTTATCAAGCATGATGTCCTTCACCAGAGACTGATCCATTCTGACAATATGTCTGAAGTATGTAGGATGTAGTCTTGCCATCCTTGCTTCTAAGGAACATTCTTTTGTTGTTGTTTTGTTTTTTGTCTCTTTTATTATTATTATTATTGACTGAATGAAAATGTACATTCCCATATAAATCAGCATGCTCATCTATATGGAGCTCCCACTGCTCTCCCTGGCCAGTGACAGCACACCCCTCCTCTCTGCTCCATACATGTCTTATCCTCCCAACAGTCTCCTATCTCCTCCTCTCCACTCGCTGCCCTTCCTCCAGCAAGAGGTCAGCAGGATGACATCCTATAGATGCATAGAACCATAACATTCCCACAAGATGTGGTCACTCTGCATCACCAAGTCCAATCCATTGCTGTCCAAAAAGTTGACCTTCATTATGATTTATAGACAGGGGCAGCATCAGGGCCAGGGGCCATGCTCCCAGGGGAACCCTGAAGCCCCTGGACCATCAATTGTGGTCTTCTTATTGGAGATCTCAGGGGGCACCCCTATTTATTCTCTTGTTGCCAGTGAGACTGAACTTTGTGAGCTCCATCGTGGCTATCACTGGTGGTGGCTGGGCACCATCCAGTTCTTCTGGTCACGAGTCAATGTAGAGACCCACTCACATGGGTCTCTCTGTCTTCTGGGTTCTCTTTTCCCCGTGTCATTCTTGTCCTCGGTGATCATCCATTCCTGTTGAGTTGGGACCATTTGCTATACCCTCAAATGGCAGCTTGGCAGCTTTTAAGACCCCAGACGCCACTCACCAATGAGGGGTGCAGAGAGTCCTCATTAGCAAAATGCTAGCTGTGCCAATGGGTCTCAATTTCGCCAGAGAACATGGTCTCCTGCCCCCCACCCCAGTTACTCTGGCCTTGCAATATTGGGTTAAGATGGGAGGAGTACTGAAATTGTGTTGAAATCCAGTTATTATTGGTCTTCTTTCTAATGTGTGCTGTCACCAATTTCACCCAACCAAATTTCTATTAACTATCTAATCTAAACCCTCCCCCCCCACCTTCTTTCCCTCCCCACCATGCGTGAGTCTGTTTTAAGTTCTTATCATAGGGGTCTCATACAACATTTGTCCTTTTGTTGCTGAACTACTTTCACTCAGCATAATGTCCCCCAGTTGAAACCAGGTTGAAACCAATCATCGTTGTTCTTTATCATTACATAGTGTTCCATTAAGTATATATACCATAGTTTACCTTCTGATCATACTCTTCCAAGATAGATGTTTGTTCTTCTGGTCTTCCATGGTCTATTGAGTGGTCTTCTCCAACACCACAGTTCAAAGGCCTGAGTTCTTCATTTGTCTTCCTTGTTCATTGTCTACCTTTCACAAGCATATGAGGCGATTGAAAACACCATGGCTTGTGACAGGTGACATGTTTGCTTTTTAACATTTTAAAAGAGGTCTTTTGCAGCAGATTTGCTCAGTGCAATGCGTTGTTGGATTTTTTGTGACCTCTGTTTCCATGGATGTTGATAGTAGATCGAGGTTAAATGAAATCCTTGCAACTTCAATCTTTTTGCCATTTACATGATGTTGCTTATTAGACCAGTTGTGAGGATTTTTGTTTTCCTGATGTTGAAGTGTAATCTATACTGAAGGTTGTGGTCTTTGATCTTTGTAAGTAAGTGCTCCAAATCCTCTTCACTTTCAGCAAGCAAGGTTGTGCCATCTGCATAACACAGTTTGCTAATGAGTCTTCCTCCAACCCTGATGCTCTATTCTTTTTCATAGGAGTAGCCCAGCTTCTCACATTATTTGCTCAGCATACACAATGAATTGAGAATGCTGAAAGGATACAACCCTGATGCACACCTTTCCTGACTTTAAACCATGCAATGTTGCCTTGTTCTGTATAAACAACTGCCTCTTGATCTGTGTACAGGTTCCTCACAAGCACAACTAAGTGTTCCCAATGGTGATATTAAAAAATAGGATGTTTTTATTGAAAATGAAATGTGTCAACATTTGGATGGGCTATGGAATTTAGTGAACCAACATTTTCCAAATAACTAGTTTATGATGCTGTAAAATCATAAATGGATTAAAAATGTGTTTGCAGTATAAGACAGACCAATGAATTTTAGTGTACTAGAGCATACAGTGCTGATATGGTTTCAGGTTTCCCCTTGCAGTTCCCACATTGAATTTCTGTTACCTACCAAAGAGGACTATCCATGATTATCTGAAAGGCTATGAAAATGCTCCTGCCTTTTCTAGTGACATTTCTCTTTGACTCTGGAGTTTCCTCATGTACATCAGTCAGAACAAGAAATTGCAAAACAGATACAAAAATCTAGCTGTCTTCTATAAGACCAGACATTAAAGATATTTCAAAAAATGCAAAACCATGCCATGCTTCTCAGTGGTGTTCTTGTTTTGGAAAATATTGCTATTTTTATTAATGTTGTTAGTGTTAACATTTAGTTGGCTTGTTATTGTTACTTAAAGTCAACTTATAATTACTTTAATATCTGAGTTTTAATTTTTAGTGTGGTAGATTGACAGGTACTACACATACCAATGTAAGTTCTTTGGGGGTCTTCAGATCAAAAAGTTTAAGAAAAATGGCCATGTAAGGTAATGTAGTGACACCTTTTTTTTCTTTTTAACCCAGTTGTGGCCTGGCAATCTAATGGTACCTAATTAAGTGAAAGAGCCCTGGTGACATAGTGGTTAAGGCTTGCCTGCAGTTTGGCGGTGTGAATCTACCATCTGTCCCTTGGGAACCCTGGGGGAAATTTCTACTTGGTCTTCTGAGTCACAATGAGTCAATGGCAACATGTTTGGATTTTTTTTTTGGTTTTAATTAAATTATCTTTGTTTCTCTCTCTCTCTCTCTCTCTCTCTCTCTCTCTCTCTCTCTCTCTCTTTCTCTTTCTCTTTCTGTCTGTCTTTCTTATGAATGCCTCCGACCAATGTCAGATGAAAACAGTTAGTACAGCTCATGTTAGTGCACGAGGCCCACTAAGGGACGGCTACGGGCAGGGCCACCAGCTGAGGTAGGAAAGCACTGCTGCCAGGGCGGGGCCTCACTGTCTTTCTCAGTATTAGATATTTCTGTCTCACTTAATGGAGCCCTGTGACATAGTGGTTAACAGCTTGGCTGCCAGCCTAAAAGTCAGCTGTTCAAATCCACCAGCACCTCCTTGGAGCTCAGTGAGGGCAGTTCTACTCTGACCTGTAGGGTCATTGTGAGTCAGAATCAGCTCAGAGACACTGGATTCGGTTTAGGTTTTGATCTCTACAAATTTCCAGAGAAAGCATTTCTTTGTTTAAGAAAACAGCCACCCATTTTTCATTACATATTTGTTCTGGGGAACAAGATATACATTGGAAAAAAAAATTGTTTCTAAACATTTGATTGCATGCCAAACAATTTGTCATTGAAACTGTGTCCAAATAACTGCTATATTTGCATATATGTTGCTTTATAAGAGTAGATTTATAGTTGGATTGTGTGCATAATAAGAGAAAAACTGTAAACCAAGTATATGAAATTCCTTGTGTTTAGTACAAATTTAATTTAGAAAGCAGCTGTATTGTGGGAGATGTGGTATTCTGCATGCAGTCATTTGTGCCATCCCCTTTTTGATGTTGGGTGGTGCAAAAAGTTAAGCACTGGACTACTAGCTGAAAGGTTGTCAGTTTGAAACTCCCCAGAGGTACCGCAAAAGACAGGCCTGGCAAACTGCTCCAGAAAGCTCACAGCCTTCAAAACTCTATGGAGCTATTTTCCTCTGCACTGGTGGGATATCCATGAGTCTAAAGCAACAGTGTAGGTTGTAAAGATCATGTGAAATATATTTTTTTTAATTTTTATCTATATGCAGTCTCCTGAGTTACCACTTTCCTTTCTTTGATTTCTCTCCCTGCCAGTGCCCCTTCTCCCATTCCTCTTCATCCTTCCTCTATTCCTTTCTTCTTTGGTTCTTTTTTTTTTTTGATCTTTACACAGTGGTAAAGTCAAACAGATGCAGTTGTATCAAATCACACTGTATTATTAATCTCTTAAATGAGCAGTGGACTTTCCTACCAATAAATAAACATAAAATATGATCAAGATACATATGGTCACATACTACCAGGGAGGTTTCAAAATATTTCAGAATATTTCAGAAATATGTTAATCTTTCTGCCTTCCTTTGAAATAGCTTCCACATGGATTGGTTAAAGGTCTGGTGATGCGTCACTATGGCTGGTATATGCTTGTATTCTGTTTTAGTAGTACATTGTCCTACTTATATTCATAAAAGGAGATTTCCATCTAAGAAATCTGTCTTGGGATATATTAAGCTTAGTGCTTGTTTGTATAAGTAAACAAAACTCTTGTTGGTTTTGTAATTGTAATATTTTTAATTATGATTGAGTGAAAATGTACATTGCCATATAAATTTTCATGCTCACCTATGTGCAGCTGACACTGCTCTCCCTGCCTGGTGACAGCACATTCTTCCTCTCTGCTCCATACATCTCTTATCCTCCCAACAGTCTCCTATCCTCTCTTCTCCACCCACTTCCCTTCCTCCAGCAAGAGGTCAGCAGGATGACATCCTATAGATGCATAGAACCATAAAATTCCCACAAGATGCGGTCAGTCTGCACCACCTAGTCCAATCCATTGCTGTCCAGGAAGTTGACCTTCATTATGATTTATGGACAGGGGCAGCATCAGGGCCAGGGGCCATGCTCCCAGGGGAACCCTGCAGCCCCCAGACCAACAATTGTGGTATTTTATTGGAGATCTCAGGGGGCACCCCTATTTATTCTCTTGTTGCCAGTGAGACTCAACTTTGTAAGCTCCATTGTGGCTATCCCTGGTGGTGGTTGGGCACCATCCAGTTCTTCTGGTCATGAGTCGACTCACGACTCATGTGGGTCTCTGTGTCTTCTGGGTTCTCTGTTCCCCATGTCATTCTTGTCCTCAGTGATCATCCGTTCCTGTTGAGTTGGGACGATTTGCTGTACCCTCAGATGGCAGCTTGGCAGCTTTTAAGACCCCGTGATGCCACTCACCGATGAGGGGTGCAGAGAGTCCTCATTAACAAAATGCTAGCTGTGCCAATTGGCCTTGATTTTGCTAGAGATTATGGTCCCCGGCCCCCTGCCCCAGCTACTCTGTCCTCACAATATTGGGCTAGGATGGGAGGAGTACTGAAATTGTGTTGAAGTCCAGTTATTATTGATCTTTCTAATGTGTGCTGTCACCGATTTCACCCAACCAAATTTCTGTTAACTGTCTAACCTAAACCCTCCCCCCATTACCCTGCCTCCCACCCCACCCTTGCGGCCATCAAAGCATCTTTTCTTCTGTACATGAGTCTGTGTTTAAGTTCTTATCGTAAGGGTATCATATAATATTTGTCCTTGTAATTGTATTTTTTTAAAGATATAAATGAGACAATCACTTTCTTTTAAAGTGTGTTCTGAGAAAATGGCTTCAATTTTCTGACATTTGGGGATTTCTGAGCTTTCAGTAGGGTTTTTTATTTTAGTATCTTTTAGGTAGAAACTTACAGTGTAAGTTAGTTTTCTTTCAAAAATTTTATTCACAAGTTGTTACGTGACATTGGTTGCAGTCCACACAGTCTGTCAGCACTTTCCCCCTCCTCTGTCTACCGTGGGTTCTCCACATTCATTTGTCCAATTTTCCTGATCATTCCTGCCTTCTTGCCTTTGCTTTGGGGCAGATATTGCCTATTGACCTAGTGTACTTAATTGAACTAAGAAGTACATTCTTTAGATGTGTTCTTGTTTGTTTTATAAGACTATCCAATCTTTGGGTGAAAGATAGACTTCTTGAGAGGGTTCAATTCTGAGTTACCAGGTGTCTGTGGGCTGCAGACCAGTAAGTCTGGTCTTTTATGTGAATTTGAATTTGTTCTACATTTTTTTCCTGTTCTGCTTGGGACCCTCCATTGTGATCCCTGCCACAACAGTAGGTGACAGTAGCTGGGTGCCATCTAGTTCTTCTGGCCTTAGGCTGGTGGAGGCTGTGGTTCATGTGGTCTAGTAGTCCTCTGAACTGGTGTTTTCCTTATGTCTTTGTGTTTTTTCATTATCCCTTGCCGTAAACATAACAGGACCAGTAGATGTATCTTAAATGGCCATTTTCAGCCTTTTAAGACCCAAGATGCTACTCACTAAAGTAGGATGCAGAGCGTGTTCTTTATGAACTATGTTAAGCCTTTAGACCTAGATGTCCCCCAAGACCATAATCCCCATCCATCATCCCTAGCTAGTTGGTCCCTCAAAGTGTTTGGATGTGTCTAGAAAGCTTCTATGCTTTTGTCTTGGTCAAGTTGTGCTGACTTCCCTTATATTGTAGGTTGTCTTTTCTTTTACCAAAGTTAACACTTGTCTACTATTGAGTTAATAATTTTTCCTCCACACCCTCCTCCTCCCTTGTAATCATCAAATATTCTGTTTTCCTATGGATTCCCTTTTCTTGGGTTATTATAATAGTGGTCGCATTACAGTATTTGTGCTCTTACGATTGCTTTATTTCACTCAGCATAATGCCCTGCAGATTCATTCTTGTCGTGAGGTTTTTCACTGATTAATCATTATTCTTTATCATTGCCTAGAATTTCCTTGTGTGTATGTATAATTTGTTCAGTACATATTTTATAGCAAAATAAGCTCTACTATAAAAACAAAATGATGACCTTATGTCTTACCTGAAATATATCAGAATATGTTCTATACAAGTATGTATATGAAGTGCATAAACACAATAAAGCATTCAATATCTTTTGATTAGCAAGTTGAGTAAAAGAGATAAAATATTTATGCTGAGTATATATGTATCACTAGTAATAGGATAGCCAGCCAAGTGCCGTTGAGTCGGATCCAAAAAAGTAAAAAGATTTGAAACAAAGTTATAGGTAGTTCATAATCTCTGAATTTCAGTAAACTTTAAGAGATTATAAACCATGTACATTTCGTATATGATTGGAAATATGTATAAAAATTCTTTAGAGGGATTGTGTCTTGGGGTAGACTGTGGGTGATACTAATTTTCCTTATGCTTTATTATATTTTCCATATTTGCTGAAAAATTGAGAAACTCTCTAAGTGTGCAGCTGTTTCTTGACTCATTTTTAAATTGAAATTGCTGTTGCTTTTCTGTAAATACTAGCATTTAAGCTAATTCTAAAATATTGCTAATTAAAAAAAAAAATGATGGGCATATAACTGATCCCAGTATAAGTCATCAAATTTCTCTGGAGGAGATTTTCTTTTAAAATGGAAATATTATCTAAATAAACAACTACCTTCAAGTGAGATGCAACCCAAAGAAACACAAAGGTTGCATTGCAGACAAAAATGTTTGTACAAGAACTAGAACTGAGAGTCCTTTATCTACCTTCTCCTTTCTTGGCACCTTTAAAACAGTTGAACTGATGCTAAAAGCAAATCACCGTATTTTAAGAGTTTATTAGGTATCAGCAGGCCCATGGCTTTATGATGTGAAAACGTCCACATTCAGTTTTACATGTATATCCTTTTGATAGATATTTTATCCATTTGTTGCTTTTCTCTCCACTGTATCTCACTTTAACCTAAGTGATGAATTATGATTTTTTTTTGGTCCCTGATTATGATGGAACATCAAGAGTAAAATTGAATCCTATGCTATTGCCTTATATTTAGGAAACCCTGGCAGCGTAATAGTTAAGTGCTACGGCTGCTAACCAAAAGGTTGGCTGTTCAAATCCACCAGGTGCTCCTTGGAAACTCTATGGGGCAATTCTACTCTGTCTATAGCTATGATCATCATGAGTCAGAATCAACTCAGCAGTAGTGAGTCTGGGCTTATATTTATTTAAACATCTGATTCTTGCTGTCTTGTTACATGTTAGAGAGAGTGTTAAAGTAGGTAATGAGAAAGGAGGCATGGAAGAGCTTCATTCTTACAGGGCTGTGGATTCTTAGAGGAACTGTGAGGTATACCCATGTTTCTACAGTCATTGGGCCACAGTTTGGTGGAAAGAAATTTCAGATGCACAGCTCTCTGAACTTGGATGAATTCTTCTGTTCATTTGGCCAAAGACTTAAAAACTTCTCAGAAATGAGGTGGCCTCATGGCACAGGCACAGATGCAGGTGGTCTCAACTGCTCCTTACTCGAAGTCTAGAATCTCTGGTAGGAGCCTCCATCTGACTGTGTGATGCTGTCCTTTCCATCGTGACACCTCACTAGAGCTAAATTATCTCCATGCCACAGGCCCTGTTCTAGAGTCTTAGAGTAACAGTCTGTACCCCTAATAGGAAATACATATGGACATCCAAGACTACCCCAATTCTCAGGCTAAATTCTGTCAACAAGAACAGATTCTTGGAAGAGAAAGGATGCTCATGTGTCCTTGAGCTCTAATTCTGTCTCCAGCTCTAACATGTCTAGAAAAGCCTATTTTCCAGTAGTGCTTTCCCTAAGTCTGACATAATGTCCTTCTATCTGGGGGTAATTCATGATCCTTAATCTATCTTACTCTGATTTACAAAGCCACATTAACTTTCTGGGCCCAGTAAGTAGTAATCTAGTGAAATTATTTAGATGTATTAGTATCACAACTCTATATAGGAACCAAGTGAGTAAAACCAGGGTTTTATGTTGGCCAGTTTTCCCACCATCAGTCCTTTACTCTGACAAGAATTGAGTAGAATCATGAGTCCTCATGAAAGATGGTGTGCTAAGTATGATGCAGAAATAAACAAGATAGTCCCTGCCTTCATGTTGCACATAGTCTTGTGAAGGGATAGGAATATTGATGGTAATTTTGCTTAGTAATGTGTATGAAAATAATGGAACTTAAAGTATCACCAGATACTGAAGTTCAGAGGGGTTGAAGACTAGAGCTGAGAGAAAGGGGAATGGCTTAGTTGTCTACTGCTGATATAACAGAAATACCGTGAGTGGATGGCTTTAACAAACAAATTTATTTTCTCACAGTTCAGAAGGCTAAAAGCCTGAATTCAGGATACTGGCTCTAGGG
Source organism: Heterohyrax brucei (assembly GCA_028571685.1). Taxonomy (NCBI): domain Eukaryota; kingdom Metazoa; phylum Chordata; class Mammalia; order Hyracoidea; family Procaviidae; genus Heterohyrax; species Heterohyrax brucei. The sequence goes on from CM053152.1 coordinate 44,086,552, forward strand.
GAAGGCTGTCTCTCACAGTCATGTAAGAGGAAGTTCCTTGTCTCTCTGAGCTTCTCCTCGACAGTGTTTAATGTGACTTGGCATCAGTTTTCCCCCATCTCTGCCTGCCTGCTTACTTGTGTAACTCTTTTGTATCTCCTGAGAGATTGACTCAAAACATACACTACACTAATCCTGCCTCAGTAACATAACAATGGCAGCGTAATACCAAATAAGATTATAACCAGAGGCATAGAGGTTAGGATTTACAACACATGTTCTGGAGGGACATAGTGTAATCTACAACAAGGAAGGATGTCAAGGAATAATTTTCAGTGTACTGTAATATGTAATAGTGCTGGAGGAGGCTGCAGAGAGGGATTAGTCTTACTCGGTAAAACTTTGCATTTGGCATTTCCAGAAGTCTCGATGGGACTTTTGGTAAAATTATAGAATAGTGTTAAGACTGACAGGAACTTAAATAATCTAAGCCGTGTTTTCTCAACCTTGACACTGCTGACATTTTGGACTGGATAGTTATATTTTAGGGGAAGTTGTCCTGTGTCCTGTGTCCTGTGTCCTACAGGATGTTCAGCAGTATCTCTAGCCTCTGCCTTCTAGATGCCAGGTGCAGCCATCCCTTCCTGTGTGTCTTCCACAGAATCTGTTGATTAGTGACTGCTTATTCCATCCTGTGTAATGAACACATGTGTTTTACTGAATCCCACCACCACGGGTGATCACCAAGCCTCTCTGTTGAAACTGATAACTCTTAGTGTGAAGCCTGCTAACTTTTTCTGGTGATCCTTTCCATTTTTTGTGTGTGCTCTAGTTCGAGGTGGGATGTATTTTCTTATTAAGCAAAACTTCCACCAACCTGTTAAGTTAAAATCCCTCCTGCAAGTGGCCCCCATTCTATATGACTAATATTCCAAAGCCAAACTCATTCCTATTGAGTCAGTTCCAACTCATAGCCACAATATAGCATGGTAGAACTATCCCATGGGATTTCCAAGGACCATCGTGTAGATTCAAATTGCCCACTTTTTTGTCAGTAGCTGTGATGTCAAATATGTGTGTGGTGGCTTGGCAGGTCGTGATTCCTTGTATTGTGTGATATCCTCCGTGTTGTAAATGTTGCCTCTGTGATGTAATGAGGGAGGATGGGCGGCAGTTGTGTTGGTGGGACAGGACTCAAGGTGTAAGATGTTTTGTGCCTTGAGACAGTCTCGAGATATAAAGGAAAGAAGCAACAGAGAGATTTAGGGATCTTATACCATCAAGAAGCAGTGTCAAGAGTTGAGGGCATTGGAAAGGCCTAGGGTCCCTGTGTCTCAGAAGCTCCCAGTCCAGGGGAAGGTTGAGCATAAGGACCTCCCTCCAAGGCCAGCAGAAAAATCCTTCTCCTGGAGCTGACAGCCTTAATTTTGGAATTATAGCCTACTAGACTGTGATAAAATAAAATTTCTTTTTTTAAAACCATCCACTCGTAGTATTTCTGTTAAAGCAGCACTGGAAGACTAAGAAAGCAGCCGTTGCTCTTCACCACTCTGCTACCAGAGTTTCCATGCCTAGTTTTCTGACACACAAAAATGAATAAGATGCTTCTTTCTCTTGTGGTGCTTCGTGGTAAGACATTGACCCCTAAATCCAACAAAACTCTGACTGGAAACTTTTCAGGGAGCTGCATGAAGGAAACAGAATGTTTATTTTATTCTACAAAACTAAATTTTAGTATCTAGTCACACATTAACAGACCTGGAATTTAAGTTAGCTGGCCTAGAATTTAAAAATATAAACAGATAGAAGTATTATTTTGTATTCTGTCCAATTTCCAGGTAGAATTTTCTCCTGGAAGTGTCCAGTAGGCTGCAGCAAGACTAGAGTGTAGGACTGATGGCTTTAACTCTGTGACAGTTTGGGAGCCTGTCTCCTGCAGGCTCAGGAATACAAAGAATTGCGGATATTCAGTGCTGCACAAAGTCATACTCTAGAGCATGGATGGGAGACAGAAGCAAACAGGGACAGGGGTGATGCTGCCTCCAGATTAGACAACAGGTTTTGATCATGGCCTGTGAAATGCAAGCTGAAATAGGTACCCCTTTTGGTGGAGAAAGAAGAGCAAAAAATAATGCAAGCTTGCAGTCATGTTACTGAAGATACACTGTTTGCGGAACCAGAGATCCTAGTTAAGGTGTACAACCTGGGCCACCTGGTGGAGTAGTCTTCCTCCTAGTGCTTCGCAGTCTGGGGGGCCCAGGTAAAAACAAACATGCCAGATGTCCTTTCTAAGATCACCAAGTGAGGGAGCAACAACCAAGTACAAGGTCTTCAGAGGTCGCCAGGACAGTAACTAGTGGGTTTCTTGTTAAGTCTGCCTTGTCAGATGTAGCTAGATGTATGTTTATCTGTATGGTCACTTATGATCATTTATGATGTATATGTTTTAAAAGAAAAAGTTGCCTTCAAGTAAATTTCAAGTAATGCAACCCTATAACACAGAGTACAACTTCCCTATAGGGTTTCTGAGGAGTGGTTGGTGGATTTAAACTAGTGACCTTTTGCTTAGCAGCCCAGCTCTTAACCGCTGTGCCACCATGGCTCTTATTAAATATGTAGAGATGGCCTTATGTGAAAGTGTGCTCAGGCTTAAGACATTGGAAGAAACGTTGGTCTAAGGCCTCTGACCTCAACTGTAATTTCCTTCGCTTTAGTAATGGTTGTAGTGGTGTGATATTCCAGAAAATTACCCACTTGGAAAACACAGAAGATCCCATGTTTTCCCATTTCTGAGTTTTCAGTCAGCTAAAAATGCAAAACTATGACAGGAGCACTGGGTTCCCGGCCACTGTCTGTTACTAATGAGCTGCTTAATCTGAATCATTTTGCCCTTCTGGACCTCACAGTCCTCATTTGTGAAATGTTTATTCTAAATATTTCTCATAACAAATGAAAACCAGTGATCTGAGATGAGTATTAAAAGTTATTCATAGTCTATGAGAGCATTTGTAAAATACCATATACTCTAGATTTGCAGGTCCAAACTTCTGTTTTTGTAATAAGCATGTAAGTGTGAGCCACATAGCTTAATAAAAGTATATTTTCTCATTGCAGGTTAATAGGATTTACCAGTCTCTGGATGAAGTACTTGGAAAGTTCTTAAATGCCATAATCAGCAGCCGTTTCAAATAAAAGAAAATAGATGGTTCTGGAAAGTTCATGCTGTTTCTTCATTGAATTTTAGGTGAGTGTGTTTGACAAAAAGAATTTAAGTGGTCATTAAACTCTTTCCTCTTTAAGTGCATCTCTCATTTGTATGAGAAAAATAAAAAGACAGAGAACTAAATACAATCAATGCCTTCTAGTTTTGTGCTTTTAGTGAGATGCCAGGCAGTAAAAGACAGTTTCTGTTCTTTGGGTTTTTTTTTTTTTTTTTAACTTTCATTATCAGAAACCATCTGAACTATGAAGTATGCCATATAAACATGGCCCTGACATCTCTTCCCGGTTTCCATAAAGCAATTGCCATAAAACCTTGTTTTGTCCTAAAGGCTATCAAATTAAATACATCAAATGTATTTAGTAACAGAGTAATAAGACCTGAAGACAAAACCATGTTTTTAATGATGTAAACTAAAGAAAAATTGGTAATAGTTGTGGTGATTTAAGTTGACAAGTGTATAGTGTGAGATAAGGATAATGTTCCAGAAGCTGTGCCTTGGGAGTTTTTAGTATATTGCTTAAGTTATAAATACAACCTGATTCACATTGGGTAGCTAAGTTTTTAACCTGCTATGTACTATTAGGAAACCCCCATAGTACAGTAGTTATGTGCTACAGCTGCTAACCATAAGGTCAGCAGTTCAAATTCACAAGGCTCTCCTTGGAAGCTCTATGGAGCAGTTCTCTTCAATCCTACAGGGTCGCTATGAGTCACAATTGACTTAGTGGCATGGGTTTGTTTTTTGTTTGATGTACCATTAAGCAAATACACACACTCACACATGTTAAGCTTTGTTTTGCCTGGCTGTAAAGTAGATTAATGAATGTTTTTTATATCATCATATGTAATTCTCCCTCCATGCTACAAAATACATGAGTCTGTAAGTTGTGGGTTTGATATTAGTCTGAAAATATGCCATTGTCGTTTCTCAACGGAACATACAAGGATGCAGAAGTGGAGTGCTGGTCGTATGGGGGAAATTGTGTGACTTTCCTACCTCCTCTTCAGGCTCCTTTTCAAAGCATGGCTTTATTAGCTGCTTGGAAAGCAAGTGATATCCAGAACATCAGATAATGCCTATGCTCACAGTTCCGAATAAAACAATTCAGCTGACTGAACACTGACCACAGCCTCACCTACCCAAAAAGACAGGGATACTTCCTTTATACTTTAGATTAACTCTAGAAAGAAGCTGTATAATTCTCTTCTAATCCTCAGGCTGTGTACATTTGGTTTATTGAAACTGAGTGTAGAGCTAAAATGGCAGTTTGATCCATTTGTAAGATATTAGTCAAATGTGGTTCTCAAGAGCTAAACTTGGAGCCCTTCAAAAATACCAGTAAACCAATTTCCTAGTGTAACAGTCACTTTGGAGGAGAAAATGGAAAGGAAAAAACTTACTTTTCTTAACGCTCTGTTTTCCAGTTGTGCTGGTCTTGGTCCTGTTTTCACCTTCAGATCTAGTCCTTGCCCTGGCCCTGCACTGCGGGATCCGCGGGCTGTCCCCGCGGGCTGTCCCCGCGGGCTGTCCCCGCGGGCTGTCCCCGCGGGCTGTCCCCGCGGGCTGTCCCCGCGGGCTGTCCCCGCGGGCTGTCCCCGCGGGCTGTCCCCGCGGGCTGTCCCCGCGGGCTGTCCCCGCGGGCTGTCCCCGCGGGCTGTCCCCGCGGGCTGTCCCCGCGGGCTGTCCCCGCGGGCTGTCCCCGCGGGCTGTCCCCGCGGGCTGTCCCCGCGGGCTGTCCCCGCGGGCTCTGTTTCCAGCAGCACCCTCTCTGCCCCCTGGCGTTTAGTTCCCCCGGGTGACCTAGAGCCCTGAGCCCGGGGAGCACTACCTCTTCCATTTGTCTCGCCGTCTGTGGGTGTAGTGCCTTTGGCGTTCTGCTGCTGCTCATTTCCGGGTTGATTCCCTACTCCTAATTTAACTTCTCAATTTTTCCTTTATCTGAGTAGCCATTTTCCTGGATTAAATTCCATCTGTTTTAAGTGATTATAGAGTGTTTTCTCTTTTCCTGGTTGAACCCAGACGGATCCATCAGTGGCTCATTAATTTGGAATACTTACTTCTCTCAAGAAACACATTTCACAGTGAATAAATTTAAAGTGAAATGTAAAGTGAGGGGTCTTTTTACACTGACAAATTTTTTTTATCTTAATGTATTTAAAACCATATTTTAAGCTTTACAGTTTTCTGACGTTAATCTGTTGCTATTCCTACAGTCATCGTGAGTTGTCTTATTTTGTCTATCAATAGGAAAAATTTTTAAATTCTTAGTTATGTCCCAAATGTGACCTTTCTGAATACACACATCTCATAAACTTCTGTCTGTACAGTGTAAAAACTTCCTCACTCTTCATTCGCATTTAAAGCTAGAGCCTCTGATTTACTTTGTCATGGATATTTTCACTAGAGTTGAGAGATCCCACCTCTCTTTTTTGGAGTTGTTGTTTGCTACTTGAAGATGCCGTATGATCTGAGCCTTTTGCATTTCCTGTAATAAACAGTGGATGTATTGGAAAGCAAAGTGATTAAAATGCCAGTGCCTATCTTTCCTGACAGGTAAACAATTCATCCTTGTCTTAACAATCCTACTGCCACTCCCTGTAAAGGACTTCTTGGACATGAAAGTAGCTTTTAACTTAATCATTCAAGCCCTTCATTTGGTTATTTTAAGTGTAAGTGCCTTACTATTTTCATTCCTTCTCACTTTTGTGAACATTTTCATTTGTACCGTTTTTCAAAGGTTATCATGGCTTCTGAGATGTCCATCTGTATGTACCATAATTGCACTCACAAGGACAGGATGACCCAACTAACCAGTTTTCTTCTGTTCAGTCACCGTTAATGTTGAACCTGCAGTGCTGAACTCAGAACCCTTTCAAAGAGTGTGCAGACACCATCACGAACAGAATTACTTGGACCCTGTCGTAATCTCTTGAAGTTGGGAAACCCAAGGATGAGCAGCTTTATGGTGTGGATTAAGAAGCAGTGACTAACTGGTATTCCCAAAACAAGCCTTCCTTAGGTTGGTTCAGCATGGAAAATTATAATCATTAACATTTCTCCCCAGTTTATGGAAATGAGACTTTATGAAGTTATTTAAAAAACAAAACAGAAAAGATACCCTTGGGAAGAGAAATACATCCATTAATAATAATAAATGGTACCTCACACATAAGTCTAATGAATTAGCCAAGGAGAAACTCCTGAGGCAGTGGTTGGTGCGAACACTCAGCTCCTGAGGTTTTGCTACAGAGAAGTGGGAGGAGGAGGCTACTGAAATGAAGTCACCAGCTTCATCTTGTTTTCAGACAGGTCAAAGGCAACACCAGCCATAAAAGATAACTCAGGCTGAACAGATCTTAGTGGAGTATGGGGCCGAGGGATAGGAGGAGTAGAGCTGTTAGCACTTCCAGCCACGAGCAGTGTTGCGATGGGAGATTTTGTCACTGGTGCACAAATAGCTCTAGAAGGTGCTTCAACCAAAATGTGGTTGGTAGGACTACTGAGCCACAGAGAGTGATACTGGAAATTTCAGATACAGTTAAAGGCAGAAATCATCTGTTATCCATCTCTGTATCCCTGGAAACTAGCACAGTGCTAAGCACACTGAAAACACTTTCTAAATACATAAGTGGCTGATAGGGACAAAGGTACCAGATAGTGCTAGCTAATGTTTATTGAGTTCTTCCTCTCAGCGGCATACTGTTGTGTGTACCCATATGCTACACTTGATTCTTAAACAACCCTTTGTGTAGGTATCATTATTACACCCTTTTTTTAAAGATGGGGAGTCTGGGGCAGAGAGGTTAAATAACCTGCAAGAGATAAGTGGGGAAGTGACTCCCATGTAATATAATCAGCAAGTCATTTTAAAGCCCAAAAGCAACATTTTTTATGGTCAAAAAAGTTCTGTCATTCCAAAGCACAAGTATACTGGCAGATCTTGTATAATTTTACCTTGAACACACCTTATTTTGTGTTTTTATTCTCTTCTCCTTTTAAATCATGTCTGTCTAAGTCAACTTCCTAATTTATATTCCTGTCATCATTTCCACTGCTTAATGGTTTATTCTGAAATTAATACTTAAAAATCCTGTTGCTGCTTTCATGCCGTTTGTTTAAGAATGTGTAACCTTCAGCCCCAATTTACTTAACCTGTCTAAGCGTCAGTTCCCCCGTCTGAACAGATATGTCTGCTCTGTTGTAGGAAAAGGAAATACTGGCCATACAGTGACACATCCTAGTTCCTGGTATATAGTAGGTGCTCCAGACACTTTAACCAATAGGATATAATGACTCTTGTTGGTTTTAGTCTCAAATTATAGTTAATGTTGGCTGTACTGTCAGCATTAGAACAAAAGCTGTGTCCTGAATTCTGTAGCATGTCACAATACAGGCACAACCATTCTCTTGAATTCTCTTGCCTATCCTTATTTCTTAGCAGTTGACCTCTGCTGCTAGAGGAATGTTTTCCCGCCTCTAAGCCATTCTCTCTGTGACTTGACTTCTGTGTGTGCTGGTTCTTCTGCCTAAACTTTCCTCCCACGAACACCCCTCTCTAAATCCTTGACGTTCCCAAGCACCCATCTACTCGTCACTGACTTGCAGTATCCTGTTTGTCTTTCCAAGGTCTGTCACCACTGTTGCTACATTTCAGTGATTTCGTTGGTGAGCACTTCCTGGTTCAACAGTTTCCAGTCCTCTTAGAAGGCATGGAACCTGCCTTACGGTTGCTATGAGTCAGAATCAGCTTGGTGCTGGTGGGAGGGCGATCGTAGACTCCTGGTGGCACCATTGGTAAAGAACTCAACTGCTAACCGAAAGGTCAGCAGTTTGAAACTACCAGTGGCACAGGAGGGGAAAAACATGGCAGTCTGCTTCCGTGAAGATTTATAGCACTGGAAACCCTCTGAGGCGATTCGGATCTGTCCTGCAGACCTACAGTTAGTCAGAATCAACTGAATAGTGATAGGTTTGGTTTGGATTCGGTCTTGTTTACCTAGTGCTACCATAACAGAAACAACACAAGTGGGATGGCTTTAAAGAACATACTTATTTTTTCACAATTCTGAAGGATAAAAGCTCAAATCATTGTTAGCTGGCCGATATCTTCTGTGGCCTGTGTTTTAGTTTCTGGTGACTACTCCCAATCTTTGGCACTCTTTTGCTTGTAGGCAAGTCCTGACCTGAAGTTAGTCTTCTCCTTGTATGTGTCTTTGAGTCTGTTCTGCTTTTTTACAACTCGGAAGGGATTAAGTTTAAGACACCCCTGCTCTGGTACAATACTGTTAGCGTAACAAAAGAAAAGTTCTATTTTGAAACAGGATCCCATTTACAGGTACAGGGGCCAGGAATTGAACACATATTGGGGTAGAAAGACTACTCAATCCTTAAGAAAGTCTTTTGGGTCCCTTATAGAAGATCGGCTCCTACCATGTACAACACAAAGAAAGGCAGCCCCCAATTTGATCACTCAGAGCATCATATCATAATTCAGTGTGTTCTATCTTCTTTCTGAATTGTTTTGTCAAGGCCAGATGCCAAGTCTTTCTTTTTGGTCATTGAACCTCCTGTTCTAGCTCCAAATAGTCTTGTTGTGGTTTTGAATGAAGTATGGAGGGTTGTATTTCGAGATCTGCTTGAGTGCTTTCAGTGTGATGAAGATTAGAACACTTCCTCTAGACATTATAAGCAAAAGGGGAGTTCTGTTAGGGGGAACGGGACCAGCTCTGTGGATGCTCTATAAACTCATCTTATTTAATCGTCACAATAACTCCTCAAATTAGCTATTATTTTTCCTTTTATTGCAGTAAGGAAAACGGTGTTCAAAGAGTATAGGTAATTCCTCTATGTCATATTGCTGGTAAGTGACAAAATGAGAATGTTAAATCGTGTCTTTCCACTGCAGCAAACTGCCACTCTAAAAGAGCTTTCCAGTTGAATCCTATGAGAATAATATGTATGTTAGATAGGGCTAGAATTTTCCGTTTAAAATATTTCCTGAGTGAGTTATTTGTAAGTCCACAGTTGTTTTCCTCATTGGCAAGTAAGTTTATGTTTAGGATGGTCCTAAAATTAGCTCTGTTTCTGTCCAATGAGAGTTTAAAAGATGTTGCGTCTTGTTTTTCTGAGACATAATTATACAGAAGCCATATTTATTGATTGAATGTAAGCATGGAAGTGGCGATGTAAGATGTTCAGAATTACAGAATTTCAGGGCAAAATATCTAGAAACATCACTGAAACTAGGGTTTTCTTAAGGCAAGGATTTGTGGCTCTTTTCCTTTTTTCAACTTTAAGAATAATTATGGAATAAATATATATGACTAATTATGAGTTTGTTTAGGAAAGAAAAATTTCCCTAGATGTAGTCATACTGTCAGAGCTTTTTAAGAGGACCTATTAATATGCTCTCAGTTTTTAAGATCACCCCACTCAACTACTGCTTCCTCTTGTCATCAAGTCTGTTCTAACTCATTGTGACCCAATGTGTGTCAGAGCAGAACTGCACTACATAGGACTTTCACGTGGCTGTGATGTTATGGAAGCAGGTCACCAGGCCTTTCCATGGTGCCACTAGGTGGACTTGAACTGCCAACCTTTGGTTAGTAGCGAGAGAAAAACCACTGGTGCCACCCAGGGACCTATTCAACTGCAGTATATGAGAATAATAATTGACAGGAATAAACCTCAAAGTTGTTTTTAAGATTTTAATTGCAAAAATCAGTATCCGTACACAAGAGTGGCTTCTCTTGTGAAAAATCCTAATGATGCTCACATATCATTTAGACCTAGTTCATTCATTTATTCTTTAAACATGTGTTTAAAGATCACATTCCCTGGCTCTGTGCTGAGTATCTGGGAATCTGAGATAAATAAGGTATGATTATTCCAAATAATATTCTAATTTGATTTGTCACAGGTTATGTCTTAGAATCACAGAATTTAAACACTAGAAGGTATATTTCAGGTAATCTGGCTGAAACCAGCTACCGAACACATTGCTTTTCAGTTCATTCAGACTCATGGCAACTCTATAGAACAGAGTAGAACTATCCTGTAGAGTTTCCAAGCAGTGCCTGGTGGATTCCAACTGCTGACTTTTGGTTGAGCAGCCATGGATCATAACCACTGCACCACCAGGGCTCCTCCTTTACATATGCATGTTTTTAAAAACTGTGGTCCCCACAAGCATGTTTTCTTGTTGAAATAGTAAAAACAAGGACAGGCTTACAGAAGCTAAAAACAACATGCTTTACTGTCGGTGCCTTCATAGCAGTGACAGTTTATTACATTTTAACCGTCAACTGATTTTTGTAATTTTTGAAGCATGACTTTTAAATCTATACAGAATGTATTTTAACAACATTTAAAACAATGGAGTTAATAGTTTTATATCACCAAAGCAGTTAAATACTGTGGCTCTCAAATTCTGTCAGTTCCTAACAATTCTGTAGCAGTGATTTAGAAATTTCACTAAACTATGTTTGTATGTTGCATAATATGCTTTCAGACTCAGAGAAAAGCAGTAACTTTTCTTCCTGTCCTAATTGCATAGATAGGTGAAATGGCTGTTTTTTTCTTAGGCCAGGTTTTTATTATTCCTTCCTAGTGTATATGAGTTGGAATCTACTTGATGGCAATAGGTTTGTTTTCTGGTTTAGTGTGTATATAAGCAATAAGGGTATCACATGGTATCCCTTTGGAAATCAGGGTAGTAGGATTGACAGGTGCACCTTTGGGAAGGAAATAACATTATATGCATTGCAGATAAGATTATACTATTTCCATTCAGCCACAGCAAATGAGCCTCTCAGGACCTGAGTTAAACAGATCACGATTTTTCACAACAACAGATACAGGCCCCTCTGTTCATACACTTCCTGTGAGACTCAGAGTGCAACCCGGAGTGAAACAAGGACTGCTACCACCTGACTCCCTGGCACATTCCCATGACTCTTTGCATTTTGCTTTGGCAAGAAACACATACAGGCATTAGCAACAGTGGTAAAATTGTTGTCATTAGCTGCTGTTGAGTCACCTCCAATTCACGGAGAGTCAGGGTAGAGCTGCGCTCCATGGGGATTTCAGCTGCTGACGCTTCAGAAGTAATCTCCAGGCTGCTCTCTGAGGTCCCTCTGAGTGGACTCGAACCTTCATCCTTTTTGGTTAGCAGCCAGTCATGTTTACTCTTCACACCACCCAGGGACTGATGCAATTACCCTAATGCTCCTGGATTTCTCTTACTACCATATAGGGAGTAAAAGGGCTCAAGAAGCAGGGCTTACAATTCTTTTTCCTGGTCTTAATTTTTAATGGGAATTCCTCTGTCCCATAAGAAAGAATTCATTTGAGTTTTCCCACTTTCTCCTTCTCTGGGGCTGTTGCCTATAAGCATAATTATTTTCAGTAAAATATGATGAATTCACCTTCTAACAGACAGTTACAACCCTCGTTTTTTTCCTTAGCTGATAATAAAGATAATAGCTTTAATTAGCTCATGGTTGCTTTCTCATTAAAACATTCAGATCCCTTTTCATAGTCACACCTAGAGTTCGTGCTGAATGTATACTATCTGCAATAAGCTGTAGTTGCCTAGTAACCATAGGAGCTGTGTCAGAAAACCTGAAGAACGTAACTGAATAAGTGAAACACTGACATTAGTTTTAGATGTATAGTCTAAGCCTTAATTCTGTACTAGGCATCCCACGCACTTCTAATGAGCTGATAAAACAGTAGCTTTCTCAGAAATAGCTCATTAAATCATAAAAATAAGAATTAGCATTTAATATAACATCTTTCTCTGTGTTCTGATAAGGAGTCCTGTTGGCACAGTGGTTGAGTGCTAGCTTGCTAACTCAAAGGTCAGCAACTCAAACCCACCAGCCACTCTGTGGGAGAAAGATGTAGCAGTCTGTTTCCATAGAGATTACAGCCTTGAAAACCTCTGTGTGGCAGTTCTACTATGTCTGATAGGGTCACTTTAAGTCAATATTGACTGAACAGCAATGGGATGGCTTGATAGGGGTTTGGAGAATGACATTAGAAGCAGAAGGACTAGACTGTAATGTGTTCAAAATACTTTTTGCAGAATGCCGAAATGAAATGTCTTATAGCACTTACCTCTCAAACAGTTTTTTCCAAATACTTATGATTTTGTTTGTTCAATCTCTGGGAAAAAATCCCAGAATTTACTTATTCTTTTATAGTGTTACCATTTTCAAACTCAGTTTTTAAGAAATCTAAAATATTTGCCCCTTTTTGAAATACCATTTTAAAGCAGTATAAAAGTAAAGGAAAAATGGGTAGACTAAGAGAACTTCAACTGAATGGTGAAATTAATCCATGAAACTAAAAATGCCTGGCCCCTTCTGAAGAAAATACCACCAACAGCTTGAGTATATCCCTATAATGCTATTCTTTTCAAATGGGGCCACTTGGTCGTGTACAGGGTCTTCAAAGTCATAGGATAAAATAGTACCTCTTGGTAAAATGTTTTATTTTGAGTATAAGAGAAAGGAATATTACTTTTTTATGAAAACAATAATGAATGCACTACTGACTTGAATGCACAATTATCATAATTTTTAAAATGATTATGCAGACATGGACTAGTAATATGAAACTTATTTCTAAAAATGGAGAGTACTAAGAGACTGAATAGAGAGTCAGACAGTTCCAGGGTGGCAGCAGAGGAGTTTATTAGGGAGACTTATAAGTGAGGCAGTTTCTAAGTGGCTACAGGATTAAAACAAACTTCTGTACCCTGAAGTGAGAGGTGAGAGGTTTTATAGTGGTTGTGGATACAATGGCTGCATGCCAGGGACTTACAGAAGGTTGACTAAGCAAGGTGCAGTAAACTTGTGGATTGCTTGAAGGTGCTTATATTTGGTTTTGTAAAGCTTTTTCTCTTCTTCAGTCTACCATTTGAAGCTGAGTCATTATCTGGTGCACTCCCCTTCTTACACCATAGCACAAGAGACTTCACTTGCTCTCTGCCAGGAACTCACAGACATAGGGTTGACTAGGCACCTTTGGTGTCTTCACATGTTCAAGAGACAGCAAAAGTTACTGTGTGCCTAGAACAGGAAGAAGGCTTCCCTGATAAGAAGGAAGAGCCAAAAGACAAGGCAACGGAATTGTCAGTCTTATGAGAGAATGTTCTGGGCTCAAGATTCTTATTTAGGCAGCATTAATGGGAGGTGTAAGAGGCTGACTGTTCTCTCACCAGTCTACTCCCCAACTCCCATCAGAGAAAGAGACAAATTAGTACTAAGTCTTAATATGTTTATTATCTATTTTGGATATTGAGCTATATGTCTCTGATTTCGTGTATAACTTTGGTGGGTGTTTTGTGTATACTTTGAGGCAGCATTTAATGAGGGCTATTAGTAAGACTGGAAAACCTGGTGGCATAGTGGTTAAGTGCTACAGCTGCTAATGAGTAGTTCAGCAGTTCAAATCCACCAGGTGCTCCTTGGACACTCCGTCTATATAGTCACTATGGGTCAGAATTGACTTGATAACAGTGCATTTGGGGAGCACTAGTAGGACTGTCTCTAGAAAATTAATCAGGCTTGCTTGGAGAAGATATCTCAACTAGCCATCCCAGTTTTGGCTTAACTTAAGCCAACTGAAGACATCAAAGAGTGCCTCTGTGTAACTTTATGTAATTTTATGTGTTTCATTGACTATGCAAAGGTATTCAACTGTGTGGATCATAAAAAATTAAGACTAACATTGTGGAGAATGGGAATTCCAGAGCACGCACTTGTGCTCTTAAGGAATCTGTGCATGGATCAAGAGGAAGTTGTGCAAACAGAACAAGGGGACACTGCATAGTTTAAAGTCAAGAAAGGTGTGCATCAGGCTTGTATCCTTTCTCTATACCTTTTCAATCTGTATGGCAAGCAAATAATAAAAGAAAATGGACTAGATGAAGAAGAGTGAGGTATCAGGATTGGAGGGAGACTCATTAACAACCTACAATTTTGCATGCTGGAAGTGAAGAGAATTTGAAACGCTTACTGATGAAGATCAAAGACCACAGCCTTTAGTATAGATTGCACCTCAACATCAAGAAAATGAAAATCCTCACAACTGGATGAGAAAGCACCTTCATAAATGGAGAAAGGGTTAAGGTTGTCAAGGATTTCATTTTACTTGGTTTCACAATCAATACCCACAGGAGCAACAGTCAAGAAATTAAAGGACACATTACACTGGGAAAATCTGCTGAGAAGGACCTCTTTAAAGTATTGAAAAGTAAAGATGTCACCTTAACGACTAAGGTGTGCTTGACCCAAGCTATGATATTTTCAATTGCATGGTATGCATGGGGAAGCTAGACAATGGATAAGGAAGACAGCCGAAGAACTGATGTTTTTGAATTGTGGAGTTGGAGAAGAATGTTGGATGTACCATGGACTATCAAAATAACCAACAGTTCTGTTCTGGAAGAAGTATAACTAGATTGCTCTTCAGAAGAAAAGATGGTGAGACTGACTTCCATCCTTTGGACATTGTCATGGATTGGATTGTGTCCCTCCAAAAATATGTGTAGTAATTTGGCTGATTCAAGTACCAGCAGGCACCCCACTCCTCCTGGAAACTTCTGTGCATAGGAACTCAGCTCTCTTGCTGTGTGGGTTGGTTCCAGCACTATCTTCTGGTTCTGCTGCTGCTGTTGCTACTGCTGCCAGTCCTCTGCTACTTGTTTCTCACCATCTGTGCCTTCACTGGTGTTAACATTTTTCCTCTGTACTTGGTTCCTTCTGAGTCTTCTATTCATTCACAGTTTTAAAACCACTTCCACATTTTAGGTGTTTGGTAGAGCAACACCCTACTCCCTCAGTACCAAATTCTGTTTTAGTCATTTGGTACTGCCCTAACAGAAATGCTACAAAGTGGATGGCTCTAGCAAAACAAAAGGAGACAGAGAGAGAAAAATGTTTATTCTTGTATAGTCCAGTAGGCTACAAGTCTGAATTCAGGGAATCCACTCCAGGGGAAGGTTTTCCCTCTGTCGGCTCTGGAGAAAAGTCTTTATGTTGTATCAGTCTTTGTTCAGGAAGCATCTTGGCACTGGAACCTCAGGTCTGAAGGATTCGCTTTACTCCTGGTGTTGCTTTCTTGGTGGTGTGAGGCTTACAACTCTCTGCTTGCTTCCCTTTCCTTTTATCTCTTGTAAAATAAAAGGATAAAGGGTGGTGAAAGCCACACTCCAGGGAAACTCCCTTTACAGTGGAGCTGGGAAGTGACTTTAGGAAGGGATTTACAGTCCCACTCTAGTCCTCTCTAGTGTAATTCACTCTGTTAGCCAAAGGAAGAGATTAGGCTTTACGGCATAAGAAAATCATAAAATGGAAGGCAGTCACAGAATACAGGGACTCTTGACCCAGGAAAATTACTACACATACTTTTGGGGGACACAATTCAATCCATGACACCTAGGAACTAGTGCCCTGTATTCAGACTTCTAGCCTCCTAGACTATGTGAGAATAAATTTTGTTTGTTAAACCAGTCCATTGGTGGTATTTCTGTAATAGTCACACTAGATAATGAAGACACTGGCCAACCTGGGATTTCCACCATAATAAAGCATATGGTCCAGATCTGTCTCTATATGGAGTTTGCTGACCAACTGAGGATTTTTCCCATAGAGGCTTCACTTCTACTTGCCATTTCTTCAGTCTCGTGGCTGATTCACCGATTGTTCAAGCATGGGCTGGTTAACATGAGAGTTGCCTCCCAAAACAGAGGGAGCAGGCTGAAGAAAGGTGAGCAACTTCAGAGTAGCAGCAAAAGAGTTTAATAGGAAGACTTACACTTGTTAGAGAGTCCTGGGTAGCCATAGGAGTAAAGCAGATATCTGAATGCCACAGTGGGAGGACAGAGGTTTATAGTGTTGGTGGACAGTAGTAGCTGCATGCCATGGATTTACATAAGGATGACTTAGCAAACTGTAGTGAACTAGTGGGCTGCTTGAGGGTGCTCATGTTTGCATTTGTAAAGCTTGTAATTTTTTCAGTCTACCCTTTGAAGCTAGCTCTTACAGTCTGGTACAGTCTCACTCTCATACTGTAGCATGAGAGACTTTTCCCTCTCTACCAAGAACAGTTGTAAAAGTCGGGTTGGCTAGGGTGCCGTATGGTACCCACACATGTACAAGAGACAGATACAGTTACTGTGTTCCTAGGAGGAAGGGTTCTCTGACAAGAAGAAGGAATCAAGAAAGAAGGTCACTAAATTCTCAGTCTCCTTATCAGAGAATGCTCTGGGCTCACAGCTTTTCCTTAGGCAGCCCAGATGGGAGACGTAGAGGCTGACTGTTCTCTCCACAGTGTACTTTGTTGTGTTTTCAGTGAAAGGTTACCTAGCAGTTTAGTTTCCCATTCTCCTATTTCTTGACAAATCTTTCACTAATTACATTCTTCACATTGTGTGAATATTCTCATTGTTTCCATTCTGGTTTTTCCATTTCCATGAATCTAGTTTCCGTGTCCCATTAACTTCTCAGTTTGTTTTAAAGTAAGCATTAACCCTTTGGTAGCATTATTTTTTTTTAGCCAAAACCAAGTGCCGTTGAGTCGAATCTTAAGGTAAAAAATAAAATATCAGCATTTTCAAGTCATTCTGCCATCAAATATAGAGCCACACTTCATGTCCTATCATTTGGAAATCTCAAGATATACAGACACAAGATAGCTACTTAGTGTTTTGAAATGACAGTGGAGTTTTATTAAATTTTTTTTAAAAGTCGGTACTCACAACTAAATAATTATATGTTCAGAGCAGAAAATAATCCACCTATGTTTCTTGAAAGCTGTGCAGAGATTCTCTTTAAAGCAATTGGTTTCAATCGGTGAACACTTACAGCCCTTGAGGACATTTAGCAGTGTCTGAGAATATTTTTAATTGTCATACCTGGGGTAGGAGTGGAGGATTCCCATAACATCTAGTAGGTAGAGAGCAGTGATGCAACCAAATGTCCTGCAGTGCTCATCACAGTCTCCACAACAAGAGTGTTGAGAGCTGCAGTTACTCTATACTACACAGGACATTTGTCATGTTCGTATGTTATCTGCTTAATCCTCACCAGCATTCCATTAGGTAGATAGTACTACTATTTTTCTTTTTGGATGAAGATATAGAGGCTCAGAACATTAAATTTTTTGTCTAAGGCCATTCAATTAGCTAGTAGTGGGGCCTGAATTCAAAAGTTGAAGCTCCAAAGGTCAGCTGTTCTCAGGTTGCTATACTCCTCTGTTCAAAAATAGCTAGATTCAATAGCTTTCCATGGTTCCCAAATACTGCATTACTAGATGGTCTCTATCAAAATGCATAATGTGTCCCTTGATCAGGGTAACAAGGTAGTTAACTGTGGCCCCTTATTCCACTCTGAATCTCTAGAGTGTGTTGATGGGGTTCTAGAGGCCTGCAGTATAAGAGGTGACATTTTTAGAAGAAAAGACAAAACATTTGTGAGAAAGGAAATTTCATTTTAAGAAATATTTTAGAAAGCTTCTCTTTGGAAGATATCTTTGATGCAGAAGATACGTTTCCAGGGAATTATGTATGATATGTAATGTAGAAAAGGCCAGATTGTATGCCAGAGTCCATTGACTGAGTCCATGGAAGCTGAAGTAGCAAACTTTGCAGGTTGACATGAGACTCCTCTCTCTCTAAAGGGGGTGGGTAGGCTGTTGGAGGAACACTCTGACTTGCTTGGTGCCTGGCCCTAAAGGAATCTGAGCCCTGCAAAGAACAAGGACAGCATCTAGGCATCAACAGTGAAGAACCCCTTGGGAAATGTTGATCATCAGAAACCAGGAAGCAGACCATTCCTTTTAGCAACCACTTGTAAAACACAACCCTATAATACATAGTATGTGAGAAAAAAAAAAAGGACCTTATTTTCAGAGAGTGACTCCTAATTCCCTTGACCTCCTCCTTCACTCAGTCTAACATCTGCTACCTGTTAGTGCTTCAGTGATAGCAAGCTGGAGTGCTACTGTCTTTCAGGTTCTCTGTGGGCCCTGCCTCTCTGCTCAGCTTGTGCCCCAGCCAGAGCCATTTGCCATTCTCTTGACATGCCAGTCTTTTCATTTCTCCTTTCAAGTTTCTTTTTTTTTAATGCAGAGACATTTCCCAGAATGAAGAGACATTTCCCCCCAATTCTGCCAGCACATTTTCCTTTATACCAGTCGGCATCACTAGCAAGGTGACGGCAATAGCAGTGATTGACACAGACCTTTCCCTGAGACCTATGGTGTAAGAATGAACAGCTGAAAAAACTCAGTGTTGTGCCAGCAAGGAGAATGTGAGAGAGGATATTGGGTAACCAGCTTTTACTGCATCTACATATGTTTTCTTTTTGTCACATCATCTACAGATATGTTCATCTGCATTTACCTGTGTTTTGTGTTTGTAAGTGATACAAATCCCACTCTGACTAGCGTAACAAAAAAGAGACAACAGGCTTCAGGTGGGGGTAGCTCCAGGAGTTGGAAGAGTATCTTCTGTCTCTTCACTCTCCTCAGCTCTGTTTTCTTCAAGTGTTGGATTGATAAACTTAAGCAAGCTGTTATCAATCCAGCAAGGAAGAAGGCCATCTGCAGCTCCAAGCTTGCACAATCTACACAGCCACAGATCACAGAGTAAAGAGATGAACTCTGTCTTCCATAGGACTCTGACTCTGTTTAGGTCACAGAAATATTTCTACTCCAACTCGTATCTGCATTCTCAGTTACTTCAGTATCTTGACAGACAACATAATCAATACTTTTCTTATATCTAGGCTTGACCATCTGACCCCAGCCTATGGAGCTGATCATCTTCAGAAATTGAACCACTCCGTGATCACAGAATCAGATACCCTTCTCTTCCACTGCTTTGCTTTGATACCCCACGTTTGCAGTTACTTTTGTTCGTTACAGAGACTTTTGGTCCTAGCTCTTTCTCACTCTGTGTTAGCTTCCTCCTGTTTTTCCTTCCTTGCTTGGATTAGATTCCATGGCCTATCTTTATATAGACTTTCCTTTTTCATTCTTTCAGCTCCCTTGCAGTCTTGGCATCACACTCACCTGGCAGTAGCTGAGTCCTGTGCGAACCATTCACCTGACTTATTCATACTTGCACATATTTGGCTGAACTTTTACTGAGGAAAACCACACAACAGACTACGCTGGTATCACTCTAAGTTTATGATCACTACTTCAAGTTTTGCCTGCAGCACTGCCTGGAAATCTCCCGGTCATAGACTGAATTGTGTGTCTGCAAAAAATGCATGTAGCTGTTTGACTAGGCCACAATTCCTGGTATTGTGTGATGTTCCTCCATGTTGTAAACCCTACCTCTGTGATGTTAGTGAGGGAGCGTGGGCAGTTCTTGTGTTGGTGGGGCAGGCCTCAACGTATAACACTGCTATGCGATGAGGCAATCTTTGGGGGTATAAAAGAAAGGAGGTAAGCAGAGAGTTGGGACCTAGTAGCACCAAGAAGCAGTGCCCGAAGCTGAGCATGTCCTTTGGAAAGGACTCAGGGTCCCTGCACATAGGAAACTCCCGGTCCAGGGGTAGGCTGATGGTAAGGACCTTCATCCAGAGCTGGCAGAAGAAACTTTCCCCTGGACCTGACACCATGAATTACTGAACTAGGAATTTTAGCCTGCTGGACTGTGACAAAATACAGTTTCTCTTCTTAAAGCTACCGATTTGTGGTATGTCTGTTAAAGCAGCACCAGATGACTAAGGCACACACGTGCATGTGCATGCGTGCGCACATACACACACACACACACAAACACACACACACCATTTCTGTAGTCTCCACAGTGACTGGTTCATTATTTCTGTTCTCACCCCAAACTGCTTCTCCCCATTGTTCTCTCTGAGCTAGTAACTTTGCCTTCCTCTTCATTGACAG
This sequence comes from Heterohyrax brucei, assembly GCA_028571685.1. Lineage (NCBI taxonomy): Eukaryota > Metazoa > Chordata > Mammalia > Hyracoidea > Procaviidae > Heterohyrax > Heterohyrax brucei. The sequence goes on from CM053152.1 coordinate 44,106,678, forward strand.
TATAGAAGCCACTAGACAGAGTCCTCTCTTGTTTCCATCCCCAAATGTACAACTGTGCCTTCCCTGGCATTCTCCTTCTCCTCCTGCCCTCACCTCACAGGAGAGGCCGTTCCCTCCACGTGTACTCTGTATCCCATCATCTGCACAATCAGTCATTTTCTCTCCCAGAGCTTCACTCTTTCTGCTTTTAGTGAACCACGCTCTCTAAGTTGTAAATATTTTCGAGAATCTCCTGTATTCCTTTGCCTTCACATTTCCTTTCATTTGTTGCCCTGTTTCTGCTCTTCTACAAATCCAAGTTGCTCAAAAGTAAAAAATAATAAAAATTATTATTAGCTATGTAGACTCCCTCTGCCTCCTTGCCTCCAGTTCATCTCCCTCTCCTGTCCATCATCACTCTGCCTAAAGAGTTCCTTGCGGAGGTTGTCACTGCATCCATGTTCCAAAGCCACGAGTGCTTTTTCCTCTCGCACCTGACTCAGCTTCTCAGCAGCTCTCTACTTGAGGACCAGCTCTTCCTTCCTGAAAAATCCCCTTGTCTTAGCTTCCATAGAGATGCTCTTTCAAGGATTTCCTCCTTCCTCCCTGACCCCTCTGTCTCAGGGTAGAATTTTGAGCATGCTTCTGTACATAGACTTTGTCTTTACTCATAACTTTTTCAAAGCCCTCTCTACCTGTAACTCCCACACGTATGTCTTTATCCGTGTTTCTCTTCAAGATTTTTGTCTTATGTAAACGACAGCTTCTGAGACACAGCTGCTTGAACTTCCCCTCGCGTACAGCTCGCCCCTCACCACCCCTCCTTAGCATGCTCCCCCCCCCTTCTGCATCACAGTAAATGCCACCTTCATGTACTCCAGAATGCTGGAAGTTTTTCTGTACACCTTTTTCTAGTTAATTTCCCACATTTAGGGTATGACTGACTCCTGCCAATTCTGTCACCAAGACGTATTTCCAATGTGTCCACTTCTTGCTGCTTCTGTCATTATGGTTCTTCTTCACCATCACCAGTTAGACTAGTTCTGCTTTATCTGTTCTTGTTTCTCTCCAGTTCTTGTCCGTACCATAGCTAGGCTGTTCTTTTAAAAATGACAGTGGAATAGGTCACTGTCGTGTTTTTTCTTATGCTTCATCAGCTTTCCACTGCACTTGGAGTATGTTGCAGAATCCCTGACTTGGCCTACAAAGCCCTCTTCCCTGCCGCCTTTCCCATTTTCACACGGTACCCTCTGCTTTTCATGCACAATGCCTGTCTTCTTGTGTTCCTCAAACATCTTGGATGTTCTCCCATCAGGGATCTCATCGTTTGCCTAAAAATCCTCATCCTCCTTCACAGGTGTCACTTCCAGTGTCTCACCTTCTGAACCAGGTCTGAGATACAGTCATGTCACCTCAGAGAGACAAGCTAAGTGCTCTTCAAACCCCTTTCGAAGCCTAGAAGCTTACTTCCCCACTGTGTTGCTGAGGCCAGTGAGCAATTGTTCACAAATAGCTATCTTAAATTCTTAGTACTAACAGAGAAATTTCACAAGTAAGAATAGTTAGATTTGGTTACCAGCATAATTATTCCCTAGATAGTAAGCCCTGCCCTTCAAAAGGGGTCCCTTGTTGGTTGTTTCCCTCTTAGACCAAGTTTTGAGACCTGCTTACCTACAGGTGGTATAGTGGTTAAGTGCCACAGCTGCTAACCAAAAGGCCAGCAGTTTAAATCCACCTGGCACTCCTTGGAAACTCTATGGGGCAATTCTGCTCTGTCCTGTGGGGTTGCTATGAGTCGCAACTCACTGGACAGCAGTGGGCTTGGTGTGGTTTGCCCACAGGTAGGAGTTCCCTTTGACCTGTCCCATGTCCCTCATGCTCAGAACCCTAACGCCCTCCCTGGCTCTAGGCCCTAAACCCTTCCTCGCTACTGTTAAAAACTCACAATTTCCAGTTGCCCTACCTGTAATGAACATAGCATTTTTCGCTACTACATGAAGCAGTTTCATTTCTCTTCCAGACTGGACTGTCTGTAATTAAAAAGCCCATTAAAATCTGGAATACATAGTCTGTGTTTAGTGTTCTGTATGTTATTATTATGACAACATGAATGGACAAAGTAAACCACAAAATCAAATAATGACTTAGTTTCTGCTCAGTATGTGTATATAGAAACATACAAAAGTAATCATGTCTTCACTGGGATTACATGTTACATGTATAACAAATATCAGTGAGTAACATCCTGTGAAAATTCTGATCATCTCTGATGAGCAAAGTAGAATGCTAATGCCTTTAAGTGGGGTGTTATGCATAGGCCACAATGTTTGCATTATGGCTTAAGGTCAGTTCTAATGTCTACCCTGACAAAAGCATACTGTGGTGCATTCAGTAAAAGAAGGAGGGACAAAGAGAGGGAGGGAGGGAGGAAGGGAAGGAAAGAGGGAAGGAAGGAAGGACTGAGAACATCTGCTCACCTTATTTACGAGAAGACATCCTTTCAGATGGTTAAGTGCCTCCCTCACGGTCTTGTGTTCCACTTTCCTTCCTGTCTGTGGTTCTCTGTTGTACCTTCTCCAGTTTCTCCACGTCACGTTTTCCTGTGAGGCTGTGAACCTAATGTGGCAGTTCAATGAAACACTGACCAGCGTGACATGTGGAGCACAGATAATCCCACTCAGGTGACTCCACTTAATACCTCAACCTCACATACGGGAACATCTTAAATGTCAGATGAAAGATCTGTGCTAGTGGAGTATTTGTCACCACAGATGCACAGACAGCTCCCAAGTACCTGGTATCTTCATGCTGTGGATCAGTTTACATAAAATTTGTTCTACTACTAGGTACACTTTTTTCTGTCATTGCAGAAATGGAAATGATTTCAGCACACAGAATGAAATTTCAAATATTAGTTTGTTTCTTCTCAGTTTATTCAAGAAGCTGTCTTATTTTTCACCAGTATTCTTTCTCTGTTCACTCCTTCTTAGTAATTTTATTATCTGTTACCTTGAGTCACAGAAAGACCCATGAAACCAGTTGCTGTTGAGTTCATTCTAACTCATGATGACCCCGTATGTGCTTTCACTTCCTTCATTCCCTCTAAGTCACCTTAAATTCTTTTTGGACCCTTATTGTGTTTTTTAATAATAATTTTTTCTCTATATCTTTACCTTGATGTTGCTTCTAAGTGCCATCGCCTTCTCACGTCCTTTGATTTTGCCATTGTCGTCACCAGTAATTAAGCTTTACAGAGTATCTGCAAGGTGCATGGCAGTGTGTTTGCTTCCTGGTCTCCTCCATTTCATCACTGATGCACACACATATTACTTGATAGACAGTTACTGTCCACCTTCCTACTCCCCCCAGCCACCAGCTACTTAATTAGGTCTCGTTTACAGGAAAGCATTATGAAGGGAAGGAGACACTCAGTAGCTTCAGTCACTCCTACATCTAATCTTGGTTACTGAATATGCTGTTGGCCTACAATTGGCCTCCCTCCACAGAGCTTTAGAATACATGCTGTGCTGGCATCTTTTAAGGCCCTGGTCACAAAGTAAAAGAAAGTGGGAAAATACACCTAAACACTCAGTAACAAATGCTTTCTAAACTTTCCCGACTCGACGGCACTGGGCTTGGCTTGGCTTCTAAACTTTTGGACACTGGGTGGGTAATTTTTTTTTTGTTTCACTAAATATTTTGCCCACCCTGGCCTAATTATCTGCCTACCCCGAAGTCAGAGTAGGCAGATTTTCTCATACATTGTTGCATCTACAGTTCTATTTTGTTTATCCACATCCTTTTTTTAAAATTTTTGTATTATGATTAAGTGAAAGTACACTATTCAAGCCAATTTTGCATACTGATGCATCTACAACTCTGTTTGTTCTGCCTGCCCTGTGACAGCACACTCCTACTTTTCACTCTTCTAGTATCCTCCCTATGGACACCTGCTCCCTCCTCTCCACCCTCTCCTCTCCCTTCCAGAAAGAAACCAGCAGGACAGCCTTCTATATATGTATGAAACCATAAAGTACACACTCTATCTGCTGACTCTCTGGCTCCAAGTCCAATCCATTCTTTGTCTGAAGAGGTGACCTCAGTACTGATTTCAGGTCTGGTGCAGCAGCAAGTCTAGCGGCCATGTTCCCAGGGGACCTGCAGGGTTGCTGGACCATCAGTTCTGGTCTCTTAGTAGAGTTCTTGATCTGCACACCTTTCTCTCATTCTACATCAGGGGGTCTACATTGTGTCCCCTATCAAAGTGGTCTTTATTGGTGGCTAGGCGCCTTCTGGTTCTTACGGCCTCATGCTGATGTCGTCTCCCAGTCATATGGGTCCTTCTGTCTCCTGGGCTCCTTTTTTCTCATTTCTTAGATGTTTTCAGTCATCATCTACTCCAGGTGGATTCAGGCCAATTGATGTTCCTCAGATGGCAGCTTGCTGGCTTTTAAGACCCCACACACCACTCACTAATATGGGGTGCAGACGACTCTCTTAGCAAAAGGCTAGTTATACCAGCTGACCTCAGTGTCCCCTGAAAACACAGTCCTCAGACACCTGCCCCTTATTATCTGTGTTGTTATCTCCCTAGCTAGAGTGTAGACTGTTTATTTTTCTTTACCTACATCTAATATGTGCTTTTAGAAGTCAATTAGTTAAAATTTGTTGAGTTAGAATAAGCCATCTTACTTTAGAATAAGTCACAAGGAAGAGACCAGAAACAGTAGCTCTAGTGCTGGCTGTTTGATCTAAGAAAATGAATTCCTTTAAAAATGAGTTCCCAGGAGTCTACCTGTCTAGTACTGTGTATTCAGACTAAGAAAATGAAATTCAAGAGCACAGTCTCAGGAATCTGCCTGATTCCTTGACTTCATGGGTAGATTTGATTTTTAGAAACATCCTTCTCTTTTCCCTCTAGCCATGAGAGAATGTGTCCCCTCAAATGGAGACAAACCAACCTGAGTTTACAGGATATAGGATTGTTACAGAGGGGACCAAACACATACCTGATATCCTGCTATTGAAGTCACACAGACTTCTCTAACAACAGGATATAAGACTGTAAAAGAACTCAGAGACCATAAAGACCTCTGTGTAATTGTATATGGATTTGAGCTGACTATCTTTGTGAGAATCCTGACCCCTCAACTTTCTTTGAAAATCTTACCCTTTGTTCTCCACAGGAGGCATTTTGTTCTGGGTAAATAATTTTTCTCAGTAACCATTCTGTTTTGCTATTGGTGGAAGGTGACTTTTCAGGTACAGCAGTGTGGATTGTCCCTGACAGAAAGAGCAGCAGCATCCAGTTTCAGCTAACTCCCATTCCTGACTTGGATTCTAGAACACATTCATGGAGTTTCACAGATGACAACAAACTGAACCAGAGAAGGAACACTTTGGATGACTTGCCACTAATAGTCAAAATGATGAAAACAGAAAAATCAGACTCTCAGTCAAAGAAACCCAGATCCTGTTCTAGCATTAGAATAATTTCTGGCAAAACTTTAAATAAGCTCTTTCACCTTATTAAGTCTTAGTCTCATCAGTAAAATATTAGACCAAGTTATAGCTAGGGATCCTGCCAATTCCAAAATTTTATACCTAAATTTTCTACTTTCATCCCAGTAGTTCTTCCATTGGATGTTTTTCTGAGGAGATAACCCAAGATGGAACTAAAAATTTATATACAAGAAAGCATTGCTTACAGTGAGAAGCCTTGCCAAGCCAAGTGCCATCGAGTCGGATCCAGCTAATATGTATTTAACAAAAAGAGGTGGATAAATAAATTTTAAAGAGCTTTGGTCATACTGTGGTTAAGTGCTCAGCTGCTAATAGAAAAGTTGTCATTCTGAACCCACCAGCTACACCGTGAGTGAAAAGACTTGGTGTCTAAAAGGCCACCTACAGAATGGGAAAAAATATTTGCCAACTGTATATCAGACCAGTGCATGATCTCCATAATCTATAAGGTACTACAAAATACCAATAAGGAAAAGATAAATTATGCAATTAAGCAATGGGCAAAGGAGATGGGCAGACCCTTCTCTAAAGAGGAAATCCAGGCAGCCAAAAAACATGCGGACATGCTTGCAATCATTAGCTGTTAAAGAAATTCAAATCAAAACTACAATGAGATACCATCTCACCCCAGCAAGGTTGGCCATGGTCCAAAAAAAGCAAAACAACAAATGCTGGATAGGCTGTGGAGAAAGTGGAACTCTCCTTCACTGCTGGTCGGATTGCAAACTGGTGCAACCTCTTTGGAAGGCAACCTGGAGCCTCCTTAAAAAACTGAATATAGATATACCATTTGATCTAGTAATTCCACTGCTTGGAATATATCCTTCAGAATCAAGCCTGTTCACACTAACTGATACGTGCACACAAATGTTCATTGAAGCACAGTACACAATAGCAAAAAGATAGAATCAACTCAGATGCCCAACAACAGAGGAATACTATGGTATGTATACTCAATAGAACACTATGCAATGATAAAGAACAATGATGATTTCAGGAAACATCTCATAAATTGGTTTCAACTGGAGGACATTATGTTGAGTAAAAGTACTCAGCGACAAAAGGACAAATATTGTATGAGACCCCTACGATAAGAACTTAAAAAGAGACTCATGCATAAAAGACAAGACTCGACAGCTGCAAGGTTCGGGAGGGAGGGAGGGCGGAGGCGGGTTTAGATTAGATAGTTGATAGAAATTTGATTGGGTGAAATTGGTGACAGCACACATTAGAAAGAAGATCAATATTAACTGGACTTCAACACAACTTGAATATTCCTCTCATCTTAACCCAAGATTGCAAGGACAGAGTAACTGGGGCAGGGGGCTGGGGACCATGTTCTCAGGTGAAATCAAGGCGAGTTGGCAAAACTAGTGTTTTAGTGATGAGGGATCTCTGCACCCCACATTGGTGAGTGGCATTGGGGGTCTTAAAAGCTGCCAAGCTGCCATCTGAGGATACAGCAAACGGTCCCAACTAAGCAGGAACGGATGATCATCAAGGACCAAAATGACATGGGGGAAAGAGAACCCAGAAGAAAGAGGGACCCATGTGAGTGGGTGTCTACATTGATCTGTGACCAGAAGGACTGGATGGCACCCAGCCACCACCAGTGATAGCCACAGTGGAGCTTACAAAGTTGAGTCTCACTGGCAACACAGGAATAAATAGGGGTGCACCCTGAGATGATGGTCCAGGGGCTTCGAGGTTCCCCTGGGAGCATGGACCTTGGCCCTGATACTGCCCTGTCCATAAATCATAATGTAGGTCAACTCTTTAGACAGCATTGGATTGGACTTTGCGACACAGGGTGACCATATTTTGTGGGCACTTTATGGTTCTGTGCATCTCTAGAATGTCATCCTGCTGATCTCTTGCTGGAGGAAGGGGAGTGGGTGGAGAGGAGGGGATGGGAGACTGTTGGGAGGATAGGATATGTATGGAGCAGAGAGGAAGAGTGTGCTGTCACCAGGCAGGGAGAGCAGTGGGAGCTGCATATAGGTGAACATGAAAACTTATGTGGGAATGTACATTTTCATTCAATCATTTAAAAAAAAGTCAATGGAATTAAAAATATGGGGAAAAAAATAAGAAAAAAAAAAGACATGGTGTCATGGATTGACTTGTGACCCCCCCCCCAATAAGTGTAGTAATTTGGATGGCCAGGGTTCCCAGTATTCTCTGATGGCCCTCCATTTTGTGATTTTTCTGGTGCTGTAAATCCTAATCTCTGCCTGTGGCCTATAGATAGGATGATTATATTAAAAGGGAGTTTCCCTGGAGTGTGGCCTGCACCACCGTTTATCCTTTCCTCCTATGAGAGATAAAAAGAGAAAGAAGCAAGCAGAGAATTGGGAACCTCACACCATTAAGAACGCAGCACCAGGAGTAAAGCGCATCCTTCAGACCTGGGGTTCCCATGCCAAGATGCTCCCCAACCGAAGACCAACGCAACACAAGGACTTTCCTCCAGAGCTGACAGAGGGAAAACCTTCCCCTGGAGCACACACCCTAAACTTGGACTTGCAGCCTGCGGGATTGTGTAAGAATAAACTTTATTTTGTTAAAACCATCCACTTTGTGGTAGTTCTGTTAGAGCAGCACTAGCTGGCTAAAACACATGGTGATCTCCCCCAGGGAAGATTTCAACATAGGGAACCTGATGGGACAGTTCTGCTGTGTCCTGTATGGTCACTAGGACTTGGAATTGACTTGATGGCAATGGATTAAATAAACTTTGACACAGCCAAAAAGTGGCATTTTCTGCAACTACTAAAATAATATTTCCAATGAATGGATGCTGTCATAGTGTGATTATTTTATATTACTTCACTAAGCCAAAAAAGTGACATTTGGAATTATGTAAGATTTTTTGATATAGAAGTTGAATACATCAAAATGTTAATATTGGTTACCTTTGTAGTTGAATTATGAATCCTGTTAGTGTTATTTCATAAATATATTTGTGTTTTTCAACTTCTCTACAATGGAGTTATATTACCTTTACAGTGAAAAAAATCAAATACAATGAATGTAAATTTACTGTTAATTTTAAAAATCAAGTATATCTTTCAATAATGGTGAATCCAGACCACAGCTGTATTATTGTGTATTTTAAAGCAGGAGCTTGAGAATAAAACTCCATAAATGAGTAGGACAAATAGTGTTTCAGGGTTTATAATAAGTCTTGTGTAGGATATATAGCAATCAAACTCATAGTGTTATTTAAAATCAGATATTTTCTGTGATCTGCCAACAGTAGATTCCCACAAAGAAATTGTCATTATTTGTAACAATGTGAATACAATTCAAAGAGGAGGATGTGTTTTACAGTGTTTTAGGGGTGAAATAGAATGTCTTGAGTTAAATAAAGTTGAGATGGCTTAGAGCAGCTTTATTCTTTTATAAAACATTTTCATGAATAGATACTAATCTGATTAATATTTTTTAGGTCAGCTGCTCAAAAAAGTCCAAGAAACTATGTGCTTGGCAAAAATTATTCAGTAGATCACAATCTTTTCTGTTGCTATAAATAAATTTTCTTATTAGAATTTAAACTACTACCCAAACATAAAGCACTTTGTTATATTAGAAAATAGATAATATTATAAATAAGTAATAAAAATAAACTTCAAAAAGTTTTTTTGGAGAAGTTCAAATAGTTTTGCTTTGTTTTAATTTCATTAAGGTTGACAACTAGTGCTTTTTGTAGCCATGCTGTTTAATTTAAGCACATGACCTCACAACCCTTGTGAAATTACCTTGAGTTGGTTGGGAATTAGGTGCCCTTGCATCTGAACAGGGAGCAGTGAAGCAAATACCCTCTTAATCACCCCGCCTCTTCTAAGTGATCAGGGTTTGACAAATGGACTTCCTAGGCTAACAGTATCATGATCACCTATGTCAAAAAAATTGTTTTTCCTTAGGCAATTCGATTATTTGTAGGAAATTGTAGGCTTGGTTGTTAGGTGCCTTTGAGTGAGTTCCAATTCACAGCAACCCTGCATACAACAGAAGAAACCCTGCCCCGCCCTGCACTGCCCTCACGGTCCTTGTTATGCTGGAGCCCATTGTGGCAGCTGCTGTCAGTCCGTCTTGTTGAGGGTCGTCTTCTTTTTTGCTAACCCTCTCCTTTACCAAGCCCCTTCTCCAGGGAATCTAGCCCTTGCTTCTAAAAAGCATTCTGGTTGTACTTCTTCCAAGACACATTTGTTCTTTGGATAGTCCACGATGTGGTCAATATTCTTCAACAGCACCATAATTCAAAGACAAATTCTTATTTTGTCTTTGTTTTAGTCAGCTAATGCTGCTTTAACAGAAATACCACAAAGTGGGTGGATTTCACAAAGGAAAGTTTATTCCTACACAGTCTAGTAGGCTATGAGTCCAAACTCAGGAAGTCCATTCCACGGGAAGGCTTTCCGTTTGTTGGCTCTGGGGGAAAGTCCATCAGTCTTTGGTCCAGAAGCATCTTGGCACAGGAACCTCAGGTCTGAAGGACGCACTTTACTCCTTGGGCTGCTTTCTTGATGGTGTGAGGTTCTCAATTCTCTGCTTGCTTCCTTTTACTTTTATCTCCTGTAGGATGAAAGGATAAAGGATGGTGCAAGCCATACTTCAGGGAAACTCCCTTTACAGTGGAGCAGGGAGGTGATCCTATGAAGGGATTTATGACCCCACCCTAATCCTCTAACATATTGCACAGGAAAATCACAAAATAGAGGACAGTCATAAAATATTGAGAATCATGGCCCAGCCACATGACTACACACATTTTTGAGGAGGGGACACAGTTCAGTTTATGACAGTCTTCTTTATTCATTATCTAGCTTTTACATGCATGTGAGGTGATTGAAAACACCATGGCTTGGGGGCACACTTTAGTCCCTAAAGAGACATCTTTGTTTTTTGTTGTTGTTGTTTTTGTATATTTTATTTATTGTTTTTAAGGTGAAAATTTACACAGCTAACTAGGTTTCCATTTACTAATTTCTCCACAAATTATTCCATAATATTGGTTACATTTTTTTTCACAGTGTGTCATGATTCTCATTCATCCATTCTGATTGTGCCGTTGGCAGTTGTCTTGCAACAAATTGTGTCCTCCCAAAAATATGTGTAGTAATTTGGCTGGGTCAGGATTCCTTGTATTCCCTCCATTTTATGATTTTCTTTTCTTTTTATTATTTTTTTATTTAATATGAGTGAAAATGTACATTCCCGTATAAATTTACATGCCCACCTATAAGCAGCTTCTACTGCTCTCTCTGCCTGGTGACAGCACACTATGAAAGGGGTGTATCCTGAGATCTCCACTAAAAGACCTCAATTGATGGTCCAGCAGTTTCGAGGTTCCCCTAGGAGCATGGCTTCTGGCCCTGATGCTGACCTTGCCCATAAGTCATAACAAAGGTCCACTCTTTGGACATGAATGGATTGGACTTGGTGATGCAGAGTGAGCATATATTGGATGCACTTTATGGTTCTGTGCATCTATAGGATATCATCCTGCTGACCTCTGGCTGGAGGAAGGGGAGTGGGTGGAGAGGAGGGGAAAGGAGACTGTTGGGAGGATGACACATGTATGGAGACATCTTTGTTTTTAACACTTTTAAGAAGTCTTTTGCAGCAGATTTGCCCAATATACTGTGTTGGTTGATTTCTAGGTTGTTGCTTTAATGGATCCAAATAAAATGAAATCTTTGACAACATCAGTATTTTCTCTGTTTATCATGATGTTGTTTATTGGTCCAGTTGTTTTCTTCATGTTGATGTGTAATCCACACTGAAGGCTGTATTCGCTGATGTTCATCTGTAAGTGGTACAAGTCCTCTTCACTTTCAGCAAGCAGTGTTGTGTCATCTATATATCTCAAGGTGTTAATGGCCCTTTTTCCAGTCCAAATGCTCTGTTCTTCTTCATGTAGTCCAACTTCTTGGATTATTTGCTCAGCATACAGATTGAATAAGTAGAGCCCTAGTCCCACAGCTTTTCTGATTTTAAACTCAACAATATCTTCTTCTTCTGTCCAAACAACTACATCTTGATCTATGATAGACTCTTAAATTTATGAAATTAAGAACAATTAGAAAAATGTAATGGCCATGCAACCAATCTATAGGAGCAGAAAAAGCACAAGGTAAAAGCTTTCACAGAAATGACTATCTACTCAGCCAGCCACACCTAAAAATGGTTATGAATTGTTCAAACCATGGTTCTTTCAGTCTTTCTTTTATCAGCCATTCTGAGCAGAATTAGGAGGTGTTGATTCCCAAGCATGGGTGCTCTTTTCCTTTTTGGCTGCCCTGCCTTTATAGGACTGTGTCACTGTGAGTCACAACACTTAAGAATTTTGCAGGGTTGTACCAGTGCCAAAACTATTTTAATAAACACAACTGATGATTGTAGGTCTTTTTTTTTTTAATGATGGAAAATTCTTGCAGTGTACAATATTTATTTTGTTCTCCTGGCCAACTTCTTGCAATGTAAAGTTGTTCCCCTCCCCCAAGCTTTTTTTAAAGCCTGTAACTGTGTCATTCCCCACCCCCCCACCCCATGGTCTGCAAAAGCATTTTAATGTTAATTTCTCTATGCAGTTGGCTTTGGTGTCAGGTAATTTCCTGAGTTAGATGATTGTAAGAGGAAAACAGCTGAAAGTCTGTATTGGTAAGCAATGTACAGTACTTGTTACAGATCAAGGTGATTTTTATTTTAAAAGTTACTATTAATCCAACAGAGCCCTGGTGATCGTAGTTATAAGCTCAGGCTGCTAACCAACAGATCATAGTTATATCCACCAGCTGCTTCTTGGGAACTCAGTGGGACAGCTCTACTCTGCCCTATAGGGTCACTATGAATTGGAATTCACTCAGCAGCATTGGGTTTAGTTGGGTTAGGTTAATCCAACATTAAAACAAAAATGGCAGAGATGATGGCGGAGTAAACAGACGTCTCCTCATTTCCCTCTGAAAACTAAGGCCTGGATGATATTTGTATGGAGCACTGAGCATCTGGGGAGCCTTAGGCCTAACATATTTGACTAGGCAACAGCATCAGACTGTTCTTCCCACCTCAAAAATGATCCAGCGACTGTCTGATTCTGCTTCTGCTGTTTCACTGTATCAGAGAACTGCAGCTTCTGCAAATGGCCGGTAAGGTACTTTCATTATAAGCTATCAGGTGGAGTCTGCTGCTACTGACTCTGTTCAGGCCAGCCAGTTGGACAGCTCCCAGCTCAGCACCCGGACAGCTCCCTGCATAGAAGTGCAGTTTACGTTTAAGGCTGAGAGGCATATGTATCTGCCTGGAGATCTGTCTGTTGAGAGGCCTCATCTGTTCCTACCTCTCTTCTCACACTCACATTGTAGGGTTGGCTGACAGCCCCCAGTTTCTCCATAAGCAGAGCAGCCTCTTTGCTACCCAATAAGCAGAGTCTTCCACCCTTGAGAGACCACCTGGGGCAAATCACGAGAGTATTAGAGTCAGCTGGTGACCAATAATTCTCTTAGATCCATTACCAGAGAAATCAAACAGTGTCTAGATGGCACGTAGGCAGCAGACCATAATTAATTATTTAAAGAAGTAGCCTTCAAATGCTCTGGAAAATTCCCTAAATTAAGATTGAAAAAATTCAAAAACTTTCCCAGATGAATAAGCCTTTCTGAATCTATTGGAAGTTGAATACAAAAGAGTTATATATAGAACCCTCCTAGAGGTTAAACAAAATGCAGTAGAACAAAATGAAAAAATTGGTGAGCTATTTGAACTGATAGAACATCAACGATCTGAAATACATCAGATCAATAACAAAATGACACAATTAGATAATTCTATCCAAAGCTAAAATAGTAGGATCGAACAGATGGAAGTTATATGCAGTGACCTAGAAGACAGAGTAACTGACACCAGCATTTATGAGGTAAAATCAGAGAAAAGAAATAAGAAAAATGAAGAAACATTAAGAAACATGTGGGACTCCATGAAGAGAAATAATTTATGTTTAATTGGAGTTCCTGATCCAACTCAAGGCACTTGGCTGGCTTGGCTGAACAGCAGGGGCTTAATGAGAGCATAGAGAGTATTGCTGTAGAGATGCTGACAGAAACTTTCCTGAGATTATGAGCAAAGAGAACATAGGTATCCAAGATGTTTATTGAACACCGCAAAGGCTAGACCCCAAAAGGAAGACATCAAGGCATATAATAATCAAGCTTAATAAGCTAAAATATAAACAGATGCTTCTGAAAGCAGCATGGCTCAAAGCAAAACTAACATTCTGAGGGAAACCCTGAAGGCTTTTGTCTGACTTTTCTGCCTAAACAATTCTGGCTAGAAAACAGTGGGCAGACACATTCAAAGCCATGAATGAGAAAAACTTCCATCCTAGAGTTATTTATCCTACAAAATTATCTATCAAATATAATGGTGAAGTTAGGACTTTTGAAAATAAAGAGAAATTTAGAGACTTCATAAAAACTAAACCAAAATTACGTGAGATATTGAAAGAAGCTCTTCCCTAAATGTATACTTTAAGTGACAATTCGGGACACTTCATCCAAATTTCTAACTAGGTAAGGAAGTCACAAAACTTCACCAAAGCTACATATTATAGTAAGGGACTCTGTGATCATATCATGACAACTATAATACCATCACATTAAAAGAGGGATATACTATAGTAGTTACAGTTGTCTTAGATGCAGAGGAAGTTTCAGAGTTAAGAAGCAGTTAAAATAGGGTTTAATCTTAGTATGTTAAGTGGGATAATACATGTAGCCATAAAGCAGATTAACAATGCATTGTATCAAAATAAGAAATGCAATACAAGAGTCTCAACGAACACAAAACCAACACTGAAACAGCAATCCATAAAGAAGAATGCCCCAGAACATTAAGAGCAATATAGAAAACATCAGCACAAAAGTAATTACATCAAAATGATGGCACTAAGCACGTACCTATCGATAATTACATCAAATGTAAATGGACTGAATGCTCCAGTAAAGAGACAGCAAGTGACATCCTGGATCAAAAGACATACACATTAGACTTAAAAATATGAACAAATTGAGGATTAAGTGTTGGAATAATATATATCAAGCTAACAATGCATAAAGAAGAACAGGTGTGGCAATGCTAATCTCCGATAAAATAGATTTTAATATAAAATTCACTACTGTGGACAAGGATGGTCACTGTTTATTGCTGAAAGCTTCAACTAACTTTACCTTATCAACATATACAGATCTTTTCATCCAAAGCAGATAAATACACCTTCTTCTCCAATGCACATGGAACATTCTCCAGAATAGACCATGTGTTAAGTCATAAAGCAATTCTCTATAAAATCCAAACCATTGATTTACTGCAAAGTATCTTCTCGGACCATAGAGCTATAAAAGTTGAAATCAATAACAGAAAATTCATAGGTATAAATTCAGACTTCTGAAAACTGAACACCTTGCTCATAAGGCCTTGGGTTATAGAAGAAATTAAGGAAAAAATAAAGAAATTCATCAATTCAAATGAGAATGAAAACACATCCTACCAGAATTTATGGGATACAGCAAAAGCAATCCTCAGAGGTCAGTTTATAACTGCGCACATTCACAAAAAAGAAAGAGCCCAAACTAAAGAATTAACCTTACAGCTTGAATAAGCATAAAGAGAGCAACAGAGGAACTCCTCAAGCACCAGAAGAAAACAGATTATAAGGATTAGAGCAGAACTGAATCAATCAGAGAATAGAAAAACAATTGAAAAAAAATTAACAAAACCTAAAGCTGGTTCTTTGAAAAGATCAGCAAAATGGATAAACCATTGGCTAAACTTACAAAAGAAAAACAGCAGAAGATACAAATAATGTGATTAAGAAATGAGATGGAAGATGTTACAACAGACCCAGCTGAAATAAAAAATATCATAACAATACTATGAAAGGCTGTAGTATAACAGATTTGAAAACCTAGGGGAAACAGACAAATTTCTACTTTCATATTACTCACCAATGTTATCACAGGGAGAAGTACATCAACTTAATAAATCTATCACAAAGGAAGAGACTGAAAAAGTCATCAAAAATCTACCAACCAAAGAAAGTCCTGGCCCGGATGGCTTCCCTGGAGAATTCTACCAAACTTTTAGAGAAAAGTTAACTCCAATACTATTAAGGCTATTTCACACCATAGAAATGGATGGAATACTCCCAAATTCATTCTATGAAGCCTGCATAACCCTGATACAAACACCAAGGAAAGACCCCACAAAAAAAAGAAAATTTCAGACCAATATCACTCGTGAACCTACATGCAAAAATCTTCAACAAAATTCTAGTCAATAAAATTCAACAGCATATAAAAAAAAATCATCATGATCAAGTTGGTTTCATTCCAGAGATGCAAGGCTGGTTCAACATCAGAAAACAATTAATGTAATCAACTATATTAATAACACAAAAGATAAGAATCACCTGATTTTGTCAATTGATGCAGAAAAGACATTTGACAAAGTTCAAACCCATTCATACTTAAAACTCTCAGAAAAATAGGAATAGAGGGGAAATTCCTTAATGTGATCAGTAGCATCTGCACAGCCAACTGCCTTCATCATCCTGAATGGTGAAAGACTGAAAGAATCCCCTTTGAGAATGGGAACTAGACAAGGATGCCCACTCTCACCACTTCTATTCAACATTGTGCTAGAAGTTCTAGCCGGAACAATTAGACAAGACAAAGAAATAAAGGGCATCTGTACTGGCAATGAAGAAGTCAAGATTTCTCTCTTTGCAGATGATATGATTGTTTATACGGAGAATCTGAAGAAATCCATAGTTGGAACTAATAGAGGAGTTCAGCAAAGTATCAAGATACAAGATAAACATAAGTAAATCAGTAGGATTCCTTTATACCAACAGTGAGATTATTAAAGAAGAAATCATCAAATCAATTCTATTTACTATAGCCCCCAGGAAGATAAAATACCTAGGAATAAATCTAACTAGAGAAATAAGAGATCTTTACAAAGAGAATTACAAGACCTTACTACAAGAAACTGGGAGAGACTTAACATAAATGGAGTACTCTGCACTGCTCATGGATAGGAAGATGCAACACTATGAAAATGTGTATTTTGCCCAAAGCAATCTATTTATATAATGCAATCCCAATACAAATTCCAGTGACATTTTTTAATGAGATGGAGAAACAACTCATCAGCTTTGTTTGGAAAGGGAGGAAGCCCCAGATAAGTAAAGCACTGCTGAAGAAGAAGAACGCACTGGGAGTCCTCTCACTACCTGACTTTAGAAACTATTACACTGGCATAGTTGTCAAAACTGCCTGGTACTGGTACAAAAAGAGACATATAAACCAATGGAACACAGTAGAGACCCCAGAGATTCCACCAACCTCATATGAACAGCTGATATTTGACAAAGGCCCTAAGATTTTAAACTGGGTTAAGAGCAATTTGTTTAACAAACGATGCTGGCAAAATTGGATATCCATCTGCAAAAAAATGAAACAAGACCCATATCCCACACCCTATACAAAAATCAACTCAAATTGGATAAAAGACCTAAATATAAAATCTAAAATGATAAAGCTCATCCAAGAGTTAACAATGAGTTAACAATGGAAGTTTTAATACATGATATAGACAGACTTCAAAATCTGACAAAGCACATTCATCAGAAGAGAAAATAGATAAATGGGAATTACTAAGAATCAAACACTTCTGCTCAACCAGAGACTTCATCAAAAGAATTAAAAGACCACCTACAGAAAGGGAAGAAATATTTGGCAACTTATGTCAGACCAACGTCTGAGCTCCATGATCTATAAGGTATTACAAAATATCAACAAGAAAAGGATAAATAATCCAATTAGGCGATAGGCAAAGGTGATGGACAGACATTTCTCTAAAGAGGATATCCTGACAGCCGAACGACACATGCAGAATTACTCACGATCATTAACTATTAAAGAAATTCAAATCAAAACTACAATGAGATATCATCTCACCCCAGTAACGTTGGCCATGATCCAAAAAGCACAAAACAACAGATGCTAGAGAGGCTGTGGAGAAATTGGTACTCTCCTACACTGCTGGTGGGATTGCAGAATAGTACAACCTCTGTGGAAAACACTCTGGCGCTTCCTTAAAAAGCTGGAGATAGATATACCATTTGATCCTCTAATTCCACTGCTCGGAATTTATCCTTCAGAAACAAAAGTTGTCACACAAACAAACACATGTACACGAATGTTTGTTGCAGCACAGTCCACAGTAGCAAAAAGTTGGAATCAACCCCGATGTCCATCAACAGATGAATGGAAGAGCAAACTAGGGTACATATACTCAATGTAACACTATGCTATGATAAAAAACAACGACTATTTTAGAAAACATCTCATAACATGGTCTCATTTGGAAGAGATGATGCTGAGTGAGGAGGAAGGATAGTGGGTGAAGAGGAGGGGAAAGGAGACTGTTGGGAGGATGAGACATGGATGGAGCTGTCACCGGGCAGGGAGAGCAGTGGAAGCTGCATAAAGGTGGACATGTAAATTTATACGGGAATGTACATTTTCACTCAGTCATAATAATAAATAAATAAATAAAATCAGTGTCAAAAGGACAAATTTTATATGAGACCCCTGTTACAAAGACTTAACAAGAGAATTATCCATAGAAGAAAATGATGTGTTGGCTACCTGGGTAGGTGGGGGCTGAGGGTTTATCATAGGTGAGTTAATTGATAGATATTAGAAATCTTCTTCTTTTATTGTAATTAATAATAAATAAATAAATAGATAAGGGGAATAAAAGAAATTGTAAGGAACAGAAAAAAAAAAAGCAAGAAAACAGAGTAGAACTTCCCCATAGAGTTTCCAAGGAGCACCTAGTGTATTTGAACTGCGTACGTTTTGTTTAGCTGCTGTAGCACTTAACCACTACATCACTGGGATTTTCATCCAACATTAGTAAATTATTAAAATAACATTCTGTATGTCTAATTTCTATTGTGAAGCCACTATAATTAAGACTCTTTACATCCATTTTAATTTGGAAAAATCGCTAATAACAGATCAGTTTGGGAGGTCCAAATATAAATATCTAAGTGAACTCTTTCTTACTGTGTTTTCCTTTCATATTTAAAGGTTAAAAAGTGAAATTGACAACCAAGTTAATGTTTTTCCCAACAGTCCATTTTGCACATGGGATGTGTCATCTGTTGACTGATTGGATCTCTTCCTGGTTTGTTTTGTAAGTGGGCGTAAACAGCCGTGACTATTTGTCCGAAGTGGTCACCATACCATTCTGTGTCTTTACCCAAACCCACATTATCAAGCTTATGACTGCTAACGTGCATCTGGTCAACAACAATTTCATCAGCAAGGGAAGGCAGTTGTCAGGCAGAATTCTCATTGTTCCTCTTTTTCAAAATTTGTAAGAAGAGTTTTTACTAAATCAAGTTGTTGTTAGTTGCTGTGGAATTGGCCCTCAACTCCTGGTGACCGTATGTACGAAGTCTGATAATTAAGTCCACAAACTTAATTGTTCTAAGTGCTACGTACCTCGTTGCTGAATATCACTATGGTCCCCTTGGAAATACTCCCCGTGGGAAGCTGTGCACTGATGCCAGCACCTAAGTCTACCCTTCAAAGCAGTTTTCGAACTCACTCTGGAATGGCTGTTGTGCATGGCAGTAAGGTGGCAAGTTGGTGAACTTAACTGTACAGTTTTCTGTGAGGAAGTTTTTAGCCAGCAAACAAATAACTGTATTGGAACATCCTCCCTACTCACCTGATCTGGCCCCCAGTGACTTTTTTCCTTACCTGAAAGTAAGAAACTATTGAAAGGAAGACATTTTGATGGCATTCAGGACATCAAAAGGCTAATATGATGACAGCTCCAATGTCATTCCAGAAAAAGAGTTCCAAAATTGCTTTGAAGGGTGGACTAGGTGCTGGAATTGGCACCTAGCTTTCCAAGGGGAGCACTTTGAATGTGACTGAAGTGATACTCAGCAATGAGTTATGCAGCACTTTTTCTAAGACGAGTTTGTGAACTTAATCAATAGTCCTCATATCATGGGACAGAACTGTTGTGATCCACAGGATTTTCACTGCCTGATTTTTGTGAGTTGATGACCAGACCTTTCTCCCTAGTCCATCATAGTCTGAAAGCTTTGCAGAAACCTCTTCAGCCTCGTGGCAGCCTGCAGGTCTCCACTGACAAGATAGGTGCTGTCTGTGCTTGCGGTACATCAGCAGGAATTCTACCAGTGAGCCGTGTCGTTGAGTAGATTGAGACGCCTGCTGACCATGTCCTGTAGGGTTTTCACGCCCGTGACCTTTCAAAGCAAATCACCAGGCTGTCCTTTTGAGGTGCCTCTGGGTGGGTCCAAACCACCCACCTTTCAGTTAACAGCCAAGCACATAACCATTTGCACCACCTACAGACTCCTTACCAAATACTACTACACCCATCATTTAGCATATTATATTCTGGGTACTTAGTGCTTTCTTTGGATTATTTTGCATTGCCCTTCCGTAAAGCTCTCTAACATAGGGACTTTGACAGAAGAGTAGAATGAGGTATCCCATTGCCAAAACCTGTTGCCGTCGAGTTGATTCTGATTTATGACCCTATAAGACAGATTAAAACTGTTTTGTTGGGTTTTCAAGGAACAGCTGGTGGGTTTGAAGTGCCGACCATTTGGTCAGCAGCTGAGCTCGTTCTTACTGGCTGTGCCACCAGGGCGGAGGTGTAGAAAGGTTAAATTATCCACTGAAGTAAGTAGTGAGAAGAACCAGGCTTCAAACCCCTGTCTGTGTGACTGTGTGGAGCTGTTCTGTCCTGCCGCCCTTAGTGGTGCCATACAATAAGGAGAATCCTGTGTGTTATGTTAAGGGTTTAATTAACCACAGGAGGGAAGGGCTGGAATACAGTTCTGAGGATCTGAGGTTTCCTCCAGTACTCTCAAGTAAAACATTAATTCTCTGTCTCATCCATTCAGAAAATAGCCTCTGAGCCCTACATTATGCCAAATTCTTCAGTAATTACTTGGTATTAAAACAAACACAAAAAACACAAACCCTTTACCTGTAACCAATTTCTATTCATAGTGACCTTGTAGGACAGAGTAGAGCTGTCCCATAGGCTTTCCAAGGAGTTACTGATAGATTCAAACTGCTGACCTGTTGGTTAGCAGCCAGAGCTCTTAACCTCTGCGCAGGGAGATGAGTAAGACAGTGTCTCTCTTTCCAGGGAAGTCCATGTCTAAAGGGTGGAGGTAGGTATGTAAACACGTTACTGTGAAATAGGAGCGAAGTTTGAGAATCAGGCCTTGGGAGCAGCATGGTAGCCGGGTGCAGGACGCGGCAGCCCACAGGGGGACAGGGGAGGAACACCAACCAGCTGGTGTACACACGGGGTGGGAGGACAGACAGCAGCCGGGGTGAGGAAAGGCTTCAGTCACCCAGGACTCCGTTCACTTCTCCTTAAAGTGACTGAATGAAACTCCTTAAATCTTAATTAAGATTTTTAATTAATTAAATCCCCGTTGGTCTGGGGGAGTCCTTGGATTGTTCAGAACTGATGTTATCTCGATTCCAAGACCCCTACTCTTAATACTGAACCTTCTAAAAGAATTTTGCCAATTTTCATAGGTTAAACCCACCCACTGCCATCGAGATGATGACGACTCATTCCAACCCTCTAGGGCAACCCTCTAAGGCAGAGTCTAACTGCTCTGTGGTTTCTAAGGAGCACCTGGTGGATTCAAATGGCCGATGTTTTAGTCAGTAGCTATAGCACTTAACCACTAAGCCACAAGGTTACATAACCACAAATCCAAATCTGTGATCAATTTCAGTAAAAAACTGAAACCTAATCCAAGTAATGGTTAAACACAGTGATTTGATGGAAAGTAAATGAATTTTACCTCCTGCATCTGAGCTTATGATTAGAACTTTGCTTTAGAAAATCACTCTGAGACTAGCCCTTTATATATTGGTATAGTGTTTTCAGCACCTGTGTTTACTGAATAAGTTAATGTATTTTTAGTTTGTTTTCAAAGGAGCTGTGGGATTATTGTTGAATGTCCTGTTGAGTTAGTAACTAACATTTAAAATTACGTAATTGACAAAAGTGGTAGATAATGATCAGTATTTTGAAGGATTTGTGTACGGCAACTTAAAAATGCACACAATTACTTTATTAGTTGGTTTAAACATTTTGGGAGACCTTTTATTCTGTTATCTCTTTTTCTTTTTTTTCCCATGAAGTTGAGTCAACAGCAGAAAATATTCAAATTAGACTTGTCATACAGGAAAAAAGTCTGACTTTGTCAGGGTGGGTGGAGGGGAGAAAAGCAACTTTTTGTCAGTCTTTTGTATTTCAGCAGCTGGATTCATTGCTGCCATGGTAACGGACCACATGATGAGGTGTATTAGATTGCTGTGTGTTGAGCACAAGGGGAAGAATGAACACAGCTTTTTACTGAAGTTCAAGGTTACTCTGGAGTTTCTTCTGTGGAAATGTGTAAGGTCAAATACTGTAGCTTTCAGGATATGTAGTGCTTCGGAAGATTAGGGACCTGCTGGTGCGTTTTAACTACAAAACCAGGTAAGGGACAACTGGATCCACGAAACTCAGCTCCTGTTACTTCAGCTGCAGCAGCATAACTTGCAGGGTGGAATTTCACGGTCGCTCCCACCCCCACCCCCACCCGGGCACACGACGAGTTTCTCCTGTCCCCTTTATCTCCTGCCCCCTCCAAGTTCATCTGTGTTTAATTCGAGGGATTAAAATGTTGTGAATTTTTTATCGTTATGTGGGAGTATGTGTGAATGTAAGTAGAAGAAAACTGGAAGGGTAGTGAGGAGAATGTGATGATCAGTATCTTCAGATCAGTGTAAAACTAAGCAAAGTGTTTCCTTGTTTGTTCTGCTCTTTGACAATGGTCTAATTTTCTAGAGGAGAGCGTATTAGTGGCATCGGTCCAGAGGCACTTGTATGTTATCCTACAGTGGTGGTACAAAGTTCTCCCACAGATTTTGTCTCTTTATTATATCTAAGCGGTGTTTTTTTGTTTGTTTGTTTTTTCCTTTTCGTCATATTATTGCCATCCTTATCCAATCTGAATAGTTCGATTTGTTCTCTAATTTTTACAACTTCTTAAAGTGCTCATTGGTATTCTTTTAGCCATGACACTTGTATGTGTGTTATTTAAAAATAGAAATAAATGCAATACAGTTGACTATAAAATGAACTAACAGACACAGGTAAAAACTGAATGTAAACAATTCATTGTGGCTTGGTGAAGCATCAATTCCCAGGGTGCAGAAGCCTGCTTTTGCCTTGTTTACATATCACCCTAGCAGCTTCAAAAGGGAGCCTTTAATACATGCACAAAGCATGATAAAAAGGAAAAATTTTCTGTAATAATAATATACTGTTTTGTTGTTGTTCGTCATTTCCACTGGTGTTTGATACTGTCTTTTCCATAAGCCATTTGGATTTACTTTGATTTTTTAGCCAAGTGTTGATTTATGCAACTCTCTTCTTAAAACAAAGTTATCCTGACTTCTAAAGAGACAAAACCTACCTAAACAGTAGCAGATTCACACTGTTATTCAAGTGTATTCAGTGCTCACTTGGAATGTTTTCATATAGGAAATTCTTTGAAAATTATTTTCATAGTTAAAATCCATTATTTTATTTGCTACTCATTGACACTAATTAGGATAAAAGACAAAAAGTTATTCCAAGCCTAGTCATTTACCACTTTTTTATCAAGAAAGAAAACGGATTTTACTAACAGCCATTTTTGCTTAGTAATTTTCATTGCTATTTCTTTGGTCTTCCTACTTTTCCTGTGTCCAACTTACCTTCTAAGTTTGAGAAAGGCATTATTCACAACAGTTTTTTTACCATGATTTCAAGTAAGGGGAACTTTTGCATGATAATAAACATCAAAATATTATAATACCACGTAGCATTTGTAAAATGGCCATTTTTGAATCCAAATTCATTTTTACCTTTTTCTTAGTTGTTTTGAATATAACTCATTCTTTCATTCCCTTAGCTATGAGAATACCCTTCAGATCATAAAATGTTTTTACAAGCTTAAGTTGTTATTACTAGAGAATGGGAAATTGCCAAAGAATCAATGAAAGTTGTTACCTGGTAAATGATGTAAAAGTGTAAAGTTTTCAAAACTGACAGTATCTGAGGTACAGCCTGATCTGTTTTTATTGAGGAGAAATGAAAGAGTGGGTGGGGGAGGGAAAAAGAGAGAGACAGAGAAGGCACAAGAAAATAAGATAAAGAGTAAGGATAAAAGTGTGAATGATCTCTTACTCAAGTTTGCTTCTTTCCCTTCAGCTAGATAGGTTAAACCTCTAAACATAAGAGAATAGGTAAGTGAGATGAAATTACTAAAAAGTACTAATATTCCACTATTTCATGTTTCAAACTTATGATAAGTTATAAAAAATGTATTTATTGAAATTAAAAAAAAATCCACTATTTGTTTCAGATCCTCATTACTGTGGGTTATGTTACCAGCTAGTTTACAGCATAGAGCTAGACTTGTTTAAAAACCAATAAATGCTAAAATTTCTGTGGTCCATCTTCACTTGACTCTAGGCCACACACCTGCGTGTGTTTCTGAAGTCATAATGACTGAGAAGAACCGTAAGATGGAGCTTCGTCTGTAGTTGCTTTATTGAAGTTCCTAAGAACCAAAAATTGACTTTGGGTGTACTTACCCTAAATTAGAAATTTTTGCAAGATGTATTTAATTGAATCATATTTTTTGTAAACTCTTGCTTAAGTTATGTTATATTGTTAATTTTAAACAGTTAGCACTGTTTCTTAGCATTTTAGCTTTGATTTCTACAGCTCCCCAGGCTCTCAGACAAGGAGCTAATTATCTGCAAACATTCACCTCGATTAGCGAGATAACACATGATCAGCAGAGTCATAATGAGGAAGAATCATATTGATTAATGTGGCCTCTATAAAACTGGTGATAAATTTTGGACCCCAAGACAAGATCTCTAAAATAGATGAAGATCAGTAGATGAAAATGAATGAAGATTCGATGTCAGCTGGATAGTCTAGTTTTAGGACTTGCTGCTGCTTTTGAACTTGCACATTCCTTAAAACAGATTTCTCTATTGACTACAATGTACATTTTTTAATGTGAAAAGAATTAAATTATTTTTTAAGGATTCTTAAACTATTCAAATAAAGAAGACACAAAGCTGAGTGCTATGATGATGATTATGAAAGTGAACATAATTAATTTGAAGAATAAAGCAGACTTCATTAGTAAGGTCGTGGTTCTCTGAGTAATAAAATGCTGTTTTTAGAAATGAAGTGGGGATTTCTTATGAGGAGGTGGTTTGATTCTCAAAAATTTACTCTTAAATTTAATTAATTCCATTAATGCCAAGCCAAGTGAGTACTTATAAATCATTAAAAGTAGATGTGCTCATTATATTCTTACCAGAGCTTCTTGTAAAGTATGCTCACTTTGTTCAATAAGCAGTCACCTTTCACCAGAAATAATTAAATTTATCAAGAGTTGTATGATACATGGGCTAGTATCTGATGGGGAAAGGGTGAGCTCATTGTTCTTTTTTTAAATATATAACAAGGGAGAATCAACTGGTTTCTCTTTCATGATAATATTAGCTTTGTATATTTTAGAGTGACAGTACCCTGGCGGCATAGTAGTTAAGTGCTACAGAGGCTAACTCGTTGGCAGTCACAACTGAGTGTTGGTGGTTCAGATCCTCTGGGTGCTTCTTGGAAACGCCATGGGGCAGTTCAGTTCTGTCTCTAGGGTTTCTGTGAGTCTGAATCAAGTCGATGGCAGTGGTATTTTTTTATAATAATCTCTCACTCTGACGTGCATGTTATGAGACGCTAGCTATTGACACCATTTCAGTTTTTTAATTAGCAAGTTTAACTTTAGTTTTTAAATCCTTCTAACAATACTTCATGTCTGAAATCTGTGAATTTTGGATTGTGTAGGGGAAAACAATACTTGGAAGAATCTTACTTGTACCCATCACTCAAATGAAAGCTACAGCTAGATTAGCAATTTCAATTAAAGAAGTGAATCCATGAAAATAGTTAAAGAAATTACAGTGGGATGATTTTCTGATCTTAAAAATAGAAAACTTTTAAAGCCTTCCCCCAAAGGCAAAAACTATAAAGAAATGATTACATGAAACCATATTGGACAATTCTGTAAGCCAGCCAAGCCAAGCGCCTTTCTGTAAGCAAAATTTAAAGGCAAATAGAAAACTAGAAATGACATTTACAGTATATATTAAAGGGAACAGATGAATGTACATAATATATAATAGACTCTTGTAAATTAATAAGAAAAAGAACATCACTAATTACTTTTAAAATACCTACAAATTAAACAGGACATAACCATTTAAGGCTTTAGCAAGTATTTTTTAAAAGAAAAGAAAAACGATAATGATACCTACTGAGGATGTGGAACAATGGGAATTTTCATACATTACTGTGAAGACTATAAATTGGAATTGGTACTTTTTTGGAGCAGGTGAGGAGAGTGAATCAGGAAGTGTTTAGCAGAGCCTTCAAAAGTTGCATGCCCCTGGCGCCGTCAGTTCTGTTGTTGGTTTTAGGTGCTGTCGGGTCAGTTCTGACTCGTGATGACCCTGTGTGGCACAGACAGTTAAGAGCCTGCCTACTTGCTGAAAGGCTAGTAGTTCAAACCTCCCCAGAGGTGCCCCAGAAAAGAGGCCTGGCAGTCACAGAGCCGAAAACTC
Source organism: Heterohyrax brucei (assembly GCA_028571685.1). Lineage (NCBI taxonomy): Eukaryota > Metazoa > Chordata > Mammalia > Hyracoidea > Procaviidae > Heterohyrax > Heterohyrax brucei. The sequence goes on from CM053152.1 coordinate 44,133,008, forward strand.
TATGCGGCAGTTGTGCTCTGCACAACTGGGAAAGCCAACAATTATGCTACTAGAAATATATCCAATAAATAGTCAAACATATCTACACGGTTTTTATTATTGTTTATAAGTGTAAGCAAAGCAGTCATTCTGGAAAAAAAAAATCTATCTTCTGAGAGATGGAACACACACCAGCTCATCTTTCTGCTGTGGTAGCTATAGAACTTTAGGAAGACACACAACACATACACACACACACACACACACACAAAAGTCGAAACTGCTGCCATCGAGTCAATTCCAACTCACAGTGACCCTATAGGACACAGTAGAAGTGTTCCATAAAGTTTCTAAGAAGCATCTGGCACATTTGAACTGCTGACCTTTTTGGTTAGCAGACACCGCACTTAACCACTATACCAAGAAGGGTTTCCAAGAAGCCACAGACATGGCTACATGTTTTCCTAGCTGCTCACTTCACTACCTTTACAGACAGAGCATGTATAAAGCAACATAGGAGAGGGGAAAGCATGGGCTAAAAGAATGCCCGAGTCCTGCTATGCACTCACGAGTTAAAGTAGTATATAAATATAGGCATTGTTATAATAACATTAGAGCATGGAAAAGAAAGATCTGTGAATCCCTTTACCCATCTTTGTACATTTGATTTCATAACTGATATGGTGCATAAAAAGTCCCAGAGTAATTGGGGGTGGGTTCATTTGTATAATTTCACTGAAGTAAAATGTCAAGTGGTAAAATCTGGTGTACCTTGATGTGAACAGAAAACAGTAAAATATTTTGAAAGGCGTATGCTACCTAATTACTATGGTTTGGAATGTATTTAAAAGACAATTCTGCTCTTATGAAGATGGTAGAGGATAATTGGGCTGGGATGTAACCTAGTATTTCGGTATAGTGATGAAAGCAAGGCTCAAAGACCAGTGTTGTTCAATAGGACCTTCTGTAATGCTGGAAATATTCTATATCTGCACTGTCTAGTACAGAAACCACTAAACACAAGGGGCTATTGAGCACTTGAAATATGGCTTGTGTGACTAAGGAACTGGATTTCTAATTTTATTTCATGTTAATTAATTTAAACTCAAACAGTCAAATGTGGTTTGTGCTATTAGTTTGGACAGGATATCTCTAGAATTAAGCACAACACATAAAGTCTTTAATGTGGGTTTGTTTGAAGCACCTCTGATAATTAAGGTAACAGAAAAAAGTAAAAAGAAAAAAATAAAACAGACTCCATTGCCCTTGAGTTGATTCTGACTCATAGTAGAACTGCCCCATAGAGATTATAAGTAGCAGCTGGTGGGTTCAAGCTGCTGACCTTTTTGTTAGCAGTCATAGTTCTTAATCACCACACCACCAAGACAGCAAGATGAATATTTCTGTGTGAAATTTGCTTCTGTCTACAGATATATTGATGAGGAAATTCTTTGACCCAGGGAAATCTTGGTCTCAAATATTGTATAGAATTATTCACGTCAAATTCTCATGTTCACTCATTTGTTTATTGAAACCAAATATTGAATATGTTTATGTCAGATGCTGTGCTTGACATTGAAAAGATATTGACAGTCCAGAGTCCATAGGTTCGGGGCTTCCTTGGAATTTACTTAAGAGTCGTGTGGTACAGAAAAGACATTACAGAGGAGGGATGAGAAGATGCTGTGCAGAGAAGCAAACTCTATGATTAAGCCTTAAAGAAATAGAGGGGATTGAACAGGAGGCTAAGGAAAGAAAGATCCAGAGAGAAGTATATGGGAAAAAACAGGGATGAATGAGAGTTAAAAATCTCTGCAAATGGAAGTTGCTTATAAAGACGTAACTAGACTAGCACTCAGAACTGTGTGCAGGGGCATCGTGGTCAGCATCCTCTCCTTCAGCGTGCTCACTAGTGCATCATCATTGCATTACACAAAGCATTTACTGATTACGTGGCGTTAGACCAAACAATTTTAATATATTACGTTGTTTAATCCTTACCACGATATATGAGGCAAACATTCTTCTCACTTCATGGATGAGAAAAGAGGTCACGGGTAGTTCAGCAGTAGAATTCTTGCCTTCTGTGCAGGAGTTTCATTCTGGCCAAAATCCCTCAGGCACAGCTACCCACCCTTCCTGCAGTGGAGACTCCTATGTTGCTATGATGCTCAACAGTTTTCAGCAGAAATTCCAGACTTAGGCTAGGAAAAAAGGTATGGTAATCTACATCAAAAATCATTAGAGAAAACCCCTATGGATTACAACAGTCTGATCTGCAGCCAATCATGGGGATGGTTCGGGACTGACCATCATTGTGTGTGTTGTTCACGGGGTCACCTTGAGTGGAGGAATGACACGAAGGCAGCTAACAGCAACACTGATAAAGAAACAACGCTGCCAGTAAGTGGAGAGCTGGAGGGCAAGGCCAGAGCAGCCAGCTTAACCATGTTGCGTATCGTCTGCTGGAGGTTCTTATTTGCTTTTCTGTGAAATGTAAGCTACTTTTCCCTATATACACTGGAAAGCATAGGCATTCATAGAAGTTCACATGGGCAGCAAGAGGTATAGATAGAAATGAATGAAGAGGTTAATGCAACAATTCAAAATATGGATGAGAGGGGTTCTGAGCTGAGATGGTGAAAGAATTTGAAAAGGAGTAGACCTGATAAATGGAGTTTGATGATAAAGGGAGAAAAGATTGAGGTTGTCAAGGGTTTCGTTTTACTTGGTTCAACAATCAACACCCATGGAGGAAGCAGTCAAGAAATCAGAAGACACATTGCTTTGGGCAAATCTGCTGCAAGGGACCTCTTTAAAGTGTTGAAAAGCAGGGACGTCAACTGGAAGACTAAGGTGTGCCTGATCCAAGCCATGGTATTTTCAGTTGCATCATATGCATATGAAAACTGGACAGTGAATAAGGAACATAGAACAAGAATTGATGCCTTTGAATTGTGGTGTTGGAGAAGAATATTCAAGATACCATTGACTTCCAAAAGAACAAACAGATCTGTTCTGGAAGAAGTACAACCAAAGTGCTCCTTGGAAGCAAGGATGGCAAGACAGTGTCTTACATACTTGGGACATGTTGTCAGGAGGGATCAGTCGCTGGAGAAGGACATAATGCTTGGAAAAGTGGAAGGTCAGCATAAAAGAGGAAGACTTTGAACAAAACGGATTGACACAGTGGCTGCAGTAGGGGTCTTAAGCCTTATAACAATTATGGGCATGATGCAGGACTGGGAAGTGTCTTGTTCTGTTGTGCATAGGATTGCTGTGAGTCAGAACTGACTCAATGGCAACTAACAACAGCAACAACAGACTTGAGAAGTGTTTTATATAATTTCCTATATTTATAAGAAGTCTGGTTGAGAACATCTGAGTTATTTTTTTTAAGGCTCCCTGGAAGTTGTAAGTTGTTGCAGATCAAGTGTATTGCAGCTAAGGAGACTGCACTTGTCTTGTAAGATGTAGACCAGCCTGCATGCATCATCCATTGGAAGGAAGCAAGTCCTACTGCATCATCTATTTTCTTAAAATATGTGGCATTTACAGTACTGTTTGGGGATGTAACATAACTGAGGTGGGAACATCATGAAACTTCCCTTCTCATTAAAATCTTAGTGCTTTTTGATACTGATAAGTAGTGATCTGCCTTTCTGACATGTTAGCTGGCAATAGGAGAGCCAAATGTGTCAAAGACAGGCCCAGCAGACTTGTTCCTGGAGCACATCGTATGAGAGTTCTGTGGGTTCTCTGACATAATAAAATAGAATTTTTTTCTAAGTGCCAGATACTATTCGAGATGCTACTATTTGAGATGCTTTCCAGTGAAGTCATTTAATTTTAAGTTAATTAACCCTCATTTAGAAAATGGTACCTAGCACATGAAAATCACTGAATAAATGTAAGTAATTATTATCTCTGAGGCAATCTTCACAACAACCCCAGGAGCTTGGTGCTTTTATCACCCGTATTTTACAGAAGAAGAAATTAAGATTAGAGGGTTTAAGTAATCTCCTCAAGGCATACAATTAAAGGAGGCAGAGCCATAGTTGGTGGAGCTCAACCACTGTACTATCCTGCTAATTCTTAATATATGTAAAGTCTGTTGCATACTGTCTTACATTTATAGTACTTACAGAAGTGCCTGACATATAGTAAATTCAAAAGATTAGCAATTCTTATTGTGTAATATAAGTTAGAAGACTCTGGAGTATTTATGTGATTAAGTGCAACACTGCTCAGAAACAGTAACAGAATTTCTAAGACAGCTTTGGATTTTTCTTATGCACAGTTGGATTCATGTTTCCTTTAGGAGCACTGGAGGAAATCTGTTTTCTTCCCAAATAATCTCAGTGAGTCTGGCTGGCATAGCTGAGGACCTAAAAGAATATGCCTTGTAGAAAAGTTCTGTGTATAATTCTGACCTTCAGACTTAGAGTGACTGCTGCTAGCGACACTAATGAGAGTAAATGAAATCTCCTCCCATGATAAGTATTTGAATAATATGTCAATTTGTTCATTGTCATCTTGCTAGAAATTAGCTACTATGATATTAGCATAACCGGCAGTTGCTAGTGAGAGGTTGGAAGCCAAGAAAGGCAAAGCAGCCAGGGCATAGCCTGGAGGGGATGCATGGTTAGAGAGTCAAGGTCAAAGGAGGAAAGGGAAGCCTAGGCAGAACCAACCGGAGACTAGAACAGAGAAGAAAGCCGGGTGCAGAGCTGGGTCCTGACTTCTTTTCCCTATTATGTGGGTTAGTTGGGGGGAGGTGAGCGTCATCCTTGGTATAGGAAATTTTGGGACAACAAAAGAAAGTCAACAGATGTAGAATTAAAATACCTGTGGCCAACAAACGTATGAAAATATGCTCAACATCATTAGATATTAGGGAAATGCAGGTCAAAACTATAATGAGGTAACATTTCAAACCCTGCTAGAATGGCTGTTATCAAAGAAACACTAAACAAGTGTTGGCAAGGATTTGGAGAAATTTGAACCTTCACTTGCTGTTGGTAGAGCTGTAAAATGCTATGGCCGCTATGGAAAACAGTTTTGTGGTTTCTCAGAACATTAAACATAGACTAAACATGACTACACAGCTCTCCTCCTAGGTATACGTACAGAAGATTTGAAAGGAGAGGTACAAACACTTGTACACCAATGTATTGCAGTATTCTTCATAACAGCAAAGAGATGGAAACAACTCAAATGTCCATCAATAGATGGATAAACAAAATGTGTTAGGCACATGCAGTGGAATGTTTTTGTTGTTGTTAGGTGCTGTTAATTCTGATTCATAGTAACCCTGTGTACAATGAAACACCTCCTGGTCCTGGGCCATCCTCACAGATGTTGCTGTGTCTGAGCCCATTGTTGCAGCCGTTGTGTCAGTCCATCTCGTGAGGTCTTCTTTGTTGTCACTGACTCTGCTTTGCCAAGTACGATGTACTTCTTGAGGGACTGATGTCTCCTGATAATGTGTCCAAATTATGTGAGACACAGTCTCGCCATGATTCTTTCTAAGGAGCACTCTGGCTGTACTTCTTCTGAATAGATCTGTTCATTCTTTTTTCAGCTCATGGTATATTCAGTATCCTGTGCCAACACCATAATTCAACGACTTCATCAGTTTTTCTTTGGTCTTTCTTATCCACTGTGTGGTTTTCACATGTGTACAAGGACTGACAATTACGTCCACAAACTCATCCTAGAAAAAGTGCTACATACCTCATTGCTGAATGTCACTACAGTCACCTTTGAAATATTCCCCTTGAGAAGCTATGCACCAATGCCAGTGCCCTAGTCCACCCTTCAGAGCAATTTTGGAATTCTTCTGAAATGACCATAAGAGCTATTGTCATATTACCCTTGATGTCCTGAATGTCATCAAAATGTCTTCCTTTTCAATATTTCCTTTACCTTTGGGTAAAGAAAATAGTCATTAGGGGCCAGATCATGTGAATAGGGAGGGTGTTCCAATATAGTTATTTGTTTACTGGGTAAAAACTCCCTCACAGAAAACTATACAGTTAAGTTAGTGAATTTGCCGGCATGCCACCATGCACCATGGCTATTCCAGAAAGAGTTCCAAAATTGCTTTGAAGGGTGGACTAGGTGCTGGCATCAGTGCATAGCTTCCCAAGGAGGAGTACTTTGAAGGTGACCACAGTGATATTCAACAATGAGGTGTATAGCACTTAGAATAATTAAGTTCACAGATTTGTCAGACCTCATAGAGGCTATTGAAAATATCATAGCTTAGGTTAGTTGCACTTTAGTCCTCACAGTGACACCGTTGCTTGTTGACACTTTACAGAGGTCTTTTGCAACAGATTTCCTTAGTTCAGTACATCATTTAATTAATTGACTGCCACTTCCATAGGAGTTGAATGTGGATCTAATTCAATACTAGAGGAATTTTATGTGACTTGTGAAGGTAGAACATAATGTCCACAAGTGAAGATTCACAATGGAAATGAAGTTATAATTGACAGAAACAAAATCATCAGTTTCTATACTGCAAAAATTACAGGCAAGTTAAATTGTCAAGAAAAACATGTAAGTAATAACTAACATCGGTAGGTTGCTAAGGCAAGGCACCCAAAGATATGCCTGATGTGTCAGTTAATCCTCACAGCCGTCCTTGAAGGTAGACATGATGATTCTCCTGTTAAAGGCAGCACGTGCCACAGCCTGTGTGCTTAACTACTGCTCTGTATTGACTCCCTGTATGGAGGCGGGGCATATGTTATTTACAGATAGTATTCTTGTTATCTGTAGTGTAGGATATATGAAACATAATAGAAATAAGTTATAAGACATATGTCTGACATGCATATGCGTGATGAATTTAATATATAAAGAACTTGTATAAATATATAGAAAAATACTAAGGTAAAATGGGAAAGGGGCATAAATATGTGGTTCACATCCAAGTGACAGTAACCTTGTGTAAAACATGTTGAACTTCACTTTTAATCAAATAAATTAAAAATAAAGCAACACTATAATGTCTGTAAGGAGCCTGGTGATGCAGAGGTTAAAGGACTCAACTAGTAAGTGAAAAATCAGCAGTTTGAACTCACCAGCCAACCCGGGGAAGAGACGTGTGACTGTCTGCTCCTGCAAAGATTTACAGCTTTGGAAACCCTATGGAGCGGCTCTGCTCTGTCCTGTAACATCACTATGAATCTGAATTGACTCAAGAGCAATAGAGGTTTCTTTCTTTTTTTTTTTTTAAGCAAATGTTATTAAATGTCTTGCTGTTGGATTGTTTTTGCTTTATTTTAATAGTGGTCATGCAAAATTAGTGAGGTTGGAAGCCATTCTTGCATTTTATTTTTACAAGCACCAGTTGCTACTGAATCTGTTCTTATTCATAGTGACTCAATGTGTGTCAGAGTAGAACTGCACACATAGGATTTTCAGTGGCTGATTTTTTGTGAGTACAAGCATGAATTAATGCAATCTTTCTAGAAAGCAATTTGGCAATATCAGTCTGTTTCATTGATTTTGAAAATATGTACCCTCTTTGATGATAATTTCACTAGGCGTTCAGTTCTACCCTGGCCCCTAGGGTCGCCATGAGTCGGCTCCGACTCGACAGCACTTGGCTTTGGCTGGCAAAGAAATAATCAGAAGGGGATACAAAGACTTATATACAGAGACCTTTTTTATAGTATTGTTTATAACAGTAAAAAACTGGAAACAACCAAATGCCATCCAGTTGATTCTGCCTCACTGATCAATCCTACATGCCACAGAAAACACTGCCGAGTCCTGCACCGTACTCACAATCATTGATATGTTTCAGCCGACTGTGTCACTGTCTGCTTAAGCAACTGTGTCATTCCATCTCTTTGCAGCTCTTCCTTTTTGTGCTGACCCTCTACTTTACCAAACATGATGTCCTTCTCCCTTCTAAGAACATGTGGAAAGCTGTGAGCAAAGGTCTTGCCATTCTGGCATCCAAGGAGCATTCTGGCATCCAAGGAGCATTCTGGCTGTACTTCTCCCGAGACAGATTTGTTTGTCCTTTTGTCCATCTCTGGTTTATTCAATATTCTGTGCCAACACTATATTCAAAAACATCAGTTCTTCTCCTTATTCATTGTCAAGCTTTCACGTGCACATGAAGTGACTTTAAATACCATGGCTTGGGTGATGTGTATGTTAGTCTTCAAGGGGACATTGTTGCTTTCTAATACTTTAAAGTGCTTTACGTGTTTATAAAGTATTGATAGGAGTCGGAATTGCTACAAATTTTCTAGAGAGCTGTTTGGTAATATTTTTAATTGACTTAACATATTTATGACCATTTACCTAATAATTCTATCTTAAGAATGACTAAGCTGAAAATACTTTTACACAAAAAGATTGCTAATGAAAATGTTCACCAAAGTATTACTTACAATAATGGATTTTAAACACAATATAAATGTCCAAAGAAGGAGAACTGGCTATTTAAATTATGGTGTGTCCACAGGAAACCCTGATGACATGGTGGTTAAGAGCCATGTCTGCTGACTAAAAGGTCAGCAGTTCAAATCTGCCAGGCTCTTCTTGGAAACTATGGGGCAGTTCTACAGGCAATCTGTGGGTCACTATGACTCAACAACAGTGGATTTCTTTTTTGATGGAAACCTGTTTTAAATGTTTTATAAAAATGTTGACTGAGATCATTTGCATTTTATAAAATACTATCTACCATGTAATCTAGATACTGAAAGAGAAAAGCAGAAAAAGATTTAGAAAAGGAAATAAACTAAAATGTTGATAATTATCTATGAGGGCTAGATTAAGTTTTCTGTTTTTCTACTTTTCTATGTTTTCTGAATTTTCTGCATTAGATATGTAGTACAATAATAAGTGGTAATTGTATTCAAACTGTCAACCTTTGGTTTAGCAGCCATGCCCTTAACCACTGTGCCACTAGGGATCCAAAAATTAGATTAAAAAGACAAATTTTTAAATTGAATGCTCGATTTGGATTCAGCTATGCAAAATGTGTATCAAAAAGTCACACACACACACACACAAATAGCATTAACCAAAATGTTAATAGTATGGTTTTTATTTTCTTTTGTATGTTTTTTGGAATTTTTCTAAATGAAAGCAATCAGGGCAAAAGTTATTCTGAAAAAGAGAGAAGGGTGGCCAAGCTTTCTTCTTAATTTGTGGAATGGAATACAGAGGAACAGAAGGGAATTATAATAGGCTCTTCTGTTGCAAGACCCAGAAGAGCCACTCAAGCCAAACTTAAAAAAAAAATCCTGTGTAAATAAAGAGTCCAGGTGCAATTGGCTTCAGACTTCAGCTTCAGTTGACTTCTCTAGTTAGATCCAGAGAGAACTGAAGGACATCCTCAAAGCTCTACCTTTCCTTGCGTGTAGGTTCTGTTTGTCTGTGCCTTGCTGTGTTGACAGTGACTCCTACCCAGGTAGCAGAGCCAGATCCTGTGTCTCTCACTAGCCATTGGACAGGAATTTTGTGGTAGAAAGGCTACCAGCAGCCTGGAAATGACACACCACTAACTCCATGTCCCAATTAGGGAATTCTTAATTCATAGAAAATCCCAACAAGTAAGTGGCAAAGCCTGGCTCAGCTTGTGTACATAGCCCTGAACCACCACCACAGTCAAGGATTTGAGGGAATTCTGACCCCCTAGACCCAGTTCAATTTTTCATCTACTGCGGCTAAGGGGAAACAGGGTCAACCCACAGCAGTCACATGGAGTAGATTACAAGACAGGTTACAAGGAGAAAGAAGAATGGAATTATTAGGATGACAGTAACAACTGATATCAGTGACAAAAACTAATAGGCAAAATATTGTGCAAACATTATCTCCTTCAATTTTCATGTAATTACCTGAGATAAATTTATTATGCCCACTTTTCAAGGGGAAACTGATACTAATTTATTTTCCCAAGAACATGTAGATTGTGCATGACAGTAAGAAGACTTTTAAATGAGGTATATCTGACTCCCTTTGGACTCCCTCAGTGGTGCAAGTAGTTAACATGCTCAGCTTCTAATTAAAAGGTCAGAGGTTTGAGTCCATCTAGAGGTACTTTGAAAGAACACCTTCTAAAAAATCAGCCATTGAAAACTCGACGTAGTGCGGCTCTACTCTGACACCTAGAAGGTCACCATGAGTGGGAATCAACTCAACAGTATCTAGGTAATGTCCGACTCCATAAAAAACCTCCTGCCTGAAAGGTTGTGTCTTTCTTAAGGACGTATGCTACTTCAACTGCAATCAAGGGATCAGAGAAAGACTTTCCATGTTTCTGTGTGTAAGAAATAACAAAGAAGCCACCACAAGTTTTAATACCTTCCAAATTAAACATTTAGTTTTCTGGTTGCTTCTGTCTCCCTTGATATCCCTATTTTGAGAAGAACTAACCAAGAGAATAATGCATTAGAATACTCACATTATGTAAAATCCATATGTTAAAATCAGATATAAGATTCAAACATTATTAAAAGGATTTCACACTCCAATTTTCATCATTTTTGAAGGAGATTGGATACATTGCATATAAGACACTTGCAGACTATTTTCAACAGCATACTAGGTACTTTCAAAGACATGAAAGTAAACACAGTCTAAATTAGGACACAGAGAAACGACAGGAGATGAGAAATTCAAGGCAGGGAGACGAAATTGACAACCAGGAATAATGGTCTTTGTAGGACTGGCAGTTCCCCAGCCAAAGCAGACAATATAAAAGGAACCTAAGGTTATTTATACCTGCTGAGGATTTGTCCTACCTAGTGATTAAATCTCCAGGACACACTACATAAGTTTAGTTTAGCAGAGCTTTAAGACCTCGAGGTTTGTGTTTCCTTAACCTTCTTGTTTCCTATCCTTAGTTCTGCATGAAAAAGCTCATAACCTTGCAGTTCCAAGAAATAATTCCCAAAATAAATATAAGCATTTGATTTAACCAGGACATTGTGTCCCTAGTAGTTCTCTTTCCAAAGCCTACAGGACATACAAGTTGCTTTTGAAATCTGTCTACAAACAGCAAATCAAGTTATGCATTTGCTCCCCAGCTCAGTGACCGTTTGGAAACTGCACATAGCAGATAATGCACATGGAGGAACTGCTGAAGAGTAATTTGTAGTTAAAAAAAAAAAAGTGCTACCAAAGCCTTAGGATTCATTTAGCATAATTCACTTAGCTTTTCATTTAGAATTAAAACTCCATGTATTTGCTAATGTAGGTGACAATGTTTTGAATTTGAAAAATTAAAAAACCCAGCCAAACCAAGTGCCGTCGAGTTGGATCCAAACCAACCCAAATACATTGCTGCAAAGTTATTTTAACTCATAGCAACCCTCTAGGACAGAGTAGAACTGCCACATGGAGTTTCCAAGGAGCACCTAGTTAATTTGAGCTGATTAGCAGCCATAGCACTTAACTGCTACACCACCAGGGTTTCCTTAAACATTAAAGCGGTACACAATTACTACAGACTCTGATGTACGAATGGTCAGCCTGTACCCTGGTCAGGCTGGAACGACTTCCTTCTAGATCCAAAGACGGTAAGAAAGATGGCTGGTAGCCCCTTGTGCCCTTCTTGACCAAAACTTAGGGAGCATGGGTAAATAGGAAGAGTATAGACCTTGGAATCAAATTTGGGTTCTGATAGAAGTTGTATTTAGTAACTGTCTTGGAAACTTTGTAGGACCCACATGTCCTTGTTTAGGTAACCTGTTTGTTAGCCAGGACTTCCTAGTCCATTTGGGTTTCAGATAAAGACAATTTGAACTGATCTGAGAGTCTAACCCCCTTCTCATGGCCTCTGGGAATTCTTGGGGCTTTCTGAGGGATTCTATGGGCAAAATACTAAATGACATAGAAAGCATAAAAACAGGTAGAAGGAATACACAGAATCACTTTACCAAAAAAATAACTGGGGGACATTCAGCCGTTTCGGGACATAGCATATGATCAAGAACTGATGGTACCTAAGTAAGAAGTCCAAGCTGCGCTGGAGACATTGATGAAAGACAAGCCTCCAGGAATTGAAGGAATGCCAGCTGAGGAGTTTCACCAAACACATGCAACACGGGAAGCACTCACTTGTGTATGCCTACAAATTTGGAAGATAGCTGCCTGGCCAACTGACTGGAAGAGACCCCTATTTGCACCCATTTCAATGAAGGGTGATCCAAAAGAATGCGAAAATTATCAAACAGTATCCTTAATATCACACACAAGTAAAATTTTGCTGAAGATCTTTCAAAAACGGATGCAGCAGTGCATCAGTAGGGAACTGCCAGAATTTCAAGCTAGATTCAGAAGAGGACATGGAACAAGGAATATCATTGCTGATGTTACGTGGATTGGCTGAAAGGGAATACCAAAAAGATGTTTAGACAAAGGCATTAGGCTGGGTGGGTCATGGCAAATTATGGATAACACTGGGAAGAGTGAAATCCCAGAACCCTTAACCATACTCGTGTGGAACCAAACATAAAACAAAAGGCAGTTATATAAACAGAACAAAGGGATACTGCATGTTTTAAAATCAGGAAAGGTGTATGTCTTTCACCACACTTATTTAGTCTGTATGTTGAGCAAGTAATCCAAGAAACTGGACTGTTTAAAGAAGAATGCAGCATCAGAATTGGAGGAAGACTTATGAACAGCCTACTATTTGCAGATGGCGTAGACTTGTTTGCAGAAACTGAAGAGGAAGAACTTAACTAGTGAAGAGCACAGATTATAGCCTTCTGTATGGATTACCCCTCAGCATAAAGAAAACAAAAATCTTCACAGCTGGACCAATAAGCACCATCATAATACGTGAAGAAAACACTGAAGCTGTCAAGGATTTCATTTTATTGGGATTCAGAATCAACACCCATGGAAGTAGCAGTCAAGAAATCAAATGGCTTATTTTATTGGGCAAATCCACTTCAAAAGACCTCTTTAAATTGTTAAAAATGAAAGATGTCACTTTTAACACTAAGATATGCGTGGCCTAACTCACAGTATTTTCGTTTGCCTCAGATGCATGAGAAAGCAGGACAGTGAATAAAGACCAAAGAGGCACTGATGCCTTTGAATTATGGCATTGGAGAAGAATATGGAATATACCACCAACTACCAGAAGAATGAAGAACTCTCTTTCGGAAGAAGTAGAGCCAAAAAGTGCCTCAGAAGCCCTTCTCACATACTTTGGACATGTAGTCAGGAAGGACTAGTCCCTGGAAGACATCAGGCTTGGAAAAGAAGGTTAGTGAAAAAGAGAAAGACTCTCAACAAGATGGATTGACACAGTGGGCTTAAAGATAACAGTGACTGTGGGGATGACATGAGACCAAGAAATGTTTCATTCTCTTGTAAGTCACTGTAAGACAGAACCAACTCAGTGGCATCTAACAGCAGCTGTCTCTTGACCGGCTATTCCTCTGACCCACTATCTGCATATGTTGTGATCTCTTTTCCTCCTCTAACAGACTGCAGGTGACACCCAGCCCCCTTGCAGTGACCACCAAAGAATCCACTCACGTAGAATTGTCTAGTAATCTTGCTGATACTTTGGTATTAGCAAGCGCTAGTGGTACTGGGGAGTGCACAGCTTCTGTCCTCTCTCTAGCTGCCACTATCTTAATTCTCCTTTATTAGCTCCTCACTCATGTCTCCGGATTGTTTCTTAGGAATAACAAATAATTTCCCTCCTATTATGCAGAGAAATTTAAGCTCTCTTCTGCTTTTGTTTCCAGTTCTCAAACTCAGAGCATCATGATGCCGGCCTCCTTGGAAAACAAGTCACTGTTCTAAATAGAAAAAAATATGCTCCATTATCTTTAAAAATTCAGTAAGGATAGTGATACCTACCTTACCACTTACTAAGAAGTTTAGGTATAAAGTGTATATGATAGTTAGCACAGTGTATGGCACACAGTAAGTGGGCAATGACAATGATGAAGATGATCTGTACTGAGTAACCAGCGTTTACAGTGGCCGTACTTCACCAGGTGGCACTTATCACAATCGTAACTGTTTCTGTATTAATGTTTTAATGTCTGCCCCTTGCCCTCTGCTGACTGTAGGTTCCCTGAAGGCAGAAACTCCTTTTTTTTTAATCACTGTGTCACCAATACGTCTTACAGAGTCTAACCCACATGTTTATTGCTTTCAAGAATAACAGAGAATAAGTGGATAGACAGTAGGTGCTGAGAACTTTCTCTTTAAATTTAGTAACTTTGTAGAAGAAAGAAGTGAACAGGGCAGGTGCAGGATGATAGTAAGGTCACTTAAAATACACTTGAAATGCTGTGAGTTCTCTCCGACTTTGGAAGAAATTAGCAGACCTTCGGTGTCTTCGTAATCTCCTTGTTTCCGTGCATTTACAGACGCCTGTGCCAGCTAGTCTCCTCTCTGTATGTTTTAGATTTGCCAGCCCCTCTAAAGCTGAAGAGAATAGAATATGTGTTTTCCCTGCCAAATATTTTCATTATCTCACTAACATAAACCATGATTCCTAGATTTTCACGTCCAAGAAAATCCGTTTTACCTGTAATTTATTTGGAAGGTTTAGTTTTTTTCTCCTGTTGTCTTTTCATGGAAGATATTTTGCTTTTTAGCTACCTTGTTGGATCACAAATTATGGATAACATTGGGAAGAATGGGAATTCCAGAACACTTAATTGTACCCAACTGATACAGAACCTGTATGTAGACCAAGAGACAGCCAGCTGGACAGAAAGAGGGGATACCGTGTTGTTTAAATCACAAAAGATACGTGTCAGGGTTGTATGTTTTCACATTACTTGTACAGTCTGTATGCCAAGCAAATAATCCGAGAAGCTGGGATACACGAAGAATGTGGCATCCAGAGTGTATTAGCCACCTGAAATGTGCGGGGAGCACAATGATGCTTGCTGTAGGTAAGGAGGACTTGAAGTATTTGCTAATGAAGATGAAGGACTACAGCCTTCAGGATGAATTGTACCTCAAAATAAAGGAAACAACAATCCTCACAACTGGACTAATAAGCAACATTGTGAAAAATGAAGAGCAGATTGAATTGATCAAGGATTTTGTTTTATGTGGATCCACAGTCAATTCCCATGGAAACATCGGTCAAATAATCAAACACTTACTCAAGGACTTCATATGTATGCAGAAGCTGAACACATAATAAGGCAGACTGAAGAACTGACCCCTTAAATTATGGTTTTGGCAAAGAATATTTAATATACCATGGGTTTCCTGAAGAGTAAACAGGTCAGTCATAGAAGAAGTACAGCCAAGGGAATTCTTGGGAGCAAGGATAGCAATCCTTCATCTCACATACTTGGAACTTGCTATCCGGAGGAACCCATCCCTAGAGAAGGACATCATGCTTGTTACAGTTGTGGGTCAGTGAAAAGGAGGTGAACTCTCTCTGGGTGCAAACACTGCAAGTATTGTAGGGATGGCAGAGGATCAGGCAGTGTTTCATTCTGTTGTTCATAGCGTCGCTGTGAGTCACAACTAACTTCACAGCACTCACCGACAACAGCAACATTTAAGGAGGAAAATGTATATTCTGTGCTCTACTGAAGTTTGGAAATTAGAGTAGAACTGACTCCTGTGCTGCAAATTCTGTATATGAAGAAACAGCATTATCCACAGCAAAGATGTTAGGATTATATTCACTGTCCTTTGTGGGCACCCTTTTCTCATCTGAAAAATGGGAAGTCTAGTTAAGAAATGGATTTGAAACTATAGTGAGGCATGGGATCTTAATGGGCTGGTTTCTTCCCCCCACCACCCACTAGAACAGCTCTCAGCTTATCGATTTTAGATACTTGGCTCCCACTGGGCAACTCATTTGAGTAAAAAAATCTGTGGCTAAAATATAAGTCAGGAAGCTAATCCAAACACACTGTCATCGAGTGGGGTCTGACTCATAGTGACCCTAGAGGTCAAAGTAGAACTGCCCCACAGAGTTTCCAAGGAGTGCCTGGTGGGTTTGAACTGCTGAACATATGGTTAGCAGACATAGCACTCAAGCCACTATACCACCAGGGTTTCCATATCAGGAAGCTAGGAAAGATAATCTTCTAGGTTTAATAAGCAAAAGAAGTCAAATCACTCAGCACATATTTTCTGAGTGTTCACTGCTACATTAGTATGGTTACCAGACACCTCCAATTTCAGATAAATAGCATACTTTTCTAAATATAAGTATGCCCTATGCATGATTTGGGATATACGTACGCTAAAACACCATTTTTTATTTGTTCTATCTGGCAATTTTTTCTCTTTGGGATTGAAAAGTGGGAATCATATGCAAAAATAGAAAGAGACCATGAAGTTGACTTTCCAAAGAAAAAACTGTTGATTTTCTTATTTATTACTTAGTGTGATCCTTGGAAATTCATTGCATTGCCTTGTTGTCTTGCCTCCTGTTGCAACATACTGTCATTCCTCTGGCCCACCAGCAGAGGCAGCCCTTCCGGGTCGTCTGTTCTGAGATGCTCCTTTTCACGTCCTCTTAAACAGCACATAGGGAGCTGGTCATTCCTCACTTTCGTCTCCTCCTTCTGTTGTTATCTCAAGCGGGATCCTCACTCCAGTCCTCTCCCAGAGACACTATTTCCTGTGACTCACTACCTTTGGAACACTTTTCTTATTGAAAAATTGAAATCCATGGGAAAATAGTGTTCAATATACGTACTATAGCCATACGTACTATAACTACACAGTAAATATATCTGGAGGAGATCTGTGCCATGGAGTTGGAAATACTAAACACCCTGTGCACAGTAAGCTGACACCAACCCTAATGATCGTGTTCTGTATCTGCATCCTCAAAGTGGCTGTTAACAGTGATAAGAAGTGAAAACTACAAGAGGTCAGTGCCACATTAAACTCTGAAATGTTACATACCCAGGAGCATTCACACATACGTGTGCATGCACTGTTTATAATTTGTTACTGTGAGTCGGATCCGACTCGACGGACGGCACTTGGCTGGCTGGCATTAGAGATTTCATGGCCAGACTCTCTCTGTGAGAGAATATTTTCAAACAATTTATGTATGATCCACAGTTAATGTCAGTAAATCTAACCAAGCAAAACATTTTAAGGTGTGTATTTCCTGATGGTACTTTTGTAAGCAGTTGTCACCAAATGGGGAGTTTAATCATTTTCATAACTATTGGGTCATGGATCTTAAAAGGAGCCACAGATAAAGGAGGAAAAAAAGGAAGACACTAGAGGGAGAATTGAGTTCCAGATTCTAAAACCACTAAGTTGTACTGATATGATGGAGTTAGCTGTGTAGATATAAAATCTCAATAGTTTGAAGTTTAAGGTTGAACTGAAGTGAGTCCCTTGAATTTCTTAGCATTTGAAGGCATTTCCCCACCTTCTCTCATGCTGTTGAAAATTGAGTACATAAAATAAGAGTGATTTTTATAAGTTTTTAGAAACATTTATAGTACATTCTATCTAAGATCACTATGGATTAGCCAAGTTGCATGAGTATGGGTCCTGTTTCAAAGTCAATAGAAAAAGAAGTGAATTTTGGAAATTTAAGAGTAATTCACCTAGTTCTAGAAGTGACAGATGTAGTGGAATACTCCTCTTAGAGTTTCCTGCTTTGCTACACATCCTCAGTGTTCAGAAGGGTGCAAGGTACTACAAGATAACGCGTCTTACCGTCTGTGACTCCAGAAGAAATCAATTGCATTTCAAAATTGAGAAGTAGTAAAAAGTAAAGTGTAATCATTTTCCAATAACCTTATAGTGGAAGTGTGAGTATTCTAAGGGCATTTCACTTTAAAAATATTCTTAGTTATCCAAAATTAACCATTTGGGGTTAACTAAAATAAGATTGTGTATCTTGATATATACAAAAGGATATCTTAGACATCAATGAAAGAGCTAGTGAACAATTATTTATTGAGGGTGTTGAGTCAAAGTGTACCTGTGAAGACTGTTACCTAAGTTTATGTCCACAAACAGTATACAGTTTGAGATTGAAAACTTAATAAAGCATGAAAAATTATTTTGCAAAATGATCAATGAAACCCCACTTATGTGAAATCTTCATCATTTTTTCAAATTGTCTAGGCTTCTTCACTACATCACCAATTTCTTAAAAATATATGTGAAGGCATGAAAATAAAAGTAAATAATTTTTTTCCATATTATTTTCAAGTAGATTTTCGAAACTGAGTCATCTGTGTAGCTGGTGTTCTTCTCCATTACCATACATATACCACCAAGGCCACCTTCGTGAAAGGAATCTTCCCGCTTCTTGGAAATATTCCACTGTGTATTCTCACTGTTAGTTCATCTGGGTCAGATCTTACAGACCCTCTTCATCACCAGCTGGGAACTCTGGTGGCATAGTGGTTGAGAGCTACAGCTCCTGACCAAGAAATCGGCAGTTTGAATCCACCAGGCATGCCTTGGAAATCCTGTAGGGGTGCCTCTACTCCATCCTGTAGGGTCACTATAAGTTGGAATCAACTCAACGGCAATGGGTTTAGTCTGCTTTGATTTTTATCTCTAGTTCATCTTGTGTATTTATTGTTAGGGTAGTATTCCACAATGACTGCTCACATTAATTCCTCTGCACATTAATTCCTACCAATAGCTCTTTCTTTCCTCCTCTGTAAAGTAAGTCCCTTGTCTGTCCTCCATTGAGGACATTGAGTTAGCTACTGTTGAGTCAGCCCCTGACTCATGGCAACCCCGTGTGTTACTGTGTACAGTTGTTCCATAGGGTTTCCTTTATGAAATCAATTTGCCAGGCTTTTTTTTTTTCCTGTGGAACCGCTGGGTAGGTGTGAACCACCAACTTTGGGTTAAAAGCTGACTGCAAACCAGTTGTGTCACGAGAGGTCCCTCAGACAGTCTACACTGACCTCCCAAATTGTATTCATCGTAGGTATTAGTGGTACTAATGAGCGTCACCAGTAGCATTCATGCCTTCATTAAACTTACAGTCTTATGAGTGATAGACACTAAACAAATAGTTTAATAATTTTTATGACTATAATTGTGATCCAAGCCAAGCCAAGTACCGTCGAGTCGGATCCAACTCATGGTGACCCTAATTGTGATAGCTGCTATAAAACAAGACTGTGAGGTCCTAAGAAAGCAGACTAGAAACCCTGCCGGCACAGTGATTAGAGCTATGACTGCTAAAAAAAAGAAAGGTTAGCAGTTGGAATCTACCAGGCGCTCCTTGGAGATCCTCTGGGGCAGTTCTACTCTGTCCTGTAAGGTTTCTATGAATCAGAATCAACTAGGTGACAGCAGGTTGAAAGCTGATAGCCAGCACATATAGAAAAATTAAGGAGGGCTGCCTGGGAGCCAACCAGGTCTGAGGAAAGAGAGTAGTTACCCTTATATAAGAAGAGAAAGGAGAATATTCTAGGTTTAGTAATTAGCAGAAAGGAAGGCACATGTGACTACAGTGGAGTGAGTGAAAAGGCGCACCTGGGCCTCAGAGGTTCATTCAGTACTTACAAAGCCATTTTAAGGATTTTGGACTTTAAATTAAAGACAGTGGGAGTAGTCCACAAGATCACCTCACCTCTGACACCAATTATAAGTTCAGAGCCTCCCAAGACTCCCTTTATCTTAGATGGAACCTAGAATCCACAAGTTTGGGGAATTTTAGCAATCCTGTAAAGAAGAACTGATAGAACTCACTGAAAGCTGTTCCACTTATGGCTACTATTTATTATAGCAAAAGGATTCACAATAAAATCAGCCAAAGGAAGTCAAAGTGCAGGGAAGTTCCGAACATGAAGTTTTCAGTTGTCCGCTCCCACTGGAGGCCTGGACAGTGCTAACTTTCCCCAGAAACAGTGTCTGATAATATGTGCAGAGTGTTGCCAACCAGAAAATGTTGCTGGGGTTTGGTCACGTAGATATGGTTGGCCATCCATGTGACGACCTGAGGTCTTCAGCCCCTCCGGAAGTTGAAGTGATGCTGTGCGACCCATAGCCTCCACCATAGATTACATTGTTTGACTATGTATGTGGACCAGAACTCCAGGTATGTACATTCTCTTATCAGGGAAAGTGTTCCAGGGGTTTAGAAATTAGTTCCCAGGAGCCAAAGGCAAGATCTTGCTTTGGGCAAGGTTAAGTTCTTTACTACAGAGAAATCCATTATGGTTTTACTTCTTATTTTCTGAAAAGTATTTTAAGGTCAGTTGACCACAGATACCTTTAAACACAACCAGCATGACTGTTAAATTAGCCCATGAAATCGCCAACTGCAATAATAAAAGCACATCTCAAACAAGGACAGTCACGGTCCTACTTTTCACTTCTGGGCAACACACATTTTAAAGAACTTTAACACACAAAAGAGTATGCAGAAGATAAAAAAAACTAGTGGCAGACATGGAAACTATTAAATAGGAAGAACAAACCATAAACTTGAAGATTCTTTACCTGCAGATCAAAAGATTATGGAAGGCACACGATAACTGTCTTTAAATAGTTGAAGATTGGTCAGTGTGCAAGACTTGGTTCTTTGTCTTTCAGAGGACTAAACTAGTTCCAAAGAGAGTCAGATTCAGAATTAATGTGAAGAAGAACTTCTGTATGGGTGTTGAAAAAGAAGAA
The DNA here is from genome assembly GCA_028571685.1 of Heterohyrax brucei. NCBI lineage: Eukaryota > Metazoa > Chordata > Mammalia > Hyracoidea > Procaviidae > Heterohyrax > Heterohyrax brucei. The sequence continues at coordinate 44,153,603 of CM053152.1, forward strand.
GCTAGCCACCTGCTGAATTGAGCCCCCAGGCACTGAAAGACTCAAGCAGAAGCTGAGTGATAAGGCTTTGAAGAAAGGGCCTCTTTACAGGATTGCTAAAATCTCCCAAATTTGTGGATTCTAGGTTCCATTTTATGATTTTTCTTTCATATAAAACTCACTGCCATCGTGTCAATTCCAACTCATAGCAACTCTGTGCTTGTATAAATCACGTAGTAGAATTCAGAAATGAGAAAATCTGACACTGTCCAAGAGGAAACAAGGAAGAAAGAAACAAAAACAAAAAACAGAAAGACAGCTGTGTCATTGAGATTGTACTATTTAGGCATGAAGAAAAAGAGCCACTGTGAGAATCAGAAGGTGTAGTTTCTCTTCATCACTCTCTCAGTGACAGAACAGAACTGAATGGTACCAAAGTAAAATGGAACTGCGAAGCCTTTGTTTATGTGAGATACTAAAAGTGAAACACTTGGTAATTTTAAAACATAGCCTACATACTCTATGGAAATATGTTACTAATACCAAACCAAACCCATTGCCATCAAATCAATTCTGGCTGACAGTGACCCTATAGGACAGCATAGGACTGCCCCATAGAGGTTCCAAAGAGCACCTGGTGAATTGGAACTGCCAGTCTCTTGTTTAGTAGCTATAATACTTAATCACCAGAGGACCAGGGTCTCCAAAATACATTACCAGGGTTGTTAAAAAGAAAAACTGGCCATTAAGCTAAATAGGCAGCTGTGCAGCCCCAGTCCTTTTTTTCTCCGGTGGGCTGGGCAGAGGTTTCCAGGGAGGCTTTTCATTCCTTGTTACATTACAGAGGCTGCAGTAACCAGGGTCATACCGCCTGGGTGCAGTGTCACTGCGGAGACTTCCTCTCCTTCAGCCTCCTCCTCACTGACCTGCACTCTCCAGGCCCTGGGACAAGGGTTGTTGTTGTTAGGTGCCACTGAGTCAGTTCTGGCTCCTAATGAAGCCGTGTAGCAGAGCAGAAGTGCTCCATACAGTTTTCTTGGCTGTAATATTTAGGTGGTTTTCCTGTCGAACAGCCAGGTAGTTTTGAACCACCTGCCTCTGGTTAACAAGCAAATGCTTGACTGTTTACAACACCAGAGCTTCCTTGGGAAAAGGGTAAGGGAACAAACAAACAAACAACCAAGCCATCATCATCTAGTCGATTCCGACTCAACTGTGCCATGGGGTATCTCAGGAGAGCTTGGTGGATTTGAACTGCCTATCTTTTCGTTAGCATTCAGACTCTAAACCATACACCAGCAGGGTTTTCAGGGAGAAATCAAGCCACCATGGTGAGCACCTAACTCGAGCACACATCGTGCCCTAATCTGGTAGAAGTGTTCAGCCTCATTAAGAGTGATTCTAACATGTCAGGTATTTGAATGCAAAAGAAGAGGGAGCTCATTTGGGTATCACCAAAAATCATGCCACATTATATATAAGGGCAGCCCACATTGTTAGAAAAAGCTTCTTTAGTTGAACCGAAGTCAGTCGCTTTGAAATTTCCGTCTATCGTTTCTATTCCAGTAGCTGGAGCAAAAGCAAACACAAATAAAATAAATGAAGTCTGTCAGACTGGCTTTGTATGCTACACCAACAAATATTTGAAAGCAGTTTTTCTGTCTTCATCTCTTGCCCACAATCTTTCTTCATAGTATTCCCTCTTATTGGTAATTCTTGCTGCCATTTGCACTTCTCTTGTTTAAAAAGAGAAACAGGTAGGGTGAGCAGAGAAATGAGAAATCTGGAAGTTGGTTCTGAGGTCACCACTGAGCTATATACATGGGCCCACAAAGTACAGGTTCAGCTCGTGAGAGACATAGCCTGAGGATTTTAAAAATTAAACAACATATTAAGTCCACTTCTTTCAACACAAAATTGTCCACATTAGTTTTGTGCCTTTCAAAACATGTCATCTACTAAAAATGTAGATTATCAAGCAAACTGGGCTGAGTCTGAACAGCCTTTTGAAGTTGAGTTGGTCATCACTGTACTTTGGCTCTTGTTTCTGTACCCTTTTCACTCTTAATACAACCTGGCCTCTTTATACTCTCCTTGTATCTGCTGTTCTGATCTGCAAATCTCTTCCTGACACTGTTAGGGGCTTTGTATGTCTGTAAGGGGAGAGTACCTGACAGTATGAAATGCTAATAGAATGGCAATGATCCTTTTCCATACCCCTAAATCTAGAGTTTTGTGTGTGTGCAGTTAACAGTCTTAGAAGGTTCTTGGTTTGGAGATTCTGGGACCATGGATACATTAATGGAAGATTAGTACAGACTGTGATGCCTGGAAAAAAATGTCTAAGACCACATTTCAAATAACTCTTGACAGATTTTATAGAGAAAATCTGCATGATTAGCTTGAACTTTCTAAACTAAAAAACAACCGACTCTGTGCAATTAGGAAATATAGAAAGACTTTGTATTAAAAATAAACCAGATTTGCATACTATAAATGACATATTTAAAAAACTGAAAATGGTCATGATTTTTTTTTTCTTGGAAAGAGAAAACTGTTCTCTTCTTCTCTGGAAGAATAATCCTCTTTCTGTTTTTCACTATCGCAAATGCTCTTCCTCCTTTTCACCCAGCAAAATAGATGCATAATCCTAAAGTCTGGCTAGAGCCCTGGAACAAAGTGGTTAAGAGCCCAGCTGCGAACTAAAAGGTCAGCAGTTTGGTTTGGTTTGTTTGTTTTCCTTTTTTTTTTTTTTAATTCTTCTCTTAAGGTCCATTAATAATCTTCAAAGCTGTCAAGCTACTGAGACCTTCAAGTGACAGCAGCTTGTAAAATTTAATATGTCTTCGTTCATCCAGATTTTGTTTTAGTCACATGACGTCAAGTTGATTCCAATTCATGGCAACCCTCAAGGACAGAGTAGTACCACCCCACAGGGTTTCCAAGGAGCAGCTGACGGATTTGAACTAATGACTTTTTGATTAGCAACCATAGCTCTTAACCACTGTGGCCCCAGAGCTCCTGGAGAACGTATAAACTCAAGTTTAAAACGTTTGCAGGAAGACAGCACAGGGTGATGACTTTTGTGTTGAAAGGACTTTTGTGGACTCAGAATTGTGAGAATGCTTGTGATCTCCAAAATTCATTCCTCCTTCACCCCCTCCTCCAGCTCCTCTCTAGATATTCCATATTCATTTCTAAATAGAAGTAATTGAAAATGTATCTACTACAGAACTAGCTCAAAGAAATGGATCTCTAAATCAGAAAAAAGAAAAAGGGCAGTCTTGTGAAGGCAATATTAAATGCTGAGCAGCACCTCTAACCAGGAACCTAGAAACTTCCATTCTGATGTGGGCTTGTCTACATCACACCTCTTAATCTCTAACCTTCGTCTCCTCACTGGGGGACAATCGGGAGCTGGAAGACAGAAGTACAGGTAACTTATTTCAAATGTAAAAGTATTGATGAACTTCTCCGCTTGTCTTCTTTATTTATGCACAGCTGTTGTTGCATCGGAAAAATCGCACCATATCTAGCTATAATTAGGAAAACAACTGGACAACAGTGGGTTTGGTTTGGGTTTTATCGCTTATGGTGACGGTGTGGGGAGACAGGACTCGTTTGTGTGTCAAGCCTAATCATGTGGCAGCTGGCTGCTGGTAGGGAACTTCTCTGATTTCCCTCTCTCCACTGTGTGAGCTCAAAGGATGCTTCTACAAACTGTCAGCCTCCTGAGTCTCAGAATGCCTTTCAGCTACTCTTTTGAACCTTTAAAGAGGATGGTTTTGGGGGGCGGGGGGGGGGGAGTTGCTTCCCTTAGCGCCTAATCATTTCCAGGTACTAGTTTAGGCTTCTTAAGTCTCTGAAGACACTAAGATGCTATTAAATGCATCACTGCTGTGGTGTGCCTGAAGGACAATAGTGAACACTTGTGTGAGTGTCCAGCCCAGACAGGAAATAGCCTGAGTACCCTGAGGCAAAAGCCTTTGCAGGAGAAACAAAAAACAACTGTTTCATCTGGGACAGGGCCTGCCACTTATTACCCTTTGCTGTGTTTTTACTTTCTCCCTTGGTTTTTTCACTTAATTCATTTGAAGATTTTTTTTTTAAACTTACCGTGCCCCAGGCCCTGCTCTACATGGCATTATCCTGTGTGTAATATTTCTTTTGTTTTCCTGACATCCCTGGTGGTGCACTGGTTAAGCGCTCCACTGTTAACCAAGAGGTCAGTGGTTTGAACCCACTGGTGGCTCTTTGGGAGAACAGACCCTTCTACCCTTCTACTCCCCTTAGGAGAGCAGAACCCAGTCCTCCTCTGCCTACCGGGTCACTGTGAGTCGTAATCAGCTGGCAGGTATACAACATCATGTTCTTTCCAGATCCAGGGAAAGTCATCCCCATAACTGCAGATCCTAAAAGGTGGGACTGGGACACTGCAGTCAGTACTTACAGATTCACACAGTAGATACAGTGTCTGATAAATTGAAATATTTTGAATATGATTGTGTTTAAAGTAAATGTTTATACAGCAGATGAGTTTTCATTTAAGAATTTCTACTTACGCAAACTATTCAGTAATACTGGTTACATTTTCCGCGATGTGTCATTATTCTCTTTCAATCCATTCTGGTAGTACCATTTCGAATACTCTTAATTTCCCTACCTCCTTGCTGACCTAACTTTGCTTTAGAGTAATTGGTGGCCATTTGGTCACCTACAGATGATTTTTAGATGGCCTCAGTACTCATGAGTGATAGTCTTTATTTTATGAGCCAGACTGTTATTTGGCTAAAAGATGACCTCAAGAGATGATTTCAATTTAAGGCTTAAAGTGTTTGTTAGCACATCAGTCCATGGGAGTCTCCTAGTCTCACCCAGTCTAGAAATTGAAGTACTGATACCGCACAAGAGTGGTTTTTATCATCTACAGGGGTGGTAATGCTGTTTGGCTAAGAATTTTTTTTCTCTTCAGCTGCTGCGGTTCTTATTTTGCATCACTGTGACTGTTACTGGCGTGTGTCTGTGTGCAGGACGCAGGGGGTGGTTTGAAGTACAGCCGTTGTGAGAGAGAGAAATGCAGTATGTTTGTTTTACTGGTTCCGTTCACGAGCACTGACATGGGGGGTTATAATTCGAAAATTAGCTTTGTTTTCTGTCTCTCTGGGCAGGGCTATTTTCTCTATAAAACTGCGGCATATATCACTTTGTCCTTTGCCTTATAGTAAGAATATCACAGAATAATAAAAGGTTGTGAGATTTTAATTAGGTTAATCTAATTTATTGTGACATTGGCTTTGGGGGATCATAGTTCCCAGTAGCATGTGCCTCATTTTCAGACCTATTAGCTAGCTACTCTTATGTTGTAGGGCGTTGTATCGACTATAAGGAAGGTATTCTGCCATAGAAATGATTTTTTATATGTCGTAGATTGGGGTCCCAGTGATTCTTCTATCATGATAGTCGGATGTAAGGCCTGGTATTTTTATAATCTCCAGTGGTCTTCTCTTTGTTGTTTAACCTCTATTAACTGTGATTATATTAGTGAACCAGTCAGGGCTGATTAAATGTCTTGGTATAGATGGGGTCTCCTGGCTGATTCTAATGAGGGAGTTGCTGAGCTGAAGGAGTGTGTATCAGCCGTCTGAGGCTTTCCTCACTGACAGGCTGGAATGGAATGTTCCTGGGGTGTACTCGAGCCCAGCAACTCCTCAGTGAACTATCAAGACACCCTCAATAATTATTCAAATGTGAGTTTGCATTTTATGCTGACATTTAACAGGTGCTCAATAAAATTTGGCTGAATGTCTTCAGAAGGAGAATGAACAGGCAGAGAGCTTGGACTGTGGGTCAGAATGACCTAGGTTTAAATTCAAGTTCTTTAGAATTTCTAAGCCACACTTCCTTCCCCTACAAAATGTGAATAATAACACTAAATGATCTGAGGATTAAATAAGATGATGAAAAGTATGCATTAGCATAGTGTATGACTCAGAGTAGATTCTCAATAGGTGGTGTTTAAAGAACTGATTGAGTTAAAGGAGGTTTAGGGAAGTGATGTAGCATAATGTTTAGCCTCTGGAGTCAGACTTATGAAAGATGAGTCCTGATTGTGTAGTTTTCTGGCAGTATCGTTTTCTGAAAGTTTCTTAACCATTTTCAGCTGTATTAGTTTACTCTGACTAACAAATATAGTAGCTTAAAACAGCATGCATTTCTTACTTTACAATTCTGGCAGTCAAAACTCTTGAAAAATTAAGGTCTCAGAAAACGTGGCAGCTCTAAGGGAGCTCTGGTGGCGCAGTGGTTAAGAGCTTGACTGCTAATCGAAAGGTAAGTAGTTTGAATCTACCAGCCACTCCTTGGAACCCCATGGGGCAGTCTGCTCTGTCTTAGAGGGCCCCCGTAAGTTGGAATTGACTCGACAGCAGTGAGTTTGGTTTTGGTCAGGGAGGAATTTGTTTATGTGCCTTTCCCAGTTTCTAGAAGCTGCCTGCATTCTTTGATTCGGGACCCATTCCTCCGTCTTCAAGGCTAGCAGTGTAACATCTTCAAATCTTATGTTCTCTCTGCCTTTCTCTCTCTCTCTCTCTTTTTTTATCTCTATCCTGCTTCCGTTGTCACATCTTCTCTGACTCTGAGTCTTGCGACTCACTCTTATAAGGACCCCTGTGGTTATGTTAGGCCCATCCAGATAATCCAAGGTAGTATCTCCATATCAAGATCCTAAACATAATTACGTCAACAAACTCTTTTGCAATGTCAACGTAGTATATCCACAGGTTCCGAAAATTAGGGCATGATTGTCTTTGGGGAACCATTATTCTGTCTGCAAAATAAGCGTGGATTTGTTCATCTACAGAGTAATATATACGACCTGTCTCAGAATTGGAAACCCTGGTGGCACAGTGGTTAGGAGTTCAGCTGCTTACCAAAAGGTCAGCAGTTGTAATCCACCAGGCACTCCTTGAAAACTCAATGAGACAGTTCTACTCTGTCCTATAGGATTGCTATGAGTAGGAAATGACTCAATGGCAATGCTTATTTTTTTTATCTCAGAATTAGGTAAGAAATGAATTAGATAATCTGTGTAAAAGATATAGTTCAGAGCCTACCTACATGTCGTAAACACTTAATGAGTCTTGGTTATTATTATTATACTCTTAGTAAATGAATGTCCTGGTCTTTTCCTGCTATATAACCCAGCCATCGATGGTGCCTCTTCCTCAACAAGATGACTCAGAGAGCCTGTGTGACCCAAGACTGCAAAAAGTAGGTACATTCCCACCAGCTGTTCTTTCCCACTGAGATTCTTGGCAACCACCAACTTAGAGTCATGGTTCTCTCAAGAAGCAGAGATTTCTTCCAGTCCTTCCTTAATTTCAGACAAAGTTTCCTTCAAAGGAAGGGACATAACGAAGAGCCTTATTATTTGTAGAACAGATCCAGAGACTGGGAATAAGGGCTGCCTCTGTTTCTTCTCTTTGTGTTCTGTACCCCTGTCAGCTCAGTCTTCCCTTGGCTAGGAGAAAAGACCCTGGGATGCAAATTGCCGTTGTTTACTGCAGGGATCTTGCAGCTATAACTATTGGCGGCTCATACACTCTGCCTGTTCCTTTTGTGTGTGGCCTATTTAATTTTGGCATGTGCATTCATTAACCCAATATACTTGACTGTGCTTTCTTCAGATGGCAATGATCAGAGCCCCTACAATGTCATTACTGTGTCTGGAGTTGTTTTATTTTATAAGCCTGCGATATTCTTCATAGATTCTCTTTGGTGGGGGAAGAAAATAAAAAGTATACTCTTAATTAATTTAAAATCTAACTGCAGATTAGCCTCAATTTCATATTTTACTCGTACGTAAATCTAAGTTGACAAGTTGTTAAATATAGATTATATAAAGCCCTATTTTAATTGCCTACTATTAAAAAATGAAATAGCTCCTTCTGCAATGTAGAACTCTTGAGACTTCTAAAAAATACATCTTATAGCACAAACATTCAGAAACATGCAGTGGAATCAGACTGAGAGAAAAGAGCTATTTGAAAAATCAATGGACATTTAATTTTTAAGTGCTTTAAGTCCTTTTCACTAACACCTTTGCCATTTAAAAAGGGAGCAAAGGAGTAAAGAGTTAAAGAAGAGGAAAGGACAAGAAGCAAAGGCTGGATCAGAGAAAGAGGGAAGAAAATAAAAACGAGAAATAGAAGAAAATAAGGGGAAAAAGCAAAGGATATAGCTGTCTAATGGCTGGCAGTCTCTTCCCTTAGCAATAAATAAATAAAAGAAAAACATATCACAACCCGTCTTGCCTCTCTTTCCTCCTGTCACCCATTAGCACATGTCACAGGTTGTGCCTTTTCCCACTTTAGTGTGTGTGCTTGGGCAGTGTGCCATCAACACAACCTCAGGGAAAGCACCCTTGGTATTTTAGTCTTTCTTAAGCAGCCCAGTGGCCTCTGCAGTCAGCCATGCCTGGATTTAAAACCTAAATTGGTCACTTGCACAATTGTTTGATCTCTGTAAACCTTGGTTTCCACATCAGTAAAATGGGAATAATGCTACCTACCTTTTAGTGCTCTTTTCTGAACTTAATGAGAAAACGTTCACATACTGCTTGGTACACAGTAAGCTTTTCTTTTTAAATGGAAATTATTTTATATTGTATTTTGGCAGTTATCATCATTGTTATCATTATATTCACAGAAGTCTAATTTTCTTGTGTTATTGCAGAAAATAGTATACTCTGCCTCTCTTCTTCTCACCTCTCCAGACTCAGAATCCCCACACCTAAGAATAGTGGAAATTGGGAAGTGCACAAGCCTCTCTGACCTACATCTGGCTGTGCCCGCTGCTCAAACTTGTACCCTAGCTGTCACTCTCTTTTCACCAACTGTCTTCATGGAGGTCACACTCCAGAAATACAGATAACAGTTAGTTTATAGTCAGTAGCAGCTCTGTTTTTTTCTCAGCACAGTAGAACCGGGCAAGTGGCATTCTGTTTTATTCTACTACTCTTTTTAAGGTTTCTAATAAATCTTTCTAAGATGTAAAATTGAAAGATGGATTAGAAACCTTTATAACACCAGGAATCAAGATGGCAATGTCTTAGAGCACGTTGGATTTTTCAAGTGCGATCTTCTTTCTGACACATGGAGAGTGAATTTGTGTATTCAGGCACTCTGACCTTTGCTGCAAGAGGAGGGTGTCACCACATTCTTCCCATCACCACCACCACTCTTTTCTGTGTCCTGGCCTTTAGAAGCCACCACCCACATTCCCAGTGGACATTTGCTGTGTAGATGTGGCCACTGGGATTAAGCTGCACCCTTTGACTCATAGTTGGGGCTCCTTGTGACGTAAAACTGGTGGTTTCACTCACCAAATCCTGGCCCTCTTCTCATAAACAAGTTCATGAAGGTCCCATAATTCCTTTATTGTGTGTCTGTGGAATAAACATTTGGGTAGGATGAGGCATCATACCTTTTTCAGATAGCTGAAGGATCTAAATCTTAAGTTGTAGCTGGGACATCATTGCACAGCTTAGCTATCAAAATACACCCTGTCTTCTTGCTTCTTAATTGAGAAGCTAAATTTAGTTCAGTTATTTGAATAAATTCTAGAATTACAGTTGTTAAATTTTTCCCCAAAATTTCACCATTATAAAAGTGTGTCTGTGTGTGTCTCTGTATGGCGATGCAGTGGTTAAGAGCTCAGTTGCTAACCAAAATTTCAAATCCATCAGTCACTCCTTGGAAACCTTATGGGGCAGTTCTACTCTGTCCTGTAGAACAATTAATCATCTTGTCAGTTCTCCCTTGGCTGAAGCTACATTTTAAAGTGGGTCTTCTAAGATACAGAAATAGACTACAAAGCAACATGAGAACTCCAACTTACTATACCAAATAAGTTCATGGTCAAACTTAACTGGCGTCAGATTTCAGACTCAATCCTGGCTGTGTGTCAGATGCTTTTAACAAATACACATGCGCAGCTTTCAACCATAGACTGAGTAAATCTAAGACATTGGTATATTTGAAAACATCCCCAGGTTGGACAGCCAAGAGCTGCTATGGTAGGTGCTTTTGAGAAAAGACCAAATCTGTGATAACCCGTCTTTACACCATTTTTACACTGATCATTACACTAAAATGCTGAGCTCTCATCTCTCCAAAAAGAATTCCAAGATTCATCCTTCCAGCAGTAGAAGTTTATGTTCAAGTGAAAGACAATGTCAGAAACCCACTGTAGCCATTTATTTTAGGAAGAGCATTTTCCTACTATCCGGGGCTCATCTAGATGAAGAATTGAGTAACAGCAAATGAGATTATACTTTGCCTCTATAAAGAACTCTGAATGCTTTTTAAAAAAATTATATTGCTGAAGATTAAGACTAAAATGTAAATCTGAAAAGGCCATGTCAAAGGTCTTCCTGATTAGCAGAAACAGGCATTTAGTGGTTACCAATAAATCAATTAAAGGAGGGAAGAAACTTCCAGTAGTCTTCCTTGTAGTTAGTACTTTCAGGGATCATAGCACTTGGTGAGCACTGAATCCAGCATCTTTTCTTCATCCACCTAGAGCAAAATAGAGGAAAACAAAGCATGTGACCCATTTCATCCTGTTAAACACAAAGTCTGCAAGACTTAGATGTTTGCTAAGGTAGAGTGTAAGCAGAGCAGAGCCAGACGTTTCTAAAAACGTTTTTATGGATTTAAATTGTAAGAGTGTGAGTCAGTGGGTGAGTCTGTGTGTTTTTGTGTGTCTGGGTTTACATAAATCAGGACTCTGGGAATTATTTTAATCTCCGTGATTATTTCCAATACAGTAATATTTGTAAAAGGGAAGGTTCTATAACAAAGTGGTGCATAAAGTAATTCCTCAGTGACTTTTGAGGGAGCCAGGGATCCTTCCTCTTCATTCTCCTTTTGGTCTGTCAGTCACCAAGCCCTATTAAGATCTTTTCAGTTTACCAGTTTTAGAAACCTTAATTTGCCAGCCAGCCAAGTGCCATCGAGTCGGATCCAACTCATGGCTACTGGACATTATCAGCTGGAATAATATCTCTGGTGAAAAGAATCCCTATTAGCCTAGGAGTTTAAAAATTGAAAGAAAAAAATGAATTAAATTTCCTCTCCTTCCAGAAAATACTTCGTTTGGAGGGTAGCCACTTTAAACCCCGCCCCCACCCTGACCCTGACACTCCCAGTCTCGTGTTCTTCGTCTGTCCCTTGGTAATAATAATATCTTCTCCATGTTCTCACAAGGTTATAGAGAAAAGCATTATGTAATCTTCAAGATGTTACACAAATGTAAGACATCATTACTTTAAGCTTCTGCCTTTAAAACTCCTTACAGACCCCAGGTAATAGAAATGTGTGTTTATTATGGCTGTGTTTTATTAAAGATGTGTAGTGAAGCAAGTAATTTTGGCCATGTGACATTTCAATAAGAACTTATCCTTGCTATGCCAAAATGTAACTCATGTTTCTTCTACAACTCTGTAGCCTAGATTTGATTTATTTTTTATTTCTGTTTTACTCTGTACACTCAGTCATTCCGCATACATGTGCACTAAGGGTTAGAGCACTCCCTGTCCAGTTTTTCAGCCTTCCATGTAAGGAAACCCTAGTGGTGCAGTAGTTAAGAGTTGAGCTACTAAACAAAAGGTTGGCGGTTCAAATCCACCAGATATTCCTTGGAAATCCTATCGGGCAGTTCTCTGTCCTTTAGGATTCCTATAAGTCAGAATTGACTCAATGGCAATGGGTTTTTCATGTTTAATGGCTATGCTAAAAGAAGGGTGAGTTGGTGACCTCACCACCTACAACCCCATTGTTGCCATAGAGGCAGCAGATTATTTCCTAATAAGTGTGAAGTGCTTTGGGAGAGCAAAAACTGAGGACTTGTTCTCTGCCATTCCCCATGTGTCCTGTCCATCATCAAGTCCTACCAGATTTGTCTACTTAAAGATCTGTCAGATCAGCCCGTTAGCATAAGACGTGTATTCTCTCTTTCGTGAGCTCGAAATCCATTCAATGACTGTGGGTTTGGACTTGTAGCCCACAAGTCTTCAGCTCCGTTAAGCATGTGCTTCCACCCCTCAGCTTGCCTCCCGACCCTTCCTCTACTCAACATGCTGAAGCAATCTTGCCAAAACCTGCGCCTGTACATATCAATTCCCTTTTAAAACTTTGGATGACACCTAGTCTTCTGTAGGAAAACTGTACGTCTTCTAGATAAGACAAATAAGACTTTCTAAATCTCTTACCTGTTCAGCTTGTCAGTGTCTCCACTCACATTGTACCTTGCAATACTAAATTACTCCAAGTTCCCAAACGCATCCTATTCTTTCAGTACTCAATGGTGTTTTTCATCATTTGCTATAACTACAATGATTTTTCTCATAATTTTTCTCTTTAGAAAATATCTATTCATCTTTTAAGTTTTCTTCCACAGTCACCCTTTCTTTAGGGCAATTCCATTCTGACCTGTCAGGTCACTGTGAGTCAGAATCAACTTGACGGCATTGGGTTTGGTTTGGTTTGGTTTGGTTTGGCTTGGGTATAGCAGTACTGGGCCCAGTGCTTAAGAGCTATGGCTGGTAACCAAAAGATCAGCAATTCAAATGCACTTTGAAAACCTTATGGGACATCTGTCCTGCAGGGTTGCTGTGAGTCAGAATCTACTCATTAGCAATGGGTTAAATTTAGATATTTACATATATATATATATTTAGCTGTACTAGGGGCACTGGTGGTTCAGAGGTAGAATTCTGACCTTCCACGTGGGAGGGCAGGTTCAGTTTCTGCCTGATGCACCTCATGCACAGCTGCCCTTAACTGTCAGTAGAGGCTTATGTGTAGCTATTGTGTTGAACAGGTTTCAACAGAGCTGCTAGACTTAAGACCAGGAAGAAAGGCCTGGCAATCTACTTTCAGTATTAAGCAAATGAAAACCCTGTGGACAACAATAGTCTGATCAGCAGCCAGTCATGGGGGTGGCGCAGGACTGGGGAGCAGTTCGTTCCCTTGTGTGGGGCGTTAGCATGCTGACTGGAATGCAGCTAACAACAACAGAGCAGTACATACTTTCATTATTGATTATTTTATACCAAATTATAATTATTGGTTAGAATAATTTATTTCCCCTTATAGGTTGTGAGCTTATTAAGGGCAAAAATCATGCGTTTTTTTTATCTCTGGATCTCCAGAAACTACAGAGTGTCTAGCAAATTATAGCTGCTCTACAAATATTTCTTAAGTAAACAAATGGATTGATTCTCAGGAATGAAAGCAATGCATGTCCTGTATAATTTGTGGGACTGAGCCAAAGGAGGAAAAATATCTGATGGGGTTCAATCTTCCAGTAAATTCTTAGGTTGTAAGCATCTAGCTGATATGAAGGAATGACAGAAAGTGACCAGATTAGGCCTGCTGTGAGCCACGTGCCTTATGACATGCATTAGTCTCACAGATGGGTTATTTTCCCCATCATCTCCTCCGTATGATTTGGGCAGATGTTACACTCGCGTTCGTGATAAGGAGAGCTTCTTGACAATTTCAGTTGTTTCAGAAGCAAAATTATTTTCTGTAAAAACATTCCCTCCTTTGCCTACTGAAGCGTTGCTCTTTTCTCTTTCTAAGGCAAAGAGAATACGCTCAGGTACTATGCAGCTCAGATCTCAGTGATCAGAGTTAAATTGGAAACTGAAGAGTCCACAGTGGTGTGCGGTATTTATTTGGTTATCAGCTTACTTTCTCCAGGAGTCCCTCTTTTCAATCAGCGTGAGCTATAAACTGACATGTCCTCCCCACCTTTTTTCTATTACCCTGTGATTATGATCAGTCAGTAAAAAATGAGTATTCTCAATTTTTTTTCAACCTTGTTTCTTTCCAGGAAATTCTTGAGGTAAAAGTATGAGTGTACCCATTTTCTTTTTGTAATTATATTTTGTGCTTTCTGTTAGACTTCATGCCATTTTGTTTTTTCTTTTCCTCATAAGGTATGCATTCCACTTAGAAGTGAGAATTAGTATCATTGTGTAACTACTGATATTCCTTTTATGAATTAACTAATCGAATGCAATAATGAGTAGATCAGCAATTGACAGAAATGGAGTTTGCATCTTTTTAATTTTTGTTTCATGAGACGTGATTTGCTTTAGACATGATTATAAACTAAAAAAATATCCATTGCTATCAAGTCACTTCTGACTCTTAACAACTCTGTAGGACAGAGCACGACTGCCTCATAAAGCTTGCAGGAACTCTGGTACAATAGTGGTTAAGTGTTATCGCTGCTGACCAAAAGTCAGTACAGATCTGGTGGGTGTTCTTCGGAAAGTCTATGGGGCACTTCTGCTCTGCCCTATGGGATCGTTATTAAATCAGAATGGAACTTGATGGCAGCAGCTTATAGGTTCTCCAAGGCTGTAAGTCTTACCAGAAACAGACAGCTACATCTTCTCCCACAGAGCAGCTGATGAGTTGTAACCACTGACCTGTCATTTATCATCCGAGTGCTTACCCACTCTGCCAGTAGGGTTCTTGACATGATTATAATAGCTATAAATTAGTTTTCCTCATTTCAGCTGATTAATTTCTGAATCTAGTACAATTTGAACTTCACTTTCCTGTGAGTCAACTTTTTGAAAATGTAATTGAATATCCATTTCAAGAAAAACAAACTTAGCTCATAACCTTCTTTTTCTGTTTCATTTATTTATTCAACAAATACTGAGTGTATCATTTGTTCGTTGGATTTTGCTAGGCATGATGAAGAAAATTCTTGAGGTCGCTGTCTTCACAAACTTTAAAGAAGAAGGCATTAACTGAAACAGTGATTTCACAAACAGTACAAGTGACTAGCACAGGCAGTAAGTTCTGTCAGTCCAGAAGCCAGTCTGTGCCTCTGTGACATTTTCAATCAGAACTTTCCAGACTGTCATCCTTTGTGATTTATTTTTAATGGTTCTTTTCATTTCTTTCTAGCATGTAGACAGATGCAGGAACATGTCATTGGTTCTCTGCGCTATCTCTCTATTGCCTCAGCTCTACCTATGAGCTCTTGAAATAAAACTTGGAAGCTCTCTCCAGACTGTTTTGTGGATGTCAGATTATTATCTACCCACTTATTCTGTAGAACAGGAAATGGCGCTATATAAATCAGGAAAACAGCATTTTCTCTCTTATCTCTGTCTTGCAACCATACCTGCATATTTTAAATCTTATAAAAAGAAGATACATTAGAATTGCTGAATAGCAATAAATTGTTATCAAGTAAAGTTGTTAGGTGCCATTGTGTCAGTTCCAATTCATGGTGACTTTGTGTACAGTCATGCATTTCTTAACATCCATGATTACAGTCTGTGAAATAAGGAGTTATATGATTTAGACAGTATATGAACACTGCATTATATACTTAGCAGTATGGAATACTGCTGCTATCACTAACATTGGTTTTGCTGCTTTGGGGAGCCATGATGCACTTTACGGTAACATTTTATAAAGAAAATTTCAGAGAGATAATGTTACAACATTCAAGAGACATGTAATGCATGAACTTGTATGCTGCTGCTTACCAGTCCAAACACATACACTGCTAAACAGTAAACTTTATTTGTAAGTAGGAAAAGTTGACATAAAGAAAAGAAACTTTATAGTACAGTACATACATAAGCCAATAACCTAGATGTTTATTGTGACTCTCAAGACATACTATAGTGGGTTAAACATATATTGTGTCGTTATATACCTGGCAGCACAATGACTTTGTGTACAAGAGGCATGAGATACATATGTGCGGTGTATGCGAAGCTGCTACGTTCACTTTTTTCTAGTTTTGTCCTCTACATCCCATTCTCCAGTTGAGATTTATGAACTCTGTTATAACTTTATGGGACTATAGAGGAATATATGGTCAGATGTTGCCCAAACAGACATTGTGCAGCTCTTGACTGTATAACAGACCAAAACATTGCCAAGCTCTTTGCCATCTTCACAATCATTGCAAAATTTGAGCCTGCTATTGCATCTGCTCTGTCATTTCAGTTCATCTAACTGAAGGTCTTCCTCATTTTCATTGACTCTTTACCAAGCATGATGTACTTCTCTAGGGGTTGGTCCCTCCTGATCACTTGTCCAAAGTAAGCAAGACAGAGTCTGGTCATCCTCACGTCTAGAGAGTATTCTGACTGTACTTTTTTGAAGAGTCATTCATTCTTTTGGCAGTCCATCCTGTAGACAGTATTCTTCGCCAGCATCACATTGTATCCAGTCTTCTTGAGTCTTCCTTTTTCATTGTCCTGCTTGTACATGCATACAAGGTAATTGAAAAGATCATAGTTTGGTTCAAGTGTACATTACTCATCGAAGTGACATCTTCCATTCTTTAAGATTTCAAAGAGTTTTTTTTTTTTTTTTTTTTTGGAGGATGTTTTCCCAATGCACTGTACCTTTGATTTTGATTGCTTCTTCTGTGGGATTGATTTTTAGATTCAAGCAAAAGGAAGTCTTGGACTACTTCAGTATTTTTTTTTAACTTACCTTGCTTATTACTTATTGGTTGCTTATTGGTCCAGTTGTGAAGATTTTTGTTTCCTTTATGCTGAGATGTAGTCCGTACTGAGGGCTGTAGTCTGATCTTCACCAGGAAGTGTTCCAAGTTCTGTTCATTTTAGCAAGCAAGGTGGTGTCACCTGCATCTCTCAGGATGTTAGTGAGTCTCCCACCAATCCTGATGCCACGTTGTTCTTCAGAAGGTCCAGCTTCTCAAATTACGTGCTGGGCATACAGACAGAATGTGTATGGTGGTGAAAGAACACAATCCTGCTGTTCCTTAATACAAATTAAGTAAACTGCACTAATGGCTCTCATTATACTAACACCTGTTGTGAATTATGTACATAATATTCTCTTGACTTCAAAAACCAAGGCTCTTCTTTCCCTTCCTGACAATAGGCAAGCAATCATTGACTCATAGTAGCTGATGACACTTTTTGACCAACGTGACCAATACTGCTTTCACCAACAATTTTTTCTTTAGCCTCACTGACTCATTCTGCACACAGTCCCATGACCTTTTTAGCACTCTTCTGCTAGTAGCTCTATTAAATTTACCCTAGTTCATTGGTTCTGCTCAGTGTTCCCATGTCTTTCCACTTCCGCGGCTATAATTACCTCCTTCTCTGTGTTTTAATTGCTTTTATGCTTTTGTACCTGCACCACTATAGCTGAAGCACCTAATGGCAGGAAAAGTGCTTTCTCTGTCTGTGGCACACCTAGAGCCCAGGGTAGTTCCTGGCAGGTAGAAAGAACTCAGTAAAGATTTGCTCAATAAATGAGAGAAAGACATGGGGGTACCATGGAGGCTCAGAGAAAATGCACCAAACCAGTCAGTCATAGAGGGTTAGGGAGATTATAGTGCAAGATACCTCTGACCTGAGACCTGAAGGATGATTGCGAATTAGCAAGGCCTTCTGTCTTTGTGACCCTGTGTATGACAGAACAAAAGTTGCTTGGTTCTGCACCCTCTTCAGGTTCATTCTTATGCTCAAGTTAGTTGTTGCAGCCAAAGTGTATTCTGAATGCCTTCCAACCTAGGAGCCTCCTCTGCCAGTACTATGACAGTAGTCTGTTGTGATCAATAAGATTTTCACTGGATAATTCTCAGAAGTAGGTTACAGGCTTTTCTTTCTAGTCTTAGCCTGGAAGCTCCAGTGCAATCTGTCTTCCATGAGTGACTCTGCTGGTGTTTGAAATACTGGAAGCACAGGACCCAGCATCACAGAAACACAATCCACCACAGTGTGACAAACTGACAGACAGTGGAAGCTAGGCACAGGATTAGGAAAGTGTAGACAAAAAGAAGAGCAAGGACAGTGACTGATTTGTGAGAAAGCAGTGTCCTCTGAAAGATGGAAAAAGATTAGTGCCACTCCCCCTTAGGTTAGCTCAGCCTGAAAAGCAAACTGGAAGTTAGAGTGGTGTGTGTGCGTGTGTATATTATTAGGCATGTGTGTATGTGAACCTTTAGTTTTGAAAAGTTTAATTAGATACAGTAAAAAATCAGATCCATCTTGATATGTAGCCAAAAGCCCTTTTCCATGCTAAACGTTTCCTTTCACTTTGTCATTCTTTTGTTCTCAAGAGAAATTTTAATGTTTTTCACAGTTTTTTCAGTTTTAACTGTTGGCATTTTAATAGAATGTTTAAAACAGTTCTACTGCAGACAATAGTATGTTTAAGGAGAGAATTGTGGAGCTAACCACTTTGCATAAGATTACTATGTACAGGAAAGTATTGTAGGTTCCAAACACTCAGCTGAGAAATAAACACTTGGAAAATTACCTGTTTCTGAATTGAGGGTTTAGCTGCACAGGGAGCAATTGGCAGCAGGATGTGGTGGAAAGTTGATTAATCTCGGCGTCAGACCATCTACACCCTTTAAAAGCCAGCTGCCATCGAGTGAATTCCGACTTATGGTGTCCACATGTGTGTCGAAGCAGAAGTGTGCTCCGTGGGGTTTTTAATGGCTGTGATCTTACAGAGCCCTGGTGGTGCAGTGGGTGAGAACTAGGCTGCTACCCAAGAGGCTAGCGGTTTGAATCTACCAGCTGCTCCTTGTGAGTCCTTTGGAATGGTTTTGCTCTGTCCTGTATGGTCCCTGTAAGTCAAAATTCACTTGATGGAAATGAGTCTTAAGCTTGTGGACGTTCATCACTGGGCCGTTCTTCCTAGATACCTCTCAGTGGATCTGAAGAGCCAACCATTCCGTTAGCAGCCCAGCATAAACCACTTTCACCACCCAGGGACCTTCTGTGCCTTTTGCCATTTATTCCATGAGACTCTTAGTGCTGTCGTCACTGTATGAGAGATGTGTCTCCTTACAGGTAGTAGGTGGTTGTATTGGGCTGTAGCATAAGGTTATTTGCTGATTTAGTCTTTGTTGTTGTCGTTAAGTTATAAAATAAAAAAAAATTACACCCTCTCTAACATTGTATGTGGAAAACTACATACAGCTGTTAGGTGAGTGAGGGTAAAGCTATACTTTTTAACACACTTATAATCGTAAATAGCTTTTCTCTGTTGGTGGCATAAATATGGCAAGTGTGTTTACACACATGGCTGTTTGCTCATCAGCATAAGGATAATTAGACATTGTAATCATTTTGTCTCATAGAATGATTGAAGATAGTGGAAAAAGAGGAAATACCATGGCAGAAAGAAGACAGCTGTTTGCAGAGATGAGTAAGTATGGAACTTTCAAGGAATATCTGATAGCTTCCGTGGAACACAGAAAGAAAGACTGAAAATAGCCATTTAATTCCAATAGCATTTGTATTTTCCTTAAAATCCTAAATTCCTTGAATAAAATGAACATTTGGATCTTTTTAGCTTATCTGATGTAAGCTCGTGATTCATTGCCATTTGTTACTAGGATGTATATTTATATGAAGGAAAAAGTTTATAGAGATACATGAGCAGTTGAAATACATTATAGTTTTGACATTACTGTAGTCCACCAAACTTTCAATTTTGTGGTCATCCCCTGACACTACTGTATCTGGTATATCGATAGAATTTGGGAAATGAATTACTGAACATGTTGCCTGCAAAATAGTGTCACATTTTCACATAGGAAAGAAGAATGAGGCAGGATTACTGGGCCAAACAGTAGGCTGTTATTTAGACCTTATCAAGAAATGGAGAAGGAGCCCTGGCAGCTCAGTGGTTAAGTGCTAGGCTGCTAACTGAAAAGTCGGCAGTTCTGACCCACCAGACTCTCCAAGGGAGAGAGTTGTGGCAGTCAGCTTCAGTAAGGCTTACAGCCGTGGAAACTGTACGGAGTGGTTCTGCTTCACCATGTAGGGTTGCTGTGAGTTGGAGTTGTCTCAACAGTGGCAAGTTTGAATTTTTTGGTTTAAGAGGGGGAATATCTATTCCACAAACCTGTTTCTGAAAAGTACGAAAGTTGGAAAATACTTAGAGGTTGCCTGCTATACAAACTAAACACACAAACTCTTTGCATCAAGCCCATTCCAACCTATAGCAACCCTACAAGACAGGGTAGAACTTTTCTGTAGGGCTTCCAAGGAGCAACCGGTGGATCCCAACGGCTGACCTTTTAGTTAGCAGCCGAATTCTTAACCACTGCACCACCAGAGATTCCCCTGCTGTACAAGGGGAAGCCAAACCAGGACTATATTTACTAACTCCAGCAGAGAGACCATTCTGCATTTGGGTCATTGGTTTATGTAAGTGCCTGGTTGCTGTATATGCAGTCAGTGGGTAGTGTCTCACACATAGACCATTCTTCTTACTTATAAAACAAGAACTTGACATTGGGGGGAAAACACACATCTCAAATTAAATGTAAAGAAAAAGTAAGATTCTTTAAGGTCATCTTACCTTTCCTTCCCTACTTTGGGAATGAGAATGAGCAGGAGTGAGTTGTAACCCTTTTTTCCCTGAGAAGGCAGTAGACAAAATTAGATTTCTCTTGAAGATTGAAACTGGTGGACAAGAATGAGGGTAGGAGGAGATAAAGAAAAGTCCCAGATAATAAGATTCGTATTTTTCTTTGTCATCTACCGGTGATCTGGGAGCACCGAGACAGTGTTAGAACTAAGGAAGAAGAAAGAAAATTAAAACTGATGTGGGGAGTCTCAGTCATGTTCCTTGCTTTTAATCTGGGAAAGGTTTCCAATCTTAGAGGCATGTCTGAAGTGTAGGGGTGAGTTTCAACCTCCCAGTTTCCTAGGTCATGTTTGGTTCTGTATCTCCATACCTGGCATGGCTAGTCACTGAGATTGTGACCTTTGCTGATACAAATCTAACAGAACGAAGAAACCCACTGACTACCTGGGTATCGGAAAAAAAATCCCCAAAACATCACAAATGTCTTCCCATATCATAGATTCTAGGCTAAAATAGCAACATCTGGAGGTTTTTTGTGTTGTTTTTTTTTTTTTTTCAAGACCCAAAACCTAAAATGTGGAGGGGAGGTGGCTAATGGATGAGGACAGCTTCAGAATGTAGGTAGACTCAGAGAGATAATGAAGAAGTTCAGATTTTGAAAAGATCGCCATGAGTCGGATCCGACTCGACGGCACTTGGCTTGGCCATCTACAGAATAGAATCCCATAGATTCTGTATAGGTCAGGAACTTCTAAACACAAGCAAAAGTTGAGGAAAGAAAATCTGCATCTATTGGGCTTTTGTTGTTGGGGCTAGTGCCTGCCCACTTACAAAAGCCTGAGGACTGCCTTTGAGGCAAAAGTGCCACGTTCTGGCTGAGGCCATCCCTTGCAGTGGCTAAAGGAGCAGCAATTTCACTGATTAACAGCCAGTGTCTGTGTTGTCGTAAGGCTTTGTCGGTGTTAGTTGTCTTTGAGTTAATTTGATTCCTGGTGGCCCACATGTACAGAGTAGAACTGCTCCTTAGGATTTTCAAGCCTGTGACCTTCTGGAAGCTGGAAAGATTCCAACTGCCAACCTCTTGGCTAGTACTCAGGGTAGAACCGTGTGTACCACCTAGGAACTCCCAGTCTGTAAGGCACACCGGCATTAAAACACTTTAGGTGCCAAGCTCTTGGTTCCAGAAAAATAAATCAGTTGTAAGTTCACAGAAGTACATACAGCTTCTGTTTCAACACAGAAGGCCCCGTCTTCTTCTACCAGGAGTGTTACATGTGTTTACAGAGGAAGAGTCCCACTCCTGTAGTAGTTATTCAGACTGTGGGCTGGGAAGACCTGCTCTGATTTTTTTTTTTATGACTGAATGAAAATTACATTCCCATATAAATTTACATGCCCACCTATATGCAGCTCCCACTGCTCTCCCTGCCCAGCGACAGCACACTTCTATTCTCTGCTCCGTACGTGTATTATCCTCCCAACAACCTCCTATCCCCTCTTCCCCACCCATTCCCCTTCCTCCTGTAAGAAGTCAACAGGATGACGTCCTATAGATGCATAGAACCATAAAGCACACACATGATATGGTCACTCTGTCACCAAATCCAATCCATTCCTGTCTGAGAGTTGACCTCCATTATGATTTATGGACAGGGACAGCATCAGGGCCAGGGCCATGCTCCCAGTGGATCTCTGAGGCCTGTGGACTGTCACTTGCAATCTTTTAATGGGGATCTCCAGGCGCACCCCTTTTTTATTCTTGTGTTGCCGTGACACTGAACTTTGTGAGGTCCATCATGGCTATCACTGGCGGTGGGTGGGCACCATCCAGTTCTTCCAGATGATCACCGAAGACCAAAATGACATGGGGGAAAGAGAGCCCAGAAGTCAGAGAGACCCACGTGAGTGGTTGGCTACATCAATTTGTGACTAAAACAGAAACATCTTAACAAATTAAAAATGATTATTAATAATGACCATAAAAAAAAGGTGATAAAATCTTGGGGGGAAATCTTTGAATCTGCCATTGTAACATTAATAACTGTATTGATACACTAAGAATTATAAAAGTGTGCTAATTTAATGATTTTTTTAATTAGTCCTCTTAGTTTAAATACATTATCCCAGTTTCTTCTGTGCTTGCTGCAGTGTATGCACAGAAAATACATTGATGGCAAATATCCAACAACAATAAAGATTTAAATTGCCCAGCTACAAGAAAGACAAGTTTTATAGCTAGAGAAAGTGAACACCTCTGAATTTTTCTTCACTGGTGATAGACTTAGGAAAATTGTACATTCGGTTCCCAAACTGTAACTGCTCTTTTACAGGAACTTCTCAGGGCTGTTGGATAGCTTTATTAAATAGCAACCACAGTAATGTATGTCTTAGTTCCCTTGGATTACTAACTAATAGACTCAGATGTTGGCCCAAACTGCTGAACACATCTGACCATAACAAAGCATATCATTACTTAGGGCTTCACTCTTAGGTCAGCACTAAGCAGAACACATCTCCATTAAGCCAAGATTCTGCTGAATAAAAAAAAAGAAATGGCTTGTTTTAGAAGATGGGATTGATTTTAATAGCTGGACAGTCATACAAGAGAAAATGGTAATCTCATTGAGACTGTGTTAAGCAGCTGAAGAATCTAAGCTACCCCAGTGCTATCAGGACACCAGCGAAAGAAAAACAAACTATTGCTGATGAAGATTGGTGTCAAGAATTGGAAAGAACTTCTTCCAGGAATTGTTGATGGCTACACACGGCTAAAAAGAACCAAAAGTTTGTAAATCTAGTCAGCTGAGTATTATCTCTTTTGGTTATTGTTGTTGTTAGGTGCCGTCGAGTCAGCTCTGACTCATAGTGACCCTATAGGTTAGAGTAGAACTGCCCTATAGAGTTTCCAAGGAGTGCCTAGTCGACTTGAACTGCTGGCCTCTTGAGATTCTCTGCTTCAGAAATTACAGTGGATAAGAAAGTCTGGCAACCTCAGTTGATTGCAGCACGTATGTATGTATTAAACATCTGCTCCGAGCTCATTACCACAAGGAACAAAAGCACAAAAGAAAGGCAGAGAAAGAAAGAAAATGTAGTGTGTGATTCACAAGTAAGCAAAAGAAGGCTAACCCTATATTAAAAAGTGGGTACCATTTACTTTGATTTGAGAAGTTGTGAGTAGTGGGCTCTTAACCAAATGCCATCTTGACCACACTGCCCAAATTATCTGTTTATTTCGCTCCTTGAATTGAGACAGAAAAGACTCTAGTTAAATGTGAATGTAATCCTCACTTTGGCTTTTCCAGTCATCAAATAAATTCAGCAGTTTAAATGAGTCTCTCAGATTGGCTATTAGTGGAACAAAGCATTTCTACTTAAAGCTAAACTCGCCTCGTTTCTCTGTGCTCTCAGGGCGCATTTACCCTGCCTCAAGTGATGGTTACTGGAGGACATGTCTGAAGCTCTCACTGTTGTCCGTTCCTTTGGGACAGGCACTGGCCTGTGAATCTTAACCTTTCACAGAACGTGCTGAGTCCAGGCTTATTTAAATGTCTATGGGATCAAGGATGGGTAGATTTTAGTTGGAAGGAATCAGCTGGAAACACTCTTTCAGAACACAGAGGGCTGTCTAGTAAGATAAGGAAGGTCCTGGGGAGAGGGATGGTCACTATGAATTGGAATGACTTGATGGCAACAGGATTGATTTTTTGGTTTGAGGAGAATGATAGTGCTGCCCTGTACGAGAAGGAGTGGCCAGAAAGGGAGGCATGTGGGGGTACTCAGCAAATACTGTGGACTTGTTTGAAGGCAAGCGGTCCTATTCCAGCTTATTGGCTGCAGCCAGCATGTGTACACTTGGAATAGAACCTTGGGCATCGTTTTGCAGTATACACTGTGAGATTTTAGAAAATTTCAAAAATCCAGCAAGAATGATCCTCATGGTCCTGCTGCCATAGGCTGTGGTTGATATGAGAACATCAGAGGGCTGTGCCCACTTGCTTCTTCTGGCCTCGTGCTCCCCAGCCTGTTGAATAGGCCAAGATGGAAGATACCCATCCTAGAAACTCTCTTCCTTTCTGCTTTTTCACCACCCTAGCCTGGTCTTCTGCTTTTTCTGAGCACTCATTCTCTTTTTCTAGCTGTTAATACCCTCCGGACCTACCATCAGACTTTACCAAAGTTTATTCTTGAGGTCTTCTTTCAACACGTAATTTCATTGTCTCCCAAAGAATTACCTCTCTTGCTATTTGCTATGGGCTCTCACCAAGCACCTCTTATACTCTCATGAACCAGATTATGAGAAATAACCAGTTGCCCTCAAGTCGATTCAAGACAACCTCAGGTATGTCAGAGTAAAACTGTGCTCTGTAGGGTTTTCAGTGGCTAATTTTTTACAAGCAGTTCACAAGGTCTTTTTCACAAGGTGCTTCTGGGGGCTCAAGCCCCCAAATTTCCAATTAACAGTCAAGCACATTAACCATTTATAGTACCCAGGAACAAAAATATCAGATTTGTTGCCATCAAGTCAATTCTGAATCATAGCAACCCAGTCGGACAGAGTAGAACTGCCCCATCAGGTTTCCAAGGAGTGCCAGCAGTCTGGTTAGCAGCCAAGCTATTAACCACTGTACCACCAGGGCTCCTGTCAGGAATGGTCACTGTATAAACTTGACCTCCCTTCCAGCTTGCCTCCTCACTGTCAAGTCTTCTACTAATGAAGCGACTTGAGGTGGCATCACCACTGCTTCCCCTCTTAGTGCCTGTGAAACAGGAAATGTCGTTGCCAAGGCTGCTGTCCCCACTGTTTGTTCTAAAGCCATTAAGTCGTTGAGCATCTGTCACGTGTGCTCTGTCCATTATTTTGAAGTGGGTGTGTATTCTGCTTCCTGGTTTTGTGCCTCCAGTCTAGAATAACTGCTTACAGTCTTCTCTTAGAAAAATAATACTAGTCTTGGCCCAGTCAGGTCACACTGCCACATGTTCGATGTCTGCTGATAATTCCTGAAATACAAGTCTAGTTATGGGCTTTGTGTGTACATCTATTCAGCTGCCTGGTGAATATCTCCCCTTGATTGTTCCACAAACAGCTTGGACTCGAGTGCCCTAAACTAAACCCTTTGTCTTTACACGTTTGCAAACCTGTTCCTTTCTCTTGACACTTTAGCTCGGAGACTCTTGTATTCAGTTGCCTAAGGTGTATACCCAAGATTATCATTGACCCCCAGGCTCCTTTACTTCCCCCCAATCTCTCTGTCTCTTGCACATACACACATACATATCTAGTCAGACATCAAGCACGAAAAAGAATTCAGACACAGAGTTCATAGGCTTCAACTTTCTCCTATACATATTTGTTGAAAGAAATTTTTAAATATGTGATATATTTAAGAATCTAAATGATTACATAGGAGATGTATGGTAGGTTGTCAAAAGATAGAATATGAACACAAGTGAATTATATAAAGCAAAAGTTATGAAGGTAAAAACCAAAATTACCTTAAGGCTTTATATAGGCATGCAAGTATGTATGGGTGAATGGAAGCATACATGGATGGATGAATGGATGAGCTACTTGTTTTTACACAAATAATGTAGGTCTTTGGTATATGTCTGCCAACTATACCGTCCCCTTGGAAAGTATTTTCATAAACATCACTCTGACAATTTTTTCACAAGTTGCTGCAAGAAAGTTAGCGTAGTGTTATTTTTATAAGCACAGTTGGAGGGGGAGGGTGCAGGTGGCAGACAAACATAGAAGACACATGTTATGTTCATAAACATATAATTTTCCTTTGTAATAAAGTTGCGACACTATTAGATCAGGAAAACAGCATAGGATAAAAATGAACCTTGATTTCATCAAGATGTCAGCAAAAACTCTTAGGTTGTGCATATGTTAAAGAAACATGGGTCAGCACAAAGTTAGGCAGATTTACAGGTAGCATCATATTTATGACTAGAGGAATAATTATTGTGTCAATTAATTTGAAGAAAGGTCTGTGACGGTATGCTGGAAAGCCCTATGAGTATTCTGGTTATGTTTAGGTTCTTGTTCTTAATCAATGACTTAAGTGAAGGTACAGAAGGCACACCGCTACTCCAGAGCCAGGCTATGGATTTTTAAAAAGAGATCATACATGCAAAAGCTCTTGGCTTATTCGAACAGAAATAAATAAGTTTATTTGGAACAAGGTGAATAAACAGAGCAAGAAACTTACACAACATGGCTCAACTCAACATCTTGTAGTCCCAGAATCTGTGACGGATCGTGCGCTCACCACTGACATTGTTAGTGTGCTGTATCTGAAAAGCTTAATTTTATGGCCTACCGCATCCCTTTTAATATCCAGGACTTACTCATCAGCCAGAAAGCACTTCCACAAATAGGAACCATTTGCAGACATCTCTACCCACTCCTGGAAACTGGTGGCATGGTGGGTAGGTGCTATGACTACTAACCAAGAGATTGACAGTTCAAATCCACCAGGTGCTCCTTGCATACTCTGTGGGGGAGTTCACCCTGTCCTATTCAGGTTTCTATGAGTCAGAATCAACTCAGTGACAGTGGGTTTGGGTTTTTTTTTTAATGGCTTTTCCTGATTTTTGAACAAAGCAGAGTTTCAGTTAAGTCCGTGTAGACCTCAGATAGGGAAAGCAGAGTCAGTGCAGCCTGTGCCTAAGCAGCACCTCTACCTCTTTTTTTTTTTTTTTTTTTACTGCATCCCAGAGAAGGTCCATGAGCAGGAGTTTTCAGTGTAACTTTGCTATATTCCCCTCAGGATCCCTTTGGGGTACAGAGTTGCCAAATTTACTGTCCCAAGAGTCTGAAGTATTACCAGAAGTAAGAAACTTAACTGTGTACTCTGTCACAACCCTTTTATACCTTCAATTTAAATTATTCTTGAAGAATTTATATAAATAATGTATTCCATTATTTATTTATTTTAAAGTATCTCAGATACTGAGATTCTCTTGGTTGTTGAACTAAACTCAGAATCAGTAAAACCAAATCCTTATTGATGGGAAAAAGGCACATTTAACCTTCAGGTATTGCTGACAGTTTCTTTGCCGCTGGTTATTCAGCCTCTCGGATTTACAGGGGATGTAAAACTTGGAAGGATCTTTGAAATAACAGTGACAAAATCTAAATTTTAAAAGATACCAGAAAGTCCAGAACAATGAGCTTAAACTTAAGAAAAGAGAAGTTAACCAGAGAAAATTGAACTGCTATACGTAAGTACAAAAATAAGCATTTAAGTAGAAAATTGAAAATATCTGACTTAATATCAACACAGAGGTAGCTTTTTAATTAACTGTAAGCCCAGTAAGAGTCTGCAGAATGAGCTAGCTATTAAAAATAAGATTGCCTTGGTAAGCATCCTTATCAAAGGTGGTAATAATTGCTTTCTATATTATCCATACTAGTGAGGCATTAGCTGTGGCATTTGGGTTAAATTTTGTACATACTAGCCAGGCATGAACAGGATGACCAGAATGTTTAAAGGATCTCAAAGCCATGTCTGATGATAATGAAAATAATAATAGCAGTTTCCACATATGGAAATCCTACTGTGTGCTATGTGATAGACACTATACCCAAAATGAATGTGGAATTGAATGTCTTTCCTTCAAGAAGTCAAGGGGAAGCTACTTGGTCAATTTAAACTTCATGATGACGAGATACCATTGTCACATGTTTGAGAATGAATTATCGAGGCAAGGAGAAAAGATTATGTAGTCCTAGAGGGAAAACTAGGTCACATGAGTTACAAAAAGATCAATTAAATATGCAATATAAAAAAGAAATTTATATCATTTATTGTTCCTCAGAAATGGGAGCAGATGTCTTTTTAAAAATATTTTATTGTGTTTTAAGTGAAAGCTTACAGTCTGAGTCAATTTGTCATACCAAAACTTCCACACATGCTGCTCTCCCCACCCTGTAACAGCACCCTCCTCCTTTCCATTCTTTATTTCCTGTGTCCATTCAACCAGCTCCTGTCCCTCTCTACCCTCTCGTCTCACCTCCAGACTATCACTACTCAGTCGAGTTCATGTACATACCAAAGCCAAGCAGTATACTCTTTGGCAGTATCACTGTATGTTGTACAGTTTAGTCTAGTGTTTGTCTGAAGAGTTGGCTTTGGGAGTGTTTTCTGTTCTGGGCTAATAGAAAGTCTAGGGGCCTGTCATCTGGGGACCCTCTGGTCTGTTGGACCATCAAGCCTGTTTTGTTTTTTTAAATGGTGTTTGAGTTCTGCACACCCATTCTTTTCCTGCTATACCGGGTACTCTATGTTATATTCCCTGACAGGGCAGTCATTGGTGGTGGCTGGGCACCATCTAGTCCTTCTGGTCTCATGCTGATGTAATCTCTGGATTATGTGCCCCTTCCTGTCTCTTGGGCCCATATTTTCCATATTTTTTATGTCTTTCATTCTTTCTGTTCTCTGTGAGTGGGGACCAATCACTGCTTCTTGGATGGCTGCTTGCTACCTGTTAAGGCCCCAGACGTTATTCACCAAAGAGGGATGCCGAGTGTTTTCTTAAAAAAACTTTGTTATGCCAGTTGACCTAGATGTGAGACAGGGAGCCTTTTTACAGAGGGCCATTTACTGCTAATAAAATACTAATAATGCTCCGGGCTGCTAACCCAAACATTGGTGGTTCAGGTCTACACATGGGTACCTCAGAAGAAACGCCTGGCAATGGACTTCCCCAAAAAATCAACCATTGAAAACCTTATGGAGCACAGTTTTACTCTGACACACATGAGGTCGCTGTGAGTTAGAATCACTGTGTAATAACTGATTTGGAACAGAGGTCATCACTTTACATATAGGGACTGAAGATAAAGTTGCCAACTCATAGGAGAAAAAGTGCTACCTACCTCACTGCTGGATATCACTATGGTCACCTTCAAAGTACTCCCCTTGGGAAGCTAGGCACTAATGCTAGAGCCTAGTCCACTCTTCAAATCAGTTTTGGAGCTGTTTTTCTGGAATGGTCATCAGAGCTGTCATTGGATTACCCTTGATGTCCTGAATGTCATCAAAATGTCTTCCTTTCAATATTTCCTTTATCTGTGGGTAAAGAAAAAAGTCACTGGGGAGCCAGATCAGGTGAGTAGGGAGGGTGTTCCAACACAGTTATTTGTATACTGGCTAAAAACTCCCTCACTGACAACTATACAATTAAGTTTGCAAACTTGCCACTGTGCCACCATGTGCAATGGCCATTCCAGGAAGAGTTGTAAAATTACTTTGAAGGGTGGACTAGGCCCTGGTGTTGGTGCATAGCTTCCTGAGGTGAGTACGTCAAAGGTGACTGTAGTGATATTCGGTAATGAGCTGTGTAACACTTAGAACAATAAAGTTTATGGACTTAATTGTCAGACCAGCTGAACACTAAAGTAGATACTGTTATCTCCATTTTATACATGAGGAAATTCAAACATCAAGTAAAAACTTTTCTAAGATTACACAATGAAAAAGTGAGACGTTTAAAGTTTACTGACTCCAGAGTTTATTTTTCACTAAGTTACATTCTTCTTCAGCATTAGGAAAATAAAACCAGCATGGTCATTGGCTATCCATCTCTTGAGAGCATTTTTAAAGAAATTCCTTAAAAATTAGGGTAAGTTGCCTCTTTGATCCTTCAAATGCTCAGTATTAATGAGCCTGTTGGTGAAGTAACACTTTTACAAGAATGAACGTTTAATAACCTGCCTCATAAAACCACAAAGTAATAGGCCTATTGACAGTGTCTTAAAACGAATCTAAAGAGATCAGTCTGGGTTGAGGGAATGCTAAAGTCTCTCAGTGAAGTGCACTACTAATTTATCCTGAGTTTCACTGGGAAAGCAGTTAATTGGTGTCCTAATATAATTGCTTCCGGGCCAGCTCATTTACTACCTTAACTTTTACGTTGTTGGTGCATCACTGGTAAAGAGAAAACTCAGTACATGTCAAATTACACTGTGGACCTCTATGTTCATGATGAACTGTAAGCGTGGCTGCAAATGGAAAGATGTGAGTGTGGTTTAGCTCTTGGGTTTCATGGCTGGGAGTTGAGGAGAGGACTTGAAGAAAACCAGATACTTAGAAGTGGGAAAAAACAGACGTGTGCTGAAAGTGTGTTGTGTTCTGAAGAGATTAGCCCATTAAGCCATTCAAAGGATTGTGGGAGGAACACTAGGAGCTCAGATGTCCCATCTGCACAGGATTATGAGGAGGCTAATCTGGGCCAAGCAGAGATTCTGGGGTGGAAAGTAATGGGAAATATTGCTGTGTGGGCAAGATAGCAATAGATAGCTAAAAGGCTTGGATTCTGAAGAGGCTTAAGTAATTCTGAAGTTTTCAGGCACTAAATACTCAGCCTGGTGCTCCAGGCATTAGGAGACCTGCTGAATTCCTGAGCGGAAATGGCGTGAACAAAGTAGTTCAGGAATATGGGAAAGCATGCTCCCTCTCTGTTAGCAAGGAACTAGAAGGCGCAGTATAATGACAATTAGAAGTTGTTTTTAGAAAGAATTCTCCCCCTCACAGCTTGACAGGGAGGCTTGTAGGGCAGATGCTGGTGATAATAGTGAAAGCTTATATGACATTAACTGTGTGCCTGGCATTCTTCTGAGTGCTGTAGGTATACTTCCTCATTAATTCTCACAACACTCTTAGGAAGGAAGTATTATCATTGTCTCCATCTTCAAGATGAGGACACTGAGGCTGCTAAAAGTAGTTTGACCAGGGCGACACACAGAAGACCACCAGCATAACAGTGCATGCTCATCCTATAGCCATGTTCTCAGGACCAGGACCAGTGCTTTCAAAAAGGTCATTTGATGATCTTAGTATCTGACAGCCTGTGGCTGTTTGTAACTCTGGCTCACAGCTTCACCACGTTGTTCTCAAAAGAGGTGGGCACAGCAGGGATGAGGTTGTGTTTCCTGGTTCACAAACGGCATTGACAACTGGACTCTCGTGTCGAAGGCATGTGCTCCCCTCCCCTAGGACCTTGAGAATAGGAGACATTGCATTTCAGAGCTTAAAGTTGTGTTTGCAGTCTAATCAAAATCAAAATCAAGCCAAGTGTGTGGATTATATCTGCAGTTTGTTTTATTTATATGTATTTTAAATCTCCTTCCATACACATGGCATACCATATGTGTACTTCTTCCCCCCACTTAGGGGCTCAAGATCTGGATCGTATCCGACTCTCCACCTACAGAACAGCATGCAAGCTTAGGTTTGTGCAGAAGAAATGCAATTGTAAGTATGCCTGTTATTTGAACCAATTAACCACCCCAGTCCCACGATCTGTATTTGTTACTGTGTTGACTAAAACTAGGGCTTTTTCACTTTTTTTAACAAGTGTTGATAGAAGTATGTTTGTACAACAGTAAAAAGTGTATTATGGTACACAAATGGTAGAGAGAATAATTTTAAGTAATTCTGAAGCATTAATTACTCTTAATGACTAAAGTATTAAAATGAATGAGCCTCTGGATAGATATATAATCCTGTGCTTGCCAACCCAACCAAGTGCCGTCGAGTCAGATGTTAGCATGGTTTAAATCTGTGTGAATATTTTTCTTCTGTTTTCTAGCTTTGTTGTTGTAAATGGAATGGCATCAAATTGGTTTCCAAGAACTTTATAAAATACCAAACACTGAATTCTTCTTAGATTTGTGTTCCCTTTGTAAGCATAGGAGAATGTTCATAAGATCTTCAAATTACATAAGTTTCATTCTGAAACTACGAAATTAGCCTTTTGTCAGAATACTGGAAGTTCTTACGAGACACCAGTTGTTAAGTGCTTGACTACTAGCCAAAGGATTGGTGGTTCAAAGCTATTTGGAGGCACCTGGGAAATAGATCTGCCAATCTACTTCCAAAAGGCCATAGTCTTGAAAACCCTATAGTACACACATGCAGTCACCACGAGTGATTATCAGGTCACAGGCAGTTAACAATGTTGGAGTATTAACTACATTTGCCTAAATTGGACAATAGCAAAAAAAGAGACAACTGTGTTTAAAGAAACAAAGGAACTTGTGTAAGCTTTTTCCCAAATTTTAAAATGTTAAACAGCAAGCTAGATCAATAATGATAATTTTTGTCATTATGGCTTGATGATGCCACCATATTACCACATCCCATTACTCTTGGGGGGGAATATATATATATGTGTGTATATATACATGTATATATTTATGTATGTATGTATATTGTATAATATTTCATATGTGTGAGCTTATTTTCTTTTTTGAAAACTGACTGCTATGAAAAATTAATAACTCTTCCCACTTTCTAATTGGCATCTTCTCTGATCACAGCACTATAAAAGTAGAAATCATAACAGGAAGAGCAATGAAAAAGAAATCTAATAAGTGAAAACTCAGTAACAGTCTATTAGAATAGATGAAATCAAAGATGGAATTAAAACACTCCTAGAATTGAATGACAGTGAAAACACAACATGCCAAAACCTTTGGGACACAGCAAAATCAGTGCTCAGAAGTCAGGTTATAACCATAAACAGGCACATCAGAAAAGAAAGGAAGAAAATCACTTTCTAACTAGTGTTGGATGAATTAAAAGAATCAAAATCATAATGTTCTCCTGAGTACATGTGCATAGTTCTTTAACAACTGGAACGAGATTTGACTCTGGGTGAACATCAAAACCAGCTGTGCCCCAGAGTCCCCAGCACATGCTCTGGGCAGCCACCAGCAGCCCTGGCCTCTCAGGCTGACAGCTGATTGTGACTGTGAAGGTGGAGATGGTAGTGTGTTGCACAGGTTATCTCTCCGCAGCTTGCTGTCTAGCCCTCTGGGGCTGAAGTTGGGAGTAGGAAGAAAATCAGAGGTTGACTATGTATCAGATACATATCTTGATTCTTCTTAGGAAGCTAAACCAATTTAGAAAAAGGAGTGAGAGAGAAAGCGTTACAGATTTTAGAAGGAATTTGTACCTATAGTTGTAGCCCTGGATATAGAAGAGTCACTAAAGATTCTTCCCAGTGCTGCTGTTTGGAGACAAAGAGAATATACCCACAGAAGAAAATCTGCCCTCTGCGCCACCAGCCACCACCACCTCACATGGAAACACAAGGAAGAACTTCCTTGTGTTCAGTACAAAAAAGTGACGAGTTTCTCCTACTTCGTTACCACTCACTGCCACTAGAATAGTCCCCAGAGGGCGGGACAAGAGGGGAGGCAGGATGCTGGTGCTATCCCCTTAAAGCTTGTACAAGGCAGGGTCTTTCTTAGGTTCCTTTCACTATGGCTGGAGATTTTTCAAAAAGACTTAAAAGTTGGTAAATGTAAGACATGAAAAAAACCTGCAAAGCCGATAGTGGTTTGGCAGTCCTGCAGCCAACGGCGCAACACACATGCGCTGTGCGAGCCGCACTGGGGTGTCGTAGCAGTCCCCTGGCCAGGCCTTCCTCCTGTCTTCTCTCATTATGGCCCTTTCTCATTCTTTGGCAACTCCTATCATTCTTCCTCATCTAAGGCACACTGATCTTTTTGGACAACAGTGAGGCAGAAGTAAGTAAGGGTGATAGCTCATCCTTCCTCGGTAGAACGTTCATACCTGTCCAGGTGCCCCTCAGTATAGCCATTCATTTACTTCTTTATTTAGTAAACATATCATGAGCTCCGACTGTATGCTCAGAGCAGTGGGATGGTACAAATGGTTAAACCCAATGGCTAGGCAAACGATTGGTGGTTCAGACTCACCCAGAGTGACTCAAAAGACAGGCCTGGTGATCTATTTCCAGAAGGTCACAGCTTGGAAAACCCTCGGGAACAGCTCTGCTGTGCACACTTGGGGTCACCATGAGTCAGAATCCTCCCAAAGGCAACTGACGACAACAGTAACATCTATGTGTCCATGATAGAATCCTCACCTTCTGTGTGGGAGACCTGGGTTCAATTCCTGGGAGTGCAGCTCATGTACAGACTCGACCTACCTGTCAGTGGACACTTGCATGTTGCTGTGATGCTGAACAGTTTTCAGCAGAGCTTCCAGAGTGAGATGGACAAGGAAGAATGGGCTGGTGATCTACTTGCAAAAGTGAGACAATGACAACCCTCCGGGTGACAATGGTCTCGTCTGCAGTGGAGCCCAGGGATGGCACAGGGATGAACTGCATTTTATTTCCTCGTGCATGAGGTTGCCATGAGTTGGCCAACTGAATGGCAGCTAATACCAACGCTGTTACTACCTAGCACTGTGCAAGGACGATGGCTAGAATGATGTTAGATAAGACACAATCACTTCCTTCATACAGGTTGAACTGGATGCCCCACTAAAATTAAACTTCTTTTTAAAATTCTACATTTATCGGAAACATTACATGCAAATACTGTATTTGTTTCCTGTACTTTCCATGGGTAATAAATATAACTGCTGTGATATTTAGAGGTGCTCATGAAATACACACAGTTGAGTTAGGCTTGTCTCAAACAAAGATGGACTCTTCCTTTGAAGGAGAAAACAGGAACAGTGGTGTTTCAGTGACACAATAGTACTCAACGCTGAATGCACACCACTGTATTAGAGGAAGGTAATTTTGTCTGCAATAAAATGTAACCCACAAGTTGTGCTACCTTGTAATGGAGCTTTCCTCTATAATAAAAGGGATAAGAAAAAAAATCCAGGCAATGTATTTGTGAGTGCATTGCTTTATTGGAAATTCTTATTACAGTATTTACTTCATAGAAATCAATGAGCGGATCTTAACTGAATGTAGGTTGTGTATTTTTAGTACTGGGTCTGATTTATTGATAAAATTTATTTTGTATATTAAAAAAGAAACTGAATTTAAAACTGCATCATGAAGGCTAAAACCTAAAAACTGAATCACCTAGAGAAAATTAACATTTTCTGGATACAGCATGGAGTATGTAAGTTTTTAGGTGATTTCATTTGTTTTTTCTAAATTCAAAGATTAGAATTTTTCGTTAAAGCCACATTTGTCCATCCATGTAGCTCTTGTTTACCCTGCTTGTGGCTTCCGTGTTTAGAGCATTGACTGCTATCACTGCCATTCGTGTCCATTCCTCTTAATGTGGTCTTTGATGGATGCTGAGAATAACGGGCTCCCAGAGTTCCAAAACGACTCCAAGCCAGCCTAGTGGCATCACTAGGGAAACATAGGGCGTGTGGACTGCACTGGGTGATGCTGTCAGGGAGCGTAATGCCAAAATGACTGCCTATAAAATACTTGTGCAATATGTCAGCAGAAATAATTTTCTACAAAAATATTCCTGAAGTTAGTTGTAACAACAAAAACATCTTCATAAGCCCTGCTTATAGATATCAATATACCTATAAGACAAAACTCTGTGCCAATTTACCTTTTAAGACTTCTAATGTGCTTCAGTCAAACTGTCCCTATTGCCCAATTACAATGACATTTCAAATCACATGACATTGTCTGCACATACTACACGCACTTGCTGTTGATTTGGTCAAGTTTTCTGGTGCATTTGCTTCAGTATTCTGGTAGTTAGCATGGTGAGGGGTGACATAAGTTACTGTACTAGGAGACACCAACCCACGTGTTGCCACTGTCCTGTGAACTCAGTCCAGCCCACTGCCTCTTTTTGTGCAGGTTTGGAACTAAGAGTAGTTTGTACAGTGAGTGTTTGTGATTTATTTGATGTTAGGAAACACTCCCTTTCTAACCCCTTTCAGGTGAAATGTTATTCCCTCCCCCAAAATATTTTGTTTTTCTCCCTGGTAGACCTGTATTACAAAAAAATTGTATTCGATTGTTATTGTATTTGGAATGCTGCCAGTAAAACAAATTGATTTCTCTTTGTTATACATAACCAGTTGCCGTTGAGTTCAACTAATGCTGATCCCATGTGTTTCAGAATAGAACTGTGCCCCCCGGGGTTTTCTTTAGCTGATTTTTCAGAATTATATCACTAGACCTTTCTTCTGAGGTGCCTCTGGGTGGACTCAAATCTCCAACCTTTTGGTTGACAACCAAGCACTTGAACCATTTCTGTCACTCAGGGACTCTTGTTTTATAGAGATAATCTATATATTGATACAAGTACTATCCTTGATTTGCCTCATAAACTGCGATGACTAAATATTTACTATCTAGACCTTTACCACAAAATGATTGCCAATCTGTGCCATGAAAGATGAGTTTTAAGAAGCCCATGTCTTTTTTTAGACAGAAGACTTACCATTCCTTCAACTTTTTTTCACAGGACTTATTTTCCAAATCAGATTCCTTCCCTGGTCATTTGTCTTTGTACCCAGTTACATTTTCCGTCCTCTACCATGAACAGCACATTCTTTAATAGAATTTTGTTGTGGTTGTGGTTGTCACATGAATGTCTCTAAAAATTAGGGGACACTGGGTTGGCTGTTTTATGTTTTAGAAGGAATGTGGTAAAATGGAGATCAGTGTATTTA
Source organism: Heterohyrax brucei (assembly GCA_028571685.1). NCBI lineage: Eukaryota > Metazoa > Chordata > Mammalia > Hyracoidea > Procaviidae > Heterohyrax > Heterohyrax brucei. Next base: position 44,190,444 of record CM053152.1, read on the forward strand.
CACCAACAATATTCCTAAAACTTATTTCTAATCAACAGCCTTCTCTTCATCATCTAGATATTTTTTGGTAGCATTCCCCAAAAGGAAAGGCCCAGTACCCTTTATAATCTGTGTGTGAAATTGCAACATTTCAGCCTTTGTTTTAAAGAGATCACTGGATTTCACCTGTAGCATTATTTCCTCTGCCAGCACTGACATGGTTAATGAATCAGCTTGTTTATAATACCGGGAGATCTTTGTTTCAGAAAGCATTTGGAGTCAAAGAAACACAGTCCTAAGTTCACAAACAACAACAACAAAAACAAAACGCAACAAGAGAAATCAGTCAGAAATATCTAATCTCTCCTATTAACGGATCTTAACTGAATGCAGATAATACCAGAAAAATGTTTGCCCCCTCAGCAAGGGGAAAGGAGGGGGAGGCAAGAGGATATCGTACCCTGTGCCCACAGCCAGCACTGTACCATCAGTATGAATTTTCTTTTGGCACTCAAATCAACTAATATCTTATTAAAATTGTATTTAAAATGAAAAGCAAAAGCATCTTTTTAAAAATTTGTTTAATATGCGCTCTCAGAGTTCCTCACAGTACCTTTCCTCTAGTGAATGAAACATTTTTAAACATACTCTATATCCAGATATAATTTTCTTCAAGACACATGCTTTTGTTCTTTTAATGCCTGTCAACTTCTTCAAGGATGCCATCTGAATCCAAATATACACTAACTTCTTTACAGAAACATTTTCTATTATTGCAATTACCCCAAATAAGCACCACAGTAAGTATTTGGTACGCTTCTGTGAATTAACGAATATGCTACTTTCATTTCATTTTTCAGCCAGCTGGAATAGCCTTTAAATAAATGTGTTTTTTGCAATGAAATACTAATAATTCCCTCACTTCCTCAGGCTGATTTGTTCAAGCTAGTGAACCATCTCATCCCACAGTTCCTATAAGTCAAAAATCTATCAGCATGAGTAGATTCTCTGCTCAGAGTCTTACTGGGCTAAAATCAAGGTGTTGACTGGAACTGCAGCTTTTATCTGGGACTTGGGTCCTCTTTCAAGTTCACTGGTTGTTGGAAGAATTCATTTCCTTGTGCTTTTAGGATTGAGGTCACACTTCTGTGATGGCTGTTACCCAGGGACTACACTGAGTTTCTAAAGACCACCCACATTTCTTGCCATGTGTCCCCCATAGGCAGTTCAGAATATGGATGTTTGTTTCTTTATCCAGACTTTGACTTCCTATTTTGTCAACAGCCAGATTAAACATCGTCCTTTTAAAGAGAATTAAATTAGGAATAACTGGAAAATCTCCCCATTTTTAAGGTTAGCTAATTTAGGACCTAAATTACATCTGCAAAATCCCAATACAGCAGTACCTAGATTAGTGTTTGAATAATTGAGAGAAGACATTTGTTCAGCAAGGGACAGAATCTGTGGTAGGGGGATGCGTCTTGGAATTCTGCATACCACTCCACAAAAGAGCATGGACTTTTCAATTTTCTGAATACTGACATGTATTGATCCTTGAATGACAAATTTAGGACCTTTGGGACAGAGTTTACCCATAAACATTTCAGGTTCCCAGGTTTTTTGTGAGGTCTCTTTTCCCACTAAAACATATTCTGCCATCCCATAGGGCTGTGTAACAGTGAAAAATGAAAGAAATGTTCTTTGGTGATTTTTCACTAAGATAGAAGGCTTGTTATGAGGCAGTGCATCCAGAAAGGATGATTGGGTGAAACTTTTGTCTCTGTTGTCCTTTGTAGTTGGATAACCCTTGTGAGCATATCTATGGCTTCGTGAGTGTTAGGGAGACCTGGTGAGTTTTGTTTTGTGTACGTATGTATCATATTTGGAAAACCAAAGCAGCCAATGTAACCAAATATATGTATTAACCATTTTGAAACTGTATATTTGGGGGGAGATATGTGCCCCACAAAAGTATCCAAATCAGTGCTTCATAACAAAATTTCAGAAGTGCTCTTTGATTTGCATGCCTTCCATTAATGAAAACACATCACATCAACAAAAAACTCAAAGCAGATAATAGTTGGGTATTGAAAGTAAACAGTTCATTCAGGAGAAACAAAACCTAGAAAATGACACACACTCACACACACACACACACACACACACACACACACACACAGCTAGCTCCCCGTACCCAGCTAGGAAAATAAATGGCAGCTGACTAACCCTTGGAGCATAATTATCTTTGTTTGTATTGTTCTGAATGTTTTTGATACATATTTTTATTCTTGTTATGGAATCGTTCTGAGCACTGCATAGATTAAGGAAAAGTGTGTTGCCTTGTAGAGCAGTGTTCCCCAGACTTCCCTGTGGGGAAGCAGAAGCAGCAGAGCATAAACAAACCCATGGAAGATGGCTGTGTAATAGGACAATGGGAAAACTACTCCTCACTGACTCATCTCTGGGCACCTTGGTAAAACTGTTTCCCCTTTAAGCAAACTTTCTGTAGCAGAAACCTATGATTTTAAAGTCCTCGTAATTGTGTGGGCTTCATTAAAACTACTTCTTCCTCTTAATTGTTTTTATTTTTAAGATCTTTGAGATTCAAAGTTTCATTTCCTTGTTAGTATTTTTATTTTTAGAAAATACTGGAAGCTTTGTCTGCTCCAGCTGCTGCCATTGTAGGACATGCGGACTGAGCGGCTGTAGTCTTATTAATAGACATCTGGATAGAAGATACCTTGGCTTCTGTCCCTTCCTCCTGCTTTTTGCATTGTACCAGAAAGTATGACAGCTGAGTGCTTTTCCTTTCATAAGTTAGGAAAGTGCATCATGTTTAAGTGCCCTCGTCAGCTGCGAAAGAGTGGTACATACGGAGGAATGCCTTTCGAGCTCCCCGGCCCCATTCTGTAGGTGCCAAGACAAGATGCAGTGGCCTTAACTGAGCCACCTGCCAAGCAGTGTCCCTGGGAGCCTGCCTGACTGGCCTGGAGCCCATCACCGAGCAATGAAGGGACACACAGAGGGTGCCCTCCCACAGCCTGGCTCCCGGGAACTCAGGGTTCTGGTGAACACTGACAGAAAGCAGATGGCCAGGGCGGTGGGGGTGGCAGAACGGCCTCTCCCACGTAATCACACCTACTGTTCTGCAGGAGAGTCATTGCTGGTGCCACCTTGGTTTACTCGTCATTGAGGCTTTGTCCACATCTCTCTGATTGTTATCAGCAGTCACTCATTTATTGATTCACTCAGTAGCTGTGAAGTGTGGTGTGAGCTATGTGCCAAGCATTATGTTAGACCATGGCAAACAAGGGTAAGTAAAAAGAGAAAGACTCAGAAATCCTTTCCCTTTTGCAGATTTCACATACACAAAGTTCAAATACATGCTGTTTGTTTTAGTATCCTTTGGGGCCAAAATGGATGCCAGGGGGCACAGGAGGGACCGAAAGACTCAAACACTCATGCCATCAAGTCAGGGCTGACTCATAGTGACACTAGAGGTCAGAGCAGAACTGCCCCATTGAATTTCCAAGGAGCACCTGGCAGATTTGAACTGCCAACCTTTATGGCTAGCAGACGTAGCACTTCACCACCACACTACCAGATTTTTTGACCCAAAGACAGTGTATGGAAAAGGAGTTAGAGCCATGGACAGAGGAAATAGTGGGTAGAAGAGAAAAGTCAGCCATTCTGAGTTACAGGCTCCTCAAAGCACCAAACTCTGGCAAGACCAACAGAGAAATAAAACCTTTGAATATGACTATTTTCTGCCACAAAGCAAAGTGACTTCACAAATGTTTAGATCCTGAGTCAGGTCTTCTCACTGCTCTGCTCACATCCCTTCATTGGCTCCTCATGTCCCTTACAGTAAAAGCCACGGTCTTGACAATGGCCCAGTGGGCCCAACTTGCTCTGGCCTTGTTTCCCGTCTTACTTCATCCGTTCCCAGATCACTCAGTTCTGGCCACACAGGAGTCCTGCCACACCTGGAACACACCAGGAGTGCACACAGCATATTGCCTTTGCACCAGCTGTTTGCCCAACTAGAACATGCTTCCATAGAAGTCCATGTGGCCAGCTTCCGCACCTTCAAGTCTTTCCTCAATTAACATCTTTTCAAAAAACCCCTACTTTCACACTCCAATTTTCTCATCCCATTGCCCTACTTTGTTTTTCCTAAAGCACTTGCAACTTTCTAATACACTGTGCACTGTGTGATTTATTAGTGGTTATGTTTAGTATCTATCTTTCTTCACTCAGATGTAGGCTCCAGAAAGGGAACAAAAAATAGCAAAATAAGTTTGCACTGTGTGTGCCAAAGTGTCCCCAATACCTGGCACATAGTAGGTGTTCAGCAAATACTCACTGACTAAATGGGCAGACATACTGAGAACACCGGGGAGAAGCTCTTGGGCAAGCATATGATAACAAATGATAGAATGGCTCAGTACCTGTTAATCAATTTAAAATGAATACATTGCCACAGATAGCCTAATCATTGTATTATCATTAACGTATTTTAGGAACCAAAAATATGTATGTCTTTCTGCATTTACTCCAAATGCTAAATACCTCTAACCCTGTTTTTCTACTAAAATATCTTGAATTTATGTTCCTGAGCATGTGTTTTTCCACCATGAGGGTCCTCAGAAGCATTCCCCTCCTTCCCATATTTGTGAGGGGCCGTAGTAGTTATGAAAGCCTACTTACTGAACCTGTGACTGAAGCCGGGTGATATTACCCCGTATAGTGACAGACCTGTGGACTTGGGGGGAGTCTCCAGGAGAAGGTTAGTGACTGACTGATTTCCTTTCTCTGAATTGTTTGAGAGACTTGGAATATTTCAAGGCATGTTTTGAAGCTTGATACAGTGATCTCTTTCAGCAGATATCCAGAAAGCAAACTGTTTTCCCAAAATCAATAGCTATTGTATTTAGGCAAAACGCTTTAAAGAACAATTTCATTTTTCATTATGTGAAATGGAATGGCACTGCTGGTCCCCAGTTTACTCTCATTTTGGCAGTTTTGTGTTTTGCTACTTAAATAGGTCTAATGGCTTTTTAATTTTTTAGTGTTCTGGAAATGTTGTCCTAGCTATTTTGTTATTTTTCCCAAGATAGCTCTGTGGTGTAGACCAGGTATCTGAAAGGCAGGCATGTGGCTAAGTGGAACCAGGCCACGCACCAGTGCTGTGTTGGCTCTCGGCTTTCCTGCACAGCTTGAAGGGAGATGAATCAAGTTTGTGTTCACATTTCATTAATGCAGAATCCAAGAACATTTCTGAAAGGTTTTAGATTTTACACGTTTCTGTTTACCAAAGGCCTGTATGGTCCCATAAAAGTTCCACTCTATTGAGATACAGTAGGTTTTTTTTAAACTCATTCATCAAGTCTGTATCAGTCACTTTCTTGGTGCCAATCACTGTGTGGACAGAGCAAGAAACAGACCATCAGAAACACCTGTCCTCATGGAGCTTGCATTCTAACAAATAATACAGTGATTTCAGATAGGGATGAGGACCTTGAGGGCAGCAAATCAGAATGGTGGGACAGAGAGTGATGTTACAGAAGGTAGGCAGAGAACTCACTTCTGAGGACCTGGTGTTTGAGCTGAGACTGGGCCGAGAATAGGAGCCAGCCAAGTGCTACTGTAGGAAAGGGGCAAGGGGGAATCAGCTGGAAGCTTTGTGATTTAGGAGTGCAAAGAAGGCCAGAGGGTTTGAGGCACAGAGGGTGAAAACTACCAGTGAAGAAGCTGAAGAAGTCTACAGCTCTCCCATTGTATATAGTCTTCTAGGCCATGATGTGGAACTTGAATTTTTATCATTTTCTTTAGTGGGTAGTGGGAAACATTAGAGAAGATAAAACATGGAAGCAACTGAGACTTGTTGTAAAAGCAGACTTTAAAAATTGTATCTCCAAAAGAAAATCATATTTTTTGGTATGTTATCAAGAGGTATACTGATGTACTCAAACTAAGTTCCAAACAAAAATTTTAAAATATACTACACAGGACCTAAAACTATAGAAAGGTATCTGTAAGGCAAAACATGCCTTATATTATGTCCATCTCATTCAGGAAGATTTTATGAACATATCCCCACACCCAGTATCTTGTAGAATTCAGTTCAGATTCCTCAATTTGAAGCTACATCATTCCGCTGTAAGAAATTTGGACTTCATTCCAAGTACAACAGGAAACCACTGCAATAGTTTAATCGGGGTAGTGACATGATCATAATTAGTTTTTGAAAGATCTGTTTATGTAGAGGAAACCCTGGTGGCTTAGTAGTTTAAGTTCAAATCTGCCCCGCACTCCTTGGAAACTCCATGGGGCAGTTCTACCCTGTCCTTCAGGGTCGCTATGTGTCAGACCCAACTCGATGGCAGTGAGTTTTGGCTTGATATAGGAATTACAACAGTGATAGGTAAGAGAGGTTACAGTAATGGCCGGGACCAAGGTGGTGGCAGTGCATCCATGAACTGGATGCAGCCCTGGGCTAGTGACCGCTTGGCACTGATCCCACGCGCTATTGGGCCTCTCCATGATATCTAGCACACAATTTGTATTTAACCCATATTCATCTAGAGGTGGGTTTATATGATAAAGTGTCTTCTGAGTAATGACTATGAAGGACATCTTGTTGAGCTTTTTAGAGGACACGGAGATGATTCCAAAAGTAGCTATTTGGTGACTTAACTTGTTTTTTCTTGTTTTGCTTATGTTGTTTTTGTTGGTCTAAAACTACTTTTTATTTAATTCTTTGTGTACATAGCATACTGTTCTTAGTCAGTTGCCATGGAGACAGTTCTGACTCATGGTGAACCCCTGTGTGTCAAAGAATAAGAATGTTTCATAGTCCTTTTTAATGGCTGGTTTGGGGTAGGGGGAGTTGGTTGCCAGGCCTTTCTTCGAGGCCCCTGTTACAACAACATGAGTGAGTGCCAGGTAGCTTCCTGTATCCATGCTGAGACATCAAAGCTGTGCAGCAAGAGCGTGAGGCTGAGTGGTGTGTGGTTGCAGCTGCAGAAAGCTGGTCCAAGTCCAAGTGGTACTGGCCACTTCTGCAGGGGCTAGAGAAAGAGGTAAGGCCAAGATTTGAAAAGGTACACAAGAGAGGTCTGAAACATCACCTACTGCATAGTTTGACTTTCAGCATTACAGGGTCCTCATCACTAATTTCCCATTGACTTTTAAAGATATACATACATATACGTCTGCATGTATGTATGTATGCATATAGCTTTTTGCAAAAGATTAACTATCTCCTTTATACAATGGTGATGCGTCAGTGAGAGAGAGCTATAGATAATCATTCAAGAGAGCTATAGATAATCTGTACTACCTAGTAGATGCCTGGAAAGTTCTTCTTCACAATTGTTAGCCCACATTTTACATAATTTTTCATGTACTAAAAAGCTAGGCCATGCCTGTTTTCCAGATGGGTAAGGAAATACTTTTCTATCCCATTATGTATTCTCATTTTACAGAGACAGTTCAATGTACATTTAAGTAGTGCATGTTGAGTGTAGGGAAAAAAGGCAACATTTCAGAGCCAATGGCTGCCTACCCACTTTTTCTAGTGTTCTCATGTACTTGGTCTACGGTGTTTATGGTGGCCTGATGGACACATGATGCAAGGTCAGTAAGATCAACAACCACAAAGGAAAAGTAGTAGACAAATCCTCGTGTTTTCCATTTGCGTGATGCTCTTTTTCTCAGATCGCAGCCTTTGGCATCTGCTCAAGTCTTAGTACATTAGGAATCAGCTAAGTATTGTGCGAGTCCCTAGGTGGTGCAAAGAGTCCACACTTTGGGTTGCTAACCAAAAGACTGAAGTGTAAGTCCACCCAGAGGCATGTTGGAAGAGAGGCTTGGTGATCTACTTCGAAAAATCAGCCACCGAATGCTCCCTGGAGCAGTTCTATTCTGATGCATATGGGCTCACCATGCATCAGAGTTGGCCTCGACTGCAGCTGTTTGGGTGGGAAACCACAAGCTTGAAGCTTGCTTAGGAAGATGAGGTAAAGGGAAAGCATCTAACTTGTAAGTACTGCCTGAAATACAGCGTGTGCTCGGTTTTTTAGATTGTTGAACATAATTGATTTTATTCTGTTCAGTATTGTGCATCCACTTAGAAAAAGGCCTTCTGAAAGGAGCTATGAAGAATACAAAGATCAATAACACATGGTCCTTGTCTTCAAGATACTTAAAAAATAGTACTGTGATTCTTAAACTTTTCTCCCCCAGTATCTTTTGGAGAATCTGATAAAAGCAATGGAACTTTTCTGGTAAAATACACATGACCCTAAATGAAAAATTTAGCTCATAATTTCAGGGATCCTCCTCTCCTCTGAAGTCCAGTATGGGCTGATCCAAAAAAAAGGAAGAAAAAGCTTGCCCTTAAATAGCTCTGTAAAATGTAGAATGTCTGACATGGTCTAATCACTATGTGAAGAGTTCTACAAGCAACAAGGGAGACAGAGTAGTTCCATTTTATGGTACCTGAATGGGCTTCCAAGAGAACATGGCATACCACAGTATCTTCAAGGATGTTGTATTGAAGGGTACACCTGATGGAGGAAGCAGTCTGAGCCAGGGTACATACAAGAGAGCCAAGGGCATGTTCTAGAATTGTCAGAAGTCAATGGTGCTGAAGCAGAGAACTCAGGAGATGCTAGCAAGTACAGGGGCATGAGGCTGAAGATTAGTAGAAGGGAGACCAAGCATGAATTTTCATGCCTGGCAATTTGGGCTGTACTCAGTAGGTTGTAGAGAACGGTAGGACCATAGGTGAGACACGTATTTCTCAGAATAGGTAGAAATGGGGAGAAGCTAGAGATGAGTGAGGAGGCTTGCTGTAAAAGTCTTAAGTAGAAGGCAACAAATGTGTAAACTAGGACACTAGAGAGTAGGGAATGGTAAGGCTGCATTGAGGAAACCTACACAGAGTTAATACGGTAAAGTCTGGAAGCCATGTGTCAAGTGACTACCCAGAGAAGAAACAGGATAGTACGTCTTCTTCTAGAAGTGTTCAGTGTGTTCTGAATGTAGTCAAACACTGACAGTGAGAAATTTAAAATCTTTCCTTTCATTTGCCTCCTCTTACTATTTTTACAGTCCTTAGTATAATACTTTGAAAATGAAAGGCTTAGTAAATGCTTGTTTAATTGAATAGTAGACAGCAATTGAACCAACAATCATTATACCTTAGTTTGAATAATGACTCTAGTCTACAAACATAGTTTCAGGAACAGTATTTTTTTTTCCAATTATCAGTAGAGGTGCTGCTAGAACCTTTGAAGACTGGCATGATACTGTTTGATTTTACACCAGAAATTTGTTGTGGAGTTTTTCCCTGAAGCCTTACTGCCTGTCTTTTAACCAAGAAGTTAAAAAGAAACTAAAATCTTTATAGAATGCTTCTATTCAAGGACCCTTAGGAAACAGAACTAACTACTTCAGTGATAAAGCCATACTTAGTGGGCAAGGAAGGGGGTGGGTGTAGAAGGATAAATAAAATTTAGCAGGCTACTCAGGTGCTTTATGTCTTATAAAGCTTATGCTCGCTAATAGAAAACAAATGTGAAGATTGTGCTTTTATGAATATTTTCTTTTTGAACTTACTGTTTGGTTAGTGTGGATGCTGTCTGTCTTCACTGTAATCGTGTGAAAACATATCTGTTCGTCCTGTTCCTCTTTCCTTATTTTGTTTTGTTTGTTTTGGCTGAATACTAAAAATAAATAGATAAAACCTTTGCCATCGAGTTGATGTTAACTACTAGCGACCCTATGGGACAGGACAGAACTACTCAATAGGATTTCCAAGAAATGTCTGATAGATTTGAACTGCTGACCTTTTGATTAGCAGTCAAACTCTTAACTAATATGCCACCAGGGTTTCTAGAGGCCTGAATAATGGCATAAAAATAAATCATGTATCTGAGGGAATCTTAACAATGATTTAATTTGTACATGGCTTTCCCAACCAGAGAGTTCCAGGGATTCTTATATTATCCTTTAAATAAATTCTTCCCAAGTAAGTGAACATCAGTTTCCCTTTCTTCGTGTCTCTTGTCTACCTCTTTCCTTTAAGTCAGTCTTCATAGCAGTGGTTTTTCAGAGTTCATTGTCTTCCAACATTACCCAAGGAACTGCATTGGACCACATCCCAGACCGTAGGGAACCAGACACCACATTCAGAAATCCATTCACTGCTCTGAGGATCATCCCTGCTTTTCCCAGATAGGCTGGTTGGCAGGACATGGGAATGTGAATTAAGTCACGTGATAGTTTCAGAAAGAAACTAAAGATTTAACTATGCAGTGTGCAAGTTCTTAATCTTCCTATTTACTTACCTGGAAATTTAGAAAAGTGTTATGTAATAGGCAATAGAAAGGTTCCTTAGGTATGGATCTTGTCTACTATTCAATTATGCTTTCCAGTAAGCCCCAACAAAAATTGTTCTGCTCCTGTCAGGTCACTGCTGTCCGGGGTGTCTCCTTTCCTGAAGTATTCTCCCCCTCTCATCTCCATCTGTGCGCGTCCTATCATGATTCAGGAGCAAACTTCAGCCCTTCCTCCTCCTCCAGAACTTCCCAACGTTTCTCACCCACAATGGCACTCTTTTTATTTTTAGCTTCTGAAGCATTCTTTCCTGGCAACTAAGGATGCAGGCTTTGATTACATATTAGCTTATATTCTTCTTCAGCTAAGTCATCTGAATGTGCCTCGTGGTGCCATGGGAATTATAATCTTTTTCATGGTCAGTGTTATGGCTTGCATTGTGTCCCCCCAAAATTTGTATCTACTTGGCTGGGTCATGATTCCCAAATATTGTGTCATTGTCCACCCTTTGGTCATCTGATAAGATTTTACTGTGTGTTGTGAACCCTACCTCTATGATGTTAATGAGGCCAGAATAGAGTCAGTTATGTTAATGAGGCAGAACTCAATCTACAAGATTAGTCTGTATTTTCAGTAAGTCTCTTTTGAGACATGAAAAACAGAAGTGAGTTGAGTGATGGAAGGACTTCATCACACCAAAAATGAAGAACCAGGTGAGGAGCATGACCTTGGGATACAGGGTCCCTGCACTAAGAAGCCACTAGACCCAGGGAAGGTTGGTAACAAGGACCTTGTCACACAGCTGATGGAGAAAGCCTTCCCTGAAGCTGGTGCCCTGAATTCAGACCTGTAGCCTACTAAAATGTAAGAGAATATAATTTTCTTTTGCTAAAGCCATCCACTTTAGTATTTTTGTTGTAGCAGTGCTAGGTAATTAAAACGGAGTGTCTGATATCTTGTTACGTCACCTATAACATCAAATGTTGATTCTTAAAAATTGCTGATTGGATTTAGTTTCTCTTGAAAACATTACAGATCTCATTTCTTGCTCCCTGTAGAGGGGGTTCTGGTCCAGTGGTTTCACTGTAAGACGGTTCTAATAGAAGTTGAATACCTCTTTTTTCAGTTAATGTTATTATTGCCTTTTATTACCTGTATCTGTGTCTCATCCAACTCATTCTTAGATTTTTCAGCAGCCCCAACACGGGTACTTCCTGCTCCTCCCATTATACATGTCATGTAAGCCAAATCTGTGGGTGAAGCAATGACGCACACCTTTGCTGGTATTAAAGTACTTGTGATAGTTGTTTTGCTGTTCTTTCAGGTTTTCAGAAGGCTGTGTGCTTTCATTTGTATCATCAATAAACTCACAGGAGACCTTGTTAAGATTTGGCCTTCTACCCAAACTATCAACAGCTTCTGTATTTCGTGGACTGGCCCTTGCCTCTTCTTTGTTAACACTGTTTTATTCCAGTTGCTCCTTTGGCTGCCTCCAGAATCCTGTTTTCATCCTCAGTGACTGTCAGAACGGTAGAATGAGACGGTCCGTCCTCAGGTCTGTTTTGCCTACTTGCTTTCCATCGTCGTGGGCCTTAATGATCTTTGTATCCATGTCTAGAGTCTTCCTCAGCTACTTTGTTGGATTGAAACTTTCAGTGGCCTGACTTTTTTCTTAGTTCATCTAGTGCTACTGTAACAGAAATACCACAAATAGATGGCTTTAAAAAGAGAAATTTTATTCTGTCACAGTGCAGTAGGCTCTGAATTCAAATTCAAGGTATCATCTCCAGGGAAAGTCTTTCTCTTTTGTCCCTGGAAGAGGGTCCTTGTTATCGATCTTCCCCTGGAATGAAAGCTTCTGAGGTGCAGAGACCCCTAGGTCATTCCCAAAGGATGTGCTCTGCTCCCAGTACTGCTTCTTGGTAGTACGAGGTCCCCAACTCTGTGCTTGCTTCCTTCTCCTTTGTATCCCAAGAGATTGCCTCAAGGCAAAATACAGTGTTGCACTTTGTGTCCTGCCACACCAACACAACTGCCATCCACCTTCCCTCGCTGGCATCATGACAGCATGGTTTAAGGCATATAGAAATATCACACAATATCATGAATTATGGCCAAGCCAATTTGCTGTACACACTTGGGGGGTGGGGAGCATAATTCAGTCTGTCACAACTTCTTTTGCTATACATGGTTCTAAGTTTAAGCAGTGCAGATGTTACAGTTAGAGAAACTTGAACAACTCAGCTTCAGATTAACAAGTGATGCTTGTTGCTATACACAAACAACGAATGACACAGTAGACCTGGTCTGCAGTGAAGCTGGTGTCAGGGTTGTAACAGTGAAGTCTGCCAGGCATGTGCATAGTGCAGTTGTTGCATGTGGTTAGGGTTGAATATTGCCTAACTTTCAGTTTGCTACAACTTTCTTCACCGACACTGGCTTTATTGTTGGCCAGGCCATAGCCTGCTATACAGCAGTGTTTTGAACAATAAATCGTAACATCGAACATATGTAAGCAAACATCTGAGAATGTGACATCAGCCAATTATGTGCTAACAGTTAAGTTTGTGAACTCATCCTAGAAAAAGTGCTACATACCTCATCACTGGGTATCACTATGGTCACTGTCTTAGGCTGGGTTTTCTAGGGAAGCAAAACCAGTAACACGTGTAGGTACAAGGAAAGATTTATAATATATAGACAGATAGATAGATACAAATATAGGAAACAGCTCACATAATCACAGAAGCTGAATGTCCCAAGCTCTGGCACAAGCCTCACGTGTCCACGGAAGCTGAGGAACCCAAGGTCAGCAAGTCAGAGACCAGAGTTGTAGATCACCGGTTGTGTAGATCACTGGATCCCAAGCTGGTAGCGAGATGAAGCGACAGAGGCTGGAGATTGGTGGATCCCAAGCTGGTGGCGAGACGAAGTGACAGAGGCTGGCGAACCCAGGATCGGCAGGTCAGGGAGCAGGACTGGGCAGAGGCTGGCGAGCGCAGGATTGGCAGGTCAGGGAGCAGGACTCTCACGTGCCGACTGTAAGGACTGATGAGCCCAACAGCTGCTAGCTCAAGTCCCGGAACCAGATGCTGGAACAAGAGAGCAGGAGCTCCTGGCCACGTGAGCAATCAGCAGCTGTAGTCCAGTGTCACGAGATGAGAGCCGAGGGGCAAGGAACCACCACAAATCCCGCCCTGCCACTTAATACAGCAGCCAAATAGGTAGTAGCCAAGTTGACATAATCCTGACCACCACAGTCACCTTTGAAGTACTCCCTTTGGGAAGCTATGCACTGACACCCTTGGTGTCCTGAATGTCATCAAAGTGTCTTCCTTTCATTATTTTCTGTACTTCTGGTTCAAGAAAAAAGTCACTGTGGACCAGATCAGGTGAGTATGCAGGGCGTTCCAATACAGTTATTTGTTTACTGGCTAAAAACTCTTCACAGCTATATAGTTAAGTTCATGAACTTGCCACTGTGCCATCGAGCACAAGGGACACGCCAGAAAGGTTTCCAAAATTGCTTTGAAGGGTGCACTAGGCTCTGTCATTGGTGCATAGCTTCCCAAGAGGAGTACTTCAAACGTGACTCAAGTGATAGAGAGCAGTGAGCTATGTAGCACTTAGAACAATTAAGTTTGCGGACTTAATTGTCAGACCCCATATAGTGCATATTACTAACAATAAAATGTACAAGAACATTGAGCAGTCATAAGTATGGTTCTTCATAGCTCAAATGTATCATAAATCAGGGCCTACCTGTGTACATACATAGCAGTGTTTCTCTGTATACTAATGCCTGTGTGTCAAAAAATAAAAATAAAAAAGCGTGGTAATTAGTGATAAGAATTCCTGGGTAATGCAAATGGTTAACATGTTCCACTGCTAACCAAATGGTTGACAACTTGAGTCCACCCAGAGGTGCCTCAGAAGAAAGGCCTGGTGCTTACACTTCCAAAAACTCAGCTTCTTTAAATGGAGCACAGTTCTACTCTGATACACACAGGGAACCATGAGTCAGAGTTGACTTGAATGCAGTTAGTTTAGTACTGATAGGTGGAAATACTGTTTTTTCCAGGGAACTGAGGCTCTCAAATGTCTTCAGAGATTTCAAGATAGGTAGTTGATCTAAACTTGAACTAAAATACCACTCACTGTGATAAAATGTCTCATGGATTTATAACATAATTACATCTACCAAGAGGAAATCAAATCTGAAGTCATAGAAGAAAGCTGCTATTAAGGTTCAAATGTGTTTATAATTGACAGAGTGGTGCGAAGTAGAGAAAGAATTTTGAGGGTAAAAAAAAGATATAATTCTTCCTGGATATGACAGGAAATATGAATGCATTTCTGTTTTCTTTCCAAAAGAATACCTAAAATTTATGTAATCCTTTATAGTTTGCTAAATGTTTGCCCATGTAAATTTTCATTAATCCTCAGAACAAACCTGTAACATGAGAAGGGTGGATATTATTATTCCCATTGTAGAAAATCAGACGCTGAGAGAGAAAGAATGTCAGAAGCATTTTAATTCAAGTTTTTCTCTAAGCCTGTTTTGTTTTCATTATAAGAGAAAATAAATTATTGTTGTGCACTTGAGGCGTATGTGTACTCAGTATGTATACTCCCCACTACGTGTAAATTCTTTGAGTTCAGCAGTCTGTCTTGCTTGCAGCTCTGATTCTGGAACCCAGAATACAGACAATCCTCAGGTATGAACGTCTGATTTACATACAACCCATAGTTGCAAACCATGCCCTGTAAAGCCTGGTATATTAAAAATTCAAGGTACCTACAGTGGTTTGAAATAACAAATGGGCACTACTTAGTGCACAGGAAAACATTATTATCATTGTTACTGTATTATGTTAAAAATGTTTTAATTTACCCGAAAGTGACTTATTTATTATGCATATACTCGTATATATGAAACTCAAACCCACGGTTGTCAATTCTCACTCATAGTGACCCCAGAGAACAGAGTAAAACTGCCCCACAGAGTTGCCAAACCTGTAATCTTTATGGAGGCAGACTGTCCCATCTTTCTCCTGTGAAGCGGCTGGTGGGTCCTTACTGCCAACGTTATTTTGGTTTGCAGCCAAGTGCTAAACCACCATGCCACCAGAGTTCCTCATATATATATCTATATACGTATATATGTATATATGTGTATGTATATTAATGCCTTTGTGAGCAAAAAATAAAGTAAGAAAGCATGGTAATTAGTGATAAGAATTTCTGGATAATGCAAATGGTTAACATGTTCCACTGCTAACCAAATGGTTGACAACTTGAGTCCACCCAGAGGTGCCTCAGAAGAAGGGCCTGGCGATTACTTCCAGAAACTCAGCCTCTTTAAATGGAGCACAGCTCTACTGTGATACACACGGGGTACCATGAGTCAGAAATGACTTGAAGGCAGTTAGTTTAGGTACTGATAGGTGCTAAGTACTGATATACATATATATGCATACACACACACATATATGTAGCCTGTTGTTGGGTCACTTCCAACTCATAACAACCCTATAGGACAGAGCAAAAGTGTGCCATAGGGCTTCCAAGGAGTACTTGGCAGATTTTAATTGCTGACCCATTGGTTAGCAGCCATAGCTCTTAATCACTACATCACCAGGGTTTCTGTGTGTGTGTGTATAAGTATCTGCTTGATGATGACAAGTTTGGATTTTTTGGTTTATATATGTATGAAGATTCCTGGTGGTGTATTCACTAAGTGCTTGACTGCTAAACCAAAGGTTAGTTGGAGCCTACAAGCTACTGCATGGAAGAAGGACGTGGCAGTCTTCTTCCATAAAGATTACAGTTTTGGAAACCCTATAGGGCATGGCATTAGTTTCTATTGAGTCAGTTCTGGCTCATGGCAACTCCATGCTTGTAGAGTACAAGTGATCCATAGAGTGTTCAAGGTTTTGACCTTTCAGAAGAAGAGTGCCAGCCCTGCTTCTCGGGTATCTCTGAATGGGTTCAAACTGCCAACCTTTTGTCAAGTAATCCAACATTTAACCCAGGGACTCCATATCTATACATTCATACACATATATATGTAAATTTATCCTTTAAAACAAAAACCCATTCCATCAAGTTGATTCTGACTCATGACAACTCCACAAGGCAGAGCAGAACCACCCTGTAAAGTTTCCAAGGAGAGCCTGATGGATTTGAGCTTGTGACCTTTTAGTTAGCAGCCACAGCCCTTAACTGTGATGCCACCAGGGTGTTTCAAGTACAGATATACATGAGATCTGACAAATAAAATCACAAACTTGCCACCGTGTGCAAATGTTGGCAGCACTGTGCAAACAACTCAGTAAAGTTTCATAACCTTGGTATATCAGTGTCTTATAGCTGTGTTCACATCAATGTGTGGCAGTGTCTTGCTGAGTGGCATTCATTTTTGTTGTTACATGTTTTTGTGTGCTGTCCCAAGAATGTCAAAGCTTGAATTAGAGCAAAGAACAAACATCAAATTTCTTGTTAAACCTGGCAAGAGTAAAAGTGAAATCAAGGACATGTTAGTCCAGGTTTGTGGGGATAATGTCATGAAGAAAACAGGAGGGTACAAATGGATGAAATACTATTCTGAGAGGAGAGAAACTGCCACTGATGAAGAAAGGTCAGTACAGCCAATAAGAAGTAGAACTGACAAAAACCTTGCAAAAATTTGTTGAACTGTGCCTCAAATTTGTCAGCTGACTGTGAAAAGCACATTGATAGAGAAACAGGAAAATCTTAACTGAAAATCTTAGCATCAGAAAGGTATGTGCAAAAAATGATTCTACAGGATCTCAACAATGAACAAAAGCAAAAGAGTATAAGTTTGCCTAGACCTTTTGGAGAGGCAAGATAATGTTTTGGGCCATGTTATCACCAGTGATGAAACATGAGTGTACAAATACAACCCTGAAGCAAAGCATCAAAGTGCACAATGGAAGTTAGTCAATTCTCCATGACCAAAAAGTTCTGTCAGTCCAAATCAAAAGTCAAAATCATGTTGCTAACCATTTTTGATATCTGAGGGATTATTCATTAAGAATTTGTACCAACTAGATAGACAGTTAACCAAGTTTTCTATTTGGAAGTGCTGAAAAGGCTGCATGAAAAAGTTAGACAAAAATGACCTGAGCTTTTTACCAATAACTCCTGGCCCTTGCATCATGACAGTGCACCAGCTCACATGGCACCATCTGTGAGGCCGTTTTTAGCCAGTAAACAAGTAACCATGGTGGAACCCCTCCCTACTCACTGATCTGGCCTCCAATAACTTTTCTTCTTTACCCAGAGATAAAGGAAATATTGAATGAAAGACATTTTGATGACACTCAGGACATCAGGATAATACAATGACAGCTCTGATGGCCATTCCAGAAACAGTTCCAAAATTGCTTTGAAAGGTGGACTAGGTGCTGGCACCAGCACATAGCTTCCCAAGGGGAGTACTTTGAAGGTGACCATAGTGATATTTAGCAATGAGGTATGTAGCATTATTTTCCAGTAAGCAGATTCGCGAAATACACAGCATTACCTATAAAGACAAAGCAGGCTTTTATGCCCAAGCAGTAAGAACTGCTTACCTTGACCTTGATCAGTGTTTCTCAGATAAACTGGAAATGAACTGCCTGTAGATGTTGCTAAATACAAATTTGGCTTCTCTAGGTCAGGGATGGGACCTCAGAATTTGTATTTTTAACTAGCCTGGTGCCTTGCTACTCAAAATGTGTCTATGGACCAGCAGTGGTGGCAGTGTCACAGAGAACCTATTTTAAAACCTTGTAGATGATTCTGATTTGCAGCCAAGGATGAAAACCACAGCTCTAAAAGGACCGAAGTTAAGACACTGTACAATTGTTTATTGACCTTCCCTTCTTGCAGCTCTCTGAGGGTCTTATAACAGTTTATAAATAAGTGGTTGTCAGAATCACCTGGAGACCATTATCCAAACCCTTTCCTTCCTCCTAAATTTTGGAGTCAATAAGTGGTAGAATTTGGCTTTAGAACTTTGAAGAGATGTTTACGTTCTTTTCTATTTTGATCTACTGGCTTGGACCAGACCTCTATAATGTAGGCCAGGAAAAGCTCTGCTTGGAATAAAACATGGAATAGACCAAATCTTGAAGTCTTTTGATATTCCTGCCCTTTCTATATTGATTCTCATCTACTTTACCTCTATATGATTCTACCACTTAAAGTGTGTGACTTCATTTCCATGTAAGTATTAAGGAGTTTATCATTTGAGCATTTTTTCCAAGGTACTTGGATTAACATCACCTCTAATCACAGACTAAAGACTCCGTCTGCTATTATAAAAAATGTCAGCATGCGGATAAGGACAGCTATTTAGATCAACAAGCTCTTCTGTACCTACCGTGCTCCTCTTTTCCCAGGCACCCCCTTCTTCAGTCTTCTGTAGCTATGATTACCTGGACTTGAGACAAACTAACAATTTGTTTATTTTTATTTTCTTATAAAGAGCAACTTCAGTGTATAAATAATGTCTAAAATTAATACATCATTACTTTTAAGATTCTATGAAGTACTAAAATGTTTTTTAAGGATACATTTTGTTCTTGATATGGTTCCCATTAACTAAAGAATTTCATTACACAAACTGTTGCTTTAGTTAACATATTAAGGAAAAACGTATGCAGTTATGTAGAGCAAAGAACTCTCATTCCTAGCTTCATTACCTGACAGTATGCCCACTAGCAGGCACTCCATGATGGACAATTCGTTTGGTAGCTATTTGGTACAATATGCATAGTGCCATCTAGTGGTATACAGTCATCATTGTACAATCTAAATAAATTTCTTCATATTCTAAAACGATAGTCCAACTGTAACAAATATATTTAAGCCCAGCAGTTCAAATCCATCAAAAGGCAACCAAGAAGTAAGACCTGCTTATCAGCTTCCAAAAGGCCATAGCCTGGAAAACCCTGTGGTACACAGTTTGACTCTGCACACGTAGGGTCTTCATGAGCTGAAATCAACTGGATGGCAACTAACAATAAACAGTATATTTATACATCTGTCAGCTTTTTAAAATGCACTTTCAGTAACTTTCTAATGACTTTCAACATAGCACCTTTTTTAGTGTCTGTGAAATTTAAATAAGTAAAAAAAGCATTATGGCACTTACCATAAAACCGCTACGATTAAGTTGATGCTGACTCATAACGACTCTACATGTCAGAGCAAAACTGCCCCATAGAGTTTCCAAGCAGCATCCAGCAGATTTGAACTGCCAACCTTTTGATTAGCAGACATAGCACTTAACCATTATGACACCAGGGTTTTCTATCATACTTAAGTGTCACAATAATAATAATTAATAGATATTGGATGCTTATTATGTACCAAACAATGGAAAATACTTTACATTAATTATCTTGTTTGAGCTTCAAAGTAACTCTGTGAAACAGGAAAACAGAGTGGTCAATCTGTAAATAATGACAACTTCAAAAAAAAACAATGGGGGAAAACATGGATTAGTTATAGCTTCCATATAAGGAAGAAATCAAGGTGCTATTAAGAAATAAAAGACAGCTTTAAACTTAGGAACACAAAAGGGAATCTTAGGGTAACCACAAAGAAATCAACAAGCATGCTCATCAAAATTAAAAAGAATATCAGAAAGACCTAGTAAATACAAACTCAGCAATAATGAAGGGACCCAAAGGAAAATCCAAAAATTTAAAGAATTCAGCACAAAAAAAGTGAAAGAAGGAAACCATCAACACCACAAAAAATAAAAAAAGTATAAGAAAGTATAAGACACTAATTTATAGATTGTCACACAGAATGTAAATGAATTAAGTGCACCAGCAAAGAGACAGAGTGGCAGAATGGATTAAAAAAAGAAACACAACCCATCAGTATGCTGTCTATAAGAGATACACCTCAGACACAAAAAGTGTAAATAAAACTCAAAAGATGGAAAAAATATATCAAGCAAAAAGCAATCTAAAATGAGCAAGAGTGGCAATATTATGTTCTGACAAAATAAACTTCAAGACAAAATCCATCATAAAAGACAAGGAAGGACATTATATAATATCGAAGGTCAATCCACCAAGAAGATGCAACCATAAAAAATGTATACACATCTAGTGAATGACAGTGCTCCCGAATACATCAGACAAGCTCTGACAGCATTGAAATGAGAAATAGACAATTTCACAATGGTAGCAAGAGACTTTAACACACCACTTTGCTGAAGGACACAACAACTAGAAAGAAACTCAACAAAGATACGGAAGACCTAAAAACCACTATAAACTAACTCCACCTCATGGACAGACACAGAGCACTCCACCCCACAACAGCAAAACGCACATTCTTTTCCAGCTCCCAAGAAATGTTCTCCAGAATTGATCACCTTAGGCCACAAAGCAAACCGCTATAAATAAATTTAAAAACATCAAAATAACGCAAAGCATTTTCTCAAACCACAACACAAATAAAAGTAGAAAATAATAGTAAGGGCAAGGAAAACATCAAATACATAGAAATTTAGTACCTTGCTTAAAAACTACGGAGTAGTTGAACAAATAAGAAATGAAATTTGAAAATTCCTGGAATCAAATGACAATGAAAATACAGCATAACGAAACCTTTACAACATAGCAAAAGCAGTACTCAGAGGAAACCCATAGCTATAAATACACACATACTGAAGAAAAAGAAAGGACAAAATTCAAAGCATTAACCCTGCACCTTGAACAAATAGAAAAGAGCAGCAAAAGAAGCCCATAGTTACCAGAAGAAAGGAAATAATAAAGATTAGAGCAGAAATAAATGAAACAAAGAACAGAAGAACTATAGAAAGAGTCAGGAAGACTGGAAGCTGGTTCCTTGAAAGGATCAGTAAAACCAGCAAACCACTGGCCAAACTGACAAAAGGAAAACAGAAGATACAAGTAAGCCAAATAAGTAATGAATATTAAAATAGAGCCAGCTGACATAAAAAGGATCATAACATGAACACAGTATGAAAAATTGTACTTCAACAAATTTGAAAACTTAGACAAAACTGCTAAACTTCTAGAAATGTACTACCTACCTAAATGAACATGAACTAAAGTAGAAAGTCTGAGCAGACTCATCACAAAAGAAAAACAAAAACTGATAAAATTAAAAAAGAAAACTCTCAATTAAAGGAGACCTGACCTAGATTATTCCACTGTAGAATTCAGATATTCAAAATAGAGCTCACATCAATACCACACAAACTGTTTCAAAAATAGAGAAGGAAGAAATTCTCCCAAACTCATTCTGTGAAGCTAGGATAACACTGACACCAAACCCAGGCAAAAATACCTCAAAACAGGAGAGAAAATCACAGTCCAACATCTCTTATAAATATAAATTCAAATTCTCAACAGAATTCTAGCTGATAGAATTTAACAGCATATCAAAAAAGTGAAACATTGTGACCAAGTGGGATTCCTACCAGGTGTGCAAGGATGGTTCAACATTAAAAAAAAATCAGTGGCAATCCGCTGCATAAATAAAAGAGCCACTTGATGATCTCCACTGATGCAGAAAGGGCTTTTGATGAAGTCCAACACCGATTCCTACAAAAACTCTCAGGAAAATAGTAATAGAAGGGAAATACCTCAATATAATAAAAGGGATTTACACAAAAGTAACAGCTAACGTTATGTCCAACAGAGAGAGACTGAAAACATGCCCTGTGAAAATGTGAACCAGACAAGTGTGGCCTTTATTACCACTCCTGTTCCACATTGCACTAGAAGTCATAGCAAGAGCAGTTATGCCTGTAAAGTAAATAAAGAACATTCAAATTGGCAAGAAAAAAGTAAAACTATCCCTATTCACAAATGATGTCATCTACATAGAAAATTCCACAGACTCCACAAGGAAGTTATTGTAACTATAGAAGAATTCCGCAAAGCAGCAGGATATAAGATCAGCATCCAATAATCAATCAGATTTTTCAATGCCAACAAAGAGAACTTCAGAGAGGAAACCCAGAGAACAATACTGTTTAAAATAGTCCCCTCAAAAATCAAATACTTCGGAATAAATCTAACCAGGGACGTAAGAGGCTGATAAAAAGAAAACCGCAAAACACTACTGCAGGAAACCAAAACAGCTCTAGTAAGTGGAAAAACATACCATGCTCATGTATAGGAAGGCTTACATTGTGAAAATGTCAGTACTACCCGAAGCAATATATAGATGTAATGCAATCCTGATCCAAATCCAATTCTTCAACAAGATGGAAAAATTAATCATAAACTGTCTATGGAAAGGAAAGAAGCCACAGAAAAGCAAAGCATTATTGAGGAAGAAAAACAGAGGAGAAGGCCTCACACTTCCTGATCTCAGAATGTGCCACAGAGCCACGGTAGTCAGAGCAGCCTGGTACAAGAGATACATAGACCAGTGAAATAGAGTTGAGAATCCAGAAGTAAGTTCATCAGTCTGTTAACACCTGATCTTCCAAAAGGGGCCAAAGTTCATTAAGTGAGGAAGAGATAGTGTCGTTAACAAATGGTGCTGGCAAAACTGGATACCTATCTGTAGAAAGATGAAACAGGACCATATCTCACACCATGCAGAAAAATTAAATCAAAATGGATTTTTGAAGGCCTGAATATAAATCCTACAGCTATAAAGATCATGGAAGAAAAGTTAGGGCCAACCCTCAGGTCTTTAATAAGTGCTATAAATAGAATAACAACCCTAACTGACTATGTGCAGACAACAGAAGTTGAACTAGTAGAATACCAAAATACCAAATCCAGTGCCATTCGAGTCGATGCCAACTTATAGCAGCCCTAGGGGTCAGAGTAAAACTGTTCCATGGTGTATCCAAGGAGTGCCTGGTAGATTTGAACTGCCAACGTTCTGGTTAACAGCCAGAGCACTTATCCACTATGCCACTAGGGTTTCCACTAGTAGAATAGGACTGCCTAGAAATTAAAAACTCATGCTCATCAAAGGACTTCTCCAAGAAAGTAAATAGAAAAGTTGCAGACTGGCAAAAGAAAATGGGCTATGGCATATCTAAAAAGTGATTAATCCCTGAAATGTATAGAAGTTTTCAAAGCTTCAACAACAAACAATCCAAATGAGAAATGGGCAAAGGATACAACTGGACACTTCTCCAAAGAAGACATTCAGGTGGCTAACGAACATTGTGAAGAAATTCTCACAATCATTAACCATTCTAAAAAAACCAAACTCACTACTATCAAGTCAGTTACAACTCATAGTGACCCTATAGGACAGAGTAGAACTGCTCCACAGAGTTTCCAAGGAGCAGTGGATTTGTACTGCCGACCTTTTGGTTAGCAGACGTAGCAGTTGACCACTACACCACCAGCGTTTCCCATTAGCCATTAGAGAGATGCATATTGAAAACTACAATGAGATGTAATCTCACCCCAACATCAATGGTGCTACTCAAAAAAAAAAAAACACGAAACAACAAATGCTGATGAAGTTGTTGGAAGACTAGGGTTTTTATACCCTGCTGGGAGAGATGTAAAATAGTACAGCCACTGTGAAAAGTAATATGATGCTTCCATCAAAAGCTAGAAATACCGTATTATCCAACAATCCACCCCATGTATATCCTCTAGAGAAATAAGAGCTGTGATACAAAGACATATGCAAACTCATATTCATTGTAGCATTATTCACAGTATCAAAAAGATGGAAACAACCTAAGTGCCCTTAACAGATGAATGGACAGACAAACTGTGGTATAGACACACGATGGAATACTAGGCAATGATAAGAATTACAGTGAATCTGCAAAACATCTCACAACATGAGTGAATTTGGAGACCATTATGCTGAGTGAAATAAGCCAATCACAAAAGGACAAATATTGTATGAGGCCACTATTGTTTAAAAAAAAGAAAAAGAAAAGAAAGGGTTTACACAGGAAAAAAAAATTAATGTTACCAGGGATGAGAGGCAGAGGGAAGGTAAGTGGCCACACAGATAGCATCAAGACAGGTGGTAATATTGGTGAGGGGAAGGATAGTTCAGTAGATGGGACAGGTCAGCTCCATCATGACAAAGAACCCAGCATGACAAAGACAAAGCAAGACATTGAGGGGAACACAGAAACGAAAGGCAACGGCACAATTACTGTAACAGAATCCTACAACAACAGTATTAAACAATGATTTATGATGAGATATACAGGTAGATAGGTATTCTGAAGGGGCACGGGGGAGAGGAGTGTAAGGGAGCATAGCCGCCTGTAGATACAGGTTACGTTGTGGTTATCTCTGCTTCCATGTTTGTAGATGTTACTTGTGTGCCGATATAGACCATAGAACATACAGTGAGCATAGTTATGGGAACTTTTTATGTGCAGCCAAACATCTCCTAGAACCAAGATGCTAGGCTTGAAGGATAAGGATCATAGACTCAAGGGACATCTACATCAGTTGCCATAATGTAATATGTAAAACAATGCTTTGCATTCTACTTTTGTAAGTAGTATCTGAGGTCTTAAAAGTTTATGAGCAGCCATCTAGGATACTGCTAGAGGTCTCTTCCCATTTGGAATAAAGGAGATGAAGAAAACCAAAGACTCTGGGGAGCAATGAGTCCAAAAGGCTAATGAACCGCATGACCACGACTTAAACAACCCTGAGAATAACACTAGGCAGTGCCTGGGTACCACTGCTGACTGTTCTGACTAGAATCGTAACAGAAAGTACCTGGCAGAGCAAGAGGAAACCTATGTAACCAAAAAATCAAACTGATGAAAGAGACCACACTTGTTGGCCTTCCAGAGACTGGAGGAGCCCCCAAGACTGTGGCCGTAAGGCACCCCTCTGACTTGGAACTACAGACACTCCCAGAAACCCCAGCCAACTGATAGACAGGCCTATGAAATAAACAGTAACACTTGGAAAGAATAGGCTCCATACAACAAATAATTACATGTGACCTAAAGGGCAACAGTTGTCCAAAAATCACAGATAAGAAAGCAGGAAACAGTCTAAAACCAGAAAAAAAGGGAATGAGGAACTCAAGGTGGAAATGGGAGGCGTATTTGCACTGTAGTTTGGGAGTGTAGCCAGTACCATGAAACATTCTACATACAGTTTGTTTATGGGAAGCTAATTTGCTCTGTGAAGTTTCCCCTAAAACACAAAAATACTTAGCCAAAAACACCTCTGTGATGAAGTAACTATTAAAGTCCCTGTTTTACGGATAGAAAGCTGAAATTTAAGGAAGTTGTGTGTCTTGCCCAGGGTGACACAGACGGCCAGTAAGCCATCAGAACCCAGCTAGCTGCCCTAGATGTCTAGCCCCTTCACTGTAGTCTACGCTGTCACAAGTATCACTGAACTACAATTTCCAAAGAACCTTTATTAAAGGACCTTCCTCATCAGGAAGCCTTAGTTACACAGTGATTAAGAGCTCAGCTGCTAAACGAAAGACCAAGATTTGAACTCACCAGCCGCTCTGCAGAAGAAAGATGTAGCAGTGAGCTTCTATAAAGATTACAGCCTTGGAAACCCTGTGGGATATTCTGCTCTGTCCTCTGGGGTCCCTATGAGTTGGAAGCAACTGGATAGCAGTGAGTTTTGTTCCTCATCAGGTTCATAATTATTGAATATGGTGAAATCAATCTAAAATCTGCTGACTCAGAATTTATGACAGGTTAATGAATATCCACTTTTGAGATGAGAATGTGGTTACGTGCTTCACCCGCGTAGCAGTAATATCTGTGAAAGCTGCAACCTATGTGAGGCCAAAAGCCATCAGAGAAGGAAAACTACAATATTTTCCACTAAAATAAGCTATAGAAAAGTGTTTTTACACTTCCGAAGGCAGAAACTTGCAAGACCCAGAAAACCAAGTAAGTCCCTTGGAGTTCTGGCTCAGGTTTCGTTGTCTATGTGTTGATAACCTCACTGAGTTTGGAGGATCAGGCTAAAACTCATGTTTTGTAAATGATGTAAAGTAAGAACAAGACATTGCTGTAGATCCAAATTTAAAAAAACTCATCACTGGGCAGGGAGAGCAGGGGGAGCTGCACATAAGCGGGCATGCAAATTTATACAAGAGTGTACATTTTCACTAAATCATAATAAAATTAATTAATTAATAATAAATGAAACGAACCCATGAGTGTCAGGTTGGTTCTGACATGGCAACCCTATATGTCAGAAAACTTCCCCATAGAGTTTCCAAAGAGCACTCAGTGGATTCGGACTGAGATCAGTGGATGCTGGATTGCTTTAACACTAAGAGCTGTCATTTGTTGAGCACCTGTTATATGCAAGCCACTATGGTCTAGGCTTGTACATATGTTTTCTCTTTTGTCTGTACTAGAATTCCTTCAGGGTAATACTAGTTTGTTCATTTCTAAACAGGAAATAGCAAAGTTTATAGAGGTGAAATAATTGTTCCCAGTTTCATAGTTATTAATAGAGCCAGGTTTTTGTAGCATAGATGCCACTGAGTTGGTTCTGACTCAAAGTGATCCTATGGACAACGGAACTGAACAGCACCTGGTTCTTCTCCATCCTCAAAATCATCACTATGCTTGAGCCCACTGTTGCAGCCGCTACATCAGTCCATTTTGAGATTTTTCTTCTCTTTCACTGACTGTCTACTAAGCATGTTGTCTTTCTCCAGGGAATTGTCCTACCTGACAACATGTCTGAAACATCTGAGACAAAGTCTTAACCGTCCTTGCTTCTAAGGAGCTTTCTGGCTGTACTTCTTCCAAAACAAATTTGTTTGTTGTCCTGGCAGTCCGTGATATGTTCAATACTCTTCATCAACACTGCAATTCAAAGGCATCTATTCTTCTTTGGTCTTCCTTATTCATTGTCCAGCTTTCAGATGCATATGAGGCAATTGAAAATATTACGACTTGGGTTAGGCACACCTTAGTCCTCAAAGTGACATCTTAGCTTGTACACTCTTTGAAAGAGGTCTTTTCCAGCACAGTTACCCAATGCAATATGTCATTTGATTTCTTGACTGCTACTTCTGTTGGATGTTGATTATAGATCCAAGTAAAATGAAATCCCCAAGAGCTTAAATACTTTCTCCATTTACTATACCTCAGGACTGTGTTGTTTAATCTTTATCAGTTAAGTGCTTCAAGTCCTCTTTGTTTTCCACAAGCAAGGCTGGTCATCGGCATATCACAGTCTATCATTCGGTCTTCTTCCAGTTCTGATGCTGTGCTTTTTTTCGTGTGGTTCATCTTCTCTGATTATTTGCTCAGTTCACAGATTTAATAAGTCTGGTGAAGGAATACGGGATGACACAGAACTTTCTTGATTTTAAACACTGCAGTATCACCATGTATATTTGAACAATTGCTTCTTGGTCTATCTACAGGTTCCTCATAAGCACAATTAAGTGTTCTTGGATTGTCATGCTTCACAATGTTAGCCATAACTTGTTATAATTCACACAATGCCATTATATAGTCACTAAAATACAGGTGTGCATCTTTCTGGTATTCTGCCTTCAGCCAAGATCTATCTGGCATCCACAATATCTCTCCTCTATTTTCTTCTGAATTCTGCTTAAATTTTTGGCAGTCCCCCTGTTGATGTACACCTGCAACTGTTTGGGGATTATCTTCAGCAAAATTTTACTGACATGTGGTACTAAAGATATTATTTGATAATTTATCACACTTTCTGTATGATCACCTTTCTGTGGAATGGGCACAAATTCAGATCTCTTCCAGTCAGTTGGCCAACTTTTGTATTCAAATCACCAGTAAGTGTCAGTGCATCTTTTGCATGTTTGATCAATCTCAGACTGCAGAAATTGGTAAAAATCTTCAGTTTCTTCATCTTTGGTGTTACTGGTTCATGTGTAGTTTGAATAATGTTTACATTAACTGGTCTTCCCTGTAGGCATGTGGATATTGTCCTTTCACCAGCATCATTGTACTTCAGGAAATGTTCCTTTTGATGATGAATGCAGTGCTCTTTCTCTTCAATTTGTCATTCCCAGCATAGCAGACCATAGGCTTTCTGATTCCAAATGGCCGATACCAATCCATTTCAGCTTACTAATGCTTGTGATATTGATCTTCCTGAGTTCCATTTCATTTTTGACAATTTCCAAATTTACTGGATTCATGCATCCCGTATTCCATGTCCCCATTATTAACAGATGTTTGTAGCCTTTTCTTCTCAATTTGAGTTGTGTCACATCAGCAAATGAAGGTCCCACAAACTTGACTCAATCCACATCATTAAGGTTTACTCTGCTTTGAGGAGGTAGCTCTCCCTTGGCTGTGTTTTGAGTGCCTTTCAAACTGAGGGGCTTATTATCGTGTGGCGCTTTATTATTCCGTGTTCCACTGCAATTCATAAGGTTTTCACTGGCCAATATTTTCAGAAGTAGACTGCCACTTCTTCCTTTCTAGTCTGTCTTAGTATGAAAGCTCCACTAAAACCTGTTCACTGTGGACATTTGAAATACCTGCTGGTATTTGAAATATCAATGGCATTGATTCCAGCCTTAGAGCAACGCACAAGCCACTGCATTACCACAAACTGACAGATGAATTGTGGATAAAATCAGGAATAAAACCTACATCTTTGTGGTCACAAAACCTGTATCCTTTCCAGTATGCCACCCCTCAAATATAAATAGGCATGATTACAGTTTTTCTGTGTACAACTTTCCCCTGTGCAAAATACCACTTGCTTGGACTACAACAGTAGGATCCCTCTGCTTTGCACAGTCTTAGAAGAAATACAACCAGAATAATCCTAAGAAATGAGAATGATGAGAATTCTTCTTGCTCACTTTGAACAGTCCCTCAAAAAGACTAGTTGCTGGAAAAGGACATTATGTTTTGTAGAGGGTTGAGGAAAATGCTCCGTGAGGCAGACTAACACAATAACCAATAGTGGACACCAGAATGCCAAGGCTTATGAGATGATGGGGGAGCCTGCAGATTTCATTATGATACATATCAGGTTTTCAAGAGTTGGAGCTTCTCTGATAACACTAATGAAAATGGCATTGCTCGTACATGCCTGCCCATCTCCAGTCTTGTCTTCAAATACAAGTAGAAAGACTTAGGCTGAATTTCTGATTACATCAGTCCCCAACTTAAACTCCTGAATAACATTATACTGTCCTCGGGAAGATCCATCTCCTTGTCATGACTCCAGTACTCCTCCTGCCTTAGCTTGGTCTCTTGACCATTTCGTGACTGTATTGTAATCTCCTGTCCTGTATCTAACACCCTCTGTATCACAACATGGCATTATTTCTGAGCATCAATTTACATGACTATGTGAGCCATGTCTATATCCCCACTGGGTGGCAGCTCCATAGGCAGAGACCATGCTTGCATTGTTTATTATTGAAAACCCAGTAACTTATACATACTTATGCAAACTAGCATTATTTAAATCATTTATAATTATTCATTCTCAGGGTAGTCTAGAACTTACATTTGGTGTGTCTGATAGTGAGATCTTGAATCTGTGGGGACACAAATATGGAACATCCATATTTTTAATAACTTTTGTATCATTTGCAGACATCCAGTTTATCCATAATAACAGTTAGCAATTACTGTTTCCTATGTGACATGCATAGTACCAAGTATTTTATAGTCATTATCTCAATCAATCCTCAGAATAATCATCTGATGGTAGTTGCTATTATCTGTCCCATTTATCAGAATGGAGCCTTAGAAAGGTTATTTCACTGATAATACACTAAGAGTTCATTCCAAGACCAGTGTGCTTCTCTACCATTGGGCCTTGCTGCCTCTTTGGAAATAGAATGCATCCTTAGAAAAGCTTGTTTCTCTGTTGAGTCACATCCTTGTTATTTGTTCATCTGGGCAACAGTGTTCACTGAACTTGTGATGTGTACAACACTGTGATGGTGGTGCTAGGGGAGCATAGCAGTTGTCACAACAGATAGACCACATTTAACACAATTAACAATGCCTTCTATGTGTTTGGCCAGTGCGTGCACTCCCCACAAAGTATTTTCTTCAGTACCATGTGTTGCTGTAAAAAAAAGAAAGAAATTAGTATAGCACACTTAACAAAAATATCTCACAAGGAAGAGGTGGCAAGAGCACAACTGGCAAACACAGGTGTGTGATATTTGCACAAAACACAGTCAGCTCTCAGCGCAAGCAGTATAGAAGGGAAAGCAGACAACCACTCACACAAGACAATGCACTGTGCACTGATTCCTGTGATGGGACAGGACACAGTTCTAAGGTAGTATGTGGGAGGAGGCTAGAATCCTGAAAGATGGCCTTGAAAGATGTCATTGAGGAACTGGTGCTGTCACTAAGGCATAATGGATGTGCAGGGGCCAGATCAAAAACAACTTTGCAAGCCATGTTGAAGTTTACATTAAAAGTCAATGGAAAGTTATAAATTTTAAAAAGCATGCAAGTGGCATATCACATTGGCAGTTTAGAAATACCACTCTGGCTAGAAAGAACTGGAGTCAGAAAAATGAAGCTACTGCTGACTCAGTAAGACATAATGAGGACAGTATTGGATGATGGGATTAGCAGAGGGCAGTAGAGTCCATCGAAGTGGAGGGTTAAAGCGTTATCCAGAAGGTAGAGTCCGCAGGGCTTGGTCATTGATAGGATGGGAGATGTGCCTGAGGACCCAAGGATGGAACTCAAATTCCTGATGGAGTAGGGGGCTAGAGGTGGGGTGAAGGTGCCATTCTCTAGGGAAAGAAACCCCAGAGACAGCGGGGTGAACAGGCGGAGATGAATGTAGGCTGGCTAGGCTGAGGCTGAAATGCCTAAAGGACTTACATGTGACCACAGATGGTTCCACCTCTAGGAATCCATAGAGGTTCCCTCTGTCCTAGGAAGGCTGGCCAGCAGAGATCTCCGTACCCAGATCCCTCCCTTTACCAGCAGCATTTTTCTTCCTTGGCTTGTAGCTCCCTTCTTCCTGTCCTCAAACTCACTCTTCACGCTCCTCTCTCAGCTGTCTGTTTGACATGATCCGTAGCCAGGAACCATGTGAAAATGGGTCAGTAGCCTTCTTTCCGTGGTGACCTGGCAATGCACCAATCAGGACAGGCCAGATCTCATCATCACTGTTCTGTTTGCATCCTGTACCCAGTCATATCCCCAAGGACTTGTGGATCAAATATAGAGGGAATAATTATAGGAATCTCAGTTATTTCCCTAAGAAGTACATACAGATAAACAAGGTCAATT
Source organism: Heterohyrax brucei (assembly GCA_028571685.1). NCBI lineage: Eukaryota > Metazoa > Chordata > Mammalia > Hyracoidea > Procaviidae > Heterohyrax > Heterohyrax brucei. The sequence continues at coordinate 44,222,008 of CM053152.1, forward strand.
TATACATACCTTCTCCCAGGGAAGCTCCTGCTGGCTAAATTGAAAAAAAAAAAAGATAAATAACATAAAGAAATATAAGTAATTTCCTTGCCAGAGTTTAATACTTCCAGTATACACATAAGGTGGCAAATTTGGAACCACTTAAATGTGAATTTATCCAAATTTAATAGATGTTAAGGTATTTTAGTTGGAAAGCTGATTTGTACTCACCTGCCCAATCCGCAGATAGACCTGAAAGTTTTTCTTTTGACATGATGTGCTTTATTCACTTGTTCTTTTACCATTTATTACCTACATGTGGCAAGAGCTGTAACTTGTGACCGCATACATTTTACCATGTAAGTGATACCTTTACCCATTTTATAGATAAGAAAAATGAGGCCCTAAGTCTTAGAGTCTAAGAAGTCATATACTTGTTAGTAGAAGAGCCAGATTCTGAGCTTAGGTCTTTGAACTCTTAAGTCCATTGCTCCTTTAAGTCAGTACAGCTTCATTTCTTTCATAACATAAAACATTTTGCTTTTAAGTAATTATTAAAAATAACAGCAAAACTTTGAAGTTGAGGACACAGTGAAGGTTTTTTGTCTGTCCAGTCATTTGCACAATCCACTTATCTCTTAAAATGCCAATAAAGTTACTTATGAGAACCAAGCTTTGGAGTTTTGTTTTTCTTTGTACCTTACTTGCTAATAAGCGGGTGTGCACAGATTGACTGAGTCTCTTAGAGTCCCGGAATCAAAGAACCTGAAGTCAAATTTGACTGAAAGAAGAGAGGCTGACCTCAAAATATTTTGTTGTTTTACTAAAGTCTTAGAGGAGGCAGTGGTGATAAAATTCTTCTGTATAAAAAGTGAAAAACCATAGAAGCTGCTCAAAGAGATTTAAAAAAGAGAAAAAGAGGAATTAAGAAAACACCTGATCCTAGAGTTTGATACCAGGCACATAGTAGGACCCCAATAAATGTTTTATTTTTTAAACATAGTGTCAGAAGTGAGCAAAAATGTAGGAGATAAAACCTAAGTCGTTGTTAAAGGAAAAGCATATATGGAGTACACATTTCTCAACTGAAATCTAGCTATACATTTGGTTAAAAAAAAAAATTAAATTTTTATTTGAAAATGCAAAAGTTTCCTGATAAACATACCTCAAACTTGCCAAGAACATGTGGAAACATACTGATGGGAATGTAAAATGATACATTTACTTTGAGAAATGATTTGGAAAGTTCCTTAAAACTTCAGCATACACATACAACCCAGCCACTTCATTGCTACCTATTGACTGAGAAAAGTGAAACATATGCCCATACATATGCCCTGCTGGTGTGGTGGTTAAAGTGTTTGGCTACTAACCAAAAGAGTCAGCAGTTCAAATCTACCAGGCCGCTCCTAGGAAGTACTATGGGGCAGCTCTGCATCCTGTAGGGTCACTATCAGTCAAAATCAACTCACAGCAAGGGGTTGGTTGGCTTTTTTGTATACAAATATTGGTACATGAATGTTCATTGCAGTTTTATGCACAGTAACTAAAAACTGGAACAACACAAATGTCCAGCAAGTCAGTGGATAAAGAAATTGTGATGCTTCTGTATAATGGAATACTGCTCAGCAAGAAAACAGAACAAATTATTGATACATGCAACCACATGAGTGACTCTCAATGTAGTACACCAAGTAAAAGAATACAACAGAAAAGAATACATACTAAATGATTCCAGTTGTACAAAATTCTGTAACATAGTAACAGAAAGTGTATCAGTAGCTGCCTGGATCAGGGAGTGAAATGGGTAACAAAGAAGGGGAAGTGGACATACTCATTATCTTACTTGTGATTATGATTTTTGGGGTGTCATAAAAACAGCTCGGAGCAAACAGAGAGGAAACCAAGTGAAAGTAACCATGACATAAAGGAATCTGTCAGTAGTAGGCAGGCAACTTCTTGTTTTTAACCAAGTTAGTTAGATGACCTGTGACGTAAGTCAGCTGCTGTGTAGTATAGATGCTTTCTCCTTTTCCTGTCTTCCTGCCTCGGATAGCTTCCCCTCTGTTTTTTTATTCAAACCTCATACTACTAAAAATACATGTAAGTAAGTGGAACCATTTTAAATACTCAAATACATCCAACAATTCTTTCAAACATTCCTTCAAATACATTGTAGAATGTGTGGGTCTTCTTTTCTTTTTGAAGGGTCACTGGTAGATAGTGGAAAATGCTTTTAAGCCAGATATTCTGAGATGAGAATGTCAGGTTTGTCCCTGTACTTTACATTGGTTAGTTAATTTCTCTGATCTTCAGATCCCTCACGTGAAACATAGCATGAAACATAGAGACTGTATTTCAAGGTTTAATTGGAAGATTACACATAACTATCACCATGGTTTCTGGTGGAGCCCGAGTGGTGCAGTGATTAAGAACTCACCTGCTATCCAACAGGTCAGCAGTATGAATCCATCAACATTTCCTTGGAAACCCTACAGAGCAGTTGCACCCTGTCCTGCAGGGTCCCTGTGAGTCAGAATCATCTTGGCAGCAGTAGTTCATGGGTTTGAGTGTTATCTAATAAATCATCTGCTTGCTATAAATACTGAAATCAAATTTTGATCATGCAGTATATGTATTTACTTATGTCCACCATGAACACATCCTAAAACCATGAAGAGTCCAGTAAACCAGGACATTTGATCATATATGAAATGATGGATTTCCCTCTCCGTGCACTTGGGGCTGACATATTACCTCTGCTTTAATTGTATGTAGTGCACCTGGTGGACATCTGGAACGTCATAGAAGCATTGCGGGAAAATGCTCTGAACAACCTGGACCCGAACATAGAACTCAACGTGGCCCGCTTGGAGGCTGTACTCTCCACCATGTTTTACCAGCTCAACAAACGGATGCCAACCACTCACCAGATCCACGTGGAGCAGTCCATCAGCCTCCTGCTTAATTTCTTGCTTGCAGCCTTTGATCCGTAAGCTCCCTCTGATTATCTTTTAACTCTAGGTATTTGGTCTCCCTTTCCTCTTGCACTTCGTGGTCTTTTCTCCCAAATCATTCTCTAATGAAACCAACTGGATCTTCATACTTGATGAATTGTTTATGCCAATAAAAACTCCATGTCATTAAGAGAAATTTTACGTACTGTGAAGAAAGACTAGAGAATGAAGTAGGAACACAGCAACTTGAAGACAATTGTATTTTATACACTGGCCTTTATTTAATTCATCCCATGTTTCTTGAAGCTGTGAACACTTAAAGTATTGCATGATGACATGCCTGTGGTGTGATTTAATGAAGCATGAAGTGGGAGGCTGTTTTTAACTCTCTACTTTGCAAATTATCTCAGGCAGTGTGTCTGGGCTGTCATAACAAGACCCTAGAGCAAACAGGGAAAGAATTGAAAAAGGTTTCTCGACTATCCAAGTGAGAGGGACCACAACTTGTGTTAAATAGGCTGGTCCATAATGTGACACTGCAGAACAATTTGATGGCACCCACACACCGCTTTTGATACTCAGCCTCATGATTGTATCATTTTCCCTATAGAATCCAAGCATTTCAGAGCTAACAGAGATCTTAAAAGACTGTTGCTCCAAATCTCTCATTTTACAGATGAGAGAACTGAACCACAAAGAGACTGTCACTTGCCCTGTGTCGTACAGTCTTGTAGGAGCACATTGTGAACCTAGGTGTCCAGCTAAGGCTTCTTTTCTAAGGCATTTGTGGCATCCTTGTTAAAGGTAAAATCTTCCCTGAATTACATTATCAACCTAAGCTTTCAAAGAGACTTTTGTCAATAGCCCCGGGTCTGCATATAATATCAGCATCTCTATTTTCACCACCCGGTTTGCATATTAAAAAGAAAAGTAGCTAATCTGGCATTTCAACATCTCATTCTAATGCTCCTGGGATACTATGCTCCATCTCCTTGTTTGACCAATACACTGAGTGTTTTAACCTTGGCAGTGGAGATGCTCCAGCCTAGCGGTTTTATTATGCATTCACTTACAAAAGTCACCAGCTGTCATTCTGCAATCTGGAGTGGTAGCAAAATTGTTGCCATCAATTGTACCGTTATATGTTGTGTCCCTGGTGTTCGTATTTTGAGAAATCCTCAAATGTAAATAAATAATTTTAAGACAAGCAACCTTGCTTGATAGATTCCTTGCTTAATCTGTCAGACTTCAGAATTAGATATACTGCATTGGCCCAGTCACTGTGGTAACCAGGTGGTGGAGCAGGTAGCAAAGCTGTTGTTCCACAGGACAGGTGGCCAAGGGAAACCAGGCTGTGGAGTTTCTGTAACGTCATTGCCATCCTGTGCCCTTGACAGGAGTTCTAGCAGCTTTCAGGCATGCCACCAGGGTCTCCACAGCTTACTGTTTTGTCGAGGCTATTTGTGTAACAATGGAAAATGTAAAAGAGACCTACAAATTCCTTCTTAATCTAGGGTTATTGCTGTAGTTCAGGTTCATAAGTAATTTATACCTACTCCATAAATACTGAGACAAGGCTGGATTGATAATAAGGAAGAAAATCTTTTATGAAATACATGGGATTCAAATTAATAGAGCTGGATTTCTCAATTCTGTTTAAAAATATTGGGAAAACAACTTTAAAAAAAGAAATATTTACACCAATTAAAAAATAGGAAAAAAGAGATGTAAATATTCTATAAAAGGACACTATTATGTAACTGAATCACTTCAGGGTTGATCATACTAAACTTAAGGACTCTAGGTAAGAAGCAGTTCACACAAATGTTTGAAAGACGTATTTGTTTGGTACCTACTCTTCTTATAGACAGCAAAGCCCTTGACATATACTTTCAGTGATCCTATTGTGCTGATTGATAAAATCCGCTATATACCACAGTCTTCTCATACTATTTCTGCTTTCTCTCCTTTGCCAGAGCAAGCATTTATAGGTAGCTGCGGGTACTAAAACTTTCCATCACAAGGTTTGTGGAATTTTAGATGTGAGATTTAAACCATCAAGCTACTAACTGGAAATGTAACTTAAAAGGAAATGTACAGCAAGAGAAACTTAAGAAAAAAATGAATGTTCAGGTCGATTTCTTATAACAGTCAATTCCTGTTTACCCAAATGAGATCCATTACGGAAACTGAATGTGCTGTCGCTTCCGACCACCGTTGTAGGACACAGACCAAGTGTTTCAGAGAGCTTTTGGGATTTTGACTCACACAGTGAGCTTCGTGTGTAGATCAGAGATGTGTTATTGCTGTTATAGAAACACTTAGGGGATTTTCTCCCATTCTCTATAAAAAACAAAAAATATCCAAAATGAAGATAAGAGGCGCCTTAAGAACCTTCCTCTGAAGAGGTGGTGTTAAAGATAAAAGAGACAGTTATACTAGCTTAAACCCATGAACAATACAAACTTGTATTCAGAGAATCTTGATCATTCTTGGTGATGCTTTAAGTTTCACCAGATCGAACACTTTGAACTCTACCAAGCAAATGGAAACCTAAAATGAGGATCAAGTCCCATTTTACTTGAAGGCTTCCCTGGAAACCAGACTCACCTTCCCACAACCATCATCCAGAATTGCAACCCCCTCCTATATATATATACACACACACACAGCCCCGCACACACCCACACACACACAGACATACACAACTGGATCTAGGTCTCATACAGTCAGCTTGCTGTAGGCCACAGTAAGTTCCTGGTTGTAGGGTCATTCTGCTGTTTAGCCAAGCCATCCTCTTAGAAGATATAATGTGTAATTACATTTGTAGGGTGATTTACAGACTATTAGGAGTATTTGACGCCAGTGACCTATGCTAGTCACCGCCACTTTGTCACTGAGGTGGCAGTCTCTTGAGTCTAGAAGACGTTCTTCCCAACTTTCCTTTTAAAAATAACTGTATCCATGGGAGGAGTCACCCATTGAGTTATTACCGACCAACTCCTAAGTAGACATTTTCAACACCCACTTACAGTCTTTCTTCAGGTCTTTAGGACAATGGATAGGGTGCCTGGGAAGGATAGGAGAAGAGTTGTCAGAAGACAGGAAAGGGGCTGAGAGAGATGACACATTGTGAGCCAGCCAGAGCCATGCATTAGTCTCTCTCTTTTTTCTTTCCTTCGGTTGCCCTAAGAATTGGCCTGCCTCCTTCCCGTCTCTGCCGCCAGGAGCCTCCACATGAGGCTGTGTCCTTCTAATCTACTGACAAACTGGCAGCACCTTTTTCTCCCACCTCTTGTCCATATACCAGTGAAGTACACCTCTTTGAAGCATTCTAAGGATTTTTTTTTTTTTTTTTAAAAAGACGAAATAGAAAGTAAATGAAAAGGAAAATAACATGATGGAAAGATAAAAGTAATTATTAAGTCTATGACATGGGATGTTTCTGAAAGATAAACTCACATACTCAGATTATCAGAAAGCTCTTTGTTTCTTACCTCCAGGTTGGTCACTGCCCCCCAGGCCCTGCTCTAAGAGTGCATAGCCTAGTGTTATTTGACTGTTGCCCACAAGCCACGTCAAGGTGGGGCTCTCTCCTCTTTTTGTTTGCACATCACATGAGACAATAGCCGGCGCACAGTGAATGAAAATCAAAGGGTGATCCTCTTTAGCTCTTGTTACACTAATTACTTTTAATTATTTTTTTGAGGTTAAACCTGGCTTAATCTTGTTCTGTATTCCCGAGGCTAGTGCGTCCCCACTTGTTCTGTCACCTAGATTCCCATCCTCCGTTGTCACTTTTGCTCTGTAGAGGAGAAAACCGGGCATCCCTATTACTGATGTGGGTGATCCTGTTTTCACAAATTTCAGTTCACTTCTCTTACGTTTCTCCTCCTTCTCTGGAAAACATTAAAAACGTGAGTCTTACTGACTAAATTTCATTTCAGCTTAGTAGAATCTTGCTTCTTAGGACAGTGCCTCATAAAGTAATCAAGGCAAAAGTGGCTTCTTTTTATTTAGCAAATAGCATTTTCACATATATCCAAACCAAACCCATTGCTGTAGAGTCAATCCTGACTCAGAGAGACCCTCTAGGACACAGTAGAACTGCCACCTAGGGTTTCCAAGGAGTGCCTGGTGGATTTGAACTGTGGACATTTTATTAGCAGCCAAATTCTTAACTGCTTTGCCACTAGAGTTTCCCACAAACAGCGAGTCCCCGCAAAACCATAGTAGGACAAAGATGAAAGGAAACAGCGATTTTCCCGCTTCCAGAGGGCAAGATATAATGATTACAATAGCTAAGGTGCCTACAGCTTTTGATGTGCCGATAATCGTGAGTGGGTTTGCACCGTTATGATTTTCCAGGAGTTAATGGTGCTGAGACACAGAGTGGTTAAATAATCTGCAGGCCATAAGGCTTCATACTAAATGAGATAAGCAGGGGGGAAAATCACTGTTCCAGGAATCAGTTTAAGTTTAGCTCGACTCATGTTTTTTTAAAACATCAAGATTTTATTTTAAAAAAAATCAGAATTAGTATTTTTTCCCCCTGACCTACCCAGCTCGTTACAAGGTGTTGTTATTTGACTCACATTCTTGACCTTTCCAGTGTGTGGTATTTAGACATATTTGACAGGGCATACATGAAAGAAGTATTTGGGTGGAAAATTTTTTTATTGTAGCCTTAGAGGCAGTTTTATGACAATTACTCAGAACTCCAGATCCGTCGTGTAACAGTCCTACACAGTGAATACAAAATGCTGGTAGTTTCTTTTCCGTTTGACATGTCCCACTTCACTGAACCGTTAACTGCACTGCAGAGCCCCCGACACTCTGAAAAGTGCCACAGCATTATTTCAAATGGGTGGATGTGAAGTAATCTTGGACCACTGCCAAATTCCTTCTGCCTTTTGAATTTTAAAAATGATTGTGATACTTAATGCAAAATGTACTACAAGATACACAGACATTTCTTTGTGTGCCAATGAAATATGTTGTTCACTTCTGAGGCAATATGGAAGCCCTGGCGGTGTGGTGGTTAAGAGTTACTGCTGCTAACCAAGAGGTCAGTAGTTCAAATCCACCAGATGCTTCTTGGAAACCCTATTAGCAGTTCTACTCTGTCCTATAGGGCCATGGTGAGTCTGAGTCAACTCAGTAGCAATGGGTTTGGAGGAAATATGGATGTGTGAGAACAAAGGAAAGAAAGAAGAGTTATATGGTCATAAATGCCGTTCCTCATAACTCAAATATGTCATGGGTTGGGGATCATCTGTATCTAAAGAATGGATTTGATATAATTAACATCCCTCCTTTTGTGCTTTCCTTACTGCCTTGTGTTTAATTTTCTGATAACTCTCAGCATTAAAAACAAGTCTGTTAAAACTCATGGGAGATCCCATGTGTATTCAGATGCAACTGTGCTCCACAGGGTTTTCAATCGCTGATTTTTCAGAAGTAGATTGCCAAGACTTTCTTACAAGATGCCTCCGGGAGACCTGAACCATCAACGTCTCAGTCAGCATGTTAACTGTTTGCACCAGTTAACTCCACCCTTAGTGTTGTTGTTATTGTGTGCTGTCAAGTCAATTCCAACCCATGGTGACATTACATGTCAGAGCAGAACTGCCCCATGGCATTTGCGGGGCTATAATTTTTCCAGGTGCAGATCTCCAGGTCTTCTCTCCCACAGAGCAACTGATGAGTTCACACCCGCACTTTCCATTGGAAGCTGAGCACTTTAACTGTTGCGTCACCAGAGCTCCTTGCCCTTCGCATTAAACCTGTGGCCATTGGGACAATTCTGAGCTGTCCCACAGAGTTTTCAAGGAGTGCCTGGTGAATTTGAGCTGCCAACCTTCTGGTTAGCAGCTGTAGCACTTAACCACTATGCCACCAGGATTTTCACCCTTAGCATTATTAGCTGTCAAATTCAGATGGTGCTTGTTAATCTCGGACAGAATTACAAACATAGGTAAGTGTGTAATAGTTAACTTCCTACTACTACACATGAGGAAAGAATGATTCTGTGTTATGTATCAAGGTATACAGTTCTCCAGACTCCCTAGATCTTCATTCCTTGTAGCCAGTTGAGGAGGGAGATGTCTCAGGAGTACTGGTTTCTTTCATTCAGGGAGAGCCCCAGGTAACCTCACCTGGCCTAGTACTGTGATGATAGTTGAGTTCTCGTCCCAGATGTTTTGTTAACCTTGTGGAGAGTCCACAGAGATGCCAGGGCCAAATAACAGGGTCTCTCTTTGTTCACAAGTTAACTTTACTATCCTAAAAACAAGAGGAATCATGTAAATTCAATGTATCATGTAAACTATACCTTCTAATAATAAGGAGGAAAATGACTCATTGTAAATTTACTCCAACAGTATTTCTCAATATAAATCTTAAAATACTAAATCAGAAAGTTCTTTTTGCTGGTGCCTTCATTAATCTAGTGGACATATATGCTAAGTGCTGTGATAGGCTGGGGAGAAAAGATGAGTAAGATAATCTCTGCCTTTTGTGAAAACACGTTGTATTGAAATTAACTGGTTTGGGCCCTTTCCGTAGACAATGAACAAATGAAGAGTAGGAGGCATGTCTTATTCATCTTTGCACTTCTATCCTCTGGGACAATGCCAATAAATATTTATTGAGTAACTAAGTGAGCGTTCCACATGAGCACATAATTCCCAGATGCAGAAACATGCTTTGAGGAAGGCAAGTGTGAAAGCGCAGGAGAAAAAGCAATTCTCTCTGTTAATTAAGCCACCAAAATGTGTGTGAAAGAGGTATACTTTGGCTTGTAAAAATGCTTACCAGAAATATTTTTATAAAATATGCTGGTAAAAGAAGAGTTTCTCGTTTTAATACTCCTAAAATACAGAAATAATTTCTTCTGCCTGTTCAAGAGAGCATCAGTGACATTCAAATCTCACTTTTTGGGGATTTGAAATTTATCCTGGAATTCTATAACTTCAAACAAAAAGTCTTGTGACAATTTAGAGAAGATCTATCTTCTGTTCTGAGTTCTGCCTACCATTCCAGACCTATCAATGTATATTTGCTGTTCTTCCTTCTTGTCAAAAGCCAATTATTCCTTCCAAGCACATCTTTCCTAAAAATAAGATATTCTTAGTTGGGGGTTGGAGGTGGGGAGAGCGATCAACTAAGGCTGTGGAAAACCCAGTCTTGGGTAAAGCAGTTAGTCTCTATATACTAGTCAAACATTGACGTAATCTCTGCTTTTAAGACAGATACTCAGCAACCCAGCGGTGAATGCTCTCCTGTATCCATTTTCCATCAATTACCCCCTGGGAAAACTAGAAAATTTTCAGATTAGAAAGTCAGAGTATACCAGGAAAATAAAAGATTTAAAGAAAAGTCAAATCATGAACCAATTTTAATTTGTCCCTTATCTAACTGGGGCTTTGGTGGCACAACGGTTAAGAGTTTTTCAGTTGACCAAAAGGTCAGTGGTTCAAATCCACCAGCAACTCCTCGGAAACTATGGGGCAGCTCTCTTCTGTCCTGTAGGGTTGCTATGAGTCAGAATCATCAAAATGGCAAGGGGGTTGTTTTGATTTGGTTTATCTAATTTGTTTGTATTGACCTGGTTCTCTTAAGTACACAGCTAGGTTTTATATACCAATATAATAATATTACTTATTGTTTTAGCTTTAAGCTAGAACAGAGGAAGTTGGAATAGACAAAGAGTCCAAGATAAACGGTTTACCAAAAAATGTATTTCATTATGCCATCTCTTGTAGACAAAGAGCTGAAAGATAAAGAGCGGGCAAAATGAGTAAAGTTCATGTTATGTGTAACAGACCGACTGACTACCATCTATAAAGTAATGAAATTATTTTACTGAAAACACATGCAGCGTTCAGACTGCATACTACAAACAGCCATGCCTTGGGGTGGGTGAGATGAGAAGCAGATTTTATTATGCACCAGTACATAAGGAGACAGAGGGGATAGATGCTTCCAGAGTCTGTCTCCCTGAAATGGAGACTAGCTGGAGGTTTCGTAGAAAAGGGGAGTAAAGTTTTTTGAGTCCTAGGAATTATAGTATGTTAATACTTCTTTAGATGGGTCTCACAGAAGTCACGTCCCAGATGTGTTGGTCTCTTAAATGGTATTTTGGGCCTGAAGGTGATCTGGCTGTCATATAACTTCCCAGTCACAAGGCAGATTCCTTTATTTTTCTTTTATGGCTTTTAGATTATCACTTGTTATCACAGGTTATTCTTTAACTTGAGAGAAACTTAGGGTAACAATGGTCTCATGCTTAGAGACAGAATTAAGAATAAAAATGGTGCAAGATGCAGCCACTTATTTTACTTTGCCTTTTCCATTTATGTATTAGAGTAAACAAAACTTTATTTTATTTTTAGAGTAACATGGTTCTTGTAATAAAAAATAATAGGCTAATAGAAATTTCTTTTTAAAGCTTTAATGAACCTTTAACCCTTACTACAGTGGCTGCTTGCTGTTTGTCACAAACAAGAGTATACGTGGCTGTATCATGTGTTATTCACTTCTACAGCCCCTCCCACTCCTAAAAGTGTGTGTTTCTAATAAATAGTGATACAGCATTACTGTCAAACTGACATGGCTGTGTGCCATCTTGAAGTATGGCAATCACAACTGCACATGAAATTGAAGGTAGACTTTCTAGCACTCTTTTTGGTGTTGAGATGCTGAGAGGCTGTTGGGCCTGCATCTTTAGGGACAGTCTGTGTTGTTCATCATAAGCACACATGAGTGATTCTGCTTCTGGAGCTGTGCTGGCAGCGAGCATTATGTATGGTGGTCTTGCTACTTCACTTTCAAAGGCTTTGCCACGCACTTACTCAGCTTTGCAAAGACACACCGCTTTCCTGTTCATTTGCATTAGGCTGCTGAGAGCTTCCTGTTATCTATCCTTATGAACTTGTCTTTCCACTTTCTAGGCATTTAAGAGTTTTCGTTGACTGTATATAAATCAAACTGGTCCTAACACTGGTTCCCAAAGAACAGAGTTCTTACATTTCTTCATCTGCGGTGGACTGACTGGTGTCTGCCTCTTCCTTGCCTTCTGTCTCAATCCCACCTCTATTTTCACAATAAAATAGGGACCCCAATAGGTGGCTAGGAGTCAGAATCAACTCAACGACAATGGGTTTTATTTGGGGGTTTAATCCCAAGGTGACTTCATTTAAGTAATGGCCATTTGTATAGAACTTGTCAAAAGGCTTGAGAAAATCTACCTCTCTCCCCTCTTTTTCTCCTTCCTGTTCTATCCACTGAAAGTGTTCTTTAAAAAATCCTTTAGGATTTAACTGATTGGTGCACCCACTTTCTGTTGCATAGTGTTGTTTCTACTCAGACCTTAAGCACTGAGGCAGTGTCTGAGGTGAGCAAGAACTCATGCAGTACTGATGAACTTAAAAAAAAGGAAAAACTTGCCGTAGAGTCGATTCCAGCTCATGGTGACCCCATGTGTGTCAGAGTAGAACTGTGCTCCATTGGTGAGTTGACTGTAATCTAAGTCCCTGCATACCCCTTGACAGAGGTCACACTTGCAGTTTGGCACAGTGGCTTGCATAGCAATGGATTCCAGTGGCCTAATTTCACCCTTGAGTTCCTGCAAAACTGTCATTGACCTGCCCTGCACTGTGGTAATCTATATAGATTTATTGTGTCAGTTTTGCAGAATAGCTCTCACACAACCACTGCTTCATTTAATATCATCAGTCTTCCATTTCCAGGAACAGTAGAGGACTAGAGGTCTGTTTTACCATCTTTATTAAAAGCTAAGGTTTCAGATTCACCTGTGAGCTATCACCATTTCACTTTGGGGAGAACTTCCTATTCCAAAGTCACCTGTGGTTAACCCTCTCTCTTGAGTTAAACCAGTCTCTCTGATTCATTGACAAGGATTTATGTTATTCTTGAAGGCATGTGTAAATTACCTCTCAATTTCTTTGGATTTTGAAGAAATGACCTGTATGCTCAGTAATTTTCTAGCCTCTGTGGAATTTCCTATTCTCATTTTTGACCTGTATTTCAGCTTAAGAAAAGAAGCTAATTATTTCCTGGGCTAAAATATTTGGCACTTTCAGTTATCCGTGCAACTGAGAATGCAGAGGACATGGGGTAACTTTAACATGGGGTAACTTTAAAGAAGATGTTTATACAGATTCATTTCATTTTTATTATTGGCTGTCTACAAACTTGGCTACTAATCAGTGGCTGGAGGTTCAAGTCCACCCAGAGGTACCTTGGAAGAAATGCCTGGTAATCTGCTTCCAAAACATCAGCCATTGAAAACGCTATAGAGCACTGTGCTACTCTGGTACATGTGCGGTTGCCATCAGTTGGAGTTGACTTACAGCACATGGTTCCTCTAACATTATTAAACAGCTTAATGAGTGAATATGCAGTACTCAAGGACTGTCATAATCATTGATCAATATAAGAAATATATTGATCACTAACTCTGTATGAGACAATCATTGGCAACTCTGTATGAGACAAAGTACTAGATGCTAGGTATTCAAATAATTCCCAAGACCTGCTAGTTTCAGCTCGAAAGAGTCTCACATCATAGAGCAGGATCCTGTTGTAGGCATTCTGTCTTATTTATCTAGTGCTGCTAAAGCAGAAATACCAAAAGTGGTTGACTTTAACAACATCAAAAAAAAATTTTCTTCTCGTACAGTCCAGTAGGCTACAAGTCCAAATCCAAGGTGCCGGCTCCAGGAGAAGGCTTTCTCTGCCAGATGTAGAGGGAAATCCTTGTGATGCATCAATTTTCCCCTGCTCTGAGATGATCTCAGTGTAGAGACCTCAGGTCCAAAGGACCCACTATGCACCTGGCATTGTTTTCTTGGTGTTAAAAGATCCCCAGTTCTCTGCTTGTTTCTTTTTCCTTTTATTTCTTGTAGGATAAAGGGTGGTACAAGTCATACCTCAGGGAAATTCCCTTTACTTTGGACCAGAGAGGGGACCTTAGTAAGGGTGTTACGGTCCTACCCTAATTTTCCAATTTTAATAATCCAATTTTACTTTATTAGCCACAGGAAGAGATTAGGATTTACAGCACAGGAAAATCCCAAAATGGAAGACAACTGCAAAGTACTGGGAATTATGGCCCACCCTAATTGCTACCCACATTTCGTGTGGAGGGGGTGACATGAATCAATCCAAGGTCATTCATTGTTATGCATACCATGTAATAGGTAGAAGTGGAGGAGAGAGTGATTGCTGCACATCTGGGAAAAGCAGCTGCTTTCAGAGCAAGGTGAATGATAATACTGAACTGAGTCTTGAAGAATGGGGTGAGGTCTGGGCAGATCGTGGTGGGAACGACATATGTAGGAGGTATTAAACCATATGACTGTGGTGTAGAGTGCACCAACAGAAATGGTAGCAGATAGTCTGGAGAGAAAGCTGTGTATGCTGTAAGAAAGAGTTTGAAATCATCTGTGAACGAAAGGGAACAATAGGGTTTTAAACAGTGAAATAATATGGTCACATTTTGTATGTGCGTGTTCAAGCAGAGCGATCATTTCAGAGGTTTTTACAGTATTAAAGTGAGAGATGATGGAAGCAGTGACGTGGGCGATGAGAAAAGGTCGTGGATTCCGTATACCACTAAGGAGTATATCTTAGTTTCTCAAATACTTGAGAGCGACAGTAGTAAATTGAGGGAGATCAAGGAGTCAATGTACTTTCGAGCTATTTGGCGCATGATGGTTCTAACAACCAGAAGAGGGACTGTTGAAGGAGTAATCAGTTAATAGTAGTAGAGTTATTCTGAATATAATGGGAGGGCTTTGGAAAGATTGTGAGCTCTATTTGAACATGCATGGCTTGATATAGGGAATCTAAGTGGAGATTTTGAATCAGTAATTATATTGGTCTGGTACTAAGGCTTAGAAATATGAATAGGAGAATCACTAGTATACAGTTACTCAATCGTGTGTTCTGCCTAGCCATGTTTCTAATCCTGTGCTAAATGACAGCAACAAAGATGAATAACAATTGACTCTTCTGAAATCTAGATGGAATAAAGACAGTCATATTATGTATTTTAGTTTATTCTTCTAATAGGATATCAGTTGTACAGTATGAATCTTATTCATATAAATATGTATTTTATGTACTAAAGTTTTGCCAGTACAGACTGTACATACCCATCAGCCACATTATTATTTTAAAGAACTCCCAGTGGGACGGCACTTGGCGGGAGTGGGTCTTAAGAGTGACAGCTGTCTAGTAAATGAATTACTAATACAATAGGCTTCTTGATTCGAATGACATAGAAACAAATAGTGTATTCCAGCTGGGAAGTCATTTAGTTGAAATATGCTTCTATAGTATAACTTTATGTTGTGTTTTGTGAAGGACACATTAGTTACAGCTCCTGAATACATGAATGTTGATGGTACTTATGTAATTTTGGTAGAGTGATGACTATTCACACAAATCTCGTAGTTTTGCCCCTTTAAAATGTCTACTGTTTTTGAGAAGTCACGTACCATGTGTGATGAAAATGTCCCCACTGTCATCATAACCTCAAATTCAGGAATTCTCTGACAAAACAAGCTTCTGAAGTCTCTCTCCAATAACTTCTGGAAATTATGAAGTCGTCTACACAAAACTTATTTTACTGAACCCAAACTGAAAAGCGTGTTGCTATAATTTTAGTCCCTAGTTGGCTGTCGTATATTCCTCTAGTTGCCAGTTTGTGCCTTGAGTAAGTGACATATACCAGGAATAAACTGGAAGATTCTCTAGTCCTTTGAGAAGAGAAACATTAGACAGTTTTTATATTTGTTTCTCCAGAAATGTACATTGAATGGTATTCATACACTCTTTTTAAAGTTGTATGTGTTCACATAATGCATGCAGCTAGTGTCCTCTGATTTCTGCAGAATGGAAAAATGTCAAATCCATTAGTTGAAGTGCTCCAAATGACATTTTTTTCCTATTATTGTTAAACAGGGAAGGCCATGGTAAAATTTCAGTATTTGCTGTCAAAATGGCTTTAGCCACATTGTGTGGAGGGAAGATCATGGACAAGTTACGATGTAAGTTAAGTGTGCTTCTGTTCGCCTGTCTCCTCTATGTACCACTTTGTCCTCTCTGCTGTTCTACCACGTCCCCCTGCCCATGTGTATCTCTCCTGATTCTCTGAGAGTTATTAAAGTGCAGTCTTCATCAACCTTTAAATTCTGTCTTAGAAATATTTGCACAGTAAGTATTAATGAAACTACTATTTTCTTTCTATTTATGTGTTATTATATTTATAATTTGTTGAGTGCCACCAATTAGACTGCTTCTGAGGTCAAAGTGAGACATTTTTTCTTTAAAGCTTGTTGAGTAATCTCAGCACATATGTATTTTTTTATAGGTTTAAGTTCATCTTCATAAAGCATCAGCATATTGGACTAATAGATAAATGGAAGGAACTGCAAAGCCCCACCTAGCCACACATCTTACCTCACTTCCAGGGACTTGCTTTCACAGAATGGCCAAGTGAAATACAGTCAGGATTCAGAGAAGGTCAACTAGAATTTATGATGGTTTATTTATTACCTTTTTAGTTAGCCTAAAAGATACAGAGAATTGAAGGTGCCAGGACTAATGTCTTTAACCAAAACAAAAAAGCTTCAGAATAATCCAGGAGACACTTCATTCAGGGCTTTGCTGGGAAGAGAAAGGTTTGCCAGGTGAAGCAAGGCAAACAGGAAGCTCTTCAAGGTCCTGGTTGCTGCTCTTCTGGCACAGTTGCCTGTTTATACAGCGAACAATAGATAAACAGGGAAAATAGAAAAAAGCTTATACAATTTGATATTAGTAAGTACTGGATTAAAAATATATTAAAATATATTTGGAAACAAACTGAGAAAACCTCCATCCTTCAGAATTCCTCAGCTGTGCCATCAAGATCCATCCAGCTTTCCTCAGAGTGTTGGATTTCAATCTCTTCCTGGGGAAGAGGGAACCCAGCAATTTCAAGAATCACGTTCTCACCACAGAAGCCACCAGCCACCTTCTCTTTAAATTTCATTGCCCAGGGTAGCCTTATGGCCGTCAGTGATAGGAATCCTACCATGTTGATCGTGGAGTAGTCAGCTCTCACCTCTTGGACTGGGAAGACCTTCTCCTCTCCCTTGGCACAAGGACAAATTCAGGACCAATCAAGAAAGGAGGGGAGATGAAGGGAATAGTTGTTAGGTAGGTAACTAACAATGTCTACACAGTTACAAAGCTCAGATGTAAGTAAGATTTTTATCAGATCTTTACCAATTTACAAAACCCATACAGTTCTCTTGCAAATCCAAGTGTTCCAAGCAAAGGAAACAGTGTACCTAGTACAGACCTTTCTCCTTGTCCCCTCTCTCACCAACCAAAAACACAATCAGTGAGCAAAGCATTCTTGCTATCTGGTGTTCAAAGTACATCCTCTTCAGTACAGGGTAAACATCAACCAATGCATGGGACCCATTTAGAGATAAACTGAATTCTCCTATCTGCAGAAACAACTTTGCAGTATCACAATTCTGTAGAAAAAAAGAAGAACACAACAGCACTGTAACTTGGCCTCCTCTCGCAGGTCAGTTTATTTGATTCCCTGGTTCTACTGCTGTGAAGTCAGTCCTCATGTACTCAAGTAACTTGGTTGAAAGCAATTAGACCAGACACAATTGAGCTGAAAGGGATTTGATTAGAGGAATCTCTCCAAATTGTTAGTCAATAACAAATATCCATAGTCATTGATATTTCTAGTTTTCACTGTTACTTATTGATTGAAAGAGCAAATATGGAAAATTATACTTGCTGACAGTAGTAGCTGACTCTTGGCGAAAGAGAATTATGGGTATTTTCAATAGTCTCCATTTGCTGGCTTGCATTTAATGATAAAGCACTCAAGGTAATGATTTTCTACATTGCTTCTGTAATGAGAAAAAGTAACATGAAAGGATATAGATTTTTTTCAGGGTTTGAGAGATTTGTTTTCCCTTCTTTAAATTTTTCTAATTTATTTTAAGCCAATATGCCAGCTGTTCTTGCTGAGCAATTTTTCTATTTTTGTGTGTAGGGATGTAGGATATTTAGTTTGTTCCAGCTAATCTCTTATTGTTGGAGAGCACAAAGCAAGAATAATTAGCTGAAAATAATTTAGAAGTTTTAAAAAGTAAAAAACAATAGAAATTTTAAAGCTGATCTTTCTTTAAAAACAATACTTTAAAATGGGTTAAAAGAGCTTATTAGCCCGTGTTCCACCAGAATTTTCAGTATTCAAGACACAGCAAGCCAAATACACAGGGCATTCATTGGGTAACTCCAGGGAGCATCAAGAACACAGCCCCAGGTATAAGGGGTTCCCCCTGTAGTTGTATATAGAACAGATTACCTAAACACAAACTGACTGAAACTCCTTTTCTTGACCCAATTATAAGCTGTTGCCTTAATGGGTTGGAATCCTTGCATATATCTCTGCCTAAGGGCTCCTGGATAGCCTAAAGGTCTCAGGATTCGGAATCCAGTATCATAACTGTGATATGGCACACACTGTTCTAAAGGTTCTGAGGAAGAGTTATTAGTTTGAAAGACTAGGATTGTGGTAAATACCTTGTATGTAATTCGTGAGTTTCTATTACTGAACTGGCCAATCTGCCTCCATACCTACCTCCACAATAAGGTCTCTAACTCACTGACCTGTTTTAAGATCTTCATTATCTCCCCTAGAATCTTCTGGACACAAGCTGAACTCTTCAGTAGAGTTCTCAAAACTCTTTATGTCTCATCTCAACTCCTCCCTCTATGACCTTATGTGCACCCAAATTCCTTGACACACTAAACTACTTGAAAATCCTCAAGGGTGACATGCTTACTTTCATCTCCATGTCTATATTGGTCTTGATTCTGTTTCCTAAAGCCCACTCCCCTCGTCTGTGCCTGAGTAGCCCCTAAGTGTTCTTTAAACTCGATCCAGATGACATTGCTATAAGATTCCTCTGGATCTCTTCTCTCTGAGGTCCCACTTCTTCATGTGCCTACTGCTGTTACGTTAGTTATACCATCATGTTATGATGTGCATGATATATGATGTCAGCACTTCTTTATCAACCTCAATAAGTGACACCTCCTAGAGTGTGAGAACTCAGTCTTGATTTTTCTATGTGCCATAGCCTAGTATTTTGTGTGTTTAATAAGCACTGAATTTTGGCTGGATAAGTCAATGAATTAAATTATTTTAGGTAACTATGATGGTAAACAGTGAAAATACGGAAGTTGTCAAAGATTTTAATTTTAAATGGATATGCAATCAACACACATGGAAGCATCAGTCAAGAAACCAACTGGCATATTGCAGTGGGCAAGTCTGCTGCAAAAGACCTCTTAAAAGTGTTCCAAAGCAAAGATGTTACTTTGACGACTAAGCTGTACCAGACCCAAGCCATGGAGTTTTCAGTTGCCTCTCAGCCATGTGCAAGCTGGACAATGAGAAAGGGAGACTGGAGATGAATTGATATCTTCGAATTATGCCTTTAAATTATGGTGTTGGTGAAGAAAACTGAATATATCATGAACTGCCAGAAGAACAAAGAAATGTGTCTTGGAAGAAGTACAGTCACAATGTTCCTTAGAAAGAAGGATGTGGGAATTCATCTCATGTATTTTGATCATGTTATCAGGAGGGACCAGTCCCTGGAGAAGAACATCATGCTTGGTAGAGGATCAATGAAAAAAAAGAGGAAAATCCTTGAGGAGACAGATAGATTGACACACAGTGGCTGCACAGTGGGATCAAATGTTGTAAGGATTTTGAGGATGGCACAGGACCTGGCAGAATGTCACTGAGTTGCTCACAGGGTTGCTAAGAATCAGAAGTGACTTGATGATACCTAACTCCTCTCATTTCTCTTTAAAAACCTGAGTGGTCATTAAAAACAGCTTTCCTTAAATCCCAGTGATCCAGGCTTAGTTTGGCTATTGCCTAGCAAAACTTAACACCAGTAAGTTAGTATTAGCATCAAGTTTGTGAAAAGTGCTTGTTGATATGGTTTCTTTTGCTTCAGTTGTTAGAGGCATTGTCTCTTTCAGTGGGAAGTTTTAAAAGCCTAGGCTACTAGGCTAGAACATTCGCTGGCCTAGAAAATCAGAGCCTAGAAGATAATCAAGATGGCCAGTTACAGTTGACCAAACTGCCTAGAGAAAAGACAGCAACTCTAATAAAGAGGACAAATTTGCTTCTCTTTGCTTTCCTTTTCCTCTTGATTTGGAATTATTGGGTCTTTTATGTTTAGAATTACATTAGAGGTTTTATTTTTTTCTGTTGGCAACTTTTTTTTTTTGACTAGTTAAAATGGAACATAAAATGAAAATCCACTAAACAAACAGCGTTGTGAAGGTAGGTGAAAACAGTATTAATCTGGTTGATCATACAAAATTTCCTCATGAGAGATAAACTATTTGGAATACATTAGAAACCCATTATACCTGGGTTTCTTGGTATTAACATTTAAAGAAAATAAGAGTCAATTCACATCCGCAAAACATAATCTGGTAAAAGCCTATATTATACTTAACATCTGACCACAGTTTAAAAGCAAAATGTCTCCCAATTACATTTGACCTTGAAAAATTAAAACAAAATGAGATAGCACATTGAACTTAGAACAGTTTATCGTGGCAGTGGCTGGCCTAGTGACAATCTAGTTAGCAGGGTGACAGACTGCATAATAGCAAACCTTTTCATTCCAATAGTGATTTCCACAGAGGAATCATAAAGTGCCTTGGGAAATTATGCCATTAATATTCATCAAGTGCATGTAATGGCAGAAGCTGAAAAATACGGGTTCACTGAAGCCACTAGCTCTACAGAGAATATTCCAGGACCCTGACTTTGCCTCATTGATCATTCACAAGGCCAGACCTCTTCACTGCTTGAGTCAAAAAGAGTCTCTCCTGTAAATCAAGAGGCTTCTATCCAGAGCACTCTGATTTATGGAAAGTTTTCTGCTTCTGTGGGAAGTTAATCAAGTGTTTTAGTTATATTCTTATCACATTGTGCCTTTCATTTTTCAAATATCTTAAGCCGAAATTCCATGAGTTTTAGTGATAATACAAATAGTACTGATAATACAGATAATACAGCTAGCCAGATAAATACATGTACACCTCAACTTTGTAATAAAACTCTCCTTGTGATTTTCTCACAATGTCAGCATATTTATCAAGTGTACAAAAATGCTCTTATTGTGTTATTTGTAAGTTGATAACTGACCTCAAGGACACCCTGGTGGCATTGTAGTTAAGAGTTTGGGTTGCTAACCAGAAGATCAGCAGTTTGAGTCCACCAGGCACTCCTTGGAAATCCTATGAGGCAGTTCTACCCTGTCCTGTAGAGTCTCTATAGTCAGAGTTGATGGCAGTAGGTTTAATTTGGGGTTTTAATAGTCCTTAAAAAAAAAAAAGTCATTTCTCTATCTTATCAAAAATATGTTAATTTATACAAATTACTAGTTTATGCTGTGTGCCAGAATCATTAAAAAAAAAATACTTGAGAAAACATCTTGCTAGGAATTTTCAGCATAAAAATTAACTTTTGTATTATTCTTTCATTTAAAGAAATGAATATATTTATTCTGCTGCATTTTTTTGTTATTTGCCACAGATATGCTGAACTAAAACAGACTGTGTGATGAATAAATACCTTTCCTTTCCCACCATCAGATATCTTCTCCATGATTTCTGACTCCAGTGGGGTGATGGTTTATGGGCGATATGACCAGTTCCTCCGGGAAGTTCTGAAACTACCCACAGCAGTGTTTGAAGGCCCTTCCTTTGGTTACACAGAGCAGTCAGCTAGGTCCTGTTTCTCTCAACAGGTAAGGAAAAATTATGCTTAAAGAAGTGTCCCTCAAACAGCTGTTGCTCGTTTTCTACGTGCTACACCAAGTCACATAATCTACAAGAAGTTGTTCTTCATGATAACAAGCTGTAGTTCATTTTCCACCTCTGACAAATGACTTCTGAACCAGCAACTAAACCCAATATGCCTGGGCAATAATAATAGTTGATATGTACTGCCTGTAAGCCAGGTCACGCTTAGATAAAACCTGACCAGCTTTTTCTAATTTACTCCTTATGACAACCCTGTGACCTCAGTATCATTCTCATGAACGCACCATGGAAGAGGCAGGATTGTTGCTCGACCTCACACAAGGCTGACACAGCACTAAGTTTTACCAATGTTCAACAAAGGAACAAGAAAGAACTCAAAGCTCATGCCCCCAGGGAGATCTGGAAGGCCCCAAACACAATAGGCAGGTGCAGTGGAGGTTCAGAGGAGTTTGAGCTGGGATGTGGTGTAAGATAACCTAGGGAAGCCGTTCTCTTTAGTTTCAGAGGCTCTCCGTGTTTCTCTCTCCCAGTTCTGATGGCACAGTTAAGTGCTTGGCTGCTAACCAAGTAGTTGGTAGTTTGAGTGTACCCAGTGACTCCGTGGAAGAAAGACCTGGCAGTCTGTTTCCGTAAGATCACAGCCAAGGAAACCCTATGAGACAGTTCTTATCAGTCACATGTGGCCTTTCTGAGTAGAGCCATCTCGGCAGCGCCCAACAACTGCAGTAGTGAGGAAGAACTCCCTGGGCAGCACATACAGTTAAATGCTCGGCTGCTAACTGGTAGGTTGGAAGTTGGAGTCTACCCAGAGGCCCTCTGGGAGAATGGTCTGGAGATCCGCATCTGGAAACCCAGCCACTGAACACCACATGGAGTGCAGTTCTGCCCTGGCACACATGGGGTCCCCATGAGTTGGCATTAACTCCGTAGCAGCTGGGTGTCCGTCACGCAGAACTGTCACGTGTCTAACATTCGTTCTCTCACAGCACAGTAGTTAGTGATTTGTAAATCCACAAGTAAAAGGTTTGTTTACAATTTTAACATATCCGAAGTAACCAGGTATGTCCTCTAAAATAATTCCGTGAATGAGAAGTCAGTACATTGCAGCGCGAAGCAAACACAAATAAGTGTTTCAAGCCAGTAAATTTCGTCAGTCTGTTTACCTGGAAGTCTAGATCAACATGCTTGAGTCCTCTCCATCAGGGGAGGATCCAACTAATCTACCTGTGTTTAACTGTTTCTTTTCCAACTACCGTCTTACAACAATGAGCCGGAGATCAAAAAAGTTAAGTCACTTCATCAAGGTCACCCAACTAGTCAATAACAGAAACAGGATATGAACATGGCCAAATACTTCATGTCTGTTAAGCCTTTCCAGTGACTCAGGCACTGTGATGAATGCTTTATAGCATTACACTGTTTACTCCCCTCCATAGGCCTTGAGCGAAGCACTGGTATTGTCCCTATTGAACAGTGTGGGGACTTTGGCCCAGCACATAAACGGGTTTCAGCAAGTACATAGAAGGTGCCACAATTAAGTTCACAAACTCTTCCTAGGAAAGGAATATTACTACGGACATTTCAAAGTACTCCCCTTTGGGAAGCTATGCACCGACACCAGCACCTAGGCTACCCTCCAAAGCAACTTTGGAACCTTTTTCTAGAATGGCCATCAAAGCTGTCATCTTATTACCCTTGATGTCCTGAATGTCATCAAAATGTCTTTATTTCAACATTTCCTTTATGTTTGGGTAAATAAAAAAGTCATTAGGCGCCAGATCAGGTGAGTAGAGAGGATGCTCCAATACAGTTATTTGTTTACTGACTAAAAGCTCCGTCATAGACAACTATAAATTAAGTTCGCAAACTTGCCACCATGCCACCATGTGCAATGGCCATTCCAAAAAGAATTCCAAAATCACTTTAAAGGGTGGTGCTGGTATCAGTGCCCAGGTTTCCAAGGCGAGTTCTTCTAAGATGATAGTAATAATATTCAGCAAAAGATATGTAACACTTAGAACAATTAAGTTCGTGGACTTAATTGTCAGAGCTCATATGGATGCTAAGTGACAAAGCTAAGATTCAGGTCAATGTATGTCATATTTCAGAGCCTATATTCTTAATCATCACTCTTTCTGTTCCAAAGCATTTGCTCTTGCTACTCTGATATTTTCTCCAGTATTAGGAAATGAGTAGTTACAAGGATCTTCTGTCCCTGCTGATCTTGGGAAATGACCCCTAGAGTCCACAAGTCTGAGATCAGAGTAGCACAGGTCACATGAACAAAGGAAAGCCACTACTCCATGGATGAGTTTGCCAAGCCAAGTGCCAAGTCGGATCCGACTCATGGATGAGTTTAGGTTTAGGATAACACCATGGTAAAAGATAGTAGATATTAAGATCATGGATTTATGTAATATCAGAATCTATCCATCCTATTTTGGGGTACAGAGTCAATAAAGGGAAGGAAGGTTTGATACACTAAGCACTGACTTGCTTCTGTGTCACCTCACCCAGGAAGACTTTCAGTCCTCCCATTGCCTTCTCCAGGTGGGCTTCAGTACTCATGTACCTGTCTTCTTATCTCTGTCCCCAACTAAGGTGAGCCCCTCTTTATATTCCCTTGTGGAATTGGTGACATCTGAATCGATCCATTCACCCAAGCCTCTTGCCAGAGTCCTCTTCTTCACCCAAAGCTTCCTGCCAATTATCAGTCGTATAGATTTCACCTTCTGACAGTTTCTCAGATCTGTTTCCTTCTTCATCTATCACCGGGGCTGTTGCATTAATCTCTAAACTGGTCTCCTGACTCTGCATTTATTTGTTTGTACATTTGTTAATTTGCTCTACACCCCGTTGCTTTCCAAATTATATTTTGGAACCTCATTTTTTAAAAAAACATTTTAGGAGTCCTCAAAATGTATGGAAAACAACAGGGAGAAAACAAGAGAGATGCCCTCTATTTAATCTGTACCCTTGATGCCCACATTCCACCATGCCATCTTCATGCTTGGTGGCTTTTCTTGCCACACTTCCCCTCTTGAGGTTGTGCTCAGGGCACTGTGGGCTGTCCTTCTGCAGCTCTTTCTCTTCCCCAGGGTGGAATCCTCCACCTTCTTCTCCTCTCACACTGTGCTCTTCCTTGAGCCTGTACTTCTGTTGATGCTGTTTTCTCTGTCTCAAATGTCCTATGCAGTCTTGCCACCAACTCCTTTTTCTTGCCCAAATGTCACTGTCTTCAAGAAACCATTCACAGAAGACACCACACCTCCTATTTTAACCATGTTTGTGTTTTGAAAAAGCTGCATCACTGTCCTATAAGTTGCATCACTGTCCTATAGAATCTTCAGTAAATTTACTAATGTCCTATAAAAGGCACTCAGCAAATGCTCACTATACCAAATTATACTGACTTGGGAGTCTTTTTTTTTTTTTCAATTGAAATTATCTTAAAAGTGTGTCAGTTATTTCAAAACACAAATCCACTAACCTAATTTTTTACAGCTTCGATGCTTTCTAACTTTTTTCCTGGTATTCTAAATGTACAACTCCTCTATTTTGACAGTACTCTGTAGCTCACAAGGGGATTTATCTAATTTGTGCCTTGCAATAATCCTGTGGGGTAACAAGGAAAACATTCATTTTCTTCTTCTCATGTACTTTAGAGTTCGCAGTTAGTGAGTGCAGGGGACTGGGTCTTTAACTCTGGTCCTCTGACTGCAGTTGCAGTGTGTTGTTGTTGTTGGGCTGTTGTTTTGTACATGGTCAGCTCATGTTGACAAGTGTGCAGGTGGTTTGACCCAGGAAATTGTAAGCACATGTTGTGTTGAATCACGTAATCATAAGAACAAGGCAATTTTTCTCTACTGCAGGATTGCAAGAGTTTAGGAAGTGTGTTCTAGAATCCCTAGTAAATTTACTAATGCTTCAAAATAGTCCTCATTCAGGACTAGCTGGAATAATAGGACAGATTTTATAAACACAATAGAGCTTATATAGGAAAATATATATGTAAGCTATGATACTGCCATTGTTCAAAATTTTCTTTGAAATGTTCTGTAATCTGTCCTGTAGGATTGCTGTGAGTTGAAAATTGCTTAATAACAACAGGTTTGGTTTCTTAGGGGTCCTGATATATAATCTTGTATATATCCTCAATGATGACCAGGTGGTGCATGTTGACATCATAATATTTTTTGAAATTCTAGAAGTAGCTTTTAGCCAATATGGTGAATGTTCAAAAGGGGTAGGAGTATTTGAGGTTCAGAAATTGGTAATACAAACAAAAGTAATAAGATTAGTTTATTTTGTGCTTCATGAACTGGCTGCAATAACAGAATGATGAAATTCCAATACTGTTTAAATTACTTTATTGGAAAATGTCCGAAGCTGCCCCAGAGATTGTTTGGAAATATGATGGTCTTTTAGATATTTAAATTGTGGCAAAAAAATTTTTTTAAACCAAACCCATTGCTCTGGAGTCCATTCCAACTCACAGTGATCCTATAGACAGGATAGATCTGCCCTACAGTTTCCAAGGCTGTCTTCTTAAAAAGAAAAGAAAAAAAAAGCCCACAACTTTTTTATTGTGCTTTAAATGAAGATTTATAGAGCACACTAGTTTCTCATTAAGCGGTTAATGCATATATTGTTTTGCAACAGTGTTTGCAACCCCACAACATGTCAGCACTCTCGCTTCTCAACCTTGGGTTCCCCGTTTCCGTTTATTCGGCTTTCCTGTCTCTCCTGCCTTCTCACCTTACCTCTGGCCTGGTGTGTCCATTTAGTCTGGTGTATGTGCTTGAGCTAGCTGTTGCTGTTTGTCTCGTGGACCTGTGTAACCTTTGACTGAAGGCTGAACCTCAGCAGTGACTTCATTACTGAGTTCAGAAGATATCTAGAGGCTATACTGTCAGGATTTTGCGGGTCTCTGTCAGGTCACTAAGTCTGTTCTTTTTTTTGTAAGTTTGACTTTTGTTCTACACTTTTCTCCAGTTCTGTCTTGGGCCCTCTGTTGTCATCTCCGTCCGAGCAGTCAGCCGTGGTGCCCAGACACTGTCTAGCTGTGCTGGGCTCAGGCAAGTGGAGGCTGTGGTAGTCTTGATCCCTTGAGACTCATCTTTCCGTTGTGTCTTTGGCTTTCTTCATTCTTTTTGCTCCAGATGGCGTGGAACCAGTAGATAGCCCTTCGCAAGCTTTTAAGACCCCAGACGCTACTCATCAAAGAAGGGTATAAAACAATTTCCTTATAAACTATGTTCTGTCGATTGATCTCCATGTCCCCTAACACTATGGTCCCCAGCCCTCAAGGGCTAATTCAGTCCCTCAGGGAGTTTGAATTTGTCTGTGAAGCTTCTATACCTCTGTGTTGATCAAGTTGTACTGACTTCTTCCATATTATGCCCTATCCTACCTCTACCAAAGTCACCATTATCTGTTGTCTAGTTTGTTTCTTCTCCTGTCCCCCAACTCTTCTCTCGTAACCATCAAGGATTGTTTCTTTCTGTGTGTAAACCTTTTCATGAGTTTTTATATTAGTGGCCTCATACCGTGTTTGTTCTTTTGTGAAAGAGATTTATTTCACTCAGCAGAAAGCCCTCCAGATTCAGCCATATGGTGAGATGTTAAACAGATTTATCATTGTCCATTAGTAGTACATTGTATGTATATACCATAATGGGTTTATCCATTCGTCTCTCAGTGGGCACTTGGGTTGTTTCCGCCTTTTTGCTGTTGTGAATAGTGCTGCAGCAAACTTGGGTGTGTACGTGTCCATTCGTGTCATCGCTCGTATTCTCCAGGATATAGTCCTAGGAGAGGGATTGCTAGATCATGTGGTATCTCTGTTTCTGGTTCTTTAAGAAAGTGCTGTGCCATTTTTCAAAATGGTTGTATACTCTTGTGTTCTCACCAACAGTGTGCAAGTATTCCAGTCTCCAACATTTGTTATTTTCTATTTTGATTCATGCCAATAATGAGATGGTATCTCCCTGTAGTTTGATTGGCTGTTCTTTCATGGCTAGTGATCAGAAGCATTTCCTCATGTGCATGTTAGCGCATGAGGACAATCTTCCAGAAGCTGACTGCCATGTCTTTCTCCTGTGGAGCAGCTGGTGGGTGCCACTCACTGATCTTTCAGTTACCGGATGAGCACTTAACCACTGCACTGCCAGGGTTTCTCAAAATTGTGTCAGCCTTTTAAAAAGACTGCCTCATTGCTTATATTTTACAGGATATATTACTTTAGTAATAATGTTGATATCAACCCTATACAAAAAGGTAAGTTTGTTAGTCTTAGGAAGAAAAGCTAAAATTGTCAATACTGCTGAAAATAAAAGATTAAAAAGTAATAAATGTTTTGTGAATCACAAGTATTAGTACTAGTTCATCTAATAGTAAGCTTTGGGCGTAAAAGAGGACAACTTACTGCTTCAGAACTGCTTTCTTATCTGAAAAAGTAAACTGTTACTCTTAACACTCCATCTACTTTCATATTCTAATTCTAAATTTGAAATAACATGGTTTTGTGTATAAATGTGTATTTTTGTCATTCATGTTACAGTATCATGTATCAATATAATTTTATTTTTGTTATTTTGAAAGAAACATGTGTGTGTATACACACATACATGCATGTACATACACACATAAATCTACGTGCATCCACATATATATATGATACATTTCCTTTCTACATCAGAAAGAACCAGGATAATGAGACATAAGCAGACTGAATTTGGAGGAAAAAAAACATATAAAGAAAGGAGAGAAGATAATTTTTAAAAATTCGAAGTGTTCATTCTGAACAGGGAATGATTCTGTATTGCACTAATTGTGTGTATTACTCCATTCATGTTAACTACTAAATATTTAATACTTACAAAAGTTGAGAAAGTTTGAAAGAAGAGTTGTCTTACAAATTTAGAAGATTGACTCATAATGAATGGGAATTTATTACTTGATAAAATTCTGTAGAGAATTTCTCTTCTTTATTTTGTCTCATCTTTTTCATACAGTCCCTCATGTATGAAAATGACACTCTTATAATTTTTTTCTCATTTTGATAATGCCAACTGTGCCTCAGTGGAGATAAGAAAGTCCTGTCTATGTTTAAGTATAAAAAACAATAAATGCATCAAACCCTGAATCAGCTTAAAGAGCACAATTGGCAAGTCTTATTTCTTCATATTAGAGGTAAATCAAATGCCTTGTTTTTTCAGACTCAAAGACTTGCATTCTGGGTAAATTTAGATTATTCTCTCTTATTCTTGACTTTTGCTTGTTTTTGATTTAGAAAAAGGTCACATTAAATGGCTTCTTGGACACACTTATGTCTGATCCTCCTCCTCAGTGCCTGGTGTGGTTGCCCCTTCTGCATCGACTGGCAAATGTAGAGAATGGTAAGTACTTACTACAGAGCAAAGATGGCTTTTTAAATTATCAGAATTAAACCTACACTTATTATACCAACGTCATTGCTTTAGGAAGTCTACTTAGCAGCTCTTCCTTTTGTTTAGTATAGAACTAAAGATTCTCCCTGATCAGTGAGGGCTTAGAGGAGAACTATTTGTTCTAAAAATTTATCAAATCTCATTGCATACCTATCACAGTTTAGATGTGGCTTAAGGACTCGGTGTAGCAGAAGGAGAAGAACCTGAATAAAGAATGTGACATTTTTTATTATTTTTTTATCTGAATTTTCAGTATTCCTGTACGTGACACTGATAATTGCTTCCTAAGCACTTGGCCAAGAATAAGTGGAAGAAATGGTGAAGACTGGATGGTAGTTCCCTGCTGATCTTCCGTCATATGCTGCAAACACCAAACTCTTAATAGTTATGTGAAAGTTAATGTAATTTTTAATAATGTGCCTTTTAATAAAGGCGCTTATTTCTGTCATAAAATTAATACGTTAGCATATCTGAATTTAAACATGAAACACAGTTCAGAACAAAGTCTAAATAAATTTAAACATGTAGCAATTTATTGCCTTCATGTAATCTTTAAAACCCAAAACCAAGCCAATTGGCTTTGAGTCAGTTCTAACTCATAGCAACCTTGTAAACCCCAAACCAAACCCAGTGCCATCGAGGCTATTCTGACGTATAGCGATGCTGTAGGACGGAGTAGAATTGCTCTGCAGAGTTTCCGAGGAGCGCCTCGAGGAATCGAACTGCCAGCCTATCGGTTAGCAGCTGTAGCACTTATCCTTATGCCACCAGGGTTTCCTGTAAACATATATTGGGGCTAAAAGTAGCCTAATTCTAAATTCCCTTTCAGAACTTTTAACAGCTGCTTTAATCATCTCTTTTAGTTTAAAACTATAAATTTATCTTGTTTTATTCATGGAGAAAAAGAATGAATTTACCAGTTTCTGTGCAGTCACTAGTAATTACAGACTTTTTATTTTCTTCTTATCCATACGCAGAAGCAAGGACCATTCGAGGTCAAGATCATACAGTCATACAGGATGTGTTTATATTTCTGCTAACAGTTCCGGAACTAGTCATTTTCTAATCATAAAGCTGTCGTGTCATCCATTCTCTCTAGTGTTTCCTGTTACAGGAGATGAGTTTCCTAGGCTTTACCCAGGAATATCTGTTCCCAGATACAGGTCCCACCCCAGTCTCTCAAGGGCCAGAAAAAGGAAGGCTATGATGCTTGTTCAGAGGGTAGTACATTAAAAAAAAGTAATTATGTCTTTATTTTTACAATTTGCGTTTTATCTTCACTTCTTGTTTACATTATTTTTCCTGAGTGGCTAGCCAGAAAATAACTTTACCCAAGGCAATAATTGTTGTTTTTCTAATACCTTTAGCTTCCAGCATGTTTGTAGTTACTTGGATTGGATTATTTATTAACTTCAAGTGTCAACTATTTTACCTTGCTTGCTTTATAATTCAGTTTCCTACCAAAGATAGTGGGGTGTTGCTTGAGTTACTTGAATCAAAACTATATGCATATGATATAGGCATCTTTTCAAGCCACTGTCCATCAGTGGTTAAGAGCTCAACTGCTAACCACAAAGTTAACAGCTTGAATCCACTAGCTGCTCCTTAGAAACCCTGGGGCAGTTCTACTCTGTACTATAGGGTCAGCTATGACTTAGAATAGGCTTGAGGGCAACAAGTTTGGATTCATTTGTTTGCTTGCTTCCTTGTTTTTAATCCACTTGTCTCAGGAAAGAAAAAAATCAGTTAGAGGAAAGCAGTATCAGTTATTAAAAGTAGCCACTCCATTAGCCACTGTATTTTTTTAAAGTAACGTATTGCTCTCCTCTAAGTTTTCTACTCTTCCCTTATTCCCCTTTTTCCTTCTTCTCATTTCCCATCCCTCTGATACTCGCTCTCTACCTCAGGCACAGTCAGCTGTATTTGCCCATTGTTAGAGTCTCCCACTGAGCTGTGCTGGTCTCCTGGAGACAAGAGAGCGGTTTTTTGGAAAGATCACTGCTCTGGGTAATTTGTATTCCTGTAGTGTAAGAGATTGGAGTAAAGAGAGCAAATGGTGTTACAGAGACTTATGTCAAGAGGACACCTATTCTCCATCACTATTTCATTTCTTCCACTCCCCCACACGTGCTTGAAAACAGTGGTGAGGTTCCAGGAATAATAAACTTAATGCTTCTCTCAGTCAAGACTGACCACCTCAAATATTAGGGCACAGAGCAGAAAAATGCAATTCCATTAAGCTGTATTTTTTCCTTATTCTGGTTCCTTCTCCACCCCCCCCCCTTCTTCACTTCCCTCGCCCCCTAGTCTTCCATCCAGTTGAGTGCTCCTACTGCCACAGTGAGAGTATGATGGGATTTCGCTACCGATGCCAGCAGTGTCACAATTACCAGCTCTGTCAAGACTGCTTCTGGAGGGGACATGCTGGCGGTTCCCACAGCAACCAGCACCAAATGAAAGAGTACACATCGTGGGTAAGGCAAGCTCCGTGTCGACTTACGGTTGGATGTGAGAACATTGCCCAAGATGAAGGGAAACACCAAGGATTGTGACCAAATTAAGGAGCAAGCTTGCTTTCCACCTCAAGTCTAGTATGCCCTCCTCTTTCCCCCTCCCAGCCTGCCTTACTGGGGTCTCTTACTTGTTGTATCTGGACCCACTGTGGCTTTCTGGGACATAATATATAGGAATACAAACCGTGTTACTTGTCGGAATACAGATAATTCGTTACTGATTTACTTAACAACTGAACAGCAAACACTTCAGGGACATGATCTTATTTTCACAGTAAGTTAAACTTTTTTCCTGTTTTATTTGTTTTGTTCTTTTGTGGGAATTGTTTGAAATTATGGTTAGTTTCTTTTTTCTTAGATTCTGGAATTCTAAGATTCTTAAGTATGGGAGTGTTGGCTTCATGATGCCATTTGAGTGTACTTTTCTACAGGGCTGGGAGGATTGTGGTTATATTAGCAATCATGAATAGTCTGAATGACCAGCTTGCTAAAGGTGACCTGTGAGTGTCTGTCCATATTTCCGATGTAACCACAGGGACATAGGGCACTGGGTTAGACTATCTGAATGTGGTTACTCTTCAAGTGCTAATTTCTGCCTCAGACTCCCACGATGCTGTTCTTTGCTTCTGTTAAATATCATTCTATGTA
This sequence comes from Heterohyrax brucei, assembly GCA_028571685.1. Lineage (NCBI taxonomy): Eukaryota > Metazoa > Chordata > Mammalia > Hyracoidea > Procaviidae > Heterohyrax > Heterohyrax brucei. Next base: position 44,254,462 of record CM053152.1, read on the forward strand.
CCAGTCATTTTTTGTAACATGTACCTTCAGTCCCCCTTGGAATAGTTTGATTACAAAAAAAGCAAACTTTTTATGATCTTCCCTGTATTTTAGTGTATGAGGTCTGAGAAGTTTGCAAACTCATCCTAGGAAAAGTACTACATACCTCATTGCTGAATATCAGTACTCCCCTTGGAAAGCTATGCAGTGACACCAGCATCTAGCCCACCCTTCAAAGTAATTTTGGAATTATTTCTCTGGAATGGCCATCAGAGCGGTTGTCATACTATCCTTGATGTCTTGAATGACATTGAAATGTGTTCCTTTCAATATTTCCTTTATATTCAGGTAAAGAAAAAAGTCATTGGAGGACAGATCAGGAGAGTAGGGAGGAGTTCCTACACAGGTATTTGTTTACTGGCTACAAACTGCCCACAGACAACTGCACAATTAAGTTCATAAACTTGCCACCATGCCACCATGCACAATGGCCACTCCAGAAAGAGTTCCAAAATTGCTTTGAAGAGTAGACTGGGTGCTGGTGTCTGTGCGTAGCTTCCCAAGGGGAACACTTCGGAGGTGACTGTGGTGATATTCAGCAATGAGGTGTGCAGCACTTACAACAGTGAAGTTTGTGGACTTAATTGTTGTATCTCATATTAAAAATTAAATTTTAGAGTTTAACTGGTTTGTTCTCTAAGAAAAGAAAATCATTAGAATATGCAGTTTAAATCAGAATGTTATTTCTAAAAATTATAAGGAACTGGCATTCAGTGTAAACATAATGTCACCACTCGTCAGATTCTGAATTCAGGTAGCAGTTCACCAAAGCAACATCAGCCACTTTGAGTGCTCCCCTCACTTCTGGTTATGTCATGTGCTGAGGATGGAAACATCAACCCAGCTCATGAAATGCACTTTATTAGGGAAGATAGGAGACCACACTTGTAATTTTCTTATAGTTATCCTGTTCCCAGACTTTAAGCTCATTCTGTCCCAAATCCTTGAAGATCAATCATATTTCACTGTCATTTTGTAGACATGTTAAAACCATATGAGGAGTCTCTTTCTTAGGGCCTGTGGATTCTAGAATGACATGGCAGGACACTGTCTTCACAAACTGGAGTCTGACTCCTCAAGAATATAGAGGAGCCCTATGACTTATAAGAGGAGGAACCATTGCTCGAACCATTGTTAGTTAGAGGGTCTCTTTCAATAGTACTCACATTTCTGAGTTTCTAAGTAATGAGGATGAAAGTCACTCATAATCATGGCAGTTAAGGATGATCTGAATAAAAAGAAGTGGCAAAATTATAAATGACTCTTCATGGAAAGGAAAATTTGGGTGAAAGATTTATTGGACTAGGAGACCCTTATTCATCACTTTGGATGTGAATTTTTAAGGTAAACATTTTTCACCTACTTAAATGGAACAGAATCAGCACAGTGCTCTGGGAAAAACATGAGTGTTGCACTCTAAAGGCTCAGCTTTAAGTCCCACTTTTAACCGCTCACCTGGAGTCCTCCAAAAACTCTTGCCCACCACCTTCCTTCCACTTGTCTCCCTCCCTCCACTTGTGTCCCTCCCAGACCCTCTTCGGTACTTAGCCAGAGCAGTGCTTTTAGAATCAGGTCTGATCCTGTCGCCCCTGTGATTTAAATGTTTCACAGGCTTCCACTGCCCCTGAGATAAAGACCCATGGTCTTTTATGTGGAGTGTGAGAACCTTGATGATCCCCCTCTGGCTTTCCTGTCCAAGAGCAGATCTCTTCTTCCTCCCTTTGTAGCTGCTGCTTCCTCCACCTGGAACTCCCTTCCCATTTTCCCTCAAGTTTTGTCAAGAGGACTCCTGCTGGTCAGTTAAGGCCTCGGTCATAGGTCCCATGTAGGATCAATGCTTGCATTTCCCACAGCACTTAATTAATAGGAAGCAGTGGATGGGCAGGTAGCCTGGTAGCTTGTTCCAACAGTATCCCCAGCACTAAGCAAGCTTCCTATCTTATAAACCATTGCTCTCAATTTTGACTCATAGTGACCCCATAGGAGAAAGTAGAGCTGCCCCGTAGGGTTTCCAAGGTTGTAAATCTTTATGGAAGCAGACTACCACATCATTCTCCCATAGGGCAGTCGGTAGGTTCAAACCTCCGACCTTCTGACTAGCAGCCAAGTGCTTAGCCACAGTGCCACCAAGGCTCCCTTCCTGTCTTAGAGTATTCGCTCAAAAAAGATTTCTTGAATGAACAAGTGAATGACTACCTATTATGAAAAGCAAGGCATCTGATAAAGTGTTAATATAAATGTTATTTGTTATTATTTCTGCCTTTCTTGTTCTCTACAGAAATCACCTGCTAAGAAGCTAACTAATGCATTAAGCAAGTCTCTGAGCTGTGCATCCAGCCGTGAACCTCTGCACCCCATGTTCCCTGATCAGCCTGAGAAACCTCTCAACTTGGCTCACATCGTGTAAGTATCCGCCTCCGGATTAAGTGACATCTTTCTTCACTGACGTAGGTCTGAATCCATTCAAAGTTCATTTCCTATGACTTGTCAAGGAGAGAGTTTCAAGTTGTAATTTACATAAAAATAAAAATAATGTTAGTTTAACTTTTTTCTTGTTGAGGTACACTGTACTTCTGCTTGGCTGGACAAATAAAGTATATAGTACTAACATAATTCACCCTGGAGTGGAAAGTACTCATAAAGCACAGTTATAACATTTAGATGTTAATAGAATTTCCACAATTGGAAGTTAACAGTCAGTGGAATTATTGTGCTAATAAAAATTTTTTTTTTAACTTTTTGTTGTGTTTAAGTGAAAGTGTATGGTCCAGGTCGATTTGCTATACCAAACCCTGAGTACCCACCTCTTTGCAGCTCTGTGTGCGCACCTCACCCCGTGACAGCCTACTCATCCCTTCTACTCTTCCAGTATCTGCTCAGACAACACCTGTCCCCCTCTCTAACTGCTCTTCTTGTCTCTAAAAAGAGACCAGTTGGACAGCCTCATAGGTGTATTAAACCACAAATTATACACACCACCTGCATCCCTCTGTGTCCCTTATTCCAGCCCAATCTTTGTCCGAAGTGTTGCCTCCAGTACTGGTCTAAGCTGTGGGCTAGCAGGAAATCCAGGGACCATGTTCTCAGGGGACCCTCCAGGCTGTCAGACCAAGTCTGGTCTTTGCATAGAGCTCTAGCTCTGCACTCCCCTTTTTCTCATGCTCCATCAGGGACTCTACAGCGTGTTCCCTATCTGGGCAGCCATTGATGGTGGCCAGGCACCATCTAGTTCTTCTGGTCTCATGCTGATGTAGTCTCCTAATCTTATAGGTCCTTCTTTCTCCTGGGTTCATAGTTTCCTCATGTCTTTGATGTTCTTGGTTTTCATCTGTGGTGGCTTGTGACCAGCTGATACTCTTTAGATGGCAGTTTAGCCCGCTAAGAAAATTTTGAAGCATACTGTGTCTTAACATGTGTGCTTTGAGTCTCAAATATAAAAGCTCTTTACTTCATTTCTCTTCAGAGCCAGTTGTCTTAAATATTCTAGAAACCAAGAAATTACTTTTTTTTTTTTTTTTTTAAATCCCAAGCTATATAACCTTAAAAGCATTATAGCCTTAGCAGTGGAGGGTTAAAGAGGCCAGCCAGTGGGAAAAGGCATGAAAAGAACAACAAATGGATTGTGTAGAAGAAAAAAAATGTCCCTGAAATACATGTGAGTTTGAAGAAGATAGACCAGGGAATGGTGCTACCACCTGTCTCTTCCACCTCCCAGGAGCCTCATGGCCAGAGCCTCTCTCAAAATAATAGAGGAGGCTTGGCAGAAGAAAAGGATCCCTAGTGTCACAGTGGTTAAGCACATAGCTGCTAGCTGAAAGGTCAGTGGTTTGAATCTACTCCACAACTCCAAGTGAGAAAGACCTGGTGATCTGGTTCCATAAAGATTACAGCCTAGAAAACTCTATGGGATAGTTTTACTGTGTCACATGGAGTCACTATGAGTTGAAAATGACTTGAAGGCACATGGCAACAACAAGGTAGAAGGAAGTTTTTTCCTTGTCTTTATCTTAGACACAAAAGAAGCTTCTGGGAATTTGCTTCGATGAACCAGTAGGAATTGTGTAGTCACAGACACCTCTGAAAGCCTCTAGAATAGGTAGATAGCCCTCCTTATGAGTTGCCTTTGGTTTTTCACAGGCCAGAAGGACCTGCTGCACTGCATGTCCCATGTTTACATGTCATCAAGATATGGGGTGACTTGGCTGACCAGTTTTAGGAGTTCACCAATGAAAAGTTTCTGGTGGTTCAGAATATGATTCCTGAGAGGCACTCTGGTAGAATGAGATTTTCCTGAAAGCAGTAACTCTTTCCTCTGATCTAAGCAAATGCCATCAAGTGGTTTTTGTTGCCCCATGTCTAGGCGCTTTGTCTAAACAACTTGTGGATTTATTTTGCTTGCTCCTGAGTGTGTTACAGGGAATCAGTACCCTCAGCAAAACACATAGTCTGGAGGCTCCTATTTCTTAGCTTACCTGCTGGCATTGGCTAAGGATCAAAAAAAAAAAATAATAATGTAAACAAATTCTGTAGAATGTGGTTAACTTCATTTTTGTAAATTTTGCCTCTAAAAGTAAGCCATCAGGTAACCTGAGTGGGGGGCAAACTTCTAAAAATGTGGGAGTGTCCCCAGATGACCAGTCACTTTCAGGAAGGAAGCTACCTCATGTCAGCTATTCCCCTACTCTCACCTTCTAGAAAAGAGCTTACAGTGGTCTCACTTTCGTCCTCACAGCCAGTAAATGACAATCACTAAGGTGCTCATAGAAACCCTGGTGGCATGGTAGTTAAGTGCTACCTGCTGACCACCTGCTGACTAAAGAAGTGGACAGTTCAAATCAAACGGGCGCTCCTTGGAAACTCTTTGGGGCTGTTCTGCCCCTCTCCTATAGTATCTCTGTGAGTCAGAACCGACTCGACGGCAGTGGGTTTGGTTAAGTCACTGATGAAGGAGAGCAAGGCTGTACTCCGAGCTCAGCTCCAGGCCACTTTCTAACTGCCGTTCTGGCAGCTTCGCCCAGAGAATGGCTTTCCAACTACACTGCCTGGTGTGCTAAAGATAAAGAGTGAATGGGAACACCGAACTCTCAGAACTTTACAGTAGGGCAGAATGAGGATGCTGCCTGTCACTTGGAGAAAGTAAGGGGGTGTGAAGTAAACAGCAGTTTCACTGTGAGTCACACTGCGTTATTACTCACAGGGCCTTGCACCTACTAGGTGAGTGTGCATGAAAGCTATTCAGTTGGCTAATGGGCAATACTTTTTAAATTTTATTTTGTGGGGCCATTATGATCTAAAATGTTAGTCACTGAATTAACTGAGGGCATTATCTACACAATATGTCCTTAATTTGGTTCCTTGGAAAGATTTTAGGATTCACTTAAAATTTCATACAAAATTGTGTGTGTGTATGTATACATGAACTGTGTGTTTTCTGAGAAAATTTCCATATGTATAACCAGATTCTCAAAATAGGCATTGAATCAAAATACTAATCTAAACTCACTGATAATATATTTTTCCAGAGAGAATGTCTTTAATTTTAAAAATAAAAATTGTACCAGGTATTTAATTATTGAAATAACATACAAGAAAATCTAGATGCAGAATGTTCCATCCATACTGAAGTATAGTTTTTTTCTGTCTGTTTTTAGCCATAGAAGATTTTATTTGTATTTGTTTCTATATCTGAGTGCTTTGGCTCTAAACAGTTATTATCCAAGCCACGGGGGTAGGGAGGATTCTAAGATATTTAATTTTAAAATTTGCTGTTCATCAAGCTATTCTAAATCATCATAGACACATAAAAGCCATTAGGCTTTTATAAACGTCATTAGGCTTTAATCTTTCACAGAGAAATATATCCTCTTAATCTATAATTAAAATATCTGGAATTGGTGAATATTCACATTTCTAAATGTACATAGATGTACTTTTGTAAAATTCAACAAAAAGATGTGATATTTTGAAGTATATCCTTTTATCTCCTTGGAAACTCTATGAGGCAGTTCTACTCTGACCTCTAGGGTCCCTATGAGTCGGACCCAACTCAATGGCAGTGGGTTGGGTCCTTTTATCACAGGCCATTTTACCAGTCTTGCACAGTGCTGTAAAATTAAATATGGTGGATCAAATCTTTAAGATATAAAATACACTGTCCTTTAACTCCACTTAATGACCTAAATTTATTACCCCAATTAGGCCTTAAAACATAAAGGTCTTAAGTAGAAGGAATAGCACAGCATCATAGTGAAAAAATATTTGCAGTAAGAAATAACTTATAAAGGTCTGTTTTACATATAAGAATACGTTCTTTAGAAATGTACATAGGAATAAAAACATATTCTCTAGCTGTGGCTTTCTTTTTCCTCACTGTCACTGACTTTTCCCTGTAGTTTCTCCAAAAATTGATTTCTTAATTTTTTTTCATTGTAGTACCAACCACATATTTGTGGTTCTTTGGACACATGCATCTAGATTGATAAAAATATCCCAATATGTGTCACTTACCCACATGGCTAAGTGTACAGCGTAGGTAAGAGGGAAGCAGTGAGTAGGGTGGGAGCACTGGCAGTAACGGTGGGCATATTCTAAGTCGTGTGCTGTCTGAACTGAGGGCGGAGCATCAGTAGAGACTCAAAGGGTTTGTCTTCACTGTTACAACAAAAAAGTGTTAATTATGAAAATTAGTGTAAATCTTCTAAGACATTAATTAAATAGAAGAACGCATAATGCAATCTCCCTTTAAAGAGGGATAATTGTATATCCTCATGCATTCCTGAAATATATATAATGTTACGAAGCATGTAGAGATGGAATTTGGGCATTATGTGGTCTAATTAAAGGCATACACCTTGCTGTTTTGTGATTTGTGTTGAAAGTAGATGTAAGTTCTCTTATGGATACTGTATTCAGTTTTGAACAATAGAAAGCCATTGTAGGGTCTAGAAGTAGTAAATTGAGACAAAAGTATATAGCCGTGCTTTATGAATACTTAATAAACACATTAGAAAATATTTTCTTGCTTACATGATACTTCAATCCCAACTTTGTGAAAAAGGGGAAACATATGACACAGTCTAACTGTATGGCGAAATTTAGCTTTTAGAAGTAGGCTTAGATATGGTAAACAGCAATTAAGTCTGTAGAATTTTTACAGATTACAGTACCACACTTCACACACACACACACACACACACACACACAAAACCTTGCATATGGCAATTAACCATGTCACCCATTAATAATACCCTTATTTTACCATAGCCAAATGATTTTACACATAACATAAAGAAGCACTTGTAGCCATTACTGATTTCTTAGATAGAAATGACAGGTGGTAACAATTTGGTATCTTAGCATTTATTTTTATTTTAGCTATTGTATTGCTTATTAATGCTATCATGATTAACAGTCTTTATTCTATTCAATTGTTTTGCTGCCAAAAGTGATACTTGGTAAGTAGTTCAATGTCCTCATGCACTTACTGAGAATAATAAGTGTTTAAGAGACACAGTAGGTCCCTGGGTGGCACAGTTTACACTCAGCTACTAATCTAAAGAGTAGCATTTCAAACCCAAATGGCAGTGCTGCAGAGGGAGATCCTGGCAGTTTGCTTCTGTAAAGACCGCAGCCACAAAGAGCTTATGGAGCAGCTCTACTTGCAACAGGCGGGGTCATGGTGAGTGCGAATTGGCTTGATAATGAGTGGTTTTTTTGGTTTATGAGACACAAAGTTAGTGCAGGTTTTATCAACAAAGATGTTACAAATGTCGTCTCCCTGTGTGACTTATTCTGTCTTGTAGAGTTTTTTGTTTTAGTAAAAGATGTATGTTTAAAATTCCCATAGATGTGGGGTAAATATTTTTATTTTTCAACTCTGCAAAGCTACAATGAAGATGTTTCATGGATACCCCTAACTGTTCATAGTTCAGAAAGGACATTTGTGTAAAATTGTGTTCCTTCTATAAAGTAGACATGTTCACCTCAAGACAGAATTAGTTTTAAACCAGCCCCATATTACCCGTTTGTATCAAAGACATATCCCAGGTAAGTAATGCAAAACATTAATATAGTTTTCAGAGCTTCAGCTGATCTGTATAGAGTAAATGAAATAATGTGCCAGTGGTTTTGACCTCAGCCTACAGATGTGTCTTACAAAATCTTAGAAAACAGGTAGGAGGAAGCTTAAAGTACTAACATTTCAAAACTGCATAGCATCAAGTCCATTCCCATAAATAATTCTACATTTTTTCCCAGAATGTCTTCTTTGTGGACTCCCAAACTATCTCTGATTTTCTCGAGTAAAAATGAAACCATTTGCAAACTCAAAGGTTCAATCAAGTGAACATAAATGGATTCCATAGAGTACTATAATTAATGTTTCATCTTCAAAAATATCTGTACTGTCAAGTTCAAGTACAGAATTATAGCAAAACCACAGTTTCCTGACTCAGAATGATGACCCACTCCACAGTAACCTCCGTCTTCTGAGTTCTGAATCCAACGCCATCTTAGGGGATGTTTTAGTTGAGAACTAAAATACAGCTAAAACCTGCTTAGAGATAGTGTCTGAGCTGCATCTTCTATTTATCTGTTTGTTTGTTTATCTGTCTACCTATTTACCAGAACTAACACCTTAGCCATAGGTAAAGAGTGACAGCAGGAGGAGAAAAATAAGACCAGCCATGACAGATTTGATGGGTAGTGAAGGCAAGTGACAGTTTCAAAGAATGGTGAACACTGTTTTTTCTCCTTAGGCTAAAAAAAAGTGAACTTTATGGAATACCTTTCACCTTGTATACTACCATATAGATTACCCAAATAATAGAAACTTAGAAAATCCTTATAGAGTTTAGTTGCATCGTCACTTAGAACAGAAAGCAAATCAAGCACAGGGTGGTTTTACAGCCTTCCAGATAGAGCTAAGACTCCTTCCAGACTGGTCATGTTGAAAGAGGAACAATGGTCGCGGAAGGATGTTTTGAAGGGCTCACAAATTCTCCTCTTCTTAAGAAGATGTAGGTTCTGATATTCATCAAGTTTTCAAAGATTCTCCCTTTAGAAGGCAGTACACTTACGGCTTCCTCAAAATCCTTGTTCCATTCAAGGCTGTGACTAAATGAAACATCAGTGCTCATGGATAAACAGTCCTGTGATATTTGCACATCTTCCTCTTAATGTCGAATTGAGATTGTGTATTTTCCAGAAGATGTGACTTTAAAACACGTATTAGTGTCCTAGGGCTGCCGTAACAAATTACCATAAACTTAATGGCTTCAAACAACAGAAATTTATTGTCTTACAGCTCTGAAGGCCAGAAGTTCAAGACTGAAGTGTTGATAGGGCAATGCTCTCTCTCAAGGCTCTAGGGAGCAAAGGCAAACCCTTCCTTGTTTCTTCCTAGTTTCTAGTGGTTCCTGCCAATCCTCATTATTCCTTGGCTTGTAGCTACATCACTTTAATCTGCATGTCCTGTTTTACATGGCCATCTTCCCTCTGTGTCTGTCTTTTCTCTTTTGTAAGGACATCACTTACACTGGATTAGGACCTGCCCTGCTCCAGTATGGCTTCAGATTAATTGGTAGTAGCTTCAAAGGCTATATTCATCCCAAACAAGGTCACAGAGGACTAGGGATGGATTAGGACATCAACATATCTTAGTGGTGGGCACAATTCAATATGTAACAAAGCATTTAAGTGAATTTAATTGGAAATATAAAATTTCGTGTTTCATCCTGGGCAAAATAGAACTCAGATCTCTTCAGCACCTTGGCTAGAAAGATGGAGGAGAGGAGGGTGTGGGTGTGGGTGTGGGTGTGTGGTTTCTATTCACTTTTTCATACTTTGTTGTAGGCCTCCCAGACCTGTAACCAGCATGAATGACACCCTGTTCTCCCACTCTGTTCCCTCCTCAGGAAGTCCTTTTATTACCAGGAGGTAAGTTCAAATCTTGTTATAAAACAAGTCCCCTCTTTGGTAATGAGCCTTAATGCTGTGGCAAATAAAGTGGTGTAAAAAATTGAAATCAGATAATGGTTGATGGTTGAACGTTACAAATGTAATTGATATCACTGAATTGTACATGTTAAAAAATGATGAGGTAGCAAATGTTTTATAACATATATTTACATAGTAGCAAAAAATACAGTAAAATTGGATACTAGGTTGTAAATATCTCTCACAAGTTTTCAATTTTGTTCATTTGGATGGATTTGAAGAGGGCTGTTAGCTTTTTAAGGAGCCCTGGTGGCCCAGTGATTAAAGTGCTTAGTTACTAACCAAAGATCAGTGATTTGAACCCACTAGCCACTCTGTGGGAGAAAGAAACAGCAGTCTACTCCCATAAGGATTTTCAGTCTTAGAAACCCAATGGGACATTTCTGTTCTTTCCTATAGGATCTCTGTGAGTTGGAATTGACTGTACCACAGCACATTTAGTTTTTTTGGTTTGGTTGGCTTTCTTGATAAACGTCACCTCTGACATTTATAATCTGTCAGTAGTAAGAATGTAGGATATGCTTAAAATTTACAATAGAGACACATGTATTATATCTCTTTGAGAAAGCGACTTCCTCAGCTCTTTGTAGTGGTCAGTGTAAGACAAGGAATTGGAATTAAGAGGTGCAATGGTGTATTATTATATACATCATGAAACATCGCATTATTTAAAGCTCCAGATATAGGAGAACCCTCTTTCTGGTAAACTCTAGGATTCCTCAGTCTAGAGACTGAAGATCAAACTTGGAAATAGAGCTTTCTTAAAGAAATTTCATGAATAATAACAAGAATTAGACATGGGCCTCATCTTCTTGAACAAGATCCATGTCCGGGTAAACAAGGAGAGGGTGAAACGTACGCTTCTTTAAGAGTTATGCATTAGAAAGTTGCAGGGGTCAAGAGGTACTCTAAAGTCATTTCACCACGTATGATAACTAAAGCAGCAGAGAGTTATTTTGTAAGTACCGGGAGAGTACTCACAGGAAGCAGGAGCAAAGGTAAGGAAAATTGGAGGGAGCAATTGAACATAAGACCTCAAACACCTTTCAGCAGGAGGGAAAAAAACCATACAGCCTCATACTTCACAAAATAAGTGTAATCAAGTCTTCTCCCCGGAGAGATTTCTGAGATACCAATTTCACTGGCATATCCTGGTACGGTCTAGTAACAATTTGAAGACAATGAGACTGAGAGCACTGCTCATTTTCCCATGAGTTCCTGTACTTACACCTCAGCAGGAACCTGAGACAAAGATGTTCCCCATGACTGTAATTAGGGGAATAAACAGAATGTGGTGGTACATGGTGTTTCAGTTATGTAAATTAAACACATCTGTAACAAGCAGAAATGAGGAGGCGATTGAGCTACAAAACATCCACAGTGGAATTACATGGTTTAGGCCTCAGTAATTTTTTACTAGCACTCCTTTTCAGAACCACTGGCAAATCTAGCCAACCATCTTTTCTTAAATTTAAAAACAAGTAAATAAATGACATAAAGTGTACGCTCTGTGAGCATCCTGGGCCTGTGCGTGTGTCTGGGAATGACCTGACGTAATGTTTAGAAAGCTGTGTTTTCAGGAAGGAACTCTGCATTCTGCAAATGTCAAGCCAAGATAGACCCTGTCCTTACTGAAGATCATTTTATATCATTTCAGCTCGGACGGTGCTTATGGTGGATGCGTCTAGATGGATAACATGACTTCCTCTACTCTAACATAGCCCTGTCATACTTTGAGCTGTTCTGGTTCCTCCAGGGTGCCCGCTAACCCCCAAATAGTATCGTCTCCCTTTTTTCCCACTTTCCGTCCTTTTGTAATGTTCCTTAAGAACCACAAACTTGTTTAAAGCTTGCAGTTCTTTCTGTCACCATGGAGATTGGCCTCTCATTTCTGTTTGAAGGGTGCTGTTCAATAAAGCTGTGTACACTAAATGCCATTCCTCTCTGAGTGGGCCTTGCTCTGTCCGTGGGAGGTTGTAATGAGATCTCATCATTTGCATCCCTCAGGTTACCTGAGGGGATAAGTGCACCCAGCCCTGTGGCTGACGAGCAGTCACTCATAAAGCTGTATGTCAATCAGCTTGACCCCGGCAAACGGTCAGTATCCCTGCCCTGAATCACTAATCATAGCAGTACGTAGCTAGAGTGCTAGTCATTCCCTTCCATCACTAAAATCGTCTTCTAGCATGTTTCAGGGGAGATAAAGGTCTGGGGTTTAATGAAGTTCTGTTGATAATTTCCTGCTCAAGCTGGACTCGACACTTTCCTCTCTTTTCCATTTGTTTTATAGCATTCCAATGGATTTCATAGCCTCCCACCAGTATATACAAGATGTATATATGTGACCCTCTTCTTTTCTGGATGCACCTCTATTCTTATACAGTTTGAAGACCCCAGATGGTGATTCCTAAGACTCTAGAGTTACAGAACCACTTGGAATGACCATTAGCACTAACTGAGCAAGGCTAGGATAATGTCACATAGCTGGGTTTTAGTGAAGCTAAAGTCAAGGATTTATACCTTTCTGTCTCGCTGAGCCTGGGCTGTTTTTCCCCAGGTAGCGCAATCAGATTCCTATTAAAGTAGCAGTTTTAAAACCAGTGTCTTTCCATTGGAATTTAATTTCTATACTTGATCACGCTAGTGGTGATCCAGTGTTTGCTTTTTAACCCTGTCCATGTACTAAGAGGGATAGAGATCCATCCTGCTAGCTATAGGCGTAAATTAGACATCCTCTTGTTCTATAATTAGAACCGAAGCAAAAGAATGACCTCGAGCTCTGACCTCACTTGTACCCCACCTCAGATGCCTCTTTCAAAGAAGGATAAAACCTCCCTCAACAAGTCAAACCCCTGCCTGTCAATGTTAAGGCGGCATTGAGAAGATAGGGAGATTTGCCATACAGATACTTTATTTTATCTGTGTTTTCAGGCATCTGCCTTGTGATAGATTTTAGAAAGTTAAAGCTGGGTGAGGATGCATTGAACTCTCCACCTCAGAATCACTCCAGACTCCTGGCGTTACTCTCCTAGGATCCCTTATAAGCATACCACTTTTAACTTCAAAAGGCACTAGGATATATCACTGAAGCCTTTTGATATTCTAGCAATCTACCGCACAGAGATTTATGAGTATATGGCTCGGTTAACCAGCAGCATTTGCCATATCTCCTGTTCTTCTATCTTTTTCTAGCTCTATACTTGATTCACTTTCTAAACTTGAGAGAAAGGAGAGAATTTATCAAAGTCCTTCTCCCTTAGCCCTTTGAGGTCTTCTTGTGTTTATGTGAGTGTATGTACGTTTGCACATGTGTGCATGCTCCATGGGGTTAGCAGTTAGGATGTGGGTTTAATGATGCAAATCATGGTCCAGTTATCTCATTCTTTTTCTTGACCATAAACTGTATCCGTGAACCCGGATTATTTTTTCACGCATGCATGAATTTATAAAAAGAATGCATGATCGATAGAAATCTACCATCACCTCTAGAATAAGACCCCAAAGGGCTATGTGTGCAGGAACAGCAGCATTGCCTGAGCTTATGAAAGATAGCATATCATTATTGCAAACTGTATTGTAAGGCTGACCACAAATCCAAGTCCCAGAGTTTTTTTTTCTGCCTGTCACTTCTCACTGCATTAACACCTGCTTTCTTTGTTGGCATCATACCCCCTTTTTGAAATCCAAATTATTTTGCCAAAATCCTTACCTAGTTTATGAGACAGGAAAGTTGACCAGTCCTCCTCTATCTAAGGGTCTTTAATTATGGACCATCTTCTTCACTGGCCACAATAAGGACTCTGAAGTCTGAATGACTAGATTCCTTTACCTTCGGTATTAAAAACATCACTTCAAGATTTTACAGGTCTTTTCATAGCTGTAACCACTGAAGTTGTTACCACCGACAAAAAAGAATCACTTAGGCTGTTACATAACCTCTAGCCAGATAGTATCACTCTTCCAAATAATAGAAAATTGCCTATAATCCATAGAGTGTCAGCACAATCTAATGTGCTATTGTCTCATGTGTCACAGTAATGAGTGTCCAATTACTGATAGAATATTCGACTCTGTAGTGCATTCAGAAAGGCCCACCACCTACCCTAAATACTTCTCAAATCTGGATTCTTTCCAGTGCAACAGTATTTGTGAATTTGTTTATTTTATTTTGAGGTTCACCAGTTGGTCGGTGGGTTGACTGGTTTGGCTTTTCAACCGAGGAAAGGCTCAACTTGCTGCATATTTTTCAGTTTTTTTCAGACATTTTTGCTTACTCAAAGATTCTTTACATGTCAACCCAGGCTTCTGATCAGACTTACAGTGTTCAAACTAAATTGTACACATTTGTGCTTTGGTAATCTGAAGTGACTAGAGATCAAAGTTTTCTCCCTGGCTAAGTTTTTTTTTTGTAAAATTAAAGCTGATCCTTTTTCAAACATAAAATGAGTATAAATTCATAAATCTCAAGATTTCCTTACTTACTCTTTCATCTGCATTTTACATTTTCTTGGCATGTGTGAAATTATCTGCAGATAATTCTGTATTGCATGTTGCACCAGAGCTCCACTAGCAAGCTAGATTTTTTCAAACTTGAATTAAATCAGTTTTCACATTTAACTCTTAACAATTGCCTATACTGAAATATGAGTGCACAATTAAAAGCACAGACACTCTTTTCTTCACTTTGTTAACCTTCCTTACTAGAGTTGCTTTAGTTGTTATCTGAGTCGCTTAGTGCTGCTGTACTAGGGAATAACACAAGTGGATGGCTTAACAAAGAAATTTATTTTCTCACAGAAAAGTAAGCTAAAAGTTCAAATTCAGGGCATCAACTCCAGGGGAAATCCTTTCTCTGTTGCCCCTGCAGAATGGTCTTTGTCCTCAACCTTCCCATAGTCAAGAACCTTCTCAGGTGAAGGGACCTCAGGTCCAAAGGACACACTCTGCTCCTAGTACTACTTTCTTGGTGTCATAAGATCAGGAACTCTCTGCTTGCATCCTTTTTCTCTAAATCTGGAGAGATTGCCTGCAGACACAATACACTCTTGTATTGAGTCCTGCCTAGCCAGCACAATGACTGCCCATCCTCCCTCACTGACATCATAGAGACAGGATTTGCAACCAAAGGAAAATCACACAACACTGGGATCTTGGTCCACCCAAATTGACACACCATCCATGACAGTCGTCTGCGTGTGCCCTGTACCCAGCAAACTTGCCTAAAGACTCTCTTAGCAAAACTACAATAAATGCTGCAGTTCTATCTTGGGGACAACATAATACCAAATGTGGTGAATGAAATATGACCCAAGATTTCTTGCTGTTTCTTCCCCAGTACCTGCTTAAGATGGTTCAGTTTTCATATGAGCCTGATTTATCCAGTTTTCCAACTGAGAGAACTTTTTGTACTTGTTGATTTATGAGACATTTTATATTTCTAACCTATGATATGGAAAGCTAGAAAAGGAAAGGTAAACAAAATTTTTCAGCAAATCCGTTATCTCATAGATTCGTATTATATTTAAATTAGTTGCATATTCTTACTATTAAATACAGTGAGAAGCCAAATTTTATTCACAATTGATGGCTACTTAAGGAGAGAAGCAATTTAACAAGCTAGTCTCCACCAATCCAGAGACCACACAAGTTATTCAGTTATTTAAGAATCTATGAAAGTGAAAACATGTAGTCTTAAATAGCCATTGTTCAGACACTGTTTTCATTTTGACTACCGTGGTAAGAATTATCTCACAATACATAATTTGTTTATATAGTATCATTGATCTGGGAAACTGCATCCAGAACTTTAAATCATGTTGAATAAAAGGGAAGAAAAAAAAAAAACTTAGGGCTAATAAACCCTCTATCCAGTAACCCAGCACAAGTAGAAGTGGATTTTAAAAATACATTCATTGTCAAGCAGAAATCCAGAGACATTTTTGTGTGGTTTTGTTAACTTAGGATACTCCAAAAGTACTAATATCACTTATCACACTTCAAGTCTAAGGAGACAGTTTAAATAAATAAATATGAAGTATTTTGAAATTGTTTTATCTTTCCGCAATCCATTGTGTGTATGTGTATGAGAGAGAGAGTGAGAGAAAGAATTTGGAAGAAGACCATTTCCCTCTAGATATGTTGTTTTCCTGATGTCTAAAAAGAAGTTATTGGAAACATAGAAAATTCTTGAAGGAAAAAATAATAATAAAAGCATGTTATTGTCTTTTTTTCTTTCAGAAGAACATGCAGTTTTCACAGTTTACCACATCATACCCTCCAGGGTATGGTTGTCACCACAACCATTGATGGCAAAGTGTGCAAAGAGATGTGCCTAGAAATTTCCAGGGGCCTTTTGATAATAAAATGACAGTAAGGAAAAGAAATATGTATACCTACAATTCTAGGGATGGTAACCAGCTGCACTTCAGGAATCAGATTAGAAAGGGTAGATGTCTGACCCATGGTCAAGGGGAACCCAACGTAGCTCCCAGTTTCAGAAGTTAAGAGGAAGGATACATTTTAATATGGTAACTAGCTTCTATAGAAAAAGCTAGAACTGGAGTGATGAAAATGACGCTGTTACGTTCTGACTGATGTCCCCAGAAGTATTCATTCGTTATAAAAGAATTAGGTCCCCATGTGCCTCTGTTCTGATCCCAAGGACTTCATTGAATTGCAAATGTCACCTAACTTCTCCAAGCAGATTGCTGAGCTACAAAATGAGAGTTTAGAAATGTAAATTATTGTATGAAATATCATGAGAAAATACCGTTTTGGAGACATCGTAAAAAACAACATGTTGTCACTACTTTTATAACATGAAAGACATTTTTTTTTAAACTTTCTTCAAGCTCCTTGAAAGCACCAGAAAAGATTCTAGCAGAAGACCTAAGTTTTAAGTGAACCCTGCCTTTACAGCCAACCCTCTGTGTTCTTGAGCTGTATCATTTTGAAAGTGCGGTTTTTGTTTTGTCTCTTTTGTTTGTTTGTTTTCCTCATACAGTTCGCTTCCTCTGTATACGGTCGTACAAAAACCTTGGTGGCACAGCGGTTAAGTGCTGTATCTGCTAGCCAAAAGGTCTGCAGTTCAGATCCACCAGGCGTTCCTCGGTAACTCCATGAGGCGTTTCTATTCTGTGCAGTGGGGTTGTTGTGAGTTGGAATCGACTTAACAGCAATAGATTTTTTTAAAAAAAATATGTGGTCATATTTTTAACTTTCTAGGAATAAGGGATGAAAAGAAGAATGTGAGGCTTATTACAAGAAGTCTAGAACTTATGAAGACAGTCTGTACTAAAAGTCAGAAATACTCCTGGCACTAGAAATTAAGAGCTGTACAAAAACAAATAAATTGTTTATTTCCACAAACCCATATGCAGACAGCATAAAATCCTT
This sequence comes from Heterohyrax brucei, assembly GCA_028571685.1. Taxonomy (NCBI): domain Eukaryota; kingdom Metazoa; phylum Chordata; class Mammalia; order Hyracoidea; family Procaviidae; genus Heterohyrax; species Heterohyrax brucei. The sequence continues at coordinate 44,271,892 of CM053152.1, forward strand.
GTTTGCCAAGAACTGGTTTTCCCAGTTTCTTGTCTTACAGATAGGTTTCCTAGAGACTCAGACGGGAAGGTAGAGGGGAAACAAAGGAGTTTCAGTGATTCTCTCAAGCTAGTACTAGCAAAGAAAATTATATTGAAAGGAAAGGAGATGTGTATTTGTAGAACATCTGCTCATCCATTGGAAGGAGGAAGGGACCTGGGAAGAAGGTAGGACACTAAGAGCAGAGAGGGGCAAAAGGAACAGAGGAAGGAGTAGAGGTCCTCAGTGAATTAACGAAAGGGAATCAGGTCACGAAAGCAAAAACTGGGCAACTGTTCCCTTGCCCAGACCCAGCTCTGGCACCATGCTGATGTCAGCTGTGCCAGTGACCGGGATCTGGAGCAGGACTTCTGGGACTTTAATGACTCATCATGTGCCCCCTAAGATTTCACCAGAATAATCTGTAGTGAACACACTCTGATCTCCCTGTGTTTCTTTCCTCTGATGGTTCTTTTCTTTCTTCTTATGCATTCAGCATCAAGGTTGTTCCTGAATAATTATTAAGTTTGGGGTTTAAGGAAGTACTACCACAATTTCTAGGATTCAAGGATCAAAGAAGCATAGCAGGGCAGGGAAACACTTTGATTTGAAGAGAAGAATTCATATTTCAATTCACTGATATTTCACACCATGTTTTGATTGGTTTTATAGGAATCTGAAATCAATTATACAATACATACATCTATCTTGGGTTGAGAAAAAAAGAGTTAGACAGGATGTTGAGTACTAGGAAGACTGTATATTGGGGGCTGTAGAAGGAACATGTAGGGATATGAGCCAGGAGACAGAGGTGGACTTCTGTATTGATGGGTGATGATACCTCAAAGAAAAGAAAACATCAATTATGATATTTAAGGTGGTTACTTGGCCCTCATAGGTTGATTTCATAGTCTTACTACAAAGGTGGTGAAAAGTAAACTGAAAAATAAATCATTAAGCTCATCTGGAAAGTAAGTTATCCTACAACATTAATTCACTGTTTTTAAATTCAGTTTTGTTCATATATGATTATGCTTTTTAAGTACAACGGTACTTTGTGTAATAAGTGTATTTCTGAAGAACCAAATGAAAGCAGTTATGCATTCCACAAACATGAGTGTCTACTATATGCTGCATGTTTCATCATAAATTAAATCGGATTTTAAACTTACTAGATACCTCATCATTCAAGGAATCCTGTAGCACACGATGTTATAAAATAAGAATTTTCATTCTAATGTGTGTAGCTCTAATATGAGTATTTATTCATAAATTTATGTATGTGTGTATCTCTAAATACATATATATTATACACACACACACGCACATATATAAAATGGATTTAGAGCTTCTTGAAGTGTTGTAGTAAAACATCAAACTCTAAAGCCCAGTAATTAAATGTTTGGTATTTAAAGTCCAACAGGTTACTTTTGTACTCTCCATAAGAGAAATTGTTTTAGGTAGAACAGTATTGTGGATCAAATTCTTAATTCACCTGCAAAGAGACGGTTTCTTTAAGCATGTTGTCAGTACAATCAGTACTAGGGACATATACCTAATTTCCCAGTGAAACACACCTATTCATTACAGTAGATCTTGGGAATTTGGCTTGACTACAGTTTAATTCTGATTTCTATTGTTACTGCTATGGAAGTGCATTTTAAATTTTAAAAACTATCACAGAAATTACTAAATAAAGTGATCATCCTTTAAATTGACTCTAAAATGACAAAAATTTGCTCTGTGAATGGGATTCTATCTACCAGCTGTGTATTTATATAGTCAGAAAGAACACAAATTTAAGGAAATATCATCATGTCATTTATAAGGCTCAAAGGTTTATTTTTCTTTTTCCCTAAAAATTTTCTTTGCAGCTTCTCATCCAAAGTTAGATGACTTATGCCTAGTCATTTCCAATCTATACTCAGTAGAGGGAGTTGGAAAATTTAGAGCAGGCTGATGATGATAAACTTCTGAGTGGGATCTCAAGCCTGGCGGGATTTAACGAGCTATTGAACTGTTTACAGGGTATGCTGTAATGAATTTCCATTATATCTAGGCATGTGCAGTGTAAATGCTTGCTTGTGAACCAAATAGCAGAGGTCAAACCTGAGCTCATGGAGACGGTCATTTTTTGTTGCAATTGTGGTTCTCAAGCCGGGTCTCTGTTCCTAGTTGAACTCGGTGGGAACCTGAAAACATCTTGAATATTTCCAAATAATAAGAGATTTGTCCAAATGGAGCATGGATCTAGACTTGGGGTGTGTCTGTTGCCAGTTTCTATGCTTAAATGCGTTGCTGTGTTTATGCTCTTCTTGGCTTTTCCGTCTTATTAACTAGCTCTCCTCCCAAGGACAGTGAAGTAGAGCAGAACAAACTGCTGGCTAGGGCTGCTCCAGCTTTTCTGAAGGGCAAAGGGTAAGTTAAAGACAGAGTGTGCGAGAACCTTGAATTAACAGAACTAAAAATGAAGATTTCTTTTGCCAAAAAGCTTTGTGTTTGAAAGCAGCTCCATCATAACCCAATTAACAGCACTGAATAGTTATTTCCAGTAGACACATCTGTGGTGTTACTCACTTTTCCGTCTTTTTTTTTTCCGAAATGGCTAAAGTTCTGATTTTCCAAAGGATACTTAATCTTTGCTTGCAACCCACTGTGTTTACTGTTCAGATGAATTATGTTGCCTTAGTGGTTTGAAGAATGCAAATCTGTTTCCTTGAACGTTACTTAACCTAAATGGAAGCCTTTATTTTTTGTGTTGGTGAGATGGAATTGGGAACTTCATTGCTTGGGTTCTGCCTGCTATTTGTCATAGACCGTCACTCATTAGTCTTCCTTTACTTGCTTGGTTTTCTAAATGTCCTTCCTACCACAGACTCACTCCTACCTGCTCTGCCTGTTTCTCCCTGCCTCTCCTAACACCCTTTCTTTCCCCCTGCCCATTGCAGGATACAGTACAGCCTCAATGTGGCAGACAGGCTAGCTGATGAACATGTTCTCATCGGGTTGTATGTCAACATGCTCCGGAACAACCCATCATGGTTAGTGCAGGTTTGTCCATACGACTGTCATTAGGAGAACAGTGTGAGCTGGTGACACATAGTCACGATCAGGGACAAAGTCAATGAATGCTCAAAGTATCACGATGGCACTTTTTCACTGATTCAAATAAGAATTTTTGTGATGTACCTTTGAATACTTCCAATTAATGTACCATGAATCCATATCCCTGTATATGTCTTAGCTAAAGGAAGAAGTTGTGTATAGACTGTGCTAAATACTAGCAATCAGGTGGATGCCCGACTCTGGGTCCCATCACTCAGCTCTGTGTGACACGCATCATGTCAAGTTACTACACAGTGATGATGCAAGAATTTGTCTTCTTTCAAGGGTATTGGTGTCTCTTATGGTTTAGAAAACATTGCTTCATTTCACGTACAGTAGAAATAAAGGAAAAGCAATGTGATGGTGTAATAAAATATAAATCTTCAGAGATGATAACCAAACCAATTGCTGCGGCGCTGACTCTGACTCATAATGGCCCCATAGGGCAGAGTAGAACTAACCCACAAGGTTTCAAAAGAGTGGCTGGTGGATTTGAACTGCCAACCTTTTGGTTAGCAGCAGAATACTTAACCACAGCACTACCAGGGCTCTGTTACAATGGTTCACAGTGGGAGCAATTGTCTTTTAACTCTTCTATTACTTGGAAATGGTTCTGAGTAACCATCATAATAAAATCTGCTTTTGAGTCCTTTGTATTTTGAGAAAGGCATTCATAAAGTTTTTGTCTTTCTATTCTATCCCAGGAAACACTGGTGGCATGATAGTTAAGTGCTGTGTCGGCTAACCAAAAGGCTGACAGTTCAAATCCACTAGGCACTCCTTGGAAACTCTGTGGAGCACTTCTGCTCTGCCATGTAGAGTCTCTATGAGTCAGAATCAACTCAACAGCACTGGGCTTGGTGTTCTGTTGTGATGTAGGAGTTATCCCTTTGGTTAAAATTAGTTACTTTTTAATAATAAATATGTATTTGCAATTTGAAATTAAATGGAAAGACCACACATTTGTTACATGACTTGGCTATGTTTCAATCTAGTCTAGGCAAGTTTTTACAAACATGTGTAGCAAAGTCTAATTCCACAGAGATGTTTCAGTTTTGTTTAAAACAATGCTAATTTTTTCTGAGCCTGAACTAAGGGCTCATGGGTTTTCAGCAGTTATAACTCTTAAGTGAGCCTGTGATTTATACCAACTTATACCTTCAGCATAACTGGTCCCCTTTCCTCCACTGTTTCACAAAAACCAGTTAACCAGTTGCTGTTCAGTTGATTCTGACTCATGGAGACCCGTGTGTGTCTGAGAAGAACAGGGCTTCATAGGGTTTTCAGAGGCTGATTTTTTGGTAATAGTTCTTCACACCTTTCTTCAAAAGTTCCTCCAGGTAGACTCAGCCTTCAACCACTGAGTTAGCAGCCAAGTACTTCAACCATTTTGCACTGCCCAGAGACTCCATTAGACAAAAACTCTAGCAAGTTTTTCAGACACGTATGGTAACACTCATTACTCAGCACTCATTTACCTCCCTCTGGTGGTGTACTGGCTAAGTGCTATGTCTGCTAACCAAAAGGTCAGCAGTTCAAATCCACCAGGCACTCTATGGAGCAGTTCTGCTCTGTCCTATAAACAAAACCCACTGTCATCAAGTCGATTCTGACTCCCAGTAACTCTACAGGTCAGAGTAGAACTTCCCCATAGAGTTTCCAAGGAGCGCCTGGCAGATTTGAACTGCCGACCTTGTGGTTAGCAGAGGTGGCACTTAACCACTGGGTCACCGAGGTTTCCTATGGGGTCCCTATAGTCAGAATCGACTTGGCAGCAGTGGGCCTGTGGACTTCACCACTTGGCAGTATCAGCTGCCCCACTGTTTCTCGAACTCTCTCCCCTTCAACTGTTAGCAGAGTGTCTTCCTATTCTTGCCTTTGTTGCCTTAGAACTACTTTTCAACAGCAGTACACAGGATGATTTTAGGTGACAACACTGGGAAACATTTTTGTTTTAATAGTTATATATTTTTCTTAACTTGTGTCTAAAATATACCTGTAACTAGCAGCACACTAGTTTATTTTTATACTATACCCCACTCTTTAAGCAGATAAAAATACATTATTCAGCTGACATAAGCCCACCTCTTTGTTCAGATTTTCCCAGCTTTTAGATCAAACAGCATGTCCACTTCCACAACTCAGCCTCTCAAAACTACAAGAGGAAAGAGTGATTGCTTTAATCTTGTTTCTAATGAGTTTAGAACTCCAATGTTACAGGGTCGGTGAATAATAGAACTAAATACTGAATCAGGAAAAATTGTATCAGTGATCTCCAAAGAAGAATATGGTCAGTATATATTCACAGTTCTGTCTGAAGGCAATGATACTATCTCACGCCATCTCCTTCCTCCCTAGCTGGAAGCACACTTGAGTTATTTCTACCATTCTTCTTTGGCCTTTTCTTAATTAAAGTTGTAACCAAAAAAACACCAAAGAAAAAAGGTCCGAGTTTGTCACTACCAACCCTTTTTCCCTACAACATGTGATTAATCATACTGACTTGATGGTCATTTAAGACCATAAAACTGTCTCAGCGGCAACACCATACATCTACTTGATGAAAGCTGGATGTGATTTGTGCTTTGAAAACAAAGCAGAATTTAAGACTGCCCTAGGAAGCTGGCTCTGTTTTAAAAGCTGCCCTCCCTATTTCTCACAGGTTTTTTCTGTCGTTAAAAAGATTCCAACGTCTCTTTCCAGTTTCTCATTTTTCTTTCTTTTTCCTTTATGTTTAATGAGATCCTAACAATCCCTCACACCTCTCAGGACTTCAGAAGTCGTGTAACAGTTTCTCACCTCCTTTATCATCTTTATTGCTCTACTGCTTTACTCAGTCACGGTGAGATGCATAATAATGGTAATAATTATAATAGCTATCATTTTTAAACACTTGGCACATGCTAAGCTGTGTTAAAGAGTTTTATGTACATAATTTCTTCTTGCCCTTGAAGTAAATCCATGGAGTAAGTAACTGCCATCCCCATTTTATAGATAAGGAAAGGTATCCAATTAGAGAGTTAAAGTGACTCTTCCAGGACTGCACAGCTACTCAACAGTGGAGCAGGAATTCTAAACATTATTTGTCTAATCCCGAGTTCCTAACTAATAATGTTCAAAATAATCAAAATTTGAGCAAAAGCTTTGTTCTGAGCAGTTATTCTGCATGCTTATATTTTAATTTCAGGAAAAGCAAAAAGCTAGACAGAACTGGATGCCATGAGGCTTATAAAACAAAGAGAAGGGAGAAGTACAGACAACCAATGGTTGGCTAGTGTTAACATGATTGATTAAACCCTGCCTTCCCCTTTCTACTGAGATCAGTGGATGTCAGGTCACAAGACGGTCTCTGGCTCTCCACCCAGCTACGTCCTTTGAAATTCAAGTTTAGTAAGCCTGCCCCAGTCACCAGGAAAGAAGGAACTTGCAACTTTGGTTGAAGGAAAAGTCAATATCAGATTAATTCAGATTAGAAGTTTCTTTAAAGTGAGGCTTTGGTTTCGTGGGTAAAAACCGGTCACCGAGAAGTCAATTCTGATTCACAGTGACCCTGTAGGGCAGAGTAGAACTGCCCCCATAGGCTTTTCTGGGAGCTTCTAGTGGATTCAAACTGCCAGTCTTCTGGTTATCAGCCACTTAACCACTGTGCCACCAGGACCCCTTAGTGGGTAGGAAGGCTCCAAAGTCAAAGCAAGATATCGGCTATCAAGTTATGTCTTTGACACTCCCTGTATTACATCAATTCTTCTAAAGTCACCTAAGTGAACTGCAGACATTATTTTGGGATAACTCCTCTATGCTCTGTCCTTTTCATGTCTATGTACTGAAATTAAATATTCTACTCTTAAAAAAAAAACATCTGCCATCAAGTCGCTTCCACTTCCATTCCTCCTGTGTTTCTGAGTAGAACTGTACCCCATACCCGACAGGGTTTCTAACAGCTCTCACCTGAAAGTAGATCACCAGGCATTTGTTTCAGGGTGCCTCTGAGTGGGTTTAACCCCCACTAGCCTTTCAGTTAGTAGTCGAGTACCACCCACAGATTCCTAAACTCAAACCCAAACCCACTTTCTTTGAGTTGATTCTGACTCACAGTGACCCTGTAGGTCGAAGTAGAACTACCCCCATCGAGTTTCCAGGGAGTGGCTGGCAGACATGAGCTGCTGCCTTTTTGGTTAGCAGATGTAGCACTTAGCCCACTGCACCACCAGGGTTTGCAAGGACTTCTAGATCCTACTTCATTGTTTTCATTTCATTTTTAACAAATCTCAGGCACCACATTCTAGAAGCAGTGATGGTAATAAGTTACTTTTCATGTGTTTAGTTCCATGTGTTGTGACTTCTCATGTAATATGTAAACTTCAAAATAGCAAGAATTTTGTCTTCAGTCACTTTTATCTCATCACAGTAGCCATAATATAAATAACGAGTTTACATTCCTAGAGCATTTCATGAATTATAGGACCCCTTACACATTATTTATCTCATTCCTCACACCTTGTAATGATTAAATTTGACTGATTAAAAAAAAAAGCTCTGAGATGTTAAATGATTTATCCAAGGCTACATGAGAATAAGAGATTGCATACAGGCCTTCTGACACCAGATCCCATCTCGTTTCCACCCCGTTCTTTAGTTTCCTTGTCTGTGTGCCCTTGCTGACATTCTCTACAAACAGAAATCTAATTGCACTTTTTTATTAAAAGCTTTAGGTTTGTAATTGTTCATACATACTCATCATTACATACTAACATTTTGTCGCACTATGGTAGCATGCATGTTGCTATGATGCTGGAAGCTTTACCACTGGTATTTTAAATGCTATCAGGGTCATCCATGGTGGATAGGTTCCAGTAGAAATTCCAGACTGAGACAGACTAGGAAGAAAGATCTGCCAGTTTTACTTCTAAAAAAATTAATTGGCAAGTGAAAACCTTGTGAATGGCAGCAGAGCATTGTCTAATATGGTGCCAGAAGATGAGATCCCAGTGTGGAAGACAGCCGGAATACAACTGGGAAAGAGCAGCCTCCTGAAAGTATAGTCAGCTGTAATGATGTAGATGGAGTAAAGCTTTAAGAATCTCACTCGCTGATGTGACAGCCCTCAAAATGAGAAGAAACAGCTGCAAACATCCATTAATAATTGAAACAGGGAATTTACAAAGTATAAATCTAGTAAAATTGGAAGACAAAAATGAAGTGGGACACATAAAAGATTGATATTATGGGTATTCATGGGCTGAAATGAACTAGTATTGCCTATTTAGAATCAGACAATCGCTTTTCTTTATTATTCCAAAAATGACAACTTGAAGAGGAATGGTATCACATTCATCATCAAGAAGAATATTTCAAGATCTGTGCTTAAGTACAGTGCTGTCAGTGATAGGATAATATCCACATGCCTACAATGAAGACCAGTTAATATGATCGTTGTTCAAAGTTACATACCAACTAATGCCAGAGATAAAGAAATCGAAGATTTTTACCAAGTTCTGCAGTCTGAAATTGATCAAACATGCAGTTAGGATACACTGATAATTCCTGGTGATTGGAATGTAATAGTTGGAAACAAAGAAGAAGGATCTGTAGTTGGAAAATACAGCTTTAGTGATAGAAATGACCACAGAAGATCACATGACAGGATTTTACAAGACCAGTAACTTACTCATCCCAAATACCATTTCTCAACAACATAAACTACAGTAATATATCTGAAATTCACTGTATGACATACACAAGAATCATATCAACTACATTTATGGAAAAAAGACAGTGGGGAAGCTTGATATCAGTCAGAGCAAGGGCAGGGGCCAACTGCAAAACAGATCATACATTACTCTTGCAAGTTCAAGACGAAGCTGAAGTAAATGAAAACTAGCCCATGAGAGCCAAAGTGTGACCTTGAGTATATCCCTTCTTAATTTAGAGAGCATCTCAAGAGCAGATTTCACAAATGGGACACTAATGACCAAAGACCAGACATGCTGTGGGATGACATCATACATGAAGAAATCAAAAGGTCATTGAAAAGAAAGATAAGGCCAAAGTGGGTGTTGGAAGAGACTGTGAAACTTGTTCTTGAGTGTAGAGTAGCTAGGTGAACAGAAGAAATAATCATGTAAGAGAGCCGAACAGAAAATTTGAAGGTTAGCTTGAGAGGATGAAGTAAGGTATAATACCTAATTTAATTATAATAATGAAATGTGTAAATGTAAATATCTGGAGTCAAAAAAAACAAAAGGGAAGAACACATTTGGTATCTCGCAAGCTGAGACAACCAGAGAATAAAAATCCCGTTGCAATTTTGAAGGATTCTATGGGCAAAGTATTGAACAATGAAGGAAGTTCAAAAGAAGATGGAAGGGATACACAAAGTCATACCGAAAAGAATTGGTCAATGTTCATCAATTTCAAAAGGTAGCATATGATCAAGAAATGAAAGTACTGAAGGAAAATGTTCAAGCTGCACTGAAGCCACTGCCACAAAGCAAGACTCCAAGAATTGACTGAATAGCAGTGAGGCTGTTTCAGCAAATGATTCATCACTGACAGCACTCATTTGTCTATGCCAAGAAATTTGAAAGGCAACTACCCAGCCAATTGACTAGAAGAGATCCATATTTGTGCTCATTACAAAGACAGGTGATCCAAAAGAGTGTGGAAATTGTCAAACAACATCTTTAATGTTACATGCAAGTAAAATTTTGCTGAAGATAATTCAAAAATGGTTGAAGAAATACATTAACAGGGAACTGCCAGAAATTTAAGCTGGATTCAGAAAAAGGATGTAGCATGAGAGATGTCATTGCTGATGTCACATAGATCTTGGCTTAAAGCAGAGAATACCAGAAAGATGGTTTCTTGTGTTTTATTGACTATGCAAGACATTTGACTCTGTGGATCATAACAAATTATGGACAACATTATGAAGAATGGGAATTCCCAGAATAGTTAGTTGTACTCATGCAGAACTTGTACACAGACCAACAGGCAATCATTCAAATAGAATAAAGGGATACTGAGTGGTTTGAAATCAGAAAAGGTGTGAGTCAGCATTTTATCCTTTCAGCACACTTATGCTGAGCAAATAATCAAAGAAGCCATACTATATGAAGAAGAATGTGATATCAAGATTGAGGAAGATTCATCAACAACTACATTATGCAGATGAGACAACCTTGCTTGCTGAAAAAGTGACGAGGAGCTGAAGTACTTACTGATGAAGATCAAAGACCACAGCCTTCAGTGTGGATTGCATGTCAACATCAAGAAAACAAAAATCCTCACAACTGGACCAATGAACAACATCGTGATGAAAGGGAAAAAAGACTGAAATTGCTGAAGATTTCATTTTGCTTGGATCCACAATTAGCATCCGTGGAAGCAGCAGTCAAAAAATCAAACATTGCAGCTGTATAAAAAAAGAGAAAAATGTCACTTTGAGGACTAAGGTGTGCCTGACCCAAATCGTGGTGTTTTCGTTGCCTCATATGCATGTAAAACTGAACAATGAATAAGAAAGACTGAAGAAAAATGATGCCTTTGACTTACGGCCCTGGAGAAGAAGATTGAATATACCACGGGCTGCCAGAAGAACAAACAAATCTGTCTTGGCAGCACAGCCAGAATGCTTCTCAGAAGCAAGACTGGAAAGACCTTGTCTCGTGTTTTGGACGTAGTATCAGGAAGGACCAGTCCATGAAGAAGGACATCATCCTTGCTAAAGCAGCAAAAACGGCCTCAGTGAGATGGCTGCAACAATGGGCCCAAACGTATCAACGACTGTCGGGATGGTGCAGGACCAGGCAGTGTTCCGTTCTGCTGTACGCGGGTCGCTATGAGTTGGAACAAACACAGTGGCACCTGACAGCAACAATTCATTACTAACTCCATGTGGGTGTCTTCTACCCTACATTGGAGTCTCTGGGTAATGGAAACATTTAACACAGTCAGCTGCCAACTAAAAGGTTGGTGAGTTAGAGTCCACCCAGGAGCACCTCCGAAGAAAGATCTAGCAGGCTTCTCTGAAAAATCAGCTATTATAAACCCTAGGAAGCACAGTTATACTCTGGCACATCTGAGGTCACCATGAGTTGAAGTCAGCTCTATGGCAACTGGTTTAGTTTGGGGTTTTCTATCCTGTATTGAGAAGTCCTGGTTGCATAATGGCTCAGTGCTCAGCTGCTAACCAAAACACAGGTGTTGGAACCCACTAGTAGCTCCCATGAAGACTACAACCTAGGAACCTTATGGAGTGATGCTGCTGTGTCCTGTAGAGGTGCTGTGAGTCAAAGTCTACTGCATACAACAAAAACTGTATATTAATTACATACTCAATGAGTAACTGACTGGTTTTTAAATTATTTGATGCTAAATTAAAGAAATACATGTCATTGATACTTCTGATGTCAGATGAGCCAAGCAAACTGTAGCCCAAGGGAGAATTTCTACTGCCTTGTTAATTTACTGAATTAAAAAGGCTTAATGGTTTTCATATCCCTTCTTTAATGGAAAAAGAGGGACCTCAGTATATTACACAGTGTGAGGCTTTTTTCTGCCCTCTGCCCTCTGCCCTCCCCTAAAGCTCAAGTACCTGCACCTCCAGTGGTTTATAGGAATAATCTGTGGCAGGCAGACCAATGAATTAGAAACCAATTCACAACTCCAACTATAACCACAGTGATAGCTCCAGTACTTACTATTAAGAAACTTCTAGCAGATTCCACTCAACTTTCAAAAACATCCCCAGTGTAAGCTGCAGGCTACAGTCTACATTTTAATATCATGATTAACTGCTGCCACTCGATTAAACCCCTGATCTTATATGAGAGCTTATCTCTTGTACAACTAAGCTAATATTGTTTTGCTTATGTTTTTCTTAAGTATAAGCAATTGTACATTTATATTGCCAGGAAATTTCTTGCCAAGTACATTGATAATCCAAATAGTATAAAACTAATCCACAGCATCTTATGCTTTGGAGAAAAAATGTCTATGTTATTCTAAGAATAGCTGTTTCTGGGATTCATAAATCAAGCTTTAGTTAATGGTGTGTCTGCTTACAGTACTTTAATACTGCATTCCTATTGTGCTTAATTTACAACCCAGATCTCTCACCAAGCTGTGACTTGGCCCTTGCCTACCACCTCTCACAGGCTTTTCCTGCTCAATCACAATGTGAAGTTACTTCACCTTAATCAATTAGTAGGAACATACCAAGCCCTTTCCTGCCACAAAACCAGAACACTAGCTTTTTGCTCTGCCTAGGACATTCTTCTGTTCCACCCCTGCATTCTCATTCCATGCACATGTGGCTTCCAAACTCAGATTAAATGCACCTCACCAGGTCAGCCTCCCGTGTTAGCCTTGCTGGTCACATACTGCTTATTTGCTTCTTCTCACAGCTGCAATCACTTGTTGGCTGTTGGTCAACTGATTTCTCTCTGTGGAGCAGGGACCCTCTCTGACTTGTTTACTGCCAGATCACCAGCACCTAGCACAGCGTGTCACACTTACTAGGTAGCCAGTAAACATCTCTTGTTGTTGTAGAATATTGGTGGCACCACAGGGTTGCTATGCGTCGGAACTGACTCAACAGCAGTGAGTTTGGAGGTTTTTTGGATAGGTACAAAATTCCTTCTTATCCTAAACAAAACTGTTTAATAGCATCCACGGAAAATCTTTAATAGAGTCCAGGGAAATAAAGATACATGACATATATTGTAGCCAAATCTGTTGCCTTTAAATTGATTTTGGTTCTTGGTAACCCTATAAGACAGACTGCAGCAACCCCACAGTTAGTTTCCAAGGCTGTCGTCTCTCTCTCTCTCTCTCTTCTTTTTTTTAAAACTGTGCTTTAGGTGAGAGTTTGCAGAGTACCTTAGCTTTCCATTCAATAAATCTTGCCCTAAATGTTCCATGACACTGGTTGCAGCCTTCACACTTGGCTCATTTCCAACTGAGTTCCCCATTTCCACTTACCTGGTTTTCCTGTCCCTTCCTGCTTTCTCTACTTTGCTTTTTGGCAAATGTTACCCTTTTGGGCTCACGTAGTTGATTGTTTGAAGGAAAACTTTCTTCACAGATATTATTGTTTATAGACCTTCATGAAAACCCTGGTGACATAGTGATTGTGGCATAGTGGTTAAGTGCTACATCTGCTAACTAATAAGGCAGCAGTTCAAATCCATCAGGTACTCCTTGGTAACTCTGTAGAGCAGTTCTACTCTGTCCTATAGGGCTGCAGTGAGTTGGAATTGACTTGAAGGCAGTGGGTTGGGTGTTTTGTTTTTTGTTTGGTTTTATGTTATTTAACTGAACGGTAATCTCCAAGAGTGGCTTCAGATCCAAGGTAGAAGGTGACTAGGGGCCACAGTCTTGGGAGTCCCTCCGGTCCCTATCAGGCCAGTAAGTCTGTTCTTTTTAGTGGACTTGGAATTTTTTCTACCTTTTCCTTCTGCTCTGTCCCAGGCCCTTTGTCATGTTCCTTGCTGATCAGTCAGTAGTGGTAGCCAGGCACCTTTCCCCAGCCCTCAAGTCCAGTAACTCAGTCCTGCAAAATATTTGGTTACATCCAAGAAGCTTCCCTGACTGTTCTCCCTGCATGCTTCGTTATGTGTATGGCTATACTTGTAGCACACATGAATACATGTGTGGAAATAACACAACCTAGTCTATATTTATGCATGGGTATACCCTCATATACCCTCCCATATCCATTCAGCAGAGATATCTGCCTATGTATCCACTCAAAAAGACTGCTGTCACTAAGTGTTGCAGGATTGTATATCTTGTAGCATTTAGCATAGTTGTCTTTTATTCTTATCAATGTCTTTCTTTGCCTTGGTCATGTTGTACTGACTTACCCCATATTGTATATCCTTTTTCCTTTAACCAAGTGAAAATCCACTGCCTTTGAGTCGATTCTGACTCATAGAGACCCTAGAGATCAGAATAGAACTACCTCATAGAGTTTACAAGGAGCATCTGGCAGATCTGAACTGCCGACCATTTGGTCACCAGATGTAGCACTTGACCACTACGCCACCAAGGTTTCCTTCTTTTCACGCAGTTAGCATATGTCTACTATCTAGTTGGAGATTTTGACTCTTTCATCCTCTTGTCCCTGATAACTATCAAAGAATATTACTTTCTGTGTGTAAGTTTTCTTTTTTACTTTTTATGTTAGTGGTCTAATACAATTATTTGTCCTTTTGTGATTATTTTGCTCAGATTCATCCATATTGTGAGATGTTTCATGAATTTATCATCATTTGTTATTGTGTATGTGGTACACTTTTTCATCCCTTCATCCACTGATGGACATTTGTGTTGTTTCCTTTTATTTGTTCTTTTTTTTTTCTCTCTTTCAGTGCAAAAAGAACATGGGTGTATGTATGTCTCTTCTTGTCATGGCTCTTATTTCTCTACAGCATATATGTAGGAGCGAGATAGCTGTATCATGTCTCATGTATTGAATTATGTCCCCCTGAAATGTGTTATATAATGATGTGATTTGGCAGTTATTTAATGATGTAAGCATCCCACATGATGTGATCTGATGTGACCAGCCAGTCAGTTGTAACAGGACTGGGGTGAAAGGTAACACCTTTACTCAGGTCAAAGCCCTCATCTGGTGAAAGGAGAGGTTTCCCAGAGTGTGGCCTATATCACATTTTAGCTTAAAAAAGATAAAAGGAGGCAGAAGCAAACACAGAGAGAAGGACCTCCTACCAGTAAGAAAGAAGAGCTGGGAGTGTAGCTTGTCCTTTCGACCAGGGGTCTCAGTGCAAAGAACCTGTTAGACCCAGAGAAAGACTGATAATAAGGACCTTCCCCCAGAACCAAGTGAGAGACAAAACAGTCCTCTGGAGCTCTCATCCTGGATTTGGACTTCAAGCCTCCTAAACTGTTAAGAGAATAAATTCCATTGGTCAAAACTATCCACTTGTGGTATTTCTGTTATAGCACACTTGATATATAAGACCATATGGTATTTCTATTGCTAGATTTTTAAGTAAGTGACATACCATTTTCCGTAGTGTTTGTGCTATTTCTGTATTCCTATCAGCAATGTATAAAAGTTCCAGTCTTCTCACAACCTCACCAGCATTTGGTGTTTACTGATTTTTTGCTTCAGTGCCATTCTTGCCAGGGTGAGATGGCATCTCATTGTAGTTTTTGATTGGCATTTTTCTAATGACTGATAATTAATTGTAAGCATCTTTTCATGTGTTTCTCAATCAGAATGACTTCTTTGGTGAAGTGCTTATTTATATCCTTTGCCCATTTTTTTAATTTAGATTATTTGTCTTTTTAATGTTGAGGCACTAGTAAATTTTATAGAGCCTTGTTGGATATGTAATAGCCAAATTTGTTTTCCCAGTTTATAAGTTTTGTTTTTTACTCTGTTAGAGAAGTCTTTTAAGGAGTGTGTTTAATTTTTTGGAGATTATCTGGTTTGTCTATTTTTTGCGCATTTTCAATTATGTTTGATGTTGTATTTATGCCATGTATTAAGGCCCCTAGTATTATCCCTAGAAAACCTAATGGCTGCTAACCAAAAGGTCAGTACATCAAATCCACCACGTAATGCTGGGGGGCAGTTCTACTGTGTTGTTATGAGTTGAAATCGACTCAGTCGCAACAGTTTTTGTTGTTGTTGTTGTTTTGGTTGTTTGTGTGCTTTTAATGTTGGCCCTATTTCTTCTTCTACAATCTTTATAGTTAGGTTTCCTGTTTAGGTCTTTGGTCCATTTTAAGTTGGTTTTTGCTTAAAGTGTGGGGTTTGGATCCTGTTTTATTTTTCTTCACATGGGTATCTAGTTCCCTCATTTAAGTCTCCAAAAATTTTTTGGATATCAGCTGTCCATAGGTGGATGGATTTACTTCTAGGTTCTCAGTTCTATTCCACTGGCCTATGTGTCTGTTACTATACCAGTATTAAGCTGTTTTGACTTCCATTGATGTGTAGTAGGTTCTGAAATTGGAGAGTATAAGGTCTCCTACTTTGTTCTTTTTCTTCAATAATGCTTTATTTGTCCGAGGCCTGTTTCCTTCCCACATAAAGTCTATGATTAGTTTTTCCATCTTATTAAAAAATGTTGGAATTTGAATCAGGATTATGCTGTATTTGTAGATTATTTGGGATAATATTGATATTTTCAGAGTGTTCAGTCTTCCTGTCTGTAAGCATGATATGTTTTTCCTCTTCTGTGGATCTCTTTTTGTTTCTTACAGTATGTTTTGTGGTTTTGTTTTTTTGTCTGTTTGTTTTTGTATAAGTCTTTCATATCCCTAGTTTGATTTATTCTTACATGTTTTTTCTTTGGGGAAAGATATTCCTGTTTTCCTGATTTCCCTCTTAGAGTGCTCTTTGATAGTGTAAAGGAATCAAATTGATTTTTGTGTATTAATCTTGTGCCCTGCCATTTGGCTGTGAATCCTTCCAGGATTCTGGTAGTTCCAGAAGTTTTCTTGTGGAATCTCCAGACATATGGGCTAAGCCTTCCAGGGGGAGGAGTGGGGCGGGGGGGCCAAATCACCTCTTTAATTTCTTCTGTTGTTATGAGTCTGTCTGGATTTTCTACTTTAGCCTATGCTAGTTTAGGTAGGTAGTATGTTTCTAGAAATTTTTTCATGTCTTCTAGGTTTTCAAATTTATTGTAGTACAGTTTTTCATAATATTCTGTTATGGTCCTTTTTACTTCATTTGTTTTGGTGTAATGTCATCCATTTTATTTCTTATCTGAGTTATATTCACCTTCTTTTGTCATTCTGGCCAGTGGTTTGTTCATTTTATTGGTCCTTTCAAAAAACAAACTTCCAGTCTTGCTGATTATTTTGATTCCCCCGCTGCCTGCTGCATTCCTTTCTGCCCTAATCTTTGTTATTGCCTTTCTTCTAACAGCTGTGGGCTTCTTGTGCTATGTTCTTTTCTTTCTTTCTTTTTTTTTTTTTTTTTTTGAGTTTTAGGGTGAAGGTACTGATTTGGGCCCTTCTTTTTTGAGGTGTACTTTTACTGCTGAAAATTCACTTCTGAGCACTTGCTTTTACTGTGTCCCCAAAAAGGGTGATAAAGGGCATTTGGTATGTTTGTGTTCATTTTGTCATTTGAATCCAACAATTTTTTTATTTCATTTTCAATTTCTTCTATTACCAGTGGTTTTAAAGCAAGGTGTTACTCAGTTGCATGTGCTTGATTCTTATTCTTTCTTTTTTCTCCTTTTGTTGATTTCTAGTGTTACAGCATTATAATCGGAAAATATACTGTGTGTTGTTTTCATACTTTTAATTTATTGAGGCTTGCTTTGTGGCCAAAAATGTGATCTCTTTTGAACAATGATCCACGTGCATTGGAGAAGTATGTTTATGTGTTGCTGTTTGGTGGAGTGTTCTGTATGTGTCTCTGAGGCTGAGTTGATTGACTGTGTGTAGAGCTTCTTTTTTTTTATTAAATAAAAAAATGAAAGTGTACATACTCTGTGCTTACAATATTGGGTTAAGAGAGGAGGAGTACACAAGTTGTGTCGAAGTCCCATTAATATTGAACTTCTTACTGATGTGAATTGTCACCAATTTCACCCTACCAAATTTCTAACAATTAACTAATCTAAACCCTCGCCCCTTGCCTTCCTGCCCTCCCACCTTCCCCACCCTTGTAGCCATCAAAGAGTCTTTTCTATTATGTATGAGTATGGTTTTAAGTTTTTATCTTAGGGGTCTCGTATAATAATTGTCCTTCTGTCACTGACTAGTTTCACTCAATATAATGTCCTCCAGTTGAGACCAAACTGAGAGATGTTTTCTGCTATCAGCGTTGTTCTTTATCAGTGTATAGTACTCCATGGAGTACATATACCAAAGTTTACCTATCCACTCTTCTGTTTTTGGGCATTTGGGTTGATTTCAACTTTTTGCTATCGTGGACTGTGCTGCAATGAACATTCATGTGCATGTAGCAGTCGGTGTGAATGGCCTTGATTTTGTAGGGTATATTCCGAGCAGAGGAATAACTGAGTCAAATGGTATATCTACATTCATTATTTTAAAGTAATGCCAAATTGCTTTCCAAAGAGGTTACACCATTCTGCAATCCCACCAACAGTGAAAGGGAGTTCCAATCTCTCCACGGCCTCTCTAACATTTATTGTTTTGCATTTTTTGGATCATGGCCAATCTCATTGGGGTTAGGTGGTACTCATTGTCGTTTTGATTTGAATTTCTTTAATAATTAATGATCGTGAACATGTCCGCATGTGGTTTTGGGCTGCCTGGATCTCCTCTTTAGAGAAGTGTCTGTCCATCTCCTTTGCCCATCACTTAATTGGATGATTTGTCTCTTTCTTATTGATATTTTGTGGAACCTTGTAGATTATGGAGATCAAGCGTCAGTCTGACATAGAGTTCCCAAATATTTTTTCCCATTCTGTAGGTGGTCTTTTCATTCTTTTGAGGAAGTCTTTGGATGAGCAGAAGTGTTTGATTCTTATTAATTCAGATTTATCTATTTTCTCTTCTGATGAATGTGTGTTGTTTGTCAGATTTTCAAGTCTGTCTATATTGCATATTAAAACATCCATTATTGACCCTATCTTATCTTGGATGAACTTTATCGTTTTAGCTTTTATATTCAGGTCTTTTATCCAATTTGAGTTGATTTTTGTATAAGGTGTGAGATATGGGTCTTGTTTCAATTTTTTGCAGATAGGTATCCAATTATGCCAGCACCATTTGTTAAAGAGACTGTTCTTACCCCAGTTCAAAATCTTAGGACCTTTGTCAAATATCAACTGTTCATAAGAGGATGGTGGCATCTCTGGGGTCTCTACTTTGTTCCATTGGTCTATATGTCTCCTTTTGTACCAATACCAGGCTGTTTTGACTACTGTGGCAGTGTAATAGGTTTTAAAATCAGGTAGTGAGAGGCCTCCCAGCATGTTCTTCTTTTTCAGTAGTGTTTTACTTATTCGGGGTTTCTTCCCTTTCCAAATAAAGCTGATAATTTGTTTCTCCATCTTTTTTAATTTGTTTAGATCTTCTTTATCTGTGTTGAGTTTCTCTCTAGTTGTTTTACCGTGCTTCAAAAGTGGTATGTTAAAGTTTCCTACTATTATTCTGTAATGATCTCTCTTTCTTTTCAATACTGTTCTGACTCCATTGCCATCGAGTCAATTCTGACTCATAGCAACCCTGCAGAACAGAGTAGAACTGCCACATAGGGCTTCCAAGGAGTGGCTGGTGAATCCAGCCACTGACCTTTTGGTTAGAAGTCAAATACTTAACCACTGCCATACCAGAGATCCACCAATCCTATTTAGGTTTGTTTTGTATATTTTGGAGCTCTGTTGTTGAGTACCTAAATATTTATTATGCTTATGTCTTATTGGTGGATGCACCATTTAATCATTATGTAGTGCCCTTTCTTTTGTCTTATGCTAGATTTAACCTTAAAGCCTACTTTATTAGAAATTAATAGTGCCACTCCTACTCTAGTTTGTTTACTCTTTGCTCAACATATTTTTCCATCCTTTGATTTTTAGCTTATGTTTACATTTGTGTCTTTTGTAGGCAATAGATTGATAGGTCATTTTTTAAAATCCATTCTGCCACTCTCTGTTGACTAGTGCATTTAAACTATTTACGGTAAGTGTTACTATTGATGGGTATGACTTTGCTGCTGTTGCCATTTTGTTTGTTGTATTCTAGTGTTGATGGTTTCTTCATTCTGCTTATTTTTCTATACTGTGTTTTATTGATGGATTTTCTTTGTGGTCATTGATCTTGTGTTTACCAAGTCTGTGGCTTTCTCCTTTTTTGTTTAGGTTACTAGGTTTATCAGTTTTCTTGGTGGTTGCTCTGAAATTTACCTTTATCTTCCTAAGTTTAAAAAAGTCTGTTATGTCTTGTTGTCACCCTGACATCTTTACCGTAAGAACTTTCTTCATCTCCATTTATTCCACCTTTTACTTTTAAGTTGTCATCATTTACAGATTGACCTTTCTACTTCCCTATTTTCAGTACTGTAGCTTTATTGCATTTGAGAATCCTTTATCTGGATTTGTATACAGGTAATGCTGTTAAGTGTCCTAATAACAGGTTGTTGTCTGAAGTTGTCAGTTCACTGTCAGAAAGACTGCCTTTAGTATTTCTTGTCAGGTTGGTCTGGTTTTTACAAATTCCCTTAATTTCTGTGTTTCTGGGAATATTCTAGTTTTATCATCATTTGTGAGAGACAGTTTTGCTGTATATACAGTTCTTGGTTCATATCCTTGGTTGTGTGTGATTGCATTGTCTTATTACCAACATGGTTTCTGTTGAAAAATCAGAGCTTCGTTTCGTTGATTCCCCTTGGTAGTTTAGAGTCATTTTTCCCAAGCCATTCTCAGAACTCATTCTTTGTGTTTTATTCTGTAAAGTTTGATTATGATTAGTCTTGGTAACTTTCTTTTGGCATCTGTCTTATATGAGACTTGTTGACCTTCTTGAATTGTATCTTCTCATCTTTCAAAAATGTTCTCTCTATTTCTGTGTTGGAAACCCTGGTGGCATAGTGGTTAAGTGTGCTACAGCTGCTAAACAAAAGGTCAGCGGTTCAAATCCGCCAGCTGCTCCTTGGGAACTCAGTGGGGGAGTTCTACTCTGACCTGTAGGGTCTCTATGAGTCAGCATCAACTCAACAGCATTGGATTTGGGTGAGGTTTCTGTGTTTGTTCAGTTTGTTTTGTTTTTTTTTCTCCTAGAAAATTTGGTCACATGTATTTACTTCTCTTCATAGTGTCCCATGTAGCTCTTAGGCTTTTATCATTCTTCTGCATCCTTTTTTCTGATTATTCCTCAAACACATTAGCATCAAGGTATTTGTCGTCTACTTTTGCTGATTCAGTCTTCCTTTCAGTCAGTTCTAATCCCATGTTCTTCCACTGAGTTATCTATTTTCTGAAATTTTTTAGTTATTCTTCTGGATTTCTAGTTGCTGTTTTAGTATGGTTTTTAAATGCCCATTTGTCATTTTGCTCTTGTGTTGCTTTCTTGAAATCTTCTGCAGTTTTGTCTGTGCTTTCTTTGATCTCTTTCTTGATCCTGTATGTAAGTCTTTTGAATTCAATTACCATTTCTTCCTTGTAAGCTTTTCTGGCAGTTTATTTTGGTCAGTTGCTTGTGACATCTTGTCCTGCTTCTTTATGTAATTTGATATTGGCTATTGTTTCTGAGGCATTAAGGTATTATTATGATGCTTGAGTCGGATCCGACTCGACGGCACTTGGCTTGGCTTATTGATTTTTGTGTTTGCTGTATTTTAATTTTTTTGTTTCCTGCTGTTTTGATACATCCTGATTGATAGGTCAGGCATGCTACACTGATCACTAGTCTGACAGCACTGGAGCACTCACCATCTGGGTCTAAGCGAGTGGGTCAATGACTAGCAATGGGGTGCAGGTCTCTGTTCACTGGTCATGTGAATGGCAGCTGAGAATGGTCTGGGCAATCATTGGCCACCCTCTGCAGTCAGTCCAGCAGTGCAAAAGCAGGCAGTGGCACTTGCTGAGGGGACAGGGCAGTGGGTGTGATGGCTGCGGCAGAGGACCAAGACGCATGCTCTCCTCTGCTTGCCTCAGGTGAGCAGAGTCATCAGAGCAGTTCTGTGCTTCTTAGAGGAGCAGATCAGAGAGCATGGGGTAGGGACAGGTGTGTGGATTTGCCAGAATACTTCCACATCACTTAGAGGGACAACATGGTGGGCTGGGGGCAGGGTCAAATGGGCTAGGTTGTCAGAGCAGCACTGTGCCACTTGGGGTGATAGTGTGGCCAGGCTGTCAGGAGCTCAGCTGGTACACGAGGGAGAGATGACAGACAGGGCTAAGCATTGGGGAGAAGGGGGAGTTTGAACTGATCCCTTGTGGTCAGAATCTACAGGGACTTGTGGGTTCATGCCTCTAATTAACAGAAAGTTTGGGAGGGCACATCTTAGGTCAACAGGTAAGTGTATCTAGGAGCTTCCCATTGTTTACAGTCAGTTATCAGGTCCTGGCCCCAGTTAAATGTGCAGGTGGAGGGGCTGTCCCTGGTTGGGTGGAGGACATCCTGCTAACATTCTGAAAATCTGTCACTCTGTGTGCCACCCACCCCAGTGTTTAGGGACTGCCACTAACTAGCCACCTATCTCTGGGTCCTGGCTCCCTCCATTTTTCACAGACATCAGGATGTCTAGAACTCTCACTCTCTCTCTTGCAACCATCCTCTCTAAATCCAGTTCACATATTGCTCAACTCACTTTACTGCTGTGTGGAGTCAGTTGACAATGATCTTCCATTCCATATCTCTCTTCTTCCCCTGTTTTCAATAGATTCTTCTTCCAGTCAGCATTTGATGTAATTCTTTATCCTCTCATTTGATGTTCAGGGCTCCAGGATTGTCCTCTGTGTGCGTTTCACTTGGTTTCTCAGATCTCTGCCATAGGGATGACAAGGTGTGTCTGACTGAGCTGTTTTCTTGACTCCTCCTCCAGGGCCATAATCTTTATGGGAGCAGACCTTCTCCCACAGAGGAGCTAGTAGATTCTAGCCAACCTTTTGGTTAACAGTTGCACAATTAACCACTGTGCCATCTAAGTTCATTACATGTGGAATGCCCCTTAAATGGAGCATTTAGTGTAAGAATATAAAGTAAATGAAGAAATAAAGTATTAAGCTTCATGTAGTTAAAGGTGGTAAGCATGAATAAAGACCAAAGCCAACCAAGCCCATTACTGTCAGTTCCAATGCACAATGGCCCTGTAGGACAGGGTAGAACTGCCACATAGGGTTCCCCAGGAAGTAATCTTTATGGAGACAGAATGCTGCATTTTTCTCCCATGGAGCAGCTGATGGGTTAGAACTTTTGACCTTTCAGTTAGCAGCTGAGACTTCCATACCATGTCACCAGGGTCCTTAGAATAAAGACAGCTGCCAGCAATTCAGTCATTTGGGAAAAATGAGCAATGTGGGGCAGGAATGGGATTAAAACTGATATTGGACCAGAATTTTTAAATTCTTCTGCTCTAGTACTGAACCCACTGAGATGTATACATTTAACATATTTTTTAAGAAAATCTTTTTTTGTTATTCATATGGTTGAGTGAAAGTATACATTCCAAGTCAGTTCTACTTGCCCTCCTCTCTACAACCCTTTCTGCTCTCCTCACCTTGTAACAGTGCACGCCTTCTTTTCACTCTTTAGTATCCACTTAATGAACACTTGTCCCCTCCTATGTACCCTCTCCTCTCCCCTCTGAAAATAAACTGGTAGGACAACTTCCTGTATATGTGTAAAACCATAAAGTACACACTCCACATGATCACTTTGTGTCCACTAGTCCAGTCCATTCTTTGTCTGAAGTGTTGACCTGAGTACTAGTTTCAGGTCTAGGACAGCAGCAAGCCTAGGGGCCATTTTCCCAGGGGAACCTCCAGGCTGTCAGACCATCAGTTCACGTGTTTTAATAGAGTTCTTGATCTGTACACCGCTTTTTCTTGTGCAACGTCAGGAACTCTACATTGCCTTGCCTGTCAGGGGTGTCTTTGGTGGTGACCAGGTACCATCTGGTCCTTCTGCTGTCATGTTGATGTAGTCTCCCAGTCACATGAGTCCTGTCTCCTGGGCTTGTTTTTCCTTGTGTGTTTGATACTCTCAGTCATCATCGGTTCCACATGGGTTGGAACCTATTGACTGTGTGACCTGTGAACAACTCTCTTTCTTGTAGCCATCAGATTCTTTTCTTCTGTGCATAAGTCTTTTTTGAAGTCCTTATTATAGTGGTCTCATACAGTATTTGTCCTTTTGCAGCTGACTGATTTCACATAGCATGATATCTTCTAGTTGATGCCAGGTTGAGATGCTGCCTAAAATCATCATTGTTCTTTATCATTGCATAGTGTTCCGTTGTGTATATGTACCACAGTTTGTTTATCCATTCATCTGTTGATGGGCACCTACGTTGATTCCATCTTTTTGCCATTGTGGACTGGTGCTATAATGAACTTTCGTGTGCATGTGTCTTTTCGTGTGACAGCCCTTATTTCTGTAGGATAAATTCCAAGTAGTGGACTTGCTGGCTTATAGGGTGTTTCTAGCTTTTTACAAAAGTGCCAAATTGCTTTCCATAGAGAATGCACCATTTAGCAGCAGTGTAGGAGAGTACCTGCCAGCAGTGTAGGAAAGTTCCAATCTCTGCACAGCTTCTCCAGCATTTGTTGTTTTGTTTTATGGTTAGTTACCAAGCTTGTTGGGGTGATATGGTATCCCATTGTAGTTTTGATTTGAATTTTTCTAAGAGCTAATGAGCATGAACATTTCCTCATGTGTCTTTTGGCTGCCTGGATGTCTTCTTTGGTGAAATGTCTCTCTATCTCCTTTACCCATTGTTTAATTGGGTTATTTATCTTTTTCTTGTTGGTGTTTTGCAGTACCTTGTAGATTATGGAAATTAGACAACAGTCTGATACACAGTTGCCAAATATTTTTTCCCATTCTGTGGGCAGTCTTTTAACTCTGTGAACAAAGTCTTTGGATGAGCATAAGTGTTTGATTTTTAGTAGTTCCTGTTTATCTATTTTCTCTTCTGTTGTTTGTGCATTGCTGGTAAGGTTTGGTAGTCTGTCTAAGCCATGTATTAGAATTTCCATTGTTGTCCTTATTTTTTCTTCTATACTCTTTATCGTTTTAGAGTTGATAGGTACATGTTTGATCCATATTGAGTTAGTTTTTATGTAAGATGTGAGATATGGTTTTCCTTCAGTTTTTTACAGATGGATATCCAATTCTGCTAACACCACTTGTTAAACAGACTGTTTTTACCCCAGTTTACAAGCCTTTGGACCTTTATCAGATATCATCTTTTCATAAGAGAATGGTGAAATTTCTGGATTCTCTATTCTGTTCCGCTGGTCTATTTATCTGTTTTATAATGGTACCAGTAGTACTTTGACTGCCATGGCAGTGTAATATCTTCTAAGGTCATTTAATGTGAGGCCTCCCACTGTGTTCCTCTTCTTCAGTAGTGTTTCATTTATCTGGGAGTTCTTCACTTTCCAAACAAAGCTAGTGATTTGTTTCTCAATCTCATTAAATATGACATTGGAAATCATATAGGGATTGACATACATTCATAGCAGAATTGACATTTTTACAATGTTAAGTCTTCCTTTCCATGAGCAAGATAGATTTCTCCTCTTATGTAAGTCTCTTTTGGTTTCTTGCAGTAGGATATTGTAATTTTCTCTGTATAGGTCTCTTACATCTCTGGTTAGATTTATTCATAGATATTTTGTTTTCTTGGGAGCTATTGTAAATGGTATTGATTTGGCAATTTCCTCTTTAATGATATCTTGGTTGACGTTAAGAAATCCTACTGATTTATTTATGTTTATCTTGTATCCTGATACTTTGATGAGCTCTTCTATTAGTTCTAGTAGTTTATTTATGGATTCCTTAAGGTCTTCAGCATACACGATCACATCATCTGCAAATAGGGATACTTTTAGTTCTTCCTTCTGATGCAGATGCCCTTTACTACTTTGTCCTGTCTGATTGCTCTGGCCAGAACCTCTAGCCCAGTGTTTAGTACAAGTGATGACAGTGGTCATCCTTGTCTAGTTCCTGTTCTCAGGGGGAATTCTTTCAGTCTCTCTCCATTCAGGTTGATGTTACCAGTTGGTTTTGCATAGATGCTCCTTTTGGCGTTAAGGAATTTCCCTTCTATTCCAGTTTTACTGAGGATTTTTAGCATGAATAGGTGTTGGACTTTGTCAAATGCCTTTTATGCATCAATTGATAAAATCAAGTGATTCTTATCCTTTGTGTTATTTATGGAGTTGGTCACATCGGTTGTTCTTCTGATGTTGAACCAACCCTGCATCCCTGGTGTGAATCCTACTTGGTCATGATGAATTTTGTTTTTTGATATGTTGTTAAAGTCTATTGGCTAGGATTTTGTTGAAGATTTTTACGTCTAGGTTCATGAGTGATGTTGTTCTGTAACTTCCCTTTTTTGTGGGATCTTCACACAGCTTTGGTATCAAGGTTATACTGGCTTCATAGAATGAATGTGGAAATGTTTCATCCTTTTCTCTGTTGTGAAATAGCTTGAGTAGTATTGGAGTTAACTCTTCTATAAGAGTTTGATAGAATTTTCTAGTGAAGCTATCTGGGCCAGGACTTTTTGGGGTTGGTACTTTCTTTTATTACTTTTTCAATCTCTTTTTTGAGTGTGTGTGACAGCACTTGGCTTTGGGTGATGGTTTTATTAAGTTGTTCTGCTTCTCTTTGTGATAATTTTGGTAGATGATGTGAATCTAGAAATTTGTCCATTTCCTCTAGGTTTTCAAATCTGTTAGAGTACTATTTTTCATAGTAGTAGTCTGATACTTTTCATTTCAGTTGGATC
Source organism: Heterohyrax brucei (assembly GCA_028571685.1). NCBI lineage: Eukaryota > Metazoa > Chordata > Mammalia > Hyracoidea > Procaviidae > Heterohyrax > Heterohyrax brucei. The sequence goes on from CM053152.1 coordinate 44,298,440, forward strand.
TGTTGAGACTTTTTCCATCTCATTTTCTATTCAGATTGTTTCCTCTCCTGTTTTTCTTTTGTGAGTTCAGCCAAGAAAAAAAAAAGCTTTTGGTTTTGTTAATTCTTTGGATTGTTTTTCTATTTTCTAATTCATTTATTGGTTTTGGTAATTCAATTGTTTTTCTATTCTCTAATTCATTTAGTTCTGTTCTAATTTTATTACCTGTTTTACATTTAACATTTTTTAATGTAGAGGCTAATATTTTATTGACTTTTCTCAGTAAATGTTACTGATTTTGCAAAATGTAAATTTATTGCAACTTATTGAAAGAAAAAAACAATTGTAACCTACACTTACTATGTCTCAAGAGATTTCATTTCCTCATTAACTATAACTTGCTTTCCAAGTAAAATTTTTAGAAGATTGATTATGGTACTAGATTTCTGAAAGAGGTATTTCTCTAAAATCACAGAAATATAAATCTGGAGCATGTTACATCACAAGTGCACGTATGTGAATTGGCTAGATGTGCACATGGACAATGAGTGACAGTACCAGCCTGATGCAGTTATAGACATAAATTAGCAAGCCCAGTACTGGGCATGAGGGAATAGCTCAGTGTTGCTTCCCCACTTAATTTTGAATAGCACTGAAGACATGTAAGTTAACTTTTCTTGTTATTGTACTTTAGGTGAAGGTTTACAAGATGACATAATTTCTCATTGAACAATTTAGTATACATACTGTTTTATGACAGTGTATAACAACCGCACAACCTATCAACACTCTGCCTTCTCAAACTTGGGTTTCCTTTTGCCAGCTTTGCTGCCGCTTCCTACCTGCTAGTTGTTTCCCCTGGACTGATGTTCCCTTTTAGTCTCGTTTTGTTTTATGGGCCTGTCCAGTATTTTACTGAAAGGTAAACCTCAGGAGTGACTCGTGACTAAGCTTTCAGCGAACCCATATGCTCAGGGTTTTTCTAGGCTCTGCCAGGCCTGCAACTCTGGTCTTTCCTTCTGAGTTAGAGTCTTCACCAAAAAGGACCCTTTGTTGTGATCGCTGTCAGAGCAGTGAGTGGTGGTAGCTGGGCCCCATCTCGCTATACTGAACTCTGGTGGAGGCTATTGTAGATGTACTTCACTAGTCCTTTGGACTAATCTTCCCCTTGGATCTTTAGTTTTCTTTATTCTTCCTTGCTCCCAAAGAGGTGAGACCTGCGGAATATCCTAGAAGGCCTCTCACAGTCTTCTAAGACCCCAGGCACTACTCACCAAAGTGGAATTTGGAACACTTTCCTTATAAACTATGTTAAGGCCAGTTGAGCTCAGTGTTCTCGAAGACCATGGTCCCCACAGCCCTCAGGCTAGCAATTTGGCTAATAAGTAAGAAGGCTGAGCTTTGATTCCAGAAATTATCCAGTCCAACTTCCCACCTACTCTTCTAACACACCTGCTAGTTTCCGCCTACTCTAAGAGTAAGCAGGCAGCCCTGGTGGCGTAGCAGTTACGTGCTACAGCTGCTAACCAAAAAGTTGGCAGATCAAATCCAGCAAGCACTCCTTGGAAACCTGATGGGGCAGTTCTAGTCTGCCCTATAGGGTAGCTGTGTGTCAGAATTGACTTGATGGCAATTGGTTTGAAGATCAGTAAACATTTCTCTGGAGTGGGAGTTCATCTGTCTCCAAAGTCTCCTGCTTTCTTAATTTGTAAAACAGCAATATCAAAAATGTGAACCAAAAGAAAAATTTCCATGATTGAGGGTAGAGAATGTCTGATGTCAAAAACATGAATGAGTGGTATAGTAGTTCTTTGGAGTTCAGCACCCATGCAAAGCAGATCAAGAATCTGTACCCAGCAACAGAGTGTCACTGGGTTTTAACTCTGCCAAATGGGACTAATTCACAGTTCAAGTTTAAATGATATAGCTAGTGTTAAAGTCAAGTGTTTCAGCTTTGTTCTTTGAAGTCCTCATAGTGTTGTAGACACATGCAGCATCTATAACACTGCATGCATATAAAAGATGAGCCAAAATCCATGCAAACATGAACAACTAACCATTATTCATTCCTTTGGCCATCTAATTCTTACACAATCCTTGTGTTCCAAGCACTGGGCTAAGCAATAAATATCTATGATGAAAAGATTGTGTAAACAATTCTGCCCTCAAAGAATGTACAGTTTCAACAGAAAAGCAAATGTAAAGACAATTAAAATGCAAAGGGTAACAGCTAAAATAAAGACTGTGTAGAATGCTGTGGGATATAAGGGGCAATGAACCTGAACTTGGAAATTGAGAGTGAGGGTAGGAAATGGCAGCTAAAGGTGTCACCAGGATAGAAGACTTGGCCAAGTGGGGTGGTGGTGACTATCAGTGGATTAAAAGATAAAACTATACCATCCGGGAATTTAGGAGTATGAAAAGTAAAAACTTGTTGAACAATTTTATACATAGAAATGTTAGAACCAATTTCATGTTTTAGAGACCACTAAATAGAGGACAGAAAATGAATCAGAGGGGAGAAAAACTGTAAAGGCAAGACAGTTTGTTGAGTGGGAATTAAACTAATTTGGCAGAAGATGACAGTGGCTTGGAGCACATTAGTGACAGTTGGAATAGAGAGAGAAGGAGGAACTTCAGAGCTTGTACATACAAGGTAGAGTGCATGACTTGGTAGACTGTTGTATTATAGAAGGTTATTAAAGTCAAGGATTGATACAAGAGTGTGAAGGCATCCTGGTAAGAGTCCATTTTTGTAAAAAATTATCGCTGTTATTTTCCATGAAGATTGCTGTTTCATGAGTCCCTATGTTTCCATTTCAGATCAGTCATTAAAGCACCACTACTTTAAATTTTGACAGCTAGTTCATTTCCTTTCATATTCTTTAGTTCAGTGATCCTACATGACAGTCCCTAGTATCACTTCTTGTCTTTCCACTCATTCCTTGATTCTCTGCCATTCACTGACTCTTACATGTCTGAAGAGCATTCTATTCCACAATATTTTGCTGTCAACTAACTGCAAAAGGTATGAAATAAACCTGGAAGTGTCATCCTCTACTTATGTTTGACTAATATGCCTTCTCCGATAGTGTTCCTTCTCCTATCTATTTGCAATAAGGGAAAAGTAGTACATGAGCTTTAAAATTTAGCATCTAGTTATATACTTACTATTACCATTTGTAAAAATGGGGAAAATGTCGGAAAATACCAGAGCATTTCTAGTACCCTTTGGATCACACTGTTATTTGGCTGACTCTTCCATCCTTGAAAGAACAGGGCTACGGAGAAACCACATAGGAACAAACCCCAAGTACCCAGAGATCTTTGCTAAATCAAAGTTTAGTATGGGATGGGCCACTGAAGTCTTCTAGAATTCCATTTTGAAATTACTAGCAATAGACACTGGCCGTGCATTAAAAAGTGCAGCAGCCACCTTTTAATTCATCATACCTTTGTAGCAAGATTACTAATTATAAAGTCTAGAAAGGAATAGCCAGGGATGGAGAAAATGTTGGAATCAATATTTATTTTAATAATTCAGGAATTACTGTCCATTTGTTGTTAACTGTTTGTAATTGAAATCTTGAAATAATAGAACTTATGAGAAATGCCCCATTCACCCTTGTATAATCCAAGCATACTGAAATGGCACATGTGGACTCATAAATCATCTGTGTGCACATTGCAGTAATATATCACTCCACCCCTTGTTCACTCAGTGCTGGAGAAGGAAAGGCATAGAAGCATGAGTTATAACTTACGAGACACAATCCTATAACTTTACGTCTTGTATTTCCAGGAGGCTTTTTTAATATAACCTTCATGTTATTTATACTTGCTGGTCATTCATGATGAAAGACGATTTTATTGTGAGTTTTTTTTATCAGTTTTTTTTAATCAAAAAACTTAAAAGTTGCTTGACGAAGTCACTTTCAAGCAGTCTAACAGAAAATTGTCCTGAGCCTGCAGCCTTGAGCTGCGCTAACTACACGACTGTGCCAAGTTAGGCTTAAAGTCTAATACACCAGCAAGAAATGATAGCCACGTTAAAAATCAAATCAAGTTGTCTTTTAGTGGCATTGTTTTATATTTAAAGCAAAGACAGTGCCTCTTTGTCTTTCTTATTGAAACTTTAAAAAGGAATTCAGTTATTATTTTAAACAACTTCATAGTGTAGACATTGTTTTATACAAGATAACCATCTGCTTTGGAGCACTGATTTTACAAAACTAGTTCTGTCTTTTGCTGTTACAATTATTTTCGTACTCCAGCTCTGAATTTGTGTGCTGATTGAAATCTCAGTCCTCTGAAATTGATGCTACAAATATGTGACCCCTGCATCGTTGAATTTTTTTCTCTTAAGAGAGTATTAGTAAAATATCATATGTGCTATATTGATATTGAAAACCCTGGTGGCATGGTGATTCAGTACTACATGTGCTAACCAGAAATTTGCAGTTTGCATCCATCAGTTTCAACTCTGGGGGTGGTTCTACTCTGTCCTGTAAAGTTGCTGTGAGTTTGGAATCAACTCAGTAGCAATAGGCTTGGTGTTTTATTTTGTTAATTTATGTCAGTTCGATACTTGTGGAAAATGCTCACTTTTAAATGATTCACCCTTAGTGTTTCTTAGGTCTGCAAGCCCTGGTAATGCAGTTGTTAAAGCACTCGGCTGCTAACCAAAAGGAGCAGTTCGAATGCATGGGAGTAGATGTGACAGTCTGCTTCTGTAAAAGGTTTACAGCCTTGGAAGCTCTTTGAGGCAACTCTGTTCTGACCATTAAGTTTGCTATGATGCGTGATCAACTTGATGGCAGTAAGTTTGGTTTCAGTTTTTTCTTAAGTCTAGGTTTTCTGTTTTATTTTCAAGATCTTCTAGTATTCTATTCAGACTTTTATCCTTGGACCAGTAGTATCAACGTCTCTTGGAAAATTTTTAGAAATGCAGATTCTCAGATTACTATCCCTCACACCACCTGACCTCACCCTACAACCAAATGACACACTGCATTTCTACAGTTCTTTTTTTATTTTTATTTTTATTTAATATGAATGAGTGAAAAGGTACATTCCTGTATAAATTTACATGCCCACCTATATGCAGCTCCCACTGCTCTCCCTGTCCGGTGACAGCACACTATTCCTCTCTGCTCCATACATGTCTCATCCTCCCAACAGTCTCCTTTCCCCTCCTCTCCACCCACTCTCCTTCCTCCAGCCAGAGGTCAGCAAGATGATATCCTATAGATGCATAGAACCGTAAAGTGCATCCAGTATATGGTCACTCTGCATCACCAAGTCCAATCCATTTGTGTCCAAAGAGTGGACCTTCGTTATGATTTATAGACAAGGGCAGCATCAGGGCCAGGGGCCATGCTCCCAGAGGAACCATGAAACCACTGGATCATCAATTGAGGTCTTTTAGTGGAGATCTCAGGATGCACCCTTTTTTATTCTTGTGTTGCCAGTGAGATTCAACTTAGTGAGCTCCGTTGCGGCTATCACTGGTGGTGACCGGGCACCATCTGATTCTTCTGGTCCCAAGTTGATGTAGGCACCCACTCATGTGGGTCTCTCTATCTTCTGGGTTGTCTTTACCTCATGTCATTTTGATCCTCAGTGAGCATCCATTCCTGCTGAGTTGGGACCATTTGCTGTGCCCTTGGATGGCAGCTTGGCAGCTTTTAAGACCCCAGACACCACTGACCAATGTGGGGTGTAGAGAGCCCTCCTAGCAAAACACTAGTTTTGCCAATTGGTCTCAATTTCGCCTAAGAGCCTGATCCCCTAACTCCTGTCCCAGCTACTCTGTCCTTCTAAGCAAAATGTGTGCACACTGAAGTTTGAGATGCATGGTTCTAGATAGGTTTTGCATAGCCAATGACATTTTGAAGGTCACAAGATTCGTTAGTAAATCTAAATAGGTGAGAGAAGAAGCAATATATCAAGTAACATGTTGGAACACTTGCTGTGATCCAAGCATCACACTCATTGTTCACTGCTGTGGAGTTGATGCCAACTCCTGGTGACCCTATAGGACAGAGTAGAACTTCCCCATAGAGTTTCCAAGGAGCACCTGGTGGATCTGAACTGCTGATGTTATAGTTAGCAGACATAGCATTTAACCACTACACCACCAGAGTTTCTGGCATCATGCTAGCTAGCCAGCTGCTTCTTATATGCATTATCCCATTTGGGCAAAAGGAAAGAGAAGAATTTTTCTGAAGATAGAGAAGTGACTGCTTCAAAGGAGAAATTCGGAGATATTCTACATATTCTACATATTCTCTATATTATAGTCTGGAGGAAATGACTACCCCTCATGTGGAAGGGTACATGAGAATGAGCACAGTGTGCGTATGTGAGGAGTGAAGGTGAGAGCCCAAGTAATGAAGACTGCAGCATTTTCTCAATGACCAAAAAAAGTTACAGTAATGGATTTAGCCAACCACTGAAGAGCTATTTGAATATGACGTAGCTCATGTACTGGAAACACAAAATCATTTGTCCTCATCTTCTCAGTTTAGGACAAAGAATAAAAGATTCTGTATGTCGCATGTTTACTTTATACATAAACATGCACATGCATAATGTAATTTTTGCTACTTTATATAGATCCAAGTCTTTGCAAGAGGGAATTCTTATAATCTCAATATTGGCATAGCAGTGTGTCATTTTACTGTGTAAACATGAATATTTTTCTTTAAGGAGCATTCTTAAGTATAAAACCTAATAGAGAAGATGCTAAATATGTTTGGGAATGAGAAGAACCAAGTTCTAATTGTGATTCTGACCTGATACATAGCACAGTACTGATAAACCAAACGATGACCAATTACTCTGTTTACAGGATTAGTGTTACTGATATTGCTCATAGAGTATTAGTAACTGGCAACCAGACTTCTTAAGTGAAAGCCTTTAGAGGATGAAGTTCTCTCAAATGCTGGACAGGAAATAATGCTTGTCTCCGTGTTAGATTTTAGACTTACACCATCGTTATTCTAGGGAGAATAATGTTTATGAATCTTTTTAAAAATAAAACATTGGCATGGAGTCTATTCCAACTCACAGTGACCCTATAGGACAGAGTAGAACTCCTCCACGGGGTTTTCAAGAAGCAGCTGGTAGCTTCCAACTGCCAGCCCTTTGGTTAGCAGCCGTAGCACTTAGCCACGAGGCCTCCGTATGAGACACTAAACCGTCTAATCCCACTAATGTCTTTTGGAGCCACTACTGTAATACCATTTTTGCGGAAATAAATATAATTACCCAGATTACCTGAGTAGTAGTATTATAGGTGACAATTGTATTAGTTATGTATTGCTTTGTAACAAATTATCCCAAAACTTACCAGCTAAAAACCACAAACATACGTTAGCTCATAGTTCCTGTGGATCAGAAATTCAGGTATGGTTTAGCTGGGTGCCTCTGACTCAGGGGTTTTCATGAGGTTACTGTCAGCTGGGGCTACAGTCTCATCTGAGGCTCTAGAGGGATCTTTCACAGGGTAGCTGACTGGGTTCAGTACCTTGTTGCATGAGCCTTTCCACAAGCCTGCCTTAAGATGTGGCAGCTAACTTCCCTCGGAGCAAGTGATCCAAGAGTACAAGAAAGATAAATGCCCAAGATCAAAGCCACGGTCTTTTATAACCCAATCTTGGAAATTGCATCCATTACTTCTGCCATATTCCACTTATTAGAAGCCAGCCAGTTAAGTCCAGTCCACCCTCAAGAAGTGATTATACAAGCGTGTGTGAATAGAATCCCTGAAAGTTTACTGTGTTGTTGTTGTTGTTGGGTGCTAGCTGGTTCCAACTCATAGTGACGCTATAAGTCAGAGTACGTAACTGCCCCATAGAGTTTTCAAGGAGCGCCTAGAGGGTTTGAAGCGCTGACCTCTTGATTAGCAGCTGTAGCACTTAACCACTACACCACCAGGGTTTCCACGGGCTTACTACAGTAGTTTTTAATACTTGCTTCCTTCTTGACTCCTCCAAGTTTTCTAACATGTCTATTTTGGACATATATAATATGGGCAATAAATAAATAAAAATGTTAAAAGCAATGAAATTCAAGAGACACCATTCTTTTATCAGCACTGTTGACCAGAAAAGTCACTCCTGTTTGAAGTTTTCTTTGTAAAAAAATTGAATGGATTGAAGACAGGGTTTATTAATGACCTTCCTGACCACATATTAGATTCTGTCATGAATCAAAGTCTGGGGTCATTAACCTAACAGCCTTCTGAATAGCTTTCAAATTTTTGCATTAAAAAATTAATGTGGCAAAAACTCCTGATGGCAAGATGAATATGCCCATCTTTCTCAGTGCCTAACAGCCTCCTTTTGCTCCACTCTCAATAGTATGCTTGATAGTTCCAGCCGGCTTGATGAAGAACACCGGCTGATCGCCAGGTACGCAGCAAGACTGGCCGCAGAGTCCTCTTCGTCTGTAAGTAGCTTGAATGAGAGCATCCATCTGTTGGCATCTCATGTGTCAAGTTTGTTGTTATCATTGTAGTTGATACTAATTACCTGGACTATTTGTGCTAATTTATTGTTTGTGTGTTTGTTGCTTTATTTGTGGTGTCTTCATCTTGAGTTCCCAGTCTAAAAGTGGCAGACTTGAAGAATAACCTCATCTAAGGCCGTGTGGTGTTGTGATCAGCCTGGAGGCCCTGTATCCCCCTTACCTCAGTTTCCATAACCACATGAGGCCCTGAGAAAGAGGGTGAGGATACTTAGGGTTCTTTCCAAGTCTAAACCAGGAGTACGTAGGGAATACACTAGAATGATTTCAAGTAGTATTTAGAATATTCTGCTAAGGACAACAAGGATGAGACCTCTGTCCATTTGCTGTTTTATCTAAAATGAAAATAATCAACCTGACGTCTTTATTCAGAAATCACCTGTGCTAAACTGAGGGTGAGCTGTGGCAAGGGTATCACAAAGGAAAATGGGTGGCAGCTGAACAAATGGGAACCTGTGGTCTTCCCCTCTCTCATCAGATGCTGCAGTTAATCAGGGGCCTTTGTACAGTGCATTTAGCTGATGATCGCAGCTGGAGACTGTATAATGACCCACTGCAGTAGCTCCAGCATTTGCTGTCTGTTCAGATTAGCATCTATTACACTATTAGAAGCTACCGTGAGCAAAATGAGGAGTCTGGGATAGGCTAGAAGTGTATTTTATGGCTCAAAAGTCTGACACAGTGAAACAGAGATGTAATAGGAGTGTATGAAACTTTAAATGTTGTGAGTAAAGAACAAAAGCAATGTAAAAAGTTAAGCTAAAGTCAGCTGAAAGAACTAGATTTTAGGAGAGGTCATCCCCTTTGGGGTCGCTTGAAAGGAAAGACAAGACAAAGTTTCTGGAAAAGCCTCACTCCCAAGTATCCCTGTCTTTACTTCTGCGTATAATCTGTAGACAGACAGTGTGATGTGGTGAGACGTGAGATGTGCAGTGTGAATTCCTGAGTTTGAGTCCCAGTTTTCCATGATCATGCAGTGTACTACTGTTTCAAATTCAGTTTCTTCGTCTGCAAATAGGCAAATAGGAATAATAATTATTATTATATTTGCCAGTCTGCCAGTTACAATGATCAAATGAGATATAAAATGTATGTAAGTGTTGCATAAACCAAAAAAAAAAAAAAACCATTACTGTCAAGTCAGTTCTGACTCATAGCAACCCTAGTGGATGGAGTCAAACTGCCTCATAGAGTTTCCAAGGAGCACCTGGTGGATTTGAACTGCCAGCCTTTTGGTTAGCAGAAGTAACACTTAACCGCTACACCACCAGGGTTTCCTTGCATAAACCAGACGTCCCAAAGTGGCAGCCTACAGACCAAAATTGCCCCACAGAAAATTTTGTTTGGCCTCCACAGTTTTTTATTTTGTGTTAGCTGTCTGCATCTACACATCAGGCGCATTTTCAGCTTAGCTGAAAGACTAACACAACCAGGTCCTCATTCCACATGGCAACACCCAGCAATTTGGACACCGCAAGCATTTACCTCTCTGCCTCTGCGGTCACCTCTGCCACAGCTGGCTCCTCTCAGTCATGTACGTTACCTCACTGGCTCTCCTGCTTTCAACACTCAAATTAATAATCCCTGGTGTGGATACTAACTCTGTATGATTGTATCACTATTTATATGTGCTTTAACTTCTCCAGCCTCTGCTTCCATTTCTTTTTCAAACATATTCATTACTTGTGTTTCTTGCCTACTTACATCATGTATAACCTGTGTGAATCCATTGTTGGGAAGATGCCATACACATGTAATTTGAGTTCCTTTGTAAATCTCTTTATAGTCACACATTGCCACACATTAAGAATTGTATTATAAACGTCATAAATCATAGTAAAATACAATCAAATTAGGTGAGATATGGAGAGGTCATTTTCTATGGAAATCTCTGCATCTTTCCTTACTGTGTTTTTCTACTCAGTCCTTGCATTTCCTATAACATTCCATCTTCCTGCCCTTCACTATCTATACCCTGTTGTCCAGCTGTTTCCAGATATACCATGTTGAAACCTAGACCCAGTCTACGCATCTGCATTCTCACTCAGTATCCCACTATCAGCAGTCATCAAATTGATTCTGACTTAGTAAGTCAGCTCAGATGTCATCTCCCCTTTATTTCCTCATTAGTTATCTTAATAATTTAAACATGTTTTGTCTGTGCACCTGTTGAATCATGTCCAGTAAAACATGCAAAAGCCATAGCCTGTATGTGGTAGAATCCCTTCAGAGAAGGAAAACACAAGCATTTTCCATCCAAATTATCAACAACAACAAAAAAAGTAAGTCTATACCCTGTCAAAGGTGGACAACTTGTGAGACCCAGAAAAACAAGGCAGCCCCATTGATTTTTGGCTCTCACACAATTCACTCTGTATACTTGTAGCAATTACATTTGCCTGAAAAAGTGTTGAGGACAGAGACATATCTTTTTATATGACACTGGCTGCAGTACCTGCTACATAAAAAGTGCTGAATAAAAAAAATGCAGTGTATGGAAGACTGAGTGAATCAATAAATTTGAAAGAGCCTGAAAGGTAAGACAGTTTTGCCTAGATGGAAACAGTATGATATCTTCATATGCAAGACTTGAGTCTGACACATTGTGTACAAGATTGTAAAATAACCTATTAATTTAATGAAATGTTTAATTGATCATGCTGGTTAAGAAGATATAGTCAGAAAGCCAGATCTGGTCTTTGAAAGAATATCAGAAATGCTCCACAGCTCACAATTACCAAAATGTCATAAACCTTTAACTGCTATATAAGGATATAATCATGGATGTCTGCAAGGTTAAAAATTGAGACCTAGCTGAAAAAAAATAGTGACCTCTGGGGTTACTATGACTGCCAAAGATGGAGAATAGGAAGGAGAATAGGAAGTCCACCCGATACATTTCATGTATGGGGATCTTGTCTTTTATGAGCAATACTCTGAAAATATGTCTTGCTGTCTGGAGCTTTGCTGTCACTATTTTTCTCCTTGACATCCATTAAAGAGGTTGTCTGTAATTATAAGTGTAAGGTATGCTATCTGACACACAGGAAGTATAGGTAAATGATATTTCCCCTTTCCAGCTTTTAATTTCTGCTTATATGTCCACCTCTTTTCTCTCTTTATCTCCTTGTTTCTTTTATCTCCTCCAAATTCAAATCTCTTTTTGTTCTTCCCTCTTGCTTTTCTCTCAATAAGGCCTATCATATACATCTAACCTACCATCTATTATTTGTTGTATATATTGACTACTTTTAAATCCTTGGCACTATTTTTTAAAAACAGTAAGTTAGATGCTGTCTATTTTTATTCTTCAAAGAAATACTTTGTTTCTGATGTTTATGGCTTGGTGTTGATTTTTTCCCTAAATTGATAACTATCTATTGATTAAAAAAATAAATGAAATCGACATCTTAACCTTTGATGGGTCAACAAACTACTTTGGGTCAGTTCCAGCTTGCTTTTGTATGACCCATGAGCTAAGAGTGTTTTTTGCCATTTTTAATGATTGAAAAAATCAAAAGATAAATAAAATTTTGTGGCTTGAAGATTACATGAGATTTAAATTTCAGTGTCCGTTAATGAAGTTTTATAGAAACGTACCCATCGTCATTTATTTCCATATTGTCTACACATGTCTTTGTGAGTCAAATAGTTGTGACAGAGACCACATGGTCTGCAAGGGCTAAAAGCTCACTAGAAACTTCCACTGCTTTTACCCCTACTTTTCAGCTGTAATTCTATTATGCCCAAAACCACAGTTTTGAGGTTTTCTGTTACAGCATTGCAGAGGCAGCCCATCACCTGATTTCTCTGGATAATGTCTGATTACTTAATATAAAGAGCAAAGCAATGACTCAAATCTACAACTGGGTTGGATGTTTATCTTATCAATACATAAAACATATGCATGAAAGAAGGTACCGTGCTGATGCAATAGCTAAGCACTTATCTGCTAACTGAAAGGCTGCCAGTGTGAACTCACGAGCAGTTCCATGGGACAAAAGACCTTGCAATTTACTCCCACAGATGACAACCTAGAAAACCCTATAGGACAATTATTTTATGTCACTTGAGGTTACTATGAGTCAAAATCAGCCTGAAAGCAGTACACAACAGCAGCGTGCATGAAAGAGAAAATGATGAAACCACTGTAATGAAATCAGGAGCAAAACCTGGATTACAGATTAAAGGTGCCGTATTGCCGTGTCAGACATAGATATAGTCATCTGAGATATAAAGCACAGGAGCTCAGAGTTCTTCATTAGCAACACAAATCACTTCTTGATTAAAAAGATTGTGGATTAAAAAAAAAAAAACACTGAAAAGCTCTATGAAAGCCAGACCTTTGCAAAGCCTACCCTTTCCTACAATTAGGTTTTAGAAAGAGCAGGCCATATTTTGCAGTAGGTACCATATGTAATGTCTTGACTTTCTTTGTGAACGTTTTAAATTTGTTTTAAAGCAATAAAAAGTGACTTGGAGGGATATCCGTAGTATACTGTAGAAATGAAGAAAGCAGAGCACAGAGACATATGAAGAATCTGACAGGAATTTTGTAACACAGGGATACATAAACTCTCGACTACACATAATGCATATCTAGAGAGAGACAGCTACACTATGATATATATGATTAAAGGAGAATGGAGTGCATTCTTTGACTGCATACAAACCAGTCGTTAAAGCCAGCTCCGTGATAAGAACATAGGGTGGTGTGGTATGAAGGCAGAGTGTGAAAATATATAGAAAAACCCATCACTATAAAATTAAATATATGAATAAAGAAATGCACAGAAGTATGTTGGCCAAAAAAATAAAATCTTATGACTATGACTTAAAAACCTATAACATTTTTCATTATACATTACATTGGCTGAACAGTGATTCTGGAGAAAGAGTTATTTCATCAGAAAAGTGTTTTTACAAACCTGGCTATAGGGAATAGAATAATTACATCAGGCCACTATGCCAGAAATTAAGTCACTTCTCTAAGACTTCACATCAGAAAGCTGAAAAACAGACTTTTTCTCCTATGTCTCATGTCTTTGCCTACCTGCCAAAGAATTCTGTCCTGCTCTCCATTCTATGTCTGTGTTCCAGATGTGTACAAAAAGGTCATCCTTAGGAGGGGAATGGCAATCTGATTTTATGTTGTTTGTGGAGAGATGGTTTTCCTTTCCTTGTCTGCATAGCTCATGATCCCTGTCTTCTCAAATGCACATGGGTTCCCATTTCCCAATATTAAACCGTGTAAACCACATATTTTACAGCAGCCAAGTCAGCAGAGAAATGCCCCAGACATCTCCTTCACCATTGACGCAAATAAGCAGCAAAGGCAGCTGATTGCAGAGCTAGAAAACAAGAACAGGTAAGACTGTTTAGCTAGCTTAGGCTTTGAAACCAGTGTACCTTCGTTAGGAATCCCTGCATGGTGCCAGCAGTTGACACACTCGACTGTTAACCAGAAGGTTGAAGGTTCCAGTCCAGCCAGAGGCTCTTTGGAAGAAAGACCTGGGGAGCTCCTGAAAAAGCAGCCACTGAAAACCCTCCTTTGACAGCAGCTGTTAACTCATGCATTCATTAATAACCTGTAGATACTCTTTGAAACATCCACGAAGTAACAGTCTTCACACAACTCAAATTCTGCCAACCACTCTCTTCCCTTTTGCTCTGTTGTTCTTTCCTTCTTTCTATCCATCTGTCCTGATATGAAGAATAAAGAGGTTAGAGGTGGAAAAGACAGAATAGAATGCCAAGGTCAAGAAATTCCTTCTGGAATAATAGGAACAGCGGGTCAAGCTTAGCCTTAGTTTCCATAAGATTCAGCCTCTCTCCTATGTCAGTCCTTAGAAGACTAAAAGTAAAACTCACAAGCCCAAGAGTGTTTTATCTTGATTGCAATGTTAACTTTATTTTTCTCTCTTTCCAGAGAACTTTGTTCTCTCTTCAAATCCTCTACTTCTACTCTAACATAGGGGTGGGGCCCTTAAGGGGAAATCAGGTCTTTGAGGAAATTTCCCAGGAGTATCCACCTCTGTGTGGGTCTGCTTCTGACTGCAGGTCGGGCAGGAAGGGCTGTGAGTATCTTGGCTGTGCCATGGTACCATTCTTACTGCTTTTCCTGGAGGTTTTGGGATTACCCTCTCCAAATGCTCATTTTTAGTATAATAAAAAGAAAAAAGGAAGATTCATCCTGTTCCTGAGTTCATTCCTGGCTCCTAGGGTTCTATACCTCATCCCTGATGGCGCCTAATCCGTGCTGAACCCATCTCTCAAAGATAACAGCCTTGTGCTCTCTGAGGATCCCACAGCCAGATCCCAGAACCCTCCGCAGCTTACACTCCTACACCATGAAAACTCACCTCAGGGCTCCTGTAATCTCCAGCATGACAGTTAACCCAATAATCCAGTCTCTGAGCTAATGGGGAGGACAGAGTCCCTCACAACCATCTCAGGACTCAGTCCCTACCTAAGTAATTCATGGACATTTCACAGTGACCTTCAGAAGATAATGCTTCCCTGTAGCACCCTTGGAGAACTATAATATTTGGAGGAGTCCATCAGTTATTATTAGGAGTAGCAAGACTCTACAAGTTACACATGTAAGTCACAGCCTGTCTACCCTCATCTGTCAAAGTAAAAATAAGAAAATTGAGGCAATCTGATATATATGGGCTACCAAGTTAGCCATCCTAGGTTCAAATCATCTCTACTACCTACGTGTTATTGAATTTGTACAACTTGCTTAACTGGTCTATGCCATGAACTAAAGATAATACTAGTATGTTACATGTAACAGAACTGTTGCAATGATTCAGTAAAATAAGATTAAATCATACAGCAGTTTGGGGGCATAGACTAAGTACTTAATGCATGTTGCATATGTTATAATTACTTTTTCCTACCAGAGGGGCTTCTCTATTGCCCTTCCTTGCACTAACTAGCTTATCTGTCATGATTCTGTCTTAGAACCAACAAAGAAACTAGCAGAGTCATAGCATATCAGGATGCTAGCAGTCTCCACCTTTGTTAGGGCTTTGCCCTTTGGGATTCCGGAGGCTGTGCGGTGGTACCTCAGGGGACACCGAGGAAGGGGGAGAAGAGCTGAAAGTACAGAGTGCACTCTTTCTTTAGCCAGAGAGGCTCCCTCTTAGCTGTGAGACATATTGGGTGTCCGTGGAAGATTTATTTTAAAGAAAGGTTTCTACTACAGAAAATCAAGGGGGCAAAACAAAGGATGGAAAGCCACTCACACACCTTTGACAGGCTTAGTGACTTGTAATTAGCCTCCTGAGTCTGCCACATGTTGGTGAAGCAGTTAAATCAAGCCATTGCTCCTTGCTCACCCAATCTGCCTTTCATTGCTGATACTTTGTCCTTTCTTATTGACTCTTGTGCATTTTATTGGTTGTTTCTGCTCCCACAGGGAGCCTGACACACACACTGACCCACCCCCCACCCACACACGCACCAAGAATAAGTGACCTATAACCTTGCTTAGTGGCTCCTGGCTCACTTAGCGATAATGTGCCTTATGCGGGTCACATCTCCTTTGTGGCCAGCCTAACGTTCACCCAGATGTAGGGTAGTTGAGGCCCCAACATCAATAATAGACTGACGTGTCTCGCCCCTTGGGAGAGGTCACACCAATAGCACTCTGTGTCACAGACTCAATTACAGTGCATCCTTTTAAAAGCACTTTCCTTCAAAGGCTGCCCTCATTGAGATCAGTAGTCAAGGCCGGAAACACCAAGCTAAAAGAGAAAGGGTTTTGCCTAACTTGGGGATTCTCAGATAAATTGAGAGGAATTTCTTTCTTGGTGAGAGAATGGAGTCTCATCTTGTGAAATGAGCATCATTTATCCTTATTTTCTCTCAATGCACCTCTTTACTTGGGAGCTGCAGGTACTTTATTGTATCAGAGTGTAATCACAAATAATAGGAAGACAGGTCTTTGTCTGCTAAGCAGTTCTGTCTTCTGAGGTGAACACATCACCACAGCATTGCATTACTTTTGTACAGACAACCAAAAAGCCCAAACCAGTTTCCATGAGTTCCACCTCATGGCAGCCCCATGTATTACAGAGTAGAACTGTGCTCCAGAGGGTTGCTACAGCACTCACTTCTGAGATGCAGATCTCCAGGCAGCTGTGGGTGGATTGAAACCACTAACCTCTCAAATAGTGGTAACCTAGTGCTAAACCATTCATGCCACCCAGGGGACTCCTATGAAAAAGATTAGGGCCTGTAAATCATACCAGGCTTGATGGCTCCAGCTACACACTCTAGAACCTTCGTAATCTGGAGATGTGAGAGAGCACACCCACAGCACCCAATAGCCACGCTATAAACACAGTGAGGCTGCTGGTCAGTGAGGGTCATTTCTGCTCCTAAACATAAGACGAGCCCTCCCTTCCTTGCTTCAGTGGCCCTGGACTGCTAAGATGTCAGTATCTCAAAAATTAACTGACTCTGGTCTCTCATCTTCCTCCTCTCTCCTAAGAGAAATCCTACAGGAGATCCAAAGACTGCGACTAGAGCACGAACAAGCTTCTCAGCCCCCCCCAGAGAAGGCACAACAGAACCCCACTCTGCTGGCAGAACTCCGGCTCCTCAGGTAAGAGAAGTAGCCAATATAACTCCAGGAAATGTGGACATTTGAGAGCTTCGAGAAAGTCAGTAGTGTCTAGCCAGTACATGGAAACTCCGGTGGCATAGTGGTTAAGTGTGACAGCTGCTAACCGAAAGGTCAGCAGTTCAGATCCACCAGGGGCCCCTTAGAAACTCTGTGGGACAGTTTTACTGTATCCTGTGGGGTCACTATGAGTCAGAATCGACTCGACGGCAGTGAGGTTTGGGTTTAGCCAGTAAGTGACACCATGAGCTGCTGGTGTTTGTTTGTTTCTATTTTTAAGAGTACACACCTGGCTGCTGCTACTAGGGGAAGAATGTTTTTATTTTATTCTTTCATTTGACACAGAGGAAAAGAAACAGTGATTTCTAGATAATAAACAAAACCTCTCACTGGAAAAAACTTGACCACAACTCTTTGTAGTTAATTACCCTATCATCAGTGATACACACGATCAAAAAAACAAACACGTAAAAAGCTAAATGACTTTTTATTAAAGTTAGTAAAAACCAAGTATGAAAAGCCATCACAAATTTTTAAATTTTTAAAATTTACCTGCAAACCCACAATGAGGAATCTGATTTTTAACCAATCTTTATCCCTAATAACTCTGAATATAGATTTTTAAAAAATAGGCCTCATACATTGTTTTTCTGCAAAGGAATTAAAAAGGCTTAGTATTGTCTGAGGAAACCCTGGTGACGTAGTGCTTAAGTGCTGCAGCTGCTAACCAGAAAGTTAGCAGTTCAAATCTGCTAGGCAGTCCTTGGAGACACTATGTGGCAGTTCTCCTCAGCCTGTTGAGTCACTACAAGTCAGAATCTGCTCAACAGCAGTGGGTTTAGTGGGTAGTATTGTCTGAGGAGCCCTGGTGCCACAGCAGTTAAGCACTCAGTTGCTAACTGAAAGATCAGAAGCTCAAACCACCAGCCATTCTGCAGGAAAAAAGACATGACAGCCTGCTCCAGTAAAGATACCAGCCCAGGAGACCATCCATTGGAGTGAGTAGGTACCACTGAGTTGGTTCCAACTCACAAACACACCATGTACAGCAGAATGAAACCCTGCCTGGTCTGCACCGTCCTCACAGTTGTTCGGCTTGAGCCCATTGTCGCAGCCGCTGGGTCAGGCCATCTCACTGAGGGTCTTTTCCTTTGACCCTCTACTCCACCAAGTATG
Source organism: Heterohyrax brucei (assembly GCA_028571685.1). NCBI lineage: Eukaryota > Metazoa > Chordata > Mammalia > Hyracoidea > Procaviidae > Heterohyrax > Heterohyrax brucei. The sequence continues at coordinate 44,316,762 of CM053152.1, forward strand.
ATGCCCTTCCCCAGGGGCTGGTTGCACCTGGTAACATAGCCAGAAAATCCTATAAGACAGTTATACTCTGTCCTTTGGGGTTGCTATGAGTCAGAAGCAACTTGACAACATACAACAGTAGTATTGACTAGTCTGACATCATGAAGGATTTGAGTTGGAAGGGACCTTAGCACATCATCTGGTTCAACCCCTGAATTTCAGTGTGCTTCTGAGTCAGAAGACCGGGAAGTACCTAAGCAGGACTTAGGTAAGCACTCTAGTTTTTCCTAATGCATGTATGCTGCAAAATGAGTTTTGTGTGGGCTCCATGTCACACTGACTCAGCCCCATGCCTTGAATATGATGGCATATCTATCTAGTTAACACCCCAAAATAACCTCAAAGACGTTCCATCATAGAAACGTCATATTAACCTTTTACAAGGCACTTTCAGTTATGAAGCATTACATTCCTTGTATCCTGCAGTTTGGATGCCAAGTACATTCCAGGTATGTTTAACTCTGAGTCATACTTTATGTAGTATCTGTAGATTCTTGTTCCCAGAAACCATTGTCAGAATTAGAGTGCCAATTTCTTCCTCCATACTTAGATGATAAATGAAGCAAGTTGTTATATTTATGATTGGATTGGATTTACATACATGTTAGTTACAGATGTCTCTGGGGTTTCTATCTGAGCCCTCTTCTAACATGTTCACATCTGAGCCCTTCAGCACACCGAGCCCTGCTTGTTGTATGGCGAGGACCAAACCTGTCTCTACCCAGGTCTGCATGCCTGGCTAGAGGAGCCAACCATGAAAGAACTGACTTGTGGGAAGATCTACAGAATCTGAAGCTTGGAGGAGATGCATAACGTGAAAACATTAAGATCTTTAAACAACAAAATAGTTTTTTATTTTACTTAAGTGAAAGTATACAGTCCAAGTCAATTTTGCATGCCCACCTCTCTGCAGCTCTGCCTGCTCTCCTCACCGTGTGACAGCACATTTGTCCTTTTCACTCTTTACTTCCGGCATCCTCCCAGTGAACACCTGTCTTATCCTCTCCACCCTCTCCTCTTCCTGTCTAGAAAAAAAACAATAGGACAGCATTATATAAATGTATAAAGCCATGAAGTACACACACCACATGCTCACTCTGTGTGCCTGAGTCCAGTGCATTCTTTAAATGACAAGAGCATTTAATGGAAGAAAAACAGAAATTCCCCTCAAGACTGCGGACCCCGGGCACCCTGCCAACTCAGAACTAAAGCCATTCTCAAAGTCCACTTTTTAGCCAAAGATTAGACAGATCTATAAAACAAATAGTAATACACATGAGGAATGTGCTTCTTAGTTCAGTCAACTATATGAGCCTAAATGAACACCTGCCAAAAAGCAAAGATGAGAAAGCAGGAAAACTGGCCTCATGGATATGGGAAGCCTGGTTTCAAAAGAGAAAATGGGAGAGTGCCGACACGTGGCCAGGGTTGTAACCAGCGTCACAAAACAATCTGTAAAATTTTGAATGAGAAACTAATTTGCATTATAAACTTTCACCTAAAACACAATAAAATTTAAACAATAAAACTAACTTGAGAACAAAAGAATTATAGTGCATGTTCTTTAAGAATACAGATGACAGGAATTTTAAATGTATATTCTACATGAGAGTTTTTCAAACGGATATGCTAGCTGCACCCCATCTGACACCAGTGACAGATTAGATAACTCTCAAACATTCAAAACCAAACATGTAGCATTGCCATTTATTATCATAAAGCATAAAACCAAATACACCATGAAAGTGAAAACCGTTATTTGTTTCCTCTGGGTTTTTAATGGGACTTTTTTATAGGAAATAGCTTGTGATTCATGAACTAGAAAATAAAAAACTAGATCTCAGCTTGTAAAAACGAACAAACAAAAACATAAATTCTTCCTTCTGAGCCTGTGTAATTTGGGATCTTACATTCTGCGTGCTAGCCAGTCACTCAGCAGGGACGTGAATGTAAAGAAGACAATGGTGTTTCATATCCTCATCCTCATCAGAGACAGTTAAGGTGAATACCTGCTTGCAAGTGATTTTTGCCAAATAGGATTATGTAGATCCCCTGGGCTCACAAACTCAAAGTTAGGTCTAGTGTACACAGAAGTGGAACTGTATAAACCAACTTGGAAATAGAGTGGTTATTCTTATACATGTCTGAGTGCTTTGTCTCTCCCTGAAATGTTCTTTATACCTTTTCTGTTGGTTGGCCCATTCTTTCTGGGAACGATGATGACTGGGAACTTTTTGTGAACGTTTTATTGGCTTCCTTCCAGTCAGCATTTGCTTTCGAAAGTGTCCAGTCCCATCCCGATGACAGAGTGTGAGAAGGCTTCTCAATGTTCCTGAATCACTGATGATGGGTTTTTAAACTGAGGCTTCCTCTCTCCTATCTGTTGCATGTTAAAACAGACGTAATTCTAAGCCATCCTGCTGGCTCTGATTTGTGGGCATACCCCCCTCCAGAAGAACAGAGTTTTTCCTTCCACCCCTGGCCCCAGCTAAGCCCAACGCAACACTACAGGCTCTTGCTTTTAACCCTTGCTGTAATTTTGTGGCTGACCTCTGAGGCCTAAGACCGAACCCCCCCCAAAAATAGACAAAGTCACTGCCACCGAGTCAGTTCTGACTCATAGAAGTGACCTAAATCCCTGGCAAGTTTTCCTCCCTGCCTCCATTTGCTACATGTGCCATTTCTTCTGCTGGTAATCCATTTTCCTTTGAACAATACATTTCTCTAGATGTATACAAACCACTTACTACTCTGTGCTCGGCACTTCCACAACTGGGTGATTTTAAAGATAGCTTGACACCGTAGGGTAACCACCCGTTCTCTTGGTATTCCAGGTCTTATCTTTTAGTCGTTTCAGACTTTCAGATATCTTCCAAACAATAGCCTGTCCACAGCTAGTTTGGCCTCGGTTTGTACTGAGGGGAGACCCACGTGAAGCAGGGCCAGGAACTCCATGTCGTAGTTTCCTTAGAGACGTTGGTCCATCCATTGCACCATTCACCGACTTCTTATTGAGAAACTAAAAGGAGAAATTTCTTCCAGCTGGAGATGAAAGAGAGAAAGAAGGAAACTGAGCTTTGCTCTTCAGGAATACGTAGTTTATTTTTTTTTTTATGAACTTTCTAAATTCTCTTTTTTCCCTTTTTACTTTAGCCACAAGGAAGCTGAAAGCCAAGTTTGCATTCCAGATCTAACATTTGAGTAGGGTTATATGATAGGCCCAGGCTGCTTCTCAGCCAGTACACCTCATGCACAGCCAACACCCATCTGACAGTGGAGTCTTGTGTGTTGCTATGGTGCTGATCAGGTTTCAGCAGAGATTCTGGATGAAGACTTGCTAGGAAGAAAGGCCTGGCAACCTACTTCTAAAATTCATCCAATGAAAAGCCTAGGGGTCACAATCTGCAACCATAATGGGGTTGGCACAGGACTGGGCAGCATTTCACTCTGCTGTACGTGGTGCCTTGAGTCAGGTGCCCACTGGATGGCAGCGAACAACAATGTAGGCATTTCTGTGTGCTAATCTCACACTCACGTATGTTGTTCTAGGTAAGTGTTATAAGAAACCTGGGAGACAGATACAGTTAGTACCCTCTCTTTGTTAATGAAGAAACTAAGATTCAGAGAAATCTAAATAACTTGCCCAAGATTCTATACAATAAGGAGCAGAAGTGGATTCCATTTCCTTTTCTCTGGCATTAATCATCTCCTGCCTGCACTACTATAATACTTATACCTCTGCTTCTGGTCCACTACACACAGCTATTGGAATTATCTCTCTCTTTCAACCACTCATTAATTCCATCAACAAATATATCTGAAATGTAGTGTATAGGAACTTGTCTAATGGAAACAAATACTTCCCCTGATCTCACAGAGCTTTTGGTCAGCATGGGGAAAAGACATAAATAATCACACAAATGAGTACTGTAATTATGAACTGAGATGAGTGCTATAAGAAGTCCTCTTTCAAAAGGACATGATTATCAAGCCTGCCCCTTGTTAAAGTTGTAACTCCGCCCGGAGGAAGGAATGTTCACGTGAACACGGCATGGTGACTGCGGAAGGGGCAGGGCCGAGGACAGCAGTGGGACACTCTTGGGCAGGTAGACAGTCTGTGTTTAGAGAGTCAGCGGCAGGTGTGAAGCTGGCACTTTCCAGGAACTGAAACATCTGTTGATGTGGAGATGGTGCTAAAGAAGAGGTCGGGGCAGACAGTGGTGCTGCATGGCCTGAGACCATTGCCATTGATCCACTACAGAAAGCCAGGGCAGGATGAGACTGACACACAGGATTCCATTATCAGATGAGAGAGACTCACAGGAGTCAGCAGTCTTTCTCTAACATTGAACTTTGTTAATAATTTCAAGAACATAGGCAATCAAGGGAAACAGATGAGGCAAAGAGACATCCAGGACATCCCTCATGGTTCCTGAGGGACTCCCCTTCTACACTGGATGACATCTCCAAAGGAAGTTTTCAAGGTTGTCCCGGGAGCCATGTGGAATGGCTATACCCCTGGTTGCCTGTATTCTCGAAATTACTGGTAAAGGCACAATATTAATTCACTGAGTCTGATTTGACAGTCTCATCATTTATGTCAACTCCCTTACACAAATGCAATTCAGAAGTGCTAAATGCCATGCAGCGTGAATGAAGGGGAGGAAAGCACGGAGCAGAAACACCTGGCTCATTGAAATCAGAGAAATCAGCACAGACTTCCACTGGACATCAGCTTCAACCCCAGGTTAGGGTGAGCAACCCAGGTAACATGTAACAAAGCATGGAAGTATGATTAACAGGGAGTACTTTGAAAGTTCTGATTAGGTAGGAGTGGATACAGCATGTGGGGGGGGGCGGGTATTAGGAGTAGAGGTGGAGATAGTGGATAGCAGTGATAAGACTTGCAGAGTTAATGCAGAGACCATACCATCCAAGAACCTGGGAACCCTGCCAAGTGGTTTAGACAGACCTGTGTTCAAACTTTATATCCCCTAGTAAGCCTTCCTGACCCTCTACCACACATTAGCCGGCCTTCTACGCCAGGTTACCTCCTGCAGCATTTTCAGGTCTTTCTTATGCACTCACCACCATTGGTTTGAACTTATTTAATGAAGACAAGAACTGTTTCCAATTTGTAATTTTACTTCCAGTATCTTAAAACATAAAAAGAGCTCAACAAATGTTTCTGGGATGAATGGATGAACTGCAAAACCATTAAGAGACAACTGTGTTATTAAGATAGTGGAAGAACTATATTTGTGAAGAGCATACTGTCTGTTATAATGAAGAAAACATTTACTGAAACTATGAAACAACTAACATCACAGTAGAAACTGCAAAGAAAAACAAGTATCATTTTCCCATATCTACTCCGTACTTAGTAAATAAGCATTATATTCTATATAACAAGAAAAACCTACTGCCACCGAGTTGGGTCTGACTCATAGTGACCCTATAGGTCAGAGTAGAACTGCCCCATAGAGTTTCCAAGGAGCACCTGGTGGATTTGAACTGTCAGTCTTTGAGTTAGCAGATGTAGCACTTAACCCTCTGTGCCACCAGGGTTTCCATATTCTGTGTAAGAAAAGCATTTTCGTCAATGTAGATATCATTCTCTTTGAGCAAACTCATTAATAAAAGTGTGGTTTTATTATTGTTGTTTACCAAGTAAAAATAGAATTGTAATCAGGGATGCAAATCTGTGGCTTCCAGACTTCAGAATTTCTTTTTCTAACTTCGAGAATTCAGTATTTATTTTTTGCCATATAATGACACTTTTCAAACTTGACATCATCTGTCATTGCTGGTTTCATAAATGACAGTATACACTTCAAGTTTTTCTTGTTTTATAAATTACAAGCCTACGGAAAAGTTATATAATAGTGAAGTGAACTTCTTTCTACCCTTCACCTAGAGATTTGTGTTACACCACATCCCTCTGCAGCTCTTTCTATGTATGTGCATCAGTTGCACTCACATCTTTGGTGAAGCATTGGAGAGTAAGCTGCAGACATCATTGTTCTTCTCTCCTAAATATCTAAGTGCATATTTTCTAAGAATCAAAGTATTCTTCAATATAACCAAAAAAAAAAAAAATCTGTTGCTATCAAGCCAATTCCAACTCATAGCAACCATACAAAAAGCGAAGACCTGCCCTATGAGGTTTCCAAGGAGTGGCTGGTAGATTTGAACTACTGACCTTGTGGTGAACAGCCATAGCTCTTAGCCACTGCAAACAAAACCCAGAAGACACACCAGTTGTCAATTCAACTTGTAGAGACCCCATGTGTTTCACAGTAGAACTGTGCTCCACAGAGGTTCCAAAGCTGTGACCTTTTAGAAGCATATCTCCAGGCCTTTCTTGTGAATAACTGTGGTACCATCATCTAATTCAGGAAAGGTAACATTTATATATATATTATTTAATTTATGGTACTTACTCAAGTTTTTCCAGTTGTCCCAACATTGTCCTTAAAGAAAGTTTTATTAATACATGTATAAAAGTGACAGCAGTGTGGCAGAATCTCAGAGTAAAAGGCATTCCTTTAGAGATGATAAAGCTTTCTGGGAAAATATTCACTCAGTCCTTGTTTGCTTGTTTCTCCTTGGAACAGTGGCAGTACATAATAGACTCATTCTCAAACCACATTTGATAATCATTGGTGTAAATACTTAGAAGACTGATTAAGAACATTATTAAATGTCTTTAAGTTGAACTCAAGTACATCAAAGTGTAAATGTCATGTTTTAAGTGATGAATAATGTAAGATAAATGGATAAATATGATTTTTAAGTGTCAAATAATTCTAAATACTAATGAACTTGCTCAGGTAGTTTTTAAATGCCTCTCTTACTATTTCTTGCTGTTTGAATTTCTCTACAACCTTTCTCCCAAAGTACTAAAAATTGTAGAGCAGTATCTAGAAAAGGAAACCCTGATGGATAGTGGTTGAAAGTCTGGCTGCTAACCAAAGAAGGTCAGCAGTTCGAATCCACCAGGCATTCCTTGGAAACCCTATGGAGCAGTTCTGCTGTGTCTTCTGGGGTCACTATGAGTCAGAACTAAATGAATAGCAGTGGCTTTGGTTTTTTTGGTTTTATCTAGACTAGTGGAAATAAGTCAGAAACATTTTCTACCCTTGTACTAAACCCTAGTATGCATCTACTCAAAACACCGTTTACAGACAAGGTCAGAGAAAACCACCTAATGGATTTTGTCATTGAAGAGTATTTCTGAATGGGGCAGGGCTTTCAAAACTAGAATGTGTCAGTCCAGGAAGTAAAGTAAGATGCCATTGAAGTCTATAAAAGGACGGTGGTCCTCATCCTCGGGATTCAGAAAACAGGCAATTACAGAGGAAATCAAAGGAAGGAGCATTGGGGCAGCAAATCATAAGTAGCAATATAAGCTAAAAATATGACTATGTTCAAGAGGGTTGATGCATTTTTAAATTAAAAACTCATAATTCTTTATAGAGAAAGCCTATCTGAAAACAGATCAGAAATGGTTCATTTATATCCCTAAGCTGTCCTCCCACAAAGTATCTTTCAGTTAGATGTCACTGACTTAACTCAGTGTGACATTTTCCATTTCAGAGGCCCTGCTACAGCTCCACTTACTGTTGTGTCTATGCAACTGAGACTGGCCATATACACTCACACATTAATGTACACATGGTCAAAGCATCCACACATTTTTAGAATAAAATCTCTGACAATACAAACTCAGATGCCATGGAGGCATGCATAAAATGTATATACCCTCATATTACTTAATCAGTGATGGTCATAAGTGATCTGAAATTGCTACGAAAAGTATGATAGACTTCATGAGCATGAGTTACTAATATGCTCTGTATCATGTTTCCGTTTTTTCCTATTTAAAGATAATTTTGGTACCTGTTAATGTCAACATAAATGACAGCCTATAGAGTGTCCTTAGTGGTCTCCATTCTTGCTGACAGTTCAGTAGAAGTTCTGCAAGACAAAATGAAGCACAGATCCTTGTCAATCATTTTCACTTGTATAGAAACTTATTTATTCTGACTTCATTTTTTTAAACCTAAACTGAAACCAGAAAGTTTAGATTGACTGCCACCCATGGCTGTCAAGTCACTTCAGACTCATAATAACCCCAGCAAGTTTCCAAGGAGCTCCTGGTGGATTTAAACTGCTGACCTTGTGGTTAGCAGATGTAGCACTTCACCACTATGCCACCAGGGTGCTGTAGGTATATATTAGTAATTCACTTAAGAAAGGCACCACGTTGCATACTAAGGATTGTCGGAGATCAGAGAGCTCTCCGATGAACATGGTGGGAGGAGGAGGCTTGCGCCGACGACTGAGAAAAGGTAGACATGAAACAGTTTGGGATTAGGGGCTCATGGCAATCGTCAGTCGAGAGCAAAGTTCTATTAGAGTCTTTATACCCCTTTGGTAGCCAGGGTATAAGGAAGTACAACACACAGTAACCAAGGATGACTTCATAGTTTCGATCCTACAATGTATCACGTGCTCAAGACAATGGCCTGGAGACATTCCCAGACCGTATCTAGGTTTCAGTACACAAACATCACAGAGGGTTACACAGAGTTGAAGTAACAGTTCAGCATTCAAGATGGCTTCACTTATGTCAAGAGTGTTTTCCTTCAAAGGATGGAACAGTTTTAAAAATGTATTTTTCTAAATCAGATTTCCAAATACTAAGGTAATAGGTATTGTCTGTGAGATTGATAAAAGGGTCCTTGTGGTCTGTAGCATTGGTCTTTTAGAGTGACTGTTTGGTTTTTCTTTGTTGTCTCAAAGGAATCCATGGCACAGCACAGGACCCTCTACATAGTAAGCATTCAAAACATATTTCACTGAATGACTGATTAATTCAGGGTAGTTGCTAGCTGCTGTCGAATCAGCTCCAACTCATAGTGACTTTATGTGTGACAAAGTGAAACATGGCCGGTCCTCCACTGTCCTCACAATCGTTTGTATGTTTCAGCCCACTGTTTGTGGCCACCTTGTCAGTCCATCTCACTGGAGGGTTTTGCTTGTTTTGGGTCACCCTCTGCTTTATTGAAAATGATAGCATTGTCTAGTGACTGACCTTTCCTGATCATGTGTCATAAGTAAGCAGTGCGGTCTCATCACCCTCACTTCAGGGAACCAAAAAACAAAAACCAAATCCACTGCTGTCGAGTCAATTCCCACTCACAGTGACGCTACAGGACAGAGTAGAACGGCCCTATAGAGTTTCCAAAGAGCACCAGGTGGATTCAAACGCTGACCTCTTAGGCTGGCAGCCATAGCACTTAGCCACTACACCACCAGGCTTTCCATATACCACTGGGGTAGAAGAGGGGAAAGGTCTAAAAGGATTTAAATCAATTTAAGATTTGTACGACTTCTAACAAACAAAAGCACAGCTCAAGCAACCATTGTTCATTGATTTGACAGTTCGCCTACCTGCTGACTCTGTCAGAGACTCAACTGTGGCCTTTCTAATAGTCACTGGGTAGCCCCATATTGAGTGAGAACTGTGCCTAGCTCCGTGAATTGGATGCTGTTTCTGATGACAGTTGCTTCTTTCTTAGACAACGCAAGGATGAGCTGGAACAGAGGATGTCTGCTCTCCAGGAGAGCCGCAGGGAGCTGATGGTCCAGTTAGAAGGCCTCATGAAGCTGCTAAAGGTAGGGCATTGCAAATACATGTTTCTTACACCTTTGTCTGTGACATTTGTAAAATGTTTTTCATATAATGTGCAATGTTTTTTCCAATTACTGTATGTCATTTTCCCCAAGATGTTGTTCCAAACTCTGCTGTAGAGCCATTCCTAAGGCACACGAAAAGGTAGCAGCTAGTTACAGAGCTCATTCTTATCCTTTTCCGGAGCCACCCAGCTGAGGACCTTCGTGGGGTAACAGCTTCCTGCCATGTGCCCTTGGAGATAATCAGCATAACAAAAACAGAATTTAAGAAACACTTTACATTTGATACTTTTCATCAGTTCTGACTAGAATGGACAGAGGCTAATGTCTAATTCGGAAAATCAAGATATAGCCACTAAGCAATCACAGGGATGACAGTTTTATTAGGAGGAATAAATATCCTAGCTCATCCATGTGACTTTAGCAGCAGGTCACAGGACTTTCACAGGCTTCAAATGCAAACTGTAAAGGGGAGATTTCCTTAGTTCTGTAGACAGAGTGTTAATAAGATGACCTATAAAAGTCCTTTGTAGAGTGTGCTACAGGCTCGCATTTTCATCAGGAAATGGCATCCATCCTTCAAAAAAGCTTTATTCCTTTCTTCATCATATACAAAATTACATTTCAAGTCACAAGTAGGCTAATTATGACAACATACCCACAGTGCAGCAGAAGTGGCAGTGCTGCGTGGTCATCCTTCCGTTGTGCCCTATGTGGGCAAACTGGAACCAGTCTGGACTGGAATGGGGACATGCAAAGGGAACACTGACAGGACAGCAGTGGAGGGAAGACCCCTGAGGCAGCTCACCTGGGAGACAGGGCGTCCTGGCTTTCAGTTAGTGGCTCCCCCCCTTCTCCAACACACACCATTGTTTGTTGTTACTGTGCTGTTATTTCTGTCTGTCACTCTTTTTCCCTCTCTGTTCTTTCTTGATTTCTGTCTCTCACTTATTTATTTAGCAATTTTTTTAACTTACTGTGTCTCAGACGTTGTTCCAGCTGCCATTATCCCGCGTGCAACATTTCTTTGGTTTTCCTTACTGTTTTACCCTGTAGTCAACCTTTTTCTGCCATCAGTGTCTTTTTTAACAGTGCTGAGAATGACTTTTCTTTTCTGAACAAAATTTACTCCTCAGGGCATTGAACATGCAAAATACAGAATTCCTTTTTTGCTGTACCGTAAGACAGCAGCAAATGATTAGTAACTTGCTGCTGTCTCTGTCTTAATCTCATTTGATGATTCGCTAAAACTCCTCCTGCTCTCTTTTTCAAATATACCCAACAGAGAGGACTGACCTCATCTTTCCCTCACACAATGGCAGGAAACTTTGAAAAGAGCCACCTACTGATGTTCCTCCAGCTTCTGTCACCATAGCTATGGGGTCGGAGTCCTGGTATGCAGGCATCTTGGTTGACACCTAGCCCCATGGAGCCCAGCCTGCTGTATCCAAACATTCTAGTAGACAGAGGGTGCACTGAAAGATAGCGGGGCACATGGAGGACTGGGGTGAATCTCTCGTCTCAAATACAAACTAAGCAAACTTGAAACTAGAGTCACTGAGGTGGCAGAGGCCTGACCTGTCCCTCAAAGCCATGTCGATGTCTCCCCCCACCCCCACCCCGTCCCTACTGCCTTCATTTCTTCACACTGTGTACATGCTCTGACTGGAACCCTGGGTAATCTAACTATTATTGATTCAATCTTTCTGTAGGAAGAAGAACTGAAGCAGGGAGTAAGTTATGTCCCCTACTGCAGGTCTTAACTAACAATGGAGGGGCCTGTCGTCCTGCTGTCTTTCTCATTGCTTTTGCCTCTAATGTATGTTCATGCTTCAGTTTGGAAAGAAAGAAAACAACCATACTAATTTGCTTCCTTTTCAATGCAGTGCTTGAACTGAGATATAGAAAATTAGCCTTTTTTTTTTTCTGTAACTGTTCCTACTGTTGCCATCCAGAGAAGAGCTATTACATCTTTTAGAAGGGGGAACAAATTGTAATTTGTTTGGAACTGTCCAGATCTCCAGGGGTCTAAGTTTCAAAACAGTCTCATGCTTTTCTGAGTTGTAGATCGGACCCTTCTCTGAAAACACCATAGACACTAAAGCTGCACAGAGGTAAAATGTTAGACTAAAACCCACAGTGCTCAGAAGCGAATGTCTACATCTCTTATGCTCCAAATATTGTTTGCCTTTTAATGAAAAGATGTGGAATCTTCTATAAAAATCAGACATCTAAATACCTTTCTCATTGCATAATGGTTATTCCCTGTTCCCTACTGCTCGCCAGAATGTGCTCAACCTAGTGAGAGAATAGAGCCTACTCTGTGACTGGCTCTTCATGTCCTGCCTTTACAGTTCCTCCGCCAAGCAGAATCCCTACCACTGAGTGGGAATGATCTCTGAACAATAGGTCATGTTCTGCCTTTGTCTTCTCAGTAAGAATCCCTCTGCTCTGGTAGCTTAGGAAACGTTTGCACACGTCTCTGGAAATAGGGGCACTGTGACTGTCACCATGTCCTAGACTGAAGCATTGTGTCTGATCTCATGGTCAGATTCAGAAGCCAGCAGAGGGAGCAACATACTGAAAAGCTAAAATCAAACCATTTCAAGTGCATGTACCAGTGGGAAAATGTTTCCCACTCTCTAGCATTATTAAAAAGTTTCACATTTCCATGGATCCATTAGAACCACAGCCTGTCTAATTTGAACGTATCTTTTAATTCTTCTGTGTTCTCTTTTCTATTATTCATTGTGTGTGTTTGTGTGTAACAAAGACCTGTTTGCAAAATGCTGGACACATTTTACCTTTCATTCCCATGGTATGTAAAAAAGGAAAGTGTAAAACCAATCTGTAATGTCTGACAATAAAGACAATGTATTGCATTATTTTGTATTTTGTGAAAAAAATTCCTTTACAAAAGCCAATTTTTACCAAGAGACAGTCCCCCTGGGTGAAGGACACACAACATTTATAGCCTGTGTAATTACCCGTAAATGCATACATGGGGTGTTGTTATTGCACTCTAGCACACTTAGATCATAGTAGGGGAAAATGCCTCCTTTATGGTGCTTCTCTTTGCAAAAGGCCTGTCTTCTTTCCTGTCTTTTACTTAGTTTGTGGAGTCCTAGGTGGGTTAATGGTTAATGCACTTAGCTGCTATCCATAAGGTTAGAGGTTCAAATCCACCCAGAGATGCTCAGAAGAAAGACCTATGTGTCTATTTCTGATGGATCACAGCCGTTGAAAATCCTATGGAGAACAGGTCTACTCTGACAACAAGGAGTCACCATGAGTTGGGGTTGCCACGAGTTCACAACTGGTTTATCTAGGGTTCCACCATGTGCATAGAAAAAAAATAAGACTCAATGACAGCCGTTATCCCCCTACTGGAGAGAGAAAGCGATCATTGAGTAGCCCTTTCTTTGGCCACTTCTCTTGGGCATCCCTTCCCTGTTGTTTTTGCAGGCCGCACATTCTTAAAACGCTCTGTGGCCCAGGGAGGTTTTAGACAGATGGCTGCACAGAGCTAAAGTGGGACATTTTCCCTAAGAGCATCCCCGCCACCTTTCTTTTCAGCTCTCCCCTCTAGGGCCCTCAGCATCTTCTGCAAGTTGGAAGCAGGGGCAATAGTTGGTACCGCTGCGTCAATAGTTAAGGCTGCAAGTAAGTTACCATCCCAGTGCTGGCAGTGTATCTACTGGGTGGTAGGAGAATTTGTCCATTCTACTCTTTTATGTATTTGATATTCAAGCATTTTTGGAAAAAGGACTTGAGGCAGCTTACAACAAAATACACACAGTGATTTTACTCGGAAATAGAAAAATCAAAGACCAAGGAAAAGAAATGCAAATATGTTCACCATAAAGGACAGAAATGTTCCTCTGAACTTTTTGACAGAGGGACAAAGGAAGGAAAATACAATTGGTGGTTTTTATCAGAACAAAAATATCAGTTAAGGACCAAAATTCCTTTTGGCCTAAAATGTAAAAGAAAGTCTTCCCTTGGAGCTTTAGAGAAGGAATTCTGTACAATGAAATGAACAAATCCAGGAGCAAATTTCATGTGGCTGCTTCTTATACTGACCTTGAGTCAAAATTTTAAGGACAGCCTGAGAAATCCCAACCCCATAGAGGCAGTTCTAAAAGAAAATAAACAAATGCCACCCAAATATATAGACTTCCAGTTGTATACCATAATCTCCATAGAATTTAGACCTTTTAGTCTGATACTGGCTTCTACATTCTATTTTTATTGATTGAGCTTGGTCCCTTTGGGGACTTCCCCTTTGTAAAATCAAACATAAAACTCTGCTTGGCTTACCCTGGTGGTGCAGTGGTTAAGTGTTACAGCTACTAATAATAGGTCAGCAGTTCAAATCCACCAGGTGCTTCTTGGAAACTCTATGGGGTGCATCTACTTTCTCCTCTAGGGTTGCTGTGATTTGGAATTGACTCAGCAGCAATGGGTTTGGGTTTTTTTGGTTTTACTTGCTTTATCATAAGTTTGTGTGGTCCACTGTAGTATTTTAATGTACTGGCATATATAATTCCTACATATTTTGTTTCTTGTTAGACATCACGCATGAACTTTTCACCCCTAAGGAGAGAATATGACTAAAAAATAGTGCCTGTAATACAATATGGTGATTATGATATCATAAGCAATAAATGTTTTTACAAAACTTGAGTTGAAGTTATCCTACCCTCTCTTCTTTGTGTACTTTGATATTTATTAAAAGAACCATAAACCAGACACTCAAAAACTCTTAATAATGAAGGCAATTTAATTGCTGCGGCAGTCGGTCCCTGGATTTCTGGCATACTTCCATTTTCAAATATTTTGTCTCAGTCTAAAACCAAGTATCCTAGCCTTGAATTCAGAAAGTCAGGCTTCAGTAAGAGTTTTCTTAGGCAGATTGTGGGAGTTAGGCCTGTGTTCCAATGGTACCAACTCTTTGCTCACCACTATGAGACCTTAAGTAAGTTAGTCAACTCTCTGGTATTTCATTTCAAACATCTTGAAAATACACAGCTCATAGGGCTATTGTGTAGATTTGAAAACAAGAGATGTGAAAGCACTTTGATTTTAAAATAGTATATGAATGTCAGGTGTAAGTACAAACATAGAGTGATAGAAAGACAGATAGATTTAGGTATACATGCGAGTAGACAAATGCTTTTAAAATTTGCCATATTGTGAAAACATACTCATTCATTTCTCTTCCTTGCAATTAGCAAACACTCTCTCGATCAGGAGAAGAAAGTCAAGCATAATTCTGAACTTTGTCTCCCGCTCCTGCCCCTGTTCCTCTCTCTTTATTTACTACAACTGGCTGCTCCAATTAAGGAAACCCTAGTGGCTTAGTGGTTAAGTGCTGTGTCTGCTAACCAAAAGGTCAGCAGTTCAAATCTACCAGGTGCTCCTTGGAAACCATGGAGCTGTCCTACTCTGCTATAGGGTTGCTGTGAATTGGAATCAACTCAGTGGCAGTGGGTTTGCTTCTTTTTTGTCCAATTGACATAGGAAATTGAAGTTGGTCAGGCTCGTACTTCTTACAAGTACATTATGGAATGTGAGCTGGTAAAATTAACACATTTTAGGGGCTTGAATTTTTCCTTTTATATCCCTCACTCATCCTCTCTGTTGAGTAGTCTGTGGACAATCAGCTGCAATATAGAGACTTGCATTTAGTGTCCAAGAGTGTACGTTACCGGTCTCTCACATGATTATTTTTAATTGTAGGACTGATTAAATAATTCAAAGAATTAAAAATTACTTCCTGCTTCACAACCAAAGTTTTGGTGGCAAAGTGGTTAAGTCCTACCACTGGTAACCAAAAGGTTGGCAGTTCAGATCTGCCAGACACTTGTTGGAAACTCTGTGGGGCAGTTCTATTCTGTCCTATAGGGTCACTGTGAGTCAGAATCAACTTGACAGCAGAAGATTTGGTTTTTAGTTTAGTCCTGCTTTAAAGAAGGTGTCCTTCTAGTTCAGGACTGAGTCTAAGCTCCCTTTATGACATTGAAAACCCCGAACCTGGCTGTAACCAATCCCAACTTCATTCCCCTCCGTTCCCCATAGCCAATCTGATGCTTCAACGACACTGGTCCTGGTGGCCCCTCACCTTCATAGATCTCCAAGACCCCTGGTACTTCTGATTGACTTCCTTAGGCTGAGGCCTGCAATGCTCTTCTTTCCTCCCAATACCTCTTTTTTTTGCCTGGAAAGCTCAACTTTTAAGACCCAAGTTAAATGGGTAACTGGTTAGCAGGGCTGTGCTCAGTACAGGCTCCGTGTATGCATTAAAATATCAATCTTGCCTGATTTCTAAAAAATTAATCACTTCATTTGTAACCTACAATGTTTCATATACACAATCCCTTAAAAAAGCTTGACTCTAGAAATTCTCATCAGTATGGTGACAGTAAATCAATATGATAATCAATGGAAGAAATAATGGAAAGAAGGTTGAATGTAACTGTACTTCTGCAGGCTAAGTGCAGCAGGCATGACAAGGCTGGTTTCACAGCCTCAGCTGGAAGGCAGATTTTTCAGCGCTGGGGTCGGGGGTGCATAGTGCCCCAACTTCTGTGTTGTGGTCCTTTGCTCTTCCCTTTTGCAAGGATGCACTGAATCACTAATTAGACATTCTGTCCTTGCCTTGAGGCATCCCTCATTTCTGGGGCTGCACGAAAACCTAAATACTTCCTGGACAAGTTCAGGAAATGTATGGGTTTTGTCAGATTTTTTGAAAAACTGATGCAATGGCAAGTTGAGGAGACACAAAGGATGGAGTAGAGAAATTAATTTTTTATTTTTTCTTGAGGAAGATAGCTGTTTTAAATTTTCCACGTGTGATGTATGTTTTCCTTCTTCCATAAATCAACTCTCTTCTCAGCAATTTTAGATCTGTGTATTGATCTACACGGACTGTTGTCCTTAATTCTTTCCTCCATTACTCATCAAGTCACTTCCAGGACGGCATGTTCACAGAAATTATTTCCTCCAGTGCTTCTAAAGTTGCTAGAAGACAACATTGGTTTATGACCAGAGGCAACCACTCGACAGGGGCCACGGCCTGTGAACAAAAAACACACTGAGGTCTCCACTGCTCCACCCCAATGCCAAGAAGTAAATCCCCTTTCCTAGTGGCCCCATAAGAACAGAACAGAAAAGAAAGCCACAGATGGTAGGTGCAGCAGTAGGTCCTAAGAGATGCTATACACCAAATGGGACACTATCCTAAGAAGGAGAAATAGGGCCATGATCACCCACAGAGTCAGGGCCCTACCCTCAAAAGACCAAGAACTGGGTAAAGACAACTACATGTAACTCAGAAGTTGCAAGTTACAGGAAAGATGTGGCTGAATTTTGTCTTCAGTTATACTATCTTCCACTGAAATTCTTTACATAATCAGACTGTCTGAAATTGCACCGATTGGAGATCCATTCAGAAGATGGTAGCTTATTACCCATTCATGCATTGGTGCAATTTATATTCAGTCCATTGTTTTCCCCTTAACACATAACCACAGTCCGATTCTTTTTCTCTTAACATAGAACCACTAACAGGAGGTTTGAAGACAGGAGGGAGGTGGAGAGGAGTAGGAAGCGCTGGCTTTGCAGACTGAGCACCACTCAGGGAGGTGTAGTGCTGGGAATGGCTCAGACCAGCAGAGGCTAGTAGAAGAGTCCAGGGCAGGAGGAGTGGCAGCAGGCAAAGAACTGAGAGGTGCACAGAAGGGAGGGTGCGGGGCCAGACGTGGTGCCTCTCCTTGGAATTTCTGCCCAGACTGGGGAAGGCTCGTGAGCACCCTGTCGCGGACGTCGTAGGGTACCTGGGGGATGCAGAGCCGTGTTCAGTACAACTTCCGTATATACATTAAAATGTTGAAATACGGGCTCCTGACGCCACCACTGAAGTCACTGGGTCCAGCTGGGTTCCAGAAATTGCAGACTGTTTCAGATTATAGAAAGGCAAGGCAGTGCAGACACCACATACATAGCTTCACCTCAGTTTGAGCCAAATTACTTATGAAAGAACATGCGGTCTTCAGAGCTTTTTGTATTTCAAATTTGTGGATAAGAGATTGTATTTCATTTCTAATTGATAAACAACCCCCAGGTGCTTCCACCACCCTGGGCCCCCTTCCACAGCTCTCCTGTGACCCAGCCACAAAAAGGCATTGTCTGGCATGTGTGGCAGGAAGTCCCCGGCACACTACTCCAGCACCACCCGCAGATGGGTCCATGCCCTGTGCTGTCTCAGTCTTTGGGTTGCAAAACCTTTCATATGCTTGCCCTTGGGTGGCATTGGAAGCTGGGGGTTCTGTGACCACCCACAATCCTGAGAAGAAGTTATAGTTGTGGTGGGAAAAACCTAAGCTTGCAGTCTGAAGACCATAGATCTATTTTGTCTCTGCCATGCACTAGCTCTTAGACTTTGGGGTAACCCAGTTATCCCCTCTAAGCCTCAGTTTCCTCATCTGTCAAATGGGAATCTCGTATGGTTGTGAGGAGGACTGAAGGAAGCATTTGGAGTTAAAGTGCTTTATATTGCAAATTGCTCCTTTAAATATGATACTATCATTCCTACCTTTGCAGCATTAGGAAAATGAAATAAAACAATGAATGTGAAAGTGCCTTAAACACCATCAATTATATACAAATGTAAAGTTAAAATATTATTGTAGACCTCCCACCGCAGAAGAGGCCCTTGCTTCTCAGGTTTGGGAGGGCAGCCTGTGTAGTGGGACCAAGAAGAACCTATTCCCTTCAAAACTGTCTACCCAACTGCCCATCTCCAGTTTCCCACCATGCTTTGACCTGGTTCCCTGGTAATGAGGCCAGCTCAGGGACCTGCCTTGGAAAGGAGACACAGAAGTGTTGCCAGGGGAAGCAGCCCTCAGGGCATCTTGCACCACTTGTCTCTTCTGAGGGACCCTGCCCCAGCCATAGTCCACTGTGGTTCCCGTAGCCCCACACATAGTCAGAACAGTGGGCTCAGACACCAGCCTTCGCACTCTGTAGCTCCATCTCCTTAGTGAGTCCCTCAGGCTCTCTGAGATTACAGGTCCACAGTATACGTTTAAAATAACAGTACCTACCTCAGAGGGGAGTCACTGAGTTTTGCAAATAGCTAAGTGCTCAGCTACTAACAGAAAGATTGGAGGTTCAAATCCACCCAAGGGGGCCTTAGAAGAAAGGCCTGGCAGTCTACTTCTTAAAAATCACAGCCACCGAAAACCCTATGCAGTACGGTTCTACTCAGACATACATGGGGTCTCCACTAGTTGGAACTGACTGAGTGGCAACTGCCTTACCTCCTAAGTTGGTAGAAAGAAATCAGTTCAGATGCCACACACAAAAGCCTAACTCAAATATGGGGTTATGATTGGCATGGGAAGCTGGGGAGGGTGGCGGCAACTCACTGTAGTGGCACTGAGCTGCTAAAGTCTGCTCGGGAAAAACCAGATCCTTCCTTGAGCGGGCTGAGGAAAGCAGGATGCAAAACCTCGCAGCCAAGGCCAAATTCCCTGCCTTGAGCCTGGACGGACAATTACAAGGTACTGTGCGGAGTGAAAGAATGGAATCCTCAGCCCACCGGGCATCTCCTGAGTTATTTTCCGTGCTCTGCTCTTTTTTGCTTAGTTTTTAGTTCTGGGTTTTTCTCAAATTATAGACTCCTTTTTTTTTTTTTTTTTTAACGTGTGATGTGGGCCCAGGAGAGCTAACAGCATGACGTTCTACAGGACTGATGTGTGTTTTAACTGCAAGGAGCTGAACCCACAGCAGAGAGCTGAACTGAATGTTCCAGAGCAGTGCTCTAGTGGTGCGTGCCTGGCAGTCTGAAGGGGTTTCTGATGAAACTCTGGGCATTGCAGTCCAAGAGGCCTCACTGTTTCTGGCCAGACCCACCAGCCTGCAGTGGAACTGACATGAACACCTAATCTATCATCGATGCACTTGAGCGACTCATTGCATTTTATTACCCGTGTGTGACTGACTTCCGTTGTTATCTAATTATTAAAACAGGAAGCGTGCTTCCAAGAGGCCTTGCTTTACACTTACAGAGCCTTCAGATTCAGTGTGTGACAGTATCAGAGTGGTTTTGTGCCAATGGCTTATAGTGCAGAAATAAATTGCTTTTAGTTGCTTTGTGTTTTTATCTTTGCTGTTTTTTAAAATCCTAGTACTTCTGTCCTGTTAGAATACTACTTTTTGACAGGTGAAGAGAAGGGCATTACCTGTAGGAAACAGTGACCCAAAATTACAATGTATGATTTCTTTTTTGTTTTCCCAGTTTGAATCCTTGAAGTAGGGTAATTGAACTAAATCTGCTTTTACTGTAATATAGGGATTGAACAATTTTCAACTTTGTGGGAGTCTTATCTGAGATTTAATATGCTTAACTAATATGTGTGACATAGTCTAAATTGTGAGTTATCCTCTAAAGATGATAAGACAGACAATTTGAAAATTTAAGCAGCGTAGAAACCATAACCATTCCAAATAATGTCCTAGTTCGTATTTAAAACCTTCTCCTTAATATCTTTTTTATTACATGAAGAACTTTGTTCAAGAGAAAATATATACACCTTCAACGGCACTTGGCTTGGCTGGCTGTAATTATCTATCTTTAAGACTAGATTCATTATATAAGCACACGTCTCGTCTAGAAAAACACAGTACTGATATTCTTAAACTTCAGTAGTTAACCAAAGCTTCAGATTACATATAATAAGGATACAGCAAGATGCTAATTTATCAGCACCTTCAACCCAGGGTTTAGGTTTACCATGGCAAGTACCTGGGGTTCCTTCTTGCTTTGGAATTTCGTTGTCACTGGTTTTGTTTAACACCTGACTGAGATTCATCGGGGAGGTTTTATGGCAGTTCTTGGGAAAGCAAATTATTGACTTGCATTGTCTCTCCAGACCCAAGGGGCAGGTTCTCCTCGTTCTTCTCCCAGCCACACCATCAGCAGGCCAATCCCCATGCCCATCCGGTCAGCTTCGGCCTGCCCCGCCCCGACGCACATGCCTCAGGACTCTCTCACCGGGGTCGGAGGAGATGTACAGGAGGCTTTTGCACAAAGTAAGTGGGTTCTACTTTTATGTGGAAAATAAGTCATGAAGTGTACTGAGTGGATGAGAGCTACCAGAGCTATACAGAAGATATTCTGTGGCTTTTTTAGAAACTCCCTTCCCTAATCTCTTCCTTCCTTTTCCATTTTACCTTCCTTCTATCACACTGCCTCATTTTCCTGTGAGCTTTCCCTGGGGGGGAGAAAAAGTTGCCCTCGAGTGGATTGAGCGGATTCAGACTCATAAAAACCAGTGATTATCATGGGGTCAAATTTGATCCTAGAGAGTAGAACTGCCCTGTAGGGTTTCCAAGGAGTGGCTGATGCGGTGTAACTGCCAACTCTATAGTTAGCAGCTGAGCTCTTAATAACCACCGTACCACCAGGGCCCTGAACGTTTACTGAGAACTGGAAATCTTTCGGCCACTTTCCCCGTAAACTTTATATATGTAATCAGTTTTAAAATTGTGAAGTATCCTGTTTCCTACTGTCTTCTTTTTATATCAAACTCCAGACTGGGATAGAACCGTCCCAGATTTTTAATCAAGAGGAGAGACAGAAAGCCTTTTAGGCATTTTACAGAGTCCCTGTTTGGATGCCCTGAAGGGTTGAATGCTCGCCTCTGCGATAAGGGGCTGCTAGGTAGACTTCCAGGTAAGAGGAGGAGCTTAGTGAGGGGAGATGATACCCCAGTGCAGGGAGTTCACTAATGTGGAAGCGTTAGTACTTGTTAAAACCTTTTCTTACCATCACTTTTTAAATTTACTGTGGAAAAAAAAAGCCTCCTACAAACCAGAACGCCTCTCATCTCATTTCTAGAACTAACAACTATTAATAGTTTGGTCCTTACTAATGTTTTGCTTACATAAAGATAGACATATACAAGTGTATGTGGATAAACACGTACTCTTTATTTTCATACACACAAGATCAGAAATTGCATTTTGATCTGTAATTTGTATTTTCTTTGTCTTAGTAATATGCCATGACCATCCTTCCAGGTCTTCACATACAAATCTAAGGAAAAGAGAGGGAGGTGTAAGGACTACTTTTAAGGCAAGGATCATAAAGAAAGTTAAAACATAAAACATAGACTTGAGAAAATCATTTCCATCAGAGATCAGTAGAAAAAGATATCTGCCCAAACAAAACAGGCAAAGGATAGGAGCAGAGAGAAGACATATAACTGACAAGAAAGATATGAGCAAATGTTCAATAGCAAAACTAATTGTAGAAGTACAAATTTTAATAAATGTCTTTCTTTGCCTAGCAGATTAAAAATTATGAAATTAATATTGATAACAAAGAGGGATAATAAGAGTGAGAAGAAATAGAGCTTCTTTTCCATTGGCGGGATGGGAAGGAGTATGAATACGTACTAAAGGGAGAGAGGACGAGGAATCCTTGAGTCTCTTTTGAGGGAAACAGGAAGATCTGTATGTAATATCGCTTTTTCTTCTCGAAACTGATGTGATTCAGGAGTTTTTCATGGGAATTACAGATAACTTTGGTTTTTTATGTTTAAAGAGAGAAAAAAGTCCTTTCCTTAAGTTACATTTCTAGTAAATTTGCCATGTTTTAAATCATTTGAACTTCTATTATAATTAATGTTTTACTTGCTTTAAATTTTTAATTTAGCTATATTTATTATTGCCATCTGAGAAATGTTGCAATAGAACGGTTTATCACAGAAAGTTCATGCTACATAAATTCATTTGTGTAGGTTAGTTATTTGAAATCTTGAACCCTTTATTCTAAAGTTAGCGTGGTGATTAGCCCTCTACACCATTTCCCCCAAGCCTGCTCCTACACCAGCCTACAAATGCCCATTTAACCTTTAGCATACCTAAAACATGGTAATAATTCCTTTCTGCTGCATAGAAATATAAGTTTTGATTCAGGGTATCAAACAAATGAAAGAAAAATCTGTTGATTCCAAGTCATACTGACCCTGTAAGGACAGAGCAGAACTGCCACATACGGTTACCAAGGAGTGGCTGGCGGTTTCAAACTGCCAATCTTTTGGTTAGCAGCTGAGCTCTTCACCACTGTGCCAACACGGCAGGCGTGTATATGTGCCATGTCTTGGCAGCAGGAGCCAGAGTTCTTGAGCCTTTTGCCATACTCTGGGTTCTCTGGTACACAGGTTTCTCATTCCTAAAATCAAATCAGTCACCACCAAGTCAATGCCAACTCATGGCAACCCCATAGGTGTCAGAGTAGAACTGCTCCATGTGGTTTTCAGTGGCTGATTTTTTCAGAAGTGGATCACGAGGCTCTTCTTCCAAGGGGCCTCTGAGTGGATTCACCGTTTTGGTTAGTAGCTGAGCACTGACTCATGGTGACCCTATACCACCAGTGACTCTGTTTCCTTTATCTAAGAGAGACCTTTGTGGTAGAATGAGCTCTGGGAGCCCTGTTAGGGGAACAAAGTGTGATTGTGAAGGTCAGAATCCAGTGTACCCTGCCACCAAGGAGTGCCTGGAAAAAAAGGAGCAGCTGGGAAGACAGCTCTTCTGGCAAGCTAGACACTTTATCTGTGTGGATTTTTCCTAAATGGGGTGATCACATGTAATGTTTTACCCAAGACTGTCTCGCTTTGCACTGGGTGCCGTTATCTTATTAATCCCGCCTCCCATCTAATGCTCAAAATTGTCCCTGTGCACCAGTGTTCATCGTAGCGTTAATCACAACAGCCAAAAAGATGGTAACAACTCAAATGTCTGTCAACAGACAAATAATAAACAAAAGGTGTTGTGTCTATACTGTTGAATATTACTTAGTTATAAGGAGAAATGAAGTTTGATACATGCTATGTCATTGCTAAAGCTTGAAAACATTATCTTGAGTGAAATAAGTCAGATACAAAAGGACAAATATGATATGATCTCACATGAAAAATATCTAGAACAGGCAAATCGGAAAAACAGAAGTTTATTAGTGGTTACCAGGGAGTGAGGGAAAGGGAGGAATAGGCAGTTATTGCTTAAGGAGAACGGAGTTTCTGTTTGGGATAATGAAAATATTCAGAAATGATTAGTGGTGCTGGTTGCACAGCATGGTCGATAGACTTAATTTCACTAAATTATAACTTGGACATTGTTGAAATGGCAGTTTGTGGTTGTCATTGTTGGTTTATTATTATAAATGCAGTACCACAACAGTTGTTTTAATTGCCCTAGTTTGGACAATAAGTTATATGTATGCCTGTCATTAGCCACCCCATCTGACATGGCACTGTCCATGGTGTATTTTGTTTAGGAAAGGAATAAAAGCACTTCTGAGAAGAAATATTGGAAGTGTTCTTGTTTTAGGATGTCAGTGGAAATGATAACAAGCAATATAATAATTTAGAGAGGGGAAAAGTTTTATTATTATTGTTGTTTATAAGGTTCAAGAAGAAATTTAAGGAATGATTTGCTGGTGGCAGCCGACTCCATCACGAACACCATGTCCTCCCTCGTGAAAGAGCTGAATTCGGGTGAGTCCCTGCCCACCTCAGCCGTCTGCTCGTTGCAGAGGGAGCCGGGAATGTGGGGGTCTCGACTGGAAATCTGCTCATTGGCATATGTCAAAAGACTTACCGGAGGTCTATGTGACATTGTTTTGGTGCACTCAGATTTTTTAGTGATGTTTATATTTTGTTAATTGGAAGATATAAATATGTGCTCAATAGCGAAAAGGAGGAAAATGCATACAATAATAAAGAAAAGTATTAAGATCAATCTATAATTCTAGGATACAAAAATAACCTCTATTAACTTCTTTTTTATTTACTTTCTCATGTGTCTAAAACACTACATATAAGTTACTCTGTTGATTTATAAAACAGTGCTGAAATCTGTGTGTGTACATGTGTGTGTGTGTGCGCGCTTTTGTATCTTGCATTTCACCTCAGCACATGACTTTCCTATGCCGAAAAGATGACATTCCAGTCTATGTAGAAGCCCCTTGGAAGAGAAGCCTGAAGGTCTGTTTTTGAAACATCAGCCACTGAAAACCCTAGGGCGGGCAGTTCCACTCTGAGACACATGGGGTCCCACGAAGTCAAAGTCAAATTCAGTGACAACTCATGGTAGTGGTAGTGGTGGGCCGGAGACAGATCTTATCCCTTTTGTGCTCCTCTTATTTTCTGCTTTGGATTTTTGGTTTATACCATGTGCTTTCATTAACGGAAGCATGCTGAATCATTGAATGTTTGAATTTTTGGTAGGTAACAAGGATTTTTTTTTCTTGTCCCCTCCCACAGTCTTACCCCAAATATTTAGTGGTACATGAGAAGTACCACTAATTATACCCCAGAGTTTCCACTGGGGCCTATTAGGACATATGTATAACAAATAAAATTTTTCAACATTTCTATTTTTCCTAAAAAAAGTCAGATGCCTCCCAGAATACCCTATAAAAACAGTAATTTTCAGGGCATGCTCATTTCTTTGGTTTCAAACAGCCATGAGGTCCCTGCCTTAGAGCAGCACATACTGTCAGTGACGCCACGGCTTCCCAGGAAATCTTCAGAGACAGAAAGAGTATCTCGTCCCTAAAAGTACCCATGAGCAAGGAAGGATTATGTTGCCATGGTCCTGTTTGGAGTAAAATTACATTTTTTCCCAGACTTTCACAATTATTTCACAATATCATACTCAGTGATAAACTTACTTGGGTGTAGATTTCTGCTGGATTTTCTGATTATGCCCTTAGGATACTCACTCAGATGTCACGAGCCTAGATTTTAATTGTATTTTGTTGTTTCATGACAATTTTAAAAGGTTTTGTGCTCTAGCTTCTGGGGGTATGGTTTTAACTAAATGCAGCCAGTGGAAATGATGGCTCCCTTACTAATATGCATTCTCAGTGCATCATGGTCAGAAGATGCAGTCTAAGAAAAAGGGTATTCATTTTGTATTGTTCAGTTGTTAGTTCAGATACAGGTGAATTCTCTCCCGGCTCTCAGACATCTGTAGGCTTGTGCTGTCTCTCCACTGTACTTCACAAAGCCCTGGAAAACAGGTGGAAACACAGGGAGAGAGACAAGGCCTTGAAAACAGAATGATTGGAATTCAACACCTTCCATGTATTTGCTCTGTGCACTTGTACGGGGTATTATGCTCTCCGAGCTCCAGATAGGAGCCCTGGTAGTGCAGTGGTTAAGCAATCAGCTGCTAACCAAAAGGTCATTGGTTCCAACCCACCAGCTGCTCTACTGAAGACAGATATGGAGGTCTTCTCCCATATTCCCAGCCTTGGAAATCATACCATTATAGTTGTACTCTGTTCTGTAGGGTCACTATGAGTTGGAATTGACTCAACAGCAATGGGTTTTTGAACTTTAGCCCCTTTATCTCTAAAATGAGACAGTTATACAAAGCTGAGTTGGGTGCAATATGAAATGATGTATAAAAACCACCTGACACACAAACTATGTGTATATCTAGTAAGTGTGCGTGCACATGCGTGCGTGTGTGTGTGCGTGCGTGTGTGTGTGTGTGAGTTTACATGCTTTGGAATCAGAAGCATTTGGTTCACTCCCAACCTTGAGATTAACAGATTTTGGTACCTCGAGCTGCGGTTCCTCCATCTGTACATTGAGAGTCACAGCAGTGATTGCAGTCATCTAGGGTTAAGTCAGGATCAAATGAGATGGCACGTGTGAAGCATGATTTGCACAGGGCCTGATTGCTGTGCCAGCTCTGCGCCCCAAACTACTGAATATCTACTAAACAGCAATATTTCCATTGAAACAGAAGATCTGATTTTGCAGTTCTCATTTGCCAGAGATCTTAAAGTAGTGAATCAGGAACACTTAAACAGTTGCATGGTTTTTCAACACCTTTCCCATACAGTTTTGGAAATATTCAGCATTGCATAATGCTCTGGCTGTGTAAAGCATTCTCCTGTTCATATTCTCATTTTCCTCATAAACAGTGACCATATGGGAGGAGCAAGGCTGGCATTATCCCATTTACTAAAGTGAGGATAAAGGGTATGATGGTTAAGAGACCTCCCTTCAGTATTTCCATAATCTTTGGATAAAGGAAAAAGTCATTGGGGCCAGATCAGCTGAGAAGGGAGAGTGTTCCTATACAGTTATTTGTTTCCTAGCTAAAAACTCCCTCACAGACAGTGCCATGTGAGCAAGTGCATCGTCGTGATGAAAGAGCCATAAGTTGTTGGCAGACCTGATCTGGCCCCCAATGACTTTTTTTTTACGTGAGGATAAAGGAAATATTGAAAGGAATACATTTTGATAACATTCAAGACATCAAGGGTAATTCGATGACAGCTCTGATGGCCATTCCGGTAGAAGAGTTCCAAAATTGCTTTGAAGGGTGAACTAGGCACCGGCATCAGCACATAGCTTCCAAAGGGGAGTACTTCAAAGATGACTGTACTGATATCCAGCAATGAGGTATGTAACACTTAGAACAATTAAGTTCGTGGACTTAATTGTCAGACCTCATACTAATACTGTATGGGATTTTAAACATCTTTACAGCATAGATATGCAAATACATATCTTACCAATTAACACATCTCTGATATTCCTTAAGACAGACATCACCAGATACTTGGTTACCAATACTGGTCATGTAGTAAGGTTATAACAACTGTAAGAAATCTGAAAATCCCCAAAAAAAATCCTGGATTTAAATTTCTTAACCTTCTATAATTAGAATTAAATTATTTCACTATTGTTGCTGCTATTTAAGATTTAAAAATACCAAATAGGATAAAAAACAGTAATTAATAATTATAAATAATAGCATGCACTCATTACCCTAGCAAATGATGACTGAAAAGTTACTTTTATAGAAATATCAATTACTGCTTCCTAATACTCTTAAGATTGTTTAAATTATTAAGTAAATACTTTTTGTGTTGCGTGGTTAGTATTTCCTAATTTACAGTAATGTTAAACAAAAGCAATGACTTTAATGAAGAATTTTCTAGAGGGGGAAAATGGAAATTTTAATGAGTTAAAGTCATCCTTAAGAGACAAAAATTTCTCATAACATTTCTGTGGCTTAAAAGAAAGTGCTATGTACCAAATGATGTTATGGTCATTCATATCAGTGTCAATTCTCATTTAGAAAAATATAACATTTGACTTAAGTGCTATGACTGGTAAATATACATAGCACAGATTATGTTACAGTATGTCTAGCCTTTTATTTGCAGGTCATAAAACTCTGACAAGGCATTCTTCATTTCTTTAATTCTACTTGACAGAGGTGGGCAGTGAAGCAGAGAGTAATGTGGGTTCTGAATTTGCAAGGACTCAGTTTGAGGATCTAGTTCCATCACCAACCTCCGAAAAGGCTTTTCTCGCACAAATCCACGCCCGAAAACCTGGGTACATTCATGGTGGAGCCGCCACAAGTGCCATTCGCAGTGACATGTGAGTATCCTGTACTGGAGCACTTGTCTTACTATCAGAGTGATCTGTTAGGAACAAAAAGAAAATTACAGCAGAGTTGCTTAGTCTTGTGTTCTGGGAAAGGATGATATAGTTGCCCTGTCTGCTAAAAGAAGTGGAAGTGTACTACCTTTAAATCTGGCATTTCTACTTTTCTCTCTTGCAATTTCTGGGGAGCATCCATAACTTCAGAGCCCCGGGGGTGCAGTGGTGAGGAGCTTGGCTGCTAACCAAAGCTCCCCACTGCATGGAAGCACCAAGGACACCCTTCAGTAAGGGTATCCTGTCTTTGAGCTTGATAAAACAAGTTTTGTAAATTATACAGCTTTAATTGTTTTCTTATTTTGAAGTACGTCTGATGGCATTATGTGTGGAAAAGAACTTCAGGTAAGTGGCCCCCACAGCAGCTTCCACAGGGGGCCCCAAATAATCAGTTGTCGTAGCCATTGGCAGTCACAGCCTCTCCTCATTCACCTTGGAAAAAATAAGGGCCAAAGATTCCGCTGGACCAAAATCCACACCAAACGGTAGCTTTGAGGGGATGGATCAGACATTCTTAAATGTCCTTTGGACTTTCATTGCTCCCAATGAGACAGTTTTCTTTGTTAAGATAACCACTCATCCCGAAATGGGCCTCATCACTGTAGATGATTTTTCAGCCAAGAGCAAGGTCAACTTCAAATTGCTCCAGAGCCTAGTCAGCAAGTGTATGGCACAATCTATGGTCATCAAACTTCAGTTCTTGAGTTAAAACAATTTTGTAAGGGTAAAGCTTCAAGACCAGATGTAAAGTCTGCCAAATTGTGGTCGATTAAAGGCCCAGTTCTTGTGCTCGGTGAGAAATTCATTAGGATGGTTCTCACATCCGCTCTGATGAACAGTGGCAGTGTTTTCACTGGAACACATGGTTCATTGATGCACACACTGTGTGGCTGGCAACACACCAAGTTGTCTGAAATTTTTTGATTAAATGTGGAGTTGTTCTATCAGTGGGATGATTATGTGCATTGCAAGTGCACATAACTCCATTGAATGTTTGGCAAGTGGAACACCCATTTTGATGATAAACTTTAATAATTTCTATGCATTGTTAAGTCATGTAACTTTCCATGGCTGTTTGTCAAGAGTAATTTTAAAAAAGTGATGAATATGGCCACTATAGCTTCCTAGATATGGCTGCCATGAGCTGTCAGAAATAGGACACCCTATTGAAGACCTTTTATGTGGCAGTCTGCTTTTGTAAAGCTGTTTAGCCTTGGAAACTCTGTTGGACTGTTCTACTCTGTTACATGGGATGTGAGTCAAAACCAACTCAACAGCAACAATATGTGGTACAAAAAGTGTACACTTGACTGATAGCCTGAAAGTTGGTGGTTTGAATCCACCCAGCAGTACAACAGAAGATAAGTCTGGTGATCTGTTTCTGTCAAGATTAGCACCAAAAAATAAAACCCCGTGGGTCAGTCCCACTCTGTGTGTTGTTCTGCTCTGTAATATATGGAGTCATCGTGAGTCCAGATCAACTCAATGGCAACTAACAACAACAAAATGAAATAAGTAAATATATAAATCTCATTATACACTAATCTAATTTGGGTAACATTGGATAATTATTACTAAATACAAGTTAAAAACCTGACCCTTAAAAGAATTTTTGTTCTCTTCTATATCTTGGTAGAAGCCAGTGGAGTCGGTGGCATCCCCTCTAGGCTTTCTGTGACCTAGCGTAGCTCAGGAGCCCTGGTGTCACAGTGGTTAAGAGTGCCGCTGCTAACAAAAAGGTTGCCAGTTTAACTCCACTAGCTGACACTTGGAAACCGTCTAGGGGCAGTTCTGCACTGTCCTGGAGAGTTTCTGTCAGTTGGAATCAGCTCAGTGGCAACAGATTTGGGTTTTTTGGATTTAAAAAAGCTCAAAGGAAAGGGAAGGAAAGCTGAGAAATGAAGGCAAAGCTAGGATGGACCTGCAGGCGCTGCTGGGGAGAGACAAGGGGAAAGAGTAAAGAGAAGAAGTGACCTGTTAGGAAAATGAACCTGACTGTGTGGAGCAATGGTGGGAAACGGTGAGCAAAGGCTGAAAACAGGAATTGTTAAAGCCAAAACACCGTGTAAGGGTGAGAGCACTTCATGTGAAAAGTCCGTCAGACTAGCCTCGAAGAAAGAACTGCGTGTTTTAAACACCCGAAAGAAAAGTCAGTCAGAGGCCTCTCTACTACTTGCGCTCTCAACCGAAAAAGAGTGAGCAGAAAGATCGGTGATAATGTGGGTTATAAGTAGACCTGGTCTGACAGCCAGCTGTGAAGGGCACAGCATAAGATCAAGACAAAACAGTCGCAACGTAATTTCAGTTGGCAGTATGTTGTTGCTTTTAAATTTAGTTGGCTTTGGCTTCCTTTCTTTACCTGTATAGTTTAGGCTTTGTTGTTTTTTTATTCAAATAATGAGTTACTTGTCATGTGTTTTGTCTGGTAAATACATATCTGTTTGACTTTTTTATAATTTAGCATTTCCATGGTGTTACATGAAATCTCTTTGCTCCAGTCCCAGGATCAAAGACTGTGGCTTCAGCTGCTCCTCGGCTGGCCCTGGTGTGCGAAGCAGCAGTAGCAGCCGAAACAGCAGCCACAGGAGATGGGGAAGGAAGGTTCACAGAGGCCTCACAGCCCCACTGAGACTAGCCCAAAACTCAAATGGCAAGAGCATGTATACGGATAGGAATCAACAGAACAATGACATTTATCTATGCCGTCCGAATATGTACTGTGCTTTACCACAAGAATATTCTACGGACATAATCTAGACCTTTGTTCAGTCCCACCAAGAACTTGACATACACTGGGATAAATAGATACCATTAGACATTAGTGAATGACATCATTTTTATTTATTACATAGTAGAACTGGGCAATTTACGTGGATCATTTAGATTCAGAGCTAGTATAAATATTTAGGTTTAAGATCTCTGAATTGGAGAATTAGTCTGGCTGATATAGACTAACTAATATTCTGAGACTTGATTGTACTGTAAAAAATAAAGTGTGTGTGTATGTGTAAGTAACCTCCTATACCTATTGCCATCAAGTCGATTCCAACTCATAGTGAACCTATAAGACAGAGTACAACTACTCTATAGAGTTTCCAAGGAGTGTCTGGTGGATTGGAACCACCAACCTTTCAGTTTGCAGCTGGAGCACTTAACCACTATTCATGAGTAACATAAAGTAACATAAGGAGAGTTAAATTATGAACAAATGTCCTTAATTATGATTTCATTTCAAGGCTCATTCTACTTATTCAAAGTGTTCTCAGCTTCCATATAAAAGAAAGCCCCCACACTGGGAAAATTTTATGTCCTCTCAAAAGATAAGTCTGCTTTTCATTACATTTGGAAAGCGTTTAAAAGACCAACCAATCCCTATGAACCATAAAAAAAAGTAGATTACCAGTTAGCATGAGTCTGCCATAGAAAAATGCATGTGAGAATACCCTGTTTGTATATTTCTGCTAACTTCTAAAGTTGTTTAACCATTTCTTGTAGGTGAAAGAAGCCTGCAGGCCTGGAAGTGAATTGAACAACTAATGAAGGGAGAGAGTGCCCACAAAACTTCAGTGAACCCAGGAATGTCACTCCTACTTTTTCCTAAGATTGTCTCTCAACTTCCACCTGTGGTTTGTTCACAGTGTCACAGAAGATGGGGACCCCTGTGTGCAGCCCGAGGATGAGAACTATGAAAATGACTCTGTCCGGCAGCTGGAGAATGAGCTCAAGATGGAAGAGTATCTGAAACAGAAGCTGCGGGATGAAGCCTACCAGGTACCAGGGAGCCAAGCCACGCGCCCACCGCTCCCACCCAGCCTTCTGCTAGCTGAGTCTCTGACATTACTCGCAAGATCAGTGCCTTCTCCTTCCTCCACCCTCCCTTGCCTGAGTTTTCTGGTTGTACTCCTTATTTCGTGTATTCTAGAAAAGGGAAGCTGCAAATACGTCCCCTAGCTGTCAATCACTATGTGTTCTTACAACTTTTAAGGCAGTAAGTGAAAAAGAGGCCTTAAGGCTTTTACAGAAGTATAGTGATTCATAGTCCAGACTCAGCCGGGATCATTAAGACAGATATTTTTCATTACAGATTTAAAAAACATATAAAAAGTAGGGCATGGGGAAATTGAATAAGCAGAATCATGCCACCTCCTCTGTGAGGGAAGTGGATGCCATAATCTGTCCCTTGAAACACTCATCCTCTTCTTCCCTCTTCGCACACCTCATGCCGCATGTAAGTATGACAGTGACAGACCTCAGGGAGAAATATGGGGGACCATAGGTCCCATGTTCAGCATGACAGTGACTGATAGATCTTTCAGATGTACCAGACTATGTGAACCCGTCTGAGAGGTCACTCCCGGTAGCATATGACATTGGGAAGACATGTAATTTTTCACTCATCCTGAAGGAGATGCCGTTATTCCCCAAAGAGATTGTTCTACTGCCTTGTTCGTCTTTCTTCTGTGTTTCTTTTCCCTTTAATCATCAGGTATTTTGTGGAGGCTCTGGGGGTTCGGGGCTGTGTGCCTGCTCAGAGTCACCCTTCTCTGGGCCACATAGGTTATTTCATCACGTTAGGCTTTCTGTCCCAAGGCTGCCTGACTTTCCTAGATCAGCAGCGACCATCTTACTCTGCTAAAGTAAGAGAGACAAACTGGAGAACAAACTACCTTCTACTTCTCATATGTTTATAAAGTAAGCCTTGAAATAGTTTCCTAAGCAGAAAGTAACAGAGATGGAATTTGAAGCCTACGGTCCCACCCAAACAATACAAAACAAAAGCTTTGGAGTGTTCCATTCCCTTTTGTAGATTAAGAGCTGTGTTTCATAAGGAAAAAAGAGGTTGGTCTATCACAAAAATAAAAAATAAATGAGAGACTAAATATGAAAAGGAGGTGGTATAAGCCATTCAGCTGATAACCAAAAGAGTGGAAATTTGAGTGTAGCAGGGCACCTCAAAAGAAAGGCCTGGTGACTTACTTCTGAACAATCAACCGCTGAAAACTCTGCGGAGCACAGTTATACTCTGACACACTTGGGAGGTCTCCATGAGTCCATCTGGTCTCAGTGGAAAGTGGTTTTACATGTGCCGGGCCATCTTCTAATGCTACAGAGACTGTCAAAGTCTCCTTGACACAAGACCTGTGCAGAATGGTCTTTCTTTGCAACTTCTGTAACTTGTCCACAGAAGGGAATTAGCCTAGAAGGAAGCTGCCAGAACATCTCTGGGAAGACTGAGAGATGGCATTCCTATAAGGTCTCATTTGGCTTTGGTACACTGAGAGACAGAGGAATGGCTCAGTCATCAATATTCTGGTTTATGCTGTTAAAGGCACCTGTTAGGCCTCCCGCCTTGGGCTCATCTCAGTTTCTGGATTTTGGTAACAATAGTCACTAAAATTGTGGAAGTCCTATTTTTTCTTTTTTTCAAGGAGGCAGCCTTTCACCAAGCCATATAAAATGTTAGAATTTATTAATTTTAATTGTTAGAAATGTAACCTTATGTGAGTGAAATGAAGGGAAATTCTGTTCATGACTTAATAGCCACTTGGAGTTTTGCCATCACCTGGTGAATATTAAGCTCCTCTCTCTCCTTTTCCTTCCTGCCAAGTGACTTCAAAGTCCATGGGCAGGATAGGAGCTGAGAGAATGTAATGGGCCTGTGTCTCTCTACTCAAGACATATGCCCTGGAGAACGCAAAGTGGCTGCCTTGAGCGCCTCGACAGCACACCGTCGTTGGATGGATCTGAATGCTACCTTCATGCTCTGGACTTGCTCTCTTTGTCTTTATGCATGCCTTTCAGCCAAATAATTCACCAGCTTGACTGCATCACAGACTTGATATGTCACCTTTCTTGTTTGTGTCCTTTGTCACCCACAGGTCAGCTTGCAAGGTTGAATGCAATATCCTTTTATCACTCTCCTCTCAAGTAAGTACCTCTTATTTAGGAGGAAGTGTGATCACTGTACACTGAATTCTGACGACTTGTAAATTCACAGTCACTCTCACTCAGTTGTTTCTCTCTAGTCAAATGTCCTCCTTCCCTGCTGATAGCCAAGACTCATCCCTGTCTATGGAGCATTTTCTTTATAAGCCAGGGAAGATTTGGTAGGCATCTTGAGGAGTTGATATGTTTGTTTTATTCATTAGGAAAGTGGCACAGTGACTTCCCTCATGCTGGAGGTGCCTGGGAAATTCTCTGTGACTGTGACATTTCTATAACCACATCACCAGTCCATAGCAGCATCCAAGCTGATAGCCTCTCTAACGCTGGAGAAGGAAAAACAACCTCACTTGTTCAGCACTGTTAGCAATGGGTCAGCTTCCTTAGTCATTCTACACTTAGTGCCCAAACAGCCAATGTGTGAGCCTTCAGAACTCAAAGTAAAACTGTGTATAATAAAAGAAAACAAAATAATTGAAGCATGGAGGAAACGTGTTTTTTGAATAGTTGAGTGAAATCCATTGTGAAATTCAGCCGAACATCAATTAATTTTAAAAACCATTGATGGGACACGTGATTACACCCGGGAATCCACTTAAATACATCTTGTCCAAGACTATCAATGGCCCCTCAATAATTTGTTTAATGTGGAGAGAATGACACTTGGCTGACAAGATAACTTCAGTGTAGTGATACGAAGCATGGCTCTGGACTCCAGTTGACCTGGTTTCGAATGTGGGTTCTTCCACACGCTAGCAACATAACCTTGGGCAAACAGCTGAGCCTCAGTTTCCTCTGTACAACATAGGTCATGGCACCCCGTCACAGAGAAGTGGTAATCACTGGTACACTGTTTTTAAAGAGCTGCCTGTAGTGACCAAAATGCTCCTCTTTATTAAGAGTGAACGACATTCCTGCTACGTCCATTCAGTAACTGAAAGTTGCTATTGCTATTGTAGATGAGAGTGACCAGGAATCAGAACTATCTTGTTTTTCTCTCCTTGTATAAATAAGGCTAGCACCCATTTGCAATGAGTTGGTGCATCTCAGACTACGCTCACAAACAACTCTACATGGTTTCTTTGGCTCCAGCTAATGGCCAATTAGATGTCCCTCATTATAGTTCCAAGTATGCCCATCTCCCACAGTAGTCTGGCTGTACTGGTCCAAGGGCTTGTCTCTCCTTTAGTTGAACATCGGCCATGGAAGTCCCTGTCTTCACAGTGAACTTGACATTAAATTCTATCAATTCCAGTTGTGAAATTGAAAAAGAGCTATGTATCTCCTAAATGACACGTCAATTAGCCATGAATACGTTTTAGCTCAAATGGTATTGACCTCCTGCCTCAGGTGTCAGGTTAAGATGAAGCAAGGAAAAAAAAAAAAAAAAACCTCATGGCATAATTGCTATAATGAACACCACATGCTCTCCTGACTTCGTATGATTGGAGCTAAACAACCCCCAGGAGCTGTTTTGGAAAATATTCATTCCAGTTATAACAAACCTGGTCCCAGAGGAGCAGGCCGTCTCCTCTAATAGCGTGTTTTTCCCTTAGTTCCGGCAGGGTGATCATTTTTATTCCACCCATTATTTAAACATTCATAGCCAATTCTAAGAAAAAATAACCTTTTTGAAAGACCAGTAAGACATCTGTGACATGAATGCCAATAAAACGTCCCGTTTCCTTCTACCGAAAAGCCAGAATTTTCAGTACTTCAACAGGGTTTAGGCCATTTTTACCTTGTGTTGCAAATTTAGCAGTGAAAATTTTAAAAAGTTCTGCCACTGTACCCTAGCTAGCTGACATTCCACAGGAGTCTGACAGGAGCCAGCCTCTCACTAACTTAGCCACTTGGGCAAAATTCACTGAACGCCGATAGAACACTGCAGGAGTGAGTGGCTTCTCATTGCTGCTGCTGGTTTTATCCTACGCTGATTTGTCTTAATGGAACCAAGAAACAGAGCTGAAATTTTAGTTCAGTTTCTATGATTGAAGTCTTTTTGTTAGTACTCTAACAATGCTACAAGACCCGAAATTATCCCAGAATGTGTGCATCTCATAACCAAGAGTCCTGGAGACACCTTCACTGGCTGAAAGTCAGTTAGCCATCCACCGAAGCAGAGTTCTGTGCAAATCGGTAAAGGGCAGAAGGTAGGACACCAGAGAAATGCAAGACCACCCTCTGCCCTGTTTGAAAATAAATGTACACTTATTAGCATATTAAAAAGAGTGAGTAGAGTTAAACCTGACTTATTGTTTATCAGCTATCCACTTTTGAAGAAAATATACATAAGGCTTAGCACTTAAGCTGTGGAGTCCACCAAGGCTTCATCTGAGGCCACCCAGGTTTCAGATGTCTCCTTTTACCATCCTCTAAACACAAGTATACCATTCTCCTTGGCCAGCCCCGTCCTAATTCTGGATTTAGGGAGACTGGACAATCAAAAGCAGATTTTTTTTTAAATTAACTTGACATTGTGATGTTAGATCAGTGGGCTTATCTGTTGCACACAAATGGCCCTGCATAGGCCACTGAACCGATTCCAACCCCTGTCATAATCAACATAAAAGACTTCTTGGTCTTTCTTTCATAAGTCCTAAGACAGTAATTCCTGACTTTCATAGGAACAAAGTAGAGGGTGTATGTGTGTAGACAGTGTGTGTGTGTGTGTGTGTGTGTTGGAGGGGAGGGGTGGGATGAGTCTTAAGCTTCATAGCTTAAGATTTTAGGAAATAGTTTTATTCTTAAAACAAAAATACACATTCCTTATTCCCAGGCAAGCTATAGTCAGACAGATGCTGAAAGTAACATGAGAGCTGGTGATGCTGGAGAGCGCTGCACCCACACAGACGAGGAGGACAGCAGCCCGGCAGCCTCCTCACCGAAGAGAGGAGCCACCACACTCAGCCCTCCCGGCAAACCCCACCCTAAAGACCTGTTCTGCCGACTGTAGCGCAGCTAACGTTTTATTCTAAAATTGGTAGTTCATAGGTGTATGTTTTGAGAAGAAAAACAAAAGACTCTTATTTAAAGCTAACTTAATCAGCTCCCTCTTCTGTAACCTGGCTCTTCTCTGGTTAAGAACACAGGCTGACCCCCACACTGCTGTTCTTCACAATGGCAGTATTAACCGCATTCTTCAACCTTTGCACATGATATGGAACCTGTTCAGTTTACAATGACATTATTAATACTGTTTCTAGCTAGATGCTTGATTTCTGAATTCTTTT
Organism: Heterohyrax brucei; assembly: GCA_028571685.1. Taxonomy (NCBI): domain Eukaryota; kingdom Metazoa; phylum Chordata; class Mammalia; order Hyracoidea; family Procaviidae; genus Heterohyrax; species Heterohyrax brucei. The sequence continues at coordinate 44,354,224 of CM053152.1, forward strand.
GACATTTTAGCAAAACCATTGATTGTACACTGTACTTTTTTTTCCCCACAGCAACTGGAAAACAACAACCGCTTGCAATGAGTCACTCACCCTGGTGGATTTGTTCCTGAGTGTATAGACTCAGAGTCCTGTGGCAAGGGAGGGTCCTTGGCCTGCATGGCCTGCAGTAGACACCAAGTCTCTATGCTCAGTGACTCAAACCAAACACCCCAGGGCTTCTTTCCCACTTGGAGTTTTCTTTTAAGATACTAACAAATCAGCCATAGAATTTAGTGTAAATATTTTTTTTTCCAAATATCATATTCAAAAACCAGGCAACATTCAAATTATATAGAATCTAGTTTTTAAAATCAGCACAGATCTTCTTAAAACTGTGAACTATGTTTTGAAATACTCGTTACTAAAGCTGTTTATAAACCACAGGTGCCATAAGATCCCCAAATGGACTAAAGTGATCCATGCTTCCCGTGGTCTTGTTTCCTCTCGTTTTAGCTTTAGGGAGCATGTCTCTAACTGCACCACTCATTGCCGAGTTCCCTATCAGGTTGTTTGGAGGCCTTCAGCTTTAAATGTACAGGCTTAAAGTGCGCTTGCAAACATTCGCTCGCCTTTTGTTTCTGAATGTTGATTGCCTTAGCTGGCCACCTGGTGTTCTGCATGCAGCCTTCTGTTGTCGTGTGAGAGGAGACAGGCTCTTCTAAGTTGAGCTGGGATTTTGCACTCAGTAAAAAGCTGATGTGCAAAAGACTATCAAAGGAAGGAAGATGACAGACTCTATAGATGGTCCTTTTTGTGGGTCCTCTTAAGGGAGAGGAGCCCTGGTGGCACAGTGGTTAAAAGCTCAACTGCTCACCAAAAGGTTGGCAGTTCGAATCCACCAGCTGCTCCTTGGAGATCCTGTGGGGCAGTTCTCTGTGAGTCAGAGTCGACTCAACAGCAACAACGGGTTTGAGTTTTTGTTTCATTTTTTCCTTGAAGGAGACGTAAAGGTGACACCCCCTGCCCTCAGGGCTGCTGGGGAAGTGGGAAAGTAATCTATTTGTCATGAGATGTCATGGAGGAAAAAAAAAAAAACTGCAATGTTTTTGTTACATTACACTTAAATTATGAGCTCCAGGATACCTGTTACTCTATTAAAAGAAAGAACGTCATTTTAGGATGGCGGTTCTCAAAGTGCGTTCTCCCAGCTGCAGCATAAGCATCACCTGGAAATGTATTAGAAGTGCAAATTCTTAGGCCTACACCAGGCCTACTGAATTGGAGACTCTGAAGACTAGGCCTAGCACTCTGCTTTAATAAATGCTCCCAGTGATTCTGATGCAAATTCAAATGTGCGCGTCCCTGGTTTAAAATGTATAATAAAATCTCTCAACAGGCCTTATTCAGAATAAACAAGAAAGGTTCCGAGTCAGCCTCAAAGCTTCTGTGATTAGATTTTATTTCAGGGCTGGTAGAGACCTTCTTTGGCCCCCAGATGTCCAGTCCTTTGTGGGCACCCAGTGGGCACAGATGTCCTGACCAGCATCTCCAAGGTCCCTCCTGAGGAGTATGAGATGGTCACATCTCTGCATTTGATCAGAAATCCTCTCCTTGGGGGCCTTTTGGAGCAAAGTCACTTGCCTTGGGGACTGTGCTCTCAGTTGGTGTTAGTAAGGAGCTCATCCTGCCCCTAGAAGGACTGAGTCATACTTCCCCTCCAGAGAACCAGCCTGACAAGTGTCCCTGAGCTCAGGCTGAAACCAAAGTGGCACAACTGCACAGTTCTCAGATTTCTTTGCACAGATGTATTTTATTGCGGGTTTTTTTGGCGTGTCTTAACGTTCATCTCTTTTCCACTGCCCATCCTCTGTGAAACCATACCTCTCTAGATGGGGCAAGTGGCCACTGGTGCCTCATACTCAGTACTTAAAACCACTACATCCCAACTACCTACATTGCTGTCAGCTCTAAATCATAGCCAGGGAGTTCCTGCACCTGGAAATGAGACTGTGCAGCTGGCCTTCTGCCGCTGACTGGACTGAGCTGACATTCATTGTCACTTTGTGTTTCTGCATCCAAAAGTTTGTGTAAGGTGTGAACTGTTTGGCGGATAACCTTCCCCTCTGTCATAGCTTTCATTGCCAACTCCATCGCACGGGTGTTGATACCATCTTGCAAGCCATTGCAAGGACTCTGGAAACTGCTGCCAGTGACCAATTTCTGACTAACCAGCCACCTTTTCTTTCTCTTAGCTCCACGTCAGCACTGAGACCAGACTCAAGCACCCCTGTCCTGTAACCAAGACAAAATGGCGTGTGTTGTTTTGGTTTTTTGTGGTTTTTGGTGGGTTTCTTTCCGTGGCTTTCCAGATTTACTTTTGGGGCCTGATCTAAATGCAAACCCAGCGAGTTTCACCAGTCCGTTAGATGCAGCTCTACCTTCCATTGGTGGTTTCTTGCTCATTCCACATTGAATTGCACACCCGTCCCCGGAGATGATGGCCTACTATTGAGCAACTGGTCTGACGCAGCCAACCTTCCCCCAAAGCACCATGTTAAGAGGGGGGAGAATGATATCTACTGTATGGGATTCAGGAATCAGTTGTGGTTGGTCAGGATGGAAGTTGGTGCAAGTTTGGTTGGTCAGAGGGAGATGTGCTGGAGTTTGTGAAAATGGATTCTGTGAATGATCTACTCCAAGGCAGGGAAGGTTCATTTGTAAGTAGTAATGTGAACTGAATTGCATTGAGAGTGTGGCCTTTGTTGTGATATTCTATGTATTTTCTTATATGCATGAGCCAAACTGTTGCATCATAATTTAGCACTGATGTCTGCTTTTATTTTGATCATCTTTGTCCACCATTATTAGTTTTGGGCTGTTAACTGTAGATAGACCTTGTAAATATAGCGACTTTTGGTTGCTGTAGTCACCTTGGTTCAAATTCCAGAGAAGTACTCCACCATGTCCTCAGAAGGAAGGGCATTTTTACCTTAACCAAAAAGAGAAAGAAAAATTGGAAGCATTATATCTTGAGTCTAATTAACTATAAAACATTTTTAGTTATGTCTACTGTAATTTGACACATTTGAAATAACCAACTCCAAGACACTAAAGATTTTACAATAATCATTGGCATTGTAACAAAACTACTATTGTATGAGTTTTTGTATTGCTGTTAAGTATTGTTTTGTGTGTGTGTGTTGGAACCTACTGGGGACATGTTATATTTTGAAGTGATTAAACTATTTAATTGTGTGTCTATATTTTGGAATGGAATTATTTCTTCATTAAAAATGTTTTTAAAAACACCATATCTCGTGTTTTTTATCTCTCTGTTTCAGTGACTCCTAAAGTCACGTGTAATCAGCTCATTCAAAGGAGAATGACAGGCTGTAGCTTGTAGGGTGAAAACAGGACCCACTGACTATTGGATAACTGAGGCAAAATAGCTGATCTTTCCCTTCTTCAGAGTTCACAGATTTTTTAAATGCTTTTCTGTTATTCATGGAAAGTATCATTACAGTCGATCTGGTCCTGAGTGTGATAATACTAACATATTTGGTGCTTACTTCATATCTGACACTGTTTTTCTGAGCCCTTTGCTTCTTCACTCACCTAATCTTTTGTATGCCCAGCATCTAGCAAAAATTTTGTTAAGTGTTCAACAAATATTTGTTGAATGAGTTAATGAACTGATGACTTTTGTTTGTGCTATAGCTAGTGAGGAGGGAGGATTAGCACCCTTGGAGGTCAATATGGTTTGAGAACAACAAGAAATGAATTTAAGAGTTCCAAGGTAGGAGACACAAATTGAACACAAGAGTCTTCAACTGTAGCCTCCTTGCCTTTCTCTTTTTCCTTTTTCTTTTTCTTCTCCCTCTTCTAAGAACCTTGAAAGCCTCATGCAATGGAGGACTGTGTGTTTTGTTTGCTCAAGGAGCCAAGTCCAAGAAAAACAATAGCACAGCCTGTGGGTCTGGTCCCATACTTCACACATGCTTGAAATGGTGATTCCAACTTGACTCCAAGACCACGAAAATACTTCAGATGCACAAGAGGCACAGAGAAGAAAATGAAGAGCTCTCCATCAATGAAGAAGGTAAATCCTGGCCTGGTATGATCACCAGAAAAGATTTGCACCTTTCACTCCTCATTGAAGGTGAGAGAGAAGGGCATGGCCATCTATGCCTGTCCAAGTCTTTTTCAGATGGAGCTCAGTGAGTGTCCTAGTCCCTCACCTGTAACTGTCAGGCCATGTTGGCTCTGGTTTCTCTAGTTGAACAGTCCGTAAATTTACCCAATTACAAAAGTCACCTGAGGAGCTATATAATTTTGATTTGGTTTAGAGTAGGACCAGGGAATCTATATTTTTAATTAGCACCTAAGGTATTACTTATGGTCTGGCAAATTATAGGAGATACTCTTCTCTTATTATTCAAAATGGGGTCCAAGGACCAGCACCATCGGGATCACCCAGGAGCTATTTATAAATGCAAAATCTCAGAGTTCAAGAAAAACCTGCGTTTTATCAAGATCCTCAAGAGATTCACATTCTCATTAAAGTTTCAGGCACTGATGTAGGTTCAGCTCTCATCTGCTTTTCTAGACCCTGAGGAGTAGACTCAGCTGGGTCTTCAGGGTGTGGAATGACAAGCCCAGGGTGTTTCTTAAGCTAAAATAGTGCGATTCTTCTCAAACTTATAAAGTTGGATAGAAGTCTAGGACGAGGCCTGAGAATATGCATTTCAGACAAGTTCTCAGGTGATACTGATACTGGTCTGAGGCCTATACTTTGAAATGCAAGGCTGCAGAATTCTTCTAAATGAAATAAGTTCCAGGACTGTTCGTATAGTGTTAAAAGCTCAGGTGGTAACCAAAAGTAAGTGCTTTGAACTCATCAGCTACTCAACCAGAAGAAGATGTGACAGTCTGCATCTGTAAGGATTACAATGTTAAAAACTCTATTGGACAGTTATACTTGGTCCTGCATGGTCGTTACGAGTCAGAATTGTCTCTATGGCAATGGGTTTGGTATTTTGCTTTTGTTACGATAAAGAAGGTATAATAATGCACTCCTAGTGTCTTAATCATCTAGTCTGCTATAACAGAAGTACCACAAGTGGATGGCTTTAACAAGGAGAAATTCATTTCCTCACAGTAAATTAAGCTAAGGGTCCAAATTCAGGGTGTCAGCTCCCAGGGAAGGCTTTCTCTCTCTGTCCACTCTGGAGGAAGGTTCTTGTTCTCAATCTTCCCCTGGTAGAGGAACCTCTCAGCTGCAGAAACCCCAAGTCCAAAGGATGGTGCTCTGAAAAGTGTGCTTTCTCGGTGGTAGGAGGTTTACCTCCCCACCCTGATCTCTGCTCACTCCTCTCTTTTGTATTTCAAGAGATTGCCTCAAGACAATCCACACCTGTAGATTGAGTCCCACCCACTAAAACAACTGTTACCCATTCTCCTTTAACATCACAGAGGCAGGATTTACAACATACAGGAAAATCACACAATACCAAGAACTATGGTCTAGCCAAATTGACACATAGATTTTTTAGGGGAACACCTAGCCTTTGGAGATTGCTGTACAATGCAAATAAAGACACCCAAATCTAAGCAACAGATGGCTTAGACTGCTCATGTAATATTGCATGAGCAGGAGCACTGGTGGCAACTGGATTTACGGGATTCTGCCAAAGAAGAAACTTAAGCTCCAAGAATTGAAGGCCCTGTCTACGTAGTACAAGGAATACCTCAGGACTAGGACTCTGCCTGGTGACCTGAGAAAGGAAAGTTTGCAAACTTGGCATAGGCCAGGTGAGGTTAGGAGAAGCTGGCAATGCTTCAGACTCCTGTTGTTCCAGAAGAGCACATCAGCTGCTGCGACCACTGGAAGAGCTTCTCTGGCACCTTAAGAATCTGAGATCAATCCTGCCCATCAGGGAGCCCTCACCATCTTAAGCCCCCAAAATACATATATAAAGATTTTCATGTAGCCTTTTCTGTTCTAGAAAAAAGTTAGACACAGCCTAAAAATGTACAGTAGCATAGAGGCCCTTAACAAGGAGCCCTGAGGTAAAGTAGGTAAGTGTGTGGCTGCTAACCAAACACTGATAACCAAAAAGTTGGCGGTTTGTACCCACCAGCCACTCCTCAGAAAAGGTGCGGCTGTGGTTGTAAAGATTACAACCTTGGATACCCTACGAGGCAGTTCTACTCTGTCCTCTAGGACCCTGTGAGTTGAAATCAACATAGTGACAACAGATATCAACTAAATTATGGCACAATATGGTAGGATAGAATGCTAAGAAGCTATTAAAATGATGCAGAGACATACTTATTGACATGGCAGATATTTACACATACCAAACTTAAAAATCAGGTTACAAATCAGTGTAATACTCATCTCAGGTATGTAAATGTTCAAGTGGATACATTCTTTGTAGGAATGTACCCAGATGAATATGCACCAAATGGTTGATAGTTTAAATCATGGGATTATGGATGATTTTTATCTTCATTTTATTTTCTTTGATTATGGATAGTTTTTATTTTATTCTATCTTTTCCAAGTTCACTACCATAAATATTTTAAATAGGTAGTTGGAAGCATGGATGGATGCATGTGTGGCTTTAAAAAACAAATTTGTTCTCTCACAGTTTAGGAGGCTACTGTTGTTAAATACCTTCAAGTTGGTTCAGACTCCTAATGATCCTAGGTACGACAGAAAGAAACTGTCGGGTCCTGCGCCATCCTCACAATCATTGTTATGTCGGAGCCCATTACTATAGCCACTGTGTTAATGTATCTCATTAAGGGTCTTCCTCTTTTGTGCTGGCCTTCTACCAAGCATGATGTCCTTCTCCAGGGACTGCTTTCCTGATAACACATCCAAAGTATGTGAGAAGTCTTACCATCCTTGCCTCTAAGGAACATTCTAGCTGTACTTCTTCCAAGAGAGACTTGTTCTTTCTTTTGGCAATCCATGGTACATACAATATTCTTCACCAGCACTGCAATTCAAAGGCTTCAATTCTTCTTCTGTCTTCCCTACTCATTGTCCAGATTTCACATGCATATGAGGCAATTGAACACGCCATGGTGTGGGTTAGGTGCACTTTAGTCTTCAAGGTGACACAAAATTCAAGGCACCAACTCCAGGAGAAGACTTTCTGTCTCTGTTGGCCCTGGGGTAGGGTCCTTGTTGTCAGTCTTCTCCTGGGTCTAGGAGCTTCCAAGTACAGGGACACTGAGTCCAAAGGAAACATTCCATTCTTGACTCTTCATGCTTGGTAATAGGAGTGGCACACAGAATGCCATTTTTTTCAAACAACAGAGAGAATTGAAGTAGGCAGTCAGGACTAATTCTTTACCTGTTTTGTTGTATAGAACTGGCTCTTGACTTGCTTTTCTTAAAAATCCTAGCTTGCTAGCACTACCTGGCCCAGGAAATCACACATTAATTTACAGGAGCCACTGAGATAAAATCTCTGCAGCCTTCCACAGCTTCTTCGTTAAGAACATCAAATGAGTGGAGGTGCCAGTTTGAGGACCCTGCCTCAGGTGACAGCAAGAGCTTCCTGACTTCAGCTTTGATGCATATTCCATCTGGCCTGCTCCTAGAAGGATGCCCCGCCCCAAATAACTCTGTTTCTCCGTGAATACCTGCCTCTGTACTGACACGTTGCCTCTCCCTTTAAAAACCTCGAGCTTACCTGGCAGCTTCAGATAGGCTTTCAGGATGAGAATATCCCCTGTCCTTTGCATACCAGTGTGCAAATAAAAACATTTGACCTGTTACCCAAAGCACCTCTCTCAGGGATTGGCTTTAGTGGCAGGTAGCTATAACCCAGAGATTTGTCTGATAACCAGAGTTCCCTCTCCTCTCTGTGCAATTCTCTTTTACATCTTAAAAGCAATTAACTGAAAATACATCCTAATCCTGCAGACTGAGTCCTGCTTCATTAACATAATTGCCTCTCATCCTGCCTCAACAGAGGTTACGATTTACAATACATCAGATAATCCTCACATCAGATCACAAAATGGTGAACAACTATGTAATACTAGGAATCATAGCCTAGCCAAATTGATACACATTTTGCAGGGGATCCAATTCAATCCATAAGAGACAGTTTCTTTAGCTGGACAATAAGGCAGCTCCATCTAGTACAGCAACATCTTTGATGCACGTATCTAACAATGCTGATGTTCTTTGCTTTCAAAATACTCTCCTTTTGCCTGTAGACATTCTCAGTGCTATTATTACATCAGCAAGCTTGTACATATGATTACTTTTAAATGAAAACTAACAAAAAGATAATGAGTGTCAAAAACCTCAATGGTAGAGAAACTCCCAAAATTAACATGACAGAATATGTCTCTTGTGAGGAGATAAGATTCTAGCCGGACAGTGTCACCTCAAAGGAATCAGGAAGGCACTCTGGAGAGTGGGGAATGAAAGCAGGTTACATGGTCTCAGAAGTGTAGTTTCCTGAAAACCCATCTAAAAAACTCATTGTGTTCTTAGTGACCCTAAAGGACTGTAGAACTGCCCGCTATGGTTTCTAAGCTGTAATTCTTAGAGAAGAAAACTACCACATAGATTTCAGTTAGCAAATGAGCTCTTCACCACTGTGCTGCTGGGGCTTCTTAGTCTCCCAAAGGCCATTGCAATTCTCCATGAGAGGCCAGTGCCCAGGCTGCTTACTAGGCTGTTGTTTAACTTGAAAGTGACTTTGGGAACCTAGTATAAACCCTCTGCTGTTGGGTCTGTTCCAACTCATAACAACCCCACAGAGTTGTCCAAGGCTGTAAATCTCTACAGAAGCAGATAGCTCCATCTTCCTCCTTCAGAGCAGCTGGTGTTTTCAAAATGCCAACCTTTCAGTTAACAGTTGATCGCCTTAACCATTGCACCACAAGGGCTGCTTAATGGTTCCTTAAAGGCTCAAGGTTCAAAAGGACATCTAAGAGCTGATGGACTGACTAAGTCAGCCCAACTCTATAGACCTAGAAAACTAGACTCCAGGAGAATTAGTACAATTTCTCATTTGTCAGATTAAATAATGACAATTTTTGGACCCTGCTCCCCAAATGATTTAGTGATGGAGAGAAACAAACCAGCAAATCAGTAACATAAGCCATTTGTATTCTCCACGTCTGACTTTGTTCTCACATGTGTGCAATTAGGTTAAATGATACCTGTGGTTGATTTTCTTGCTTAAAATAGATGGTTGGATGCATGTTGGGACAAACTTTCAACATCCAGCGGCTTCTAACTTTCTTAGCCTTTACTTCCCAGTTGTTCAGATCCTTAAGGTCAGCCACAGACAAGACATTAGGACTTTCTCACCTCTTTCCTTGGTATTTGTATGGTCTTGCACATGAGCTTGGCTTTCTAGAATCCCAGATACACAACAAAGTTTTTCAAACCCCGGTGGACATTTTATTTTCTAAGTTTTCCTTTAATTTGGTGGGAGTAGAGGAGGGAGTGACAACCTCTTGTTTAGCCTGGAGTCTCTAGGCAGTACAAAGTTGGCTGTTAACCAAAAGGCGGGACATTGGAGTCCACCCAGAGGGACCTCAGAAGAAAATCTTGACAACCTATTTCTGAAACATAAGCCATTAAGAGTTCTACTCTTACACACAAGGGGTTACCATGAACTGGAATCAACTGCAGGTAAGCTGGGTTTTTTCTTGTTTGTGCAACTTGTTTAGCTACCTCAGTTAGGTGGAAAGTTAAGAATTTGGGGTGATTATACTTACCAAAAAACCTTGAGATACATTTATCCACTTTGAGGGAGTTCTGAATCATGTCAAATAAATGAGAACCCCTTCAGTGGGGCTTATCCAGGGAGTTGCCAGATTAGTCAAATAGCGACAATGTTCTGGAGAAAATTAGTGACTTTTTAGGGAGCAATCCAAACATTTTCCGCCCTTTCCGGTAGCCATTAAGCTTCCAGTTTTCTCAGATACTGTGAGTGCAAGGCTGCTGCTTTTTGAGGGTACCATGGAATGATATGAAGGAGATGGGAATAGGGCAAATTTAAGACCACAAAGCTTACAGTTCTCACAGAAATTCAGCCATTGTCTTGAATTAATTCTCCTCAGATTATTACAAGCTTTTGGTTTATTTCCAGAAACTTGAAATTGCTGATTTTTATATTACTTGCCAGTTTTCTTGTTGCTTTTACTGAGTAAGAACTTCTAGTTGAGGCTGGAAATCTTTCTTTCAACAAATCTTCAAGAGTGCTTCTGGTGGTCACATAGGTTTGGAAACACCACTTTCTGCCTTTCTGCACCTGTGTCCCTTGGAGATCTACCTGCCCATTTCTGTACTCTGACATCCCCCCCAAACTGCTTCATGTGAAATCAATCTTTGCTCCAGAATAGTTACTCATTCACAATCTTTGTGCCTGTGTACAGTTATGTTTAAAATCTTTGTGGTTTTTTACTGTCCAGTCCAGTTCTCTTGTTTCCTTAACTGTATGACCTTGAATCCTTTTGAGTCGGAGTCGGAGTAAAGCAGCCCTCTGGTTTTCCAAAGAAGGTTCACCAATGTTAGCTACCTTTCAGCTCTCCTCACACTTTCCATGTTGTAGTAATTCCTCAGAACACTTGCTCCCTAATGTCCTGTATTTACATGTAGCACATTAGGTCTTGCACAGTAAGACCTGCGATTTCAGAAGAGAGCTAAGACGGTTGTTTGTAGATGTGCAATTGTTAAAATTTCTAAATCATTAAATTTAAAAGTATAGAATGTTATCAATTGTAGATGTAATTTTTATGGACTGGAAAATTCTTGGGTAATCGTTTAGGTCCATAACACTTTTTAATTTGTAACTTTAAGCCCCAAACTGGAAAAAGTAGCATTCTGTGATGGCAAACCAGGTAATTTTAACAGGCCCCCCACTGAACACTTGCCAAAAAATATAGAAAAGGTATATGTATTTTTAAAAGGTACATTGAAATTACTGGGCCAATATTTCAGAAAAGATGGAAATGCAGATAAGCTTGGCATTGACGTTTGTTTTGCTCAAGGGTTGGTGTTGCTACTTCCAAAGATGGAGCTAAGAAACTAAACAGTTCTTCTGGCCCTGAGTACTTGGCTTCCTAGTTGCATCAGGGCTATGGGAACCAAATTTGCACTCTAGGACATGACAGGACAAAGCACCACCATAGTCACAGTTGGAAAAAGCGTTAGCGAGTAGAATTGAAAGTAAATTGAAAGTAAAACACCGGTAAGCCAGCTCTTTCAGGCAATACAGCATGACTTCAGGTCATCCCAGTGGCCCAGAAAAATCTCATATCCTAAACTGGACCAAGATGACCGTTACTAGTTAGTCTCTATGAGTTGGAATGGACTTAATGGCAATGGGCTTTGTTTTTTGCTTTGATAGTTAGCACCTCAAGGTACCTAATGGAAACAAAAATTTTATTCAGAGCGTTATTCTAGAACACTATCATAGGCCTCACTAATTTGTCAACAATAAATTGCAATGTAAGATATGCAACCATGTGGAGACAAAAAGCATGGATACAAACCAGCACAAACAACAACCATAAACAGACCCAAAGGTACACAATATGATGTAATTATCGGACAAATGTTGTAAAACAACTATGTTTATTATGCTCACAGAGTAAAAGCCAAATTTATAATTGTGAACACATAGCTAGTGAAATGGGATGTTGGTGTGAGGAAACCAGACGAGCATAGGAGGGCTCAGATGGGAGATCCTGTGTCCAGGCAGATGAGCGGACCAAGACAATTGCTCAGCATCTGCACCTCAGAGCGCTTTGTTGTTCTTTACTCATTGACCTTATTATAATTGTTTGGAAGGTCCCAAGACCACCTACATGCTCAGTGATTTTCTAGAAAGACTCACGGGGCTCGAAGTCAGCTGTTCTCAGGAGTGCAGTTTATTGTAGCTATCAGCAAATGCGTACGTTAGAGTTTAGAGGAATACAGATGCAGGCTTCCCTTGTTTTTCCTCTCCTGGGAAAGGTCACAAAGAAGATGCTTCTTCCTCCAGCAGGGAAATGCAGCAACACACATACAGTGTTTCTACTCAAGGAAGCCAGCTTGACACACAGACTCCAAGATCTTTCTTGGGGGTTGCTCACACTAGCACTCTCTACCTGTGTGATTAGTCAAAATCATCCAAATTCTAGACTCCCAGAAACAAAACAGGAGCTTACTGCAAATCTGATTGCCTGCGCAGAGCCTAGGCAGACTGGTACAGTAGAATTCATTGTTTTGGGGACACAATAAAAACTTATCACGTAATAGCAGAGAAAACATTCCAAAAGCCAAGTTTTTAGACACCATCTACAAGCCAACCCTGCAAGCAGGTCCTTCTAAAGATGCCAACCTGCTAATTCAGTTTTAACAGAAGTAAGGAGAGAAACCATAAGTTGTAAGAATTTTTTGAAAATTTTATGATTCTTAAAGATCAGAAGGTATATAATGAATTAAAATCAACCTCTTGTTACACACTTGATCTCTAACCCAACATTTAAGATGTAACAACTTGTAATATATAATGATTTGAAAATTTATTTATCAGACACAGAGACAGGTATGTACACCGTCCAGCAAACCAAACCAAACCTGTGGCCATTGAGTCAATTTTGACTCATAGAGACCCTGTAGGACAGAGCAGAGCTGCCCCATAGGGTTGCTAAGGAGAGGCTAGTAGGTTCAAACTTCTGGCTCTTTGGTTAGCAGTAAACTCGAATCCACTGTGTCACTAGGATTCCACTCCCTCCACAGAATACAAATTATTCTGAGAATGACACCTAAGTCTTGTGTCTGATAAGTAAATTTTCAAATCATTATATATTACAAGTTGTTACATCTTAAGTATTGGGTTAGAGATCAAGTGTGTAACAAGTTACAGCAGAGGTTGATTTTAATTCATTATATACCTTGTGATCTTTAAGGATCATAAAATTTTCAAAAAATTCTTACAACTTATGGTTTCTCTCCTTACTTCTGTTAAAACTGAATTAACATCTTCTAAGTTTATGGCTATCTCTGGAGGACCACACACCTCTCTTTGTAACCTCAGAATCACAGAACACTGATGTGTCCCAAGTCTGTATAGTTAGTTCTTTTTTTCTTACATTCAAAATGTGTGCCTACAACTCTCTACTAGACATCTCTTTACAGCCACCACACAGCCTTCCATATGGCTACACAGCTAAACCAGTGAACATCATGGTAAACAGAGGATACCGTGGTGTATTGCCTTATATGTGTGTGGAAGCTGAGCAATGAATAAGTAAGACTGAAGAACTGAGGCTACTGAATTACGATGCTGACAAAGAATGATGAATACGCTATGGATTTCCAGAAGAGCCAACAAATTTTTCTTAGAAGAAGGACCACCAGAACGCTTATTAGAAGCACAGATAGCAAAATTTGCTTCTCAAACATGCTATCAGGAGCCACAAGTCTCTACAGAAGGACATCATGCTTGGTAAGCAGAGGGTCAGCATAAAAGAGGAAGACCCTCAAGAGACGGATTGACACAGTAGCTGCAACAATGTGCTCAAAACTAGTAACAATTGCGAAGACAGCCCAGGACCAGGCAGGGTTTCATTCCATTGTACAGCACAGGGTTGCTAGGTGTCAGAATCAACTGGATGGTACCTAGCACACATGCATACACACACACACACAGAGAGAGAGAGAGAGAGAAACAAACACATCTTGCTCACAAGACTTTGAAGTCATCATATTCAAAATCAAATTGTCATGTCCACTCTTTCATGTGGAAGTCTGTTATTTCTTCTGTTAGGAATCATAAGTAAAAACACCCCAAAAAACAAACCTGTTGCTATTGAGTGGATTCCAACTCCTAGTGACCCCATAGGATAGAGCAGAACTGTCCCATTGGGTTTGTAAAGCTGTAACTCTTTACAGAAGCAGACTGCCCCATCTTTCTCCCACGGAGCAGGCACTGGGTTCAAATCATAGACCTTTTAGCAGCTGAGTACTTAACCACTGTGCAACCAGGATGCCTCAGGAATCCTAGGTAGACTCCATAAAATTATCTTTGAATTTCTTCCTTTCCCTCATTTTCCTAACCAATAAGTCAGTTGTCAAGTCTTGCCTATTTCCAAAATGACTTGAACAAACGATCTCTTCTTCTTCCCTATTGCTATGTCTTGGGTCAGGCCCCCCTCACCTCTTTTGAACACCTTTGTCTTCCAGAATCTGTTTCATATGTATTCAAATGCATCTTTATTTTATTCAATTATTTTCCAGGACTCCAACCATCCTATATCATAAGGAAGCCATTGTTGCTCTCAAGACCTCTCTACCCCCTAATTTGTCTAAAGCCTCCAATGACTTAGCCCAAAGAATTGATCCTTTTCCTTCTGTGGACTAGAGGTAACAACAGTACCTACCTACGGAGTTCTTGTGAGTGTTAACTAAGATATTATACGTAAAGCACTTAACCAGATGCCTAGTACATAACATTAGTATTGACCCAATTACTGTCAGCAGTCCAAAGCTCAACCTGAAACCTGGGCCTAGAAGAGCTCCCAGCTACCACCACGTGCCAGCAAGAGAGAACGGGGCATGCACCTAAGCACAAATCACAAGTAGGCCTCCTCCCTCTTCCGTGTAAGTTTTCTTATTGGGCCTTTAGTGACATTCTTGCTGGCACAACTAAGAACTACTAGGTTCCATAAATGTGCAGACTACAGGATATAAGGAGAGGCAGCCTTTTTCAGCTATCCTGTTAGACTTTCCCCAAGGTCAGGTGTGCCTATACACCCTACATCTGTATAAAGTAACTGAGAATCCCTCAAATGTTCCAAGATGAGCCAGAGACCAGCTTAAAGTTAACTTCTTCTTGTCCATTTAGATAGAGAGGTGCTGTCAGCCTCTTTCACTAGAAATTATTCCATTCTTCCTTGCCAGGCACTCCCTATGTACCCCTGGCAGTAAAGTTTATGCAGCACTTTTTAAAGAATTTAAAGAATGTTGGCTTCTGTCTTGCTTTAGTCATCTGAGATGTATATCAAACCAAAAGCAAACCCACTGCTGTTGAATCAATTCTAACTTGTAATGACCCTATAGGTCAGAGTAGAACTGCCTTGCAGAGTTTCCAAGGAGTACCTGGCAGATTTGAACTGCTGACCTTTGGGTTATCAGACATAGTGCTTAACCACTACGTCACCATGGTTTCCAGATGTATGTCACAGCCTCTGTTTTCTCTGCTTCCCAGGACTCTGCAGCCCTTATAAGAGCAGAGACCCCAACATGAAGTAAGTCGATTGTTGGCAAAACCTTCTGTTTGTGGGAAGCTTGTTTACATTGTGCCTAGGTTATCCTGCCTTTATTACATAATGCATATTACTATTCAAAGGACCTGATTTTGTCTTTCTCCCACCTGAAAGCATCCTAAAACTCCTCACTGCCTTTAATCAGTCTCCTGGGTATAGCCTACAAGGTCTTTCACAGTTTGACCCCTACCTATTCTATCTAACTGCCCTCATTTCCTAATACCCATACTCTCTTTATGCCCAGTTAGGAGCTATCCATAAATTTTGCTGCTTCTGTGTTTTTGTTCTTATATTCCATCTGTGTGTATTAGGGTAGTATTTTTCACAGGATCACTCTGGCTACCATATTGAGAATAGAAGTAGGGAGGGGCAGTACCAGGGAGACCAGTTGGTATGCTACTGCAAAACCCAAGCCAAAGAGCAGACGGTGGCCTAGACTAGCGGTTGAAGGAAAGTAGTCATATTCTAAATATACTTTGAAAGAAGAACCAACAGCTTTCACGGAAGGACTGGATGAGTGTGAAAGACATTGAGATGCCAAAGATGATGCCACAACGATTCCAAATAACTGGAAGGATGGAGTTGCATTACCGAGACAGAGAAGACTTTGGGAAGAGTAGGGCTTAGGGGGAGAATTCAGTAGCTCAGTTCTGGACAGAATACATTTAAGACACTTACTAGACATGCAAAAGTCCCTGGGTGGTACAAAGGGTTAAAGTGCTCAGCTACTAACAGAAAATGTGGAAGTCGTAGTCCAACTGAAGGAACCACAGAAGAAAGACATGGCGAGCTACTTCTGAAACTTCAGCTGCCGAGAACCCTGTGGAGCACAGTTCTACTCCGATACACTTGGATTCTCTGCACTGGATTAGACAAGGAAGTGGAAAGAGGTAGTAGTGTGTTGGAAACTCAGGACCTGACATCAGGAGGAAAGGCTGGCATGGAGTTATGAATGTTAGAGCTGTCATTAAATGTGATAAAAGAAACTAAGAAGCGGTATCCACAAGCCAAATAATGAAAGTATTTCAAGGGGGGATACATGATTAACACTGCCAACTGTGGTTGACAGGTCAAGTAGTTGAGAGCTAGGACTCGACCCAGTGTAATTGTTCTGAATTGAATTAATTTGATCACATTAAAAGAATGTCTCTTCACTGTTTCCCATTTCCCAACTCCCATGATTAAATGAAACCTTAAGAAGCACTGAACAGAAATTCATATTTATTTTTCCTCTAAGGGTCTTCAAGAAGTTATCAAAAAACTCACTGTGCTTGAGTCAACTGCCAACTTTTTAGTTAGCAGACACACCACTAAACCACTATGCCACCAAATTTCCTTCAAGAAGTTAGGGTACAGAGCATAAATCTCTGATTTCCATCTCCACACTCCTTCAGAGGCCAAGTCCTCTCCCTCATTCCCATTTGAAGAGATAAATCCAGACACAACACAGACTGTTTACATATTTACATGGTACAACTAGACTTTACAACACTGAAGTTAAAGTAGAAAACATTCTCCTATTGATTTTTTTTAATTTTTACTGTTATAAAAATATAAAGAACATAATAATTGCCAATTCTACTTTTTTCACTTGCATAATTCATCCCCTAACATGTCTTAAAATGGCCTTTTTAGTAAAAAGGATATGCTATTTTTTTTATTCTTAGAAGAGCCTTTCTGTCATTCAACTTTGGAATTTCATCTGCTTCAATTGTATTTCAGATGAAGGAAGGCTAACCCACGGTACTATCTTCTGTTTCCTGAGATGCATAAAAATAAAGTTGAAAGATCATTCTGCTACTTATGGCATTGTATATTTGTGTGGCATTACCTACTGGTTATTTTAAGAGCTATAGGAAATGAAATAGTACAAGTAAAGCACCTAGCCAGGTTCTTGGACATGATGGAAAGTCAGCTCACATCAGCTACTTTTCCTTTCATCTCTGAAATTTATAATCCTTATTCATAAAAGGAGGACAACAGTATTTGCTTTCAGAAAATTCACACATGCACAAAATTTTCATTTACAAGCAAATATATGGAAATCTATTCAATAACATTAGGAATGCAATGGATAGAAACCAAAACAATGTTGTACTTATACAACATCGCTTATACGAGGAAAAATGTTTTAAGGGGAAAAAAACAGCCAGTGCTAATGAGAGTGAAGTATCTGCTGATGACAATACCACTTGTGAAAAGTTTGTGTATAAGCGTATGGTGGTGGGGTGGGTGTAAGTATGAGAGAAAAAGAGACTTTTCCCAACCTGCTAGAAAACTGAAGGGTCGCACGACAAAGAGGATAAACAGAGAAGTCTCTGTTCTAGAAAATATTAGACATAACTGAACATCAGGTACTATACAAAAAAAGGATTTAGTAATTTTGTGAACATTAAATTTCGAAGTTCTCTAGCCAGAATCTCCAACTCAACACACAGAACATTGGTAACCCAAACTTTACTCTTCTGAGAGGAGACAAAAGGGCCTTCTCTGATGAATCTAATCCAAAAGGAAAAACCTAAAAGTACTGACATAGGCACAACCAGCATAACCTAAGAAGCAATTCATGCTCAACCGGTCCTACCCAATTAACTATTTGGACTCGTATTCTTAAACATGAGCAAAAAAAAACAAACACAACCAGACTTTTGACAGAGACTGAAACAAAGGGGAAAAAGTCACCCTAGGGGAAAAATAGATTATTCTAGGAAATTAGATAAAATAATGCTGGCTGCTAAAACATTTAAACCTATATCCAAAGATTAACTTGGGGACTCAGGCTCCTGCTACATTTTGTCTCTCTGATCTTTAACAAAAAACAAAAAAACAAACCCTCTGTGGTCTGTTGTTGTTGTTAGGTGCCGTGGGGTTAGTTTCAACTCATAGCGATCCTACGCACAACAGAAGGAAACACGGCCTGGTCTTGCCTCATGTCCACAATTGTTTTTATGCTTAAGCCCATCATTGTGGTCTAGTTGATTCTCTTTAAAAAATCCTTCCCATTTTGCTTAGAAGTCATCTCCAACCAGCTATAAAAAAGTGTAAACAAGATTTTCATGAGTCTAGGCTCAAAGGTGTATGCATCATTTCTGCTCACATCCATTAATTTGAAATCAGTTAAGTGCACATACTTAACTACAAACTAGGCTTAGGAAACGTGGCCCACCAGTATGCAAAGAAAGCTGGGAAAGTGATCTAGCTGTGTACACAAAGGATAAGATAAGAAAACCAGGCAATCAGTTCAGGAAGTTCAACACCCTAATAACAGAAATTTTGGAAACAGACCAGAGAAAAGGTAATATCAGCAAAGAAATAATTCATTTCAATTTCCAAAAACTGAAGGGAATGAGCATTCACACTGAAAGGACTTACCTAATGCCCAACAGAATGAAAGAAAATGGACCCACAACACCACACATCACTGTAAAATATCACAATGTTTAGGCACCGTTGTAAGAACTTACTAGATTCCAGAGAGAAAACATAGGTCACATTCAAAGATTAAGAAACAGAATGGCTTCAGATTTCTCAATAGCAACAAAAAAAGTAGAAAACATTGAAATGATGCTTCAAAACTTTTTAAGGAAGATTTCTAATCTATAAGTCTATATCGAATCAAACCACTAATCAAATGGGAGTAAAAAATGTGTTTGAGACATGCAAGTTCTTTAAAAAAAATCACCTCTCTCACATTTGTTCTCAAAAACCTGATAGAGATATTCTCTACCAAAATAACCAAGGAAATCAAAAACAAGAAGATGGGGGGGGGACAGTAAGATATGAAACACTTACCAGGGTGATAGTGGTACACCAGGCAGAGGGGGTGACCAGGATAAAATAGAATAGAAGATTCTAGAGAAGATTTCATTAAGAAAACAGAAGAGATGGACAAGGCCAAGATGGAGGACTAGACACATGTCTACTCAAGTCCCTCTGAGAACTATGGCTTGGAATGATAACTGAATGAAGCAGTAGACAGCTTGGCAGCCTTTAGACCCGGCACAGAACTGTCAGATTTGACTAGGCACCAGTAATAGACTAAACTATCCCTCTCAAAGACAAGCCAGCAGCCACCGACCCCAGATCCTGCTGACTCACTGTATCAGAGGACTGTAGGTACTGAAGGCTTTTTTATTATCCAGGAGGCAGGGAATGGGCATGAGCCAGCAAATACACTGAACTGTGGCACTTAAGCAAACATATAGCACACCAGAGAGACAGTTCATGAAATAGCCATATCTTGAGAGCCCAGTTGCTGACTGAGGGTACTGCTGACTCTCTATTCTCTGTTTTCTGAGCTGTACCATAGACTGCTATTTCACAGCAGGAAGGGAAGCTCAGCCAGGGTATCATCTTGGTTGGCTGGGAGGCTGAGTCACCCAGCTGAGGGCCTTAGCTGCAGCTGATTATCAAGTGGAACAGCAGCCCCTCTGCCAAGTGCTTCTCCAGCAGAAAAGCAGCATTTGAGACAATTTGTGTCTAGATTCACAGGTGGGTCCTGGCAGAGGATGGCTGGAAGGCCCTAACCCCTCCCTGCTTTGCACCACATCATAGCATCTGGAGACAGCCTACAAGGTACTTTTATTGTCAACTGGAAGGTGGAGCCTATCACACCTGAACACCTGACTGTTTTCAGCTGCAGTTGGACAGCTCCCTGCTTAGAAGTAAAGCACCCTTTTAAATAAGACCTGGAAATCTGACTGCTGAGAGGCCTGGCAATTTCTCCTCCACCCTTCACTGACCCACACTATAGGGTCAGCTGATGGCCCCCCAGTGACTCCATAAGTAGGGTGCCATCTTTGCCAGCTAGGAGGCAGAGACTGCTGCCACACCAGGAAGTCCACCTGGGGCCAGTCACTAGAGTACATAGAGATGGCTGGTGACCAACTTCCCTCTTAGAACTACATCTCAGCTCCTGTTGAAGTAACACCAGAGAAATCAAACAGCTTATAGATGCAACACAGACAAAAGACTGTAGCTAACCATTTAAAGAAGTAGTCTACAATGGCTCCAGAAAACTCCCAAATAAAGAATCAAAAAACTTCCTAGATGAAGAAGCCTTTCTGAAATTAAGGGAGGTCAAGTACAAAAGAATTATATAGAGAGCCCTCCTAGAGATTAAACAAAATGCAGCAGAACAAAATGAAAAATTAAGTAAGCTATTTGAACTGATGGAATAGCAACAATCTGAAATCCAGAAGATAAATAACAAATCACAGAGTTAGACAATTCAATTCAAAGCTGAAAGAGCAGAACTGAAGAGATGGAACTCAGACTTAGCGACCTGGAGGATACAGCAACTGACATAAGCATTTATGAGGAGAAATCAGAGAAAAGAAATAAGAAAAATGAAGAAGCATTAAGAAATATGAGGGACTCTTAATTATTAAGAGGAATAATCTATGAATAATTGGTGTTCCTGAACAAGGAGAGATAGAGAAAAATACAGAGAGCATTGCTGTAGAGTTGTTGACAGAAAATTTCCCTGCAATTATAAAAGAAGAGAACGTAGATGTCCAAGATATCCAATACCACAAAAAAGAGACCCTAAAAGAAAGACATATTATAATGAAGCATAACAAAGGCTCTTAAAGATAGTCAGGCTCAAAGCAAAGCTAACATTCAGAGGGAAACCTTGTATGCTTTCGTTTGACTTCTCCATTGAAAAGATGTTGGCAAGAAAGCAGTAGGATGACACATTCAAAGCCCTGAGGGAGAAAAACTTCCAACCAAGAATTACGTATCCTGCAAAATTGTCTCTCAAATATGATGGTGATATTAAGACATTAGCAGAGAAACAGAAGCTTAGAGACTTTGTAAAAACCAAACCAAAACTACAAGAAATACTAAAAAAATCTCTTTGCTTAGAAAAACAAAAACACTAAGTGTATACTTAAGGAGGCAATGTAAGACACATCATCCAGAATCCTACTCACTTAGGGAGATCAATAAGCTCAATCAAAACTACATTATTAAAAGAAGAGAAAGTAATCATAACACAAAGACTATGACATCACTAACACAAAAATAAGTGTACCAAAATGACAGCACTAAACACATGCCTATCAATATTTACATTGCATGTAAATGGACTGAACACTCCAATAAAGAGACAAGTGACACTGTGGATCAAAAGACACGACATGTCTATATGTTGCTTACAAGAAACATAGCTAAGACTCAAAGATACGAACAAACTGAAATCAAAGGATGGACAAATACATATCAAGTCAATAACATATAAACAAAAGCAGGAGTGGTAATACCAATGTCAGAAAAAAATAGAATTTAGTGTAAGATCCACCGTTGTCGATAAGGATGGTTACTTTGTTGCTGAAAGGTTCAATACATAAGCATGACATGACAGCATTAAATATTTATGCACCTAATATCGGAGCATCTAAATACATTGAACGAACACTGACAACACTGAAAAATTAGACCACTCCACAATAATAGTTGGAGACTTCAACAGTCCATTTTCAGTAATGGACAGATCATCCAGACAAAAACCTCAGTAAAGATACAGAACACCTTACTGCAACAGTCAACTAACTAGACCTTATCAACATATAAAGAACATTCCACTCATCAACAGATAAGTGCAATTTCTTCTACAAAGCACATGGAACATTTTCCAGAATAGACCATGAGTTATGACATAAAGCAAGACTCAACAAAATCCAAACCACTTGAGCTATTGCAAAGCATTTTCTTGGACCATAAAGCTGTAAAAGTAAAAATCAATAGCCGAAAAATCACAGGTAGAAATTCAAACTCATGGAAATGAACAACACCTTGCTCAGAAATTCTTGGATTATAGAAGAAATCAAGGACAAAATTAAGAAAATTTTGGAATCAAATGAGAATGAAAACACATCCTACCAGAACCTACAGGATACATCAAAAGCAATGCTCAGAGGTCAATTTATCTTTATAAATACACATACCTGGAATGAAGAATTAACCCTTCAGCTTGAACAAGTAGAGAGCGATAGAGGAACTCCTCAGGCACCAGAGAAAACAAATAATAAAGAGTGGAGCAGAACTAAATGAATTAGACAATAGAAGAACAATTGAAAAAAACAACAAAACCAAAAGCAGGTTCTTTGAAAATACCATCAAATTGATAAACCACTGACTAATCTTACAAAAGAAAAACAAGAGAGGAAACAAACAGCCCAAATTAGAAATGAGATGGGAGATGTCACAACAGACCCAACTCAATTCAAAAGTATTATAACAGAATACTATGAAACACTGTCCTCTAACAGATTTGAAAACCTAGAGGAAATGGACAAATTTCTAGATTCATTTCAACTACCAAAATTATCACAAAGAGAAGTAGAACAAATTAACAAATGCATCACAATAGAAGATATTGAAAAAGTTATGAAAAAACTACCAACCAAGTAAGCTCTGACCCAGATGTCTTCATTAGAGAATTTTAACAAATGTTTAGAGAAGAGTTAACTCCAATACTACTGAGGCTATTTCACACCACAGAAAGGGATGAAGTATTGCCAAATTCATTCTGTAAAGCCAACATAACCCTGATACCAAAGCAAGGGAAAGATACCACTAAAAAAGAAAATTACAGACCAGTATCACTTGTGAAGCTACATGCAAAAATCTTCAACAAAATCCTAGCTAATAGAATTCAACAGCATATCAAAAAGGTAATTAACCATGACCAAGTTGGATTCATCCCAGGGATGCAAGGCTGGCTCAGCATCAGAAATGCAATTAGTGTGATCAACCACATAAATAGCACAAAGGATAAGGATAACCTAACTTTTGTCAATTAATGCAGAAAAGACCTTTGACAAAGTCCAACACCTATTCATGCAAAAAACTCTCAGCAAAATAGTAACAGAGGAGAAATTACTCAACATGATAAGGGGCATCTATGCAAAGCCATCTACCTACATCATCCTGAACGGAGAGAGACTAAAAGAATTCCCTTTGAGAACAGGAACTAGACAAGGATGCCCACTCCCACCCCTTCTATTCAACATTGTGCTTGAGGTTCTAGCCAGAGCAATTAGACAAGACAAAGAAATAAACAGTATCTATACTGGCAAAGAAGAAGAGGAATCTCTCTATTTGCAGACAATATGATAGTATATGCAGAGAATCCATGAGTAAACTACTGCAACTAATAGAAGAGTTCAACAAAGTATCAGCATATAAGATAAACATAAGTAAATCAGTAGGATTCCTTTGTATCAATAGAGAGATCATCAAGAAGAAATCACCAGATCAATATCATTTACTATAGACTCCAGGAAGATAAAATACCTAGGAATAAATGTAACTAGAGAAGTCAGAGACCTACACAGAGAGCACTAGAAGACCTTACTGCAAGAAAGCAGATGAGACTTACAGAAGTGGAGAAATCTACCCTGTTCTTGGATAGGAAGACTTAATATTGTAAGAATGTCTTTTTTACCTAAAGCAATCTACATATACAATGCAATCCTAATACATATTCCAGTGTCGTTTTTTAATGAGATGGAGAAACAAATCACCAACTTCGTTTAGAAAGGGAAGAAACCCCAGATAAGAAAAGCACTACTGAAGAAGAAAACAGCGAGAGACCTCACACTACCTGACCTTAGAACCTATTGCATTGCCACAGTAGTCAAAGCAGCCTGCTACTGGTACAAAAAGAGACATATAGACCAATGGAACAAGACTTGAGACCCCAGAGATGCCACCATCCTGTGATGAACAGTTGGTATTCAACAAAGGCCCTAAGATTGTACACTGGGATAAAAACAGTCTCTTTAACAAATGGTGTTGGCAAAATTGGATATCCATGTGCAAAAAACTGAAACAAGACCCATATCTCACACCTTATACAAAAACTAACTCAAAATGGATCAAAGACCTAAATATAAAACTAAAATGATAAAGATCATGAAAGGAAAATAGGATCAATGATGGAAGTTCGAGTCAGATCTGAATTGACAGCATTTGGCTTTTGGATGAAAGTTTTAATATACAGCTTAGATAGACTTCAAAATCTGACAAAGCAAGCATGATCAATGGAAGAGAAAATAGATAAATGAGAACTACTAAGAATCAAACACTTTTGCTTTCAGACTTTATTTAGAGTTAAAAGATCACCCACAGAACGAGAGAAAAAAAATGGCAACTACATGTTGGACCAACATCTAATCTCTATAATCTACAAGGTACTACAAAACATCAACAAGAAGGTAAATAACACACTTAAGCAATGGACAAAGGAGATGGGCAGACACTTCACTAGAGAGGGCAACCAGGCAGCCAAAAGACGCATGAGGAAATGTTCACAATCATTAGCTATCAGAGAAATCCAAATCAAAACTATAACAAGATATCTCACCCCAACAAGGTTGACCATAATCCAAAAAAAACCAAAACAACAAATGCTGGAGAGGCTGTGGAGAGATTGGAACTCTCTTACACTGCTGGTGGGATTGCAAAATGGTACAACTTCTTTGGAAAGCAGTCTGGTGCTTCCTTAAAAAGCTGGAAATAGATATACCATTTGATCCAGTAATCCCACTGCTTGAAATTTATCCTACAGAAATAAAGGCTATTACACGAACAGATATATGCACACAAATGTTTATTGCAGCACAGTCCACAATAGCAAAAAGATGGATTCAACTTAGATGCCCATCAACAGATGAATGGATAAACAAACTATGGTAAATATACTCAGTGGAACACTATGTAATAGTAAAAAACAATGATTTTAGAAAACATCTCATAACTTAGTTTCAATTGGAAGACTCTGTGCTGAGCGAAATCAGTCAGCAGCAAAAGGACAAATATTGTAGGAGACCCTTACTATAAGGACTTAAAAATAGACTTATGTACACTTACTATAAATATAGCCACCGTTGATGCTACAAGGGTGTGGCGGGGGGGCAAATGTTGATCACAGATTAGTTGATAGAAATCTGGTTAGGTGAAAGCAGTGACAGCCCACAGTAGAAAGATCAACTTAACTGGACTTCGCCATAAACTGAAAGCTCTTCTAACCTCAACCCAATATTGTAAGGATAGAGTAGCAGGGGCAGAGTCTGGGGGCCATGCTCTCTGGGGATATCAAGGCAATTGGCTCCACTCTACCAAGCATGATGTTCTTCTCTAGGGACCAATCTTTCTTGACAACATGTCCAAAGTATAGATTAGATAGTTGATAGAAATTTGGTTGTGTGAAATCAGTGACAGCGCACATTAGAAAAAAGATCAATTTAACTGGGCTACAAAATAACCTGAAAACTCTTTTAATCTTAACCCAATATAGCAGGGGTGGGGGTCTGAGGACCATGCTCTCAAGGGACATTGAAGTCAATTGGCCTAACTAGCCTATTGCTAACAGAGTCTTCTGCACCCCCTATTGGTGAGTGGCATCTGGGCTCTTAAAAACTAGCAAGCTGTCGTCTGAGGTACACCAAATGGTCCCAACTCAGCTGAAACAGATGATCACCAGAAACAACAAAGACATGACAGAAAAAGAATGGACTTTGATCCTTACCTGATTACTCATTCAGTTCAATGGGAACTGCCAACAAAGACAGTTTTGGCTGAAATCTTAAAAATCAAACCCATCACTGTCAAGTCAATTCCCATCCACAGCAACCCTATCAGTATTGTATCAATTTTACATAGTTGCATGTTTCATATAACATGTGTTTCTTGATATTAAAAAATTAAAATTCTTGATAATTTTGTATCAGAAGCAATATTAATTTGATAGACATTATCAGTGCATACTCATTTATTATAGCAAACAAATACCATTGTAATCATAGTGTCAACATGGGCCCAGAGTTTTCATTGTTCGTAAGTCTGCGACAGAAGTACTCTTCTTAGGGTTAGTGTTATAAGTCCATTTTCGTTTTGTTTTGGGTTTTTTTTGGTTGATAGTAGCAATTTAAAAATCACAAAGAGGAGGGCTTTAAGTTTAGATTTAGATGTTAGACTGCTGTTAGGTGTCATTGAGTCAATCCTGACTCACGGTGATTCCATGTGACAGAGCAAAATTGCCCCATATGGTTTTCTAGGCTGTAATCTTTACAGAAGGTTGCCAGATCTTTCCCCTTGAAACTGAGTTCAAATCGTTAACCTACTAGTTAGCAACCTAGCACCTAAGAGTTGCATCACCAAGGTTCCTGATGTCAGTGATTAGAAAATTTTACTAGGGTCTGTAAATTACTCAACCACAGAGTGACACAGGACCCACCGCAGCAGGGACTGGAGGGTGGGGATGAGAAGGTGAGTAAACACACAGCTACTCCTTTCTGACCATAAGTGTATAAATAGATGGGAAGCTTGAATTTTAAAACGAGAAAGGAGAGGAGAGAGAGAAGGGAAAGTATTAGAACAATCATACAGTATTTTCTCTAAAAAGGTATATCCTTAGTGTATTATTCATAAATATGACTTTAAACCCTCCATTTTCTGCCAATCAACATTTACTGAACAAATGTAAAATGATAAATGACTACCAATCCTCCCCTAGGAACATTTGTTTGGAAAGGAATTTTGGCAGTGTTTACAAATGATGCTCAGTCTGCCAGGCACAGAGATTACAATCTGGTAAATTCTTGCCCTGGCATTCCTGCCTCCAGGGAAGCCTAATCTGAAGCCATGAAAGCCAGGACTTCAGATGGGCAACTCAGCATTCTAACTGGAAGACAAACAAAAGACTGGGAGCAGAAGGTACTCAAAACTAGTTGTACTGAGTCTCTTAAGCATTTACCTTCAAACATTCCACAAAACATCCCTTTGTAAAGTCATTTGGGAAACTAAGACAAAATTCCAAAAATGAACATTCCCAATCTTGATCGTCACCATCAACAAATGTTTAAGGATCTAACTCCTTTGAGGTGTAAAGAATCATCAGGCTACATTCTTTCTTTCTTTAATAATTTTTATTGTGATTTAAGTACAAGTAAACAATCCAATTCAATTTCCCATATAACATTTGGAACTCACGCCACTATTCTACTCTACTTGCTCTCTCCACCCTTCTCCGCTTCCCCGTAAAGCACACTCCCCTTATTACCTAGAAATTCCCATGCCCACTTGATCAAGACCTGTTCCCCCTCAACCTCTCTTCCTGCCTCCAGCAACAAGCTTTTTGGACAGACCCCATGTATTTATTTAAGCCCAAAAGTTTGTTTGGTGCCAGGATCACTGCATGTCTTATATAGTCCAGTTCTGCCTTTGTCTGGGGAACCGCCATCGTTGCTGGATGCAGTTTGGGCTTAAAGGGTCCAGGGGCCACACACCCAAGGGGCCCTCCAGACTGAAGGACCATTAGTTGTGGTCATTTGGTAGAGTTCTAGTTCTGCATGCTTATGTTTCTCCTGCCACATTGGGGTCACTGCATTGTGCACCCTGGCAGTCATTGGTAGTGGCCAGGTACCATCTGATTCTTTTGGTCTCATGTCTTCTGAATTATATGACACCTTCCATCAGCTAGGCTTATATTTTCATCCTGCCCTTGATGTCCTCCTTTGAGCTTTGGTCTAGGTAGACTGAGACCAATCAGTGCTACTTAGATGGCAGCTTGTTAGCTTTTGAGACCCCAGATGCCACTCACCGAAATGGTATGCATAACATTTTCGTGCACCCCTTTTGGGCAGTCATTGGTGGTGGCTGGTCACCATCGAGTTCTTCATGTCCCATGGCTGGAGGCAGACTGTGGCTTGTACGGCTCCTTCCACCTGATGGGATTATATTTTCTTCCTGTCCTTGATGCTCATCATTTACCATTAGTCCATGTGTGTTGAGACCAATCATTATTTCTTAGCTGGCAGCTTGTTAGCTTTTCAGACCCCAGACACCACTCACCCAAGTGGTAAGCAGAACCTTTTCTTAAAAGAAAGAGAGGGAGAAAAAAGAAGAAGAAGTTGAGTGTATCAATTAGTCTAGATATGCCCCTGAGAACATGGTCCTCGGACTTCAACCACTCTTATTGTGCTTCCAAAGAAGTGGGCTACATTTGGAGAACAGTTTGGTTTTAGAATTGAGCAGTAGTGGGTACCTCCTTTCTGTTATGTGCATGTCATACCTTATACCCAACCTTAGTTCTACCCTCCATCTAATATGTAGAAATCCCTCTCTGTCCCACCCCACCCTTGTAACCATCAATTGATTTTTTATGTTCTAAGATGATTCATTGCAACCTTTTATTAATGATTTCATACAATATTCGTCCTTTTCATTTAGCTAATTTCGCTCAGCATAATGTCTTGCAGATGGTCCCACACTGTCTGATATTTCTCTAAGCCACCGTTGTGTCTTACTGTTGCATAGTACTTCATTGTATGTATATACCATAGTTTGTTTAACCATTCGGATGTTGACAGGCATCTAAGCTGCTTCCGTCTTTTTGTTATAGTAGAGAGAACTGCATAAACATAGACTTGCATGTATCTGTTTTAGTGGTGTCCCTTATTTCTTTGGGATATATTCCAGTGAGTGGGATTGCTGGGCCATATGGTATTTCTATTTCTATTTTTCTTAGAAAGCACCAATTGATTTCCAAAGTGGTTGCACCATTTTGTACTGTAGCACATTCTTTCTTTACAGACCAGTCCACATAATTCAAACAAGTTATACTTCAAAGTTAGTCAGTTAACCAGAATGTCAGAGGACGTAAGAGTTACTTTTAGTTCATCAGCTTCCATTGAGTCTTCAGAAATTTAACAAAATAAATTTCAGTAGATCACTTAGGCTAGGAACTCTAAAACTCACTTTTGACCAAAAAGACTCATTATTTGCAAACATTCTTTTATACAGATAAAGAAAGATAGGGTTTGGGTTTGGTCGTAACCTACAGAACAACAGCTTAAAGAAATACAGTTCTTTCAAAATTAAGGTTTGATGGAGAAGAGAGACATTGCCCTAAATTAATTCAAACAATTGAATGACAGTCTCCATTGAAGTCAGTGAAAATCAGTTTTCAGGGCAAAAAAAAGAGGTGGAGACACCCTGTGTCATTGCTCCGAGCCACAAAAGCAATAATGCCCTTTTCCCAACATTTATCCCTTTTTCTAGGTTAGAACTGGGTGGATTAAAGTACCGAGATATCCCTTAGAGATTGTGTTATATTTTATTGTATTTCAATTGTTGAACCATTAAGTTTTGACTATGTAACAATGACTGATGAAGTCAGATGACACAGTGACTGAGTAATAATAAAGTGGCATCAAGAATCAAGGTATCTAGATACTTGTTGCTCTTCGGTGCCATCAAGTTGATTCTAAACTCAGGGTCCCTGTGTGACAGAGTATAACTGCCATGTAGTCTATCTTCCCTATAATCTGTACAGCAGTACATCATCAGGTCTTTCTCCCACAGATCCACTGGGTGAATTCAAACCACCAACCTTAACCACTGTGTCCTGCCTGACTAATTTGACCCTAAGTAAATAACTTCTCATTTTCAAGGACAATCTCATTAAGAACAACGATGCTTATTAAAATTCTTTACAAATTTAATGCCATGATCAAATAAAGTAATATAATGAAATACAATTTATAGCAATACAAATGAAAAGCACTATGAAAAATGTTAATTCATATTTCAAATATAAGGTGTTATTACACATGTAAGTTATAGCAGTTGATCTTAATGACATTTTATGTTCAGAAAGCTTGCTCCAAGCAATTACCTTCATCTCTTCTAAGGAGTCAAGTGCTTTGGTTCATTTCAATAAGTGAATGACACTATTCTCAAAGTGATCACCATATAAAAACGAGTCAGTGCTGCAGACACCACTTAACACTGTAGTGACCCTTGCCTATTACCAGGTGACCACTACCATTCAATCACCTTCTGCTCTAGTTCCCACTGATAAGCAGAGTAAAATTTCCTCTGCCACTCAAGATTAGGTTTTGTTACCTATGAACTAGAGGTCCAATGGAACTGTTAACTAAAAAGCCAAAACAAGCTAGAGTAATTACATTCCCCATCCTACTGCAATTTGTCAGGAACTACCCAACTAAAATCACCAAAAATACGAGAGCACAGGAAGGTCTGACCCAATGGCAAAGGAATGTTGTTCCCCTCCTCCAAGTAAAGGCAAGTGCATGTCTCAGTCTGGAGTAACTTTCCAAAAAGGCTCTTATGTCAAGGAGCCCTCTGATCTGTCACTCACCACCATGTCCCCAGCCCCAAAGGTTCAGACAAGAAGTTATAGAACACATGAGTAGAAAAGTTTTCTTTTGCTTTTTTGGTTTTGTTTTGTTTTTGTTACTGTTGTTTTTTAAGACTGAAATACTGAAAGCTGGCTCTCAATTGTATGGCTGTGAGCCTTCCTTTAAGTATAAACAGCAGCAAAAGCTAAGCATGACTGCCATACTTGAATGCCAAATAAACACAAAATGACAAGCACAGATTTTTGGCTTTATATCAAAGCTCGGTTTTTTCAACAACCTCTTTTGTTTCCTCAAAAGACAATGGTCTCAGTGTTTCTGAGCCAGATTCCTAGACCTCTAAGCAAATCTTCCTTGCTGCAGCCCGACCCAGTTCACTCCGCAAGCCGAGCTTGTGTCCTTGAGGGTTTGGAAACAAGCCATACCTCCGCCGTCCTGGTCAATTGCAGTAGAACTCTTTTGTTGGCTGAAACTAAAGACTAGTGGTGTATGGAAGTGGGAATTTGTGTCCAAGCCCTAGGGTAGTTTGGGGAGGGACATATGCAGTGGTTTCTGCTTGGTTGTGGATGGCAGTGTAATCCTGAGCGATGCACGGACCCAGCTGGAGAGAGGTGAGGACTGGCCCGTTTCATTAATTCATTGTGGATTTAATTGTTTTGAATGACTGTTTACCATTTTGGTTTTATGGCACTTAAAGGTAAAAATAACTGATTTGACTGGGTGGAATTATGGCCTTTTACGCTTTCTAGCTAACAGTTGAAACAAACCCAACCGTCTCTTGCGCGGCTGAGTAGCA
Source organism: Heterohyrax brucei (assembly GCA_028571685.1). Lineage (NCBI taxonomy): Eukaryota > Metazoa > Chordata > Mammalia > Hyracoidea > Procaviidae > Heterohyrax > Heterohyrax brucei. The sequence goes on from CM053152.1 coordinate 44,385,469, forward strand.
AAACAGGTAAGTATCTCAGCACAGACACATGATTCACCCGGATAGGCAGATGCCTGGTCAGGTACCCCCTAATCCCCAGACATTTTCTTTTTTGAGACTCTACATCAAGGTTTTCAAAGTTCTATTGTTGTGTACTGGCAAATCAATTGCAACTCACAGTTATCATATAACACAGAATAGAACTGTTCTATAGGGTTTCCAAGACTGTAATCTTTAAGGAAATAGACTGCCACATCTTTCTACAGAGGAGTAGGTTCAAACTGCCAACCTTAGCAAAGGAGGATATAACTATTTCACAAGTCTCTAAACACTGAGGCTACTAGCTCCTTACTCCTTCCTTATAGTCTCACAAAATATTCCCTTCTGCTGACTTTTTAACCTCCAGGAAAAGAATAACACACAAAATAGTACACTAATATTTTTATTATTGTTTACATAATTTTCCATCGTAATTCCTACAAGTCCCTGACAAAGCCAAAAACCACTACCACTGAGTCAATTTCAACTCACAGTGATGCTATAGTTCAGAACAGGACTGCACCATAGCATTTCCAAGGAGCACCTGGTAGATTTGAACTGCCAACCTTTTGGTTAGCAGACATAGCACTTAACCACTAGGCCACCAGAGTTTCCACGAAGGCCCCTGGGAGGTGCAAAACGGGTCATGCTAGAACGCTAACCTAAGGTTCAAACCCACCTAGCAGTATTGTAAAAGCAAAGGCTTGGTGGTCTGCTTTCATTAGATGACAGCTAAGAAGACACTATGGAGTAGTTCTGCTCTGTGACATACACAGTTGCCGTGAGTTGGAATCAATTCATGGTGCTGAAAAGCATAAAACTTTGACAATTAAAGAGATCAACTATGTATTACGAGGGAAAAAGAAAGACATTTGTAAATGTGTAGGCAATTCTAGAGAAACTGCTGTGACTATCACAAAGAAGTTTGGTGCTTATATGCTATTTACAGTATTATGACAAAAGAAAAATGATGTTTTGAAAGTTATACAATAAGGCAGAAGAACAAGTCACATGAAATATACAAGCTCCTAGGGACACAGGCCTTGGGAAAAAGAAACTGTTAGATTAAACATTAACCATCTGTTACTTCAAAGTGAGCGAGTCCTTGGGAAACATTCTTGAGGGATTAATCAGGTTGGTTTGCAGGGGTATATTTAATGATAAGACACTGAGAAGTCTCAGAGCGTTGCCTTGCTTTCCGGTGATTTGTTTAATTTGAGCAGTGGCAGCTAACAATAACAACAACAATTATTTGCTTGGATAAGTGTAATAAACTATTTTTTAAAAAAATAAGAAACAAACAGCAACATTCATTTACCAGGTTTCGGTTGGGGTAGTGCTGCCTGCCACCAAGTCAGTTCCACTCACAATGACACTATAGGACAGAACAGAGCTGCGCCATAGTTTCCTAGGCTGCGATTTTTAAGGGAGCAGATGGCCAGGTCTTGTCTCACATGCTGAGCCCTTTGTGGATTCTAACTGCCAACCTTTCAGTTAGCAGTGAGGGCTTAACTGTTATACCACCAGGGCTCCTGCCAGGTTTCTGTCACCTTCAAATTTGTGACAATAATAACTCATCATCTCAACAACATCTTCACATGTTGTCTGTGTGGAAAAAGTGACAAGGTATAGTCTTTAACAATTCTTTCTACAACCCTTTGCAATTCATAGTACACCTTACTGCTACCATGCTGTATATTCAAAACCATTCTTGTGAGAGAATTATCATCACTTCTATTTTATAAATGAGAAAATGAAGCCTTAAAACTAAGGTGATTAACAGTGGCCCCACTGAGGGGGCTTAGGAGGAGAGGGGGATGTAAGCCACACCCCCAACACTCTCAGAGGGGGTGATACCAAAAAGACCTCAGGATCACTGCTACCCGAGAACATGGGGCCACAAAGGCACATCATCGCCAGAGTTGGTGTCACCCATCACCCACTGTGGTAACTCATCACACCCATGCATGCGCGCACACACACAAATCACCTGTCATTCAGGGGAAGGGGAACGGAGGGGTGGGACTGTAGGGGACAGGGGTGGGAGTTGGCTTACTCCACCCACTGTGGGAGTCCGCATTTGGCCTGCCCGCAAGGCTCTAGGTGATGCCAACCCTAGTGACACCACTGTTAATAAATAATGTGAATGTTCAAGCATTTAAAGAACATAACAATTTCACTGAACAATTTGTGTAGAAATTAGTGCATGGAAATCTATACTGCTTTGTAAACTTGCACTGAAAACACGAGAAAGTATTATCTATTAAAAAAGAAATTAAAATTAACTAGATCAAAAATAAAATGATTTACGGTGGAAAAAAACAAGGTGATTCACTAATAATAATGTGGCAAAGCTTTTCATTGTTTGTTTACTTACTTATTTATGTTAAGAATAACTTTTTCCGTATGGTACAAGTGTATTTGCTGTAGTAAAAATAAAAAATCTAACATTTACAGCAAAAGAAACATTACAGCCTACTTCACAAGCATGTTGTGAAAAACAACTAATGAAAACTAGTATGACACTTAGCACCCACCTGGTAGTAAATAAGGAGTTTCACGAACATCCATGGCTACTTCAAATGCAACTTGTTGTCTCACCCACCCCCCTTGACTTATTTCCAACTCAAATTTCACTACCTAGCTATGCATACTAAGGAAACCCAGGTGGTATAGTGGTTAAGTGCCATATCTGCTAACCAAAAGGTTAGCATTTCAAATCTGCCAGCTGCTCCCTGGAAACTCTATGGAGTAGTTCTACTCTGACTATCGGGTCACTATGAGTTGGTATTAACTCAATAGCACTGGGTTTGGTTTTTTTTTTTTTTGGTATGCATCCTAGAGAATACATTCTTTATAATTCTGCTATTTTCTTGCAGCCTTTGTAGAAAAATCATAATAATGCATTTCACAAATACAAAAAGAATTCAACACAACAATATTATATTGAAAATTAAGTTAGAAAATATGTTGCATGACTAAAACTGGGTACACTGCATTTAACAAAAAAAGAATTTGTTTCAGAGATGACTTACTTTCAGAAAATTTTTTGTATCCATAGGTAGGTGAAATTCACAAACATGAAGAGGAGAAAAAATGATAATTTTATTAAAAGGCACATTCTCTGCCTGTACACGCTCTGCTTGTGATACAAGGAAACATCGGCGGCCTAATGGTTAGGTGGTATGTCTGCTAACTAAAAGGCTGGCAATTCAAATCCACCAGGCACTCCTTGGACGCTCTATGGGGCTGTTCTGCTCTGTCTCATAGGATCACTATGAGTCAGAATAGACCCAACAGCAGGCAGTTTGGTTTTTAGTTTGGTTTTGATACAAAAATCCAAATTGAACTTTGGATGTGATGGAATTAAAAGAACGCTGAGGTGCCCACAGAATCCCTGGTGGTGTAGTGGTTAAGTGCTACAGCTGCTAATCAAAAAGTTTCAAACCCACCAGGTAGTTCTTGGAAAACAGTACGTGGCAGTTCTACTCTGTCCTATATGGTCACTAGGAGTTAGAATTGACTCAATGGCAGTGGGTTTGGTTTTCTTGGAGGCATGTACATGAACCAAGTGAAGTAGTGGCGAGACGTATCATTGACAGCCAAATTCTCCTTCCAATTATTTCAAAACAGTAGTCTGTATATCTGCGTAGTGTTCAATCCCTTTTAACCTAACTAAACTAGGCCCCAAATAGAGTCACTTGTGCTAAGCCCATGTCGGCAAACTGAAACTTAAGTTTCTATTTCTTACAAGCAACTAATGTTCCCAGGTGCAGAAATCCAAGTCAATCCACTCTCCCAGAAATGAAGATCTAAGCCAGCCAATCAAGACTTGCTTGCTCAGTTTAACCTAGTACAAAATCTCTCCTTAATCCCAAATAAGGAAAGAAAAGGCCGGCTGGCCAATCCAAAACTTGACCAGCATAGCTCTCTTAGTCCTGCATGTATGTAGTTGCAAAAGCAATTCTGCTTATTTCACTTCCAGACCAGACGATCCCCAGGTCATGAACTGAAAATAACGCTTATGAGTTTGTGCACAAATTTAATGTTGTGAAAATTTATTTCTAGTGTCCTCAGACATCGTTTTTTGAAGAAAATAAGCAACCTCTACCCCACGCTGTGAGCTGGGATCCTCTGATTCAGTGCCAGAGACCTGAACAGAGGCCAGCCGTCACAGATAAACTTCACATTCATAAAATGAAACCCCAGTTCTTAAAATACCTGGAATGGATGAGAGGGAAAAAAGAAAACCCGGGTACTGGCTAGATTAGTCATCATTGTTGGTGTAGGTTGACTACATCTCTGGCAATAGAAAATCCTTAATAGTTTAAAACTTTCAGACTCAGCCCAATTTTCTTTTGTTTCTGGAATATATAAAAGTATAAGCAAAGAATAAATGATATTCTTGAGGGTAATAATATCCACTTAGGAAGTGCTAGGAATATCGTTTATTTGAGGTGAATAAAAAATTCTCCAGAAAGTTAATTTACGTCTCTTCCAAATTGTTCTCAGTTTGTAATGTCTGTTTACATTGTTTGTATCATTAAAGTTGATGTAAAAAATAAAATGACAGCCCTATGCAGCTAACTTTTCCCTCTGAACACAAGAATGTTCAAGTAAAATCGAGTTAAACTTGATTGTAAATAGTTTTGAAAAGAAAAGGAAGGGAAGGTGGTAGGGTATAAAGATAGACTTCCCAGGGTCCCCTACTGGGCATTTGGATTTGATTGTTAGGCCTCCAGCAGTTTCCTATTATACTTCTTTTCTTCCTCAGAAACTCCCCTCAGAACTCCCTGCACCCCGCTTCCCACCCCCACCTTCCGCTCACCTCCCTTTTGCCTGTGAGCTCAACCTCTCAGTACCAACCTCTTTGAAGTCGGCCTCTGTTTATGCTTTGGGCTCTTCTATCAGGTGCTATTAGTTAATGAACTTGTTTTGCAAATAACTGAGAAAACCAGATAGAGGATTTTTTTTTTTTTTAAGTTAAACAAAATAAAGCAAAACTTTCTCTTCTGGTATTCATCTAGTGATAAGACAGTTAAACCGATTAAGACTATGATCTTTTAATTGCATTTCCTTCCCCAGACAGCACCTCCAGCAAAGCAGTAATCCTAATAACAAAATCCTTTGTGCTCCCAGGTCTAGCACTTGATTGCCTTTTGTGGCAGAAGGCTTCCTCCACCCCTGTTTCCTAGGGCTTCTTTCGCTTCAGAAGGCATTCCTTTGATCAGAATTTGACATTTGGTTTGGTTAGCAGCTGTATCTGCACTTCCAAATCCAGGGCTTTGCTTTACAACTACCCAGGCTGATCCCACAGCCCAGAGAAGGACTGCAAAGATGTTATGGAAAATGCCTGCCAGTTTGCAATACTTTTCTAGCATCTCACGTTGGACCTCCAAAAGGTTCTCCCCATAGGGCACTCACTGTATCCATACACACACATACACTAATCTTGCTCAGACTTGAAAGATTTGAACAGAACTGGAACTTCTAGTAAATTTTTAAAGGAAATATCATTCAAAAAAATGCCCCCAAACCAAACCCAAAACTGTTGAGTTGATTCCAACTTATACTCTATAGGACAGAGTAGAAGTATCCAATAGGGTTTCCAAGACAGCAAATCTTTATGGAAACAGACTGCCACATCCTTATCCCAAGGAAAGGCTGATGGATATGAACCACTGACTTTTAGGTTAACAACTGAGCACTTTAATCACTGTACCATCAGGACTCTTTCCCCCAAACAGACAAGAGTTAACTTTGGTAAATAAGCAGTGACTGAGGTCTTGATCCTACTCTGCTTTAAACTGGTCTCTTCCTTCTGACCCTTTGGCTTCAGGCAATTAACTTCAATCCCCAACTTTGATTTTAGCTTCATTTGGTCTCTTTCCAGGCTCCTAGGCCTAAGTTTTGCCATACCGTCCATTTCTACCATCAGAGTGACCCACTAATCCCAGGGTTCGAAGACTCTGTCTGCTTTTCTCCATCCCTCAGGTGACATAATACACACCCATCAGGGAAGATTTGTCTGAATACAAAGGGAAGGCTTTGTCTTATACAACAAAGAGAAGGTGTGGCCTTTGTACTCAGAGAATCTGTAGCCACAAGTGAGGTAGAAGTTTTGGCAGAGCGGCCAGCACTTGTTGATATAGGACTGGACAAAAGCATTTCTTGCAGTTACCCAGAACAGTGTGTTTGCTCTCCTTTCATACTCTGCCCCCTCCCATCTTCTGGGAAGTGCAGAAATCCAAGTCAATCCACTCTCCCAGAAATGGAAAGCTCCCCACATCCCTAAACTTACCATGGAAAAAGCTCTGTGAGAGGTTTTCAAGTTAAAAGGCCAATCTCCAGATTCATTTCCTAGGTTCAAGATTTAAAAAACCACAGCTCTCTGGTATGTGTCATGACAGTGAACAAACTACAGAAATGGACAGCGATTAGACAACAGGAAAAGCATTTTCCAAAACCTGGCAAGCCATCTGTGGAAGCTTTGACATCATTTCCTCCAATGACCAATAATGATGAAAAATGAAAATCCTGGAAATAGCACTAGTAACAATAAATTCTCAATCTTTATCCATGAAAATGATCATCAACCCCTAGATAAAAAAGTCTAATAGTTTCATCAGGACAATTTTCTTTAAGAAAAAAAACAAATAGTTCTTCAGTCTACAGTGATTCCAGTCTTTGAACACAGTTCTCTTTTTGGAGAAAAACACATGAGTGAGTTGTTATATAAGAACCTTGACCTGGAAAGGGTACTGAGGCATTCTCCCAAACAAGCTGTTGATTTCCAAATAAAATTGGCAGAAAAAACAGTCATCTGGGATAAAATGTTATGTATGCTGTTGGGGTCTTACTGTAAGAAATGCACTTTATTATTTTTTACTCCAGAAACATGATATTATACAGCTAACATTATTTTTCAATAAACCACAGATTCTATAAAGAAGTCAGAACGGTTGTATTCATTTTATCTCTTTCAGGAACCTCGGTACAAAGGGCACACTCTGCTTCCAGCCCTGCTTTTTCAGTGGTATGAGGTTTCCCTGTCTTTCTGCTAGCTTCTTTCTTTTATACCTCAAAAGAGATTAGCTCAAGACACAACCTTCTAGATTGAGTCCTGCCTTATTAATATAACTTGATAATGCCATCTCATCAACATCACAGAGAAGAGATTTACAATACATAGGAAAATTGCATCAGATGATAAAGTGGTGGACACTCGCACAAAACCAGGGTTCACGGAATAGCCAGGTTGACTGACACCTGGGATAGTCACAGTTCAACCCATGACACCATCTTCAACTAATAAAGCTGAAGCAGCACACATCTCTGTGTCTGTATCCGTCGTGCTCACCCTCTAGTATTATTTGACAAAGTTAACCCATGAGTCCTTGAAACAATCTACTTCCTTGACTTCTGCATAACTGCATGCTGTGGATTGAATGTTTTAGGATCCTCACCCTTATACTTATGGATGTAATCCTCTTTGAAAGTAGGGTTTTCTGTATTGTGTGTGTTAATTAGCTCATACCTAGGTAGGGTGGATTCTAAAGCTAATCAATTTTTGAGTTATAAAAAAAGCTGGTTAATTTCTTATTAGTGAGTGGTGTCTGGGGTCTTAAAAGCCATCGAGCTGCCATCTAAGGAACATCAGTTGGTACCAACCCACCTGGAGTAAGTGGAAACCAAGATCATCAAAGACATGAGGAAAATATGAGCCCAGGAGACAGAAAGATCCATGTAGTTGGGAGACTACATAAGCATGAAACCAGAAGAACCAGATGGTGCCCAGCCACTACCAAAGACTGCCTTACAGGGAACACAGTGTAGAGTCCTTGACAAAGCATGAGAAAAAGGAGCGCGTAAATCTAGAACTCTATTTAAAAGATTACACTTGATGGTCCAACATCCTGGAGGGTCCCTAAGAACATGCCCCCTGGACTTGGTGCTAGCCCCGAACTAAAACCAGTACTGAAGCCAACTTGTCCGACAAAGATTGGACTGCACTGTGAGACACAGAATGATGTAGGTTGTGCAAGTACTTCTTGACTTAATATATATATGAGGCTGCCCGACTCATTCCTCTTTAGAGGGAGAAGGGAAGGTCGGGGAAGGGGACAAATGTCTGTCGAGGGGATACCAGAAGTACAGGGTGGAAAGGAGGAGTATGCTATCACAAGGTGAGGAGAGCAGATACAGTTGCACAGAGGCACATGTTCAGGGTTTTGTATGGCAAATTGCCTTGGATTGTAAATTTTCACTTAATCACAATGAAAGTAAATAATAATAAAAGAAAGGTTGTGAGACACAGGCATGTGCACACATGCGGAAAGACAGATGCTCTGTGAAGATTGCCCAGAAACCAAGGAATGCTCTGGGCTGCTGACAAAGAATCCACACACCAAAGGACCTAATTTGAACTTTTAGCCTCCAGAACTGTAAGAAAATTAATTTGTGTTCTTTAAAGCCAACCCTTGTGGTATTTCTGTTATGGCAGCACTAGAAAGTGAAGATACCGCGGTCTCCAGTTTGTCCTAGCTTCTCACTGGGTACTGAGGACTCACCCTCTAACCACACTTTTCATTGCAGCCCTGCAGGACTCTGTCCTGAAACTTCTCTCTCATCACACATTCTCCAGCAGTTGTAATCTTTCCCATGTTTGTATGCTGAGGAGCCTTAAATCATACTTTGTATCCACGTCCTCTGAGCTCCAGACACCCAGCTACCACAGCCACCTTGATAGCTCCATCTGAAAGCTTCAGAAACAGATTAAACTTCTTATGTCTGAAACAGAACTCCTGATTTTCCCTCCCCTAAACTGCTCCTCAGCTAACTTTCCAGATACAATTACCCAGCAACCCCCAACGCCACAGCAAATGGTATCAGTTGCTCAAATCCTGAAAACTAGAAATCGTATTTTATTCCTGTCTTTCCCTCGTCTCGTACTGGCAAGTCCTACTGCCCTTACGAGCACCACCGTGATCACACCCACTAAAAGTCTAACCTCTGTTCACTTGTACCTACTGCCTCCGTAATTCCAACCACTATCCTACCTAACCTAGACATCTACATAAGTTTGCTAATTAGTTTCCTCAATCCTATGCTGGCCTCCTACAACCTGTTCTCCTCAGAGAAGCAAGAGTAATGTGTTTAAGACATGCAATATTTTATCAAATCTGCTTTCCTTAGTAACTTCATGATGTATCACTAGTTCTAATCAAATCCAGTCCTGGCCACTCTTATTCTACAACCAGAGCAATGGACACACTCATCTTCCTCAGTTGTAAACTCTGTCAGGCATTAGGGCTTTTCACATTTGGGCTGTCGTTTTTACCTACCCAGAATCCACACCCTCTGAAGTACACCCAGGCTTCTCTAGTCTCAGTCCGTGGAGTTCATGTGGAACCATCTCTACCACCACCTTTCGCGCCAGCCACAGCACACAGTATGAATCTTGGCCATGAGAGAGAAGAGGGCAAACCTCGAAACAAAGTCAGTGCTCAGGAAAGCGAGACTTCAGGGCAGAAGTGAGACCAAACCCTGACCACACCAACAAAGGACTGGTCCAGGCACACCTGAAACGAGAACTGCCCTCTTGTTTACATAAGCCAACAATTTCCTTTTTCAGCTTTCACTAGTTTGAGTTGGAGCTCTTGGACATTCTGTTCCCTCCACCTAGAATGCTCTTGTTCTTACTCTTTACAAAGCTAATTCAGATTCTTTGACATTCTGTGTATGAGTGTGTGTGTGTGTGTGTGTGTGTGTGTGTGTGTGTGTGTGTGTGTGTGTGTGTGTGTGTGTATGTGTCTGTATCTACCTTATAACCTTGGGTCTTTTTAAAAGGTTGTCACACAGAGAATCATAAACAAATTGAGACACGAAGTATCTAGACAGGAAGTTCCCATTGACCCTTTGAAGAGTAGGGAAAGTGGGCAATTTATAGAAAGTCTCCACTTCCCAGATTTAAACCCTAATCCAAATTAGAGTTGTGGGTTGTGAAGGATTCTCAGGAAAAATATGTTCCTCAGCCTCTTGACCAACTGTAGTAAAACATACAAAGAGATTGTCAGGTGGGACGATGATAAAAGGAATAAGCCCTGCCGTCAGTGCAGTTTGTCACCTAACGTCAATAACATGAAAAAAGCCACGTAGGCCACATTCCTGCCCAGGAGGAGCCTGCGCAGGATGCAGGCTAAGTACTAAGTTTTAGGGCCACTTAATAATTGTGTGCGAATGTGACACTGGACAACTGACAAAACTTCTGTCACCTTAGTCTCCCTGTCTGTAAAATGAAATAATGGAACACCTTCAAAAGAATACTACTATAACCAAAAAAACCAAACCTGTTGCTGTCAAGTCGTTTTTTACTCCTAGCTACCTGAGAGGTCAGAGTAGAACTGCCCTATAGGTTTCCAAGGAGGGGCTGGTGGATTGGAACTGTTGACCTTTTAAGTTAGCAGCCACAGTACGTAACCATTGGGAAACCAAGCTAGTAATGGCAGATGTTTATTGAGCTCCTACCACATGCCAGGGCTCTGCTAAGTGCTATCCACACTTTACTTTATTAAATCTTCCTAGAATCCTTTTCTAGAAACCCTAGTAACATAGTGGTTAAGTGCTACAACTGCTAGCTAAAAGGTCAACAGTTCAAATCCTCCAGGAAAAGGATGCTAGGAGGACTTAATAAGGTATACACTTAGCAGAGTCCCAACACATCGTAAGGGTTCAATAAATGTCTGCTATTACTAGCTTGGTTTCCCAATGGTTAAGTGCTATGGCTGCTAATCAAAAGATAAGTAGTTCAAATTCACCAGCCCCTCCTTGGAAACCTTGTCGGACAGTTCTACTCTGACCAATAAGGCAGCTAGGAGTCAAAAATGAGTTATTGGCAACACCTTTGAGTTTTTGGTTTTATTACTCATATTATTGATGATAACAATAGAAATCTGTGTTTTTATTTCGCTTCTACACTGTAGAGTCACAAGGCCTTAATGCTTGGAATGTTCTTGAGTTGTTTACTGAGACATCTGCTTTGCCTGAAATCATGTATATTCCTCTTTCATACTGAAGTTAGCTGGTTGGAATGAAAATTACGTCAAAGTTCCAATAGGGTCATTTACTAGAATGATTCAACTCTCAAAGAAAACCTCTGTGACATTATTTGTTTCTCTGATTAAACAGTAAATAATAACGTAAGCTATTGATCCTAGTGAAGTCCTGATGAACACTTTGGTTTTACTACTAGGTTTTAAGTTTCTGCAGCTTTTACCTTTAAGTTACTTAGGAAGTACACAGTCTCCACAGATACAGGGGACTGTTCCTTAAGGTCCTCAGTCCTGCTAAGTGTTGTAGGCCATTTTTCTACCCATGTCCCCAAGGGCCTGGGAGATCTCTTTCTAGACACAAAAGAGCATCTTCCTTGAAAATAGATACTTCTAAATGCTCATGTGCCACTTTCTCTCCTTGGGTCCCATCTGGTTGTCCAGGCCAAAGATGACAACATTTGATTAAAAGTTGCTTTCAAGATGAAGCCTAGAATTATTTTAGTAAATATTTGGAGAAATCTTAAATGTAAAACTTTTTTTCTGTTTTTACTGTAAGAAGACTATTTTCTAGTTATTTGTCAGGCTCTCCTTTGGTCATAAACATTAAGAAACCTCATATAATTTTAGTAATTTATTCATTTATTTATTCAATAATTCATCATACATTTACTGAGTATCTATTACAGTCTAGGAAAAGTATAAGTTTGGGAATATAAAACTGAAGAAGAAACAAGTACTTTTGATGTAGACATATTAATTGCAATACAATGCTAAAATGATCAAATAAAGATATGTACCAAGTAAAAAGGAAGCTCAGAAGATGGACTTACAGGATTCTTCTAGAGCTGAGGGAGTTTTCACAAAGAAGTTAATGAAGTGATATTCAGGACTAGTAGAAATAAGGTAATAGAAACATGGGAGAAAGTCTTTAGTTATAAATTAAATAATTAAATGAACATATATCTATATGTGTATATATAGATATATAGATAAAGGACTTAGACCAATGACTGGCACTCCACAAATGCCTTAGAAATGTTCATTGCTGTTATTATTACCATTCACCATGATCATCATCACCTCTACAGGAATTATTAGAGTGCTTATAAGCTTCAGCCTCTCTCAGATCTATCACTGTTACCCTTCTTGGTTCATTTCAAGTTCCAAAAGCCCTGTCTAAAAAAATACCAGCAATATCAAGACAAGGCATGAATAGCAATTGTGCCTAATGAGAGAGTTCTGCTCTGTTCTACAGGGTCACTGTGGGTAGGAATCTACTCATTGAAAACAGGTTAGGTTTTTATAGGGTCACTATTAATAGGAATCAACTCAACCATAATGGGATTGTAAATATAAATATATGTGCAAAAAGTATAACACAAACTCCATTATAATGGTTGCCTGTGATGAAGGGGGACCTGACGGCACAGTGGTTAAGAACTCAGGCTGCTAACCAAAAGGCTGACAGTTTGAATCCACAAGCTTCTCCCTGGAAACCCTGTGAGGCATTTCTGCTCTCTCCTAGAGGAGAGCTATAGGTTGGAATCAACTTAATGGCAACTGGGTTTCTCTTTGTTTAACCTACACTAGCCTAAGCACTGCTTCTTTGTCCAACTCAAAAAAAAAAAAATGGGCCATAAGTAAATCTTTTATAGTAATACAGGAGAAATGAGAAAAAAGGATTAAGGTCAATTCACAGGTTGTGTGTTGTTGTTGTTGTTAGGTGCCAGTGAGTCTCTTTCGATTCATAGGGACCCTGTGAAAAACAGAACAAAACACTGCCTGGTTTTGCACCATGCCCACAATCGTTTTTATGCTTAAGCCCATTGTTGCAGCCACTGTGTCAGTCCTTCTTGTCCAGGGTCTTCCTCTCTTTCGCTCACCCTTCATTCTGCCAAGCATCATGTCCTTCTCCAGGGACTAATCCTTCCTGACAAACATGTCCGAAGTATGTAAGACACAGTCCTGCTATCTCTGCTCCCAAGGCGCACTCTGGCTGTACTTCTTCCAGAATAGATTTGTTTGTTCTTTTGGCAGTCCATGATACATTCAATATTCTTCTCCAATGCCACAATTCAAAGACATAAATTCTTATTCTGTCTTCTTTGATCATTGTCCAGCTTTCATATGCATATGATGGGGTTGAAAATGCCATGGCCTGGATTAGCCGCACTTTAGTCTTCAAAGTGACAGCTTTACTGTTCAATAAAGAAATTCTTTGCAGCAGACTTTCCCAAAATATAAACCACTCTATATGTAATCAAAAAGCTAAGTAATTGAAGAATTAAGGCAGTAATTGAGTCCCTATCTTTCCCCAGAATACTATCAATGTGCCTGGGAGCTTGTCCCAGAAAGCTGATGGCATTAGCAATGGAAAGTCAGATATTGACAGTCTATTAGTCAGGATAGGATATGCAACTATGCAAAATTAGCAACCGTAATCTTCCAGTGTATTAAGATGTATCAAGCCTCTCAAGAACCTAGAGGCTCATCAAGGCACCACCTTTCAAAGGAAAGACTTGGAAATCCAATCAGATGTCACCATACAGCTATGCCACACATGGCTTCCAGATCACCACATACAGAAACGGAGAACTGCAGAATTGTACATCTGTTAATAAATGCTTGGCCTGGAAGTAAGCTGTTAATGCTGCTGCCTACAACCCTTGCTTGCAGCTAGTCACATGACCCTAGTTAACTACACGGACATTAAGAAATTTGTGGCAGGATATGGATATTTTGTGAACAGTATACATCTCTGCCACAAACAGTCACAGTGACTAAGCTTTACTAGGACTTACTGTGTATGTGTGTTGGGGGGGCAGAGGTGAAGGGTGGAGACAATGCCGTTGCTGGTTTTTTCCTCATAAATGGGGTCTAGTAGTTAGAATCACTCTTCTCAATAGACTGAAAATTGATGTAACATTTTATCTACACACACATTTTCCTTTTCCTTTCTGATTCCCACTAAATGGCCTTCTTCCTGCCCTGGAGATGTCTGAAAAGAAAAAAAAAGAAATGAAGCTTGTATTATTTCCTCTATCAGTTATTGTATGGGTTTATTGTTCCTTGCTTCTGTGTAATTTCAACTCATATTAAAGGAAAATAATTCAGCTACTCTCAAGAAATATTCTTTCACTTTAAAGTTTTTTCTGTGATATTCTTCGTTGTTGTTTAGTTTCTTATTTCTTCACTGGACAAAACCTTGAGAATTATTGCTCACCCCCTTACCATCACTTCATCCATTTTTTAGTCTTGTGATTATGGAATTGCTTGTAACTGTGTCTTTATAACCTTTAAACATTTTAAATACCAAAGAAAAATAAGCTTCTGTTATTTTGAATGAAGACATGTGTACCCTTCCCAAACATGTCTGGTATACAAAACTCATTCAAATATGTCCAGAATGCTCCAGAAATGATACACAACCAGAGAGCCTGGAAAATCCTGATTGATGTAAGTAAAGCCTAATCATTATTTTTATTCATAATTCATCAAATTGTATTTGTAGATGAGTAACCATCACCTCCATGAAAGTAACAAATGATTTAAAGTCCTAACTGATTTCGAGATACTTGCAAAGCATTGCAAAGTCATTAGAGTTGCTTTGTGAACAGTTCAATCCAACATAATCAGAATGTTGCAATTAATTCAAGCATTGTAAATGCCACTTTCCACCAACAAAAAACAAAATCTTAGTAATTCATCATGCTAGGACGGTCTCCACAGTCCAGGTGCTCTAGGCCACCAGTTGTCAAATGTGTCATTAGAACAAATTAGTGTACACCAATCAAGTGCAAGGTATGCTTTCATTTATTTTCTGAAAACAAAGAAGTATAAACATTTTTTAATTGTTTGCTTTTTCCAGATACACTATAGAATGAGTTTGGGTGTCTCCTTATCTCTTTCTCACTCTCATATATTATACCACTATCTTTTCTCTTTCACACTCCCTTGCATTGGCTATGGAAACCCTGGTGGCATAGTGAGTAAGTGCAATGTCTGCTAACCAAAAGATTGGCAGTTCAAATCCACCAGACATTCCTTGGAAACTCTATTGGGCAGTTCTACTCTGTCCTGTAGGGTAGCTATGAATCAGCTTGACAGCAGTGGGTTACCAGTAATGTTAGCTGCAGCAATAAGCAACTATGATGGGTGAAAAAATACTGAGAATTCCTTCTACTTCTGTGTGCTTCCATGGGAATCCACTACACATGTGAAGATCATGAGATCACACGAAAAGTTTGGGAATAATAACTAGATAATCCTGGGTGAATATTCTCGGTATTCGTTTCCTGCTATATCTTGTCTAAGGCAAATATAATTGTTATGTTGACTGTAATTTTTTGGCGCTAAGTTTCCATCCATCTGTTTGGTACTAAGTTTCCATAATTAACATCTGGAATGTCAAGTTAACAACTTGGTGGTTTTGCCCTGGTAGTTTTTCTCTTTCCTATACTGCCAAGGATTTCATTTTACTTGGATCCACAATTAATGCCCATGAAAACATCAGTTGAGAAATCCAATGATGTATTGCACTGGGCAAATTTGCTAGGGGGAAAAAAATACACCTCTTTTAAGTAGTGTTAAAAAGCAAAGATGTCACTAAAGTGCTCCTGACTGAAACCATGATATTTTCAAACACCTCATCTGCATGCAAAAGATGGACAGTGAATAAAGAAGACCAAAGAAGAACTGATACCTTTGAATTATGATGTTGGCAAAGAACAATGAACATACGATGGACTGCCAGAAGAACAAACGAATCGATCATAGAAGAAATGCAGCCAGGGTGCTCCTTGGAAGTAAGGACGGCAAAGCTTTGTATCAGGTACTCTGGACATGATATCACATGACCAGTCCCTGGAGAATGACATCATACTTGGTAAAGTGGACAGTCAGTAAAAAAGAGGAAAGCCATCAATGAGATGAATTGACATAGTGCCTGCAACAATTGGCTTAAGTATAATAAGGACCATGAGGCTGATGCAGGACTGGGCAGGGTTTCCTTCTGTTGTAAGTAGGGTCAGAACTGACTCACAGCATCTAACAACAACATCACTTAAATCAATGATAAACTCTCAATGACCTCTAATATGTAAGATCCCTGAGCCAGATCCTACAAGAAGCAAATGCAGTCTCAAGCACATATTTAAATCACTGTTCTCTCTTTGCTCACAGTAACATACCTCCAGTTCACAGGTTAAAGAAAATGACTAATTTAGTATACAGTATACCCACGTAGCTCATGTATATTTCCCTGGAATACCCCCAACTGCTTTCAAACAATGAATCTGTGCATATAGAAGACATTCAGGTGATTTTAAACTGTCCTGATACAGAAAGGATTCCAGTTGCAAGTAAGTGTTCTACAGATGGTATTTAAATAAAAGTCACTAAAGAATAAAAGGAAGTCCCAACACATCTGAAATCACTTCTGTCTTCTATTCCGTAAACAAATGACAGACAAGTCAATGCAAAATTTGGGATGAAATATGGGACACTTCTAAGAAGAGCATTTACAGAAAAGTGAATGTTTAGAGAACAGCTCTGTTCTTTTTCTTTCAAAAATGTGTTTATAACATCAAACATTGCCAGAATCTTTGACTTTAAGGTTTGTTACTTAAAATTTTAACAACTCTGTTTGGGGACAAAATATTGGCTCATTAAAAAAATATATATCTCAAAAAATTATTACAAACTGCTTGAGAAAAATCTAGTTAATAAAGATGTTAAATAAAAAAATTCACCCCCAATCCTATCCGTTGCGCAAAACATGTTCTTAAATCATTCATGTGAGGTTCCCAGAATGTTTTAAATAATAAATAAATGTCTTTTTAAATTTCTACTTAACATATTCATAAATTACAACAATTTACTTGTTACATTTTGCAATGACTCAAAACTCTAGATTCTAATTTTATGAAAATGAGGAAATATGTAATACTCACCTTAAAAGAATATAACTGAATATAAGAATGTAACTGAAAAGGAATACTGAAGCTAAAATTTTAGTGACAACTACACTATTGTGCCAGAAAACTTTGCACAAAACAAAGATGATATGAAGAGTTATCTCAACTACTGGTCTAAAAATGCAAAGAAACATAAAAGTAGAATATATATTTTAATAATTAATTTTGGCAGAAAGTTGTATGTCATTTGCCTCTCTGGGTCTTTGCCCCAACTAAACCCTCCCTTGTCACCAGCAGTGTGGCCAAGTTCTCTCAGCTTAGATGGGAGCCTCACATGAAACTCGCAGGACTCTGGGGACTCTGATGGCTCCCAGGCTGCCTGTGTTTATGCTGTCACAGTGCTTAGCACTTGCTGGTAGATTCACCCGGTACAACGCATGCTCTGATTTCGTAACTATTGTTAATGACCAAATCCCACATTCTCTAGTCACCCTGTGGGGATCCAGGATGAGTGATGCTTATGAGTGAGGTAAGATTTCAACATTAGGAAAAATTTCCAAGCAAAATTAGTTGTTATTTTCCAAAGGGGAGGAAAAAACATGTCAAAAAAAGTGTGTGTCAGGGTAGATGATGGGACAAATGTGCAGTTTGACAGAAGTCTTACCTATCTATGCAAAAAGAGGATACTGTCTGAATATTTTAATAGATTTGGCCTGAAGTGTCTGAATAATCAGAGCCCCGTAAAATTTTTTGCTTGAATCATCTAAATGATTTTCCCTAATTCTCCGCAACTTTTTACTACACAGTGATGACCATGAAGTGCACATATAAAATATTTCACCTTTTAGACAGACACCTCCCTCTGCAATCTATTAATAACTATATTTTAATGCTATGTCCCCAGAACCTAATCAGGTGACAGATGGAGGCCAAGATGTTTGAAAAACTGAACAATTCATCAGCAAACTACACTCAGAAAATGTTCTCTAAGATTTGTGAGTCAACTCTGAAGGACAGTTCTAGCCTTCTGAGCCAATAGCTCCCAGTCAGCTCACTTGCTTACTTTTGTTATTCTAACACATCTGAAAATGGTCCAAAACTATCATGCATTCATGTCATGTTATTCATTCTCTTGTGTATACCAAGAGATAGTATGCCTATAAAGGGACCTAGAGGAAGCATCTAATTTATCTCCCATCAGTCATCCTGGACAGATTAGACTCTTTCATTTTTAATATGTCATTTAATAAAAGCACTGATGCATTTTAAACAGTGAAGACCGGCATCCACTCATCTCTGGGATGATAGGGACACTCTGACCTCTAAGTTTCATATAATTTAATAATAAAGATTGTAACATATTCAGTGTCCCTTTATCTGAAAATAAACACCTTGAGGGCTTCTTAATTCATTTTTTAATTTTGAAACATTTTAAGCCTAAAGACCAGAGTAGAAAAAAATACTCTAGTAGCTGCCACCAAGTATAAACACACTATCTTTAAAATAAAAAAACAACAGGAATTGCTTCAATTCTATCTGTCCATCCATTTGTTCATCTGTCCATCCATCTGTCCATCTGTCCATCCATCTATTCATTCATCCACCCTTTCATTCATCCATCTACCTAAGTCCTTCTCTCTCCCTTTCCTCTGAAAAAGTAAATGACCTTTATAAATGTCAACATGTATCAGTCCCATGGATGAGAAGAAGAACAGGAAGGTGAGGAGGAACAGGAGGAAGAGAAAGAGCCTCAGGAGGGGAGCGCTTTGGTATTGTCCAAATTTATTATAATACACATACATTACTTCTGTAACAAACAATTTTTAAATAAAATTAAAACTGTAATATAGTCTTCTTATGTCAAAAAGTACATGTAGAAAATATTCCTGTGAGACGGTTTTCTGTCACAGTTTGGAAACTATGTAAAGAGATCTGTTTGCTCTGTCCCTGCCACACAAGCAGGGAGTCTGCAGAATGAGGGATGCTCCACCAGCTCTGAATGGTCTCGTTCCTCCAGCGGATGGGGCTGATGTCAGCACGCTCCCTCCAGTCTCGCAGCATCTAGATGAATGGGCTCCTGGTCTCACTATTGTTATGAAGTGTATAGTCTGCATCAGCACTGCTTTGCTGAAATGTGTTACAGATCCTTGTTTCTTAACACACTAGGGAAGTAAGAGACCACTGGCAACCTTGGAGAAAGAAGTTTTGAAAAACTGATGGAAAGAAAAAATATTCTTTTTAATAAAAGGGGAGGAAACAGACCTTGATCTAACTGTCACGTATTACATAAAATTTAATCCCAAATGGATCATGTATGTAAATATAAAGTGTAAAACCATAAAACCTGTAGATGAAAACATAGGGGAAAAATCTCCAAGACCAAGAGTTAAGCAAAGAGTTCTTGGACATGATGCCAAAGTCTTTTTTGGATTTCACCCAAATTTAAAACTTTTGCTCTTCAAAAGAACCTGCAAACAGGATGAGACGAACAAGCCACAGATGGGAGAAAATGTTCACACAGATGGGAGAAAATGTTCACAGATTATATACCTGACAAAGGACTTACATCAGAAATATATGAAGAACTCTCTAAATGTAGTAGTTAAAAAAAAAAAAAAGCAAGTCAAAAATGAAAGACAATTTGCCAGACAGTAAATGAGTGGCAAAAAAAGTACCTGAAAAAATGCTTAACATTTTATCCATTGTTGTTCTTAAGTACCCTGGAGTCAGTTCCGACTCACAGAGACCCTATAGACAACAGAACAAAACACTGCCTCTTCCTGTGCCAGGCTGACACCTGCTGAGCCCACTGTTGCAGCCACTGGGTCAGTTTATCTCAGTGAAGGCCTTCCTTTTTTTCACTGACCCTGTGCTTTACCAGCATGAAGGACTTCACTGGAGGCTGATTCCTTCTGCCAACACGTCCAAAGTGTGTAAAACAGAGTGCTGCTATCCTTGCGTTTAAGGAATATTATGGTTGTACCTCTTCCAGACAGATTTGTTCATTCTTTTGGCAGTTCCTGGTGTGTTCAATGTTTTTCCCAAAACTACAATTCAAAGGCATCAATTACTCTCTCTTCTTCCTTGTTCACTGTTCAGGTTTCACATGTATATAAGGTGATTGAAAACACTGTGACTTGAGTCAGGTGCGCCTTAGTCCTCAGCCGACTGTGTTTTTCAACCCTTTAAAGAGGTCTTCTGCAGCCGATTTGCCCAAAGCAATGAGTGTTTTGTTTTTTTGATTGCTCCTTCCATGGGTGTCGATTGAGGAACCATGTAAAATGAAATCCTTGATAACCTCAATCTTTTCTCTATTTATCAGAATGTTACTTACTGGTCCAGTTGTGAGGATTTTTGTTTTCTTGACATTGAGATTGTGGAAATCATATTCATTATGGCAGTGCAGATTAGAGCTATGAGGCAGTACCAGTGTACATCAAATAAAAATTCAGATAATACCAAATGCTGGGTAAGATACAAAGCAACTCCGTACTTACTGTCTTTGCTACTTCCTACGTATCTTAAGTTACTTCAAAATAAGAAGCTATTTTATAAAAAGTGATGAAAGTGGAAAATGAATTGCAGTGGACTGATCTAGGAAAGGGAATTGAGAAAATGAAGTCAGTGAGTAAAGATCACAAAGCAGAAGTTGTCTGATTAGCTATCTTCATAGAGAGTGGCCCTGGGCAGTGGAATTCAGGACAAGCAAGTTTTCAGAGAGTAGCAGCCTGTCTCAGACTACCAGGGGCTAAGGGCATGAGCTCCTAGGCCACCTTCTTAGCTGTGACCCTAACGCAAGCACTTGAATTGCACATAACCTCAGTTTTCTTCCTCATTAGAGAGCTATACCATCCATCTTAAGAGATTGCTTCGACGATTAAACAAGGGAAAAAACACACATGTACCCTTATGCTCAATGTATTTTAAATTTTTGTTACTATCATTAGAATCCACCTAGCTTTTGCCTAGGATTTGCAGTTCTCAGGTATCTCAGTTCAGGTATCTCCTCACTTCCTACTCATTTTCAAAAACCCTCTCATTTTGTTTCAATCCCAATTCCCACTTGTGCCTTCTCTATGCATATATATTCTGTTCTATATATTGTACACATGTAAATAATGTACTTTTAATTCTTATTTTAAGTATGCTTAAATTTTTAGGGTAGTGATCTAAAACTGATCTTTAAAAAATAAATTTATTTGAAAACATAATTTTAAACAAAATTATCTTTATTATGTTTTTGTGGTCAAATCCGGAAACCTTGGTGGTGTAGTGGTTAAGTGCTACAGCTACTAACCAAGAGACTGGCAGTTCTAATCTAGCAGGTGCTCCTTTGATACTCTATGGAGCAGTTCTACTGTGTCCTTTAGGGTCACTATAAGCTGGAATCAACTCAGTAGCAATAGGTGTGGTAGTTGAATCTACATAAAATCATGGTAATTAAAAACATCAAACATCTTTAAATGTGTGAAGCATGTTTAAGCAAAGCGATTATAGAAAAGAGGAAATAGACTAAGTAATTTTACGACTCAACGGCACTTGGCTTGGCTGGCTTGTTCTGGAAGAGGAAGATTATTTTCTCTTTCTTTCAAGGAGAAACTCTTTGTATTAACAAGCAGCGTATCTTTTTTCCAAAGCTGTATCTTTAAGAATCTACAAGACAGCACTGGGCTGGGTTTTTTGAGTATTATTTAAGTTGTCAGCAGGTTAACTTAAAACTTTTTCACAAATAAATTATTCATGTTTTTTCTCCAACAATGACTAATAGGATACATAGAAAGTGTGGGCTACATTCACAGTTTGAGTAATTTGTATCAGAGCAACTGAAAGCACATATTCTTAAACATTTATCACTGAACTACATTAAAATCAGTACCAGACAAAAGAGGATAATCATTATCTTGGAGTTCCTGAAGCACATAATGATGCAATTAGAACCTTTTATTAATATAATACTTCACACAAAAGAAGGTCTGGCACATATGTCTTATATTGTATAAGCTGTAGCTAAGTGTTTATTAAATCAACATGAAAATCCCTAAGTACATAAAGCACTGGATCACATGTGTTTAAGTCTTAATGATTTTGCCCTTGAGAAGACCAAATGGCGGACATGCTGAAACATCCACAGAATATGAAATTATGTCAGTATATTGCCATGTTGTATTTTTTCAACGCTCATACTTCATAGAATTTCTTCATTATTACCAGCTTCTCTGAAGCAAAAAGCCCAGCTATTCCAACACAGGAACTGCACTTATATAATGATCTTTTTTTTAATTCAAGGGAGATTGCCCACAATCTAAACCAGGTGATCATGGAGCTACCAAGCCTGGGGCCAACCACTCAAACAGACAAGCTCTGAGGAGTATTAAAAGAAATCTGGATAAACCCTTTAATTTTCCAGCAAACTCACTCTACTTCTAAGTTTAGGAGTTGGATGAATAAGGCAAGGGGCTGCTGTTGGTGACTTGTAAGTACTGTATATTAAAGAATATCCAACCTTCCAGTTAGGAGTTTCTGGGTGGTGCAGACGATTAAGAGCTCAGCTAAAAGGTTGGTGATCCCAGCAGTGGCAAGCAGCAGAGGGTACCAGTGCCCTTTCCCCTCTCTTCTCTGAGCTAGACCATAGAATCTGCTGACTCACACTGTAACAAAGGCATCTCAGGCAGGAAGCCATGTTGGTCAGCTGAGAGGCAGAATCAGCCTCAACTGAGGACTCAGCTGAGGCTGATGTTCACACTAAGCAACACTGCTTCTGTGGTTAGTACTGCTCCCAGCACAAAAGCTGCTCTTAACACAATTGTACCTAGAGAAAGTAGTGGCACCTGGGGGCTGAACGTGGTGGGGCTCTAACCCCTCTCTTCTTTAAGTCACATCGTATCATCCACTGACAGGTGATGAGGCACGTCTTAGTCAGGAGGCAGGACCTGACACCACTGAGGGCCTGAATGCTATCCGCTACAGCTGATCATTGCCTCTCTTTTCAGAAAATCAGCTTGTAAGACCTATGTCACAGCTCTTACAGGTATAACACCAGAGAAACTGAACAGCATCTTGATGGTGTGAAGACAACTATCAATACCAAACCATTCAAAGAAACAGACCACTGTGACTCCAAAACATTCCCAAAATATAGATTCAAACAACTGCCCAGAGGAAGAAGCCTATCTGAAATTATCAGAAATAGAATACAAAAGAATTATGTATAAAGCCCTTCTAGAGATTAAGCAAAATGCAGCATAAAAAAAGCAAAAATTAAGTAAGGTTTATGAACTGCTAGAAAATCAATGATCTGAAATCCAGCAGATCAGTAATAAAATTACAGAATTAGACAACTGAACACAAAGCCAAAAGAGCCAGCTGGGGGAATCAGAACACAGAACTAGGAATTAGTGAACTTGACAACAACACAATTGACACCAGCGTTAATGAGGAGAAATCAGATTTTAAAAAAAAAGAAGAAAAATGAAGTATTAAAAAACACATGGGACTCTATCAAAAGAAATACTTTATGAATAACTGGAGTTCCTGAACAGGGAGTGATAGCAGAAAATAGAGAGGATTGCTGAAAAGTTACTGATAGAAAACTTCCCTGACACCATGAAAGAAGAGAACATAGATATTCAAGATGTTTATCAAATATCAAAACACTAGACCCCAAAAGACAGTCACCAAGACATGTTATAATCAGGTTTAATAAAATGAAACAAAAAGAGAGTCTCTTAAAGGCAGCACGGCTTAAACAAAAACTAATGTACAAAAGGAAGCCTGTAGGCTTTCCTCTGACTGCTTGGCAGAAAGCATGTTTGCAAGAAGACAATGGGGTGACTCATAAAAAGCCTTGAAGCAGAAAAATTTTCCACCAAGAATTACATATCCTGAAAATTTTTCTTTCAATTTTGGCAGTGAAATTAAGACATTCTCAGACAAACAGAAGCTTAGAGATTTTGCTAAAACCAAGCCAAAATTACATGATATACTGAAAAAAGCTCTTTGTTTAGAAAAACAATAACATCAGTTGTATACTTCAGGAGGCAATGCAAAGCATACAATGTCCCACTCAATTAGGGAAGTCAAAAAGGTCAATCAAAGGTAAAATATTAAGTGTAGGAAACCAGAGATCTCAACATGAAAACTATGACATCATCACACTATAAAGAGGGATATATTACAGTAGTTACAACCCTTTCAGATGGAAAGGAGTTTAAGGAGATATGCAGAAGTTAGAGATTGGTTTAGATTTAGAATATTAAGAGGGATCAAACTGGTAGCAGCAAAGCAAAGTAACAATGTGGCATAGCAAAAGAAGAAACATAATACAAGAGTCTCAACAAACACAAACCAACACTGGAAAAGATGAAAAGTAAACCCATAAAGAAAAATGACCCAGAACAGGATATTAAGAGAGGAAAAACATCAACACAAAAATAAAGGCATCGAAATAACAACACTGAACACATACCTATCAATAATCACACTCAATGTAAACAATCTGAATGCTTCATAAAGAGTCAGAGAGTGACAGCCTGGATCAAAAGACACAATCCACCTTTATGCTGCTTACAAGAAACACACCTTAGACTCAAAGATGTGACCAAACGGAAAATCAAAGGATGAAAAAATACACACCAACCTAACAACACACAAAGAAGAGCAGGAGCTGCAATGCTAATCTCAGATAAAATAGATTTTAATGTAGTTCCACTATTGTGGACAAGGATGGTCACTATTATCAAAAGGTTCAATACAAAAGCAGGACATAACAATACTAAATATTTATGCACTCAATATCAGAACACCTAAATATGTCAAACAAACACTGACAACATTGAAAAATGAGATAGATCATTCCACAGTAATAGTAGGAGACTTCAATACTCCACTTTCAGTAATGGACAGATCATCCATAAAAAAGCTCAATAAATACACAGAAGATCTTGTGACAATCAACCAACTAAACCTCATCAACATATACAGAACTTTTTAAACAACAACAGATAAATTTTTAAAAACACCTTCCATTCTAACACACATGGAACACTCTCCAGAACAGACCACATACTAGGACATAAAACAAGTCTCAATAGCGTACAGTCCACAGAATTATTGCAAGGTAATTTTCTCAGACCGCAAAGCCATAAAAGTTGAAATCAATGGCAGAAAAAACATAGGCAGAAATCTGAATTCATGAAAACTGAACAACACCTTGCTCAAAAATCCTTACCTTATAGAAGAAATAAAAAACACAATAAAGAAATTTACGGACTCAAATGAGAATGAAAACACAACCTACCAGAACCTACGGGATATAGCTAAAGCAGTGCTCAGAGGTAGTCTATCTCAATAAATGCACACATCTGGAATGAAGAAAGGGCCAAAACCAAAGAACTAATGCTACAACTTTAACAGGTAGAAAGATAGCAACAGAGGAACCCCTCAGGAACCAGAAGAAAACAGATAATAAAGATTAGAACAGAACTAAATGAATCAGATAATAGAAGAACAATTGCAAAACTTAACAAAACAGAAAGCTGATTCTTTGAAAATATCAACAAAATCAATAACCCATCTGAAGAAATTATAAAAGAAAAACAAGAAACAAATAACCCAAATAAGTAATAAGATGGTAGATGTCACGACAGATCCAACCAAATCAAAAGTATCATGACAGAACAGTATGAAAAGCTGTACTCTAAAAGAGTTGAAAATCTAGATAAAATGGAAAAATCTTCTAGATTCACATCACCTACCAAAATTATCACAATGAGAAGTAGAACAACTTAATAAACCCATCACAACAGAAGAGATTGAAAAAGTAATCAAAAAACTACCAACCAAAAAAAGTCTTGGTTCAGAGGGCTTCACTAGAGAATTATACCAAACTTTTAGAGAAGAGTTAAATCAAATACTACTGAGGCTATTTCACAGCATAAAAAGGGATGGAATACTCCCAAATTCATTTCATGAACTCAGTATAACCTGATACCAAAGCCAGAGAAAGATCCCACAAAAAAGAAAATTACAGACCAATATCACACATGAAATTATATGCAAAAATCTTCAACAAAACCCTAGCCAACAGAATTCAAAAACATATCAAAAAAATAATTCATCATGACCACATTGGATTCATACCACAGATGCAAGCCTGCTTGAACATCAGAGAAACAATTAATGTGATCAACCACATAAATAACTCAAAGGATAGGAATCACTCAATTTGGTCAATTTATGCAGAAAAGGCATTTGACAAAGTCCCACATCCATTCATGTCAAAAACTCTTGGCAAAATAGGAACAGATGGAAAATTCCTCAGTGCAGTAAGAGGCATCTACACAAAGCCAACTGCCTACATCATCCTGAAGGGAAAGAAACTGAATGAATTCCCTCTGAAAACAGGAACTAGACAAGGATGCCCACTCTCACCACTTCTATTCAACATTGTAGTAGAGGTTCTAGCCAGAGCAATTAGACAAGACAAAGAAACAAAAGGCTTCGGCATTGACAAAGATGAAGTAAAAATCTCCCTACTTGAAGATGGTATGGTTGTCTACACAGAGAATTCTGAAGAATGGATAAGTAAACTACTGGAACTAATAGAAAAGCACAGTAAAGTTTCAAGATATAAAATAAACATAAGTAAATTGGTAGGATTCCTTTATACTGACTGTCATGGTTGGAATTGTGTCCCCCAAAAAATGTGTGCAGCCACGTGGCTGGGATATGGTTCCAAGTATCTTGGGACTGTCCTCCATTGTGTGGTTTTGCTAACCTGTATGTTAAAGGATTAGGGTGGGGCTGTAAATTCCTGCTGTAGGGGGAGTTTCCCTGGAGTATGGCTTGCCCCACCCTTAATGCTTTTAGCTTACAAGGAATAAAAGGAAAAAGAAACAAAGGACAATTTGAGAACCTCGCTACCATCAAGCAAGCAGCACCGGGAGCAGACCGTGTCCTTCAGACCAGAGGTTCTTGCGTCAGGATGCTCCCCGGACAAAGACTGATACAATACCGGACTTTCCTCCAGAGCCGACAAGGGGAAAGCCTTCCCCTGGAGCGGACACCCTGAATACGGACTTGCAACCTACCAAACTGTGTAAGAATAAATCTTTCTTCGTTAAAGCCATCCACTCTGTGGTATTTCTGTTAGAGCAGCCCTAGCTGACTAAAACACTGACAAAGAGAGCATCAAAGAAGAAATCGCCGAATCAGTCATTTCCTATATCCCCCAAACAGATAAAATACTTAGGAATAAATCTAACCAGAGAAACAGGAGATCTATACAGAGAGAACTGCAAGAACTTGCTGCAAGAAACCAAAGGAGACACAAGTGGAGAAATCCACCTTACTCATGGATAGGAAGACTTAACATTGTGAAAATGTCTATTTTACCCAAAGCAATATACATATACAATGCAATCCCAATACAAATCCCAGTGTCATTTTTTAATGAGATGAGAAACAAATCACCAACTTTGTTTGGAAAGGGAGGAAACCCCAGATAAGTAAAGCACTATTGAAGAAGAGGAACACAGTGGGAGGCCTCATACTACCCAACCTGAGTAACTACTACACTGCCACAGTAGTCAAAATAGCCTGGTACTGATACAAAAAGAGACATGTAGACCAATGGAACAGAAGTGAGACTCCAGAAATATCATCCTCTTGGGAACAGTTGATATTTGACAAAAGCCCAAAGGTCATAAACTGGGGAAGAAACAGTCTCTTTAATGAATGATGCTAGCAACATTGGATATCCCTCTGTAAAAAGTGGAAACAAGACCCATATCTCACACCTTACACAAAAACTAACTGAAAATGGATTAAAAGCCTAAATACCAAGCAAAGCAATAAAGATCATGTAAGAAAAATAGGATCAATAATGGAAGTTCTAATATATGGCTTAGACTTCAAAATCTAAGAAACAGCATGAACAATAGAAGAGAAAATAGATGAATGGAAGTACTAAGAATCAAACATTTGATCAACCGAACACTTTATCAAGAGAGTTAAAAGACTACCTACAGAATGGGAAAAAATATTTGGCAGTTATATGTCGGACCAACATCTGATCTCCATAAACTAAAAGGTACTGCGAAATATCAACAAGAAAGAAGTAAGTAATCCAATTAAGGGGTGGGAAAAGGAGATGGACTTCACCAAAGACATCCAGGTAGCCAAAAAACACATGCAGACATTCTCACGATCATTAGCTATTAAAGAAATTCAAATCAAAACTACAATGAGATACCATCTCATCCCAACAAGCTTGGTCATAATCCAAAAAACCCAAAACAACAAATGCTGGAGAGGCTGTGGAGAGATTGGAACTCTCCTCCACTGCTGGTGGGATTGCAAAATGGTTTAACCTCTTTGGAAAGCAATTTGGTGCTTCCTTAAAAAACTAGAAATACGAATACCATTTGATTCAGTTATGCCACTGCTTGGAATATATTCTACAGAAATAAAGGCAGTCACACAAACAGATACATGCACACAAATGTTCATTGCAGCACAGTCCACAATAGCAAAAAGATAGAATCAATTCAGATGCCCAGCATCAGATGCATGGGTAAACTATGGTACATATACTCAATGGAACACTATACAATGATGAAGAACAGCAAAGATTTTAGGAAGCACCTAATAACCTGGTTTCAACTGGAAGACATTATGCTGAGTGAAATCAGTCAGCGGTAGGAGACCTCTGCTTTAAGGATTTAAAAACGGAATTATACACAGAAGAAAAGATTCTGATGGCTACAAGGGTGGGGAGGGAGGGCGAGGGTTAGGCATAGATTAGATAGGCAACAGAAATTTGATTAGGTGAAAGCAATAACAGAACACAGTAGAGAGTAAAACAACTAGATTTCACCAAAAAGTTTTCTAAACTCAACACAGTATTTCAAAGAACAGAATAGCTGGGGACTATGCATTCAGAGGACATTGAGGCTAATTGACATAGCTAGTCTATTGCTAAGAGAGTCTTCTGTACCCCATATTGGTGAGTGGTGTCCGGGGTCTTAAAAGCTACCAGGCTGCATTGTGTGGCACATCAAATGGTCCCAACTCATCTGGAACAAATGATCACAGAGAACATCAAAGACATGAGGGGAAAACAGTCCAGGAGACAGAAGGATCCATAGGCATGGGAGACTGTACCAACATGAGACCAGAAGAACCAGGTGGTGCCCAGCCACCACCAAAAACAACCGTGACAGAGGACACAATGTAGACCTTCTGAGCCAACACAAAAAAAGAGGAGTGCAGCCCATGAACTCGTCTAGACCTGAACTGATGGTCCGATAGCCTGGTTGCTCCCCTGGGAACATGGACCCTAGACTTACTGCTGTCCCTGACCAGCAACCAGTAATGAGGTCAACTGTTCAGACAAGAATGGACTGGATTCAGGGACACACTGTGACCGTGTGGTGTACATACTTTATGGCTCTATGCATTTACAGGAGGTAGTCCTACTTGTCTCTTTCTAGATAGGAGACAAGAGGGTAGAGAGAAGGGGACAGCTGCTTACTGAGGGAACACTAGAAGTATGGAATGGAAAGGAGTCATTTGCTGTCGCTGGGTTGGGATAGCAGAAGGAGCTACAGATAGGTGGGCAAGCAAAATGGATTTGGGCTGTATACTTTCACTTAATCATTTTCATCATAATTTTATATATATATATATGAAAACATCCTAAACACACACAAACTCTCACTAAAGATAAAGTACTCAGAACAGACGCATCGATTTTTTTCTCTTTTTCTATGACTATTGTCCTATAGTTAGGTTTTATTCTGTGGTTCTTGAGTCATTTTATATTTTAATAGTACAGTATTTTAGAAGACAGTATACGTTACCTCTATTCTTTTTTTATTGTGATTAAGTGAAAGTATACAACCTAAATTAAATTTACATGCCTGCCTATCTGCAGATCCTTCTGATTTCCTCACCCAGTGACAGCACACTCCTTATTATTCTATGCTTGTCATATCCTCTTAACAATTTCCTGTCCCCTCCTCCCCACCCTCTCCTCTCCCATCTATAATGAGACCAGTACAACAGTATTCTATAAATGCATAGAACCATAAAGTACACACATATGGTCACACTGGGTCCCTGAGTCCAGTCCATTTTTGTCTGAAGAGTTGGCCTCAATAGTGTTTTCTAGACAGGGGCAGCAGCAGGTCTAAGGTCCATAATCCCAGGTGATCCTCCAAGCCATCAGACCATCAATTATGGTCTTTTAGCAGAGTTCTTGAGCTGCACCCTTCTTTTTATCATGTTGCCACAGAGACTCTCCATGGTGTGCCCCATCACAGCTGTCTTCGGTAATGGCCAGGTACCATCTGGTTCTTCTGGTCACGTGGGCTTCTGTCTCCTGGGTCTTTCTGTCTCCTGGGCTTTTTTCCTCTTGTCTTTCTTGTTCCAGATGAGTTTGGACGATTTGATATATCACAGATGGCAGCTTGCTAGCTTTTAAGATCCCAGATGCCACTCATCAATATGGGGTGCAGAAGATTCTCTTAGCAATAGGCTAGTCATGCCAACTGACCTCGATGACCCCCAAGAATGTGGTCCCCAGACCCTGCTGCTACTACTCTATACTTACAATATTGGGTTAAGATTAGAAGAGTTTTCAATTTATCACAAAGTCCAGTTAAGTTGATCTACTTCGTACTGTGTGCTGTTACTGCTTTCACCTAACCAAATTTCTATCAGTTAATCTACACCAACCCTCTCCTGCCCTCCCCACACTTATAACCATCAAAGAGTCTTTTCTTCTGTACTTAAGTCTGTTTTTAAGTCCTTATACTAGGGGTCTTAAACAATATTTGTCCTTTTGTCACTGACTGATTTCACTCATAACCAGATTATGAGATGTTTCCTAAAACCATCATTGTTTTTATCATTGCACAGTGTTCCATTGAGTATATGTATCATAGTTTGTTTATCCATTCATCTGTTTCTGGGCATCTGGTTTGATTCCATCTTTTTGCTATTGTGAACTGTGTTGCAATAAACATTCGTGTGTATATATCTGCTGTGTGGCAGCCTTTGTTTTTCTAAGACATATTCTGAGCAGTGGGATTCCTGGATCAAATGCTATGTATATTTCCAGCTTTTTAAGGGAGTACCGAATTGCTTTCCAAAGAGGCTATATAATTTTTCAATCCCACCAGTAGTGTAGGAGAGTTTCCACCTCTCCACACCCTCTCCAGCATTTGCTGTTTTGTGTTTTTTGGATTATGGTCAACCTTGTTGAGGTCAGATGGTATCTCATTGTAGTTTTGATTTAGATTTCTCCAACAGAGATGATTAGGAGCACTTTCTCCTGTATTTTTTTCACTGCCTGGATGTCCTTTTTGGTGATGTGTCTGTCCATCTCCTTTGCCCATCACTTAATTGGGTTACTTACCATTTTGTTGTTGACATTTTGCAGTACCCTAGATTATGGAGATCAGACGTCAGTCTGACATGTAGTTATCAATTTTTTTTTCCCATTCTGTAGGTGGTCATATAACTCTTGTGATAAAGTCTTTGGATGAGCGAAAGTGTTTGACTCTTGGTAGTTCCCATTTACCTGTTTTCTGTTGACTGTGCCTCGTTTCTCAGATTTTGAAGTCTGTCTAAACTGTGTATTAAGATTTCCATTGTTGATCCTATTTTTTCTTGCACAATCTTTATTGTTGTAGGTTCGCTATTTAGGTCTTTGATCCATTTTGAGTTAGTTTTTGCATAAGCTGTGAGATATGGGTCTTGTTTCAGTTTTTTTCAGATGGATATCCAATTTTGCCAGCACCATTTGTCAGAGACTGTTTTTACCCCAGTTTGCAACCTTAGGGCCTTTGTAGGATATTGACTATTCGTAGGAGTGTAGTGGCATCTCTACATTCTCAACTCTGTTACATCGGTCTACATGTCTCTTTTTGTACCAGTAGCAAGCTTTTTTGACTACTGTGGCAGTGTAGTAAGTTCTAAAGTAGGGGAATGTGAGGCCTCACATTTTGTTCCTCTTCTTCAGTAGTGCTTTGCTTATCCAGGTTTCTTCCCTCTCCAAACAAAGTTGGGGATTTGTTTCTTCATCTTATTAAAAAAGGACCCTGGAATTTGTATTGGCATTGCCTTGTATACTGAGATTGCTTTGAGTAAAATAGACATTTTCACAATGTCAAGTCTTCCTATCCATGAGCAGGATAGGCTTCTCCACTTATGTAGTCTCTTTTGGTTTTTTGAAGTAAAGTCTCATAGTTCTCTCTGTATAGGTATTGTATAGTCAGATTTAGTCCTAAGTATTTTATGTTCTTGGCGGCTATAGTAAATAGTATTGATTTGGTGATTTCTTTTCTGATGATCTCTTTGTTAGTATAAAAGAATCATACTGATTTACTTATGTTTATTTTATATCCTGATACTTTGCTGTGCTTTTCTATTAGTTTCAGTAGTTTACTTATGAATTCTTTAGGATTCTCTGTATTTACAGTTGTATCACCTGCAAACAGGGAGATTTTTATTTCCTTGTTGCCTATGTGGATGCCCTTTATTTGCTTGTCTTGTCTAATTGCTCTGGCTAGAATCTCTAGTACAATGTTGAAAAGGAGAGGTGAGAGTGGGCATCCTTGTCTAGTTCCCATTCTCAGTGGGAATTCTTTCAGTCTCTCTCCAGTCGGGATGATGTAGGCAGTTGGCTTTGCATAGATGCCCCTTATTGCACTGAAGAATTTGCCTTCTCTTCCTGGCTGAGAGTATTTAACATGAATCAATGTGGGACTTTGTCAAATGCCTTTTCTGCATCAATGAACAAAATCAGGTGATTCATATCCTTTGTGTTGTTTATGTGGTTGATCACATTAATTGATTCTCTAATGCTGATTAGCCTTGCATCACTGGTATGAATCCAACTTGGTCGTGGTGAATTATTTTTTTTCACATGCTATTAAATTCTATTGGCTATGATTTTGTTGAATATTTTTGCATCTAGGTTCATGAGTGATATTGGTCTGTAATTTTCTTTTTTGTGGGATCTTTCCCTGGCTTTGGTATCAGGGTTATGCTGGCTTCATAGAATGAACTTGGGAGTATTCCATCCTTTTCTATGCTGTGAAATAGTCTCAATAGTACTGGAGTTAACTCCACTCTAAAAGATTGGTAGAATTCTCCAGTGAAGCCTTCTGGGACAGGTAGGTTTTTTACTTTTTCAATCTCTTCTGTTGTGATCGGTTTATTAAGTTATTCTACTTCTCCTTGTGATAATTTTGGTAAGTGACATGAATCTAGAAACTGGTCCATTTGCCCTAGGTTTTCAAATCTGATATGATACTTTTGATATCAGTTGGGTCTGTTGTGACATATCTCATTTCTTATTTGGGTCATTTTTTTCCTCTCCTGCTTTTCTTTTGTAAGTTTAGCTAACGGTTTGCCAATTTTGTTGATCTTTTCAAAAAAACAGCTTTTGGTTTTGTTAACTTTTGCAATTGTTCTTCTATTCTCTGATTCATTTAGTTCTACTCTACTCTTTAATATGTGTTTTCTCCTGGTTCCTGAGGGGTTAGCTATTGGTCTCTCTCTGCTTGTTCAAGCTGTAGGGTTAATTCTTTGGTTTGGGTCCATTCTTCATTCCAGATGTGTACATTTATAGAGATAAAATGACCTCTGAGCCCTGCTTTTGCTGGATCCCATACGTTCTGGTAAGATGTATTTTCATTCTTATTTGATTCCAAAAATTTCTTTATTTCAACCTTGATTTCGTCTATAACCCACAGATTTTTGAGCAAGATGTTGTTCAGTTTCCATGAGTTCAAATTTCTACCTATGCTTTTTCTGCTATTGGTTTCAATTTTTATGGCTATATTGTCCAAGAAGATGCTTTGCAAATACTTCAATGGTTTAGATTTTGTTGAGACTTGCTTTATGTCCCAACACATGGTCTATTCTGGAAAATATTCCGTGTGCATTGAAGATGAAGGTATACTTATCTGTTGATGGGTAAAAAGTTCTGTTTATGTTGTTGAGGTCTAGTTAGTTGTCACAGTAAGATTTTCTGTATCTTTACTGAGCTTTTTTCTGGATGATCTGTCCATTACTGAAAGTGGAGTGTTAAAGTCTCCAGCCATTGTTGCAGAGTGTTCTATCTCATTTTTCAACATTGTCAGTGTTTATTCAATGTATTTAGATGATCTGATATTGGGTGCATAAATATTTCATATTGTTATGTCCTGCTTCTGTATTGAATCTTCAGCAGTAAATTGTGACCATCCTTGTCCATGGTGGTGGATTTTACATTAAAGTCTATCTTATCTGAGATTAGTTTTGCCACTCCTGCTCTTCTTTGTATGTTGTGGGCTTGGTATATACTTTTCCATCCTTCAATCTTCAGTTTGTTCATACGTTTGAGTCTAAGGTGTGTTTCTTTTAAGCAACATATAGACAGATCTTGCCTTTTCATCCAGGATGTCACTCACTGCCTCTTTATTGGAGAGTTCAGTCTGTTTACATTCAGTGTAATTATTGATAGGTATGTGTTTAGTGCCGTAATTTTGATGCCTTTATTTTTGTGTTACTGATGTTTTCTGTGTTGCTTTTAATATTCTGTTCTGGGTCATTCTTACTTACGAGTTGACTTCTCATCTTTTTCAGTGTTGGTTTTGTGTTTGTCAAGACTCCTGTATTATGTTTCTTGTTTTGATATGTTGCACTGTTGTTTTGCTTTGTGGCTACTCCTATGATTCCCCTTAATATTCTTAGTTTAAACCAGACTTTAACTTTTGAGTATCTTTTCAATTTCCTGTCCATCTGAAAGGGTTATAACTAGTGTCACAGATGCCTTTTTTAGTGTGATGATGTCATAGTTTTTGTTCTTTTCTTTTAATATCGTAGCTTTGATTGGACTTTGTGTCTTCCCAGGCTGAGTAGGATTCTGGATGCTGTGTCCTTCATTCTTCCTTAAGTATACACTCAGCGTTTTTGATTTCCTAAGCAAAGAGCTTCTTTCAGTATTTCTTGTAGTTTTGGATTGTTTTTTACAAGTCTCTAAGCTTCTGTTCATCTGTGAATGTCTTAATTTGATCTTCATATTTGAAAGATAATTTTCCAGAGTATATAATTCTTGGTTGGAAGTTTTTCTCTTTCAAGGCTTTGAATGTATCATCCCTTTGTTTTCTTGCCAACATCGTTTCTGCTGTGAAGTCAGACAAAAGACTACAGGGCTTCCCTCTGAATATTAGCTTTACTTTAAGCCTTGCTGCCTTTAAGAGCCTTGCTGCCTTTAAGAGTCTCTGTTTATGTTTGATGTATAAAGCTTGATTATAATATGTCTTGGTGTCTTCATTTTGGGGTATATCTTGTGTGGTGTTTGATACACTTCTTGGAAATCTATGTTCTCTTCTTTCATAATTTCAGGGAAGTTTTGTGTCAGCAACTCTACAACAATACTCTCTGTATTTTTAATTATCCCTCCCTGTTCAAGCTGGATTCAGAAGAGAATGTGGAACCAGGGATATCATTGCTGATATCAGATGGATCTTAGCTGAAAGCAGAGAATACCAGACAGATGTTTACTTGTGCTTCATTGATTATGCCTTCAATGAAGCTTCAACTTCTTTTGTTGGTACCGTCGGTTCCTGATCATATGCTACCATCCTGTTCCAAAAACAAAAACAAAAAACCCAGTGCCATCGAGTCAGATCCACCCTGTTTAGCAATGCCAATTATTTGCAGATTATTCCTCTTAATAGAGTCTTACATGTTTCTTAATGCTTCTTCATTTTTTGTATTTCTTTTCTCTGATTTCTCCTCATAAATGCTGGTGTCAGTTGCTCTGTCCACAAGTTCTCTAACTCTGGCTTCCATCCCTTCAATTCTCCTCTTTTGGCCTTGGATTGCATTGTCTAAGTCTGTATTTTATTATTTCTGTTGGATTTCATCAGTTCACATAGCTTGCTTAATTTGTGATTTTATTGTGCTGCATTTTGTTTCATACCTGGGAGAGCTCTATATATAATTTTTTGGTAATCAACCTCCCACAGTTTAAGAAAGGTTTCTTCATCTGGGAAATTTTTTTGATTCTTTATTTTGGGAGTTTTTTAGTGCCATGGTGGACTGTTTCTTTAAATGGGTAGATATTAATTTTTGCCTTTGTGGTATCTAGAAGCTTTTTGATTTCTCTGGTGTTACCTGAACAGGAGCTGAGGCCTAATTCTAAAGGGGGAGTTGGTCAACAGTCATCTTTGCATACTCTAGTGACTGCCCCCAAGTGGACTCTCTGGGGTGGCAGGCTCTGCCTTCTGGCTGGCAAAGATGATGCCCTACTTATGGAGTCACTGGGGGGCCATCAGCTGACACTATGATGAGGATCAGTGAAGGGTGGAGGAGATCCTGCTGGGCCACTCAGCAGTCAGTTCTCCAGGTGCTCTTATTTTGAAAAGGTCCAGCAGCTGACAAAATCAGTCAGGCCCTTGGGTGCGGCAGGCCCTGCCTTCTGGCTGACTACTTAAGCTCTTCATAGGTCTTCACCAGATGCTGTGACATGGTTCAAAGTAGAGAGGGGTTATAGCCTTGTTGCCATCCTCTGCCAGGCCCCACCCATACCTCTAGGATCCACTGTCCTAACATAGCTTTTCTGCTGGACGAGCACTTTCCAAACAGGGGCTGCTGCTCCATATGAAAATTAGCCCCAGCTAATGTCTCTGGGTGGGTGACCCCACCCACCTTATGGCATCTCATGAGCTGCCCTGCTTGCCAAGAAACAGCAGAATCTATGCTGCAGCTCAGACAAAAGAGGGTGAAGAGGCAGTGGTGCCCTCAGTTAGCAGCCAGACTCTCAAAATGTGGCTGTCTCAAGCACAGTCTCTCTGCTGTGCTATAAGCTGTTTACTTACACACTGCAGTTCAGTATATTAGCCATCTCATGCCCAGTCCCAGATAACAAAGAAGCTGTCAGTACCTGCAGTGATCCAAAAAAGTGAGTCGGCAGAAGCCAGGACTCAGCATGCAGCTGGCTCATGTTAGAGACAGGTAATTTTCCCATTAGTAGGGACTAATCCAATCTGATAACCCTATGCCAGATCCTAGAGTTCCCCAGATATCCACGTTGCTCTATTTATTTATCATTCCAGACCTTAGTTCTCAGACGGAATTGAGGAGATACATGTGTAGTCTACCATCTTGGCTCCACCCACCCTTTTATTCTTGTCTAAAAGGATGGGTAAGGGTATTCTTATAACTCCAGTAATAAGTACAAGCACACTGATTATCTTTCTTAAAATTTTGCTAAAAGAGTAATTGAACACTGATTGAAAAGATACCCAAAATACATGTAAAAAAATTACTTGCATCCCTTATAACCTAAAAAAAAAATTGGAGGATTTGAACTGCTGACCTTTTGGTTAGCAGCTGTAGCACTTAGCCACAATGCCACTATCGTTCCTTATAACAGTGCTTCTCAAACTGTACTATATTTATGTATCTTTGGGCTCCTTGAAAACTCAGTTCTGATTCTTCAGGCCTGGCCCAGGGGCTGTGATTCTGCATTTCTATTGAGCTTCCAGCTGGTGCTCTATGCTGCTGGTCAAGAACCATACTGTAAATAGAACAACTTCATCACACTACGCAAGTTGGAAGTGGGGGAAGACCAACCAATTACCTATAGAGCATTTCTTTGAAATGTCTTTCTCCCCAAGCAGCCAAGAGACCATCAGGACCAACTACTTCTAAGTGATTGTTTAACATGTGACACGAAAACAGGTCAATCAATTCTATGAGGAAAAAAAAATCAGTAATTTTTTTACTATTAAATTAATAAATGTGTTTGATATGTATTGATTTGACAAAAAAACTTTTACAATCAAATGTAGCTTTTTTAAGACTAAGTTACAGCACAAATGAAGTTTAATCTGTGAATCATTCAATTATTGTGAGATCCCTTTACTCTTCACTGAGCCACAGAAATGTGATGGTTGATCAGGTCTTTTCCAAAGGCAGAGAATAATCCCAATAAGAAGCACCATAACCACACACATCTGTTTATTTACTTCAAATAAAAATACACAGCAGTGACATATACTCCTGAGAGACTTTTTTCCTGTTTGCAGAACAGAGGGTGTGCTGGCATTGTTAACTCCATTGTTGAATACCAACAAGGATACCAATGCAAAGATTCAGGAATGTCATCAGCATTATTATAGATGTTAAACCTCCATTCTTTAGAAATGAATGTTTATGTATTCTCTGAATTCCCAAAGTACAGCTCAAGTAAGTATTAAACACAGTTTACATCTAATGCAATACGGAGTTGAAAAACACTTAACCAAGGAAAATTTAAATAGAAATACATTGTCTAATCAATTGTTTTGGTCTCAGGGTCTCTTTGCTTATATGTGCTTTATGTTTATTGATGTGTACCATACTATTTAAAACCAAGAAATGTTTTTAAGTATTTATAAACATATTTAGAATAACAATAATAAATCCATTGTTTAAGATGAGAAGCATATTTTTATCAAAAATAATTATATTTTGAAAAAACTTAGAAGAATAGCATTGTTTTACACTTTTGTTAATCTCTTTAAAGTCTAGCTTAGGACGAAAATGTCCAGATTTTCACATCCGCTACTGCATTTAATCTTTTGCCATATTTGTTTGGGTTGAAGTATATGAAGATAATCTGACCTCTCACAGATATGTTTTTGGAAATGAGACAAGTATTATAACAATTTTTTCAGATAATTATGGATGTTTTTCTTTGATACTATACCCAAACTCGGCAAGTGGTAAGTTCATAAAGGTTAGTTACAATGTGGACTCTGAGACTTACTTTTTCAACACGTTGCATCAAAATCCACTGGTCTCACGTACTTTGAACAAATCACATTATTTTGTAATATCATGCACTGGTGATTTCGAAAATACTGGTTCACTGAGTTATGCAAATCTTACAAATATTAGCACATTTCATTAAATAACATTAAAAAAAACAGGTATTTTAAGTATCCCCATCAATCCTATCAGAAAAATATTTTAATTGTCACATTCATAATAACAAGCTCATTTCTTCCTTTTTTGAAGGAAATGTGTGCCAAATACCCAAGTCTAAATAACAATATTTACCTGACATTCATCTTTTAAGGTAAATGGGCATATCAAAAAGAAAGAGTCCAGCTCAGCTCACAGCTCACAGTTCAATTACAGAAGAGCTTCTCCTCAAAAAATCAACATGCTTCAGTATACGAACAGACATGTCTGATACATACTTCCCATTTTGTCACACAGATTCTCAAAGGTAAAGAGCTAATCAAATTAATAATTTTACTGCTTGTTTTAGTTAGCTAGTGCTGCTCTAACAAATATACTATGAGTGGATGGCTTTAACAAAGGAAAGTTTATTCTTACACAGTCCAGTAGGCTACAAGTCTAAATTCAGGATGTCTGCTCTAGGGGAAGGCTTTCCCCTTGTCAGCTGTGGAGGAAAGTCTGGTATTCCATCAGTCTTTGTCCGGGGAGCATCTTGGCACAGGAACCTCAGGTTTGAAAGACACACTCTTCTCCTGGTGCTGCTTTCTTGATGATGTCAGGTTCCCAATTCTCTGCCTGCTTCCCTTTCCTTTCATCTCTTGCAGGATGGAAGGATTAAGGGTGGTGTAGCCACACTTCCAGAGAGACTCCCTTTACAGTGGAGCGGGGAGGTGATCTTCTGAAGGGATTTACAGTGCCACCCTAATCCTTTAACATACAGCACAGCAAACTCACAAAATTAAGGGCAATCATAGAATACAGGGAATCAGGGCCTACCTCATGTGGCCTACCTCCTGTTTCTGGAGGGACACAATTCAATCCATGACACTGTTTCATTGAGAAATTCTTCATGAAACTAACTTAAAATATATTTTTTTTCTTTACTGCAAGTGTTTTGTTTTTGTTTGGCACAAGTACAAGGTCTACACACTGATATGGAAAATAACATCTTAAAACTTATAAAAATAGTTTTGATCTGTGGATTCTAGGAAGCTTCAGGGGTCTGCAGACAGTACTTTCTGAACCACTGATACACACTACTAAAGTCCTGGTGGCACCGCGGCTGAGTGTTCAGCTGCTAACCAAAATATTAGTGGTTTGAACTCACCATCTGCTCTGTGGGAGAAAGACGTGGCAGTCCATTTCCATAAAAATTACAGTCTTGAAAACACTGTGGGGCAGTTCCACTTCATTCTTTACTATGATTCCAAGTTAACTCAACAGCAACAGGTGTTTTCATGAGCAGATACTTTAAAACTGATTGAATCTATGTGCAAAATTTATGCCTTGAGAAAGCTTGCAGTGTGGTGGATCAAGATGGGAAGACAAAAGATGAGGCAGAGTTGAAGGTTTGACATCATGGCTGAATATTCACCATTGCCCATATCCCCAGTTCAAAGCCAGAGACCCCCAAGCCTGAATGAGAAGCCCCTCCCTTATCTGTTTGCTTTCTGAGGGTCCTGATGCACAGCAATGGTATAGGTAGAGGACATAAGCTTTCCAGGCCAATAGACTTCTGTTTGAACCCAAGTCCTGCCCTTCGCTGTGTGCAAAGTTCGGTAATAAACCTCAACTTTCTCATCCATAGTATAAAAATAATATCCATACCAACTGCACAGGGCTGTCGTGAAAATTAAATGAGCTAAGAGTCAATAAGGAAGACAGAAGAAGAGTAGATGCCTTTGAATTGTGGTGCTGGAGAAGAATATTGAACACACCATAGACTGCCAAAAGAACAGATCTCTGCTGGAAGAAGTACAACAACAGTGCTTCTTGGAAGCAAAGATGGTCAAACTACCTTTTACATACTTTGGACATGCTGTCAGGAGGGATCAGGACCTGGAGAAGGACATCATGCTTGGTAGAGTAACGGGTCAGTGAAAATGACGACAGCCCTCTGCAAGATGGGTTTACACAGTGCCTGCAAGGAGAGGCTTAAACATGAAAATGATTGTGGACACGGCACAGAGCAGTTTCATCCCGTTGTGCGTAGGGTCACTGTGAACTGGAATCAGCTTGATGGCACCTAACAACAAGAGCTATGGGATGCTTAGCACACGCCTGATCCATAATGAACATGTGAAAGAGACTAGGTATCACCATTATCCTAGCCTTGAAAACCTTATGGGGCAATTCTACACCGCACGTTTGAAGTTGCTATGAGTCAGAATCAACTCAATGGCAACCAACAACAGTCTTTCTTTACGAGCAGTAAGTTAGCGGGATAGATTGTCACTTTATTTCCTGAATCAGTGAGAACAGCCAGCTTCCCTCTCTAGCAACATCTTCCATTCTCTGGATCTCACCCTCTGATCAATAATGCTTAACTGTTTTTGCCCTATAACCCAATCCATCTCTTGCTACTGTGCG
Organism: Heterohyrax brucei; assembly: GCA_028571685.1. NCBI lineage: Eukaryota > Metazoa > Chordata > Mammalia > Hyracoidea > Procaviidae > Heterohyrax > Heterohyrax brucei. The sequence goes on from CM053152.1 coordinate 44,426,831, forward strand.
TGTGCTTCTGACTCACTGCGTGTATAATGCCCCTTTCCCTGAAGCTTCTCTGGCCGGTGGTGGACAGGTGTTGCTTTTCTCTCACTCACAAGGTATATACATGCCTATCACTACACATGGTTATAATGAACTACTTATTTACCTTTCTGAAGAATGTGCTTGTAGCCCCAGGCCCAGTGACAGTTGGTGTGTTTTCACTCAATAAAATTTTGTTGAACAAGGAAATAATTCACTGTGTAGGAATTGGATTTGGAAATTGCTGTTACATGAGGGGCAAAGCCACTTACGTGTTCTCTTTTTTTCTTTAACTGATCAAGCCACCTACCAAGTCATCCTTTCTTCTAGATCTTCTGTACTTCCGTCTCTGAGAATTGAATGAAAACTCTCTCAGGTCAGATTTTAGTGTTTGATTCACTAAACCCACACTTACTACCACGACGGCTGCCCCCAGCCTCACTCTGTACCTCCCATGACTGACTATGGAGCTACTTCCCACTCAAATGCAACTTGTCTCATTTTCCAAGGTGTGACCCCTGCTCTTACTCACCTCTACCTTACTTCAAGCCAAACAGCTGGAACAGCCAAGACCTGGATCTGAGCTCTCTCACCACCACATCTCTTTACTTCCAAAGCTGAGTTTTAGCTCCATGTCCTTTTCAATCAAATGCTCTCTCATTCTGGAAAATAGGACAAGACTTGTCATGGTCTTATTTGGACTTGGCCTTTTGGGAATAGGGAACTTTTTTGCCAACTCCAAAGGTCATTGACAGACTCTCTTTTGTAGGCTCTGCTTGAGGATTTCTTCATTTCCACCTTCTTTCTAGGTTAACCAGCTAACCTAACCTCCCGCTGAGGCAAAGTTTTAGCCCTTGACAATTCTGGTAAACCACAAAGCCATCTACTTAGCCCAGTATGTACCAACCCAAGGCAAACTCATGCCCATCAATGATGCCAGCACAGTATGAAGCAGAGCATATGGAGAGCACCTATCTCAAACTGCTGGGCCCTACCAGTTGATTAAAGGTGTCTTGCTGAGTACATGTACCTCAGGGTTTGATTCCACGTGAAAAGTAAAATATATTGACACTGCTTTCATGCCACTTAGTTTATTCTAGTATTTTAGGAAAAGACAACTTTCAGTGGCATAATATGCTGACGATTCTCTCTAATTTTAATTTGGATTTCTAGATTAAAAGCTATGTTCTTGAGAAAAACATGTTTTTCCTCAATGGTCAAAACCAAAATGTGAAACCATATGCCTGAAGGGATCTTAACCAAGCAACCACCTGTACCCTCAAATACACACTCTCAGGAAGAGTGCTGTCAGAGTGCTGTTGCCAACAAGATAGTTGTGTAAGATAAAGAAAATATACGTAAGCATTTTGTGACCATGATCTAAGCATCTTGTGAAACTATCTGTAATCACTGTGTTATTAATTATCAGTAACGAATCAGAACGTGATTATTACAGCAGTCTTCAATTTTTCTGTAATTGCCCTCTGTCATGGATTGAATTGTGTCCCCCCAAAATGTGTGTAACCGTTTGACTGGGCCATGACTCCCAGTATTGTGTGAGCACACAATATGTTTTAAATCCTGCCTCTGTGATGTTAATGAGGAAGGATGGGTGGCAGTTGTGTTGCTGGGGCAGAACTCAACATGTAAGATTGTGTTGTGCCTTGAGGCAATCTTTGGGGATATAAAGGAAGGGAAAGCCAGCAGAGAGATTTGGGGACCTCGTATCATCAAGAAAGAAGTGCTGGCAACAGAGCATGTCCTTTGGAAAGGACCTGGGGTCCCTGCACCTCAGAAGCTCCCACTCTGCGGGAAGACTGATGACAAGGACCTTCTTCCAGAGCCAACAGAGAAAGCCTTCCTGTGGAGCTGATGCCCTGAATTTGGACTTGTAGCTTACTGGCCTGTGACAGAATAAAATGTCTCTTTTTAAAGCTATCCATTTGTAGTATTTCTCTTATAGCAGAACTAGACGACTAAGACACCCTCCTCGCGGTCTTGGTCTTTATTACCCCGAAGAATGCTTGTATAATAATCAATTTGCCCCTAGACTACCCAGTTCCATTTTCAGTAGTCTAAGTAGTTTGCCAACTGCTTTTCAATTCTTAATAAATCTCTCTGGAAAAACACTGTTCAAGTGTTTTTCACAACACTAGTCTAGATAACAGTCTTACCACTGTAATAGTTTGGCTTCCGCCTGCCCTAAACCTGCTAACTGACTGACTCATTTTCATCTAATAATCAAGACAACCAAAAAACTAAAATCCATCACCATCAAGTCAACTCAATCACTCTTTAGGACACAGTGTAACTGCCCCACGTGGTTTCCAAGGAGTTCCTGGTGGATTCCAACTGCTGACCTTTTGATTAGCAGTCACACCTCCTTACCAATATGTCACCATGACTTTCAGCCAAGGCACAGATGTAGTTTATGGTTTAGGTTTTTGTTTTCATCTTTAAAAAAAAAAACAAAAAAACCTGAAGTTATTCCCAGATAACTGAAAAGTTACCTTTTCTTTATAATTAAGTTGAGCTTTGTAAATTCTTTAGAGAGTATATTAATGTGACTTTTTTTTTTTTCTTCTGCTTTCCAAACAGTTCTATGGGAGATTGCAAAGAGGGTTAGCCTCAAACCCAGGTTGAGTCCAGAAGAAGGTCTGGGGAGTCTCTGGGTGGTGCAAGCAGTTAACAGTGCTAACTGAAAGGCAGGAGGTTCGAGTCCACCCAGATGTATCTGGGAAGAAAGGACTGGTGATCAACTTCCAAAAAACCAGCCACTGAAAACCATATGGAACATAGTTCTACTCGGACACATGTCAGGTGGCCATGGGTTGGGACAGACTCTTGGGCAACTGATTTGGTTGCTTGTTGCTTGCTTGCTTCATGGTAACAGTGCAGAGAGGATCTCATAGGCATGCCCTATATCATTACATACAGAGCTGGACAGAACTACTGACTCTTTGGTGATTTTAACGATCTGAGCAACTGGATAATTAAGCAGATGTATCTATTTGCCACCATGCAGCCAGGCCCAGAGCAATCAACTACAGTAATAGCTTATATAACTGACTTCATGCAGAGCAAGTATCTAGTGGAGACTCAATTCATTTCTGCCAGTCTCTCTGACCAATTTGCCAAAATATGTCTAATGCTACTCTTTGTAGGAGCCTCCATTCCCCACCTATAGCTACATAGAGAGGCTGTTAAAGGAGAAATAGCTTCTTTTCCAGTGGAAAACATACCTATCTTAAAAGGATGCCCTTTGGAATGTATCTATTTAGATACTTTCATGTTTTAAAGACCATTCCAGAAACTCTTTGCAGAGGCTGCCATTCACTTCTTTAACCACACCTGGCTAATCCAACTTTCTTCAGATACTTCAATGGTAGAAGTGTTGCTTCTCATCTAATGTTATGTGGCATCACTAGACCCTCCTATGAAACCAGATGATGATACTATTTCCCTGTGACGGTGCAAACATTCCCCACTGAACGATAATTAGCTGAGTGAAGGTTCATCTCCCATGTTACTCCAAAAGCAATCCGTGGGCAGCAACTATTTTACTTGACTTTGTATTATAGATAACATCCAGGAGAGCCATTTGAATGTGACAGATGCTGAAGGCCTGCTTAACCTGTTGTCATCCAGTCAATTCCAACTCACAGCAACCCTAAAGGACAGAGTAGAACCCCTACATAGTGTTTCCAAGGCTGTCATCCTACAGGAGAGATCACCACATCTTTCCCCCGCAGAATGGTTTTCAATTAGCAGCCAAGCTTTCTAACCACTTGTGCCACCGGGGTTCCTTGCATACTTCTATTTCGAAAACCAAAAGCAAAAGCCATTGCCGTTGAGTTGATTCTGGCTCATGGCAACCTTACAGATGTCAGTGAATGGAAAAATAAATGCCTGACGTGTGGTAAGCGGTTTTAGCAATCGGAAATTGGCTCTGATTTTCCTACACACAACAAAACATTGCTTATATCGTTGTTATTTAGGTACTGAGTTCCTCTTATCAAGATTACATCTGTTTAGTATGTCTGCAGAATATATCTGCAAATAGAAAGTGGTTCAGATATATAATTTGCTTTTATAAAGTAGTATTGGTGATTGATATCATGCTGATTACTCTAAGATTTTGGTGTTTACAAAATTCTACATAGCCAGAAATCTTAATGTGGTCATCACATTAACTAAAACAAGACCAACCCTCATTCATGTATTAGCAATAACAATTCCTTAAATACCCACCAAGAGTATTCCTTTAAAAAAATTCAATCATGTTAAATATTAAAATACAACTTCTTTCATTATACTGTCTCACTGGTACCAGAAGGACAATAACTCCCAATGCTAGTTTATTCTCTTACTCTAAAGTAAGTATATTAATACCCAGCAGATCTCATTTCTCTCTAAACAACATCTGTATACACATGATTCATGGTCTTCTCTTCCTCTAATGATCAAAGAAGTGTGTTTACTCTACCCTTCATATCTAAATCTGGAGTCTTAGTAGTGTAAATAAAAATAAATATTTTAGCTTACACAGCACAGTTCAACAAATCTTTCTTCCTGGCAAAGTCACAGTTAATACCCAGCACCCTGAAATTCTTCATAGTTGTTTAAAAGGCTTTCGCAATTTGGGAAAACTTAATTTGTTTAAAAATCTGGGGAAATCGTTTAGATACTCACAGTTTACCTAAATATATAACATCAAATTAGAGCAAAAATATCAGGAAATGGGAAACAGTCCTGTGAGGGTTGCTGTGAGTGCCTCATTAACATCCCGGGGTCCTTAACACTTCTGTGGGTGGCAGACTTCCAACCAACTACCAGCACTTGCTCTCCTTACCTGAGGGGTTTCTAGCCCCTTGCAATAGGTCAGAAGTGCCAAGGAATAAGCCCCCACAGCAGGAAACCTCCACCACTGTCCAAAGGGAGTTAGCAAATGAGTATCTTGTATCTCTTATCCCTGGAGAAGACATCAGTGAAGCCCTTGCTCCCAGAGACCCACAGGTGGGATTTTGTCCCAGTAGCGGTGGAGTTCATGGCTGGCATGAATGGTTAAATAAGGACTCAGCTGCTGAGCCAAAGGTTAGTGTTGTGTGCCTACTCAGAGGCACCCTAGAAGAAAGGCCTGGCAATGTACTCTCAAAAAAAAGCAAAAAAAAAACAACAACCATTGAAAATCCTATGGAACATAGTTCTAACTCAGACACATGGAGTCATCATGAGTCAAATTCAACTCCAAGTTAACTTTTATTAGCATTGGCATAAATGATATGCCATCCATTTTTTATGTCTCTTAACATCACGTGCAAGGCATTACACTGGTTCCAGTGTATTTATTGTTACAGGGTATGAAGTTCAGTAGGCCAGAGTTGGAGCCCATTCCTGTGCAGGAGAACATTGAATTAGGTGATGCTTCCAGGATTGATGGATTAGTCTTGTAAAATTTTACTGTTTTCTTTTCCTTTATTTCTGGGAGGTAAGACTTGCAAACATAATTATGGCTTTCCTGTGTGATAGTTACGGAGAACCGGAAAACCGAAGATTCCCCATGTAACCTAATGGTAAGGGGCCAGCAATAACTTATCTACATGTTTCTCAGTGACATACCATCATGCCACAGGTGGGGCACCAAACTGTCACTGGCCTCATTGGCAGATTGTATTGCCAGATTATATTTCTCAAAGTCCACATTTCCAACTAAAAATTTAAACACATTCAGTTAGGAAGCATGCATTCCAATACTGAAAATACATGCCATCAAAAAAAAAGTAGTAATGGAAGTATTTTCGATGATTTTTTTTCCCTTTTAGCCACAGTGGTCATTGGCCAAACGACGCACATTTTTTATTGCCTGTCTCTCCTCTGTCGCGCTTCCCAACTCTCCTACGGATGTTTGCTTCACCTCTCAAACAAACTTCTTGTACTCCAATCCTTCTCTCAGGGTAGACTTTTGTGAGGGCCCAAATGCAGACAACTGGTGCAGGAAGAGGTTCTGGGAAGCAGACCCTCAGGCTGTGGTTCTAAAATGGAATGCTTCACTAACCAAAGGGCAACAAGGGTACCATTCCTGATGGTGTGCGGGGTGGTAACAACTCTAGTCCTGCTGTGTGGATCCAGTTACTAAAACTGTCTTCTGTGATTGACTGGAAAGTGATACAAGTGAATAAGGATGTATTTATTGGCTTGACACAGTATCTCCAGCACCTGAGAGATTTGGGGGTAATGGTAATCAAGAACTATAAAGTTGATTCGTTGCTGTTAAGTGCAATGGAAGCTCTGGAGGAAGAAACGGCAGCTTTCTGCTACCGGCCAGCTCCTGTGTTCACTTGCCTGGGGGCATTCTCTGGCTCTCGGCAAGCTCCTTCCACCCATCTGTACACTGGACCGAAAGTCAAAGGAATAAAATAACTCACACAAGCAGTGTTCAACCCATGACTGACAGAAGCTGGTGTATAAATATCCCAGCTCCTTCATCCCTTGGGTGAGATAACTCTGAGATGTGTATTCTATGCTGGTTTCCACAGTGTCCTCATGGCGTTAAGCCATGATAAGTGGCTTCATAATACACTTCTTGGTGACTGTCTTCTTTACTGCCTTGCTTTCCCACCCACAGCATTAGTTTTATACCTTGTTTAAACTCCAGGCCTCATCGCAGGCACCCAAACTAAATCAGATGGTTTTGTCCATCACTAATATCACTTTAGCATCGTAGCCAAAGAACCAGGCAAAACAATGAGAAATATGCAGAATCTAAACAGGTATCATTTAAATAGTTCTAAGACTTTGGGCCTTTTTAGTTAAGAAAAATATGAAAGGAATTCAGCATTGAGTCAAGGAATAAAATTGTTAGTTGAATCCTATCAACTGGATAAACAATGAAAAGGAAGAATTAGGTTTTGTATAAACTGAATCCTAGGGACTTGAGTAGGCTGTGAGATTACTACTTTTTTCAAGGAAGGAGGACCTGTGAAGCCACTATGCAAAGGGCTCATTGTCCCAGGTCACGGGCAGTGTCTCAACATAATAAAAATCCTGTGATCTAAACAAAATTATTAGAAGATATGTAACCTTGGGAGCCCTGCTGGTGCAGTGGTTAAGAGCTTGGCTGCTAACCAAAAGGGCAGCAGTTCCAATCCACTAGCCACTCCTTGGAAGCCATATAGGGCAGTTCTACTCAGTCCTATAGGGTCACTATGAGTCAAAATTGAGTTGACAGAAATGGGTATGGGTGTGCGACCTTGACTATCCGAGAATGTCCCAGTAGAGGGACACTAGTTTATTTGTGCGGACTTTATTTCCCTTTGCCCCTCTCCTTACCCAGGATAATTTAGACTGAAGAATAGAGATGAAAAGTAAACCACATTCACAGTGTTTTTGAGTAAATGTTGGACAATCTTGTGCATGATTGGCATTAAGAGTTCAATAATTAGCACAGTAAAGGATCTGTCAGACGAATATTGTTATTCTTCAAATGTACAATTAGGTAAGTAATTTAGACTTATGATTTCAAATGGAAAAATAAATTTTGGAGTTTGTAAGCAATATTGCAACATTCAGAATAATTAATATTTACAGACTGTGTTATATAGAAATTAATTGCTTTAAAAATTAACTTTAAAATTAACCTTTAAAAGATTAAATATTATACATCCTCCTTACATGAAATGTCTAGAATAGTCAAGTATACAGAGACCAAAGTTTACTAGCAGTTACCAGGGGCAGGGGAAGGAGAGAAAAGAGGAACTTACTGCTTAGGAGACACTGAAGAGTGGTGAAAAAATTGGAAATACATTATGCTGATGGTTGTACAACATGGTAAACATAATTGTTGTCCTGACTTGTGCATGCGAAGAATGTTGAAATAGCAAATTTTTTGTTACATATGTATTTACCATAGTTTTTTTAAAAAAAGTAAAAATAAATTTAAAATTTTTTTTAAATCTGACCTCTAAAATATACTGGATTTATGGACAGTATAATTAGACTTGTAACTTTAAATTTAAAACTTTTTAACATCTAGAATTTGGATTTACAACTTTAATATATCAAAAATGAATTTTTAAAAGTCAAAGTAAGTAAAACAATCTTAGCTATACATAGAAGTTGTTCTCAAGGACACAAAAAAAATCCCAAAACACTGAGGTGCAGTGAGCCATCTTTATATGCACTATATCAGAGTTTTTATATCTTCAAAGGGGACAATCTAATGGTCCACAAGTTTCCTGAACTATCAGTTCTTTTCAACTAGTTGCTTTTTTAATCTTTCCACCCTTCTACCATACCATGACAAATACATGTACTGCATGTTTTTTTAGGAATTATTTTCAGATTCTTCTTGTCTGTCAGGACCATGATTCTCAGAAGTACTAAAATAAGCTACAGTTGAATTATTGCATAGTATAGCTTGATCTAGATCTAAGGTCACAACACTTAGACATTCTAGTAACATTCTCCATACCTCAACCGTCTATCTATCACATGTCACATGAAAGTGGGTAAGAAATTTCAGATCTTTGTTGTTTTATTTTTTTCTCCTTAAATTATTTAGAATAACAGCCTTGGTCTCTTTAAGGAGCCCTGGTGGTGCAGTGGTTAAGCTCTAGGCTGTTAAACAAAAAAGGTTGCCAATCAGAACTCTTCAAGTGGTCTATGTGAGAAGGATATGTCAGTCTGCTTCCTTAAAGATTCAAGATATCCAGTTGATTCTGACTCATAGAGACCCTGAGTAGAACCGCCCAAGGCATTTCTAAGTTGTGGCTGGTAAATGTGCCACAGAGTTCAACTCTGTTCTAAAGGGTAGCTATGAAGCAGAAACAATTAGAGGGCAACATAAAGGAAAAATCTCTGTTATCCTAATTAGCTGAATTTCTACAATTATATGATATGAGGAAATCCTGGTGGCACCGTGGTTAAATGCTGTGGTTGATAACCATAAGGTCAGCAATTCAAATCTACCAGGTGCTACTTGGAAACCCTATGGAGCAGTTCTACTCTGTTCTTTAGGGTTGCCATGAAGCAGAATTGACTCAATAGCAGTTTTTTGTTTTTTAATATATATGACATAAAAGTAACATTTTATTTAGATAAGTAAAACTTCTTTATCTTCAAGATTTGGGGTATATGTGAGGATTTTTTCCTTTGTTTTACTTTAATTACTTACCTAATACATTTTCTTATCTTATTACATGGAAAACGCAAACACTAAAAAAAAAAAAACATTGCCATGGAGTCAATTCTGACTCATAGTGTGCCTATAGGACAGAGTATAACTGTACCCACAGGGTTTCCAAGCAGCACCTGAAAGATTTGAACTGCTGACCTTGTGGTTAGCAGCTATAACATTTAACCACTTTGCCATGAGGATTCCTCAAATTTCTTAGAAATTTACCGGGTATTATTCAGGCAAATAGAGCAAGGATCTGTGGTCCCTCATTTCTACATAGTACTAAATAGTAATTATATTTTCTTTACAAAAATAAACTTCTCAAAGAAAAAGTGCTGTGATTAAAAAATATTGGTTCCAGTTTCAAAGTATAAATCAGTCGGAGGTTAAGACTGAAAGACCAAATTATTCCATGTACCTAATCCATGGTCATTCTTTTACTTTAAAAGGAAACAGCAGCCACTTGAGAATTCCTTCTCCACTGTGAGTCGGAACTGACTCAGTAGCAACAGGTTTGGGTTTGGGTTTTCTCTGCTTTACATCCAAACCAAGGCCTTACCTTGTAGCTGCCAAACTCACCTGGAATCTCAATACTGTTGGAAACTCTGTGACTTAAACTTAGAATTTTTGTCTTTCATGCTTTCAAGCTCCCAACTCAGATCCTACTCCTTAATTTCTTACTCATCTATCCAATATGTTTGAGTAGCTCAGACAGGATACCAGGAAGTAATATGCTATAACCAAAAGCTGTTTTCAAGGACACCAAAAAAACTCACCCCAACAACACTGGGGTACAGTAAGTTGTACTCCTGAGAGGAAAACAAGACGTTGTCTCAGTTTTCAAGAAATGCATAGCTCAGTGCAGAGAAATTTAGAGGAAAATAATAATAAAACAAAACATGATAAGTGATAATGAAGGAAATGAGAGACTAATTCACAAGTCAAGCAGAAGAAAAACACAATTACCTGGGTTCTTCTTTGAATTCAATCTACATTCTATCTCTTGATTTTTTATGGTTTTCCAATCGATTGTCTTTAATTCCTAATTGATCCAGATTAGGGAAATACAAGAAAAAGATGTAGATAAGAGCAAAGACGAAAAGAATAAGTAATAGTTGCTATTACTTACAATACAAAATTCCAACTCTTGGTTGATATTTTAAACATGTGCCTATGTGTGTGTGCGTGTGTGTGTATATTAAAGGAAATGCTTTGATTTTTACGAGACCCAATAATTAAGTCCATGAACGCAGTTGTTCTAAGAGCTACTTACCTCATTGCTGAATATCACTACGGACACCTTTGAAGTACTCCCCTTGGAAAGACATGCACTGATGCCAGTGCCTAGTCCACACTTTGAAGGAATTTTGGAACTCTTTCTGGAATGGCCATTGCACATGATGGCATGATGGCAAGCTGGTGAACTTAATTGTGTAGTTGTCTGTGAAGAAATTTTTAGCCAGTAAGCAAATAATCGTATCGGAACATCCTCCCTACTCACCCGATCTGGCTCCCAATGACTTTTGTCTTTACCCAAAGATAAAAGAAATGTTGGAAAGAAGACATTTTGATGATATTCAGGACATCAAGGGTAAGACGGTGACAGTTCTGATGGCCATTCAGGCAAAAGCATTCCAAAATTGCTTTGAAGGGTGGACTACGCACTGGCTTCAGTGCATAGCTTCCCAAGGAGAGTACTTCAAAGGTGACCATAGTGATATTCAGCAATGAGGTACGTAGCACTTTTTCTAGGATGTTTGTGAACTTAATTGGTAGATTTCATATTTTCTTTTTCTCACACAAGTGTGGTTAGATAGGATGAACAGACAGGCACATAGATAAATTTGAGAAGAGCTAAAACAGAAACATATTCTGAAGTATTAACTGATTTATTTCCCTATCATATCCTGTAACTCCTGGTATCTCATGATCCTTTTAAAATTTCTCCAGGACTCAGTATTCTGACTTAATAAATGCTCCAAAATGTACTATTCTAAGAAGGAACCATTGGATGATCTCTCACAATCTCGTGGGCTGACGGAACGCAGCTGGGTGGTTCTGCTCCATGTGATGCTGACTGCAGTTGCACCATTCTTGGGACTCAGCTAGGCAGGAACACTCAGTATGGCTGCTTACACGGCTGGTGCTTTGCTGGGAATGACTAGAAAGGTCAGCTCCTGAGCTGGAACACTGGGTTGTCAGGGTGTGTGTGTCTCTCTCTCTGTGCATATATGTGTTTGTATCATATAATACTTTGCAATTAACTATATATGTATTAGTTTTATAATGTACTATATAATATTACATATGTAACTATATCAGTATCAATAGACAGACACATACACATCTCAGAGCCTTTTTATATTTCCATGTGACCTTCCCAGTAGGGTAACTGGACTTTATACAGGTATCTCAGGGTTCCCAAAAGCATAACAGTGAAAACTGTTGGGTCAACTTAAGGCGTAAGTACCATATTAGCATGTCATCTCTTCTGTTACATTCTACTTCATTGCTAAAGAGAACCAGCCCATTTCAGTATGGGAGGAATGACACACGCATGTGACTACAGAAAGGCACAGTTCATTGAAAGCTGTCTTTGGAGATTAACTGTCACAATCAACCTTCTCCAGCCATCCCATACCAGATAGTTCAGATGAAATTAATTCTTCTTCTCCTTCCCTCTAATTTTGATATTTCTTTAGTACTTAAACTTTACCACTCTCTTGACTACATGTCAATGGTCTACCTAAATTGACTGTGTTCCCTGTGGGTTTGTTAATTCTCCACCGTGCTCAACCAACACCCCAACTAAACCAACCCCACTGCTGTTGAGTCGATTCTGACTCACAGTGACCCTACAAGATACAATAGAACTGCTTCACAGAGTTTCCAAGGAGTACTTGGTGGATTTGAACTGTGAACTTTCTGGTTAGCAGTCAGGGTTTCTGACACAGGAGGCTCCAAAGAGAGTACTCCAGGGTCCCAGGTCCCCTAGTCATTGAGATGTCAATGAATATTCATGACTTGGTCCTTAATACAGAGTTGTCAGTGATCCAATCGGTGAATATGTATGAAAGCATTAGGCATCCTCCCTTCCTGAAGTCATCCCCCACAGCAGTGTGTGGCCCTTGCTTGCTGGCTATTCTGGAAAGCAAAGGCATCTTGATTGCTTGGGTTATTGTCAGAAACAGGAATCAAAAGGCCAAACCAAGTTCTTTGTCCCACACTAGCTTTTCTTCATTAAACTTACTCTAGTAGAAATGTAATTTAGAATCATCAAAAAAATATTTATGGACCCCTTTCTCTATGCCAGGCACTGGTCTAGATGTTAGGGATACAGTAATGACCAAGGCAGAAAATAGCTCTGCTTTTATGAATTCACCTTCTAGCAGGGAAGAAAACAATACAATCAAATGAATAATAATTTCATATAGTTACAAACATTCCCAAGAAAATACATCAAGTAATATAATGAGAAATGGAAAGATATTGCACAAGTGCTTCTCAAATGAATAAATGAATAGATAGATATTTCATTTGTCTCTCAGAAACACAGGCACCATTGTCAAACTAAATAAAAATAAGAAAAGGACTTGGTGTTAACATTTTGCTTAAATTAACTCATTGAGGTGACATACCATATTTCAAAATGTAATCTATATTAACATATAATTCTATACTGCTCAATAACCAGACAACAAAATATGACTGAATTTGTAACAAATAATAACTAATGAGCACAGTAAATTATAATAGCACTTAAGACCTTAATTCCTGCAATGATTTACTGCTGAATTATTGACGGGATAATGTGAGTTAGTGCAGTGTTAAGTAGGGCCTTTTGAAAATGACTGAATCTCTCTGTTCAGCAATGACCATATTTCCTGACAGGAGAGGATATGTGAGCTCAAGATAGTCTTGAATCAACGGCCGTAACCTTGAACCAGGGTTCAAAAACTCTCAAATTGTATTTTAGTATTACTAATGACACAGATCATAACTTCTGTAATATAACTTCATTTATCAGCTCTTTCTTTCTAGTCCACTGGAAATCTCACCTCTACCACCAAATACTCCTTGACAGCAAGCAAGTTTCCTGAATACTAAAGGGATACTAATATACCGACTAACTCACAGACACCACGTGGGAGTCAAATCATGCAATAGGTGTAAAACTGTGTTTGAAAGTTTCTTTCAGTAGTATGTACATGCAAGCCAGCCAGCCAAGTGCCGTCGAGTCGGATCCGACTGATGGCGACCCTAGGGGCCAGGGTAGGACTGACCCCAGAGGATTCATGCAAAGTAGGATCTTATTATTATCAGCGTAATACTTATGCATTCAAGAGCCTAAAAGAGCATAATTAAGAAAAATTATTTTGAAACTAAAATTAAAACAAAACTATAAAGTCCCAGAAAACAAAAACAAACATTTAAGAGTCATCTACTGCTAGGCCATTTCAGTGATGTACAGATTGCTTTAAATGAAAGTTATATGTTCCCATTTCCAATGTGGGGAGTGAAGTGTTCAAGTCACCTCAGTTTATATCTGTCTTGACCAGCACAGCAAAGTGAAGTTCTAGGTTTTCCATTCTTTTTTTAATGATTGAATGAAAATGTACATTCCCATATAAATTTGCACATTGACCTATATGAAGCTTCCACTGCTCTCCCTGCACGGTGACAGCACACTCTTCCTTTCTGCTCCATCCAAGTCTTATCTTCCCAACAGTCTCCTATCTTCTCCTCTCCACCCATTCCCCTTCCTCCAGTATGAGATCAACAGGACGACATCCTATAGATGCCTACAACCATAAAGTGCCCACACAATATGGTCCTTCTGTGTCACCAAGTCCAATCCATTGCTGTCCGAAAAGTTGACCTTCATTATGATTTATGGACAGGGGCAGAATCAGGGCCAAGGGCCATGCTCCTGCAGGAACCCCGAAGTCCCTGGACCATCAGTTGTGGTCTTTTAGTGGAGATCTCTGGGTGCACCTCTTTTTATTCTTGTGCTGCCAGTGAGACTCAACTTTGTGAGCTCCATTGTGGCCAGGCACCATCTGGTTCTTCTGATCACAAGTCTATGTAGACATCCACTCATGTGAGTCTCTCTGTCTTCTGAATTCTCTTTCCCCCACGTCATTATGGACCTTGGTGATCATCCGTTCCTGCTAAGTTGAGACCATTTGTTGTACCCTCAGATGGCAGCTTGACAGTTTTTGAGACCCCAGACACCACTCACCAATGTGGGGTGTGGAGAGTCCTCATTATCAAAATGCTGGTTGTGCCAATTGGCCTCAATTTACCCTGAGAGCATGGTCCCTGGGCCCCCTGCCCCAGCTACTCTGTCCTTGCAATACTGGGTTAAGATGGGAGGAGTACACAACTTGTGTTGAAGTCCTGTTAATGCTGATCTTCTTACTAATGTGTGCTGTCACCAATTTCACCCAACCAAATTCCTAACAACTATCTAATCTAAACCCTCCTCCCTCACCCTCCCACTCTTCCCACCCTTGCAGCCATCAAAGAGTCTTTTCTGTTATGCATGAGTCTGCATTTAAGTTCTTATCGTAGGGGCCTCATATAATATTTGTCCTTCTGTCGCTGACTACTTTCACTCAACATAATGTCCTCCAGTTGAAACCAGGTTAAGAGATATTTCGTGCTATCATCATTGTTCTTTATCAGTGCATAGTGTTCCATTGAGTATATATACCATAGTTTACCCATCCATTCCTCTGTTGTTGGGCATCTGGGTTGATTCCATCTTTTTGCTATTGAGGACTGTGCTGCGATGAACATTCATGTGCATGTGTCAGTTGGTGTGAGTGGCCTTGATTCTGCAGGATATATTCCAAGCAGTGGAATTACTGGGTCAAATGGTGTATCTATATCCATTATTTTAAGGTAGTACCAGATTGCTTTCCAAAGAGGTTGCACCATTTTGCAATCCCACCACAGTGTAGGAGAGTTCCAATCTCTCCACAGCCTCTCCAGCATTTAGTGTTTTGTGTTTTTTGGATCATAGCCAACCTTGTTGCGGTCAGATGGTATCTCATTGTTGTTTAGATTGGAATTTCTTTAATAGCTAATGATCATGAGCACGTCCACATGTGTTTTGGGGCTGCCTGGATCTCCTCTTTAGAAAAGTGTCTGTCCATCTCCTTTGCCCATTGCTTAATTGGATAATTTATCTTGTTCTTATTGATATTTTGTAGTACCTTATAGATTATGGAGATCAGGCATCAGTCTGACATACAGTTGTCAAATATTTTTTCCCATTCTGTAGGTGGCCTTTTAATTCTATTAATAAAGTCTTTGGATGAGCAAAAGCAGTTGATTCTTAGTAGTTCCCATTTATCTACTTTCTCTTCTGTTGTATGCGGTTTGTTTGACAGATCTAGGTTATCTATTCTTCTTGAGCCATTCCAGAAATTCAAGGGCATTCCAGACACCATTTGGTTCCAGCCATATATGCCACATCTTTTCAAGTGTCCTCAGCATATAGTATTTCATCTTTCTTAAAAATGACTTTCTCCAAACCCAAAATATTATTTTTCATCAAATCAAAAACATCATTCATTATAAGATACACCATTAGTTTATGCACTACTAAAGAAAACACTGTTATTTAAACTACAACATGTGATGGATTGCATGACACACCACAATATCAGAAATTTTAAAAGGTGAGAAAATGTCAGAATCAAAGAATATAGTAAGTACTTTCTTATTGTACAAGTCATCTACTTTTGTTGCAAAGTTGGAAATCACTGTACATTTATCAGCAGAAACACGGATGCAAGTAACAGAAAAACTAGATTAAACAGGAAAACGAGTGCACATAACAGAAAATCCAGAGGAAGGACATATGTTAGGGTTGGTTTGACTCATTCATGGAATCAAGTTCTTAAATGAATGAATGGATGAATGAATGAACACTTCGTTTGTTTCTCAGTAACATAAGTACTATTTCCAACTAAATAGAAACAAGAAGGGTTTGGTGTTAATATTTTTGCTTAAGTTGTTATCACAGAAGCAGTTTCTTTCCCTCTGTCTGCTCTGCCTTCCACACTGTCAGTCTGGTGCTAAGACAAACTCTCTTCACAGCATGAGTTTCAGGGTTCTCATCTGCACCCCCACAATACAGAGGAGACAAGGTTTTCTCCCAGCATTCCAAGGAAGAATTCCAAACATCTGTAGTGAACAGCAAAAGCCACCTAAGTCACCTCACCTCACCTGAATTGTATCTATTGCTAGGAAAATCAAAAAACGTGGGTGAGAAGTGCATGGACCGTACCAAGAAGACAGTAATTCCTGATCAAAAAATTTGTCTGCTACTAGAAAAAAATGAAGGGGAAAATAAGTACTTGGAAAGTTAACGAGAACATGTCCCTTTCAAACTGGAAAGTATAAAAGAGAATAGAGAAATAGAGAAATACACCATTTTTAAACACTGCTGTTTTATGTACTTATTTATTTTGCTATGCGTGGGAACATATGGAAACTTTACTCAGAAGGCTTCATAGCAGATATATAGTTTTTAACCTTGGCTTTTTCCCTTAACATATTAAAGTGACCATTTTTCAGTGTCCTTAAATATTTTTAACGTGATTTGTTGTTGTTGTTGTTTAAGTTTTTACCAAATAGTTCACCATATTGCTGAAATGTAATTTGTTTAGCTGTTTGACTATTTCGGGGCTTCATTTATTTGTTTGTTTACTAAATACACAGTATTCCCTCTGGATTTGAAAAGCCAGCTGTGATCTATAGTCTCTTGGAGTCAAAAAACAAAAACCAAACCCATTGCCATGGAGTTGATTCCATCTAGTAGCAACTCTATAAGACAGCATTGAACCAACCCATAGAGTTTCCAAGGAATGCCAAGGTGATTCAGAGTGCCTGGAGCTCCTCATCAGCAGCATGACTCTTAACCACTGCACCACCAGGGTCTCCTCCTGGGGGTGAGGATAGATACAAGTGCCTGTTCACGTTTCAGTCAGCTAGTGCTGCTCTAACAGAAATACCACAAAGGGGATTGCTTTTAACAAGGAAAAGTTTATGCTTACACAGTCCAGTAGGCTACAAGTCCAAATTCAGGGGAAGGTTTTCCCCTGCTCTCTGCTCTGGAAGAAAGTCATTGTACTCCATCAGTCTTTGTTCAGGCAGCATCTTGGCACAAGAACCTCTGGTCTGAGGCCATGCTCTTCTCCAGGTGCTGCTTTCTTGACGGTATGAGGTTCCCAATTCTCCGCTTGGTTCTCTCTCTTTTTATCTCCCATAGGATGAAAGGATAAAAGGCGGTGCAAGCCACACTCCAGGAAAACTCTCTTTACAATGGAGCAGGGAGGTGATGTCACTGAAGCGATTTACAGTCCCACCCCAGTCCTCTCTAACATAATCCAGTCTGTTAACCACAGGCAGCAATTAGGATTTACAGTGTAAGAAAACCACAGAATGGAGGACAGTCACAGAATACAGGGAATCCTGGCCCAGCCAAATTACTACACGTATTTGGGGGCGGGGGAGGGACACAATTAAATCCATGACATTGTTCGTGCAGGCTAGAGCTCACTGGGAACTCTGCCCATAGCAGAGTGCTGCTGACTTGACATCAAGAACTACAGCTATTCCAGGGATAACTATGAAGATGTGTACACCCCGTAACATTCTTTGCAGTAATGATGAGGACTTCTAATCCCTCCTCCTACCATGCTGTCACCATTAAAAGCATATCCATTATCCGCTGCCCAGAGTGGATTCAAACTTACCGCGACACTATGGGACAGATTAGAACTGCCCGCACAGGGTTTCCAAGACCGTAAACCTTTTGGGAAGCAGACTGTCACATCCTTCTCTCCTGCAGTGGCTGGTGGTTTCAAAGCGCCGCCCTCCAGTTAGCAAACAAGTGCTTAATCACCAATCCACCAGAGCTTGTTGAAGAGCACACAGCGGCTTCAAACTGAAATAGTCATGTTCTGGTAAGAAAGAAAAAGACAAAAAAGCAGGAGTTATGAGTGGGTCTGCATGCAATCTCAATGGAAATCTATTTTACATTCTGTATTTACTCAGTCGTGCTCTCAATTGTGTGATAAAACCAAATGTGCCTTCCTAAGTGGTAAACAGAACGGACAAGGGACACATAGCGGCGTGGCAAACAACGTTAGTGTCTCTCGTCACAACTCACCTGGGAGTTTGGGGACCCAGACTCTCCCATCACTGCAGACCCTCTTCTCCATCCAATAACCTCATTTACAGAGCTTCTGAGCCAGGTCCCCTAAGCCAGTACGCAGCTTGCTGTGGCTGCATTCCTCTGAGACAGTTACGTGGCATTTCTTCTAATTACTTTTCTCAGAATTCAAATGGAGAATAAAATATTTTGTGAAACAGTGATATCAAAGGCAAAAATTACTGTGTGGATGTGGTTAAACAGTATTTTAGCAAAGCCTGGAAAGGTAGCATTTGATTAGCACTTCACTGATACAAATAGTCATTGCCCTAAACTGATTTCTAGGTCTACTATTCTACCATTTAAATACCTTTTCTGTCTTTCCTTTTTATTTTTGCTTGCCACATTGCAGAGAAAACTGTTACTTAAGAATGTAGAAGGTTATTTTTAAGAAACTGAAACTGACCTCCTGTCTAAGTATTGTTTGGAGGCTCATAGAGGATATTTGTAGTCTCTAACATATCTTTAGGAAACCCTGGTGGCATAGTGGGTTAAGTGCTACAGCTACTATCCAAAAGGTTGGCAGTTCAAATCTACCAGGTGCTCCTTGGAAACTCTATGGAGCAGTTCTACTCTGTCTATAGGGTTGCTATGAGTCAGCATCAACTTGACAGCAGTGGAGTACATCTTTAAGGTAAAAGAAGATTGGAAGAGCTTTCTCTCCTAGATGAAGAGATCAAAACTTGTACACTGGAATGTTACTGTCTTACAATAAACTTACAATGAACTGAAACTTTTAAAATAAACAGAGCTGCTAAAATCAAGAGATAGAATACAATATGGTAAAAAAGATTTCAGATTTTAAAATATTAGAAAGGAAAATAATTCATGTTGACATATTTATAAGTACATTCCCTTCCTTTGTTTATTCATTCATGTGTTCAAAAATATTTATTTACCACCTATCATGTCCTAGACATCATCCTGTATACTGAAGATACAGCAGCCAACAGACTTAATAAGCAGCCCTGCCCTCATGGAGCTTACATTCTAACGGAAAGAATACGACCCTGCACTAAAATAAATTCCAATTTAACAAGGAAAACAGAGCGTAAGTACCTGAATCAGTAATGAATAAAAGGCCACAACACTATGACATAAGAAATTTCAAATTTTAAATAAATTCACAGCTGGAATTATTTAATTACAGAACCATATTTATAAGGGAAGAAAAAAGCAGTTGCTGTGGAGACAATTCCAGCTCACAGCGACCCCATGCATTACAGAGCAGGACTGCTGCACTCTGGGGGGTTTCCATGATGTCACCTTTTGGCAGCACAGAACCAAGCCACCAGGGCTTTCTTCCAAGGCCCCTCTGGGTGGGTTCAAATTGCCAACCTTATTAGCATCACATTTAAACATTTGGGCCACCCACAGCATCACTTATAAGTGGTTACAGATAGAAATGTAGCAAGTCTGAAAACTAAACTAGTAAACTACCTATGGATGCTTACTAAGCATAAGATAATGAATTGAGGAAAAGAGCATGGTATGGAAGACATCCTTATAACTTAGCAAAAACATCCTTTGATAAGTCATTCAATGAACAGTAGGGAGAAAATGGAGAGTTAAAGTGGAGTCATGGCTTTACCGTGCTTGCGACCCCTGAAGAAGGGCCATGGGTGTAGCAGAAACAGAACACATTTACAATTTCTATAGTATACTTAAAATAAATGGCTAGATTGAACAATCAAGTTTTAGGTGTAAAAAGTCAAGACAAAGCACCAAAGAGAAAAAGCAACTGTGCTATAATAAACTGCAGGTGAAATAACACTTGAGAAACAACAGAAAATTAAGCATAGGAAACCAACCAATGGTAATGTACTTTTAAAGAGGTCAAGTAGAGAGCAAAACTAACCTCAACATCCAAAAAACATTCTGGGATTCTTCTTACATTTCGTAGTAATGTAATATCATTATGTGGCACAGTAGTTGGTTCTTAGTCATTATTGCTTGATTTTAAAGAAGTATGAATGATAAGATGTTATGATCATTTCTCTTTAAATGAAATGGTATTTTTAAAAGCCATCAGTTATAGATAGGGTGACATATCAAGAAATAAAACTACCATAAAGTCTGTCTCCAGGCTGCTGACCCTCTCTCCTGGGCTTTATATTTATTTTTAAGCCACCTACCAGACAGCTTCCTACAGGAGGCCCTTGGATACTTCTGACAGTCCTAGACGGAACTCTATTTTTCGTGATAACTTGTTACTCTGTCTCAAGTAGCAGTTCTACCATCTATTCAGACCGGCGAGCTGCAAAGCTCGGAATTACGTCTCTCTCTCTTTCTCATACACACACACACACACACACACACACACACACACACACACACACACACACACTTCTACTACAGACAGCATCCTTTGATGATCTCTCTTCTTCATCCCCATTATCACTGTTTTAGACCCGGTCCTCATCTGCTTCTCTTTGGATCATGATGCTAGCTCTCTTATGAACCTCTCTGGATTCTGTTATCTCATCTTCCCTTCCCTACTGTTACTAAAGGTATCTTCCTAAAAACAAACCTGACGGTGTATTCTTTAGCTGTTATACTTCCCCCTGCCTACACACTGCTGTAAAACATTTCTAGTGTCACATATACACATTCATTTGTAAATAATATCGATACATGACTACTGCATTAATCTGTTACACACATAAGAAAATGTAACAAAAATGGAAATGTAAACAGGTTAGATGAAGGTGAAATAAATGCTCTTTTATCTCTATTTATTAATGTAGATAAAATCTTTCCCTATTACTAAAATGTTGTTTATGAGAATAATGTGATGAATATTCTTCATGATTGAAGGGAATTTTATATGGCTTTGTGATACAGTAATTTGAAAATCTAAGCAATGTATTTCCATGTTTAGTTTTGATGACTGACAGAGCTGTAGAATACACATTATAGAGAAACACATGATGGGTAGGGACACGTATCGTTATGTGAGCTTCTACAATTATGATTCACTTTTCAAAACCATCCACCAATGTTGCAAGGATTTTTGTTAAACTTCACTACTGCTTGCATTACTCATGTTATCATCAGTCTTTTAAAGACATTTATCATTTTACAAGGCCTAGGTTAGTCAACCACATAAATCCACTTAACCAAGCACACGCACACAAACTATTCACAACTTGCAGTTTGCATGAAGAACGAGTGAGGGCCTGGATGTCATGAGTCCCTGCCCCTGCCTCCAGATCCCTTGCATCTTCTAAGGTCCTCTGTCTGTCTGGCATCCAGAGCAGGTGAGGGCACCAAGGTCAGTCCGTATGTTACTTATTAGTAAAACAAAGCTCTTGTCTCATATTTTCAATGAATAGATAAACCCCAGTGTATCACCTCACAGAAGCCTAAGTGTTTTCACGCTACTTTGGAGATCACTGAGCTGCATACTACCTCCAAGAATCTCAGCTGGACACATTAGGTTTTTTCAGTGGAGATCCACTGACCACTCCATTCCATATACCCTACGCTTCAGTCATACTGAACTTCTCAACATTCTCCTACCTCTGATAATATCTTTGTCTTTCATGTTTCCTCTCTGGAAAACGCTTCACCACAGTCCATATTTCACCCAAAACCATCTTCACCTGGTCCACTCTTCTTCATTCTTTAAGACCCAGTATAAATGTCAGCCCTTCTCTGATGTTTTCCTGACTATCCCATGTTCTCTTAACACTTTGTTCACATCTCTTAATACCTCTCGAGTCACACTGTCTACATGTGCTTCTTTCCCTATGTTGTAAGCCCTTCAAGACCAGAGACCACTGGGTAAACACAGCACCTAACACTGCAATTGCAAATAGAAGGCACCACAAAATTGTTAAATAAATTTTAACTTAGAAAGATTGAGGCAATTTTCAAATTAGAAGACTCAAAGAAAAGCAAAATCTCTGTTAAAGAATCGGAGTCATTAGGAAAAAGATTCTCAGGAGAGACAAGAAATCAATTACCTATTATTCTCCTACCGGCTAATTAATTCATGGACAGAACACAGGAGGACTAGAAATAAAATACAACTGGCAAGGTATATAAACATTAATCAAGAATAATTTTCAATTCAATGAAAAACATGAGATGGTGGTGATCCCACTGTTTGCTAGAAAGTCATTTGGACCTTTGAGCTGCCACAGAAATCTTGAATAGATTTAATCTCTTGGTTTCAGAGACTGAGAGTATAAGTTTGAAGGTAGCTTCACCCTTGAAGTGATCAATATAAATCAATGAATGAATGAATCAAATCCATAAAATGTTCTGATAAAAATACTGAACAGGGAGAGAATTGATGCACTTCAGCTACATCTATTCTAGGACTCCCTAGTAACACAACTGGTTAAGTGCCCAACTACTAGGCAAAAGGTTGGCAGTTTGTACCAACTCAGGGAAGCCTCAAACACAGGCCTGGTGTTCTGCTTCCAAAAGGTCACAGCATTGAAAACCTTATGGGGCAGTTCTACTGTGTATACACGAGGTCACCATGAGTCAGAACTGACTGGATGGAAACTACCAATAAACAACACCTGTCCTAAGCACCATATGTAAATATACATGTCCAACTTACTTGTTTGTATGAGTTTTTTTAATGTGGTATAAAACCATATTTTGTCATACAACGATTTTGCATGAGCCAAGGCAATACTGTGCTTCTGTTAATGCACATTAAATATATAGCCTATGACATATGCACCAATATGTATTACATAAAAGCATATTTTTGCTGTGCCATTTTCTATTAGCTATGACAGCAGCAATGTTTGCTAGTGGACTTAGCTAGAAATTCACACTTGGTGAAGTCCTTTAAGTACATGGGCTGGGCAAGTAACTTAAACTGTCCCCTTAACTTCATCTATGAAAAGATAATAAACACTTTTTTAGCTAACTCACAAATATTTATTCTTAAGAACCCACAAAGCACTTTGAAGCTTGCACGGTTTTTACTTCAAACATTTGATTCACAAATAGATGCTAGAGTCATTGCAAGGCAGTGCTATCTGTGAAGCTGCATCCTATGCTGCCTGTGCTATCCATCCTTATAAACACTATCACGTTCTGGCAATGAACACTTACATCTCAGTCCTACATGCTATTACTGTATATTTATAACTGGTTCACTGTAGCATACCTCTTGAGGTTATGATTTATAATTAATACAGTCACAACTTAGGAAGAACTCAGGGCTAAAAATAAATCAGATAAAAAGGATTTGAGGAAGAGGTTTAAAAACATTGAGAAATTCTGCCTCTCCATTTTAATCTCTCATGTTAGTTATTTGTGAAAACGTGTGATTCATGCTCTCAGAATATCAACTTTAGGAAGATGCTTATATTATGTAAAGAATATTTCTTTTGAAACAGGTAAATATTTTAAAGGGGGAGGCAATAACCCTAATGAGCATGAGCAAAGCCAATACAAATCTGTTGAGACAAAAAGCTTTGAGTGGCCTACAAAACGTTATAATATTCTGGATCTGTACAGCATTTCAGAGTTTATAGCATTCGTCAGTGCTTCATCTCTTTTAAGCACACAGTGTCGGGAGATACAGAAAACAAGTTTGGTCAGCAGAATCCCTGCTCTTTAGAAAAGGAAACCAAAAAGTTTATTGAATGTCTTCCTTTTTTCCCTCACATAGATATGAATGGTTTTCCCCTTGCTTATAGGTGGATCTTTACTCATAAAATTACATTTTGACTTTTCTTGTTTTAAGGACCAAAACAAGAAAATTATTTGTTAAAGGCATATGTTAAACAATCCTGGAAAAAATATGTAACAATTTGATCCTCCTGAGTTACTTCATTCTTCTTCATAGACATACATTCCCTTATCAAGCAGAGAATGACCATCCACATCATCAAAATCAGCAAATTTGCTGAAAATCCTGGTGGGCACAGTGGTTGAGTGCTATGGCTGCTAACACAAAAGGTCAGCAGTTCAAATCTACCAGGTGCCCCTTGGAAACTCTATGGGGAGTTCTACTCTGTCCTGTGGGGTCGCTGTGAGTCAGAATCAATGGCAATGGATTTCGTTTTTTGATGTTACCTTACTCATTTAATGTTTGATGTATCCTCTGGGTTATTATCAGGGTGGAGGATACTTCCTGGCACCTGAGTCTCAGAGACGTTTGAAGGCACAATACCTGGAGTAGCTTGACCATCACTAAATCATAAAGTGACTCTGACAAGCAGAGAGGAAGAACATTCCACACTGAACTGTTTCCCTCTATATAATATTGTATAATATTAATAATAGTGTTTGTCTGAAGACTTCACATATGACCTGAGTAGCATCCTAGAACTCACAATCTATGCTCATCCTTTACTATAATTAGACCATTTTCAGTTTATCTCTAGCCCTTCTGTGTAATGCTGGATCCCTGCAGCAAGATTATTCATAAGCACCAAGATCTCTAGCTCCTGCCATTCCTGCTAACTAATGACCATGTTATTTTCTTTGACCAGTAAATTGTGAGAAGATTTGGTGCACAGTTCTCTCTACTCTCTTCCCTTGCCATGGCACATGTGGAGATGTCACAGGAATAAAACAGGCTAGAACGATGAGTTACTATGATAGTTCCTATGGAAATGTTGTACAAATAAAATACTATTTTTCATTGTATTAAGCCAGTAAGATTGGTGTAGTGTCTTACCGCAGCATGACTGAGCCTATTCTGACTGATACAGTCCCTCAATACCTCAGTTCACACTGATCACTTATATAGCAGCCCACAAGTGCATACGTGTCTGTTTATGCCAGAAACTTGTATCTATACATGAGTTGGCCACAGTCACTGCTGAGGACAAAAGTCTCACAGAAAATCTGAGAGCAGAGAAATAGCCGGATAAAACACACTGTAGAAGCCACATCCTTTGCAGTTCCATGCATTAGCCCTGAGGACTTCCTAATACAAACACGCATCTTTATTTGTCATCAAGAAGTTATCAGGTTTATGGTAAGAGGACCCACTGGCAAGCAGTTGATTCCAACTCATAGTGACTCTATAGGACAGAGTAGAACTGCTCCAGAGAGTTTCCAAGGAAAGCCTAGCAGATTCAAACTGCCAACCTTTTGCTATAGCACTTAACCACTATGCCACCAGGGAGGAGGAAATAGTTTAATTTAGGACACACTAAAACTTCCAGACTAGTGGGAAATGGAAATCCAGTGGAAATGTGGAGCAAGTAATTGGACGTGCAGAAATAGGGCTTAGATTAATAACGTGGATCTAGATACAGAAGCAGTCTCCATCCACTTGAAAGTGAAGGTAAGGCAGGAGTAAAATTTCTGAGGGAAAGAGCAGAAAGTAAGCAAAACAGAAAGCCAAGAAGTTAAGTCACAGGAAACACCCCTATTTGAGAGGCAGAGAAAGCAAGGAAGAAAAATACAGGAACTATGATGGCAAAACCTATTCATTCTGAGAGCTAAAAACACCATCTCTCCATTAATAAATTCACTGAAATTTAAACTTCAAGGTCTTTAATGAAGATAAAAACCTACTACTCCTTCATAATTCATTTAGCCACTCAGATATTAAAATAGATTATCCATTGGACAGGCAGCTGGACATTATCTGTAATAAAAAGCAAAATGATTTTTTACTTCAGTGTCCCAGAACTAGCCAAATTTATCAAGATTTAAAGTTTTGCAGGAGAAAAGGAACTTTTGGAACATGTGTAATTTAGTCTGTATTATAATCATTCATTCATTCAACAAGCACAACTCACACTCCGGTATGTGCTGAGGACTGTAAGAGACACAGTCCTTGATCTCAGACTGGCTACTCCATCCCCTGTGCCCATTTCACCCCCCTGCTCTTCCTGGAGGTCTGGTGGGCTTTGTGTCAGCTTTGCTCCTGCAAGGCTGACCTTGAGAACTAACTAATTAACACTTACTGAACCCTCCGTATCTCATTTAACCTTCACAACAACGCTATGAGTAACATAGGTCTTAATATCATCCCTACTTTACAGCTTCCAAGGTTTAATCGTTAAGAAACTTGCCTCGGGTTACACAGCTAGTTCGTGGCGTAATCGGGACTGAGAATACGCTGAACAATGTCACAGTGAACCCTCCAATTCTTACTACTGAGAGTATCAGTCTCAACCCAGCAGCAATGACATCACCTGGGAGTATGCTAGAAACGCAAATCTCAGGCCCAACCCCAGACCCAGTCAATCAGAATTTGGTTTTAACAAGATCACCAGGTGAATCACCCGCCCATGAAGTCTGAGTGCTAAACCACTGCGCTACATAGACTTCACCTGAATGGGTGCTGGGGCTGCCCTGATTGTTAGTTGCTGTCCAGTGCACTCCAGGGTGGGCGCAGTCTCAATCCGGAATTGTAACCTGGGGAGGAGGAGGAGTAAAAGGTGTACGTGTGCACTCCAGACGAAAAAGAGAGGCTTCCAACAACAGGTTCTGGCTGTTTCCAACTCCTGAGAGCACTGTGATCCGCAGCGGTCGGGGATGGCTTCCAAAGGCCGCGAATACCGAGCCGGGTCTTGAAGCCAGAACATTTTCTCGACTCATTTCATTAAAAACAGGTGCTGTTCCAAATGGACAAGTGCCCACATCAATAATCTTCTGAAACTGGCTTCTCCAACCTGGGTTTCAATTTTCCATATAGAGTCTACACACCCACAGTATCAACAAGCAGTTTTCAAAGCTCATTATAACTTGTCATGATTAAATTGTTCCTCATATCATTCGGTTTGAACCGAGTTGTTTAATTAACAAGGCTCACGACAATTACCTTGTTCATTATCGTGGGAAGTGCAAACGCTGGGTGTAAACAGCAGAAGCACGCCGGCTGACGTGCGGCCGCCAGGTTGCAGGGTGTGCCATCACCTTTTCAAGCCTCTCTCCCAACACGCGGGTCTCCTCCCTCTACGGTGAGACGCAATAGCCCCTCTAATTTCACCGGCTGTTACTTTTTTTCCTGTCACCCACTCAGTAATGCTTCCTCAGGCTGGAACCAAGGTGCCACCCTCCAGAGGGTCACTTCAGACCTACCCGAGCCTGTACCCCGCTAGGGTCCCCCCAACACCCAGTACCCCCAAGAAGGGGCGGCGCTGTCCCGACTCTTGCGGGTGGACACTCCAGAGGCCGCGGCGGCAGACGGCTAGTCACGTGCGGCACTGAGGGCGGAGCGCAGGCGCCCGGGTGGGTGGAGAAAACAAAGCCCCCAGCTGTCAGCAGAGGAAGAAGGCTACAGCGCCGGAGCAGGTGAGTCAAGTGCATTTAAAGCGCTACTGCCCCACGCACCCCGTCACCCCTACTCTGGAGCACTCCTTCATGGGCCCGGCGCTGGCCGCCGCCTGCTCCCGCTGCCTGGGTGTTGTTGCAGCCTTCCTGTTGCGGAGCAAGCGACATGGGGGGTCTTTGAAACCCGCAAGAAGTTGTGCAGAGGTAGGCAGCACGGCCGTGGGGCATGCACCCCACCGCGCTCCGGCGAGTGGTATCTCTGCTGCAGGGCCCCAGCGCTGCGCACCCCGGGAAAGGGCAGGGAGTCGGGGCTGCCACGCTGGCAGAAGCAAAGTGGACTGGCTTGGGGAGTAAGGGCCGGATGGTCAGGGCAGGGAGATCTGGGGCTGGTAAGACAGGAAAGGAGGAGGTCTGGGGCGTGCGCGCCCTCGGAGCACAGATCCAGAGGAGTGACTGTTGGGGCGCTGTCAAGAAGGGGCTGCGAGCTCGGGGCTGACCGGAAAGTGCGGTGAGCGTACAGTGGCAAATCCTCGAGCCCCGGCTCTGCTACGACTCCAGTGCTCTCCTCTCAGAGGCGCACCCCGCGACCTCCGCTCCACTCCAGCTCCGGGCGCTGGAACTCAGGAGTTCCGCCAGTGCAAAAGGGAACGGGTTATTATTTCGCACCCAAGCGCTGGGATCATCCTGTGCGCAGTGCCCAGGCTACTCAGCTACTCCCCACTCTGCTTCTGTAGGAAAACCGTCGTCTAGACCAGAAATCCCACAAAAAGGGCCAGAGGAGGGTGAGCCCAGAATACCCCTCCCAAACCCCAACCTGGAGTGCTCATGAAGGCAGTATTTCAGATCCGGAAAGGGCAAGTGGATTTGGCTACCCTGGGCTGAGTCATTTTGCCAGCCCGGGTGCCAAGGGCCAGCCTTGAGGACAGAGCTGTTACTTCGGAGGAAGGGGCACTGCAGCAGTTTGATCGAGAGACGCCTTTGTCTTAACTCCCGAGCCCCTTCTGCTAGCCACCGCCGGGTCAGTGGGGCGTTGAGTAATTAATACTGTGAACACTAGCAGTTCTTTCACCTGGGCACCAGCCAACATTGCAGTCCCCTCCTTGTAGGTTTTCTTTGTCACTTGCTCTTGTCCTCCCGTTTGAAAAAGAAGAAAAAAAGAGACAGGGAGGAGGAGGAGGAGGAGGAGGAATGTGGTTCGAGACCCGCTGGGCAAGAGGTCACTGAACACATCACAGTGCAGTGATGTAGAATCAAGGGTTAAGGGTTGGAACTTATGTCTGCTGGGCAAAAAGACCAAAGAGCTTTCCTTATTAGCATAGTATCGGCCTCTGGGCCTCTCTGAGAGGCGTTGGTTCTGTCCAGAGGAGGTGAAGAGTGTAGTCCTGTCTTGATTAAGCTGACACCTGTTTCTGTCTAAAGAGACCTGAGGCTTATAACTTTGCAGAACAGGACACTGTGGAATGAAACAACAGAAATCAAAAGGTGGCTGAGGGGATAGCAACAGTTTAGGTGCTGCTCTTGGACTCTAAATCTGAATTAAGTTTTTGGCAAACAAAAAGGAAATATTCTCTATCTCATCAGTATGCCTTCTAGCGATGCCTCCTTGCTTTGCTAGCATTCTCTTCTGCCACACTAAGCAAGACATCTGGCAGGAGCTACCTGTCAGCAGATCACTAAGACAGAAGTTTGGGGAGCCACCTAGCCTTCCTAAGTTAAGCTTAGCTTGTAGGTTTCACTTGTGTGGGAAGAATAATGCTTCTCCGAAGCAGTGGTTCTCAAACCTTGCAAGATGTTAGAATCATTTGGAAAAGTGTTAAAAATTCTGACATCTAGATCACAACCTATACCGCTTAAATCAGTATGCCTGGGGAATAAAAGCCAGGCATTAATATTTTATAAAGATCTCCCAGTGATTCCAGCAGCAAAATTTGGAAACCACTGTTGCAATGAAAGAGCCCAGCAGTCAGCAACATGAGTGTTGCAAGACAAGATGCCAGTTGAACCACTCTGGTGAGTGAGTAAAAGACATTGAAACTGGGTAACCACTGACAAACACCCTGCGGCAGGGGACTGTCATCTGGCAGCCTGGTTAGTAGTGAAAGCTGCCACATCATTTTTTCACCTTCCCTGCCTTGGGTCTGGTTCTTGTTGAAAAGACCAAAGTTCCCTGTCAGTACTTGGTTTCTGCACTGTTGTTAGGGGCAACTAGAAACTGTGACTCGAGGAATGACTCATGTGTAGCAGGCAGGAGGGAAACGGAGCAGAAACAAACTCAGAGCTGCCTGGTGAATCAGCAGGCTGCACTCCAAGGTGGAGCTACTGAGTAGGAAGCAATTACAGCCTACACATACTCCTTTGAAAACGCATTTTAATACCTGATCAGGATCTGTTTGTTTGCAGAAGCTGCTTTGTTTTCCAGCATCACATTCCACCTGTTCCATATAATGCTCTCTCCCCGTAAGAAGGGAAAACTTAAACCAACTAGACTTTTTTTTAATGAGAAGCATTGAAAAATTGTTGGGAAAGTCATGTAAGCTGGCTTGTGTTATTTCAGTTACCTGAGTAATAGTTCAAAAGGAGAGAGGGTAAATTTGCTGTACATACAACTTGAATACAAAAAAAGTAAAGTACCGTTTGATTACACATTGAGGGGTTGATTAAAAATCCATTTAAATACAAATAATTACACGTAACACCTTAAATTAAATTTTATGTTTGCTGTTGATCAGTTTCTTGCAAAAAAAAAATGTATCTGATAACAAAGGATGACTGTAAATAAGATAACTTATTTAAAGATGTACACAAGGTTTATGTAATAATATTATACAATTATTTTTCTCATTTTTATTACTATTACTTTCCCAGCTTATGCCTGTCTTTTCTTCATTATTCTGTATATCACTAGCATTCTTTCTACCATTGCCTAAATGCTTTCTTAACCATTCTCAGTTTCTTTGAAAAGAGACAATAATGACTGGCACATAACAAGACCTCAATATTGTCAATATTTTTAGCCTCCCATTGCGCTTTGTTTGAACCTTGATTTTAACATCTATTGCACCCTGCTTGGTAGTCTGTTATCTCTTGTTGTTGTTAGGTGCCATCAAGTCAGTTCCAACTCATAGCAACCTTATGCACAACAGAACAAAACACAGGCCAGTCCTGTGCCATGCCCATAATTGTTTTTATGCTTAAGCCTGTTGTTGCAACCACTGTGTCAATCCATCTTGTTCAGTGTCTTCCTCTTTTTTTGCTGACCCTCTACTGCACCCAGCATGATATCCTTCTCCAAGGATTTATCCCTCCTGACATGTCCAAAGCATGTAAGAAGCAGTCTTGCCATCCTTGCTTCCAAGTAGCACGCTGGTTGTACTTCTTCCAGAACACATCTGTTTGTTCTTTTGGCAGTCCATGGTATATTAAATATTCTTCTCCAACACCACAGTTCAAAAGTGTCAGTTCTCCTTCAGTCTTCCTTATTCATTGTCCAGTTTTCACATGCATATGATACAATTGAAAAGACCATGGCTTGGGTCATGCACAACTTAGTCTTCAAGGTGACACCTTTATCTTCCAACACTGTAAAGAAGTCTTTTGCAGCAGATTTTTCCAGTGCAGTGCACCTTTTGATTTCTTGACTGCTGCTTCCTTGGGCATTGATTGTCGAACCAAGTAAAATGAAACAACCTTGGCAGCTTCAATCCTTTCTCCATTCGTCATGGTGTTGGTTACTGGTGAGGATTTTTGTTTTGTTGATGTTGAGATGCACTCCATACAGAAGACTGTGGTCTTTGATCTTCATCAAAGAGTGTTTCAAATCCTCTCCAGTGGCAGCAAGCAAGGTTATGTTATCTGTATAACACAGGTTGTTAATGAGTCTTCCTCCAATCGAGTTGCACCATTCTTCTTCATATAGTTGAACTTCTCAGATTATTTGCTTGGAATACAGATTTAAAAGGTATGGTGAAAGGACACAATCCTGATGTGCAATTTATTATCTCTTAGATGCACGTGTATATACAGCCCTGAGAGCAGGGAGCACAGGACCTTGCATGTTAGAGATGCTGCTTCTTTGTACTGAAGAAAATCAGTTGTGAGAACATGTATAAACTCACCATCTTGTGTACTTTCAGTTTCATTATTTTCCAAGATAAGACATTGGGTATGTAAAAGTCACAGTACTCTTACAGTTCCCAAGTGCTATATATGAAGTGGTAATTCATCTGTTCATGTACATTTTTTCACACAAAAACAATTTAGCATGTTAAGGAAAACTAATCATGGTTCTAATAATTTAACCGCCTTCTTATGGATCACACAATTTCACCCTCTAGCCATTACCATAAAAAAAAAAATACAACTTTGACCTTTATAAATACCTAAAGGAATCCATTAGGCTAGCAGAATTATTTCAGTGTAGAGAGAAGACAGATTAATAGTTTAAAAGCATTTGTTGTTATTTTGTTGTCATGGACCTCTCATTAAAATGGCATAAATACATTTAAATAGCCAGAATATTTAGAGGTGGAAGTTGGATGTATTCTTTGATAGATACCATGAAAAATAAGCATCAGTAAGAACTTCTAGAGGCCAAAAAGATATAAATGCATCAGTTGCTACTGCTGTGTACTCCGGGAAAGGGGTTGGGAATGTACTTCTGAAATCCCAACAACTTTTAGGGAGAAGTTTAAGACACTAAAAGACCAAAACGTATACTAGAAAAATGGATGAATCCAGGTTAATCAGAAACTGGTCATCAGAGGACAGTACATATCTAGCTCTATGACATTACAAGTAGGCCAAAGGGGGCCATGTAAATTGGAAGGGTATCATCTCAAGTTTAAGGCTCTAACACTTTTGAGAACACATAAAAACCACATGAATATCTGCATAGCTCTTTAGTCTTATTACTCCATTAGGGCTTCAACATAATTGGGTAGATAATAGTCTTGTTTGCCAAACAGCAAAATTAAGACTTAGAAGTTAAGTGCACTTCCAAATTGACAATGCCAAGGCTGAAACCCTGAGGTACTGGTTCTTGCTCCAGTCTCTCTTACATCATAGTGCTTGTTTCCTAAGTTTTGCTGTAACCTTGCCTTAAGGTTCTGACTAGACAAGGTAGGTTCTAATGATCTCCTCTACCCTTAAAATAAGAGAAAATATTCACATACAAAGACACTTGCTGACTGCACTTAATAGTCAACCTTTTGAACTAGACCAACCCCAAGAAGTCTGAGCCATGTTATCTATGTAACCAAAGTAATAAGTTAACATTTTTTTCTGAAGTCACAGAAGCATAAACTCCTTAGGCTTAAGGACTTTTAAAGATTAGTTCCATTGTCCAACAAAAGTTTCAGTGTCCTTTACCACATCTTCGCTGTGTAATCCTCCACTGTATGCTTGAAGGTCTCCCTGGAAGCATGTCCCATCCACGAAAAGTTCTTTTTGCACTGTTCATCTATTGGAGCACACAAAGAATAAATCCAACTGTCTTACATACCCACCTGCAATCATCTTAAACATTTAAGTTGACTTTATCCCCCTTGAACGGGAATAAGAAGAAATCTGGCTGTAATAAGTCACATCTGTTAATTCACAAACTTTATGTTCTAGATATGTAACATTTGAGAAGTGTTCAAAAATATAGTTTATCTCAATAGAATTATATATTGAATAGAGGTGCTGGTGAATTCACCTTCACCAAATCTAATATTCTGCACGCTTCAGAAATGATTGCTGGCCATCTTTTTAAGGTAACATTAAGTTTGTTTTAAACTGAAACCTTCAGCTCAGTTGTCTTCAGGGATCAGTGAACTAGGGCTCACACCACCCAACTGGCAATGAGCTAAATTTTTATGTTGTTTAATTTTTTTTAATTAAGAGAATAATAATACCTCAAAATTCTTAAAAATCACATGAAATCAAATTTCACTATCTACAAAGAATATTGTATGAATATAGACAGCAATGCTTATTTGTTTACATATTTTCTATGGCCACTTTTGCTACAGTGGCAGACTGGCATACTTCCAACAGGGACTATACAGCCTGCAGAACCTAAAACATTTACTAATAGTTACAGAAAATGTTTGCAGAATTCTGATTTATTCCATCTCAATATATGCCAATTTTAAATGAGGATTTTCTCACTTAAAGTCTTAGTCTGCTTTTTTCAGGTTTTCTTTTTAGAGAAAGTAAAACATTATGCTTCTAAACATAGATAAACTAATCACTAAAAATAGAAGATAGCTTCATTTCATATTTCCCTTGTGTATGTATTACTCTGCAGACCCAATACTTTTCTAAATTATATGTGAATTTCAGTGATATAAAAACCCAAAACCCAGGCCATGAAGTTGATTATGACTCACACTAACCCTACAGAACAGAGTAAAACTGCCCCATAAAGTTTTCAAGGATCACCTGGTAGATTCAAAGTGCTGAACTTTTGGTTAGCAGCCATAGTGTTGAACCAGTATGCTACCAGGGTTTCCTTCAATGGGATAAACCAAAACCAGAACCAAACCTAGTGCCATCCAGTCAATTCCAACTCATAGTAACCCTATAGGACAGAGTAGAACTGCCCCACAGAGTTTCCAAGGAGTGCCTGGAGAATTTGAACTGCTGACCTTTTGGTCAGTAGACGTACACTTAATTAACCACCACGCCACTGGATTTCAGTGATATAGTCTGTCATAAAGCTTCAAAACCTAAACAGGTCCAAGCAGTGCAATAGTGACTTACTCAGAGCTACATCATTGTTTCCAGAACTCTAGAAAATGGAGCAATCCTGGGGTGTACATTTGCCTTAACCCTGTGGCAGTAAGAAAATCATTTTTTCCAGCCTTGTGAAATGTGTAGTTGTGTATGAGAGTATAATTTGGGAATTTCTTCAGATTTTGTAATTTTTTATTACCCCTTAATATACTTAAAACACAATGGGGACACTTGCTGCTTTTGAAACTAACACTACTTTTCTGAAGTATATGTTTGAGGTAAATGATTTGCTGCTTGTGATGATAATTAATTAAAAAAACTGAAACAGAAACCCATTGCCATCAAGTTGATTCCAATTCACAGTGACCCGTAGAACAAAGTAGAACTTCTCTATAGAGTTTCCAAGGAGCACCTAGTACATTCAACCTATCAACCTTTGGTTAGCAGCTGCAGCATTTAATCACTACATGACCAGAGTTTCTGGTAAATAGTAAGTAGATATTCGTATATTCACTATTGTCCCTGAAGACAATTTCATTTGCACTTTCCAAATTCAAAAACAGATCACATTTTGATCCAGAAATTCAAATTATCTGCCTTCTGCCTAAGGCTGGAAAGACTGCTATGGGTTAAGATTATAAGACACAGCAGTTGAAAGAGTAAGAACTACGTGGGTAGGAACTTGATTTCTTTATTGCAACTGTTGCCTGTCATAAAACTTCCTTTGGTTAAGAGAACTTCCTCCTGTTGATGCCTTTTTAATACTACAGACTGGGAGTTTGCAAATGAATTTCACTTAAGTTAGCAGAGCGTCTTTAAGGATTATATATGACTGGTGTCCTCTTCATGTTGATCTTCCAGAATCAGTACACCTGCCATTTAAACTTAAAAGAGGACTTCTTTTGCACTAAATAACGAGGGGGGGGGGAATACTATACAAAATGTAAATTTTGACGTGCCGAATACCAGCTAAAGCATTTCTTTAAAAAAAAAAAAAAAGATAATGTATTTAACGTCATTCTAGGCCTCTTGGCAATAATTGCATGTTGTGGCATGTTGACTGCTAACTCTCAAGGTAGCTTCACCCACAGTGCTCGTGCTGGAATAACTGGAGTGGAGTGGGCAGAGAAACTGCAGGAGAGACAGTACAACTCCTGTACTGACCTGGTAAGGAACCAGTCCAACTAAAATTAACTTCTCTCCCTTATCATAATCTTGATTTTACATTTCATCTACTGTGTTTTTACTACAGTGGGCAGTTCATAATTGCCCATTGCTTAAACAAGTGCAAGAGGCTCAAAGGTGTAACAGACTAATCTTGGTCCTAACTTAAAATTAATTCTAAACACCTTGGCAGGAATGATTATTGGTAACCAAGGTGAGCAGGAAAATGGAGAATAAGCAAAAACCCTCCTGTTGCTGTCTGGTCAGTTCTAATTCACAGGAACCTCTAAAACAGATTAGAGCTGCCCCTTGGGGCTTCCGAGGAGTGGCTGGTAGACTTGAACTGCCGACATTTTTTTTAGCAGCTGAGCTCTTAACCACTGCACCACCAGGGCTACTGAGCAGGAACAGGCAGCTGGAAAATAGAGGTGGTTCCTTTAAGTTTTGCTAACATATCTGAAAGTGTTTATTGCATGTTATACATAAAAGTGAAAGCAGAGGACTAGACGATCGTTTTTACAAGCTGTAAAAGCACCTGGCAACTCCTGCTAAGCAAGAGGTGAGAGAACAACTGCAAACATCTTAGGTTTTCTTCTTTTTCTCAAAGCTTGTCTTCAACTTTCCAAAACTGGGTATTTTAAAAAAGAGGAATCGGTCACCGTTGTAACGAAGAAACCACAATCTGTGTTCCTGCTGAGTTCCCCATCCCTGCATAAGGCAGAAAAGGACAGCAGCTACCAGAAGTCTCCCTTCTCTGAGTCGGTCTTTCCCCAGAAAGGAAACTATTGACACAGACTCCTGTTCGCTTCACTTCTGGCTTGATTTTTTTTTTGAAGTCTGCTTTTCTGAGCACAGATCTCCAAAAAAGTTTCAAAACTCAATAAAGGCAAGGACGAAGTGCTCTGGGTGGTACGGGCCAGTCCAGGGAGCGACCCCTGTGCAGCTGGAAGGTTCCAACGCCCCTCTCACTGGGTCTGTTAATTCCCCGCCCTGGTGTCTGCGCTTGCGGCGTTTCAAGGGAAGTTAGAACTTGGAGGTATGCTTTTATCTAGAGTTGTCAGAAAAAATACAGGACTCTCTGTTGCAATTTAATTTCAGGTAAATAATGATTAATTTTTTAGTATAAATATGTCCTATATATTCCATACATCACACATACTCATGCTTACAATGCGTGCACAAATTTCAAATTAAATTGTACTTTCTGTTTTGTTGCTTGAGTTTTTTATGTTTTTGTGAAAGCTGGCAATGCTACTTTCACCATATAATAAACAAATCTCAAAGTGGCTGGCTTTCCTGGCCTGTAAAACTCTGTTTGAGGCTGCATTTCTGGGATAACATTAAAATATCTAAGCTGCCTTCACCTACTCAAAAAACAAAAAAAAAAAAAGTCAAGGCATTAACTGAAGTTTTCTACATAATTTGCTTGATTAAGAGGGAAAAATATATAACTAGAATTAGAAAATTAAGTCTTTTTTTATGTTATAAGGTATTATGGAGTAGTTTCTATTCTTTCACAGACCTGATAGAATAGATGTGATGCTTCAAGTAACAGGTTTACTGTCAGCTCAGTCAAAGTAATAGAAGAAACCCATCAGCTGCATCAACAGTGAATTGTTAATCATAGTGTGATTGATTCCAGCTGTAGTTCTAGGATCTAAAGCATTGGGGTCATCTGTCTTAAAATGCAGAACTTCTCTGGCTTGACCTTAGTCTGAAGATTCACTCAGAATCTTCACCTTGACAGGATCCATGGGTGCTTCATACACACATTCAAGTTTGAGTAGCCTCTAATAGAGAATTCACTTTTCTGCACGTA
Organism: Heterohyrax brucei; assembly: GCA_028571685.1. Lineage (NCBI taxonomy): Eukaryota > Metazoa > Chordata > Mammalia > Hyracoidea > Procaviidae > Heterohyrax > Heterohyrax brucei. Next base: position 44,464,163 of record CM053152.1, read on the forward strand.
AATGGATCTCTGTTGAAATAATGCTCAACAAACTTGCATCTTGCAACACCTTCATATGTCTTCATCATACAGTGCAGCTGTAACAGATACACTGTTACTTGGATGACGTCAACAAAGAGAAGTTTATCTCTTTACAGTCCAGTAGGCTACAAGTTCAAATTCAGGGTGCCATCTCCAGGTGAAGCCACCAGTCCTTATCCACTCTACAGGAAGGTTCTCGTGGTGCATCCATCTTCCTTTGGTCTGGGAGCTTCTCAATGTGGAAACCTCAGGTCCAAAGTACACACTGTACTCTGGCACTGCTTTCTTGGTGATATGAGGTCCCCATGTCCCTCTGCTTGCCTCTCTCTTTTATATCTCAAAAAGATTAACATCAACCACTACACAATCTTGTATATCTCATCGATATAACTACCATTAATCCATCTAATTTCATCATAGTGATAGGCTTCATAACACAAAGAAATATTCATCAAATGACCAAATTGTGCACAATCACACAACACTGGGAACCATGGCCTAGTCAAATTGCTGTACACATTTTCAGGGGAACATAGTTCAATCCATAACAAAGAATAGTTTTGACTGAATATCTTTAATATGTGTAACTATGTATTTCTGTCTTGTTCATATGAAAGTCTCAAACAGCCATTTCTAATACTGTTTTATGTTGAGCATGGGTAATAAAATAAGATGAATAAAAGTTTGAAAAAGATTCATATGGAATAACTTGACAGACTATTATAAATGATTTTCTGGGTTGTCCCTGATGTTGTTAGGTGCTGTTGAGTCAGTTCCAACTCACAGAGACTCTGTACATGACAGAATGAAACACTGCCATGTTCACAATCGTTTTTATGCTTAAGCCCATTGTGCAGCTACTGTGTCAGTCCATCTTGTTGAAAGTCTTTCTTTATTATTAACCTGTAAAGGTGCCCCACACTTCTGGCCCTAAAGTCATCAGAAAATCTCTTTTGTGTTGTTCATTTTATACATCGTAACTCACATATGAATATTTTTATGCCACTCATATACTTGTATTCCTTGATTTCTTCAGTACCAAAGGATATCTGTTGGGGATCTATGGCAAATTCCAAATTACTCTTGTGAAATTCTAAGTTTTAAAAAGTAATAAAAGGGATCCATAGATTTTTCTTTTTTTGAACCTAAAACTTCACTTCTTTATGCTTGCCTGAATTTTTTTTTAAACTATAATCTGATTTTATTCATTCCTCTTATGGAAAGCCTGGTGGTATAGTAGTTAAATGCTACAGCTGCTACCCAAAAGTTGGTGGTTTGAATCCACCAAGTGCTCCTTGAAAACTCGATAACATAAAATTTTTAAATCATCGCAAAAGGTTTGAGACAAGGAGCAGAAAATCACCCACTTTCCTTCTTACCAACTATCTGCTTCAAATGTGTGCCTTTTCTTCAGGCCAAGACTCCTGCATACTGGGAAGCTCACACCCTACAAGAGGGAAATCTGGGCAGCTCAGTCTGATCAGACCAAAGCCATTGATCCCCACTTCTCCAGCGTATTCTAGCCCTTGGCTTTGTGTTTGTTTCTGAGTTTGGATGGGGACAATGCTCCTTCCTTCCGGCTGCTCTCTTGTTCTGGCTCTTGCATCTTCTAATGGAGACTGGAGATGACCCTTCAGCTGACTTTTTGAGGAGTTTAGTGCTGTATAGCAGGAAGAATGCTGAATTTAGAAGGAAAGCTGCAGAAGGCCCGAGCCTGCTGCTAAGTGGCTCAATGACTTTGAAGAAGCTACTTAACTTCCCTCATCAGTACCCTTCACTAACATCCGTCGTGACCATCCTCAAGAACCAGCATTCCTCAAAACGAGTTCTCCATGAAATAGAGACAGTGGAGTCTGCTATTGTCTCACAAGATTCTTATAAGGAACAAATTAATGCACATGTAGGTCCTCGTGATGACTATAGCATATACGGTAATGTGGTCATTATATTTTTCTAGTGATCTGCCTCAGGTAGGGCTAGCAGTCAACTCAGTAATATGTGAGGCAATTCCCTGCAACATGCCTAAGTTGGAAGAAAGGTGATGTTGATTATAGTCGTTCCACCTGCACACTGGGAATGAAATAGTTATCTCCTTCTCAGAACCCGAAATTCCTCTTCATGACTGGGGGACAGTGACATGTGCCAGGCCACCAAACAATGAATTCCTTATCAGGATGCCACTCATTGCTCTGTGAAACCTAAAGATACAGGCTTTTATTTATTTTCCACCAGAATTCTGCACAGTCCCTCCTGTGTTTTTCCTAGAATAAATTTACTCATGAAGCATGCTTCAGTGTTCTTGATGACTCAACTCTTACAAAATATTATTTCTTCCATCATTCCTTCCAAAACAGGCGTCTTATGTAGTCATCATAAACCAGTGATTACATAATTGTTGTGATTAATTGTCAAGAAGCTCTGTACCTCACTTATTCATAAAAGTCCAAGTTGGAAGAGACTTCGTAGTCATTTTGTTGAAAGACATTCCACTGCAGAATCCCTATCACCATTAGCACCCCCAGCAGGAACTCACTTAACCTCTTGTTGTCTTAATAAGGCAACATAAATTTATTACTGACACACTGAAAAATGTGGGGGATGGGAAGTACTCCTAATCAACTATTGTGCAACTATTTTTATTTTGGTGCAACACTCTTCTTGTTTGTATCTATATTCATCAATGTTTTCCATAAGTTTCTTCCTTCTAATTTTTAATGCTGTTCACTATAGCCAATACAATATTTGCCCACATCACATGAATTCCATGAAGACTGTGATGACATTGTGTTCAAATTCACATCCCTATATTCTAGCACAGTAACATAGAGGTTCCATTTTTGTAATTTCTTTTCTTGGTTTTCCAATACTGCTATTTTGTAGCTGAAGAAGTGGTGTCTTACTTAGAGCTGAGAAACAGGGCACTCAGGCAGGGCTGTCTCGGTCACAGGTCTGCAGATCTCTTTTGTCTGGATCCTTACAGTGGAAAACATACTGGGATGGAAGGTTGTATCTCTTATGTGAGTAATTACTGGAAGTTCCCTGTCACAGCCTTAGCCTCTTTGCTTGAGATATTAATACCTGTTCAACACAGATACCTCTAAAAGGAATAGCACTGGTCAGCTGGCCGGTTTTGATAGGTCTTTGGGAGAGGGATGTATAGATAATTGTTACCTAATAGGACACAACGGGAGTGCTCACAGATGGTGAAAAAGACAAATGGTGGGATGCTGGAAAACAACTTTTAACTCTGACAAATACGATGCTTTTGTCATGTTCCATAATACATATCATATTTTTACTTAAAAAAAGAAAAAATCACACCTCACTTAGCTGTAAAGTCTCAGTCTGGGATCTATTTTCCCATCTGTCTCTCATCATGACAAAAAGTCACCAGCCCCACATTTAGAGCAAACCCTTGATGCCCTGGGGATTTCTTTCTTTGTTTCAGATGTTTGTTTTAAAATTCTAGCCAGTCAAAAGTGTAGGTACTCCTCCACTGATATTCCTAAACTAACATTGAAACTAAGCAACAACTGAGCTGTAGGGTGCTTTCATTGTATCCACAAATCACTTGGTCTTCTCTTTGTGGAAGGGATGTTTTGTGAGTTCTGGGGCCTGCCAATCCAAGGAAGGGAGGCTGAGCCCCTGAGGCTGTTTGTTTTGAAGGGCTTAGGAATCAAGTTGTCTGCGGTAACAAGGAACGTCTGTCCTATAGGGCTATTGTTGGCCTTATTTGAAAGGAACAAGGGGCTACTGGTACAGTTTACCAACAGCTCTGACAATTAGCCTCACAAACCACAAGTCTGATAGGATTATAATTATATTCAAGAATGTGTGACCTTTCTCTCCCTCTTGGAAATCTGAAGCTGTCCTCGCCCATCACCGTGGACACCAACTCCTGAGGAGTTGTGAATTTGATTTAGGCTCACTTGTTGCGGAAGAGTGTATTAGACTTTCTATCCTAAACTGCTTATCTGGTTATCTGTGAGGACGCTATCTGATGTAATTGCTCAGACTGGAGACTTTGGGTTGGGTTTATCAGAGTCATTTGACACTTTGGGAATATACCTTGTTGAGCAAGCTGATACAAGTGAGCCAGACAAGAGGAGTAGAACAATTGTTGTGTCCTACACCCTCTAACATCAAGCCTAATTCCATCTGAGTCATATTTTCCCTTGGGGTTTGTGACTCATTATATTTTTGTAAGATTTAGTGTATTTTAAGGGTCACTCTTGGAGTCTGAAAGTTGTGTAAATTACTTTGGTTACTTTTCACAGTATGACATTTTAGAGTTTGTTTTTAGATGTTAAACAATGTTTAGTGACCTTGGGCTATATGTTATTACCAGTTAGTAATTTTGTATGATTTTGGCTGAGAGGGAAACCCTGGCAGTATGGTAGTTAAGAGCTACTACTGCTAACCAATAGATGGGTGGTTTGAATCCACAGGGGACAGTTCTACCCTGTCCTACAGGGTCGCTAGGAGTCAGAATTGACTCAAGAGCAGCGGGTTTGTTTTCCTCGGTTGGTTGAGAGACTTTTGTACATTGATTTCTCAACCTGAAAATTTATGCAAATCTTTGTTAGTAAAGATCATGAGTGTAGGCTCTATTTAACAAATTAAAATAGCAAGATAAAATTATTGCAGGCAAGAAGACTTACAGAAGTGATAGTAAAGCAGAGAAGAAGTAGCAACATCTAAAGTATTCAGCAGAAAAGTAAATATGAGTAAGCATGAGTTAAAACAAAGGATAGTCGTATCTAGCCCCGATCGTTGAAAAGTGAAGTCTAAACAATAATCTCTCAAAACCTTGACAATTTAGGCACACCATCATTTGTATCATTTTTATTATTAATAATAAACTCAATTTGAGCTGATTGCTAAGAGGCTTGGTTCTTAATTTTCATTATAGTCCAAAACAATTCAGTTCACCTCTGTGCCCTCAAGTCTTACCAATAAAATGAGGATATCATACTTTCCTTTAGCTTTCTGTCCTCACCTCACAGAATATCTCAGTACTCTGAGAAGTTGTTGTTAATCTATCTTTCATTGAATAAAATAGAGAAGGCAATGGAAATTATTTTTTTTTCTTTAGAGAATCTATAAATTACTCCTTCAGTTATTTAAACACAAGAAACAGAATATGGATTTGGTAGTTTATTAGCACACTGAATTATTTAGTTAGATTGGTATAGACATATGTAGTGATAAATTAAAACTTCTGTCTAATGTACGTACAATGCTATTATAGCTTCTGAAAATGAAAGTAGTGACATCTGACAGAGCAGACATATTGTCAAAAGCATCTGCTTAAAAACCTTTAAGAGCTCACTTTTCCCTCAGCACCTGGATATTAGAGTCAGGTCTTCCTTCCACCAGCCTGCTTGGACTAAAAATATATTCTAAAAAACCCAAACCTCTTTCTGTTAAGTCAGCTTGAACTCATAGTGACCCCATGTGTTATGCAGTAGTACTGCCCAAAACGGTTTTCTTGACTGTAATGTTTTATGGAAACGGATTGTCAAATGTTCCTTCCATGATGCCACTGGGTGAGTTCAAACTACTGACCTTTAGGCTAGCAGCCAATTGCAAACTGCTTGCACTACCCTGGGACCTTAGACTGAGAAACAAAGGGGTAATATCATATCCCCCTTAGAGCTAAGAGAATGCATAAAGAAAGCAGGACTGCTGGCCACATTGAGCAATGAATTGTATTGTACTGCCTCAGAACACAAGCAAGAACCAGAAGGGCTGCCTCCTATGGTTTGGAGTTGTGATACCATTTCTGGACACAAATGTAGCACCCGCTTGAGACAGCTCAGCATATAGGAACAAGAACTTTTCAAAGCAGGGACTGAGCCAACCATGGCAAACTTCTTCTTTTTCTTCTAACATAAAGGATATTTCCTTTTTTAAGACTGTAGCTGAGTTGTGTCAGCAAATGAAACACTGCGAATTAGCAGTTGTGACTAGAGAGAGAAATCGTTGCTTCTTCCACTGTATGGTCCTGATGCCCACAAATTAATGCCCAACAGTGCTCAAGGAAGAGTTTGTAATGAGCCAAGGCTTCACCTGACTAGGCGGTAGGATCGCTGCACTCTAGACTCCAGAGACAGCCCTCTATGACCCCTTCCCGCTGTATCCCAAACACAGAGCTACCGAAATTGTGTTCCAGTTGTTTTGAAAGCCTGGCACAATCAGTGGTTTCTGACAAAGATAATCTCACGTAATCTGTATATAACCCTCTTTAGTATATGTCTTCAGGTAATGATGCCAAGTAGAGTCACACTATTTTAGAGCCTTGGGCCAATCTTGGAGATTACTACATTTAATCCTGTTGTTTTCTAAATGAAAATGGGCGGCATGGAGACTTTTCCTCCTGAAAAGCTCTTAGTTGCAAAGTTGTGTGTTGTGGGCTTACTCATTACTTGCACTTGACAGGTCTTCCAAGCATCCTCCTGAATCTCGGGAACATTGAATGCACTGATGGAGAGAACCAGGCGTGTGTTAGCTGTCCTTGTGGGGAGCAAAAAGGAAGCACCTTGTGTGATGAGAAAGAACAAGAAGGCAGAAATAAATACTAGTTTCTGTAGGGTCTACACAATTGGGAAGAAATAAGAACATTAAACACTGTCAAGTGAAAGTAATCGTCCAACAATCTTACTAGCTAGCATTCGAAATAAAGCTAACCTGAAATGCTTCACTTCGGGTCAAAAGATGAAGTTTGGACTTTTTGCTTTTGTACCTTGGCTACTCACCTAGAGAGATGGTGGCCTGACTCTGGAGTTTTCAAGGCCAGGTACTACAGAAAAGGCAGTAAGAGAGGCCACTGAGACCTCTGCTTAAAGGATTCCTTTAACCGGTTGCCACCAAGCGCATTTCCCCTCATGGCAACCCCTCAGGTGTCAGAGTAGAGCTGGGCTTCATTAGGGTTTTCAGTGGCTGGTCCTAGTGGTTATGTGCTATGTCTACCAACCGAACGGTCAGCAGTTTAAATCTGCTAGGCCTCCTTGGAAATTCTATGGAGCAGTTCTACTCTGACCCATAAGGTCACTAAGAGTCGGAACTGACTTGACAGCAGTGGGTTGTTTGTTTGTTTGTTTGGTTGGTTGGTTGGTTGGTTAGTTGGGTCTTTTTTGCTGAGTTTTGAGTTTCAGGCGAGTTGATTGCCAGGTCTTTCATTTAAGGTGCTCTGGGTAGACTTGAACTGCCAATGCTTTGGTTAGCTTCTGAGCGTGTTAACCGTTTGTGCCACCCAGAGACACTGAGGGATCACTTCGGGCCTTTTTTCATCAGGGTCACATCTACAGGCTTTCTCTCCCATTCTGTCTAAGTTTTTGGTTTTTCCCACAGTTGATTCCGTGTTATAGTTTCCTGACCTCTAAATGCTGGTAGCGTAATGGTTAAGTGCTATGGCTGTTAACGAAAAAGTCAGAAGTTGAAATCCACCAGGCACTCCTTGGAAACTCTGTGAGGCAGTTTTACTCTGTCCTATAGGGTTGTTATGGAAACTCTGGTGGCATAGTGGGTTAAGTGCTATGTCTGCTAACCAAAAGGTCACCAGGCATTCCTTGGAAACTCTGTGAGGAAGTTCTCTGACCTCTAGGGTCATATGAGTGGACCCCACTCAATGGCAATGGGTTTTGGGATTTATAGGGTAGCTGTGAGTCAGAATCTACTTGACAGCAGTGGGATTTTAATATTTCAGTCCAGTTGCCCAAGGAGATGTTTTGAAAGTTCAGTTCTTTAATAATAATAATAACATGAATAAAAAGTATTTTTCATCTATGTAGAAATTCACCCTTATGAAGGAATCTTTAAAACCATTCTCTAATGAGGGCAGGGTGAGATGATACATATGAGAGCAGATTATAAAACTGAATGCTACTGATGTGGAAGGAAAAACCATGAAGAAATATTCTCAAACGAGGCATGTGGATTTTACCTGGATTTCTTTCTAGTAATAAAGTGGTTTTCCTCTTGGTGGTTTTATCCCTGACAGCATAACTGGGGCTTCTACATGGAACTCAGTTACTGACAAAGACCCCTAACTTTGGGTAAGTGGACTCAGGAAAGTAGACTCACAGTAAAGACCCCATGGATAGTGTTTGGTGAGTGTTCTAGGGTCTTCTCACTGGCTCAAATAGAAACCATGACCAGAGCCTGTGTAAATGTTCCAACACATTTTCCCAAGTTCCACTCAGTCTAAACACTTTTAACAGATTCTGCTGAAAATGTTAAAAAAAAAAAAGTAAAGAGACTGAAAATATTTCCATTCAGAGCACAATCCAACAGCCATGAAAACTCTTTGGAGTACAATTCTATTCTGAAACACATGAGGTTGCTGTTGAGTTGGAACTCACTCAACAGCAACTGGACTGAATAGCGTTGTCCTTACAAGCCTTATTGCTACCGTCAATGTCTTACTTCTGTGTCACAGGTTACCATTCTAACACTCTTTATTTGGTACTGTGTTCCTTCCTTGGACAGTCAAAGGTAAATAAATGAACAAGCCAATTGTCTTGGAATTGATTCTGAGTCACGGTGATCCTAGAGAACAGGGTAGAGCTGCCCATAGTGTTTCCAAGGAGTGGCCGGTAGATATGAACTACTGACTTTTTGATTAGCAGCCAAGCTTTTAACCGCTGCACCACCAGGACTCTGGCCAACGGAATAAGAGACTATAAAGACAGGATAAGTATAAAGCGGAGGCTTAGTTTCCACTATGGCCTGAACACTAATGTGAACCCACGGGAAGTAGCAAAGAGACAAACGAGCATTATAAGAAGAGGGAATTAAGGTAGTTTTTTGTCTGAGAAGAATTCTATTTTATTGCAGTTATCACTTTAGGTAGTTGATCTCTTTTACTTCTATAGAAATTGAAATCACACAATCGTAAGAAGTTTACATTACCATTCTAATGCCAAGTGACCATTCTAATACATACTACAAAATTCCTTCATCATCCTGTCATAATTTTTTAAAAGCACTTAAATATTTTTTTTAAGGAAAGGAATGTGTTATGTACCACGCTTACATGCAAGATTCAATATAATTTGACTTCCTTTCCTTGCCAGATAACTTCATTTGGTTTTTCTTTCCCTAGTAGATACTAGCTCTGCATTTCTTGGCAGTCTTGGTTCTGGTCCCCTGTGTGTTTGGGACTGGGCAAGCTCTTGGCCTCCCTCTGCTGTCCCTGGGGAAGGCAATAAGCTCAACCTGAGACCACTAATTGAGGCAGAGTTTGTTGCAGAGAGGGCTCTTCAAAAGAATGGTGTCCAGTTGGATCAGCACAGGAATTAATAGCCTGTGACCTTCTCTTGATATTTACAGGCTGCTTTATTCCTAAGAAGCTGTGCACCTCCCACACTAAAGGATATTATTTAAAAAAGAAAAAAAAAATAGAGTGATTCAAGGTAGCCATGAGGAGTTTGGAATTCAGAATAGAGTTCATACTGAAGATCCAAAGATAGCTTGGTTAGTAAACTTGGCGGGTGAACCTGGGCTCACATCCCAGCTGTGTTCTCCTCTTGGAAACACTGGGAACAGCTGGGGAGGTGGTAGTAGTCATTTTGTCCATTTGCAAGAACACTTTAACCCTGTGTTGATCAGAAGCACTACCAACTGGATATACAAGCACTGAAGAGAGAGAGAAATTATACCTTTCTCATTGGCACAAACATATCGCAAAACCACTTTCTCGTTCTGATACATTCTTTATCTGCCTGTGGTCTTATGGCAACCTGGAAAATTGTCTTTGGGAGGAATGACAGCCCCCTCTGACTCCCCAGCTAGGGGCTGTGTTCTGCTTCTATGCCCTGGACATGAGATGCTAGATTTCTGGGTGTCTTCAAAGAAAGGGGATTAGAAATTTCTAGAGGATAAGGGACAATGCATTAAAAAAAAAAAAAAAGCTATCTTTTATCTTTATTCAATTAAAAAAAATTATGTGAAATCCTCCCTTTTCATTTTTCCTCTCAAGAGGAAACTGCAATGTGAAACATTGTTTTTTAAAATATTCGCAGCATGTTGTTGTTGTTGCTAGCTGCTGTTGAGTAAGGCCCTGACTAGTGCTGACCGCACATGTTACAGAGTAGAACTGCTCCATAAGGTTTTCTTGGCTGGAGTCTTTACATAAAACAGAGAATGTGCTTTGTTCAGGTTTGACCATGTCATGACTCTTAGCCTAACAAAGATATGGTCTTTTCAGTTAAAACAAAGCTGACAAACAAGCCCAGGAAAAACATCTGGCTTATGCCTGCTTGTTACCGAGAAGCTGCCTGGTGCTCAGAATGAGAAAGAAGTAAAGTCAACTTGGTCTTTGCTAACTGGAAGGGAGACTATGTGAACTCCTCCCTGTGTACTAATGATTACATTATATCCTTATTTAGAGTGTGAGGCAGCTAGATAAATCTGCCTTGTCATTGGCAAAAATAAAATAAGATAAAACCCCAAAAGGATACAATTCTATTCCTGTGCAAATAAGATATGGGAATTTTGGAATTCCCTAGATGACATGAACTCGAGGAAGTGAGACCTCAGTTCAAAAATACTGAGGATATCAAATTGCTGTTTAGAACTCAATTCTTGTTTTCAGAGTGTATATTTTATATAAGCCTTCTGAGTTTTAATGAAGAATCGAGAAGACACAGGAGCAAAGGGAATAACAGTAAAAAGAAAAAAAAGAAAACTCCAAGATAAACATTTTTTTATATCAGAACATTGGCAGTGGTGTCTGTGAATGGTAGAATCTCAGGCAAGTAATTTTTTCCTTCCATCTGTGTAACACTGAGCAAATTCCTGACCATGTCTTGCCTACTGCCTTGAGGTTCTTGGTTTTCTCTGAAAAGATAAGAACACATGTGAAGCATCTTGCTCAATTCTAGTGTCTACCTAATCTCCTGAGTTTTTGAATTACATTTTTTATTTTGATATAATTGTAGACTGATGTGTGGTTGTAACAATATAATACAAAGAGATCGCACATACCTTTATCCACTTTCCTGCCAACAGTAACATCTTGCAGACCCACAGCACAGCAGCACAAGCAGGGTGTTGATACCAGTACAGCCAACACACAGGACATTCCCGTCACCATTAGGAGCCCCACCGCTGTCCTTTTATAGCCACAGACCCTTCCCCTACCCTCTGTCCCTGTCTTATCATCAGCAGCGACTGATATGTCTTCATTCTGTAATGCTGTTATTTCAAAAATGTTATATAAATGGAATCCTATATAACCTTTTGGAATACCTTCCCTCACTCATCATGACTCTGTAGTGATTTATCCAGGTGGTTTGTGTATCCACAGTTGGCTCCTTTTCTTCCTTAACTAGTATTTCATGGTGCAGATGTGTCACAATTTAACAACCCGGTGAAAGGATATCTGGGTTGATACCAGTTTGAGGCTGTTACTAACAAAGCCTCTGTAAATATATGATGTCTTCAGTTCTTTGGAATAAATGCCTAGGAGTACAATTCTGGGTTATATGTTAGTTGCATATTTCACTTTTCAATGAACTGCCAAACTGTTTCCAGAAGAGCTGTGTCATTTTACATTCTCATCAGCAGTGTATGAGTGATCTAGTTTCTCCTCATCCTCGCTGGATTTGATGATGTCACATTTTCTTTATTTTAGCATTTTGATAGGTATGTAGGTGATTGTGATCTTGATTTGTATTTGCCTAAAGGCTAAGCTACCACCCATCAGTGTGTTGTACTGCAGTGGCTTGTGTGTTGCTATGAGGCTGGAAACTACACTGCTGGTCTTTAAGATACCAACTGGGCATCCATGGTAAACAGGTTTCAGCAGAGCTTCTAGACTAAGAGTGGGAGGGAAGACCTGTCGATCTAATTGCAAAAGTCAGCCAATGAAAACCTTGTGGATAACAGCAGAACACTGTCCGATAAATAGAAAAGGAAACCCAGTGACTGAAAGGTAGAAGTCTGGTCCCCTGATGTTTTAAGCAAAGAAAAAAGTTTTGTTTCATTATTTTCTCTTCCTTTTTTGTTTTCATTTGAAACAGCCATTATCTTTCCCCCAAGAGACTTTTGTAAGTAAAATATGGAAAGAAGAAGATTAAAAGAAAATAATTAATAATAATGACATTAAGCATTTTTTCTCATAATACAATGGAAACCCTGGTGGCATAGTGGTTAAGTGCTACAACTATTAACCAAGAGGTCAGCAGTTCAAATCTGCCCAGCACACCTTAGAACTCTGTAGGGCAGTTCTACTCTGACCTATAGGGTCATTGTGAGATGGAAGCCACTCTGTGGCAGTGGCTTTGGATCATAATAATAAAATTTAGCTTTAATCTGTGACTTTTTCTTCTGCCATCTTTGAAAGAATAACTTTATTTTTCAAATACTGATCTCTTTAATGAGAAAAGTTTCATTATGCTTTGTGAAAAGTATGTAGGAAGACTGGCTTTTCACAGGTTGACTACTGAACGAATCAGACATCTTCAAGGTGACATCTGCCTAACTTATTTCTGCAAAGATCTCTTTGATGTATGTTGCAGTTTCCCACAATGATTGCATCACATAATCCCACAGGTCACAGTCTTGAAAGTCAGTTTCAAGGCTAGGGGAATTCCAAACCCATTAAGACTCAGTTTGTATTCTTAATGACAAAAGAATATATTGCCTTCTGTGTAGAATCTAAATTTCCTTCTCTTCCTTTTTTCTCTCTGCTTTCCTTCTCCCTCCTCTCTTCTTCGTTATTTCCTTCCTTTCTGCCTTTCCCTGCCTCTGTCCCCGGTTCTCTCTCTTTCTAAATCTGGCAATGTTTCTTGCACTCATTTATCACTTACTTTTGGTACTCGCTGTATTTCAAGTCCTAGATTTAGATAGGATATGAGGCAAAGCTCTCTTGGAGTTTCTAGTCTGGACCAAAAGGTTGGATTCTAAGGAGGAGGAAAGAGAAAACAGATATTAGAACCTGTCACCTGTCAATCTCAACTAAAATCTGTCTCTTTCTAGCTGCATAATTATAGGCAAATTGTCACCCGTCCCCTAGCCTCAGTTTTTTTCCATTTGTGGAAAAGTTATTTTGAGGATTTAATTAGATAAAATGTATGAAGTGACCAGCACATAACAAAAACCCAAACCAAACCCACTGCAGTCCTATGTGCAATTCATAGCACATAGGATGGCCGATAGATGACCTCATTCTTCTCAAGTATTCCTGGACAGCTGCTGGGATAACACCATGTACCTCTGTCAGAGAACAGAATGCCCATTGTGCAGAGCCAGGCCCGAATTGTCTGAGGCCTAGTTTTCTGGTTTATAGATAAACTAGGGACCTTATGCCCTGCTTCCTAGCTCAGTGGTCAATAGTTTGTAGAGTAACCTAGCTACTGGGCACTAGTTACATAAAGAAGGCAAAAAAAAAAAAAAAACCCGTGCTGTGGAGTCATTTCTGATTCATACTGACCCTATAGGGCAGAGAAAAACTGCCCCATAGAGTTTCAGAGGAGTGCCTGGTAGATTCGAACTGCTGACCTTTTGGTTAGCAGATGTAGCACTTAACCAAGTGAAAACTTTTCCTGATTGCATTAAAATTTCTGAAAGATGAGGGAGAGAGACTAAAGGAGAAACTGCCATGAATGGGAACAGATTTTTTTTTAATGCAAATTTTAGACTTATCAACTATCAATAAATTATGCAAAGAGATGAAATACCTGTGAAATTAAATTTTGCTATAAAATAGGTGAAGAAATTCTACCTGTTCAACAGGAAGGAAAAATTATAATTGTATACAGTGCACATGAGTTCAATTCTTGAAACCATTCATATCAATGTAGCTGATACTAAACAAGCCAAAGTTTATGAATTATAGCCCTCATCAAATAGCATAACATTAAAAATTCAACTGTCATCTTTATTTTTATTCTCTTAGCACTCACCATTTTGACCACTTATGTCATTTTCTTTCATCATCTCCTCTTTTTCCTTACAGAACAAGTGAAAAATTTCCCTGCTTCTTTTTTTTTTTTTTTTTAATCTTCCTCTGAGGAAACTTTCCAGAACTCTGAGATTAATCGCATAGAATTGGATATACAATGATATTTTATTTTTACACAATTGATCTTAGACTACATAAAAATCAAAGGCATTTTTGAAATGACTGTATACAGAAAGCACTTAGAAAGAGCCATGTGCCAGGTGAGCACTTGAATGGAAAGTAGAAAGGGATCATTTCTAATATGAGTTCTGAATTCAAAGGAATTCAGAACTGATCAAGGAAAAAATACAGCCATGAGTGGTAGTGTTGCACGAACCAAAGACCAAACCCACTGACATCGAGTCAATTTCAACTCATAGCAAGTCTACAGGGCAGAGTATAACTGCTCCATGGAGTTTCCAAGGAGTTCCTGGCGGATTTGAGCTGCTGATGTTTTGGTTAGCATCCATAGCCCTTCACCACTATGCAACCAGGATTTCCAGTGTAGTACCCCCAAAAAACCAAACCCACTACTGTTGAGTCAGTTCCAACTCACAGTGGCCCTACAGGACAGAGTAGAACTACCCCACAGAATTTCCAAGCAGCATCTGGTGGATTTGAACAGCTGATCTTTTAGTTAGTAGACATAGCACTTAATCACTACATCACCAGGGTTTCTTTATTGAGGCTGATGCTTTGACAGCAACGGCATGGTGGGAGGTGACAGTGGAGATCCCCCACAGGGGTAATCTTCCAGAGGCAAGTAGAGCAGGCAGGCATCAGGAGAGGAAAAGAGCGTGAAAAACTACAGGGAAGAGGAGAAGGAAGGGTAAAGAAACTTATGTGTCCCCAGTGATGTGCTCTAGCAGTAAGGTAGGGAGCTGCTGGGTTAGAGAACCCCAAGAGACAACAGCATCCTAAGTCTTTGTAGATAGGATATTATTTTATCTAGGTCCTAGTAGCATACAGGTTAAGAGCTATGACTGCTAACCAAAACATCGGCAGTTCAAATCTACCAGGCAGTCCCTGGAAACTCCCTGAGGCAGTTCTACTCTGTCCTATAGGGTTTGATGTAAGTCAGAATTGGTTCAGGGCTAGCAGATGTTAGGTGCAGTTTTGTTGAGTCTGTAAAGCAGGCAAGCCCTAAGTGGTTAAAAATCTGCTTATTAGTGCTTTTTTTGAAACAATTAAATGTGTACAAATTTGAGTTGGTGCCACAGTTTTTTTTTGGCTAAGGGGCCCAGATTGCTATGAAGAAGTAAACAACTCGGGGCCAGTATGCAGAGGCCTGCTTTAACTTTTATATAACAATGTTTCTTGGAGTGGTGGGGAAGACTATCATGGGCATTATGGGCTCAGGCACACATGTGTATCTGTTCTTTTCTGGCCGCATCTGGTGGAGCCCCAAACAGCCTCCACAGTAACCTTCTACCCCTAACAGTTGACCCTTAAGGCCTAGAGCTCAGATGCAATTCCCAGAGTCTAGAATTGAATCTATCCCTCATTACTTCACTGTTTTATCTTTATCATTAGCTAGAGATTGTTTTGAAGAAAAGATGCAAATTAATATAAATAAAATATTGCTTATTGTCATATGTATTTCAAAGCTTAATTCTGCATTTTCACTGCTTATCCTGTTAAAATTAAACAAAAATCTTCTGACTCTAAGAATAAGCCTGTGTTGATGCTAGCATAGTAAAACCTGCAAATTAACCTAAGCTGGGGGAAATCAATATTCCCTTGATACTGGCATTTGATACCCCATTTAGAGGCGCTACTCATCGGCGAGCGTGTGGCTCTCGTCGCATCAGACTTTCAGGGAAAATCAAAAATAAAAGCATTCCATAGGATTGGGATCCTAATGAGGAGCCCAGGTAGAGCAGTGGTTAAGTGCTCAACTACTAACTGAAGAAAGGTCAGTGGTTTGAACCCACTAGCTGCTCAGTGGAAGAAAGAGTTGGTAGTCTGTTCCCATAAAGATCATAGCCTTGGAAACCGTATGGAGCAGTTCTGCTCTATCCAATAGAGTTGTAAATCGGAATCAACTTGATGGAAGTGAGTTTAGGTTTTGGTCGGCATCACACTGAGTTTTCACTAACTTTAATAGATCAACCTAAGAATTAATCTAGTAATATTGATTCAGAGCCCTATTCCCATATAGTAAAATCAGTGGAATTTGGATTTTCTGGGGATTTTTTTTTTTCTTTTCCACTGCTGGCCACATACAATGAAGTAAATTATAAACAGTTTGCTCTTGTGTTTTCATCATAGTTAATACTCTCATTCTATTTTTTTCATTGTTGTTATTCTAGTATCCCATTTCCCAGAGGAAAAGTTCATCTTGACAGCCAGGGAGAGAGCCTGGATGCTTAAGGTAAGGTCTAAATATGTGTTGTATAAAAGTGTATTATGCTATATAACTCTTTGTTTTCAGATTCACTGAAGTATAACTAATGTCTTTATAAGAAATATAATTTTAAAAATTTATGATAATAAAAGTAACTATTTAAGTAAACATTCTCCATTAAAATACATTTTTTCCAAGTATATCCCATGTCTCAGGTGCTAAGGGCTAATTGAATGCTATCAGAAATTCATCTAAAAATGGTGTTAAGAAAATTAAAGTTTAATTTGAGATTTGGTTAGTGATGGCTGGGGAGGAGAATATCAATGTATGGACAAAATGACCTCATGACATTTGTCATTATTTGTAAATAAGTGAGTTTTGTTTGTTTTTGTTAAAAATCCAGTCAGTAACTATGTCAGCTTTATAACAGAGAGAGAGAATATGACAGAGAAAGAGAAACATTTCCTGTGAAGGTGACAAAGACCCAGAAAGCCTTATTTTTACAGTTCAGGATTTGTCTTTGAGACAGAATCTTTTGACCTTCAGTTATTGCCTAATGGTACTCTCAATCTCTAACAATACCTTCAAGATTCACTTCTAAGAACTCTCTAGAACAAAGGGACAATTAACCAAAATTCCACCAGATGGCAATATTTGGAAAGCCATTCAGAGAGGTTTCAAAGCAATGAGCTGTTATTGTTCACACAGAGAACAGTCTCACCAAATATAACCTCCTAATTTCATCTGACATGCTCTAAATACCTTTTGTTTTACTTCTTTTTCCCCACAGCATCAAAAATTTTACTTAAAAAAAGTGTGCAGATATTGTTTTCCTTTGTTTTTAATTCTAGAATGATAATATTAGAAAGCTCATATTTAAATAATAATCTTCCAGATAGTCCTGATGAGTATTAAAACCTCGAATCAGTGAGTCGTATGTCATAATTATCTGTGAGTCCATTGTGAAAAACTATATGGTTGGTGGTCACTTTTAAATAAACTGTTTGGAAAGAGACACCTGAAAATCTTCTCTTAAACAGCAGGATTTTAGGAGACTTCCTTGATATTAAACCAAGTGAGATTTGCAGGTAGAAAATTCTCATTCATATTGATTTGAAACAATACAGTTTATTTAAGTGGAACAAGTAAATGTTTCCCCTTCCGCTGTATTGCAAATGGAAATGTGATGCCCGTTTGCAGTTGGAGACTAGTTTCTCCACATTTTCAGAAACAGCACTTAGTTCATTCTAACGTGTTTTCTAATTCCTTTTATATATAAAAGTCCATACTAATTACTTCAATGTTATGCGAAGATAGAGTATATGCTCGTTCAAAAAATATTTGAGCGTCCACTGGGAGCTAGGCATCACAAGGTTTTAGTGGCAGGGTTCCAGTGGTGAGCCAACTAGAGCTGCTTTCTCAGACAGCTTGACCTTACCAGGGAGCTAAGATATTAAGCGCTCAGCTGCTCACTGAAAGGCAGCTGGCTTGAACTCACCAATGGCTCCATGGGAGAAAAGACCTAGCAATCTGTTCCTGTAAAGATTTCTACAACATAGGAAAGCCTATGGGGCAGTTCTACTCCATAACATAGCATCCCTGTGAGTCAAAGTCAACTCAACAGCACACTACAAGACATATGCATAAACAACTGTAATAAAATATACAAAGTAAGAAGCACTGGAGGAGAAAGACACTTAAAGTATTTTGGAAGTTTATCAGGAAAGAGGTAGAGGAGGAAAAGTGGCCTTTGAGCTGGACCGCTAAGGAAAGTTGATTTTGGATACTCAAAGACAGTGAGATTTGCTGTTCATTTGATAAGCCTTGACTGCGTGCCAGTTCTGCGCCAGGCTCTGTGCTGTAAACTAGGAATACTGAAAGAGATGCGCAAGACAGAGCTCTTAGTGCTGACTAGTGTGTGGAATGTCTTTACAAAATAATTGTTAAGTGTGGTAGATTGTCTGGCAGAGGCTTCTTTTTGACATAGACTTATCATCGGTTATTGTGTCAGACCTGTGGGAGACTTGCTTCTAGAAGTTTGCAGTTTATTTTGGAAGTACTTTTGCTGACCAACATTCCAATTCACGTTAGCATACATTTATATCAAGTCTTCCCCCACCAGCCCTCTTCTTACAAGAATATTTGTTAATGAAATGTACAGAGCCTAGGCCTGGGATCAGCAGAATCCACATCCTGGCCCTAATCAGTGGGTGATAAACAGGAATGGATTACCCAATAAGTAAGGTAAGCACATGTTTAGGGCATGAACAAAACAGGCACCCACTGACCCACAGATGCCAAAGAGACAGGTCACAGGAAAAGCCAACAATGCAGGGGAAGGGAACTGGCAGGACACCAAACGAAGCTGAGACCAGCTCCGGTGTGTGAGATTGTGCCAGCCAGCAAAAAAGTTCACACAGGGTCACAAGGGCACCCATGCCACAAGGTTGTTTAATCTGTGAGTTCCCTACCAACTAAACACCTTCATTAGTATCTGTCTCCTTATCTTGGCAGGCCTCTTGAGACCATACTCTTTCTTTCTAACAAACATTTATGATTGTTGCATTTATTACAAAACAGGCATCAAAACTGAAGTATGAGCCACTTAAAGCAAAACTGATGAAAGTTTTTCATTGTGAGAAATCAACAGAATTTTACATTGAATGTTAAAACAACTAAGCTCATGGGTTCATTTTCTTTGTTGTAGAATATGTAGAATATTCCTTTTTATAGAGAAAGTGTGACATACCTTGCTTCTACTGCAAATTTTGTAACCCAATCCATCTTGTTCCACTAAAATGGTATATCCACTTTTGGGTTCAATTGCTAATATTACAGTCACTTTTAAAAAGAAGTTCCATCATGGATAGCTAGCACACACACACATATACACTGTCTTAGTCATTTAGTTCTGCTATAACAGAAATGCTACAAGTGAATGACCTTAACAGAGAGACATTTGTTCTCTCACAGTCTAGGAAGCTAGAACTCAGGACACTGCCTCTGAGGGAAGACTTTCTCTTTGTTGGCTCTGAGAGAAATTCCTCATCATCAGTCTTTTCCCAGCCTGGGAAACTGGAAACTTCTTGGTGCAGAGGTCCCAAGTCCAAGGGACAAGCCGCACTCCCAGCTCTTCCTGCTTGGTGACCAAGAAAACCATACCCACTGCCATCACGCTGAATCCAACTCATAGTGACCGTATAGGTTAGAGTAGAACTGCCCCATAGAGTTTCCATGGAGCATCTAGAGGAGTCAAACTGTGGCCTTTTGGTTAGCAGCTGTAGCACCTGATCACTACCCCACCAGGGTTCAAGAGATTGATTCAAGATACAACATAATCCTGTAGATCGAGTCCCACTTCATTAACGTAACCGCTTCTAATCTTGTCTTATTAACATCACAGAAGTTAAGATTTGCAACACACAGGATAAACATATCAGATCGCAAAATGAAGTACAACAACACAATACTGGGAACCATGGCCTAGCGAAATTGACACAGACTTTGGAGGGACACAGGTCAATTAATGACACATGTATATATACACATATGTATATATATAAACTCACATATCCAGATAGAATGCATTCGTCAGTAGATAATCAATGTTTAGTACTACACATGCCTTACCCTGGACCAGTGATGGAAGTGGATCACTAAGACCAGTAGGTGTCACTTCGTTTTTTAAACAGTGGCAAGAACAGCAATGATGTTCTAACCCAACATGCTCATTTTGCAAATGGATGTTCTTGGGTGAGGAGCAGTGAGTGACTTGCCTGGGGTCAGACAGTTCGTAGCAAAGCTCCAACACTAGAACCCTAGCTTCTGCCTCCCCGGTACTTGTTCTATCATCATACCTTACTCGGCCCTGCCTCATCTATACCATAAGGGGAACGAGAACTACAGAATAAAAAATAGCCTAAGAAACAACATGTACTTTTCCCATTTCCCTATGCCACTGCTAGAAATTTTAAGTTTAAAGTTTTTAGGCTACAATTTTTATTTCAGTAGTAACAATTCAATGAGGAGTGGAAAGAGCTGGAAACTTGGGGGAAAGCCCTGCATCTGCCACTTGCCTAATACAGGATCTTGGGCAAGTAGCTTGACCTCGCTTTTCTCGTTTTCAGAATAAGGAACATGTTACTCCTCGAGTTTGTTGGGAGAAGAAGAGGGTAACTGAAGTACTCGTCAGCTTATGGGCACTCAGCGGACGTTATTTTCTTTCCTCTTACTTCCTGCAGCCACAGATGCTTCATGGGTTTTGTTTTGCTTATTAATGAGGATACCTTGTAAGATTCATGAGACCGAAATAGTAGAATGAGAGAACATTTATAGAGATCCATGATGTAGAGCTTGGTGTTCTCATTCCTGAATTTTCGCTTACCTGAGACTAAGTGCAAACACTGGTGGCGTAGTGGGCTATGAGCTGCATCTGCTAACCAAAAGGTCAGCAGTTCAAATCCACCAGGTGCTCCTTGGAAACTCTATGGAGCAGTTCTACTCTGACCTCTAGGGTCACTATGAGTCGGACCTGACTCAATGGCACTGGGTTTGTGAGTAAGTAGAGATTTGGAGGTTTTTATCCATGGTTACTCTGTCTTCAATCCCTTATTTTATATGCTCTGTGGTTATATTGTGACCTGATAAAACAAGAATTCACTCATTGTCTCTGTGTTTTACTTTAAAATGATTTGTCAAATAAATGTAGATGGAGAGTAGACTATTAGATGGAGTAAATGTGGCTAAACATTAAGAATGATTGAACATGGCTGGTAGATATGTGAATGTACTTTATACTATTAAGCTATTTTTTTTTCTATTTGATGTTTGACATGTCTCAAGCCAATCTAAAGAAAAACGATACCATAGCTCTAGCATAGCTGCCATAGCTCTATCACTGTGCAAGGCACAGGAAATACATTCTGGCCCAAACACTCACAGTACCAGAGCTGATGGAGCTTCTGGTCCACCAGAAGGAACACCAGTCAAAGACGGAATTCTACTACAGAGGGCCAAGTGCTGTGGATGGGTAGTAACAGGATTCCCTGGGGTGCCCAAGAGGCTCTTTGAACAGGTAGGAGGGAACAGGCCCCAAGGATACAACTCTTCATTGCAGGAAGTAGAATAGGATGGCTGCCTTTCCAGTGAACGTGGAGTTTGGGGTAGGCAATTTGAGATCTTGTCTGATGTGGTCAGTACCTGCCATGAAGTCAGAGACAAAGCTATGCGTTGAGGGTAGAGACAGGATTAGGATAAGAGCTTTCTGCCAGAAACATAAGGTTATCAGAAAAGGTTTGAAATGTCTGTTTCATGGAAAATGACAGTGAGAGTCAAGTAGGGAAGCAGCTGGATGATCTAGAAGCGCCAAATATACACTGGAGTTTGAAGGTCATGAATTTATAGTTGTGTTGATCTTCCAGGCAGAATGATTTTCTTCCCTCTCCTCCTATCCCACCAATAATACTCAGCAATGCCCAGGTCAAATGAAGTACATGCACCTGGACAGATGGAAACTGTATAAAAGCTTGTTATGGATTGAACTAAGTCCCCCCCAAATATGTCCTAACCTCTATGTCTGTGGGTTTTGGACATGTTGTCAGGAGGGATCAGTCTCTGGAGAAGGACACCATGCTTGGTAAAGTGGAGGGTTAGTGAAAAGACGACCCTCAACAAGATGGACTGACACAGTAGCTGCAAAGATGGGCTTAAGCATAAAAACTATTCTAGGCATGGCACAGGATGTTGTGCATAGAACATGTGTGAGAACTGACTGGATTGGCATACAGCAACAGCATGTCTGTGGGTGTAATCCCATTTGGGAATGGGTTGTCTTTGTCATGCTAATGAAACATGATTAGCATAGGGTGTATCTTGAATCAATCCCAAACTAGCAAGAGAAAGTGAGAGAAGACACAAACTAAGCCACATGAAGATTGCTCAGGAGCAGAAACTCACAAGAGACAAGGACCTTCCTGCAGAGCTGACAGAGAGAGAAAGCCTTTCCTAGAGCCAGCACCCTGAATTTGGACTTCTGGCCTCCCCAACTACAAGAAAAAAATTCCACCCACTTGTGGGTGCCTTCTGTGAAGGCAGCACCTGGTAACTGAAACAAAGCTCCTCTTTTGGAAAAAAGATTCAAAGTTAGTCTGCCAGCCAAGCCAAGTGCCGTCGAGTCGGATCCAACTAGTCTGAGGAACTTACGTTTATTTCAAAATGAACTAATGCTTCACTCTTTCTTTCAAAATGTTATAAAAGCTAAAAGACTAGGTTCCAAGTTGCTAATTTTTGGTTTTATAATGAGTCTGGTACTTGTACAGGGATTATAACTAACTCACAGGGTCCCCCTGCTGACAGAATAGATAATCGGGGACAAGGCTTCATTAATGATTGATTTGATTCAGTGTGAAGCTTTGAACAGTTTAATGGTGTTGCATCCCACAATGACAGATTTGTATCGTCTGTTGTAGGTCCTTGTGGCACCACGGCAACTACTTTGTTGCATGCAGAAATAACACTGCCAACTGCTTAGTAAACCATCTAGCACACTATGGAGCACAGTCTTCCTCTGATACATGTGACATCACCCTGAGTCAGAATCAATCCCGTGGCACTGAATGCATCCCTATAGGACGTTCTGCCTTTTGCATAAAGTGCTATGATTTGGTTTATTTATTTATTTGCTTGCAAAAAGGTCACTAAACTAACTCTGAGGTTAATATATCTTATTAACATTTTCTTTATAAACGCGCTATGACTGATACAAATGGGCTGGAACCGGAAACACTTGTGTATGTATTGAAATGCAATCCTTGTGATGCAGTGATTAAGCATTCAACTGCTAACCAAAAGGTCAGCTGTTTAAATTCACCAGGCACTTCTTGGAAGCCTTATATGGCAGCTCTACTCTGTTCTACTGGGTCACTCTGAGTCAGAATCCACTTGACAGCAACCAATTTTTGTTTGTTTGGATTGGTTTGATTTTGGTGTTAACTAAGAAAATGGAATCCCTGGGTGATGCAGATAGTTAATGTGCTAATCTGGTAGCTGAAGTTCAAGTCCCTGCAGAAGCACCTTGGAAGAAAGATCTGGTAACTTCTTTTGAAAAATCGTTCACTGAAAACCCTGTAGAGTGCACTTCTACTCTGGCAAGCACGAGGTTGCCGTGACTCACAACTGACTCAATGAAAACTGGCCTTTTGAAAGTAAAAAATGGTGTCCTCCATTCACTTTACTCTCTGCCTTTTCCTGTTCAAGGTGTCACTAAAAACTGAAATAATTCATGAACAAAGACAATGAGCGCCAGCTGTGTGACATTTCTTACCCCTACCACTACCCCCGGACCTCTAGAGCAGAGATAGTGAATAGAACCTTTCTGTCTGGGAATGTTCTATTTCTGCGTCGTCTAGTTTGGTAGCCATGAGCCAAGCATGCCACTGCGTGTTTGAAATGTGGCTAGTGTGACTGAAGAGCTGCATTTTACATTTGATTTTATTAATTCAATATAAAAGCCACATGTGATCAGTGCTTGCCATATTGGAGAGTACAGCTTTAGAAAGCAGTCTAGGTAGAACTGGAATTTTGAATACAGCATGCAAAGAGCCATTCCAGGAAATCAGTCTGGTCTTGGATGTCAGCACAAGTCCGGCCTGGCCTGACCTCATCCTGCCATCACCAACTTGGGGATAGCCTAAAGATTCCAGTTCATGTGAGGTCAATATGAGAGAGGCAGCAAGATCTAAAATCAATCCAGTGCCAAGATGGAGTCACCTTCGTTTCTACCTAAACTGTCACCTTAATACCCGAACACCTGAGTGTTGTGTCTAAAGGAGGAAAATATGTAAGTCTGCAGAGAAGAGAGCAAACATTTTTTAATACCTGCTATATACCAGACAAGTCCCTAGGTGGAGCATATGGTTTGTGCTTGACTACTAACTTGAATGTCCTGTGAGGAGCTGCAGAAGAAAGGGCTGGTGTTCTGCTTCTAGAACAATTAAAACCAAGACAATTCCACGGAGCAGTTCTGCTCTGTAACTCACAGGGACATCTTAAGTTGAAATCAACTTGTGGTAATGGGTTTGCGAATTTTTGTTTTTTGGCATTCTGTTACAATTTTATGTTGTTTCATTAATGCTTGTGTATCCTATGCTTTACTTTTAACAGATGAGGAAATGGAGTCTCAGATAGGTTACTAACTTGTTCAGGACCCATAGCGGGTAAGTGGTAGAGTCCGGATTAGAATACAGACAGGTGTGAGTCCAAAGTTATTTCCACAGACAGTGTCTACACCTGGATACGTACGTGTAGAACTAGCCAGGAAGCAGAAAAACCTTCCGGGTAGGACTGGAGGTAGGGCAAAAGTAATGGAGATGGACCGCAAATGGGAAATGACTTGCTACTGTGTGTGTGTGTCTGTGTGTGTGTGTGTGTATGTGTGTGTTTTTACTTCTTGATTGACTTACAAGTACTATCTGTATTTGTCCCCTCTCCTCTCTCCTGACTTCCCTCCCTTCCCAGTCGCTTCAGCTGTGTTGACTGTATGTCATCCTTTTGAGGCAACGTAATCATTAATGTCATGGAAGATGTACAACTGGTTATTTGAATTGAATTCCTTAAGAATCAGACATATTCCATCATTTAAGTTACCATCTGGGCAAAAATCTCAAACTATGTGGTAGTTACCTGTACTTATTTCTGATAGATTTTATGATAGATTATTGACACTTAGTCAAACATGAGTTCAGCTACTTCCTGCTTGCCTGCCTGCCTGCCTTCTCAAATGTCTTTTAAATGTATATTTAATTCTGTTTCTCTTGTTGTCAGTTGTTGTGAAGTTGACGCTGATTCACGACAATCCTGTGTGTGCAGAGTAGAACTGTTCCCTAGAGTTTCTAAGGCTGTGAACTTTCAGAAACAGATTGCCAGGTCTGTATTCTGAGGCACCTCTGGGTGGGTTCAAATTGCCAGACTTTCAAGTGCTTAGCCACTTAGCTTAGTAGAGAATCACCCAGGGATTCTTTACTTCTATAATATTTCCAAAGTTTCTATCATTAAAAATTATAGTGGAAATCATTGAAAGTCAATCACCTGTCATCCTACTCTAACAAGTATTTGCTTCATTTTCTTTCCTTCTGGTCCCTATACAGATAATTATTTACATAGTTGTAACAATACTTTGTGCATATTTTAGTTTGTTGTTTTTTGTTGTTGTTGTTGTTAACTTTGTCATGAGTAGTTTTCCATGTTGCAACGTGTATTCATGATTATTTAATGCCTGTATGATAGTCTATCAAGTTCATACACCATTATTTATCCAACTGACATTGTTAACTGCACAGGGCCTATTTTGAAGCTAACCTGGTAGTGATCTAGTGCTGCTGCAAGAGAAATGCCACAAGTGGGTGGCTTTAACAAACAGAAATTCATTCTCTCGCAGTCTAGTAGAAGTCTGAATTCATGGTGTCTGCTACAGGGGAAGGCTTTTTCTGTTGGCTCTGCAGGAAAGTCCTTGTCATCCACCTTCCCTGGAGTAATATCTGGGAGTAGTATCTCAGCACAGTAACCTCGGATCCAAAGAATGGGCTCTACTCCTGGTACTGCTCTCTTTGTGGTATGAGGTCACTGGGTTTCTGCTCGCTTCCCTTTCTTTTCATCTCTTGCGGTGTCAGGAGATATCAATCCCTGGAGAAGCCCATCATGCTCAGTAGAGTTGAGGGTCAGTGAAAAAGAGAAAGACTCTCAGCAATACAGGTTGACACACTGGCTGCAATGGTGGGCTGAAGCATAGAAACAATTGTGGGCGTGGTGCAGGCAGTGTTTCACTCTGTTGTGCGTGGGGTTGTTATGAGCTGGATCAGACTTGATGGTACCAAACAACGATAACAACACAAGATAAAAGGCGGTACAGACCACAAGCCGGGGAAACTCCTTTTAGATTGGATTAGGGATGTGACTTTGGTAAAGAAGTTACAATCGCATTCTAATCCTTGTTAACATAATCTAATCTTACCCCCATTAACCACAGGAAGAGATTAGGATTTGCAACATATATAAAAATTACAATCACAAGATAGAGGACAACCACACAATACTGGGAATCGTGGCCCAGCCAAATTGACGCACGTGCTTTTGGGGGAACATAACTCAATCCATGACACTTAGTAAAAGTCTTAAACATATAGGTCATCACTGGTAAAATAAGACCTTTGAGTGTCAGTCTCATTATCTCTGGGAATACAGTTTTTATTATACTATGGAATTCCTCATTGAATATTACCTTAGTTTTTTTTTTTCATTTTTCATCCTTTTTTCCAACTTTCCAAATATATTATTATATTCTTGAGAGCAAAGATGATATAATCTCTTTTAATTATCTCCCTAGGCTTTAGGCACTTAGTACATGCTTCTTGAGTTCTGCATAGCCTAAAACAAGCTCAGCATCAGGTTGCCTGGCTGCTTGTAGTGTGGATGACACAGATTTTCAGCATCCATTTCCTCAAATATCATTCTGCTTAAAATGTGTGTACTGGCATGTTTGTCTGTGTTCTAAAGTTAGCCATGCTTCAGTCTTCAAGAAAGCAATCTAAATGAATTACAATCAGATCACTGTCAAACTACTTTAAGGAGAATGAATGATAAAGGTTAAGTGAAGCCTCAGTATCTCCCCAATGGACTATATGTTAGGCTACTGAGATTTTAAATTTTTCACCAGGACTCCAAATTCTGCTTTGAAATACCATGTTAAGCCTTGACTTTTGATGATGGGAAAGGCAATCCAAAATATAAATGAAAGTCAGTACAACTTGATCAAGGTTAATAAAGACACTAGAAAGTACAGTTATTCAATCAATAAGCAAACAGAATTGAACACAAATGCACACAAAGAGAAAATATATCCTCTGCAGAATAAGACAAAAATTTCATTATCAGTAATACCATTTTTTAAAAAGCCATGTCTCCTCAAAAATTTGATGTTTGCATTGTGTAGTAAGATATCAAATCAGAGAGCTTCTAAAATTTAATTCCTTTTGGAAAAATTATTTAGGATTTTAGGGTTAGAATGATAGAGAGAAAGTTCTAGTTACAAAACTTGACATTGCTGATACAAGGAACACACTTTTTCATCTTACAGAACTCAATGTATGTTTTTCAGTGATACAAAATTTGGGCTAAGGTGGACTTTGAGCTAGGCCTACCATTGTAAGACATGTATAGTTAAAAAGCATGAGAAGGGATATTCTTGGTACTAAGTTACAAGGACTAGAGCAAAAACGTTTTGCAGGGGGGAGGGATCACTGATTCTTTAACGAGAATAATGAGGGAGTAAGACAGAAAGGTGAGCTACAGTCAACTCTGCAGAGTCTCAAGTACTTCGCCAAATTATTTGCACTTTAAATTTTAGACAGTGGGGAAAGTACTGAACATGATGCAAGTAATCTTGTAGAAAATTAGTGTTTTGTTGCAAGATGGCAGTGTAAACACAGTTTTGCTTCCTTTCCCACTAGACCTTCAACTGAAATAACAATAAAGTTTTAAAAAAAGAACAAGTCCATGGCAGCACTGGAAACATCAGTGTAGACCAGAAATGAGTAGATTTCTAGCAGGCACAAGTGGGTGGAAGTATGCTAGAAAAAGAAAAAAAAAAAAGCTAAAGAATATGAAAACAAAAACAGTACAGTTAATCCAGATAAAACCTAAATAATTCAGTGAATAAAAGAAAGTAATAAAATCGGATCCGACTCGACGGCACTTGGCTGGCTGGCAAAATCTAATTATCCTTAAATGGACAAAAAAATATTGTATTCATTAATCTTTTATTCCTCAGCCCCAAAAATGAGCAATAGGGAGGTAGAAGAAATGAAGTCCCGAGGTGGTGCAAACAGTTCATGTGGTTGGCCGCTAACCACAAGACTGGAGGTTTGAGTCTACCCTCCGGAACCTCAGAAGAGAGGCTTAGTGATTATTTCCAAAAAGAAATCAGTCGTTAAAAACCCTGTGGAGCACAGCTCTACTCTGGTACGCATTAGGGTCACCATGAGTCAGAACAGATTCGATGGCAACCTGTTTAATGATACAAAATGAGAAGTACAGGGGTTTGTCTAAATTAAATATTTAAGTATCAAATTAAAACCCAATGAAAGGGCTTAATGAATGTAGCTAAAGAATATGCTAAGACAAAAAGAAAAAATAACAAAATTTTGGAAAAAATGAAGAAAATGTTCAAGCAACACAGAGGACGAACCAGAAGATCCAACAACTGTCAAAGAAGAATTTTTAAAAGGAAAAGCAAAGACAATGGAGAAAAAGAAAGATAAAGATTCAGATGAAAAGTGGCTGAGTGTTGAGCAATATGAATTTGAAAACCGCAGCCTATCCTGGTGAAAGTTCAGGATAAAAGAGGCTTAGAGATTCTGGGGTAAGTGGCAAAGAGTGAGATGGTTCGCTGTAGAAGAGTCATCTCTTCCATGGCATGAGCTTTAGTGTGCAATGCTGGAGGCTCTGAGACTGTGGAACAGTGCTTTCAAACTTCTCAGGGAAGTGGCTTTACAGCTATAGATCTATAGTAAACCAAACTATCAAAGTATAAGTGCAAAATAAATATATGCTGTCATGTAACACTTGAAAATTTTAACTCTCTTGCACCTGTTATGACAAAATAATTTGAAGATATACTCAAGCAAAATAAAAAATACAAAAAATGGAGGATATACATTGCATCAGTAAAACCATGGAAGTAAAAAAAAAGGTTGCCATCAAGTCAGTTCCAACTCATAGCAGTCCTATATAAGACAGAGTGGAACTGCTTATTTAAAGTTTCCAAGGAGCACCTGGTGGATTTGCACTGCTGACCTTTTGGCTAGCAGCAGTGGCTCTTAACCACTACACCACCAGAGTTTCCACGGAACAAGCAGAAGTGCCCAATTATAATTGCAAAACAATTTGTTCCAATTAAGTAGTGAACTATGTCTTGAAAGAAAAAAAAAACTCAGATTCCATTATATAAATTGAGACCTAGAACCTAGTTATGTTTTATCATAAGATATTACATACATCTGCTGTCAACAAGAAAAACAACAAAGTAGTTAGGTGGTCTAAAAATATATATATATATATGTACATGTACATGAAAGTCAAGATTCATGTTTCATAAGTCTCAAAATGAGGTATGCTTTTGAACAGTTAGTGAAGTATGAGAAAATCCATTCTATGTATTTTGTTAAAATATTCTTTTAATTGCAAGATTTAATGGGAAGACTTCATAGAATTTACATAGCCATAAATACATTTACTAGATTTCAAGTTTAAAAACAATCTGTAGTCAAAACAGGCAAGACTTAACTATATTCAAAGAACACAGTGTAAATGTTGAGCATTTTTATCAAGGAGACATAATGGTAAAATTACAAAAACTAAAACCAGAAGAGTTTAAGAGGGAACATACAATAGAAAGCCGGTAGATCGTGTCAAGAAATAGAAATTGAAGAACATTATTTAAAGTAAAAAAAGTGACCATTAGAAGAACCAAAAGTAATAATACCAATCAGTTTGTAAGGAAGGTGAGAAGTAGTAGAAGAATGTTGAACTTCATAGTAGAAAATAAATAGATACTAAGTTGATAAATCAGGGATAGAAGGTATCTGAATTTTTGGAGACATAGTTGTAACTCCAAAAGACAAAAACAGAAATAGTTAAAAACCATGAATTCGGGAGTTAAGGGTGGTAGGAGAAATGTTTACTTTTCATTTTATACATTCTGTGGACCTCAACTTTTTAACATGCGTATTGCTTGTATAAATTACAACTAAACTGTTTCCATTTATGAAATGGGTTGGAAAGGAGAAAAACAGAGGTAGACAGACTCTTGAAAGTTATATTTTGCATAAAATGAATGTCAGAAAGGCAAATGGAGATTAAGAAAGGCAATTGAAAAAGAATTGATAGGAGTGGGTGACTGAGTGGGCATTGGAACAGGACATGTTAAAAGAAGTAAGAGCAAAGCAAAGATGTATAAAAATTTCAAGTTCATTAAAAAGACAGTCTAAACTAAAACTACTGACAAAATGATACCCTGAATTATGTATTTCTTTTTACTTTTATTGTGGCCTTGCTGTTTCTCATCCTCTTAGGCCAGGTTCTCTAGAGGAGCAAAACCACTGAGCCAAGCCAAGTGTGTGGAGTCTGAAGCATGTGTATAAAGAGGGAGAGCATGAGAGGTTTATCTCAGTGAAACAGTTTTTGCAGCTGTAGAGGCTGATACACCCCAGACCAGGTGTCAGGCTGAAGGCTTCTTCTGAGGCATGTAGCTACAGGGACTGATGAATCCAAGATTGGCAGGTCAGATGGCAGGCTGCCAGCTCCCAGGCTATGGAGGCTGATGAACTCAAGATGGGCAAGGAAAGCAACAGCCTGTTGACTCATGGGCTGCAGAGGCTGATGGAACCCAAGGTCAGCAGGCAGTAATGCAGACCACAGACTCAAGTCCCTAGGAACTGGACTTCAGATGATGACAAGCCAGATGTGGGATCCAGAGCAAGCAAAGGAGCTTTGCCAGAATGTCTATATATGTATTTGATGCAGGCCATACCTGTGAGGGAACTCCTGATTTCATCATGGAAAATGATTCTATCATCACATATCTGCCAAATTACATAATTACATAACTGCCAAGCCACATCATTATATAACTACCAAACCACAGAAATCATGGCCCACTCAGGTTGACCCACAATCTTAACCACCACATTTACCCAGTAGTATTTCTTCAGGCTGACTGAGGAGTGAAATTATAGCCACTTTATTTGGTAAGATTTATGATTGAAATATTGGTCTTTATTTTAGTCAGCTAGGGCTGCTCTAACAGAAATACCACAGAGTGGATGGCTTTAACAAAGAAAGATTTATTCTTACACAGTCCGGTAGGTTGCAAGTCCATATTCAGGGTGTCCGCTCCAGGGAAAGACTTTCCCCTTGACGGCTCTGGAGGAAAGTCCGGTATTGCATCAGTCATTGTCCAGGGAGCATCCTAACGCAAGAACCTCTGGTCTGAACGACGCGCTCTGCTCCCGGTGCTGCTTGCTTGATGGTAGCGAGGTTCTCAAATTGTCCTTGGTTCTTTTTCCTTTTATTCCTTGCAAGCTAAAAGCATTAAGGGTGGGGCAAGCCATACTCCAGGGAAACTTCCCCCATAGCAGGAATTCACAGCCCCACCCTAATCCTTTAACATACAGGTTAGCAAAACCACACAATGGAGGACATTTCCAAGATACTGGGAACCATATCCCAGCCACATGGCTGCACACATTTTTGGGGGGACACAATTCAAACCATGACAGTCTTAAAAAGAAGGTGATAACTGAGATTTTTGTAATTTATTTGCTTATAAATATCAAGTATGTTACACTAAAGGACCACCAGTCGTCACAGTAAAGAATAAGTCAAATAACATCATATTATTTTTGGTCAAAATCTTCACATAAACAACAAACAATTGATGCTTCAAGCTAATATTATATGCTAGCTCTGTAAGATGTCTTTCAGTAATTTGATTTGTGGTGGGAAAAAGCATCCAGATTTTTATTAGAAGCACTCAGAGTTCTAGGGCTATGAATATTTGTTGAGTTTTTGGTGAGCTTCTAATTCTGTTCTGGTACCATGTGCTTGTTTACTAATAATTTAAAACTCTTCACTTGGAGCTGGAAAGAATAGAGATATTTTTAAATTATTTAACAAATGTGGAAACCCTGGCAGTGCAGTGATCAAGTACAACAGCTACTAACCTAAAGTTATCGGCAGTTCAAATCCACATGGTAGTCCCTGAAAACATCATGGGGGTGGTTCTACTCTGCCCTGTAGAGTTGCTCTGAGTCACAATTGACCCGACAGCGGCAGGTTTGGTTTGATTAACAAATTGTGACCCTTTCGGTATCCCCATCTCTTCATACTCAGGTTCCTTGGCATTCACACCCTGAAGTCATCCCAGGTTTATAGAGTATCTGTTGCAATTATTTGCTGAGACTTTAATGCCTTTTTATCCCTCAGACTGACATAGAAAAAAGCATTTTTTTTTTCAAATAAACATACTCCAGTTTTGCCGGTAACTTTATCACTTGCTTTTCTTTAACAAATGGAAACAAGAATTCGAGATGCATAAAATTTGCTGAAATATCTGTGGAATGGGATCAAAGGTTCTGTTAACCTCCATTTCCCATTTTGGAAAGAATAACAATCATGTGTAAAATCATGCAGAAAACCTCTCTCTCACTTTTGCCTCTCTGACGTTCAAACAAGAATCACAAAGACACCTCCTGAGTCCATTAGCCAGCCAAGCCAAGTGTCGTGAGTCCATTAAGTAACTTACTTCACACCACAGAAAAGATCAGGGACAGCAACCGCTCCAAAAGGGCACTGTCTTTTGCAGGGTAAATTCAGTGTCAAGAAGCTCTGGGAATCCACGGAGCTTCTCTTTCGTTTTGGTTTGCTTTTGTGCCTTCCATGTTGTGAATGGCCACAGGGATGAATTTCAAAAGATGGGAGTGTTGTCGTCGCTGCTGTTGTTGATGTTTTGCTTGGAGGAGGGAGAGTGGAGAAAACAAAATAGAAAAAGTAATAAGGTTTTACAACAAATTCTGGAGTTGTATGCTAGGAAACACTAGGCAGTTATTCTGAAGTCTTTTTAGCAAAATCAAGCTTCTTGCCTTGATTAGTACTACTAAACTCACTGTCATCAAATCGATTCCAACTCGTAGCAACCCCCTAGAATTAGTACTGCTAGCAAAGCCATATTTCTTCTCTAGGTCTGAATGTGCCATTTATATATGATTTGTACAATTTGTGATGTAAGCCTGGATTTGCAGCTGCTCCATCACTGCTGTGTAGGTTGTTGGCTCCGCTCCACAGCACTGTTTCCAAACCTTGGGAACTCTTCTCAAGTCCTGTGAATGTGGGAGGAGGCCTTTGGGGGAATGATTTACTTCTCCGAGAGTCACATGTTCTGAGTGCAGAATGTGGGGCTGCTCTTCAGCGGGTTGTGTCCGAGTGTCAGTGACTGAGCAGAGACTTTTTGCGGGGACTTGTCACTCAGCCTTGGAGTTCATGCTGCCCAAAACTTTGGACACTATAACCACCAGCTGTAGTCAGGAATGCTGTGATACTCTATTTCATCAAACCAATAATCCTTTCTGGATTTTTAAGCTGATATTTTAATCTGGTGAAAACACAGTAATTCTGACTGTAATGATGTAGTCTGATGATGGTCAAAACAGTTATGAAGATGAGGTGGTGGAGACTAGATGGTCCTGGCCCTTTCTTCTCCGTCTGATTGGACAAGGACTCTCAGAGCTCTGCGGTGACCTCTCAGACACTGTTTCATTTACATCATTGTAATTCATTTGACAAAGTTGCTACCCTCTTCCTAACTTTTGAACAACCCCCCAAAAAGCCAAACCCACTGCTGTCAAGTCCATTCTAACTCATACCAACCCCATAGACAGAGTACAGTTGCCATCTAGAGTTCCCAAAAAGCACCTGGAGGATTTGAACTTCCAGGCTTCTAATTAGCAGCCCTACCACCTAACCACTGAACCACCAGGGTTTCTAACTTTGTATTGAAGTATACTGAAATTATTTTTAATTGGTAGCTTAGAGGTCTAGCAATTCCACCTAACAAAGTTCAGTGCAATAATCAATAGAAGAATAACCTGATGCTACAAAAGCTTTGTGTATTACATTCAAATTTTTTTTTCTTGAGGAGATGCCAACTCACTGCAACCTCATGTATGTCCAAGTAGAATTGGGCTCCGTAGGGTTTTCAGTAGATGATTTTTTTGGAAGTAAATTGCTGTCTTAGTTATCTAGTGCTGGTATAGTAGAAATACCACAAGTAGATGGCGTTAACACAGAGAAATTATTCTTTAATAGCCTGGAAGGCTAGAAGTACACATTCAGGGTGCTGCCTCCAGCACCAAGACTTTCTCTCTCTGCTGGCCCTAGGGGAAGCCCTTGTCATCCTTCTTACCGTGGGTCTAGGAATTTCTCAGATCAAGGATCCCAGGTCCAAAGGACACACTCTCTTCGAAGCTATTTTTTCTCGGCAGCATGAGATCCCTCTCCTCTATGCTCTACTTGCTATTTTATATTTGAAAAGAGATTGAGTCAAGATGTAACCTGAAAGGGGCTCCACAGCAATGGGTTTGGGTTTTGTTTCGTTGGTAAATTGCATCCTGCCTTATTAACAAAACTGCCCCTAATCCTGCCTCATTAGCATCATAGATAGGATAGGGTATCACAAAGGATAATCACATCAGATCACGAAGTGGTAAACAGCCACACAATACTAAGAATCATGACCTAGCCAAGTGGACACACATTTTGGGGATATGCAGTTCAATCCATAACAATCACCAAGCCTTTCTTCCAAGATACGTCTGAGTGGATTCCAACCTGCAGCTTCTTGGTTGGCAGCTGAACATGTTAGCTGTTTGCATTATCTAGTGATTTATTACATTAAGAGGTAGCCTTTTCTTATGCTGAAGCCAGGAGGCAGCACTCATGTTTCAGGTTACACGTGGTAAATAAAAAAAACCAAACCCACTACCATCGAGTAGATTCTGACCTATGGGGCAGAGTATAACCGCCTCATGGAGTTCCCAAGGCTGTACATCTTTATGGAAGCAGACTGCCACGTCTTTCTCCTAGCAGATTCAAGCTGCTGACCTTTTGATTAGCAGTGGGGCATTTTAACTGCTGTGCTTCAAGGGCTAGAATCCCACTCTCACTATATGTGGTAGGAGAAAAATTTCTAAAGCTAGTTAGATTGTACAGGACCTTAAGCACCAAAAGTAAAACTTGGAATTTTCTATCCAGAAGGTTAGGAAACCATAGAATTCCTTTGAAAAAGAGAGAAGGAAGACAAATCCATTGGTGATGTGTCAAATGAATGGAGAAGTAAGAAAGTCAGGGAGCAAAGAAACCTCTTGGAAGAGCCTCATAAGCCGAACATGAGGTCATATACCAGAAGTGGGTTATAAGGAGTAAAAAACAAAAGGAAGTGATATAAGTGTCACATTGTGAGATGAATAAGGATGGTGACCAAGTCAGAGAGATGGGAAGCAGAGAGAAAATAATTCTGAGGGTTCAAGACTGAGGGCAGGATATGGCTTAGTTCAAGGGAGAGATCAGGAAAGGGAGCCAATGATCGAGACTCTTCCTCATTAAATGTACAGTGTATTGTCCAAACTAATGACACCAACCTAATTTCTGCTTCTGCTTCTGCCCCTGTTCTGCCTGTTCAGCATCTGACAGAATGTGGTGATGAACGTAGACATCACACTACGGTCCCAGGTTTTTACAAGGTGCTTCTGGAAACCTGAATGGATATTTTATTTTTTGAGTTGTTTTCATGGCAGCTGTACCCTAGAAGAACATACTCTGTCAGCGGAGGAGGCTTATTCGTTCTGCTGATGTTGCTGTCACTGCCACATGGGGTCATTCTTGTTTTCCCAGCTTCCCTAGAGGTATTTGTCAGCTCTGAAGGAAAACGGGTGTCACCTAAACCCTCCCCCTGAATCCCCATTCCTCTAGTCCTGCACTGGGATAACCTGGGAATCTGCATGGCTTATCATCACTTAGGATTCCCACTGCTCTCAAACTGCTGAACCTTCCTGGGGCTAGACTGAGGGTAGCAGAGACCCAAACCCTCGTGTGTTCTCTCGGGCTTTTCTTGTACCCTGTACACATACATTGGCCGTCTCTCTAGTCCGAGAAAGCAGGTGAAGAGTTTCCAGCCAATCACATCATCTTCTAAACTGCTGGTGTATGGCATAAATGGTAGATCCTGAGTCTTTCAAGGATCTTGAAGCTTTTCTTTATCTTAAACATTTTATGTTTCACAACCAGACTTCTTGAGGCTCCCAAACTTTTTCTCTCAGATTATTATCTCTGCTGCAGCTTAGAAGTCTGTCCTGAAATTCCATACTTGAGTACTGATTTCATGTCTCCTCTCACATTCCTGCCTTAGTAGGCTCATGCTTAAGAAATAAAGATTGAGGAGGAAACAGGGTGTGTATAGCAGAATGTATTCTCCAAACACAGTTACCACAATATCCCCGCATCCCACCACAATCTTTTTCCAATGTGATGTTGACATCCCTCTCATTTCAAATATTAATAAGATCAGTAATCTGTTCCTCTTGAAACTGGGTACACCTTCATGACTGCCTTGACCAGCAGAGTGTAATGGACATGATGCAATGTGACTTCCGAGAATAGGTTTCAAACATGCCATGCCCTTCTGCCTCACTGTCTTGGAATGCTCGCTTGCTCTTGGAGGGCGCCTGGGCTGCATGGAAAGATCTCACAGAGGTGTTCTACCTAAGACCCTACTGAGGGCTCACCAAAAGCAACATCAATCACCAGTTGTGTGACTGAGCAAACATTTGTGAGGAGTCCCGGAACTTCTGACTACAACCTCAACAGAGATCGTAAGTGAGAATGACCTAGCTGGGCCCAGAGAACCACCAGAATGACAAGATGATGAGAAAATGCTGTTGTTTTAACATATTAAGTTTCAGAGTCATTCATTATACAGCAACAGAGAACCAATAGGGTGTTTCTGTTATCTACTACTGCATGAGACTACAGCAAAACTTATTGGCCTATAATAACCATTTTGTTATATCTCATGGTTTCTTGGACCAGGAATTCAGGAAGACCTTGGCTAGTTTATCTCTCATGTTGTCAGTTGTGGTGGCTAAGCTGAAGGATCCATTTTCAAGGCGTCTTCTTCATTCACATGTTTGAAGCCTCAGTGCTCCTTGCTACTTTTTTCTCTCTCCATGGGAATGTACATGGCTTGTACCTTCTGTACCTGGTGGTCCCAGGGTAGCTGAATTTCTTAAATAGTGGCTAGCTTCCAAGAGACTAAGGCAGAAGCTTCCAGGCATCAGCAAATCTAGACCAGGAACTGGTTGGCATCCTTTCTGCTAAAATATACTGATCAGAGCAGTCATAGGGCACAGTTAGATAAGAAAAGAGAAGAAACAGATCCAGCTTCTCAAAGAAAAGAATACTAAATTAAAAAAAAAAAATGGGGGACACAGGGAACAAAGTGTGAACCTAGATTTCAATCTCAAAATGGTAGCTTCTGAATTTTATTACCCCTATTTTACAAATGAGAAAGCTAAGGCTTTTCTACTACTTGTAAGTACCAGAACGTGGATTCAAATCCAAGTCTGTACTAATCCAATCCATAAGCTTTTTCTACTATGTTACTCTTTCCTTCTGTGCCAGATATATTATCCCATTTCTAAAATTCTGTCTTTAATAAGGAAGATAACACAAACACTACAGCTCTGATTTTAGAAAATTCTAGAGAAATACTCTAAATGTCCTGGCTTGAGTCATGGGCCCGTCCCTGAACCAATCCTTACAGCCAGAAGGATGGATGTTACAATTTGGCAAGCTCCGCTAGAATCACAAGGTTTGCAGAATATCTCCCAGAAGTAGGAGAAGACAAAATAATGTGTTCACTACATAGGTTCTTTCAACTGTATGCCAGTACTTCTCATTTATGATGAATCCACTGCATCCCTGGAGGCTGATAGGATCCTCTCTCAAGGAACTGAAGGTGTAGACTGGAGGAGGGTATGGAGAACGGGTTATGAAATGTAATAAATCCCCCCAGTTGCTTCTAGGGTGAACAACTGACTCTTAACTTGCTGTGTCTCCCTGTATGTTGTTACGATTGAGATGTGTTTGAATTTCCTAAGTGGTCTTAATTTTTTATAATTTAATGAAGGCAAAGCATACATTTACTTATATAGAAATTAAATAGAAGTTTCTTCAAGGTGCTGCCTCTATGTTTCTGCCTGCTGTACTCTGTAATAGTGCCCCTCAAGTTCATGTTCTATAGATAAATGTTCAGTAGACATGAATAGAGGACTTGGCATTATAAGCTCTTGAGGAAACAAAATATAAGCTGTAATTAAAACATGGAGATGGAAACTTTGTCTCCATGGAAACTTGGTCTTTATGATTTCCAGTTGCATTTTTTTTTTTAATGAAGTAAGCTGCTTTAATTTTCTTTTTAAAAATTTTATTTGCATGAGGTCAGAAATTGGGGAATTTCTCTTCCATTACTCACACTGCTTCCCAGCTGCTGGCCTCATGTCCCCTCTGCCCTCTGCAGAGCAGCCATGGTGGAAAGGCAGAGCCGTGCACTCCATGGAGGCCCCCCCTCCCAATGTTCCTGGTTGCTCCTTGGTGGCCTGGGTTCTGAGTGGCTCTGAAATTCTGGCGGCCTCTGGTGTCTATTAGGACAGCTGTTTCCCCACTTTGTACTGGCTCTGATTTTTATACTAATGATTCTCTTCACTCAGTTTGGACTTTTTAATACTAAAAGCTGAAATAAAACCCAGTGAGTTTAGATGACTTTTGAGGACTCTAAAGAAATCCTCTCCTGAAATGTTTGGAGTCTTCTAGAACGTTATTTATTTGTTAATAATACTTAGAATTGCTTAATTTTTTTCTACCACACAGTGAATCCCAAGATGACTTTTAGCCCTGTTTAGTTAGGCTCTCCAGTCAGCTCAGCATGATGCATTTTATTTTAACATGGAAATAAAATAAGGGAAGGAAATACAAGAATTTTATAAACTTTGGCAGAGACAATATTTCAGTGAAAACATTCAATTACACGTATGTGTAACTGGGTGGTTGAATTACGACAGTCTTGGCATAGTGAAAATGAAACCAGATTTTACCTTTGAAAACAAACACCCCAAATTTTTGCGGTTTTCTCTCCCCTCCAGAAGGTCTGAAAGAAATGGACATAGCTATTTGAGGCCTATTCAGCAAAAAATACCAAATTGTCATAAATAGGGGTAAGAAATTTGTTTTTCTGTCGATCATATGCATTGTTTACCCTAAATCCTGGTATCTTTTCCTCTGTCCCCCACTTTTCTTTGACTGTGCAGAACCAGGCAATGTTCTGTTGTGTTGTACACAGGGTCACTGTGAGTTGGAATTAAATCAATGGCACCTAGCAACAACAACCTTTCCACTTCTTCTACCGCTCACTCGCATGAAAACAGTCTTCTGTATAGACTGCCACCCCCTGTATCACTGTCCTCTCACCTCCCAGATTACTCCTGGCTTTTGTCCTGATACTGAATTGCTTTCAGGGCATCAGTCCACATTTTTGAGCCTCTGTTTCCTTCTGATCTGGCTTCTGTGTTCTTACTTCCTGCTTGCATCAGGCCCTGGTAGAAGGCAGGCCAAGTCAGTGGGTAAGAGTGAGGTTTTTGACATCCAGCAGGCATGTTCACACCCAACTTCATCACTTACTAGCTGGTGATGTGGGCTAAGTTATTTAGCCAGTTCTCTCCTCTGGCCATTGGGTTTTCAAATAGCCCCTTCCCCATAGGTTTCTGTGAGAATTAAAAGACATGGTTAATATACAGCACAGCACTTGGTCCACAGAAAGTACTCAATAAATATTAGGCACTATAATTGCTATTGGAAACCCTAGTGGTGCTGTAGTTAAGAGTTATGGCTCCTAACCAAAAGATCAGCAGTGTGAATCTACCAGGCACTCCTTAGAAACCCCATGGTGCAGTTTTACTCTGTCCTATAGGACTGCTGGGAGTCAAAACTGACTCCATGGCATTGGATTTTGGTTTTGCTTATTACTGCCACTATTGGTGTCATTATTAGAGAAAATTTCACAACCATGCCAGCAGACATGGCTAATATTACTACAAATGAAGGGTTTCTAACTTTGATTTTAAGCCAAAGTCTTTGCAATGTTTGTAAAACCCTACACCTTCTAGTTCCCATATGGTCTTTCTGATCTAATCTCCTTTAACTGCTTCCCCACCCCCGTGCATACACACACACAGTGACTCACTCTGGGGCTGACACACCTCGCCTCCTCATTGTTCTTAGAACAAGTCTTGCTCCCACCTCAGGGCCTTTGCACTTTCTGTTGTCTCTGACTAGAACTCTCTTTTAATACCCACATGACTATTTCTCTCACCTCTCTCAGGTCGTTGTTTAAAACTTGAAACAGGAAAACTTACCCCTGACTATCCCTTCTAAAATCGCAATACCCCCTCTGCGCTCTTTGTCTCCGTGCCTTTCTTAGTTTTCACTCCATAATACCATCGGACAGAAACCTGTGAGAGCCACAACTCAACACAACTGCCTTGTTTTCGTAGGTCTCACAAGTTTTCCGCCTTTGAGAGTGCACATTGTTATGACTTCTCTATCGCTGTCTATTAGAAAATATTTGAGTTTTCCATCTCTGAAAGGTTTTGGGTTTCAGAGGTTTTCCTGTATATTATTTTCTATCTCTCCATCCAACCATGGAAACCCTGGTGGCATAGTGCTTAAGTTCTACAGCTGCTAAACAAAAGGATGGAAGTTCAAATCTGCCAAGCACTCCTTGGAAACTATGGGGCAGTTCTACTTTATCCTATAGGGTAGCTATGACTTGGAATGGACTTATAGCAATAAGTTGAGTTTTTTACCCAACCAAACACACACAGAGTCATACAATTGAGTTTAAGTTCCACTTGGGCAGGGAATTTCATCATTTTGTTTGTTTCTAGATCCCCCAGTGACTATAATTATGCTTAGCACAAAGTAGGTAGTCAATAAATAAATGTATTTGTTGAATGAATGAAGTATTTCTAATTCAAATATTACCCTAGTGAAGCTTTTCCTAGTTTCCCTGCTCATAGTTGTTCCCCTTTCTATATTCCTGTGATACTTCATACATGCTTCAATTATAACATTTATCACATTGTATTTTTATTGAAAGCATATTTAAAGCCCTTTAATTTAACCAGATGGTATAATTCAAA
The DNA here is from genome assembly GCA_028571685.1 of Heterohyrax brucei. Taxonomy (NCBI): domain Eukaryota; kingdom Metazoa; phylum Chordata; class Mammalia; order Hyracoidea; family Procaviidae; genus Heterohyrax; species Heterohyrax brucei. Next base: position 44,505,336 of record CM053152.1, read on the forward strand.
AGCACATTTTTATTTAATAGACTGAAACCTCACATTGCACAAATTTGACTGAATGATTACAGTAACTGTAATGCTCTGTGTGTTTAAATTGTATTCAGATCATGTTCTGTGAATTATTCCACAAAATTAAGTCCAAGCCTGAACAAATCAAGGGGAAAGCAAATTAGAAAATAAATTCCAACACACAGAGAAATCTCTGATGCAACAGCATTTTTTTTTTTTTTTACTTTATAGAAACCTTGCTATTTTACTTTCAAGATTTTCTAAAATTCTGCATTCCCAATATAAACTCATAGCTATAAATGTGACTGTTAAATAATCTGTAAGGACAAATCATCCCCAAAAGTCAGTCCTGGTTGAGTTTGCTTTGAAAAAGGCTTTCCTCGTCTGAGGGAAACCATGATTCACCTACTTTTCTTAATAATATGCCGTTACCAGAAGCCAGGAGGCACACACATATTATAAAATTTTCATCAGATTCAGATGAAGAACTAATAACATCTTCCAATGCCTGTGAGTTCAGGGTAACGAGCAAAGACAGATTGCAAACACATTTCCATGCCACCAGTGCCGTTTGGGGGCCAGTGCTACTAGCTGGCCAATCACGTATTATTCACTGATATGACTTTGAATGTGGAGTATATTTCAAAGCCATTGATTGATAACTTGTCTCTTCCATTCCACACTGGTAAATATCTTACACATGGGAAAAATTACTTGTCCCAGGGCAGCAGGTGACTGCTAAGTGGAATCTTCTGTCTGCACTCAGAGGTGATAACAATCTAAGGGAGTCCCCATGTAAGGTAGTGTGACAGCTGTGAATGCCTTTGACAGCTGTGATTATCAGCCTCAGTGCATGCATTTTAACCTGGAAAAGCCACACACGAGTAGGTGCTTCTAGGGTGGCATCAAGATCAACATCGATTCCCAACTAGTGATTCTGTATCTTCTCTGCTATTTTGTATTCTTCAAATCCAAGACAAAGTAAAATCCCTGTTCTAGATGAACCTCATGTGTTAGAGCCAGTACACAATTATTGGTGCTCACTAGCCTAAGTCCTAAGAGAAACATAACCTAGGAATTATGACAATTAAACTTTGGGTCTGTGCCCAGTTCCATCTTCCTTGTGTACTGGGAGCTGCTGCTCATTTCCTTGGTTTCTCATACATCTGCAGACTCCAGGTTGGTCTTAGTAATTTACTCTCCAAAAATATGTTTTAACTATTTACCTTTTTTCAAACCCTGGTGGCATAGTGGGTTAAGTGCTACATCTGCTAACCAAAAAGTTTGGCAGTTCAAATCCACAGGTGCTCCTCAGAAACTCTATCGGGCAGTTCTACTCTGACCTTTAGGGTCACTATAAGTCAGACCCAAGTCCACAGCAGTGGGATTGGTTTTTTTTTTTGGTTACCTTTTTTGGTGAGTGCTGACCTGGCTAGAATTTGGGCTCAAAAGCAGGAGCAATTCACCGGGTGCCTAACAAGTGCTTGTTAATTGTAGTGACCCCTTCCAGGATTGCCGAGAGCTTTGCTGCGGCAGCGCTTGTTGAGTTCAGTTGACGGCTGATAATATATGCATGATCTTTGATTTGTTATCTCCTCATTCCTTAAGTGTCTTGGTTTTTCAGAATTTTAGTGTTGAATTTTGCAGAATTGTGCTTTTTTTCTACTTATTGAAAGATTTAATTGGTAATTGTTCTGATTGGAAATCCAGTCTTTTAAAAATATTTTTGAGGACACCTTTTCAAAGTGGTAAACACTTCTCTGTTCTTAGTCAGACTGTCTGTGACATTTCCCCCTAGAGCCCTCACTCTTCTCTGTGAAACCCACTTCTCCCCTGGGCCCAGTGACGCCACTCCAGTGACGTGCTTCACTAGGCAAATGCCTTCTACAGGTTTCTCCTGTATCACTCAGCTGTTAAACATCTCTGTTGCCCAGAGTTTCCGTCCAGGTCTTCTCTTTCTCCCTGAGTTAGGACTTCAGCATCTACAGTTTCAACTGTCACCCAGGAGATAATTTTTCCAAACATGTATCTCCAAGCTGAACATGTTTCAAGACCTATGTATTATCTTATTCAATAAACATTTAACACGCACTGGCTATGTGTCTGTAACCCTGTTGGCATAGTTGTTAAGTGCTGTGTCTGCTAACCAAAAAGCTGGCAGTTCAACTCCATCAGGCACTCTTTGGAAGCTCTATGGGGCAGTTCTACTTTCTCCTGTACAGTCAATGTGAGTTGGACTTGACAGCAGTAGAACTACGTGTGTAATCTGTTGACCACTCATCAGCACCACTGGGATTCCTGTTAGGTACCTCTTGATGTGCAAAATGTACCTCTCGATGTGCAAAACAATATGAGAATCTATACTTCAAAAGGACAATTCAATCTCTATTTTCAGGCTTGATAAACAATACCCTTATCCACTTGGCCACCCGACCCATAATCTTGGGATTCATTTTAAATGTATCTTTCTCCTTCATTACCAACCCTTAAATCTCACCAGTGGCCCTGCCCACATCCAATTAGTCACCAAATCCTAACAGTTATACATAAGTCCTAACATATGAATATTTCATATCTATGGTCCTTCTGGAAATCCTGGCAGTATAATGGTTAAGTTCTACATCTGCTAACTGAAATGTCAGCAGTTTGAATCTGCCAGGTGCTCTTTAGAAACTCCATGGAGTAGTTCTTCTCTATTCTATAGGGTCATTATGAGTCAGAATCGACTCAATAGCAGATGGTTTTGGTTTGTTTGGATGCTACTTCTACAACCCCTTGGCCTCTGTCATAGTTTGGGCTTTAATTGAGTTTTGGCTCACTTTGACCATTTCCAATATATCCTCCACACTACTACCAGAATTAGACCCTTTTTTTCCCCGCCCCCTAAAGCTCTTCACTGAGCCCTGGCAGTGTAGTGGTTAAGAGCTTGGCTGCAAACCAAAAAGTCAGGGTTTGAATCCACCGGGAGCTCCTTGGAAACCCTACAGGGCAGTTCTCCTCTGTCCTATAGGGTTGCTATGAGTGAGAAGCTACTAGACAGTAACAAATTTGGTTTGATGTGGAAATCTCTTTGTGGTTCCAAATCACCTTCAGTATCAAGGTCAAGCTCCTTAGCTTGACCATAGGACCTCTCTGCACCTGATCCTTTTGTTACCTTCTGCCACTGTGTACTCTGTTCTTTGCTTATACTATCGAAATTGCAGTTTTCCGGAGACAGTATACCTTTTCCTACCTCTGTGCCTAAGCATGAAAAACCAGATGCCTTCCCTCTACACTGCCGTTCTTCTTTTAAATAACAGTGATAGCATTGCGGATAGGCATGTGAACTTTTGGATTAAGCAAACCTGATTTTCAATCCCGGACAAGTTGTTTCTCCTCTTTGAGCCTCATTTTCCTCATTAGAATTGTGTGAATCAAATCAGATGCTTGTATAAATTCATTTATTTATGCAAAGAAAGGCCTACGGAATATAGCTCTGCTGTGACACACATGGGGTCATCATGGGGTTGGAACTGATTTGACAGCAATTGTCCCCCACCCCCAGTGATCTGTGTGACTTGCCCCATCTACTGGGGACCAAGATGGAATAGAAACAGGTTTAAACTTACCGATTCACAGTACTGCAGACTCTTCCAGTTCAGGGTCTCTTTCTATGGCTCTGTCCCTTGGGTGAATTCAGCCTTTTTCTTCCCTTTCCCTAGCCCATCTCTCAGATAGTGTCTGTGTGTGTAGGAGAATGGGGCTTATGGAAACGTGAGGGGGTGCAGAGAGTAGGAACCTCTTGGTCTCACACGAGTTCTCAACTAGGTTAGCTGAGGAGTGGCTGGTCAGATCCCATCCATGGGCATTCTGCTGCTATCCTCTGCTGAACTTTTCAGCTACAATTTTCTCCCTACGCACTTGACCTTGGCCTTGTGTAACTTCCTTAGAACTACCTACTTCACCCTTTGAGATTCTGCTCTAAATTCTCCACCCCTTGAATCCCAGTTTACTATCCCTTTGCCTCTATTATGATGCAGTTCCCCTCCCCCTCCCCCACAACTATCTAGATGGCAGCATCAGCCCAGCTTCCTGCTTATCCCCTATGGGACATATGGAAACTTCTAGATATCCTCCACACTACATGCTAGCAAAGAGGGGGACTGAGACTCAAACTCAAGTCTACTGCCTAACTGACCAAGCTTCTGATTTTAGTGTTTATTCTGGGACACCTGCACCTTGTTTTAGGGGAAGAGAGCTATTGGAGGAGATACTCTATAAGATAGTCTTTTCCCAGAGTCTCAAAAGGAAAAGGGAGTATTCAGCTCTGTTCTCAGGCTATCTAAAGGCCCTGCTTTTCCTACCTTCCTGTCCTTCTTCCTACACTGGTGAGGAAATGAAAAGAACGGTTTTCCCCCTCCCTCTTCCTGCCTTTTCTGTATTTTCCCTGTATCATATCATCCTACTTCCCAACATGGAATTTGCCCTCCCCCTTTCCCTAGGGCTAACCTGGAGAATGGCTGCCAGGTAACCTGATTTATGGGGAGAGGGATGAAAACACATCTGTTTAATATTTTCAAATTATTACCCCTGTTATCCCTGCATCTCAGAGGGTAATCGCTGGTCCCGGGACTCTTTGCATCCCTTTATGGTGGTGTGGCTCAGAGCAGTCATAGAGGAAGATTTACAAGGGTTCTTAGATACCTCCTTCACTGACTCTCCCCTTTTAGTCCATCAACTCAAATTCTTTGGCCATAGTCCTCCTCATGAGCAGCCTGGAAACAAAGTGGGAATATTCTCTCCACAAAATTGTCTGGCATAATCAATGAAGTATATTTTCGAATCCTGCCTGGAAAATTTTGTCCCTATGATAACACCAATGAAACCTGGGGAATTTCTTAACTATGGGATTGTGGAAAGGAAGCTATACTACAAACCCAACTTGAAAGGGGAAACTCTGAAAACATCAACTGTTTGATTTGTAGATTGTGCCTTTCAACTTCAAACTGTCCCCAAAGAAAGGAGAAGCTTTTATAAAAGGGAGCAAATTGGTAAGGAAATTGACGGCCCTGAGTCAAGTAACAGGAATAAGAAGAGGAAGTATGAATCTTTATAGGAATGACTACGTTCCCATACCTCTTGAGCTCATTGTGCAGCATGAAGCTTGGGCTTATCTCCTGTACTTAGATTCATGTGTGTATCTTTTAAGTCGTGGGTCAGAATGGGACCCTAATTGCATGAGAAAAAAAAAATCTTAAATGACATGTAGATGAAAGAATCAATTTGTGCACTCTGCATTAACTGGAGGGGCAGAAAATAAAATTATTTTAAAAATAATCTAAAAGGAAAAAAATAAAATTAAACCTCACCCCCTTTTTGATATCATCACTATCATCTGGGTTGTGAACGATTTGATTCTAATTCCAGAAGCTTGCTGTCAGAAATAACTTGTTATTACCAGGGAGATATGCTAGAGAGTTGTCAGGAATGACAAGGTTTTTGCTTTTTTTTTTAAACATATATTTGTATCACAAAATGATAAAGCTAATAAACACAAGTATGCAAAGGAGTGAGCCAGAACCTTGTGCTTTCTGACACATGTATCTATGCCGTGTCTTTCATATCCCTATTCCTCTTCAATTTCTGTCCTAACAAAAGGTCAAAGACCATTTGTGAATAAGCAGACAATGCTTCAAATCCCATTCTCTCTGGAGAAGACCACTGGACACATTTGGGATGTTAGTGGCTTACAGTCTAATTCATAGACTTTGCATAGTTTCTTGCAAAGTCATTCACACAAAACTTTTCACTGTGGTTATATTGACAGTCGATCCTCCCATTTTAAACAGACCATTGCTATCCAGTCCACTGATAAAAATGTGTCACTTCGAAATTCCACCTCACTGATATGTAGCTGTAGGATCCTCTTCAATAGTTGACACGTCTTTGAAACGGAGGTAGTATGAGCAGTACCTGTCTTAAGGCCAGTGCATTTGAAAACTGCATTGCAACTATATAGAACATATGGAATATTAAGAGCTTCCAAATACTAGACAGGATGGTCATTTGCTTAATTCAAATGAAAATATATGGTAAGGAGTCAGTTATGGGAATCAGATGGCAGTGTCAGAATTTGAATTGGGGAATCTTGGATAAACATAACGTTTTAAAATGGTGGTTATCTTCCTTTTAAAAAAGCCCTATGGAGATATTTTGTGCAGAAAAATCTATTAATTTGCAGTCTCTGATCCTCACATTATTAAAGAACATCCTACATTGATTGGAAGGCTATACAGCTTTCTCCTAGGTTTTCGGTTTGGGGGTTTCTTTTGGGAGCAGGTTGTTGCCTTTTGGACAGTGGTGTAGGAAGCTGGGGATTTTCATCCTTTTAGATGGGTATCTCTTCCAGAAGCAAGCCCCAGGGTTTTTTTTTTAATATTTTTCTGAAACCTGGCTAAGTCTAGTTTTAAGGGCATGTAAACTTGGTATTGAAGGAGTTAAAGGGTCTCCCCCACAACCTTTTTGCAGGAATCGTTCTTTTGTGTACACAGCTGCAGCTGGAGCACGGGTCGGAAAGGAAATGGTTAGAGGAAGAGCTGGTTTTCAGACAAGTCTGCGAGGGGGGCCACGGGGTGGCCTCAGGTTTTACATGCCAGATGTAGGCCTGCCCCAGTGCCTGCCTGGCTTGGTCACGCCGCCGCCCTGTGCGAATTGAGGCGAGGTGATGAGTTAGCGAGTTGCCATGGTGACGAGGCCGGCCACGTGACTCGGCTGCTGCTGCTGCCGGCGCTTTGACGTCAGTGGTCGGGAGGGCGGGGACCTGGAGGGCGGGGCGAGAGCGGGCGCGGAGAGAAGGGAGTGAGCGAGCGAGCAGGCAGGCGGCAGGCACCGTCCTTGCGAGGAGCAGGCGAGCGGGAAGACGCAGCCCACCTTCCTCACCCAGCCAGCCCAGAGTGGTTTTGTTTCCTTTCTTGGGAGTGCGCCAATGCCTGGTCCGACCCAAGCCCTGTCACCAAATGGCGAGAACAACAACGACATCATCCAGGATAACGGGACTATCATTCCTTTCCGGAAGCACACAGTGCGCGGGGAGCGTTCCTACAGGTAATGGGGCTGGCACGGTGAGCTGGGCCGACCGGGGACGCGGCGAGGGCGCGCGGAAATCCGGGCCGTTACATAATGGAGCAAACGCTGCCCCCGACCCAGGCTGCAGGCGTGCGCTCCTCAAGGCAGTGGTGATTATTTGCTATCTATTTCCATGTGTCATATCGGGCGTGCATTGAGGTTTCACGATTTCAGAGGCCGTTTGTATTGGTCACATTGAAAGCATTTTATGAATAGGTTTGCTGCCTGCAGGATTTCTCCTCCATCTCTTTCCTTTCACATTGATAAAAATGCATGCTGTTTTTTTGTTTTGTTTTTGCCTTCTGTAAAGTGAGACAGGCTATAGCACTTCCTTTGCTGCTTCCCTTTTAGATTTTAAAGGAGCCATTAGATAGCTGTGCCTGCAAGCAGTGAACAGGAGGATGGTGAGAAAAACGTTTGCGCTTGCCTTGGTGTGTGTGCAGGAAAGATGGAATCCTCTAGATTAAGCTGCAGTCTGTGATGTTAAACCGCCAGATTGATGGAGCTTTGTAAGAATTCTGCTCGCTGATTGGCGCAAGGATTGACAGCAGAGGTCACGGTGTCAGACATTCACCAAATTTTTTTTCCATAGTCTTGGGCTTATTAGAAAGAAACTGGACTGCGGTAGATCTTAAAAAAAAACGGGCGCTGTTGTGCATTTTCTTTAGGAGTTTGTGGCCTCTGCATGGGTGGGGGAGCCCTTCTTATTTACAGTAAGAAGGTAATTCCTAGTATTTTGTTGAGATCTGATTTGATGATGGGCCTGATCTTGGTGGTTGTATTCTGAGCCTTGTGATTAATGAGTTGGTCTGTACGGTTGGCATCATTTTTAAATTAGCATATTTGACAGTATGTTCCAGCAGATAAGCTCATTAAAATTGTTTGCATTGTTTGATAAGGATAACAATGTAATGGAGAATGCCGCTAGAGTCTTATGCAGCTGAGAGCCAGACTTGAAAGGAGATTGATAGCTTCAGTCAGATTTCCTCTGAAGTTCTTTTGTACTAGGTGGTTATTTTTAAACGCTACCTTGATAACCAGTAACAATGCTTTTGCTTTGAGACAGAGCTCATATACCTCTAAAGCGCATCCTCTCAGCTAGTGAGCAACAGGAAATAACTCTTTTTTATAAAGCTTTCATCTAAACATTCAGATGGTATTATGGGTAGAATAATGTCTGTGTATAAATAGTTGCATATCATAAAATGGGACTGAAAGCACCCCACTTCCTTTCTTTCTAACCAAAGAAATGCACCCTTTGCTTACAAAAAAAAAAAAAAAATACACACACACATATGCATCCTTTGCCCTGTCATCTTCAGCAATTATATAAATACTTGAGGCTAATTTTGGCTGTGCCCATGAGGTCACCAAAATTTCATACTATATAGTTCCAACTAATGAGTTGACATGGCATCCTTACAGATTCCAAGTGCTTGTTGTTCTCTTAATATAAACCAAATTGATCCACGACTTCCCAGACGTCTTTCATAGACTTTTGTGATAGGGTCATGGTGAGTCAGAATATATTTCTTATGGCAGCAGTTTGCGTGTGTGTGTGTGTGTGTGTGTGTGTGTGTGATTGTGTGATTGTGTGATTGTAAAGCTGGGCCCCTTTTGCTCCCTTACGTTGTACATTTTTCCTCTGTGAACGTCCCAAATCCCAAAGTGGAATTAAAAACAAAAATCAAGCAAACAAAAAACCTGAGTTGCTTTTAAATCTAACATATTTAGGCTGTTTTTAAAGGTAATAAATTTGAACCCTTCATTTCCTAAATGATTTAATCTCTGATATACAGGTAGCTGGAAACTGTGCAGCGGTAGTGGTTAAGAGCTATGGCTGCTAACCAAAAGGTCCGCAGTTCAAATCCACCCAGTGTTCCTTGGAAACTATGGGTCAGTTCTCCTCTGTCCTATAGCCTTGTTATGAGTTAGAATCAACTCAACAGCAGTGGTCTTGTTTTTGTTCTTATTTTCTGGATGTAGGTAGCCAGAAACCCTAGTGGCGTAGTTGTTAAGTGCTGTAAACAAAAAATGTGTAAACATTTTTGTAAACAAAAAATTTAGAGTTCATAGCCACCATTTCCTCAAAACTCTACGGGACAGTTCTACTCTGCCCTCTGTAGGGTCTCTGTGAATCAGTGTTGATTCAATGGCAATGAGTTCTTGATATGTAGGTAGCTGGAAACCCTTATGGATTAGTGGTTAAGAGCTGCAGCTGTTAACCAAAAGGTTGGCAGTTCAAATCCACCAGGAGCTCCTTGGAAACTATCAGGTAATTCTGCTTTGCCCTATTGCGTTGCAGTGGAATCAACTTGACGGCAGCTGGTTTGAGTTAGTTTTTTGTTTGTTTGTTCATTTGTTTTATGTAGTTAACTCTGGTGATTAAGAGCTCAGCTGCTAAGCAAAGGGCCAGCAGTTCAAATCTACCAGGCTGCTCCTTGGAAACCCTATGTGGTAGTTCTGCTCTGTCCTGTGGGATCACTGTGAGTCAGAATCAAGTATACGGTAATGGGTTTTGTGTTATATAGATAGCTGTTGCTTTCAAGAGTTTGAATTTTACTGTGTGGGCCAAAGGAAGTTAGTTTCCTGATTGGGTTTTATTACTTGTATGAACTAAGTGAAATGTCAATGGAAGATTATTTGGCTGAAAAGTAAAAAATAATGTTACCTTTTGATGATAAATTATTGCTTCGAAGTGAAATTTTATTTCTCAATTCAGTGCAAGTTATTTGCATTCTGTAAATTATTTCCAACTTTCTAGGTGCCTGTAATTGGTTCCTGAAATTATGTTTAAAAAAGAACTGTATTTTAATAAAGATCTGACTGAACAAAAACTTAGGTCACTAGGAGCATCATTGCCTTTGTATTTTATATGATAGGATTACTGGATACTATACTGAAAGATGGCATATATTAAATAACATGCTAAATTGCATCTGTAATTGTTGAAATATGAAATATGTTGTTGAGTATGAAAGATACACGTCAAACAGACACACTTGATGTTTACCTAGGTCTGCGTTCCTTTTAAAAAGGATGACTCATGTAATGTAATTACTGCTTGTTTTTTGGAGGGGTGTAAGGACAGGAAAAATGTGATACATGTTTTTGTATGTAGGAAGCATTCCATCATTATTTTGACAGTCTAAGGTTGGGATGATGTAGCCGTTTAATTGCTGGGGATATCCGGAAGATCGTTTGAAAGCCGGAGTAGGCAGAAACCAAACAGAAATCTGGCTTGAGCTCTACGTTTGGTGCGGCCCTTCACGTGAGATAAGTTTGGTTCTCCTTGGAGTCCTGTGGGAGATCTGGTTGAATCCAGAACCCTGGGAAGATCAGGGTGAATTCTCTTCCTGGTTCCTTTACTGCTTCCCAGGTAGGCCAGCAACTCCTTTAGCGTTTTTTAATTATTTTTCCTACCTTTGCTTAGGATGTTTAATGATATCTAGTCTCTTTCATACAGAGATGTTTGTAAGGTTAATTTTAAATGCTTAAAACAAATCTCTTTAAAAAAAAAATGCCAGTTGCTGTTGAATCTGTTCCAACTCATGGTGACTCCATGTGTGTGAAGGTAGAGCTGTGCTCCATAGGGTTTTTAATAGCTGATTTTTTGGAAATAGATCCACAGGCATTTCTTCTGAGGGGCCTCTTGGTGAACTCCAGTGCCAGCCTTCAGTTAGCAGCCTAGGACGTCACTGTTTGCCTCAGCCAGGAGCTCTATTAAAAGAAAAACCCAAATCCAACCCCATTGTCATCGAGTCGATTCTGACTCGTAGTGATCTGATAGGTCAGAGTTGAACTGTCCCATAGATTTTTCTAAGGAGTACCTGGCAGATTTGAACTGCTGACCTTTGGTTAGCAGATATAGATAGTGCTTAACCACTACACCACCAGGGTTTCCATTGTTTAAAAGAAGAGCTGTATAAATATGAGTGCTGTTATTACTGGAAAAAGACTTTTAAGATTCTAGGACGCTAATCACCCGGCTGTAGCCACAGGTGAGAGAAGGAGGTGACACCCGGAGAACTGGAGGGTGTGTTGTCTAGCAGAACAGGCAGGCAGTCACTCTGCCAACCTGGAGAAATTATTGTTGAATCATTTACACCAGATTCTTCATAAAACATACAGTCAGATATGGTTCATGCCCCAGGTATCCTTTTTTTTTTAATTATGATTAAATGAAAATGTATATTCCCATATAAATTTGCGTGCCCACCTATATGCAGCTCCCACTGCTCTCCTTGCTGGTGTCACCACAATCTTCCTGTCCACTCCATACATGTCTCATTTTGTCAACAATCTCTTATCCCCTCCTCTCCACCCATTCCCCCACCTCCAGTAAGAGATCAGCAGGACAACTTGTATAGTTGCATAGAATCATAAAGTGCACACATGATATGGTCACTCTGTGTTGCCAAGCCAATCCATTCCTGTCTGAACAGTTGACCTCCATTATGATTCATGGAAAGGGACAGCATCACGGCCAAGGGTTATGCTCTTAGGGGAACCCTGAGGCCCCTGGACCATCAACTGTGGTCTTTTAGTGGAGATTTCAGGGTACACCCCTTTTTATTCTTGTGTTACCAGTGAAACTCAACTTTGTGAGCTTCATCATGGCTATCACTGGTGATAGCTGGGCACCATCTGGTTCTTCTGGTCACAAGTCAATGTAGTGACCCACTCATGTGGGTCTCTCTGTCTTCTGGGTTCTCTTTCCCCCATGTTGTTTTGGTCATTGGTAATCATCCATTCCTGCTGAGTTGGGCCCATTTGTTGTACCCTCTGATGGCAGCTTGGCAGCTTTTAAGACCCCACATGCCACTCACCAAGGTGGGGTGCAGAAGATTCTCTTAGCAAAATTCTAGTTGTGCCAATTGGCTTTGATTTCCCCAGAGAGCATGGTCCCTGCCCCCTCCTCCCCCCCAGCTGCTCTGTCCTTGTAATACTGGGTTAAGATGGTAGGAGCAATCATGTCATGTTGAACTCCAGCTAATATTGATTTTCTTTCTAATGTGTGCTGTCACAGATTTCACCCAACCCAATTTCTATCAACTATGTAATCTAAACCCTCCCTCCCTACCCTCCCTCTCTCTCCCCCTTGCAGCCATCAAAGAGTCTTTTCTTCTATGCATGAGTCTGTTTTTAAGTTCTTATCATAGGGGTCTCATACAATATTTGTCCTTTCATCACTTACTACTTTCACTCAGCATAATGTTCTCCGATTGAAACCAGGTTACGAGATGTTACCTAAAATCATCATTGTTCTTTATCATTGCATAGTGTTCCATTGAGTATATGTACCGTAGTTTACCTATCTGTTCCTCTGTTGTTGGTCATCTGGGTTGATTCCATCTTTTTCCTATTGTGGACTGTGCTTTAGTAAACATTCTTGTGCATGTATTAGTTGGTGTGAATGGCCTTGGTTCTGTAGGGTGTATTCCAAGCAGCGGAATTACTGGGTCAAATGTATATCTATATCCAGCTTTTGAAGGAAGAGCCAGATTGCTTTCCAAAGTGGTTGCACCATTTTGCAATCCCACCACCAGTGTAGCAGAGTTTCAATTTCTCCATAGCCTCTCCAGCATTGGTTGTTTTGCATTTTTTGGATCATGGCCAACCTTGTTGGGGTTAGATGGTATCACATTGTCGTTTTGATTTGAATTTCTTTAATAGCGAATGATCATGAACATGTCCGCATGTGTTTTTTTGGCTGCCTGGATCTCCTCTTTAGAGAAGTGTCTATCCATCTCCTTTGCCCATCGCATAATTGGATGATTTATCTTTTTCTTACTGATATTTTGTAGTACCTTATAGAGTACTACAGTATTATGGAGATCAGGCATTGGTCTGACATATAGTTGCTAAATATTTTTTCCCATTCCATAGGTGGCATTTTAATTCTATTAATAGTTTTTGGATGAACAAAGTGTTTGATTCTTAGTAGTTCCATGTGGTTTGACAGATTTTAAGTCCGTCCACATTGCATATTAAAACTTCCATTGTTGTTCCTACTTTCTGTTGGATGAGCTTTATCATTTTAGATTTGATATTTCGGTCTTTTATCCAGTTTGAGCTGGTTTTTGTATAAGGTGTAAGATATGGGTCTTGTTTCAATTTATTGCAAATGGATATCCAATTTTGCCAGCACATTTGTTGAAGAGATTGTTTTTCCCCCAATTTAATGTCTTTGGGCCTTTGTTGAATATCAACTGATCATAGAAAGATGGTGTCATCTCTGGGGTCTCTGTTCCATTGATCTAGCTGTCTCTTTTTGTACCAGTACCAGGCTGTTTTGATAACTGTAATAGGTTCTAAAGTTGGGTAATGAGAGGCCTCCTAGTGTGTTCTTCTTCAGTAGTGCTTTGCTTATTCAGGGCTTCTTTTTCCAAACAAATTTGGTGATTTGTTTCTCCATTTCATTAAAATATGTCACAGGAATTTCTATTGGGATTGTATTATATAAGTACATTGCTTTGGGTAAAATAGACATTTTCACAATATAAGTCTTCCTATCCATGAGCAGGGTAGGTTTCTCCATTTGTGTAAATCTCTGTCATTTTCTTATAGTAAGGGCTTTGTAGTTTTCTTTGTAAAGGTCTGTTATTTCTGTGGCTAGATTTATTCCTAGATACTTTATCTTCTTAGGGGCTATAGTAAATGGTATTGATTTGGTGATTTCTTCATTAATAATCTTGTTGTTAGTGTAAAGGAATCCTACTGATTTACTTATGTTTATCTTGTGTCCTGAGACTTTGCTCAACTCTTCTATCAGTTTGAATAGTTTCCTTATGGATTCTTTAGGATTCTCTGTGTATATAATCATATCATCTGCAAATAGGGAGATTTTTCTTCTTCTTTGCTGATGCAGATGCCCTTTATTTCTTGGTCTTGTCTAATTGCTCTGGCAAGAACTTCTAGTACTGTGTTGAATAGGAGAGGTAAGAGTGGGCATCCATGTCTACTTCCCATTCTCAAGGGAAACTGCTTCACTCTCTCCATTCAGGATGACATAGGCAGTAGGCTTTGTATAAATGACCCTTATTGCATTGAGGAATTTGCTGTCTGTTCTTGTTTTGCTGAGAGTTTTTAGCATGAATGGGTGTTGGACTTTATCAAATGCCTTGTCTGCATCCATAGACAAAATAAGGTAATTCTTGTCTTTTGTGTTACTTATGTGGTTGATCCCATTAATTGTTTTTCTGATGTTGAACCAGCCTTGAATCCCTGGTATGAATCCAACTTGGTCGTGATAGATTACTTTTTTGATATGTTGTTGTATTCTATTGGCAAGAATTTTGTTGAAGATTTTTGCATCTAGAGTCATGAGTGATACCAGTCTGTAGTTCTCCTTTTTGGTTGAGTCTTTCCCTAGTTTTGCTACCATGATTATGCTCACTTCATAGAATGACTTTGGGAGTATTCCATCCTGTTCTGTACTGTGAAATAATCTCAGTAGTACTGGAGATAACTCTTCTCTAAAAGCTTGGTAGAATTCTGCAGTGAAGCCATCTGGGCCTGGGCTTTTTTTTGGTTGGTAGTTTTGGATGACTTTTTCAATCTCTTCCTTTGTAATGGGTTTATTAAGTTGTTCTATGTCACCTTGTGATAATTTTGATAGGTGATATAGATCAAGGAACTTGTCCATTTCCTCTGGGTTTTCAAATTTGTTAAGAGTACAGTCTTTCATAGTATTTTGTTATGATATTTTGGATTTCTGTTGGCTGTGTTGTGACAACTCCCCTCTCATTTCTTATTTGAGTTGTTTCCTCTCCTGTTTTTCTTTAGTAAGTTTAGCCGATGGTTTGTCCAGTTTGTTGATCTTCTCAAAAAAACAGCTTTGGTCTTTTCAGTTTTTTCAGTTCTTCTATTGTGTTATTCGTTTAGTTCTGCTCTAATCTTTAAGATCTGTTTTCCTCTGGTGCCTGACGGGTTCCTCTCTTGTTCTTTGTCTACTTGTTCAAGCTGTAGGGTTAGTTCTTTGGTTTGGTTTCTTTCTTCCTTCCAGATGTGTGCATTTATGGAGATAAACAGACCTCTGAGCACTGCTTTGGCTGTATCCCATAGGTTCTAGTAGGAAGTGTTTTCGTTCTCATTGGAATCCATAAATTTCTTTATTTCATCCTTGATTTTTTCTATAACCCATTGCTTTTGGAGCAAGATTTTGTTCAGTTTCCAGGAGTTTCACTTTCTATCTATGTTTTTTCTGCTATTGATTTCAACTTTTATGGCTTTATGATCTGGGAAGATGCTTTGCATTCATTTAGTGGTGTGGATTTTGTTGAGAATTGCTTTATGTCCTAATACATGGTCTATTCTGAAGAATGTTCCATGTGCACTGGAGAAGAAGGTGTAGTTGTCTGCTGATGGATATAAAGTTCTGTATATGTCAATGAGGTCTAGTTGGTTAATTGTGGCAATAAGTTCTTCTGTGTCTTTATTGAGCTTTTTTCTAGACAATCTGACCAATACAGAGAGTGGAATGTTGAAGTCTCCCACTATTATTGTGGAGTGATCTATTTCATTTTTGAGTGTAGTCAGTGTTCCTTAGATGTATTTAGGTGCTCTAATATTAGGTGCATAAATATTTAACATTGTTGAGTCCTGCTTGTGTATTGAACCTTTCAGCAATAGTGTCCATTCTTGTCCACGATGGTGGACTTTACATTAAAATCTACTTTATCTGAGGTGAAAATTGCCACACCTGCTCTTCTTTGTTCATTGTTAGCTTGATATATATTCTTCCATCCTTTAATTTTTAGTTTGTTCATGTTTTTAAGTCTAACGTGAGTTTCTTGTAGGCAGCATATGGATGGGTTGTGTCTTTTGATCCAAGATGTCACTCGATGTCTCTTTACTGGAGCGTTCAGTCCATTCACATTCAGTGTAATTATTGATAGCTATGTGTTTAGTGCTGTCATCGTGATATGTTTATTTTTGTGTTGATGTTTTCTCTGTTCTTATTAATTTGTTCTGGGAGATTCTTCTTTGTGAGTTGATTTTTCACCTTTTTCAGAGTTGGTTTTATGGTTGTTGAGACTCCTTATTATGTTTCTTCATTTGATGTGTTGCATCTTTATTGTGCTTTATGGCTGCCTCTATGATCCCCCTTAATAAACTGTGTATAAACCTGATTTTAATTGCTGCCAGTCTTGTCAACTTCCTCTCCATCTGGAAGGACTATAACAACTATAGTACATCCCTCTTTTCAATATGATGACATAATGGTTTTCATGGTATGAGCACTGGATTATTTCTTGCACTGTTATAGCTTTGTTTGAGTTTGGAGCCTTCCCTAACTCAGTAGGATTCTGGGTGATGTGCCCTGTATTTGCTTCTAAAGTATAAAGTCAGTGGCTCTGTTCTTCTAAGCCAAGAGATTTTTTCAGTATTTCCTGTGGCTTTGGTTTGGTTTTTACAAAGTGTGAGTTTCTGTTTATCTGTGAATGTCTTCAATTTCATTTTTGTTTTTGAAAGATGGTTTTGCAGGATATATAATTCTTGGTTGGAAGTTCTTCTCCTTCAAGGCTCTGAAAATATCATGCCACTGTCTCTGTGGCAGCATTGTTTCTGCTGAGAAACCTGATGAAAGCCTACAGGGTTTCCCTCTGAATGTTAGCTTCGCTTTGAGTGTTGCTGCCTTTAAGAGTTTCTGCTTATGTTTCATTTTATTAAGCTTGATTATGTCTTAGAGTCTCAGTTTTGGGATCTATGTTAAGTGGCATTTGATATGCATCTTGTATATCTATATTCTCTTTCATAATTTCTGGGAAGTTTTCCTGTCAGCAGCTCAATACTTTCTGTGTTCTCAGGTGTCCCACACTGTTCAGGAACGCCAATTAATCATAGATTATTCCTCTTAATAGAGTCACACATGCTTGTTAATGCTTCTTCATTTTTCTTTTTTTCTTTTTTCCTGATTTCTCCTCATAGGATGCTGGAGTCAGTAGCTCTGTCTTCCAAGTCAGAAAGTCTGTTTTCCATTTGTTCCATTCTGTTTTCTTGGCTTTGAATTGAAGTTTCTATGTCTTTGATTTTGTTCTTGATCTGCTGAATTTCAGAGAACCGGTGTTCCATCAGATCGAACAGCTTGCTTAATTTTTCATTTTGCTCTGCTGCATTTTGTAGAAGGTCTAGGAGGGCTCTGTGTATAATCCTTTTGTATTCACCATCTCATAGTTTTAGAAAGGTTTCTTTGTCTGCGAAGTTCTGTGGTGCTTTCTTTTGGGGGCCTTCTGAAGCCATGGGTGTTTTCTTGATTATGTTTTTTTTCTGGAGTTTGTTGCTTTGGGGGCATCATGTGAGTCAGTAGAGGCTTGGGGAGATGCTGTGAGGACCACAGTTGTGTCTCTAGGCCATCTTAAAATGAAAGGCAAAAGGTATCTGACAACTTCCAAAGTTAGTAAGGTTTAAGGTGTACAGGTCCTTCTTCCCAGCTAGCAAAGTAAACACCTCTATATCCAACCCCAGATATTATAAACTAGTTCAAAATACAGAAAGGCTACTGGCCTGCTGGCCTCTGTTGTGGCCTCCCAGGCTAGGAATTAGGTCCCACTGAGGCCTCCGTATGGGCATATCCGCCTCCCAGTGGAACAACATAGCATCCCGCACAAGTTCCCTGCCTGCCCCAGCACAGGCCAGTCAATGGTGGTGGCAGAAAGAGAGGTCAGAGGCGCCAAGATGCACAAAGTCCAAAGCCAGGCTCTCAAGATATGGCAGTCTTACCTGCCAATCCCACCAGCAGTGCGTCAGAGACCAGCCACCAGTCAACTCCCAGCTCCACCTGCCAGCCAAGACAGAGAAAAAAAGTTAAAATGGCGAGTTACCCTCAGTCTGTGAAAGCCAGCGAACCAAGAACAGGGGTCAGCGAAAAAGAGGACGCTTTCCGCTCAGTGGTATGAAGTCCAAATTAACAGCCCTATGCTGTGTCCTAGGGCTCACTAGGTGTCCAGAAGGCTTCATTTAATTATCAATTCAGGTCTTGGTTTCCAGAGGGATTTAGGGAGATGTGTGTTTAGTCTACCATCTTGACTTTGCTCCCCGTGCCCCAGATATCTTGACCTAGGTGTTGGTTAGCATAAATAGAGCCATTATTCACAGCCTGGAATAGAGTGGGTGGTCAGTCATTATTGAAACCTGTGCACGTTGATTACAAAAGCAGGTTTCCTTTAAACAGTTGCCCCTCGATTAGGGATTTCAGTTGAAAAGGGCCAGTGCCCAAATGGCTCAACAGAACTTCGTGGACAGGTTTCCACTGCTCATGTCTGTTACTGTGTGATTGACTCCTGGCTCCAGCCTCCTCACTGCTTTGATGAGCACTAGAAATCCATGTATTTTAAGAAGTACTTAAAAAAAAATAAATGCAGTGTGGACCATCAGAGGTGACGTTGTTTAATTCCCAGAACAGATGAGTCATGCTCTGGGTCTCCCCAGAGAGACTACTCCCCAGTGCTCTGTGTCATGCAGACACTAGTAGGAAGTGAAATTTATTAACTGGCCTTGTGTGCACCCCATTTGTTTGCATATGCCAGGCTTTTAAGAATGAATATAGAAGTCTCAGGGACTATATCCACATGGGTATTTGAACATGGAACTACAGTAGCGTATGTTTTGAATACTTTAAAAAAGGAAGTACATGGCCCCAGGAAGTGTACTGTGAAAAAAGACAAAACTAAAATTTAAGCCTAAGACTTTGCCAGTTTTGATACACAGTGAAGCTAACTTTTACTGGAACAGAAAATTCAAATGATACTTATCAAAACATTAGATACAGACAGAGGAAGTCTAGCTTTACATATCTCTGTTATGTAAGTATTAGTATCATCCATGTGTACTACTGTCCGAGGAGGAGGTTTTTGTATACATAGATTGTGTCCTTAATATTTTTCTTAGTGTTTATGAAAATCAAAGGATTGCTTGATGCTTTGATTACTGGGAGCCTAACTTTTGGACTTCTCTGCAGTGTCCTCTGTTGGTGCATCTGTAAATGGGATGGTCTTCTGAGTGTTGCTGGGGCACCTCCCATTTGCTCTTGACCTTGATGAAACACTTACCCTGCTCCGAAGCTGGCCAGTAGTGGCAATATCTTTACAGAGCTTTATCTTAGCAGAGCTGTGGTTTGGGATTGTTCTCTGGAATTGAGGAGATTGATGTCTATAGGTATTGTTTCTTCCACTAACAGAAGAGCTATGAATTAGCTTTTGTCTTAATGGGGAGGAAAAATATTGGGGCTAATCTGAATATATCATTTGGTTTGGAGAATCCAACAAATATCTAAGAGTCTTCCTTGGCCAAGGTCTGTGCCCCTCCAAGGACAATGAGTTCTTACAAAATCAGTCTTGTACACAGCTCATTTTGTAAGAGATTTCCTTTGCTGTAGTTTGCTTAGTATGATACCGAAAGCAGTTTCTATTTCCTGAGTCCACAGTGACCCTAGGTAGAAAAAGGTAACCTCAAGGCCACTATGCTTATGAAGCTAAGGAACATTATGGGAGACCAGAATTCACTTTTTTTTTTTTTCAGTTGACCTGGCCAGGCTGCATACTAGGTAGTGGTAGAAAATAAGGTGAAGAGGCTGAGGAGCATTGAAAGTCAGGCAGGGTAGTGGGAACTGGAAAATGAGAGGCTACTGAAAGCTTATTAATAGAAAAAAATTTATCTGGGGGTCAGTTCTACTCTGGCCTCTAGGGTCGCCATGAATCGGATCTGACTCGACGGCATTTGTCTGGCTTGGCTTATTTATGGAAAAACAGCATAATGAAACCAGAAATGCATGTTAGAATTGATCTAATTTGAATGGAAGTGAATAGAAAAAGGCAATCCTCTATTGCACCACCCTACAGGGTCCAGAGTTTCCATAGAATACCTAATCTTCCATGCAAGAACTTGAAACTCGTAATATAGGAATTTGGACAAGGTCTTTGCCTAAATAGAAGCAGTTGGTGCAGCTTCACCTCGCAGTAAGACTGATATTTAACATAAGCCAGAGACAGGTTGTCCTCAAACTTGTTCTGCTCATGGTGACCCTGACACGTGTTGACCCCAGGTGTATCAGAGTAGATCTCTGCTCCATAAGGTTTTCAGTGGCTGCCGTTTGGAAGTACATCAGCAGACCCTTCTTCTGAGACACTATGAGTAGACTCAAACCTCCAGCTTCAGGGACTCAGGTACTTAGCTCAAACATCTGTGATTGCAGATGTCAACTTCATGGCCAGCATCTGACTTCAAAGGGTGGCCAGTATACGAAGCTCACATTATTCTCAACTTCCAAACTCAGAGGCAAGGTGTCATGCACCTCCTTGCATGTGATTCTCTCGTGTCACTTGATGCCATGATTCTTAAAGACATGACACTGATGAAACTGCTCAGAAAGTTTCAAGTGATTCTGGGCCCATTTTCTTCTAGTTAAAAGAGGATCATGTTGATGGCAGACTGAGAGTCTAGCCTGAATTGTGTGGATTTGCTTACTTTTGACTTTTGTCAATTTCACGTAAAGAAAAATAGATTTTCTCCTTTCCTCTGAAGGATGTATACATATATATACACACATACATATATACACATACGGAAACTCTGGTGGCATAGTGGGTTAAATGCTACATCTGCTAACCAAACGATTGGTAGTTCAAATCCACCAGACGCTCCTTGGAAACACTATGGGGCAATTCTACTCTGACTTCTAGGGTCACTATGAGTTGGGCATGACTTGACAGCAGTGGGTTTTTGGATATGTACATACACAAAAAAAATGTTAGATGAGTTTCATCATTCCTAACTTCAGGCTGTCTTTCAGCTATCAGCCTTTGTAATCTATAATGCTAAACTGGATATGTCATACTTAGCCAATATCTTAAAGTCTACTCCAACAACCCTTTTTCTTATAACTTTCCACATACATCTCACTGGTATCTTACGAACCTTGTGTCTGAGCTCATTGTAAATATTAGTTATTTATCTTGGTGCTTCTAGCACTTGATAGTTATAGTGTGTTGAGGGAATTCTTTCAAAATGGAAACCACCAGTTCATATTAGACAAAGACTACAATTATGTGACTTCTGTCTTATAGCCTGGTTTCTTAGTCATCTAGTGCTCCTTTAATGAAATACCACAAGAGGATGGCTTTAAAAAGGGAAATTTTATTTTGTCACAGTTGAGTAGGCTAAAAGTCCAAATTCAGGGTGTCAGCTGCAGGGGAAGGATTCCTCTGCTGGCTGTGGAGGAAGGTCCTTGTCATCAGTCTTCCCCTGGACTGCAAACTTCTGAGGTACAAGGACCCGAGTCCTTGTCAAAAGTACATGCTGAACTTTCAGCACAGCTTCTTCATGGTATGAGGTCCCCAATCTGTCTCCTAGCTTCTTTCCTTTACATATCAGGAGACTATTTCAAGGCATAAAACAGTCTTGCACATTGAGTGCAGCCCCACCAACGCAACTAATGCCTACCCACCCTCATTAACATCCCAGAGGTGGGACTCACAGCATGGAGGAACATCACACAGTACCAGGAATCAGGGCCCAGCCAAACTGCCACACAGGTTTGTGGGGGTGCACAATTCAGACAATGACACATGGAGACCGTGGTTTCATAGTGGTGAACAGCTTTGGCTGCTAACCAAAAGGTTGGCTGTTCAAATCCATCAAGCACTGCATGGAAACTCTGTGGAGCAGTTCTGCTGTGTCCGGTGGAGTCTCTGAGTTGGAATGAACTTAATAGCAGTGGAGTTTCGGTCTTTATGGGATGAATCAATAAATTTATCCTAAATATATGTGCTTGTGAAATATATACTTAAAGATAATCATTTAAATAGTGAAGAAAGGAGTAAGACAGAGTTTTGTAGGCCACTAGGAAGTAATGTCTTAGTTGTTGTTACTGTGTACTGTCAAGTCAAGTCTGACTCATAGTGGCCCTGTAGGATGGAGTAGAACTGACCCACAGAGTTTCCAAGGTGGATTCCAACTGCTGACCTTTTGGCTAGTAGCTGAGCTCTTAAGCACTGTGCCAAAAAAAGAAAAAAAAAAACAAAACTCCACCTAGTTCTTAGTAGCACGTTCTCAGTGTCAAATCTCCCCAGGCTAATTATGATTTTACTTACTTAAATAGGACAGACTTGCTACTTAAAGTATTGTGTAGTTTTTTTCTGAAGCAGCAGAAGATAATATATGGAGAGGATGGCTAGGTTAATGCCTGCTTTGAGTGATGGTATCCTTTTGTGTATCTAGTCCCATAAAGAAGATCCAGCAAGAATTTTGTCTTCCAGTTTTTACTAGGCTTTACTTGGTTCTGATAGGTAAAGTAATTCTGCCAGTAGTATCAGATTTTGACCATGACTTAAAACAGAAAAGAAATAGGGCAGAAGATTTGAGAGCCAAGAGTACGTGTCATGTACATAATGTGCACTGGTGGCGGTCTGTTAACTTGTGACCTTTCTAAATATGTCATTTTGATAGCAAGACTGTGCTTCCTAAAGGCATTTTGCTGTAAAATTCTATGTAATAGGCCTTGCAAAGATAAAAATTTTAAATGTGCGTAAAATTGATCCTGAAATTCATGGCAAATATTTGTTGCATCATCCTTAAGATGACACTGCTCTTTGTGCAAGGCACATTTTAGCCATAATTAAGGTTTCTATGAGCTTCTCGTGTTTTCCCAGAAGTGTTTCAATTTTTGTTTAAAGGTATTAATTCTTTGTGCTTTATTTAATCTCTGCCTGTCCTGGCTAAGCCCTGGGAGGTAATTTGTCCCAAAGGCCAGAAGCATTGACATCTCTTGTGTTCACAGTTTACTTTGATAATAAACAGTAGTATCCTTTATTTTAAGAGTCTTCCGTGAGTCCCTGCACAGTTTTTATTTGATCCTCAGCCAAAGTGAGAGACAGTGACGCTACGAAAATAATAGGCTTTCTCTTTCCTGTTGACTCCCCTTTTGTCATTTTGGAATGTTAAAACATGTTTTCAGGTTACTAATCACGTGATTTTTAAAATTCCCTTTCTTGAATTTTATGCATACTAAAATTTAAGTTTAAACTGCAGCATTCTTTTCAGAATCTGTTCTTTCAGTGAACTTTTGTTGAGCTTCTCTGTGTGCCAGGTTCCATGCTGGCCCTTGGCATACAGCAGCGAATGAGCCTCCGGTAGCAAAGACGACAGGCAGGGAGAGAGTTTCATCTGCTGGAGATGGAGCGAAGACCCACACGTGACATGTAGAGGACGGCTAAGTGTCTGTTTTGTTTTGGGGGGCAGTATGCTGTTGTTGGCTCAGAATTGTTCTGGAATGAAGGACAAGTATCAGAAGAGGGATATGGTTGTTAGCCACCTTGGGATCAGCCCTTGACTGATGATAGTGACCCCATGCACAAGGGAGCAAGATGCTGCCTGGTCCTCTGCCATCCATCCTGACAAGGGGTTGTGGGTTAGACAGTCGTGATAGATAGAATTTGCTTTGCCTGGCTTTCAGTAGATCACAAAGCTTTTCTTCCTAGTCCATCTTAGTCTGAAAGTTTTCCTGACACCTGCTCAGTGTGATAGCATTAGGCAGGTCCCACTGTCTGATTGGTAGTGGCCATGCATGAATTGAATTGGCCAGAAATTGAATCTAGGCTGACTGCATTAACACACACACACACACACACATCCATTGTCGAGTCAAGCCCAACCCACAGTGATACTACAGGACAGAGTAGAGCTGCCCCATAGAGTTTCCAAGGAGCACCTGGTGGATTTGAACTGCCAACCTTTTTGGTTAGCGGCTGTCGCACTTAACTGCCATGCTGCCAGGGTCTCCAAGGGCTGATTGCATTGAGGGCTAAAATTCTATCACTGAACCAGCAGTGCCCCACAAAAGAGAGATGTTTGTCTTCATAAATTTTGTGATCACTGTGCTAATACTTGGCAAGTGCCAAATCATCACTGCTATCCTTTTCAGAAGCTTGCAGGAATGGAGCTCGTAGTAAAAACATAAAATAAAATAAAAACTGTTGGAGCACCTACCAAGACACTTTCAGACTGTGAAAGTGTTAACGCAGCCTTCAGGCACAAGTCTGGGCAGCTGTAAGTGGCTTCTGTGGTAGGAAGGTTACTTCTCCCTACACAACTTTTTATAATTGCATTAGCCCTGACTAGGTTGAAGATCGTGTAGCATGACAACTTTTATGATGAAAAGGAGACTACATATTCATATTTACCCAA
Source organism: Heterohyrax brucei (assembly GCA_028571685.1). NCBI lineage: Eukaryota > Metazoa > Chordata > Mammalia > Hyracoidea > Procaviidae > Heterohyrax > Heterohyrax brucei. The sequence goes on from CM053152.1 coordinate 44,529,627, forward strand.
TATGCATGAAGAAACTGATAGGATTCAAACTAATAACCTTGGCATGTAAGTTACTGTATACCTCTTTATGTTTCTAAAAGTTTGGAAACTCGAAATGCATGACTTCATCAATCAGTGAATGTTGCGTGTAACTTGAACAATAAGTGAGCTTTAATTTTACTTTCGTGATTTAGCATGTTGAAATACATCGTGAAGCATCTTAATTTTAAAATGTATAGAGTTACTGAAGTCATATGTGTGATATTAAAGACTCGCCTAATGGAAAAACCATTCTTTAATGTAAAAACATCACAAATCACAAGTGAAAATGTGCTTTTGCAGCATCTGCCTGGCGTAGCCCTATGAGGTTTCATACATAGCAGTGCATAGTCCATATCTTGTTTCATTTTCTCCAGAGTACATCAGAGCTGCCTGTGTTCTTTTTTTGTGATACGTCCAACCTGCTTAGTATGCTCCATGAATCTTGCACTAACTACAAAATAATCCACCGTAAGGATTATTTTTCAGTATCCTTTCTGAATTTGTGTTTTCTTCTTATTTGAGAACCTGCTGTTTGCCCAGCCTTGTGTGGAGCCTGAAAGCTGGAGATTACAGGTGATGGCCGTTTTTCAGCCCTTCCCAGTGCAGCCCATCAGCTTCCCCAGACTCAAGGCCCGACTCCCCCACCTTGTGGAAGTTAATTAGCAATCCCTGACCTTCGTGTCCCTGGTATAGAAACGAGCCCTTCTGCTTTCAGCGGCCTCTGCCTCACCCCCCCCAACCAGTCTGGGTTAGGGCTGACTGAATCCCTGTGGAGACTGACTGACCAATTAGGAAAAGCATTGCTCTTTAGGGACCTGCTCACCATCAGTCAACATGAAATAGAAAAGCTGGTAGGGCTTGTGAGCCGAGTATCTCTGCCAGAAAAGGAGGCAGCCCATGAGGGGCTCCTTGTTGGGTTGGGTGGGCTGTGAGGCCCAGTGGTGTGAAGGAGGGTGAGGGAGAGTGCAGTTCCGGCCCTCCTCCCCTCTCCCCCTCTGCTTCCCAGTCTGGAGGCAGATTCACAGGAAAGCTGTCCTCCTGCACGTCTGTTCTCTAGTATGAAGGAGAGATGGATGAATGGCCATGTCAGCCACCGAGGCAGGATTATCGCAAGAGGAACGAACGGGGGGTTAGAGCGATCAGCAGATCTCTTCGGAAGTCCCCAGTGGGGCTTTGAGCACACAGTAAATGGAGAAGAGTTTTGTTGTTTGCAAAGCTGTGGTTCTCCCTCTCTTGAATTTCTGGCAGGCAGATAGCATTGTCAAAACACTGACTTTAAGATGCCCTCACAAATGACAGTGACTGTGTTGGGTTGCTGTGAGTGGGAACTGACTCCATGGCAGTGGGTTTGGTTTTGCTTTTTTGTGCTTCCACCTCGTCTGATAAATCTGTCACTGCCATCTACACGGAAAAGATGGCTTAGACCAGCCAGTCCCCCCTTCGTATTAGGACTGATTTGGGTTCTGAAGAATCCCTGGTGAGACTTACTCGGGGAGGCAGTGAGGTACAGGTTAAGACTGAATCCCTGTGGAGATTGGAGTCTGGAGTGAGACTCCTTTCCTATCCCAGCTCCATGCCTTTTCAAAGGGCACATGTTTTAGCCTCTAAGCCTGTTTCCTAAAGTGCAAATGGAATCAAAGGAAAACCAAGCTCACAGGATTCTTGGGATTCAAGGAAATATAAAATGTAAAATATTCCAAGCAGTGCCTCCTGCAAAGGAAATGTCATAATAAAGGTTAGCGACCAATTTTTTTTCTTTTTTTGTAGTTTCACTCTACTGTTGTACCCTGTTCTTTATAATAATTTCCAATATTTGTATCTCAGTGCCTGGTGCAATACCTGACACAGAGCCAGGTTCGTTGCAACTTCAAACTGAATCTGGAAAGAAGCCAAACAACCTATATTGCAATCTTCCTACCCCTGCTCCAGTCACCTTTGTTGTGAGTTGCCGTCCAGGCTTATCTGACTCACGTCCCTGTGTATAACAGAATGAAGTGTTGCCAGGTCCTGTGCCGTCTGAATGATTGTTGGCATCTCTTAGTCCATTGCTGCAGCCAGGTGTCAGTTCATCTCACTGAGTATTTCTCTCACGTTCACTGGCCCTCTGTTTGACCAGACATGGTGTCCTTTTTTAGCATTTGGTCTCTCCAAAGATATACCAAAGAAGTGAGCTGAAATCTCAGACAGTATTCTGTGTGATCCACAGGGTTTTTGTTGGTGAATTTGTAAAAGTGGATCACCAGGTCTTTCTTCTTAGTCTGGAAGCTACCCTGAAAGCTGTCCACCGTGGGTGACCATGCCGATGTTTTGAAATACGGGAGGCAGAGCTTCAGCATCGTAGCAGCACACAGCAACACAGTGTAACAAACTGAGAAACAGGTGTCAACTTTTTGTTTAACTGTTGTTAGATCCCACTGAGTAAGTTCCAACTCCTAGTGACCCGTGTGCAACAGAATGAAACACAGCTCGATCCTGTACCAGCCTCAGCCATTGCAGTGTTTTGGCCCATTGTTGTGGCTGGCCGGTGTCAGTCCATCTCAGATTGAGGGTCTTCCTCTCCTTTACTGATCCTCGGCCAAGCATAATGTCCTTTACTGGGACTGGTCCCTCCTGATGTCCAAAGTATGTGAGATGAATTCTCACCATACTAGCTTCTTAAGGAGCATTCTGGCTGAACTTCATCCTAGACAGATTTGTTTTTCCTTCTGCCACCACGATATGTTCAGTATTCTTCACCAGCCCCAGAATTCAGATGTGTCAGCTCTTCTTTGGTCATCTTATTCACTGTCCACCTTTCATATGCATGTGGAGCAATTGAAAATAGCATTGTTTGAGTCAGGTACATTGTAGTCCCCAAAATGACATTTTTGCTTTTTAACACTTTAAGGAGGTCCTTGCAGCGGATTTGCCCAGTGTAGTACATCGTTGGATTTCTCCACTGCTGCTTCCATGGGTGTTGTAGATCCTGGTAAAATAAAAATTTTGACAACTTCACTTTTGTCTCCATCTATCATGATGTTTGCTTTTTGGTCCAGTTGTGACGATTTTTTTTTTTTTTCTCTTAAGCTGTAATCCATCCTGGAGGCTGTAGTAGCTGGTCTTCAGTAAGTCTTCAGCTCCCCTTCGCTGTCTGTAAGCAAGGCTGTGTCATCTGCATATCACAGGTTGTTCTTAAGTTTTCCTCCACTCCTGATGCTGCATTCTTCTTCATACATTCAAGCTTCTCAGATTATTTGGTTATCACACAGATTGAATAGGTATGGTGAAATGATACAGTCCTGACCCACACCTCTCTTAATTTTAAACCATGTAGTATCCCTTTGCTTTGTTTGAACAACTGCCTCTTAGTCAGTGTACAGGTTCCTTGTGAGCACAATCATGTGTTCTGGAATTCCTGTGCTTCTCAATGTTATCCGTAATTTGTTAGGATCCATACAGTTAAATGCCTTTGCATCATGAAGAAAACTCAGGCAAGAGTCAGTTTAAACTGCATCCATTTCAAACATATAATTTAAAGAGTTGTGGCAGTTGTGTTCCTGTAGCGCCATCACCAAAATAAACTGTGGAGCATTTCCTTTCTCTCTAAAAGATTCTTTGTACCTTTTGCAGTTTGTGTATTCCTCTGTCTGCAGCCTCAGGCAACCACTGGTCTTTCTGACACCATAGATTACATTTTTTATAAGTAGAATAATACAAAATATACTCCTTTGTATCTGGCTTCTTTTTCTCAACATAGGAATTTTGAGACTTATCTATGTTGCTGTGTGTATCACCAGTTCATTACTTTTTATTGCTGAGTGGTATTCTCCTATATGCCACATTTTGTTTTTCCATTCACCAGTTGGATATTCGAGTTTGTGTCCAGCTTTTAACTGTTGTGAATAAAGCTTCTGTGAACATTCATGTTCTTCATGTGGGCTTACGTTTTCATTTCACTGAGGTAAATATGTATTACTAGAATGACTGAGTGGAATGATTGATGTATGTTGAACATTTTAAAAAACTGCAAAGGGTTATCCAAAGGGGCTGTACCGTTTTACATTCTTACTAATGGAATCGGAGAGTGTTAGGTGCTATACATCCTGGTTTGCACTTCGTGTTGTCAGTCTTTTTAATTTTAGCCATTGTTATAGGAGTGTAGAGGTATCTCATTATTATCTTACTTGGTATTTTCCTGATGACTAATGATGCCGGCTATCTTTTATTGTGTCTCATGGTCATTCTGTATTCCCTAGTGAAGTATCTGTTCACATCTTTTGCCCATTTTTAAAAATTAGGCTGCTTGTCTTACTGATAAAGAGGACTTTGAAAATGTATTCTGGATACCTTTTAAACTGTATTCTGGATGTTGTAGTCTGGAATTAGATTTCTGCATATTTGGTTCTAGCATCCTCCAACAAAAAGGATTAGTTGCATCTACGTGGTCTTTATCCAGGTAAAATGCCCCTTATAGCAATTAAACAGATGGTCAGCTCTCAGTAAGTACATACTGAATTATTCCGTCAATATAGACTACAAAATAGTAACAAAGTAGTTATTTTAGCTCAGCGAAAAATAGAACAAAAATTCCCTTTCGAAGTTTCTTATGGGGGTGTTGAATTTAGGAGTTAGGTTTTCTTTGAGGTCTTGGTAGATAAGAGATGCTGTTTTAGTTCTGTGAGAAGAGCCCCTGTGATACGCATCGATTGCTTCTTTAATGGTAGATTAAACTTTCCATTTTAAATTTAAGAGTAAAATGTGTGTAGAAATACTTTTTCCTTAATTGTAACGAGAATACATTTGTATTCTTTCAAAATTTTGTCCAGGATAAGTAATGCTTTAGACTTCTTCCCTCCACACCCCTTTCAAATTCTGAGATGAGCAGGCCCAGCTCCACTGCACTCCATTCCCGTTCTGTCTAATTTGGCAGTTCTGTGGTTGTTACTGGAAACCCTGGTGGCGTGTGGTTAAGTGCTATGTCTGCTAACCAAAGGATGGGCAGTTCAGATCCACCGGTTGCTCCCTGGAAACTGTGTGAAGCAGTCCTACCCTTACCTACAGGGTTGCTGTGAGTCAGAATCTGTTGTTACTTGTCTGGCTCCTGACTTCTCTAAACTCCCAAGAAGAGGAAAATACCTCAAGTAGGATTTAGAGACTGGAAAGCAAAGCCCTAGTAAGGTTTACCTGAAAGGATCTACTTGAAGGAACCTGTAATTTTTGAGAGGGTAGGGATGCTTGGCTCCCAGAATCTGATTGGAAATCTTCACAGCCAAAGCCAGATTTCTAAACCACATGTTTTATAATCCAAAGAAGCTTTATTTGTTATAAAATGTTAAGATTACTTGTGATTTCACAAATGCCCTAAACCTCCTAGCAGATTTTATGAGTGCAACTTATTTCAGTTGTCATTTATTTGGTTTTATTGCCAAAACCTTCAGGCCATATTTCAAGTGTGTTACTGCTTCTATGATGGCAGTCATCTCTTGCTATCTAAAGCACGGACTAGCACTTTGTGTGCTCTGTTTGGGACTGAGCGAGTCACAGCTGCTCAGGTATCAGCTGAGAGTGCTCCTTTTGCTTTAATTGAGGATGTTCTGGGAAAGGAAGCTGATACTATTAGACAGGACATCCTGTGGTGGTTCCCTTGGTTTACGATGGCCAAGGACACAACTTTTGTTTTCTCTTGAAGTAGTAAGATGATTGCTTGCCTCATTCCATGTTAGCAGCACAGAGCAGAAGATGTCCATTTGGGCTTAAAGATTCCAACTAGCAGGCAACTGCCCATTACTCTCAAGTGGACTCCCGCTCATAGTGACCAGGTAGAACTGCCCGATCTGGTTTCCAAGGAGTGTCTGACTAATTAGAACTCCTGACCTTTTGGTTAGCAACAGTAGCTCTCACCCTCTATACCACCGGTTTCCAGGAACTAGACCCCCAGAAAACCACCTGAAGACTTAATAGATTAGGAAAATGGCCAAGTACTTTTGTGCATGCCATGATGATTTGGTCATTGTTAAAGGCCACCAGTTCTGTTGTCCGGAAATAATACGTAACTGAAAAAGAGGGGAAATAACCAAAGAAAAGAGAAGTTCTGGAAGTTAGGGATGTGGGAATTGTAAACATGTTAAAATAAATTTCTGGCATCAGGTATGTTGTGGGTATACCTGCACAATAAAGTAAAATACAAATATTACACATAAAGGAGTCAGGAAAAATGTTCACAATATTTTAAGAAACAGATTATTACAATAATAACCTGTGTATGTGTATCAATGTGTGTGTATTGGAAGCCCATTCTTGTAAGTGCATATGTATAATATACACATATAAAAGAGATCTAGAAAGATAGGAAAATGAGTGTTAAATGAGTGATGAGAAAACAATATTTTAATTTTTTGTTTATATTTTCTTTTTCTCTAGTGAAAATGTACTGATCTTTTAATGTAAAGTTAAAAAACATTTTTATTATGCTTATTATTGTGTTAATTATAGCAATAGCTAAGGCTGAAAACTTTTTTTGGAACATTAAGTCAGCCAGCGTGATATCAAGTCTTTAGCTTAAGTCTGGAACAACAGCCAGCCAAGTGCTGTCGAGTCATATTCAACTCATGGCAACCCTACAACAACAACCAAAAAACAAATCACTGCCTTCAAGTCGGGTCCAACTCATAGCAACCCCATAGGTCAGAGTAGTACTGCGCCAGTAGTGTTTCCAGGGAGCACCTGGCAGATTTGATCTGCCGACCTTTTTGGTTAGCAGATGTAGCACTTAACCCACTACACCACCAGGCTTTCCTAAGTTTGGAAAGTAAACAAAAAAAGTTATAATTCTTGTTTGATTATATGATTGAGACCTAGTTTTCTTTATTTGCCTATTTTAAAGTCTCTGAGTCAGATTAATCCTAAAAACTTGGAAACTAAGGGAAAGGGGGAAGAGGGAACACTTTAGAACACTTAGGAATTTCATCTGTTCCAGTTGGCTCAGATACTGGATAACTTTCAACATACATATCAACTCTAGAACTAATTTCATCCGTCCATCCTTCTCTAGACATATTGATGTTGAGTAGAAACCCCCCCAAAACCAAATCCAGTGCTGTCAAGTCAGCAACCTTATATACAGAGCAGAACTGCCGCATAGTTTCCGAAGAGTGCCTGGTGAATTTGAACTGCTGACCTTTCAGTTAGCAGACGTAACACTTAGCCACTATACCACCAGGATTGTTGAGTGTAGAGTAGTGTCTCTAATTACTTAGTCCAATAGTTTGTTATTCTTGTAAGTAATTTCCTGTTTCCTTGATTATCTCTGCTCACTCATTGTTGTTAGGTCTTTAGGTGATCATTAAGTATCCTGAGTTTAACAGAATATTGGGATTCAGTAGCAACAGCTATCCTACATATGAATTTACTACAGTGTGTTAAATTTTGTCCTTTGCTCCCGTGAGTCTTTCTAACCATAGAACCACAAAATCCAAATGGTAGGCTTCCATTCAAAAAGCTTCTAAGCTTCTGTCTTTCTTCCAAATCCCAGGGTATTACCACCTATCTTTCTGTTATTTCCTTACCTTATTCAGTTTGAACATGACACAGTACTTAACCACCTTTTTACTTGAATATGCCATTTCTGCACTTCTCTTCGGGAATTGCAATGCTGTTACGTTGATGTTAAGAAAGTTTGCCATTTTTTGGCCTGTGACAAGTCAGTAGAGAGAAGAGCAGAGAGCTACTGCAAGTTAAGTGCGTGTTATGTGTATATGTGTGTGTATAAGTGTTTAAACTGATCATTTATCAGATGCTGCTGGGCATTTTGTAGTTAATTTAACAGTCTGTCAGTCATTCCTTTCAGGAAATAAGTGGTAGATGAATTTACTGATTATTTATTAGCTCTTCTTCAATTCTGATATACAAGGCAAGTAGGATTGGTATCTGGTTGCCCAAATAAGAGTGAGCACCAGAAAACCAGGGAAGGGGAAAGAAGAACAAGCTCCCAGTCCTGAAATGCAGTTGTAGGACGTTTGGGAAACTCCTTTCTCCAGTTGGAATGCGGGCAGACAGTCATTTCACCTGGAGTGAAATTTTTCATCTGGAGTGAAAGGAAGTTTTGGGAGGATGCCCTGGGGAACTGGTGATGAAATAGCTCTCCTTGTTTTCATGGCATTCCCGAAGTACTGCACCAGTTTGGCTGAACAATACTGATCTTAGTTCAGCTATGTTGTTGTTGTTGGATGCCTTCACGTTGACTCTGACTCATAGCAACCCCATGTGCCAGAATAGAACTGCCGTGGAGAGTTTTCTTGGCTGTAATCTTTAAGGAAGCTGATTGCCAGGTCTTTCTCCCACACAGAGGCTGGGTGGATTTGAACATGAACCTGTCGGTGAGCAGCTCAGCACTTCCCTGCTGAGCCTTCAGAGCTGCTGGACTGTGAGCCGTTGCCATCAAGGCTATGATTCCCATTTGCTGCTGCTCACAGTGTGCAGTAGAGATCCCATCATACTTGGAACTCACACGACGTTCTCTGGGTTTGGGGAGTGGGTCCGATGGAGACACTGGTTAGTGCCTTGTCAGGTAAAGATAAGACTGAAAGAAGTGAATACTCACTTGTTTCCAAACTTGCAGTTTCCCTTTTTGGTTCTACGTCAGAGTCTGCTGTGGGAGGAACTCAGAAAGATTAAGAGGCGTGAACAAGGCCGGAGGGATACAGATGTACATTACCCCTTTTGAAGATAAAAATCACTGGAATATTTTTTAAGGTTGGCATGTGCTTCTTGTATGCCATTAACAGGCTTAATTTTATTGGGACTTCATTTGCCATTTCCATTTCAAAATGTTCTCATGAATTTTACTGTAATGTAAATATAGACCTTTTGGATAGACAGTAATCCCCAAGGGTATGATACCAGGAGTTTATTTTCTTTTTTTTAAACAAATAGATTTTTTAAAGCATAGTCAAGACACCAATCTGAAGTCTTTTATTAGCACTGAAAAAAAGTAGAAGCAGTAATGTACAAGATCTCTGTCTGTTTTAACTAAACTATCATGAGAAGCTAATGGAGAGCGTTGAGTCTGAAGTATGGAATAACTAGAAATGTAAAATGTGGTGGTTCTTAAAATATCAGCATGGCTTATATGTTACAGCTGGCAGACTTTTGAGCCAGAAATCATTCCCAGCAATAAACTGAGTGACAAATTGCTCAAATCTCTACATTTCAGGCTTTTCTTCAGAGAAACCTATGTCAGAAATTCATCTTGGTTAAAATGAAAATGTAAAATGATGCATTGCTAGAATTAAAAAGGTAAAAGTGGTTTTGTTAAAGACCACGTGTATGTCTTCCCTGGGGGTTCTTTTTCCTTCCTACTCATTCTCATAGAGTAAAGACAGAGTAGGAAGAGACTTGGTGTTAAAAAGCAAGAATTTTAGAATCAGGTGTATGTACAGATCCCAGCTGTGCCGCTTAGTCATTTTGATTTTGTCCAGTCACTGAGCCTCTCTGGATATTTGTTCCTACATCATGACATAAAAATAGGACCTGTCACATAGCATCATTAGGAAAATTAATTGAGAAAACGCATGTTAACTGCTTAATCCTCTACTGACACCTGGGAAGTGTTCAACAAATGGTAGTTATTATAATCTGTTCTCTAGTCCCTCTGCTGTACCAGTGAAGAAAAGAGAACCCAAAGAGGTGAAGCACAGGGGCTCAAGTTTACCCAGCCACTTGGAGAGAGCTCTGGAATGAGAAGCTGGTAGTCTGATTCCTAGACCAGTGCTCTCCTGAGGCCAGCATCAAGCTTGTGAACTCATCACACTTAGGTTTAAGATGTTGAGAACTGCACATTTCCTTCTTTTTCAGACAAGACAAAGTTCTTTAATTCGTTCAGCCCAAATCTGTTCTCTCCTAAGCATCTCATGTAGCACCAGAGACATGTATTAGCAATTGGCTTGATTTCAAGCACCCTGTGAATTTCCTCTCCCCATATTCATTCATTCCTTCTTGTACACCCGCTGTGTTCCAGGCACTGATCTAGGCATCAGAGATAACAGCAGAGAACCAAATGTAAAGTCCCTTCCTGGAAAGAGCGCACACTCTTGGGGCAGGAGATGGTATTTAGACAGTAAACAAACAAGATAATGACAGGTTGTCTTAGTGTCCTGAAGACAAGAATGGAGTATTGAGAACAGCTGGAGGAGGCCATTTCAGATCAGGTGGTCAAGGGAGCCTGGCCGACAGGCTGACATTTGAGGCAACTCTGAAGTATGAGATATGCATCCAGTTGTGCCAAGTGCTGGGAGTGAGTATTCCTGGCTGCGGGGACATTTCCACCTTGGGAGCATTGCTTCCTTTGCATAAGGCCTTGAGCCCCAATTATCCCTAAATATTAACCTTGAATCTGTCACCCTCCATTTGTTTATTATGAGAAAGTTTAATGACGGCAGAGAGCACAGGATGCTGAGAACCTCAGGAGGACCAACACCACCAAGAATACAGAATGCTTCAGGAGTAAGCGCAGTTTGTCCACCACATGATTTTGCCTTGGCATCCGTAGTGGTCCCTTGCTTATTTGATTGCTGCGTATTTTTCTGCTGTATCTCACACTTACATTTACACAAGGTGGGTTAACAACTGAGAGTGACCATCTGCATGATGGCAGTGGCCCTCGTGTCCTGAAAGCTTTATCTGGGGTGATGTTGGGTGGAGGAGACTTGGGGCTTGATGGGAAGTGACTTGGGATCATGGGAGAGAGCTGAGGTCAGGGTGGGAGGGAACAGGGCCAAGTAGAGCTGGGAAAGTAAACAGAAGGCAGATGGTAAAGACGACTGGAAGTGCTGGGAGCCAAGTAGGAGGAATGGAGGCTGAGTATAAGTTGGTGCCCTTGGGAGACCAGCCAAGCCCTGTGGCATGGGAATGAGCTCTGGGTCACTGGAATTATTTTCAGAGCCTGGACCAAGGCACCCACTGTTTGGACCATAAGGGCATTTAGGCAAATATAATTAGCTGCATTTCTAACCATATGAAGAAACGTATGCTCTCTCTCTCTCTCTGTCTGTCTCTCTGTCTCTCTGTCTCTCTGTCTCTCTGTCTCTCTCTCTCTCTCTCTCTCTCTCTCTCTCTCTCTCTCTGTGTGTGTGTGTGTACTTACAGCCTTACCCTGTTAATCTCCCATTAGACACAATGCAGTTTCATTCATATCAGTGGACATTGTGAATGTCCACAAAGAAGTTTTTTGGAATTCCCAAATTTGTTCATTCCTTGGAGAAGAGCCAAGTTTCCAGGTCATTTCAGAGGCAGAGCTATTGATTTGTTAATTCTGAGTGTTATTTTGAAAGTTCCATGCTTTTTTCATTTAGTTGCAGTATGGTGAGTAGCCAAGCTAAAGATTAGAAGCAAGTAGCTACCTAATAAATTGAATTTGATGAGACCTGGATTATGAGGACAGCACTGAAAAATGGGAGTGGATTTTCAAGGCAAGTTATGGAATATCCTTTTGCAGGCAGTTGGAAAAAATCTGTGTTTTAGTCTTACTCTATTTTTAAAAAATAGTACTTAAAACACTTGGTGGTATGGCGGGAAAGTATGCTCTGTCTTCTTTCAAAAAATAGTTTATGGTAAAAGGGAAGGGCAATGAATAAAGGAATAATATTGTATTCATTGTGAGAGACTGCGTTTATTAGCTGGAGTTCTGACTGTATGACTAAGTGGACCTTTGTTCCCGCATTACAAGTATTATTATCAAACAGTGAATGATAACAGACCACATTAGTATTATAATGACATGTCACCTGGAAAACCTTGAGATACTGCTTTTGCCCTCTGAAAAAACTACTTAGCCTAGGGGTGTGATAGGGTGAGGTCTCTCTCAGGGTGGTGCAAGTTCTTTGCACTCAACTACTAATTAAAGGGTTGGCAGTTCAAACCCCTCAGTGGCACTGCAGAGGAAAGGCTTGTCAACGGCTTCCCTAAAGATTACCAGTAAGAAAACCCTATGAAGCAGTTCTGTAACCGTGGGGGCCACCATGGGTCAGAATCAACTCGAAAGTAGTGAGTTAGGGTTTATTTTTGGTTCTGATAGGATAACTTTGGCAAGCAAATGTTTCTCTAAGCAGCTAAGTAATAATGTCACTTACATTGGTTTTCTTCATTCTAAATTGTGACAAACTTAATTTTAAGAAAAAAATAGCGTATTTCAGTATCTATATTTTAGTAAAAATGTGTGTTTTAGAATTGTGGGCAGTGGCCTGGCAATTTATCAGTAGTTGTTGTCTGAAGCCAGTATAACTTTCAGACCTCTGCCAACTTAGGAGACCCTTCTGCTGCCTCTTCAGGGCAACTGGGGGTGGAGAGGGTGGGGACAGTGCCTGGGGGGGCCAGTATTGCAGTACCGATCGTAATGTCATAGCTGAGTCCTGGAGTCCTGTTCAGATAAACAGATGCACATCTGCCTGCAGTGGCTTAAGTGTGTTATTACTCGAGAACAGTCAATGAACTCATAAATTCCTGTTCCAGTCCTAAAATCCATGCATTAGTTAAATGGAAATTTTAACACTGAATTTTAAATGGAGTTCAATACAATTTCTGCATTGTTTCTCCTGGGAGACTGCATCTCCTCAAGGTTTATCTTTCAGAGACACCCTCTTGGGCACCCCCTTGACTGCATCCTGATCTCCCTCCGCAGACAAGTGCTCCTTCCGGCCGCCACACTTCAGGTGGCAAATCAAGAGGAAGTGATGAGTAAAGAATGATCTGGAGACGGCCTTTCCTTGATGAAATGTTTGAGTCTTACCCTCCATGGAGTTGAATCTAGAGAATGAATTACACACAGCCAAAAAGTGAGGAAGTTTCTGGTACAGGAGACACATTTATGTGTCATTCCCACTGATGCTCAGTTTATTAGGGACAGCCACAGGAGATTTCACGTCAGTCTTTTTTCTTGTGGGACCAAGAAGGAGGCATGCAGGCAGAATCTATTTGTGTTATTACAGGACTTTTCAGATGAAAATTCACATATTTAATGGAAGTATGTGCATTGTACTGAACCATTTGCCCTCAAGTTGATAATTTATATTCTCATACAGAAATGGTCTTATTAGAATTCTTTCTTTTGGCTAAATGTATAATCTCTGGGATGTACTTTTTTCCTTTGGAGAATTCTACAGATTATTTTAGAAAGATGTAGCACTGACTAGCTGGTAAGAGAAGGAAATACTCATTAAGTCAGTGATTGAGTCAATTTTCTCTTTTTATACTGACAGTAAACTGTTACCACAATCTTTGTGAATACTTAGAAATGTTAGTAAAATGGCTATTTCTGTTAGAAAAACAAAACAGATTCTCCTTTTGGGGTGACAGTCCATGCTTTCATGTGTTAGGAGTAACGAATCTTCCTCGACTCAGTGTGTAGGCACTTGCCAACCTTGACAGTCCTCAGAGTCTTACCCAAAGCACATCCTGTGAGAGGGCACTAAGCAGGAGGCCCTTCTCCCAAGTGGGTGCACTTCTCCCAATGCTGTGGGAGCACGTAGGAAGTCAAGATTGTTAGGAGAGAAGAACTAGTTGTCCGTGCAAAACGTGCAAGCCAGCTATGTTGGCCTGGAGTAGGTTGTGTTTTGAGAACATTTTATATTGAACATGAAGTTCTCTGAGGAAGTGACATAAAGAAGGTAACCAAAGTCAGAAAGAGTTTCTAAAGGCTTGACCTCAGAGTGGATTTGGGGTAAACCTAGTTCAATTGGAACCTCCTGACGGAGCGGCGGACGGTAATCACCCACTCCAGAAAGCTGTTCTTCGGCAGATGGTCATGTCTAAACTTGGGAAGCCTGGCAAGGCTGAACTTCAGATATTGAAAAAAAATCAAAATAGGTGCTACATGCCTCATTCCCGGATTTAATTCCTCAAGCCCTCCTCGTATTTACACACCCAAAACAGGACAGAGGTAGGGTCTTGGGACACCTGGCTTATGGGTAATCCTGCTGGGGCAGAGGGGAGGGTAGTTTTTCTCATCAAGAGGAAGTGATCAAAGCATGAAGGGAGAAAATCAGGAAAAGGAACACCCTCCTCCAAGTGTGGTTTGTAAAGGGGTTGGGGGCGAGGCAGAATGACAAAATGAGTTCTGTAAGAGACAATTTCAGTTAAAGGCCATATAATGGTAGCCTGAGACATAACCTTGAATACTCTGGGGATCAGTTCTACCCTGGCCCCTAGGGTTGCCATGAGTCAGATCCAACTCGACGGCACTTGGCTTGACTTTAAGACGCAGCACATATTTGTCTGATTTTGAAGAGACACTGCAGTGAAATCCTTCAGGAATCTTGCCAGATTTGTTCTTGACAAATTTGCAGAATATTTTCATTAGTTTTGGGGCCTGCCTGAATGGTAAGTGACACGAGGCTAATTTCCAGAACGCGAAGATAACTCATATCCCTTCTTTCCCACTTCATCATTCTGACACCAGACCCCCATGTGACATGGCACTCTGTTTCTGTCAAGTTAACAGGCTTGAAAATCCTGTGAGGCTGTTCTGCTCTGCCTTATGGGATCCCTGTGGGTCAGAATCAACTCGACGATGGTTTGCAGCTGTGCTGGTTAGAGAGCTACGTGGTAACAGTTACAGGGAGTGAGTCTAGAAACTAACTTGAGGTTTTTAAAGCACAAAATCAGCAGTTATTTCCATTGTTCATGTGGTCATTGTACATGAGCTCCTTGAAAGCTGACAGTGCTTTTACTTGGCTTTTTGTGCTGATTGTCCATTTAGGTGTGAAAAGGTGATTGTGGTTCTTACTTGGATGTTATCAGTAAGGACCTGGAGGAAAATGTGCTTCATGGACAGAACCTGCAGTAAATAAGTTGCTTCGTTGTTCCGTGGACTTTTTAAAAGCTGCAATGAAGAGCCCTGGTAGCACAGTGCTTCAACACAGCATTTGATTGAGGGATCGCATTCTGAACCCATGAAGAAAGATGTAGCAGCCTGCTTCCGTAAAGATTTAAAGCAGTTTTCCTCTGTCCTGTAAAGTCAGTATGAGTTGGAATCGACTCGGTGGCATAATAGTTTTGTTGTATATGGGTTATCTTTCTCAAACACAGATATGACTGTGTCATCCCTGTGTCATTTTTAGTTTTATTTTTAAATCATCTAGAGCAAGATTTTTATATCCAGTTGGTTTGGTGGTATCTAAACATATCCTGGGCATCCACTCCTTACCTTAATAATACAAATACATTTCACCTCTGCCTGAGAACGAAACCATCAGAAAAGTAAGTCAACTGCCAAAAATTATGCAAGTATGTGAAAATTACGTCACATGGTCCAAAATATTTGAAATTGAATTATTTATGTTAATATTCTACATATTTTGAATTATTATCACCAAGGTTTTGTATTATTTACATAGATGATAAAACATTGAGCACCCAAAGCAAGCAGTTACGTTTTTAAAAAACAGACTAAAGGAAACAGTAAAATAAAAATCTTTTAAAAATGGTGTAGAGAGGCAGCAATTATGGCTGATACGTGAGATGCCAATATCTTGTGGGGTTTTGGGTTTTTTTTCAAGTCTTCAGGAGCAAAGAAAGACTTTAGAGATGGGGGAATGGCTGGGTGGAGAGACCCTATCGTGTATGTAACTCACAGGGCATTCTCTGGGGTTGGGCGGTGCGTTAGACACAGAAGCTGATTAGTACCTTGTCAAGTGAAGGTCGGATCCCAGGAATTGAGTGTTAATCTCTTTCCAGACTTACAGTTTACCATTTTGATTCTGTGTCAGAATCTACTGTGGAAATAACTAAGAAAGGTAAAGAAGCATAAACAGGGCTGAAAGGATGTAGACTCATAATGGAGAAAATGTCTACAGATAAAGGAAACTTAAAATATGCATCAGGGGATCACAGTATATAAATTAGAATCAAACAAAATGAGAACAAAATTATAAGACGTTAAGAAGTGAGAACATAGCATATTTGATGTTAAGAAATTCTGCTTTTATGTTTAGCTGTGATGATATTAATGTGGTATAGTTTATGAAAATGTTCTTACCTTTTGCAGACACATACTGAATCATTTACAGATGAAATGATGTGATGTTTGGCATTTACTCCCAAAAAATCTGTCTTGGGTGGAGGGGAGTGGGGATGAGAGAGTCCATGAGAAGTATAAGTGAAACAAGATTGGTCACGTATTAACAGTTGTTGAAGCCAAGATGTAAATAACAACTGGTGGTTTGTCATTCTGTTATTTTATCCCTTTGTATGCATTTGAAAATTTACAGAGTAAGTTTTGTGTATATAAAACTCATTGTCAAGGAGTTGATTCCAACTTATAGCAACCCTGTAGGACAGATGAAACTGCTTCGTAGAGTTTCCGAAGAGCTACTGGTGGATTTGAACTGTGGTTGGCAACCAAGTGCTTAACCACTGCATCACCAGGGCTCCTCTGTGTCTGTGTGTCTGTGTGCGCGCACGCGCGCGTGTGTGTGTGCACGCGTGTGTGTCTGTGGTGTGTTGTGTGTGTGTTGTGTGTGCCCTGAGTAGGTTCCAACTCATAGTGATCCTACATGGCAGTAGAACTTCCTTCCTAGGCCTGGGCAGTAATTTTTATGGGAACAGGTAGAGATGTGTTTCTCCCATGAGCCTTCCTGTTGGCACCTGATCGCTTAACCAGGAGGTGCTTCATTAGAGGCACCACCAGGCCTTTAATGGAGCCTGTCTGTGGCCTCTTTCTAAAGTGATTTCCTACTGTAGTGACAGAAACTGTTGGCTTACCTGCTGCCCTCCGTGCTGTTTGAATAGTGCACATTCTTATGTTCAGCATATTTTAGTTTTTTTCTTTTATTACTGCTCCTTTTAAAAACCTTTTGTATTTTTGCTTATTTCTCTGTATGACTTCAAGTGTATGGTAAAATATATGTAACAAAATACTACTTATTTCAGCCATTTTTACATGTTAAATTCAGTGACATTCATAATAGTCCTCGGGCTATATAACAGTCACCACTGCCCTTTCCTAAAATGTTTTCACAACTGAAGCTCAGTATTCCTTATATAACCCATACTTCTTTTCCCTCCCCATCTACCTCTGGTAACCACTAATAAACTTTTGTCTCTGTGCATTTGCCTGTTCCAAGTATTTTGTCTAGGTGAGATCATACAATATTTGTTCTTTTGTTTCTGACTTCCTTCACTCAACAGAATGTTTTCAGGTTTAATCCATGTCCTAGCTTGTATCAGAACTTCATTTCTCCTTAAGACTGAAAACTGTTGCATTGTGTGTATATACGACATTTTGTTTATCCATTCAGTTATTGATGGACGTGTGGGTTTTTGCGCTTTTGGCTGTCGTGAATAATGCTGCAGTGCACAGTGGTGTACAAGGATCTGTTTGAGTCCTTGCTTTCAATTTTTTTGGCTATATACCTAGGAGTGGAATTACCAGATCACATGGCAATACTGTGTTTCACTTGGAAGAACCACCAAACTGTTGTTCACAGAAGCTGCACCCTTTTACAACCCCACCAGCAACACAGGAAGATTTCAGTTTTTTCACATCTCCTAATACTTACAGTTTTCCATTTTTCTGATGATAACTGTCCTGCTGAGAGTGAAGTGGTATCTTGTTGCAGTTTTGATTTGCACTCTCCTAAGGACCATGGGAAACCCTGGCAGTGTAGTGGTTAAGTGCTAAATCTGCAAGCCAAAAGGTTGGCAGTTTGAATCCATCAGGTGTTCCTTGGGAACTCTATGGAGGGTTCTTCTCTGTCTTATAGAGTTGCCATAAGCTGAAATCCACACACTTGTAGGCAGTGGGCTTGGTGGTTTTTTGTTTTTTATTTTTATTTTTATTTTTTTTTGGATAATGACTATGAGTCAGAATCAACTTGAAGACAATGGTTTTGGTTTGGGGTTAGTGACTAATGGTGTTGAGCATCTTTTCAAAGTTTGTTGGCCATGTGTCTGTGGTACAACTTCTATTCATTTGTCCATTTTTGTCCATTTTTTGATTTGGTGGTTTTTGTTGTTGAGTTAGAGAAGTTATTCACGTGAGATATTAAACCCTCCTCAGATACATGGTTCTGAAATATTTTATCCCATTCTGTGGGTTGTGTCTTCATTTTGTTCATAAAGTCATTTGATGCAAAATAGTTTTTAATTTTTAATTCCTGCTTATCTCTTTGGTCTTTTGTTGCTTGTGTTTTTAGTATACCTAAGAATCCATTGTTGAAAGTAAGTCCTGAAGCATTACTTTTATGTTTTGTTCAAAAAGTTTTATGGCCTTAGTTCTGATATTTAGGTCATGGATCCATTTTAATGTAATTTTATGTGTAGTGTTAAGTGTGAGTCCAACTTTACTCTTTTGTTTATGGAGATCCAGTTATCATCCCGGCATCATTTATCAACGAGACTATTTTTTCCCTGTTACACCTTTGTGAAAGATCAATTGACCATGCATGCATGGATTTCTGGACTAATCCTATTCCATTGGTCTTGTGTGTCTGTCATTATACCAGTACCAGATGATTTTTACTACTGTAGCTTTATAGTATGTTTTAAAATTTGGAAGTGTGAGTCTTCCAGCTCTTTTGTTCCTTTTCAAGATTGCTTTGGCTATTTAAGGCCTTTCGTAGTTACATATAAATTTGAAGATTGACTTTTCCTTTTCTGCAAAGAAGTCTGTTGAAATTTTGATAGGGTTTGTATTAAATCCATAGATTGCTTTGAATATTATCAATATCTTAACAATATTAAGTTTTCAAAATCTATGAACATGGAATGTCCTTCCATTCATTTACATCTTTAATTTCTTTCAGCAATGTTGTATAGTCTTCAGGATCCACATCTGTTGTCTCTCTGGTTAAATCTATTCCTAGGTGTTTTGTTCTTTTAGATGCTATTGTAAATTGAATTATTTCCTTAATTTCTTTTCTCAGAGTGCTCATTGCTGATATACAGAAATCTAACTTATTTTTGTGTGTTAACCTTATACCCTGCCACTTTGCTGAATCCATTTATTCACTCTAGTAGCTTTCTTGTGGATTCTTTGAAATTTTTTTTTTTATATATAGGATCATATCATCTAAAAACAGGCATCAATTTACTTCTTCCTTCCCAATGTGGATGCCTTCTATGTCTTTGTCTTGCCTGATTACTGTGGCTAGGACTTGCAATGTAATACTGAACAGCAATGATGAGAGCTAAGTATTTTTTTATTGAAAGCCTGTGCTGTGTCAGCCACTGTGCTGGACACCAGGGTATAACACAATGAAATGGACAAACCTCTGCTCTCACGGAGTTTACATAACTGGCTTTGAAAAGAAAAGGAATAAGGGGCTAGAGAATGATAGAGTCTTGCTAATGAGATTATATTGGCTGGAACCTCAAGGAAATGAAGGTGTGAGGGGCTTTAATCAAAATTAAAAACTCATATATCAAAGGATCTTACTAACAAAGTGAGGAAATACCCACAGAATGGGATAAAATTTCGAGGACTCATGTATTGGAGAAGGGTTTAACATCTAGAATAGTTGAAGAACTCCGGCTTGGCTGAAGCAACAGCAGTGCTGAGGCCGTGAGGTAGAAAGCAGCTTAAGCCAAGCCAGCCACGTGCCGTCGAGTAAAGTGGTTCATAAATAACCAAGAGAGGCCAGTGATGGTAGAATGGAGGATAAAGGAAGGGTAGGAGGAGGAAAAGTCAAGGAATGACATACATTAGGCCTGGAGAACTTTGAATTTTACTCTGAGTGAGTGGCAGCTTTGAACTAGGAAAGGATCTAATTTATATCAGTGGGCTCACTGTGGCTACTGTGTTGAGAATAGGCTGTAAGGGTGAGAATGCAAGCCGGGAAACCAGTTAGGAAACAGATGCAAAACTCCAGACGAGAGTGACAGAAGTTTGGGTCAGGGTGGAAGCTTCTGAAAATATTTTGAAGGTAGAGCCAGTAGGACTTATTGATTGGTATTGGTATGAAGGAGAGCGGGTCAAGAATGATGGCAGTGTTTATGACCTGAGCAAATAGTTACAGCAGAGCTGCCTTGTGTTTCCAAAGATGAGCAGACTGAAGGAGGCGCTGGTTTGCAAGTAATTGTAAGCTGTGAAATTCCTAAAACTAAGAATTTATTCTGGTATACGCTGTAGATGTGATAACTTTTTTTAATACCCCACATCAATTTAAGGACAAAGTGAGACTGCACATTGTATTGTAAATTGGAAATCCTAGAACCTGCGGAGCATTTGGCTCTAGCTGAGGGAGACGTCAAATGGTCCTAAATGAAAAGTATGTGAAATTTAGTTGTATTATAACGAATAAGCAGAATGTATTTTTAAAAAGTGAAGATAAAGCATTTAACTAAAACAAAACTCCTATCTCCCCTAGAGCTCTGCCAAAGATCTTGACCTTCAGTAGGTGTGTCTTTTATGTTTCTGAGTTAGTTTTTTTTGTTCTTTTTTTTTTTCTTTTTTGGTAGGTAAATAAACCTTTCTCTTTCTTTTTCTCTCTAGCTGGGGAATGGCAGTCAATGTGTATTCTACCTCAATAACCCAAGAGACTATGAGCAGACATGACATCATTGCTTGGGTTAACGACATAGTATCTTTAAACTACACAAAAGTGGAACAGCTTTGTTCAGGTAAGAGATTGTCTTTTAAGTATTTACCTAAATATTTGCTGTCATGTGCAAGTGTGATATTATAAGCCATGGACGTACTTTGAGTAGGAAAAAATAGATATCAGCATTGATACATAAATAAGAGGGGGAAACTCACTTATAACTGGAGAACATATGAAAAAATGTTTATGCACACCTGAGAGCTTTTGCTCTAGCTGTTGTAATGCCTCTTAAGCTGCTCTTTTCACCCTCTCTCCGCTTTCCCTGGCTAGCCACCACACTTCCTGAAACACAGACCAGGTCCTGTAACAGCAGTCTCTAGGAACTCCTAGGGCTCCGTACTGTCCTTTCTATGGGATACAGTTCAAACTCATTGGGGCTGATGTAGCCCTTTGTGTTCTGTTTTCAGTGTACCATCTCAGTGTCATATTCCACATCTCACTCCAGTCTGTCTCAGCTCCACAAAATACTTCTTGTTCCCTAAAGACTCCTTGCATTTTGAATCCTACATTGTTTCTCATGCTTCCTTTATTGTGAAGGTCTTTCCTTTTCATATGTGGTGAAATCCCATTCACAAATTAAAATCCAGCTGAGTTACCACCATCTCTGTGAAGCATCTTAACCCCCAGGCTTTGTGGTGTTCCCATAACACTGTATTACCCACCACTGTGGCCGCCTGTCCAGAATAAAACTTGCCATGCTGTGGTGTAATGTCTAACTCTTAACTCCTTCTCAGGGACAGATTTCTCAGTAAGCAAAGTAAGCACGTGGTTGGGGCATCAACCAAACAGGAGCACCAGTCATCCAAAGCAAAGACCCATAGATGCCAAGCAAAGAAAAAAGCAAGTGCTGTGGTAGATGCAGACTGGCAGGGCACTAGATGAAGCGTCCCAGCTCCAGTGCATGAAAATGTGCTGGCTAGAAATAAACATTCATGCAGAGTCACAAGGGGATCCATGCACGAGGTTGGTTTAAGCTATGAGGCCCCTACCAATTCAACAACTTCATTTGACATCTGTCTCTGCTGGTGCCCTCGCATGTAATTGAAACTCCTTATCTCAGCAGATCTCTTGGGCGTGTACTACTTCTTTGTAATAAACAGGAGGCAGGGCAGGCTATCAAATCTTTAACTCTCGCTACATTTACTCAATAGGGGGCACCATAGATTATCAGTGTTTAGAGCCCTCATATGCCTTAATCTGGCTCTGCACTGCTTGAAGATCCTGCAAGTCTTTGAAGGCAGAAGTGTATTTTATTCGTTGTCACATACCTGTAGTGGTACCACACCTGATGCAGAATAGATCTACAAGAAGTGTCTGTTTAGGTAAACTTGTTTAAAAAGTAAAAAGATTCTATTTCAATGATAAAGTATGGGCATGTTATAAAAAGATGTTAGAGGCATCTTAAAGTGCTTTGTTCTGATAAATAATAAATACTATAGAAGTTAAGAGTATTTATCAAAGAAATAGTCTTCCTTTGTAAACTTAAGTATTTTTTTTATGAACTAGTAGATGAGAGCATAAGCAGGTAAGAGAGTTCTTCTCTGCCTCTGACTCTAACATGAGTATAGTTTTAGAAAATAGAAAATACCACTCAGATGTATTCAATGAAAATGCAGTAGGCATGGTAGAAATGAAGAAGTCGTCACTTTTAGCTAGTACAGTGATATTACATGTTCCACCAACTTCCTAGTTGGTTTGTGTAAAAAGATTTTGTGTAATGCATTCTAGATTGGAAAAGCCCCCAATGTCTGAGTAAAGGCAGTAATCACTATTCAGATCATTCTTGTGCCACCCCCACCAGTGTGTATGCTCTGCTTTTGCTGGATATGGATGGGTCAGAGAAGACAGACTTTCAGTACTAATGAATGACATCTCTTCTCCCTGGATCATTTTACCCTTGAGGAGGACAGAAAAGTTAGCTAGAATCAGGGCATTGCCTCTGTTTGCCTAGACCTCAGATGTGATATCCTGTGACTATGAGTCCAGCCAAGCCAGCCATGAGGTCAGCAGTAAGTGCCAAATGGTCACTTCTTCAGCCTTCAGTACAAGCTCACTTAGCCTTTGATGTGTGTCAGTTGGTTGCCTGCTGAAATGGCTCTCAGTGTAGCTTTCAGAAACAATACCTACTACATCTTGCTTGACTTTGAATCTCTGTCAGTGGGATTTTGTTGTGCTGTTGATGTTCTTGCTGCACATGACTGGAGTTCTGTAATAGCTTATTTTTAATTTAGTGAGGGAAAAAGCAGTGTTTCTCTGTTATTAGCAATCGCTTGTAAGTAAGTGGACATACCACTTTATATGGTAATTGTCAGTCTTTCTTTTCACAAAACAGTGGGCCACGGAATAGGAATTACACCTTTCTATCTTTTGGTTCTGATGCCTAGCACAGTGCCTGATACATACTGTTCCCTCAGAAATGCTCACTTTGGGGATGAATAAAAATTCATTTGCAGCTGCTACGAAGCAAAGACAAAAATTTATATTTTAACCTACTGAGGAGGTGTATATACATATGGGGGGATGGGGTTGGTTATCAAAGAAAAGAAGACAAGAAGGAAGGGATAAGGAAAAGAGGTTGTAGAGGAGAGGAAATTTCCAGTCATTTCTTGTGCAGAAATGTCATCCAGCCTTTTAAATGTTAAAAGATCTCGTAAGGAGCTTCCTGTGCAAACAGCGTGGACAGTTGCTGGTAGCAAATGAGAGATAAGCTAATTAGGATATATTTTTTAAATACAATAGAAAATGTGTATGAGTAATGTACGTAATTTGTCTGCAGATACGTAATTTGTCTGCAGATACCTTAAACTTTCTCATAAGCCTTTAAGGCAAGTTCAATAGAATTTGAATCATCATTTGTGAAGGATTCTTGTAGCATCTCTTTTGCACTGTTAACGAAAGCATTTGGTGTAAGTTTTACAACCCCTTGTAGCCACAGCATTATTAGGTATCGCATGTTAAAAGTCTGTAGAAAAATTTTGATCACTATTGAACAGGTAGTGTCCATTAGGGTAATTCATTTAGTACCTAAGATGATGAGGTTTTGGATCAGAAGTACAGAGCGAATTTTGAGGGCCCATTGTCAGACTCAACTCGACAGCAGTGGGTTTGGTTTTTTTTGTGCTCTGAAATATACATGTTTTGTTCAAAACACTTTAAACTCTATGGTAGAGAGACAGTTTATCTTAGGCAGTAGTTTCCTCAAAGCATGATCTCCATTTGCATGTATAGTCTTCTCTTGACTTTGTTACAAATGCAGATTCTCAGGCTCCTAGACCTTTTAAATTGGAATCTCTGGCTTGGAATCTTAGAGATGCATGTTGTAACATCCCAAGTAATTTTCCTGCAACCTTGCAGTCTATTTTAGAGAAGCCCCAAACCACTCAAAGTAAAATTAAATTGTCTAAAACCTATCTGGCACAGTTTCCTTATTTATAATTTAAAATGTGACCTTTTTTTTTGTTTCTAGTGATGGCATTTAGCAGGAAGACGCTGTCTTTGTGTTTATTTATTTATGAATTTATTTATTTATCCCCTTGCTTGTTCTGGAAGGAAGGCAGTTAAGGCAGCCAGAACAGTGCAGTTACGATAAGAACAAAACCAAATATTGCCAACCTAAGTTGATTTAAAGCCAAGTGCCATCGAGTTGGATCTGAATCTTCATCATATTTATGAACGGTCATTAATATCATGTATTTTTCCTTCAAATTTTATTTTAATCCCTTTGAGCTTATATGTGGGATTCTATTTTTGTGAAAGCTCTGGAAAAATGTACAAAATACTTTCATGTATTTAAATTGACTTTTTTTCATGTACAGAAATATCATTTCTCAAGTTGTTTCCTAAAGGCTGTGCTTCAGTTGTAGAAGACCCCTTTTGTATTATTTTTTCCCTACGTGTATTATTTTCTATTTTATTTCCAGCTAAGAGATGTCCCCTAGCTAATATTAAAACTAACATTGGCTTTTCTGTACCTCATAAAAACCTGAAAAATTGCCTCACATTTGTGTTCCATTTTCTTCAAAATTTCCATCTTTTATATAACTTCTCGTTTCCATTTCCACTACTGAAATTCATGCAAGCATTCTAAAACACTTTTAGAGGAAAAATATTGTGAGAAGGGGTAACACTTAGAAATACACTAGGGTAAGTTGGAAAACAATGAAAATGATTTCATCTTATCTCCTATTTGTTTGCCTTTTTACCCTAAGGGTGTATAAAACCTTATGAATTTTTCTTTGAACACTAAATCTAGGTCATGTAATCACATGCTTGTTTGGTATGCATTTCTTTCTTATCAAATGCACCTTTAAAGTAAGACAGTTGACTGTAAATTGAGAGTGCTATCAGTGGATGGGAAGCCCTGGTGGTATGGTGGTTAAGTGCTATGGCTGCTAGCCAAAAGGTGAGCAGTTCAAATCCACCAAGCACTCCTAGAAACTCTATGGGGCAGTTCTACTCTCTCTTACAGGGTCCCTATGAGTCAGAATTGACTTGACAGCTGTGGGTTTGTTTTGGGGGGTACATTTTATAGGGTCACTGTGAGCTGGAGTTGACTCTTTGGCAGTAGGTTTGATCTGATGTCAGTGGGTAAGACTATGACCATACTAATACAACAGTATTAATCTCACCTAGGTTTAATGCTGGTTTTGAAAGTATTTGTGGGTTTCCCACAGTAGAAGGGAGGATTGAACCAAATGAAATATCAGATTGGTTCAGCCTGGAAGTATTTTTGTTCATTTGTTTTATAACATTTATGAAGCTGTGGAGTGGGGTGGCTTGGTAGTAAGATGTTTTATTTTTGCCTGAGTATCACCTGAAACCAGTTCATTAGATGTTTTATAAAGTATTCAAAGGGAGAAATGGATAGCAAGCTTGCTAAAAATCCCTTTAAAAAGATCTAGCAGTGTTAAATACCGTGTATAACATATACTTTATATAACCATATACCTTATATAACATAGACCTCATATAAATAGCAATGTTAAATACCTTAGGTGCCATCAACTCAGTGACCCCTCCCGTGTGACAGTAGAACTGCACCGTAGGGCTTTCTAGGCTGTAATCTTTACAGGAGCAGACTGCCAGGTCTTTCTCCCAAGGAGCCGCTGGGTGGGTTCCTGCAGAGCACTCAACTGTTGCGCACAGGGCAGCTTACTGGAGGTGACAGGAAAAGTAGAGGATTACCTGTTTTCTCCAGTCATAAGATATCGGCCACCGCTTGCTTAAAACTTATTTCTGATACTCATTTTTTGGTGTCCCTGTCGTCTTCGTTAGGCTGGGGTCTAAGCCATCAAAGCATTGCATCCAATGCTGGGGCACTTGCAGAGCGTGGCCCACTGATCACCTATCTAGTGGTATCCTGTGCACTGGGAGATGAGCACAGCCTGCCTGTTGGACTCCGTGCCACCTCCCCTTCCTCCTTTCCACTCACTCCACAGGGCAAGCAAACAACTGACTAAAATTACGGCGAGTCCACCTGTGACAGGAGCACTGCAGCCCCGTCACTGTACCTGGCTGTGCTGGTCGGTAGCTTGGTTATTTTCCTGAGCTTTTTACTCTTTTAATAAGATGTCGTTAGACTTGGGAGTCCTCAGGTGCAAATGGTTAGAACAGTCGGCTTCACAGGAGGACTGGTGCACTGAGTTCGTCCGGAGGTACCTTGGAAGAAGGGCTGTCTACTCTGAGAAGTCAACCGCAGAAAACCCTGGGGAGCACGGTTCTGCCCATACACATGTGGGGTCGAGTCGACTGTATGGCAGTTGGTAATTTGAATTAAACCTTTCTTTTAGATGGAAGCATTAAATATTTTCTTGACTAGCTTTGAAAAAAAATAAAAATGATCCAGATTTGATTCAATTTATGCCTCTCCAGAGTGGTTCCATCTTTGTCGTGGATCAAGTTTCTTATACTTAGTTCTTCCAGGAAAGCCCATGAATCTGCCTGAGTATATTGTGGTCACATTCACTGTTCCCAACACCATGTAAAGGGCTCTGATTTACAGTAACACTCTAGGATTCCACACAGGTGCAGCCAAGCTGTGTCCAGGGCCTATGGTACAGGTGTCCCTGGTTTGCCCTGGTGACAGTTTTTCCGGAGCCCAGCAGAGCATTTTTTGTGACCATTTTTGGCTATAGAATGTCCTTATTAAATAGGCTGATCCCAGTCTCTTGTGGCATCCCTTGTGCCTTCTCTCTGCTGTCAGGAAGACAGGTTAGTGATGAAATCAGCTCAGAGTCTAAATTTAGTTGGGCTTCGCTGGTAGCTCTCTTGCCCTGAAACCAAGTAAGGCTATTCAGTCAGTGTCTGTAAGCTCAAGAGCTTATTCGCTTTATAAAATTGTAGACTTATTGCTGGAAGAAGGCTAAGTCATCCTAGATTGTGTTACTATTGTTAGAGATATAATTGTATTATACTGGAATGTTATTCATATTTGTGATGTATTAGAGGATTACTTTTTATGACAGTTTTTCTCGGATTTTGCTTGGCTTAAGCTAATTTTAAAATCAGTTTGCTTGGTCTCAATATGCCATCTAATTGGAGAGAAAAATGTCAGAAACTGCCTTGGGTAATGGGGAGAAAGTAAAATACTCGTGTCTCCACTAATGCCTTGTTTGAAAGGGAGTTTAATATTTCAACAGAATATACAGTACAGTACTGATTCCATCTGCATTCACTTATTCTCCTGTATGTTGATGCTTTGTTGCTGAAAAGAAACCTAATTTTGTGTTTTTATTTTTATTGGGAGTTCTTTCTGTTTACTGCTCTTTCAGTGCTAAATACCACAGTGGGGAAAATGTGTGTGTATGTTCACCTTCGTTTGTCATACTTCCCCATAATTTTTAATACATTTATGTGTACAATATATGAAAACAATCAGCTACATCATCTGTCTCTTTACTGTATTTGGTTCTCATGATCAGTTTGATTTTATTTAACACATGTTTTGAGCCCTTTTTTGGGTTGGGCCCTGGAGGCCCAGTGATAAATCAGATGACGTCATTGCTGTAGAGGACAGCAGGGCCATGGGGCTCAGCCCCAGAAACGATGAGGGACGCACTGTGGTCACTTGCTATTTTGGAAGAGCTTTGGACATTCAGAGGAAGAAAGAAAAGAAGGAGAGTGGGGAGATGGGAAGTCAGCAGGGAAAGACATGCAGACGTCTGGGGCATGGCTAGCTTCTGCCTGGATGACATAGAACGGCCACAGTATGGAAACAACTCAGAAAT
Source organism: Heterohyrax brucei (assembly GCA_028571685.1). Taxonomy (NCBI): domain Eukaryota; kingdom Metazoa; phylum Chordata; class Mammalia; order Hyracoidea; family Procaviidae; genus Heterohyrax; species Heterohyrax brucei. The sequence continues at coordinate 44,557,444 of CM053152.1, forward strand.
GCCCTCTTGGGCCAGATGGAGTGACCCAGGAGGTAGAATAAGGTGTGGAGTACTTAGTTTCCTTCACCCTAACTCCCGAAGCTAGGATGGCTTTTCTTTTTTATTTTAATTTTTAAATTTAATTTATTTTGTTGTTGTTGCAGAGAATACACACAGCAAAACCTGCACCAGCTCAGCAGTTTTCACGTGTACCACTCCATGACACCCGTTACGTTCCACTGGTGTGCCAGCATTCTCACCCTCCTTTTCTGAGTTGTTCCTCACCCTTTAACGTAAACTGAGAATCCCCTAAGGTGCTTATCTAATCTTTCAGCGAGTTGTTGTCAGTTCGATTTTATATCCATAGTTCTTAAAAGAGCAGTAATGCTCAAAGCAGGCATTTTTTAGTAGTTAAGCTAAACCATTGTTTGGTTTTAAGAAGACTTCAGGGGATACTTTCGGTTTATGATTTCTGGATTATCTCAGGGCTCATCCACTCTTATGGCTCCAGAAAGTCTGGAGTGCATGAGAAGTTGAAATTCTGTTCTACATTTTACCCCTTTTGATGAGGATTCTCCTATAGAATCTGTGATCAAAATGTTCAGTAATAGTACCCAGGCACGATCCAGTTCTTCTGGTCTCCTGCCAAATTAGGCATTTGTTCACGGAGCCTTTCTTTTTTTAACATGCGTGCTCAGGTCACTCATAGACATGGCCTGTGTTACAGACAGTGCTAAAATACATGAAGGATGTCATCTCCTCGAAGAAAAATGTAAAGAGTTTTTTCTTGATGACCTCAGTGTATAAATATGTGAAAATCGTCTTTACTTGTTTAAAACAACTGTGTAAACATGTAGGATATACACAGGAAACCGTAAAATTGCTAACTTCTTTGAGAAGAATACAACAAATATTTTTCATTTCTGTAAGCCAGACCTCAGTGATAACTGCTCAGACCTCTCACTGGATAGGAGTCAGGTACCTACACTAGCACTGTCACACTGTAAGTCCTTTCGCTTCTTGTCTGTTTCTACAGGCGTCCCTTCTGGATCGTGGGAAGCACCATAAATAGGGGCTAATTAAAAAAACAGGCTGTAGGATATGGAGTACCTGAAATATAATTATTGAAGGCTCGCAGTATATATATTTCATGAGTAATCAAGGACCATATGCCGTGTGATCAAAATGAACTTAGTATAGTGCTGTAACAGGGATGGTGACATAATTGTAATAAATATGAATTAATGATTGCCTTTGAGAATTTACAGTAAAACCACAAAATTTTTAATAATTGTGAGAATTTTACAAAGCAGTGCTATTAGTTAAATCTTAGCCTTCTACCTCCTGTTGTTTTCTCTGGGACGATTCCCAAATAGCATAGATGAGTGGGGTCTTCAAGATTCTTATTAAGTGTATAACTCACTCAAAAAGTCTTTATCATACAAGTTAAAAACCTCTTCTCCTATAATGTTGTCTCTGCTTTATAAGATGCTTTCTTTTAAAGCATATGATCATAGGCTTATTTTGAAGTTATTCACCAAAATCTATAAAAACAAGTTGTAACAACAGCACAATAAAAAATATATGTTCTGACACATAGAAAGTAATGTTTGAAATTTCTAAGGATGTCAATTACTTATGAGTTTGTTCCTTATAAAACATGATTTTAGATTCATACTGCTATTTTTTTCTTTTTCTTCCTTTTTAATTTAAATCTCCATTTTAAAGACTAGCAGAAAGAGTATAAATTTTAGAGAGAATAATTTCCTTTTAGAAATGAATTTGTGATTACTTAAGGAACTCCTATGTTTATCTGGGGAAAGACTTAAGAACTGGAGAAATCTGAAATGTTGATAAACTAAATCTAACCCTTCATGGCTGGTGGGAGGCCAAGGACCTCATTTTTGGTCTGTGGTTCTTTGCCCTTTGAATCTAAAGCATGTATTTTAGAGAATCATGTTTCATATCTGAGACAGCTAAGTTCAAGCTCATTCATTTTTTATAACTGATTATTGTAACCAGGCACATAATACATAGCTTCATGTGTAAGGTTCAGGATGATGTCATAATACCTCTGTTTTTATATACCTTTCCCATTTTCAACTCATGAGTCAAACCTGACTCCACGGCAGTAGGTTTGATTTGGGTTCCCATTTTCATTATGCTTTTGCATGTATTATTTCTTTGGATTCTTTGAATTCTTAATAATAATTTTTTTAGACTCGGTTGTTTGCAGCTGATTCTAGAGCTGGGGTCCCCTTGTCTCACAGCCTCGTGCCCTCACTAATACGTGGTGGCTACGAGTGTGGTGTGGTGTGCGCGCGCGTTTGGGAGCGCTGCTGTGCACACGTGCCCGAGTACCCGTCTGATCTTGGCTGTATCAGTTCCTCAGGAACGCATTAAGGATCTACTCGTATAAGAACGGGGGAGACAGAAAATCTGTGTCTCCACCCTTTGTGTCTCATTCGAGTTAAAGAACTGAGACACACCTAGTGGTGATTCTAATGGTGAGTGATGTCTCATCGTGAAGAACGTTCTCACCAAAGGTAGAAAGACTGGGGTAGAAACACCCAGGCGTTAGCCCCAGGTCTCATACTTCTTACTCTACCTACCAGGAGTAAGGGGGAAAGATCTTCCCCTTCTCTCTTCATGTCCTCCTTTCTGCCTTTCCTACTCCAGCCTGTCCCCACCTGCCTTAGAAGAGCTTTTCCGCTCCTTAGAAAAATTCCTCACCGGTGAGTCAACAGCCAGAAGCATGTCTCTTTATAGATACTCAGGCACAAGTGCACACGTCACCGTTTAAATCCCATGAATATGGCCATTTTCTCAAGTTGAACTCGACTTGAATCAGTTTGAATGTGAGAAGACTCCACAACCTTGTGTTCCTTCTTTCTGTGTTACTGAGGAAAATAGACAATCTTTTAAAACCATTTTGTTGCAGTCTTGGTTCCTTAAAGAATTTATTTTATCAAGGTATCACTGTTCTCCGTATATTCAGTTAGTAAACTTGTATTGTGCTAGCTATGACAGGAGGCATATTTCTCTTACCTCTTTAATGTAGAAAGTTGATGTCTTAGTCTTAAATAAAGCACTGTGTGAACACAACATTTAAAAATAGTCGCCTGTTTCTCATGCAGTTCAGTACTGTTGTTTCCGTACCTGTTTCCCAGCTGTTTGCAGTTCCTGAACCTTTTCTGCATAGAAATTCTGCACCATGGTTTGTATTTGTAGCAGTGTTAGCACCATAGAAAGATGAATTGATAACATTCCCAGTTTTAAAAGGCTACTCGCTAATCAACTTAGAGAAAGAACTATTAAACTGCAAATCAAACTGCTAGTTGGATCCCATAGCCATTATAGTGAAACAGTTTTGCACTAGGAGCAGAATAGAGGACGTGATAGCGGACTGAGCCTTGATGTATAAGAAGTTTCTACTCAAGTGTGTTGTTGTGGTTGGGTGCTATTGAGTTGTTTCCAACTCTCAATCATCCACTGTGACAGAACAGAACTGCCCCCATAGGATTTCATAGATTATAATCTTTACGGAAGCAGGTCACCAGGTCTTTCTCCTACAAAGCTACCAACCATTCAGTTGCAGCTGAGCGCTTAAACCATTACACCACCAGGAGGGACAAAAGGACGTTTTAGGAAGAAAAAGTTTGAACAAGGCAGAGAGCATATGACGTATATGTGTGGCCATGCGTGCATATGGCATGTGAAATTTACATTAGCATTTAAGGCAATAGAAGAGGGACAGTGGTGCAGTGGTTAAGTACTCCGCTGTTAACCAGAAGATTGGAGTTCAGACCCCAGCCAGCAGCTTCAGGAGAAAGACCTGAGGGTTTGCTTCAGTGGAGATTACAGCTCGGAAAGCCTCATGCAGCAGTTCTTTCCCAGGGGATCTCTGTAAGTGGAGAATCAGCTCTACAGCACCTAACAGCAGCATTTCATGTGATAAATGCTGTCATTTTCAAAGAAAGGAAACATTATTATAGTCCAGAAAAGCATCGTATCTTACTATCATTTGAGTCTTTGGCCTTAGAACAGAACTCTGCAAATTTAGTGAGTGGTCAGTAAACATATATGAAATTAAATTGAATTGAAATGCTCATAAAGCTAAGTTTTTTCCTATGGATAAGATTTGTGTAGAAGAGATGGAGATTTTGAATAAAGATTCTGTCTTAGATATCTAGTGCTGCTACATAAATACCACAAATGAATGGCTTTAGCAAATTTATTTTCTTGTAATTGAGGAGGCTAGAGCCTGAATTCCATGATCAGTGGCTCTAGGGGAAGGCGTTCTCTCTCTCAGCTCTAGAGGATAGCCTTTGTTTCTTCTGAGCTTCTGCTTCTGGGTCATTTTCACTTAGTTTGGCATCTCGCTTCCCTCATTTCCCCATCTCTACTGTGCTGTGTTCACGTGTGAATCTGAATTGACTTTGTTTTGCTGGTATATCTCAAAAGAGCCTGATTCAAGATGCACTCTCACTGATTTTGCCTCAAAGACAACCTACTCCTAAATGGGATTATTATCACAGGAATAGACGTTAAGAGTTTACAGCACATTTTGGGGGGACATAAGTCAATCCATAGTAGGTACTACTTAGGTATTGTTTTGATGTTCTACACATTGCCTTATTGATTCCAGCAGTCAGCAGACATTTAGCACGTATGATGTATCAGATGGTAGGCTAAGGAGCTGTGATACAGCAAGAAGTTAAAAGAAGAGAAGCAGAGAGGCAGAGAGAGGTCATGGCCAGGTATGACCTGTTTCTTTGTTTTCAAAGTTCACGTTGCATACCTTTTTGCATTTAGAACATACAAATTCTTTGCTTTTCAGTTTACTTGATTATAGAGTAAAGGTCCCTGGACAGAAGTAGGTATGTAGCTTTCCTAGCCCTCAAACAGCCTAGAACACTAATAAGTGTGTGAATATCAGAAATATTAGTAGGCCTACTAATTTTTGTAAAGTTAAGATGATGAAGCTCTGTAGCTTCAAGTCTTGCTGCCCTTCAGAAGAAAGGATTTTTTTTTTCCGAATTTTAACACTTACAGTTTTTCAGACTTGTTACTATAAAAAGGAGGGTCAGAAATCACTGTCAAATGTTTGGGCATGTTAGAATTGCGTACCTGGGAACAGAATAATTGAATTGCTTGGCAACTCTTAAAATAACCACCAGATTGAGTTTTTTCCACCCTGAAACCATTACGTAATTCTGGCAGATAGCAAGGTACCTTTCTGTCTTTGTCACCTCCCTTCCCAGGGTGTGTTCTTACCCAATTATCAACCTCGTAAGCATTTATGACTTAAATCATTTGATGGTAAGAAGCATATAAATGTGAAATTAAGGCCCATACTTTTTTTGCTGTTTCTCTTCATATCCTCCGTAAGAAGTATCAAACTCCATTTTTATTTCTCCTAGATCAGTTTCATATCAATTCATGGAAGAGCTTTAGAATACAGTAGAAGGAGCATTTTAGTGAAAATGTGTTTAACCTTAAGAGTAGACATTAATTGTGTTAAAATCTATAAATCCATAAAAACAATAGGAAAGCCTTCTCTTTTTTTGAATTATTAAAATAAAATTCCACTTTTATTTCTGTTGTGGCCATGTGATTGAATCCCTGAAGTAAATACTTTACATACCTCGTAGTAAGTTGTATTCCTTCTAATACCTGAATTGTATTTGAAAAAGCAAAGTGTTCTGAGATTAACGTGTGAAATACAGAGAGTGAATTGTGTTACAACAGTGTTCTGTTAGTTATTATTATTACAGTTTTTATGAGTGGTGTGTGCAGTTACTCTTGAATTTATCTTTAACTGCTGGGGCATCCTTTGATGCCAGCCCTGACCTGCTGAGCTTTCCGTAGCCACTGGTCCTCTCCTCAGGGTGCTGTGGGGAAGAGACTGCGTTCATCCAAGACCTTGTAGTTCTGTTGTTGAGTACTGTCCAGTCATTTCCAACACAGTGTCTCTCTGAACAACAGAATGAAACTGCCTGGTCCTGCTGCATCCTCAGCATCATTGCTGTGCTTGAGCCCAGTGTTGTAGTCCTGTCAGTCCATCTCAGTATGCCTCTTCCTCTTTTTCACTCACCCTCTACCAAGCTTGATGTTTTTCTGTAGGGACTGTTCTCTCCTGATAATGTGTCCACGTTCTGCCATGCATGATGTCCTTCTGCAAGGACCAGTCCTGCCTGATAATGTGTCCAAAGCAGATGAGATGAAGTCTCCTCATCCTTGCTTCTAAGAAGCATTCTGGCTGTAACACTTTTGAGAAAACGTGTTCATTCTCTTGGCAATCTATGGTGTGTTCCATATTCTTTGCCAACACCAGAATTCAAAGGTGTCAGTTCTTTGGTCTTCCTTATTCATTGTCCAGCTTTTGTATGTACATGAGGCAACTGAAAAAACCATGGGTTGGGTTAGGTATACCTTTGTCCTTAAAGTGATATCCTTGCTTTTTAACAGTTTTTAACATTGCAGTAAAGGGTATTATGGAAACCCTGGTGGCGTAGTGGTTAATAGGTCAGTGGCTCAAATCTACCAGACACTTCTTGGAAACTTGATGGGGCAATTCTGCTGTGTCCTGTAGGGTCACTAAGAGTTGGAATTGACTTGTCAGCAGTGGGCTTGGTCTTGGTTTTAGAGGACATCACTGTTGTGGGTAAAGGCTGGTGGGTTGGGTTGAGGTGGGGTAGAGTTAGTAAACTGTCCACCAGGAAGCCTTGGAGAAAGGTGAAATGGCATATTTATGGAAGAACACTCAATCTCTTGGTCCCCAGCCCCAGGCTCAGTGATCTCACTCACAAAAAAGAGCAACCTCAGACAGAGGTGCATTGTGTAGATACAGTTGGCAGTAGTCCTCTCATCCACTGTAGCTTACACAGCGTACTAAAAGCCTCTCCTTTGGCTACAATGTCTGGACTTCATAGAGCAGCCACTCATAAATAACAGTTGAGTGAATGATGTGAGCAGTGACATAGCAGAAGTTCCCTGACAAACTGGAAAGTGTGAAAACTTGAAATTTCTTACCCATAGTCTCATTTGTCTTCAAAATAGATAATGCTTTTAAAATTGGAGCTTAAAAATGAAATCGTGCAGACACCCTGCTCTACAAACACTTGTGTGCAGAAATCACTACTGGTTCCCCACTGCCTACCACATGAAGTATGAACTGCTTTCTGGACATTTAAAGCTTTGAGCAATGGTCCCAACCCCACTTACCCACATTTATTCTCATTGCTCCCCTACCTGTAGCCTGCACTCGGCTAACACACCTTTCACCTATAGCTTCTAGTTCTCTGTCTTTGCTTGGAATGCTTCTTTTGAGGGGCATCTCAAATGTTACCATCTTCACCTTCTTCCTGATCACCTTCACCACAGTATGAGCTATCCCTCTTTAATTTTTTTGTAGCTCTGTTAAGTCTTAGGGTCATTGAATTCTCATTTTAAGCCTTCAACATTGAGGACTGGAAATTACAATGTAAGTTTGATTTGGCTTTCTCTGTTTGACAGTATTAACTACTGTTTTATGGGTTTTCATTGGGCAAAATTTTTGAAACAACTACTTTATTATCTGTGTGCCTCTGTCGTGTAGTTGGAAAACCTGATGAAATGGTGGTTAAGTGCTGTAGCTGCTAACCAAACAGTCAGCAGTGTGAACTCACCAAGCACTCCGTGGAATCTCTGTGGCACAGTTCTGCTCTGTCCTACAGAGTCACTGTGAGTCATTATTTTAGTCATCTGGTGCTGCTATAACAGAAACAGCATGAGTGGATGGCTTTAAAAAGGGAAAGTTTATTCTCACATAGTCCAGTAGAGTCCAAGTTCAGAGTGTCCTATCCTGGGGAAGACTTTCCTTCTTTGTCGGTGCATCAGTCTTTGGTCAGGGAGCATCTCGGCACGGGAACCTCAGTCTGAAGGATGTGCTCTACTCCCAGTGCTGCTTTCTTGTTGATGGGAGGTTCCCAACTCTCTGCTTGCTTCCTTTCCCTTCTATGTCTTATAAAATGACAGGATAAAAGGTGGTACACGCCACACTCCAGGGAAACTCCCTTTACGTTGGTTCTGGGAGGTAACCTTAGAAAGGGTGTTACAGTCCCACCGTAATCGTCTTTAACATAATCTACTCTGTTAACCACAGGCAGAGATTAGGATTTATAGCATCAGAAGATCACACAATACTGGGAATCATGACCCAGTCAAGTTGTTGTGCACGTTTTAGGGGGCACATAATCCATGACACTCATCTTGATGGTAATGGGTTTTTCTGTCACATAGGTAAGCACTTAAGTATGGTTGTTTTATGCTTTGGCTAGATGTTCTGTGCATGTGTCTCTGGTCTCTCAAAACAGAGTTAGGTCCTTCTTTGAAATCAGAATCTTACTTCGCAGTAAATGTTTGTTGGTCTATTTATCACTGATTAATAAATAAGGTAGCATGGACTTTTGTTCAGTGGTGACCTATAATGACAACAATTAGATGGGAAATCTCTTATATGTTCAGGAGCTTGCCTCCTACTGAAACCATTCATAATTTAAATCTCTCCCTGTTACATAGTAATACAATTTCAAGATTTTGTTTGTTTGTTTTACTAAATCTTTTTGTCCATGAACTTAGAGGAGGATAATACAGATATGTGAAAATGTGTGACTGTGCCAAGTAAAAATATTGCATCCCCTGATAACTACATTTTTATGGAACTTTCTGTTTTGGTGACTGTAATGAGAAGGCTGACCTCTCCAGAAAGGTTTCATATGTACCATTCTAACTTGTTTCTCATTTGTAGTGAAGGCTTTGGGTGTAGTGAAGGCTTTGGGTGTCTCCCTTTCTTCTCTGTCTGAAATGCCAGATTCTAACTTTAGCTCTATTCTCGGGCTCCAGCCTCTGGGTCGTCTCACTGCCAACTTCAGTATCAGCCTCCCTGGTAGCCAGTAACATTGTGTACTGCACATCGCTCCTGGCAGTGAGTTTATGGTAATGCACACCATTCCTGACTTGTGCTCTGAGTTCTTCTCTTGCTTCCTTCATTCTTGACTCAAGTGTGGAGGCCAAATCTGGGTCCACAAAACAGGATGTGTCCGACAGCCTGTTTTGGTGAAATCTGATGAGCTCATTACTCTAAAGGAAATCGCTTGTGTCAGAAACTGAGGGTGAAGCTGAGTACCGTGCACCGGGTCATCGATCAGCAGATGAAATGAGATATTTCAGGACAATAGATCATTCTTCACTGGCCAGTTCTTAGTTTTCCCAGTTGACTAAATTGTTTTCTGTATTGATGAGTCAATAGATAGGTTGACATTTTTTCCCACTATAACATTAAAATGCAAGTTATAGGGCAGTTACTATTTAACTAAATAAAACAAATACAAGTAGTTAATCCTCTGTGTTCTTTGCATTCCCGTTTTTATGCAGAAGATGCTATAAAAACTAGTCTATGAAAATTATTTTCACAAATACCGCTCTTAAAACATCAGCTCTGCCTCTGGAACAACTGCCTCGTGTGTCATGAGATCAGAAGGTTCGATAGAAGACTATTGATCAAAAGGCAGCATATGTGGAACAGAATTTTGAACTCCCATGAAATCTAGACTTTCTGGAACCATAGAGGCCAGACAAGTCCCTGAAACAGTTGCCCTAAAATAATCTTGAAACCTGAAACCAAAAATATTCCCTGAAGTCTTCTTAAAACCAAATAGGTAAATTAGTAAAGGATGTCTCCCTTGAGCATTATGCTATTTTGAGAACCATCTGTGTGGAATCCAGTTGACAATAGCACCTTGAAAGATTAGATTGGAAACTCAGGGGACAATGAGTTTATGGTAATGGAGGAGGAACAGTTTATAAAAGAAGGGTGAGGATGGTTAAACAACTTAAAGAAAGTAATCAATGTCACTGAATTGTACATGTGTAAATTGTTGAACTGGTGGTATATGTTCTGCTCTGTATATTATCTGCAACAGTAAAAAGATATTAAAAATTATGTATTTATATAAATATATAAATCATTAGATAAAAAAATCTCTAATTATTTCCATAAAATTTATTTATAAGAAAAATATTGGCCCTAAATCATAAATCAAGGGCTGTTTAGTATGTAGATCTTTAATATACTGAAATTTCCTATTGAAAGATATAGAAAAATACCCTTCATTCTTCCATGGTAAGAAGCATTACTGGTTTTCTATAAAGCATGTTTTTCTATCAGATCAGTAAGATATGCTGTTCTGCAAGTTTCCTTTAAAAAGTTAGCTTTAAAGGTAACTACAGCTGCTAACCAAAAGGTCAGCAGTTCAAATCCACAGGTGCTCTTTGGAAACTGGCCAGTTCTCCTCTGTCATGCAGGGTTGTTGGGAGTTCGAATCAACTTGACAGCAATGAGTTTTTTGCTTGTTTTCAAGAAACTGTGGTGGCTGTGAACCCGAAGCTTAGCATGAACCACCAAGCACTCCTGGGAAACCCTATAGGGCAGTTCTGCTGTGTGCTTGTAGGGTCTCTAGGAGTTGGAATTGACCCAGTAACAGTGGATTTCAGTGGGCTTTGACTCTTTAAAGTATTCCTGGATCATGAAGGTAGGTTGTGAATATACAAGAGCTTTGGCTGCTAACCAAACAGTTGGCAGTTTGAAGCCACCAGTCTGTCTTTGGAAACTCGGGGCATTCTGTCGTAAAAGGTCACTAAAGGAACCAACTGAGCAGCAGTGGGTTTAGCTGCAGTTTGCATCAATGTTATGAAATTCTTCAGGTTTTTGTATCATAAAATTAGTTTAAAACAAAAAACCGAGGGCATTTGTCAGTTGAAAGCCCAACCATGTGGTCTGGCAAAGCCTTTTAATTCATCTGCTGATAATCTTTAAAAGTCCATTTGCCTGGAAAATGATTGCAAGCTGATTTCTTTGTCTAATAAAGAAAGAGAGATGAAAATGTTCTTTGACAGCTTTCTCTGTGTGTGGAAAGGAGACCGGATGGAGTGCTTTTCAGCACTCTGCACAGTTCCTATCAGCCATCTCTTTGTGTCTGTGGGAGCTGAGACCTTCCTCTGGTTAATGCTCCTTTTCTTCTATGTGGAATCAGTTTGAAAGATACTTGTCTTTGGGAGTATGCACAATATGGATAAAATGTTTCTGACTCAGAGGCAGTGAGAAGGAGCAGGAAGCTCACTTGAGGCCCATGGTAGTTCAAAGAAGAAACTTTAGTTGGATCCAGATTTCTGAACTCTGGATCTTTATTTTTTTTTGCATTTGTGACTCAGCACAGGTGAAGTCAACAGTGTCCTAAGTTCACTGTAACCGAGTTAAATAATACCATGTAACTGAAGCCATCAAGTGTTCGTTCACGTCAGGAATGTGAAAGATGTCTATGAAAACAAAACAAAGTTCCTGCCAATTTGATGATGTTTTCTGTTGGAGTAGAATACAGTAGAACGTTGGGATTTTCAAGTCCTTTAAAACATTCATTTTCAAAGCATTTTCTCACAATTGCCATTAAACTCTTTGACCTTGTATTTGTATAGATAGGTAGGGAGAGTTCTGCTGGTGTATTGGAATAGGTAACCCTGTATTTTACAGCTGTACTTTCCTTTTTAGTAAGCCCTGCTTTCTCTAGTAAATACTTCCTCCAAGATGAGACTTAGGCTTTGATAACAGACGTGGCTCCACAGCAGTGTCAATTCAAGGGATGGGAGGGCCAAACGAAGAAACAGAGCTGGAATAAATACGTGGCTATGGCATAAAGAAAAAAAATCCCAATACAAAAGATACATTGTAAATTTTAATACTTAAATATCAAAGATGACATAAAATATAATTCTGTTGCTGAACATCCGAGCTTCAAGAGCTCAAAGAGGTGCACATCAAGGTTAGGGACCACCAGAACAGTAATGTAGAAAAGATAAGTGTGGACCCAGAGGGTCTGCTTCTAGATGGAGCAGTGCGTGAGCCTCTCCTGTCACGTTCGCTGGGACAGAGGATGGTGGTGAGTAGGATGCAGAGCACTGGCAGATGTCCATGTCACGTGAAGAGCAGACTTTATTGTGTCCTACTTAGCACAACCATCAAGTGTCCCTTAAAAGAGAAGTTGGTGACAGATTGTGAATTACAGAATAATTTTAGAGTTTAGATATCTACCCAATCCTGACATTTTGTGGATAAGAATACTGTTGGCTTAGAGGGGTGTGATGACATGCCACAGCCCATTCAGAATGAAGGCTCAGATCTATGAACCAGCAGGCCACTTCTCCAACCCCTCTCCTTCTCATTGATAATTAGCTTGAGAAAATACATTAGTTTACAAATAGTTACCTATAACAGTTCCGGTAATGATGAATATAATTGTATAGATGTATCCAGTATATTAAGGTTGTTGCTTCTTTCAGTCATCCATTGATATCAATCAAGAGTATGATAAATGGAAAGTTATAACAAAGTCCCTTGATGATATAAGCATCTCTCGTGATGAGCACTTGGCCCTTGGGAAAATCAGATAAGTATTTTGAGTAGCTGTTCACGGCAAAACCCAATATGGCTTGACGTCTCCTCCACAGATTGTGTCGCATTTCTATAAAAGTGCTGTAAAATTTTAACAGCAATAAGATGTGTGTATATATGTACAGTGATGCTTATATATTTTACATATACATCATATGTAAAATTCTTGAATATAAAAACCCAGTGCCATCAAGTCAATTCTGACTCATAGTGACCCTATAAGTCAGAGTAGAACTGCCCCATAGAGTTTCCAAGGAGCACCTGGTGGATTTGAACTGCCGACCTTTTGGTTAGCAGCTGTAGCACTTAACCACTACACCACCAGGGCTTCTTAAATGAATATGTAGACGAAAATATTAAAATACTGTGTTGAGGCAGATTAATGATCTGTTTATCCTGACCTGGATTCTGCTTTAATAGGAAAAGCATCACCAACATCCTTAACATTAACCTGAACAGTTCTTGTACTGTCTTGAAGTTTCCTTTGTAAGTCATCATAAAATTATAACCTAGAAATGTGCCCAATTTTTCAAACCATTGTATTTTCATCTATAATTTCCTAGAAGCAGCATAGATGAAAGATAAAAAAAAAGTTCAGCCCTTGGTTTAAATTCCACTTCTGCTATTTAATTAGCTATAAGGCTTTCTGAGCCTTGTTCCCCAGTCTGTAAGATAGCACGATGGTAATAAAAAACCTTGCCTTATATGACCACCACGGGGTTTCCAAATGTTAGACAGCTATGAAGGCTTTAACAGACTTTAAGGAAACGTGGTTTTGCCTCTTCCATTTCTTAGCGTAGATACTCCATAGATTTATTATTATTAAATAATATTTCTTTTCTGTTATCCCAAACTTCCCTTTCAAAAAGTCTGTTTATTCTGCAATTACTCTACAGTTGTACTCTTGGAATCTGGTGAAAACATGATGATCTTTTCATAATTTTGTAGACTTCACTCACATACCCCAAATATTTTTAGTGTGGATATTCATTTTCAAGTTCTACTTTAACACAGTTCCCAACTGTTCATTTTGGATTTGTGTTCCCAAACTTTCCAGCCCCACTATGGTTCTTTTCATGTGTAACAACTGAAACCATTCTTGGGACTGCGGGATGCCGACTGGCACTGTACAAACATGCAGTGCTGTCCTTTGTTGTCCCGCTTACTTCCTGGTCACTTCCGGATCTTGTTGACCTTTGTAACTGTGGCATTACCTTGAGCTGATGGGCGGAGAGCATAGCCCACCATCATTAGTCTCTTGAACACACCATCCTCTAATCTGGACTATTTCAACCTAAGTACGTTATCTGTTGTTTAGCCATTTTGAAGCTTATAGCAATTTTCTGCAGACTTGATCTCCAGACTTCTTCTTAATTGAGCGTAGTGTTTTCATCTTTCTATTTAGTTATACCTCATTGATTCCTGAAAGAACATATGGCATATCTTCCTCTAACACCTCTTATTTAAGGCTTTAGTAACATTAGAATTACACTGTTTGCCAGCATTTGTGTGGTTTAGGAGTCCCTGGTGATACAAACAACTATTGACCAAAGGGTTGGCAGTTCAAACTGATCCAGAGGTACTTCAGAAGAGGGGCTCAGTTATCTGCTTCCAAAAACCCTATGGAGTGCAGTTCTGCTTGGAACACATGGGGTCACTGTGTGTTGGAATCAGTTGATGGCACCTGTGGTAGTTCAGCTGCTACAACCTGGAGGCCTTCATTTGTTCACCACATATGTTTTGAGGCCCACTGTGCGCCTGGTACTGCTTAGATGCAGAGGGGACCAAGACAGACACAGTACAAGCAGTCTTAAACCTTATATCCCAGTGAGGGAAACCAGCATATGAATTAACAAATAAGTACCAGACATAAAACAGGGTGGGATGATAAAGAATGACTGAAGGATCACTTCAGATTACTTGCCAAGGGAGGGCCTCTTTGAGGAAGTGACATCTAAGCCTGTATTTGAGTGGCAAGAAGGAGCCAGCCATCTAAAGTTCCACTGGGAACAGCTGGTGTGAAGGGCCTAAGGCAGAAACAAGCCTCGAGTGTTGCAGAAACACCAGGAGGTCAGTATAAAAGGTGTTTCCTAAGGAGATGCTGGCATGGACTCGAGGCAGAGGCCTGGTCACAGGCCATTGTCAGCCAGGGAAGGAGTTTAGATTTTAGAGTGATTTCACAGGAAACCACTGTAGTTTCCTCAGCAAGGGAGGGACATGAGTAATGGTAACCTTGATATATATGATGAAAGTAGGGCCTGTGCAAAATGTAGGTCACATTCTTGCAAAGATAATGAAATGACCCAAAAAAGTATGTACCTAATGAAGGGGAACACGCTGGCCTGTGCACTGGCTGACACTTCCAGGACAGTGCCAGTGATACCTGAAGTTCCCAGTTAGCTGGTGTCTGTTTTGTCACAACAGTTAAGGAAGAAAATACGGGAACTGAAGGAGGGAGAGTGGTCAGCAAGACCAGGTACTGTTAAGAGATTGAGTAGGATGAAGAAAGAAAAGGGACTGTTAGGTGCAGTAACAGAGACACTGTTGGTGACCTTAACAAGGACGTGTTCAGTTGGAAGACTATTAAGTTGGTTTGAATGGTAGATGCCAAGCCAAGTGCCGTCGAGTCGGATCCGACTCATGGCGACGAATGGTAGATGAAACAAGAAAAATAGAGAGAATTCTGTCCAGAAGTGTTGCTGTGAAGAGGAGGTACAATCATACAAGGATGTGGCATCAAGGAAGGCTTTTTATCTTATATGGCAGCTTGTTTCCATACTTTAGGAATAATCTGTACAGAGAGAAATTGATATTCCAAGACAATGAGGATAGTTTGAGGAGTGACATCCGTGTGATGTGATCTGAAAGCACAAATCAAGAGTTGGCCTTTGATGGAACCAATATTCTTCTGCCTCGTTTCAGCTGTATTTTGATGTGCTCACCTGTCCCAAAAATAAGCATTTCTAAGATTTTCTTGGTAGCAACAATTAATTTCAAAGGATCCTTCTTGTGGTGTCTGATAGATAGGCATGTCCCCCCAAAGATTTGGGGACCTAGAAGTTGAAAGTACCCAAATGGACATACGCAAAAGCAGCAGCAACAAGCCTTCAGCATAGTTCTAAAAGTCAATATTTCTTAAAGTTTTTAGGGACTCCTTTGATTCTAGAACATGTGACATACGAAACAACACTGAAATGCTTATTTTGAGCATACCATTTTCTAGAGATGATAGTGTGATATATCCTTTTTACATTGCTTATTGAAGGTCATTTATTCAGCTTATTTGGTGCTCATGTGGTTCTGAAATGCACAGGAAAGGTGTGCAAAGCCCATGGCATACGGGTAATAAATCATGCAGTGAAGATTCTAACCAAGTCAGTGTTTACTTTAGTGCACTGAAACTGTTAGATCCTCAAAAAATAAAGTTTTCCAATTTATTTATAAAATGTTATTGTGGTCAAATTGATGTAACAAAAAAATTTGCCATTTTAACCACGTTTAGCTGTACAATTTAGCGACATGAACTAGTTCACCATGCTGTGCAACCATCACTGTTATGCATTTCCAAATGTCTTCCTTCACCCTAAACAAAAACTAAGTGCCCCTTAAGAGTAACCTCCCGTTTCAGTCCCCACACCCCTGCCGCACTACCCTGACCCGTAAACTTTCGTCTGTCTGCATTCGTGTATTCCAGTTATTTGGTGTAAGTGAAATCATACAGCATCTGTCCATCGACTGATGGGTGGATAAATGTGTATTAACACAGTAGAATATTATTTAGCTACAAAAAAACTTATGTTCTGATAACATGCTTACAACACAGATGAAATTTTAAAACATTCTGAGTGAAAGAACTCAAAAAGGAAAAGCCATATATTGTATAATCTGAACAGACAGATCCATAGATACAGGAAATACAGGGGCTGAACCAAAACCAAACCAAACTCACCACTGTCGAGTTGATTCCAACGTACAGCAACCCTATAAGAGAGAGTAGAACTGCCCTATAGAGTTTCCAAGGAGTACCTGCTAGGTTCAAACTGCAGACCTTTTGGTTAGCAGGTGTAGCCCTTAACCACTGTGCAGCCTGGGTTTCCGCCCAGAGGCTGAAGGGAGAGGAAAATGGGGAGTGATTACTCCTGGGAATGGGGTTTCTTTTTGAGGTGGTGGAAATGTCCTGGAGTCATGTAGTGGATGGAGGTAGATGCTACACTCTGTAAATACATTAAAAACCATTTTAAACTGTACTTTCTGAAAGGTTGAACTTTATAGTATGAAGTGAATTATGTCCCAAAGCTCTGTTAGCATACAGTTAGCTAACAGTTATCTATCCACTGGCTGGATAGATAATAAATAAATGGCATCTTTTAAAACTACTTTTCTGTATGCCATGTATAAAAAATACAGAAATATAGAGGAGATAATGTATCTCATGTATATATATATGATAATATATCTCCTATATGTAGGAGATAATAAATCCTATACATTTCCTATATATATAGGAGGGGTGTGTGTGTGTGTGTGTGTGTGTGTGTGTGTGTGTGTATCCCACTGCCATCAAGTTGATTCTGACTCCCAGTGACCCTGTAAGACAGAGTAGAACTGCTGCACAGAGATCCAAGGAGCACCTGGCAGATTCAAACTGCCAATCTTATCAGACAGCACTTAATCACTACACCACCTGGGTTTCCCTTCCTATATATAGAAAATAATAAATGTGTAAGAAAATTTTGAGAGGAGAGGGGAATTTCTATGAAGGTAATATGTATTATAGAATTTAAATAGCTAAGAGTATGGAATTATCATAGGGATGGACTTTAAAATACAGAATTTGTGGTGTAGACAAAGACCTAAATACAGTATTTTGCTATAAGTAATACATGGTAAAGATAGTGTTTCTAATCCATGGGAAAAATATAGATTATCGACTGAATGATGTTGTTTAACAACGAGTTAATTTTGTCAGCATTTTTGGTTGAGAGCGATAAGCCAACCCTGGCAATGTAAGCAGTGGAATAATCTACAAGAAGGACTTTAGGTAGCTGAAAGTGGAAAGACTGGGGAACCAAGCCCAGAAGCTGACAGGAACCAGAGGCTGTTGTAGAGCCCGGCACAGCCTCCCTTCTGCCACAGGAGACGCGTGCTTGGGAAGCCACTGTGCTGCTATCTCTGCTTCAGGACTCTAGGTCCCACCCCTCAACCACGACCGAGCTCTTACCAGTCCCTGGGTTTTCCTTTCACTCCCTGAAGGCTCCGACTACCAGGCAAGAGCATCCAGGAGGCAGAGCCTAGCTCATGAACCTGCAACCTCCCTGCTAGGGGCAGAGAAAAGGGCGTCTGCCCACTTTCCGCAGCTGTGCTGAGAGGCAGGTCCTACAGCATCTCCCCAGATAGGAAGGCCTCCAAATGCTGGGGAGCCAGAAACGACAGATTTCCACTAACATTTGGAATAACTAAAATTAGAGCTATGCTTTATGTCATAGACCAAAATAAACTCCACATGGATTCAGAATGTAAATGTAAAACTTAAAACCATAAAAGTACTTGAGGAAGAGCCACATGAATATTTAAGTAATGTTGGCTTGGGAAAGTTACTAAGCTGGATGTAAAAAGCAGAATGCGAGTACAAATGTTGGTGGAGAATATTAAGTGACCCAGAAAGGAAATCATGGTCTATGAGGTTTAAAAGATACAAAGCTTACTTAAAAAGTAGGCATGATATAATCACATTTTTATAATGTGATTACATTTTTAAGAAAATACATACATTTACCAAAATTTATTAAACAATGATTAGAACAGTAATGCTTGTTTTGGTGGTTATCTCTGGATGATGAAATTAAAGACGATTTCCCTCCCTCCTTCCCTTCAGTCTGTGTTGAACAATATGTTTTATTTAAAAGCTGTATACTTTGCCTTGAATTGTGTTCCCTAAAAAATGTGTGTAGCAGTTTGGCTAGGCCATGATTCCAGGTATTGTGTGGTGTTCCTGTATGTTATAAATCCTGTATGATGCGAATAAGGGAGGCTGGGCAGTGGTTGTGTTAGTGAGGAAGCACTCAGTCTATAAGATTGTATTGTGCCTTGAGGCAGTCTCTTGAGATACAAAGAAAAGAGAAGCAAGCAGAGAGTT
This sequence comes from Heterohyrax brucei, assembly GCA_028571685.1. Lineage (NCBI taxonomy): Eukaryota > Metazoa > Chordata > Mammalia > Hyracoidea > Procaviidae > Heterohyrax > Heterohyrax brucei. The sequence continues at coordinate 44,576,046 of CM053152.1, forward strand.
GGGGGCATTATAACTTCAAGGAAGAAGCAGTACCAAAGGAGAACACATCCTTTGGACAGGGTCTCTGCGCCTCAGAAGCTCTCAGTCCAGGGGAAGACTAATGACGAGGACCTGTCTCCAGAGCCAACAGAGAAAAAGCCTTCCCCTGGAGCTAATGCCCTGAATTTGAACTTTCAGACACTTTTCTGTGCGAAAATAAATTTCATTTTGTTAAAGCCATCTGTCGGTGGTATTTCTGTTATAGCAGCACTAGGTGACTGTGACAACTACTTTTTTAATTTGCAAATTGAGTGATTTGGTTGGTGTGTAAGTATGTATGTAGTACAGATATATGGGTCTCAGTAAGTAAATTTTGTGCTAAACTGTACAAAAGTGAAAATAACTCTTGTGAAGAGCAATTAATGAGACAGTTGTGTTAGACACAAGGAGCCTTGGTGGTGCAGTGGTTAAGCACTTGGCTGCTAACTGACAAGTTGATCGTTGGAACCCGCCAGCTACTCTGCAGAAGGAAGATGTGGCAGTCTGCTTCTGTAGAGGTTTACAGCCTCGGAAATGCTATGGGACAGTGGTACTTGTCCTGTCAAGTCTCTATGAGTTGGAATTAACTCCATGGCAACAGGTTTGGTTTGAGTGATACTTACTTCCAGCTGTGCAAAATAATGTTGGAGTGGCTAGTTGGAATTTGCTTCATCTGGTGGTACTTCAAAAGGAGGAGCTGAATGATTGGTTGATGACTCTGTGAATTTTCCCCAGATCATGGAGTGTCTCTTACCCAGTGTTTTTTGTTTTGTCTTGTTTTTAAGAGACTTCCATCTGCTTGACACATTATTGTCCAGAGTATTGGCAACTGAGGGCAGACATTGGAGAGATGATTCTGAGTGGTCTTTATAATCACTTTACCTACAAAGAATTAGTTGCCAATGCATTTCCTGTTTCAGTAATCCTTAGGCCTCTGGTGTCTTACTCTCCCTTTTTCATGATTTCCTATCTCAGTAAAGGATGCTGGGCATTTATTTGACATAACAACAGAGTGTGTGCTTCCTGACTGAGTAAAGGCAAGTTCCCACAGTGGGATGAAAGGATCCTCATAGAAGCCATGATGGCAAGGGGTGGGAGGAGGTCCTTCATATTCTAGAAGGGCGTGTTACTGGCACATTATAAAGACCAACAGAGAGACCTGGAGTCAGCGAAGAAAGAGCCAAGCCAAGTGCCGTCGAGTCAGATCCGACTGAGAAAACACAAAAATGGGGTGCCTGTTCTTGCCGCTGAGCTGCCATTCTCTCTGACTTTTCTTTTTTCTAAGTGCCTTTAGCTTTTACTGTTAAGGAGATATGAATCAATAAACATGGTCCTGCAAAATTTTTCTAGTTGAAATTGCCATGTTCTAAGAGTTCTCTTTAAATCAAAGATACCCTAATAAACCTCTTCTCTTGTGTCCATTTCCTCAGAAGACTGTGGGATATTTGTCATATTTATTTCTCAACCTCTAAACCTCTGTATGTTCCAATGTCTAGGTGTTCATTCTTCATGTCATCGTAGGAACCTCATTGCTCTGGACCAGCATTTAATAGGTGTACAGCAGTTTGGGATGTTAGATCGCTGAGTTTTACAGTTTCACCATGGACATAAAACAGCTTGAGGATGTGTTGTGTGTATATTGAACTACACATTTCATTAGAGCTTTTGTGGTTCTTTCATGTTGAGAATTTTCAGTATTTTCTCTTAAATCTATATGTTTTGATGACTTATTTGTAGCAGCAACCAGATGAAAAAAAAAGTGTGTTCCTTTCTCTGGGAGAAGCTCAGAAGGGCTGTCTTCTCCTTACTCCCATGGCTTTAAAGCACGAGCTTCTGATTGTTGTTCCTGGAGCCTGGTTATGCTTTGTGAACAGTGTTAGTATCGCAGCGTCTCAGAAAGGAGAAGCAGCAGGTGCTGTATCGAGGCATGAATCTCCTCCAGCCCCAGCCCCTGTGGACAAAGAGATGGGCACCTGTGACGAGAGGAGCACACATGGCCAGGAGGACTCTGCTGGAGTGACAGCAGCTCCATAGCATGGTTACCTCCATGCCTCATAGTCTTCATCACACCCGGGTACGGTGACACTAACGCCAGTCCTTTTTTTTGTCTCTTTCCAGGAGCAGCCTATTGCCAGTTCATGGACATGCTCTTTCCAGGCTGCATTAGTTTGAAGAAAGTAAAGTTTCAAGCAAAGTTGGAGCATGAATATATTCACAATTTTAAACTTCTGCAGGCATCATTTAAGCGAATGAATGTCGATAAGGTAAGAGACTAACTTGTACCTCCATAAAATACATTGTCTTCTTTGAGTTGCTTTTGAGCAGAAGTGTGCAAATCCACAAACATATCGATTGACTGTGTCTTGGTATCTCGATAGGAGACTGGAGTATGTAGATAGTGTAATGTGTCAACCCTAGCTTCCTACAGAAACTCTGAAGGCCTTTATTTGTATGAAGTTTTCATTTAAGGGGATTTTCTAAACTTGTAGCCATTTTACTGAAAACTCTAGTAGGAATTACAAATGTTAAAATGTTGTTACAAGTTTATGTTTAGTATTGCAGATGAGAAATTTTTATGATTGCCACACGATTCTGTAGTTCTTTGTGTTTTGTGTTCCTTAGAAGAAAGAGCATGTTACCATGGAAATAGCCCAGGTTTCAATTCCAAATCTATCACTTCAATAAGTCATTTAAATTCTTTGAGTATGAGTTGACTCATCTGTAAACTGGGACCAAAGCCCCCTTCTTGTAGTTAAGAAACTGAAATAAAGATATGCAAGTGCCCAGTAGGGTGCCTAGGCTCAGAGTCTCAGTAAGTGCCATATGCCACCCCCTGCCTTTTTTTGAATTATTTTGTTCTGGAGTGATACCGATGGACTAGATTGGAGTCCTTCTTCGTCCTCCATAAAGTACCATTGCTAATGTCCCATTCAGTTCCTGCACATTAACTGCTATTAAAACTACCAATATAAATCCATATTCCTTGTTTAGGATGTATCTCCTACAAGACATAAGCTTGGAAAGAAATGAGCTTTGAGTAAGGGAATAGAAGAGATAACCAGTAGAGAAGAAATGGAAGAGTTTTCTTTGCATAAAGAGTAGTAATGAATAAGTAGTAATGAATAATGAATGTGAGACTAAAATATAAAATAGATTGAAATACTGGGTTGAAAGAGATATGGGGGTTAAAAGAAAGGGGAAATATTGGTAAGCTCTATGTATTTCTTAATTTAGTGTCATTAATATCTTCCTAAATTTAAAGCACTCTTACTGAAACAGTGTCAAGAAAAATCTTAGCTTCTCGTTTTCTCAAAACTTTTATGTAAAACATACGTTATCTCTAACATCTTAAGCTTTTGGATTCTTCCACAATTTTTATCTTTATGTGCTCTGCTGTCCTTAATTTCCAATTAGCTCCTTCTGTGTATACAGGTAGAAACCCTGATGTCTGTAGTGGTGAAGTGCTGCAGCTGTTGATAGTTTAGATCTGCCAGATTTTTACTTGGGAAGTGTATAGGGCAGTTCTCCTCTGACCTACAGGTTCGCTGTGAGTCAGAATCAGCTTGACAGCAGTGGGTTTTTTTTGTTTTTTTTTTAATATATGCAGGTGGTCCTTACGATGCATTGAATTATGATGAACCATATCTAAGACCATTTTGTTTGTGGTTTTGTACATCTTATTGTCAGTAATATTTACTACATACAGGGTTGCATCATGTGATTGGCTGATGCTATCATTCTCACATGTTCGGTGTTATGATTTACTGTTCAATACATTGCCATATAGCAGGTTATAGTTTGTTTTGCAGTGAAGTCTACATAGCGAATTGTGACCAATACAAAGTTGGACAGTGTGCAACTCTATCAACACACATTGATTGAACTGTGTATGCACCTGACAATCATTATAATTTCAACTTCGTTGTTAACAACACTGATGCTGACTTCACTGTAATATTCTTTAGTGTATCTGGAACATTGCATCTTCCTGGAAGGAAGTTACAGAAAAATGTATGCAAGGGATTTGGAAAAAATTGCTGAGTTAATGTGAACACACTCTAAGCATTTGATCAGGATAACATGATGGAAAAGATCAGTGGAAAAATTATCCATATGGTATAGATCACAAAGAAGGGGAATTGACAGATAAAGACTTAACAAATTTTGAAGAGGAAATAAAGAAGAGAAGTTGCCAAGAAGATTTGCAGTGAAAGGATTAGCTGAACTTTTTTTCTAGATTAAATCAAGTTGCCTTTGCTTGCAAGCATGGACTCAAATACTGAATACTCTGCTAAAGTAGATAGGCGGATTTAGGAAGCAGTGAGATGTTACTGTGAAATATATCAAGTTAAAAAGAGAAAGACTGCACAGACATGTCTCACTAATTGTCTGACTAGAAACATTATCCCCATTCCCAGGGATAACCTAGATGACTCAGTTTGCCACAAGTGGAGTTACTGCCAAAACTGACAAAATACTGTTGTTGTCCAACTGTTCTTCATTGTTGGAATAAAGTTTTTATGATTTGTATATTTATATGTATTAAAATATATTTTTAATTGTATATGTAATGTTTCCAACCCCCTAAGACAAAGATTGGGTTTATGAGAATACTGATAATGAGAGGCAGTACTAGCAAAAACTAAAAAAAATGGAGCATTGGACTTGTGTCATAACGGACTTATGATAGAGTCATTGATAGGGAGCCCAATCCCATCGTAAGCTGGAGGCTGTGTGTCTTCAAAACCAAAGCTGTGTAAGTTCTCCTTACTTTTGCATTTTAGCAGCACCACTTGAGTCTTTTTGTTTCATTTCACTATGCATACTTACAAATTGAAAAGAAAGAAAACAACACCCTTTCATTGATTTAATGATGAAACTCCTGTATAACAAATTAGTCAGTAGTCAATAAAGCACAAATAAACTTCTTTCTGGTAGACTCTGCTTTCAGCCAGTTAGTCCCCATGCATCTGTCAGTTTGTTGTACTGTGGAGTTGTGTGTTGCTGTGATGCTAGATGGAAAAGCTGAACATTATCTGTTGAAACGAGGCCAAAGGCTAACTATGGAACCAGACAATCAGTTGCTCGTGTGCAAGCTCAGATGGAAGCTGAAGAAAATTAGAACACGTCCACAAGAGGCAGAGTATGAACTTGTGTGTATCCCACCTGAATGTAGAGACCGTCTCACAAATAGATGTGGCTCACTGAATGCTAATGACCAAAGACCAGACAAGTTGGAGAGTGACGTCAACAACATCATACGTGGAGAATGAAAAAGATCACTAAATGAAGACAGGAAAGAAAGAAAAGACCAAAATGGATGTCAGAGGGACCCTGAAACTTGCTCTTGAATGCCGAGTAGCTAAAGTGAAAGGAAAAAACGATGATATCAAATAGCTGAGCAGAAGAATTGAAAGGGCATCTCAAGAAGATTAAGTGTTATAATGACGTGTACAAAGACCTGGAGATAGAGAACCAAAAGGAAAGAATACACCTGGTGTTTCTCAGCTGAAAGAAGTGTAGAAAAAATTCAAATTTGAAGTTACAATAGTGAAGGATTGTATGGGGAAAATACCAAACAATTCAGGAATGAGTACACATAGTCACTATACCAAAATCTAATCAGTCAGTGTTCAGCCATTTCAGGAGGTAGCATATATCAGGAACCAGTGTTACTGAAAGAAGTCCAACCTGTATTGAGGTCACTCATGAAAAACAAAGCTTTAGGAATTGGCAGAGTACCAGCTGAGGTGTTTCAACAAATAGATGGAGCTCTGAAAGTGCTCACTCGTCTATGCCAAGGAATTTGGAGGACAGCTGCTTGGCTCACCAACTGGAAGAGACCCATGTTTATGCTTGTTCCCCAGAAAGATGATCCAACCAAATGTAGAAATTATCAAACAATATCATTAATATCACATGCAAATGAAACTTTGCTGAAGATCATTCAAAAGCGACAGCAGCAGTATCTTGACCAGGAACTGCCAGAAATTCAGGCCAGATTCAGAAGACGACGTAGAACCAGGGATATCACTGCTGATGTCAGATGGACCTTGGCTGAAAGCAGAGACTACCAGAAAGAGGTTTATTTGTGCTTTATTGACCATGCAAAGGCATTCAACTGTGTGGATCGTAACAAATTATGGATAATGTTGTGGAGAATGGGAATTCCATAACATTTAAGTGGGCTCATGAGGAATCTATACATGGATCAAGAGGCAGTCATTCAAACAGAACAAGGGTGGTTTAAAGTCAAGAAAGGTGAATGTCAGGTTTGTACCCTTTGACCATACCTCTTCCTTCTGTATGCTGAGCAAGTAATCTCAGAAACTGGGCTATATGAAAAAGAGCAGAGCATCAGATTAGAGGAAGATACATTAACAACCTGACTTATGCAAATGACACAACCTTGCTTGCTGAAAGTGAAGAGAATTCAAAGCACTTAACTGATGAAGATCAAAGGCCATAACCTTTAGTAGGGATTACACTTCAACATAAAAACCTTAACAAGTAGACCAATGAGCAATGTCATGATAAACAGAGAAAAGATTAAAGTTGTCAAAGATTTTATTTTACTTGAATTCACTATCGACACCCATGGGAATAGCAGTCAGATCAAATAATGCATTGTTGGGTGAATCTGCTGCAAAAGACCTCTTTAAAGTGTTGAAAAGCAAGAATGTCACGTTGAAGACTATGATACACTTGATCCACATCATGGTGTTTTCAGTTACCACACATGCATGTGAAAGCAGGACAATGAATAAAGGAGACTGGAAAATAATTGACATCTTTGAATTGTAGGGCTGGCAAAGAGTATTGAATGTACTGTGGATGCCAAAAGAATGAACAAGTCTATCTCGGAAGAAGTATAACTAGAATGCTCTTTAGAAGCAAGGATAGCAAGACTATGTCTCACATACTTTGGATGTGTCATCAGCCGCTAGAGAAGAACATCATGCTTGGTAGAGTGTAGGATCACTAGAAAAGAAGATGACTCTCAATGAGATGGATTGACACAGTGGCTGCAACAATGGGCTTAAGCATAACAACTGTTGTGAGAAGGGCACAGAACCAGGCAGTGTTTTGTTCTGTTGTACATAAGGTCATTGTGAGCTGAAACTGGCTTGACAGCACTTAACAACAACAACATCTCCATCAAAGCATACACATGGAGAATGGACAAGCAAATGTTAAGGATGTGGAGGAAAAAAATCTTGTCGTGGAAGGAGAGTGGGCTTGATGACCTTTGTTAGCCTCTCTAATTTTCTGCAACTCTATGCATAGGTCCTGTGAGAGACAGTGGTCCCCTCTTCACACTTGACATAGCATGACAGAGTGTGGGAAAGTTTTGCTGCCTTTGGAACTTCCATTCTGATACTTTGTTACCTGTCATTGAGTCTGCCCTGATTCATAGTCACTCTATGCACAATAGAACAAAAGGTTGGGTAGTCTAACACACCATCCTCATGGTCAACTGTGGATTGGCCTGTTGTGCTCTATAAAATTTTCACTGGCTGATTTTTAGAAGCAGATCAGCAGGCGTTTCTTCATAGCCTGTCTTGGTCTGGAAGCTCTGCTGAAACCTCTTTATCCTCATAGCAGCACATAAGCTCCAGATGGGTGACGGCTGCTCATGAGGTGCATTGGCCAGGAGTTGAACCTGAGTTTCCCTCATGGAAGGTGAGAATTTTACCTCTGAGCCAACATTGCCTTCTGCATTTTGAGAAGGCAAAATTCACACTCAGCAGCAGTAAATGCCTTCTGTTAAAGGCAAGCACATAACCATCTTCTAAAACTACAGATTTCCCACATGTCTGACAATAGGAGCAGTACATAGCATGTTAACTCAGGACTTTATGCTCAAAGAAGTCATTTTTTAAAATAATCAACATCAGTATAAACAAAATTTAAAAATCAGAATAGATAAAAATAAATAGTACAGTGAAAAGGAAATTTAGTGCAACATGTAAGCAGACTTGACATTGAATGGGATAACACCTAATTATCTGGTAGTGGAAGAATGTCAAAAAATATAATGTTCTCCAAAAGTTTACTTCTCTATTTTCTCATGTATTTGATGTAGATTGTATTTTAGTTGTGTAAATGCCTTTTTTTAATTTATTGCAAATAATTTAATAGATGTCTTGAAATGCATCGGTTGCTTCTTTCCTTTCAAGTTGCATTGAAATTTGAAGTCTGTCTACATATATATATGTATACGTACATATGTCTACATGTATATATTTTAAAGTGATCCTGATGATGCATATTAGGTTATCAATAATATATAGCTCTTGAGGTGGCAGAGCCTTACCAAAAGATGAACTTATAAACCTTCCATTTGTTTTTTTTGTTTTGTTTTTGGGTTTTTTTGTTTGTTTTTTTCTCATGTAGTTTTTTTAATTTAATATGACTGAGTGAAAAATGTACATTCCCGTATAAATTTACATGCCCACCTATATGCAGCTTCCACTTGTATTATAACAGTGAGGTTATGTGCTGTGAGCACTGTGAGCCTGTCTGAGCCTCACACTCACTCACTCACACACACACACAGTGTCTCAGTCCCTAGCTTTGGAACGCTTGTGGCTCACACTCAGCTAGTATTCAAACCTAAAGATGTAGCATGTCACCGTCTGGCAGTGGTGTAGTCAGGGCCGCTGTCTACACACACACCTTCCTATTGTCCTTCCAAAATAGGTGCCCGCTGAATTAGAGCTAAGCAGTCAGACCACTCTTCTCCCTGCCCCCTGAACGCAATCCCAGAGGCACTTGTAAGACCTCTAAAGGAAATGCTGACTGGCTCTTAAGTTGCAGGTCCTCTCTGAAATGCTGGGATATGGCTGCTGTTCACCATCTCCTCCGAGGTGCCTCTGTGACCCCCTCAATCAGCCTCCACTGCTCCCCCAGTTCCAGTGACGCGTGGTACTCGTGCTGCTCTGTAGCCTGTGTGCTGCCGGTCCTGACTGTGGCTGGTTGTTCTCACACTTGCCTCTCTCTACATTGTCGCTAAGCTTCTGTGAAAGCACGTTCTGTTTCCCATAAACCATTGTAGGTTGATACACGTTTGCATTGAGTTGAGTCTCAATCACTCTTCAGTAGCCATAATTCTTACATTTCTGACAGTGTTATTAGGCCAGAAATGAGGGTAAGTCATCAATCTGGAAGCAACACAGCATCCCAGGCCTACATTCGGGGGGAAAGATGCTTTGACAATAAACATGCTGTGGAGAGGATTATTCCCACTTGACGGAAGTGTAGTCCTGCATTTGTTTGGTTTGTTTATAAATATTAAATATTCCAAGAGACCCATCTATGGTTTTGGTCTAATTCTTTAATCTGATGAAAAATTATATTCTGGAATACAGCTAGAAGATGCTGGAGAGAGATCAGTAGCCATGAATTGAGATATAGTTAAATTGAGATAACACTTCAGTTGTGTTAAATAGAAACAAACCTGAGGTTTGTGACCCACCTGGTGATTTTATTTTGCAGGTAATTCCAGTGGAGAAGCTAGTGAAAGGACGTTTCCAGGACAACCTGGATTTTATTCAGTGGTTTAAGAAATTCTATGATGCTAACTATGACGGGAAGGAGTACGATCCGGTGGAGGCTCGACAGGGGCAAGACGCCATCCCTCCCCCTGACCCAGGCGAACAGATCTTCAACCTGCCAAAAAAGTCTCACCATGCAAATTCCCCCACAGCAGGTACTGTAACATTGAACACCTTAGAGTCACATTCCATTTAGAAAGTGACTCAGGCCCAGCAGTTTGTAACCGTCATCTGTGACCGATTCTTCCCAGGAGTCAGTAGTTAGCACCTCTGGACAGTTTTAATTTTCTGGCCGCATGTATCTTTCTAGCAGTGACGCGCTGTGTATTAAGTCTAATGATCATGATTTAAGCAATTAGAAATGCAGAACTTTTCCCGTCAATGTCTGAAGCTAGATGTTTAAAATAACACTCAGAGATTTGATGTCCCCCGTAGTTTTTCTGAGAAATTTCAAGTGGACTGTTTAGATTTTGGCTGAAGTATTTTCACTTCTTCATTGTTGGCAAGGAAAAGGAACTGATTTTTGCTTTTAAATATGGGTCGTCCTCTATAAACATAGGAAATCATGAAATAATACATCATATCTTCTGTATACAAAAAAATAATAACCATTGCGGTTGGCTGATTCCAACTCATAGCATTCCTACAGAACAGAGTTGAACTACCCCATAGAGCTTCCCGGGAGCAGCTGCTGGACTCCAACTGCTGATCTTTTGGTTAGAACCCAAACATTTAACTATTGCAATGCCAATTTTTAGCTGGTTATGTTCAACAACACTTCATTAATCCAGCCTTGTCCAAAAATGAATTGAGGATAAATAGCTGGAACTTTCAATTTTTATGTATAAAAGTTTCATAACCCAAACAAACCCGTTGCTGTCGAGTCAATACTGACTGATAGTGACCCTACAGGACAAAGTAGAATTGCCTCCCAGTGTTCCCAAGAAGCCACTGATGTATTCAAACTGCTGATCTTTTGGTTAGCCATAAAAAGCAGACTTTGTCAAACAGTGTGTATTCTTATAAAATTAGGATGATTAATATAAACACCACTTGTGGCAGTGTGTGGTTAAACAGTAATACCTTTAGAAGACCATTGTGTTTCCAGCTCAAATGTGGAAACCATTGTTCAAGTTTGTTAAATCAGTAACTTTAATTTTGTAAATAATGTAAGTTATTTACAACCTGCCTCCAATCAGAATGGATTAGAGATGGTTAACAATAGTTAGTAATAGCTTTGTAATTACAGTTTTCATTGCTGTTCGGAAGTCTTTTTTTTTCCTTATTTTCTGTTTCAAGGCTGTGTTCCGATGAGGATGAAGCCATTAGAAATCTGGCGTTGTTTTGTTTTTTTTTTAATCTTTTTAGTAAACAGAGACATAGGTGTTAACATATGAGTCTGCAGCTAATTCTCTGATGTTTCCAGGGAAAAGTATGTATGTGTATGGAGAGAGGGATAAAGCAAAAGTGACAATATGTTAACAATAAGTGAATCTAGGTCAGGAATACATGGGCTTTCATTTTATTGTTCTCACAACATTTCCAGAGCTTTGGAAGTTTTCAAAATAAAAATTTTGTGGAGGGTGGGGTAGGATAAAGGTTTCTTTGAAATTTTAGTGTCCTCCCTTCACTAGCACAGATGATGTGATTCCATGATTGCTGTCACAGATGATTGTACCCTTTCATTAAGAAAACTGGAAAGACTATCTCTTATTTCTTTCATGTTAATTAGCTTCATAGTGTGATTTACTTGTCTTTACTGTGGCCACCACCTTTGGAGTCATAGCTGGTTTGAAAGCATCATGCCTGCCACTTGGGGCAGCTTCTGTAACCGTATTGGTTTTCTGATCTGCAGCATATGGACAGGCCTGCAAAATCTGCATGCCCACATGTATGAGAATACACACTCTCCTGAGTGTGTTCAACAAGCTCTTACTCATCTGCTTGAAATAATGATAGTCAGGGTGGAGAGGAGTAGACAAATCTGAGAGACGTTTAGGTGGTAAAACAGGTTAGGTATCAGTAGTGAATCAACATTGGGGTAGACGCTAAGGAGGTGTCAAGCGTGACTTCTTGGTATGTCTCACACAACTTGGTAGACATTGGCATTGTTAAGGAAGTGCCAATAGAGAACCAGATTTGGGGTGAGATCGTAAGTTCATCTTGGATATACTGAGTGTTCTTTAAAATTCCTTTCAGATATGTAAGAGGACATAAGTAGGCTGTTGTAGATGTGTGTGCTCACGTGTGCATGTATGTGTGTCTAAAGTTCAAAGAACTATAGGGTAGAGATAACATTTGTGAGTTTCCGTGTATCCATATAATTGACACTGAAACTGAGTACCAGGTAAGAAGGGGGAAGTACTTTGATGAACTCTACCATTGAATGTAGGTTAGAAGAGGAAGGACCTGGACAGGAAACAGAGAAGAAGCTAGAAAGATTGAAGGAAAACTAGAGAGTGATGTGTCAGTGAAGCCCCAGAGGAAGAAAGCAGAATGGTCAGCAGCATCTAAATCTGCTGAGAAGTCAAACAAAAGGAGGACTGGAATAGTCTTTTTGGAGGTCATTAAGGACCAGTCTTTAGCAAGAGCATTTTAGTAGAATGATGGGACCAGGCATTGACTGAGGAGTGGACTGGAGGAAGGAAATGGAGACAACATAGAAATGCATCTTTAGAGCCATGGAACTGATAAGACTATACAATAAAGAAAATTAAACACAGATCTTTATGGAATGCATATATATAAGGGTCAAGAAGGAAAAGAAGAAAAAAACAACATCTGGAAGAAAACCATCAGCACTCAGCATCAGACAACAAACAGTGGGAAATTTCTAGAAGGCAGGGTTACCAACAGAGTTAGATATTAATTGCGGAGAGATCAGATAGGATGAAGCTTGAAAATAGGCCAATAAAATCTGACTCCTGGGAAGTGATTATGTAATAAGCCTTTAAAAATTGGTCCATTAAAATGCCAAGTGCATTCACCTAGATTACAATTATTCAACAGTGACATACATGTTGAGTGTGGAAATGGATGCAGTAAGGGTAGATGCCCCTTTGGTTAAACTGGTTAGTGAAATAAACATCTTTGGTGTAGAAAAAGAGTTGATAACTTTAGGAAGTACAATTGGAAGGAGGCTGGTATTTTTGTTGGTCTGTTTTTGTTTTTAGAATAAGGCACTGTGAGCAGATTTGTTAATTGGGAGAAACCCACTTGCTGCCATCGAGTTGCTTCCAAATTCATGGGGACCCCATAGGACATAGTAGAACTGCGCCATCGTTTCTCCAAGGCTGTAGTCTTTATGGAAGCAGAGCGCTCCCCCTTTCTCCTGTGGAGCAGCTGTTGGGGTTGCACAGCCAGCTTTTTGGTTAACAAGTGAGCAGTTATCCACCATGCCACCACAGTTCCTTGTTGTGGGAAAATGCCCAGCAAAAGGAGTAATTGAAAATGAAAAGAAAGAGAAGGGAAATTGAGGAAGCAAGACCCTGAACCTGGAGGGAGGTAAAGAGCATAGAGGTAGAGAGCTGGAAAGGAAATGTTTGTTTTTCTGGAGCAGAAGTGTTGGGGGAAGAGATTTCATAAAAAGCCACAGAGTTTAAGAAATCAAATTACGGTGGCCGTAGGTGGCCTTCAACTTTTCAGCAACTTTCATTCATCCAGAAGCTGTAGGTAGAGATAGGAAGTGGTGAGTCCTACCCAGAGCGTGGAATTTGAGTAGGTAGAGGGAGTGCAAGGAAAGGAGGTGAGAGAAATCAAAATCCAAAATGCCAGACCCACGGCCATCAAATCACTTCCAACTCATAGTAACCCTGTAGGGTAGAGTAAAACTGCCCCAGAGTTTCCAAGGAATATACGGTGGATTCAGCCTTTTGGTTAGCAATCACAGCTCTCAACCACTACACCACCAGGGTTTCCAGAGAAACCAAACCAAAAACAAAAACCAAACCCGTTACCATCAAGTCAGTTCCAACTCACAGTGACCCTATAGGGCTGAGTAGACTTGCCCCACTGAGTTTTCAAGGAGTGCCTGGTAGATTTGAACTGCCTACCTGTTGATTAACAGCTGTGGAACTTAACCCCTATGCCACTGGATTTCTGGAGAAATTAAAGGTACTGGATATTTTCCATCCTACAGACCTTTTCTACTGCTGTTAGTCTTAAAACTCAGCTGTTGCTTTTCCAAGTTTTCAGTAATTTATAGGATAGACCTCAGCATTTTTTTTCCACACAGTCATAATGCATCCTTGGAGTCTGGTGGCACGGTGCTGAAGAGCTCACTTGGCTGTTAAACAGAAGGTAGGCAGTTTGAATCTACCAGCTGCTCCTTCGAAACCCTCTGGGGCAGGTCTACTCTGTCCTCTCTAGTTGCTACTAGTCAGAATCAACTTGACAGCAGTGGGCTGGGTTTTGTTTTAGTGTGTACTTAAATTTTTCACATTGTGGAAAATATCTCATTGAGTATCTTACATAGCTGATATTTGTAATTGCTGTCAGTAAGTTGTATGCCTGCAAAAAGTTGAATTGGCGTAAGTTGTGTGATATATTTACAATAATAAGAAAAAAGGGGGAGAATAACTGGTGAGGCAAATCAAACACGTGGTGGAATTTGGTTCCTGGGTTTGAAGGTTTAGGGTCATGGTTCCATGGGCCATGATAGTTAATTGGCCCAATAATGTGTTTAGTACTTCCGTTGCACCTTCTGGCTCAGTTGCTTAATGCCTGGGGTCTTAAAAGTTTGCAGGCAGCCACTCAGGGTACTATAATTGGTTTCTATTCACCAGGAGCAACGGTGGAAGAAGAGGAAGAATAGGATAAGGTCACACACTGCGTGACTGATTGCCTTCGGGAACAACAGTCTCCTTAGCCACAAACCAAAAGAACTGAATGGTGCCTGGCTACCGTTCCTGAACAGTTTGATCAAAAATTCCATAAAAGAATCCTATCACAGAGGAGAAAGTAGAAAACAGAATTTCAAATCCTCATGAGCTCTAGACTTTCTGGAGCCATAGAGAATAGGTGAGCTCCTGAAACTATTACTCTGAGGTAATCTTTAAGCCTTAAACTAAAAATGTCCCCTGAAATCATCTTAAAACTGAGCAGTAGTTTAGCTTAACTACTAAAAAATACTTGTCTTGAGCATTATGGTCTTATAAGAATTATGGTATCAAATTGACAACAGCAGCTATATCAGCTTAGTGGGCAGTGAGTATTAATGAGGGAGGAACAGCTCAGAAAAGGAGGGTGAGCATGGTTGCACAACTCACAGAATGTAATCAATGTCACTAAGTTGTGCACTGTAGAAACTGTTGAATTTGTCTGTATTTTGCTGTGTCACACTCATACTGACCCTCCCACTTCCCCCAAAGAGAACTGTCGTTACGCTGTTTGGCCTCGTTTTCTAGAAATTCCCGCACTCATCTTCCACGAAAGCCACAGAGGAACTTGGACCATTTTTATAAAAAGAATGTCAGTGAGGCTAAGAAATATGTATTTTCCAGAGCTTGATGTCTCAAGTGACAAAACTCAGGGAACTCATTAAAATCAGTAGATAATAAATTTGTTTCTAACATTCTGAAAGGCAGTTATTTTGAGACTTTTGTTGATGTCCTGGCCATGTTTACCTCTTTGGCCTTAATCACGGAAAAAGGATATTTTCTGAAGTCCTGTGCAAGTCATTCACTTTTTAATAAAATATATTCTGGCATTGTAGGATAGTCAAACTATACTGGGAAAAATTATAGCAAGGTGTACTTCACAGGTGGAACATTATTTAAAAAGCCATAATAGGAGAAAAATCCACTGCCATCGAGTCGACTCCAACTAATAGTGACCCTATAGACAGAGTAGAACTGACCCATAGAGTTTCCAAGGAGCACCTGGTGGATTTGAACTGCCGACTTTTTGGTTAGCAGTCATAGCACTTAACCACTACGCTACGAGGGTTGTCATAATAGGAGAAAAGCTCCTATGCGTCTGATACAGACTTGTTTCTGTAGAGGTCTTGTATCCAGCTTCTGGGAATGTACCTGAGGAAATGGAAGCCAGATGTCTTCTAAGAGTAACAATTTGTTGTTGTTGTGTGCTATCTAGTTGATTCCGATTCACAGCAATCCTGGTTGACAGAGTGGAACTGTCCCATAAGGTTTTCTAGGCCATAATCCTTAAGGGAACACATCACCAAAGCTTTTCTCCCAAAGAGCCACTGAGTGGTCTTGAACTGCCAACCTTTCAGTTAGCAGATGAACACTTAACCATTGTGTCAGTAGGGCTCCTCAAAAGTCACAACACCCGCTGCCGTTGAGTCAGTTCTGACTCGTAGCAACTCTATAGACCAGGGTAGAACTGCCCTGTAGGGTTTCCAGGGCTGTACATCTTTACAGAAGCCGACTGCTACATCTTTCTCCCATGGAGCACCTGGTGAGTTTGAAGCACTGGTCTTCTGGTTAGCAGCCAAGCACTTTAACCACTGTATCACCAGGTCTCCCAAAAGTCACAGTAACCGAACTCATTGCTGTCAGGTCAATTCTGATTCACAGCAATCCTGTAGGACAGTGTCAAACAGCCCCGAGCATCTCTAAGACTGGAAATCTTTATGGAAGCCGATTGCCACACTTTTTTCCCACACAGTAGCTGGTGAGTTGAAACCACTGACATTTTGGTTAGCGGCCAAGTGTTTTAACCACTTTACCACCAGGGCTCCTGAGACTCACAATAGGTGTAAAATCCATGCGGTGAAGTCAGGCACTGTACTCCTGAGAGAGCTCCTAGGGTACGAGTCGATTTGCTTTCTTAATTTAGGCCTAATTGTTATAAATATGGGGATTTAGTTTCTAAGCACACAACTTACAAGGACAAGTAGTACATGGGTACCAGGAGAAAACACCAGCATCAGTAAAAAAAGAGCCAAAAAACTTAACATCTTACTACATACGCAGTAGCCTGCGGTCTGTATCCCAGAATCCAATAGTTCCCTGCCTCTCCACAGCCTTCCCTCTCACCCCCGGTGTATGTGACACCAGCATGCAATAACTGATACTCTCTAAAGTCCCTTCTGATTCTTGAGGTTCTATTATATTTCTCTATTTACAGTGTTGATCCTGAATCATCTCCCGCATGAACTATTTTTACAGTCTCTACACTGGTCTCTCAGCCTCTGGTCTGAAAGGTCATTTTCTTCATACTCAAGTCTGATTTTATCCATCTAAAATTTTCAGACAAAGAGCTTAATGAGTTAAGGGTCAGCTGTCTTGGAAATACATTTATATGTATATCCATATCTGTATCACGTTTGGAAACCTCGTAACTTTATGGTTAAGAGCTGTGTTGCTAACCAAAAGGTCAGCAGTTTGAATCCACTGGGCATTCTGGAAACTGTGGGCCAGTTCTCCTGTGTCCTGTAGGGTCACTATGGGTTACAAGCAACTTGACAGCAACAGCATTTGTTTGTTTGTTATATCACATTTACCTCACAGTAACAAACCTGTAACATTAGCAGTAATTCTATTCTTGCCACTAAGCCTTGGTTACTTCTTCATTTTCTGCATTAGTAGAAACAAGCAGTGACCACTGCCATTGAAAACAAGAAAAGTTCTTCAGTTATTTGTTTTTATTTTGGGCTTTGGAGTACTTGATTCATTTTAGAGAGGTTTCATCTCACCCAAAATGTTTCCTTAGCTAATATTAACATTAACTTGCATGTCCTGACTGTAATAAGTTAACAGCAGTAAGTGACAGCTTAAACCCCTCATATATGGCAAATGGACTACCGTAGAGTAGAAAAAGTGGCTGTGGAATGGATTATCTACAGGTTAATAATTAAGAGAGAACTCTATATTAGGCGTCCCTACTGACTGAATGATTGACAGTTCAGTTCACCTAGAGGCACTTAGAAAAAAGGCATAGTCACCTACTTCCAAAAGATCACAGCCACTGAACACCCTATGGAGCAGTTCCACTCTGACACACATGGGGTCACCATGAGTCAGAATCAACAGCACCTGGCTTTTGTTGCCGTTGTCTTTTCTAGCTGCACTGGCGAGGAAACAAAATGTGCTTTTGTCAGAGTGTGTTGGATGTTTCTGCTGTTTCAGTGCAGATAGAAGATTATTCATCTCTAGATTCAGACAAGCCATAGAACAGTTGTTGTCTGTAGTTGGGTAACTCACCTGCGCTGTAACGTGTTTTGCCATAAGCACAGGCTGCCTGGTCGGTTGTATTCTGTCTGCATTCTAAAGAATTGCCTCTTGAATTGTGTTTGATCTCTTACCATGAACATGTATTGAAATACGTATTTTCATAGTGATAGGTGTCTATCAAGTGTGTGTATTTTTGTGCATCATGACATTTGTAAATTGCTCAGAGCCCAATCTGCAACTTGAGATAGCTGTCTGGGGCATCTGCTTTTGTGTGTGAGCACTTACTAAACTTAGAAGGAAATTCAAAGTCACGGTTCCTATAGTAACCAGAGCCTAGACACATTGAAAATTCACATACATTAATATATTTAAACCAAACCCCCATGTATAAATATAGTGTGATGGATTTAGAGTTGCTATGGGAATTTAGTCTTTTAACTTGCCCTTTCTCTCAGGGACATCAGTGTTTCAGCCTTCGCATCTTAATATCTGAAAAGTGGTTTTGAAAGGGAAACAGTGTAAGAAGTACAATACAACTAAGTGATCAGTTGTAATTAAGTTTATGATACATATAGATTTGAATAAATACTGTTTTTCAACAGGTGTGTTGTATTTTTGGATATTCTTACCTTTAACTTGGAGTTCTCTAAAGCAGTTCATATAACCCTAAAAATATGTCACTGTGTTTGTTCATTCATTAGTTTAGCATTGTTTAGAGCATTTTTTTTTTTTAGCATCACCTGTCACCTACGGTCGCCATGAGTCGGATCCGACTCGACGACACTTGGCTTGGCTGTCTGTCACCTTCTTTTGGGAAAGAGTAGTTTTTTACTTTCTTTGTGGTTTTCTTAATTGTTTCAAAGAGGCAATGAAATGTATCACTTAAGACTGGTTTTTAATCATCATGCTGACTTTGACTTTATGGCCCAGCATGTGTTCTCTCTTGGTCAGGGTACCATACTGGGGCAATATTTTACAGATACCAACTAGGCCAGGTGGTTGATGGTATTATTCAGATCCCCTCTTTATACAGCTCATTGTTGTTGTTTTTGCTTCTGTGATGGCAGGATTATCTATGTCATTTTTTGTTTCATATATTTGAGGCTATTAGATGCACACACATTGTGATTGTTAATAATACTTGTTGTCTTGAAAACTATTTTGTTTTCTATTAACATAGCCCATCTAGCTTTCTTATATTTACTGTTTGCATGGTGTCTTTTTCCATGATACATTAACTTTGCATCTATCTTTTTTGGGGAGGAAGTGGTGCCTCATTGTGGTTTCATTTACAACTATCGTGGCATTTTCCTGTAGTAGTATCATTTCTTTTCCCTAGTGGCTAGCAGTGTTGAGACTCTGTTTATGTAATTCTTGCTCATTTGTACATCTTCTTTGCTTTTTTCTCTTTCTTTTCTTTTTTACTTTTTTTATTGTAAATTAATAACAATTTTACATCCTATGTCATATTACCATATAACACCCAGAACTTTCACCTCTGTTCTATTCTAGTGTCCTGCCTTCTCTTCCCCCACATGACAGCATGCTTCCCCTTTTGTTCAGAACTTCCTGTGACCTTTTGGCCAAGGTCTGGCCCTCCTCACCCAGTCAACTCAGCTCTAGCAGAATGTCTCCCAGACATCCCATGTACATTTTTGAAGGTTTGTCCACCTTCAGTATCACTCTATGTTTCGTATGGTCCGGGTCAGTCTTTGTCTGGGGAGTTGGTCCTGGTGCTGGATGCAGTTTGGGGTTAGAGAGTCCAGGGTCCACGCCCCCAGGGGGCCCTCCCTTCAGAAGGACCATCAAGTGTGGTCTTGTGGTAGAGTACTGGCTCTGCCCTCTACTTCATCACCTGCTGTGTCAGAGCTCCGGTCCATGTGCTGCATCCAGGCTGTCACCAAAAAAGAGGAAGACCCTCAAGGAGATGGATTAGCACAGTGGCAGCAACAATCGGCTTAAGTATAAAAACAATTGTGGACATGGTGCAAGACCGGGCAGTGTTTCATTCTGCTGTTTAGAGGGCCGCTATGAGTTGGAACCGATTCAACAGTACCTAACAACAACAACAACATCTTGTAACCCGATACTTTGTTGAAGTCTTGTATTAGATCCAGTTGTTTTTTTGTGGATTCCTTAGGGTTTTCTGAGAATAAGATAATGTCATATGCAAATAGTGATACTTTGACTTCTTCTATGCCAGTTTAGAGGCCCTTTATTTCTTTATCATGTCTAATTTCTCTGGCTAGGACCTCCAGAACAATGTTCAGTAAGAATGGGCATCGTAGTACCTGTTCTTAAGGGGAATGCTTTCAACTTTTCAACTTTCAACTTCTCGCCATTACGTATGATGTTAGCTGTTGACTTAGTGTAGATGACCTTTATTATGTTGAGGAATTTCCCCACTTTTCCTATTTGCTTATAGTTTTTATCATAATGGGTATTGAACTTTATCAAATGCCTTTTCTGCAAAGATTGGTAGAATCAGATGATTCTTGTCTTTTGTTTATGTAGTGTATTACATTAATTGTTTTCCTTGTGTTAAACCATCCCTGCATCCCTGGTATGAATCCTGCTTGGTCATAATGAACTGTTTTTTTGATGTGTTCTTGAATTTTCGTAGCTAGGATTTTTCTAAGGATTGTTGCGTCTAAGTTCATGAGACATGTTGGTCTGTAATTTGCGTTTTTAGTGCTGTCTCTACCTGGTTTGGGTACCAGGGTTATACTAGCTTCATAGAAGGAATTTGGGAGTATTCCATCCTTTTCTATACTCTGGAATACCTTTAGCAGTAGTGGTGTTAACTCTTCTCTGTAGTGAAGCTATCCGGGCCAGGTATTTTTTTGGATGGAAGCTTTTTAATTACCTTCTCAATTTCTTCTTTTGTAATGGGTTTGTTTAGTTCTATCTCTGAACTGGTTTAGGTAGGTGGTGTTTTTCCAGGAAATGGTCCATTTTCTCTAGATTTTCAAATTTATTAGAGTATAATTTTTCCTGGTATTCTTGTATAATTCTTTTAATTTCAGCAGGGTCTGTTGTGATATCATCCATCTTATTTCTAATTCAGATTATTTGTTTCTTCTGTTTTTCTTTTGATAGTTTAGTCAATGGCTAATCAGTTTTGTTGATCTTTTTGAAAAAACAGTGTTTGGACTTGCCTACTCTTTCAATCATTTTTCTGTTTTCTATTTCATTTGTTTCTGCTCTAATTTTAATAATTTGCTTTCTTCTGGAGCTTGATGAGTTCTTTTGCTGAGATCTTTCTAGCTGTTCAAGTTGATGAGTTACTTCTTTGATTTGTGCCCTTTGTTCTTTTTGGATGTGGGCATTTACTGAGATGAATTCACCTCTGAGCACTGCTTCTGCTGTATCCCATAGATTCTGGTAGACTGTGTCTTCATTTTCGTTTGATTCTATGAAATTCCTTTTTGCATCCTTGATTTTATCTTTTTCTTTAAAGTTAAAGTGTGTCTTTTTCTAGTTGTTATGTGATGTCTAGAGACTTGCAGTGACCCTGTAGGACAAAGTGGTACACCCCCATAGGGTTTTCTAGGCTTTAATCTTTATGGGAACAGATCATGAGGTTGTTTCTCCCTCAGAGGGGTGGTTTGAGCCTCTGGTGTGACCTTTCAGTTAACAGCTCAGAGTTGAACCATTGCACCACCAGGACTTCTTGTATCTCTTGTAGATACTATATAATTGGGTCCTGCTTTTTTCTTCATTCCAATAATCTCTGCCTTTAAATTGGAGTATTCAGTCACTAATATTTACTGTAATTATTGGTTTGTTTGGATTTAGAGCTGCCATATTATCATTTGTTTTCTGTTTGCCTGTTCCATCTTTTGTGTCTCTTTTCCAAGCTTCTAGGTTTTTAAAATACTTCTTAACTATACTTCTTTGCATTATTACTTTTTTTTAATGGTTGCTCCAAGGATTACAAAATATATTCTTGTTGCTGTATAGGTAGTCCCCAACTTACAACAGGGTTCCATTCCAACAGTTCTGTTTCAGGTTAGTTCTGACACACTCACTTTTTTGTTTTTCAAGTTTTCATTATAATTACCTTTTATTATCAGTATCTTTATTAATCTGGAAGTACTTTGAATAGTAAATTATAAAACAGAACATCTGTGAGTGGACATCTGAGAATGCTAACACAGCAAATTATGCACTACATCATATTACTATCAATGAGATGTGGAAAAAAAAAAACCCAGTTGATCATAAGTCGAGTTTCTTGTAACTCCAATATGTCATAAGTCAGGGACTAACTATACTTTAATATTGTATCACTGTGTGAAAAGTGCAGAAATCCTGCAGCAACCCACCCCCCACCCACCTACACACACACCATGTGCATAGTTGTCATCATATTACATCTGGACATAGAATAAACCCCGTAAGACAATACCCTAACTTCTGCTTTATACCTACACTGTCCAATCTAGTAGCTGTTGAGCACTTCAGAGATGTGTTGTATGTGTAAAATGCACAGTGGATTTAGAAGAGTTACTATTAAAAAATCTGAAGTATCTCATAATGTTTCTTTTGATTATATGTATATATTAAAATTAATATCTTTTTACTTTTTTTGAACTGGATACTAGATCATTTTCAATTATGTGGCTTACATTGTATTTCTGTTAGCACTACTTTAAACAGTCATGTATACTACAAAGAAATTAAAGGAAAAATTTTTTTGTATTTTTACCATTTCACTCTCTCCTGAGCATCTGTGTTTCCAACTGGTTTCATCTCTTTTCAGACCAAAGAACTCTGTTTAGCATTCTTATAGTGTAAGTCCAAAGGCAAAATATTCTTTTAGGTTTTGTTTTTCTATGAATGTCTTTATTTCATCCTTGATGAATATTTTCACTAGATAAAGAATTCAGAACTGATTTTTTTTTAAATAGAACTTTAAAGATGTTTCACTTTCTTATGGTCTCCATAGTTTATGATAAGAAATCTAAGTTCATTCAAATCATTCTTCCCCTGTGTATAACATGTCATTTCTCTGTAGGTACTCCAAGATTTTCCCTTTATTTTTGGTTTTCAGTGGTGTGACTGTGATGTGACTAATCATTGTTCTCTTTGAATTTATCCTGTTTTGAAACTGAGGCTTTTGAATATGTAAATTTATATCTTTTATGGTATTTGAGAAGTTTTCAGCCATTATTTGTTAAAGTATATTTCCATCTCCAGCCTCTTTCTTGACCTCCTGAGACTCCGTTTATCCATACTTCGGACTGATCTCACAAATCCCTCAGGCTGTGTTCGTCTTTTGTAGTTCTAGCCTTTATTCTCTCTCTCTCTAGCTGAGATGATTTCTATTCATCTGTCTTCAAGTTTACCCTCTCTTTCCTCTGTCACCTCTATTCCACTATTATGCCCATTTTTTATTTAATCTATTCTGTTTTTCAATTTTAAACTTTTTACTTTTTGACTATTGAGATTGCCTGCCTTTCATCTATTATGAGCATATTTTTCTCTAGTCACTGAGCTTGGTTGTGGGAGCTGCTTTAAAGTTGTCTGCTAATTCCAACTGTCTGGTCACTCACGGTTACCATCTGTTTGTTGTCTTTTCCTGTGGAATCTGACATATTTTTCTGAATCTTTATAGTCGAGTAATTTCAGATTGTGTCTTAGACACTGGGAACATTTGTCATGGAGACTCTGGATTTTGTTATATTGCCCCAAACAGCATTGGTGTGTTTGATTTAGCAGGCAGTTAATTAGAATCAAAGGGAAAGGTATTCAAGAAGTTAAATCCCATTCAGGGATCCTGACCTTCACTTGCCTTCCTCAGACTTGCACCTTTCTGTAGGACTGTCTTTTCCTTGTTACTAAGATGTAAGTTTCCATTTACCTTTAACTATGAGTGTTAGTCTTTCACCAAATCCATCATCAGAGACTTTAAAACCAGGACACCTCTTCAGAGCCCCCATAGTATAGGTGCAGGCACCCTTCTTGTTCCTTCATGGTCTCCCATCAAGATGAGTCATGCCTGTTTATTCTTACAGCTTTTCAGGAAGTGCCACCTTGATTCTGCTGTCTCACAGTCCCCAGTCACCTTTCACACACTGTCCTACTAATACACCTGTTTATTTCACCAAAAATGAAACAGTAATTTTCAGATATCATAAAAATCTCAAAACAAGGAAAAAACACAATTCTTACTAGCCCCATAATTAGCAAGATGACTTTGCAAATAAATGTTAGTTCTTCTTCTTATATAGAACAATATTTGTACCTTTCATTTATCCCCTGCCCCATACCAGCATCACATCCAGCATTGGCCTGTCAGTGTTAAGAATCCATCCCATAACTGAGCCACATACTACTTAATGGCTGCTACTTTAGCTACAGTAAGACCTAGGGACAATGGAAATAAACACTTAGAATGGCCTGATTAAATAAATTCTTAGAGGAGATCTCACACTCCTTGGAAGCAGAGTGGTATTGCTGGTTTTCTTCTTTCAGTTATATATCTATTACATGCAAGATTTATAAGATACATTGTTGGGTATTGGGATGCTTTTCTCCTCATAGACTAATTAATACTATATTTCTTTACCCATAATAATGAAGAAGCCACAGCATAAAAGATGAGCAGTGCTCTCCCTTATCAGGACGCTAAGTGTCTGTGACGTTAGAATATTGGACACAGAGAGGAGCAAAAGGTCATGGACAATTCAGGCGCTGTGGATGCCAATCTCCTGGCAGTATCTGGGGAAGGACCCTAAGCTCCTTCTGGGAAGAACCACGCATTTTTCATTT
Source organism: Heterohyrax brucei (assembly GCA_028571685.1). Classification (NCBI taxonomy): domain Eukaryota; kingdom Metazoa; phylum Chordata; class Mammalia; order Hyracoidea; family Procaviidae; genus Heterohyrax; species Heterohyrax brucei. The sequence goes on from CM053152.1 coordinate 44,600,536, forward strand.
CCATCCCAATTTATTTGCTTACTGAGGTAGTATCTTTGCCAGGAGATGGTTTACTAATTCAATTTGCAAGCTTTAATTGTCTTGGCTTTCTGGAATGAAAGTATACACTGTTTCTTTTTCTTAAAAACTGTGGAGATTTTAAAGATTAGAGATCAAAATGATGCAAAATGTTGTGGTACCATCATTGTATAAACTCTTTAAGATCTAAATCTAATGTGAATATAATTTTTTTTTGGTGAAAATTGGAGAAAAGGCAAGCAATTAAAATGTAGAGTACTTATTGAGTATGTACTACTCATTGTCATAGAGTCAATCCTGACTCCTAGCAGCCCTACAGGACAGAGTAGAACTGCACCATAGAGTTTCCAAGAGCACTTGGTGGATTTGAACTCCAAACTTCTGGTTAGCAGCTGTAGCACTTAACTACTATGCCACTAGAGTTTCTTGCATGTACTAAGTGCCTGCTGTTGTGTAAAGCACTTAATGTATATTAACTCAATTTAGATTCACAACAATTTTAAAAGTTAAAATCAAAGCAAGCCCATTGCTATCAGGTCAATTCCGACTCACTTGTCTTAAAAGGAAGTATAAAAACCCAGTGCCATTGAATCAATTCCAACTCATAGCCACCCTATTGACAGAGTAGAACTGCGCAATAGTTTCCAAGGAACACCTGGCAGATTTGAACTGACGTTTTGGTTAGCAGATGTAGCACTTAACCACTACACCACCAGGACTCCCCAAAGTTAGTATAGTTACTCCCATTTTAGAGTTAAAGAGACTAAGGCGGGGCAGGGGGAGTTAGTCAAGAGGGTGGACTAGATGCACATCTCCTTAACTCACTCCAAAAACCAAGACCAGGATCGATAATTAAACGGAGCCTTCTGGACACTCATTGAGCCCTAGGACATGGCATAAGGCTGTCATTTTGGACTACATGCCACTGAATGAGAAACCTCTTCTCATGGTTTGAATTGTGTCCCCCAAAAATATGTGCAGCCATGTGGCTGGGATATGATTCCCAGTGTCTTGGGACTCTTCTCCATTGTGTGGCTTTGCTAAACTGTATGTTAAAGGATTAGGGTGGGGCTATAAATTCCTGCTGTAGGGGGAGTTTCCCCGGAGTATGGCTTGCCCCACGCTTAATGCTTTCAGCTTGCAACAGATGAAAGGGAAAGAGAAACAAAGGACAATTGAGAACCTCTCTACCATCAAGCAAGCAGCACCGGGAGAAGAGCACGTCCTTCAGACCAGAGGTTCTTGCGCCGAGACGCTCCCTGGAAAAAGACTGATGCAATACCAGACTTTCTTGCAGAGCCACCAAGGTGAAAGCCTTCCCCTGGAGCAGACACCCTGAATATGGACTTGCAACCTACTGGACTGTGTAAGAATAAACCTGTCTTTGTTAAAGCCATCCACTCTGTGGTATTTCTGTTAGAGCAGCCCTAGCTGACTAAAACACTTCTCTTTCACTGACCCCCACCTTTGGTGAATGGCTGGCTCTCACAGACTGAAGGTAACTGCTGGATTTAACTTTTTTCCTTTTTGTTAGCCTGTGGCAGTGATGAGGCTTAACTGGTAGCAAAGTTCTGCCCTACTGCTGACGTAACCAGCAGTTGAAATAGCCTCACTTTGAGGGCCTGGCTCTGGACTCTGAGGACCACGGCCCCTCCACCCCTCTTTCCAAACCTCCACTATTGATTCGGCTATTTCCCAGCAGGCAGGAGAGCCTCTGCAGGACACCATCTTGTCTGACTGGGAGGCAGACCTGCCCAAACAGAGGCCTCAGCAGAGGCTAATTCCCAAGCTAGGAGGCAGTGCCAGCTTGGGGAGCACTTCCCCAGAGGAAAAGCTGTGTTTAGCACAGTTGACCCTTCAGGTAGGGCCTGGCACCAGAGGACAGCAGGGCAGTAGCCTGTCCATACTTTGAACTAGATCACAGCATCTAAGGATGGATATAGAGGTGCCCCCACTGCCAGCTGGAAAGAGAGGCTTGCACATCTGACAGCCTGACTGTTTATGGAAGCTGTCAGATACCTTTTACCTTTCAAAATAAGACAACCTAGAGAAATAACTGAGGTGCAGCCTGATGGCATTTCTTCCAATCTTGACTGACCCACAATGTAGGGTCAGTTGATGGCCTCCCAGCGACTCTGTAAGTAGAGCTGTGTCTTGGCCTGTCAGGAGGTGGAGCCTGCTATCACAGAGGTTCCATTGGACCCAGTCGTTGGAGTTCATAGAGGTAACTGGTGATCAACTTCTACTTCAGCTCCTATTAAGGCAACACCAGAAAAAATAAACAACCTCTAGATGCCCCCAAAAGCAACAGACCTTGGCCAAACACTTAAGGAAAAATCCAGTCATGGCTCCAGAAAGCTCCAAAAAGAAAGAACCAAAGAAGTTCCAGATGTGGAAGACTTTCTGAAACTTTCAGAGGTCAAGTACAAAAGAATTATATACAGAGCCTTCCTAGATATTGTACAAAATTTAGCAGGTCAAAATGAAAAATTAAGCAAGCTGTTCAAACTGATGGAACTCCAGCATTCTGAAATCCAACAGATCAATAACAAAATTAAAGAATCAGAAAACTCAATTCAAAGCCAAGAGAACAGAACTGAACAAATGGAAAACAGACTTCCTGACTTGGGAGACAGAACTACTGACACCAGCATTTTGGGGGAGAAATCAGAGTAAAGACACAAGAAAAATGAAGAAGCATTAAGAAACATGTGGGACTCCATCAGAGGGAACAATCTACGATTAATAGGAGTTCTTGAACAGGAAGGGACACCTGAAAACACAAACAGGATTGTTGTTGACTTGCTGACAGAAAACTTCCCAGAAATTATGAAAGAGATCCAAGATGCATATTGATCACCATACAATATAGACCCCAAAAGAAAGACTCCAAGACATATTATAAGCAAGCTTAACAAAATGAAACCTAAGCAGAAACTCTTAAAGGCAGTGAGACTCAAAGCAAAGTTAACATTCAGAGAGAACCCCTTAGGCTTTTGTCTGACTTCTCAGCAGAAACCATGCTGGCACAGAGGCAGTATGGTGGCACATTCAAAACCTTGAAGGAGAAAAGATTCCAACCAGGAATTATATATCCTGCAAAACTGACTTTCAAGTGCAAAAGTGAAATTAAGAACTTTGCAGATAAACAGAAACTCAGAGACTTTGTAAAAACCAAACCAAAGCTACAAGAAATACTGAAAGAAGCTCTTAGCTTAGAACAACAAAACCATTAACTCTGTATTTTAGGAGACAATGAAGAACACATCATTCAGAAGCTTACTCCGTTAGGAAAGGAAAACCCCAATCAAAGTTACAATACTAAAAGAAGTAATGCAGTGATCATAACATGAAAACTATGATACCATCATGTTAAAAAGAGGGATATACTACAATAGTTATAGTCCGTCCAGGTGGAGAGAAAGTTAATAAGATATTTAGAAGTTAAAATCAGCTTTAAACATACATTAAGGGGGATCATAAGGGCAGCCGCAAAGCACAACAAAGAAATGACGTATCAAAACAAGAAACACAATACAGGAGTATCAGCAAACATAAAACCAACACTGAAAAGGGTGAAAAATCAACCCATAAAGAAGACTGTCCCAGAGCAGAATAGTAAGAGCAACAGAGAAAACATCAGCACAAAAATAAACACAGCAAAATGACAGCACTGAACACCTATCAGTAATTACATTGAAGGTAAATGGACTGCATGCTCCAGTAGAGAGACGAGTGACGTCTTGGATCAAAAGACATGACCCATCTATATGCTGCTTACAAGAAACTCACCTTAGACTTAAAGGATATGAACAAACTGAAAATTAAAAGATGGAAAAATATATACCAAGCTAACAATATACATAGAAGAGCAGATGTGGCAATACTAATCTTAGATAAAAATAGATTATACTACTAAAAAAAAAAGCTCAGTAAAGGCACAGAAGACCTTACTGCGACAATTAACCAACTAGACCTCATCGACATACAGAACTTTGTATCCATCATGTTGAGTGAAATTAGTCAGCAGCACAAGGACAAACATGATATGAGACCCCTACTTTAAGGACTTGAAAACTGACTCGTGTACAGAAGAAAAGACTCTGACAGCTGCCAAGGAGGAGAGGGAGGGAGAGGACTGGTTATAGATTAGATAATTGATAGAAATTTGGTTGGCTGAAATCAGTGACAGCACACATTAGAATGAAAATCAGTTTAACTGGACTTCAACATAACCTGAAAACTCTTCCAATCTTAATCCAGTAGGTAAAGACAGAGTAGCAGGGGTAGGAGGCCGAGGACCATGCTCTCAGAGGACATCAAGGCCAATTGGCATAACTAACATATTGCTCAGAGAGTCCTCTCCACCCCATATTGGTGAGTGGTGCCTGGGGTCTCAAAAGCTAGCAAGCTGCCATCTGAGGTATACCAACTGGTCCCAACTTGTCTGGAACAGTTGATCACCAAGAAAAAAATGGCAAGGGGGAAAGAGAACCAAGAAGACAGAAAGACCCATCTGAATGGGTGACTACATCAGCATGCGACCAGAAAAACTAGATGGTACCCAGCCCCCTCTGGTGACAGCTGTGATGGGGCTCACAAAGTTGAGTCCCAGTGGGAATATGAGAATAAGAAGCACTACAACCTGAGAACTCCACTAAAAGATTGCAATTGATTGTCCAAAAGCCTGAGGGTTCCCCTGGGAGCATGACCCCTAGACCTGATGCTGCCCCTAATCATAAATCATTACTGAGGTAAATTCCTCGGACAGGAACGACACAGAGAGACCATATCGTGTGTACACTTTATGGTTCTATGTATCTATAGGATGTCGTCCAACTGGCCTCTTACTAGAGGGGAGTGGAGAGGGTGGAGAAGAGGGAACAGGGGTTTGTTAAGAGGATGTGACTTGTATAGAACAGAAAGGAGGAGTGTGCTGTCACCAGGCCAGGAGAGCAGTAGGAGCTGCACATAGGCAGGCATGTGAATTTAAACTAGATTGTACACTTTCACTCAATCACAGTAAATAAAAAAATTTAAAAACAAAAACAAGCACACTAAGACACAGAGAGGTTCAGTAACTTGCCAAGATCACAAACTAGGAAGTAGGGGACCTAAACCTTGAAGCTAGACACTGATTCCAGATCCAGTATTCTTTAGCCTTTGTATCACATTGCCTCTCAAATAACATGGCCTTGTTTTCTATTCTTATCTCCTCCTAACTATACTGAACCACAGTCCTTTTTCACAAATCAAATTCTAATTGCGTGGTATGTGGAGGAAATAGAAAGCCTCTACAACACTGCCGAGACTTGAAATGACAGAGCATGTGCTGTTCTATTTGGATACTTTTTTTTCCAATGACTTTTTAAAAAAATTTTTTTAATTCCAGAACATTCTCATTCATCCTTGCAAAAGGCTGATGGGTGAGAGAAAAAGAGTTAGTATGTTTTGTCCTACTGAGCTGTGGACTAGTAGGATTGCTGATCTCTGATTTCTTAAATCAGTCGACTCATTAACTTTTGGGTAAATGATCTGGATCATTTCAAAATGAAGAGTAAGCCTGTCAGACAGAACTGGCGTGTGTCTGATCATGCCGTATTTCGTTTCCTCACACAAGACTCTGTTGAAGAGGCTGTGGCCTCCATTGTTTTCCCAGCTGCACCTGGGAAGCAAACAACCACACCCATTTTGGAATAGCATTGAATCCTTTCATAAACAGCATTGGCGCGTTGTATATGTTTAAATATTAACGTGTCCTGTGACTATAAACCCTCGCAGGTTACTTGGAGGGAGCATCCTTTTCCTCTTCGTAGGTATAGTAACCGCAGTTTCCTTCTCACCCTGAGAGCAAATCTTGTCATAGACCTTAAATAACTTAGCCTTTATTCTCATTTTTCTGTAAGCGGAATGTAACAGATCACCAGTAAACCTACTATCTTTATTATCAGTGCCTCTCTTTTTCAGTTAGTGTGCTAGACAAAAATGGAAAACAGTTTTGACTAAAGAACTTCCTGCGATCACTTTGAATTGGGGGAACTAAAGTATAAGCCAGGTCTCTGGTTTTATCCTTGTGTCTCCATTGCCTGCTGTACTGAGAGTTCTCGTTGGATAGTCATTGAATTGAGTTACACTGAATCATTGCAGTGTCCACTGGGATCAAGGAAGAAATGTACATAAGCCAGCAAATAGCTGTATTTGAAGTGCTCTCCAGGCATGTCCATCATCTGAGAAGCCGCTTGGACTTGAGCTTAGAAATTAGCATTGTGCATTACACAGTAGCTTAGGAAATACTTCTGAAACAACAGTTATTGTTTTGGAGTTTCCTTTGTGTTTTTGTGAGAGCTTTAATTCTCATTCATTTATTTAGCCATTTAACAAAAATTTTTGAGGCACCTCATGGGGTGCTTCACAAGTTGCTGCAGCAGTATATTGACAGGAAACTGCTGGAAACTGAGACTGGATTCAGAAGAGGATGTGGAACCAGGGATATCATTGCTGCTGTCTGATGAATCTTGGCTAAAAGCAGAGAATGCCAGAAGAATGTTTACCTGTGTTTTATTGATTGTACAAAGACAGTCATCTGTATGGATCATAACAAATTATGGATAACTCTGTGGGGAATGGAAATTCCAGACTATTTAATTGAGCTCATGAGGAATCTGTGTATGGGTCAAGAGGCAGTTAAACAGAACAAGGGTACACTGCATAGTTTAAAGTTAGGAAAGATGTATGTCAGGGTTGTGTCCTTTCACCATACCTGTTCAGTCTGTATGACAAGCAAATAATCTGAGAAGCTGGACTATATGAAGAACAAGGCATCAGGATTAGAGAAAGACTCATTAACAACCTTACGTATTAACGTAACCTTACGTATTAGAACTGAAGAAGACTTGAAACACTTACTGATGAAGATCAAAGACTACAGCATTCAGTAAAGAAAAGCAATCAAACGTGTTCAAGAGGGATCAGCCCCTGCATGCTTGGTAAAGTAGAGGGTCGGCAAAAAAGAAAACGACCTTCAAGGAAATGACATAGTGGCTGTAGCGGTGGGCTCAAGAATGATGATTGTGGGCACAATGCAAGACTTGGCAGTGTTTCATGCTGTCGTACATAGGGCCACTGTGAGTGGGAACTAACCTGATACACCTACTAACAACAACAACATGGTATTTTGGAGATAAGCAGTGAATCTGACCTCTGCTTTCAGAGAAATCACAACCTAGTAAAGAAGCCTGAAGATAAATAGACAATAGCAATACAGTGAGGTAAGTGCTATCAAGGTATATAGGAATGTGACTTGAGCTGTTCTTAACGTATTCTAGAAAGGTTTCTTGGGAAGAGCAACATCCACCTAGGATTTAATGAATGATTACAAGTTAACCAGGCAAAAGGTACAAGGAAGAGCATCTGGGGAGAAAGAACAGAAAGTTGCAGTCAAGAGAGAATTGCTCTGCTCAGTCAGGTTCTCATTCAGCATGAGTGTTGAGGTATGAGTCTTTAGGGGTGAGCAGGGCACTTGTGTAATGGGTTAAGGGGTTGTACTGGAGATTGGGGGCTGCAAAAATTTGCTACAAACTTAGCTGCTTAAAACACACATATTATAGCTTCTAAAGTATAGGCACTGCTTAGCTCAGCTTGGTTAGAGTCTAACCAGTCAGCAATCCAGGTATCTATTGTGGCTGTGGTCTCATCAGAGGCTCAAGGGATAGCTTGGCTTCTGTCTCCATCAGGTTGTTGGTAGTTTCCTTGCAGCTGCAGGACTGAGGTTGCAGTTTCTTGCTAACTGTAGCTCTCAGTTCCTAGAGGCTACCTGCAGTTCTATGGACGTTTCCAACATGGGTTCTGACTTCATGTTAATTTCTCCAAGGCTAGTAAGGGGCTGAGGGGGGGCTAACAAGGCAGTCATAGCTGCAATAACATAATCATGGGTGTGGCTCTCTATGCTCTTTTTTCTATTCTTTTGGTTAGATCAAGCCACAGGGTCCATCCACACTCAGAGGAGTCTATGACACAAAAGTGCCAATACCAGGAGATGGAGATCATTGTGAGGAGGTCATCTAGTCTGTCACAGAGCTTACACTTTCTAATGGGGACAGTCTGGAGGCATGGGGAGGTTAAAACAGAAGTTTGCAATGTAGAGAACAAAGCTGCAATCCAAACGACTGTCTAAGAGGCGTCTTAAATATTAGTCATCTAGTGCTGCTATACTAGAAATACCACAAGTGAATGGCTTTAAAAAAGACAAACAATCTGACTCGATGGCACTTGGCTTGGCATTCATCACAGACTAAAATTCCAAATTCAGGACTTCAGTACCAGGGGAAGTCTTTCTCTGTTGGCTCTAGAGGAAGGTTGATGTCATCAGTCTTCCCCTAGACTGGGAACTTCTGAGGCACATGGGCCCCAGGTCCCTTCCAAAGGACACATTCTGCTCCTGGCACTACTCTTGGTGCTATGAGGTCCCCAACTCTGTGCTTGCATCCGTTTTTCTTTATATCCCAAGAGACTGCCTCCAGGCGTAATGTAGTCTTACATATTGAATTCTGACCCACCAACACAACTGCAGCCCATGCTCCCTCGTTAGCATTATGGAAGGAAGATTTCCCAAATACAGGAATACCACACAATACAAGGAATCATGGTCTTGCCAGTTTGCTCCATACATTTTTGGGGAGACACAGATCAATCCATGACAGAGCCTATAGCAGCAAACTGTGGAGAAAGAATAGTGGTCTAAAAGAAGGTAAGGGCCATGTGGATTATTGAGACTTGAAGGAGGTAAAGTTAACAAAACTTGATTAAGTGGACCTCGGAAGTAAAGGAGAGGAGGATGCCAAGGATGAATGATACAGGGTTTCTAGCTTGGCAGAGTAGTAGATTAGTAGAAGCAGAGAATGGTGTCTTCTACCAATAAAGGTTAGTAGAGGAAAGTGGATGATTCACATGGGGCTGTGTCGAATGTTCTCATTTCCCTGAGCCTTGACCTGCTCTGTGGCGTCCAGCTATGTCTGTCATTGCATGGGAGTCTGGGTAACACAGTAATTGAAGCACCACAGACTTCGCCACTATCGGATAAACAACGTAAAGCCCTAGTCTTGCTACCTGTAAGTGAGTAGACACTATGACTGTAATCTAAGGGACAACATATTCATAAAGTAATTAAACACTTATGTTCCCTTAAAGTGGCCATCTTAGCTTATAAGCTTTTTGCTGAAATGACGGCTGAATGCCAGCAGTGCAGTGATACCCATGATGCAGTTGTCATGGTAACACCTGTGTGTCTTTTATTCCCAGTCTCTTCAGCTCTTTCTGGCCACTCCCTTTCAAATACTACCTTCCTCTAATGCTGCAGTAAACATGTTAGGGACAAAATCTAATCACCCTTTTGGTTCAAATCTTTGTTTTTTCAGTTGTTCCCAGAGCACTAGAAATATCAAGGATTTCCCTCCTCCATAAAAACCATATACATTAGCATCTCAACAACAATTTAATTTTCTTTCAAAATGTGAGAGGCATGAAAAGTCCGAAGTGTGTCAAAAGCAATTCATACCGTGTTCAAACAACTATTTAAAAGTTAGAATTGCTAGTGCTTGAACCATTTCAAGATGAGGAGCTCTTTCCTGCATTTTTCCCCCTATGAAAAATCCTGTGAAACCAAAATGACTCAAGCAGAGCCTGGAAAATACTGGAGAATCACATGACGGCTAAAAATAAACACATCATCTCCAGCAGGGAGAGGAACCAGGGCGGAAGTAACTCAGGCGTGAGTGCTCCCACTCACAGGCGTGCTCTCTAGCCCGTTGCAGGACCACGATCTGTCCTCTCCAGTCAGAGCAAGCTTGCTGTCCATACAGCTACAGCCACACTGTGGCACAGAACTGTGCTCTTAATGGCACCTGAAGTCCAGCGTAGCCCATGGGTCTGCTCTGTTAGGCCAGAACCATTTCTTACACTGTGTCATGACTCTTGAGAAGTGGATTGGGAGGGATTCTCAGAGTGTCCTGTCACCTCCTACTTTTCCTTCAGCCCTGCCCTTAGAATCAGTAACAAATGCTATTGATCATTGTGTGTCTCTTTTTGGCATATGCCACAAAGCATACGTGGTTTAAAATGACTGTGATGTCAGGGACTGCCTCAGTAAGGTATATAATGCAGTCTTTTAAACTACGACATTAACTTACACGCCCAGGGAGTTTTCTGCGGTGGCTTCCCACGGGTCCTTCTGTGTCTGCACTCAGCCTCCACTAAGCTGTTCCAACCATGGCAGCTCGAGTGACCATTGTGAAGTGTGAGTTAGGTCTTGTCCCTTCTCTGCTGAACGTCCTGCAGAGCCTCACCTTGTACCTCATAAATGAGAGCTGACCACCTGACCACAGCCTATGAAGTGCTCTGTGACCTGCCCCTTCCATGGCCTCTGGCCTTCTCTCCTGTTGTGCCCCATGCTTCTGCTCTAGCCACATTGGCCTTGTTCTCAAACAGTTGAAATGAGCCTTTGTATTAGCGTTGGACCTTTCTTCTGCCTGAAATGGTGTTCTCCTAGCTACTCAAGGCTAACTTCCTCACCTCCCTCACACCTTTATTCCTATCTTACTGTGTCAATGAGGCCTTGATTAAGGGTTCTTCCTGAGACTGGCATGGCCTGTAGTGAGGTTCTGGAAGCTGTGACTATGGAGTCGTTAAAAAGAGACACTGACTCCTGTGAGGAATGAGGTTTTTGAGTCAGAGTGACTCCCAAGCCTGCCCAGTGGAATTCTTGACTCTGCACCTGCGTGAACACTGACCCGGTGTGACCCTGGGAGGTCCTGAGTCTGACTGGGAACTGAAGCTAGAGAAGACCCTGGGTGGGTACTTGGCCTCTCCCAAGTCTCCTATTTAAAATTGTAGCTCACCCTTCCTCAACTCCACAGTCTTTATACTTCGTGTTCTACCTTTCTTTTTCCGTAGTATTCATTGTATAGCTTAATGTCATTTGCTGGTGTATCATGTTGTTATTTATAATCTAATGGCCCTGCTAGAACATAGTAAGTTCCACTAGGACAGGCATCTTTGTGTTTCATCCATTGTTTCTGTCCCAAGTGCCTATTAACTTGCCAGGCACTCACAGGGATTTAGTAAATATTTGTTGCATGAACAAATTAGGGTAATTTGGGGAGGAGACTTAAGCTAAATAAAGCACACTGACTTCCTAGACAAGCAAGGAGTGCATGGAATGGAGAGACTATGCCCGAGAGCCCGGTGATGGGTTCTGGCTTAATACATTTTTGTAAAGATTTTCTTTAGGTAAAAATAGATTCTCATTTCTTTCCTTGTGATTTCAGCCATTTGATTTTCTGTTTGCCACTGTCTAGAAATGCAAATCCAGAGTGCTTTCTCATCATTAGCTTTCGGATCGGGTCTCATTCATTGAGTGGTAATAATAATGTAAGCTGACATTTATTGAGCACTTGCTGTGTGCCAGGTTCTTGTGTGTTTTCCATGTGTTAATGGCTATGCTCGTTCTGACTCTGTGATGCAGAGACTGCTCTTTCTATTCTATATCAGAACTAAGCTGTTGGTACCAAGAGTTATGTTACCTCTAAAATTTGTAAAACTCACTAGTTACCGCTACATCCACTATTTAAATACAGCTGTTCAGAGGAGACAACTACTAGTGAATAAAATGAATTTTAAAAAGAAAGAAATCAAGTTGGTAGCAAGTCACCCAGCCTCCAAGAGGCAGAGCCAGGATTCCTGGGAAGGCAGTCTGGCTCCAGAACACCTCCCCACCCCTGCCCGGTGCGACCGTTGTCCTGGAGGCGAGCTGGAGGCTGTCCAGTCCCACTCCATGTCTTCATTCCCACAGGATTCCTGCGGCTCATGGTTGGATGTGTGAAGCCACCCCCAAGCTATTCAAAGGGGAGCTGCCCACTTTTATAAGCTGACACTGAAGTAGCAGAAAGGAAGGGCACCCAGACTTTGCCAGTAGCTGTGTCGGTGAGGACAGAAGCCGTGAGGGCTGTGAATTACTAATTTCAGAATAGAAGAACCAGCCTCTTAATGATCTCATGAATCAGGGCACCTCTGTACCCTGTTGTTATGGGTTGAACTGTGTCCCCCCAAAATAGGTGTTGTTAGTCATAGCCTCTGTGCCTGTGGTAGTAATCCCATTTGGGAATAGGTTCTTTTGAGATATAAAAGAGATTAAACAAAGAAGCAGAAATAGAGACGAGAGATACCAAGCCACGTGAAGATCTCCCAGGAGCAGCAGCTCAATGCTCTGGACCTTCTTCCAGAGCTGACAGAGAAAGCCTTCCCCTGGAGCCTACACTCTGAATTCAGACTTGTCAACTATGAGAAAATACATTTCTGTGGGTTCAAGTCAACTGCTTGTGGTGTTTCTGTTACAGCAGCCCTAGATGACTAAGACCAGTTTAAGAGACAAGGACCCTTCCTTCAGAACAAACAAAATGAGATAGTCTTCCCCTGGAGCCAGCATCCTGAACTGGGACTTCTAGCCTCTTACCCTATGAGAAAACCTATTTGTTAAAGCCATCTGCCAGTGGTAGCTCTGTTATTGCAGCACTGGGTGACTATGACACTTATTAAGTTCTGTTCAGACTGGACCCTGGCCACTGAGCGTGGTGGTCTTTTGCCCTCAAAGCAAAGCACAGCTACAGAATCTATAAAAGGAAGGAGTCTAGCTATTTTTAAGGGAGAGAATTGGATGTTTAGATGTGACTTGAACTTGCAATCATCAGAATTGTGTGCGTGGGAGCTGTCAGCCATATGGCAGCATAGCTTCTTCCTAGGGGACTTTTCTCCTGTCATCAGTTCAGCTTATACACTTTGCCCAGAAATGGCCTTTAAAAAAAAAACAATCTTATTATCAATTAAAAAATAAAATCCATGTGCCAAAGTAAGGGGGAGGAACAAGTGATGTCAGACGTACTTTCAGTTATCAGTCAATGCAGATTTAATGTATTTTCACTTGTATTTCACCTCTATGGCTTTTGTTGCTGTTGTTTTAAGTCCCTGAGTGGTATAAATAGTCAAGACATTTGACTACTGAGAAGTTGCCATTTCAAGTCTACCCAGAGACACCTTGGAAGAAAAACCTGCTGCTCTAATTCCAAAACCTCAGCCACTGAAAGCCCTATTGAGCCCAGTTCCACTTGGACACATAGGGGTCTTCATGAGTTGGAATCAACTCAGCAGGAACTGGGTATTTTATGGAGATTTTTTACTGGGTGAGAAGGACTCAGAAGGAGGAGTAGACTCCCAAAGTGGGAGGACTTTGGGGGGTAGCCAGAAGTGTGGTTGCTTCCTGAGTGTGTGTGTCGGTGCGTATGTTTTGTGATATCTCTGTGGTTCTTGTCAACAGTATTAATGTCATATTTTTAGCTCCTCTGTTTATGACTTTGGCAGGAAGAATACAACAGATTATGTGAGAAGAATTTCTAAATTCCACCAGAGTCCCGACCATGAAGGATAAAGCCAAGTACAGTGCTTTTCATCAGTCTAATTTCACTGGGCCTAAAATGACCAGAATGCTGTAGCATTTTCCATAAACATTAAACAGGCTGCTAATTACTGGCATTAGACGCAGTGACGGTCTGGCTTTATGAAGGCAATGAATCAGGCCACTCTTTGTTTTTTACAACTATGGTTAAAATATCCTAGAATCATATTTATACCCCAAATCCTAAAGGCATTAATTAGAACACAACTCCTCAAAGACTGGCTTTGCAAATCATGTCCATATCCAGTGGGTAATATCAGAGGATTACAGGGACGTGCACTAAATTTGTGTCTGTTTTCCCCTGCTTCTGAAACTCCTTTTTATTTTGAAAGGGAAAATAAAGGAGAGAGAAAAGCTTGAGGGCAGAACAGTCGCTTGTAATACAGGGCTACCACCAATTACGATTTCAGGACATCATCAAATGCAACTAGAAAAAATGGAAATGTAGCTGCAAAAACAAATCTGTATCTGTATTATAGTCCAAGTAACTCTGAGGTCTTTAAAAGCCATTATGTAATTGTTTTTCACATAAGCAGGATTGAGAGAAGAGGGGTAGGAAGGGACAGAAGTGAAATCACTGCACCGTGGGGGTCCTAGGAGTTGTGGAAGAAACTAGTGAGGACCCCAATGTTGAAAACCAAGATTTGGTGCTATAAAGGACATTATTGGGTCACTTGGCAAAACTGAAGTGCAGATGGTAGCTTACTTTAAAGTGTTTTATCAGTGTTCACTTTACTGGGAGTTGGTTAAGTGTCCAGTTTTCATGTAACATCCTTATTAAAGAGGCCCAGAAACCCTGGTGGTGTAGTGGTTAAGTGGTTAACTGCTAACCCAAAGGTTGGCAGTTCAGATCCACCAGGCACTCCTTAGAAGCTCAACAAGCAGTTCTGTTCTTTCCTATAGGATCACTGTGAGTCAAAATTGACTAATAGCATTGAGTTATTAAAGAGGCTCAGGTAAGCAGGAAAGAAATATCCAGCACTCACTAAAATCAGGTAGTTTAGAATATGATGATTTTAAAGAAGTCATAACTGTAAAGCAACTAAAAACATAGTCTTAACTATCTAAAATACATCCTCTACTTTAGGATATTGTTTCCTGTTATTTACTGTCAGGGTAGCAGGAGGGGCAGTGTTTCCTGCAGAGGAGATACAGCCCATGTCACACTGTGTGGTCCTGTAGCTTGTGCCTGAGATCCTCGAGGGTGGTCATGCATCAGAATTCTTAAGTAACTGTCTCTCTCATCAGACTGTGAGCTCATGGAAAGCAGAGACTGTGTCGTGGTCGTCTTTTTATCCCCGGCATGTGGAATTTATTTACTTGTTCGTGTATCTAAGTGTGTGTTCATTTACTGGATAGTATGTTCCATCTAGCACCTGATTTAGAAAAATGCGTAAGCCATGGTCCTTGCCCTCCAGGAGCCCCCCAGGGGAGAGGGTAGGGGCTGTGGCAGAGATACAGACCGGTGGAAACACCTGCGCCGAACTGTAGGGGTGATGAAAACTGAACACCCCCTCATCAGAGCTGTGTCAGAGTAAAAGTGACTGGGCGCCCAGTGGCAGTGTGACTCGCTTAGTCCATGCAGTGCGTATGTGTCAGTGTATGTACTCGATGGCATCTGCTTTGGCTGTGGAGAATGATTTCCTGTGTCTGTACTATGTTTTAGACAGTAAGATTTACATTGTTAGCTGAGCTTCAGGTAGGGAGATCTTACTTGGAATCAGTGGTCTGTTGCGTCTGGGCGTCTGTGTATACATATGTGTGTATGTATATGTGTGTGAGAGAGATAAAGATGCTCCATTGGTCCACTTGGTTAAGGTGCTGACCCTCAGATCTCCCTGTAGTAAAGGTGCACTTTTCTCTTTATAATAACATGAAGTATAAGAATATATTAGTTACAGGGTGATACTGTGATCTGTGTTTTGTCCAAAAATCTCTGACCTAATAATGTTTTCTTATCCATTGATGATCCTTTGCTGAGTCAGTTATTAGCTGTAAGTATTGTACAACTGATAGTTCTAATGTTTCTACATTATGCAGCAGTAATGTATTAAAAAGAGCTTTATAGTCTTTCTCTGTATCTTTATGGACTCATAGATTTTTATTTGTTCAACATATTACAGTAAACTGACCCAGGCTCACTTTGTACTTCCCCTGCCCCATTCCTGGAATCAGGCTGTTTCTTAAGAAGCCTTTTTAGTGCAGAATGGCATTTAGAAGCCAAGATTTTGGCACAGCAGTGCTTGCTGCTCTTGAGATGTCATTGCTCCTGTCAGTTTTCAGCGACTGAAGCTAGAAAATATGTTAAAAGAGAAAAAACATACAGTTGTATTGCTTACTCTTCTACAAAGTATTAACCTGTTTTAAAGTCAATTTTCTTGTTTACTAGAAATTCACTTATGGTGGCACTGTATTTTTGCAAGAACCTTTCTTCTTAGCATCCCTGTACATCTGCTATTCGTTGTCTGAGGAGAGAGAAGGAACTTGTAACTTGAGGGAAAAAAACAGTGCCCGGAAATGTTAAGTACTTTACGCAAGAAGACACAATTGTTTAATTTAATGTGAATTCCTTCTTAGGGTATAACATGCCCTATTTCTGTAATGGGAAGGGACTACTGGGAATGCCTCCATATGTTTTGGCTAATTCCTTTCATATCATATTTTTCCTGCATATCTAAAAGGCACTTTTAATATTCCCAATGTGATTGATTTATTCTGGTTGCCTTCAGGTGCAGCTAAATCAAGTCCAGCATCTAAACCAGGATCCACACCATCTCGTCCCTCGTCAGCCAAAAGGGCTTCCTCCAGCAGCTCAGCCTCCAGGTCTGATAAAGATTTAGAAACACAAGTCCTACAGCTTAATGAACAGGTAACTCATTATCCCCAACTGTGTGTCTCTCAGCAGCGGTATGTGTAAAGGGTGAGGGACCAGCACCCAATAGGCCTGGGATAAGGTGGGAAGGGGAGGCAAACTAAGGCAAAGTCAGGAGTTTCTAGAAAGTAAGACTGAAAGGAACTGTTTGGGAAGATAAATCTGGTGACCTTTTATGAATAGAAGATGGGGATCACCTGTCTCAAAATTACACCCTGAGACAGAAGAAGAAATGGCTCAGCCTTGGGTAAATGCAAGCTTGCGGGCCGACCTTCCCCTGCCCTCTCTCTCAGTGGCCATTGTGAGCTGCAGGCCTACCATGGCCCCTTGGGGCCACGCTGACCAGTCTAGAGTGTGTTAGAACTGCTCAAGGCTTAGTCTCCCTTGCTCTCTCCCTGTTTTCTTTCAACAGCTATTTTTCAAGCCTGATCTCTGTGCTAGATGCTATGCTTGATGCTAGTAATATAGTGGTGAGCAAGATAGATAAAGATACCAGTTGCCCTTGGGAGACTATTACAGAAGGAAAACCAAAACCTACTACTTCCCACAGTGGGGCAGTCCAGTGCTATGGGAGTGCAGAACCCATCAGAGGGTCAGGAAGGTGACAGTTGTGCTTTAATTACAGTAGATCTCTCTGCTCTTTCAGCACAAAAGGTTCAGGTATGCTCTTTAACAAGCAATAGCTTCTTTTGCCTAGGATTATAAAAACCGCTGTGACTCATGGCGACCTTATGTCGTGTGTGTCAGAGCAGAACTGTGCTCCATAGGGTTTCCGATGGCTGAGATTTTTGGAAGTAGATTTCCAGGTCTGTCTTCTGCAGTGCCTCTGGGTGATCTCAGACCTCCAGCCTTCTTATTGGCAGCCGAGAGCATGAACAATTTGCACCACCTAGGGCCTCTGCCGATGAATACACAGTTTGAAAGTGATAAACAAGTGATAGTGTAGAGCCCACCGCAGGAGCTGTCTAACCTGTGTCACCCTGTATCAGAGAAGAGACTTTTATCCTGGCTGCTCGCACTGCTTTGGGAGGAGACTTTCGTCAAGGTCCTGGAGCTATTTCCCAGCCACTCAGGAGGCATTTTAGGCTACTAATCATATTCCTGATGAGCCAGCAGAGTCTGAAAATGTTTTCTGAGATAATTGTATACAGGCAGCCCCTCATGATGTTTTAAGTTGAATTTGTAGGGGAGTTGGAACAGGTACATGTATGGTTCTTGTTTAGCCTTCCGTATACTTTAGTGCAAGAAAAGACTCAACACCTTTCCCCTGATTTATAAGCTACACGTGCAGCAAGTGAAGTAATTGTGTTGAAGAAATTGTTTCAAGTAGATTTGGGAACCCTGGTATCTCAGTGGTTAAGAATTTGGCTGCTAATCAAAAGGCTGCAGTTCAAATCCACCAGCTGCTCCTTGGAAGCCCTGTGGGGCAGTTCTCCTGTGCCCTGCAGGTTCACTGTGAGTCAGAATCTACCCCTTGGTAGTGGGTTTGGTTTGGGGTTCTGGTAATCGTTTCAGAGTGAGGACAAATTTCCGTAACATTAAAGGGCAAGTATTAGGCAAGTAGAACTGCCTGTATTTGCAATCAAGAAACTAAAAACAGTTCCTTAACTAGGTGGTTTCTTTACCCTTCAGATCACTTTAATGAAAAAGGTAAAAACTGAGGTCGTCTGGTAGGCAGGACACAGATTTGGAAACTGATCAATATTCTAATGACCTACTGATTCTCAGTGTGAGCCTGTGTAGGGTTCTCCGTAAAGTGCTTCTCAGATCAAAGGACAGTGAAGACAGCCATGTCACCCTTGGGCCACATGCCTGAGGCTGCAACGACAGTAGACCTAGAGAAGCAGACAGTGGGTCTGTAATAGTTTGGATTTATGGCTCTTCTGTCTGTGAAAACTCAAATTCTTTTGGTATCTTTATTAGCTTGTGTTTTTCATGACTCTGCTCATTCCTTTTTTTTTTGTTTTCCTCCTGTCTTTCCCTCCTCCATACCCCAGTTCCCAACTCGCCAGCCCAAAGTATAACCACATGGAAACTGCCAGGTCCTTTCTGCCTCTTCTCCAGCCCCACTTCTTTTCCTTGAGGCCATCTGTAGACAGCTCCATTTAGCATTCCAAATCACATAAAAGGTCTCAGACATTCCCAGGGGATCCAGTCTTCTAAAACCTCTAGCTAAACCATCCTACCACCCAAAATGACACTCCAGAGAAGACAGTGTAAAAAGAGAGGGCCGCCCAATGGTCTTTTCCTATCTTGTTGTAATTCCTTCGTTACTCCCCAAAGGCCTCACTCCCACGTGCCCCTGATACATCCATGTGAAGTCAAGGTGTGCCTGCCCCCTCTCTGTCCCTCAGAGGGAGAGTCTTATGACACCCTACCTTGTGCATCATTCATTCAACAAATATTTACTGAGTACTTTGTATCCATCTCCTTGATGATTTGTTATTGCTCACTCCATTCTCTGCCCTTGAAGCCAAGGAAGGTGACTCTCTGACATTGACGGGAGCCACATGGGGCGCATAGGTTCCACCTGAGAATACTAGGACCAGGGGAGGTTGAGGGAGCATGTTTAAGCTGAAGAATGAATTACAGTAGTAATAGAGACAGAGACAGTCTTGTCGAATTTCATTTGCTGGCCTCACGTCTTTATTCAAGTTGCCTCGCATGATATAAACGACTACTATGTAGACAGTTGCAATGATAGAAATTAATCAAAGGACATAAGGGAGGAAGACATAAATAACACAATTAAGGGCTGTTTCTAAACACTGCGTTAGCAATTGGGTTATGGTGTGGAGTCACTGCCTTGCTCGAGGACCATTGACAGAGGTAGAGGGTGTCTGTTGGTTAGCCCAAGCCGAGACTGTGACTTATGACCTAGACCGCAAGGCCTAGGAGAACCTGCAGTGTGTGGACACACTGAGAAGAGGGAGGAGAATCATGAGAAGCAAATTCTCGAGATCTGTCTCCAGCATCTCCTTCATCACTTAGGCTCTGCTCAAAACAGAAAGGGCAGTGGTTCATATTTCCAGCTACTCCAGAAAAAAACCTGGCAAGCTGCTCCCATAAAGATTATAGTGTAGGAAACCCCATGGGGTAGTGCTCTGGTGTCCTGTAGGATCATTATGAGTCAGAATTGATTTGACTGCACACAGCAACAATAGGGTGGCCCTGACTTTTGTGCGTGGGACTGTGAAAATGGGAATTTTGTTTGCCCATTGATCTTCATCATGTAATTTAGCTACTGTTGGCTTTTACTAGGGAGTGTTTATAGCTGAGCAGCAATTACCTAATGCATCTGGAATACCACCAACTGGGTTTTGTATTTCTACAAAAGCCTCAGCTATTTGTTCATTGTGCAGACCAAAGCACTCTTGGAAAGCCAGCAAATCTCATTCTTCTGGATTGCATGTGTTCAAGAGACACTCCTTGCCTGGTGGCACAAGGAGGGCTGAGAAGTGGTAGCATACCATAAGCTGCCAGCCATCCATCTGCTGTAGGTTTGAGATGGCTTCTGTGACCAAGGCCAGTGAGGTGGTTGGCTGGTTTTAAAACAGGAAAGGATTTCTTGAAGAAACAGAGTTTTCTTTTTCCTGGAAATTCAGGGTAGTTGCCTTCAGGTTTTATAGTATTAACAAAAATATAGCAAACTGACCTTCCGTTCTTTATGGAAGTAGCTTGCAGGCTGTCTCTGAGAAGATAGTTTCAATTTTCTTTATGTCTTTGGATCACTGAACAGGTTGGGGAAATGGGGGCTGGCAGTAAAGGGCTGCGATACTCCTTCCCCTTGCGGATTCTCCACAGACCAAAGAGAGGAGAGGCTGTATTTTCCTTTTCAAGAATTCTCCATCTACCAGCAGACCCTCTGGGCTAAGGGAGGAGATGTTGATTGCTTTCTGAGAGCAGTCTCCTTACATGGCATAACTGTCCTCAGAAAGAGACCCTTCTAACTAACAGTCCCAATATGTGCTCTTACTCTTACTGTATAAATTATCTACCCAGAACACTGAGAGTTTAATGAAGTCCTCCCGGAGATGCTAGAGAAAATCTGGTTCTCTCACAAACACAGTGATCCTCAATTATGCAGCCATCTAATAGTTGTTGCTGCTCAGCACATGTTTGTGGGTTCTAGAATCTGTTGGCTCTCCAGCATCACAGATGCTCGTCCACTGGGCTTTTGACAGTTTAACAGACTGCTTAAAGCAGGACCTAGTTGTTTTTTAACCAGGTCTAATGTGACTACTCAGGAACAAAAACAACTCATTCATTCAACCAGTGCTTTTTGAATACCTGCTTATGTGAAAAGCATTGAGGATACAGTGGTGAGTAGAACAGACAAAATCCCTATCCTCATGAAGAATTGTGCATTTTATTGAGGGAAAACAATGAACAAATGTAACTATGTCCGGTGGTGATAAGTGATCTGAAGACTTACAAAAACAACATACAAGTGCTTTGCAAAATTCTTCAGTTGTCTTAAAATGCACATCCATGCACACGCACACACACATACACACATATACCCTGAACCACCCAAACCCACTGTCATAGAGTTGATTCTGACTCATAGCAACCTTTAAAGGACAGAGTAGAACCGATCCAGAGGGCTTCCAGGGAGCGCCCAGTGAATTTGAACTGCCAACCCTTTGGTTAGCAGACACTTAACCACTTAGCAGCACTTAACCACTGCACCACCACGTGTCTATACACTAAACAGTTCCTAGGAAACTGTCACTGTTAAATCAGCTACACTTTGAGTCTGGGAATAAATTGGTCATGTAAGCAGTGGATGTGACCCTTACTCCACCAGTAAATAGTTTAACACATCTTCGAAAATAGGCGTCTGACTATAAGAAGCCAATTGTATATAATTCTGCCCAAAGAAATCAGCTGTAGAACTCCTTCTTCTAATTTTTAAATAGGATTTAGCTTTTGCTTATGGGAACAACTCTGCATGTTTTCTTTGGTGTAAAGATTTATGTTTTCTCTGTCAGTGAGCAGTTTCAGGTCATGGAATAGGTGAGTAGGAAGTAAAGGTTTTGATTCACTTTCAGTCAAGAAAGATTTGTGCATTAATTGAAATAGATTTGTGCTCCCACCAAACCTGGTGGTACAGTGGTTATATACTGACTGTGTACTAAATGTGGGTGGGTCGAACCTATTCACCAACTCCACTGGAGAAGACCCAATGATCATCTGGAAAGATTACAGCCTGGAAAACCCTACTGGAACAGTTCTGCTCTGTTACATAGGGTCACTGTGAGTCAAAATCAATTTGATGGTACCTAATACCAACGACATGTGCCATACCACACTCTGCTTGAGTTGTCCACTATCTGGTAGGAGAGACCTAGAAACACACAAATGAAAGCAGCTCTCCTTCAGACAGAAAGAGAGGGCAAAAAGGATAGTGCTGTGTAAAGGTATCAGTGATGTTGTCACTCAGGAGCCACATTCCTGAGTCTGACAGGGTGAGTGAGGGTGTGCCAGGTAAGCAGAAAGGGGATGGACACAGTATCTGTTTGAATGAATCAAAGATTCCAGACAGATGAATACCATGGACAAAGGCCCAGAATTACAAAATTGAAGACAATTTTGCATGTAAGTATCGTTTTTGGAAATCCTGTTAAGGGTGATTTCTAATATAGTGAAAAAGATTTCATGTAAAGTGAACCATGAAGTACTTAATTTACCTCCTCCCTGCCTCCCCAGCGAAGAATACTCTCTGTATAAAGATGAATGCTGGTGGTGTAGTGGTTAAGAGCTACAGCTGTTAACCAAAAGATCAGCATTCAAATCCACCAGGTGCTCTTTCAAAACCATATGGGGTAGTTTTTCTCTGTCCTTTAGGGTTGCTCTGAGTCACATTGACTCTAAAGCAACAGGTTTGGTGGGCTTTGTTTGGTTTTGCTTTTAAAAATAGAATGCAGAGTCAAAACCTTGCGGGGATTTTCAGAGTCCAGAAAGGGTGTTAGAGTTTAGGCCTGCATTTGATTCCTCTGCCGGTAGGAGTACGACAGCCTGAGTTTTAAAAGCCGATCCTTGTACAGCCCATCAGTGTTTCCTCAGTCCCCAGTGGTCTTCTCCCTTCTTGCACTGCATCTGTAATCACTGTTAGAAACTGCACAGAAGTGGGGCCTCACATCTTCTCACCCTTCTAGTGACAGTGGCCAAAGCCAGAAGTCGAAACATGAAGATCTGCCCAGCCAGGCCCTCCCTCTCACCCACCCTCCTTGTGTTGCCAGGAGCCTGTTTTTCGATAGAGAGAGCATTTGCCTCATTTGGCTCATTTGTGAACAGCACCAAAATCCGAGTGATGAGAAGTAAGGAGAGTCCTCAAGAAAAACCTAACAACCACTCACCGCCCCTCCCCTGTTACGTCCCCTTCCTGCAGATTATGAACACCTTAGGGGAAAGACGTTCTGTGGCCTGTGTATTAAGGGGAAAGAACGCTTACGTGAAGGCTGGGTAGACTGTCTCCAGCACAGTGACCACTCTGACATTGGCTAATAAACACTGAGTCAACTGAAGGGAATGAGTTGTGTGTTAAGAGACTGGACATTTGGGCCCAAGCCCAAGTTCCAGATAACAGCCTTGTTGTTTCTGCTTCAGACTGGCATATCAGTTATTTTTGCATCGTTCATTTCGTGTTTTGGGTCCTCATACTACAAGCAGATTTGGTTACTTACTTTTCATAATGTTTTGGGTTTCGCCCCCTCCATGCTTGTTTTCCTGTAGGTACATTCATTAAAACTGGCCCTTGAAGGTGTGGAAAAGGAAAGAGATTTCTACTTTGGAAAGTTGAGAGAGATTGAGCTGCTCTGCCAAGAACATGGTCAGGAAAACGATGACTTGGTGCAGCGACTAATGGAAGTTCTCTATGCTTCAGAAGAACACGTAAGTGCTGGGAGCCTTGACGCCTGTGCTTTGAAACGACTCATGTGGTCCCAGTGCAATAGATCAGCGCTTCTGGGAACACCTCCCTGGGACCCTGGGGAGAATGAAAACTCAGCCCAGTGCATTTGATATTCCTACAAGAATACACATCATTATCATTGTTTTTAGTCAGCTAGGCTGCTCTAACAGAAACACCACAGAGTGGATGGCTTTAACAAAGGAAAGTTTATTCTTACACAGTCCGATAGGCTACAAGTCCACACTCAGTGTGTCCACTCTAGGGGAAGGCTTTCCCCTTGTTGGCTCTGGAGGAAAGTCCAGTATTACATCAGTCTTTGTCCAGGGAGCATCTCAGCACAGGAACCTCAGGTCTAAAGGATGCACTGTTCTCCCAGTGCTGCTTTCTTGGTGATGTGAGATTCCAAGCTGCTTCTGCTCACTTCTCTCCCTTATATCCCAGAAGCTTGTACCTTGAGTCCTGCCTCACTAACACAGTAGCAGCCCGTTCTTCATTATCAATATCACAGAGTCAAGATTCACAACACGTGGCAGGAATGGCGCCATACTGGGACTCAGACAAGTCAAATTAACACATATATTTTGGGGGGGACACAATTCAGTCCATGACCATCGTCATAATCCTTTGATCCAGGCCTGTATCACATATTTGTGAATTAATCTGGAAAGATAAATGGATGAGGGGGCAGGGGAGGTCTTTAACTGAGAAAAAGGAGCTTACGCAGTGATATTCTAAGTGATTTTCAGCTCTCTGAGCAAATGAGCAGTAAGAATTTTGTGTAAGGATTCTTTTTTTCCTTATGAATGATCAGATTGTAGTTAAAGAAGAAAAATAATCTAGATGCTTGTCCCATCGTCCTAGTCCCCATAACTGTTTCTATTTCATAACTGCTTGTCTCGCTTACTCATTGCCAGTATGGAACTGCAGGATAGCCCTTTGTCACAGATACTCATAGAAGGCTTTCTTGGTGGGGAGGACCCCCAACTGGGTTTGCTCTGCACAGGGGAATGCGCTAAAGGGAGACCCAGGATGTGGTGTGGTCATAGCAACAGACAGTCAATGTGAGGAGGGAGAAACAGATCACCAACAAGAATCTCAGGGAGCACAGGGGTGAACCAGCCGATGGCTGTCAAGTCAGTGCCAGCTCATGATGACTCCACCTGTGTCAGAGCAGAACTGTGCTCCACAGGGTGTACAGTGGTTGATGTGTCAGAGGTAGGTTGCCAAGTGTTTCTTCCAAGATGCCTTCAGGTAGACAGCCTTTCTGTTAACAGCTGAGCAAGTTAACTGTTCACAACACCTGGGGACTGCCAAAGAGAGGAAAGGATGATAAATGCTGGAGACAGAGGCAAGCCACCCCAGTGTTCCAAGTCAGGGACAGACTGGCCCCGGCAGCCTGAAGCAGGAGTGGGAGCCAGACAGAGCTTCTCCTTCCACCGAGCCGCACCGTGGAAGTCGAAAGACAGTGGATCGAGGTCCCGGGCTACTTTTAGGTCAAGTTGAAGCTGGTGGAATGGTTGGTTCCATCTGAGTGGGAAGCGTGAGGATGTGCTGAGGGCTTCGTGGTTGTGTTGCCTGTGTGCTAATCTTCCCCAGAATGTAACACGCCACAAACATGTTTATTTGATACCTTGTTCCAGCCAAAGGCCCAGCAAATGCGTATTCCATGTATAACTCAAAATCATGGTGATGAAATTTCCCTTACCTCTAAGAAACTGTGTGGACCCGAGGACTCTTAGTCACTTTTTTTATTTCCTCTAGAAAAATTTTAAAAATCTCTTTGTGATTATCATTAGTATCTGAAGTCCTGGGAATCTGTCTGGTCAGGTCCTAGAGACGGTAATGGCTTCAAAAAATACTATTGTCGGCATTTTCAGATCTGATAAGAAAAAAAAAGTGTGTTGATTTGTAGTGTGTCTGCAGCCAGCAAAAATGGTATGTATGCAATGTCTTAAAAAAACGCTGACTTTGAGTCAATTCCAATTCATGACACCGCTATAGGAGAACTGCTCCACAGAGCTTCCAAAGAGCACCTGGTAGATTCAAACTGCCTGGCCTTTTTGGTTTGCAGCTGTAGCAGTTAACCACTATGCCACCAGGATTTTCTACACAACGTTACGTAGGTAAAAAGTGCTTTGTAATCTGTCTAATGCTAAACCAATTACTGCTACTGTTCTATGCATAGAAACCTTGGCATAGTGGTTAATTGCTATAGCTATTAACCAAAAGGTGAGCTGTTTGAGTGCTTAGAAACTCTATGAGGCAGTTCTTATCTGTCCTGTAAGGTCACAGTAAGTCAGAATTGACTTGACAGCAATGGGTTTAGCTTGGTTAATTTTTTCCATAAGCTTGTTTGAGAGGAAATCAGGTGAGGTCCTCAGAACTCTGAGAGCCTGGGCGATGATGCTGCTGCCTTTTCTTGCTGGGGGCTGCTCACAGTCTGGTGTGTACCTGGCGTGTCCCTCGGAGAGGAAAAGCCTCCTCATTCCACCTTGAACCAGATCTTGTCCCAAGGAGGAGTGCTGTGGAGAAGCACTGTCAGGTGGACATTGTGTTACTAGATGATGTGGGCCCCTGAAACCCCTGGCGAATGATGGGCAGGCCAGCCTGAGGCAAAAGCTGTCCCCTCCTCTGTGTGACTTCAGGGCAGTTGCCTAGATGACTCCTTTCAGATTCTTCTCTTTTGCTGTTCGCGTCATCTCCAACTCCCCTACACGCACTGGATCGGGCAGACACGCACTGGATCGGGCAGACACGCACTGGATCGGGCAGACACGCACTGGATCGGGCAGACACGCACTGGATCGGGCAGACACGCACACGACACAGTATGCTGTGATCTGGATTTAGAGAACCATTCTTTCAGCCTTAGTCAGTTAAAATGCAGGCACCCTGGGGCGAGGTAATACTTTAAAGCATTATAAGATTTAACAAGGGATTTAATAAATCCTCTCCAAGTATCTGGACTGGAGAGTAAGAAAGAAGGTATAGGGGTATATACAGATTTCTTAATTCTTTTGAAGATCCTGTTAGGTCTGTCTTGTTCTTACCGGGTTAAATGTGTTTTTCAAGTTCCCAAAGTGAGTAAGCAGTGCAGTTTGCATTTGAATGAAGTGTCTGAATCCTGAGTTCAGCTTTTCTTTCTCCAAGCCTGAGCCACCTTTTAAATAGAGACCATGAATAGCTAACATAGCTTGCATTTATAGAGCAGTTACCATGTGCTAGATATGCTGTTCATGCTCTGTATGTATTATCTGTTTCCCATTCTAACCCCATTCCTAGGATGTGAAAGTACTGTTGCTGTCTCCAGTTTACAAATAAAATTACTTTCTCAGTGACACAGTTAATAAGCTCTAAGACAAGGATTTGAACCTAGGTTTGTCTGACTCAGAGTCTAAGATATGAAGGATTGTGTTAACTGCTTCTCAACTTACTGGGTACCATAGGGAAAGAAGAAAATAAAGACTTATTTTCCATTTGAGGGAAATACTGAAATAGACGTTAGCTACTTGGCAATACTGAGTTAAACAAGATGTGTTGTTCAAATTCCTACCTGGCTTTTCTCCAAGTAACTTCCCTCACCTCATTCTGTTGGTTTACACCTTCAGAAATGTTGTCTTGGTCTCTTTCTCAGAAGACTCATCTGTTTAATTCAGTATCCACAGAGGAATTCCTTTTGTTGTTGCTTTTATGTTTATTTCTTCTGGCCTCTTAGTGGCTTTTTAAGGCTACCCTTATTGTCCTCGTTGGTGCTGCACAGGTATCATCAAATAGAGAGAAATAGAGAGAAGAGAGGAAGACTGCGTTCTTACTGTTTCAGTGTATGCCACCAAAACAAAAAACCAGTTGCCGTTAAGTCGATTCTGACTCATAGTGACCCTATAGGGCGTAGTAGAACTAACTGTACCATAGGGTTTCCAAGGAGCAACTGGTAGATGTAAACTACCAACCCTTTGGTTAGAAGCTGAACTCTTAGCCAGTGTGCAACCAGGACCCCAAGTGTATGCTACAGAATATAAAAATCCAAGAAGAGAATTACTTATAAGCAGTACATAGGCAGTTGTATCTAGAAGAGAAAAAAAATAGACTCATCACAAACTATGTGCTTGGGTTATCAAAGAAAACTTTTCAAACATAGGTGCTGGACTAATTTTTTTAGATTTAGGAGATTTTTTACTGCAACTGTGTGTTTGGGCAACAGCCAAGGAAACACATCAGGCTCTGTTGAGTTTTTTTATCGAGAATAAGCCTTTTGATCTGCAGTGCGCTGTGTCCCTGTTTGAAGTGTGACTGGATCCATCTTTCACGCCTTGGTTTCTCTAGGGAAAGAAGGGGAGGAGTATCCACCACATCTCAGGACAGTGTGTGGTGCTTCCCATACACTGTGTATAGATGCATCCTCAGTGGACGCAAAGAGGTTCTGAAGCACGTAGCCTCTGTTTCCTGCTTCCCAAATATGGGCTCCAGGAATCATCCTGGACATCTTAAAGCCTTTAAGCATTTGCATTTCTCCATGAGCATGTTGAGTCTTGTTACTATGGCTATCTCCCAGAAGCATGAGTAGGCTTACCATTGGGGGTTAAAAAACAGTAGTTGCCATTCAAGTCTGACTCATAGTGACCCCATATGTGTCAGAGTAAAACTGTGCTCCAAGGCATTTTCATGTCTCTTACCTTTCAGAAGCAGATTGTTACTGGGCCTCTCTTTGGAGGTGCCTCTGGATAGGTTCAAACTGCCAACCTTTTGGTCAGTAGTCAAGCATTTAACATTTGCATCACCACTGGAGAGTGAACCTTTAAAAGGCATCTACCATTGCCCACCTTCTGAACTTGATGGCCTTAAAAGTCATCACTTTTGGAAACAAGGGCTCAGTGGTTGCTCTGGCACCACACTGCTCCGCTCCCCTACACATACACTCTTGGAGGCATCCTTTTGCTCCGCTGTACTTGCTGCTGATCCTGTGTCTGGTTTTCAGGCCATCCCCACACTTCAGTGGCAAGTACCTGTGTGGTATGTGTGGTGTCTAGGAAATGCCAGGACTTTGTTTGGGATGCCACTGGAATGACTGCAGAGGTCAGTCTGAGAAAGCAGAGGTTTCTGATTGTTTGCCTTCCCCAAGGCCTTTGTGGAGATGGGAGAAGCACTGAAGTAATGTGGGTGCATTAGCTGAAGAATTGCAGTGCACGTTCTTCGCTTCCTGTGCATTAATGTGTCGCCCCTGCCTTGACATTTCAGTTGGAGGTCTTTGCTGGAGGGAGTTTCTTCCCCTCACCCTTTCTTTGGTGATGGCTGTTCTCTGGTTTTTATAGTCAGACAATCCTAGAATAGCTTATGTTTGGAAGATGTAGAAATCCAAAAAGGGATTTTGAATAGTGAAATTGAACAGGCTGTTCAATTTCCAGTTGTAGAAACATAGTGGAAGTTTCTAGAGCAAAGCACCAACCAGCTCCCAGTACCTCCTTATCATGTGCTTTGCCTTTGCCTTTAATACATTACTCAGCAACCATAGGTGTCTGGGCTTAGTCTTTGGGTAGCTGTAGTTCTCTGTTGATCATATCAGCTGAGATGCACATGACTGTCAACAGTTGTTCATTTCCTGAGGGACCATCATGGAAACCACTGGCAAAAGGACCTAAGGATTGTCTTACTCCCTCAGCCAGTGCTTATTAAATATAGCCTGTGTTTCTGTCATTAGGAATACAGAAAGCGCAGATAGTCCCTGCCCTTGGAAGGGAGACAGACTAACCCAGTATGAGCCAGATTATAGTAAACACAGTAATAGAGACATAAATAAACTTGTGTGAGGAACATGAGGACAGCTTGAGGGACAAGCAAAGAATTTAGAGAAGCTGACTTTTGCACTGGGTGTTGAAGGATCACTAGGAGTCTCAGCAGGTATAGAAGTCAGACAGGGAAGGGTATTTTCAGGCAGAGGAAACAGTATGAACAAAGCCAAACGCATAAGACAGCTCAGAGAATGGCAGCCAGGCGGCCAGTGAGACTGTTGAGTCCCAACTCCTGTGTCTAGAAGATAGGATACCTCTCAACTTCTTAAGGGCTCCTGCTGTCTGCTTTGCCTCCTTTTTCCTCCCACAGAGGTAAGGGCCTTCTTCAGTATTGTTTTCCAACATGTCTCTCTTCCTAATGATTATAATAAAGGACTGTGACACTGTCACTCTCAGCTAACACTTAGATGTGATGAACTACTATGCAAATATTTGAATTTACCAAGTGGGTGGCACTCCAGTGTATTGGCACCATATGTGGCATGCGTTTTGCCTGGCCTCCTACTTATATCTGCATTTAAGTTCTTTGTTCTTGTACAGGGCATAAGAAAAGATGATTTTTGTCTGGGAGCCTACAATAGCATTGTGTGGGCTGAGAGCTCTCAGTTGTGGTATGTAGCATAGCCTCCTCCAAATTACAGTGTGTTGCCAGATTGGCAGCCTGCCTTCTCTTGTACCCCAAGCATGAGCAATCCTTGAGTAACTTGGGAAGTTGGATTGTTATTCTAGCATTGCCTGAACAGAGTGGTCTAGAGGCCACAGCTCCTGCAGATGTGTTGTATCACGGGTGGTGTCCTGTGAACAGGACTTCAGTCCACTGTGCATGAGGAGCTTTCCTCGGCCAGCACTAGAGCGCAGGAGCCATGGACAAGGACACTGAACCCACTCTCTTGCTCAACAGGGATGCAAGGGGGTCACAGGAGGAGCCAACTCTAGTGCATGCCTGGTTAACGGTTACTTCTGACTTCTAGTCTTGGGGTAACTCTGTTATCCCACAGTTAACTTCCAGCTGTAAAGGGGAAATGTAAAGTGAAATGTAAAGTAGACCATCACTTCTGAGATTTTCCGATCAACAGCCTAACAAGCACAAAAACAGATACCTGCTTCAGACCAGCTGAAGTCTGAGTAGTACAGTGTGGAAGATACCACACTAACATGAAAGAGAGTGATGAACAAAGAGAACAATAACTTCAACCCTTAAGAGGCCAAAAGCCTAGTTGGAGGGAGAGGCCTGTGGCCAGCTGCTGAGAACACACCCAGGCTGCAGTGAGCATCTCACAGAAGCATAAGCCAAGGATGTGAAGCTTAGAGAGATGCCTGATTAGCTCAGGCCAACGCAGTGAAATAGGCTGCAGAGAGGAGAGACAATTTCACAACTGCAGGAGCTGGGGACCAAGCAGGCAGTACGGAGCTGCCAGTCCATCCCCTTGTGTAGCCCCACGAACATTCTAGTTTCCCTCTTGTCTCGTAGACAAGAGGAGACCACTCACTGGGGTGACCAGTGATTTTTTCATCTTCTGATTCCAGCGCGACAGTATCTCCTCCCTGTAAGCATGCGACTGTCAGTCGAGGTGCTAACTCGGTGAACAGGGAGGCCCGCCTGTGTGTGTCCCAGCAGCGCGGAGAGAGGCCTGCAGAGGATGCTGCAGAGGGAGCATGGTGCAGTGACCACTGGGAGGTCGGGGACAGTCAAGCAGAGGGGAGTTAAGAGGGCTCTAGAGGCACTGAGGCCTCTTTGAGATTAAGGAATATCTGTGGTTAAGGAATTATGGAGTGAGAAAGTACCAGAGGACAGTGTGATACAGTCAGAGAAGGTAGAAAATTGGGCCATAACATTTGGAGGTAGAACAGTTCTAGCTGGCAACAGCAGGGTATGGTGATGGACACACAAAGAGCTCCTGTCCAGTTATTTCCCTGTTGGCAGAGATCTAATGAGGGACAGCACCAGATCAGAACCAAAGTCTGTAATTATTGCTGTCATTGTTGTTTGGTCCCATCGAGTTGGTTCTGACTCATGGTGACCCAGTGTGTGACAGAAGGAAACACGGCCTGGTCCTGTGCCACCCACACACTCACTGCCGTGTTGGAGCCCGTGCTTGCAGCCACTGCATCAGTCCATCTCTTTGAGGGTCTTCCTCTCTTTGACTGACTGTCTGCTTTACCGAAGTATATCGTCCTTCTCCAGGGACTGGTCCTCCTGATAACCCATCCAGAGTTCGTGAGATGAAGTCTTAATCATCCTCACTTCCAAGGAGCACTCATGCTGTGTGTGGTTACTCCAAAACAGACTGTTCATTCTATTGGCAGTCCATGGTATATTCGGTCTTCTTTGCCAGTACCATAATCAAAGGTGTCAGTTCTTCTTTGGTCCTCCGTATTCATTGTCTGCCTTTCCCATGCGTGTGAGGTGATTGTAGATACCATGGCTTGGCTCAGGCATACTTTAGTCCTCAAAGTGACATCTTTGCTTCTTTACACTTTAAAGAGGTCTTTTGCAGCAGATTTTCCCAGTGCCATATATCATTTGATTTCTTGACTGCTGCTTTCATTGCTGTTGATGTCTAAGTAAAATGAAATCCTTAACAGATTGAATTTTTTCTCCTTTCATGATGATGTTACTTATCAGTCCAGTTTTGAGAATTTGTGTTTTCTTTATGTTGAGATATAAGCCATACTGAAGGCAGCAGTTTTTTGATCTTCGTCAGTAAATGCTGCAAGTCCTTTTCACTGGGAACAAGCAGTCTGTGTCATCTGCAGACCACAGGTTTTCTATGAGTCTTCTTACAACCTTGTTGCCACATCCTTCTCAGAGTCCATCTTCTTACACTATTTGCTGAGCATACAAATTGATTAACCGTGATAAGAGGGTATAACACTGATGCACACTTTTCCTGATTTTAAACCATGCAGCATCCCCTTATTCTGTTTAAACTACTGTACCTTGGTCTAGTTACAGTTTTCACGTAAGCACAATTAAGTGTTGTGGAATTTCCATTCTCTGCCATGTTATCTGTCATGTGTGGAATGCCATTGCGTAGTCAATCAAACATAGGTAACCATCTTTCTGGCATTCTCTGCTTTTAACAAAGATACATTTGACATTAGCAGTGATAACTCTTCCCTTCATGTCACCTTCTGAGTCTGGCTGGACTTTCTAGCAGTTCCCTGTCAGGGTACTGCTAACAATTGTATTTTAATTATCTTCAGCCTCACTTTACTTGCATGTGATATTACTGATACCCTTTGATAAGTTACACATTCCATAGGATCGCCTTTCTTTGGAGTGGGAATAAATATGGCTCTCTTCTAGTCAGTTGGCTGGGTTACTGTCTCCCAGATGTCTTGGCATAGACAAGTGAGCAGTTCAGCACTGCATCTGTTTATTGAAACATTTGAATTGGTTTTCTGTCAGTTCCTGGAGCCTTGTTTTCACAGATGCCTTCAGGGCAGCTTGGACTTCTCCCTGCGGTAACCTTGGTTCTTGAGCATATGCTACCTCCTAAAGTGGTTCACTGTCAACTGAGACTTCTTAGTACAGTGACTTTGCATTTCTCCCATCTTTTCTTGAGACTTCCTGCTTCATTCAGTAGAATCCTTCAGTACTGCAACTCAAGGCTTGATTTTTTTTTCATGAGTGTTTTCAGCTTGAGAAATGCCAAGCATGTTCATCGCTTTTTGTTTGCTATCCCAGTTTCTTTGAACATTTCATTATAATACTTTGTCTTCTCAAGATGCCTTTTGAAATCTTCTGCTCACTTCTTTTATTTCATCATTTCTTCCATTCCCTTTAGCTGCTCCACATTCAAAGAGCAAGTTTCACACTTTCTTCTGACATCCATTTTGGTCTTTTCTTTCTTCTCTGCCTTTGTAATGACATTTTATTTTTTTCGTGTATGATATTCTTGAGGAAACCCTGGTGGCATGGTAGTTAAGTGCTATAGCTGCTAACCAAAAGATTGGCTGTTCATATCCACCAGGTACTCCTTGGAAACTCTGTGGAACAGTTCTACTCTGTCCTGTAGGGTCGTTATGAGTTGCGATCTACTCAACAACAGTGGGTCTGTATATCTCTGATGTCATCCCACACCTTGTCTGCTCTTTGGTCATTAGTATTCAGTGTGTCAAGTCTGTTCTTGAGATGGTCTCTAAATTCAGGTGGGCTGTACTCAAGGCTGTACTTTGGCTCTCTTGTTCTAATTTTCTTCAGCTTCAGCAGTTTGATAGCCTAGCTTTGTTCTGACTTGAGCTTCTCCATCTTCTCTTTCCACAGATGTAGTCTGGTTCATTCCTGTATATTCCATCTGGTGAGGTCCACATGTATAATCACTATTTATGTTGTTGAAGAAGGATATTCCCAGTGAATAGGTCATTAGTCTTGCAAAAATCTATCACAAAACCTGTGGCTTCATTCCTGTCACCAAGGCAGCATTTCCCCATAGCTGACCCATCTTTGTTTCCAACTTTCACATCCCAGTCACCACTAGTTAGTAGTGCATCTTGATGCATGGTTGATGCAGAAGGCTTTAGTACGTGTCCACAATTTTTACTATTACATGTGACAAAGGGTAAAATTTTTAATTTATTTTAATTAACTTCTAAAATAGATTCCCAAGAGTTCACTCACTAAGAAATATACTCATCATAGATTAAACTCACAGTAGTTTCTATGTACCAGCACTATTCTAGAGACATTACATAGATTAATCCACTGAATCCTCACAACTGTATTGCATGAGTACTCTTATTATCCCCATTTTACAGATATGAAAACTGATGGAAAAAGTCACACAGCGTGTATGTAGCAGAGCTGAGCTGTGAATGCTAGCGTCCATACTTAGAACTTTCACATTATGCAGCGTCTCAGGAAATAAGTAGTGTGCGATCTTGGGTGTGGTATCCCCGGTGGTATAAATGGGTTAACACTTCAGCTGCTAACCAAAAGACTGAAATTTTAAATCTACCCAGAGGTCCCTCAGAAGAAAAGCCTGGAAAGCTAGTTCCAAAAAGTTAGTCATCCAAACCTTATAGAGTACAGATCTGTTCTCATACACAAGTCCAAGTGACTACAGCAACTGGTAACTGGTATTGGCTATGATATTGATATTATCATATGCCATAAAATTGATCCTGACTTATAGCAACCCTGTGAGACAGAGGCACATGGTCCTATTGGGTTTCCTAGATTGTAATCTTTACAGGAGCAGACCGCCAGGTCTTTGCTTCTGCGGAGCCAAATGGTGGGTTTGAACCACCAACCTTTTGATTAGCAGCTGAGTGCTTAATCATTGTGCTACCGAAGTGCCTCATAACACTGATAGTCTGGGACATCTGTTCTGACATCATCTGTGATTCAACCTTTCTACACATCGTGTCTGAAGTCCACAACCGGTGAGACAGGATACAGAGATGAATGCTGGTACCTCAGGATCCCACCAATGAAGCTAGAACACAAACCAGGTTACCGGTCAGAATTTTATAACAAAGGAAGAAACAAGGTGCTTAAGGAGTAGGGAGAGAAATGGCTCAGGGTTCTGAAGAGATGATTGCACAGTATTTGCATTGGATCTGGACAGGTTTGTCCTAGAAGCCAGGTAGGAAGGAGATGTCTTGGGGAGAAGGAGTAGGTGTGTCTGGGTGTATGCTCCTGGCTGCATCACAAAAGTATTTACCATTATTGAGACGGGTGGGTGGTGTAGTACTTAGCCACTGTTTGATTAACCTTGCTCTTCGTGCTTGGGTAATAAGTGGTAAATTATTCTTTGTGAGGCTGAAAAATTAAAGGAATGTGCTTCTTAGTTCATTCAGATGTATGAGACCAGATGGGCAACTGCTGTCCAAAAGCAGGATAAGAAGGCAGGAAGGGATAGGAACTAGTCAGATGGAGCCAGGAACCTGGGATGAAAAGGGGGAGTGTCATGTCACAGTGTGGGGATTGCAGCCAGTGTCACAAGACAGTGTATACATTTTTGAATGGGAAAATTAGCTTGCACTCTAAACTTTTACCCAAAGCACAATTAAAAAAGAAAAAAAAAGAATTCGCGCATACAGCTGAAGAAGATTGGAATTAGCATTCACAATGTACTTCGCTTGGCTGGGCAAATGAATGCACGTGGTATTTGACACCAAGTAAAGGAGTGTGTCAGCCTCTGGTTCACAGCCCATAACCAAAAAGTAAGGGGAAAAGTGCCTCAGATGCCCTAAACAGATGTTCCCAAGTCCCTAAGCTAAAGCTTTGTGTGGAGAGAGCTCCTTCCCCAGTGATACCAACAACAATCGGTTATTCGCCTTTTTTGTCTTACTGACTCGGGCAAGCCTGCCTTTCTGGTGTCTAAGCCTGTGTCAGACGAGTAACCAGTTAGAAGGCAAGGACTAGTAAAGCCAGAAGGAGCCTTGGTGGCATAGTGGTTGTGTGTTCAACTGATAACCAAAAGGTTGTCAGTTCAAACCCATCCAAGTTTCCAAGAAGGAAGGACCCAGAAATCTGCTCCCATAGAGACTACAGCATAGGAAACTAGGTGAGATGGTCCTCTCCGTCATGTTTAGCATCACTGGGAGTCAGAAGAGGAGTCTTGGAGGGGCCGTGGCTGAAGTGCTAGGCTGCTAACAGGAAAGTTGGTGATTCAAAGTCACCAGCCTGCTCTGTGGGAGACAGAAGTGGCAGTGTGCTTTCCTAAAGATTTGCAACCTTGAAACTCAATGGAGCAGTTCTCCTCTGTCCTGTAGGGTTGCTATGAGTTGAATCAACTTGACAGCAGTGTGTTTGGATGAGTTGAAATCACCTTGATGGCACACAACATCCAGTACAAGCTGGTGGTGTAAATGGGGGAGAACAGTGACTGCGGGGGAAGAGATCAAAAGTGGATCAGAACTCCAGTATCACAGGCCTTCAGTGTGGTGGTAACCCCTGGGCACACCACGAAGGCGTGGGGCGGTACTAGGGTATGTCACGGCTGGTTGCTTCATGGCTGTCAAGATGATCTTGAGTCACTGTGTCTGGTTTATGCTTTTTCAGAGGGTAGGAAATTATGTATCATGTTCCATAGAGATTTCTTTCCAAAACGGCTAGAATAAAAGCTTGGTGCTGTGCTCTCCTAAGCCTGATGACTGTGCTCTCTAGAATGAGTCACTCCTTGAGAGAGCAGGCAAGCTAAGGTTTCCCTGTGTGTGCACTGGTGGCTGGGAGCAGGGAGAGACTTGCATGGTGAGCTGTGCCTAAGCCCGGTGTTCTCCGCAGCCGTGAGACACCATGCGGGGCTGTGACGGTGGGGCTGTGAACACGGCGGGGCCTCGTAGTCAGTCAGTGATTTCAGCTGACACTTCTCTCCTTCCCCGCAGGAGGGCCACACAGAAGAGCCGGAAGCGGAGGAGCAAGTCCACGAACAGCAGCCCCAGCAGCAGGAGGAGTACTGAACCGTCTCAGCAGCTCTGGACACTTCATCTTGTGTGAGGACTTTCCTTCTGGAGAATTGGAACATGTGTGGCCTCAAGCTCAACAGAAACCAGTTGTTTCCGATCTGCCGTTAACATCGATCCACTGTTGCACCCGCCAGCCACTGCGCTTGGTTCTCGGTGTCTTTGCCAGGACACGCTAGCAGATGGCAGTTCCGGCCGTCTACCTGAGAGATTGTAGGGTCACATGCCTTCAACTTCACCACTTGGCTGCTTCAGATTGGTTCTGCTCTTTCCTTCATTTCTGTCCAGAACAACCTTCCCTTCCCCTCCACCTCTGCCCCTCTCCCCTTTTTATCCTGGTGTGAAACAATGGTAATTTGATATATGGTATTTATATTGGCATTTCTCAACCCAGTGTCACTAGTTGTCACATGCATTTGTGGTGCTTTGATGTTTGCAAGTCTAACCTCTGAACATAAATTGGGTCAGATAAAAAAATTGAAACAAAGGGAACCAGATAGTTGATACGAAAGCCATAATGAGAGTGACTTGTTTCATGAGGGGAAACCCAGGGTCAGTTTCTCTCTCTACTCGCAACACTAGGAGAAAGAACAAAAAGAGATTCAAAACAGGGACTTCAGGGCCCAGCAGCATGCATTCATTGGCGTGTTAGACCACCACACAGTATGTTGTTTGTTTTGAAAGACATTCACTCAAGGAAAACACCATCTCAGCTTCGCCCTTTGCCCCACTGCCCCTACTCTCTGCCACCCCCGAGGTTCTCGTGCTCCTTGCTTTCTCAGGGTCCTCTGTGGTGGGCAGCCACTCTCCCCACGATGGTGTCATCATGATTTGCAGTCCAGAGGGGTTCAGGTAGGTGCACGTCCTCCGGCCTCTGTCCACCCATCTCTCCATGGGTGGGTGTCCGCCCGAAACCTGGCATTCTCGCTAGGGGAGCCCTGCTAAAGAACAGCTTAGAGTGGACAACCCTGGCTCGCAGGTTTCCGCAGCATGCCGCACACTTTCAGGGAGGCTGGAAGTAGACCTTATGCATAGAAGCCTAATTCCAAGGAAGAGGCGTGGCTCTGCATCTGGTGCTGACACTGGAATGACAGCACATAAAAATCCGTGATTCCCACTACCTTCCGGACGAAGGAATTGCCCCTCTCCAGTGTCAGTGCCCTTGTCATCAGCCTCAGCTAGACAGTAGCAGTTCATAAATGTAAGGAACATTAATGAATTAAAAGCATTCCTTATTTTTTTAACTAATATTTGCACATTTTCTTAGTTTCTTTCCCAAATCTCAACCTTCCTACTCTCCTCCCTCTTGACAGATGGTCTCCTTCCTGGATCATTCATTTCACTTGGTCTCTAGATCTGCTCTGTCTTATTTTTTGACTTAGCAGTTGCAACAAAAACAAGAAACAAGTGTGCCCACCCACTTTCCGCTTAACTGAAAAGCAAAAATAAATGAATTGTGTCTCATAAAGCTTTGAAATTTCTTTATTAATTGATTGAATTCTGATTCTAAACTCTAGCAGTGAAGACTTTCACCCAAAGAAATCTTCTGAAAATAAATCTTTTGCAGCAGAGTGGTAAGCTATTGAGTTGTATGTGGAAAAGGTCGCTTGTGTTTCTGAGGTCATTAACAACACACTGTGCAGAATTCGACTAATGTTGTGTGGTGTTTGCTTCCCTTTCTTCTCTCCTGCTTGCTCTGCACACAGTGGCAGCTCATTTCTCTAAGGCTGGAAGGCCTGGCTCTCAGCAGTGACATCCTCCCACACCTGGTTCCAGGTAGTGGCTGTGCTATACACAAAGCTATACCAGTACGTCGTCCTCCTCAGCCTGTCGCACTCACTGATTCTGTTGAATATGTCTCACAAAGAGGCGTAATAAATGATTCCATGCAGACAACGTTTCCTGGGCACTTCTTTGTCTGCCCTGAGCATCTCAGTGATGCCCAGTGCCAGGGGGATCACCACCAAGTCCCCTCTCCTGGGATACCCATGAATGGCACATCAGGGAGGCAGGATCCTGTCTTCTCCAAAACCCGCTTGATACTGTGTTACTCACATTAAACTCTGCCTACCCCTGCAGTTGACTGGAACCACTCCATTCTTCCCAGCTCCCCTCCCCTTCTCAGCTGTAAAACATACTGGCCAGATATCCTACAAACAGAACTTGGCCCAGTCATCATATTCTCCTTCCTGAACTTCACTGGCTGCCTATCCATTTTAGAGAAGAGCCATAAATCCTCTTTCCCTGCCATAAAGCATAACTGTGTTGCATCCCAGGCGAAGTCATCGATGCTTTGGGAACTCTTTAACAGCTAAATTGCTGAGTCCTTCTCCACTGTAGCCCCAGACCCTGTGCTCACCTCCCGAGCACTGCTTTGTCCTAGGTACCCTTCATTCTCCCCCGTCAGCATGCAGGACCTGCTTTCCTCCGTGGTGACCCAGCCCAGCACTCACTGGGCTCAGCCGGGAAGTGTCCTTTGAGAGGCCTCTCAGCAGCCAGGCTGCGTTCTCAGCCCTCCACTCACACCCATCTGTGTATAGCTTACAGCAAGTCCACTACTAAAGTCAGATAGGAAGTGATTGAAGCAGAGGGCAGAGAGATAGCCCGTGTTCCTTCTAAGCAGAAAAGCAGAAAAAAATAGAAACACCCTGTGTTGACCCGAGAGAAGTAAACTCCAGAAGGGGACCAAGAACTCTTCCCTTCTCTGGTGAGTATTCCCATTATTCCGTTAAGGTTTAATATGCATTCAAATTACTTTTACTAAATAGTACACCATAAAGCTTTTGTTATATATTAAATGTAAACTGAAAGGAATGTAAACATATGTATTGTTAATTATAAATATAGATAAGTAATGACACAATAGATGAAAAAGTCTTATTCAGATGTATCACATTCATTTTACATTACCCACTATGGTCGCATGGTAGAGTAGTTTTTTTGTCTCTGAATATGTGAATAACTTGACTTGCGTTTATCTTTTTACATATTTAATAATAAAAAAGTATATGTTAAAATCTGCCTGGATCTGTAGATTCTTACATTTTTTTATACCAATGTTTCTTTGTTTTTTTATTTTTAGTGAGTATATGTATATGAATAGGTTATTTGTATCGATTCACAAAGCTACCCATGTTTTATGACAACACAAGAGAGGTGGCTCCCCCCATTTATGGAATATGAATTAAATAGGTTACAGGCTTGCTTTCAGGCAGGGGTTTGAACCAGTGTTTTCACAGGAATTATAGAGTGGTGTTGTACAGCAGTGTAGGCAGCTACAGTACTTTTAAAAAAAAACTTGACACACAAAAAAAAATCCCTGGGGCGACATTGCATCTGCAGGCAAAGAAAGTGGTAGCTCTTGCAGGTCCAGCCTGGTTGGAGCTGGCAAAAGGGAAACTGGGGAGAAAGGGACAGGTGTTTTAAGTAAAGTGCTGCAGCAGAACGGCCTGTGAGCTCCAGGAGTACATCTATTTTCCCCGTCTTGATGGACTTTAAACGGGCAGTTTATAGAGGTAAGATATAAATGGAATCCAAAAATCACAAGCACAGGAGTAGATGAGGGGAAAAAAAATATTAAAACCAGCTGAGGGAGCCACCTGCAGAGACTGTAGGCCGGGTAACAGTCTGCTGAAGGCTTTGCCCTGAGGTTCAGCCAGACCCTTTTCTCCCTAGAGGGTGCCAGCAGTACCTAAACTGCTTTCAAGCACCACCTAGAGGTCAGTTTTGTTTCTAGACTATCCTTGGGCAGCAATTTTTCCATTCACTTGCCTTTAGGCAATTTTTCCTTTTTTTTTATAAGAGCAGAGAAGTGGGGAAAAATAACAAGACACAAAGATCCAACAACTGCCCTCCATCTCTGAACTCATTTCCCCCTGGAATACTTGTGTCACAGACATCTGTGAGCCATTACCTGAGTAATGGGAAATCTTGAGCTCAAAGCACACATGAGTTTCTATCTAATTCACCATCCCTGGGCTTTTAAACATGAATCTTACCCTGAGAGATTTGTGAACCAGCAAGAATGCAGGTGCTGCATCTCACTTAAAAAGTACACAGGTGAACGCTGGTCACTAGTGCTTCAAACGTAGTAGAATAACACCTTCCATTTTATAAGTTTGAGACCATCTTAAAAATGTGTTCCTACCGGTATTTTGAGTGGTCTCATGAGTCTACAGATCGAAAGATAAATAGAATTCCATTACTTTAAAGTTATAAAGTGGTGGTTCTTTAAAATCAAACACACACAACTCAGTTTCCGGCCTTGCTTGTCTTCGCCACCCACACATACACTTTTAAGTGCTAAGGAGCCCTGGTGGTGCGGCGGTTATGTGCTCAGCTGTTAGAAGTTGGTAGCATGAAGCCACGTGCACAGGAGAAAGACCTGGTGATCTGCTCCCTTAAAGATTACAGCCCAGGAGGCCTTGTGGGGCAACTCTACTCTGCCACATGGGGTCGCTGTATTGAAATGGACTCAGTGGCAAACAACTGCTAGAATACAACTACCGTGATCATTAAGGCTGCTATTACTATTAAACATCTACTGGTCTAAATTCCCAACACTGAGGAAATGTGCTGAACAGCACCAGTGTCAGATCAGAGCATCTCCCAGGACATCTAACAACCCTTTTGTCGACCTGGAAACTTGTCAGAGACATTCTCCATTCATTGGAAGACCACTGGCTGCTTTTAGCTACACAAAACCCAAAATCAAATACACTCCTTGAGTAGACTGACTTACAGCAACCCTGCAGGAAGGCAGAAATTAAACAAGGACCCTCAGGTGGCACTGAAACTTAAGATCACAACACTGCCCAAGTGACAGGCCATCCCAAATTCTAAGCAGACCCCATATGTTAAAATAGCTTGCATTTGGAGAGGCTAGGCTTGCTTCTGGGCAGGGCTTTGAACCAACTTGTTCATTTTCATCCAAATATACTGTATCAGAATCCACAGTTTAACAAGATCCTCTACGTGATTCTTAGACAGAACTTCTAGGAATTTGTTAGAAATGCAAATTCTGAGTAGGGGGTTCAAAGCCTTACTGGGTTGAGGTTAGGATTTTAGTGACGATTACTCTGCTGGATGCCTTTTTAAAAACACATTCAACTAAAAAAAAGCATTGGACTAGAAATCTCATTCCACTAAAAGAAAATGTTTAACCTTGTAAGCTTGCCAATTTTTAATTTTTTCAACAGATTTCTTATGTCATTTTTTAAATTACTTTGGCATGATTGGGTATAAATTGTTTATGTATAACAACATTAATTGACCTTTGAAGTTACGATTCGCAGTAGGAACCAGCCTGGTACCTGAATGTGTTCTTTTACAGAGAATAAGGGACTCATTTCTTCATGTGTGGTGAAAACCCCTCCCATCTTTACATTATAGTGTTTATTTAGGTCTTGAAGGTTATCTGTATAATTTCTTAGTTTCCTATTGCTGTTGTAACAAATACCACAAGTGCGGTGGCTTTAAAGAACAAAAAATAATTTTCTAGAAGTTTAGGGGGCTAGAAGTCCAAATTCAGGGCACCCACTATAGGGGAAGGCTTTCACTCTCTGTTGGCTATGGGGGAAGGTCCTTGCCTCTCCGCATCTATTGTCCCAATGACTCCATTCCCTGGTGATCTTCACATGCCATCTGTCTTCCTCTATTTGTACTCTCTTGTCTTCTGCCTAAGCTGATCCTTATAACTCAGAGATGATTAGGCTTAGGCCCTACCACAACACTAATATGGTCTCATTAGCCTGACAAAGAAAACCTTATTTCCAAATGGGATTACATCCATAGGTATAGGAATTAGGTTTACAACACATGTTTGGGGGGGGGGTATACAACTCAATCCATAACATAAAACTGAAAAACAACTGTTGGTACTTTAAATGAAGATTTGCAGAACAAACTCCTCATTGAACAGTCCACGTACCATTTTATGACATCAGTTAACAACCCCATACATATTAATATTCTCTCTTCTCAACCTTGGGTTCCTATTACTAGCTTTTCTGTCTCCTGCTGCCTTCTCATCCTTGCCCCTTCAGCTGGTGTGCCACATTTAGGGTTGTGTAATCTTTGGTTGAGGATGAACCTTGGGAGTAACTTCATTACTGAGCTAAAAAGGTACCCGGGGGCCATCCTCTCAGTTTGTCCGTCTCTGTCTAGGCGCTCTATTGTGATCTCTGTTAGAGCAGTCAGAAGTGGTAGTAGCAGACGCCATCTTGTATTCATTCTCCCTTGCTCCTAAAGGGATGAGAGACGTGGAGTATCTTAGACGGCCTCTCACAAGCTTTTAGGACCCCAAACGCTACTCCTGACAGTAGCATGGAAGACATTTTCCTTCTAAACTGTTAAGCAATTGAGCTGGATGTTCCCCAGGACCGTGGTCCGCACAGCCCCTAGCCCTCAGTCCCTCAGGCAGTTTGGATGTGTCTATGCAGCCTCTGTGACGTTGCCATATACAAGATGTGTTGGCATCCCAGTATTGTATACTGTCTTACCCTTCACCCAAGCTGCCATTGTTTAAGCAGTGTTTTTCATCCCTAACCATCCCCTCTCTCATAACCATCAAAGAATGTTTCTTTTTGTGTGTAAACCTTTTAATGAGTATTTATAGTAGTCATCTCCTAC
Organism: Heterohyrax brucei; assembly: GCA_028571685.1. Taxonomy (NCBI): domain Eukaryota; kingdom Metazoa; phylum Chordata; class Mammalia; order Hyracoidea; family Procaviidae; genus Heterohyrax; species Heterohyrax brucei. The sequence continues at coordinate 44,643,672 of CM053152.1, forward strand.
AATATTTGGGCAAATGTGTGTGTGTGTGTGTGTGTGTGTGTGTGTGTGTGTGTGTATGTGTTTTAGTCACTAAAATGTTTTGATCAGTTTCCTGACCATTTAAATGAACCTTCAGAAATTAGAGAAGTAGTGAAAAATTCCCATAAGCATGCCCACAATTTTAATCTGGTCATAATTCACAAATTATTTGCTACCAGGATGCTGTGTTCCAATTTCATGTGTTTATCATATGGGTGAAATATTCCCCTAGCAAGAGAACAGTTTTTTACAAGCTTGGAAAATTTTTCAAAAAATCAGAGTTTAATACTTAAAGGTAAGTTTTCTTGAAGATAGGCTCAGGTGCCACCCTGTCTTATAGCTAGGCATCAATCAGTCACATAGGCTTTTCTTTTCTGAATATGCCAAGCCAAGTGCCGTCAAGTCGGATCTGAATATATATATTCTTAATATACATGGGGAGAACATTGTCAGTTTTTCTTGAAAGTGACTTTCAAATTAGTATTACAGATGCTGACCTTTCATAGCTGAAACATCATCACTATAAAATCCAAGCTGATTTAGTTTTACTTTTTGTATTGTTGTACCATTTACCAGCCATGAAAATTCTCCTTTTAAAACAAAGACTTGATAGATGCAGAGTGCCTGACATTTGTCATATCCATAAGAGACTCTTTTGAGAGCATAGTGGTGGAAATTTACAGACAGGTTGTATTTCTGTCCTTTTTACTAAGCAGACATCTTGTGGTTAGGTGCTGCCTAGTCGGTGCTCCCTCATGATGATCCTGTCTACAGCAGCGCAGCAAGGACAACACCACCGCTCCCCAGACCTGAGCCGTGCTCACAGCCATGGCTGTGTTTGAGCCCACTGTTGCAGCCACTGTACCGATCTTGTTGAGGCTCTTCCTCTTTTTCACTGACCCTCTACCAAGCGGAAAACACTGAATGCTGCTGCTTCAGAACTAGTTCCTTCTGACAGCAAATTAGGGCCAGGCCTTCTCCCAAGCTAAAGGCCGAGAAGTCTGGCCAGGATGTGAGTCAGAAGAGAAGGCCACCCCGTCCTTCATGGAGATGGGAGGGGGTAGGACCACGGTTTCTTACTGATCGGTTTCTGTTTGTTTTTATTTCTTTTCAACAGTTGTGGTTGTCACTTGCTACTGAGTCAGCTCCAACTCACGGCGGACTCACGAGTAGCAGAGCGGAAAGCTGCCCAGTCCTGCAGCACCTTCACGACTGTTGCTCTGTTTGAGTCCATCGTCTCAGCCGCGATGTCAGCCCACCTCTCCAAGAGCTTCCCTCGCCTTAGCCCACCCTCCACCTTACCAACCACGATGCCCTTTTCTAGCCACTGGTCTTTCTTAATGATGTGTCCAAAGTAAGAAAGCCAAAGTCTCACCATCCTTGCTTCTGAGGAATGTGTTGAATTATCCTTGGCAATTTACTGGTAGGACAATTTTGTGTGTAAATTATAAAGATGAAACTACTGGCTATGATGCCAAGCCAAGCCAAGTGCCATCAAGTCGGATCCGACTCATGGCGATCTACACCTCTTAATCCTCAAAATTCTCTTGGAGAAAATACATTGCCAAGTAATACATTCCCTAAATCCAAAGATGAGCCTGTGGAGGAAAGGGAATAATAATAAAATATTTCATCTATAAAACCCTTTACAGGTTGCAAAATGATTTCACAAATGATAACTGTGGAGGGGAGAGAGAATAGGCTTTGAAACCCCTCTGAAATGAGTTCAAATCCCAGCTACACCACTTCTAGCTAAAATGCTAGCCTAACTGCATCCTTTCTCAGTCTCCATTTCCTCATCAGAATGTGCAGGCCGTAACTCCTTTGTTCCAACACCTGTCTGTCAGTTTGTCCTAATGCGGTGGCTTGTGTGTGGCTGTGATGCTGGAAGCTATGCCACTAATATGTGCCACTAATAGCAGCAGTGTCAGCCATGGTGGAAAGGACTGAGCGGAGCTTCCAGACTAAGAGAGATGAAGAAAGGCCTGGCCATTTGCTTCTGAAAGGCAGCCAATGAAAATACTATGGACCACAACAGAACATTGTCTGACTCATCACAAGAAGAGGTTAACTGCTAGAGGAGAACATCATGCTTGTTGAAGTTGAGAGCCACTGAGGGCATGGGAGACCCTCGGAAAGATGGATTGGGCCAATAGCCGTAATGATGGACTCAATATTCTGGTAATTGTGAGGATAATGCAGGACCTAGCAACGTTTCATTTTGTTCTACATAATCTGTTGCTGTCCAGTGGGTTCTGACTCATAACAACCCTAAAAGACAGAGTAGAATTGCTCCATAGGTTTTCTAAGGAGTCGCTGGTGGATTTAAACTGCCAGCCTTCTTGCTAGCAGACATAGCATGCTATAGCTCTTAACCACTGCACCACCAAGGCCCCAAGGTCTCCAGAAATCAGAGTCACCACCAGAGTGGCTAACAATAACCTGCCTTGCAAAGTTCTTTTGAAGAATAAAAGAAATAACAAGTTGCTAAGTTTAGGATGACTTCCTACCCAGCAAGAAGCAACCAGAACAATATAGATTGTGATGATGGACAGAATTTATGTTGTTACTTTGAACAGGAATCTTGAAAATTAAACAGCTATTTCAGTCACACTTCTGCTATAACAGCTGTAAGATAATTTGAATACATTATTTTCTTGAGCTTCAGTTTCTTCATCAGTAAAATGAAAAGAATTAGACCAGGAGGCCTGTGAGATCCCCAACTGGTTCTTAAAAACTGACTCCCAGAAAACAGCACAATCAAAACAGTGTGGACCCTACAGTTCCCTGAGCTAGGCACATCTTTCCTACCTTTGAAACCCACCAACCAACTGCTGTGAAGTTGGTTCTGACTCATGATGACCCTGTGTAGCTCAGAATAGAATTCTACTCCCCAGGGTTTCAGTGGCTGAGCTTTGGGAAGTAGATTACCAGGCCTTTTTTCTAAGGTGCCTCTGGGTGGCCCAGAACCTCTGATCTTTCCTTTAGCAGCTGAGTACATTCACTGTTTGCACCACAAGGGGACTCTACCTTATAAACATTGAAGGTCAGGGGGAAACAAAAGTCAAACGTGAAATAAAACTGGTAAGGGTTGCTTTGCTACACATAGTAATCAGAAACCAAACCCATTGCTATCAAGTTGATTCCAACTCATAGTGGCCTGGTAGAACAAAGAACCACCCCATAGAGTTTCCAAGGAGTGCCTGGTGGATTTGAACTGCTGACCCTTTGGTTAGCAGCCATAGCACTTAACCACTATGCCACCAGCATTTCCATTACAAACAGTAGGCACTCAAGAAATGAAGTTTGAATTGAAATGACATTTTCATGGGATATGATTGTTTTCTCACTTATTTGATCTGAGATCATTTCCCGTACTAAAGGCAGATTAGTCCAAAGTGAATTTTCAACATGAATTAAACAGGGATCTTCAGTTTGTTCCTTTACTCAGTCTATAAATTCATACCTAAACATCAAAAGTCATCCAGTCAGTAAGCATGTCTAATCAACCGGCCTCTGCTTAGGTTATCCCACCTAGGGCAGCCAAGCAGGGGGAAGCCACCGGTGAGTACATGCTACACAAAACACTCCTCTTTGTTATACCCCTCTTTGGCAATAAGGATGTGGCCTCACCCTCTACCTCATTTGTGATACTGTTTTTTCACTACTACAGACAGAAAGATCAGATATTTACCACACATGATCTGTAGTAGGGGAGAGTCACTGTTCTTAACACAGTGAACAGGACAAACGCCAGCTCCCCCCTAGTTCCCTAGAGCCTATAATTGCAGAAAGAACCACAAGGGCCAGGAAAGGAGAAGCCAGTGGAAGGCTCTGGTCTTCTGTCGCTCATCAGGCGAACAGTCACGCTGTGCTGTTGACATAAAGTGAAGGGATCTGGGGAGGCAGCATTGGCTAAAGGCAGCACATTGGAGGTCACTGCTATCTACACAGACTTCCGTTCTTCCTGCCTCACACTTCCTTCTTCTGAAAATGCCTTTTTTCCTACTGAGGACCAGAAAACTTGCTCAGTTGCCAAAGGGATGTTTATAGGAAATGCTTCCTTTGGCAGATTTCTTTGTTAGTTGTGATTTTAAAAATAGCTCAAGGACAATTTAAAGCATATATTTTACTGGACATTCTATTGCTTCAACATGGTGTATTTACAAAAACACAAGAAAAAAATCTGGTATCTTCACAGAATTTGCCATTCGTGACTTTTTTGTGGCTTTGTTGTCATTGGTCACTCCTCCTTGAAGATGTCTCCTCCGGCTTTCTTTATTCTTTGTTGTCTCTTCTCATCATGTTTATATTTACAGTTGTCCTGAATACCCAAGGTGGCAACTCATCAGTTATCTTATTCATCAGGATAATGACTCCCAATCACCTGGTGAGACCTAACAGTGCATTTCATTTTAGCAGTTATAAAGATAGCAATCCAGTGGATGGTCTATTCTCTGGCACTGCCCATAGCCACTCAGTCATTCATACACTGCCACGGTTGACCCAACGTTCAAGTCTGCCAAGCTACTGAGTTATTTACTGAAACCTAGTTTCCTCATATGCAACATAGAAATAATAACAGTAGGCCTGTTGGGCATGTAATAAGCCACCAAAACCAAACCTGTTGCCATCAAGTTGATTCCAAATCACAGCAACCCTATAGGACAGGGTAGAACTGCCGACAGGGTTTCCAAAAAGTGGCTGGCGGATATTAATTGCTGGTCTTTGGGTTAGCAACCACTGCACCACTAAGGCTCATAGACATACAATGGGTGCTCAAAAATATAGTTACGTACATGAGCATTCAGCACAGATGCACAAAAATATATTGGTGTAATTATTTAATTAATGTCTAACCTTTTCACTACTGTAATCCATGTACTACAATGATAGAGACTGGCTCATCACCCTATTCCTAGTACCCAGTACCTAGCTCACTGGTACATGGAAGGTACACAGTACATTTACTGATAGATGTAAAGTGCCTGTGCTTAGGGTTATTGTGAGGATTTAATGAAACAATACATGTAAAAGCTTAGTGTTGTGCCTGGGTCATGGTACTTGGTACATTGTGGGCATGGCTTCTAGTAGCAGCAGTGGTGGTCTTGGTGGTGTTACTTACCTCAGTTCACACCTGAATTGAAGTGTGGTGTTTAAAGGATATACTTGTCTGCTCTCCAGAGACAGTCCCTTCACTACTGCTCCTTTTTAGCTCTTTCCTTCCTGCCAGCCACCATTTTTATTTTTAGCTGTAAATTCCTGCCTCCGCTTCCCCACAATTCACCCACCCACCACATGCTCAACTCATCTGGCTTATGTTCATTCAGTCCTCAAGAGAATAAAAATTTTCACAATTAATCAGTAGGTGATAGGCTTTCTGCTAGACACTGAGCATTGGAAATCTTTATGTCTTCACATGTCCAGTGTTCTCTTAGGACAGAAAGGGAGCTAGAGATCATTAGTATCAACACAGGATTCTCTTCAAGAAGAGGGGTCTTCTCTTAAGACACTGTGCTGTGATTGAAACTCAGTTGTTATCAGGTCAATTCCAGCTCATAGCAACCCTAAAGGACAGAATAGAACAGCCTTGTGGAGCTACCAAGGCTGTGTTCTTTTTTGGAAGCCAACTGCCACTTCTTGTCCCTGAGGAGTTGCTGGTGGATTCGAACCACCAACCTTTCAATTAACAGATGAGTGCTTTAATCACTGTGTGACCAGGTCTTCTTATATAGGGATTACTGGTATTTATGTCTACATTCTTCACTGAGATGTGATCTCAGGGATGAGGCTGTTTTGTCTGCAAATTTAATATTCCCAGCATCTAGCAGTTTCAAAAACGTAGCAGACACTTCATGTAGAAAGGAAAATGTATAATGATGAAGCGCAACATCAAAGATATTTCCTATGTATCCACTGTGACCTCCATCAACACAGATGATGAAAATTTAATGTTTTTTGGAGGAAATTACAATCCAGTTAATCAGAAAAACAAGAGAGATGAGAACACAGAATCAAAGAACACGATGAGCATGGAAGCTCAACATGGTAATTTTTAAATGGCTACCATTTTATCATATAATGTGTCCTCACTCCTGAAGACTGAATTCCATCAATAAATGCTAGATTCTGACTGCCTGATTATGCTTCCTTTTGAACTTTTCTTATGTAAACAAAACCAAAATTGAAAGATCATGAAAAAGAGAAACAAAATGTTAAGTTAGAAAAACACTTATCAACCTTCTAGACCAACAATTTCAAAATGTGATCCTGGGACCTTTGAGAGTCCCCAGGACCTTTTCAGGGCATCCAGGAAATCAAAATTACTTTCATGATGATACTAAGACATTAGTTGCCTTTTTCACCTTCATTCTCTGACAAGTACACAGTGGAAATTTCCACTGGTTATATGATGGAGGGTGTTGCATCAGATCAAATGCAGAAGCAGATACAGCAGGCCAACTATCTTCTGTTAAGCCAGACATTAAAAAGATATCCAGACTTACAGGGGGACAGAGTAAAGATGGTGGACTAAACACACATCTCCCTAAGTCCCTCTGGAAACCAAGGCCTGATTGATAATTAAATGGAGTCTTCTGGACACCTAGTGAGCCCTAGACACGGCATAGGGCTGTCTATTGGGTTTACATACCACTGAGCAGAAAACTTCTTATCTTTCTCTGACCCCTGCCCTTTTTGAGTCCTGGCTGTCATGAACTGAAGGTAAATCGCCATTTTAGCTTTTTTTTTCTCTGTCTTAGCTGGCATGTGGGGCTGAGGTGACTGGCAGCAAGGCTCAGATGCACTGCTGATGAGATCGGCAAGTGGAGTCGCCACATTTTGAGAGCCTGGCCTTGGAATCTGTGTAACTCGGCACCTCTGACTTCTCTCTCTCTCTCTCTCTCTGGGAACCTCTGCCATTGAACAGCTTTTTCTGAGGTGGGTGGGGGAGCTTGTGTGGGACACCATCTTGATTCACTGGGAGGCAGAGTTTCCTATGTGGAGGCCTCAGCTGGACCTAATTCCCAGGCTGGGAAGCAGTGCCAGCCCAGAGAGCACTTTTCCGGCAGTAAAGCAGTCTTTATACAGAGGTGTTTACTTTGCCAGCTGGGAAAAAGGACTTGCACACCTGAAAGCCTGACTAATTTTGGAAGCTGTCAGATACCTTTTACCTTTCAATAGAGAAATAACTGCAGTGCACCCAGATGGCATTTCTTCCAGCCTTTACTGTCTCACCTTATAGGGTCAGCTGACAGATCCCCAGAGACTCTATGAGTGGCCTGTGTCTTTGCCAATTAGGAGGTAGAGTCGTCTACCCCGGAGATTTCACTGAGCCAAGTCACTGGAGTACAAAGAGGTGTCTGGTGATCAACTTCCTTTTCAGACTGAACTTTAGATCCCATTAAAGTAACACCAGAGAAACAAAACAACCTCCAGATGCCCCAAACGCAACAAACTTTGGACCGGAAAGTTAGGAAGAATTCACCTGTGGCTTCAGAAGGTCCACAAAAGATAGATCCAAAGAACTTTCCAGATGAAAAAGCCTTTTTGAAACTACTGGAGAGCAACTACAAAAGGATTCTATATACAGCCCTCCTAGACCTTATACAAAATGCAGCAGAGCAAAAAAAAAAAAAAATTCAGCAAGCTGTTTGATCTGATGGAACACCAGTACACTGAAATCCAACAGATCAATAACAGGATCAAAGAGATAGAAAACTCAGTTCAAAGCCAAGACAACAGAATTGAACAAGTGGAAAAGACACTTTCTGACTTGAAAGACTGAGCTACTGGCTCCAGCATCTATGAGGAGAAATCAGAAAAAAGAAACAAGAAAAATAAAGAAGCATGTGGGACTCTATTAAGAGGAATAATCTATGATTCACTGGAGCTCCTGAACAGGGTGGGACACCTGAGAACACAGAGAATATTGTTGCTGAGCTGCTGACAGAAAATTTCCCAGAAATTATGAAAGAAGAGAATATAGATATCCAAGATGCGTATCAAACACCACTCAAAATAGATCCCCAAAGAAAGACTCTAAGACATATTATAATCAATCTTAATAAAATGAAACACAAGCAGAAACTTTTAAAGGCAGCAAGACTCAAAGCAACACTAACATTCAGAGGGAAACCCTGTTTTCATCTGATTTATCAGCAGAAACAATGCTAACACGGAGACAATCAGATGACACATTTAAAACCTTGAAGGAGAAGAACTTCCAACCAAGAATTATATATCCTGCAAAACTATCTTTCAAATATGAAAATGAAATCAAGACATTCACAGATAAACAGAAACTTAGAGAATTCATAAAAACCAAACCAAAGCTACAAGAAATACTGAAAGAAGCTAAGAGAGACTTACAGAAATGGAGAAACCTACCCTGCTCATGGATAGGAAGGCTTAACATTATGAATGTCTATTTGACCCAAAGCAATCTACTTATATAATGCAATTCCAATACAAATTCCTTATATTTTTTAATGAGATGGAGAAACAAATCACTGACTTTGTGTGGAAAGGGAAGAAGCCCTGGATAAGTAAAGCCCTACTGAAGAAGAACACCCTGGGAGGTGTCTCACTAACTGACTTTAGAATCTATTACACTGCCACAGTTGTCAAAGCAGCCTGGTGCTGGTACAAAAGCAGATAGATAGATCAGTGGAACAGAATTGAGACCCCAGAGATGCCACCATCCTCCTATGAACAGCTGATATTTGACAAAGGCCCTAAGACATTAAACTGGGGTAAAAGCAATCTCTTTAATATATGGTGCTGGCAAAACTGGATATCCATCTGTAGTAAATTGAAACAAGACTCATATCTCGCAACTTATACAAAAACCAACTCAAACTGTATAAAAGACCTAAATATCAAATCTAAAGTGGTCAAGCTCATCCAAGAAAAATTAGGATCAACAATAGAAGTTTTAATACACAATGCAGACAGACTTCAAAATCTGACACACAAACCACAATCAACAGAAAAGATAAATGGGAACTACTGAGAATCAAACTCCTTTGCTCAACCAAAGACTTTATCAAAAGAACTAAAAGATCACCTACAGAATGGGTAAAAATATTCAACAACTATATGTCAGATCAACATCTGATCTCCATAATCTATAAAGTACTACAAAATATCAATAAGAAAAAGATAAATAATGCAACTAAGTGATGGGCAAAGGAGATGGACAGACACTTCACTAAAGAGGAGATCCAGGTAGCCAAAAAACACATGTGGACATGCTCACGATCATTCGCTATTAAAGAAATTCAAATCGAAATTACAATGAGATACCATCTCACCCCAAGGTTGGCCATGATCCAAAGAAAGCAAAACAACAAATGCTAGAGAGGCTCTGGAGAAATTGGAACTCTCCTACATTGTTAGTGGGATTGCAAAATGGTGTAACTTCTTTGGAAAGCAATCTGGTGCTTCCTTAAAAAGCTGGAAACAGATATACCATTTGATCCAGTAATTTCACTGCTTGGAGTAGACCCTACAGAATCAAGGCCATTCACACCAAATGATACATGCACATGAATGTTCATTGCAGGACAGTCCACAATAGCAAAAAGATGGAATCAATCCAGATGTCCAACATCAGAGGAATGGATAGGTAAACTAGGGTATGTATACTCAATGGAACACTATGCAATGATAAAGAACAATGATGATTTTTGGAAGCATCTCATAACCTGGTTTCAATTGGAAGACATGTTGAGTGAAAGTGGTCAGCGACAAAAGGACAAATATTGTATGAGACCCCTACAATAAGAACTTAAAAACAGACTCATGCATAGAAGAAAAGACTTTTTGATGGCTGCAAGGGTGGGGAGGGAGGGAGGGAGAGGATGAGGTATTGATTAGATAGTTGATAGAAATTTGGTTGGGTGAAATCTGTGACAGCACACATTAGAAGGAAGATCAATTTTAACTGGACTTCAGCATAACATGATTACTCCTCCCATCTTAACTCAATATTGCAAGGATGGAGTAGCTGTGGTGGGTGTCTGGGGACCATGCTCTCAGGGGACATTGAGGCCCATTGCCATCTCTAGTGTTTTGCTAAGAGTCTTCTGTACCCCAAATTGATAAGTGGCATCTCGGGTCTTAAAAGCTGCCAAGCTGCCATCTGAGGTACACCAAATAGTTCCAACTCAGCAGCAACAGATGATCGCCAAAGACAAAAACAACACAGTGGAAAGAGAACCCAGAAGACAGAGAGACCCACGTGAGGGGGTGACTACATTGACGTGTGACCGGAAGAACCGGATGGTGCCTGGCCACCACCAGTGATAGCCCTGTTGGGGCTTACCAAGTTGAGTCTCACTGGCAACACGAAAAAAAAAGGGATGCACCCTGAGATCTCCACTAAAAGACTGCAATTGGTGGTCTGAAGGCCTGGGAGGTCCCCTGGGAGCATAGCCCCTGGCCCTGATGCTGCCCCTGTCCACTCTTCAGACAGAAATGGATTGGACTTGGTGACACAGAGGACCGTATCACGTGTGCACTTTATGGTTCTATGAATCTATAGGATATCATCCGGCTGACCTCTTACTGGATGCGGAGGAGAGAGTGGAGAGGAGGAAATAAGAGGTTGTTAGGAGGATATGACATGTACAGAATGGAGAGGAGGAGTGTGCTGTCACTAGGCAGAGAAAGCAGTGGGAGCCACTGATTGGCGGGTATGCAAATTTATATGGGATTGTTTACTTTCACTCAATCATAATAATAATAAAAAAATATTTGCAAAAAATGTAAAATACTACACCTCTGTCTAGTTTTTCATTTTTTTAATTGTATTTTTCTTTAAAATGTATTTCTTAGGTTTATATGCAATGAGTTTATTATTGCTATCTTTAAAAAGTTAGTAAATTTTTTAATTTCTCAGTTTTAATTTCTAATATGGTAAAGGTTAATAACCACAACCCACAGACACAAGAATATTGGCATCCTCAATACTTTTTAAACTTGTAAGTAGGGTCTGAGACCAAAAAGAACCATTGCTCTAGACCTCTTCTGTGTTGGTTAGTTGACATTTTTTACATGTACAACCCAGTGACACTGATGACATTAATCATGTTTGCAACCACTAGCATCTGTTGCCAAATTTCCCATCACAATAAACAGAAATTTAATGCTTCATAAACAATGATTCCCCTTTCCATTTTCTCTAGCCCCTGGTAACCACTAATAAACTTTACACATTTGCCTATTCCAGCTATTTTATAAGTGAGATTATATTTATCCTTTGGTAACTGTCACAGATTGAACTATGTTCTCTAAAAAATCTGTAGCAATTTGGCTAGGCAATAACTCCTGGTACTGTGTGATGTTCCTCAGTGCTGAATTCCTGCTTCAGTGATGTTAATAGGAAAACCCTGGTGGCATAGTGGGTTAATGGCTATGTCTGCTAACCAAAAGGTTAGCAGTTCAAATCCTCCAGGCGCTCCTTGGAAACTCTATGGGACAGTTCCACTCTGATCTATAGGGTTACTATGTGTTGGACACTGGACAGCAGTGAGTTTTTTTGGTTGTTGTTTTTTTTTATGATTTTAATGGGTGGATGGGTGCTGTTGTGTCGGTGGGACTGGGCTTAACATGTGAAATTGTTCTGTGCCCTGAGGCAGTCTCTTGAAGTATAAAAGAATCTAGCAGAGATATTTGGGGGCCCCATACCATCAAGAAAGAAAGCAGTGCCTGGAGCTAAGTGTGTCCTTTGGAAAGGACTGGAGTCCATGCACCTCAGAAGTTTCCAGTTCAGGACGACAAGAACTTTCCTCCAGTGTCAGCAGAAAAAGCCTTCCCCTGGAGGTGACATCCTGAATTTGGACTTTAATCCTACTGGACTGTGACAAATAACATTTCTGCTTTTAAAGCCATCTACTTGTATCTCTGTTAGAGCAGTATCGGATGACTAAAACAGTAACTGACTCACTTCACTTGCTATAATATTTTCAAGGTTGTAGCACATGCCAGGACTTCACGTGTCTATGGCTGAGTAGTATTTCATGATATACGCCACATTTTGTTTACCCACCCATCTGTCAAGGAATGTTTAGGTTGTTTCCACTTTTAGCTATTGTGACAAGGCTGCAATGAGCATGAGTGTAGAGGTATCTGAGTTGCTGCTTCCAAATGCCTTGGGTGTGTATCTAGGACTGCAGACCTGTGATTTTTAACCAGGTATTTGCATTTGATTCAGCAAATCTAGTTTCTCACAGTCTGGTTCTGGCTTTTCCATGTGGTAACTGACAAAGAGGACAGTGAAGCACTCTAAGTGCAATTTCCCACCTGTAAAATGAAGAAGGTCACAGTAAAAATAGAGGTGGGATCTGAAAATTATTTTGATGTTATTAGCAACAAGCATTTGTGTGAGACTTGATACAAGAAAAGAAAAACAAATGAACCAAAGATTTGAAAGTTTTTAGGCTGGAAAGCTGGTAGAATATTGGTGTCTCTGATAATTAACAGCCTGGTTGGGATAAGCAGAGAAGTCAGTGACTCCAGTGTTGGATGGCAGGTTCTGAAAATGCAGATGTTCTGCAGACATTCAGAGACACACAACTGAAGTGCAGGTGAGTGGTCAGAACCAGTGATGTTAAGATTTGATGGTGAGCTCTTTCCAGTGACAGGTGGCACTTCGAGAGCGGATGAACACACCAAGTAAACAAACACGGAGCAGTTCGAGATAGAAGCTAGGATGCAGAGTGGGGAAGGGAGGAAATTTAGAGTAGGAGTTCAAGAAGAACCCAGGAGATATCGGAAAAGTTCCATTCAAAAAGGCAGGAACTGAATTAGAACAATGCAGGCCCTGAAAAGATTCCTAGCATGACCTAACCAGTGGGTGTGTAGGAAGATGGCAGGAAGAATAAAAAAAGAAAGAAGAAAATGAGAGGGGACAGCTTCAAGGAGAATGAAGGGTCAATGACATGAAAGCCACAGAAAAAATACAAATGGTAAATTCTGATAAACTAAAGGATTTGAAAAGAGGAGGACTGTCAGCTTCAAAAGAATTTTAATTACCAAAAGAGAATTTAGTACTGGAGTCAAAACAACACATGAAGTCTGCATGAAAGAAAGAAATAAATAAAAATAAGATGAAGATATTACAAGGATGGGAAAAAGAAAAGGGAACAGCATGCGGTCAAGTTGTTTGTTCTTTAAGCCAGGACTGTCGGTGTTCACCTGTGATGGAAATACCCAAGGGCTACGGAGCCCTTAAGGTGCTGAAAGCAAGAGCAGTGCTGAGTACGAGAGCCCCAGTTTTGCCTTCCTCAGCCATTCTGCTTATAGCACTGCCTCCTGGCCCATCAAAATGTTCCTAAAGAGTCCTATAATTCAGAGGTCAAAAAAAATGAGCAAAATTTAAGAGATCTACTCTGATCAGATACTGTTTTAAAGGGAATATTTTCATTTCAGAAGACCTCTCCTTGTTATAGGTACCAATAACAAAAATCTGTCAGAATTTCATGTAGAAAATGAATTGCTCTGACAACCACAACTCAGCCTCCACATAAAATATAAACATGAGCAAGAAAATGAGAATGAGAAAATTGTAGAGAAATGTGACTTTTTCTGATGTGGAAACAATTGCAGCTACTGTTCTTTAATATTCTGCTCATTTGGGTCTGATGGGCAGACCGTCATTTACTGAAAAGAAACTGGAAACCAAGGACCATTAAATAACCTGCTCCATTAAGACGCTCCATCTCCTCCACAATAACCACTAATATTGAAGGGACCACATCAATATTAAATAGGGTATACACATTAAATGCATTATAATTAAAGGCCAAATAGCAAAAATTAGATGACAGGAAATATGGAATCAACACCTCTTCAGCTGCGAGACTGTAGAGCCTCAGACCAGTTGTAAGACACAAATGTTTAATCTCCATTGTTTTCCTTTAACCACAAAAATTCTGTCTCTTGCTATAATGTTTTACTATTTTCGGGGTGAGAGAAGGTACAGTAGGGCAGGGCCAGGTGTCCCCAATATCTCTTGCAATAGCCAAGGTGGTTTGGAGATCCCACTTTCCCAAAGCCAGGATGATTCAGGCTGTAAGCCCAAGGGCCCTAGAGACTGGTTTTAGTCAGCTGGTGCTGCTCTAACAGAAATGCCACAGAGCGGATGGGTTTGGTGAAGAAATGTTTATTCTTACACAATCCAGTAGGCTACAAGTCCAAATTCAGGATGTCCATTCCAGGGGAAGGCTTTCCCTCTGTCAGCTCAGGACGAAAGTCCTTGTGTTGCATCAGCCTTTGGTCAGGGAGCATCTTGGCACAGAGACCTCAGAGTTGAAGGATGTGCTCTACTCCCAGGGCTGCTTTCTTGATGGTAGGAGGTTCCCAACTCTCTGCTTGCTTCCCTTTCCTTTTATCCCTGTAAGAGAAAAGGATTAAAGGTGGTGCAAGCCACACCCCAAGGAAATTCCCTTTACCACGGAGCAGGGAGGTGATCTGCTAATCCTCTTTAACATACAGCATAAGTAAATCACAAAATGGAGAATAATCATAAAATATTGGGGATCATGGCCCAGCCAAAGGGCTACACACATTTTTGGGGGGACACAGTTCAACCCATGACAACATTTAAGGTCAAATTGTCCAGTGATTTCATCTTTTGTCCAGTGCATGTGGCTTAAGGTATTTTCCTTTCAAAGTAATGGAGCTTGTTACATACAGATCTCCAATTAATTAGCTTGTCAGACCCTGCTAAGGACCTTTAGAGCTCTGTCTCCTGCCTGCCCTTGTCCACTCACTATGTAGACACTAATGATATCCTGGGTTCTAGATACCATGCTGTAGCCTAATGGCCAAGTGTTGCTTTCTCAGCTCTGACCTGTTCCTAATCTGGGCAGGACCCCCATTTGAGCTTTGACATAGTTGTTGTCTTTCAGTCTCCCAGGCTGTGTTCTGTAGCCCAAGGATCAAGCTAGTCCTGGCCTTCCCCTAAAGCCACTCTAGCTCTAGGATCCCCAGTCTATTGAAACTCCAAGCCAGTACTTTTTTTGGTAAAGTCATGAACTGAGTTATGCCCTACCCTGCCCCCCCCGGCAAAAAGCAACCGTGTAACAATTTGTCTGGGCCCTGATTCCCAGTGTAGTACTGTTTTCCTAATGTTATAAACTCTGCCTCTGTGATGTTAGTGGGAGAGGATTGGTGACTGTTGTGCTGATGAGGCAGGACTCAATCTACAGGGTTATAGTGTGTCCTGAGGCCATCTCTTGGGAGACAAAAGGCAAGGGAAGCAAGCAGAGCGCTGGGGACCTCACACCTCGGGGAAAGAATCACCAGGGGCACAGCGTGTCTGTCTTAGTCATCTAGTGCTGCAATAACAGAAACACCACAAGCATACGGCTTTAAAAAGAGAAATTTTATTCTGTCACAGTACAGTAGGCTTCAAGTCCAAACTCAAGGTGTCAGCTCCACAGGAAGGCTTCATCTGTTGGCCCTGGAGGATGGTTTTGTCATCAATCTTCCCCCAGAATGGAAGCTTTTGAGGCTCAGGGACTCCAAGTCCTTTCCAAAGGACCTGCTCTGCTCTCAGCACTGCTTCTTGGTGGTACAAGGTCCCCCAGTTCTCTGCTTCTTTTCCTTCCCTTTGTATCTCAGGAGATTGCCTCAAGGCATGGTACAACCTTGTATATTGAGCCCTGCCCCACCAACACAGCTGCTGCCCATCCTCCCTCATTAGCACCATAGAGGGCAGATTTACAATATACAGGACTGTCACACAACACTGGGAATCATGACCTAGTCAAACTGCTGCATGTTTTGGGGAGGACACATTCAATTTGCAACAGTGTCCTTCGGACTTGAGACTCCCAAGCCTGAGAAGCTCCTGGTTCAGGGGAAAACTGACGACAAGAACCTTCCTCCAGAACTAACAGAGAAAGCCTTCCCATGGAGCTGATGCCCTGAATTTGGACTTTTAGCCTACTTTTCTGTGAGAAAATAAATTTGTCTTTGTTAAAGCCACTCACTTGTGATATTTCCTGTTATAGCAGCACTAAATGACTAAAACAGGAAAAACAGTTTGGATCTTTTTTAACTACAGGTATTCTCCACCAGCACCAAGCTCTTTACTATGTCACCCGACTTTAAAACCTTCCCAGACAGAGTCACTGCCTCAGCATGCCTAAACAAAATGTCACATACATGGAAATATTTTTGATATTGAACTAATTAGTCTAATTAAAATACATCAACAGACAGGTGACTGTATATAACAACTTCTAATCAATTAGCAGGTACAAATATCAAAACATATTTGTCACCTGCTGTAAATTCAAGTTCTAAGTCCAGAATCTTTAGTTTTGAGGATCTTCTGTATATAAATCCATATAAATTCCACATCTTTGTATAGGATCCCCAGAACTGAGAGGGACATCCTGAGGCAACTTCAGCCGTTCGTGGCCCTCAAAGCCCTGAAGCTTTCTTTTAAAGGATGGCTATTAAATACACAACATATATACAGCCTGGATTTTGTTAAAGCAAGCTTGGTTCAAGCTTTCACACCAGTTATTTGGAAGAGCCTTCGCCAGGGAAATTACATTAGTGAGTCTGAGATCATTTCAGTCACCCTGGACAAGGTAATGCCAATAAATAAACACAGTCAGGTTGCTTGGTCAACATGTCAGTTGGGATAAGACCCCCCAGAGAGTAAGTAGGGAAAACAGGAAGCGGGAGACACTAAAGGGGGCAATGCCTTGTAAAAGCTTTCTTCAAAGTTTTCTTCAGATATTCAATGCAAAGAAAAGCTTTTTCAAAATACGTATTAGAAGACTTTCTAGTGATCCTGTTAACTCTCAAAGGTGCTATCATCTTTTCACACAAAGGTATTTGAGCTAAATACCACCTTTCAAGAACATCAGGATCCTGACTGTTGAACATACTCTAGTTTCTCTACCTGGCTGCTCTTTCCCCTTCCACTTTCTATCTGCTACCAATTACTAAACAAGGGACAAACCAATAGCACAGATGACAGAAATGCTGATATTGCTTTCAATGTGTGTCCCTGCTGCTTGGTGTTGTTAATGCCCCAGGCCCAGCCTGGAACAACGGCTCCTATGAAGGGCAGACTTCATGAAAGATGTCTGCCTCTGGACACAGGACTCACATCAGGCAGGATTTCAAGAGGTCCAGGGTTTTCTTCCACAGAATCAAAGAAGAGGGTAGAAACTGTGCCACACAGCTGGGGAGTTCCACATCAGACCTTCAAACCCAGGATGACCTGAATCAACAATCACTCACTCTTTCCACTTAACAACACTGCCTCTAATGTCTTCTATTTTAACTTTTTAGATTAAACATTTATACACATAAATGCAATGCAACATCTGCAGAAACTAGGGAATACATGGCAGGCTGGAAAAAATGAAAACTGTCAAGCATTTATAAGTGAAGATCTGTTATACTGCCACAAGGGTGATACCTTAGTGATAACAGCAGAAATATTTTACTGTTTTATTAGAAATTAATTGATTCTTGACCAGACACATTTTCTACATGTAGCATCACTTACATAATAGTTGATGTTGTTATCAGAGTCTTATACATAATATATGTTAGTTTCAAAGTACCAAGCTAGCACAGGTTGTGTTGGTTTTTTAAACCAGATGCCCAGCATTCCTAATGAGGAGCACATGGTAGAAAATTTAAATTTCAAAGAAGATGTCAATGCCAAAACAATGCATGATTTTAAATACTCCTTTATAGAATGCTAGTTCTACACAACACGGCCAAGTATACACATGTGATTGTTAGCAGGTTCCTTGGCACACAATGGACCACATGTGAACAAGACTTCAGGCTGCTTGTTCCATAACGATGCTCTCCAGACACTGTCAGTCCTGAGGAGACTGAGTTAAAGCAACTCATCAGCACATTTAGGAGTCAGAATGGGTATTATTCTAGGCCATTCTCTCATTCAGAGCGTGAGTCTCTTTGTAATATCCCTACCACACACGGTCGCCTGGCGTCATACAGCTTGACACCCGTAGGGACAGGGACCGCACTACATCCCACAAGAGTCCACCGATTCCCCTCCACACAGCTCTGGTAATTTCATAGTGAGTTGTAAGCATGGAAATAAATCCGTGTTTGATCTGAAGACCCAGATACGTACTTGGTTTTCTCAGTAACACAAAAAAGCAACAAAGTGTATCAAGGAGTAAGTCTGAAGAAGGTACAAACATAGCTGCGGCACATATGTTTAGATGAGGTGAAGCAGATCCGGACCCACTGGGAATGCAAAGGAAGAAACAGTGCTGGAACCATTTGAGCAAGCTGCATTCGGCATTCAAGCTATTCTTTTCTCTTAAATAAATTTGAGAGAGACCTGACAAACAATTCAGACTGTTGATTCAGTGCTGAAAGCTTAAGTTCAGCATGAGGAACTGGATTTTGTTTGTATCACAGAGACACTGCAAATGTGAGATACTTTTCTGACTAGCTGACTTAGGATATACGCAGCATGGAGCTAACACCCAGAAATCTCAAAGCTGCTTGATCATTCTGATGATCTAGTCAGTGCTCTGAAATAGCACAGTTTAGGAGAACTAGCATTCTAGGTAGAAAATGCAAACATTAGGAAGTTAGAATATAATGTGTTAAAAAATAGCATCTCACCCATATTACAGACATCCCAGGTAATAAACCAACACTCATATTAGTCACAAAAAAAAAACATTTAGGAGAGCTACTTTCTCAGTTTCTAAACTAGTCCTTTTTTTATCTTTAATATTTTTTATTTGTTTTTCAGCATCTTTTTCTCAGTGAGGTGGGAGTTTTTCTTCAAATAGTGAAACAGCTGAAGAGTTTGTAATCTAAGAATCCCAAACATCTCTTTTCTACATGTACATTCTCAAGATTGCAACTTGGATTGCTGAGTTTAATGAGCACTAGAGTTAGAACTGTTTCCCATTAAAAAGAGAAGGGGAGTAGGCAGCAATTCAATAAGTATCCAAGTAAAATATAGCCATCCTAACATCTGTAATGTATTAAAAGAGACACAAGACAAAACATTGACTCTTGAGGTTAAATCTAAATTTCCTGCTGTAGTTCTGAAAAAAGTTTGAGAGTTTAGATCAAAACAGCAACAAAGAAAAGAAACCGGGAAAAAAAAAGCCTTAAAGTAAGTTTCAAAAGCTAATAAAGCCAACACAATTATTCCTTTGAAGTGCCAATGTAGACAGCAATTACCCAGTAATCACAAACAAAAACCAGTGAAAGCTTTGCACCCTGCTCAAGTTTTTTCCAAGTTAGGAGTGACCTACCTGGGGCCTGTGTGACGTAAGAAGTGACAAGCACCTTCTCTGACTCTTCATCTCTCCCATGGATGTTGTTGGATTTCTACAGCTTCCTTCGGAGTATATTTTTCCATCACACTTGCATTGCCAAAGATATTTCAATCTCCCTTGCAATCTACTGGCCTTTAACCGCATAATACATACCACAGGAAGAAAACTCAAGCAAGACACATTATTGCAGCAACAACTAAGGGGCATGAAGCTAGACCAGGATTCAGAAAGCTCAGTCCTTAAGACTAGCTTTCAAGACTGTAATTTCTCTCTTGTCAAGCTTGTAAGCAAAAGGAAGTCTTAAAGAGGTACTGCTGACCTACTAGCTTGATGACTATGTAGAAGTTTCTCTGAAATGCTGTCATTGACCTCCCTCATACATAGATGAAGAGTTTGTTATTCTGAACAACTTAGAATGAAATAACCACTCATACCAAACTCCACAGTAGAGTGAGATGCACGCATATCTCTAAACTTTGCACATCAGAAAATATTTCTCAACCGCTAAGTCTTACTGAATTAAGAAAATGGAGTTTAAAGAGAGACTTACCAGGAAATCTTCCTTCAGTTCATATCTCAGTTCTGACATCTAAGAAAAGCTCATTTCTATGCTAGAACTTCAAGACATTTTACCAGTTTATCCCTTGCTCTCTCTCTCTCAACAGATTGTTAACCCCTAGAGCCAAACAAACCCTACTGCCATTCCTCTGCCTCACTCCTTACTCCTCCCCAGTCTTTGCTGGTTTCTCCACCTTCGTATCTGATGGTCCTAGGACTCAATGAGTCCCCGATCCTCTTCTCTATCACCACTTGCAGCGCTCACTCAGGCTGTATACACAAATGACTCCCTATTTTATATTGCCAACTCAGACATCTCTACTGAACCTCTGACTTACATACACGACTGCCTGTTTAATACTTCCAGTTGGATGTGTAACAGACATCTCAAACTCTATATGCCCGAAATTGAATTTTGGATTCCCCTCCTCCACCCCCCAAATCTATTTCCCTTATAGTTTTCCTTGTCTCAGCTGATGACAATACTATCTTTCCAGTTCCTTAAGACAAAAAGTTTGGTGTCATGGACCATCAAAAAACCCTATCATCTTCAAGGAAAGCGTCAAGAAAACGATATATCCAGAATCCAGTCCATTCTCACAATCACTTTCACACTTACTACTCCAATCAAGGTTCCATCATTTCTTATGTGGATTGCCCTTATTACCTCCTAAATGGCCTCCCTGGTTTTATCCTTCCCTCCTACAGAGCCAGGGATCCTCTTCAGACATCAACCATGTCATGTCTTTCTTCTGCTAAATACCACAATGACTATCCATTTCACACAGATAAAAACAGGAGAGTCCTCACAATGGTGTGATTTCCTATTTATTCACCCCTTTGCCCAACCCGCTGCAACCATTGTGGCCTGCTGGCTGTTCCTAAGGACCGTAGACAAGTTCTGCCCTTGGGCCTCTTGCACTGGCACTTCTCTCGTCTAAAATTGCAACCACCCTCCATCTAGTACTCCCAGTCCTCTTTCCCTGCTATATATGTATTTTTTTCTAAAGTACATATCACCTTCTAATATACTGTGTCATTTATTTACTTGTTTATTTTGTCTCCTTTCAACACATGCACACACCAAAAACGTCAGCTCCATGAGGGCAGTAATATTTATCTTTTGTTCTCTAATACACTCAAATGTCTGGAACATAAGAGTCAATATTCTGTATGTATTGACTGAAAGCCATCACATCCATTTGCCCGTTCTCTTACGTTTTGTTTGTATCGTGTTTAGACTATCTTTAGACTATACCTTTCCCCATACTATTCCTCCCACAAACTCAATTTAAAACCTACCTCCTCTGGAAGATTTTCCACATAACCTCTGCTCTGTTGATCATGGATTTTTGTATGCTTATTCAACAATAAAAAAACAAGTTTTCATTAGCTTCTTTTGTTTGCTGACTCTACAGTAAATTTTGCTTTTTAACTAATGATTTCATTCTTTAAAAACATTACAGTGTCATTTAAATAATGAGGACATCATAAATGTTCAGTTATTCCTCTCTACAGATTATAAAGCGAACAGAATAAGTACAAAATATCAAGACAGTCTCAGAAGAACTATAGTCTCTAAAATTTGTAAATGTTTCATAACGTAAGAGACTGATCCAAAGCAGAGACAGAAGGTTATCAGAGTTTCTTGGTCCAAGGTAAATGTTAAAAAGTTTATAAGTCTTCTTGGGTAAGGAATCCAAACGCATTATTTAGATGCAAGAGATTGAGCTGAGACTTGGTTAACCAGTTGACCAGTTGCCGTCAAATCAGTTCCAATACATGGCAGCCTCGTAGATATCCACATTTTAAAATGACCCAGCTGGTGACATGTACCCTGAAACTGAAGTTTTTCACTTGCTTGTCTTGATTCTGGAGTGACTTTGCACTTGCTATTACTTTACAATTATTTCGCTGATAAGATACATAATTAGGGAAAAGGTAATTGTCTTTCTACTCAAGTACCAAAAAGATTTTCTCTTGTGAGTACAAGTAAGGATTATTCAGTGCCTTTACAATTCCTACAGACAAGCTGGCAGACAAAACTGAAAATCAGAACACATTCTGCACTATTGATTGGCTATTATATATGTGAATTGAGTTTACATAGGAGAAACAATAGAAAATCATTCAACTCATATGATTAACTTCAATCTCATTGGTTTAGATTCTGAAAAATACTTAGTTTGAGTTACCTGGACCCATTGCCTAACAGTCCCTAATTTTTTGACTCAGTGTACAATTAACCATTTAGCAGTTGGCCACATGATCTAAACCATATCCTTAAGGGGAAAGAAATTAGACCCTTATCTAAAGTTTATACTTCAGGCATAAACTCAGCTCAGTTTCCAGACAGGTTGATAGGCTGTGGTTAACAGACCTTTCCTAGGTGTGGGAGCTGGAACTTCTCTGTCACATCTAAGCACGAAGGACTTGGAATTGTTTTCCCCACATGACGATTTCAGAACAGATGGTTCCTGCTCCCTCTTGTTTCATCTTTCAGCCACATCCCAAGAACTCATGTTTTCCACGAACACCATGTCCACATGTATAGAAAGAGAATAATTAAAGTGTTTTTTTTCCAATAAATGAAGAAACACAATTAGCATATCACACTCACAAGTGATTTATTACTACGGAAAACTACAGCTTTACTAAACTACTAGGTGTTTTCTACCCAACACCTCTAACTATCACAAAAAGTTTACAAAGAACATGTTATACTCATTTTGCTGAGGGGAAACTGAAGATATTACAACCAAAGCTCTGGAAAGTAATGGGTCCATCCCTTCATCACGCTGGTTGTTTAGCAGCTGAATTTGCAGTCATGTGGGTCTTGTTTGAAACCGAAATGCTGTCATCATCATGAACTTCACCATCCTGTTAGTAAAAATGCACTGGGTTTGAGTCTGGACAGAATTCCCAGGTTCATCAAAGTTCTTCTATTGTTGCCTCAAATTATAGAGAACAATCATTGCATGGTTAGACGACTAGCTCTCCCACAAAAAACTAGGCACCACATCTTAGTTATCTAGTCTGCTGTAACAGAAATATCACAAGCAGATGGCTTTAACCAACAGAAATTTATTCTCTCACTGTCTGAGGGACTAGAAGCCTGAATTCAGGATGCCAGCTACAGGGAAAAACTTGCTCTCTCTGGCTCTTCTTGCTTGGTAGTAATGACGTGAAATAAGAGCACCAGGCAGTATGTCTTCTTCTCTGGTCATTTGCTCACAGGGAAGCTATCTGAGAGCACAAGGCACTTTGGACCATGTGCCTAGGGATCTTCTGCTGCACCTTATGGCTGCTCCAGTCCTGACCTCTCTGCTATGAGCTTGTATCTCCAACTGGCCCCAGATTACCTCCACCTGGATCACTACAGGCATCAAACAGAGCTCCTCACCATCGCCCTTGCCACCATGCTCCTTCTGCTTCTCCTAAGTCTGAAACAGAACCATTTCCCTGCCACTGCCCAAGAAACCAGTCTTCCGCCTGGACTCTTGGCTTCAATTATCCTCAACGTGCATTCATGTGCCGAAGATTACAACTCCTCACCACTCAGTACCATCTCCTCTCCCAAGAAAAAGTTCCATGGCCCCTAAAGAGCTGAGATGCTCCCTCTCCTGTCTTGCCATGGCACACCTCAGTCATACATAACCTGTTGCCATCAAGTCAATTCAAATTCGTGTCAGTCCCATATGTTACTGGGTAGAATTGTGTTCCATGGGGTTTCATGGCTGTAATCTTTACAGAAGTGCATCACAAGGCCTTTCTTCTACAGTGCCACTGGATGAGTTTAAACCTCCATCTTTTAGGCTAGCAGCCAGTCACACACCATTTGTAGTACCCCAGTACCTTGATATCGTATCTACTACACCCCAAGTAGCTTCAGATACTGAACCATGCCTGAGTGCAATATCTAGATGAAATGACTGTTCAACAAATGTTTGTTGAATAAAATGATCAAACACATTAAATAAACCCAGAGCCACTGCAAACCATCCCCCCCACTCACTGCTCCCTCAACTATTCACTTATTGCCTTTTAACATGTAATAAGTTCACTTATTTTACTTATCTGCTCATCCTCAGCAGCTCCCAAGTGTACAGTATGGTGCCTAGTTTGTCATAGTTACTGTTAGTTGTCCTAGAATTTGTTCTGACTCTTGGCAACCCTACATATAACAAAACAAAAGGTTGCCTGGTCCTGGTCCAATGACCTTCAAGATCATTAGTACATTTGAGTCCATTTTTTGTGGCTATTATGTCAATCCATCTCAACGAGGCTTTCTTCGTTTTCATTGGTCCTCTATTTACTAAACAGCGTGTCTTTTTCTAGTGATTGCTCCTCCCTGATGACATGTCTAAAATGAGTAAGCCTGGTACTTAGTTAAAAAAAAAAAAAAACAACTTTTTGCTGTCAAGTAGATTCTGATCCTCTGTATATCAGAGTAGAACTGTGCTCCATCGGGTTTTCAACAGCTGTGATCTTTCAGAAGCAGTTTGCCAGGTCTTTCTTCCAAGGGGCCTCTGGGTAGACTTGAACCACCATAGCTGCGTGTGTAACCATTTGTACCATCCACCTGGGGATTAATGAAAAGGAATGGCAAGCCTCCACTGCTTATCTAGATCAGGACAGCCCCGACATTTTCTAGGCAAGTTCCTCTTACGTTCCCCAGCAACTGGGCCTTGGTGAGGTACCTCCCGCTCCCAACCTAGGACATGCTGTCCTGATGTGCCCGGACAACAGTTTATTTTAGGGCAGAAGCAGATGCTGCCACAAAACCAGCTACCAAAAGAAATGGTCCCCTTTCAACATCTGGAAAACTCCGTTAGTATTTCAACCCTCACTTGCTGGGAACATTAACTTGGTAAAATTCTTTTATACTTGCTGTAGCTATCATTTTCAAAATGCATTTAATGAGGAACTGGTTAATGCTTGAAAACCCAAATGCTTGTCCAAATTTAACATGTAGAAAACTTAGTTTCAGGAAATACTAAATTTGGGTTGATTTCTCTAAATGGATGAGAATATTACCTTTATTTCTACAATAAAATCAAAGTTAGGTGCTACCTAGAGTCAGCAAAATTATGTCCTTTTTTTTTAATTGACATGGAATTTAAAAACACTGCTAAAGTAATTTATGCATGATTCTCTATTTTTAAAAAAACTAATTTTTTTAAGCATTGCCACATGGCAGACATGTTAGGTATGTCATGCTGTTTAATTTTCACAACTCTGCAATTAAGTGTGAAGAAACTGACTGGCAAATAGAGGAAATTATATTAGCACAATTAAATAATTACTACTACAGGGTCACTATGAGTTGGAATCAAGTCCAAGGCAATGGGTATGGTTTTCTTCTATATGTACAATGCTTTATTTCTTAACAAAAAGAGACATCTGAAAATATTAGGGCAAAATTATAAGACACAATGAAAGGAATTAGTGGGTAAACAGATATGCTTGGTATTCATATACTTCTCTGTGAATGTGAGATTGTTCACAAAAAAAAAAAAAAAACAATAAATGATGGTACCAATTCGCCCCATGACAGCACTAATTAGGGGCAGAGTCTAGATTAAAAATCTTACTTTGATTCACAAGTCCATGTTCTGTCCACAGTATTGTGCTGCCTCCCCCAAGTGGAAATCACTACCTATACTTGTCCTATTAAATAACCAAGTTAGAAGACTGAAAAGTAACTGTAATTCATCAGTAAATAGAATTATTATTAGCAGTAATAATGATGCAAATTCTGACAGATATTTTGGATTCGTATTACTACCTTTTTTCCACAGTCTTCGAGGTAGCTCAGTAACCCTAGTCCAGGAAATTTCAAAACTTATCCCCTGTTCTCAAACATGAGCCTAAGCTACAGCCTATAAACTTAGACCCAGCCTCCTTCTTACAGTCCAAGTCAGGATTAAAAATAAGGAGCACTGAACTCAGAAAATATTATAGACCAAGAACAAGCCAGAGAGAATAGATGGCTAAGGGGTGACTGTCAACAAGCCCTGGAACAAGAGTGGGAGAAAATCCTGAGACTCTGAAAAAGAGACAAGAAGAGTGGGAGAGAAAAAAAAATAAATTACGTAAAGAGAGGAAATAGAGAAAAGTAGGCCAACAGGTGAAATCGGGAGATGGAGAAAAACAAAAATTACAGAGGATAAAAGGCGTATAAAGCAAGGGAAAAACTAAAAAATCAGAGAAAAGACAGGGACCAAGAAAGAGTAGACTCCATAAATGACATAAAAGAGAAGGCAGATGAAGTATTTCTTCTTGTTTCCTACATTAGTTCCATGTCCTGCCATGTGGGTTTTTCCCTCCCTTTCTGAAGTTAACAGGATCAGCCAATTTGAGTGATACATTCTGTAACAACAGGGGAGTAAATTGAAAGCATCAGTGAAAGAACAGAGCCCTCACCATGAAAATTAAGCCCCGTGGAATGCAGACTAAATTCCGACATGACATAATCCTTCGAAATGTGGTGCACGGCACTTAAACGTGATGTTGTTCTGCAGCTCTTTTCAGTTCTGCAGAGAGCCTCCAGTCCGTAGGATGCTGTTGCAGATTTTTTTTCTTCTTCCATACATACTTAGACTACTGAGCTATAGACCAGCATCCATTTCCATCTTACCACGGAAAAAGAAAGAAACTTCATGAACATACCCTCTAAACCACACCCACCCCAAGCCACGGTCTTAACTATGCCCGTGAAACTGAAGCAACACACCTCAGTTTAAAGTCACGCTAGTGGTTTTAACCAGAATTTTCTTTTTCTTAAGATTTTTTTAAAGTCATTGTTGCAATATAAACACAAAGTCAAATCCTTTTTAAACATGCTGTTGAAATCAGTTTTTTTTCTTCCAGATTCAGTAGGTTCCTTTTTATAGGCCAACATTTCTTTCCAAAAAGATAGGTTTAAAATAAGCAAAGTTGTAGAGGGAGATTTAGCTCATTGCCCAGTTAAGCTGTCTTTGCCCAGCTTTTACTGCCCAGTTAAGCACTTGCTTTTCTTCAAATTAGTAAAAAATAAACAGCTGAATGAAAAAATATTTAGTAGAATTTATAGCTATTTTCATATGTTTATAGAGAAGTTTCAGATTCATTCAAGTTAGTCTAATTCAATACGATTTAGGTTTAACTTTTAATGAGTGCCTGCTTACATCAAGGTACTGTGATCTGATTCCTCAACATTTTAATAAAAACATCAACCATATGCTAGATGATCCATCTGTAGGAAAGACAACCCTGCATGCAGGCAGTTCCTAAGGAAAAGGGACATGAACATATAAACAGACAGCACAACACAGGTCAATATTTCAACCTCTTATCAGTGAGGACCATCAGCCCCAAACCCAGTCACACTATCACCAGAGCCCTTGGCTTCCCACCCGCACCCCCTTTCTTCCTCTTTGCAGTCCTAATCAACTCTGCAGGCTCCCTCAGGAGGTCCTACCTGTCTCCACTAGCGACCCAGCCTCTCACCTACATAGCCTGTCCGCTCTCTGCATGGGAAAAGTGGTCATAGAAGCTCTGGGCAACTGCATTTCTGCTGTAAGGTCCATCAAGAAACCAACATCCACTTCAGACTCAAAAGAGCAGGGCTTCAGTGCCAAGTCATCCACTAATTGTGTGGCTATGGACACTTTGTTTAGCCTTTGGGAGTTTCAGTGTCTTTACCCTTACAACGGGACCACATCTGTCCTACCATCTTCCTAAGATGAACTTGACTCCTAACTAAAAGGCTGGCAGTTCAAATCTACCAGCCATTCCTTGGAAACCCTGTGGGACAGTTCTACTCTCTAATGCAGGGTCACTATGAGTTGAAATTGACTTGATAGCAATGGATACAGGTATAATCTATGGAAAAGTATGTTCTAAGTGCTAAGGTAATAAACAAGAGTCCCTGGGTGGTGTAAATGGTCACCATGCCCAGCTGCCAATTGAAAGGTTAGAGGTTCGAGTCTACCCAGAGGTACCTCAGAAGAAAGGCCTTTCAGTCATTGAAAACCCTACGGAGCACCCTTCTACACTAACACACATAAGACTGTCATGAGTCTGAGTGGACTCAGTGACTGCACTGGTAATGCAGTGGTTAAACAAAATGTCAGCAGTTTGAGCCCTCCAGTCACTCTGCAGAGTGACTGTGGCAGTCTGCTTCCATGAAGATTTATTGCCTTGGACACTCCATAGCACAGTTCTACTCTGCCCTATTGGATCACTGTTATTGAAAATCAACTCACTGACAGTAGGTTTGGTATAAATGCATTTAGAAGAAATATTTCTAGAAATACACAGTAGTGAACATTGGTCCAGTTTTATACATTATAGCTCAAAAGCCCACTGCCATAGGCCCTGCATCAACCCTACAGAACAGAGCAGAGCTGCCCCATGGAGTATTCCAAGCCAAACAGAACTGCCCAATGGGGTTAGCAGCCAAGATCTTAACCACTGCACCATCAGGGCTCCTTCTACATTATAGTACAGTGGAAAGATCTCTGGACTGAAATTCAGGAGATGTGGATCTAGTCCTGGCTCTGCTGATAACCTTAAGCAAGTTACATAACTTGTCTGATCCTTTGTACAATGCAACGGTTTTACTGAACTTGAAGATCTCTGAAGCCCCTTCAAGTGCTAACAATCTGTGAGTCTGGAGCACCTTTGTTCAGTTGTACATGTGTTAAAGAAGCTTTAGGAGCCAGTTTGGGAACGGGACCAACATTGTAACAGTGCTTATATGAGAAAACTACAGCCTAGCAACCCCTATGGGAAAGTTCTACTCTGTCACATGGAGTCATTATGAGTCAAAATCAACTCAAGGGCCCCTAACAACAGCGACATATGGAAAAATTAGTTTTGAGTGATGACAACCAGCTTACTAGTAAATTTTTGGAATCAAACCAATTCACAACTTGGAGACTGCCTGAATCACTACCATAGATCTCCATTACAAAACAATCTTTGATGAAGTTAGGAATATGACCCGTGCTGTTCTGGATTTGATTTCCCACAACATTTGTGTTTTGAGACTGAATGAGAGCCTGGATGTATTTGGGTTTTTAGTTAACCAAACCAGCACCATTTATAAAGACAATGTATGATGCTCTCTTTGGCATCTATTGTGTGTGTGTGTGTGTGTATGTGTCTGTGTGTGTGTGTGTTTGAGGGTTTGAGGGGCACATTACTAACACTATACACAAAAATAAATTCAAAATGGATCAAAACTCTAAATGTTAATGCTAAAACTGTAAAGTTCCTGGAAGATAGTTGTCTTAATTATCTAGTACTGCTATGACACAAGTACCACAAGTGGGTGTCTTTACCAAATAGACATCTATTTTCTCACAGTTTAGGAGGCTAGAAGTCCAAATTCAGGGTGCTGACTCTACAGGAGCTTTCTTTCTATGTGCTGAAGGAAGATCCTCATTTCTGAGCTTGTGATCCTGGGCTGTCTTAATGTTGCTTGGCATTTCTCTTCCCCGACCTCTGCTCTGCTTGCTTGTTTAACCTCTTTTTATGTGTCAAAAGAAAATTATTTAGGACATACATTATACTAATCTTGTCTTATTAACATAACAGAGAAAAACATTCTCAAATGGGATTACAACCACAGATATAAGGGTTAGTATTTACAACTCATATCTTGGAAGGGATACAATTCAATCCATAACAACAATATAGGGACAAAACTATGGAATCTAATTCTTTTCAGTAATAGATTATCAAACACAACTACAAATGCGCAAACAACAGAAGACAAGCTAGATAACTGGGACCTCCTAAAAATCAACTACTTATGCACATCAAAACTACCAAAAGAGTAAAAAGAGAACCTACAGACTGCGAAAAAAATCTTTGGGAAGATACATCAGATAATCTCTAAAATACATAGAAAACTTTGACAACTCAAAAACGAGAAGACAAAAAACTCAATCTAAAAATTAGGCAAAGAATATGAGCAACATTTCACCAGAGGACATTCCAGTGAGTGGCCAACAAATATATGAAAAGATGTTCACTATCATTAACTATCAGAGTGATGCAAATCAAAACTACAATGAGATACCATCTCACCCCTGCAAAAATGACACTGATGGAAAAAAAAAGAAACAGAAAACAATAAATGCTGCTGAGGGTGTGGAGAGATTAGAACCCTCCTCCACTGCTGGTGGGGTATTAAATTTGTACAACTGCTACGGAAAACAGTGTGCCATTTCCTCACATAGCTAGTGTCTTGGTCACCTAGTGCTGCTGTAACAGAAATACCAAAAGTGGGTGGCTTTAACAAAGCAAAGTTTCTCTCACAGTCCAGTGCTTTAGAAGTCTGAATTCAGGGTGCTGGCTGCAGTGGAAGGCCTCCTTCTCTCTGTTGGCTCTGGAGGAATGGCCTTGTCATCAATCTTTCCTTGATCTGAAAGCATCTCAGTACAGGAACCTCAGATCCAAAGGATGCACTCTGCTCACAGGATTGCTTTCTTGTTGCTACGAGTTTCCCATGTCTCTCTGCTTGCTTTTCTCTTTCATATCTCTAGAGATTGGTTTAAGACACTACCTAATCTTGTAAATCTCATCAATATAACTGCCACTAATCCACTTCATTATATCATTGTGACAGGATCTACAACATACAGGGCAATCACATCAGGTGACAAAATAGACAATCATACAACACTGGGAATTATGAACTAGCCAAGTTGACAGACATTTGGGAGGACATGGTTCAATCCATGACAGCTAGAAATAGAAATGTCCTATGATCCAGCTATCCTACACCTAGGTGTATACCCTAAAGAACTGAAACTACTGCCATGAACACATGTACGCATGCTATGTTCATTGCAGCATAATTCCCAACAGCAAAAAGATGGAAACAATCTAACTGTCCACCAACAGATGAATGGATTTAAATAACTGGGGTACCGACACACAGTAGAATACCATATACCCATAAAGAATAATGATGCATTTTCAAAACACACTATAACATGGATGACTCTGGAGGACATCATAGTAAAATAAGTTAATCACAAAAGAACAAATACTGTATGCTTTCACTATTATAAAAAAGACAAGAACAGGTATACATATAGTGAGCAACATTCATTGGTGGTAACCACAGAAGCGACGGATGAGGTGAAATCGCTTTCTAGATGGTAGACACGTGTTAGTTTGGGTGACAAGTAAGGCAGCACAAAACACAGGTGAAGTCAGCACAGCCCGACTAGGGTAAAAGATGATGCTAAGAAGTACGTAAGAATAAGGAATAATTTTGGTAAAAGCCACAACATATACAATTTTGCAAAGACAGTAATAAGAACAAAAAAATGTGTGTGGTTATACAGGTAGGTATGTAAGTAAACAAATATGTAACCAAGAGCAGTAGTCTCAGGGATTCCTCTAGTCTCTATCAGGCAGTAAGCCTGGCCGTTTAGGAATTTGAGTTTTGCTCTACATTTTTCTGCGATTCTATGAGGGACCGTCTATTGTGTCCCTGACCAGAAGGGTATATAGCAGTAGCTGAGCACCCCTTAGTTCTTCTGGTCTCAAGGTAGGTGAGGTAAGCCCTGGGTCTACACTTTACTCTTGGAACTCAAACCATTTCCACTGATCACCTATCAGGCAAAAGACAAACTAGCTCATAAAATAATATCAACTGTGAGCACTGTGTTCCTATAAACAGTGTTCTAAATGAGACCTAACACTCAACATTTGCCCTAGACCAAAGATGAGATAGACAGTAATAAGGAACAAGGAAGCAAGATCAATGGAAATAGAACCAGAATGAAAATAATAAGAATGCTAACACACTGTGAAAAGTATAATGTCATTGAATAATATGTATAGAAATTGTTCAATGAAACTTAGTTTGCTTTGTAAATTTTCTTCAAAATCACAATAAATTATGTTTTTAAAATCTGATACAATATGAAATTCCTACATATTATGAAGTCTCTTGAATTCTTAGAAAAAGATGTGCAATATCTAAATACACTTTCATCTTTAATCTTTTCTTCCTCACATCGTTCTGACATTAACTATTGAAAGTGAAAAAGGAAAGGGAGTGGTGTATTCCTTTAAGCAGTTGTGTTAAAAGCAATGAGATAACTAATATTCTCCCAGTAATAGCCGCTGTGGAGCTCACTAAGTTGAGTCTCACTGGCAAAACAAGAATAAAAAGGGGTGCACCCTGAGATCTCCACTACAAGACCTCAACTGATGGTCCAGCAGTTTCGGGGTTCCCCTGGGAGCACGTCCCCTGGCCCTGATGCTGCCCTTGCCCATAAATCATGACGAAGATCCACTCTTTGGACACGAGTGGATCGGACTTGGTGAGGCAGAGTGACCATATACTGGATGCACTTTATGGTTCTATACATCTATAGGATATCATCCTGCTGACCTCTAGCTGGAGGAAGGAGAGTGGGTGGAGAGGAGGTGAAAGGAGACTGTTGGGAGGATGAGACATGTATGGAGCAGAGAGGAATAGTGTGTTGTCACTGGGCAGGGAGAGCAGTGGAAGTTGCATATAGGTGGACATGTAAATTTATATAGGAATGTACATTTTCACTCAGTCATAATAAAAATAAATAAAATAAATGAAAATATTTCCAGTCTCCATTAGTCTTCCTAAAGCAAGGAGCTACAAACACATACTAAATCCAGAGCCCTGTTACAGCAAATTTTTGATGACAAGAGAAAGTGTAGAGAGATCACAGGACATTATTGCTACAGAAGTTTGGGATCATATAATAAGAATTTTTACTCACCAATCTCTGAGTTACAATAGTGAAGGATTCTACTGCTAAAATATCTAGCGACACTAACATGTTAGGTGCTGCAGGAATTCTCAAAACAAGATGAAAGGAATACACAGAGTAAGTACACCAAAAAGAACTGGTCATTGTTCAGCCATCTCAAGAGGTAGTGTATGATCAGAAACCAACAGCACTGAAGGAAAGAGTCCAGACTGCTCTGAAGGCATTGGCAAAAAACAAGGCTCTAGAAATTGACAGAATAGCAACTGAGACATTTCAACAAGCAGATGCAGTACTAGAAATGCTCACTCTTTTCTGTAAAGCTCTGGAAAACAGCTACCTGGGCAACTGACTGGCAGAGATCTGTTTTTATGCCTATTCCCAAGAAAGATGATCCAACTGAATGTGGAAATTATTGGACAATATCATCAATATGATATGCAAGCAAATTTGCTGAAGATCATTCAAAAGTGGCTGCAGCAACATATTGATAGGGAACTTCCAGAAATTCAAGCCAGATTCAGAAGAGGATGTGGAACCAGGGATATCATTGCTGATGTCAGATGGATCCTTGGTTGAAAGCAGAGAATACCAGAAAGATGATTACCTCTGTTTTATTGGCTATGCAAAAGCACTCCTCTGCATGGATCATAACAAATTACAGATAACATTGCAGAGAATGGGGAAGACGTACATAGATCAAAAGGTAGTTGTCTGGAGAGAACAAGTAGACACTGTATGGTTTGAAGTCAGGAAAGGTACGTGTCAGGCTTGTATCCTTTCACCATATCTATTCAGTCTCTATGGTGAGCAAATAATCTGAGAATCTGGACTGCAATAACTAGAATAGGGCATCAGGATTGGAGGAAGACTCATTAACAATCTGCATTATGCAAATGACACAGTCTTGCTTACTGAAAGTGAAGAGAACTAGAAGCACTTAGCAATGAAGATCAGACTACAGCCTTCAGTATAGATTACACCTCAACATAAAGAAAACAAAATCCTCACAACTGGACAAATAAGCAACATCATGATAAGTGGAGAAAAGACTGACATTGTCAAGGATTTCATTTTACTTGGATCCACAATTAACGTTCACGGAAGCAGTGACTGAAAAATCAGTGCAATGCATTCATTGGGCAAATCTGTGCAAAAGACCTCTTCAAAGTTTTGAAAAGCAAAGACATCACCGTGAAGACTAGGGTTCACATGACCCAAGCCAGCATGTTTTCAGTTGCCTCTTACGCGTGCGCAAGTTGGACAATGAATAAGGAAGATGGTAGAATAATTGACGCCTTTGAATTGTGCTGTTGTCAAAGAATGCTCAATACACCACGGAATGTCACCCCACTGCTGCTGAGTCAGGTCCAACTTATAGCGACCCCAGAGGTCAGATTAGAACTGCCCCATAGAGTTCCCAGGATGGAATGTCAAAAGAAAGAAAAAAAACCTGTCTTGGAGAAGAAGTACAACCAGAATGTTCCCTAGAAGTAAGGATGGCGAGACTACATCCCGTATACTTTGTACATGTTGTTAGTAGGGATCTGTCCCTGGAGAAGGCCATCATGCTTGGCAAAACACAGGGCCAGTAAAAAAGAGGAAGATCCTCAATGAGATGACTTGACACCGTGGACGCAGCGATGGGCTCAAGCATAACAGGGATTGTGAGGGTGGGGCAGGCCTGGGCAGTGTTTCATTCTGTTATACACAGAGTCACTATGAGTTAGAATCACTCCACAGCACCTAACAACAACACCACAACCTCTGAATGCGGGACATTTCAGATGAAGGCATAATCAACAGACCTAGAGACCTGGTTTTTAAACCCCCACAGAGAGTGGCTCCCATCTCCTTTGGAATACTAGTCCACATGCAGACTTTCTTCTGCCTATGGGCCCTGTCTAAGAACTCTGGGAGATCTGGTAAAAGAAACCCTTCTAGTCCTTCTTCAAGAATCAAGATTCCAAGGAGCAATGAGTATGTCACAAATACAATGTTAAAAGACCTCAGCATTTCTACACTTGAAATTGATTTACAGACATTACTACTAGTCTATTTCTTTCAAGGTTGTCACATCTTCTTGCTCCCAGAATCTATCATGAACCTCCATCCCACAGGGAAGGTACCCCTACATATTAGTCACAGAAAGCCATTTCATCATAGCCTGATTGATTACAGCTGCCAAGTGGCAGAGATGCCAAATTCATTATCAAGAACAAAAAGGCTATTAAATACTATTTCCAGTGAAGATTTCACAGATGTTTCTTACGTAAATTAATGTGAAGATGGAAACATTTAAGCGGTGATTCCTAATTATCCAGAAATGGAAAACATTTTCAACAAAACATTATTTGAAGAAATTAGATCAATACTTCCTAGACGTATAGAAAGGTTAACATTCTTTTCATAAGTATTAGATTGTCTCTTTATGCTGTACTTCATTCCACAAAGGATATGTGGTAACCAAAATGCCTTACTGTATCTTAATATGTTATATGTAAATGTCCCTGGTCCTAAAACACTAATGAGTTTGTTCTTTACGGTAAAACTACTTTGTTGTAGAGAGTTCATGGTACCTCTTGAAGTAACTTAAGTCAGGCAAATGTATAGCCAAACCAAAGTTGATAATGTTTAGATAAACTCCTTTTCCTATAAGGATAAACAGGCAAGAACATGGTGGTGCATATAATTTCAAAGTGGAAAAAGCAGAGTATCTGATTTGGCTAGCTACGTTAGCCAAATTCAAGTAGAAGTCCTTTTCTTACTATGAAAAGGGAGAGTCAAACTAAGAGGAAGAACGTGATTTTTTTGATGGAAAATTGTGGCACAAACGTTTAAGCATTCAGCTGCTAACTGAAAGGATGGCAGTCTGAATGCATCCAGCTGCTCTGTGGGAGAAAGACTTGGTGACCTGAGCCTGTAAAGAATACAGCCTAGAAAATCCTATGGAGCAGCTCTACTCTGTTACACAGGTTTGATGTGAGTCAAAGACTGACTCAGTTGCACCTGGCGATTACAATAACTTATATCAAATAGCTAAAGTGCAGTGTTCCCAGCCTCATTGCACTGAGCCCAAGAATAAGTTTTTTCATGTAGTTGTTATGGTAAAAATAAGAACAATCCAAGAAGTCATAATCATGAAGACATACCATCCCAAGAAATCCTCTCAGACATCTTCTTTCTGCAGTGAATTAAAGCAAACACACTATCAAGAAGGTAATAACTTCTCATTCGATGAAGTTCATGTTCAGCTGACTGTTTCATTACAAGAGGCACAGATGCTTTTTCCAATGGCCTTTTTAAAAACCAGACTTTAAAAATAAAATGAATTGCTCAAAGTCAGGCTCCAGGAAAAGTTCACACACACTTTTTCAGAAACTATTTCAAGGATCCTGGCAGTTGATGAATTAAAATGATTGTGTGTCCAATCTGGAAGAAAACACTTTTCTTTTTTTTTCCAACTACAGTAGTATTTTGTGTCTCCTGGACTTTCCAGGAGTTGTTACCAGACTGCAGGCGTGAACATTATTACCAATCTAGGCCTAGGTTGTCATGCCCTGACAGCATAATGTAAAATAATTTTTTTTAAGTAAGAGATATCATTTTGTGATGGGATCATTGTAATTGTTGACCTCTGATAGGATTCAAATTGGGAGTTCTAAGCCTTGGCAGACTAGGGACAATGCTGGGCCAAGTGACAGCATGAGACATTCCACGTTCACATGCTGCTTTCCTTCTGCAGAGGATCAAAACAGCCCCTTAAGGATCAATATCATAGTCTACAGATGCTTGCAAGATTTTTAAGACCAGTGCAGGCATACACTTAAAACATGGTCTTTGGAGGATTTAACGAGAAGATGACGATGGCAACGAGGACAATGAAATCGCATTTACACATCATTCCTAAGTGTGAAGCATCATACTAAGGGCTTTACAACAATTAACTAGTTTTGAACCCCATTTTACTTAGGGGAAATACGCTTACGGTGACATGGCTAAGACACAGCATAGCTGTGACCCAGAGAGGCCTCTGAGCTGGACCTTTCCATTTGCACCTCCCTCTGCTCTGCACCCCATCTCTGCACCGGCCGCATGACTTCTGTGGATTTTACAAACGGGTTCTCTTGCCTCTGCCTTCCAGTTTTTTCAGCCAACGAGAGCCTAGGTTAAGAGACCAGAGCGAGGAAGGAAACCAAGGCTGTGGTGCTTACAGCCTGCGCTTTTCCCAGCGGACTGTGTCCCTCCGCGGCCTGTGTCCCTCCGCGGCCTGTGTCCCTCCGCGGCCTGTGTCCCTCCGCGGAAGCGCCTCCTACTCATGGCTGTCGTCTTTGGGTTTCCAGTAAGTCGGTGTCTCCACTGCCAGACCTTTACCACTCCAGGCTAGAAGTGGTAACACTTGTATTATTGCTAGTTCTGAGGTACTGCACTGCCCCTGTGAAAGCTTCAAATCTTGGTAAATAATCCCTTTATTAAATAAACTTCTTCTTGTTGCATACTCTAGTGGCATAATGGGTTAAGCGCCACTACGTCTGCCAGCCAAAAGGTTGGCAGTTAGAATCCGCAAGGCAGTCCTTGGAAAGTCCGTGGGGCAGTTCTGCTCTGCCCTATAAGGTCCTTCTGAGTCGGAATCGACCGGGTTTGGTTTTCTTCTTCTTTTTTTTTTTTTTTTTTTTTTTAGCTGCCATATAGTTGGTCTTCGACTCAGAGCGACCCCACGTGTTACAGAGTAGAACTGCCCCATGGGGTTTCCACGGGAAAACTTTAAGGCCAGGGATGCCCCATCTTTCTGCCATGGGTTGGAACAGCCCATCTTTCGGTTAACCACTGTGCTACCAGAACTCTCTAAATTAACCTAATTGCATGTATCATTTGATTCCTGCTTGAACCTTGACTAAAACAGTCTGGCTCCAAAAAGTATGGTCTTAACCACTGTGTTAACCTACTTCCTAATTTACGTGAGAGCCTCGGTTTTTCATCCACTAGATTAAACAAGGCTCCAGTGTAACTTTAAAATAGTACTGATCTCTGCAAACTCCTCTGGAATCCAAGTCTCTATTAAATAGTTTTCCTACATCCTCCTTTTGCTACTTTATTCCTTTTTCTATTGCATTATATTTTATATTCAGATATAAGATTATCAGTCTAAACCTTAATGCTTACGAAATTAATCATTTTTAAGGATGCTTTATCTCTTTTAAAAAATTGCATGCTTTTTTCTGTCTAGCTCACAACTATCCAAGACTTCGCCTTCATTCTCATATGAGACTAAGCAGTGAAATATTTCTATGGACATTGTTATTCAAGTTTCTTTAGAATATTGAAGGGCAACAAAGATAAGAAAAGAAGCAAAACTGGGAGAAAAAAAAACCTCCAAACCACTGCTGAGTCCTTGCTCACTCACAGTGACCCTGTGTGTTGGAGCAGAACTGTACTCCACAGGGTTTGCAGTGGTTGATTATTTGAAAGTTTATCACCAAACCTTTCTTCCAAGGCACCTCTGGGTGGCCTCTGTCAGCTTTTTAACTAGCAGTGAGCACACTAACTGTTTGCACCACCAGGAATCCAGTGCAAACAAAACAAGCCCATCACTGAGGGGTTGTATGGTCCTTAATAAATCTGAATTAATTAGAAGACTTTTCGTCTACCAGTCCTTTACTTGTTTGTCTGTAGGCATGGCTTAGCATGGTGTTTTCAAAGTGGGTTGAAAGATAAAAGTTTGTTTCTAATTTTAAACTTTCCTGAAAAGATTTAGTAAATAAATCAAATTGAATTTTAACCTAGGACTAATGCACACTTAACTATTCTTGTACATGGCTAGGCTCTTGGGGTCTCTGTAAGACCAGCGCAGCCTCAAGAAGAGAACGTTTATGGGGAAGAATAAGCAGTATGTACAAGGCCAGGTTCAAATGAATAGACAAGATGCTGCAAAGAGATGACTACATTTGCTACAAAGCATGAAATTTTTAAAAGAATAATTGCTGGCAAGACTGTGGTTGAGTGTCATTATTGGGATGGAGGCCCTGTAATGTGGGAGGAAATCATTGTCATATTTCATAGAGCTGTCCATGTTTCCCAAGAGTCTTCTGACAGGGGCAGTAATATTTGCAGACAGATAGGCTAGTCAATTCTGTTTGCCACATGTAAATCTAAAAGTGCACATTAAGTTTACTATGTTTCAGGATTTCATCATCTTTTTGGCAAGGATGTGTACACATAAGGAGACCTTTTGTTAAACCACATAAGTCTGATTTTGTTTATGAACTCTAAAATTAAATTATCTCACATAAATACCCAGAAGGTAATTTTCATATTAGTCTCAATGGTCCACAGTCCTACCACAAAAGAACCAGTCACAATTCATTCTGTGACACTGGGCAGCCTGTTGGCTTGATTGGTGGTACAGTATGCTGCTTCATGGGAGTTTCATGACCTACAGACTCTCAGGCATTTGGAGAGGGAAAGAGTCGCTGGAAGCACTTTTGACAGATCTGTGGCAAAAGCATTTACTATTGAATAAAGGAAACATACTAGTGCAAAAGAATAAAGACTGAAGAAGTTCAGGGTCAGCAAACTTTCTCTCAAGAGCCAAATAATCAAGTTTTTAGGCTTTGTGAGACATACGGTCTCTGTTGCAAACTACTAAACTGCCGTGGTGCAAGGAAAGCAGCCCTAGACGTTTCTTAAAGCAATAGGCATGGCAGTGTTCAGCAAAACTTCATTACCAAAATCAGGTGGCAGGCCCGATTGGACCTGTGAGCCACAGTTGAACAACCCCTGCTCTAGAATGCACTGATTCCTTCCTTCTCTGATATTTTTCTTTTTTACACTTATATATTTCCTAAGCTTTATTTGGCTTTAAAAAAAATAGTTCATCTGCAAAACAGTCTCTACTGTATTATCATCCCCATTTTAACAGGGGCAGTAGTATCTGCAGACGATAGACTAGTCAATTCTGTTTGCCACATGTAAATCTAAAAGTGCACATTAAGTTTACTATGTTTCAGGATTTCATCATCTTTTTGACAAGGATGTGTACACATAAGGAGACATGAAAATGAAGGCCCAGAGAAGTGGAGTATTTTTCCCAAGGCTGTACGGCTCGTAAGTAGTATAGCTAGAATCTGCAGCCAGGCATCTGACCATGGAGAACATAGCTTGCCACCTACTCCTGGAAAGATTTGAGTTTTTATTGTTGTTTCATTTCAGTATCTTCCTTGTACAACTCAGTGACATTAACCTTGTTCATTACACTGTGCAGCCATCATCTCCCCCAGATTCTTGTGTCACCCTTAACAGAAGCTCAGTGCCCTGCCCCAAGCAATGACTCCTTCTTTTACCCTCTCCTCTCCCTCTATAACAACTAACCAACTTCGATGTATTTTACGTAAGTGGGAGCATGCATTCTTTGTCCTTTTGTAATTGGCTAACTTCACTCAGTGTAACGTCTTCAAGTTTCATACATGCTGTAACATGTATCAGGACTTATTTCTCTTTAGGAAAGAGTAATATTCTCTCATATATATGTACCACATTTTGTTTGAGGATATTCAGGGTTGTCTCCACCTTTGGCTGTGGCACGTAATGCTGATGAACAGTGGCATATATGTATCTGTGTTCTTGCCTTCATTTCTTTGGGGTATGTACCTAGTAGTGGAATTGCTCAATCATATGGTAATTGTATATTTAACTTTCTGAGGAACCTCCAAACTGTTTTCTGTAGGGGCTGTGCCATTTTACGATGCCACCAGCAGTGGATGAGGGCTCCAATGTCTCCACATCTTCGTCAACACCTGGTTTTGTTTATTTTTTCCTTTTTATTTTTATGTTTTTCCAGTCATAGCCATCTTAGAGGAAGTGAAGCAATAGCTCATTGTGGTTTTGATCTGCATTTCTCTAATGGCTAATGATATTGAACATCTCTTCATGTTTTTATCGGCCATTTGTATTTCTTCTTTGTTAAATGTCTCCAAGTTTTTTTGCCCATTTTTTAATGGGGTTGTTTGTCATTTTGTTGTTAAGTTGTAGTTTTTTTAATGTATCCTTATCTGATGCATGATTCACCCAATTTTTTTCCCAATCTGTAGGTTGTCTCTCCACTTTCTTCATCACGTCCTTTGATGCAAGAAAGTTTTTAATTTTGATGAAGCTCTGTTTATCTATCTTGTCTTTTATTGCTCATGCTCTTGATATCATATCTAGGAATCCATTGTTACAAAAATAATAATTAAAAAAGTATTCTGAAGGATTAGTCTTATGTTTTCTTCTAGAACTTTTATGGTTAGTTCTTACGTTTAAGCCTTTGATCCATTTTCAGCTGAGTGTCTTAATGTCATGTGAGGTACAGGTCCAGCTTTATTTTTTGGCATGCAGAAATTCAGTTGTCATGGCACCATTTATTAATGGGACTATTCTTTCTTCATTGAATGGATATAGTGCCCTTGCCAAAACATATGTGGCCCTTAGATGTATTTTATTTCACTGGTCAATATGTCTATCATTATACCACTACCAGATTGTTTTGATTAAAGCTGTTTACAGTATGTTTTAAGATCAG
Organism: Heterohyrax brucei; assembly: GCA_028571685.1. Lineage (NCBI taxonomy): Eukaryota > Metazoa > Chordata > Mammalia > Hyracoidea > Procaviidae > Heterohyrax > Heterohyrax brucei. The sequence goes on from CM053152.1 coordinate 44,684,885, forward strand.
TAAGTATGAGTCTTCCTAGTTTTGTTCTTTGTTAAGGTTGCTTTGGTTATTTGAAAGGATCCTTGGTGGGTTAGTGGTTAAGTGTTTGGCTTATAAACATGGGAGAAAGATGTGCAGTCGGCTTCCGTAAAGATTTACAGCCTTGGAAACAATATGGGGCAGTTCTACTGAACTGGCCCAACAGCCATGAGCTTGCTTGTTTGTTTGTTTTTGAGGGTGAGGAGTTGGGATCCTTACCATTCCCTATAAATCTGAGGATTAGTTTTTCCATTTCTGCAAGACAATTGTTGGAATTTTGAAAGAGATTGTGTTTAATACTAGAGATCACTTTGTGTAGCTCTGACATCTTAATAATATTAAGTCTTCCAGTCCAGGGACACAGAATGCCCTTCCATTTATTTAGAACTTCTTTAATTTCTTTCAGTAATGATTTATAGTTTACAGTGTACAAGTCTTTTACTTCTTTGGTTAACTTTATTCCTAGGTATTTATTGCTGGTCAAAGCTTTAAACACTCATTTACCCTTCCAGGGACTCAAACTCTTCAAGGTTGGCAATTTTCCCACAGCAGATAATTTTTGCTGCTGTTAGTCCAAGTGGATTCCCAAGATGACTCCAGTTACATGTTATACCTTAGAGTGGGAGACACCAAGAAATCCTGGGGTCCACACATCTTCTTTGATAGTTGAGGATTCTCCGAAGCCTTGTTAAGATCTTGAAAGCTTTACCAAGTACCTTTTCCCAATTTACCATAAGCCTAGACTTTACTGTGTCCACAACAGGATAGTTTGGGACAGCCCTCTGCTACCAAAACATGCTATTCCAACACTGAGAAGACACTAGAAAATGGTCATATTTCACATGAAAATCAATGACTATATAAATGAAAATTCAGCCCAAAGTTCTCTTATTATCTGTCACATGTATAAGAAGAAATGATCTTTTCCATTATAAATAATAGAACATGACAGCGAGGTTCAGAATTTATGTCTTGTAAGTCTCTGCAGAGTCAACAAATCTTGAATATTGGTATTCTCATAACACTAAAGACAGGAATACAATTTAAAGTTGTTGTTTGATTTACATATTGCCTGATTTGGTCTTCCTCACCACTCTATCATACCATCTGGATTTTTCTTTCACCAAAAATTACCTCTTTTGGTAGAGTTAAAACCAGCCATCCCATCTAATTAAAGAAGAAAGTAAACAGAACATTCCTCTTTGGAACATGGAAACTCCTTGTGGTTGCCAAAAAGATCTTGAAATGCTTTATGATTGAGATGATACATTCGGTCAAATCAGCAATTATAAATTAATAGTTTTGTACAAGGATTTAGAATAGAAGTAGAACAAGACAAGTGGTTGTTTTCTGAAACAGCCTCTGGGAAAGGGAGGTGGGTGTTTTTGAGTTCCATTCATAAATGCCAAGCGCAAGTCCATATACTTTGCTACAGCCTTTACTGTGGAGAAAATAAAATGCACGGTTTTTATTTGTTTAAAAGGCTTTGGCCTTCATGTCCTGTGAGAACAGAGGACATTTAACTCTCATGGGGCACAGGAATCTTATGCAGGACATTTTTTAGTAAGTTAAAAAAAAAGAGGGGGGTTGGTATTTGTCTTGCAAATGTGTCTTGTCATTCACTTAATGTTACTCATAGGAAAGAAAACACTACAGGGCCCTGATCTGGATTCCAAACAGGCTTTGGATTTTCCACTGAATAGGAAAGATGTTATAGGACCACACCAGTTGTGCTCTAGTCAGCTCCAACTCGTGGTCACCTCGTGTGTGTCAGAGTAGAATGGTGCTCCACAGTGTTTTCAGTTACTAATTTTTTCCGGAATAGATCACCAGGCCTCTCTTTCAAGGAGCCTCTGGGAGACTGGAACCATTAAACTTTCAGGTAGCAGCTGGGCATGCTAGCCATCTGTATCACTCAGGGACTCCTGTGATAGGGCAGGGGAGGAGGAGACATATTAGGCCCACTATGTGTCAGCTCTGGAAACCGTGGTAGCATACTGGTTAAGGGCTACATCCACTGACCAAACAGTGGGCAGTTCTTATCTTCCAGGTACTCCTTGGAAACTCTATTGGGCAGTTCTACTCTGTCTACAGGGTTGCTAGGAGTCAGAATCAACTTGATGGCAGTGGCATGTGTCAGCTCTGTGGTAATAGAGACTATTACGTTAAGGGGGCCCGGTGATGCAAGGGAGCCCTGGTAGCGCAGTGGTTAAGTGCTTGATTGAATCCACCAACACTCCTTGGAAACCCTACAGGGCAATTCTTCCCAACCTATAGGATCACTATGAGTCAGAGTTGACTCAATGGCAATGAGTTTGGTGGTTTTGTTTTTTGAGGGGTTTTTTGGCTACATTAAGTGATCTCATTGAGTTGTACATGTCAGAAATGTTAAAATGGAGACTGTTTTGTGACATAGACTTTTTACCACAATTTAAAAGTATTGTCACATTAAGGAAATAGTTCATTTAATTAGTTTCCACCTGCAAGTTTTGTAGGTGGCTATTTATCATTTAAAATATTTTCTGTCAGCCAACTCTTCAGACACAGATTGGACTGGACTATAAAACATAAAATGATACTGGCGAAGATCGTGCTTCTTGGCTTTAAGTAGACACATGAGGCAAACTGGACAGCCCATGAACCAAAGTGAGATGAGAGGGCAGAGGGGGTCAGGAGCTGGTTGAATGGACATGGGAAATACAGGGTGTAGAAGAAGAGGGTGCTGTCACAGGGTAGAAGGAGCAGCTAGAGTTACATAGCAGTGCATGTTTAAGTTTTTGTGCGACGAATTGATTGGATTGTAACTTTTCACTTTAAGCACAAGAAAATATTTTAAAAATAAAAGATTTCCTCTTCTTTCAGTAATTTTACTATAAAAGCACTTTATTCACTTGTACTAACACTTTGATTTAAAGCCGACCAAGGAAGATCTGCCTTTGAAGGAAGTGTCTCTCCTGCTTGAGGTGAAGGACTATGCGTGCCCATCATACACAGCTGTAAGAACAGGGGCCAGCGGAGCACTTTTAGTTATCATGCCCTTCCTTTCTACCTCCCACCCTCTTTTATGAACGTACATCTTTTTCAATATGAGGACTCCTGTGTGTTCAGGACTGTAATCAATGAGGCATGGCTAAAGTAGCTTTGCAAGCAGCTGGAATGTCCCCTTGAGAAGCCATTTACAGAACTAAACATTTGGGCCGTCTCCATGTATGCAGTGTGTGGCACACTTTCAGATCTGAGGGAACGCTAAAGTATGTCACATACATGTGGACCATCTGAATGTGTGCAGTGTGTGACGCATGTTCACTTCAGAGGTAACACCAAAGCATGTCATATACTTCCTGCAGGTGCATGATCAGATGGCTCTTGAGTCCCCATTTCCTTCACCAAGGCTTCCCACAATATCCTGGAGAACTTCCTTTATATGCCACAACCCAGGTACCTTCTCTTCATATTTCCCACCTTGATTTTGCTGAAAACTCATTGCCTTCATTTCCTTGTGCTGCTGTAACAGAAAGAGCACAAATAGCTGTCTTTAAAGAAGAGAAATCTGCTTTCTCCCAGTTTAGGAGGCTGTAGGGAAAGGCTGTCTCTGTCAGCGCTGAGAAGATCTTTGTCTTTTTGAGGTTCTGCTGCCTTGGAGTCCTTGATTCCTTGTGGACATTTACACGTGTCTGTGTTTCTCCTTATAACTCAGAAGTGATGAGGTTTAAGACACACACTGCACTGAAACGATTTCATTAATCTAGCAAAGGAAACCTTATTCCCAAACAGGATTGTGTACACAGGTATAAACCCATCGCCCTCAAGTTGATTCCAACTTGTAGCAGCCCTATAGGAGAGAGCAGAAGTTCCCAATAGGATTTGCAAGGTTGTAATCTTTACAGAAGCAGAATGCCACATCTTTATCCTGCAGAGTGACTTATGGGATCCAGTCACCAGCCTTTTTATTAGCAGCCCTGTGCTTAACCACTACACCACCAGATCTCCTTGTCCACAGGAATCAGGGTTAGGATTCCAACACAAATTTTTGGAAAACACTTGACTGAAATTGATTTAATCTGTATTTTCTACATGTCCTGAATCTTGACTGTTCTGTGATGTATCTTTTTATTTAAAAGTTGTCTGAAAAGAAACCATGGTAGTGTAGTGGTTGAGTGCTATGGCTGCTAACCCAAAGGCTGACAGTTTGAATCCACCAGATGCTCCTTGTAAACCCTGTGAGCAATTCTACTCTGTCCTGTAGGGTCACTGTGAGTCAGAACTGACTTGACAACAGTGGATTTGGTTTGGGGGTTGTTTACTGAGAACGTGGTGAACATTTGGTGAATGCTTACGGAATTAAAGGCCACACGGAAAACCTAGTTAGCTGCCAGATGCTGTCTGTGCAGCAGCCGTGCCACTGTCTCCGTAGGTGTCGCAAGTCCCTAGCAAGTAAAGCTTCTGTGCCTACCTTACATTTGAAGCTACTGTGTGTTGGAAAACTTCATCTGTCATTTACATAGCTGAATGATGTAAAGTAACTAATACATCAGTGTTCTCACCCTGCCCTAACTTCAAAACCTGGGTTCTTTCTGCCATAATACACTGCCTGCCAAATTTTACAATCAAAAATATGTGACTGCCAAACCAGTTGGCAGCTCTGTTTATAAAATGTCGTACTCTCTCAATTACCGATCTGTATTTCCTGGGGAAGAAAATGGCAAAGTTTAAGGGGTGGATATGAAGAATTTGTTCTCTTTTGAATAAATAGGGAGATTTCAAATTCAAAAAAATAGAAGATGTTCAGTACAACTCTAATCTGAAGCAGCAACTCAATTAAAAAATACAACACCCATTTTCTGCCTGATAATGCGGCTTCGTATAAATGAGCTGCCATTCCAAACTAATTAGAACACTAGTCGCAAACACAACTTGGCATTTGATTACTTACCAATTTGAATGAAGCATAACAAAGGGGTCATCAAAACAACATGCATAAATCCAGAAAATTTCTCCAGTTTTAATGAATCATGTCTTTTTGGAGACAAGACACATTTTAAAAGTTAGTTTATGTGCCAGTTAAGGAAGCTATAATCGTAAACAATTTGCCTGTGCCTGGAATAAAATTTAATCATCTATCTAGGATCGTTTCCTTTTTCATTTGTGCAAAGAGAACAGTAATACGTTATTTATGTAATCATTATTATTAAGAATTTGAAAAATTAAAAATTATTAGAACTTAAGGAATATGGTGGAAATTAAACACTGACTGAAAATCTAATATGGACTAATAATTCAGGCACTTCGAGAGGTGCAGTGGGCCCTCCATGTCTGAAGGTTCTGGATCTGTACATTCAGTCAACTGTGGATGGAAAATATGGGGAGGATTGAAAAAGTTCCAAAAAGCAAAACTTGAATTTGCCTCGTGCTGAGCACTACATTGAGTCCACGGGAATGAAGCTATGTGTAAGCACACCCTGCTGTAGCCTCCTGCCTTTTCACGGATACCCAGTCTCTCTCCAGTACTCACAGTCTGAGCATTGTTCTCCTCATGTCTTATTTGGACTCTGCTTGTGTTTGTGTGGAAACCCTGATGGCATGGTCATTAGGTGCTGCATTAGGTTGGCAGCACAAAGCTGCCAGGTGCTCCTTGGAAACTCTATGGGGCAGTTCTACTCTGTAGGGTTGCCGTGAGTTGGAATTGACTCGACAGCAGTAGGTTTTGGTTTGGGCTTTGGCTTTGTGTTTGTATACCCTCTGTTTCTGTGAAAAAAACAAAAAAGGCTCCTAAAAGGCACTGAAGTGTTCAGAGCAGTCCCGCAAAGACTCAGTGTAACACAGTTGAGGAGGGCCAAGAAGAAGAAGTTTCTAGAGATGATTTAAAGTATCCCGGAGGATATGCGTAGATGATACACAAACAGTACACCACTTTATAAAAAGGGGCTTGAGCATCCTTTGGTATCCACGGGGTGGGAGTAGCAGGGTCCTGGAACCAATCCTTCCAGCGTGCTGAGAAATGAGTGTATTGCTAGTGCAAAATGGTACCAACTTAGCCCTTCAAATGGCACCTGTATAGGCAAGCAGGCCAATGAAAGATAAAAATTGTTTTGCTAAGTCCCACAGAATAAAAAGAATGAAGGAACTCAGTAGATTTGGTTAATTTTATCACCTAGTATGTTTGGGTGGAGTCTCTAGAGAAGCAAAACCAGCAAAGCATACAAATATATAAACCAAAAACCCAAACCCCCTTCCATCGAGTCAATTCTGACTCATGGCAACTCTATAAGACAGAGTAGAACTGCTCCACAGAGTTTCCAAGGAGTGCCTGGAGGATTCAAACTGCCAACATTTGGTTAGCAGACATAGCACTTAACCATGACACCACCAGGGTTTCCATACAAATACTTAAAAGATATTTATATCAAGAAAGTGGCTCACATGGTTGCAGAGGCCAGAACGTCCCATGTCACTGAGTCAGGCTGAAGCAAACTCCTGATTCACATAGCCACAGGTGCTGGTGAACCCATGTTTGGTGAGTCACCCAGCAGGGCTCTTGTTCACAGGCTGCAAAAGCTGATGAATCCCAAGACTGGCAGGCAAGATGGCAGATAAACTGCTGGTTCAAGTCCCAAAATCACAAGGTCAGAAGAACAGGAACCAGATGCAGGACCCACAGTGAGCAAAAGCCCATAAGCCTTGCGAGAAAGTCCACCTATATTCGATGCAGACCACACCCCCACAGAAACTCCCTTTCAACTGACTGGCTGCTTATCAGATCCCATCATGGAGGTGATCACACTATATCAAATCTCATTGTGTAAGTGACCATGTTATTATAAGTATATCCTAAGTGCTAAGCCACTGAGAATCGTGGCACTGGCACACAACTTTTATGATCACATCTAGCCACCCTAGGCATCTCAGAATGATTGTTGTGGTTAGGTACCTTTGAGTACCTTTTCAGTTTGTAGTGACCCCCCGTGGTAGAGTAGAAACATCCCGTCGGGTTTTCTGTATTGGGATCTTGACAGAAGCAGATCACCAAGTCTTTCTCCCGTGGAGCCATTGAATGAGTGTAAACCACCAACTTTTCTGTTAGCCACTGAGCACTTAACTGTTGACCACCAGGGCTCCATCTAGAAATGGAACCAGAGACTTTTGCTGTAGAAGTTATGTTTTCATTTTTCTATCAGAATCAAATACCTATCAAGAGTCAGAGCTGCAGGTACAAAAGGAAATGCAATGTCTAAAGGCTAAACCACGCATGAAGGCTCAGTTAGAGAAGCCAAAAAGAGGTGTCTTGCTTTATTCAAAGCAGCCGTGATGTGCAATGGTTAAAGCGCTCGGCTGCTAACCAGAAGGCTGGCAGTTGGCACTGATGAGTCCACTCCAGAGAGAAAGATGTGACAGTCTGCTTCTGTAAAGATTTACAGCCTTGCAAACCCTGTGGAGCAGTTCTACTCTGACCTTCAGGGTCGCTGTGAGTCTGAATCTACTCAGTGGCAATGGGTTTGTTTTTGTTTTTGTTTTTGCAGTTGCTTTTCTTCTCTTTTTTTGTCTTTATTCGGAAGACTCAGTGGCATCACTAGGAGGGTGTGAGGTGTCCAGACCACATCATGTGACTATCAGGGGAGTGACCCAAAGTGACTGTCTATAGAATTTTTGTGCAGTGTTTCAGCAGAAACTCATTATTTTTATAAAAATATCCATGTAGTTAGTTATAACAACAAAAGTACTTTTCATAAGCCCAGCTTACATGTATCAATCTACCTACAAGGCTAAAATTCTATGCTAATTTACTTTTAAATCTTCTGATGTGTTTCAGAGAGTCTGGTGGCACAGTAGTCAAGTGCTACAGCTGCCAACCAAAAAATCAGCAGTTCAAATCTGCCAGGCGCTCCCTGAAAAGCCTTTGGGGCAGTTCTGCTCTGGCCCACAGGGTCGCTATGAGTCAGCATCAAACCTGATGGCACTCGGTTTGGTTTTTAACACATTTCCATCAGAGCTGTCATTATCACCCAGTTCCAACAATGCTTCCAATTACTTGGTTTCATCTGCAAGCTCTACTATTCTTTTCATTGCTGTCAAGAGTGTTGCTGATTTTGTCACATTTACTCATGTTTTAGCTAAAACATTGTGGTAGTTAGTATTTTTGAATCCTTATCAATAATTTTTTTTTGAAATGAAGTAGTGATTAAAGAAAAAGAAGGAGTGATGTATAGGAATTATGACTTACGAGTGACATTTGTACAAAACATATTATGAAGGATTCTGTATATTCTGGTATGGGAGGAGGCCCGTGGGGGGACAGCGACACCATGAGTTAGCACACTGGGTAACACCAACCCTGCTGACGCCACTGATGATACTATGCCACAAATCATTAACAGAAATGAACCAGTTAAGAAATCTCAAAGCCAAAGATATTTCTAGAATTGGGTCTTCTCTCCGAAGTGTAGCTATATCATGCAGCCCCAAACTGAAGCTGGGAAATCATATTTGTTCATCATCTTATGATAACGCACAATGTACTGACAGAGACAAAATCATAGCGCTCTCCCTCTGAGAGTAACTGAAGCCATGAAGACTTGGATATGCACCAGGGTTTGTAAGCTTAAATAGCACCAGAATTTGACAGCCTGGGACACAGTGATTAGATGTTAGCAGCTCCCTCACATGGCTGTCTGTCTGAGGTACTTGCTTTTCTGATGCTTCATTTTTCCTTAATATTCCTTTCTACATTACAAAAACACTAAAGTAAGTTTGGGAAATAAGGGAAAATCATTGCCCATACCCCTACTAGCTGAAAACATTTATCATTTATAATATTCCCTTCTGGGCTTATTTTTTTATGTACACAAGTTCCTTTATTTTATATCAGTATGAATACACTATATACACTGCTTTATAGCTTGCTTTTTTCCAACTGAAATATTTCTTGGAGATGGTTTCCTATTGGGGTATAGAGCTGCCTTGTTCCTTCTAAGGGCTGCATATTATTTCAATATATGGATATAGCATGATTTACTTGCTAAGTTCATATAGAACACCAACTGGCTCACAATGTTTTTTGTTATTATAAACAATGCTGCAACAAACATTTTGGTATTTATATCTTTCTGCAAACATGAAAATGTATTAACCAGTAACCAAACCTGTTTCTGTCAAGCCTATTCTGATTCATAACAATCCTACACGACAGAGTAGAACTGGTCCACAGAGTTTCTAAGGAGCACCTGGCAGATTCAAAGTGCCAATCTTCTGGTTAGCAGCCTGAGCTCTTAACCACTGTGCCACCAGGGCTCTTCAAAAGATGCTTTATGTAGTTGATGTGTTACTGTTCATTTAACTTTGCAACCTGGATGTTTCAACACATGGTAAACATTTTCCCTGTTGCTTGGAATCCTTTGTAATGTAATGGTTAAGTGTTACATCTGCTAGCCAAAACGCTGACAGTTCAAATCCACCAGGTACTCCTTGGAAACCCTATGGAGCAGTTCTACTTTGTCCTATAGAGTTGCCATGAATCATAATTGGTTTGACGGCAAGCATTTTTAGGTATAAATAATGTAAATTCCCTAGGTGATACAAACGGTTAATGCCCTCAGCTGCTAATGGAAACGCTGGCAGTGTGAGTCCACCTGAGGTGCTGCAGAACAAAGGCCTGGCAACTCACTGACAAAGCAGTCGTGTAAAGCACACGGAGCACAGCTCTACTCTGACACATATAGGTGGGGTCACCAGGATTCAGAGGCAACTCAACAGCAACAGGTTTGGTTTGGGGATGATTTGGTGACCATTCACATGCACTGTACCCTGCCCTGGGACCCCACTCTGGCCTTCTTGTCACAGCACTCCTCCTCACAGAGTGAGGCATCCACTCTAGAGCATGCTTCAGGTCCCCATGCCCCTGGAATTCCCTGCTCAAATGACCCCAAGCCTACTTTCTGGGCCTATGCAATCCCCTTCACTGGTGCCAAAGGTGGCTGTTTGAGAGAATAAGGGGGTAGGCAGTGCCTATTGTCTGCAGTATCCACATGCATGCACACAATGCCCTTGCCTGGTAGGACAGAGCTGGTAGATTGGCTGAGCAGGCCTTGAATCTCCATTTGTGCTCACAGTGGAGGTGAGTTCTCTACGACACACAATTACCACCTTCTCCTAGACACGATACAGCTCACTCCATTAAAAGTAGAATGCCCTTAATTTTGCAAAATTAAGTGTAAAGTTGCCCCTTCTACATACTTCAGCTTACTTTCACACATTGTATAAAGTTGTCATTTACCTAATTTAAAGCCCTGAGTCATGCAAGGCAATTTGAAACTGTGAAAGGAAAGGGGGTTGGGCAGTTGGAAGCGGGTACACAGCAGACTCCACTTCTGGCTCTGACCTACAAAACCCAGCTCTGTGAACTTCAGCAGGTCATTTTTCATCCCTGGACTTTGGCTCTTCACAGTTTTGGAAGTTTAATTAGATGGTGCCTAATATGCTTATAGGTCTCCTGGGTGGCACAACGGTTTGTGCTTGACTACTAACCTAAAGGTTGGCAATTCAAACCCACCCAGGGATTCTGTGAAAGAAAAGCCTGGTGATCGGCTTCCCAGAAGACATTTGTCTATAAAACTGAAATCACCACCAGTCAGAATCTACTGTACAGCAATAGGTTTAGGTTTAATGTCCTGTTTATGTGTTTGTTTTTTCTGATTTCTAGGATCTAGGTAGCCAGTTCAAGTTTAGGTTTAAAAATGCATCTATTCCCTTTTGTTCAGTCTCCCACAGGCTCCTATGGCTCACCCCCCTCACCTCTCACTCTGAATACAAATACTTTTCCATGTTTGTTCTTTGTTCAAGTTCATTTAAACTCTGATCCCTCTTAAGTGAGGAAGATTATACAGAGGAAATAATGATTGGTTTCTCTTTCAAAATACTTATAAAACAAACTTATCTTTTCCTGTCTGGGGCTAGAAGGAGGAATGTACTCCCAGGGTTAATTAGACTAAATTTCTATCCAGATATTTACTGGATTCTCAATAGATGCATCCAAATGCAGGACAGTGCACTATACTATTACAAACATCTGTGGCAGCCTAGTAATATAGGATGAAAAAAAATGCTACCACATAGGACTGCACATTGTTGTGTCTCAGTTACTATTGCAGTTGATGCTATGTAGCTGATCAGGATGGTTTTCATCCCTACTTAAGGAATAGCACCATTTCCATCCTGTGATCCAGATATTTACTGATGACTGTAATTAAGGGAGCAATTCTACTAAAGGCTTCAACAGTGGACTATACCTTCTTAGCGTAACCACTGGCCAATTTGGAGTTTGGGAATATAATCAATATTTACCACCGTGGTTTTAAGGGATTTCCACAAATCATAGTGATGAAGATAATCTTTATGTAATCTTTTTTACTTTTTATAAATTTTAAGAGATTCTTGTTGAAGTTATTCTGTTATCTTTAAATTGCTTTCAGAAGCATAATTTTCTTTGAGTCTTACCTTTAAACTTAAGAAAGAAAGAGGACTCCAAGGTTGTATTTATCCAAGAAGAGCACATAAAGTTAAATAGGACAATGATTAGGAAGGAAATGTTTTTAAGTGTGTGGACATTTATACACAAAGAGTACCAAGAAAGGACACAAAGAAAGGTGACCCAGTGCTCCAACCCTCGGTCAAAAAATAAATGGACTGAGTTCTCCTCGCTTGATTCTATATACAAAGTCTAGAGGAATAGAGAATGTTAAAAAGAAATCAAACTCTAGAATTAAAAACAAAAGTTCAACTGAGTGCCTTTTTGCAGTCAATTTAAAATATTCCTATGGGTTTTTTTTCTAGATACATACTTAAATTCAATCTATTAAAATGGGATAATATGAATTAAATGTATAAGCCAAAAACATTAGCCTACACACCGACTCAACGGCACTTGAAAAAAAAATGCTAAAACGATTGTTTCAGTGGCGATATTTATAAGTACACTGTGTGGAACCTCTCATACTAGTGATCATCTTGTAGGGCAATGTACTCAAGGAATAAAATCCAAGAAAAGAGAATACTCTAGAGTTTAAGGGCACAACTCTAATGCCAACAGCCTGGGCTCAAATTCTGGCTCTGACATTTTACTGGTGTATGACTTCAAGTGAGTTACTTCATCTCACTGAAGTGTCTCAGTGTCCTCATGTAAACAGGATAAAATAGTACCTTCCCCACAGGGCTGTTATGAAGGTAAAATAGGACAAAGCATTGCTTCACACACGGCAGAAACTCAAAAATATGAATATTTATTATTATAGGTCGGTGGGTGTGTAAGCTTAATTTTAGTAGCACAAGGGTATAAAAATAGTAAGGACTATATACTTGTGATAGAAATAAACAACCCCATATTCAGAATAGATGTTTCTTAAATGCTTTTTCAAAATTAATCTCATTCTTTCCATTAATTCTGCTGTCATTTGTCTGAGTATTGTCCCTAATATCATAGGCAAAACATTTGAAAACTCCTAATTGAAGGATTGATTTTGTCATTTTCAGCCAATTATTCTCACATTATACACACTGCTTCAATAAAATTTTTGCCTCACAATTTCACAAAATAGAAAAATATTGTCCCAATAATAACTAATGATGCAACTTTATAATCAAACCTATATTCACAGACAAATTCTTACAAGCACAAGACCTACCCAAATTAACTGAAGAGGAAAAAGAAGTCCCACAGCTTCACCGCAGAATTCCACCAAGCTTTTAGAGAAGAGTTGTCTCCAATACTACTATTTCACAGTACAGAAAGGGATGAAATACTCCCAAATTCCATTCTGTGAAGCCAGCATAACCCTGATACCAAAGCCAGGGAAAGACCCAACCAAAAATGAGAACTATAGACCGATATCACTCATGAATCCAGATGCAAAAATCTCCAACAAAATTCTTGCCAATAGAGTACAACAACATATCAAAAACATAATCCATCATGACCAAATTGTATTCATACCAGGGACATAAGACTGGTTCAACACCAGAAAAACAATTAATGGGATCAACCACATAAATATCACAAAAGACAAGAATCACCTGATCTTGTCTATTGATGCAGAAAAGGCATTTGATAAAGCCCAACACCCACTCATGCTAAAAACTCAGCAAAATAGGAATAGATGGTCAATTCCTCAATGCAATAAGGGCCACTTATACAAAGCCAACTGCCTATATCATCCTGAATGGAGAGAGACTGAAACAGCTTCCTTTGAGAACAGGAACTAGACAAGGATGCCCACTCTCACCTTCCCTATTCAAAATTTTACTAGAAGTTCTAGCCAGAGCAATTAGACAAGACTAGGGAATAGAGGGCATCTGCACTGGCAAAGAAGAACTAAAAATCTCCCTATCTGCAGATGTTATGATGGTATATGTAGAGAATACCAAAGAATCCATAAAGAAACTACTCAAACTGCTAGAAGAGTTGAGCAAAGTATCAGGACAGAAGATAAACATAAGTATATCAGTAGGATTCCTTTATACCAACAATGAGATTATTAAGGAAGAAATCATCAAGTCAATACCATTTACCATAGCTCCTAAGAAGATAAAGTACCTAGGAATAAATCTAACCAGAGAAATAACAGACCTTTACAAAGAGAACTACAAATGCTTACTACAAGAAACTAAGAGAGACTTACAAAAATGGAGAAACCTGCCCTGCTCATGGATAGGAAGAGTAAACATTGTGAAAATGTCTGTTTTACCCAAAGCAATCTACTTATACAATGCAACCCCAATACAAGTCCCAGTGACATTTTTTAATAAGTTGGAGGAACAAATTACCAACTTTGTCTGGAAAGGGAAGAAGCTCCAGATAAGTAAAGCATTACTAAAGAAGAACACCACACTGGGAGGCCTCTCACTACCTGACTTTAGAACCTATTACACTGCTACAGCCATCAAAACAGCCTGGTACCGGTACAAGAACAGAAAGATAGATCACTGAAATGGAGTGGAGACCTGAAAGATGTCACTATCCTCCTATAAACAGCTGATATTTGACAAAGGCATTAAGACTTTAAACTGAGGTAAAAACCATCTCTTTAACAAATTGTCCAGGCAAAATTGGATATCCAGCTGCAAAAAATCGAAACAAGACCCATATCTCACACTTTACACAAAAACCAACTCAAATTGGATAAAAGACCTAGATAGCAAAATTAAAATGATAAAGATCATACAAGAAAAAATACGGTCAACAATGGAAGTTTTAATATACAACTTAGACAGACTTCAAAATCTGACAAAGCACGATCAACATTTTTAAAACTATAAAATCAAAATTATATATATACCAAACCCACTGCTGTTGAGTCAGTTCTGATTCACAGTGACCCCACAGGGGAAATCTCTACAGAAGCTGACTGCCACATCTTTCTCTGGAAGATACCAGAGCCTCTGGTGGTTTCCAGTCACTGGTTAGCAGTCAATCACTTTAACCACTGCACGGCCATAGCACACGTGTGTGTGTGTTTAGACTCCTGGTAGCTCAGTGTTCTATGTGGTTTGCTGCTAACTAAAACTCAAATCCACCAGCTGCTCCTTGAAAACCCTGTTGGGGCAGCTCTATTCTCTGCTATACAGTCACTGTGAATCAGAATCAACTCCACAGCAATGCATGGATCTGGGTATGCATACATTCACATAACTCAAACAAAATGACCAGACTAGAAAAAAAATAATCTCTATTTTTAATATTGAGTCCTGTAAAACATGTTTGCATTATTTCCATGCATTTTATGACTATATCTCTCATGATAAACTGACTGTTGCAAAGACTGAAGAGACAGAAAAATTAGAACTGCACAGAGAAGCTTTCTCAGAGGAGCACATAATGGAACAGTAGGATTCCCCTCTCAGGGAAGGAGAGAGAGGAAGGTCATGTCTCCAGGCCAGCCAGAGCGGTCCAGTCAACCCTGAAGATAATCATGGCATCATATGTAGTAACTTGACTGCCCTTGCAACTTATATTTCACTTAGTGAAGCCTCATGAAAGAAATACCTGAGAAACTGTAAAGGTATGGTACTTTGGATGATGAAGCAACCAAAATGCCATAGACAAAAAAGATGGGGGATGGTTGATATTATAAAGCATATACTGAACTTAACAATTACTTGACAGAGTATAAGCTATTCTCAAGCCAGATTTTTTTTTTATTGTGATTGAGTGAAAGTGTACAATCCAATATAAATTTGCATGCCCACCTATGTGCAGCTCTCAGTGCTCTCCCTACTTGGTAACATCACACTCTTCCTATCCGTTCTATACATGTCATATCCTCCTAACAAGTTCCCCTCCTCTTGACCCTCTCCTCCCACCCCCAGTAAGAGGCCAGCAGGACAACATCCCATAGATGCATAGAACCAAAAAGTGCACACATGATATGGTCACTCTGTGTTGTCAAGTCCAATCCATTCCTGTCTGAAGAGCTGACCTCAGTAATGATTTATGGACAGGGGCAGCATCAGGACCAGGAGCTATGCTCCCAGGTGAACACTGAGGCCCCTGGACTATCACTTGCAGTCTTTTAGTGGAGTTCTCAGGGTGCACACCTTTTTATTCTCGTGTTGCCAGTGAGACTCAACTGCATGAGCCCCATCATGGCTATCACTGATGGTAGCCAGGCACCATCCGGTTCCTCCAGTCACATGTCAATGCAGTCACCCACTCGCATGGGTCTCTCTGTCTTCTGGGTTCTCTTTCTCCCATGTCATGTTTGTCCCTGGTGATCTTCAGTACCTGCTGAGTCGGGACCATTTGGTGTACCTCACATGGCAGCTTGCTAGCTTTTAAGACCCCCAATACCACTCACCAATGTGGGGTGCAGAAGACTCTCTTAGCAATATGCTAGTTATCCCAATTGGGCCTCAGTGTTCCCTGAGAGCATGGCCCCTGCGCCCCCGCCCGTGCTACTCTGTCCTAGCAATACTGGGTTAAGATTGGAGGAGTAATCACGTTATGTTAAAGTACAGTTAAGTTGATCTTCTTTCTAATATGTGCTGTCACTGATATCACCCAACCAAATTTCTATCAACTATAGCCCACCTCTCTCTCCCTCCTTCCCTCCTCATCCTTGCAGCCATCAGAGTCTTTTCTTCTGTACATGAGTCTGTTTTTAATCCTTATAGTAGGGGTCTCATACAGTATTTGTCCTTTTGCCACTACTTTCACTCAACATAATGTCTTCCAGTTGAAACCAGGTTATGAGATGCTTTCTAAAATCATCATTATTCTTTATCACTGCATACTGTTCCATTGACTATATACCATAGTTTGTTTATCCATTTATCCATTGTTGGGCATCTGGGTTGATTCCAACTTTTTGCTATTGTGAACTGTGCTGCAATAAACATTGATGTGCATGTATCTGTTGGTGTGAATGCCCTTGATTCTGTAGGATATATTCCAAGCAGTGGAATTGCTGGGTATATCTATTTCCATCTTTTTAAGGAAGCACTAGATGGCTTTCAAAGAAGCTGTACCATTTTGCAATCCCACCAACAGTGTAGCAGAGTTCCAATTTCTCTATAGCCTCTCCAGCATTTGCTGTTTTGCGTTTGTTGGATCATGGCCAACCTTGTTGGGGTGAGATGATATCTCGTCGTAGTTTTGATTTTGAATTTCTTTAATAGCTAATGATCGTGAGCATTTCAGCATGTGTCTCTTGGCTGCCTGAACATCCTCTTTAGAGAAGTGTCTGTCCATCTCCTTTGCCCATCACTTAATTGGATTATTTATCCTTTTCTTATTGATATTTTGTAGTACCTTATAGATTATGGAGCTCAAATGTCGGTCTGACATATAGTTGCCAAATATTTTTATCCTTTCTGTCAGTGGTCTTTTAATTCTTTTGATAAAGACTTTGGATAAGCAAAAGTATTTGATTCTCAGTAGTTCTCATTTATTGATTTTCTCTTCCATTGATGGTGCTTTGTTTGTCAGATTTTGAAGTCTGTCTGTGTTGTGTATTAAAACTTCCATTGTTGATCCTATTTTTTTCTACATGATCTTTATCGTTTTAGGTTTGATGTTTAGGTTTTTTATCCAGCTTGCGTTGGTTTTTGTATAAGGTGTGAGATATGTGTCTTGTTTCAGTTTTTTGCAGATGGATATCCAATTTTGCCAGGACAATTTGTTAAAGAAATTGCTTTTCCCCCAGTTTAAACTCTTAATGCCTTTGTCGAATATCAGCTGTTCATAGGAGGATAGTGACATCTCTCAGGTCTCCACTCCATTTCAGTGATCTATCTGTCTCTTTTTGTACCAGTACCAAGCTGTTTTGACAACTGTGGCAGTGTAATAGGCTCTAAAGTTGGGTAGTGAGACGCCTCCCAGTGTGTTCTTCTTCTTCAGTAGGGCTTTACTTATCCAGGGCTTCTTCCCTTTCCAAACAAAGTTGGTGATTTGTTCCTTCAACTCATTAAAAAATGACACTGGAATTTGTACTGGGGTTGCATTGTATAAGTAGATTGCTTTGGGTAAAACAGACATTTTCACAACGTTTACTCTTCCTATCCATGAGCAAGGTAGGTCTCGCCAATTATGTAAGTCTCTCTTAGTTCCTTGTAGTTCTCTTATTTCTCTAGTTTGATTTATTCCTAGGTATTTTATCTTCTTGGGGGCAATAGTAAATGGTATTGATTTGGTGATTTCTTCTTTAATAATCTCATTGTTGGTATAAAGGAATCCTGCTGATTTACTTATGTTTATCTTCTGTCCTGATACTTTGCTCAAGTCTTCTATCAGTTTGAGTAGTTTACTTACGGATTCTTTAGGATTCTCTCCATATACAATCATATCATCTGCAGATAAGGAGATTTTTACTTCTTTGCTGATGCAGATGTCCTTTATTTCTTGGTCTTGTCTAATTGCTCTAGCTAGAACTTCTAGTACAATTTTGAATAGGAGTGGTGAGAGTGGGCATCCTTGTCTAGTTGCTGTTTCAGTCTCTCTCCTCTCAGGATGATGTAGGCAGTTGGCTTTGTATAAATGGCCCTTATTGCACTGAGGAATTTGCCATCTATTCCTATTTTGCTGAAGGTATTTAGCATGAATGTGTGTTGGACTTTATTAAATGCCTTTTCCGCATCAATTGACAAAATCAGATGAATCTTGTCTTTTGTGTTATTTATGTAGTTGATCACATTGTTTTTCTGATGTTGAACTCAAACCATATTTTTTGACTTGCAGTGTGTTTTATAAAAAGCACAATCATTACAGACACAATAACCTCCAATTTTCTTTTTTCACTTCAATTTCTCCATGCATATTCTCCTAGGTTAATATATGTAACTGCAAATTACTTTTATAATAGAGACGTAATATGCTCATGTTGTTGTTGTGTTAGGAGCCGTCTGGTTTATACCAACTCATATTGACTCTACATAAAATAGAATGAAACACTGCCTGGTCCTGTTCCATCCTGACAACTATTGATATGCTTGAGCTCATTACAACTACTGTGTCAACCCATCTCATTAGTGGTTTTCCTCATTTTTGCTGACCCTCTACTTCACCAAGCACAATGTCCTTCTCCAGGGACTGATCTTTCCTGAAAATATACCCAACGTATGTGAGACAGAGTCTTACCATCTTCGCTTCTAAGGAGCATTATGGCTGTACGTCTTCCAAGACAGATTTCTGTGTATTTCTGGCAGCCCATGATATAGTCAATATTCTCTGCCAATGCCATTATTCAAAGGCAGCAGTTCTTCGCTCTTCCTTATTCATAGTCTAGCTTTCCTTGCAAATGAGGCAATTTTGAAAATACCATAGCTTGGATATGGCACATCTTAGTCCTCAAAGTGACATCTTTGCCTTTTAACACTTTAGTCTTTTGTAGCAGATTTGCTCAACACAATATTTTATTTGATTTCTTGACCACTGCTTCCATGGGCATTAACTGTGTATCCAAATAAAATGAAATCCTTGACAACTTCAATCTTCTTTTATCTCAATGTTGTTTATTGGTCCAGTTGTGAAGATTTTGTTTTCTCTGTGTTGAGGTGTATGTAATCCATTTCAAGGCTGTCGTGTTTGATCTTCATCAGCAACTGCTTCATGTCCTCTTCACTTTCAGAAAGCAAGGCTTGCTGTCATTGGCATAGTGTAAGCTGCTGATGAGTCTTCTTCGAATCCTAATGCTATGTTTTTCTTCATATATTCCAGGTTTTTGAGATATTTATTTAGCTCACAGGTTGAATAACTACAGCGAAAGTGTACACACACCTTTTCTGATTTTAAGCCAAGAAGTATTCTCTTGTTCTGTTCAACCAGCTGCCTCTTGGTCTTTATACAGGTTTCACGTGAACACAATTAAGAGTTCCGGAATTTCTGTTCTTTGCAACATTGTCCACAATATCACATTATTCACAAAGTCGAATGTCTTTGCATAGTCAGTATGTGGCATCTCTGGTTTCTGTCAACATGAATTTGACATTAGTGATGACATCTTTCATTCCACATCCTCTTCTCAATTCAGCTTGAATTTCTGGCAGTTCTCTGTTGATGCACTACTGCAACCATTTTTTAATTATCTCCCACAAAATTTTACTTGTGTGTGATTTTAATACCATCATTCAATAATTTCAGCTGTTGAAATTATTACACTCTGTTGGATCATCTCTCTTTGGAAGGGACACACATAGATCTCTGCCAGTTGGGTGACTGGGTAGCTAACTTCCAGAATTCTTGGCATAAACAAGTTAGTACCTCCAGTGCTACATCCATTTGTTGAAACACCTTAATTGGTATTCTGTCTGAGTCTGGAGACTTGTTTTCCACCAGGGTCTTCACTGCAGCTTGGATTTCAGAGCCATCAGTTCTTGATCACATGCCACCTCTTGAAATGGTTGAATGTTGACCAGTTCTTTGTGGTACAGTGACTCTGTGTATTCCTTCCATCTTCTTTTGATGCTTCCTGCATTGTTCAAATTTTTCCCCATGTTGTTGTTGTTGTTAAGTAATATTGAGTTGATTGCAACCCACAGTGATCCTACATACAACAGGACAAAATGCTGCCCAATCCTGTGCCATCCTTACAATCATTGCTAATCTTAAGGTCATTGTTGCAGCCACTGTTCAGTCCATTTTTGTTGAGGATCTTCCTCTTTTTCACTGACCCACTACTTTCCCAAGCATTATGTCCTTCTTCAGGACATGATCCCTCCTGACAACATGTCCAAAGTATGTGAGATGTAGTCTCACCTTCCTTGCTTCTACGGAGCATTCTCTTTATAACTCTCCCATATTTTTTTGTCTCTCATAGAATCCTTCAATATTGTAACATGAAGCTTGAATTTTTTCTACAATTCTTTCAGCTTGGGAATGCCCTTTTGGTTTTCCAGCTCCAGATCTTTGCACATTTTGTTGCAATACTTTACACTGTTGTCTCCAGCTGCCCTTTGAAATCTTTACTGTTCAGATCCTTTATTTCATCATTTCTTCTATTCCACTTAGCTACTCTGTTCATGAGCTAACTTCAGAGTCTTTTGTAACTCCCATTTTGATCTTTTTTTCTGTCTCTTTAATGACCTTTTGCTTTCTTCATGTATGATATCCTTTTTGTCATCCTACAACTCATCTGTTCTTTGGTTGTTAATGTTGAATGCATCAAATCTATTCTTGAGATGGTCTCTAAATTCTGGTGGGAGATACACAAGGTTGTCCTTTGGCTCTTATGGACTTTCAATATTCTTCAGCTTCAACTTGAACTGGAATATGAGCAATTGATGATTTTGTTCTGCAGTCAGCTCCTGGCCTAGTTTTGACTTATGATATTGAGCTTCTCCACTGTCTGTTTCCACAGATGTAGTACATCTAATTCCTGTGCATTCCATCTGGGGAGTTCCTTGTTTATTGTCACTGTTTATGTTGTCAAAAAAAAAAGATGTTTGCAATGAACAAGTCATTCATTGGTCCTGCAAATTTCTATCCTTCTACTTTCTGCATGGTTTCTGTCACTGAATTCAGTCATCTTTGTTGCCAACTTTTGCATTCTAATTACCATTGATTATCTATGCATCTTGCATTTTGATCAATTTCAGACTACAAAAATTGGTAACAATCTTCAATTTTTTCACCTTTGGTGCATAAATTTGAACAATAGTTATATTAAACTTTCTTCCTTGTAGAAGCATAGATATTATCCTGTCACTGACAGTATTGTACCTCATGATAACTGAAATGGTCTTCTTGATGATGAATGCACCATTCCTCTTCAATTTGTCATTCCTAGAGTAGCAGACCATATGAATGTTTGATTTAAAAAGGCCAGTATCAGTCCATTTTAGCTCATTAATGCCTAGGATATCTATCTTCAAGCATTCCTTTCATTTTTTATGATTTCCAGTTTTTGTTAAATTCATATTTTGTATATTTGTTGTTCCAGTTGTTAGTGAATGTTTGCAGCTGCTTCTTTTCATTTTGAGTTATGCCATGTGAGCAAATGAAGGTCCCAGAATCTTTACTCCATAGACATCTTTAAGCTCAATTCAATTTTAAGGAGGCAGCTCTCATCCCCAGTGGTACTTTGAGTGCCATCCAATCCAAGAGGTTCATCTATCAGCACTATATCAGATAATGTTCTTGCTGCTATTCATAATTTTTTCACTGGCCAATTTTTTTATACTTAGCTTGCCAGCTCCTTCTTCCTAGTCTGTGTTAGTCTGGAATCAGTCCACTGTGAGTGACCCTGCTTGTTTCTGAAATACCTGGTGGCATCATCGCAATAACATGCAAAGGACTGCAGTACAGCAAAATGACAGACAAGTGTTGGATTCTCATGTACCAACACTGATTCCTCCATTCTACTGTTGATATTTCCAGGGTTTTTGATAGGACAAATCATATTGAAATAAACAAGCTTGTAAAATACATTTTTTAATATTGATGGTTTGATTTTTGCAGGGAAGTATAAAAAATTGAAACTGCTGGATCAAAGAACAATTATTATTATTATTTTATTTTTATAGCTGGAAGATTACATCCTAATAGAATGTCATAGTTCACCCCCACCCTCATTTCCAGGACTACAGGAAAATGCCCAATTCTCATTATCCTTGCTGTCTCTGAATATTTTCATTCTTTAATATTTGCCAACCTTGTGAAAAACAAGTAGCTTCTTTTGATTTTCCTAGCTAATAGTGAGATTGAACACTTTTAATATGTCTGTTGGCTGTTTTCATTTCCTTCTGCTATAAATTACCTGTTTATGATCTTTGCCCATTTTGTGGATAGGTATTTTGCCTTTTATCAAGTGACAAAAGCACTGTATATGAGTGCTTGTCTTTCAAATGTGTTGCAAATATTTCTGTCTATTGCTTCTTTTTCAGCAGAATCTGTGATATTGTTACCATTCATAAACTTTGAGCTTTTAATATAATTCAAACCTTACTCTAAGGTTCTGGGTTTTCCATCTTGCTTAAGAAGCTTGCCTCCCCCTCACTTCCACATTATACCCTACAACATTATAGATATGTTCTCCTATAGATTTATTTGTTACATTTAGCTCTTCAGTTCATCCACACATTTGTATTTATACAAACATGGCAAAAAAAATGCATACCAAATAGTTAACATTGGTTATATAAACTTTATATTTATACTATATTACTTGATTTATTCCAAAATATATATATTCACTTTATATATATATTGCTCCATAGAGATAGAAAATACATAAACAATACTGTCTGTCTCTAAAACACAGTAAATGTAAAAGATTACCACTTTCACTATCAACCTGAGGAAAGGAATAGAAGAAAACTAGCTGTTTAGGAGAGACCTTGATATCAGCAGTTAATACACTCAGCTGCTAAGGTAAAGGTTGGAGGTTCAAGTACAACCAGAGACATCTCAGAAGAAAAGCCTGGCAATCTATTTTTAAAAAGTCAACCATCAAAAACCTATGTAACACAGTTCTACTCGGATATGCAAGAGTTTGCTATGAGTCAGATTTGACTCAAGGGGAACAGATTTTTCACAGGTTATTCATATAGGAGTATTCAGATTTACTCAGCAAAAGCCAAATATCAACCTAAACTTCAAATAACCACTCCTTATAAACGTTCTTTTCCCATAAGTGATTTAGTCACCTGGAAGAATAAGTGAACCCTTAGTCCACTCAAGATAAAATGGACCTGTGATTTACCTGGAGATCAGACTTAAGTTAATTAGTAAAAGGGACTAGACCAGGCGGTGATAACTAGCACGAAGGAAAAACAAGCATGTGATTCATGGAGCAAATGGCCACTTGCATTTAACGAGCAGACACTTTTTTATTTACATTGATGGCCCACCTAGAGGAAGGTCTTTAACTTAAGCTCTTCCCTTGAAAGCCCTGGACGACTGGGCTCCAGTGATTTGTTCTGGTCAGAGCCTTTCATAGTTTATAAGCAGCTTAAAGTTTATATCAAATGATCACAGACCAGCATCCATACTTTTTAAGATAGTATGCTAACCCTTTACTTCCAGCTACATGAGTGCAGAGTGGAAGAGACTAAGCATGTTTTCTCTCCCAAAGATCCTGGGTAAAAAGCAAAAAGTATTAGAAGAAATAATACCTTATTGAGCCAGTCACTGGAAATCCTGGTGGTGCAGTGATTGAGAGCTGTGACTGGTAACCAAAAGCTCAGCAGTTCAAATCCACCAGCTGCTCCTTAAAAACCCTGTCGGGCAGTTCTATTCGGTCCTTTAGAGTCACTATGAGTCAAAATTGACTCAGTAGCAACATGTTTGGTGTTTTTTGTTTGTTTCTGTGTGTATGTGCTTTTTTTTTTGGTAAGTCATTTTCTATACATACAGTAAGGTAAATTTAGCAGCAATTTGTTGACAGATACATGAAGATAGAATCAGGACATATGACAGGGCTCAAAGCATGGAAATGGTAGAACTTAGAAAAGACAGAGTGCTGATTAAGAAAATGCCAACAGTATGCTTTCCTGTATTTGTGAATTGAGTTGAAAATGAGAACACTATCTCTCATAATCAATTCCAAGAACACTCCTTAATGTGGACTATACATCCAAATAAAAGTGTCTTTATTAAGTTGCAAGTGATTGTCTGATGGACATTTTATCAGAAAGGATCAGTCCCTGGAGAAGGACATCACAACTGGTAAAGTAGAGGGTCAATGAAAAAAAGGAAGACACTAAATAAGATGAATTGATACAGTAGCTGCAACAATGGTCCTGTGGGTGTGGCACAGGACCGGGCAGTGTTTCATTCTACAGTTCATTGGGTCAATATGAGTTGGAACCAACTCAAAGGCATTTAACAACAACAACATCTTATGAAATAAGGAGCCCAGGTTGTGTATTGATTAAGTATTTAGCTGCTAACCGAAGGATCAGCGGTAGCACCCACTCAGCAGCTTCACAGGAGAAAAAACCTGGCAATCTGCTCCTATAAACATTATAGTCTAGGAAGCTCTATGAGGCACTTCTACTCTGTCACATACACTTGGTATGAGTTCGAATCAGTTCCATGGCACACAACAACAGACAGAAGACTTTCTGTGAGATGGGCTGACACAGTGGCTGCAACAGTGAGCTCAAACACAGCAGTGATCGTGAGGACAGTGAACAACTGGGCAGTGTTTCCCTCTGTTGTACACAGGGTCACTACAGGTTGGAAGAGACTGGACTGCACCTAATAACAATGTATGTGGTTGTCTTTTAGTATTTTGTTTTTCATATAAACATATATAAAACAAGGTGAAGACACAAATATGAATGGAACAGATTATGGCTCTACCAGGAAGTTGCAGCTAAAAAATAATTAAATATATATAGATTTTTTTTTAATGTCAACCAGAGATTGCTACTATAGTCTCTAGGGTTTTTTGATTGTTTGTTTTGTTGTGGGTTTTTGTTTTCCAGCTATAAAATTCATATACGGTTTCCCATATTAATCACCTTATAAGTCAGAGTTTTCCAAAAACTGTTTCTCTAATTTTAACATGCTATTCAATAGAACATTATGTTGTGTTAAATAGAAGAACTGAAAATTAAAACTTTTTTTTCACCTTAAATAACTTCACAAACATGTTAAAAACGAAAAAGAGAGTAGAGTCAAGGATTGGGAGGGTATAAGAATTTTTTGTGTTTAAAGAATTGGATGTGACTGCCAACAATTCTGTGGCTTTAGCTGCTTCCAAAAGTAAGAATGTGATAATAGCTCCTGGGTGGAATAATTTTGGCTGGACTTGACTAAATCTATGCTTAAAGCTTACAGAAAACATCTTGGAATTTTTTTTTTTTTTAAAGAAATAACTATGTGTTTCATCTTATTGTGGTCTTGCCAGATTCTGGGCCTACTGGGTGTCTGGCACTAGGTTTTTGTTGTCATTAAGTACTCTCAAGCCTGTTCTGACTCACAGTGACCTTATATACAACACAACAAAACGCTGCCTGGTTATGTGCCATCCTCATAATCATGGTGATGCCTGAGCCCATTCTTGCAGCCACAGTGTCAATTCATCTTGTTGAGAAACTTCGTCTTTTCTCCTGACCTTCTACTTTACCAAGCATGATGTCCTTCTCCAGGGACTGATCCCTCTTGATGACATATCCAAGAAACAGGAGAGAAAGTCTCACCATTTTGACTTCTCATGAGCATTCTGGCTGTAGTTTTTCAAGACAGATTTGTTCCTTCTTTTGACAGTCCATGGTATATTCAGTATTCTTATCAACACCATAGTTCAAAGGCATCCATTCTTCTTTGCTCTCTTAGTCATTGTCCAGCTTTCACATACACATGAAGCAGCTGAAAATACCATGGCTGTCTTAGGCTGGATTTTCTAGAGAAGTAACTCCAGGAAAACATACAAGTATATATAGAGAGAAATTTATATCTAAGAAATGGCTCTTGAGTTTGTAGAAGTTGGAATAGAGGTTTCTCCTGATTCACATAGCCGCAAAGGCTGATGAACCAAAGATCAGCAAGTCAGACAGCAGGACTCTTGCTCATAGGCTGTGAAGATCAAAGAATCTCAAGATCAGCAGGCAAGACAGCATGTAGGCTGCTAGCTCAAGTTACAAGAACCAGAAGTCAGACAAAGAGGAGCCAGCAGGATCCACTGCAAAGCAAAGTCCTTGAGCCTTGCCCTAAAATCCACTTACATTTGATGCCTGGCATACATTTCTTGGCATAAAGGAGTGATTTGTTCAGCATTGCATCTGTTTGTTGAAACATCTTAATTGTTAACCCTGTCAATACCTAGGGCCTTGTTTTTTCACCAATACCTTCAGAGCAGCTTGGACTTCTTCCTTCAGGACCATAACTTCTTGATCATATGCTATCTCCTCAAATGGCTGAATGCCAACCAATTCCTTTTGTTACTATGACTGTATTCCTTCTGTCTTCTATTGATGTTTCTGTGTTCAATTTTTTCACTCATATGATCCTTCAGTATTGCTACTTGAGGCTTAAATTTTTCTTTCAGTTCTTTCAGCTTGTTAAATTTAGTACATATCCTTCCATTTTGGTTTTCCAACTCCAAGCCTTTGCACATGTAGTTATAATTTTTTTTTAAAAGTGTTTTCTTGAGCTGTCTTTTGAAATCTTCTCTTCAACTCTTTTACCTTATCATTGTGTCCTTTTGCTTTAGTTACTCTATTTTCAAAAGCAAGTCCCAGAGTCTCTTCTGACATTCATTTTGGTCTTTTTTCCCCCACCTTTTTAACGACCTTTTGCTTTCTTCATGTATGATATCCTTGATATCCTATAACTCTTCTAGTCTTTGGTCATTAGTGAGCATTGGGTCAAATCTACTTTTGTGATGGCCTCTAAATTCCTGAGGAATATGCTCAAGGTCATAATTTGATTCTCACGGACTTGTTTTAGTTGTCTTCAGCTTCAAGTTAAACTTGCACAGTAGCAATTGATGGTCTTTTCCATGGTTAGCACCTGGGCTTTTTCTCATTGATGATACTGAGCCTTTCCATTGATTGTTGCCACAGCTATAGTCAGTTTGATGCCTGTGTATTCCATCTGGCGAAGTCCGTCTTTATCTTGTTGAAAAAAGCATTTCCAGTGAAAATGTCAATTATGTTGCAAGATTCTATCCTTTGATTTCCAGCATGGTTTCTATCACAGAAGCCACATTTTCTAACTACTGTTCCTTTTTCTTTCTTTTCAAGTTTTGCATTCCCATCACTAGTAATTATCAATGCAATTTGATATCATGTTTCATCTATTTCAGACTGCAGTAGTTGGTAAAAGTCTTCAACCGCTTCATCTTTGACTTCAGTGGTTGGTGTGTAAATTTAAATCATGCTCTTATTAACTGGTTTTCTGTGTAGGAATTTGGAAATTACCCTATCACTGACAGGGTCATACTTTAGGATAGACCTTGAAGCATTCTTTTTCACAGTGAGTGTGATGCTCTTTCTCTTCAGTTTATCATTCCTGAAATAGTAGATCACATGAATGTACAATTCAAAATGACCAATACCAGTCCATTTCAGCTCACTAATACCGAGGCTATCCATTTTCAAATGTTCCATTTCATTTTTTACAACTTCCAGTTTTTCTAGATTCAAACTTCATATGTTCCATATTCCAATAATTAATGACTATTCGCAGCTGTTTCTTCTCCTTTTGAGTTGTGCCATATGAGCAAATGTAGGTCCTGAAAGCTTTACTCCATCCACATCATTAAAGTTGACTCTACATTGAGGAGACAGCTCTTCCCCAGCCATTTTTTGAGTGCTCTCCAACCTGAAGGGCTCATCTATCAGCATCGTATCAGGCAGAGTCCTGCTGCTATTTGTAATGTTTTCACAGGCCAATATTCTTAGAGATACAGCACCAGACCATTTTTTCTAGTCTGGAAATTTCATAGAAACCTGTCTAAGTTAGACACTAAGAAAGTAAGGTATACTACCCTAGGTAATATGAGTTACACTAGTTTCATCAACATCATGAGTATATGTCTCACTAAAACTCTGTAAGTCTAATATTGAAAAGGTCCCCTTATTAATTCTAGGGTCCTTTCCTTTCACAAAAGGCTACTTTATTAGACTCCCAGTGAGTAACCAGTCCAAAACAGGATAGGAGACAAACACGAACACTAGACACATCATTTTTTGGTTTTTGTTTGTTTTGTTTGCTTGTTTTGGTATTCTACCATCTATTGCTTTTGAGAAACAGAAAATTTTATATTTGCTAGAAATGTATCTAGATTTTGTATCCAATACTTTATGCTTTGTTCTTGCTATTTTCTGGTTAGTCCAGGCCATATGATTTTAATATCATTAATGACAATCCTGGAATACTTGGAAAAGAAATCATCCAATTTTGAATACAAAAAGTATTAAATGTTAAAAACTCCTCCATGGGTTTCTGATTCCAAGACAAGATGGGTAAATGCAATTCACACCTTCTCCGTATTCTTCCTGCTAAAATCTCTGGACATTATGTATAAAACTCTGAAAGTTGGAGAGATGAAGGCAGACCATCTGCTGACACAGATCCACAGAAAATGTGGTAGTGAGTTCCTTGGGTTTTCTTTTTGCTTCATATATTTTAAAGTTGGAGCTGAAGAAACCAGGAACCTGAAACATCAATGAGCACAGACAAAAAAATCCGCAAGAGATAAAATTGACAACAGTAACTCTAAAGATTAGATGAGAAGCTTAAGGGCAGGGGCGGTGATTTTATGTTAGCGAAGGAGGAACAAATGTAGGAAGGAGGGTGAGAAGAGTTACACAACTCAAAGAATACAACAAATGTCACTGAACTGTACATGTAGAAATTGTTTAAAAAACAGGAGAGGAAACAAGTAGCCTGAATAAGAAATGAGATAAAAGATGTCACAACAGACCCAACAGAAATAAAAAGTATTATAACAGAATACGACAAAAGACTGTACTTTAACAGATTTGAAAACCTAGAGGAAATGGACAAATTCCTAGATTCACATCACCTACCAAAAATGTCACAAAGAGAAGTAGAACAAGTTAATAAACACATAACAAAGTAGGAGATTGAAAAAGTCATCAAAAAACTACCAACCAAAAAAAGCCCTGGCCCAGATGGCTTCACCACAGAATTCTACCACGCTTTTAGACAAGAATTAACTCCAATACTATTGAGACTATTTCACAGTATAGAAAGGGATGGAATACTCCCAGATTCATTCGATGAAGCCAGCGTAACGCTGATACCAAAGCCAGGGAAAGACCCAACAAAAAAGTAGAATTACAGACCAATATCACTCATGAAACTAGATGCAAAATTTTTCAACAAAATCCTTGCCAGTAGAATTCAACAACATATCAAAAAAATAATTCATCACAACCCAGTTGGATTCATACCAGGGATGCAAGGCTGGTTCAGCATCAGAAAAACTATTACTGTGATCAACCACATAAGTAACACAAAAGATAAGAATCACCTGATTTTGCCAATTGATGCAGAAGGGCATTTGATAAAGTCCAACATCATTCATGCTAAAAACTCTCTACAAAATAGGAATGGAAGACAAATTCCTCAATGCAATAAGGGGGCGGGGAGTTCTACCGTGGCCCCTAGGGTCGCCATGAGTCGGATCCGACTCGATGGCACTTGGCTATGCAAAGCCAACTGCCTATATCATCCTGAATGGAGAGAGACTGAAAGAATTCCCCTCGAGAATGAGAACTATACAAGGATGCTCACTCTCACCACTTCTATCAACATTGTACTGGAAGTTTTGGCCAGAGTCACTAGACAAGACAAAGAAATAAAAGGCATCTGCATCAGCAAAGAAGAAGTAAAAATATCCCTATTTGCAGATGATATTTGCAGAGAATATCCCTATTTGCAGAGAATCCTAAAGAACCCATAAGTAAACTACTTGAACTGATAGAAGAGTTCAACAAAGTATCAGGACGTAAGATAAACATAAATAGTTGGATTCCTTTATACCAACAAAGAGATCATTAAAGAAGAAATCACCAAATCAATACTATTTACTATAGCCCTCCCAAAAGATAAAATACCTAGCAATAAATCTAACTAGAGAAATAAGAGACCTATACAAAGAAAACTACAAGACCTTACTGCAACAAACTAAGAGTGACTTATATAAATGGAGAGACCTACCCTGCTCATGGATAGGAAGACTTAACATTGTGGAAATGTCTATTTTACCCAAAGCAATATACCTATATAATGCAGTCCCAACACAAATTCCAGTGATATTTTTTAACAAGATGGAGAAACAAATCATCAACTTTATTTGGAAAGGGAATAAACCCCACAGAAGCAAAGCACTAATGAAGAAGAGGAACACAGTGAGAGGCCTCACACTACCTGACCTTAGAAACTACTACACCTTTACAGTGGTCAAAACAGCCGGGCACTGGTACAAAAAGAGACAGATAAACCAATGGTACAGAGTTGAGACCCCAGAGATGCTACTATCCTCCTGTGAACAGCTGATATTTGACACAGGCCTTAACATGGTAAACTGGGGTAAAAACAGTCTCTTTAACAAATAGTGCCGGCAAAATTGGATATTCATCTGCAAAAAATGGAAACAAGACCCATATCTTGCATCTTACACAAACACTACTCAAACTGGATAAAAGACATAAATTTCAAACCTAAAATGATAAAGATCATGCAAGAAAAAATAGGATCAACAATGGAAGTTTTAATACACAATGTAGACAGACTTCAAAACCTGACAAACAAAGCAGGATCGACAGAAGAGAAAATAGATGAATGGGAACTACTGAGAATCAAACACTTTTGCTCATCCAAAGACTCTATAAAAACAATTAAAAGACCACCTACAGAATGGGAAAAAATATTTGGCAACTGCATGTTGCACTGACATCTGATCTCCATAATCTACAAGGTACTGCAAAATATCAAGAAAAATGTAAATAACCCAATTAAGCGATGGACAAAGGAGATGGACAGACACTTCACTAAAGAGGACATCCAGGCAGCCAAAAACACATGAGAAAATATAATCATTAGTTATTAAAGGAATCAATCAAAACTACAATGAGATATCATCTCACCCCAACAAAGTTAGCCATGATCAAAAAACCACAAAACAACAAATGCTGGAGAGGCTGTGGAGAAACTGGAACTCTTCTACACTGTTGGTGGGATTGCAAAATGGTACAACCTCTTTAGAAAGCAATATGGCACTTCCTTGAAAAGATGGAAATAGATACACCATTTGATCCAGTAATCCCACTGCTTAGAATGTATCATACAGAAGCAAGGGCAGTCCCATGAACAGATAAATGCACAAGAATGTTTACTGCAGCACAGTCCACAATAGCTAAAAGATAGAATCAACCCTGATGCCCAACAGCAGATGAATGCATAAACAGACTATGGTATGTATACTCAATGGAACACTACGCAATGATAAAAAACAATGATGATTTTAGAAAGTATCTCATAACCTGGTTCCAATTGGAAGACATTATGCTGAGTAACATCAGTCAGTGGCACAAGGACAAATATTATATGAGACCCCTACTATAAGGACTTAAAAACAGACTCATGTAAAGAAGAAAAAAACTCTTTGATGGTTGCAAGGGAGGGGAGGGTGGGAGAGGGCTGGTCACAGACTAGACAGCTGATAGAAATTTGGCTGGGTGAAAACAGTGACAGCACACATTAGAAAGAAGATCAACTTAACTGGACTTCAACATAAACGGAAAACTCTTCTAATCTTAACCCAATATTGCAAGGATAAAGTAGCAAGGGCAGGTGTCTGGGGACCATGCTGTCAAGGGACATCAAGGCCAATTGGCATAACTAGCTTATTGCTAAGATCGTCTTCTGCACCCCATATTGGTGAGTGACATCTGGGGTCTTAAAAACTAGCAAGCTGCCATCTGAGGTGCACCAAATGGTCCCAACTCAGTCAGAACAGATGATCACCAAGGACAACAAAGACATGAGGAAAAAAGAGCACAGAAGACAGAAGGACCCATGTGAATGGGTGACTGTATCAACACGTGATCAGAAGAATCAGATGATGCCCAGCCACCACCAAAGACTGCCGTGATATAGGCACACAATGTCAAGTCCCAATGGTAACATGAGAAAACGAGGGATGAGCCTCAAGAACCTCACTAAAAGATTGCAATTGATGGTCCAAAGGCTTGGGGCTTCCCCTGGAAGCATGGCCCCTAGACCTGCTACTGCCCCTGACCAGAAAACATTACTTGATGTCAACTCTTCACATGAATGGATTGGACTTGGGAACACAGTGTGACCATGTGGTATGTGTAGCTTATGGTTCTATGCATCTATAGGATGCTGTCCTATTGGCCTCTTACTAGAAGGGAGAGGAGAGAGTGGAGAGGAGAGGACAGAAGATTGTTAAGAGGATATGACATGAGTAGAACGGAACGGAGGAGTGTGCTGTCACCAGGCAAGGAGAACAGAAGGAGCTGCAGACAGGTGGGCATGCAAATTTAATTGGGATTGTATGCTTTCACTCGATCACAATTAAACAAACAAAAAAAGACATTGTTTGAATTGGTGTATGATTTGCTATGTATAATTTAAACATTTTTTAAAAGCTCCCAAGAATACAAAAACTAACTCAAAATAGACCAAATACCTAAATACAAAACTCACTGATTAATCACCATTTTGTCATCTGATGTGATTTTTCTCATCTGTTATTAATCCTAACCTCTATGATGTTAATAAAGCAGGATTAGAGACAGTGATGTCAATGAGGCAAGACTTAATCTACAAGATTGGGTTTGTGTCTTAAATCAGTCTCTCTTAAGACATAAAAGAGACAATCTGGCAGAGAAAGGCGGGGACCTCGTGTCACCAAGGAACAAGAGCTAGGAGAATAGTGCATCCTTTGAGGTTAGATTCTACTGGCTGGGAAGTTTCTTGACTGGGCAAGATTAATAACAAGGACTGTCCTTGCCCCAGGCCTTCTCCTGGAGCTGGTACTCTGAATTCAGACTTCTAGCTTCCTAGACTGTGAGAGAATAACTTTCTTTGTTAAAGTCATCCACTTGTGGTATTTCTATCACAGTAGCAATAGATAACTCAGACAAAAAGTGTTAACTTTGGGGAAAGGAAAGACAACACACAATATAGTGAAAGCCAGCACAGCTTGACCAAGGTAAAGCCACGGAGGCTTCCTAAACCCCAAACACCAAACCTATTGTCATAGAGTCACTTCCAACTCATAGCAACCCTATAGGACAGAGTAGAACTACCCCACAGAGCTTCCAAGGAGCACCTGGTGGTTCTGAATTGCCAGCTTTTTTGTTAGCAGCCACAGCCCTTAATTGCTATGCCATCAGCATTCCCTTGGAAGCTTCCTAGACACATCCAAACACCTTGAGGGACTGAGTTGCTGGGCTTGAGGCCTGGGGATCATGGTCTCAGGGGACATCTAGGTCAACTGGCATAAGACAGTTCATAAAGAAAATTGTCTACATCCTTCTTTGATAAGTAGCATTTGAGATCTTAAAAGCTTGCAAGCAGCCATCTAAAATACATTTGTTGGGTCAATCACATTCAAAGCAAAAGAGAACAAAGAAAACCAAAGATA
Organism: Heterohyrax brucei; assembly: GCA_028571685.1. NCBI lineage: Eukaryota > Metazoa > Chordata > Mammalia > Hyracoidea > Procaviidae > Heterohyrax > Heterohyrax brucei. The sequence goes on from CM053152.1 coordinate 44,718,475, forward strand.
CAAGGAAAATATTATTCCAAGAACTAATGGACCATATAAACCACCACCTCCACCAGCCTGAGCCCAGAAGAATAGATGGTACCACCACTGACTACTCTGACAAGGATTAGAATAGAATATCCCAGAAAGAGCAGTAGAAAAATGTAGAAGAAAATTCAAACCCACAAAAAAAGACCAGACTTACTGGTCTGGCCAAGACTGGAGGAAACCCCAAGACTATGGCTCCCCAATACTCTGCTAACTCAGAAATTAAGCCTCTACCAAAGTCCACTACCCAGCTGAAGATTAGACAGGCCTATAAAACAAACAGTAACACACATAAGGAACATGCTTCTTAGTTCAATCAAGCATATCAGACCAAATGGTCGATGCTTGCCCAAAAATAGGCAAGAAGGGAGGAAGGAACAGGAAAACTGGAAGGATGGACTTCAGGAATCTGGGATGTAAAGGGGAAGTGGGGAGAGTAATGACACACTGCAGGGACTGCAACCAATTTTTGTGCAAATTCTTCAGTGAGAAACTATGTTGTAAACTTTCATCTAAAACACGACTTTAAAAAAGGAAAAATTAATAATAGTAATAATATCATACTCTTATTAAACCTCTAGCTCTATCTGCCAATTTATAGGAAATACAGGGCACAGAGGAACAAGAATTATGAGACAGCTGGGGAAATACGAACAGTGACTAGAAACTGAAGAATTACTGTTCTCTCGATTGATGTGATGATAATAGAATGGTTGTTTTTTTAAGCATTTATGTTTTAGAGATACATATTGAAATATTTACAGAGGAAGAAATACTATGGCTTGGATTGATTTCAAAATAACCTAGGAATGTGGAACGATGGTGATATAATGAAACAAAGTTAGCCATACACTGACAATTGTTGAAGACAGGTGTTGAGACACATTGCATTGGGGAAACCTGCTGCAAAAGAGCTCTTTAAAATGTTGAAATGCAAAGCTGTCACCTTGAAGACTAAGGTGAGCCGACCCAATCCGTGGTGTTTTCAATTGCCCCATGTGCATGGGAAAGCTGGTCAATAAATAAGGAAGATGGAAGAAGAATACCTTCGAACTGTCACATTGGTGAAGAATTCTGAATATATCACAGACTGCCAAAAGAACAAACAAATCTGTCTTGGAAGGAGTCCAACCAAAATGCTCCTCAGAAGCATGTTATCAGGAGGGATCAGCTCCTGGAGAAGGACATCATGCTTGGAGAAGGATAGCATCAGTAAAAAAGAGGGAAAGCCTCAACAAGATGGACTGACACAAAGGCTGCAACAATGGGCTAAAGCCTCACAGCAACTGAGAGGATCAGGAGGTGTTTCGTGCTGCTGTACACAAGGTTGCTACCAGTCAGAACAAACTGGATGGCACCTAACAACAACAAGGTGGTGAGTACACCTCATTCGTTGTACTAGTCTCTTTACTTTTGTATGTGTTTGAAAATTGTCAAAGGAAAATTTAAATGATTACGTCGTATACAAAAGCCCCCAAGAGAAGCCACTTCAGTTCTGTGTAGCCAAAATGTCTGGAAAAGGGCAGTGTAGCAAGAGAGAAAACACTTTTAGACAATAACTGGTCTACTCCACCAAATGCCATTGGAAAAACATGTGACTCTTATCTCTATTAGCAAAGATCAAAGGTCAAATGGAGAGTGTCTTTGTTATCTGGTGCACAGCTTTAACAAGGAGAAAGCTATTCTCTCACTGTTGAGAAAGCTATGAGGCTAACTTCAGTGCGCTAGATCCGAAGGGAGGCTTTCTATTTCTCTTGCCTCTGGGGGAATGTCCTACTCATCAATCTTCCACTGGTCTAGGAGTTTCTCAGCACAGGGACCCCAAGTCCAAAGGATACATGTTGTTCCTGGCTCTTCTTGCATGGTGGTAATGAGGTCATTCTTCCTGCTGCTCAATTCTTTTACATTGCAAACAGATTGACTCAAGATATAGTACAGTCCTGTAGATTGAATTCTGCCTCATTAACATAACTGCCTCTAATTCTGCCTCATTAACATCAAAGGATAGGATATGTAACACATAAGATAATAACATCAGATGACAAAAAGGTGGACAGCCACGCAATACTAATCATGGGCTTGGTTTGTATTTTTGGAGAAGACAATTCAGTCCATAACAGGAGCCTACACATCCGCTGTTGCTCAGCTATAAGAAGGGAACCCTACCCCTGCCAAGATGGCATCAGAGGAGACTGAATGGGGGCTGGGACTTGAATTCCTGCCTGATGTTAGTAGAGAACACGCAGGGTGCCTGGATTTCCATTCCCTCCTGCAGTAACAGGCCCTCTAACAGAGCCAATGGAGGCCACACAGTAAGCAGTACAAGATGCCCCCCACTTCCTGGTCAGCGGAGGCCTAGAAGGGAACCTGAACTCCCCTCCCCAACACTCAGCAATAGTAAAGACTCTTCCTCTGCCCGCCAGAGTGTTAACAGATGCCAGATGGGAAAGGTGGACTTCCATCTCCATCTAGCTGGATGGTGCCTCCTAAAATGCTTCTTATGCATTAAAGACATTTTAAGTATGCACCCTCTTCATTTAGGCCAGTCATTTGATGTTCATGTACACTGTCTCTTTTGAAAGTGATGACAAATTTATAAGGCTGAACAAGCATACGACAAGCTGAACCTTAAGAGTTACACTATGAAATGTTGGTAGACAAATTCTTCAAGATTAATTTTCATTCTCTGTTCTTTTAAGGCCACCGCTTTAATAGAGTTTACTCTTTTACACCTTCGTGTTCAATAACTCTGTAGAAATTATTCAAGATTATGTGATTCCAGCCAAGCCAACCCAACCCAAGCCAAGCCAACCCAACTTGGGTTGGGTTGGGTTGGCTTGGCTGCGATATTATATAATTTTTCTTTATAATTCTAATGCCTAATAAATCCTTTTAGACATTGAAAGTGCAAATTGTCTATGTTCAAAAAATTTTGACTGCCAGTTGAAATGAGGAATACGGCAGTTTCCTCTGGGATCCTAAGGAAGCTGCCCTGCCGTCTGTGGCCAAGAGGTGGCAGCATGTGCCAGGAAAACGTCTCAAGATCCCAGGGATTCCGTTTCCCTTTTGAATATTCAGAACTGCCACAGCACTACTGGACCAGGGGATGCACGGTAAAGAAATCTATTTATACTAACGATCCCGGCCAAACTGTATTTCTAAATCTATAGACGTCATATTATGGTTTCAGCCATTATAGCTAGATCGACTGTCACCACTCTTCCCAGTCGTCATGTGCTTGTTATCTAACAGTAGATGTCGTGGTTGTGTGCATAAATCAACTCTAATTCATAACCCCCCCTACTAGACAGAGTAGAACTGTCGACTGCCACATCTTTCTCTCACGGAGCTGCTGGCATGTTCAAATTAGGGACATTTAGGTGTGCAGCCAAGTGCTTGGCCATTGAGACACCAGGATTCTTTACAGTAGGTGTAACACAATAAACACAGCAAAGTTCCTGCCAAGCTATAGAAGACAGAGAAAAAAACAAAAATAAAATGGTTTTGGAAAATGAGAATAGAAAAAATGCCTAAGTAATCTAGGACAGCTTTAATACCTACATTTAATGACCTTCCCAACTAATAAAATATGATGAAAACTAATATTTTTATTGTTCATAGTAGTAACCTTATATACATATGCCAAGGCAAGCCCAGTGCCATCGAGTCGGATCCAATATATATTACTTAGATATTAGCAATAGTAACCCAATCAAATAACTACAAAAACTAGAAATGAGGCCAATTTTTCAAAGATTGGACTGGACTGTAAGATATAACATGATATTGGCAAATAATGTGCTATATGAGGCTAACTGGGCAGCTCCTGTCTAGAAAAGAGACGAAAGGGCAGAGGGGGACAGGAGCTAGTTGAATGGACATGGGAAACACAGGGTAAAAAGGAACAGTGTAATGTCACAGGGTAGGGAGGGAAGCTAGTGTGTAAGTTTTTGTATGACAAACTGACTTGGATTCTAAATTCTAAATTTTCACTTTAAAGCACAATTTATTTTTTATTTTTATTTTTTTTACGAAAACCACTAAGACTTTCATATTGACAAATTTATTTATTCTCTGCCTACACTGACATTGATTGTCTTCAGGTACTTTATTATTATTGTAGGGCCTTGCTAGTTTGTGATCCTTTTACAAGCTAATAAAATTGCAATGAAATGTAGACAAGTTGGGGGAAAAATAAAATTTCTTGTTTGTGTTTATTTTGTTTGGTTTAGTCAGTTTTGGTCATTAATAGAATGCATTCCTTTGCTTCTCTAATTTTTATTCTATTAATTCATTAATTCTATTAATTTTATCTTATTCTTCTACACTGTCATACCTACAAAAATTGTTTACTAATAAAATCCTCACTTTTAAACTTTTAAGGGAGCTGGATGTGCTGTCAATTTAAGAAGTTACTATTTGGGATCTCAGTTTTCTAGGAGATTGAGAAGTCAACTATTTCAGCATGAAACCAAATGACTAGACTAGATTTGTCTTACTGTAAATAACTTAATCGACACTTGTTTAGAATAATGTGAAGGTCTGAAGCTCTGGTGGTACACTGGCTAACAGCATACGTGCTAACCAGAAGATTGGTAGTTCAAATTCACCAGCTGCTTCTTGGAGACCCTATGGGGTAGTCCTACTCTGTCTCATGGGGTCACTATAAGTCATAATTGACTCAGCAGCAACAGGTTTGCTTAGAAAGTATGAGTGTCTTAGTTATCGAGTGCTGCTACAACAGAAATGCCAAAAGAAGATGGCTTGAATAAACACAATTTTATCTTTTCACACTTTAGGAGGCTAGAAGTTTGAATTCAGGGCACCATCTCTAGGAAGTTTTAAAGAACAGGATGAGACAAATTCCCATGCAATATAGACTTTCTGGAGCCATGGAGGCTGGATGAAGCTCCAAAACTATTGCCCTGAGATCACCTTAAACCTTAGAGCCAAAAAAAAAAAAAAAAAAAATCCCCTAAAATCTTCTTAAAACCAAACAATAATTTATTTTAAGTAGTGAAGAATGTCTGCCTTGAGCATACACTCTTTTAAAAACTACCTATATGGGATCAAATTGACAACACCAATTCAAAAGATTAAACAGAAAACTTAGGGGGCAATGAATTTATATTAATGGAACCATTCAGAAAAATGGTTGTACCACTTGAAAAATGTAATTAATATCAATGAATTGTACATACAGAGCATGTTGAATTGGTGTATGTTCTGCTATGTATGTTCTCAACAAGAAAAAATAAAATAAGAAAGAAGGATAGGATGAGAGAAATAACACATCAACATGGGTACTCAGGTACACAGAGTGAATAATAGTTATAGGTCAGAAGAAAGAAGATGCTGAGATGTACGGAAAGCTATACAGACACTCATTCTGTGAACACAGCAGATAGCAAAAACATACAGTAGGATCATTATATAATCAAATTCATGTTAAGACTCTGGTATCAATCTGAAAGACGCAGTGCGTATTAGTTTTCTAGGGCTGCTGTGATGAAGTATCACAGACTGAGTGGTTCAGAAGAACGGAAACTTGCTGTTTCACAGTTCCAGAGGCTAGAAGTCCAAAATTAAGATGTCAGCAGGGACTCTCCCTAAAAGTGCTGAGGGAATATCCTTTCCTGCTCTGTCCTAGCTTTTGCTGGTTCTTGGCGACCTTCGGCATTCCTCGGCTCATCCATGTCTCTCCATTCTGTTCCCTCTTCACACAGCTGTCGTCCCTCTGAAACTCTCTCTGTGTCTCCTCTTTGCATGAGGGTACCACTCATATGGGATTAGGAAACACCGACCCCAATATGGCCTCATGTCAGCTAGAAACATTTTCAAAGACCCTCTTTGTAAATAAGGCCACTATCTTAGTTTCCTAGGGCTTCCAGAACAGGATCCCACAAGGTACCTGGCCTTAAAGAATGGAAATTTATTTCTCACAGTTCTGGGGACTGGAATTTGGAACTGGCGGTGTCAGCAGCATTATGCTCCCTGTCTGTTAGCCCTAGGGGAAGCTTCTTCCTTGTCTCCAGTTTCTGGTAACCCTGGAAATTTCCTGGTGTTCTTTGCCTTGTAGGCAGATCCTCGCATGCTGTCTTCCTCCTGAGCGAGATTGTTTCCGTATCTGTCTTCTTTTATGAGATGCTACGCAGAAGAGATTAGGACTATGACCCCTCTCCCCGATTCCGGTATGACTTCATTAACTGATAACATCTGCAAAGAAAATCCCTTTTCCCCCAAACAAAGTCACATGTGCCAGCGCAGGGATTAGGACTTCAACATGTATTTTGGAGGGACAAAATTCAAACCGTAACAGTCGCATGCACAGATACCAGTTAGGTTAGGACTTTATGTACACTTGTCTATCTGCATTGCACATGCAGACAAACTATACCCCCATCTTTGTTACCTATAAGACTGTCAGGAATGAGGCACATACACACACTGGCATCAACTATGCCGTGAGTGCTACATTCATCTGTGACCGAGTCAGACGGGACAGATACTTCAACAGCACTGGCAAAGCACTGTTATTGTTTATAGACAGCAGACAGTAAACAGCAACAACAGATTCTCAAAGGGGAACTACTTATCCTTAACCCAAATTGCCCGCATCCATTCTTATCACTAGGCCAGTCCATCCTGTGTGGTTCTGTTTAGAGGCTGTGTTCACATCACCACTGTCCTGCGTCCTACCACGCTGTCCAGAAGTCTGTATGGCTTCTAAAGCTTCTGCTGCTGGGCCTTACCTCACTGATGAGAAGATCCCTGCACAGGATCTCCTGAGCCTCTGCCCCTGAGTCCTTCGAGGCCTCTGCCACTGGCTCTTGTCACACTACCCAGGCCCATGTGATTCCCTCTCTTGTTGCTGTGCTACACAGGCCTGGCTTCCCAGGGTACATTTAGTCCTCTGCCCTGCAGGAGGCAATGGTACAGTTCTTTAGCAGCGGGCAAATCTACACAGAGTTAGTCCACCAGTAACTTGCACAGAGAAGTTCCTAGTTTTCTCTGTTTAAGGTGGAAAGTCGACTATAGCCACCTCTCTCTTTGTGGGCCAAGCAGCCCACTGCCACTGTGTATCTCCACGGGTTAATTAGTCCACCATCTGTCTTCAGTGTCACAGCTCTCATTCCTGGGTCTGAAAGTTCTAAGCATAGGGACTTCTGGGTCCAAACTATGTGTTTTTCTTGATGGTAGGGTAGTTCCCTGAACCCTTATATAAACCAAATAGAGTAGGAAAACTGATCAGTCCCCTAACTGTACTGCAAGAGCTCCGTCCTTTTGGGTGAAGTTCAAAATCCTATTTACATACAAATTGTCCAACCCACTATAAGACTGTGAACTAGCCAATAGCTTCATGAAAGTTACAACCATGGCTAGAAAGACGATATTAAGGCAATTAATTCCACTGCACACATCAACATATCTTTGGGGGGAACACAATTCAATCCATAACACACTGGAATAAGGAAACACACAGGAGGCAAGAAAACTGATTAGGAAGCTACTATAAGAAAGTCAACAAAGACCTAAATTCAGACAGCAGAAAGCAAAGAAGACATTTGAGCTATTGCAGAAGATGACTCAATAGCACCGAAGTTAAACCTTATACTGGTCCTGAAATTTCTAGCTTAGGTACAATGACGTGAGACCAAAAAGACAAGCTTATGAATTATTCTACTATAATAATTCCAACATAAAATAACTCATTATTAATAATAAGATTAAAATTTGAGGAAAACAGTAGAAGTAGCTTTGGTTGTGTGAATGTTGAGGTATTGTAGAGTCTCAAACAATAAATGTTTGCACAAATTGGAAATCAAGGTTAAGGACTAGGTAGATAGATCTAATTTGAGATCTTTCTGTATTCGTAGAAGAGTGAAATCAGTTCCCTAAGGAAGGGATACCTATAAAGAAGACTACTGAAGATGATCTCAGAGGAAGCCTATGACGAAATCAGAAGATAGTAAAGAGCAGCTAACCATGTGGACAAATGAGATGAAGTAAAGAAAAACCTGGGCTTTAGAAACTTTAAATAAGGCCTTTCTGAAGTAGCTCACAGGATTAGGAGCTAAAACAGGGATACTGTGAAGTAATCTATCATGGGAGAAAGATCTTCCACTAGGATTCTTTTGTATTTTGAGGGTAATTTAAATAAAAAAGATACAATGCAAGATTAAGGGGGGTAAGCAATGACTGTGTAATTGCATGGGGTAAGAGAAATGATTAAAAAGCTCAATAAAACATTTTCAAATGTTTCTTGTGGGCAGAAAATGAGAGTCTGGAGAGAAAGCAAGTATCTTTTTTTAGAAAAAGCAGCAGGGCATGAGTGCCGCTTCATTTCTTGTAGCTACATTTTGTGGTAAACTGTACATGCTTAAAAATTTAATTTAGTTTGGGATTCCTAAATAATTCTTGTTGTTTTTATTGCCACTGAGTCCATTCTGAATAACTCATACCAATGGTAAAATCCAGACCTGCAGTAATGTTACTTCATTCAGCTTCCACATTTGCCTTCCCCAGTCGAGCCCACTCCTCCAAAATAATAAATATACATAGTCATTGACCACTGTTCCAAGTGTATTAATACACTTGATGGTCACCACAAGTTGACAATGTAGGTTCAATGAATATTCAAGGAGCCCTGATGGCAAAACAGTTAGGTGCCCGGCTGCTAACCAAAGGGTTGCTGGTTTAAACTCACCTAGCAATTCCATGAAAGAAAAACCTGGTGAACTGCTTCTGCATTTACTTCTGTAAAGATCACAGCCAAGAAAACCCTATAGGCACATAGGGGTCTACCACGAGTCAAAACTGACTGTAAGGCCCCAACAACAACTGTGATTATTCACATTTAACACGTACAGAAACTAAACCGCAGAGAATCAAACAAACTTGCAGAAGTAATAACTAAGAGAGCCAGGATCTGAACCCAAACAGTCTTATTCCAAAGCCTGTAATCTTAACTACTACTTTATTCTGTCCTTACCTACTTGCTGCTTCCTCCCTGAAGCACTGCTCTAAATGTTCCACTTGGGTTCCCATTTCTAAACCTGGTGATGAAGGTCAACCTATAGTCTCTGTATCCAAGCCAGCCAAGTGCCGTCAAGTCGGATCTGACTCATGGCGACCCTGTATACGTGATCACAAATTTCAAATGAATACAATATAAGTAAATGAAGTTTCTACTAGAAAATATTTGACTTGAATCTTAATATAACCTAAAGAATTAGGCATGTCTAAGTATTATCACCTGTAACAGTGTAATCCCCATCATAAAAACAGGTCAAGATGGCGGACTAAGCCCACGTCTCCTTATATCCCCCTGGAAACCAAGACCTGAATTGACAATCAAACAGAGCCTTCTGGTCACCTAATCAGCCTCAGAACATGGCACAGAGGTGTTAATTGGGACTTCATACCACTCAGCGAAAAACCTCTCTTTTGCTGACTCCCGCTCCTGGCTAGCCCCGGCTCTCACGGTGGGAAGGTAAACGCACCATTTTGACTTTTTTTTTCTTCTGTCTCGGCTGGCGGGCGGAGCTGGGCCTTGCCCGGCGGCTGGACTCAGATGCGCTGCTGGGGGGATAGGCAGGTGAAATTCCCATATTCTGAGAGCCAGGCTCAAGACTCTTGATCTAGCCACTTTGAGCCTTTCGTTTTGTAGCTGCCTCAGCCGGGTTTGTGCGGAGCTTTGCAGTCAGTGTGCGGACGCCATGTTGGTACCGAGATTTTAGCGGGACCTCATTCTTAGCCTGGGAGCCAGCGCCTGCAAACGGGACAGCACTTCTCCGACAGAAAAGTAGTGATTTTACACAGTGCTGCCTACGTTGGGGGCCCTGCAGCAGAAGCAGAGGAATCGCTGCCTCTGGGCATCTTTAGCTGCTCTGTCTGCTGCCTGTGTGGAGGACGCCATCTTGGATACGGTGACCGCAGCTGGACCTAATTCTTAGCTTGGGAGCCAGAGCCTGCCCACAGGAGAGCGCTTTTCTATCACAAAACCAGTACTCAATTCAGTGTTGGCTAAGGCTAGGCCCTGTCAGCAGAGGCCACCAGGGCAGTAGCATTGCTGTATTCTGAACTAGTTTGTTACCATCGGGGGTTGGATATAGTGGCACTTACTTTGTCAGATGAGAAGAAGGACCTCTACACCTGAAAACCTAACTGACTTGTGAACTGGTCAGATACCTTTTGCTTTACACTTGAAGACAGCCTAGAGAAACATTTGCAATCTATCCTCACAGTACCTCTTCCAGCCTCTATATACTCACATGGGACCCAAACAGCAATAGATAATTGTGGCATACAAGCAATCACTCATGGCTTCAGAAGGCTCCCAAACAAAGCAACCAAGGAGTTTTCCAGATGAAGAAACTTTTATGAAAGCATCAGGAAGTAAATACAAATTGATTATATACAGAGCCCTTCTAGACCTTATACAAAATGCAGCAGAACAAAATGAAAAATTAAGCAAGTTATTCAATCTGATGGAACACCAGTACTCTGAAATCCAACAGATCAAGAAGAAAATCAAAGACATAGAAACTTCCATGCAAAGCCAAGAAAACAGAATGGAACAAATGAAAAAAAGAATTTCTGACTTGGAAGACAGAGCTACTGATGCCAGCGTCTATGAGCAGAAATCAGAAAAAAAAAAAAACAAGAAAAATGAAGAAACATTAAGAAGCATGTGGGACTCTATTAAGAGGAACAACCTTCGATTAATTGGAATCCCTTAACAGGATGAGACACCTGAGGACACAGAGAGTATCGTTGCTGAGTTGCTGAAAGAAAACTTCCCAGAATCATGAAGGAAGAGAATATAGACATCTCAGATGCATATCGTACACCACCCAATATAGATCTCAAAAGAAAGACTCCAAGACATATTATAATCAAGCGTAACAAAATGAAACAAAGCAGCAACTCTTAAAGAGAGCAAGACTCAAGGCAAAGCTAACATTCAGAGGGAAACCCTGTAGGCTCTCGTCAGATTTCTCAGCAGAAACCATGCTGGCACAGAGACAGTGGCATGACACATTCAAAGTCTTGAAGGAGAAGAACTTCCAACCAAGAATTTTATATCCTGCAAAACTATCTTTCAAATACGAAAATGAAAGTAAGACATTCCCAGATAAACAGAAACTCAGAGACTTTGTAAAAACCAAACCCAAACTACAAGAAATACTGAAAGAAGTTCTTGGCTCTGGCTTAGAAGAACAAAACCACTAACTTTATATTTTAGAACGACACACTACTCAATACTCTACTCATTTAGGGAAGGCTCCAAAGTAAATCACAGCTTTGATAAGGAAAGAAGCAATCCAGTGATCATCATGAAAACTATGGTGTCATCATCATAAAAAGAGGGATGTACTACAGTCGTTATAGTCCTTCCAGATGGAGAGGAAGATGACAAGACTGGTAGTAATTAAAATTGGGTTTATAAATAGTTTATTAAGGGGGTTCATACGGGCAGCTGTAAAGCACAACAAAGATGTATCATACCATTTCAAGAAATCTAACACACGAGTCCCATCATAAAGACATCACAAAATATTAAATTTTTAAAAAGCAAGAGAAATCCAGAAGAGGTAGGCAAATTAGTAACAATCCACAGTGTTAACCACAGGCAGAGATCAGGATTTACAGAATAAGAAAATCACAAAATGGAGGGGAATCACAGAATGCCAGGAATCCCAGTTAACCACCTAAAAAAAGGGATGGAGGTGAGTGTATTTGCTAGTGAGGGTCCCTGAAGGCAACACTGGGTAATATATAAATTTGTTATTCATTGACACTATGTTACCTGACAAGTTTAAAATTCAGCACTATTCTGCCATAATTTCCCTTTTGAAAGGGCAGTTCAGAGAAATGTTTCAAGGCAGATTATTAAGCCTAGCGATTAATCAGCCAGTAAATATAGAAAGCTAAAACTCACGTTAGACAATGTCAAACAGAAACTCAATGAATATTCAGTGTTTCACTGTTCTATAAAAAATTCAAATAAAATCTAAATCTCCTTCTAACCAAAACTTTTTCCATTGATACACTTCCACATAATGATTGCTACAACCAAAGAATTTGGGCAAATAATATGAATTCATTTCAAATAAATTAAACTGTGAAAAAATATACAGTTTGCCACACAATATAGTTATAATGAAATCAGGTGGCTGCCTTTTAGCACTCAAGTCCTATGATTTTTTTTAAAAAAGGAACTGTCATTTGCTTTCTCTGTTGACTATTATTTCTTACCTCCAAACCATTAGAAAATGTTTTATTCAGCTTTTTAAGCTGAGATTTGTTTTCCGGATCGTTACTCTTACCCTATACACTTAGAAAGTTGAGGGGTGGAATTAACATGATGGACTAGTCATACATCTCCTTGATTCCCTCTGAAAACTAAGACATAGATTGATATTTGAATGGAGCTTTCTGGACAACCAGTGACCCCCCAGGACATGGCATAGGACTGTCAATCTGGAATACACACCACTAAGTGGGAAACTTCTTCTCTACCACTGAATTCCACTCTGGCAGAGAGGACCCCACCCATGACCCAAAGAAACCTGGCACTTTTAACTTTTTTTTCTTTTTTTGGCCAGTAGGTGGGGGAGGGCCATGTGCCAAGGCTACCCTGAAATGCAGTCCTAAGTCAACTGTGTGTCCTGCAGCAGAGACACAGTGTATGGGATACCCACATTTTGAGACCCCAGCAATAGGGACATCACAGCCCCTTCACACCCTCCCAAGATTCACCCCTTTCTTGGCAGGTGGGGTAGCTTCACTGGGAGCTAGTTTGTTCACCTGGGAGGCAGAGTTACACAACTGGAGGCTTCACCAGGGTTGATTCACAGGCTGGAAGACAGTGCCAGACCAGGCAGCGCTTTCCCAGTAGAGGGGCTGTGTTTAGCACAGTTTTACCTCAAGGTGGCACACGGCAGGCAGCATTTGCGGTGCAGTGGCCCATCCCTTTTGTGATCCACACTATAGCATCTCCAGACAGCTGGGATGGAGCCACCTAGTCAGCCGGAAGGAGGGGTCTGCCACACCTAGTGGCCTCACTGACTGTGGTTAACAGGCAGGTAGCTTTTAGCTTTTAAAATAAAACTGCCTGGAGAAATATCTGCTCTGCAGCCAGACTACTACAAGACTTCCAGCCTTGACTGACCCACATCATAGGGTTGACTGATGGCTCCTCATTGTCTCCATAAGAAGGACAGTGTCTTTGTCAGCCAGGAGGCAGGGCCTGTCACCCCAGAGTCCATTGGACCCAGCCACAACAGAACAAAGGGGTGGTTGGTGACCAACTTCCTTCTCAGAACTATAACTCAGCTCTGTTAAGGCAACACCAGAGAAACTAAACAGCCTCTAAATGTCATGTAAGCAACAGACCATTACCCGGCACTTAAAGAAATATTCTAACATTGACCAAGAAAACACCAAAACTACAGACCCAAAATCTTCCCAGATGAAGAAGCCTTTCTGAAACTATCAGAGGTCACGTGCAAAAGATTTATATATAGAACCTTCCTAGAGATTAAACAAAATGTAGCAGAACAAAATGGAAAATTAAACAAGCTATTCAAACTGATGGAACATCAATATTCTGAAATCTGACAGATCAACAACAAAATTGCAGAATTAGCCAATTCAATTCAAAGCCAAAAGAACAGACTCGATGCACTGAAACCTAGAATTAGTGATACTGAAGATAAAGCTATTGACACCAGCATTTATAAAGAGAAGTCAGAGAAAAGAAATAAGAAAAATGAAGAAGCACTAAGAAACATGTGCGACTCTATCAAGATGAATAATCTATGATTAATTGGAATCCTTGAACAGGGAGAAATGGCTGAAAATACAGAGAATATTGTTGTTGAGTTGCTGACAGAAAACTTCCCTCAAATAATGAGGGAGAACATAGATATCCAAGATGTGTACCAAACACCACAGAAAACTGACCCTAAAAGAAAGACACCAAGACATATTATAATCAAGCTTAATAAAGTGAAACAAAAGCAGAAACCCTTAAAGACAGCAAGACTCAAAACAAAGCTAGCATTCAGAGGGAAGCCCTGCAGGCTTTCATCTGACTTCCAGGCAGAAATGATGTTGGCACGGAGGCAGTGGGATGACACTTCCAACCAAGAATGATACATCCCACAAAACTGTCTTTTAGATACAAAGATGAAATTAAGACATTTGCAGAGAAACAAAAGCACAGAGACTTTGCAAAAACCAAACCAAAACTACAAGAAACACTGAAAGAAGCTCTCTGCTTAGAAAAACAAAATCCTTAAGTGTATATTTAAGGAGGTAAAACAGGACACAAGACACAGAAACCTACTCAGTTACAAGGCACAAAATTCAATCAGAGCTAGAACATTAAAAGAAGGGATCCAGAGAGTTTATCATAAAAACTAAGATACCATCACAATAAAAAGAGGGATATACTGTAGTACTTATAATCCTTTCAGATGGAGATGAAGTTAATAAGATGGATAGAAGCTAAAATTGGGTTTAAAACCCAGATTACTAAGGGGGAATACGGGGTAGCCACAAAGCACAATAACAATGCAACACATCAAAACAAGAACTGCAATACAGGAGTCTCAACAAACACAAAATCAACACTGAAAAACACGGAAATTCAATGCATAAAGAAGAATGACCCAGAAGAGAATATTAAGAGCAACAGAAAAAATTCCAACACGAAAAGAATCACATCAAAATGACAGCATTAGACACATGCCCGTCAATAATTATACTAAATGTAAACAATCTGAACACTCCAGTAAAGAGACAAGTAGTATCTTGGATCAAAAGACACAATCCATCTATATGTTGCCTACAAGAAATACATATCAGTCTTAAAGGTATGAACAAAGTGAAAATTAAAGGATGGAACAATACATACTAAGCTAACACGTACAAAGAAGAGCAGGTGTGGCAACATTAATCTCAGATAAAATAGATTTTAATGTAAAATCCACCATCGTGGACAATGTCGGCCACTATTTATTGCTGAAAGATTTAATACACAAGCAATATTTAACAATATTAAATATTTATGCACCCAATACCAGAGCATCTAAATACACAGAACACTGACTACATTGAAAAATGAAATAGATCATGCCACAATAGTTGAGTAATGTTAAAGTAATAATAGTTGAGTAATGACAGATCATCTAGAAAAAAGCTCAGTAAAGACACAGCAGAGCTTATATCTACAACTAACCAATTAGACCTCATCAACATATACAGAACACTTTTTTATCCATCAAAAGATAACTACACCTTCTCCAGTGCACATGGAACATTTTCCAGAATAGACCATGTGTTAGGACATAAAGCAAGTCTCAACAAAATCCAAACCACTGAATTATTGCAAAGCATCTTCTCAGACCATAATGCCATAAAAGTGGAAATCAACAACAGAAGAAACTTTCACAGAAATTGGAACTCCTGGAAAGTGAACAACACCTTGCTCAAAAAGCCATGGGTTACAGAAGAAATCCAGGATGAAATAAAGAAATTTATAGATTTCAGTGAGAATGAAAACACATCCTACCTGAACCTATGGGATACAGCCAAAGCAGTGCTCAGAGTTCAGTTTACCTCTGTAAATGCACATATCTGGAAGAAAAAAAGCACCCAAACCAAAGAATTAACCTTGTAGCTTGAACAAACAGAAAGAGAACAGTAGAGGAATCCTTCAGGCATCAGTAGAAAACAGACAATAAAGGTTACAGAAGAATTAAATGAATTAGAGAATAGAAGAACAATTGAAAAATTGATAAAACCAAAAGCTGGTTTTTTGAAAAGATCAACAAAATTGACAAACCACTGGCTAAATTTACTAAAGAAAAACAGTAGAGGAAACAAATAACCTGAGTAAGAAATGAGGAGACATCTAAACAGATCCAACAGAAATCAAAAATACCATAACAGAAAACTATGAAAGACTGCATTCTAACAGATATGCAAACCTAGAGGAAATAGACAAATGCCTAGATTCATATCACCTACAAAAAGTATCACAAGGAGAAGTAGAACAGCTTAATAAGCCCATCACAAAGGAAAAGATTGAAAAAGTCATCAAAAAATTACCAACCAAAGAAAGCCCTGGCCCAGACGGCTTCACCATGGAATTCTACCATGCTTTTACAGAACAGTTAACTCCAATACTATTGACTCTATTTCATAGCATAGAAAGGGATGGAATACTCCCAAATTCATACCATGGAGCCAGCATAACCTTGATACCAAAGCCAGGGAAAGGTCCCACATAAAAGGAGAACTACAGACCACTATCACTCATGAACCTAAATGCAAAAATCTTCAACAAAATTCTAGCCAACAGAATTCAACAACATATCAAAAAAATAATTCATCATGACCAAGTTGGATTCACACCGGGGACACAAGGCTGGTTCAACATCAGAAAAACAATTAACATGATCAACTACATAAATAACACTAAAGACAAGAATCACCCAATTTTGTCAACTGATGCAGAAAAGGCATTTGGTAAGGTCCAACACCAATTCATGCTAAAACTCTCAGTAAAACAGGAATAGAAGTTAAATTCCTCAATGCAATAAGGGGCATCTATGGAAAGTGAACCACCCACATCATCCTGAATGGAGAGAGACTGAAAGAATTCCTCTTGAAAACGGAAGCTAGACAAGGATGCCCACTCTCACCACTTCTATTGAACATTGTACTAGATGTTCCGGCCAGAGCCATTAGACAAGACCAAGAAATAAAACGCATCCACATCAGCAAAGAAGAAGTAAAAATCTCCCTATTTGCAGATGATATGATTGTATACTCAAAGAATCTTAAAGAATCTGCAAGTAAACTACTTGAACTAATAGAAGAGTTCAGCAAAGTATCAGGTTATAAAATAAACATAATGAAATCAGTAGGATTCCTTTATACCAACAAAGAGATCATTAAAGAAGAAATCACCAAATCAATACCATTGACTATAGTCCCCCAAAAGATAAAATACCTAAGAATAAATCTAACTAGAGAAATAGGAGACCTATACAAAGAGAATTGCAAGACTTTACTGTAAGAAACCAAGAGAGACTTACATAAAGGGAGAAACCTACCCTTCTCAAGGATAGGAAGATTTAACATTATGAAAATGTCTGTCTTACCTAAAGCCATCTACATATACAATGCAATCCAAATACAAATTCCAGTGACTTTTTTAAGGAGATGGAGGAACAAATCACCAACTTTGGAAAGGAAAGAAACCCCAGATAAGCAAAGGACTACTGAAGCAGAAGAACAATGTGGGAGGCCTCTCACAACCTGATTTTAGAAACTATTACACTGCCACAGTAGTCAAAACAGCCTGATGCTTGTTCAGAAAGAGACATAGAGACCAATGGAACAGAGTGGAGACCCCAGACATGTCATCATCCTCCTGTGAACAGTTGATACGACTCGACGGCACTTGGCTGGCAAGACTCTAAACTCAGGTAAAAACAGTCTCTTTAACAAATGGTGTCAGCAAAATTGGTTATCCATCTGCAGAAAATCTAAACAAGACCCATATCTCACACCTTACACAAAAACGAACTCATATTGGATAGCAAAGTATTGGATAAAAGACCTAAATATCAAACAAACTCATAGGATAGAAGACCTAAATATCAAACCTAAAATGATAAAGATCAAGCAAGGAAAAATAAGGTCAACAATGGAAGGTTTAATACATAATTTAGACAGACTTCAAAATCTGACAAAGCTTTATCAACAGAAGGGAAAATAGATAAATGGGAACTACTAAGAATCAAACACTTTTTTTCATACAAAGACTTTATCAAAAGAATTAAAAGACCACCTACAGAATGGGAAAAAATATTTGGCAACTGCATGTCGGACTGATGTCTGGTCTACATAATCTACGAGGTACTGCAAAATAACAACAACACACAAAAAAAAACATAAATAACCCAATTAAGCAATGAGCAATGGAGATGGACAGACACTTCTCTAAAGAGGACATCCAGGCAGCCAAAAGACACATGAGGAAATGCTCACAATCATTAGCTATTAAAGAAATCCAAATCAAAACTACAATATCTCGCTCCAACAAAGTTGGCCATGATCAAAAAAAACACAAAACCACAAATGCTGCAGAGGCTGTGGAGAAACTGGACCTCTCCTACACTGCTGGTGGGATTGCAAAATGGTACAACCTCTTTGGAAAGCAATCTGGTGCTTCCTTAAAAGCTGGAAATAGACATACCATTTGATCTGGTAATTCCACTGCTCGCAATATATCCTACAGAATCAAGCAGTCACACGAACAGATACATGCACATGAATGTTTATTGCAGCACAGTCCACGATTCCAAAAAGATGGACTCAATCTAGAAGCCCAACAACAGATGAATGGATAAGCAAACTATGATACATATATTCAATGGAACACTATGCAATGATAAAGAACAATTATGATTTCAGGAAGCATCTCATAACCTGGTTTCAATTGGAAGACATTATGTTGAGTGAAATCAGTCAGCAGCACAAAGACAAATATTGTATGAGACCCTTACTATAAGGACCTAAAAACATACTCACGTACAGAAGACAAGACTCTTTGATGGCTACAAGGGAGGCAAGGCAGCAAGGGAGAGGGCTGGTTATAGATTGCGTAGTAGAAATTTGGCTGGGTGAAAGCAGTGACAGCACACACCAGAAAGAAAATCATCTTAACTGGACTTCAACATAAACTGAATACTCTTCTGTTCCCAGTCTAATATCACAAGGATAGAGTAGTGGGGGGGGCGGTCCAGGGACCATGCTCTTTCGGGACATCGAGGCCAATCGGCATAACTAGCCTATTGCTGAGGGAGTCTTCTGCACCCCATATTGGTGAGTGGTGTCTGGGGTCTTAAAAGCTAGCAAGCTGCCATCTGAGGTACAGTAAATGATCCCATCTCACCTGAATCAGATGATCGCCACGACAATAAAGACATACGAGAAAAAGAGCCCAGAGGACAGAAAGACCCACGTATATGGATGACTGTATCAACATGTGATCAGAAGAATCAGATGTTGCCCAGCCACCACCAATGACAGCCGTGATGGGGCACACAGCATTGGGTCCCACTGGCAACACACAAAAAAGAGGGGTACACCTCACACACTCCACTTGAAGACTGTAATTGATGGTCCAATGTCCCAGGACTTGCCCTGGGAGCATGACCCCTAGACCTGCTGTTGCCCCGATCATTGTTCACTACTAAGGTCAAATCTTCAGACAGGTATGGATTGGACTCAGGGATATAAGATGATCATATGATGTGTCCACTTTATTTTTATGTATCTACAGAAAGCCGTCTTACTGGCCTCTTACTAGAAGGGAGAGGAGAGGGTGGAGATGAGGGGATAGGAGTCTGTTTGCAGGAGACGACATGCATAGAATTGGAAGGAAGAGTGTGCTGTCACCCGGCAGGGAGACCAGAGGGAACTGCAGATAGGCAGTCATGCAAATTTAACTTGAGTTGTATGCTACTTTCACTCAATCACAATTCAAAAAAAAATAAGGAAAGTCAATGTCCCTCTCCCCCATTCTTAATCCTACATCATGTCTTTGAATTACCCCTAAAGCATAACAGAATCCTAGTGGAAGATATTTCTGAAGTGGCTGCCAGGATTAAGAGCTAGGGTAGGGATGCTGTCAAGTGATTTATCACTGGATTAAGTTGGAAAATGCCAGGGAGCAGAGGAGTAAACCAGTAACAAGCATCTACCTGTAGCTTTAACTCTGCTCTACACACCCTTCAGTATGGATTACACCTCAAAATATGGAAAACAAAAATCATCCAACTGGACCAATGAGCAACATCATAATTAATGGAGAAAATAACGAAGTCATCAAGAATTTCACTTTACTCGGATCCACAATCAACACTCATGGAAGCAGCAGTCAAGAACTGCACTGGACAAATCTACTGCAGAAGATCTCTTTAAAGTGTTAAAAAGCAAAGAGGTTACTTCGACGATGAGGGTGCATCTGACCCAAGCTGTGGTATTTTCAATTACTTCATAATGCATGCAAAGATAGGTAATGAATAAGGAATACCAAAAAATATTTAATGCCTTTCAATTTATGGTGTAATGAAGAATATTGAACACATCATGGATTGCCAGAAGAATAGATATATTTGTCTGCAAAGAAGTGCAGCCAGAATAATCCTTATAAATGAGAATGGTGTGACTTTGTATGGCATTATTTTGTAAATCTGGTGGTGCTTTAACAGAAATACCACAAGTGGATAGCTTTAACAAAGAAAGGTTTATTCTTACACAGTCCAGTATGTTAGAAGCCCAAATTCAGGGTGTCTACTTCTAGGGAAGGCTTTTCCTCTTGGTCAGCTCTGGAGGAAAGCTTTTGTGCTGTATCAGTCTTTGGTCAGGGAGCATCTTGGTACAGGAATCTCAGGTCTGAAGGATGCACTCTTCTCCCAGTGCTGCTTTCTTGATGGCATGAGGTTCCCAACTCTCTGCTTGTTTCCCTTTCCTTTTATCCCTTGTAGGATAAAATGATAAGACGTGGTACAAGTCACACTCCAGGGAAAGTCCAATGGAGCAGAGAGATGACCTTAGGAAGGGATTTACAGTCCCACCCTAATCCTCTCTAACATAATCCACTATGTTAACCACAGGCAGAGATCTGGATTTACAGCATAAGAAAATCACAAAATGGAGGGCATTCACAGAAAACAGGGAATCCCAGCCCAGCCAAATTACTATACATATTTTTGGAGAGACACAAGTCAATCCATGACAGGCATACTTTGGACATGTTGTCAAGAGAAGGACACCATGCCTGGTTAAGTAGGGGGTCATCAAAAAAGACCCTCAAGGAGATGGATTAACACAGTGGCTGCAACAGTGGGATAAAACATACCAATGACTGGGAAGACAGAGTGATGAGATTGCTACAAGTCACCATGAACTCAGCGGCACCTCACAACAGTCAAGCCAAGTGCTGTCGAGTCGGATAACAACAACATGTGTGATAAGTATAAGAATGCACTATGGGCATCCCAAAGGGATTTCCTTGACATTAAAGATAAACTTAGTAACTAAGGCCTTTGTTTACTGATTCAGATGATATAAATAAGCACTGTCTCATTCTGTTGATACATCTGTTATCTATTTCTGAAAATACAATGCGAAATTGGTGTGATCATGTAACAATAATAGAATGCATACAAGCATATAATTAAAATAAACATATTATTAAAAACTGTCCTTCCTAAATACTTCTTTGAACTCTTTGAATATTATCACTATTAATTTTAGCATAAATAGTCTCTCACATATATGTATGTGTTCATTTAGTCAGCAAATCATTGCACAGTGCTAGTTCATACCGGAGAGACAATCATGGAAAAACAAAGCCCCTGCCCTCATGGAGTTGGTATACCAGGAGTTACTACATCAGATGACATGCGACAGCATATCTTTTATTTCACTTGAATCCTCCATTTTTCTTACCTGTGTTTCATATATATGGATGTTCAACCTGTGTGATGAAAACAGTTAATGTGCTCAGCAGCTAACTGAAAGGTTGGAGATTCCAGTCTACCCAGAGTGCCTCAGAATAAAGGCCTGAGGATCTATAAAAAATAAAATAAAAATCAGCCATTGAAAACTCTATGGAGACTGATTCTACTCTGACACCCAAGCCATCAGCGTGAGTCAGGCTTGACTGTACACCAGCTGGTGGTGGGGTAAAAATGGCCACAGCTCCACATGTCTAGCTCTGTGGGATAACGAAAAGGTTTACACATAAGGACATTCAGTAAGATTCTCCATTACTGCAGCTGAAAGCACTGTAGTTATCTTCTCTCTTTCAATTGTTCCACCCCTAAATAGGAGGCTTGTCAGTGTAGCAAGGTTTTATAGAACGAATGCAAAGGTAATTTTGGAAATCCAAACTTTCCTCCTTTCTCTGCACGTTCAAGCTGCTTCTCCCATCAACAGGCAGAGTCTGTTTCCACCTCCCTTGAACCTAGTCCTTCTGCCAATAGAATGTAGCACAAGTGATACAACGACAGTGCTGGACCTGGGCCTTAGGAGAACTAGCACATCTCTCCTTGGCTTTCTTGGAAGCCAGCCACCATTTAAGGAAGCCTGGGCCCTGGTAGCACAGTGGGTTAAGTGCTACGTCTGCTAATCAAAAGGTCAGCAGTTCAAATCTGCCAGGGCCTCCTCAGAAACTCTATGGAACAGTTCTACTTGGTCATGTAGAGAGAGTCGCTATGAGTCTGAATCAACTTGACAGCAACGGGTTTGGGGTTTTCTGTTTTGTTGTTTTTTTGGACTAAACAACTATCTTTACGGAAGCAGAGCTCCAGCTCTTTCTCCCTCACAGGCACTGAGTGGGTTCCAACTTCCCG
This sequence comes from Heterohyrax brucei, assembly GCA_028571685.1. Taxonomy (NCBI): domain Eukaryota; kingdom Metazoa; phylum Chordata; class Mammalia; order Hyracoidea; family Procaviidae; genus Heterohyrax; species Heterohyrax brucei. Next base: position 44,740,950 of record CM053152.1, read on the forward strand.
TCTTGGGGTTAGCAGCCAAACGCTTAACCATTGCATCACCAGAGCTCCTTAATGCATTCTCAAAAATAATTTTAAAATATATACACATACATATATACCTTCTGTCTTAGTTTCCTACTGGTGCTGTAACAAAAATACCAGAAGTAGGTGATTTTAAAGAAGTTGGTTTTCTTACGTTTCAGGACTTTAGAAGTCCCAGTTCAGAGCACTGGTGATAGAGGGAGTCTCTCTCTGTTGGCTCTGGGGGAAGATCCTTGTTTATGTCAGATTCTGTAGTGATGGAGTTCTTCGTTTCCTCAGCACTTCCCTCATGGCTTGTATCTTCCCTGATTTGTGCTTCCTTGTCTCTGTAACTATGCTGCTCCTAATAGCTCAGACGCAATTAGGTCTAGGACACACCTCAAACTATGGTACTTCACTGTCATAACAAAGAAAACCTTATTTCCAAGTGGGTTTACATCCATATATAGCATAGAGGTTAGGATTCCAACACAATTCAATTCACAGCAAACACTAATACACTAATTTAAAGAAATATATATCTTTTCAATAAAAATGGAGAGTGAGAAAAATTTCATCCTTAAACTCATTAAAGTGAAAGCACTGTGGTGAGGCACCATTTTCATTTATTAAACACGAAAGAAAAACTTAAATGATAAGGCTTGATGCTAGCTAGTTTCCAAAATTTTTTTTTTTAAAAAAGGAAAATGTCACTTAGAGGTACAGTGTGGAATCCATCTGCTTGAAAATATGCTCAAGTTTTGGTTCCCTTAGAGGTCACTAGGTAGTGCCACGCCCTAGTAACACAGAGTTTAAGAGCTCAGCTGCTAACCATAAGTTTGGCTGTTTGAATCCACCAACTACTCTTAGAAAGACTCTATGGGGACAGTTCTGCTGTGTCATATAAAGGTTGCTATGAGTCTAAATCAACTGGATGGCACTGGTTTACTATCATAAAGGTTGGCTGTTGGAAAATACCTAAAATAAGTGCTTCATAAAAAGACCTGGCAACTTGCTTTCACAAAGATCACAGACATTAACTAGTCTTTTCTAAGAATCTTCTGCACCCCATATTGGTGAGTGCCATCTGGGGTCTTAAAAGCCAGCAAGCTGCCATCGAAGCAACATCAGCTGGTCCCAGCCCACTCGAAACAGATGACAATCAAGAATATCAGACAAGAGGAAGAATGAGCCCAGGAGACAGAAGGACCCATATGATTCAGAGACTACATCAGCACAAGACCAGAAGAAGCAGATGGTGCCTGGTCACTACCAAAGATAGCCCTGACAGGGAACACAATGTAGAGTCCCTGACATAGCATGAGAAAAACAAGTGTGTGGATCAAGAACTCCATTAGATGGTCTAACAACCTGGAGGGTCCCCAGAGAACATGGCCCCTAGAGTTTCTGCTAGCCCAAAGCTGAAACCAGTGGTGAAGTCAAAACTTCAGACACAGAATGGACTGGACTTGCAGACACAGAGTGATGTAGTGTGTGTACTTTACAGTTTAATATATATATATGAGGTTGTCCTACTGGTTTCTTTTTAGAGGGGAGAGGAGAGGATGGAGAGGAGACAAGTGTTGACTGAGTGTATATTGAAAGAGTGAAAAAGAATGCGCTGTCACAGGGTGAGGAGAGCAGATAGTTAGAAAGAGGCAGGTATTCAGAGTTTTGTACGGAAAAATAACTTGGATTGTAAACTTTCACTTAATCACAAAAGAAAATTGCAGCCAAGAAAACACCACGGTGCTCAGTTTTAGACTGCAACACACTGAATCACCAGTGGTTTGAGTTGACTCCACCACAAAGGGTTTGAGTTTTGGTTTCCACAAAATCATTTAGATTCTGCAATCCAGATTTCTGGATTCACGGAGTTGCGGGAAGCCACACATGTAGCTAGTCGGACTCCAAGGACACCAAAATTTGAGGATATTTTCAACCAGATGGTTAAGTGACATTTTCCTTTTTTTTTTTTTTTAGATTGGAGCCTAGCTAGCATTAGACCATCCACCTAAAAAGTGTCCTTTTGAACCCTGAAGAAATTGGTTCCCTGGAGTTATCTTCAAGTCAAACAGCTTAGTGAAGACTGCTTGACTTTAGACACTGAGTTCTTTTGGAACAATTATTTGTGTTCAGCCAGCTTCAAGAAGCAGATACTCCAGGGTCTGAGGACAGGCTGCTTGACAATGTACAGCTTATCTTTGGTGACAGTTTCTGTAACATGCCCTGGGCTTTGATGCTATTTGTTGAGAAATTTACGTAACTCTGACCCTTGTAACTTGCTTTCTCAGTTCCCTCTTTGGAGCACCTTTTGTGTGAGGCACCCCGATTGGAATAGCAAATGTTCATAATAATATATTCTGTTACGCTAATTTGAGATGTTTTTCTAAGCGATTTAGATTTTTGACAGCTTTTTTGATGTTGTTCTTGGTAACAGGCTGCTTGATTTGGGACAGCATTTACAGCTGAGAAATGGGGATAATATACCAACCACATAGAGCTGTTGTAAGCCTCAAATGAAAACTGGCAAAGCACAATATAAGCGATTCGCTTTTCGTTCAGCCTGTTGTTCACCTGTATACTTTTGTGTCGATCCTGAGAAAGAACTGGAATTACAGGTAATCTAAATACTGTTTTAGCAAAATTGAGAGCGGGATGGGTCAGGTAGCAGAGAGACAAGAATGGTGGACGGGCAGTGGGCGCAGGCGAGGGTAGAAAGTGGACACCGAGGGCACCACTACCTTCCGCTGCCTGTCTCTCTCTCTCTCTGTCTCTGCAGAAAGAATTCCACTGTTAGCCAGATGGCCAAGGCCGGCTGACTGCAGAAAGAGAAAAATCCACAGCAATGATTGGCGGCCAGTCATCAAGGGGCTGGGCGACGGAAGCAGGAAAGATACAGCAGCGACGAGAGCGGGCGGAAGTGCGCGGCTCGCACTTCCGGTCTTTGTGACTCCCAGGTCTGAAACGGTGGCTGGTTCTTTCACTGCTTCACAGTTTCGTGGTGAGGGATACGGGCCCCGAGGCAAGGGAGGACGGGGAGGTTGCGCGGCTGGGGCGATGGGCGCCGGGTGGAGGACCCCGCCCCCGATCTGCAAACCCCGAGGTCGCGGCCCTTTGTCATGGAGGTAGTTCTGAGTGTCTTGGGGACGCAGAGGGCGCCTGCGCTCAATCCCCTGTTTTCCGGAGAAAGCAGTTATTCCCCACGCCTGTGCTTTTGTAAATCGAATGTTTAAGCAGGGGGTTTAAAATGGAAAGCGTAATCACAGATTTGTAGCAGAAATATTAGTTTATCTCTAAAGTTAATGTTAGGGTTAAATTTTACTGTTCTGCTGACGGGTTCAAGGCACCTTCTGATCGATATTTTCTTACTGAAAATTTGATCATGTTTGCTGTGTACCACAGGATGTCTACATAATTGCTTGTTGTCAGGTTTCACCATTTACATTTTTACTCTCAGTTTCTTCTGTGCTTTTCAGGGCAGAGTTGTTATTTTTACTTCTGTTGTGCTTGTTTATGGTATTTAACATGTTTCTGAAATTTAAGATTTTTTTTACTGTATTTAACATGTTTTAAATACGTGATAAGCATTTAACAAGTTCTTACTGGTTAATTTCTCCATAGATTGATTTATTCTCTGCTCAAGAACCGTGTTTCCCAGTGCCCAGCAAGGGACACAGCCCAGAGTAAGTGCCTGGTTGTTGATCGAAGGAATTCAGTGTATACCCAGTTTGATCAACTAGCAAATACTGAATAACGTTTTTATTTCCATCAACTTGTGTTTAATGTGAATTTTGAGAAATGTGTTGTTACTTACATGAATATCAACATCGCTTGCCATCATAGAAAGTAATTAGAAATAAGTATGTAAAATTGATTTCTAGCTAAGTACTGTTGTCCTCGGAAGTCTGAAGCCTATACTTAGTCTCTTAAAAATGAAGCTCGGCAAGTTTTAAGACTTGCAAAAGAGGCACTAGCACCGAAGAGTTTTCCCCTTGATGAAATCAGGATTGAAAGAGAGAAAGAAAATAATGTTTTCACTATGTAATTACTGTTAACATTGTATTCTTTTATTTCTGAAATCATGTCTTACAGTGTTAGTGGTAGGAATTCTACAGAATAGGTGACATTGAATGACATGACTGACTTTTAGTTTCTAATTTGATTATTGTGTATTTAGTTGCAATCTCTAAACCTACTCCCCTTCAGTAAATTACTGGAATGATTGGTTGGACCTCTTTGTAAGTTCTTACAGATTTCTTCACTGATAAAACTTTTTAAATTTTTTTCTTGGCATTAAGTGGAAGTTTACAATCCAAGTCACATTTCCATATAAAACTCCAAGCACCCACCTCTCTGCAACTCTGTTTGCTGTCCTCATCCTGTGACAGCACACTTTTCTACTCTTCCATTATCTAGTCAACTAACACTTGGCCCCTCCTCCCTCTGCGCCTTCTCCTCTCCACCCTGGAAAGAAACCAGTAGGAGAGCCTCATAGGAGGTCAGACAGTTAAGTCCATGGGCTTAATTGTTCTAAGTGCTACATATTGCTGAATATCACTGTAGTCCCCCTTTGAAGTCCTCCCCTGGGGAAGCTATGTACCGATATCAGAACCTACTCCAGTCTTCAAAGCAGTTTTGGAACTCTTTCTGGAATGGCCGTTGTGAACAGTGGCATGGTGGCAAGTTCACAAACTTAATCATAAAGCTGTCTGTGAGGAAGTTTCGGCCAGTAAACAGCAGTATGGGAACACCCTTCCTACTCATGTGATCTGGCCCCCAAAGACTTTTTTTCTTTACCTGAAGATAGGAAATATTGAAAGGAAAATATTTTGATGACAATTCAGGGCATCAAGGGTAATACGACTACAGCTCTGATGGCCGTTCCAGAAAAAGAGTTCCAAAATTGCTTTGAAGGGTGGACTAGGCATTAGCATCAATGCATAGCTTCCCAGGGGTAACCATAGTGATATTCAGCAATGAGGTATGTAGCACTTTTTCTAACATGAGTTGATGAACGTAATTGGCAGTCCTCCTATATATGTTAAACCATAAAGTACACACATCACCTGCGTCAGTTGTGTTCCCGATTCCAGTCCATTCTTTGTCTAAAGTCTTGGCTTCAGTTCTGGGTTCAGCTTTGGGTAGCAGCAAGTCTAGCCAAGCCAAGTGCTGTCGAGCAATAAGTCTAGATTCACTATTTAATAGTGCTTTTGTTTCCTTCAGGAAAGCCTTTGAAAGAAGAAATATTAAAGGAAACTGGGAAGCTCAAAGCTCATTTCTAGTGAGCTTTTTGCCAGCTGATTGAGCCTGGAAGGGCTATGGATTCCAGAGCACTTTCAACTCTAGTAACTCAGGATCCACAGGAACAAGAACTAATAGTAGTGAAAGTAGAAGAGGGCCTTTCCTGGGGCCAGAAATCAAAACAGGATGGGAGTGCCCAGTCCTGCCAAGAAATGTTTCGCCAGCAATTCAGAAAGTTTTGCTACAAGGAGACACCTGGGCCTCGGGAGGCCCTGGGCCGACTTCACGAGCTTTGCTATCAGTGGCTGATGCCAGAGTTGCACACAAAGGAGCAGATCCTGGAACTGCTGGTGTTGGAACAGTTCCTGAGCATCCTGCCTGAGGAACTGCAGGTCTGGGTTCAGCAACAGAGTCCAAAAAGTGGCGAGGAAGCTGTGACCTTGTTGGAGGACTTGGAGAGAGAGTTTGATGATCCAAGGCAACAGGTGGGAACAGGGAGATGTGGTGTGTAGATGGGAGAAGGAATTTCCAGGCTGGGACATGTGGTATCATCATAACAACAGTATAAAAATTGTTTCTGAGCTATAATCATGACATGACTGCTTGGGCCAATATAACCTTAAATTGTTTTCTTTCCCCATCCCTTCTCCCTAGAGATGTCCTTGTTGAATTCTTCTCTGAGATTTTTACTCAGCAGTTTCCCAGTAATAGTCTCACCAAGCTAACCATATTTTATTGACATCAGATTCCAGCTAGTCTTCAGTGTCCAGCAGTGCCGTGGAAGGATGTGACATCTCTTGGAGCATCTCAGGAGTCAACAAACATCCAGCTGCAGCCTTTACAGACACAGCTGAAATCCTGGGAACCTTGCCTGTCTCTCAGAAGTGGTGAGGAATAGAAACTCATCTGAGGACTTGCATTAATTAGGCTTCTGGTTTTGAGGGTGCACTATTAATTGCATTTCATAAGCTTACCAGACGTGAGCATCACCTTCATTATTCCAGACCAGAGGTGCTCACTGTACCAGCTTTGTTTCTAGCCACCTTCATAAACTGTAGTCAGCCCTCCTTCTTAGTTTACTTGTCATTCGTTCACTTATTCATTCATTTCTTTATTTTACAATTGACTAGAGGGCTTATACATGTCAGGTACTGTACTAGGCACTGGATCCCTATCTTATGGGGCTTTCAGGTCTGGGTAGGTGGCAGATGACCAAAAAAGCATTGCAACATAATGTAGTAAGTTACAGAATAAAGTTGACACTTGCTAGTGATGGTTTGGCCTTAGAATTCTCACCTTCCATTTGAGAAACCAGAATTCAGTTCCCAGCCAGTGCATCTCTAGCATAGCCATCACCCATCTGTCATTGGAGGCTTGTGTGCTGTTATGATACTGAAGAGATTTCAGTAGAGTTTCCTCACTAAGACAGACTAGGAAGAAAGGCCTAGTGATCTACTTCCAAATATTAGCCAGTGAAAACCCTATAGATAACAGTGGTCTGATCCTGCTGTGGAAGCGGTCACTGTGAGTTCGGGGCTGATTTGACTGAAGCAAACAAAAAAAAGATAGTAAGGGAGCGTGTAAAATGGGACCTAACCCCTTCTTAAAAGTTCAAGGAACACTTCATGGAGGAAAAGATATCTAAGACATGTAACATGAATGGCAGAAAGCCAGGTAAAAATGGAGGAAAACTATCTCAAACAGGGGCTGTAAATCCCTGTGGGAGTATAACGGCCATTCTGGGAATTGCAGGTAATCCAGCGTGGTGTGAATGGTGTATTGGTAGGTGATGACTGTTGAGAAATGAACTAAAGAGAAAAATGGGATCCAGGTAGTAAAAACTTGAATGCCGTGCTAATGAGTTTGTACAGTTTCCTGGGTGCTAGGGGTTTGGTTGAAGTGTTCAGGGCAAGGGAGTTACATGACTTATTATATGTTTTAGAACTTAGTTGTACAATAGAGAATGAATTAGAGGAAGACCAGAGTAGAGTCCCAGAGTTTTAGTAGACGCCTCTGCAATCCAGGTGCCCACAGGGAATAAATCAAAATGTATGATACCCCTACCCCAGGAAGATCAAAGGTGGCTCCTGTTCATCAATATTTATATTTTTTAATTTTAGTACAGTCGGAATGTTAAAAGTAGAGGCTGATGGAGAAGAGTTTGAGACTGATACTCAGTTTTCAGTCAGTTAAAAGTGATGCTATTCATGTGAAAGGTGTTTCCTGTATGGTGCAGCATGTTAAGTGTTCAGTGCCAGCATGAAGGTTGGTGGTTAGATTCCACTAAGAGGCACCTCAGAAGACAGTCCTGGCTGGCAATCTGCTTCCCAGAAAGACTGTGGGGCACAGTTCTGTGACATACATGGGGTCACCATGAGTCAGAATTAGCTCAGTGGCAGCTGACAACAAAAATTGATATAAATAGGAAAGTAAACTTATGTGATATGTTTAGTTTGGCGTATTTTGGTTTTTGTTGAATATTCATAAATAAAGTCCCCAGTTAGCGGTTGATTATACAATTCTAGAACCCAATAGACAAAGCTGGGATACAGCTGGTGATCTGGGGAAGTAGTAGCTTGTAAATAGTACTTGAGGTTTAGTGGGTCATTTGTAGATTGGATTCATGAGAGCCCAGCACACAATCCTGAGGAACACTCATGTTTGAGTGACTGGCTGGGCATAAGAAGGAACAGCTGTGGAAATCAGGCTAGAATTGATGGAAGAGAACATCTGTAGACGGAAGATAGGTTCCCCAAAGTCAAATGCTGCAGAGAGGCCAACTAAGTGAAATCTGGAAAGTATCCATTGGATTAAATAGTTATGATGCTGGTGACCTTGGTGAGAGCAGTATTAGTGGAAGTAAATCAGAGGAAGGCAGAAAGCAGGTTATGGAATGGAAATGAGTACAGACAACCCTTTGAAGAAGCTTTACTGTGAATGGGAGTGAGTGAGGGTTCTTGAAGGAGGTGTGGGAAAGGAGCTTTACATGCTGATGAACAGGAGTTAGAGAAAGAGGTTAAAAATAGTGGGAAAGAAGCAGTTGGTAATAACCTCTTAGAGGAATCCAAAAAAAACATACCCAGTGCCATCAAGTCTTCTGACCCTATAGACAAGTACAACTGCCCCATAGAGTTTTCAAGAAGTACGTGGTGGATTTGAACTGCAGACCTTTTGGTTAGCAGCCATAGCACTTAACCACTGCACCATCAGGGTTTCCAAAGTGAAATTCAAAGTGTAGATGGAGACCTTAGCATTAGAAAGAAAGAGGAACCCTAGTACAGCCATTTAAAGAAAAGATACATGGAAACAATGATGTATTTGTAACAGAAGCTTCTGTTTTCTCTCAAGTAGAGGATAGGTAATCACAGTTACTGGAGAAATGGAAAATGTTTGTTGTTTTTTGTCATTTCAGATTGTGAGATCAATGAATCAGCAACAAAGGAGGAAGTTTTGGGAGAAAAATCACAAGGACTCATCCCAAAACCTATATTTCGAGAAGTTAGTGAACATGAAAACTGTTCAGAGTGGCAGCAAGGAAGTGCCACAGGGGAAAAATTAAGAAGATCTCCATCCCAAGGAGACAGTTTTAGTCAAGTGGTCTTTACACATGAATCTCTAGGAAAGAGAGACCATCATGATAATCCCCAAAAAAGCATGATTCTAAATACAAACTCAGTAACATATCAGAAAGTTCATTCAGAAGAAAGACCTTACAGATGTGATATATGTGGGCACAGCTTCACACAGCATTATACTCTAACACAACATCAGAGAATCCATACTGGAGAAAAGCCCTACAAGTGTAACCAGTGTGGAAAGGCCTTTAGTTTGAGTTCATACCTTATTATTCACCAGAGGATTCATAGTGGGGAGAAAGCATACAAATGTAGCGAATGTGGGAAAGCCTTCAATCAGAGATCAGCGCTGATTAGACATCGGAAAATCCATACCGGTGAGAAAGCTTGTATATGTAATGAGTGTGGTAAAGCATTCAGTCAAAGTTCATATCTGATTATACATCAAAGAATTCATACTGGTGAGAAACCCTATAAATGTAATGAATGTGGAAAAGCCTTCAGTTTGAGCTCAAACCTCATCAGACATCAGAGAATTCATAGTGGGGAGGAACCTTACCAGTGTAATGAATGTGGCAAGGCATTCAGTCAAAATTCAGATCTGATTATACATCAAAGAATTCACACTGGTGAGAAACCCTATAAATGTAATGAATGTGGAAAAGCCTTCAGTTTAAGCTCAAACCTCATCAGACATCAGAGAATTCACAGTGGAAAGGAACCTTTTCAGTGTAATCAATGTGGCAAAACTTTCAAAAGGAACTCAGCCCTTACTCAGCATCAGAGACTCCACTCTGAGGATGAAGGTTATACATACATGCAGTGAATGGGAGAAGGCTTTCAGGTACTCCATATTTGCCATCAGGGAGTCACACTGTAGAGTAACTGTGAATACAACGGCTATTGTAAATATTTTTGCCAGATTCTTTTTTTTGTTAGAAGTGTTTAGAACTAAGTTCCATAGCATAGATGTAAACTACTAGGTCTTCAATCAGTCTAACGTGCTATATGTAGCACTTGCCTAGTGCTAATAAAAGTTGACCCTTAAAAGTTTTTTTTCTGTGACTCATGAGAATGACGGAAGACTCATTGCGTTTAACTTTTTTACTACCGTTAAGAATACCTGGGAAGTAGGAATGAAACACTGAAATCCCACTTTCCATGAGAACATCGTGGAAAGGACATCTGATTGTCAGTGCACCTGGGCCAGGATGATGTAGACATTGTAAAGGAGTCGTTCTTCATTTGCAGAAACTCAAGACACTTGACCATCCTAAATAAGGACAGTGACAGGATGATAAGAAAGATGAGGAAATAGGGTCTCATCAATTTCCTGAGCAGGCCAGAAAGTGGGAGTGAAGAGACCATACAAGTTAGTGTCTGCCAAGCACTAGGAATACAAAGGAAGATGAAGTATACAGTGTGATGAAAAAGACAGTAAAGCAGGCAAGGACACTGCAGTGTGCTCAGTGCTGTGGTCCAAAGGAAAAATAAGTAACCCAGTCTTGGATCAGGGTCTCTAAGGATGAGTAGTAGTAGTTGGGGGTGGTGGTAAGCCAGGGCAGACTGCTTTCAACAGAAGGAATACCAAAGTCCAGGAAGAAAAAGTGGCATATCTGAAATAAGAATTAAGTCCAGTTTGTGTGAAGTGAGATCATGTCTAAGATGCATGGAGCCAGAATCTTTTACTCGGAGTCTGTATTAAAATAGGTGCAAGTGGAGAAGTCTGTTGACAAAATCCACAGCCCTTGGACCATGAGGTGGTGAGGGGCTTTGTCTTAGTCTGGGTTAGCTGGAGAGATACAGCTAATAGCTAATTTGTTAAACCTGTAGGGTAGGCTAGATCTTACGTGGGCGTGGGGGAGGAAGAGTTGGAGTTCCCGAAGTCTTGCAGAGTATGAGGGCCCCTTTGTTTTCAGTATCAGAGCTGCTGTCTTGTTCCTCATAACCCCTAAGGCTCTGGGTCTAAAGCTGTTAACAGTTGTCATCATTTGTTTCTGGGGCTGTGTCTCCCAGTTGCAGTACACCCTTGGGTTGAGGTGCTTGAAATACATTTGTCAGTTTCTCTTGGGAGACTCAGTGATACTCTTCAGGCACTGCACACATGTTCAGTTACTTATATCACAATATCTTTTGTGAATTTTGTTAACATTTAAAGGAAATGACAACAAGAAATAATAGTCATGGTAAGTCAGAACTGCTCTTCTGAGCAGCCAGCATTTAGGTGCTTTTCAATGCAAGTTGAAATTATACAGATTAAGTTGGCAACGGAAACACATTCAAAAGATGTAATGGGTTGGAGGGATAAGAAAGAATTTACAAAACAATCTGTAGATGGAAATGTAGAACACTGATCATAGAGAAAGGAGAATTGTCATAAGCGTAAAAAGAAACAAGTAATGCACCTATTGGGACATACGTATACAGGCATCTGTGAGGCAATGAGAGTAGCCAAAGGCTAAGTGCCCATGTCTGGAGAGAGAATGGAAAAAAAGGTAGTAGTACTTTGAAAAGATAGTAAAATGTAACAAAATGTAGGAACTGTATTGAGAGACTCAGCGAAGGGTAGAACAGATGTTGGAAATAATTTCTTAGGTGGCTTCCATTTGGCTCTGATTTAGCTAGAAGAAGGAAACTGCCCATTCCTGTGCCATCCTCACAGTCTGCTACATTTAAGTCCATTGATGCATCACTATGTCAGTCCATTCCATTGAAGGTCCTTTGATTCTCCACCTTAGCAGGTATGATGTCTTTCTCCGGGAGCTGATCCCTTCTAATAAGTTTGAAGCATGTGAGACAGTCTCAACATCTTCACCTCTAGGAAGCATTTTGGCTGTACTAGTGAGATGTTTATTTGTTCTTCCAATAGTTGTGGTATATTAAGTATTCTTCACCATCACAATAATTCAAAGTCAGCACTTCTTAGTCTTCCTTATTCATTATCCAGCTTTTGCATGCGTCTGAAGCGATTGAAAATGACTTTTATCAGGCATACTTTAGTCTTCAAGGTGACATCTTTGCTTTTTAATGCTTTAAACAGATCTTTTGCAGCATGTTTGCATATTGTAATATATCGTTTGATTTCTTGGCTGCTGCTTCCATGGGTGTTGATTGTGGGTCTAAGTAAAATGAAATTCTTGAAAATTTGATTATTCTCTCCATTTGTCATGATGTTCCTTATTGGTCCAGTTGTAAGACCTTTTGTTTCCTTTATGTTGAAGTATAATCCATACTGAAGGCTACAGTCTTTGATCTTAGTAAATACTTCAAGGCCTCATCACTTTCAGCAGGCAAGATTGTGTCATCTGCATGTTGCAGATTGTTAATAAGCCTTCCTCCAATCTTAATACCACTCTCATGTAGCCCATTTTCTTGGATTATTTGCTCAGCATATAGATTGAATAAATATAGTGAAGGGGTACAGCTCTGATGCACAGCTTTCGTGGTTTTAAGCCACACAGTCGGATCGATCTCATGATTTTAAACCATGCGGTGTTCCCTTGTTCTCTTGTTCTGCGCACACAGGTTCTGCATGAGCACAATTAAATGTTAAGTACAACTAAATTGATGGCAAGTGGTAGAGTAGGAACAGCCAAAATGAAACTTAGACAATAGTTCTGACATGTATCAATAATGAATATATAATAGGTACTGGCCAAGGGCTTTGTGTGTATATATGAGTTATTTCTCACTTTTGGCTGTATTTTATAGATGAGGAAGTCTTGGGGTTAATGACCTGTAAAGCAAACTTTGAACCCGGACAGTAGGAATCCAGAGCCTTTCTGTGGAGCTGTTTCTGTATAGTGACTCTCAAAAAGTCCAAATAGGAAAAAAATGACAGAATAAATGTCAATGGACATAAGTAGTTTACCTCACTGAAATACAAAAATTTAACGGTTAAGGTAGCATTTGTTTTCCTAAAACTGAGAAGATTTAGGAAAATTGGAACTTTTAATGCTGTTGGTGAGAGGTGAACAGACATGGTCTCTCACAATCAATACCAGAAGCCTTAAGCATTGCCTTTTAACTTTGAAACACTACCTAGAAATACATACTTTAGAAATCATCTTGAACATCAATAGTAAATGACAAGGCATTCATGATATATTGTTAATTAAAAATATTACAAGCTGCACATACAATATCACGTTAAAATACAAGCATTAAAAATATTGGAAATACATAATCTCAAATTGCTATAGTGGTTTTCTCTGGGTAATGATATAGATTAACTTATCTTTCATTTTTTATATTTTCCAATTTAATACTGAATACTTTTAAAATTGAAAAAAAGTTAAAAAGGGAATGGAAGCCCAGGACTGTCAAGAATATGAAGTATTTACTTTCCGTAACATCTCTGCCGCATCCGTGGACTGTGATCTTCAATCTTCACTAGTAAAATGACAACAGCAAATTCACCCATCTCAGACATGGTATACGAAAAAAAGTCCTTTGGAAATTATATATCCCTTGTAAATATGTTATTTGGACGAAGGAGATTTATGGTTGAGAAAAGCAGTAGTGTTGAAATAGAAACCCAAACCAAACTCACTGCTGTCGAGTCAATTCTGACTCAGAGTAGAACTGTCCCATAAAGTTTCTAAGGAGCACCTGGCAGATTTGATCTGCTGGCCTCATGGTTAGCAAACGTAGCACTGTGGTGAAATAGAGACTACTGTTATTAGTGCTTCGCCATTCTGCAGTCATTAGCAAGGCACCTTACAACCTTGAACCCTCAGCTTAAAGGAGCTGAAGTAGATGATCTATTAAAGTCAAAACTTCAATACTCTGTGCTATTATGAAATGGGGTATTGATATGAGATGGATGTCAAAGGTAGCTGTTGTCCTCTTCATCAGCTTGTGGGGAAGAAAAGCAATTCGTGCTTCTGCTGAGGACTATCTTGTTTCTCTTGGTGCAAAACCAGTCCGGGGAGTAAACATGCTTGCCTCAAATGGATCTTGCACTGATTTTAAATAAAAATGTGCAGTTTAAGCAAGGTGCGTAGTAACTGTCAGTTTAGTGTACCCATCCTCATTTCTCCCCCCAACCCCGGCCCCCTTGTATTTCTTTGAGTTGTACTAAAAACAGTCCAGCTGAGAGGAATGGATATTTAAAGACATCTGAGATTTGGACTCTTAAAGCTCCCTTGTGAACATCTGCTTCTCTTGCCTGAAAAAGTGTATTGTTTGCATTGTTGATAAAGCAAGGGGAGTTCCCAATTAGACAAGCTTCCTATCCTGACTTGGAGAACATTTCTATGATGTCAAAAGCAAGGGTGAACCCAGTGGGCAGGCCTTGTTTACACCTTGCTTTCTGATAGGTCAGGACTAGCCAGTGCTTTTCATTAGCTTTATCATTCACAGCTGCCTTGGCTAGAACAAGTGATCATGAAGCAGTCCAAAGATCCAAAGGGTAATGGAGTATTTTTGCACATGTTTACATTGGGAACCTGCTGAGAGAGAAGGAAAATGCTGTGGCAGTCTCCCTGGCTCTTGCTCAGTCCACAGGCCTAAGCTCGGTGCTTGGCAGTTCATCCTGAAGGTGTCCATCATGTGTGATATGGACTCTTTACAGAGGGGAGGAAGAGTTCTGATTCTGGTGGACACATGATGCATATATGTGTCTAAAGAGGATATTTCTTGCTCTCATTTCCATGGTTTTTCAACCACAAAGCAGGCTCACGTACTCCTCGATTTTGTGACTTTGATGCTACAACCCCAGAGACAGGCTGTCATAGTGTCCTGATACTTTCTGGCCCAAGAAATAGAAGCTGAGAGCACTAATTCCCTGACTTCTTCCCATAAATCCTTCTCTATCCCACTGGCATGTCTCCACTCATTTTACTGTGCTCACTATTCCTGAATGATTTTCAAAGAAAAACTCTTAAGACTCAAATTTTATCACATCTTGCATTACCTTCTAATATGAAAGCAATTGAAGTATATAATCAGAGAACTAATGTTAAAAAAGCAGTTACCAGTAATGGCTGACCCAACAAAATTTTTACCAAAAATTTTAGGGTTAAAAAATAACAGTACTCCAGGATGGGCTAAGATGACAAATTAGCCACACATTTCCTCTGATACCTCTAATAATTCAGTCCTTGAGAAACAACTGAATGGAATAAATAGGACATTCTAGGAATCCCAAGATCAGGTGGAAAGCTGAGAGATCAGACTGACAGGAAGGGAAACAACTACCTTTGTCAGAAGTGGATCAGGAGTCACAGAAGGGAACACTTCTGCTGGAGTGGGAACACAGCAGCCACATGGGAACAGAGCCCATCTTTCTTGATTAGGAAGCTAAGCTTGAGACAGCTGCACCTGAGAGCAGTACTGGGGCTGGCAGTTATGTAGGGCAGTGGCACCTGAGTGGCGCATGTCTTTTCTCAACTGGGAAACTGAACTGAGGACAGCCCCAACTATAGAACCTGGTGACAGCTGGCACCTGAGTGAAGCAGTGGTAAGCCACAGGAGCACATCTTCCCTGATGTGGAACCTGAGCTGCAAATCTCTGCACAGGACTTTCACTGAAACGTCAGAAGCTAAGTGATCACAAACTCCATGGCTCAAACCTTTCCTATGTGCTGATTTCTCTCCTTCTATGCTGTCTTGCCTCCCTCCCTTTTCTGAGCTACACCAGAGGCTATATTCTGGTGCACTATCTGGACTGGAAGTGGGACATTGTACGTGTGGTCCCTGAGCTTTCCTCCCAAACTCAAAGAGGGAAATAAAGCGAAGAGTAGACGTTCCATTGCAACAAATAAATCACAGCAGCTTTCTGATGGCTCAGAGACAACAATCAGTTTCTAGTCATTTAAAGAAGCAGACCACCATGGCTTTAGAAAACTCCCAAAACAATGGATCCTGTGGATCACTCCCTACAGAGCCACAGAATACTTCCACCAGAGTGTCACAAGCTAAGAACTTGCAGACTGTCATGGTTAACACCTTTCCTACGTGCTGATTTCTCTTCCTGTCCCCAGCCTTTCCCCCTCTATATTCTATGCTCTACACCAGATGCAAACTTATGGCACACTACTCCCGAAACACAGTCTAGAAGTCTCAACAGATATAAAACCAACATCAAAAAGGATACAACAAAAACCCATAAAGGAAAATGACTCAGAATATGCTATTAAGTGGGACAAAGAAAATGTAAATGACACACAAAAAAGGGCACTAAAATAACAGCACTAAATTCATACCTATCAATAATTACACTGAATGTAAGTGGGTTAAATGCACCAGTAAAGAGACAAAGAGTAACAGGGATAAAAAAAAAAAAAAAAACACTATCCATCTATATGCTACTTACAAGAAACACACCTTAGACTTGAAGACACGAACAAACTGAAACTCAAAGGATAGAAAAATATATACCAAGCTAACAACATGCAAAAAAAGAGCAGGATTGGCAAAATTCATCTCAGAGAAAATAGACTTTAAAATAAAATCCACCACCGTGGACAAAGATGGTCACTATTTATTGCTTAAAGGGTCAATACATATGGTGGATATAACAATATTAAATATTTACACACCCAATAACAGAGCCTCTAAATACATTGAATGAATGCAACAGCACTGAAAAGTGAGATAGATCACAAGATAGTAGGAGACATCAACACACAACTTTCAGTAAAGGACAGGACGTCCAGAAAGCAGCTTAATAAAGATACAGAAGATTTTTTTTGTAACAATCAACCAACTCAACCTCATAGACATATACAGAACTCTCCACTCAACAACTGACAAGTGTACCTTCTTTTCCATGCTCATGGAACATCTTCCAGAACAGACTGTATATTAGGCTATAAAGCAATTCTTAACAAAATCCAAAGCACTGAAATAATTGCAAAGCATTTTCCCAGGCCAAAAACCCATAAAAGTTGAAATCAATAGTTGAAAAAGCAGGGGCAGAAACTCAAACCCATGGAAACTGAATAACACCTTGCTCAAAAACTTCTGTATTATAGAGGAACTCAAGGATAGAATTAAGGAAATTCTTGGAATCAAATAAGAATAAAAACACATCCTACCAGAATATATGGGATACAGCAAAAGCAGTGCTCAGAGATCAATTTATCTCAGTAAATGCACACATCCAAAATGAAGAAAGGGCCCAAATCAAAGAATTTACCCTACAACTTGAACAAGTAGGAAGAGAACAACAAAAGAGCCCTCAAGCAACAGAAGAAAACAGATAGTAAAAACTAGAGCAGAATTAAATGAATTAGAGAATACAAAAACAATTGAAAGAATTAATAAAACCAAAAGCTGTTTTTTTTAAAAAAGATCAACAACGAGAAACAGTTGGCCAACTCACAAAAGAAAAACAGGAGAATAAACAAATAACCTGAATAAGGAATGAGATGGGTTGTTTCACAACAGACTCATTTGAAATTAAAGGAATCATTGCAAAATATTATAAACAACTGTACCCTAATAGATTTGAAAATCTAGAGGAAATATACAAAGTTCTAGAATCTCATTACCTACCCATTACCTACCAGAACTAAAACAAATAAAAGTGGAACAACTTAATAAACCTATCACAAAAGAAGAAAGTGCAAAAGTAATAAAAAAAAGCCACCAACCAAAAAAAGTTCCGGGCTAGATAGCTTCACTGGAGAATTCTCCCAAACTTTCAGAGCAGCATTAATACCAATACTACTAAAGGTATGTCATAGCATAGAAGAGGATAGAATATTCCCAAATTCATTCTGCAAAGTCAGCATAAATCTTGATACCAAAACCGGGTAAAGGTAGCACAGAGGAGGTAAATTACAGAAAAATATCTCTCATAAACCCTCACCAAAATTCTAGCCAATAGAATTCAACAGCCTATCAAAAAAAAAAAAAAATCACCATAACCAAGTAGGATTCATACCAAGTACGCAGCCATGGTTCAACATTTGGAAAATAATTAATGTAGTCAAGCACATAAATAAAACAAAAGAGGAGAATCATTTGATTTTATCAATTGGTGCAGAAAAGGTATGTGACAAAGTCCAACACCTATTCATGTTAAAAACTCTCAGCAAGATAGGAATAGAAGGGAAATTCCTCAGCTTAATAAGGAGCACATACGCAATGCCAACAGCCAACATCATCCTGAATAGAGAGAGCCTGAAAGAATTCCTCCTGAGAAAGAGACGCATACAAGGATGTCCATTGTCACCATTTTTATTCGACATTGTTCTGAAGGTTCTAGCCAGAGCAGCCAGACAAAATAAAGAAATAAACAGCATCCATATTGGTAAAGAAGAAATAAAAGCATTTCTGTTTGTAGATGATACCATCTTATACACAGAAAACGCTGAAGTATCCATACGTAGACTATTGAAACTAGTAGAAAATTTCAGCAGACTATCAAGATAAAAGATAAACATAAATAAATCAGTTGGATTCCTTTACAACAACAGAGAGACCATCAAAGAGGAAATCACTAGATCAATACCATTTACAGTAGCCCCCTAAAAATAAATAAATCGAACCAGAGATGTAAGAGACCTATACAAAGAAAGTCACAAGGTTGCAAGAAACCAAAAAAGACTTACGTAACTGGAGAAACTTACCTTGCTCATGGATAGGAAGATTTAACATTGTGAAAATGTCTATCTTACCCAAAGAGATCTATATAATCCCAATACAAATTCCAGTGTCAGTTTTTCATGAGATGGAGAAACAAATCACCAACTTCATTTGGAAAGGGAGGAAGACCTGGATAAGTAAAGCAATACTGAAAAAGAGGAACACAGTGAGAGGCCTCAAATTACCTGACCTTAGAACCTATTATACTGCCACAGTAGTCAAAACAGACTGGTACTGGTACAAAAACAGACACATAGACCAATGGAACAGAATCGCAAGCCAAGCCAAGAATAGAGAATTCAGAAATAACACTATCTAGGTATGAACAGCTGATATTTGACAAAGGCCCAAAGTCCACTAACTGGGGGAAAAAAATTCTGTTTATCAAATGATGTTGGTAAAACTGGGTATCAATCTTCAAAAAACTCATACAAGACCCATATCTCACATCTTGCACAAAAACTAACTTAAAATGGATCAAAGACTTAAATACAAGAATATAAAATGATAAAGATTATGGAAGAAAAACTAGAGACAACACTGGAAGCCCTAATACATGGCATCAATAGACTACAAAATATTACTAACAATGCTAACAAATGGAAGACTGATAAATAGGAACTACTAAAAGTCAAATACTCGGGCTCATCCAAAGACTTTATCAATACAAATTCAGTAAAAAGAATAAACAGACTGCCTACATAATGGGAAAAAATATTTGGCAACCACAAATCTGAGCAGCATCTGATCTCTCTAATCGACAAGGTACAGCAAAGTATCAACAAAAAAAAGACACATAACCCAACTAAACAATGGCCAAATGACATGGATAGACACTTCCCCAAAGAGGACATCCAAAGACAAAGTAGCCAAAAGACACATTAGCCATTATAGAAATCCAAATCAAAACTACAATGAGATACCATCTCACCCCAACAAAACTGACATTTACCCAAAAAACACAAAACAACAAGTGTTGGAGAGACTACGGAGAGGTTGGAATTCTTCTACACTGCTGGTGGGAATTTAAAATGGTACAATCTCTTTGGAAAGCAATTTGGCCTTTTCTTAAAAAGCTAGAAATAGAAATACCATATGATCTAGTAATCCCATTGTGTGCAATATATCGTACAAAAATAAGGGCTGTCACATGAATAGATATGTGCACCTAAATGTTAAAAGATGGAATCAACCTAAGTGCCCATCAACAGATGAACACATAAACAAACTATGGTATATTTACATAATGGAACACTATGCAATGATAAAGAACAATGATGATTTTGGGAAACATTTCATAGTCTGGAATCACCTGGAAGACAAGCAAAAGGATAAATATTTTATGAGACCACTATTATAAGGCCTTAAGAAAAGGTTTACATACAGAAAATAATCTTTGATGACTGCAAGAGTGCAGAGGCAAGGATAGGGTTATTTATAGATTAGATAGTCAACACAAATGCAGTTAGGCGATGGGAGACAGCACACAGTAGAAGGGAGGTCAGCACAACTGGACTACACCATAAGTTAAGAGGTTTTCTAAATACAACTCCACATTTTAAAAGACAGAGTAGCAGAAACAGGGGACTGGGGCTGCAAGTTTCAGAGGACATTGAGGTCAACTGGCATAACTAGTTTTTTTCTAAGAAAATGTTCTGCATCCCATATCGGTGAGTGATGCCTGGGGTCATAAAAGCCAGCAAGCTGCCGTCTAAAGAGCATCAATTGGTCCCAAGCCACCTGAAGCAGCTGAAAACCAAGAACACCAAAAACATGAGGCAAACATGAGCCCAGGAGACAGAAGGGTCCATATTGTCAGGCGAGTACATCGGGATGAGGCCATAAGAACTAGATGGTGCCTGGCCACCATCAAAGACTACCCTGAAAGGGAACACACTGTAGAGTTCTTGATGTAGCCTGAGAAACAGAAGAGTGCAAATGTAGAATGCTATTAAAAAACCAGAGTTGGTGATGGTCCAATATCCTGGAGGGTCCCCTAAGTACATAGCCCCTGGACTTGCTGCTAGCCCAGAGCTGAAACCAGTACTGAAGCCCAACTCTTCAGAAAAAAAAGTTAGACTGGACTATAAGCACGTGGTGTGTGTACTTCTTGGCTTAAATATATATATGAGGCTGTTTGGCCAGTTCCCCTCTAGAGGTGAGAGTGGATGGCGGAGAGGAGAGGACAAGTATTGGTTGAATACCAAAAGTAAAGTGGAAAAGAGGAGTGTGCTGTCACAGGGTAAGGAAAGCAGATAGAACTGCACAGAGGTATGCATTCCAGGTTTTATATGGCAGATTGACTTGCTTTGTAAACTTCTACATAATCACAATAAAAGTAAAATTAAAAATAGTACTCAAAAAATGTTAACAATATTTCAATGGGTAGCAGCATTATGAGTGATTTATACTTGTTTGTGTATTGTCAACATTCACAATCTATTTACAATCAGGGGAAAAAACTAATTGTTAAATGATGTATTAAGTTGATTATGTATGACTCATAATAACTCCGAGGGTGCAGAGCAGAACTGTTCCATACAGGTTTCTGGGCTGTGTCATTTTGGAATCAAATCACCAAGCCTGTCTTCCAAGGCAACCCTGAATGGGTTTGAACTACGTTACCGTTAGTACCACTTAAGTACTACATTTAACAACGTGAAATCATCTGATTGTCAGCTATAGAAAAAGACTACTCACTGTCTATTTGAAAATTGCTTTACACTTCTGATTATTAGAACTAATGGCAGTCTCATAACCTTAAGACACGAAGTTTTCCCTCCCTCCAATATTCACCTCCCATATTACCCGTAACAGATAGGAACAGGAAGCAAAAATCTTGCAAGTAGGGGACTAGGGATAATAACGAGTGGTGCCACTCCCATATCCACCCTTTGATTCCTCAGTGCCTGAATTCTGGCTGTGAAAGAAACAGCACCATATATTGGATGCTGGGTTAAAGCATATACAGACTTCCAGAGAACATTGTCTCAACCCTGTAAGATATTTCCTCCCTAGCAATAATTGTGTCTTTAGAAAGGCTTCCCATCATTCTATCAAGCTAATTACTTCAGGATGATGGAGAACATGGTAAGATCAGTGAATTCCATGAGCATGGGCCTACTGCTGCACTTCATTTACTGTGAAGTGAGTGCCCTGATCCAAGGCAGTGTTGTGTGAGGTACTGTGATAGTGGATAAGGCATTCCTTGAATGGATGGTGGTTTGGGCAAAAACACTGCATGCAAGGAAGGCAAGTCCGTATACAAAGTAGGTGCCTATTCCAATAAGAACACAACACTGCCCTTTTGATTATGGAAGTGATCCAGTGTAATCAACCTGCCATCATGTTGCTGCTTGATCACCTCGAGGAATGGTGCTGCAGTGGGGGATCAATGTTAGTCTGTGCTACTGGAAGACTGGGCACTCAGCAGTGGTTATACAGAAGTTGGCTTTGGTGAGTGGAAATCCACATTGCTAAGCACATGCATAACTTTCATCCTTACACGATGCACCATGAGCACTTTGTTCATGAGCCCACTGGGCAATGATAAGAGTGGCTGGAGCAAGAGGATGACTGGTTTCAAAAGAACATGCCATCCTATCCACTGATTTTTTTTAAATTTTCCTCTGTCAAGGTCACCCTTGATGTGTGTCATGGATTGACTTGTGTCCCCCAGAAAATGTATACTAATTTGGCTGGGCCATGATTTCCAGTACTGTGTGATCAATTGCCCACCATTCTGTGATTTTCCTATGCTGCAAATCCTAATCTCTGCCTGCGGTTAGTAGACTGGATTATGTTAAAGATAATTAGGGTGGGACTGCAACACCCTTCCCCAGGTCAACTCCCTGCTCCAATATGAAGGGAATTTCCCTAGAATGTGGATGGCACCATTGTCTTTCCTTTTATCCTACAATAGAGGAGAGGAAAAGGAAGCAGGAAGAGAATGGGGACCATTAAGAAAGCAGCATGAAAACAAAACTCCTCCTTTGGACCTGAGGTTCCTGTGCTAAGGTGCTCTCAGACAGAAGAAGATTGATGCAACACAAGCACCTTTCTTCAGAGCTGACAAAGAGAGAAAGCCTTCGCCTGGAGTGGACATCCTGATTTTGCACTTGTAGCTTACTAGACTGTATAAGAAAAATTTTTTCTGTGTTAAAGCCATCCACTGTGGCTTTTCTGCTAGAGCAGTACTAAATGACTAAGACAGTGTGCATTCACATAAGACACAAATATCTTCACTTCTGTGGCTCATTCAAGGGATCTGTCCACATACTTCTTCCTCACTCACACGGCCTTGTCTTCAATTTTCCAATAATGTTACTTCTAAGTTCCTGACCACGCAACTAAACCACTGGCCACAGCCCATGATTCAATATACAGTTGCACATCTGGCCATTTCTCTTTACAAGCAAACTGAAGAACTATGCACTACTCGAAGTTTGTCCATTGGGATGATTTCCCTTTGCCACTAACCTCCAGAGAGGTCGTAGAAAAGGCCTGTAGTGCTGCTGTTGCACACTTTCAAGTGGTGCTTGTATATCACACCAAACAGCTATCTGTAAACCAGGCATGAATTTTCCTCAGTCAACCGCTCATAAGGAACTCTGAATCAAGTCATAGATATAGACTTGGAGAGAACAGGTAACATGACAGTAATATACATAATTGAAACTGAAAAATTTTCCTCCCCCTCCTTGCTGCGCCCACTCCCTCCTGACGGGACACACCCCTTTCCTCTTCACAGCCAGCTCTTGCCTGACAGGACACTCTCCTTTGATAAGCCCGGCGCCTGCCTAACACTTCCCTTGCCCCTTCAGAGCCTCATACCCGCCTAGCAGGATGCCCCCTCCTCAGAACCCTGCCCGCTCACCCCATTTGTCTCAACCACGACATCCTCAAACTGCACTATATCTACCCTCCCAAAACCCCACTCAGGGCCAGCTGTTGGAACCTGCAGAGGTCCCGTTGGCCCGCCAGCATAATAAACCAGGCCTCTTGCCTCCTCCTGGGTGTCATTCGCTTCTTCATTTTCTGTAACAACAGGAATGGGGAGAATGGGCGTTTGGGTCGCTTCCTGATGTAACTTACCTATGCTTTCAGGTCCTGCTGGGACATGATCTCATATATACCACTCCAATTTAAAGGTAGAGTGCTGCTGTGCACATCTAACTATATGAGTGGTCTGTAGGTCAAACATTAAAGTTCATGATGAGCATCTCAGGCCACATGGTAACAAGGTGGCCCATGGTTACACATTCAGTCTCTACTAAGGCCCATAAGAAGTCAAAAGCTGTTCCTCAAAGGGACAGTAGTAATCTGAAGAGAACGGCAGGTCTTTGCTCCAAAACTCTAAGGGTCTGCACTGTGAATAACCAACAGGGGCCTGTCAAAGACTCCACATAGCATCTCCATCTGCCACTGACACTTCAAGCAACATTAGATCAGCTGGATTGTATGCCCCAAGTGACAGAATAGCTTGCATGACAGCCTGGGCTTATTACAGAACCTTCTTTTGTTCTGGGCCCCATACAAAACTAGCAGATTTTGAAGTTACTTGATAAATAGACCGGAGTAGCACACCAAAATAAGAGATGTGTTGTGCCTCATATTTAGTTGTGGGAGACGCCAGATGCGATAACTTTTCCTTCACTTTAGAAGGAATATCTCAACATGCCCCAATACCTCTGGACCCCTAGAAATGTCACTGAGGTGGAAGGTGCTTGGATTTTTTTTTAAATTAATTTTCCACTCCCCGGCATATAAATGTTTTAACAGTTAGTACAGAGTCATTGACACTTCTTCCCTACTAGATCCAGTCATCATAATGTCATCAGTGTAAAGAAAGGCAAATGTGATCAAGGTCCTTGTAGACTAAATTGTGTCACACAGTTAGAGAGTAAATATGCCCTGAGGCATATCAGCCTAGTTGCTGGCCTTTCCAGCTGAAGCCAAACTGCTTTTGTTGTTACTTTGAAGCTGGAATGGAGAAAAAGGCATTTGCCAAATCAGTAGCTGCATACCAGGTAGCAGGAGACGTACTAATTTGCTCAAGCAATGAAACCACATCTGGAACAGCAGATGCAATTGGAGTCACTACCACATAAGGTTTTTGATAATCCACTGTCATTCTCCAAGATCCATCTACTTTTTGCACAAGCCAAATAGACAAGTTGAATGGGGATGTGGAAGGCATCACCACCACTTTGGCATGCTTCCAGTCCTTGATGGTAAGGAATTTCTGCAGTCCCTCCAGGTATGTGACATTTTTTGCTTTACTATTTTTGCAGGCACAGGGAGTTCTAATGGCTTCCACTTCACTTTTCCTATCGTAATACTTGATTTGTCAGGGATCCAGTATGGGGCTTTTGCCAACTGCTGAGTGTATGTATTTCAATTATGCACTCTGGATCTGGAGGCATCACTACAGGATTGGTTTGGGGATCCCTTGGACCCACTGTGAGATGAACCTGAGTAAGACTCCACTAATAAGCTGATCTCTATACGTGCCCACTCGAACCAGTGGGCAACAGTGACATTTTGGGCCTCCTAAAATTAGTGCCAGTTCACAGCTAGTATCCAGTAATCCTCAAAAAAATGTGACTGCTTCCTTTTCCTCAATGAAAAGTCATTTTCATAAAAGGTTGTAGATTCCATTGGGGAAAACTAGTAGAAAGAGTAACATCATAAATTTTTGGCAGTGTAGTGGGTCTTTCCTCAAGGAGTTGTGGATCTGTAAATTGGTTAAAAGCTGGGAATTGTTTGAGGGGATCAGGCTCTATTCTGGCGTTCAAGTTAGACTGCTGTTCATTTGGCCTAGAATTCTTCCACTTGTATAGATATGGTAAATCTTTAGTAGATTTCCCATCTATTTTACTTCTAGGGACACTGTTACTTAATAGCCAGCACCATACATTGATATAAATTAGACTATTCTAATTATTCCCTTGGTTCCAGTGTGTATTACAGTAACCATGTTCACCTTATCTTTGTCTGCTGAGTGCCACCACTAGAACCTTACCACCATGGTCCAATCTGCCCCATTGTAGTTTGGTATCGTAATTCAGTTAGGGCAGTTACCAAAGTCAAATCTGACTTAAATAAAATAGCAATAATGGCAGTCTTCAAGAATTCTGGGTTTCCCTTTACAAATTTGTTCCTTGCCTTTGTGGTACAAAGTATGTCTTCTGGGCACTATGTGTGTAGGACTGTGAGTCTATCCTTATAATACACTCTAGCATGCTAATTTCTCTAAGCCTTTGGATACTTTCTTCTACAGTATACCAAGCCAGTATACAGTACACTTTCTTCAGCTTGACTTAGTGTAGGCCATCACATAACCCATGCTTCAACAAAACAACCAAATAACCTACTAGATCTTTTCCTAACCTCTCAGGCTAAAACACTGAATGAAGAATCAGTGTTTAGCGGATCCATATTAATAAACTCAGACTGATCCAACTGTACATTCCTTGCACCTTTTTCCTGCACTCTTAATAGTCACTCCCACATGTATTCCCTAAGTTTATACTGTGCACATCAGAAACATCAAGTGTTTATTTTAGAGTGGAACTTATCTCCACCTTTTCAGGATCACTGGGTCATAAACTTAGTTATAGGTCTAGAAGCAAAACTGAGTGGTGGAGACGTGTCCCAAGAACATTCAACCATGTCTTGTAAGATATCTGGTTAGGTAACACGCCACACAATGAATCAGACATCCCCCCCGTAGATGACTCAGACAAAGGCTCTATAGGCAACCAGTGGGATAATCTCATTAGATGGTGTTGTAGGTGTTAATGGTTTCACTGAGGATAGTGATTAAGCTGACAAAGATGGAATATTCTCTTCACCAGGGATTGAGAGGGCTGTTTCTGTTGACAGGCAGGATTCAACAGAATTTAAGGGCTTAGTGTTCCCAACTTCTTGATTAGTCTGTTTATTTGTCCACATCCCAAGTTGCAGGATCTTGTTTCTGCCCTAGGAATGCACTCACTTTAACTTCAGATACCATTTAAGGTTGGAGTTCTATTGGCATTGTAATACAGCCACTTTTATGATAAGACACTGGGTTTGGTTTACATCAGTATCAACTCTGTTACTATAAGAATTAAGGCTTTCTTTCGGGGCACAAGTGGTAATTTTAGGGTCATTTATGTACCACTTTAGCTGTGACTCTGAAGCCCTGAGTGCATCTGTTTCTTTCAACACTTTGTCTAGCAAAAGTAGGTCCAACCAGTTTCCTTGCACTCCTCATTTTGACAAAACTGTAGAAAAGTTTCAAACGTGATCACTCAGAGCCTCACCTCTCACCAATTCTTGATCTGTTGGTGGTGGTACTTCACATACTTCTGTTGCCACCTCATGCCGTGGATTGGCGGTGCCTTCCTTACTCCTGGAAGCAGAGTCAACATCTTTAAGACTAATCAAGCTTGAAAATCAATTTATAAAACTCATCCTTATAGTTCTATTTCTCTAGACCAACTCATGGTTCCAAATATCTTAGACTAGGTTCTCTAGAGAAGCAAAAGCAGTTCAACACGTGTTTAGAGACAGAAAGATTTATCTCAAGGAAGTGGACCACACTGTTGTAAAAGCTAGCAAGTCCCAACCCAAGTAGAAGGCTGGATGCTTTTCCTAACTCATAGCTTCAGCAGCTGACAAACCCAAGATCAGGTCAGGCAACAGGCTACTGCCTCATGGGCTGTGGAAAAAATGAATCCAAAGATCAGTAGGCATTATGACAGGCTGCTGGCTCAAGTTCCGTGAATGAGAGGTCAGATAATAACAAGCCAGAAGCAGGATCCATAGCAAAAAAAAAAAAAAAAAAAGCCAGAAAGCATTTCCAGAATGTCCACATGTGTTAGATGCAGACCACATCCCCTTAGAAAACTCCCCTTACAATTGACTGGATGATTACATGTGTCATGGATTGCCTTATGTCCCCCCCCCCCCGCAAAAATGTATATATTGATTTGACTCAGCTATGGGTCTCAATATGGTGTGATTCCTGCCATGTGTTGTGAATCCTGCCTCTATAATGTTGATAAGGGAGAATGGGCAGCAGTTGTGCTGGTGAGGCAGGACTCAAACTACCAGCTTCTGGGATATAAGGGAGAGAAGCGAGCAGAGTAAGTTGGGAACCTCAAACCACCAAGAAGCAGCACCAAAAACAGAGTACATCGTTTGGACTTGAAGTTCCTGTGCCAAAATGCTCTCACTCGATTTGGATTCAGCCTACAAGACTGTGATAATTTCTCTTACCGAATGGACTTGTAACTGATAAATGGATTTGCAGCTCACTGGACTTTGTCAATAAAGTTTCTCTTCATGAAACCATCCACTCGTGGTATTTTCTGTTGGAGCAGTACCAGGTGACTAAAACAACATCAGATTGTATCATAGAGGTGATCGCATTGTATTACAGAATGGAGAACAACTCTATCATTATATAACTGCCAAACCACTAAGAATCACAGCCTAGGCAAGTCAGCCCATAACTTCAACTATCACACAGAGTATGACTCATGAGGGAAGGCTGGGAGCAAGTTCCCAGAAAGCTTTGGTGGACAGATGGTATGGGTACCCTTGGTGAATGGCTATGGCCCAGTCTCTTTCAGGTTTCTGGTCTCACAAACCTAATTTTTTTGGCATATAGTGATCCTTTTGGCTAGCAGCCCAAGCTTTTAGCCACTCTGCCACCGGGGTTAGTGAAGCATCCACCCTCCATTGCCCTGTCTGTAGCCCTAGAACATTTTATCCTTTGCTGTCTGGCATGATGTAAGCTTTGTGAGTAGGTGGGCTGGAGGACCCTGGAGGTGGAACTCTTCTTCCTGCTTCTGGTGCACCCTGTTTGCTTCTGCAGCCCCAAGAATGCCCAACAGTGTCACCTTCAGGTGAGTTTCAGTGGCACTATCCCTGTGGGAGACTCTCCAGAAAGTTGTGTGTCATGAACCATCTTGTAACTTCTGGTGCCTAAAAGGCAGCTTCTCACTAAATTTTATGAGAGAGTACCCCACCCACTGCTTCAGGTGAAAGTCTTTCTCATCAGAGGGAAGCTTCTCAGCAAGACCTACCAAAAGGGCCCTCGCGTCATGTATCTCCACCCTGCAGGACATGGATGGACCAACTCCAACAAGATCTGGATTTTAGCTTTTGGGGGGCGGGGGGGAGGCTCTCTTGCACATTTATTCCTTTCTTAAGTGCTCTGACTCAGCCCCAGAGATGCCCTATATCTGTTATTCCTGTACCTTTTAGAGTTCTGTTTACACTTTAGTAGGTAATCCCCTGTTACAGTTAATAATTCTTAAAATTAAACTTTCCCTGTGCAAATTGCTATGTGGTTTGCCTCAAACGACTGAGTTTCTACTGATGCAGTATTCATCTCCATCTTAGTGTGAACCTAGTACCTTGAAACATGTTTTCTCCTTTTCAAAATGGGTAATTGAAAACTTGGCATAACTAATGCCTTAATGATACTCTAAATAATCTTAATTTTATTGCACCAGCTACACTGGCCTCTTTCCAAAAAGATTCAGAGCCCCTCGGCTCATGCAGCCTTAGTCTTCCTCCTCCTCTTTGTTTTCTTGACCAATGGCCTTCAGCCTGTGAGATAGCTAGAAGGATGCCTGGCGATTTGTATCTACAACTTTCTTTCTCACTCCTTATCTCAGTCAGAGTGGAGTTGGCAGGCTAGTTCCACTAGCTGAGGAACATTTATGTAAGTTTTGTCTTTGCCTTTTACAAACATACAGATCAGAGTCCAGGTGTCCAGCATACATATCTGTGACTGAATAAAGAACTTCTTTTGGTTATTTTGTGGTATATACAATCATCTATGAGCTACATGTTAAAAATACAAAGTAATCTTTGCCAAAAATGATACATAAATTCTGATGTAAAAGATGTCTTTTGAGACTCCTTGGTGAACAGCCTGTGTTGCTGTCATGTTTTCAGTGGTATCATGCCTCTCAATAAACCTTCCTCTTTCAGACTTGGAATATGTTTCATTAGCTCATCTGCTCCAGGGCATGGACCTTCATTGGGTAACATTAGAGACTACCTTGGTAAAGGGACCAGAATATTAAAAAACCTGAATATTGATCTGTGAGTAGTGTGTGGAGAATTTTCATAGAGATCTTAATTTTTAATATAAAGTCAGAAATTACAGAAATTTCAGATTCCAAAGAGAGCAAACCACTGAAAATCCACTGCTGTCAAGTCAATTCCTATTCATAGTGGCCCTACAGTACAGAGTAGAACTCCTCCATAGAGTTTCCAATGAGTACCTGGTGGATTTGAACTGCTAAACTTTTGTTTAGCAGGTGTAGCACTTAGCCATGAAGCCACCAGGTTTCCAAAGGAGAACAACCGGAAAATATTTCTAGGCAAGAGCCCTTCCACAACATTTAATAACCCATAAAGAACCTACTTCTGTCTTTTTAAACAAACAAAAAAGACCTAGAAAGTGAACATACCACAGATGATAGCCTGAATCTCCATCTTGTGCCCAGACGGGTCCTGGCTCCTCACCTTTCCCATGGAAAGCCTGGCACGCAGGAGTTTCACTTTTGCTCTGGTTTTCCAACGGCTGGAGTTGGCTACTCAGACACATCAATGCTCGCATAGATGTCGTTTCCTTCCGGATCATTTCCCAGCTGTGAGTTGTAGTCTAAAAGAAATCTAGCACCAGCACTATGATTATGAGGACATACGAGAGGAAAACTCCTGGAGTAACAGTGCAGGACATGAGGAATCAGAAACTTACTCAGATGATTAGAAAACACTAGGACTGAAAGCCCTGGCGACTTGAAACCAATGGAAGAATATTAACTCAAAAAATTACAAACTTTATAATAAGTCCCTTCTGATAACAAAGTCAGCACCATTTATAATGGCTTTTCTGTTAACCTACAATAAGTTAAAAATTAAAAATCAAAACCAATTCTTAACTTGTAGGCTTCATTCATCAAGTTCTTTCTCCAGCTCCTCCAACAGACTCACAGCTTCCTCTCTACTTCCCGGTCGACGTTCTTGCACCCAGGCCTTCAGCAGGATGGACAAGAACTGCTCCAGCACCAGCAGCTCCAGAATCTGCTTCTTGGAGAGTGTCTCTGGCCTCAGCCACTGGTGGCAAAGCTCCCAGAGTCAGCTCAGAGCTTCCCGGGGCCCAGAGGAGTCCGAGTACCCAAACTGCCTGAACTATTGACACAGGATTTCCTGGCTATGCTGCTTCCATGAAGAGCAAATTCTTGCCTCCAAATATAATTTTCTTCTTTACCCTTCACAACTATAAGTCCTTCTTGTTCTTTTAGAAGGCTGTGGACTCTTCTGACATTCTAAGATGAGGCAGTCTGAAAAGACTCTGTGGTTGAGGCAGGGAGGAAGAGGTGGTCTGTGTCTCGGAGTTTCCTTTTGAATTCCAATTCTTCAGGAAGCTTCTGAGTTTTACGATGTTATACATGGAAGAAGTTAAAAAAAAAAAGTGTGCTCAAAATATAAACCCATGTGTAGAACTGCTCCACAGAGTTTCTGAAGTGCCTGGAAGATTTGAACTACCAACCTCTAGGTTAGCAGACATAGCACTTAACCACTACCCAGCCAGCTTACTCTAAGACATTTAATGGTGTAATCAGCAGGATTCTGAAAGAATATTATCTTCTGCATTCCCAGGAAGTCATGGAACCAGCTTGTGCCGGTACAGTCAACAGCTCCTTGTGCCCAGAACTGTCCCCTCAAATTTTCTGGGTTAGTTGAAATCAGATTGAAGCCTTCACTTATTATGAAGATGGCTCTTTGAGAGATTTATTGGCCATTGTTTCTCTGTATTTCTATTTTCTGCCATGTCTTGAGTATTTCACTGGGTTCATTACCAAATTAAGTTTGGTGGGACTGCCATCTTGTGTCCAGTCTGTTTTATTGAATTCCCTTTTCTTTCTGATGCATTGTAATGTTTTTGTGCACATTTAGGTCTTTAATACTTGCAGCTTTCTCTGGAAGATGGAGACTACCTAGCCCAAGGTTAAGCAGGAACCCTAAGTGAACTCCTGCTGATAACATGACTAAGCATTATGGCTCTGATTCCATCTTATATTTAAGCCCAAGCAAAATCGTGACAAATGCACCTCCTTACAGGAAACTATTTCAAAACAATCTAAACAACTGAAAAATATTATTCTTTCAGAGCTCTATAACCTAAATGACTGTCTACTGTCTTTCCCCAAATGGTTTCTTTTCCCAAAATGGCTTCTTTTCCCCAAAGAGTGAGGACTCCAGTGTTTGTAGTCTAACCCCAGCAGCTGATGCCCTGCTACCTTCTTTTTTTTCTACCCTCCCAGGAGTACCCCTCTCTACCTACTTATTTCACTGAAAATTCCCTTATTGAATCTTTGTATTATTTTAAGGAAATTCTAGAAGAAGTAAAATCCATCTATGAAATGTCTTTTTAAAGTTAAATATCCTAAAGAGGCTCAGAAGCCATGACAAGTTGTCCCCTGGTTAAAAGATGGACTTCACACTATTGTTAAGGAATTTCTTAACACTCCTGAAGATCTTCATAAAACTCAAAAGCTTAAAATATTGGCTGATACATATGAACTTGGTCTGGCAGACGTACATAATTTAATAAATTCATTGATACAGCCAGGTAATGCTCAAAGGTGGGGAATCTGTGACTATCAGGCCTAATGTACATGGCATGAATACAATATCATAGACCAGAGTTATTGTCCCAAACCTTACTGAAGCTACCCCAAAGATTTCCCCCTGAAAAATAGATTGGACCAAGATTCAGGGTTGCAAATAAAATGAAGATGAAAATGTTTATGATTATAGGAATGATTTGACTAAACTTTTTCAAGAGCACTCCAGCTCAAAGCTAGAAGAGTCTATATCTCTACTGCTTTCAATTCTCTTTTGTCAGTAGCCTACATCCAGGGCCCACTAAGTTAGTCAAATGCCACAAACTAGATTGGAAAAATGAAACCTCATCATAGTTAACCAGTATAGCCTATAAGCTGTCTCAGACACTTAACCAGCAAGCTAAGAATCTGAACGGAAAATAAAATCAACTAACGACCCTGTAATTACAGCAGTTGCAGACCCAACATCAGAATTGGTTGCACAAACAGGAGAGGTTCACCTGACTTAAGGCTAAGACTGGGCCCAGCAACTTGTCCTTATTTGTTACTGCTGTAAGAAACCTGGACACTTTTAAGGGGGCTGTTTGAAACTAAAAAATAATTGGGCAACCTAACACGAGATGTAGCTCATAAACAGACAGAATGAAGGGACTCTGGGGAGAAATCAAGAGATTTTTCTACCGTAGTACTTAACTCTCAGGGAGAAACTACTATTCAAATAAATGGAGAACCATGCAAATTTTTAATTGACACAGGTACTACCTTATCTGCAACAAACCCCACACATTTACAGCAGCTCGTGTCCTGGAGTAATAAAACCTCAACAATTGTGGGAGTTGCTAATCAAGAACAGATTTTCACTCATTTCCAGCCTGTTATTGTCTCTTTGGGGCCTGTAGAGGACATACATCCCATTTTTATTCAGCTTAGAAAAAACTTGTCTTTTTTAAAAAAAACCATTACCATCAAGTTGAACCTATTTTTGACTCATTGTGACCCTATAAGACAGAGCAGAAGTGCCCCACAGGGTTTCCAAGAAGCAGCTGGTGGATTTGAGCTTGCCAGCGTTATGCTTAACCTTAGTTGTTAACCACTGTAGTACCAGGGCTCCTCAAATACTCCAGTAAATTTATTAGGAAAATATCTGTTATCCAATTGAAATTGCCAAACAAAATTTTCAGAAACAAGAGAAGTGCTTTTAGATTTACCTGAAGCCAATCAGCAGATAGACTCTATGATTGAAAATACTTTAAGTGAAGAGGAAAACAGATAACTGAGACCCATTGGTTATTATAGCATCCAGCTGGGCCCCATGACAAGGGGTTACACATATTGCAATGTTAGCCATCTTAAATTCAACATTTACTAGACACCTGTCAGCCAGAAAGCCAACTTTTTATCAAGTTCTCCTTTGATCACTTCTACTATTTGGTTACATACATCTACCCCGTGATTGCTTAAATCTCACTGAACAGCTTTTTCTCTTGTAGACCAGATTTACAGAAAATTCTGTTGTTGAATACTGATTTAGTTCTATTTGTCGATGGGTCATATTTAAAGCCTGAACCTACAGGCTCACATTACTGGGTATGATGTGCTGTAACTACCTCAACTAAGGTCGTTTAAAATGCCACTCTTCCTGAAGTCACTTCAGCTCAACAAGCTGAGCTAATTATGCTAAGTCCTGCAAATTGGCTTCTGGACAGTCAGTAAAGATTTTTATAGATGTTTTGAGTTATTGGAGTTAATCATGAGTATAGTATTTATGGAAACACAGAGGGGGGTTTAATGTCCTTTGAGATCCAAATTAAAAATAGGGTCTTAGTAGCAAACCTCTTAGAAGCCATTTTACTCCCCTCAGAAATTACTCAGGTACAGTGTCTTAGTTATCTAGTGCAGCTTAACATAAATACTACCAGTGGCTGGCTTTAACAAAAATAAATTTATTTCCTCACAGTTAAGTTGGTTAAGAGTCGAAATTCAGGATGTCAGCTCCAGGGGAAGGCTTTCTCTGTCGTCTCTGGAAGAAGTGTCTGTCATCAATCTTTCCCTGGTAAAGGAGCTTATTCAGGCAGGAACTCTTGGTCTGAAGGATGTGCTCCGCTCCTGGTGCTGCTTTCTTGGTGATGTGAGGTCCCCTATGTCTCTCTGTTTGCCTCTCTTTTATATCTCAAAATAGATTGGTGTAAGACACTATCTAATCATATAGATCTCATCAATATAACTGCCACTTGTCCATCTCGTTAACATCATAGTGATAGCACTTACAGTATGTAGGGAAATCACATCAGAAGACAAAATAGTAGACAATCATACAATACCAGGAATCATGACCTAGCCAAATTGATAGATATTTTGGTGGGGCACAGTTCAATCCATGACAGCTCTGTGAACAGAGGAAATTAAAGGAAACAGTTTAGCTGATAAAACAGATGAAAAAGCCACTTCCTAGTCACCCTTTAAAGATGCTGCTCTCACTCGTGATCATGATAATTCCGCTTATGATCGTTTTGTAAAGGAAGAGATAGAGAATAATAGTAAAACAGCTAGGAAACCTGTTAATATGTCACTTGTAAAATGCTGCTGGTCATCAAAATTTGATTCAAAAAAAGTTTCCGAATCACTTTTAAACACTAACAATTAGTACCCCCCATCCCCCAAGGAGATTAAAGAATGGCAACTGAATCTTGGGCCTAATAAAAATCTCCTCTTCCCAGAATGCGTACATGTCCCTAGGATTAGAAATTACTAGCAAAGATGAAGTAAAAATATCCTATTTACAGATGATATGACCATATACACAGAGAACCCTAAAGAATCCATAAATAAAATATTGAAACTAATAGAAGAGTTCAGCAAAGTATCAGGATACAAGACAAACATAAATAAATCAGTAGGATTCCTGTACACCAACAAAGAGAACATCAAAGAGGAAATCACCAAATCAGTACCATTTGCTATAGCCCCCCAAGAAGATAAAATACCTAGGAGTAAATCTAACCAGGGGTGTAAGAGACCTATACGGAGAAAATTACAAGACTTTCCTAGAAGAAACCAAAAAAGACTTACATAAGTGGAGAAACCTACCTTGCTCATGAATAGGAAGGTTCAACACTGTGAAAATGTCTATTCTATCCAAAGTGATCTATATATACAATGAAATACAAATACAAATTCAATCACCAACTTTGTTTGGAAAGGGAAGTAAAGTACTACTGAAGAAGAGGAACACAGTGGGAAGGCCTCACACTATCTGACCTTACAACCTACTGCACTGCCATGGTAGTCAAAACAGCCTGGTATAGGTACAAAAACAGACATATAGACCAATGGAACAGAATAGAGAGCCCAGAAATGTCACCATCCTCTTACAAACAGTTGATATTTGATAAAAACTCAAAGCTTGTAAACTGGGGTAAAAACAGTCTCAAACAAATGGTGTTGGCAATATTGGATATCCACCCATAAAAACTGAAACAAGATCTATGTCTCACACCGTATGCAAAAACTAAATCAAAATGGATCAAAGACCTAAATATCAAACCTGTAACAATAAAGATCATGCAAGAAACAATAGGGACAATAATCGAAGTTCTAATACATGGCTTAAACAGACTAGAAAATCTGACCAACAGTGTACAAACAACAGAAGAGAAAATAGGTAAATGGGAACTACTAAAAATCAAACACTGATGCTCATCCAAAGAGTTTATCAAGAGAGTTAAAAGACTACGTACAGAATGGGAAAAATATTTAGCAACTGCTTATTGGATTGACATGTGATTTCCATAATCCACAAGGTACCACAAAATATTAACAAGAAAAAGATGAATAACCCAATTAAACAATGGGCAATAGAGATGGACAGACACTTCACCAAAGAAGACATCCAGGCAGCTGAAAGACACATGATGAAATGCTCATGGTCACTGGCTATTAGAGAAATTCAAATCACAACCACAATGAGATACCATCTCACTCCAATGAGGTTGGTTATAATCCAAAAAACACAAAACAACAAATATTGAAAAGGTTGTGCAGAGACTGGAACTCTCCTACACTGCTGAGGGGATTGCAAAATGGTATAACCTGTTTGGAAAGCAATTTGGCACTTCCTTAAAAAACTAGAAATAGAAATACCATATGATCCAGCAATCCCACAGAAGTAACGGCTGTCACACAAACAGATACATATACACAAATGTTTATTGCAGCACTGCCCACAATAGCAACAAGATGGAATCCACCTAGGTGCCCATCAACAGATGAATGAATAAATAAACTATGGAACACTGCAATGATAAAGAACAATGATGATTTTAGGAAGCGTCTCATAACCTGGTTTCAACTGGAAGACATTATGCTGAGTGAAATCAGTCAGCAGCAAAAGGACAAGTATTATATGAGACCTCTGCTATAAGGACTGAAAAATGGATTTATGTACATAAGAAAAGACTTTTTGATAGGTGCAAGGGTGGGGATGGAGGGACAGAGTTGTTCATAGATTAGATAATTAGATTTCATTATGAGAAGAGAGTGAAAGCAGGCAGTAAAGGGCAGATCAGCATAACTGCACTACGCCATAAACTGAAAGGTTTTCTAAACTCAACCCAACATTTCAAAGAATAGAGTAACAAGGACAGGGGTCTGGGGACTATGTTTTCAGAGGACATCAAGGTCAATTGGCATAAATAGTATTTTGCTAAGAGAGTCTTCTGTACGCCACATTGGTGAGTGGTGTCTGGGTCTTAAAAGCTATCAAGCTGCCATCTGAGGAACACCAAAAGGTCCCAAACCATTTAGAATAGACGACTACCAAGAACACCAAAGACATGAGGAACAATGATCCCCAGTGACAGAAGGACCCATATGAATGGGAGACTGAATCAACATGAGACCAGAAGATCCAGACAGTGCCTGGCTACCACCGAAGGCAGCCGTGGCAGGGAGCGCAATGCAGAGTTCCTGATACAGCATGAGCAATGAGGTGTGCAGTTCAAGAACTCTACTAAAAGACCAGAACTGATGGTCTGCCAACCTGGAGGGTCCCCTGGGAACATAGCCCCTAGGTTTGTTGCTGGCCCAGACCTGAAACCAGTACTGAGGTCAACTCTTCAGACAAGAATAGACTGGATTTGGGGTCACAGTGTGAGCATGTGGTGTGTGTACTTCACGGTTTTATATGTTTATAGGAGGCTGTCCTACTAGTTTCTTTCTAGATGGAAGAACAGAAGGTGGAGAGGAGGGGCAGATGTTCATTAAGAGGCTACTAGAAGAGTCAAAAGGAGGAGTGTGCTGTCACAGGGTGAGGAGAGCAGATGGAGTCGCAGATGGGTGTCCATGTGAAATTGATTGGGATTGTACACTTTCACTTAATCATAATTTTTTAAAAAGAGAAATTACCAGCATTATTAAACACAAATAATGACAGATG
Source organism: Heterohyrax brucei (assembly GCA_028571685.1). Classification (NCBI taxonomy): domain Eukaryota; kingdom Metazoa; phylum Chordata; class Mammalia; order Hyracoidea; family Procaviidae; genus Heterohyrax; species Heterohyrax brucei. The sequence goes on from CM053152.1 coordinate 44,778,443, forward strand.
AATTAGTCAGCGATCTAGAAGTCCATTGGACAGGAGATTTTTTTTTTCTTTTTGTTTTCTGTTGGTAACATTTTCTTTATATTTTTATGCTTCAGATAATAAACCAAACTAGTTTCTCATTAAATAGTTAGTACACACATTGTTTTGTGGCATTGATCACTAACCCCACAACATGTCAACACTTTCCCCTCTCAAACTCGGGTTCCTTGTTACGAGCTTTCTTGTTCCTTCCTGCCTTCTCACCCTTGCCCCTGAGCTAGTGTACCCCACTAATCTTGTTTTGTTTTATGGGCCTGCCTAATCTTTGGATGAGGGTGAAATTCGGGGATGACTTCATTACTGAGCTAAAAGGGTGTCTGGGGGACATACTTTTGAGGTTTATCTAGTCCCTGCTAGGCCAGTAAGGCAAGTTTACTTTTCTGAGTGAGAATTTTGTCATACATTTTTCTCCAGCTCTGGGACCCTCTACTGTGACCCTCATCAGAGCACTCAAAGATGATAGCCAGGCACCACCCAGTTGTGCTGGACTCAATCTGGTGGAATTTGTGGTAGTTGTGGTCCATTAGTCCCTTTCACGAATCTTTCCTTTGTGTCTGTGATTTTCTTCATCCTCCCTTGCTCTTGATGGAGTGGCACCAGGAAAGTATCTTAAATGGCTGCTCACAAGTTTTTAAGACCCCAACACTACTCACCAAAGAAGAATGTAGAACATTTTCTTTATAAACTTGGTTATACCAGTTGAGTTAGACGTTCTTGGAGACCATGGTCAGTGGGAAGCTTTTTCTATCACTGTAGATTGTGTTTTTTCTCCTAGTTTTAAAGATCACATACCCTCCCTTGTTTTAAGCCTATCAATGCTCCTTGTAACCTTTTAACAGTTATGTATGGTCTCTTACATTGGGAGACTTTTTCAGATGATGAACAAAATTTTAACATGCTTGTAGAGAAACCATTTAGGTCTGCAGAAATTGACTTAAATGATTCATTTGAACAGCAAAAATCACCCCACATGATGAGGTTGAATAATGGAAGAACTGTAATTGTTCCCAGTGCCCCACCCCTGGAATACAGATGGGAACCAAAGGGAAGTCAGTCCTCCACAGATTCCTGCAAGCCCCTGTACTGGAGGTATTGCACAAGAATACCCTTTTGGGAAGAAATAAGATGACAGAAGTTTTAAAAAATACTGGTGGGAACATTTTTTTATGAAGTCATTGGACAAATAGCTTCCCAGTGTTCAATTTGCTCTCAGTTTAATCTAGGTAAGCCTTGGAAAGCTCCACCTGGAAGGTTTCCCTTCCTGTCAGGACCAGTGCTTGAATGGCAGATTGAGTTTATCCACCTTCTCTCCTAAAGTGGTTACAAATTTGGATAAGTAATGATTTGTAGATTTTCTCACTGGGCAGAAGCTTTCCCTAGTCATCAAGCTCCTGATGTGTTTGTGGCTAAGAAACTTCTTAAAAATATTATCTTCACTTGGGAAACTCCAAGGATCTGGTATAGTGACTGAGGTGCTACCTCTGGTCCTCTTAAATTTAAGAACTACTCTGTTTGGACCTCACAAACTGACTCCTCATGAAATTATCACTGGAAGGCCAGTAGTCTTCCCCTATTGGATGACATGCCCTGATTCAAATTTAGTTCAATTTAATTTGCTATGATATTGTAAATCTTCGATCCAATGTTACAAAGAATATTTTACACAGGTTAACAAAGCTTTTGATAATCAAAAGCATTAAATAACTAAATTACCTAATATTCAACCTGGAGATCATGTTTACTGGAAAAGATACCAATTAAAAAGAATCCCTCAAATCTGAATGGAAAGGATCTTGTTTGGTCTTCCTCACTAATCTTTGTGCAACTAAAGTACAGTGGGTTAAGGCTTCAATTCATTTATCCCCACTAAATAATCCTTACTCCCACATGTACTGTTGAGCCTCATTAAGGTTTGAAATAAAAGTTCAAATTTCCCCAGGAAAAAAAACAGATGATGGCTGAGTCGACTACTTCTTCAAGATCTTTGGACTTGGTCTGAAGATGTGTGTGCAGCCTGCACTAGAAATTAGAATGGTTAACTTTTTATTTACCATTTTTGTATGTGTTTGTATTATTACTATCATATATCATTGCAGAACTATATCCTGGTAGTTTTGGTGATTATATCATTCCACTTGGTATCTCTAAAATAAGTTGCTTAAATTGTGGATTTAACTCTTTTGAATTTTCCTTAGTCACTGGAAATTTTGATGATTCTAATGATCTAGCTCATTTGAAGTGCTACTTTCTGACCAGTATTGTCATTTTTGCTTAATTTGAAATTATAACTTACCATTGATTTTGAAACGGCTTTTGTATTATTAACTCAAAATTTTATGTTGAAAAATTTAGCTGTAGAGGTACTAAGAATTTGCTTTGTGGTTATCTTAATCATTTATGGGCTGCTCTGTACTAATCCTCAAGTAATAAAACCACAGACACAAGAGGCTGAAGCTGTGATATGGAAAAGACATTAAAATAGTACCCAATACATTTTAACAAAGTTCTGTTGCATTTATAGTTTGATTTCAGTTTACTTGAATCCACAATTGGTGCCCCTGAAAGCAGCAGTCAGGAGATCAAACTACATGTTACGTAAATGTAATCTGCTGCAAAAGACCTTTTCAAAAAGTTCAAATTAGAGTGCCACATTGAGCACTGGGGTGCATTTAACCCAGACTATTTGACCGGAGTATTTTGGGTGGCCTCGTAGGCATGTGGCTATTGGATAGTGACTAAGCAAGAACAAATAAGAATTGACACTTTGTATTAGGGTGTTGGTGAAGAACATAGAAAGTGCCATGCAAGGAAAGTGAAAAAATCTGCTGTGCAAGGAGTAACTAATCAGTTGGAGCTGACTTGATGACTCCTAACAATGATAAAACATTTCCACACGCATAATACTTGAGATCTTAAGTACATGTAAACAAGCAGCCATTCAGAATACAGGTCCCACAACTAAGTCCGTGAACTTAATTGTTCTAAGGGCTACATACCTCACTGCTGAATACCACTGTGGTCACCTTCAAAGAACTGCCCTTGGGAAGCTATGCACTAATGCCAGGGCATAGTCCACCCTTCAAAGCAATTTTGAAGTTCTTTCTGAAATGGCCATTGCACACGATGGCACGGTGGTATAGCTGTCCCTGAGGGAGTTTTTAGCCAATAAACAAATAATTGTACTGGAATACTCTCCCTACTCACCTGATCTGGCGCCCAGTGAATTTTTTTCTTTACCCGAAGATAAAGGAAATATTGAAAGGAAGACATTTTGATGACATTCAGGACATCAAGGGTAATATGACAACAGCTCTGATGGCCATTCAAGAAGAAAGGGTACCATAATTGCTTTGAAGTGTGAACTAGGCACTGGCATCGGTGCATAGCTTCCTAAGGGAAGTACTTTGAAGGTGGCCATAGTGATATTCAGCAATGAGGAATGTAGCACTTTTTTTTGGATGAGTTCCAGAACTTAATTGCAGTCCTAATAAACTGTGGTGGTCAGGATTATGTCAACTTGGCTACTCCATATTTGGCTGATGTATTAAGTGGCAGGGAGGGGTTTGTGGTGGCTTCCCGCCCCTCAGCTATCATCTCTCGACCTTCCACTACTACTGCTAGTCTGCTCACTGTAGCCAGGAGCTCCTGCTCTCTTCCTGCGGCGTCTGGTTCCTGGACTTGAGCTAGTAGCTGTTGGAGTCATCAGTCCTTACAGTTGGCACTTGAGAGTCCTGCTCCCTGACCTGCTGATCCTGGGTTCGCCAGCCTCTGCCACTCCATCTCACCACCAGTTTGGGATCCAGCGACCTACGCAACCGGTGACCTAGAACTCTGGTCTCTGACCTGCTGGCTTTTTGGGTTCCTCAGCTTCCGTGGCCATGTGAGGCTTGTGCCAGAACTTGGGACATTCAGCCTCTGTGATTGCATGAGCTGTTTCCTATATCTATACCTATCTATATATATATATTATAAATCTTTCCTTGTACCTACACGTGTTACTGGTTTTGCTTCCCTAGAAAACTTAGCCAAAAACATAAACATATGCTAGAAGTCTGTACAGAAGAAAGCCTTCTTTCAAAACAGTGCTTAGTGAACTAATTAAATAATTTTGCATAAAACCCTTGGCTGAAAGGAGGGAATGTGTGAGGGAATTAAAGAAAAAAATGGCTTTGAGATACTAGCCAGTTTGAGGATTGGTTGCTATTCCTTGTTCACTGGTTCCATTTTTACCCAAGCAGAAACCATCTTCCACACTGTTTCTAAGAAAAGAATGTACAGTAATGATGACACAACTACACAGCAACCCTTACCTGTCACATACTCTTGTAATTACCACCTTTAACCAGTCTTAACCCTTTAAAGCCAATCACCTTACAGAGCCTGCCACAGAAAGTCTTGCCTTATGAGTTCTGCCACAGGAATTCTTGCCCTGAGAGTTCTGCCACAGTAATTCCTGCTTTACAACACGAAGTCCTACTTTAAAATGATCTACTACAAATCCAATAATGTCTTGCGATGATTTAAGCCTGTAATTGCTAATCATGCAATGCCTTCGAGTGATGTAAGTTTGTAAATACCAATCAAGTAGCGTGTTTCATATCCATGGTTCCCCTGCTATAAGACATCATTGCTAAATTGCTACTTGTGGTTTATGGCATTCCACCACACAGACTTCAATCTACTCCCAGTTTGAACTGTCTCTTTTGTTTTAATACAGTTCTCAATTTTTACATTAATCAGAGTATGGGTGCTTACCCTAAGATAATATTCACAGACAAATTCTTGGAAGCACACAACCTGCCCAAACTGACTCAAGAGGGTACAGAAAGGTTCTACAAACCTGTAGCACATGAAGAAATCGAATCAGTTATCAAAAACCAAAAACAAACAAAAAACCACTCTTGGACCAGATTGTTTCACTGGAACATCCCACTAAACATTTGTGGAATTGTCACTAGTATTGTTTAAGCTCTTTGAAAGACAGATAAGGAAAGATTACTCCCTAATTTGTTCTATGAAGCAAACAACCTGGATAGCAAACCAGACATAGACACCACAAGAAAGTAAAAATATGGCCAACATATTTTATGAAAATGTTGTCTTGGGGCACCATGGAGTCAGATCTGACTCATAGTCTTATAGAACTTCCCTTCTAATCCAAATACTTTTGCACATATGTACAAAAGAATGAAACACTGCCCAGTCTTGCATCATGTCCACAATCATTTTTACACTTAAGTCCATTGTTGTCACCACTGTGTCAATCCATCTCAATGAGGGTCTTCCTCTTTTCCACTGATCTTCCACTCTACCAAGCATGATGCTCTTCTCCAGGGGCTGATCTTTCCTGACGACATGTCCAAAGTATGTAAGATGCAGTCTTAATGTCTTTGCTTCCAAGGAGCACTCTGGTTGTACTTCTTTTGGAACAGATTTGTTTGTTCTTTTGGTCCATGATGCATTCAACACTCTTCTTCAACACCACAATGAAAAGGCATCAATTCTTCTTCTGTCGTCTTTGTTCATTATCCATGTATGATGTGATTGAGAATACCATGGCTTAGGTCAGGCACACTTTAGTCTTCAAGGTGACATCTTTATTATTTTATGATAGTACAGGCAAAAATCCTCAACGTAATACTAGTGAACAGAACATTAACAAAATATTAAAGCAATCATATACCATGATCAAGTAGAATTTATTACAGGAATACAGGGATGACTCAATGTTATAAAATCAATCAACATAATACACCACATCAACAGAACAAAGGAAAAGAATTACATGATCATCTCTGTGGATGCAAAAAAAAGTATTTGGAATAGAAGGGAAGTTCTTCATTATTATTCCAGGAATATGTGAAAAGACAAAAGCCAACATTACACTTAATGGCAAAAGACTGAATTTTCCCACCAAAATCAGGAAAAAGACAAGGGTGTCCTCTTTGACCATTTCTATTCAGTATCACAGTCAGAGAAATAAAATAAGAAAAATATACTCAGATTGAAAAGAAAAAATAAAATTACCTCTATTTGCAGATGATAAGATCCTATGTATACAAAGTCTCTAAGAGTTTGTAAGAAAACTGGAATTCAGCAGAGCTGCAAGGTACAAGGTCAACAAACAAAAATCATTTGGGCTTCTATACACTGGCAATGAGAAATCTGAAGTGGGAATTAGGGAGACAATTCCATTTATAATAGCATCTAAGAGAATGAAAATATCCAGAATAAATCTTAGCAGGGATCTGAAAGTCTTATGCAATGAAAATTATAAAACACTGCTGAAAGAGATTAAAGAAAACTTAAATGGAAAGATATTCTATGTTCCTGGGATGGCAGAATTAATATTTTAAGGTATCAATATTACCCAAAGCAATCTATATGAGAGTAATTCAAAAAGTATTGCTAAAAAATCATAGAAGGCTTTATTAAGCAAAAATAAAACCTGTGAAGCCATTATTTTTGACATATTCTCCACCTAGGTCAATACACTTCTGAAGGCAGTGTTTTGATCTCTCTAACCTTACCTCGGAGAGTTCTGCATGCTTTGATTTATACTATGTTGAAATGTCAGTTTCAGGCTCCTTGAGGTAATCAAATCATATTCCTTTTAAACACTCTTTGAATTATTGGAACAAAAGAAGTCTAAAAGAGCACGATCAGAGTTGCAGGGCAGCTGGAGTAAGATATTCCCACAAACTTTTCAGGACAGTTCTTGCTACCCTCGGACAATGAGGTGATTTTCATGCTAGAAAAAAAATTCTTCTGCTCAAGCTTCCTGGCCTGTTTCTCACCAATGCAATTTTCAACTTTCTTAAAATATTTCATAATAAACCCTTGTGATTGTTCTGTGCCCTTATAGAAAATCTATCAAGATTATCTCTTTAGAATTAAAAAAAAAAAAAAAGTAATCAGTATTACCTTGCGAGCAGCCTTCTCCCTCCTGGCTCATCTTTAGGGTCTCCCCACATTCCTCGAAGTGCTTCCTCCATCTAAAAACTCTTGTTTTTTATGTGGAAGCATTCCCACTAACTTGTTGCAAAGTTTTATTGATTTAGGAAGCTGTCTACTTGAGTTTTGTTAAAAATTTAATATTAGCTCTGACATCAAAATTATCTTTACAGTAACTGAAACAGCCTAATACTTATAACAATAGACACATAGATCAAAGGAATAGAATTGAGAATCCGGAAATAAACCCACATAACCATTGTCACTGATTTTTTACAATGGCGCTGAGTCCATTCAATGATGAAGGAGGAGCCTCTTCAAAAAGCAGTGTTGGGAAAACTGGATTTCCACATGCAGAAAAATGAAACATGATCTATGCCTCATACTATACAAAAAAGCAAATTCAGTTTGGGTTAATGGCCTATATGTGCAAACTAAATCCACAATATTATTAGAAAAAAATGCAGGGGGAATGCTATGAGGCCTAGCTTTTAACAGTAGATTATCTAACATAAAATAAAAGTACAAAAAGATACAGTAAATAGATGGGGCTTTGTAAAACTTAAAAACTTTTGCCTGTCAAAAGACTTTACCAAAAAAGTAGAAAGACAAGCTATGAACTAGGAGAATATCTTCGGTAACCATACATTGGAGGAGAAAATAATAACTAATGTGTACTTTGACAATTTAACAGCACACAAAAAAAATCCCAATTATAAAACTGGCAAAGGACTTGAAAACCCATTTCACCAAAGAATACATCCAAATGGCCACCAAACACACAAAAGTGTGCTTAATATCATTAGCCGTCACACAGATGTAAATCAAAACTACAAGGAGATACCAATACATTGCCACAAGGATATTTAAGATTTAAAAAAAAGAAAGAAAAACAGAAAATAGCAGATGTTGGCAAGGATGTAGCAAATTGGAACCCTTATCTATTGCTAGTTGGAATGCAAACTGATACAGCCATTGCGGAAAACAATGTGACAATTACTAAAAAATAAAAATAAAAATAGGACTACTACATGATACAGAAATTCCACTGCTAAGTATATACTTACAAAACTTGAAATCAGAGACTCAGAGACTTGTACTCCAATGTTTATTGCAGTACTATTGATGATAGCAAAGAGTGGAACTAACCTAAATGCTCACCAACAGATGAATGATAAACAAAAGTGTTACATACATACAACAGAATATTTCTCAGTGAGTAGAAGAAAACGAAATCTTGATAAATGCTGCAATATGGATGAAGCTGGAAAACATGAATGATGCTGAAACAGATAAGTTAATCTCAAAAGCACAAATATCATATTTTTGTATAAACATCATTTATATAAAAAGGCAAATTTATAGAGACTAAAGTTTATTAGTGGTTATCAGGGGAGGAAGAGGTGGAAAGGGGGAGTTAAGGGTGGTGGAAAAATCACATCGACTAGGGACAGGGTTGGACAGCTGATTATGGGATTTGCTGTCAATAAGTTATACACCAAATTGGTCTGGTATACTTAGGTTAACCTAAGAAGCCCATCCCCAATGTGTTACTGTTTGTTTTACAGGCTTTTTTAATCTTTGCTGAAAGGTGGACTTTGAGTGTGGCCTAATTTCCAAATTAGCAGGGTCTCTGTGGCCGTAGTACTGGGGGGTTCCTCAGTCTCTATCATTCAGTAAGCCTGGTCTTTTGTTTTTGTGAATTTTTATTTTATTCTGTGTTTTTCTCCTCCTCTGTCAAGTACCATCTGTCTTAATCCCCATTAAGCATTCACGGTTTCAGTTTCAAAGATTACACCAAGGAAATGGTGTCAAGGGTTCATCTAGCCCCTGTAGCTCCACAAAGTCAAGAATTCATTACAATCTAATATTCTATTCTGCGCATTCCCCTTTCTAAGCTGAGTTTCCTATAAAAGCATTATCAAAATATTTAGGAATGGTACCCAAGCACTATCCAGTATATATACCGTAAGCATTCCCCATATGTCCATCAGTTCGTTGTGCTGTGGGGGCTTCCATGTTGCTGTGATGCTGGAAGCTATGCTGCTGGTATTCAGATACCAGCAGGGTCACCTATGGGGGACAGGTTTCAGCTGAGCTTCCAGACTAAGGTAGAGTAGGAAGAAGGATCAGGCATCCTACTTCTGAAAAGAATTAGCTAGCAAAAGTCTTATGAATAGCTGTGGAACATTGTGTGATACAGTGCCAGAAGATGAGCCCCCTGGGTTGGAAGACACTCAAAAACTGACTCAGTAAGCTCTGTCTCCTAAAAATGGAATTGACCTTAGTGACGTGGATGGAGTCAAGTCTTCAAGACCTTCATTTGCTGATATGCCATGACTTAAAATGAGAAAAAACAGCTGCAAACATCCATAAATAGTCAGATGTGGAATGTACAAAGTATGAATCTAGGAAAAATGGAAGTCATCCAAAATGAAACGAATACATACATATTAATATCTTAGGCATTAGGAAGCTGAAATGGACTGGAACTGGACAATCATATGGTCTCCTATGCTGGGAATGATGACTTGAAGAGAAATGATGTTGCATTCAGTCTCAAAAAGAACATTTCAAGATCTATCCTGAAGTATAATGGTGTCAATGCTGGGACAACATTTATATGTCTACAAGGAAGACCAGTTAATGTGACTATTATTCAGATTTACACACCAACCACTAAGGCCAAAGATGAAGAAACTGAGGACTTTTATTAGCTTCTGCAGTCTGAAATTGATCCAACTTGCAATCAGGATGCATTGATAATTACTAGTTACTGGAATGCAAAAGTCGGAAACAAAGAGGAAGGATCAGTAGTTGGAAGATACAGCCTTGATGATAGAAATGATGCCAGACATCGCATGGTAAAATTTTGCAAGACCAACGTTTTTTTTTCATTACAAATATCTTTTTTCACCAACACAAAGACCAACTATACACACGGACCTCACCAGATAGAATACACAGGAATCAAATTGACTACATCTGTGAAAAGAGATGACAGAAAATTTCAATATCATCTGTCAGAAAAAGGCCAGGTTCTGCTTGTGGAAAAGACCATCAATTCCTCTTACAGAAGTTCAAATAGTGATTAAAAACTATCTCATTAATAGATTTGATGTACTGAACACTAGTGACCCAAGACCAGACAAATTGTGGAGTGACACCAAAAACATCATGAAGAAAGCAAGAAGTCATTAGAAAGACAGGAAAAAAGAAGAGACCAAATTGGACGTCAAAAGAGACTCTAAAACTTGCTCTTTAGTGTCAAATAGCTAAAGCAAAACAAAGAAACGATGAGGTAAAACACCTGAACAGGTTTCAAGGGTAACTCAAGAAGACAAAGTAAATATTACAACGACTTGTGCAAAAAGCTGCAGATAGAAAACTAAAACACTCTGCATTTCTCAAGCTGAAAGAACTGAAGAATAAATTTCAGCCTGGAGTTTCGATAGTGAAGGATTCTACAGGGAATATACTAAACAGCACATGAAGCATCAAAAGAAAATGGAAGGAAGACACAGACATTGTTCCAAAAAGAATTCCTCAGCATTCAGCCACCTGAAGAGCTAGCACATGATCAGCAACAAATAATACTGAAGAAAAAAGGTGAATGTGCACTGAAGGCATTAGCAAAAAAAGCCTCCAGGAATTTGTGGAATATCAGCTGAGGTGTTCCAACAGACAGATGCAGCACTGAAAGTGCTCACTTGTCTATGCCAAGAAATTTGGAGGACAGCTACCTGGCCAGTCAACTGGAAGAGATCCATATTTATGTGTTTTCAAGAAAGGTGATCCAACAGAATGCATAAACTACTGAACACTGTCATTAACATCACATGCAAGTAAAACTTTGCTAAAGATCATTCAAAAGCAGCTGCAGCAGTTTGCTGACGGGGAACTGCTAGAAATTCAGGCCAGATTCAGAAGAGGATGTGGAATGAGGGATATCATTGCTGATGTCAGATGGATGTTGGCTGAAAGCAGAGAATACCAGACAGATGTTTACTTGTGTTGTATTGACTATGAAAAGGCTTTCAACTGCATGGATCATAGCAAATTATGTATATTGTGGAGAATGGAAATTCCAGAACACTTAATTGTGTTCATGAGGAATTGGGAAATGGATCAAGAGACAGTCGTTCAAAGAGAACAAGGGGACACTGCATGGTTTAAAGTCAGGAATGGTGTATATTAGGATTGCATCCCATTACCACATTTATTCACTCTGTATACCAAGTAAATAATCTGATAATTTAGACTGTATGAAGAAGAATAGGGCAGCAGGAATAGAGGAAGACTTACTAACAACTTGCATTATGCAGATGATAAAGCCTTGCTTGCTGAAAGTGAAGAGGACTTGAAATACTTACTGATAAAGAACAAAGACTATGGCTTTCAGCATGGATTACACCTCACCATAAAGAAAACAAAAATCTCTACAACTGACCCAATAAGTAACATCATGATAAATGGAGAAAGGATTGAAGTTGTCAAGGATTTCATTTCACTTGGATCCACAATCAACACCCATGCAAGCAGCAGTCAGGAATTTAAAAGACACGTTGCATTTGGAAAATCTGCTGCAAAAGACCTCTTTAAAGTATTGAAAAGCTAAGATGTCACCTTGAAAACTAAGGTGTGCCTCACCCAAGTCATGATAATTTCAATTGCATCATATGCATGTAAAATCTAGACAGAATAAGAATTAATGCCTTTGAAATGTGGCATTGAAAACAATATTGAAAGACTGCCAAAAGAATGAACAGATCTGTCTTGGAAGAAGTGTGACCAGAGTGCTCCTCAGAAGTAAGAATGGTGATGTTATGTTTTACATACTTTGAACATGTTGTCAGGAGGGATCAATCCCCAGAGAAGGATATCATGCTTGGTAAATTAGAGGGTCAGTGAAAAAGACACAGCAAATGTAAACATTACAGTATTCTTTGTCAACCTAAGAAAAAGAATACAAGAAAACTGTTTATTTGGGAGAGTCCTTGCTGATGCAAAGAATCAACACACTTAGCTGCTAACCTAAAGGTTGGAGGTTTGAGTACACCTGCATACACCTCAGAAGAAAAGGCTGGCAATTTACTTCCAAAAATCAATGTAATGAGCAGACTTTTTCGTTTGGATTGATGGTTCAACTAGGGAAAGTCTTTAGCATAAGCTGTTTCTTACCTTGAGATCCCTGGATGACTGGATTCCAGTGTTTAGTTTAGGTTAGAGCCTTTTCCTCTCAAAAATGGCTTTTATAGTTTATAGAAGGACTTATGTTTATATTAAGCAAGCATAGACTAGATTCCATACTTTTTGAGACAGCATACTGACTAATTCTTTACTTCTCACCTTAGGAAGGCAGAGTAGAAGAGGAAAAGCATTTTTTGGTCTTCCAAAGATCCTGTGTAAAAAAGAAAAAACATTGGAAAACATACCTTACTAAGTTATTTTCTGTATGAAGTCTGACAATCAAGTTCACAAACTCATCCTGGAAAAAGTGCTACATGCCTCATTGCTGAATATCACTACAGTCATTTTTGCAGTATGTCCTTTGGGATGCTATGCACTGACACCAGTGCCTGGTCCACCCTTCAAGGGAGTTTTGGAATTCTTTTTCTGGAATGGCCATCAGAACTGTCATTGTATTACCCTTGATGTCCTGAATGTCATTAAAGTGCCTTCCTTTCAATATTTCCTTTATCTTTGGGTAAAGAAAAAAAGTCATTGGGGGCCAGATCAGGTGAGCAGGGAGGGTGTTCCAATACAGTTATTTGTTTACTGGCTAAAAACTCCATCATAGACAACGATGAGTGACCTGGTGCATTGTTGTGATGCAACAGCCGTGTGTTGTCGGCAAAAACTTCAGGTCATTTTCATCTAACTTTTTCATACAGCCTTTTAGGCACTTTCAAACAGCAAAGTTGGTTAACAGTTTGTCCAGCTGATACAAATTCATAATGAACAATCCCTCTGACATCAAAAAAGGTTAGCACTATCTTTGGACACTTGATTTGGACTGGCAGAGCCTTTTCAATAGTGGCTGACTTCCACTGTGCACTTTGACGCTTTGCTTCAAGATTCTATTGGTACATCTATGTTTCATCACCAGTGATAACGTGGCCCCAAACATTGTCTTGTCTCTCCCAAAGGTCTTGGCAAGCTTCAGCTCTCTTTTGCTTTTGTTCATCAGTGAGCTCCTTTAGGACCATTTTTGCACACACGTTTCTCATGCCAAGATTTCCAGTTAAAATTTTCTTAACCATTTCTCTGTTGATGTTTACTTAGTCTGCTATGCTTCTTACAGTTGGCTGATGATTTGGACACACAATTTGATGATTTTTTGCAGTGTTTTCATCAGTTATACTCATTACTGGCCTCCCAGACCTATCTTTATTGGTGATGCTTTCTTTCCCCTCAGAAAAATGGTTAATACATTTGCTGCCATTTTCTTCACAGCATTATATCCATAAACTTCAACTAACATGTCCGTGATTTCACTTCCAGTCTCGCCAACTTTAACAAGAACTTACTGCTTGTTCATTGCTCTAATTCAAGCTCCGACATTCTTGTGGTGGCAGGCAACAATAACAAACACCACCCAGCAAGATGCCATCACACGTTGACGTGAACATTGCTATGAGACATTGGTATACTAAGGTTATGAAATCTTACAGAGTTGATTGTACAGTGCTGCCAACATAAGTACACAGTGGCAAGTTCATGAACTTAATCGTCAGGCTTCGTAGCCTCTAAGACAATAGTGACTTCCTCTGTAGATACCCTAATCTCCTTCTGAGGCCTCACCAGAATTGCCTTTGACGTCCATAATTCTATCAATAGTCTCTCCACGACAACCTAGGCTTTTACTATTAAAGTCCAAAATGAAACCTGCGGCCACTGAGTGGATTCTGACTGCTCGACACCTTAAAACTCTTCCAGTCCATCCAGCTATGGTCAGCTGATCCATGACAAAGGACCAACGTACATTAAATGAGAACTGACAGTGTTTTTAACAAATGGTGCTAACAAAACTGCATGTCCATCTGTAAACAAAAAAGAAACAGGCCCCATACCTCATCATTTTGATGTCCAAAAAATAAATCGCAATGGATCAAAACTCTAAATACAAAACCTAAAATGGTGAAAATCATGGAAGAAAAATACAAACAATGCCAGAGGCCCTAACACATGGCATAAAACCACAACTAACAGCGCACAAACACTGGCGGGGGGGCGGGGCTTCATCCCTATTAGCTAAGACCAAAAACCAATTGGGGAGCTTACACTTCTACTCTTGCCAAGTTGGAATCAACTCAATAGCAGTGCAAATTTATCATCAGTTTTGAAAGTGATGCCTTACGTGAAAGTTTCATGATAACTTTGGTCTAAATGAAAAGATGGCATATTTAAAATGTCAACTCCTCTTGTAAGGAGCCCCAATGGCTAAGTGGTTAAGCACTTGACTGCTAACCAAAAATGCTAGTAGCTTTAATCCACCAGCCAAAAATTGCAGCCGTCTACTTTTGTAAAGATTACAACTTAGAAAATACTGTGGGACAGCTCCATTCATTCCAATAGAGTTGATATGACACCTGAATGTCTTATTTGGTAAGGAGTCGGTTCAATTTGTATTCAAAATTTACCCCTGCCAGGATGGCGTCAGAGGAGAGCAAACCAGGGCTGGGACTTGAATCCCTGCCTAACTATGACAAGACCTTCCCCGTCAGGTGTTAGTGAAGAGCATACAGGGTGCCTGGGTTTTCATTCCCACCCTCAGTAACAGCATCCCTTCTTCCCTCCATTCAGGTGGAAAGCTGGGCCTTCCACCACCATGCAGAGGTAATAGCAGCACTCCAGCAGTGCCACTGGAGGCCACACGGTGAGCAAATACAAGATGCCCACCACCTCCTGGTCAGCAAAGGCCTAGAAGGGAGCCTGAACCCCCACCCCCACCCAGCAGCAGTAAGGCACCCTTCCCCTGCCCGCCAGAGTGTCAGCAGACACCAAGCGGGAAAGCTGGACTTCCAGCTCCAGTTAGCAGTAGCTAAGTGGTACCCTATGAAATGCTTCTCATGTGGTAACGACATTTTAAACATGTAACCTTTTCATTAAAGTCTAAGTTATCATGCAATTTCCATGTAAGCCATCAGTGTTTAAATTAGTCACAAATATTCAAGACTGAACAAGCATAGGAGAAACTGAACCTTCAGAGTTTCACTGTAAAACACTGGTAAACAATTCTCCAAGACTGATTTTCTTTCTCTGTTCTTTAGCAACGTAACTTCAACAGAGTTTACTGTTTTACATCTTCATATTCATATAACTTTGTAGAAAGCATTTAAAATTATTTGTTATATAATTTTTTAATAATTCAAATACTCAATGAATCCTTTTGACATTGTAAGTGCAAACTGTCTGTGTGCAAAAAGTTTCTACTGTTAGTGCAAATGAGGAACACTGCAATCTCTCCACTGGGATCCTGCTGAAGCTGCCCTGCCTTCTGTGGCCAAGAGGTGGCAGCATGTTCCGGGAAACCGTCTCAAGATCCCAGGGATCCTGTTTTTACTTCTGAGTAATCAGAGCTGCCCCAGCACTGTTGGATTGTAAAACACAAGGCAAACAAATCTGTTTACACTGCTGATCCTGGCCAAACTGTATTTCCAAATTACATGTCCCTATCAAGTCGCTTCTGAAGAATAGCAATTTCCAAATTATAGAGGTCAAAATTGCTTCAACCGTTTTACTGCTAGACCGACTGTCACCACTCTAATTATTATCTACTTGTTGACTAACAGTAGCTTTTTTTGTTGTTGCGTATATTAAGGTAATTCCAACTCATATGGACTCTGTAGAGCAGAATAGAATTGCCCCATAGAGTTTTCTAGGCTGTAATCTTTACAAAAGCAGATTGCCACGTTTGGGGGCCCAGTGGGTTTGAAATACCGACATTTTTTTGCGTTAGCAGCCCGGTGCTTTACCACTGAGTGGTCAGGGCTCCTTACAGTGGGCATAATACAATAAAAATGGGAAGACTCATGTTAAGCGCTAGAAGAGAGACAAAAGAAGAAAAACCAACACGTGTTTGGGGAAAATGAGAAAACATGCTTGATTACTCTGGGGCGGCTATCATATGCACATTTAATGACCTTTCTGTCCAAGAAACGTGATGAAAATGTAAGACCGATTTTTATTGTTTATAGTAGTAATGTTTTATATATATATAAAACTGTATTATTAACCTGGATATTAGCAATAATAGTCCAACAAAATAACAAAGAAGCTGGTGCTACACCCACTGTTGTGGAAAGAAGACTCAACAATACGCAAGTACAAAGCTGTACTGCTGTCAGAAACTGAATTTCCAAATAAATCTGAATATTTGTCTTAAACTACTGAGATTTTTGTTGTTATTGTTGTTAGGTGCCACCGAGTTAGTTCCAACTCATAGCTACCCTATATATAGCAGAATAAAACCCTGCTCAGTCCTGCACTGTCCTCCCAGTCATTGGTAGGCTTGGGCCGGTTGTTGCAGCCACTGGGTGAATCTGTCTCTTTGAGGGTCTTCCTCTTTATCAGTGAGTCTCTACTTGATCAGGCATGATGTCCTTCTCCAGTGACTGATCTCTCCTGATAACATGAGCATTGTATGTGGGATGTAGTCTCACATCCTTACTTCTTAGGAGCATTCTGGTTGCACTTCTTCCAAGACAGACTTTTCTTTTTCTTTCTTTTGGCAGTCCATGATATATTCAATATTCTTTCCAGAACCACAATTCAAAGGCATTTATTCTTCAATCTTACTTATTCATCATCCAGCCTTCCCACAAATGTAAGGCGATTGAAAATACCATGGCTTGGCCAGGCACACCTGAGTCCTCAAGGAGACGTCTTTATTTTTGCTGTATTTTAAAGCCTTTTGGAGCAGATTTGCCCAGTGCAATGCATCCTTTGATTTCTTGACTGCTGCTTCAGTGAATATTGATCGTGAACCCAAGTAAAATGAAATCTTTGACAATTTCGATCTTTTCTCCATTTATCATGATGTTGCTTACCAGTCCAGTTGTGAGTTTTGTTTTCTTGATGCGGAGGTGTAATCCATACTAAAAGCTACAGTCTTTGAGCTTCATCACTAAGTCCTTGAAGTCCTCTTCACTGTCAGATATCGAGGTTGTGTATTCTGCCTGTCTTAATCACCTAGTGCTGCTATAACAGAAATACCACAAGTGGATGGCTTTAAAAAGAGAAAGTTTATTTTGTCACAGCCCTATAGGCTACAAGTCCAAATTCAGGGTGTTGGCTTAAGGGGAAGGTTTTCTCTGTTGCCTCTGAAGGAAGACACTTATCAATCTACCTTTAGACTAGGAACTTTTGAGGCACATGGGACCCCAGATCCTTTCCAAATGACACACTCTGCTCTAGGCACTCTCTCCGGGTGGCATAAAGTCCCCCACTCTCTGCTTACTTCCCTTTCTTCTATATCTCAAGAGATTGCCTCAAGACACGGTACAGTCGCCTACACTGAGTCATGCCCCATCCTTCCTTATCAACATTGTAGAGGCAGGGCTTACAGCATACAGGAATGTCACACAGTACCAGGAATCATAACCAAGCCAAATGGCTACACACATTTTTAGGCAGGACACAATTCAGTCCATGACACTGCCTAACAAAGATTCTTAACCAGACTGTCTTCACTCCTGATGCCCCGTTCTTCTTCCTGTAGTCCAGTTTCTCAGATTGTGAGTTGGAATCGATTTGATGGCAGTGGGTTTGGTTCTGGGGGAGGTTATACAGATTGAATAGGTATGGCGAAAGGATACAACACTGAAGTACACCTTTCTTGACTTTAAACCACATGGTATTCTTTTGTTCTGTTTGAACAACTGCCTCTTGACCTATCTACAAGCTGAAAGTGAGCACAATTGAGTGTTCTGGAATTTCCATTCTTCACAATGTTGTCCATAATTTGTTATGATTTACACAATTGAATGCCTTTGCATAGTCAATAAAACACAGGAAAACACTTTCTGATATTCTCTGTATTGACAAATTAACTTATTCTTTGTGCAAGTAAACTCATCAGTAAAAAATGGAAGAATGTATTCCATGCATCAGTGCTTTTGTCTGCACTGTCATTCATCATCTTCATAGACTTTATCATTGCTGTTGGATGTCAGTAGTTTGTGATCCCTTCACAGACTAACAAAACTATGATGAAAAAAGTGGACAACTTAGGAAAAGATAAACAATTCCTCGTTTGTGTTTATTTTGTTTGGTTTCTTTTTTTAGTTTGAAATCATTAGCAGAATGCACTCATTTGTGCGCTCTTTTAATCTTATTTTATTCTCTTCTAATCTTATGGCACTTGGCTGGCAATCTTATTTTATTCTTTTAATGAATAAATCATATTAATTTTATTTTATTCTGCTATGTGGTCGTATTTACCCCCTCAAACTGTTTACCAATGACATCCTTGACTTTAAAGTTTCACGACATCTTGACATGCTTTCTATTTAAAGTGTTGTTATTCAACATCATGTTTGGTAAGGTAGAGAGTCAGCAGAAAAAGAAGGACCCTCAAGGCGACAATTTGACATGGTGGCTGCCACAATGAGTTCCAAGATAGCAATGACAGTGAGGATGATAAAATACCATGCAGGATTTTGTTGTGTCACACAAAGGGTTGCTATCAGTTGGAACTGACTAGATATAACCTAACAACAACTACATCTGGGTTCCCAGTTTTCATGCAGTTTTCTAGCAGACTGAGAAATCAGTTGCTATTCAAACACAAAATCCAACTGATTAGACTATAGTTGTCTTACTGCAAATAACTCCATTGAACTTCTTTGGAATTATATGAAGATTTGCAGTTCCTAAGCATAGAAAGTATGAGAATCTTAGTTATCCGGTGCAGCTGTAATAGAAACATAAGAGGATGGCTTTAACAAACTGAATTTTATCTTCTCAAGTTTAGGAGGCTAGAAGTTCAAATTCAGGGTGGGTGCCTGCTCTAGGTGAGGAAACCCTGGTGGCACAGTGGTTAAGAGCTGCAGCTACTAACCAAAAGCCCAGCAGTTTGAATCCACCAGGCCCTTCTTGCAAACCCTAGGGGACAGTTCTGTTCTGTTCTGTCCTACACTGTCATCATGAGTCAGAACTGACTCAACAGCAATGGGTTTGGTTTGGGGTTCTTTTTTATTTTGGTTCCAACTGAAGGTATTTTCTATCTGCCAGTTCTGAGAAAGGTCCTTGTCTGTTTTCAGCATCTATAGGCCTGGTCCTCTGTGACTCTTGGTGATCTTCATGTGGCATAGCATCTGTCTTCCCCAGCTGTGCTTCTTTTCTTCTTTGCTTAAAATCTGCTCCTTTTATATTTTGAAAGAGATCAAGTCAAAGCACACCCTGCACCAATACTGTCTCATTAACATAACAAACAAAACCCATTCCCAAATGGGATTACAACCACAGGAATTGGGGTTAGAGTTCATAACACATATTTGGGGGGATTAACATATAACATATGTTAATCCATAATATATGAGTCAGGTTATGAGCTCATACTCCCGGTGAAACTTGAAGGTTTTTGTAGCATATCATCTTCTTGTCCACATTCTCAGCTTGTGCTAGGACTGTATGCAAGCACAGCACTGGAAGAAGGACAATCACTTAACTCCAGTTCTCCTACATAATTCACTTCTTTGATGAGTGCCAGAACAGTTGTCGGATACTTTAGTAACATGCAAACAGTCTAGTGATTTGATAAACATTTGCCAGAGAGATGGTGGCAATAATGATGATGAAAATTTTGTTTGCTAGGTAATATCTGATAAAGAGCTAAGTGGTAACAAAACTACCTTTAAAGAATAATTTCTAGAAACAACTATTTTTTAATTTTAGAAAGAAATTAGTAGGATATTCAGGGTTTCTCTAGGTTCTAGGAATATTAATGTGAATAAATCAAAAGGCACAAATAAGAATAACATAAGCAGAGCCTAACAGAGCTCTTTTTCAGGTTCAAAGAGGAAACAATAAATGCCAAGTACTGTGGAGTCGGGTCCAACTTATGACGACCCTAGAGGCCAGAGTAAGCTGGTCTTAAGATTGCTGAGAATTTCCAAGCAACTGAAAGTCTACGTAAGATAACAGACACAGCAAAGACAAGGAAGTTTTAAAGAGTGGGATGAGACAAATTGTGACTCACAGTGTCCCTGTGCACAACAGAACAAAACATTGTATGGTTCTTCACCATCCTCACAATCGCTGTTGTGCTTGAGCCCGTTGCTGCAGCCAGAGTGTCAATCCATTTCATCAAGGTTCTTTTTTCGCTGACCTTCTACTTTACCAAGCATGGTGACCTTCTCCAGGGACTAATCCCTCCTGGTAACACGTCCAAGGTAGGTGAGACAAAGACTTACCATCCTTGCTTCTAAGGAGTGTTCTGTCTGTACTTCTTCCTGGGCAAGACTACTCATTCTTCTACCAGTCTGTAGTATTAATCTTCTTCACTAACACCATAATTCAAAGGCATCATTACTTCTTTGGTCTTTCTTATTCATTGTTCAGCATCTATAGGCATATAAAGCATTCAGAAATAGCACAGCTTGGATCAGGAGTACCTTAGTCCTCAAGGTGCCATTTTTGCTATTTAAAGATGTCCTTTCGCTTGACCTTGGCCCAGTGCAATGTGTCATATGATTTTTTTGACTGCTGTGTTTATTGTGGATCCCAGTACAAGGAAGTTCTTGACAAATTCAGGCCTTTTTTAATCATGAAGCTACTTATCGGTAGAGTTGCAAGGATTTTTGTTTTCTTTACGTTGAGGTGTAATCCATACAGAAGTCTGTGATTTTTTATCTTCATCAGTGCTTCAAGTTCTCTTCACTTTTACAAGCAAGATTGGGTCACCCACATATCACTCGTTGTTAATCATTGACACCTTTACTGATTTTCAAGCACGCAGTATCCCTTTGTTCTGTTTGAATAACTGTGTCTTGTTCTACGTGCAGGTTCCACATGAACATAATTGTTTTGGAATTCCTATTCTTCACAATATTGTGCTTAACTTGTTGTAATCCACACAGTCGAATGTCTTTGCACAGTTAATAAAGTATAAGTAAACATCTTTCTGATACTCTTTGTTTTCAACCAAGATCCATCTGACATGATCACTAATTTCCCTCTTTCCACATCCTTTTCTGAATCCAGCTTGAATTTGTAGCTATTCCCTGTCGATATACGATGTATGACATCAGTGCTTTTGAAGGATTTTCAGCAAAATTTTGCTTTGTGTGACAGTATTCTATAGTTTCCATAGTCTGTTGGATCACCTTACTTTACGATGGGCACAAATATGGATTTTGTTTCTTTGACTGACCAGATACCTGGCTTCCAAATTTCTTGGCATAGATGAATGAGAACTTCCAGTGCTACACCTATGTGTTAAAACATCTTGCTTTTTACCAGCGCCTTCAGTGCAGCTTGGACTTCTTCCTTCAGTACTGTCTGTTTTTGATCATATACTACCTCCTGAAATGGTTGAATGTCAACGGTATTCCTTGTAGTCCTTCCATCTTCTTTTGATGCTTCCTGTGTCATTCAATATTTTCCCTATGGAATCTTTCAAAACTGAAACTCAAGGCCTGAATGTTTTCTTGAGCTCTTTCAGCTTGAGAAATGCCAAGTCATTCTTCTCTTTTGGTTTTCTAACTCTAGATCCTTGCCTGTTTCATTACAGTACTTCACTTTGTCTTCTCAAACTACCATTCGAAATCTCCTGTTCAGCTCATTTCTTCTGTTTACTTTAGCTACTCTATATTCAACAGCAAGTTTCAGAGTCTCTTTTGACATTCATTTTGGCATTTTCTTTCGTTCCTGTCTTTTTAAAGACCTGTTGTTTTCTTCATGTGTGATGAGTTTGACATCATTCCACAACCCATCTGGTCTTTGGTCATTAGTGTTCAATGCAGCAAATCTGCTCTTGAAATGGTCTCTAAATTCAGCTGAGTCATATTCAAGGTAGTACTTTGGCCCTGGAGGACTTGTTTTAATTTTCTTCACTTTCAACTTGAACTTATGTAAGAGCAAGTGATGATCGCACCCATAGATGACTCATGGCTTTTGTTCTGGTTGATGATATTGAGTTTTGCAATAATCTCTGCCCACAGATGTAGTTTATTTGGTTCCTGTGTAGTCCATCTGATAAAGTTTAGCACTTTTGCTTCACTCACCATTTATGTCACTGAAAAGATGGTATTTACAATAAAGAAGTCATTGGTCTTAGAAAATCCTATCTTGCAATCTCCGGCATCACTTCTATCACAAAGGCCATATTTTCCAACTGCTGCTTTTTGTTCTTTACTTCCAAGTTTCATATTCCAATCTCCAGTGTTTATCAATGCATCTTGATTGCATGTTCAATCAATTTCAGGCTGCAGAAGTTGGTAAAAATCTTCAACTTATTCCTCTTTGACATTAGTGGTTGTCAAAGATGTGGTTGTGGTCATTTAAATAATAGTCATATTGATTGGTCTTCTCTGTAAGCATATACATATTATTCTATTATCAACAGCACTGTACTTCAGAATAGATCATGAAATGTTCCTTTTGATGGTGAATTCAAGTTTCTGTTAGTCCAGGGCCTTTCTTGGTGATCTTAGTTTTGTAGACAAAGGCTTGCATGCTGTCTTTCCTCTGAGTATGATTCCATTTACATGTCCTTCCTTCACTTTTACAAGATGCAACTCAAAAGAGATTGGAATCAGGACCCGTCCTACTCCAGTATGACTTCAAAAGCTCTATTTCTTCAAACAAGTTCATATTTACCAGCTTAGAATTTCAAAATGTCTTTTTGGGTGGACACAATTCAATTCATAACAGCTACATTCACAGGTATCAGGTGCTAGGACTTTATGTATCCCTGTCTGTCTAACTGCACTGCGTGTAGACTCAGGCTATACCCCAAACTTTCAGGTAGCCAGTAGACTAGTAAAAGGGAGGCACATATGCCCACTGTCATCAAGCATCCCACAGGTGGTGTACGAATCTGTGATCAAGCCTTGGCAAAGTGAAAGCCATTATTATTATTTACAGAAAGCAAGCAGTAAATAATAACAGATTCTTAAAAGGGAACCACCTACTCTTCCCTCAAATTGCCCATGTCCATTCTTTAGTCCCTAGGCCAGCATGTTATGGTTCAAGTCAGATAACAAGTTTATATCACCGTTGCTCTGGTTACCACCGCATGGCCCAAGGGTCCTGAATGGCTCCCAGTGCATCTGCTCTGCCGCTAGGCTTCACTGTTGGGGTGTTTCCAGGGTTACCTTCACTTCTCTCCCATTTATGGTATTTCTGTTACAGCAGTGCTCAGAAATTACGAGAAGCAGTAAATAAGGAGTACATATCTATCCTAGTTATCTAGTGCTGCTATAACATAAATATCACAAGTGGGTGACTTTAACAAAGGGAAGTTTATTCCCTCATAGCCTAGTAGACTAGAAGTCTGCATACAGGACACCACCTCCAGTGGAAGTCTTTCTCTTTCTGTCCGCTCTGAAGTAAGGCCCTTTTCATCAGTCTTCCCATGGTCTAGGAGCATCTCAGCACAGGAGGTTCAGGTCCAAAGGATGTGCTGTCTTCCCATTGCTGCTTTCTTGCTGGCATGATGTTTCCATGGCTCTCTGCTCATTTCTCACTTTTATATCTCAGAAGAGATTGGCTTAATACATTATTTCATCTTGTAGATTTCATTGATACAGCTGCTGCTAATCCATCTTATTACATCATAGTGATAGGCTTTACAATGCATAGAGAAATCTTACCAAATGATAAAACAGTACATAATCACACAATAATGGAAATCATAACCTAGTCAAGTTGACATATATTTTGGGGGGATATAATTCAGTCCACGGCAGTATTCATTTCCGCATACTTTCATAACCAAATTGTATTTCAGTGAAAAAGTAAATTGTGGCTTTAAAAGTAGTGAACATACTCTCTTTGAAAAGGGATGGAAATGTGTGGCGTATTTAGACTGCAGAAAAATATTATAAACTTGGCTGTTCATAAAGTAAGCATCAGCTGTCTAAAATGTCTCTGAAACACCTCATGTTCTCAATAGCAAAGTCTAAAACATATTTTTGTTTTTAATATTTGTCTCCTTTACTGGATGTAATATATAAGCACAAAAAGTAAAGAAGTAGCAGAACACTATAAGCAGCGTGGTAAAAAAACAAGAACCTTCATAACACAGAGTAAAAACCAAGGTATTCAGTCTCGGTGGTAGAGCCAAGACGGCAGAGTAGTCAGATGCCTTCTGTGGTGAAGCCAGTATTAGCAGTTTACTGAAGTCACTCAGCGAAGTCCCAGTTGGTGTTTTAGAGTGGGAACTCTCAGTAGAGTGCAGGTTCATAGAACAAAAAGGAGAGGGATTTTTTACTAGTTTTAGTCTCTGCTACCTTCTTAGCCCCTAAAACAGTTTCTGGGACACAGACATTCAGGATGTAAATGCTTAATAAATTGATCGCAATCTACATCTCTCTGACTCTGAAGCTGGCATTCAATCTACTCCATTATAGTTTCCCAAAGTAGTTTAATAAGATGAATCATAAGGATTAGTTGTCAGAAATTTGGATTCTCTCAAAGAATTCTTATTGAAGGCTTATAAATGTGTATTTTTAACGAAGACTCTAAGTAATTCTTGTTTTTGGTACGTTTGCTATAGAGGTTATTCCGACTCACGGCAACCCCATGTGTGTCAGAGTATAAATGGGTTCCCATAGGGTTCTCTAGCTCAGTGAATCCTCTTTATATGACCTTACTAGCCATCACCTTACAACTCCCCTCAAAACAGCCGCCTGGGCCACAATATTGCAGTAGAAACCCACCTAACATTATTGATTGATCTGTAGTGCACTGAGGGAACTGATTGCTTCGTAGTCCTGCAAAGAGAGCCATGTTTTGAAATTAACAAGTTTGAGCCCAGTACCCACAGAGACTCAGAGGAGACCTCACTACCACCAAGAAATGTTTGGAGCAAAGCACATTTTGGGACCTGGGATCCCTGCACTGAAAACCTCCCACACCCGGAAGAGAGGACTGTAACACTAAAGACAGTGCCAGGCAGCAAGGCATGGGGTCAAGCACAGCAGAGCTGAGCTGCAGAGAAGTGGCAGCAGCAGCACGATCGACAGAAACCATGACAGAGGCGACAGCTGCAATGGACTTGCAGACTCACGGTGAGAAAATTGTATGCCTTCAGGCTGGAGGTTTGCTAAATTCAGGTCTCTGGGCACTCACTAGCAGAGCTAAAGAGCTGGTACTTTTGCTTGTGCAAGAGAGAGGCCTGCGTGTGCCCATGCAGGGATTTCATGCCTCCCCAGAGCAGAGCAGCATGGCCAAAGACATGCAAGGTAGCATGGTGGCCCTGGTAGCATGGCAGATGTCACTGGCAGAAGCTTGAGAGGGCTCAGCAACACAGCAGAAGCCTTTGGAGTCATGCAGTCCCACTGAGCAGCACGGTGGCAGCCAGAGGCAGCAGTTACATGAACACAGCAACTGATCTGAATGAAGGATCACCCCCCAGAAACATAAGAGTGGACATGAATCATTCGGGGAGCCCTGATGGTGCTTTGGTAAAACACTCACCTGATGGTTCACAGTTGAGTGTTTAACCCCATCCATGACCATTTCTGTGAAATAAGGTATTATGTGTTTTGGACATTGTGGGAGCATCATATTATAGGCAGTCCCTGGATTACAAACACCTGAATTATGGACAACTAGTAGTTAACAATGGACTATCACAAATCCTATTGCATTTAAATTTGAGTTAAATACCCCTCCCCCCCAAAAAAACCCATTGCTGTTGAGCCAATTCAGACTCACAGTGACCTTAGAGGAGAGCGTATAACTGCTCCGCAGAGTTTCAAAGGAGCACTGGTGCATCTGAACCACTGACCTCTGGGTTAGCAGCTGTAGCACTTAACCACTACGCCACCGGGGCTTCTGAGTTAAATACAGTGAAATGCAGAAAAATACTGCCCCAGTTCTGCACCATCCTCACAATCTTTGTTATGCTTGAGTTCATTGTTGTAGCCACTGTGTTAATCCACTTTACTGAGGTTCTTCTTCTTTGCTGACCCTCTACTCCACTCAACATGATGGCCTCTGTGTGTGTGTGTGTACATGCCTGTGTGTGCATATCTATTCCAACTTATGAGCCTGTTCCAACTTACCTAGAAATCTGACTTAAAGACAAACTCAGAAACATACCTCATTTGTAACCTGGCTACCACCAGTATACAAGAGACTAGTTTTTTTAAAAAAAAAAAAAAAAAAAAGGTATTATCATTTACTTTCCCTCCAGACTCTGTTTTCTACCCACAAACCAATCAGAAAATGTTTTATTCAGCATTTTTTAGCTGTTTTTTGAAATCATTACTCTTAGCCCATGTGTTTATAAAATCATTGTTTTTTCGTTTTAATCTTACATCGTACTTTGCTTGAATTAACCCAAAGTGCAACGGAACTCTTGTTTCTGATTGCTATTACCCGTTTGGTCTCATTTGTGGGTTGCAGCGGTACAACCTTTAGATATTTTTTTTTAACTCAGTCTTATGATAATAACCCATTGCCATTAAGTCAGTTATGACTCATAGCGACCCTAAAGGACAGAGTAGAACTGTTCCACAAGGTTTCCCCTGGAGCCGCTGGTGGATTAGAACTGCCAGCCGTTTGGTTAGCAGCCTATCTCCCTAATGGTGATAGAGTAATTGCAGTTTGGGAATGTTTGTGGTATTATTCCTGCAACTGTTTTAATCCCTTTATTGAGTTCTTTTTCTATTGCTTGGAACAGGGTAAGTTCTTGGTTACAGTCTCTGTTGCAAATCTAGTTAATTATGTTAATAATGATAATCCTTGTTATCGAAATTGTAATTTTTGTTATAAGAATTACATATAACAAGAGCACATTCAAGAACTGATAACTAGAGAAGCTTCATGACTTCGCTTAGCCATCTGAAAGTAGTTCAGTTTGTTCCTCTAATGCAGCCATACCCTATCCATTCCCCATACCGATATCACTGATGATGGCTGCTCAGCCATAGCGTGGACTTACAGGAGCTGACCAGTAGCCAAGGTTCCGGAGGTCCCTGACCACTGGGGTGGGGACAGGGGAGGAATTTAGCACGAATAATAATTTGGCTTTGGCAATAAGGAATAAGCCGTAAACTATAAGCCACTACCTGACAGTAGCACATTAACAAACCCACGCACAAGAGTGTGTCTGCGGGTGTCATCATAGGGTGTTCTATGAATCCTTGCTCAAAAGGGATATAAAATCAAAAGAGGAATGTGGTCAAAGATAAAATGGGTGAACTCATGCTAAAGCCTCATTCCAACCCTTCACAACAGCCTTCACAAGATTCAAACTCTGTTCCTTATCTTTCATCCACATTCAATCCCTGTTGTTAGGAACCAAACCTCTTACTGAGGAAACAATTTCTTTGTGGTCAGCCTACGAATGTGCATACTAAAGTGCCCCAAGGTCGCTAATACTTATCAAAATTCTTGAGTGTGATCTCCCCAGGAGAGCCCGTGTTCTGAGAAGGTACTGTTTCACAACGTGTTCTTGGCAAGGCCCTTAAGGCCACTGTCAAGTCATTGTTTTGTGATGGATGTGAACCCCAGCCACCTTGTAATTATGTCCTTTAGCCAATCAGTGTAGGCCAGCTGTAATAATGTAACCAATGATTTCGGAAGCTGCCTTTACGAAGGTCCTACCTTTGACTGACCGCAGTTGCTGTAAATCAATCAGAATTTTAAGCTCTCCCACTCCAACCCCCTGCCTGCATTCTTTGTTTCAGTCCTATACAGTTATCCTTGTAAATACTGCGTCTGGGACTTCGTGGTTTCATTTCCGTGGGTCACGTAAACGCGTGGCGTAAACTGATTTAAAAACCCTGAATAAGCTTCCTCTAATTTATTACGAAACAGACTGCGTTTTTCCTTCGCCGTCATCGTGGGAAAACGCGATATAAATGATCTACTTTTTGCTCAGTCCAGTCTTTATTTTTGTGAAGATTCTGGAAAATAACTGGAATTAAAGGAAAACCTGAACACTTTCCTAAAAAAAAAAAATTCATGGCGCTGGACTCCTTACACCTCTTGCGCTCGGCAACGCCTACTCTCAGCCGAGCGGCCGCAGCCGGCAAGCTGCGGTGGGGGGGGGAAACCAAGAACCCTCGGCAGTGACTGGCCGCCTGTGCGTAAGGGGCGGAGCAGATGAAGGGGGCGGAGCAGACGAAGGCTCCGCAGGGAGCCTCGGCGGAGAGCGCCAGCGGAAGGTCGGGGCGCGCACTTCCGGTCTTTGTATCTGTGCCTTCTCCTCGTGTGACTGTCCCGCTCCGTTGCGGGGCTTCGCAGTGAAGGACGCGCGGGCTACGAGGCGAGAGAGGACGGGAAGAGTGCGCTGTCGGGGCGGTAGGCGCAGGGTGGAGGAGCCCATCCTCTTGTTCAGCCCCTCCCGGGGTCGCGGCTCTTTGTGGTAGAGGCAGCTCTCAGCGTCTTGGAGACGCAGCGGACGCCGACACTCAACCCAAGCTTTCCGGAGAAAGCAGTTATTCCCTACCCCTGTGACTTTGCAAACGAGGGTGGTTTAACCGGGGATATAAAAAAATAGAAAGGTTAGTGTAGGCACATATTCGTGGCATAAATATTTTAGTCCATTTCTAAAATTAACTGTTCAATTCTACGCGTCTCTCCTGCTGGCTGGTTCTAGGGGCATACTCTCCTATCGATATTCACCTAACCTAAAATCAGATTATGTTTGCTATGTATCACAACGTATCTACATAGTTAATTGCTGTGTCTCACTTTAAAATCTGTATTCTTTGTATCTTCTATGTTTTCCAGGGCTGAGGTTCCTTTTACTTCTTTTGGGTCTATGATACTTAACGTTTTGAACACGTAAGAAGAAAATAAAAAATACTTCCTGCCTAATTTCTCCACAGATTCATGTATTCCCAGGGCACGGGACAGAGCCCAGAGTAAGGGCCTCGGTGCTGGTTGAAGGAATCCAAATTTGATCAACTAGCAAATTTGAATATTTGCATTTACATCAACTCATGTTTAACGTGGATGTAAAAAAAAAGTTTTTATGTGAATATCAACATTGGCCATAGATAGAAAGTAACTAAAAATGTTTCAAAATCAGTATTGCTAATTTCTAAATAGATACTGTTGTTCTCAGAATTCTGATGCCTTTACTTTTGTTTATTAAAAACGAAATTTTGTGAGCTCACAGACTTGTTAAAGACATACTGGCACCCAGGAGTTTTCCTTTTGATGAAATCAGACTTGAGAATTGAAAAGAAAATTTTCTCACTATATGTTTACTGTTAATATTGTGTGTTTTTACTTCCAAAACCATTTTGTAATGCATTAGTGGTAGTAAGTCTGCAAATTGAGTGACAAGATGACTGCTTTTTAGTTTCTAATTTGATTATTGCTTATTTATTTGCAGCCTCAAATCTGCTCCCTTTCAGTAAATTACTCAAGTGACTAATCTGACTTATTTACAAGTCCTCAGAGATTTTTTCACTGCTCTAAGTTAACAATGCTTTTTTATCCTCCAGGAAAGCCTTTAAAAGAAGAAATATTAAAGGAAACATTGAAGCACAGAACCTAATTGTAGTGAGTTTTTGCTAAACTCCTTCAGCCTAGAATGGCTGTGGAACCCAGAACACTTTCAACCCTAGTAACTCAGCAACCTCAGGAACAAGAACTGGTAGTAGTGAAAGTAGAAGAGGGCCTTTCTTGGGGTCAGAAATTAAAACAGGATGTCAGTACACGATCTTGCCAAGAAATGTTTCGCCAGCAGTTCAGAAAGTTTTGCTACAAGGAGACACCTGGGCCTCGGGAGGCCCTGGGCCGGCTTCACGAGCTTTGCTATCAGTGGCTGATGCCAGAGTTACACACAAAGGAGCAGATCCTTGAACTGCTGGTGTTGGAACAGTTCCTGAGCATCCTGCCTGAGGAACTGCAGGTCTGGGTTCAGCAACAGAGTCCAAAAAGTGGCGAGGAAGCTGTGACCCTGTTGGAGGACTTGGAGAGAGAGTTTGATGATCCGAGACAACAGGTGAGAACAGGGAGATGTGATGTGTTATGGGAGAAAGAATTTCTAGGCTGCAGCATGTGGAATAACAGTAGGATGAAAACTGATTGCTTACTGAACCAGAATCTTGAATTGACTATTTGGGACAGTATACGTCTCTACCTTTAACTGGTTCTTTTTTCCCTGTCCCTCATCCCTGGGGATGTTGTTGAGGAACTTGAGATTTTTACTCAGCAGTTTCTCAGGGATATTCTCCGCACCCCCCCTTAATTTTTTTTTTTTAATTGTGATTGAGTCAGTGTACAATCCGAGTCAGTTTTCCTTTTCAAACCCCGAGTACCAGCCTCTCAGGTAGCTCTGTCTGCTCTCCTCACTTCGTGACAGCACACTTTTCTAATTTTCACTGCTTCCAGTATCTGCTCAACCAACACTTGTCTCCTCCTCTATACCTTCTCCTCTCCCCTCTAAAAAGAAACTAGTAGGACAGCCACATTTATGTATTAAACCATAAGGTATGTATACTACATGCATCACTCTGTGTTCCCAAGTCCAGTCCATTGTCTGTCTCAAGTGTTGGCTTCAGTACTGGTTTTAGCTGTGGGCTAGCAGCAAGTCTAGGGGCCATGTTCTCAGGGAACCTTCTAGGTTGTCACACCATCAGTTCTGGTGTTTTTAAATAGAGTTCTTGATCTGCATACGTCTTTTTTTTTATGCTACATCAGGGACTGTGCATTGTGTCCCCTATCAGGGCTGTGTTTGGTGGTGGCCAGGCACCATCTGATTCTTCTTGTCTCATGCTGATGTCATCTCCCAATCATAAAAGTCCTTCTGTCTCCTGAGGTCATTTTTCCTTGGGTGAGTTGGAACCAGTTGATGTTCCTCAGATGACAGCTTGCTGGCATTTAAGACCCCAGACGCCACTCACCAGTATGAGGTGCAGAGTACTCTTAGCAAAAGACTAATTATGCCAGTTGACCTCAGTGTCCCCTGAAAACGTGGTCTCCAGACCCCTATCCCTGCTGCTCTGTCCTTTAAAATGTTGGATTGAATTTAGAAAGTGTTTTAGCTTGTGGTATAGTTCAGTTATGCTGACCTGCCTTCTGCATGCTGTCATTCTCAGAAATGTTGTTACTAAGCTAACCATATTTTATTTTTTGTGCTTTTAGTGAAAGTTTATAGTTCAAGTTAGTTTTTCATTGAAAAATTCATATGCACGTTGTTATGTGACCCTACTTGCTCTCCCTGGTAATGTGATAGCACACTCCTCCTCGCTACCCCAGATATCCCATGTCCATTTGACTAGTTCCTGTCCTTTTCTGCCTTCTTAATCTTACCTCTGGACAGGAGCTGTCCGTTTAGTCTCCTGTATCTACTGGAGCTAAGAAGCACACGCCTCATGAGTGTAACCTTATTATAGTCCAGGCTAATCTTTGTCTGAAAAGTTGGTGTTGGGAATGGTTTTAGTGTTGGCTAACAGAGAGTCCAGGGGCTGTGTATTCTGGGGATCCTACAGTCTCAGTCACACCGTTAAGTCTGGTCTTTTTTATTAGAATTTGCGTTCTACATCCCACATTTCTCCTGCCCCAGCAGGGACTTGCTGTTGTGTTCCCTGTAAGGGCATGGTGGTAGCCGGGTACCATCTATTTCTTCTAGTCTCACGTTGATAGAGTCTCTTATTTAAATGGCACTTTCTGTCTCCGGCCACTTTGAGAAAAAACACTTTGGTGTTCTTCATTCTTCTTTGCTCTGGGTGAATTGGGACCAATTGATGTGTCTTAGATGACTGATTGCTAGCTTTTAAAACCTCAGGCGGCATTTTCCAAATTGGGATGCAGAACACTTACCTTTATACCTTGCTGTACCCTGGACCATGGTTCCCAGACCTCCTCCCCTGCTACTCTGGCCTTCAAAGTGTTTTAACTGTATTTTATTGAATTTAGGTTTCAACTAGTCTTCAGGATCCAACAGTGCCATGGAAGGATATGACACCTCTTGGAGCATCCCAAGAGTCAACACATGTCCAACTCCAGCCTTTAAAGACACAGCTGAAATCCTGGGAACCTTGCCTGTCCCTCAGAAGTGGTGAGGAATAGCTACTCATCTGGGGACTTTTGTTAATTAGGCCTCTGGTTTTGAGGGTGAAGGATTAATTGAATTTTATAAGCTTCCACATGTGAACATCAGCTTTATCATTGTAGACCATAGGTGCTACTTTACCAGCTTTGTTTTCAGCAACCTTCATTGCATTCAGCCCTCCTTTGTCAGTTTACCTATCATTCATTCAGTTATTCATTCATTTCTTCATTTTACAGTTTATTAGAGTGCTAATAAATACCAGGAACCGCACTAGGCATTGGAGTCCTATCTTTAAGCTCTCAGTAGAGTAGTGGATGAGCAAAGTAAGTGTTGCAACATCACAGCAAGTTACAGAATAAAAGTAGGCACAAGGAAGTGGTGGTTCAGTGGTACAGTTCTCGCCTCCCATGCCGGAGACCATAGTTTAGTTCCCGGCTCATGCGTTGCAAGTGCAGCCACCACCAGTGTGTCGGTGCAGGCTCTGTGTTGCTGTGGTGCCGAAGAGGATTCAGCAGAGCTTCCTCACTGATACTAGCTAGGAAGAAAGGCCTAGTGATCTACTTCCACATACTAGCCAGTGACAATTCTGTGACTCATGGTGCTGTGATCCTGTTGTGCGTTCAGTCACTGTGAGTTAGGAGCTGACCTGATAGCAGTTAACAACAGCAGGAGCTAGGGGGCCACATAAGTGATGCCTACCAAAATCCTAGAGCCCTGGTGGCACAGTGGTAAAGGGTTCGGCTGCTAACCAAAAGATCAGCAGTTTGAATTCACCAACTGCTCCTTGTAAACTCTGGGGCGGTTCTGGTCAGTCCTTTGTGGTTACTGTTAGTCAGAATTAACTGGATGACAACAAATTTCGTTTTTTGGTTTAACTCAATTTTAGAGATTCAAGGAACACTTCCTGGAGGAAAGGAGGTGTGAGCTAAGACCTGTAGTATGAGTAGGAGGAAGCTAGGTAAACAGGGAGGAGGAGGACTATCCCAAGCAGAGGTCCCAAAGTTCTGTAAGAGAATACAGGTCATTGTGGGAATTGCAAATAATCCACTTTCGCTTGAATGGTGTATTGATATGGGGGAATGGGGGGATGAGAAATGAACTAACGAAGAAAATGGGACCCAAGTATTAGAAATGTGAATATCATGATAATTAGTTTATCACTTTCCTAAGTGCTGTGGGGCTTCATTGAAGGGTTTGGGGCAAGGGAGTGACATGATTGGGTGTGTGTTTTAAAACTTTGCGGCAAAACATAGAATAGATTTCAGAAAGGCAAGAGTCGAGTCCTGCAGTCCCATTAAAGGCCTTTACAGTACAGGCGCCCATGGGGAAATAAATCAGAATGTGTGATACCTCAGACCTTGCAAATATCACAGGTGACTCCTGTTCATGAGTGTTTAAGTTTTTTAATTTTAGTGTATAGTGATTGTTAAAAGTAGAGGCTGACAGAGAGGAGTTTGGACTAATACTCCATTTTCAGTTTGAGGTATCTGGTTAAAGGTGGTACTATTGGTGTAAATGGTATCCCTGTAAGGCGCAAAAGGTTAAGTGTTCAATATCAGCCAAAAGTTTGGCAGTTAGACTACACCGAGTGACACCTTGGAAAACAAGCCTGGCTGGTGATCTGCTTCTAGAAAAATTCAGAGCACAGTTCTCTGCCACATGTGGGGTCACCATGAGTCAGAATCAACTTGATGACAACTAACAATTGATATAAATAGAAAAACAAATTTATCTGATGATGTGTTTAGTTTGACACATTTTGGTGCTTGTGAAATATTCATAAATAAAATACCCAGTTAGCAGTTGGTTACATGATTCTAAAACCCAATAGAGAAAGCTGAGATAAAGTTGTAGATCTGGGGAGATACTAGCTTATAAATAGTGTTTGAAGCTTGGGGTAGTTTGTAGTGATTCGTGAGAGTAGATTCATGAGAGCTCAACACAGTCCTAAGGAACACTCATGTTTGAGTAACTGGTACAGGAGATTAAGCAGGAGCAGCCACAGAAATCACGCCAGTATTGATGGAAGAGAACATCTCTAGAAGGAAGATGAGGTTATGTAAGCGCTGCAGAGAGGCCAGGTAAATGACATCTGGGAAATATCCACTGGATTAAGTAGCTATGATGGTGGTAACCTTACTGAGAGCAGTATCAGTGGAAGTAAAGCAGAAGAAGGCAAAAGCAGATTGCAGAATGGAAATGAGTACAGACAGCCCTTTGAAGAAGCTCTACTGTGAATGGAAGTGATGAGGTTGCTTGAAGATGTGTGAGTAAGGAGCTTTACATGTTGAACAAGAGTCAAAGAAAGAAGTTAAAAATAGTAGAAAAGCAGCAGTTGGTAATGACCATTTGGTTGCATGGATACACATGTTGCTAAGTGTGAACAATGACATCTTTGTACGTAGAAACTTGTTTTCTCCCAAGTAGGTTAAATGTTGAGAATGAGTGAAAAAAAGGTCAAATCTTTTTTTTTTTGCTATGTATCATTTCAGATTGTGAGAACAGTGAATCAACAACAAAGGAGGAAGTTTTGGGAGAAAAATCACAAGGATTCAGCCCAGAGCCTTCATTTCAAGAAGTTAGTGAACGTGAAAACCATTTAGAGTGGCAGCAAGGAAGTGCCACAGAGGAGAAATTAAGGAGGTTCCCTTCACAAGGAGACAGTTTTGGTCAAGTGCTCTTCAAACATGAATCTCTAGGGAAGAGAGACCGTCCTGGTAATCTTCAGAGTAGCTTGATCTTAAGTACAAACTTTTTGTCATCTCAGAAAGGTCACACAGAAGACAGACCTTATAGGTGTGATGTATGTGGGCACAGCTTCACGCAGCAATCCTCTCTAACACAGCATCAAAGAATCCATACCGGAGAAAAGCCCTACAAGTGTAACCAGTGTGGGAAAGCCTTTAGTTTGAAGTCATACCTTATTATTCACCAGAGGATTCATAGTGGAGAGAGAGCATACAAATGCAATGAATGTGGGAAAGCTTTTAATCAGAGATCAGCCCTTATTAGACATCAGAAAATCCATACCGGCGAGAAACCTTGCAAATGTAATGAATGTGGCAAAGCATTTAGTCAGAGTTCGTATCTGATTATGCATCAGCGAATTCATACCGGAGAGAGACCTTATGAATGTAACGAATGTGGGAAAGCTTTCAGGCAGAGCTCAGATTTGATTACCCATCAAAGGATACATAGTGGAGAGAAACCCTATGAATGTAATGAATGTGGAAAAGCCTTCAGTTTCAGCTCAAACCTCATCAGACATCAGAGAATTCACAGTGGAGAGGAGCCATACCAGTGTAAGGAATGTGGCAAAGCCTTCAAAAGGAGCTCAGCCCTTACTCAGCATCAAAGAATCCACTCTGGGGATGAAGCTCATACATACATACAGTGAATCGGGAAAGGTTTCAGGCACTAATAAGTCCTTCAGCAGCATCAAGAAGTCCACACTGTAGAGTAACTCATGAATACAGTGACTGTTGTAAATATTCCAGTCAGATTCTTGTCTTTGTTAGTTAAAAGCATTTACTTCAGAGCAAAGTTCCATAAAGGTTATAAACTAGTAAGTCTTCAGTCTGATTGGCTGTGGGTAGCACTTCCCAGTGCTAGTGAAAGTTGACCCCTGAAAGCTTTTACTGTAACTTGTGAAATGACAGACGGGATAACTGTTACTTTTAGCTTTTCTACTACCATTAAGGAGTGTAACACCGAAACCTTGCTTTCTGTGATAACATCATGAAAAGGATACAGTAACCTAGACTTGATCGTTACATCCAGTTGTTGTGTGCCAAGACTAGGATGATATAGATGGTGTGAGGGACTTTTTGTTACTCAAGAACCCAGAAAATATTTTACTACCCCAAATAAGGACAGAAGTCAGCAAAAAAAGGTGGGGAAACGGTCTCATCAGTTATTTGATGAGCCCAGGGCAGGCCAGAAACTAGGAGTGAGAAGAAAGAACACAAATTAGTGTCTAACATGTACTTTCCTTGCCGGACCCATATGCTGGGCTAGAACTTAACTTGGCAAGGAAGAGTGAGAAAGTCAGTCTAGAGGTTACAAGTCCTCGGTCTCCCTTTCACAAACATGAGGGCTGCTTTGGTGAAGAGCTGCTCTAACCAAGATGTTGGCAGTTCAAATCCTCAGACTACTCTTTGGAAATCCTGTGGAGCAGTTCTACTCTGCTATAGGGTTACCATGAGTCCTAATCAACTCAGCAGCAGGTGTGGTTTTTTGTTTCCTAATACAGTATCAGAGCTGTTGTCAGCATTCCTCCTAACTCCCTAGTCCCGCATCAGAAGCCGCTTGGTTGCTGTATTTCTTTTGGGGGCTATATCTCGCAGTTCCTTTAGTTCCAGTGCTCAGTATATATTTATCATTTCCTCCTCAGGTCTCTTTGTTTTGGAAGAAGTACAATTAAAATGCTCAGTAGACACAAGGATGGTGTCTAATGTACCTTCATCTCAGGTTCTTGGAGCTTATCAGGAAGGACTAGTCACTGGAGAAGAATGTGAGGCGTGGTAGAGGGTCAGTAAAAAAGAGGAAGCTCCTCAAAAAGATAGATTGACATAATGATTGAGACAGTGGGCGTGAGTTAAAACAGTGAGAACGGCATAGGACCAGGAAGTATTTAGTTGTGCATAGTGTCCTTATGCATCAACTGACGTAACTGCCTGACAACAACAAACCTCAAGTCTGATATTCCTGAGGCACTTCACGTGTTCAATCTTGACTTACTGTCACCAATATTTTGCATAGCTTCTGTGGATTTTGTTCAGTACAGTGCTGAAAGGTAGTGATGACAAACAGTAATAGTCATGCTGATCCAGAGATTCTCCTCTGAGGGACCAGCAGGAAGGTGCTTCATCATGCATGGCAAAATTAGACAGCGTAAACATCAACAGAAAGACACATCATTCAAAAGATGTAATAAGTTGTAGGAATAACAAAAGTGAATCTCTGTGGAAATCCAGAGTTCTGATTATAGGGGAAAGAGAGCTGCCATGATAAAAAGGAACAAGTAATGCTCCAATTGGGATATTCATAGATAGGCATCTACAAACCTGTGACAGTGACAGGAGGGCTAAATGCATGTGTTTAAGGAAGAGTATAAAAAGGGAGAGTATCACTTGGAGATGGCAGAATGTGGTAGGAGCTACTCATTTTTCTCAAAAAGACTTAGGGAAACTGAAAAGGGTAAGACAACCATTACGTAAGCATAACTTTTTCGTTGTTCCAACTCAGCAACCCAGTGTACAAACAAACCCCGCTATGTCCTGCACCGTCCTCATCATCCTTGCTGTGTGGGAGCCCATTATTGCAGTCACTGTGTCAGCTCATCTCATTAAGGGTCTTGCACTTTTTCACTGACCCTCTGTTGCACCAAGCATGTCTTCCGGGAAGTGATCCTTCCTGGTAACATCCAGAGCATGCGTCTAAGGAGCATTCTGGCTGTACTCCTTCCAAGACACATTTGTTAATTCTGGCAATCCACAGTAGAGTCAGTATTCTTTGCCAGCATCGTAATTTAAAGTCTTCAGTTCTGGCTTTATTATTCCTTGTCCAGCTTTCTCATGCATAAAAGGCAATTCAGGATACTAGGGCTTGGGTTGGGTGTACCTTAGTCCTCAATGTAAATCTGTTTTTTAACATTTTAAAGAGATGTTTTGCAGGCTTGCCACAGTACCATACATTGTTTTCTTGACTGCTGCTTCCGTGTGTATTGATGGTGGATCCAAATGAAATCCTTGATCAGTATTTTCTCCATTTATCATTACATTGCTGTTGCTGCAGTTGTGAGGATTTTGGTTTGG
Source organism: Heterohyrax brucei (assembly GCA_028571685.1). NCBI lineage: Eukaryota > Metazoa > Chordata > Mammalia > Hyracoidea > Procaviidae > Heterohyrax > Heterohyrax brucei. Next base: position 44,816,444 of record CM053152.1, read on the forward strand.
TTTATATTAAGGTATATTCTGTACTGAAGATCGTAATCTTTCATCTTCATCAGTAAGTGCTTCAAGTCCTTTTCACTTTTCAGCAAGCAAGATTTTGTCACCTGCCAATCATAGGTTATTAATGAGTCTTCATCCAATCCTAATACTGCATTTTTTTCATATAGTCTATCTTCCCAGATTATTTGCACAGCATCCAGTTAGAGTAAGTATGGGGAAAGGATACAACCCAGACACATAACATTTCCTTATTTAAAACCATGCTGTATCCCCTTCTGTTCAAACAACTTCTCTTGCTCTGTGTACAGGTATCAAATGAGCACAGTTTAATTAAGCACAGTTAAACTAATGAGTGGTGAACTGGAATAACTAGAGATTCTTCTTTATATGAAGAATTCTGACGTATCAACAACAAATATGATACTGGCTAAGGACTTTGTATATGTGTATTATTTCTTCCTTCAGCGCTTATTTTGCAGGTGAGATAATGTAGGCTTGGGTTCATGACATACTAGAGGTCAGGCTTTGAATCCAGGCAGTAGGAACCCAGAACCCTTCTGTGGTGCCTCATTTCTATACTGACTCTGAAAGTCCAAAGGGGGAGAAGTGGGCAGGAGAGAAGCTTAAATAGGCAATTCACAAAAGAATAAACAGCAGTGGACAAGAAATACTAGAATTAAAAATTATGTAATAGTTGAGATGGCACTTTTTTTCCTAAGACAAAGATTTAGGGAAACTGGAACTCTGATGCCACTGGTGAGAGGTAAATACCTACTATATCTGGCAATGAATACCAGAAGCCTTAAGCATTGCCTTTTAACTTGGAAACTACTTACAATGTAAACTTCAAAAATCATCATGAATGTACACAATATCTTAAAAAATTTCAAGTGATGTCAATATTAAAAGCATTCATGGTAAGTAAAAATATTACAAGATGGTATGTACAGTATGACCCCATGTTGAAGAAATATATTTAAGCATTAAAAATATTGGAAATACATAATCTCAAAATGCTATTGTGGTCATCTCTGGGTGATGACATAAGGTGATGCAACTTTTCTGTATTGTCCAACTTTTTCTGCTGTGAATGCTTTAATACTATTAAGGTTGGGGGAAAAACAGGAAGTGGAAGCCCAGGATAGTCAAGAAAATATGAAGGATGTGCTTTCCATAACATCTCTGCCCTATCAATGGACTCTGGTCCTCAATCTTCATTGGTAAAAATGTAATTACAGACTTAAGCGTCTCACACATGGTCTACCAAAAAAGCTTTTGAAAATCATAAATCTCTGTGTAAATATATTATTCACACGAAGGAGATTTATGGTGTAGAAAAGCAATGGTATTGAAGGAGAGACCTTCATTCTTGTTAGCACTTTGCCATGAAATCTGCAGCCATTAGCAAGGTACTCAAAGGAACTGAAGTAGATTATCCATCCAGTGTGGTCAAAAGTTCAACAGTCTACTGTTAGAAAATAGGGTATCGATACAAGATGGTTGTTAAAGCTAATGGTTTTCTCCAGTCTTGTGTGGACAAAGCAGTTCAGGCCTTTCCCTTCTGCTCAGGGCCCTGCTGTTCTCTGTTGATACAAAGTAGTCTGGGGTAAGAATGCTTGCCCTAAGTGTATCTTGCACAGATTTTTAGACAGATAAAGTGTGATTTGGAGAACAAGAAACCCGTCTGCCATCAAGATGATTTCAACTCATAGCAACTCTATAGGACACAGTAGGACCGCCCCTGTGGAGTTTCTAGCAAACATCTGGTCAGTTTGAGCTGCCAGCCTCTTGGTTAGCAGGTAGTATGCCCCTAGGATTTCCAATTAAGGCAAGTGTGTAGTAATGCCCAGTTTCCTACATCTCCCCTTCTTCCTCTTATTTCCATGGGCTGCATTTAACACTGTTCACTTGAGAACTGGATGTTTAAATAAATCTGACATTGGTCTCTCAAAGCTCCCTTGTCAACATCTTCTCTTGCCTTAGCAAGTGCACCCACTGCTGTGCAGGCACTGTTGTGCATAGGGTCGCTATGAGTCAGACCAACTAGATGGCACCTGCCAACCACACAACAGAACCAGACAGTGATGTTCAGTAGCTTTATCATTCACAGCTGTCTTGTTGGCTAGAACAAGTGATAAGTGGTCCAACGATGCAAAGGGTAATGGAGTATCTTTGTACAGGTTCTCTCAAGAACCAGCAGAGAGGAGTGCAAGCCTATGGCAGTGTCCCGAGTTCTTGCCCTACCCACAGGCCTAAGCTTGACCCTTGGCAGTTAGTCCTGAGGATATCCATCTACTGTGATACAGACCTCTCCCGAAGGGCAGAACAAGTCCCAGTTTGGTGAACACATGATGTGTATTTATTTAAAGAGGCTACTTGTTGCTCTCATCCCTATAGTCATGCAACCATAAAGCTGCCCCAAGTGCCCCTCAGTCTTATGACCAGCTGGCTCTATAACCCAAGACAGGCTGTCAGAGTTCCCAGACACTTTAGCCCAGCTAAGAGTACAGATTCCCCAACTTCCCATAAATCCTTCTCTGTTCCCCCAGCACCTTGTATTGTGCTCACTATTCCTGAATGAAACCCTCGTAGTGTAGTGGGTTAAATGCTACATATGCTAACTAAAAGTTCTGCAGTTCAAATCTGCCAGGCGCTCCTTGGAAACTATGGGGCAATTCTGTTCAGACCTCTGGGGTCACTGTGAGTCGGACCCAACTTGACGGCAGTCTTTTATTTTTAATTCCTGAATGAATTATTTCAAAGCAGAACTTTAAAACTCTTAATTATATCTTGCATTACATTCTAGTACCAAACCAGCTGAAGTGTATATTCAGAGAATAAATGTCAAAAATGAGTTCCCAATAATGACTTAAGATTTTTACCAAAAATCATAGTGTTGGGAAAAAAAATTATACCACAAAACTGTGAACAATGTTTCTGTGGGTAGTATCTCTGTGGGTGGTTTATACTTTTCTTGTTTTCTGTATTATCAATGTAAGCAATTTACAATCAAGGAAAAACTAATTATAAATGTAATTGTTTTTGCTACCTGCTTGAGTCAGTTCTGACTTGTGATGACACGTGCAGGGTGAGAATTATTTCATAGAGTTTTCAAGGCTGTGACTTGTGGAAACAGGTCACCACACCTATCTTCTGAGGCATCTCTGAATGGATTTGAACGACTAACCTTTAGGTTAATAGTCTAGCACTTAACCACCCAGGGCCTCCATCTAACAACATGAAATTATCTTTCAGCTCTAGGAAAAGGGAACTTTCGAAGGCTCACTTTACACTTTTGATTATCTGAGCTCAATAATCATCTCACAGTCTTTGGATACAAAGACTAGTCCTCATATCCCAATTACCACCTCCCGTATTCCCTGAAACAGCTGTGATCACTAGCTGTTTCAGTGGTGGCCTTATCTGGAAGGAAAATCAGGATATTTTAAAAGAGGAAACAAACTTTTCTCTTAGTTATTAGTTGTCCTCAGCAACTGTGGGTTAATTAAAATTGCTGCTATAAAAACTAGCAGACAGTTGCAGTTTTGATGAATCTTTGGGGGCAATTTGATGAGTATTTACTACCCTCAAGTAACTTGAAGTCTGTAAGCTTGATAGCCTCAAAGGAGGTAGAGGCAAGGGACTGGGGAGGAGTCTGGGAAGGCAGATCTCCCATCCTGGTATTCATGTGGGCTGCCTACTTTCTGAGACACAAAGTCATGGGGCCCAAACATTCCCAGCCCCCCAGTGCCCCTTTTACCTCAAATGTAGTCTTTCCTTGGTGTACAGGTGCCCATTTCCATAGAACACACTACAATCTTCCATCACACTAATTCTGTGAGAAACAAGTCTGACAGAGAAGAACACTGATTAAAGGACATCTCCAGATTCTCTTACCTGTATAACATTTGACCTGCAATAACTTCAGCCTATAATGTTGTTCTCTTCCCTTTTCTCCTTGACTTGGAGAACCTCTATCCACCTATTAGGTCTTAACTGAGATGTCATCACACCCAGGAAGCCTGTAGTGGCCAAAAGACCAGGTGTAAGCAATGGTGGCATGGGGCATCTGATCTCATGTAACTTCACAAGTGTAAGGAGAGAGAATCATTATCAGCACCAACAGTCCAAAGCTAATTCCCATAAGGTGGAGGTCAGACATACTTTCAATCTTTTTGCCAATTCTGACACTAGCTGTCCCTCCCACAGCACTGTTTTTCTGCTGATTCCAGTAATTCATTGCAGTGGCCACAGAGAACTCAAACACCATACTCATAATTATGGGATTTATTAGGGAAATAACACGTTACAACTGAGGATGTAACTCTTCAGTCAGGACAGCCTGTTCTCAGCCATGCTCACAGGCAGGCCTTTCTCTGGCCTTTGGTCTCTCACCACTTCAGCCCCTGGGCCCAGCCTCTGTCCTAGTTGGGCAAGTGTTGCAAGGTTCTTTAGCTACACCAACAAGCCTTGACTAGAAGGCACTCAGCTCTCTCACAGGATTGACAAGCTTTGTTCCGCAGACAAGTTCTTGTAGCCATTCCTCTCTGCCACGAAGCTTCCTGTCCAAAGAGGTTCAGCTCTTGCTCTGTGGGTCAGCACACCCACAGTAACTACCTCACTCCATGGGCCTGGAAGTTGTGTTGTCTCATGCCAATTGCCTGCTTCTGCTACCGCGAATTCTTTGTCCAGTTGTCTTTAACTGCTTCTCATCATCCTGTGCTGTCTCACAACTGTCTCTCTTCCTGTCTCCTGGGTCTAGGAGGCTCTCAGCATAGGGACCTAAGTCTCAGAAGGAGAAACTCACCTACCATGTCTTCTTGGTGTAGTGAGGTCTTTCCTTTCCATCCGTGGGGTAGTTCATTTTAAGCCTAGCAGGATGTCAAAACTGACCAGTCCCCTCATTAGTATTCCAAACACCTTATTTGTACAGTCCCACCTGTGCCATGCACATTACTTGCATTAGCAGGCTGTCTAATCCTCTTAGTGGATTTTTAGCACCTGATTTGCATAGTCGCACCCAATAATTTGGTGAGTTATAAGTCCATGGCAAGAAAGGTTATATAAAAACTATCATATCACACCAGGTTAGGTATTTCTGCCATGTACTTCAACAGAACCCTGGATTTATCCTACTAAAACCATTGATCCTACTTTATTGTAATTACCTATCTAATAAATGTATATCCCACTAGCCCTTAAATTTGGGAGGACGATGACCAAGTCTGCCTCAAATGCCTGGTACAGAGGTGATACTCAAAAACTAAGCAGATCTCGATTAACCTCAGCAGGAAATTCAGGGCAGAGGTGAGAAGAGGTAAGAGTGAAGAATGAGCTACCTTTCCTCAGATACTATTAAACTGTTCCAAGGCACAAATCCACATTTTACAACTTCAGATTGTTCAATAAGCATGTACCTCGACCTGTCAAACACACAAACAACCTTGCCATGTAGGGACACTTGCGATCGAAGGGATCAGCTTGTGGCCCATCTTATATGGATAGTTTTCAACATTTCTGCCCCAATCCTAGACTTACTATTGCCCAAAAGCAGTTACATCTGGGTTAATGGGATTTCTCAAGCAGAAATTAGGCTTCTAACCAATACCTACTATCCTGTTTTGGAAAAGACATGGCTGAAAATGCTCACTTGTCACTTCCAACAATCACAATAAAGCATCTTTGTATGGATAGTCTCTTACAGCACTGAATGGAGCTAGAAGGACAGAAGCCTTGTTCTCAGGAAACTTCTATTTTCTGTGGCATCTCATCCCCAAAGTGAATTATTAGTGTTTCACAATGGTACAACTCTTAACCCACAGAATTAAACTCTGGTGTGTGTTCTGTGATGCTGCATAAGGCCTGACCTATGCCTAAATGTTTTCCTACATTCACTACATTCATAAGGCTTCTCCCCAGTATGGATCCTCTGGTGCTGAGTGAGGGCTGAGCTCTGATTGAAGGATTTTTCACATTCAATACATTTGTAAGGTTTCTCTCCAGTGTGAATCCTTTGATGTTCAATAAGGATAGAGCTTCTACCAAAAGCCTTCCCACATTCATTACATTCATAGCCTTTGTCTCCAGTATGAATTCTATCATGCTGTATAAGGGCTGATCTCCTGCTGAAGGCTTTCCCACATTTACATTTGTACGGTTTCTCTCCAGTATGAATTCTCCGATGCCTAATGAGTTCTGAGCTGCCCCTGAAAGCTTTTCCACATTCGCAACATTTATAAGGTTTTTCACCACTATGAATTCTCTTATGTCTAACAAGGTCTGAGCTCAAACTAAAGGCTTTGCCACATTCTTTACAGGCATATGGTCTCTCACCAGTATGACTTCTCTGATGTCTAATTAGCTTTGAGTTCTGTAGGAAGGCTTTCCCACAATCAAAGCACTTAAAAAGCTTTTCCCTACTGTGAATTCTTTGTTTGGCAGTAACATTTGAGTTCAGACTAAGACTTCCTTCACTGTGATTATATTCAAGAACAGTTTCTTTTGTGGAGATTCTCTTGTTGAAGGTTGCCATACTGAAATGTGTTTCCTGGGAGGGGAGCTGACTCAAATTGTTCCTTGCAGCATTTCCTGTTTGATTTTCAAAGTTGTATGAAATTCCCAAAGTTTCTTCACCTATTTGTCCTGAAGGAGTTTTTCCAGGTAGCCTTCCTGGGGATGTCAAGGCTGCTGAAGTAATGCATTCAATAATTTCCTGATTTGCAGTCAACATTCTGTCAGCCACAATCTTGTCATCTAAAAATGTGAATAGAAAACACGAGTGTTATTTATGTCTCACATGGGAATAAAGGAAACTTTCATACAGCAGAAAATAAACCAAATGAACAAAACAGCTATTAGGAGGAAAACTCTTAAAACCATCTTCACAATTTCAAAGAATTTGGAGAAATGTACTAAGAGGTGGTCATCTCTGACAGTAAGTTAACAGAAAATGTGAGAATGGATAGGAGGGATGGTGACCAGGGGAAAATATTAATTAGGGGAGATGATTATAAGCAAGAGTATTAGGAGATATCTGGAAACTAGAAAAAAAAGGGAATAAGAGAAAAGAAAAGAGGTGATAAAGATGATCATGAAATCTAGGTTGCAACCTAGATGTCCATCAACAGCTGAATGGTTAAACAAACTATGGTATATACACACAATGGAATATGACACAATGATAAGAAATAAGGACAATGGCTTAGAGAAGTATCTGACAACACAGGAGGCATAATGCTGAGCAAAATTAGCCAGACACAGAAGGACAAACATTGTATGCAACCATTAATATGAGGATCCAAAGAATCATTTTAGCACATAAGAAATCAATTATTGACGGTTACAAGGGTGGGGAGGGAGGGAAAGGAATATCTACATATTAGACAGAGGGTAGGACTAGGGTTAGGTATGGGGTATGACAACACATAACAGAAAGGAGGTACCCACTGCTGCTCTATTCCAAAATTAAACTGTTGTGCAAATGTGTCCCACCTCTTTGGAAGACAAAACAGGGGCTGGAGTCAGATGACCATGCTCTCAGGGGACATCTAAACTAATTGGCATACCCAATTCTTTTTTAGTCTTTTCTCTTAAGAAAAGGTACTGCATAACACTGGGTGAGTGGCATCTGAAGTCTTCAAAGCTAACAAGCCGCCATCTAAGTAGCACTGATTGGTCCCAATCCACCTGGACCAGAGCTAAACAGAGGACATCAGGGCATGAGGAAAATTTAAACCCAGCTGATGAAGGTGCCATATAATCCAGAAACTATTTTAACAAAGGACCAGAAGAATCAGATGGTGCCTGGCCACCACCGATAACTGCCAGAAGGGGGTACACAATATAGAACCCCTGATGTAGCAGGAGAAACGTAAGTGTGCAGAGCTAGAACCTTATGAAATGACCACAACTGATGGTCCTTCAGTCTGGAGGGACCCCTGGGAGTGTCGGTCCTGACTCTCTAACCACAATCCACATCAAGCAACACCACCTGTTCCCCAGACAAAGACTGGAGTATATAAGACATGCTGTGATCCTGGCACCTAACAAACTTTTGGACTTAAATATAACACACAGGGGCTGTACGAGAAGCTCATTGCTGGAGGCAAGAAGACACAGGGAGGACAGGTCTTGATCAAATGGGCATGAGAATTTATATATGATAAGAAGGAGTGTGAGGTCACAGGAAGATGGAGAAAGGCAGGGAGAGAAGGTACAGCAGAATAGTGGTGTGAGTTCCAAATGTTACATGGCAAATTGATATGGACTGTATACTTGTACTTTAATCACAATTGAAAAAAAAATGATCATGATAAAGGTGCTTAAGATTCTGAATCAGTGATGTTTCTATCAAAGTAGAAGAACAGAAGATAATGAGTAGGAAATGCTTTCCAGTTTAGGATTAGACAGAGGTAGGTGAGAAGGAACTGGAAAGCATTAAGACAACTGTAAATTGTTCCAAATAGAGCAAGTAATTACAAGGAGAGTTAAGACACTCAGAGCTTCAGAAAAGGAATACTGTGGGTAACTGACCCCTTTTGGAATTAGGTGAGAACCTTGTATATTCACTTTTTTATGTGTAATTGCTCAAAGTCAGACCTTTTGGCTTTCACATAACATGCCTCTCACTTCTAAATGTCTAGTAGCTGATAACAGGAGACTATTAGATGATGACTGATGTAACTTGAATTATTTTAACGTAGGAATCTAAACCACTGTTGAGCTACTCTAATCCTTCCAAAATCCCTCTCAACTTACTGTATGTATTTTATAGATAAGGAAACCATACCACCTATCGAAGGTCACAGAATTAATAACGGGTAGAGTCAGGACTGGAAACCGCAGTAGCATAGTGGTTAAGTATGGCTGCTATCCAAAAGGTCAGCAGTTCAAATCTGCCAGGTGCTCCTTGGATACTCTATGGGACAGTTCTACTCTGACCTACAGGGTTGCAATGAGTTGGCATCAACTCAGTGGCATTGTGGGGAGAGTCAGGATTGAAACAAAGGTGGCTAATATCAAAGCCTGCCTGTACTGTCCACTCTTGTTATTTACTTTCCTGTTGAAAGCAGCAGCACTAGCAGCACAGTGATTAAGCACTGGGCTGTTAATTGACAGGTTGGCCGTTCTAACACACCTAGCATCTCCACAGGATAAGAGCTGGAGAGATTCTTCTGTGAAGAGTATAGCCAAGAAAATCCCAAGGGGGAGTGTACTCTGTCACATGAGGTCACTATGAGCCAAAATCGACTCTACAGCACCTAACAACAATATTGGTAGAAAGCAGGGCCATAGCAGCACTAAAACAAAAATAATTTTAGTTTGGCTTTGGATTTGTTTTTATATGAAGATAAATACTTTGTGATGGTCTTTGATTTCACAATTCTTCATAATAATATTTACAGTCAGTATCTGATGGGAATAGAGAGCTGCCTGGCTTCCCTTTTCCCCATTCCTTTCCAGAAAGTAGACATGGATAGTACTACCTCTTAGACTAGGGCTAAACACTACAATTTACACTGCCTAGAGATCTTAGACAGAAAGGCTGTACTTAGTCAAAAGGCTGTACTTAGTCAAAAAGGGAATGCTTAGGAAAAAATATATTAGCATAAAAAATGCATAAAAATAACCACCAACTTGTATTAGTCAGAAGCCTGATGAACTAATGAGAAATTTCCTAAAGTAATAAATAGATCAAATTTTAAGGAGTGTAAATTATAAAGGGTGTGAATTGGCAATATAATTAATTGTACAGGGTAAAATTATGGCTGTGAAAATTAGAAATGTAACTTACACAATTTAATAAACTTCTTAGAATTCTACAGATGAAGTCAAATTGAAACAAGAGAAAGACCTTGACCTTACATATACAGACCATGGAAAATCAGGGTTTTTTTTTTTCTACTCTACATTTATACTATACATATAAAAAGAAAGATTAGGATAAACTGTTCACTAGAGTAATTCCTGATCCGACTCGACGGCACTTGGCTTGGCAGAGTAATCCCTAGGAGTGACAAATAAAGATAAGAATAAGACAAGGAATGGTTACTTGAATATTTAGAATACTGGCACAGCGATAATCCAAATAGACCATTTAATATCTTCCCATGAATGAAAATTAATTCACAAATCAAGCCCAATTTTGTAGGTTTGGAGGGTGGAACACAGCTTGTAAGATGCTCACTGAAAGGAAATAAGCCATACGTTTCTACATAATGGAACTCATCTTTGTAACACACCCCTATTTCCCTATCTGTTCAGAGACTTGTCTGGTCTAAAACCTTTTAACTGGTTACAGAGCTTTAAATTGCACATTGACAAACAGGCTTTTAGTCCGAGTTATATGTACATACTACTGTACTGCCTCAAATATTTTCCACTAATAGAGTCAATAAAAAAGTGGTTAAGAGAGCACCCTGTCAAAGGCAGAAAATTTGTGAGACCCAGAAGAACAAGGCAGTCTCATTGAGTTCTGTCTCTCACAGGTTTCAATGTACAAACATGAAAAGGCCCAAGAAGGGACTTAAGAAATTACAGCAGTCTCTGTCATGGATTAAATTGTTTCCCCCCAGAAAATGTGTGTATCAGTTTGGCTGTACCATGATTCTCAGTATTCTATCTTTTTTTCCCATGTATTGTAAATCCTGCCTCTATGATACTAATGCATAAGAATGCACAGCATTTGTGTTAGTGGGGCAGGACTTAATCTACAAGCTTGAACTGTGCTGAGGCAGTCTCCAGGCAGATCAAAAAAAAAACAGAAGCAAGCAGAGAGCTAGGGACTCCATACCACCAAGAAAGCAGTGCCAGGACCACAACCTGTCCACTGGACCCTGGGGGTCCCTGTACAAAGAAATTCCTATCTGCTGGGAAGAAGGCCAACTAGGACAGCCGTTTCCTGGAGCTAGTGCCCTGAATTTGGACTTTAAGCTTACTTTCCTGTAAACAAAAGAAATTTCTTTTTGTTAGCACCATCTACTTGTGGCTTTTCTGTTAGAGCAGCACTAGGTGACAAAGACACTGTCCCTCAAGACCTTAAAGAAAAAACTAGAAATAATATACCATAAATAACCTAGACATTTACTTGTTTCAGAGTAGGGTACTTAATGAGATTTTTCAAAACATGTTTTAATATAGATTCTTCTTGGTATAAAGATATTTAAGAAGGTGCACTTGGCCAATGGCAGTATGAACACACGACTTGTGAAGGAAAGCTGGGAGGGAGTTTCCAGGAGGCTTCTGTGGATGGATTAATACAGCTCCCCTTGGTGAACTGCTATGGTCCAGGGTCTGGTCCTCAGGTCTGTGGCCTCACAAACCTAATGTTATCAGTATAAAATGAATAGATTTACCTTCTGCGGTAGACTCCATAAACCAAGCTCATGGAACTGAGTGATAAAGTCAAATGAGAATTAGTGAATAACATAACCATCACGTAGACCAGAGTGAGAGTGCATTTTCTCATTATAGCTCACCTTCACAAGAAGTAAATACAAGGTCTGACAATTAAGTTCACGAACTCATCCTAGAAAAAGTGCTACATACCTCATCGCTGAGTATCACTACAGTCATCTTCAAAATACTCCCCTTGGGAAGCTATTCACCAATGCCAGCACCTAGTCCAGCCTGCAAAGCAATTTTGGAACTCTTTTTCTGGAAATGGCCACCAGAGCTGTCATTATATTAACCTCAATAGCCTGAATGTCACCAAAATGTCTTCCTTTCAATATTTTCTTTATATTTGGGTAATGAAAAAGTCATTGGGGACCAGACAGGTGAGTAAATAGGGTGTTCCAATACAGTTATTTGTTTACTAGCTAAAAACTCCCTCACAGCGACACCTGGGATCTTAAGAGCTAGCAAGCTGCCATCTGAGGTACACCAAATGGTCCCAACTCAGCTGGAACAGATGGTCACCAAGGACAACATTGACATGAGTGAAAAAGAGCCCAGAAGATAGGAAGACCCACATGAATGGGTGACTATATCAGCATGTGACCAGAAGAAGCAGATGGTGTCTGGCCACCACCAATGACAGCCGTGATGGGGCTCACAGTGTTGAGTCCCAGTGGCAACACGAACTCCACTAAAAGACTGCAACTGATGGTCTGAAGGCCTGGGAGTTCCCCTGGGAGCACGGCCCCTAAAACTGATGCTGGCCCTGATCATAGATCATTACTGAGGTCAGCTCTTCAGATAGGAATGGAATGGACTCAGGGACACAGAGTGACCATATTGTGTGTGCACTTTATGATTCTATGCATCTATAGGATGTCGTCCTATTGGCCTCTTACTAGAGCGGAGTGGCGAGGCTAGAAAGGAGGGGACAGGAGATTCTTTAGAGAATATGACGTGTATGGAAAGGAAAGGAGTATGCTGTCACAGGGCAGGGAGAGCAGAGGAAGCTGGAGATAGGCAGGCATGCAGATTTTAATTGTAAACTTTCACTGAATCATAATAAAAAAAAAACCCTCCCTCACAGATAACTATACAATAAAGTTTGCAAACTTGCCACCATGCCACCGTGTACAATGACCGTTCCAAAAAGAGTTCCAAAATTGCTTTGAAGGGTAGGCTAGGCACTGGTGTTGGTGCGTAGCTTCCCAAGGGGAGTACTTCAGAGGTGACCATAGCGATATTCATCAGTGAGGTATGTAGCACTTAGAACAATTAAGTTCACAGACTTAACTGTCGGACCACGTAAGGTTGCTTAGTGAAGACTGTAAATAAGAACAAACTGATAAGCCTGATATATCCACTGCTCATAGAGACAATTTTGCCAATTACATAATCCAAATCCTTTTGGTCTTATAGTAAAACCTGCTAAAGCAGAAACCTATGTAAGGCAAAAACCTGAAGTAAAAGGAAAACACAAATATTTATTTTTCCATGAAAATAAGTAATAGAAAAGAAATTTTTGAGACCAGGAAAAGAAGGAGGTTTTGAGTTTCAGTTCTCATAAGTTTCACTGTAATCACTCATGCCCTGCTGGGCATCATGGAATATTTCACCCCTGCTGGCTGTATGATGTACGCTTTGACAGTTGAGGGGGCTACAGGGTACTGGAGGAGGAAGTCTCTTTGCACTTCTCATGTGCTCTCTGTTTGTTCCCGCAGCACTGGAAAAGCCCAGAAATGTCACCCCCAGTGAGTTTCAGTGGCACCATCCCTGTGGGTGACTCCCCCGAAGTTCTGTGCCATGAACCTCCCCAAAAGCAGCTTCTGGTACCAAGAGGGCAGCTTCTCAGCAGAGCACCCCACCCCCTGCCCCAGGTTCATGGCTCCACCTAGCACCCCAGAGAGAAGCTTCCTGGCAAGTTCTGCCAAGGTGACCCATCATCAAATATTTCTAACCCACAGGCCACAGCGGTACTCTCTAACAAGACCTGGATTCTAGACCTGTGCTGGGAGTAGTCACACTTTCTTGCACATTTGTTCCTTACTTATATGCTCTGCCTCAGCCCTACAGAATCTCTGTATCCTTCAGAGTTCTGTTTATACCTTAGTAGGTAATTCCCTGATACAGTTAATAATCCTTAACTTTTGCTGTTCAACTTATTACATGATTTCAACAACTGATTGGATCTCTCCTTCTTAGGGACTGCCTTGGTAAAGAGACAGAATATTCAAAAGCCTGAATATTGATCTTTGAATATTATAGATAGAGAATTTTAACAGAGATATTAATTCTTAATCAGAAGTTAGAAATTATACTGGAGTTTCAGATTCCAGGGACAGCAAATGGGAAGAATATTTCTAGACAAGGGCCTTTTCACAATACTTACGACTGCCACAAGGGACCTACCCCCGCTTCTTTAAACAAACAAAAAAAGACCTAGAAAATGAACATTCCACAGATGACAGCCCTCATCTCCATCCTGCACCCCAAATGGATTCTGGCTCCTCACCTCTCTCATGAAAAGGCTGGCACTCATGCGTTTCGCTTCTGCACTGGTTTTCCACGGGTTGGAATTGGCTACTCAGAGACTTCAATGCTCCTCCCGTGCATGTCACTTCCGTCCAGATCATTTCCTGGCCATGAGCTGTACCCTAGGAGTAATTAAGCACCAGCACTAAGATTCTGAGGACATACAAGAGGAAAACCCCTAGAGTAACAGTGCAGGTCACAAGGAATCAGAAATTTACTCAGATGATTAGGAAACAATAGTGCTACAATACCCTGGGAACTTGAACCCAAGGGAAGAATAATAATTCCAAAGTTATAAACTTCATGATAATTCCTCAATGGCTTTTCTATTAACCCTCAATAGGTTAAAAATAAAAAACAAAACCACTTCTTGCCTGTAGCCTTGGTTCATCGAGTTCTTTCTCCAGCTCCTCCAGCAGACTCACAGCTTCCTCTCCACTTCCCGGTCGACGCTCTTGCACCCAGGCCTTCAGTTCCTCGGGCAGGATGGACAAGAACTGCTCCAGCACCAGCAGCTCCAGAATCTGCTCCTTGGAGTGTGTCTCTGGTCTCAGCCACTGGCGGCAAAGCTCCCGGAGTCGGCTCAGAGCTTCCCGGGGCCCAGAGGAGTCCGAGTACCCAAACTGCCTGAACTGCTGACGCAGGATCTCCTGGCTATGCTGGCTTCCCGCAAGACCAAATTCCTGCCCCCAAACTTCATTTTCTTCTTCAACCTTCACAACGATCAGTCCTTCTTGTTCTTTTGGAACATGGCTGGCCAAGGCTGTGGACTCTCCTAACATTCTGGGATGAGGCAATCTGAAAAGGCTCCGTGGTTGAGGGAAGGAGGAAAAGAAGGTCTGTATCTCAATTTCCTTTTAAATTTCGATTCTTCTGGGAGCTTCTAAGTTGTACAAAGCTAGTGTTAGACAGAAAAAAAAAATGTGCTCAGAATATAAACCCAGGTTTCTGAAGGCCAGATGCCAGAGAAGGAAATCTGACCAAAAGGGAGCTTCCACATAATGGATACATTTACAGGTAACTGAGGATTTTTTTCAGGACGTAAAACAGAAAATTGGAGTACAGCCAAAGTCATTTTGACCTTCAGTAATAATATTAGGGACAATAAGTAGTGTATGTAGATCAGGGAAAGCAGAAAAAATACTGCATGATATTATTATTCCTCAGAATAATAGTAACTACCGTTTCATTGAGCACCTACCATTTTATGAAGCTAAACATTAGCTAGATACTTAACATAAATTTTATCTAATTGTCCCCCAAACTCTTACTGCTTATTTTCCAAATAAGGCTGAGATTCATAAGCTGACCAAATACATAGCGAGTAGTTAGTGGTTAAGATCACAGCTGCTAACCAGAAGGTCAGCAGTTCAAATCCATCAGCTGTTCCTTGGAAACCCTATGAGGTTGCACTAATCTGTCCTAGAAGGTTTGCTACAAGCTTGACCTCACTTAAAAGCAGCAAAACTAGGCTTTACAGCAAGAGGATTTAGCTCTTTGTACTATGCCATGGGAGTCCTGGCAATGCAGTGATTAAGAGCCTGATGGCTAACTAGAAGGTCAGCAGTTTGAATCCACCAGCTGCTGCTTGGAAACCCTATGAGGCAATTCTACTCCATAGGGTTGCTATCAGTTGGAAAAGACTCAACAGCAATGGGTTTGACTTTCATTTAGATTATACTATGGGGCCTCCAAAAAGAAGGGAGCTAGCACTTAAAAACCTATATGGGCCAGGCACCTTACAAATACTATTTTATTGGGCCTGGCAATAACACTATGAGGTAACTACTATTATCATCCCTATTTTACAAATGAGGAAACTGAGGTTCATGAAAGTTAAATAATTTTCCCAAGACCCTAAACTAGTAAATAGCAAAGTCAAGACCTGAACCACAGGTTGCAGTGGGTTAATGCAAGGATAGTCTTGGTTGACAGTATAAATTTCTCTGGCACGACAGGAAAAGAAACAACTAGAGAGCTGGAAACATCATATGATTAAGAAAGCAGTGCCAGGAGCAGGGCATGTTCTTTGGACCTAAGGTTCTTCCAACTCAGAAGCTCCTCAACCAGGGGAAGACCAAGAACAAGGACATTCCTCCAGAGTGAACAAACAAAGAAAGCCTCCTCCTGGAACTGATGCTCTGAATTTGGACTTTTAGCCTACTTTATTGTGAGGACACAAGTTTTTCTTAGTTACAGCCATACACCTGTGGTATTTTCTGTTGCAGTGGCAATGGATAACTAAACTTTCTAATGGCATTTCCAGCCATCCCCTAATTTGCTGTACTTCAGCATTTTTCTTGTACCTTGATGTTATTAACTCATTCTCTCTCTAGGACCTGAACACATGAAAACTCTAATACTAAAATCAAGTTTTCTCTACTCAACTCTTCACTTTCCAGCCCTATTATTCACTTCTTTGGAAATCTTTTCTTGATATTTACTGCAGACAAATCAGATCCCCCTCATATATACATATATATATATATGTGTATATATATAGGTCTTTTTTTTGGTCTTTTTTTTTTATTATGACTGAGTGAAAATGTACATTCTCATATAAATTTACATGCCCCCCTATATGCAGCTTCCACTGCTCTTCCTGCTCCATACATATCTTTCACTCAACAATCTCCTTTCCCCTCCTCTCCACCCACTACCCTTACTCCAGCCAGAGGTCAGCAGGATGATATCCTATAGATGCACAGAACCATAAAGTGCATCCAATATATGGTCACTCTGCATGACCAAGTCCAGTCCAAAGAGTGGACCTTCATTATGATTTGTGGGCAAGAGCAGCATCAGGGCCAGGGGCCATGCTCCAAGGGGAACCCTGTAGCCACTGGACCATCAACTGTGGTCTTTTAGTGGAGATCTCAGGGTGCACCCTTTTTTATTCTTGTGTTGCCAGTGAGACTCAACTTAGTGAGCTCCATCGTAGCTAACACTGGTGGTGGCCAGGCATCATCTGGTTCTTTCGGTCCCAAGTCTATGTAGGCTCCCACTCATGTGGGTCTCTCTATCTTCTGGGTTGTCTTTACCCAATATCATTTTGGCCCTAGGTGAGCATCCGTTCCTGCAGAGTTGGGACCACTTGCTGTGCCCTCGGATGGCAGCTTGGCAGCTTTTAAGAACCGAGATGCCACTGACCAATGTGGGGTGCAGAAAGCCCTCTTAGCAAAACACTAGTTGTGCTAGTTGGCCTCAGTTTCGCCTAAGAGTATGGTTCCCTGGCCCCTGGCCCAGCTACTCTGTCCTTGCTATATTGGGTTAAGATGGAAGGAGTATTCAAGTTATGTTGAAGTCCACTTAATATTGGTCTTGTTTCTAATGTGTGCTATCACTGACTTCACCCAACCAAATTTCTACCAACTATCTAGTCTAAACCCTCCCGCCGCCACCCTCCCTCCCCACCCTTCCTTGGAGCCGTCAAAGAGTCTTTTCTTCTGTACATAAGTCTGTTTTTGAGATCTTATCGTAGGGGTCGCATACAATATTTGTCCTTTTGTCACTGACTACTTTCACTCAACATAATGTCTTCCAGTTGAAACCAGGTTAGGAGATGTTTCCTGGAATCATCGTTATTCTTTATCATTGCATAGTGCTCCATTGAGTATATATACCATAGTTTACCTATCCATTCCTCTGTTGTTGGGCATCTGGGTTGATTCCATCTTTTGGCTATCATGGACTGTGCTGCGATAAACATTCTTGTGTATGTGTCCATTGGTGTGAAAGGCCTTGATTCTGTAGGATATATTCCAAGTAGTGGAATTACTGGGTCAAATGGTATATCTATATCCATTTTTTTAAGGAAGCACCAGATTACTTTCCAAAGAGGCTGGACCATTTTGCAACCCCACCAACAGTGTAGGAGAGTTCCACTTTCTCCACAGCCTCTCCAGCATTTGTTGTTTTGTGTTTTTTGGATCATGGCCAACCTTGTTGGGGTGAGATGGTATCTCACTGTAGTTTTGATTTGAATTTCTTCAATAACTAAAGATCGTGAACATGTCTTCATGTGTTTTTTGACTGCCTGGATCTCGTCTTTAGAGAAATGTCAGTCCATCTCCTTTGCCCATCACTTAATTGAATGATTTATCTTCTTCTCATTGATATTTTGTACTACCTTACACATTATGGGCTACATTATGGGCTACACATTATGGAGATGAGGTGTTGGTCTGACATAGAATTGCCAAATATTTTTTCCCATTTTGTAGGTGGCCTTTTAATTCTATTAATAAAGTCTTTGGATGAGCAAAAGTGTTTGATTCTTAATAGTTAACATTTACCTTTTTTCTCTTTTGTTGACTGTGATTTGTTTGACAGATTTTGAAGTCTACGTTGTGTATTAAAACTTCCATTGTTGTTCCTACCTTTTCTTGGATGAGCTTTATCGTTTTAGATTTGATATTTAGCTCTTTTATCCAGTTTGAGTTGGTTTTTGTATAAGGTGTAAGATATGGATCTTGTTTCAATTTATTGCAGCTGGATATCCAATTTTGCCAGAACCATTTGTTGAAGATACTGTTTTTAACACAGTTTAATGTCTTAGGGCCTTTGTAGAATATCAACTGTTCATAGGCAGATGGTGTCATCTCTGGGGTCTCAATTCTGTCCTATTGATCGATCTGTCTGTTCTTGTACCAGTACAAGGCTGTTTTGACCACTGTGGCAGTGTAATATGTTCTAAGGTCGGGTAATGAGAGGCCTCCCAGTGTGTTCTTCTTCAGTAGTTCCTTACTTCTCCGGGGCTTCTTCCCTTTCCAAACAAAATTGGTGATTTGTTTCTACATCTCCTTAAAAAATGATGCTGGAACTTTATTGGGATTGCATTATAGAAGTAGATTGCTTTGGGTAAAATAGACATTTTCACAATGTTAAGTCTTCCTATCCATGAGCAGGGTAGGTTTTTCCATTTACCTAAGTCTCTCTTAGTTTCTGGTAGTAAGGGCTTGTAGTTCTCTTTGTAAAAGTCTGTTACTTCTCTGGTTAGATTAATTCCTAGGTGCTTTATTTTCTTAGGGGCTACAGTAAATGATACTGATTTGATGATTTATTTGTTAACAGTCTTGTTGTTGGTATAAAGGAATCCTACTGATTGACTTATGTTTATCTGTATCCTGAGACTTTGCTGAACTCTTCTATCAGTTTGAGTAGTTTACTTATAGATTCTTTGGGATTCTCTGCTTATACAATCATATCATCAGGAAACAGGGAGATTCTGACTTCTTTGCTGATGCAGATGCCCTTTATTTCTTGGTATTGTCTAATTGCTCTGGCCAGAACTTCTAGTACAATGTTGAATAGGAGAGGTGAGAGTGAGCATCCTTGTCTAGTTCCTGTTCTCAAGGGAAACTCCTTCAGTTTCTCTCCATTCAGGATGACGAAGGCAGTTGGCTTGTATAAATGGCCCTTATTACGTTGAGGAATTTTCGGTCTATGCCTATTTTGCTAAGAGTTTTTAGCATGAATGGGTGTTGGACTTTATCAAATGCCTTTTCTGCATCAATGGACAAAATCAGGTGATTCTTGTCTTTTGTGATATTTATGTGGTTAATCACATTAATTGTTTTTCTGATGTTGAACCAGCCTTGCATCCTTGGTACGAATCCCACTTAGTCATGATGGATTATTTTTTTGATATGTTGTTGTATTCTCTTGGCAAGAATTTTGTTGAAGATTTTTGCATCTAGATTCATGAGTGATATCGATCTGTTGTTCTCCTTCTTTGTTGGGTCTTTCCCTGGCTTTGGTATCAGAGTTATGCTGGCTTCATAGAATGAGTTTGGGAGTACTCCATCCCTTTCTATACTGTGAAGTAATCTCAGTAGTACTGGAGATAACTCTTCTCTAAAAGCTTGGTAGAAGTCTGCAGTGAAGCCATCTGGGCCTAGACATTTTTTGGTTGGTATCTTTTTGATGACATTTTCAATCTCTTCCTTTGTGATGCGTTTATTAAGTTGTTCTCCTTCACGTTGTGATAATTTGGGTAGGTGGTATGAATCAAGGAATTGGTCCATTTCCTCTAGGTTTTCAAATTTGTTCGAGTACAGTCTTTCACAGTATTCTGTTATGATATTTTTTATTTCTGTTGGATCTGTGGTGACAACTCCCCTTTCATTTCTTATTTGGGTTATTTGTGTCCTTTCTTGATTTTCTTTAATAAGTTTAGCCAATGGTTTGTCAATTTGGTTGATCTTTTCAAAAAACCAACTTTTGGTCTTCAATTTTTTCAATTGTTTTTCTATTCTCTAATTCATTTAGCTCTGCTCTAATCTTTATGATCTGGTTTCTTCTGGTGCCTGAGGGGTTCCTCTGTTGTTCTCTTTCTACTTGTTCAAGCTGTAGAGTTAGTTCCTTGATTTGGTTTCTTTCTTCCTTCCAGATGTGTGCATTTATGAAGATAAACAGACCTCTGAGCACTGCTTTGGCTGTATCCCATAGGTTCTGGTAGGAAGTGTTTTCATTCTCATTGGAATCCATGAATTTCTTTATTTCATCCTTGATTTCTTCTATAATCCATGGTTTTTTTAGCAAGATGTTGAGTTTCCAAGAGTTCCACTTTTATCTATGTTTTTTTCTGCTGTTAACTTCAACTTTTATGGCTTTATGATCTGAGAAGATGCTTTGCAGTAATTTAGTGGTATGGATCTTGTTGAGAATGGCATTATGTCCTAACACATGGTCAATTCTGGAGAATGTTTCATGTGCACTGGAGAAGAAGGTGTAGTTGTCTGCTGATGGGTGGAAAGTTCTGTATTTATCAATGAGGTTTAGTTGGTTAATTGTGGCTATGAGGTCTTCTGTATCTTTACTGAGCTTTTTTCTAGATGATGTGTCCAGTATTGAGAGTGGAGTGTTGAAGCCTCCCACTGTTATTGTGGAGTCCTCTAACTCTCTTTTGAGTGTAGTCAGTGTTTCTTTGACATATTTAGGTGATCTGATATTAGATGCATAAATATTTAATATAGTTAAGTCCTGCTTGTGTGCTGAACCTTTCAGCAATAGTGTCCATTTTTGTCCACGATGGTGGATTTTACATTAAAATTGCTTTTGTCTGAGATTAGAACTGCCACCTCTGCTCTTCTTTGTTCATTGTCAGCTTGATATATATTCTTCCATCCTTTAATTTTCAGTTTGCTCCTATCTTTAAGTCTTAAGTGAGTTTCTTGTAGACAACATATGGATGGGTCATGTCTTTTGATCCAAGATGTCATTCGGTGTCTCTTTACTGGAGCATTCAGTCCATTCACATTCAGTGTGATTATTGATAGGTATGTGTTCAGTGCTGCCATTGTAGTATGTTTATTTTTGTGTTGATGTTTTCTCTGTTGTTCTTATCAGTCTGTTCCAGGACACTCTTTTTTGTGAGTTGATTTTTCACCTTTTTCAGAGCTGTTTTTGTAGTTGTTGAGACTCCTGTGTTACATTTCTTGATATGATATGTTGCATCTTTGTTGTGCTTTATGGCTGTCCCTATGGTCCCCATTAATAAACTATATATAAACCCAGTTTCAATTAGTACCAGTCTTGTCATCTTCCTCTCCATCTAGATGGACTATAACGACTGTAGTACATCCCTCTTTTTAATATGATGGCACCACAGTTTTCATGATATTCACTGGATTGTTTTTTTTTTTCAGTATTAAAGCTGTGATTTGGAGCCTTCTCTGAGTAGAATTCTTAATAATGTGTATTTTAAAATGTAAAGTTAGTAGTTTTGTTCTTCTAAGCCAAAGCCAAGAACTTCTTTCAGTATTTCTTGTAGTTTTGGTTTGGTTTTTACAAGGTCTCTGAGCTTCTGTTTATCTGGGAATGTCAATTTCATTTTCATATTTGACAGATAGTTTTGCAGGACATATAATTCTTGGTTGGAAGTTCTTCTCCTTCAAGGCTTTGAATGTGTCATGCCACTGTCTCCGTGCCAGCATTGTTTCTGCTGAGAAATCTGATAAGAGCCTACAGGGTTTCCCTCTGAACGTTAGCTTTGCTTTGAGTCTTGCTGCCTTTAAGAGTTGCTGCTTGTGTTTCATTTTGTTAAGCGTGATTAGAATATGTCTTGAAGTCTTTCTTTTGAGATCTATGTTGGGTGGCATATGACATGCATCTGAGATATCTATATTCTCTTCCTTCATGATTTCTGGGAAGTTTTCTGTCAGCAGCTCAGCAACAATACTCCGTGTTCTCAGTTGTCTCATCCAGTTCAGGGACTCCAATTAATTGAAGGTTGTTCATCTTAACAAAGTCCCACATGCTTCTTAATGCTTCTTCATTTTTCTTGTTTCTTTTTTCTGATTTCTGCTCATAGATGCTGGCATCAGTAGCTCTGTCTTCCAAATCAGAAATTCGTTTTTCCATTTGTTCCATTCTGTTTTCTTGGCTTTGAATGGAAGTTTCTATGTCTTTGATTTTGTTCTTGATCTGTTGGATTTCAGAGTACTGGTGTTCCATCAGATCGAACAGCTTGCTTAATTGTTCCTTTTGTTCTGCTGCATTTTGTATAATGTCTAGAAGAGCTCTGTATATAATCATTTTGTATTCACCTTCTGATGATTTCAGAAAAGTTTCTTCATCTGGAAAACTCCTTGGTTGTCTTGTTTGGGAGCCTTCTGAAGCTATGGGTGATTTCTTGTATGCCACAAGCATCTGTTGCTTTTTGGGTTTTATATGAGTAAGTAAAGGCAGGGAGAAATACAGAGAGGATGGACCGCAGATATTTCTCTAGGCTGTCTTAAAATGTAAAACAAAAGGTATCTGACCACTTCACAAGTCAGTCAGGTTTTTCAGGTGTAGAGGTCCCTCTTCCCAACTGGCAAAGTAAATACCTCTATATCCAACCCCAGATGACATGAACCAGTTCAAAATACGGCAATGCTACTGCCCTCTTGGCCTCAGCTGACAGGGCCCAGCCTTATGTGACACTGTGTAAACTACTGCTTCTCTGGTGGAAAAGCGCTCTCCTGTGGGCAGGCTCTGGCTCCCAAGCTGAGAAATAGATCCAGCTGTGGCAACCGTATCTAAGATGGCGCCCTCCACATGGTCAGCAGATAGAAAGGCTAAAGGTGCCGAGAGGTACTGAGTCCTCCACTTCTGTTGCCGGGCCCCCACCATATGCAACACTGCTTTTCTGTCGGAGAAGCACTGTCCTGTTTGCAGGTGCTGGCTCCCAGGCTAAGAATTAGGTCCCGCTAAAACCTCCGTATCCAGCATGGTGTCCCGCACACAGGCACTGCGGTTCCATACAAACCACGCTGTGGCCATGATAAAAAGACAGGCCCATTGTGGCTAGCTGAACAGAGTCCTAAGCCTCGCTCTCAAAATATGGTAATTTCGCCTGTCTATCCCACCAGCAGTGCGTCTGAGTCTAGCTGCTAGGCAAGACCCAGCTCCTCCCACTGGCCAAGACAGAGACAAAAGAAGTTAAAATAGTGCGTTCACCTTCAGTCCGTGAGAGCCAGGGCCAGCCAGGAGCAGGAGTCAGTGAAAGAGACAAGGTTTTCGTTCAGTGGTATGAAGTCCAAATTAACAGCCCTGTGCCATGTCCTGGGGGCTTACTAGGTGACCAGAAGGCTCTGTGTGATTATCAGTTCAGGTCCTGGTTTCCAGAGGGATATAAGGAGCGTGTGGTTAGTCTGCCATTTTGACTCCGCCCCAAGAGCCCCCCTCATACATTTTTATGATACTCTACACTTTGCCTTCATAGCACCTGCCATTGTTGCAATTAGTTACATTTGTAATTTACTTTTTACAATGCCAAAGCCAAGTGCCGTCGAGTCAGATCCGACTCATGGCGACCCTTTTCACAATACATACTTCAATATTGTTCAGTAGTGTATACTACAAATGTCAGTAAGGTCGAGTTGATAGTATTGTTTTCTATATCCTTTCTTGGAGTCCTGGTTGCACAGTGGTTCAGCACTTGGCTGTTAAATAAAAGGCTGGCAATTTCACATCCAGTAGCCACTCATTGGAAACCTAGGGACAGTTCGATTCTGTGCTATAGAGTTGCTGTGAGTCAGAGTCACCCGAAGGGTGATCGGTTTGATGTTTTTTAAATTTGTTTATGATCTTTCTAATTTTCTCTTCAGTTGTTCCATCTATTACTGAAAATGAGTTATTGAAGTCTTCAACTATTACTATTTTAGTCTCAATTTTGTGTTTGTTTCATGTATATGGGGACCCTTATTGTTAGGTGTATATATATTATTCTTATATCTTCAGCATAAATTGATCCTTTTATCATTATAAATGTTCCTCTTTATCCATAAAAGTACTTTTTGTCTTAAAGTTTATTTTGTCTGATATTAATATAGCCATTCCAGCCATATTATGGATTATTCAAGGGTCTTCCAATAACGATGTCCTATTTTTGACAGCTCATAGTGGTGATATTTGTGAAGCTATAGTGGCCATCACATTTTTTTTAATCAGTCTTGACAAACAGCTATGAAAAGTTACATGATTCCAAAATGCATAGAAATTATTAAAGTTTATTATCAAAATGGGTGTTCTGTTAACCAAACATTCTATGCATTATGTGAAATTTATGATGCACATAATAATCCTGAGAGAAGAATTAGACATTTAATCAAAAAAACTGAGACAACTGGGTCTGTGGCCAATTACACAGTGCCTGTACATCAACAAACCACATGTTCCAATGAAAACATCACCACCATTCATCAGAGTGTACAAGAGAATCCATCCCAATATCTCACTAAGCACAAGACCTGGGCCTTTCATTGACCACTTGGTGGATTTTGCATCTGGAATTGAAGCTTTACCCTTACAAAACTGTTTTAATTCAGGAACTGAAGTCCAGTGACCATAGATTGTGCTGTATATTTGCTGACTGGGCTCTGGAGCAATTAGAAGTTGACCCTGCTTTGGGCCCAAAAAAAAACATTTTCAGCGATGAGCCCCATTTTTGGATGAATGGTTTTATTAACAAACAAACCGGCACTCAGAGCAATTGAGATTGTCCATTTCATCCCCGAAAAGTTACTGTTTGGTGTAGATTTTGATCTGGTGCAATCACTTGCCTTATTTTTTTCAAGATGAATGAGGAGAGGCTGTTACTGTCAATGGCAAAAGATATCGGGTTTATAATAACTGATTATTTGGGGCCCCATTTGGAAGTTGTTGTGGCAGCTATTTACCCAGAATTCTTTTCCAGATATAATGCCATCAAATGTACTTCAAAAATAATAAAACAATTAAAACTGTATCATTAATACAACTTGTTTGAGTCAAGTTCAAAGACAGGACACCCTATTGGAAGACCTTTTATTTACATGGTATCTTTTTCTTTATTTTTAGTTTCAGTCTATTTTTCTTTAAATCCTAAATCTGCATTTTGTAGATTACAGTTGAATCATTTTTAAAATCCAGTCTGATAATCTTTGCCTTGTGAATAGTTTAATCCAATTATCCTGTTAAGAACCTGCTGCCATCTACTCGATTCCAATTCATAACAACCCTACAGAGTAGAACTGCCCCATAGTTTCCAAGGAGCACTTGAGGGAATCAAACTGCTGGCCTTTTGGTTAGCAGCCATAGCACTTAACCACTACACCTCCAGGGTATCCAACTATAGCTAATTATCGATACAATTCAATTTATGTCTACCATTTTTGTTCTTTATATATCTCATGTTCTCTTGCTTTTTCTAGTCTTTTGTCTTCTTTTGCATTAAATAGATTTTTCAGAAGCAGATCACAAAGTCTTTTTTCCAAAGCTTTCTCAGTAGAATCAAACATCCAACTTTTGAATTAACAGCTAAGCAAATTAACCATTTGCACTATCCAGGAATCTTCATTGATTGAAGACAAAAGTAATTATCTGACCAGAATTCAACCCTAAGATTCTGAAGAATTCTGGTATTTCTTGTTTTCCTTTTGTCATTTTGGCCTAGGTTTATCGATTTTGTTGATATTTTCAAAGAACCAACTTCTGGTCTTATTAACGCTTTCAATTATTTTTTGATTCTATACTTAATTCTGCTCTTAGTTTTATTATTTGCTTTCTCCTGGTGCTAAAGGATTCTTTTGCTGCTCTCTTTCTGTTTGGGTTCTAGGGTTAATGCTTTTATTTGGGCCCTTTCTTTTTTTTGGATTTGTACATTTATTGCAATAAGTTGACCTCTGAACACTATTTTTGCTGTGTCCCAAAGGTTCTGTTAGGATGTATTTTCATTCTCATTTGATTATGTGAATTTCTTTATTTCATCCTTAACTTCCTCTATAACTCAGGAATTTTTGAGCAAGGTTTTGTTCAGTTTCCATGTGTCTAACTTTTTTTCCCCTGTTATTGATTTCTCCTTTTATGGCTTATGGTCAGAAAAGATGCTTTGTTATATCTTAATACTTAGGATTCTTTTTAGGCTTTCTTTATGGTCTACTATGAGGCCTATTCTAGAGAAGGTCCTTGTCAAACTGCCCCTGGACTGGCAGCTTCTGAGGCCCATGGACCCCAGGTCTTTTCCAAAGGACATGCTCTGCTCCAAGCACTGCTTCTTGGTGGTTCTTTAGGAATTCTGGTTTAGTTTCTGCAAATTCCCTAAACTTCTGTTTATCTGGAAGTCTCCTAATTTCATTATCATATTTGACAGTTTTGCTGGCTATATAATTCTTGGCTGGCAATTTTTTTTTCCTTCAACACTTTACATACATCACACCATTGCCTTCTTGCTTGCATGGTTTCTGCCAAGTTTTCTGAGCTTAGTCTTATTGAGTCTCCTTTGTAGATTACTTTTTATTTATCCCTAGCCACTCTTAAAATCTTCTCTTTTCTCTTTGGTTTTGGCAGTTTTGATTATGTTTGGGTGATCTTCTTTTTTGCACTGGGAAAATCTCCTGCAAAGGATCTCTTTAAAGTGTTAAAAAGTAATGATGTCAGCTTGAAGACTAACATGCAGCTGACCAAAGCCATGGTATTTTCAATCACATCATATGTATGCAAAAGCTGAACAATGAATAAGGAAGGCAGAAGAATTGATGCCTTTGAATTGGGGCATTGGAAAAGAATATTGAAATGTCCCATGGACTGCTGAAAGAACAATGAGATCTGTTCTGGAAGAAGTACAACCAGAGTGCTCCCTGGAAGCAAAGATAGTGACACTATGTCTCACATACTCTAGACATGTTTTCAGGAAGGATCAATCACTGGAGAAGGACATCATGCTTGGTAGACTTGAGGGTCAGCAAAAAAAAAAGGAGGACTCTTGAGGAGATGGGACACAATGGCAGCAACAATGGGCTGAAGCATAACAACTATTGTGGGCATGGTGCAGGACTGGGTGGTGTTTCATTCTGTTGTGCACACAGTTCCTATGAGTTGGAATTGATTCAACAGCACCTAACAACAACAACAACACCCCTACAAGTGTTCCATGCACCTTATTTGCATTAGCAGCAAGCTGTCCAATCCCCCTAGTGGGCCATAAGCACCTTATTTGTATATTCTCACCCAATCATAGTGTGGGAGTTACACAGACTATGGCTATAAGGGCATACTAAGTAATTCACTGGATCACAGTGGGTGGTGTATCAGTGTCATTCTTAAGAATCTCTTATCACTTCCCATACCCATATTATTACTCCTGATCCCTCTGGAAACTTTTGATTTCTTCTATCTCATTTGGAGGAAACTCTTCAGCATCAGCTGATATGGACCAAAGCTGGATATAGGTTTCTTCTGGCCAAACCAGCAAACTGTTAAGACTACAAGCTGCCTTCATAGAATCATACAACAAATAGAATATTTTTGGCTATATTACACATAGCAACACATACAATCTGGAAGTACCATTGTGTTCTATTGGTCAAATACCTAGATAATCATCACTTCTGAGTAAAGGATTAACTAAACTCTTTACTTTTGCACATGAGAAGTAACCTTTGGTTAACTTTTCCATTCTCTTCCTCTTAAAACCTGTTAAAAGTGCAAGTTAACTATGTTATCCGACAACATTGTTTATGTTAAATGACTCTTGGCTGACAGACCTGTAATGTTTTCCTTCTGTCTTAAGGAAAACCCACTGAAAATCATGCTTCACTGGTCCCAGTCCTCCCACTTCACCTTTATACCCCAGGATATTTTCATGGACACGGAAATATTCTTGCCCACCCTGACAGCCCTATCCTTCTCACTCTGGCACAGTAAGAAAGGCTGTAGTGACAACCAAATTTTTGAGAAAGAGACTCTGTTGATTGCCAAACAGATAGATGAAACCTCAACTTGCCAGTGATGAAGACAGTTTATTATTCAGCATTACTTACTTGTAGAGCAATGGTTCTCAAAAGAGTAGTCTCCATTTAGGATCACCTGAGAAGCTTTCAGGCTTCCATCCGGGGCTTTGAACCCCTTAAGTGTGGCTCGAACGCGAGCTGAGAATTTAGATCTTCACCACAGATGTACTGAAATAGAAATGGCAGTTTAAGGATCTTGAGGTGATTCTTAACGTCAATTTTGAGAACCACTGCTCTATCAGTAGTTCTCAACACCTGTCCCTAACCAGCAACATTAGCATCTCCTTGGACTTGTTAGAAATGCAAATTCTCAGCAAAAGTTTAAAAAAAAAAATTTTCCTGTAAATTTCTACCGATAGTGACCCTACAGGACAGAGTTAAACTGTCCCATAAAGCTTCCAGGGAGAGGCTAGTGACTCGAACTACCTAACTTTAGGGTTAGCAGCCTCTTAACCACTTGCCAGCAAAACCCAAACCCATTGCCGTCAAGTCGATTCCAACTCATAGCGACCCTATAGGACAGAGTAGAACTGTCCCAGAGTTTCCAAGGAGTGTCTGGTAGATCTGAACTGCTGACCTTTTGGTTAGCAGCGACAGGACTTAACCACTACGCTACTTGGGCTCTGCAAATCAATATTTTAACAAGGCCTTCAGATGATTCCGATGCACACCACAGTTCTAGGGAGAAAACCAAGAAGCCGCGAACAAAGTTCGAATGGAAGCACACCTAAGACTCAAGATTTCATCCATGGGTGGGAGGGAGATTTTTTCAATAAGTAAGTAGTGAAGGATTCATTATGTAGTCAGAAAACCTACCCTGCCCCAAAGAGCTTTCCCGACAGATAAAGAATTCCGTCATTCACCTCAGCAACCGGTAGTTTAAATTTGTAGCAAGGGCTCTGTCGTTAACCAAGCGGCTCCTCCCCGCCCCTCTATCGGCTCTGTGGAGGACAGCCACTGGGACTACCAAGGGTTAACTCCTTGCGCCTGCACTGCCCCACCCCCTCTGAGCGTGCGCACTTGCACACGTGCGTCAGTGCGTGCGCGCATGCGAAGTAATGTGCCACAGAGCAGCGCGAACCTCCCTTGTCCTAGAGCCGACAAGGCGCTCGCTGAATCGGTACCTGTGATGCTTGATCTGGGCACAGTGAATGCACCAAGGTGTTGATGTGACCACTCACTGAAGACGGAAAACGGGTCGCTCCCGAGTGGCTGCGGTTTCTTGAGATTAGGGAGAGTTAGGGCCGCCGGGGTCGCTCCAAAGCGGGCTCTGAACACGGCAGTCTGGTCGGCGGTTCTGCTGGTTGCCGGATCAGCTCTTGCAAGTCCTTGCGCACAACTGCAGGAACACCAAAAGCTGTGGGGGCGGGTGCAATCTGGGGGCGTGGATGAATACACGCAAATCAGCTGATCTTACGGACAGCGAGCAACCAGAATTTTGTGTGTCTGAGAAAAGCAAGACAGAAAAGAGGTCATGATGTTGAATCAGTTAGTGTCGCTTTTGTATCGGGAGGCCAGCGATCTTAACCGACTAGACAAAATACTTCAGGTTCCCCGTCCTGCCTTATCGTTTATATCTTTATGGTGGTAGCACTTATTCCAGTTTTTTTTTTTTTTTAAGATCTCTACACTTGGGATGTACCTATCAGGAACAGTGTCTTGACTCCTGAATGATAGGAGAGGAAACGTACACCTTTTGATAAAAGGCACTGGGAAATTCACTGAGGTTTTGTTTTCTACTTCCTTTTGTATGGGGACATTTCTGGCAGTCTAGTCTCAAAAATTGCACTTCTGGTCTCCATAATGATTTCCTTCCAAACCCAGCGTGTGCCCAGTTACCTCCAGCTCTCAGATCCCTATCTGGACAAGAGAGGCTTACTGAGAAAATGGTCGTTTTTGAGTTGATCCCTGTCTGTCTAGTTGCAGCCCATGGAGATCCGGTTCAGTTATGAATCTCCGGAACACCAGCTGCTGTCAGGGGAGAAGCAATGTATCTTTCTTAGTGGTTTCAGGTGAGGAAGTTTGCTGCCTTTGCTATGTAGTGTTTTCAGGTGCTAGTCATATTCATTGCTCATACTCAATACTATTAGATAGTACCAGCTCTTTAATGATCCAAGATAAGTCGCTCTGTTGTGAATTCCAGTGATCAGATTCTGATAGAGCCCGCCCTCCCCCCTTTTAAAATTCCAAAGTCATCCACTTTTCGTGTTTAATAACCTTAATCCTACTCTGTCAGTGTTTGGCATTTCCTCTTTAAATTCTTTTAAGTCATCTTTCTCATCTCGTATAGTGCTGTAGTTAAAACTGCTGGGAGTCTGACAACCTGTATTCAAATACTAGCTTTTTTGACCTTTAGTAAGTTATTCACTTTTTTTTTTACCATCTGTTTCTTCACTTGTAGAGTGTATGTAATAATTCACACCTTAAAAGTGATCTTGAGGCTTGTGCCGATCATCACTTCGTAACAAGGTACCCCAATACATAGTACCTAAAACAACAGGCATTGTAAAACCATTTTATTTTGCTGAAGATTCAATGGCTCATCAACTTTGGCTAGATTCCTCTGAGCAGATTTTTTATCCTGGTCCTCTCTGGAATCGGTGGCATCACTAAGGTGGTACAGGAGACCACAACAGCTGACACTATCAGAGAGGGCGCCTCCAAAATTGCCATCTATAAAAATATCCCTGTAGTTAGTTAATAACAACAAAAGCATTCTTCATATCCAACCATACATGCATTAATATACCTACAAGGCTAAAGTTTCATATGAATTTACTTTTTAAACATTTTAATGTACCCTAGTCAGAGCTGTTATCACTCAATTACAATGACATTTCAAATCACATGCTTTTATCTGCATGTGATACAAACACAGGCTGTTTTCATTGCTGCTAGTTGTGTTTATATTCACTGACCTTGTCAAATTTGTTGTTTTATCTACAGTTTGTGGTAATTAGTATTTGTAAACCGCATCAATAACTTTTTTGAGAATGAAGTAGTAATTAAAGAAAAAGACGATATGATATGTTGTTGTTGTTAGGTGCCGTCGAGTTGCCGACTCATAGCGACCCTCTGAACAGCAGAACGAAACACTGCCCAGTCTTGTGCCACATCCACAATTGTTTTTATACTGAAGCTCATTGTTGCGGCCACTGTGTTGATCCATCTGTCAAGGGTCTTCCTCTTTTTTGCTGACCCTCCACTCTACCAAGCACGATGTCCTTCTCCAGGAACTGATCTTCCCTGACAACATGTCCAAAGCATGATACACAAAGCTACAATTTAGGAGTAACAGTATAAAGACCTTGCTAAGGATTCTGTATGTTCTGGTACATGAATAGGTTCATGGGGGCAGGAGGTCAGGGATATCAACTTTATGATGCTGCTGTGTGTAATTATACATGCTTTGGAGTACCGTGCGCCAGCTCGCACCTTGGAGCCTTAAGGTTTCCCCTATTCCCCACCTCAGAAAATTTCATGTGCCACTGTTTCAGCCCACGTCAGTACTGATGGTGGCTTCTCTGAATGTTTTCTGCCTCTTTTGCAGAAAAACCAGAAGTAGAATGAGGGCCTGCACACTTGCATATGTTTACTATGTGTCTTTTGTCTGTAAAATTTTATGTATATAATGTATGAGTATATGCCAATTAAGATCGTGAACTCGTCCTAGAAAAAGTGCTACATACCTCATTGCTGAATATCACTACAGTCACCTTCAAAGTACTCCTCTTGGTAAGCTAGGCACCAACACCAACCAGCACCTAGTCTACCCTTCAAAGCAATTTTGTAACTTTTTCTGAAACGGCCATCAGAGCTATCCTGTATTACCCTTGATGTCGTGAATGTCATCAAAATGTCTTCCTTTGAGTATTTCATTTATCTTCAGGGAAAGAAAAAAGACACTGGGGGCCAGATCAGGTGAGTAGGGAGGGTGTTCCAATGCAGTTATTTGTCTACTAGCTAACAACTCCTGCACAGACAACTATAAAATTAAGTTTGCGAACCTGCCGCTGTGTGCAATGGCCATTCCAGAAAGAGTTCCAGAATTGCTTTGAAGAATGGACTAGGCTCTGACAACAGTGCATAGCTTCCCAAGGGGAGTACTTTGAAGGTGACTAGTGATGTTCACCAGTGAGGTATGTAGCAGTTAGAATAATGAAGTTCACAGACTTCATTGTCAGACCTCCTATACCTGTGTGTGTTGTTAGCTACTGTTGGATCAGTTCCAACTCATAGTGACCCTGTATATGATGAACAAAACACTGCCTGGTCCTGTGCCATCCTCACGGTCATTGCTACGTTGGAGTCCATTATTGTAGCCACTGCGTCAGTCTGTCTCATTGAGGATTTTCCTCTTTTTTTGCTGATCCTCTACCAAGCATGATATCCTCCTACAGGCACCAGTCCGTCCTGATAACACGTCCCAAGTGGTGTTGTCACTAGGTGTTGTCACTAGGTGCTGTCGAGTCAGTTCTGACTAATAGTGACCCTATGAACAACAGAACAAAACACTGCCTGGTCTTGTGCCATGTCCACAATTGTTTTTATGCATGAGCCCATTGCTGCGGCCACTGTGTCAGTCCATCTTGAGGGTCTTTCTCTTTTGCATTGACCTTCCACTCTGCCAAGCATGATGTCCTTCTGCAGGGACTGATCCTTTCTGACAATGTTTCCAGAGTATGTAAGACACAGTCCTGCTACCTTTGCTGCTTCCAGGGGGCACTCTGATTGGACGTCTTCCAGAACAAATCGATTCTTTCAGCAGTCCATGGTACATTGAACATTCTTCTCCAACACCACAATTCAAAGACATCAGTTCTTCTGTCTTATTTGTTCATTGTCCAGCTTTTGCATGCACATGATAGGACTGAAAATACCATGGCTTGAGTCCAGTGCACCTTAGTCTTCAAGGTGACACCTTCACTTTTCAATACTTGAAAGAGATCCTTGGCAGCAGATTTTCCCAGTGCAATGCATCTTTTGATTTCTTTACTGCAGTTTCCATGTGTGTTGATTGTGGACCCCAATAAAATGAAATCTTTGACAACCTCGATCCTTTCTCCACTTATGACAATGTTGCTTACTGGTCCCGTTGTGAAGATTTTTTTTTTCTTGATGTTGAGGTGCAGTCCATACTGAAGGCTGTGGTCCTTGATCTTAATCAGTGTTTTCAATCTTCACTTCTTACAAGTAAGGTGGTGTTTTCTGTGTAACACAGGTTGTTAATGAGTCATCCTCCAATCCTGATGCCTTGTTCTTCTTCATATAATCCAGCTTCTCAGATTATTTGCTCAACATACAGATTAAAAAGGAATGGTGAAAGGATGCAACCCTGACACACACATTTCCTAACTTTAAACCATGCAGTGTCCCCTTGTTCAGTTTGGACAACTGCCTCTTGATCTATATACATATGCCTTAAGAGCACAGTTAAGTGTCCTGGAATTCCCATTCTCTGCAATTTATTATGATACACATAGTCAGATGCCTCTGCATAGTCAACAAAACACAAGTAAGCATCTTTCTGGTATTCTGTGCTCTCAGCCAAGATCCATCTGATGTCAACAATTATATCCCTGGCTCCACGTCCTCTTCTGAATCTAGCTTGAATTTCTGGAAGTTCCCTGTCAATATACTGTTGCAGTTGCTTTTGAATGATCTTGAGCAAAATTTTACTTTCAGGTAATACTAACAATATTGTACAGTAATTTCCGCATTCAGTTGGTTCACCTTGCTTTGGAATGGGCATAAATATGGATCTCTTCCAGTCAGCTGGTCAACTAGCTTTCCTCCAAATTTCTTGGCATAGGTGACTGAACACTTCCAGCCCTGCATCTGTTTGTTGAAATATCTCAGCTGATGTTGTCAGTTCCTGCATCCTTGTTTTTAGCCAGTGCCTTCAGTGCGGCTTTGACTTCTTCCTTCACTACTGTGGCTTCCTGATCGTATGCTTCCTCTTCAAATGGCTGAACATGGACCATTTTCTGGTATAATGGCTCTGTGTATTCCTTCCATACTAGTACATGAGACAGAATCTCGCTGTCCTCACTTCTAAGGAACATTCTGGTTGTACTTTTTCCAAGATAGATTTATTCATTGTTGTGGCATGGTGCATTCTGTATCCTTCATGAGGACCACAGTTCAAAGGCATCAATTCTTCAGTCTTCTTTATTTGTTGTTCAGCTTTCACATGTATATGAGTCAATTGAGAATACCGTGAATTGGATGAGGCAGTCCTTAGTCTTCAAAGTGACATCTTTTCTTTTTAAGACTTTCAAGAGGTCTGTTACAGCAGATTTACCCAATACAATATGTTGTTTGATTTCTTGACTGCAGCTTCCATGGGCATTAATTGTGAGTCCAAGTGAAATGAAATCCTTGACAACTTCACTCTTTTCTCTGTTAATCCTGACTGGTCTAGTTGTGAGGATTTTTGTTTACTTTTAATTCAGGTATAATCCATACTCAAGGCTGTGGTCTATGATCTTCAGTAAGTGCTTTAAGTCATCTTTGCTTTCAGCAAGCAAATTGTGTCATCTGCATATTGCAGTTGTTCAATAAGTCTTCTGATCCTGAGGCCAGGGTCATCTTCATATTTTCCAGCTACTTGGATTGTTTGTTCAGCATGCAAATTCAATAAGCATGTGTTATGGACTGAATTATGTCCCCATCCCCCCATATGTGTGTCAGCTTGGTTGGGCCATGATTTCCATGACTGTGGTTGTCCACCATTTTGTTATTTAATGATATTTTCTGAATATTATACATTCCATCACTATGATTTAATAAGATGGATGCATAGAAGTTATACTGGTAAAGTTTATGAGATTGGATAGTGTCTTTAGCCAATCTCTTTAGGAATATAAAAGAGAGAAGTAAGCAGAAAGATGGGGGGACCTCATACCACCAAAAACAGCAGTGCCAGGAGCAGAGTGCACCCTTCAGACCTGTCTGCACTGAGATGCCCTCAGGCCAAGGAAAGACTGATGCATTACAAGGTTCTTTCTCCAGAGGTGACAGACAGAGAAAGCCTTCAGCTAGAGCTTGTGCCCTGAATTTAGACTTGTATACTAAACTGTGAGAGAACA
Organism: Heterohyrax brucei; assembly: GCA_028571685.1. Taxonomy (NCBI): domain Eukaryota; kingdom Metazoa; phylum Chordata; class Mammalia; order Hyracoidea; family Procaviidae; genus Heterohyrax; species Heterohyrax brucei. The sequence goes on from CM053152.1 coordinate 44,851,716, forward strand.
AACTTCTCTTTGTTAAAACCATCCAGTTGTGGTTTTTCTGTTATAGCAGTACTAGATGACCAAGACAGAATTTGGTACTAGGAGTGGGGTATTGCTCTAAAAGATACCTAAAATGTGGATTGGTTTTGAAACTGAAAGGATTGAGGATTCAGAAGGAAATAAGGAGAGCTCTTTCACTGGAGACAATGCAGACAGCAAGAAGCAGTGATAACAGACTGGCATCTGAGAGGAGTGGTAGCAGAGCAGCAACAGAGAACCAGCAGCAACAGAACTAGGAGACCAGCATGGGATGGCACTGTAGCTGACCCATGGAACCCACCCATGGGATACCTGAGCTTCCTGTTGGAGTGGATGCCTCTGGGCACTTATCAGTGGTGCTAGGCTTGCTGATACAAGGAGCAAGAAAGCTGAGTGCCTTCCAGCCAAAGTTTACTGGTGGAGTGGTGTGCCTCCAGGCAGATGTTGCATGAGACCTGAGCCAGGAGGCCACAGGAAGCAGATAAGGAACACAAGAATCCAAGCTGCCTCAGTCTCAAGAGGTATAGCCAGAACCTCTGGGGTTTCAGAGGGTGGAACCATGGTATCTGGTGTTTCTAAAGGTAGAGTTGCCACTCAGATGGACTAGGAAAATGGTGCATGTGAAGCCAAAGGAGCAGAGTTGTTGTCCCAGTGGGCCTGGATGGTGGAGCTGAAGTCCATAGCTGAGGGGCCTTCACTCAAAATCTGGAAAATGTAGCCAGTAGCTAGTCTCTGGAGGGCAGGACCATTGTGTAAATTGTTTCAGAGAACAGAGGATTAGTTTGAAGGCTTGAGGGCTAATGTAATGGGTTCTGCTAATTTGCTTAATGCCTGTTACGCCTTCTTTCCCTGCAGTTTCTCCCATTTGTAATAGAAATCTATAAGTTATGCCTGCCTGCTCTACCATTGTACTTTGGAAGCAGAGAACTTGTATTCTAGATTCCACAGATACAGAAGAATTTCTGGATTTTGGACTTGTAGTTATGACTTTCATTATAACAGGATGAGTATGTTTTGTATATTACAAGGATGTGAGTTTTGGGGGCGCAAAGAATGGAATGTCATGGATTGAATTATGTTCCCCCAAAACCATGTGCAGCCATTTGCCTGGGCCATGATTCCCAGTATTATGTCATTGTCCTTCATTTTTTGATTTTTGTATGTTATAAATCCTAATCTCTGCTTGTGGATAATAGAGCAAGATTGGATTATGTTAAAGAAGATTAGGGTGGGACTGTAACACTCTTACTCAGGTCACATCCCTGATCCAGTGTAAAGGAACTTTGCCTGGGATGTAGCTTACACCACCTTTTATCCTTTTATCCTACAAGAGATAAAAGAAAAGGGAAGCAAGCACACAGCTGGGGACCTCATACCACCAAGAAAGCAGTGCCAGGAACAGAGCATTTCCTTGGACCTGAGGTTCCTGCACTGAGATGCACCCAAACCAGAAGATGACTGATGCAACATGTCATGGAGTGAATTGTGTCCCCCCAAAAATATGTGTAGCCATGTGGCTGAGCCATGGTTCCTAGTATGTTGTGACTGTCCTCCACTTTGTGGTTTCCCTATGCTGTATGTTAAAGGATTAGGGTGGGGCTGTAAATCTCTTTGTAAGATCCTCTTCCTGATCCACTGTAAAGGGAGTTTCCCTGGAGTATGGCTTGCCCCACCCTTAATCCTTTCACCCTACGAAAGAGAAAATGACAGAGAAGCAAGCAGAGAATTGGGAACCTCATACCATCAAGCAAGTAGCACCGGGAGAAGAGCGCGTCTTTCAGACCTGAGGTTCCTGCACCAAGATGCTCCCTGGACAAAGACTGATGCAATACCGGACTTTCCTCCTGAGCCAACAAGGGGAAAGCCTTCCCCTGGAGCAGACACCCTGAATATGGACTTGCAACCTACCAGACTCTGTAAGAATAAACCTCCCTTCGTTAAAGTCATCCACTCTGTGGTATTTCTGTTAGAGCAGCCCTAGCTGACTAAAACACTACACAAGGACCTCCCTCCAAAGCTGACAGAGTAAGCCTTCCCTTGGAGTCAGTGCCTTGAATTCAGACTTGCATGCTACTTAACAGTGAGAGAATAAACTTGTCTTTGTTAAAAACATCTACTTGTGTTATTTATGATAAAGCAGCACCGGATGACTAAACATGTGTGTGTGTTTTAATCAGCTAGGGCTGCTCTAACAGAAATACCACAGAGTGGATGGCTTTAACAAAGACAAGTTTATTCCTACACAGTCTGGTTGTCTACAAGTCCAAATTCAGGATGTCTGCTCCAAGGGAAGGCTTCCCTCCTTGCTGTCTCTGGAGGAAAGTCCTTGTGTTGCATTGAGCTTTGTCCAGGGAGCATCTTGGTTCAGGAATCTCAGGTCTGAAGGACACGCTGTTTTCCTGGTGCTGCTTTTTTGATGGTATGAAGTTCCTAATTCTCTGCTTGCTTCCCTTTCCTTTTATCTCTTGTAGGATGAAAGGATTAAGGGTAGTGCAAGCCATACTCCATGGAAACTATCTTTACAGTAGAGCAGGGAGGTGATCCTGTGAAGAGATTTACAGTCCCACTCTTTACCATGCAGCATAGGAAAATCACAAAATGGTGGACAATCATAGAATACAGGGAATCCTGGCCCAGGCAAATTACTACACCTACTTTGGGGGGGACACAATTCAATCCATGACATACCACCCTTTGGCACCCCAAAAATCACATCTTTGAAACATGTAACACATTCATCCCATCATAACAAAATCATGTCCATCTCATATGATAAAAGTCTCAAATCAGTTCCAAGTCCAAAATTCAAGAACTCTTCTACATCTGTGAAACCTACAATACAAGCTCTCTGCTTCCAAAGGTGCAATGGCAGAACAGGCACCACTTAGGCATTCCATTACAAATAGGAGAAATTGCAGGGAAAGAAGACATTAACAGGCAACAAGCAAGACAGCAAAACACATTACATTAGCAAAGCTTTGAAAATACTCCTACGTTTTCTGAGACCTTCTACACAATGGCCTTGCCCTGCAGGCTCTAGGTATTAGCCACACTCTAGGTATTAGCCACACTCTGGATTCTGAGTGCAGACCCCCAGCCCTGTGCTATAACTGCCTTCAAGGCCCACTTAGACAGAAACTCTGCCCCATCGGATTTAGGTGTACCCTCAGCCCGAGTGGCAATTCCACCCTCACAAACACTGGAAGCCATGGCTCCACCCTTTCAAATCTCTAAGACCATGGCAACACCTTTTGAGATTGAGATGGCTCAGCTTCTCATGCTGCTTATCTCTTCAGCATCTGCTTCCTATGGCCCCATGGCCCAGGCCTCAGGCCCACATCTGCCCTGTGGGGGCAAGTGTTCCAAAGTTCTGTAGCTCCACTGATTCAAGTGCCCAGAGGCAACCCAGTCTGCTAGGAAGTCTTCTGCACAAAGGCACTCAGCTTTCTTACTCTGGGTCAGCAAGGCTAGCTCCACCGATGCCTGGATGCACCCCACTCTGTCAGGAAGCCTCTGTGCATAGGCATTTAGTTCTCTTGCTCCATGGGTCAGTTTCAGTGCTGCCTCTTGTTCTGTTGCTGCTGCTGCTGGTCCTCTGCTGCTCACTTCTCACCATCTGTGCCTTCTTTAGTATTAACAGTTCTCAGTTCCTTCTGAATCTTCTATCCATTCACAGTTTCAAAATGGCTTCTACATTTTTGGTATTTGTTAGAGCAGGACCCCACTCTCACTGTACCAAATTGTCTTAGGCTGGGTTTTCTAGGGAACCAAAACAAGTAACACATATATATACAAGGAAAGATTTATATATAAAGGAAACGGCTCACCCTATTGTAGAAGCTGAATGTCCCAAGTCCTGGCACAAGGCTTACGTGGTCTCTGACCTGCTTGCTGACTTTGGGTTCACTAGCTCCCATGGCCACGTGAGACTGGTAGTTGGGATGGCAAATGTGGAGACCTGCTTCACACCCCTGCCCTAACCTCTTTCATCACATAGAGCACTATGACCTAAGTCTCTACCCAAGGTTTCCAAATTTAGACCAGGGAGGGTCACAGTCTGAGTCAGCACTCTCAACTGGGCCTTCTTTGAATTCCAGCTGCTCTAAGTGGGGCAGTCACCCCGGGCTCCTCACTGTTGGTTTTGCCTGGGCCATTGCTGATCTGTGCTGGCTCAGCTCCTACCAGATCCTACTTCAAACTCTATCTGTGGTGAGTGGACTTGGTGGCTAGATGGTACAGCCCCCAGGCCAGGCCATGCAGCACACGGTGACAGACAGTGAACTGGTAGCTCCTCTGAGGCCCAGGAGACACACAAGTCAGAAGGAGCAAAGAACGAAGGAAGTGGCTAGGAATGACCCTTGATGCATCCCGGGCTATTGCGGGGCACTTTGGCTGCAGAACTTCCCTCAGGAGATTACAAGGAGAAGGAGGTTGGAATCATCTATTCCATCCATCCCAAGAAATGGGGCCAGGAAGGGTTGGTGCAAGATCTGAGTGAGTGCCTGGAGCGAAGGCCAAGGTTCTCACTCAGGGCCCCCAGATGACCAGAGGGTCCGGGTCCCTAAAAAAGACACTTCCCTAGAGATCTCCCAGCTTCCTCCCTCTTTCCCTCTTTCTCTCTTTCCCGGTTTCCCACTTTAAGGCCCCTAGTCTACCCCCTGAAGAATCAGTCACCACCCTTCCCTCACCACCTACTGCCCTCACTTCCCTAACCAGATGCAAAGTCACTTTTCCCATATATAGGCATATCAGAAACAAGTCTTGCTGTAGTGCTTTCACTTCATATTTACCCTTGCATATTTTTGTAGGTAGCTCCTGTTTTAGTGTTTAACTGCTAACCCCAGGGACCTTTGCAACAGTCAACAGTCCTTCCACACCTTTCCAACCTTGCACATCTTCATGACTTCTTTGCCCAAAACCATGGGGCTCATGTTCATTTTTCTGCAACTTGCACTCTCAGGGAACCCATCACCATGACCTTTCTAGGTCAGGAGGTGTCTCCTGACTCAGCTGCATAATGTATCAGAAAACAGGCTAGTTCCCACAGTGACTGAGCCTTTCAATGCAGCTGGCCCTGAATTGATTAGCTTCTGCTGCTCTTTCAGCAGGTCCCCAGTGGGACTTAGCCATAGTCAGGCTTGGGCAAGGGTCTCAGTGATGGTGACCTGAGACCTAAAAGTTTTCCTTATTTCGGTGCCAGGTGTTATAGAGATCACAGTCACCTATGCAAGAGTATCTGAAAATATAAGACAATTCTTTTCATTTCCTCACTGAACTTTAATTATAACATAAGGCATTTGGTCCTTCCTGGTGGCAAGGATCTAAGCTTAATCATCAGTCTTAATTATTTCTGAAAATCAGAAAATCTGGGCAAAGGTGGCAGAGCCCTCAGTCATTTGTGGAGCCACTACACCAAGTGCAAACATGGGTTCAGCCCAGTTGCCTGGTAACACAGAGGTGGTCCCTTCTGTTTTAGTTTTCCCCTTACTGTTATAGCTGTAACTATGTTGCTGCTCGATTATCTTGGTAGTAGCAGTTATCAGAGAATTCCAGACAGGGCCTGTCATGTCTCTTCAGGGTTGCTCAACACAATCCATCTTGAAAGAGTTTTTATTATCTTTTCTTATTTTCCTGTTTTAACTCTTGCTTTGTGCTGAGTGTTGCAGGTTGTTCTCAGTGTCAGGGACCTGCTTAGCCTCTCTAGCCATCTCCAGTCCCATTGTTGGAGTGCTTTGAACAATGGCTGGGGAATTGTTCCCTTAGCCCTTGAATCCTCCATCTTTATAAACCTACAGGTGAACTCTTTTCAGGATGTGGCTGCTCAATACATCAATCATGGCCACACATGACTGCCACACATCTTTCCAATTGCAAATCTTTCTACAAGACCTTACATGTGCTTCAGCAGCTAGCTGAGCTTTGGTGGCCATTCGAACAGCCCCAAACAATGGCCATGCTATGACCACTACTGTTTCCTAGCTTCTTTTGTACACTTATTGTTCTGGATTGAATTGTGTCATCCAAAAAAAATCTGACAACTTGGCTAGGTCATGATTTTCCTATGTGTTGTAAATCCTGTCACTATAATGTAATGAGATGGATCAGTGGCAGTTATTTTGATAAGACCTACAAGATTAGATAGTGTCTTAATCCCATCTCTTTTGTGATTCAAAGAGATAAACAAGTAGAGGGAACTCATACCACCAAGAAAGCAGTGCCAGGAGCAGAGAGCATCTTTTGGACCTGAGGCTCCTATGTTGAGATGCTCCCAGACCAAGGGAAAGCTGATGACTAGAACCTTTCTCCAGAGCCACCAGAGAAAGAAAGCCTTCCCCTTGAGCCAGCACCCTGAATTCAGACTTGTAGCCTACTGGACTGTGAGAGAATAAACTTCCATTTGTGATAGTTCTGTTACAGCAGCACTAGATACCTAAGACAGTTATGAAGGAGTATATCTTTCCACAAGCATGCTGGTGTTGCTTGTCACTCAGGGAGGTCTCCGTATTCACCAGGCAGTCCACACACATCAAACATATGAAACAGACCTCCGCACATGGAGGTCACTGGCCAACCCGGGATTTCCTTCCCAGAGGCCTCACTCCCACTCATCATTTCCTCTCTCTTCTAGCTAGCTTGCCCATCATCCTTTGTGGCAGTAGGACTTTATTAAGGAGACTTGCATATGAGGCATACCCTGGGCAACAGTGGGACAAAAGCAGATCTGTGTGATCTACAGTAGGAGGGCAGAGATTCTATAGCAGTACTGAACAATAATGGCTATATGCCAGGGACTTGCATAAGAACACAAACTGTAGTGAACTGGCCAGATCCATAAGGGTGTCCGTATTTTGCCTTGCAAAGCTTGTTTCTCCTTCAACCAACCTGCTAGAATTAGTCAGGAATGCATGAGATAAAGCATGGGAAGTACATACCTGTAGCCCAGTTATGCATAAAAAGCTACTAGAGATGCTGGAATGTTCATGTTTATTATTTTCCTCTCCCCCATGAAGCTGTTTACCTCACCCCTCACAGACTGTTCTCTTGAACGAATCTATCTGCCACTTGTAAAGGGCTTTGAAATTCCACCTAGTGCATTCCTGTCCTTGGCATAGCCAGAAGAGAAAAGCCTGAGGGATAAGAGAAGGGTCCCAGGCCATCTAGAAACTGGGGGAGGTACTGGTTGGGTATATAAAGTCATCAATTATCTATGAAGCCCCTACTGTTGCAGACACTATTCTAAGCACTTAGCATCAACAGTGAACAAAGCATACAAGACGACTGGCCCTTCTGGCTCTCCTTTCTAATCGGAGAGTCAGACAGGAACAGCAGACATCATAAGCGGGTGATGTCCACAAGACATTAGACGTGATGCCTTCACATGCCTCCTCTAGGTATAGGTCCCATTCTGCTGGGCACAGCAGACCGCAGGACCAGCTGAAAGAGGGAGTGGAGTTTGGGTGGAGAAGGAGAGGTTACAGTCTGGTGTGAAGGATTGTATCCGGATTCGGTCTGGGCATACCCTAGCTCCAGATAGACGGCACTTGGCTGGCTGGAGGAATGAGTGCACAGGCGCACCCTGCAGGAGGAAAGAAGTCACAGAGCTAGCCATGGAACTGGAGTGTCCTGGGGAGCATAGGGGAGGCTTGGAGGCTCAGAGTGGGGAACAATCTATCCCCTCAGGTTCCCTCTTAACTCTGCACGGTCCCTTTGTTATTCATAACTCAGAAGAAGTTTGGGGAGAAATCTGCTCTCAAATCTTGAACCTCAATGGCAGGGATTCAGCTGCGTATGAGACCCCTGTTCTTTAGGGAAACAGTCAATGGGAGAAGTGACCCTCACATGCTTACAGAGAACGATGCAGCACGTTAGTGCACACATTCCAGGTGGAGACCCAAGGGACTGGGCAAATTGGGACAAGAGACCGACTGTCTGTCCCTCAGCAGTCATATTCACGGAGCACTCCTGTGTGCTGCGCTGCGAGGTAGACACGCAGACACACCCCTCCCTGTCGTTAAGGGGTTTACTCTCCAGTGCAAGAGTCCAGAAACAGACAGGGACACGAGTCAGGATTCCTAAGGAAGGACAGCTGGTCAGACCATTGATGGCCTGCTCAGTGACCAAGCCTGCCACTGATATTACAGCCTGAGTTGGGGGTGGGCATGAGAGTGGCCTCTGGAAGGTCAGGGGCAGAAAGATGAACCTGTCCCCTTGCAGGGCTGTCCTGGGTGTGCAGTGTAGCAGGAAAAGCTAGCCTTTGACATTTCTCTTCATTACCCACCTCCAGCACCATCTCTTTTCATCCTGGGCCCCTGGCTCAGTGAATACTTGGAGGATTTTGATAGCCCATGTACTTTCCCTGCCTCAAGCTTCGGGTGGAGTAAGTACAGGTGAACATACCTGGATCAGCCCTGGAGTGTCATGCCCTCCTTCTCCTTGTCCAGCTGGATCACATGGGGGCTACTGAGGCAGAGCCAGCAGATGACAAGGACTGGGAATGCCTGCCTGGGAGTATGTGAGGGGACACAGGGCAGGGCCACCCAGGGAGGAATCTCTGGAGGCTGAGATTGGCTTCAGACCCTCCACTGGCCTACCAAAGTCTGGGGAGACTTCCTGCAGTGGAAATCTTGGGGGTGGGCTTCTTTTCATGGCAGAGGTATGTTTCCCATCCTTGGAGAGGCGGTCATATTAGTGAATTTTTCTCTTCTTGCAACTCCAGAACTGTCTCTAGAACCGCATCCTGAGGTAGATGCTCGCCCACCAGACACCAGCGCTGACACCAGAGCTCCACAGACAACCAGCCCCACTACTGGCACCCAGTGAAGAGCCTATTACAGGGCAAGATTCTGATACTGGGTTGGCTTCTATTCCACCTGCCAATGTCAGTCTTGTTCCTGCACCAATACTGCAGCTCCACAGAGCATTAACTATTCCTCCCATGACCATCCCTCAGTGGCAGCTGAAGAGGAGTCTGCTGTAGGGCTAGATTCTCATCCTACGTCATCTTGAGAACCAGCTCTTGGACCACTAGCTGATGTCAGTCCTGCTTCTGCACCAACACTGGAGCTCCACAGAGCACTAACTATCCATCACTAGCTCTATCACCGGTGCCTAACAAAAAAGATACTAGCGGACCGGATTTTTAACCTTGACTTGGCTTCTGTGCCACCTGATGATGTTGATCATTCTGCACCAACACCAAAGCACCAGCTATTCCATCAACAGCCTGCTCACTGGCACAGGATGGACAGCTCTCTGGAGGGCCAGATTCCTATCCTGGGCCACCTCCAGGACCAGCTCCTAGACTGCCTACCGATGTCAGTCTCGCTCCTCATTCTGCACTGACACCGGAGCTCAGCCATGGAGCTCCAGATCGCCCGTCTCCAGCTCTGGCCCAGGCACCAGGCAGGGAGCCCACTGGAGAGCCAGATTCTTATCCTAGGCCATCTCCAGACTGGCTCCTGGACTAGCTGCTGATGTTGATTCCTCTCCCGCTCTAACACAGGCGCCCAGTATAGAACACCAGCTATTGCATCACCAGCTCTCTCACCAGCACCAGAAGACAATGCCGGAGGGCTGCATTCTCATGCTGGGCCACCTCCAGAAATCAGTCCCTGTACCACATGCTTATGTTGATTCTGTGCCTGAACCAACAGCAGGACTCGTTGTAACACCAGGTCTTTCATCTCCAGCTCCGGCCTAGGCACCAGAGGCTCAGCCAGTTGGCAGCTTCCATAGCAGAGCCTCATCCACAGGCAGGGATGACTGGCTCCACAATCATAACTTTGCTGACACTTACCTGAGACGGTATTTTGGGGTTTTGTTGTAGTATTTTCAAATGGTAGATTTCTCATAAAGTTTTAATTGTTTTAAAACCTGTTTCTACACATCAATTCTGACTCATAGCAACCTCACAGGACAGAGTAGAATTGCCCTATAGGGTCTCCAAGGCAGTAAATTTTTTTTAAGTTGTGTTTTAAGTGAAAGTTTACAAATCAAGTCAATTTCCTATATAAAAACTTACATACTTCATTATATGACCCCAGCTGTTCTCCCCACACTGGCACCACTGTGTTTCCCAAGTCCATTCAACCAGCTCCTGTCCCCTGCTCCCCTGCTTTCTTATCTCACCTCTGACAGGAGCTGCCTAGTTAGTCTCACATATCTACTTAAGCAAAGAAGCACACTCTTTATCATTATCATTTTATGCCTTATTAACTAGTTCAATCTTTCAAGGACTTGGCTTCTGGAATGGCACCATCTAGTTCTTCTGGTCTCATGCTAATGTAGCCTCTGGTTTATATGACCCTTTCTTTTGGGGGGGCTCATATTTTCCTTATGTGTTTCATGTTCTTCATTCTCCTTTGCTATAGGTGGGTTGAGATGGATTGATTCTTAGATGGCCACTTGCCAGCTTTTAAGACCGCAGAAGCCACTCACTACAGTGGGATGCAGAACATTTTCTTAATAAACTTTGTTATGCCAATTGACCTAGATGTCCCCGGAAACCATGTTTCCCAGACCCATGCGTCTGCTTCTCTGTCCCTTGGAGTGTTTGGTTGTATTTACAAAACTTCTCAGCTTTTGGTTTGGTCCAGTTGTACCGACTTCCCTGCTGTGTGTTGTCCCTCCTTTCACCTAAAATAATTCTTGTCTGGTATCAAATTAGTAAATACCTTTCTTCCTCCCTTCCCACACTCATAACCATCAGACTGTTTTCTTGGTTTTAAACCTTTTCCTGAGTCCTTATAATAGTGGTCTCATATACTATTTGTCCTTTTGCAGCTAATTTCACTCAGCATAATGCCTTCCAGATTCCTCCATGTTGTGAAATGTTTCTAAATTCATCATTGTTTTTTATCACCGTGTAATATTTCATCGTGTGAATATGCCACAGTTTGTTTATCCATTCATCTGTCCTTGGGCACCTAAGTTGATCCCACCTTTTTTCTATTGTGGACAGTGCTGCAATGTACATTGGTGTGTATGTGTCTATTTGTATGACAGCTCTTCTTTCTCTTGATATATTCCAAGAAGTGGCATTGGTTGGATTGTATGGTACTTCTATTTGTCACTTTTTAAGAAAACACCAAATTGATTAACAAAACAGTTGTACAATTTTATATTCCCACCAGCAGTGTATATATGTCCCACTTTCTTCACAGTCTCTCCAACACTTATTTTGTTTGTTGGATTAATGCCAGCCTTGTTGAATATCTCATTGTACTTTTGAGTTGGATTTCTCTAAAGGCTAATGATCAGGAACATCTCCTTATGTATCTGTTAGTTGCCTGGATATCTTCTTTGGTGATGTGCCTGTTCATATCCTTGGCTCATTTTTTAAATCTTTTTTCTTGTGATAAAGTGAAAGTTTACAGTCCAAGTGAATTTTCCATACCCAACTTTCTGAAACTCTGTTTGCTCTCTTGACATGGTGACAGCACTTTTTTTCACTCTTCACTTCCAGTATCTACTCAACCAATGCTTGTCCCCTCCTCTCCACCCTCTTCTCTTCCCTCTAGAAAGAAACCAGTAGGAGAGCCTCATATATACATATAAAATCATAAAGCAGACACACCACATATATCACTCTATCCCCGAGTCCAGACCATGCTTAGTATGAAGTGTTGGCTTCCGTACTGGTTCCAGGTATGGGCTAGCACCACCATGGGGCCATGTTCTGAGGGGACACCCCAGGCTGCCAAATCATCAATTCTGGTCTTTCAGTAGAGTTCTGGATCTTCACACTTCTTTTTTTTTTTTTTTTTTTTGTGCTATGTCAGGCATTCTACATTGCTTCCCTTGTCAGGGCTTTAGTGGTGGCTGGGTTCCATCTTGTTCTTCTGATCTCATGCTGGTGTAGTTTGCCAATCGTATGAGTCCCTATGACTCCTGGGCTCATTGTTCCTCATGCCTTTGATGTTCTCAGTTGTCATCTGTTCCAGGTGGATTCGGAACAATTGATGTTGCTCAGATGACAGATTGCTGGACCCAGAAACCACTCACCAACATGGGGTGCAGAAGTCTCTCTTGACTAGTTATGCCAATTGACCTTGTCATTCCCTGAAAACATGGTCACCAAGCCCCTCTCTGCTATTCTGTCCTCTGTGTTGAATTTAGAAAACCTTTTACCTTATGGTGTAGTCCACTTCTGCTGACCTGCCTTCTACTGTGTGCTGTCATGTGCTTCACCTAAGCAAATTCCTAGTGGCTAGCTAATCTATGGATAACCCTCTCCCTCCCTCCCTACCCTGGCAGCCATCCAAGAGTATTTTCTTCTGTCCATTAGTCCTTTCTTAAGTTCTTATAATAGTGGTTTCATACAATATTTGTCATTTTACAGCTGACTGACTTCACTCAGCATAATGTTTTCCAGTTAATTCCGGGTTTTGAGACATTTCCTAAAATCATCATTGTTCTTTATAATTGCGTAGTGTTCCATTGTGTGTACATATCATAGTTTATCCTTTCATCTGTTGATGGGCACCTAGGTTGATTCCATCTTTTTCCTATTGTGGACAGTGCTGCAATAAACATTTGTGTGCATGTATATTTTCATGTGACAGCCTTTATTTCTGTAGGATATATTCCAAGCAATGGTATTTCTATTTGTAGCTTTTTAAGAAAATGTGAAGTTGCTTTCCAAAGAGGTTATACCATTTTGCATTCCCACCAGTAATGTAGAATAGTTCCAGTCTCTCCAGAGCTCCTCCAATATTTGTTGGTTTGTGTTTTTTGAATTAGTGCCAACCTTGTTAGGGTGAGATGGTGTCTTAGTCAGCTAGGGCTGCTCTAACAGAAATACCACAGAGTGGATGGCTTTAACAAAGGAAGGTTTATTCTTACACAGTCTGGTAGGCTGCAAGGGTGTCCGCTCCAGGGGAATGCTTTACCCTTGTCAGCTCTGGAGGAATGTCCGGTATTGCATCAGTCTCTGTCCAGGGAGCATCTTGGCGCAGGAACCTCAGGTCTGAAGGACACGGCTATTCTCCTGGTGCTGCTTGCTTGATGGTACAAAGTTCCCAATTCTCAGCTTGCTTCTCTGCCCTTTTATCTCTCATAGGATGAAAAGTTTAAGGGCAGGGCAAGCCGTGCTCCAGGGAAACTCCCTTTACAGTGGAGCAGGGAGGTAATCCTATGAAGGGATTTAGATCCCCACCCTAATCCTTTAACATACAGTTTAGGGAAACCACAAAATGGAGGATAGTCACAAGATACTGGGATTCATAGCCCAGCCATATGGCTACACATATTTTGGGGGGGACACAAGTCAATCCGTGACAGATGGTATCTCACTGTAGTTTTCATTTGGATTTCTATAATGGCTAATGACTGTGAGCATTTCCTCATGTCTCTTTTGGCTGCCTGGATGTCTTGTTTAGTGAAGTGTCTGTCCACATTATTTGCCCATTGTTTAATTGGGCTATTTGTCTTTTTCTTGTTGATATTTTGCAGCACCTTGTAGGCTGTAGATTATGGAATTTAGACGCTGATCAGATATGTAGTTGCCAAGTATATTTTCCCAGTCTGTAGGCAATCTTTCTATTCTCTTGATAAAGTCTTTTGATGAGCATAAGTGTTTCATTTTTAGTAGGTCACATTTATATATTTTCTCTTCCACTGTGCATTTTTTTGTAAGATCTTGTAGTCTGTTTAAGCCTTGTATTAGAACTTCCACTGTTGTCCCCATTTTTTCCTCCATAATTTTTATCACATTAGATTTGATATTTAGGTCTTGGATTAATTTTGAGTTAGCTTTTGCATAAGGTGTGAGATATGGGTGTTGTTTTAGATATTTTCAGATGGATATCCAATTTTGCCAAGACCATTTGTTCAAGAAAGTGGTTTTTTTCCCAGTTCATGACCTTTGGGCCTTTGTCAAATAGCAACTATTCATAGCTGGATGGTGTTACTTCCAGATTCTCTATTCTGTTCCACTGGTTTACATATCTGTTTTTGTACCAGTACCAGGCTGGCAGTGTAATAGGTTCTAAGGTTGGGTAGTATGAGGCCTCCCACTGTATTCTTCTTCTTCAGTAGTGTTTTACTCATCTGGGGTTCCTTTCCTTTCCAAATGAAGTTTGTGATTTGTTTCTTCATCTCATTAATTCGTTGGGCCTTTTCTTCATTCCAGAAGTAGAGATAAATTGACCTATGACCACTGCTTTTGCCATATCCCATAGGTTCTGATGTGTTTTCACTCATTGGATTCCATGAATTTTTTTATTCCATCCTTGATTTCTTCTATAACCCATGAATTTTTGAGCAAAGTGTTCATTTTCATGAGTTCAAATTTCTACCTAAGCTTTTTCTGCTGTTGATTTCAACTTTTATGGCTTTATGGTCGGAGAAGATGGCTTGCAATATTTCAAAGGTTTGGATTATGTTGAGGTTCGCTTTATGGCCTAACATGTGGTTAATTCTGGCAAGTGTTCCATGTATATTGGAAAAGAAGTGTACTTGTCTGTTGCTGGTTGGAGACTTCTGTATATGTCTATAAAGTTGAGTTAATTGTCGCAATAAGATCTTCTGTATCTTTATTTAGCTTTTTTCTGGATGATCTCTCCATTACTGAAAGTGGAGTCTTGAAGTCTCCTACTATTACTGGGAAGGATCTATCTCATTTTTTCATTGTTGTCAGCATTTTTTTTCAATGTGTTTAGATGCTCTTATATTGAGTGCATAAATATTAAATATCTTCCTTATGTACTGAACCTTTAAGCAGTAAATAGTGACCATTCTTGTCCATTGCAGTGGATTTTACTTTAAAATCTATTTTATCTGAGATTAGTATTGCATTCTTGCTCCTCTTTGCATATTGTTAGCACAGTATATGTTTTTCCATCCTTTTATTTTCAGTTTGTTCATATCTTTGAGTCTAAAGTGTGTTATAAACAACATATAGAATGAATGCTGGTTTTTGATCCAACCTGTTACTCTCTTTCTTTATTGGTGCCTTCAATCCATTTACATTCAGTGTAATTATTGATAAATATGAATTTAGTGCTGTCATTTTGGTGCCTTTATTTTTGTGTTGTTGACAATTTTTGTTCCACTTACATTCTGTCCTGAGTCATTTTTCTTTATGAGTTTTCTTTTCATCTTTTTCAATGTCGGTTTTCTATCTGTCAAGACTTCTATATTGTGTTTCTTGTTTCAATGTGTAGTATTGTTAGTTTGCTTTGTGGCTATCCCACTATTACTCCCTAATGTTCTAAGTCTAAATTAGTCTTTAACTTCTTTGTATCTCCTTAACTTCCCCACTATCTGAATGGTCTATGAATACATTAACATGTCCCTCTTTATAGTGTAATATTGTCACAATTTACGTGCTGAGATCTGTCTCCCTAATTTTAGTATTTTAGCTTTGAGTGAGCTTTGTGAATTCCCTAAGTAGGACTCTGGATGCTGTGCCCTGCATTGCATCCTTAAATATATTTCTGGTGCTACTGATTTTCTAATCAAAGAATTTCATTCACCATTTCTTGTAATTTTGGTTTATTTTTTGCAAAATCTCTAAGTTTCTGTTTATCTGAGAATGTCCTAATTTCACTGTCATATTTGAAAGACAGTTTTACAGGATATATAATTATTGGTTGGAAGTTTTTTTTTCCTTCAAGGCTCTGCATGTGCCATCCCATTGACTTTCTGCAGTGATTTCAGCTGAATAATCAGAGCTCATTCTAATGGACTCTTTTTAACTTAGTTTTTGTTTAAGCTTAGCTACCTTTAAGTGTCTATCCTTATGTTTCATTTTGTTAAGCCTGATTATAGCATGTCTTGGTGTCTTTCTTTTGTAATCTATCTTTTGTGGAGTTCAGTAAGCACTTTGGCTGGATAGCATCTCTTCTTTCACAATGTTAGGGAAGGTTTCTGTCAGGAACTCTTCAACAATTCTCTCTGTATTTTCTACTATTCCCCTACTCTGCAACTCCAACTACTTACAAATCATTCCTCTTGATATAGTCTTACACAGCTCTTAATGATTATTTTTCTTAATTCTTTTATCTGATTTCTCCTCATAAGTGCTGGTGTCAGTTTCTTTATCTTCAGTCTCACTAACTCTGCATTTCAGTTCCTCAGGCATGATCCTCTAGCTTTCAATTGAATTGTCTAACTGTAATTTTATTGCTGATTTGCTGAATTTCAGATCATTGTGGTTCTAGCAATTAATGTAGCTTGTTAATTTTTCATTTTTTTCTGCATTCTGTTCTGTTGCACTTTGTATAATCTGCATCCTA
Source organism: Heterohyrax brucei (assembly GCA_028571685.1). Lineage (NCBI taxonomy): Eukaryota > Metazoa > Chordata > Mammalia > Hyracoidea > Procaviidae > Heterohyrax > Heterohyrax brucei. The sequence goes on from CM053152.1 coordinate 44,867,972, forward strand.
AGATCTAGAAGGAGGCACCTGTTTCCCAGTCATCTTTCTGAGTACCTTCTAACCTGGGTAGCTCATTTTCCAGCACTATGTCTGACAATGTTTCACTGCTATTCATATGGTTTTCCCTGACTAATTCTTTTCAGAAGTAGACTGACAGATCCTTCTTCCTACTGTGTCTTAGTCTGGAAGCTGAGCTGAAACATGTCTACTATGGTTGACCCTGCTGGCATAGCTTCCAGCATCACAGCTGCCTCCTCAAAGTAGAGGCAACTTTAATGACATGGATGAAGTAAAGCCTTCAGGATCTTCATTTGATGATGTGACAAGACTCAAAATGAGAAGAAACAGCAGCAAACATCCATTAATAATCATGAAACAGAATGTATAAAATACAAATCTAGGAAAATTGGAAATCATCAAAAATGAAATGGAATGCATAAACGTCAGTGTCCTAGGTATTAGTGAGTTGAAATGGAGTGGTATTGGCCTTTTTAAATATGACAATCATATGGCATACTATGCTGGGAACAAAACTTGAAGAGGAATGGTATTGCATTCCTCATCAAAAAGAGCATTTCAAGATCTGTCCTAAAGTACAATACTGTCAGCAATAGGATAATATCCATATGTCTACAAGGAAGGCCAGTTAATACAACTATTATTCAAATTTACTCACTAACCACTAAGGCCAAAGATGAAGAGGTGGAAGATTTTTCCAGCTTCTGCAGTCTGAAATTGATTGAACGTGAAAATCAGGAGGCATTGATAATTACTGGTGTCTGGAATGAACAAGTTGGAAACAAAAAAAGGATCCATAGTTGGAAAACATGGCCTTGGTGATAGAAATGATGCCAGAGATTGCATGATAGAATTTTGCAAGACTGATGACTTTTTCATTAAAAATAACTGTTTTAACCAACACAAATGGTAACTGTACACATGGACATCACTACATGGAATACACAGGAACTAAATTGACTACATCTGTGGAAAAAGTCTATGGAAAAGTTCCATATCAGCAGTTAGAACAATATCAGGTGCTGACTGTGACACAGATCATCAACTGCTCATATGCAAATTTAAACTGAAACTGAAGAAAATTAGAACAAGTCCACAAGAGCCAAAGTATGACCTTGAGTATATCTCTCCTGAGTTTAAAGAAATCTCAAGAACAGGGTTGATGTGTTGACCACTAATGACCAAAGACCATATGAATTATGGAATGCCATCAAAGATACGATCCATGAAGAGAGCAAGTAGTCATTAAAAAGACAGGAAAGAAAGAAAAGACCAGATTGGATGTCAGAAGAGACTCTGAAACTTGCTCTCAAGTGTCAAGCAGCTAAAGCGAAAGGAAGGAATGGTACAGTAAAAGACCCCAACAGAAGATTTCAAAGGGCAGCTCAAGAAGACAAAATAAATTATTACAATGACATCTGCAAAGAGCTGGAAATACAAAACCAGAAGGCAAGAAAAGATTCTGCATTTCTAAAGCTGAAACAACCAAAGAAAAAATTCAAGCCTCGAGTTGCTATAGTGAAGGATTCTGCAGAGAAAATATTAAATGACTCAGGGAGCATCAAAAGAAGATGGAAGGAATATACTAGAAAGAACTGTTCGATGTTCAGCCATTTGAAGAGATAGTATACAGTAAGGAACCAATGGTACTGAAGGAAGAAATCAGAGCTGCATTGAAGGCATTGGCAAAAAACAAGGCTCCAGGAATTGATGGAATGTCAATTGAGATATTTCAACAAACAGATACAGTGCTGGAAGTGCTCATTCATCTATGCCAAATTTGGAGGACAGCTACCTGGCCAACTGACTCGAAGAGATTCATATTTATGCCTATTCCAAATAAAGGTGACCCAAACAAATCCAAAAATTACTGAACATTATCATTAATATCATATGCAAGTAAAATTTTGCTCAAGATCATTCAAAAGTGACTGGAAAACTATATTAACAAGGAACTTCCAGAAATTCAAGCTAGATTCAGAAGAGGATGTGGAACCAGGGATATCATTGCTGATGTCAGATGGATCTTGGCTGAAAGCAGAGAATACCAGAAATACACACCTGTGTTTCAGCATAGAAAAGGATGGGATACTCCCAAATTCATTCTATTAAGCCAGTATAACCCTGATACCAAAGCCAAGACGAGACCCAACAAAAAAGAACTACAGACCAGTATCACTCATGAATCTAGATGCAAAAATCTTCAACAAAATTCTTGCCAATATAATACAACAACATATCAAAAAAATAATTCATCATAACCAGGTTGGATTCATACCATGGATGCAAAGCTAGTTCAACATCCAAGCCAGCCAAATGCCATCGAGTCGGATCTGACTCATGGCGACCCTAGGGGCCAGGGTAGAACTGAACAATTAATGTGATCAACCACATAAATAACGCAAAAGACAAGAATCACCTGATCTTGTTGTCTATTTGATGCAGAATTGGTTTTTACTGATGGTTCTTCTAATGGGATTGCAGTTACCGTTATTAATCACACTGTTGACAGGATTCTGACTTCAGAGACATCTGCACAAAGGACTGAACTCCGGCGGCTGTTCTCACTGTGGAGGTATTTCTTGTCCCAGTAGCTACAACCCCTTATTGGACTTTCATTCCTGACCCTCCCTTACTACAGCCGGTCCCATGGGACTTCGCTGACATCCCGGTCTTTACTAATCATACAGCCCTTCTCGGGGGAGAAGAGGACAGCTATATAATGGCCAGATACACCTCCTCTTTTAGCTATTCATGACATAGCCATGCTCCCCCTATTTGTGCTAGTACTCATCCCACCATAACCATAACAGGGTGTATCTCCCTGTACTATGATGAATTACTAGCTGACTTCCCTAATCGTGAATCTACAAAAAAAACTGTCCCTCGTCTCCTATGGTCCATGTATTTAAGAATGCTAGGAGACCTTTCTAAGTCCAGTGTCTCCTCGCAATCTCTCCCTCCAAGTCATTTTAAGCCTTGCAAGAATGCCCTGGGACAGGAATACCATTGGGAACCAGTGGAAAATAGAGGTGGATTTCCCACCTGGTTTTCCTGTACCTTTCCTGAATCTGGAGTTAAGTATAAACAGGCCAATAGTTCCACAAATATTCTTGACTGGTCTGTATCCAACCCCTCATGTGATTATGTAACATACTTAAAGGCAAACGGCTCTAAGCTGTTTAATTGGACCGCCTCCACCCTCCCAAGTATAGGACCTATACACCGCTGGTATTCACCCAGATGGGTGGCCCCTATATATAAACTGGAAAATACCAATGTTCTTCAGACGGGCCTATACAGGTTGTTTGCGGCTACTGGTCCCATTGTCCTCCTACGCCGCCGCAGGGTGACTTCTGAAATGTTCAACGTCCGTGCCTGTGTTCCTTCTCCTTACACTATAATATCCACAGGCTCCAATGGTTCTCTCTCCGTTATCCCTGAAAAAGGCACTGTATTTGTAACTTGCAAGAATTGTATACTGAGTAATTGCTTAAATTCTTCTGTGTTTTGTCACCCACTACCTTTATTATAGTGAGACAATCCCCTTATGCTCTGCTGCCTGTGAATCTCACAGGAGAATGGTATGAAGATTCAGGTTTGCATGCCTTGAACACAGTAACTGATTATCTTAGTCATCCTCAATGCTTTATTACGGCCTTGATATTAGGGATAACTGCTTTGATTGGAGCTATAGCCTCAGTGACTGCCTCCTCTATAGCCCTTACACAGGAGGTCCATACAGCTCACTATGTTAATAATCTGGCTAGAAATGTCTTACTAGCATTGGCCACACAATAAATTATAAATAGAAAATTAGAAAACAAGGTTAACACACTAGAAGAAACTGTTATGTATATTGGCAACCAACTGTACAATCTGAAGGTATGCCTGTTTCCTGTCATACCAAATACAACTGTTACCTTATAACAAAACAGATCTCACATGGCCACAGGTACAGGCTCACCCTACAAGGAGCCTGGAATGACTCACCTGTTGCATTTAACATAACACAATTACATGCCCAGATACAAGCCATCGGTCACTCTGCCTTGGAAACAACATCAGCCGAGGAAGTGGCATCTAATTTTATAAATGTGTTTAAGAAGGCCTTATCCACAGAATCTTGGAGCTTTCTTTTGGTAAATCTAGGCATCTGTGCTGGGATAATCCTAACATTGTTGTTTTGCCTTCCAGTCATCCTCCAACAACTTGGGCAGACCATAAAGACCATACAAGTGGAATTACAAATGCTGAAGCTGAAAAAATAAAAAAGGAATAGATGCCGAAGTCCATCACCCACAAAGACCTCTGTGAGCAAAGCTACAAGCCTCTGTGATGGTGGACAGACGCATCTCACCCCTGACATATTTCTGGCTGTATATTTTTCATCATAATTAAACTCTCCTCAAAAATACCCCATCATCTCCCTGCACAAGGACAAACGCTGAGCCCAGGAATGCCCAGCCTGGAAACGCCCAGCCCAGGAATGCCAAGGCCAGCCCAGCCCCGCTGACTTCCCCCAACTGCACTTCCCCCCCATGTGAAAAGAATTATCCTTTTTAGAACAGTTTAAGAAAGGCATAGGGTGGGGAACGGTAGGTGTTTACTGTCCCCGCAGGAGGAGATAAAATAAAGAGCAAAGTAGGAAGAAATAGAGATCATAACCTTTAGACCCTTCCTCCTGTGCTTTTTAACCTTGAGGTATAAGTAGGGCTGATTGAGCTCGGGGCATAACTTTGTTTTCACTGTCAATTACCACCACAAAACACCTGCCTTGGGCCATTATCTAGAAAGCCTTGACAATTAACAAGATCACGAGGTTTCAGTTTCAAGTTAGCTAATAGCTTATGAGGTCAGGGGGCAGGGTAAAAATCACGTCACCTCAAGATCACGAGGTTTCGGTTTCAAATTAGCCAATAGATTGTGTGGTCAGTGGGCAGGGTGAAACTCACGTCACTTTGACTGTAAAAATAAAGAAAGACAGTCCTTTTCGGGCCACCATTCTCCAAAACTCTTTCTTGTCTCTCTCAATTCATTTCTCTGCCAACGTCTCTCCCTCCCTCCGTGCGTGACCCCAAAAAGTTGTTGGGGCTGGATCCCAGCATCTATTGATGCAGAAAAGGCATTTGATAAAGTCCAACACTCATTCATGCTAAAAACTCTCAGCAAAACAGGAATAGGTGGCAAACTCCTCAATGCAATAAGGGCCATTTATACAAAGCCAACTGCCAACATCATCCTGAATGGAGAGAGTCTGAAACAACTTCCCTTGAGAATGGGAACTAGACAGGGATGCCCACTCTCACCTCTCCTATTCAACATTATGCTAGAAGTTCTAGCCAGACCAATTAGACAAGACCAAGAAATAAAGGGCATCTGCATCGGCAAAGAGGAAGTAAAAATCTCACTATTTGCAGATGATATGATTGTATACACAGAGCATCCTAAAGAATCCATATAAGTAAACTACTCAAACTGATCGAAGAGTTCAGCAAAGTCTCAGGATACAAGATAAACATAAGTAAATAAGTAGGATCCCTTTATACCAACAATGAGATTATTAAAGAAAAAAATCACAAAATCAATACCCCCAGAATATTCAAGCACACATATAAAATACCCCACTTCCTGTCCTGGCAGTGCTCTGGAATTTAGATCCAGTATGTAGCAGCAAAGGGAGGGGGAAAGGCTGGAAACTGGGCGTCAAATAGGGCATAGGAAAGGTTTGAGTCATGAAAGCTGATGTGTATTTAGCTTGCAATGCTTCAGTAAGTGCAGCAATCTGTAGCTCTGAGGAGCTGGTAGAACTTGTCTTCTATCTTTCTTTTGTGTCCCTCTCTGAGTCTGGGAGAGAAGCTCAGGGCACACAAGTAAAATCCCTCACTTCCTCCCAGGTAGCGCACTGAGAATTTAGCCTGAGGTGTAAAGCAAAGCAGGTAGTTGGAAAAGTCTGAAGACAGGGAGGCAAGTCAATACACAAGAAAGGATTGATCCCCGAGGCATCCTAAGCATTTATCTTGAAATGTGTGGGATTTGCCTGGTGTTTTGTAGATGCAGTCAACACCTGAGTCAGTGGAGATTGACTTCTACCCATTCCTTGTTTCCCTCCTGAGTACCAGGGAAAAGTTCAGGACCAATTCTGGCCCAGGTAGTGCACTAGGATGACATAGCTCAGAGAAGGGAGGGGGGAAGGGTGCTGTTGCACTCAACTGCCAGCCGCTGTTGTGTTCTCTGGGTACAGCTGTCTTAGGCAGAGCTTCTCTATTGAGAGACGCTGTCCACTCAGGAGCTGCTATTCAACATGGCAGCCATCCTCAGCTGGGCTGTCAGGTACAACAGACCAGCATCCAGGCTGACAAAGATGGCATCCGTACCCATGCAGCCTCTCCACTGCCACACCAGCAGAAGCTATAGCGTAGCTCAGCAAAAGGAGTGGGGAAAGGCAGTGCTACACTCAGCTACCAGCTTCCATTGCATTCTCTAGGTGTGGCTGTTGTTTTAGTCAGCTCTAAAAGAAATATCACAAAGTGGATGGCTTTAACAAAGCAAAGTTTATTCTTACACAGTCAAGTAAGCTACAAGTCCAAATCCAGGATGTCCAATCCAAGGGAAGGCTTTCTCCCTTGTCGGTTTTGGAAGAAAGTCCTTGTGTTGCATCAGTTCAGGGACCATCGTGGAGCAGGACTCTCAGGTCTAAAGGACACGCTCTTCTTCCAGTACCCACCCAGTTCTCTGCTTGCTTCCCTTTCCTTTCATCTCTTGTAGGATGAAAGGATAAATGGTGGTGCAAGCCATACTCCATGGAAACTCCCTTTACGGTGGAGCAGGGAATTGATCTTAGGAAAGGATTTACAGTCCCACTTTAATCCTCTAACATATAGCATAGGAAAATCACAAAATGGAGACCAAACATAAAATATTGGGGATCATGGCCCAGGCACATGGCTACACGCATTTTGAGGGGGACACAGTTCAAGCCACGACACTCCACCCTTTGGATCCCCCAAAATACATCTTGGAAACATGTAACACAATCATTCCATCACAGCAAATGTCACAGAAAAAACATGTCCATCTCATATGATAGAAGTTTTAAATCAGTTCCAAATACAAAATACAAAAACTCTTCTACATCGGAGAAACCTAGAATACAAGCTATCTACTTCCAAAGGTACAGTGGCAAAATAGGCACAAATCAGGCATTTCCATTACAAATGGGAGAAATTGCAAGGAAAGAAGTCACTAACAGGTAACAAGCAAGTGAGCAAAACACATTACAATAGCCCTGAATGCTTTGAAAATAATCTTCAGGTCTCTGAGACATTTTACACAATAGCTTTGCCCTCCAGACTCTCGACATTGGCCACACTCTTTGGTTTCTGAGTGGAAACCCCCAGCCCTGTGTTACAACTCTGCCTTCTAGGCCCATTGGACAGCAACTCTGCCCCCTTGACTTTAGGTGCATCCTAAGCCCAATGGAGTGGCAATTCTAGTCTTACAAACACAGAAAGCCCTGGCTCCACCCTTTCAAACCCCTGAGGTCATAGCCATACCTTTTGAGACTGAGGCAGTTCAGCTTCTCATATTCTTTATCTCTTTAACTTCTGCTTCCTTTGCCCTCATGCCCCAGGCCTCCAGCCCTTCATCTGCCCTGCAGGGGCAAGTGTTTCAAAGCTCCGTAGCTCCACTGATTCAAGTGCCCAGAGGTACCCCACTCCACCAGGAAACCTCTGTGCACAGGCATTCAGCTATCGCATTCTGTGGGTTGGCTCCAGTGCTATCTTGCACTGCTCTGGCTCTGTTGTTGCCTGTATGCTGCCGTTGGCCTTCTACTGTTTCTCACCAGCTGCACCCTCTTCGGTGTTAACAGCTCTCTGTTCCTTCTCAGTCTTCTATCCTTTCAGTTTTAAAACCACTTCCACATTTTAGGTATTTGTTAGCACAGCACCCTACTCCTGGTACCAGATTGTTTTAGTCAGCTAGTGCTGCTCTAACAGAAATATCACAAAGTGGATGCTTTAACAAAGCAAAGTTTATTCTTACATAGTCCAGTAAGCTTAAGTCCAAATTTAGGATGTCCACTCCAAGGGAAGGCTTTTCCCCTTGTCAGCTCAGGAGGAAAGTCCTTGTGTTGCATCAGTCTGTGGTCAAAGAGCCTCTTGGCGCAGGAACCTCATGTCTGAAGGACATGCTCTTCTCCTTGTGCTGCTTTCTTGACGGTGTGAGTTTCCCAATTCTCTGCTTGCTTCCCTTTCGTCTCTTGTAGGATGAAAGGATAAAGGGTGGTGCAAGCTATACTCCAGGGAAACTCCCTTTACAGTGGAGCAGGGAGGTGATCTTAAGAAATGATTTATAGTCCCATCTTAATCCTCTAACATACAGCATAGGAAAATCACAAAATGGAGACCAAACATAAAATACTGGGGATCATGGCCCAGCCACATGGCTACACAACACCTGACTTTAGAACTTACTACACTGCCACAGCAGTCTAAACAGCCTGGTACTGGTACAACAACAGATACATAGACCAATGGAACAAAATTGAGAATCCAGACATAAAAGCATTCATCTATGAGCAGGGATATTTGACAAATGCCCAAAGTTCATAAATTGGGGAAAAGATAGTCTCTTTAACAAATGCTGTTAACATCACTGGATATCCACCTGCAAAAAATGAAACAAAACCCATATTTCTCACCATGCACGAAAAATAAGTCAAAATAGATCAAAGATCTTAAAATCTAAAATGATAAAGATCATGGAAGAAAAAGTAGGGACAATGCTGGGAGTGCTAATACATTACATAAACAGAATATAAAACATTACTAATGATGCTCAAACAGCAGAAGCAAAAATAGATACCTGGAAATGCCCCCAAATCAAAGACTTTCCCAAAATAATAACAAAGCAACCTACAGATTGGGAAAATTCTTTTGGCTACAACAAATCTGACCAATGTCTTGTCTCTAAAATCTACAAGATACTGCAAACCTCAACAAAAAAAAGACAAATAACCCAATTTAAACAATGAGCAAAGGAGGCAGGGCCAATATTTTCATGGTTTATATTTTGTTAAGGTTTGCTTTATGGTCTAACATGTGGTCTATTCTAGAGAATGTTCCATGTGCATTAGAGAAGAAAGTACACCTGATAGTTGTTGGGTAGAGTGTTCTATATATGCCTATGAGGCCAAGTTGGTTGACTGTGGCATTTAATCTTCCAAGTCTTTATTAAGCTTCTCTCCATATGTTCTGTCTTTCACTAAAGTGGTGTGTTGAAATCTCCTGCTATTATTGTGGAGCTGTCTATTTCTCTTTTCAATGCAGTTAGAGTTTACGTATTTAGAAGCCCTATCATTGGGTGTGTAAATATTTAATATGGTTATGTCTTCCTGGCATATTGACCTTTTAATCACTAGTGTCCTTCCTTACCCAGTGTGGTGGCTTCTACTTTAAAATCTGTTTTATCAGAAATTAATATTGCCACTCCTGATATTTTTGAATGTCATTTGCTTGATATATTTTTTCCGTCCTTTGAGTTTTTAGTTTGTTTGAGTCTTTAGGGTGTGTCTCTTGTATGCAACATACAGATGGATTGTATTTCCTTATCCATTTCTTATCCATTCTGTCACTCTCTATTTATCGGTACATTTCTTCCATTACATCATTCAGTGTAATTATTGATAGGTATGGGTTTAGTGCTGTCATTTTGATGGCTTTTTTTCTGTGTAGTGGACAATTTCTTTGTTCCACTTAATTTTCTGTGCTGAGTTGTTTTTCTTTATGTGCTTTCTTTCTATCTTTTTCATTGTTGTTGGTTTTGTGTTTCCTGAGCCTTCATGTTTTTCTTTTGTTTTATTTTGATGTGTAGGATTGCTAGTTTCCATTGTGGTTTCCTTAATATTTACCCCTGTTTTTCCAAATTTAAACCTGTCTTTAATGTCTTTGTACAAGTTTGACTTCCTCTACATGTGAAAGATCTATGAATATATCTTTTAGTCCCTCTTTATGTTATAAAGTCGTCGCCATGAGTCGGATCCAACTTGACAGTGCTTGGCTTGGCTTTTACATAGTGACATCTCTGTTTCACTATTTCCAGTATTTTAGCTTTTATGATTTCCCTATCTAGGTTGATGTCTGGTTGCTCTGTCCTCCATTCTAGCTTTGGATTATTATCTGATGTTACTGATTTTCCAACCAAAGTAATTTTGGGTTTGTTTTTTTTTTTTTTTTCAAATTCTCTAAACTTCTGTTTATCTGAAAATGGCCTAATTTCACCATCATACTTGAGAGAGAATTTTGCTAGATGTATAAGTTTTGGATAGCAATTTTTTTCTTAAAAGCTTTGTATATGTCATCCCATTGACTTCTTATCTGCACGGTTTCTGCTGGTAGTCTGAGCTTAGTCTTATTGGCTCTCCTTTGTAGATTATTTTTCACTTATCCCTTCCCATCTTTAAAATTCTCTAGTTTTGGCAAGGTTGATTATAATATGACTTGATGTCTTTCTTTTGGGATCTACCTTAAGCAGTATTTGACAGGTACCTTCGATAGATGTCTTCTCATCTTTCATGATATCGGGGAAGTTTTCTGTCAACAAATTTCCAACAATTCTGTATTTTCTGTTACCCCCCTCTCTTCTAGTACTCTAGTCCTCTTGATAGTCTCACATAATTCTTTTTGTTTCATTTTTTAAATTTCTCTTATCTGATTTTTCTTCAAATATGTTGGTGTCAAGTGTTTTATCTTCATTCTCACTAATTTTGGCTACCATTGCCTCAATTCTGCTTCTTTGACTTTCTATTGTCTAATTCTGTCATTTTATTATCAATCTTCTGAATTTCTGCATGGTGTTTTTCTGTGCTTTTTTGCAGCCTGTTCAGTTGGTCATTGTGCTCTGCTGCATTTTGCCTGTCTCCTTCTTGATCTCTTAAAGAGTTATAAATATTAATCTTTTGCTTGTACTTCTGATCATTCCAGAAAATTCTCTTTATATGGAAAATTTCTTGATTCTTTGTTTGGGGAGCTTTCTGAAGCCATCATGGTCTGCTTGTTTAGCTGATTTGATTTTGATTGTTGTTTCCGGGCCATCAATATGTTGTTGTATTACTTTATGTCTGCCTACTGTGTTCTAGCTTGTTTTGTTTAGAAATGCCAAAATACACTTGTCATGGATTGAATTGTATCCCCCACGAAACATTTTGTAGCAGTTTGGCTGGGCCATGATTCCCAGTATTGTGTGTTTAGCATCCATTTCATGATTTTCCTACACTGTAAATCCTCATCTCTACCTGCAGTTAATAGGGCAAGACTGGATCATGTTAAAGAGTATTAGAGCAAAACTGTAACGCCCTTACTAAGGGAATTTCCCTGTAGTGTGCATTGCAACACCTTTATGCTACATAAAAGGAAAGGGTAGCAAGCAGAGAGTTGGGGACTTCATACCATTAAGAAAGCAGATCTAGGAGCAGAATGTGTCCTGTCAACCTGAAGTTTCTATGCCAAGATGCTCCCAGGCCAAAGAAAGATTGATACAAGGACCTTCCTTTAGAGCTGACAGAGAGGGAAAGCCTTCCCTTTGATCTGGCACCCTGACTTTGGACTTCCAACCTACTGGACTGTGATAGAATAAACTTTTCTCTGTCAAAGCCATCTACTTGTGGTATTTCTGTTAGAGCAGTACTAGATGACTAAAACAAAGCTGGTCCTGTGAGCTGCTTTGATTATTCATACCTTTGAGGCTCTAATATCCTCTTACCAGACAGTTAGAGCTGTTACTAGGCAGGTGAGCCCAGGCATCTGCTTACTTTTCTTGTAGTATTGAGATCAGTTACACAGGTAGTCGGTTACTAAGTGTGTGATGCAGACTCTCCCCTACAGTCCTAGACAGGCAGCAGTGATTGTTGTAGGCATAGGTATCTGGCTGCATGCCTGAGAAAGGCAAGGGGCTGACAGCTGTCAGTGAATCTCTGTGAGGAAGGCAAGTCCCCTTATGCCTGTGCCTAGGCTAAGGAATCATTTCTACCCTCTGTTCCCAGCTAAAAAGAGCCAGCATATTTTTTGTTTTGGTTTGTTTTCACCTTGTTTGTTAAATTATTCCCTCTCCAAGTCTAGGAGAATGGCTTAGGCGTGCATAAGGAGCCTTACTTCTGGCCTACATAATGGAGTCAGACTCGGAGCCAAGCAGAGCTCAGAGAAGGGGGTGGGAAGTGCTGGGGAAAGGGAGAAAGTTAGACTCTCATTCATAGATTAGACGCAATTGATTTAGCTTTTGATGGCTGAATGCTGTCTTTTACTGATTCTGGAAGTGTAAGTTCTCCACCACTCAGTCTCTCCTGCTAGGGAAGACACCCTCTGAAAGCCACCACTCTGCTCACAAGCTTACCACTCACTGATCTGCCTGCAGGTGCTGACTCCCAACAGTTCAGTTCTATGCAGTCCTAGGCACTTCTGGACCTATTCTCCCTTCCTGACACTTGGTCCTATTTCTCAACTTTTCCTTTGATGGTCAGAGCTCCTGTAATTGTCATATATAATCAATTCATTTTGGGGGGGGAGGTGGTCTTTGTTGTTAGAGGCATCACAGAAAGTGTCCAACTACTTTGCCATCTTAGCCCTGCTTTCCAAGGCTGTAAATCTTTACTGAATCAGAATGCACACCTTTCACCCAAGGAGCAGCTGGTGGGTTCAAGAGTTGACCTTTCAGTTAGTAGTTGAAGGCTTAACCCAATAGTTTTAAAGCATGTAATACAGTGCCTTTATTTTACTTTCACACTTCTATTTAACCATCACCAGTATCTACTTCCAGAATATTGACATCATGGCAAACAGCAACTCTGCCCAATAAAGCTGTCCTCACAATACCTAGGACCCTAGCTCACGGCAAACAGTGGTGGGCTTTCTGTGTTTATGGATTTATCTACTCTGAATTTCTTACTAAATCAAACATGTAGACTTTTTTGCATTGCTCCTTTCACTTAGCTAATGTCTTGCAGGTTCTTCCATCCTGTAGCCCATATCATTATCTAATTCCTTTTAAGGCTGAATGGTATCCCACTGTATGGATGGACCACACCTTGTTCACCCATTCTTCTCTTGGTGGGCATGTGAGCTGTATCCACCTTTTGAATCAAGAGAATAATGCTTCCATGAGCATTTCTGGGCAGGTATTTACATGAGTATCTGTCTTCATAGTAAATGCCAGGAATGAGAAAGAAAGGTGAAGACAGAGTCCAAGTGAGAATTGGGAGGGATCAAGAAGCAAACAAGAAGCATGGACCCTAGACCTCATGTTGCCCCTGTCCATAAATCATTACGGAGGTCAACTCCTCAGACAAGAATGGATTGGACTCGGTGACACACAGTGATCATATCGTGTGTGCAGTTTATGGTTGTATGCATCTATAGGATGTCATCCTACTGGCCTGTTACTGGAGGGGAGTGGATAGGGTAGAGAAGAGGGGACAGGGGCTTGTTAGAAAGATATGACTTGTATGGAACAGAAAGGAGGAGTGTGCTGTCACCAGGCAAGGAGAGCAGTAGGAGCTGCACACAGGCAGGCATGCAAATTTAAACTGGATCGTACACTTTCACTCAATCACAGTACTTTTTTTTTTTTAAAAAAAAAGAAGGAAACAAGGTATGGATAGTGTGGGGACAGCATGGAAGGTTGTCTTTGCTCAGATCCTTTGGCCAGGTACAGGCCTTCTGCATAAAAGTGATTCAGCAGTATTACATACCCTATTTATGCCCAGCTTGGCCTTGAGGGCTCAAATCTGGCAGCCAGCCACCTTTGTGTAAAACTAGTATATAAGGTCACTGAGCCATGAGGTAATCTCTTGCTTGCTGCCTTTGGCCACTGGCTCCTGCTTGAGATGCTGTGCTGCCTTGCTGTGCCTCTGCTCCAATAATCCTGTGATGACCATGTCAGCTGAGCCTCCTGGGTCTGCCCGAATCTTGAACCTGCATCCTGACCTTGAGTACCTGCTTCCCAACAGGTAGTGGTGGGAAAAGCCTGGGGAACTCCCAGATGTGGGTAACAAGGATATAAGAGGGGTCCACCGGCAGCAGTGGCATGGTGAGTGAGAAGTTAGGAAAGGTGTTACACCCAGTATGTGAAGCAGAGCTTTAGACTCAATCATTCTGGTTTGAACCCTTGCTAAGAATTTGCATTGGCACTCCCAGATATGCTGAATCAGAACTTAAATTCAAATTCTGAGCAAGTGTTCTAACCAAAAAGAACTGGCTGAAACCCCTGATGGGAAGCAAGAGGGAGGGACAAGCCAGGACACTACCACCAGGTGTGGTAATAAGGAGGTGAGAGGGGTTAGGAGGTGGCCCAGTAATAGTACTGGCTCATTCTGAGGAGACTGTCAGAGGAGTGAGAGCCCACCAAAACGTGCACGTGTGGGAAGAAGTAGAAGGGAGAGTGTCAGAGAGTGCACAGGTGTGGCCGGTGGGGAAACCACCCAAGTGAGCTATCTCCTGGATTAGTGAGCAGTGGGCACCAGGCTCAGAGACAGCTGTATCAAGGGGCTAAGAGGGAGGGCTTTTCTCCAGAAGCAATGTGATAAGAGGATCCTGTCTTAGTCATCTAGTGCTGCTATAGCAGGAATATTACAAGTTGGATGGGTTAACAAAGAGAAAGGAAGTCAGGAGGAGGATCAGTACAAGGCACAGGTATGAGGAGTGAGAGTCAGTGGAAATCAAGATGTGGCTGTTGAGGCAGAAGGCAGCCCAGGTATGGAAAGTGAAAAGGTTGGAAGGCTCAACAGACAGCAAAGGCCTGCAGCGAAAGGAGATGGCAAGTGTCAGGAGAAAGCACAGGTGTGCCAGCAAGTAGCTGAGCAGGGTCAGGCGGCAGTCCATATACGAGAGGTAAGGAAGTGGGAGGGGCAGGTGAAAGCGTAGGTTGAGTAATTCCAAGGCTTGATGGGCGACCCAATGTTAGGTTTTAAGAAGGAAAAGGGATCAGAAGACAGCCAGATGAAGCTACTGAGGAGGTGGGCTGGGTGAAAAGGCACAATTGTGAAGAGTAAGCACATGGGCAGGATTAGGATGTCACAGAGGTGCAGGTAATGAGAGGTGGTAAGGCTTATGAATAGCCTAGTTTTGGAAAATGAGGACATGGCTGGGGTCAGAGGCCCAGGTATGTGAGGACAGTTGGTCTAAGGTGAAGATGTGGATGGGGCCAGGTGGCAGCCCAAGTGTTAGAAGATACAAATGGCCAGGAGATGCCTAGAAATGAGGATGTGGGAGGAGTGAGAAGACAGCCCAGGTGTGAGTACCAGTGAATTCTCCAGGATCAGGAAGACACTCAAGACACTGATTGTGTTACAGAGAAGAGGTGAGAAGGTGAGGGAAAGGTAGAGCCATAGGGTTAACTGATACAAGAGCTCAGAAAGACACAAGTGAAGCCAAACAACAGATGGGAAAGACCAGGAGTAACAAAGGTATGGCGAATGAGGAGGTCCAAGCCATCAGCAGTTCACTCAGGTATGAGTATTGCAGCAGTTGAAAGTGTAGAAGCAGCTCATTGTGGAAGTAAACAGACGGACCAGCAGAACACAGTTGTGGGTAATCATGAGGTCGGGGGGTGGGGACCAGAAGTCAGCCAGAGGAGATGTAGGGCTCTGAGCATGCCCAGGGGTGGGATAAAAAGGCGAATGAACCAGGAGATGTCCAGGTGTGGGCAGTGAGAAAGTAGGCAGGACCTCTGGCCTACATCCTCCACCTCCCATAAGGTGACCTGCCAGGATAATGCTCTGCAAGGCCATAGAAGGGACAGTGTAAAGGAGGTGAGCCTGCAGACCATTAACTGGTACAGGTGACACTAGAAGCGATGGAGGGCCAGAGGGACAAAGGCCATGAGTTGGGGTGGGTCTCAGCAGCATGCCCCAGGTCCTCAGTCCCTGAATTTATGCTCCATAATCCTGATTTACCCAGGCAGCTCTGGAAGCTGAACTTCTTGGTGTCCTCAGCAGCTGCTGACCACTCAAGTGTGCCATCTCCTGGCTTAGTGAGCAGTGGGCACCAGGTTCAGCTGTATCAAGAGACCAAGAGGGAGGGCTTTTCTCCAAAGGAAATGTGATAAGCAGATCCTGTCTTAGTCATCTAGTGCTGCTATAGCAGAGATACCACAAGCTGGATGGGTTAACAAAGAGAAACTTATTTTCTCATAAAAAAAGTAGGCTAGAAGTCCAAATTCAAGGCATCAGCCCCAGCAGAAGGCTCTCTCTTGTTAGCTTTAGATGAGCATCCTTGTCATCAATCTTCCCCTAGATTGGGAGCTTCTCAGGTACAGGTACCCTGAGTCCAAATGACTAGCTTTGTTCCTAGTATTGCTTTCTTAGTGGCATGAAGTGCCTCTGTCTCTGCTCACTTCTTTCTTTTTTTTTGCATCTCAGGAGATTCCCTCAACACAGTCCAAGCGTGTAGAATGAGTCCTGCCTCACTCACACAAATGCTGCCCGTTTTCCCGTATTAACATCATGGAGGCAGGATTTACAACATATGGAGACAATCACACAATACCAGAAATCATGGACTAGCCAAACTGACATTCATTTTTGGGGGGACACAATTTAATCCATGACAGGTCCGAACCCCGGCTCAGCTGAATGTGACATGCCAAGATGGGAACCCCGTGCCTCTGGAAGATAAGGGCTGCTACAACTGAGCCATCACATGTTAGGATCCATGTGTCCAGAACACCAGACCACCTCCTTAATCCCCACGGAGGACCTGGTAGCCAAAACTACATTCTGGAACTGGGAAAAAGGACTACTTAAGAACAAGTACAGACTCATAGCTACCTTCCTCAAGACCTCTGGGCCTGTCTCCTCACCCCCAAAACTGAAAGGAAATACAAGTGGGTTAATCCACACACACATATGCACATACACAGACATTTAGGAGTGCATGCTGTGTATGCCATAAAGACTAAC
Source organism: Heterohyrax brucei (assembly GCA_028571685.1). Taxonomy (NCBI): domain Eukaryota; kingdom Metazoa; phylum Chordata; class Mammalia; order Hyracoidea; family Procaviidae; genus Heterohyrax; species Heterohyrax brucei. The sequence goes on from CM053152.1 coordinate 44,884,932, forward strand.
TATAAACACTGCTATCACTGTCCATGCTCAGTGGTGAGATCACCACCAACTTCCAGCCACTAGCCTAGACAATTAGGATGGCCCCAGGTACTGAGAAGCTGTTCCCTAAAACCTCTCATTCTCCTGCACCATTCAGTGAATTGGTCATAGAGGGTGGTATTCACACTGTACAGAAAAGGAAGACTGGTCCAGGAACTAAGCAAGGTTCAGAAACTAGAAAAAGGAGCATGGGATAAGGAGGGCCAGGAATCCCAGCCCAGCATTTATCTATAGTTGGCTCTATCTCAGAGAAGACTGAAAGGAAATAGGAATAAATAGTGAGTACAGCTGGGGGTTGGGATGCAAGGGCATGGGGGTCTTCCAGAGACAGAGGTGAGGTGTGGGACCAGGTGGATCTTGGCTGAAATTCAAGGGGCTTGTCCTGAGTGGTGCATAATAGGAAGTCAGTCTAGTTTCTGAACACTATGTTCAGATCTGAGGTTCATCTGTGCAGCAGCAAGGTGGAGGACAGGTTAACGCTCTGTTCACTAGGTTTAAAATTGGGAGTCTTGGAGTTAAGCCTGCTTTGTGAACAAGACTTGTGGGGTTTAATCAAGACTTCTGCAGAATTGTTCCTATGGGCAGGTGTTGTGTGGAGGTTTGCTGGTGGTTCTGACATTGGAATTGAGGGCTTACGACTCTGGCTGAGGCCTGCCCTGTGGCAAGGACATGAAATTTGGGGGACCACACAGTGAAATGTTTTGGCTTAAATTATGTCCTCGAAAAATGTATGTCTGCTTGGCTAAGTCATGATTTCTAGGATTGTGTGACTGTCCAGCATTTTGTCATCTGATGTGATTTTCTGATGTGTTGTTCATCCTGTCTCTATGATATTAACAAAATGCAATTGCTGGCAGCTACATTGATGAAGCAGGACTCAATCTACACGATTAAGTTATGTCTTAAGTCAATCTCTTTTGATACATAAAAGAGAGAGGTGAGCAGAGAAATATGGGGACCTCATACCATCAACAAACAGGAACCAGTAGAATAGCAGGTCCTTTCCACCTGGGGCCCCTGTGCTGAACAGCTCCTGGACTCGGGAAGAGCAACTAGAAAGTCCTTCCCCTCTGACATCTGACAGCAAAAGAAAACCTTTCCCTGGAGCTGGCACCCTGCATTTGGACTGTTAGCCTGCTAAACTGTCAGAAAACATATTTCTCTTTGTTAAAGCCATCCACTTCTGGCACTTCTGTTACAGCACTGTCAGTTAATAAGAGAGTCAGTATATGTGAATCCATCAGCTACTCCCTGGAAGCCCTATGGGGCAATTCTACTCTGTCCTATAAGGTCACCATGAGTCAGAATCAACAGTAATGAGCTTCATTTGGTTTCTGGTAATATATAGAAATAGTTGGCTTTAACATGTTGTCATGGATTGAATTCTGTCCTCCCAAAAATGTGCATAGCAATTTGGCTACGTCATGATTCCCAGTACTGTGTGATATTCCTTTATGTTGTAATACCTGCCTCTATGACGTTAATGAGCGAGGATGGGCAGCTGTTGTGTCAGTGGGGTAAGACTCAGTGTTTGTGCCTTGAGGTAATCTCTTGGGATAAAGAAAATGGAGCAAGCCATGTATGGGGAACCTCATATCATCCAAGCAGCGACAGGAGTAGAGCACGTCCTTTGGAAAGGACATAGTGTCCTGAGCCTCAGAAGTTCCTACTCTATCGAAAGACTGATAACAATGACCTCCCTCCAGAGCCAACAGAGAATATTCCCCTGGAGCTGACACCCTGAATTTTGACTTCTAGCCTCTTTGTTAAAGCCATCCACTTGTGGTATTTCTGTTTAGCAGCACTAGGTAACTAATGAAACCAGACGGGGGCTCCAGAGGAGGAGATTGAAGTAAATAGTCAGAACTTATTTTTACCTATTTTTTTCAGGGCTGACTCTTTACTGTTTATTTTTTTCTTAGAATTCCTGGCTTCCTAAACTACCTGCCCCAGGAAATCACACTTGCAGGCGTCACCAAGTTAAAATCTCCGCAGCTTTCCTCAGCTTCTTCTAAAGAACATGGTATGACTGAGAGGTCCAATGGGGACCCCCTGCCTCAGGTAACAACTGAGAGTTTCCTGGACTTCAGTTTGGATGCATAGCTACCACTCAGGCCTGCTCTCGGATGGACACCCCTCCCCAAATTGCTCTCGTTGTTCTCCCTGACACTCCCCTGCAACCTCCTGGCACAACACGTGGCCCTTCCCTTAAATATCCTGAACTTCCTGGCGGCTTCGTAGAGGCTTTGGGAATGAAAATGTAACCTGTTCCCCGTGTTGCTTCCCACCCACTGCCATCAAGCCGGGTCTGACTCCTAGCAAGCCTAGAGATCTGAGCAGAACTTCCCCATAGAGTTTCCAAGGAGTGCCTGCTGGATCTGAACTGCTGACCTCCTAGCTAGCAGAGGTAGCACTTAATGCACTGCACCACCAGGGTTTCAACAGAAATAAACACTTTTGACCACTTCACCCAAGTACCTGTCTCTGTGACTGACTTTGGAGGCAGGCACCTCAAACTCTGCAGTTTTCTTCGGTAACACTAAGACGTTGTAACTGTGTGTTATGGATTGAATTGTGTCCCCCAAAATGTGTGTTGACTTGGCTAGGATTCCCAGTATTTGTGACTGCCCACCATTTAGTCATCTGATGTGATTTTCCTATGTGTGAATCCTACCTCTGTGATGTTCATGAGGTGAGATTAGAAGCAGTTCTGTTAATGAGGCAGGACTCGCAATCTACAAGATTAGGGTACATCTTGAGTGAGTCTCTTTATCTCTAAAAGAGAAGTAACAGAGAGACAAGGGGACTTCACATCACCAAAACAGCTGTGCTGGGAGTGGAGTGCATCCTTTAAACCTGAGGTTCATGTGCTGAGAAGATCCTAGACTAGGTAAAGACCGATGACAAGGAGTCACCACAAAACCTACAGAGAGAGAACACCTACAGCTGGTGCCCTTGAATTTGGACTTCTAGCCTCCTAAACTGAAAAAATAATTTTCTCTTTGTTAAGCCATCCAACTGTAGTATTTCTGTTATAGCAGCATTAGATAATAAAGGCACTCTAATAAACTCATTTATGAGTATTAGTAATTTTTTGAGCTATCATAGGATTTTCTTTGTGCACAATTGTATAGTCTAATTTTACTCTTCTCCAATTCATCTCTTATTTTTCATGTTTTATTACATTGACTAGAAATGTCAGTACAACGCTGAAATAAACATGTTAAGAGTAGACATTCTTACTTTGTTCCCTTATTTCTAGGGGTAAAGCATTAGGTACTATGATGTTAGCTGTAGGTTTTTCTTAGTTTTTCATTGGAGAGTTAAGGTCAATTTTCATGGAGCACAATAATTCATATGTTTGGATGTATATCTATTGTCTTCTTGTTTGTATTAATGTCTCTCCTAAAAATCTAGTTGGGCCCTGGTCAAGAAAAGGCTGCATTAGAGATTACAATATATACATCTGCCTTATTACAATTTATCTTGATTTAATATTTTCTTGGACAATGCAAACACTGTATAATACTTTAATTTGATTTACTTTCTCATCTTGTGCTATTTTTCCATGTATTTTAATTCCATATATACTTTAAAACTCCATTTTTATTGCTTTAATCTGTTAGTACACATATAGATTTACCCTCATAGATGTAATCCACAAGTTATGACATATATAAGTTATGATGAAATATACTTATGATTGTCCTTTTTTGGTACATTTTTATCTTTAGTAATATATATTACATACAATGTTACGGTGTGTTGCTTGCTGATGTTATTCCAACCCTCAAAGCCAAATAGAGATCAGATTTGTATAGACATCAATAATAAAAAACAGTAATGATGAAAACTAAAAAGCAAAAAAAATGAGGTATTCAAAGTAGGTCAGAACCAATTTACAAGGAGTCACCACAACAGAAGCCCATTGTAAGCTGGGGACTATCTGTTGTTTACTTTGCAGTGATTTTCATTTCTAGATTACCTTGTTTCCATCTAGGATTTTTTTCTTCTTCTTCTTGAATTCCCTTTATTATTTTTTTCATTGCAGGCCTACTGGCAAGAATTTTTTTCAGTTTTTATCTGGAAATATCTTTGATTTTTCTTGTTCTCTGGCTAGGAAATTCTAGGTTGACGTGTTGTCTTTCAGCATTTTTAAAGATAGCATTCTGTCGTCTTCTGGTTTCCATTGTTTCTACTGAAGTAGGTGAGTCACAGATAATTCTCCATGAGTTTTTTTGTGTTTCTGCACATGTTGGAAACAGAGGCATTGACTGTCTTTCTTGTGCACTGTTTTTCCAAGAACATTATATGCTCAACAGCCTTTGAATATACTGGTAGTGTCTCCATTGAAGTATAGAATAGGTATGCTTAATGCCCATTATAAAAGATTTGGATCTACTTGGATCTATTGGGCTCAGGGTCACACACTCTCATAATCTGACCCACTAAATATGTCAACGTGTGGGAACTGGGGTTTGACAACCAATGCAAAAGCTGATGTTCTGCCTACTGTTATTGCTGTGAGCAATAAGATCTTCCTTGTGTCTCACCTAGGAGTCTCTATTCTTCTAGCAGTCATGAATCCACAGTAGCCTAAATTGTTAGCTTACACATAGGATAAAATTTCAGATCTTTCACAGTTCTTCACAGTTTTGGTGACAAGGATGAGATGCTGACAAAGACATGGATTTCTAGAATAGGCAGTATGAGGGTCTCACAGGCCAAATAATAGGATTTGAGGGGGAAGCCCATGGGAATTGGTAGTGAACATGTTGACCAAATTGTATAGTCAAAGGCAAGGTCATGGAAGCTTCGTAGACACGTCTAAACTCCCTGAAGGACTGAATTGCTGGGCTAAGGGCTGGGGATCATGGTCTATGGGGACATCTAGCTCAACCGACATAGTTTATTTTAAAAAATGTTCTATGTTCTACTTTGGTAAGTAGGATCTGGGATGTTAACAGCTTGTGAGCAGCCATCTGACATACTCCACTGGTCTTGCCCCTTGAGGCACAAAAGAGAATGAAGAAAACCAAAGACACAAGGGAAAGATTGGTCCAACCGAAGGACTAATAGACCACAACTATCACTGCTTCCAACAGACTGAGTCCAGCACAACTACATGGTGGCCAGCCACCACCACCGACTGCTCAGACAGGGATCACAATAGAGGGTCCCAGACAGCGCTGGAGAAAAATGTAGAACGAAATTCAAACTCACCAAAAAAAAAAAAAAAGAAAAGAAAAAGACTGACTTACTGTCTCACAGAGACTAAAGAAACCCCAAGAGTATAGTCCTGGGACATCTTTTTAACTCAGTACTGAAGTCACTCTTAAAGTTCACCCTTCAGGCAAGGATTAGGCATGCCTATAAAACAAAACAAGAGTAAATGAGCACGCCAGCTGAGAGGCAAAGAGGAGAAGGCAGGAGACAACAGGAAGCAAGTAACAGGGACCCCAAGATCAGGAGAGCGTACACATGCTGTGGGCTTGGCAACCAATGTCACAAAACAGTATATGTATTTATTAATGAGAAACTAATTTGTTCCATAACTCTAAAGTACAAATTTTTTTAAAAAGCAATTGTATGGTCAACTCGGCAATAAATGTTTCTCTTACTTCATTGTCCATTAATGAGGAGGAATTACACCAAGTCCAGAAAGTAAGTTCAAAGACAGTTGCCCCAATTGTTTTCAGGTTGTTGCTAACTCTCCCTCATGGAGCCTTCCACACCAATTCTGTGGACAGCCTCAAGTTAGTCTCATTGTAACCACTAGTATTAAGATTCATTCTGGGTGGACAGGTTTCACTGCCTTTCAGTCAATAGTTACAGAGATGTATATCTACACTAAGCATGAATGGAAGGAAATGTGGAATTGCTGTGAACAGAAATTAGGCAAATTGTTAGAGTTTTGGTTGGGTTACTTGGGTGGGCCACCTAATGCTTATTAAGGAAGAACAGAAACAGCGGTCTTACTACTCAGCCCTCCTGCAGTCTGGGATGCCCACCTTCCATCACTTGGAAATAACAATAAAAGGCCAGAGAGGTTTTTTGTTTTGTTTTGTTTTTGCATTAGATCCAAGCTCTGAGGTGAGACATTACAAACCGTCATATACAAATATATACTTCTTATTCTTCAGTTCCAGGAGCCCTGGTGGTACAATGGTTAAGTACTCAATGCTAACCAAAGTCAGCAGTTCGAAACAATGAGTTGCTCCGTGGGAGAAAAATATCTGCTGCTGCAAATATTTACAGGCTGAAAAACCTATCAGACAGTTCTACCCTGGCCTACCGAGTCGCCATGAGTCAGAACTGACTGGATGGCAGGCAGTGGGGTTTCATTTGGGGTTTTTATTTCTTAACTCAATGACCTTACTTTGGCATATATATATATATATATATATATATATATACATGTATACATTTTTAATGGATAATATATACAGATGATTAAACAAAGTCAAGCCTTGTGAGTGTCTGCAGTAAAAGGTTTCTATTTCTCATGCCTCTGGCTACCTGACTCCTAGTTCAATACCAGAACAGCACAGGTGGTTTACACAGGATTTGAGGGGCATAACTGTAACATCAAAATGAAAACCAATTAAGATATGAAAGGAGTTTAAGGTTTCCCTACATTCTCTAATGTAACTTCTCTAATACACAATAATTAAATTGGGTTCACTAAAGTTTGAGACTATATGGCAGTATTACAGTTCCTACTGAGTTCTGACAAAACACTTCCCCACACTGAATTTTCCAATATCTGATACGATTCTGCATTAAAATACTGTTACCCATTTCTTACAATGATAAAATTCTCCTATTTTGAATTTGTTTCAATGAAAGACTAGAACCCCTCTTATATAATAATTATAGCAAAGACAGGAATTTTTTCCATTGTTACTGACATTGTGTAAAATTCTTATTTACATGGAAGTCTTCCCAACAGCTTGCAGTCGTCTACTCAGAATTTTTCTTTAGTAATGTCATCTGTCCTCTGAATTAGCCTTTCATCATGAAAATTACTATTTTCTCCCCAGTGTGTGTGTGTGTGTGTGTATTTAAGTGTAATACAACAGTTTAGCACTGATTCAAGTCTTTTTCATAACCATCAACAACATTCATAGCATTTTTGTTCCTGGTAAGATGTCTCTGGTACTAATTAAAATTGGTGTGTACATTAAAGGTTTTCCCATGCTTTTCACATTTATACTGTCATCCTCAGAACGGGCTTTCTCACGATTAATAAGATCGGAAAGTTCACTGAAACTTCTGCTGCAACGAACACACTGGTCAAGTGTCTCTCCAGTGTGGCTTCTCTGGTGATCAGTAAGATCCATATAAGTGCTGAAGGCTTTTTCACACATATCACATTCATATAGCTTCTCATTTGGGTGAATTCTTTGATGGTTAGCAAGACCAGAGCGTCGACTAAAGCTTTTGCCACACTGATCACATACATATGGTTTCTCACCAGTGTGGATTCTCTGATGTAGAATAAGGGCTGAGCACTGACTGAAGGCCTTCCCACAATCATTACATTTATATGGTTTTTCACCAGTGTGGCTTCTCTGATGTTTGGTGAGGTCCGAGTTCTGACTGAAGCTTTTGCTGCACTGTGTGCAAGGATACGGTTTTTCTCCAGTGTGAATTCTTTGATGAAGAATAAGGTCAGAGCTTTGACTAAAGGCTTTCTCACAACCATCACAGTGATAGGGTTTTTCCCCAGAATGAACTCTCTGATGTTTAGTGAGGTCTGAGCTTTGACTAAAACTTTTATTGCACTGACTACATGTATAGGGTTTCTCTCCAGTGTGTATTCTTCGATGTTTAACAAGGTCTGAACGACGACTAAAACTTTTAACACAATCATTGCATGGATAGGGTTTCTCTCCAGTGTGGATTCTCTGGTGTAGAATGAGGTTTGAGCTCTGACTGAAGGTTTTGCCGCATTCATCACATTCATAGGGTTTCTCACCCGTATGAATTCTATGATGTTTAACAAGATCTGATCTTCGACTAAACATTTTACTGCACTGATTACACGGGTAAGGTTTTTCTCCAGTATGAATTCGTTGATGACTAATAAGATCTGAAAGCCTGGTGAAGGCCTTACTGCACTGATTACAAGGATAGGGTTTCTCTCCTGTGTGAATCCTTTGATGGAGGATAAGAACTGAGCTCTGATTAAAAGCTTTACCACACTCACTACATTTATAGGGTTTCTCTCCAGTGTGGATTCTTCGATGTTTAATAAGGTCTGAGTTCTGACTAAAACTTTTACTACATTGATTACATGGATATGGTTTCTCTCCAGTGTGGATTCTCTGATGCAGAATAAGATCTGAGCTCTGACTGAAGGCTTTTCCACAAACATCACATTTATATGGTTTTTCACCAGTGTGAATTCTTTGATGTTTTATAACATCAGAACTCTGACTAAAATGTTTGTTACACTGATGACACATATAAGGCTTCTCTCCAGTATGGATTCTCTGGTGTTTAACCAGGTCTGAGCGCTGGCTAAAACTTTTACTACAATGATTACATTCATAGGGTTTTTCTCCTGTATGGGTTCTGTGATGTATAATAAGATCTGAGCTCTGACTGAAAGCTTTACCACATTCACAACATTTATATGGTTTTTCACCAGTGTGGACTCTTTGATGTTTAATTAGGTCTGAGCTCCGACTGAAACTTTTAATACACCAATTACAAGGATAGGGTTTCTCCCCAGTATGAATTCTCTGGTGCACAACCAAGGCTGAGCTTACACTAAAGGACTTTTCACACTTATCACATTCATAGGGTTTCATCCAATGGGTTCTTCGATGCCTAATAAGGTCTGTACTCCAAGCAAAGCTTTGCCCACATTCATCAAAGTTATATTGTCTTCTCTTTAAAAGGTTCTGATTGTTTTCATTTAATTTAAACCCCAATTCATAGAATTCTCTGTACTCAGAATCCTGGAGAACATTCTCTCTGGAACCGCCAGAACCTTCAGTCAATGGTTCACTTTCCACCTTTGAAGCTGACTTTCCAACCTTGGTTTTAGTCTCACCACCTGGAACAATAAACAAAATCCACATAAAATGTGTTCTTCATATTGTGACAGAGTTTCAGGTGAAGCAGATCAGTATATACTGATACACCTACAAAATATGATATGGGAGTGCTCTGAAACACTGAAACTTACCCAGTGAGAAGATAAACTAGGAAAAATCAACATGCAGTGGATCATATTAACCAGAGTTTATGAAAATGTCTAAATTAGAAGCTAATATATAAGCAATTTAGTAATACATATAAGATAGAAACATAAAGTGCGAAAGCCTAGAAAACAGAAACAATGGTTGTTGGGCTTTATCTACTAGCACTACCCAACCAGCAGGGCCAAAAGTATGAATGGATGAACGAATGAAAATATGAGTATGAACAAACAAGAAAACATTTAAATACCATGTATCTGCTGTCAATTTTTATAAATGGTAGAAAAACTGATTATTAAGACCTTACAGAGAATATTACTGGGTTCCAAACTATTATACAATAAACACACAAAGATCAATGATCCTAGTTCATAAGGATAGCAATATCAATACTGAGTTTTCATACAACTGTCTAGTTTTACTGAGTGGAAAAATCCATTGTCTTCCAAAGAGTTGCACACCTGACATTTTACTATGAAAATTATGGCTTATGTTCTCATCCAGATGAAAAGGCATCCCAGCTCTGCCCACAAATGAGTTACAGGAAGGCCTCTATGAAAAACACTCAGACAACACTAACAGTAATTAAATATGAAGAGAATTAGGAATCAAACAACCAAAGGTATAGGGAATAGAAATTTTTACTGCACATACTTTTGTAAAGTTTGACTTTATCATCTATATTTATTATCCATTACAAAATAAGCAACCATACCAAAGTAAGTAATATTGTTCAGTTAAGGAATTAAAAAAAAAGAAACATGTTGCCTCTGAGTCAGTTCCAACTCACAGAAACCCTACAGGACAGAACAGAAATGCCCCACACAGTTTCCAAGGAGTGTTAGTGGATTCAAACGGCCAATCTTTTGCTTAGTAACCTTAGGTCTTAATCATTATGCCACCAGGGAATTAAGGAGTAAGAGACATGTATTTCTATACATCAATCTACAGTGTCAAAAACTAGTCCAGAGTACTGGGATCCACTGCAAAAAACAACAACAACAACAAAAAAAAAACCACAAAAAAACCCTCTCAGGACTTTCATTGTTATTTCCAAGTGACTGAAAGTTGATGTAAAAGACTGCAGAAGGGACTGAGTACATAGTAAAACAGCTTACCTGTTTCTATTCTTCCTTAATCTCATGGATTGAATTATGTCCCCCCCAAAATGTGTGCAGCAGTTTGGCTAGGTCATGATTCTGGTATTGTATTGTGTGGTATTATGTTGTAAATCCTGCCTCTACAATGTTAATGAGAGAGGATAGATGGTGGCTACGTTAATGTGGCAGGACTCAAATCTATACAATTCTATTGCACCTTGAGGCAATCTCTTGGAATATAAAGGAAAAAGAAACAACCAGAGAGTTGAGGACTTTGTACCATCAGGAAAGAAGCAATTCCAGGAACACAGAAGATCCTTTGAACCCAGAGTCCCTGCACCTCAAAAGCTCCCAGTCCAGGGAAAGACTGATGACAAGAACCTTCTTTCAGAGCTGAGAAAGACTTCCCTTGAAGTTGATGCCCTGAATTTGGACTTTAGCCTACTTTTCTGTGAGAAAATAAATTTCTCTCTGTTAATGCCAACCACTTGTGGTATTTCTCTTATAGTAGCACTACATGGTTAAAACAGAATTTGGTGCCATGAGTGGGTTGCTGCTCTAACAGATACTTAAATTGTGGAAGCAGTTTTCAAACTGAATAGACAGAAGACTCAGAAGGGTCTGAGGAGAACTGTTAACATCGAGGAAGGCAGCAGATGGTGAGAAACAGCAGTAGTGAGCTGGTAATGAAAAACAAGGAGACCAGCACAACACACTGCTGGAACTGACCCACAGAGGAAAAGAGCTGAGTGCCTGTGCACACGAGGCTTCCTGGCAGAGGCAAGTGTCTCTGGGATCTTATTGGTGGTGCTCGCTTTGCCAACCCAGGTAGTAACAGAGCTCAGTGCCTGTGTACAAGAGGTTTCCTGGTAGAATGGGGTGCCTCTGGACACTTATCAGTGGAGCTACAGAGCTTTGGAATACTTGCTGCAGCAGGGCAGATACAGGCACGAGGCCCAGTCCAAGAGGTTGCAGGGAGCAGAAGCTGAAGACACAAGTAACATGAGAAGCTGAGCTGCCTCAGTGCCGAAAAGTATGGCCATGACCTCAGGGGTTTCTGTCATGGTTGGAATTGTGTCCCCCCAAAAATGTGTGCAGCCACGTGGCTGGGATATGGTTCCCAGTATCTTGGGACTATCCTCCATTGTGTGGTTTAGCTAACCTGTATGTTAAAGGATTAGGGTGGGGCTGTGAATTCCTGCTGTGGGGGGAGTTTCCCTGGAGTATGGCTTGCCCCACCCTTAATGCTTTTAGCTTGCAAGGAATAAAAGGAAAAAGAAACAAAGGACAATTTGAGAACCTCGCTACCATCAAGCAAGCAGCACCGGGAGCAGAGTGCCTCCTTCAGACCAGAGGTTCTTGCGTGAGGACGCTCCCTGGACAAAGACTGATGCAATACCGGACTTTCCTCCAGAGCCGACAAGGGGAAAGTCTTTCACTGGAGCGGCCACCCTGAATATGGACTTGCAACCTACTGGACTGTGTAAGAATAAATCTTTCTTTGTTACAGCCATCCACTCTGTGGTATTTGTGTTAGAGCAGCCTAGCTGACTAAAACAGTTTCAAAGGGTAGAGCCATGATCTCTGGTGTTTCTAAGGTTAGAGTTGCCACTCAGATAGACTAAGAGAATAGCACGCCTAAAACTGAGGGAGTAGAGTTGCCGCCCCAGTGGGCCTGGAAGGCAAAGCTGAATCTCAGGGCTAAGGGTTCTCCACTCAGAATCCAGAGAGTATGGTGAACACCTTGAATCTGGAGGGCATGGCCACTGTGTAAAATATCTCAGAGAATAGAGGATTATTTTCAAAGCCCTGAGGGCTAATGCAATGCATTCTGTTAATCTGCTTGGTGCCTGTTTTGACTTCTTTCCTTGCAGTTTCTCCCATTCATAATGAAATGTATAGCTTGTGCCTGTTTGTTTTTGCCACTGTGGCTCTGGAAGCAGATAACATGTATCCTAGATTTTACAAATGAAGAAGCACTTTTGAATTGGGGATCTGGAGTTAAAACTTTTGCTATAACATAAATATGTTTTGCATGTTGCAAGGAGGTGATTCTTGGGGGGCCACAGAATGGAGTGTCATAGATTGAATTGTGTCCCCCCAAAATGTGTGCCCCAGTTGGGGCACTAATTTGGCTAGGTCATGATTTTGAGTATTGCCCCAATTTGGCTAGGTCATGATTATGATGCTCTTAAATTTTGTAAATCTTGCCCCTATGATGTTGTCTTAGTCATCTAGTGCTGCCATAAAAGATAGTTTTAAGTCTGAGTCCAAAATCCAGGAAACAGAGAAAGGTTCTTACCAGCAGGCCTGCACTGAAAAAAAATATTAGAGAATTAACAAAGCAGGAAAAATTCTGAACTGAAAGCAAGGTAATGTAGGAATAAAGAATACTGGAAAAAAATTAAGTACAGGTAGTGTCAGCTTATAAAGGAACTCTGGTCCCAGACTCCATGTAAGTCTGTTCTGACCTATGCTAAGTATCTCATTTTGCTTTTTATTTTTTAGTTTTATTATTGTATTTATAATTATAAATGTAATACTTATTTGTATGTAGGAGATGGCATGAGAATGATTACATTAGCAAACTACATACTGCATCACTGTATATAGTACATATTTCTAACCATAATATGTACAAAAAAAAGGTGATCATCTTAGGTATGGTTCCTCAGAACTCAAATATGCTGTAAGTTGGAGACTGCCTGTATGTGGGTAAATCTAAACATGTATTAATGATTAAGGCAATACAAATGTTATAGAGTTTAAAATACATGTGGAATTAAAATACATAGAAAATTAGCATGAAAGGAGGCAGTAAATAGAATTTAAGTATTAGAAAGTCTTTGCATTGTTCAAGAAATATTAAATTAAACTGTAATAAATGAAGTGTGTGTATTGTAATCTCTAATGCAGCCTTTCTTGTCCAGGGTCCAACCAGACTGTCATGGATCGAATTGTGTCCCCCCCAAAATATGTGTAGCCACGTGGCTGAGCCATGATTCCCAGTATCTTGTGACTGTCCTCCATTTTGTGGTTTTCCTATGCTATATGTTAAAGGATTAGGGTGGGACTGTAAAGCCCTTTATAAGATCACCTCCCTGCTCCACTGTAAAGGGAGTTTCCCTGGAGTATGGCTTGTCCCACCCTTAATCCTTTCATCATTCAAGAGATAAAAGGAAAGAGAAGCAAGCAGAGAATTGGGAACCTTGCACCATCAAGAAAGCTGCACCGGGAGAAGAGCACATCCTTCAGACCTGAGGCTTCTGTGCCAAGATGCTCCCTGGACAAAAACTGATGCAATACCGGACTTTTCTCCTGAGCCGACAGGGGGAAAGACTCCCCCTGGAGTGGATATCCTGAATAATGGACTTGCAGCCTACCAGACTATGTAAGAATAAACCTTCCTTTGTTAAGGCCATCCACTCTGTGTTATTTCTGTTAGAGCAGCCCTAGCTGACTAAAACATAGGTGTATATAAAAGACACATTAATACAAATGAGAAGATATTACATCTAAATACATTAATCATTATGTTCTATGTAAACTGACCTACTCCAATTAAAAGCTAAGAAAAACCTACAGCTAACATACTTAATGTTAAAATACTGAATAATTTTCCCCTATAAATAAGGGAACAACTCAAGAATGTCTAGTCTTACCCCTTTTATTCAACATTGCACTAACATTACTAATCGATACAATAAAACACGAAAAACAACAGACATACAAATTAAAGAGAAAAAACTCAAACTGTATTTATAGACTATACAATCACATACATAGAAAATCTTAAGGTATCTCAAAAAAGCTATTGATGCTTATTAATGAATTTATTAGAATAATATACTAAAACCAATTATTTCTATAACTACTGATGAACAATGAGAAACTGAAAGTTAAATTTTTTCAACCTAATAAAAAAAATTGAATACTTAGAAATAAATTTAACAGAATATATGCCAGATTTATATTGCTGAGAAATTAAAAACCTAATAAAGAGACATATATACCATACTTATAGATAAAATTTAGTATTGTTAAGATGGTAATTCTCCCCAAATTCACCTATAGATTCAATGCAAAGCCAATCAAAATCCCAGCAGGCTTTTGCTGTAGAAATCAACAAACAATTCTAAATACTGAGTCTAAATTTTTAAAGAAGGAACGCAATTAGAAAAGTTACACTACCTGATTTCAAGCTTTACTATAAAACTATAGTAATCAAAACAGTGTGGTAGAGAAGAGAGTTCAGAAACAGATCCAAAGATATATATAAGAAAACTGCCAATTAAGTTTGCTAACTCATTCTAGAAAAAGTGCTATGTATTTTACTGCTGACTATTACTATGGTCACCAAGTACTCCCCTTGGGAACCTATGCACCAATGCTACTGCCTAGTCCACTTTTCAAAGCAATTTTGGAACTTTTTTTCTGTAACAGCCATCAGAGCTATTACTGCATTACCGTTGATGTCCTGAAGGTCATAAAAATGTCTTCCTTCCAATATTTCCTTTATCTTCAGGTAGAGAAAAGTCATTGAGGGCCAGATCAGGTATGGAGAGTGTTCCGATACAGTTATCGTTTACTAGCTAAAAATTCCCTGACAGACAACTATATGATTAAGTTCACAAACTTGCCACCTTGCCACTGTGCACAATGGCCATTCTAGAAAGAGTTCCAAAATTGATTTGAAGGGTGGACTAGGCACTGGCATCGATGTATAGCTTCCCAAGGTGAGTACTTTGAAGGTGACCATAGTGATATATAGGAATGAGGTATGTATATAGCACTTAGAATAACGAGGTTTGCGGACATAATTGTTGGACCCAGTATGAACAACTGGTCTTCAACAATGGTGCCAAGATAAATTCAATGGTGAAAGGACAGCTGTTTCACAAAGTGTAAAAACGGGATATCCATAACAGCAAACATGAACTTTGACTTTTTCTTCACATTATACATAAAAAATAACTAGAAATGTACATAAACCTAAAAATAAAAGTTTGAAACTTGTTGAAGAAAGTATAGGTGACCATCTTCATGACTTAGAGACATGCAAAGATTTTACACAGAACACCAAAACCGTGAATCATATAAACTAATAAACCTCATCAAAATTATAAACTTTCACTCTTTGGCTTCAAAAAATGTTACTAATAAAATAAAAAAATTCAAGCCATATACAAAATATAGATATATGATAATGGGCTTGACTTCAGAAGTCACAAAGCACTTTTGCAATTCATACATAAGAATACAAATCAACAAAAAGAACAAAATTCTGAATAGACAGTTCACAAAAAACTTCATATGAATGATCACTAAGCACATGATAAAACTCTCAACATCACTGATAATCAGTGAAATGCAAATTAAACCACAAGGAGATACTGGTCAATACCCATTACCGAAAAACCTGAACCCAGTGCCATGGAGTCAGTCCTGACTCACACCAACCCTACAGGACGGAGTAGAACTGCCTCAAAGATTTCCAAGGAGTCACTGGTGGATTCAAATCACCAAATTTTGGTTAGCAATTGAGCTCCTAACTACTGTGGAACCACAGCTGCAAACACCCACTAGAATGTCTGAAACTACAAAGGCTAACAATACCAGGTGTTGACAAGGTAGTTTTTCATAACATTGCCATACTATTATCATATGGCCTAACAATTCTAAGTATTTACCCAAGAGGAATGAAAATGTATGTCCGCATCCTCATCTATCTCTAGATGTTAGACTGTTGGTTATTTAAAATTTTTTCTTACTTTTTCATATTTTATAAATGCCCTATAGTACATTTGTATTACTCTATAATAAAAAATGTTATTTTACATACAATTAGTATGTGTATTAACCTATGTAAAACCTTATGAAGGACCAATTCTGCAAATATTCTCAGGGCAGAAGAGAGAACTAAAGAAAACAAAGATACTCCAAAGCTAAAAGAGGCAGAAAATCTACAGTAGAAAAAAGGGGAAAAAGAAGGTGAATTTCATAGACAACAGCAAGGGGAGGACAGCAATCAAAAACTAATTACAACATGATGTGGATATGAGACCCCATAGAATATATGAACGAAGTCAGGATCAAAATTATCTCAAGGAAAATAAAAGTTGCTACCATTTATAGAGGAGTCCCTAGGTAGCACAAATGGGTAAGTGAGGTTGGTGGTTAGAACCTCCCCAGAGCCTATAAAGAACTAATACAAGCCATGTCTGCACTCAGAGCTTTACCTACAGGATCCTACTTAGTGCTTGTTGTTGGAGACCAATAGCAACGGTCTCCAATAAATCCTGCCACCCACTATCCGTATATCCTTGTATCATCTTCTCCCGTAATGACTCTGGGGCTAGTCATGTGATTTGCTTTGGTCAAAAGAACATTAGCAAATTAACACAAACACAGATTCAAAAAAGTGGTTGTACTGTGGTACATATACTCAATGGAGCACTACGCAATGATAAAGAATAACGATGATTCCAGGAAACATCTCCTAACCTGGTTTCAACTGGAAGACATTATGTTGAGTGAGAGTAGTCAGCGACAAAAGGACAAATACTGTATGAGACCTCTACGATAAGATCTGAAAAACAGACTTGTGTATAGAAGAAAAGACTCCTTGACAGCTGCAAGGGAGGGGAGGGAGGGAGGGAGGGCAAGGCGGGGAGGGTTTAGTTTAGGTAGTTACTAGAAATCTAGTTGGGAGAAAGCGGTGACAGCACACATTAGGAACAAGAACAACATTAAGTGGACTTCAGCATAACTTGAGTACTCCTTCCATCTTAACTCAATACTGCAAGGATAGAGAAGCTGGGGCGGGGGGCGGGGGACCATGCTCTTAGGCGAATTCCAGGCCAATTGGCACAACTAGCGTTTTGCTAAGAGAGCTCTCTGCACCCCACATTGGTGAGTGGCATCTGGGGTCTTAAAAGCTGCCAAGCTGCCATCCGAGGACACAGCAAATGGTCCCAACTCAGCAGGAACGGATGCTCACCGAGGGCCAAAATGGCATGCGGTAAAGACAACCGAGAAGACAGAGAGACCCACAAGAGTGGGTGCCTACATCGACCTGGGACCGGAAGAACCGGATGGTGCCCGGCCACCACCAGTGATAGCCATGACGGAGTTCACAGAGAGGAGCCTCACTGGCAACACAAAAATAAAAAGAGGTGCATCATGAGATCTCCACTAAAAGACCTCAATTGATGGTCCAGCGGTTTTGGGGTTCCTCTGAGAGCATGGCCCCCAGCCCTGATGCTGCCCGTTCCCATAAATTGTAACAAAGGTCCACTCTTTGGACAGGAATGGAATGGACTTGGCAATGCAGAGTAACCATATGTTGGAAGCACTTTATGGTTCTATACATCTATAGGATATCATCTTGCTGACCTCTGGCTGGAGGAAGGGGAGTGGATGGAGAGGAGGGCAAAGGAGACTGTTGGGAGGATGAGACATGCATGGAGCAGAGAGGAAAATGTGCTGTCACCGGACAGGGAGAGCAGTGGAAGCGGCATATAGGGGGGCATGTAAATTTACATGTGAATGTACATTTTCACTCAGTTATGTTAAATTAAAAAAAAAAAAAGTGGTTGCTGGTTGAAGGGCTTTCCCTCTCTCTGCTTTTTGAATCTAGCATTCCTGTGAAAAAGTTCCGCTAGGTTCTGAAAACATACAGCCAGCACACAGCCAGGTATGTGGTGGGGACCATTTTAGACTACAGCTCCAGCTGGGCCCCAAGATTGACTACAAGAGTGATTCCAGTCCAGACCAGGAGAAAAAATTCACCCAGCTGAACTCAGCCCAAACTGATAAACTGCTGAAATATGAGAAAATAAAATGGTTTTAAAATTACCACTCTTTGGCTCGCAATGTTCAGTATCAGTGGCAACATGAGAAAAAAAGGGTGCACTCTAAGAACTCCACTAAAAGACCGCAATTGATGATCTGAAGGCCTAAGGGGTTCCCCTGGGAGCATGGCCCCTAGACCTAACGCTGCTAATGATCACAGATCATTACTAAGGTCAACTCTTCAGACAGGAATGGACTGGACTCCGAGACGTGGAATGACCATATTGTGTGTGCACTTTATGGTGTTATGAATCTATAGGATGGCATGCTACTGGCCTCTTACTAGAGGGGAGTGAAGAGGGTGGAGAAGAGGGGACAGGAAATTGTTAAGAGGATATGACACATATGGAACAGAAAGGAGAAGTGTGCTGTCACTGGGCAAGGAGAGCAGAGGAAGCTGCAGCTGCAGATATGCGGCATGCAAATTTAACTGTATTGTAAACTTTCACTCAATCACAATAAAAAAAATTCCCATTGTTTTAGGTTACTAAGTTTTGAGGTACCTTGTTATGGAGTAACAGATACATGGCAGAATCCTCAAAATAACTTCTAAGGTATGAATTCTTCTACAGTTTATATGCTGGGAAACAGAATAGTAAAAAAAGTCACTTACTCAAGGTCACACAGCTAGATAGTAAGTGATAAAGATAGTATCTGAAATCAAGTTGTCAGATTTCAACAGTTCTAACGGATGAAAAGATGACTTAAAGAATTTAAGGGGAAATACCAAACACTGACAGAGTAGGATTCAGGCAACTAAAGGAGGAAAAATAGATGACATTAGGGTCTTAAAAGAAGACAGGGGCTCTGTCAGAATCTGACTGTCACAATTCACAATAGAGCGACAAATCTTGAATCATTAAAGAGATAGGATTGCCTCACACTGTGTGGACAGTGAGTATGATTGGCACCCGAAGACACGAACATAGCAAAGGTAGCAAACCTCCTTACCTGAAACCAATATGAAAGATAGAACATATTGCTTCTCACCTGACAGACAGTGGTGTTCTGGAGATTCAAAATTGAACTGGATCTCCATGGGCTGCAACTCGACAGTCAGGGATCAACTGAAGAATGACCATGTCCTCAGGAAGCCTCTCTTGTCCAGATAGGGATCTGAGACCAGGTGGTAACTGGGCACCCGCTGGGCTTGGAAGGGAATCATTAAGGAAACTGGAGATGCAATTTCTGAGACCACCAGAAACATCCTCCACATATAAAAGAAGGGAGGAGAAAACAAAATCTCCGTGAATTTCCAAGTGCCTTCCTGTCAAAATGTGTACCTCTTCTCGCTATCATCCAGAAGTCAGGCATTAACGCTGACGATGCAAACTCTCCATCCCAAAAGTCTAGAGATCTTCAAACATAACTGGAATAAATACTACCAAAATAGGACCAGCCAAGCCAAGTGCCGTCGAGTCCCGTCGAGTCGGATTCGACTCATGGCGACCCAGGGGCCAGGGTAGAACTGACCCCCAGAGTATTCAAGGAGCGCCTGGTGGATTTGAACTGCCGACCTTGTGCTCAATGGAACAATAAGTCAGGGAAGCGAACTTTTGAAAATTTGGGCAGCTTAATATTGCTGTCCTCCCTATACAAAAACAACACTAACTGATCCAACATCATGATCTCTTTCTTTTCCTCTTTTTTCTTCCTCTAACCCTAACAAATTCTGGTAGCTAGCTGACAGTATGATCTGCTGATTCGCGAGAACGCATCCACGCGCGGTGATTTCACCCGGCCCCACAGCTTCTGGGGTTCGCGCAGCTGGGCGCAGGGACTGCGAGGGCTGAGCAGTCAGTCACCAGCTGAACAAGGGATCAGACCGCCGCGGCCAGGAGCCCCGCTTTGGAGCGACCCCGGCGGCCCTGACTCTCCACAAACTCAAGAAACCGCAAACGGCCTCCTGGTAGCGCTGTGCAGCCACTCGGAAGCCACCCCTGTGTCCCTGCCTTCGGTGAGCCGACATACCTGCACCTTGACGTGTTCACCGGGTCAAGTCCAGCACCACAAATAGACAGCCAGCCATCGCCTTTTCGGTCCTGCCAGGACACAAGAGATTCGCTCAGCTCTGTGGGTTTTTTTGGTGTTTTTTTTTTTTTTTTTTGATAGGGCACCTTACTTGGCAAGCGCGCATGCGCGGCGGAGGGAGCAGGGGGGAGAAGGAGGGAGGTGAGGTCGCCAGAAATTAACCCTCTAGAATCCTCACAGCCGGCCTTGGCAGAAACTTAAAAGAAAAAGAAAACAACAACCTCGTTAACCTTGAGTCGATTCTGACTCTTAGGGACACTATAGCACTGGGTATAACTGTGCCCATAGCGTTTCCAAGGAGCAGCTGGTGTATTTAAACTATCTACCTTTTGATTAGTAGCCCGAGCTCTTAACTACTGGCTGCCAGGGCTCCTTATTTTGAATAGCCAAAAACCAAGCCAAACCCAGTGTCGTCGAGTCTATGCCAATTCATAGAGACCCTGTAAGAAGGAGCAGAACTACGGCATAGAGTTTCCAAGGAGTACCTGGAAGATTTTAACTGCTGGCCTTCTGGTTAGCAACCTTAGCACTTAACCACTACCCACCAGGATTTCCCTTATTATGAATAGGGCATCTAAATTTTAGAATGATCTTTGACAATTGGAAGCCCTGGTGGCATGGTGGGTTAAGTGCTACATCTGCTAACCAAAAGGTCGGCAGTTAAAATCCACCAGGTGCTCCTTGGAACTTCTAAGGCGCAATCTCTCTCTGTCCTATAGGGTCACTACGAGTTGGGCACGACTCGAAGGCAGTGGGTGTGGTTTTGACAAGTTAGTGGGTGACTTTGACTTTTTTAAAGTCAGAGCTTGTGCTGAAGACTGAGACGCAAGCTGAAATGCCATGGATCACACTGGCAGAGTAAGTAGGCTTGTATCAAGAAATATCAGAATTTCCCAGAATCTTAGGAGTGAATTCTGGTCAGATAATTTCATCTGTCTTCAATCAATAAGAAGTCCGTGGGTGGTGGTGATGGTTGTTAGGTGGCATCCAGTAGATTCCACTCATAGTGACCACATGCACAACAGAATGACTCACTGTTCAGTCTTGCAACAGGTCCACAATCGTTTTTACGCTTAAACCCACTATTGTGGCCATGTGTCCATCCATCTTATCGAGGGTCTTCCTCCTTTCGCTGACCCTTCATTCTACCACGCATGATGTCCTTCTCCAGGGACTGAACCTTCCTGGCAACACGTCCAAAGTATGTAAGATGCAGTTGTGTCATCTTTGCTTCCAAGGAACACTCTGGTTGTACTTCTTCCAGCAGTAATTCTTCCAGATCTGTTTGTTCTTTTGGCAGTCAATGGTACATTCAACATTCTTCTCCAACACCACAATTCAAAGGCATCAATCCTTCTTCTGTCTTCTTTGTTCATTGTCCAGCTTTTGCATGCATGTGATGTGATTGGAAATGTCATGGCATGGGTCAGGAGCACTTTAGTCTTCAAATTGATACTCTTATTTTTCAATAATTTAAAGAGATCCTTTGCAGCAGATTTTCCCAGTGCAATACATCTTTTCATTTTTTTGACTGCTGCTTCCATGGGTGTTGATTGTGGACCCAACTAAAATGAAATCCTTGACAACTTCAATCCTTTCTCCATTTATGACAATGTTGTTTATTAGACCAGTTGTGAGGATTTTTGTTTTCTTAATGCTGAGGTGCAATCCACACTGAAGGCTGGTCCTTCACTTTCATCAAGTATTTCAAATCTTCTTCTCTTCCAGCAAGTAAGGCGGTGTCTTCTGCATAATACAGGTGCTAATAAATCATCCTCCAATCCTGATGCCTTGTTCTTCTTTGTATAATCAGCTTCTTGGATTATTTGCTCAGCATACAGATTGAAAAGTTGTGGTGAAAGGATACAACACTGATGCACACCTTTCCTGACTTTAAGCCATGCAGTGTCCCATTGTTCTGTTTGCATGACTCTCTTGATCCATACACAGATTCCTTAAGAGCACAATGTTCTGTAATTCTCATTCTCCACAATGTTAGCCATAGCTTATTATGATCCACATAGTCGAATGCCTTTTCATAGTGAATGAAACACGGGTATATCTTTCTGGTATTTTCTGCTTTCAGCCAAGATCCATCTCACATCAGCAATGATATCCCTGGTTCCACATCCTCTTCTGAATCCAGCTTGAATTTCTTGCAGTTCCTTGTCAATGTACTGTTGTGGTCGCTTTTGAATGATCTTCAGCAAAATTTTACTTGCATATGATATTAATGATAATGTTCGGTAATTTCTGCATTCAGTTGG
Organism: Heterohyrax brucei; assembly: GCA_028571685.1. NCBI lineage: Eukaryota > Metazoa > Chordata > Mammalia > Hyracoidea > Procaviidae > Heterohyrax > Heterohyrax brucei. Next base: position 44,907,435 of record CM053152.1, read on the forward strand.
ATCCCTTTCTTTGGAATAGGCATAAAATGGATCTCTTCCAGTCAGTTGGCCAGGTGGCTGTCCTCCAAATTTTTTGGCATAGACAAGTGAGCACTTCCAGCACCGCATTTGTTTGTTGAAATATCTCAATTGATATTCCATCAAATTCTGGAGCCTTGCTTTTTGCCAGTGCCTTCAGTCCAGCTTTGACTTCTTCCTTCAGTACCATTGGTTTCTGATCACATGCTGCCTCTTCAAATGGCTGAACATCAAGCAGTTGTTTCTGGTATAATGACTCTGTGTATTCCTTCCATCTTCTCATGGGTGGTGGAAATGGTTAACTCACTCAGCTGCTAACCCAAATGTTAGATGTTTGACTCTACCCAGAGATGCCTTGGAGGAAAGGCTTGGTGATCTACTTCTGAAAAATCTGTCACAAAAGAAAGCAATAAAGGAGAAAGAAAGAAGAAGAACGTGAACTATTTAAAGAACAAGTAACAAAAATGTCAGACATAAATCCAATCATATCAACAATTATATTAACTATAACTGAATTAAACACCTCACTTAAAAGGCAAAGATTATCAGGCTGTATTTAAAAAATGATTAAACTGTGTGGGTCAATAAAATATACCCTTAGGATTCAATGACATAAGTAGATTGAGACCAAAAGCAAAGAAATAGACATATCATGTAAATAGACAATAATCATAAGAAGTCTGAAATGGCTATATCAATATCAGACAAACTAGACTTTAAGACAAAAAGTATTTCTATAGATAGACATTTTATAATGATAAAAGGATCAACTTATCACTAAATTATAACCACCATAATCATATATACACATTATCACAGAGCCCTAATGTACAAAACACAAAGACTTACAAAATTGAATAGAAATAATACTAGTGGAAGACTTCAACACCTCATTTCCCATAATGAATAGAATAACTAGGCCAAGTGCTGTCGAGTCGGTAGACAGAAAGGATATAGAAAACTTGATACTACCAATCAACTAGACCTTACTGACATTTGTAGTATATGCCACGGAACAACATGAAAACAGATTCTTTTCAAGTGTACTTGAAATATTCTCTAGAATACACTATAAGCCATGCCATAAAGCAAGTGTCAATAAACTTAAAAGGTTGAAATCATACTAAGTATATATCATGGATTGAATTGTGTCCCCCCATATGTGTAGTAATTTGGCTGGGCCACAATTCTCTGTATTTTATGATTACTCTCCATTTTGTGATTTTCAGATGCTGTAAATCCTAATCCATGCCTGTGGCTAATATAGAGAGTGATTAAATTAAGAGAGGATTCACACAGAGCTGCAACACCCTGGCTAGGGGAGTTTCCCTGGAGTGTGGCTTGCCCCATGCTTTATCCTTTCATCCTACAAGAGATAAAAGGAAAGGGAAGCAAGCAGTGAGTTGGGAACTTCACATTATCAAGAAAATAGCACCGGGAGTGCAGCATGTCCCTCGGACCTCAGGTTCCTGCACCAAGATGCTCACTGAACAGAGACTGATGCAACACAAGGACTTTCCTCCAGAGCCAACAAGGAGGAAAGCCTTCCCCTGGAGTGGACATCCTGAATTTGGACCTATAGTTTACCAGACTATGTAACAATAAACTTTCATTGTTAAAGCCATCCACTTTGTGGTATTTCTGTTAGAACAGTACCAGATGTATAAAACAGTATATCCTCTGATGATACACAATTAAATTAGAAATCAATAACTGAAAGAAGTTTGGGAAATCGACAAGTATTTAGAAATCAAACAGCACATACCAAAATGATCTGTGGGTCAAAAAAGAAATACCAAGGGAAGTAGGAAAATATTTTAAATTAAATGAAAATAAAAATGCAAAATAAAAATTGATGGGATGTAACTAAGGCAGTGCTTAGAAAAAAATGTATAACTTTTGAATTCCTCTATTAGAAAACAGAATTTCAAAATAATGACCTAAGCTCCCAGCTTAAGAAAACTTTGAAGAGAAAACTAAGTGCCCCTAAAAAGCAGTAAAAACGAAGTAATAATGACTAGTGACCAATAACATAGAAAGAACAGTAGAGAAATATTAACGAAACCAAATTTGATTCTTTGAAAAGACCACCAAAAGTGACAAAACTTTACTGAATCAACCAAGAAGAAAAAGAGAGATGCACCCTACTGAAAGCCGGAATAAAAGACATGACATCTGTTCTAGTCAGCTAGGTCTGCTCTAAGAGAAACACCACAGAGTGGATGGTTCAATAAAGGAAGGTTTATTCTTACACAGTCCGGTAGGCTACGAGTCCAAATTCAGGATGTCCGCTCCAGGGGAAGGCTTTCCCAGTTGTCAGCTCTGGAGGAAAGCCTGGTATTGCATCCGTCTTTGTCCAGGGAGCATCTTGGCGCAGGAACTTCAGGTCTGAAGGACACACTCTTCTCCCTGCACAGTTTTGATAGTGGTGTGAAGTTCCCAATTCTTTGCCTTCTTCCCTTTCCTTTTATCTCTTGCAGGATGAAAGGATTAAGGGTGGGGCAAGCCATACTCCAGGGAAACTCCCTTTACAGTGGGGCAGGGAGGTGATCTTATAAAACGATTTAGAGTCCCCCCTAATCCTTTAACATACAGCACAGCAAAATCAGAAAATGGAGCACAGTCACATGGTACTGGGAATCATGGCCCAGCCACATGGCTACATTTATTTTGGGGGGGACACAATTCAATCCATGACAACATCACTACTAACTCTGTAGAAATTCAAAAGTGTATGAGTCACAACTTAAGTGAAGTGGCTAAGTTACTAGAAAGATAGAAAGTACCAGAACTGACTGAAGAACAGATAGTGAATCTGAGTAACTAACAAAGAAATCATTTAAGTGATTCAGTTAGAAAAGCAGAGGCTGTGACAGATTCACTAGTGAATTCTTTCAGTTAAAGAATAACACCAATCCTTCACAAACTTTTCCAGAAGATAGAGGAGGCCACCATTGCTCTGATACCAATGCCAGACAAAGACAACATGGACCACTAGATATCACAGGAAAAGTGGGCTAGAACAATATCTCTAATGAATATAGACAATGATTCTCAATATTAGCAAATTCTACTTAGAAAGATTTGTAAAAAATTATATACCATGAGTAAGTGGAATTTATCACTCTCAGAATGTCCATCATTTAGAATCAATAAATATTGGTATAATCACACAATTTAATACTATCATAAATGAGAATGAAAAGTCTATATACAACGATGTGGACAGATTTGACAAGCACTGTCAGCCAGCCAGCCAGCCAGCCAAGTGCCATCGAGTCGGTTCCGACTCATGGCCACCCTAGGGGCCAGGGTAGAACTGTCAAAGGAAGCCAAAAGTCAAAACATCATACTGATTTCCATCGGTATAAAATGCAAAAACAGACAAAACTAGTTTATGACGATCAAATTTGTGTGTAGTGGCTACTTTTCAGGACTACGGAAGGGAATGACATGAAGAGAGCACAAGGGGGACTTCTGAGGATGGTTAATATACTATTTCATCATCTAAATGTTAGTAACATGAGTGGTCGGTTTGTGAAAATACATGGCACTATGGTTAAGTGCTCAGCTGTTAACTGAAAGGTTGGTAATTCAAACCCACTTTGTGGATCTGTGGGAGAACGACATGGTGATGTGCTTCTGTAAAGATTACAGCCAAGAAAGCCCTGTTCTACTCTCTCACATAAGGTCGTTGTGAGTCTTAACTCGATGACACCTAACAACAACCCATACTATTTAGCTATTCTGAATTCAAAACATCTTGACATAGAGCAAAACATTTTTTTTTTAATTGCAATGCTTTATTCTCAACAGAAATATGGATAAGACAGGATAAATTAGAAAGTCTGGGGTTTCAGGTGACTTGAATTTTCATTATAGGATGTTCCCTCTCAAATCAATATTTTCCATTCCTCCTTTGGTTGGCACTCCGGGGATGTTTCAGGACATTAGTAAAATCTTTATAAAGTTGAAGAGTCAATGTGAGCATCAGCTCATTTACAGGCAGATCAATTTTAGAAGAGAGTGCAGATGAAAAATGAAACATATGGAAATCTATTTCCTTAAAAAAAAAAATCAATGAATATGTTCCCCATAGGAAATCCTCATGTACAACATGGGTCTTTTCTTAGTATCTAGTGCTGCCATAACATAAAATACCACAGGTGGATTGCTTTACAAAGAGAAATTTATTTTCCCACAGTAAAGTAGGCTAAAAGTCTAAATTCGGGCATCATTTCCAGGGAAAGGCTATTTCTCTATGTCAGCCCTGGAGGAAACTTCTTATTTTTACCAATAAAATGACATAATCAGATGTACATTTGTTTTTTTTTAAATTATTCCAACTACATGTAGATGTGGGGAAACCAGTGAACAGGCTTTGGCCATAGTCTAAGCATGTAATGGTAGTAGCTTAGATTGGAGAAGTGGCAATAGACATGAGGATCAGTGGGCACACATAACAGGTAAATTTTCTCATACACATTCCAGGGTGACCCCTAATGACTCACACCCTTCTATAATTCTCTCTCTTTGAGTAGAGCTTGCTTCTGACAATTACTTAATTCTGTCAGCAACCATGTGAACATAGAAGAGGACTTCAAGTTCCAACCTTGATTGTAATCTTGTGAGAACCTGGGAAGAGGACCCAACTCACCTGTGACCAGACTCAGAACCTTCAGAAACCATGAGATAACACACGAGGCCTGACAATTAAGTGTGTGAACTTAACTGTTCTAAGTGCCATATACCTCATTGCTGAGTATCACTATGGTCACCTTTGAAGTACTCCCCTTGGGAAGCTAAGCATCAATGCCAGTGCCTAGTTCACCCTTCAAAGCAGTTTGGGAACTCTTCTTCTGAAACAGCTATCAGAAATGTCATCGTATTACCCTTGATGTCCTGAATGGCATCAAAATGTCTTCAATATATCCTTTATCTTTGGGTAAACAAAAAAGTCATCAGGGGCCAGATCAAGTGAGTAGGGAGGGTGTTCCAATACAGTTGTTTGATTACTGGCTAAAAACTCCCTCATAGACAACTATACAGTTAAGTTCGTGAACTTTCCATCTTGCCATTGTGTACAATGGCCATTCCAGAAAGAACTCCAAAATTGCTTTGAAGCATGGACTAGGTACTGACATTAGTACATAGATTCCTAAGGCGAGTGCTTCAAAGGTGACCATAGTGATTTTCAGCAGTGAGGTAGGTATCACTTATAACAAGTTCATGAACTTGTCATATCTTGTGTCCACTCCTCTGAGCTGGACTTTGGAAGTTGCAGCCAATGAAAATGAGAGAAGAAGGTAGATGTAGGAAACTTATTTCTTAAGCTTCTAGCCTAAATGTTTCATTATTTTTTAAAATCAGTACAAGATCCATTTAAGGCCAACATTCTTAGTCCTACCTCCTGACTGCCTTTGTATCGAGAGAAATAAGAGGGTCCTGAGAAGGGAAAGGTATGTTACTTTACTTCCACACAAAGTGAAGGGGAAAGCAATTACTTGTGACACCCATCTCATATCAAACCCTATTTCGTAACAGCATAGATGGTTGAAGTTTTGACTATACAAGATCACCTACATCATTTCTTTTGAGAGTTCACAGGTGTAAGGTGGCATGCTGACGGCTGCAGACTTCATGACAAAGCACTAACAAGAACAGAGCTCTCTACTTCAACAATATAACAATATTCCTTTTCTACACTGTAAGTCTCTTTCATGCAAACAGCAGACTGACACAGGGACTTATAATTGCAGACAACTCCTTATGCATACTGTGTATTAGATGAGTGAGTCTGCCCCTGTCATTTTACCCATGAGGAAGTCAAGGACCAGAATCCACTGATGCGGTAGAGATCCGTGGAAAGCAAACACTTCTCTGATACATTCTTGATTATCCTGGGATTCCATTCCTTTTTTTGTTTTTTGTTCATCTTAAAGAGTATAATGTATTTATTATATAAAAATTGGAAAATACAGAAAAGCAAACATTAAATCACCTATAACTTCATCACCCAGAGCTAACCACTACGCTGTTTTTCTGATTATGTATTTCCAGTACTTTTAATGTATAAATATACTTCAACATGGGATTGTATTTTACAAACCATTGCTTAATATTTTTACTAAGCAATGTATTATGAATGCCTTGCCAGTTAATGTTGTCACTTTTAACAAACTTTAAGACTTTGTGTACATTTATGATTTCTGAAGTATGTAGTTGCAGGTAGAGTTTCAAAGTTAAAAGGCAATACTTAAGGCTTCTAGTGTTGTGAGAGATCTTGTCCATTCACCTCTCACCAGCAGCATTTGAGTTCCAGTTTCCCTAAATATTTTGTCAGTTTTAGGGGGAAAAGTGCCATCTCAACTGTTACTTTAGTGTCATCTTTAATTCCAGTGAGGTTGAACATTTATTTCTCATTCATTGGCTTTTTATTATTTTCTGATTTTCCTCCTTAAGCATAATTTTTTTCCTATTCAGATTTCTTCACAGAGTACAGAGAAGTGGCTTCACAGAAAGGCTCTGGGTTCCTACTGCCTGGGTTTGATGTTTGACCTCCAGTAGGTCATGACCCCTTCATTTTCTCATCTGGAAAATATGGGCTGAAGTTAAAAGTAATACAGAACCCTTTGCCAGTACCTATAACCCTGGTGGTGTAGTAGGTAACTCCTATCTATATGTGTGAAGTTGAAGACCAGCAACTCAAATCCACCAGGCGTTCCTTGGATATTCTATGGAGCAGTTCTTTTTTGTCCTATAGGTTCTCTACAAGTCAGAACCAACTCAATGGCAGTGAGTTTTGTTTTATAACATTTCTTATATTGATATATCTCAGAATTCTCTAATAAAGGACATTTCCCTTTTGTTATTTCAACTTCATCATTCATCTCTGTTTAAGTGTATTTAATTATCACTTAATTGTGCTCATGCAGAACCTGTACTTACACCAAAGGGCAGTTGTTTGAACAGAGTGAGGAACTACAATATGGTTTAAAATAAGGAAAATTGCATCAGGTTTGCATCCTCTCACCGTAACTACTCAATCTGTAGGCTTATGGAAGGAATAATCTGAGAAACTGGACTATATGAAGACTTGGAGGAGGACTTATTAACAACCTACAATATGCAGATGACACAGCCTTGCTTGCTGAAAGTTAAGACTTGAAGCATTTAGTGATGAAGATCAAAGACTATACAGCCTTCAGTATGGATTACATCCTAACATAAAAATTACAAAATCCTCACAATTGGATACATAAGCAACAAGATGACTAAAGTTTCAAGGATTTCATTTTACTTGGATCCACAATCAGTGCCCAGGGAATCAGCAGTCAGGAAGTCAAATTTCTTTTGCATTGGGTAAATCTGCAGCTTAAGAACTCTCTGTTCAAAGCGAAGATGTCACTTTGAGGACTGAAGTGTGCCTGACCCAAGCTATGGCAATTTCAATCACCTCAAATGCATGGCAAAGCTAGACACTGAATAAGGAAGACTGAAGAATTCATGCCCTTGAATTATGGTGTTGGTGAAAAATTTTGAGTAAACCATGGGCTGCCAGAATAAATGAATGTCTTAGAAGTATAACCAGAATGCTCAAAATCATGGATGGACTTTGCCTCATATATCTTGGACATGTTATCAGGAGGGACCAGTTACTGGAGGAGGGTATCATGCTTGGTAAAACAGAGGGTCAGTAAACACAGAGACCCTCAGTAAGATAGTGGCAGTAACACTGGGCTCAAACAGAGTGAAGGTGTTTTGTTACACTGAATGCAATGAATCACAAACACCTTTGCAGCACCTACAAGTTATTCTTCCTTAATGTCTGCCCTATTTTTTTTCTTCAGTTTTCTTGGCCCTTTCTCCGTGGAAAAGGAATAAAACAAGGATTAAAAGCTCCTGTCCTCCAACTGACACTATTCTTTCTTTTTCTCTCCAGAGGCATTTATCTCTTGTCACTCTCATTGGTTTACGGATGGCTACCTATTTCCCAATAGGAGCATTACTTTTATCATGATGACAACTCTCTTTTCTCTATAATCAGGATACGAGAATCCCATACAGATTTGGTTTGGCTGAGGTCATTATTCCTCCAACCTATTAGGTCTTTCAAATGACATGTCATTCTGTTGACGACTAATCTGTGTTATCACCTTGCACTGAGAATTACCTACCTGCTGGTCCCTCAGAGGAGCATTTCTGAATTACAATGACTATTACTTTCTGTTATCATTTCTTTTCAGTGTTGTCTTTAACAAAATTCACAAAAGATAGGTGAAATACTGATGATCTTAAGTCAGAAGTTTATATATGCACAAGTGCCTGGAGACTATTGCTCATAAACCTCAGGAGAAAATAACAAAGATTATTTATTTTGACCACCACTGCTCCTAGTGGTAGTCAAAATAAATTTGGTACAGTGGTTAAGAGCCCAGGTGCTATACAAACCAGCTGCTCAATGGCATGGAAACCCTATGGGGTAGTTCTACTTTGTCCTATACAGTTACTATGGAAACCCTGTTGCACAGTGATTAAGTGCTACAGCTGCTAGTCAAGAGGTCAGCAGTTCACATCCATCAGGCGATCCTTGGAAACTCTATGGTGCAGTTCTACTCTGTCCTAGAGGGTCACTATGTCACAAATGCCTTAACAACAGTTGTTTGGTTTTTGTCTTGAGACCCAAGGTGTACTAGCAACTGTGGCATACAACTCAGAAACAAATGATTTGACTACCACAGCAACTTCTGACCCAGAGCCTTAAAAGTTAAATTTGACAGCAGCTCTTACACTGTCTTAAGAAACTTCATCTCTGGGAAAGAAAGACTTCAGACTATAATAGGGTCCTAATTTCTAGGCTGGATCTGTCAGCCCCCGCAACTCCATCCCCATGTGTAACATCTAGCCTAGTCTATAGGTCTGGCAATGAAAATAGACATTAGCACTTTCCCTGAGGTCACCAGACCAAGACAAATCTCCTCATCTCATGGGCCAAGGGTTTTGTTAGTTAACTGAAACTTCTCCGTTAGCCTGCATTTTGATACAGCCACAACTTAAAAGATTCTGAGTCCACCTGTTTTACGTTTCAAAAGAACTTGACACAAAGTGGCCTTATATTTTCATTTCACAGATGTGTCACTTTCTCTTCTTGGACTTTGTGTTCTGTTTGTTGGCCAGTCTTCCCAAGTCTTTCTCCTGACTAACTCCTATTCATTCTCAGGGCATTTTTCCAAGAAGCATACACTGATTCAAGGCTGGGTTAGGTGCTTTTCGTTTGGGTCACAGCACTGAACACACTTTGGTTTTCTTGCCAGCTTGACTGCTTTTTTCATTAGACTGTAGAGTATGTTTCACTTTCCATTGCATTTCAAGTGCACAGGAGACACTAATTTCTGTTCTTTTCACTCCTAGCTTCTGGCCCACCCTACACTCAACAAATACTTGTTGAGACCCTGTTTTCCCATCTTTCTTGCTGCCCTGTCACAGTGCTTATTTCACGTAGTAAAATGTTTTCTGAGTTCCTGGGTAACAGAAAGTCCCTCGAGTCCCTCATGCTACTCATACCATCCCAGCCCGGTACATGACGCAGTCTAGGTCACTGTGTCCTTTCCACAATATTCCCAAGGAAAGGAAGACTTCATTGTTACATTCCTGAGTATTCTTAATGGCAACAGAAGAGCTGAAATAGCTCTCCAGTTTATCATTCTCATTAGTCACGGTAAAACCTTTTAAAGGTCAGGTTTCACTAGCACTGGGACATGCCACCCAAAGCAGGTTAGACTGATTAAGGACTTAGTAGCGTACAACCTTTATGGAACTTTGCTCCCAAGTAAACACTTTTAACTAACAAAGACAAGAATCTGACAAAAATATTTACATTAGTCGTTGTATTTACAAGTTACTCTACAATGTGGACTCTCTGATGACGCGTAAGGACTGATCTGTGCCTGAAAGCCTTCCCACACTCATTGCACATATAAGCTCCATCCCCCGAGTGGAGTCTCTGATGCTGAGTAAGGGCCGAGCTCCTTTTGAAGGCTTTGCCACACTGATTACACTGATAAGGTTCCTCTCCACTATGAATTCTCTGATGTCTGATGAGGTTTGAACTCAAACTGAAGGTTTTTCCACATTCATTACATTCATAGGGTTTCTCTCCACTATGTATCCTTTGATGAGTAATCAGCTCTGAGCTCTGCCTGAAAGCTTTTCCACATTCGTTACATTCATAAGGTCTCTCTCCTGTATGAATTCGCTGATGTCTAATAAGTTTTGAGCTTTGGCTAAAAGTTTTCCCACACTCATTACATTCATACGGTTTTTCACCAGTGTGAATTCTTTGATGTATAATCAGATATGAACTTTGACTGAATGCTTTACCACATTCATTACATTTACAAGCTTTCTCACCAGTATGAATTTTCCGATGTCTAATAAGGGCTGAGCTCTGATTGAAGGCTTTCCCACATTCACTGCATTCATATGCTTTCTCCCCACTATGAATCCTCTGATGAATAATAAGATACGACCTCAAACTAAAGGCCTTTCCACACTGGTTACACTTGTAGGGCTTTTCTCCAGTATGGATTCTTTGATGCTGAGTTAGAGAGGAATGCTGTTTGAAGCTGTGCCCACATACATCACATCTATAAGGTCGGTCTTCCATATGAACTTTCAGGTATGTTACAGAGTTTGTACTTAGACTCAGCCTCTTTTGAGGACTATCATGATGGTCTCTGTTTCCTAGAGATTTGTGTGTGAACATCACTTGACTAAAACTGTCTCCTTGGGAAGGGAATCTTGATTTCTCTCCTGTAGCACTTTCTTGCTGCCACACTGAAGAGTTCTCATGTTCACTAACTTCTCCAAATGAGGTTTTCAGGGGGAGTCTTGGTGATTTTTGTCCCAAAATTTCCTTTGCTGCTGATTCACTGTTCTCACAATCTGCAAAGATAAACAGCAAGAAAACAGATTTGACACTTTTCACTCACTCTCAATATTCACCTCTACTTGCAAAAAACCAGAATTTTCCACATACACAGATGTCACTATTCATCTGTATCTTTCTTTAACCGGCTGTACTACGGCCTCTTGGCCTCCATTTACACTTTGACTTTTACCCTTTCCTGCTCAAACAGGTCAGCTGATCAATTACCAACTGTTTGTTTCCTATTTTTAAACTTTTTCTCTGACTCCTGTTCATCAGTACATAAAGCTCCTTGCCCACACATCTTCAAGCCACCTCACTCACTCACACTCACAGTAAAGCTTCTTCAAAGGGTTGTCTGTACTCATTCCCATTCTGGAATCTGCTTCTGCCTTCCTCTGCTTTACTTCCACTGATACTGCTCTTGCCAAGGTCACCAGCTTCACAGCTGTGTAATTCAATGTGTAATTTCCAGATCTTACTTAGCTGGTCTCTCTGCAGCATTTGACTTTGAGGAATGATCTTTCTTCTAGAGATGTTCTTCTTCAGTAATATTGGCCTGATTTCTGCAGCTGTTCCTTCCTAGCCTCCAGGACCAGTCACTCAACTAGTGGTCCTCAGGATTCTGCCATGGGATCTCATACAGCCACCTACAAACTACTCCCTAAACTTCAAGTACTACTTAAAAGCCATTATCTCCCCAGGTTCTCAACTCTATCCCAGGCCTCTCCATTGAGCTCTAGACTCTCATATCCCACGGCTAACTGGTCATGTTATTTATCTTTTACCAGCATCAAAACGTAAGTAAGTACACCATCACACATATTCATTTTCTCTTACTTTTTCCTATTTACATCAATTATTGTTATTGTTGTTAATTGTCTTCCAGTTGATTGTACTCAAGGTGACCCCATGTATGTCAGAAAACTGTGGTCCATACAGTTTGCTGGATGTGAGCTGTCAGACAGGCTTGTCTTCCAATGTGCCTCTGGGTAGGTTCAAACTGCTAACCCTTTGGCTAGCATTCTAGCACTTGCCCGTTTGTGCCATGCAGTGATTTCATGTATGTGAATGGTACCATCATTAATCAGATGGTACAAGACTGAAAACTGAGTTGTCAGTCTCAAACTGCTTTCCCTCAACCTCCACTTTAAACAGTCAGAGAGCATTAAGTTTAAAAATGCAAATACTGATGAACAGTTTTTGATGAGGGCATTATACATTTTGATTTACTCTATGGGGCACCTGGATTGCAAAGGCCTCTAGCAGAACTCCAGGACTCTATTATTGCTTTCCTTAAATCCATTCTCCACTGTGCCTCTAGTTTCTAAAACATAAGTATAATCATGTTACTCTCTTGTGTGAAAATCTTCAGTTGCATCCCACATTAGAGCACTCAGGTAAATGTACAAACTAATTACTGAGACATGCAAGTTTCTACTAACATCTCCAAGTTTTTACTGATTGGAAATCATTTTATTCTTTAACTCATATTTCACCCTCCTCTCTTACCAAGAAACCATTCAAGCCAAGCTGGGCTGCCTGAAATTTACTGAATGACCTGTATTATTTCACAGGGTTTTGTAGCCTCTACTTGGCACAGTCTTCCCCTCCTCTCTATTTACCTGGCTTTTTCCTACTAGAGCTACTGATCTCAGCTTATATACCTCTTCCTGAAAGAAGTGTGCCTTGAACTTCTAAGACTGGTTTGGTGCTTTTTATGTGCTCCTTTATTATTTGTTGTTGTTAGCAGCTGTCAAGTCAGCCTGTAAATCATGGCAATCCCATGCACAAGAGGATCAGATCACTAGGATCCACAGAGGTTTAAGTGGTTATTTAGATCACTAAGCCTTTCTTCTTAGTCTGTCTTAGTGTGGAAGCTCTACTGAAATCTCTTCAGCATCAATGAAAAACACAAGCTTCCAGTGACAGATGGATGGGGGCAACACTTACGGTGAACTGGCCGGGAATCAAATTCTGGTCTTCCACATGGAAGGCAAGAATTCTATTACTGAACCACCACTACCAAGTGCCTACCTTTATTCTGTAAGTTACTATGCTATGTTAGAATGCCTTTTTGCTCATCTACTACCTAACACAGACCTGAAAGGTCTCCGAAGATAGCAATCCAGTCCCTAGCACAGTACCTGACATGTATTAGACATCTAGTAAACAGAAAAATGAAAGAATAAGTGGACAAATGACAGGTAAACTGACAAAGAAGGGCTGACTATACAAGAGCTATTAGGGACAAAGCAGATCAAGTGAGGACCTCTGGTCTATAACAAAAAAGGTTATGTTCACATATTGCAAGATTATGAAATACAATTAATCCTACAATCTCAGAACCAGAGGTCTAATTAAGCAAAGGCCCCAGATGAGTTTCTATTCCTCACCACTTCTGAGGGACAGGCAAGGTTCCCAGGATTTCAGCTGCGTCTTTAAAGGCTGCAGTTGGACGTTTCTTGACTCTTGGGATGCACCAAGAGATGTCACATCCCTCCATGGCACTGCTGAACCCTGAAGACTAGCCGGAACCTGAAGTCAATAAGATATGGTTAGCTCAGTGAGAAAATCCTGGGAAACTGCTTAGTAAAAATTTCAGAGAAGAGCTCAACAAGGACATCCTCAGATGAGGGAGAGGGGAAAAAAGAACCATTTAAAGGTAGACATTTATTCTGCCCCAAGCAGTTACTTCAGGGTTACGTGTTCAATAGGCAATAAATTTTTATTCTATTGGTGTGAAGATACCACTTGCTCCAGCCTAGAAATTCCTTTTTTCATAACACACAACATTTTCCTGTTCCCACCTGTTGCCCTGGATCATCAAATTCCCTCTCCAAATCTTCCAAAAGGGTCACAGCTTCCTCTCCACTTTTTGGACTCTGCTGCTGAACCCAGACCTGCAGCTCCTCAGGCAGGATGCTCAGGAACTGTTCCAACACCAGCAGTTCCAGGATCTGCTCCTTTGTGTGCAACTCTGGCATCAGCCACTGATAGCAAAGCTCGTGAAGCCGGCCCAGGGCCTCCCGAGGCCCAGGTGTCTCCTTGTAGCAAAACTTTCTGAACTGTTGGCGAAACATTTCTTGGCAGGACTGGGCACTCCCATCCTGTTTCGATTTCTCACCACAGGAAAGACCCTCTTCTGCTTTCACTACTACCAGTTCTTGTTCCTGAGGTTTCTGAGTTACCAGGGTTGAAAGTGATCTGGAGTCCACAGCCATTCTGGGCTGGGACAGCTTAGCAAAAAGCCCACTATCGCTAGGTTGTGTGCTTCAGTTTCCTTTAGTATTTCTTCTTTCAAAGGCTTTCCTGGAAGAACAGAAAGTACTGTTTACTTATAGCAGTGAAAAAATTTCTAGGAACTCAAAAATAAGTAAATCAATCACCTCATAATTTATTGAAAAGCAACAGATTTTAGATTATATCTAAATGAACAATGATCAAATCAAACACTAAAAGTTAGTCATGTTGGTCTGTGTCACCCAACTTACAGAATTCCTACCACTAATGCTATTAAAAGGAAACCCTAGTAGTGGTGTGGTTAAGTGCTATGGCTACTAACCAGAGGGTTAGTAGTTTAAATCCACCAGGTGCTCCTTGGAAACTCTAAGAGGCAGTTCTAGTCTGTCTATAGGGTCGCTATGAGTTAGAATTGACTCAATGGCAGTGAGTTTGGGTTTTTTGGTAATGCTGTAAGAAATGACTTTAGAAGTAAAAGGACACAATGTTAACATTAATCACTAGTGAGAAAATTATTTTCTTTTCAATTGTCCTTCAAGTCTGATTTCAAGAAGGGGAAAACTCTTGGGTACTAATGTGTGATTAGCAAGTCTATAAACATGCAGAACTCCATTTGTAATAGTCAAAACACAGGCTTCAGACTTCTGAAGGCAATAATATCTAGCCAGAAATCAGCAATAATGATTTCTAAACATTTTTAGCTACTTTCTATGACAAGTGATGTGGACATTCATTCAAGGTAGTAATACAACATTTTAAAAATACACATTAGAACACAAAGTGATGTAAATGAAAATACTAACCAGTATTTCCTTGTTGTATTCACTGAATTCCTTCAATCAACAATGACGCACTTACTCTGGGTCTGTCCTTTGCTGGACACTAAGATACAAAGGTTCTTGCTCAAAGAATAAACGACTCTATAACGGTGGCTACAGCTGCTCACCTAAAGGATGTCTGTTTGAATCACCAGGTGCTGCTTGGAAACCCTACGGGGCAGTTCTAAATTCTACTCTGTCCTATCGCGTCAGTATGAGTCATAATTGACTCCACAGCAATGGGTCTGGCTTGATCTTTCCGTATTTGTTAAATGCTTACCATGTATTCAAAAGATGATAAATATCATAAACCCAAAAGAAGTGAAAAGAACAAGATCAGACCTCCAAAAGCTAGAAAACATTGGAAACACAAAATTTTAAAGTGAAACATGGCAATAATTATGTAGACATGCGGTACAAAGCAAACATGATCTTTTTTTCAGGATAGGGGAAGATCAATAAGAGAGTGCCCTTGAACCTGTCTGCAGGACACATGAATAAGATTAAACCCTAACATTAAGGTAACCTAAGAGATTTACTACTACAATATTTATGCCAAAACCTGTGGTTAATTTAGCAGCCTGGCTACACTAAACTTCCTATTTTTATATCCCGGTTAAACGACTGCGTTTGCAAAGTGACAGCAATGGGGCATAACTGCTTTCTACAGGATAACAGGAGATTGACTGCCGGCGTCCCCAAAAGAGCCGCGATCATGGGGCCGGCAGATCGAGGGGCGGGGCTCCTTCACCCTGGGTCCACCGCCTCGGCCTCGCAACCTCCTTGTCCTCCCTTGCCTCGGGGGCCCCTGTCCCTCACCGCATAGCCGTGGAGTGGACTGCGAGCAAGCCGCCTACCCGAAGCCGCTAGCCACAAAGACCGGAAGTGCGCGCCGGCACTTTCCGTTCCCTCGCGTAACTGTTGCGCCCGCCCGCGCCTCCGTCCGCCCGCCCCTTGCTCGCAGTCAGCCAATCATCGCTGTGGATTTTCCTTTTCTTCGAACTGCGGGCTGCAGAAGGTGGACTTAGGGTCAAGGTTCCATGTTGGGTGACGGAGTTGGGTCGTGAGGTGCGCTCTGCCTGGCCTGCGCCCACCACTACCCACTATTCATGGCCCCATATCACTCGTCGACTGTCCTGCCCCCACTTTTTCCAGAAGTGTATTTACATTTCCGTGTAATTCCAGTTCTTCTCAAGGATCTCCCCACAAGTTAACGTGTTTGAAAGGGACTGAACAAAATACAAATCAGACTGAGCTTTGCGATATCTATCAGTTAAGTCGTGCAACAGCTCTATGCAACAGGTATGTTACCCCCGTTTTACAGCTGTAGATAATGGCCTAAATCAAGCACCTTACAACCATGAACACCCCAAACTGTGAAAACTAAATTGCTTGGAAAAACAACAAAAATTAATATAATGGAGTATATTGTGAGCAGTTACGTTTAGAACTGGGCAGTATCACCTGAACATAAGGGGGAGGCAATATGAAAAGGGGTCACTGAAAGCTGGTTATTTAAGTCGTTAATTTCTCAGGAGATAGCTTCAAAGCACAGGGCAGGTTACAGAAACCACCACCAAGAATCTGCCCTCGTTGCTGTTAGGTAATCACTCCTGATAACATGTCCAGAGTATGTGAGACCCAGTCTTACCATCTATGCCTCTAATGGAGCATTCTGGCTGTACTTCCACGACAGATTCGTTCGTTCTTTTGGCGATCCGTAGTACAGTCAATATTCTTCGGAAACATCGTAATTCAAAGGCATCAATTCTTCTCTGTCTTACTAATTCATCGTTCAGCTTTCACAAGCATGTGAGACAGTTGAAAACATCATGACTTGTGTCAGGCACACTTTAGTCTTAAAGGGTAACCTCTTTTCAATACTTTAAAGAGGTCTTTTGCAGCAAATTTGCCCAACGTGATGCATCTGTTGATTTCTTGACTGCTACAGCCGTGGGTTTTGACTGTGGATCCAAGTTTAAGATGAAATCCTTAGATCTTTTCTCTGTTTATCATGATGTTGCTTATTGGTCCACTTGTGAGAATTTTTGTTTTCTTTATGTTGAGATATAATCCTTACTGAAGGCTGTGGTTTTTGATTTTCATCAGAAAGTGCTTCAAGTCCTCTTCAATTTCAGAAGCAAGGCTGTGGCATCTGCATAACACAGGTAGTTAGTGAGTTTTCTAATCTTAATGTCACACTTGTCTTCACAGAGCTCAGCTTCTCAGACTATTTGCTCAGCATACAGATTGAATAATTTTTTTTTTTTCCCCAAAGGGCATGCCATATATTTTGGTTACCTGGTACTTCTCTAACATAAATACCACAAGTGGATGGCTTTAAAAAGGGGAATTTTATTTGTCACAGTCCAAAAAGCTAAAAGTCCAAATTGAGGGTGTCGGCTCCAGGGGAAGGCTTTCTCTGCCAGCACTGGAGGAAGGTCATTGTCATCAGTCTTCCCCCAGATTGAAAGCTGTTGAGGCACAGGGACCCTGGTCCTCTCCGAAGGCTGTGCTCAGCTCCCAATACTGTTTTTTGGTGGCACTAGGTCCTGAATCTTTCCTTTATGTCTCAAGAGACTGCCTCAAGGCGCAAAACAAACTTACACATTGAATCTTGCTCTACCAACGTGACCCTCATTAACATCACACAGGCAGGAATTCCAACACGAAGGAACATCACACTGTACCAGGAATTATGGCCCAGCCAAGCAGCTACAGATTTTTTACAGAACACAATTCAATCCATGGCACTATACATTCCAAAACAGCTTCTATTCAGACCCTGGAGTTTCTGCTTCTTGAAGTTGGCTACACATAGGTAATTTTCCAAAAGAAGCTAACACCTAATGCCAGAAGATCTCCAAGAAACTGTTTACTAGGCTACTGTTTGACCTGAAGGTGACTTTATTTCCAGACAAAACTCTGGGTTTCTGCCAACTGCTGCAAAGCCAATCTCTGAGACGGGGTTGGGGTAACTAAGCAAAGGTTTATTTGCAATCCAGCATGCAAAGAGACAGGGGCATGCTTGTCCTCAGAGCCTGTCTGCCTTTTTCAGGCAAGGTCAGGATTTTTGAAGGGAGAGGCTTCGTGCCAGTGAAGGAGATCAAAGGGGACTTGAGGGAGCTTCAGGAGGGGGCTGGGTTCCTGCAGTCTTTGATCTCGCTAAGTCATCCGACCAATAAGGGCTCCACCTGTTTGTATGACTGTATCTGTTTGTATGACTGCCTTTATTTCTTTTTTTTTCCTGTTCATTCTTTTTTTTATTTTTTATTTAGCATGACTGAGTGAAAATGTACATTCCCATATAAATTTACATGCCCACCTATATGCAGCTTCCACTGCTCTCTCTGTCCAGTGACAGCACACTATTCCTCTCTGCTCCATACATGTCTCATCCTCCCAGCAGCCTCCCTTCCCCTCCTCTCCACCCTCTCTCCTTCCAGAAGTCAGCAGGATGATATCCTATAGATGTTTAGAACCATAAAGTGCATCCAATATATGGTCACTCTGCATTGCCAAGTCCAATCCACTCCTGTCCAAAGAGTGGATCTTCGTTATAATTTATGGGTAAGGGCAGCATCAAGGCCAGGGGCCATGCTCTCAGGGGAACCCTGAAACCACTGGACCATCAATTGAGGTCTTTTAGTGGAGATCTCAGGATGTACCCCTTTTTATTCTTGTGTTGCCAGTGAGACTCCTCTCTGTGAGCTCCATCGTGGCTATCACTGGTGGCGGCCGGGCACCATCCGGTTCTTCCGGTCCCAAGTCGATGTAGGCATCGGGTCTCTCTGTCTTCTAGGTTGTCTTTACCGCATGTCATTTTGGTCCTCGGTGAGCATCCATTCCTGCTGAGTTGGGACCATTTGCCGTGTCCTCGGATGGCAGCTTGGCAGCTTTTAAGACCCCAGACACCACTCAAAAATGTGGGGTGCAGAGAGCTCTCTTAGCAAAATGCTAGTTCTGCCAATTGGCCTCGATTTCGCCTAAAAGCATGGTCCCCTGCCCCCTGCCCCAGCTACTCTATCCTTGCAATATTGGGTTAAGATGGAAGGAGTACTCAAGTTATGCTGAAGTCCACTTAATGTTGTTCTTGTTTCTAATGTGTGCTGTCACCGCTTTCTCCCAACCAGATTTCTAACAACTATCTAAACTAAACCCTCCCCCCCTCACTGTCCCACCCTCCCCTCCCTTGCAGCTGTCAAAGATTCTCTTCTTCTATATACAAGTCTGTTTTTGAGATCTTATCGTAGAGGTCACATACAATATTTGTCCTTTTGTCGCTGACTACTTTCACTCAACATAATGTCTTCCAGTTGAAACGAGGTTAGGAAATGTTTCCTGGAATCATCCTTATTCTTTATCATTGCATAGTGCTCCATTGAGTATATGTGCCATAGTTTACCTATCCATTCTTCTGTTGCTGGGCATCTGGGTTGATTCCATCTTTTTGCTATTGTGGACTGTGCTGCGATAAACATTCTGGTGCATGTGTCTGTTGGTGTGAAAGGCCTTGAATCTGTAGAATGTATTCCAAGTAGGGGAATTACTGGGTCAAGTGGTATATCGATATCCATTTTTTTAAGGAAGCGCCAGATTGCCTTCCAAAGAGGCTGGACCGTTTTGCAACCCCACAAACAGTGGAGGAGGGTTCCACTTTCTCCACAGCCTCTCCAGCATTTGTTGTTTTGTGTTTTCTGGATCATGGCCAATCTTGTTGGGGTGAGATGGTATCTCATTGTCGTCTTGATTTGAACTTCTTTAATAACTAAAGATCGTGAACATGTCTGCATGTGGTTTTTGGCTGCCTAGATCTCCTCTTTAGTGAAATGTCTGTCCATCTCCTTTGCCCATCGCTTAATTGGATGGTTTATCTTCTTCTTATTGATATTTTGTAGTATCTTATAGATTGTGGAGATTAGGTGTCGGTCTGACATAGAGTTGCCAAATATTTTTTCCCATTCTGTGGGTGTTCTTTTAATTCTATTAATAAAGTCTTTGGATGAGCAAAAGTGTTTGATTCTTAATAGTTCCCATTTACCTATTTTCTCTTCTGATGATTGTGGTTTCTTTGACAGATTTTAGAGTCTGTCCTCACTGTGTATTAAAACTTCCATTGTTGTTCCTACCTTTTCTCGTATGAGCTTTATCGTTTTAGGTTTGATATTTAGGTCTTTTATCCAGTTGGAGTTGGTTTTTGTATAAGGTGTAAGATACGGATCTTGATTCAGTTTATTGCAGATGGATAACCAATTTTGCCAGCACCGTTTGTTGAATAGACTGTTTTTACCCCAGTTTAATGTCTTAGGGCCTTTGTCGAATATCAACTGTTCATAGGCAGATGGTGTCATCTCTGGGGTCTCAGTTCTGTTCCATTGATCCATCTGTCTGTTCTTGTACCAGTGCCAGGCTGTTTTGACCACTGTGGCAGTGTAGTATGTTCTAAGGTCGGGTAATGAGAGGCCTCCCAGTGTGTTCTTCTTCTTTAGTAGTACCTTACTTATCCGGGGCTTCTTCCCTTTCCAGACAAAATTGGTGATTTGTTTCTCCATCTCATTAAATGCCTTTATTTCTGTAGGATATATTCTGAGAAGTGGGATTACCAGATCAAATGGTATTTCTATTTCTAGTTTTTTTAGGAAGCACCAAATTGATTTCCAAAGATGTTATAACATTTTGCAATCTCACCAGCAGCACAGGAGAGTTCCAATCTCTCTACAGCTTCTCTAGTATTTGTTGTTTTGTGTTTTTTGGATTACTGCCAATCTTGCTGGGATGAGATGGTATCTCATTGTAGTTTTGATCCCTATTGTTTTTATTGACCTTTTTTATTTCTTAAGAGAAATGACATTTGCTGTTTGTTTTTTTTTTTTACTTGTTTGTTTGCTTTTGTTTTTGTTTTAATCAGAGTGTTTGTATTTGTTATGGATTGAGTTTTGTTCCCCTAAGATATGTATTGGAATCCTAAACCCTATATTGTGGATATAATCCTATTTGGAAATAAGTTTTTCTTTGTTAGGTTCACAAGGCCTTGTCAGTGTAGGCTGTGTCCTAGACCTAACCACTTCTGAGTTATAAGGAGCAGCATAGACACAGAGACAAGGAAGCACAATAGTGGGAGATACATGCCACATATGGACCACCAAGGAACCGAGAAACTCCAGGGCTTCACAAGCTCAGAGAAAGAAGGCTCTTCCCCTGGAGCTAATGGAGAGAGCCTTCCACTACTGCCAGTGCCCTTATTTCAGACTTCTAGCCTCTTGAACTGTGAGAAAACAAATTTCTTTAAGATCATCCACTTGTAGTATTTCTGTTACAGAATGATTAGTAAACTAAGACACTATGTGTATATGTATATATGTATTTTCTTATTTGTAAGAGTTCATTAATGAACCCTGGTGGTGAAATGGTTAAGTGCTTGGCTGCTAACTAAAAGTTTGGTGGCCCAAACCCACTTTGCAGCATAGTAAGACAGAGGGAGCACTCTGCTTTCATAAAGATTGTTATTTAGTCCACCAAACCCACTGCTGTCAAGTCACTGCCGACTCGTAGCCACCAGGCTTCCTTAAATGGTGGTGACTTCCCAGATAGGGAAGGAGAAAGATGCTAGTTCTCCTGAGGCCTAGGTCCAGAACTGGCACTGTGTCACTGCTGCTGCGTTCTGTTGTCAGGAGGACGAAATTCAAAGGAAGGGGACATAAACTCCACCTTTCAAGGGAGGAGTAACTTGAATATAGAGAGATGGGAAGAAATTTTGGATTTGCAAAATTGTCTTTGGATCCAATCAATAAAACTTTGTTACATTGAGAAGTCTTCTGCTTAGGACTGAAACAACTGAAAGAGAGAATATAACTAAAATGCTGCCAGCTGCTATAATGGACAATCTTACTAAATGTCTTTGTTGTGTCCTTTCATTATTTCACAGAGCTAGCCATGTGAAGGTGAGGCCATTTTTACCACTACCACCAGCTGCTGTGCAGTTGACCCTGAATCGTGGCAACAGCTTGTGCGTCAGAGTAGAAACATGCTCCATAGATTTTCCAGTGGTTGACTTTTTCCTAGATCATCAGGCCTTTCTTCTGAGGCACCTCTGGGTGAACTCAAACCTCCAGCCTTTCAGTTAGCTACTGAACATGTTCACCACTTGCATCACCTAGAGTGAGCATTACTGTATATGAAATGCCAAGCCAAGTGCCGTACTGGTAAGAAAAATCGAGAATTCAAGTGAAATAAAAGACATGTTCTCTTATGTCGCCTGATGCTGTAACTTGTAGTGTACAAACTCCACAAGGGCAGGGGTTTTGTTTTTCTGTTGTCATCTTTTCAGAATGATCTAGCATTGTACTAAGATTTGGTGAATGAATGCATACGTATATACATACATGCGAAAGAGAATATTAGTGCTGAAACTAATGGCAGTAAATATTCAAAGGGTTTAAAGAAGTAGAATATTCCAGGAGAACCATTTGCTTATGCTATTGTATTCTATTATTGCTATCATTATGTCACCAATTTAGCAATGCATTTTCAGACCTAGATAATAGACGTATTAACAGAACAAGACAATGCTTATTTGTATCATCCAAGACAGAAAACAAAGACCTTAGTTACTAAGTTGTTTACTTTCTCCAGTGTCAAAGAAAATACTTGAGGATGCTGCTGAGTGCCTTCTTGCACTTGTCATGCATGTTGTCATTAAATGCTGTCAATTTAGTTCTGACACATAGCAACCATTATGTACAACAGAACAAAACACTGCCCAGTCCTGCACTAATCTGTTACTGTGTTTCAGCTTATTATTGCAACCACTGTGTCAAGTTTTCTTACAGGGGGGTCTTTCTCTTTTTACCAAGCAGGATGTCCTTCTCCAGGGACTGATCCTACTTGACATATCCCAAATATATGAAACAAAGTGTCACCATCCTCACTCCCATATTCTTCCAAGCCAGATTTGTTCATTCTTCTGGCAGTCCTTGGTATATTCAAGATTCTTAACTGACATGGTAATTCCAATGTGTCATTTATTCTTCAGCCATCCTTACTCATTGTCAGCTTTCACATCCAAATGAGTGATTGGGACAGGTACACCTTAGTCCTTAAAGTGACATCTTTGCTTTTCATCACGTTAAAGCGGTCTTTTGTAGCAGTTCTGCCTAAAGCAATATATTATTTCGTTTCCTGCCTGCTGCTTCAATGGGCATTGATTGTAGACCCAAGTAAAATGAGATCCTTCACAACTTCATCATCTTCTCCATTTGTTGGTCCAGTTATGTGGACTTTTGCAGTACAGTCCGTACAAAAAGTTTCATTGAGCAGAACTTTTTCCTGCTTTTCTAAGTCAATCACAATGACACATCACTTGACAGCATCCCCACCTAGCTCTTAATGCAGTCAGCCACTTCAGAAAGATCTTCCATTTGACTTCTGTTGTGCTTTATTGGTAATTTGAACAAAGATGCAATGTAAGATTGGGTACGAGACTTTTAAATCCATGGGGTAAGAATATTTTTTAAAAATCTCAGCTAAAAAAGCTGATTAAAACTGTCAGCCTGCCTGTCTTTTTGCATTGCACATGCAAACAGGCCACACCTCAAACTTCAAGACAGCAAAAGACTGCTAGAGATGAGGCACCCACACCCTTTGGCATCAGTCATTCCCATGGGAGCTACATTCATCTGTGATACAGCTGGACACATGAGACACACAATGTTGGTGCAGTAAAAGCCATGGTTATTATTTATAGAAAGCAAATAGTAAGCAAAAAGAAAAGATTTCAAAAGGGATATACTTCCAAAAACTAATGTCATTGCTGTCAGGTTGATTCCAACTTGTAGTGACCCTATATAACAGAATAGAACTGCCTCCACAGGGCTTCCAAGGCTGTAAATCGTTAGGGTAGCAGATTGTTACAGCTTTCTCCCAATGGGTGGCTGGTGGATTCAAACCTCCTGAGTTTGGACCACTGACATTTTGGTTTGCAGCTGAGTGCTTATCCACTGCATCACCAAAAAGAAAAAAAAAAAAAAAAACCATTGCCATCAAGTTGATTCCAACTCACAGCGAGCCTATAGACAGAGTAGAACTGCCCCATAGAGTTTCCAAGGAGCACCTGGTGGACTTGAACTGCCGACACAGCACTTAACCACTATGTCATCAGGGTTTCTCCTGCACCATCAGAGCTCCCCAAATTACCCATGTCCATGATTATGTTTCTTGCTTCTTGGTTTAGGTGAGATGTTGTGTGCATGTCATTGCTGCCTGCAGCTACCATCATGCTGTCTGGAGGCCTGCATGCCCTCAAAGTCCTCTGCACTGTTGCTAGGCCCTTCCAGACCTCTGCCACCAGTTTCTACCATATTACCCAGGCTTCCATGCCATCTCATGTGGCTCCTGTCATGTTGGCCAAGGTAGGGGATGGCATGAAACCACTCCATGGACAACTGAGGTCTCTGTACTGCGTGGACATATGTTACAGCTCTTTTAGCTCTACCAACAAGTGCCCAGAGACAGCTGGCTCCACCAGCAGTTCTCCTTCTTGAAAGCATACAATTTTCTCACCATGGATCAACAAGCACTGTGCAGCTATCTGCTGGTTTCATGGTTTCTGCTGCTCCTGCTCCTGCTGTTTCTCTGCAGCTCAGCTCTGCCATACTTACTGCTATTTTCTCATGGTCTCTTGCTATCTTCAGTGTTAGTGTTCTTTCTTCTGGGTCTAAGTGGGTTGTCAATGCAGAGACCCTGGATCCAAAGGATGTGCTCTTTTCCAGACTCTTTTTGATAGCACTAAGGTCTTCCCTGAACCTCTGTGGGGTTGGCCATTACTTAAGAAAACTCCTCTGCCAGTTTCAAGACATGACCCTCTCAGGAGAACCATGAAGTAACCAATCCACTCAGTGGACCATAAGTCAGTCAATACTAATGGACGGATCTTGAAATCACTATTTGCATAGCGATTGTTGCAAGACTGTGGCCCATCTGTTGCAAGACTATGGCCCAGCTAGTTAGTTTGGGGGAGTCATAAGATCATGACCAGAAAGGTCATATAAAAACCCTATAGAACATAGTGTTACTTTGATGAACATGGGGTTTCCATGTGTCAGATACAACTCTGCAGCAACCACAAAGCCAAGAATTGTTTAGAGTGCTTGTTAAAAATATACATTTCTAAGCCTTGAATCAGAATACCTTGAGAGGATTCTAGGTAATTAGACCTGTAACAAATAATCCAGATGATTCTTATAAAACTAGTTTGGGAAATTGTAATGTGGTAGGTAAAGTGTAAGCTTCAAAGTCAGAGAGATCTGTATTCTGATCCATTTATTAAGCACTTATGTTCAGTACATCTGTACATGCCAGGAACTATTTTAAGTGCTGGGGATATAGAGATTAAATTGATACAAATCCCTCTCTTTTTTTGTCCATCTAAACCTTACCCTCTCCTGAAAGTCCCTTGTTTTAGCTACCTAGTTACGTTGTAACAGCAATACGAATTTTCTTCTCTCTCAGTCTAGGAGGCTGCAAGTGCAACTTTAGAGAGCCAGCTCGGGGACAGGCTTTCTCCCTGTGCCTTGGCTCTGGGCAAGGTCTTTACATCAACCTTCCCCTGGTAGAGGAGCATCACAGTGCCAGGACCCAGGTCCAAAGGATAGGCTCTGCTTCTGGGACTGCGTTCTTGGTGGCATAAGGTCCCTCTCTCTGCTCTCTTTTCTTTTCTCTCTCCTTTTATCCCTTAGAGGGTTGTTATGAGTTGGAATCGACGCAACAGTGGACATGGAAGATAAAAGGTGATGTAGGCCACACCACAGGGAAACTGCTCTTTATATCAGATCAGGGCTGTGACCTGATTAAGCCTGTTGTGTCCCACCCCAAACCTCTTTAACATAACTTAATCTTACCTTAGAAACCCTGGTGACACATCTGCTAACCAAAAGGTCGACAGTTCAAATCCACCAAATGCTCCTTGGAAGCTCTATAGGGAGGTTCTACTCTGTCCTATAGGGTCACTATGAGTCAGGATCAACTTGAGGGCACTGGGTTTGGGGTTCAGTTTGAATCTTACGTTATTAACCACAAACAGAGATTAGGATTTACAACACACAGGAAAATAAGATCAGATCACAAAATGGTGGCCAACCATATAATACTGGGAATCAAGGCCTAGCCAAGTTGATAACACATTTTCAGAGGACACAATTTGATCTATAACACTCTCTAAGACATGAACCAGGACTTAGCTGAGTGTCTTGAATGAACTATTTAAACAACAATCTGTTTTGCTTTTTTTTCATGTCACAAAAACACTCATTTCTATCCTTCTGGACTTTTACTCACCTGCAGGAGCCACTCTTAGTTACCAGTGCTGTTATAGAAGAAATTGTTATTGACTTGGCCTGCGAAATTATGGCACCCCATGCACAATGGACTAAATGCCCCCATGATCAGGGGCAGATCAGAACACTGTGATCCATTAGGTTTTTCAATGCAGTCTTCCTGTTCTTAGTCTGAAAACTTATTGACTCTTCCCGGTTAGCATCATAGCTGATGGGTAGTGGCTATGCATGAGGCGTGTTGGCTAAGAATAAAACCCAGTTCTTCCACATGTAGGGCAAGAATTTTACCACCAAACCACCAATGCTCCCATATGAAAACACTATGAGTTAATTAAATGAATAGAAAAAAAAAAAAAGCAGAACCATATATAGCCCAGTGAGCACATATAGGAGAGGAAAATACTTCACTGTTCACGGTTTATATTAAGTGAAAGAATTTAGACTGGGGAAGAGAAAAGAGGGGTGGGATTGGTAATGTGGTGGTGGTAAAGATGTTCAATGTGGTTTTACCTTTCAGTAGGAAATTGAGTTATGTGAACACAAACAAATATGACTATATTTCATATCTGTGGGCTTTGAGTTTCTATATTTACACACTGTGTGACTAGCTAGTGGCTAGGCTGATGGGTTTTGAAAAATCCCTTCAAAATTGCGTTTTGAAAAGAAAATTGTGGGAGAATAGTGCTGGATTTCAGCTTTTTTTTCCCCCAGGAAGGTATGATCAAACACAGGAATATTTTCACTTTGTTGATGGCTTCTTATAAGAGGACAGATGAAGTCTGAAAAACATCTGGTTGGCTTTTTGTAGGATGCAGTGTGGAATTATCTTCACTCAAAGTGAAGTCTAACCTCTGTTCTGGCATATGGAGAACAACCTCTGATCTCTTAGAATTTCTCAGTTTCTCAGCAGGCCACCAGGGCTCCAACTTGCCTTTTTGACCTCACATCATTCTAACTATGCTAGAAATGTCAAGAACAGTATAACGTTTAAGTATGGCCCTACTGAATCTTCTGCTGTAGCTCAGATTTGTCTTCTTTTCCTTTCTACTGTCTTAATTCAGGTCTTTATTGACTCTCTTGTAGCATCTTCCTAATCAATCTCATTGCCTCCTGTCGGTCTGTTTATTCCACATGTGTTATAGATTGAATTGTGTCCCTCCAAAAGATGTATTGATGTCTGCAGCACAGTGAACCTCTTTTATATGGCCTTTCTAGCCGTGATCTTGTAATTCCCACAAAATTATTGACCGAATCACAACGTTGCACGGGACTAAGAAATTTATTATCAAATAACAACAACAACAGCAACAAAACCCAAACCAGAAAAAAAAACAAACAAACAAAAAAAACCTGTTGCTGTTGAATTAATTGTTGATTCAGACTCATAGTGACATGACAGGACAGAGTAGAACTGCTCCACAAGGAATGGCTAATGCATTCAAATTGCCACTCTTTTGGTTAGTAGCTGAACTCTGAAGCCAAGCTGCTGTACAAATAGAAGCTTGAAAATCTATCTGGTAGGATTGAGCTCCTAGTTAGGTGATTAGTAGTTTTGCCATCTTGTTAGATTTGTATAGGGGCCAATCCCAAAGAGATTCCAAGTACCCTACTATGACATCCCTTGAACCTAGGGTCCTTGCACTTAGAAACTCCTATACCCAGAAGTGAGAACTGTAACACTGAAGACAGATGGAGGCTGGTTGACCCATGGAGAAACACAATGGTAGTGTGTTGGTGGACACTTGGAGAGAGAGACAGCTATGGTGGGCTTGCTGGCCCACAGAGAACTGGGAACTTCTCTGTGCAGGAAGAGTGCCTCTATCCAGAAGGCTGTAACATTTGCCCATGCAAGACAGGGGCCTAAGTATCCTCCATGTCACATGCCTCTCTCCTTGGGTAGCACTGTTCTAGGTAGTGCAGCTGGAAGAGAGGAAACCACATGGACCTGGGTAGTCAAGGGCACAGACTCAGGAGATCTTATGCAGGGATCTTCCCTTCAGTGAGGCAAGACCCAGTGAGACCCAGTAGCAGAGCAGAAGGCTTGGTAGCCATTCAGAGCCCCTAGGCAATGTGGTGGTAATCAGGGGCAGTAGTGACACGAACACAGCACCTAAACTGAACCATGATGTGCTGGCCTAGTGACATAAGTGCCGAAGCCCATCACCCACAAAGACCTCTGTGAGCAAAGCTACAAGCCTCTATGATGGCGGACGGACATATCTCACCCCTGACATATTTCTGGTTGTATATTTTTCATCATAATTAAACTCTCCTCAAAAATACCCCCTCATCTCCCTGCACAAGGACAAATGCTGAGCTCAGGAACGCCCAGCCTGGAAACGCCCAGCCCAGGAATGCCAGGGCCAACCCAGCCCTGCTGACTGCCCCCAACTGCACTTCCCCCCATGTGAAAAGAATTATCCTTTTTAGAACAGTTTAAGAAAGGCATAGGGTGAGGAACGGTAGGTGTTTACTGTCCCTGCAGGAGGAGATAAAATAAAGAGCAAAGTAGGAACAAATAGAGATTATAACCTTTAGACCCTTCCTCCTGTGCTTTTTAACCTTGAGGTATAAGTAGGGCTGATTGAGCTCGGGGCATAACTTTGTTTTCACTGTCAATTATCACCACAACACACCTGCCTTGGGCCATTATCTAGAAAGCCTTGACAATTAACAAGATCACGAAGTTTCACTTTCAAGTTAGCTAAAAGCTTATGTGGTCAGGGGGCAGGGTAAAAGTCACATCACCTCAAGATCACGAGGTTTCGGTTTCAAATTAGCCAATAGATTGTGTGGTCAGTGGGCAGGGTGAAACTCACCGCCCTTTGTCTATAAAAATAAAGACAGTCCTTTTCGGGCCACCATTTTTCTCCAAAACTCTTTCCTGTCTCTCTCAATTCTTTTCCCGCTGACGCCTCTCCCTCCCTGCGTGCGTGACCCCAAAAAGTTGTCGGGGCTGGCTCCTGGCACATAAGCATGGACATGGGCAATTCAAGTGAAGGGTAAATAGTTCCCCTTTGAGAATCTGTTGTTATTGCTTACTGTTTGCTCTCTATAAATTATAACAACGTCCTTCCTTTTGTCAATGCTAAGTATTTCTTGGGTCCAGCTCAATCACACCAATGAAATTGTTGATGCTGGTGTGTGTGTGCCTCATTCCTAGCAGTCTATAGCTGCCCGAAAGATGAAAGTACAACCTGTTTGCATGTGTAGTGCAGACAGACCAACAAAAACCAAACCCAGTGCTGTTGAGTTGATTGTAACTCATAGTGACCCTATAGGTCAGGATAGAGTTTCCAAGGATTGTCTGCAGATTTGAACCACTGACCTTTTGGTTAACAGATGTTTTAGTCAGCTACTGCTGCTCTAACAGAAATACCACAAAGTGGATGGCTTTAACAAAGGTAAGTTTATTCTTACACTGTCCAGTAGGATACAAGTAAAGATGCTTCCTGGACAGACTGATGCAATATTGGACTTTCCCCTGGAGTAGACATCCTGAATTTGGACTTGTAGCCTACTGGACTGTGTAAGAATGACCTTTCTTTGTTAAACCATCCACTTTGTGGTATTTCTGTTAGAGCAGCACTAGCTAACTAAAACATAATTTGGTACCGAGAGTGGGGAGCTGCTCTAGCAAACACCTACAATGTGGACGTGGTTTTGAAACTATGATTGGATAGAGGACTCAGAAGGAACCAAGGAGAACTGTTAACATTGCAGAAGGTGGAGATGTGAAAACAGCAAAGAACAGGTGGCAGCAGCAGCAGCAGAAGCAGAGGCAGCTCTCGAACCAACCCATGGAGCAAGAGAGCTAAGTGCCCATGCATAGAGACTTCCTGGCAGAATAAGATGCCTCTAGACACTTGAATCAGTGGAGCTAGTGTTGCTGACTGACGGATCGAGAGAGCTGAGTGCCTTTGTGCAGGAGGCTTCCTGTCAGAGTGGGGTGCCTCTGGGCACTTGAATCAGTGGAGCTACAGAGCTTTGGAACACTTGCCCCAGCAGGGAAGATGTGGGCCTGAGGCCCAGGCCATGCAGCCATAGAAACCAGAAGCTGAAGAGACAAGGAGCATGAGAAGCTGAGCTGCCTCAGTCTCAAAACACGTCACCATGGCCTCAGGGGTCTGAAAGGGTGGAGCCAGGGCTTTCTGTGTTTTGTCAGAGTGGAATTGCCACTCATTTGGGCTTAGAGTGAACTGAACAGAGTTTCTGTCCAAGTGGGCCTTGATAGCAGAGTTATAGCACAGGGCTGGGGGTCTCCACTCAGAATCTAGAAAATGTGGCCAATACCTAGAGTTTCTGAAAAAGGAGTCTCAGTAAATTGAAGTTTATTTTCAAAGCTTTGAGGGCTAATGTAATGTGTTCTATTGACTCTCTTGTTGCCTGTTAATGCCTCCTTTCCCTGAAATTTCTCTCATTTATAATGGAATGTCTAACTTGTGCCTGTTCTGCCATTGTACTTTTGGAAGCAGACAGCTTGTATTCTAGGTTTCACAGATATAAAAGAGTTTTTTTATTTGGGACTTGAAACTGATTTAAGACTTCTAGCATATGGGACGGACATGATTTTGCTATGATGGGATAAATGTGTTACATGTTTCAAAGATGTGATTTTGGGGGTGCCAAAGGGTAGGATGTCATGGATTGAATTCTGTCCCCCCAAAAATATGTGTAGTAATTTGCCTGGACCAGGATTCCCTGTATTCTGTGATTGTCTTCTATTTCATGGTTTTGCTGTGCTGTGTGTTAAAGGATTAGGGTGGGACTATAAATCCCTTCATAAGATCATCTCCCTCTTCCACTGTAAAGGGAGTTTCCCTGGAGTATGGTTTACACCACCCTTAATCTTTTCATCTTACAGGAAATAAAAGGAAAGGGAAGCAAGCAGAGAAATGGGAACCTTACTCCATCAAGAAAGAAGCACCAGGAGAAGAGCATTGTCCTTCAGACTTGATGTTCCTGCACCAAGATGCTCACTGGACAAAGATTGAAGCAATACCAGACTTTCCTCCAGAACTGACAAGGGAGAAAGCCTTCCTCTGGAGCAGACATCCTGAATTGGGAATTATAGCCTACTGGACTGTGTAGGAATAAACTTTCCTTTGTTAAAGCCATCCACTCTGTGGTAATTCTGTTAGAGCAGCACTAGCTGACTGAAACAACAGCCATAGCACTTAATCTGCTATGCCACCACAGACACACAGGTGTACATAAAGTCTTTACTCCTGATACATGTGAATGTCACTGTGAAGAATTAAATTGTGTCCCCAGGAAAGGTAACTTGAAGTCCTATCCCTTTCATTGCTAAATGTGACCTTGTTTGGGGGAATAGGAGTTTTCTTTAATGTTATCAGTTAATGAAGTCATACCGGAGTGGTGGTGGTGGGGTCCTTGTCCTAATCTCTTCTGAATGGCATCTATAAAAGGAGGACAGATACAGTAGGAAAACAGCTGTGTCTACAAGACAGAGACTAGAGACAAGGAAGAGCTTCCCCTAGAGGTAACAGAGAGAGATATTTGATTCTGCATTCTAATCTCCAGAACTGTAAGAAATAGATTTCTGTTCTTTAAAGCCACCTGCTTTGTGATATTTTGTTATCACAGCCCTAGAAAACTAAGATAGTGACCTTTATAGAGACAGGGTTCTTGAAAATGTTATCACTCAAGTTAATGTGAGGTCATACTGGGGTAAGATAGTTCCTAATCCAGTATGAGTGATGTCCTTATGAAAAGCAGAGACACAGAGGGAAGGTGGCCATGTAATGACAAAGACAGAGAATGGAGTGACACATACACAAGCCAAGGAATGCCAGTGATTGTTAGGAACCACCAGAAGCTAGGAAAAGGCAAGAAAAAATCTTCTCCTAGAGCCTTTAGAGAGCGTTAAAGACTAAAAAGCATGTGGGAAAGTTTTCAGTCAGTGCTTAGTTCTTATCCTACAACAAAGAATCCACACTGGTGAGAAAGTATGTAGATGTGATCAGTGTGGCAAAAGCTTTAGTTGACACTTTGATTGTTCTAACCATCAGAAAACCCATACAAGTAAGAAGCCATGTAAGTGTAGTATGTGTGAAAAAGCCTTCAGCACTTGCATGGATCTTATTGAACACCAGAGAATCTACACTAGGGAGACACTTTACCAGTATGTTCATTGTAACAGAAGTTCTAGCCAACTTTGTGATCTTGTGAATCACAAGAAGACTCATTTTGAGTACAGCAGGATAAATGTGATAAGTACGGGAAAACCTTTAACATATACACCAGTTTTATTTGGTACCAGACACAATACCAGGAAAAAAAAAATGTTATGAATGATATTGATGATTAAAAAAAATTTAATCAATGCTTTACTCTTGTACTGCATTTTAAAAACACACACTGAAAGAAAACATTCATTTTCATGAAGAAAGTCTAATTCGGAGTGCAGATGACATTACTAAAGAAAAATTCTGAAGAGGAGATTGCAAATTGTGGGTAAACCTTCCATGCAAATAAAAATTTTGATCAGTGTCAGTAACAACAGGGAAAAAAAAATCTTATCTTTGCTACAATGTAAGAAAACTTCTAATCTTCAAACAAAATTCACAATAGGAAAATCAGCATTGTAAAGCGTTAACAGTATTAGTGCAGAACCTTTTCAGAAACTAGAAAAATCAGTGTGGTAGGTGTTCAGTCAGAACTCAGTAGGAACTTTGTTACTGCTATGATTTTAAACCATTAGTGAGTCCAAAATAATTATTGTGTATTAGAAAAGTTATATTAGAGAATATAAAGAAAATTTAAATTTCTTCCATATCTTAATTGTTTTTCATTCTGATATCATGCTTATTTCCTGACAACTGGGGAATCCTACCTTAAGCTAAGAATCCCTGGTGGTGTAGTGGTTAAGTGCTATGGCTGCTAACCACAAGGTCGGCAGTTTCAATCCTCTAGGCACTCCTTGGAAACTCTGTGGGGGCAGTTCTACTCTTTCCCATAGGGTTGCTATGAGTGGGAATCCTCTCAACAGCAATTGGGTAGGTGGGCTTTATGCTAATGCTTTATGTCTAAATTTCCCATGTGTAAGCATGCTGTGGAAACCCTGGTGGAATAGTGGTTAAGTGCTGTGGCTGTTAACTAAAAGATTGAAAGTTCAAATGCACCAGGCACTCCTTGGAAATTCTACAGCAAAGTGCGGTCAAGAAAACTCCGCACACTTTGTAATCTGGAATGGCCGGCCTTTGGTACTGGGTGGCTGCCCACGGGATCCTTGGACATTAACCAAACCCATTCTGTTTTCCAGGTTATCCTCGGCGATCCTGGTCACCCTGATCAGATGCCTTATATTGTTACTTGGCAGGACCTCCTCAGGCGGCGACCTATATAGCTACAACCCTATGTTTCCCCTAACTCACCTCCTACAACCCTGGTGGTTCGGGGCTCCTCAAAGCCCCCTCCAGCTCCACTTCTCCCATCCAATTCCTCTGACCCAGATGACTTACTGGGCCTTCCACCTCCCTACCCCCCACCCATTCCTATTCCTCCTCCTGCCACAGCTGAGACCGAGGGAGCCGAAGCCAGTCATCGTGGCGCTGACCCCTCAGTCCCTACCGTTTCCCCGATCCCCACCGCTTCTACCGCACCACCTTCCTCTAATCTCCAGAGCCCCGCCCATACCTGCTCAGGACGGTCCTTTCAGCCGGCCCCAGAGCCCTCCTCTCATGTTCTTCCCTTACGTGCTATGGGGCACATGACTGAGACAGGGAGCCCCTTTTTAGTTTATACTCCTTTTACTACCTCTGATCTTTATAACTGGAAAATGCAAAACCCCCCTTTCTCTGAGAAGCCCCAAGCCTTGATCTCCCTATTGGAGACCATCTTTGTAACACACCAGCCCACTTGGGAAGATATACAGCAACTTCTCCAAGCCCTCTTTACCACTGAGGAGAGGACTAAGATTGTTTCTCTAGCCAGAAAACAGGTGCTGGGAGATGATGGAAACTTTACAAGCAACTTAGATGAGATTAACCACGCCTTTCCTCTGACCCGGCCAAATTGGGACCCAAACACCACTGCAGGTAAGCAGCGCCTAACTGTCTACCGCCAGATTCTTATGGGGGGTTTCCGGGCCGCCCCTAGGCGCCCCACAAATTTGTCTAAAGTAACACAGGTAATTCAAGAACCCTCAGAATCCCCAGCAGCCTTTCTGGAATGACTGATGGAGGCATACCACACATATACTCCCATTGATCCTGAATCCCCGGAAAACCAGCGAGCCATCAATATAGCCTTCGTGGGACAGTTGGCCCCCGACATCAAAAGGAAAATACAAAAAATAGAAGGATTCGAGGGAAAAAAATCTATCAGAACTGATGGAAATTGCTGTGAAAATTTTCAATAACCGTGAACAACCAGAGGACAGACAAGCCAAAAAGGTAAGCAGAATCCTTCCGGCAGAAGCCCAGGGGCATGCACCACTGCGCCCTTGGGAGAAGAAATTGGATCAGATGAGGAAGCCAGGGAAGCCTCCTCTGCAGAGAAACCAGTGTGCCTACTGCAAGGAAATCGGACATTGGAAGGGTGAGTGTCCCAAAAGAAAGCCCTCTCCAAAGGTTCTTAACCTAGAGGCCTGGGGGTGTCAGGGCTCACCAGTCCCCCCTGAGCCCAGGGTAACCTTAAAAATAGAGGGACACCCTGTAGAATTCATGGTCGACACTGGGGCTAGCGACTCGGTTCTAATTGAACCCCTAGGGCCCATAACGGAACTCAAAACCCTAGCACAAGGGGCTACTGGAATCGGTGCCTACTCATGGACTACCAAACGAAAAATAGACCTGGGGACTAAAGCTGTCTCCCACTCCTTCATAGTTATGCCTGAATGTCCATACCCTTTACTTGGAAGAGACTTGTTATCAAAAATGCAGGCAACTATCCACTTTACTGGGAATCATGCTTACCTGACACCCCAAGTCAATGTGGTAGCCCCTTTAGAAGAAGAATACAGACTTTATGATGATTCTGACAGGGGCCCCCACTCTATCCTTCTGATATCAGTGGATCAGTTGATCAGAGAGATTCCTCAGGTTTGGGCTGAAAACAGCCCCCCCGGGCTAGCCAAACACCAACCGCCGGTTATAGTAACTTTAAAACCATCTGCTGACCCAATTCAGGTACGGCAGTATCCTATTACACCAGAAGCGAGGAAAGGAATCAGGGCCCTCATTCAAAGACTCAGGAAACATGGAATACTAGTGCCCTGCCAGTCGCCCTGGAACACCCCCCTCCTGCCAGTGAAAAAGGCAGGAGGGCTGGACTATAGACCAGTCCAGGATTTGAGGGAGGTCAATAAGAGAGTGGACGATATTCACCCCACTGTTCCGAATCCGTACATGCTTCTGAGCTCTCTGTCACCAGAGCACCAGGTGTATTCAGTACTAGATTTAAAAGACGCATTCTTCAGCATACCTCTGAGCCTGCAGAGTCAGCCGCTCTTCGTCTTCAAATGGAAGGACCCAGAAGATGGCTTC
The DNA here is from genome assembly GCA_028571685.1 of Heterohyrax brucei. Classification (NCBI taxonomy): domain Eukaryota; kingdom Metazoa; phylum Chordata; class Mammalia; order Hyracoidea; family Procaviidae; genus Heterohyrax; species Heterohyrax brucei. The sequence continues at coordinate 44,943,280 of CM053152.1, forward strand.
AGCGGACAGCTGACCTGGACACATTTGCCACAAGGGTTCAAGAATTCCCCCACCATCTTTGATGAGGCCCTTCATCGGGACTTACATGAGTATAGACATCAATGGCCCGACATTTCCCTTCTACAATACGTAGATGACTTATTACTCGGGGCATCTGATAAGAACACTTGCTTAAGGGCCACCAAGTCCCTGTTAACTCTCTTGGTGGAGTTAGGATACCAAGTGTCTGCTAAGAAGGCACAGGTTTGCGTCCAGGAGGCAGCTTATTTGGGTTTCCAGCTCAAGGGGGGACAACGCTTCTTATCCAAAGCAAGAAAACAAACTATCCTTGGAATTCCCACCCCGCGTACGCCACGGCAGGTGAGAGAGTTTCTGGGGTCTGCTGGGTTTTGTCGGCTCTGGATCCCAGGTTTTGCAGAAATAGCAAGCCCCCTACACGAGCTGACCCGGGAAAAGGAAAAGAATTTTATATGGACTGAAAAAACAGAGCAGGCTTTCCAGACTATAAAAAAGTCACTCCTAGAGGCACCGGCATTAACATTACCCAACTTGGAAAAGCCCTTCCAACCATACATTGATGAAAATAAAGGAATAGCCAAGGGAGTCCTTACTCAGACACTCGGCCCATGGAAAAGGCCAGTGGCCCATCTGTCTAAAAAGCTAGACCCAATGGCCTCAGGATGGCCAAGGTGCCTTAGAATTGTTGCTGCCGCCGCTCAACTAGCAAAAGACTCTGATAAACTGACTATGGGACAGCCCCTGACCATCACTACCCCACATGCCATCGAGGGAGTCCTGCGTAGCCCGCCTCATAAATGGATTTCCAATGCCCGACTAACCCACTACCAATCTTTATTACTGGATCAGCCCCGAGTTGTGTTCACTTCTAGCTCAGCTGTCAACCCAGCCACGTTGCTGCCTGACCCCGACCTGGAAGCCGAACTGCATGACTGCATTGACGTGCTCAGCCAACAGCACAGCCTTCGCCGAGATCTTACAGATGTTCCCTTGCAGAACCCTGATCTCACGCTGTTCACTGATGGAAGCAGTTTTATCAAGGATGGCACCAGGTACGCAGGGGCAGCAGTGATAGCCGAAGATCAGGTCCTCTAGTCACAGGCCCTACCATCTGGGACATCAGCGCAACGGGCAGAACTCATAGCACTCACCGAGGCACTGAGACTAGGGGCTGGCAAGGAGGTTAACGTCTATACTGACATCAGGTATGCTTTTGCTACTGCACATGTACATGGGGCCATCTATCAGGGATGGGGATTGCTCACAGCAGAAGGAAAAACTATTAAAAATAAACAAGAGATATTAGATTTATTGGCAGCTATTTGGCTGCCCACAAAACTGTCCATCATCCACTGCCCCGGACATCAGTGGTCCGAAACAGTGGAAGCCCGAGGCAATAATCTGGCAGAACAAGCAGCTAAGGAGGCTGCCCTCAGCCTCCCTGAGATCAATTCTATCTGGCTCCCCGAGCCAACCCTTCCTGAAGAGCCCACCTACACCCCAGAGGATACCCTCCTGCACAAAAAGATTCCCGAGATAAAACAAGGAAAAGGGTGGCGCTATACCTCGGGAGGACTCCCTATTCTCCCTCAAAAATTGGGAGAAGAACTCATCCGCCAGATCCACCAGACCACCCATTTGGGAGCAGCAAAAATCCAGGAACTTCTGTCTCCAAGGTATTATGTACCCCAACTGTCCCGGCTGGCTGAACGAATAACACACACCTGCCAAGCCTGCCAAGCCACTAATGCAGGCAGCTCTGGTAAGGCCCACCAAGGTAAGGGAGAAAGAGGCACTATGCCCGGCATACATTGGGAGCTGGATTTCACTGAAATTAAGCCCGGCAAATATGGGTATAAATACCTTTTAGTTTTCGTAGACACGTTCTCTGGGTGGACTGAGGCATTTCCCACTAAAAGAGAAACAGCTCAGATTGTCTCAAAAAACTCCTGGAAGAACTCATACCTAGATTTGGGGTTCCGTTGACATTAGGATCAGACAATGGCCCTGCCTTTGTGGCCACAGTCTCTCAGGGAGTGGCATCTGTTCTGGGGATTAATTGGAAATTACATTGTGCCTACCACCCCCAGAGTTCAGGACAGGTAGAGAGGATGAACCGGACCCTTAAAGAGACCTTAACCAAATTAACCCTAGAAACTGGCGGTGACTGGATGGCCCTGCTTCCCTTTGCCTTAATGCACCTACGTAATTCTCCCTACCTCCAAGGCCTAACACCATATGAAATTATTTTTGGGAGGCCACCACCCCTCTGCCCTAAACCAAGGGATGACATGCTCTAATCATAACCTGCTTAAGTCCCTCCAGGCCCTGAAAAAAACTCAAGATCTGCTGTTCCCCTTGTTGAGACGTCTCCACGATCTTCCTTCTGTAAAGCCACATAAGTTTCAACCTGGGGATCTAGTTTGGGTCCGGAGACACCAGAAGGAAACTTTAGAGCCCCGTTGGAAAGGACCCCACACAGTAATCCTGACAACTCCAACTGCTGTCAAGGTCGACGGAATTCGGCCCTGGGTCCATCACTCCCATCTGAAAAAGGCAACATTAGATCCTGACTTTCGGTGGAAGATGCAACAACATCCCGGGGATCCTCTCAAACTACGTCTCATCCAATCCCTGTCTTCAGCCTGATCATGTGGGTCCTGTGGGCCCTCCTGTTGCCGGCCATGACTACCCGATCCACTAACCCACATCAACCAGAAACCTACAAGTGGATCCTCACTGGCCCTGCGTCGGCTCTAAGAGACCTAGGTCGGCAAGTTTGAGAGCTGACCCTGACTGGCCCTCCCGAGGTAACTTCATCAGTTTTTCACCTTGATTTATGTGACCTTATAGGAAACTCTCGTGCAGACCTCGAACTCAGTTCGTGTATGCTAAAAGGTGACCCTTGCCGCTGCAGGGGTGGGTGGAACTGTACTACTGACTGCCTCATGCAGCAACTGACCAAACAACAATTTTACGTCTGCCCCGGGGTCAATGACTATGGATCATGTGGAGGAACAAATGACTATTTCTGTTATGCATGGGGTTGTGAGACCAATGCACCCTGGATCAAAGGAGATAAGGACCTTATTAGGGTCAGTCGAACTAAGAATGTAACCAGTCAGAATAGATGAAACCCAATCTCCGTATCTCTAATTGAACGAGGAAAAAAGGCAAGAGGCTGGGAGGCAGGAAAAATCTGGGGACTCATGCTTTACCTTTCAGGGTACGATTGGGGGCTCCTCTTCAAGATTCAGAGACTGCCACAGCCCTATAGCCCCCCACCAGTTGCCATTGGACCCGCAGCCCCCAACCCAGTTGGTCCAAGGGAGCCCATGACGAGACCCTTCCCGACAAAAAAGAACTACACCCAAGCCTTACCCTCTGGCCAGATTCCTCCCACAGTACCTCCTCCACATAACACTAGTCCTGGCACGAGTACCTTATACTCACTACTTAATTTTACCTACAACTATCTCAATTCAACTACTAACTTGACTAGAGAGGACTGTTGGCTATGCTTAGACCCTAGGCCCCCTTTTTATACCAGATGGGCCACCGTAAGAAACCTGTCAGCAGAGTCTCATCCAGGCTCCAAGTGTACATGGGGAAAGTTTCCAGTGATAACACTCCAGGAAGTCACAGGGTCTGGATTGTGTGTGCTGAATAAGGAGGGATCCTTGGATAGCTTCCCTTATTTACGGCACCTCTGTACTGGAACGTACTGAGCCAGTTCCTCTGCCACATATTTGGTACCACCTAATGGTACCTGGTTCGCATGCACCACTGGACTAACTCCTTGTATACATCAGCAGGTGCTCACAAAAACAGTCTCTGTATACTGGTTACCTTATTTCCACAAGTATATTATCTCCCTGTAAACACTTATCTAGAAGCCCTGCCAGAACCTGCTAATCCTTTTGGACGAGATAAAAGAGATTTTGGGGCCTCGGCTGTCCTCCTCACTGTCCTGGTGGGGGCAGGAATAGCCGCCGGGGTGGGGACAGGAACAGCAGCCTTAATAAAAGAAGATCAAAATTATCAGGCATTAAATAAAATTATAGATTCTGATCTGGCTGAATTGGAGAAGTCGATCCATCATCTAGAAAAATCCCTAGATTCCTTAGCTGAAATGGTACTTCAAAACAGAAGGGGCCTCGATCTACTCTTCCTCCAACAGGGGGAATTATGTCAAACACTGGGGGAATAATGCTGTTTTTATGCAAATCACTCAGGTATAGTCCGAGACAGTCTGGCTACAGTCAGAAAGCGATTAGAGGACCGAGCAAAAATTAGGGAACAAAATCAAAACCGGTATGAGTCGCTGTTCTCCTGGTCTCCGTGGTTGGCCACCCTCGTCACTGCTCTAACTGGACCACTTACACTCTCCTCCTAATCTTAACTGTGGGCCCCTGCATTCTAAATAAGCTCCTCGGGTTCACACGAGAAAGGCTAGCCACAGTCCAGCCTTTAGTCCTGAAACGGCTGCCCCGACACCAGACTTCCCACAGGGCCCCTCAGAGTCTAAAATTTGACTCTGAAACAAGAACTCAAGGGGGGAATGTTAGAACGAGAGATAAGCAACATTGTCAAGGAAGAGGGCAGTTACGGCTTAAGTTGTCAAGACAAAAGGCCTCAGGAAGCTTAACAGAGAAAAGCAAAAATTACCATAAATTACTTAACATCTGACAGAAACAAACCCAGGAGAATAGCCTTGAAGCTTAGAAACAACTTTATAAATAACCTCTTGACCCTGGACCATCTGCAAAGAAAACATTCCCAACCTACAAAGCTCCATGTGGCCTCAACCAATCGGTGAAGGGGTCTGCTTTCTCTCCCTGCTTTGAAGTAGGGCTATAAAAATGCCGGATGGAAAGTTACCCAGGTCGCCCCCAGCTCAGTGCAATTCAGGGTGCATCCCTGGTGCACCAGTATTTTTCCTATTGGACATGGCCAAGCCTATTGGACATATTCTTTAACAAAATTTAACCTTTAAAGTAACAGTGTCGCATCTTGAAAACCGCGGACCCTAACAGGAAGACAGGCCTGGTGGTTTGCTTCCAAAAACCCTATAGAGCAGTTCTACTCTGCACATGTGGGTTCACCATGTAATGTCCTACATGATTCAAAATGGCAAATGCATAAAAATAAGTATAAATATATGTTATTGGACATACAATTTATACTGTTGTTAGGTGTCATTAAGTCTGTTCTGATTTCTAGCAACCCTGTGTACAACAAAAGACTGCCCTGACCTGCGCCATCCTCCTATCTTTGCTACATTTGAGTCCACTGTTGCAGCCACTGCATCAATCCATCTCATCAAGGGTCTATTTTTCCCCACTACAACAAGGGTAGTGTCCTTCTTCAGGGACTGGTCCCTTCTGATAATATGTCCAAAGTATGTCAGATGAAATCTTGCTGTCCTCACTTCTAAAGATCATCTGACTATATTTCTTCCAGGAGAAACTTCTTTGTTCTTTTGGGAGTCCCTGATATATTTAATATTCTTTACCAGCACTATAATTCAAAGGCACCAGTCCTTCTCTAGTCTTCTTCATTCTTTGTCCAGTTTTCACATGCATAAGAGGTGATTAGAAAAATACCGTGGCTTGGGTCAGGCTTACCTTGGCCCTCAAAATGACATCTTTGCTTTTTAACACTTTAGGGAGGTCTTTTGTAGTAGATTTGCCCAGTGCAGTGCATTGTTTTTTTTTTTTTCTTGACTGCCGCTTCTACGGAAATTGATTACAAACCCAAGTAAATTGAAAGCCTTGGCATCTTCAATCTTTTTTCTATTTATCATGATGTTGCTTATTGGTCCAGTTTTTAGAATTTTTGGTTCTTTAATGTTGAAGTGTAATCCATACTGAAGTCTGTTGTCTTTGATCTTCATTAATAAGTGCTTCATGTCATCTTCACCTTCAGCAAACATAATTGTGTCATCTGCATATCACGGGTTCTTAATGAGTTTTTCTCCAATCCTGATACTGCATTCTTCTTCATATAGTCCAGCTTCTTGGATTATTTACTCAGCATGTAGACTGAATATGTATGGTGAAATGATACAACTCTGACATACACTTCCTGACTTTAAACTTGACAAGATCCCCTTGTTCTGCTTGAACAACTGCTTCTTGGCCTATGCACAGGTTCCACCTGAGCACAATTAAGTATTCTGGAATGCCCATTCTTCACAACACTATCCATAATTTTAATGATCCACACAGTTGAATGCTTTTGCACAGCCAAGAAAATGTAAGTAAGCATCTTTTTTGTGTTCTCTGCTTTCAGCCAAGATCCATCTGACATCAGCAGTGATATCCCCCATTCCATGTTCTGTCCTAAATCTAGTTTGAATTTTGAGCAGTTCTCTGTTGATGTACTGCTACAACCATTCTTTAATGATCTTCAACAAAATTTGTTTGCCTGTGATACTGAAGACACTGTTCACTAATTTCTACATTCTATTGATCACCTCTCTGGAATGGGCACAAGTATGAATCTCTTCTTATCACCTGGTCAGGAAGCTGTTTGCCAAATTCCTTGGCATAGATGAGTGTGTACTTCCAGTGTTGCATTGTCTGTTCAAACATCTCAGTTTGTAGTTCTTCAGCTTCTGGAGCCTTGTTTTTGTCAGTGACATCAGTGCAGCTTGGACTGAGTACCATTTCTTCTTGATGATATGCTGCCTCCTGAAATGGCTGAATGTTAATCAGTCCTTTTTGGTCAAATGACTCTATGTATTACTTCCATCATTCTGGATACTTCCTACATTGTTTGATGTTTTTCTCCTAGGATCCTTCACTATTGCAGCTTGAAGATTGAATTTTTTTCTTCAGTTATTTCAGCATGGGGAATGCCAAACATATTCTTCCCATTTGACTTTATAATTCCAGGTCTTCATACATTTCATTATAATATTTTACATAATTATTAGTACTTAAATTTGAATAATAGTCATGTTAACTGGTCATAATAATGATGGAAAAACTCAATAACATCAATCAGAACAAGGCCAGGGACCAACTGTGGAACAGAATATCAGCTGCTCATGTGCCAGTTCAAGTTGAAGCTGAAGAAAATTAGAACCAGTTCATGAGAATCCAAGTATGACCTTGAGTATATCACACCTGAATTTATAGACCATCTCAACAATAGGCTTGAAAAACATATTCTTCCCTTTTGGTTTTCTAATTCCAGGTCTTTATACATTTCATTATAATATTTTACATTGTCTTCTGAAGCTGCCCTAATCTTCTGCTCAGCTTTTACTTCATCATTTCTTCTATTTGCTTTTGCTCTTACTTCAAGAGTAATTTTCAGAGTCTCTTCTGAAATTCATTTTGGTCTTTTCTTTCTTCTCTATCATTCTCTAATGATCTTTTGCTTCATTATGATGTTCTTGATGTCATCTCACAACTCGTCTGGTTTTTGGTCATTAGTGTTCAATTTGTCATACCTATTATTTAAAAAAATAAATAAAGATGATTTGCATAGACATGTCTCCAAAGAAGATATACTTTGTTATAAGGTACCTGGACTACCCAAAAGTCAAAATATTGTTATATAAAAGTGGACTTACACTAGTTGTAAATGTATATGGAAAACTCAAAGGCAATCATTAAAAAAAAATTAATGTAGAATTGATAATGCTAAGAGGAGGCAAAGAAGGGAGAGAAAAAAGGCTCAATTAAAACCTGAGAAGGCAAAAAGTAGTAAACACAACAAAGGGGGGGGAAACAAGGGTGTTATTAATTGAACTGTGTCCTCTCCAAAATGTATGTAGCCATGTGACTGGGCCATGATTCCCAGTGTTTTCTGATTGTCTTCTATTTTGTGATTTTCCTATGCTGTATGTTAGAGGATTAAATCCCATCATAAGATCACCTCCCTGCTCCACTGTAAAGGCGTTTCCCTGGAGTAGGGCTTGCATCACTCTTTATCCTTTCATCCTACAAGAGATAAAGTGAAAGGGAAGCAAGCAGAGAACTGGGAACCTCACACCATCAAGAAAGCAGCACTGGGAGAAGAGCACGTTCTTCAGACCTCAGGTTCCAGCACCAAGATGCTCCCTGACCAAAAAATGATACAGCACAAGGACATTCCTCCAGAGGTGACAGACAGAAAGCCTTCCCCTGGAGTGGACACCCTGAATTTGGACTTGTAGCCTACCAGACTGTGTAAGAATAAACTTTACTTTGTTAAAACCATCCACTTTGTGGTATTTCTGTTAGAGCAGCAGTAGCTGACTAAAACAAGGAGCAATGGACAGAAAACAGTTACAAATAGCATAGACATTAATCCAGCTGCATCAATCACATTAAATTTGAACAGTGTATACCAACTGAGACACAGTCTATCAAAGTGTATTGAAAAAAAAGAACCAAGCCACATATTGTCTACAATAAACTCACTTTAAATATAAAGGCATAGAAAGATAGAATTACAACTGCTATACATTAAGAATAAGCCATTAGGAAATGAAACTTCAAACTTTTACCACTAAAAACATAACATATTTCAGAGTAAGTCTATGAATGATATACAAGGTCTCTTCACTGAAATCCTCAAAAGAGCAAAAGAAATTTTAAAAGATTTAATACACAGAGACATATATCATGGTGATGGATAGGAACAATATCGCAAAGATGCCAGTTGTCTCCCCAAATTGATGTACAGATAGAGTGTAATCCCAATAAAAACCCTAGCAAAATTTTTTTGTTTTGTTTGTGTGGAAAGGGAAAGCATACTTTTAAAATATATACAGAAATGTGGAGAGCAATTTTGAAGACTTAAATTACCAAGTATCATGACTTATTGTAAAGCTATAATAATTAAGACACTGAGATATTAAAACAATCATTTATATCTCTGGCACAAGACAGAGTAGATCAATGGAATAGAAAACAATGTTCAGAAACAAATCTACACTTACACAGTCATCTGTTTTGATTAAGGTGACATTGCAGTGCAGAGGGAAGATGGTTCTTCCAATCAATGATACTGGGACAATTGAATATCTGTGGTAAATATATATACACATATATATATTTTTTACCCCTGCCTCACACCATACACATGAGTCAACCAAGATGAATTGCAGATCTAAATGTATAAAAGGCAAACATTAAGGTTTAGAAGAAAACATGGGAAGACACTGGCAGGACATTAAGGTTGACAAAGACTTCCTGGGGTAGGAGGGAGAGGGAAGCACTAGCCATGAAGGAAAAATAAAAAAGACTAGTTGGACTACATTAAAATTAAGAACATCTATTCATCAGAAGACACCTTTAAGTATTGATTGGATGTGTATTTACATACATGTTTGTGTGTGCTACATATATATTCACATATATAATACAGCACATTGGGGCACAGTTATGGAGGCTTCCTAGAAATACCTAAACACCTCTCAGGATTGGTGTGCTGGGTTTAAAGACTTGGGACCATAGTCTCGTGAGATAACTCAGTCAATTGGCAAAACATCGTTTATATAGATAATGTTCTACATCCTAGCTTGGTGAGTAGAGTGAGGAATATTAAAAGCATGCATGCAGCCATCTAAGATACAACTCTGTATCTACTTGCCTGGAGGAAAACATAACTAAGGAAACCAAAGACTCAAAGAACAAACCAGTTTGTGGGACACCACAGCTTCCTCCAGCCTGAGGCCAGAAGAACTAGGTGGTACCCAGCTGCCCCCACCCACAGTTCTGAGCAGGATTAACTTGTCCTGGACTTTTGAAAAAAATTGCGATTCACTCCAACTCATAGAAACCCTACAGGACAGAGTAAAACCACCCCACAGTATTTCCAAGGAGCAGCTGATAGATTAAAACTACTAACTTTTTGGTTAGCAGCTGAGCATTTAACCACTGCGTCATCAGGGCTCCCTTTGTAACTAATCAGACCTGGTCTGAGATGCAGCTAAAAAAACATTCAGAGAGAGCAGCCAAGTTATGAAAACAGCAAGAAGGTGACTGGGATACTTGGCTATATTCACAAAACTGGCTTCTCTGGCTTCTTGCATTTATAACACCTCTTGTCTTACTCATTTTATGACTCTCTTTTGGCGTGGTCCTATTTACAGCCATAACACAACTGATACAGTGATCGGTCCATACCATTACACACCAACAAATGAACCAGATTCTTCTCCTCCAAGAGACTCAACAAGAACTATAACAAAATCTCCCTGAAAATAACTCACAGACCTCCCTATTTAAAGAATGACAGGAGGCCAGAGGATCCACCCCCAACTCCCCGTATACCCTATGATAAGTCACAAGCCCTTGTCAGCAGGAAGCAGCTAGAAAGATAAAAAGATAACAATGCCCCTCTGTAAACCAAAAGTTGAGAGTTGAAAGAACTCTGCCCCTGGATTTCAGAGAGGTTTAACATAAGCCTTCTTCCCCTGCCATGTCCTTGGATTTCAGAGAGGTTTTAGAATAAGCCATCTTACCCTGCCCTTACCCAAAAACAGCCCACAGGAATTTGATCACAAACAAAATTTTACGCCTGCCACCCCACACTCTCCTAATCAAAGCTCTTCACTCATCAAACCTTTACAAACAAACCTCATTCCCTCCCCCTTCGGATCAATACTTCTTCCTTATCAGAACATAAATCCCCTTACTGGGATTTCTTGCTGCCCCTACCCCCTCTCCTCTTTTTAACATTCTTTCCATATTAAACCATAAACCCTCTCACCCACGCTGCCTCATTGGAGCTTTAAAACAAACAAAAAAAAAAAGTGCCCTACCGGGAAGAGGCACACTGAACTACCCCTCAGCTCTGATCCCATTCTCTTTCTCTTTGAATAAATTTCACAGGACCCTTGGAGTAGTGTGTCTCTGCCTCTGTTTTGTGCCATTCTCTCTCCCAACATACAAAAAAGATGAAACACCTAAAAAAGCATGAAATTCTTTAAAACAAAAAAAAAAACCAGACTTAGTGGACAGAGACTAGAGGAACCACCAAAACTAGCATCCTAAGAAACTCTTTGAACTTAGAGTTCAAAGCACTCTGCTACTCCTGTAGGTCACCTTTCAGTGAAGTGATAGATTGGCTTACAAATGATATCACCCATGAGTGATGTGCTCCCTTACACAACCACTAAAAAAGAAACACTGCCATTGAGTCAGTGTTGACTCATAAAGACCCTGTATGTCAGAGCAGAACTGCCCCATAGAGTTTCCAAGGAGCACCTGGTGCATTTGAACTGCTGACCTTTTGGTTAGCAGACATAGAACTTAACCACTAAGCCACCAGGGTTTCCTCAACAATCAACTATATGAGACCAAATGTTCAACGCTTGCGATTTTAGTCATCCGGTACTGCTCTAACAGAAATACCAAGAGATGGATGGCTTTAATAAAGAAAAGTTTCCCACGTGAGTGGATGTCTATGCGGCTCCCAAATCTCTCTACTAGCTTCTTTCCTTTATATGAGACTTCCTCAAGGTACAGAACAATCTTACACATTGAGTCCTGCCCTACTAACACAGCTGCAACCCAGCCACTCTCATTAACATTACAGAGGCAGGATTTGTAGCAGGAAGTAACAGAACACAATACCGAGAATCATGTTCTAGCTAAATTGCTACAGATTTTTAGAGGAACACACTTCAGTGTATGACACTTACCCAAAAGCAAAAAGGAGAAGGCAAGAAGGGAAGCTAGCTCGATGGGAATAGAACAAAAAATAATGGCTGACACATTGGGAAGATTGTAGTCAATGTCACTGAAACATCTGAATAAGAATTGTTAAAGGGGAACCTAATTTGCTCTGCAAATTTTCACCTAAAACACAATACTTGATTGGATGCCAGATATTGTGTACTATATCTTGTTGGATAGTATATATATGTATTATGTGTTCTTGAAGTTTGTTACAGAATGTGTGTGTGTTATTTGGACGCAGTTTACTTCTCTTACGCGGTTTTTAGGCAGGATCTGAGTAGTGTTCAGCCTAGGGTTCATTTTTCCCCACTAAAGGAGCAGGACCTGTCTTAGTGCTCTTTCTCAGCCTCTGCTGACATTTAACACTGTGTAATTCTCTGAGAATCACTGCTCTAGTGCCCTGAACTGAGGGCTCGGATGGATGGAAACTGGTACTATCCCTGGCCCTTTTGAGTTCTAAGGATTTTTCTTTCTAGTCCTTTTGGGTGATTCTTTCCCCAACTTCAGATAGTTTCCTTACCCATGTGCATTCATGGTTATTCAGTGGAATACCTGAAACGGACTCTGCAGTGGCTTGTAAAACAGTGGGGTGTTTTTTTTAGTTGATTGTTTAAGGGAGCACGTCACTCATGGGGCAAACGTTTGTTTCCCAACTCTGAGGAATCGCTGCCCTCTCTTTGCCCTGGTTTGTTATGTTTTGTCCAATATTTGTTCAGGCAAAAAGTTAAGTCTGATCCCTGGGCTCTTCTTGGGTCAAAGGGTGGGAGTGTGTGCATGTGTCTGTGTGATGAAAACACCGTATTTGTGTATGATTATTGAAGAAAATCCAGCAGGAAAAAAGTTGATGCAAGGGAAAGGTGGGAATTACTGAAGCACATCTTGAAGTAAGTATGAGAGGATGGCTTGTATCTAGTACAGAGGTTAGCCTGAAGTACAACATAGATGGGGAAAACATACATATAGGAAAACATACATATAGAGAGAGAGAGAGAGAGAGGAAGCCCTGGAGGGTCAATGGTGAAGTTCTCAGCTGCTAATTGAAAAACTTGGCTCCTGAACAGATTTACAGTCTTTGAAACCTTATGGGACAATTCTACTCTGTCATCCAAGGTTGCTTTGAGTTGCAATCGACAGATCACAAGATTAACCATTTGTTTTCTAAATGTATTTTTCTATTACATACAGTGGTGTTAAATGTACACGGTTAAGAGGCATATAAGAACATCTACTGTATAGATATATTAAGAACATCAAAGTATTAAAGAAAATGTAGACTTGGTGGACTTTTTCAGTGATTTTTACTTTCTAACTTTTGTGCAGATATAATTTCATAAACCATTATCTAGAAATACAAAGAGATGGAAACTGTTTTGTTCTGTTCTCAGCACCTGGTCATGTCACTCATTTGTCCCCAAACCTCTAATTGCTTTCCATCTCTTTCACAGTAAAAATCAGTTCTACCAATAACTGAGTATTCCTTGATCTGGCCCTACCTCCGACCTGACCAATTCTACTCTTTTCTACCATGTTAACTCTGTTTCGCCACACTGGCTTCCAAACCAGGGATTGCTCCAAAGTCAGGTTCTTTACACTTGCTGTTCCCCTGCCTGGAACCTTGTTCCACTATCTCATGGCTTTTTTTTTTTTTTTAAATGTTTTGAGTGAAAATATGCAATTCCATATGAATTTGCATACCCGCCAATGAGCGACTCCCCCTGCTCTCCCTGCCTGGTGATGGCACACTCCTCCTCTCCGTTCTGTATGTCATATCTTCCTAACAATCTCCTATCCCCTCCTCTCCACCCTCTGCCTCGTGTCCAGGAAGAGGTCAGTGGGATGACATCTTGTAGATGTACAGAACCATAAAGTGCTCACATGATATGGTCGCTCTGTGTCGCCAAGTTGAATACATTTCTGTCCGAAGAGTTGACCTCCATTATGATTTATGGACGGGGGCAGCATCAGGGCCATCACGGCCAGGGACCATGCTCCCAGGGGAACCCTGAAGCCCCTGGACCATCCATTGCAGTCTTTCAGTGGAAATCTCAGGGTGCACCCCATTTTACTTTTGTGTTGCCAGTGAGACTTAATTTTGGAGGCCCCATCACAGGTATCACTGGTGGTGGCTGGGCACCATCTGGTTCTTCTGGTCACATGTCGATGTAGTCACCCACCACGTGGGCCTGTCTTCTGGGTCCTCTTTGCCCCATGTTGTTTTGGTTCTTGGAAATCATCTGTTCCTGCTGAGTTGGTACCACTTGGTATACCTCAGATGGCAGCTTGGCAGCTTTTAAGACCCCAGATGCTCATGGCTTCTTTATACTCATGTCTTTGCTCAAATTTCACTTTTTCAATGCAGTTTTCTCTAGCTAGCCTTTCTAGGTTGTAACACCTTTCTTCCTTGGTATGTCATTTTGTAGGTTTTTCTCACTACTCATTTACAATGTGTTTTTTTCAGTTTCTCATTTCTCACTGCTCTAAACCCCTTGCCCCGTTCCCACCACACTCAAATAGAATGCAAACCTCAGAACAGTGCCTGGCCCATTGTTGGCACGTACTTTGTTGAATGGTAAATAAAAGCTTGTACAACTCTTGGCTCAGTGCTGGAAGGTTATCTCTTGCAAAGTGTTTTTTTGGGGGGGAGATTTGATGTTATCTAAAATGCCTGGTGACATTCAGCACTGCTCCATTTCTTGCTCTAGAATATCCTGCAGTGAAGTTGTTAAGATCTTGTGTCCCAGCAGTGTCAAATCCACCAGCCTAAAATTAAGGCCCCAGAGAACAATGTTGGGAGCATGGAGGTCATGAGGTGTTTGAGGGGAATGCCCCAAGAGAAATGGTTAGAAATTGGTTCTCCAGTTCTCCAGGTTCAGTAGGCTCAGAGTCTCATGCTTCTGCATGTGGAGAAGGAAGGATGGGAAGAACAATAGTAAAGTTGCAACAGTATGAAAAGCTTTTCATCCAGACTCTCCCAAATGTTGAGCCATGTGGACCTACAGATGACAGACCAGGAGAGCAGCAATACATGAAGCCCACTGATACACGGCAGAGCATGGACACGACTAGACTAGATAGCAGCACTGTAGTGTTCTGAAGACTATGCATACAACATTCAGGAAGCAGGAAGTGCGGAGGCAGGTAGTAATTAAGAGGGAGCTGACGCAATGCCTTGAAGATGGATTTCAGACAGGCATACTTCAATAAATCAGTATATCTCCTAAATCTGCATGTACAAACCACAGAAATGTATACACAGTTGATAACCTTTGGGGCAAGTCATCAAGGAAACCTCCCAGAGGAGGTGCTATCTTTGCTCAATTTTGAGGAACTGATCAGTTGCCCAAGCTGGAAATTCTGGGTAAGAACTGAATAAACAATGATTAAAAAAAAGAAACCACCAACAAAAAAATTACTGGTCAGTTTCAGTTGTTGTTGGAATGTCAAGTGTATGTGCATGGTGCGTGGGAGAGTGAAGTTAACAGATGGCAGCTGACAAAGGCCAAATCATGGAAGGCCAAGCTAATTTTATTAACTTATATAGTGCATAAACTCTAATTCTAAACTGGGCAAATAATAGAATCTAAAATTACAAAGGTTTTCTACAAATCAGTATGAAAATACAAATAACCTGTATTAATCAAGACAGAAACCCAATTCAAATTACTTAAACAACAAAGGGACTTTATTGGCTCACAAAACTTTAAAGTCCAGAGGTAGGGCAGACTTCAGGCACAGCTGGATCTAGGGCCTCCAGAAGAATGACTTCAGGAATTACATGTCTTTCCATTTTTGCTAGCCTCCAAGTTTTTTCTCAGATGGACTCTCTCCACATGGCACAAATACAGGCTTACATGGTCCTTGGTTCCTTGGATCTCAGCATAACCTTCTTCCAAATAGTTCAGAAGTGCTGTCGAGGGTTCTCTTTTGCCTGGCTTGAGTTACATGCCATTCTTGAACTGCTGTGGCTAGGGAGCTGTGGGACTCAGAACAGTGAGGCCTGGTAACATGCTCACCTTCTGTAGGGTACGGAGGGGAGCAACATCACCTAAGCCACAGGGAATGGGTCCCTCACAATATATAAGGGTTCTGTTATCAAAAGACTAAGAAAGAGATGCTGACGAAACAGACATCCACATACAACCCAATAAAAAAGTGGGTGAAAGATATGAACACACTACTTATGGGTAAAAACAAAAATGAGCGAGAAATATGAAAATATCTTTATCACTAATCAAGAAACTGCAATTTGTTTTTCCCCTGTCAGATAAGAGTGATCACGTGTTAGGCTACATGGGGAAACGAGCACTTTCTATCCAAGGCTAAAGGTGTATCAAAACCACACCGTTTATCCCAGCAATCTCCCATCTAGGACTCCATTCTAAATAAATATTCAAACACATGCACAAATGTATCTCAATAATATGCTAACTTCAGCACTATAATAGCAAGAGAAAAAAAGGAGAAGGGATAGGCAAGTAACGATATTTTCATAGCACTGAATCCTATACAGTTATTAAAGGAATTCGAAGATCTCAAAACATGTTTTTGAGACAAAAAAAGATGCAGAATATGTGTAGCATAACCCTATTTCTAGAAAAAGTGTTTATATGTGCATGTATATTTTTATGGAAATGTTATGACAAAGGGATTACTGGAAGTGATGGGGGAAAGGATCTCTTTGCTCTTACACCTGTGTGTCATTTAATTTTGTATAGTGAAACAACAGTCATTTATACTTTCATAAATAAAATTACAAGCAATTCACAGACCAGAAACTGCAAATGACCAATAATCATATGAAAAGATGTTCCCCCTTATTAGACATCAAAAAAAAGTTGAAACATGTTTTACTTAGCAGACTGGCAAAATTTAAGGAAGCACAGTCAGTCAGAGTGTAGGCCAACAAGCACTCATACTACTGATGGAGTTGTAAATTGGTACATTTTGGTGATAATTCTCAAAAACTGTACTAACCTAATAAATCCATTTCTAGCTATTCTTCCTGCAGAATAGCTACACAGGTAGCAAAAATATAGGTACAGGAGATGTTTACTACACTTTCATCAGAAATAAAAAATTGAAAGAATCTAATTACCCATCAGTAAGGGGTTGGACATGACAATCACATTTTATTCATGCAATGGAAGAGTGCGCAGCCACGAAAAAGAATGTGTATCAAAGTGGAAGGGCAAAGGCAAGTCTTAGTGTAGTACATGTAAAAGGGGGACGAAAGTACCTACCTCATGTGGTTGCTGTCAGGACTGAACGTTACCTATTGTAAAGCACTTACAACAGTGCCTGAACACAGCAAGCACAAGTGTCATATATGAAAAGTGTTGCTTAAATATATATATGCCAAAGTCCAGAAAAATAACAAACCAAGTAACTATTACTTCTCAGTACAACTGAGAGGGAGGTGCACTTCAATACAGATTTGCATACTGTAGAAAATTCGAACAAGCTTTAGGGGCTTTCACATTTCTTAACCATAAAGGATAAAATCCTAAGTTTAACAGCCATGATTCATGGCATAGTGAAAAAATATCTGTACTTGGAGTTCACAGAACTAGATTTGAGTTTTAGCTCTAATCGGTCACATGCAAGTCACACAATCTTTTAATCTCACTTTCCTAAACTATAAATCTACGTGAGATAGGTATAGTGTCTAACCCAACGCCTGGCATGCAGATTATTTCAATACACGTAACCTTACCTTCAACTAACCTGAATATGATAGACACACTGCTAAATGATCAAGGGTCAACTGAGTGTGAATGTAAGTTTAACCTCCAAGAAAGCTGTAACAAAAACAAAAGCAGCCGTTAGTGGATGCTGAGTAGTTTATCAGCAGTCTGCAAGTCATTACACAATGGCTGCTTGTTTGCTAACCAGATGTCATAGTTATGACACTGATCACCACATCACGAGAATCTGGGCACTTCCAGTAATGTTAATTATATCCTTACAGATATAAATGAACATCTGGATGAATTCACTAACCAGCGAATGGTTATTTTACATCAATCTGTCTTGTGGGGCCTCGTCCTAACCAGATATGACCAGTACACAGCACACATACCATCACTCCCCCTTTCTCTCTTTACTGTGATCCAGCTTTTTAGTTCAGCCCTTTCCCCACACAGCCTGCCCTGCATCAGCCTCAAATCCTTTCTAAGCAATGTACTCATGTCAGAACTGACAAGACAAAAACGTATATGTTAACACTGATACTTCTTCTAAGTTCTCACATTACCAAACATCTTTGGCATTTATAACACACACACCTACCACAGGGAAAGCTTGGTGGTGCTGTGGTTAAATGCTACGTTTGCTACCCGACAGCTCAGCAGTTGGAATCCACCACACACTCCTTAGAAACTCTGTGGAGCTGTTCTACTCTGTTCTATAGGGTCACTATGAGTCAGAATTCACTCGAAGGCAGTGGGTTTGGTTTGGTTTGACCACAAGGAAGTTACTTTTTATATAAACACGTTGCCACCAAGTAGATTCTGACTCATACTGATCCTACAGGGCAGAGCAGAACTGCCCCAAACTGCTTCCAAGAACTGGCCAGTGAATCCGAACTGCCTACCTTTCAGTTAGCAGCCAAGCTCTTCACTAATGTGTCACGAGAGTTCCCCTTTGTAAACAGGAAAGAAAAATGACCTAAAAAAGCAGGACATTTTAGCCACTGATAGGTTGCTCCTTTCTCACTCTGATACAAGAAATTGTTATCCTAGCTGAAGTATTCCAAACACACAACCTCAAAAACTACTTGGAAAGAAGTCAGTTATAAATAAATCAATCAACTCAAAATAGTTTTATCTCAGAGCGGAGGAGTTTATAGCTTTATTGGACATTGACGTGTTTCCTCAGCCACAAAGAGAAAGACTCAAACAAAAGTCCCTACATTTTGTATAACTTAAAATACATTATATCATTACTACACATTTATACGTCAATAAATCTTAATCTATAAAGCACATTTCTTATAATTAATTGTTATTAGAAAATCCATAAACAAGCTCCACTCTGTATCACTTCTCCACCAGCTGGCCTTGCACTTATTACTATGCTTTTTAACAGGCTCATGCAAATCTCACTTTCTGTTTCTGAATCTGATCCAAGCACCAGATGTAAACAAAATCTCTGGAAATATGCAATATCTGTGTTCACATGGGTTGTTTTCCACACAATGATGCCCACTTAAAATTTTAAAAACATTTTTTTAAAAAAGCCTTTTCTCATATTCTCTACTTTTAACTTCCAGAGTTTTCCACTGAATAGGAGAACCACAGAACTTGGAATTCTTGGCCAAGGAGTATATAATTCTACTACTACTATGTATGACCTTAATACATTTAAAAAAAAGTGTTAAGACTGAAAATTAAAAAACAGTTCAGTCAATTCTGTTAAAAAAAAACTTGTTAATAAGCTAATTGTTTCATTTTTTTAAAAACAGAACAGTCCATTTAACTTAACATATAGGTACAACCTCAATGCTACCAGAAAATGATTAGTTTTCTTAAGACTCACAAACTTCCAAACCATGATACAGAGCATCTCAAATTCAGCTCTGAATACTGAAGAGAGTTGGCTAGCTCTTTGAGCTGAGTTGTCCCCTCGCTTCCCCAGATATAACACCCTGGTAAGAGAACTATGGCTCTGGTAATCTCAGAGGTGACCTCTCCCAAGATTGGTCAGACACAGGGGAAAAGACTAACTCGTATCAAAGTTTTGTAACAACTCCCCAATGATTTACAGTGGAATTCCCACCCACTTAGGGTAGGATACAGTACCTAGCACAGTGCCTTATCGGTAGAAAATATTTAATAAACACACAGGTTTTGTTTTTTTTTTTAAGCCTGTTGTTCAACCCTTTTGTACCAAAGAATAGAAGTAGCAAACAAACCTGATACTTGTTCCCACCTGTCAGAGAATTCTCTGTCCTTAAGAAAGATGAAGCAAAATAATAACGAATTTCATCTTCAAGTCTTTTGTTTTCTAGTAGCCAAGACAGACCAAGTACCCTTATGTCCACATTTGCCCTTCAACATTGCCATTCACTACGAATTCTCCTCTAATAATTTCTACCTTGCATTTTAACTGTTGTTTAGACTGTCTGCTTTCTAAACAGATTATTTTCGTTAGTAGGATGCCTCCAAATTACGCAGAGGATGAGCTGTTTGAGTTTTCCTGTAGAAAGGTAAATAGTCAGGTAAACTCCTGATATGCTTCAATGTTTTGATCAGTGTATTATCTTCCTCAGTTTTAAGTGCCCCACTCACTTTTCGATGTTTTATCACTATCACCTCTTAGATGCAATTTTAAGGCTCCTTTTGAGGCATTAGTCATCCTTTATCTCTGATTTTCTGAAATGCATATTCAAATTAGATTAACAAAGACAAAAGGGTAAATTTTTGAAAAGATGGTTTCCATTCTGACTTTATAACTTCTATGCTGCTTTGTAATGTAGAAAGGAATGCATCTTTGCCAAGAGTATTTCAATGATCAACACAAAAATAACCTTTTATCTATAAGGGACACTAAGAACAGGACAAAGAATCAGGTAGTTCATTGTTCAGAAAAATAACAGAAAGTATAAATATCTCATGGAAGTTTTAGGTAATAACACCTGAATTAAGTTTAAAATTTCAGTTTCTAGGCAAGTATGATACCATTTCTCTCAAGATAAAATAGTAATAGTGAGTGACGAATTTTCTACATTTCCCAGTGAATTTTCTGACAGTCAATAGGGAAACTATTTATGTATCTCTTCATATTTCTTAATTTTGTCTTCATTTCTGAAGAAAAAGACCTGAGTACTGAATTTTTTTTTTTAATTTCTTAAACTTTCACAACATTCAGAAGTTTTTCTGCATTGTGTCTTCTCTGATGTCTAAAAAGATTTGAGCTTTGACTATAAGATTTCCCACACTGAACACATTCGTAAGGTTTCTCCCCGGTATGGATTCTCTGATGATTAATAAGCCCAGAATTCTGGCTAAAGGCTTTCCCGCATTCAAGACATTTATAAGGTTTTTCTCCAGTATGCACTCTCTGGTGTTGCACAAGGATGGAACTTCTGCTGAATGCTTTCCCACATTCAACACAGCCGTAGGGCTTCTCCCCACTGTGGATTCTTTGATGAAGAATAAGGGCTGAGCCCTGACTGAAGTGTTTTCCACATTCATCACATATATGCTGTTTCTTTCGAGAGGGATTTCTCTTTCTTTCAAATCTGCCCTTGGGGAAACAGGCTTCACCATATTTAAAAATCTGAGGAACACCCATACTGAGAGGGCCAGGAACAGCATCATGAGATTCTACTGCTGAAGAAATCTCCTGTTTGGGGGCAAGTGCTCCATTCTCAGTCCTAGCATCATCATCTGAAATAAACAGAGAAAAGTAAGCATCACTTACTTCTTATTCTGAAAAAATGGAACCCGCAGTTTAAAAAAAAAAATTAAGAGTGACTAGCTTCCACACATCTAAAAATAGTACCCTACTATAAAGTGGTATTATAGTTGTCTGCTCGCAAAACGGCAAAGGGAAATGACTATTAGGCTAATAAGGTAACAGAACATAACACGATGTAAGATTAAAAGGTTACAGCTGAATCAAAGTGGGAACACAGGTGAGTGGGCCATAAATGGCAGTTAGGGAACAACAGGCAGAAAGATGACCGATTCTAAGCTGCTTAGTGAGATAGTCCAAGCGATGTGCTAAGTCTGGATCAAACTGTAAGAAAAATACAACTGGCCATTTGCCAATCATTATGATGTTCTTTTGCTTTGAGTAGAGAAGAATTTTCAGCAAAATACAAAGGCTTAAATAGTAAGCTATCTGTCAAAGGTGACTATTTCTGAAAAGAGCAAGTCAAGGCACACAGGTCAAAGTCAAGATCAAACCAAATTAAGAGCCTGGAAGCATCCTGACTTAGATGGGCCTGAAGGTAACCACAAGGCATCCTGTGTGAAAATCTGGACACAGCACTGAAAACCTCAATACGCTCTTTAACAAATGTTAAGTTCTCATATAAAAATAGTTGGCCCTACTTGATGTCAGTCAGGATACTTGAAAAGCTGTGTATTTCTAAGCCTCAGTTAGATGTGTCTGGTAAAAGAAAAGCATTAACTACCCACAAGAGGTACCATCACCCATCGCACATGCAGAAGTAAGAGCAAGTGTCATTAACACACTCAAACTCTCAGCCTTTAAAAGATATGCAGTTCATGTGGGGTAAGCAGCAGCACTCAAAAAGTGGTGAAAAGTGAGCAAATCTGTAACAAATGACTAACAAAAAGAAGACGATGTCAGGAAAGAGGCTGAGAGAGAGACTGAAGACAAGTGTGTGAGGCCTGGAGACTTGAAGAGAAAAGGAGTGTGAAGATACACAGTGGCAACAAATGAGGAAATTACACAGAAGAAGTGGAAGCTCCCACGCGCAGAAGAGACTTCAGTGTTATAATCAGGTTGCTGAAACAGTGAGAATAAATTCAAGCAGTCCAGAAGTTTTCTATTCAAGAAAACACCACCTCCAAAGATTGAGAACACTGGTTCTCAAACTTTATTGTTCAGAAGAGTGCCCCAGTGAAACAAACAATCACAGGATTCAACGCCTGCTGCAGATGTTTTCAAATACTAACACTGTCCACTCAGGTGCGGCAAAAACCTCATGGCATAGCAGGCTATCTCCAACTATCTCAAGGAGTGATGCCCACAATAGTCTCAAACAGAGTTTCTTTTTAATTCACATGAATGTGAAAAATTACCCTAGCAGGTCTAAGAGTATACCGGCTTGTTTTACAGCACACAAGTATATAGTGTTGATTTCAATATACTGGGAAAGACTAAGTGAACTATTACAATTATATATTTTTTTTTATTTATGTTTCTCTACACTTAAAGCATCTTATAGCTAGGGAGTTTACTTTTGCATGGATACTCTGAAAAAGGGGAGAATTTCATCCATGTATCATTTCTACAAAGACGCTTCTTAGAAAAAATGACCTGACTCCTGATAGGATGCTGAAGATAAAAACAGACCTAGCTAAAAAATTTGTAAAGACTTCAGGTACACTCAACAGACTTAAAAAAAGAGGAGGTAAAGCCAGCCTATTTTACGGTAGCATTAGGCGGGAGATGGACAGCAAAAGGATGTAAAATAGGCGGTGAACAAACAATGTTGTTAGGCACTGACCGGTTGATTCCAACTCATTGGGACCCCATGTGACACTGCCCCATAGGGTTTTCTTGGCTATAATGTTTATAGAAGCATGTCTTTTTACTTCAGTGCCACTGGGTGAGTTCACACGGCCAACCTTTCAGTCAGGAGATAAGTGCTTAACCACTGCATCAGCAAGGCTCCAAATAAGCAACACTGCACGCAAAATAGAGGACTTGGTTTTCACGTAGGTGCTAGCCCAGGGTAAGACGAATGCCAGACTAAAATGTGCAATTCTCCAAGAAAGAAGGTGAAAAGGAAGAAGAGCCCGATGATGTCAACGTGTAGGAATAAAAGGTACTCAGGTCAGCCAATCAATTGTTATGACAAAAGAGTCAAGATCCTAGAGAGTGCCCACGTCCAAGGAACTAGACTAAGAGTGATACTACCTATGATGAGAATAAGCAGAGTTCTCGACAAAATTGATGAAGACACCACATTGCCCTGAGTAGCCAAGACCCACATTTTCATGTTCTAGCCCATGTGGACTTCTCACCACAGTGCCTTAGGGAATGGAGCTCCCAGGATGCCCACTTGAGCTGGTTCTCCACAGCATCAAGCTCAGAATTTGGTAATCCCTGAGCTTCTTCTTGAGATACTATTTCCGCTACTGGCACTTCCCGTTTTCGCCGACGAAGAGAAACCTGGAAACAATAGGATCTGGTTCAGCTGGAAGGGAATTTTAATGAATCTCAGAAGTAAACACACAGAAAAGAAATCCTACAAGCTATATGTGGTAGTCTCGAACTTATGACAAGGTTTGTTTGGACTACCCTGTCTCACGGTGGTTCTGACTTAAGTCACATACTTTCTTTTTCTTTTTGAGTTTTCACTATTACTGCTTTTTATCAGTTATCTTTATAAAGCCAGTGTTCATTTACCTTTGGGGGTGGGAAACATTACTTATAAACCTACAGACACAAAAGCAAATTACACACTGTAACACTGTATGTAGTCCATATTAGTGACCAGAAGATGTAACCTCTCTCCAACACTCCAGAAAGGAGTAGAGCTCTAAGTGAGGTTTATCTGACTCGAACACTTCCTAAGTCAGGGAGTACCCACACTGCAGAGGTCTAGATGGCAGAGCAGCTCAGATAATGGGGGACAACCCGAAAGAAAGCACAAACATAATTCTAACTCAGCTGAGTGAAATTTGTAATTGTACAGCTTTACTCCCGGCTAGGCCAGTCCTTCTGACACAGGAAAGTGTTACACGCAGGCTCACCGGTTGTCCAGGGTCATCCAGCTCACTCTCCAAATCCTCCAGCACAGTCACCGCCTCCTCTCCATTCTCTGGATGATGCTCTCGAACCCAAGTCTGTAGCTCCTTGGGTAGGATGGCTACAAACTGCTCCAGTACTACCAGCTCCAAAATTTGTTCTTTTGTGTGTGTTTCTGGTCTGAGCCACAGACGGCAAAGTTCTCGGAGCTGGCTTACTGCTTCACGGGGTCCAGGTGAATCTTGGTATCCAAACTGCCTGAATCGCTGGCGGAATACCTCTGGGTCAGGAAGATGGTTCCAGGGGATGCTTGATCCCTCTTCACCGTCAGGATCGTCCTCTAACTTTACTCTCAGAATTTTTTCTTCTTCATCTGGAGTTGGGATTATAAGTATTGAATCTTCTTCCACTGACTGTGCAGACATCCTGAATTACAGTATTTCAAGAAAAGATAAGGCAGGCCTCAGGGAAAATCCCTGTTTTCTTCAAGGCACTCCTGAAGTACAAGAAAAAATGAATTATACTAATGACCACATAACCAGTTAAGAATTTGGCAGGTGTTAGTAACAAAGGATTAGTGTATTACAGTAAGAGGTATTTGTTTCCTGCTGAATTAAAAATTCCAACCAGTAACCTTCACAAGAGGCTGACTAACCATAGATTATGGCCTAATAAGGCCTGCCGGCTTTTGTACAGTCCTGGTGCTAAGAATACTTACTCATTTTCAAATAGTTGGGAATATCAAAGGATAGTCCATGACACATAAAAATGATTATGAAACTTAAACTTTTTATGGCCGTAGGTAAGGTTTTACTGGAAGACAACCACACTCATTTGTTCACATTTCATACCACAGTAGTTGTGAAGATGATTGTATGGCCTGAAAAAAAGTTGCCAATCTCTGATCTACAAAGTTAACACACTATTTCAATAACAAAAATAATCTAAGTATCAACCTAGGACTGTGCTTTCTAAATGGGTATAACTCGTGTTTTTTTCCTCCTCTTGCCAGAGTCAATTCTGACTCAAGGCAACATGATGTATCATAGGGTAGAACTGCCCTGTAGGATTTCCTTGGCTGTAATGTTTATGTCCTCAGGCCTTCCTTCTGAGATGCACCAGACTGTTTCAAACAATCAATCTTTAGGTTAGTCGTTGATCACAAACCACTTGCACCATGCAGAGCCCTTGCATTTGACACTGCAGCTGCCACCAAGTTGCAGAGTGTAACTGTGATTCACAGAGTTTCCAAGCTGTGACTTTTCAGAGGCAGAATGTCAGGTCTGTCTTCTGAGGTGCCTCTGGGTGAGTCCAAACTGCCAATCTTTTCAGCTAGCAGGTGAGCACTTAACCATCTGGGCTACCGGGGGACTGTCACATTTGACCCTAGAACCACATATTTGCAATCAAGAACCAGGCTTTTTCAACAATTATTAAATCGCTCAAAAGTAAGGACTACTTTTTTAACTATCAAAAAACTTTTTCTACATAGGTTTCTTTTTTCAAGTTAAAAAGGTGATTTAAGATGTTTAAAAACTCCCTGGTCTTAAAATATACACGAAAAATTCAAGTGCTCAGTAACAAACTCACATGATACTGAAAGAAATTATACCAGGTGTCACACGATACAAACATTCTGTCACCAAGCACACCGTAATTACATTTAAGTTTATGACAGGCATTAAGCACTGCAAATTCTGTAAAGAAAAGGTACCTCATAACCACCCTAAGTTTTTGCAGTGGCCCAGAATCCTGTCTGTAAACTACATCACTCACAGTTGTCCCAACTTCTGGATCCAAGAGAACCTTGAGCTAGTCCTGATCCTTCTTTACTATCTGCACAGTCATGGCCATGGCACTGTATATAACACAAACAAGGAATGAACCATGTAGTTCGTCTATGTATTCAGACCCAGAAACTGAAAATCTGTAACTTTCGGAAATCCACTGTAACCCTATCAAGATGTACAGGGATCAAAAAAACCTTGGTCAGGCAGTAATACGTGCAGGATTAAGTACTATAGAGTCACGTTTAGCCACCACATTCATTCTTTTTTATTCTGGGAATCTACTTTATCAATAACTCAAGCATTTCTAGATAAATTATTTTCCTTTTGGTTCTCATATGGCACTGTGCTTTGAGGTAGGTACCAGAGGGTAACGGGCGCGCGCAGGTCTGCTTCTGGTAGGGAACCTCGTTCTAGGAGACCACCTCACCTTCCCCTGTCCCGAAGGCCTCTGGTCCCTCTTCCTGGCTCTCACACTGCCCGATTTCTTTAGATCAAAAGCTACCCTGCGACAATAGTCAGAGCTGCAACATTTCTGTCCGAGACCAGTGGAAACTACAAGTCCCGGCAGCCCTCGCACCAGGCCAGCCCCCTTAACCTCCGCCCGGAATGAGTCCCAGAACCCTCCGCGATACACCAGGGGCCTCGAAATAGAACAAAACCGGCCGGTGGGGGAGGGGGTTAGGCGGAGACCGCTGGGGACACAGGCGGAGGGTAAGGGACGTGCTGCAGATGGCGAGGATTCCCAGCAGGCCTTCGGTCTTCCCCTCCCGTACCCCAGCTACTGGGCAAGAAAGACGCAGCCTGGGCCTTACTACTCCCTGGAAGCCGAGGAATGCCCCCACCCAGTTCCTTAGCCCTCTTCTTCGACGCAGCCGGCAGCTTCGATCCCAGCTGCCTTTTCATATACCCGTCCCCTGCTCAGACGCAAACCTCCAACTCGGGAACCGCAGCAGCTTTGCTGTCCACGGGCAAACGCAGAAACGCTGCTCAACAACCTCTTCCCAGAAGCCTCCGGCGCGGACTGCTTCCGGTCTGCTGGCCCGAGGGGGCGGGGAGAGGCGAAGCCCCGCGTTGCCAAGGAGACGCGCCCCGGGAGGGGGAGGGGCGACCCTATGACAATGACCACATTGAAACCGCTCTAGGCCGCGAGGCTCTCACAAGCGAGCAGCCCAGAGTTCCGTGTACAGCTTAAAAGAAAATGAAAGAACTCAGACAATTAGATAGTCTTTACAGTTTATCTCATGTGATCCTTAAAGTAAACCTATAAGGGCTTACTACATTGTGCCAGGCACAGCCTTCCATGCTTTACACATATTAAGTCGTGTTAGTTACAGAACAATCATCTGATACACTTCTGTTATCTCCACTTCACAGGTGAGATAACTGAGGCATAAGTAAATAACTAGTAAGTCGGAAGCAAGATTTGAAACCAAGGCATGATTCCAGCCTTGATTCCTACCGTCTGTACTAACCTACTGAGCTCAACTCGATGCCGAAGCATAGTGACAGTATAACTGCCCCATAGAGTTTCCAGGGAGCACCTGGCAGATTTAAACTGCCCACATTTTGGTTAGCAGGGGTAGCACTTAACCACTACGCCAACAGGGATTCCCTTCATCCCCTATATTAGAGAATGTTAATGTATTATGACCAATTTGTCTTCCAAGGAACAAGATGAGACAGGTTTAGAGCTTTGCAAAGTTGTCACAGTGAATTCCTACGATACAATGTCATTTTCTGACTTCTGGCTGAGCTCTAGCATTTTATACCACAAAACAACTGTGAAGTGGTTATAGTAAAATGCAAATCAGACCATTTCATTTCCCTGCATAAAGGCCTCCAATAGATCTCCACTGCCTTAAATATGACATAAAAACTTGTGTGGTCTGTCTCCAGCTTGACCCCTTTCACCTAAGCTCTTAGGCTCATGGGACCCAGAATTTTCAGCCTCATTATACCAAACCAAACCTATTGCCATCGAGTTGATTCTGACTCACAACAGCTGTATAGTACAGAACAGAATGGGCCCCATAGGTTTCCAAGGAGCTAGAGCTGACCCTTCAACCATGCTCTTAAACCACTATGCTACCAGGACTCCTCAACTTCACTACTTACCCTTAATACCACTTTTAGAAGTGACTATTTATTCATTTACTTAGGTTTTTTTTTTTTTTTTTTTTCCCTAAGTCCCATAGGACAAGGACTTTGTCTTATTCACCGGAGTATTCTTACCTGTTCTCAGGATGGGTACAGAGAGAACTCAATAAATATTCTTTGAATAAGTGAAATAATTTTGAGCTGAATATCTTGCTGCTTTTGCTAGGTCACATGTCAGGCATTAGACACTGCACAAAAAGAGTCCTGTTGTTTACAATCTCTGTAAGAACTATAGGTCCAGCGTTCCAGGAGTATTCTAAGATCCTCAGGCCCCAGCTTTCCACCTCATTCGAGAAGTCCCTTCTGCAAAGTGCCCTCATCCTCTGCTGGATGCTTAAAACTGTGAACAGATGAGCAGCGGATGGTATAGCACTGCTTTTCACTCTGACCAGATTGTTAGGTGTGACAGAGCAGAACTACCCCTGAGGATTTTGTAGACTATAATCTTGACAGGGACAGATCACTAGCTCTTTCTCCATATGAGCTGCTGGGTGAGTTTGAATTGTCAGCCTTTGAGTTAGCAGCCGAGCTTTTCACTGTTGGGCTAGCAGGGCTCCTCTATTTCCTCATAACTGCTGCTAATTCTGATGCCTCTTCCTTCCTTGTAGGAGACTTCAGAATCCTGCCTGCTGCCACCGGTCAGCTTAGCTGATCTTCCCAGTTTGCAGGATGCAGTGTGATCTGGTGACATCATCACTGTTGTAGTCCTAAAGATTAGTTGTAAAGACAGGTGACCTAACAGAATGCAGAACTTATTGAATATCATTAAGTACTACTAACAAGATAACTTTTGACACCAGCAGGGAACTGCCAGAAATTCAAGCCAGATTCAGAAGAGGTTATAGAACAAAGGATATCATCACTGATGTCAGATGGGTCTTGGCTGAAAGCAGAGAATATCAGAAAGGTGTTTAGCTGTGTTTTATCAACTACTCAGAAACAATCAACTGTGTGGATCATAGCAGATTATGGATAGCATTGCAAAGAATGGGAATTCCAGAACACTTAATCATGCTTCTATGGAAACTTATATGTAGACCAAGAGGCAAAACAAGGGGATACTTTGTGGTTTAAAGTCAGGAAAGGTGTGTGTCAAGCTTGTATTCTTTCACCATACATACTCAATCTGTATGCTGAGTAAATAATCAGAGATCTAGTCACAATGCAGCGTGTTACTCTGGGGCACCTAAATATAGGGACCAGCTCTATGTTAGTTCCTGTGACCTTGCATGTATCAACATAAGCCATGTAGGTAAATCTTGAACGGCAGCTGATTTGAGTGTTGGCAGAATGCCTCGTGAGCCTCCTGGAGCATGAGAGCAGAGGAGGCTTGCGAGGAGCTGCCACAAGGTCATTTCCCATTTGGCTCTGTAACTTCCAAAAAGGCTGTCATGAGAGTTCCTTATCACTTTTTGAGTTCTTAAGAGGCTTTCTTCCTCACCCCTCCTTCAGTACAGGGGCAGGATACAAAACTGCTTAGCTGCAACATAGCCTTGGCCCTTCAGCAACTGGCATTGCAGTCATCTGGCCCCTTTTGTTATGGTGCCATCATTTTGGTGTATAAGACAAAAGCTTATGAAGAGCTAGCAGTTTGGGCTATCCTCGCTTTCACTGGCTATGTAGGGAGTAATCCGTCTGAATAATAATAATAATAAACTCTGTTGTATTACCAGCCAAATCTTTCAATCATGTCTTGTGTATTCATGAATTAATGGTTAATTTAAAAACAAAAAACAAAGGACAGATACTCCTGGGTGCCAGAGATCCAGAGATGAATAAAATAAAGTAATGATTCTTGTATCTTGTTATCATCTTGTTTAGGGAATAATCAAAATAAAGACAAATATTTACAAGGCAGAGCACAAGTACTATACCAAAAAAATACAGAATATTATCAGGGGCAACTGTAAGTAGTTGGTGACTTATGCACTATCCTTCATAGCCTTGGAGTTTTTGAAATCTATTTTGTCTGATATTACTGTAAGCACTCTGACTTCCTTTGACTATTTTTTCATTATATAATTTTTATAATTTTACTTTTAATCTATCTATATTATTAAAAGGCAAAGATGTCACTTTGAAGACTAAGGTGTGCTTGACATAAGCCATGGTGTTTTCAGTCGCTTCATATGCATGTGAGAGCCAAGCAATGAATAAGAAAGACCAAAGAAGAATCAATGGCTTTGAATTATGGCGCTGACAAAGAATACTGAACTTAAACCACAGACTTCCAGAGTAACACACAAATTTGTCTTAGGAAAAGTACAGCCAGAATGCTCCTTAGAAACATGAATGGTGAGACTCCATCTGACATACTTTGAACATGTTGGTAGTAGGAATCATTTCCTGGAAAAAGATATCATGCTTGGTAGAGAGTCAATGAAAAAGAGGAAGACCTTCAAAGAGATGGATTGACCTGGTGGCTGCAACGAAGAGTTCAAGCATAACAACATGGGGAGGACAGTTCAGGACCCGGCAGTATTTCATTCTGTTGCACGTAGGGTCACTATGAGTCAGGACTAACTTGACAGCACCTAACAAAAAACACCAACACGTTATTTTAAAATGTTTATTTTAGAAAGCATATGGTTGAGTTTTGTCTTGATTTATCTGTTGTGACAACATCTGTCTTTTAATTGATGTGTTTACATTGACTATATATTGATAATTACTGATGATGAGAATATGGAAGTTAAAAACAAAGGATTGCTACCTGGGCAGTATGGCTGTTGTGGCAGAAACAACACCAGAGATGGCATGATAGAATTTTGTAAGACCGATCAATTATTCACTGCCATTACCTTTTTTCAAAAATATAAATGGTGATCGTACACATGCACTTCACCTGAAGGAAAACACAGGAATCAAGCTGACCATGTCTGTGGAAAGAGACAATGGAAAAGCTCAATGTCATCTGTCAGAACAAGGCCGGGGGTCGACTGTGGAACAGACCATCATGTTGCTCATATGCAAGTCCAAGTTGAAGCTGAAAAAATTTAAAACACATCCCCAAGAACCAAAACTAAAACCCTGAGTTTATCCCAACTGAATCTGGAAACTGTCTGAAGAATAGATTTAATGCATTAAACATTAATGACCAAAGACCAGACAAGTTGTGGGAAGACATCAAGAACCTCAAACATGAAGAAAGCAAAAAGTCATTGGAAAGACAGGAAAAAAGAAAAGGCCAAAATGGATGTCACAAGACATTCTGAAACTTGTTCCTGAACATAGAGTAGCTGAAGTGAATGGAAGACATGGTAAAGTAAAAGAATTGCTCAGAAGATTTCAAAGGGCAACTAGAAAAGACAAAGTAAAATACAATGAAATGCACAAAGATCTGGAGTTAGAAAATCATTAGGGAAAAACACGCTCAGCATTCCTGAAGCTGAAAACACTAAAGAAAAACATCAAGCCTCAAGTTGCAATTTTGAAGAATTCCAAGGGCAAAATTTTGAAATGATGCAGAAAATACCACAAGCAGAGGGAAGGAATACTCAGAGTACTGTACAAAACAAGAATTGGTCAACATTTAACCACTTCAGCAGGTAGCATATGATGAAGAACTGATATTACTAAAGGAATAAATCCAAGCTGCATGGGGGCACTGTTGAAAAACAAGGCTCCAGGAATTGATGAAATGCCAATTAAGATGTTTCAAGAAACAGATGCAACACTGAAGGTCCCTACTGAAATTTAGAAGACAGTTACCTGGCCAACTGACTGGAAGAGATCCCTATTTCTGCCTATTCCATAGAAAGTGATTCAACAGAATGTGGAAATGATCAAACAATATCATTAATATCACACACAAATAAAATTTGCTCAAAATCATTCAAAAGCAGTTTCAGCAGCACATCATCAGGGAACTGCCAGAAATTCAAGCCAGATTCAGAGGAGGATGTGGAAGGAGGTTATCACTGCTGATGTCAGATGGTTCTTAGCTGAAAGTAGAGAATATCAGAAAGATGTTTACCTGTGTTCTATTGATTATGCAAAAGCATTCAACTGTGTGGATCATAACAAATTATGGATAACATTGCAAAGAACGGGAGTTCCAAAACACATAATTGTGCTCCTGTAGATATCTGTACATAGACCAAGAGACTACCATTCAGACAGCAGAAAGGGGTGCTACATGTTTAAAATCAAGAAGGGTGTGTGTTAGAGTTGGATCCTTTCTCCATGCTAATTCAAACTCTCCGTTAGGCAAATAATCTGAGGAAATGAATTATAAGAAGAAAAACCGGGCTTTACATAGATGACAATACCTTGTTTGCTAAAAATAAAGAGGACTTGAAGCAATTACTTATAAGGATCAAAGACTATAGCCTTCAGTATGGTTTACTTAACATGAAGAAAACAAAAAATGCTTACAACTGGACAAATAAGCAACATCATGATAGTAATATAGAAATTATCAAGGATTTCATTTTACTTGGACCCACAATAACACCTATAGCAATCAAGAAATCAGGTGATGTATTGCATAGGGCAAATCTGCTACAAAAGACATCTTAAAAGTGTTAAATAGTAAAGAGGTCACTTTGAGGACTCAGGTGCACCTGATGGTAAGTAATTTCAATCACCTCATACGCATGAGAAAACTGAATAATGAGTAAGGAAGACCAGAGAAGAACCGATGCCTTTGGATTTCAATATTGGCAAAGAATGTTGACTACACCACGAACTGCAGAAGGACAAACAAGTCTGTCTTGGAAGAAATACAACCAGAGTGTTCCTTGGAAGTGAGGACAGTGAGACTTTGTCTCTTGTGCTTTGGACGTGTTATCATCAGGGACCAGTCCCTGAAGAAGGACATCATGTTTGGTGGAGGGTCAGTGAAAGAGAGGAAGACCTTCAGGGAGATGAGCTGAAACAATGGCTGCAACAGTGGGCTCCTACACGACGATGGTTGTGAGGACGGCACAAGACTGGGCCATGTTTTGTTCTGTTGTGCACAGGGCTATTAGGGTCGGGAGCAACTCAACAGCATCTAACAACAGCAACAACATTTGCACCATCTTCTTTTAATATGATAATTGATATGTTTAGATTTAGGTTTATCCTTTTATTTTTGTATGTGTCTGCTCTCTGTATTTTATTTCTTTTTCCCTATTTCTTTGGAATTACTTAAATATTTTAATTTATCATTTATGTTTTTAACCGTATCTCTTTATACAGTTTTTAGTGGTTGCTCTAGACAATATAATGTAAATACCTAATATTTCGCATTTTACTTAAAATTTATACTTCTTCAGATGAAATTTGGCAACTTTACCATCATAAAAGACCCCTTACTCTTCTTCCTTTATGTTGTAGTCCTCATACGTGTTATATTTGCATACATTGAAAACCACATCAAATGATGTTATGATTTTGCTTCCAATTTTCATGTATATTTTAAAGAAATTAAGGAAGGATAGTCTATTATATTTATTTTGTGTTGTGCTTTAGGTGAAAATTTACAGCGCCAGTTAGTTTAGCACTCAAAAAATTTATACATCAATTTTTCTGTGTCATTTATTACAATCATTGCAATGTGTCAGCACTCTCCCCTTTCCACTGCAGGTTCCCCAAGTCCATTTGTCCAGTTTTCCTGTCCCTTCCTGCATCCTTATCTTTACTTTTGGGCAAGTGATGCCATTTGGTCTTAGTCAACTGACCAAGAAGTGTGTTCCTCACATGTGCTGTTTGTTTTACACACCTCTCTAATCTTTGGCTGGGAGCCCTGGTTGCACAGCTCAGGTTGCTTACTCAAAATTTGGCAGTTTCAGTCTACTAACCATCCCTTGAAAATCCTGTGGGACAGGTCTACTCTGTCTTAAAGGCTCACTATAACTTCAAATCAACTTGACTGCAGTGGGTACAGATATGGTAACCTCTGTCTGAAAGGTAAACATAGAGATTGTCTTCACTTCTTAATTATCTGGGACCAGTCTTGGGAATTGCTTCTGTCGCTGTCAGACCCGTAAGCCTGGGATTTTTTTGTGAATTTCCATTTTGCTCTACATTTTTTTTCCTGCTCTTCCCAGGACCATCTATTGTGATCCCTGTCAGAGCAATCAGTGGTGGTTGCTGGGTGCCATCTAAATCTTCTGGGCTCAGGCTAGTAGAAGATGTGGTACTTGTGGACTATTAGTCCTTTGGTCTAATCTGTTTCCTGTGCCTTTTGTTTTCTTCATTCTCCTTTGTTCCAGACAGGATGGGACCAGTAAATGTATCTTAAATGGCCCCTCTAAGTCTTTTAAGACCCTGCTTAGATGCTACTCACCAAAGTAGGATGTAAAACATTTTCTTTATCAACTGTGCTTGCCAGTTGACCTAGTTGTCCCTAGAAACCATGGTCCCAGCCTTCAGCCCCAATAACTTGGTCTTTGAAGGTTGTTGGTTATGTCTGGATATCTTCTGCAACTTTGCCTTGGTCAGGTTGTGCTGAGTTCCCCTGTATTTTGTGTTATGTTTTCTTTCATCAAAGTTAGTACTTGTCTACTATCTAGTTAGTGATTCCCCCTCTAGTCTTCTTTTTCCTTGTAACCATCTGTTTTAGTCATCTAGTGTTGTTATAATAGAAATACCACAAGTGGATGGCTTTAACAAAGAAGTTTATTTTCTCACAATCCAGTAAACTGGAAGTCCGAATTCAGGGCACCAGCCTCAGGGAAAGGCTTTCTGTCTCTGTCTGCTCTGGACAAAGATCCTGTGATGCATCAGTCTTCCCTTGGTCTGGGAGCATCTCAGTGCAGGAACCTCAGGTCCAAAGTGTACACTCTACTCCTGGCACTGATTTCTTGGTGTATGACGTCCCCACTTTTCTCCGCTTGCCTCCATCCCCTATATCTCAAGAGACTGGCGCAAGACACTATCGCACCAATACAACTACCACTCACCCATTTTACTACATCAGAATGACAGAGTCCACAACTCGTAGAAAAACCACATCAGATGGCAAAATAGTACACAACCACACAATACTGGGAATCATTACTCCTCCATGCTAACAGACATTTCGAGGGGACACAATTCAGTCCATGACACCATCAAAGATTGGTTTGTTTTTTTCTGTGTGTAAATCTTTCTTTAGGTTTTTACAATAGTGGTCTTATACAATCTTTGGCCTTTTGTTAACTATTTCACCCAGAGTAATGCCCTCCAGAATCGTCCGCGTGCTGAGCTGTTTCACAGAGTCTTCATTCTTTATTGTTTTATAGTACTCCATTGCCTGTACCTACCATAATATATCTATTCATTTGCGATGGCTCAGG
The DNA here is from genome assembly GCA_028571685.1 of Heterohyrax brucei. Lineage (NCBI taxonomy): Eukaryota > Metazoa > Chordata > Mammalia > Hyracoidea > Procaviidae > Heterohyrax > Heterohyrax brucei. Next base: position 44,978,644 of record CM053152.1, read on the forward strand.
TTGTTTCTATCTTCTTGTTGTTGGGAATAGTGCTGCAATGAATGCAAGTTTCTATATCGCTATTTTTGTGATGACTCTTCGTTTTCTAAGCTATCTTCCTCGGAGTAAGATGCAGCATTTCTATTTCTAGCTTTTTAAGGATGCACCATATTGTTTTCTACAGTAGTTGTATCATTTTACATTCCTACCAACAGTGCATAGGAGTTCCAATGTCCTTGCAACTTTCTCAATATTTATTAGTTTTTGTTTTTTTGATTAGTGACAGTAATGTTAGGGTGACATGGTATTTCATTGTAGTTTAGATTTGCATTTCTCTAATGGCTAATAATCTCAAGCATTTTCTCATGTCTGTTAGCTGCCGAAATTTGTTCTTTGGTGAAGTATCTGTTCATATTCTTTGCCCATTTTTAAATTGGATTACTTATCTTTTTATTGTGGTGGTGGTGAAGTATTTTATACACTATCAGAGATCAGACCCTTGTCAGATATGTCTTGCCAAAAGCCAAGTGCCGTCTATGTCATAGTCATTTTTTCCCCCTCCAGTCTGTAGTTTGTCTTTTTACTCTACTTTTGATGAGTGTATAACTGTTTAATTTTCAGGAACTCCCAGTTATCTAGTTTGGCTTCTGGTGTTTGTACATTGTTGGTTATATTTTTTCTGCTAATGTCATGTATTTGGGCCTCTAGTGTTGTCCTTATTTTTCTTCCATGATCTTCATTGTTCTAGGTTTTATATTTCAATCTTTGATCCTTTATGAGTTAGGTTTTATGTATGGTGTGAAGTATGGGTCTTTTAAAAATTTTGTTTACAAGCAGACATCCCCTTTGTCAGCACCATTAGTTAAACAGACTGTCTTTTCTCCCCATTTAATGGATTTTGTTTGGTTCTTTGTCAAACATTACCTGACCATAGGTGGATGGATTTACATCTGGGTTCCAATTCTGTCCTTTCATTTTACCAGGCTCTTTTGATTGTTGTGGCTGTACAGTAGGTTATGAGATCAGACAGTGTGAGGCCTGCTACTTGTTTTCTTTCCCTTCAAGTAATGTTTTGCTTATCTGGGGCCTCTTCACTTTCCATATAAAGATGGTGATTAGTTTTGCCATCCCATTAAAGAATGCTGTTGCTATCTAGATCATGATTCCATTATGTTTGTAGGTAGCTTTGGGTAGAACTGGTATTTTCACATTGTTTAGTCTTGCTATCCATAAGCATGGCATGTTTTTCCATTTGTGTAAGTTTCCTTTAGTTTACAGCTCTAATGTTTTGCAGTTCCTGTGAATAGCACTTTTATGTCCCTGGTTAAATTTGTTCCTAAGTATTTTATCTTCTTAGGCACCAGTATGAATGGCATTGTTTTTCTAATTTCTTTTTTGATGTTCTCTTTGTTAGTATGTAAGAATCCAAATGATATTTATATGCTGATCTTGGATCCTGCTACTCAGCTATATTTTTCTATTAGTTCCAATAGTTTCATTGTGGAATTTTGTGGTTCTGTATGTATAGTACTTTCACTTTGTTTTCACATTTAGGTGGCTCTTCACTCATTCTTAATGATCCAAGTTGCTCTCTGGTATCATTTCCCTTTCTTCTGAAGGACTGCCATTAGCATTTATTTTAAAGCAGTTCTGCTTGTAAGAAATTTTCTTAGTTTTGCTTTAGGTGAGAATGTTTTTATTTCACCATCATTTCTGAAAGATATTTTTACTGCATACAAAATTCTGGATTGACAGTACTTTAAAAATGTGTTCCACTTCCTTCCAGCCTCTATAGTTTCAGATAGTAAATCTTCAGTAATAATAGATTTAAAAAAACTTTTTTTTGTAACTATCTGAAATGTATTTTCTCCAGCTGCTTTCAGAATAGTTTGTTTTTGTTTTCAGCTGCGATTCTTAAGATTTTCCCTGGCTAATTCTTTTTAGAAGTAGACTGCTGGGTCCTTCTTCCTAGTTTGTTATAGTATAGAAGCTCCACTGAAATCTGTCTACTATGGATGACCCTGCTGGTACCTATATACCAGTGGCATAGCTTCCAGAATCACAGCAATAAGCAAGCTTCCACTGGTAGACAAGTGGGGGCTGCTCACTCTGTCTTTATTCCTTCTGTCAGCTAAGATGCCCATTCAATGCATCAGCCCAGAACTCTACAGGGTGACACAGTCTCCTACCAGCTAAGATACCCAATCAACACAATCAGCCCAGACCACTGGATCATACCAAATTGTGGCTAACATTGCATAAAATGGGAAATCCAGAACACTTTGTTGTGTTCTTAAGGAATCTGTATATGGATCAAGAGGCAGTCATACAAACAGAACAAGGGGATACTGCATGGTTTAAAGTCAGGAAAGGTATGTGACAGAGTTGTATCCTTTCACCCTACCTTTTCAATCTGTATGTTGAGCAAATAATCCAAGAAGCTGGATTCTATGAAGAAGAATGAGGCATCAGGATTGGAGGATGATTCATTAACAACCTGCGTCATGCAGACAACACCAGCTTACTTGCTGAGAGTGAAGAAAATTTGAAACACTTACTGATGAAGATTAAGGAAAACAGCCTTCAGTATGGATTGCACCTCAGCATCAAGAAAAAATCCTCACAACCAGGACCAGTAAGCAACAGTGGCATAAATGGAGAAAGGATTGAGGTTGTCAGGGATTTCATTTTACTTGGGTCCACAATCAACAACCACGGAAGCAACAGTCAAGAAATCAAAAGATGCATTGCACTGGGAAAATGTGCTGCAAAAGATCCCTTTAAGGTATTCAAAAGTAAAGATGTCACCTTGAAAACTAAAGTGCACCAGGCCGGCACCATGATATTTTCAATTGCTTCATATGCATGTGAAAGCTAGACAATAAACAAAGAAGACAGAAGAAGAACTGATGCCTTTTAATTGTGGTTTTGGAGAAGAATGTTGACTGCACCATGGACCACCAAAAGAATACATCTGTCCTAAAGATGGCAAGACTGGGTCTTATCTACTTTAGACATGTTGTCAGAAGGGATCAGTTCCTGGTGAAGGAGATCATTCTTGGTAGTGGGGAAGGTCAGTGAAAAAGAGGAAGACCCTTGATGACATGGATTGACACAGTGGCTGCAACAGTGGGCTTAAGCAGAAAAACAATTGAGGATATGGAGCAAGACATTCTGTTGTGCATGGGGTCGCTATGAGTTGGAACTGACTTAATGGTAGGCAACAACAACAGTTTTCAGCAGCTGATTATGTTATTTCTGGCCATGTGTTTGAGGTTATCCTATTTTAGGTTTGCTGAGCTTCTAAGGTCTGTAAGTTTAGGCCTTTTGTCAATTTGAGTTTTCAGCTATTCTTTTTTTTGCTCTAAGATTTTTGTCTTTTGAGCATATGACACAAATGTTAAACCTTTTGGTACCATCCCACAGAGTCCTGGAAGCTCTTACTCCTCACTTCTCATTTTCCTTCAGTTGCTTAGATTGGAAAATTTCTATCAATATTATCTTCTAATTCACTGACTCTTTGGTTTGTTGTCTCCATTTTGTCATTGGGTCCATCTAGTTTAGTATTGAAAATTCCAAAGTTTCCATTTGGCTCTTCTCTGTATCTTCTATCTCTCCCCTTATGCCTCCTACCTTTTTATTTCTTCACCTTCACTTCCTAAGCATGGTCATAATACCTGCTTCAAAATCTTTTTTTGTCATTCCAAATCTGTCACCTCAGGGTTGATGTCTGTTGATTTTTTTCTTCTCAAATTGAATTTCTTTTTGTTTGTTTTTTTCTTCCTATGCCACGTAATTTAGATTGTATCCTCTTTTGAATGTTATATTATCAGATTCTGTGAACTAAATCCTAGGGTAGTTTTCACTTTTTTTTCTTAGCAAGTAATGGAATGGTAGGATCAGCTCACAAGTTCTTATTTGCATTCTGTAAGCTATGGTTCCAATGTCATTTCAGTTTTCAAATATTTCCCATGTAATATGGATCTGTCCCTCATAAGTGCCACCCAGTGGTTAGTCTGAGGCTCAGGAAGTAGTCTACTCAGTAGTTCAGTTCTCAGTATCTATGATCTGCTATATAGGGTCAGAGTTACAGATGCACAGTTCAGAGGTTAGCAAAGGAGTTCATACACAACTTCATGGGATACTTGATCTCCTTTCTCTTCACAGTAGCTTCAACACTTTGCAGCTGCCTGGGGCCTCTTTTACCAGCCCTCCAGATTTAAATCAGGAGTTTTACTTTCCCCACTCTGCTGCTTGCTTCTCTCAACTCCATCTGCACCCTGGTCTAACCAGTGAGAGGACACAGAGAGATTAAAATTGGTGAGGATTTGCACCATGCTGTTGGCACCAAGAAAACCTGATGGCTTAGTGGTTAAGTGCTACAGCTGCTAACCACGGGTTAGTAACTCAAATCTATCAGACACTTCTTGGAAACTCTGTAGGGCAGTTCCACTCTGTCTATAGGGTCTCTATGAGTCAGGATCGACTAAGCAACAATGGTTTTTTTTTTTTTTTCTTTCAGCTGGGACTAAGGCTTCTCTAATGATAGAAGAGAATTCGGAACCTTCTGTATTTAAGGAAGCATCCTGGCAATCAACATCATTGTTATGTTGCTGCCGCTCTGATTGCTACCACATTGACTAGGGTCTGGACTGGAAGAGAAGGAAAAACTGAAGAAAAAATATGTGCACTTTCTCCCATTCTCTTCTGATCCTTGGAGTCTTCCTTTTTGGGGAATAGCATTTCTTTTGGAGTTTCTTTTCTGTTTGCTCTTTATATTCACTGCAGAGTTTCAGGGCACCTTTGACTGCAGGCCAGGGAATGCCAAGAGAGAAAAAAGGGCATATTTCTAGCCAATCCAGTGGAACTTCAAATTCTGATTTCCTTCCCCAATCTGCTAACTGTTATTTTTACTTTGAGAGTCTTTAAATAGTTGCTCCATGCATCTTGTCTAGGATTCGTAATTGTATTCGATGGGAGAGATAGGATAGAGTTCGTTTACTTCATCTTCCCTGCAACTAGAGCCTCTGCTCACATTTTCATCCTTTCTTTTCTCTTACTTATCCTGGTTTTAAACTTCTCTTCCCCTTAGCCCATTCTCCAGCTTCTTAACGTGGATAACTGGGTCAATTTCTGCTTTTCTAATATAAGCATCTAAGAAGAGCACATGAGGGCTTCAGCCCTGCCTCTCTGCAGTTTTCTTAGCTCTTCCTTCTACTGTGTGTTGGCTTCACCTTCCAGCTGCTGCAGGCTCCCTGGAATCACAACCAGTCACAACAACAACTGAAGATAGAAAAGTATTCATCTCTTTTGCATATCCCCCCCCAACTTTACTTTTCTTTTTTTTAGAAGAATGCAAAATTTGCCAGAAGTCTACAACAGATTTTCCCTCCTGTCCTCCTGGCCTGGATTGATTGACATGCCTATTCTTAACTGAAGCACTTGCAGATAGAATGAAATTATCATGATTGAGTTAGACTAATCATTCAGGGTATAATATGTCTTGGGAAGCCAACCTATAAAACCATCTAGTACCAAGATGTTAACAGACAGCAAATAAAAAGGCACCTTAACCAGCCAATTCAGTTCTCTTGCAGCCCACTGATGTATTCAGCTGGAGTTATTCTACACAGAACCTTGACAACTTGCTCAGTGGAGAGACCAAGGCCAGCAAAGTTGCACAGAAAAAAAAAAGTATCCATCTAGCTGATCATCAGCACTGGCACTGGAGCTTTGTACTTTCTGTAAGCTGCTTCACAATGTCACTGAAGCCTTTGAATATAAGCTAGTTGAATTTAGCTAAATTCAACCTCAGTTATGAATAAGAGACCCAGACAATAATGTACAATCTATTGGGTAAAATTTCAAGAATAAATACAGTAATTAATTTATCATATAGCATCATACAAGGAAATACTTTGAATCCAAGGTGGAAACCACAACTAATTTTAATATTACTAGGCATCCAAGGTTTGTGGCTGACATAGACCATTTGAATGCTCTTCCATGGGTCCTGTGGTAGTCTTTTCATCTATCCTTAATGTTAGTAGCAAAAGGAACATGATTTTGGCTCACATTCCATTACTGTATACTGGCTCATTATTTCACTATGAGCCATGCACTGTGTCACACACTTTGGAAACTGGTGAATGAGGCAGCCCATGCTCTCAAAAAGCATAAACTGGTGGAGGCAGTATAGAAACAGATATAGTGTTCATTTATTGGAGTAAAGTCACGCACTGCTTGTTGAATATGGAAAGAAAAATTAAACTTATTTTTTTATAACTAGTATATTTTTGTTTCTTGAATCCCAACATCAGTGGGTAGATGGATTGTAGAAGAAAGGAGTTCAACTACATATGTTGCTTTTTCTTCCCTCTCCTCTTTTCTGTCTTCCACGTTTCGGAAAGAGGGCTTAAATTCCCTTGGAGCAAGATGGTGCTGTGGAGAGGGTCTTAGATGGGCGTGCTGTCTCCCTGATCCTCTCTGGTCTCTATTCTTGGCAGCTGATCTGCTCTAGCATTCATTCATCAAACCTGTAGCAACAAAGGATCTATTCTTTGGCTAGGTTAGGGACTAATATCCATTCCTTGAGTATTTGACTCTATCTTGACTCTAGGAGGAGCAATAGATCCCTTCTAAGGTCTGAGTGAGACTCACAGCTAATCTTGGGCCTAGGGGCATCCTGTATCTATTAGCTACAGGATCCACAAGGTTATTTTGTACAACTGTCCCAACTGTCTAGATAACACAATCACCTATTTTCCAAAATCTCCACTGAGCATAAAGAACTGTTGAATCTTCAGTGTGACAGGTTAGCTGATTTGAGTACTAATTTGGGAGTACTAATTTAAACCCTTTGACTAATATTGCACTGACACTTTTAAAAGGGTCCAGTGTTAGATCACAGGTAATCTATTCAGCAGTTGTCCTCACAAGGGATTCAAGAAAAGCAGACCTCTCTCACTCTTTCCGGGCTGTCTCCTAAATGCTTTCCGAGTTTCCACAGGGGTTGGGATACAGAGCTGAAAGGATATCCTTTATTTAAACCTCTCTTTGTCTCACTGTTTTGAGTGCCAGGGTTTTATTTTTCTTTTTGCTACATAGTGACTTTTTTGAAAACACAAATGGTGATTATACAAATGGACTTTGCTAGATGAAATAAACATTAATCAAACTGACTACATCTGTGGAAAGAGAAGATGGAGAAGCTCATTAAGAACAAGGAACAGGGGCCAAGTGCAGAACAGAACCTTAATCGCTCTTCTTAACTTCAACATTCAAGTTGAAGCTAAAAAAAATGAAAACGAGTCCTTGAGTGCCCAAATATGACCTTAAATATACTCTATCTGACTTTAGAGACAATCTCAAGAATAGACTTGACACACTGAACACCAGTGACTGAAAACCAGACAAGCTGTGGAATGACATCCAGGACATTACACATGAAGAAAGCAAAGGTCACTAAAGAGACAGAAAAGGAAGAAAAAATGAAAATGGGTGTCAGAAGAGACTAAAACTTACTGTTGAACATAGAACATTTGCCTAAAGCAAGTGGAAGAAATGACAAAACGAAAGAGCTTAACAGAGGATTTCAAAGGGTGGCTTGAGAAGACAAAGGAAAGTATTGTAATGAAACATGCATGTGTAAAGACTAAAGTCAGAAAATCAAAAGGGAAGAATACACTCAGCATCTGACAAGCTGAAAGAACTCAGGAAAAATTTCAAGCCTCACATTGCAATACTGAAGGAGCCTGTACATCTCTAACCAAAAGATCAGCAGTTCAAATCACCCAGTGCTCCTTGGAAACTCCATGGTACAGTTCTACTCTGACCTACAGGGTCACTATCATTCGGAATCGACTCAGAGACAGTGGCTTTTATGGGCAAAACACTGAACGATGCAGGAAGCAACATAAAAAGATGGAAGGAATACAGTCACTGTATCTAAAAGAACTAATTGATATTCAGCCGCTTCAGGGGGTAGCATGTGATCAAGAACTGACGGTACTGAAGGAAGAAGTCAAGCTGCAGTGAAGGCATTGGCAAAAAATAAAACTCCAAGAATTGATGAAATACCAATTGAGACTTATCAACACACAGCTGCAGTGTTGGAAGCACTTACTCATGTATACTAAGAAATTTGAAAGACAGTTATCTGACCAACCAAGTGGAAGAGATCCATATTTGTGCTAATCCCAAAAAAGGTTATCCAACAGAGGGTGGAGATTATCAAACAATATCGTTAATATCACATGCAAGTAAGAGTTTGCTGAAGATCACTCAAAAGCAGTCACATCAGTACATCGACAAGGAACTGCCAGAAATTCAAGCCAGTTTCAGAAGAGGACATGGAATGAAGAATATCATTGCTGGTGTCAGATAGATCTTGGCCAAAAGCAGAGAATATTAGAAAGATGTTTTTTTTTATTGACTATGCAAAGGCATTCAAATCTGTGGGTCATAACAAATTACAGATAACAAGGCAAAGAATAGGAATTCCAGAACACTTAATTGTGTTCCTGTGGAAACCTGTACATAGACCAAGAGGCAGTTGTTTAGACAGAATAGTTGATGCTGTGTGGTTTAAAATCAGGAAAGGTGTGTGTCACAATTGTATACTTTCAGTGTATTTATTCAATTTGTATGCTGAGCAAATTATCCAAGAGGCTGGACTAAATGAAGAACGTGGCATTCTGACTGGAGGAAGAATCATCAACAACCTGCCATATGCAGATATAGAACCCTGCTTGCTGAAAGTACAGAGGACTTGAAGCATTAACTGATGAAAATCGAAGACTACAGCCTTCAGTGTGAATTACATTTTCACAAAAACAAAAACAAACTAACAACAACAACAAAACCTCTTCACACCTGGATCAATAAGCACTATCACAATTAATGAAGAAAATATTGACATTATCAAGGATTTCACTTTACATGGATCCACAGTTAACACCCATGGAAGCAGCAGTCAAGAAATGAGATGTATTGCACCAGGCACATCTGCTGTAAAAGATCTTCTTAAAGTGTTAAAAAACCAAGATGCCACTTTGAAGGCTAAGGTGTGCCTCGCTCAAGCAATGGTAGTTTCAGTCACCTCATATACCTGTGGAATCTGGATAATGAATAAGAACAAAGAATGGATGCCTTTGAATTATGTTTGTGAACAATATTGACTGTACTACGTATTGTCAGGAGAAGAAACAAATCTGTAAGAATTGTGGCACACAGGTCAAATAAAGTTAAGAACAGAAAGAGAGATCAGTGGCAGGTTTGAGTTTTATTGGTGCGCTCCCAGGCAAATTCTCAGAGCTCCTCAGTGAGAGCCAGAGAAATCATGCATTTGAGTTGAGGAAGGCGGTTTATATAGGGTGAATGGTCTCTGCCCTGTGTGGACCTTGGTGGGGACTGAGGTAAAATGCCGGAGCCAACAGGATTCAGGTACAAAAAACCATCGAATTAGCATGAAGGTGGTGGTGCCTTTGTGGGGTGAGATGGAGTAAGAGGACGGGAGCCAACGGAAAGTGGATGGAGTGAGCAGCTTTATTAGCACATAAAAGAACTAGGGACTTTCCAAGAAGGGAGGGACCCTTCTGGAAAAGGGGAAGTTTGGGGAAAGGGGTGCGCCTGAGGGGACCTGCCTGACAAAATCCATCTCGGAAGAATGCTCCTTAGAATTGAGAATGGTGAGATTTTGTGTGATGTATTTTGGACAAGTCCAGAATTATTATCAGGACCAGCCAGCCCCTGACGGAGGACATCATGCTTGTGAAGTATGTGGTTGGTAGGTGTCATTGACTAGCTTTTCGTAGTAACCCTGTGTACAACAGAAACATTGGCAGTTATGTTTGAGCCCACTGCTGCAGTTACAGTGTCAGTCCATCTTACTGAGGTTTTCCTCTTTTTTAATGACTCTCTCCTTTCTCAGGCATGATATCCTTCTCTGGGGACTAGCCTGATAATATGTCCAAGGTGTGTGAGATGAAGTCTCACCATCCTTGCTTCTAAGGAACATTTCATTTTTAAGAATTTAATTTTAATTGGATCCACAATCCCCATCCATGGAAGCAGCAATCAAGAAATTAAAAAACAGTAACTGTATCAGTGAAAAAGAGATAGACCCTCACAGACGTAGACTGACACAGTGGCTATATGGACTGAAACCCAGCAACATTGTGAGGATGGCACAGGACCAGGCAGTGTTTTCTTCCTTTATACACAGGAGGTCTATGAGTAAGAACCAACTTGACGACACCTAACACCACCACCACCTACAGACTTCTTCACAAGGCGTCCTTCATTCTACTTCTCTTCACTGGGACCATATTTTAACTTTAATATTTTTGAAAAGTATTTTATTTCAAATTAAGAACAGATTTTTATGGACTCAACAGAAGGGTGTGATGGTGATAGTCCACCTTCTCTTGGGGTGTTAGAGAAGGAGTCCTCGAAGAAGTGACATTTAAACTAAGCCCTGAAGAATACACAGGTGTAAATAACATGTAGAAGAGAATAAAGGGCAAAAGAAAGATAATGCAAAGGCCCAAAGCAGAAGTACTTCTGAAAATTCAGAATGGGTGGAGACAGGCTCCAAGGAACACATGGCAAGAGACAAAGCTGTAATGATTAGCTGCAGTCAGATCCCGAGGAGCCTGAAGAATATTAAAGAGTTTTGATCTATCTTAAAAGCAACGGGAAACTCATGTTTTAAACAAGAAAGGACATGAGTTTTGTGCTTTAGAAAGATCACCCTGGTTGAAAGACGTAAATACATATTGTTGCTGTTAGGTGCTCTCCAGTTGGTTGCAACTCACAGTGACCCTACGAACAACAAAATGAAACACTGCCCGGTCGTGTATCATGCTCACAATCGTTTTTTTTATGCTTAAGCCCATTGTTGCAGCCCTTGTGTCAGTCCATCTCATTGAAAAGTCTTCCGCTTTTTCACTGACTCTCCACTTTACCTTGATGATGTCCTTCTCCAGGGACTGATCCCACTTGACAATGTGTTCAAAGGATGTAAGACACAGTCTCAGCATCCTTGCTTCCAAGTAGCACTCTGGTTGTACTTCTTCCAGAACAGATGTTTGTTCTTTTGGCAGTCTATGGTACATTCAATATCCTTCTCCAACACCACAATTCAGAGATGTCAATTCTTCTTCTTTCTTTCTTATTCATTGTCCAGCTTTTGCATGCATATGATGAGACCGAAAATACCATGGTTTGGGTCAGGCACACCTTAAATCTTCAAAAATGCATATGAAGCGGGAAAAATTAAGGCCCATTTTGCTCCTCCTCACCCAACTAATAGGCAATATCCTCAATTTTTCAAGGATATGCTGGAAAAGTATTCAGTTGAAGGCCAGCGCACATCTCCATATTTAAATTTTGAAAAGGATTCTGAAAGAAGGCACAGGGTGAGTCAAGAAGAGGGGCCACAACTGGTGGTCTTCACGGTCTTGAAGAGGAGGGAAGGCTAGTAAGAGAACAGAAAGGAGACATCCCTCCTTTATTCTAGAGAAGAGAAACAGGAAACAACGGATGAGGATGAAGATTAAGTTGGCAAATTTAGTGACAGGAAGTTCTAATAGTTCTCATTTCCCTGCTCCCACTGTAATGCAGGAGGCAAAACCATAGTTATCTGTCCAAAAGGCAGAAGGTGAGAAAGGGGCAGGGTGGCAAACACTGCTGGCTGATCCAACAGTTGTTTCCAATCCTTCATGTCCCACTGCTTTTAACTGCAGAGACTGAAAACACTTGTTTTACCAGCTACAGTTGCAACAAGGAAACAAAGAAATTTTACCTATTTCTTTTAAAAAAACGTTTCACTTTTCCTGGTAAAGAACACAGGCATGGCTGGTGATTCTCCCCTCTTTCTCCTTGACTTAACCCCTGATGCAGTTTCTGGATCTCATAAATCCAAAAAAATCACTCACAAGGGAAAACCCACAAGGACAGATGCCAACCAGATGAGTCACCATCCAGCTGCCAATTGAGAGCCACCAGCAACCCGCCCTCCTATTTGTACAAGTCACCAAAGGTCGACTTTGCATCCCAAAGCATTATGAACTAGTGTAGAAAGATGTCAGGACGGTGGTGAACATCTGACTTAGTCCCTGAAGAGAATGAATGAAAGGTAAAGGTACATAGAATACCAGTGTTTTAGTCAGCTAGGGCTGCTCTAACAGAAATACCAGAGTGGATGGTTTTAACAAAGAAAGATTTATTCATACACAGTCTGGTAGGCTTCAAGTCCATATTCAGGGTGCCTGCTCCAGGGGAAGGCTTTCCCCTTGTCGGCTCTGGAGGAAAGTCCCGTATTGCAGCAGTCTTTGTCCACGGAGCATCTTGGCACAGGAACCTCAGGTCTGAGGGGCGTGCTCTTCTCCCAGTGCTTCTTGCTTGATGTTACGAGGATCCCAATTCTCTGCCTGCTTCTCCGTCCTTTTATCTCTCATAGGATGAAAGGATTAAGGGTGGGGCAAGCCACATTCCAGGGAAACTCCATTTGCAGTGGACCAGAGAGGTGATCTTATGAAAGGATTTCCAGTCCCACCCTAATCCTTTAACATACAGCATAGGAAAACCACAAAATAGAGGAGAGTCACAAGATCCTGGGAATCATGGCCCAAGCCACATGGCTACACATATTTTTGAAGGGACACAATTCAATCCATGACAACCAGGTAACACTGAAGACTCCAAAGTAGTGAAATTCATCATATAACACTCCATTTCACTTGGAGTATCTGCAATCCCTGGAAATGAATGGGTGTGCTAGTGTCATACTGATTTTTTATCAAGGTTCGCCCAAGGCATGCCATTAAGTGGTAACTCTCTTTTACATAACTAGAATCTTCTAGTTATCAGGATACCTATCTAAGAGCTAAATGACTCAAAGTACGGAGAAACATCCTTTTAAAGATTCACCTCCAATCTGTATTTAAATGGTATACACTCACACTATACTGTGGCAGAAAAGTTCGGGTTATTCAATGAAGAGAACACATCCTTGCAAAATTTACATCAGCACCAAGTGAAGACATTTTCCTCAGAACACGTGATTTAAACTGTTATTCTCATAGGACCTAATCAACACTCTTTCCATAATTAAGCGGTAAGTCAAAATACACATATCTCTGAGGCATCTGTTGCTTTATTGGATAGCTTGTTCCTCTTTCATTACAAATAAAAAGAGCCCCAAATAATGTCTACAATTTAGTAACAGTAAAATACACAAAACCCAATGTGTTTACATTCACTAAAGCTATAAAGCACAATTTCAGAAAATTCTGTAATTGTATAAGCCAAATACTATCTTGTAATTATCAATATATTAACCAGAGTACATTAGTCACACATTTATTTCTGGAGTTCCTCTAAGCACTAGATACGGTCATACTTTGAGACTAAAACATTTATACTTCATAAAGATCCCAATCGATGTTTACAGTGAGCGTCCCCCTTCCATTTTTCTTCCAAGAACTTTCACATCTGGTGTTTTCCTCTACACTGACTAAACTATAGCATCACGGGATACACAGTGTAATGCTACTGTAATACGTAAGTTTTATGAAGAACCTCTGGAAGAGAACATTACATTGTACTATCAAAATAATTTTAATAATATAAAAATCATGTTAAACAGGGAATCTAAAATTTCTTGCTATTCAAGATATTTTAAAAATACCTGGACAATTTAGGTTTGACAGTTGTTTACATGGGACTGCTGTGGGCTCTTTATAAGTTGAAATTCAGTGATGCCCTCTTTTAAGTTTCACAGTCTCACTTGATGACGTGTCTGAAAACTCATTTCACTGAGAATGCTTAAAACCCTCAAAACACTCTCTCATGAGGCCTGAAACACATTTACAGCTGATTTATGTGAGAAGCCACACAGGACACTGAAAGTACGCTGTCAGCTGTTAAAGGCTTCCTTTTCCTGTTAAACTGTAGTAATTTCCCCATTACACACTGTATTTGCAATTATCACCAGCTTCATGTTGTTGTCCTTCTTACATGCTACCAAGTTGGTTCCATCTTAGAGTGATCCTACGCACAACAGAACAGCACACTGCCCAGTCCTATGCCATCACAATTATTCCTATGCTTGAGCCCACTGTTGCAGCAACTGTGTCAGTCTATCTCCTTGATAATCTTCCTCTTTTTGCTGACCTCCTACTTTACCAAGTGTCTTGGTTATCTAGTAGTGCTATAACATAAATACCACAGCCAAAGCCAAGTGCTGTCGAGTCGGATACGAAGCAGATGCTTTTAACGGGAAGTTTATTCTGTCACAGTCTTGTTGTTAGGAGCCATTGAGTTGCTTCCAACTCATAGCAACTCTGTGTACAACAGGATGAAACACTGACCAGTCCTGCGTCATGCCCACAATCTTTTTTATGCTTCAGCCCATTGTTGCTGCCACTGGGTCCCATCTCCTCAAGAGTCCTCCCTTTTTTTTGCTGATCCTCCAGTCTACCAAGCATGATGTCCTTCTCCAAGGGCTGATCCCTCCTGACAACATGTCCAAAGTATATAAGATGCTGTCTCACCATCCTTGCTTCCAAGGAGCACTCTGACTGTAATTCTTCCAGAACAGATCTGTTTGTTCTTTTGGCAGTCCATGGTACATTCAATATTCTTCTCCAATACCACAACTCAAAGGCATAAATTCTTCTTCTGTCTTCCTTATTCACTCTCCTGCTTTCTCAAGTATGTAAAGCAATTGCCTTGGATATCTCAATCTAGTAGACTACAAGTCCAAATTCAGGACATCAACTCCAAGTGAAGGCTTTCTCTCCTGTTGACTCTGGAGAAAGATCCTCTTCATCAGTCTTCCCCTCGTCTGAGATCTTCTCATGCACAAGGACCTGAGATCCAAAGGATGTATTCTGCTCCTGTTGCTTCTTTCCTGGTTGTATAAGGTCCCCAACTCTCTGGTCACTTGCCTTTCATCTCTTGAGAGATAAAAGGTGATACAGGCCACACCCCAGGGGAATTCCATTTACAACAGATCAGGCATATAACCTCAGCCAAGGGTGTTCTAGTCCCATCCTAAGCCTCTTTTGTCCTAATCCCATTTTGTTCCATTAACCACAAGCAGAGATTGGAATTTACGATGTATAGTAAAATGATGCAATACCATGAATCACAGACCCCCAAATTGCTACACACACATTTCTGGGTGGACATAATTCAATCTATGACAGTCCATTTTTTTGGTTCCCCAAAAATCACACCCCTGCAACATGCAAAACATAATTCATTCCATCATAGCATAGCAAAAGTCTTAGCCCCCTGTCGAAAATACAAAAATTCCTCTTCTGTATAATCTACAATATAAGTTATCTGCTTCTAAAATGCAATGGTCCAACAGACAGGTACACGCCAGACATCTCCATCACAACTAGGAAAAACTAGAGAGAGAGGTTTAACAGTGACCAAGCAAGCCAGCAGAACACATCATATTAGCCCTCAAGGCTTTAAAATAATCCTCTGTTCTCTGAGTCAATGGCCTGTCCCTCTAGACTCTAGGTAGTGGCCACACTCCCCAGACTGAGTGGAGACCCCTCAGCCCTGGGCTTCAGCTCTGTCTTTCACGCCCACTGGGATGGCTGTTCTGTTTCATCAGCTTTAGAAGCACCCTTTTCCTAGTCCATCTGAGTAGCAATTCTACCTTTAGCAGTACCAGAGTCCATGGATCCACCCTTTGAAACGCTTGAAGTCCTGGCCATACCTTTTGCAACTGAGGCAGCTCAGCTCCTTCTGTTCCTCCTCTCTCCAGTGCCTGCTTCCTGGTTTCTTGGCCTCTCAGCTCCCCAGGCCTCATGTCCACATTGGCCCTGCTGGGGCAAGTGTTCCAAGCCCGATAGCTCCACCATTAAGTGCCCAGAGGTACCCTGCTGTCAGGAATCCTCCTACACACAGGCACTCAGATCTCTCACTCTGTGGGTCAGCTCCAGTGCTGTCTCCACCCATCTTCTTGGTTCTGCTGCTGGTGGTTCTCTGCTGTTGCCGGTTCATTATGCATTCACAGTTTCAAAGCCGCTTCCACGTTTTAGGTGTCTGTTACAGCAATACCCCACTCCCACTACCAAATCCTGTCTTGGTCTTCTAGTGCTGCTGTAACAGAAATAACACAAGTGGATGGTTTCAACAAAGAGACATTTGTTCTTTCACAGCCTCACAGGCTATTACGTGCAAATTCAGGGCCTCAGCTCCAGGTGAAGGCTTTCTTTGTCAGCTCCGGAGACAGATCCTCTTCATCAAGCTTTCCTTATTCTGGGAGCTTCTCAAGCACAGGGACCCCAGGTCTAAAGCATGCACACTGCTCCTACTGCTTCTTTCCTGGTAGTATAAGGTCCTCAACTCTCTGCTCACTTCCTTTTTGTCTCTTGAGAGACAAAAGGTGGTACAGGCCACACTCCAGGAAAACTCCCTTTACAATGGATCAGGGATGCACTCTTACAAAGGGTGTTCCAGTTCCACCTTAGTCCTCTCTAACAGAATCCCGTTTTGCTCCATTAGCCACAGGCATAGATTAGAGTTTACAACATACAGGAAAATCATAACAACACTGGGAATCATGGCCCAGCCATACTGCTACACTCATTTGGTGGGGGACATAATTCAATCCATGACTCTATGCATGATGCTCTTCTCCAGGGATTGATCCCTCCCAATAACACATCCAGAGTACACCAGGCAAAGTCTCATCATCCTTGCTTCTAAGGAGAATTCTTGCTGTGCTTCTTCATGATAGATTTGTTTGTTCTTCTGGCTGTCCAGGGTATATTCAGTAGCCTTTGCCAACACAGTAATTCTAAGGCAACAATTCTCATTCTGTCTTCCTTATTCATTATCTGGCTTTCTCATGCATATGAAGCAAATAAAATATCATGGCTTGGGTCAGGAGCAACTTAGTCATCAAAGTACCATCTTTGCTTTTGAATACTTTAAAAAGAACTTTTGCAGCATATTTGCCCAACGCAATATGTTATTGGACTTCGTGACTGCTGCTTCCACGGGCATTGATTGTGGATTCAAGCGAAATGAAGTCATGACAATGTCAATCTTTTCTCCACTTAAGATTACGCTGTTTATTGGCATGAAGATTTCTGCTCTCTTTATGCTGAGGTGCAATGTATACTGAAGGCTACTGTAGTCTTTGATCTTTATAAGTAAGTGCATTATCTTAATTTGAAGAAAAAAGGGAGATGGAGAACAGGATTGTTCAAATAAGACTTGTGTTACAGTAAGATGGTTATCAACCTCATATAGCACTCATAAAACATTCCTATGTTCAGACGACTCTCTCAAGACACATACTTAATATTCTTAGTACTTTCAAATGACACTGTAAAGATGATCTGTTTCCTTCAAGGGAAATTACTTAGCATCATCAAGTGTGTATGTTTTTGTAAACTTTCATAAGAGACTAAGTCCTTTAATTCACCCAACGTCTCCTTAATAATGATTCTAGATATTTCAGCCTAGGTTTTGCAGTATGTGTTATTTTAGGTTTCTTCAGTAATAGTCTCATATTTGGAATCTGGTAATAGAAGACACATGGGACAGCAAGCAAGCAAAGAAAGTGCTTAAATTTTTTGTCTTTAGAAATCCAATGTTCAAGTTATGAAATAGAGAATACTATTTTCATACTAAGTAACTCACACATTCCTTCTTATCAGGGAAAAAATGTACCAGTCTAACAAAGAATATACCAATTAACCTGTCTGAGAATGTCTTTTCAAAGGCAATTTAGTGAACTAAATCTCCCAATTAGGCTTTGGAATCTCAAATTGAAATCTCAAAAAATTGACACTGTATTGATGAGCAGAAAAGCAAACAATAATGACAGATATTCTACATCCTCCAGTGTGACTTCTTCAACCTTGACCCTTGAAGGAAACCTGTGTCTACTAAAACCACTGATTTATACAAAAGAAAAAATTGTGCCTCATGTCGTCTCCCCTTTTGAAAAAGTTAAGAGCTTGGATTCCCTCATGACACCTATGAGTCTTTCTCTAGTGTGTCTCTTCTTATGTCTAAAAAGATTGGAGCTCTGACTAAAGGCTTTCCCACATTCATGGCACTTGTAGGGCCTTTCCCCCGTGTGAGTTCTTCGATGCTGAACGAGGACTGCGCTTCGGCTAAATGCCTTTGCACACTCATCACATGCATAAGGTTTCTCCCCGCTGTGAATTCTCTGATGGAGAATAAGAGCTGAGCTCTGACTAAAGTTTTTGCCACATTCATCACATTTGTGTTGTTTTTTTCGAGAGGGGTTCCCCTGTCTTTTTTCAAATCTGTCATCTTGTTTGCAGTTTCCTCTATATGTGAACCTCTGGGAGGCATTCACGTGAACGGCATTAGGAACATCATAATGCAGTTCTGTGCCTGAAGAAGTCTTTTGCCTTGAAGCTGACTGCACACTTTTAGCTTTGGTATCTCCACCTGAAATAACGAATGGAAAAACAAATGTCACTAGTTTTTCATTCAGAAAGAACAGGAAACAGAACGATCTAAACAAAATGAACACAGATTAATTATAAACTAGCATGTTTGTAAAACAGCATCACAGACGGCAAGTTGGAAAATACCACAGAGAGAACAAGGCAATGAGACAGGTTACACACTGAAGAGACAGTTAATTATAAAGATTTACAGTTCTGAGGAAAAGGTGGAGTAGTGAGCAGGGATAAAAATACATTTCAGAGACTGAGGGAAGTTGAAAGGAAAAGGAAAAGCCTAAAAGATGAGAAATTGCTGAAGACACAGAGGAAAAATTAATAGGAAGTAGTATTCCAGGGTAGCAGTGGGTAGTGGTAAGCAAGATTTAATGCAAGAGTACCAACAATAAACAAACAGGAAGCTGATAATGATAAACGAATAGATAAACAAGAAAAGGGGGGATGAAGAAAGCTCAGGGGTTAAAAGAGAATAAGGAAGATTCAGATAGGCAAAAAAGAGAGAAGGTGGCAGACTAGGATAACTGGCACCTCATAAGACTGTGGGTAGCATGGGTTATGCATCTAAGAAACACCTCTAATCCTGCCTGTGTTTTACAGTGACCTGTCAAATGATTCAGTTTGTTATATTATTTTGTATTATATTTCACATCTATGAAAAAGTACACTCAGCTGTCTTGGGCTACAGCCATTCCAAATGCACATAGATCTGCTTGGGCAGATGCAGAGGGCATTTGGGCGCCAGCTGCTAGACTGCCTGAAGCTCCACCAGAACTTATTAATTGGATGTAACTATTCCAATGCGATTTGCATGTATTAACTGAAAGAATCACTTCCATCATACTCATGATGGCATTTTAACTGAGGTTACTGAAAGACAGCAGTTTATAATGAGTCTATTAAAAAAAAAAAAACCCTGGTGGTATGGTGGTTAAGTGCTATGGCTGCTGACCAAAAGGTCGACAGTTCAAATCCACCAGGTGCTCCTTGGAAGCTCTATGAAGCAGTTCTACTGTGTCCTATAGGGTCATTAGGAGTTGGAATCAACTAGACAGCAGTCAGTTTGGTTTCATTCTAGTTTTGCACATGGCTGTGGACATGAATTAGCTGAAGCTGCCTGCAGCTGATGAGGAAGCTTTACTTGAGGTAACTCTACAGAGACTGAAATGAACCCAGAGAGTGCTGATAATAAGCAATGCTCCGAGTCCTCTCAAAATACAGTGACAAGGACAACAAGAGAACGGTGGTTCAGGAAGAGCAGTGACTGAGTATGCCACTGGCTAAGACAGCTACGAGCTTACAGAAAAAACATTCAAGAAATTCATTTAAAATGGACCTAAAAAGAATTATTACAAAAGAAATATATCTCTTACATTTATTCCAATTAGAACTTAATTGTTCTAAGTGCTACCTGTGTCATTGTTAAAAATCACTACGGTCACCTCAGAAGAACTCCCCTTGGGAAGCTATGCATCAATGCCAGCACCTAGTCCACTTTTCAAAACAATTTTGGAACTCTTTTTGGAATGGTCATTGTGTATGGTAGCATCGTGGCAAGTTAACAAACTTAACTGCATAGTTGTCTGTGAGGGAGTTTTTAGCCAATAAACAAATAACTGTGTTGGAACACCCTCCCTACTCGTCTGATCTGGTCCCCAATGACATTTTTCTTTACTCAAAGATAAAGGAAATACTGAAAGGAAGACATTGTGATGACATTCAGGACATCGAAGGTAATACAATGATAGCTCTAATGAGCATTCCAGAGAAAGAGTTCCAAAATTGCTCTGAAGGGTGGAATAGGTGCTGGTATCAGTGCACAGCTTCCCAAGAGGAGTGCTTTGCAGGTGACCATAATGATATTCAGCAACAAGAAACGTACCACCTTTTCTACAGTTCATCAACTTAACTGTCAGACCTCGTATTAATTATTAGTTTAAAAAGAAATAATTTCATAACTGGTAAGGATTCTGTGTCAGATTCATTTTTTTATAGCGTCTATCTATCAAAATCCTGGCAAAAACTAGCATTCAACCACTGAGATCAAGGTCATATTCAGAAGTCTTAAGGTATGACTCAGCACCACAGAAATCACACAGTAGCCTTAAGAAATGCTCTGTTACCTGTCATAGGATCCTAGTTCTCTCTGCCCTATACTGCAAGACCTTGGGACCTTCTGCTTTGTGTTTAAAATTTCTACGCATCTTAAAAACTTGGGAAAGGTCTCTGTGAGGCCATAGGCTGGTGGAACGTGGCTCTTCTTACTCAAAGTGGGAGCCCAAGACCTAGCTTCATGGTTGACTGCTTCTGTAGTTACCACCAAACATAGCCACTGAGGCTGGAACAGTTTCCTCCCTATCCTGACAGAGTGTGAAGACTTTCACTTTGCTCCCAGTTAAGCCAGAGTAATTTTTAGACTGCAGGTGCTAAGTACCCAGTATAGATGGACAGTTAATTTTTGAAGCATGCACCTGCCAATTAAGGATGAGGATCTGTTTTCTAAATCTCTCCCTAAATTTCAGAATTTCCTGTAATTTCTAAACATCAAACTTTGCTCAGTACTTGGCCCCATCTGGCAAACAGAAGCAGTGGTGAAAGCAGAGGCAACCTTCCCAGCTGAGGATTCCCCTTAATCTCTGACTTCCATTTTGTCCAGGCTGATCTTCAAGAAGGGGAACCTCAGCTCACATTGTCACTTTATCAGAGACGCCTTCTCTAATGCTGTAATTATAGTATTGTGTCCCTAACTTGCTTAATCTCCTGATGCTGCTTTAGTCCTCTCCCCACCTTGTCCTTGCCCCTGCCCCAGTGACCCCCCAAATCCACCCACTATTAGTTGATTCTGATACATACTTACCCTACAGGGGTAACAACTAGGAACAAATAGTGGATATGAACTGCTGACCTTTTGGTTAGCAGCCATGCTCTTAAGCACTGAGCTGCCAGAGTTCCTTTCTCCTCATAAACTAAAGCCCAAATCTGTTGCGATCAAGTTGGTTCTGACTCATAGGGTTATTGACTAAATAAGTGCTGTTTATTTAATATCTACAATGGAAAAACAGACTGTTCTGTCAGCTATTTTGGAGAAACTTTGTGAAAAGTGATGCAAGAGTAATGAAGGCAAGTTTAGGAAGGGAGAAACAGATTCAAAGCATTGCAGGAGAGTAAAGTCATCTCAGAAGCAATATGAGCAACTATGACACTAGATCCCACAGTAACTGAGCAAGGACTTCACACAGGAAAATGCTGATGCAGATCAGTGGTCTCTGAACTGTGTACCTTGGGATTCCACAGAAGGGTTTCAAGGACCGCCTGAAGGTAAAACAGGCTTCAATCCTCTTCTGAGGCTGAATGAGAGGCCCTGCGGGCTGGGACTGCTTGAGCTAGAAAAGCTGTTTTCATCTCTTTTATATAGTGGAACTCCAGGTAAAATTTCATTTGAGAAAAAGGTTGTGCTGCTTAAGAAAGGTTTGAAAACCCAGATGAAGGTGATGTCAAGGATTTAGAAGTCTAAGGATTGTAAGAATCTAAAAGAAAGAAACAAAAACAATATACAACTTGGCTGCTTTTGCAAGAGATTTTAAATCTCTTCTCTATCTTATCCTGAGAGCGGCCTCTATCTTATCCTGAGAGCGGGCACTTCTGTTACTTGTCCTGCCAAAAAGCAGCCAAGACATATGCGATGGGCTGAAATGCCATCTTTGCCCTCCAGTGGAAAGTGAACCCTGCCTCTCACCATTTGGTCGTAAGGAGTGGAGTGGCCACGATGCCCACGGGAGCTGCTTCTTGCTGGGTTTGAGCCGGCTGCCTGCTAACTCCTGAGTTACTCGCCAAGGTGCTAGCTTCTCTGCAAACATGTCCTCTCTTTGTCCAAAAAGTAAGACCTGGAATAAATGAGATATAACTGAGGTTCAGGAGGGAAATCGTATCAGAAATTAAGAGTAAATCAACAGAGAAGAAACTGGGACACAGGACAAGGGACGGCAGAAGTAGAGCTAGGTTCTTTTTGGGGGGACACCCATGAGCACATTCACTAGCTTGCCAATCAGGGATAAAATGTGGCTGCTCTATCCTCACTGTTGAGCCCTGGGTCCCCGACTGAGCCAGGTCATTCATCCCGACAGATGCCCTTCTTACCTGCTCTGCTGGCCTATCAAGCTTCCTCTCTGCAATCTCCAGCACAGTCACGGCTTCCTCTCCACTCTCGGGCTGATGTTCCTGCACCCAGGCCTGCAGGTCTTTGGGAAGAATGGCCAGGAATTGCTCCAGCACCAGCAGCTCCAGGATCTGCTCCTTGGTGTGCACCTCTGGTCTCAGCCAGAGATGACAAAGTTCCCGGAGCTGGCTCAAAGTCTCCCGGGGCCCAGGTGAATCCTGATAGCCAAACTGCCTGAATCGCCGGCGGAAAGTCTCTGGGCTGTAGCAGCTCCTCCAGTGAAGGCTGGTGTTCTGATGGCAGGCCTGCTGTCCCCCTTCTACCTTCACTAACAGAATCTCATCAGGCTCCACTGAAGTTTGTGGAAGGGATGTTGGTGACTTTGTCAACTTTGCAGACATTTTGACTTCGAATAACCCAGGGCAATTAGGCTTCGTAAAGGAGGTGAAGCTCTCCTATAGATACTCCTTAACACAATTAAAGAAACAAGTGGAAACAAAGACAAATTAAACATGCCTCTTAAAAGAGTATTACAAAAAAACAGAAACATAACACTGTATAGAAAGTACTGACCTTAATCTTAGTATAAACCATGTTTCAAATAGTATTTCATTCTCTAGACTCAAGAATAACAATGATTGTGAAGACAGTGCAGGACTGGGCAGTATTTCGTTCTGCTGTCAGAACTGACCAGACAGCACCTACACAACAACAATTACTTTCTATAAGAGGATCACAGAGCTATGACTCCTTACTTTACATACACAAGTAATTCCCTGTTCTGAATACCATGCTCACAGGCTAACTGAACGTTACAACAAAAGATCAGCCAACAATGAACAAGAGCTCCCAGAGGGTAGAAATAGGAGAAACCTGTGGAAAACCCATAGTTCTGGAGCAGGTTCAAAGGCCTGATTCATTTTATCCAGTTTGCTGCAGCGTTCTAATGACAAGTCTCATGAGAAAAGTCCTTTTGTGTGGATTTTTTTCAATTTTTACTAACTGTTCAAACAGTATTATTTTGACATTAAAGGAAACATTCAAAATAAATCATATCTTTCTCCATCCTAATGAATGTATTTTCATACTTACTTCTAGTTCCCATCCATAACATCTATATGTACATACATATACTTATCTATTACAGAACAAACAAACTCATTTTGGGAGAACTCCAGCCAGAATGCTCTGTAGAAGCAACAATAATGAGACTATATCACTCATACTTTGGACACACTGTCAGGAGGGATAAGCTCTGCAGAAGGACACCCTGCTTGGTAGAGAGTCAGAGAAAAAGAGGAAGACCCTCAAGGAGATGGACTGACACAGTGGCTGTGGACAATGGACTTAAACGTAACAGTGATCATGAAAACTGTGCAGGACCAGGCAGGGTTTCATTATGCTGTCCACAAGGGTATATGAGGTAACCAATTCAATGGCACCTAACTCAACAGCATCTCTTCATTGTTTAGTAAATATAAACTCAGTCAATCCTCATAAACGTCTGATGAGGTTATATTTATCCTCATTTTACAGATAAGGAACCATAAGGTCAGGTAATGTGACCAAAGACAAAGTGGCAGTGCTGGGGTCTGAATCCCAGATGTCAACAGTTATGCACTGTCCTACATGGCCAAGAGGCTGGAGCATAGAGAAACCCCTCATTGTTAACCTCTATGAAGAGTCCTAGATCTTAGCGGTCACTGGGAGCAACAGGCCCAGATGAGCCTGGAACAAAGTCTAAAGGACAGAAAGAAAGAAGTGGGAAGTGTCGAGGCCATGAGTTTGGAGCCATCAGGGACCATGACATTTGAGGAATCCTACAGTCAAAACCAAGGAGCCCTAGTGGTGCAGTGATAAAGTCTCTGCCACTGAGTGGTTCCAATCCACCAGCTGCTGGGTGGGAGAAAGATGTGGCAGCTGGCTTCAGTAAAGCTATATAGTCTTGGACACTCTAATAGGCAGTCCTGTTCTGCCCCATAGGATCGCTATGAGTTCAAACTGACAGCAACGGATAAGGCCAAAACAAACAGACTTGGTGGTGGAGTAGTTAAGCACTCGGCTGCTAAGTAAAAGGCCGGATGTGTGAATTCACAGCAGTAGAAGAAAGATGAGGCTACTTGCTTCCATAAAGATTACTGCCTTAGAAACCCTATCAGGCAAGACTAGGAACCAACTTGAACTAACTGTTTCTTTGGAAGGCTGAAACAGCCTTCCAGACCAGAAGGCACTCCCCGTCTTCAGCACCAAGAGCAGATGCAGTCTCCACAACTGTCCTCAACTCTAAACAAGACACAGGGACCCAAATTTCTGACACTGCACGGTTGTGTACTAAACAGGGCTCCTTCAAGTGGAGGCCTCGCCTAGAAACCAACGGGTCTTTCCGGAGAGAACACTCACTGCACAACCCCTCCTCTGTGTACTGGCTCTTGGACGGTGCGTGTCCCACAATCCTCGGACCCCACTCAGGCGCCTGCCCTCCCTCCTCTGTTTCCCCCCTTCGGCCGGGAACAGCTTCAGCAAGGCAGTGGTGGGGACCGGAGAGGCGCACGGGGAGAGGCGTGGGCGTGAGCAGGACGCCCACAGACGGGGTGCGGGTGGCCGCGCTGTGCCGGGAGCGTAGGGAATGACAGGGCGGGGCAGTGGGGTGTAGGGAACAGCAAGCAGACGCCAGGGGTTGTGCAGGGCAAGGACGAGGAGACGGGGTCCCGGCCTAAGAGTACAGCGGGGAAGCGCCCCCCGCCGGTGGACCCGGGGAAGGATATGAAGAGCGGGTAAGGGAGCAAGAAGGCGAGCTCGAGGCGACGCCGAGATTCTCCGTCACCGTCTCTTCCCCCAACCCCAGTGACAGAAGCTTGTTCTCCAGGCCTAGGGGCCGTGACGAAGCCTGGGCTCTCACCTGGGAAGGTAACGCCTCTCGCGGTCGGTGGAGTAGCTGGAGGAAGTGCTCGACGAAGCTGCTTCCGGTTCTGGCCGTAGGGTGGGGGCGGGACCTGGGAAGACCGGGGTGTTACCATGGAGACGAGCCAACGCGGCCTCTTCCCTAATTGTGGTCTGACTCCCGAAGGGGAAGAGAACGGCTGCGGGAGATGGGAATCTAGCTGCTAAGTTACACCGTTCAAAGAAACTACCAATTGTTTTACTTCTCAAGAGGGTTTTCACCTACATTATTTCATTTACTCTCTTAATAACTCATTTACAAAAATAAACCCAGAGGTTCAGTGACTTGGCCAAGGATGTAGAGAGGTGGGACTTTTTGCCGTTAAGTGGATTCTGACTCACAGTCCATAGGGATCCGACGGGACCGAGTAGAACTGCCTCATAGGGTTTTCAAGAAGCGGTTGGTGCATTACAACTGCTGAGCTTTATTTCAGTTAGTAGCCAACCACTTATTGCACCACGAGGGCCCCCGAATGGAAAAACGCCTGTGCTTTCTACCTCCACCCACAGCCTTCCTCTAACACCATCCATGTTGCTAAGGTATATGTTCTTGTTAGGCACACAGACTGAATTCTGACTCAGACACCCTCTGTTGTCTTTAGATGTCTTCTAGTAGGTTACGGCTCGTAGTGACCCTATGGACAACAGACTGAAACACTGCCTGGTCCTGTGCCATGCCCACAAGTCATTGCTATTATCCAGCCCATTGTTGCAGCCACTGTGTCAGTCCATCTTGTTGAGGGTATTGTCTTTTCCTCTGACCTTTTACTCTATCAAGCATGAAGTCCTTCTCCAGGGACTGATCTCTCCCGACATTTCCAAAGTATGTAAGATGTACTCTTGCCATACTTGCTTCTAAGGAGCACTCTGGTTTCACTTTGTCCCAGACAGATATGTTTCTTCTACTGGCAGTACGTGGTATATTCAATATTCTTCTACAACACCACAATTCAAGGCATCAGTTCTTCTTCTGTCTACCTTATTCATTGTCCAGCTTTTGCATGCATATGATGCTACTGAAAATAACTCTGGCTTAGGTCAGGCACACCTTAGCCTTCAAAGTAACATCCTTGCTTGTTAAAACTTTAAGGAAGCATTTTGCAGTCAATTCGACCAGTGCAATGCGTCTTTTGATTTCTTAACCGCTGTTTTCGTGAATGTCGGTTGTGGGTCCAAGTAAAATGAAATCCTTGACAATCTCTATGTTTTCTTCATTCGTCATGATGTTGCTCATGCGTCGAGTTGTGAGAAGTTTTGTTTTCTTAATGAGGTACATTCCACACTGAAGACCGTGGTCTTTGATCTTTCAGCAAACAAGTTTGTGTCATCTGCATAACCCAAGTTGTTAATGAATATTCCCTGAATCCTGATGCCCCATTCTTCTTCATATAGTCCATCCAGCTACTTGGATTATTTGCTCTCAGTATCTGTTGAACAGGCATGGTGGAAGGATACAATCCTCACAGACACCTTTCCTGACTTTAAACCATGCACTGTTCTCTTTTTCTATTCCCATGTACAGACAGATTCCTTACGAGAAAAATTAAGTATTCTGGAATTCCCATTCACCACAATGTTGTCCATAATTTGTTATGATCTACACAGTCGAATGCCTTCGCATAGTTAGCAAAACACAGGTAACCATCTGTCTAGTATTCTCCGCTTTCAGCCAAGATCCATCCAGCAGCAGCAATGATATCCCTGGTTCCACATCCTTTTCTGAATCTGGCCTGAATTTCTGGCGGTTCCCTGTCAATGTACTGCTGCAACTGCTTTAGAATGATCTTTGGCAAAATTTTACTTGAGTTTGATATTATGGCTGGCTTTGATATTAATGATATTGTCCAATAATTTCCGTATTTCGCTGGATCACCTTTCTTGGAAATAGGCATAAATATGGATGTCATTCAGTTGGTTGGCCAGGTAGCTGTCCTCCAAATTTCTTGGCATAGATGGGTGAGCAGTTTCAACCCTGCATCCGTTTGTTGAAACATCTCTGTTGATGGTCTATCAATTCTTGGAGCCTTGTTTTCTGCCAATACCTTCAATGCAGCTTCGATTCCTTCTTTAGTATCATCAGTTCCTAATTGTATGCTACCTCTTGAAATGGCTGAGCATTGACCAATTCTTTTTGGTGTAATGACTCTGTGTATTCCATCCATCTTCTTTTGATGCTTCCTGAGTTACTTGTATTTTCCTCATGGAGTCCTTCACTACTACAACTCAAGACTTGAATTTTCTATTCAGTTCTTTCAGCTTAAGAAATGCAGAGTATGTTCTTCTCTTTTGGTTTTCTGTCGCCAGATCTTTGCACACGTTGCTGTAATACTTTATCTTCTCAAGTTGCTCTTTGAAATATTGTGTCCAGTTCTTTTACTTCATCATTTCTTCCTTTTGCTTAGCTTCTAATCATTTAAGAGCAAGTTTCAGAGTCTTTTCTTTCTTTCCAGTCTTCTTAATGATCTCTTGCTGTCCTCATGTGTGATGTCTTTGATGTCATTCCACAATTCATCTGGTCTTCAGTCATTAGTGTTAACACATCAAATCTGTTCTTAAGACGGTCTCTGTACTCAGGTGGGATGTATGCATGATTGTACGTTGGCTCTGGTGGACTTGTTCTAATTTTCTTCAGTTCAGTTCAAACTTGCATGTGAGTGATTGATGGTCTGTGCTGCAGTCAGCACCTGCTCTTGTGCTCCATTGTCTCTTTCCAAAGATGTAGTCCATTTGATTCTTTTGTATTCCATCTGGCAACATCCATGTGTATATGCGTAATTGTATTTGTGTTGGTGAAAAAGGTATTTATTTGCATTGAAGAAGTTCGTTTTGCAAGTTTCTATCATGTGATCTCCAGCATTATTTCTATCACCAAGGCCATATTTCCCACCGACTGATCCTTCTTTTTTTCCAACTTTTACATTCCAATCACCAGTAATTATCAATGCACCCCAGTTGCGTGTTTGATCACTTTCATACTGCAGAAGTTGGTAAAAATCTTCAATTTCTTCATCTTTGGCCTTAGTCGTTGGTGCATAAATTTGAGTAATAGTCATATTAACCGGTCTTCCTTGTAGGTGTGCAGATATTATCCTATCACTGACAGAATTGTACTTCAGGATGGATCTTGCAATATTCTTTCTGCAAGACAATGAATATAGCAGCATTCCTTTTTAAGCTGTCGTTTCTGGCATGATTGTCTGATTCAAAATAGCTGATACCAGTCCATATCAACTCATTAATGCCTAGAGTATTGATGTTCATGCATTTTATTTTTGACAGTTTCCAATTTCCCTAGGGTCATACTTCATATATTCCATGTTCCAATTATTAATGTGTGCTTTCAGCTGTTTCTTCTTGTTTTGAGTTGTGCCACATTAGTAAATGAAGGTCCTGAAAGCATGACTCCATCTACATTATTAAGGTCAACTCTACTTTGAGGAGGCACCTCTTCCCCGCTTGTCTTTTAAGTGCTTTCTGCCCTGAGGAGTTTTTCTTCTGGCAGTGTATCAGACAATGTTCCACTGCTATTCACAAGGTTTTCTCTGGCTAATTTTTAAATGTATACTGCTGGATCCTTCTTCCCAGGCTATCACAGTCTGGAAGCTAAGCTGTAAACTGGTCTGCCTTGGGTGACCTTGCTGGTAAATGAATACTGTTGGCATAGCTTCCAACATCACAGCAACAAATAAGCCCCCGCAGCAAGGCAAACTGACAGACATGACGATTGTGTAGCATATAGCAATATGTTACCCCTTTCTGAGGCTGAATAATAAGATCGCCGAGAGTCAGATCCGACTTGACGGCACTTGGCTGGTGTCCATACTATATATTTTTTATCCGTTCATCAGCTGATGGAATTTGGATTGCTCCTATTTACAGTTGATATCAACGTTACCGCTGCAAACATTTGCTTACAAACTTTTGTGTGGTCATGTTTTCAGTTCTCTTGGGTGGGGATTTATTAGCAGTTATCAAGAAGTAGATTTGCTGGTTGTACGGTAATTCTGTGTTTAACTTTTTGAGGAACTGCCAAACTATTTTCTGAACTGGCATTACCACTCAGTATTCCCAGAAATATATATTGTTGCTGTTGTTAGCTGCCATTGAGTCGGCTCCGATTAATGGTGACCATATGCACAACAGAATGAAACATTGCCCAGTCCTGTGCATTCCTCACTATCAATGGTGTGCACAAGTCGACTGTTGTAGCTGCTGTGTATTTATAATGCCTTCCAACCTAAGGTCTCACCTTTTAGTGCTAAATCAAACAATATTCTGTTGTGATCCATTGGTTTCCACTGGCTTATTTTTGCTAGTAGATCACCAGGCCTTTCTTCCCAGAGTGTCTTAGTGTCTTATCAGTAAACTCCACTGAAACCTGACCATCATGTATGACTGTGTTATTATTTCAGAGTGGTGCCATATTATTTCACATTACTGGTAGCATATAGTCTAGATTTATAGCAACACATACACCACTGCACTATGACAAACTGACAAATGGATGGCAGAGCAGTATATAAGGAATCCAATTTCTCCACACCCTCTTCAACACTTGTTATTTTCCTTTTTTTTTTTTAACTGTAACTACCCCAGTATGTATGAGGAAACCCTGGTGGTGTAGTGGCTAAGTGCTATGGCTGATAACCAAAAGGTAGGCAGTTCAGATCTGCCAGGCGCTCCTTGGAAACTCTGTGGGACAGTTTTACTCTGTCCTATAGGGTCACTATACGTTGGCATCAATTTGATGGCACTGGGTTTGGTTTGGGGTTAGTATGTATGAAGTGATATCTCATTTTTATGGTTGTAATTTACATGTTTTTAATGACAAATGAGGAAACCCTGGTGGCATGGTGGTTAAGTGCTATGTCTGCTAACCAAAAGTTTGGCAGTTCAAATCTGCCACATGCTCCTTGGAAACTGTGGGGCAGTTCTACTCTGCTCTATACGGTCACTGTGAGTTGGCATCAACTCGATGGCAGTGGGTTTAATGACAAATGAAGTGGAGCATATTTTCATGTACTTATTGACTATTTGTATTTTTTGTTTGAAGAACTGTCTATTCAGATAATTTTGTCATTTTTAACTTTTTTGTCATTAATGAGTTGTAGGTGTTCTAGTAGTCCTGGTTAAATATATGATTTGCTAATATTTTCTCCCCTTCTGATGGGGTCCTCCTTTCACTTTCTTGATAGCATCTTATGAAGCATAAAAGTTTTTAATTTTAATAAAATATAATCTACGTTTTTCTTTAGGTGCTTGTGGTTTTGCTGTCATAGCTAAGAAACCATTACTAAATCAGAGGGCGCAAAGATTTATGCGTGTGTTTTTTTCTTAGACTTTTATAGTTTTACTTCTTTTATTTAGGTTTTTATAGGAGTCCACATTCTTTCACATGTGGTACTTCAGTTGTCCTGGTTTCATTTGTTGGAAGGACTGTTATTCTATCCCTATCAAACTATCTTGAGGAAAATCAACTGACCATGAATGTATGGGTTTATTTTTGGACTTTCAATTCTATTACATTCATCTGTGTGTGTTATGCCACTACCACACAATTACTGTAACTTTGTAGTAAGTTTTGAAATCAAGAATTGTGAGTTCTCTAACTTTGTTCTTTTTCAAGATAGTTTTGGCTGTCTTGAGTTTCTTGTATTTTGACATGAATTTTAGGATCGGCTTGTCAGTTTCTGAAAGAAAAAAAAACAGATGGAATTTTGACAGGAATTCCATGGAATCTGTAGATAAATTGTAGGGTACGCAGTCTTAACAGTGTTAAGTCCATGAACACAGGATGTCTTTCCATTTATTTAGGTCTTCAATGTTTTTCAACAATGTTGTGTATTTTCAGTGCATGAGACTTGTAGTTCAATAAAATTTATTCCTAAATATCTTATTCTTTTTGATGCTATTTTAAAGGAATTGTTTTTCCTGGTTTCGTTTTGAGATTGTCCGTTACCACTGCATAAAAATGCAATTAATTTTTGTACATTGATCTTTTATCCTGCAGCCTAGCTGAACCCATCTATTAGTTTTCATAGGTGTCTGTGTGTGTCTTTGTGTATGTGTGTGTGAATTCCGTAGGACTTTCTCTATGTAGGCTCATGCCATCTCTTTTTTTCTTTTGTTTCTATCTGGATGTCTTTTATTTCTCTTTCTTGCCTTGTTGTCCTTCCTAGAACCTGCATGTTTTTGGTCACCTGTTACTGCTCTAACAGAAATACTACCGAGTGGATGGCCTTAACCAAGGAAGGTTTCTTTTTGCCCAGTCTAGCAGGCTACAAAGCCAAATTCAGGGCATCTGCTATAGCAGAGGGCTTTTCTACTTTGTCTGTTCTGAAGGAAGGTCCTTGTGTTCCTTTAGTCTTTGATCAGGGAGCAGCTAGATGCAGGAAACTCAGATCTGAAGAACACCCTCTTCTCCCAGCGCTGCTTTCTTGATGGTGTGAGGTTCACCACTCTTTCTTCGTTTCCTTTTCCTTTTAGCTCTTGTAGGAGAAAAGATATTGCAAGCCACACTCCAGGGAAACTCCCTTTACACTGGAGTGGGGAGGTGATCTTAGAAAGGATTTTACAGTCCCACCCCTAATCCTCTTTAACATAAATCCTATCTATTACCCACAGGCAGGAATTAGGATTTACAGCATAAGGAAAAAATCACAGAATGGAGGGCAGTCACAGAATACAAGCCTAGCCAAATTACTACACATATTTTTGGGGGAATGTAATGCAATCCATGACACTTTAGTAGACTGTTAAGTAGATATGGGGAGAAAGAATGTACTTGTTTTGTTTCTGATATCAGGGGGAAAGTTTTCAGTCTTTCATCGTAAGTATGATGTTAGCTATGAAGTTTTCATAGATTCCTTTTATTAATTTGAATTTGTTTGGTGCTTTTATCATGAAGGGGTGTTGCACTTCATATTGCAGCATGAAAGACTGCTGAATTTTGTCAAATTCATTTTCCGTGTCTATTGAAATAATCATGTTTTTTTTTTGCCCTTTAGTCAGTTATTATGTTATATGACATTGATTTTCACATGTTGAAGTGTCTTACTTTTAAAAAAACATAATATGGATAATTGCTTTATATTTTCAGTGCTTGAGATTTGTTGCTTGTACTGTTTCTTCTTTGAGGAGTCTAGTTTTCTTACATGATTTGCTACCTTTGACTGTATTTGAAGTTACTTACTGGAATAATTTGAGATTAAGATAATCTGAAATTGGAAGACTTTCAATTGCTGCTTACTAGACACCAGGAGGTACTATCTATTCATGCCCACTTTCAACTGCATGTATGGATTGAAATTCCTTAGACAACCTAGTTAGTTTCAAAGGTAACCTGTAATTGTGCACAAAGGCACCATGGCTCACTTCCACCTTGATGAGGATTTCGTTTGACCCTTCACTGTTTGTACTGTCAGTCCTCCATACCCCATTACACCTCAAAGATGAAAGTTTAAATATTGCATGATAGGTAAATATGCTAAAAACTTGACCTTGATCCCTACCTTATGCTATATACAGATGTTAACTTGAAATGGATTAAAGACCTAAATATGACAGCTAAAACTTGTAGCACTTCTGGGGGAAACATAGGAGAAAATCTTTGTGACTTTCAGTTAGACAAAGATTTCAGGGCCCAACAAGAAAAAACTGTTAAAGAGACAAAGAGAAAGAAAGAAAGGAAAAACAGGAACAAGAAACTGATACATCGGGCTACGTAAAAATCAAAAATTTTTTTCAATAAAACGCACGGTTAAGAAACAAACAGGAAAAATTCAAGAACATGTATTTAGTAGTATTTATATTCAGAATATGTGAAGAAAATTCAATGACAATGAGTTTTTTAATTGTGCTGTAGACAAAAGTTTACAACTAGTTTCTCATACAAAAATTTGTTCCTACTTAGTAACATGATCCAGGGATATCATTGTTGATGTCAGAGGGATATTGGCTGAAAGCGTAGAACACTAGAAAGATGTACACCAGTGTTTCATTGACTACACAAAGGCACTCGATTGTATAGATCATAACAAATTATGGCTAATGTTGAGGACAATGGGAATTCTAGAACACTTAATTGTGCTGTTAAGAAATCTGTACATGGATCAAGAGGCAGTCGTGTGACCAGAACAAGGGGACACTACATGGTTTAAAGTTAGGAAAGGGTGCATCAGGTTGTATCCTTTTACTATACATTTTCAATCTGGGAAGCTGGACTACATGAAGAAGAACAAGGTATGATGATTGGAGGAAGAACAATTAACAACCCGGATTATGCGAATGACACAACCCTGCTTGCTGGATTTTCAGAGGACTTGAAACATTTATGATGAAGATCAAAGACCACAACCTTCAGAATGGATTGCATCTCAACATCAAGAAAACAGAAATCCTCACAAGTGGATCAGTTAGCAACATTATGATAAATGGAGAAAGAATTGAAGTTGTCAAGGATTTCATTTTGTTTGATTCCACAATCAATGCCCATGGAAGCAGAATTCAAGAATCAAAAGACATTGCATTGGAAAAATCTGCCTCAAAAGACCTCTTTAAAGTGTTAAAAGTAAAGATGCCACCTTGAAGACTAAGGTATGCCTCACCCAAGTGACGGTATTTTCACTTGTGCCATATGTGTGCAAAAACTGGACAATAATTAAGGAAGACAGAAGAAGAACTGACTCTTTTGAATTGTGCTGTTGGAGAAGAATATTGAATGTACCACGGACCGCCAAAAGAACAGACAGATCTATTCTGGAGGAAGCAGAGTTCTCCTTGGACGCAAAGATGGTGAGACTGTTTCTTTCTTTTTTTTTTTTTTATGATGATTGAATGAAAATGTACATTCCCATATAAATTCGCATGCTTGCATGTATGCAGCTCCCACTGCTCTCCCTGCCCAGTGACAGCACACTCATCTTCTCTGCTCATACATGTCCTATCCTCACAACAGTCTCCTATCCCCTCCTGTCCACCCACTCCCCTTCCTCCAGCAAGAGGTCCACAGAATGACATCCTATAGATGCATAGAACCATAAAATTCCCACAAGATACGGTCACTCTGTGTCGCCAAGTCCAATCCATTGCTGTCCAAAAAGTTGACCTTCATTATGATTTATGGACAGGGGCAGCATCAGGGCCAGAGGCCATGCTCCCAGGGGAACCCCAAAGCCCACAGACCATCAATTGCGGTCTTTTATTGGAGATCTCAGGGTGCACCCCTATTTATTTTCTTGTTGCCAGTGAGACTCAACTTTGTGAGCTCCATCATGGCTATCACTGGTGGTGGCCGGGCACCATCCAGTTCTGGTCACGAATCAATCTGTCTGTCTTCTGGGTTCTCTTTTCCCCATATCATTCTTGTCCTCGGTGATCATCTGTTCCATTTGCTGTACCCTCAGATGGCAGCTTGGCAGCTTTTAAGACCCCAGACGCCACTCACTGATGAGGGGTGCAGAGAGTCCTCATTAGCAAAATGATAGCTGTGCCAATTGGCCTCAGTTTCACCTGAGAGCATGGTCCCCAGCCCCCCCACCCCAGCTTCTCTGTCCTTGCAATATTGGGTTAAAATGGGAGGAGTACTCAAATTGTGTTGAAATACAGTTATTATTGATCTTCTTTCCAATGTGTGCTGTCACCGATGTCAGCCAGCCAAATTGCTATTAATTATCTAATCTAAGCCCTCCCCACCTCACATTCCCTCCCTCCCTACCCTTGCAGCCATCGGAGAGTCTTTTCTTCTGTGCATGAGTCTGTTTT
The DNA here is from genome assembly GCA_028571685.1 of Heterohyrax brucei. Lineage (NCBI taxonomy): Eukaryota > Metazoa > Chordata > Mammalia > Hyracoidea > Procaviidae > Heterohyrax > Heterohyrax brucei. The sequence continues at coordinate 45,013,957 of CM053152.1, forward strand.
TAAGTTCTTATCGTAGGGGTCTCATACAATATTTGTCCTTTTGTCACTGACTACTTTCACTCAGCATAATGTCCACCAGTTGAAACCAGATTATGAGCTGTTTCCTGCAATCATCATTGTTCTTTATCATGGCATAGTGTTCCACTGAGTACATATAACATAGTTTACCTATCCATTCCTCTGTTGTTGGGCATCTGGGTTGATTCCATCTTCTTGCTACTGTGGCCTGTGCTGCAATGAACATTCGTGTGCATGTATCAGTTGATGTGAATGGCCTTGATTCTGTAGGTTATATTCCAAGCAGTGGAATTACAGTGTCAAACGGTGTATCTATATCCATTTTTTTAAGGGAGCGCCAGATTGCTTTCCAAAGAGTGTGCACCATTTTGCAATCCCACCAACAATGTAAAGCCAGCCCACCAACAGTGTAGGAGAGTTCAGATCTCCCCACAGCCTCTCCAGCACTTGTTGTTTTGCGTTTTTTGGATCATGGCCAACCTTGTCGGGGTGAGACGGTATCTCGTTGTCATTTTGATTTGAATTTCTTTAATAGCTAATGATAGTGACCATGTCCGCATGTGGGTTTTGGCTGCCTGGATCTCCTCTTTAGGGATGTGTCTGTCCGTTTGCTTTGTCTGTTGCTTAATTGGATGATTTATCTTTTTCTTATTGATATTTTGTAGTACCTCACAGATTATGGAGATCAGGTGTCAGTATAACGTATAGTTGCCAAATACTTTTTCCCATTCTGTAGGTGGCTTTTTAATTCTATTAATAAAGTCTTTGGATGAGCAAAAGTGATTGATTCTTGGTAGTTCCCATTTATCTGTTTTCTCTTCTGTTGTTTGTGGTTTGTTTGACAGATTTTGAAGTCTGTCTACGTTGTGTATTAAACGTTCCATTGTTGTTCCTATTTTTCTTGGATGAGCTTTATCATTTTAGATTTGATATTTAGGCCTTTTATCCAGTTTGAATTGGTTTTTCTATAAGGTGTAAGATATGGGTTTTGTTTTAATTTAATGCAGATGGATATCCAATTTTGCCAGCACCATTTGTTGAAGAGATTGTTTTTACCCCAGTTTAATGTCTTAGGGCCTGTGTCAAGTATCAACTGTTTGTAGACAGATGATGTCATCTCTGGGGTCTCGATTCTGTTTCATTGATATATCTGTCTGTTTTCGTACCAGTACCAGGCTGTTTTGATCACTGTGGCAGTATAATAGGTTCTAAGGTTGGATAATGAGAGATCTCCCAGTGTGTTCATGTTTAGTAATGCTTTACTTATCTGAGGCTTCTTCCCTTTCCAGACAAAGTTGGTAATTTGTTACTGCATCTCATTAAAAAATGTCACTGGAACTTGTATTTGGATTGCATTATATAAGTAGATTGCTTTGGGTAGAATAGACATTTTCGCAATGTTAAGTCTTGCTATCCATGAGCAGGGTATGTTTCTCCATATATGTAAGTTTTTCTTGGTTTCTTGTAGTAAGGGTTTGTAGTTCTCTTTGTAAAGGTCTGTTATTTCTGTGGTTAAATTTACTCCTAGGTACTTTATCTTGTTAGGGGCTGTAGTTAATGGTATTGACTTCATGATTTCTTCCTTAATAATCTCCTTGTTGGTATAAAGGAATCCTACTGATTTACTTATGTTAATCTTGTATCCTGAGACTTTGCTGAACTCGTCTATCAGTTTGAGCAGTTTCCTTATGGATTCTTTGGGATTCTCTGCAGATACAATCATATCATCTGCAAATAGGGAGATTTTTAGTTCTTCTTTGCTGATGCAGATGCCCTTTATTCCTTAGTCTTGTCTAATTGCTCTGGCTAGAACTTCTAATACAATGTTGAATAGGAGAGGTGAGAGTGGGCATCCTTGTCTAGTTCCTGTTCTCAAGGGAAACTGTTTCAGTCTATCTCCATTCAGGATGATGTAGGCAGTTGGCTTTGTATAAATGGCCCTTATTGCATTGAGGAATTTGCCATCTGTTCCTATTTTGCTGAGAGTTTTTAGCATGAATGGTTGTTGGACTTTATCAAATGTCTATTCTGCATCAATAGACAAGATCAGGTGATTTTTGTCTTTTGTGGTATTTATGTGGTTGATCACATTAATTGTTTTTCTGATGTTGAACCAGCCTTGCAGTCCTGGTATGAATCCAACTTGGTCATGATGGATTATTTTTTTGATATGTTGTTGTATTTTATTGGCAAGAATTTTGTTGAAGATTTTTGCAACTAGATTTATGAGTGATATCGGTCTGTAGTATTCCTTTTCTGTTGGATCTTTCCCTGGCTTTGGTGTCAGGGTTATGCTGGCTTCATAGAATGAATTTGGGAGTATTCCATCCCTTTCTATACTGTGAAATGATCTTAGTAGTATTGGAGATTACTGTTCTCTAAAAGCTTGGTAGAATTCTGCAGTGAAGCCGTTATTGGTTGGCAGTTTTTTGATGACTTTTTCAATCTCTTCCTTTGTGATGGGTTGATTAAATTGTTCTGCTTCACCTTGTGATAATTTTGGTAGGTAATATGAATCAAGGAATTTGTCCATTTCCTCTAGGTTTTCAAATTTGTTGGAATACAGTCTTTCATAGTATTCAGCAATGATATTTTGGATTTCTGTTGGATCTGTTGTGAGAACTTCCCTCTCATTTCTTATTTGGGTTATTTGTTTCCTTTCTTGTTTTTCTTTAATAAGTTTAGCCAATGGTTTGTCCAGTTTGTTGATTTTTGCAAAAACCCAGCTTTTGGTATTTTCAGTTTTTTCAATTGTTCTTCTGTTCTCTAATTTGTTTAGTTCTGCTCTAATCTTTATGATCTGCTTTCTTCTGGTGCGTGAGGGGTTCCTCCATTGTTCTCTCTCTACTTGTTCAAGCTGTGGGGTCAGTTCTTCGATTTAGTTTCTTTCTTCCTTCCAGATGTGTGCATTTATGGAGATAAACAGACCTCTGAGCACTGCTTTGGCTGTATCCCATAGATTCTGGTAGGAAGTGTTTTCGTTCTCGTTTGCATCCATAAATTTCTTTATTTTATCCTTGATTTCTTCTATAACCCATGTTTTTTTGAGCTAGGTGTTGTTCAGTTTCCATGAGTTCCACTTTTTATGTTTTTTCTGCTATTGATTCTGACTTTTATGGCTTTATGATCTGAGAAGATGCTTTGCATTAATTTAGGTGCTCTAATATTAGGTGCATAAATATTTAGTATTGTTAAGTCCTGCTTGTGTATTGAACCTTTCAGCAATAAATAGTGTCCATCCTTGTTCATGATGGTGGATTTTACATTAAAATTGATTTAATCTGAGATTAGAATTGCCACACCTCCTTTTCTTTGTTCATTGTTAGCTTGATATGTATTCTTCCATCCTTTAATTTTCAGTTTGTTCCTATTTTTAAGGCTAAGGTGAGTTTCTTGCAGGCAACATATAGATGGGTCATGTCTCTTGATCTAAGATTTCACTTGATGTCTCTTTACTGGAGCATTCAGTCCATTCACATCCAATGTAATTACTGATAGGCATACCTATCAGTGTGTTCAGTGCTGCCATTGTGATGTGTTTATTTTTCTGCTGATGTTTTCTCCGTGTTCTTATTAATCTGTTCTGTGACCTTCTTTGTGAGTTGATTTTTCACCTCTTTGAGGGTTGGTTTTTTGGTTGTTGAGACTCCTGTATTACATTTCTTGATTCAGTACGTTGCTTTTTTATTGTGCTTTATGGCTGTCCGTATGATCCTGCAAAATAAACTATATATAAACCCAATTTGGATTGCTACCAGTCTTGTCAACTTCCTCTCCATCTGGAAAGACTGTAATGACTGTGGTACATCACTCTTTTTAATATGATGATATCATAGTTTACATGATATGATCACTAGATTGTTTCTTTCACTATTATAGCTTTGATTGTGTTTGGAGCCTCCTCTAACTGAATAGGATTCTGGATAATGTGTCCCTTTGAAATATAAAGTTAGCAGTTTTGTTCTTCCAAGCCAAGAAATCCTTTCAGTATTTCTTGTAGCTTTGGTTTGGTTTTCACAAAGTCTCTGAGTTTCTGTTTATCGGTGAATGTCTTAATTTCATTTTCATATTTGAAAGATAGTTTTGCAGGATATATAATTCTTGATTGGAAGTTCTTCTCCTTCAAGGCTTTAAATGTGTCATGCCACTGTCTCCATGCCAGCATCGTTTCTGCTGAGAAATCCGACAAAAGCCTACAGGGTTTCCCTCTGAATGTTAGCTTTGCTTTGAGTCTTGCTGCCTTTAAGAGTTTCTGCTTATGTTTCATTTTGTTAAGCTTGATTATAATATGTCTTGGAGATCTATATTGAGTGGTGTTCGATATGCATCCTGCATATCTATATTCTCTTCTTTCATAATTGCTGGAAAGTTTTGTGTCAGCAGCTCAGCAACAGTACTCTCTGTGTTCTCACGTGTCTCACCCTGTTCATGAGCTCCAATTAATCATAGATTGTACTTCTTCATAAAGTCCCATATGCTTATTAATGTTTCTTCATTTTTCTTGTTTCTTTTTTCTAATTTCTCCTCATAGATGCTGGAGTCAGTGGTTCTGTCTTCCAAATCAAAAATTCTCTTTTCCACTTGTTCTATTCTGTTTTCTTGGCTTTGAATTGAAGTTTCTAGGTCTTTGATTTTGTTCTTGATCTATTGGATTTCTGAGTACTGATGTTCCATCAGATTGAACAGCTTGCTTTATTTTTCATTTTGGTCTGCTGCATTTGTATAAGGTCTAGGAGAGTTCTATATATAATCCTTTTGTATTCATCTTCTTATAGTTTCAGGAAAGCTTCTTTGGGAAGTTCTGAGGTGGTTTCTTTTGGGTGCCTTCTGATGCCATGGGTGATTTCCAGGTTACTGTCTTCTCCAAAGTTTGTTGCTTTTGGCGCTTCATGTGGGTCAATAGAGGCTGGGAGAGATGCTGTGAAGATGGACCACAGTAGTTTCTCTAGGCCATCTTAAAATGAGAAGTAAAAAGTATTTGACAATTTCCAAAGTTAGTCTCATTTTCAGGTGTATACATCCCTCTTCCCAACTGGCAATGTAAGCACCTCTATATTGAACCCCAGATGTTATAAACTAGCTCAAAATACAGAAAGGCTACTGGCCTGCTGGCCTCTGCTGTCAGGCCCCAGCTGTAGATGATACTGTGTAGAATTCTGCTTTTGTGCTGGAAAAGTGGTCTCTCCTGGGTAAGCACTGCCTCACAGCCCCAGTATCAGGTCCAGCTGAGGCTTCTGTATGGATGATTCTACCTCCCAGCAAAATAAGATGGTGTCCCACACAAACTTGCCAGCTAGATGGGACCAGGCTCCTGGCGGAAAGAGAGGCCAAGAGTGCCAAAATGTCCAGAGTCCACAGCCTCCACTACTGGGCCCCAGCCCCAGGAAACACTGCAAAACACCACCTCCCTGCTGGAAAATCACTCTCCCCTACCAGCAGGTGCCACCTCCCAGCCTAGGAACCAAATCCAGCCAGGGCCTCTGCCTGGGCTCCTCTGTTTCCCAGTGTATCAAGATGGCATCCCACGGAAGCGCATCTGTATGGCTACCACATAGTGGAGGCAGAAAGATAGGCCAGAGGAGCTGAGGTGTATAGAGTCCAAAGCCAGGCTCTCAGAACCTGGCAATTACGCTTGCTGGCCCCACCAGCAGTGCGTCCAAGGCCAGCAGCTAGTCAGGTGCCAGCTCTGTCCACTGGCCAACATAGAGGGAAAAAAAAATCAAAATGGTGAGTTACCTTCAGTCTGTGCAAGCATGTGCTTGCTGAGAGTGGGGTCAGCGATAAAGAGGAGGTTTTGCATTCAGTAGTATGAAGTCCACATTAACAGCCCTATGCCACATCCTAGGGCTCACTAGGTTTCCAGAAGGCTCCGTTTAATTATCATTTCAGGTCTCGGTTTCCAGAGGGATTTAGGGAGATGTGTGTTTAGTCCGCCATTTTGACTCCATCCCTGAGACTGTTTCTTACACATTTTGGACATGTTGTCAGGAGATATCGGTCCCTGCAGAAGGATCTCAAGCTTGGTAGAGTGACAGGTCAGCAAAAAAGAGGAGGACATTCAATGAGGTGGATTGACATAGTGGTTGCAATGATGTGCTGAAGCATAGAAAAGATCGTGGGCATAGCAGAGGACTGGGCAGGCAGTGTTTTGTTGTTGTGCGTAGGGTCAGTATGAGTAGGAACTGACTCAATGAAACCTAACAACAACAACAACAGGTAATGTGACCCCAGTTGCTATCTCTGTAATGTGACAACACACCCCTCATTTCACTCCTGAATTTCCTGTGTCCCTTCAGCCAGCTCCCATCTCTTTCTACCTTCTCATCTTGTCTCCAGACAGGTGTAGCACCTTTAGTCTTGTGTATCCACTTGAACTATGAAACACTCTTCACCAGTATCACCTTATGTCTTATAGTCCAGCCTATGTCTGAAGAGTTGGCTGTGGGATTAGTTTTAGCTCTGGGTTAGCAGAGAGTCAAGAGGCTATGTCTTTTCGTGTTCTTCCAGTCTCAGTCAGGCCATTAAGTCTGGTCTTTTTTTTACTAGAATTTAAGTCCTGTACCCCTCTTTTCTCCTGTTCTGTCTGGAACTCTGTTTTTCCCTGTCAGGGCAGTCATTTGGCAGGCAACATCTAGTTCATCTGGTGTCAGGCTGATGGAGTCTTTGGCTTATGCAGTCCTTTCTGTCTCTTGGGCTAGTGTTTTCCCTGTGTTTTTGGTGTTCCTCATTCCCCTGTGCTTCAGGTGGATTGGGAACAATTGATGCATCTTAGGTGACCACTTGCTAGCTTCTAAGACCCAAGGTACCACTCAGAAAAGTGGGGTGCAGAAGTTTTCTTAATCAACTTCATTTTGCCAGTTGATCTAGATGTCTCCTGAAAACATGGTCCCCAGACCCTTTCTCCTGCTACTCTGTCCTTTGAAGTGTTTGGGTGTACTCAGGAAACCTCTTAGTTTTTGTTTATTCCCGTTGAGCTGACTTCCCCAGTATAGTGTCTTGTCCTTCCCCTCCTCTAAGATGGTTCTTGTCTACTATCTAGTTAGTAACTTCCCTTCTCCTTCCCTCTCCACCCTCTTAATCTTCAAATAATGTTTTCTTCTCTGTTTAAATCTTTTCTAGAATTCTTATAATAGTGATCTCATAAAATAATATTTGGCCTTTTGCAACTGACTAATTTCACCTGGAATAATGCCTTGCATACTCATGAAATATTTCACACATTCATCATTGTTCTTTATTACTGCATAGTATTCCATTGTGTTAATACATTGTAATTTGTTTATCCAGTTATACAATGTTGGGCTCCTAGGTTTTTTCCACTTTTTGCTACAGAGAAGAGTGCTTCAATGAACATGAGTGTGCATATAACTGTTTGTGAGACGGCTCTTATCTGTCTTGGATATATTCTAAGCAGCGAGATTCCTGGATTGTACAGTGCTTCTATTTCTAACTTTTTAAGGAAGTGCCACATTAATTTCCAAAAAGGTTGTACCACCAACATTGTATGTGTTCCAGTCTCTCCATACCTCCTCCAACATTATTTTGTATTTTTTGGATTAATGCTAGCCTTGTTGAGGTGAGATGGTGTCTCATTGTAGTTTTGATTTACATTTGTCTAATGCCTAACGATTGTGAGCATTTCCTCTTGTATCTCTTAGCCCCTTGAATGTCCTCTTTGGTGAAGTGCCTATTTGTATCTGTTGTGCATGTTTTCATTGGGTTACTTGTGGTTTTGTGGTTGAAGTTTTGTGATATCTTATTGTTTTAGTCAGCTAGGGCTGCTCTAACAGAAATACCACAGAGTGGATGGCGTTAACAAAGGAAGGTTTATTTTTACACAGTCCGGTAGGCTACTAGTACAAATTCAGGATGTCTGCTCCAGGGGAAGGTTCTTCCCCTTGTCAACTCTGGAGGAAAGTCCGGTATTGTATCAGTCTTTGTCCAGGGAGCATCTTGGCGCAGGAACCTCACACCTGAAGGACGCGCTCTTCTCCCGGTGCTGCTTTCTTGATGGTATGAGGTTCCCAGTTCTCTGCCAGCTTCTCTGTCCTTTTATCTCTTGTAGGATGAAAGGATTAAGGGTGGGACAAGCCATACTCCAGGGAAACTCCCTTCACAGTGGAGCAGGGAAGTAATCCTATGAAGGGATTTACAGCCCCACCCTAATCCTTTAACATACAGCATAGGAAAACCACAAAATGGAGGACAGTCACAAGATACTGGGAATCATGGCCCAGCCACATGGCTATACCTATTTTTGTGGGGACAGAATTCAATCCATGACATTTATAGATTTTAAAGATTACATCCTGATTGGTCACAAATGTCCTAGCCAATTTTCTTTTCAGTCTATAGATTGTATTTTTACTTTTTTGGTGAAGTCTTTGGATGAGCATAAATGTTTGATATTTAGGAGCTCCCAGTTGTCTATTTTCTCTTCTGGTGTTTGTGCACTATTAATAATGTTTTGTATTCTGTTTATGCCATGCATTAAGGCTCCCAGCACTGTCCCTATTTTTCTTCCAAGTCTTTACTATTTTAGACTTTATATTTACGTCTTTCTTTCACTTTGAGTTAGTTTTTGTGCATGGTGTGAAAGATGGGTCTTGTTTCAATTTTTTGCAGGTGGATATCAAGTTATGCCAGCACCATATGATAAAGAGATTGCTTTTTCCCCATTTGACAGATTTTTAGCACTTTGTCAAATATTACCTGCTCACAGGTGGATGATTTTATGCCTAGATTCTCCATTCTGCTCTGAGGGTCTATGTATCTATTGTTGTACCAGTGTGAGGCTGTGTTGACTACTGTAGCAATATAGTAGTTCCCAAACTCAGGTAGTGTGAAGGCTTTCACTTTGTTTTTCCTCTTCAGCAATGCTTTACTTACTTAGAGGCTCTTTCCATGTGAAGTTGGAGATATGTTTCTCTGCCTCATTGAAAAACACCATTGGAATTTGGATTGAGATTGCATTATATCTCTTGGTTGATTAGAGTTGACAGTTTCACAATGTGGAGTCTTCCTATCCATGAGCAAGGTATGTTTTTCCTCTTATGTAGATCTCTTTTAGTTTCTTTCAATTGCATCCTGTAGCTTTCTTTGAATAGGTTTTTTACAAATCTGGCTAGATTTATTCCTAAGTATTTTATCTTCTTGGGGCTATTGTAAAATGCCATTGATTCAGTGATTTCCTCTTTAAAGCTTTTTTTGATGGCGTAGAGGAATGCAACTGATTTCTGTATGTTTATCTTGTATCCTGATATTTTGTTGCAATCTATTCTTTCCAATAGTTTTCTTGTAGATTCTTTGGAGTTTTCTTTGCAGAAGACCATATCATTTGCAAATTGGAATACTTTTACTTATTCCTTATCAGTTTGGATGTCCTTTATGTCTTATAGCCTAATTGCTCTGGCTAGGACCTCCAACGCAGTGTTAAATAAGAGTGGTGATAAAGGGCGTCCTTGTCTGGTTCCTGTTCTCAGGGTAAATGCTTTCACTCTCTCTCCATTTAGGACGGTGTTGGCTTTTGGCTTTGTATAAATGCCCTTTATTATGTTGAGAAATTTTCCCTCTATTCCTATTTTGTTGAGAGTTTTTATCATGAATGGATATTGGACTTTGTCAAATGCCTTTTCTGCGTCAGTTAATAAGATCACATGGCTGTTGTATTTAGTTTTCTTTATGTAATGATTTATGCATTGAATTACACTGATTGTTTATCTAATGTTGACCCATCCTTGCATATATGGTGTGAATCCCATTTGGCCATGGTAACTCTTTTTTTTTTTGCTAAGTTGTTGTATTGCATTGACTAGAAGTGTGTTGAGAATTTTGGCGTCTGTGTTCATGAGGGCTATTGGCCTGTACTTTGCTTTTTTGTTATGTTTCTACCTGGTTTTGGTCTGAGGGTTATACTGGCTTCACAGAAAGAGTTTGGGAGTATTTCAACCTTTTCTATGCTCTGAGATACCTTTAGTAGTAGTGATGTTAACTCTTCTCTGAAAGCTTGGTGGAATTCTCCAGCAAAGACATCAGGGCCAGAACTTTTTTGTAGGGAATTTATAAATTATCTTTTCAATCTCTTCTTTTGTTATAGGTTTATTTAGTTATTCTATCTCTGTCCTAGTTGAGGTATGTAGCATTTCTAGAAATTTGTCCATTTCCTCTAGGTTTTCAAATTTGTTAGAATGCATTTTTTCATAGTATTCTGTTATGATTCTCTTAATTTATGTTGTGTCTGCTGTGATAACACACATCTCATTGTTTATTTGGGTTGTTTGCTTCCTCTTTTTTTTTTTTTTTGTCAGTTTGGCCAATGGTTTATTGATTTTGCTTATCTTTTCAAAGAACTAGTTTTTGGTCTTCTTAACTCTTTCTATTGTTTTTCTGTTCTCTAATTCATTTAATTCTGCTCTAATTTTTATTGTTTCCTTTCTTTTGCTGTTCTCTTTCTATTTGTTTGAGTTGTGGGATAAATGCTCTGATTTGGGCCCTTTGTTTTTTTCGATGTGTGCATCTGCTGGCATACACTGACCCCTGAGCATAGCTTTGGCTGTGTCCCAAAGATCTTGATAGGATGTTGTTTTAGTCAGCTAGTGCTCCTCTAACAGAAACACCACAGAGTGGATGGCTTTAAAAAAATAAAAGTTAATTCTTACAGTCTAGTAGGCTACGAGTCCAAATTCAGGGTGTCCACACCGAGGGAAAGCTTCCCTTCTGTCGGCTCTGGAGTGAAGTCCTTGTGTTGTATCAGCCTTTGTTCAGAGAGCATCTTGGCGCAGGAGTCTCAGGTCTGAAGGACATGCTGTTCTCCTGATATTGCTTTCTTGATGATGTGAGGTTTCCAACTCTTGTTTTGATTCCTTTTCCTTTTATCTCTTGTATGATAAAAGGATAAAGGGCTGTGGGGATGTACATGTTTGGAAAGAATGTAAAATCCTGCTTACCCTAACCTGGTCTTTGTTTAGATAGGGACTTGTCTTGAGAATGGCAAAAGCCTGGCAAAGCCCTTGAGACAAGTTTTGTCTTGGTGTACTGGAAAACCAATACATGCTGAAAACAGCACTCACTGAGAATAGTTTAAGAACGTTCTCTTCCCCCCTCCCTGGGAATGCTGCTTCTTCTTTTGAAATAAGGAACACTGATAAGATGCCTTTTCTCACTTTCCCAGCAGAAAACTTGTTTACTTTGCTCAATAAAAGCTGGTGGGTTAAACTAACTGGTGTCAGTCTCTACTCACAGGAGACTGTCCCTTTTCTGCCCACAGCAAATGCAAAGTTTGTTGTCGGTGTGATTTTTTTCAACCTTGGCCTCCCACACACATCATACCCGTAAGTGGTGTCCTGTCTCACACCTGTAAGTGGTGTCCCATGCTAGTCACACCATAGGCTGGTGTCCTGTGTGAATTGTACCAACAAAGGGTGGTGTAAGCCACACTCCAAGGAAACTCTCTTTACAGTGGAGCAGAGAGATGATCTTATGAAAGGATTTACAGTCCTTTCCTATTCCTCTAACGTATGTTAGCATAGGAAAATCACAAAATGAGGACAATCATAAAATATTGGAAATCATGGCCCAGTCACAGGGCTGCACACATTTTTGGGGGGACACAATTCAGTCTATGACAGACGTATTTTCATTCTCATTTGATTCTTTGAATGTCTTTATTCCACTCTTAATTTCTTCTATAACTAAGTAGTTTTTGAGCAAAGTGTTGTTCATTATCCATGTATTTGATTTTTTTTCTCCCTTGATTTTTCTGTTATTGATTTCTACTTTTATGGCTGTGTAGTCAGAAAGGACACTCTGTAATATTTTGGTGTTTTAGACTCTGTTAAGTCTTGCTCTGTGGCCAAATATGTGGTCTGTTGTAGAGAATGTTCCATGTCTGTTGAAAAAGAAAATATATTTGGTGGGAGCATTCTGTATATGTCTATGAGATGAAGCTGGTTGATTGTGTCATTTAGATCTTCCATGTCTTTGTTGAATTTCTTTCTTTCTTTCTTTCTGTCCTTCACCGAAAGTGATGTGCTAAAGTCTCCTACTATTACTGTGGCACTGTCTATTTCTCTTTTCAGTGCTGTTAGAGTTTGTTTCATTTTGAGGCTTGTCATTGGGTGCATAAATATTTATCACAGTTATGTCCTCCTGGTGTATTGACCTTTAATCATTATATAGTGTCCTTCCTTATCCTTTATGGTGGATTTTTTTTTTGATAAAATTATATTTAGAATTAGCCAGCTAGACTCAGTTTAGATGATGCCAATTTTATTGGCAACTTCTAAAGCTGTAAAGCATCACAGTCAGGAGCTAGTGGAACACATGCCTTCTTCTATCCGTTAGATCTGATCAGTGTGTTGACCTTGGCTGCATCAATGTCACAGAGCTTCTTTGTAACCTGTTTGATCTGATGCTTGTTGCCCTTGACATTTGCAATGAACTCAAGTGTGTTTCTATCTTCTGTCTTCTTCGTGACTGATTAAGTGGTCAGGGGAAACTTGATGAGCGAATAGTGGTCAACTTTGTCTCTCCTGCAGGCACTCTTCTGAGGATATCTGGGTTGCCTTCACAGTCCCAGTGTCTTGCATTGCCAGAAAGTGGGTGAAGTACCAATCTTCTTCTTCTTTTTTTTTTTTGTGGCTGTAGGACCCTTTCAGCACTGGTGTCTTACCCTTTGATACTTTTGCTTTGGAAGAGCAGGGATTTCTTCTTGGATTCAGTGCCATCTTCATAAAAAAGAGTTGTAGGTTTTGTTTTAAAATCTAGTTTAATGTTGATATTCTTGCTCTTTTAGTCTCTATTTGCTTGATATTTTTTTCTATTCTTTGAGTTTTGTTAGTTCAGTGTGTGTCTCTTGTGGGCAGCATGTAGACTGATTTTTTTTTTTTAATCCATTCTTCCACTCTGTATTTTTATAGATACATTTAGTTAGTTTACAGTAAGTGTGATTACTGATAGGTTTAAGTTTAGTGCTGTCATTTGGATGTTTTGTGTGTGTATATGTGTTGTTGATAGTTTCTTTGTTCTATTTATGTATGTATTGTCTTTTCATCCTTTTCATTTTTGTTGATTTTATATTTGCTGGATCTTTGTTTTCCTTTTTTTTATTTTGATGTGTGTGACTATTAGCTCCCTTTGTAATTATCTTAATATTTACCTTTATTTTCTAAGCTTTAGGCAATCCTTTATTTCTTTATATTGCCTTAACTTCCTCTCCATATGAAAGATCTATGTCTGTGTTATTTATACTCTTTTTTTTGTTTCAATGTTGTCATCTTTTACACATTGACATCTCTGTTTCTGTATTCTCAGTGTTTTAGATTTGATTTATCTTTGTTACCTGTTTATCTAGGTTAATATCTGACCATTCTGTTCTGTGTTCTAGTCTTCGACTGTTATCTGATGTTACTGATTTTCTAACTAGAAAACTCCTTTTAGTATATCTTGTAATTTTTGTTTGGTTTTTACAAGTTCCCTAAACTTCTGTTTATCTTAAATGCTATAATTTTTACATATTTGAGAGATGGTTTTGCTTGATATATAGTTCTTTGCTGGCATTATTTTTTTCCTTTAAAGTTTTATGTATGCCATCCCATTGCCTTCTTGCCTGCATGGTTTCTGATGAGTAATACAAGCTTAGTCTTACTGACTTGCCTTTGTAGATGGCATTTTGTTTAGCCCTAGAAGCTCTTAAAACTCTCTCTTTATCTTTGGTTTTGATAATATGATAATAATATGTCTTGGTAAGTTTGATTATAATATGCCTTGGTAAGTTTGATTATGTCTTTTTGGATCTATCTTGTGTGGGGTTTGATGAGCTTCTTGTGTAGATATCTTCTTGTTGTTCATGATATGAGAGAAATTTTTTGCCAACAAGTCTTCAACAATTCTCTCTGTATTCTCTCCTGCCCCCTCTGATAATCCAGTCACTCATAGGTTACTTCTCTTAATAAAATCTCACATAATTCTTAGAATTTCTTCAAATATTTTATCTGATTTTTGCACAAATAAGTTGATAGCAAGTGCTTTATCTTCAGTCTCACTAACTCTGACTTTCATTGCCTCAAGTCTATTCCTATGACTTTCTGTTGAGTTGCTTAATTTGAAATTTTATTGTTACTCTTTGGGATTTCTGTTTACTGTCTCACTATGGATTCTTGCAGCCAGTTAAGTTTGTCATTATGTTCTTGCATAACCTTCTTAAGTTTCTCTATTGCTTTCTCTGTGTAATGCTTGTTTTGCCTGATCTCTTGAAGAGCTCTGTATATTAATTCTTTTGAATTTCACCTCTGGTAATTTCAAGAAATTTTCTTCCTTTGGAAATTTTCTTGGTTCTTTGTTTTGGTGGCTTGCTGAAGTCATCATGTTCTCCCTTTTTATGTGATTTGATATTGACTGTTGTCTCTGAGCTATCAGTAAATTATCGTATTTAAGTTTGCTTACTGTGTCTTAGCTTCTTGCTTTGTTTTGTTTTGGCATGCCCCAAAGAGTCTGGTTATGTGAGCTAGTTTCATTACTGGCATCTTTGAAGTTCTCACATCCTGTCACCAGTTGGTTAGAGTTGTTAATATGTATATCAGCTGAAGATGCTGTTTACTTTTCTTGCATGGACTTAACTCAGATTTTCTGACAGTTGGTCACCGAGTGTGTGGTGCAGACTCTCATCTATAGTCCTAGATAGGTAGAGGTGACTGGAGAGGCACAAGTATCTCACTGCAGTAAGGGGTCACATGCTAAACAAGGCAGGGGGTTGACAGCTGCCCATGAATGTCTGGGTGGAAGTTGTGTCTCTATTCCCTGGAATACATAAGTGGGTAGGTTTTTCAGGTGGATTATGGGCAGCGAATGTTGATGGTTATAAGGACGACTAGGAGGCATTACTTATTGTTGGACCCCTCTCTTGGGTAGCTAGGTGAAGTGGGTGGAGTCACCAGTCCTCAGGCCCCTGACATGGGTAGGTGAGGACACTGCCTAATGGACAGGGCAGTGTCAAATGTCACTAATCTATCACTCCCTTTGCAGCCTATACAACTGAAAATAGGCTTCAAGATACATAACATGTTGTACTCTGTTAATGAGGGCCTACAGCATTGAAATGGGCCCACATATATCTACTCAGAGGGGAAAGGCATTCAAAGTCTGTGGACCCCTTATACCTATACCTAGGCAAAAGTGTTGCACTTGCCCTGAGTTCCTGGCTTAGGGGAACTAGCAGGTTATTTTTGTCTGTTTGTTGATATGTTCCTTCTCCAAAGCTAAGCAAGTTGTTTAGGGTGTGTGATGGGTCCTACCTCCTGCCCAGCAGGCACAGCGATCACTGAAGGCAGACCAGGACCCAGAGTAGAGCAGGGAGGGGAGAGGTAAACGAGAGAGTGGTAATTCCCGAAGATGGAGGTAAATTCCAAACCATGCACAAGGTTAAACAATTGTACTTAACTTTTGATGATTGAGCACTGCTCCTCACCAATTACGGAGGCTTGAGCAGACTCTCTACCAGTTGTTCTCTCCCAACGCGGCACACGTCCTGAGTGCTGCTGTCTGCTTCACCCTGCACATACTGCACTGGCCCGCCAAGTCAATTCTGGCAACTCTTTGCTGCTTCTGAACTGTCTCTCCCCCTGCTACTCAGTCCAGTTCTTTAAGTTTGTCTTTGATGTTTAGGGCTCCTAGACTGTCATATATAATTTATGCATTTGTTTTTGGGGGGGGGTTGTTGAAGAGAGACCATGGGAAACATCTGCTTACTCTGCCATGTAGGCCCTGCCACCTGAAAGAGATTTTTAAGAAAGGGGGGAGAGAATTTGTTCTGCATCCCTAATTATTAGAAAAATGCATTTTAAAGTGATGATGGACTTTCACTTGGATACTCTAATCATTCTTGATCCAGTCAAGGGAAAAGAGGTCTTCAGCAGATTTTCAGCCTCTTTGCCATTCTCTGGCCTCTGTTCCTGGGCTCTGGTCTGAGGCTCCCCGGACAGAGGGCCAAGAATTGCTCTTGCAACAGTGGCTGCAGAAGTTGCACTTTCATGTACATTTCTATTTCAGCCACTGTTGGCAGGGTCCTTGAAGTCAGCTCAATGGAATGTTTGGAAAAGATCCGTGGTTTACGACAGTTATTTCACTGTAGGCTGGATTTCTACTATCAGGTATTGTCCTGTTCCCATTTCATGCTAAAATTTGTTCCTCTTTCGTTTGTAGCCTGGAGAACCAGTACAATACCGTTTCTAAATTCAACTAATGTCCAGGCAGTAGAATGAAGTGGAAAAACGTTTATTACCACAAGTTTACCTCATCAGAACTCACCTAATAACAATGAATTATAAGCTTTCCATCAGACATAGATGTAATTTTATAAATGAAAGCAAAAATTTCTCCAATAATTTACAACATTGCTGAAATACTAGACTAAAATTTGAGGAAGCCATGTAGGGCAGAAATCTGTCAGGGGAAGAAATTTCAAATCTTTTCCACTAAAATGAGCGATAGAAAAGTGATAAGACTCCACCTCGTCAAAGGATGAAACTGTGCAAGACCCAGAAAAGTACGGCAGTCCTGATGAGCTCTGGCTCTCACCGTTTTCACTGTGTCATGCACACAGCCACTGCAGAGCAATGGGCTTCTCCTTTTATACGGTGTTTCTGGCTATACTCTCTTAACTTGAACAAAATGAGTGGCTAGGACTACAAGGTGTGGAAAACTTTTGCCAAGGATTGGACAGCACCTATGCAAATAACATGCCTGTGACCCATCAAGGGACTGGTCAGTTTTGCCACCTGCTGGGCTTAAAAAGAGACAATCCCAGTATCTTGGGGAGAGGAGAGGACCCTCAGCACCATCAAAAAGAGGAGCCAGGAAAGCAGCATGTCCTTTGGACTCAGGGTCCCTGTGCTAAGAATCTCCTCAACCTATGAGTCAGAAAGACCGCTTTAACACTGAAGATAGTAAGAGAGTGCGGGAAGTGACAGTGGACCAGAACTGGTAGCAGCCCAGGGCTAGCAGCCAGCTGTAGTGGTCTCATTGACCGACAGGGCAAAATAGCTGAGTGACTTCAAGCAGGAGGCTTCCTAGCCAAGTGGGATGCCTCTGGTCACTTACTGGCAGAGCCAGAGAGCTGTAACACTTGTCTGAGCAGGGTTCTGAGGCGGTAGAGACCTGCCTGCAAACATGAACAAGAAGCTATCCTGATCAAAGAATCATACCCTAAGTTTTCCCTGTTACTTTCAAGTTGATCCTGATCCTGAATTGTAACCTGTTACTTCTCTAGTAAACCCCATAATTGTGAGTATGATCTGTGAGTTTTGTGTGGTCACTGCAACAAATTATTTAATCTAGCAGAGAAATAGAGAGTACCATGGGGGGGTGCAGCTGATGTCAGAGTTGGTAAAAAGTTTGGAGAGTGGAAGTATATCTGATGTCTACCTCATGGAAATCTGCTTTGGGCTAACAGTAATTGTCCTGTCCCCTCATTAAGTCAGAGGACTTCAGAAGTCTCTATTTCACTACATTTATTTTACAAGAGTTTTTTTTTTTTTTTTTTCCTTAGAGCACTAAAAGGAATTTGGTATGAGAAGACTGAATTTCTAACATGATTAAAATGTGGCTTCAACCACAGTTGATTCAGGACATTTTCCTGTTAAAAGCAACTCCCTTAAAGCCACAAGGGTGACCTCATGACCTGCACAAAGGGTTCTGTTCTAGAATTTTATGCAGTGGTACAGAAGGAGAGACAGGCTTGCCCTGAGATAACAAAGCCAGGAGTTCAATATGGATTATTGTGAATTTTCCAAATTTTCGTTTCTACAGAGAACAGCCAGCAAACGTAACAGCTAGATTTTCCTTTTCCCATCTGGAAATAAGTTTATGAATGATAGCAACAAAATAGCTTACATAGGCACTTAACATTGTGATGACAAGTGGTCTGTATGCATCACCCCTAATGAGTCCTTTCTTCAGACAAGAAGTCAGTGAGCAAGGGCTGGACTCCTCTTCAGAGCCCATTCCTTTTACACTCTAGGATACCGTAGCAGGAGAGGACTCTATCCAAAGCTGTTTTAGAAGCAGAGTCTGCTCTTGCTTGGGGCAATTCCTGGGTCACCTGTCAGGAGGGACTTCTCCTAGGGTCTCACCACATTTAAAAGTACGTATCTCCTTGGTTCCCTTGCTCAGAATGGTTCCCTGGGAGAGTTTGGGTGGGCATACAGATTCCACTGAGTTGAGGATTAAATTTGATGAGAAGAACACATAGGCTGTTGTAACAGGCTAAGACTTTGAAATACTAACTTTTGATGATGTTGTACTCAGTAAATTTCCCTCTCACCTCATAGCCTTTCTGCCGTGAAAGTTTATCATGAGACTGAGGAATATTTACAACACAGAAAAACTCAGAGAGTTTTCTTAAATATATATGTTTGTAAACCTCTTAGCAGTAGAAGAGTCTTTAATTATTATCAGTAGTAGTAGTATTACAACAGTCAGCTGGTGTTTTCAATAGTGCTTTTTTTTTTCTTGTTTTTAGGGGCTTCCTCATTCTTTTTCTTCCCTTGATTTATACAAATTTGTCTTTGAAAACCAAAAGTGGAAGTAACGAAGACAGTGTGATATTAACAGATGGATGGAACAGATTAGAGATTCCAGGACCAGATTCACAAATATACGGACACTTGGCATGTGACACAAATAGCTCGTGAGAACAGTGGAAGAAAGATGGTCTTTTCTCTTTCTATATAGAGTTCATTAACCGCATTGTCGCCATGAGCCGGATGCGACTCCACGGCGCTTGGCTTTGGCTAACTGTATTGTTGTTGTTACTAGGTGCCATTGACTCATAGCCACCCTTGATCCCTACCTTACACCATCTATGAAAGTAATTCCCATGTGGGTTGTAGAACTAAATCCAAAAGCAAAACAGTAATTTTGAAATATAACATAGAACAATGTTTTCGAGATACTGAAGTAGAGAAAATTTTGAAAAACAGGACACTCAAAGCACAACGACAAAAATCATAATTTTGTCCTATTGATCAAAGACTGAAAAAGCAAAGAAGTATAGGATCCCACAATGACAGCTGTGCAGCAAGAGACATAGTGCAACTCACCAGTTCAAATTTAAGCAGTTGCACAGGTGGCGTAGAGGGTAAGAACTACATCTGCTAACCAAAACGTCAGCAGTTCAGATCTGCCAGGAGCTCCTCGGAAACTCTGTGGAGCATTTCTACCCTGTCCCATAGGGTCACTATGAGTCAGAGTTGACTTGCAGGTGATGGGGTTGATTGGTTAGTACAGAGGATAGCTCCAATCAAATTAAAAAATAGATTTGTTGGAGAATCATAATTTGTTTAACAATATTGAGAGGACCTTGTAGCTTCATCAGAGAGTTTGGGGATCAATTTTGATAAGTACCTAGAAAACCGAGCAAATTTTTTACAAATGAAGGAATGTAGTGATTTCCAAAAGAAAAAAACACACAAGGATATTATCAAAAAGGAAATGTAGTTATACAGTGCTGCCTGGATCATCTATGAACAATATTTATAAAGTCAAAATATAGTAAAAGATGATTTACTAATATTGTGCTGTAGCTATGTTTAAAGGAGGAAGGCGAAGGCGGAAGTAGGCAAAGAAATTCCTGTGTTTCAGGGCAGTAGGAGAGTGCTCTTTTTCCTATTCTCCACAAGAGGGCGCAACGTGAACGAAGTTTTCAGTTCCATTGTTTCAGCGACTGCGTTGGCCTGCAGGCCGCAACCTACCCAATTTGATCAAGTTCACAAGCTGTTGCCATTAACACGTTAACAAGCATCTTCTTCGCCCAGGGCACTGTGCGAGAACTAACCATAGGATAAAGGCATGACTCAAACCACTCACAAGTTGGTGTGGTCGCCGTACAAACACAAAGAGTTCAAGAACAATACATTTGGAGGACATTGTAAGGCCCCAACTGAGAGAATAACGCCGGGTGTTCCTGCGGAGAGGCTGGAAGTTGCTGGTGGAGGAACAGCCAACGGCAACAATGCCAGCAATGCACTTGGACTAGGCAATGGGCTGGAACAGACTTGCTTATGAGGAAATAAATTGGGAATGGAGTTGGTTGTGGAAGCGCTGCACCAAAGGACTGGAGGGGCTAATGGAAGAGGTGAAGATGCCATAGCCAAGACTTGACCTACAAACACCGGGCAGATTCCGAGGTCTCTTCTGTCTAAATATCTGAACATTTCCTTTCAAACTGACCTAGCACTTTCTGTTCTTTTCCCTTTGACAGTGGCACAGCACTTTCTTCCCCCAAGGTCCCATGGTCTTCTCCCTGCCCAGTCCCCACCATGGTCTTCTCTAGCCCCTAATTTGTATTCTCCTCTCAGTGCCATTTTCCATATCAGGGACTTTTTTTTCTTACAGACTGGTGTTTTCTTTTGGCCTTTCCCGCTTAGCTGAGGGCAAGTTCTCAAATGCCAAGGCCAAGCTACCTCCTTACCGAGGACCTCAGTATTTCTAACTAACGTCCCTCCTGGTGACCTCAGTATTTCTAACCCACGCCCCTCCATGGTCTTAGTCTGTTTCCTCTCTGGAGCCCTTCTAGCCCCTAAGCCTCTCTTTGTCTCCTGAGGCTGTTCCTCTCCCAACAGTGAACAGTCATCCTGACCACTCAGGGCCTAGAGGTCAACTGATTCCCAAGGCCTGTGAAGCTCTCATGAGTAGTACAGTTAACAGGGTTTTCACAGCCTCAGTGAGTGGCTGTATCTCCATGCTCTACCCTTGACATTTTGATCTAATATTACAAGTTTTTTTGTTTTCTTTTCACCCAAAACAATGACTCTGCTTATGGACTCTGAACTTGAAAGAGAAAATGATGTGCTTAGGATCCTCCCAGATCCTAAACCCCATTCTAGGACAGCATTTCCAACAGAGCCTGTCTGTTGTACAGTGCAGTGGTGTAGTGGAAATCACATAGGAATAGGAGTCATAAAGCACAGGCTGTCATTTTGGTGCTGTTCTTCCAGGCTGGGGCGCCTAGGGCAAGTGATTTCACCTCTCAGACTCTGTTCTGTCATCTGTGAAATAAGCACAATGGTAGAAATCATTGTTATCCTGAGAAATAAGACCATGCATCAAAGGATTGCTATGAGTCAGAATCAACTGGATGTCAGTGGATTTTGGTATGAAAGGGTTTAGCAAAGTTCCAGACACTTAGGAAACACTTAACAGTTTATTGTTATGATCATCATCA
This sequence comes from Heterohyrax brucei, assembly GCA_028571685.1. Taxonomy (NCBI): domain Eukaryota; kingdom Metazoa; phylum Chordata; class Mammalia; order Hyracoidea; family Procaviidae; genus Heterohyrax; species Heterohyrax brucei. The sequence goes on from CM053152.1 coordinate 45,035,192, forward strand.
TTATTATGTCTTTATTTGTGGAACTCCAGTAGGATTGCAGAGGGTAGGGGGCTGAAGGATCTCAAAGAGGCTCTGTCAAGCGCTGATTCTCCGAGCTCATCAAACGTTACTTGCCATGTAGGCCAGCGTTCTTTTGTAACTCAATCCTAACAAATTCCCGTGTGAAGAGAAGGAAGGCTTCGGAAGAGAAGGGCCACAGTGTTCCAGTTACCCTCCTTAGTCTTGCACTTGCCCTGTGTTCCGGCTTTGTACTCTGGGGCTGGAAGCCTGTGCACTGTGTTCCCCTGTGCCCTGTGATGGGTCTCGATAAGTTTCCGCCAGTGGGAGGCACTGGTGGAAGGAAAGAAGAAGCCGTTCTTGTTCAGAACCAGCGGCTTAGGTCCTGCCTCTGCACCTGCACAGTGTTTTAGTCAGCTAGTGCTGCTGTAACAGAAATACCATGAGTGGGTAGCTTAAACAAAAGAAAGTTTATTCTTACACAGTCCAGTAAGCTACAAGACTAAATTCAGCATATCTGCTCCAGGGGCCCCCTTGTCAGTTCAGGGGAAAGTCCTTGTGTTGAATCAGTCTTTGTTCAGGAGCATCTTGGCACAGGAACCTCAGGTCTCAAGGACATGCTCTTCTCCCAGTGCTGCTTTCTTGATGGTGTGAGGTTCCCAACTTTCTGCTTGCTTCCCTTTCCTTTTATCTCTTGTAGGATGAAAGGCTAAAGGGTGGTCCAAGCCATACTCCAGGGAAATTCCCATTACAGTGGAGTAGGGAAGTGATCTTATGAAGGGATTTACAGTTCCACCCTAATCCTCTGACATACAACATAGGAAAATCACAAAATGGAGAACAATCATAAAATATTGGGAATCATGGCCTAGCCACATGGCTACACCCATTTTAGGGGGACACAGCTCAATCCATGACACCTGGTGTCTCTGGCATCAGCAGCCCGTGCTGGCTCAGGACTCTAGCACGGAGGAGTAGCAGCAGGTTCCTTAGCCAGTTGCCATCAGCTCAACCCCAACTCATGGCGACCCCGTGTATGTCACAGTGGCTGATTTTTTGAAAGTAGATCACTAGGCCTTTTTCTCAGACACCTCTGTGTGGACTCTGACCACTAACTTTTTGGTTAACAGCAGACCACGTTAACTTCTTACACCACCCAGGGACTCCAGAAGGTTCTTTGTATCTTGTTAATCTTGTTTCATTTTTTTCTGTCATCCCGTTCTACCTCCAGCCCTCTGACACACTGGTAAACAACTCTTTGTATTGGATTTCTTTCTGCTTGAGATAGGGCATGGTTTCTGTTGTCCGCCTGCACCTTAATGGATAGCTTCACTGTCTGGGATGTCAACCGCAGACAAGTAGTGCACACAGGCCAAGCCAGAGTAGTCATCGTCTCCTCTGCTTATGTTCAGGTGTCCAGATACTAACACAGGCCAAAAGACACTGATTGGTTGCTATGACAAACCAACTGGTGTATACAGATGTCTTCATTTCTATTTCGGAGAAAAAATTACTCAGGCTTTCTGGGTTGATGAGAAAGCAGCTCCTTCACTAACATGCTGAACTGGTCTGGTTGCCCTTTCTCCTTTAGAACAGTTCTGATTCCTAGCTTTCTGTTGCCTTCCTGCAGCAAAACAGCAGCCATGAAGAACACAGACTATTCATTCATTGCTCATGCAGCCAAGCATGGCAGGAGTTAAAGGGGGCTAGAGTCTCTCAGTTTGGCTGGATGACTGGTGCTGTGCTCTTGGGTAATGTTCCAGCCTATTTTAGAAAGGAGGTTCCCCAAAACTAGTTTTGTGACTCTAGCTAATCTGCTACCTATGGCCCAGTGAGGAGGCTTAAAAGGCTGGAGATGAGGAAGGATTTGGGAGAAAGCTGGCACAGTGCTATGTCCTGGCCTGTGCTGTGAAGGGAGGAAGCGGAGAGGCTACATCAGGATGGACCTGTGACCACGTTTCCCAGGGGTGAAGGCACTGTGTGAGCACATCAAGGACCAGGGCCGGGCCACCCAAGTGAGGAAACTGCATGGGGTCACTTTGCACCCTGTCCAAGAAGTCTGCTTGGTGGAGCAAAGAGCGCAGCAGGATACACAAGAAGCTCTGTCAGACACATGAAGGCTGAGAAAGGTGTCTGAGTGACCAGCAGCAAAGAGATCCTCAGAGACGCAGGGTCCCGGAGAAACCCAACAGAAGTACCCCAGGGGATGAAGAAGCTGCATCCCGGAGAGGGCCACCGCCAGAGCGCCACGCTCCGCCCTCCTGGCCTCCACCTTGGGTGGGGTCAAAACCCACAGCAAAGAGTGAAGCTCAAGTGATGGAAGTGCTTGGAGGGAAACTAGGGGAGAAAGGCGTCTGGAGCACCCCTCCCACCCTGCCAGATGTGGCTAGTCGGCAGTGAGCCCTCGTCGTGGAACGAAAACCCAGCTCATATAAGAAATTTAAAGTTTATTATTGTTCTGATGGACTCAACAGTTTAATTACCGGTGACTTATAACGATCTTTCAAACCAAACCAAACCCATCGCTGCTGAGTCCGTTCTGACTCACGGCTACCTTATGGGACAGAGTAGAACTGCCCCAGAGGTTTCCAAGGCTGTAAGTCTTTATGGAAAAAGACTGACCCATATTCCTGCCTCAGACAGGCTGCTGGATTTCAACCACAGACCTTTGGTTGGCAGCTGAGTGCTTCGGTTACCCATAAAGACCAGTTGCCGTAGAGGCAGTTCCCACTCATGGCGCCCCGTGTGTCCGAGGGGAGCTGGGCTCCACAGAAGTTTCGGTGGCTGTGGCCTTTCAGAAGCCTATCACCAGGACTTCCGGGTGGACATGTACTTCCAGTCTTTCAGTGAGCAGCCTAGCACATCAGCGGTTTGTACCACCCAGGGACTCCTGGTTACCCACAAGTAATCAGGAAAATCTTAGGAGCTGTGCACAATCTTTCCTCAGGGCAGAGAAAGAGCTAGCTGCACTGAGGAGAAAATGAATGACTTGAGTGAATTTCTTATTCCACATCCACAAAGTCCATTGGCTCCCCGTAAAAACCACCCTGGCAATCTCTGCCAGCAGTAATGTTTCAGTGAGGTGGTTGTCAGGCGTGGCAGCCACTGTGGGCTTTATCTGGCGCAGGATCCTAAACCCATCAGGTCTGCGCACCACCCTGAGAGGCAGAGGGCCCCTGCTTCTACTCTTCTCTAGAAGCAGCAGATACCAGCAGAGCCTGGGACAGGGCGAGAAATAGGGAGAGTGAGGAGAAAGGGGAGGGTATGCAACAGACTGTTCAGAAAGAGGGGACATGAACTTGTCTGAGGAGTCTGGTAAGTTTCATTGCCAGGGCTGGGGCTCGTTTGAGGTTTGTGAATGAATCTGCTAGGTTGTGAGGTCCCTTCAGCACCTGCCCTCAGGTCAGGAGTTCAATGGTTTGGTCTGACGGTTCCAGTTAACCAGCACTGAGATTTTGCTAGAGAGAGGTCCGAGGCCATCAGGACACCAGAAGATAAGTGGTGATGTGCTGGACCACAGATAGGGTCCAAGCCAGATAAGGAAGCATGTAAGACACTGACTGTACAGATGCTGCCCTGCAATCCAAGGCTTGGTGCTGGAATTCTAGAGCAGAGAGCCATAAGGCTAGGAGAGACAGCGGAGACAGAACGGTGGGCTTCCAATCAAGCTTTGGAATGTGGTACATTCATTGTGGAAATAAAGCCTGATTAGGCTGTGGCACTCAGTAGCTGAGATACCACTGAGGTGCCCATAGTGGACTCAGAAGCCAGAGAGTGACAAGAGAGGAAGGAGAGATCAAGGTCAGCCAGAGGCTAACACAGCTGCTGAGTTAAGAGGGGGAACCACAGGGAAGGTCATGGGTGATGAAGCCTTCAGAGTAGGAACTTCAGGAGAGCTCAGTGGACTTTGGGACTCAGCTGCAAGGAGGAGAGATGGATTAGAAATGGTTTGGATGGTGGAATGATTAGAATGCTGCAGGGTAATATCCAGTTATTGAACTCTAGTCCTCTCACGACCTCTCACACATGCACAGACCCCAGGACAGCCTGGCCCCCCACTGATGATGCTCTCTAGGGGTCTTTGGGGTGTGATACATCACAGATTGAGGCAATGATGACCTGATGGCCTGTCCTAATCAAGTCTCCTCCTGTTACCCCCTCCTTCATTCCAAGTTGCCTGGCACAGGGGTCACACCCAAGGTCTCCACTGGCACTTCATGACTGGCAGAGGTGGCTGGGGCTGGAGCAAGCGGCCACGAGCTTCCTGCAGGAATTTGTAGACAAGCTTCAGTTAGCCAGCAATCAGTGAATACTCATGCGGAGTGAGGGGACTTGCTGAGTTATCTCGGGGGCCAGCCCTGCCTTCAAGAAGCTTACCAACCCACTGAAAAAAGAAGGTTTGTCTATGAGTCACCTGTCACAGCAGAAAGTATACCAGGGACAAGCAAAGGATGTCAGATGACTTCCTAGGAAAGGCAATCCCAAGGTTATTTGAGAAGGAGGGTCGAGTTGGCAAGGAGGAAGAAGATTTCCAGACTAAGATTGGCAACTGGGCACATTCATGGTTAATAGGTCAGTGGTGTTGAAGTCACCAGCCATGGAAAGGGAATGTCTCCATACCATACCTATGTCTGTAAAGCAAACTGCAGCAAACACACCCAGATGGTTCTTTCCCCCCAGGGAGAGCAGTTTCAACATTTTAAAGTCATACTCCTCTTAGCAATGCAAGACAACAAAGCCTGATTCAATATTTCAGCTTGATGTACTGCTCTGTACTTGCATGAAATACCATGTGTTAGAGTGATTTCTCTGCGGGAACACCCTGCCTTGTGTGGTTCACATTTCCCCTATACAGTGTTCATGACTTGTCAGCGTTTACGCACCACGCCCGGCAGCATCGGGCCTCTCCTTACTTTCCTCACTCTTCTCCAGCCACTTATTTTTCCTCCCCAGCATTCCTGACCCAAGGCCTGACACACACCCTTGATTTACAGTCTTCGTTCCTCCATCGGTGTGGGGGTGGGGCATCGCAGGCACAGTAGAGCACAGGTGTCCTTCCAGAAGAAGAGAAGAGGCTAGGACAAAGCCCCCCGGAACTTCAGTAACACAGGGAGGCAACTGAAGAAGGGGACCAGGAGAGATGGAGGAGCGGCAGGGAAGCCTAAGGGTAGCTGCAGGAGCCTGTGAAATGCTCAGGAAGGCTGTGGGTGGGGTAGAGACGCCAGATTGCAATCAGTCCAGGTGTGAGCAAACGGAGGGAGCAAGTGCAGACAGTTCTTTTAAGAAGTTTGGCCAAGAAAGGGCAGGGAGAGATGGGGCAATACCTGCCAATCAAAGACTCATTTCTGCCAAGTCAATTCCAATTCACAGTGACTCTATAGGACAGAGTAGAATGACCCCAGATTGGATTTCCAAGGAGGAGCTGGTGAAACTGAACGGCTGACCTTGGTTAGAAGCTGAGCGCTTAACCGCTGTGCCAATGGAGCTCTAATACTGGCAGACAGGGTATTTTGTATATACATATATACACACACATATATATACATGTCTGAGGACTGACAAGTTCGTGAACTCACGCTTAAAAAAGTGCTCCATATCTCACTGCTGAGTATCACTGTGAAGTACTCTCCTTGGGAAGCTATGCACTCATGTCAGCACCCTTCAAAGCAGTTTTGGAACTCTTTTTCTGAAACAGCCATCAGAGCTGTCTTCGTATTACCCTGCATGTCCTGAATATCATCAAAATGTCTTCCTTTCAGTATTTCCTTTACTTCAGGTAAAGAAACAAGTCACTGGGGGCCAGATCAGTTGAGTAGGGAGGGTGCTCCAATACAGCTCTTTGTTTACTGGCTAAAAACCCCCTCACAGACAACTATACAATTAAGTTTGTAAACTTGCCACCTTGCAATGGCCATTCCAGAAAGAGTTCCAAAATTGCTTTAAAGGGTAGACTAGGCCCTGGTGTCAGTGCATAGCTTCCCAAGGGGAGTACTTCGAAGGTGAACGCAGTGATGTTCAGCAGGGAGGTATGTAGCACTTAGAACAATTAAGTTTGTGCACTTGTTAGTCCTTGTATATATTTTTATTGTGGTAAAACACATATAACAAAAAATTCCATTTAAATAGTTTCTAAGTGCACAACCCAGTGACGTCAATTACATTCACAAAGTTATGCAACTATCACCATCATTTACTTCCAAAACTTTTTTTATCATTCCATAAACTCTGTGCCCACTAAGCAGATCTCCCCATCCCACCCCGCCTTAGCCTCTGATGACCACTGACATCTACATGCTCTTGCCAGTTCTAGATATTTCATATAAATGGGATTATACATTATTTTTCCTTTTTTGTCTGGCTTATTTCACTTAGCATTATCTAGTACGCATGTCTCAGAACTTCAGTTCTCTTTAAGGGCTGAATAATTGTCCATTGTACACATATACCACATTTTGTGTACCCATCTGTTGACAGACACTGGTGTTTCTTTCACTATTGGCTATTCGGAATAATGCTGCTGTGAACATCTGTGTACACTTACATTGCTATGGGTAGAAACCCAGGTTCTTACTGAGCATGACTCCTATTGGGCAAGAAAGGAGTGACCAAGGTGGGAGAACAAAAAGACACCTTTGTTTCATTGTACAAGGAAAGGAGTCAATCAGAGGTGCTGCTGCCAAGACTGCTTACTAGGGGCAGGCCATCAGTTACATTAAAGGGGTTTACAAGTAGGGAGTTCATACAAGTTACGTTAGCAACCTTCTTAATTATGCTATACAGGCACAATGGGGTTTACATATAATGTCCAAACAAAAGCAGTATTCATTCACATGCAAAGCTGGTAGTGGGCTGGGGGGAGTCCAGCACAGGAAACAATTTTTCAGTACGATAGTACAAAGGAGGAAGGCGGGTAAAGAACACAGCACTATGGGGGCTCTGCTTTCAATTCTTTTCGGTATGTCCAAAAAAACAAACCTAGTGCTGTCTAGTTGATTCCAACTCATAGTGGCCCTATAGGACAGAGTAGAACTGCCTCATAGAGTTTCTGACTGATTGATTCGAAGTGGCAATCTTCTGCTTAGCAGCCATAACATGCAACCACTATGCCATCAGGGTTACCTTTGCATAGGTATAAAAAAACAAAATCAAACTCATTTTGTGAGAGTTGATTCTGACTCATAGTGACCCTATAGGCCAGGGTAGAACTGTCCCATAGACTTTCCAAGGAATGTCTGGCAGGTTTTAACTGCTGACCACTATGCAACCAGGCCTTCTGTACCCAGCTATGTATCTGAGTGTTTTAGTCATTTAATGCTGCTGTAGTCAGATCCGACTTGACAGCACTGGGCTGGGCAATGCTGCTTTAGCAGAAATACCACGAAGTAGATGACTGCAACAAAGGAAAGCTTATTCTTACACAGTTTGGTAGGCTACAAGTCCATATCAGGGTGTCACTCCAGGGCAAGGACTTTCCCTCTGTAGGTTCTGGAGGAAAGTCCTTGTGTTGTATCAGTCTTTAGAGGGGAGCATTGTGGCTCAGAAACCTCAGATCTGAAGGAGGCGCTTTTCTCTCAGTGCTGCTTTTTTGATGGTGTGAGGTTCCCAGCTCTCTGCTTGCTTCCCATTCTTTTTATCTCTTGTAAGATAAAAGGTGGTGCAAGCCACACTCTAGGGAAATTCCCTTTGCCTTTGCCGTGGAGCAGGGAGGTGACCTTAGGAAGGGATTTACAGTCCTTCCTAATTTTCTTTGACATACAGCATAAGAAAATCACAAAGTGGAGAATAATCATAAACAACTGGGAATCATGGCCCAGACAAATGGCCACATGTATTTTGGGGGGAACACAATTCAATCCATGACACTTGGTAATTCTATGATGAACTTCTTGAGGAGCCACCAAACTGCTCTTCTTGGCAGCTGCACTTACATTCCCAGCAGTCACGTGCAATAGTTTCAGTTTCTTCACATTCTCACTGTGCCTTTTTCTCCTTTTTTTTTTTTTTCTTCAATAACAGCCATCCTATTGGGTATGAACTGCTATCTTGTTGTGGTTTGGGTGGAATTTGTTTTTTGGATGGGCTAGATTCCAGAATGGGGGGGAAAAAATCTTCCTTTTAGTCTAAATGCTCCTTGGCTGTAGCATATTAAAGACAATGTGCCACCTAGTCAGCACTTGGGTAGGCACTCTCACTGGCATCTGCCTCAGATAGGCCACTGATGACACCTGACCACGTGCACACCACTGTACCACTGGTCCTTCCACAAAGCCTCACCCCGGAGAGTCTGAGCCGGGCAGGAGACAGCGTCTCCTGTGGACTGACTGTGGAGAACAGAACAAAGCAAACAAACAAAAATACAGAGAAAAAGAAAAATAATAGCCCAGAAGTATCTTCATACAATTGGGGACTATTTTTAAAAATCTACAACTAAAAGTTAACTACGCAAGATTTAAAAACAGATATCAAAAACGCCTACAATTCTAAGAGGGTTGATTAGAGCCAGAGGATTCTATGGGATACCATGACGTGTGTGTGTGTGTGTGTGTGTGTGTGTGTGTGCGTGTGTGTGAGATACTCTGAGTTTTAGAAAGAGTGACCAGCTATGGTCAGAATGTGTCTGATGATTAAGGACACCTTCAGCCATTCATAAGTGTGCAACCCACATCTGCTTACAGTGAAAAGATGGTCTGGAGGCCGGTAGTGGCTAGTAATCGACAAAGGAGGTTAGAAGATATAGGCATGTTTTTATATGATTTATTAAAGGTAGATTTCAAGATGGTCAATGTCTTGGCAAAGATGTGGTTAAATCGCACTTAAAAAAAAGCTGAGATGAAAATTAAATCAACTAAAATTGAATAGAATTAATGTAACACTAAACCAGTAGAGAGTACATAAGTTATCCTTTGAAAGTGCAGCAGGCTTACATTTCCACCCAAGACTGAATAACAGAAACCATGTTTACCCTTCCATCTGCAACAACTAAAAAAGAAAAAGACAAGATACATGAAACACTGGTTTTAAAGATGTTGAACAAGCGGACAGTGATCTCAGAGATAAGAGAAACAAATGAAGCAAGCCCTGTGGTTATCTAGCTTGTTGCCTTGAAAATTCTCAGGCTATATCGGGCACTTGGCTTGGCATATCGGGCAGGAGGCAAGACCCAATGGTATGCTGCCTGCCAGAAACTTATTTCATCTATGTATTTATTTTAAAGGATCTTACAGGGCTGGTATGAGTTGCAATCAACTTCATGGCAATGGGATTACTGTACTGGTGGTACAGTAAGTGGGTGACTACTTACCTGCTAACCAAGAAGTAAGCAGTTCAAATTCGCCAGCCACTCTTTGGAAACCGTATGGGGCAATTCTACTCTTATAGAGTCTTATAGGGTCACTGTGAGTAGGAACTGACTCCACAGCAATAGGTTTTTGGTTAATCGCTACAGGAGTAGGTCTCCAAGTCTTTTCTCCTGTATAGCAGATGATGGGTTCAAACTGCCAACATTTTGGTTAGCAGCTGAGTGCTTAAAGTTTGCACCACTAAGGCTCCTTGTGTGGTAAATATTAATTATAATTTTTTTATTATTGTGTTTAAGTGAAAGTTTACAATCGAAGTGAATTGGCCATGTAAAACCCAGAACATACGCCTCTATGCTGCTCTACCTGCTCTCTGCACCCTGTGACAGCATACCTCATCTTTCCACGGGTACTTCTGACATTCGTTCAACCAACACCTGTCCCCTCCTCTCCGCCCTTCCCTCTCACCTCTAGAGAGGAGCTTGTTAGATAGACTCATATATATATTTAAGCCAAGAAGTGCACACACCACCTGCATCACTCTGTCTTATAGTTCAGTCTAATTTTTGTCTGAAGGGTTGGCTTCAGTACTGGTTTCAGCTCTAGGCCAGCAGCAAATCTAGGGTTCAGGTTCTCAGGGGACCATCCAGCATGTCAGACCATGAAGTCTGGTCTTTTAATAGAGTTCTAGATCTGCACTCCCCCTTTTGCTGCATAAAGGACTCTACATTTGTTCCCTGTCAGGGTAGGCGTTGGTGGTGGCTGGACACCATCTAGTTCTTGTGGCCTTATGCTGATATAGTCTCCCAGTCATATGAGCCCTTAAGTCTCCCGGGCTCATATTTTCCTCATACCTTTTATGTCCTGTATTTTCACCTGCTCCAGGCGGTGTGGGATCAAATGATGCTCCTTAAATGGCAGCTTGCTGGCTTTAAAGACCCCAGGTGCCATTCACCAATATAGGAGGCAGAACATTTTCTTAAAAAAAAAAACTAGTTAAGCCAATTTACCCCCATGTGCCCCTAAACCATGGTCCTCAGACCCCTACTCTGTCCTTTAAAATGTTGGGCTGTGTATTAGGCTGGTTTCTCTAGGGAAGCAAAAACCAGTAACACATATAAGATGTATAGGGGAAAGATTTATATAAAGAAACAACTCATGCAATTATAGAAGCTGTAATGTCCCAAGTCCTAGATTGGAGCACAAGCCTCACACAGCTGTGGAAGCTGATGACCCCAAGGTCGGCAGGACAGAGATTAGAATTCCAGATCACAGATTATGTAGGTCGGGAGATCCCAAAATGGCAGGCAAAACTGCAAGGCTTCTGCTGATTCCCAGAGCTGCAGGGGCTGGTGAACCCAGGAACGGCAAATCAGGGAATACAGCTCTTATTTACAGGCTGTGAGGGTCAATGAATCCAATAGCTGCTAGTTCAGCTCCCAGGAACCAGATGTAGGAAGAGACGAGAGTAGGAGCTGCTGGCAACATGAGCAGACAGAAGTAGGAGGAGGACGGTGGGAAGATGAAGACTGAGGGTAGGTGGTGAGCCATCACAGACCCCACCCTTGCCACTGTATACAGCTGCCAAAGCATTGGTCCAACCAAGTTGACACACACGCTTAACAATCGCAGGTTGTATTTAGAAAGCCTTTAATTTCATGGCGTAGTCCAGCTGTGCTGACCTCCCTTCTACTGTGCATTGTCACTCCCTCTGCCTAATCCAATTCCCGTTGGCTACCTAATCTATGAACATGCCCTCTCTCCCTCCCCACCTTCGTAACCTTACAAGACTATTTTCTGCTGTGCATAAGTCGTAGGTCCTTTTAATAATGGTGTCATACAATATTTGTCCTTTTGCAGCTGACTGATTACACTCAGTATAAATGTCTTCCAGATGACTCCAGGTTATGAGATGTTTCCTAAAATCATTGTTATTCTTTATCATTGCACAATCTTCCATTGTGTAAATATACTATATTTTGCTTATACATTTATCTGGACTAGCAGAAGCTCATTTTTAAATATCAAGACATAAATAGATTAAAAATAAAGCATGAACGAGATATACCATGCTAACAGACAGAACAGATCTCAGAGCAAGGCATAGAATCGGGGTAAAGAAGGCCATTTTGTAGGTACACGGTTACTGTTTGTTGATGTCAGTCGGTTCCAACTCATGACCACCTTATGTGTGAGAGAATGAAACACTGCCCAGTTCTGTACCACTCACAACTGTTGGTATGTTTGAGCTCATTGTTGCATCTATTGTGTCAATCCATCTCATGGAGAGTTTTCTCTTTCTGTATGACTGCAAGTTGGTCAGTGAAAGTATAAATGGAGCAATTCATCCGGAGAACGTAACAATCCTAAGGACTTATGAACTGGATAACAGAGCTTCAAAATACATAAAGCAAAACCTGATAGAACTGCAAAGATAAATACGAAAAATCACAATCATTGTCAGCAAGTTTCATACCTCTCTCAATACTTGACAAAACAAACAAAAAGTCAGCAAGTATGTAGAAGACTGTATAGCCAGTCTGTTTAGGTTGGGCTAAGCTCCCATTCCTAGGTGTAGGGTAGACATTGATACTGGAAGGGCTCACTAGGGGCATGATGGTGAATGATCACATTCTACAGGTGGTGGGAAATACTGAAGCTGTTTCTGTGGCAGCCGTGCTGTATTTCTTGGCAGGTCACTGCTACTGAAGCCTTTCTCACATTTTCCCAACACAGGTATAAATCATGCTGTCTCTTGCTACTTTACTGTGAGTGAAATGAAATTTAGATAAGGGCCAGGCTCAGCCTACAATGTACTTTTTCTCCCTTGAGAGGAAATATTATTGAATTGCCATTTTTAAAGAATCCAATTGCAGTAAATCTTATTTCCTCCTTTATTGGTTCCTCTGGAGACAGAATGAGACAGTAGAGAAGGGAGAATAAAGAAATTCCCTTTCAAAGTTGCTCCCACATGGCTGACATTTTGATTTATTTTCTCTTTTTCTAAGCACCACACTTATCTCAGTCATGACTTTTCCCTTCTGTCTCCGTATGGGCACAGAGGTACTCCTTATAAGCCCACACTGACTTTATCAGTCCACATGAGTCTTGTCTTGCAACAACTGTTTTCTCCACCTCTCTTGAGTCCCAGATCTATTTGCCTGCCTTCTCTGGAATCTTCACCTCTGATATGTCTGGTAAATATCCTTGCATACATTCCTGAATTTAAAAAACCCATTGGTTATGGTGATCTTTTGTTATGGTTTATTTATTTTTTCTTTTTATTATGAATTAAGAACAATTTTACAGACTATATCATGTTGCCATATAACAACCAGAACTTTATTCTAGCAGCCAAACCCCCGCACCCTGCCCACGTGGTTCAGAACTTCCTGTGACCTTTTGATAAAGGTCTGGCCCTCCTCACCCAATCAACTTGGCTCCAGCAAAGTGTCCCTCAGACAACTGCATGCACATTTTTAAAGGTTTGCTCACCTCCAGTACCCCTCTATGTTGTATATAGCCCAGGTTAGCCTTTGGGGACCTGGCTCCGGTGCTGGATGCAGTTTGGGGTTAGAGAGTTTGGGGACTGTGCTGCCAGGGGGCCCTCCATTCAGAAGGACTATCAAGTAGAGTCTTTTGGTAGAGTTCTAGCTCTTCCCTCTACTCCATCACCTGCTGTGTCTGGAGCACTCTGTTCTGTGTACCCCACCCGGGCTGTCATTGGTGGTAGCTGGGCACCATCTAGATCTTCTGGTCCCATGCTGAAACAGGCTATGGCTCATATGGCCCCTTCCATCTGGTGGGCTCATATTTTACTCCTGTCTTCATTATCCTCTATTTGCCCTTGTTATGTTTTATATTATGTCAACTGGCATCATACTTTTGTTGTTTTTGTCAGCTGCCATGGAGCTGGCCCCCATGCAGAATGGGATTAGACAAGTTGGATCTATACGGTTTTCACTGGCTGATTTTTCAGAAGTAACTTGCCAGGTATTTCTTCTTAATCTTAGTTTAGAAGCTTTGCAGAAACTTGTTTCACATCACAGCAAAATGCAAACCTCCACTGTGCTTTTAGAATCCTATAATTTGGCCTAATGGACTGTAATTCTCACTTTCCAATCTTCACTTTCTGCAACTCCTGAGATTTTTTGTTTTTTATTTTATGTACTTCCATTAGGATTCCTCAATTTTAGCTTGCAGTCTTTTTGCTGAGTTTTAAAAACTTGCCGCTTTAAACTTGATACCATTCTCTGCTTCCTACTGCCATGTGTGTAAGTTTCCAGGAAGAGAATACATAGAGATTGCAGGGCCACAAAGACATGCACACATTCAAGTGCACCAGATAGTGTCAGATTGCTCTCCAGAATGGCTACCCAATTCCTCACTCTCACTACCAGAGCGTGAAATTTCCATTTCCTATAAATTCACTGACATTTGATATTATCGAATGTTCAAATTTTAGTCTAGCAGATAAATATAAAAAGCACTAGATTCTCTGGTATGAGGACAATGGGATCTGGGCATGGAGTCATGCCCATTGTGGACCCCAGGTACCCTGAGCAGACTCAAGTTCATCCTAAAGTTGGAAGGGAGAGGCTTGCCTTTGTGTCACTGACCAAGGTTTCAGGGATGACTGGCCTGGCAAAGAACTACTGGTACATGTGGGTTTCAGAAGTGTGATAATTTGTTTGCAATGTTTTTGGAACACAGAGATGCTGGTATGAGAGGTGACACTGGAAAGAATAACACACTGGACAATGTACCAGTAAATGTGCACATGTATGTGTACAAGAGCTCACTTTTCAGATGAAAGAATAACGGAATCACGATCGTAAAAACCCAAGCATGGGAGAAAAAAACTTTGATGGTTACAAGGAGGTGAATGATGGGGAGAGGATATAACTAACTAGATAGTAGACAAGTGTTAACTTTGGTAATGGGAAACATAGCACACAATATGTGGGAATGTTGGCAGGTGAAACCAGGTTCTGTGTAGCCCAAGGTCTCAGCCATCAAACGAGAGACTGCAGTAGGAGCATGTAGAAAAGTGCCTTTATTTCATGGACCAAGGAAAGAAAACAGGTGAGGCCACTGCAGATAAGACCACTCAGCAAGCGCAAGGAGAAGGTTACTATTAAGGGTTTGTAACTAGGAAGTCCGTACCAGTTTCATCAGCAACAACAATGAGTTTTATCTATAACTTCACACGTCTTATGTTCAGAAAATGGTGGTCACACTCCACCCAGAAGCAGAGAAGTTATGTGTGGGGTCTGAAAGGTTATCCTGAGTGTCAGTATGGCACCTAAACTAGTTTCCACCAATGTCCTCTAGTTTTGGACAGCAGTTAAGGAGAGGGGAACCAGGATTTTAATGTAAAGTTAGGAGGCATGTTATTTGAGGCAGTGGAATTTTCTGTAGCTTGGGAACCTGTATCTTAGGAAATAAGCACAACCTGACCAAGCCAAAGTCACAGAAGTTTCCTAGACAAACCCGAACACTTTGAGGTACCGAGTCATTGGGGCTGAAGTCCGGCACCATGGTCTCAAGGGACATTTAAGTCAACTGGCATGACATAGTTCATAAAGGAAATGTTCACAACTTTGGTGAGTCACATCTAGGGTTTTAAAAGCTTACAAGCAATCAACTAAGATACATCTCAGATCTGACTCAATGGCACTTGGCTTGGCATTGTTTCCATCATGTTTGGAGCAAAGGACAATGAAGAGAGCCAAAGACACAAGGGAACCATCAGTCCGAAAGACTAGTGAACCACGTGAGCCATAGCCTCTACCAGCCTGAGCCCAGAAGAACTAGACGGTGACCTGCTACCAACAGTGCTCTGACAGGCATCAGGGCAAGATAAAAATGTCAAACAAGACTCAAATTCATGAGAAAAGACCAGACTTACCGGTCTGACAGAGACTGGAGGAATCCCAAAGACTATGGCTCCAGGACATGTTCCTAACTCAGAAATGAAGCCTCTCCCAAGGTCCACCTATCAGCCAAGAGAAGGGAAGTCGGTAAAACAAACAGTAACATGTAAGGAACCTGTTCCTCAGTTTAGTCAAGTATATGAGACCAAACGGGCTACACCTGCCTAAAAGCAAGGAAGAGAAAGCAGGCAGGGACAGGAAAACCAAACGAATGGACACAGGGAAACTGGGCTAGAAAGGGAAAGGGGAACGGGCTAACACAATGTAGGCACTACAACTGATGCAAAAACAAAATGTGTATAAGTTTTTAAACAAGAAACTAATTTGCCCTGTAAACTTTCACCTACAGCACAATTAAAAAAAAAAATTGTGTTTAAAGAGACCGTGGCCTCAGTCCTAGAAACACAGTAAATGAATTCTGTCAACCACCCAAATACTCAGGAAATGGACTGTCCCCTAGAGCCTGCAGAAAGGAATGCAGGTGGCTGGCACTCGGACTTTAATCTGGTGAGACCCACGCAAGACTTCTGACCTACAGAACTGTGAGATATTTCTGTTGTTTTCAGGTACTTAACTTGTGCTAATTTTTCACAGCTGTAGTAGAAAACTGCCACTGAGCATTATACCAATGCCAAAGAATACTCAGTGTATCGAGGTGACTGTGAGTCCCGGTAGAGTGGCCCTGAGGTACACAGCCCAGGGCATTACCACGCTCCCAGGTATCAAACTCAAGGAGCAGTGCCATAAATCATCCAGTTACAGACACTGTCTTTGTTTCTATAACAGAAATACCTCGACTGGGTGGTGTTATCAGAAGAAATTTATTTTCTCACAATAGAGGACTGGAAGTCCAAATTCAGGGCGCTGGCTCTAGGGGAGGGCCTTTTCTCTCTGTCGGCTCTAGAGAAACATCCTTGTCTCTCTGCTTTCTGAGGTGATTTTCATGTAGCGTGTATCTTCCTCTCCTTTTATGCTTCCCTCTCTGTGCTTAATCTGGCTTTTTCACGTCTCATAGGTGACTAGCTTAAAACATACACCACACTGATCCTATCTTCTTAACATGACAAAGTTCTATTCCCAAGTGGGATTGTATCCTCAGATAGAGGAGTTCAGGATTACAACACATGTTTTGGGGAGACACAATTCAGCCCCAAACAGAGAGCATAGACTGAATGATGTATCCCTATTTCAAAGACATTAAAATGTAAAACAAAGAAAAAAACGAATTTTAGAATTGATAAAATTCTGTAAAAGCTTCAGTACTAAGCGAAATCCTGAGTCAGGGAGGGGAAAGATGCGACGCGTGACTGGAATGATGCAGGGCCCTGGGGATGGCCTGTCTGCTGTCCCCCAGCACCATGGTGTCCTGACTCTCCTTCCTCTAACTGTTGGAGCCCCCAGCACCATTCCACCCAGAGAAGAATGGCAGTAACACTGGACCTAAGGTTGCACTCAGTTCAGTATCTTTCAGCTGTTGTGTGTCATCAAGTCAATTCTCACTCATAGCAACCCTATGTGACAAAATAGAACTGTTCCTCTAGGGTTTTCTTGGCTGTAGTCTTTGCTTAAGCAGGTCACCAGGTCATTCTTCTGAGGAACCACTGGGTAGATTCAAACCATCAGTCTTTTGGTTAGCAGCCCAGCACTTACCTATTAAATTACTAGGACTCCCTTCTCTCTCTCTTTCTCTCCCCAGTTAGGTTTTTGCATGAGACTATTTCAAAGCAAATCTTTAGCCATTGTATCATTTTACCTATAAATACTTGGGAATGTATTTCTGTTGGATGAAGATACAGATTTTTTAAAAAAATAGTCCTATGGCACTACTGTTGTTAGGTGCCATTGATTCTGATTCATAGCAACCCTATGCACATCAAAACAAAGCACTGCTCAGTCTTGTGCCATTCCCTCAGTTGTTTTCATGCTTCAACTCATTGTTGCAGCCACTGTGACAATCCCTCTCCTTAAGGGTTTTCCTCTTTTTGGCTAAAGCTCTATTTTACCAAGCATGGTGTCCTTCTCCAGGGACTGATCCCTCCCAACAACATGCCCAAAGTGTGAAAGATTCAGTCTCACCATCTTTGCTTCCAAGGAGCACTCTGGTTGTACTTCTGCCAGAACAGATCTACTTGTTCTTTTGGCAGTCCATGGTACATTCAATATCCTTCTCCAACACCATAGTTAAAAGGCATTGACTCCTCTGTTTTCCTTATTCATTGTTCAGCTTTTGCATGCATAGGATGCAATTGAAAATACCATGGCTTCAGTCAGGCGCATCTTAGTCTTCAGGGTGGCATCTTTACTTTTCAATACTTTAAAGAGATCTCTTGCAGCAGATTTTCCCAAAGCAGTGCGTCTTTTGTTTTCTTGACTGCTATTTCATGGGCACTGATTGTGGAAGCAAGTAAAATGAAATTCTTGATAACCTCAACCCTTTCTCCCTTAATCATGATGTTGCTTACTGGTTCAATTATGAGGATTATTGTTTTCTTGATGCTGAGGTGCAATCCATACTGAAGACTGTGTTCTTTGATCATCATCAGCAAGTGTTTCAAATCCTCTTTACTTCCAGAACGTAAGGTAGTGTCATCTGCATATTGTAGGTTGCTAATGAGTCTTTCTTCAATCCTGATGCCTCCTTCTGCTTCATATAGTCCAGATTCTCAGAGAATTTACTCTGCGTACAGATTGAAAGGTATGGTGAAAGGACACAGGCCTGATGAACACCTTTCCTAACTTTAAACCATGCAATGTCCCCTTGTTTTGTTTGCGTGACTGCTTCTTGATCCATACACAGATTTCTCATCAGCACAGTTAAGTGTTCTGAAATTCCCGTTCTCCATAGCATTATCCATAATTTGTTATGATCCACACAATTGAACGCCTTTGCACAGTCAGTGAAACATAGATAAACATCCTTCTGGTGACCTCTGCTTTCGGCCAAGATCCATCTGACATCAGCAATGATAGCCCTGTTTCCACTTGTTCTTCTGAATCCAGCAAGAATTTCTTGCAGTTCCCTGTCGATATACTGTTGCAGCTGCTTTTGAATGATCTTGAGCAAAATTATACTTGCATGTGATATTAACTACATTGTTTGATAAGTTCAGCATTTGATTGGATCACCTTTCTTGGGAATAGGCATAATTATGGATCTCTTCCAGTCAGTTGGCCAGGTAGCTGTGTTCCAAATTTCTTGGCATCAGTGAGTGAGCACTTCCAATGTTGCATCTGTTTATTAAAACCTCTCAATTGATATTCCATCAATTCCTGGAGCCTTGTTTTTTGGCAATGCAGCTTTGACTTTTTCCTTTGGTACCACCAGTTCCTGATCACATGCTACCTCTTGAAATGGTTGAACATCAACCAAGTTCTTTCTGGTATAATGACTCTGGGTATTCCTTTTGTTTTCTTTTGATGCTTCCTAAGTCATTTAATATTTTTCCTGTAGAATCCTTCACTATTGCAACTCAAGCCTTGAATTTTCCTTCAGTTCTTTCACCTCCAGAGATGTAGAATGTGTTCTTCCCCTTTGGTTTTCTATTTCCAGCTCTTTACACATGTCATTGTAACACTTTGTCTTCTTGAGCCATCCTTTGAAGTCTTCTTTTTAGTTCTTTTATTTCATCATTCCTTCCTTTTGCTTTAGCTACTTGACATTCCAGAGCAGGTTTCAGGCTTTACTCCATCCACATCACTAAGGTGGACTCTACGTTGAGGAGGCAGCTCTTCCCCAGTGGTCTTCTCAGTGCCTCCCAACCTGGGGGGGACCTCATTTTCCAGCACTATATCTGACAATGTTCCACTAGTATTCATAGGCTCTCCCTGGCTGATTCTTTCCAAAAGTAAACCGCCGGGTCCTTCTTGCTAGTCTGTCTTAGTCTGGAAGCTCAGCCGAAACTTGCCCACCATGGGTGACCCTGCTGGTATCTGAGAATACTGGTGGCATCACTTCCAGCATCACAGCAACAGGCAAGCCCCAAAGTATAACAGAATGACAGACAACTAGGGGATGGCACTATTACACCTAAGAAATTAATAACAATTTGAAGTGGACCATTAGGTATGGGACTATAAGGTGGCACTAAAGAAGAAAAGCTAGCAGTGAAGAGGCCACCACCATATTAGTTGCCTATTGTTGCTATAACAAATCACTACACAGTTAGTGGCTTATAACAACATAAATTTATCATCTTACAGCTTTGCAGATCAGAAGACCAAAGTCAGTCGCAGTGGACTAAAATCAAGGTGTCAGCTGACTGGTGTTTCTTTTTGGCAGTTCTAGGGGAGAATCTGCTTCCTTGCCTTTAAGGATCCTACAGCCTGCTCATGAAAGCAGCAGTCAAGAAATCAAAAGACACATTACATTGAGAAAATTTGCTGCAAAAGATCTTTTTCAAGTGCTGAAAAGGATGTCACCTTGAAGACTAAGGTTTACCTGACCCAAGTTATGGTATTTTCAGTTGCATCATATGCATGCAAAAGTTAGCCAATGAATGAAAATGACAGAAGAAGAATTGATGTGTTGAGTTGTGGTGCTGGAGAAGAATATTGACTATACCATGGACTGCCAGAAGAACAAATAGCTGTCGGAACCAACAACTCCTGCTCCTTGAAAGAAAGGATGGTGCGACTGTGTCTTACATGCTTTGGACATGTTGTCAAGAGGGACCAGTCCCTGGAGAAGGACATCATGCTCAGTAGAGATCAGCAAAAAAGAAGGAGACCCTCAAGGAGACAGATGGGGCATGGCACAGGACCAGGCAGTGTTTTGTTCTGTTCTTCACAGGGCCGCTGTGGGTTGGAACCAACTCCACAGCACCTAGTGACAACAGTCAGCCCACATTACTGGGTTTGTGGCTCCCTTCCTCCGTCTTCAAAGCCAGCAATGTTGCATCTCTCTGGTCATTTTTTCCGGGTTATATCTTCCTCTGTGATGCTTTTTGCTCCTTCTTCCACATTAAGGAATCCTTGTGATTACAATGGACCACCTAGATAATCCACAATAGTCTTTGTTTTAAGATCAGCTGATTAGCAACTTTAACTCCATCTGCTACTTTAGTTTGTCTTTACCATGCAACCTGACATTGTTACGGGCTATGGGGATTAAAAAATGGACATATTTTGGGGGTAGTATTCTGCTGTCACAAACCTCCTCCTTTATTAGTTATCCATGGTCTATGGTTGGAACAGGCAGAATCGGGGGAAGGCAAAATAATAATAGGATCCGGAAAACCATGAGCAAAGGTGTTATGGACTGAATAAAACAAAACAAAACAAAACCCAGTGGTTGATTCCAATTCACAGCCACTCAAACCCTGGTGGTATAGTGGTTAAGCACTAGAGGTAATAACTAAAAGGTCAGTTGTTCAAATTCACCAGCTGCTCCTTGAAAACTCTCTACTCTATCCCACATGGTCGCTATGAGTTGGAATTGACTGCACCGGGTTTGGTTTGTTGTTGTGTTTTTTGTTTCTTTGTTTTTGTTACAGGACAGAGCAGAACTGTTTCATAGGGTTTCCAAGGAGTGCCTGGTGAACTCAACCTGCTGATCTTTTGATTAGCAGCTAGCTCAACAACTGCATACACCAAGGCTCCAGATGGATTGAATAGTGTCCTCTTAAAATGTCATGTCCTATAAATTCTAACCCTACTTGTGAATGTAATCCCATTTGGGAATAGGGGTTTCTTTGTTATGTTCATCCATGCCACGTAGGGTATGCTTTAAGCCAATCACTTTCAAACCCAAAATGTGCCAGATTAGGCACAGAGAAACCAGCTGAGATGGGGGAAGAGAGATGCCATGCCACATAAAGATCGTTGTGGCATCAAGGATCAGAGGGTGAAAAGAGATAAGGAACTTTCTCTTCTCCCTGACAGCTGACAGAGAGACAAATCCATCCCCTGGCCATAGCAGCACTAGATAACTAAGACAAAGCAATTCAAGTTCTATATAAGAAGGTTCAGGGAAAAATCTTCTAGGAAGAGAGATAAAAAGCCTCCTGAAAAAGGTCCAAGGAAAACTGGAAACCCCCCTTGGCAGGATTTCCAGCCTAGGCTGATGGAGTATATATTTGGAAAAAGGATGAATGCCAGGCCTTTCTTTTTCTCCGTGAATAGATATTTGGTCCTGTTAAAATGGGCCCTCTGTGATGAGAAGAGTCCCTGTGGCACTTTCTTAAATTATAGAAATCTTAAACTAGGTATGACAACCAACATTTGGCCCATTTGGATGAGATGCTTGGCACTCACTGCTGCTGTGTCTTTGCCAGCAAGACACAGCGACATAGAAACTATACCATCAGGATGAGCACAGAAACTCCAGCAACCCCCATTATGAATCTGTTTGCAAAGAGGCTTCTTTGACTTGGCTCAGAATTACACCAGTTCTGAACAAAAACGCAAACCCAAGAAGAAACATGTCTGAACTATGACTTCTGCTTCTCTTCTCTTAAAACACTAGGAAATGTCACGCTTGGTTTGTTCAGATTTCTTAAGGGACATACGGAAGAGAGAAAAACTAAAAATCCTCTTGTTGGCTGGCTCACAGCTACCACTTGGGTATCATTCCTTGGCATGAATTGCTTTTTAAAACCAGGATTTACTTGCTTTAGGATAGCTGATGGCCAGAAATCGTTCTCTCTCTCTCTCTCTCTCTCTCTCACACACACACACACACACACAGAGTCATCTATGATTGCTGTTTGTTGCTTGCAGTTTATTTGCTAAAACTTGTTTGTAAGGTTAATGTGCAGACCATTTTCAAACACTAACACTTGTGGTTTTTGCACATATTTCTGTATTCTGAAATTGCGTCATAAATGTGATACCAACCCTCCTATTTATTTTTATTAAACTGCAATGCTTAGCTATTTTATATTTCTTGGCCTGTGGGCTGTATATGTGTGTGTGTCTCCTTGTTTGCATATATGGGTAAAGGAACCCAACAAACAAACATTTTATATATACACACTAAAGTGACTTTTCAAGAATTGCTGAATTACAGTGAATCTGAGAAACATATTTGAGTGCAGAGCAACTTAGAGCAAACAAAACATTGGCACAAGTCTCTTAACTATTTTATCTGAATTTTAGTTTAAACTGGAAAACTGTGGCTATGACAAGGATTGTTCCTTAAAACTGTTTGCCTAGCTTCAAAAGGAAGGCTAGTTTAGCCTGTGTTCCACACAATACAGGTCCACCTCGCCACCAGCTATCTGTGGACCAACATCAGAGGACAGGTGTAGGGATGTCAGAGGCCCACCAGGTTCCTCTGTCCTCGTAGTGGGAGCAGTGATCCTTTTCGGGACTGCCTGACTACATGTACCATGTACTCTGTCCTTACTGCAGGATGGCATTTATCTCTTCGACTTCTGCCAAGAACATCTCTGAGAGAGAGACAAACTGGTGGGAAGAAAAAAAGGCAGCTCAAATGACATTTAATTCTGGTGGCTTCGCACTGTTGATGGTGCTGTTTGACTTCATTCACATCTGCTCCTGCAAAGTCAAGCACCTCTCAGGGTTTATGACTGTGTCTGAATCTGGGACTCTGGACTGAGGGTGCTGCTCTGGGCACCTAAAGGGGGATACAAAAAGGAAGAACTTTGAGTCTCCTCTCTGCTGCCATTCATCACAAAATAAAAGGCTTCATTCTTTCTCCTTTTTTTGGTGAGGGCAAAGGTTGGCAAAGAATAAGAGAGGCTCTCCCTTTACTTCAAAAGGAAAAATACAAGGAGAAGAGACAGCAAGCAGTTCATCTTTGTTTGGGGAAAACTTTAGGTCTGTTACAACAACAAACACCACTTGTGGCTGGCAGCCGCTGCTCTGCCGAAGGAAATCCAGGCCACATTAAAATGCGGGGAATTTGAAATGGCATTTGTGGTGGCTTGCAGATTTCCACTGGTGATTTCTTTAAAGCCAAAAAAGTTATAATTAAAATAGAAATGGATTCAATTATTTCTGCCCCTTGTCTGAAAAGATGTAGCTGGTAACGAGAATCACATGTCAAACTTCACCTCCTTCTATTTCCAAGCAAGTTGTCCCACAAGAGAAATTCCTTCTTTTCAGCAAAGTTTCAGTAAACCACATTTCTCCTTCCTCTAGCTGAGCCCTGCCTTCTTGGCTACTGTGGTTTTGCACTGATTTTCTAAAGTCCCAGCAGTAGAGTTCAGTTGTATTAAATGTCCCTGTTTCTCTGTTCCTTCTTCTCTTTATCAGACAGTATAGGGCAATACTATATACATATATATATATTTGTTTCAAAGAGACAGAGATGGAAGAGAGCCAGTGAGGAGGGCTCAGTCTTAATCAGCCAGGATGTGCTTTACCCAGAACGATGGGCAGGGTGTTTTCCAGAAGGTAATGGTTTTGGAGGCCTGGGCTAGTCTAGCCTTCACCACCTGTTGGGCTGCAGGAGGGAAGAAAGGAGGTGCCTGTGGAGGCCGTGTGGTACAGTGGTTATGAGCTGCTAAGCAAAATAGTGGCCGTTCAAATCCATCAGCCACTCCTTGGAAAACCTATGGGGCAGTTCTACCCTGTCCTGTACTGTCACTATGAGTCAGAACTGATTCAATGGCAGTGGTTTTTCGGTTTTCAGCTTTTCTGTAACCCCAGGGAGGCCAGTCTTGAGGAGAATGTTAATCCACTGGGTGAGTAAGCTTCAAAGAACATAGTGGCCATCAGCGTGCCTTTAAAGTAGCAGCATCCATACTGGAATGCCACATTACCACAAATAAATAATAGACTGGATAAGAGTATTTCTTTTATCATCATCACTACAGTGACTCAGGATAGATTTGGTCAGTGTGTCCCAGATCTTTTCAGGTACAATAGGGAATCTCAACTTCTTCCTCCCTCTAGCTAGTCCTAGAGGCAAGCACAGGCTCAGCCCCCAGTGTCCAGCTACTACAGACATTCCTGTACAAGTCTTTATGTAGACATATGTTTTCATGTGCTTCTTAGTCATTTGCACATTTTCTTTGGTGAAATATCCATCAAAATCTTCTGCTCATTGTTTAATTGAGTTGCTTGACTTCTTATTGTAGCACTGGAGTTCTTTATACATTCAAGATACAAATCATTTATCAGTCAAAGAATTGTAAATATTTTCTGAGATCTGGGGTTTGGCTTTTTTATTTTCTTAATGGTCACAACTTTGTGTAGCATTTTAATTCCTCTGTTACCTATATTCTTAAGTTATTAATCTTAGTATTTGCTCTAAATCCTTTGCTGTCAAGTCAGTCCTGACTCAAGGCTGTAATACTATGACTAATCTTTACAGAGGGCTGTGGTGATGCAATGACTAAAGCACTCAGTTGCTAACCAAATGGTCAATGGCTCAAAGGTACCAGCTGCTCTATGAGGAAGGAGATGTGGTAGTCTGCTTCGGTAAAGATGTACAGCCTTGGAAGCCCTATGAGACAGTTCTACTCTGTCCGATGGGGTCACTATGAGTTGGAATCAATTCGAAGCCTTTTTTTTTTTTTTAATCTTTACAGAAGCAGACTGCCACATCTGCCTCCCACGAAACAGTTAACAGGTTTGAACCACTAACTTTCAGTTAGTAGCCAAGCGCTTAACCACCGGGCTACCATGGCTCCTTGTATTTGCTCTAGGAATCACAGTATGCATTTTAGGATATCACAGTTTGCTTTGGGTTAATACAGTGAGACCTGCAACAGCCTTAACACAATCGAACTGCCTTGTTTTTCTGGGCCTCGCAAGTTTTCTGCCTTTGACAGGGTGCAGTCAACACTTTTCAGTCACTCTCTATTTAGTGGAAAATATTTGAGTTTTCCTTCTCTGACAGTGTTTAAGTTGGCCGGTGCTGCTTTAACAGAGATACCACAAGTGGATAGCTTTAAGAAGAGAAATTGTATGTCATCACAGTCAAGTAGGCTGTAAGTCCAAATTGAGGGTATTAGCTCCAGGAGAAGGCTTTCTCTGCTGGCACTGGAGGAGGGTCCTTGTCATCAGCCTTCCCCTGGACTGGAAGCTTCTGAGGCACAGTGTCTTAGGCTGGGTTTTCTAGGGAAGCAAAACCAGTAACACGTGTAGGTATAAGGAAAGATTTATAATATATATATATAGACAGATAGATAGATACAAATATAGGAAACAGCTCACGTAATCACAGAAGCTGAATGTCCCAAGCTCTGGCACAAGCCTCACGTGTCCACGGAAGCTGAGGAACCCAAGGTCAGCAAGTCAGAGACCAGAGTTGCAGATCACCGGTTGTGTGGGTCAGTGGATCCCAAGCTGGCGGCGAGACGATGCAACAGAGGCTGGAGGTCGGTGGATCCCAAGCTGGTGGCGAGGCGAAGTGACAGAGGCTGGCGAGCGCAGGATTGGCAGGTCAGGGAGCAGGACTCTCACGTGCCGACTGTAAGGACTGATGAGCCCAACAGCCGCTAGCTCAAGTCCCGGAACCAGACGCTGGAACAAGAGAGCAGGAGCTCCTGGCCACGTGAGCGATCAGCAGCTGTAGTCCAGGGTCACGGGATGAGAGCCGAGGGGCAGGGAGCCACCACAAACCCCGCCCTGCCACTTAATACAGCAGCCAAATAGGTAGTAGCCAAGTTGACATAATCCTGACCACCACACACAGGGACCCCGTTCCTTTCTATAGGACCCACTCAGCTTCTGGCAACACTTCTTAGTGATAGGAGGTCCCCCAGTCTCTCAGCTAGCTTCTTTCCTTTGCATCTCAAGAGACTGCCTTAAGGCACGTAACAATCCTGCACATCGCGTCCTGCCCCGTCAATAGAACTGCCGCTCGTCCACCCTCATTATCAGCGTAGAGTCAGGGTTTACATCGTGGAGGACATCACATGATGCCAGAAATCATGGCCTAGCTAAATTGCACAGATTTGGGGGGAACACAATTCAGTCCATAACAGGCACCTGACACAGTTTCTGACTTTCACAGTTTGTGCTGTACTAACTTAATCCAATAAAATATACTAGCTTTTCTCCAGTATTGCTCCATTTTCCCTCCTGTGGTTTTTGCTATTAATATTCCTTACGGTGTCTTAGGCTGGATTCTCTAGAGAAGCAAAACTGGTGAAACGTATACAGAGACATAGACAGAGAAAGTGCTTTATTTTAGGGAGATCACTCACGTGGTTGTAGAGGCTATCAACTCCCAAGTCCAAGAGTCAGGTGTCACACTGGAGGATTCTTCTGAATCGTATAGTTGCAGGGGCTGAGAAACTCAAGATCAGCTGTTAAAACAACCGGCTGCTGGCTCACAGGCTGAGGAAGCCAATGAATCCCTGGACTGTCAGGCAATATAGGAGGCCACTGACTCAGGTCCCAACAACCAGAGGTCAGATGATGGTGGGCCAAAGGCAGGATCCAGAGCAAGAAAAAGCCAGTGAGCTTTGTCAGAATATCCACATATATTGGATACAGACCACACCCAGACGAAACTCTCCTTAGAAGTGATTGACTTATCTATCACAGTGCATCACTCCATAGGGATGATCACATTATATCAAAAAAATAGAGGATAATTATATCATTACACAACTGCGAAACCACTGAAAATCATGGCCCAGCAAAGGTGACACAGAATCTTAACTATCACCAAAACCAAATCCATTCCTGTCAAGTTGATTCTGACTCATAGCAACCCTATAGGATACAGTAGAACTGTCCTATAGTTTCTGAAGAGTACCTGGTGGATTCAAACTGCTGGCCTTTTGGGTAGCAGTCCTAGCACTTAACTACTACACCACCACAGTTTGCTTAACTATCACATATACCCATTAAACCCATTACCATCAAGTTGATGCCAACTCACAGTGATCCTATAGGGCAGAATAGAAATGCCCCACAGAGTTTATACAGAATGTCTGGTGGATTTGAACTGCTGACTTTTTAGTTAGCCTATGTAGTGCCTAACTGCTTCACCACCAGTGTTTCCATCACACGTAGTATGATATTTATATATTTTATAAACAACTCTCCACCAAAAGTGCTGTAGTTACTGCTTTATGTAATTTTAGACTACTTAAGAAATAACAGAAGAAGAAAAATATGTTCATTAAGTCTTTTATAAGTGTCCACATATTTACCATTTCTATGCTCTTGATTTCTTTTTATGGATTCAAGTTACCGTCTACGGTCATTTTCTTTCAGCCTGAAAACCTTCTTTAGTATTTCTTGTAAGGCAGGTCTGTCAGCAACATATTCTCTCAGACTTTGTTCATCTGAAGATATCTTTACTTCACTTTCATTTTTGAAGGATAAAGTTGCTGAATATTGAATTCTTGGGTTTTTTTCCTTTCAATATTTTGAATATATTACATTATGCACTCCATTGTTTCTTCTGAAAAGTTAGCCATTCATCATATTGTTGTTCCCTATACATGATGATTAGTTTTCTCTTGCTTCTTTCAAGATTTTTCTGTTTGTTTAGGCTTTTAACTGTTTGATATAACTAGGTGAAGATCCTTTTGTGATTTTCCTACTTGGACTACATTGGTATTCTTTGGTTCTGTCAATTAATGCTTTATATCAAATCTGAGAAGTTCCTAGACATTATCTCTTCAAAATTCTTTCTCATTCTCTTTTTGTTCTAGGATTCTCATTATATGATTGATATCTTAATACTGTCCTACAGGTCTCTGAAGCTTTGTTCCTTTGTCTTCAATCATTTTCTCTCTATTTTTCAGACTGGATAAATTCTATTGATAGATCTTCAAATTCACTGATTCTTCTAGTATCTCAAATCTGCTTTGAACCCATCTACTAATTTTTTTATTACGGTTATTGTACTTTTCAGCTGTAGACTTACCTTTTTTTTTAAAAAAAATCTGTATTTCCTACTTGTTGAGTCATTTTTATCGTACTTAAGTCCTTTAAATACAGATGCCTTCTAGTTTGAAAACATATTTAAAGCAGCAGCTTTGAAGTCCTTGTGAAATCCAGCACCTGGGCAGCTCAGACAGTTCCACTGACTTTTGTTTTCTTGAATATGGGTCACATTTTACTGTTTTTGTTTCTATGTTTGTTTGTTTTTGCAAGTCTCATAATTTTTTTTTGTTACAAACTAGACATTTTGGATAAAACATTTTAGAAACTCTGGATTCTGCTTCATTTTTACACTCTGAGAGTTTTGGTTGTGCCATTTATTTGTGCGTAATGTGCTAGACTTGACCCACAGAATTTGTCACACCTGCAGTGTGTGTCTGCTGATGTTTCTACTCAGATTTCTTTTCCAAAATTCTGATCTATTTTTTCACCTGGCTTTCTATGAGCCATTTCTGTGTTTTTATATAGCTAACTAGTGACCCATTGGCTGGTCAGAGATTTTTCTCAAACACCACAATCTACTGATAGATGTATATTGTGAGCTGGAGGACTGCATTGAAATTTGGGCAGTTTTAAAGTCTTCCTCAGTTGTTACTTTCATAGCAGGCCCTCTCGGATCTCCTGTATACATGTTCACAGGCTCCCAGAAGTCAGGTGTATGTGAAATTCTTATCATGCCCTCAATGGCTACCTCATTTACGAGATCTCTCTGACTAGTCCTCCAGTCTGCTTCTCATTCCAGCCAGGATTTTAATTTCAGACTGAGATACCTGCAGCCTCTCCCATTTGCCAGTGTGTGGAGGTTTCTACCCTACTCTCCACGCCCAGCGAAGCTGCTCTCTGTGCTTTTCTTCACGGCCAGCCCTGTCCTGGTAAAACTACTACACTGACAAAAGGAAAGAATGGACTCATTACAAGGCACAAGCATCACATATTCTCATTGTTTATACACGAATCGCTGCAGCTTTTTGATAAACATACATTCCTACATTTGTTGTTTGCCTGTGGTCAATTTCCAGGATATTGAGATGATTCCTTTTTTTAAATTCTGTCCAGTTTTGTAGTTGTTTTTGAGGGAAGAGGATTTGTGGACCTCCTCATAGACAGAAGTTCTTACTACATATAAAATATTTGTCAGGAAATTCATTTTTGTTCTTTTTAAGCATGATGTTGTTAATTTAGATACACATAAGTATCAGTAAGTGAAACTGAATTTAGAAAAACTATAAAACCCAACCCAAACCCAGTGCTGTCAATTTGATTCCAACTCATAGCAATCCTATATATCATAGTAGAACTGGCTGTGGAGTTTCCAAGGAGCGCCTGGTGGATTTGAACTGCCAACCGTTTGGTTAGCAGATGAAGCACTTAACCATTACACCACCAGGGTTTCCTAGGAAAAAAACTGTGGTTCTCAGTAACGCAGCTCTAAAATTTTAAGATGAAAATTAGAAAAGCTTCTTCAAATATGTTTTGAGATCTTATGATTTCAAGTCTCTGATTTGAAAAGTCTGTGTATCTGAATTGCGAGAATCTCAGATTTTCATAGCACAAAATTATTTTAAACTTTTAATTTAACAATGAGCATACGAATGAATTAGAGTTTAAGTTAAAGAATTCTTAATTTACGATTGACTTTGATTGTCACTGAGGCATAGAATGAATATGTCTTCGGTGTCTTATGACGGGCTGAGGGGATTTGGGGATCATGATTTATATGTTTACCATCCTCTTCTAAATAGATTTGGCTGTCACCAATAGAACGTAGAAGTCTGCCTGTGGACCAGGACTGTGGTTGGCCGTTTCATGTACTCAGCCAGGCTGCATCACCTTGATCCTTTCCAACTTATTCCTTTTGCGTTTGGCTCTGGTGAGAAGATGGAAACCGGGACTGCAGGACCAGCAGGATGTCAGCATGCCCTTGTTTTCCTACTAGTCAACCCCTCTTTCCTTAAGTCTTTCTCTTTATGTCCTCTGATAATTAGGTGGACTTTCTCCAAGGTTCACCTTTGCCTTCCCAAGGCTGAGAGCCTCAGAAAATCTGTCTGCACCCTCGTCTCAATGACGATGATTTCCAGTTCTAATCCTTTCACCTCCACTTTAACCCCAGGTACCTCCTGATTCACCACGTTCATCCTCTTGGCCTGGCTCTGGGAGAGGCTGCATTCCCCATGTCACTAACCTGCTCAGAACCTATAATGACTCCCTGTTGTCTGCTTAAGCCAGCATGTGTCCTGCTGGCTTCCATGACTTAGCTTGGCCTATTATGGATTGACTTCTGCCCCCCAAAATGTGTGTTGTAAATCCTAACCTCTGCCTGTGGTTATAATCTCATTTGTGAATGGGTTGTATTTGTTAAGTTAATGAGGTAAGATTAGATTTGGGAAATGGAGATTAGGTTGTTTATGCTGTTAATAAAGTAGGATCAGTGTGTATTGTGAGTCAGTCTCTTTGGAGATATAAAAGAGCTTAAACAAGCACCTGAAGAAGCAAAGATGAAAGAAGAGAAGCGCCAAGCCACATGGAGATCACCCAGGACCAGAAGCTCCTAGACAAGGAGTTTCTTTCATGCAAGTGACAGAGAGAAAGAACTTCCGCTGCAGCTGGCACCCTAAATTTTGACATCTAACCTCCTAAACTGTAATAAACTACATTTCCCTTAGAGCACCACTAGATAACTAAGACACCTACTTCACTCCTCAAGTGGAAGACATGACAGTCATGAAATAAGAAAGGGGAAAAGACCAGTCACTCAGACCTACACAACCTGAAGTAACTGGGCCACTAACAAAATGCTCTTGCTTCTAAAACCAAAACAACAAAAGAAGACGTCGTTGCCACTGAGGTGATTCCGACTTACAGTGACCCCATAGGACGCAGCAGAACTGCCCCACAGAGTTCCCAAGGTTGTAAATCTTTACAGAAGCAGACTGCCACATCTTTCTCCCGTGGATCAGCTGGTGGGTTCAAACTGCCGACCTTTTGTTCAGCAGCCATGTGCTGTAATCACTACATCACTAGAGCTCCTTCTTTGCCTTTAGAAGCATAAAAATCACTTTTATGTGAAACCATAACTGACGCACTCAGAGTAAGGTATGTTTTTAAATGTCTTAGCAGCAGTGATTCAGAGTCTGAGAGCTCAGCACATCCAGGGTGTGGACATTAAGTTCAGTATGGCTTCTTTGGTGCGAGGACTGCGATTTGATCCCACAGAGTGATTCTTACTCATTCCTGTCTAACCACTGTTTCTTTCCTGGCATAGCATGGCACGCACATTTTTTCAAAATTGGTTCATTAATTCTTCCATGTACCCAAGACAGCAGGCCTTACAGTTCTATTCCTGTTTCCAGCTTGTGACACCAGCCCACCTCCTGTGTCCTCTTCTCTTGGGAAATACAGTCATGCCATGTGTGAGCTAGAGGCTTTGGGAAACAGGCACATTTTACAAACTTGAATTTTAAAAGAATAGCCGTTTTACAGTTCCTGTAATTTCTGACAGTTATTGGTATCGGTATGTTACAGAGGAAAGTTATCTTTCGTGCTCACTGTGAAATCACAGCTGTTTCTTAGATACTACTGAAGAACTAGCCAGGCCTCTGTGGCTAAGAGAAGTGGCAGGAATGTGAGGCCAGTGCCCTCTCATCCCTGAGAGATGCCGAGCAGGGAGCAGGCGGGGTGGTAGTGGTAGTGTCTCTGTATTTCTGTATCCAGTCCTGCTGGCCCCTCCCAATTCGGGGCCTTCACAGAGGCTGTTCTCTAACCTACTTTCTTTCTCACTTTGTGCCTTAGCCTAAGTGCTACCTTCGTACCTAAGGGACCATTATTGTCCATCCTTCCCACACACATCCACCCTAACCCATTCTTTGTTTCATAACATTAATTCTGCTTTGTCACTATTTGATTTATTTCTGTGACCACATTTTTATTTCTCATGGTGAAGTCTTTAAGTACAAAACTGTGAGAGAGCTTTATCCACACCAAGCTGCTCACACTAAGTGCAGATTTACAACACATGGCAAGTGCTCAAAAATTCCAGTGAAATGCATACCTACCTGAAAAAACTCAGGTGATATGTATGTTTGCATTATATATATATATATATATGTATATATATATATATATATATGGACACCATCAAGGGCATAGTAACTGCACTGACTGCTATGCTTTCAGATCAGCATTTCACAGGGCTCCAACGCTTAACAAGTAAATCATTGCCTGAGTCCCCTGGCCCTGGACAACTCCTCTTCTCCACCTTCAGGACCCTCATCCTCAGCTGTACTGCCTATTCTCTGTCACCAGTGCCAATACCAGTCTTTGGGAACCAATGTTTCTTCATGAAGCTCCTGCATGTATTACCAAAGATCTCTGTGTACACTTGCCCAGGGGAGTGGTCGACATAGCAACACTATTTGGGGCCACAGCAGGCACAACAGGCAAGGATGCAGGCACCAGACCTGGGGTCAGACCTCTGACCAGTGTTCTCCCTCAGGGGAAAGATAGCTGGGATCCTCAGAGTACACAAAGGCCAGTAGGTTTATGAGCTGTGTAATTTCTATTATGATAGCAAGACAAGCACATGCACGAATTAACCCAGGTGAAGCAGCCACAGGTTTACAAGCAAATCACATAGCGTTCAAAAACCAAGTCAGTGCTATCTCTAAATTAAAATTATTGCTGCAGGAAAGTTTTCCCTCATAAGTCCTCCTGATTTGTTAACTGACCAAGTGGAGCTGACCAAGCAGACCCTCCCACCCCCTCAGCCAGGCTTTCAGGCACATACAGGTCCCCAAGGAAGAAGTTATTTTGCAAATGGGCAGAAAGACTTCTAGCTAAAAACCTTCAGAATATCCCTGAGGGAGGGAACCAAGACAGGACTGTATTTCATGCTGAAAAGTGAAAACCAAATAAACAAATCTGCCTGTCGTGGCAACTGGCCAGCTCAGCTGTGTAAGTGACCAGCAAAAACATTCCTGGCTCTGCAGAAGCCCCTGGAGGAAATCCAGAACCAGTCGATGGTTGTTGTAGATTCATTTATTTCTTAATATATTGGTTTCTTCCATTTTGAGCATTTGCTTGACATTTGTAGTGATTAGGTGAGTGCTGGCAGAAATGATTAAATTATATTGTAAAATAATGTTTTGTGACTTCACTCAAAATGGAAATGTTTATTGTGTTCACATTAGTGCCAGATGATATCACACTGGCTATTGTGCTGCTTTCTCTAAAAACATACTGGGAAGAAAAAAAATTCACCAAATAATAGAAGACAAGCCATGACTCCAAAAGGCTTTTTCTCTGTTAATGCCCTTCTACTCTGTGATTTGTCCACTATTGTAAAGCCTGTGAGTGCTGGCTTTTACATCAACGATAAAACAGTGAATGCCAAGAGTACAGGGACACTGAATGTCGGGGAACTTATGTGACCCATCATCCAAACATTCCTCAAAAGTCAGAGAGGTGGCGCAGGTATCATTACATACATGCATTTAAGTCTCCCTGGGCCCAACACCGTGGAATTTGAAGGCCTTTGTACTGTGAGGGAAACCCTGGTGGCTGGTGACTACGTGCTATGTCTGCAACCAAAAAAAGGTTACCAGTTCAAATTCACCAGTTGCTCCTTGGAAATTCTATGGAGGAGTTCTACTCTATCCTCTAGGGTCACTATAAGTCAGACTCAACTGGATGGCAGTGGGTTGGGTACTGTGACTCTGCTGACTTCTTCCTAATTTCATCTTTCCTTGTCTTCCCCCACTCCCTCCATCCTAAACTGTGACTGACTAAACTCACTAAGCCTCTTGCCTGAAGCATCAACCTTTGCGGTGAATAAAAAGGTGCAGCCTCAGGGCCATAAACCGAGGCCCTCAGCAGAGAGGCACCACTCCCCAGCCCGTGGGCCTTCAGTGCTGAGCAACTGGAATGATGTGATGTCTTGGCCTAGCAAGTGACCTGTGATCAGGTGAATTCCTCAGTGCTCTCCAGCCAGGAGACAGATGATTACATTGGTGAAGTCTATCAAATATGTAAACAAGAAATATAGTTATCATGCATATACTGTTGAACAGAAGAAGAGGAAATAACTTCCCAATTTTTATTTTTGTAGGACAATGCTAATACTAAAACCCGACAAGGTCATTGCAAGAAAAGAAAACCACAGACTAATATTCCTCATGAACATAGACGCAAAAATCCTTAACAAAATATTAGCAAATGCAATCCAGCATTATAAAAAGTACATCATGACCAAGTGGAGTTTTCTCTAGGAATGCAAGGTTGTTCAAATATTTTAATATCAACACCATTCATCACATTATCAGACTGAAGGGAAAAAACCATACAACCATCTCAGCAGATGAAGGAGAAGCATTTGAAAAAATTTACTTCCCCTTCATGATAAAAACACTCAACATACTAGACTTAAAAGGGGAGTTCTTCAACTGAATTAAGGCCACCTTGAAAAATCCTATAGGCAACAGCAAGGGTGGCCACTTTCACCATTTCTATTCAACACTGTACCAGAGTTGTTACTTAGGCTTAGTGACACAGTAAGACAAAGAAATAATAGATATAAAGATTTGAAATGAAGAATTAAAATCATTTAGAAGTAATAAATGAAGTTAGTAGAGTCTCAGAATACAAGGCCGATATACAAAACTCAGCTGTATTTCTGTGCAGTAGCAAGAAACAATTGTAAAATGAAATTAAAAAAATACTGTCTGACTACCAAGGGTCAGCACTTGGAAATACATTGAGGTGTTAGAATTTTTTAATGTACTGTTTATGGTATTGATTATGGTGATAGTTATGCATATTCTGAAATTGAAATCAAGAAAATTATTCTACTTAAATTACACTAAAAGAGTAAAATTCTTAGAAATAAATTTAACAGAAGAGGTATAAGATTAATTTACTTAAAACTACAAATTAACAGAAATTTTAAAAGAAAGAAATGAAAGAAGATCTATATAATGGTTTCCTGGGTGGTGCAAATAGTTAATATACTCAGCTGCTAACTGAAAGGTTGGAGGTGTCTTGAAAGAAAGTCCTGACAATCCTACTTCCAAAACGGCAGTCATTGAAAGCCCTATGGAACACAGTTCTACTCTGACACACCTGGAGTCACCATGAGTTGGAACTGATCTGATGGATACTAGAACTAGAAACAGAAAGAAAGTCATCCTATACTCATGCTTTGGAAGGTGTAATATTTTTAAGATAGAAATGTTCTTCCAAATTGATGTCTGTATTCAATGTAATCCTAATCAAAATCCCCAACTGCTGTTTTTGAAATTGGCAAGTTGATCCTAAATTGCACAGGGAAATGCAAGAGATCCAAATAGTCAAAATAATCTTGAAAAAAGAGGAAAAAAGGTGGAGAACTCAAACTTTCTGATTTCAAAATTTAATACAAATCTATAGTAAACAACACAAGTTTTGGGCACTGGCACAAGGATGGACATATAGATCAATGAAATAGATTTACGAATCCAGAAATAAATTCAAATAGCATGGTTAATTGATTTTCAACAAGGACGTCAAGACTCTTCATTGGAGGGATAATTGTCTTTTCAACAAATGGTGATGGGACAACCGGATATCTATATGCAAGAGAATTAAGTTAGACTCTTACTTCACACCCTATGCTAAACTCATGTCAAAATGAGTCAAAGACCTAAGTGTAAGAGCTGAAACTATAAAAGTCCTGGAAAAAACTTAGATACAAATCATCAAGACCTTAGATAAGACTTCTTGGATTGGTATCTTACATGCACCAAAAGCATAAGCAGTCGAAGAAAAAAGAGATAAATTAGACTTGGTTAAAATGAAAACTTCTGTGCTGAAAAGGGCATTATCAAAAAAGTGAAAAGACAACCCACAGAATAGGTGAAGGCATTTGCAATCCAAATATTTGATAAGAATTTAGTATCCATAATGTAATTAGAACGCTTACAGTTCAATCATAGAAACAAAACTAACCCAATTTAAAAAATGAGCCAAGGATCTAAATAAGCACTTCGCCAAAGAAGATATATAAATGGTCAGTATCACATGAAAAGATGCACAGCTTTTTAGTCATTAGGAAAATACTAGTCAAAAGCACATGAGATGCCACTTTATAGTCACTAGGATGGATAAAGTAAAAAATACAGCAACAAGTGTTGATGAGGATGTATAGAAACTGATTCCTTCTGGGACTGTAAAATGATGCAGCCACAGCGGAAAGCAGTTTGAAAATCCTTCAAAAGGTTAAACATGTAGGTGCCACACCAAACCCACTGCCACTGAGTGTATTCCAACTCTTAGCAACCTTATCAATAAAGTAGAACTTCCCCATGGGTTTCCAAGGAGCACCTCGCAGATTCAAACTGCCAATCTTTTGGTTAGCAGACATAACACTTTCCTATACCACAAGGGTTTCTGTAGTTACTGTATGATCCAGCAATCTCTAGGTATATACTCAAGATGAATGAAAATATATGTGTACACTAAAACTAGCTCAAAGTAGCATTATTCATAATAGCCAAAAAGCAGAAACAATCCAAGCATTCACTAACTGATAAATGGATAAACAAATGTGGTTATTTAGTCTTAAAAAGTAATGGAGCACTGATCTCTGTTAGAACATGGATGAACCTTGGAAATACGCTAAGAAGTGGTTTTCAGTACTGAAGTCAACTCTTCAGACAAAAATTAGACTGGACTGTAAGACATACAGTGATACAGGAGGTGTGTATACTTCTTGACATAAATATATACGTAAGACTGTCACACCAGTTCCTCTCTAGAGGTGACAAAGGACGGTAGAGAGGAGGGGGCAAATGTTGGTTGAATGAATACTAGAAGTACAGAGTAGAAATGGGAAGCGTGCTGTCACAGGGTGAGGAGAGCAAATAGAGTAGGACTGAGGTGTGTGTTCAGGGTTTTATACGGCAAACTGACTTCTCTTGGTAAACTTTCACTTACAATAAAAATAAAATTAAAAAAAGAAAGAAGAGTTTTTTTTTCTTCCAGCTTTAGAAAGGCCAAGCATGATCCTCCCTTTTGATTTTCCATCTCCAGGTCTTTGCATTCTTGATCAATATTTTACTTTGTCTTCTTGAACTGTCGTTTGGAATCTGCTCAGCTCTCTTACTGCATCATTTCTTTCTTTTAATTTAGCTGTTCTATGTTCAAGACTAACTTTCAGAGTCTCCTCTGACATCCATTTCAGTCTTCTTTCCTATCGTTTAATGACCTCTTGCTTTCTTCATGTATTATGTCCTTGATATCATTCCACAACTGATCTTTTCTTTGGTCATTAGCATTCAATGCATCACATCTGTTTTTGAGATGGTCTCCAAGTTCAGACAGAATATACTCAAGGTTGTATTTTGGTTCTTGTGAAGGTGTTCCAGTTTTCTTCAGCTTAACTTCAACTTGCATATGAGCAACTGATGTCTGCTCCACAGTCGGTCTCTGGCTTTGTTCTGATTGAGGAGTTTGAGCTTTTCCATTGTCTCTTTCCAAAGATGCAGTTGGTTTGATTTCTGTGTATTCTGTCATGCAAGGTCCATGTATATAGTGACCATTCATGCTACTGACAAAAGGTATTCAAAATGAAGAAGTCGTTGATCTTGTAAAATACTGTCCTGTTCTCTCTGGCATTATTTCTATCACCAAAGCCATATTTTCCAACTACCAGTCCTTCTTGTTTCTAATGTTGCCATTCTAATCATCAGTAATTATAAATGCATCTTGACTGCATGTTCAATCACTTTCAAACTGCAGATACTGGTAAAAATGTTCAATTTCTTCATCTTTGGTCTTAATGATTGGTGTGTAAATTTGAATAATACTAATATTAACTGATCTTCCTTATAGACATACAGATACTATCCTATCACTGACAGCACTGCACTTCAGTATAGATCTTGAAATGTTCTTTTGGACAAGGAATGGCAACACCATGCCATTTCAATTTGTCATTCCAGGAAAAGTAGACCATGTGACTGTCTGATTCAAATTAGCCAGTACCAGTTTCAGCTGTCTAATGCCTAGTACCTGTTTCAGCTGTCTAATGCCTAGGATATCAGTGTTTATGCATTGCATTTCATTTTTGATGACTTCCAATTTTCCTAGATTCACCTGTTGTACCTTCCAATTATTAATGGATGTTTGCTGCTGTGCCTTCTCGCTTTGAGTTGTACCACATCAGCAAATGAAGTTCCTGAAAGCTTGAGTCCATCCACATTGTTAATATGGACTCTATTTCAGGAAGGAACTCTTCTATTGTATTTTGAGAGTCTTCCAACCAGAGGGACTCATCTTCATATCAGACAACATTCTGCTGCTATTCATATGATTTTCACTGACCAACTTTTTCAGAAGTAGATTGCCAGACTCTTCTTCCTAGTCTGTCTTACCCTAGAAGATCAGCTGAAACCTGCAAACCAAGGGTGATCCTTCTAGCATTTGAAATATCAGTGGCTAAGCTTCCAGTATATCAGCAATATGCAAGCTACCACAGGAAGACAATGTGACATACATATGGAAATTGAAGAAAAAATTCAGGCCTCTAGTTGTAATTCTAAATGATTCTACAGGAAAGACATTTAAAGCTACGGGAAGCATCAAGAGAAGATGGAAGGAATACACAGAGTAACTATCAAAAAAAAATTGGTCAATGTTCAATGATTTCAGGAGGTACTGTATGATCAAGAATTCTTGGCACTGAAGGAAGAGGTTCAAGGTGCACTGAAGGCATTGGCAAAAAGCAAGGTTTCAGGAATTGATGGAATACTAACTGAAATGTTTCAACAAACGGATGCAGCATGGGAAGCACTCACTCCTCTATGCCAAGAAATATGAATGATAGCTGCTTGGCCAATCAACTGGAAAAGATACATATTTGTGCTCATTCCAAAGAAATATGATCCAATAGAATATGGAAATCACTGAATAATATCATTAATATCATACACAAGAAAAATTTTGAGGAAGAGAATTCAAAGGTGGTTGTAGCAGTACTTTGACAGGAACTGCCAGAAATTCAAGCTGAATTCAGAAGAGGATGTGGAACAATGGATATTATTACTAATGTCTACATGAATCATGGCTGAAACCAGAGAATACTAGAAAGATGTTTGCCTGTGGTTTATTGACTATGCGAAGTCCTTCAACTGCATGGATTGCAACAAATTATGAATAACATTGCAGAGAATGGGAATTTTGGAACACTTAATTGTGCTCACAAGGAACCTGTACTTAGACCAAGAAGCAACGGTTCAAACAAAACAAGGAGATACTTAAAATTAAGAGACCTGTGGGTTAGGGTTGTATCCTTTTACTATATTTAATCTGTATGATGAGCAATAATGCAAGAAGCTAGAACATGAAGAAGAATGCAGCTACAAGACTGGAAGAAGCCTCGCTAACAATCTGTGATATGCACGTGGCACAACCTTGCTTGCTGAAAGTGAAGGGGACTTGAAGTATTTAGTAACGAGCAAAGACCACAGCCTTCAGTATGGATTACACTTCAGTGTCAAGAAAACAAAAATCTTTATGGGCTTACAAGCAACATCAGAATAAACAAAGATTGAAGTTGTAAAGGATTTCCTCTTCTTTGGATCCACAACCAACACCCATGGAAGCAGCAGCCAAGAAATCAAAAGACACATTGCATGAGGCAAATCTGCTGTAAAAGACCTCCTTAAAGTTTGAAAAAGCAAAGATGTTCCTTTAAAGACTAGGGTGTGCCTGACCTACACCATGGTGCTTTCAAAAGCCTCATAAGCATTTGAAAACTGGATGATGAATAAGCAAGACCTGAAGAAATATTTGAATCATAGTGTTGGCAAAGAATATTGAACATACCACAGATTGCCAGAAGAGCAAACTGTCTTTGAAGAAGTACAGCCAGAATGCTCATTAGAAGCCAGGATGTTGAGACAATGTCTCATGCTTTTGGACATGTTATCAGGAGGGACCAGTTCCTGAAGAAGGACATTATGCATGGTAAAGTAGACTGTCAGGAAAAAAGAGGAAGACCCTCAACAAGATGGACCGACACAGTGGCTGCAA
This sequence comes from Heterohyrax brucei, assembly GCA_028571685.1. Lineage (NCBI taxonomy): Eukaryota > Metazoa > Chordata > Mammalia > Hyracoidea > Procaviidae > Heterohyrax > Heterohyrax brucei. Next base: position 45,075,300 of record CM053152.1, read on the forward strand.
CAATGGACTCCAGCATGACAACAAGTAGAGGGATGGCCCCGGACCCGGCAGTGTCTCTTTCTGTTGTACATAGGGTCACTATGAGCTGGAATCAACTGGACAGCACCTAACAACAGCAACAAAAGAAGTGGACACAAAAGACTGCACATTATATGATTTCATTGATATTAATTGTTCAGATCAGGCAAACCCACAGATATAAAGTAGATTAGCTGTTTCCAGAGGCAAGGAAGAGGGGAGAACAGTGAACAACTGTTAATGGATACCACATTTCTTTTGGGGTGATGGACATGTTCTCAATTTAGATAAGGGTGATGATTGCACAATGTAGTGAGTACAATAAGAACCTCTGAATTGTACATTGTTTAAAAATGTACTTTTTAAAAAATACTATTTTATTATATCTTTGGTGAAAGTGTACATAGCAAAACAGGTTCCATTCAACAGTTTCTGTACATACTGTTCAGTGATATAGTTTATATTCTGCATATTCTGTCAACATTATCATTATTTCCACTATTCTTGTCTCGTTCCCATCAACCTAGTCTCACTGCCCCTTCTCATCTATGCTTTAGAATAATTTGTGACAACTTGTTCCCATATAGATGATATGTTCCCATATAGATGTTCCCTCAAAGATGACAGTCTTTACCTTATGAGCTAACTTGCTATTTAGCTAAAAAGTGACTTCAGGAGATATTTAAATTCAAGACTTAAAGATTGTCTCAAGACAAAATTTGCAACTCGAACATTTGATAAGGATTTAGTATCAACAACATACAAAGAACTCTTATAATTGAACTATAAGAAGAAAAATAACCCCACTAAGAAATGAGCAAAGGATCTAAATAAACACCATTTTTGATCAGGATTCATCTACTGCACCTTTGATCAAAAGGTTTAGCAATGGTAGCTGGGCACCTTCCCATTCCTGAGGCCTCTTGGCAGTGGAGGTAGTAGTTCATAGAGGCAGTTAGACCTACAATCCATCTCCTTTTCGGATTCCTGGGTATCCTTCTTCCTCTGCTGTTCCAGCTGAATATAGAGCAACTATTGTATCTCGAATGGCCACTTGTAAGCTTTTAAGACTCCAGGCACTACTTACTGGGCTAGGAGGTAGCACAGAGACTCTAGAAGCAATGTTAGACCCGAACTGTACATTTTTAAAGGGAGAATTTTAATGTGTGTGTATTAAATCTCAATGCAAAAAAATTATGCAACAGAGAACCTTACATCAAAAAGTAACTACTAAAGAAAAAACCCTGCTGCTGTTGAATCTATTCTGACTCATAGCAACCCTATAGGCATAGTAGAACTCTCCCATAGGATTTCCAAGGAGCAACCGGTGGATTCAAACTGCTGATCTTTTGGTTTTTAATGAAGCTTTTAACCACTGCACTACCAGGGCTCTGTGTTGTTTTTACGTCAAATCAGTTCAGATTCATAGTGACCCTATATGCAGCAAAACTACATGTAATTTTTTTTAAGTAAATACCATTGATAATAATGTATAAAAATAGTTAGGAATAAATTAAATAATACATCTAAAACTTCTACACTGGAAATTAGAAACCACTGCTGACAGAATTCAATGAAGACTTAAGTAAATGGAAGAATATATCAATTTATAGTTAAAAAGACTCAATATTGTTAAGATATTCATTTTTCTCAAGTTGATCTATAGACAATGCAATTTTTTTTAAAATAATAGTCTGATTGTACAATTTCTAGGGAAATACCATGGACCTGTAATAGCCAATATAATTCTGAAAAAGACAAAGCTGAAGGACTTATACTACCTGATTTCAGGATTGCTATAAAGCTGCAATAATTAAAACAGTGCAGAACTGGCATGCAGAATAGATCAATGGAACAGAGTAGAAAAGACCAGAAACAGACCCACATGTATGTGCTCAACTAGTATTTAAGACAGGCACCAATACAATTAACTGGGGAAATAGAATCATTTTACCGGAGAGTACTTGAATAACTGGGTGTTTGAATGGGGAAAACAAACATTTATCCCATACACAAAAATATTAATTCAAGATAGATAATAGATGTAAATGTAAAATTAAAACTATAATGCTTCTAGGAGAAAGCAAGTGGGGTATCTTTATGATCCTGAAGTAGACATGAAACACATTATTTATATAGGAATATTTTTTGTAATCAAAATAGTATAAATCACTATCTCAAATTTAAACTCAGCTCATCAGAAGATATTATTCAGAGAATGACAGCAATCCTGGTGATTACTACAGCCTTTTTAGTACAACTGTGCCAGTTTCTCACAGAAAGATTGAACTGGTATGTAAGACATAAAATGATAGTGGTGAAGAGCATGCTTCTTCATTAATTGGTTTCAACCCATGTAGAGCAAAGGAGAAAAAAGAACTTCAACAATATGAGAAAAATGTGAGTCCAAGGGACAGAAAGGGCACATTCACCAGAGACTAATCAATATGAGACCAGAAGAATCTAATTCTTGGTGCCCAGCCACCAAGAAAGAGTGCCATTATAGAGAACTCAGCAAAGAGTCCCTGATAGAGAAATACGAGTTGGAGGGGAGGAGTTTGCTGTCACACTGTGGGGAAAGTAGCCAGGATCACAGGACAAAGTGTGTGTAAGGTTTTTGAATGAGAAAATGAGGATTACTACAGCCTGTTTAGTACAAACGTGCCCCAGAAAATTTTACTGGCTTCCACTCTCACTGTTCCACAGGCTTGAATCATTTCAAACATCTCTTCAGCATATTTTATTTCACTTAAATTTATAAATTAGATTGACAGGTTATGAAGGGTGAATATGGTCTTGACCAATTCAAGAGCTTTGTTGCTAGGCAACAAATGACAGTTCTGTAAATACTACTAGATGGTGGCTTTCTCAACTCTCTTTTTAATATTCAATAGGTGCTCAAGTTCCAGCAATAAAGGCATTAAGAGTAACATTTGGAATGTTAGGAGGAAGCTGACGATTCTGAAACCTGCATGTGTGATGCCTCAGCTTGCTCAAGAAATATCTTCTGCACTATTTTAAACTGTAAACCCAATGGTACTTCATATCAATAACGCCTAACAAAGCACTCTCAAGTGAGCTCCCCCCCGCCAAAAGGAATTATTTTCTTTATTTTCAGATGAGCACATTTTGGTTTATGAGCATTCCTATAATGGTAGATTTTCTGATCTAGTAAGTAAAGGGTTTAGAACTCCAACTCAGATCCTCAGACCCCAAATCCAGCTCTTCCTACCTGGTTGAAAGGCCTGGACATGAGAGGATGGTAGAAATAGTATCTATTGCTACATCTGCTTCTTCTGCAAAGCTACATTTAGAATGCATGAGTTAGATTTTTAACAATACCTGACCTAGCAACTGCTGCTCCGTTGGGGGTTGTAGGGTGACTTACTTTCAAGCCTTTTCTTATTTCTTTAATAAAATTTTAATTTTAAATTATTCATTGAAAACTAGTGAAGATAGTATAGAACATTCATTTATACCCTTGTACAAACAACCCAACAAAGAGTCCCTGATAGAGCAAGAGAAATGTGGGATGCAGAAGTTGGACTTGAGTAGAAAGACCAGACTTGATGATCTAACAGACTAGTGGTCTAACGGACTAACAGAAGACAAGGCCCCAGACTCTCTGTTACCCCTTAACTGAAAACATTCCTGAAGTCACAGAACACAGCTGTCATGCATTGAATTGTGTCCCTCCTAAAATGTGTGTAGCAATGTGGCTATTGGTATTGTGTGACTTTCCTATATGTTAAATCCTGCCTCTATGATGTTAACGGGTGAGGATGGGCAGTGGTTGTGTTAATAAGGCAGGACTTATCTATAAGACTGTATTGTGCCTTCAAGCAATCTCTTGGGATATAAAGGAAAGTGAAGCAAGAAGAGAGTTGGGGACCTCATACCATCAGGAAAGAAGCAGTGCCAGGAACAGAGCGTGTCCTTTGGATCTGGAGTCCCTGTACCTCAGAAACTTCTAGTCAAGGGAAAGATTGACAACAAAGACCTTACTCCATTGCCAACAGAGAAAGACTTCCCCTGGAGCTATGCCCTGAATTTGGACTTTTCTCTACTGTTCTGTGAGAAAGTAAATTTCTCTTCTTAAAGCCATCCACTTGTGGTAATTCTGTTACAGCAACACTAGATGACTAAGAGAGAATTTGTCATCAAGAGTGAGGTTCTGTTCTAATAGATACTTACAATGTGAAAGCAGTTTTGAAACTGTAAATTGGTAGAAGACTCAGAAGGAACCAAGGAGAACTGTTAACACTGAAGAAGTCATAGATGGTGAGAAACAGGAGTCAAGGACTAGCAGCAACAGCTGAATGCTGGTGCTAAGGAAGCTTCACTGGGCACCTCTGGGTACTTAGTGGTGGACCTACAGAGCTTCAGAATACTTGCCCCAGCAGAGAATATGTGCACATGAGGCCTGGACTGAGAGGCCAGAAGAAGCAGAAGCTGAAGAGTCAAGGAGCCCACACCTTTTCAGACTGAAGCCTCAAAGGATGGAGCCATGGCAAGAGTTGCTGTCCCAGTGGGCCTGGAAGGTGGAGTTGTAAGCCCACAGCCAAGGGGCCTCCACTCAGAATGCGGAGACAGTTGCCAAAACACAGAATCTAAAGGGTAGAGCCATTGTGTAAAATGTCTCAGAGAATGGAGAACTATCTTGAAAGTCTTGAGGGCTAACTTAATGTGTTCTGCTAACTTGCTTGCTGCCTATTATCCCTTCTTTTCCTTCAGTGTCTACCATCTGTAGTGGAAATGTCTGACTTGAGCCTGTTCTGCCACTGTACCTTTGGAAACAGACCGTTTGTATTCCAGATTTCACAGAATGAAGAAGAATTTTTGGATTTGGGGCTTGAAGTTAAGACTTTTGCTGTGATATGACGGGGTGAATATGCTTTGCAAGTTGCAAGGATGTGATCTGAGGCGCAAAGTGTGGAATGTTATGGATTGAACTGTGTTTAGTAATTGGCTGGACCATGATCCTTGGTATTGTGTGATATTCCTAAATGTTGGAAATTCTGTCTCTGTGATGTTAATGAGGGAGGATAGGCAGTAGTTGTGTTAGTGAGGCAGGACTCATCTGATTGTATTGTGCCTTGACACAGTCTCTTGGGGTATAAAGGAACAGGAGCTAAGCAGAGAGTTGGGGATCTCATACCATCAGGGAAGAAGTAATGCCAGGAGAAGAGCGTGTCCTTTGGACCTTAGGTCCCTGCGCCTCAGAAGCTCCCAGTCCAGGGGAAGATTGACAACTTCCTCCTGTGCCAACAGAGAAAGACCTCTCCTGGAGCTGATGCCCTAAATCTGGACTTTCACTTACTCTTCTGTGATGTCATGGATTGAATTGTATTCCCCCAAAAATCTGTGTAGTGGATTTGGCTAAGCCATAGTTCCTAGTATTGTGTGATGTTCCTCCCTGTAGGAATTCCTGTTTCTATGATGCTAATGAGGGTGGATGGGTGCTGTTGCACTGTTGGGGCAGGATTTAATGTATGGAATTGTTTTGAGCCTTGACGCAATCTCTTGAGATATAAAGGAAAGAATCTGGCAGAGAAATATGAAAACCTCATACTACCAAGAAAGCAGCATCAAGAGCAGAGTGAGTCCTTTGGTCCTCAGGTTCCTGCACCAGGATGCTGTCATAATGAATTTTGACTTTTAACCTACTGGACTGTGATAATTTCTCATACTGAATTGAGACTTTTAGATTACTGGACTGTGACAAATGAAATTTCTCTTTTTGAAGCCGTCTACTAGTGGTATTTCTGTTATAGCAGCAGTAGATGACTAGGACACTCAGCATTTCCTGGTGCTATCTAAGCCATGAATGTGGCATTGCTGAAGGAGCTGGGAAACTCCGAGACTTTGTTTCATGGAAAAATGAGCAGGCCAGCCTGGTTTTGCTTAAACTGGAGATCCTTTGATTCACCAGTGTTACAGTTTGAATTGTGTCCACCCAAAATGTCAACTTGGCTAGGCCGTGATTCCCAGTATTGTGCGGTTGTTCACCATTATGTGATTATCCTATGTGCTATAAATCCTAACCTCTATGATGTTAATGAGGCTGGATTAGAAGCAGTTATGTTAGTGAGGCAGAACTCGATCTATAGGATTAGGTTGCATTTTAAGTCAATCTCTTCTGAGATATAAAACAGAAAATTAAGCAGAGGACCTCACATCATGAAGAAGGAAGAGCTGGGAGCTAGCACATCCTCTGGATTCAGGGTCCCTGTGCTGAGGAGTTCCTGTGGTATTTCTGTTATAGCAGCACTAGGCAACCAAAATAGCTAGTTATCACTCCAGAGGAAGCAAACAAACTGTCCAAAGAGGCCATTTCTGGGCATGGGCCATGCTCAGAAATGAATTAGAAGATAATGAAGTCTCTCAGTCATTCTGTGGCTTTTTGATTGGTAGATTATTTTAAAAGCCTTCCAGTCTTTGTTTCATTTTGAAATGCCAAGCCATTGCTAAGTAAATGAGGGAAAGCAAAAGGAGCACATGATCAAAGGCTGCATAGCAAAAAACTCACTACAAGTTATGCTGACAGACCGCTGCCCCTGACCCTTTGAGGTTACAATGTTTGCCCTGACTCATACACAGGTCAAAGGCATGAATGGATAGGGGAAAATATAAGACCAGGAAGAAAACAGCAAAGAGTACAAATCAAAGGGCTAGGATTGAGGTAAAGGAGCCAGGGTGGTCCAAGAGGTTTGTGATTGGCTACTAACCTAAAGATTGGTGATTTCGCTCACCCAGTGGCTCCCCAAAAGAAAGACCAGGAGATCTGTCTCTGTACAGATGACAGTTAAGAAAAGACTGAAGCAGTACCCTGTGATAACCCACAGATTCATCACACGTTGGGAGACAGCTTGATGGCAGCTAACAAACAGGACAGAGGCGTGTGGAAGCCCAAGGGACAAGAGAGATTGAGAGAAGGCAGGTAAAACAAAACAGTGGGATGTTAGAACTAGGATTTCAGAGGCAGAAGAGGTTCATGTGGTATATTTCAGCTGGCATTTGCCAGCTCATGTGCTTTTCTTTTTGTTTCTTTCAATAAAATGTCTTTTGTAACCTTTATAGCATTTTGATGTGATATGTGTGTAAGTACCAAAACCGAAACTAAACCTGTTGCTACTGAGTCAATTCCAAATCAAAGCCACTCTACAAGACAGAGTAGAACTTCCCCATAGGGTTTCTGAAGAGTACCTGGTGGATTTGAACTGCCAACCTTTTGGTTAGTAGACCGAATTCTTAACCACAACACCACCACGGTTTCCATGTGACAAGTAGGCACACTTATATACTGTGTTTGAGATTTTTCAGCTGAGATCAACAGGAAAAGCTTCTTCCCAAATTTCTGCTTAATGACATCTCTCCCTTGCTCAAATTTTCCCTGTCCCCATCAAACAACAATGGCACAAAAAAAAAAAAAAATGCCTTTCCAAGCTTGATGGATAGAATCCGAGTAACATGCATTTAAAACTACTCCAGGAATGAATGGATCAGAGTGTGCATGTGTAGCCTTTACCTGTTCTGGATTTATCATACCTACCTGTTGCTGGAAATGACTGCTTTATTATCATGATTCCTATAAGGCAGAGTGTAGTGGAGACAGTGGACATTCTGAGGCATTTCCAATAAAGCTTCCCAGGGAAGTTCTGTAAGTAATGCAGCTTCTTAAGAAAGAAGCCACTTTGAAACAACTTCTTCTTTTAGAGTTATGCCCAGTAATGTGTTACTACAAGAATTAGAAGTTAAGTCAAGCTAGAATTTATAAACTATGTATTAAAAATAGTTTCTGTGGATTGTGTAATAGATATTTAACATCACAGTAAATAAGGCTAAGTTAATGAATGCTCACCCAGGATCCACTAGATACTTTATCATGTCTCTAGTTTGAAAGGTGATATTTAGGATTCCCTTCAATGATATCTGATTTAGCAGCTGCTGCTCCACTGGGGGTTATAAGATGACTTCTTTTTCTTAAGTCTTTGTTTATTTTTTACTAAACTTTTTCTTTTTGAAGAAGAAACTTGTGACAATAATACCAAAATCTCTTACACCCAGCACTCAGTTTCCCATATTAACATCTTACCTTAGTATGGTACATTGGCTGCAGTTAATGAATCGATTTTGAAACATGATTATTAACTACAGTCCACAGCTTATTCAGATTTGGTTAGTTTTAACCTAATGCTTTTCTGATCCAGGATTCCATCAAGGATGTTACTGTTGTTAGGTGCTGTCAAGTTGGCTTTGGCTCATATCCACACCGTGAACAACAGAATGAAGTGCTGCTAGTCTTGCGCTATTTCCACAATCAACAATGTGGTTGAACTGCTGTTGCAGCTACTGTGTCAGTCCACCTTATTGAAGTCTTCCTCTTTTTCACTGACCCTCAGCTTTAGCAAGCATGGTGTCTTTCTCCAGTGATGAATCCTTCCTGATGCCATGTCCAAACCAAGCAAGATGAAATCTTACCATCCTAATTTCTAAGGAGCATTCCAGCAGTACTTCCTCCAGGACATCAGATTTGTTTGTCCTTCAGCTGCTTGATCATCAAGGATACAACAGTACACTTAGTTGACACGTTCCTTAGGCTCCTCTTGCTGTGATTGTTTCTCATACTTTCCTTGTTTTTGGTGAGCTTGATGGTTCTGAGTAGTTTGGGTCAGATATTTTCTGGTATATCCCTGCATTGTGATTTGTCTGATGTTTTCCCATAATTAGACAGGGATTATGGCTTTTGGGGAGCAAGATCACAGATGTGACATGCATTTCAATAACATTGTATGAAGAGTACATGCTAGCAAATGACTTATCATTGCTGATTTTAACAAGATGACTTTTTGACCTCACAGAGAAGTACGGGACTCCCTAAAGGATGAGCCAGAACTCTAGGTCCTAGGTGTGTGGAAGAAGTTGTAGGGAGAGGGGGCTGAACTCCAGATTCAGTAAGTGAGAAGGAAGAAGAAACCTGATCAGGAAGGACCCTATGCCTCCTGGGAAACCACAGTGATTTACACTGTTGAGTGAAGGAGGTTGCTTCCAAGGGGAAACAACATGACTGGCACCTGAAGCCATCTGGTAGGACATCCAAGAATAGCTTTAATGGGGTCTCAAAGACACCCAGAAATCTTGTGGGAGGGTATAGTAGTGATGGGGTTCAAGTGAGAGTCACTTATGAATATGCATATTTGCTTAGGAGACAGAGGTTATATTTAAAACACTAGCCTATTTAAGGGAACACTCCAAGTAAATTAAGGCACAAACATTATGAAGATCTGGCACAAACTGTGTTAGCTAGAGAAGCATGGCTGAGATTTGGTCCCATGAGTTAAGGGCCATGGAACATGGTGCATACAAGGCTAAACTGGAAACGTTTAGCACAGCTGCTCGGCTGCCTGCCTTGGGAGGCAGGAGTCATCAGGGTTTGTAATGAAGTTTTCTGCCCAGTCCAGAGGACGCTGGCCATTTTTCCTCCCAAGCTCCACTGGGTGCCATGATGGGGGATGGAGGGACAGTGCTTCCGGTCTTCTCCCTCACTCACACTCACGGATTCCACTTGGTGTGCCAGAATTCTCTCAGGCACCAGGTTTCCATGAGTATTCCTGCGTGGAAAGTCCCCAGGCTGCCTCAGGATGTCCTTTGCAGTGCCTTATCCTCTCCTTATCACAGCTGCACGCATCCCGAGCCACATTCCACCTGCCTGAGTCACTGTTCTGGCCATGGCTCCCTTTCTTCCAGCTTGGCCTAGGGACCAGGCCACTGTTCATTCTCTCTAGTTGCTTATCCCTTTATTCTCCAAAAGCACTTGGAATTTATTTCTTTTGCCTACACGAAATTGGTCATTTGTTATTCAAGAAAAATTTCCAGACTTCAATGACCCCCTTTCTTCTTCTGCACCCTTCTCAACATTAGTCTTTCTTGTTGCTCCCGAGCCTGCCTTCTTCCTAGTTACATTCCTTGTCTTCTTTTTACTTAACTTTCTCTGATTACGAAAATACTGTTTTGACTACAAGTCTAACCCACCCTTTCAAACCTGGTTCCCATACCCCCTCTGTACCTCCTTGGGGCCACTGCTGACCTCCTCCTTCAGTCTTATCCATGAATTAGCTCCTCCTTATAGGGTCACTATGAGTCAGAATTGACTGCACAGGAGAGGGTTTGGTTTGGTTTGGCTCTGATCTCCCTAGTAACTCTCCAGTGGCAGGAAGTTCCTAGCCACTCCCCACACGGACCCATGAATGAGTGGATGAACAAATCTGATAATGCCAGACATTTAAACAAAGTGATTTTGAATTGAACTGATCAGAGATTTTTAAGACTATGAGGGTTCTTTGTCATAAATAAGAGGTGGTTTTTGATAGCTACTGTCGAGTTGACGTTGACTTGCACAACAGAACTGAATGCTACCCAGACCTGCATCATCCTTGTAGTTGCTGGTATATTCAAGTCCATCACTGGCATATTCAGTGGGTTGCCATTTCACCAACTCATCTCCGAGGGTCTCCTTCACTGGCCAAAAAAGCGGTAGATCTCTAGAAGTAGAGATACACTGAGTTCCAAGTTTAAAATAGGTAAAACATATCATTTGGAGCTGAATTTCGTGCTGATTATTGGATTCTATACAAGCAACAAGCAATGCCAATCATTTCAGTAAACTTATAGGAGAAAACCCCCAATTGGAAACAGTCTCTCTCTGGCCGTGGGAAGTTTCACCCCAAGATGACACTGGAACTGCCCAGCACCTTCACAGCACCATCTTAGGAAAAGATCTGCTGTTGGGGGCACAACTTTCTCATTTTGAAGAACTGCCCACTATTCTTCAAACACGGAGGCTTCTTACATGCCAGACAAGGTGATTAAAATGTTTCACTCCTTTTCTCTATTAAGAGAAAATATTCAGTAGTCTGTAAACATATGCTATCATGCTGCTGTTAATGTCTGTCTGTGGTTTAGCTGACAAATGTTTACCTGGCTCTAGCATGTGTCAGCACAGCTGGGTGTGGGGCTTCTTGCCCTGAAGGCTCTCGCTGCCTAGTGACCACACAAGGCAACAAGTGTGCAGCTTGCCAATGGCCAGGGTTCCCTGGGAGCATTTGGAAGAATGTAGGGGGAGGAGAGGAGACAGTGGAAACTTTCCGGAGAAGGTGTCCGCTAAAGCTAAGTGCTGAGGGGATGAGGGAGCGCTCCAGCTGGGAGGGACAAGGCTGAACTTGCCACTCTGTGGGAAATGAAATGTTGTGTTGAACATCCAGCCTCAACACATACTTAAGAAGGAGATGTTACGGCAGAAATTTTAGTGGAGATTAAGAAGCACCCTTCCGAGGATGGTAAAGCCAGGATGCAAAGTCAGAATCCCTTCATCAAGATCTGCTCTTCAAGACACAGTGAGGTGCAGGGTATGGGAAATGCAGAAGGGCCAGAAAATGTCCTTCTAGAAGCTTTTCGCCTTCCCAGTAGCCTCAGAACAAGCTCAGATGGTGATTCTTAAGCATTCTTGGGCAGACTTCCCAACATCCCAGAGTCTCAGTTTTCTTCAAAGTTAAAACGAGAGCAATGATGCCTACCTCAGAGGGCCCCGGAGGAAATCCTGAGGTAGGAGTACAGGCTGCGGCTCAGGAAAAATGGGCAATAAGTGGTATTTGTGGCTAAAGAAGGGATACCCTGTGAGTCCTTGTCACTGTTATTATGGTTTAGAATGTAAATACTGTTAAGCTAAATACCCCTAAATGAGTTCGTTCTAGTTCACAGAGCACATGGTAGTAAAAGATTGCATGTTCATATGAGGGGTGCACAGGATGGATCTGCAAAAGAGGCTCCTGCCCCCTGAGGTAGGGATACGAGACCACCACTGCCTGCCTTAGACTTCTCTTTCTTGCCCACCTCAAGAAAATCACAACTGAATCAGTTTCTATGGAGTTAATGCCAACTCATGGAGACTCCATAGGTTGCAGAGGAGAAGTAAGCCCCACAGAGTTTTCAATGGCTGTGATCTTTTGGAATTGCATCACCAGGACTTTCTTCCAATATGCCTGTGGGTGGATTAGAAATGCCAGCTCTTCCATTAGTAGACCAGCACTTAACTGCTTGTACTGCCCAGGGATTTGTTTGACCCGCCCAGTCTCCATTTACTCAAATTTAAAAGACAAAATCAAAAACTAGCTTTTGGACTGATGACAGGTGACAGAATCCTCAGAAATGAAGGACAACTTGCCATCCCCCCTCTTCCAATTTCACCAAAACAATTTCTACTCCCTTCCATTAGATCAATGATTTATAAGCAAACAACCAAACAAAAAATAAACCCACTGCTATTGAGTCGATTGCAACCCTACAGGACAGGAGAGACCTGTCCCCATAGAGTTTCCGGGGAGCAGCTGGTGGGTTCAAACTGCTGACCTTTTGGTTAGCAGCCATAGCACTTAACTACTGTGCCACCAGGGTTTCGTAAGGTAACAAAACATCTTTAAATGCATATCACATCTAGCAAATCCATCTGTTAGTTTTGGTTGTTAGTTTTCACTCAAATGTTTCTAAAGCACCTAAGGTGTGCATGGACCCCTGCTAGTCATGGTAATGCCAGTGAAAGGTGGTTTAAATCAGCTGTGTCCACCCATTCTTCTTTATAGAGAAAAAACTTCCATATCCAATGGGAGTCCAGTGTTCTCTTGTAGAGCACAGTTATGTCCATGTAGAGTCCTTGTGCTCCTTCTCAACCTCCTCAGGCACATCCAAGCCAACCTTCTCCTGCTACAGGAGCAAGGAGGAGACCTGTACCCAGCTCAGAGCCCTTCCCTGCCTCCACCTAGCTGTCAGTTTCTCCTTTTGAATTTCAGGCTCCTTATATGTAAAGATAAGATGCTGCTAAGATGTTGTGAGGGTGAATGGAAACCACCTATGAGAGGATGCTTTGTATTCTATTATGGGCAGTGACTAAGCTGAGCAGAGAGAACACCATGACCTGGAGGATGGGGGTGGGAAGGAAAAAGCTGTTTCACCTGGGCTTTCTTGATAGACCGAGACCTCAGGTGGCAGGAGTCCAGCTTCAAAGAGGATCCCAAATTCCACAGGAAAACATTCCAACCTAGAGCTCCTAAACTGAATTTTTGTTTTTTCCGTCTGTCTCGTTTTAACTATTACATTGCTTTTAAAAGAAAATTCAGAATGAGAAGTGTAAGTTTTCTTTCTTCACCACCCTTCTTCCAAATCTACTCCCTTCTTCAAAGGAGACCACTATTAAACTGTGAGGTCATTTCATATCCTTTCTTACTACATGAGATCTGATAATTAAGTCCATGAATTTAATTGTCCTAAGTGCGACATACCTCATTGCTGAACATCACTATTGTCAACTTCAAAGTACTCCCTTTGGGAAGCCATGCACCAATGCCAGAACCTTGTCTACCCTACAAAGAAATTTTGGAACTCTTTCTGGAATGGCCATTGAGCACAGTGGGCAAGGGGGAAGTTCACAAACTTAATTGTATAGTTGTCTGTGAGGGAGATTTTAGCCAGTAAAATAATAACTGTATTGGAACTCTCTCCCTGCTCACCTGATCTGGCCCCCAATGACTTTCTCTCTTCTGGACCCAAAGATAAAGGAAATATTGCAAGGAAGATGTTTTGAAGACATTCAGGAATTACAGGGTAATACGATGACAGCTCTCATGGCTATTTCAGAAAAAGAGTTCCAAAATTGCTTTCAAGGGTGGACTAGTTGCTGGTGTCGGTGCATAGCTTCTCAAGGGGAGTACTTTGAAGGTGATATTCAGCAAAGAGGTATATAGATAGCACTTTTTCTAGGACGAGTTCATGAACTTAACTGGCAGTCCTTCTACATGGGCATATTAATTTTTCTACAAAAATGTGTTTCAGAATAATTTTGTGAGTTTTTGTTCACCTAGCAACATACCATACATGTTATTCCATGTCTAAGTATTTTATATGTTAGATTTTTTTTGTGCACTTAGAGAAAAAAATTAATAAAAATTAAAAATTGGTTCTTACAGATAAAAAAATGACACCCTCCTTCTGACATTGCTCAGCCCCCTTTTCCCTAGCTAGGGGCCTAGCCTCCATGAATTCCACCTTAGGCCTCACCTTTTTCCTCCAAGACCCAAAATGCACCTAAGTCCCCACTTGCATATTCCATTCCTAGAATGTTCCGTCTTGTCTTTTTCCTTGGCTCTTCTAGACACATTCGCTTCTGAGGCTGCGCCAAAAGCCTCATAAAGAATGCTATTGGCCTTCTGCCACTCCATAAGCAGAGAAAAGGCAGCATCACATTTCAGAGAAAATGGTAACAAGCAGGCAAAAAACCCACAGGTTGCTATTTCTCTACAAAATATTCCAGACAGTCAAGCAAAGAGTTTGGGGAGTTATACAAATGTGTATTTTGGGGACACTTCATTTTCAAGGTCTGGTATTGTCACTGAAAGGACTTTGACTTTTTCTTTGAGAAGATCAGAAAATCTTATCTTTATCTCTAGCTAGCAATTTCCTCCCCAGCTGTAATGAGAAGAGATATCAATCATCAGGGCCTCTGACTAGACCTCCTGCAATGTTGCACAGTTCAGAACCCCAGGTCATGGCCCTCTGCATTCTCTCTAGAAAGATCTGAGGTTCTGAGTCACTAGGGCCAGAGAATGTGACTCAAGCTTCCTGAACTAGAGGGTAAGAGTACGGTGTGTTTGGTGCACACTGTTCACCTGTTAGCAGTCAGCATCCTGTCCACCAGGAAAACATTAGTTCCTCCCAGGAAAGGCTTTGTCTACAGTGAGAACAGAAACCCTGGTGGGCAGAGGCCACTGAGTCATGGAAGAAAACCAGGCTGCATTTAGGAGTTCTGCATTTGTGAAGGGAAACAGGAGCTCCCATTTCCCTACTCAACAAGTAAACAACTGGCTTCCATTTTCAAGAGATTCACAGCTCATTATTAGCAACTAATTAGCAACTAATGAATACCAAAGAAGACAAAAAGCAATCATGATTTTTAAGAGGTGCAGTGGGCCCTCTTCTCCCTCTGTCATTCTGGGGAAGCCCATCTGTCAGAGTCCTCACCATTTGCCCCCACGACTCCTCTATCCCCACTTCCTCTTGGCCTCAATTATAGGTCATTTGCTTTTATATTTAGTTTATGATTTACTCCTTCTCTTGTCCCATAGAAAAGTTGAGCTAACTTACAAAAATAAACTGAACAAAGGATGGAATAAACAGCCAAGGTAAGCAATGAAGAAGACATGGAAAACAGTCACAGAGCCAGCAATGAGATGAGCACATGGAAATGTCTGTCATATGATTTTACTCAGTGACTCCAAGTGGGCTGCAAATTTGGATCTACCAGTTCTAGGAGCCAAAAACAGGAGAGAAATAATCAGGCAGAAGAGACACATTTCTGTCTGATACAGTCCTAAGGAGGTAGACGATCACAGCTCACATTTGCTGGGAGCATGGGCCCAGGGACTAGGTTAAATGCTCTTCCAGAACTTCTCATCTCATCCTGACAATCACATCAGATAAACAGCATTATGATGCTTGTTTTACAGATAAAGAAACTGAGGATGTGAGAATAAGTCAGCATCTTGCCCAAGACTACAGTTAGTCAGTTATAGAAATGAGATTGAAATCTAGGCTGTTGGGCTTCAAGTATGGGTGGGGAACCAAGCTCACCCAGAGGGCATTTCTGCAATAGATGCACTAGAGATTTTCGTAAGCCTGTGTCTCCTTACCTCAGTGCAATTCCCTAATACAAACACAAAACCATATATGTAATTGAAATCAAGTGAAAGCAATTCCTTGAACCTGGTCTCGTGAATGTGCTTAGTTCTTTGGTGATCTAATTTCATTCTGTGTGGAGATACATACATATATATAGTAGATTCCATTGGAATGTAGATCAATAGGTATTTTCTCAAGCCACAGTCAGTGATTCTAATGCATCTGTCATGGACTGAATTTGTGTCCCCCCAAAAATATGTATAGAAATTTGGCTGGGTTGTGATTACCAGTATTGTATCATTGCCCTCCACTTTGTGATTTTCTTATGCTGAATGTTAAATAAAGATTATGGTGGGACCATAAATCTCTTCCTAAAGTTACCTCCCTGCTCCATTGTAAAGAAGTTTCCCTGGAATGTACCTTGCACCTTCTTTTATCCTACAAGACATAAAAGGAAAGAGAAGCAAGCAGAAATTTGGGAACCTCAATCTATCAGGAAAGCAGCACTGGGAGTAGAGTGCATCCTCTAGACCTGAGTTTCCTGTGCCAAGATGCTCCCTGACCAAAGACTGATGCAATACAAGAACTTTTCTTCCAGAGCTGACAAAGAGGGAAAGCCTTCCCTTTAAGCAGACATCCTGAATTTGGACTTGTAGCCTACTAGACTGTGTAAGAATAAATATTTCTCTTTTTAAAGCCATTCACTTTGTGGTATTTCTGTTAGAGCAGCACTAACTGATGAAGATAGAATTTGACACCAGAGGAGCAGAGTGCTGCTCTAATGAATACCTAAACTGTGGAAGCAGTTTTAAAACTGAATGGATAGAAGACTCAGAAGGAATGGAGAACTGTTAACACCAAAGAAGCTGCAGACGGTGGGAAACAGCAGAGGACCAGCAGTGGCAGATGGGCAGCAGCAGAACCAGACCAGCACAAGACAAAGCTGAAGCTGACCCACAGAGCAAGGGAGCTGAGTGCCTGTGCACAGAGGTTTCCTGGTGGAATGGGGTGCCTCTGGGCACTTGAATCAGTGGAGCTAGCTAGGCTTGCTGACACATTGAGCAGGAAAGCTGGGTGCCTATGTGCAGGATGCTATGTGCAGAGTGGGGTGCCTCTGGGCACTTGAATCCGTGGAACTACAGAACTCTGGAACACTTGCCCCATCACAGAAGATGTGGGCCTAAGGCCCAAGCCATGAGACCATAGGAAGCAGAAACTAAAGAGGCAAACAACATGAGAAGCTGAGCTGTCTTGGTCTTAAAAGGTACGACCATGACTCCAAGGGTTTCTAAGGGTGGAATGGCCACTCATTTGTGCTTAGAGTGCACTTAAAGCCAGGGGGCAGAGTTGCTGTCCAAATGGGCATAGAAGGTAGAGTTGTAGCACCAGGCTGTGGACCTTCACTCAGAATCCAGACAGTGTGGCCAATACCTAGAGTCTGGAGGGCAAGGTTAATGTGTAAATTGTCTCAGAGAACAGAGGATTAGTTTCAAAGCTTTGATGGCTAATGTAATGTGTTTTGCTGACTTGTTTATTGCTTGCTTTGTCATCCTTCTCCATTTGTAATGGAAATGTTTAACTTATGCCTGTTCTGCCATTGTACCTTTGGAAACAGATAGATTGTATTCTAAGTTTCACAAATGTACAGAAGTTTTTGTATTTTGGACCTGGAACTAATTTAAGATTTTTGCCAACACATGGGATGAACGTGTTTTTGCTATGACGGAATGAATGTGCTACATGTTTCACAGATGTGATTTTGGGGGGCAGGGGGCAAAGGTAGAATGTCCTGGATTGAACTTGTGTTCCCCGAAAAATATGTATAGAAATTTGGCTGGGTTGTGATTACCAGTACTGTGTCATTGCCCTCCATTTTGTGATTTTCTTATGCTGGATGTTAAAGGGATTACAGTGGGACCATAAATCCCTTCCTAAGGTCACCTCTCTGCTCCATTGTAAAGGGAGTTTTCCTGGAGTGTGGCTTGCACCATCTTTTATTCTACAAAAGATAAAAGGAAGGGGAAACAAGCAGGGAGTTGGGAACCTCACACCATCAAGAAAGCAGCACTGGGAGTAGAAGGCATACTTTAGACCTGAGGTTCCTTTGCCAAGATGCTCCCTGACCAAAGATCGATGCAACACAAGAACTTTTTCTCCAGAGCTAACAAAGACAGAAAGCCTTCACTTGGAGCAGACATCCTGAATTTGGACTTGTAGCCTACTGGACTGTGCAAGAATAAATATTTCTCTTTTTAAAGCCGTCTGCTTTGTTGTACTTCTGTTAGAGCAGCACTAACTGACTAAAACAGCATTCCAAACCCACTGCCGTGCCACTTATTTATACCCTAGAAGAAACTCTAGGTTCATGTTTTTGGTCTTCTCCCTCCTATGCCTACTCACCTCTACACAGGAATCTTACAGCCCACCAAGACAACTGAACACGCAATGACCATCTCTGAACATCCCAAGGACAGCTTCACCTGCCTTGTATTTTTCTTCTAATTCATTCTTTGTGAAATGCTTCAGGTACTGTGTATTCCTTCTGCTTAAGCCCTCATACCTTTCAGCATCCACAAGCCACTTCCAACTAATGCAGACAACAAGTTCTGGTAAAACGTCATCACAATTCTTTAGTAATAAAAACATACTGTTATTTTAAAAACTTTTAATTCAAACATACACAGAAGTAAACAATATAATGAGCTTCTATTCATCCAATGTTCAGTTTCAACAATTATCAACTCACGGCCAACCTTGTTTCAACATCACTGCCACCCACTTCCTCTCTTCCCTTTTACCTAGAAGCAAATCCCAGACATCGCATCATTGCATCCACAGATAATTCAGTAAGTATCTCTAAAAGATATGAATCTTTTCTTGGGACTGTTGTTAAAAGAGAAACAAGCTCATTATCACAAGGTCATTATCACAGCTAAAAATATTCCAAAGAATTCCTTAATATCATCAAATATTAAAACACATTAAATTTGCAATTGTCTTGAAAATGTTGTAAGGTACTTGTTTGAATCAGAATCCAAATAAAGTTTACATATTACCTTTGGTTATGACATTATTTTAAATAGCACTAATTAGTTGACACATCTGTTAGAAGGCATCATTTGTAACCTGTCCCCAAGGTGTGTTTGCTGTTAGATGATGGGTCAGGTTCCACATTTCACCAATTCTTCTTTCCTTACTCTTCATTTCTATTAAATCAAACACAACTCAGTTATAGATCATTGGAAACAGTTATCAAGGTCTGATGTCTCTTTTTAATGGCTACAGATTCAGAAATTAGAGATTTCTAGATGAAACCTACTTTCAGACCTCTATCAGACATTAAACCAATTACAAAGCCCATTGAAAATCTGGGAGGATGCATACTGTAACTTGAGAGATGGGGCAAATTGGTCTCCATCACCCACACTGACCATCTCCATCTCTGGAAAGCACATCTCCAACATTACCAAACCAAAAAGCCAAACCCAGTGACACTGAGTTGATGCTGTAGGACAGACTAGAACAGCCCTATAGGGTTTCTAACAAGCAGCTGATGTATTTAAACTTCCAACTTTTTGGTTAGCAGCCAAGTTTATTTTTTTAATTATGATTGAATGAAAATGCGCATTCCCATATAAATTTGCATGCCCACCTATATTCAGCTCCCACTGCTCTCCCTACCAGATGACGGCACACTTTTCCTCTCTGCTCCAAACACGCCTTACCCTCCCAGTAATCTCCTATCCCCTCCTCTCCACCAACTTCCCTGCCTCCAGTAAGAGGTCAGCAGGACAATATCCTATAGATGCATAGAACTATAAAGTGCACACATGATAAGGTCCCTATGTGTTGCCAAGTGTAATCCACTCCTGTCCGAGAGTTGACCTCCATTATGATTTATGGACAGTTGCAGCATCAGGGCCAGAGGCCAAGCTCCCAGGGGAACTCCGAGGCCCATGGACCATCAATTGCGGTCTTTTAGTGGAGATCTCAGGGTGCACCCCTTTTTATTCTTGTGTTGCCAGTGAGACTGAACTTTATGAGCTCCATCGCGGCTATCACTGGTGGTGGCCAGGCACCATCTGGTTCTTCCAGTCACAAGTCAACGTAGGCACCCACTCATGTGGGTCTATCTGTCTTCTGGGTTCTCTCTTCCCATGTCGTTTTGGTCCTTGGTGATCACCTGTTCCTGCTGAACTGGGACTATTTGCTGTGCCCTCAGACAGCAGCTTAGCAGCCAAGTTTCTTAATCACTGCACCACCAGGGCTGCCCAAACATTACAAGTATTTCTAAACGATGCCCAGTAGTAGCTTAATCTCATCCTTTTACAATGAAATCAAGTTATCAGATATTGGGAAAAAGTCTAACTTCAACTGGGGCAGATTAGACCTCAATTGAGTCTTAAAAAGATAAACTGATTTCTTGAATCCAGCTAATTGTTTTTCCTTTTAAGTTGAGATGAGGTTTTGCTTCGAACTCTTCAGGCAATGTCAGAATTGACAAGGTATTAGAGACAAACTACTAACTAACATGCTACAATGAGTAGTCTTCCTTCAAGGCCACGGAAAGGCAGAGTGGAAAGTGGACCAGACCACATTAGAAAGCATTGTTAGTAGGACATGGCAAATGTCCTGGCAGGAGGTAATGAGCTTCTAAAGGGGGCAGGGTGTGTCCATGGACACATTGAAGAGGAGGGAGAAGATGTGAGAAATAAAGAAAGGAGGGGACTTGCAGGCTGATTGAATGTGGGAAATGAAGGCAGAAGAAGACAGTGTCTATAACCACATTCATGCTTCTGATGCCAGCACAGGAAGGCTGTAAAAAAACAAAAAATAAAACAAACCCCCCTAAATACATACTCATATGCACGTGCACATGCATATGCGTGCAGGCGTGCACGTGCACACACATGAAAGGAAAATCAAATTGCCCATGACCCTGGGATGGAAAGAGTCAGCTGATCCAGGAATAGGAAAACATAGCCTGTTGTGGATTGAACTGTGTTTCCCCAAAATACATGTCAACTTAGGTTGGCTAGTCCCAGTATTGTCCACAACTTTGTGATCTGAGGCAATCTTCCTGTGTCTTATAAATCCTACCTCTGTGTTAATGAGGCAGGATTTGAGTCAGTCTCTTTTGAGATATACAAGAGAGAAGCCAGCAGAGACATGGGGACCTCTCACCACCGAGACAGTAGTATCAAAAGCAGATCATGTCCTTTGGACCTACACTGAGAAGCTCCTAGACCAGAGGAAAACTGATGATAAGAACCTTCCTCCAGAGCCTTTACAGAGTGAAAGCCTTCTCCTGGAGCTGGCACCATGAATTTGGACTTCTAGCCTACTAGACAATGAAAGAATCAACTTCTGTGTGTTACATCCACCCACGTGTGGTATTTCTGTTATAGCAGCACTGGATAACTAAGGCAGTACCCATGTGAAATATTCTCCTTGTAGTCAGAGCAATGGTTCCCACACTGGCCGCACAGTAGTGGAGTTTTAAAAAGGCTTACGTCCAGGCCCCAGCTCAGGCCAGCTGAATCAAAATCCCTGAGTATTTTGAAATCCCCTGATCTTTCCCCACTCCCTCCCTCTGGATGATTCTAATGTGCAGCCAGGGCTGAGCACCACTGGACTAGAACACGGACAACAAGGACGACTTCAGCACAGGATCAGTAGCCAGCTTGTTCTAAAACCTGTGAGACTCATTCTTGGAGACTTGCACAGCTTGAAGCTTAGATTGGCTTGGCGTGGACACCTGGAGCTTGGATGAGAGAAACAGCCCGAACTCGCAGGTCTCCAGCTAAAAGAGGCAGGGAAGGTGAAGGGAAGCCCGCAAGGGCCAGGCTAGAAATGAATACAGTGTCCAGCGTCGATGTTGCCCTCTGCCTGCGGAACGTGGCAGTTCTCACACCTGGGTGTATCTTTCACCCTGGGATATATGTCAAAATGAAGACCAATTAGGCCAAAGGATTAACAGACCACACGTGCAACATCCTACATGAACTTGTGATCAGAATTAGATGGTGCCTGGCTACCAATAGTGACTACTGTGACCAGAATCACAATAGAGGGTCCTGGACAGAGTGGGAAAAATATGTACAACAAAAAAATCAAATCCATAAAAATAAAAAAAAAGACCAGACTTACTGGGCTGTCAAAGACTGGAGGAACCACCAGACTATGATCCTAAGACGCCTGTCTGATTTAGAACTGCAGACGTTTCCGGAAACCACCTTTCAGCCAAACAATAGATGGGCCTAAAACAAACAGCAACACCTGAAAGAACATGCTCCATAGAACAAACAGTTAAATGAAACCAAAAGGGCAACATTTGCCCCAAAGTAAAGATGACAAGGCAGGACGGTGCAGAAAAACCAGATGAATGAAAACGGGGAACCCATGGCAGAACTAGGGACAGCGCTGACACGTGTGGGGATTGCAACCAGTGTCATGAAATATTTTGTGCACTTTTTAAAAAATGTGTTTTATTGTGCTTTAAGTGAAAACTTAAAATCCAAGTCAATCTGCCATATGACCACCCCCCATCCCTCCCCCCATTACCACCTGCTACTCTTCTCTCTCCACCCTGTGACAACACACTGGTCCTTTCTACCTGTACTTCCCATATTCATTCAGTCAATTCCTGTCCCCTCCTCTCTTCCCTCCCATCTTGCCTCTGGACAGGAGCTGCTCTGGCAGCCTCATGGACATATTTAAGCCAAGAGGCACACATTTCACTGGCATCAGTCTATGTCTTATAGTCTGATCCAATCCTTGTCTGGAGAGTTGGCTTCAGTACTGGTTTCAGCTTTGGTCCAGCAGAGAATCCCAGAGCCATGTCCTCAAGTGACCCTCCAGCAGGTAGACCATCAAGTCTGATCTTTTAATAGAGTTCTAGATCTGCATTCCCATTTATCTCTCACTATGTCAGGAACTGCATGTTGTATTCTCTGTCAGGGCAGTCACTGGTGGTGGCCAGGCACCATCTAGTTCTTCTGGTCTCATATTGATATAGTCTCCACATTATATGGCCCCTTCTGCCTCCTGGGCTCATATTTTCCTCATGTGTTTTTTAATTCCTTCGTTCTCCTCTACTTCAGGTGGTCTGGAACCATTTATTGCTCCTTAGATGGCAGCAGGCTAGCTTTAAGACCCCAAATGCCACTTATCAAAGTGGAATGCAGAACATCGTTTAAAAAAATATTGTGTACAGTTATTTTAATAAGAAGCTAATTTACTCTGTAAAGTTTCACCTAACAGTTTCATTTTTTTTTAGTATTTTTTTTTTTTTAAGATGCAGAGTGCTGAGTCTGCAATCAGGCCTACTTCCTGAGTCTGAAGGTCTAGAGGTATGGCCCAGGAGACTGCATTTTAACAGGTGACCCTGACAGGGTTCACCAAACAAATACTGCAAAACACTGCGAGTGGCCTGCAGGAGCAAGTCTGTGTGCCCCCTGCAGTAGGTATGCACAAGGCAAGGACTTCCTTGCTAATCCTAGATACTGCCCCCGGTGAGTCTGAAGTGGCAGCCAGCAATCAGTGTTGGGAATGAATCCAGGGCTTTGCCTAATTGGGGGTCCCCATGGAAAAGGAGGAAACCCTGGTCACACAGGGGTTAAGTGCTGTGACTGCTAACCAGAAGACTGGGAGTTCAAATCCACCAGGCACTCTTTTGAAACGCTATGGGTTAGTTCTACTCTGTTTATAGGGTCGCTATGAGTTGGAATCAACTTGACAGCACTGGGGATGGAAAAGAAGTGACCTACCCCCACACTTTTTTCTTATCACTGAAGGTGGAAGTGAAGCAGGAAAGGCTCTTGGCTCACTTGCTTGTTTTCAAGGGAAGGGAAGCTAGAGGTTTTCCTAAATTGTCAACTAGCAGAAAACACAGGTGCAAGAACAGGAACCTAAGAAAAGACCCTTACTTTCAACAGGCAGTAGGTCTCAAAGAGTGGTCCCTAATCTGCCAGTCACTAATTAGAGATGCAAAACCTCAGGCCCCACCCCAGACTTATTGGATCAGTCAAGGGGTAGGCGCAGCCATCTGTTCCAACTACCCCTCAGATGATCCTGATGCTTCTGCAAGTTTGAGAGCAGAGGCTCAGATGCTTCAGTGATCTCAGGGCGAGGAAAGGCTCCTCGGCTCTCCGGGCTGTCACCTCAGCTTCCATTAAGTGTGAAGAGGCTCCATAGCACCCTTGCTGCTCACCCGCTAGTGATTCGGAAGGTGCTGTATGACATGGAACTGCTGCCACCGCAGAAAGGGAAGCCAAGTTCCCGGCAGCTGTCAGCTGCCCAAGTTGCTCTCTGGCTGACTCCAGCTTTGTTGCGATCTCAGTAAGCCTGGAGAGCAGCTGGAGAAGAGGCCTTCCCCCCAAAAGAAAAGCACTTGGGACTCTAGTCCCCCCCAAAAGCTCTGGTTTACGAGTCTCAGGGGCTAATCTCACTGCTCTCCCTAGAAAATCATGAGACACAGCCCAGGAGAGGCCAGGCATGTCCCCAGACTCCCGTTTTCCTGGCCCAGACTCCTGCTGAGGATTTGCATTTCTACTTTATACTAAATCAGAAGCTATAGTTCGACAAAATCCCCAGGTGATTCTTATGTATAACAAATTTTGCTCTGCTAGTGGTTCTCAACAATTGGTCCCCAACCAATGGTATTAGCATCCCCTGGGAACTTGTTAGAAATCAAGTTATTAGCAGGGCTTCAAACCAGAACAATTTCAGAGCTTTGTTCTTCTCATGGAATGAAGAAACAAATGCTGCCTTTCTGAGAGACTGCCATCAAAGGGCAAAACAAAAGCTCTTTTTGGCAAAGACAGCGTCAGCACTCGTACCCAAGCTTCTGAAAACCAGTCAGGGCCGGGGAGGCTGATCTGGAGGCTGTGGCACAAAGGTGCGGACTGGCCCAGTGAGACAGGGTAAGCTCCTCAGTTCATTCTTTTCTAGATCCAGTCTTAAGTTATCCAGTGCTGCTATAACAGAACACAGCAGATGGTTTTAACAAACAGAAATTTATTCTCTCACAGTCTAGCAGGCTAGGAGTCTGAATGCAGGGCACCAGCCCCCAAGTCTTTCTCTTTCTGTCAGTTCCAGGGAAACGTCCTTGCCATCAGTCTTACTACGGTGTAGGAACTTCTCAGCACAGGGACGCAAGGTCCAAAGGATGCACTCTGCTCCTGGTGCCTCTTTCTTGGTGGTATGAGGTCCTATCTCTCCATATAGTTCTCTTATCTCTTATAAAATAAAAGGTAGTATAGGCCAAACCTCAGGGAAACTTCCCTTATTTTGGATCAGGGCTAGGACCTGAGCTAAGGGTGTTGCATCCCATCCTAACCCTTTTTAACATAACCTAATCTTGTCTCATCTGAGCCCTGGTGGTACAATGGTTAAAGTGCTTGGCTGCTAACCAAAAGGTTGGCAGTTCAAATCCACCAGCCACTCTGAGGGAGAAAGATGTGGTGGTTTTGCTCTAACCACAGAGATTACAATTTACAACATATAAAACCAACCAAAAACCAAACCCAGTGCCCCTGAGTCTACTCCAATTCACAGTGACCCTATAGAAGAGAACTGAACTGCACCATAGAGTTTCCAAAGAGTATCTGGAAGACATGAACTACCAGCCTTTTTGGTTAGCAGCCATAGCACTTAACCACTACACCACCAGGGTTTCCTTAAAACATATAGGAAAATTAAATCAGATCACAAAATAGAGAACCACCACATAACACTGGGAATCACGGCCTAGACAAGTAGACACATATTTGGGGGGAAATACTATTCAGTCCAAGACACCCAGTTATGGACCTCTTCTAAGTGTTCTGATCAAAGAGAAAGACCAGCATGCTCTAAGGTGGGAGTCACCAGGGTTAGGACTAACCCAGACTTGTTGGTCAGATTCACTGTGGCCTTATCATGTGGTATAAGAGAGGTCACACTTTGAAGTAAAAATTCAAGAAGTCACTTGGTTAAATTAAAAAGCACAATTTTATTGTATTTTCTTGTCAAACAACATGAACTGAGGCAACAGCTGAAGGATAATTTAGTATCACACTTGGAGGGGAAATATACAAAAAGAAAAAAAGGATCCTCAAATTAAAGCCAAACATTCTTTCCAAGGCACCACACTGGCATTTTCAGACTGACAGCAGAATGAGTGTTTCCATGAAACAAAATCACGAGTCCAAAGTCTGCCTTTGAAGCAGTTTCCCACTTCCTCTCCATTTCTCCCGGCTCAGGGGACAATGCTTGTGGCCTTTCTCAAGGCCAGGTAGCCAGTAACAACATCGGAAGGCAGCCTCCGGATGTAGGAGAACTCTTCAATGGTGCTGAAACGCAGCTTGCTCTGGGGGTCTGTGTAGTTAGCCTGAGTGAAAAACAGGCATGGTGAAGAGCAGAGCATTCAAGCACAACTTATAAATCTTTTTTTTTTTTTTCCCATTTTACTGAAAGGGAAATGCATCTTCATTATGTCTTCTCCTGTCACCAAGGGCACTAAATTGCTCACTTTGGCAAAGGCTCATTAATCTTCCTGGGTTGAGAAATGTTTCAGGGTGTGGACAGGAGGAAGAATAACCACACTAGACTGCATTTCTCACGGGCACCTCAAGGACAACAAGCACCACATCCAACAGTGAATTCACGATCACAGTCCCTTCCTGCCTCCAAACGCCCTCCTGCTTCAAGCAAATGTTCCTGGAAGCAGGGAGAGTGCTGCTACTCCCATGTATACTTGGCACTCCCGCGCCTGCTCGTTACACTCCACTTGTTCTCCATGTCCTCTCCTCAGCTATCCCGTGTGCTTGATGGGCCACTCACACACATCCTTCACTAGAAACGACTGCTGTCCTGCAAGTGCTGCCAGAGTCATCTCTGCAACCTACAATTCTGATCAAGTCACTCCTCAAGAGTCTAACCTCTCAATGGCTCCTCGATGCCCTCTGAACAAAGGCTCAAGTCTTCCATGCGGCTCATCAGCTCTGCAAAAAGGCCCAGGCCCTCCTCCTACCAAGCCTCTTCTTGAGCTGCTTACCTCACTCTGGTTCCAACCACTATAGTCTCTTACTCCATCCCACCCACCCCTCTGCCCTTAACCCCACCCTTGGTTGACTCTGCTCAGTAACCACTTGTTCATGCTTAGGACTCAGCCCCAAAGTCATGACCTTGGGGAAGCCTAACCTGCACCCCCACACTGGGTCAGACTCCCACCCTCCACTTCCATATTATCCACAGCTCTCCTGGGATGCTTATCTCTGTAGCTTTTAAGTTCATTATGGATAAGACTCTGACCAGGATCTAGCTGATGAAGTCCCAGGAGGTAAAAGCCCTGGGGTTTGCTAATCATTCTACCCCAGCTCCTAGTACAGTGCAGAGTATGCAGTGGGCCTTTGCTCAGTAGTTGTATAAGGAAAGATGAATGAATGAAGAAATGAGTAAGTGGGACCATCACAGAAAAGACAGCTGGTATCCCAATGATATCAAAATTCTCTTTCGGCCTCTGTTTCCCCATGTGCAAGGCAGAGAAAAAAATTCACTTATTATATACCTCAAAGCTTCTGCAGATTTTGAAATATGGGATGAGTCATCTGGAGTACTTTCAGAAAAAAAAAAAAAAACACTATACAAGATGCCATTAAAGTCTAGACAGATAACATCCAATTACTCATACTCTAGAGCTGACCCTCTCTGTGTGGACCTAGACTCAAAGCAATCCTGCGACTTAATAAAGGAGAGGAGACTCCATAAAGAAGCAATAAGCTGCAGGGAACTTAGCTGCAGGATTCTCAGGCTCTAAGAAGTCTCTTCCATTCCTTCACTGGGGAATTCCCTAAGGAATTTATCTTCTATGTAGCAGGAAAATCAGATTCAGATTATTCCTAAAAAGCTACAATTTAATTAGAACTTTGTATCAAATAAAACTTTGACTCTTTGGTTTTGCCTAGATTTTGCCTTTCTGTACTATATTTACTTTGATGGCAGTCATGTAAGGGGAGGCTTGATTAGGAAAACTGCGATAAGCCCCTCTCATGGGTGAGCGCCTGACTTTGCAGCAGGTATAGCTTAACTAACAGTCAGAGAGCAGGCCGGGTCCTCAGCAGGAAAGAGTGCAGGCCTGGGCACCCGCCTGGATCATATACTCCTCCACAGACAAAACAGCCCCTGCCGGGCTCCATTTCCCCGACTGCCTTGCTCCCACTATCAAGCTGTGCTGAGCCAGTCCAGCCAACTTCAGACCTCTCTGCCAGGAAGGCTGCTAAAGATAGAATGTGGAACAGAGAAGCCTTGTGGCACTGACAAACTTGAACAGACTGTATTGGACCCACAAGCCAGTGTCTAGTACTCTGAACACACGGAGGATGTCGAGTGACTCCCCAGAGTTGGACAAGTCAAGACCCTGACTCCCACAGACCACCTTCCCTGATGGCCTGAATGAGGTGAAGGCTACTGTCCTTAACGCTGGTCAGTGAACAGTCTTGGGTCTGCTTACTGTAAGGTGACAGAGTGTGGGTGTTTCATGGACCTCCTCCAAAGTTCTGCTCACTGCTCCCCCAAAGCCACAATTCTTTCCACAGCTCTGAGAAAGAGCCAAACACAGGTGTGACCTGCATGCCTCCCAGCAGTGAGTGCAAACAGGGAAACAGTCACTTGGCTCGGTGGGAGCAGCTACCTCAGGTATACATGAAGAGCTTTTGTTTTTTAGTTATGTAACTTTATACAAATACCAGATGAACATACTCTTAAAAACAAAACATCACAGATAAAAGTCCCCTTTCACCTGCCTCTACCATTCAAAAGTCTTTTGCCTTCCCCTGAAGAAACTACAGGTAGGCAGGTACCCTTACAGACTTCTTTAATGTTTACCTTTATGAATGTGAATAAACACACCTGAGAATCATCTAACATTTTTTTGTGAGATGTATCCTGCTGATATTGCTTTGTGCCTTTTGAGTCAATAATATATCTTGTAAATTTATCCATGTTGTTAAATATAACTCCAGCTCATACAATGGTATAAAAATACCCCCACTCTGGACCTCTACCTTGCTTTCAACATTTTGCTACTACAAACAGTCTCTCGTAAACATTTCTGTAACTCCTTGTGGACACTATTTCTCTAGGGTGCTGCCTAGAAGTCAAACTGCTGAGTCATAGGCTTGTATATTTTTTGCCCCAACAGACTGTGTCAAATTGTCCCCCAATGAAGCTGTATCAGTGTATGTTCCCACCTCAAAACAGCAATATATGAGAACACCTATTTCGCTACGGAACAATATACACAACCAAACATCTTGAGTCCTTCTCCACTTGATGAGTTAAAAAAGTATCTCTTGTTCTCTTTAGTTTTCTTCCAAATTACTGGTGAGGTTGAATACCTACTCACGATCATAACTGTCTATTCATATCCTGTATCTTAGTTCTTGCATACAGGGGGATAAGATGTTTTAGGTTATAAGTGACATGACACTTCCTTTACCAATAGCATGAAGTGGCATGAATAATATTCATCACAATGATTCTCATGCCTACTAACATGTGAAAACCACTGCACTAGCATATGGGCTGTCTGATAATGGGGAGGATAAAGCTAATATTCTAAGGGATCACTCTCTAAGTCTGGTCACAAACCATTGCTTCCACAAACTCAGCACAAAATGGCATAGGGTAAGATTTCCACTTCTGGCTGCCATAAAAAGCAGTACCAAATTATTCTTCTGCCATAAACAACTATTAAAATGGGTCAAACGTTGTATGAAACAACTATTTTCAGATAATAGACAATAGGGACCATAAGTTTACAACAACTGAGGAAAACAGAAATGAAGACGTGCTCCATAATCACCCCAACTCTCTGCCTATGAGAATTTCCTGACATGGTTCGGGGGCTGGGGCTCAAACAGAGCACAGGGGACCCACTGAGCTGAGAAGGCAGAGGTCAGAGTCAGACTTAAGCACCTACAATTTACACAGCAGGGCACCAGAAGAGAAGGACCTGCACAGGAAGTCAGGGGGAGTCTGGGATTTCCCATGTGTTCTTGACCATGGGCTAGGCTATGAATGTCTTCCTGGAGAGTCTCACCGGAGAGTGGCTACTCTGGGTTTATGAGAACAGAGAAACACTGGAGGTCTAGCAGTACTGGAAGACGTTGAAGTTCAGGCTCGGTAGAGTGCAGAATTTTCCATAACACATGAGGCATATGGTTGATACCAGAAAGGCCACAGCTTAGGAGTAAAGACAATGTCCCAGAATAAGACCTATTCTTGACAAACCAAAACAAAGTCTAACACTAAACCTCAGGAAGACTGGCAGAGAGTAAAGAATCTCAACATTAAGTCCAACCAGGTTGAAAGGGACTTTAAACATCTGAGCTTTTCACAGATGTGTCCTAAGAATATAAAACCAAGCCTACACCCATTCAGTAACTGAGCTACTAGCCAGAGGGGTGAGGATGGGCTGTTAAAAACAAAATTCTTCAGTGTGAGGTACCCAAGCCAAGCCCACTGCTGTTGAGTCAATTCCGATTGACTGTGACCCTAAAGGACAGAGTAGAATGGTCCTATAGGGTTTCCAAGGAGTAGCTGGTGGATTTGAACTGCCAACATTCTGGTTAGCAGCCATAGCACTTAACCACTGTGCTACCAGGGTTTCCAGAGAAAGGTAACAGCATCTAAAGTTTGTATAACACATCTCCTACAACATCTCCTATGTGTGTGTATAAATATAGAGAGATTAATATGCAAAAAAGCAGGAAAATGCGACAGTTAAGAGAAAGCAATCAATTGAAACTGGCCCCAAGATACAGCAGATGTTGGAGATAGCAGACAGTTCAAAGCACATAGCATAGACTTAGAAGAAAAATACAGATTTAATGACTACACAGTCGTAAAAGACAAAGAAATCACCAGAAGCACACCCCGATATGACACAGGTGTTGAAACTATGAGACTGAAAATTTAAAATAACTACAAAAAATATGTGAAAGGAGCTAAAAGGCAGAAAACATGCTAGACCAGAAAGGTTACTTCATCCGAGATGGAAACCATAGGAATCAAAAGAACTGCTAAAACTCAAAAACATAGTAACAAAGATGAAGCATGCTTTCAACGGGCTCATCAGTACACTTGACATACTGAGGAAAGGACTTGAAGACACATCAATAGAAATTACCCAAGCTAAATCCAAAGAGACTAAAAACAATAAAAACAGAGCATCCAAGAGTTTGGGAACACTATGAAATGGTTTGGAGCCCTAGTGGCACAGTGGTAAAGAGCTACAGCTACTAACCATAAGGTTGGCAGTTCAAATCCACCAGCCACTCCTTGGCAACTCTGTGGGGCAGTTCTACTCTGTCCTACAGGGTTGCCGTGTCAGGATTCACTCGAAGGCACCTAGCAACAACATGAAATGGTTTAACATGCACATAATTTGAATCCCAGAAGAAGAGACAAAAAGAGTGCAAAAGAAATATTTAAAGAAATCATGGCCAAGAATTATTCAAATTAATGAGAGATATAAAACCAGAAGTTCAAGAAACTTAACACCAAGCACGATAAATACCAAAGAAGTGATACCTAAACCAAGAAAACCAAACCCACTGCTGTCAAGTCCGGTCCAACTCACAGCGACCCTACAGGTCAGAGCAGAACTGCTCCATAGAGTTTCCAGGGAGTGCCTGGTGGATCTGAACTGTCAGTCTTTTGGTGAGCAGCTGTAACAGTTAACCACTACGCCACCAGAGCACCAGGGTTTGCTAAGTAAGTGAAAGACCTCTCTTCTTTTATATATTCTTTTACTTTCTAATAAGCTGAAAACAAAAGACAAAATCTTGAAGGCAGTCAGCGGGGTAGGGGTGGGAAGACAAAGATAAGAATTATATCCAATTTCTCAAGTAGTGTGGCTGCTGACCAAAAGGTTGGTGGGTTCAAAGCCATCAGGCACTCCTTGGCAATTCTACGGGCGCAACTGTCCTCTGTTCTGTAGGATTACTATGAGTTGGAACAAACTCAATGGCAATGAATTTGTTTCTTGTTTTTGGTTTCTCATGAGAACTCATACAAGAAAAAAAAAAATAACATTTAACGGCTGACATTGTAAAAGTAAAGAAAGAAAAAAATAGCAATCTTAATTTCTATATGTATTGAAAATATCATTCAAAATGAAGGAAAAATAAAGGTTTTCTTAACTAAACAAAGACGAAAGAACTCATTGCCTGTGGGCCTGCTCTGTAAGGAATATCAAATGAAGTTTTTCTGGTAGAACTATAATATCAGATTGCAACTAGTTATACACAAGGAAATGAAAAGAAATGGAAACAGAATAAATGAAGGCGAAAGAAAATTCATTTTTTTCTTACTTTTATTTTTCTAAAAGATAACTGGTCATCTCAAGCTAAAACAACAGCAATGTATTATGGGTTTACAGTGCAAATGAAAGTAAACTGTGACAGTGACAGCACAAAGAACAGGAGACTGGGACTGGAAATAGGCTATTATAAGGTTCTCACAATACACACACAGTAGTAGGATATTATTCAAACACAGACTCAGGTTATTTTAAAGTATGTGTTGTAAAAATTAAAGGATCCATTAAAAGCTGAAAAGAGGTGTCAGTAATATGTCAACAGAGTAGATAAATAGAATATAAACTTCAACTAATCCCAGTAATACCATGAAAAAAACATGAGACTCACTTCAGCAGTGGGCATTCTACAAAGTATCTGACTAGTGCTACTCCAGGGATATATAAAGATGGAGAGTGCTGACACATTGTGGGGATTGCAACCGATGTCACACAACAATTCAGGTATAAATTTTTGACAGAAAAATGATTTTGCATTGTAAACTTGCATCCAAAGCACAATAAAATCAGAAGAACAGTTAAGGAATTCTGAATAAACTATGGGCTTTGTTTGGTAATAAGGTATCAACACTGGCTCACTAACTTTAACGAATACATTATATTAATGCAAGACATTAATAACAAGCGAAAATGATGTGCATATGGGAATTCTCTATACTACTGTCTCAAATTTCCTGTAAATCTAAAACTACTCATTAAAAAAAGTTTATTTAAAAATCCTCAACTAAATCCAAAAAATAAAAAAGAAGAAACAACTGGAACCAATGAAAATAGTAAGACAGTAGATTTATACCCAAACTCATCATTAATCACTATAAACATAAATAACCTAAAGATACAAGTTCAAAGACAGGTTGTCTGAAAGAAAAAAAAAAAAAAAAAAAGACTACATGCTTCCCATGAGAATTTCACATTAAATAAAAAGCCACAGATAAATGAAAAGTAAAAAGACCAAGAAAGATACAGCATGCAAACACAAACCAATAAAAGCTGCAATAGCCATATTAATTTCAAAGCAGACACCAGAACAAATGAGTACAGGGGACAGAGATATACATAATAATGAATGAATCAATTCTCCAAAAAGACATAACAATCCTAAATAGTAAGTACCTAGCAACAACAGAGTTTTAAAATATATGAGGCAAAAATGGATCCATCTGAAAGGAGAAATGAACACTATTGGAATTGGGGCCTCACTACTCCTCTAACAGTACTTAACACATTGTAACACAAATCATGCGAGTTATGGGTGCCTCCACCTGTGTTTGCCAACTACACCCTCCCCCTGCTGACTTTTTTTATAGCAACATGTAACAAAAAAATTGACACAGAAGCACTTAGGAAAATACCTCTGAGGTGAGGGTGTGGTCGGCAAACAAACATAAAACACTGGTGTTATTTACATAAAAATACGATAACATAACAAGTAGACAGGAAATCAGGAAGGAGGCAGATGACCTGAAAAAAGGCTAAAAAACAACTTGGCTTAATTAACATTTACAGATTATTCTACCCAACAAGAGCAGAATGGACCTTCACCAAGACAGACCATTAGGTTTCTATCGCTACTGTATGAAACTACCACAGACTTAGTGGCTTACACAATGCAAACTGTTGTTTATTAGTTTTGTGGAAGAGAACAACACTCTAATAGTGCAGTGGTTAAGTTCTACACCTGCTAACCAAAAGGTTAGCAGTCTGAACCCACCAGGCGCTCCTTGAAAACTCCATGGGGCAGTTCTACTCTGTCCTGCAGGGTCACTATGAGTCAGAATCGACTCAATGGTAATGGATTACAGGTAGAAGTCCAATTTAGGTATCACTGGGCTAAAATCAACATGTCAGAAGAGTTGTATTCCTTTTTGGAGGACCCACAGAAATTCTGTTTGCTTGCTTTTTGTAGCTTCTAGAAGCCACCCACACTGCTTAGGCGGTGATCCCCTTTCTACTTCTTCAAAGGAAGCAATGTTGTATTTCTCTCTTTCTCTCTCACAGTACATCTTCCTCTTCTACTTTGAAAAGACCACTGTAATTACACTGGGCTCATCTGCATATCCAGAATAGACTTCCTATTTTAACATTAGCTGATAAGCAAACTTAATTGCATCTACAACCTTCATTACTCTTTGCAATGTGACATAAAACATTTATATATTCCAGGGATAAGGACATGCATTTCTACGAGGAGGGGACACTATTCTGCCTACCACAGGGCTAGGAGAATGAATAAACAAACTGTGGTATGTTCACATATAGAATATCACTCAGTCATAGAAAGGAACTATGTACATATAAAATAACATTGATGGCACAGTAGTTCAGTGCTACAGCTGCTAACCAAAAAGTCAACAGTTTGAATCCACTAGGTGCTCTTTGAAACTCTATGGGGCAATTCTACCTTGTCCTATAGGGTTGTTATGAGTCAGAATTGACTTGATGGCAACAAGTTTTTTTTTTTTTTTGGTAACAGTGATAAATCTCCAAAACTTCACGCTAAAGAAAAACAAAAGTCAGACATAAAAAAGTACATGCCATATTATTCCATTCATATAAAGGTGTAGAACATGCAAAATGAATCTACAGTTATAGAAGTCAGATAACTGTCTGCTGCGGGCAGGGACTGGAAACTAACTAGAAAAGGATAAAAACTCTCAGGAGTAAAGAAAATACATCAGTCAAAACTCATCACACTACACTTAAAATATGTAAGCTTTGTCACATGCAAATTACACTTCAATGAAATTGATTTTTAAGATGACACAGGAAGTTATTTAACTATTCCTGAAGTCAAAAGGATGTTATCTGTCTGTAGAAGAATCCTAATCAAAAGAAGGAAAATGCAGATGAGAATTTCAAATTCTCAAGGACTCCAGGCTTTCTGGAGTCATGGAGGCTGGATGAACTCCTGAAACTACTGTCCTGATTTAACCCTAAATCAAAAACATCCCTTGAAGTCTTCTTAAAACCAAACAATAGCTTAACTGGTAAAGTAACATCTGCCTTGTGCATTATGCTGTATTAAGAATTATTTATACGGGATCAAATTGACAAGAACAACTTGAAAGGTTAGACAGGAACCCTAGGAGGCAGTAAGTTTATGTTAATAGAGGAGGAACACCTCAGGAAAGGACAGTAAGAATGGCTGCACAACTTGAAGAATGCGGTTAAGGTCACCAATCTGTACATGCATAAATTGCTGAATTCCTGTATGTTTTGCTGTGTATATTCTCAACAACAACAAAATACACGACATCTGACAATCCTTTAGCAACCACGGGGTTCTCTCCAGAAGACTAAAGAGGTGTGTCTGGAGCTCAGGAAATCAAAACTCCAGAGGATCTGGTCCACACACTGTCTCATTCAACTCTCCAGGTCTGGCCAAGAGCATCACAAGTACCTCTTTCTACCAAAATCCAGCACAGCCTATCCCTGGTTCCTAACATAGCCATATAACCAAAGACAAATGGCCACAGCTGCAACTACAGTCATGGTTACAGTGTCAGGCCTGTTTCTGGACCAGTTAGACAACTACAGTCACACACCCTACCTAAATGGTGCATTTCAGGAAGCATGATGATGTGAGATTTCACCCACAGGAATCCCCATATGTGACTCACAGAAGAGAAAGCCAGGAGCCAGCTCATGGGAGGGGGAAGCCTAGGTGAAGAGTGGTCTTAAAGTTACCTGCAAGCGAAAGCCCCCCTGACAGACTAACATTTTTCTCACACTGCTGTCCCTTCAGGGGACCTTTAAGAGATACATGCTTAAATGGATACAAAAGGAACCCACCACACACACACATCATTTTACAGTCCTCCCCTTGTCATTATATTTTTTAGTACCATTGTATTTAATGGTCTACATTCAAAAGTTTTTGGTACGTTCTAAGGAGTGGCTCTCTGGAGGAAAAGCCAAAATGTATGACTAATTCAGACAGTATAACCAATGCATTTTAAAAGACATCATAAAAACTCAAAACTTTTCCAATATAAAATTTCTAAAACTAATTTGGATCAGTTTGTTACAGAAGCTGAAGATATAACTTTTATAAAATGTGAATGATATGAATGATGTGTCTGTGAGTTTAAAAAGTGTAGTGCTTCATAATCTCTGTAACTACAAGCACAAGCCCATCTTTCAAATTTACTAGATACAAAAAAGGAGTAAGAAAGTGAGCTGAAGGTGCTTACAAGTGCCATGCTTCATTCACGTTCTGCAGATAAAAAAAACGAAGCTCTCTGAGGTTTAGCAGCTTGCTCAGTTCCCAGTCTCACAGCAACACTGGTAGTTTCCAGGAATCATGGATGAGGGGTGGGGATAAAATGAGAGGATTAAATTCACACAGGAACCAGTGGGTAGGCAGGCTCCATGCTTTTTATGTATTTGGATTCTATAAAAGGTCTCACTTGGAAAGGAGGTTCTGTTGCTTAAGAATATAACCACCTTGACTACACTGCCTCTTTAGTGAAGTTTTAATTTTTTTAAAAAAATCATCATCTAAACTGCAGCACATTTTCAAAAATTAGTTGCTGCTTCTGTTAGTGCCACACAGTTAATAAGCAGAGGAAGTGGAACTGAAACTTGGGCCTCCAGCTTCCCAGGTTGCACCTATGCAAGAAATGTATGAATGCCTTGGCACAAATCCATAACCTACTCAAAGTGAACAGGCTCTAGGCAGGACCAGCAGTTGCCAATACTCAGCACTTAGTGGACGCGACTATCGCATATTCTTTTCAAGTTAATAAGTTATAAAGATGGAATAATACTCACAAGAAGACCTGAAACATCAGAATACTTCTTAGCTGGTTTAAAGGATGGAGGAGCATCAATACTAAAGTCTGAAGGGAGGAAAAAAAAAGATAACTGGCTTAAAACATTCAATGTTTTTTATCATTTTTGCTCATATTGGTTAGCACTCTTGAAATTATTACTTTGTGATTAAGTATCCACAGAGTTCTTTGGGAATTAATGAAGGAAGGGAGGCATCTTAGGAAGTATGTAGTATGTTATAAACCAGATGTGGGCTCTGGATGCTGCTGCCCTGCCCTATCACCATGGGCCCTCAACTCCAGCAGAACCACCAGGAAGCCTATCTGCCCACAAGCTCCTTGAACATCTTAGGCTCCGTGGGGTGATGGTGATGACATAC
This sequence comes from Heterohyrax brucei, assembly GCA_028571685.1. NCBI lineage: Eukaryota > Metazoa > Chordata > Mammalia > Hyracoidea > Procaviidae > Heterohyrax > Heterohyrax brucei. The sequence continues at coordinate 45,112,556 of CM053152.1, forward strand.
TAAGCAACCCACTAATTGGTCCCAAGCATCCAGACACCTACACGTCCACATTCAGACAGATGACTCACTAGGTTGTCACCAGCCTGAGTCACCCCATGGAAGATGTACAGTGGGACAGATGGAAGAAACCTTATACCTGTCCTTTTCATTAATGCTGAACAGAAAACCTAACAGTGTTGTACAAAGCTCTGGGCATACTACAGCATAAAGCATTTACCCTAAAAAACACTGGCTCATTGAGAACAACAGAGCTGGCCTTTATGTTGGCTGATAGGGCTGATAGAAACTCTCCTAAATCTGGCATTTATATCTCAGCTCCCTATTCCTGGAAACAAATTTTAAAAGTTGACTTTTGTATAAAAAGTTTGTTTAACAGAAATACTAGTATTATCATATCAGGACCTATTTTGTCACACTAAACTCTTAACAGTCACCCTATAAACCACACATTCATGCAACACAAACATGGATTTTAGACAGACACAGTGACAGGGGAATACACACATACTATCCCCAGACTGATGCCACTGGAAATTCTCAAGCTAAAAGCTATTTCCCGCTACTAAAGCAAACAGAAGAAAATAACGCGGGTTACAACAAAGTTCCCAGTGTGAACATTATAAACACATGGAATGCTCTAGATGGCTCACAGTTAGGATCGTTCAGTTGCCACGGCAATGCCCTTTCAGAAGCAAGAATTTGTTTCAGGTTCTTCCAGGTTCTGTTCTTCTTGCCAGCTACTGCGCCACCGTGGCCAGAATGCTTGAATTAAAAGCAGGGGTTAGAGGAAATAAAAATCAATGGAGATTGCCATTTCAGAGTCCGATTTACAGTTAATCATAACTGTAACATATTCCTCATTCTGTCAGCAATCATTTATACCCCTAGGACTTCTCTCTCTTTTTTTCAAAGTATTATATTACACACTTTAATCATACTTATAAAAAATAAAGGTTTTGGATTGCAAAACATCCATGACTTGGTGAGGGAGTAGAAATAAGAGGCTACTTTTCTATATGCACATAGAAAATTAAATCCTTTCTTGGATCTAACCTGTGGAATTCATTCAGGAATTTCCCATCATTTTAAAATAAGTTAGACATAAACTCATGACCGCATCTCTAATTTCCACTCTAGGGGCAAGTTTCTGTCTTATAATTCACTGGTAATCCTAGGAAATCCATGAAAGCCTCAACCATGGCATGGCAAGCCTTCCAGAAATCTTTTTTTTGGAGGGGGTCTCACAAAGATGACAAAATAAAATGGAAAAGTATAGCAGGATCTATTACAGTGTTGGGTAATACTCTATTTTGAAAATTAATTAATGGAAAATAAACTTTAATTGTGTAATTTGGATTGCTTTAACTTACCATCTCTCTCAAGATTGAAAAGAGAGTAGGGATGGAAGGAAAGGGATATTTACTAATTAGATAATAGACAGTATTATTTTAGATGAAAGCAGGAACAACACTTAGTAGAAGTCCACACAACTGCACTTAACCAAAAGCTAAGAAGCTTCCTAAATACAGCCAAATGCTGTGAGAGACAGAGTAGCAGGAGCAGAGGCCTAGGACCATGGTTTCAGGGGTCATCTACTTCAACTGGCAAAACCAAGTTCACTAAGAAAACATTCTGCATCCTACTTTGGTGACTTGTGTCTGGGGTCTTAAAACTTAGCAAGTGGCCATCTAAGGAGCATCAATTGGTCCCAACCCACCTAAAGCAAAGGAGAATGAAGAAAAACAAAGACATAAGGGAAATATGAGCCCAAGAGACAGACAGAGCCATATAATCCAGAGACTATATTAGCATGAGACCAAAAGAAGTAGGGGACACCCAGCTACCACCAATGACTGCCCTGACAGGAAACTCAACAGAGTCCCTGAGGGAGTGCGAGAAATGGGTGTACAGAAGTTGAACACTAATAAAATGATCAGACCTGATGGTCCAACAGACTGGAGGGTCCCCAGAAGACATGGCTTCCTAGATTGTCTGTTAGCCTAGAACTGAAATTCGCCTAGACTAAAATTAAACAGGTATGCAAGACATAAAACGATACTGATGAAGCATGTGTTTCTTCATTAATTGGTCTCAACAATATGAGAAAAGTATGAACCCAAGAAACAGAAAGCACTACATATACCAGAGTTTACATCAACATGAGACCCGAAGAACTAGATGGTGCCTGGCTACCATCAAAGACTGCCCTTACAGGGAACTCAACAAAGAGTCCCTGATGGCATGGGAAAACTGTGGGATGCAGAACTTGAACACTAGTAAAAAGACCAGTGCTGATGGTCTGACAGACTGGAGGAACCCCAGAAAACATGGCCCCTGGACTTGCTGTTAAGCCAGAACTGAAACCATTATGGAAGCCAACTCTTCAGACAAAAATTGAACTGGTATATACAACATAAAAATGACGGTGGTGAAGACTATGCTTGCTTACTGGCTTGGGCACATACAGTAGACTAACCGAGCAACTCGTTAGGAGGCAAGACAGAACAACAGAGGGGTTCAGGAGCTGGTTAAGTAGACGAGAGAAATGTGGGTTGGAGGAGAGAAATGTGCTGTCACAAAGTGGGGACAGTAGGGTCACAGGGCAAAGTGTGTATACAGTTTCTGTATGAGAAACTGTAGTTGCAAACTCACTTAAAACACAGTGAAAAAAATAATTATTAAAAAAAAAATTCTTAACCTCACCCTAGACGTACTGAATCTAAAACTGAATGTGGGACTCAGCAATTGGTTTTAGAAAGCTGTTCTGGTGGCTGCGATGCCCACAGAAACTTGAGAACCACTGTAGTAAGTAGTTATATGTAATGAAATACAGCATTAAGTCATTCATATAAAATGTGTATGTTTTAATGGAAAATTTCCACATGTAAATGCCTCAAACCAGTTGCCCCTAACCTGACAGCTAAAGACCTCTACAGCCACAGAATCAGGAACCTGAGAATACATATACAAACTAAGCACTGTTTCTAGAATAACAAATATTCTATTCTGATGTTCACATGCCGTGTATATATATCCTTATTATAACAATGTAATAATTTATTTAAAAATGTTACTGAATCTGTGGTGATGGCTGCACAACTCTGTAAATGTAATAAAAACCACTGAATTGCACACTTCAAAATGGGTGAAATTGTATGGTATGTGAATTACCTCTCAATAAAACTATTAAAAAAAAAACCAAAGACAAAGAGTGTGCTTCTTGGCATACGCAGTACAAAAGACTAATTGGAAAGCTCCTGTCCAGAAGTGAGTCACGAAGCCAGAGTGGGGGTGGGCAAGAGCTGCTTGAATAGACATGGGAAACACAGGGTGGAGAGGAGGAGTGTGCTGTCACAGTGTGGGTACAGAGTTGGGGTCACATAACAAAGCATGTTTAAGTTTTTGTATGAGAAACAGATTCAAATGGTAAACTTGCACTTAAAGCACACACACACAAATTCTAGACAAAGAATCAAAAATCAGTAGAAAAAAAAAGAACTAAGGGATGAGAACCCTATCTCTCCTTCACAGCAGAACAGTCAGATTCACTTAAAAAAAACTAACGAAGGGCACTGCTCTTTAGGTGATTATTTTAAGCCTCATCTAAAATGTATGCAAGGCCAGTGAAAAGAGAAGGGAACAACCACCATGGAAAAGACTGCCCTCAAAAGAGTACCCTTTAACAAATTCCAGCTGACACACTGTAAGATCAACAGCAAAGCCCCTTCTCCTCCCCCTTCCCTTCCCACACAAGCCCACAAGGGAAAAGGTGGCAATTAAGGTTGGTAAAGAAAGAGACACCAGTGCCACCTCAGCTGTGAGGCCAGCAAGGTCAGATGCTGAGGCATGTATATTTGGGTTTTTATATCTAAAATACCTTACATACTTACCACAAAGTTGGGATCCTTAAATGGCAAGGACTTGGCAGCTCTTTCCACGGGTCCTGTGCTAAAATCAGAGGGCATCATTTTATTCTCACTCATGGCTTCCATGCCGATGCCCTGAAAACATAGTCAGAATGGTTAGAGACGAGTTTATTTTAGCTACATTCCCTAATTCTGCTCTCAGTAAGACAGAGATGTAAGCATGTGCCAGGGAAGAGAGCATACCCTGAGCCTAGGAGCTTCCATGTGCCAGGGGAGGGCATGCCAGACTACACACAGCATCCTCTGTGCAGAAGCCACAGGAGACTGACAGCCACTACAAGGCGGATGCTATTATCCCTAGTTTATAGAAAAGGATGCTGAGGCTCAGGGGCAAGTTCAGGACCACACAGTAGTCAGTGTTTGGATTTAAACCGAGGTCAGGCCAATTCAAAAGTCCCCACAATCTTTCTAACATCAACATGGTCCCTACTCCTGTTGATGTCAGACTGCGTCCTGAAATACTAAGGCAAAAGAGGGCCACCTCCTTCAATCGGTCTAGTCAGCCAGAGAACCCAGACTGGAGTCAACCTGCGTAAGGGGGATGACAGGACACGGGATCCCTGAGGAAGGAACACAGTAAAAGGCTAAAGGACCATAGGTGAGACATCTGTAGCCAGAGGGCGCCCCACACAAGTTGGCGAACATGCTTCATGACAAAAAAATTATTCTATGTTAACAATTACAAAGCAAAAATAAGCCAAAGAAATCACTTCAGGTTTGTAATACAATTTTCAATCTTCCCAGACTGCAATAACCTTTTAAAAATTATATTCCTGTCAAGATATAACACATTTCCATCACCCCAGAAAGTTCTCTCATGTCCATTTCTCATCAACAGCTTTCACCACTGCTCTGATTTCTGCCACATGGCTTTAGTCTGTTCTAGAACTTCATACACAGTACAAGGACTCTGGCAGCATGTATTCTTGTACCTGGCTTCTTTATCTCAACATAAAGTTTCTGAGACCGGTCCTTGAATTATCCACAGTAATCTTGGTTTTTCTGTTCTGATATGATGTTCACTGGCTAGGTCTCAGGACTGTTTGCCTCATTTAAGCTTCCCCGTAGGTCAGCCTCCTGACAGTTCAAGTCATCAGTTCCTTCCTTGAGTAGTCTTATGGAAAACAATCCTTATCAATTGTCAGATTTACCAGAAGAATGGCCCTTTTCTTCTAAAACTGGCAGATGTCCTTAGACTTGCTCATCTCATTCCCCTTCCAGCCATGTGGCCTGGGCTTTCCCCTCTGCTCCTTAAATGAGTGGGCAACTGTCACACTTTTTGACCTGCATGCCAGCTACAGAGTCCTCCTCCGTTGCCACGTAGCTAAGACCCCAGGCAGCAGTGTTAGCTTTCTCTTCCATGCCAGAAACGGCCCAAGACTGAATTTCTCCCTTTTGGTATATGCCTCTTCTGTGGTGACACCTAGTGAGAAAAGCCCCCTGGGAGCCCAAAGACCCCATACGCACAATGAAAGGGAAGGGGTACAGGGGATCCTTTTTACACAGGCCTTTTGTTCCAAGCCTCCAGAGAGACCTGGGAGCACAATGTCAGGCAGAAATGCCTCCATGAGGCCATGAGTCAGGCAGGTAGAGCTTCCTCAGAGACCATTAAGAAAAGCAGGTACTCAGCAAGCCAGCCTAGGGTTGGACAAGCGGGGAGCTCTGTCAGTGGAAAGCACTCACCATGGGACAAGTGTATTTACTGAAAAGTAAGGGCGCAGTGGCGTCAGATGAGGGCAAGAAGTCTACATCAAAGACTAGGGGCAGCAAGCTAGAAGACAGCTGAGGAGAAAAGGAAAATGCCTGTCAAAACAAAGCCCTCCCGCCGGCTTGCTCACTCCACTCTCTTTCCTCCCCTCTTCAGCGCGTCAGATGCCCACTGAGAAGTCAAGGTGAAGATAGGACAGAGAAAGGAAACCCCACAACATGAGCTAATCCATGTCATTCCAGAGCTGCATCCTGTCTCTGAGATAGTGGCAGGGTCTCTTTCCTGTCTGGGCTCCAAAACATACCACCTGCAGGGTCCAGAACTAGGTTTTCCGGTCTCCTTTGTCCCCAACTCACGCTGCCACATCCTCATTCTTCCCTTCCCCTCTGCCTCAGCTAAGCTGAAATGCCTGTGTCTATTCCTGACGAGACGAGAGGGAGAGACCTTCTGCCAAGGAAGGCTCAAGTGTGTGAAGCTTGGCTGCAATAAAATAAAATAAAAACTGAGGTATAGTTTCCATATCACCAGACCACTATCAACACTAACAGACTTTACAAGATGAACTGTTCCACCCAGAGACACGAAAGCCCAAAGAAAATGACAGGAGGTAATGCCTAGTAGAAAGGGCTGCCCACTCTGCACAGCACTAAAACAGCTGATGTGAGTCCAGGGAAGGGAAAGCCAGCTGCTACTAAACACATACACACCTGCCACCGACTCTGTGTCGGTGAGGCCTACGGTCTCAGGCTAGGACTGCCAAACGCAGACCCGTAGAGCCAGTTGTTACTGAGTGGACTCTGACTCGTGGGTACCGCATATGTATCAGAGCACAACTGTGCTCCACAGCGATTTCAGTCGCTGACTTTTTGGAAGTAGACTTCCAGACCTAGCTTCTGAGGCCTCTCTCAGTGGACTCCAATTGCCAGTCTCTTGATTAGCAGCTCAATCTGTTAATCATTTGTATACTACCCAGGATACACTCCCTAAACTGCAGAACTCCAAAAAAAAGACTTCACCAATTCACACAGCAGTTTGAATGATTCCAACTTAGAAATGTGGGGTTCCATTTATGGTTACAAAGAAGAGAAACAAAATTCCCTTTGTCTTATCACTGAGAAATCAAACACCCAGTTATAGCTACCTAAAAGTATTTTAGATTCAAAGAGCTGAACACAGTCTAAAACTGCAGGATTACTGAAGGGTTACTTTAAACAACAAAAACGTGAGATGTAACCTAAATACTGAATACAGTCAACTAAACATGAGCACTAATTCCTTGGAACACACTGCAGACATTAAGAAGTTTAATAGATTCTCAACAACAAATAAAACCACATGTTAAAGTATAACTGAGACTACTGACTAGAGAAATGTTCATGAAATAACACTGATAGGTGCTATCAAGTCAGTTCTAACTCACAGTGACCCTCTGTACATCAGCACAAAACACTGCCTGTCCCGCACCATGCCTATAGCTGTTGGCATACTGCAGCCCACTGCTGCAGCCACGGCACCAGTCCACCTTGGTGAGGGTCTTCTCTTTCTCACTGACCCTCTACTTCACCAAGCATGATGTTCTTCTCCAGGGACCAATCCCTCCTGACAACATCTCCATAGTATATAAGACATAGTCTCACCATCCTTGCTTCTAAGGAGCACTCTGGTTGTACTTCTTCTTCATGTTCATGAAATAATACGAAGTGAAAAACAGGGTATACACAATCCTCCTGCATTCTGCCATACTAGGGCCTCACACACTGCAGGTCACCAAACATATAAATCACCTTTGGGTCACGGTTAGAAATCATAATAGTTTCTTAGACAGGATATGCTAAGAGTTTCTTAGATAAAATTCTAAGACAGTTTTGGAGATCTCTGCTCCTTTGTGAACACATACTTTCTCACAGTTATTCATCAAACACTAATCTGGGTGTGTAGGTGTTGCTGCAAACGGATTTTGCAGACATAATTAAGATCGCAAATCAGCTGACCCTAAAAAATAAAATAAAAAAGACATTATCCAGGTGGGCCTACCCTAATCACACACATAAACCCTCTAATCTGGGTCTAGACACCAGAGGTGATAAATCAGAGAGAAGCACGAGACGGTTTGAAATTAAGGCAGACTCTTCTCAGCTGGCTCTGACGCTGGACGAGGCCATGTAGCAAGGAATGTCGGCAATGGCTGACTGCGGCAAGGAAACTGGGGCCACAGTCCGACGACTACAAAGAAATGAATTCTGCCCACAACCTGAATGAACCTGAAAGTGGCTTTTTCCCCGGAGTCTCAGACAAGAATTCAGTCCAGCCAAGACCACGGTTTCAGCCTTCTAACACCCGGAGCAGAAAACCAACCCAGTCACATTACGCCAGGACTTCTAACTTAAACAACTCTGAGCTAATAAATTTTATTAGCTAATAAATAAGCCATAAATTTGTGCCTTCCCTCCCGGGAGATTTTTGGGAGTGCAGGGGCAAGCTACAGTCCTTTGAAATGTCTTAAACACACTGCTGGGAACATAACAGAAATACGGTCAATTCTTGCTGATGGAACTGAACTGAAACAGAGCAGTGGTTCTGAGGGAGGGACACAGACACTTTCCACCTCCAGACGCTTCCCATCTCAGGATGACGCCAGGCAGCCCTCAGGGCAACACTGTGCTGAGGTCTGCTCAGGTTGTAGAACCAGAAAACAGCCTGCAAGGCTACAGTGGAGCCTTTCCTGAGACAGAAGCCAAGTTTTTTTCTTTCCTTGTGAGAAGGCCTGGTGGTGCAGTGGTTAAGTCCACCAGCTGCTCTCTGGAAACCGTACGGGCAGCTCTGCTCGTTGTCGTACAGGGCTGCTGACACTCAGAACTGACTCAACAACAACAGGTTTAATTTGTTTGCTTTTTGGTATGGGATGCTGCTCAGGGTCTAGGGTAACCAGTTACTGCATCTCACTAACTAAATGTCACCTGAGAAGAGAAGGAAATCAGAGACAAAAGAATTCACTATTCCAGAAAAAGCCAGGCTTTCCGGCTGAGAAGGACGGGTTCTAAGGCTTGGAGAGGAGTAACGGGCAGCCCTTCCCTTTATCAACAGCCCTAAGCCAACAGAGTTGTAATGTCCACCAAGTTGGGTTATTGGGAACTTCAGGCATCCTGAAGGCATTTGGCTGCTCTCTGAACCTTGATATGGATATCTTTGGGTGCTAAATAATCATTCTTTCCCATATGTACTGATTACGTTCTTTGGTCTTGGTACAAATGGATATCAAAACTCACCACACACAAGAAAGTACGCATGTTGCATGTATCTGGCAAAAGACTCAACTATGTTGAAATCTGAACACCCAGTACTTGTAAACATGGGATCCTGTTTGTATATAGGGGAATTTCTTTTGTTATGTTAACATTACAGTAGAGTAGGTCCAACTAAATAGCAGAGTGAGTCCTAAACCTATTTCTGAATGATATAAAAAGGATAGAACAGACAAGATACACACACAGAGGAAATCAGATGCCATATAAGGGTCACTACAAGCACAGGCATGTCAAGATTGCCAGCAGTCAACCAGAAACTAGGAGGCCCACAAAAGGAATCAATGTGGCCAGGACACTGGTTTGGACTCTAGCCTCCAGAACTATAAGAAAATTAATTTCTGTTCTTTAAAGCCACCTGCTTGCAGTATCTTCTATTAGGGAAGCACCAGGTGTTGAGAACAGATTACATAAAGAATACTTACAAATCAATAATAACTCAATTAAAAATAATAATCAAGCACTTCCCCACAGCTATTCAAATAATCAATAAGCATACGAAAAGGTGCTTATTGATATTATGTCATCAGAGAAATGAAAAATACCAACAAGATACCATAACTCACCCACCAGAATGGCTAAAAGTAAAGGGATTGATGTCATGCATTGAACTGTGTCCCCCCAAAATGTGTGTTGCTATTTGGCTGGTCCACAATTCCCCATATTGTGTGACTGCCCTTCCTTTTGTGGTCTTCCTATGCTGTATATCCTAATCGCCGCCTGTGTTTACGACACTGGATTATGTTAAAGAGGATTGGGGGGGACCATAACACCCTTACTAAGGGAGTTTCCCTGGAGTGTGACTTGCACAACCTGTCGAAGCAAGCATAGAGTTGGGGACTTCACAGCATCAAGAAAGCAGCCCTGGGAGCAGGGCATATCCTTCGGACATGCTTCTGTTCCAAGAGACTCCCGGACCAAAGAAAGACTGATGCAATGAGAACCTTCCTCCAGGGATGACAGAGAAGGTGTGTGTTCCCCTAGAGCCCACATCCTGAATTTGGACTTCCAGCCTGCTGGACTGTGTAAAAATAAACTTTTGTTTGTTAAAGCCATCCACTTCTGGTATTCCTGCTAGAGTAGCACTAGATAACTAAGACACCTGACAATACCAAGTATTGCTGAGGATGTGATGCAACTCCAACACTCAGTCACTGATAGTGAGGACACAAATTAGTCCATTCCCTATTTTGGAAAATATTATTTGACAGTTTCTAACTGAATTAAGTATGTGCCTATCTCATGACCGAGAAATTCTACCACTAGACATCTACTCAAGGGAAACGAAAGCATATAACCACCCCGAGACTTTTCTAAGAATACTGAGAATAGCTTACGCACTGCACGGGGCTATGCATAAAAGCCAAAAATAACAAGAATAACTCATATGTCCATCAGTTCTTGTATGTACATACAATGGACTACTGGGAGTGGGAATCATACAGATAATGAATCTCAAAAGCACTGTTTCATAGAGAAACCCAGACACAAAAAGGAATATGCTATATTTAAAGAGACAGATAGCTTCCTTCCAGTAGACTCTAACTCACGGTGACCCTTTGTGCTACACTTCCCCAGCCCTGTGTCATTCTCACAATCACTGGCATTGTTGCAGCTACTGTGTAAGACACCTTATTGATGGTCTCCTTCTCCCTCAGAGGCCCTCTACGTAATGAAACATTAGGTCCTTTTCCAGCGAAGGATCCCTCCTGGTGACACATCCAAAGTAAGCAAGTCAGAAAATGTTCCATTGTGATCCATAAGGTTTTCACCGGCTAGTTTTCAGAAGTAGATTGCCAGGCCTTTTTTCCTAGTTCAACTTAATAGGGAACCTCTGCTGAAACATGTACACCATGCGGAACCCTGCTGGTATTTGAAATACCAGTGGCATAACTTCCTCTAATACAGCAACATGCAAATCACCACAGTACAACAAACTGACAGATTAGTGATGGATATTATGTATAATTTCATTTCTGTTATGTTTAAGAACAGGCAAAGCCAACGTACAGAGAAAGATGTCAGGATAGCAGACGCCAGTGGTTATCTCTGGTGAGTAAAGATGAGTACTGACTGGAAAGGGTCATCAGATGTTCTGGAGCTCTGCAAATGATCTCTGTACCTGAGTGGTGATCACACAGGTATACACCAAAATACAAACAACAACAACAAAAAACCCTTGTCATGGAGTCATTTCTGACAGTCAATCTATAGGGCAAAGAAAACATTTCTCCAGGGTTACCAAGGATCGGCTGGTGGACTAGAACTGCTGACCTCTTGGTTTGCATGCCAGTTCTTCACCACAGAGCCACCAGTGTTCCTCAAAGGCGTATACCTACATAAAAAGTCACTTAACATCTGTGCATGTTACTGAATGTGTATCATACCTTAATACAACACTACTATGGAAAAACAAAAATGCACTAACCCTACAGAAAGCAACAAGGACAAGCCTGTGACATCTCTAGAACAACTTCTGGGTGACAGTGTCACAGCATGTGCTGAGAAGACAAAGCAACACACTCCATTTTTGCTCATAACAGCTTCGAATACAATACAGAAGCGAGGAAAACACACTCATCAAATCATTTCTGTCCTTAAAATTCTTTCCTGGAATTACGAGGCCTGCCGAGGCAAAATCTGTGCTTGTGCTGTGCTCAGCGCTTTACGACCTTTATCTCATTGAATTCTCAGTCATCCCTTGAGGTAGAACAGACGAAAGCTACACTGGATGAGTGAAGAGCACTTTCCTCTGCATTTCTCCACGCCAAACGCCTGAGTGCTTCGTACCTCACAGGCCTGTAATAAACATCTGTGGAACGGATAAAGGGGAGACAAGCTAACTTCTGAAAGAAAAGCTCCAAACGTTGCTCCAAACACTTTAAAGAACTGCCTTTTTCCCCCACCTTCCCAGACAACGCAACACAGGTGGTTCTTCATTAGGCAAATCCTACATGTACGAACTAAGGCTAAGAACACTTCCTCTGCACTTGGAAAGGAAGAAGAGCGCATCCAACCCTACACTACACAGTGCACGAGTTCTCCCCTTGCGTCCCCACGCAACAGCCCGGCGCAAGGCTAAGCACAGGCATTCTAGGGCCGGCACGGCCCCTAACTCCACCCCACAAGGCTCCGCGCACGCGCAGGCGGGGGCGGGGGGCGGGGTTTTACCTGGGCGTAGTTGGAAGCAGTCACTTTTTTCTTCTTACTGGCGCTGTAACCCCCGGCGCTGCTGCCGTTGTTGGCGGGACTAGCTGGCCTCTTCTTGCTGTTCCGGGCTATTCCCGGAGTGCAGCCGGTGGCCACAATTGGAATTTGAGCCGCCATCCCTCCCCGAAGTCGGTATCCCCCTTCCGTACCGCTTTCCCCGTACTGGGCCTGCCTGAAACTTCCGGCTCGCCGCTGCTTCCGTCTTAAAGCCTGAAAACCCGGCCTGGATTTTCAAAGGATTCGCTGACTTCTCTCGGACTAATCTAAAGGGCAGAAACCGTGGTACCGTAGTGGTTAAGTGCCACGGATGGTTAACCCGATGTTCAGCAGTTCAAGTCCGTAAGGCGATCTTTGGAAACTATGAGGTAGTTCTGCTCTGATCTAGAGGATCGCTATGAGTCGGAATCGACTCGATGGCACCGTTTTTTGTTTTGTTTTGTTTTTAATCTAAAGGGCGGAGCTCAAAGAAAGCTATTCTGTCGTGGGGACTAGTTGATGTCAGCAGGGCGTGACCTGCTACTGTTGCTCAGCTAACTTGGGCCTAAGGGCACGTGCTAGGAAACCCAGCAGTGACTTGGGCATAGAACATCTCAGGATCTTTTAAGTAACTGAATTAAAAAAAAAAAAAAATCAGAACTGCGTTGTCATTTCTCACGTTAAATCCGAAGCTCCTTCAATGTGTATCTGTAAGAGTAAACAAACAAATCCACTGCCGTGGAATCGATTCTAACTCAACAACCCCAAACCAAACCCACTGCCCTCGAATCAGTCCGACTCATAGTGACCCTAGAGGTCAGAGTAGAACCGTTCCATGGAGTTTCCAAGGAGCGCCTGGCGGCTTAGAACAACCAACCTTTTGGTTAGCAGATGTAGCACTTAACCTCTCTGCTACCAGAGATTCTTGTAAGAGTAAAGGTAGGATCATCTCCATGGGCATAGACACCACCAACTTGTTAACTGATCCTCTTACTGAGCTTACGTCATACCCAGAGTAACATTTATGTGTATGTCCTAAAAAATTATGTCATAAATGTTCTAAAGAAGCATAGGGTTAACAAAACCAAAAACCAAGCCCATTGTTGTAGAGTCAATTCTGACTCATGGTGACCCTATCTGCCTCATAGTTTCCAAGGAGTGCTGGTGGATTTGAACTGCCTGCCTTTTGATAAGTAGCCATAATACTTAACCACACCCTATAGGGTAGTATGAGGTAAATAAGGGGATAGGGGGCCAGCAAGTTCTCTAAATCTTTGTCACTACTTGCTCATGAGGAACTTTGTTATCAGTACTGCTCAATAGACTTTAACAGTAGAGAGTAGTTCATATCCATTTAGGGTCCACAGACTTTTGGACTGTTCCACCCAACCACTGAATTATACAAGCATATACAAAATTTATTTACATACAGTTTTCATGGAGTTCACAGATTAGCTAAAACCGATTTAGAGAACTTGCTGGCCCCCTATCCCCTTATTTGTCTCATACTACCCTATAGGATGTGGTTAAGTACTATGACTACTAACCAAATGCTACCCTATAGGGTGTGATTAAATATTATGGCTACTAACCAAAAGGTAGAAAGTTCAAATCCACCAGCACTCCTTGGAAACTATGAGGCAGATAGGGTTACCATGAGTCAGAATTGACTCTACAGCATTGGGCTTGGTTTTTGGTTTTGTTAACCCTAGGCTTCTTTAGAACACTTATGACAACTTTTTAGGACATACACGTAAATGTTGCTCTTGGCAGGATGTAAGTTCTTATGAAGAGGATCAGTTCTGTCTTGCGTACTTCTCTAACTCCAGTGGCTGGCACCCAAACCAAACCTAACTTGTTTCCATCCAGTCCAACTCATAGCGACTCTCTAGGACAGCGACCCTATAGGACAGAATAGAATTGTCCCTACGGAGTTACCAAGGAGTTGCTGGTGCATTTGAACTGTTGAACTTTTGGTTAGCAGCCTGAGTTGTTAACCACCACACTACCAGGGCCCTGTAATACCCTGCAAATTCTTAGTACATTACAAATACTGTTTGGATGGATGAATTAAAAAAATGTACAAGTTCCGTAAACTAGCTAGTTGGAAGCTACTGTGTTCTAATACAGAAAAGTGCTATATATATGTTGGGGAGAGGGTGGCCCGATACAGAGGCAGAGGCACACCAGTCCAAGGGTCCAGTAAAGTTTATTGGAAAAGAAAGAGAGTGGGGTCTGAGCCAATAGTGGCTCAGCCCACCTCTCCCTAGTGGGGTAGGTTTTTCATAGTTTTAAAGTTTCAGTGAGGTAGTGTAGGGTAAAGGGGTTTATGGGTTGATAAGGAAAAGAAAGATGGGTATTAAGAAATTCTGGTTAGGAGATTTATGGACTGAATAAAGAAGAAGTGTTGATTAGAAGGGGAAGTGCAAAGGTTTGTTTATAGTCAAGGTTTTGATAAGGGAAAAGCTTTCAATTAGAAGGGTGGGAAAGACAGGCATAAAGTTATTTATGGTTTTATAGTTACATGAGGTGGGGCCTACCAAGCTGTTTTTGGTCATCCCTGTGGGGCATGCATACCAGGCTGTTTTCAGCTAATAGCAAGGTCTGATGATTGGATAAGATGACCTCCCTAAATTTCAGGAACAGAGTTCCCTCAATAGAAATCTGGATATTTGAAGGAAATGGGCTGCAGAATGGCTTATAGGTGAGAGACAAAAGCCAGTTAGAGAAAATAACAGTAAGGCTGTTGACCTTTCCTTTGGAGAAGGGAGCTGAAATGTTCTCTTTCCTGCCCCAACCTTCACCCATATTCTCACCTAAACCTATTCTCCTTTATTCCTTATCTCAGTCTCCAACCAACGAGTCACCTAAGGCAGAAACTAGGTGTCTTCCTGGTTCCCTGGGCCCATCTTAAACAGATTCCCATTCAAATCAGTGACACCACCCCTCTACCTTCCCAACTCATCTCTCTCCTTCACTATACCTGCCCTGGTGAAACAATCTACCTGTGCCTTCATCTGGATCCCTGCAACTGCCTTCTGGTGGAAGTTGGGTCTCCATCTTTCCCCAGTCCTCCCTGACCCCAGGCCATCCTTCACACTGGTTTCCAGCGTAGGCTTTGTAAATCACAAATCTAATTTGCCCCTTCTCTTGCTTCACTCTCAGCACTGAATGCCCTGTGTTCCAACCCAGGCACTGACTCCTAGAGTGACCATTTTTTCTTTTATCATTGTCTTAACACAAGCTGTTTCATCTTGTAGGAATGCTTAGCTCCTTGCCTAGTTAATGCCCATTGTGCTGAGTCCAGATGCTGTTTCCAACGGAAAATTTTCCACCACCTGAGGTGCTTCTTTCTCCTCTTCCTCCCCTTTCTCCCAAGCTGTGCCTGTGTCTCTGAAGGCACTGAGCACAAAGTGCTCTGATGGGCCCTTTGATATAGACACTAATTCTGTACTTGTAAGGAGTCAGACATGCGAATGCACCACCATCTGGCTTCCCATTGCTAAATTCACTCCCAACCTTGTCTGACTCTTTTCTTCCTGAAATCCTTCCCCAGTATCTGGAACACCCCATCGTTTTGTTTCCTCTTTCCTAACCACTTGCAGTCTCTTTGGCAGTTTTCCTCTTCTACCAAATGTTTTCTCATGCTACCACAGGTTCTTCAAAATACAAATCATCTAGTCACATTTCCCAGAAGATACACATTTTAAGTTTCCTAGGTCTTTCTAATGGTCGGCCAGGTTTGCAGCTGAGAAGGATCTTCTTGCTCAGTCCTTATTCACTGAGAATTTCATGGGGCTTGGTGGTAGTCCCCGTGTTCTCCCTAGCCATTTTACCAACTCATAGAACTTCTGTTGCCATTTAAATACAGACCACTTTCAAATGCGTATCTCCTTTCAGAGTCTTTCCCCAAAGATCCATCCACAGATACAAAATTCCCTACCTGACGTTGGCACTCAGCTGAAATGCAGCATATACTGGCTTTACAAGTTCACAGCCAAGTTTTTCTACGAGACAATGGTAGACTGTCCACAGAGTTAAGGTAGGTTAAGTTCTCAGACATTGTCATCCATCAGCTTAGTTCAGGTTTTCAGCAGTACTGAGTTAAGAGGGTATCTGGGGCCCAAACTCTTGGGATTTCTCTAGCCTCTGTCAGACCAGTAAGTCTAGTGTATCTTTGTGAATTTCAAGTTTTTTCTTGAAATTCTTTTCTGTGACCCTCTATTATGATCCCTGTCAGAGCAGCATGTGGTGGTAGGTGGGCACCATCTAAATGTGGTGGACTCAGTCTGGCACAGGCTATGGTAGTTGTGGTCCACTCATCCACTGCACTGATCTTTCCCTTTTGTCTTTGGTTTTCTTCATTCTCCCTGGCTCCAGCTGAGGAAGGACCGGTGGAGTATATTAGATGGTCATTCACAAGCTGTTGGGATAGCTGATATAAAACTAAACCCACTGCTGTTGAGTTGATTCCAACTCATAGTTACCTCATAGAACAGAGTAGAACTGTCCCTTAGAGTTGCAAGGAGTTCCTGGTGGGTTTGAACGGCTGACCTTTTGGTTAGCAGCTGTAGCACTGAACTACGATGCTACTGGGGTTTCCAAGATAACTGACACTACTCACTAAAGGACAACACAGAACTTTTCTTTATAAACTATGTTATGCCAAATTGAGCTATATGTCCCCCCAAGACCATGACTTACCCTCCCCCTCCACCGGCCCTAGTCCCAGTAATTTGGAATCTCAGGGAGTTGGGATGTGTCTCTGATGCTTGTGTGAGCTTACCTTGGTCAACTTACGCTGATTTCCCCAGTACTGTGTATTGTCTTAGCATAATGCGAAGAAACGTTAAAGCTGCGGTCAAGATACTTAAAGTCCTCAACTCACACACAGCCAATAAAAGATGTAGCACAATGTACAGTGTATATCTGAGCTTTGGGATATTGTTATGAAGTGAATTGTATCCACAAAATATGCCTTGTAAATTCTAACTCCTCTAACTGTGATGTAATACCACTTGAGAAAAAGAGATTTCTTTGTCATATTAATAAGACCATATCAGTATAGGTTTCCCCCCTTAATTTTATTTATTTTATTGTTATTAGGAATATATACAGCAAAACATGCACCAAATCAACAGTATCTTCATGTACAATTTACTGACATTGATTACACTCTACAAATTGTGCAACTTTTCTCACCTTTTCCCAAGTTGTCCCTCCCTCATTAGCATAAACTCCCTGAAGTTCTTATCTAATCTTTCCAGTTGCTTTAGTTAATTTGATCCCAAATAGATAGTTCTTAAAAGAGTGTAATGCTCAATGTAGACCTTTTTCACTAGTTAAACCATTGTTTGGTTTTAAGATGACCTCAGGGCATATTTTTTTGTTAAAGGTTTAAAATGATCTTAGGGTGTTAGTTTCAGGGATTCATTCACCCTCCATGGTTCCAGAAAGGCTAGAGTCCGTGAGATTTTGAAATTCTGTTCTGCATTTCCCCCTTTTAGTTAGAAATCTATCAAAAATTTGATCAACTTGTTCAGTAATAGTAGCTGGACACCATCCAGGTCTTCTGGTCAAATGGCAAAGAAGGCTGTTGTTCCTGGAGGCAGTTAACCACACATTGGATTTCCTCCTTCTTTCCTGACTCTCATTCTTCCTCTATAGGTCTGGGCAAATAGGGACCAATTGTTGTACCTTCAATAGTGTTTTAGTTATCTGATACTGCTCTAACAGAAATACCACAGAGTGGATGGCTTTAGCGAAGAAAAGTTTATTCTTACATAGTCCAGCAGGTTACAAGTCCTCATTCAGGGTGTCTGTTCCAAGGAAGGCTTTCCTTCCCTTGGCTCAGGAGTAAAGTCCTTGTGTTTCCTCAGTCTGTGTTCAGGGAGCATCTTGGCACAGGAAACTCAGTTATGAAGGGTGCCCTCTTCTTCTGATGCTGCTTTCTTGATGGTGTGAGGTTCCCAATTCTCTCTGCCAGATTTTTTCCCTTATAGTTCAAAAGACCACCTCAAGGCACAAAACAAACTTACATATTGAATCTTGCTGTACCAACACAACTGCTGCTCACACACCCTTATTAATATCATAGAGGCATGTATTCTGACATGGAGAAACATTCACACAATACCAGTAATTATGGCACAGCCAAATTATTACAGATTTTTTTAGGAAACACATTCAGTCCATGACAGATGGCCAGTTCCAAGCTTTTAAGACCCCAAGTACTATGCAAAAAAACAGAAGGCATGACATAAGCACTAAATGCTTTGTCAGGACAATTAACTAGGATTTCTCATGAAATCATGACTCTAAACCTCCAAACCAACGAACGAAATCCCCGAGGTGTTTGCTTGTATATAAACAGCCTTGACTGCTATTCTTTATTTATTTTTGATCATTGTTGTTACTATGTCTCTCGCACAACATTTTCTAATTCAGCTTTTTACAGGTGTACAACTTACGGACAATGATTACAAGATTGGTTGTAAAATCCTGCTCCTAATTAATACAACTTTTCGGTCACCATTGACCCTCCTTCTCTCTCTCCCTCTCCTACTGGTTAACCACTATTACACTTTGATCTCTGTACATTTGCTGTTGCTTGGCTTTGTTCTTAAGTGAGGTTATACAATATTTGGCCTACTGTTATTGGCTTATTTTGCTCAGTTTAATGTCCAAATTCCATTCATACTGTAACATGTAACAAGATTTCATTTCTTCTACTAACTGACTTTCTTCTTCTGAATTCAGCTTGAATTTCTGGAAGTTCTTTGTTAATATATATTATAGTCACTTTTAAATGATCTTGAGCAAAATTTTACTTGTATGTGATGTTAATGATATTGTTTGGTAATTTCCACATTCTGTCGGATCACCTTCCTTTGGAATGGGCATAAATACAGATCTCTTCCAGTCAGTTGGCCGGGTAGCTGTCCTCCATATTTCTTGGCATAGATGGGTGAACACTTCCAGTGTTGCATTTGTTTGCTGAAATTTCTCAGTGGACTCTCAGTGGATAGTCCATTAATTCCTGGAGCGTTGTTTGTTGTCAGTGCCTTCAATGCAGCTTCGACTTCTTCCTTTGGTATCATCGGTTCCTGATTATATGCTACCTCTTCAACCATTTCATCCAGGTATAATAACTCTGTGTATTCCTTCCATCTTCTTTTGATGCTCCTTGAGTCATTTAATATTTTTCCTGTAGAATCCTTCACTATTGAAACTCGAGGCTTCAATTTTTTCTTCAGTTCTTTCAGCTTGAGAAATGCAGAGCATATTCTTCTCTTCTGGTTTTATATTTCCAGCTCTTTGCACATATCGTTATAATACTTTATTTTGTCTTCTCAAGCTGCTTTTGGAAATCTTGTGTTTAGGTCTTTTACTTTGTCATTCCTTCCTTTTGCTTTAGCTATTCAGCATTCAAGAGCAAGTCTCAGAGTTCTTCTGACATCCAATTTGGTCTTTTCTTTCTGTCTTGTCTTTTTAATGACCTCTTGCTCTCTTCCTGGGTGATGTCTTAGATGTCATTCAACAGTTTGGTCTTTGGTCATTAATGGTCAACACATTGAATCTGTTCTGGAGATGGTCTTTAAAGTCAGGGGGGATATACTGATGGTCATACTTTGGCTCTCGTGGAGTTCTAATTTTTCAGTTTCAGTTTGAGTTTGCGTGTGAGCAATTGATCTGTGCTGCAGTCAGCACCTGGTCTTGTTCCGACTGCTGAAGTGAAGCTTTTCCATTGTCTTTTTCCATGGATGTAGTTGATTTTGTTCCTATGTACATCATCCGGTGAGGTCCATGTGTATAGTCAGGTATTTGAAATAAACAGGTATAAACAGGTATTTGAAATAAAGGGGTCATTAGTCTTGCAAAATTCTATCATGCAATCTCTGACATTATTTATAATGCCAAGGCCATATTTTCCAACTACTGATCCTTCTTTATTTTCAACTTTGCATTCCAGTCACCAGTAGTTATCAATGCATCTTGATTGCATGTTCAGTCAATTTCAGACTGCAGAAGCTGGTAAAAATCTTCAATATCTTCATCTTTGGTCTTAGTGGTTGATGAGTAAATTTGAATAATAGTCTTATTAACTGGGCTTCCTGTAGGCGTATGGATATTATCCTGTCACTGAGAACATTGCACTTCAGAACAGATCTTGAAATGTTCTTTTTGATGATGGACTCAACATCATTCCTTTTCAAGTTTTCATTCCCAGCATAGTAGACCATATGATTGCCAGAGTCAAAATGGCCAACACCAGACCATTTCAGTTTACTAGTGCCTAGGATATTGATGTTTATGCATTCCATTTCACTTTTGATGATTTCCAATTTTCCTAGATTCATACTTTGTACATTCCGTGTTCCAGTTATTAAGGGATGTTTGCAGCTGTATCTTCTCATTTGGAGTCATGGCACATCGGCAGGTGAAGATCCTGAAGGCTTTACTCCATCCACATCATTAAAGTTAACTCTACTCTGAGGAGGAAGCTCTTCCTAGTCATCTTCTGAGTGCCTTCCAGCCTGGGGGGCTGATCTTCCAGCTCTATATCTGACAATATTGTGCTTCTGTTCATAAGGTTTTCTCTGGCTAGTTCTTTTCAGAAGTAGACTACTGGGTCCTTCTTCCTACTCTGTCTTAGTCTGGAAGCTCAACTGAAACCTCTCTACCATGGGTGACCCTGCCAGTACCTAAATACCAGTAGCATAGCTTCCAGCATCACAGCAACAAGCAAGGCTGTGACTGCAAAAGTATATTGACAAGGAACTGCCAGAAATTCAAGCTGGATTCAGAAGAGGACGTGGAACTAGGGATGTCATTCCTGATGTCAGACGGATCTTGGCTGGAAGCAGAGAATACAAGAAAGATGTTTACCTGTGTTTCATTGACTATGAAAAGGCATTTGACTGTGTGGATCATAATAAATTATGGCTAACATTGCATAAAATGGGAATTCCAGAACACTTAATTGTGCTCTTAAGGAATCTGTATATGAATCAAAAGGCAGTTGTACAAACAGAACAAGGGGACACTGAATGGTTTAAATTCAGGAAAGGTGTGCATCAGGGTTGCATCCTTTCATCATACCTTTTCAATTTGTATTCCAAGCAAATAATTAGAGAAGCTGGACTATACAAAGAAGAATCAGCCATCAGGGTTAGAGAATGACTCATTAACAACATGCGTTATATAGACGACCACCTCACTTGCTGGAAGTTTTGAAACACTGATGAAAATCAAGAACTACAGTCTTCAGTATGGATAGCACCTTAACATCAAGAAAACAAATATCCTCACAACTGGACCAGTAAGCAACATTGTCATAAGAGGAGAAAGGATTAAAGTTGTCAATGATTTAATTTTGCTTGGATCTACAATCAATGCCCATGGAAGCAGCAGTCAAAAAATCAAAAGACCCATTGCATTGGGAAAATCTGCTCCAAAGGATCTCTTTAAAGTATTGAAAAGTAAAGATGTCACCTTGAAGACTAAAGTGCACCTGACCCAAGCCGTAGTATTCCCAGTTGCATCATATGCATGTGAAACCTGGACAATGAACAAAGAAGACAGAGAAAGAATTGATGCCTTCAAACTGTGGTAAAGAGAAGAATGTTGAATATACCATGGACTGCCAAAGAACAAACAGATCTGTTCTGGAAGAAGTACAACCAGAGTGCTCCTTGGGAGCAAAGATGGCAAGACCATGTCTTACATACTTTGGGCCTGTTACCAGGAAGGGTCAGTCCCTGGAGAAGAACATCATGCTTCCTAGAGTGGAGGGTCAGTGAAAAAGAGGAAGACCCTCAATGAGATGGATTGACACAGTGGCTACAACAATGCACTTAAGCATAAAAATGATTGTGGACATGGCACAAGACCAGGCAGTGTTTCGTTCTGTTGTTCATAGAGTCACTATGAGTTGAAACCAACTCAGTGGCACCTAAGAACAACAACACTGACTGAGTAGTATTCCATCACCTGTTTGTAATCGCATTTTATTTATCCATTCATCTGTTGACATGCATTTAGTTTCTTTACACATTTTGCTATTGTGAATAGTGCTGCAATGAACATCGGTGTGCAAGTGTCTTTTTGAGTCCTTTCTTTCAAGCACTCAATATAGAAAATAAAAACAGCAGATCTGGCATAGAAGTAAAGAAGTACAGATGAGGAAAGATAGATGCTTTGTCCCAGAAAGACTACCAAGAAACCAAGGAAGAGGTCAAAAAAGACAAGGATGATCTCCCAGAGCTGAAGAAACAGAATGTCTTTTCCTTTTCCTATAACCCTGAATTTAGACTTCCAGTCTCCTAAACTCTGAGAAAATAACTTTCTGCCTTAAAGCCACCCACTTCTGGAATTTCTGCAGTAGTAGCACTGGGTAACTAAGATGGATATACAGCCAGAAGCAAACCAATTGCAGTCCCTTTGAGATCAGTTGTAGTCCTCCGTGGTTTGTGAGAGCAGCACTCACTTCAGAAGAAGGAGAAGCTTTTGTTCCACACAGTTTATATTCCAGATGCTCCTTGGGCAAGCACGAGGTGGCCAGATATGGAACCCATGAAATGGTCAGAACTACCACGTAACACTGCCACTATGTGGGGTGCAGCCACCTTGACCAATACCTTGGACAGAGAAGAGAATTGGATTATTACAGAAATCGCATCACTCTTAATCACTAATAGCCTACACTGGTTCTGAGGGACCAATAAGAACATTAGATTCTGTGACCCATCCACCCACATTGGCCGTGATATGGATCACTCCATGAGCTCAGATGACTCTGTTCAAGAGCATGCAGTTTCTTGTGTTTGGCACATGAGACAGCACTTACCTTAGGATCCTGCAACTTACTAGTGTGAGACCTTGGGACAATGGTTTGACCTCTGTGAGCCTTAATTTTCTTGTGTGCTGAATGTGCTGCAGGTCCCCCAGCTTTGCGTGACAGTCAAGAGATTGCACTGAAATGTGTCTGAGAAACTGGCAGGCATTTCAGAAATATAACAGTGTTAAATTTGCTCTAATAAACACAAATAATATCAGACAGTGATATCAGACAGATGAGATAAAACAACTCACTGGGTAGATTACTCTGAGTTCCCGGTAACTTGTTCAAAGCAGGTTTATTAGAGAGTGTGGTCAAGCAGAGATAAGAAGATGTACACACTTAGTTGTCCGCCAGGCGGAGACGGGAGCAAGAGCAAAGATGCCTGCCTGAGAAACAACATGGTTTGGAAAGGGAAATGGCGAGTAAGCAGGTGGGTAGGCAGGTGGGATCAGGGTCAAGCAATGATGGGACAGCAAGAGATAATGGGAAAGAGGTAGACAGGGCTAGCATGCCATGTTAAGGAAGTGGAAGTTGAAGAGCTTTTTTGTTTGTTTGTTTTTGAGTTTGATAGGTCTTAAAGAAGGGAACGATGCAATTATATCTGTAAATTCCCAAGATCTGTCTGACAAAGAGGCAGGACACAGGCATGCCAGCTAGGACGCTGCTGCAGCAGTTCCTGAGAGCAGATGCGGGCCACCCAGGGGAAAGAGGAGGATGGGACCACCTGCAAAGTAATCACTGCTGGTCAGGAAGAAAGAACTACCAGAAGCTGATGACTTTGGGACGAATTAAACCTGTGCTGTCAGTGGCATCTGGAGTTTGGGAAAATGGTAAGTGGACTAAGGAGGGGCGGGGCAGAAGAGGTTGCAAGGATGAGGAAGTGGGTGAGATCATCTAGGAAAAGCCATAGAGTGAAAGAGTCCTGGGAAAGTCAGCAAGGAGGCCAAGCTGGAGGTCACGGCAAAACCAGGAAAGAGTGCTACCACAAAAGCTGATTCAGGGAACATAGATGACAAACAAGTGTCCTATGTGTCAAAGAAGTCAAAAAGGTCACAATGGAAAATCTTAGGTTTGTTAAGAAGTCATTGATGACTTTTGCCAGAGCAGATGGGCTGTTGTAGTGAGGAGGGAAGTCTCATAAGAGTGAGCTGAACAAAGAAGCAGAGAAAGGAAGTGTGGACTGGCTCTGCCCCTCAGGCTCTCCAGCCCTCGTTTCGTGGCAAATCCTGCTCCTCCCTCTGCCCCAGTTCTTCACATGGCTAACTGCTCTTTTGCATGTCACCTCTCAGGAGCCTTCTGTGACCTCTATTCCCACCCTGTAAGTGAAAAGGATATCCAAACTGTAGGCGCTGGCAGCAGACTGTGTTTCCTCCACAGAAGTCCACATTACCCTGTGTGGTGTGGCTGTCTGTGGACCCAAGGCTTATTTGGGTAAAGATAACTGCTTCTTAATCACTGTGTTAAGAGCATTGCAGGCCCTCAGCAATGATCTGCTGAACCTTCCATTATTTTATTATCTCTAAAGGGACCTCTTAGGCCAATGGAGGCCACAGAGGAGCCTCTGTTCACTCAGTTGCTAACTTATTTCTCACCTGGTAGATTCGTGGAGGTGTTCAAAGCAGAAAAGAGAGTGATTGAAAATAGGCCTGACCCTAACATTTGCGGGGTTCAGGGCAAGAATACAAATGAAGGCTTATATACCACACACTTCAATGTTTAAACATACAAATCAAGCTGAAACAAAATAAAACAAAACCAGTTGCTGCTGAGCTGATTACAGCTCATAGTGACCCTTTGTGTGTAGAGCAGAACAATGCTTTACAGCACTTTGAGTGGCTGTGACCCTTTAGAAGTGAATTACCAGGCCTTTCTTCTGAGGCACTTCTGGGTGGATTTGAACTGCTACCCTATTGATTAGTAGCCAAGTGCATAACATTTGGGGCCACCTAGAGTCTCCTACAAATCAAGCTAGCAAACTGCAAAATAAAGTATGTTCCACCCTTCTACCTTGGTAAACACACCTTTGTAATTCAAAGGCCAAATTTGAACTAAAAATTCTCAGATTGTTTGGAGTTTGGCTCCAGAACATGGCAGCATGAGCAAAACTTCCCAGCCCAACTCTCCCTCCTCTTTTCACCCCTGGTTCACTGAGCATTATGATGGGACATATGTGCATGCCTGGTGACATTCCTGCCTAAACATCCAAGTTCCATTCATTGTCTTCCCCAGCCTTGTAAACAGCCTTGTCTTGTCTTGACTGGAGGTGTACATATTGAACCCAGAGACAAGGTCTATATGGACCCTGAAGCAGGCACAGCGCAGTTGGGCAGGAGATTTGGGGGGTGGAGAGGAGTCCTTATACCCAGAGCATGTTCTAGAACAGAGGAATGAGCTTAAGTTGTCCAAGTTCTCTGTCTCCAAAGACTCATTGCTCAATGCAGAAAGGTGTAACCAAAAGACAGTCCTCTTGCTGGGGCCAAGGAGTCATCTGTTGACTGTGTCCCTGTCCTAAGAAGTCATCAAATTAGGAGCACAGGTGAGAAGGACTGGAAGTTGACGTCAACAAAGGCAAGGCCACTGTAGGTGCTGATCCATTTTGAGATGAGGCAGCAGGAAGTTGGTGTGATTTCCATCTCTTAGCTCCTCTTTTCTCAGGGAAGGGAGAGGCAGGTCACTGGCAGGGAGGGTGGCAGAAGCTGGGGAAGGGTCATAGGAATATTGACTAAAGCCAGCCTCATGAGAAAGGGCAGCACTTTCTCAAGACAGCCCATGAGGAAGGGCTCAGAAGGGATCTGTGAGAGACTTAACGGCGTTGCCAAAGGCATGTCCACAAGCTGCCATGTCCACATAGGTAGAGTGGGCACAGCCCAACACCAGAATGCACTTCTACATCAACTAATGAAACCCCTTGGGATGCACGTGGTGCCGCTTGCACAGCTGTACCTGAGAACCCATGCAATCTCCTCTGTGAATTTTAACCTCAGCCATTAATAATGGTTTGCCAAGTCTGAAGGTGAGAAAATGGTTTGACTGTTTATTTACTGGAGGTACTTCTGAAGTCCATGCTTGCTGTGTAAGCATCAATTTAACGCTATAGACCAAAAAGGCTGACAAAGATCTCCCTAAATAGTGGGGAATGCACCTTTAAGTCTGAGAGCCAGGATCATACTCCCAGGATGGTATTTTCCTTGCCTTGCTGCCTATGAAACCTCTCCCAAATGTTGGTCCTTCCTCCCGTCTTACCAGAAGCTCAACCTATTACTTAAAATAAGTTATTATTTTAACATTTACTCTTTGTGCATGCCACAGAGAGTGAAAACAGTCATAATTACTGTAATTCCCCCATCTCTTAGATCTCTTCCCTATTTTGCTCCACCAAAACCTCAAATTTGTGAATCCCTAGGCTGTAAAGACACCTGCCTTCTTAAATTGGTAGTTTACTGTCCTCCTGGTATCATTGTTCCTAACTGTGAAGCCTTGCTGTTTATTTTTGTTTGTTTTTATTCACACATAACAATTTCAGTTTCCATCAGCTGTCCTGGCACTTAGAAATCCTGGTGGTATAGTACTTGAGAGCTAGAGCTGTTAACCAAAAGATTGGCAGTTTGAATCTACCAAGTGATCTTTAGAAACCCTTTCTACTCTATCCTGCCTGGTCACTATATGTTAGAGTCGACTCTACAGCAATGGGTTTGGTTTGGGGTCTGTTTTAGTCAGCTACGGCTGCTCTAACAGAAATAACCACAGAGTGGATGGCTTTAACAAAGGAAGTTTTATTCTCACACAGTCCAGTAGGTTACAAGTCCATATTCAGGGTGTCTGCTCCAGGGGAAGGCTTTCCCCTTGTTGGCTGTGGAGGAAAGTCCGGTATTGCATCAGTCTTTGTCCAGGGAGTGCAGGAACCTCAGGTCTAGGTGCTGCTTTCTTGATGGTATGAGGTTCCCAAATCTCTGCTTGCTTCTTTTTCTTTCTATCTCTTGCAGGATGAAAGGATTAAGGATGGGGCAAGCCATATTCCAGGGAAACTCCCTTTACAGTGGAGCAGGGAGGTGATCTTATAAAGGGATTTACAGCCCCACTCTAATCCTTTAACATACAGCATAGGAAAACCACAAAACGGAGGACAGTCACAAGATCCTGGGAGTCATGGCCCAGCCACATGGCTACACATATTTTCAGGGAGACACGAGTCAATCCATGACAGAGTCTTTGTACCTTGAGGCAGTGCTGGAGAAGGTTTGTCTAAAACATCTGGTGACAGCTGGCCATGGAATAAAATAGAGATGGTGTGGAGGCTCAGTTGTTGTTAATTGCCTTTGAATTGATTCCAACTCCTGGCGACTCCATGTGCTACAGAGTAGAACTGCTCCATAGAGCGCTATGGCTGTACCCTTTACAAAAGTGGATTGCTAGGCTTTTTCTTGCTTGAGTTTGAACCTCTAACCCTTAGATTGGTAGTAGAATGTGAATCGTGCCACCTAGGGGCCTGGAGGCTCAAAGGCAATCATTTTCTAAGCTCATGGAGAAATGCTGAGAAGAGTCTGGGACGCTGACACCCCTCTTATCAAGTTCAGGCCTAAGGCAATCAAAGCTCGGTCCTTTACTTATCACACTGGTCAGATACAGTGTGATACAATGTTGAATAGGAGTGATAAGAGATCACTTTGTCTTATTTGTCTGGGGGAAAGCATTAATCTTTTACCATAAAGTATAATGTTAGCTGCAAGTTTTTTGTAGATTTCCATTATCAGGTTGAGAAAGTTTCCTTCTGTTATCTTGGTCCTGTGTTTGATCTTACCACTAGGTCTTCGGGCCCCCACTACCACACAGGGTTATGCACCCCGGGCCTCATGCTAGTTCTGCAGTCTGGAAATCTCCCAGGATCCAATTCAGATACTGTCTCTACCTGAATGCTATCTACTGCCATCCACCTTCCTCCAGTGGAATTAATTGTCCATTTGTAAATTTCTAAAACTCCAGTTTTATTTGCTTCATCGTGTACTATTTAAAAAAATCTTCAGAACTCCTTAATAAAACATATCTTCATTTCAGAAATAAATATTGTGGTTGGAAGTCATTTTCATTGCTAGAGAGTTGGTCAGTGTTTCAGAGGGCCAAAAAAAAAAAAAACAAAAAAAACAAAAAACAAACCCACTGCCATCAAATTGATTCCAACTCATAGCAACCCTGCAGGACAGAGTGTAACTGCTCCATAGCCTTTCCAAGGAGCACCTGGTGGATTCAAACTGCCAACCTTTCAGTTAGCAGACACAGCACTTAACCACTATGCTACTGGGCTTTCCAAAGGCAGTGGGTGTTTATTCTGATGGCCCAAACCCAAACTATCAGTGATTGTGAAGATAAGCATATTTGCCGTTAAAACCTACCAAGTTTCAAGCATCGTCTCAGTGTTTCCCAGGTCCTTGTTTTTTCTGATTTTGTTTCTCTATGAGTGGAAACACTGGTGGTGTAGTGGTTAAGTGATACAGCTGCTAACCAAAACGTCAGCAGTTCAAATCTGCCAGATTTTCCTTGAAAACTCTGTCAGGTAGTTCTACTCTGTCCTATAGGATTACTACAAGTTGGCATCAACTCAAGGGCACTGGTTTTTGGGGGGGTGGCGCTTGTTATTTTTGGTAGGTATATTCTTGAGAGTCTCTTTGCATCTGTTTATGCTCTGCCTAGCCCTGGTGTTCTGACTCTAGTTTCTCTGTATTTCTCTTTTTCTCTTTAGTGATATCGGTTACATCAGTCAAGTTGTATAACTGCCATCCTTAATTGCTTATAGTTTTGTTCCTATGAGATTAAAAACCATTTCAATGTAAAATAACATTTTGGCCCTTATTGTGGATTGAACTGTGTCCCCCAAAAAGATATGCTGCAGTCTTCATCCCTGGTACCTGTGACTGTGACTGGTTTGCAAACAGGGTTCTTGCGGATTGTATTAGTTAACATGAGGTTACATTGGAGTGGTGTAGATCCTAATCCAGTCTGATTGATGTCTTTCTAAAAGAGGAGATAAGACAGAGAGGGATCAACCAAGGAAGGAAGTTCCCAGGAAAATGCATCTATAAACCAAGGAAAACTGGGATGACTAGAAGCAGTGAGAGACAATGAAGGATCTTCTCCAGGAGAAGCATGAGGAAACTTAGATCAAGAGGCAGTCATTCAAACAGAACAAGGGAATATTGTGTGGTTTAAAGTCTAGAAAGTTGTGTGTCAGGGCGGTATTCTTTCATCATACTTATTCGATCTGTATGCTGAGCAAATAATCCAAGAAGCTGGACTGTATGAAGAAGAACATAGTATCAGGGTTGGAGGAAAACTCATCAACAATTTGTGACATGCAGATACAATAATCTTCCTTGCTGAAAGTGAATACGACTTGAAGCACTTACTGATGGAGATCAAAGACCACAAGTTTCAACATGAAGCTGTTTTCTTCAACAAAAATCCTCACAACTAGACCAATAAGAATCACGATAAATGAAGAAAAGATTGAAATTGAAAAGGATTTCATTTTAGTTTAATCCACAATGAAAGTCCATGGATGCAACGGTCAAGAAATCAAACAACACATTGCATCGGGCAAATCTGCTGCGAAAGATTTCTTTAACATATTAAAAAGCAAATGTGTTACCTGAGGGACACAGGAGTTCCTGACCTAAAATATGGTACTTTCAGTTGCCACATATGCATGTGAAAGCTGAACAACAAATAAAGAAGACTGAGGAAGAATTCTTGCCCTTGAATTATGGTGTTGGTGAAGAGTAATGAATATACCATGGACGGCCAAAACAACAAACAAATCTGTCTTAGAAGAAGTACAACAGAACACTCCTTAGGAGCAAGAATGACAAGACTTCATCTCGTGTACTTTGCACGTGTCAGCAAGGATCAGTCCCTGGAGAAGGATATCATGCTTGGTAAAGCAGAAAGGCTGTGAAAAAGAGGAAGACTCTCAGCAAGATGGATTGACACATTAGCTGCAGCAGTGGGCTCAAGCAAGACAGTTGTGAGAATGGCACAGGACCAGACAGTGTTTCATTTTGGTGCTTCGTTCTGTTGTTCATAGGGTCACTGAGTCGGAACCAACTCAAAGCCACCTAACAACAACAGCTTGGCATGCTGAATTGGAATTCTAATTTCCAGAATTTAAACCCACCCAGTTCGTGGTGTTTTGTTGCAGCGTCCCCCCGTGAGTCAAATGCTACATTTTTGCAACTCTTCAATTTGCCATACACTCAAGCAATTTTTTCAGTTGCCCTTTAGATGTTGACTTCCTATTTTTTATGTACATGACAGGAGCTGATTTGATTCTCTGTCCCAACTGTGCGAATCTAAAACGGGAAAGCACACATCGAGGGTGGGCATAACTCAGCCCACCGCAGTACGCTTGCCTTCGTGCTTTCCGTTGTTGTTGTCGTCAGATGCCGGCGAGTTGGTTCCAACTCATAACAACCCTATAAACAACAGAATGAAACACCGCCTGGTCTTGCACCATGTCCACAATCATTTTTATGCTGAAGCTCATTGTTGCAGCCACTGAGTCAATCCATCTCATTGAGGGTCTTCCTCTTTTTCACTGACCCTCCACTCTAATGCACATGATATTCTCCTCCAGAGATTGATCCCTCCTCACAACATTTCCAAAGTGTGTAAGACGTGGTCTTGCCATCTTGGCTTCCAAGGAGCCCTCTAGTTGTACTTCTTCCAGAACAGATCTGTTTGTTCTTTTGGCAGTCCATGGTACATTCAACATTCTTCTGTAACACCACAATTCAAAGGCATCAATTATTTTTCTGTCTTCCTTGTTCATTGTCCAGCTTTCACATGCACATGATGAGACTGAAAATACTATATTGGGTCAGGCGCACTTTAGTCTTCAAGGTGACATCTTTACTTTTCAATAATTTAAAGAGATCCTTGGCAGCAGATATCCCCAACGCAATGTGTCTTTTGATTTCTTGACTGCTGATTCCATGGGTGTTGATTGTGGACCCAAGTAAAATGAAGTCCTTGACAACCTCAATCCTTTCTCCGTTTATGACAATGTTGCTTAGTGGTCCAGTTGTGAGGATTTTTCTTAATGTTGAGGTAAAACCCATGTTGAAGGCTGTGGTGCTTGATCTTCACAGGTGTTTCAAAACTTTTTCACTGCCAGCAAGTAAGGTGGGGTCATCTGTGTAAAGCAGGTTATTAATGAGTTGTCCTTCAATCCTGATGCCTCCTTCTTCTTCATAATACAGCTTCTCAGATTATTCCCTCAGCATACAGATTAAAAAGTTATAGTGAAGGGGTACAACCCTGATGTACACCTTTCCTGACTTTAAACCTTGAGTGTCCCCTGGTTCTGTTCGCAAGACTGCCTCTTGCTCCCTATACAGAATCCCTAAGAGCACATTAAGGTGTTTTGGAATTCCCATTCTCTGCACCATTAACCATAATTGCTTTCAGTAGCCTACACCTTTGTAAACCTTTCACAGATGATCCTAATTTTCATTTGCTATTAGTTTCCTGATAAAGCCATTGAAAAGTGCTTGAAATCCTTGCTCAGAAGTAATTGCAGGTTGAGGTACCACACCACAATTGCTATAGACCCCTTAACCTAGTTGTATTAACAAAGGAGAGAAACAAACTCAAACAGGAGTGTAGTGAAAAATCCTTTGATTTCTCTAAAGGCAATTGCACCTCAACTACATCACTCTTGAATGAAAGAGTCCTATCATGGTAACAATTCGGTGTACCGTAACTTCAAATCTTGTATTCCAACCCACTGCTGTCAAGTCAATTCTGACTCATAGGGACCTTATAGAGCAGAGTAAAACTACTCTCACAGCGTTTTCAAGGAATGTCTGTAGGATTTAAACTGCCGACCTTTCAGTTAGCAGACATAGCACTTAACGACTACGCTACCAGGGTTACCAAATTAGGATGAATTAAAGTTTTAGGATTATAAAATTACTAAGAAAGAAGTAGTAAAACCTGGTGGCATAGTGGTTAAGTGCTAGGGCTGCAAACCCAAAGTTGGGCAGTTCAATCCACTAGACACTCCTTGGAAACTCTGTAGGGCAGTTCTACTCTGTCCTATAGGGTAGCTATGAGTCAGAAAAAACTTATGGTACTGGATTTGGTTTTTTGGAAGGAAGAAGTAAATGCTGTCAAAATCATGACTCAGACAAATATGTGAGCCTCCAGGTTACAAACCTGGACCACATAGCCAGCTTTTGCTCTCTGGAATCCATCTATCTCTCCAGAGGATGCCAAGCAGCTCAATGCAGGTCTCTGGCTTCAGGAACCCATGCCGGGCTCTGTGTGTGTGTGTGGTGTACATGTGTGACCATATCTCCTGCCCTTCCTTTCAGACACTCACATTCTGAAGAGCATCTCCACTAAGAAGGGCTAAACTGGCCCCAACACCCTCAACCCTGTATCCAGATGAGAGAACAACAGAAATGCTAATAAAGGGGACTTCACAGAAGAAGAGAGCTGTCAGTGAACAGAGAAGTGTGTGGCCTTCTCTTGGAGGGCTGAGGATGTGTAGGAGAAGGGAAAGTAAAGATACTTCCCATGTCCCTATCTCCGTGCAATGTGATCCTGAGCCAAAAGGAGAGGATGGAATCGACTGGATGTATGGTTGACATGTTAAATTTGATGGCACTGGACTTTTACAAAATGAAGACAAGTCTGAGATTTCAAGGGGCTTGGAATGGAAATTCAACTGAACAAATATGCTGAAAGACAGAGAAAGGAGGTAAAATGAACACTTTTCTTGTTTCTAAGTCAGCACCTTCAGCCTAATCAATAAACCAGCTTTCTACCAGCTCAGAAGACTTCTGTTAGCCTGAGGAAAAACCCTTCCCTTGCTGTTTAGTCCAAACAGTCTGGGTCTGATGAAGAGCATAGACTTTTGGGAGATAAACAAACAGACTTAGGAGTTACTCTACTTGCCTGGCACCACATCCCCCCTGAGAGGAAATGAGGATAAGGCCAAGTCCAGCTCGGATGAGAGGCTAGGAAAAGGGAAAATACACAAAGGAAAAAACATGTAGAGATTACGCTCACAAAACATTAGCCCAGATGTACCAGTGGAAAACACATGAAAAACTCAGAGATAAGTAGAAGCAGAGAGGAATGTTGCTGGAGCCAGAAGACATCCTTGGCTTCCCCTTTTCACACAGTCCCTGATCCGGGGCCTCTGTCTCTTCATCAAAATAGATACCGAGAGTTGGTTCCAGAGACCTTAGGGAGTTGCACGCAGTCAAATACTATTTCTTGGCCTTAAATGAAAAAGAAATTCCATGAAGTCTGCATGAAGCCACTATGCACCCCATTTTCTCTCAGTTGTACCCATTTTCTAGCACTGAAGCCCTTATGGGGGCTGGCCCACCTCTGTGGTTCTCCTAAGGATCTGTTTAGGACGTTTTTGCTGTATAGGGTTCTGCTAATTTTGACCACACATGGCCCGAGCTTACAAACTAGTTGTGTTCTGAGAGTAACTTTGCATGTTGGTTAGCGGGCATTCAAAACTCATTTTCAAACAAAAACCATACTACAAGCCAATGTACAATACATTTGCAGTCCTAAAATAGTAGTAGAAAACAACACAGTTAAAATCTGACAATGAAGCCAAACTGAGGGGGACACATACATGTATATACAAAAGTGGACCAAGTAATAGAGTATTTCTTAGCTTAAATTCTGGCACTTTATAATATTCTCTACTAACATTTCCTTGCTGCTGTTTCCTGTATCTTAAACACTGGCACTAGGCATAAAGCAAGCAGGAGAAGTAGAGGTATGGAAAATTGTGATGAAATTCCTGGCAAGTCATAGCAAACCACATACTTCTCTTCTAGACCTTTCCTGAGCCATCTCCAGCCTCCTCCACCGTCTCTTTCCACTGACCACTTCCTGGCTCCTCCCT
Organism: Heterohyrax brucei; assembly: GCA_028571685.1. Taxonomy (NCBI): domain Eukaryota; kingdom Metazoa; phylum Chordata; class Mammalia; order Hyracoidea; family Procaviidae; genus Heterohyrax; species Heterohyrax brucei. The sequence continues at coordinate 45,146,448 of CM053152.1, forward strand.
GCTCTCGACACAGTCCCCCCGCTTCCTCCCACAACTCTGGAGGGATAATAGCTACACACAAGGTGTCAAAATTTAGAGGAAGAAGAAGTTGACATCTCTACTTTCAAAACTTTACTAAGATAATTCATCTGCAACTGAGGAAAGTTGCAGGACCTGAACTACCAGATTCTAACCCAGCCTGAGCTGATGTGGTCTCATGTGTGTGGCTGGCACCTCCTCTGGATTGAGCAGAGTCATGGGGCCATTCTGAAATCAATCGTTCTCTGCCCCTAGCGTGGGTTTCCCCAGATGGGGCTACAGAGTCAATGGTCAGGATTAACTATGTGATCTGTGGGGCTCCAGCATAAAATGAAAATGAGGGGTCTCTTGTTTGAATATTACTAAGAATTTCAAGATGGTAACTGTTTTAGTCATCTAGTGCTGCTTTAACAGAAATACCGCTAGCAGTTTACTTTAACAAAGAGAAATTTCTTTTGTCACAGTCTAGTAAGTTACATGAGTCGGATCTAACTCAAAAGCACTTGGCTGGTTTGGCTAGTAAGTTACAAGTCCAAATTTAGGGTGTCAGCTCCATTGAAAGGCTTTCTCTGTTGGTTCTGGAGGGAGGTCCTTGTCATCAATCTTCTCTGGACTGGGAGCTTCACAGGCGCAGGGACCCCAGTCCTTTCCAAAGGATGTGCTCTGTTCCGGCACTGCTTCTTTCTTAGTGGTATGAGGTCTCCAAATCTCTCTGCTAGCTTCTCTCCTTTGTATCTCAAGAGATTGCCTCAAGGTGCAATAGAATCCTACACATTGAGTGCTGTCCCACCAACACAACTGGTACCCATCCTCCCTTATTAACATTGTAAGAACAGGATCTACAGGATGGAGGAACATCATACAATACTGGGAATCATGGCATAGGCAAATTGCTACATGTATTTTGAGGGGGATACAGTTCAATCCATGACAGTGACAGCAGAACATTAAACCAAGTATATGCTCTTTTAAGCACAGGACCCTGTGTGACTGTGCAAGTCACACACTTAAGAGGCTAGCCCTGCACATGCCACCAACCTGATGGGCAACATTTACCCACTTAGGTCATTTCCCAGTTCCTGGCAAGAAAGGACATTTCCTGTCTCAGTTTCCCAAATGACTGCTTTTAGTATCCCTCCAGAATGTGAGCTGTGCAAAGGACCTTTGATAAGGCTTTTCCAGTTCCTGGCCTCAGAGACTATATTTGCCCTCATCTGGCTGAGCATGCTCCTGGTCTGGTGCTCTCCTTGCTAGCTCTAAACCAGTATTTACATTCTAACTCTGACTATGGCCCTATGCAAAACTTCCTCTATTGCAAACTTTCAAAGATCACTGTGCTCCCAAGCCAAAGCAACACCCTGATTGTACAGTAGTTAAGAGATTAGCTGTGAATCAAAAGGTCAGCAATTTGAATCCCCTGGCCACTCCTTGGAAACCTGACAGAGCTGTTCTACTCTGTCTTATAGGGTCACTCTTGAGTCAGAATCTCACTGGCAATGGGTTTGGTCTGGCTTGGATTTGGCTTATTCAATGGTCTGCACTTCCCCTGTGCTGGTGGCATTATGGTTTTCTTTAGGTCTTTAGTCAATAGTAAACCCCAGCCAATCCAACAAAAATGCAGTTAGGTTTGAATATGTGTGAAAAGAACAGGAAGCCAGTGTGTTCCAGCCAAGACTAGCAGGAACACACCTGTAGTTGAGCCAGTTGAGATTATTACTCATTGCACAAGGAAGAACACACACCATGGAGAACTGTGGAGCATCTCAGTAAAAAGATGTTGGAAAGAACCTGTTAGAGAATCCAGGAAAGTGGGAGTCTGCCCTGGATTGCACAGTGCCAGAGAATAGGAGCAATTCTATGACTTGGTATCTTGAAACATCAATACGCAGTGCTCACTCGAGCAGAGATAATGTTATAATTGGTGAAGAAGTAATAGTTATTCCTATTAGACAAGAGAGGGGTTCAGAACTTTATGGATGATACAGCGACTTTATTTTTGCCTGCACTTAGACAAAATTGTGAAATGGCTTTGTTTTGTTTCACTTTCATTTCATTTAGTGACCTTGTCTGGCGTTGGTGCTCTGTGAGATTGTTTATGTGTCCCCAGTCTATGTCCTTAGTCATTTCTCCTTCCCCAGCTCTCTCCCTCCTGTCCGCCTACATACCCACCCCTCCGTCGCAGACGAAAACCAAAAGCAGGAAGGTGGATTGCTCTGGGTGTTCCCTGTACTAGGTAGAAGAGATCTGGGCCCTTTCAAGTCCCTAAAGGAGAGTAGCCACAAAGCACACAAGCTTTTCTCTTATTTGAATCCCTTCCTAATATATCTGTGCACTGTACTATCAAAGACAAAGTGCTGTGCTGAGCCCTTGGTATATATTCACCAGTTCAATTCTTACTCAAGGAGAAAGTAAGTACTAGTATTTGTTTTCACTTGTTTTTGTTTTACCGATAGGGTAGCTGAAGTACATTTAGATTAAAAAGACAACAGTAAAACAAGGTACAACAAGAACCTACCATCTACCCACCAATGAAAAACTCCTCTTGTGCTTGATCACATGCGTTAGATAAGTCATGATACTGTACCTGCAAAATTACGGCAAAGCTACTGAGTCTCCCTTTCCATTCTGACGCTGTTTCCATCTTCTTAACGTATTGTTTGATCCTGGCTGTAAACTGCCTGTTTGCAGCAGCCTTGAGAGTTAAGTCCAAATGCCTTACAGCTAGACCCTGAACACCTTGGCTGTCAGCTACTGTATTGTCCTTAATGCTCCCTTTTCCCTTAAAAAGAACTCAGCTACTGACCAAAAGATCAATAGTTCAAATTCACCAGCTGCTCTTTGGAAACCATACGTGACAGCTCTGTTCTGTCCAATAGGGTTGCTATGAGTTGGAATCAACTCGATGACATTTTTTTTCCTTTTGGTTACTGTGGTCAAAGCCTGTACTCTCACTCCCTCCCCAACACATCAAATTTATTCTCACATCTGCAATTGCTCCCTGAAACTAGAATATGCCCCTAACTCCATCCAATCTCACTTCTAACTCTGTTGCCCAACTCAGGTCTCACTTCTTCTGTGCAGTTTTCCTTTCATGTATCTTGTCTTATTTCAAATTGTTACTCATGTTTTTACTTATGAGTCTCACTGTTCCAACCAGTCCTGTAGTAGATCTTTTCAAAAATGACCACATTAATTTCTCCCCTGCCTACTTGCATGTTCTTTTGCAATATGACCTAACTTGGCCACTTCTCCTTTCAAAAAGCAGAATCTATTACCTCATTCTGAATTTGCATTTGAATCCGAGTGTGAATTGTTTTGACTAACAGGATGTTAGAAAACGTGATGCAAGCAGAGGTTTGAAGAGTGACTCTGTCCTAGGTTTGTCCTTGCTAGCTTCTTTCTAGAACTCTGAGACCACTCTGTGAAGAAGCCTGGGTTAGCCAGCAAAGGGTGAGAAACCACAGAGTAGAGACACGTCAGTGCAGCTGGTCAGTCAGGCTGCCAAGTGCCGGATGTGAGAAGAAAGCCGTCTGTCTCAGTTACCTAGTGCTGCTAGGGGCTGCTAGGAGTTCAAATCAATCTGACAGTATCTAACAACATAACAAGAAGCTTTAGCACAAATACAAGTGGAGTTAAATAGCAGAGTTTTATTTTCTCACAGTTCTGATGGCTGGAAGTTCAAGTCAGTGTCTTGGCCAAGTCAGTTTCTTCCTTATTGGTTGGTAACTGCAGGAGTTCCTTGGTTCCTGGGTGTTTCTGGGCATATAGAAAGTCTCCACGTGGCGTCTGTCTTTCCCCTTTGTGTGTCTCTATATCTATTTTGAGATTTTCATAACTCTGGAGTGATTAGGTTTAAGTGTCACCCCACACTGGTGTAATCTCCTTAACATAAAAAAGAAAAGCTCCCATTTCCAAACAGAATCACATGTACAGGTACAACGGCCGGAAATTAAACACATATTTTTGGGAGACACAATTCAGTCCATAGCACCATCCTAGATCATCTAGCCCAGGCTAAACTGGTCTAGACAAGAAATGCCATCTCAGTCAACCCACAGAATTGCAAACAAAGTAATAAATGTAAGTTTATGGGCGAACTTATACAGCATAAGCTAACTGATAGAAGATTCTGATCTCCTTCAGGAATACATCAGTGATTCATCTCACCTGAATCCTCAGAGCCATCCTTGTTCGTTATAGCCCCAAATACCTTTTGCTGTTGAATTGATTTTTCCTCATAGCACTCCTAAAGGACAGAGTAGAACTACCCCATACAGTTTTCAAGGTTATAATCTTTATAGAACCAGGCTGCCAGATCTCTCTACTAGAAAACAGCTGGTGGGCTTGAACCACCAACCAAGGGTGGATTACCCAATAGGAAAGGCAAGCATGGGCTTATTTGTGCTTATTTACTAATCTGGAGTGCATGATTTTACTACAGCAAACATGCCATGAATTTGTCCACTCCAGATTAATAACTAAATAAAACTAAACCCATTCATACTTTGCCTGTTAACTCACCTCTGCTGCCAACCTGAGCACCTAACCACTGTACCACATGTTAGCAGATCCTCAATGAATGTTTGCTTTTGATGGTAAGAATTGGAATGAATGACTCTGAGAGTTGGGGTTTGAAGGAAGATAGTCCTACAGCCTTCAGAGGGAGGTTTGAGAGTACCTGGGAGAAGAAGGCTCCTGTTGAAAACCTGCACTGAGCTGACGGGTGATAATGTCTGAGAACTTGACCTACCTTAACTCTGTGGACAGTCCATCGTTATCTTACAGAAAAGCTTAGCTGTCAGCTTGATGGACTGGCAGAAAGCGGTATCCTGTTATCTTAGGTAACCAGTGCTACTGTAACACAAATACCACAACTGGGTGGCTTTGAAGAACAGAAATCTGTTTTCTCACAATTGTGGAGACTGAGAGTCCAAATCAGGGTCTTGACCGCATCAGTTTCTTCCTTGATAGTAACTGAGCGTTCCTGGTTTCTTGGCTGACAGACAATCTTCATGTGGAGTCTGTCTTTTTTTAAAAAAAAAAAAAAAAAATTATTTTTTAATCTAATCTGTTCTTTTTGTAACTCAGAAGTGATTTTGATCCAACTCCATTCTGTAAAATACAGTTAGCATATCAAAGAAAATCCTGTTTCCAAAATGGATAAATTCACAGTTTTAGGGACTAGGATTTTAACATTTTAGTGGGGGTGGTGAGGGGCTTAATTTAATCCTTAAAATCTGAGGAACAGAGATGTACTCTATGGAGGTGAGAGCGCATACTTTCTGTCATTCATTTATCAATTTACAAAATGTTGACTGAATACCTACTGTGTCCTTGGTGTCATACTAGGGCTCAGAAGTAGGGCAATGAACAAGCCTTGATCCTGTTGCCTGTGGGACCCAAGGGCTAGAGGGCAGACAAGCACAGAACACGCTAGTTAGTCAGCTAGCTCCAGTCCAGCAAGGAGAGTAGGTTAACCCAAGGTTCTTAGCAGCAGAGACACGTCCTGTAGCTTGGTTTCCAGAATGGATCGACAAGGTTATTTTCTAAACCCTTCCACTTTGGGAAGTTTATAACTATTTTCCCAAGGCTACAAACTCATGTTTTCTCAGCTAGATTGGACTTTTCTTAAGAAAACAAGTAAAAATAAATATCCCTTAATGATATTATCTTGGAGAAAGACCTGGTAACATGCTGCCTTAAAGATTAACCAAAACCAAACCCAACCCATTGCTGTGGAATCAGTTATTTTTTTCTTTTTTTAGACTACTACTATAAAAACCTATGAAAAGGTTTACTCACAAAAACGAAGAATCTGATGATTACAAATGAGGAAAGGGGTGGACATGGAAAAACACTAAATAGACAATTCATAACTTTGGTGGTGGGTGTGGTAAGACAGGGCATAGTACTGGGGAAGCCAGTACAACTTGTTGAAAGCAAGGTCTTGGAATCTCCATGGATGCATCCAAATTCTCTGAGTGACCAAATTGCTGGGCAGAAGGCTATGGGGACCCTGCTCTCAGGGAACATCTAACTCAATTGGCATAGCATAGTTTATAAAGAAAATTTTCTACATTCTACTTTGGTGAGTACTATCTAGGGTCTTAAAAGCTTGTAAGTACCTCTTTAAGATACTCCACTGGTCTTATCTTGTTGGGAGCAAGGGAGGACAAAGAAAACCAAAGACATAAGGGAAAAATAGTCCAAGGGACTAACGGGCCACTATCACAGCCTCCATCAGACTGAGTCCAACATACATCCGGACGGTTTCCAGCAGCCAGTTCTGATAGGGATCACAACAGAGAGTCCTAGACAGAGCTGGAGAAACACGTAGAACAGAACTCCAGCTCACAAAGACAGACCAGACTTACTGGCCCAACAGAAACTGGAGATATTTCCAGATTGTGTTCCCCTAAGCCAGGTGCCATCGAGTCGGATCCGACTCATCGTGACCCTAGACATCCATTTATTTCAGTAGTGAATTTACTCCTGAGTTTCACCCTTCAGCCAAAGATTAGACAAGCTTATAAAACAAACTAAGACTAAATGAGCACGCCAGGGCAGAGGCAAGGTGGTGTCAATTCTGATTCATGACCTCACTATACAGCCCAAGAAAACCCTTATGGGGCTATTCCATCCCGTCACATGGGGTCACTAGGAGCCGAAATCAGCTGCACAGCACCTAACAGTGACCAGGCTGGTGTACTTACATAACTCTTTCAGCAGTAACAGAACTGTCAGTGCAGCGAGGCTGCAGGCACAGCATATTCTGACAATGGTGGCATGAAAGGAAAACCAGAGAAACGTCCCCTCAGTGTGTGAGCCACAGCCTCAGTGACATCCTGCATACTGGCCAAATGCCTGATCCAGGCACCCCAGACAGATTTTAATAATAACAGCTGTTAGGTATTGAATGTTTCCTCTGTGCCAGGCACTATGCTAACCGTTGTAAACACTTTATCCTTTTTAATCGTCTCAACAACCCATGAGCTAGGGACAATTATTATTTCTTTTTTCCAAATGAGGACACAGAAGCATTAAGAAGTAACTTGCCCAAGCTCACATAGTTGACACGTAGCAGATCTGGGACTTGAGCCCAAATGATTTTGTTTTTTTTTTTGTTTGTTTTCCCTAAAGTGTGCACCCCTTTGGTTGTGATCTGCTAGCAGAGCTGTGAGGATGTTGTTTGCCTCCCAACCTTCCTCCCTCAGGTAGTCCAGAACTTCAGTGTCCACATAGCAGCAGTTATTTTAGCTCTTAGAGGATTGGAAGTGCTTTTGAAACATTTCTTTACTTCTTGTTCGCTTTATCATTTCTAAAGCTCAGAGCAAATAAGAGCCTGACCTGCTCCCTCCAGGCAGCTTCTGAAGGAGAGCCTCCACTGAACATCAGTCAGCCAGCTCTTAGCCTAGCTACAGGCTGCAAGTACCCAAAACTCACTGCACAGAGTTGATTCCCATTCTGATTCATAGAAACCCCATAGGGTTTCCAGGGCTATAAATCTCTACAGAAGCAGACTGCCACATCTTTCTCCTGTGGAGCCACTGGTAGTTTTGAACCACCAACTTTTCCATTAGCAATCCATTGCTTTAACCACTGCACCGCCAGGGATCCTAGTAACTTGGGGGAAAATTGAGGCTTTCACTGGTGCTGGTGTTCCAGAACCTGGCAATGTGCCCAGATCACCAAAGCAGTATCTGCTGAGTGAGGAGCCAATAAAGCCATGAACCAGGAAACAACCTCACTTGCCAGCCCTGTACCTTGTTTTCAACTTTGTAAAAAAATAGATAAACAAAGTAAAAATTTTTGTTTTGTTCTTGTTGTTGAGAATACACACAGCAAATCACGGACCAATTCAACTGATTCTACATGTACAACTTACTGACGATGAATACATTCTTCAAGTTGTGGGAACATTCTCATTTCCTGACTCTGAGTTATTCTTCCCCCATTAATATAAACTCACTGCCCTCTAAGGTTCCTATCTAATCTTTTGAGTCACTCTTGTTAATTTAATCCTACATCAATAGTTCTTAAAAGAGCTTAACGTTCAAGGCAGATATTTTTCACTAGTTAAGCTAAACTACTGTTTGGTTTTAAGAGGACTTCATGGGATGTATTGGTTTAAGGTTTACTCAGGGCAGTAGTTTCAGGATTTCATCCATCTTCTGTGGCTCCAGAAAGCCTAGAGCTCATGACTCTCTGAAATTCATTTCCTCATTTTCCCCCTTTTGATCAGTACTCTTCTGTAGAATCTTCAATAAAAATATTTAGTAATTGTAGCCCAGCATCATTCAGTTCTTGTCTCTTTGCAAAGGAGGCAACTGTTTATAAAGGCAATTAATCACACATTCTATTTTCTCCCGTTCCTGACTTTCCTTCTTCTGCTGCTGCTCCAGGCAGATACATACCAGTTGTTGTGCTTTGAATGGCTGCTTGCAAGCTTTTAAGATGCCACTCGCTACTCAATGAACTGGGAGGTAGAATAGTAACACTGAAGACATTATTGGGCCAGTTAACCAGGATGTCTTATGAAACAACAACCCTAAAACTTCAAATCAAAAACCAAATCCCATGAGGTATTTTCTCAGCCATCTAGTGTTGCTATAACAGAAATACCACAAATGAAGGGCTTTATCAAAGAGAAGTTCATTTCCTCACAGTAAAGTATGTTAAAAGTTTAAACTTGGGGCGTCAAGTCAAGGGGAAGTCTTTCTGTCTGTTGGCTTTCTCAGACATCTTCCACTGGTCTATGAGTTTCTCCACGCAAGGACCCCAGGCCCAAAGGACACAGTCTGCTCCCAGCACTGCTTTCTTGGTGATACAAAGTCCACGCTCTCTGCTTGCTTCTCTTTCCTTTGTATCTCTTGGGAGATAAAAGGTGGTGCAGGCCACACTCCGTGTTAACTCCCTTTATCAATGTTGGGTCATAGACACGAACTGAGTAAGGGTATTACAGTTCTCCCCTGATCCTGTTAATATAGAACTACAGCATCAAAATAGAGCACAACCACATAATACTGGAAGTCAAGGCCTAACCAAGTTGATGTGAATTTTGAGGGAACACAGTTCAGTCTATGACAGTTGTACCTAAGCAGCTTTAGCACATAACACTTGTGTTTGTGTATGTATCATAGTTCTGTCCTTTCAACTTTTAATTACAGGAGAAAGAGAGACAGAGAGGCATGGAGAGATCATTTCTTATCTAGATGTGATCCCCTTCTTTCCTCCTCCCTTTCTTCAGCCATTTCCCTTTTCTCTTTCCCTCACCATCCCTCTCCTTTTTTTCTCCCCTTCCCCCTTCACACTCAAGATCTTCCTTCCCTCAGGTGTGGTCTAACTCTCTGTAATTCTCTCCTAAATCAGAACTGTGTTCTTGTGTTTCCATGGCAACCAGCTGCTGCTAAGGCTTTCAGCAAGCCACTTCTCCCTGTATTTTCTCAGGAAACCTGTACTCCACTGTTTGTCATTCCACACTTGTGGCTCCCAGTTTAAACAAAACCCCAGCCCCAGATCCTTTAATAGATGACTCTCTTTGAAGAGCCATATCTCTTCTAAACTATTTAGATATATATTGAACAATTTTAGATACACCGTCACCAACTGAATTAATTCCAAAGATATTGGTTCAATTTTCTCTGGTGTACCTGGCTTACTTAGTGAGGGTGACAACATGAATTTGTACTTAGGCAAAGACACTGTCAGAGCTGAACAGTGAATACTAAGGAGGGAAGTGATTCTGGCAGCATCATTAGTGCCACTAGGGAAAGGCAGGAGCAGACCAGATATCTGCCCCTAGAAGATCCAGATCACACAGTCATGTAGAAGATTGTGTAATTCCAGCCACCAAAACACCCATAACTCAGCATCACCTCCAAGCCCTAACTAAGCTGAAGTTCTCAAGTGTGGTACACGGGGAAGGGGATACTCTTTGGAAGCAAGCAGAACTAAGTGTTAATCTCAACTGTGTCACTGAACTAGCTTTGCTGTGTGAGTTTGGATAGGTTCCTTAACCTATTTGAACCTCAGTAGTCTATCTTTCAGTCTTATTCAGAGTTATAAATGGGTTAACACATGTAGAAGGGCCAAATGTAGTTCTTGATACACAGTGGACATTCAGTAAAGGTAACTGTCATTATCACAATTATTATCACAAGCCAAGTCCTCCAGGGCAGCATCAAGGAACAAAGCCAGCACTTGAGCACAAGAAGGAAATATCAGGTTACTGAATAATAAGGCTCACTGCATAGACTCAACATAGTCTACGAGTCAGCTGAGTCAGCTGAGCATAGTCTTAGCACACTGAGGTTCAGAATATTGTTGCGTGCTGTCGAGTTGATTCCGACCCTGTAGGAGTGAATAGAACTGCCGCATACAGTTTCTTAGGCTGTAATCTTTGAGAAACAGATTCTCAGGTCTTTTGTCCCGTTAAGTATCTGGTGGGTTTGAACTACCAACCTTTCGGTTAGCAGCTGAGCTCTTAAACATTGCGCCACCAGCAGTAGCTAGAAGCTGAGGCACTAAGTCTTACTGGATGCCTCAAACCCAATCAAGAACCTAGTCACTACCTCCCCCTCCCATCTATGACATCACTCTCTGCTTTTGCCAATAAATCGCCCCCCTCAAACTATACTGGATCTTTTTTCCACTCATGGAGATTGACCCGTTCCCTCTTTGGAACGTACTTTCCCTTAAAAAACTTTTCCATCATTTGCTATCAAAAAGATCACATCCTTCCTACAGATGCAAGGGAGTTCACACAAACAGATACATGCATACAAATGTTTATTGCAGCACAGTCCACAATAGCAAAAAGATAGAATCAACTCAGATGCCCCAAAGTGGATGAATGGATAAACTATGGTATATATACTTAATGGAACACTATGCAGTGGTAAAGAACAATGACGATTTTCGGCAGCATCTCATTATCTGGTTTCAACTGGAAGACATTATGTTGAGTGAAATTAGTCAGCGACACAAGGACAAATATTGTATGAGACCCCTACTATAAGGACTTAAAAACAGACTCAGGTACAGGTGAAAAATCTCTTTGATGATCACCAAGGACAAAAACGGACATGGGGGAAGACAACTCAGAAGACAGAAAGACCCACGTGAATGGGTGACTGCATCAACCTGCAACTGGAAGAACCAGGCGGTGCCCGGGCTACCTCCAGCGACAGCTGTGATGGGGTTCACAAAGTTGAGTTCTGGTGGCAATACAAGAATAAGAAGTGGTGCACCCTGAGAACTCTACTAGAAGACTGCAACTGATAATCCGAAGGCCTGGGGTTACCCCTAGGAGCATGGTCCCTAGACCTGATGCTGCCCCTGAACATACATTATTACTGAGGTCAGCTCCTCAGACAGGAATGGATTGGACTCAGCGACACAGAGTGACCATACCGTGTGTGCACTTTACGGTTATATGCTTCTATAGGATGTCGTCCTACTAGCCTCTTACTACAGGCGAGTGGAGAGGGTGGACAAGAGGGGACAGGAGATTGTTAAGAGGATACGACTTGTATAGTATAGAAAGGAGGAGTGTGTTGTTATCAGGCAAGGAGAGCAGTAGGAGCTGCACATAGGCGGGCATGAGAATTCAAACTGGATGGTACACTTTCACCAAATCACAATAAATAAATAAATAAATCTTAACAATAACAAGAAAAAGATGGCATCCTCATGTGCTTTGGGGGATGGGAAGCCCAGTTTTCTGCCTGTTAGGAGACTGTACTTGCTAGCACCGTCTCTGGAACCTGACCTAGGTCTTTCAGGGTTTAATCAGTTACTGGACCTTGGCACTCATACCATCTAGAAAGCAGCACCAGGAGAAGAATGCATCCTTCAGACCTGAGGTTCCCATGCCAACATGCTCCCTGACCAAAGAATGATGCAACACAAGGACATTCCTCAAGAGCCAACAAAGAGGGAAAACTTTCCCATGGAACAGACACCCTGAATTCAAACTTGTAGCCTACCAGACTGTGTAAGAACAAACTTCTTTGTGAAAGCCATTCACTCAACGATGTTTCTGTTCAAGGAGTACCAGGTGACTAAAGCAGTGACCATCGGTCAACCTATTTCTCTCACTGTTTGTATACATACACAGACACACACACATGGTCCATGTAACCATAAATTGATGAGTACTCAGAACCCATCCCCTTATAGACAATGGGTGACGTGAATTAAACAATAACTTGGTGAAATTTTAAAAACTGATAATGCCTGTATAAACAGATTTAATGTATTCGTCAAATACATTTAACTGCTTAACTGTGCATCTACTTATTCCCTCGATTTCAGCTATGATGTAAAATTAACCAATTTAGTGTTACTGAATATCTGATCTATTTTAAAATTATGTTTAAAACCTCAAAATTAGAACAATCACAGCAATACTAAATCATTTAGGATAAACGGTGTTTTTGCCAGGCTTTTTCTCTTAATTTCTGACTTGAAAATTTAAAAAGGTACTTTAATTTTTTTAATGATTTTTTTCAGATTATAAAGGTAATACATACTCATTGAAGAAATTTTTGAAAAATATTTTTAAAATATTTACACCACAATCAGTTCCATTCTCACGGAAACCCATTGTTAGTATTTTGGTGTATTTTTTCCCCATTATTCGTTTAAATACTTTATAGTATTTTTATTCCCTTTTAATATCATGCTAATTCTTTTCCCATGCCATTCAAATTGTTTGTAAACATCACTTTTCCTTCTGTTTACTTCTCAATTAAGATACTTCCTATATTCTGTAAGTACATAGATTTTTAAGTGCACATATGGATGAATTTTCGACGGCACTTGGCTTGGCTATACACCCATGGAACCACCATCTAGCTCTCTATATAACATTTCTAGCACTTCAGAAGGTTCTCTCCTGCCACCTCCTAATCAGTATTCCCGTAAGGGTAACCACTATCTAACTTCTATCACCATAGATCAGATTTGCCTGTTTCTGACTTGATTGAAATGAAGCTGTACTGTGATTATTCTTCTGTAATTGACTTCCCTCACTAAATACTAGCTCTGTAAGATCTATACATGTTATCACACATTTCATTAGTTCTTCTTTCTTTTTTAAAAAATTGTTAGTATTTGATTGTATGACTAAATCAAGTGTTTAGTATTCATTCTACTGTGGATGAACATCCAGGTCTTTTCCAATTTATGAACAAAGCTGTTACAAACATTCTTGTACATGTCTCTTTCAAGCATTCATTTCTGTTGGGTAGATAACCAGGAGTAGAATTACTACATTATATACTCACTTGAATTCTACTGTATTTCTATATTATAGCCATATCATATTTTTAATTTTCAGATGCTCTCTTGTTCCCTGATTATTCCTTTTTCATGGACTCATGGTTTTTATTTTTATTTTATATTTTTATCCTCTTTTACTTTTTTGAGGGTTTTGTCAGTATTTTATGTCTGAATTTTCTCCTGCATTGTTTGTTGTGTATGTTTTCTGCAGAGTCTTTTGTTTCCTGCTATTTGTTTATTTACAACCTCACTTTTATGTTTAGACTTCCCGTAACTGTCTGGCGATCTTGACCAGAATGGGCTAAGGAGAGAGATTTAAAAGCTAGCTAGCATGGGAGGATTAAAAAAAAAAATAACACTCACTGCCATCGAGTCAGGTCCAATTCATAGCGACCCTCGGTAGACTTTACTATATAGTGGTGGAGGCCTTTCTGTAGGTTACTCCAGTGGTTTATTTCTAAGAGGTTTTTCCCTGGGTAATTCAACCTTTCTAGCAGAGATTCTATCAATAAACATAGTAGAAGAGTTGTGGTGAAAAACTCGACCAAGAAAAGGTATGAAAGAAATGTGAGGAAATGAGAAGTAAAGTGAATATTAAAATTAGTTGAATAAATTGGCTATAGTGTGAGAAAGGGGTAGCAGGGAATTCTTTCAATTCAACTATGGTGAAAAAAAAAAGCTGGAGAAGTTATATCAAAACTGGGAACAGTTTCATTCCCAGGTATGTACCAAAAAGAATTAGAAGTAGGAACACAAACCAGGTACTTGTACACCAATGTTCACTGTAGTACGATCCACAATAGCCAAAAAGTGGAAACAGCCTGAATGTTTATCAGCAGGTGAATAGATAAACAGAATGTGGTATATATACATAATGGACTATTACTCAGCAATAGAGAGAATGAAGTGCTGATACATGCTTCAACATGGATGAACCTTGAAAATATGCTAAGTGAAATTAGTCACACAAGGACAGATAATGTATAATCCCACCATATGAAATATCTTGGACAAACTAGTACATAGAGATCAAAGTTATTAATGGCTACCAGAGGTGGGTGGCAGAAAGGTGAAAGAAAAACACAATGCTTAGGGACACTGGGCTTCTGTTAAGAGTGATGGAAGTTCCAACTCAGCAGGAATGGATGCTCACCGAGGACCAAAATGACAGGGAGTAAAGACAGCCCAGAAGATAGAGGGACCCACATGAGTGGGTGCCTACACAGACTTGGGACCAGAAGAACCGGATGGTACCCGGCTACCACCACTGATAGCCGCAATGGAGCTCCCTAAGTTGAGTCTCACTGGCAACACAAGAATAAAAAGGGGTGCACCCTGAGATCTCCACTAAAAGACCTCAATTGATGGTCCAGTAGCTTCGGGGTTCCCCTGGGAGCATGGCCACTGGCCCTGATGCTGCCCTTGCCCATAAATCATAACAAAGTTCCACTCTTCGGACACAAATGGATTGGACTTGGTGATGCAGAGTTACCATATATTGGTTGCAATTTATGGTTCTATGCATCTATAGGATATCATCCTGCTGACCTCTGGTTGGAGGAAGGAGAATGGGTGGAGACGAGGGGAAGGAGGCTGTTGGGATGATGAGGCATTTATGGAGCAGAGAGGAATAGTGTGCTGTTACCGGGCAGGGAGAGCAGTGGAAGCAGCCTATCGGTGGGCCTGTAAATTTATGTGGGAATGTACATTTTCACTCAGTCATAATTAAAAAAAAAAAAGAGTGATGGAAAAATTCAGGTAGAGTTTATGGTGGTCGCTAAACAACAGGATGAACATAATTAATGTCATTGAACTCTATACAAGAAGGTTGTAGACATGACAATTGTTTCGTTACCTATATAAAGAGTCTTCCAATAAAGATGTCCTATTTCGACATCTCGCAGCAGCCATATTTGTGAACCTATAGCTGTATATGTATCATGCTTTTACGATTAGTCTTAACAAATAGCCATGAATAGTTACATTATTCCACAAGCAGAAATTGTTAAAGTTTATTATCAAAATAGGTGTTCCATTTGCCAAACATTCCATGCATTGTATGAAATTTATGATGCACAAAGTCACCCCACCAAGAGAGTCATTCGATGTTCACTCAAAAACTTTGAGACAACCAGGTCCGTTGCCAGTCAGACAACATCTGTGCATCAATGAATTGTGCATTCCGGTAAAAACATCACCACTATTCATCAGAGTGTATACAAGAATCCATCCTGAACAGTTTCTCCCTGGGCCTTTTGTCAATCACAAATTGGCAGATTTTGTGTCTGGGCTTGAAGCTTTACCCTTACAAAATTGCTTTAACTCAAGAACTGAAGTCTGACAACCACAGATTGCACCTGCATTTGCTGACTGGGCTCCAGAGCAATTGGAAGCTGACCTTGCTTTTTGGTCAAAAAATCATCTTCAGCGACAAGGCCCATTTTTGGATGAATGGTTTTGTTAACAAATTGTCACATTTGGAGCAATGAGAGTCCAATAGAGTTTCAATAATGTCCACTTCATCCCCCAGAAGTTAGTGCTTGGTGGGGATTCTGGTCCAGAAGAATCACTGGCCCTTATTTTTCCCAAGATGAACCAGGAGAAGTTGTCGCTATCAATGGTAAAAGATATCAGACTATGATGACTAATTATTTTTGGCCCCATTTAGAAGGTGCTGTGGCAACCACTTATCCGAACTTCTTTTTCCACACACAGTGTCATCAAATGTGCTTCAAAATAAGAAAACAATTAAAACCATATCACTTAAACAACTTGTTTTATTCAAGTTCACAAAAAGAACACTTGGTTAGAAGAAACTTTATTTACTACTATTAAAAAATGGAAGAAAGTGGGGAACTGAAAGGTATGGAGTTTGTGGTAGCAGGTGTTATGAAAGGAGGGCAGGGAAAGTGAGTGGAGGGTCTCACAGTTCAATGTCAAAATTCACTTAATCCTCTCATATGCTGCACTACACCTCCAGCTACCAGTGAATCCAGCATCCCTGTATCTCAGCCTCACCATTTCACAAGACTAGCTACGAGACTGGCAGAGCCTAGTGCAAGATGAACCTGCTACCAAAGAGTGTCAATTCCAACTGATAGTGACCCTATAGGACACAGTAGGACTGCCTCATGGAGTTTCCAAGGACAGCCTGGTGGATTTGAACTGCTAATCTTTGGGTTAGCAGTTGTAGCTCTTAACTACTACACCACTCCCATGAGTCAGAAATGACTTAACAAAATGAGGTTGGTTTTAGTTTAGCACAAAATGAAAATTCAGGGCCCATGGTTCAAAAATTGCTAAGAATTCCAAGACCATGACAGCAAAACATTAAACCTTCTACGATGGGTACCCCGTAGGATTACCAAATTACACACACATGCAGCCATTCCTGCTGGTTCAGCGTGTTAAGAGAATCACCTCCCTGTGCCCAGATTGAGAGGAATTGTGGTGGTGACCAAGCGGAAGTATTCAAGAGAAGAATCAACCTGGTAGGTTCTCTGCTGTGTACGCAACCTACAACTCTCTGTCCTGTAGTCTTGAAGCCACCAAAGAGGAGCCTGTTGCAGTTTTGGGCAAACTCACTGTTTTCTCAATAGAAAGCTACTTTCCAGCCTCTTTCTGAGCTTTATGAAATAAGTTCTCTCTCCCTTCTCCTTTTGCTCATTCTTTAAAAAATGTGTTCATAACTTATCCATTACTGTTTTCTTTCACATTCTTTGTCCTTGTGGATGAACAAAATTCTTGTTTCTCTACTATCATTTAGTAATGCCTTAAGAGAAGACAAGAAAGTGTATGAGATTGGGCTGTTATTTATGACCTTGAAAAGATATTGATATGGGTTCTAAGAGACCCTGAGGCCACACTGACTTCATAGTGGACATTTGGTGAAGTATTGAAGTTAAGTCTCTTTACTGGGTCAGCTGGTGGCCTGACTTCCAGGGCTCCTGTCTCAGCTCTGTCATTTACCAGCTAAGTATCCTTGGGTCTGTAAGTTATTTTATTTGTGCCTTGGTTCTTCTATAAAATAATAATAGTAACTGTTTCATATTGCATATCCTTAAGCCCAATGCCAACAACAATAAACCAAACCTACTGCCATTAAGTTAATTTTGATACACTACAACCCTATGAGCTGCCCCAACAAAACTGCACCGAAGGAGTTTTGGTGGCTGGTTTTTCAGAAGTAGATCAGCAGACCTTTCTTCTGAGATGCCACTGGGTAGATTCAAACCACCAACCTTTTGGTTATAGTCTAACATTTAATCATTTGCACTGCTGAGAAAACCCAATAAAAACTTATTAATGAGATGCAGAGGTAAAAGTCTGTATGCTGAAGGTTAGAGCAAACAGCATCACTGTGGAATGATTCTCCTTGAAACAGAAAGAAACAGTTGGAGTTTCAAAACTAGGGGGAAGGGTCTTCATAAATCTCACACAATGTCTTTTTGCTTTCTCCAGATGCTGATGACTTAGTTTACTTTGGTGACCCTACCAAGTAATCCAGAGAAACAAGCCACTAAACTGCTGACTTTCTCTCTTTCCCTTCATTGGGCATCCAGGTCCAGGCCTGCAAGTCTAAAGGTTCCAGATCTGACCCTACCTTCCCAGAAGCCCAATTGTGGATGAGGACCATTGGTACCTCATGTCGCACTGGTATTGAGGTGGGTACACATGTTGCTCAGGCCTCTTTTGACTACCAATTACAGGAAATCCAAGCCATATATGTTTAACAACAACAACAAAAAAACTGCCATAGAATCGGTTCCAACTCATAGTAATACATATATATATGTATGTATATATATACATATACATATATTTATATACACACACATATAGTCAAGTAGGAAGATTTTTGGATAAATAAATCATTAAAAGGTAGATTAGAGCAAGGATTAGGGACAACAGCAACAGCTTCTCTTTTCAGTTTCTAGTAATATCTCCACTTCTGCCTACATGTGGCTTTCATTCTGTCACACCAGAGCATGTGCCACTAGAAGTGCAGAGCTGGGATTCTAGCCAGACAGCCACTCCACCACACTGTATTCTGTATTTGTACACTTACAGGTTTGTTTGGTTCTCTATGCTTACAAATTCACGGGTACTCACATACATAGGGGTTAGCACTTATATTTAAAAAGATAAAGGGAGCATCTGTAACATGCCTGAGAGAATTCTTATCTCCTTGAAAGTTGAATGCTAATAAAGAAAAGGGAACAGGAATCTAAGAAAGAAAACCAGAATTCATACAGAGAATGCCATCTGCATGGACCTTTGATCTTAGTCCACCCACACTATCTTTGCAATGAGCTGTGTAACTTACAAGCACTGAAAATATTCTGAAGCCAAGGCAGTTTATTGCACTGCACCTGAATCAACAAAGAACCACGGGATTACTTCCTCATTTCCCTTGCTCAAAAGCTGATTCCCTTCTTAAAGAGGATACTCATGTTTCTGAACTCATGTTTTCCTGCCAAAAGAGCAATTTTATATTATTATGATTCCACTTGGGAGAAAAGGTAAAATTCCTAGATATATTGGAAGAAATAATTTCTCCAGCCTTCCCAGAGAGAAAAGAAGGAAATGTAAGAGTCTCAGAAAGAGGGTAGAAGTAAAACCTGAATCAAAGTGTTGTTTGTTAGAACAAAAAAGTAACAGAGAAGGAAGAGAAAACAAGGAATCAGATGAATACTAGAGAAACAGAGCTAAAGGAGAAACTAAAAGACTTTCTATAAAAGAAACATAGGATAGGTGGGTGGATGGGTGCATGCATGGACCGGTGAACAGACGATGTATCCACGCGTGACTAAAGGCCTGTGCCACCTTCTTAGACAAAATAGTGTTGGGCGACTCTTATTTCAGACTGACACACAGATGTCCACATGTACTGATTTAAAGAAAGACAAGTGGCAGTGCTAAAAGAGGCCAGAAAATAACTGTTCGTATTTCTAAATTATTAGGCAAGCTTAAGGAACATAATTATACTTTCGTTACTCCTTGCTAACTGTCTATGGCATTTTAGGAGAGAAATACCGAAGGTGAATGGTTTTCTGCCACGTGGTGTGGAGTCATTTGACATTCTAGGCCTTAATGTAAAGGGCTGGAATGATAAGTGCTAAACTAGAGATGAAATGGATCCCACTAAGATAGAGAAGAACAGGTTTCTTCAGAGATAGCCAATCTGCTCAGGGGGATTTTTAACTAAAATATGCTAGTTGTGTTCTGTTTTTAAACAAAGAAATGTATAAAGTTGAAAACAAAAATGATTCAAAAGTCCAACATGCAGAATGTCTCAATATAAAACAAGAAATAAAGTAACCTATGCACATGTGAGAAAAATTAAGAGTACTTGAGAGATTTTTATACAACATATGGAGAAGGATGCAGAGAAGAAACAAAACAAAACAAAACAAAACAAAAATGGGTGTGATATGGAAAGAAGAATAAGAGAGAAGAAGGTTCCCAGTGATTCTCGTGAGGAAAATGACAGAGAAACCAAATGTATATGGCCTCAGTTTTCCCAATACGCTGGTATACAAATAGTGGCATGGCAGAGGCTTCTGGCTTCCAGAAGCCCTGGTCGGGTAGTCGTTAAGTGTTATGGCTACTAACAAAAAGGTAAGCAGTTCGAATTTACCAGGTGCTCCTTGGAAACTCTATGAGGGCAGTTCTACTCCATCTTATAGTGTCCCTATGAGTCAGAATTGACTCAACAGCAGCAGGTTTGGTTTGGGTTTGAGTTTAACTTGATGAGTGTAGAAAGAATCACAGTCAGCGTCAGATCAAGGCTTATACCTGCGAAGTGAAGATCAAGCACACCTCCTCTCTCCAACCTTTTAAGCAGTTCTGACACCGGTCATCCCTTCCATAACACTGTCTAGTTCTCCAGTGGGTTAGATAATTTCTTGCAATGTCTACACAGAAGTTACCGACAGCACTCATGGTTAAGGAATTTATTAGGGGAATAACAGGTTACAATTCACAACCAGGATGAACTCAGGATATAGTTCTTTAGTCAGGACAGCTCCTCAGTTGTGCCACAGGCAGGTCTTTCCCTGAACTTTGGCCTCCCAGGCATCTTGGGACTCTTAGGCAGGGCCAAGCTCTGCCCTGCTCAAGCAAATGTTACAGAGTTCCTTAGCTCCACTGATAAGCGTCCAGAGACACCTCACTCTGCCCGTAAACTTGGCCCCAAGATGCTCAGCTCTCTAGCTTCATGGGTTTGCAAGCCTAGCTCCACCGAGTACCTGGAGACACCCACTTCACTAGCAAGCCTCCTACCTGGA
The DNA here is from genome assembly GCA_028571685.1 of Heterohyrax brucei. NCBI lineage: Eukaryota > Metazoa > Chordata > Mammalia > Hyracoidea > Procaviidae > Heterohyrax > Heterohyrax brucei. The sequence goes on from CM053152.1 coordinate 45,167,039, forward strand.
GGTGCTCAGTTTTCTTGTCCTGTTGGCCAGGAAGCTGACGCTACAGTTTCTTGCCAGTCTAGTTCTGTTGTTGCTTCTCACCGTCTTGCACCACCTCTAGTGTTACAGCTGTCTGTATCCTGGGTCTAGATGGTTCTCAGTACAAAGTCCCCAGGTCAAAAGGATGTGCTTAACTCCTAACCCTTCTTTCTCGGTGGTAGTGAGGCCACTTTGGGCACTTACTGGTGGAGCTAAAGAGTTTCACAACACTTGCCCAAACAGAGCAGAGGCTGACTCATGTGTTAACTACCTGAGGGCTAGAAAGAGGCCAGCCTGCAGGCACGGCTGATAAGAGGCTGTCTAGATTGAAGAACTGTAACCTGAGTCATTTCTGATTATCATGGATTTGAGTATGTCTCTCCAAAAATGCATGTAGGTCATGATTCCTGGTATTGTATGATGTTCCTATATGTTGTAAATCCTGCCTCCATGATGTTAATGAAGGCAGATTGGTGGTAATCATGTTAGTGAGGTAGGACTCAATCTGTAAGGTTGTTTGTGCCTTGAGACAATCACTTGGGATATAAAAGAAAGAGAAGCAATCAGAGAGTTGGGGACCTCATGTCATTAGAAAAGAAGCAGTGCCAGGAACAGGCCACGTCCTTTGGGCCTGGGGTGCCCGTGCCTCAAAAATTCCCAATCCAAGTGAAGATTGATCACAAGGACCTTTCTTCAGAGCCAAATGAGAAAGACTCCCCCTGGAGATCATGCCCTAAATTTAGATTCTTAGCCTACCAAACTTCTCTGTTAAAGGCTTCCGCATGTGGTATATCAATGAATTGTTGAACCCAACAGAGAAGTAGAGCATGCCATGGATGTCAGAAGTGATAAAAAGTTGGAGAGAGGAATATATCTAATCTCTGCTCCGTAGGAATTAACTTTGGGCTGTCGATATTGATTCTCCTTCCCCTTTGTAGAATTAGAGATGGTCAGATGTTCACTGACCGCCATTTATTACAGTTGGCATCGTAAGTGGGACTGGTTGCAACAACTCCAGACTCATGGAAATGTGAGAGTTTGTAAGAGAAAGAATTAAGGTAAATGGAAGTGAAACCTCTGATTTTTATGTGGTTACTTTGGTGGTTGTCACTTGTAATGGCTGAAAGGAGAGTAAGAGGTGTTGTGCTGCAGCTAAGGGGAGAAAAGCCACATCTGGAGTGGCTTGGGACAAAAGCCAGACCCATTCAACAAGCTGACTGATAGGGGGCCAGAGTCCTGTGATTCTTCCCACCAGAGGCCCAGGTCCATGTGCATATGGATGGGAAGATAGTCAAGGTGTGGAGAAGACAAAATGGGAATGTTTTTAAATAGTCAGTATGAATGTGCTATGGATATTGATTTCTCCTACCTAGTGTTGTAAAACAGACCTGTGTGTATGATGGAAATGACTATTGGGCATTATAGATAACAGAGAGGGTGTAACTCCACCTTTAACAAATACTCTATTGGGTTAATGCTAAAAGCATTAACTAAGGTTTGCCAGGAAGAAACACACGCTGTTGGTCTGAATGCCGAAGGACTGTGTACATAATGTTGGGGGCCAAGAAGAAGAGACAAAAGCAGAGCACATCTTTTGGACCTAATGTCCCTTCACTGAGAACTTCCCAGACCCTGGAGACTACAGAGAGAGGGCTACAATACCAAGGATGGTACACGGTGGTGAGGAGTGGTGGCAACAAAACCAGGAGACCAGTGGAAGACAGCAAACTGTAGAAGAAGTAAGACAGTTACAGTGGGTGTGCTGACCCACAGAGAGAGAGAGTTGGAGGTCTTCAGTCAGGTGGGTTCATAATAGAATGAGGTGTCTCTGGGCACTCTCCAGCAGAGCTAGGCTTGCTGACTGCGTTAGGGCTGAGATTGCTGGCAGAGTGGGGTGCCCTCAGGCACTTATCGGCAGAGCTAAAGAACTTCGTAACACGTGCCTGAGTAGGGCAGAGGTTGGGCTGGGGGACAGAGGGTCTCAGAAGCCAGAGAGACACCTGCCCCAGGCAGAGCTAAGAAGAGATTGTCCTGATCAAAGGATTGTATCCCAAGTCATTCTTGATCCCAAAATATGGCCTATTACTTCCCTAATAAACTCCATAACTCCGAGTATGGTCTATGAGTTCTGTGTGGCCATTTTAATGAATTATCAAACCCAGCAGAGAAGTAGAAAATGCCATGGGATACATAGCTGGTGTCAGAACTGGTTAAAAGTTTGGAGAGAAGACATATATCTGACCTCTGCTTCATAGGGTCAGCCTCGGTCTGTTAGTCTTGATTTTCTTTCCCCTGTGAAATCAAAGGGGGTCAGATGCCCACATGCCACCACTGCCATTTTTTATAGCAGGGCACAGCCATTAAGGCAAAGTCACAGCTTCATGTAACTAAGACTAGTGTGATGTGACAAAAAGGAGAATATCACGGAGGGGTTTACTTTATTCAAAAGAAACACACAATAGGTAGCATTTCAGATTACACGAAGCAAACTTCATGAAGTGAGTGGATATTTACCAATGACATACTATGTGTCAGGAACTATTCCGGATATAGGAACCCAACACATGCTCTCAAGAAGCTTATTGTCCACCATTTCAAATTGCTTTTAAAATTTAATCAGGTACAAATTATCTCAAATTATTCTAGTGAGAAAATAAGGATATAACTACAAAAAACTTATGTTCTTCTTCAGAAACTCCAAGGTGTTCCTCAGCATTTGAAAACACATGCAGAAAATAGAAAGAAGGGAGCAGAGCCAAAGGTGAATTTGCAAATGACAGGTGTGTTCAAATAGTATCAGGAAGAACAAAGCACAAAAGGAGATGGCATTGATTTTTTTCTTAAGCAAACATTTTTTAGAGCTATAACATAGAGACCCTGAAGTGCAGCAAGCACAATGTACCCCTCAATTAATTTTCACAAACTGAACACCCATGTAACCAGTACTCAGATCAAGAAACAAAACGTTGTCCATACCTTAGAAACTTCTTGATGACTCCCTCGAATCATTACTCACCCCGATATCCACCCAAACCAAGACTAACTACTCTTCTAACTTTTAACACTATAATATAGTTTTGCCAAAAGCAGCTCACTTGTTGAAAACTACTTTGTTGAGGTATAAACTATATATATTTAAAGTGTAAAGTCAAGCACCACAATCAAGATCAGAACATTTCCACTACCCCTAAGAGCTTTCTCATGCTTCTGTTATAATCCATCCTCCTCTCTCCAGAAGACCAGCGATCCATTTTCTGTCAGTATATATTAGTTTGCATTTTCTAGAAGTCTGGTCAAATGGGATTATACAATAAGCACTCTGCTTTTGTCTGACTTTTTTTACTCAGCACAGTGATTTTGAGATTCATCCATATAGTTGTGTGTCAAGAGTTTATTTCTTTTTCTTGATCAGTAGCATCCTGTTGTATGGACCCACCGCAATTTGTTTATTCATCCATCTCCTGGGTGGTTTACAAGTTTTGGTTATTACAAATAAAGTTGCTACAAAACTTCATGCATAAATCTATCTTTTCATTTTTCTTGGGCAAATACCTTGGAGTACAACGGCTGGGTTGTATGTTGCATGTGTGTTTAACTTTTTTGGATAATGCCAAGCTGTATTCTAAAGTGGTGCATCATTTTCTTTTCCCAAGAGCAGCGTGTATGATTACCAGTTGGCCCACATCCTCAACAAAACTTGATATAATCCACTTTTTTAATTTCATCATTCTAATCAGTATGTGGAAACTGTGGTGGTGTAGTGATTGAATGCCACTGCAGCTAACAAAAAGGTTGGCAGTTCAAATCTGCCATGCTGTCCTTGGAAACTCTATGGGACAGTTCTACTCTGTAGGGTCACTATGAGTCAGAATTGGCTCAATGGCAGTGGGTTTGGATTTTTTTTATTCAATGGGTATATGGTGGCATCCCATTCTGGGCTTAATTTGCATTTTCCTGATTGCTAGTTATGTTAAGCATCTATTCATCCACTTATTGACCATTTGTACATGTACCTTTGTGAATTATCTGTTGCTTTTGAAAAACAGTGTCAAGACCAGCAAAAGAGACTTAAAAAAAATAAATGTTATGAGACGAGAGAAGTTAATGACGTTATTGAAAATAGAAAACATAATGTTGAGAGATGATAAGGGTGATGCAGACTCTTCACCTTCTGTTTTGCTTTAGTCTTTCATTTAAAGGAGAACATTCTTCAGTCTTAAAAGAGAAAATAGCAGACCCACATGTCAAAAAAGGCTAGCGCCCCGTAGGACAAATCAAAGAGTGAAGCACAGACCTAGAGTTTCTCCAATGTCCATTTTCCTCTCCATTCTTTGGGAACTCTAGAGGTGTAGTGGTTAAGAACTACAGCAGCTGACCAGTATGTCAGCAGTTCAAATACACCAGAGGCTTCTCGGAAACTGTATTGGACAGGGCTGCTGAAGTGGGAATTGACCTTATGGCAGTGGGTTTGATTTTCTTTAGAAATTTCAGATTTTAGCTAGGCATAGGATGACTGTTTTAGTCAGCTAGTGCTACTCTAACAGAAATACCACAGAGTGGATGGCTTTAGCAAATAAAAGTTTATTTTTACACAGTCCAGTAGGTTACAAGACCATATTCAGGGTGTCTGCTTCAGGGCAAGGGCTTTCTCTCTGTCAGCTCTGGAGGAAAGTCTTTATTTTGCATCAGTCTTTGGTCAGGGAAAACATTGGTACAGGAACCTCAGGTGTGAAGGATGCACTCTTCTCCTGGTGCTGCTTTCTTGATGGTGTGAGGTTCTCAACTCTCTGCTTGCTTCCCTTTCCTTTTATCTCTGGCACACTCCAGGGAAACTCCCTTTACAATGGAGCAGGGACAGGAACTTAGGAAAGGATTTACAGTCCCACCGTAGTTCTCTTTCACATACAGTGTAAGAAAATCACAAAATGGAGGGAAATCATAAAATGTTGGGAATTACGGTCCAGCCAAATGGCCATACACATTTTTGGGGAAACGCAATTCAATCCATGGCAATGACCAACCACCATCATTTGCCTGGGACAGAAGGAATCCAAGGGCGCAGGACTTGGAGTACTAAAATCAGAAGAGACTAAAGCACACCAGGGCAAGTTGGTCATCCTCCACAAGGAAGATGGTTAATTCTCTCCTTTCTATTTGCAAGTTGTAGTCATGTGACTAAGTTCTAGCTGATGAAACAAAAGCAAAAAGTGATAAATGAAAGTTCTGAGCTGTTGATATTTACAGAAAGAGTAGCACTTTCCCTTCCATCTGTTCTCTCTTTTCACTGGCTTGAAAGAAGAGGTGATAGCAGGAGAACCACAGATGCAAACTGCCTGTTGACAATGTCAGGACATCAGGAGCAAGGATGTTGGGTTCCTATCATTACAGAGCTACGTAATAATCAGGGGTGTCTACCTAACTTTTATGCAAGAGAAAAATAAACACATATTTTACTTAAGACCCTGTGTTTTAAGCCTCCCTTTACAGCTGCCTAAGTAGTACAGTATTTCTGAGCACACCAGGTAAGCTAAATGATTTCAATGAAAAGTTGATTTTCTGGTTGAAGTTAGGAGGTGAAGAAAACTAGTATTTGTGGAACATTATAAGTGTTGAATACTCCTTTCATTACATAAGTTATCTCATTTATTCTTCCCAAAAAACCTTCCAAGAGAGTTTGTTGAAATATATGGGGAAACAGGAAAAGTAGTCTAAGGGTATGTTTTTAAGGGTTAAAAGAAAGAAGAAAACAAAATTCATAAACCCCAGACAATGAGTTTAATAGTAATTGTGTATCATTCTCTAGAGTAAATTAATAAATGTATGTTGGTAAGTTATTTAAAAAGGTAACAAGGATTGTTAGGCTTCAAAATAGAAGTACCAAGAAGTCTTATAACCTTGTGTTTCACTATTCTGAGATGATTTCCTGGTAAACCAAACTAAAGAAAACAGAATGTGTACCTGGAATTTAATAAGTCTGTTGACAAGTGTATACATGACATCCCTGCTGGCTTGTTCTGGGTGTTGCTACAGCGAGGTGGATAATAACAGGTTGAACAATCATACCCAAACAGTATTGAGTAAGGCGTCAACATCAGCTTGGAAGGAAATTTCAAGAGGTGTGCCTTGGTCTGACTAAACAATTTTAGTTGTTGGTCGTGGTGGTGGCAGTTTTTGTGTGTATGTATGTGTTTCCTGTCTAAATATTTGTATCTGTGACTTGAATGGATGGTGAACTGATCATCGTATTGAGAGGTGACATGAAAATGCATGCTATGAAGACAGAATTGGGACCAAAGCCTCCGGCTGGCTAGAATGGCAGATTAAATCTAACAAAGTAAATTATTCAGCATGTGTATACATACTCAGAATTTTTTTTTTAAGGCATCCAATCAGATAAGAAACAGGGGAGGTACAAAGATATGAATTAGCATCAGGCATAGGAAAGAACCGGTGTGTTTCAAGTGATCACTCAGATTAGTCAGCAGAGCAAAGCTGGAGCAGTTCTAATCGAGTGACTAAGTAAAGTGACAGTATTTGCTGTAGCAGGGCACAGCTGTGCGAGCAATGGTCAGAGTGGCAGTTCTCGTGTCACAGTGTGAAAGACATAGAGGCATTGCTTGCAGAAACAGACAACACGAAATGGACTTCAAATACTGGAGAGCTATCCTGTGGCACTCTTAACTGGTTAAGGTCCCTCACCAGGCTCACACTTCACTCTTACCTGATTATCCACCTGCTCCTGACCTTTGTCTTGGCACTCTGTTCCTCTTTGCACTGGTTCTTCCTGCTTCTCTCTGCTTTGGAAAAACTCTCTTCCTGACCTGAGGTCTTGTGCAAGGAGGCTGGATGGACACAACAGTGGAGGAGCTAGATGTGAGTCGTGAGGGTGCTTGCTCCTCCATCACCTGCTCTGACAGAGGCGCTTTTTCATACAGATGGGAAAGGAAATCCAAACGTGGCTACTGTTTAGTATGTGCTCCTCTCCCAACTGCAGAAATTAGCTATGTTTCTGAGTTAAAGAATAGTACGGGGCGGAGTTTTAGTCATCTGATACTCTTTTAACAGAAATACCACAGAGTGGATGATTTTAACAAGAGAAGTTTATTCTTTCTTTCTTTTTTTTTATTATAACTGTGAAAATGTACATTCTCGTATAAATTTACATGCCCACCTACATGCAGCTTCCACTGCTCTCCTTGGCCAGTGACAACACACTATTCCTCTCAGCTCCATACATGTCTCATCCTCCCAACAGTCTCCTTTCCCCTCCTCTCCACCCACTCTCCTTCCTCCAGCCAGAGGTCAGCAGGATGATATCCTATAGATGCAGAGAACCATAAAGTGCATCCAATATATGGTCACTCTGCATCACCAAGTCCAATCCACTTGTGTGCGAAGAGTGGATCTTTGTCATGATTTATGGGCAAGGGCAGCATCAGGGCCAGGGGCCATGCTCCTAGGGGAACCATGAAACCACTGGATCATCAGTTGAGGTCTTTTAGTGGAGATCTCAGGATGCACCCCTTTTTATTCTTGTGTTGCCAGTGAGACTCAACTTATTGAGCTCCATCGCAGCTATCACTGGTGGTGGCCGGGCATCATCCGGCTCTTCTGGTCCCAAGTCGATGTAGGCACCCACTCATGTGGTTCTCCCTATCTTCTGAGTTGTCTTTCCCCCATGTCATTTTGGTCCTCAGTGAGCATCCGTTCCTGCTGAGTTGGGACCATTTGCTGTGCCCTTGGATGGCAGCTTGGTAGCTTTTAAGACCCCAGACGCCACTCACCAATGTGGGGTGCAGAGTCCTCTCAGCAAAACGCTAGTTGTGCCAACTGGCCTCGATTTTGCCTGAGAGCACGGTCCCCTGCCCCCTGCTCCAGCTACTCTGTCCTTGCAATATTGGGTTAAGATGGAAGGAATATTCAAATTACGCTGAAGTCCGCTTAATATTGTTCTCATTTCTAATGTGTGCTATCCTAGTTTCACACTAGGATAGATAGTTGCTAGATTTCTAGCAACTATCTAATCTAAACCTTCCCCCTCGCCCTCCTTCCCTGCCTTCCCTTGCAGCTGTCAAAGAGTCTTTTCTTCTATACATAACTCTGTTTTCGAGATCTTATCATAGGAGTCTCATACAATATTTGTCCTTTTGTCACTGACTACTTGCACTCAACATAATGTCTTCCGGTTGAAATCAAGTTATGAGATGTTTCCTGGAATCATCATTATTCTTTATCATTGCATAGTGCTCCATTGAGTATATATACCATAGTTTACCTGTCCATTCCTCTGTTGTTGGGCATCTGGGTTGATTCCATCTTTTTGCTATCATGGACTGTGCTGCGATAAACATTCTTGTGCATGTATCCGTTGGTGTGAAAGGCCTTGATTCTGTAGGATATATTCCAAGTAGTGGAATTGCTGGGTCAAATGGTATATCAATATCCATTTTTTTAAGGAAGCGCCAGATTGCTTTCCAAAGAGGCTGGACCATTTTGCAACCCCACCAACAGTGGAGAAGAGTTCCACTTTCTCCACAGCCTCTCCAGCATTTGTTGTTTTGTGTTTTCTGGATCATGGCCAACCTTGTTGGGGTGAGATAGTATCTCATTGTAGTCTTGGTTTGAATTTCTTTAATAACTAAAGATCGTGAACATGACCACATGTGTTTTTTTGGCTGCCTGGATCTCCTCTTCACAGAAATGTCTGTCCATCTCCTTTGCCCATTGCTTAATTGGATGATTTGTCTTCTTCTTATTGATATTTTGTAGTACCTTATACATTATGGAGATCAGGCTTCGGTCTGACATAGAGCTGCCAAATATTTTTTCCTATTCTCTAGGTGGCCTTTTAATTCTATTAATAAAGCCTTTGGATGAGCAAAAGTGTTTGATTCTTAATAGTTCCCATTTATCTATTTTCTCTTCTGTTGATTGTGGTTTGTTTGACAAATTTGGAAGTCTGTCTACATTGTGTATTAAAACTTCCATTGTTGTTCCTACCTTTTCTTGGACGAGCTTTATCGTTTTAAGTTTGATATTTAAGTCTTTTATCCAGTTTGAGTTGGTTTTTGTATAAGGTGTAAGATATGGATCTTTTTTCAATTTATTGCAGATGGATATCCAATTTTGCCAGCAGCATTTGTTGAAGATACTGAAAAGTTTATTCTTACATACTCCAGTAGGCCACAAGTCCAAATTCAGGATGTCTGCTCCAGGGGAAGTCTTTCCCCCTTATCAGCTCTGGAGGAAAGGCCTTGTGTTGCACCAGTCTTTGTTCAGGGAGCATCTTGGAGCAGGAACCTCAGGTCTGAAAGACGTGCTGTTCTCCAAGTGCTGCTTTCTTGATGGTGTGATGTTCCCAATTCTCTGCTTGCTTTTCTCTTTTTATCTCTCACAGGATGAAAAGATATAGGGTAATACAAGCTGCACTCTGGGGAAGCTCCCTTAGCAAGGATGTTGGAGTCCCACCCTAATCTTCTTTCAACATAATCATCCTATCTATTAGCCACAGGCAGAGATTAAGATTTACAGCATCAGAAAATCACAAGTGGAGGGCAATCACAGAATACAGAGAATCCTGGTCCAGCCAAATCACTACATATATTTTTTGAGAGACACAACTCAATCCATGACAGGCAACTCCCATAGAAAACAACTAAAACAATTAAATTATAAAATACATACATTTATAGATGTATCACTGAGCTTACAAGACAGTAAGGAAGCTTACCAGGCCAAAAACAAAATGAAAGTTGACATGTCTGCATGTGATTTTGGCTGCCTGGACCTCCTCTTTAGTGAAGTATCTGTCCATCTCCTTTGCCCATCACTTAATTGGATGGTTTATCTTCTTCTTATTGATATTTTGTAGTATCTTATAGATTATGGAGATCAGGCGTCGATGTGCCAAATATTTTTTCCCACTCTGTGGGTGTTCTTTTAATTCTATTAATAAAGTATTTGGATGAGCAAAAGTGTTTGATTCTTAATAGTTCCCATTTATCTACTTTCTCTTCTGTTGATTGAGGTTTCTTTGACAGATTTTGGAGTCTGTCCTCATTGTGTATTAAAACTTCCATTGTTGTTCCTACCTTTTCTTGGATGAGCTTTATCGTTTTAGGTTTGATATTTAGGTCTTTTATCCAGTTGGAGTTGGTTTTTGTAACAAAATGAAAGTTGAAATCCAGATAGAAAAATAGCCCTGAGGTTGGCTTCCACTTCCAGACCATCTGCCCAACTCTGATTACCTTGAGCTTTCATTGGATGGCCCTTCAGGGCATGAAGAATAAGAGATAAATTCCGATGCTTGTACAGAACCTAAAAGGAGGTCCCTGTACAAAGCTGGGAATGCCAAGAGTACAGCATCAATGTAATGATAGACTACAGACATGTTCACTTAAAAGAAAAAGACATCAAGTAAACCTGACTATCCTGACTCTGGCATTGTATAAATCAAGCCAAACCCATTGCCACTGAGTCGATCCCAACACATAGTAATCCTATAAGACAAAGTAGAACAGCCTCATAGAGTTTCCAAGGCTCTAAATCTTTGTAGAAATAGACTGCCACATTTTTCTCCTGTAAAGTGGCTATTGGATTTGAACCGCCAACTTTTTGGTTAGCAGCCAAGGTGAGGGGGGACTGCCCTGATGCTATATAATCCTCAGGAAGTCTCCTATGGAGTTTTGGCCTGAGTTCAAACTATCTTTGGGGTTTTAAAAGCCTCAGTTTAAAAATTTAAAATACCTTGAGATAAACACAGAAGTAAGCCAAATCTTTTCTGAAAAAATGTACCTTCACCCAGGACTTAAAAGAAATTTTACAGATAAAGTTCTAAGGAAAAGAAATTCACTGTCAACTATCCCAGAATATACAAAGAAGGCAGTGTGAGTGAGTTAGCAGATGACAGAGTGAATCTACAAAGACTTCAGTATTAGAATTATCAGATATTAAATATAAAATAACTTGTTTAATAAGTATATAAAAATAAGAATCAACCCTAAATGTTTTTCATATTTTCTCATTGTCTTTCAAAGTGTTTCATTCTCCCATACCTAGGTTTTCTATTCATGTATCAGAAGGAATGCTATGACATACTTCTGATTTATGAACTCTCATCTGTGAAGTAAAAAGACTTGTACAGATGTGTGTAAGAGTGTGACTGTGTGTGTTAGAGTGTACACGTACAGACACATATACATACACACACATCCACACAAGTCCATTGAAGAAATTGTTAGTCTTTCAATTTCCTCTGCTGTAAAATTTGTCTTATGACCATCTCTCTGAGAAGGTACGCTGGAAAAACTTCCAAAGAGAAGCATTTAATGTTCTGTCTTGTCTCACTTAGTCAACAATAGTTGGCTGGCTGAGTTACCAACAGATATACAAAGAAGATAAACAAAGTGAAGTGTTTTGAACATGGCAACAACTTTTGTGGGTGTTATGGGTGACAACGGTTTGGAAATAGAATTAGGATATTCATTTTAAATAGACATCTCCAGGCTTTTTACTGCTAGATCAAGATCTATCAAAAAAATCTCAGCAACTTTCCTGGGAGATCTCTGGGACAGAGAGGGGACACAGCCAGCTCCACTTCCTCCAAGATGCTCCAAAGATAGGGCCCAGAGAACTATATATATATATTGTGTGTGTGTGTATGTGAGAGAGAGAGAGAGAGAGAGACTCGTATTTATTTACAACTGATTGAATTTTCCATTTCTTGCAAACAGAATGCGTCCTAACTGATAGACCCTGTCATTGTAAGTAATGCCAGTCTTGGGGTAAGCAATCTGACAATTCACTTTGGCACTTGGATTAGGGCAGCTGAACACTGAAGGGCAACATGGCACAACCGTCCAGGACAGTTTCACCACAACTTCCTGGTCGTCAAGCCCTGAAACCAATTCTCTACTCCTTTTTTTCCTTAAAAAAAAAAAAAAAAAACTTTTAAAGAACATTTTATTGTGCTTTAAGGGAAAGTTTATAATCCAATTTGTCATACAGAAACTTACCCCCACATTGCTGTGTAACTCTAGCTGCTGTCTCCCTGCTGCAGCAGCACACTCTTCTTTTCCAGCCTATACTTTCCATGTCCATTCATCCAGGTCCTGTACCCCCTGCCCTCTCATCTCACCTCTGGACAGGAGCTACCCAGTTAGTTTTATGTGTCCACTTAAGTTAAAAAGCACACTCTTAGCCAGTATCCTTTTATGTCTTACAGTTCAATCCAATCTTTGCCTGAAGAGTTGGCTTTGGGAATGAGAGAATTGCATTTTTAATGAGCATCCCTAGAAGATTCTGAATCATAGTAACGATTCAGAAATCTAAAGTTCAGGGATCCCAAGGTATTAGAGTAAAACAAGCTGATTTTCATGCTTTTCAATATGAATTTATCTAAAATATTCCTTGACTGTTTTCTTGTATTAAAGACAAGGATTTTATAAAGACATTTGGAGGAGGTATGCTCACTTTATTTATTTCTTCACAAATTATCTTGGGTCTGTATTTCCAATCACATCTGATTTATTATCACCTACTTTTGAAAGGGAGTACTTATGTGGTACAAATGGATAACTTGCTCAGTTGCTAACAAAATACTGGAGGTTTGAGTCTGCCTAGATGCACCTCAGAAGAAAGGTTTGATGAAAAAGGCCAAACTCACCGCCATCGAGTCAATTCCATCTCATAGAGATCCTATAGGTCAGAGCAGAACTTCTTCGTATAGTTTCCAAAGAGTGGCTAGTAGATCTGAACTGCTGACCCTTTGGTTAGCAGAGTAGCACTTATCCACTAAGGGCCACCAAGGTTTCCCTGATGATCTACTTCCAAAAGATCAACTGTTGAAAACCCTGTAGAACATGGTTCTACTCTGACACACTTGGGATCTCCATGAGTTGGACTTCACAGGACAGTGCCTTTCCTATTTTTGCTCTTGAAAAGAGATCACTGCCATTACTCACTGTGATAGCATGTATCTGACCACTTCCAGGAATGTGGTTGTTAGGTGCTGTTGAGTTGAGTCTGACTTATAGTGACCCCATGTTACACAGTAGAACTGTCCTATAGCATTTTCCAGACATTAATTTTTACGGGTGCAGAGCACCAGGTCTTTCTCTACAGAGATATCAGACAGATTAAAAAATCAAACCAAACCAAACCTACTGCCATCGAGTCAATTCTAACTCATAGAGAACCTATAGGACAGAGTAGTACCGCTCCACTGGGTTTTTAAAGAGCACCTGGCTGATTCGAACTGCCGACCTTTTGGTCAGCAGGCATAGCACTTAACTACAATACCACCAGGTTTTCCCAGGGTAGATTGCAACCACTACACACACACACACACAAAAACCCAAAGCCATTGTCATTTAGTCAATTCTGATTCACAGCGACCCTGTAAGACAGCAGAACTGCCTCATAGGGTTTCCAAGAAGTGGCTGGTGGATTCAAACTGCCAACATTTTCATAGCAATGGTAGCTCCCAACCATTGTGTGACGAGGGCTCCAAAGCCACAAGGAAAAGCAAAAATGGCTATGGTTTCATTTTCTTTGATAGTGTAGATACTTAGGTCAAGGACCAATTCTCTCCCTTTTTCTTTTTCTCACTCTCAAGAGAGAGAGAGAGAAAAAAAAAGAGAGAGAGATTTATTCTGAGGAACTGGCTCATGCAATGGTGGGGGCTAGCAAGTCTAAAATCTATAGGTCAGATAACACCATGGAAATTCTAGCAGTTTCGTGTCCCAAGCTGATAAAGTAGGCAGTGGAAGACAGACAGGAATTCTGGTGTGATATGTATTTATAGTCTGGTGCCCCTCGTATCAGAGTAGACTAAGTTGGGAGCCAGAACTTCTGTCCCAACTTGGCAGTAACAGGAGGGTGCATCACTCCCTGCCCTGTTCCCCCTCCAGCTGGCAAGATGTCAAAGAATATACACTAAAACAAAATTTAAGTAAGATTCAGAGTCTCATTATATGTTACCCCAAATGCAAAGATATTGTTGAAAATCATTTGTCATAAACTTGCTTGAATGAGAAAAGATAATCAATGTATGCCAACATTGAGGTGACACAGATGTTGAAGTTATTGGACAAAGATTTTAAAGCAGACAGTAAAAATGCTGTAATGAGCAATTACAAACATGCTTTGAAATGTGTGATAAAAGTCTCCATAAAGAAATAGAAGGTACAACAAAGAATCAAATGGATATTTTACAGTTGAAAAATATAATAAATAAAATTTCATTGGGTGTATACTTTCACCTAAAATACAATAAAATATGTATTTTTAAAAACTTCATTGGATGGGGTCCACAGTAGAATGGGGAGGATAGAGGGAACAATCAATGCCCTTAGAGATAAATAATAGAAATTACTTGATCTGAACACAAAGAGAAAACAGAAAAAGAAAATGAACAGCTCTCCAGGCTATAACAAAAGTTTCAGCATTTGTGTCACTGGAATCCCAGAGAGAGGAGAGACAGGATGACGCTGACAAAGTATTAAAAGAAGTAATGATCCATCTTTGGCACAAAAAAAGGCACGGGGACATAAACCTACCTATTCAAGAAAATAAGTGAACTCCAAACCGGTTAAACCCAAAAAATTCCATTTCAAGACATGTTTTAGTCAGCTTGCACTGCTCTAACAGAAATACCACAGAGATGGCTTTAACAAAGGAAGGTTTATTCTTATACAGTCCGGTAGGCTACAAGTCCATATTCAGGATGTCAGCTCCAGGGGAAGGCTTTCCCCTGTGTAGGCTCTGGAGGAAAGTCCGGTATTGCATCAGTCTTTGTCCAGGGAGCATCTTGGTGCAAGAACCTCAGGTGTGAAGGACGTGCTCTTCTCCTGGTGCTGCTTGCTTGATGGTAGGAGGTTTCCAATTCTCTGCCTGCTTCTCTGTCTTTTTATCTTTTGTAGGACGAAAGGATTAAGGGTGGGGCAGGCCATACTCCAGGGAAACTCCCTTTACAGTGGAGCAGAGAGGTGATCCTATGAAAGGACTTACAGCCCCACCCTAATCCTCTAACATACAGCATGGGAAAACCGGAAAATGGGAGACAGTCACAAGATACTGGGAATCATAGCCCAGCCACATGGCCACACATATTTTGGGGGGGACACAAGTCAATCCATGACAAGACATATTGTACTCCAATTTCTAAAAACTAAAGAAAAAATATCTTGAAGACATCCAGAAAGAAATGATGTCTCACTTACAGGGAAAAATCTACTTGAATGGCAATGTATTTTTCATCATCTATCATGAAGACCAATACAACATTTTTTGAGTGTTGAACGAAAAGAATTATCAACCCCAAATTGTGTATTCCAAGAAATTGTCCTTCAGAAATCAAGAAGAAATCAAGATATTTTCAGATGAAGAAAAACTAAGAGCATTTGTTGCTAGCAGATCTACCCTAAAAGAATGGCTAAAGGAAGTTCTTGAAACGGAAAGAGTATGACTAAAAGACACACAAGCACATACAGCAATCTTGGAACATCAGAAAGGATGAAAGAACAACACAAAGCGCAAACATGGATAAATACAGTGAACTTTCCTTCTCCTCTTAAATTTTCTGAATTGTTCAGTGGTGAGGGAAACATCATAACATTGTCTGTTATAAGTAAGGGAGGGTAAAAGGTCTTAAAGAGAAATGAAATTTTTACACCTCACTGTGATAAGTTATGTATACATAATACCTACAGCAACAAGTGAAAAAGATCGGCATTAAGAGATATTTTGAAAAACACTGTAAATGAATAAAAATGGAATTCTAAAAAGTGTTCAAGTAATCAAAAGGAAGGCAGGGAATGAAAAAGAGACATGAAAAACAGAACAAACAGAAAACAAAAACAAAATGGCAATCTTAAATCACAGCGTGTTAATCATTACTTAAAATGTAAATGATTTAAGCTCCCCAATTAAAAGACAAAGCGTGCACATTAAAGGAAAAGACCCAACTGTATTCCAAGACACTATGTCAAGTGAAAAAAAATTTTTTTTTAAGGTCACATACTGTTTTGTTTAAGTATATAAGATTCTTGAAGTGACAAAATGGTAGAGATGCAGAACAGATTAATGTTTACCTGGGGTTAGAGATGGAAATGGTGTCAGCAGAAAGTGGGTGAGACTACAAAGGGGTAGCACAAGGGGATCTTTGTGGTGGTGGAATAATTCCATTCTTGCTTCTGGTGTTGGTTATAAGAATTTACACATGTAATAAGATAGTATAGAACTCTGCATATAATTGTACCAATGTCCATTTCCTGTTTCGATACTGTAACATAAGATGTTACTGCTGCTGAAACTGAGTCAAATGGAAAAAGGACCCCTCTGTACACCTTTTAAAACCTCCTGTGAATCTGCAAATATTTAAAGATAAAAAATTTAAAAAAATAATTATTCTCAAACTTTGATGCTTTTTTTGATGATTAAAATACTCCAATAACTCTTCTCCTACTCAGAATTTTTTAATTTTATAGTGCTTTAGGTGAAAGTTTATGGCAAAAACTAGTTTCACATTAAAAAATTTATACACATATTGTTTTGTAACATCGGTTGCAATCCCTGCAGTGTGGGAGAGCTCTCTCCCTTTCCACCCTGAATTCCCTGTGTTCATTTTCCGGCTATCCTATCCCTTCCTACCATCTCCTCTTTGCTTTTGGACAGGTGTTGCCCATTTAGTCTCATACACTTGATTGAACTATGAAGCATATACCTCCCATGTACGACTGTTTGTTTCTCAGATGTGTGACTGTGTTATAGCCCTGCCTAATCTTTTGTTGAAGGGTAAACTTTGGGAGTGGCTCAATTCTGAGTTAGCAGGATGTCTAGACACTATAGTTTTGGTGATCCTCCAGTCCCCTTCAGTACTTTGACACTTTTGATAGTCGTTACCATTGTTCTGTAAATATTTCCAGCTCTCAACTTTTGGGGTATACTAAAATTAATCGTATTTTCTTGCCATCTTTGAAGTTAGATGTTTCTACATGGTTTAACTTGACCGCTAAAGTGCATGCCAAAGAGACTTGGGGAGGAAGTCTAAAGACAGCAAGTAATCAGCAAGTGCTTTTCCTACTGTTGTATTTACCAATGAATTCTGGTGAGCTGATGTGGATTCTTCTTCAGTCTGGCAAAGCAGAGCCCCCACTGACCATTGGGGGCATGGAGCATGAGACAGAAAGGAACTTGCATCGTTTTAATCCACTGGGGATTGGGGCTTTTGGATACAGCTGTCCAGTACAGCACTGTAACTATTAGTCACACTTACTTGCCCTTTTCTTTGCCAATGGCTCTTGTGTCCTATCAAGAGATGAAGCCCTGGTGGTCCTGTGGTTAAGCTTTGGGCTGCTAACCAAAACATTGGCAGTTCACAGTCCACCTGCTGTTCCCCGGAAACCATATGGGGCAGTTCTATTCTATCCAGTAGGGTCAGTCTGAGTCGGAATCAACTCAAAGGCAATAGATTTTCTTTTATCACCAGACACAAATCTACGGTGCCTTCCTGACTGCTTGTGATGCTTTTATGTACCCATGACTGCTCTGACCACCCTGTGATGGGCTCCATCGTTTGCACTTATCTGTAATCACCACCCAGTGACTCTAAGAGGACCCAATGTTTCTGCCTGCATCTACCATGCCCCATTTCTTTTCTGGACCTTGAAGCAGAGAGTGATTGTGACAGTCATGATGTGCCAAGGTCCAGGGGCTATGGAAAAAGAAGCACATCCATATTCCTGAGTCTTCAGCCACCAGGCAGGACTGTGCAGATTTTGGTTGGCAAAAGAAAAAACAACGAGTAAAATATAAAATGGTTGCATTTACATGTAGAGTAAAATTATGACGTGCTTTGTGGCATTTGATTCCTATGTGGACCTGTCTTTGCTCATTCTGTTTCAACAGCACCTCCTTCTGTTTCTCTGTAACCTGTCAGGGTGTCTGGCACACAGTTCTGTATAAAAGATCCTACCACATAGATTTGTTATTCTTTGATAGTTTCCACTGCTTTCTCCTCACTGAAACCAACTGATTCCCTTGCTTTCTAGCTAATATTGATTGAACAACTGGGTCTTAATCATAGATTAAAACAATAACTGAGCACCACCAAAGACAGCCCTGATGGGGCACACAATGTTGAGTCACTGTGGCAACATGAGAAAAAGAGGGGTGCAGCTTGAGAGCTCTGCTAAAACAGCACAGTTCATGGTCCAGCAGCCTGGAGGATCCCCTGGGAGCATGGCCTCTAGACTTGCTGCTGCTCCTGATCAGAAAACACTACTAAGGTCAACTCTTCAGACAAAAATGAATCGGACTTGGGGACACAATGTGACCATATGGTGTGTATACATTATGGTTCTATGCATTTATAGGATGCTGTCCTACTGCTCTCCTTCTAGATGGGAGAGAAGAGATGTAAAGGAGAAGACAGGAGCTTGTTAAGAGGATACTGCAAATATAGAATGAATAGGAGGAATGTGCTGTCACTAGGCAAGGACAGCAGAAGGAGCTACAGATATGCAGGCACACAAAATTAATTTAGATTGTATACTTTCACTCAATCACAATAAAAAAAAGAATGTTAGCATCACTCAGAGATAATATCTGTTTTAAAGAGAGCCTTAGAGAAACAACGATTTGCTCAAAGGAACTGCTGCTGCCCATGTGTGCAGCTCAAGAGCTGTGGTGGAAGGTATACAGGGGCACACGAAGAAGACAACTTCATGAGCGATAGTCTATGTCAATTTATCTCCATTAATTTTTATTCTTGGGATACAGGTCTTCCAAGGCAAAACCACAGACTCCCAGGTGATGCAAATAGTTTCTGCTCTACTGCTAACCTAAAGGTTGAAAGTCTGAACCTACTGAGCAGCACTGGGGGAATAAAAAAAGGCTTGGCGGTCTACTTTCAGTACAGCCAAGAGAACCCTATGGAGCAGTTTTATTCTGTAATACAAACACGAAATCACCGTGAGTCAGAATCAACTGTATGCCACTGGCAAGAACAGCACAACAGTGGTAAAATCATAGAAATCAGGGAAAATCCTTCATTAAAATCCAGAGAAGAAAAATCATACCTCTCTCTGGTACAATGTAGTGCTCCTGTTGAAGCCGCATCTGCACCACTAGAGAAGTCTAGAGAGTCAAAGTGCCTCACGAAGGGAGACAACAACATCGTGCAGAGCGATGCATCACTTAATATGGTCCTTCTAGCCATGGTCTTTGTGACTTCCATACAATGACTGGATGTGAACCACGTAACCAAGGTACACGGGACCCTAAAGAGGTGTCACAAATGGGGGCATGTGTCAGCTTGCATAGGTCATGCTTTCCAGAATGAGGTGGCTGTCTTCTATTTTGTGATCTGATCTAATTTTCCTAGTTATCCTGCATTTCACATGTTGTAAATCCTGATCTCTATATGTTAACGAGGTAGGATTAGTGTGGGGTGTGCCTTGGGTGACAGCCTTGCAGGAAAGAGTGTCTCACCCACATCACTACGCATATCATACTCTTCCCTGGTGTGTGTCCTCCATCTGAAGTACATACATGGGTGCTCTGGTGGGGCTCTCCAGCTGTGCTTGGATCTTGTGTCTGCCTTGCCATTGACTAATATCTGGTTCTTGGGACTTGAGCTGGTGACTTGCCATCTGACCTGCTTATTCTGGGATTCATCAGCTTCTACAGTCTCATGGGCCAGTGGTATATCACCTGACCTGATTCTTCAGCTTCCACAGCCTTGTAAGCCAGCTGCCTGTTGTCTGGCCTGACAATTTGGGCTTATTAGCCCCTCCAGCCACTTGGAAAACGTGGTGGCATTGTGGTTAAGTGCTATGGTGTTAACCAAAAAAGACCACAGTGCAAATCCACCAGGCACTCCTTGGAAACTCTATGGGGCAGTTCTACTCTGTCAACAGGGTCTCTATAAATTGAGATGGACATGATGGTGGTGGGTTTGGTTTTGGTTTTTGGTTTGCAGCCACTTGAGTTAGAATAAGTCTTCTCCCAGTGCTGCTTTCTTGATGGTGTGAGGTTCCCAATTCTCTGCTTATTGCCCTCTTTTATCTCACATAGAATGAAAGGATAAAAGGTGGTACAAGCTACACTCCAGGGAAGTTTCCTTAGCAAGGGTGTTGCAGTCCGTCCCTAATCCTCTTTTAACATAATCATCCTATCTATTAGACACAGGCAGAGATTAGGATGTATAGCACAGGAAAATCACAAACCAATGGGATTGATAGACTAGCCAAATAGCTACACACATTTTTGGGGGGAGGGAGGGGACACAGTTCAATCCATGACAGGATATAATTTAAAATACCATGGCTTGGACCAGATGCACCTTAGTGTTCAAGGGGACATCCTGACTTTTCAACATTTTAAACGGTTTTGCTCCAGCAGATTGTTCCAATGATGTTTGTTTTCCAATTTCATGACTGGTGCTTCCACAGGTGTTGATGGTTATACAAAGTTGTGAAAATGAATGTTATCAACTCATACAATCAAATTTTCCACTGTAGTGAAGGATCATCACTTGGCACTTCCCCAAAAATGTCCTCAGCGGCTTTTTTTTTTGGTTTTTGCTTTATTTTAAATATATATATATATTCATTTTTTTTATTGTTATTAAGTGGAAGTTTACAACCCAAGATAATTTGCATATAGAATCCTGAGCACCTGCTTCTCCGCAACTGGATCTGCTCTCCTCACCCTGTGACAGCATACTCTTCTTTTCTACTCTTCCACAGCCACCGAACCAGCACTTGTCTCCTCCCATCCACCCTCTTCTCTCCCCTCTGAAAAGAAACCAGTAGAACAGCCTCGTATATATATTAAACCATAAATTAAACTACCACCTGCATCACTCTGTGTCCGCAGGTCCATTCTTTGTCTGTGGCTTTGGCTTCAGTATTGGTTTCAGCTCTGGGCTAGCAGTAAGACTAGGGGCCATGGTCCCAGGGGACCATCGAGGGTGTTGGACCATCAAGCCTGGTCTTTTAATAGAGTTCTAGATCTGCACAGCCCTTTCTATCACGCTATGTCAGGGACACTACATCGCGTCCCCTGACAGGGCTGTCTTTGGTGGTGGTCAGGCACCATCGAGTTCTATTCTCCTTGTCTGCCAAACCTATGGGTCTTTCTGTCTCTTGGACTCATTTTTCCTCATGTCTTTGATGTTCTCTGGGTGGGCTAGGACCAACTGACATTCCTTAGATGGCCGTTTGCTGGAGTTTAAGACTCTAGATGCCACTCACCACACAGGGTGCAGAATACTCTCTCAGAAAAAGACTAGTTATGCCAATTGACCTCTATGTTCCCTGAAAACATGGCCCCCAGACCCCTGTCCCCACTGCTGTGTCCTTTGAAATATTGAGTTGAATTTAGAAAACCTTTCAACTTATGGTGAGGTCTGGTTATGCTGACCTGCCTTCTACTGCACGCGGTCACCTCCTTCTCCTAAACTGAATTCCTATTGACTAATCTATGAATAACCCTCTCCCTTCCTCTGCATTCTTGTAGCCATCAATGGGTATTTTCTTCTGTGCATAAGTCTTTTCTTAAGTCCTTATAATTGTAGTCTCATACGATATTTGTCCTTTTGCAACTGACTGAATTGACACAGCATAATGTCTTTCAATTGATTCTAGGCTATGAGATGCTTCCTAAAATCATCATTGTTCTTTGTCATTCCACAGTGTGCCATTGTGTATATACACCAGTTTGTTTATCTATTCATCTGTTGATGGGCACTTACGTTGATTCCATTTTTTTGCTATCGTGGACAGTGCTGCAATAAACATTCATGTGCATGTATTTGTTCATGCGACAGCCCTTATTTCTGTAGGATATATTCCAAGCAGTGGGACTGCAGGATTATATGTTATTTCTATTGCTAGCTTTTTAAGAAAGCACCAAATTCTTACCAAAGAGGCTGTACCATTTTACATTCCCACCAGCAGTATAGAAGAGTTCCAGTTTCTCAACACTCTCTCCAACATTTGTTGTTTTGTGTTTTTTGGATTAGTGCCAACCTTGTTTAGGTGCGATAGTATCTCACTGTTATTTTGATTTGTATTTCTCTAACAGCTAATGACTGTGAGCATTTCCTCATGCGTCACTTGGCTGCCTGGATGTCTAATTTGGAAGAGTGTCTGTCCATGTCCTTTACCCATTGTTTAATTGGACTATTTGTCTTTTTCTTGTTATGTTGCAGTACCTTGTAGATTATGGAAATTAGACATTGATCAGATACTTAGTTGCCAAATATTTTTTCCCATTCTGTAGGCAGTCTTTTTATTTCTTGATAATGTCTTGAGATGAGAATAAGTGTTTGATTTTTAATAGTTCCCATTTATCTATTTTCTCTTCTGCTGTTTGTGCATTGTTGGTAATATTTGGTAGTCTGTTTAAACCATGTATAAGGGCTTCTAATTGTTGTCCCTATTTTTTTCTACCATGATTTTTATTATTTTAGATTCGACATTTAGGTCTTTGATCCATCTTGAGTTAGTTTTTGTGTAAAGTGAGATATGGGTCTTGTTTCAGTTTTTGCAGATGATAGCCAATTTTGCCAATACCATTTGTTAAAGAAGCTGTTTGCTCTGCAGTTCATGGCCCTTGTGTTTTTGTCAAACACTAGCTGTTCATAGGTGGATGGTGTTGTTTCTGGACTCTTCATTCTGTTCCAGCCAGCCAGGTGCCATCGAGTCAGATCAGACTCATGGTGACCCTAGAGGTCAAAGTAGAACTGCCCTCTAGAGTATTCAGGGAATGCCTGGTGGATTTGAACTGCTGACCTTTTGGTTAGCAGCGGTAGCGCTTAACCTACTACACCACCAGGGTTTCCCTATTCTGTTCCATTGGTCTATTATACATATATATGTATATTTTAATTACAAATCAGTTGAACTTTTTGCAACCAGATCAAAGAGTGACTGTTATCCTGGGCTATCTAATGATACAGATAGACCTTTTTTTCCTCAGTTGCTTTATTAAGCTTTAATTTACATACCATAACTTTTACATTCTCCACTTGTCTGTTTATCATACTGTGGGGTCTCGCATGTTGCTTTGATGCTGGAAGGTATGCTACTGATATTCATACGGTAGCAGGATCACACATGGAGAACAGTTTTCAACTGAGCTTCCACACTAAGACAGACTAGGAAGAAGGACCTGGAATTGTATTTCTGAAAAGAATTAGCCAGTCAAAACCCAATGAAAAGCAGTGGAACATTGTCAGATATAGTGCCTGAAAATGAGCCCCAGGTTGAAAGACACTCAAACGACGACTTGGGAAGAGCTGTCTCTTCAAAGCAGGGTAGACCTTAATGACATGAATGGAGTTAAGGCTTCATTTGCTGATACGGCACAACTCAAAAGAAGAAACACCTGCAAATACCCATTAATAATTGGAACCTAGAAGGTATGAAGTACGAATCTAGAAAAGTTGGAAATCATCAAAAATGAAATGCAACACACAAACATTAATATCCTAAGCATTAGTGAACTGAAATGTACTAGTATTGGACATTTTGAATCAAACAATCAGATGGTTTACTATCCCAGGAATGAAAACTTGAAGAGGAATGGTGTTGAATTCATCATCAAAAAGAACATTTCAATATTTGTTCTGATGTACAATGCTATTAGCGATAGGATATTAGCCATAAGCCTTCAAGGAAGGCCAGCTAGTATGACTATTATTCAAACTTACACACAACCACTAAGGCCAAAGATGAAGAAACTGAAGATTTTTACCAGCTTCTGCCGTCCAAAATTAACAGCAGCAGGTTTGGTTTGATTTGTTAATGACCAGTGATACTGGGCATCTTTTTGTGTAACTGCTGACCATTTAAATATCTTCATTGGTAAAATATCTATTCTGCCCATTTTTAATTGGATTAGTAGTGTTTTTTATTCCTGAGTTGTAAGAGCTCTTTATATATTCTGGATACAAGTTCTTTATTAGACATACGATTTGCAAATCTTTTCTCCAAAGATAGTGTATTTTTTAAAGACATACATTTGAATTTCACAATTAACAGGCTAATACTCAGTTTGTTTCAAATATTTACTCAAGTACTTTGAAAAAGTAACTTTGAATGTTTATTTTTGAATATTCAAAAAATGTAGGTAAGCACAAAACAGGATAATAAAATTCCAAAGATCATTCTTGTTAACATTTTTTGCTTGCAGACTTTTAAGTCTGTCAACATATGCAGCATTTACATATATATATTATACGTCACCATGAGTCAGATCCAACTCAATGGCACTTAGCTGGCATCACACATACGTATATATACATACACACATATGCATATACGTATATATGTATGTATGTATCTATACATACGTGTATATGTATATATATATGGAAACTCTGGTGGCATAGTGGGTTAAGTGCTGCGTTTGCCAACCAAAAAGTCAGCAGTTCAAATCCGCCAGGCACTCTCTGGAAACTCTGTAGGGCAGTTCTATCTTGACTTCTAGGGTCGCTATGAGTCGGACTCAACTTGACGGCAGTGGGTTCCGGGCTTGGGATATACGTATATATATGGGACCTTGGTGGTGCTACATCTGCTAGCCAAAAGGTTGGTGGTTGAAATCTGCCAGGTGCCTCTTAGAAACTTTATAGAGTAGTTTTACTCCGACCTATAGAGTTGCCATGAGTTGGAATCGACTGCATGGCAGTAGCTATCTACACACACATACACACACACCTGCATTTTAATGGGACAATTCAAGTAATAGAGTGTCCTTGAGTGGTGCAAATGCTTTGTCTTCCACTAACGTTTGCGCGGACTACTGACCTAATGATTGGCTGTTCAAACTCACCCAGAAACAGGTTGGAAGAAAGTCCTGGGGCTCTGCTTCCGTAAAGATCAATGCCAAGAAAACCCTATGAAGTACAGTTCTATTTTGCAACACATGGGATCACTCTGAGTACAAATTAAACTAACAGCAACTTGTTTGCGTCTCATATAATTCCAGTTCCTGGTTAGGTGCAACAGCAGCAAATCTCTGAATGATTTCAGTGGAATTTATTAAAAGAACGGTTGGTTATGCACACTGCAAGTCACAGAGGACCAGAGTCCAGGGAGATACCAACTGTGGATGCTGGAATTAGCGTCAAGCGGAAGTGTTTCCCATGGAGGTAAAACAGAAGGTCCCTCTCAGGTCATTGTGGAGGAGACACTTTCTGAAACAGTCCCTGTTCTGAAAGGGGATTGGGCTTTTGTCCCCAGAGGCCTAGCTGCCTCTTTCCGGTATCTTCTGGGTGAAAACTTCCCCTCTGGATCCTGGACCTGCTGCATCCCAATTCCCCGGCAAGGCGCGGGACTCAACAGTGTCAGAGGAAGGCGCCACCGACAGTCCTTTAACTACCAGCCCTTCTCAGCCAGTCCACAGGGTCACAAGTGGCTTCGTGCTCAGCCCCAGGGCTGATCCAGAGCCTCTACGACGTGCTGAAGGCACTTCCCTCTTCTCCCACCCTCGTGATGCTCGACGTGAAACGGGCAGAGTTTTATTTTACGTGCTGCGGCAGCCTCTTTGTCAGCGCACAGGTTCAGGTGCGGACCACTCGGCCCAGACGACACAGCCGAGCCAGTCGCAGACAGGTCTCCATTCCAGGGGCCCTGGACCGGTCGCCTTCAGCCCACGCCCCCCTGCTGGCCGCTCGGCCGCACGCCTGTCGGGCAGGGAGAGGCAGCGAGAACCACTACCGCGGGGCGCCGCCAGCAGCGCCGCAGGACCGGGGGCGGGGAGGCGGTGCATCGAGTGAGGCACGCGCCCCCGCCTCCCCCGCGCAGCCGCACCGGCTGCCGCCGCCGCCGCCGCCGCGGAGCACGCCGCGCGCTGTGAGAACCGCGCCCGAGCGGCCTGCGCGGGCGGCCTGCGGCCACGGCCCGCGGCGTAGAGGGTGCCCGGGCGAGCGGCAGCGCCGGCGGCGACGGCATGCGGGACGGCCCTGAGTAGCGCGCCAAGCCCGTGGAGGCCGGGCGCGGGGACGGGGGCGGGCGCGACGGAGGCGGGGCCCGGGTCGGGCCCGCCCGCCCGCTAGCCCGCCGGGGGAGCCGCCGGCAGTGGCCGAGAAGGCGGCGCGGCGGACGGCGGCCGGAGAGTATCGCCCGCGCTGCGGCCCGCGGGACCGCGCGGCGACCGCCCGGGCCGGCCCGAGGAGCGCCCGCCGCCGCCGCCGCCGCCGGCGCGCGCGAACCGAGGTGAGTGCCGCCCGCGCCTGGGCTGTCCCGGAGCCGCGGCGGCTCGCGCGGGGCCGGCGGTGGAGGAGGAGGAGGAGGCCCGAGTCCGCGTCCCCCGTGCCTTTGTGGCCGCGCTGCCGTGGGCCGGGGCGCGGACGCGCTCGGCGCCGTGCGCGGGTCTGGGACTCTAGGGCGGTTGGACACGCGGCGTCTCTGGTTGGCAGCAGCGGAGAGGAGCGAGTTTCCGTTCTACTTTGACATTGAGTTAGAACCGTTTTTTCTTTAGAAAACGGAAGTTTGTTGTATTGACCAAAAATATATCTAAATATGGCTTCTGGTTTGGGCCGTGCGGTACTTGGAGCCTGGGTACCAGGCTGACCCTCGCTTGGCCGACTCGGCGGGGGAGGGGAGGACGCGCCAGCCGCCCGGGGCGGGGGCTCCCCGGCCAGCTGCCCACGTAGAGCACCCGGCCTTGAATTAACAAACGTGTGTGGATTGGAAGTAGCGAACTTTAGGTGATGGTCAGCCCTTCCTAGAAGAATGAATGAATGAAATGTCATTTACTCATCCGCAGTCAATTTAGTTCCCATGTAAAGACTTACCAGGATTGAAATGATTTGCATTGTCATTGGCTCTCTTACCTGATCAACCCTGTTAAATAAAGTCTCCCGACTCTGCCCCCCAACTTATGACCTTGGCCCCATTCTCAAAGCCACTGAGCTAACCAGCCCTGCAACCAGACGTTCTAGTCATTTTCTGGTAAATGTGGGCAGTAGGCAAATCAGTCTTTGTGATCGTGAACTGTTTCTGGAGGGCAGATAATGGAACCTTAATCATACACTATGTGTAATGTATTGCTTTATAATATTTACTGCCAAAACCCCTGAAAGGTAGGAGTGTCTTGCCTTCGTTTCACAGATTAGGCAGCTGAGGCTCTCAGAAGTTACAGCTTGCTGATTTCACACTGATATGCAGCAGAACTGGGATTCAAAGCTAGATCTTATTAGTTCAGTGTTCTTAACCTCATATCTATGCAGTGTTTAGACCTGGGCTAATAAGGTAGCCAGTAACCACATTTGGCTATTTAAATTAAAACGTAAAATTCAGCTCCTCAGTCACACAAGCTGCATTTTAAGTGTCCGATAGCCACACGTCATCAGTGGCTACAACTGGACAGTGCTAAGTTAGATTATATACTCATTTATCAGTAGACGAAAGTTCACTGAGGCCCGTCTGGATATCAGCAGTTTTTAAGTACTGGGTATAGTACAGTGAATTAGAGAAACAAAATGCCCTTGCCTTTACGAAGCTTGCATTTTACATGATAGTTTGAGGATGTTTCTGTGGTACTTTAGAGCCTTGTTATTCAAAGTATACTTGGTGGACCAGCACCATGAGCCTCACGTGGGGCTTTTTGGTAGTACTGTACACTCTCAGGTCCTCCTCTGCAGCAACTGAATTGTAATCCACTTTAGCAAGATTTACAGGTGATTTATGTACACATTGAAATATGGGAAGCATTTACTCAGAACACAGGTGATAACTGGGTTTAACGAATATTCTGATGGTTTGTTTGGTATGACTTTTAAGAGGTAGGCTGTAAAATTCTTGGGAAGTCATTTATGTTTATGAAAATGCTTGGCTTCTCTAGTAAGGTGTAAGCTTTTTGAGAGCAGAGATTGTGTCTTTCTTTTCCAGCCGTAGATCCCTAGAGCCTTACAATGCTGGTAAGCACTAAAACAAAAGTCACACTGCTGTAGAGTTCATTCTGACTCATAAGGACCCTATAGGACCAACTAGAACTGCTCCCGAGTTTCCAAGGAGTGCCTGGCAAGTTGGAACTGCCTACCCTTTGGTTAGCAGACGTAACACTAAAGCATTACACCACCAGGATTTCCAACACTAACTGGGTACTCAGTAAATGCTTGTTGAGCAAATGAATGCATGTGCTAAGTTGAAACTGGTTGTTAATTGGAAGCATTCCCAGAGAGGATGATAATTCTCATGACAATCCTGTGAGTGCACGGGACCTGTGAAAAAATCGAATCCACTTTTCTGACACGAAACTGTAAAGATCAGTCAAAAAAATGCAGTCTTGCTTCTGTTCTGACACAAGCTGTACATGCAGTACTTCTGACTCTGTCCACCTGGGATCTAGGTCACACCTCACAAGTTAAAGGGCACAGTCCTTCAGGCTGTCAAATCTGCCCAAGACATCAGACTGCTGCAAGCTTGGAGTCCCGGTGACACTCTTGCTTCTGACCTGCTGGCTGCAGATTCTTAGTGTCTCTCTGCCCCTTCAGGGTACCAGCTGTAAACTCAGAGCTCCCCAACAAAAAACAAAACAAAACAAAACAAAAATACCCTCACTTGTTTAATGACAAGTTGAGTCCAACTCATGATGACCCCATGTGTTTATTGAGTTCCATAGGGATTTCTTGGCTTAATCTTTATGGAAGTAGGTCACCAGGCCTTTCTTTTGTAACAATGATGGGTGGTTTCTAACTGCCATCCTTTTGGTTAGTAGTTGAACACAAACTGTTTGCAAAACCCAGGAACCTTTCAGGGGTCCCTAGATCCCCTCGGTTCTGACCTGCTGAGTCCCACTATGACTGTGGGTTTGGTAATTTGCCAGAACAAATCACAGAATTCACGGAAAGAACTATAGTTATGATGACAGTTTTTTTTTTTTTAAATTATGGTTGAGTGGAAGTTTACAATACAGTTCAAATTTGTATGCCCACATATCTGCAGTCCCTCTGCTCTCCTGGCCTGTGACAGCAAACTCCTCCTTTCTGTTCCATATGTGATGACAGTTTTGTTATAACAAAAAGGATACAAATGATGAGACAAATAAGGCGAGGTCTGGGAGGGTTTCCACCAGGGAACTTTCATGTCCAAATCCCATGTGCATCAGTGTCTTTCACCAAATAGGAAGTCAGGGAGCTTGTGGTATAATTCAAACTTCAACCCCTCTCTCTTGAGATCAGTATCATAAAGTTGATAGCACATCACCATGTGGGTCTTCCTGACCTGGCCAGCCCAGCCAGCCACCCAAGAGTCAGTCACCTCACTAGTATAACCTGTTCGGTTAAACGACATGTATGATTACTGAGAAAATTCCAAAGTTTTATAGGTTCTTGCTCAAGAACCAAAGACAACTACCAGATTCTTTGGGTAAGGTTAATGTGAACTGACAAGACCAGAATCGAATACATCTGCTTGTAGCTTTTAGTTGGAAGCTCCAACTACCCAGGCCTGAGTTTCTGCTCCTGGCTTGCTTGGGTGTGTGTTCTGTCGCTCTTTCCTTAGTATTACGAAATAGTAAGTTTGAATCTTAATAATAAATTAGTAACCCTTGCATAGTGTTTTTTTGTTTTGAAGTTGGGAGATGTTCCAAACTTTATTTGAATTTCAGTGGTTTTTTGATTAATATCCCAGATCCAATCCAAGGTACCACATTGCATTTAGTCATCTTGTTTCCTTAGCCTATGACACTTTCCCAGTCTTCCCCTGTTTTTGATAGTCTTGAAGAGTATGTCCTATCTCTCTTGTTGAACAGCTTTCCATAGAACACATAGGATCATCCATTTCTGGGAAAAGGCTCTCATACTTGGGCAGGTGAGGCCACAGCAGGGATAACTTTATCTCTGGTCTTATTTATTAGCATCTTTGTGAGATGCATGTATTGTCATAACTTCAGTACTTTGTTCTTAGTCATAGATTTCCTGGAACACACTTCCCAGTTGGTTGAGCTTTAGAGATGTCACACTGCAGTTGTGAACCACTTTTTTAAAAAAAATAAAATATTTTTTAGGTGAAAGTTTGCACAGCATATGCCCTTCAATGATTTTACACCAGTTGATGATCTCTACCATTAGTTACAATTTTTAGTGTGTCAACATTCTCGCTATTTACATTCTGTTCTGTTTCTATTGCTCTAGCTCCTCTTTCCCTCCTGTGGTCTCATTTTTGGTGAAAGACGCTGATGCACATGAGATTTGGACATGAACGTTCCCTGGTGGGAACCCTCCCAGACCTCGCCTTATTTATCTCATCATTTGTACCCTTTTTGTTATAATAAAACTGTCATCACATATGGAACGGAAAGGAGGAATGTGCTGTTGGGTAACTTTATACTCTTCGGTCTCTTACAGTTAATTGTTTAAGGGAGCACATCACTTACAGGCAATATTATTTATAAGCCAATATATTTTTGCCTAAAGGTAACCTGCAGAAACAGCTTCAATTCCAAGTTCAAAGAGTATTTTAGGGTGGTAGTCTCAGGGGCTTCTGTAGACTCAGTTGGTCTGATGTCTGGCCTTTTTTTTTTAGGAATTTGAGTTTTTTCCTACATTTTTCTCCCATTGTATCTGGGATCTTTTTTAAGATCCCTGGTTGGAACAAACCTGGTAGTAACAGGGCACTGTCTCATTCTAATCTCAGGTTTGAAGAGGCTTTTGGTTTGTGTGGGCAGTTTAGTTACAGACAAGTTTTCTCATTACGCCTTTGATTTCTTTCATTCTCTTTTGGCCGTATGAGTTGAGACAAATAGTTGTATCTTAGATGGCCTCTTGCAAGGTTTTAAGACCTTAGACACTACACCAAAGTCAAATACAGAACATTATCTTTGTGAACTATGTTACACCAGTTGACTAAGTCGTCCCCCAAGACTATGATCCTAAATATTTTGATTCAGTAAATCAATTCCTTAGGTAGTTTGATTGTATCTAGGAAGCTTCCATAACTGTGCACCTGACAGGGTTATTTATGTGGATATATATGCCACACATGTGAACAAGTATGCAAGAGCCTATATGCACCACATCTGTGCATATACACATTTTTGTTTGTTTCTACTGTTGCAACACTGTATATATTAATAGTATTTACCCAAAGTATCTCTCTCTCTTGTGTGCATCTAGAGTATATTTACCTTGATCAAGTTGTGCTGACTTCATCCATATTTAAGATTGCCTTTTCCTTCACCAAAGTTAACAAGTGTCTCCTCCCTGGAAAGTTGATTGCTATTCTTTTCCCTCCCAAACATCAAAGAACTTTGCTTTCTGTGTATGTGTTTATTCTTGACTTTCCTTAATAATGGGACTATACAATATTTCTCTTTTTGTGATTGACTTGTTACCCTCAATGTGATGTCCTCCAGATTCATCCATGTTGTAAGATGTTTCACAGACTCATCATATTCTTTGTAACCAAAACAAAAAAATAAACCATTACCATCAAGTCGATTGTGACTCAACAACCTGGTAGGTCAAAGTAGCCCTGCCCCATAGGGTTTCTGAGGAGTGATTGATGGATTTAAACTGCCTGTTTTTTTGGCTAGTAGCTGAGCTCTTAATCAGTGTGTCCTTGGGGCTCAATATTCTTTATAGTTGTGTAGTATTCCATGGTGTATATGTACCACAAGTGCGTGTCTGGTTGATGAGCACTTACTTGTTTCCGTCTTTTTCTGCTGTGAAGAGTCCTGAAGTGAACGTGAGTGTGCATGTCTGTTTGTGACCATTGCTGTAACATTTCTAGGGTGTATACCTAAAATTGGAATAGCTGGATTATGAGGTGTATGAACCACTATTTTAAAATATACTGATTATTTAAAAAAGCTGGGCAGAGGTGGAGGAGAAAAAAAAAGAGATAGGAGAGATCAGAAAAGAGAGGCAGAAGGCAAGAGAGAGACCAAGAGGAGGAACAGAGTGACAAATAATGAAAGAAAACGAATGCGGTAGCTATATAGAAGAGAACTAAGAGTGAATGCTTATTGCTTGTTTATTTTTTCAGTTAATATTTACTGAATGCTGAGTGTGTTCTGACTCGATGGCCCTTAGCTGGCTGGCTGGCTCAGTGTGTTCCAGACCCAGCGCTAGATATTGAAGGTAACTGGATAAGGACAGCATTAAACAACAGAAACAAGCAGATGGGTACATAATACTTAGAAATTGTGATGAGTGCTATAAAGAAAAAGTAAAGGATGCTGGGGAAACTGAGGCAAGGGGGAGTTGCTACTTTAAGTTGCCTGGATTGGTGAAGAAGGTGCCTTTGAATAATGTAAATGACATTTGAACCCCGCTCTCTGGCTCTTGTAGACCGTCCATAATTACCCCTACACTACTTATCCATCTCATTTCTGCTATTTTACCACATACACGTGCCTCTGCTGCTACAGGCACTCTATATGTTTCCAGCTCTGTGCCCTTTTTAAACTATCGTTCCCTTTCCAAGATGACCAGGTTTCCATTTCCACTGTCTTTTGTTCAAGGACTTGCTCAAATCTCACTTCCTTTGTGAAGGTTGTCACTATTGACTTCTCTGCCTGTGTTTGTCACCCTACTTGATTACACCGTTTCTGAAAGCAGAGATGATATTTCACATGTACATCTATATGTTCTCTGTTGGTCCAGCACAAAGACATATTCAGTGGATTGGTGGAATTAGTATTGAAGTTGATAAGAGGGTAGTTCTGTTCTGAAGTGTTAATGCTTGGATAGTAAATGAGCCTTGGATCAATGGTGAAACACCAGGTTTTTTTGTTGTTGTTAATTAAACTTTTTATCTTGAGGTTGGTTGTAAAGTTACATGGAGTTACAAGAAACAATACACAGTTATAGCAACTCTTGTGTGTACAAAGTGGAAAAACACCATGTGTGTTTCAAGGCAGTAACCTTTTGGAAGCAGATTGCCAGCATGTCTTCCCAGGAGCCTCTGGGTAGATTCTGCCTGCCAATGTTTTGCCAAATAGTTGAGCACTTCATGGTTTTTGCCACTCAGGGGCTCCACATGGGGTCATCGTGAGTCACAATCAGCTCCACGGCAACTAAATCAACAGTAAATACATAAGAGATCCCAAGTACCCTTT
Organism: Heterohyrax brucei; assembly: GCA_028571685.1. Lineage (NCBI taxonomy): Eukaryota > Metazoa > Chordata > Mammalia > Hyracoidea > Procaviidae > Heterohyrax > Heterohyrax brucei. The sequence goes on from CM053152.1 coordinate 45,200,135, forward strand.
ACATAGTTTTTCTCAATGGTAGTGTTTTGCAGAACTGTAGTATAAGACCTGTAATTCTGATGTCAATACAGTTGCAATAAGAGCATTTCTGTTGCCATAAGGATCTGTCCTGTTGGTCTTCTATGGCCATACCCCAATCCTATCTGCTTCTACTGCGTGTTTGCATCTCCTTGAATCCACCCATTTGATCTCTGCTTCTATGATTTTATCATTTCAAGAATGCTATATAGGCAGTAGGTACCTTTTGTACTGACTTCTCTGGCAAGTCATCCAGATTGTTGCATGTATAAATAGTTCTTTTTATTGATATGGTAAAAAACAGATGAAACTCTGTGCTACAGGTTAGCAGGTAAGCTCGTGTATACTTTGCTTATTGTGTGATCTGTCCCTGGTCTTGATTGCTGCAGCTGTATAAATAAGTCTTGAAATTGGGTAGACCAGTTCTTCCCCCAAGACATAATTTTTTCAGAATTGTTTTGACTGTTCCTGTTCCTTTGCCTTTCCATGTAAACTGTAGAACCGTTGTCTATATTGACCAAAAAAAAAAAAAAAAATTGCTGGAATTTTGATATGAATTGTGCTAAATTTGTATATCAGTTTGGGAAGAACAGACATCTTTAGGACTGTGGACCTGTATCCCTCAGTTAATTTAGATCTTTGATGTCTTTCATTAATGTTATATAGTTTTCGGTGTTTAAGTCTTACACTTGTTTTGTTAAATTCCTAAAGTTGTTTTTTTGTTTGTTTGTTTATGAGTGATTATAAATGGTACTATTTTTTATTTTGGTATCCATGTATTCATTTCTAGTATATAGAAATATAGTTAATTTTTTATGGTGATCTTGTAGCCTGTGATCTTGTTAAACTTATTTAATAGTTGTAGAAGTTTTTTTTTAATGTAGATTCCTTGGGATTTTCTATGTGAACCAATAGTGACATTTTTATTTCTTTCCAATTTATGTACCTTTTATTTCTCTGTTTTTTGGCCTTACTGCACTGACTGAAACATCCAGCACGATGAGGTGGATTGTGAGAGGACGGTTCCCAAACTCAGCCTTTCACCACTAAGTATAATGTTGGCTGTAGGTTTTTTGTAAATTTCTTTGTAACTTGAAGAAGTCCTCCTCTATTTTCCTGAAAGTTTTTATCTTGCATGGTTGTTGAATTTTGTCAGAAGCTTTGTCTGTATCCAATGATTTGATCATGTGATTTTTGTTCTTTAGCCTGTTGGTATGGCTTGCATTGACTGATTTTCTTGATGTCAAGCAAACCTTGCATCCCTGGAATAAACCCCACTTGATCAAGTTGTATAACTCTCTGTATGCATTGCTGAATTCAGTTTACTAATACTTTGTTAAGAATTTTGGCATCTGTCTTTATGAGCTCAAGTGTAACAACAATTGTGGGCATGCGGCAGGACTGGGCAGTGTTTCGTTCTGTTGTATGCAGGGTTACTATGAGTCAAAACCAACTCGATGATACCTAACAACAACAACAACATGTTTTTGATGGTTTTTGGTATGTAGCTTTCTTCTTTCTGTATTTCTTTAACTGGTTTTAGTATCAGGATAACAGTACATAAAAAACTGGGAAGTGTTTCTGGGTCTTGCATGTTTTCTGTCCTTTGACAGGGTGTGCAGTCTGTTGCTTTCTTCTAGTGGAAAATACTTGAATTTTCCTTTTCTGATAGGTTTCTGCCTTACATAAGGTCTGGCTTCCACAGGTTTTGTTATATTTCTTTGAATACTTTTTCTGCCATCCCTCTTTTCCTCTCCTTGCAATGCTGATGACCTGAATGTTAAATCTTTTGTTATTGTTCCATTAATTTCTAAGACTCTTGTCTATTTTTTTTCAGTCTGTTTTCTCTCATTCAGATTGGGTAAGTCTTTAAGTTGATAGTGTTTAAGTTGATAAGAGGGTAGGTCTTTTCTGAAGCATTGGTGCTTGGATAGTGAATGTTGTTCCGTTTTCCGTTTCCTTTGCTGTGTCCCTTCCATTCTGCCATTGACCTACTGAGCTGTTTATTTCAGTACAGTCATGCGTTGCTTATCATCCCTGGTACGTTCTGTGAAATGGAATGTTGTGTGATTTAAATGTTGTCCAAACACCCTGTTAGATACCTAGTCCGTGGATTATGAACATCTGACTTATGGACAACTGATACTGCCATAAAACCTCTTAGATTAAAAATTTGAGTTAAATGCATACAGTGGCTTCTGATGATTAATGTGTATGCTATTTTGTGATGCTGGTGAAATCCTTGAATACTCTGAGAGTGTTTACGTGTTATGTCTTGCTGTGTCCTGTTCTCTGATCAGGATTTCTAAACTCCATTATAATCTGGGACAACAAACATATGTACGGTCAGACATTCCTCAAACTGACGATATGTGGTACATGGCTGTAATTGTATTTTTCAGCTGTAAGGTTCGTAATTGGTTTTTATTTGTATCTTCTTTTTCTTTGCTGAGACTTCGTATTATATGGTGAGGCTTTCAAATTTTTTATTTAAACATGTTTATAATTGCTCATCAAAGCATTTCTGTCATGGCTCTTAAAATTTTTGTCAGATGATGTATCATCTTGGTGTTGTCATCTGTTGATGTGATTTTTCATCAGTTTGAGTTCAGTTCTTGATATGGCAAGTGATTTTTTCATTGAAGCCTGGACTTTTTTTTTTTTAATTATGACTGAGTGAAAATGTACATTCCCATATAAATTTACATCCCCACCTATATGCAGCTTCCACTGCTCTCCCTGCCCGGTGACAGCACACTATTCCTCTCTGCTCCATACATGTCTCCTCCTCCCAACAACCTCCTTTCTCCTCCTCTCCACCCACTCTCCTTCCTCCAGCCAGAGGTCAGCAGGATGATATCCTATGGATGCATAGAACCGTAAAGTGCATCCAATATATGGTCACTGTGCATGACCAAGTCCAATCTGTTTGTGTCCGAAGAGTGGACCTTTGTTACAATTTATGGGGAAGGGCAGCATCAGGGCCAGGGGCCATGCTCCCAGGGGAACCCCGAAGCCGCTGGACCATCAGTTGCGGTCTTTTAGTGGAGATCTCAGGGTGCACCCCTTTATATTCTTGTGTTGCCAGTGAGACTCAACTTAGTGAGCTCCATCGCAGCTATCACTGGTGGTGGCTGGGTACCATCCGGTTCTTCTGGTCCCAAGTCTTTGTAGGCACCCACTCATGTGGTCTCTCTATCTTCTGGGTTGTCTTTACCCCATGTCATTTTGGTCCTTGGTGAGCATCCGTTCCTACTGAGTTGGGACCATTTGCTGTGCCCTCGGATGGCAGCTTGGCAGCTTTTAAGACCCCAGACACCACTCAGCAATATAGGGTGCAGAGAGCCCTCTTAGCAAAATAGAAACCCGGACATTTTTGTATTGTATTGGAAACCCTGGTGGTATAGTGGTTAAGTGCTACAGCTGCTGTCCAGAAGATCAGCAGTTAAATCCACCAGGCTGTGGGGCAGCTCTACTCTGTTCCAGTGTCTCATGAGTTGGAATCGACTTGACGGCAATGGGTTTAATTTGATTTTGGTTTATTATGAGACTGGTTCTTATTTAAAACTGTTTTAGCTGGCTGTGTTTTGACACCACTCAGGCAAAATAAAGAAGACAAGCCACGGGGACTTCAACTTTCGACCACATTAGGGACATAAAACAAGTAATGCCACTTTTTCACTGGTGATGGGAAACGATGGTCTTTGACCTGAAACCTGGGAGGGGAATGAGAGAGCAGAAGAAGAGGATTACTGGTAGTAGTCTTTGACAGGGCTGGAGATCCTTTGATGGGGAACATCTGGGGTTTTTCATTTAATGAGCTATAAGGACACTCCCGGAGAGAGAGGGCCTTGTGACAGCAATTTTTGACAGTAAATGTCCTTGAGTTAGGGAAGAGAATGCAACACTGGCAGCTCATCAGCTGGTCTTTATTGTGACTCTTGTGTCCCGAGGGAAAGTTTGAGGAGTATAAGGGCACCAGGGAGTTGGTTCAGATAGACTGGGATATGGGCCATTGATCAGAGTCTGAGATGGGGCTGCAATACACAAGTAAAGCACAGTATTTATAGCACTAACTGTGTGTCAGGCTGTATTCTAAGTGTTCTAGTTGTATTTGTTCATCCAAACTTTATAACAGCCCTATGAGGTAAATACTTTTATTCCCCCCCATTGTATAGGTGAGGGAGTTATGGCACACAGAGGTTAAAGGTTAAAGCTGGAATCTGACCTGTCTCTATGTCTGTTCATTTAACATTGCGTTCTGTCTCCTGAGTTTATCACCTTTAACCACTGAAATAGGTTGCTTTTCCTAAGGTAGTTTTGGCAAGATTAAGAACTTTGAATGCCAAACAGAAGAGTATGGATGTTCTTTGGAAGGCAGCACATGGGATCTCCATGAGTCAGGGTAGACTCCATGGCAGAGAACAACAGGTGTCATTGAAATATTTTGATGAGGATATTGATTGGCGTGATCAGACATGTAGGTGGGTGATTGTTATTTCCAGATACTAGATGGAGGAGATGACACAAATCTGTGTGTGTTACTCTGACCATGTATAGAGGAACGTACAGGTACAGTTTTAGAGATGGAATCAGATGCACTTTTCAATTGATGAAGAACGGAGAGAAGCCAGTCACTTGATGTCTGAGAGAATGCCACCATTCACAGAAATGGAAAAAAAGAGTTTGTTGAGGAGAGTTAACAGGTGTGTCTTGGGATGTGTCCAGTTGCAGATGCCAGAGAGGAACTCCAGGTGGAACTGTCCTGTGGGTATCAGAATTGGGGGAGTTGATCTTGGGGGCAGAGGTCATATCTGAAGGTAGAGATGAGCATCATCAGCATAAAGGTGATGACAGCAGGGACAGCTTGAGAGGGCTGAGAAACAAACCTTAGGGGGTGCTCACCTTTAGAGATCTAGAGGAGGAAAGGGTGTTTTACATCCTCCTTGAACAAATATTTGTGAAGTATCACCTGTGTGCCACGTACTGTGAACATAAGGTGAACAAAACTTACATGGTTCCTTTTTGATCATACAGCTTAATGGGGTAGACAGAAATAGACACAATTATGTTAAAACAGGGAAGTGACATTTAAGCTGAAATCCAGAGGTCAAAGTTTTTTTAATACAAAGAGTGTAGGCAAGAAGATTCCAGGGCAGAAAAAATAACATGTGCAGAGGCTGTCCAGCAGAAGAGGACTCATTCTCTGTAAGGAGCTGAAAGCTAAGTGTGGCTGAAGGGCCATTGGCACAAGGGAATATATGTGTGATGAGGGTAGAAAAATTGGCATGCGAATGTACTGTGCAGGGCCTTGCTCTCAGTGCTGTTGAAAAGATTTTAAACATACATGTAAGAGAGCTTTGTTTCAGATTTTAAGCCAATCACCCCTGCTGCACTGTGGAGAGTGGATTTGGGTAAGAGACTGAATGGGTGGAGGGGAGACTAGTTAGAAGATTCTGGCAGGGGTACTGAGGTAAGTTGGTGGCCATGGACATATCTGAGGCCAAGAACTGGCCTCTGATGTTTCTGTCATCAAGCGTCTCTGGCCTTCCCCCTCTCTGCCTCTTGCTTTCTCTTCATACTATGTAAATTTATTGTGTTGGTCTGTCCATCTCTGTCCCCTTCTGGTTTGTGAATTCTGAGAGTAAAGCTTTTCTGCTATTGGTCTCTTAAGCACTAGTGCTTATCACCTGAGATAGTCCCCTCACCCTCACCTCCTGCCGTCACTTCTGAGTCTGCAGAACAGAGAAGCAGCTCCCCATAGAGTTTGCAGGGGACACCTGATGGACTCTAACTGCTGAGCTTTTGCTTATAGCAGCTGCAGCTCTTAACCACTACCATCCCAGGGTTTCTGTCACCTGACTAAAGATCACTAAGTGCTGAATAAATCAGTGTACTTATTTTTAGAGGGGAAGACTATGGTCAGGTTTTAAGGTGAGTCTTTTTCCTGTTGTTTTTTTCCCCTGAGAGAAACTCCAAGAGATTGTTAGCAGTGTTTCAGGAGGGAAGGAGCTTGCGGGGTATTTGGAATCTGCAGCACACTGGATAAAAGGCTCAGCAGTTCGAACTCACCAGCCACTCTGTGATAGAATGATATGGCAGTCTTGATTCAGTCAATGTTTACAGCCTTGGAAATCTTCTGGGGCAGTTCTGCTCTGTTCCTGCAGGGTCACTATGTGTTGGAATCCAGTGTATGCCAACAAATTTTTCCCTCTGTGAGGGGAGCATATGTCTTTGTGGCATTCAGAATGTTTGCAGGTGTCAGATCATTGGAGGTCTGTGTTATTTCCTCACAGAGAGGGCTAGAAGAAGGTAAAATCAGCAGAGTCAATGGGAGGAGGCCTTATGAAGGAGAATGGTGGTTACTGACATCCAGTGCTGTTCATCAGACAGGAATGTGAAATGATTTTTTGCTCTTGACTGTGGTTTCAGCAGAGGTAAGAGCAGAAAGCATGTTACAAGTAGGAGCAAATGCATGGTGACAAAGTAGTGACAGTAAACACAGACCATTCTGAGGACATAATATGGAAACGGGAAAGGAGAGTGTACTTGCAGTCGGGGTAGTTGAAGAAAAGTTCTTAGGATGGAAAGGGGCAGAACTGATTTGTAGGCAGTAGGGTGTGGCTTTCAAGAGCCAGAGAAGCAAGGTAGATTGGAGTCAGTGTGGGGCTGGTGGAATGACAAAAGGGGACTGTGGTGCACTGGAGATGGGAGGTGTCCCATGGAAAGGGGGTGACCAGTAGTCAGCACCCTGGATTTTGCTCTTTGAGTGTGCTCTGTCAGTGCTGGCATAAAACTGGTCAGACAAGCCAGAAACCTTGATTTTTAAGTGAAATGTCTTGATGTTTAAATGGTGACAATTAATAGAAAAATTTTTTTTCTGGGAAAGCAAAGTCCGCCATCTTTGGGCCAGCTTGCCCTGAATGTCACCTCAGGAGAAAAAGGGCTGCTGGAGCTGGTTGGCGAATGAGAGAGAAGTAATTTGTGGGACAAGGCTTCAGAGGCTGTGGAAAGGAATGTAATTAAGTTCACAGGCGGTGAGCATTACCCTTGAAAGGGAGAAAGGGCTTTTTGAGAGAGGAACAAAAGAGTGTGAGGTAAGCAAAGGGAAGTGGAAGAATCTTGGGTCTGGTAAGGTCAGAACGTCTCTGTCGTCTCACAGAGTGTTTAGAGCGTGTGGTGTTGGGTGGTCTGTAATCGTGTGCACAGTGAAGGTAGAGGCTGAGAGAAGGCATCCAGGAGAGTAGTAAGGGCTTGGCCTGGCTAGTTAGTCTAAATTTACAGTGTTGCAGAACTTTCTCTGAAGTAATGCTAATACCTTAGTAGGAAAAACAGTGGAAGTTGGCTAGGATTAGGGACTATAAGGTCCAATGAGGTGAGGAACTTGTGTGTATGTGTCAAAAGGACCATCATAACAAAGGTTGTATAGCTTCCAGGTGGGTACCCAAGCACAAGAAACCGTTAGAGGACTCATTAGGTAGGAGAATAGAGGTGACTTGGAAGCAGATAGAGAAGTGCAGCCTTGGCAGGGGTACGGGAATCTGAGCACAGGTGGTCTGGACATCATGTTTGGATGGGGTTCTGCTTCTGGGTTTGTTTTTAGCTGCAGTATAAGTTCATCATATGGATAGGTAGGTTGGCAGTGGGCCCTGAGACAAGAGACAAGCCACCAGGGTTGAGACTGCTGAGGGCTAGAGTTTTAGACCGCAGCCTGAATGTTAGAGCTGATAAGGACTGAGGTAGATTTAAAATGGGGGAGAAGATGGTGAACCCAGTGCTAATAAGTACACTGAGGAAAGTTGGGTAGTATGTTGAAGATCAGTGGCAGAATGTGAGGATAAGTCTTTTAGGGGTGAGGCCTAGAAGAAGTAGCCAGTTTTGACATCCGCAACTCAAAATTGAGCTATTACATTATGCTGTGTGCAGTGTAGGAAACCCTGGTGGCATAGTGGCAGAATCCCATCCAAATACGATGTCCAGACCACCTGGTGCTCAGATTCCCTTAGCCCTGCTAATAACCAAAAAGTTGGCAGTTCGAATCCTCTAGGTACTCCTTAGAAATTCTCTGGGGCAGTTCTTGCCTGTCTGTAGAGTAACTGTGAGTCAGAATCAGTTCAACAGCAGTAAGTTTGGTTTTGTTTGTTTTAATATGCAATAGAAAGGAACCCTGGTAGCTCAAAGGTTACGCACTTGAGTGCTAACTGAAATGTTGATTCTGACTCACCCAGCATCTCCATGGGAGAAAGATGTGACAGTTTTCTCTCAAACACCGTATAGGCAGTTTTACTCTGTCATGTGTCTCTGTGAGTTGAAATGGACTCCATGGGACCTAACAGCAATAATACTGTAACAACACAGGAAATAGTCTGTATCAAAATGTATCTAAAAAGTTGGGATCAATCCATTTTGCTAAGGGTAAACTGAGGTGGGGTCAGCCTGAAATACACTTTACCCACACCCATGGACAGGTTTGGTTACCAGCCCAGATCTGTTTTGTTGTAATTTACTAGCACCTAGCACCTCCCACACTTGTGGGAAGTGACAGTGACTAACCTAGTCCTGCCACACCTGAGAGCCTAAAGCTGTTTGCACCTTCTGCATAATCAGAGACTTGATAAAGGCTTTGAGATTTCTGGTCAGTTTTCATCGGGAGAAGCACATTGGTTTGTTTAGTAACTAGACCACAAACTTGAGGCAACAAGCAGCTGCCTGTCCACTCCTCTCCCTCCAAACAAAACTAAAAAAATGATGATGAATTTAGGGATGCTTCCTTCTCCCCATCTGATGGCCACATGTTTCTGTGTAAAAGTAATGTTTGGAGAGTAGATTATTTGTGGGTTTTTTTTGCATTATTTAATTATTGGCGGTATTTTTAAATACAAAAAGTAGCATGTTTATGTGATGAAATATCCAGACAATACAAAAGGTATACAGTGAAAATTTTTCTATCTCAGTAATATATATGTTTAATGTTGTGAATAGAGGGAAACCCTGGTGGTATAGCAGGTTAAGTGCTACCACTGCTAACCAAAAGGTTAGCAGCTCAAATCCACTAGACACTCCTTGGATACTATGTGAGACAGTTCTACTCTGGCCTCTAGGGTCGCCATGAGTCGGACCCGACTCTCGAAATATATATGTATATGTGCATGTGTGTGTGTGTAAAATGAATCAGAATATCACGAAGAGATACAATAGCTGAGGGTCTGAATGGCTGGTAGATAGTTTTAAAAAGTTAAATTTGGGACATATTTTGAAGAAGAAGATAGGGAATGTGTACTTTGGAGGGAGAGGATGGTTTGAAGCCTGAGGAAAATGGGAGAATTGAAGAAGAACTTTTAGGACACTGAATGGTAAATATAGAGGTTCCAAACCAAAACCAAACCCACTGTAATTGAGTTGATTCTGACTCATAACGACCCTATAGGTCAGAGTAGAACTGCCCAATAGAGTTTCCAAGGAACGGCTGGTGGACTTGAACTGTTAACCTTTTGGTTGGCAGTTGTAGCATGTAACCACTGAGCCACCAGGGTTTCTAAATACAGGCATTAGAGCGTAGGTTATGTCAGAGGTAGAGAGAAGCACCAAGTCTGATTGGGAAGAGGCTTTTGCAGTCAGTTGTGAATGTTAGCTTCCATCAAGTCACCCCTCATCTCAGATGACCCCATGCACAGTGGGAGATGCCTGTTGAGATTCATAGGGTTTTCATTGGCTGATTTTTCTAAATAGATTGCTAATCTGCCTTAGTCTGGAAGTTCACCAGAAGCCTATTCAGCACCATAACAGCGTACAAGCCTTCACTAACAGATGGAGATGCAGTGGCCAGAAATCAAACTCAGATCTCCCATGTGAAAGGTGAGATTTACACCATTGAACCACCACTGTCCACTATAATCATTTAGCAGGGATTTATCTGAGACTTCAACTGGGAGGACCTCATTTTTCCACAGACCCAAATTGGGAGTTAAAAACAGTAGCTGGAATGATAGAGGATGGGAATAGGTAGACAAATCAAAGGAGACTGGGATATAGTGGATCCTGGTGATGGCAGTGGTTAAGAAGAGCTCAGCAGAAAGGTTGACCCTTCGGATCCAGCAGCTGTTCCTTGGAAACCGTGCAGGGCAGTTCTCCTCTGTCCTGTAGGCTCTCTCTGAGTTGGAGTCAACTCCACAGCAGCAGGTTTGGTTGGTTTATTTTGGATTTTAGACTTGAGTGATGTTATGGATTATGTTGTGTCCTCCAAAAAGATATGTTGAAGTCCTAAACCATGATACCTGTCTGTATGACCATGTTTGGAAATAGGGTGGGCTTTTGATGATGTTTAACAAGAGTTCATATCAGAGAAGGATGCGATCTGAGTTCTCGTCTTGTAAAAGGAAGACACAGACAGGAAGGATGCCGTGTGACACTGCGGCTGCATGCCAAGAATGTCTGGAACTCCCAGAAACTAGGAGACAGGCATAGAAGTTTCTTAGCCCTCAGAAAGCCCTGATTTGGACATTAAATTTCAGAACTCTTGAGAGAGTGAGTTTCAGTTCTTATAAGCTACCCAATTTGTGACATCTTACTGTGCCAACCTTAGGAAAACAATAATAGCAGACCAAAACCAAACCCATTGTCATCAAATTGATTCTGACTCAGCAGCGTAGAACGGTGCCATGGGATTTCTAAGGAGTGGCTAGTGGCCAGCCCTTTGATTAGCAGCTGAGCACTTAATCACTATGCCACAATGGCTCCAGGAGACTAATACAGGTAGTAAAAATAGAATTACTGGAAAAAATTGTTAACTTGAAACCTAAACCAGGCCAGCTTGTTAACTTGTCAATTATTCAGTCACATATGAATGAATATTCTGTACCCTTAAATACTGAGTTGTAGCCAAGTTTCTGTGTAGCGAAGTGTGTTGAACTAGGGAAGAGATTTGCTACCAGAGAGAGAACATAATTCAGGGGCTAACAGTTACCTAAGATATGGTTCTTTGTCAGTGGTCCCCTGTTGTATGCTTGTATATGCAGCAGTGAACCTAAGCCTGAGCTCTTGGCATCACACCTACTCTTTTGAAGGAAATCTTGTAGAAATAGCTAGGTGTGTACCCCCTGCCCAAGAATTTCACCGGTTAGAAAATTTCAAACAGTAATAGGTGGGCTGTCTCCCTCTTATACAAGGCACACACCACCGTTATCCACACCTCTGGGGCAGTTCTTTACTTTCCTGTGGGTGGATGAACCTTATCCCAGTGTTGATCACATATCTCCCCTTCTCCCAGGAATCTACATTTTGAAAGCGAGACTTTTTTCCCACGTCCTAGTATAGCCTCTTCTCCCTGTACTTCCTAAGACATTTTTCTAAGGCTTGACTCTTTCATCTTCAGCAGAGTCCCCTGTTCCATTTTTGGTCCCTGCATGGTACCTTCATAACACATCCCGTTAACTGACCTTCTCCACTTCTCCCTGGGTTCTTTGGTTGCTTGGTTCAGAAGTCAGCTGTGTGTAAGCAAGCTGTAATTTATTGGAAAGGAATTGGAAGTTGATAGGACTGATGGAAGGCTGGAGAACCAGGCTTTGGAAATGAAGACCACTCTCAAAAATTCAGTATCCTGAGTTGGATGTCATCACCGGGATGAATGAACGCTACCCTTTTCTTTCTGTGTTTGTAAGCCGCTTGCTCAAGATTTAACCCTCTTGGAGAGCACATCTGACTGGCTGAGCCTAGGTTATGGGTATACCAATGGTGAGAGGAGGAGAGAGTCAGCCCCAGGAACCCCTATGGCTTCCACAGTGAGAGGCCAGGCCCGTGGGTTTACGGTCTCACCAAGATCATACGAGGTAGGGAAGAGAATTATCCAAAAGATAGTTAGGAAAGGAGAATAAATGAATGATGGGCAGCAAAAAATAACAAATGTCTCATATAGACCCCTTTTCAACATCAACTTTCATGATTTTTCACATAGTCGTTTTCTTGTATAAGACAAAAAATAGCTGGAATATATGTAGTGCTTTCTTTAATACAATTTGTAACATGCCTGCCATCAGCCCATAAATGCTGTTTATCTAGTCAGCACAGCATCTGAGTTTGTGTGATAGTAATTGTTGGAGGCAGGGTACAAACAGAAGTAATCTGGTGCCTCTGCATTATTTTAAAAATTACTGTGAATTAGTTAATAATTTTACATGAATTTAGATTTTATTACTCTGTACAGCATCTGTACATATTTTAAAATGATGATAATACATACCTATGACATGCCTGTGCGTATTAATTACATAATTTATTCAGAAGTGAGGCAACTCCTCAACTTCCTAAGGCTTGTTGGACAATAGATTTGAAATCACTGGCTGTCCTTCTAGTGATGTGTGGTTCACCACAGTCTCTCCTTATCCCCACTGCTTAACAAGCAGAGGTGGATCCTGTATAGTCTAAGGCAATCCTGTAGTCCTGTCCTTGCCTTGACTGATTCAGAAATATGAGGACTGCCAAATTGGTTCATGAACTCATCCTAGAAAAAAAGAGCTACATACCTCATTGCTGAATAATATTACTGTCACCTTTGAAGTACTCTGCTTGGGAAGCTGTGTAGCAATGCCAGTGTCTAGTCCACCCTTCAAAGCAGTTTTGGAACTCATTTTCTAGAGTGGTCATCAGAGTTGTCGTCGTATTACCCTTGGTGTTCTGAATGTCATCAAAATGTCTTTCTTTTAATATTTCCTTGTCTTTGGGTAAAGAAAAAAGTCACCGGGGACCAGAGCAGGTGAGTAGGGCGGGTATTCCAATGCCATTATTTGTTTACTTGCTAAAAACTTCCTCACAGACAACTATACAATTAAGTTTGCAAACTTGCCACCGTGCCACTGTGTGCAATGTCCATTCCAGAAACAGTTCCAGAATTGCTTTGAAGGGCATACTAGGTGCTGGCATTAATGAATAGCTTCCCAAGGAGAGTACTTCAAAGGTGACCATAGTGATATTGAGCAATGAGGTAAGTAACACTTAGAATTGAGTTCGCAGACTTAGTTGTCAGACCTCGTAGGCGTGTCGCCCCTTTAGGCTGAGGATAGTTTGCCCAAGCTAATGGCAAAAACCTTTTTTCCATATCAGAACCATGGGAAGAGACACTTCTGTTTGTATATAGGTTATTATAAGTGAATGTGAGATGGACATGCTATGGCTATCTCTTGTTATCAAACCAGAGATGGAAACCAGCTCAAGAAGGTGGAAGAGCTGAGAGAATTGTCGTGGTATGGAGATGGAACTGCTAGATTAAGCTAACCCTGAAGTCCACCATACTCCTGGACTAACAGTTACAGCCAGGCCAAGCAAAGTGCCATCGACATGATGACCCTAGGGACTGTTAGTTAAATGATACAAGCAGTTTGAGTTAGGATTTCTGTGTACTTACCTAGCAGTGATACCAGCTGATATTTTGATGTGGAATTGCAGTGGGAAGGTTCCTCCTGCTAGATGGTCACAAGTGAAATCATCAAGATAACTGTCAAATAGGTGGGTTCCTCAACCTGGCAGGGAGTCAGAAACTGAGGTTTTAATTTTTACTCTACTGCAACTATTTGTGTGACCAGACCTCAATTTCTGTTATCTAGAACAAAGAAGTTGCACTGGATAAACTGTAATGTGTTTTTTTATGTCAAATCCTCTCTTAATTTTGGAACCCAGGAAGAATATCTGGTGAAACTTAACTAGGGATTAAGAACAAGGTGGGTTTTGAAAAAAGCGCTATCCCGGGTATGTATCTGTTATCCATAGTCTTGTTAGAGTCCTATGCTGCTCAGCTTCTACAGCTTGTCTGTAGATCTCGCTGGTGAAGTCATTTAACAGTGTTTTGTTTTTGTTTTTAAAAAAACACTTCCTTCTTTCTGAGGCTTTAAAACCAGTAGAACTTTCTGGGGTGGGGGTATGTTCATTGAGATCTTTGGAAAAAACTTTGTTTGCCTTTATTGTGGAAAATTTCAAGTACATGTGTAAGTAGGGCCAGTAGTGTGAGGAACCTGTGTATACACTTACCTTACAATTTCAGTAATGATCAATATTTCAACAGTCTTAAAACCAGTGCTTACATTTGTCTTTTAGACACAGACTTTTTTTTCCAGCTAACTTTGGGGCTAAACTAGGTGTCTCTTGCTTCATGTCTTCCATTGCCTACATATGTTAAATACTGTTCTTTTTAGCATGGTAAGAAAGTGTAGCACCGTGAGAACAAGTCTTTATATTAACAAGTCTTTATATTAGCAGTTGAGGTCAAACAGTTATGAATATATAAACCAAACCCAACCCACTGCCACTGAGTCTACATTGACTCTTCGTGATCCTATAGGACAGAGTAGAACTGCCCTCATAGGGTTTCCAAGGAGCGCCTGGCGGATTTGAACTGTCATCCTTTTGGTTAGCAGCCGCAGCATTTAACCACTACACCACCTGGGTATTCTATGAATGTACAAGCATTTGTATGTGTGTGTATCCAAATAGGCTAAGTCATGTTATGCTAACAAACAACTCCACAGTCTCAGCGGTCTGAGACAACAAAGTGTACTGTCTTTGTCACTGGTTGGCAGGGCACTCTGCTGTGTATCACCTTCTCTCTGGGGCCCAAGCTGAGGGGACAGTCCTGAGTGTTGCCGGCTGTGCCCTGGAGGAGCTTGCATACTGTCTCTTAAAGTTCCCGTGTGTCATTTTTGCTCTTATTTCTCTGGCCCAAACAAGTCACATGTTTCACCCTTATTATAAGGGAGTGGGAAAGGCCAAGCCTGACAGAAATATCTGGGGGATAGCACTAATGACTGTAGCAGTATTGTAATAATGACTATAGTAAACCTACTGCTGTTGAGGCAGTTCTGACTCATAGGTGCCATGGGACAGAGTAGCACTGCTCCATAGGGTTTCCAAGGCTGCAGTCTTTACTGAAATAGGCTGCCACGTCTTCCACAGAGCATCTAGTGAGTTGGAGCTACCAACCTTTTGGTTGACAGCTGAGCATTTAACGACTGCACCACCAGGACTCCTCCTGTAAATGCCATAGTGCTATTTATTTATAGACAAATATAAAACTTCTTTTGTCTTTCAGCTGCATGTGTATCAGCTAAAACTTAAAGACTTGGTTACCCTCATGGAACAAGTGCAGCAAATGGTGTTAAAATTAACGTTACTGTTTTCATAGCTCTGATTTATTTTAAAGCCACTTTTAGAACTCATGGAAACCCCGGTGGTTTAGTGATTAAGTACGACGACTGCTAACCAAAAGCGTGGCAGTTCAAATCTACCAGGTGCTCCTTTGGAAACCCTGCGAGGCAAATCCAGTCAGTCCTGTAGGGTCTCTCTGAGTCAGTTGACAGCAGTGGGCTTAGTTTTGTTTTTTTTTTTTTTTAAGAACCAGTTAATTAGAAGTTTTCAAGAGAGGAAACTGCAGTTTTTAAACTGAAGCCCTGGTTCTTTCTGGCAGATGATGGACTTCTTATTTCTCTAAGGTAAAAAGGGCAAGGATGCTCTCTTAACAATTTGCTAGAAACATTGTTTGCTATATGGAGGGTTGGGTGGGAGTGATTTACTGAGGAAGTGTTCTTTAGGAAGAACCTGGAAGGGTGTGAGTGAAACTGGTTAGAGTAGGAGAAGGAGCAGAACAAGGATGTGTCTCAAGGTGAGGCTCTGGAATGAAAATCTCCAGCAGAGTTGTCAAACCTTGTGGGAAAGCCTTGTGTAACTCAGCAGTAAGTCATTGACCTGGTTGTAGCAGCTAGGGGATGGGTGGGTAAATCAATCTAGTCAGCATCTTCTCTTGCAGCAGCTGATACGGGATTGCTAAAGGTTTCCTTTCGGATCCAGCACTGTGAACTGGGAGAGGGGCCTGTGCTGACAAGCTGTGAAAACCAGGCTGTGTTGGAACCTGTATGCTTTGTGATCCGTTGGCGGTCTACAGGGCTAAAATTTAGGGTTTATGGTGTGTTTGTAAGATTTAATGGTAAATATGTTGGAAACAGTGACAGATTTACATATACAGTTGTGTGTTGCTTAATGACTGTGATACATCATCCTGTGCAATAGGATGTCATGTGACTGGAAGTTGTGTGACACCACAGTGTACATTAGCAAGATATTTTTTGTTTCACTTTCAGAGCAATGCTTCTCCTTTGCCTCTTGGCTACTGCTATCCCTAACACTGGTTTTGTTGTGTTTGGGAGCTATGATACATTCATAGTAATCATTTCGAGAGAACATTCAACAGAGATAACACTGTAACTAACACTCAAGAGACACACAACACATGAGATTGGATGCTGCTGCCCACTAGTCCATTGGAAACCCTGGTGGGTAGTGGTTAAGTGCTGTGGCTGCTAACCAAAAGGTCAGCAGTTCAAATCCAGCAGATGCTCCAGGGAAACTATGAGGCAGTTCTTCTCTGTCCTATAGGGTCACTATGAGTCAGAATCAACTCGACGGCAGTGGGTTTTTTGGTTTGATGCAGTAGTCAGTCAAAGCATACACTATTACATGGTAAACTTTTTATTTAGGTAAATACAGCAAGTCTACATTAAAATAGTCATAAGAAGTACAGTACATTACATACGTTACAGTACCACAGGCATCTATAATGACTATCAAGACCTATATTATAGGTTATATATTTTCTGTACCATTACACACCTGGTGGCTCAGTTGCTTTGTATTCAAGAGACTGGAGATAGATGTGTTGCAGATGGAAAGCTGTTGTTTTCACTACGTCCAGTTACATCGCATTCTGTGACTGCACTTTCTGAAGTCTGTTTCAACCTTACGGGATCATGGACATATATGCAGTCAGATGTTGCCCAAATCAGGTGTTATACAGTCTGTGACTATATAGTTTTTCAACATCAGGGAGAATGTAAGTGGCTCTGAATGTCCTTGTGGCTGAGTGCCTTTTACACTGTCCCTGCATGAGGTATTGGATGGCCAAACACACTGGCAGGTCTCTTTCAGCAAAAGAATGGGTTGGTGGTATTGTGAGTTAATAAGTAAGTTTTAAAACAGAAATTAACCATAGTGTTTTCTGCAAGATATTACATAAAACCAAAACCAAGCCCATTGCCATCAAGTTGTGTCCAAGTCATAAGGACCTTACAGGACAGAGTAGAACTGTCCCATAGGGTTTCTGAGGAGCATCTGGTGTATTTGAACTGCTGACATTTTGTTTAGCAGTTGTGGCTCTTAACGACTCTACCACTAGTTTTCCGAAATACTGCAGAGATCAACTAAAAGAGGTGGGGAATATAATAATTCATGTAAGGAGTATTTTTTGTCACAATCCCAAGAAAGTGAAAAGTTTCTCTTTGCTGCAGTTGGTAGTCAGAAGTCGTGAGAGAGGTATGACTGATGATTACTGCAAAAGTGGACTGAGACTGTTTCTTTTTTGGCTGCCAGTGTGGCACTGATAAACCCACTTCTGTGAAGATGCATCCTAATAGACACAGGGCAGAGTAATTGCCGCTTCTCTCCTTGCTGTTAGAAGACCTGCCTACCGCTACACCTTATCCTTTTGTTAATTTATTGTGCTTTAATTGACAGTTTACAACTCAAGGCAGTTTGTCATACAAAAACTTACACACTCATTGTTATGTGACCCTAGTTACTCTCCCCACACTGTGACAGCACACTTCTCTCTACCCCGTACTTCCCATGTCCATTCAACTAGCTCCTGTCCCACTCTGCCTTCTCATCTTGCTTCTGAACAGGAGCAGCCCAGTTAGTGTCATGTATCTGCTTAAGCCAAGAAACACACACTTCACCAGTATCATTTTATATCTTACAGTCTAGTCCAATCTTTGAAAAGTTTGCTTCAGGACTGGTTTTAATTCTGGGTTAACAGAGAGCCGAGGAGCCATATCTTCTGGGGAGTCTCTAGTCTGTCAGATCATCAAGTCTGGTCTTTTCACTAGACTGCAAGTTCTGCGCCCCACATTTCTCCCACTGCTTCAGAAACTCTTTGTTGTGTCTGGGCACACGTTGTCAGGGCAGTCACTGGTGATAGACAGACACCGTCTAGTTCTTCTGGTCCCGTATTGATATAATCTCTGGTTTATGTCGCCCATGCCCTTTCCTCTTAAAAGTAGCATTTTGCATTTGGATTTGGATTCTGACATCCCAGGTTAGACCCTCGGAAGTAGGGTTCTGCATTCTAGATCAGATCTCTTTGTGTCTTTTCCTTTTGGAGGATGGGATTAATGTAGATCCTGACCATCCTATATAAGGTATATGAGTCATAGCATGTGCAATATTGCATCACCTTCCCAGGAAAACTACCCGACCCACACAGTCCCTGCTGGAAGGTCCTCACAGGTGGTTGAGTTTTATACCTCAGAAATGTGCACTAGAAAAGGCAACAAATCTGCAGCAGCTACTGTGCTGTGACCTGGCTTGAAAAGATTAGTGGAACCAACCAGCCAGATTCTTTCTGTCCTGAGAATTTAACTTCTAAAACTGAGACAGAGGCTTGAATCTGACATGATGCCATGGGAGTGGAAAAGCCACTATCATCCATAGGCAGTTTGAAGGAAAGTTATTATGGAGGGAACAGAGACGGAGTGGAAGTGTGTATTTGGTGAGGAGGAGGAGAAGGAGGAGTGCCACTGAGGGACACTGCTGCTTCCTGTTGCTGGGGTTCTTGCTGCAGCCTTGTATTCTTCAGAACCTTTGCTTTTCTGCTTCTTTCTGTGAGACTCAGCTCTATGGCAGTTTCTGCCCTGCTTTGGGTTCCTGGATTCTCTCACATATATGCTGTCAGTTAGGATTAGGCAGGAGTCCTTATTACAGAGACCTGGAATAAGAATGGCCGAAGTAAGGAAAGTACTTCTCACTCATGTCTGAGTCTGAGCATAGGAGGCTCATGGATGGCATGATGGTATCATAGTTTACTGGGATCTTACTTGTTCTAGCTTTCTCATCTGCTGACCCAGTGTCTTTAGACATCTATACAGCTTTAACAGGAATATCACAAGTGGATGGCTTTAACACAGAGAAATTTATTTTGTCACAGTCCAATAGGCTAGAAGTCCAAATTTGGGGCATCAGGGGAAGTCTTTCTCTGTTGGATCTGGAGGAAGGTGTTGGAGGAGGGTCTTTGTTCTCAATTTCCCCCCTGGACTGGAAACTTCTGAAGTTTAGGGACCCAGAGTTCTTCCCAAAGAACATGGTCTGCTTTACTCCCCGTCCTGCTTTCCTGGAGGTGTAAGGTCCCCAACTGTCAGTGCTAGGTTCTTTCTTTTACAGCCCAAGAGATTGCCTCAAGGCACAACACAGCCTTACACACTGCTCCATCAACACAGCTGCCACCCAGCCTCCCTAATTAACATTGTAGAGGCAGGATTTACAGAATAATAGGAATATCATACCATACTTGGAATCATGGCATAGCCAAACTGCCGCACACAGTTTTGAGGGAGACACAGTTCAATCCATGACATTCTACCCTTTAGCTCCCCCAAATCACATCCTTGCAACATGTAGACCATTCTCCCCATCATAGCAAGTCTTAAGTCCAAGTCCCAAATCTAGAAATTCCTCTTTAGCTGTACAACCTAGAATACCGGTTACCTGTTTCCAAAATATAACAGCAGAGCAGGCAGACGTATGTTAGACATTTCTGTTACAAGTGGAAGAAATTGCAGGGAAAGAAGGCAGAGCAGGCAACAAGCAAGTCAGCAGAACACAGTACATTAGCCCTCAAAGTTTTGAAAACAGCCTTCCATTCTCTAAGACATTTTACATAGTGGCTCTGCCCTCCAGACTAGGTATTGGCTGCAATCTGCAGATTCTGAGTGAAGGTCTCTTGGCTGTGGGCTACAGCTCTACCTTTCAGACCCACTGGGACAGCAGCTCTACTCCCTTGGGTTTAGGATCACCATTTTTTCTAGTCCATCTGAGTGTCAACTCCTCCCTTAGGAACACCAGAGGCCGTGGCTCCACCCTTTGAAACCCCCAAGGTCGTGGCTATACCTTTTGATACTGAGACAGCTCAGCTCCGTGTCTCTTCAGCTTTGTTTTCTGTGGCCTGTTGGCCTGGGCTTTATGCCCTCATCTGCCCTGCTGGGGCAAGTGTTCCAAAGCTCTGCAACTACATGGATAAGTGTCCAGAGACACCCATGCCCACCAGGATGCTTCCTACACACAGGCAACTCAACTTTCTTGCTCCGTGAGTTAACTCCAGCTCTGTCTCATGTTTGTTTGGTTCTGCATTGCCAGTCCACCGCTGAGTCTCACCACCTGTGCCTTCCATGGTGTTACCAGTTCCCCTTAGTTCCTTCTGCATCTTCTGTCCATTCACAGTTTCAAAACTGCTTTCACATTTTTGGTATCTGTTAGAGCAGCAGCCCACTTTCTTGGTACCAAGTTCTGTCTTAGTCATCTACTGCTATTTAAACAGAAATGGATGGCTTGAACAAAGAGAAATTTATCATCGCAGTCTAGTAGGCTCCACGTCCAAATTTGGAGTGTCAGGTCCAGGGAAAGGTTTTCTGTGTTGGCTCTGAAGGAAGGTGTTTGTCATCAGTCTTCCCCTGTGTTGGGAGCTTATGAAGTACAGGGACCTCCTTTCCGAAGAATGTGCTCTGCTCCCCACCACTTTCTTGTTGGTATGAGGTCCCCAGCTCTCTTTATGCTAGCTTCTTTCTTTTACGGCCCAAGAGACTGCCTCAAAGCGTAGTATAGTCTTACACACTGACTACTGCCCCGCCAGCACAAGTGCAGCCCATCCTCCTTCATTAACATCATATAGGAAAATTACACAATACTAGGAATCATGGCCCAGCCAAACTGCTACACACTTTTTTTAGAGGACACAGTTCAATCTATGACACAGAGTCTCTTCATCCGGTTGTCTAAAATGCATCTTGAGCCTTCACATTCATGTTCTGTGCAGCAGGATGGAAGAAGTGTAGGCTCTGGTCCTTTTTGAATTTCTCTAGAAGTGGCACATATTACATCACTGCAAGGAAAACTGGGAGGTATGTCTAGAAGTCTACCTGGCTAGCCAGAATTGGAGGGTATGTAACTGCAGAAAAAAGAAGCGTGAATATTGGGGAATAGCAGCAGTCCGTGCTTCATAGATCTGAAAAGTAAATTCCCTGTTGCCTGGGGCTGTCTTTGTACCTTGCTAGGAGAGAGGCTAATTACATCATTTTCCATGACCTCCTTGTTTCCATTCTGTGTCTCTTTGTACCCAGTTTTCTGCTCCATTAATTGTTTTCATCAAAAGTAAATAAGGATTCATTTGGTAGCTGTTCAAACATTTTATTAGTGTCGATTATGTATTGCAGGAGTCACTGGGTTAAAGCGCTTGACTGCTAACCGATGGGTGGGTGGTTTGATTCTGCCCAGAAGTACCTTGGAAGAAAGGGCTGGTGATCTACTTTCAAAAAAATTAGCCCTTGAAAACCCTGTGAAACACACTTCTGACATACATGGGGTTGCTGTGAGTCAGAATCACCTTAACTACAACTAGTTTGTTTGTGTTTTTAAAACCATGCATTTCAGATACTGTGCTGGTATTGAAGACACAGAAATTAAATAATATATGACCCTTAAGGTGCTCACAGTTTG
The DNA here is from genome assembly GCA_028571685.1 of Heterohyrax brucei. NCBI lineage: Eukaryota > Metazoa > Chordata > Mammalia > Hyracoidea > Procaviidae > Heterohyrax > Heterohyrax brucei. The sequence continues at coordinate 45,221,729 of CM053152.1, forward strand.
GCAGAGATTTATGTTTTTGTTTTCTTTTTAATGACAATATAGTATAATAAATGCAGTAACAAATATCATCATTAAAGGCATCAAGTACACTGTTTTAGTCAGCTACTGCTGCTCTAACAGAAATACCAGAGTGGATGGCTTTAAGAAAGGAAAATTTATTCATACACAGTCAGGTAGGCTACAAGTCCAAATTCAGGGGAAGGCTTTCCCTCTAGCTGGCTCTGGAGGAAAGTCCAACATTGCTTCAGTCTTTGTCCAGGGAGCGTCTTAGTGCAGGAACCTCAGGTCTGAAGGATGTGCTCTTCTCCTGGTGCTGCTTGCTTGATGGTGTGACGTTCCCGGTTCTCTGCTGGTTTCCCTTTCCTTTTTATCTCTTGTAGGATGAAAGGATTAAGGGTGGGGCAAGCCACATTCCAGGGAAACTCCGTTTGCAGTGGACCAGAGAGGTGATCTTATGAAAGGATTTGCAGTCCCACCCTAATCTTTAACATACAGCATAGGACAATCACAAAATGGAGAACAGTCATAAAATACAGGGAATCATGGCCCAGCCACATGACTACACGTATTTTGGGGGGACACAATTCAATCCATGACATATACCTACTAGAATGACAGAATGAGGAGTAATGAGTGCATCTTTCACTTTTGTCCCTTCAAGACACAGGAAATAAACATCTCCACCTTGGCTCCAACTAAGCACTAGCCCTCAGAGGAACACTTGTCAGACCATGTGAAGTCTTTCTTTCAGAACTTCCGTGTCTTTCCTGTTGGTGAACAGAGTAAAAGCTTTCTGAAACCCAATTCCTAAACCCACCACAGTAGAGAGCGTTGGCTGTATGTGTCATGCTTTGTGTCATATAAAACTCTTCCGGTGAAGCACCCCAGTTTTCCAGGAATTCGGTTCCCTGGTATTATCAAAGCTAAGATTCTACTTGCCATTTAACACTGTGTTCTTCGCTCCTTGACTGACCGACCACTAGTGTTTTGTTTTACTTTAAATCTTATCTTTATTTCCTTTTCTTTTTTCCCTTCCAGAATTTATCTTTAAAAAGTTGATCTTTGGTTGATACTAGTGTTTCTCTTCTGAAACCGTGGTGGCATAGTAGTTAAGAGCTGTGGCTGCTAACCAAAAGATCAGTAGTTCAAATACAGCAAGTGGTGCTTGGAAACTGTGTATGTATATGAGGTATATGTGTAGCCATGTCCTGCAGGGTTGCTGTGAGTCAGAATCATCCAGCAGCAACAGGGAAAAAAAAAAGTGTTGTTGTAGGGAGGAAATATGTGCACAATAAATTTAGGTTGAAATTGAATTTTTATCGAGAAAAATTCAGGTCATTTTAAAGTGCTGTTATCTTATGCAAACTGTATGGATAGTAAGAGATTTAAACATTTGTCTGTATCCTGTCTGCTGGGGTGTGGAAATAGCTTTGTTTTTTAGATCTGTTTCTTGAAATGATGTTTTCTGCTGGATAATTTTTATGGAGCCCATTACTGCTGTTGAACCTCTTCTCTTGTTTGCATTGTCAGTTCATGTGTTAAACAGATGAATGGAACCACTGCTACACATCATCACTTAACCTAGAGTATGTATGGCTCTAGATTTTATGTGCTTGCTTCTGGGCACCTTGGCCCTGTAGACACGAGTGGAACTACCCAAAAAAGGGGTTTTCTTTTAAGAAAAATTATTTGTAAAAATGGAGGATGGTTTTAGCCAAAGATTTGACCAACCCATAAAACAAAGCTTGATGGGCATAGCAGTGCAGTGGTAAGGATGAGAAGGCAGGAGGGGGCAGGAAAGCTGGTAACAGGGAACCCGAGGCTGAGAAAAAGAGAGTACTGACATGTCATGGGGTTGGCAACCAGTGTCACAAAATAGTGTGTGTGTTGTTTAGTGATAAGCTAATTTGCTCTGTAAAACTTCATCTAAACTGCAGTTTAACCAAAAAAAAAGTAGAATGGGAAAGACAGATACTACTCAGAAGCACTTGGGCTAGGAGATAGTAGTAACTAGGAGACAAAATTAATTTTTTTGTGTATATTTTTTGATACTGATTTTATTTTATTTTATTTCATTTTTTATTATGACTGAGTGAAAATGTACATTCCCATATAAATTTACATACCCACCTATAAGCAGCTTCCACTGCTCTCCCTGCCTGGTGACAGCACACTGTTCCTCTCTGCTCCATGCGTGTCTCATCCTCCCAACAGTCTCCTTTCCCCTCCTCTCCACCCACTCTCCTTCTCCAGCCAGAGGTCAGCAGGATGATATCCTATAGATGCATAGAACCATAAAGTGCATCCAATATATGGTCACTCTGCACCACCAAGTCGAATCCACTTGTGTCCGAAGAGTGGACCTTTGTTAAACGATTTATGGGAAAGGGAAGCATCAGGGCCAGAGGCCATGCTCCCAGGGGCACCCCGAAGCTGCTGAACCATCAGTTGCGGTCTTTTAGTGGCGATCTCAGGGTGCACCCCTTTTTATTCTTGTGTTGCCAGTGAGACTCAACTTAGTGAGCTCCATCGCAGCTATCACTGGTGGTGGCCGGGCACCATCTGGTTCTTCTTGTCCCAAGTTGATGTAGGCACCCACTCATGTGGGTCTCTGTCTTCTGGGTTGTCTTTACCCCATGTCATTTTGGTCCTCAGTGAGTATCCTTTCCTGCTGAGTTGGGACCATTTGCTGTGCCATCAGATGGCAGCTTGGCAGCTTTTAAGACCCCAGACGCCGCTCACCAATGTGGGGTGCAGAGAGCCCTCTCAGCGAAACGCTAGTTGTGCCAGTTGGCCTCGATTTCGCCTGAGAGCATGGTCTCCTGCCTCCTGCCCCAGCTACTCTGTCCTTGCAATACTAGATTAAGATGGAAGGAGTACTCAAGTTATGCTGAAGTCTGCTTAATATTGGTCTTGTTTCTGATGTGTGCTATTTGATACTGATTTCAATCAATTGTTTGCTTTTTGCTTACTGTTAATCTATTTAGATTCTCTGTCTACATTGCAAACTTACGTCATGATAGTGACATTTCAAGTAATGCATAATGTTTTTATATTTAAAAATGAAATTAATCTCTAGAATTTGGTTTACCTTAAATCTATATTTGATTATTTTTGATTGAGTAGCAAATAGCTCCAAAAGTTATTATTTTGAAATTAATAAAATGCAGAACACTTCAGCTTTGTTGTTTTTATATTCATTATGTGTGGGGCCATTTAGGTATACTTTCATAGAATCACAAAATGTTAGACTTGCAAGGAATCAGGACCAGCTATATAATTAGCAGGATCTAGTGCAAAATGAAAATGTAGGGCTCCTTGTCCGAAAGCTATTAAGAATTCTGAAGTGGTGACAGCAGAGCTTTAAACCAGATATGGGGCCCTTGTGCACACTCTTCCTGCTCATGAAGTGACTCTGCAAGGAAATCATGGGGTTCATTTAGTACAGGTCCTCTTTTTATAGATGAAGATGTCACAACATTTATATACAACTTGATGCTCTGGTGCCTTAGTAGTTAAGAGCTCAGCACCTATTCAAAAGGTTAGCAGTTCAACTCTACCAACTGCTCCTTCAAAACCCTGTGGGGCAGTTCTGCTCTATGTATAGGGTCACTGTGAGTTGGAACTAACTTGATGACACTTAACAACAGCGGCAGCAAGATGCTCATAAAATAATACTCTACCACTTTCCCTGACTCTGTCACCATTGACTTGATTCTGACTGATAGCAACCCTGTAGGACAGACTACAAGTGCCCCACAGGGTTAACAAGGAATGGTTGATGGGTTCGACGTGCCAGCCTTTTGATTAGCAGCCAAAGACTTAACTATTGCACCACTAGGGCTCCTATGACTGTTACAGCCGGGCTAAAAACTCAACATGAAAAATGTATGCTTCTGAACATTTTAATCTTGGGTACCTTTAAATGTGTGGACGTACTCAATGTAATTAAAAGTCATCAGTTATTTGCAGTGGTTGTAAAAAATGACCTGAGTGTTGTGTTACTGTCCAGTCACTTGTGACTCATTGCACCTCTTGTGTGCTTAGTACAGCTGCCCCATGGGGTTTTCAAGGCTGTGACCTATTGCAAGCAGGTCGTCAGGCCTATCTTCTGAGGCACCTTGGAGAAGTATGTTTGAACTGCCAAGATTCCCACAGAATTTTATCCGAAATTATTTCTCAGTTCTCCCTCCAACGAGCTTTTTTTTTTTTTTTTTTTTTCAGTCTCTGTCATAATTGCTGTCCTGCTTTAAAATTTAGTGGTTTGGGTTTAAATTTCTTCACGTTCCTGTCAAATCTTTAATGGGCCTTAGGAGGACGCCACAGGAAGGAAGAAGAAGAAAAGAAACAGAAAGGCTGTATAGTCCACAGAATAGGCAGTAAGCACCTTACAATAACGGAGAGTGGTGCTTGTGTGAGTGGCAAGTAACTTATAGTTGTACGACAGAACAGAAAAATAGCAGCATGTATTTGTTATTGAAAACCGCTACATCCCTGTCACTACAGTTTTGGTGGTTTTTTTTTTATTGTGATTGAGTGAAAGTGTACAATCCATTTTAAATTTGCATGCCTGCCTATCTGCAGCTCCTTCTGATCTCCTTGCCCAGTGACAGCACACTCCTCCTTTCTGTTCCACACATGTCATATCCTCTTAAGAATCTCCTGTCCCCGCCTCTCTACCCTCTCCACTCACCTGTAGTAAGAGGCCAGTAGGATGATATCCTATAGATACAGAGAACCATAAAGTGCACACATGATACGGTGTCCCCGAGTCCGATCCATTCCTGTCTGAAGACTTGACCTCAGTAAAGATTTATGATCAGGTCTAGAGGCTGTGCTCCTAGAGCAACCCCCAGGCCTTTGGACAATCTCTTCTGGTCTTTTAGTGGAGTTCTTAAGGTGCACCCCTTTTTTTTTTCATGTTCCCACTGAGACTAAACATTGTGAGTCCCATCACGGCTGTCAGTGGTCGTGGGCGGGCACCATCTGGTTCTTCTGGTCACATGATGATATAGTCACCCACTCACATGGGTCTTTCTCACTAATTTCACTCAACACAGTGTCTTCCAATTGAAACCAGGTTATGAGATGCTTCGTAAAACCATCATTGTTCTTTATCATTGCATAGTGTTCCGTTGAGTATATGTACCATAGTTTGTTTATCCATTCATCTGTTGTTGGGCATCTGAGTTGATTCCATCGTTTTGCTATTGTGGACTGTGCTGCAATAAACATTCATGTGCATGTATCTGTTCGTGTGCCTGCCCTTGCTTCTGTAGGATATATTCCAAGCAGTGGGATTACTGGGTCAAATGGTATATCTATTTCCAGCTTTTTAAAGAAGCACCAGATTGCTTTCCAAAGAGGTTGTACCGTTTTGCAATCCCACCAGCAGTGTAGGAGAGTTTGAATTTCTCCACAGCCTCTCCAGCATTTTCTGTTTGTGTTTACAGTTTTGTTTTTTTTTTTAAATGGAATTCTTTTCGTTAGCCAGTGATTAAAAAGTTTTTGCAAAATCACTTGGAATTTAGCTGAAACTGATCATCACTGATGATAGACATAATTGGAAACAGCCAGCCACATAAGCGTAATTCATGGTTAAATCTTTTGAAAACTTGAATGTCAACCCTATGATACTTATTTTTTTCAGAGCATCTTGGTACTGTATTTCATGAGCATACCTGTTTTATACTGTTTTATGTCACAGACAATGGACTGTATGTTAGGTGTTGTTTTCTAACATTGTGGGCTCAGGTGAATATACTGGGTAGCCAGCTGAAGAGAACTGTTAGAAGAATGTATGAATTAAACAAACATGTGAAAGTTACAGCATGATGGGATTAAAATGAGTTTGCAATGTAAGAGCTACCCCGTGGTAAAGCTGCCTCTCACATAATAGAAATCAACTCAGTAGGACTAGTGTTGTTTTAAATGAAGTCACTTAAGGATCATCTTTTATTGTCTCGTTTGCTGCCTGCAGTTGCCACCAAGAAGACTGGATCTGCTTTGCTTCGCTCCCAGTGTCTTGGTCATCTAGTGCTGATTTAACAGAGATACTATAAGTGGATGGTTATAGAAAGAGAAGTTTTATGTTGTCAGAGACCAGTAGGCTAAAAATCCGAATTCAGGGTGTCGTACCAGGGGAAGGCTTTCTCTGTTGGCTGTGGAGGAAAAAGTCCTTGTCATCAGTCTTCTCTTGGACTGGGGGCTTTTAATATGCAGAGACCATGAGTCCTTGCCAAAGGATGTGCTCAGTTCCTGGCACTGCATTTTGGTGGTATGAGCCCCCCCACCCCAATCTCTTTGGCACCATACAGTCTTATACTTTGAGTCCTCCCCCACCAGCAGAGTTGCAACCCATCATCCTTCATTAACATCAGAGAGGCAGGGTTTACAGCATATGGGAACGTCACACAATACCAGAAATCATGGCCTAGCCAAATGGCTACACACGTTTTTGAGGGGACAGAATTCAATCCATGACACCCAGTTATTTGCTAACTTCTGTTAAATTTCAGGGTCTAACAAAAAGTAGTGCTTCGCTTCCCTCAAATACTCCCCTGGAGAGCTAAAACCCTTGATGTGAATGCTGTCACCTCCTGCAGCATGAAGGTAGAAACAGAACATGGCAGATTTCTATTTGAGTATGTTGTCTCTTTAAAAAATGCCTCTGAAAATAATACAGTGCTTTATAAATTAAATTCAGTTCAGTAATTTGATGAGCATTTATGGCATGTATGTAATGTATAAGCCCAGAGTTAGATTTAGTGACTGACAGAAAGATGAATAAGACATAATCCTTGCCTCTAAGAGACTGGAAGCAAAAACAGCTATAGTTTTAACAAAAAATGTGATTAAATCACTTCAGTTATTCATCTGAGAGTTACCAGGTACCTGCTGCTATGAACCAGGCACTGTGCTAGACACTGTGAATACAGAGATAAGACTTCCAGGAACTCACGGTCAAAACAGGTGAGCCCAGCATACCTTTGGCATAGAGGGGGAAGTGTTTAGGAGCTGAGGGGAGGTTCCCAGTCCCAGCAATGTGTCTGCCATGGAGCTTTGACCTAAGTCTTGAAAGTTTGGCAGATGTACAAGCAGGCTGTTTCAGACAGAGGGAATAATTTATGTTGTGACACGGAAGCAAGAGAACAGACATGGGATAGTTGGGAAACTGGGAGTGGTTGACATGATTGTAGAGCCAGGTTCATGAAGAAGGTGCAGAGCCAAAACTGGAAGTATGATCAGGGCTATGCCATGCAGAGTCCCGAAGTCTCCACCTGCAAGACCTTCCTGTAACTGGTTCCTTGTTGTTCAGTCTAGTGCTAAGCTTCTAAGAGCCTTTTCTGACACCCAGTGTGAAGTGAGTGCCCAGTCACTTGCTAGTATGCCAACTCCCCTTTTGATGTCATTATGGAGCACTTACTGCTTGCTCACCCTTTGTGTATTGTCTCTATCCCAACACTAGAGTACAGTTCCAGGAAAACAGAAACTTTGTCCTATTTGTTGCTGTATCCCCAGCACGTAGAACCTAGCATAAAGCTGATATTTAATAAAGTTTGTGGAATCAGTGTAAATTGTAGTGTGGATCTTCTCCTGTAAGTCAGTGGTTTGCAGTCTGGTTGGTCTCTAGGCTCCCTTTACATTCTTACAAATTATTGACTCTAAAGAGTTTTTGTTTTATAGAGTATATCTATAACTATTGATATTTTCCATATTAAAGACTAAAACCTAGAAATTAATAAACAGTAATAAGTTCATGTAAAAGAACAATAAAAAGCCCATACCACGATAAAATGTCTTTATGATAAATAAATAAAAAATTGTACTTTAAGCATATGTTTGCCAATTTGTCATACAAAAACTTGTACACACACTGTCATGTAACTCTAGGTGCTCTTCGCACCCTCTGACACCACTCTCCTCCTTTCTACCCTGTATTGCTCGTGTCCATTCAACCAGCTTCTGTCCCCGTCTACCCTCTCATCTTGCTTCTGGACAGGAGCTGCATGGTTAACTTCGTGTATGTATTTAAGCCAAGAAGCACAGCCTTTGCCTGTATCATTTTATGTCTTTATGGTCTAGTCCAATCTTTGTCTGAAGAGTTGGTTTTGGGATTGGTTTCAGCTCTGTTCTAACACAGAATCCAGGGACCATGTTCTCTAGTCTGTCAGACCATATACATATTTTTCAAAACAAAAAATTAGCAGTGTGCCATTAATCTCATTAATAGATTCTCAAAACTAGATTCTTATCTACTTAGCTAACATGTTATACTATCACAGGTCATGTGGCCTTTGGAAGACTCAGCTATGTGTTTATGAGGAACTGGAGTTAAAAGGAAGAAAAATGATAAGATGTTAGTTAAAAATAGTTTTGCCCACGTTGTGCTGTCTGACTCATAGTGATCTTATGCACAACAGAAGGAAACACTACCTGATCCTGCACCATGCCTACAATCATTTTATATGCTTAATCCCATTGTTGGTAGCCTCTGTGTCAGTCCATCCCCTTTAGGATCTTCCTCTTTTTCACTGACCCTCTACTTTACCAAGTGTATTGTCCTTCTCCAGGGATTGATCCCTCCTTGCTTCCAAGGAGCACTCTGGTTTTACTTCCAGAACAGAGCTGTTCTTTTGGCAGTCTACTGTATATCCAGTTTTCTTCTCCAGTACCACAATTCAGAGGCATCAGTTCTTCTGTCTTCTTGTTCATTGTCCAACTTTTGCATGCATAAGATAAGGTTGAAAATACCATGGCTTGGGTCAGGTGCATCTTAGCCTTCAAGGTGACATCTTTACTTTTTGACATTTTAAAGAGGTCTTCTGCAGCAGATTTTCCTAGTGCAATGCATCTTTTGATTTCTTGACTTGCTGCTTCTGTGGCGTTTGATTATGGAACCAAGGAAAATGAAATGTTTGACAACCTCAATCATTCCTCCATTTATCATGACATTACCTACTGGTCCAGTTGTGAGGAGTTTTGTTTTCTTGATGTTGAGGTACAATCCATACTGAAGGCTATAGTCTTTTATCTTCGTCAGTGTTTCAAATTCTCTTCACTTCCAGCAAGCAGGTTTGCATAATACAGGTTGTTAATGAGTTTTCCTCCAATCCTGGTGCCTCATTCTTCATGTATATCAGCTTTTCTTATTATTAGCTCAGCTTATAGATCAAGAAGGTGTGGTAAAAGGATACACTTTCCTGACTTTACACCACGCAGTGTCCCCTTGCTCTGTTTTAGTAACTGCCTCTTGATCTATGTACAAATTCCCGTGAGCACAATTAAGTGTTCTGACATTCCTGTTCTCTGCAATGTTATCTATAATTTGTTAGGATCCACACAGTGAAATGCCTTTGCATAGTCAATAAAACATCTTTCTGGTATTCTCTGCTTTCAGCCAAGATCCATCTGACATTAGCAGTGATATCCCTGCTTCCACATCCTTTTCTGAGTCTGGCTTGAATTTCTGGCAGTTCCCTGTCAATGTACTGCTGCAGCTGCTTTGGAATGATCATTATCAAAGTTTTACTTGCATGTGTATTAATGAGGATCCTTAAAAAGGATCTTAGGGCAACCTCAGGGCACCGATTCTGCATTTTGAGAACTGCTAGATAGTTTTCAAACTTTATAGTATCAAGAGTATATTTTCAACTCATTTTTCTTCTAAGCCCCAGGCGTCCCTGGGTGGTATACATGGTTACTGTACTTGTGTACTTAACAAAAGATTTACAATTTGAGTCCACCCAGAGTTTCCTTGGAAGAAAGACCTGATGTTTTTTTAGTCAGCCATTAAAAATCCTGTGATATGCAGTTCTACTCAGACACACATGGAGTGGCCTTGCATCGGAATGGAATGCTTTGATTTTTGTTGTTGTTGTTGTTGTTACTGTAGCTGGACTTCCAGTATTTTATCTAGTAGCTTTGTAACACATCTGAGCTTACTGCTTACATTTTAAGGATTAAAATACTGGTATTAATATTTTATTAAGATCTCAGTTAAAATTTCCTTGTAACCAGAGACTTAGTTTTGTCTCTGGGGCTTAGTTTTCCGTGTTATTTAAGACAGAAAACTTTAAAATAAATTTACAGCAATTTTATAGAAGTATTTGTGTCATTAAACATTATCTTACTCAGAGTTTTATAAAGACAGTTTTTTAGCTTTGCGCATCTGAGAGTACGTAAGATAAAACCCAGTTAAGGACTAATGCATAACGTGGCGAGGAACAGGAAGATGGCACAGGACCAGGTAACATTTTGTTCTGTTACTTGTAGGGTCACCATGAGTCAGAGCCAGCTCAGTGGCAGCTAGCAGCAGCAACAAAGGCCCAATACATAACCAAAGTAAGGAGGAAGTTAAATTTTGGGAATTGGGAAGTCTAATTCTGTTTGCCATCTACAGGAGGGATTCTTGTGGTCTAGAGGGGGAGGCAGTTGGCAGTTGGCGGGAGTGAGACTAGAGCTTGCGCAGTGCTTTAAAACATCATCACTGCCAGCCAGTGTTAGTGTATTGCTGTGTTAAACTACTGTATTACTTGCCTTGGGAAGTATTTCCATTTGATCTACTTTCTTCCTGTGTGAAAGAGTTTGCTACTTGTTTACAAGTTTGTTTTGAAAAAGGTATCACAACCCAAGTTCCCATAAGCTTCTGTTTTTGTAAGTAAACCCTGTTACTGAGTTGTGAAGGCCCTGCCCTGTAGAAGTTTTCTCTGACAGGCAGCATAAAGTGGCCATGCAGGAATGTTAATTCAATAGCATTGTTGTTTCTTCTCTGTATTGTTAAACAAAGGAAAGCCTGATGATAATTACAACTTCATGTTTGAATAAATTACAAGATCTAGCTTTATTGTTTATCTTTTAAGAGACATAAGGAAAAATTAATAGAGACAAAAATAATAAAAATACTTATGGGACTGAAAAGTACTGTTTGAATTTAAAAAATAATCACAGGATTGAAAGTACTGTCTTGGATTTGGGGTTAAATGTTTTAAGATGTGACTTAACTCTGTACCATACATGATTCTTAGAAAGATGGAAAGCCTGTTTTAAAGAGTTATAAGTAGGGTATATCTCCATAAAAGATTGTGTGAGATATTGTTAGACAAATTACCTTGTAGACTAGGTATGGTATTTACAAGAAATGCCTTCATAATAATGACAAATTAAGTTATAATTACCTTTGGAAATAGATGATTCTGCTTATATATACACCATTCTTTCAGTAAAAATTTAAATGCTTTGATTTCACCGTAAGTTTATGTATTTATTTTTTGAATAGGTAACATAATTTTTGAGCAGCATCTCCAACTACTAATATTAAAGCATGCTCCTAACTTATGGGCGTAGATGGAGTTATGTAGCTACTTTCCGTCATGTCTCACACCAAGCCTAGAGGAAAATGCTGGTAGTGTTTTAAGGTTTTATGTTTGGTAACAATTAATTGATGGTGTGTTTTGGGATGGCACTAAATGTTTCAGCAGTAGCTGCCTTGTTTATGGTTGCGAACTTTCACCCCCAGGCACTGTTGTTCTTCCTGCCTATTTCTCCTTTGTTTCTACCGGACTTGCTACTTTCTGTGGTATAATTTAATTTACCTCTTGTTTGTTTGTGATCTGCTCCCACTTCCCATGTAGGCTCTTTGAGAGGTATAATTCTTGTCTACTAATATGATACTTGGCAAGTGCCATGAACAGTGTCTGGCACATGTTTGTTAACTGGATGAATCACTTTCCCTTAGGTTTTTAAAAGTAGATGTACTTTGTTCTCAGCTAAGCAGACTAGTTACAACATTTAGAGACTTCAGTTTCTGACAGTATGGCAGATTGGAGATTTTTTTTAAAAGCTCTTTATTATGAAATACTAAAAATACTCCACCAGATATTCAGAATAGCATTCCAGTGCATAATTGGGCTGATAAGAAAGTAAGGGGACTCCTTAGACACCCACAACAAGAATTGTTGACTCCAAAGAGGTTGACTTTTGGAGATGCTGTCTGGAAGTAATCATATCTGTGAATCTCTGAAGCCTGGACCTTGGATCATTGGGGATAGTGGACAGAATCTAGGGATCAAACAGGATAAGAAGTAAGATATAAAGATTCTTAAGAAGCTGAAACCCCCTGAGAAGTGTGGGGTAAAGAGTGTTGTTGCCTGCTTCAGCTCAGCTTTCAGTGGAGGGAGAAAATGGCTCCCCTGAGAAATTATACCTTTAAACTCTCTTCACTGTGTTACAGGGCAGAGTTCATACTGCCTTACACACACACACACACACCAAAATCTCAGGCGAAAATTTAGTGAAAAGGATTAGGGACCTGAGAAGCAAATTATATTCTCTCCAGAGAAATATGGAAACAGAGACATCAGAGAACTGACACCAGTAGAAGTTTCTAGGAACATGAGCTCACAGTTTAAAACATGAGCAAAATACACTTCAAACAAGTCACAGTGAGTTAATCGAAAAAAGAGAAAACTAAATCTATATAATCAGGTATTCTAAAATTGCAAATAGATACAGACTGTAAAATGAATGAGTTTAGCATGTCGTTATGTTAGCTGCTCTCACGTTGGCCCCTAATTCCTGGTGAACCCAGGTACAACAGAACAGGTTACTGTTTGAGCCTGTGTTATCCCCATGATCCATAGGGTTTTTGTTGGCTGACTTTCAGAAGTAGATTGCCAGGCCATTCTTTGTAGTCCATCTGAGTCTGGAAGCTACACTGAAACATATTCAGAGTTATAGCAACACACGAGCCTCCAGGGACAGCGAGGCTGGTGACTGCACGTGAGGCTCACTGGCTAGGAATCTATCTTGGGTATCCCACATGGAATGTGAGAATTCTGCTGCTAAACCATCAGTGTCCCCTTTGTGTGTTTAGACGTATAAAAATATGCTGAAGGAGCAAAAGGCTGTCAAAAATGATTAGGCAAGCAGAATTTAGCAGTGTGTAAAGGAAATGTTTCATACTGAACAGAGGATTTATTTCAGGAAGGCCAGATTGGTTCTGCATTAGAAAATCTATTAATGTAATTACTCACATGAATGTAATTACTCAATGATTTAAAGTTGAAAAATCATATAATCGTTTTAAGAGATACAGAAAAACTTTCAAGAAACCTACATAAATAGAAAAACATTCTGTGCTTGTGGACTGGAAGACTTAACGTTATGAAAATGGCAGTACTACCCAAAATGATCTATAAATATATCTGATCTAAATCCCAACAACATTCTGTTAAGGAGATGGAAAAACTAATCTCCAGCTTTATATGGAAGGAAAGAGGCCCTGACTAGCTAAAACAGTATTCAAGAAGAACAAAGTGGGAGGTTTCACACTTCCTAACTCAGAAATTACCATACAGCCATAGTAACCAAAACAGAATGGTACTGGCACAACAGGCACAGGCTAATAGAACAGGATTGAGAATCTAGAGGTAAATCCACCTGTCTGTGGACAGCTGGAAACCCTGGTGGCATACTGGTAAAGTGCTGTGTTTGCTAACCAAAAGGTCAGCAGTCCAAATCCACCAGGCACTCCTTGGAAACTCTGTGGGGCAGTTCTACTCTGTTCTGTGGGGTCACTATGAGCCAGAATCAACTCGATGGCACTGGGTTTGGTTTTATGAACAGCTGGAAACCCAAGTGGTATAGTGGTTAAGTGCTACATCGGCTAACCAAAATGTTAACAATTCACATCTGCCAAGCTCCCCATGGAAACTCTGTGGCAATTCTGCTCTGTTCTGTAGGGTCATTATGAGTCAGAATTGACTTGGTAGTAGGTTTATGGACAGCTGATCTTTGACAAAGGATGGAAGTCGGTTCAGTGGTGGAAGAGAGTCTCTTAACAAGTCGTACTGACAAAACTGGATATCTGTTGGCAGAAGAGTGAAATGAGATCTGTGCCTCCCTACCATATGAGTCAGAGACCTAAGTATTAAAACCAAGGCTCTGAACTGGCTCAAAACTGTTCGGTCGAGGCCAGTGGAAACACTTTAAATGTGTGTCAGCCACCATCTTTGAGCAGGTCACTGCTGCCTGTTGCCTGCTCTGGTCAAAAGACAGCGTGCAGGAGGTTTGGTTGCTGTGCAGCGTGTGTGCTGCCCGTGTTTCCATTGGCCAGGACTGAATCATATTAAACTTATTTGAAGCCATGGTTGAAACTGAAATGTGAAGTTCATGGAAAATGACATTCAGATAAAGCTTAGGGGTCCTAATTTTTGACATAAACACAGTGTCAAACACAAGTAAAAATATGTGTAAAACATAAGAGAAACTAGTAACTGAGACATCTTAAAAATTTAATACTTGTGCTCATTGAAAGAGAAAACGTATGCCACTGAGCACTCAGGAATGTATAGAGAAGGAAAACTAGGGAAGAGTGAGTCGCAGTAGAGATTGCCATTTACTCTGAAAATTTTTAATCTGCCTCATTCATAGCAAAGAACCAAGATACTTGTGATTGTTAGCCATTAAAAAAAATGGCATTGAGTTGATTCCAACTTATAAAAGCAGAGTAGAACTGCCCCATAGAGTTTCCAAGGAGTGCCTAGCAGACTCCAGCTACTGACCTTTTGGTTAGCAGACGTAGCACTTAACCACTACGCCAACCACCATTAGAGAGATGCAAATCAAAACTACAGTAAGGTGCCATCTCACCCCTGCAAAAATGGCACTATTCAAACAGAAAATAGTAAATGCTGGTGGAATCGTGGAGAGGTTAGAATTTGTGTCTACTGCTAATGGGATTGTAAAATGGTACAGCCACTATGGGAAACAGTATGGTGCTTCCTCAAAACTGGAAATAGAAATACCTTATGATCCAGCAATCCCACTTGTAAGTATATGTCCTAGAGATATAAAAGTGGTGACACAAATAGATATATGTACACTCATGTTCATTTTTGCAGTAGCAAAAAAATGGAAACAAGTGCCCATCAGCAGATAAAGGTACCTCGATTGTGGTTACGCTTCCATAGTTGGTTGTCAGAACTCATCAAATTGCATTTTGTCTGGGTCCAATTTATTGGGTATGAATTATTCCGTAATAAACGAATGTTAACATCTTTTTAAAAAACCTCTTTAGGGAGAAAAAAGCTGCCAAAAAAGCATTTATTAAAATCAACAATCTTTTATGATCAAATCTCGTACCAAACTAAAAATAGAAGGGGTGTACTACAGCCTGACAAAGAGCATCAGCTAACAACCTATACAGCAAGCATCATACTTAGTGGAAAGATATTAAGAGCGTTATCTATTTGTTTATATCTTAGAAGCATTCTTTTAAAAATGAGGGACAATATAAGGATGTTGACTGTCATCTCATCTCTACAAAATAGCAGTGGAAATAGTAGCCAATACGAAAATGCAAGCAAAAGTTACAAGACTGCAGGGAAGGAAGAAAAGAGTCACTCCTCACAGTCAGTATGTCAGTAGAAAATTCTAAAGAATCAACAGATAACCTTCGAGATGTATAATAGTTTAATAAGTTCTTAAATATAAGATTCGTATAGTAAAATCAGTTCTACTCTGAACTAGTAGCATACAATTTCAAAATTTTTACAATAGCAGAAAAACAAAAGCTATCTAAGAATAAATATGAGAAGAGATAGCAAGATTTTTATGTAGAAGGTTATATAAAAACAAAACAGACTCATGCATCAAACTGATTCTGACTCACGGCAGCCCCATATGTCACAGAGTAGAGCTGCTCCATAGGGCTTTCGTGGTTGTAATCTTTTCAGAAGCATATCGCCAGGCTTTTCTTCTGTGGTGGGTCACGACCGCCTACCTTTAGGTTAGTGACACCACCCAAACCAACCCACTGCTATGGAGTCAATTCTGACTCATAGCGACCCTATAGGACAGAGTAGAACTGCTCCATAGAGATTCCAAGGAGCACCTGGCAAATTTGGACTGCCAGCTTTTTGGTTAGTAGATGTAGCACTTAATTACCCACTGCAACACCAGGGTTGGGACGTGTAAATTCATTGCAGGTTCAGTGAAAACTCTGATGGATCTAGTTTTATTTGTTTTTGTGAAAAATGTACATGTTTATTTTGAAATATATTTGGAAAAATAAAAGGAGAAGAATAGCCAGAACATTTCTGAAGACCGTTTGACCTGTCAGATTTTAAAACTTTGATAGTTGAGTTAGTGTAGGATAGACAACTAGACTGGAAGCACTGGTGTTACAGGGGTTAAGTCCTGCGTCTGCTGACCCCAAGGCTGGCAGTTCACATCCATCATGAGCTCCTTGGAAACTCTATGGGGCAGTAATACTTTGTCCTATAGGGTCGCTATGAACTGGAGTCGACTCGATAGCAGTGGGTTTGGTTTTTAGACAACTAGGTAATGGAAAGAGTATTGTGGCAGAAACTGAACATACATGGAAACCTGATATATGACATAGCTACTGTTAAAAATTAAATAAGGAAATGGAACACTTTAAATAGTATGGACATTATTTTTTAGCCACATGGAAAAAAATAAACTTGGTTTCTTTCCTCATGCCATATTAAACCAGTTCCAGATGGATCAAAAACTTAAATGTGAAAGGCAGAAGCTAAGCCTTTAGAATAAATATTAGGAAGTATTTTATGGGAAGGAGTGTTTTCTTAATTAGATGTCAGAAGCACAGTTATTGAAGGAAAAGGTTAATTAATTTGGCTCCTCTAACATTAAGTTCTTTTGTTTTTCATTTACATCAGAGAGTATCAAAACTAGTCAAAAGCAGAAGACACTTGTAATGCATAAAATTGGCAAAGAGGTTTTTTAATCACAGTGATTATGTGTATACGCACACACACATGTGCATACACATGGGGTAGCCGTGAGTCAGAATTGACCCAGTGACAACTAATAACAATAACACATACATGTATGAAAAGCATAAATGGACCAGAGAAAGGAACAGCTTCACAGGAGAAAAGTGAATGGTCAGGACACATTTGTGATCAGGGAAATGCAAATTAAAGCTACGTTGATAAGATGTGCAAGTGTCAGTTGTACCACTACCACAGTCTTTGGTAAAGGTCAGTAAATACTCTGTAAAGGGCCAGGTAGTAAATCTCTGTGACTTTGCAGGCCACCCAGTCTTCTGTTGCAGTTGCTGAACTGTAGGATGAAAGCAGCCATAAATGAGTAGACAAGTGTATGTGGTTGTGATTTCCGTAAAGTTTTTCTAACAAAAAAAAAATGGATTTCTGCTCTTTGGCACTAAAATTAATGAACTGTTAATACATCAAGGAAACCCTGGTGGCTTAGTGGGTTAAGTGCCACATCTGCTAACCAAAAGGTTGGCAGTTCAAACCCACCAGGTGCTCCTTGGAAACTATATGGGGCAGTTTTCCTGTGACCTGTGGGGTCTGTGTGAGTTGGACCCAGCTCGACGGCAGTGTAATACATCAAGAGTCCTGGTGGCACAGTGGTTAAGTGCTCAGCTACTGACCATAACGTCAGTGGTTCCAACCCACTAGCTACTCCTAAAGAGAAGGCTGTGGCAGTCTGCTTCCATAAAGATGATAGATAGCCTTGCAAACTCTGTGGGGCAGTTTTACTCTCCTGTAGGGTTGCTGTGAGTTGGAATTAACTTGACAGCTTTGGATACTAATACATCAACATAGATTTGTCTTATAAACAGTGTTGGATTAAGAAGTTTATAGAAGAGTATGCACAGGAAAATTTATATGTATTTCAGAGGCACACAGTCCAAAAGGTACAGATTTATGGATTCTATTATGGTTACTTGCCAAGAAATTTGGAGGACAGCTACCTGGCCAACTTATGCCCATATCAAAGAAAGGTGATCCAACCAAATGTGGAAATTACTAAACAATGTTGTTAATATCACATGCTAGTAAAATTTTGCTCAAGATCATTCAAAAGTGACTAACGGTATACTGACACAGAACTGCCAGAAATTCAAGCTGAATTCAGAAGAGGATGTGGAACCAGGAATATCATCGCTAATGTCAGATGGATCTTGGCTGAAAGCAAACAGACCAGTAAGATGTTTAGTTGTGTTTCATTGACTATGTGAAAGTATTTGACTGTGTGGATTATAGTAAATTATGGCTAATGTTGAGGAGAATGGGAATTCTGAAACACCTAATTGTGCTGTTAAGGGATCTGTATATGGATCAAGAGGCAGTCCTTTGAAGGAACAATGGGACATTGCGTGGTTTAAAGTCAGGAAAGGTGTGTGTCCAGGTTGTATCCTTTCACCATGATTTTTTAATCTGTATGCTGAGCAAATAATTGAAGAAGCTGGATTATACAAAGAAGAAAGATGCATCAGGATTGGAGGATGACTCGTTAACAGCCTGCGTTATGCAGATGACACCACCTTACTTGCTGGAAATGAAAAAGATTTGAGACCCTTACTGATGAAGATCAAGGACTACAGCTTCAATGTGGATTGCACCTCAACATCAGGAAAACAAAAATCCTCACAGCTGGACCAGTAAGCAACATTGTCATAAATGGAGAAAAGATTGAGGTTGTTAAGAATTTCATTTTACTTGGGTCCACAGTCAACACCCATGGAAGCAGCAGTCAAGAAATCAAAAGACACATTGCATTGGGAAAATCTGCTGCGAAGGACCTCTTGAAAATATTCAAAAGTAAAGATGTCACCTTGAAGACTAAAATGCACCTGACACAAACTATGGTATTCTCGGTCGCATCATACTCACGCAAAAGGTGGACAATGAACAAAGAAGGCAGAAGAAGAATTGATGCCTTTGAATTGTCATGCTGGAGAAGAATGTTGAGTGTACCACAGACTGCCAAAAGAACAAGCAGATCTGTTCTGGAAGAAGTACAACCAGAGTGCCCCTTGGAAGCAAAGATGGCAAGACTGCATCTTACAGACTTTGGACATGTTGTCCGGAAAGATCAGTCACTGGAGAAGGACATCATGCTTGGTAGAGTGGAGGGTCAGTGAAAAAGAGGAAGGCCTTTGACAGGGTGGATTGACACAATGACCACAACAATGGGTGTAAGCATAAAAATGATTGTGGACATGGCACAAGACCAGGCAGTGTTTTGTTCTTTTGTTCATAAGGTCACTGTGAGTTGGAACCAACTTAATGGCACCTAACAACAACCATGGTTACTTGGATTTGACTGATTTTGAATTCTGGCCTTGACAGTATAGGCTGTGTGATTTTGACAAAATTATTTTAACTTTTTTAATATTTCACCTCCCCTATCTGTAAAATGGGGAGTATAATAGTACCTAGCCCATTGAGGTGTTGAGCAGATTATGTTACATAATGCCATAAAAGTGCAGATTGTTGGCATTTGCAATAGAGTTGGCTCCAGCTCATGGCAACTCCACATACAAGAGAACAAAATGTGTCCTGTTTTGTGCTGTCTTCATGATCATTGGTATGTTCGAGTCCGTTGTTGCAGCCACTGTGTATTTTGTGTGCCTCCCAACCTAGGGTGCTCATCTTTCAGTATTATATCAGACAGTATTCTGTTGTGATCTGCAAGATTTTCATTGGATAATTTTCAGAAACAGATTGCCAGGCCTCTCTTCCTAGTCTTAGTCTGGAAGGTCTGTTGAAATCTGTCCACCATGGGTGATCTTGCTGGTATTTGAAATACTGGTAGCATAGCTTTCATAGCAACTTGGAAGCCACCATAGCACAGCAAACTTAACAGGCACTCAGAAACTGTTCAATGAGCTTTCTTTCCCCTCCTTTAGCAAGATTCAAACAGACATGCGTGTTAAAGCATGGATACCCTTTATTGCTTTAGGAACTTCTAGGTGTAAATTTAAATCCAGCTTTGTACTGCCTATGGCTAATGTGATGAGTAGTAAAGCTTGGAATGTCCTCACTCTGAAATCTTGAGTAATGTTTAATTTTTCTGCTTACCACAGTTTGTAAGACTGTCTAATGTTTTAGTTTTCAAGTTTAAATCACTAAACTCTCAACTGTGGCTTACTAAATCCTTGACGAAAACAACGTATACAGTGTCACTTGACCTTTCTGTAGCATTTAGCATCGTCAGTGACTCCTTTCTTATCCCTGAGCTTACTGTTCAGATTATTATCTGATCCCTTGGATCTTTTAGTTCTCTAAATATTGATGTTCTGTTCACCTCTAAAACTTCTGACACTTCAGCTTTGGCAACTGCAAAAAATGAAAATCAAGCCTATCTTACAAGGGTTGTTGTTAGAATACAATTGTCTAATCCATAGTCACCCATAGATAAACCCTGTACACAGATTCTGATTCAATTAGGCTGGTGTGCGTACGACATGAAAACGAAACTTCATAGGTAGTTCCTCTCCCATTTGAGGCATACATGAATGGAATGCATATGGTACACTAAAGGTATGCAGTGTCCCCTTCCAGCTATTCTTGATGCCTGACCATTAGACCACTATGATTTCTTTATTATGAAAACTGTGGTGGCCTTGTGGTTAAATGCTACCGCTGCCCATCAAAAGATTAATAGTTTGAATGCACTAGGCCCTCCTTGGAAACTGTAGGGCAGGTCTCCTGTGTCCTGTAGAGTTGCTGTGATTTGGAATCAAGTCAACAACAGTGAGTTTGTTTGGGCTTGAGTTTTGATTCCTTTGCTTCAGGTATTCATATTGACTGTCTCATCTCTAAGGGTAGTGACATTAACTCCTCCTTGTTCCCCCAAGATCAAGCAAAGTGTTTGAAATAATAGGTGCTTATTAGATGAAAGTCAGATGAATGTGTATATCCCTTGGTCTTATTGACAAAACACTGATGTTGGCAATATGTAGCCTACCAAATTAGGATATTAAATCCATTGGTAATTCTAAGTTCAGTTTTAGCTATCTGAAATACATTTAAAAGCTGTTCCTTTGTTTTAACTTCGCACTTCAAAAACTTTAAACATGTACAACATAGAGGATGTAGTAAAATCAACCCTCTTAAAACTCTATCCATCCCTGAGATTCAGCAAAGACCAAGTTTTGGCCATGCTCAGTTTCAGCGTGTTAATCTCCCTCTGCCTCCCCTGCCCTTGGTTCCAACATTCTTTAATTTATAACTCTTAAAATGACATTTTTATATGTGTAATGTCAATGTAATTATCATCCTAAATAAAATGAACAATAATTTCTTATTATCTAATATTCACTCCATAGTCAGATTACCCCAGTGTTCCCTGAATTATCATTTTGAGTGGTTCAGTTCAATAGATTGAGAAGTCAAGTTAGATCCACACGTAACATTTGGTTGTTATAAAGAAGCTGTTCTTAGGAAGAAATCAAGCAGGACTTGGTTTTTATTATTTTTCTATCTTTTTGCCATTTTTATAACTTCCTTCAGATTAGGTTTCTTTAAAATGAATCCATAAAATGCTGTATCAGGTAAAAGTTTCTTCTCCCTTAAGACTTGCCTTCCTGGTCTTTTTTGTGAATCAAGTACTTCCATGGATGTATTTACAGCATGGTTAATGCAAAACAAAGTTATAGTTATATTTAACTGTTCTCTTATCTTCTGGTACAGTAAGGTAGCATGTAACTAGTGCTATTAAGATTTTTTAAGCTGTAAAATTATGTATTAAAAAGTACTTATTCTTTGATCATGTGTAAGTGTATCTCTTTAAAATTTTCTCATTATTATTTTTGAATTTAAGAAGGAAGCCAGGACTAGGCTGTGACAGAGTAATGTGTTTGGAAAAGACTGTCGATGACCTAGTTTACATAGTTCTTAAATCCTCAGAAGCTGAATTGGAGAAATACCATCCTCAAAAAATTTACCTTTTAGTTACCTTTCTGTTGGTAATGAAGACAAACAAGTACAACTCTCGCGTATTTAAGAAGGAAATTCGCATAACCCAAATGTTCCAAGGCGTGAACAAAATACAGTTTTGAGAATTAGGTAGAATTTCCTTTAATTATGTGGAAGGTGTGTTTTGAGTTGTTTAAATGAGTAAAGTAGTATGATTAGTTCTAAGACTTTTTCGGTGGTTATACTGTTAAATAAAAGCCTCATTGCGTTGTTTTCTGTGGTTTTTTTCTTTTGAGCATATCCTGAGAGCAGGAAACAGATTCTGTAATCTGCCCCACAAATAGTTGGAAAAAATCCCACAAGTGAGCATCTGGGGTGTTGGCCCCTACTATAGACTTCAGTGGAAACAAGGGTCAACACAGAAGCAATCTGAGAGACAGGAAGACAGTGTTGGGCAGAGTGAGGCAGAAAACAAGCATTCCCGGAAGCAAGGGCAAGGAGCCAGGAAGTTGGGTAAAACCAGCGGGAGAGAATGCAGAACAACCACTACAGTTGTAAACCTAGAAATAGAGGGGAAAAAACCCACGGTACTAATGACTAAAAGGAAATGAAGGGTATTTGTGTTTTGCAGTGTATGGCACCTGTGAAGAATCTCTGAAGTAGAATTTGTGGCTAATTTAAGCACTGTCTTTCCATAATATGCTAAAAGAACCTCTCCCAATCCCTACTTATTTTTTTACATAGTAACTAAATATTCTTACCTTTTACCTTGGGCCAAAATCTGAAATCTGCCCTTACCTGCAATCTGTCTTTTATTTGGTCTGTTGAGTATGTTTTAAAACCTTTCAGATTCTAGAAGATTACTTAAGTTTAATATCCAAGCAAAATCAGACAGAAGTAGTTTGCAAAACTGGCTTACTCAAGAGAACCAGACAGTGCCTTCATGTTTGTGATTATAAAAAGACAACCAGAATTTCTTGTAAGGGTACTATCCTTTAAATTTTTTTTTTCCTTTCCTCTTCTCTCATATGATCCTCTTGTGGAGAAGGGTAAGTAGGGAAGAGGGAGTGACAACAGAGATTTCCATTTAGCTACAAATTGTTTTCAGTCTGCCTTGTAGCTAGCCCTGGCCAAGAAGCTGTGGCTCCCGCAGCCTTGTTTGTTATTCTTACAGGCAGTGACAGTGCAGGTGGCAGGACCGTAGTAACTGCCCTCAGAGTGTGGTTGGCAAGTCTAGCAAATTTTGTATCCAGGTTCGTTGGCTGGCTCATGTAGTGTACATGTTGCGTTTGCATTCTGACTTAACTTGTGGGCCAGGAGTTAACTAGGGCACAGAAGATAAGGATCAGCCATGTACCTGCCTCTCCCCTGTATCTCCTCTTAACAGTGCTATACTTTCTTCTGCAAGTTAACATTAAGTTTGGCTGCATCTGAGAGCTCCCTCGTTCCACATCCCCCTCAAAATAAAGGTGCTTAAAACAAGATAGAGGTTTGTTTTTCTGTCAGTACAAGAAGTTCTGAAGCATGTGGTATGACAGCTGTGTTGGTCATCAAGGACCAGAGCCTTGCATTGTGTCTCTGTTTTTCACTTCTTAACTATGCCTTTCATCCTCGAGACCCTCTTGCTGATTACAAGAAAGTCCTTGCAGCTCCATCCATCTGGTTTACATTCCAGATAGCAGGATAAAAGAAGGAATAAGGGCAAAAGGATCCATGTCCCAGTGGAAGCCACCAAAAACCAAACTCATTGCTGTCAAGTTGATTCCAACTCACAGCGACCCTACAGGACAGAGTAGGACTGCACTATAGAGTTTCCAAGAAGCAGTTGGTAAATTTTTGGTCAGCGCTGCAGCTCTTTACCACTATACCACTAGGGTTTCACACAAAATAAATTCTTCCTGTCCTAGAGCTATGCTATAGTTAGTAAATCAGTATACATTATGATAGGAATTTGTAACCCATGCTGTAATGGAAAGTAAAGCATAATGAAAGGACAGATAATGACATTGAGTAAGGATATTATTTTGTGGACAAGGGTCTGCTGTACTCAGACATTTCGTAAGAATTTATGGATCAGGTATAAAAACTGGAGGAGCATGAAGTCTACCCAGAGAGTTCCCAGAAGACAGTAAGGATTAGGAGCCGTTGGCACATGGTAGATGAAGCCCTACAACTGATGAGCATCCCCGGGGGTGTCCGGAGTCAGGGGCCCTTAGGGCAGATCCAGAGGAGATGGAGCTAGTAAAGAGCTACAAAGCTCGGTCGTGGCTGGAAAACCAAGAGAGCAAGGAAAGATGCAGGAAGCCAAGATAAGAAGTTTTCATTATAGCCTGTCTTATTCCAAAAATAATTTCAGGTAGCTGAGACAAAGAAAAATGAGGGTGAGATAAACACTAGTGTTGGTAGTTAGGAAGTCACAGTGTCTTGATCAGTAAATGGTTTCTGTGCAGTGAAGCCATTTGTAGTATATTCAAGGATTGAGAAATACATATTAAAGGCTACTTGCACAAAAAAGTGGTTGATGAAAAAAAGTGGAAGATAATTTGAGAGAAAGAGGGCAGCATGTGGAGCTCAGGACTCCGGTTGCTGTTGTAGCACAAATACACATTTGGGGCTCTGTGGCCAGAAATAACTTGGTCCTCTGTTCCAGAGGAAGTTGCTGCAGGATTCCTTCCTCCCTCCAAAACTGCTGCTCAGGACCCTTGAGGTTTTCTAATGCTGGCAGTAGCGATGTTTTCCTTAGTGTTTGAGTTCATGGTTGCAGGGAAAGATGCATATTTTCTAAAACTCCAACATTGTTTTCTAGTATAATGGTTTGGCATCTGTAGTCAAGAGATAAAAGTAAAAATGTAAAAGAAATTAATGACTCCCCTTGACTACTGCCGAATTTCAGACTCCTGAGCATGATAGGATTTTCCTGTTCTGACCTCATCCCTTCAACCAGTATCCCAACTCTGCTGCTGGGTAGATCCCTAGACATTCCCTGCTTCCTGTTTTAGCGTGCATTGTTTTGTTCACTTGGGGTGTCCTTTTATTTTTACCTGTCTAACTTGAACCAGTTCCACAGTCACTTCTCTCCACTGATCTCTTTCCTTTATGCCCTGTAAGCCCCTTTACAAAGGATACAGACGCTTTTTCTAATTTGTGAAGTGCCACATAAGCTTACCTTCTGATCTGTACTCCTAGAGTGTAAGCTCACTGAGGGCAGGCACTGAGTGGTTTCATGTTTATGTGTATCTGACCACTTAGTGTAGTGTCTTGTAGGTCAGTCTTTAAAATTTAAATGCATTAAGTGTATGTAATTTTGTGATCGACTAATGCTGTGTCTGAGATAGGCTCAGTCTCTACCCCCAGTGATCTCAGTAAGTTAATACTTTGTTGACTGACTCGTGTAATAGACATTGATTACTTGTGTGTCTGACAGTGTACTCAGCATTACAAAAGTACCTGAATAAGATAGGATCCTTGCCCTCTGATGGCAGCTGGCTTACAGTCCAGTAAAAAAAAAAGAAGGTAGCTGAGGTAAGGGAAAGAATGTAGTTATTCTGTCATAAACTGACATGAGGAAATTTATTTTTCAACAGGAGATGTGGGACATGTGGATTTGGGATATGAATTCATTTGAAAAACCACTTTGGGGTAAGTTGATAGTTGGGAGTAAATGGCTTCAGGTTGCTTTTACTTCTCTTTAAATTGACGTTTGTTCTTACAGGTCTGTGGGTTTGGAATCTTAGATTGATTGGACTTTATGTTTCAGATACACATAAGAAAAATCCCTAGTAGTGTTGAGAAATGTGACCGTTAAGCATAGCCCCAGCTGCAGTTAATTAGTGCAGGTGCACTAATTACTCCTCGTTAAGGTGGTCAGCACGAAAACTAGGCTGAGAAGTAAATGCTTACTGTGCAGGGTTACTCTGCTTCAGCTCATCCACTGGTTCCGTCATGTGGTCCGGAGCTTAAGACAGTTGATGTTCAAGGGACACTGTCAGAGTTTGTTTCTGAGCGTCTCTTTGCAGTACTTCAAATGTCATTTAAATTTGCATTGCTTCAACACTCATATAAAAAGTCCCTCATGTGAAATGTCCCTCATATAAAAGGTCCCTGATCTAAGAAAAATAGGAGCCCTGGAAGCTCTATTGGCGTAATGGTTAAGTGCTATGGCTGCTGACCAAAAAGGTCAGCAGTTGAGATCCCTTAAGCACTCCTTGGAAGCTCCATGGGGCAGTTCCACTCTGTTCTGTAGGGTCACTATGAGTTGGAATCGGTGGCAATGGATTTGGTTTGGTTTAGGAGCCCTGGTAGTGCAGTGGCTAAAGCACTCATCTGCAAATCAGAAGGTTAGTGGTTTGAATCAGCCAGCTGCTCCGAGGAAGGAAGATGTGGCAGTCTGCTTCCATAAAGATTTACAGCCTGGGAAACCCTATGGGGCTGTTCTACTCTGTCTAAAAGAGGTGTCTATTAAAGGAGTAGATAAAAAGGCCCGGGTTGATACTGGTCAGGTTACAAGGCAAGGGTCACATAGTGGTAAGTGTCAGAACTGAAGCTGTCAACCAGATTTGAACTTAAGCATATGGCCTGATAGGTATTGAATTCAGTTTTAATATGCTAGTTATGCCATGGATCTCAAGACCACCACCAGGTTCGGTGATTCATTAGGAAAACAGAAGACTCGACATTTCGTTGTACTCATGGCCAAAATTTCTTTTATGTGAAGAGTACAGAGCAAGATCAGCAAAGGGGAAATGTGCATGGGAGAATCAGGAAGAAACCAGCTGTAAGTTTCCAGGAGTTCTCTCCATGTGGATGTGCTTAATTCTCCCCTGCAATAAATCATGACAACACATGTGAAATGTTGTCTGTGAGGGATGCTAGTTAGAAACTTGGTGTTCAGGATTTTTATTGAGGGCTAAGCACCTTCTGCCTAGCACATACCAAAATTCCAGACTCCTGAAAGGAAAGGAGGTGCTCAGCACAAACTGTATTGTTTGTATGAACAGTTTAGGCAGAGTGAGCCACCCATGTCATCTAGGGAAAGTTTTGTATCAATGTAGGAAACAGTTTACAAGTTCCCAGACTGTAGCCAAGAGCCAGGCTTACAAGCAGGCCTTTCTAAGAGTTAGTGTTTGGTAGGTTGGCTGTGTTAACTCATTTTGCACACTTATTTGTTCATTTAAGTAGATTGTGATTATGATCATTGAGCTTCTTATAAATGAGAGAAGTATTATGGCATACTGAATTCTTTAATGATAATCTGTTTTGCGCATCACACTAGTGATAGACTTCACACCACTGAACATAAAATTATAATTAAGATCTTTAGACACAGTGCAGGAATAGCAGGAAGAAGATAATATTCAGACAAAGGCTAGAGAAGTTAGGGACAGCCTTCCAAATCCACCCACTGCAAGGGTCACATAGGCACACTTTTCTCTCCACTTGTGAATCATAGAGACACGTGTAAATCTGTACTTGCTGGAGTGTTACAGTCTAAAGTTCTTATAGGAGGCTGGTCACATAGACAGATTTGTATACCAACCATGATAATTGAAACTCGGGACCCTAGACCAGATACCAGGTGTCCGTCATAAATCTCAGTGTTTACTTTTGAAAGTGCTCACAGCCTGGTACCACCTTACTGACTGCCTTAAACATACAGAGTAACATCATTAACCAGTGACTGTATGAACATTCGTGGAAACCCTGGTGGTGTACTGGTTAAGTGCTGTGTCTACTGACCAAAGGTCAACAATTCAAATCCGGATGCCAGGCACTTCTTGGAAACTCTAGGGGGCGGTTCTGTTCTGTCCTGTAGGATTGCTATGAGTCAGTATCAACTCGACGGCATGGGATTTTGGGGTTTTTTTAAAATGAATATTCCATGAGTTTAGTTCTCAGAATTTAGCAAGGATCATTTCCCTGATTCCAAGGCATCCCCAGAGGTTAACAGAAACTAACTGAAAGAAATTTGCTGTGTTAACTCTTTCCTGGTAGTAGTCTACACAAAATAATACTGCATTGATTGGATGCAATATTCATGCTAGATTTATTCTTAGAACGTAATATTCTGAACTTAAAAAAAATAATTGGTGCTAGAAATAGTTGGTAAATTTCACTTCTTGGAGGAAGTTTATAGACTTTTATTATAGGGATTTATATAGGGGTTACTTTTAGATTTCCCATTTGGTCCATAACAATTAGTATTGTATACTTTTGTATGTTATATAAAAGAAGAATACAGAAGTATGGATTTAAAAGTTGAATGTAGATACAACACAGTTAACCTTCACTTTGTGAAGGCTTTCTTTATGAGATGCTTTTAAACATATAGTGGGACCCTTTTGTTATGGAATTTACAGATTCATAGAAACCTCAGTTTTGCAGAAAGAAAATTACCCATATTTTCAAAAAAAGTCGTAATTCCATAATTTGGAACCCACCTTTACTACTTCAGTTCCTGCTATGTAAAACCTCTGTGTTATGCAAGAAAGAAAGAGTGGACAGGGAAAGTTACATGCTTGACAGTGGGGAGTCCTGAATTAACCAAGTTGTTTTATTAATTTCATTTTAATTTTTTCACTATCACAGAGTCTTTTGTGTAATAAAAGGATCTTCCCAGGGTGAATAAAGTATGCTGCATTTCCCTGACTTACTTGACCATAGAGTCTCTTTAGTGTGGCTTCTTTTTTAGCTATGAGCCCTGCAGGAACAGTGTTGTTTTAGGAGAAGACGCAAGCACAGTGGGGAATACTCTGTGGGAAGCCATTAAAGAAAGGGTTTTAGGTAAAGGAGAGACAGAAACAAAACATGTATGGAAAAGAAAAAAAACTAAAACTTGTGGCAGAAAACTTTAGTATCTGTCTTCAGATAAAACCTATTTAGAAACTTTCCTATCTCTTTGTCTTTTCCCTGCCAGATGATATTTTTCTTTTGGAATGTGAGTTGTGTGTCTGAGACCCATGTTAACAGTGGAATTAGGTGATAAGAGCCTCCTTGGTGTGGGTTATTGCCTTCATGCTTGTACCATCCGTAATACGTGACACAGTATTAAGCACATAGGTCAGGACTCACTTTGGTGAAGGGTAAGACAGTACACACTACTGGGAAGTAAGGACAGCTTGACCAAGGTAGAGTCATAGAAGCCTCACAGACTCATCCAGACTCTCCGAGGGACTGAGTTATGGGGCTAAGGGCTGGGGACCGTGATCTCAGGGGACATCTAGTTCAGCTGGAATAGCATACTTTATAAAGAAAATGTGCTACATCCAATCATAGTGAGTAGTGTCTCGGATCCTAAAAGCCTGTGAGCAATCATTTAAGATATGTCTACTGGTCCCATCCTGGCTAAAGCAAAGAAGAATGAAGAAAACTAAAGGCACAAGGGAAAGATTGGTCAGAAGGACTGACGGACCACAACTACCACAGCCTCCACCAGACTGAGTCTAGAACAACTAAATGGTACCCAGCTACCAGCACTGACAGCTCTGATAGGAACATAGTAGGAAGGCCCATACAAAGCAGGAGAAAAATGTAGAACAAAATGCCAGTTCACACACACAAAAAGACCAGACTTGCTAATGTAATAGACTGGAGAAACCCAAAAAGTATGGCCCCTGGACACCATTTTAACTCAGTACTGAAGGAACTTTTGAGGTTCACCATTCAGCCAAAAATTAGGTGCGAACCAAGAGGTCAGCAGTTCAAATTCACCAGGCACTGCTCGGAAATTCTATGGGGCACTTCTGTTGTGACCTGTAGGGTCACTATGAGTTGGAACCAACTCAGCAGTACCTAACGACAGCAAGAACATAAGACCACCGATAACATACATGAGGAACATGCTTTTTAGTTCAGTTATGTGTATGAGACTAAATGGGCACACCAGCTCAGAAGCACAGATAATGAGGCAGGAAGGGACCAGAAAACTGAATGAATGGAAACAGGAAAAGGGGAGAGTATTGACATGTCACAGGGATTGGAACCTGACATGAGTTGTGGCTCTAAAGTACTGAAACTTTTTTTTTTAAGGAACATAATAATAGACAAGTTAGGTACTACCCATTTTAATAATGATAGCATTTTGAAAAACACTTTTGGAACTTTCAGACATCCTTTGAGTTTAAATTTTCTTTTAGCAGTTTCTCTTTTATGCCCTCTGTAATTTTTTGTTTGCTTATTTTGTCAGAAGAGGACAATCATCCCACCAAAGATGTTTAGTTAAGTGCTTTTAACTATCTGAGTGTTTTTGTTTTTTGCAGTAGATAGAATATAATTTCAGGGAATTACATGGTCAATCACAGCTACTACATTCCGTCTTTGCTGTAAAAAAACAAAGCAAAGGAAACTTTAAGATCAGGAGTAAAATATGGAAGCCTGTTATCATGTCTTCTGTTCAGTATTGTACTGATGATCTTAGCAAAGTTGCTGGATTTAAAATCAGTAATAAAGAATCAAGTGCATTTATGAAAACTAGCAATAAACAAAATGTAATAATAAAAAAAAAAGAACCTGAAGTTCTAACAAACGTTTTGTAACAAAATATGTGTTAGCCATTGAAAGGAGAAAATGACGAGATTTTTTTGAAAGTGATTAACAGGCCTAGGGGCGCTGGTGGCACAGTGTTAAGTGGCTCAATGGGCAACCAAAAGATTAGCAGCTCAAATCCACCAGCCACCCCTTGGAAATCCTGTGAGGCAGTTCTGCTCTTCTATAGGGTGGCTGTGAGTCAGAATTGACTCAGCAGCAGTGGGTTTTGTTTTGGTAAATAAATGGAAATAAAGGATATTTTTGTGGATTTAAAGACTGAATACGTTAAAAGACAGCAGCTTTCTTAAATTATCTACAGATTTATTGCTGTTCTAATGAGAATTCTGACAGATGGTTTTCATGACCTGAAGAAGGCAGTCAAAAATGGAAAGACTTTATCAGATGCCAGTAATTAGTAGAAAACCATAATAATTAAAATAGCAGTGTGTTATTGGTATAGGGATAGACCATGAACCAGAACACGGACCCTCAGAAACATAGGTTAATGATACAGTCAGCATGGCACATCTGTAGTGAAAGGATAAACTTTTTTGTAAATAATTCTGGACAGTCAGTTATCAACTTGTAGATTATGACATTGAATCCCTACATATATGTGAAAGGCAGAACTTGCCGCTTTTTTTTTCTTAAATCAGATGGCAGATGAACAAGTTCTTTTATAAGGATCAACACATAGCTGGTTCCTGTGATACAGAGATTTTTCCAAGCTGCTCTACCACTCTGTTATCTCTGCAACATTGGCTGCTCCCTCCTGATACAGTACACTCTCTGTCTGTCTCCGTCTCTCATCTTAGGATTCCCTAATTCACTGCAGTGCCTCACAGAGCTCAAGAACAATATAGAGGCTGGCAAGTCCCAAATTCTTGGATCAGGCATAGGTTCCTCCTGACCCACATGGCAGTAGGAGCTGATGAACCCACCATACTGGCAGTTCAGACACAGGCTGCTGGCTCAAAAAGCTTCTGAAGCTGGGAGATGAGGTCACACTGTAGACCAAGTAACTCAAGGGTCTGTGAAGGCTGGTGAGTTCCAGAACTAGCAGGCCTCTGAGGAGGTCAGCTGATCACTAACCAGATGTGGCAGCTCGGTTCAGAGAGAGAGGGCCTTGCCAGGGCATACACACAAATGTTAGATTCGGGCCTACCGAAAAGAGAGCCTAACTTGACTAACGGTACAACTTAAGTCACACCTTCCTGCAAGGTTGGGCCTGAGACACCTCATACCACTGCTGCCCCTCAATATGTAGAGGTCAGGATCCATAGCACAGAATGGAGGCCAACCACTCAATACTGGGACTTAGCTTAGCCCTGTTGACAACATGACCCCGATCATCATCACAGATTCCATATGTCTGATTTTATAATGCCACTCAATCATGTGCAAGTCACAAAGACCATGACTGCAGGGCCACTTGAGTAAATTGCACCCATGGTGAGTGACTTTGTCTTTTTCCTGTTAGTTGGTGGAGGTCTTTATATAGTCTAGGTTCCAATTTTGTGTTGTATATATTGCAAGTGTCTTTTCCTGCTTTTGTAGCTTAATAAAAGGTATCTTATGGCTCACATGTTGTGTGTCTTAAGAAATTATCCAAAGATCAGTAAAGATAATGTTTTAATCTCTAAGCATTTTAGAGTTATATTGAATTTAAAGATTAATTTTAGGAAGAATTTGTGTTCTTATTTTCTTGTTGAATGTGGTATATCTATCCATTAGATGTGCTTTTATGTCCATCAATAAATCACAGTTTTCTGCGTGTCTTGAAAACTTTAGTTTTTATAGTTCTTTTCAATTTAATTTGTTCTCTTGTATATGTTCTAGTTATTTATTACCATCATATAAGAACTTGTTTGATGTTATATGTTCAGTTTGTATTCAGCAACCTTGATGAAATCATCAGTTAGATCTAATAACTTATCTATTGATTCTTTTTAAATTTCCTTATAGAAATCATGCCATTTGCAGATGATAATTTTGTCTTTTTCCTCCTGAAAATATACAAAGTCAAAGAAAGATACACAATTCATTTATAATTTTATCACAATGCACCTGAAGTTCCATCAATTAAATATGTTTGCTATAGGTTAAGAATTTTTGTCCTCATCCTAGTTTGCTGTTGAAGTTCTTTGTTGCTGAATATCAAATTACCCTAAAGCTTAATGGCTTTCAGCAGTAAAAATTTATTACCCTGCAGTTTTCATAGGCCCAAACCAAACCCATTGCCATTGAATTCTGACTCATAGTGACTCTATAGAAGAGAACAGAACTGCCCCATAGGGTTTGCCAGGAGTACCTGGTAGATTCTAACTGCTGACCTTTTTGGGTAGCAGCCAAGCTCTTAAGCACTATACCACCAAACTCCAGGAGTAATACTGGCTTAGATCTGTAGTCATCTGAAGGCTTTAACTGAGACTTCGCTGCCAAAGTTGATGCCTTACATGCCTAGCAAGATAGTGCTGGTTATTAGTCCTCAGGATGCGCTAATTTCTTACCCTGTGGACCTCTCCTCAGGGCTGCTTGAGTGTCTTTAGAGCATGGTAGCTGGCTTCCCCAGGAAGTGGCAGTGTCTGTTATGACTTGAGTTTTAGAAATCAAACATCATCACTTCCACCAGATGTGTAAGAAGCAAGTCACTAAATCCAGCCCACACTGGAGAAGGGAAATTAAACTCTACTGAAATTATTTTGTGTGTTGAGGAATGTATGAGGAATAGGAGAAAATACCTGGCCCTAGAAAATGGTGCTCAGTCTCTGGAAAAATTGGTCATATGATGTTAAGGTTAGGCTCAGAGAAATTTACTGATCATAGATGATCAGTACATTTTTACATGAAATCCAATTTCGTAACATTTAAAGTAAGTGTATTTCAGATGGAAGATTTAATCTCCTATCATTGGAACAAAACATACTGAACTCTCAGTGACTTCTAAAATAAATTCTGATACATGTCATTTGGGGAAACAGAGTTTGTCCTGCTAAAATCAGCATTCTGTTTCTTTGAAGTATTCACCCGTATTGAGTTAGTCATTTTAAAGTTTATAGAAGATAAATTTGTTGTTGTTGTTGTTAGGTGCCATTGAATCAATTCCATCTCATCTCCACCCTGTATACAACAGAACAAAACGCTGCCCAGTGCTGCCCTACCCTCCCAGTTGTTGCTGTGTTTGAGCCCATGGCTGCAGCCACTGTGTCAGTCCATCGTGTTGAGGATCTTTCTCTTTTTTACTGTTCCTCTACTTTACCAAGCCTGATGTCCTTCTCCAAGGACTAGTCCCTCCTGATAACATGTCCAAAGTACATTACCCTTGCCATCCCTGCTCCAGGGAGCATTCTTGACTGTACTTTTCCCAGGACAGATTTATTTGTTCTTCTGACAGTTTATATTATATCCACTGTTCTTGGCCAACAGAAACCCTGATGGTGTAGTGGGTTAAGTGCTACTTCTGCTAACCAAAAGGTCAGCAGTTCAGATCCGCCAGGCGTTCCTTGGAAACTGGGGCAGTTCTGCAGTGACCTTTAGGGTCACTATGAGTCAGAGCTGACTTGATGGCAGTGGGGTTTGTTTTTTTTTTTTTTTAAGTCTTGGCCAACACTGTAATTCAAATGTATCAGTTATTTTTCAGTTTTCCTTATTCATTGTGCAGCTTTCACACACTAAATTCACACATAGTAAAATTAGCCTTTTTAGCCATAGTTTTTCACATTTGAAGAAATGAATACAGTCATATTACTACCACGGCAATGCAGATAAATGATCCTTCTGTTATTGCATGTTTCTGCATACTCTTTTGAGGACAGTGCAGTCCCCTGCCCTATCCTCAGCCCTTGGCAACCTCTGATCTGATTTCTTTCTCTGTGGTTTAGCCTTTGCCAGACTGTCATATAAATGAAATTATACTTTATGCAATAGACAGTGTTTTGTGACTGGCTTCTCTGGTTTAGCATAATGATTTTGAGACTTATCTGTATTGTTGGCATGTATCAAGAGTTCTTTTTTATTGCTAATTTATGTTGTGCTGATAGATGTATCACAGTTTGTTTATTCATTTACCATCTAAATGAGTGGTTTCCAGATTTTGATGGGTAATGAATAAAGCCACTAGATTTGCATATAGGCCGCTGTGTAAATGTGCTTTCCTTTCTCTGGAGTTAACAGCTAGGAATGAGGTTGTGGGTTGTGTAGTAAGAAGCTGCCAAATTGTTTCCCAGAAGCTCTGCCCCTGGGTATTCCCTTCAGCAGAGCATTAAAGTTCCGAACCAAAATGAGGCCTTGGCTGTTGATTCCAACTCACAGTAACTCTTTAATATAGGACAGAGTAGAACTGCCCCAGAGGGTTTCTAAGGAGCAGCTGGTAGATTCAAACTGCTGACCTTTTGGTTAGCAGCCATAGGCTTAAATACCAGTAGGACTCCATGCAAGTTCCAGTTGCTCTAATTCCTTGATGTTATTAGGTGCCATCCAGTCAGTTCCAATGTATGGTGACCCTGTGAAAAACAGAACAAAAGACTGCCCAGTCTTGCACCATGTCCACAATTGTTTTTATGCTTAAGCCCTTTGTTGCAGCCACTGTGTCAGTCCATCTCGTGAAGGGTCTTCCTCTTTTTCGCTGACCCTCCACTCTAACAAGCATGATGTCCTTCTCCAGTGACTGATCCTTCCTGACAGTGTGTCCAAAGTATGTAAGATGCAGTCTTGCTGTCTTTGTTTCCAAGGAGCACTCTGATTGTACTTCTTTCAGAACAGACCTGTTTGGTCTTTTGGCAGTCCATGGTACATTCAGCATTCTTCTCCAACACCACAATTTAAAGGCGTCAGTTCTTCTGTCTTCTTTATTCATTGTCCAGGTTTCACATGCATGTGATGCGATTGAAAATACCATGGCTTGGGTCGGGCGCATTTTAGTCTTCAAGGTAACGTCCTTACTTTTGAATACTTTAAAAAAGTCCTTTGCAGCAGGTTTTCCCAATGCAACGCATCTTTTGATGTCTTGACTGCTGCTTCCATGGGTGTTGATTGTGGACCCAAGTAAAATGAAATCTTTGACAACTGTAATCTTTTCTACAGTTATGACAGTGTTGTTTATTGGTCCTTGATAGCACTTGGTATTTTTCTTTTAGCTGTTTATGTTGTATTTTCTTGTGGTTTTAATTTGTACTTCCCTAGTGGCTAATAGTAGTTGATCATCTTTTCATATACTTATTTGCCATATGCATCACTTTTTTAGTGGATAGTACAAGCCTTTTGTCCACTTTATTGGGTTGGTTTCTTACTGTGTTTTGAGAGTTCTTGTATGTGTTCTGGATACAAGTGATTTATAAGTATCCAGATGTACACTTTGTAAATTTTCTCCTAATCCGTGACTTGTCTTTTTTCATTTTCTTAACAGTATTTAGAAGAACAGAAGTTTTATTTATGAAGTCCAATTTTCAGGGTTATTTTTAATGGTTTGTGTTTTTTGTGTTTTAGCTAAGAAATTTTTGCCTAAGCCAAGGTATTCTTACTATCCTGTGTTAGTCTAGATCTGGTTTGAAATTTGAGTTAAATTTTGCATATAATACAAAATATGGCTCAGGGTTCCTTTTATCGTGTACTAAATTGTCCTCCAATTATTGAAAACTGTCCATACTGTGTATCAGTTGATCATATATGTGATTGCTGTTTCTTTTCACCAGTACCACACTGTCTTGATTATATCATACCTTCATGTAAGCAGTTGGCTACTAATTGAAAAGTTGGTGCTTCAAACTCATGCAGGGGTTCCTCCAATCAAAAGCCAGCTGATCATGTCCAAAACTTCACAGCCTTGAAAACCCTATGTAACATAATTACACTCTTCAGCACATAGGTCAAATGTTGGTTTTGAGTTAGGTTTATGTTTTTGTACTGTTGAGTCAACTCAGACTCACAGGGACCCTGTATTTTGGGTTTGTAGTCTTTAAGATGATGGTGTGAGTCTTTCAGTTTCTTGCAGCATGCTCACGAATATATCGGGACCAGCAAGGAGGCCAGTGTGGCTGAAGCAGATCAAGTGAATAGTGAGATCAGAGGGATAACAGGCAGCCAAATTACAAGAAGCTTTGTTGTTGTATTTTGTTGGGTGCTACCCATAGTGACCCTGTAGGACGGAGCAGAACTGCCCTATAGGATTTCCAGCACTGTAATCTTTACAGAGATAGACTGACTCATCTTTCACCTGTAGAGGGGCTGGTAGATTTGAACCGCGTACCTTTTGATTCATAATTGAGTGCTTAACCCCTGCACCGCCAGCGCTCTTTATAGAACACAGTAATTACATCGGTTTTCATTCTGAGCAAGATAGGTGAGCTGTAGAAAGTGTTGTGTAGAGGAGTTACTTGATCTGACATGCATCAACAGGATTGTTTTTTGACTACTGACTTAAAAACAGATATAAGGTGGGGGAGCCCAGGCGGAGGCATTTCTTGGAGTCAGGATTTGGCTGATTGTGTTGCCCTGGTGTAGCTTAGCCTGTTCTGCTGTCCTTCTTATTCCCAGTAAATTTATTGAGAGAGTAGAGACTTGATCAAATTCAAGTGTTTTTCCCCAACCACCTCAGCATGAGTTATGGTATTGTGTACTTCTCCCACAAGGTCCTAATGTCTAGTCTCTGTCTTTTTGTGATGTTAGTAGCCTTGGATGGTCGTTGCTTAAAATCAGCAGAGGTTGTAAAATAATGCTCTAATTCTGCCATTTCTTCTTCACTTATTAACTGAAATGCTTCCTTAAAGAAACACTTGACTTCTTTATGATTTTGTACTAGCATTATGAAGTCATCAGTTTTAAGTATATTGAAAAAACTCATCATATTTAAATATATCTTTCACAATCTTAAATTTTTCTTAAGCTGTTATTCCTATTAATTCAAAATTGTTCCATCTTTAGTCGGTGGGGCTTCTTCAAGTTGACTCCTGAGAGTTTTTGACACAACCCTAGAATCTTTGATAGTTTTGATGTTTAGTTGCCAGCTTAATTCATCTTCTCATCCTGTTTTCTGACTCAGACTTGAAAATTTCTTTAAGTAGTCCTGATTTCTTTTAGTGGGAAATGACATTTCATAAATATATGAATTGGGATTCACATTATCTTCTGATGTTGAATCTATATCTGTCTCATTTTTCTATATACTAAGGCTCTTAGCTCTCAAGATAAGCAGGAATAGTATAATTAGAATATCAAAATCAGAAGACACTGTATTACTTAATTTAACATTATGCGGTTAAAATTCTCAGAATAACTTTCACACTGCTATCAACAATATGTTAACTGAAAATGGTTCATTTATTTTTCCATACGCTTTCCCCATTCTCTCCTTGTTTCTTTTGCAGGTATCTGAATTATAAGAACATATATCATTCTTTCCCATAACCTGTCTCGTAGCCATAGTTTAAACAAGTAGACATACTTGTAATTCTCACCTTTAAATCTTTCTTCAGTCACTGAGACTGTCCGAATCTTAATTTTTTAGTAGATTCCTCAGAGCTCATGGGAACAGTGATCTCCAAGTTCCTGCATTTTTATGACAGTTGCATACTTTGTATTTAAAGGTTGATTAGGCTTAATATAAAATTCGTGAGTCTTGTTTTCTTTTTTTGAAATCTTAAATATGTTTTGTATTGTTAATTTCTGATATAAAGCATTGCTGATTTAGTCTGCTGACAGTATGATTTTGTTTTCTTGATAAGTGAGCTGGTATTTTTTGCCAGTGTGTGCAAAGTTATTTTTAATTTTTTTCTATAAAATCAAATAATTTTATCAGAATATATTCAGTATTTCTTGTTCTGGGTTAGCATTTTCAGGTATATGTCATCCCTTTTCATTGTGTGGGTTCTAGCCCCACCCCCACCTCACCCCAGAAATTTTCCTGGGTTCCAGGTTTTAGTTCTTGTTTCCTTGGCTTGATTTTCTTCTTTGAGAATTTCTGATACACATATAGGCGTATTGACTTGTCTCTGCTTTTCATTTTTCACAT
This sequence comes from Heterohyrax brucei, assembly GCA_028571685.1. Classification (NCBI taxonomy): domain Eukaryota; kingdom Metazoa; phylum Chordata; class Mammalia; order Hyracoidea; family Procaviidae; genus Heterohyrax; species Heterohyrax brucei. Next base: position 45,259,976 of record CM053152.1, read on the forward strand.
TCTCAAATTCTTTTCAGTTATTTCTTAATTTTTAAAATTTTGTTTCTTTTCCTCTTCTAGTGTTCTTAAGCCATTAACAGCTTTTTTAAAAATTGCTTTTAACTGCCAAGCTGCCATCCGAGGACATAGCGAATGGTCCCAACTCAGCAGGAACGGATGTTCACTGAGGACCAAAATGACATGCATTAAAGACAACCGAGAAGACAGAGAGACCCACAAGAGTGGGTGCCTACATTGACTTGGGACCGGAAGAACCAGATGGTGCCCAGCCACCACCAGTGATAGCCACGATGGAGCTCACAGAGGGGAGTCTCACTGGCAACACAAGAATAAAAAGGGGTGCATCCTGAGATCTCCACTAAAAGACCTCAATTGATGGTTCAGCAGTTTTGGGGTTCCTCTGAGAGCATGGCCCCCAGCCCTGATGCTGCCCTTTCCCATAAATTATAACAAAGATCCACTCTTTGGACAGGAATGGATTGGACTTGGCAATGCAGAGTGACCATATATTGGAAGCACTTTGTGGTTCTATACATCTACAGGATATCATCTTGCTGACCTCTGGCTGGAGGAAGGGGAGTGGATGGAGAGGAGGGGAAAGGAGGTTGTTGGGAGGATGAGACATGTATGGAGCAGAGAGGAATAGTGTGCAGTCACCGGACAGGGAGAGCAGTGGAAGCTGCATATAGGTGGGCATGTAAATTTATACATGAATGTACATTTTCACTGAGTTATGTTAAATAAAAATTTTTTTAAAAAATTGCTTTTAATATATTCTTCATTTCTGAAATGACTTTTTCATTTCTTCTGTCACCTAATTATTTTTCTAATATATGTTGTCCTTTATTATCTTGAATCTTTTCCTTAATGTCCTTGAGTTCATTGTGAAATTTTAAATTATCGTTTTAATCTGTTTTTTAGGCATATCGTTCTGTGCTAATTTCGTTGTCTCCAGGAATGTTATTCTGCTCTTGACACTCTACTTTTCTGCAGTAACTTTGGAGTTTTACTTCAGTTCTTTTGAGTTACTTAATGTGATTTTAGTTTCCTTAAACTTTTTGAAGGGGAGCATGGTTCAAAATAGTTTTGCTATCATCCTACTTCCCAGTTCCCTCTGTTGCTTTGTGAAATGTTTAAAGTATGACAGCTTATTTTTGGATGTTTAGTTCTTGTCTCTTTTCCACCCTTTAGCTCAATGCTAGTTTTCCTTTCAGTTGATAATCTGCTCTGTTGGAATTTTCTTCCCGATATTTCCTTATTGATGGGCTTTGTTCTGGAAGGGAGCACTGGCTAATTAAAAAGTTCTTAAGAAGAGCTAGTGGTGCAGTGGTTAGGAACTCACCTGCTATCCAGAAGATCTCTAGTTCGAATCCACCAGCCACTCCTTGGAAACCCTGTGGGGCAGGAAGTTTTACTGTGTCCTGTAGGGTTGCTATGAGTCGGAATCAACTCTGCAGCAGTGGGTTTGATTTTTTTTCCTTAGAGCAAGATCACCTCAGCCCTTGTTCTCACTGAAGTACAAGCCCTCTCAGTTTTGGGTGTATGCTGCTTTTAGTCTGTAAAACTTTTGAGGGTGAAAGAGTATCTGTTGGTTAGTTGGGAATAGAGGATGGGACTCAGGTCAGTAAGATGCTCTGTCACATCCCTTCCCTTTATCATACATGGTACTAACCAGGGCTTATAGTTAACGATTCTTTGTATCCATTCTTTGTAGTTAATGGTTCTTGGTAGAGTTTATAGGCATAGTTTATCACCTGCTTTGGGAGTTGGGTGAGTTGGAATTGACTAACTGACAATGAATTTGGTGTTTTGGAGGGGGCAGTGTGTGAATGTGTATGTTAGAAGTTGTCCATGGGTTTTTGTTACCTTGCTTGCTCTCTATGGGGAAATGTAGGGAAAGCAAAAAGTAAGCTATTCCTACCATTATTCCTGCAGAATCCCCCTGCATTTTCTTTTAGGTTTAAACACTTGAAGAATGTATTAAGTTACTCCAAGTTATCATGGGTTGAATTGTGTCCCCCCAAAAATATGTGCAGCCGTGTGGCTGGGACATGATTCCCAGTATCTTGTGACTGTCCTCCATTTTGTGGTTTCGCTAAACTGTATGTTAAAGGATTCGGGTGGGGCTGTAAATTCCTGCATAGGATTACTTCCTTGCTCTGCTGTAGGGGGAGTTTCCCTGGAGTGTGGCTTGTCCTACCCTTAATGCTTTCAGCCTGCAAGAGATAAAAGGAAAGATTTATAATAGATAGATAGAGAGATAGATACAGATATAGGAAACAGCTCACGTAGTCACAGAAGCTGAATGTCCCAAGCTCTGGCACAAGCCTACGTGGCCACGGAAGCTGAGGAACCCAAAGTCAGAAAGTCAGAGACCAGAGTTCTAGATCACCGGTTGTGTAGGTCAGTGGATCCCAAGCTGGTAGCGAGACGAAGCACCAGAGGCTGGCAAAACCAGGATCAGCAGGTCAGGGAGCAGGAGCGGCAGAGGCTGGCGAACCCAGGATCGGCAGGTCAGGGAGCAGGAGCGGCAGAGGCTAGCGAACCCAGGATCGGCAGGCCAGGGAGCGGGACTCTCAAGTGCCAACTGTAAGGACTGATGAGTCCAACGGCTGCTAGTTCAAGTCCCAGAACCAGACACTGGAAGAAGAGAGCAGGAGCTCCTGGCTACGTGAGCGACCAGCAGACGTTGTAAAAGGTCTCGAGATGAGAGCCGAGGGGCAGGGAGCCACCACAAACCCCGCCCTGCCACTTACTACAGCAGCCAAATAGGTAGTAGCCAAGTTGACATAATCCTGACCACCAAAGTCCACCCCTTGTCAACTTGGCATCTGCACACATCTCGCCTTACCACGCACAGTCTCTGAAGGAGTACAGTTACAAAGTCATACTTATGTCAACATGATATAACTAACACATGTACAACTGAAAATGCATTAGCCCATTTATATCTTATATTTCATAAGTAAACAAAATATCTAATACACACATACAAAGCAGGAATACTCATAGCAATTACAGTCCTCGTTTCTGCAACCCATTCTGTATTCCCTTTGTCCTCAGTAAGCACCTCAGCTGGCCGTGGTTCCTTGCGTGGTGAGGTGACCAAACCGTCATTCCTGAGGGATCTGGGCTGTTATCACTCATTTTGGGGTTGGGCTGCTGTAGTTTTCCATTGACCTTAATCCCAGGACATGGTAGGACTAGGAGGCGTCCTAAGGGATCTCCTGCATTCCAAACACACTCTTCTTTACTTCCGTTATGTAATGTCAATCCTATTTCATCTTCATAGTCAGGATCAGTCACACCGGCTAGTACTGTAACTCCCTTCTTTGTCTGTTGATCCAGAGGTACAAGGAGCCCAAAGTGGCCTGGTGGCAATTTTAGCTTCCAGTTCAGTGGAATCATTGATGTGTCTCCACGTGGCAGCATTCCTCCCTTCGGAACTAAGACATTTAGTCCTGCAGAGCATAAGGTCATGGGGACAGGAAGCAAAAATCTTGCAAGTGGGTCACTAGGAGTAACAGTGAGTGGTGCCACTCCCATTTCCACCCCTTGATTCCTGGACCCATGAATCCTGGCGATAGGAGAAACAGCACTGTATATTGGACGCTGGTTTAGAGCATACACAGCCTCCTGCAGAACGCTTCCCCAACCCTGCAAGGTTGTGCCACCTAGCTGGGAGCGTAATTGTGTCTTCATGAGACCATTCCATCCCCTGCATTTTCTTTTAGGTTTAAACACTTGAGGAATGTATTAAGTTACTCTAAGTTATATTTATTGGCGTTTCAAGGAATTATTGAAATGGTTCAGGATGTACATAGTAATTTAAAGTTGAGTTTGATATAATGTCAAATAAAAAATGTGTATTAAAATGTGATATTTTGTGACCTTTAAAGATAGAGCACTCTAAGTGGCTTACTGATAAAGGGAAAAGAAAATGGGTCTTTTTTTTTTTTAATCATACTGGATAGTAGGAAACAAAACTACTGTTTGCTTACTTATTAGAAGCATGTTTGCATTTTAATTCATTAACAAAGTACATATGAAACATGATTGGTATTCAACTTTCCATTTTGATACTTGGCTGACTTATTCTTGAGAATTATCCAGTGAACCTGAAAGGAGGCTTGATCATTCTACTCAAGGAATTATCAGTTTCCTCAGACAGTTAGCTTGTGGTAGCAAGAGAACAATTTAAAGACTGAGACACGTAAAATGCTTTCATATATAAGTTGTATTAGGAAAGGATGGCATATTTTTCTGTTCAAGTCCATCAGACTTGGCTTGTACTTGATGACAAAGCTCTTGTTTTGTCTTTCTGACTTCTGGAAATTGTTAAGCCTTCTGAGCTTTAAAAAGTACCTTAGCTTCTACAGAAATGAGAATTAAGAATAGGTTGGCGTGTTGCTATGCACTAGGAAAATATATATTGTTTACTTGCCGATATGTGTCTGTCTGCCCATTGTGGTTGCTAATTCCAGTACAAGAAATAATCAAGTAGTTCTTCTTTGGGGCCAACCAGAAAGATATAACTAAACTTAGCAAACAAAGTGATATTTGGCCCTAAAAGTTAATTTAATATCCACTTATGTGATCTTTTAGAACCTAAATGGAGATTCTTTAGGATTTTCTTTTTGTTTTGTTTTCACTTTAAAAGGAAAAAAGGATTGGTGTGATAGTATTCTTTGTAAAAATTTTTTCCCAAAATCCAGATAGTGAATTTTTGTTTAAATTGAATTATTTTTTGGCTGTGTCTTTTTCCAGCAGGCCTATCTTTAGTGTTCTGTCATAATTTTTAGCACTTTATTTCATTTCACACTTTGTAGATCTTTACAACTTATAGTAGAATTTTATTTTAAATTTATACTCATTTGTTAATTGTTGTTAGTTGCCACTGGGTCAGCTTCACCTGGTAGTGACCTTATGTGTATGTAGCAGAATGAAATTCTGCCTGTATCCTGCATTATATTCACAATTGTTGGTATGTTTGAACCCATTGTTGCAGCCACTATCACTCCATCTCATTGAGGTTCACCCTTTATTTCACTGATACACTTTACCAGATGTGATACCCTACGCTAGTGATTGGTCCGTTTTGCCGTCCAATCTAAGCAGCTCATTTTCAAGCACTGTGTTGGACAGTGTTCTTTAGTTATCTGTAAGGTTTCCATTAGCTAATTTTGGATGCAGATCACCAGACCTTTCTACATAGTCTGTCTTAGTTTGGAAGCAACGCTGAAACATGTTTACCATGCATGACCCTACTGGTATTTGAAATACCTGTAGCATAGCTTGCAGCAGCATCGTGGCAGCACCAAAGCCACCACGGTATGACAAACTGACAGATAGGTAGTGACAGTGATATACCAAGGCCAAATCTGTTGCCATCAAATTGACTAAGACTCATAGGAAACCCATAGGGTGGGATTCAACTGCCTCATCAAGTTTTTAAGGCTATAAACTTTATGGAAGCAGACTGTCACATCTTTCATCTATGGATATAGCAAATGTTTATATTCTTATAAATCTAAGTACTTGTATAAGCTATATTTTAAAAATTATTTAATATATCTTTGAGATCTAGCTTCCTTATCCATAGATAGCCTGCACTGCTATATTATAGTCTGTTAGTGTGTGAATAAACCCAGAATGTTTAATTATTTTCTTGTTGGTCATTTAGATTATTTCTTTTTTTTTTCCCCCTGTTACACACATTGCTGCATTAGCATCTGTACAGATACATCCCCTCATGGACATGAGTACTTCTCAGTGGGGATAACTAGCTAAGAAGTATACATCTACTTTCTATTCAGAAAAGGGTCAACCAGCACAACAGTAGTTGGAAGCTTCAACATACCACTTTTGGTAATGGACAGAACATCCAGAAAGAAGCTCAGTAAAGATATGGAACCTTTTATTTGACAGTCAGCCAACTCATCCTCATAGACATATACAGAACTCGCCACCAACAACAGACAAGTATGCCTTCTTTTCTGACGCTTATGGAGCATTCTCCATAATGGACCACATATTAGGCCATAAAGCAACTCTCAACAAAACCTAAAGCACTGAAATATTGCAAAGTATTTTCTCAGACCATAAAACCAAATCAACAGAAACTGAACAACACCTTGCTCAAAAACTTCTGGTTCACAGAAGAAATCAAGGATGGAGTAAAGAAATTCATGGAATCAAATGAGAATGAAAACACATCCTACCAGAAGCTATGGGATACAGCAAAAGCAGTGCTCAGAGGGCAGTTTATCTCAATAAATGCACACATCCAAAATGAGGAAGGGGCCCAAGTCAGAGAATTAACCCTAGAACTCAAAAAAGTAGAAAGAGAACAACGGAAGAACCCCTCAGGCACCAAAAGAAAACAGATAACAAAAAATCAGAGCAGAACCAAATGAATTAGAGGAGAGAAAAACAATTGAAAGAATTAACAAAACCAAAGGTTGGTTTTTTGAAAAGATCAACAAAATTGATAAGCCATTGGTCAAACTCACAAAAGAATAAGGGATAACTAAGTTTACTTCCAAAATGGATATAATGAATTATATTCCAAAAAAACACTGAATAAAGATAATTGTTTTCCCATAGTTTTACTCACTTTAGAGATGATCAGAAAGAGTCCTGGTGGTGCAATGGTTAAAATGTCAAAAGCTTGGGGATTATAACCCACTAGTTGCTCTATGGGAAAACAGTGTGGCAGTCTACTTCTATAAAGAAGATAGCATTGGAAACCCTACTGAGAAGTTTTATCCTACCCCATAGGGGCTCTGTGAGTTAGAATCAACTCAATGACACTGGATTAATGTCTTACTCATCTAGAGCTGAGAACAGCAGAAATACCACAAATAGATAACTTTAACAAATTTGTGTTCTCACAAACAAGCAGGCTGAAAGTCCAAATTGAGGATGTCAGCTCCAGGGGAAGGCTTTGTCTGTTGTCTCTGGAGGAAGGACCTTGTTATCAATCTTCCTGTGGACTGGGACCTTCTCAGGCGCAGGAATCGCAAGTCCAAAGGCTGTGCTTTGCCCCGAGTGCTTCTTTCTTGGTGGTATGAGGTCCCCTGTCTCACTGCTCACTTCTTTCCTTTTATATCCCAGGGGATTACCTCAATGCATCCAAGTTTGTAGGTTGAGTCCCACCTGCTAACAGATCTTCTGCCCTTTCTCCCTGATTAACACTACTGAGGCAAGATTTACAACTTATGGGAAAAATAACACAGTACCAAGAATCATGGTGCAGCCAAACTGGCATACATTTTTAGGGGGACACAGTGTATTTTTTTCAGATCAATTTAGCATGGCCGCCTATCTGCAGCTCCTTCTGCTCTCCTTGGCCAGTAACAGCACACTCCTTTTCATTCTATATGCTTGTAGTATCCTCTTAACAAGTTCCTGTCCCCTTTTCTTTACCCTCTTCTCTCCCATCTAGAAAGAGACCAACAGGACAACCTCCTGTAAATGCTCAAAACCATAAAGTACAGACACCATGTGGTCACACTGTATCCCAGAGTCCGGTCCATTTTTGTCCGAAGAGTTGACCTCGGTAGTGTTATCTGGTCAGGGGTAGCAGTAGGTCTAGGGACCATACTCTCAGGGGATTCTCCAGTCTGTCAGACCATCAGTTCTGGTCTTTTTAGTAGAGTTCTTGAGCTGTACCCCTTTTTTGCTCATGTTGCCGCAGGGACTGTACGTTGTGTGCCCCATCACGGCTGTCTTTGGTGGTGGCCGGGCACCATCTGATTCTTCCGGTCTCATGTTGATACAGTCTCTCATTCACATGGGTCTCTTTGTCTCCTGAGGGGGAACACAATTTAATCCATGACATTTAGGTTTAAGGTATAAGGTTTAGAGTATGCCAGTTAAGTTCACAGACTCATCCTGGAAAAAGTGCTACGTACCTGATTGCTGAGTATCAGTAAGGTCACCCTCTAAGTACTGCCCTTAGGAAGCTATGCACCCACACCAGCGCCTAGTCTACCTTTCAAAGCAGTTTTGGGACTGCTTTTCTGGAATGGCCATGTGACCTATTGTGATTTTAACCTTGATTCCTGTATGTCATCAAAGTGTCTTCCTTTCAATGTTTCCTTTATCTTTGGGTAAAGAAAAAAATCATTGGGGCCAGATCAGTTGAGTAGGGAGGGAGTTCCAATACAGTTATTTGGTTACCAGCTAAAAACTCCCTCACAGACAACCATACGGTTAAGTTTGCAAACTTGCCACCTTGTGCCATGGCCATTCCAGAAAAAGAGTTCTAAAATTGCTTTGATGGGTGGACTAGGCACCAGTGTCGATGCATAGCTTCCCAAGGGGAATACGATGAAGCTGACTGTAGTGATACTCAGCAGTGAGGTTTGTAGCACTTAGGACAGTTAAGTTTGCAGAATTAATTGTTGGACCTCATATGTTAACTATGATAAGACTTTATTTAACATTTTGATAATCTGATGGATGTGAAATAGTATTTTGCTGTTGTTTTAATTTGAAATTTCCTAACTGTAGTGAATTAAGCATTTTTTTCAGTGTTTTTTGGCTAGTCATGTTTCCTTTTTTGTGAAGACCTGTTTATGTCCCTCAACAATTTTTCTGGTGAGTTATTGCATATTGGTTTGTAGTTGTTTGTACATTCTTAATACTAATACCTTTTACATATTTTTCAAGGAATTTTCTGAGTCTTTTATATTCTTCAAAGTGCAATTTCATATGCATGTTAAATTAATCTTGCAAGTAATACACATTCTGAATTTTTACAGTGTTTTTTTCTTTTTTTTCTCAATAGGTTATGAATGTGATTTCTGATGAAACTGGATTGGAATAATTTTCATGATATTCATATATTTATACATATATATATTTTAAATTTTTGCGATTGACTTAAAGTGCCATGAGAAAATTTGCATATTGCAAGGTGGTTCTAGCCACCTCCTTGGTTTGGGTACTCTTGGACATGTTCCTGCTGCTTTACTTCAGTGAATGCAACAAATGTGATGAAAAAAAGGAAAGAGGACTTCCTGCTGGGGACGGTGAGTGGAATTTTATAATAACTGTTTGGTTAAATAGATTGCTGCTATTTGTTAAATAAATTGCATAGAATAAAATACTGACTTTTTAGATTAAGAGTCTTGGATTCCTGTATATAATGATCATATTTCCAACACTTCTTCAACAGTTAAAGGTATTAAAATATTATGCATAGAATTACTCAATTCAATTTTTGTGTTTAGTGTTAAGTGTAGTTAATTTTCTAGAAATATGTTACAGAATGAGGTAAGGAATCTTATTGTTGGAACTATCAGAATTGTTCAGAAGAGTAGTCGGATGCCATAATGTTAAATGGAGTGTTAGAATCACATTATCAGTTATCAGCAGAGATTTACACCATGTTGCCATCTCAGTCCTAAGGGGAAGAAGTCGTTGTGGGTAGATATGATAGCAGAGTTAAACAATTGGGGGCATTTCTACTCAGTGGGCTTTTGAAAATGTTGGATTAAAGAACAGGGCCTATGGTAAAATCACTGCAGTATCTGAAATGGAAAAGGGAAACATGCAGATATAAAGGACCTAGGTAGGCAGTACTGGTAATTTTGGCAGGAAACACCTGGAAAATTGAGTTTTAAGCTCCTTGCATTCAGACAAGCAAATGCTGCTATTTTGCTTTGTTTTTAACCATAATGAAAATGACTGCATGTTAAGAGTCCATAATTCTGCTGTTCTGGGCTTTGGTCTCTTTCTGATTATGTAGAAAATTAATGGCATACAGTAATTCTACTAGTTTTAGGAATTATGCACAAATACTTGGTATTTTCAAAAATCATTTCTGAGTATGTAGCCATATTTAAACTTTCTGCTCTTTTATAATGAGAAGTGTACCCAGTCTTCCAAAATTTATGGTCTAAAAATTAATTTCTTTTGGCAACTATGCCTTCTGACTGTAACTTTATAGATGAACTTATGTAACCAGTTTCGAAAAGAATGTTTCTCTTTCATAGGGAAGTTTGCCTAAAATTAGGTTCAGCTGCTAGTACTGGACTCAAATAGTATCTAGGCTAACCCCTAATGTAAATTCTGACTTTGCTGTTAGGTTTTAAGCAAATACGTTTTTACTCAGTCAGTTTATTAATTTGGATAATCTTTCCTGGTCTGTTTTATGGCTTGGTGTTCAGTGACTTCTTTAACTGCTGCTAAAGCTGTGGCTCCCTGTGTACATTTAAATCAAAGGGCAAGTATTACCGTTCAGTAGTCAGAAAACTCGTGTGTTGTTTTCTCAAATAGAACAGATTATTTTCCTCCCACCCTGCTTTAATTCATTTCCATTTATAATGGGAATCCAGGGTGTTCTCTGTTAAATGCAAAAGCTTGAAAGAAGAAAAGAATAAGATTTATAACATGTGAAAATTCCCTTGGTGAGTTATTTTATGCTGAACAGTATACTAGATGCTAGCGATACACAGTTGAACAACAACAACAAAAAGACAAAATTCCTCACTTTAGGAAACTCACCATTTGGTAGAAAGGAGGAATAATACTAAAATGCCAGTGTAATTAATATCATGCAGCCAAGCCAGAGATGTATAAAAGAGAGTCTGAGAAAATGCTTCAAGGAAGTGACTCTCAGGCTGAGGAAGAGTTGGTTTGCTTTGTTGGAGGAGGGCAAGGACTTCCAAGCAGAGATTTAAAAAGCCCACGCAAAGATAAGCAGGTGAGAGTAAAGCTGATGGAGAATGTGAGGAAGGCACACAGCATGAGGCTTTGGAGGTCAGCAGAGGCCATGACACACAGCACCTTTCATAAAGGCGTGCTGAGGATTTTGGGTTACCACGGCAGAAATATATTATAGTTGATGTTGTGTGTAACTTGGTACTCTTAGTAAAGAAAAAGCTGAACACTATGAAAATAGTTCTATTTTAACTTCTCCTTAAAACATCACCATATACTAAAATAGAACACAGGAAAATTGAAGTTTCTTACGCTTATGCAGAAATATTTCGACTACCAAGCATTAGGAAACTTTGAAGGACATGGTATATAGAAGAAATTTCTGATTGAGAATTAGGTGATTACTAATAAAGGCTTTCCTGATCTCTTTATTTCAGTTTTTTAAAGTGGAAGAGTTTTACATACAGAGCACATTACAACTTCAGTGATCATGAGATTAAAGCAAGGGTTGAAGTTAATAAGGTTGTTAAAGTAGCAAAATGTTATCAGGAATTAAGTTATGTATAATGATGTTGAAAAAAAGTCAGACAATATACTGCATTTTATTGCATCACACACACCTTTATTTACAGAATATTTCCACTAAGGTGGAAAAACATTTCAATTATTATAAACCACATCCTAATTTCAGAGATGTTAAAATAGGATTAAAATATTTTAGAATAGATAAAACACAGAGGGCAGTTCTGTTCTGGCCTCTAGGGTTGCCATGAGTCGGGTCCGACTCGACGGCACTTGGCTGGCTGGCTTTAGAAAAAACTATTTTAACCTTTTATATTATCTTTTTTCCTAAAAGGGAGTCATGTAACTATATACTCCTTTATTCTGCTTCCATGAGCAAAATACTAGTTAGAAATTTGAGTTATGAAAGACATTCAGAGGTTTGTCTTGTAGTTGGTGTATGTTAATTCTACTACTTAAGAGCTTTCAGAGTGAACATGATAATAACTGTTCCAAAAAAGGACACCTTTATGTTGTCATGGCATGGCTTTGTGCAAATAAAGTTTAACTGAGGTATATACAATAAAGTGTGTTCTTATTAGTAATTTAAGATACTCCTTTGTCAGTGAACGTTGATTTGTTCCTTAGAAGTTATCTGCATGTAACATTTTATACAAAGAACAACTTTATTTTTTCAGTTTATACAAGGATAATGTCCAAACCTCACTTCAGTTGCTCTCAGATAAAAATTTTATTGAACTAACTCTTAGTTTACATAAAACACTGGTTGGAAGAGTACATGAAAACTTAACACAATCTTTTTTTGTTAGTTGCTTTCCTTACAGTATAAATACAGTAGCATTGAAAATATATTTATTCACTAATTACATGCATTTCATCCTGTCTTCTTGACCAGGGAAAATCAGTTTACTAGTCCATTTAATTCTTCAGGATATAGTAATTTCTGAATTAGGATATTTTGATGGATTTTGTAAGTCATACAGTTGTCATGTAACCTTTGAGTAATGTTAATGTCTAATGTAACTTTGAAATACCATGTGTTTGCAGTATGTAATCAAGGAGTTATGAAGAACCAATTATGTATAGTATTGCAGCACCAGGACTGTAGATTTTGTAGATTTTTGCCTGACTCTTTAATATCCCAAGGCCAAATTGTTACTTCACAATGATGGGGCAAGATTTTAAGTTTCTGGTCCTGTAGTTGTTATAATAAACAATCAAGATTATACTCAGTAGCAGTCATAAAATTTACTGAATGCTACACTTACAAAAAACCAAACCCATTGCTGTCAAGTCAATTCTGACTCATAGCTACCCTATAAGACAGAGTAGAACTGCCCCATAGAGTTTCCAGTGTGCACCTGGTGGATTTCAACTGCCAGCCGTTTGGTTAGCAGCTGTAGCACTTAACCACTGTGTCACCAGAGTTTCCTCTATACTTACAGTAGGCCCTTAAAAGATTAGTCACCTAGAAGAGATAATGTTGCATAATGTTCTCCTTTGTGTTCCCCTCTCCCCACCTTAATGGAAAACTTCAAATATACACAAAGTAGAGAGAAGAGAAAACTGAACTCCCTGTATCTGTTTCCTGGCTTCAGTAGCTGTCACCCTGTGGACAGTCTTGTGTGGATAGTTCTACCTGTCTTGTTTTCCTCCTCCCTCCCCCCTCTTTGCTTGTTACTGAAAAAGAAATTGAAATTTGCAGTTTTCCAGTCAAGATTTTCATCCTTTTTTGATGCTGTTTATCATATCTGTGTCTCCCCCTCTATTTCTATGAATCATCAGTGGGTAGGTCTAGAGGCTTGATCAGATTCAGGATTTTTGGTTACCCCAGCAAAAATATATTATAGTTGATGTTGTGTGTAACTTGATTCTCTTAGTAAAAAAAACTGAACACTATCAAAATAGCTTTATTCTAACTTTTCCTTAATGCGTCACCATATACTAAAATAGGACACAGGTAACTGAAAGGTGTTTATAGTCAGGGCCTGTAGATGTCTCCACTTGCTCTATGTGTTAGCCATGCACTCTGTGTTATCCAGAACTCGGCTGCCTCCTGTTGACCTTGAACATTTCAATCTCAAATCCTTTTGATTGCCCTTCAATGTCAGAAACAGGCAATTTGACTCTAAGAGTTTATAGTTTATGGTTTTTGAAGTTTTAGACGCTTGTATGTGGCAGTATACTTCTGCATTTGTATTGTAGTTTTTATTACTCTTGTCATTGGAGTTCTTTTTTAAAATTCTGCCAGCCCTTATATTTAAAAAGCTTACTTGCTTGACAAACATGAGGTAAGAAACTGTTTATAGAAATGGTATTATGTGAGTTTCCTATAATTCCTTGTTATTTAATCCTAGCATTTTAATATCCTTCCTAAAATTACAGTGTATTCTTAGAACAGGAGAAAATTATTATACACTATTTTTCTTAATAGTTCTCTAAAGTAGATTTTTATATTTCTGGACAGATGGATTAAAGACACACAAATAATTTCATATTCTCTTCTCATCCTAAATTTTTGTTATTTATGTTGAAAATCAGCTCTCATGTCAATAGGTTACTTTATATCACTGTTTTGAACCGTCTACAGATTAGCTTTATTAATTAGTTTTATCTTTGGACAGATGAAGGCCACCTGAGAAATAGTTTTCTTGCTGTCTGCTGTTTTTGTGCAGAGATGTTTAAGGATTTTAAAAAACCTATTATATATTTAACTTTTTAAATTAGCCATGTGCAGAGTCACTGTTTTCATCCCATTCTTGACCTCATCTTATTCTCAACCCATACCTTTTAGATGAGAAGTTTAATACAACATTTTACAAATTTGATGTATCCCAGAGCCTGTTTTTCTTGAGATACTTATTTACATTTCAAAAATATATAACAAAGGACAAGGACTGGGAAATGCTGATGTGGAATGTTACTTTTTTTAATAAAATTTCAAGTGTTAACAAATTCGGGTTAGAATTATCTTTTGCAAGGCCATACCACATGTAATAATCATTGCACTGTTTACTATTGTCAAGTCTAGGGTGTTCGCTTTGGCTTATTTTGAATACCATTTTGCCTACAGTTCAGCATATACTTATAAAACTGTTGTAAGCTGCACTGTACTTAACTCCACAGAAGGTATACAAACAAGCAAACACACCTCAGACAAAAAAAGATTGTAATCTGTTGGGGGGGTTAAGACAGATTTAACAATTATTTTAAGAGATTGTAATTGATTGGAGAAATAAGAGCCCTAAAATGGGATAATATGGTTGTCAAGATCAGTAAATCATCACTATAAAAAGATTGAGAAAAGCTTCAGGCAAGAAAAGCTGTTTTAATTTTGCTTTGAAAGACAAGTAGGGAGAAGAAAGGTAGGGATTGGGATGGAGGTGTTGAGGGAGAGGAGTTGTGTGAGCAGAGGTGCCACAGCGAGAGCACAGGGCACGTCTGGAGGAAAGTCGTGAGTGGCTGTTTGAATAAAGGACGAATCACTGGGAGACAGTGAAGGACGTTTGAGCAGGTAGCAGGCTTAGAAAGCTAAGTTAAATCCCCATTAAAAAGAGGTTGAACCCTGGGAGACCGTAGCAATAGCCTGATAAAGCTGTGTTTTAGGAAGGTTAATATGTCAGTAGTGTTTGCAAGAATGTTCTGAAGTGATTTAGGTGAGTAGTGAACAGTGAGGTAGTCTTGAGTGAGGCCTCTGGTGTAGACAGGTGATGTGGTCTGGAAGAGGATGGGTTCAGGGATGGCTCTCGTTGAAGGCATAGTTTGAACTCAAAGGTTATTGAACAGAAACGTGAGTCAGTTGCTGTAAAATGGATATTAGTTAAGTTTCTTCCTTATTCTTAGTTCTAGAGCCAGTTCAGAAGCCTCATGAAGGTCCTGGAGAAATGGGGAAACCAGTCGTCATTCCTAAAGAGGATCAAGAAAAGATGAAGGAGATGTTTAAGATCAATCAGTTCAATTTAATGGCAAGTGAGATGATTGCGCTCAACAGATCTTTACCAGATGTTAGGTTAGAAGGGTAAGTACCAAGTGTGGTCCTGATAGTATTTAATTGAATGAAAACCTGTTCTGAATTCCCAGTAAGTTGGGCTTTCATGCTGATTGTTCTTAAAGTCTGTGTTCCATCACTAAGTTACTGCTTACTCCCATGTAAAAAAATAAATACTGATGAAATAATACCTCAAGTAACTTCTGATCATTAGGACTCTGTTTTTCAGGCTTAGGGAAACCATTGTTTATCATAATGGACTACTAGGGGTGTTTTGAATTAAATGATTATTAAAACATTCATGTACTCAACCTAATTTTTTTGTCTAAATTAAGTATAACTTAAAACACTGTGCAATACAAGTTGTAAGCATACAGCTTGTTGAATCTTTACATATGTATACACCTGTATAACCGTCGTTCAGATCAAGATACAGAATGTTTCCATCAGTCCTGAAAGTTCTCTTATGCTCCTTTCCAGTAAATTCTCCTGCCCCAGAGGAAACCATTATCCTAACCTGTCTAAACATGGATTAGTTTCGTCTTACTCTCAACTTTTTATAGATGAACCAAATAGTATGTAGTCTTCAGTGCCTTTGAGATCCATATTGTTGTATATATCATATGTTTATTCTTTTCCATTGCGGTGCAGTGGTTTGTTGTGTGAGTATACCATAGCTTACACATTGATGGGCATTTGAGTTGTCTGCACTTTTTGAATATTGAAAATAAGACCGTTGTGACATTCTCGCACATTTTCCTCTGTTTCTTTTCTCTTCTACAGTTTAGACCTAGAGGCTTTGTATACTGAAATTCTTGAAGTTAGGCAGCTTGTGTTCTTGTAAGATAAAGGTGTGAAATCTGACCCCTGGTATGCAACCTAGGTCATTGTGTCCATCGTTACTACATGTCACATTTGTCTCTTTTCTCATCCTGGAACAATGGAATACTGTACAGCTATGAAAATGATCAAAAAGTACATGCTGTGGTGTTTATTAATCTCACCAGAATAATATTGTGCAACATAATTCACACATGAGAATATAGACAGAATAACACTGTTTCAGGAAAGGTTGAAAAACTATATACTAAGTCTTAGGATGGCATTTGGGTTGCAGGAACATGACGGTAATAATTGGTAGCAGGAGCACAGGCATCTTGGGAGGTGCTGGCAGTGTTCTGTTTCTTGACCTGAGTGGTGGTTAAATTGGTGTTTGTTTTGTGGTAATTCACTGAGCTCAGCTTATGTTTTGTGCTCTTCCCTGTATTTGTGTTATATTTCATAATAAAATCAGTTTTTCAAAAGAGTGGGAGGTGAAGCAGTGGAGACAGCAAGCCTAGACAGCTTTTGAAGTATGTTACTATAAATGGAAGAAGACATATGTGGGTGTTAACCATGGAGATCATGCAATCAGGGAGACTTTTTTCTTTCCTTTTTTAAAACACTGTATAGTGTAGTGTATTTGTATGCTAATGGGAATATTTAAGAGAGGAATATCAACAGCAAGAGAATCTCTGCATAGTATATACAGTTAATACACTCAGCTACTGGCCAAAAGGTTGGAGATTACAGTCTACCCAGAAGCACCTTGGAAGAAAGGCCTGGCAGTGTGCTTCAGAAAAATCAGCCATTGAAAACTGAGTAGAAAACACAATTCTACTCTAACACATGTGGGGTTGTCATGAGTTAGAGATGCCTTAATCACACCTGGTTAAGCTTAACTCGGACCACAAATCCAGATTATGGTCTGGAAGCATGTAAGTTAATTGCCCCTTGTTCTTGTTTCTAGCTGTTTGCTTCTTCAAAATTGAAGTTATTAATTTATCTCATTATGCATTCTGAAATACTTTTGTGTTTTTGTTACATAGTTCCACACAGTTAAGTTTGCCAGAATTAATTTAATGTTCCAGTTGATTTTGTTTACTGTCATTTTTAGCATTTATTTCTTCCTGTGATTTGGGGTAGTGCTTTGCAGACTCCTAAAGAAGGAGGTTTCTGTTGCTGCTTCTGTTTTTTTCTTCATTTGTGAGTTGATTCCCGTACTTTTTCCATGTGTTTTGATACATGCAACCACTTGAGTGAATCTCAAAGATACTATGCTGAATGAATGAAAGAAACCAGTCTCAAAGGTTAATCACTGTACAGTCCCATTTATATGACATTTGTCAGGAGATAAACCTGTAGTGATGGGGATCAGAGATTGCCAGGGGTCAAGTGTATGACTATAAAAGGTTAGCATGAGAGAGTTCTGTGGGATAATGGAACTTTTCTGTTCCCTGATTCTGTTTCACTGTATTTACTAAAAGCTGAACTTGTACACATTCTGTTGTCCAGTAGTGCATAAATGTGTACGTATGGTAACCAAAAGACATGTACATGAATGATTATCACTGTTCCTAATAGTCCAAACTGGAAATTACTGCAATGTCCACTAATAGTAGAATGCAAAAATAACTTACGATATATTCATATGAAGAAATATTATGCAGCAATAAAAATGAACAAACCATTGACCGTAACATGAATGTTCCACAAACATAAGGTTGCATGAAAAAATTCACAGCAAAGAAAACTAAACTGTGTTATCAGTGGCTCTGAAAGTGTGATCCTGGTACTTCAGAGGGATCCCTGAACCCCTTTCAAGGAATCTGCAAGACCAAAACCATTTTCTTAGTGATACTGAGAACATCATTTGGTCAGATTCTTTAATGTATTGAGGCATGGGTCAGGATCTAGTCAAGAGCTAGAAATCACAATAATTTAAATAGGGTAACTTTAAATAACTATTAACTGTAATAGAACTAACTATGCAGGATAAAAGACAATTCTAAAGAATGTCCTGGGGTTGAAGGAGAGTACCAAGAAAGGTAACACCAGAAGGAAGTATCCTCATAAGGCTGGGATTTCAACCTTTTGGAAAAGGTCTTACTGTAGCTGGTGATGAAGTCTGCTGGTTGCTTCTGATTATCCCTGGTGCATAGCACCTTCAGATGGAGACTGGGCATTGTGGTCAAGACTAGACAAGCAGGAAGCCAGGACCATAACTGGCAAACCAGATCACCCCGCAGACACAGAACCAGGAAGATCAGTTTCTCCTCCTGCAGTGCCCCTCCGTCACCCTTTACTGACAGAGTTTAAACATTATGCCATCTGCAAAGGAGAAACACGTATAGGTCCAGTTCCATTATCACAGAGCAAGTAATGAAGGACACAGATTTGGAAGTGAGAGGCAATAAATTGGTAACTGGCACACTGCATACAGCACATGACAGTGATGAGTCATCATTCTGACAGTTAATCATGTGTCTGTGGATTCTTGTGTTTTAAAATTTTGTGCTATATCGGTAGATACAGACTACATAGACAAACTCCTTGACTTCCTAAGTAACCTTTAAGAGTGCAAAGGGCTTCTGATTCAAAACGTTTGCAAACCATTGGGCTGTACTGATCCTTGTAAATAAGCCCAAAAAACAGGCAAAAATTGTCTGTAGTGGAAGTCCAGTAGACCACCTTGAGAAACTGCAAAGGAAACCTTTGTGGTGTTCCGTTTCTTGACATTTTAATTAAAATGTTTCTTAAGACTCTTCCTAATTCATACCCTCTTGATATACCTGTATATAAGTTTATAAAAGAAAAGAAAAAAGTACAACTTCACCTGGGCCTTCCTGCTCACCCCAAACTGTGTCCTTCAAATTCCACCACCAGCGTGAACACATAAGTGGTCTTTCTGTGTGAAGAGCTTATGTGGACAGTTGAAAAGTTCTTTGGTTCTGTCAGGAGCTTTGTAGCTTTCACAGATGTGTGTGTATGTACGTGTTCTAAGAATAGTTATGATATTTTTCTATTTTGCTTTGAGAGAATTATATACTTTATGAATGCATATTCTCTGGATAATTAAATTTAACTGGTTGATGTAGGAAACTCTTTTCTCTTTATGTCATTGATTCTTCTGGTTCCTAATAATATGCTGTGTTTTCTGATTCTTCTGTCCTACTGTGAATGATTTCCATTTTAGTTGTCTTCTAGTATGTTTCTCATTTTCTTACTCTACAGTTTCAAAAGTAAGCCTGGATTATCTTGTGCACATCCCTTCTGCAGGATCTGCTGCCTCAGAGTTTACTTGTATTCTTCTTAGCTGCTTTCTACAAGCACATGGCTGACAGTACTGTTTGTATAAGGTGTATTTTGCTTAATCATCTTTGACACTTCATTTAATTTTATTCTTTTTGTTATTTTGGTAAGCTAGTGGCAGCTTTGTAATCATTTTGACTGTTTTCTGCTTCCTAATTGTACTTTAATACTAAGTAGAATTAACTTGGGAAAAGGGATCATATGTGACATAAGGTAATTCAATTAAATGGTTGAAGAAACTCTTTTTCCTTCCTTTTTCCAGACTCCTTTTCCCCATACACAGGGCATTCCTGACTTCAAAATCCTGTAGTCTGTGGATTGGGCCGTTCTTCCCACTAAAACACAGCGTTTCTTGTCCTGTTTGCCTCTGATATACCTGACGCTTAGGGCTAATGATACGTACAGAATCTAGCCATCATTTCCAAGAGTTGTAAGAGAAACTCGTTGCAGAAGAGTTATTTGGAGTGCTAAGAACATACTTTCCTTCCAGTAGCCTGGACAACCGGTCTTTGGACCCTAGTTTTGTAGCCCAGGCTCAGAGACAGTGAGCTATAAAGAGGGTGGCAGGCTATGTGAGGCCTTCTGGTGAATTCTGGGGTGAAAATGCAGGAACATAGGGTTGGGGAAGTAGAAATAAGGCTTTTTGGACGTTTGGGTCAGTGGATTGATAGTGAGGTTACTAGTAACAGAGATGGAAATCATTCTGTTAAAGGGACGCTTGGAAATGGTAAGATGGGGGAACTTAGATGGATTTTAATCAAGTGGAACAGTCGAAGCTACTTGTTTTTCCTTTTCCTCTTGGAAGAGAGGAGGGTCAAGTGCTCACGAGGATCCTGTGGTGAACTCACCTTCTTTCAGTCCCCTTACCGTACCATCGTTTTTCCATTCCTATTTCCTTTTTTTCCAACTGTCAACCAGCAACCAGAGTGGAGCATTAGTACTAGGTTTATGAGGTTGCAAGCACCAAGATTGAAGCCTTAGGAGAGATTTTGTTGGTATTTTTCTCTGTCCTTCCTCCACTCGCATTGCCATATGGTAACAGATGAAGTTGGACAGAGCACAAGATTTAAAAAGCTTGAGAAGAAAGGGGCGGGGGTGGAATGGAGACAGAAGGCTAAAGCAGCTGTTACAATTGGTGATACCTGAGACAGTTGTTATATGCCCTCTTTAGGAGTGCTAATGTTTAAAAACATATCCCTTGTTGATACCTGGTTATTGACTAACCGATATCTGGTCATCTGTTATGTAGTACTTTTATCTAGCTAAAAAGAAGACACCACATTGCTTGCTATTAATAGTTTTTCTGTGCATATAGATAAATATGTTTCTGATCATTGTCGTGACTACATTTTTGTACATAGTCTTGACTAAACAAGTTGCATGACCAGATGCATAAAACCAAACCAAACCCATTGCCATTGAGTTGATTCTGACTTATAGTGACCTTATGGACAGAGTAGAACTGCCCCATAGTTTCCAAGGAGCGCCTGGTGGATTTGAACTGCTGGCCTTTTGGTTAGCAGACATAGCACTTAATCACTACACCACTAGAGTTTTCAGCAAGAGGCATTGTGGTATTTAATTATGGAAACAGCAGCATCAAGAGAGCTCAGAAGAGTGTGGGGTATGGAATCTTCTATCAGACTTGCCACTTACTCTGTATGTCACCAGTTTGTCATCTGTAAATGTGGCTAAGGGTACCTACCTTACAGAATTTGGGGGAAGCTTTTAAGTGCCTGGTTCATGCTAGGTATTCAGCAAGTATTCTTTTCCTTTATACAAGTCATATTTTTGTTTAGACTATTAAACTGTGTAGACAAATGGCTTTGACTTTTTGTGTGGGTGAATTCTTAAAACCCAATTCAGTTCAAGATGGAGAGTGTATAGTCTTAATACATTCTCTGTTCAAATGAATCAGCAGAAAACATTCATCAGGAAGGGATACTTAATTTTAATAATGAAATTGATGACTTAAAAATAATTTGAATCTAAATGTCTACCTTTAAATACATACTGTTTATTATACATGCAACATTAGTCAAAGCTGAAGTGAAAAGTCACCAGGAGTGCCACCACTAGGGCAAACTGCTTTTATTAGTCTACCACCCCTTCTGGTCCTGTGCAGAGTCATTTATTCTCTTGTTTTAAAGGTCACTTTTTTAAAAGGCGTTTGCTTTGTCTCTAGGTGTAAAACAAAGGTTTATCCAGATACTCTTCCTACAACAAGTGTGGTAATTGTTTTCCATAATGAGGCTTGGAGCACACTTCTGCGAACTGTCCACAGTGTCATTAATCGCTCACCACGACACATGCTAGAAGAAATTGTTCTGGTAGACGACGCCAGTGAAAGAGGTAAAATTTAAATAGTATTGCCAGTACTACTCTACGCGTTTTGTGGCAAAGCGTTTAAAAAAAAAATTTGCTACAATTTTTAACCTAATAATTTTATACAATTCCAGTTAATTCTAAAATTATTTGTGGCATCTGGACTCATTCATATATGCAAAAATTAAACCCTTGTGAAACTGAAAATATTACTTTAATTTGCATTTGATTTGTATCACTTCTTCATTTTGATTTAAAAAGAAATAGCATATAATGTAAATGTTTATGCAGAATAGTGAAAAAGTCTGCATAATTTTGTTAGAACGTGCTCTTGGGGAAGCTGCAAACCTCCCCAAGTTAATGGAGAGAGACTGCAAACTGCTTATCACAATGAACAGAGAAAAGTTAGGTGCTTGTGTAGTTGGCAGTATTTTAACAGGAAAATGGGAACTTTGGCTAGGTAAGTTTGAATTCCCCAGATTCTGTTTTCTTCATTTCTAAGTTTCTGAAGTAATCTGTAGTTAGGTGCATAAAAGGTTTAATAAGAACCTTAAGAGAAGGTGTGTTATGTTGTATGACTGCTATGATAAATCCTCCCCACCAAAGTCTCAGAGTTTTTCAAAATATAAATAGCATCTCCCAAATGGTTTCATAATGCATTCTTTTGGGAAAGCATGTGTTAATTAAAGGTACACTGCAAAGTAGTGTTGAAAAGGCTCATCAGTAAAGACATCTGTTAAACTTGGAGACACCCAGCATTTCCCTAACAGTCTTTCTTTCGTGCTACATTTATTTAAGTATCATTGGTGCCATATTTTCTCCCCAGTATTCCTGCGCCCACTTGAGAAAAATTTGGAAATAGTTGCAGAAAATAAGTCTCTACTGCTTTTCCTTCCTTCTCTGACCAGCCTTCAGCTTCCTGAGCCATCATTTTAATGTCTTTCACTGTTATCGTCAGTGTTCTTGCCTGTTGTCTCGTTGCATATGCCAGGAAGATTTAGTCAAGGATTTTACCATCTCCAGCCTATAACCCCTACAAACTATGTGCATTAAAAAGTAATTAAATCTAAACATCTAGTATCTTAATTACTGGGAGTTTTTTTACACATGAATAACAATTTAGATCTTTTTATTTTGCCAGATTGTAAGAGGCATGGATGAGTAATAAGATATGGTTCTACCTTGTTCAAGTATCTTACAATCTAAGGATAGCACTTAATACCCATACAAAATATTTTAATAGTATAATTAAATCTCAAAATGAATGATAGCTGTTGTAAATTATGAATGTCACACTTAATGAGATAATTTCTGTCAAAAATAGAAATATAAACCTCGGTGAATTTATTTAATCTTTAAGAAAATTAAACTCAGGTTAATTTAAACAGTGATATATGCGAACATCTATTCTGAAGGTAACTTGTGTTTGGTTTACATACATTGTTGGTATTAGCCAATATAAGTAATCCTCAAGGAGAGTATTTTCTTTTAGATAAATGAATTATTTTTCCATTTCCTCTTTTGCTTTGGCTACTATTTTGTTGGAAGTTCAAGAGGTCTGTGTGGAATAGGTTGTGTACCGAAAATTCAGGTAACAAAAATCCATTTCCTCTTTCCTCATGCAGAGCTTCACTTAATTACCCCAACCTGTGTAAGTCAGACAGAAAACTAATGTGAAGAGATGTCTACTTTCCTGCTCCACTTGGCACTCTTAGTCAGTGAACAGGATCCCCAATGCTACCCATAGTCCTTGATCAGGGGGTGTCATTTTCCTTTATCTTCCTGTCTGGGAAACCACAGGTGTCCAGGTCACCATTTCTGGTCTGGACCAGTAGACACTGCAGGTTTTTGCTTACAGTGCCATGTTGCTATCCAGATTGAGACTTGTGTAATTTTCTTTGCCTTCCTTCATTCCTTTGAATATACCAGGAAACAGAGCAGGCTTATTTTTCCATGTCACTCTTAAATGGTTATGCCCTGTATACTTTTTAAGTTGGCTTTTTCCTATTCATGAGACACATGGAAGGCCCCTGTGTTTCTCATCTGGACCGCTGAAATAGAGTAACTAGTTTAACTTGTCTTCCCACAGCCACTGTTACCCCTTCCCATGTCCTCACCAGGTACACACAGAGTAAGCTTTGAAACATGTGAATCTGATCGTGTCACTTCTCAGATTAAAACCTTTGTCAAGTCTGCATGGCCTGGCACCAGCATGTATCCCCTGTCACATCTGGAACCACTCCCCATCCAGCCCATCCCCACATTTCTTCCCTTTGTACGTATTTTTGTTCTTTGAATTTGTTAAAAATAGCATCTTTCTGTCTGTCTCTTGTCTTCACTTGTACTGGTACTGTTTTCTTTCCTTAGAACTGTGTTTTCTAGGTAATGTTCTTCAGTGCCTCCTTATCCTAGTCAATGTGTAACCATTCTTCATAAAACCAAACCCAGTGCTGTCAAGTCAGTTCCGACTCATAGCAACCCTATAGGACAGAGTGAAACTGCCCCATAGAGTTTCCAAGGAGTGCCTGGTAGATTCAAAATGCCAAATTTTTAGTTAGCACAAGTAGCTGTTAGCTACTGCATCACCAGGGTTTCCATCATTCTACATAGGCCAGCCCGTGTATTTATTTGGAGAGGCCTTCCTTGACCTCCCTATCCCCTGCACCAGACCACATCCATCTGAGCACATCCCCCTACTTCTCCACAGCCCTTGCCAGTGTATTGCTTGTCTATTTAATGTCTATCCTCACTTGTTAGACTAATGCTGTCAGGGCGGTTTGCTACCATTGTTTCCTCTTGCCCACCACTGTCTCCTCATTGCCCATAGTTCCTGTTACCTAGTGAACAGTCCAGAATTTACTGAATGAATGAAGGGATAATCCACAGTCAGTCACTCCTCTGTGTTCACCTCTTGTGAGCACAGACCTCCTGCTCAGGTTAGGTGGCTTGCGCAGTCCCCTCATGGGCTGAGGGTACTTGCTTTCACAGTCAACCTCTAAGTTGTCAGTAAAACTGGAAAAACCAAACCCATTGCCAGTGAGTCAACTCCAACTCACTCCATTTGTTTCAGAACAGAATTACACTCTGTAGGGTTGTAATGTGTATGTGATTTTTCAGAAGTAGATCACCAGGCTTATCTTCTTAGGCATCTCCAGGTGGATTTGAACCACCAGCCAGAATTGTTCTTTCTAGCCAAACATTGAACCATTTGTGCCACCCAGGGACTCCAACTGTCAGTGGCTACCATTTAGTAAAGACATATGAAGCAGATGCTGTAATTTTACAGCAGAAGAAAATGAGTCTAAGCAAAGTAAAGGAGGTATCTAAGCTCTGTAGAAACCCAGGGCTTGACCTTTTAACTGCTGTGTGCATCCCTTCTGATAACAATTTCACTGTTACAGAGTCTAGTGAAAGATGGAGGTTAGATGAATCTCTAGTTCATGTGAGAAGTTATATAATTATCCTTTTGGAAGGTTGTTTTAAAATTTTAATTACAATTGATACATGTCACAGATCTGAGATGACTGTTGTTGTTCTAATTTTACTGAAAGGAAACGGGCTCATATTTACTAGGGATTAAGATTCAGGTTTATTAGACTGTAAATACCTAGTTTTTCATATTATTCTTTAGAATTCTAGCTAAGATTTCTCACGGTGCTGTGAGCAGGAAAACTCCTGACCTTCATGGTGACATTCATTCCCTGATAGTAACATTGCTAGACAGCCTCAGACTCCCTGATGGAGCGATGCCTGTTGTGTGCCTCCAAGTTGACTTCGACTCATAGTAATCTATAGGACAGAGTAGAGCTGCCCCATAGTGTTTCTAAGGCTGTAATTTTTTTTATCATGATTGAATGAAAATGTACATTGCCATATAAATTTGCATACCCACCTATATGCAGCTCCCACTGCTCTCCCTGCCCAGTGACAGCACACTCTTCCTCTCTGCTCCGTGCATGTCTCATCCTCCCAACAGCCTCCTTTCCCCTCCTCTCCACCCACTCCCCTTCCTCCAGTAAGTGGTCTGCAGGACGACATCCTATAGATGCATAGAACCGTAAAGTGCACACATGTTATGGTCACTCTGTGTCACCAAGTCCAATTGATTCCTGTCCAAGAGTTGACCTCCATCATAACTTATGGACAGGGGCAGCATCAGGGCCAGGGGCCATGCTCCTGGTGGATCTCTGAGGTCCGTGGACCATGAATTGTGGTCTTTTAGTGGAGATCTCAGGGTGTACCTCCTTTTATTCTTGTGTTGCCAATGAGGCTCAACTTTGTGAGCTCTGTCACAGCTGTCACTGGTGGTGGCCGGGCACGATCCAGTTCTTCCAGTCACAAGTCCATATAGCCATCCACTCACATGGGTCTCTCGTCTTCTGGGTTCTCTTTCCCCTGTGTCATTTTGGTCCTTGGTGATCATCTGTTCCTGGTAAGTTGGGACCACTTGCTGTACCCTCCGACGGCAGCTTGGCAGCTTTTAAGACCTCAGATACAACTCACCAATGTGGGGTGCAGAGGGCTATCTTACCAAAATGCTAGTTGTGCCAGTTGGCCTCAATTTCCCCTGAGAGCATGGTCCCCGGCTCCCGTGTAAGGCTGTAATTTTTATAGAAGCAGACTTCCTCGTTTATCTCACAGAGAAATGAGAGGTCTGAGCTGTTGACCTTTTGATTAATAGCCAGGCGCTTTGCCTCTGCACCCCAGGACTCCTTAAAGAGATGCCTAGAGATTCATTTAAAACTATTCTAATAAACAGAATTACCTCTTATTGTTAGGTGAAATCATGCCTTTTAACTGCAATGGCTCTTAACCTCCATGGTTCTGTTACATAAAAGGAGACTCTTAACAGCTAGTATCTAATTCCCTCCAGCACCCTGCATTCATAGTTACTGATCAGCTGTGAGGAAGACCCCTGTGTTGCTTGCAAGCCTGCATGATGCCAAGCAAATTTGTGAAGCAACTTTTTTGAGCTACCAGACCACAGGATCATCATTTTTCATCTTGTTCATAGATAAGACAGCATTATTACATCTCCCGAAGATATGAGACTTGGGGAATTACATTATTTGGTTCTTAAAAGGCACTTGACTGCCTAATATTTAGAAAACTCACTGGAGAGCACACTGTGACACACCAAGCCGTGACTCGTCTGAGGTGCGATGATATGTCTCAGACCTGCCGTGTAAGACTCTGCTGAACTCCAGATGTAAAGTCAGCTGTTAAGTTCATGTCACATCAGTTGGTTCCACAGGCCAGAATTGTTCTCTCTAGCATTCTCTTCTAGAATTTCTTGCTGTGGGTGAGAAGATGGATTTTGAAGTCAGGCTGACCTGGGTTTGAATGTTACGACCACCCTTCGCCAATTGTTTCACCTTGATCCAGTTCATTTGATATTCAGAGCCTTAGATTTCCATTTTCAAAGTAAATATAATGCTTACACTACCTGGTAGGGCTATTGTGAGGCTGAAATGAGGTAAAATGTTACAAGGTTACCTACATAGTGCTTAACAGTCACAGAAATACAGCATTTCAACTCACAGCAACTGTGGAGGACAGAGTAGAAGTGCCTCATACAGTTTCCAAGGAGTGACTAGTGGATTTGAACTGGCAACGTTTTAGTTAACAACTGTAGGTCTTAACTACTATCCCACCGGGATTTCTGAAAGATAGCTACTGCTGCTGAATAATGCTTTTTCCCAGGTTTCAGCATCACATTTACATTTTAACTCAGAATCAAGTTCTCTCTTTTTTCCTAATCCTAAGACTTGGTTCCAAAAATCACAGAGGTGATTGAGTACTCCAGAAAGTTTTCAAATATTCTTTTTGTCCCAAATATTAGGAAACATATAAGCAGAAATGCAATGGTCAGTATTCTCTCACAGTTAGATGTGTAGCCCGTTCTCTTTCAGTTTTCATTTGCCTGATTAGTTCACCCTTGAGTCATTCGAAAACTTTTTCACTGTCTTTCCCTACTGCATCGGAAACCTTTTGGATCCCCACTGTTAGGATCTAAAGAGCCTCTTAATGCATATAGCCTGATTTCTCTGTGGCCCTTCCGTTGCTCGAGTCTTACAGAACAAAGCTTGGCTCCACCCATGTCATTAAGGTCCCGGTAGTTCCATCTCAGCCATGTCCTTTCCTAGAGAGAGAATCTTTATACGTGTTACATAGCAACTAGTTGAGAAGACGTTTAGCTATACCACCACCAATGGCTTCTGTAGCATAAATTCCATTGAAGTAACCTAATTTGCCCCCTGCTTTTCTGTCAGTTTGTCACTGACAGGGCCTGGCTTGTTGCTGTGGTGCTGGAAGCTGTGCCACCAGTATTCAAGTACCAGCAGGGTCATTTGTGGTGGACAGGTTTCAACTGAGCTTCTAGACTAAGACAGACTAGGAAGAAGGACTTGGCAGTCTACTTCTGAAAAGAATTAGCCAGTGGAAATCTGAAGAATAGCAATGGAACATTGTCAGATCTGGTGCTGAAAAATGAGCCCCCCGGCTTGAAAGGCACTCAAAAGAGGACTGGGAAAGAGCTGCCTCCTCAAAGTAGAGTCAACCTTAATGACTTGGATGGAGTCGAGCTTTCAGGACCTTCATTTGCTGATGTGGCATGACTCTAAATGAGAAGAGACAGCTGCAGACATACATTAATAATCAGAATGTGGAGTGTATGAAGTATGAATCTAGAAAAATTGCAAATTGTCAAAAATGAAATAGAACAGGTAAATATTGGTAATACCTAAGCATTAGGGAACTGAAATGGACTAGTATTGGCCATTATGAATCGGACAATCATGCGGTCTGCTATGCTGGGAATGAAAACATGGGAATGGTGTTGGCTTTCAGCATCAAAAAGAACATTTCAAGATCTGTTTTGAAATACAGTGTTGTCAGTGATAGAATAATAGCCATACGCGTACAAGGAAGGCCAGTGAATATGACTATTATTCAGATTTACACGTCACCCACTAAGAGCAAAGATGAAGAAATTGAAGATTTTTATCAGCTTCTGCAATCCAGAATTGATGGAGCATACAATCAGGATGCATTGATAATCAGTAGTGATTGGAATACAAAAGTTAGAAACAAAGAAGGATTGATAGTTGGGAATATGGTCTTCATGACAGAAATGATGCTAGAGGTCACATGATAGAATTTTATAAGACCAATGACTTCTTCATTGCAAATACCGTTTTTCACCAGCATGAATGGCAACACGGACCTTGCCAGATAGAATACATAGGAACCAAATCGGCTCTGTCTGTGGAAAGAGATGATGGAAAAGCTCAATGTCATCAGTCAGAACAAGACCAGGTGCTGACTGCAGCACAAACCATCAACTGCTAATATGCAAGTTCAAATTGAAACTGAAGAAAATTAGGACAGGTCCACAAGAGCCAAAGTACAACCTTGATTATATCCCACCTGAGTTTAGAAACCGTCTCAAGAACAGATTTGATGTATTGAACACTAATGACCAAAGACCAAACAAGCTGTGGCAAGACATCATCCATTAAGAAAGCGAAAAGGTCATTAAAAAGGCATAAAAGAAAGAAAAGACCAAATTGGATGTCAGAAAGACTCTGAAACTTGCTCTCAAACATGAAGCAACTAAAGCAAAAGGAAGGAATGACAAAGTAAAAGAACTGAACAGAAGATTTCAAATGGCAGCTTAAGAAGACAAAGTACTATAATGATATGTGAAGAGCTCTAAATAGAAGACCAAAAGGGAAGAAGATTCTTCATTTCTGCAGCTGAAAGAACTGAAGAAAAAATTCAAGTTGTGAGTTGTAATACTGAAGGATTCTACAGAGAAAATATTAAACAAGTCAGGAAGCATCAAAAGAAGATGGAAGGAATACAAACAGTCATTATGTGTGAAAGAACTAGCTGATAGTAAACCATCAAGAGGTAGTATATGATAGGAACTAATACTACTGGAGGAAAAAGTCAAAGCTGCATTAAAGGTGTTGGCGTAAAACAAGGCTGCAGGAATTGATGGAGTATTAATTGAAATAATTCAACAAACAGATGTAGCACCGGAAGTGCTCACTCATCTCTGCCAAGAAATCTGCAAGAGAGCTACCTGGCCAGCTGACTGGAAGAGAGCCACATTTATGTCTATTCTCAAGAAAAGTGATCCAGCCAAATGTGGAAGTTATTGATGTTATATGACAACATTGATATCACACTCAAGTAAAATTTTGCTAAAAATCATTCAGAAGCAGCTGCAGCAATACATTGACAAGAAACTGCCAGAAATTGAAGCTGGATTCAGAAGAGAACCTGGAACCAGGAATATCATTTCTGATGTCAGGTGAATCTTGGCTGAATTGGTTGTATCCTTTGACCATACCTGTTCAGTCTGTATAGTGAGTGAATAATACGAGAAACCGGGCTGTATGAAGAAGAATGAGATGTCAGGATTGGAGGATGACTTTTTAACAACCTGTGTTATGCAGATGACACAACCTTGCTTGCTGAAAGTGAAGAGGATATGAAACACTTAGTGATGAAGATCAAAGACCACAGCCTCCAGTAGGGATTACACCTCAACCATCAGGAAAACAAAAGTGCTCACGGCTGGACCAGTAAGCAACATCATGATAAATGGAGAAAGGATTAAGTTTGTCAAGGATTTCATTTTACTTCATTCCACCATCAGCGTCCATGGAAGCAGCAGTCAGGAAAATCAAAAGATGCATTGCACTGAGAAAATGCTGCAAATGACCTCTTTTAAGTGTGTTGAAAAGTAAAAGGTGTCATGTTGAAGACTAAGGTATGCCTGACCCAAGCCATGGTATTTTCAATGCACCACATGCATGAAAAAGCTGGACAATGAATAAGGGAGACAGAAGAATTGATGTCTTTGAATTGCAGTTTTAGAGAACAGTATTGAATGTACCGGGGACTGCTAAAAGAACAAAGAGATCTGTTCTGGGAGAAGTATGACTAGAATGCTCCTTGGGTACAAGGATGGTGAGACTATATCTTACATACTTTGGACGTGTTGTTAGGAGGAACCAGTCCCTGGAGAAAGACATCATGCTTGGTAAAGTAGAGGGTCAGTGAAAAAGAGGAAGACCCTCAACAAGATGGATTGATATAGTTGCTGAAACAGTGGGCTTAGTTAAGCATAAGAGTGATTTGTGGGCAAGGCACAGGACGAGGTAATGTTTTGTTCTGTTGTTTATAGGGTCAAAATGAATGGGGACTAACTCAGTGGCCCATAACAACAACAACCTGATTTGAAAAATTACTTCATTTTTCTTTGAGGAAATTGAGCCTTTTCTGTCTTTTAAAATCAGTTAAGTAATTTGGAGGCAGGGCAATCTTGATTTTCAGGGCAGTCCTCTGTCTGAACTCTCTAGGATAGCTGTTCATTTCATATACCACATACTCTCTTCTTTCCCGTCGATTTTCTCTTTTCTTGTTCAGTTGTCCTCGCCTCCTAAAAACTTTGCTACTTAGACCTGTTTGTCTGCTCAGGATCTCTAAGTATTTCTCTTTTGAATTTGACCTCACGTTTGCTGTCTGATAAAAGAAAAAAAAAAAACAAAACTATATAATCAAAGCCTATAATAACCCTAAGACAGTTTATTTCTAATTCTGAAGAAATTCCAGTTTTATGAATATTAACAGTTACTACACATTCTGTTCTTTAATCTGTCGAACTGCTTTTTTTTGTTCGTGATCATTAAACATCATTAGAGAAAGAACTGAGCCAGACAGTTACTTAGAAAACTGTGGTAGTGTGCCTATTCTTGATTGAGCCTGAGACATAATAAGGCAGAGGCAGCACTAGTGAACACTCGCAGGAAACAGAAAAGTTTCCTGGTAGAGAAATGAGTTTGTGAGTCAGGCAGTCTCACTGAAAGTGTTACTAAACATGTTTTTGGATAAATATCACAAGTCAGAATTGCTTTACATCTGAGTAGTCTGAGATCACCCTCTTTTCATGTTACTTTTTGTTTTGGCAATTTTTCAGACTTTTTGAAAAGACCTTTAGAGAGTTATGTGAAAAAGTTAAAAGTACCCGTCCATGTAATTCGAATGGAGCAACGTTCTGGATTGATCAGAGCAAGATTAAAAGGAGCTGCTGTGTCTAAGGGCCAAGTGATCACCTTCTTAGATGCTCATTGCGAGTGCACAGTAGGGTGGCTGGAGCCTCTCCTAGCTAGGATCAAACATGACAGGTAATTTTCTGGAGCCTATAAATTTGTTTTCAGTGTGTTTTTCCTAAGCCGTATGGTAAGTTATAAAATTCTGTGTATTTTTCAATAAATGCAAAAATAATTTCCTCCCAAGTTTTCTTTAAAACACCAGTGAAGAACACTAAATATGAGAGAGAATCACGTTCTAAAGTCTGGAAGACATGTTTGCAAACTGTCTTGTGAATGGGGCTGAATTAGGAAGCGTGTTGTTGGAATGTGTACTGTGTGCTCTGTTCAATAAACTGGAGTAGAACAGATGAATAAGACACTCCCAAGAAGCTAGGATAAAACCCATTACTTGTCCCTGTTCTCCAAAGCTGACACCAAGACAGGCGAGTGCTTGCCAGGGCCCCGTCGTCATCAGGTCATCTCTGTCAACATCATACCAAGACTGTTGCTTTCAGTTTGTAGCACACCAAGAAGTAGGAAGGAACATATTGTATCCTGTGTAGTCTCCTCGTGTGTGGTACTTTTCAAAGAATTGCCCGTTGCCTGGGTCTGGCTTAGTGCTGGTTTTCGGGGGAAAGCTGACTTCAGTCTGTTAGGCCTATATTAGTTGAATTTCTATGTGTCATCATAATTTAAGCCAGATACTGTTAATGTCAACATTAATGCTTGGATTTCAAAGGGATAAACTTTCTTTAAGTAGTCATGTGGAGTGTAAGGGAGCTAAAGCCACTGCGTCTGTCTTGTTAGCAATTGCTGGATCTGCATCTCTGTACTTCAAAGATGAACAAATAGAAAAAACAATTTGGGGCCAGTGAAAAGACATGACAGCTTTAGGAAGGAGAAGATTACCTTGAAGAATGAAAAGAGCAGAATATGTCTCTGTAAATTGTTTCTATAAATAATAGATTCCTGAGTTAGGGAATATTTGCTTGCATAAAGATGACACATAACCTTTAGGAAACAACAGCCTGCACCTGTACAGGGAAAGTGACGTGAGGAGAGAAGTCTGGTGGGGAAACAGGTTGAAGTAATAACCACGGAGGCATCCAGTTTGGGCTGTGTGGTGGAATACATAATCCTCAGTAACTCTGCCAGCTGTGAAAACTAAAATGCTTGGTAAAATACAGAATAAGTTTTTTTAATGCATCATTGAACTGGCACAAAAATAATTTTCAGATCTCAAAGTGAGAGCAAGTGAGCAACCCAAAACTAATGACATTTTTAACCTTGAGGCTTTCTGCTGAACTCTGGAGACATTGAGCTTCTGCCTTGATAGATGAATGGGACAGAAGATAGGAAACAAAGCCTGGCAACTGCATAATGTGCAGAAACTATTAGCAAACACCTGCATAAAGGTGGGATCTCTTAAGTTTAGATCCTCAGTGTAAATGAGAATGAAAACTAAATCCCACTACAATAAAAGGAACAGCATGAAAACATGTGTGTCTCATTCTTGTTATGGAGTAGAGGTAGATTAAAAAAAAAAAAAGAAACAACTCTCCCATTAAGAATTTGTAAACAGAATACAGGAAAAGAGAGAACCAACCCAAAACATGGCTGATAGATTCAGACTGCTGACCTTTAGGTTAGCAGCCCGGCCCTTAACCACTGTGCCACCCTGTTGCTGTCAAGTCAGTTCCAATTCACAGTGACCCTGAGTGACAGGTTAGAACTGCTCTGTAGGGTTTCTGAGGTCGTAAATGTTTGCACTTCTCTGTACTTCATACTCCTCACCAACAATAAGTAACCATACTGCATTGTTATAATGCAGGATAAATTAGTTAATATTTTTAAAGCACTTAGAACAAAGCCTGCAATGTAGTAAGCTTATTCTGTGTTTATTTTCAAAAAATGAATGAGTGAAGATTAATAATATCTAATGGTCTTTTCCTTTGTCTTGGATTCACTCAAGTTTACTTTTATGTTTTTTAAGTCTTAAAATTTCCTCTCATACTTCAGCTTTTTTCCTGGTGCTCCTCACGCTCTTTAGTCCTTAGTAATTTATGCAGACTGGTACTTGGCTGAATCTTGTCTGTCAGAAATTGATTGCCTTATTTCACAGCTAGCATAATTAGGGGCTGGGCCTTGTCAGGTTATTTGGTAGCCCTTGATAACTAATGCACGGCCAGTTTGTGTAAACTTAAATGTTCATTCCGTGGCTGAGGAGCATTTTCATACCTTAGATCTGACATAGTGAGATATTTACTCCAACTGTAATTTTTAGGACAGCACCAAATTCATCTCCAGGCTCTGAATATTATGTTAATATGATGGTGATTCTCTGGCAAAATAGTTTCTACCATTTGCCAGATTTGAAAGATTTCTGTATAGTTATTTGCTTGGTTCTTTGGTTTGCATGAAGCAGAAACCCACTTATGTTAATTGCAGGAAAGAAAAAGAATTTATTGAAAGGTTCCGTGTGAGTTGGAACTAAGACTAGATCACTGTCAGGAATGGAGGCAACCCCAGAAACCAGCAGCGTCTTTCTGTTATCGTAGGCCACATAGTGCTGTTGCTGGGAGTCTGGGGCATGCACATAGCTCATCTTAGCATGTAGTTTACTGCTCACATCGGCTGAGCTCAGTGTGGACATGGCATCATGGTTAGCTGTCTGTAGTTCCAGGTCATAGGTCACTGTCTAACCCAAAATTGGATTGCCTTTGATTAGATGGCTGTTCCAATTCTAATCAGTTGGATGGGAGGGTATCACATACTACAAAATACAGCTGTCCAGGGACTACCTTTTCAGTAAGGGCTGTGAGTAATAGGTCAGCTTTCCCTAGAAGGGTCTGTGGTTGGGTAAACACACTAGCTTTTTTAGATTTTGTCTTAAAAACTACAGTGCCAACAGAAAACTTCACAAATGTATGATGAGACAGTTTTATCGATGTAGAGTGACCATATATTGGATGCACTTTATGGTTCTGTACATCTATAGGATATCATCCTGCTGACCTCTGGCTGGAGGAAAGAGAGTGGGTGGAGAGGAGGGGAAAGGAGACTGTTGGGAGGATGAGACATGTATGGAGCAGAGAAGAATAGTGTGCAGTCACCGGACAGGGAGAGCAGTGGAAGCTGCATATAGGTGGGCATGTAAATTTATACGGGAATGTACATTTTCACTCAGTCATATTAAATAAAATAAAAGAAAATACAAACCTGAGAAGAAATATCCTTTCTAATAATTAGAAAATTTAACTCTTTAAAATCCCAAGATGTTATTTATCATTATTGTTATTAGCAAAAATATAAGAAAATAACATCTCAAATTGGAAGCATTGTGGAGAAACTGTAGATAGACGTATATGCATATATTTATAACACTTTGGAAAGGCAATAAAGATCTTGCCCTCTAATCATAGTCTTGCTCCTAGAAGTCAATTCTTAAAGCAAAAGTGGAATACTATATATATAGATATATAAATACTATCTATATATGTATAGATATATAAATATGTTCACTGAAATATCTTTATACCAAGAAGTCATTTAAAAAGTCAGTGTCCAAGAGTTGGTTATTAAGAAAATTACCTTAAGGTGCTAATTTTGAAAACTCAAGAGCTGTTTTAAGTATTTTTTACATGTAAAAGTATGACTATCAATAAATCTGTAATTGTTCTAGTTTGGTAGGATGTAGCAAGAAATTTTTTCACCATTTTAAAATTTATTTTTTATTTTTAAAATAATACACTGTTTTAAATGAGGTTGTAGTGGTCCTACAGTAAGAGTTTTTAATTTGCTTTTATGATTATAGGAAAACAGTAGTATGTCCTATCATTGATGTGATCAGCGATGATACTTTTGAATACATGGCAGGCTCTGATATGACCTATGGTGGATTCAACTGGAAGCTCAATTTCCGCTGGTATCCTGTTCCCCAAAGAGAAATGGATAGAAGGAAAGGTGATCGAACTCTTCCTGTCAGGTAATTAATTTGTCCCACATTTTTTCTAGAGTATGACTGGCACAGGATTGTAAAGATGTAGGAATCATATCAAAAGGATGATAAATACATTTGGAGAGATGTGAGATATGCACTTTATATGTAGTTAAGAGCCACTTGTCATATAACAGTATTTTAGAGAAGGATTTTCTTTCCCTCTAATCAACTAATGATAAATTTTCAGTAATACAAATCTAGTACACATGAGAAATGAAAACAGGTGTATGTTTTTAGTTCTGATAGGAACATCGGTTTGTAGATGTGTAAGTCAGGTTTGTGCTTTAATTTGTTTAAAGGTACTGTGTAACTTAAATTGTTCCCTTGACTGATTACTTTTTAAGTGTCAATATATGAAAACATTCCCCAAAACTGAGTCCTTGCATCAGAATGTTAGTTTTAGATTTAGGTTTATAACACCTGGATGGTAATTGCTGAGTAGTAAAGATTAGAAAAGCTTGTTTAAAAACATAAATGGCTAGATTTGACGCAAAGTGTAAAAGGAATCTTTGTTATTTTCTGATTTTCTTGTGTTCTACACTTGGTCATTCATAGGCTTTTTGTTTTTGTTTTTTATGAAAGTGATTGAATCTCCCTTCTGTTTAGAACATTCCATTTGAGACCTGTACGTTTTCCAGGCCATCCCAGGATTTGTACCAGTAGCCTGCTGCTTCTGTTAGAAATTAAAAGTTCTTCAGAACTAGGGCTTTCTCCTTTTCCTTGTCTTCTGGGCCCTCAACTCTGCTTTCCCTGTTCAGATTCAGTCCTGGCAAAGTTGATGAGAGCTTTCACTAACTCTGCACTTCCCCCTAAGCAGCCTGAGCCCTTATTACAAGGGACTTTTCTGTAGTTGACACTTCAGTCTGCCATCTAAATCAGGGCTTCCTAAACATTCTTAGATCAAGAATTTCTTTGAAAATCTGATAAAAGCTATGGATCTTCTCCAACAGAGAAAAGTGTACATGTGTAGAATAGAATATTTAGCATACAATTCTAGGAAATTCAGAGATACTCTACAGTACAGTTCACTAAACCCCTTTATTAAGTGATATTTCTGGATGTTGGCCTGTTTCCTGTGACTCTTAAGATATTAGCCTTTTCTCTTTCTTCCTCTGTTTACCCTAAAATAATAATCTTCGTAGTATCCTGGGTCCTTAAAACTTACTATCTTCTGGTAAAATGAAGTCCGTTGTTTCTCTATTTTCATCCTTCATGGAAATGAAAAAAGTTGACTGATAGTTATTTAAACCTCCTTTAATTATTTCTCTGTCTCGTTCCACCAGTTACTATCCCCTCTTTTTACCTAGGCCAGGTTATAATAAATTAGACTCCTTGTTTACAGAGAACATGCTGTACTTGATCAGGATAATCATCCTCTTAACAAGTGTGTTGGTTTTATTCTGTTTGTCTTATCCTCCTTTCCTATAAGATGTAGATAATGGGTTCATTGTATTCATCCTGTTTAATTTATGTCTTTACAGTGTTTGCCACCCTTTAGAACCTGACATATTAATTCTGTTATTAGTTGCCATCAAGTCAGTTCCAACTTATTACAAGCTCATGTATTTGGAGTAAAACTGCTCCTTAGGGTTTTTGAGGCTGTAACCTTTTGGAAGCAGGTTTTCAGGTCTTCTTGTGAGGTACTCTGGGTAGGTTTGAACTGCCAACTGTTTAGATAGTAGTTGAGCCTTTAACTGTTTGCACCACTCAGGGATCTTTATATTAACTCTAACCTGAGTCTGTTTGGTTACTATAGTCAACTGCATTTATAGTTGTTAAGAGCTCTGTAAGAGGTACACAAGCAGTTGGAGAGGATTAGAGAAGACTAGCTTCAGTTAAGGCAGAAACTCAGTCAAGACCTGAGGACCAAGAAAGTCCCTGATGGCAGGAAGAGCCCTAAGGAGGTCAGGGACCATGACAGAGAGAAACGAATACCCTGGCAGAAAATGGTTGGGAGCAGCTCCAGTGGTCAGCATCACTGGGGTGAAGGTCATATCTGAAGGCTAAATAGCTGGCGTCAAATAGACAGTCCCTGGGGGCCTATGAAAGCTTCTGAAGGATATGTAAATAAGTGTTTATTCTGTAGTTACAGAGTTATAAAACTACCGTGGAAAGCAAAAACTGATTCTAAATTATCACTGATAGATCATTATGATCAAATTTCAGAACACCAACAATGGCAGGAGGCCTTTTTTCAATAGACAGAGATTATTTTCAGGAAATTGGAACATATGATGCTGGAATGGATATTTGGGGAGGAGAAAACCTAGAAATCTCCTTTAGGGTAAGTACCTTTTGGGGGAGAAAAAAAAAATCTTCTCTTTAACCTCAAATGTAGGTATGCTTAGATTATTTGTGTTATCTTTAAAAAATAAAAGTTAAATTTAATGACTTTAGTTTGACTTCAGAGCCTTCAATCCATAAGAACTTTAAACACATAAATTATTTAAGTTAAAATTATGCAGAGAAATCGGTATTTATTTTTCCAGGATTACTAGTTATTCATTAATAATTTTTATTTATCACTGACAAGTTTGGTGATGCTATTAAGGTTTCATTACAAACCATTAAGCAGTGATTCTATTTTCTTAATTATCCAACTATGAAATTTGTACAGAATTTCTTAGGTGTTTTTGTTCATTTTTATTATTTTTAAGGAAGTAATTCATTAAGCAAAAAATAATGCCTAATTTCTGTATGATACTTTGGTATTTAACTGCCAAAAATAGTAATTGCACCTCTGTAATATACTTTGCACTCCTAGTGTGAATTATTTTTTCTTACATAAAACTTGCTTTACCCGATTTATGTTTTTCAAGGCAAAAGAATTCTGAAATTGCTATAAATAAATTTAGCCTATTCTACCTGATATGATAGATTTTGCAGTTCATGTTTACAAAAATCAACATATTATTCTAATTACATGGCTTATTTTTAGAATACTCCACTTTAAACATGTAGCTTACTACAGTGGAAATTACAGTGAGCCACCCTATAATCTGAACCCTGGGAATCACTTTGCCTCTTGTAAAAAGAAACAGTTGGAATGTGGATAATCTTGGAGATCCTGTCAAACTCTAACATTTTATGGTCTTGGAAAATGTTAAACATTCTCAATATTTCACAGAAACATAGCTTTTCCAAATGTGTTGTAATTGCAAATAGTTAAGAGATGTTTTAATGCCCAGAAAATTGCATTTTGAAAGAAGCAGAAGAATAATTTCATAGAGTGAA
Organism: Heterohyrax brucei; assembly: GCA_028571685.1. Classification (NCBI taxonomy): domain Eukaryota; kingdom Metazoa; phylum Chordata; class Mammalia; order Hyracoidea; family Procaviidae; genus Heterohyrax; species Heterohyrax brucei. Next base: position 45,298,953 of record CM053152.1, read on the forward strand.
AAATGTGACATCATACTGTTCTTGGTTTTTTCCCTTTTTTGTTGTTCTGTGATAGACAGCAAAAGCATGTTCTCACTGGATCACTGAATAACTTCACGATCTAGTTTTGATTCTTAGGTTTTGTTTAATGTAGAAGACGTGAGACAGGTTTGAAAAGAAGTAGAGAGGAATCTGGATGGATAGTCTCTTGTCACAGGTTTTTTGACTATAAATCATATTAATAAATACATTTTGCATTACACACAATTTAAGCAAACATTTCCTTGTAACATTATTCCTTGAAACATTTCCTTGTTACCAAGTACTGGTTGTAGTTCATCTAATTTGAATTTGTGATGTTATCATGGTCTGCTTTGTTGTTGTCTACAGATTTGGCAGTGTGGAGGCACTTTGGAAATTGTGACGTGCTCACATGTTGGCCACGTGTTTCGGAAAGCCACACCTTACACATTTCCAGGAGGCACAGGCCAGATCATCAATAAAAATAACAGACGACTTGCAGAAGTGTGGATGGATGAATTCAAAAATTTCTTCTATATAATTTCCCCAGGTGAGCATTTTTTTTGTATTAGAACACTGTCATTTTCTTATTCCTGATCCTAATGCATTCTGAGGGCTAGAAAGAAGCTTGAAGCAGAGGCCAAACACCTACCACATTGGATTGTTGTAAGGAATAATGAAATCACATTGAGTATAAAAGCATAGCAGAATGCCTGGCGTAAGATGTTATTAACAACAGTAGTACATTGTCTGTGTCGGTTTACATAAATTACTGTTAGCCCAGGTGCTATTCATGTACTTTTTTTAAAACCTAATTGTAGCATTTTATATTCATTCTTGTTAAGTTTTATAATGATAATTTTCTGTGAATTGTCCTGTATTCTTGGCTTTGTTATCCAACATGACTACCCACTATTTTAGTGTTAGTCATGAGCATTCTCCACAAGCAGGTCCCTGATGCCCTCATCACACAGAGCTTTCCTAAGGGTGTCCGGTACTGAAAGACAGTACAGAGCCCATTTCAGTCCTCGGGGACTTCTCTCTGGGAAGTTGGCTCTGCAAGATTTTTCTTACCCCCTTTTGGTTCTTAATATGTATTAAAGTATTCTGAGGCCATTTAACATGTATCTTTGTGTAGTAGTATTATGTATAGTATTATGTACTACTGTTATGTATTTCGTTCTCATACAAATTGAATTTTTCTTTGAAAACTATAGCAGATCTTACTGTCTTTTCCTTAATACTTTGAGAGGTGGATTCATAGTATCTAACTATGAAATGATTCCATGTTTCCCATTCACGTGACTTGTTGGATGATGTATGTAAGTAGGATTGTGTTACCTAAGAGAATACTAATAATTCAGAGTCAGTTTTTTCTTTCAACAGGTGTTACAAAGGTAGATTATGGAGATATATCATCAAGGCTTGGATTAAGACACAAGCTACAATGCAAACCTTTTTCTTGGTACCTAGAGAATATTTATCCTGATTCTCAAATTCCACGTCATTATTTCTCTTTGGGAGAGGTAAAAATATAGACCTATGTCCTATGTAGTTATTATTTTCTTACTTCTCTATCAGAAATAATAGAGGCTAAACATCCAACAAGAAAGAACTATATATTAAAAGTACGTAAGTTTAACCATGGCAGAACTCTTGTTTGTTGACAGGCTACCTCATAGCTTGAAAATCTTTACATTTTAATCGTGTTACATTTTAAGATAAAAATCCTCTACCCCTAACTTTTCACACAGTTAGACTCTTGGTGTAATGTGTCACTGATTTTGGTAGACCTTCTGGGGGTCAGTTCTACTCTGGCCCCTAGGGTCGCCATGAGTCAGATCTGACTCGATGGCACTTGGCTGGCTGTATTTAACACACTGATTGCTTTAGTCAAGATCATATACTGTTTCATGTTAGAGTGTTACTGCCTAAATCAGAGTTTAAGGAACTTCAATATGAAGATAAATTGAAAAGAACTGACAAGAAAACTTAAAATAGCATAATAAATTCTGCTTTCAGTGCCTATTTTTGGCTGGATGGGGGCAGTTTTAAATCTCAGTTGGAATGTTGAAGAGAATGTTGTTGACTATACTTACAGTTATGCCTTTAGTTATAGTGGTAAATTTGCTTGAAACTTGAAATCTCCTTATTAATGCTTATAATAAGGTAACACAATTAACTGTACCTGGAGGGTGGTCACAAGGAACTGCTTCTTGTGCCTTACTCCACTCTATTCCTAGTTTGAGGGGGTTACGTTGAGCTAAGGTCTTGGGCCTCAGATGATTCTCATTTACACTTGAGAGAGAATGACTCATTCATGTCTCATTAATGAGAGAGTCTGTTTCTTTTGCCACAGCCCCATTCCAGTCAGGAAGGGCCCCAGAGGGGTGATGTGCTACGGGAAGAATTAGAGCAGTCACTCCTATAACTTGCTTTTAGAGTAGACAATGAGGACTTGTTTATTTCTTTTGAACTAACCCAGTTTTGAACAACACCTAGGCATTGTTGGCTGTGCCAGGACACAGGCAAATAACAAAGAAACACTTGTCAAAACCATAGTGGATGATTGCCAAAGCAAGCTTTGCTTGTGTCCTGTCTCTTGCCAGCTGATTTCCTGTGTAAGGGACAGGTTTTACCCTGTGTAGTGTGGTTGTTACTGCCTTATCAACTACACAGCTGGTCTCAAGCCTTTTATGCCCTTACTATAAGGCTACACTATCTAAGCTCTGAAGCTCTGGTTTGGGGGCCTGTGAGCATTCCCGAGTACCTGTCACAGTACAGCCAGGAATATTTTGCTGCAACCATTGCTCCACCCTTGCAAACCTGCCTTAACCACAGTTGGGAATGTACCCACCTCCCACTGCCGTCAAGCCTACCGGACAGAGTAAAGCTGCCACCACAGGGTTTCCAAGGAGTGCCTGGAGAATTCAAGCTGCTGATACTCTCGCTAGCAGGCATAGCTCTTAACCACTCTGTCACCAGGCATTTAGAAATCTCTTTATCATACCTCAACAGCCCAGGGAAACCCGAAATTACAGGATTTTAGAGTAAAAAAGGAAATTAGAAGACATAAGTTTGACTAGAGTAAGAGATGTGATTGAAAGTATCTGGCATCAACCAAATTTGACTTCCATAGCTCCTGTAACATATAGAAATGAGTGAATGTTTTCCATTGTGATATCTGGTAATCATGAATCTGACAGTTGAAAATTCTAAACAACAACAAAAAGCAAATGATCCAGATAGCTGATAGTTTCATCAGTCGAACAGGCCAACCAGTCGTTTCTCCAGACAGACCTAATAACCCTAAAATTTGCTAAGAATGTACTCTGCCAGGCTCTAGTGTAAGCACCTGCTATATATTAATCCATTTTGTCCTCACATTCACTGTGAGATGGGTGTTATTAGCCCAGTTCTGAAATAAAAGTAAATTGAGGCACATGTAAAGGTTTACACGAGTGGCTCAGATTACAGCCACAAAAGGGAAGAGACGGGATTTGAGCACAGGCAGTCTAGCCCTAGAGCTTGTTCTCTTAGCGATAATGCTCATACTCTTTTTCAGATCTAACCAATATTCCCCCAGTGTGATCTATTAAAGACAAGAGATAGAGGGCAGGAAAGTGAAAAGGACATTTTTGCACCCAAAAATGTTTAGGGAATGGTACTCTTTACAGCTTATGCTTTGTGTACCATCACTTCCCATTCCTACAGAGATTTGGGGGGTAAGGTCATTCTGCGACATTGGTACAATGGCAAGGGCTTAAGCACAACACCACCCCAAAGTTGGATATCGTGGCTGGGGTTGTGTCTTAATGGCGCAGTCACTGTACATTGAAAGACTCTGATAAGTTCTTTAGTAAAGAAACCTATTTAAATTTGTTTAAACCAGCAGATCCCAAATGCTTTTGATCACAAAAATCCTTTTCTAGTGGTACATGTTGAAATACTATGCAGATAGTACATTTATTTTTATAAACAATAAATGGCCTGTTTGTGGCTACTAGCATTTTATCGCTCAAAACTGGTGGCACCTTTTTTCTATCTCCATGACATGACAGATAGTGAGCATACATTTCCCTTCTACCTTTCCTGCTGACGTCCACTGGACTAGATATAGGACTTTGAAATGTTTGTTAACTTACCATGTGATTTTAAACTACAGTGCTCTGGAAGAAACAGAATATCAAAGACATTACTTAAAAGTTCTTCCTAAGCTTGATGACTGATTTAAATTCCATTTGTTTAATCAACAAATATTTAACAAGGGAGTGGTGTTTGTACCACATGGTGCTTAGGCTTCAGTTAAGCCAAACTCCAAGCTTATTGACTAGAAAATTCCCCCTTAAGTGTCTTAAGAAGTAATCTTTGGACTAGTTATCAAAAGTAATGTCTGTTATCTTGGTTATTAGTACTGTCCTCAGAGTGTTAATCACTTTAAATTATTAAACAACATTTATTGAACTGAATATAAATTCTAGAAGTACAGCTTAGAAAGATGAAAGAAATAAGAATTTAAAGGATGTTCTCCTTGAAGCACAGAAATTATATAAATGGTAAGACCTAGTCCAAAGAATTTTAGTTAGCAAGAGAGTGCCACGTACATACCACCACTGCCACCACCCACCAGCCTATACTCTTTATTATGTAGCTTTAGAGAAAGTGATTCATGTTAGTGTTCAAGTGTCTATATGTCTATTTCTCCAGCTCCTGATATTTTCATTGTTTGTTGTACCACAGATAAGAAATGTGGAAACAAATCAATGTCTGGATAACATGGCTAGAAAGGAGAATGAAAAAGTTGGAATTTTTAACTGCCATGGTATGGGGGGTAATCAGGTAAGTGTCTTTGGTAAAGCTTGAACACAGACAATTTTCGATTTATTTTTTTCTTTCTGCTCTTCTGGTTCCCATGGTAATGTTCAGGAAGTAGTTTCCTACTTTAAAAATCAAATAATAAAGACTGTTAGGTGAAAGGAACTTTTAGTCTAATTATTATTTTTAAACAAAACATCTGTAAAAGGCCCTTTGTGAGAACTGTGAAATTGGCTGAGAGTGAGACTTGACAGTACACTTTGTGTATACATAGCCCTCACGGTCATGTTTGCTCTCCTCTGTGTAAACTTAGTGATAACTCTTCTGAGTCATTTGAGTCAGAGAATAAAAATTTAGTAAAATTTTCTTTCTCTGTTACTTTTGTAAAGGTCAAAAATTATGTATCTTGAAATACTTGTTTTTTCCGTGCCAGCTGACTGAGCATGTGAAACACTTTCTACGGTGAAAGCTTTTATCTGTGCGTTTTTGTTTTTAGGTTTTCTCTTACACTGCCAACAAAGAAATTAGAACAGATGACCTTTGTTTGGACGTTTCCAAACTCAATGGCCCAGTCACAATGCTCAAATGCCACCACCTGAAAGGCAACCAACTTTGGGAGTATGACCCAGTGGTAAGTTACCCAGTTGCCTACAGGAAAAAACTGTGTGTGTGTCATTTGGGTATATTTATATATCTTACAGCTAAAGGAATGAATTCTTGAGGAGTTTCAATATGAGTATTCTTATACTCTAAATACTGATAGATGGAAATTATAGCATAAGTAAAATAAACACATTTTATTCTTCCCAGTAGTTAGTCTTGTAAAATCATGGGTACCTTCATTCCCTGGGTCTTTGTTGTTACTAGGTAGTCACTGATCATTCTGTGTATGCCTCCAAGCTCCTTTGCCTAGCATGGAAGAAATGGAGCAGTAAGTAGGCTTTTTAAATAACTGAATTAAACAGTTAGGTAAAAAGGGAGTCTTAATAAAATTACCTGGCCTATAGTAATTTTTCAGTGACATACATAACAAAACTCATAAATGTCTTTGCTTTTCTCTGGAGTCTGTCTCTATCCACCTGCTATATATCGTGCTTGCACAGAGGTAGTTAACAGATACTCCTTCAGTTGAAGCCAGAGTCAAAACCAATCCAGTTACCATTGAGTTGATTTTGACTCATAGCAACCCTATAGGACAGAAAAGGACTGCCTCAGAGGGTTTTCAGGTCTGTAACTCTTTACGGAAGTGGACTGCTACATCTTTCTCTCAACAGCAACCATTAGAAATAGCCTAATGTTCTGGGTTTCCCATGGTAGATGGCACTTCCATTCTGTGTGCCACTACCCGATGCATTATGGGAAATATGGCATATCTGACTCCAGACCGTAAATGCCAGTAGTGCTCCAGAATCACTGTGGCAATGAATAAACGTTAAAAAGCCTCTCACATTTAAGTTCATTTGGAAATGGAAATGACAGTGTATTAAATAGACAGTGTTAAACCTACTCATCGTAGCTTAAGAAGGGTTTTTGTTATTTTAGCGTAAGTGTAGAAATAAGCAACTTTTAGTGTGGATTAAATGGCACGGTGATGTCAGGGCTAACCATACGATGGTGCTGCATCTCACACATCACAGCCCGAAGGGTAGGAGGAACAGGAAGGTGAAATGTTGCACAGCCACGTCTATTACTCTTCGTCAGGAAGGCAAAGCTTTTCCTGGCACAGCAAACTTGGTTTGTGTTTCCTGGGCTAGAACTTCATTCTGTAGTGACTCCCAGGGGGCTGGAAAAGGAAGCATTTTGGTGTGAGTAAGCATTATGGTGTGAGACAGTAAGGAGAAAGAGTGAGAATGACTCTTTCTTACAGAGTCTACCACAACACGTATTCCAAAAGTTAGATGAGGAGTATAAGAAGTTAGAAATGGGTTGGGATGTTTGGAAAGAAGTAGTCATGAGTATAATGTCTTAGAACTTCTAGATCACTTTGCTGGGTCAGCACAAATCATGCTTCTCCCACCCATCTCCCAAGATGAAACTGTAGTGTCACAGTCTGTGTTCTCCCAGAAGCAGAGTTTGATAAAATTTCAAATTTTCATGGGCTGTAGACTTTCTGGAACCATGGAGGCTGGAGGAATCTCTGACACTGTTGCCCTGAGATCATCTTTAAAGCTTAAACCAAAAATATCTCCTGAAGTCTTAAAACCTAACAATAGTTTATCTAGTGAAAAATGTCTGTCTGGCACATTATGCTGTTTTATGTGGGATCAAAGTGACAGCAGAACTTGAAAGATTAGATAGGACAGTGAGTTTATGTTAGTGGGGGAAGAACAACTCAGAAATGGAGAATGAGGATGGTTTTACAGCTCAATATAATCAGTATCACAGAATCATACATGTAGAACCATTTGAATTGATGTATGTGTATATTCTCAATAATAGCAATAAAATAAAATAAAAGATAGCAAGATCCCAAGAAACATGGCTGGAGCATTGACCACATCAGTGTTGTTGTTACTGGTGTAGTTTTTCTTCTTTTGTAAACACAAACAAGCTCTGTGTAAAAACAGAAAATGAAAGACTATAATGTCACTGAACAGTATCTGTAGAAATTGTTGAGTGGGAACCTGTTCTGTTGTTGCGCTTGTCACTAAAATACAATCAAAAGCCTTTTTTGAAAAGGAAGCCAAGTTTGATTTAGAATTTAGCATTCAGGATATTTATTAGGGATCAACGCCTGTGAAAGGAAGAAAGTGGGACTGGACAGGGAGAGAAGTCAGGCTGTGGTGCAGACCCCGACATCAGTGTGAGCCAGCTTCCACTTCTGCGTGAGTTTTTGTCTTGACATGGGACTGAAGGCCTTGGCACCAGTGTGCAAGGAGCATTTCAGCTCTTTGGGCTGCTGGATTGTGTTCTGGGGTGTAGGAGATTGTTGGGATGTTGCGTTTTCCAGCATTAAGGACGCTTTATTGGGCACCTGTCCTGAGCTAGGCAGCACTTCACAGACATTACCTCAGTGCTTCCTCAATAGCCGCTCCGTGAGGTGAGTGTTGTTGCTCCCTTTTTATGGATGAGGAAACTGAGCTTGGCGAGGCTCATCGGCTCAGGGGCTCATAGCTGGTCTGTGACGGATCTGGAGTTCACTCTAGGAACGGCTCATTGCAAAGCCCATGCTCACACCCACAAAACTACAGTGTATCTGCATAAAAACATAATAATAAGCGCTGTCATGCTGACTCTCCAAGTCCGTGTTCTGCCTGCTCTGTATTAACAGTAGTCAATAGATGACAGCCAAGCCAGTGCCGTCGAGTCGGATCCGACTCATGATACTGAACCTGAAGTCTGTGATGACAGTGATGACCCTGCAAGTGCATCCCACTTCATCTGTCAGTTCCCACTTTGACCATGACACAAAGAATAGCAAGTGACTGGCAGCTGACATACACGTGGACAGTCAGAGCTGGTTTTTAAGTTTAAACAAGTGCCAAAGAGGCCTCATTTTAAGACCACTCATTCAAGGAGTTTGATCTTAGAACAACATTGCTTGAAAATGAAAATGATCCAGATAAAAAAAGTACATTGAAATAGAGCCTTGGGTGAAACAATCGGATAAATATGTATTAATAGACATATTTTCCATTTCATCCTTGTTGCTTAACAGCAGCTCATATTCCTGCACAGCCACTGTGGAGTCATCAGCATGACTATGATCAGTGTGGTCATTACACTGTGTGCCTGTTAGATCTCACCCACTCTGCTGTTTTGAAATAATCCTCAAATTCAGAATTTCAATCTAGAATGCAGATAAATAGCTAGGAAGATACATAGCTGTACCTATCAGCCATTTACTGAGGCCTTGTTCTGTGTGAGGCACTGTGCTAGGTACCTTATGTTTGTTGTCTCTGTTTATTACCAGATCTGCTGAAAATGAGTAATGTTGTCCTCATATTAAAAATGAGAAAGCAGAACTTACCCTGGTTCTAAACCCAATCTGTCTGACTCGAAAATCCTGTGCCCTTCCTTCTAGATATGATACAGACATGGACTTAAAGTCGATTGTACTCAGTCGTAGCAGTCCCAACATTCTTAACATTGTGAGTCTTCAGAAGGACCTGAGTTTCTAAAGACTTCAGGTTTTGAATCACAAAACTTACCTCAGCAGCCTTATCACAGGGAAATGCAGCATTTCTTAAACAGCTTTTTCAAAATAGGTTGACAATCCTAGATTAGGAACCACTTCTGTGGTCATTTTTTGAGAAACTAAAGCATACAAAAATGAAGTTTTGCAGTATTGCAGAGCTTATGGCACAATTGAGACTCCAAATTTAGGTCATCTTATTTCAAGTCCTGTGTTTTTTCACTATACCCCAGTGCCTTTCTCTCTGCCACAGCTCTAATGCTGGCTTTAAATGTACACCATTGTCTCCATTGTATTTTAAACCAAGTCATTTTTTTTTCCTGCAAAGAATTTAGTAATCACCAAAAATGATGTTAGAGAAGTTCCCCCCCCCTTCCATTTTCATGTTAAGATCTTTCTCCTGTCACTTTCAGAAATTAACCCTGCAGCATGTGAACAGTAACCAGTGCCTGGATAAAGCCACAGAAGAGGACAGCCAGGTGCCCAGCATTAGGGACTGCAATGGAAGCCGGTCCCAGCAGTGGCTTCTGCGAAACGTCACCCTTCCAGAAATATTCTGAAACCAAATTTATACAAAAAACAAAAACAAGGATTGACTGGGCTACCTCAGCATACGTTTCTGCCACATTCTTAAGCAGCAAAAAAGGAAAAGTGCTTTCCTGCTCTGCGGGATGTAAGGTTTATCAGCCATTAAAACTTAGAGACTCCTCTAGCTTTTCACTAGCTGTGAACCAGCCTTCCTGTCCAAGGACGTGAAACTGCATACTGGTGAGACTGCGCACACTGATGTTTACAAGATTGAAAGAGTTTTTCATCAGGAATCATCATAAAGAATATTGAGACAATGAAACAATCATGAAGAAGTGCTTTCTGGAGAACTGGACCTGTGATGGTTTGCCTGCACATCAGTGATTTCTCCTGAATGTGCTGTCATCGTGAACAGATTTCCAAGGTTTTTTCCTCTCTGATCAGAACTGGTAGAGCCAGTATATGAAATATTGATATAAAAATAAATGAAAAAGAACTGGAACTAGATTCAGTATCATGAAAACATTTTTACAACAATAATTAAAAAAAAAACTATATTAAACAGGGTTTAAAGAAAATTAAATCAGAACTATGAGAAGTACAATTTGTTATAGTATAGTATCAAATTTCTATATAGATTTTATACCTCAGTGGGAAAAAATACTGATTCCAATGGCATTCATTTTGTTATCATCTGTGATAGTCATGGATGCTTTTTTTTTTCCTTGGGGTGCTGAAATTGAGCTAAAAAAAAAGGCTCTTTGAACATAGATTTCTCTCTCAATTTTTTATTTTTATTTGGTTTGTGGGCTATTGGAATTGTAATTTTTAATTACCTTCTAAAAATGTCTGGTCTTAACAGGTTTAGGTATCAGTTGCTCTTGGGTCAACTGGCTTATAGACTTTTACACACACACACACACACACATACACACACATATTCATTACATTTTTCAGCTTTTAACTAGAGTCATCCAATTATGCTTAATACCCAAGATTCATACTACTGTACTACAGATTTGTTTTCACAGCAATAAGTCTTCAGTTTTTTGGTTATGATTCCACTCAACAAAAAGCCTGCAGAAGTGATTTATTATTTGGTTATTTGGAGATGATATATATTAGATGGCTTTTTTTGGAAAACCTTTTTCACTCCATACTCAGATGTACTTCATTGTCAAGTGCATATTTAGATTAGATTCTTGAACTGTAATGTTGATCTGCTGCTTTTTTTTAAATAAAATTTTATTGAAAATGTTTAATTGGCATTTTTTTTAATATTAGCCAAAGAAGTGCATCTGTTATTCCATGTTTCTAGTCTAGCACTTCTTCCCTAAATTTAAGTTAAATCAGGTTTCTTTTTATTGAGTTTTTATACCACAGAATAACCTGAATATCCATTAAAAGTTAATCTTTTAATCCTACAGAAAGAAAATCTCAGTGTGACATTTTTTGTGATACTTAAAACAGTCCATTGACTATAGGGCATATATTATTCCTTCCTGTTTGTAAGATTGTATTTAATGGTATTCATTTATTTGATTATCGAAGGGTTTCACTGCAGGCAGTGCTATTTCTTGTGCCTAAGAATGTTTCTGTAAGTCCCTTCCTTAATAGTATCTGCCATGTTGAGTTCCTGATATCCTAGTTGAGTTAATTGGTAACATCAGGCACAAGTTGATGCTTCCGAGTGGGGCTGTGATAGAGTGTTATCAACTTTGTCCCCAGGAAATTTGAAATGAAGCAGGTGCTAGATGGAATTTTTTTTTCTGACTCCATGAGCTATGTTAGTTCTATCTTCAGTAGGCCTAATGCTTGAATAAACCATATGTCTAATCAATAAATTATTTTCATACTCAGAATTTCAAGTTTTGTACCTTAGTGTAGCTTGGACTTATTCCTTATTGTAAGACAGCATAACAGCAATGTGATTCAAGGTTTTGTTTTTTGTTTTTTTAAGTGGGGAATGTATGTGGTTTAATTCATGGGTACTTATTAGAATCTGATAGATAATCCCATTGCATTTATTTTTCTAATTACAGAGTTCCTAAGTTCTTTGAAAATATAAAATATTCCTTAATAGTTGTGCCTTACATTGGTTTTATTTGAAGCTACAGTGGCTCCCTGCTTATTACAGCTTTTTTGTGAATGAAGCAATATGCTAATTATTATAAATCAAATTGGAAAGAAAAGAACAAGTGAGAAAATGAAAAGATGGGATTATCAGTTATTGTTTAACCAGTGAAGTCATACATCTGATGATTAAGAATAATTTGAATCTCACAAAGCTAACCAGATGTCTTTCCCTTAGTAGCCATTAGACCTTGGAATGTATGGTATTCGTTGATCCGACTCCTATCTCAGCCTGTCTTACTTAATAAGTTTGTGTTTCTGTTCTAATTGACATTCTTGGAAAGTGGCGCTTTATTCACTCTGCAAATAAAGAGTGCCAAGTATGCCAAAAAAGGTACCTATTTCTAAAAATTGACCATCTTCTAAGAAGTATGCCCAGAATAAATTTAATTCTAGAGCTACATGTTCTTCAGAGGAGAAGTTCAAAAGGTATAGCTTCTGAGATGATAACTGTTGAAGGCAGTGGTGGTACACAGTGAGTCCCTCTTTGCTGTTTGAAAAATGAGATGTTTCCAATCATATGACACTTCTCCCATTGCTTGAAGATTACCAACAAGTGTTTGCCTGATAAATTCTGTCAGAACTAATAATTTGATAGGATATATGCTAAATGTACAAAACTCAGTTGTGTCTATACACTAGTAACAATTGAAAATTAAAATTTTAAATACTATTTACAATACTATACCCTTTGCCATGGAGCCACTTCCAGCTCATAGGGACCCTGTAGGACAGGAGAACTGCACAGTAGAGTTCCCAAGAAGCAGCTGTTACATTTTAACTGCTGAACTTCTGGTTAGCACCTGAATGCTTAACCACTGCACCACCAGGCGTCCCTCTATTTACAGTAGTATCAAAGAATGCCAATATATAGGAAGAAAGTTAAAATATGTGAAAGACCTCCATTCTGCAAATAAAACATTGCTGAAAGAAATTAAAGAACATTGCAGTAAAACAGGGATATACTCTGTGGCTTAAAAACATGCATAACTGGAAAATGGCAGTTTCCCACAGATTGACTGATAAATTCAACAAAATCAACCCTACCAGTCGTTCCTACAAAAACTGACAAATGTATATGGCAATGCAGCCGACCTAGAATAGTCAAGATAATCCTGGAAAGTGTTGGAGAACATACACTACCCAATTTCAAGAACTAGTCTAATGCTGTAGTAATTGGGAAAATGTAATACTAGAGTTCAGGATAAAAACAAAACCAGGCTCATTGCTGTCAAGTGGATTCTGACTCATAGGAACCCTATAGGACAGAGTAAAAGTGTTTCATAGAGTTTCCAGGGAGGGCGTGGTAAATTTGAACTGCTGACCTCCAGGGTTTCCAAGATAAAAAGACGGTAACCACAAAAGAAAAAACAAATGTCATTAAGATTAAGTATTTGTCACCAAAAAGATACTGTTAAGAAAGAGGCAAGCCACAGACTGAGAGAGAATATAATACATATAACAACTCTTAAAAAACCATTGCAGAAGTAGCCCAGTACAAAAAGGAGCAAAAGACTTGAATAGGCAGTTTCCAAATATCTGAGTGACCAATGGGCATAGAAAAAGTTGTTCAATATCAGTCATCAGGAAATGCAAAAAAAAAAGTGGTACCACAAACGTTATTCAGTGATGTAAGTAAGCAACTGTAAGAGGGTATGATCACCTTGGGAACACTTGACTAGTTTCTTTGGAAGGTAAATGTATGTCTTTGACTTAGTGATTCCCCTTCTAGAGAAATGAATGCCTATGAGGTCTGACAATTAAGATTACAAACTTGTCACCATGTGCTTACATCAGCAGCACTGTACAGACAACTCAGTAAGGTTTCATAACTTTGGTATATCAGTGTTTCACAGCTGTGTTCATGTCACCATGTGGTGGTGTCATGCTGAGTGGCATACATTATTGTGTGTTTATGTGCTATCACAAGAATGTTGGAGCTTGAATTAGAGCAATGAACAAACATTAAATTTCTTGTTAAACTTGGTAAGAGGGGAGTGAAATCAGGAACATATTAGTCCAAGTTTATGGAGATAATGTCATGAAGAAAATGGCAGTGTACAAATGGATTAAATGTTTTTCTGAGGGGAGAGAAAGCATCACTGATGAAGAGAGGTCAGGGCAGCCAGTAATGAGCAGAACTGATGAAAACATTGCAAAAATTCATTGAATTTGCGTCAAAATCATCAGCTGACTGTAAGAAGCATAGTAGGCCAAGTAAACATCAGCAGAGAAGCAGGGAAGTCTTAACTGAAAATCTTGGTATGAGGAAGGTGTGTGCAAAAATGAAGGTACTCACTGATGAACAAAAGCTAAGGAGAGTCAAAGTTTACCAAGAACTTTTGGAAATGTAGAGATGTTTTGGACCATGTTACCACTGTTGATGGGTATACCAACATGACCCTGAAATAAAGCATCAAAGTGCACAATGGAAGTCAGTCAGTTCTCCATGACAAAAAAGTTCTGTCAGTCCAAGTCAAGAGTCACAATGATGTTGCTAACCTTTTTTGGTATCAGAGGGCTTGTTCATTATGAATTGTACCAACCATAGAAACAGCTGACCAAGTTTACTGTTGGAAAGTGCTGAAAAGGCTACATGAAAAGGTTAGATGGGGGGGGCAGAGTACAGAGGGCAGACTAAGCACACGTCTCCTTATATCCCTCTGGAAACCAAGACCTGAACTGATAATCAAACGGAGCCTTCTGGTCACCTAGTGAGCCCCAGGACATGGCACAGGGCTGTTAATTTGGACATCGTACCACTGAACGAAAAACCTCCTCTCTTTCTCTGACTCCCACTCCTGGCTAGTCCAGGCTGTCACGGACTGAAGGTAACATACCATTTTGACTTTTTTTTTTCCTCTGTCTTTGCTGGCAGGCGGAGCCGGGTCTTGTGTAGTGGCTAGTCTCAGACACGCTGCTAGTGGGATAGGTAGGTGAAATTGCCATATTTTGAGAGCCAGGCTTAGGACTCTGTACACCAAGACACTTTGGGCCTGTCTTTTTATCTCTGCCACAGTGTAGTTTGTACAGCATCCAGGGATGCCTATGTGCAGGACGCCATGTTGGATATGGAGATTTTAGCAGGACCTAATTCTTAGCCTGGAAGCCAGCACCTGCAAACAGGACAGTGCTTCTCCAACAGAAAAGCAGTAGTTTACACAATGTCATCTACAGTGGGAGCCCGGCAACACAGGCTGAGGACTCACTAAGCCTCGGCACCTTTAGGCCCTCTACCTGCCGGCTGTGTGGAAGGCGCTATCTTAGATGAGGTGGCCACAGCTGGACCTAATTCTTAGCATGGGAACCACAGCCTGCCCACTGGAAAGCACTTTTCTACCAGAAAAGCAGTAGTTTACACAGTGTTGCCTAAGGCTGGGCCCTGTCAGCAGAGGCCAACAGGGCAGCAGCTTTGCTGTACTTTGAACTAGTTTGTATCATCTGGGGTTGGATATAGAGGTCCTTACTTTGCCAGTTGGGAAGAAGGACCTCTATACCTGAAAACATGACTGACTTGGGAAGTGGTCAGATACCTTTTGTTTTACATTTTAAGACAGCCTAGACAAACATCTGCAGTCCATCCTCACAGTATCTCTCTCACCCTCTGCTTACATGAAACCCAAAAAGCATCAGACGCTTGTGGCAAACAAGAAATCACCCATGGCTTCAGAAGGCTCCCAAACAAAACAACCAAAGAGTTTTACAGATGAAGAAACTTTTGTGAAATAATCAGAAGGTGAATAGAAAAGGATTATATACAGAGCCCTTCTAGATCTGATACAAAATGCAGCAGAACAAAATAAAAAATTAAGCAAGCTGTTCAATCTGATGGAACACCAGTACTCTGAAATCCAGCAGATCAAGAACAAAATCAAAGACATAAAAACTTCCATTCAAAGCCAAGAAAACAGAATGGAACAAATGGTAAAAAGAATTTCTGACTTGGAAGACAGAGCTACTCACGCCACTGTCTGTGAGCAGAAATCAGAAAAAACAATAAGAAAAATGAAGAAGCATGGGACTTGATTAAGATGAACAACCTTCAATTAATTGGAGTCCCTGAACAGGATGAGACACCTGAGAACACAGAGTATCATTGCTAAGCTGCTGACAGAAAACTTCCCAGAAATCATGAAGGAAGAGAATACAGATATCCCAGATGTGTATTGTATGCCACCCAATATAGATCTCAAAGGAAAGACTCCAAGACATAATCAAGCTTAACAAAATGACACATAAGCAGCAACTCTTAAAGGCAACAAGACTCAAAGCAAAGCTAACATTCAGAGGGAAACCCTGTAGGCTTTCATCAGATTTCTCAGCAGAAACCATGCTGGCACAGAGACAGTGGCATGACACATTCAAAGCCTTGAAGGATAAGAACTTCCAACCAAGAATTATCAAAACTATCTTTCAAGTATGAAAATGAAATGAAGACATTCCCAGATAAACAGAAACTCAGAGACTTTGTAAAAACCAAACCAAAGCTACAAGAAATACCAAAAGAATCTCTTGGCTTTGGCTTAGAAGAACAAAACCACTAACTTTATATTTTAGAAGGACACATTATTCAGAACTACTCAGTTAGGGAAGGCTCCAAATTCAATCACAGCTTTAATACTGAAAGAAGCAATCCAGTGATCATCATGAAAACTATGGTGCCATCATATTAAAAAGAGGAATGTGCTACAGTCATTATAGTCCTTCCAGATGGAGAGGAAAATGACAAGATTGGTAGTAATTAAAATTGGGTTTCTATATAGTTTATTAAGGGGGATCATAGGGATAGCTGTAAAGCACAACAAAGATGTAACATACCATTTCAAGAAATGTAACACAGGATTCTCAACAACTACAAAAACAGCTCTGAAAAAGGTGAAAAATCAACTCATAGAAAAGAATGTCCCAGAACAGACTAATGAGAACAGCAGAGAAAACATCAACACAAAAATAAACCTATCACATACCTAACACATACCTATCAGTAATTACATTGAATGTAAATGGACTGAATGCTCCAGTAGAGACACCGAGTAACATCTTGGATCAAAAGACATGACCCATCCATATGCTGTCTACAAGATACTCACTTGAGACTTAAAGATAAGAACAAACTGAAAAAGGATGGAAGAATATATATCAAGCTAACAATGAACAAAGAAGAGCAGGGGTGGCAATTCTAATCTCTGACTAAATCAATTTTAATGTAAAATCCACCATCGCAGAAAAAGATGGACACTATTTATTGCTGAAAGGATCAGTACACAAGTAAGACTTAACTATATTAAATATTTATGCACCTAATATCAGAGCACCTAAATACGTCAAAGAAACACTGACTACACTCAAAGAGTTAGATGACTCCACAGCAATAATGGGAGACTTCAACACTTCACTCTCAATACTGGACAGATCATCTAGAAAAAAGCTCAATAAAGATACAAAAGACCTTATTGCCACAGTTAACCAACTAAACTTCATTGGTATTTACAAAACTTTCTACCCAGCAGCAGACAACCACACCTTTTCCAGTGCCCATGGAACATTTTCCAGAATTGACAATGTGTTAGGACATAATGCAGTTCTCAACAAAATCCATACCATTGAATTACTGCAAAGCATCTTCTCAGATCATAAAGCCATAAAAGCTGAAATCAGTAGCAGAAGAAGCACAGATGGAAGTGGAACTCTTGGAAACTGAACAACGTCTTGCTCAAAAAGGTTAGATGAAAATGACTTGAACTTCTCACAAACAACTCATGGCTCTTGTGTCATGATGCACCAGCTCACACGGCGCTGTCTGTGAGGGAGGTTTTAGCCAGTAAACAAATAACTGTATTGGAACACTCTTCCCACTGACTTTTTTCTAGCCCCCGATGACGTTTTTCTTTACGTCAAAATAAATGTTGAAAGGAAGACATTTTGATGACGTTCAGGACATTCAGGGTAATACGATGACAGCTCTGATGGCCAGAAAAAAGAGTTCCATAATTGCTTTGAAGGGTGGACTGGGTGCTGGCATCGGTGCACAGCTTCTCAAGTGGAGTCCTTCAAAGGTAACCATACTGATACTCAGCAATGAGGTATGTAGCACTTTTTCTAGGATCAGTTCAGAAACTTAGTTGGCAGTCTTCATAATCACAGCAGCTTAACTACCCAAATGTCAGTTAAGTTAATGAATGTCAAATAAGTATATTTAGATGATGGAATAAACAGTTGACATCAAGTCAATTCCAATTCATGGCAACCACATGTGTGTCAGAATAGAACAGTGCTCCATAGGATTTTCAGTGGCTGATTTTCCAGAGGAAGATCACCAGGCTTCTATTTTGAAGCACCTCTGAGTGACTTCTAACCATTCAGCAACTAAACACCTTAACTGTTTGTACCATCATGGAAGACTGCCCTACAGTTAAAAGAACAAATTGCTGATAAAACAGTAAGGATAACTAAAAAAACATTGTTGAGCAAGGAAAACTACACATGAAAGAGTATATACTGTGTTTTGCTTATCTTTACAATGCTAATATAAAAAAATATTTTCCCTTTATATATAAAGAATAAACAAATCTCGTACAGCCAGATCTGAGTATAAACTGTTAAATGGTGTGGGAAAACTTTCTGTTGTGGTGGAAATACTCCATGTCTTGATTTAGACAATGGTAACACTTGGATAGTCACCATGTAAAAGTTTTGGTGCTCTATACAAAGGCTGCCAATTAAGTTTATGAACTCATCCTAGAAAAAGTGGTACATACCTCATTGATGAATATCACCTTTGAAGTACTTTCCTTGGGAAGCTATGTACTGATGCCAGCACCTAGTCCACCCTTCAAAACACATTTGGAACTCTTTCTGGAATGGCCATTGCACACGGCACAGTGGTAAGTTTGTGAAGTTAATTATGTAATTGTCAGTGAGGGAGTTTTTAGCCAGTGAACAAATAACTATATTGAAACACCCTCCCTACTCACCTGATCTGGCCCCCAATGACTTTTTTTTTACCTGAAGATAAAGGAAATATTGAGAGGAAGACATTTTGATGTCATTCAGGACATCAAGGGTAATATTGTGACAGGTCTCATGGCCATCCCAGAAAGAGTTCCAAAATTGCTTTGAAGGGTGGACCAGGCGGTGGCATCAATGCATAGCTTCCCAAGGGGTGTACTTCGAAGATTACTTTAGTGATATTCAGAAATGAGGTATGTAACATTTAAAACAGTTAAGTTCACAGACTTAATTGTCAGACCTCCCACATGCACGGTTTATGCCTTTTAGTATGTAAACTATACCTCAGGAAAGCACTGGGGGAAAATGGTAAATGTGTTTCCGCTTCTGACAAACAGGTTTCCTCTACTGCTACAAAACACACAAAGGCTGAATAAATTGGAATAAATAAACTTTTAAGTGGAAAGCAAATCTAAGAAAACAGGGAAAATTCCTACAGGTCAGTAAAGAAATGAAAAATCATATGTAAAGTTAAATCACAGGAGTCACTTTGAAAAGTTGTTCCTCTGCTAGGGAGAAAAAAATACAGTACCCATGTCTGGCAGAATGGGAACATAGATCCTGAGCCTGAACTAAGTTGAGAAATTGAGTGAAGATCCCTGCATGAAGCTGAAATATTCAAAGGAGTGACACCTACAAGTGAAAAGTGAATAAGGAAAAGTCTGCTGCCTTGTAAAGGAAACCAAAGGGAACTCTTGGCTCTGCACCTTTTCCAATTAGTAAATAGTAGTTTTATCTAGTGCTGCTATGACAAATACCACCAATAAATGGCTTTAGGAAACCAGTTTCTCCTCTCATTGTTTAGGAGGCTAGAAGTCTGATCACAGGACACCAGCTCCAGAGGAAAGCTTGCTTACTCTGCTCTGGAGGAAGATCCTTGTCGTCAGTCTTACTCTGGTTTAGAAGCTCCTCAGTTCAGGGCCCCTGGGCCCAAATGATTAGCTATTCTCCTAGCTCTTCTTTCATGGTAGTATAAGGTCACTTTGCTTGCTTCTCTTATATCTAAAATGAGATTGCTTTAAAACAACCCCGTCTTGTAGGTTATAGTCTTGCCTCATTAATGTAACTGATGTTAATTTCATTAACATCATTGGCATGTTTGCAAGTCAGAAAATTGCATCAGATGACAAAATGGTGGACAATCACACAATAGTGGGAATTACAGCCTACCAAATTGATATACATTTTGAGAGAGACAGTTCATTCTATAGTGATAGATAGGTGATGATGCCACCGTGTATAATTATGGGCTTGTTTTCACATAGAGCATAGGTTTAAAACCAGTCACGAGGAGAAGCAGGACTAAAATGGCAGAGTAGTTGGATATATCTGTGATCCCTCTTAACACCAAAGACACCACTCTTCCCCAACCCCAAATCCCATCAATTATGTATAACATTCTAGGAGCCCTAAACATGAAAGGGAAAGTTGCGAAATTGGACCAAGCATCAGGGAGGGGAGACTGGTCCAGAAGTACCTGGAAATGGCCACAACTGCCCCAGTGGAAGTTAGTGTCCCACAGACAGATCTACAGTGGTGAACTTGGTAAGAGGTGGTGGCTTTCAGAGGGTATCTTCTTCAGTAGGAGGACCAAGCGGTAGGACCAGGCGGTGCAGAGAGCATACACGTGCACTCAGAATCAGTGCAAGATGGTGTTCAGTCATCGAAAGCTAAATGGATTGCGTCTAATCGGCCACTGGAGGATCTAAATCTTTCTTTAACAGATTAAATCTCAGTTCTTTATCCCCAGTACTTTTCTCCTCCTCTGCACTGCGCCTGGCCCTGGATTCTGATTCCATTACCTGAAATGGAAGTAGGACTACTTGTGCACACCCTGAAACCACAGTCATGAAGTCTGTTTCAAGAGAGTCCAAGACTTACTGGGAACCATGAGAATAAAACAAATCTGTTTGGGGAAAAATTTTTGGTCCAGGCCTTGTACTCAATACAAATTAAATTCAAGTATGAAATAACTATCAAAAGGAGGATTTGAGCCATCATATAAGAATATTAACAGAAAAGAAGAGACATTTACTTCCAACTTTTGGCGATGTGAAAGTATCCTGTATCAGATACTCTAACTGCTGATGTCATGTTAAGTCTGGACAATTTTTTTTTTAACGTTTAAAATATTTTTGAAGGCCCTGAAGAGTGATCAAAAGTTAGAAAATATAAGGAATACAATGCTGATAAAAGGGATTTTCACTGAATAAGGTATTTATATGGCTTTTCCCCAGAAAGCACTCCTCCATGCACACAGCACACTGGAGGCAGAGTTTATGCAAAAAGTGAGGGTCTTACTAGGCTGAGCAATAGGAGATATTATTTGGAAACAAACAGAATGGCTGAAAATTGGAGAGGAAATCCAAAAGATGGGGGACCCCCCAAATTTGCATGCATTTCTCAAATCTGACTCATTTAACTGAGCATGCACAGGATAAGCCTCTAGGAAGCCCAGAGGGAAACAACAGGAAGGCAGGAGTAGAGATTTTAGCAGCTGCCTAGCCCTCAGAATATAGAGATTGGAGTTCAAATACCTCCAATCTGGAGGGACTTTATGGTAAACTCTAGACTTGACTTTGAAACCATGATTTTGAAATCATGGTTCAAGAAGGGCCACGTTTCAGAGTAAGGACCACTTTTCAGGACTCAGAGCTAGTCCTGAACCAAAGGAAAGGCGGAACTAGACCAGACGTAACCAAGCCTGTATAACACTAAGTTGATCTGACAGTGATTTAACTGCCTACTTGAACGAAACAGCCTTCCTAGGAATCTAGCAGAACCTCGAGTCTAATGTCAATGTCCAGTACACAATAAAAAATTCACAGGAGAGCAACTTCCAGCGTGACAGTGTGAGGGCCTCTGTAGCCTTCCCCTTTCCTCCCCTGCCCTCCTCCCCCGCACCCCCACTGAAACTGGGGAAATTTTAAAATAACCACTATATTTTGGTAAGAAAATTGAGTGTCCTTTTCAGTGCATCAAGAGAGAACACTCTATCCTGGTACAAGCAAGAACACAGGACTTCTTTCCTGTTTGCTACCATCATAAGGCTATCTGCATGGGAGGATCATTTCTCATCTCGCCCAGTTCCTGAGGCAAGTGTGGCCAGGAGGTGGTGATTCCCTTCTTCCACCCAGCTCCCATTCAAGGATTGGAGACTCCACCTTGGATGTGGTCCTGCTGAGAATACTCAGGCCACACTTGCAAGCCAAGAGCCAGCCCAGAAGACCTGAGACTACCGTGCCTGCCAGTGAGCACTCAGCTGTTACAGAGGGGGGAAGGTATCACTTAAAAAGAGGTACACCATCACTTTACATCCCCAGAAGTGGAGGTTGTGGTGAAAGGCAATTGTGAAGAGATGGGTAGATTCAATGAAGATGCAGAGTAAACCAGGCGTCTCTGAGTAGCGTAAATGGTCAGGCGGTTGACTACTTAGTGGCTAGATGGTTGGCTGTTCAACCTCACCCAGAGGTGTCTCCGAAGACAGGCCTGATGATCTGCTTCTGAAAGGGTCACAGACAGCCTCGTGGAACAGTTCTACTCTGAACACATAGGGTCACCAGGAGTTGAAATGAATTCAACAGAAACCAGCAACAACCAAAATAACCAAACCCACTGAGTTGATTTCAACTCTTAGTGACATTATAGCACAGAGTAGAACTGCCCCATAGCATTCCCAAAGAGAGCCTGGTGGATTCAAATTGCCAGCCTTTTGGTTAGCAGCCAGAGGTCTTATCGCACTAACAAGTTTCCAACGAAAACAGCAGGGCTAAACTAGGGGCAATTTAGTTTGCGGAGGGGGGGGGGAACTGGAGAGACAGTGGAAAGGAGCCCTCTTGGGATCAGAACAAGTATCACACATTGACCCCAGGGAACTGTTGTTTAGAAAAGCCCAGATTTGATTGGATTAGCCTGTAGAGCAAATGATACCCCAAGGCACTGTAGAAAACATTAGCCAATAAAGCAAGCAATTAGTGGAGCTTAACAGCTGAATGTGGTTACAAAGAGAGCCCCACTGGGTTGTGTGGGGCTGAGTTGTCCAGCCCAGTTTTGAATTTTGGTCATGGGTTGAATTGTGCCCCTCAAAAGATATAGGGTCTTCACCGATGAAACTAGGTAACACACAATCATACTGGAGACACAGCCACACAGAGAAGAGAGCCTCGTGAAGACAGGGCAGAGACTGGAGCTATGTCATCACAAACCAAGGAATGTTTGGAACCACGGGGAAGAATTGTGCAGGTGTGCAGGCAGGAGGGTTGTGTTTGAAACTAGCACTTCTCTAGAAACCTACAGGGAGGATGCTGTCCCCAGACGCATGAGCTCCTGGCTCATGGGTGGTGACTTTCTGTCCTCAGCTTTGGCCCTTTGCCAAGTTTCAGGGCACTAGGCAACATCACTCTGTACCGCCTGGCTGGGAACGGGCAGTGATGGCATTTGCAGAACAGTGTTAGGGGTTCTTGTGAAAGGAGACAGCCTGGCACTATGGAAACAACAGCTCCATAGGTAGTCACAGGTTCAAAGCCTAAGTGGAGCACTTAATAGCCGAGTGACCTTTTCCAAGTCCTTATTCTTGAAGGACATTAATCTAAAATACTGGCATCATTGGGGACATAACGCCTTGATGGCACTGGCAAATGATTGTTCCCTTCTGCTGTTCTCATTACTTGCTTCTGGGACTGCTGCCTGTCACGGGGCAGCTCCGCAAAGCTATGTGGTCAGAGCTGATCCAAGCTTTTTGCAGCTGGGCAGCTGGAAGAACAACCAATCTGGAACATAAATCTAGTCCAGTTTCCTCACTACATGGCTTGATTCAATTCTTCTAAAGAGATATTTAAGGAGCCCTGGTTGTGCAATAAGAAGCCCTGTCTGCACAGTGATTAAGTGCTCAGCTGCTAACCCAAAGGTTGGCGGTAGCAACCTCCAAGCCACTCTGCGGGAGAAAGATGTGGCAGTCTGCTTTCATAATGATTACGGCTTTGGAAACCCTATGAGGCAATTCTCACCAGCCTGCGTAGTCACTATGAGTTGGAATTGACTCAGCAGTAAGTTTTTGTTTGGTTTAGTGGAAGAACAGTCTGCTAAGCAAAAGGTTGGTGGTGTGAACACAGCTGCTCTGTGGTGGAAAGACCTGGTAATCTGCTTTCTTAAAGATGATAGCCTAGAGAAGACCCTATGAGGCAGTTTTAGTTTGTCAGATGGAGTCACTATGAGTTGGAATCATCTCAGGGGCACCCAAGAACAACAATAAACCCATATCATGAAAAAGGGAAAGAAACACTATAATAAAAGGTAGTGTTTATTCTTAACTTGGGCTGCTTGTTCAGCACTTCCAGTGTTACTAAATCTGACTCCATCCTACACGCTGAGTGTGGATCCCAAGGAGGTTGATCCACTGAGCAGCTGTAGTGATAGAAGCTGACTTGAGAGACAGGACCAGAAGAAAAGACTCAGCCAACTCTGTCCCCAACAGATACAGACTTAGACTACAGACTTAGAACTCCTAGATACAATAGTAATAAGCAGAACTGAACATTAGATTGAAAGGAAATTCACTTTAGCCATGTTAAGAATGTGTCAAAGTATAACTATGGTTCAGTAAGAAAACCTGTTAATGTATGGACCCAATGTTTAATAAAACATTTCAAATAAAAATATCTTGCAAAACAATGTACATGTTCAACATACTTAAAAAAGATAAAAAAGTATACTTGTACTTTCAATAATACTATTTCAAACCAATAGCCAAAATTATATTTAGCAATAAAACCCTAGAGACTTTGCTATTTAAATCCAGAACAAAACAAGGATGCCTGCTATCACCATTACTATTTAACTGTGTTCGGGAAGTTCTGGGCAATGTATTAAGACATGAAACAGAAAGGAGAGGCAAAAATATCAAGAAAAACCATTCATTTTTATTATTTGCAGATGATAGTCATTTATCGTTTATTAATTCACCAAACGTGCACCAAGCACCTCCTCTATGTCCCACAGCATTCAAGGCACTGGGGACTCAGATTACCAAATCCCTCCCCTTGTTGAGCTAAATGGTGAGGACTAAGGGGACAGGTGAAAAGAATAACGAAGAAGGTGTTTTGAAGAAAAACAAAGCAGCTGACAGAGTGACCAGAGAGGAGGCCATTCTAGAGCAAGTGGACAGGGAAGGCCTACGTGAGGAGGGAACATTTGACCAGAGCTCAAATATTGCAGCAGAGGAAGCCACAGAGCAATTGGGACAGGGTTCGAGGAGGGGAAACAATGAGTGCAAAGGCCCTGGGGTGGGAGCAAGCTCAGAAAGCCGGAGTCTAAGAGAAGAGTCTGGCCAGGGCATAACAAAGGGGAGGGAAAGGACTTTAAGATAGGAATGATAAACAGGCAGGAGCCAGATCATGCAGGCATCATAGCCTATAGAAAGAACTGGCTTTTAATCTGAGTGCAAGAAGAATGGTTTTTAGCAGGAGAGTGGCATAAGTCTCAAAAAAGTCACTCTGGCTATTGTGTAGAGAACATTCTATTCAGGCTTCTGTGTGGCATCCAGAGGTCTAGAAAGGAGAATGGTTGAAGAATCCAGTGTGTTAGAGGCCTTGGAACAAACCCTGGACAGAAAGGGTTCAGATGTCTGTGAAAGATTCTGAAGGTAGAACCAGCTGACTTTCTGATGGATTAGATGTAGAATATATGAGAAGGAGTAGCACCCAGAATAACAATACAGATTTTGGCCCTAGTGGCGGGTACCACAGGCTGCAGAGGAGAACCAAGAATGCTCAGGAGGCCTGTGCTGGTTATGACATCTAGATGTATGCCAAATGGGCAAGTGAATGTTCTACCCTGGGTCTCTGGGCAGTACTACGAGAGATCATGTTTTGACTAATCAGTAATAGAGTAGTGTAGGGAGAAGCACGTGGAAAGGATATGTTGTTTACAGGACATCTTTCCTGGTCTGCTGATTCTGATACTGTGGGATCTGTAAATGGGAAACCCCAGTGGCATAGTGGTTAAGTGCTATGGTGGCTAGCCCAAGGGTCGGCAGTTCAGATCCCCTAGGTACTCCTTAGAAACTCTATGAAGCAGTTCTACTCTGTCCTATACGGTTTGCATGAGTTGGAATAGACAGCAGTGGTATTTCTTGAAAGTTGTAAATGACTGATAGCAATTAAAATAATTCTTGCAAATAATTTTTCAAGAGGAAGTTCGGTTGACTCCTGTCCTCCACTGTGGAAGATATCAGGTTTGCTGCCACTAGCATGTTCATTTTAACATTCCTCATCACTGAATTCTGATTTGAACATCCCACCAGTTGCCCTAGTAACAATGTGTCAAAACCAGTAACACAAATTTATATGTGGACTAGAATCATGAACTTACTTAAAAAAAAAATTATCCTTTAACAATAATATTTAAAGAAACCCTGATGGCATAGTGGTTAAGTGCTACAGCAGCTAACCAAAAGGTCAGCAGTTCAGATCCACCAGGCGCTCCTTGAAAACTCTATGAGGCAGTTCTACTCTGTCCTGTAGGGTCGCCATGAGTCATAATCGATTCAACAGCAACAGGGTTTATCATTATTATTGTTGTTATTTTTAATAATATTTAAAGCTGAAGGACTAGATGAGGTCACAAAGAGGGGGCTGGAGATAGAGAAGTTCAGAAGCATAAGAACTGAGATCTGGGGATCCCCACCATTAGAGGCCAAAAGGGAGGAGGAGCAGCCAGTTAGGGAGGGGCGAGTGAAGAAGCTGCTGAGATAGCACCCTCCCTCGGCAACACCCTCCACCAGGGCTTGGTTGTGGAGCTATCAGCTGTGCCAGACTCGAGAAGGAGGCTGGATCAGGGGAAACCTGGGTGGACATTTGCATGGGGCAAAACAGAGGCCACTGGTGATTGTGACAAGAGCAATCTTGAGAAAGAGTGGTGGTGACGGGGCTCGGCAAGGGTAGCAAAGACAGGTGATCTCTAGGGTGCTGGATCTGACACAGTTAGGAGGCCTTTTGTGACTGCTTTCTCTCACTGATCATGACTGTGGTCTGTCCATGTTGTAGGAAGTATCAGCACTTCTTTTTATGGTCAAATACTATTCCATTATGTGCGTATATACCGCCTGTGATTGATGCAGTCATCAGCTGCCGGACATTTAGGTCGTCTCCACTTTTTAGAAAGTGAATGATATAGCTATGAATAGTCATCTGTAAGATTTTATGTGGACATGTGTTTTCAGTTTGCTGGAGCACAGTATATCCTTAGGAATGGAATTGCTGGGTTGTATAGTAATGCTATGTTTAATTTTTTCAGGACCTTAACCCCAGGCTGTTTTTCCAGGCAGCAGGCACAGAAGAACTGAAACACAGCTCCAGTTGCAGCTTTCTAGGCTTGCTCCAGGCAGGGACTCCCAGGACTGCAGTCCACAGCTAGACCATCGGTAACAGGTATGAATTAGCAAAACTGCAGCAAGATTCAGCAAGGGGAATGTTGGCCAAGGCTATTAGGCCTGCCTTGAGTGCTGCCTATGAAGCAAGACCATCACTCTACATTTCTGTTTTATGGAGATTACATTACGGCTGAACAGCAACAGCAGTTCTATAGACTCCAGGAGGCTGAACTTAGCGAAACCATCAGTGAGCCAGGCCCAGGCATTTAGGAGCATCTGTGAGGTAAGGGCCCAGTGGGCCCATAACTTTGCTTTAGGTAGTAGTATCTGGGGTCATGTTTCCCCTGAAGTGGTTACTACCACTTGTTCGGGTAACGCTGAAATGCTGCTGGGAGCTGGCCTGCTGTGCTCCTGAACACACTACTGCCGTGTGAACAGTGAGGCCTGCTGGACTACTGCTGCCCTTTTAGTCACTGGATACGAGGTGGTCCACTCCAAAATACGGATGTCAGGCCAGGGAATCCAACGACCGCTTTGTAACAGCTTTTTCTTTTTCTTTTTTGTCCCTAATAGTGTGCTTTGTGGCTTGTCTGGCAGGTGGCGCTCTTATACTAGGAAATGACCTCTAAATCTTCTGGCAGCCATGAAATCTTTAAAATTCATTCTCTAGAGAAGATTCCATGCTGTTCCTGCTGTTCCACCATGGCTGGTGCAGGGGACGGGTAGAGGGAAGGCACACCACCTGCACCACTAGCATTTACATTCGTGAAAGTACTTCCTGACACCCACAGGGTGCAAAGTACTGGCACAAAAACCCGTTGCCGTTGAGTCGACTCTAACTCGTAGAGACCCTAAAAAAAAAGAAAAAAAGTGCCATCACTTCTATTCCAACTCACCGTGATCCTAAAGCACAGAGTGGAACTCCCTGGTAGCATTTCCAGGAAGTGCCTGGTGGATCTGAACTGCCAAACAGCTGTAACAACTGCTAGGCCACCAGGGTTTCTCATCAAGACCCTAAAGGACAGAGAAGAACAGCTCCATGGGTTTCCAACGAGTTCATGCAAAACCTGGACAATGAACAAGGAAGACAGAAGAATTGACATCACCTTGAATACTAAGGTGAGCCTGACCCAAGCCATGGTACTCTCAATCATGTCGTGTGCATGGGAAAGTTGGACAATGAATAAAAAGACAGAAGAAGAATTGACACCTTTAAACTGTGATGCTGAATGTGCCATGGACTGCCAAAAGAACAAACAGATCTGTTCTGGAAGAAGTACGAGCAGAGTGCTTCTTGGAAACAAAGATAGTGAGACTGCCTCTTACATATTTTGGACATGTTGTCAGGAGGAATCAATCCTTAGAGAAGGACATCATGCTTGGTAGAGTGGAGAGTCAGTGAAAAAGAGGAAGACCTTTGACAAAATAGATTGACACAGTGGCTGCCACGATCAGCTTAAGCATAAACACGACTGTGGGCATGGTGCAGGACCAGGCGTGTTTCGTTCTGTTGTGCATAGGTCCACTGTGAGTCCACTGTGAGTCAGAAGCAACTCGACAGCACCTAACAACAATATCACATTTGATTGATCCATTCATCATTTAATGTTTTGGCTATTATGAATGATGTAGCTATGCTCATTCACATGTCAGATTTTATGTGGGCAATCAAGAGGTGAATGGATAAACAAAACATACATGCAATGGAATACTACTCAACCAACAGGAGAAATGAAATCTTGATACATGCTACAGTATGGATGGAGCTTGAAGACATTGTGTTGAATGAAATAAGCCAATCACAAGAAGATAAATAGTGTACGAATTCACTTACATAAAAAGACAAGAAAAGGCAAATGTATAGAGAACAAAATTTACTGGTGCTTACCAAGGGAAGGAAGGAGGGGAAGAGGGAAATTGTTGCTTATGGAGTACTGAGTTTCAGTTTACTGTGATGGAAAAATTGCATGGATTAGGGGTAGGGTTGCCCAGCCAACTACTGTAAGGGCTGCCAATAAGTTGTACATCTGTAAAAAGCTGAATTGGCAAACGTTATGTGACAGACATATTTACAATGACCAATAAATAAAGAGAGAGAAACTAACTGCTGAGTGAAGCTGCTTATGTACAGCTAGATATTTCATGGGATTAGATTCCCCAATTTGAAGGTTTAGGGTCATGGTTTTACGACCTAGTAAATTGGCCTAAAAACCCAAAGCCACCACCATCAAGATGATTCTGATTTCAACTCACAAAAGCCTTATAGTTCAGGGGAGTATTGCACCTGGGAGGCTTGAACTGCTGATCTTCTCGTTAGCATCTGCAGCACTTAACCACTACACCATGAATGTTAACTGGCTTGAGAGCGAGTTTAGTGTTCCTGTTCTACCTTGTAGTTTGATGTATAGCGCCTGAGGTCTGAAAAGTCTGCAAGTGACCTAACGATTGGTCTGTATTTGCCTGGAGACAAAGAGGAAGGGGGTGAGTCAGGAACAGGAGGAAGTGGATGTGTGGTTAATTGTCTCCATGAACAATTGTCTCCTTTGCTTGAGACCCCAAGAACTGGATGGTGCTGAGCTGCCATTACTGAATATTTTGACAAAAGGTTCTATAGAAGAATCCTGATCAAAACAGGAAGAATACAGACCAGAATTCAAATTCTCATAGACTTGCTGGAGCCATGGTGGCTGGATAAGTCTCTGAAACTATTGCCTTGAGATCATCTTTAAATTTTAAACCACAATGTCTCCAGAAGTCCACTTAAAACTAAACAATAGTTCAGCTCAACTAGTAAAATTTTTTAAAAATCTACCTTGAGCTTTATGCTCTTTTAAGAACAATTTTTATGGAATCAAATTGACAACAGCAGTTCCAAAGACTAGATGGGAAATTTGAAGAGTGGTGAGTTTACGTTAATGGAACAACTCAGAAAAGGAGGGTGAGAATGCTTGCAAAGCTCCAAGAATATAATCAATATCACTGCATTGTACACGTTGAAACAATCGAATTGGTGAATGTTTTGCTATGTATACTCTCAACAACAACAAAAGAATGTAAAAAGTGGAAAAGGAATCTATGTGGACGTATGTTTTTATATTTCATGGATATATATTTTGGAATGGAATAGTTGGGTTGTATGATAATTCTAGGAGTCTTGAGTGGTGCAAATGGCTCAGCACTTGACTGCTAGCTGAGAGGTCGACGGTTCAAACCCACCGGAGATACCTTGATCTGCTTCCATGAGGTCAGGACCTTGAAAACCTAGTTCTGCTCTGCACACCTGGGATCACTGTGAGTCAGGGTCAACTTGATGGCAACTAACAACAAGACTATAACAAGCCTGTGTTAACATTTTGAGAAACTGCCAGACTATTTTCCAAAAAAGCTGTACCATTGTACATTCCCAGCAGCAAGCTATGAGAGTTATTCTTTCCCTATATCCTTACAATGTGTCTTTGTGATCCTAGCCATCCTAGTGGGAGTTATGAAGTAGTATCTCACTGTAACTTTGATTTGAATTTACTTGATGGCTAGTAATGTTACACTTCTTTTCATGTGCTTAATGACTATTTGTATATTTTCCTGAAAGAAATGTCTCCAGCACCTTTTCCTATTTTTTGTCTTTTTATTATTGAATTACAAGAGATTTTTATGTATTCTAGATACAAGTCCCTTGTCAGATGCATGTTTTGCAAATATTTCCTTTCTGTAAGTTTTTTGTTTTTTAATTTTTTTTATTTAATATAACTGAGTGAAAAATGTACATTCCTGTGTAAATTTACATGCCCACCTATATGCAGCTTCCACTGCTCTCCCTGTCCTGTGACAGCACACTATTCCTCTCTGCTCCATATATGTCTCATCCCCCCAACAGCCTCCTTTCCCCTCCTCTCCACCCACTCTCCTTCCTCCAGCCAGAGGTCAGCAGGATGATATCCTATAGATGCATAGAACCATAAAGTGCATCCAATATATGGTCACTCTGCCTCGCCAAGTCCAATCCATTCCTGTCCGAAGAGTGGACCTTCGTTGTGATTTATGGGCAAGGGCAGCATCAGGGCCAGGGGCCATGCTCCCAGGGGAACCCCCAAACCGCTGGACCATCAATTGAGGTCTTTTAGTGGATGCACCCCTTTTTATTCTTGTGCTGCCAGTGAGACTCAACCTGGTTTCAACTGGAAGACATTATGTTGAGTGAAAGTAGTCAGCGACAAAAGGACAAATATTGTATGAGTCCTCTATGATAAGATTTGTGTATAGAAGAAAAGACTCTGACAGCTGCAAGGGAAGGGAGGGAGGAAGGGCAGTTTAGAGGGGGGCAGTTTAGATTAGATAGTTGCTAGAAATCTGGTTGGGAGAAAGCGGTGATAGCACACATTAGAAACAAGAACAACATTAAGTGGACTTCAGCATAACTTGAGTACTCCTTCCATCTTTACCCAATATTGCAAGGATAGAGTAGCTGGGGCAGGGGAGAGGGGACCCTCCTCTTAGGTGAAATCGAGGCCACTTGACACAACCAGCATTTTGCTGAGAGGGCTCTCTGCACCCCACATTGGTGAGTGGCATCTGAGGTCTTAAAAGCTGCCAAGCTGCCATCTGAGGGCACAGCAAATGGTCCCAACTCAGCAGGAACGGATGCTCACTGAGGACCAAAATGACATGCGGTAAAGACAACCCAGAAGATAGAGAGACCACATGAGTGGGTGCCTACATCGACTTGGAACCGGAAGAACCAGATGGTGCCTGGCCACCACCAGTGACAGCCGCGATGGAGTTTTTGTTTTTACTTTCTTAATGGTATCCTTTGAAGCACAAAAGTTTTTTGTTTTAATAAAGCCCATTTACTTATTTTCTCTGTTACTCATGGTTTTGCTGTTGTATCTAAGAATGCTTTGTCTAATCCTACATCACAAAGATTTATTCCTGTTTTTGCTCACAATTTTATAGGTTTAGCTCTTGCTTTTAGGTCTTTTTCTGAGTTACTTTTTGTGAATGGTGTGAGAAAAGGATTCAGCTTCATTCTTTTGCGTGTGAATATCCATTTATCCCAGCACCATTTGTCAAAAAGACTAATTTTGCCCCGTTGAATTGTCTTGTCACTCTTGTCAAATATCCAGTACCTTAAACGTTTATTTCTGGTCTCTCAGTTCTAGCTCATTGATCTCTATGCTTGTGTTTATGCCAGCTCTGTACTCTCTTAATACTGTAGCTTTGTACTAAGTGTGAGATGGAGCAGGGTGAATACTTCAATTTTGTTTTACTTTTCCAAGATTGTTTTGATTAACCTGGTTCCTTGCATTTTTCTGTATGAATTTTAGAATCAACTAGTTAACTTTTGAAAAGAAGCCAGCTGGGATTTCATAGGGGTTGCACTTAATCTGTAGATTAGTTGGAGAATACTTCCATCTAACAATATTAAGTCTTAGAATCCATGAACATGAGATATCTTTTCAATTATTTAGATTTTCTTTAATTGCTTTCAGCAGTGGTTTGTAGCTTTCCTGTTCAAGTCTTGTACTGTTAGTTAAACTTATTCCTAAATATTTTATTTTTCATCTTTGATTCTGTTCTAAATAAGATTGTTTTCTAAATTTCAGTTTTCAATGGTTCACTGAAAAATAAAAAGTACGATTGACTTTTGTATGTTGATTCTGTATCCTACTGTCTCAATCATCTGGTACTGCTCTAACAGAAATACCACAAATGGGTGGCTTTAACAAAGAGAAGTTTATTCTTACCTAGTCCGGTAGGCTACAAATCTGAATTCAGGGTGTCTGCTGCAGGAGGAGGTTTTCTTTGCTGGCTCTGGAGGAAGGTTTCTGTTGTCTGTCTTCCCTTGGACTGGAAGCTTCTGAGGCTCAGAGACCCTGGTCCTTTCCGAGGATACACTCAGCTCTTGGCACTTCTTAGTGGTATGAGGTCCCCAACTCTCTGCTGTTTCCTTTTAGTTTTATGATGGTGGTACAAGGTGGTACAAGCCACACCCCAGGGAAATTCTCTTTACATTGGAGCTGGGAGGTATCCTTAGGAAGGTTTTATAGTCTCTCTGTAATCCTCTTTAACATAATTCAGTCTATTAACCACAGGCAGAGATTAGGATTTACAGCATAGGAAAATCACAAAATACTGGGAATCATGGTCCAGCCAAATTATTACATGCATTTTTAGATGGGAGACACTTCAATCCATGATACCTACAATCTTACTCAGCTTGTTGATTAGTTCTAATAGTTTGTAAGTAAGTTCCTGAAGATTTTCTATATCCAAGATCATATCGTCTCCAAATAGAGAATATTTGAGTGTAGATCAAGTAACAGAGCATGTGTCTGGCACATGGTGAGCTCTCACTAGACTGTCTTACACGTCCTTGCTGGGTGCTAGCCCTTCTTGTGCCCCTAGAGAGGGGGGCCGCTTTCCTCTGCAGAGTCAGTTCTTGGTCTGCTACCCCTGCTGGACTGGGCCCTCAAGAGATGAGCTGCATGAGCGCTGCTCCTGCATGAACCAGTTTACTCCAGGCCTGGGATCCTTCTTGGGTTCCACCATTGGCCGTGATCCCAGTGCTTTCTCCCAAGCAGATAGCGCTCTCAGGCTCTAAACGTGCCTTCCCTGATGATGTCCTCCAAAACAGAAGAAAGAAGAAGGGAGGTAGAGGTCTTCATAGTCCTGCATTCCTTCTCACCAAAGCAGAAGACTGCACTTGAGAGTCCTTCGGGAAGGGGCTTTCTGTGGCGGAAGGAGGGCAAGCTATGGGGAGAGCACAGGACCCTTCAAGCCAAGTTCTGAAGGACTCCATATAAGTAGAAGTAGAAAGAGCTCCATAAGTGCAACTTTTATTACACTTATTTTTAATATCTAGAAATTCTGTACCCACACATATTATACACCTGTGTTTTGTTACTGTTAGCTGCTATTGAGTCATATTTCAGAGCAAAATATTGCCCAGTCCTGTGCCACTCTTGTGATGGGTTGTAGATCAAACCATTGTTGTAGTCCATAGAGTTTTCATGAACTAATTTTCAGACATAGATCACTAGGCCTTTCTTCTTAGTCTATCTTAGTCTGGAAGTTTCACTGAAACCTGTTCAGCATCATACAACATGCAAGCTTCCACTGATGGATGATGGATATGCATGAGGAACATTGAACAGGAATTAAACTCTCTTCTCTTGCCTGGAAGTGAATTCTACTACTGAACAACTGATGCCTCTTTTTCAAAAAACAACACGTTTTCATTGCCTCAGTCAACTGGGCCTTGCTCTTGGTACTCAGACCACAGCCCCACTGAAACAGAGTTGAGGTGTGCTGGGTGGGCCTTACTTCCTGGGAGAGTCCACCTTGAACTAGAAGGTTCTAGATTATTCTGTGGACTTTGGGGGTTGGAAGTACATAGTCTCCTTTTAGTTGAAGGTGCAGGCCCAAGGGTACCTGCGGGCTTTCAGACACATCTTGGATCCCCTGGCTGTTCTGAACAAGCCCAGGCCTTAGTGGAGGAGAGGCCCTGCTGCTCTGAGAAGCAGACAGTTTCACTGTACTCCAGGTAAGGCTCATGACCAAGCGGTGCCCCAGCTGCCTTGTGCCCAGTCCCCTCCACACACAGCTGATAGGAGGCCCAGGCTGGCTCTAGGACTTGGTCTACTTCAGAGAGAGCCCCAATATTAACCATGACCCCACTACCTCATGCCCTCACTTCCCAGCCTTTTTGAGGCCATTTCTTCCTGGATTAAGTCAGAGCAAAACACCTGTCTCACAGAGCCACCCTGAGAACATGGTTAGCACCAGCCCATAGCAGAGTATCCGTTTGGGGTCATCTTTTCCTCGTCTCCTTCCCACATGGGCAGAAGGGTTGGTGGGTAGCACTGGCAGGGCACTTCCTCTGAATCAGGTGCTGTGTGCTTGGTGCCCTTGAGGGTGTCTCATTCAGATCTGAGGTCATGCCATGCGACAACCTAACCCTCACCTCACTGTTCCAACCAAGACTGCTGAGTGGCCCCTGCCCTCTGGAGGAGTACCACTGTGGGATCAAGGAGCCTCCAGGCAAAACAGGCTGCTCATCCCAAAGCCCTCCTGCTGGATGCTAAGTTCAGGCTTCTGCACTGCTGTGCTAGCTCCAGAGGCACAAGACAAATGTGCACATTCTGCCCCAAGAGAAGATCCCATTCCCCTTCCAGGTAATCATACCAGCGGAACTCCAGTAACAAGATTTTTCAAAGTTATTATTCCCTACACTGAAAAACAACAACACTATTATGAGCAGAGCCTGCCGGAAGAGGGGCTGGTTGCATTTCAGAGACGTATTGCTGTTATTCGATTTTATGGCACATTTGCATTTAAATAGATTCTTAAAAATTTTTCCCCTGAACTTCACAAAAATATAAGCATTAAAATTGCTGACTCATCAGATGACATGTGCTTAATTTTCAATTTAATTTTAACACTGATTCATTGTTTTATCATAGCCATTCCAGTTCAAATGATGCCTATAAATGCAAGGTTTAAATTAGGCTTTTGTGTTCTTGTTGCTTGAGAATCAGACAGTTCCTGGGTGGAGATCACAAGGAAGAAGCTTGTCTGTTAGACTGGACCAGCTGTTCTGGCTCCCAGCCCTTCTTAGAAAGCAGCCAGTTATGGGTGCTGGCCTACACTGCTTGCCTTTGGGTAAGGTGTCGTGGATTGAAGTGTGTTCCCCCAAAGATGTGTGTATCAGTTTCTCTGGGCCATGACTACTTAGTATTGTGTGATTTTTCTAGTGTGCTGTAAATCTTGCCTCTGTGATGTTAAAGAGGGAGGATGGGTGGCAGCTGTATTGGTGAGGCAGGACTCAACCTACAAGACTGTATTATGTCTTGCTGCAATCCCTTTAGATTTAAAAGGAAAGGAAAACCAGGGAAGAGTTGGGAACATCATGCCACCAGGAAAGAAGCCCCAGGAGCAGAAAACATACTTGCGAGTCAGGGTCCCTACACCTCAGAGGCTCCTAGTCCAGGGAAATGCTGATGACAAGGGTCTTTCTCCAGAGCCAACAGAGAAAGAATTCCCTTGGAGCTGACACCTTGAATTTGGACCTGTAGGCCACTGACTGTAAGAAAATAAATCTGTTTGTTAAAGCCATCCACTTGTGGTATTTCTTTTACAGCAGCACTAGATGACAAAGACGTTAGATCTCCCTGTACCATACCATTTCCACTGTCATAGCCATCAATGTGCTGGAACTGCTTGTATTGGCTATCAAGAGTAGTTAGTAAATTTTCAGTAATTTTTCAAGCAAATTCTTTGACAGTATTATGGATTGAAATGCATCCCCCCAGATATGTGCTGAAATCATAACTCCTGTCACCTGTAAATATGACCCTGTCTGGAAATAGAGGGTTTTGTTTGTTTTGTTAATACTTGTATAGGGTGGATTCTAAAATTAATCACTTCTGAGTTATCAAAAGGATGGAATAGACACAGTGAGATATACTGACAAGGTTAGCTGGGAACCTGACATTGCTGCTGCCACACATTTTATTCCAGAATCTAACGTTTTCTATGGATAACAAAGGTTGTGGTTCACATTCTAGAACACACACGGTATTGATAAAGCTGCCAGGGTAGCCTGATCTGGCACATAGGGCAGTTCTCCCTGGCAGTTTGTGATACAAAAGTAACAATTCCTCTTGAGAGTTGTGAAGTGGTTACGGTAGCCTCAGACTTAATCAAAAACCAAGTGACCTATGTCCCTCTCTCATCTATGATACCACCTCCTGCTTTTGCTAATAAAAAGCACCCCCAAAATCTACACTGATCTTTTTCCACTCACGGAGACTGATGCATTCCCTCTTTGGAATGTATTTTCCCTTAATAAACTTTTCTGTCATTTGCTACCAAAAAGGTTGCATCCTCCGTGCTTTGGGGAGGGAGAGCCAGTCTTCTGCCTATTGGTATCGCTGAACCCAAAGCAGACTGTTCTGCCTTTCTCTGCAGCCAGATGCAGAGGTGAAGAAAAAGGTTCAAAAACAAGCAAGCATGCAAGCCTTGGAAACAGTGAGAATAGCTTCAAGACTGTCCCTCTTGGGTTACAATTCCAGCGGCTTTTGTAGCCAGATCACAAAAGGGGTTTGCATGAGAAGGAACAGGGAATCATAAGATTCTAATACCTCCTATCGAAGAATGTAAATTACCCCAAATCATTACCTCCCTGAAGTTTTGGAAAAAACCAGTTCACTACCCCAGAGACAGAGAAAGGAATATTAAGTCAGTTGATGAGGTTCAGCGGTCTAGGTGACTTGTATGTGCTAACACTGGCAGACCATACTTGCTAAAATGATCTCTGGAACCTGAAGTAGGTCACTCAGGGTCTAATCAGTTACATGACCTTGACAATACCAGGGAAGATAGTTCCCATGTGAGGACTGTCTACAAGCCAAACCCCACAAAATCTCAGGGAACACCATAGGCTACTGATAAGGAAGGTGAACACAGCTGAGACTCCAATTTGGACTTTTGGTCTTCAAAACAATAAAATAAAATCCATTGCCGCTGAGTGGATTCTGACTGATAGCAACCCTATGGAACAGAGTAGAACTTCCAGAACTGTGAAAAAGTAAATGCCTGTCCTCTGAGGACATCATAAGTGGGTGGCACTTATGATGCGTATGTTACAGTAGCCCTAGTCAACCAAGATCAAAAAAAGAAAGAGTTGCTTTTGAATCATTTGTGACTCACAGAAACCCCATGAGCGTCAAAGTAGAACTGTGACTGATAACGGTTTGCAATGGCTGATTTTTTGGAAATGGATCAACAGATGTTTCTTCCAAGTCACCTCTAGGTGGACTCAAACCCATAATTTTTTGGTTAGCAGCTGTAAGACATTTAATTGTGTGTCCTCTAAAAATGTGCATCAGCTTGACTAGGCCATGATTCCTGGTGCTGGGTAGTTGTCTACCACTTTGTGATCTGATGTGATTTTCCAGTGTTCTGTAAATCCTACCTCTATGATGATAATGACCCAGAATTAGAGACAGTTATGCTAATGAGTCAGGACTCGATCTACAGGATTAGGTTGTATGATGAGTGAATCTCATTGGAGATACGAAAGAGAGAAGCCAGCAGTGAATGGGGTGCCTCATACCACCAAGAAAGCAGTACTGGGAATGGAGGGTGTCTTTCAGACCCAGGGTTCCTGTGCTGAGAAGCTGCTAAATCAGGGGAAGATTGATGACAAGGACCTTCTCCCAGAGCCAACAGAGAAAGCATTCCCCTAGAGCTGGCACCCTGAATTACACATCTAGCCTCATGGATCATAAGAGAATAAATTTCCCTTTGTAAAAGCCAGCCGTGTGGTATTTCTGTGACAGATGACTAAGATGACAGCCAAGTAGGTTAGCCATATGTGCCATCCAGGGACTTCAGGTGACTCAGACAAGCCGCAACCCAACTCACAGCTACAGGGTCAATTCCAACTTATAATGACCCCGTAAGACAGAGGAGAACTGCACCATGGAGTTTCCAAGGAGCAGCTGGTGGATTCAAACTGCCAGCCTTTTGGTGAGCCTCCATGTCCTTACCCACTGCACCACTAGGGCTGAAGACTAGAACAGCCAGTCATCAATTAGAAATTAAATTATATAAACTTACTTTCATTAAAAAAAAAAAAATTAGAAAGGGAAGAAGCCCCGGATAAGTAAGGCACTACTAAAGAAGAGGAGCACACTGGGAGGTCTCTCATTACCCGACCTTAGAACATACTACACTGCCACAGTGGTCAAAACAGCCTGATACTGGTACAAGAACAGACAGATGGATCAATAGAACAGAATTGAGACCCCAGAGATGACACCATCTGCCTATGAACAGTTGATATTCGACAAAGGCCCTAAGACATTAAACTGGGGTAAAAACAGTCTCTTCAACAAATGGTGCTGGCAAAACTGGTTATCCATCTGCAATAAACTGAATCAAAATCCATATCTTACACCTTATACAAAAACCAACTCCAACTGGATAAAAGACCTAAATATCAAACCTAAAACGATAAAGCTCATCCAAGAAAAGGTAGGAACAACAATGGAAGTTTTAATACACAATGAGGACAGACTCCAAAATCTGTCAAAGAAACCTCAATCAACAGAAGAGAAAGTAGATAAATGGGAACTATTAAGAATCAAACACTTTTGCTCATCCAAAGACTTTATTAATAGAATTAAAAGAACACCCAAAGAATGGGAAAAAATATTTGGCAACTATGTCAGACCAACGCCTGATCTCCATAATCTATAAGATACTACAAAATATCAATAAGAAGAAGATAAACCATCCAATTAAGCAATGGGCAAAGGAGATGGACAGATACTTCACTAAAGAGAAGATCCAGGCAGCCAAAAAACACATGCGGACATGTTCACGATCTTTAGTTGTTAAAGAAATTCAAATCAAGACAACAATGAGATACCATCTCACCCCAACAAGATTGGCCATGATCCAGAAAACACAAAACAACAAAAGCTGGAGAGGCTGCGGAGAAAGTGGAACCCTCCTACACTGTTGGTGGGGTTGCAAAATGGTCCAGCCTGCTTGGAAGGCAATCTAGCGCTTCCTTAAAAAAATGGATATTGATATACCATTTGACCCAGTAATTCCACTACTTGGAATATATCCTACAGAATCAAGGTCTTTCACACCAATGGACACATGCACCAGAATGTTTACCGCAGCACAGTCCACCATAGCAAAAAGATGCAATCAACCCAGATGCCCAACAATAGAAGAATGGATAGGTAAACTATGGTACATATACTCAATGGAGCACTATGCAATGATAAAGAATAACAATGATTCCAGGAAACATCTCCTAACCTGGTTTCAACTGGAAGACATTATGTTGAGTGAAAGTAGTCAGCGACAAAGGGACAAATACTGTATGAGACCTCTATGATAAGACCTCAAAAATAGACTTGTGTATAGAAGAAAAGACTCTTTGACAGCTGCAAGGGAGGGGAGGGAGGGAGGGCGAGGGGGGGAGGGTTTAGTTTAGATAGTTACTAGAAATGTAGTTGGGAGAAAGCAGTGATAGCACACGTTAGAAACAAGAAGAACATTAAGTGGACTTCAGCATAACTTGAGTACTCCTTCCATCTTGACTCAATATTGCAAGGATAGAGTAGCTGGGGCGGGGGGCGGGGGACCATGCTCTTAGGCGAATTCCAGGCCAATTGGCACAACTAGCATTTTGCTGAGAGAGCTCTCTGCACCCCACATCAGTGAGTGGCATCTGGGGTCTTAAAAGCTGCCAAGCTGCCATCCGAGGACACAGCAAATGGTCCCAACTCAGCAGGAACGGATGCTCACCGAGGGCCAAAATGACATGTGGTAAAGACAACTGAGAAGACAGAGAGACCCACAAGAGTGGGTGCCTACATCAACTTGGGACCGGAAGAACTGGATGGTGCCCGGCCACCACCAGCGATAGCCACGATGGAGCTCACAGAGAGGAGTCTCACTGGCAACACAAGAATAAAAAGGGGTGCATCCTGAGATCTCCACTAAAAGACCTCAATTGATGGTCCAGCGGTTTTGGGGTTCCCCTGAGAGCATGGCCTCTGGCCCTGATGCTGCCCTTTCTCATAAATTATAACAAAGATCCACTCTTTGGACAGGAATGGATTGGACTTGGCAATGCAGAGTGACCATATATTGGAAGCACTTTGTGGTTCTGTACATCTACAGGATATAATCTTGCTGACCTCTGGCTGGAGGAAGGGGAGTGGACGGAGAGGAGGGGAAAGGAGGTTGTTGGGAGGATGAGACATGTATGGAGCAGAGAAGAATAGTGTGCAGTCACTGGACAGGAAGAGCAGTGGAAGCTGCATATAGGTGGGCATGTAAATTTATACGTGAATGTACATTTTCACTCAGTTATGTTAAATAAAAATAAAATAAAAAAATTTAAAAAATACTGAAAGTTTATTACTTCATAATTATTTTATAACTTTCTGTGCCCTTGGAAATCCTGATGGTGTAGTGGTTAAGTGCTACAGCTGCTAACCAAAAGGTCAGCAGTTCGAATCTACCAGTACTTCTTGGAAACCTTATGGAGCAGTTCTACTCTGTCCTGTATGGTCACCATGAGTCAGAATTGACTCGACAATGGGGTCAACGCCTCTGTATCCCTACAATGAAAGTACTATATAGTGCTGTTCAATGACATTATGCTGGTAGGTTGAGATCTAGCACTTGCAGACCAGGCCTTTGCTGCTTCTTACTCAACACCCCTCCCCCTCCCCCTCTCCACCCCCATTATGATTTCTCAGAGAGTTTGTTAAACATTTAGTGTCACAGCCCTGCTAATAACAGCCACAATGAGGAGGAATGATGGGCCTTCTTTCCTGCAGTATCATCCCAAAAAGTGTTCCTTCGCCCTAAACCTCTTGAACGTTTCCTCTCTTGTCTCCTTTGGGCAGAACATCTGTTGGCCCTGGGCTGGAGGGGATCTGGCAGACCCCTCCTGAAAGGGCCGCTCATAGTGCTCGAGGACGATTTGGCCAGTACCAAAGGACTGCTTGGTTCTTCTGTTGTCTGTCGATGCAACCAAAAGTGGCAAAGGGAAGCAGCTGAACAAGAAGGCACTGCCTGCAGCCCCCTCCTCTCTAGGCTCTCAGACATTCTCCACAAAGAGACCTCTGCCCCATCACCTCCTTCAGCCTTGTGTCCAGGTCTTCTGGGAGAATTACAGGGCCTCAGGCCAGTAGGTCCTTCAATCCCAAGGCCATCCCAAGGTTGCCCGTCACACCGCACTGATTTCTCGGCCCCGGCTCCTCCCTCTCCTTTCCCTAACACCATCTCACCTCACTTTATTGCACAAAGTCTTTGTGGTGGCTTCCCCTCCTCCAGGACCTACACTGACTCCTGTGCCCTGCCCTGACCCTCACCAGTGCCGTCTCTCTGGCTCTCAGGGCTCCACCCTCCCTCAGAGTCTAGTTACCACTCCTCACAGGGAAGCTTCTAACGAGGCAAACTGAAGAACACCTTTGTTCCTGTGAGTCAGTTAAGAAAAGGAGCATTTGGGCATTCTGTCATATGTGGTCAAGGCACAGCATCCTTTTCCTCAGAAACAGGGTCATCCGTACAGGCCAGGTGCCAAGAAGTCCTCGCTATGTTCCAGAGACCAGTGCTCACTCCCCACAGCCCACCCCACCACCCCCTTGAGCCTTTGCTCCTGCTGCTCTAGCCCTCCCTCCTCTCTCCTGTAGTACAAAGTCTTGCCACTTCTTCAGGGCCCATGTGGCGTGACAGCCATCCCACCTCCCAGCCTTTGTACCTTTAGAAAAAAAGGGGATTCAATACACATGTAATGAGATTTTTAGAAGGTCATT
Source organism: Heterohyrax brucei (assembly GCA_028571685.1). Lineage (NCBI taxonomy): Eukaryota > Metazoa > Chordata > Mammalia > Hyracoidea > Procaviidae > Heterohyrax > Heterohyrax brucei. The sequence goes on from CM053152.1 coordinate 45,341,293, forward strand.
TTGACAGACAGCCAAATTGCACAAGATGTCATGTTCCAGATCCTTGTTGCAGGACTTGCCCCAAAGTCCTATGGTTCTTCCACCCCTCACCTTCATCAAGGCATAAAGAGAAAGGACCTGTGGCTGGAGGTTTCCCCTTTAGCTCAGGCCTGAACTGGGGCTTCGGTAGGACTCTTGAAGAGCTTGATTAGTGTACTCTGCTGTCCGCAGGGAGAGAGTGCCATGGACAGCTCCCTGAGGCTGCAGCCCATGCGCTCTAACTGCTGCAACACCAAGACAACTTTGACCATCAGTACTCTTTGTTTTCTTCACGGCACTTTGTGTTTTGCAATTGTTTGCTTACTTCTTGTTCATTCATACATTTACGCACTAGGTGTGACTGAGAACTCGTCTAGATGTGGGAGACACAGCAAGAGACAACACAGTCCTGATCCCTTGCCCCATGACTAACTTCATGAGACAGAACCCACGTCTGTTCTGTTGCCCACACACCTGGCACAGAGAAGGGATGCAGTAAACATTTGTTAAAAGAATAAACAAATGAATTTGTTGTTTTGTTAACAGATTTGTGCAGGTAGTAGGCTTGAACTGATTAAAACAGTGTCTTAGCTGTAAGAGTCTCATAGAACGCAGTATTTGCAAATCAAATAAGCCAACTCGAATATACCAGAAGGCATTATGGTGCGCACAGCAAATTCTTTTTTAGACAAGGAATCCTTTTGTTATGTAAATGATGCGCCGCTTCTTCACAGCTCTTTGTTGTTCTTGCTCAGAGCTGGCTTCTTGGGTTCACGTGTTCTCTAAAATTATATGCAAAATGTGTGTGCAGGCATCTCGTGCACTTTTCTGAGATGTTCTCAAAGGGGGCCATCGGTCCAAAAAGGTTAGAGCACAGGCCCTGGCCTGTTCATTCACTCCAGCGCTGTTTTGATGGGGCCTTTTCCCTGTGAATTGCCTGCACTGATCATTGTCTATTTTTAGAAAGCATCTCTTTGTTTGCCACAAATGTCCATCTAGTCATCGCTAAATGAATCATGAGTTTCAGGCACTTGGTGGGAAACCTTACACTGAAAACATAAAAGGGCTTTCTAACGCTAAAATGGAAAAAACACATTTTCACCATTCTTCAAAGAGGCTAAAAGTAAAAAGTCTCATAAAAATATGAAAAGCTATATAAGCGGCTGAAAATCAGGAACATCCTTGGCAAGTTCATGTCAAAGAAAAGAAAGCCCTCAATTGCAAGCTGCGGCTGGGTCTCGGAGTGAACCTTAAGTTGGTCTAAGCTGCAGATTTCTTCCCTGAAGATGTGACAGCCCCTTAAGCAGGATCCCATAGAACATGACCCAAGAGCCAGCTTCTGCATCTAGAATCAGATCCCCGGATTCTGCCGATTTTGCTTCCCAAACAGAGTAGCTGTCTCCCCATCTACACCACCTCCCGCTTGTCAGTCAGGCCAGTGGAAGGTGTTTCCATCCCCTCCCTGAATTCAAAGCCTGGCCTGGTTAGATCCCTGTGTCCTCACCTCAACAGAGTCTGCCTGGCCCTGAAGCTTCTCCAGGGCTCTCCTCGGCTGGCTATCAAGTCCCTCTCCCTGCAGGTCACTTCCACCTCGGTGCCTTTGCCCCTGTATACCTGTCTGCCCCATCTAACTCGTCCAGTCTTCCTGGGGAAACTCAGGAGGGAGGAAGTGGTCCAGCCTGAAGCCTGTGCTGGGTAAGGAAGGCCAAGCCACCTCCCTGCCACATTTTCGTTCACATCTGACCCCACAGCCCTGGCTGGTTTGGCCTTTCAGATCCACCTACCAAGCTACCCAAGAAGCTAATTCTGGGTCTTCTTGCACAGGATGGGAGGGGTCACCGAAGGTGAGAAGAGAAATAGGAAGGGGAGGGGAGATAGTAGGGGTCCTCATTTACGGCTGTGCTTGGGGCTTGCCCTCACCTCCCTGCTTTCTGAGCTTTGATAGGGTTTGAGGACATCTCAAAGAGCTGTCTAAAGCTTCCTTCCTGTGTCTACAGACACTGAGGATGGACCAAGTTGACATTTTTCTGCCTGTAAGTTTAGGGCAAGTCTGGATAAAATAAGGCTTGTCTGCAAAGCCCTCAAGGTTCAAGGCCACCCTTCAGGATTTTTGTTTTGTTTTGCTCATTTTTGTGTTTGTTCATTCTCTATTATGGAAAACTTCAAACATATTCAAAAGTAGAGACAACAGAATAATAAATCTCTATATGCTCCCTGCCCCTTCCTGTCACTCTTGTTTCCTTTATACCTCACCCCCAGAGTATTATTTGGAAGCATATTCCAGTTACAGCATTCCACCTACACCTATCCCCTGCGTATCTCTAACATACAAAGGATATTTCATGTAAACATAACCACAATGCTATTAACAAAACGCATCTAAAAAGTCTTCACAATAATTTCTTCATATCATCAAATATGCAGTCAATACTTACCTTTCCAAGATTGTTTCAGGGAGGGCTTAATTTTTACCATTTGTTTTACCATCAGGATCCAAGTAAGGTCCATATTTTGCTATTGGTTGATATTTCTCTTACGTAATTTTTCCTTCCAACTCTTGCTTTTGTAACTTATTTATTGAATTATATGCTTCCACTTTAGTTTTCTTCAGTTCTTGCCTCTGAAAGTCAGGTTTTGTTTGTTTTGTTTTTATTCCTTTGCTTTGTATCTTTGACCAGATTCTCTAGAGAAGCAAAATCAGTAAAGTGCATACATACCTACAGAAAGAGATTTATATCAAGAAAACAGCCCAAAATCCTGGATCAAGATTGAGGCCTCCCCCACTTGATGCAGCCACAGAAACTGGCAAACCCAAGGTTGGCAGGTCAGACAGCAAGTCTCCTGCTCAGATTGTGAAGGGCAATGAATCCCAAGACAGCAGTCAAGACCCCGAGGTTTCTTCTGATTCACATAGCTGAAGGGACTGGAGAACCCAGTACCAACCGGTCAGGAGGAGGATTCTTGCTTACAGGCTGTGAAGGTCTATAAATCCCAGGAATGACAGTTAAGCTGCTAACACAAGTCCCAAGAACTGGAGGTCAGATGGCAATAGACAGTTGCTTGATCCAAAGTAAGTCTCTAAAAACCTCAGCAAGGTGAGCAAGAAGGAAGTAGGTAGAAGATGGAGAAATGATGCCTGAGGGGACAGTGAGGCCCCCCAGACCCCACCTCTGCTGGTATTACTGAGCCTATTCCATCACAGCAGTGACCACATTAGACGACTGTGGAAATATTGAGACCCAGCCAAGATGACTCACGATCTTAAGTATCACACTTGGTCATTCCTTGAGTGTCTGGTGGGGCTTGACTGTCCCAAATTTAGAAAGAGAGGCTGAGAAACTTTGGGGGCAATGTGCGTGCTGTTATGCTCAGGGACTGGGCTTTGCTGTCACAGGGTCAGATCAGGCAGGGAGGCTGCTCTGCACCAGCAGTCTTTCTCTTGGGCTGCTGGCTTCCCCAGAAAGGGATCCTTCAGTTGTTGCCACAGGATGTGTGTCTGGTTACCAACTTTTTCTCAGAACCAGGTGGAGAAGGAGACTGTGGGTCTCACTCCTATGTCATCATTCACTGAATTCCTGTTTTCAGAGTACATCCTCCCAGCAGCGCCTGGTCCTCCCCTGGGCCCAATGTCTCTACAGCGCCCTCTTCCCTGTCTACCTGGACAAGGGAGAAGGTCTGGAGTCTGTTGATGTCTGTCAGGCAGAGACCTCCAGAAACATTCCTGTAGTCAAAAGCAGGCTTGTTGCAAGAAGAAAGGCCAGTGTTACAGAGAACCATGGACATGTCGGTAAGAGAAGTTAGAATTTAGAATAAAGTTTGGACTTCAGTTGGGTGATTTGGGCAAAGTTCAGGAAGTATGTTTTCTCTGTGTTAGGAAGAAGAGTTCTGTGATCGCTTAATAAGTCTTATCTGGGAGTCAAGGTGAATGCAGCGAGGCTGAAGCTACAGTGGATAAAGCAATGGGGGTCATTGTGTTAACCAGGAAATGGGGACTGGTGGCCGTTGTGCAGGTCTAGACGGTGCTCTTGTTTTTGTCTGAGCTCAGACAAGATGATGGAGTCACTGGGTTTTTATCTTGGTCCGTTACAGTCACCGTCTTGTTACCCAGTGATGCTAAAACAGGAATACCTACGCTGGTGGCTTTAACAAACAGAAGTTTTTTCTCCCCCGCCCCCCCCCCCCCCCCCCCCCAGTTTAGGAGGCTAGAGGCTCAAAGCCAGATCACTCACTCTAGGGGAGGATTTTGGCCTCTTTTCAGCTTCTTTTCCTTGGTTCCCTGGCAATCTTCCTGTGACATAACATCTGTCTTCCCCCTTCTGTGTTTCCTTGCTTCTGTGCCCTTTTCAAAGCTCAGAAGTGATAGATTTAAGATATACAAACGGATAAGGCCTATTAACCTAACAGAGAAGACCCTGTTCCCAAATGGGATCATATCCACAGGTATAGAGGCTAGGACTGCCAACACATATTTTTGCGGGACACGGTTTAGTCCATTGCACTCACGAGTGCTCCTGTCTGATGCACGGGTTCTGTGAGAATTGTCTCTGTCCCACGGGAGAGTGCTCCCGCTGGCACCCTGCTGTGTTCTCTCTGGCCGTGACTGCACACCTGGGTTCACAGGCAGCCTCAGTGACCTCTCACGGCTCTTTTCTCTGATTTCTTGTTGTCCTTGCTCTCTTCTAAAGGAGGCCCGGTGGCTCGATGGTCACTCATTGGACTGCTAACAGAAGAGTTGACATTGGAGTCCCCCTAGTGGTTTGCCTGGCGATCTGTTCCTGTAACGATTATTGCCTAGGGAACCCTATGGGGTGGTTCTTCTGTGTCACACAGGGTCCCTATTAAGTCAGATCAACTCCATAGTACATAACCATAACCATACTCTCTGCAGTGGTATCTTTGCCTTTTGGTGCTTATGTCTTTTTTTTTTTTTAATCCCTTTACTGTGATTTCCAAAGGCTTTGGGAAGCAATCAGGGAGGCATCCCCTGCAGTCACGTGTGTCTGTGACCTCTCTTGTCAGAGGACTGTTCCCCAGAGAACGCTCTGTCCTTTGCAAAGGGAAGGGTGGGTACCTGATACTTGTGTTCAGTAAATGCCCTCCTTGATAAAACGGGAGCAAACGTGTGGCTCACGAGCTAACATTAGGATCAACAAGGTTCCAATTCCCTTATTTAGTTGGAGCCGTGGTTTTTCTGCAGCGATTCCACTTTATCTTCTGATTCTGCTCTGAGGGCTATGTCATCACTGAGGAGTGTCATGGATACATTTGTTTCTCAAAGTGGATTTTCCCCCGGGTCAGTAACTTTGTCCCAAATATTTGCCCCTTAGAAACTGTCACTGTAGCAAATGGACACTTTAATAAAAGCCTTACTTCTCGTCCGTGAGACTCTATATTTTTAATTAGCTGGATAGACAGCTACTAGTCTCCGTTTTTAAGGCATAAATTATGAAAGGCCACAGGGGGAAGCATCCGTTTAATGCAATGACATGCTCCTCCCATTAGTCTCAGCAGCTCGGCTTTACTTGGTGCTGCTCGGTGGAGAAATAACAGCAACATTACAAAAGAATGATCACTAGGATGTGATCCCTGGGAGGGAACATGTTCCTCTACAGTCGTAATTACACATCTTGCTAATGCATTACAGGTGGAGAAAACAGGCTGGTGGATGCCACTCAAGAAGGAAGTCAACATTAGGGATACACAGTCTGACTGGGGTTTTACAAGTCCCCAACCATTTAATGGGGGCTGTGGCAGACACATCAAGGGGGGTAGGGGTAGAGAGAACAGTTACAGGAGCCACACAAAATGATCTGTGGCAAAATCCATTTATAATACCTTCTTACAAATTTTGTTCCTGGACACAGCAAATGGTCCCAACTCAGCAGGAACGGATGCTCACTGAGGACCAAAATGACATGTGGTAAAGACAGCCGAGAAGACAGAGAGACCCACGAAAGTGGGTGCCTACGTCGACTTGGGACCGGAAGAACCGGATGGTGCCCGGCCACCACCAGTGATAGCCACGATGGAGCTCACAGAGAGGAGTCTCACTGGCAACACAAGAATAAAAAGGGGTGCATCCTGAGATCTCCACTAAAAGACCTCAATTGATGGTCCAGTGGTTTTGGGGTTCCTCTGAGAGCACGGCCCCTGGCCCTGATGCAGCCAGAGATCAGCAGGATGATGTCCTATAGATGTATAGAACCATAAAGTGCATCCAATATATGGTCACTCTGCATTGCCAAGTCCAATCCATTCCTGTCCAAAGAGTGGACCTTCGTTATAATTTATGGGTAAGGGCAGCATCAGGGCCGGGGGCCATGCTCTCAGGGGAACCCCAAAACCGCTGGACCATCAATTGAGGTCTTTTAGTGGAGATCTCAGGATGCACCCCTTTCTATTCTTGTGTTGCCAGTGAGACTCCTCTCTGGGAGCTCCATCGTCACTATCACTGGTGGTGGCCAGGCACCATCCAGTTCTTCCAGTCCCAAGTCGATGTAGGCACCCACTCATGTGGCTCTCTCTATCTTCTAGGTTGTCTTTACCGCATGTCATTTTGGTCCTTGGTGAGCATCTGTTCCTGCTGAGTTGGGAACATTTGCTGTGTCCTCGGATGGCAGCTTGGCAGCTTTTAAGACCCCAGATGCCACTCACTGATGTGGGGTGCAGAGAGCTCTCTCAGCAAAATGCTAGTTGTGCCAATTGGCCTGGAATTTGCCTAAGAGCATGGTCCCCCGCCCCCCGCCCCAGCTACTCTATCCTTGCAATATTGAGTCAAGATGGAAGGAGTACTCAAGTTATGCTGAAGTCCACTTAATGTTCTTCTTGTTTCTAACGTGTGCTATCACCGCTTTCTCCCAACTACATTTCTAGTAACTATCTAAACTAAACCCTCCCCCCCTCACCCTCCCTCCCTCCCCTCCCTTGCAGCTGTCAAAGAGTCTTTTGTTCTATACACAAGTCTGTTTTTGAGATCTTATTGTAGAGGTCTCCTACAACATTTGTCCTTTTGTCACTGACTACTTTCACTCAGCATAATGTCTTCCAGTTGAAACCAGGTTAGGAGATGTTTCCTGGAATCATCATTGTTCTTTATCATTGCATAGTGCTCCATTGAGTATATATATCATAGTTTACGTATCCATTCCTCTGTTGTTGGGCATCTGGGTTGATTCCATCTTTTTGCTATTGTGGACTGTGCTGCGATAAACATTCTGGCGCATGTGTCCGTTGGTGTCAAAGGCCTTGATTCTGTAGGATATATTCCAAGTAGTGGAATTACTGAGTCAAATGGTATATCGACATCCATTTTTTTAAGGAAGCACCAGATTGCTTTCCAAAGAGGCTGGACCATTTTGCAACCCCACCAACAGTGTAGGAGGGTTCTACTTTCACCACAGCCTCTCCAGCATTTGCTGTTTTGTGTTTTCTGGATCATGGCCAATCTTGTTGGGGTGAGATGGTATCTCATTGTCATCTTGATTTGAATTTCTTTAAGAACTAAAGATCATGAACATGTCCGCATGTGTTTTTTGGCTGCCCGGATCTCCTCTTTAGTGAAATGTCTGTCCATCTCCTTTGCCCATCGATTAATTGGATGGTTTATCTTCTTCTTATTGATATTTTGTAGTATCTTATAGATTATGGTGATCAGGCATTGGTCTGACATAGAGTTGCCAAATATTTTTTCCCATTCTTTGGGTGTTCTTTTAATTCTATTAATAAAGTCTTTGGATGAGCAAAAGTGTTTGATTCTTAATAGTTGCCATTTATCTATTTTCTCTTCTGTTGATTGTGGTTTCTTTGACAGATTTTGGAGTCTGTCCTCATTGTGTATTAAAACTTCCATTGTTGTTCTTACCTTTTCTTGGATGAGCTTTATCGTTTTAGGTTTGATGTTTAGGTTTTTTATCCAATTGGAGTTGGTTTTTGTATAAGGTGTAAGATATGGATCTTGATTCAGTTTATTGCAGATGGATAACCAATTTTGCCAGCACCATTTGTTGAAGAGACTGTTTTTACCCCAGTTTAATGTCTTAGGGCCTTTGTCGAATATTAACTGTTCATGGGCAGATGGTGTCATCTCTGGGGTCTTGATTCTGTTCCATTCATCGATCTGTCTGTTCTTGTACCAGTACCAGGCTGTTTTGACCACTGTGGCAGTGTAGTATGTTCTAAGGTCAGGTAATGAGAGGCCTCCCAGTGTGTTCTTCTTCTTTAGTAGTACCTTACTTATCCAGGGCTTCTTCCCTTTCCAAACAAAATTGGTGATTTGTTTCTCCATCTCATTAAAAAATGACACTGGAACTTGTATTGGGATTGCAGTATATAAGTAGATTGCTTTGGGTAAAATAGACATTTTCACAATGTTAAGTCTTCCTATCCATGAGCAGGGTAGTTTTCTCCATTTATCTGAGTCTCTCTTAGTTTTTTGTAGTAAGGACTTGTCGTTTTCTTTGTAAAGGTCTATTATTTCTCCGGTTAGGTTAATTCCTAGATACTTTATCTTCTTAGGGGCTATAGTAAACAGTATTGATTTGATGATTTCTTCCTTAAGTCTTGTTGTTGGTATAAAGGAATCCTACTGATTTACTTATGTTTATCTTGTATCCTGAGACTTTGCTGAAGTCTTCTATCAGCTTGAGTAGTTTACTTATAGATTCCTTGGGGTTCTCTGCATATACAATCATATAATCTGCAAACAAGGAGATTTTAACTTCCTCTTTGCCAATGCAGATGCCCTTTATTTCTTGGTCTTGTCTAATTGCTCTGGCTAGAACTTCTAGCACAATGCTGAATAGAAGAGGTGAGAGTGGGCATCTTTGTCTAGTTCCTGATCTCAAGGGAAAGTCTTTCAGTCTCTCTCCATTCAGGATGATGTGGGCAATTGGCTTTGTATAAATGGCCCTTATTGTATTGAGGAATTTGCCGTCTATGCCCATTTTGCTAAGAGTTTTTAGCAAGAATGGGTGTTGGACTTTATCACATGCCTTTTCTGCATCAATGGACAAAATCAGATGATCCTTGTCTTTTGTGTTATTTATGTGGTTAATCACATTGATTGTTTTTCTGATGCTGAACCAGCCTTGAATCCCTGGTATGAATCCCACTTGGTCATGATGGATTATTTTCTTGATATATTGTATTCTATTGGCAAGAATTTTGTTGAAGATTTTTGCATCTAGATTCATGAGTGATATTGGTCCGTAGTTCTCTTTCTTTGTTGGGTCTTTCCCTGGCTTAGGTATCAGGGTTATGCTGGCTTCATAGAATGAGTTTGGGAGTACTCCATCCTTTTCTACACTGTGAAATAATCTCAGTAGTATTGGAGATAACTCTTCTCTAAATGCTTGGTGGAATTCTGCAGTGATGCCATCTGGGCCCTGACTTTTTTGGTTGGCAGTGTTTTGATGACATTTTCAATCTCTTCCTTTGTGATGGGTTTATTAAGTTGTTCTGAGAAAGCAACAATTTTTGTATTGTTAAGTGTGATATTAAAATAGCATTCCCTGCTGTGATTGATACAACAGCCCTACATGTTACACACCCACATGTGGTACACGTTTTGTTTTCACAACAGCCCCATTTGGGAGATGAGAAAAAAAGCCCAGACAGGCAGACCACATGTCACATAGTTGGTGAGTATGTAGCTTAGATTTAAACTCAGGTCTAACTTAGCTCAGGGTCACCTCTTCCAGGAAGCCTTCTCTGACCTCTCAGGTTGCAGGTTTCCCTCCTCAGCACCACCCTAGAAGGCTGTCCCCACATCCTCCATGGTGGCACTCACGTTGTGCCCCTGGGATCTGCTATGTGTCTTCCCGCCCTGCTAGACCACAGCAACAGGCCGGGAATGTCTTCATCTTCTGTTCCCAGTCCTGGCCTCAGCTGCCCCTGGACAAATTCTCCAAAACTAACCCAGTGCCAATCCACTTTCTTCCCTCCTCAGTGTTAAGGCATTGCCCCGTCCCTGTCACGACACAGTCCTGTTGCTCATAGACAGGGAAACTGTGATGAAAGCTGTTAGTAGAGGGGCCATCTCTTAAAGGTGCAAAGGAAGCATGAAGTAATATACATTGTGGTAGAGGTTTCTCTAAAATCAAAATGAACAAACAGATAAGGAACAAGAGGCAAAGGTGCAGAGTCCAAGACACATTTTGTTACTGGATTCTTGCTGACAGCCAGGCCCAGGTAAGTAAGCCAAGGCAGGGAGGAAACAAGGAACTTGTTATGAAGGCCAGAGATCTGTGCAATTGACAAGGAGAGGATAGGCAAGGATAAGGGTCACAACCCCAGAGGATTGAGGGAGGCTGAGAGTGCCTTATTTTAAACTTGGAGCTGTGTCTTATTTGAGGCTAAGGTACCAGGAAGAGAAAGTATTCAAAAGAAACATTATGCTTGGATCTGGTGGGGAACACCAGGTAGATGACATAGTAAGGCTCAACAGTTTGATAAATGGATATCAGGAAGGAGCCCTGGTGGTGCAGAGGTTGAGTGTTCTGCTGCCAACAGAGAGGTCTACAGTTTGAACCTGCCAGTTGCTCTCTGGGAGGAAGATGTAGCAGTCTGCCGCCGTAAAGATTTACACTGCCTTGGAAACACTGTCAAGCAGTTGTGCTCTGTCCTTTGGCGTCCTATGATTTGGACTACATAAATAATGACTTTTAGTTTTTGAATGATATCAGGAGAGTCCCTGGGTTGTCCAAATAATTGACATACTTACTGCCAACCAAAATATTGGAGGTTGAAGCCCACCCAGAGGCACCTTGGACTGGTGAATGACTTCTGAAAAAAATCAGTCATTGAAAAACCCGTGAAGCACAATTCTATTCTGACACATATGAGGTCACCATGAGTCAGAATCAACTCAGCAGCAACAAGTTTTACTGGTAATGTTATTAGACATTATAATAGACTACAGGTTCTAAGCCAGGACCATGTGGGTTTGGATCCCAGCTTTGCCAATTTCCAGCATTTGACCTTGAGCTAACTGTGCCTCAGTTAAACCGTTTGTAAAATGGGGGTGACAAAAAGACTTATGTCACTGGATCACTGAGTTGCTTTGAGGATCAAGAAGGTTAATAGCCATGAAGAGCTCAGAACACTAGGTCAATCACAGTAACCATGCCAATCAAACATCTGTTATGTTTCAGGCCCTGTGGTAAGTGTACAATGTCTGACAGTTACGTTCAAGAACTTATCCTAGAAAACATGCTACATACCTCATTGCTGGATATCATTATGGTCACCTTCAAAGTACTCCCCTTGGGAAGCTATACACTGACACCAGGACCTAATCTACCCTTCAGAGAATTTTGGAACTGTTTCTGGAATGGTCTTCAGGCCTCTTGTATTACCCTGGACATCCTGAATATGATCAAAATATCTTTCTTTCAATATTTCCTTTATCTTTGGGTAAAGAAAAAAGTCATTAGGGGCCAGATTAGGTGAGCAGGGAAGGTGTTCTGGTACACTTACTTGTTTACTGGCTAAAAACTGCCTCACAGACAACTACACAATTAACTTCAAGAACTTGCCGCTGTGCCACTTTGAGCAATGATCATTCCAGAAAGAGTTCCAAAATTGCTTTGAAGGGTGAACTGGGCACTGGCATCAGTGCATAGCTTCCCAAGGGGAGTACTTCAAAGGTGACCATAATGATAGTCACTGATGAGGTATGTAGCACTTAGAATAATTAAATTTGCAGACTTCATTATCAGACCTCATACTGCATGTATTAATTTGCTTAATATTCTTATCACCTCAATGAAGTCACTACTTTTGTTAGTATCATCCTCATTTTACAAGTGTGGAAACTAAGGCATAGATTACCTAAGTATCTCTCCCAAGATCATACAGCTAAGAAGCAGCAAAACCGGTAGTTGAATCTGGATAAGCTGGTGCCTGAATCTCTCTCCTACCCTCTGTACCAGGCTGCCTCTCAAAAATGCTTCTTTTAATTATTATCGTGGTAATCTGTTGTAGGTTGACTTGTGTCCCCCCAAAAGAGGTGTTGAAATCCTAATCTTGGTTCCTGTGTGATTTTACTTGAAAATAGGATCTTTGCTGATGTCATCAAGTTAACATGAGATTATCAGAGGCAAAAGCAAACGCCACGGCTGTCGAGTAGATTCCAACTCATAACAACCGTATAGGTCAGAGTAGAACTGTCCCATAGGGTTTCTAGGAGTGTCTGGTGGATTTGAACTGCTGACCTTTTGGTTAGCAGACATACCACTTCTGTGCCACCAACGTTTCTGAGATTATACTGGATGAGGGTCAATCGTGATTCATCACCTTGTGTCCTTACAAGACAATGGGAATGTAGACACAGATACACAGGGGATGCTGGGCTGAAACCCAAGCCCCCTCCCCAACCATTCCCCGAGGGGTCCGAGTCAAAACATTTTATCTGCCAGCTATTCCCGAAATTCCATTCAAATGAGACGAGCTGCCCGGGCGACTAGCTATCACTCTTTTCCCATAGGCTCAACTCCGCTGAAATGAAACCCCCTTATGTTAATTAAGTAACTTTAATCATCCACAACCCCATAGGCTACTTGCCACAGACACCATTCTCATCGTCACGGGCCCTGTTGTCAGCGCTGTCCTCAATAAGGTCCACCTGCCCCCTTTACAAGCCCCCAACTCCCAAGCCAGCACGTGGTTTTGCAGGCTCCCTCCCGGGAACTCTGTAAAGCCGCTCAGGACGCAAATAAACTTTTCCTTTTCTTTCTCCTCCTCTCTCTAGTTTGTCTTCTGCATATTTTCGATTAAATGAAACGCATTGCATCCAAAAATCTCTAACATTTGGTGCCGAAACCTGGGATATGCCTGGAGATTCAAAATACAATATACAACCTCCACAAACCCAACAACCTACCTTACAGGAGGCGGGGTGTGCGAAACGACTGGCTGTTCAAAACCCATGATAATCCCTGTGTTCCCTCAACAGGGATATGCCTACGCTTGCTTTCTCTCTGACGAAACCAATCCCTCTTGCCTAAGGTGGTCCAACACCTATAGGAGTTGCCCATATCACTCATGCAAATCTCATGGAAACTCACAGACTGAAATCCAATTACCAAAACCATCAGCCACTCCCTATATCACCAACAGGGCAAATACCAAATACACATCTATGACCCCTGGGACCCTTGGTGGATCTCAGGAGTGGTTGCATGTACATATTGGAGTGAATGGAGCTCCAAGCCCTCAGGAACAATACACATCAGCCGAGAATACGAACAAGTCACCCCCTCCCTCACCCTAGTCTCCCAGAAGATTGCCCAACGAGAAGAACTCCTCAAAGCCAAGTCACCATAAACCAATGCGGATGGCCCACCTCTCCCCAATTCCGGCCTGTAATCCGACTCCCATATCCAGCAGGAAGTAGATAATGACTGAATTCTTCATCCATTATCACCAAAAAGGCCAGAACGTTAGGCTGAAACCCAAACCCCCTCCCCAACCATTCCCGGAAGGCCCTAGTCAAAATGTTTTATCTGCCAGCTATTCCTGAAATTCCATTCGAATGAGACGAGCTGCCTGGGTGACTAGCTATCACTCCTTTCCCATAAGCTCAACTCCACTGAAACAAAACCCCCTTATGTTAGTTAAGTAACTTTAATCGTCCACAACCCCATAGGCTACTTGCCACAGACACTGTTGTCAGGGGCGCTGTTTTCAGCACTGTCCTCAATAAGGTCCACCCGTCCCCTTTATAAGCCCCCAGCCCCTGAGCCAGCTCGCAGTTTTGCAGGCTCCCTCCCGGGAACTCTGTAAAGCGGCCCGTGATGCAAATAAACTTTTCCTTTTCTTTCTCCTCCTCTCTCTGGTTTTTCCTCTACATACTTTCGATAAAATGAAACCTATTGCATCCAAAAATCTCTAACAGGGAGAACACCGTGTGATGACAGGAAGACATTGGCGTGATGAGTCTAGGAGGCTAGGAACACCAAGGATTGCCAGAAGCCACCAGAAGATAGGAAGAGCCAAGGAGCCTTCCAAGGAATGTCTATGCTGACATCTTTTTCTTTTTTGGTTGTAATCTTTACTGAAGTAGGTCACCAGGCCTTTCTTCCACGGTGCCAACAGGTAGGTTCAAACCACCAACCTTGAGGTTAGTAGTCAAGTGCAAACCATTTGCACCATCCAGGGACCTTCCTGCTGGCATCTTGAGGTCAGATTTCAGGCTTCTAGGCTTCAGAACTGTGAGAGAATAAATGTTTACTGTTTTAAGCCACCTAGTCTGCAGTACTTTGTTATGGCAGCCCCAGGAAACCAATAGGATACCTAAATGTGTCTAGATGTGCATTTCTATAACAACTTGCTCTTTACAGAAAGTCTATTGCTGTTGTTAGGTACCATGTCAACTCACAGCAACCTATGTACAACATAGGGTCCTCTTTTTCACTGACTCCCTGCTTTACCAAGCATGCTATCCTTCTCCAGGGACATATCACTCCTGAGAACATGTGCAAAGTATGTGAGACAGAGGCCTTCCATACACTTGGCTCTAAGGAGCATTCTGTCTGAACCTCTTCCAAGACAGATTCGTTCATTCATTTAGTGGTTCATGGTATATTCAATATTCCTTGCCAACACCGCAGATTCAAAGGCGTCACTTCTTCTTTGGTCTTCCTTATTCCTTGTCCAGCTTTCACATGCATATAATGTGATTGAAAACACCGTGGCCTGGGTCAGATGCACCTTAGTCTTCAAGGTGACATCATTGCTTTTTAACACTTGGAAGAGGTTTTTCGCAAAAGATTTCCCAATGCAATTTGTCCTTTGATGTCTTGACAGCTGATTCTATGGGTGTTGATCATGGACCCAAGTAAAATGAAATCCTTGATAACCTCAATGTTTTCTCTGTTGATCATGATGTTCCTTATTGATCAACTTGTGAGGGTTTTTGTTTCCTTTATGTTGAGGTGTAATCCATACTGAAGGCTGTGGTCTTTGATCTTCATCAGTAAATGCTTCACGTCTTCTTCACTTTCACCAGGCAAGGTTGTGTCATCTGCTTAATGCAAGTTGTTAGTAAGTCTTCCTCCAGTCCTGATGCCCCATTCTTCTTCATATTATCCAGCTTCTCAAATTCTTTGCTCAGCATACAGATTGAATAAGTAGGGTGAAAGGATACAACCCAATGCTTGCCTTTCAAGACTTTAACCCACACAGTATCCCCTTGTTCTGTTCAAAGAGCTGCCTCTTGATCTATGTACAAGTTCCTCATGAGCACAGGTCAGTGTTCTGGAATTCCCGTTCTTCACAATGTTATCCATAATAGGTTATGCACACAGGCAAATGACTCTCCATAGTGAGCACAGAGTATCAACTACTTTTTATAATGTGGAGTGTGGTTAGTTGGTGTTATGGATTGAATTCTGTCTCTAAAAACATATGTATTGTAAATCCTAAACTACAGGGTCGCTATGAGTGGGAAGCAACTCAACCAGTAACAGGTTTTGGCTTTTTTGGTTGTGGCTGTAATTGCAATCTCCTTTAGGGGTGAGTTTTCTTTGTTATGTTAATGCGGCAGGATTAGTGTAGGGTTTCTCTTGAGCCAATCTTTTCTGAGGTTTGAAAGAAATTAAACAAGCGAACGATGAAGCAGAGATGGGGAAGAGAGACAAGCCAAGTGCAGATCACCCAGGAGCAGATATTCGGAAGAGACAAGGACCTTCCTCCAGACCCGCAGAGGGAGAGAAGTCTTTTCCTGGAGCTGGTACCATAAATTCACACTTCCAGCCACATAAACTGTAAGTAAATAAATATCTGTTTGTTAAAGCCATCCTCTTGTGGTATTTTTGTTATAGCAGCATTAGACAACTAAGACCATTGCAGTCACCAGGTAGCATAAACAGTAAACTGTTCAACTACTAGCCAAAAAGTTGGCAGTTCAAACCCACACAGAGATACCTAGGAGACAAGCCTGGTGATCTGCTTCTGAAAGGTTGCAGCCTTGAAAACCTAAGGGAGCAGTTCTGCCATGCATACATAGTGTCTCCATGAGTCAGAATTGATACAATGGCAATGAACAACAATCACCTGTGGTTAGTTAGATAGATTTATGTGTGATCTCAGATCAAAGTTAATCTGGTGGGCAATGTGTTATGAATATCTACAAATCTGGCCTGTCTGATTAAGAACCTTTAAGGCATGAGTTCCTTTGAGAACTGACAGACTTGTGGCTCAAATCCTCTTTAGATCAGACTCCTCAAACGGACAGACAAGGATTCAGAAGAACAGAATTGCATCTATGGAAGAAATGTAAAAGATTTCTCGTCCAAGGCCTGGGTTTTCAGTCTCTCATGGAGACTCCCCGGTGCCAGCACTGCGCTCAGCATGCAGGTTGGGAGACAATCAGGGGCTGAGCTGGTGCTCGCTGAACCCAGTCATCCTTGGAGGAGAGCTCAGGCTGATGTCGAAAATTCAATATCAGGAAAGTCACAGGAGGCTGACGGTTTGGAGAATGCGGCACTTGGATAGTTACGTAATATCACTGGGCACATCATTTTGATTTGCAGCTATTTGCAGTACTGCTCTGTGTGGATAATGAGGATGCCACCCATAGGGGTCTTCAGTCCATGTTCCTGCGACTCTACACACACTGTCCCATCTGACAGTGCAGACCAGTGATCAGCGGAAATGATCAGCCCATCAGGGGTGGCCTCATGAACTTGGAGAATGATGAGACAAAACATACAGGCCAGGAGGGACCCAGGGACCTCTGTATCTGAAAGGCTGAAACAATGCTCCCTTCAATGCCAATATCCTCAGACTCATCATCTTTTATTGGATCTCTGAGTCAAGAGCAAAACTGGAGTCCAAAGTCTCAGCAATACCAAGCCCCCAAATCTGACCCTCAGACTGACCCTTGGAAGATAGCCCAGCCACCTCTGTCTCATGCACAGCTCTGACCCAGCACCTACTTCATGCTGAGCATTGCAGAAGGACTTTCTCATTTATGCTTTCACTTCTCTCAACAACTCTATGAGTAAGTATAGTATTTTTCCATTTTGAATCCCACCCAACTGGGGTTCCAATGTGGGGCCTCTAACACCTATAGTGTAGCTGTTTTCCTCCTGCCCCACTTGGCCCTAGAGAACTCAGTTCCAAGAGGAAGTCTCATTCCCTCACTGCTTGCAAATTGTCAACACAGTTTGGAGAGCTGAGAGGCTGAATATACAAATGGACAATGTTCAGGCCACAGATGACATTAGAACTCTGACCCACAAGCACTTTAGCAACCAGACCCCGTGGCTGAGCCCCAGCCTCTGCGCTCATCGTCTACGACTGCCAGGGCCCGGTCAGTGACTGCAACTTCGCTGTTTTTCACCTCTGCTTCCCACTCAGGACTAACCAGAGAAAGCCAAATATGCTTCCCAAACCAGTCCCACAGGATGCCTCTTCTAGTTAGCCCACCTCCGGCTTTCCCATATCAGCACCCTCAATCACAGCCCGCCTGAGCCTTCCCTGACTTTCCCCATAAAGCTTTCCCTGCACACCGACTCGACGGCACTTGGCCTGGCTGGCACACCAAGTGATGGTGGCTGACCCCTGCTATAGCAAGTTCTGAACACGTAGCCCCTCCACCCTCCATCCATGTCTAAATTTGTTAAGAACATTTTGTGCCTACAAGCATAGATAAATGGTGACGAGACTTAACCAAGTGAACAGGTCCTCTGTGATAATGCCATCCACGGCCTCAGGTGATAAGACAAAACCCAGTAAATGAAAATTCCATTTTGCACTAAAATAATTTTTTCACCTGCCTCTCTCTCTCTCTCTCTCTCTCACACACACACACACATACACACTAACACACACATACCGATGTGATCTCTCTTAGCAGGAAGGAGAAATGGTGAGATGATATCTTCATTTCTTAGTGCCACTGTAACAGAAATGCCACAAGTGGGTGGCTTGAGCAAGAGAAATAATTTCTCACAGTTTAGGAGGCTGTAAGTTCAAAGTCAGGATGCCATCTCTAGGGAAGATTCTCTCCATCTGCTCTGGAAGAAAAGCCTTGTCTCAGGTTCTCTAGTGTCCTTGGCATCCTTCGAGTACTCCACGTAGGATCTATCCTTTCTTGCTTTCTTCTGTACCCAGTCTGCTCCTTTTATATCTCAAAAATGATTGGCTTAAGACACCCTCTACCCTAATATGTTCTCATTAACATGACAAAGAAAACCTTATTCCCAAATGAAATTACATCCACAGGTAAAGGGTTAGGATTTTCAGCACATTTTTTCATTTTTTTACCCAAGCCCCCCAAAACCCACTGCTGTTGAGTCAATTCTGGCTCATAGTGACCCTATGTGACACAATAGAACTGCCCTACAGAGTATCCAAGGAGCACCTGGCAGATTTGAACTGCCTACCTTTTGGTTAACAGACGTAGCTCTTATGCACTGGGGAGGGGAAACAATTCAGTCTATTAACAAGTGAGGACGGATTGTTCTTGCCATTTCTGCCTGACCAAGAAGCAAGAACTGGTTGGAGATATGGGAACAGCAGAACCTAGTGGCTGTCCTCTGGGAGACAGGGAAGGATGGTGGTACTGGGCACAGCAGAAAGCCTTGTAGGTCTGAAGTGACAGTTTGAGTCAGCCAGTATACCTCTTAGCTCAACAAGAAACATTGGCTCTGACAACGAACTACTGAGCAGATTATAAGCTAGAAATCCCTGTAGCCACAGAGGACCATGTCTGAAAGTAGGAAAGCAAGGTCCAGAACTCATAGCTGGACAGCATTTTGGTGAAAAGAATGGAAGGGCACAAGCTGCCCTGCTGACAGAGGTTCACTGGGAAGGGGAATGTTACAGATGGCTTCTGTTTTATTTTTCTTTTGTTCTGTGTTCTTCTTTGCTTCCCATATACACTGCAATACACATGGATAACTTAGGGAATTAGAAAAGTTATTTTTAAGGCTGAGCGTTGAGGGAAAAGATGGTATATCTTGCAAGACATCACGAAGTGATGGCATGCATGTCATCATCTGCAAGATCGCTATTGAAAGACAAGCCGTAGACATTTCAATTGTACCATTAGAAAAAGTTTCACAACTGGTAAGTAACGTCGATGCCTTAGCAGGTAAAGAATTTGTCAGTGTCTTTGGTGTTAGAAATCACAGTGAACATACTTCTGTCAAAGAGTTAGAATATGTACTCTGCTGAAAAATAAAAATGAAGAGATTTATTGAAGGTCCAAGACAGTTCAAACTGGGAATGTGTTGCATGTCATAAAAGGGAAATTAAATGCTCCAATGTGGCAGAGTTACAGAGGTGTTTTTTATGAAGTAAAAGAGAACATTCTGATTGGAGATTGCAAGATTAAGTAGGCAGGGGACTGGCCAGCTCGAAGTGGGGCTTTATGGTGATTGGTTAGAAACATGAATATGGGCATTTTTGATTGGCTCCTTTAAATACCTGTCATGGTTTGAATTGTGTCCCCCCAAAAATGTGTGCAGCCATGTGGCTGGGATATGGTTCCCAGTATCTTGGAAATGTCCTCCATTGTGCGGTTTTGCTAACCTGTATGTTAAAGGATTAGGGTGGGGCTGTGAATTCCTGCTATGGGGAAGTTTCCCTGGAGTATGGCTTGCCCCACCCTTAATGCTTTTAGCTTGCAAGGAATAAAAGGAAAAAGAACCAAGGACAATTTGAGAACCTCGCTATCATCAAGCAAGCAGCACCGGGAGCAGAACGCGTCGTTCAGACCAGAGGTTCTTGCGTTAGGATGCTCCCTGGACAATGACTGATGCAATACTGGACTTTCCTCCAGAGCCGTCAAGGGGAAAGTCTTTCCCTGGAGCGGACACCCTGAATATGGACTCGCAACCTACCGGACTGTGTAAGAATAAATCTTTCTTTGTTAAAGCCATCCACTCTGTGGTATTTCCGTTAGAGCAGCCCTAGCTGACTAAAACAATACCTGATGAAGGGGGTTTTACAGGGTGGGCAACAAGGTAATTATAACATTTCCTAAGGCCTTCCGTTACGAATATTCTTTCCATATCTTTAGTTTAACCACAGAGGAAAACATTTCCTTTGTCTAAGGGTTTGACTGATTGCAGAGGAAATTCTGTGTTATGTGTTTAAGTCTAACTAAAGTTTTGACTGTTACAGAGGAAAGAAACAAAAGCTAAGACTGAGTCAGGGCTCAGACCTGGGCAGATGTGTGAAATTGTGTCATTCACACAAATCTGGCGTCTCAGTTTCAGGGCTATCACACACTCATGACTTATATTGGCTATTTCTTCAGGCCTAACACTTTCCTCCAGTGTTCTGCCTGGCATGCTTCCTCACTTTCTTCAAGTCTCTGCTCAAACGTTTATCAGACCACCAGGTACACAAAAGGCAGCCCCCAAACTCCCATCACATATGTGTGTATGTCACTTGTCATTTTCTACTCTTGATTAAAAGGCCAGCTCCTCGAGTGTTTACTGCTGGAACAATAGATATAATAGGCACTTGTTAAATAGTTGTTGAATTAATGAAGTCACTTACATGTGTCAGGGAGTGATACAAGCTGCTATTATCTGATACAAGGTCAGGAAACCTAGGTCTCTCCTCCAGGGTCCTCTGAGGATGATGTGTGTGCTAGCCTCCAGAAACAAAGCATAAGCCTTGGCCCCAAAGCCCAGTGTAGTCAGTCACTGGTGAGCTCTTCCAGTTTGCAGTTTGGGATCTAAAGAAATTGAGCCTGTAACACAGACTGTGGCCTACAGATGCCAACCTCACTGTTTCAGTCATCTGGTGCTGCTTTAACAGAGATACCACGAGTGGATGGCTTTAAAAATAGAAAAGTTTTATTGATACACAGTCTAGTAGGCTACAAGTCAAAATTCGGGGTGTTTGCTCTAGGGGAAGGCTTTCCCTCTTTGTTGGCTCAGTCTTGTCAGGGAGCATCTTGGTGTAGGAACCTCAGGCCTGAAGGACACAGTCTACTCCCAGTGCTGCTTTCTTGGTGGTATGAGTTTCCCAACTCTCTGCTTGCTTTGCTTTCCTTTTACCTCTTGTAGGATAAAAGGTGGTGCAAGTCACACTCCAGGGAAATTCCTTTCACAATGGAGCAGGGAGGTGACCTTAGGAAGGGATTTACAGTTCTACCCTAATCCTCTTTAACATACAGCAAAGGAAAATCACAAAATGGAGGGCAGTCATGAAAAACTGGTAATCACGACCCAGCCAAAATTCTATACATATTTTTGGGGGGACAAAATTTAATCCAAGACACTCACTAAAAGGAGCCAGGGCTCTTTAGGAAAATGGCTGATGCTATGTCTTGGGCTGGAGTATACAGTATGATCCTTAGGCATCTCATCATAACTGAAAACAAAGAGCTCTCAAAAACTGCTGTAGGGTGATAACAGAAAAGATTCAAGAGAGACTGTATCAACATGAAACCGGAACTACGTGGTGCCTGGCCACCAATAAAGGCAGCTTTGAAGGGAGACACAATGTAGAGTCCAGAGGCAACATGAGAAAAACAGGTGTGTAGTTGAAGAACTTTGCTAAAAGATTAGAACGGATGGTCCAACAGCCTGGAGGGTCCCCTGGGAACATGGTCCCTAGACATGCTGCTGGCCCTGACCAGAAGCCAGGTCTGAGGTCAACTCTTCAAACAAGAATGGACTGAACTCAGGGATACTGTGTGAGTATACGGTGTGTGTACTTCATGGTTTTATACATTTATAGGAGGCTGTCCTACCGATTTCTTTCTAGACAGGAGAGAAGAGGGTGGAGAGGAGGAGACAGGTACTCATTATGAGGATACTAGAAGTATAGTGAAAAGGAGGACTTGCTGTCACTGGGTGAGGAGAACAGACGGAGCTGCAGATAGGTAGGCATGCAAATTGATTTGGATTGTATACTTTCACTTAACCACAATTAAGAAAAAAAGACCCCAAAGCCAACTTAAGGTGCTCTGTCATGGGTTGAATTGTGTCCCCCCAAAAATACGTATAGTGATTTGGCTGGAACAGGATTCCCTCTGTTCTGTGATTGCCCTCCATTTTGCAGTTTTCTGATGCTGTAAATCCTAGTCTCTGTCTGTGGTATAATAGAGTGGATTATGTTAGAGAGGATTAGGGTGGGCCTGTAAATCCATTCATAAGATCCTTGCTCCACTGTTGTTGCCAAATTAAAACTAAGTTTGTCCCACCTGTCACTGTAGCTGAAAATTCAGAGGCAGCGTGGGGTTTAAGGGATAATTTATTGGCAGATTTGCTAGCAGCCTGGGAGACAGTGAGCCAAAAGCTGTCCCAATTTGGGTTACACTTCTAGTGGTTTTTATAGCCAGTATTCAAAGGAGTTGGTGGTGTTAGATTTGTCACAAGGTAATCAAACAGAGTAAACCCAAAAGATTGTCACAGGAAAATCAAAGTAAACCCAAAAGTTCATCACAGAATAGTAGTCAGGAGTCACAAGATTTTATTATAGCATAAGGTTTCATTACATCAACAGACACTATGAATTATCCAAAATTTTATTGTCCTTCTCTGAGGTCTTAATCAACTCTATATCCTCAGCGATAACAAGAGGAAAAGATAGGAGAGGAAGAAAAAATAGGGAAAGGAATGTAGACCTGCTAGTCTGGTATGAGGGAGGTTATTAAGGCAGAGAATAGAATGTAGCCTAATAACCTAAGTGACCTTTGTTAGGTCTTTACATTTACCATCACTGTGAAGGGAGTTTCTCCAGTGGGTAGTTTGCACCACCTTTTATTGTTTTATCCTACAAGACATAAAAGGAAAGGAAAGCAAGCAGAGAGTTGGGAACCTCACACCATTCAGCACTGGAAGAAGAGCATGTACCTCACACCTGAGGTTCCTGTGCCAAGATACTCCCTGAACAAAAAGACTGATGCCATACATGGACTTTTTCTCCAGAGCAAACAAGGGGGAAAGCCTTTCCCTGGAGCACACATCCTGAATTTGGACTTGTAGCCTACTAAACTGTGTAAGAATAAACATTGCTCTTTTAAAGCCATCCACTTTGTGGTATGTCTGTTAGGGCAGCACTAGTTGATTAAAGCATGCTCCCATTGCCCAGAAATGGGGCCACTGAAATAATTATGACAATGTTTTAAAATATCACAAGTATATTATAGTCAATGAGTACTTATGGACACTAAAAATCCTTAAAATGAAACACATTTTTTCATTCACTTTCAGCAGTTTTTAAGGAAAAAATGTATTATTCTGAAAATAGATGAGAGGAAAAAATCAAGCATTTATCTTACCTTCCTATACAGCCTATATTTCAAGATAAACAAATACAGAAGGAACACGTCTCTCTACAGAAGTGTTCTAGCTAAGAAATGAAGAAGCATTGAGATAATTAGAAAAATCACCATTTTGCAAATCCCCAATGAAATAATGACTCTAGGCAGCAATAATCCATGGCTGCTAACCATTAAGTAAAAGTCGGTAGTAGATAGTACCATGAACAGGTGAGGGTAAGAAAATAAATCCACTAATCAATCTTAGCACTACTAGAGGTTAGCAACCAGACTTCTGTGTCTCAAGGGGTATTAGACTAGGAAGCACCTAGCACTACCTATAAAGTAATCTTAGGAAAAACAACAACAAAAGAGAGCCTGAATCCAGCAAAGCCTTTGGGTCTAACTGAACTACCAAGTAATGGGGATTAAAGAGCACAGGAGAAAAAGTTAAAAGTCAGCACCCTGCCACCCCAAAAGACAGTCTCAGGAGGCAGTCAGTTAAATGGAGAAATGTGCCCCGGCCCGCGGGGTGAATCAACGGAGGGACGAGGGGGAGCCTGTGAAAATGAAAGTGGAGCAAGGGATGCGAAGAAATGGAGGCAAGACAAAATTCTGATCAAGCCTCGAGGTTTTATTGTAGCAGAGTAATATATATAGAAGTTGGGGAGGGGAAGGGCTTAGGACCGGAAGATAGGTGGTATGAGACAGTTGGCGTTCTATGATTGGGCAGACAGTATGCCTGTACAGTTGACGTTAGGCAGTGACGCAGGGGATGGTTTGAGAACGCGCGCGCGTTCTCAGGGACTATCCAGACTTCCTGTTTGTTAGGGGCCTGAGGCTTCCTCATGGCCCCTGACATCTCCTCCCTTTTTGTTTTGTTTGTTGGGAGGTGGGCTTTAATCGGGAGAGGGGGTATTGACCACGGCTCCTCCAAGTAATTTTTGGCTCTTGGTATCTTTTGGGGAGGAGAGGTAGAGCCGCCTTGATTTTGTGATAGATACCAACCTCTATGCAAGCCAGGTGTGCCCCAGGGAAAGGTAGAGGAGTTATGATAACTTTCCCTTGCAATGCTTTGCTTCGCACTTCTCCCGATGCCCATACCTCTCTTGCACACTGGTGAGGAGGTAAACATGCCTCTACTTCTCATACTGTTCCCTGAGGAAGGAAGTCGGAGTATCCGTTATTGGTGGCATATTCTTCATCAACTGCCAGGCGATGATAGTGAACCTGGATAGGTTTAGCTTAAGTGGAGTCTATCTGCTGTTTGATAAGGCTTGTAAGTCTTTTGAAGGCCCAAGGGCCAAAAGACAGAATTAACATTAAACCGAGAAGGGGGCCAAGGATGGGGAGGAGATAGGGAAGGAATCCGTTCAGTCCAGTCCAAAATGGATTTTCTTGTAGTTTTCTTCGTCTGTTTTGTAGATCTTCTTGTAAATCCTTTATCTTGTTTCAGACAATCCCGGATTTATTGGCATAGAAGCAGCAGTGTGTAAAACTAAACAGATACCGCCTTTTTCTGCAGTAAGAAGGTCTAAGCCCCTTCGATTTTGTAAGGCTACCTCAGCTAAGGAGTCAATTTGATCTTGTAAATCATTGATAGTACCGGAGAGGGTTTGGACATCGTCTATTAATTGATGGGATAACTTATTGTATTTGTCTATGGCGATGCCCAGGCCGGCAGAGCCGGTGGCTGTAGCCCTGGCAATTCCCAGGCCCACAAGAAGGGGTATGAATTGGAGGGCTCGTTTTGATCATCCAGCTATGTAATCAAAACTGGGGACAGGGACAGGGGTGTCTTCTGATATGATAGAAATATCTGGGAGGAGGTTAGCCTGAACACAGAGTCCTGTCCAGTTTCTGGGTAAGGCTGTATAGGCTAAGTTATTTCCACATATAAAATCCTGTCCAGGGGCTGGACAGAGGGGCTCTGTATGGTTGGTGGTATTGGTACAATTATTAAATGTTATAAATCCGACATCTAGATCAAAGCTATTATTTTGGAATGACCCTTGGTAGCAATGGGAAGAATTAAAGCCAACAGGCTGTGTTCGAAAAGGTGGGCTGAGGCTACAGTTACTGGATGAAAGTGTAGAGGAGTTGTTGAAAAAGAGACACAGCATTGGAAGATGGTTGATATAAGGAACTGTCTCTAACACTGGGACTGAGAGAGCTATGTAAGCACTGTTGGTGTAAAGATTGAAGGGGACATTGTGTAATATTGTGAAGACCTGTAAGATAGCGAAAAGTTCCACAAGCTGGGCTGACTTAAAGGGAGATTGGGCACTGTAAGGCTGTGAATTTATGACCCATGCCACAATGCCAGAGGAGGATCCATCTGAGAAGACCAGAGAGGCTTCTTTCAAAGGACTTAAAGAGGTTATTTTGGGGAAGGTAAAAGGATGTAGCTGCGCGAACTGAAGGAGTTTATGGGATGGATAGTGGTTATCAACCGTACCTAGAAATGTGGATAGGGTTATTATCCAATCATCATCATTTTGGAAAAGCCAGTCTATTTGTTCCTTGGTGTAAGGAAGGATAAGTTGGTCAGGGTCCCTGCTGAAATGTTGGCGGCTCTCTTCTCAGCCCAGTCTTATAAGTTTGGCCACTAGGGAGGGATAGGTGAGGAGAACTTTAGTTGGGGTGGAGGATAGATGTATCCACAAGAGGGGGCCATTCTGCCACAAAACCCCCGTGGGTGTATGTTGTGTGGCACAGACAATAAGGGCAAAGGGCTGCTCATAAGTTATGAAGGTAACCTGTTGTTGTATGGCCTTTTCAACAATGTGAAGGGCCCTTTTTGCCTCAGGGTTAAGGTGACGGGGAGAGAGGGGGCTGACATCTCCATGAAGAGTATCAAACAATGGTTTTAATTCCCCTGTTGTAAGTTTGAGGTACGGTCGGAGCCAATTAATATCTCCCAGGAACTTTTGAAAATCATTAAGTGTGTGTAGATGAGAGGTTTTTAGGTTAAATTTTTGAGTGGTGATGTGATTATTATTTAATTCAAAACCGAGGTAATAATAAGGGTCAGTAAGCTGTATTTTGTTCGGGGCAATTTGAAGTCCAAGGGAAGTTAGTTGGCAAGTTAGGTCTTGGCTGCACTTAAGTACCTCTAAACTGGAGGCCCCCACCAGTAAAATATCATCCATGTAATGAATGATATAAATGGAAGACCACCAACGCCTAAGAGGGTCTACAGCCTGAGCAACAAATTTTTGACACAGAGTGGGACTATTGGCCATGCCCTGAGGGAGAACTTTCCACTGATAGCACCGCATTGGTCCTTTAAAATTAATAACTGGGAGGCTAAACACAAAGCGTTCTCTATCAAGTGGGTGAAGAGGGATGGTAAAGAAGCAATCTTTGAGATCAATAATGATTTTAAAATAGTTAGCTGGAATGGCAATGGGGGAGGGGAGTCCAGGTTGGAGAGCCCCTATTGTAAACATGGTTTTATTAATTTCTCTGAGGTCCTGAAGGAGTCGCCATGACCCATTTTTCTTTTTGATCACAAATATAGGAGTATTCCAGGGAGAGGTGGTTGGTTCTAAATGTCCAGCAGCCAGCTGTTCCTGCACTAAAGCTGTGGCAGCTGCGAGTTTTTGTTCAGTCAAGGGCCATTGATCTACCCACACTGGAGACTCAGATTTCCACTTAATCTTATCAGCGTGGGGTGCAGGGGAGTCAATGACCGCTAAGGAAAATTTTCACTTCCCAAGCCTGAATGATTATTTTTAGGTGTTACAGGAAGAGGCTGCTTTATACCTTGATTATTTTTTCCCAGTCCTTGTCCCGGTAGGAAGCCTAGGTTAAGCATCTGTTGGGTAATTATCTCATTTGGGCTACACATGATGACCCCTAGCTGGGATAAGACATCACGACCCCATAGATTAACAGGTAAACCCAGAACAATGTAAGGTTGAATCTGTCCTGAGTTACCCTCAGAGTCCTTCCAAGTAAGAATTTTTGAGCTTTGTTTAGGGTTGACAGACTGGCCAATGCCTTCAAGATGAGTTATTGAGGCCTCACAGGGCCCATTGGAAGGCCAATATTTAGCTGAAATTACTGTGGCATCTGCCCCTCTATCCACTATCCCTTCAAAGGCCTTACCATCTAATTGGAGGGTGAGTCTTGGCCTATCAGGGGTTACTGGTTGCACCCAATAGGTGTCGGAAGACCCAAAGGCAGAATTCAACCTAATGGACTGTATGTGTTTGGTGGGTGTGGAATCTAAGGGAAGTAATATAAGTTGTGCTATTCTCTTTCCTTTTGGAAGAGACAGGGGCCCCAACGGAGCTGAAGCCAAAAGAGTAATTTGTCCTGTGTAGTCATTATCAATGACCCCAGGGATGACATGAAGGCTGGCCAATGAGGAACTGCCACGCCCTAAGATCAATCCAAACATTCCTGGGGGTAGCAGCCCATAGACCCCTGTAGGGATGAGCTGAACACCCTGATCGGGCACTAATATTGTATCAGTGGCAAAACAGAGGTCCAATCCTGCACTTCCAGGGGTGGCACGGCAGAGGGAGCTGATACTTGTCTTTGTGTCTGTTTCTGGGGGACGAACCTGACTGCCCCTAGGTTCTGTCCCAAGGGTAGGGCCAGGGGCAGGCCCCGCTGGGAGTTTCCCTGTTTTGGGGGGAGAGGCTGACCGTTGATGTCAGTTTTAGAAGAACAATCTGTGGCCCAATGTTTGCCCTTCTTACATCGGGGGCACACTGAAGTAGGAGGTCCCTGATTCTGTTTACCTGTGGGACACTCGCGTACATAATGTCCGCGCCGCTTGCAATTGAAGCAAGTTTTTTGTTGTTTATCATGGTCAAGACCTTTGAGAGCGGCCCCTGTAGCTATACCAATGGCATGAGAAGCTCCTATTCCTGAACAAAGTTTAACATAATCAGAAAGGCTACCACTGCGGTGGGGTCTTAGAACCTCTTGACAAGAAGGATTAGCATTTTCAAAGGCAAGATGTTTAATGAAGGCACTATCATTTTCTCCTTCCCCCACCAAATGCTCAGCGGCGTCAGTTAGGCGGCTGTCAAAGCTACTGTAGGACTCATCAGGGCCTTGAAGGATTTTAGCTAAGGAGGTGGTGGCTGAACCCTTTGGGGGAAGACGCCTCCAGGCCTTGAGGCCGGCGTTTTGTATTTGTGCTAATAAACCAGGGGGAAAATTTGCCTGTTTCTCATTAGTATCATAGGGAGTTCGCCCCAAGAGTTTATCTCTTGTCCAAGAGCGGGAAGTCCTGCTTTCACTATTACGCTGGGTGGTCTCGCGGCAGTTTTCTGCAAAATCGGTGCGCCAGAGTACGAAATCACCCCCAGATAAGGTGGCTCGTGCCAAGAAATGCCAATCATTAGGGGTTAGCCATCGGTTGCTTAGGCTTTCCAGTATGGCCAGGCTGTAGGGGGCAGTAGGGCCATAATTATTAACAGCTGCCTTTAAGTCTTTTAAATGTTTGAGGTTTAGGCGGCGGTATTTTTGTCTGTCTGAACTACTCTCTTCCGGGGCGGGGTTTTCTTCGTCAGAAGCCTCTCCCCCCAAGCCTGGGCCTTCACCAGGCTCGCTACTTACTTCCTCTTCTTCAGTATCATGTTGAGGCCTTTGACTGCGGGTTACGGGAAATGTGAAAAGGGGGCATTTGGGACTTGAGCCCTGGGGGGTTTTCTTTGAAACCTGGCTGAGCGTTGTGGAAGCAAGCTCCGCCTCAAGGGCTCGGATTTCTTTGATAAGCTTTAGGTGTTCGCGTTTCTGAGTCAGCAGTTCTCTTAAGGAGGAAACTTCTTGAGTGAGGGAGATTTTAGCCTGCCGAATGGGATCTGAAACCATGATTGTGCTGTGCTCTGGGTTAAGGGGTGAGGTGAGGGGAGCTGAGGAACCCTGGAGATATGGAGGAGGTTGTAGAGTTTCATTAGGGGGACCGTGGAAGGCAGGGGCGGTGAAAGCCCAACGGTCGCCGCTGCCCTGATATTGTGCAGCCTGACTTTCTAATATTTCCCGGTCTTCGGGGGACAACTGGCCCACATCGGAATTGTCCCTAAAGGGTTTTAAAGATGGGTAAATCAGGCTAGGTGGGTCAGGATTTGTTTGGGGGATTTCTTTTATATTAGCTGTCTGAGGCTCCTCTGAAATATTTATAGAAACCAATGGGCAAGTGGAGGGGGGGGCGAGAGCTATTTCGAAGGACCGTCTCCCCAATGTGAGCAAGTTTTTGAACATCTGGGTCTTTAAGGGAGCTTTGTAACACATCATTAATCAAATTCCAATATGAAAAGGCAGTTATAGGGACCTTCTCAGGTCCAAAAGTTCTATAATAATCATTTAAGCAATCCCCAACTCTTCTCCAACATTTAGAGTCTATTGTCCCCTGCTGGGGAAACCAAGGACAAACATCAGACAAAAATATAAAGAATTGTGCGAGATCTTTTTTCTTAGCCTTAATCCTTCACATCTTGAAGGAATCTTTGATTCCAGTGAGAAAGAGCTCACGTGAACTCAATTCTTGCCCCATGCTTTTTACCCACTTACCTCTAACAGATCAATCTCGCAGGGCAGCTAGTCCGGCAGTGATCAGGAACGAGTGTTCTCACGGGTCAATACTGCATGGTAACTCAGGACGAGCCAAACTCACACCTCGTGGAGGCTCAAGGGGTGCCTGGCCAGGGCTTTTCAAGCAGGTCTTTTCAGCAGCTCCGTACCTCGGGCCCCCACGCTGGGCGCCAGTTTTGCCCCAGCCCACAGGGCGAATCAACGGAGGGACGAGGGGGAGCCTGTGAAAATGAAAGTGGAGCAAGGGATGCGAAGAAATGGAGGCAAGACAAAATTCTGATCAAGCCTCGAGGTTTTATTGTAGCAGAGTAATATATATAGAAGTTGGGGAGGGGAAGGGCTTAGGACTGGAAGATAGCTGGTATGAGACAGTTGGCGTTCTATGATTGGGCAGACAGTATGCCTGTACAGTTGACGTTAGGCAGTGACCCAGGGGGTGGTTTGAGAACACACGCGCGTTCTCAGGGACTATCCAGACTTCCTGTTTGTTAGGGGCCTGAGGCTTCCTCATGGCCCCTGACAGAAATGTGAAAACTCTGCAAGACAAATGACTATTTCTTCAACAAACATGTGCTCGAAAAAAAAGCAGGGGGAGGGGGAGGAAAAATTACGGCAAAAGAGTGACCCTTGTTTATTTACATCCTCATTTCAACAAACCAACTACAAAACTATATTTTTGACATAATCAGGACAAAGTGAATTTAATCTGGTATTAGATGCTGTGGAATCCCTGGTGGCACAGTGGTTAAGAGCTCCACTATTAACCAGCAAATCCATAATTTGCATCCACCAGCCACTCCTTGGAAACTTACAGGGCAGCTCCACTCTGTCCTGTAGCGTTGCTACAAGTCAGAATTGACTGGATGGCAAATGGTTAGATACTGACTCTAAGTAACTACTAATTTCTTTGAATGTTATGGTATGGTTAAAATTTCTAAGTGGTTACTTTTAGAGATTCATACTCAAGTATTTGCACTGTGTCACTATATGATGGTTGGGATTTGCATTAGAATGCTTCTTCAAAAAAGTGTAAATGGGAGAACAGCTAAAATAAGAATGCTGAAAGCCCAGGTCTTTGTGGAGGCAGATGTCCGTTCCTACAGGTTTATGCCTGTACTACTGTTTGTCCAACTGAGGAAGAGGGATGGATTGATTTTTGGTTTTTAATTTCCAATTTTCATAGACCAATACTCTTATAAAAATAACACAATAAAAATAAGTTTAAAAACATGACAACCAGTTATACAATATGTGAGTCTGAATTTTTATTGGAATCAAGTCATAAAATTATATTTTAATACATATAATCAGGACAAACACGGAAAGGGAAAACATTTCTTAAGCCATGCACATTCTTCACTGAATGTATGTCTAGGCTGTGAATATGGAAAATTGCTATTACATTCATAACTTTCTGTCATTACACAGTCATAAAGCATCAGAATGAGTTTGCAGATTTTCATATTAAATGCCTTTGCACATGCTTTGAACAAACAACGTATATATCAATGTATCGATACTTAATGTATTTAATCTGACAAATCAGCTTCTTTCTAACTTGTTAGTTTATCTAGTCTGTTGTAATTGTCAACATCCTGTAACTGATCAGACCCCAAGCAACCTGATTCAGGTTTGGGAGATGAAGCTAGTGAGTCTGATCTCTCAGTGGGAGACAAATCAGGCTTCTCCTTTCCCCCGAGGTATCAGTTTCTCCCTCCCCCTAGGCAAGAGGGTGAAACTTTTTAGTGGTGAATAGTAGAGAAGTGTTATTAAGTGAAAGCACATTCCAAAGAGGAAATAGGTAAGTCTCCATGAATGGAGAA
Organism: Heterohyrax brucei; assembly: GCA_028571685.1. NCBI lineage: Eukaryota > Metazoa > Chordata > Mammalia > Hyracoidea > Procaviidae > Heterohyrax > Heterohyrax brucei. Next base: position 45,372,919 of record CM053152.1, read on the forward strand.
AGACCCTGTAGAGATACAGGGGCACCTTTTATATGTTGGTAAGGGAGTGGATAATGGCATGGTTTCTGGTTCCGGTGATGAGGCAACTCCTGGGTCGAATTTGGGGTCATACATCAGCAATTGCATGATGGGTCCCCTCCCAAAGAGTGTGATAATGATTGGGAGACAGGATGGAAATAGTAGTAGGTCATTTTTAGGTCATCCTTGGCAGGTGGCTGTAGGTGTGGCCATGACTCAACTGCCAGGGAAATGGCCATATCTGCATCACAACTGTCAGGAAAGAACTGTTATATTTGCATCAAAACTGCCAGGAACAAACTATTGTGTGTGTAACTATCCTTCTCAAGTGGCAGCATCAGGCTTGCTAGCTAACCTCGACATTAATGACACTCCCAGTACCGGAGGCATGTTGATGAGAAAGGCAGAAGAGGTTTTCAAGCAATCTCAGCAAGCTCAGAGTATTCGTTTTGAACCTCTCTCCCAAATGAAGTTACTAGTGCTGTATTTTCAAAAATTCTTTTTCAATCCTTGATCAGTAGCCTGTTTTGTCAATTTATTCTATAAAGTTGTAATTCAGTTTGAATTCTCCATGTCTTTTAATGAAAGAAATAGATTCCAGAGTCATAGGTTTCTTATGTGTGCATTATCTTTGTGTGGAAAATAGATCCAAGTCCGTACATGTCAAGGTGTGCAATGATAGGCCATCACTTACTTCCTGATTATTGTTGTCACACTGTGGGACATATCATAAAAAAATCTGTAGGAATCTAACTTTTATTTACCCCTTTCAATCTTATTTGCTGTTGGATAACATGTTGCATTTTTTCCTTGTGTGAAAATTTTAAGATCATTAAAAAATACCAAAGGTATCAGATAAGAATCCTGGGTTGGTACAGATGGTTAACATGCGTGGTTGTTAATGAAAGGATTGATGGTTGTAGTCCACCTGGGGTGCATCGGAAGAACCATAGATTCATACCAGTTTTACATAGGAAATTCCTTTTCTAATCATTGGCTGTAATACCTGACTTGCTATGTCTTTGGTCAATGTCTTGGTCATCTAGCGTTCCTATAACAGAAATACCACAAGTGGATGGCTTTAATAAAGATAAGTTTCTTCTCTAACAGTCCAGCAAGCTTGAAGTTCAAATTCAGGATGCCAGCTCCAGGGGAAGGCTTTCTCTCTCTGTTGGCTCTGAAGGAAGCACCTTGTGATGAATCAGTCTTCCCTTGATCTGGGAGCATCTCAGGGTAGGAACCTCAAGTGTGAGGGATGTTGTCTGCTTCTAGGATTTTTTGCTTGGTGGCAGAAGATCATCATGTCTCTCTGCTCACTCCTCTCTTTTATACCTCAAAAGAGGTTGACTTAAGACATTATTTAATATTGTAGATCTCATCAGTATAGCTGCCACTAATCTATCTCATCACAACATGTTGTTGTTGTTGTTAGGTGCAATCACATTACAACATAGAGATAGGATTTCCAATACATAGGGAAATCATATTGGATGACAAAATGGTAGACAACCACACAATACTGGGAATTATAGTCTAGCAAAGTTGACAGATACTTGGGGGTGACACAATGCAATTCATGACTGTCACCTTTCTGGCCAGAGGCCTTTCTTCTTGCTTTTACTAAGGAGAGCCTATCTCCCAAGTACTAAAAAATATATATATATACATTCTTTATTAGATATTTCCTTTGTCTCTCTATGAATATTGATTTTGGCTCGCCCTATGAGACTCATGAGCTGACCTCCTTCCTTGTGCCAAGCTTTCTGTCATAAACAGGTGCCACATTAACCCAGGAGGAGCCCAGGTCCTGGCTCAGGGGTTGGCTGAGTCAGCAGAGGGATGTCAGATTTGAGGAGGTGAAATCATGCAGGATCATGCTTTATCATATTTTCAAATGAATTTGTGACCCAAACTAAGTTAAACTGTTCTGTAAACAAGATGACCCGAAGTCTGTACTACCACTGAACTTTCCCTAAGAACAGTTCCTGAAGTGCCTGTGGAGAGAAATTAGCAGACTGTCTTCTCTCACACTGAAACTTCTTTTAAGTCTAGTTTTGGTAATTTTGAAACTGTCAGGTTGTTGAATATTGTAATAAACAAGAATTTCAACAGAGAAGTCCTACGAGTAATAAAATTGATACTATCTGTGCTCTTTTACCAGTTATTATTAATACTGTTTAATACAGAATTAAAATGTCGTAATGGTAAAAGTTTGCTGAGTTGGAATTGACTTGACGGCATCACGTTATGGCTTCTAGCGGTTCAGTGGTAGAATTCTTGCCTTCAGTGCAGTAGATTAGGGTTGGATTCTTGGCCAATGTACCTCGTGCACAGCCACCACACATCTGTCAGTAGAGGCTTGTGCGTTGCTATGACACTGGGAAAGCTTTGGCAGAATTTCCAAAAGAAGATGGACTAGGGAGAAAGGACTGGCAATCTACTTCTAAGTCAGTGAAACCTGGGTAGAATGGGAGAAAACTATTGAGTAAAACTCAGATTCTTAAAAAGGTCTGGGCTAACTGAACAATTGAGACTAAAGTAGGACTCCCTAAAACTCTCTCTCTGAGACACTCTTTACATCTTCAATCCAAACTATCCCCTGAGATCGCCTTTTAGTAAAATAGCAGAGTGGTACACAAAATAAAGAGTATTACTGTTAAGAATGGTACTGTATTGAAAAAAGAAGAAAATCTGTATGAGACCAAAGCCAAGCCAAAGCCAAGTGCCGCTGAGTTGGATCTGACTCATGGCAACCAAAAGGTGTAAGGTCCTGAGTGCCAACGCCACCCCGCATTCACTCACAAGAGACGGTTCTTGATGCAAACAGCAAGAGGTTTTTATTCCAGCTTGCTGGGGCTCAGTCCATACTCTTGTCAGAGTAGAGGGAATGAGCCCCGAACAAGAGAATTACAGAGTATATGAAGGCGGGGTCTTACATTCCTGGGGGAGGTGGGGTTGGGGAAAGATTCCGCGTTGGGGAGGTTGATTTCTGCAACTCGTGGTTTGCGTAAGCTCAGGGCTCGGGGCTAGGGCGGTTATTTCAGGTACATTTTCTTCCTGTTATTCCCGAAACTAGCCTTTTGTGGTTAGGTAAGTTCCTGGAACGCTGAGGGGGTTGGTCCTATATTGTCCTGTTCTTTGGTATGGAGGATCTCACAAAGGTTAACATTTACTCTAAAGCAAAAATAAGACGACAAAAGGGGGCAGGGAAGTTAGAGTACTGGAAATGAAACAACCAGACGACAAATAAAGAGAATGTTGACACACTGTAACTAATGTCACTGAATGATTTGTGTTAAAACTGTCAAATCAGAACCGAAGTTGCTGTGTAAACTTTCACCAAAAACACAATAAAGTATTATTTTTAGGAAAAAATTAGTCAACGAAAACCCTATGGATCACAGCAGTCCAGTTCGCAACTGTAAATGGAAATGCTACAGGAACAGGCAGCATTTATTCCTTTGCACATGGAGTCACCATAAAGAAGGGTGACTCAGTGACAGCTAACAACATAGAATTATGGTAACTACTGTACATTATATATATATGTATATATCTTTAAAATGTGGAGTGTCCCATGGACCTCCTTTCCAACATGCTGGTGCTTGAGAGTCAGGAGGTCAGAGGAATGAACAGAGCCCCTGCTTTTGCAGCTCTTTCTTCCGTTTGATGTCACTCTGAGGTCTTCATGGGATGAAATGATCAATGTTGAGATATATGATAAGGCTAACGGTGGACTCACCTCCAAGGAAGCCATGTTACAAAATCTATTGACCAACAGGGGGACTCAGAAAACTGCAGGATCTTGTCTTTGTCCCTATTATGTCAGCAATTTTAACAATACCTGTGATTTCTCAGTTTTCTGACAAACTAGGGCTAGGAGGGAGATATAAAGTGATTGACAACAGAATTGAGATTTAGAATTATCTTGGGAGTCAGGAATGTCAAGTTAACACTAAAAAAGATTCATCTGCCTAAGGATGAAGGTCAGGCTTTACACAGACTTTCCCCCAAGTCACTTGTAAATTGTGAGTGTAGGGGACTGAAAGAAATTCTGTGAAAAAAGACTTGCTGATCTCAGGTAATGCCAGGCACTGCGTCAACCAAGAATGTGACATAACAACTAAAAGATAAGACTAACCTGGGTCTGAGAGTCCCTGGATGGCACAAATGGTTAAGCAGCCAACTACTTGGTGAAAGGTTGGTAGTTCAAACTCCCCTAGAGGCTCCTCAGTCAATAGGCCTGGTGACCTGCTTTTGAAAGGTCCTAGCCTTGGAAACCCTATGGAACGGTCTACTCTGTACACACGGGGTTGCTGTGAGATGGCACTACATTAATCCTTTCCGCAGAGCAGGAAGTCAGGGCTGCACTGACATGTCTGGAGGTCATGCTGTCCTTACTGGTCTCATTGCATCCATCCTCTGTTTCCCCTCCCCGCTGCCCCTAATAGCTGGATCCTTCACCTAATATGCTGGGAACACTTCCACATTCTACATCTTAACCCTCAGGGACTTTCTACTGCCTACCAGATCAAGTGCAAACTCTCAGTGACAACCCATTGCCCACCAGAACCAAGAGCAAATCCTCGGCCTGATAGTCAAAATCCTCCATGTCTTGGATAGCCTCTCTCCCCAGCATTCTTCTCTCAGCTCTCTCCTACACGTATCAACCAAATTTGAGAACTTCCCATTCCTTAAATATATCCAGTTTTCTGCTTCTCCTTACAGGATGCTACCTCCTTCCATAGTCTTCCAACTGCCCTTGCTGGAAGGTTCTGATCCTTTTTGAACCTCTCCCTTACCACCTTTCAGCCCTCAGTCTCCTGTCCTTGAGATTCCACGACCAGCAGGTTCTTCTCATGTGTATGTATTTTATCATATCTAATTTGAAATTGTTGGAATTCTGGGTGGAGCTCTGGGGCTCATATGATGGAATTAAACACAGGGTACCAAGAATGCCTACATCATGCTTCTCCTGTCTCCTCATGGGTGCTCAGACTGAGGAATCTATTTGTAAATAACAGTTATAGGATGAGAATCAAGTGCCATTTTATCAAATTAGAAGCAATGCTTTGAACCACAATGTAGAACCCACTGGGAAAATTAAGTTGGACTAAGCAGTTTTGGCTCCAGGTCAAGGTTAGACTCTTTGTCTTCCCACCTCTACCTCTAGTGGTGAGTGTGTGAGTGGCTATATCCCAGAGAGAAAGAGATGGAGAGAGGCAGAGAGACAGATGCAGAGAGCACAAGAGGGCACTGAGTTCACTTACCTGAGTAGATATTTGAAGTAGAAATGACCTATCAAGAGGTCCCAAGTCTTGCCTTTGTAAGAGGGTACCACACATGGATGCTAATATTTAAGACCTAGCCACTCAATCATCTAGTGAAACAAGAGGCAATGACTGTCCTGGGATCTAATCAGCCATAGGAACAACTTTCCCTTTAAATAGAGACTGGAGTGGGTCTGAAAGGGAAGCATGGAGGGAGGGAGCAGAAATGTTCTGTTCCCAGCTAGAAGCTTCTGGAGGACAAGAACATTGTTTTTGTAAATTGTCTGCTTTTTTATTTTATTTTATTTTTTATTTAACATGACTGAGTGAAAATGTACATTCCCGTATAAATTGACATGCCCACCTATATGCAGCTTCCACTGCTCTCCCTGTCCGGTGACAGCACACTATTCCTCTCTGCTCCATACATGTCTCATCCTCCCAACAGCCTCCTTTCCCCTCCTCTCCACCCACTCTCCTTCCTCCAGCCAGAGGTCAGCAGGATGACATCCTATAGATGTATAGAACCATAAAGTGCATCCAATATATGGTCACTCTGCATTGCCAAGTCCAATCCATTCCTGTCAAAGAGTGGACCTTCGTTATAATTTATGGTAAGGGCAGCATCAGGGCCGGGGGCCATGCTCTCAGAGGAACCCCAAAACTGCTGGACCATCAGTTGAGGTCTTTTAGTGGAGATCTCAGGATGCACCCCCTTTTGTTCTTGTTTTGCCAGTGAGACTCCTCTCTATGAGCTCCATCGTGGCTATCACTGGCAGTGGCCAGGCACCATCTGGTTCTTCCGGTCCCAAGTCAATGTAGGCACCCACTCTTGTGGGTCTCTCTGTCTTCTCGGTTGTCTTTACCGCATGTCATTTTGGTCCTCGGTGAGCATCCGTTCCTGCTGAGTTGGGACCATTTGCTGTGTCCTCGGATGGCAGCTTCGCAGCTTTTAAGACCCCAGACGCCACTCACCAATGTGGGGTGCAGAGAGCCCTCTCAGCAAAACACTAGTTGTGCCAATTGGCCTCGATTTTGCCTAAGAGCATTGTCCCCTGCCCCCTGCCCCAGCTACTCTATACTTGCAATATTGGGTTAAGATGAAAGGAGTACTCAAGTTATGCTGAAGTCCACTTAATGTTGTTTTTGTCTCTAATGTGTGCTATCACCGCTTTCTCCCAACCAGATTTCTAGCAACTATCTAAACTAAACCCTTCCCCCATCACCCTCCCTCCTTTCCCTCCCTTGCAGCTGTCAAAGAGTCTTTTCTTCTATACACAAGTCTGTTTTTGAGATCTTATCGTAGAGGTCTCATACAATATTTGTCCTTAAATTATCTGTTTTTAATACCCAGTTCCCAGTGTATCTCAGGCACATGGTACTCAATAAATATTGCACAATTTAGTTTTTGATGTACTTTTTCAGATTGGTATTGTCAGGATTGAGTCAGTTCAGGATATGGTAACCAAAATGGGAAGAAGCTTGGATAATTTATCACAGGGAAAACAGTTGCAGGATTTGGGGGCATTTCTAGGGTTAAGAGGGGCTTTTCTATATTAAACAGAGCAGAACAATGGCTGGTGATGGAGGGACACCGTCAAAGGCCCTAGTGAAGCCGGGGGTCAGCGAGGCACTGCCTTGATGTAAACACAACCATCTTAAGAAAAAGGCTGAGCTTCCTTTCCAGAAAATATGCTTACAGAAAAACCTGTACATTCAGGAGTGCCCTAAAGGTCACTTCCTGTGTCATAAACTACCAGAGCATAAAGGAATGATAAACATCTCCCCTCTCCGTTGCCCACCCAGATAGGCCACCTACTAGACAAGATGACAACAGATTGTGTGCACCGACCCAGATGAATGACCAGACAACTCAGATGGAAAATTGAGATAAGACCACCTGATCCTCTACAAAGGAAGAGAGTCATAAATGCCATACTGTCTTTTCCCAACCCTGAGAGCCCTTTAAAAACCTTTTCTTGTAGACAGTAGACAGGCTTTGAAGGAAAATCATTCCCCAGTCTCTTCTGTACTGATAGGCAATAAACCTTTGATGACTCTACTCACCTCCTGTCTCAGAGACCAGCGCGAACCAGAGTCTGGTAACACTAGCAATATAAGGGCGCCTCCAATATAAGGGCTCCCCAACCCTTCAAATGGAAGGAAGAGCTGCACTGAGAAGCTGCCTGACTTTGTAGCAAAGCAAAGGGGATTCCAGCACAGCTTCAGGAATTAGGCTCCAGAGCTTCCAAAACTCAATCTAGGAAAACTCATTTACTGTGGGATTTGAGAGAGATAAGAGAATGATTTGTCAAACATTTGAAAACCAGATCTACATTTAAAAGCTCCCATTTAATAAAACAAGAGAATCTGATTTCTTTTTATCCATCCTGCAGATAATGCATTTTAAAGACACTATAAGCCTGACAAGTTTAATTGCATTGTATTGTCCTTAGGTTTTATAGTCAATATCATATAAGTCATCCTTGGGAATACTGGCTTTTTCACTACTACGGCCTGAAGTCATTTATATCCAGGCTGAAATGGATTCAACTAAACATACTTTTTTCTCTGAAAGTTCAAGGTTATCTGTTACTCTGAGGCTCGTACACTGGCATTTGACCGAAAAAATGCTGTATGAAGTGTGAAAAAAATAGTAAAGTTCAGATATTAGTTAAATTTACACTTTTTTCTAACAAAGTATTTATCATGAAATTAACAAATGCAAAACATGGCAAGTGATAACCTGAATATTTAAATATAGAAACTAATAAAAGCCACCATCTAAAGCTCAAGAGAATGCCAGGTATGTGTAATTTCACAACTGGGTGAGTGCTGTTTTAATTATTGTGATGAACTCGTGAGCTCAATCGATTTAATTATAGAGAAAATAACTGTGTTTTCTTTATTGCATATTTCGGTGTGATTAAAATTTACTAGCAAAAAAAGTCATCCATGAAAGGTATTTTAACATTTGCTGGGAAAACCTTAATGACATTTGGTGAAAAGGAAAAAAAAATTGAACCATAGTTTATATCTAAAGTTGAGCACTGTTTATCACCAGCTGAGCTAGATATGATCCACATTGGTCTGTTGTAAATCAGCAGCTGCTGCCAGAATTTGCCAAAATAAATAAGGTCATTGTAGAAAGATTTGACTGACTTGAAGCTGTTCTTTATTAGTCATCTGCTACAATTCTATTTTATAGTCTCATTTTGTCAAATATTTTTCTCTATCATAGAAATGTCAATAATTTCTAATATTTTATATCAAACTGCCACGTGAAGTTCAGACAATGTCATGTCATAAGCCTATTCTGTCTGAGATGTGGTGGTGTGATGGGGAAGCCAACACAATATCCTGGGCAAAGTATTGAGCCCAGTTTAATTTAAAAAAAAAGTTTTCAGGGAGATTGGAACTCTCCTACACTGTTGATGGGATTGCAAAATGGTTAAAGCTCTTTGGAAGGCTATCTGGCACTCTCTTAAAAAAATGGATCTAGATATTCCATTTGACCTAGTAATTTCACTGCTTGGAATATACCCTACAGAATCAAGGCCATTCACACCAATGGATACATGCACTCGAATGTTCATCACAGCACGGTCCACAATAGCAAAAAGATGGAATCAACCCAGATGCCCAACAACAAAGGAATAGATAGGTAAACTATGGTGTATATACTCAATGGAGCACTACACAATGATAAAGAATAATGATGATTCCAGAAAACATCTCTTAACCTGGTTTCAACTGGAGGACATTATGCTGAATGGAAGTAGTCAGTGACAAAAGGACAAATACTGTATGAGACCCCTACTGTAAGAACTTAAAAACAGACTTATTCCTGCTGACCTCTGGCTGCAGGAAGGAGAGTGGGTGAAGAGGAGGGAAAAAAGAGACTGTTGGGAGAATGAGACACGTATGGAGCAGAGAGGAATAGTGTGCTGTCACCGGGCAGGGAGCGCAGTGGAAGCTGCAAATAGGTGGGTATGTAAATTTATATGGGAATGTACATTTTCACTCAGTTATATTAAATAAAAAATTAAAAAAAAAACAGACTTATGCGTAGAAGAAAAGACTCTGAGAGCTGCAAGGGTGGGGAGAGAGGGAGGCTGAGGTGGGGAGCGCTCAGATTAGACAGTAAATAGAAATTTGGTTGGGTGAAATCGGTGACAACACACATTAGAGAGAAGATCAGTAATAACTGGATTCAACACAATTTGAGTACCCCTCCCATCTTAACCCAATATTGCAAGGACAGAGTAGGTGGGGCAGGGGGCCGGGGACCATGCTGTCAGGCAAAATTGAGGCCAATTGGCACAGCAAGCATTTTGCTAATGAGGACTCTCTGCACCCCCTCATTGGTGAGTGGCGTCTGGGGTCTTAAAAGCTGCCAAGCTGCCATCTGAGGATACAGCAAATGGTCCCAACTCAACAGGAATGGATGACCACTGACGACAAGACCAACATGGGGAAAAAAGAACCCGGAAGACAGGGAGACCCACGTGCGTGAGTCTCTACATTGACTCGTGACTGGAAGAACCAGATGGTGCCTGGCCACCACCAGTGATAGCGACGATGGAGCTCACAAAGTTGAGTCTCATTGGCAACAAGAGAATAAACAGGGGTGTACCCTGAGCTCTCCAATAAAAGACCACAATTGATGGTCCAAGGGCTTTGGAGTTCACCTGGGAGCATGGCTCCTGGCCCTGATGCTGCCCCTGTCCATAAATTATAATGAAAGTCAACTTTTCCGACAGCAATGGATTGGACTTGGCAATGCAGAGTGACCATATCTCGTGGGAATTTTGTGGTTCTATGCATCTATAGGATGTCATCCTGCTGACCTCTTGCTAGAGAAAGGGGAGTGGGTGGCAAGGAGGGGAAAGGAGACTGTTGGGAGGATGGGACATGTATGGAGCAGAGAGGAGGGGTGTGCTGTCACCAGGGAGGGAGAGCAGTGGGAGCTGCATATAGGTGAGCATGTGAATTTATAAGGGAATGTACATTTTCATTCAATCATAATTAAAAAAAAAGTTTTCTGGAGAAACTGCCACATCCAGGCACCATCCTGGGCTGGCCCTGCTGTGTAAACAGTTTAGATTATACATGTGAAGCAGCCATAACATTACAATGCAGGTAGCTATGGTGGATGGGGAAGGAGCATCAGCCTGCCAATCCAAGAGGAATTTCAAGATTGAGGTATCTTCTTAGAGACTTCTTGATTTAGAGTTTCTTTCACTAAGTGTCATTAAATTAAAAGTAACTTCAGACAACAATGTCTAATTTACCTACGGCTGCTGTAACACAAGGAAACCCTGGTGGTATAGTGGTTAAGTGCTACACCTGCTAACCGAAAGGTCAGAGGTTCAAATCTGCCAGATGCTCCTTGGAAACTCTATGGGGCAGTTCTACTGTGTCCTACAGGGTCTCTATGAGTTGGAATTGACTTGAGAACAGTGGGTTTGGTTTCCTGGAAACCCTGGTGCCATAGTGGTTAAGTGCTACATCTGTCAACCAAATGTTAGCAGTTCTATTCTTCCAAGGAACTCTTTGGAAACTCTATGGTGCAGTCATACTCTGTTCTATAGGATCACTATGAGTTAGAATCAACTCGATGGCAGTGGGTTTGGTTTGGCTATAACACAAACACCACAAATAAGTGGATTTAAAGAATAGAAATTCATTTCTTGTAGTTTTGGACATTAAAAATCCAAATCAAGGTCTCATTCATGTTGATTACTTCTCAGTTGGTGGACCCAGGCTTGTAAACAATTCCCACATTTATCTTTCTGTATCTCATCTGTTCTTTTTGTAACTCAGAAGTGATTAGGTTTAGGTCCCACCTTACTCAGGTAAGATCTAACTAATACAACAAAGAAAACTGTTCCCAAATAGGATTATATTTACAGGCCTACGGGTTAGGATTCTGACATAAATTTGGAGGGTGGTGGAATTCAATCTGTAGCAATTGAAATACCTTATTTTTAAATGTGAGACATTATATTCAAACTATGAATAGCCATTGGCTTCCGGTAGAAATGGGGTGTTTCCATCTCTCCAGAGCACTTCTCCACTCAGTTAAACATATTAAACTGATTTTAAAGTATTTCTTTCATCAATCAAGGGGGACATGGGTGTTAAGTGGAACATATCAATTAATTTAATTTTGCAATCAGATGAAGTCTTACCTGCAAAAACGTCAACACATTCTCTTCAGAAATGAACTTCTACCTTCAGAAATGAACACTGTGATCAGAGAGAGAGCTAAGGTGGCCTCTAGACAGTGTTTCTGAAAATGAGATGCTCAGACCACTCAGGGTCCCTGCTGTGAGTGTGGATTTCTGGATTCCTCAGATTCTTTTTGGAGCCCTGGTGGCAAAGTGGTTAAGAGCTCAGGATGCTAACCAAAAGAGCAGCAGTTCAAATACATCAGACGCTCCTTCAAAACCCTATGAGGCAGTTCTGTTCTGTCCCATAGGGCTGTTCTGAGCAGTAATCAACTTGATGGTTCCAATTCATAGTGACCTTATGCACAACAGAATGAAACATTGCCTGGTCCTGCCCCATCCTTGTGATCCGTTGCTCTGCTTCAGCTCATTACTGTAGCCACTATGTCAACCCATCTTGTTGAGTATCCTCTACTTTTTCATTGAACCTCTACCAATCATGATGTCCTTCTCCAGGGACTGATCTCTCCTGATAACATGTCCAAAGCATATGAGACAAAGTCTTATCATTCTCACTTCTAAGGAGCATTATCACTGCACTTCTTGAAAGACAGATTTGCTTGTTCTCCTGGCAGTCCATGGTATCGTCAATATTCTCTGGCAACACCACAATTCAAAGGCATCAATTCTTTGGTCTTCCTTATTTGTTGTCAAGCTTTTGAATGCATATTCAGAAAACTCACTGCCATTAAGTCCATTCCAGCCCATAGCAAGCCTAGAGGACAGGACAGAACTTCCCCATAGAGTGTCCAAGGAGCGCCAGATGCATTTGAACTGTAGTCCTTTTGGTTAGCAGCTGTAGCACCTATGCACTGTGCCACAAGGGTTTCCAATACATATCAAGTGATTGAAACCACCAGGGCTTCCGTCAGGTGCACCTTAGTCCAAGTGACATCTTTGTGTTTTAAAACTTTGAAGAGTTTTTTTCCAGCAGATTTGCCCAATGCACTGTGTCATTTGATTTCCTGACTACTGCTTCCATGAGTGTCATTTGTGTATCCAAGTAAAATGAAATGCTTGACAACATCAATGTTTTCTCCATTTGTCATAAAGTTGCTTGTTGGTCAAGTTGTGAGGATTTTTGTTTCCTTGATGTGGAGGTGTAATTCGTACCGAAGGATGTGATCTTTGATCTTCATCGGTATGTGTTTCGTGTCTTCTTCACTTTGAGCAAGCAAGGTTGTGTTATGTGCAGAATGTGGGTGGCTGGATTCCAGAACTGGAGCAGGTGGAGCAGGGTCCATTTAGGAGATCTCAGAACCTGTCTGGAGAGCTGTTTGCATGGCTGCCTTTTACCATTAATTCCGGAAGCACATTTTCTGTATGTGCCATTGTTTTATTTCGTGTGGTCTTTTTTTAGCACTGTGGGGACAGCAAGAAAGGTTGTTTTGCTAAAGTCTTCTGGCTGAGAGTGACTCAGCGGTAAGAGTCTTTCAGCTGAGAGCAGGCCTTCCAGAGTGGACTAATTCAGCAGTAGTTATATAGCTTGTTTATGACCTTGGGACACAAATCTGGTAGCCAGCCACCTTTGTGTAAAACTAGCATATAAGGTGACTGCGCCATGAAGCACTGCTGCCTGTTGTTAAGTTTGCTGACTGGCTATGTGCACTGCCTGCTGTCTGTTGCCCACCAAATGTTGTACTGCCTCTGCCACTGTACCAATAAAACTGCCGTGACTATACGAGCTGTGCCCCCATTACTGGGTCTGCCCGAATCACAACCTGCATTCTTGGCCTTGAGTACCTGCATCTTGACAACTGACATAGTTGGCAGGATAGCAATGGAGGGAGAGTTAGAAGGCTGGCCACCCCCTAGTATGTACTCCCCAGTGCCAACTGTCCTGGGAGCTTGGTCCCCACTCCGCTCTAGGACCGGTCAGAGGTGGATGGGAAGCCAGCTGGGGCTGAGAAAGCCTTGCATGCTTTGGAGGACACTTTGGAGACAATAGGAGCCCATGTTGCTGCCTGTGTGGCAGGCTAGATCTTTCCTACAGCCTTGAAGGCAGTTACAGAAACAGTTATAGAGGCAGAGCCGGAGGCCTAAGCCAGGGCACAAGCACTGCAAGCTGAACTGGACAGCAACAGGAGTGAGCTCCTTTGGAAACGCAGTCTTCTCACCCACTCTCCCCTACACTTCCTGTGGGAATGCAGCTCCCTTGCCCCTATCGTAGCAGTAGACTCCTTAGGTAAGGGGAAAGGATCTCCAAGGAGAGATTGCATGCCACCCTTGGTAACCATAAAGATCAAAACTCAGTGCCCACAGAGATGCACAGCTTAGGCCGTGGCACTAATGGGGGCCGGGAATAGGTAATCCCAGGGGAGAGATGAGGCCCTGAGCCCCAGTGAGCTGGTGGGCAGCAGCCTGCATTTCCAGGCGCAGTTGCAGCCATTCACTGCACGTTGTAAGAGACAACTCCTGGAGGTCCAGAGGCTCCTGCAGCGGGGGCAGGGCAGACAAGCCAGCCCCTCCGCTGCCACGACCCCAGAGCAAACCCCCTCCCTCTGAAAACTTTCTGAGGCTGAAACTTTTGGTGCCACGCAAGGTGGGACAGAGCCTGAGGGTGCTTGAGGGTCTGAGGAGGGCTCTGCACTGGAGATGAGGACGCTGCCCAGACCAGGCCTGTTGGTGACCCTCCACACCAACAGCCAGGGCACTGCAGACATCATGTGATGACCCCAGCCGTGGCCACAGCATGGTGCACGGACCCGAAACAGCCAGCGCTGGTGCAGGAAGAGCCTGAAGCGACTGGAGCCTGAAACCAGAGTCTAGCAGCTGAAGTTTGAAGGGAGCAGAGCCTGAAGCGGCAGTGGGCTAGCATGCGGGAGCCCCGACCCTGAGCCCATGCACAAAGCTGCTGCCACTGTCCATTCAGCAATGTAGGCCCTGAAGGTGTTTGACAGGGGACAGAGGCCCTGGAGGGCAAAGGGACCCCTTAAGATAGCCCAGTACCAAATGGAGGCTGACCTACCAGCAGCTGACGTCAGCCAAGGAAAGGTGGATGGGAAACCTGATAGTGTGCTGCTGGAGCTGTGACAGCAGTTAAAGCCTGAACAGTGCTATGCTGCTCCTCAGTTTAAGAAAGGGGGAGCAAAAGGAGGATCTCAACAGGGTGAAGAGAGGCCCAAGCCGTGTAGCTCTGAGGTTATTCGGAGAATTCCAATGACCTCGAAGCCTCAGTCATCTGGTGGTTTGCCCAGAATCCACATGGCGAGGGGGCAGGGCTGACGGGAGTCAGAAGTCTTACGTGGGATTAACCATTTATTGGTCCTCCTCAAATGTGCAACATATAATGACATTGATAGATAACGGAGCTGAGTGCTTCTTGATTTATGGGAACCCTGAGAGGTTCTCTGGGCCCCTCGAAAGTGTTCACGTATAAGCTTTTCTTGTCCCAAGTACTATGAAGCAGTTACAGGAATTTCTGGGTCTTTGAGGATATTGATAGGTATTCATCCTACATTTGACCCATATATTGAGGCCTTTGTACACTTTGATAAAGGGCCCACTTGAAACTGGACAGAGGAAATGTAGACAGCCTTTAGAGCAGCTAAGCAGTCAGTGCAGCAGGTTCATGCCCTTAACATTTTTGATGTTTCTTTGCCAGTTGAATTTACAGTGCATGTGACACCTGAGGGCTTTATCTGAGGGCTGTGGCAGTGGCAAAGCTGAACTAAAGTACCCGTTGGGTTTTGGTCCCAGTTGTGGAAAGGTGCTGAGCAGCACTATACATTGATAGAGAAACAGTTAGCTGCTGTTTATGCAGCCTTGCAGGCTACGAAAGCCGTTGACCACCTGCCCACTATGGCTTATGGAGTCTATATTTGCCTAGGGCCAGAATATATTCTCGGTATAGATATCCTGCAAGGTCAGGTGGTGCACACAACTCTTGGAGAATTTAAACTGCGGCTGAGAATAGTAAAAGCCATAGTAAGGGGTGGAACCTGAGTTGCCCTGGTGAAATTGTTAGCTCCCCAATGGGTTGTAAATGTGAAACAGTATCATCTCCTGGGCGGAGTGGTGGGGGACATAAAAGAATTTGGGGAAACTATTGAAAAGTTACACTGAGTACAAATATTGAAGCCCACCTGAAACCTCTTCAGTGTGGCTAGTAAAAGAGCCCAACGGCTCCTGGCATATGACAGGTAAGTACTGTGAAGTAAATAAAGTAGTGCCACCCATACATGCAGCTGTGTGCTCCACGGCTGTGCCAGATGCTGCAGGCAGACAGGAGGGTGGTGATAGGGACGGAGACCCCTAGAAAAGCTGCTGTCACAAGAGATGTCTGCGGAAACTTAGAAACAGTGCTGGAGAGCCGCAGGACCAACAGCACAAGCAGAGTGGGAGAACTCTGCACTTTCTCCCCATGGCTGGGAATGGGACAGGGCAGGGATGGGACTGACAGGTCTAGGCAGGCCTGAGCTGGGGGCCTGAGGCCAGAGGGAAGATAAGCGTGCTCCTAGAATAGAAAGAGCAGCAGCAAGAGAGGATGACACAGACTAGGGACTTGCTGGTAACATAGAAGGAAGTACAGCAAGTGGTGGACACTTGCCAAATGTGCTCTAAGGAGCACCCTCGAAGGGTGCCAAGCACCCTAAATAGATTTGATGGGGGCTGAGACTCTTGCAATACTGGCAGATAGACGTGAATGGCCCCTGAAGGTCATAGTACCCTTTCCTGTAGATGCACCCACTGTTCTTAAAGGTGCCCTTGTGCTGAGTGTTTGGCCTATACACACAGGCCTGTGCTTGGCCATACTGAGCCTACTTTTCCTACTGGTACAGGGACTAAGGTCTGGTATATGGGGCCAGGGAGACTACCTTGCTGGGTACCCTTTTGTCCCAGGATGAACAAATGCTTGTATTTTGCCGGATGGGGAAGACCTCACTCTACTGGTGCCTCTAACCTCTCTCTCTTTGCAGCCACAGGCTAGCCAATGGAAGTACTTTGTCTGACTGGGCTCACACCCTAACAGAAGTCTCCAGCCAATCAGCTTGTTAGATTTGTGCTGAGATGCCACTCAGTGCTGAGGGAAGCCTCTCCTGGAGAATTCATCTCGCCACTGGAAGAAATTGGACATGGGTGCAAGAATGGGGGCATGGTAACTCCTTTGACATGCCGCTTGAGAGCATGTGAAGCTCCTGGTAAGAAAGCAAGAGAAGCATGACCAACCTTGGATGCGATGGGCTGTCTTGGATGGCCTGGGGTGGCTCACAGCTGAAGCAGTTGAACCGCAGGACAAAGCTTCCCTGTTGCATAAAACAGGTGACTCCAAGTGAGGAAGATATGTTGGATAGACTCCTATGGACCTACGCAGACCACATTAATTGGAAATTGGAAATTGAAAATAGCTTGTGAGCTTATTTTTGTTTGTTGTTGTCTGTATTGTTGTTGTCACTTACGATCAATATAGCCCCATGCCTTATAATGTGCAGATTGTACAGCGAGCAAAATATCCTTTGGAGTGGCGTGTAGGGACAGCAAGAACAGTTGTTTTGCTAAGGTCTTCTGGCTGAGAGTGACTCAGCTGGGAACAGGCCTTCCAGCCAGGACTAGATCAGCTAATTCAACAGTAGCTATATAACTTGCTTATGATCTTGGGGCTCAAATCTGGTAGCCAGCCACCTTTGTGTAAAACTAGTATCTAAGGTGACTGCTCCGTGAGGCGCTGCTGCCTGTTGTTAAGTCTGCTGACTGGCTGTGCTGCCTGTTGCCTGCCGAATATTGTACCTGTCTCCATTCATTGTACCAATAAACCTACCATGACTATACCAGCCCTGCCTTCATAACTGGGTTTGCCCACATCATGAACCTGTATTCCTGGTCTTGAATACCTGCATCTTGACAAGAACCAGCTATAGTTTCTGCTATTTCCAATCATTCTTAAGCGTTTGCAGCCCTGCCAATTCTCACAAACTCTGATACTTTCTGCTATCTACTCTGAAGTAGCTTTGGGGAAAGACATTGTTTTGTCTTCTTTCCTTCCACTCCTACAGGATTTTTTTTCTGCTTAACTAAAGAAATCAGAAAAGTGGTTCTGTCTGTATATTTAGGGGATCTTAGCTATATCGGCAGTAGGTTTTTTGGGTAGCTGTATTAGGGCTGTGTTTGGTGATCTGGTGGCAGCAGAAAATGATGACTGATAAAACACTTTCTGGACAATCCAGTAGTAAAATTGTGCCCTTGAGGTTAGAGCCTTGGCCCCAGATAGGGTTCTTTGGGGAACCCCTTGGCATGGGAATGTCTCCATGTGATGGTATCTCATATTTATCTCTCCACTCTCTGTGTTTCCTGAGGCCTCTCTCCATCCCCTCAACTGGTGGAGTGAAGGCAATTTTCACACTGAGATACTTAAGCCTCACTACCCAATTGCCCATATCCTGGTGGCATTGTGGCTAAGTACTATGTCTGCTAACCAAAAGGTCAGCAGTTCAAGTCTGCTGGTTTCTTCTTGGAAACTCTGTAGGGAAGTTCTACTCTGTCCTATGGAGTCACTATTAGTGAGAATTGTCCTGACAGCAGTGGGTTTGCTTTTTGGTTATCCAATTGTCCCAGTAAAATGCATTAAAAGTTGGCAGCGATACCTTACTAGTTTACATATACTTCCTAACTTAACTCATCAACCTGCCTCCATTTTCTCTACCTCTTCTGTATCGCTTGAAACAAGAATTTGCTTCCATAGACGTGACCATCGCTTGAACTGGTTCTCTAGTTTCAGCGATATTCATTAAAAACTACTGAGTGTAAACATATGCCTAAAACTATGCTTGTGCCAAGTAAACATGGAAAAAAAGAAACAAAAACAGACAAAATCCTCGCCCTAGTTCAATTTTCATTCTAGTGGGAGACAGATTGACGATTAAAATAACAATAGTAAGTTAAATAGCATGCTAGATCAAGCTTTGGAGGAAGATCAATTAGGGAAAGAGCATGGGTAGAGTTTGACGTGTCCTGTATCCTCTGGACGCACCTCCAGTCTCACTAACAGATGTCTCTCTGCTGCTTCCACTATGTTCCCATCCTTCCAGTTGCTTGGTCAATACCCTTGGCAAGCCCCTGAGAGGATGGCTGTCTAACCTCCATTTTCATTCCCTCCACGGTCTCCTAGCTCCTTTGCAGTGAGGAACATATTTTAAATAGTTAAGGAAGACTTGAATGAGAAAATAGCATTTGAGCTAAGATGTAAAGGAGCTGAAGCAATGAAAAGCCAGTTACCATTAAAGTTGTGACCCCATGTGTATCACAGTAGAACTGTTCCATAGGATTTTCTTAGCTGTAACCTTTATGGAAAATCACCAGGACTTTCTTCCACAAATTTGGCAGGACTGAGCCCTTCTAGAGGTTTCAGGGGAAGAGTCCATGTCCTTGCTCTTTTCATCTTCTAGAGGCCACTTGCATTCCTTGGCTCATGGCCCCTTCATCACGTTCTCCAACCTATTGTTCTGTCATCCTATCTCCTGCCACCCACTCTGATTGCTTGTCTTCCTGTTATAAGGAGCTTTATGTTTATTTTTAGAACCTATACAGATAATTCAGGCTGTTCTTCCCTTTTCAAGATTCTTAATCACATCTGTAACATTCTTTTTGCCCTATAAAATAACAGAGTACCGAAGAATAGAAGGTAGCCATCTTTGGAGACTGTTGGAGACTGTTACTCAGCCTTCACAGTGAGTAAGCTGGGAAGTGACATGATCTTAACTACTCACTCTGGCCGCTGTGACATGATAACGAATCCAGAAACTAATGAAATAATCCAGACAAAAGGTGAGAGTGGACTAAGGTGAGACATGGCGCTGTGGTGAAAATGTACTGCTGCCTGGATTTGCTTTTGAGTCAGATGTGGGGTGAGAAAGAACAGAAAATCACAGTGACTCCAAGGGTTTTGCCAAGTGATTGGAAGGATGGGGAACATAGTGGAGATAGTAGAGAGACATCTGTTAGTGAGACTGGAGATGTGTCCAGAGGATACAGATGCTGTTTAAAGCTTGATGAGATCACCAAGTGAAAACAGAAGATAGCCATGGGTTCTGTAGGAGGTCAAAATGACAGCCAGTAAGAAATGGAAAGAGATGGAAAAGGAACTGTTCATGAGGAAAGAGAAAGCCAGGAGAGTGAACGACATTCTGGGTCACATGAACTGAGGAGCAAGTGCTAACTCTTGGGATCTACAACGTCAAGACTACTGGGGACCTTAAGGAAAGTGTTTGATGAAATGGTGGGTCTGAATGTCTGATAGTGGTGAGTTTAAGAAAGTGTTGGAGATAGAAGTTGAAGACGGCACGTGTGGTAGGTAAAGGAAAAGACGGGCTCAGCCAAGCCAAGTGCCGTTGAGTTGGAGCCAACTCACGGCGACCCTAGGGGCGATGGTAGAACTGACCCCCAGAGCACTCGAGGATGAACTCAAGAGAGAGCTTATGTTAGGATGTGTGCAGGTGGCAAAGATCCAATGGAGAAGAAACAATGGAGAGAGGGAGACCTGAACAAGACGTGCTTCTAGTCTGTAGACCTGTAGACCTGGTGGACTGTGACAAAATAAAATTTCTCTTTTTAAAGCCATCCACTTGTTGTATTTCTGTTATAGAAGTGCTAGATGACTAAGACGGTGCTGAATAAGAACACCGTTGTCCTAATTTTACTTACAAAAACATTAGTAGCACATTAGCTACAGAGGGGTATGGAGATTGTCAGCAAGATTTCTCATTTCCGGGGAAGCTTATGAACTTGGGAGTGGGGCCAACTGCTTCCTCATACCTGGGAGCTAGTGCTGTGAGACTGGTTTGTTTCCCGGCATTTTAAGGTCCCTTTCCCAAACTGGTCACCACGGCTGTTGGCACGTCCTTTCTTGCCTTATTATGTACCAAGATGTCCAAGGAAAACTACAGAAGTTTCTTGCAGTCTCCCCTTGCTTGCCATTTCTGAAAGCCCAAAGTCACTGAAGAAGGGCTGTTGGGTGCATAGGATTTGAAGGTTGGTGGGCCCTGCAAGTAGTGGGTCTACCATTCAGGGCTTGGCAAGACCCTGACAGGATGACTGTCCAACCCCACTTTCGTTTCCTCCACTGTTTGTCTCCTAGATCCTTTGCAGTGAGGAAAACATATTTCGTTTGGAGAGGAGCTTTATGGGGATGAATCAGGAAGCTCGGTCTGAAGGGCTCAGCAGTGTGCCTACATGTGGTTCTTTTGAATTGTTTCATTCCTTTGTTCAACTCTAACCCGCCAGACTTATAACTGAGAAGTCTTATAGAATAAAACTCTTTCAGAAGGGTCTGGAAGGCTGAAAGAGCCCAGCTCCATGGATTACATCCCAAGAAATGAATTCTGGCATTTGAAGGGCCTGAAGAATTGAAGTCATAGTACATCTGTACTCAAATGGTAAATTCGCAGTGAGGGCTCTGGAAAGAGAATCTCTGAAATACGGCTTAACAATCTATCCCAGTCTTGGCTATGGTATTTACTAGTTTTGTATCTTGAGTCAAGCCTCAACTTTTCCAGAACTTAATTTTTTCATAAGTAAAATTAGGACAACGGTGTCCTTATTCAGCACCGTCTTAGTCATCTTGCGCTTCTATAGCAGAAATACAAGTGGATGGCTTTAAAAAGAGAAATTTTATTTTGTCACAGTCCAGCAGGCCAAACATCAAAATTCAGTGTATTGGCTCCAGGAAAAGGCTTTCTGCTGGCTCTGGAGAAAGGTCTTTGCCATCAATCTTCCCCCAAACTGGGAGCTTCTGAGGTGTGGGGACCCAGGGGTCCTTTCCAAAGGACACACTCTCATTCATCCTCACTTCTTGGTGATATGAGGTCCCCAAATCTTGGCTTGCTTTCTTTTATATCCCAAGATACCACCTCAAGGCTCAGTACAATTTTACACCTTGAGGCCTGGCCTACCAACACAACTGCCACCCATCTTCCCTCATTAGCATCATAGAGACAGGATTTACAACACGGGGAAACATCACACAGTGCCAGGAATCATGCTGTAGCCAGCTGGCTATACACATTTGAGGGGGGACACAATTCAATCCGTGACAAGCACTATGACCATTTGTGACAGTAATAGGACCCCAGGGAATCACTCCTTTCTGCATGCACCCTAGGTAGCCCCTCCTACGTTGATTCTGGGCTTAGCCTTTGGATTTGCTTTAGCCAATGTGGCATTAGGAAACATCATGCAGGTGGAGGCTCTAAACGTGCTGTGCGCTGGACCTTGTCTTCTTGTGTTACCCAAGGCTACTGTGTGACGAAGCTCGGGCTACCCCCTTAGAGACACGTGACTCAGCTGTCAGCCAGCCTGCCCATGTGCCTGAGGCAGTCTTACATCAGCCTGTGCTGACTGAGCTTCCAGATGACTATAGCCACATAAATGATTTCAACTGAGACTGAGGACCTTTGGGCTGAGCCCAGCCTAAATGGCTAACCTGCAAGTCAAAATCTAGAAGCCAAAGTCCACTAGGAAAACACTTGTAGTCACACAAAGCGTTATTTAACTTGCGTCAACAAAAGAAATATCAGAGGAACCTGTAAGAGGGATTTGTAGAGGACTGGTGTGTGCTGGTGATCCTACAAGATTTTAGGGAAGCAGGGGCTAATTTTGATTGGATGCTGTCAAAAAGTGGATACAACTCGATGAGTGGACTTCTTGGTAATTTTTATCTATGAAGTAGAGGATTAAAGTGTAATTAGAGTTGTCATTGGTAACTCATATTACCTAAAAGAGAAGGATGTTCAGTTATTTTGAGGTTGCAAAGTGTCCTTGTTGCTGTATAGTTTCAAGCATGACCACAAAGTAGTCTTGTCTCTTTCTTACTCCTCCACAGTCTAAGAATGGCCTTGTCTGTGAAACAATGCACATTCAGGAACACAACAGCACACAGCAGCTAGCTGTTGGGGCTGTTTTTCACTTTTCCACATGAATATTGTACAAATAATGCTATTGTCTTATGCCTTTAAGTTCAGGAATAGTTTGTAATTCAGTGATGGATAACTGACACGAGCACTTTGCAATGCTCAAAGTGTAGTCCTGGCTTTCTAAGCCCTACTGTGGCCCCAAATTAGTGAGATTTTGCATGTGAGGAGTCAATGAGGACCTGCCATGGACAACAAACAAGACAGACCTCAGAGGACTACGGTGGCCACACACCTGGCAGCCGACCCCGCCTGTTCAACCACCTCCTGCTTTGAGTCTGGCTCTGCTTCTTTCAGATGGTGCTTCCTTGAACTGGACCATGATGTTCCATCTTTTCTTCCCAGCCTCTGTCCACCCACGGCCCTCTTCTGACTTGCAGGGGCAGTAAGGCCAAGGACGGTCTCCCTTGGTTAACCACTTCTTGGTTAACATCTCCGACAGGCATAGGAAAGCCTGTAGCTGTCTGTGCACAGTCTAATGTGCTCACTGAGCCTTCCATGGGTTCAATCCTCGTAAATGATAGTGGAGCCAATCTGGGTTCTTTTGGTAGATGGTTGTGTGTCCTTGCTCTGGGTGTGGAATTGCTGGTCTATTTTATGGAGACACAACTGGGGAGTAATCATTCTTGGTTATTGTTTGACCTCTCACATGGCCAATAAACCAAGAGTGAACTCTTCTGTTTTGTGACTAAGTACTTTGAGCTTAAATCACTGTCTGTCAGACCCTGGTCATAAATCTCCTAAGGACAGGCAATGCTTCTTGAAGTCACTTCTTTCGCCAAAACCTTAAGTGAAGTGAAGGGGTGAACGAGACGGTAAGTCTTGTCCTCCTTTTATGAATACTCTATAGGCTGATTCCTACTGACAGTTTAAAAATTGACTCAAATTTAACAAACTTCTAAACCACAAGAATGTGTTTTTTCCAAAAGCAGTCAGTTCATCAGAATCTGTCAGTCACGTACAGAAAGATCTGGATGACTGAAAAGCAGTCACTTGTACTGGCTTCACAAAAAGGAAGAAAGTAAATCCCAGTGGGAACACTTGTGACATTTGCCTTGGTTCAATAGGTTCTTGAAAGAAAATGAGGAGCTCTTGTTTCGTTTAAGTGTGCTGAATTGAATTTTACATGAAAAATTATTATTACTGATCACAGGGGGCTTTTGAATTTAATAGACCCTCTTTCCTTCCTTCTTACTCTGTCAACCCCAGCACAGAATCAAACGCTAACTAATTGCAAAGTCATGTGTATCAATTCAACCATAATAAGCTGAATCATTCATTCCTGGCTGTAAATGCCACCAGGGCTCCCTCAACAGACTGGGAGGCAATATCAATATTAAGATAGAAATTAAAACCATACTTTGAAGCCACAGTAACTCAGCAAAGTATTTCCACCGTGGATAAAAATATCCACCAGCCAGATTCCTCTGTATGTCCCCTTCTCTCTATCATGTAAGGTTTCGTGTGCCGGTGTCTTTGCTTGTATTAATGTACTTCCATCCACCTCACAAGACGGATTTGAGGAACCAATGATAAAATGTAAAATTGCTTTGAAAACTCTAAAACTGTATATGAAGAGGTATTTCCTATCAAATTTTATAGATGCATTTAATTTTTTAATTTCATGAACTCTCACTGTGATTGTATTACAGTGAGATAAATGGCAGCAGCTTAAAACCCATGCTTCCCACAGGAATAAACTGTGAGTTCCTTGAGCAGAAAAATCATTTTCAACTCATTTATATAACCACAGTGAAATGAATCCCCCAAGGAAAGTGCCTAGGAAATGGTCACATAAATATATGGATGATATGTGAGTTGACTGGATGTGTGGGTATACGTATGTATGGATGGATAGATGGCTGGACAGACAGATGGATAGACTAACAGATGGATGGATGCAAGGACAAGATGGCATGCATCGACATGGATATTCAGGTGTGAAAATAGTAAAACAATTCTACTTTCGTTGATAAAGAGCCCTTGCCTTTACTTCTTAAGTGCCCCTGCTGTCCTGGCTTCTCCCCTGGGGCCTTCAGGTCTTTTTTCAAATCAAGCTACTGAACAGTTTCCTAGCACAGCAGTCACAACCACTCACAAGCTTTGTGAAACATTTTGACTATCACTCCTAATTGAATGTACGACCGGGATGGTTACTACTTGTATCCACTTAAGTAGGCTATGATGCCCAGCTGTTTAGCCAAACACTAGTCTGCATGTTGCTGTGAAGGCATTTTGTAGATGTGATTAACATTTATAATAAGTTGACTTTAAACAAACCAGTTTAACCCCAGTAATGTGAATGGGCCTCATCCAATCAGCTGAATGACTTAAGAGCAGAAACCGAGTTTCCCAGAAAAGAAGGAACTGTGTTTGTTGTTGTCATGGATTGAATTATGTCTCCCCGCATTTCTCCACAAACATGTGTGTCAAGTTTTCTGTGCCATGATTCCCTGTACTGTGTGATGTTTGTGTGTGCTGTGAATCCTCCCTCTGTGGTATTGATGAAGAAGGATGTATGACAGCTGTGTTCATCAGTCAGGGCTCAATTTTTAAGACTATATGTGTTTTGATGCAATCTCTTGGGATATAAAAGAAGTGAGCAGAGAGACAGGAGAACCTCATACCACCAGGAAAGAAGCATCAGGAGCAGAGTGGATCCTTTGGACTCAGAGTCCCTGTGTCTGAGAAACTCCCAGTCCAGAGGAAGAGTGACAAGGACCATCTTCCAGAGCCAACAGAGAAAACCTTCCCCTGAAGCTGACACCCTGAATTTGGGCCTTTATCCTGTTTCTTTGTGAGAAAATAAATTTATCTTTGTTACAGTTATCCACTTGTGGTGTCTCTGTTGTAGCAGCACTAGATGACTAAGACAGCTGTATATCAGCCTCAGAAGATGGAGCTCATTCTTTGCCGTGCTTTGGGAGAAGTGTTGTCTCACATGAGCTCTGCTCCAGCCATGTAGATCACTGTCATGATGCCACTTAGAACTCTGGGACTGCCACCCTATGCTAGTGCCATCATCTTACTGGCTTTGGCAGAGGTGGAGCACAGCTCCATTTCCCTTCAGTTCCCCACAACACTCTTTAGGCAGCTGATGGTACCCAGAACTACACACACACACACACACACACACACACACACACACGTACTTCCAAAGATGAACAATAACATTCAAAATCAAAATAGCGTAGCAATAGAATTGGAGAAAATATTTTTCTAAGAACACATATTCCACTGTTCTTGCTGGCACGTGAGGTGGCCCTTTCATTACTGTGTCCTTTTGTCCACCCTCAGCTTTCCGGGCCAGGCCCACCATACAAAGGAAAGGGCACCTTCATGTCACTTATCAAACAGCTGAGAGCTTCAGTTGACACACACTAGGTCAGAATTGTCTTGGAGCAGATTGGAGGTCTTGTGAAGGGGTTCTCCTCTGTCCCCTCTCCTCTCTCCTCCTCAGGAGCTCTGTCAGCAGAAGAGTCGCCTAAGATCTATTCTCAGGGTTGGAAGGCAGGGAGAGGACCCCTCCAGTGCCAGGTATATCCCTTTCTGCTGGGCATCACTTTTTCTTAAAAGCAAAGGATGAATCATCTACTATTTGGAAACTTTTATCAAAGGGAATTTTCCACAAGAAACACAAAAGTTATGGTCCCAGAGTATGCACCGTACAAAAGACTGACACAGCAAAGGCCAGGCAGCAAAATGTATCCATCACTGCTGCATTTTAAGGAGAAAAACATAGTTGTGTCATCCTTCAACAGAGGATGTATTAAATGGTATTTCATAATTAGCTTCCACTCCTCTGACACAAAGAATAAAAGAACTGGAATATCTCAATTCCCTCTGACAGAGTGCCAGGCAAGAAGCATGGCATTAATGTCAGGGCAGCCACCTTCAATAGCACCTGCCAAATCTAAAGTGGAGATGTTCTTCTGACACAATTATTCTCTCTTCCCTTACCATGACAGAGCTGGCTGACTCTTCCTGTTCAGATTCAGTATTTCTTGTTATGTTTTTCTTGACAAAGCATAATAACTATAATGTCAGCAGTAACACGTTAGAAGACATAAACATAGCACAGATGAAAGAAGCCTTCAGTGTTTGCTGAATGCACCAATCATGTGGCTCTCCAGGGTAACAGGGTTCATTTGGATCATCATTAACTGGCAGAGACCAGAGGTAGACTCCTGCTCTTTTCTTCCACCCCTGCCCCCAGCTCCCTCAAGATAAAGTGAGTTCCCACACAGGATTCGCCTCATACTCATAGCTCTTGCAGAACTCAGCTCCTACCCAGTGAAGCATTGAGCCATCAGCCTCCCCAGGAAGGATTGGCAGTCTGGCTCCCAGCGGTGGTGGCTGTCACTGAGAGTATGGACTGTGCTGGCTGCAAATGTTTGTCTGACCGCTTTACCCTGGGCTGACAATCTAGGCACGGGAGGTGGACCAGTCCCCTTAGTCTGAACTGAGAGTTCTTCTCACTAGCAGATAATTTCTATAATCCTAACAATCACAGATCTAAAAAAAAATTGCCTTGGCCTAATCACTCCAGAGATGCGCAGAGAGAAGCAGAGGAATAAGAGCCTCTTCCAATCTTCCTTTCGTCGGTGGCACAAATGGCTCACACTCAAGTGAAAAGAAAAAGAAAAATATCCACTCGCGGGGAGTCAGTTCTGATTCACAGTGACCCTCTAGGACAGAGAAGAACTACCCCGTATGGTTTCCAGTGAGTGCCTCGGGGATTCAAACTGAACTGACCTCCTGGTGAGCAGCCACAGCACTTCAGCATACTACCACGTTCCCTACACTCAGTTGATAACCTATTAGTTGATGGTTTGAACTCATGCAACGGCGCCTCAGAAGAAAGGCCTAACAGTCTGCTTCCGTAAACATGATGGGCAAGAAAACCCTATGGAGCAGTTCTACACTGTATCACATGGGGTCACTATGAGTCAGAATCGACAGGATGGCAATGAGTTTGGTTGGGTCTTGGGTTTGGGTTTCCATTGTCTAGGCT
Source organism: Heterohyrax brucei (assembly GCA_028571685.1). Taxonomy (NCBI): domain Eukaryota; kingdom Metazoa; phylum Chordata; class Mammalia; order Hyracoidea; family Procaviidae; genus Heterohyrax; species Heterohyrax brucei. Next base: position 45,400,355 of record CM053152.1, read on the forward strand.
TTACAATCACAAATCACCTGATAGCAGTCAAGGTCTGTTTATGAAAAAGGAAATTTAAAATAAGGTGGTGGTTGATGAGGTGATAGGAGAGGAGAGGATCCCCACCGGGGAGCAGGGGGAAATGCAGCTCAACCACAGCGGGAAGCCTCTGACAACCCAGGCCCTCGAGACAATGGGAGGAGGGGGTGTCGCCAGAGCCCAGAAACCAGGTCTTCCAGCAGATGCCGAATATGGGCAGACAGCCCAGTCGGAGCTGGGACCACGACGGATGTGCTGTCGGTAGAAACTAGAGTCCCGGCGGAAGCACAGTCATTGCTGAGCGTAGGAAGCAGAACCAGAAAGGAAAAGGGAAGCACCCATCTCCTTTCTTCCCTCCTTCCTGTTTTCCTCCAGGTCTCCTAGGGCTCCCGCCCACTAGGTAAGGGAGCCCGGAAATTTAGTTCCCTGTGTGTACAGTGGAGGAAACCCCAGTGGCATAGTGGTTAAGTGCCATGACTGCTAACGAAAAGGTCAGCAGTTCCAATCCGCCACGTGTCCTCGGAGACCCTATGTGGCAGTTCTACTCCGACCTATAGACTTGCTATGAGTTGGAATTGACAAGGCAGGAGTGGATTTGATTCGTTCGGGTGATCAAAACAGGAAACAAGGACAGGCTGTGAATGGAGCTGAAACACACCAGCGGCCAGTCTTTCTCCTTGGTTCACAGACCATGGAGACTAAGACTGGGCGCATAGGTGACCGCCTCATCACAAACTCCAGCTCTGCCCTTCTGGCTCCATCACACCCTGGAAACGGGAGAAAGAACGTGCATAGGGAAAGGTCTGCTCAAGTGCTGAGTAAAAAGAAGATCCTAAAAAGAATTTCAGAGAACCAAACCCCAAGGCCTGAGACGGTCATTAAAAGGAGTTTGCTTAGGTTGTACTCCTAAGGATGGTATAAATTTGGGGGTTTGAGGGTTGGGGGTTGTCTCAGAAAGCACCGGAAATCTAATCCCCCGCATTGTATTGGAAACCTGGGCTAGAGGCGGGCCACGATAAAGCAGAGGGAAAGAGATCAGACCAGGGCTTCCAGCTATATAAGGGTGATTTTGCAACCATATCATGTGCTTGCATTTGACAAACTCATGTTACTTGAACTACGTATGCTTTGCACTCTAATAAATTAATTCTCACAGGTGATACGGCTTGTGGTGCTGTTGTGAACTGGGCTAGCTAGGCTGCCTGGACTGCAGGTCTAATGCCCGTGGTTCACTCCTGTGGCCCTGAACTTGTTGTGTAACCATTCAGAACTTCTTCCACTTTTGGAAGATGGGGTTCCAGGATCCATGGTGGGGATGACACAAGGCAATGAACCATAAAGCACTTAGGGCAGAGCCTGGCTTCCTATAAAGTTCCCATGAGGCAGGTTTGGTCTATAGGAGAGAGAATCCTCTCACAGCCTCAGGCAGAGCTACCTGTCCGGCCCATCCCAGGTGAGCAATGACCTCCTGCTTCCTGCCTTTACAGCTGGATAATAAAGGAGTCCCCACAGCAGAAGGGAGAGATTGTAGGTGGCGAATGACCTTCTGAGCCTGTGGCTCCTTCATCAGGAGAAACAAATCATGGCATGTCGGGGCAATGCTGGAAGCAGAAGGAGATCAGAGGAAGTATTTTCACTGGCAAAATTTATAGCCTTTAGATGCCCACGAAGGTCCTGCAGCATGGCTTGTATTGTTGGTTGAAAAAGAAAACAAGCTAATAGACGGAAACAGGAGAAATTCTGTGCTGCTCCCACTGCTGAGGAAGCTGGCAGCAGTCCAGGACCCAGGCACCCTTGAGGATGGGGAACAGCTGGGATGGGGGGGAGTGGAGAAGCAGCCAATGGGCCTGCGAAAATGCTCAGATGTCTCTGAACCTCCCAGGCTCCCTGCCTGGCCTCCGCAGGCAGCCTCGCCAGCTCCCTCCCCCCATGACAGTGGGGTGGGCAAGGGAGGCTGAGGCAGCTGGTGAATTAACTACTGGATATCCAAGGGCATGGAGGGGGCCTGGGCCGGCACACAGAAAGGACATGCCACTGGGTGGACAGAGGCCAGGGTTCTGCGGAAAGAGCCAGAAGGCAAATTAGTAGAACACAAAATTCCTTTTAGTCTTCCTGAAGGAAATCGATTCCTTGACAAGGAACTCAGGCTGCTTCATCTGAAATTTTAAGCTATGGTCTTATGACAGGATTGTATTTCTTCCCAGCTCACCAAACCACTGCCACGGTGTCATCATACTGTCAGGATAACATCACACTGTCATCATACTGTCACACAGCTCTGTAATCTTTTCTAGTGTCTAAATAATGACCATTAGAAAAACAAGACAAAACATACAATTCTTGGAGGATGGAGAGAGAAAGGAGCAAGGAGAGAAGGTTCTGGAAACTCAAAGGATGGCCACAGTTGCTGAGTCTGTGATGCAAAAGGCAATATCCATTTACAAACTTCGGGTATCACCAGCTGAAGGGCTAAGAGACTCTGCTGAGCTCTGTCCCTCACTGTCTGGAGTGGCAAGTACTGATAAAACTGGATGGGTTACATGCTCCAGCAGAGGACAGCAGGTCTGTGCCCAGGTACAAAGCTGAGCGTAGCAGAAGGGAGGGATCACTCTGACCAGGGTCTGATTGCATGTCTGGGTAAAGGGGCATTTGGATGGAGCTCAGAGGCCAGCACGACAGGTAGAGTTGGAGGCTGGGTCAGGGCGTTTCAGGGTGGGGACAGAGCTTCAGCAAAGAGGCAAGGTGGACCACCCTGTTCTGGAGGCAGAAATTGTTCCGGTGCATCTAGAGTGGTGAGTTTCTGGAAGTGTCTTTCGTCAGCTGGTACACATTGTCTTAGTGTCAACATGTAACAGGTAATTCAAGTTTACTCAGTATTCACTCTATTGAACTTCTGGGGTAGTAGGGCGAATCTGAGTGTCATCTGACTGAGCCAGCAAAGGAAGGTGGTTCCCAGGTATTCTCAGTGAGGTGGGAGCATGGAAGAAGCAACAGGGACCTTGGAGGACAATCCCTAGTGACAAGCTATGACAACTCTATGAGTTGTTATAGAATCTAATTCTACAAAAACTATCACCCAGCCAACTTTGCCCCCACTTACCACCACCCCCCACAAACACAGGCATCCTGAGCCTCTTGCCAGCACTGCCCACAGTGGTCAACATCTGTGGGTCTGCTATGAGGTCTCCCCAAATTGACACTAGACTTGCATATCCAGGCCATTCCCCACAGTACGCCCTGACACCTGAGAGCTGCCACACAGGACTGCTGCAGTGTGAACCTGTCTCCACAGGTACAATGCTATAAAAACATGCTATACATTATAAATACTAAAATTGATCACAAAGGTAAACTAAAATATAATGTAAAAACACACTTTTACAAACATTTGTTAAGATTAAATGTTTAATATACAAGCTGCCATGAGTAGTCTCTTGGGCAGATTTTTTGCTTAGATTAAACTAGCTGGCACTATTATTTTGTTGTGGCTGATTTTGAGTTGAAAGAAAATGAAGAAAAGCTTTTTTTCCTCATCCTCTTTCCCTTCTTTCCACTTCAGTCTTTTTTAAAAAAAAATTTCATAATCTATAAGATACTACAAAATATCAATAAGAAGAAGATAAACCATCCAATTAAGCGATGGGCAAAGGAGATGGACAGATACTTCACTAAAGAGGAGATCCAGGCAGCCAAAAAACACATGCGGACATGTTCACGATCTTTAGTTATTAAAGAAATTCAAATCAAGACAACAATGAGATACCATCTCACCCCAACAAGATTGGCCATGATCCAGAAAACACGAAACAACAAATGCTGGAGAGCCTGTGGAGAAAGTGGAACCCTCCTACACTGTTGGTGGGGTTGCAAAATGGTCCAGCCTCTTTGGAAGGCAATCTGGCGCTTCCTTAAAAAAATGGATATTGATATAGCATTTGACCCAGTAATTCCACTACTTGGAATATATCCTACAGATTCAAGGCCTTTCACACCAATGGACACATGCACCAGAATGTTTATCGCGGCACAGTCCACAATAGCAAAAAGGTGGAATCAACCCAGATGCCCAACAATAGAAGAATGGATAGGTAAACTGTGGTACATATACTCAATGGAGCACTACGCAATGATAAAGAATAACGATGATTCCAGGAAACATCTCCTAACCTGGTTTCAACTGGAAGACATTATGTTGAGTGAGAGTAGTCAGTGACAAAAGGACAAATACTGTATGAGACCTCTACGATAAGATCTCAAAAACAGACTTGTGTATAGAAGAAAAGACTCTTTGACAGCTGCAAGGGAGGGGAGGGAGGGAGGGCGAGGGGGGGGAGGGTTTAGTTTAGGTAGTTACTAGAAATCTAGTTGGGAGAAAGCGGTGACAGCACACATTAGGAACAAGAACAACATTAAGTGGACTTCAGCATAACTTGAGTACTCCTTCCATCTTAACTCAATATTGCAAGGATAGAGTAGCTGGGGCAGGGGACGTGGGACCATGCTCTTAGGCGAATTCCGGGCCAATTGGCACAACTAGCATTTTGCTAAGAGAGCTCTCTGCACCCCACATCAGTGAGTGGCATCTGGGGTCTTAAAAGCTGCCAAGCTGCCATCCGAGGACACAGCAAATGGTCCCAACACAGCAGGAACGGATGCTCACTGAGGGCCAAAATGGCATGCGGTAAAGACAACCGAGAAGACAGAGAGACCCACAAGAGTGGGTGCCTACATCGACCTGGGACCGGAAGAACCGGATGGTGCCCGGCCACCACTAGTGATAGCCATGACAGAGCTCACAGAGAGGAGCCTCACTGGCAGCACAAGAATAAAAAGAGGTGCATCATGAGATCTCCACTAAAAGACCTCAATTGATGGTCCAGCGGTTTTGGGGTTCCTCTGAGAGCATGGCCCCCGGCCCTGATGCTGCCCGTTCCCATAAATTATAACAAAGGCCCACTCTTTGGACAGGAATGGAATGGACTTGGCAATGCAGAGTAATCATATATTGGAAGCACTTTATGGTTCTATACATCTATAGGATATCGTCTTGCTGACCTCTGGCTGGAGGAAGGGGAGTGGACGGAGAGGAGGGGAAAGGAGACTGTTGGGAGGATGAGACATGTATGGAGCAGAGAGGAGTAGTGTGCAGTCACCGGACAGGGAGAGCAGTGGAAGCTGCTTATAGGGGGGCATGTAAATTTACATGTGAATGTACATTTTCACTCAGTTATGTTAAATAAAAATAAAAAAATAAAAAAAAATTTATTGTGAAAGTTTACATAGCAAATTAGGTTCCCATTTAACAATTTCTACACAAATTGTTCTGCTACTATTCATAAGGTCTTCCTGGCTAATTCTATTCAGAAGTAGACTGCCAGGTCCTTCTTGCTAGTCTGTCTTAGTCTAGCAGCTCAGATAAAACCTGTCCAACATGGGTGACCCTCCTGGTTTCTGAATGCCAGTGGCATAGTTTCTAGCATTACAGCAACACACAAACCCCCACCTTATGACAAACTGACAGACAAGTAGGGGAATTAAATATACTACATCTGTGGAAAGAAACTATGAAAAAGTTCAAAATCATCATCAGAGCAAGTCCAGGGGCCATTTGCAGCATAGACCATCAACTGCTCATATGTAAATCAAAGTGAAGAAAATTAGAACAACTCCACGAGATTCAAAGTACAGACTTGAATATATCCCACTGAGCTTACAGACCATCTCAAAAATAGATATGACACATTGAATACTAATAAACAAAGATCAGACAAGTTGTGGAATAACATCACACATGAAGAAACTGAGAGGTCTTTAAAAAGACAGGAAAGAAAGAAAAAAACAAATTGGATGCCAGAAGAGAGTCTGAAACTTGCTGTTGAACATCAAGTAGCAAAAGCAAAAGGAAGAAATAATAAAGTAAACGAACTAAACAGAAGATTTCAAAGGACTGCTTGAGAAAACAAAATAAAGCACTATAATAACATGTGCAAAGACCTAGAGATAGAAAACCAGAAAAAAACACTCTGCGTTTCTTAAGTTGAAAGAACTGAAGAAAAAATTCAAGCCTGGAGTTGCAATAGTGAAGGATTCTATGGGGGAAACATTAACCAATGCAGGAAGCACCAAAAGAAGATGGAAAGTATACAAAGTCATTAAAGAATTGGTCAACATCAAAAAATTTCAAGAGATAGCACATGATCAAGAAAGCATGGTACTTAAGAAGGAGTCCAAGCCACACTAATGGCATCAGCAAGGAACAATGCTTCAGGAATTGATGGAATATCGAATGAGATGTTTCAACAAATGGATGCAGTGCTGGAAGTGCTGACTCATCTACGCCAAGAAATTGGGAAGACAACTACCTGGCCAATCACCTGGAAGAAATCTATATTCCCAAGAACTGTGATCCAACCAAACATGAAAATTATTGAACAATATCATTAGTATGACACTCAAGTAAAATTTTGCTGAATTCATTCATACACTGCAGCTGCAGCAGTGTATTGACATAGAAGAGCCAGAAATTCAGTCCAGATTCAGAAGAGGATGTGAAACCAGGGATATCATTGCTGATGTCTGATGGATCTTGGCTGAAAGCAGAGAATACCAAAAATATGTTTATTTGTGTTTTACTGCCTATGCAAAGGCAGTGAATTGTATGGATCATAACAAATTATAGGTAACATTGCAGAGAACAGGAATTCCAGAGCACGTACTTGTGCTCATCTCTGTACATGGTTCAAGAGGTAGCTATTAGAACAGAACAAGGGAATACTGAGTGGTTTAAAGGCAGGAAAGATGTGCATCAAGGCTATATGCTTTCACCATACGTTTTCAGTCTGTATGCTGAACACATAATTTTGAATAGCTGGACTAGACAAAGTAGAACAAGGCATCAAGATTACAGAAAGTTTCATTAACAACCTGTGTTCTGCAGACGTAAACCTTGCTTGCTCAAAGTGAAGAGGACTTGAAACATTTACTGATAAAGATCAAAGACCGTAGCCTTCAGTATAGATTACATCTGAATAAAAAGAAAACAAAAATCCTCACAACTGGACCAATAAGCAACATCCTGATAAAAGGAGAAAATGCTGAGATTGTCAAGGATTTCATGTCACTTAGATCCCATGGAAGCAGCAGTCAGGAAATCAAAAGACATATTGCACTAGGTAAGTCTGCTGTAAAAGACCTCTTTAAAGTGTTGAAAAGCAAAAATATTACCTTGGAGACTAAGGGGTGCCTGACCCAAGTCATGGTACTTTCAGTCACATCATATCCATGCAAAACCTTGACAATGAATAAGGAAGACAGAAGAATTGATGCCTTTGAATTACTGTGCCAGCAAAGAATACAGAACATGCCACAGACTGCCAAAAGAGTGAGCCAATCCGTTTTGGAAGAAGTACGAGAATAGCTCCTTAGAATCGAGGATGGCAAGACTCCTTCTTGCATATTTTGGACACCTTATCAGGAGGGATCAGTCCCTGGAGAAGGACGTTGCACTTGGTATAGTGGAGGGTCAGCCAAAGAGAGGAAGACCTTTGAGGTGATGGATTGACATGGTAGCTTCAACAATGGGCTGTAGCATAGGAATGATTGTGGGCATGGTGCAGGAACAGGCAGCATTGTACATAATGTCGCTATGACCTTGGCACGGACTAAATGGCACCTAACAACAACAGCACATAAATTGCTCAGTTACTTTTTTGCAATGTGTCAGCATTCTCATTAATTCCATTCCAGCTGTTCCATTTCCAGTAATTTAGTTTCTCTGGCCCCTTACCTTCTTATTTTTACTTCAGAATAACTGCCAACCATTTAGTCTTATACAGATGATTTTTTAGAGATGTAAAGTAGTCACAGATCATATTCTTTACTTTATGAGCCAATCTGTTATTTAGCTAAAAGGTGACCTCAGGTGATAGTTTCAATTCAAAGTTTAAGGAGTGTCCCAGGGAGTTCTCTAGTGTCAACCTGCCCAGAGAGTCTGGATGTTTTAATAATCTGAGTTCTGTTTCACACTCTTCTTCCTTTCTATCAGGATCTGTCTATTGTGGCCCTGATCAGAACAGTAGGTAGTGGTAGCTGGGTACCATATAGTTCTTCTGGTCTCTATGTAGGTGAGGCTGTAGTTCATATACACTACTAATTCTTTAAACTATTTGATCCCTGAGTCTTTGGTTTCCTTCTTTTTTCTTTGAATGAGTAGAGACCAATAGTTGTATCTTACATGACCACACACAAGCTTTTAAAACCTCAGACATTACTCACCAAATTAGGATATAGAACACAAGATTTAAGAACTGTGTTATGACAGTTGATGAAACTGTCCCACAAGACTATATGGTTCTAAGCCTTCAGATCTAGAAAATCAACCTTACAAGTATTTTGTTACATTTAAAAGTATCCATAACTGAGTCACCTATGTGATTTATTGTATCTATGAATACATATACATGCACACACAGAGGTGTACACGCCAATTCAGTCTTAAAGCCATTTGATATGGCAGAGAAAGGCAGGCAGGAGCAGGCACATCAGAACCCAAGTAGGGTAAGGAGGGCATTCCAAGTGGGAGAGCATCAGCACAGGAGAACACTGTTGTCTGAGGTGGGGGACTGGCTACGTACAGGGGAATTAGTCAAAGAAGCAGAAATATTGAGGGTAACAGGAGCACTCTTCTCCACGATTGAAAAGAGAGTTATAAATACGGAAAGAGAAAATGAGAAGAAATTCTACTGTATCGAATTGGAATTGGCAATATCATCATGAACTCCTGTTTTTCTATATTTATGTATGTTGTTAGGTGCTGTTGAGTTGATTTCAACAAATTGCAACCCCTGTGACAAAGTAGAACAGCCCCCATAGAGTTTTCTAGACTGTTATGGGTGCAGATCAAGAGGTATTTATCCCTTGGAGACACTGGGTGGGTTCGGACTGCCAGCCTTTAGGTTAGCAGTCGAGTGCTTAATCATTATACCACAAAGGCCCCTTATATGTGTGTATGTCATTGTTGTTAGGTGCTGTCAAGTTGGTTCCAACTCACAGCAACCCTATGCACAACAGAATGAAACACTACCTGGTTTTGTGCCATTTCCACAATCATTTTTATGCTTAAGCCCATGGTTGCAGCCACTGTGTCAATCCATCTCACTGAGGGCCATCCTCTTCTTTGCTGACCCTCCACTCTACCAAGCATGCTGCTCTTCTCCAGGGATTGATCCCTCCTGACAACATGTCCAAAGTGTGTAAGACGCAGTGTCTCCATCTTTGCTTCCAGAACAGATCTATTTGTTCTTCAATATTCTCCAACACCACAATTCAAAGGCATCAATTCATCTGTCTCCCTTATTCATTGTCCAGCTTTCACATGCATATAATGCAACTGAAAATAGCACGGGTTGGGTCAGGTGCACCTTAGTCTTTAAGGTGACATCTTTACTTTTCAACACTTAAAAGAGGTCCTTTGCAGCAGACTTTCCCAGTACAATGTGTCTTTTGATTTCTTGACTGCTGCTTCCGTGGTTGTTGACTGTGGAACCCAGGAAACTTAAATTGTTCACAACCTCAATCCTTTCTCTGTTTATCATGATGTTGTTGCTTACTGCTCCAGTTGTGAGGATTTTTTTTTTCTTGATATTGAGGTGCAATTGATTCTGAATGTTGTGATCTTTGAGCTTCATCAGTGTTTCAAATCCTCTTCACTTCCAGCAAGCAGGGTTGTGTCATCTGCATAACGCAGGTTGTTAAAGAGGCGTCCTCCAATGTCTTCTTCATATAGTTCAGCTTCTCCGATTATTTGCTATGCACACAGATCAAAAAGGTATGGTGAAAGAATATAACCCTGATTCACGCCTTTCCTGACCTTAAGTCATGCAATGTTCACTTGTTCTGTTTGTACAACTGCCTCTTGATCCATGTACCGATTCCTTAAAAACACAATTAAGTGTTCTGGAATTCTCATTCTCCACAATGTTAGCCATAACTTGTTACGATCCACACAGTCTAACACTTTTGCATAGTCAGTGAAACACAGGCAAACCTCTTTCTGGTAATCTCTGCTTTTAGTCAAGATCCATCTGACATAAGCAGCGATACCCCCGGTTTCACATCTGCTTCTGAATCTGGCTTGAATTTCTGGTAGCTCCTTGTCAGTACACTGTTGGAGTCACTTTTGAATGACCTTTAGCAAAATTGTACTTGAGTTTGATATTAATGGTATTGTTTGGTAATTTCTGAATTCAGCTGGATCACTTTTCTTGGGAGTAGGCATAAATATGGATTTCTTCCAGTCAGCTGGCCGGGTAGCTGTCGTCTAAACTTTCTAGCACGAACAGTGAGCACTTCCAGCGCTGTATCCATTTGTTGAAACACCTCAATTGATATTCCATCAGTTCTTGAAGCCTTGTTTTTCACCAATGCCTTCAATGCAGCTTCAGCTTCTTTTCTCATTACCTTCAGTTCCTGATCTTATGCTACCTCTCCAAATAGCTGAACATCGACCAGTTCTTTCTGGTATAATGACTCTTTGTATTCTTTTCATCTTCTTTTGATGCTTCCTAAATCATTTCATATTGTCCCTGTAGAAGCCTTCAGTAATGCAACTCGAAGCTTGAATTTTTTTCTTCAGTTCCTTCAGCCGGAGAAATGCAGAGCATGTCCTTCCTTTCTGGTTTCCATTTCCAGCTCTTTGCACACATCATTACAATATTTGGTCTTCTTGAGCTGGCCTTTGAAATATTCTGTTCAGTTCTTTCACTTTGCCGTTCCTTTAGCTGCTCAGTGTTCAATAGCAAGTTTCATAGTCTCTTCTGACATCCGATTTGGTCTCTTTTTTTCGTTCCTGTCTTTTTAATAACCTCTTGCATTCTTCATGAATGACATCTTTGATGTCATTCTACAATTTGTCTGGACTTTAGTCATTAGTGTTCAACATGTCAAATCTGTTCTTGAGATGGTCTCTAAACTCAGGTGGGAAATACTCAAGGTTGTATGTAGGCTCTTGTGATCTGGTTCTGATTTTCTTCCATTTCAATTTTAACTTGCATATGAGCAACTGATGCTCTTTGCCATAGTCAGCACCTGATCTTGTTCTGACTACTGATATGGAGTTTTTCCATCATCTCTTTCCATAGATGTAGTCAGTTGGATTCTCGTGCATTCCATCTGGTGAGATGCGTGTATGTAGTCATCTTCTTCCTAGTCTGTCTTAATTGGGAAGCTCAGCTGAAACCTGTCTAACGTGGATAACCCTGCTGGTGTCTAAATACCAAGCATAACTTCCAGCACCACAACAACATGCAAGCCCCCACAATGTAACAAATTGGCAGACAAGTGGAGGATATATGTGTATAGGATCCCATAATGAGGAGATCAAATATACCTCACCAATGATGGGATAAATTGAAATCATGCACTACCTGATAGGATACACTGAGAAAAATGTGTCATTTCATGGTAGTCCTACAAAACTGTCACCTGAATTTAATCGTGTGATAACCATGGTTTTGAACAGGTCCAAGCCAGTTCTGTTAACAGCTTACAGCTTATGACACAAAAGAAATTTGACTTTTTTCAATTTGCTTATTTGGTATGATAATCAAAATGGAAAAATTATCCATCAAAGCCTTGAAATGGGAGACTCAGAGGAGATTTAGGGAGTTCTTTCAGGAGGCTGATGTGTGAAGTTTTTTATTATGAGCAGGAATGTGGAAAATGACCTGATGTAGTCAGCTGTCATCTTTGAGCAGGACACTGCCATCTTTGAATGGGGGACAGCTGTTTCCAGCTCTGCTCAAAATCCAATGGGCATGACATTTGGTTGCTATGCAACATGTACACTGCCCTTATTTTCTACAAGGAAAATTAAGTTTCTAGCATGGATTTAACCCATAATTTTTCCTGTTCCATCTCACTCAAATTTTTTAAACCTTAGGTCTGTTTCTGTGATGGTTACTTGTCCATAATTGAAGAACTGGTTGAAAGCCCTGGTGAAAACATTGTACCAACCCAAATTGAGAGATGTTCTGCAAGATACATCCATTGTCATGTAGTCAATTCAGACTCATAGCAACCCTATAGTACAGAGTAGAACTCCCCCTTAGGGTTTCCAAGGAGCAGCTGGTGGATTTAAACTGCCAAACTTTCATTTAATAGCCATAATCTTTAACCATCACACCACCAGTGCTCCTCTACAAGATACCAAACTAAACCAAATCCATTGCAGCAAGTTGATTCTGATTCATAGTGACCCTGTATCACAGAGTAGAACTGCCCCGTGGTTTCCAATAAGCTCCTGGTGGATTCAAATTGCTGACCTTTTGGTTGGTAGGTAGCTCTTAACCACTATACTACCAGGGTTTTCTACAAGACAACTGGCCTATAAATCAGAATCCACTCAATGGCAGCAGGTTTTTAACTTTGTTTGAAATAAAATGGAAGCTCTGGTGTGTAGTGGTTAAGTGCTACGGCTGCTAACCAAAAGGCTGGCAATTCAAATCTACCAGGCATTCCTTAGAAACTCTATGGGAGCTGTTCTACTTTGCCCTATAGAGTTGCTATGAGTCAGAATTGACACCATAGCAATGGGTTTGACTCAGGTTTTAAAATAAAATTTTTAAAAATTACACACTTAGATCTATCCTTTTCACAGGGTTTTGTGCATTAAGTAAAGCTATATTTCAAATAATCTATTTTTAAAAATAAAGCTTGGCACTCAGAAAAGGAGAATGTGGTTCAAACACATTGTAATATTGATTAGAGTCAACATTTTCCTAAAAATTGCTGCTATTTACACCTCAAAATTCTGCCATTGAACTTGAACATGGTTATGTATTTTCTTCTCTTGTCTTTTTTCCTCCAAATGATAAAACGATCCATTTTCTCAATTGTCAAGAACTGAAAAATGTCTTGTTCTCAAAGACACATCTGGGGTGCTAAGTGGCATAGCTAATGATGTTGCAACTAACATTCACATATTCTAGCAAAAATTATGCACAGAATCTGAGTGAAGGATATGTAAGCACTCACTCACTATTATTGCCCATTTTTTCCCCCAGAGTTAGAAATTTTTTGAAGGAAATAAATGAAAAAAAAAAACACTTTGTTGTGGATCTGTGGTAGTTAGGGAACCCCAGTGGCATAGTAGTTAAGTGCTGTGTCTGCTAACCAAAAGATCAGCAGCTCATATCTGACAGGCATTCCTTGGAAACTCTATGGGGTGATTCTATTATGACCTATAAAGTCACTATGAGTCAGAATGGTCTCAATGGAAGCGGATTTGGATTGTGTTTTGGTCTGTTGTAGGTAGAATTTTAAGATGGTCCCCGCGATCTTCAACCCTGAAGTTATTCTTCAATTATGTTACGTTATTTTGACAAAAGAAGAGATTATGTGGGTGATCCTAATCTAGTCATGAGTCCTTTCAATGCAGATATTTTCAGGAGTGTGATTGTAGAAGAAGAAATCAGAGATATTCCAGATGAAATAATTTAAGCAAGGTGTAAATATCCCTGAATCCATACTGAAATAAACAAATGACTGAATAAACAAATGGGAGACTGCTACTGTTGTTTGTTGTTACCACATTGGCTTTAACTCATGGTGACTTTGTTTATAACAGAAGAAAACACTGCCCAGTGTTGAGCCATCTTCATGATCATTGTTATGCTTGAATTATTGAAAGAAAAATTAGGGAGCCAAGATGGTGGACTAGACACACATCTCTTAATTCCCTCTGAAAACTAAAGCCTGGATTGATAACTGAACAAAGCATTCTGGATACACACTGAGCCCTAAGACAGTGTATAGGGCTGTCAGATTGGACTACATGCTATTAAATGAGAAACTTCTTCTTTCTTGCTGAGCCCCACTCCTGCTGACTGCAAGTACTGGAATTTTTAATTTGTTTTCTTTTTGTTGGCCAGTGGGCAGTGGGTGGGCATGAGCTGGCAGATATGTCAAGCTTCAGTGCTGAAGTGAACAGTGTGTGGCACAATGAAGAGACAGTGTCTGGGGTAGCCACATTTTGAGAGCTTGGTGGTGGACTGAGAGCACCACAGCCCCTCCAGCATCTCTTTTCTGAGCTCTGCCGTAGATTCTGCTGTTTTGTGGCAAGAGGGACAGCTTGACCAGGACGCCATCTTGGTCGGCTGGTAGGCAAAGTCACCCAACTGGAAACCTCAGCAGGGGCCAATTCTCAGCCTGGGAGGCAGTGCCAGTCTGGAGATTGCTTTCTCAGCAGAAAGGCTGTGTTTAGTACAGTGTAGCCTTATAGGTAGGGCCTGGTAGAGTAGGGTAGTGCCCCTCCTTGCTTTGAACTACATCATAACATCTGGGGATAGCCAAAGAGGTGCTCACGTTGTCAGCTGGAAGGCAGGGTCTGCTACACCTCATGGCCTGACTGATTTTGGAAGCTGTCAGATAGCTTTCAGCTTCTTAAAATAACACTGTCTGGAGAAAGAACTGCTGTGTAGCCTGATGGCATCTCTTCCAACCTTTACTTCCCACATCATAGGGTTGGGTGATGGCCTCCCAATGACTCCATAAGTAGGGCAGTGTCTTTGCCAGCCAAGAGGCAGAGCCTTCCACTCTAGAGACTTCACTTGGGCCAGTCACTTGAGTACACAGAGGCAGCTGATGACCAACTTACCTCTCGGAACTACACCTCAGCTCCTTTTGAAGCTGTACCAGAGAAACTAAACAGCCTCTAAAGTTGACAGACCATCACAAAGCATTTAAACAAACAGCCACCATGGCTCCAGAAAACTCCCAAAATAAAGAATCCAAAATCTTGCCAGATGATGAAGCCTTTCTGAAACTTCTGGAGGTAGAGTAAAAAAGGATTACATCTAGAGCCCTCCTAGAGATTGAACAAAATGCAGCAGAGCAAAATGAAAAATTCAGCAAGCTATTCAAATTGATGGAACATCAACATTCTGAAATGCAGCAGATCTATAACAGAATTACAGAATTAGACAATGCAATTCAAAGACAAACGAGCAGAATTGAGGAACTGGAAGTCAGAGTTAGTGACCTTGAAGAAAGAGAAACCAACATCAGGATTTATGAGGAGAAATCAGGGAAAAGAAATGAGAAAAATGAAAAAGCTTTAAGAGAGTATTGTTGGTGAGTTGCTGACAGAAAACTTCCCTGAAATTATGAAAGAAGAGAACATAGGTATCCAAGACATGTATCAATCACCACAAAAAATAGATCCTAAAAGAAAGACACCAAGACATATTGTAATCAAGCTTAATGAAATGAAACATAAGCAGAAACTCTTAAAGGCAGTGAGACTCAAAGCAAAGTTCATACTCAGAGGCTTTTGTCTGACTCCTAGGGAGAAACTATGTCAGCAAGGAGGCAGTTGGATGACACATTGAAAGCCCTGAAGAGGAAAAACTTCCAACCAAGAATTATATATCCTGCAAAACTGTCTTTCAAACATGAAGCTGAAATTAAGACATTCCCAGATAAACAGAAGCTTATAGACTTTGTAAAAACCAAACTAAAGCTCCAAGAAACACTGAAAGAAGCTCTTTGCTTAGAAAAACAAAACCATCAAGTGTACATTTAAGAAGACGATGCATGACACAACATCCAGGAGACTACTCAGTTACAGAAGACATAGAACTCAATCAAAATCATAATATTAAAAGGAGGGAACCAGTGATCATATCATGAAAACTATGACACCATCACATTAAAAAGAGGGGTATACTACAGTAGTCACAGTCCTTTCAGATGGAGAAGTTAAAAAGATATGTAGAAGTTAAAATTTGGTTTAAACTTAGAATATTAAGGGGGATCATAGAGTAGCCACAAAGCACAATAACAATGCAACATATCAAAACAAGAAATGTAATACAGGAGTCTCAACAAACACAAAACCAACACTGTAAAGGATGAAAAATTAACCCATAAAGAAGAATGACTCAGGCAGAATATTAAGAGCAACAGAGAAAACACCTACACATAAAAAATACATCAAAATGACAGCACTAAACACTTACCTGTCAATAATTACACTGAACGTAAACAGATTGAATGCTCTAATGAAGAGACGACAAGTGACATCTTGGATCAAAAGACATGACCCATCTATATGCTGCTTACAAGAAACTCACCTTAGACCTAAAGATATGAACAAACTGAAAATTAAAGAATGGGCGAATATATACCAAGCTAACAATATACAAAGAAGAGTGGGTGTTGTAACACTAATCTCAGATTAAATAGATCTTAGTGTAAAATCCACCATCATGGACAAGGATGGTCACTGTTTATTGCTGAAAGATTCAGTAGACAAGCAGGACTTAACAATATTAAATATTAATGCACCCAATACTAAAGCATCTAAATACATTGAACACTGACTACATTGTAAAATGAGACAGATCACTCCACAATAATGGTGAGAGATTTCAACATTCCACTTTCAATAACAGGCAGATCTTCCAGAACAAAGCTCAGTAGACACAGGAGATCTTATTGCCACAATTAACCAACTAGATCTCATTGACACATACAAAACTTTTTATCCATCAACAGATAACTGTAACTTCTTCTCCAATGCTCGTGGAACATTTTCCAGAATAGACCACATGTTAGAACATAAAGCAAATAGCAATAAAATCCAAATCACTGAATTATTGCAAGGCATCTTCTTAGACCATAAAGCCGTAAAAGTCAAACTCAATAGCAGAAAAAAAAAGATAGAAATTAGAATTCATGGAAACTGAACAATACCTTGCTCAAAAAGCCATATGTTATAGGAGAAATCAAGGACAAAATAAAGAAATTTATGGATTCAAATGGGAATGAAAGCACATCCTACCAAAACCTATGGGATATAGTCAAAGCAGTGCTCAGAAGTCAACTTATCTCTATAAATGCACACATCCAGAAGAAGGAACAAAGGACCCAAGCCAAAGAATTAACCCTACAGCTTGAAACAAGTAGAAAGCCAGGAACAGAGGAACCCCTCTGGCACCAAAAGAAAACAGATCCTAAAGATTAGAGCAGAACTAAATGAATTAGAGAATAGAAGAACAATTGAAAAAATTGAAGACTTCTGCATCTAGGTTCACAAGTGATATTGGTCTGTAATTCTTCGTTTTTGTTGGATCTTTCCCTGGCTTTGGTATCAGGATTATGCTGGCTTAATAGAATAAGTTTGGGAGTTTTCCATCCTTGCCTATGCTGTGAAATAGTCTCAGTAGTTTTGGGGTTAACTCTTCTCTAACAGCTTGGTAGAATTCTGTGGTGAAGCCATCTGGCCAGGGCTTTTTTTGGTTGGTAGTTTTTTGATGACTTTTTCAATCTCTTCCTTTGTGATGGGTTTATTAAGTTATTCTGCTTCACCTTGTGGTAATTTTGGTAGGTGATATGAATCTATGAATTTGTCCGTTTCCTCTAGGTTTTCAAATCTGTTAGAATACAGTCTTTTGTAGTATTCTGTTATGACATTTTTTACTTCTGTTGGATCTGTTGTGACCTCTCCCATCTCATTTCTTATTTGAGTTATTTGTTTCCTTTCCTGTTTTTGTTTAGTAAGTTTAGCCAATAGTTTGTCAATTTTGTTAATCTTTTCAAAAAACCGGCTTTTGGTCTTATCAATTTTTTGAATTGTTCTTCTATTTTCTAATTCATTCAGTTTTGCTCTAATCTTTATGATCTGTTTTTTTCTGGTGCCTGAGGAGTTCCTCTGTTGCTCTCTTTCTACTTGTTCAAGCTGTAGGGCTAATTCGTTCATTTGGGTCCTTTGTTCCTTCTGATGTGTGCATTTGTAGAGATAAGTTGACATCTAAGAACTGCTTTGCTTGTATCTTATATATCCCATAGGTTCTGGTAGGATATGTTTTCATTCTCATTTGAATCCACAAATTTCTTTATTTCATCCTTGATTTCTTCCATAAACCGTGACCGCTATGCTACCACGGTTTCACTAGACAAAACAAACCTGTTGCCACCTAGTCAATTCTAAGGCAGAACAGTCTTTGCTAATTAAGTTAGGCTATTGTCTGATTCCTAGTGGCACAATGATTAAACTTTTGGCTGCTAACTGAAAGACTGGAAATATGAATCCACCCATAGTCTGTATAGGGAAAGACCTGGTGATCTTTTCCCACAAAAATTATGGTCTTTAAAACCGTGTGGGGCAGTTTTGCGGTGTCACATGGGGCTGCTATGTGTTGAAATCAACTTGACAGCACTCAGCAACAACAATGCTGGTTGACATACACTAGTTATCTCAAGGTTCAAAGATCATCTCAGGATGATAGCTTGAGTAGGTTTCTCAACTTCTGTGGATCCCAGATATCTGGATTCCACAAGACTGAAAAACTCTACTCCTCAGAATTCATTCTTGTGGCATAAGAATTCCACATAATTTATGTAAATACTACTTCCTCAAAGAAGTGGAGTATAACTTACTGTGGGATGTTAATAATGATTTTCTTCCAAAAACTACAGTATAGACAAAGGAGAGAGAGTAACTTAACAGCGGAGACACTTGACAAATACTACTTCAGTCAGGTGATTAGATTGAACAGCATCAGTGATAGGTCGTGTTGATAATGTGCACTGCTGCTATGATGTGATGAAAATGACACTTAACCTCTGTGGTCTTCCTCCCCAGAACATATCACCTCAGTCTCGTTACAAGAACGTCAGGCAAATACCAGCTGAGGGACATTCTACAAAATACTTCACCCATATTCCTCAAAAATGTCAAGGTCATCAAAACAAGGAAAGTCTGAGATCCAGTAGAAACCTAAAAAGACATGACAACTAAACATAATACTGTATCTGAGCAGAATCCTGAAACACAAAAAGGACATTATAAGCAAAAATAAATGAAATATGAATAAAGACTGGACTTTAGTTAATAATAATGTATCAACATTGATTATAGTGTAAACGTATCACAGCAGCATAAGATGTTAACACAGCAACATATGATAAAACTGATTGCGGAGTGTACCAGGATTTTTCCTACTGTCTTTACAAAATTTTTGTAAATCTGAAACAGTGCTAAAAATAAAAGTTTAAATATTTTTTAACAAAGAAATGAATGAATGTTGCAATTTTACATCCTTCCACAAGGAATGAATAGCTGTAAACAGCATCACCAACTGCTATAATTACTAAAAGAGAGACAATCAGACATTACATGTCTCCTGTAGTCCTGCCAAGCACTCTTGCTGAAGAGATTGAGTCTGACAAGTCTCTGGCTCTAGCTGTCAATCAGCAAGAAATACAGAAGACAAGAGAAACTGCTAGTCTTTTGGTTAGCAGCTGGGCTCTTAACCACCAAGGCATCAGGGTTCCATTATCTATCAATAATGAGAGGAAGCTCCAAGATTAAAAACAGAACTAGAGAATGTGGCAACACACTAAAAAACAGAAAAATTACCTTACCATCAAGAAGAGCTCATTTATAGATGTAAGGTTAATTCAGTATTAGGAAATTCATTAATAATAACATGAAAAGAAGAAAAACACATCCAAGATGTGAAAGGCATTTGATGAAAGCAATCCTCCACTACTGATTAAAAAATCAAACTCTCTGTCATCAAGTAAATTGTGACACATAGTGACCCTATAGGACAGTGTAGAACTGTCCCATAAATTTCTAAGAAGTGTCTGGTGGATTCAAACTGCTGAAATTTTTGATGATGATGATGATGATGATGATGATGAAGTGAAAGTATACAATCCAAATAAATTTTGGATGTCTGCATACCTGCAACTTCATCCGCTCTCCTCACCCTGTGACAGCACACTCCTCCTTGTCACTCTTTACTTCCAATATCCTCTTAACAGATACCTGTCCCCTCCTTTCCACTATCCTCTCCCATCTAGAAAGAAACCAGTAGGACAGCCTCCTGTAAATGTACAACACCATAACGTACACACACCACATGCTCATTCTGTGTCCCCATCTCCAGTCCATTTTTTGTGTGAAGTGTCGACCTCAGTACTGGTTTCAGGTCAGGGCCAGCAGCAAGTCTAGGGTCCATGTTCCCAGGGGACCCTCCAGGCTGTTGGACCATCAATTCTGGTCTTTTAGTAGAGTTCTTGCACTGGACACCTCTTTTTTTCATGTTACCTCAGGAACTCTACCTTGTGTCTCCCATCGCATCAAACTGCCATACTTTTGATTAGCAGCTATAGCACTTAACCACTGCTGCACTAGGGTTTCCCCATTAATGATCAGTCTGAGTAAAACGGGAATAGTGTTGTAGTCATCTAGTGTTGCTATAACAAAAATACCACAAATGGATGACTTTAAAAAGAGAAATATTTTTTGTCAGTCTAGTAGGCTGGAAGTCCAGATTCAGTGTCAGCTCCAGGGGAAGACTTTCTCTGCCGGCTGTGGAAGAAGGTCTCTGTCATCAGTCTTTCCCTGAACTGGTAACTTTTGATGCACAAGGTCTCTGAGTCCTTTGCAAAGGACATGCTCAGCACCCATCACTGTTTGTTGGTGGTATGAGATTCCCAGCTCTCTCTCTGCTACCTTCTCTCTTTATATTTGAAAACACTGTCTCAAGGCACTATACAATCTTACACAATGAGTCCTGCCCCACCAACACAACTGCCATCCATCCTTCGTTATTAACATTGTAGAGACAGGGTTTACAGCATGCAAGAACATCATATAATACCAGAAATCACTACCTAGCCAAGTTACTATGCACATTTTTGGGGGTACACAATTCAATCTGTGACAGACGGGTGCCATCTTATGATGATTTTAAAAGAAGCCTAATTAAAATCAAAAGCCCATGTTTCACTTACCGATGAACATTAGAGAAGACGTGTTGAAGAGAATTTGGTAGCACTCACCATCACCCTATGTATTAATGCTTCTAAAAAAGCTAATCAAGGATTTTTTTTTAAAGAAATACATTAAAAATAAAAAAGGAAGAGGTGAAATTATTTTAATTTGGACTTGATTATAAATGTATACCTGAAAAAACCAACTGAGAAATGACAAGAAAATTTGACAAATTGGGTTTAAAAACTAATAAACAAAGTCAATATTTTTCCTACATGGAACAATAACCAGTTAGCAAATATAACAGTATAATAAATTCTATTTCCAAGTGACATAAAAATGTGGTAAAAATTACTAGGTATAAAACTTTAAAAGATGCACAATATGAGAAAAATTTTAAACTCTACTGAGAATTAAAATAATTAAATACATGGAAATATACATATATATGTAGTTACACATACAGACTTTCAAAAACACATAACATTAAAAATAACAACAAAAAACTATAAAGTATTTAGTAACAAATATAAAAAAAAAGTCCAAAATCTTTGTGGAGAAAATTATAAAACTTTACTGAAAAGTATTAGTAGAAAACGTAAAGAAACACACCATGCTCACTAATGTCAATAAAGGGACAATCCAATGACAGGGATTTTATGGAACCTAACAAGCTAATTTGAAAACTTTCGTGGTAGAACAAAGGCCCAAGAATAGCTGAGACACTCCTCAAGAGAAGAAAACATTGAGAATTACTGGAAAGTTGCACGGGATACTGCAGAAGCACTCTATAACTATTGTTATTGTTATTGCTTTTAGGAGTGTTCTTGCCTTAACAGAACCCTTTGCCTGCTGCAATTTTTCCTGGCACACATGGAAGGTTAAAGCCAATTTGCTTACTGCATAGATAAGACTTAATCCTTTTCTTCAAAAGCTAGAAAAGCCACAGTAGGATTTGGCTCCCATGGCTGCAAAGACTTGATCTGCCTACTATGACAAGCGCTCTACTGTCTCCCAGAAACCACTTTGGGCCCTCGTATCTCCTTGCCTCTGTATCTGGGATGCGCAGCGTCCCAGGTGTTAGTCTCTCTGAAAAAGTCTGATCTCAACCCTGTCCATGTGCCTAGTTGGACCTGAATAACTCTCACCAGCTTTCTGTGCTGGCTAGTAATTAAATGACAAGTTCATTGAACAGGAGTCCTGGTGGCACAGTGCTTAAGAACTTGGCTTGAAACCAAAAGATCAGCAGTTCAAATCCACCAGAAACCCTGTGGAGCAGCTCTGCTGTGTCCTGTAGGGTCACTATGAGGTGAGTTGACATAACAGCAACGGGTTGTTTGTTTCTTTTTAGTGGTGAGAGGGGAGTTCAATGAATAATACTTACTGCTAGAATGAGACGTAGTTCAGCCTCTGTTCTGTTTCTATTTTTCATTTTCACTGATGTAAGTTCTAAGTACCCTTGTTCATATAAATAAGTAGATAGGAAGGGAAGGAGATTGGTTACAGCAATTTGCTCAATTATTGAATGCCTTCTAGTTTTATGCCAAAAATCACAGATGAACATATCATCAAATAACTGAAAGAAAAAACTTCAAAAAATTTCCTGAGACCATTATGTTCCAAGTATTAAAATATGTCTTCTTGACTGAATTAAGATTATAATTATTACTAGTATGTCTTTCATCAAAATTACATGTTATTTTGTGCATTATAAATTTGATAAGTATTATTAAACAAAAAAATTGAAAATACTTTGAATTAAATGCTATTTGCTTTCAAAAAATTGAAGCAAGTATTATAGTTAGAAACGTTTTTTCAGTCTGTAATTTAAATGCTACATTTTTTAGACAAAGAAATATGTCAGATTATCAATAAAGCTTAAGTATTTCATAACAGGATAAAATTACTGGGGAAATGAATGAAATAGGGGAGCCAGGGACTGGGGCTTGGAAGCTGTGGTCCTGGATGAGAGTGCTGGAAGCTAGAGAAGCCAAGACTGGAGACCCAAGGAACTGGGGTAACCACTCCCTGGTCCCAGCTTCTCTGGCTTTTTTCAGGATGCTGGGAAACAGAAATCAGACCACAGGGTTCTCCCACCATTTATTCTCTATCAAAAATTGAACTAATTAGAGAGTATTTTCTGTTAACAAATTTAATTTTTCTTCCCAAATGTCCCTCGAAAGTAAACATTGCTCTCCATTGCTATTATTCTACATTATTTTTTACAATGTTTATCTTCTTCCATTTGGAAACTTTGGTGACGTAGTGGTTAAGTGCTACATCTGCTAACCAAAAGGTTGGCAATTCAAATCAGCCAGGTGCTTCTTAGAAACTGTATGGGGCCAGTCTACTCTGTCCTGCAGAGCTGCTATGAGTTGGAATCAACTTAACTGCAGTGGGTTTGGTTTTCTGGTTTGGTCTTCTTCCACTGTCCTTTCTAAAGGCTGAAGGCATTTCACTATCACAAGAATCCCACTGCCTCTCAGATGTGATCTGGGCCAGTTCCTCCTCCAAAGGAGTCATTTACACTTGTCTGCCTAGGAGAGAAACTCAGAGAAACAGACGCTTTATGAGTGAGCCCAGGGCCCAGTGCCTCCCTGGCATGTCTTCTCCAGATTTCTTCAGGACAAAGTTCCTGAACAGGGATGCTGAGAGAACCCTAACACCCCATAGCCCAGGGCACCAAACTAAAAACCTCAGGTTCACCTCCCTTCTCATTGTTGAAATGAGACATAAGTAACTCCATTTAGAGGAAGAGTGCAGCAAAAAATTTAGGCTCCAGGAACCAACTTAGCAGGAAATAACAAAAAGAAAAAATACCATAGAGTAATTACACCGAAACAGATAGAGCCTGGAGGCAGCCTAGTAAAACATCCACTAATGGAAATTCCATATGGTTAACACATTCACCCACAGCTAAATTTTTGCAACTTGCAGAAACTCAGTATGACCTCAGCCAACCTCAGCCAATCAATGCAAAGGTCTGCTCCCCCTCCCTACCTTGCGATTTCACGACTTAAATACTGGGTGCACAGGAAGCTTGAGGTCGCCTCCTTACTCTGCGTAGTTTGGAGTGCATCCCTGGTGCACCAGTCTTTTTCCTACTGGGCATATTTTTAATAAAATTTAATCTTTAAAGAAATTCTGGGTTGCTTCTTGAAATCCGAACCCCAACACTCATAACTAGATGTTCTTGCTTCCTTTTGGATCACAGTGACATGGCAATGGTAGGATGCTGGGAAACAGAAATCAGACCAGGGGGTTATCCCACCATTTATTCTCTATCAAAAATTGAACTAATTAGAGAGCATTTTCTATTAACAAATTCAATGTCAACAGTGTGGTTTTAGAAAAATTTAATCTGTCATTAAATTATTGTTTTTTAATTTTAATTTTGTTGGTTGTATAGTTAACCATTTATTTTGGTTTTATATAATCATGGACTTATGTTATATCACATTTAATTTAACTGCCACCCAGAGAGAAGGACAGGGAATTAGCACTACAGAAGCTCCTGGGGGCTGAGGACTAGGGATCGCCTGAGAGTGTACGATGGGGTAACTGGTGCATTACCCTACAGTAGTCAGAACTTTCTTCTAGTGACAAAAATCTCAGCTTAGACTGAGCCCAAAGGGAATGACCTAGCTTAGCATGGACTCTAGGCCAGCTGGAGGGCTAGGAAATCCTTCAGGAGACGACAGTTGACAGCACCAACTTAACATCTTCACAGCTTGGCAACCTCAACAGAAGAAGGGATCTTATTTCTGTCACCTTCTGTGTATCAGGCCCAAGTGGACTTCTACAGCTCAGCCTGAGTGTAGACCAGCCTGTGTCCAGGAATGACCCAGGTCTGAGCTCTGCAGCAAAGGACAGAGTGCTGGTTCCATAAAAAAGGAGTGGGGTAAACTGTGCTGGCCAAAGGCAATAGCTCTATCACTTTGTACCATGGTGTCCCCACTGAGCACTGTTTCTATAACCTCAGCCCTGCAGAGAGTACAAGTCCTGGCAGCTGTACCCTGTGGAAAAGCTACCAGAACTTCAGGGTAAGAGGCCAAGTGGAGAGGATCTGGGTTCTCCAGTGCCACCTTTCTTTGGGTGAGTGCATTGAGTGTGATCGAGACCATCCCCATGTTTGATGATTCACTAGAAGAATTCACAGGACTCAGAAAAGTTATTATGCTCATAGCTACAATTTATTACAGCAAAAGGAGGCAGACTGAAATTAGCAAAAGTAAAAGGTGTATGGACAGAGTCCAGTAGAAACCAGGTGCAAACTTCCAGTTGTCTTCTCCCAGTGGAGTGGCAGTCAGCACTTAATTCTTCCAGCAATGATGTATGACAACATCTCACACTGCAAGGACATGCTCCTGGGAGCACTGACTCATAATGTGGACATCCCTGTGCAGGTCATGGGGTCATCCTGAGACTCAGTGGGGCAACTGCTAGATGTGTAAAATGTCCAAAAGATCTCTGCAGGCCCTTTAAATTCACCTGAGAGGAGTCTAACAAACCTAAGAAACATTTGCTGCCCTGGAGGAATGGAACCTGGTTTGATACACTAATTAATGACTACAAATTGCGGCACCAAACCCAACCTAACACATTACTGTTGAGTAGATTCCAACTCACAGTGTCTCTATAGGACAGAATAGAATTGCCTTCATAGTTTCCAAGAAGTGCCTAGCAGATTTGAACTGTGAACATTTTGGTTAGCAGCCGTAGCACTTAACCACCAGATCAGGGTGTCTAGGTGCTGTGATATTTAGATACTGACTTACAGAAGATTAATGAGATGTAAATTGTTTCTGTCTAGTGGAGAAGACAACTCCAAAGTTTATAGTATTCTTGCCTACGGATATTACCAGTTTTGTACCAAATTTAGCAATCTACTCTCTGCATTCTTTCACTGGCTGTATACACCTGTTCCATTTCAAATTGCTTTACTGCTTAGGCAACAGACTTGACTGGTGTTTTTCAACCAATTTATGCAGATACTCAAAGCACTAACAATGGTCATCACTAGGACAATCTGAGCATTCCGCCTGCACTGGCAACCTAGGGTGTGTTGCATGGGTTGGGGAGGCACAGTACAGATCTCAGCAAGGGTGCTGGCAGCAGCTTATTTGCATACTTCACACTTCTCTGGCTTAGAAACTCATTGATTCAAATATGCAAAAAAGCCTAGGGCAGGGACTGAGTAGGTGTGAAAGACAGCCTGATGGCTCTGCTTAGCATCAATTAGCATTTCAAAAAGTGTCAAGTTGCAGCGAGACCTTTTTTTAATTGCTGCTAATCGGAGGTTTCAGAGGGAGCAAAGGAACTGTCGGCAGTTGCAAGTCCTGTGCTGGATTGGGAAGGTGTCCAAAAAGATGCAGCAGGGGTTTGAAATAAAGGATGGGGTGGGACTTTGTCCATAAATACCCAAGGGGTCCTGAGTTGAGAGGGTTTGAGGTTCCTTTAAGTGTGATTCTCCACTCACAGTGGAGCCTTGGACCAGTGGTTGGTCACTTTTCTTTTCCACCCCTGCTAGTGATGCAGAGACAATGCCAAACACTAAGAAAACAGATGTTTTTCCTGTTTCTCTACTGTTGTTTTACTGCATTATTTTAAAGGAAGTAGAAGCCATCACCGTAAAATCACTCCCTTTTCATTACTGAGGATATTTTTCCTTTGAGCAGCTGGGGCTGGGAGGAGGGTAGGAAACTGAAGAGCTGATAGGACTTACCCAGTGTGGAAATAAACAGACGACGCAAATGAGAGCAGAGGGGCTCTTTACTCAGAACTTGCTGCAGCTGGGGTCAGCCACTGTCACTTGTGGCTGGCAGGGGAGTGGGAAAGCTTTACAGGGAAAGCGAGCTAAGGCTCAGGCGGGCCACGATTGGAGGGTGTTGACATGGGAAAGCCAGAGGCGGGCTAAGTAGAAGAAGAGACTATTGTCCTAGTGGAAACACTAGGCCAGCACTCCAATAGATGTTAAAATAAAAATTTTATTGAAGGAATAATTTCATTCCACAAGAGAACACAGCATTTCAAACTGGCCTCAGTTCATGTTCTGCTTTGCTGGCAGAACAATAGGGCAGTGAACAGACAGTAAGCAAATGCAAACCAGTTCACATCAGTGATTTCAGCGGAAAGAAAGAAAATTTGAAAGGGGTAGTTAAACTGCAAATTTTCTTAACATCAACTTCTAGCCTAACACAAATCTCTTATGCTTGATGCAATTTGGCAAATGCAATACTTCTAAAGTGAAATACACAAATGTTCTTGGTACAGGGGTTTAGTGATGGTTTGCAAGCTGAGTCAAGTTTAATTGGAGTCTTTGAAATGTAAAAAGTGAAGATTAAATTAGCTCTAAAACTAAAGTCTTTTGAAATCCATCCAAGATAGGAGTAAGGTGGAGCCCAGAAATTCACAGTTAAACAAGTTTATTTACATGAGTTAAAGCCTGAACCTCTGCACTCTGTTACAACAGTCATGACTTTTATAGCTGTGATCTGTCTCCTTATTTTAACAAACTTAGTTTCCACTCAGTTACTAATTTACACAGCACTAGCAGATTACAGTGGAAAAAAACCTCAATGAGTAGAAAATTAATTTGGAAGTCAAAATGGGGGAAAGGGCTTGATACATACCTATTTTGGCTATGAAGTTATTTACAGGTTCTAACCTTACTGAGGGAAACCCTGGTGGTATATAGTGAAGTGGTTAACTGCTACATCTGATAGCCAAAGGTTGGCAGTTCAAATCTGGGGTTAATATTATCAGTAAGGTGCCTTCCCTAGGGCCAGATGCCTAAATATTCTTAACAGGCACTGGATATTTGCTTTGCAAGCAACAAAAGCTTGACAAAAGACCCAACGATTTCTTATAAGAGTAGAAAGGAAACTCTTAGTTTAATTGAAAATGCAATTTTGTATTTCAGGTCTAAAATCACCTAATTCAGATATGCCAGCACCTTGGATTCCAAAATCCACATTCACAGTATCCTATGTGATTGGTTTGGGGGGTATATTTTACCGAACAAAGACCAAGAGTCGTAGCTACCTGATGCCAAATCAATTTTTAAAACAGGGAGCTTGGGTAAGTGATCAAAGGTTTTGTTATTTTTCTTCATTTTCTGTGTGCACAGGGCACAGACATTGCTTTCAGTCTCTGGGCCTGTCTAGAACTCTCCAGCAAGGTCAGGGTATGTAAGGAGAAGCTGCATGCCGTGCCAGCAAGGCCACTGAGGTCAGGAGCACACTGAGAGCAATTTGGGAGAGGCACCTGTCCGGGAGTAGGCTGCATCTGATCTGAAGTCCAGGAAACTCTTAGTTGTCAGCTAAGGCAGGGGGTGCCCACCAGAACCTCCACTGGCACCTCCACTTGCTCAGTGTTTCCAAAGGGCTGTAAAAAGAAGCTGCAGAGATGTCATCCCAGTGGCTTCCGCTCGCCTATGTGCAACTTCCTGCCAGAGCCAAGTAAAGGAAGCCAGGAACTTCAAGAAAACAAAACAAACAAACAAAAAATAAGTACAAAGTCATTTCTATAAAACAGGCAAAGAATTAGTCTTGACTGTCTATTTTTAATTTCACCTTTGAAACCGGGGGCCTTCAGGCCCTGCTTCACCTACTTGGCTTTCTCTGGTTGGTCCTGAGCTGGAAGCAGGGAAGCTGCAGGCGCTGACCCAGGCCTGACTGCCCTGGATGGTTGCTGCACAGTCTGTGGTTTGGCTTCCTGAGCTGGTTGCTGAGAATGTGATGATCAGAGTTTTACTGTTACATGTATTCTGGCCATTGTCAGATTGTATAGTTAATCTCTCACCAGGATAGTATTTATCGTAAAAACTCAGATTAAGCAGAATAAATGATTTGTTCTTGGTCTGCAGTAAAGGCTCTGACAAATCCGGAGTACAAATGGCAACTAGTATGGTTTCATTTCTAGTCTTCTACTACTAAACCTGAAATAGCACTCTTGACCCCCCATTCCGTTATCACCAGGAGAGTTGGCTGCTTAAGCTGGCTGAAGACACATGGCTATCACAATGCCTTTCCAGGCTTCTTGATCAACTGATATCTCGATGCTTCATTTAGGGGTCTCTTAACAGCACATTCATAGGGATGACTATGCTTTAGTCAGAGCCAGGAGTGGGCAAGATGCCAGGAGGCCTATGAAATGGATGTTAACCTGACCATACTAGGCCTAAGATAAAGTCAGTTGTGTTAAGCCCTATGTCAGCAAACCAAAACCAAGCTAGTTTCTCTTTCCTGGAAATGCCTGACCTTCGTAGGCACTGATATCAAAGTCGATAATCTGTGCTTGATGCCTCAGCTATCCTTATGACCTAGTTAAGAAAATTCCCAATGTGTCGTACGTAGAAGAAAGTAACTTAGAACTAACCGATCACTTTTTGCCTGGTGTTACTTGCTTACTTTTATACCACTTTGTCCATATCACTTTGGTCTTATCCACTTGTCTTTCAAAGGTCTTGTCTGATTTTCTGACCAGATGCCCTCCAATTCATGAATTTCTAATAAAATTCATGGGTTTGTACACAAATTTAATCTTCTGAAAATTTTAGTATTTTCAGTGATGGTCAACTAGCCAGGACAAGAATCCTCCAGACCCAGAGACTGGAAAGCAGAACTGCACAAAGTCTCAGCAAAGCAAGACAGATCAATCAACAGAAGAAATGAACCAAGGACAGCAACAAGTCAGATGAGCTTGCTGTTGCCACAGTTCACTAAGCTGAAATAGAATCCATTTTGTACTTTGGTTCAGGCTGCATAAAGCAACACAGAAGTAAATGGAAAAAGTACTCTCAGCAGTAGCTGGCCACCAACAGTCATCCAGGGAGGCAGATCATCCAAAAGGAAATTTGGTCCTTTCTTCTTTTCTCCAAGTGAAGAAGCTCGATCTCTTCAGTTGTTCTCAAAGTTGGCTTCTTTGGCAGAAATATCATTCTCATTACCTCCATTCTTCCTTTTCCTTTTGGGCCCCCAAACTAGAAAAGGAATCTGAGGCCTATAGGTGGCCTGCCTAGAAAGCACTGTTATGGACTGAACTGTGTCCCCTAAAATATGTGTCAACCTTGGCTAGGCCATGATTCCCAATATTGTGTGATTGTCCAATATTTTGTCATCTGACGTGACTTTCCTGTAAGTTATAATTCCTACCTCTGATGTTAATAAGGCAGGATTAGAGGCAATTATGTTAATGAGGTAAGGCTCAATCTAAAAGTTTAGGTTGTGTCTTAAATCAATTTAAAGAGAGAAGCAGATAGAGAGACAGGACCTCATTACCATCAAGCAAGAAGACCCAGCAGCAGACGCAGGATGCCTGTGCTCAAAATCTCCTGGAGCGAGGGAAGATTGGTGACATGGACCTTCCCCCAAAGCCAACAGACAAAGCCTTCACCCGAATAGGTACCCTGAATTCAGACATCTGTTCTCCTAAACTGTGAGAGAATCAAGTTCTCTTTGTTCAAGTCATCTACTTGAGGTATTTCTGTTATAGCAGCACTTGATAACTAAGACTCTACCCTAGGTGGGATCTGCTCTTAAGCTTAATGAAATCTGGCCCTGGAGGCTGGGTGGAAAGAACCTTGCATTTTGGAGTCAGGAGGAGACCTGGGTAACCCTGGCTAAACCCTCAGTGCTTATTTTAAGGTCTGCCAAAATTAGGAATGCCATCCTATGAGTGTGCCAGATCATACTCTGATTCTTTTTTAGTAAGCACAGGACTCCAAGAAAGAGGCAGTAAACAAAAAGTTTTCATTCTCCTTTTACTCTTTATGGAAGGCAAGTCCTATAAAATTCATACATTATCTGGCTGCTTCTTCCTCTGTGTGAAAACGAGATTCTTCACTTGACCAAATGCCCCAGAGCTGGCTCGGTTTGTCTTTGGAGGGCAAAAAACAGAGGGGGCTACAACTGAGACTGCATGTCTGCCACTTTTCCTGGGGACAAAGCAGTTAAGATTCTCAAGATCACTCTCAGTTTCAGTAAGTCACCAGAAGGATGCACAGGACTCAGAAAAGCCCTTCTACTCAGTTACAGTTTGTTACAATGTAAGGACACACATTGGAAATCTGCAAAGGGAAAAAGCATATGGGCAAAGTCCTAAAAAGAACAGGTACAAGCTTCTAGTTGTCTTCTCCCAGGGGAGTAGCAGAGAGCACTTAATTCTCTCGGCAATGACGTGTGACAACATGTGCAAAACGTTGCCAACCAGGAAGCTCATTGGAGCCTAGGTGTCCGAGGTTTTGTTGAGGGTCAGCTATTAGGTAGGTAGCAACCCAGTGACTGATCTTAGCTACCTGGTCTCCAGCCCTCCAGAGGTCAAACATATACAGCATTACCCAGGGCCTCAGGCATACAAAACATCCTTATCAGAGGTTCTGAGGTTATAACTCAGGAGCCTGTTGAAGTCCAGTCCTAGATACAAGCCTTTTTTTGGAATGTCTTAGGCATGAGCAACCTGGACCAGCTAAGTGGACCCTTTGTTCCACCAGACAAGCTCCAGCTTCATTCCACCTGCTGCAAAGCCAATCTCTGAGACAGGAGGTAAGTTAATCAAAGGTTTATTGGGTATTGATACATTAGAGACACAGGGAATGATTGTCCTCCACAGCCTGCCTATCCACTGTCTACAAAAACAGGTTTTTAAAGGGTTCTCAGGGCTGAGAAGAGATTGCATGGCATTTATGACTCTTCCTTTGAAGGAGGTCTGGTCTTATTTCAGTTTTCCGTCCGAGTTGTATGGTCACTCATCTGGATCTGTGTACACTATCTGGCATCATTGTGTCTTGCAGGTAGCCTGTAAAGATGTGGCAAGAGGGAAGATGTTTATCTTTCCTTCGTGCTCTGGTGGTTTATGACATGGGAACTGACCTTTAGGGCACTTCTGAATATAAATGTTCTTACTTAAACACACTTTCTGGAAAGGAAGCTCAGCCTGTCTTCAAGACGGCTGTGCTCATGTCAAAGCAGCGCCTTGCAGACTCCCAGTTTTAGCTTTACTGCGCAACAAGGGACCCGGACTCATTTTTCTTTCTTTCTTCAGGGCAGAAACTCTGGGTGACTGGAAGTGGCCAATCACAGTGCTCTTACCTTATGTGGGACATTATGAGGCAAGCTTTGCCCTGGTCCTGATTAGAACTATTTTCAAACAAGCAAACATAATTTCTAAACAAAGAGGTAAAATAAACTGGAAATTTTCAAAATTACATGTTCTTTTCCTTTCTGCAGATTCACAGCACATCTGGAAAGGAATACATCATTCCTTGTATACACTGCTTAACAAAAAGAGACCTTGGTTTTATTTATCCCATCTGTTGCCAATGAGAAGGGAAAAGCTGATCAGTGGGTCACCTGTCAGAAGATCTTGTGAGCTCCCTGCAGACAAAATCCTGGTGCCACAGAGAGGATTTTCCCCAGGTTCTCCCACAATAGTGCTCAGGTTTCCCTATCAGTCAAATGTCAGCTTAGCGTGTGTTTGCAGTCCAGAAACCAGGACACACAGGATCTCTTAAGATGTACTTGTGATGGAAAAAACTCTCCTTTTCCTTGCAGGTGAAAGATGTGTGTTGACTGAGAAAGGACTAGGTTCTTGCTTATGGTTAGAAATTGAATGAAGCCAGAAATAGATTGCCAGCAGTTTTTCTTCAACTGTAGATGTGATCTTTCCAGAGAAGAGAAAGTGGCC
The DNA here is from genome assembly GCA_028571685.1 of Heterohyrax brucei. Classification (NCBI taxonomy): domain Eukaryota; kingdom Metazoa; phylum Chordata; class Mammalia; order Hyracoidea; family Procaviidae; genus Heterohyrax; species Heterohyrax brucei. The sequence continues at coordinate 45,432,843 of CM053152.1, forward strand.
CAACAGCTGCTATGGTATGACAGGATGCTGGTCTTCGGTGTTACACTGGGAGTCAGTATAGACCAGAGACTAAGGATATGAACTCCGGCTCCAGCTCCCATAGCACAAGCTATGAAAATTTGCACAAGCTGCTTACCCTGTTTCCTCATCTGAAAATGGAGTAAAAGATCAGGGCTTAACTCATAGCATGTTTTCACTAAATGTTAGCTGTATTTAGTGTTTGTTAAAATTCTTCATGTAAGTGAACAAAGACATACATTTAGAAACAAATACACAAAATTTAGAAATGTCTATACAGTTGTAGGATGAAAAGCAACAAGGCCTTGGCTCTGAAAAGTGCATCTGAACAGTTCTGGAGGTGTTGGTTTAATGCAAATCTTACAGGAACCACAGATGTGACTAGGCTGCTAAACAAGTTAATGAACTCCCAGCTCCATTAGTAGAAGTGTGAAGAGAGGAACCAGCCTCAATGTTTTCCGGGTTAATCAGACCACATTTCAATCACTGTTTCTACTTAGAAATTACAGTGGCTGCTGCCAAGCTGACATCCCGGATGGTAGGGAATCTTGATGTCTTGCCCTATATGGAAAAATCAAGTCAACTAGTCTTGAAAATACTCACTGTCTTAAGAATACTTGAGTATTTGGCCAAGAGAATACTTGAGTGCCAGAGGTGGATATGATTTATATTTAAAATTCTCTCATGAGGATGACAGAGAATGATTCAAACAATAATAGAGGCAAGACAATCAAGGAAGTTAGAGGGATATATATTTTACTGGAACACAAGGATGAAATTCCTAGCAATCCTCGATAGCCACAAAGACACAGCCTTCTATCCTGCATAGGAAGTTCCTCAGCAGTGTGTGTTTCAGAAGTAAGCAGCCGTTATAAAACAGTGCCTGCATTTCTACATTTAGTATTTGGAAATGATAACAGCTACTCTGATCTAATTCTTGCATGCTGACCTTGTTTTATAGATGAGAAAACTGAGGCTCAGAAAGGTTAACAGGATCAAGGTCATATATCAATTAATGAGAGATCTCAACATTCATGTCTAGATCTGGTTCTAAGCTGCATGTTCATTCCATTATGTTGTAATACCAGACTTCCAATCCATTTTCCCATGGTTTCTACCATTTCCACTTGTCTACTGTATTTCCAGAAATCCTGCTGGCATAGTGGTTAGGTTAGGCACTACATCTGCTAACCACGAGGTTGGCAGTTCGAATCCACAAGGCGATCTTGGGAAACTCTACAGAGCTGTTCTACTCTGTCCTATTGGATCAGAATGAATCAAAATCAGCTTGAAAGCAGGGAGTTTGCTTTTGGGTTTAATCTATTTAACCTGGTTAATCGGTTTCATGGATTGAATTGTGTCCTCCCAAAAATGTATGTGTTGATTTGACTTGGTTTGGATTTCCAATATGGTGCCCTTCCTCCCATGTGTTGTGAATCCTGCCTCTGTGATATTGATGATGGAGAATGGTTTACAGTTGTGTAAGTGAGGCAAGACTCAAGCTTGTGGAATACAAGGGAAAGAAGTGAGCTGAGGAAGTTGGGAACCTCATACCACCGAGAGAGAAGCACCGAGAGCAGAGCACGTCCTTTGGACCTGAGGTTCCTGTGCTGAGATGCTCTCACTGGATTTGTACTCAGCCTATCAGATGTGATGATTTCTCATTCTGAATGGACTTACAATTTATGAATGGATTTGAGGCTTACCGGACTGTGTCAATAAAGCTTCTCCTCATGAAACCTTCCACTCGTGGTATTTTCTGTTAGAGCAGAACCTGGTGACTAAGACAGGGGTAGAAAGTTCCTTCTTCATTTTATCAGCCTCTGATAAAAGATGCTTAAAGATTTTTAGAATAAGCTCATTGGACTTCAAGAAAGAACACTGCAAGGAAAGAAAAAAGGAAATATTCAAATTTCTTGAAAACAAGTGCAAAGACAATACCTGAAATACAAGACAAAATATGTTCCTTAAAAACTCAAATGACCAAAACAACAAATCCTGGAGAGGCTATGGAGAAAGTGAAACTCTCCTACACTGCTGGTGGGATTGCAAAATGGTCCGGCCTCTTTGGAAAACAATCCGGTGCTTCCTTAAAAAAATGGATATAGATATACCACTTGACCCAGTAATTCCACTGCTTGGAATATATCCTACAGAATCAAAGCCATTCACACCAACAGATACATGCACAAGAATGTTTATCACAGCACAGTCCACGATTGCAAAAAGATGGAATCAACCCAGATGCCCAACAACAGAGTAATGGATAAGTAAACTACGGATAGGTAAACTATGAATAGGTAAACAAATGGAGCACTATGTAATGATAAAGAACAACAGTGATTCCAGGAAACATCTCATAACCTGATTTCAATTGGAAGACATTATGTTAGTGAAAGTAGTCAGTGACAAAAGGACAAATATTGTATGAGACCCCTATGATAAGAATTTAAAAACAGACTTATGCATAGAAGACTCTTTGATGGCTGCAAAGGAGGGGAGGGAGTGAGGGGAAGTGGGGGAGGGTTTAGATTAGATAGTTGGTAGAAATTTGGTTGGGTGAAATCGGTGATAGCACACATTAGAAATAAGAAAAATATTAAGTGGACTTCAAAAAAACAAAAACAAAACAAACAAACAAAACTCAAATGAGCATACAGCCAGATAGGCAATGGCTTCCATAGAGTAGTAAAGGGAGCTAAGTCCAGCTAAGTTTGGCTAAGTCTATCCTGTCTACACGGTCACGACCCAGGTGTCCGATATTGACGGCAGGGAACTCTCTGAACCAGGAGGAGAAGCCAGGACCTATGCCAGGGCCAGAGCATCCACCAAGAATAGCACATCAAGGGAAACTTTTAGGTCTTTATGAAACAGGACAGCAGAAAGTTTCATAGTTTACTTCACAGGTGAAGAAAGTAAGACCCAGGTCCCAGAGTAAGTTGGTGTCAGAATTGTGGACTAGAACCATGGCCTCCACACCAGATGTATGGATTTAATTTATTCTTTTCCAAATGGCTATCCAATTGTCCCAGCACTATTTTTGAAACCATCTATCTTTGACCTAATGATTTCAGATGTCATTTCACCTTTATCATACACTATTATTCTACCTTTATTTGAGTCTGTTTTGTTTTCTAGTCCACTGATCTATTTGTCTATTTATGTACCAGTATCACAGTGCTCTTTTAGGATTTCTGCTTTAATTTTAGTATCAGACAGAAGTAGACCACCTTATTGCTTTTCCTCCCCTGTGTTTTCATATTCTTTTATGTTTACTTTTTCGTGTGAACTTTAATATCACCTTTCTAAACCATTACAGTATATTGGTATATTGGAATTGAGGTACAATTTTTAATTCACTTACTAGCCAGGCCAGCCAAGGGCCGTCAAGGGTCTGACTCGACAGCACTTGGCTGGCTTGGCTAGTGAGAACTGACATCTTTATAAGTACTGAATCAATGTCTTTCCATTTTGTTCAAGTTTTCTTTTTTGTTTTCAGCATAATTTTTGTTTCATGTTTCCCATTAAGTTTTTGTTAACTTTTTATCTTCTTTACTGATGGTATAAATAAATTTTCTCTTCTACTTTATCTTCTGGAAACCCTGGTGGCATAGTGGTTAAATTCTTTAGCTGCTAACCAAAAGTTCAACGGTTCAAGTCCATCAGGAGCTCCTTGGAAACTCTATAGGGCAGTTCTACTCTGTGCTATAGACTTGCTAGGAGCCAGTACCAATTCCATGGCAATGAGTTTGGCTTGCTTTTTGTCTTTCTTCTGTTATTGTTTGTATATACATTTAGACTATTGTTTTTGTTTTTAATTTTATACTTTGCTATTTTACTGTACTCTTTAGTTGTATTAGTTTTATTCACTAGGTTTTTAAAGGTATATTATCAATGTTATAAAATTGAATTGTGCCCTCTAAAAACATGCACTGTAAATCCTAACACCTACACTTGTGGAGGAAATCCTGGGGGTGTAATAGTTAAGTGCTATGGCTGCTAAACAGAAGGCTAGCTGTTCAAATCTGCCAGGCACTCCTTGGAAAGTTTGTGGAGCAGTTCTGCTCTGTCTATAGGGTTGCTGTAAGTCGGAATCAACTCTGTGGCAGAGGGTTTGATTTTTGGTTCTTTACTTATGGATGTAATCCTCTTTGGGATAGCATTTTGTTATGTTAATGAGGGCATATCAGTGTAGTATAAATCTTAGGCAAATCACTTTTGAGATACAAAAAGAGCAGATTAAGCGCAGACACAAAGTAGCGTAAGTACAGAAAGTCTGATGCCATATGGAGATCACCAATAGAAGCTGAGACAAGAATTTCCCACCAGAGCAAGGCCTTCCCCTAGACCAATGTCCTGAATTTAAACTTTTAGACTTTTAAACTGTGAAAAAATAAATTTCTGTTAAGTCATGCACTTGGATTTGTGTTATAGCAGCACTAAGAAACCAAGACAGAGAAACTAAGCAGAGTTTTATGACTTCTTTCCAAATTCTTTCTTCTCTAATTTATTCATATTTTTAAATCTTATAGAATACCTTTGGTAAAATATTAAATAACAGTAAGGATAGTTATCATTCTTGCTTTGTTCTTGATCTTAATGGAGATAGCAGCAGGGTTTCTTCATTAAGTAAAATACACGCTTATAACTAAGGGTTACATACTTTACTATGTAAGAAATTATTGATCAGTTCCCATTTTCTTTTTTTTTTATTATGACTGAGTGAAAATGTACATTCTCACATAAATTTGCATGCCCACGTATACGCAGCTTCCACTGCTCTCCCTGCCCGGTGACAGCACACTACTCCTCACTGTTCCATACATGTCTCATACTCCCAACAGTTTCCTTTCCCCTCCTCTCCACCCACTCCCCTTACTCCAGCCAGAGGTCAGCAGGATATCCTATAGATGCAGAGAACCATAAAGTGAATCCAATATATGGTCACTCTGCATCACCAAGTCCAATCCATTCGTGTCCGAAGAGTGGACCTTCATTCTGATTTATGAGCAAGGGCAGCATCAGGGCGAGGGGCCATGCTCCCAGGGGAACCCCAAAGCCGTTGGACCATCAGTTGAGGTCTTTTAGTGGAGATCTCAGGGTACACCCCTTTTTATTCTTGTGTTGCCAATAAGACTGAACTTTGTGAGCTCCATCGTCACTATCACTGGTGGTGGCCAAGCACCATCCGGTTCTTCCGGTCCCAAGTCTATGTAGGCACCGACTCACGTGGGTCTCTCTGTCTTCTGGGTTGTCTTTACCCTATGTCATTTTGGTCCTCGGTGAGCATCCATTCCTGCTGAGTTGGGACCATTTGCTGTGCCCTTGGACGGCAGCTTAGCAGCTTTTAAGACCCCAGATGCCTCTCACCAATGTGGGGTTAACAAAATGCTAGTTGTGCCAATTGGCCTCGATTTCACCTAAGAGCATGGCCCTCTGCCCACTGCCCGAGCTACTCTGTCCTTACAATATTGGGTTAAGATGGAAGGAGTACTCAAGTTATGTTGAAGTCCACTTAATGTTGTTCTTGTTTCTAATGTGTGCTGTCACCGCTTTCTCCCAACCAAATTTCTACCAACTATCTAATCTAAATCCTCCCCGCCTTCCCCTCTTTCCCTCCCCTCCCTTGCAGCCATCAAAGAGTCTTTTCTTCTATGCATAAGTTTGTTTTTGAGTTCTTGGGGGTCTCATACAATATTTGTCCTTTTGTCACTGACTACTTTCACTCAACATAATGTCCTCCAGTTGAAATCAGGTTATGAGATGTTTCCTGGAATCACTGTTGTTCTTTATCATTGCATAGTGTTCCATCGAGTATATACCATAGTTTACCTATCCATTCCTCTGTTGTTGGGCATCTGGGTTGATTCCATCTTTTTGCTATCATGGACTGTGCTGCGATAAACATTCTGGTGCATGTGTCCGTTAGTGTGAATGGCCTTGCTTCTGTAGGATACATCCCAAGCAGTGGAATTACTGGGTCAAGTGGTATATCTATATCCATTTTTTTAAGGAAGTGCCAGATTGTTTTCCAAGGAGGTTGCACCATTTTGCAACCCTGCCAGCAGTGTAGGAGAGTTCCACTTTCTCCATAGCCTCTCCAGCATTTGTTGTTTTGTGTTTTTTGGATCATGACCAACCTTGTTGGGTTGAGATGGTTTCTCATCACAGTTTTGATTTGAATTTCTTTAATAGCTAAAGATCGTGAACATGTCTGCATGTGTTTTTTGGCTGCCTGGATCTCCTCTTTAGAGAAATGTCTGTCCATCTCCTTTGGCCATTACTTAATTGGATGATTTATCTTCTTCTTATTGATATTTTGTAGTACTTTATAGATTATGGAGATCAGGCATTGGTCTGACGTATAGTTGCCCAATATTTTTGCCCATTTGGTAGGTGGCCTTTTAATTCTATTAATAGTCTTTGGATGAGCAAAAGTGTTTGATTCTTAATAGTTTCCACTTATTTATTTTCTCTTTTGTTGATTGTGGTTTGTTTGACAGATTTTGAAGTCTGTCTACATTGTATATTAAAACTATTGTTCCTACTTTTTCTTGGATGAGCTTTACGTTTTAGATTTGATATTTAGGTCTTTTATCCAGTTTGAGTTGTAAGAGGAGTAAGATATGGATCTTGTTTCAATTTATTGCAGATGGATATCCAATTTTGCCAGCATCATTTGTTGCAGAGATTGTTTTTACTCCAGTTTAATGTCTTAGGGCCTTTGTTGAATATCATCTGTTCATAGGCAGATGATGTCTTCTCTAGGGTCTCAGTTCTGTTCCATTGATCGATCTGTCTGTTCTTGTACCAGTACCAGGCTGTTTTGACCACTGAGGCAGTGTAATAGGGTCTGAAGTTGGGTAATGAGAGGCCTCCCAGTGTATTCTTCTTCTTCTTTAGTAGTACTTTACTTATCTGGGGTTTCTTTCCTTTCCAAACAAAATTGGTGATTTGTGTCTCCATCTCATTAAAAAATGACACTGGAACTTGTATTGGGATTGCAGTATATAAGTAGATTGCTTTCGGTAAAATAGACATTTTCACAATGTTAAGTCTTCCTATCCATGAGCAGGGTAGGTTTCTCCATTTATCTGAGTCTCTCTTAGTTTCTTGTAGTAAAGGCTTGTCGTTCTCTTTGCAAAGGTCTATTATTTCTCCGGTTAGGTTAATTCCTAGATACTTTATCTTCTTAGAGGCTATAGTAAATGGTATTGATTTGATGATTTCTTCCTTAACAGTCTTGTTGTTGGTATAAAGGAATCCTACTGATTTACTTATGCTTATCTTGTATCCTGAGACTTTGCTGAACTTTTCTATCAGTTTGAGTAGTTTACTTATATATTCTTTGGGATTCTCTGCATATACAATCATGTTATCAGCAAACAGGGAGATTTTGACTCTTTGCTGATGCAGATGTCCTTTATTTCTTGGTCTTGTCTAATTGTTCTGGCTAGAACTTCTAGTACAATGTAGAATAGGAGAGGTGAGAGTGGGCATCCTTGTCTAGTTCCTGATCTCAGGGGAAAGTCTTTCAGTCTCTCTCCATTCAGGATGACATAGGCAGTTGGCTTTGTATAAATGGCCCTTATTGAGTTGAGGAATTTTCCATCTATGCCTATTTTGCTAAGAGTTTTTAGCATGAATGGGTGTTGGACTTTATCAAGTGCCTTTTCTGCATCAATGGACAAAATCAGGTGATTCTTGTCTTTTGTGTTATTTATGTGGTTAATCACATTAATTGTTTTTCTGATGTTGAAACAGCCTTGCATCCCTGGTATGAATCCCACTTGGTCATGATGGATTGTTTTTTTGATATGTTGTTGTATTCTATTGGCAAGAATTTTGTTGAAGATTTTTGCATATAGATTCATGAGCGATATTGGTCTGTAGTTCTCCTTTTTGGTTGGGTCTTTCCCTGGCTTAGGTATCAGGGTTATGCTGGCTTCATAGAATCAGTTTGGGAGTACTCCATCCCTTTCTATGCTGTTAAATAGTCTCAGTATTATTGGAGATAACTCTTCTCTAAAAGCTTGGTAGAATTCTGCAGTGAAGCCATCTGGACCCGGGCTTTTTTTGTTTGGCAGGTTTTTTTTTGTTTTTTTTATCACATTTTCAATCTCTTCCTTTGTGATGGTTTTATTAAGTTGTTGTACTTCATGTTGTGATAATTTGGGTAAGTGATATAAATTGAGGAATTTGTCCGTTTCCTCTAGGTTTTCAAATTTGTTACAGTCTTTCATAGTATTCTGTTATGATATTTTTTATTTTTGTTGTTTTTCGTTAGTAAGTTTAGCCAGTGGTTTGTCGATTTTGTTGATCTTTTCAAAAAACCAGCTTTTGATCTTTTCAATTGTTTTTCTATTCTCTAATTCATTTAGTTATGCTCTAATCCTTATGATCTGTTCTCTTCTGGTGCCTGAGGGGTTCCTCTGTTGTTCTGTCTCTACTTGTTCAAGCTGTAGGTTTAGTTCCTTGATTTGGTTTCTTTCTTCCTTCCAGATGTGTGCATTTATGGAGATAAACAGACCTCTGAGCACTGTTTGGCTGTATCCCATAGGTTCTGGTAGGAAGTGTTTTCATTCTCATTGGAATCCATAACTTTCTTTATTTCATCCTTGATTTCTTCTATAACCCATGTTTTTTGAGCAAGATGTTGTTCAGTTTCCAAGAGTTCCACTTTCTATCTATGTTTTTTCTGTTATTGAGTTTGACTTTTATGGCTTTATGATCTGAGAAGATGCTTTGCATTAATTCAATGGTATGGATTTTGTTAAGAATTGCATTATGTCGTAACACATGGTCAACTCTAGAGAATGTTCCATGGCCACTGGAGAAGAAGGTGTAGTTGTCCACTGATGGGTAGAAATTTCTGTAAATATCAATGAGGTTTAGTTGGTTAATTGTGTCAATAAGGTCTTCTGTATCTTTATTGGGCTTTCTTCTAGATGATCTGTCCAGTGTTGAGAGTATTGTGGAGTGATCTAACTCTTTTTTGAGTGTAATCAGTATTTCTTTGATGTATTTAGGTGCTCTGATATTAGGTGCATAAATATTTAATATAGTTAAGTCTTGCCTGTGTACTGATCCTTTCAGCAATAGTGTCCATGTTTGTCCACGATGGTGGATTTTGTATTAAAATCGATTTTGTCTGAGATTAGAATTGCCACCCCTGCTCTTCTTTGTTCATTGTTAGATTGATATATAGTCTTCCATCCTTTAATTTTCAGCTTGTTCCTATCTTTATGTCTCCAGTGAGTTTCTTGTAGACAACATATGGATGGGTTATGTCTTTTGATCCAAGATGTCACTCAGTGTCTCTTCACTGGAGCATTCAGTCCATTCACATTCAATGTAATTATTGATAGGTATGTGTTCAGTGCTGCCATTGTGATATGCTTATTTTTGTGTTCATGTTTTCTCTGTTGTTCTTATTAGTCTGTTCTGGGACACTCTTTTCAGTGAGTTGATTTTTCACCTTTTTCAGAGCTGGTTTTGTAGTTGTTGAGACTCCTGTGTTACATTTCTTGAAATGGTACATTGCATCTTTGTTGTGCTTTATGGCTGCCTTTATGATCCCCCTTAATAAACTATATACAAACCTAATTTCAATTACTACCAGTCTTGTCAACTTCCTCTCCATCTGCAAGGACTATAATGACTGTAGTACATCCCTCTTTTTAATATGCTGACACCATAGTTTTCATGATAATCACTAGATTGTTTGAGTATTAAAGCTGTGATTGAGTTTGGAGCCTTCCCTAACTGAGTGGAATTCTGGATGATGTGTTGTTCTAAAATATAAAGTTAGTGGTTTTGTTCTTCTAAGCCAAAGCCAAGAACTTCTTTCAGTATTACTTGTAGTTTTGGTTTGGTTTTTACAAAGTCTCTGAGTTTCTGTTTATCTGGGAATGTCTTAATTTCATTTTCATATTTGAAAGATAGTTTTGTAGGACATGTAATTCTTGGTTGGAAGTTCTGCTCCTTCAAGGCTTTGAATGTGTCATGCCACTGTTTCCATGCCAGCATGGTTTCTGCTCAAAAATTTGACAAAAGCCTACAGGGTTTCTCTCTGAATGTTAGCTTTGCTTTGAGTCTTGCTGCCTTTAAGAGTTGCTGCTTATGTTTCATTTTGTTAAGCTTGATTAGAATATGTCTTGGAGTCTTTCTTTTGAGATCTATATTGGGTGGCATATGATATGCATCTGGGATATCTATATTCTCTTCCTTCATGATTTCTGGGAAGTTTTTTGTCAGCAGCTCAGCAACAATACTCTCTGTGTTCTCAGGTGTCTCATCCTGTTCAGGGACTCCAATTAATTGAAGGTTGTTCATCTTAACAAAGTCCCACATGCTTCTTAATGCTTCTTCATTTTTCTTGTTTCTCTTTTCTGATTTCTGCTCATAGATGCTGGCATCAGTAGCTCTGTCTTCCATGTCAGAAATTCTTTTTTCCATTTGTTCCATTCTGTTTTCTTGGCTTTGAATGGAAGTTTCTAGGTCTTTGATTTTCTTCTTGATCTGCTGGATTTCAGAGTACTGGTGTTCCATCAGATTGAACAGCTTGCTTAATTTTTCCTTTTGTTCTGCTGCATTTTGTATAAGGTCTAGAAGGGCTCTGTATATAATGCTTTTGTATTCACCTTCTGATGATTTTAGAAAAGTTTATTCATCCGGAAAACTCCTTAGTTGTTTTGTTTGGGAACCTTCTGAAGCCATGGGTGATTTCTTGTTTGCCACAAGCGTCTGTTGCTTTTTGGGTTTCATGTGAGTAAGCAGAGAGTGAGAGAGATACTGTGAGGATGGACTGCAGATGTTTCTCTAGGCTGTCTTAAAATGTAAAACAAAAGGTATCTGACCACTTCCCAAGTCAGTCAGGTTTTCAGGTGTAGAAGTCACTCTTCCCAACTGGCAAAGTAAGCCCCTCTATATCCAACCCCAGCTGATATGAAGTAGTTCAAAATACACCAGTGCTACTGCCCTCTTGGCCTCCACTGACAAGGCCCAGCCTTGGGCGACACTGTGTAAACTACTGCTTTTCTGGTAGAAAAGCACTCTCCAGTGGGCAGGCTCTGGCTCCCAGGATAAGAATTTGGTCCAGCTGCAGTCACTATATCTAAGATGGTGCCCTCCACATGGCCGGCGGATAGAAACGCTAAAGGTGGTGAGACATAGTGAGTGCTAAGCCTCTGTTACCAGGCTCCCGTCATAGGCGACACTGTAAACTACTGCTTTTCTGTAGGAGAAGCGCTGTCCTGTTTGCAGGTGCTGACTCCCAGGCTAAGAATTAGGTCCTGCTAAAATCTCCGTATCCAACATGGTGTCCCACACATAAGTACCCCTGGATCCATACAAACCACACTGTGGCAGAGGTGAAAAGACAGGCCCAAAGTGGCTAGATGTACAGAGTCCTAAGCCTGGCTCTGAAAATATGGCAATTTCGCCTGTCTATCCCACCAGCAGTGCATCTGAGACTAGCTGCTAGGCAAGACCCAGCTCCGCCCACCATCCAAGACAGAAAAAAAAAGTCAAAATGGTACGTTACCTTCAGTCCATGACAACCAGGGCTAGCCAGGAGTGGAAGTCAGTGAAAGAGAGGAGGTTTTTCGTTCAGTGGTATGAAGTCCACATTAACAGCCCTGTGACATATTCTGGGGCTCACTAGGTGACCAGAATGCTCCGTTTGATTATCAATTCAGTGCTTGGTTTCCAGAAGGATATAAGGAGACATATACTTGGTCCCCCATCTTGACTCTGCCCTCCCCCCAACCCCCATTTTCTTGAAAAATTTTACTGGGAATCTTTTTTTCTTTCTTCTTTTTATTTATTTTGTTATTGACAGTAGCCAAGCCAAGTACCTTCGAGTTGAATCCGACTCATTATTGACAATATATACAACAAAACCCTATGAATTTAATTGTTTCTGTATGTACAACTTACTGACATTAATTATACTCTTCATGTTGTGTAATCATTCTCACTCTCCTTTTCAGAGCTGTTCCTTTCTCATTGTCATAAACTCATAGCCTACTAAGGTTCCTATCTAATCTCTCCAGTTCTTACTATTAGTTTGATCCCATATGGATAGTGGTTTAAAAAGCACAATGTTCAAGGCAGATATTTTTTACTAGTTAAGCTAAATTATTGTTCAGTTTTAAGATGACTTCAGGGATATTTTGGCTTATGGTTTACAGATTATCTCAATAGCTTCAGGGGTTTATCTGCCCTACATGGTTCCAGAAAGTCCAGAGTACGTGAGAACCTGAAATTCTGTTCTGCATTTCTTCCCTTATATAAGGATTCCTCTATGGAGTCTTTGAACAAAACATTCAGTAATGGTAGCTGGGCATTATTCAGTTCTTTTGGTGTGGTAGCACAGGAAGCAGTTGTTCATGGAGGCAATTAACCGTATATTCCATATCTTCCTTCTGTTGCTGATTCTCCATCTCCCCCTGTTGCTCCAGGTGAGAAGAGACCAACTGCTATGCCTTGGATGGCCACGTGCAAATTTTTAAAATTCAGGTATTATGCAATGAACTAGGAGGTAGAACAGAAGAACTAGACACATTATTAGGCCCATTAACTGGGGTGTTCTATGAAATCATGACCCTAAACTTCTAAACCAAGGGACCAAATTCCATGAGGTACTTGATTATATATAAGCAGCCTCAGCAGCTACTCATTTTTGGGAAGCTTTTTTTAAAAAAATATTTTGTTTTTGTTGCTGATGTTGAGAATATACACAGTGGAACATACACCAATTCAACCATTTCTACATGTACAACTCAGCGACACTGATTATATTCTTCAAGCTGTACAATCATTCTCACCCTTCTTTTCTGAGTTCTTCCTGTCTTAGTTACCTAGTTCTGATATAACAGAAAAGCCAGAAATGCATGGTTTTAACAAACAAATGTATATTCTCTCACAGTCTAGGAAGCTGGCTGTCTGAATTTGGGGTGCGAGCTCTAGAGGGAGGCTTTCTCTCTCTGTAGGCTCTGGGGGAAGGTTCATCATCAATCTTTCCCTGCCTAGGAGCTTCTCAGGGCAGTGGCCCTAGGTCTGAAGGATAAACTCTATTCCTGGCACTACTGTCTTGGTGATACAAGGGCCCCATCTCTTAGCTTGCTTCTCTCTTTTACATCTCAAAAGACGTTGACTAAAGATACAATCCAATCTTATAGAGTGAGTCCTACTTCATTAGCATAACCAGGTCTAATGCTGCCTCGTTAACATCACAGAGGTAAGATTTATGACACAGAAGAAAATTCTATTAGATGGCAAAATGGTAGACAATCATACTACACTGGGTATCATGGCCTACCAAATTGACACATATTTTGCTGGTAGGGGAGCGTAATTCAATCCATAACACTCCCTCATAGGAGTCCTCTAAGGTTCCTCCCTAATCTCTCAAAATGCTGTTGTTAATTTGAACCCATAAAAGAACATAATACTCAAGACAGACATTCCTTTAAAAAAATATATATTTTATTGTGCTTTAAGTGAAAGTTTACAATCTATTTGTCATACAAAACATTGCACACACTGCTAGGTAACTCTACCTCCTCCTTTCCATCCTGTTTTTCCTGTGTCCATTCATCCAGTTCCTGTGCCCCTCCCTCTACTGTCTCACAGCACCTCCAGACAGGAGCTACAGTTAGTCTCACGTATATACTTAGCCAAGCTTTTAGTCAGCTAGTACTGCTCTAACAGAAATATCACAGAGTGGATGTCCTTAATAAAGGAAAGACCAGGTGACTAAAACAGCCAAGAAGCATACACTTTGCAGCATTATTTTATGTCTTACAGTCTAGTCTAATCTTTGTCTGAAGAGTTGGCTTCAGGACTTGTTAGCTTTGGGCTTACAGACAGTCCAGGTGCCATGTCTTCCAGGGACTCTCTGGTCTGTTGGACCATTAAGTATTGTCTTTTCAAGAGTTCAAGTTCTGCACACCCATTTTTCTCCTACTACATGAGGGTCTTTATTGTATTCCCTGTCAGTGCAGTCATCAATGGGGGCTGGGCATCATCTAGTTTTTTTGATCTCTTGCTGAAATACTTTCTGGATTATGTGGTCCATTCTGTCTTCTGGGCTTATATTTTCCTTTTGTCTTTGACATCTTTCATTCTCCTCTGCTCCCTGTGTGTTGGGACCAACTGATGCTATTTATATGGTGGCTTGCTAGCTTTTGAGGCCCCAGACATTAAGGTAGACATTCTTTACTAATGCTATTAAATGACAGTTCAGTTTTAAGAAGACTTCAGGAGACATTTTTGGTTTTAAGTTTAAAGATGATATCAGAGCAATAGTTTCAGGAGCTCAAGGCCCATAAATTTGGAATTTATGAGAGTTTAAAATTATGTTCTGTACTTTCCCCTTTTGATCAGGATTCACCCACAGAATTTTTGAGCGAAATGTCCAGTAATGGTAGCTAGACTTTATTGGGAATCTTCTTAGTACTTTTTTTCAGCATCTATACCATCAATTAGCAGTCAGAATAAGACCAGGTGCTGAATGCTGCACAGAGCATCAATTGCTCATATGCAAATTCAAATTGAAACTGACAAAAATTAGAACAAGTCCATGAGATCCAAAGTATGACCATGAGTGTAGCCCTCCTGAGTTTAAAGACCATCTCAAGAACAGATTTAATGTGTTGATCACTAATGACCGAAGACGAGACAAACTGTGGAATGACATCAAAGACATCATCTATGAAGAGAGCAAGAGGTCATTAAAAAGACAGGAAAGAAAGAAAAGACCAAATTGTATGTCAGAAGAGACTGAAGCTTGCTCTTGAATGTCGAGAAGCTAAAGCAAAAGGAAGGAATGGTGAAGTAAAAAACCTAAACAGATTTCAAAGAGCTGCTTGAGAAGACAAAAGAAAATATTATAATGACATGTGCAAAGAGCTGGAAATGGAAAATCAGAAGAAAAGAATATGTTCTGCATTTCTCAAGCTGAAAGAACTCAATATTCTATATGGAAACTATCAAAGGATTGAGGGAACATCAAAAGAAGATGGAAGGAATATACAGAAAGAACCAGTTGATGTTCATCAATTTGAAGTGGTAGCGTATGATCAGGAACCAACGGTACTGAGAAAGAAGTTGAAGCTGCATTGAAGGCATTGGCAAAAAAGACTCTATCTTACATAGAATTGATGGAATATTAGGTGAGATATTTGAATAAACAGATGAAATGCTGGAAGTGTTTACCCATCAATGTCAAGAAATTTGCAGGACAGCCACCTTGCCAACTAACTAGAAGAGATCCATATTTATGTCCATTCCAAAGAAAGGTGATCCAACTGAATGTGGAAATTACCAAACAACATCTTTGATATCACATGCAAATAAAATTTTGCTCAAGATCATTCAAAAGTGACTGCAACAATATATTGACCGAGAACTGCCAGAAATTCAATCTGGATTCAGAAGAGGATGTGGAACCAAGGATATCATTGCTGATGTCAGATGGATCTTCGCTGAAGGCAAAGAATACCAGAATGATGTTTATTTGTGTTTCATTGACTATACAAAAGCATTCAACTGTGTGGATCCTACTAAACTATGGATAATGTTGCAGAGAATGGAAATTCCAGAACACCTAATTGTGCTCTTAAGGGATCTATATATGGATCAAGAGGAAGTCGTGCAAACAGAACAAGGGGACACTGCATGGTTTAAAGTCAAGAAAGGTGTATATCAGGGTTGTATCCTTTCACCATACCTTTTTAATGTGTATGCTGAGCAAATAATCTGAGAAGTTGGATCCTATGAATCTGTCCCCCATCAGGATTGGAAGATGACTGATTAACAACCTGTGTTATGCAGATGATACCACCCTACTTGCTCGAAGTGAAGATTTGAGACACTGATGAAGATCAAGGACCACAGCCTTCAGTATGGATTGCACCTCAGCATGAGGAAAACAAAAATCCTCACTACTGGACCAGTAAGCAACATTGTCAAAAAGGGAGAAAAGACTGAGATTCTCAAGGATATTACTTTACTTGAGTCCATAATCAATGCCCATGGAAGCAGCAGTCAAGAAATCAAAAGATGCATTGTACTGGGAAAATACGCTGCAAAAGACCTCTTTAAAATATACAGAAGTAAAGATGTCACCTTGAAGACTAATGTATGCCTGACCCAAGCCATGGTATTTTCAATCACATCATACGCATGCAAAAGCTGGACAATGAACAAAGAAGATAGAAGAACTGATGTCTTTGAATTGTGGTGTTGGAGAAAAATGTTGAATGTACCACCGACCTCCAAAAGAACAAACATCTGTTCTGGAAGAAGTACAACCAGAGGGCTCCCTGGAAGCAAAGATGGCAAGACTATATCTTACATACTTTGGACATGTTGTCAGGAAGGATCAGCCCCCACAGAAGGACATCATGCTTGGTCAAGTGGAGGGTCAGTGAAACAGAGGAAGACCCTTGACGAGATGGATTGACACAGTGGCTGCAACAATGGGCTTAAGCATAAGAACGATTGTAGACATGGTGCAAGACTGGGCAGTGTTTCATTCTGTTGTTCATAGGGTCACCAACTCAACAGCACTTAACAACAACAATATGTCATCAATGCTCCCCTCATCTAGGATCTTCTTGGTGCAAGGTTCTTGAGTCTAATGGATGAACTCAGTTCCAGGCACTTAGAACTAATTAATATGGTATACTGTATGTATGGCTTAATACTGAACCTATCTTTCATTCTTAATATAAATCCCACTTTGTCATCTTGTATTATCCTTTTAATTTGGTGTTGGATTCTGCTTGGTAATATTTTTAGTATTTTTGCATAGATATTCACACTTGATACTGGTATTTAACTTTTATTTTTGTACAGTCTATCAGTTTTAGGGAGCCCTGGTGATTTGGTAGTTAAGAACTCAGCTGCTAACCAAAAGGTCAGCAATTATAATCTACCAGCCATTCTGAAGAAACACTTGGGGCAGGTTTGCTATGTTTTATAGGTCACTATGAATTGGAATCCACTTGATGGCAAGGGGTTTGGTTTTTTACAAAAGCAGATTTAGGTATTAATGCTAATCTTGCTTTATGAAAACAATTTGGAAATTTTCCTTTTCAACATTTTCAATTCTCCTTTATTTTATTTCATAACACTGGAATTAGCTGGTTTCTGAAGGTTTAGTAGAATTTCCTCTGAGATGATCTGGGCCAGGTTTCTTTCTTCCTTTCTTTTTTTTTTTTTTGTGAGTTAATTCCTTGATAACTTTCTCTGTTTCTTCTAATTGGTCCAGTTTCGGTAAACTGTATTATCCTAGAAAATTATCCATTTCATTTAAGTTTTCAAATCTATTTGCATGTAATCTTAAAATTTCATATGATGTTTAAAAAAATCTTTCATATCAATTGTTATTTCTTCTTACCACTTCTTATATATTTGTGCTCTGTCTCCTTTTAATTAGGCTGACTAGTGTTCATCTAACCGTTAAACCCTTAGACAGGAGGGTCCTTTTACCGGAACCCAGGGAAAGCTATGGTGACAGAAGAGGGTCTGCCTCATGGAAACTGTGCAACCAGATGGAGTGGAAGTGGAGAGGAAATATCTTCATCCCTTTCTCAATCATCCTGTGACCTGCCTGGTGCCTCCCACTGGCTGATCTACCCATGGAAATCAGCCTTTTGGGGAATAAAATAAGAAAGAAGCATGGAGTATGAGTCCAAAGTCCGAAACAGAAAACATTCCACCGCTACCAACTTCTTGTTTATCCCATTTCCAACTGGATTTGGTGAAGCTCTTGGCAGCAGTGGCAATCACCTACAGTCCCAGAGCCCCAGGCTCTGGCTGCAATGGAAACAAGCCCCAAAAGAAAAGGAAAGAAGGACAACAGAAAGGAGAAAAGAGAGGCTCAAGGCAAGGTTGGAAAGCAGAAAAGGAACAGAGTGGAGGAATCTCTGGGCTGCAAAGGATCACAGGGCTAAGCTCAGATCCTTCCTGTAAAAACGGCTGCGCTGAGCTGTTTACCTATCTTGAGCACTTTTGACAACTTCACATCTGTCTCTATTTTGGATGTGTGCATGGAGCCATCCATGCTGCTCCTGGGCCCATTCTGAGTTATATTAAAGCACTTTTTAATTGCCATACTTTCTGAGGCAGAGAAAGCCTAATCTGAATATAGCTTTAAAACCAACAGTAATCAGCAGAGATCCATCAATTAGCATTCGGCATTAAGCAAGGCAGAACATTTTTCAAGGCTCCCAGGGCCTCTCCACACCTGAACATTTTATAAGATTCATTCTCTCCTGTTTGATTAATATTAAGGGCTCTTGGCTCTCAGTCTTGACTGACAGACAGTATTTTCTTAGCTGCCAAAAGAACAACCAATTTTCCACTGTAGCTCTTTTCTAATTCAAACATTTAAAACTCCAACAAAGCTCTTTACTCTAGTTCATTTTTTTAAGGGGGAAAAAAATGTATCTCTGCTTCTAACCACTAATTATAATTTAGTATAACAATACTTCCCCAAAACCAGAGTTCTTGCTATAATTAACTGCTGAGGATTAGGATGGAACAACTGTTTATTTAGTTTCATTCTACTTATACAGAATGTGTCAGCCCTTGAAACTTAACTCATAATCAGAACTAAATTCCAAATGTTACGGAAGCACCCTCAACTTTGGGCTAAATATTTCTTAGTAATTGTCCCTCCCTCTCTTAAGGATTTTCTTTAAGTGAAGTTTGCCATTTTCTCTGATTTAGAAGGAAAGCATTTACTCTAAAATGTTAACCTATTCATGTCTGTTTCATGAAGTTGGAGCCCTGGTGGCACAGTGGTTAAACAGCTCAGGTGCTAATCAAAAGGTCAGCAGTTCGAATCTAACAGTGGCTCCTTGGAAACCCTATGGGGCAGTTGTACTCTGTCCTGTTGGATTGCCACAAGTGAGAATGGACTGAACAGCAATAGGTTTCAAGAGGCTGAAACATGGGACTTTTGAGTATCACAGATAGCTTTCAAATGCTGGACATTCCCACATTTCTAAGCGAGAGTTTAAAAATGTGTAGCTTTACCAGCACTGCTTCAATCAAGTATCATAATGAAAAGATCTTTTTCCCCTTTTTCCACAGGCTAGTCACTGTACCAAGGTTTATACTGATCCTCTGTTTCCATGTCTGTAAAATAGCGGTGATAATACATGGCTGACAGGATTGTTTTGAAGTCTAAAGATAAGCATTTGGCACAAGATTTCACATTGGTAGCTCTTTTATTCTGTCAGTCAGGGAGAGGTAATATGGCAATAATTCTAGGAGGTAAAGGAGTGGAGTAGTTTTCTTAGGGCCAGTCTCTGAATCTGTGATGGAAACTGCCTGCAAATGAACAACAGAGCGTGACAATCTCCAAGCAGACCCGACTTCAAAAATCCTTGATGGTTAACTCACAACAGAGGCACCAGAATGAAATGGTTCTAAACGACTACAATCTCAACTGGCCACGGGAGCAAACACTTCACTCAGTCACCTTTTTGTCTAGCTGTTTCTGACTTTCAGGTTATTCAGCACTAATGAACTGAGATTTCCTTCTTCAAAAAGAACAGATCTGGCTCCTTGTCTTCTCTAGAATCACTCACGACTTCATGAAATTATTTATAAGATGCAGGAAGTTCCTGGGAAGGAAGTTATTTCACAATTATCTATTTCCTACAGTTATTGAGATGTCACTTTTGGCGACTGAGAAAGTTATCATCTGGTGACAATCTAACAATATCGATAAAATCACCAGGCAGAAACACTTCTGATGCATTTCGTTTTTTTGCAGAATAGAAGTAATTTAATTGCTGTTAGTGATGATAAAAGCAATATATAGTTGTTGCAAAATACTACAGGACAAAGAATAAAAAGTATCCATTGTCCCACTCTGTAGCAATAACTTTTTCTTAAAAAGTCATAGAGTTCAGGCTCTTGTTCCACACACTCAGAACATTTTTGAGTTTGTCTAACGTTCTCTTGTGATTAGATTCTGGTTATGTATCTGTGACAGGGCTGTCACTGAAGTGATGCTGGGGTCTCAATACTTAACTAGTGACCATACTGTCAGTTTGATGTTCACTTTCATAATTAGATTGAGGATAATTCTGCCAAGCTTTGTCACCGTCAAGTTACTTTTTGTCTTTCTAACTACTGGAGAGGTACTTTAAGATCATGTAGATATGCCATTCCTCAGCAAACTTTCAGTTTATTCATTTTACATATATATATACACACAGAGAGACACACATACACCAGCATGGGTATATCATTTTCTACTTTATTTCAATAGGTTACAGTCTAACCATTCGTATATATTTCCATGATGAAGTTGCCCCAGATTTGGCTCATGAAAGCCCTTTCCAGCTGTCTCCTGTGTCCTTTTGACAAGTCTCTGTCATTTTTTCAAGATTCCTTATTTTTTGGTACAGACATTCCAGGCTCACTATATATGACCCCTGTCCCAGCCATCAAATCAGCCATTTCTCCAAGGAGCCTTGGTCTCTTTCAGTGGAGAATGGTATTTGAAAGCCAAGATCTGGGCACTAGGTGTACTTGCCTTTCTTGGGATGCCACAGTTCCCAGTTCCTTCTGCTGGACAAAACTAGGGTATAATGCATGTGTATTATGTTGTTACGTGCTGTTGAGTTGATTCTGACAGCAACTCTATAGGACAGAGTAGAACTGCCTCATGGTGTTTCTAAGGTTGTCCATCTTTATGGAAGCAAACTGCCACATCTGTCTCCTGTGGGGACGCTGGTGGGTTCAAACCATTGATCTTTTGGTTGGTAGTCAAGGGCTTCACCACTGTGCCCCAAGAGCTCCTTGTGTATACTACATTTGCATACATACATCTAGATTTATTTCCACAGCTTATCTATGGTGGAGACTGTAAGCTTCACACTAATATCTCTAATTCTAATCCAACACCAGTTTCTTCTGCTGTTTTCCCTCTCTACAACACTTCACTCGTTGACAGTAAGATACGTAGCTTCCACTTCCCTTAACACCTTTACTAATTTACCAATTTCCCTCTGTATAACAAGTTTTCACCAACAACATATCCCCCCAACACAGACATCCTCCTCACCCTGCCAGGTCCTGCCTCTGCACAGTGAGTGGTTTCCCGGAGCCCTCACTGTTGACCTGCTGGGACCAGAGGCTACCTGCAGGGAGGTCTCTCTTGCTCAGCCCCACCGAGCATCTTCGGAGCAAGATTGTTCAAGATGGGAAGGGAATTGAGGATCAAGAAGTAACTTCCTCATGAACAAAGAGATAATCATTTTACTAACCTGCCTGCCTCTGTGGTGATTTGTACCTAGCTCGTGCTTATTTCCTTCCTCTAGTTTCTCCAAGTTGCAGTCTCATCACTCTTGCCAATCTGGGTCTGGCTTCCTGGCAGTCTTGACCAAGCAGAACAGCACAAAGACAGCTTCTGGGTTCCCCACAATCTGACCATTAGGTGCTCTGCGGAACCTTCTAGGTTATCTGGGCCCCAGGGGTGACCCGACAGCAGAGGCCTTCCCTTCATCTCTGTCCTCCCAACTTCCTGATTTCCCCGTCTGGTTTTGCTTTCATTGCACCTCTCAGTTTATTTGACTCCCTTCCAGATAATTCAAGAGACATGTGTCCATTAAACAAGACTCCATCATTTATTCAAGAGGTCTTTCCTTCCTGGCACAAATGTTCCGGGATCATTTTGTATTTTCCCTGCAGCTAATGACTTCCTTGTGTCTGTGAAATCTGGAAATCTGTCAGTTTCTTCTGAAACAAGAGGTACCAGGAGCACCAAGAAGCTGGTGAAAAGTGAGGGTCCTTCCTACTAGGACCCTGTGTAGGTGTGGGAGCCATGCCCACATGGGCATTAGGGCCAAAGGCAGATCTTGATCTACTTGAAGGACCCTGACTGGAGATAACCACTGTAGAGAAGTCACCCACAGACCCTGAGCTGTGAGGGCTGTGGTCAGTCCACCCTGAACCGCCCCCCCTGATGTGCCTGAAGGGGTCAAGAAACCTTGCCTTTGACATCTCCCAGCAGAGGTGTAACTAAGGTACAGCAGGTGGGAAATGGTACCAGGGCGCTGCTTCAAGACGGCACTAAGGACCAGTTTCTATTGGCCAGTCTTATTTCCATAGGAACTGTGGGAGGTCATTCAGCAATTTAAAGCTAATTGCCCTTGGTGCTGTTTTCCTTAGATAAGCCTCTGCCTTCACCTCTAGTTTTAGGATTCAGTTTTGGAGCTTCTTCTCTAATGAAATTCATGATCTGATTTCATTTCCCTCCCATGTTGCCATATTGGAAAATAATGTAATCAATGGAACCCAGTTGATGCCTGCCAGTGTTTCATCTACACCCTTGCAGAAACTAGTTACTTTTGATAGGCAATTCCTGAAAATTTGATGCTGGTACCAAAAAGAATGAGGATGTAAGTGTAATGGTGGAAATTTTCACCTAAGGGACAGAAGTCTGAGGAGTCATGAGACCACAGTGGAAAGTGAGCGACGACGAGAACAGGTGCCCAGCTTCAGAATAAGACCAATGCCAGGCACTCGCGCCCACCTTCTGTCAGGCCCTTACCCCATTCCAGCCACGGATGGCGAAGCAGGCTCTGCTGCGGACTTGTGTCCCTCCGGCTGCAACACAAGACACGAGGGGTCAGAGCAGCGCCCGGGTCCTGTGTTGTAGCCCGAGGTCTCACACTGTGTCATGGTGAGCCCAGCCTGCTGGCACCTTCTTCTTCCAGGTGGGCAGGCTGGCGTTTGCCCAGGGAGTCAGGCTTTTTCTGCATCCAGACAAGGAACCTGTAAAGGAACAGAAGCCAGCGCTGGTATCAGGCCCCAGGGCCAGACCTGTCCACACAGCAGTGGGGGAAATGCCAGTGGTCTCAGGGAGGAGCAGTGTGCGGCTAGGGAGACAGCTGTGCCTACTCTATGCCAGGTGCAAAGCCTGCCGAGGCAGCATGGTAACTCCAGGTAAGCAGCCCAGCCAGGTAGAAATGCTCGTAGAGCTAAGGGGACACTGTACACCAATATCAAGCTGTCCATGTTACTTTAAAAAATGAATTACAGCTGTTTATAATCCACTAATTACAGTTTATAATAACAATACTTCCTAGGAAATGAGTTTGTATTCTAATACTTAGATGAGAATTTTATAAATGCCAGCCTAGTACAACGAATTGCCATGAATTATAATAAATATCTGCACTTTGGGAGTAAAGCAGTAAATACAACATCACTGCTATCCATTTCCAATGGGCCTGTGGAGGATTTATAACTTATTTATGGCTTATTTCATTCAAAAACTGCTACATATCATTTTTATGTGAATTCATTTTGGTGAGTCATATCTGTTTTTGCTTACAAGATAAAATGAAATGGGTCTGGAATCAAAACATGCCCCAATCATGATGCATCCAAAGGTGACCTACTGAAATTTCTTCTCCAGACTCATAATCAGCTAAATTCTTTACAGATGTCATGGACTTCAAGCTGAGGAATGAAATGTAGCATTGCTTTCCTGAGTGCTTTCTCCAGTAAGGCAGATCTAACTAGCTTTGTTCAGCCAGGTTCTCAAGAAGACAGTAGACTTTGAGTAGAGATGAGACATCAAGCAAAAATGTAGAAGTGTCATGTAGATTTCTACCAAAGGAAGTAGACAAGATCCTCATAGATTTGTAAAACAGGAGGAGAAGGAGTAATAGTATCATGCCTACATTTGTACAATGCTTGAACATGTACAAATCACTCAGACCCTAGTCCAATAAAACAGGGGATGAGGCCCAAAGACAGGATGAGAATCCATGGCTCCCCCCTTGAGGCCATTGCTGCCCGCCTCCCCCATTCCAAGCTGTTCACACTGCATCTTTGCAAACAATGTCAAGACCATGGGGAAGGCAAACCATTTCAAATCTTAATCCGTCACAAAATTTCTAAACCCTAAACCTCTCATAGAAGCCCTGACAGCACAGTGGTCAACTGCTATAGCTGCTAATCAAAAGCTGCTTATCCACCAAGCTCTCCTTGGAAACTCTATGGGGCAGTTCTACTCTGTCCTACAGGGTTATTATGAGTTAGAAATGACTTGACTGCAATATTTTTTTTTTTTTGGTTTTGCCTCCTGTAAGGTCAGGAAATAAAAAAGCCAAGAAATCTTCCACCCCTAGCAGTGCCCAGCAGGCTACTGGATGGAATTCTCGAATGGCTCATGTAGTCAAAATGACAGGCAAACTGAGTGGTAGTTTTGTCAATGAGTAGAAATGGGAAAGTGACTTTTCTTCACTCTAGTTTAAATGTGAGAGCTTGATTTAGCTCACTGTAGAATGGACATTTAAGGTCTGGCTTTTAAGTGAATACCAAAGACCTTGAAGAGATTAAAAACCCAGAAATATTTTAGGAAATACTGAAACTGCAAAATTCCTTAAGGCTTGAGTCTTTTTACAGTAGAGGGAGAAGCAGCAAGGAGGAGCTTCCCAAATGTGGCATGGTTCTTCTCTACCTGAGAGCAGACAGCAGGCTGTTGTTCTGCAGCTGCCAACAACTTCCGTGCTATCTGTCATGTGTCTCCCCTGGACTTTTATCCTTCAACCAGTGTTCCCCAGGACACACAGAGGCTTTCAGCATACTCTTTTCCTGGCAGACATCTCAAAGCCAAGATGTTCCCACAAACCAGCCCCAGCTAAGGAGTGACACAAGAACATTTCTTCAGCTGTCCAGTCATTCAGAGAGTATACCCCATGTTTACCTTGCCTCTCAAAAACCATAATCCCCAGTTAAAGATGTTACCTGTTTATTGGCAGCAAAGCAAATGACCTAAGGGTTTTAAATGAACCCACCAAACCAAACCAAACCTGTTGCCACTGAGTCAATTCTGTCTCACAATTACCCTATAGGACAAAGAAGAGCTGCCCCATGGGGTTTCCAAGGATGATTTGAAATGCCAATCTTTTGGTTGACAGCCCTAGCTCTTACCTGCTTGCCAAGGCTCCTCTAAATGAACAACCATTAGCAGTTACCGCAGAGGCAGCCAGCCTGAAAAGACAAATAACATTACTGGGGACCAACTGGAGAGGAAGGTGCCTTCATACTGTGTGACTAGCACCCTAGAGCTGGGCAAAGCAGCACCCAACAAATGTCTACTGGGGACTTCAATCGTTCGAAGGCTTTTGTTGAAGCTGAGAGTCATAGCCAGTTAGCTGTTTGATCCAGTGAACATTTATTGATCACCTATAATTCTTGCGAGACACACAAAAATCAATAATCCACCGTTTCTGCTCCGACGGAATGTAAAATCAAGCAATTTAGGGATGGGAAAAATCCTCATCTTCTGCCCAAATTATCTTCCCAGACGAAGCCCATGAAGGCATAAATTCCCTCAAGTAAGTTATTTTCTTCCCAAACTACTTTCACAGCCAGACTGTTGCTACCAAGGGCCATATCAGGTCCTGGAGAAGCAACAGAGGACACAGAGTGGTTCAGCCACCTGCTGGCTGCCCACCCAATGTCCCCAGCCCACCTCCTTCCTCTCCAGCAGAGTCTGACAGCATTCCTGAGTGGCCATGTTCCAGAATTCCTTGCAGCTGGCATGGCCTATGACCTAGTTCTAACCATGAAGGATTTAAGGAGGTGTGTGTGTTTCTCCCCCCTGATAAATAAAGAATGGAAAGATAAGCCACAGACTGGAAGTAAATTTCTACAAAACACTTACTGATAAGAGACTTATACCCCAAATATACAAAGAAATCCTAAAATTCAACAATAAGAAAACAAACATCCTAATTACAAAATAGTCCAAAAATATGAAGATATACCTTGTTAAAGGACATACACAGATGGAAAATAAGCATATAAAAAATGCTCAACAGCATGTCACTAATCTGTTGCCCTGGAGTGGATTTTGACTCATAATAGCCCATTGGGTTTCCAGGGAGCAACTGGTAGATGCAAACTGCTGACCTTTTGGTTAGCAGCCTAAGTTCTTAACCACTGCACCACCAGTGCTACTCCACATGTAATTAAACCAAAATCCAAACCCACTGCCACTGAGTTGTTTCCAATTCATATCGACCCTATAGAACAGAGTAGCACTGCCCCGCAGAGTTTTGAAGGAATGCCTAGTAGATTGGAATCGCCCACCTTTTGGTAAGCAGATGTAGCTCTTAACCATGTCATTAAAACCCAAACCAAACCCACTGCCATCAAGTCAATTCCAACTCATAGTGAACATGTCATTAGGGAACTACACATTAAAACAATGAGATACTACTGCACACCTACTGGGATGCTTAAAATCTAACACACAACACCAAATTCTGATGAGAAGCAATATGAACTCTCATGAATTGCTGTTGGGAAAGCAAACTATTACAGTCACTTTGGAAGACAGTATGGCAGTTTCTTTTAAAGCTAAATTATAGGCTTACTGTGTGATCCAGCAACTAAGCTACACATCCAAATGGAAATACATGTCCAATTAAAAACCTGCACACAAATATTGACAGCAGCTTTACTCACAAATGCCCAAAGTTAAAGCAACCAAGATGTCCTTCAATAGGTGAACGCATACCCAAACAATGGTATATCCATACAATGGAATACTATTCAGCCAGTGAAAAGTATCCAGATATGAAAGCACATGAAATAATCTTAAATGCATATTGGTATGTGAGAGAGGTCAATCTGAAAAAGAGACATACTCTGTGATTCCAACTATATGACATTCTGGAAAACCCTATGGAGAGCCGTTCTACTTTTACTCATGGGGTCACTTTGTGTCAGAGTCAACTCTACAGCAATTTTATTTTTTTTCCCTGAGAGACAGGTTCAAGAAGAGAGGGAGAGAGATGAACAGGTGGAATGTAGGCATTTTTTAGGACAATGAAATTATTCTGTATTGTACTTTAACAAAGGACATGTGACACCAGGCATTTATCAAAACTGACAGAACTGTAGAGCACACAGTGAACCCTAATGTATGCTATGGCCTTTAATTAATGATAATGTGTCAATATTGGTTCATTAATCATAACAAAGGTGCCACACAAATACAAGATATTAATAACAGAAAAAAACACATTGTTCAGGAGGGAGAACTCTCCTTTGTTTCTTGTTGCTGGAATATGAGTGTGCTGCCCAGAAGCCCTCCTCTGAGCGAGCACCAGAGAGGAGGATGGTGTGTCCCCAGTGGTGTTAAGGGACCACAAAACAGCCCAGACTACTGACCTCCAGCCTTCTTGTTACACTGGGCATTCATTCAAGGAATATTAGGTCTGTGGCTCTCACCTGAGGAATTCTGGTGGCAGAGGGGTTAAGTGCCATGACTGCTAATGAAAAGGTCAGCAGTTCAAATCTAACAGGTGCTTCTTGAAAACTCTGTTGGGCAGTTCTACCCTTGACCTGTGAGTCTGAGTTGATGCAATGGCCTGGTTTTGGCTACCATGTGAGAAGCCTTGGTAGCACAGTGGTTTAGCACTCAGCTGCTAACTGAAAGGGGGGGCAGTTTGAATTTCCCAGACACTCTGTGGGATGTGGCAGTCTGTTCCTGTAAAGATTACAGCCCTGGAAACCCTGGGGTAGTCCTACTGTGTCCTATGAGAGGCTATGCATCAAAATCGACTTAACAGCAATGTGTTTAGAACAAGCTGGCTATTGTGTTTGGCAAAGCAGAAGGTCAATGAAAATGAGGGAAATTCTCCATGCAATGGAGTGACATAATAGTCACAACAATAGACTCAAACATGCCAACAATCATGAAGACAAAACAAAACTGGGCAACATTTCATTCTGCTATACATGGGCCACTGTGAGTCAGAGCTGATTCAACAGCATCCAGTAACAGCAACTATAGTCCACAGTCTTCCGGACACTGAGGAAACAGCAGAAAACAAAGCAAAGACCCAATCCTTAGAAAAGTCACTTTCTAGCAGAGAGAGACACACGATATACAAACAAATACAGTGAACGTGCAAAAGCCAAAACCCATGTAAAACAGACACTTATTGGAGAAGGAAACTCAGACATTTTTCACTAAAGCAAGCAATACAAAAGTGGTTAAACTCAGAAGGCTAATGAGAACCAGAAAGACAAGGTACTCCTCTGAGTTCCATCTTTTTTTGTGTAGTGATACTGACAGTGCTGGGAGGAAGTAAAGCAGGACAAGAGGGGAGAAGGCAGGGCAGGGTGATAAAAACATCACAAGAAGTGACCAGAGAAGACCTGAAGGAAGAGAAGATGCACACCATGCTGACATCTGCAACAGGGAGGCAGAGAGAAAGGGCAGACTTCATCAATATTGGAGGCTTGAGAAAAAGTTGATGGACAGCAGTAGAGACGGCAAGATTAGTGTCTTGCTTTCTAAACTGTTTCCTTGTAAAGGAAACAGGATTGCATTTGAGTGCAGCAGCAGAAAACTGAATCCTGTGGCTTAAACAGGCAAAGCGCTCCCTTTCCTCACATCCATCCTGTGAGGGAGGCCGCTTTCCTATCTGTTCACCTCCTCCAAGAAGCAACCCACACTGCTGGTCCTGTCCTCCTCACACTACTGGAGTTTAAGATGTGAACAGCCATTCTAGCTTATGCATGAACTTTCCAGACTGCTGGGCTTTTGGGTCCCGCATCTCCCAGTGTCCTCAACTCTTTAGGATTTTGCTGTGGTCCTCAGGCCCCAGCACAAGGATGTTGATAAAAGAGAATCTGTCACAGAGCCACCAGGTCACGGTCTACGGCCTCAGTTGGGGTTTCTACCAGTTCAGGTTACAGCCATCTGCTTCACATGTCCAGAGACAACATTATCCATGTACTCAACCCGTCAGGTTCAGCAGGGCGAGCTCGTTATAGATATACCCATGAGAAACTAAAGTCTTAGCAAAAACCTAGCTTTTAAAAATTCTACACATGACTACCCGGTCTTTGAAAAACAGCAGAAGTAGGTTTGTGTTCTTAGAGTTCTGTTTTAAGAAGGTAAAGTCATCCTAGTCCTTAGCAGCATGTGTGGCGCCCTGGCACTACATGTGGAGAAACTAAGGACACAGATGCTTCTGGGACATACAGAAGAAAGCCCCCCTGTGACGAACCAGTGGGGAGACTCAAGATCCACTCAGGTCAGAGCAGCAGCAGAGAGTGAGGGCAGAAGGATGAATCCCAGCAACAGGCCCAGAGCAACAAGCAAGCCCTGTTTGCCCCCTGCTTGGAGAGCTAGCTGATGTCCATCTCCTCCAGGAATTAGCAACTAAAGATAGGGCCAAGAGCAGTGGCCTGTGGGAGCCCTTCCTGTACTTGTCTCCCCACATATCTCCTGGGGGAGGGTGTACCCATATGCCAAGGCCTAGGCCTTGCACCCCAGTCAGAAGTTGGTTCTAAGTACTTAGCTCCCTGGCCCATGTGAGGGCTACCTGGAAGCAGTGGGGCAAAAACATCTGTGGGTGGCCAAGACAGCCAAGAACAGATGGGTCCAGATGGGAGCTTGGGGGCTCAGTCAGGCTGGAAAGGAGCAGGAAGGAACCAGGCAGCACGAAGGGTGTGGAGTGGGTGGTGCTGCAGCAAGGGGAGGAAAAACCAAGTCTCTTGTCTCTCACTGTCCAGGCTCTTCCACTCTGCCCCAGCTCACCTGGTTCTGGAGGCCTTCATGTCTCCTTCATGCCCTCCTTGAGCTAGGTCTGCCTGGTCTGTTTGTACCCACAAGAGATCAAAACTTAAAACTCACCAAGCGTACATGGGTGACAGGGCAACAAGGTGATGGGGCTTACAGGGGAGGATGCCAATGTGAATACAAAGAGAAAACTCTTCTATATTACATCAAAGAACTTCTGCAGCAGGTGAAGACAGCTGCAGGCTGAGGTCCAGGACTCTTCTCAAGAATGGGGAAGTATGGGATGGGATAGGATTTGGGGAGCTAAGAAAAGACTACCTAGTGAGTGACCACTTGCTGTGAGAAAGTGCTGCTAGATTTCAGGATGGAAAAGGGCCCATCCTGAAGGTCCTGACTGCTTCCCCACTGGTCAGGGCCGGTGTGCTGTGAGCAGTGTAGACTGAGCCTTCAATAGCTGCCAGTGTGCAGAGCCCCCCAAGCCAAGCTCTACATCTGAAGTGCAGGTCCTTGGGATGCTCCACAGGGGAAAAGCTCATGACCTAGTAACTTGGGAGGGAGAAGGACTGTGCTGAGACCAGAGCCCTCGCAGGGCCCTAATAGTAAAGGCCTGGCTTCCTTGAGAGACGAGGGCTCCTAGGAGGGGCTGCCCTCAGTGCCACCAGGGCACAGTCTGTTGTAGGGTGACAGGCAGGTGGAGGGACTGGACAGGAGAGCAGCAGCGCATTGCCCAGGTCTGCCCTGGCTGGCCCAGGATCTGACTTCAAGGAAGTCTAGAGAGGCGTGGTGTGGGTGGGAGGAGGACAAGGTCTGGCTGAGCAGAGGAAAAGACTGGGACAAAGGCACTCCCTCTTCCCTGGGAGATCTGGAAACCTTCTGCAGACTGGCAAGTAGGAAAGTGTAGAACCGTCTGAAAAATAACAAAGTAAGGAAGTGTTAATAACGGTCATCATTACCCCAGGTGGGGATTGCACCAAGAGCACCGACAGAGCTGGCTCATTTGCCTTCCATTCGCCGCAGGTTCTATTTCCACTTTATTTTCTCATCCTAAAAAGAAAGAAATAAAGAAAACTGTATATTAAACATTCACCTTTCATTCACTTGTAATTCTCTCCCTCTGGGGCACCAGGAATTTCTTTTATGTTATTATCATATTAGACAGCCTAATATGTTTCCTCCCTTGCCTTCTGAACATGACACTCACAGATCTTTTTCAACGTGGAGTCTGAAGACCGTGAGAGGAAAGGGGGCCCTGGGAGCTACTGGCAGCTGTCCACATGCCCTCTGAAGTCCACTGGTAAGATCTCTACAGGGAGCCCTGGTGGCACAGTGGGCAGGGGCTGACTGCTGATTAGGAGGAAGGACAGTGGCTGGAACCCATCTTGTGGCTCTCATGTAAAGATTACAGCCTAGAAAATCCTATGTGATTCTACTCTGTCAAAAAGGGCCACTATGAGTTGGAATTAACTCAACGGTCCATAACAACAAGATCTCTATACCTACTTTTTTAAGAATTTTGTTGTGAAAAAAAAGAACGTATTTCTTCGATTCCATCATGTTATTAAGAGTATAAAGCCCAGAGAACTTGTTTTTAGGTATTGTCAACTCAGTTTCAACTCACAGTTACCCTATATATAATAGACTGAAATGCTGCCCAGTCCTGCATCATCCTCACAACCATTGCTGTCTTTGAGCCCGCTGCTGCAGCCATTGTGTCAGTCCCTCTTGCTGAGGATCTTCCTTAGTTGAACTGATCCTCTCTCAAGCATGATGTCCTTTTACAGGGACTGGTCCCTTCTGATAACATGTTCAAAATAGATGAAAGGAAGTCTCACCATCCTTGCTTTTACACAAGAACATTTTGGTTGTACTTCTTTTAAGACAGACTTGTTTGTTCTTTTGGTGGTCCATGGCACATTCAGTATTCTTCATCAACACCATAACTCAAAGGCATGGATTCTTCTTCTGCCTTCTGTATCCACTGTCCAGCTTTCATATGCATATGAAGCAACTAAAAATGCCAGGCTTCGGTCAGTGCACAATAGTTCTTGAAATGACATCTTGTTTTTTTGACTACTTTAAAGAGTTTTTCTTCTTTCATTTGCAGTAGATTTGCCCAATGCAGTATATCACTTGATTTCTTGATTGCTTCTTCCATGGTCAGTGATTGTGGGTCCAAGTAAAAGGAAATCCTTGACAACTTCAGTCTTTTCTCAGTTTATCACAATGTTGTTTACTGGTCCAGTAACAAAGGTGTTTGTTTCTTTTATGCTGAGGTATAATCCACACCAAGGGCTGTCGTCTTTGATCTTCATCATAGAGAAGGAGAAAAGCTAATAACTCACCACCAGAAAAAACTTTGCTCTGTAATTTGGACGAGTCGTTTAAACTTTTTAAAACCTATTTTCCCTCTGCAAAGTGGGGGTACTAAAACTTGTCCTGGCCAGTGCACAGGGTTGATTTCACAGGTACAGCAGCATAGGGTCTTCTTTGTTAACTCGGAAGAGAGAATGATGTCACCACAAGAAACTGCCATGTGTGCCAACAAAACAGTGTTACATACATGCTAGATACAAGCAAGATTACTTCAGTAAGTTATTCACTCATGTTCATTAAACCTTTACTGAACTCTTCATATGTACCAGACTCTGTGTCAAGCATTAGAAACTTGGCTGGAAACCCCTCACCTGTGTAGGATTCTGTTCAGGTCACTATCAGAGATGTTACAGAGATTCAGGGGTGTAGGCCAAGCCAAGACCTGAGCTTTGAAGCCAGATTGTTCTGGATTGATATCCAACTTCATCACTTATTAAGTGTATAACCCATGGAATATCACATAATCCCAACATGATATGGCTCCTTCCACACAGGAGGAGCTCAGCATACTGGCTGAATGAACAAACAATAAAGGTATAAGTGAAGCTATGACATTAATAGAAGCATAGTTATAAACTCTTATGTTTTCTGAGTATCTTCTGTCTGTGTCAGGCACATTCTAGCAACTTGACCACCTCTAGTAAACAGTTTAGGGCGAACGACCAAGTATGGGCTACCTCTTAGAGACATTCAAAGCACATTTCCAAAAACCACATGACCATGGGGGTCAGTTCCAAATTCCAAAAAGCCCACCTGCAGAAATGTCAACCTTTCAAAATATTAAAGCCAGGGACGCCCTTCTGGGAGGTAGCAGACATCTTAGGGGCCTGATCTCCTCTCCCCACTGTGTCACCTGCCACCTTCATAAACACTCTGCATGAGGCCAGGACCCAGTTGACAGTGAGACTTACGGCTCAGACCTGCTGTGTTCTGATCACAAGGGTAGCTCATACTCTTTCACATCACACAAAGCATGCTCAGTCACACTAGATTCCCCAATACTATCTAAAAATCGCCACTTCCCGTTCTCCAGCCTCTGCAATGGCCTCTTAATTGGCCTTCATTTCTAATTATCACCCGTCACCTCCAACTCTGATAGCCACCTGCCATAGATTGAATTGTGTTCCCCCAAAAAAGTGTGTAGAAATTTGGCTTGGCCATGACACCTGATATTGTGTGATGTCCTGATGTTCCCATGCGCTGTGAATGCTGCCTCTGTGATTTTAATGAGGGTGGTTGGGACTGTGTATGGTTACACTGTGCCTTGAGGCAATCTCTTGGGATATAAATGAAAGGGAAGCAAGTAGCGAGCCGAGGACCTCACACTAACAAGGAAGCAGTACCAGGAGTAGTACACGTCCTTTGGGCTGGGTCACAGTGCCTCAGGAGCTCCCTGATTGATGACAAGGACCTTTCTCCACAGCCAACCGAGAAAGCCTTCTCCTGGAGCTGATGCCTTGACTCTAGACTTGTAGCTTACTGGACTGCGCCAGAATAAATTTCTCTTTGTTAAAGCCATCTACTTGTGGTACTTCTGTTATAGCTACAGTAGATGACTAAGACACCACCCCGCTTCCAAAGAGAGCTTAACTCTTTAGCTGGCATTTAAGATGCTTCAGTCTGGTCTCTGTCTATCTTCAGCCACCCTCCTATGAGTATGTTCTGTTGTTCTTGTTAGGTGAAATTGAGTCAACTGTCAACTCACAGTGACCCTATGTGACAGAGAAGAACTGTCCCATCAAGTTTTCTGGACTGTAATCTTTATGGGTGCAGGTCCCCAGGTCTTTCTCCTACAGAGCCACTGGGTAGGTTTGAATACCAACCTTTCCACTTAGCAGCCAAGTGCTTAACCAGTGTCCCCCAGGGCTCCCTCGGGTGTATGCTG
Source organism: Heterohyrax brucei (assembly GCA_028571685.1). Classification (NCBI taxonomy): domain Eukaryota; kingdom Metazoa; phylum Chordata; class Mammalia; order Hyracoidea; family Procaviidae; genus Heterohyrax; species Heterohyrax brucei. The sequence goes on from CM053152.1 coordinate 45,466,712, forward strand.
TCCAGACAAACTAGCCACTTCCTTGCCTCTCGGCCTCCCTGGCTTTGCCCACGCTACCCCTCCCTGGGACATGCTTCCCCACTCCTATCTGTCACTAAGCTGCCCATCCTTCCAGAGATACCTCGGGGGTCCGTTCTCATCAGGTCCCTTCTTTGCTTCTTATCTCCTCAAGCACTAAGCTCATACTACATTTTTGACACTTCTTTATAGGTTGTTCATTTCTACTGAGTCAATTCCAACTCATGGGGACCCTGTGTGTGTTCCACAGGGTTCTGAAGCTTGTGACCTTTTGCAAACAGACTGCCAGGTATGTTTTCCCAGATATCCCTGGGTTCTGCCTGACAACATTTTGGCTGTAGTCAAGTGCTTCACCATCTGTACCATCTAGGAACTCCTTCTTTAGAGTGTAAGTCTTTTAAAAACACATTTTTAAAAAACTCCTAGATATAAACTTCATTAAGATCAGTGACTGAATCATGTACAGTGTTGTGTACACTGTGGTCCTGAATAAGGTATCTTTAATATTCAGGGTATGCAATAAATATCTGTTAGATTAATACTTCATTGCTTCATAAAATTCCCCTATTTATCATTGAAATGGCCTTTTTTCTTTCACTGTCTTAATACAACAATTCAGGATCTCAGAAGCTTTTGCTGATATCATTTTCTCTAGCACAGTTATTATTAATTTCCCTTAAAATGTTCATTTAAGTGCCCAGCACAAAGATAAGAGGTCTGCTTTCCTGTTGATGCTCCCACTCAACCCTAATTATCTGTCATAAGAGGCATGAAGAGTTGTGAAGATGAAAGCTCGGAAGGTTGGGAGTACTGCCTCCAGATTCTGAAACGGGGGACAATTAGCAGCAGCCTTGAGTGCTGGGGGCAGAAGGATGGGCAAGATTAACTGCATGTGAGGTCTCTTATTCTGAATGTCATAAAATTTAATCTCTCTTCCCGCAGCCACACACAGAAAAACACATACAGAGACACAGAGACAATGACACACATACAAAGACACACAGACACACACTGAGAAAAATATACAGAAATATACAGACACATGTACACATGCAGGGAAACACACACACATACACAGAAAAACACAAATGTAGACACATATGTACACACAGACACACATACACACACACACTGATGCACAGCCATGCACATAGACACACACATGCAGAACTGTCCTCCCATATGAGAAGTGTCCACAAATGTATAAGTTTTGAGATATCTGAAGTGTTTATTCAAGCACAAGAACTCAAAAAAAGTGTAGGAGTCCGGATGGGACTCTCCTGCCTTCCTAAACACCAATTCTAACATAATTTAGCCTGTTTTTCATTGCTCAAGGTCATTAGCATGAACATTATATATTGTGCAGTCACATTATGATTTTGTTTTTTACAAGTACTATGCCTCTCTAAATTTCTAAAATATCCAGTTCTTGAATCCATTTTTTTTGTAATCTTTTGATGTCTCTGGGGGGCATAGGGGTGTTGCTTTGAGCCAATTCATTCAGGTCAGAACCCCTGCTGAGAACTTGCATTTCCAGCAAATTCCCAGGCAATGCTAATCCTGCAGGTTAGGGACCAATTCTGTGAATCATTACTGAAGCAGTGGTTCTCAAACTTCATTATATGTAAGAATCACCTGGATATCTTGTTCAAATGCAGATTCTGATTCACAACCATGTTACTTGTTTCACATATAATCTATGGCTGCTGGGGGTGGAAATACCAGATAGAATCCCTAGTAACCTACTGGTTAAAAGCTATGGCTGCTAACCAAGAGGTCAGCAGTTCAAAGCCACCAGGTGATGTTGGGAAACTCTATGAGGCAGTTCTACTCTGTAGGGTTAGAATCAACTTGATGGCAATGAGCTAGGTTTTTTTTTTTCTGATCTATACAGAAGCAAATCATCAGGAACATCTTCCATGGCACCATTGGATAGGTCTGAGCCACCGGCCTTCTGGTTGGTAGTTGAGTTTGTGCCACCAGAGACCTTCTAAAGGGCCAGATAGTAAACATTTTAGGCTTTGTGAGCCATACGGCAACTACTCAAGTACTCAGCTACTGTCGCAACTACTCAACTCTGCCATAATAGCCCGAAAGCAGCCGTAGATAACATGTGAAAGAAATAACATGGGTGTGTTCCAATAAAACTTTATTTCCGGAAAATAGGCACGGGATGGGGGTGGGGGTGGATTTCGCCTGCAGCCTGTCGCTTGCTGAATTCTGCCACAGTCTAGAAGGTTGGTCAGGTCTCTCCCAGCTCTAAAATTCACATATCCAAGTTCTAAATCTTTGTGATCCTTGTTCTTACGGAAGAAGTATACTGTAAACTGCTCTTAAGAACTTTGTTGCAGTGCATCATATTTTAGTGCTATGTTTCTCAAACCTGAATAATGTTCAGTCCTTTTTTAAAAGAATAAAATTCTTATGGATGATCACTCTTGACTTTGTTATAACAAAACCAACCCATTGCTTTCAAGTTGACTCTAATTCATAGCCACCCTATAGGACATAGCAGAATTGCCCCAAGGGGTTTCCAAGGAGTAGCTGGTGAATTCTAACACGCAGGCTCATCCCCAAAACTAAGCCAGTTGCCATTATATCAATTTCAATTCATGGCGACCCCACATATGTCAGAATAAAAATGTGTTCCCTAGTTTTTGCAATGGCTGAATTTTAGTAAGTAGATCTCCAGGCCTTTCTTCCCAAGTGCCTCTGGGTAACTTGGTTCATCAACCTACAGCTAAGAAAATCCCACGGAGCCAAGTGTGTTAACCATCTGCACCCTGGGGACCCACGCAATCTTATATGCCACTATAAAACCAAAATACATGACTAAACTGGAAAAAAAAACCCAAAAACAATACAATTCAAATGAGTGGGATTCATTTAATGCAACAGATGATACTGTTGTGCTGAAACTTAAATTGCTGATCTCAAAGTGGAGATGACGCTGATGAAGCTACACAGCTGGTTTTTCAGAGCTGGAGGTGCCCTAATTGTCCCCACTATGCGATGTTTCACTTTGTTGTAAAACCTTTCATGATTTGTCCCATGGGCCATGATGTCATTTATCCTGCTCTCACTGGGGAGCAGTGTTTGGACTCAGCAGTTATTTTTAGAAATTTTACAGACCATATTACCCTGTTTTCTAAGGTCACAGAGAGACCTGGGCAGGAGAGGTCCCTGAAGCTGGAGCTCTGGACATACAGGTTGGCTGAAAGGCACCTTCCATTCAGAGCTCCACACTGCCTTTCGGCTCTTCAGCCTGCAGATCTATTCTAGAGGAGAGGCGGTCTCTGACCTCAGCAAGTGGGGACTTAGTACATATTTGGTTAGCCAAAAAGCTGTTTTGGGTATATCCCCATCCCTGCCTCAAAAACTCAAGCTTCCATCATTTGGGAGGCAGAAAACTACTTAAAACTTTAGTTTTTTTAGTATCTCATTACCAGGAGTTTAAAAATTTTGGTCAAGAAATAGCCATTTCTCTTTTTGTGTCTTCAAGGATGCCCTATCACGAGCCTTTTGGTAAGAGGTGCTGATATTTAAGTCATCTGGTATTAATCACTGAAGGAGTGCTTTACAAACTGAGGCCCATAACTTCTAATGAGAATTTTAAGTGGTATAGACATTCTGGAAGAGTCTAGCAGTTTCTTACATATCAAACATGCTATTACCATATAACCCATTCCATGCCATATGAGCCCTCCCATTCTTGGGCATTTCTTCTGGAAAAATGAAAACTTATATTCACAACAAAAACTTGTACATGAATGTTTTTAGCAGCTTTATTCATAATAACCCCAACTGAAAATAAACCAAATGTCCTTCAGCAAATGAATGGTTAAACAAACTGTGTATATCCATACCATGGAATCCTGGTCAACAATAAAAAAAATTTTTTAAGTGAACTTTATTGTTCTTTGGTTCAAATGGTTTGTGATGAACAAGTAACCTCACCTAGAGGTTGGCGGTTTGCACTCTTCCAGCAGCGCTGCTGAAGAACAGCCTGGCAATTTGCTTCCATAAAGATTACAGCCAAGAAAACCCCTCAGGGAGCAGTTCTACTCTCTAACATGTGGGGTCACAATGAGTTGGAATCAACTTGACAGCAATGGGTTTGGTTTTAATTATGCATACAACAACTTGATAGGCACAACTTGAGAGTATCTCAAGAGAATTATGCCGAGTGCAAAAAGACCATGACGAAAGATTGCACACTGTATGATAACTTCATACAATATTCTTGAAATGACCGAACTGCAGAACAAGTCAGTGTTGCTAGGAGTAGTGGGGAGGTATGGGAGGGAGAAGGCTGTATTATAAAACAGCAGCTCTAGGGCTCCTTGGGAAACCCTGGTTGTGTAGTGATTAAGTGATTCATCTGCTAACCAAAAGGTCAGCAGTTTGAATCGGCCAGGCGCTCCTTAGAAACTCTATGGAGCAGTTCTGCTCTGTCCTGTAGGGTCACTCTGAGTCAGAATTGACATGATGGCACTTGGGTTTGGTCTGGTTTATTGGTTCAGGGGAACTGGTCTGCATCTTGATAGAAGTGATAGACACACAAATCTAGTGATGACACATAGACACTGATACAGTGTCTATGTCCTGGTTGTGATACTAATGTTTTACAACACATCATCACTGGGGAAACTAGGTGAAAGGTACATGGGATCTCTCTGCATTATTTCTTTTTCTAGTTGATATTTCACTGTGTTTTCAGTGTAAGTTTACACATCAGCTTAGGTCCCTACTCAACAATTTCTATACAAGTTGTTCGGTGCCATTGGCTACATTCTTCACAATATGTAAACATTCTCATTCTTTCTGTTCTGGTTGGTTCCATTTCTGTTAATCTAGTTTTTATGGCTTCTTACAGTCTCACCTTTGTTTAAAAGTAACTGTTGTCCATTTGGTCTGATGTAGGAAATTTTTTAAAGTTCCCAGTACTTATTGTGACAGTCATTATTTTCTTTAGCTAATTTGTTATTGAGCTACAAGGTGACCTCAAGGGTTAGTTTTGGTTCAAGGTTTAAAGAGCATGTCAAGGCAATAGTTTCAAGGAGTCCTTCAGCCCCAACCAGTTCAGTAGGTATATCTTTTGTTTTGCTTTGTTTTTCAAAGCAATTGAGGTTCTGTTCCACATTTTTCTCCCATTCTAGCAGGATTCATCTTTTGTTGCCCTGATTAGATTGGTTGGTAGTAGTAGCTGGGTATCATCTAGTTCTTCTAGTTCCAGAGTAGCTAAGGTTATGGTTCATGTAGACTATTTTGTCCTGTAGACTCATTTCTTCCCTAAGCCTTTGTTTTCCCTCTTTTTCTTTTGCTTCAAACAAGTAAAGAACAATAGGTGTGTCTTATATGGCCACTAGCAACCTTTTAAGACCAGCAAACTAGGATGCAGAAAATAACTTTATGAACCATACTGTGTCAACTGACTGAGATGTCCTATGAGACTATGGTTCTAATCCTTCAAACCCAGAAACTCAATCTTGTATGATGTTCGCTATATTTAAGAAACACCTGTAATCGTGTCTCCTATGTGCTTTATTATACATATGAATATATATGCATAATCACATAGATGCACATACACATACATAAGCAAACATATACACATATATGCATATATATACACACAACCTCATAATTATATACATATATGCCTCCATACATAGCTGCACACATATATTTTGGCTGTTTTTGCTGTTGTTTCAAAATTATATATGCCATAGCAATTACCAACAGGTCCTTTCTTCTTGTGGACTTTTTAAGTGACACTGTTTACCTTGATGAAGCTGTGTACTTCCTTTTCATTCAGTGCTAACTTTCTGTATTATTTCTTAAAACTACCTGTGATTCAACAATTATCTCAAAATAAGAAATTTAATTTTAAAAACTTTTGTTTGCTATTTTGATGGTAGTAAAAGACAAGTATTAGCATATTCCGACCTTTAGAGCGCTAGAGCCTAGTCCCCTGTGGGTTACCAGTGCCCTCAAAGGTGTGACTGCTTCTTGTCAGTTGCTTTGCAGCAAGCAGCAATTGCTAGTCAAGAACTGAATCCAGAACATGGCACCCCAATGACTGCAAGATGAATGATACCACGACAATGTCCCACATGAGGGAGACAAATAAAGAAAGGTTTTGAAAGAGGGAGCTGAGAGACTGCATGGCTGGGACAGCTAGGATGCTTCCAGTGCCAAAAATCTAGCTCCGTGGCAGCATCAGTATCATCCTCCCTTTGGGACCAGCAATTTACCTTCAGCACAACAGCACCATTCATTGCATTCAATTAGTGCTACTCATCTGAATTTTACTGGCTTTGTAGTTTTTTAAATATCATATTCAATTTAGAATTTTTTTCCAGCTTTATAGTTTTATAGGATGGCTTTTGGCATGTAGTTAAGCAGCATTATAACAATAAAGTCATCCTTAGAGCTTGTCAGTTGTTCTCCATTGTACTTCCCTTCCCATGGGTTTTGGCCTTAGGAAGATCTTGGGGACACAACCCTACTTCAAATGCTTGGTCAAAACTCACAAGAGAGTCTGTCTCATACTGAGGACCTGTAGTCTTAGGGAGAACACCACTTCTTGTGGCTAGTGGTCCCCAGAGGAGAAGGCTGTGCCAGGAAGTCAGCAGCCCAAAAGCAGAGCCAAGATTCTGGGCTAGAAATGTAAGGGACTCTGCCCCAAGCCTGAGTGAGCCCATGCCTCATGACCCTTGGACACTGCTCTGGGACACTTGGAGAGATTCACTCTCTAGGCACTAAGCTAGTGAGGCTTAATCTACCCGTGGCTCTCAAAGGGAACTTTCACCAATTGGAAGTCTAGGTTGCACCCTAGACCAGTTCTATCAGGCTCTGGGAGTGGGGACAGGCACTAGCAGATTTTGAAACTCCCCAGGTGATTCTACTATCCAGCTAATGCTGCAGGCCACTAAGCTATGGCAATTTGAAGATTTAACAGGGAATGTGGAAACCCTGGTGGTGTTGCATAGTAGTTAAGTACTGTGGCTGCTTACCAACAGGTTGGCAGTTCAAATCTACCAGGTGCTCCTTGGAAGAAGCTTTATAGGGCAGTTCTACTTATCCTATAGGACCACTATAAGTTACAGTCAACTCATGGTGGTTGGTTGTAACCTTATTTTACAGCTATAGGTTGGTGACACCAGGACATTGCATTGCCTGTATATTTTGTTGACTGTCAATCTATGAATGGGAAAAATACTGGCCACCAGCTCCTTTCAACTGTGTCTGCCTCATTCAGTTTCCAACAACTGTCTTCACTGGCATTCCCTCCTTCCACTTCTACCAGCCCCTCACTTCTTAAAGTAATCCCAACTGGAAGGCAAATTAATTCAGTTCATCTAGCCCCCACCTAGCCCCATGTGATCACTCCTGACATAAATAGCCTGATGCTGACCACTTCATTCCTGGAGTTGCATTCATTACCTTTAAGACAAGTGACCATCATGCAACCTCGGAGATCTAGCCCTCCCCGTTCTATGCCTGGCTCTATCTTTCTGCTCAGATTCCCACCCAGGAGCCCTTTTCATGGCTTAGGTCCTACCATTCCACGCTAGCAGGCTCCCTGACACCAAGTTCAGTGTCATGCCACTACTTTTCAGATATGGTTCCCAGATGGCCTCTCCAGCCCTTGAGCACTGACCACCCTGGATCCCACCACTGTGGTGCTAGGTGGCAGAAACTCTGGCAGCTATCCTGTCTGAATCACAGTGGTTGTTAGGGGCCACCAAGTCAGTGCCAACTCACAGCCACCCCATGCACAAAAGAACAAAACACTGCCTGGCCCTGAGCCATCTTCACAATCAGTGCTATGCTTGAGCCCACTGTTGCAGCCACTGTGTCAATCCATCTCATTGGGAATCTTTCTCTTTTGTGAAACCTTCTACTTTACGACTGGTCCCTTCTGATAACATGTCCAAAGTACATGAGATGAAGTTTCACCATTCTCACTTCTAAGGAGCATTCTGGCTGTACATCTTCCAAGACAGACTTGTTCATTCTCCTGGAAGTTCATGGTATATTCAGTATTTTTCACCAATATCATAATTTAAAGGCATCAATTCTTCAGTCTTCCTTATTCAGTGTCCAGCTTTCATACACACATAAGGTGACTGCAAGTATCATATCTTAGGTTAGGCACACCTGAGTCCTCAAGGTGACGTCTTTGTTTTTGAACACTTTAGAAAAGTCTTTTGCAGCAGATTTGCCTAATGCAATACATTGTTTGACTTCCTGACTGCTGCTTCCGTGGACATTTTAGGGAGGCCATTATTCTGCCTACTGCAACTTCCAACTTGTGGTATGCTCCTGAACAGGCCATCCCAACTCTCTAATCTTCTATCGTTCTCTGATCCAAGCTCACTAGCATTCTCTGATGCAATAGGAGATTAAGTCAGGTGTGGTGTCTCTGGTTATAAACTGGAATTTCTCTATGGAAGTCAATCAGCATGGAGAGGAGCTGAGGGCCTATGGCAACTGCACAGAACACTGGTGGGATCTGACTTTTAACAGGATCAGTCTAGCTGCTCTATGGAAAATAAACTATAGAGAAGCAGGGGAAGAAGCAGAAACACCAGCTAAGAGGTGACTGAAGTACTACTAAAGAAGAAGAACACACTGGGAAGCCTCTCATTACCTGACTTTAGAACCTATTACACTGCCACAGTAGTCAAAACAGCCTAGTACTGGTACAAAAAAAGACAGATCAATGGAATGGAATCGAGACCCAGAGATGACACCATCTGCCTATAAACAGTCGATATTTGACAAAGGCTCTAACACATTAAACTGGGGAAAAAACAATATCTTCAACAAATGGTGCTGGGAAAATTGGATATCCATCTGCAAGAAATTGAAACAAAACCCATATCTTGCACCTTACACAAAAACCAACCCAGACTGGATAAAAGACTTAAATATCAAAGCTAAAATGTAGACAGACTTTAAAATCTGTCAAACAAACCACAATCAACAGAAAATAGATAAATGGGAACTATTAAGATCAAACACTTTTGCTTATCCAAAGACTTTACTCATAGACTTAAAAAGCCACCTACGGAATGGGAAAAATATTTGGCAACTATATGCCAGACCGACACCTGATCTCCATAATATATAAGGTACTACAAAATATCAATAAGAAAAAGATAAACAGTCCAGTTCAGTGATGGGCAAGGGAGATGGTCAGACATTTCTCTAGAGAGGAGATCCAGGCAGCCAAAAAACACATGCAGACATGCTCACAATCATTAGCTACTAAAGAAATTCAAATCAAAACTACAATGAGATACCATCTCACCCCAACAAGGTTGGCCATGACCTAAAAAACACAAACCAACAAATGCTGGAGAGGCTGTGGAGAAATTGGAAGTCTCCTACACTGCTGGTGGGATTGCAAAATGGTACAACCTCTTTGGAAAGCAATCTGGTGCTTCCTTAGAAAGCTGGATCTAGATTTACCATTTGACCCAGGAATTTCACTGTTTGGAATATATCCTACAGAATCAAGGCCATTCACATCAACTGATACATGCACACGAATGCTCATCACATCACAATCCACAATAGCAAAAAGATGGAATCAGCCCAGATGCCCAAAACATAGGAAGGGATAGGTAAACCATGGTATATATACTCAACAGAACACTATGTAATGATAAAAACACCGATGACTTCAGGAAACATCTCATAACCTGGTTTCAACTGGAGGACATTATGTTGAGTAAAATTAATCAGCGACAAAAGGACAAATATTGTATGAGACCCCTACTATAAGAACTTAAAAACAGACTCATGCATAGAAGAAAAGACTCTTTGAGAGCTGCAAGTGTGGGGAGGGAGGGAGGGTGATGGGGGAGGGTTTAGATTAGAAAGTTGTTAGAAATTTGGTTCGGTGAAATCGGTGACAACACACATTAGAAAGAAGATCAATATTAACTGGACTTCAACACAACTCGAGTACTCTCCCCAGCTTAACCCAATATGGCAAGGACAGAGTAGCCGGGGCAGGGGGACGGGGACCATGTTCTCAGGGGAAATCAAGGCCAATTGGCACAATTAGCATTTTGCTAATGAGGACTCTCTGCACCCCACATTGGTGAATTTCTTCTGGGGTCTTAAAAGCTGCCAAGCTGCCATCTGAGGGTACAGCAAATGGTTCCAACTCAGCAGGAATAGATGCTCACCAAGGTCCATAATGACACCGAGGAAAGAGAACCCAGAAGACAGACAGACCCTTCTGAGTGGGTGCGTACATCGACTCCTGACTGGAAGAACGGGATGGTGCCCGGCTACCAGCAGTGATAGCCATGATGGAGCTCACAAAATTGAACCTCAATGGCAACACAAGAATAAATACGGGTTCACCCTGAGATCTCCATTACAAGACCACAATTGGTGGTCCAGGGGCTTCAGGGTTCGCCTGGGAGCATAGCCCCTGGTCCTGATGCCACTCCTGTCCATAAATCATAATGAAGGTCAACTCTTCAGACAGGAATTGATTGGACTTGGTGATGCAGACTGACCATATCTTGTGGGCACTTTATGGTTCTGTGCATCCACAGGATATATCCTGCTGACCTCTTACTGGAGGAAGGGGAGTGGGTCGAGAGGAGGGGATAGGAGGCTGTTGGGAAGATAGGATATGTATTCAGCAGAGAGGAAGAGTGTGCTGTCACCAGGTAGGGAGAGCAGTGGGAGCTGCATATATTAGGTAGGCATGCAAATTTATAAGGGAATGTACATTTTCATTCATAAAAAAAAAAAAGGAGGTGACACAGTGACCTAGACAAAGATAACAGTGGCTTGGAGCAGACAGTCAGAGTGCAGATGGTGAGAAATGGTCAGATTCTTTATTCCAAAGTAGAGCCAACATGATTTCCTGACCTATTTGGTGAGAAGTGTGAAAGAGTGACAGAATTCGACATTTGGGGCCTGAGCACAGGAAAGGTGGGGGAAGGAGTAGATGGAGTTGGGGGAGAGGGCAACCATGTTACGTTTGGACATGTTCAGTTTGAGATGTCAGATGCCCAAGTAGAGACGTCAGGGACGCTGTGGACATACATGTCTGGACTTCAGCAGAAAGTTCTGGCTAAACATACAAATTGGAGATCCACCAGCATATAAATGATATATAAAGCCATAAGACATGGAACAAACTAGAAAGACTGGAATTAAACTCACAAAAAATATAGTTAACTGAGCAAAGGTGATTCAATGGAGAAAAGATAGTCTTTTCAATAAATGGTGCTGGAACAATTGGTCATCCGTATACAAAAAAACTGAAGCTATAACTAGTAAAAAATATCTTTTCTTTAAGACCTATTTATATTCAATCAAACTGACAACAGCAAGTCAAAAGATCAGACAGGAAGCTTAGGGGGCAATGAGTTTATGCTAACAAGGGAAGGAACAACTAAACCAACAAAAACTGGTGAGAACAGTTGCACAATTCAAAAAACATAAGCAATGTCAATAAACTGCACATGTAGAAGCTGCTAAATTAATGAACATTTTGCTGTGTATCTTCTCAACAACAAAATTAATAAAAATTTTTAAAAAATGGAAGCTGGACACAGACCTTACACTTTCCACAAAAATTAACTCAGAATGGATCATAGACCTAAATGGAAAATGGAGAACCTGGGTTTGGTGCTAAGTTTTTAAATATAAAACTAAAAGACAAGCCATGAAGAAAAAATTATTAAAGCTGCACCTTATTAGAATAGAAAAAACATCAAGAGAGGGAGAACAAGAAGAAAGAGGCCTAAGGACTGGGCCTGTGGCCCTTCTAATATTTCCAGCATCATGATGAGTGAGCAACACTCTTAAGCTCCCATGGTTGTATAGTGGGAAAGAGTTGGAAATATAAATTTGGAAGTCAGCAGAGCCGGTATTTAAATACCTTGGAGTCTGTATGACATCACCTGAAGGATGTCCAAAGCAGAGGAGAAAAGACAGAACTGAGCCTCAGGCTCTCCAACATTTAGGTGTCAAGAAGACGGCTGGTATCCAGCAAGGAACCTGAACAGAAGCAGCCATGAGGCAGATGAAGAGCCAAGAGACAGTGCTGTTCCAGAGGCTCAGGGAGGGCAGTATTTCAAGAGGAAAAGAGGCATCATTGTGTCAAATTCAGCAAATAAGTCACAGGAGGCTGAGGATTAGAAGCCACTGGGAACAACAGTATGGGCCATTTTGATGGTGTGGAAGGTGCCTGACTGAAGTGAGAAGGCTCAAAAGAGAACTGAAGAAGAGGTGATGGGAGTTAGCATGGACATTTTCACTGTGGGATTTTCTGAAAAGAGAATCAGGGATAATGGCAATATCTAAAGAGCAAGTCAAGTGAGTAAAAGAGTTTTTGCAAATGGAAAAAGCTGCCCAAGTTTGTGTCCGGATGCAAATGGCCCAGTTAGAGAGGTGAAACTTGACTAAACAGGAGGGAAGAGAAGAAGTGCAAGAGACAATCCTTCAGAGAGGGAAGGAGGATTGGGCCACGCTCAGTCACCTGACATTCTACTGTTATTGTTGGTTGCCACGCAGTCCATTCCAAACCACGTCTACAGGAAATAAGCCAAGATTGATAAGCATCTGTAAAATTCTGAAGAGTTCCAATGTTGGACTGACTTCTTCACAAAGTTCTCATATTCTGAGGTGTACCCATGGATACAAGTGCTGATGGCATAGAACCTCAGAGGAAAAGAAAACCGTAAGTCAACACCCCTACAAAAAAAATATAGGCATGAACCCTACTTTTTCAAGGTCGGCTCTAAGATTATCTACCAATTAAAAAGTTTAGAACTTCAAGTCAACTAATGATTATGAACTGGTTTCTCACAGACTATCTCAATAAGATGATGAAAGCAGTAAGAAAAACATCTTTATTTAATCCATAATTATTTTGAACTATGTGAGCACTGGTAGTGCAGCAGCTAAGAGCTCAGCTGTTACCAAAATGTCAGCAGTTCAAGTCCACCAACTGCTCCTTGGAAACCATGTGGGGCAGTTCTACTCTGTCCTACAGGGTTGCTATGACTCGGAATCTCTTTGATGGCAATGGATAAGTAATAAACCAAAACTCAACTGGTTGCTGTTGGATTGATTGTGACTAATGGTAAGCAATAGCTAATTGTGGAACCCTAGTGGCACAGTGGATAAGTACTGAGGCTGCTGACCAAAAAGTCAGCAGTTCAAACCTACCAGCCACTCTTTGGAAACCCAGTGTAGCATTCTACTTTGTCTTACAGGGTTGCTATGAGTCAGAATAATTTGACAGTCACAAGGTATAGGTAACTATATATTTTTTAACACTTTGAAAAATTTAGTAACCTTTTTTTTTGTTTCATAGGAGTCAACATCAGCTGATGCAAAAAGTTAACTTGTCTGTATTTTGCTTTACCATCAGAGCAGAGTGGAAGCTATGTTTGTAAAACATCTCCTGCTTCACCAGCATATAAAACTGTTCTGACAGAAAGTAGATAAGTGGTTGCCTTGGGCCGGAGTGAGAATAGAGTGTGACTGCAAATGGGAGCAAGGTTTCTTCTTGGGTGTTGGAAATGTTTTAAAATTAGATTGTGGTAATGATCCCACACTTCTGTAAATATTCTAAAAGCCACTGAGTTGTACACTTAAAATAGGTGAATTTTATGGTATGTAAATCATATATCAATAAAGCTGTTAAAAGCAATATTCGTTCAGAGAAGACCTATGTTCTCTGGGTGGAGGCTGGGATGGGATACTGCTCCCCAATTCCAGGATGTCTTGCTCACTTCTCAGAAGCCAGAGCTTGCCTTTAGTGCTGCTGATATGGAAACATCAAGTTACCTAGCAGAAGTCAGAGCCCCATTCTGTGGGTGACCAAGAGTTCCTCAAATAAAACAAGGTCTCTATTTCTCATACCTTACATAAAAACCATCTCAAACTACATAAAAGACCTAAATATCAAACCTAAAATGATAAAGACCATCCAAGAAAAAATAGGATCAACAATGGAGGTTTTAATACACAACTTAGACAGACTTCAAAATATAACAAACAAAGCACAATCAACAGAAGAGAAAATAGATAAATGGGAACTACTAAGAATCACTTTTGCTCATCCAAAGACTTTATCAAAAGAATTAAAAGACCACCTACAGAATGAGAAAAAATATTTGGCAACTGTATGTCAGACCGACATCTAATCTCCATAATTTACAAGGTACTGCAAAATATCAACAAGAGTAAATAACCCAATTAAGCATTGGGCAAAGGAGATCAGCAGATACTTCTCTAAACAGGATATCCAGGCAGCCAAAAAACACATGCAGAAATGCTCACGATGATTAGCTATTAAAGAAATTCAAATCGAAATGACAAATGAGATACCATCTCACCCCAACAAGGTTGGCCATGATCCAAAGAACATGAAATAACAAATGCTGGAGAGGCTGTAGAGAAATTGGAACTCTCCTACACTGCTGGTGGGATAGCCAAATGGTACAACCTCTTTGAAAGCAATCTGGCGCTTCCTTCAAGAGCTGGAAATAGATACACCATTGGACCTAGTAATCCCCACTGCTTGGAATATATGCTACAGATGCAAGGGTAGTCACACAAACAGATACATGTACACAAATGTTTATTGCAGCACAGTCCACAATAGCAAAAAGATGGAATCAACCCCGATGCCCCACAACAGATGAATGGATAAACTATGGTACATATACTCAGTGGAACATAGTGCAATGATAAAGAACAATGATGATTTTAGGAAGCACCTCATAACTTGGTTTCAACTGGAAGACATTACATTGATTGAAATTAGTCAGCAGCACGAGGACACATATGGTACGAGACCCCCTACTGTAAAGACTTAAAAACAGACTCATGCACAGAAGAAAAAGATTCTTTGATGGCTGCAAGGGAGGGGAGGGAGGGAGGCAGAGGGTTGTTTATTGATTAGATGATAGAAATTTGGTTGGGTGAAATCAGTGACAGCACACATTAGAAAGAAGATCAATTTAACCGGACTTCAACATAACCTGAAAACTCTTGCAGTCTTAACCCAATATTGCAAGGCCAAAGTAGCAGGGGCAGCAGTCCAGGGACAATGCTCTCAGGGGACACTGAGGTCAATTGGCATAACTAGCCTATTGCTAAGACAGTCTTCTGCACCCTATATCGGTGAGTGGCATCTGGTCTTAAAAGCTAGGGAGCTGCCATCTGAGGCACACCAAATGGTCCCAACTCAGCTGGAACAGATGATCACCAAGGACAACGACCCTGGGGAAAACATCAGCATGTAACCGGAAGAACCAGATGGTGCCCAGCCACCACCAATGAAAGCCATGATAGGGCTCACAATGTTGAGTCCCAGTGATAACACAAGAAAAAAAAAAAGCAGTGCATGCTGAGAACTCCACTAAAAGACTGCAGTTGATGGTCCAAAGGCCTGAGGGTTCCCATGGGAGTACAGCCCCTAGCCTGATGCTGCCCCTAATCATAAATCACTACTGAGGTCAACTCTTTGGACAGGAATGGATTGGACTCAGAGACACAGAGGGACCATATCGTGTGTGCACTTTATGTTCCCATGCATCTATAGGATGTCATCTTACTGGTCTCTTACTAGAGGAGAGTGGAGAGATAGAGAGGAGGGGACAGAAGATTGTTAAGAGGCTATGACATATACAGAATGGAAAGGAGGAGTGTGCTGTCAGCGGGCGAGGAGAGCAGAAGGAGGTGCAGACAGGCAGGCATGCAAATTTAAACTGGATTGTACATTTTCACTCAATCACAACAAAAAAATTTTTAAAAAGTTCTGGTCTCTGGTTTACTTTTGTGTTGATTTAACTTATAATTACCTGACCAGGAATCCACAAGGATTTTTATCAGCCAGTAAAGCCACACTACACAGAGTGAACCCTAGTGTAAACTACGAACTTTAGTTAATAGTAACATATTAATATTGGTTCATCAACTGCAGCAAATGTACTGCATGAATGCAAGATACTAATAAGGAGAAACTGTGCAGGAAGGAGAGGGGATACACGGATAAGCTGTACTTTCTGCATAATTTTTCTGTAAACCCAAAGTTCCTCTAAAAACAAAGTCTATTTGAGGGGAAAAAAGTCTAAAACTAGCAATTGAAGTAAACATTTTTTAAAGACTGAAACAGGTTTGTAGAAAGCAACACATAGGAGAGATAAAGGGAGAGTTATATCTCACTAAAAAGAGCAAGTCAACGGAAAAAAAGATTGAGGGTTACAAAGGACAGAGACAGACTTCGAGACATAACCACTTTCAATTGGATCTAGTTTGGATCTTGATTCCAACAAACTAACTATAAAAAGATGTATTTGAGATAGTTGGGGAAATCTGAAGATGGATAATAGGAATTATTAAGGAATATTTATTAACAGATATTAAGGAACATTGTTAAGGAAGTAATGTTACTGTTGTTAGTTGTCATGAAGTTGATTCTGACTCACAGAAACCCAACACATGCAGAGCAGAACCACACCACAGGGTTTCAGGACTGTGGCCTTTCAGACCTCCAGGCCTGTTTCCCAAGGTGCCGCTGGCTGGGTTCAAACTGCCAACCTTTCAGGTAGTCAACACGTAACTGTCTGTGCCCCCCAGACACCTCTTTAAGGAAGTATTAAGGAATATTAATATTAAGGAATTATTGTCCATTTTGTTTGGTGTGATAATGAGAATGTAATTCTTTTTTAGCCCCTACCTCAAATGTATGAAATTATACCATGTCTGCAATTTGTTTTAAAACCATCCAAGGGTGGTTGGGGGCAGAGGAGAGGTCGGGGGGTGAGGGGCCTGGAAGTTTCAAAGTGTAGAAGAAATGGGAGGTAGAAGAAACAAATTTATCAAAATATTGATAATCATTGGACTTGAGAGAACAATCAGTAGCTTTTCATTATTCTCTCTACTTTGATGTATGTTTAAACTTTTTTATAATAAGGGTTTTTGGGGGCAAATAATAATAGTCATAAAGCAGCATATGTGTCTGGTGCTCTGTGATGCCACGTCACCAAAGATGAGTCGTTCATGAGGAAGAACTGACACTGTGCTCATCCAAGCAAACATTCCGTGCTCACGTGGCACAGCTGCGCAGGGATTTCCGTTTTCACCCTTACGGTGAGCCCAGTGCTCCTGTGGGTTTGTTCCTGACTGGCTTTAAATCCCTGCCCCGTGGGGTCTCCTACATCGTGACTCTCCACGCCTCATTACCAGGCCCTGCATAGGACATGCAGCTCAGCACCGTTCCCTCCGGAAAACGGCCCTGACCCTGAGCGAGCAGGCTGTCTCCGAATTCAGCGCTGCCTCTGCACCCTGAAGAGGTGAACAAACCTGAGCTTGTCCTTTTGCTAACTCTCCGACCTTTCACTCCCACAACTGTGGCTGCCATCTGCGGTGCCCAGGTTCCATGATGGCTTGACTTTATGGAGCCATCTGGCCAACAGAGAGCAGATTTTTGAGGGGATTTTGTTTCCTGGTTCACGGCTCTTCTTGGCTGTAACTCCTCTGAACTGAGTGCTGGCTTGTCCTCGCCGCTCAGTCTGATCCAGCACTATTCACAGCCTCGCTCATCTCCTACTACCAGTCACTGGCATTTCAGACTTTCCCCATCAACAATTCCTTCCTTGTCATTCCAGCAGATGGAAGCAGAGGCTCAACTCCTGGCTCATTTGCTCGTTTTCAGGGTGTGGGGGTGCAGTGTTTTAGAGCTTGGCTGCTAACCGAAAGGCGGGCAGTTCAAATCGTCCAGTCACTTCTTGGAAAACCTACGGGGCAATTCTACTCTGTCCTATATAGTGCTGCTATGAGTTGGAATTGACTCAATGGCAACAGGTTTGTGGTTTTTGTTTTTTTTTTAGTTTGGGCAAGGTACTTCCTCTCTCTACACTTCTGCTTCCTCATCTGTTGTGTGAATTAAATGGTTAGTACAAGTAAAATGCTTTGCACAGTCATGATCTTGGCTGTAAGTGTCCAGTCACTGCAAGCACATCCTTGGTCAATGAGACATCCCACTGCCATGCCTTTGGCAGATCTTCACACTTTGGAGTCATTTCCAGCTGCCTTCAGTATCACTGTCTACAGCCCAGGGATTACCATTTTACCATCAGAAACCTTTTTCTCTTCTCTTTTGCGCTGTTCAGGTCCCTGGATGCTTAGCTGCTAACTGAAAGACTGGAGGTCCAGAAGCCCCACAGAAGACAGTGCTGGCAATCTGCTTCTGACAAACCAGCCAATGAAAACCCTATGGAGCACAGTTCTACTCTGACACACATGGAATCACCTTGAGACAGAATCATTTTGATAGCAACTGGTTTTCGTCCTGCTGCTGAATTTTGAGATTGCTGGAGCTCTGGATAAAAAAACATGCATTACATAGCTCTTTGCACTTCTTCCAAGGCAGGCTGATTTCTCAAAGAGCACAGCAGCCTGAGCTTCTGCCAGCAGTGACTGCAGATTTCCTCATCCCCACTCTGTCCCCACCCGTCCTCAGCTCTTTGTCCCTGGATAGTGGCAGACAAACAGAAAAGCTGTGCAGCAAGCATCCACGTTTGTCAGCACAGAACCCTTCTCCTCTGTGGGGAGTCATTTTCCCTTCCCAACCTTAATTCTTTGTCCTTTTAAACCAGAGCTATTATTACTCTAATTTGCATTGAGTGGTCCCTTAGCAACCATCACACACGGAATTAGATACCATCTTGCCTCTAACACTGCCAGATTTACCAAAATCTTAGCTCTAACAGAACACAACTTAAAATATGATAAACAGAAACGTAAACAGCTTTTACCAAATCCACATGCATAAACTATTATCCATTGCAGAAGGCCTGCTTCACAGAAGACCTTCTAGCTGACTAGAAAACACATGGTGGATGAACGCCACTTTCCTCTTGCTGTCAGTACAAAACAATGCCATTGATTTACCCTCCTGAGACATAGCTGGACTCAGAACAGTGACACCACTCTTAAGAATAAGGCAAAGATTTCAAATTATTTACAATATTTAAATAAGAGAAAATGTAACGATTTTTTAAAAATACGTTTGTTTGGATTCTACCTTTTCCAGAAAACATGTAAGCAGTGATGTGCTGAGAAACTAACTTCCTGGAAGGAAAAAAAAAAAGCAGATTTTGTAGTGCTTGCCCGTATCTCTGGCATAATAATCCCACTATGGCTAATTTCAAGCCATTAATTGTATAACCAGAGACTCACAAGATTCCTAAACTTTTAGCCGTCACCTAAGTTCTAGCACCCCACTGGAAGGGATCCTATCAAGATATATAAAGTGTATCAAGTTAACATAAATAAAAGTAGGTGACAAGAAGGAATAAAGACAGAGGTGTGAAACAAAAACAGGAATTAGTAAATATGAAACTGCATTCTATAAAGCCCTGTCAAATCAATACCAAAGCAAACCCTCTGCTGTCGAGTTGACCCTACACACGTTTAAACAACACAATTGGCCTTAAGCTTCTGACACTGAAAGAGAGCCTTACCTGGTTCACGGAGTCCTTAAGAAAAACAAGTCACATGCCAAGGAATGCTAGTTTTATAATCCTCAAGTAGGTCACATTTCTCCTGAGGGCCACCATAAAGCAAAGACTGTGTCACACAGTGAGTGAATATCCTCACCAACATAAGGCTGATGGTCTTGACCTTGTGACAGCAATTAGATGAAAGCAATTCTCCACGATACAGGGCTAAGTCAGGTTCTAGGGACCAGTCTTCTCACATTTCCAGCATCATCCCTGGCAGGTAGCACTGTGGGCAGATTTCATAGCCTTTGTATTATCTTGAAAGTCTCTGCTAAAGACCCAATTGTAGAATTTGAAATTGCTCTGCCAGGCAGATCTTCCTGCCTGGAGCACAATTAACAGCCATTAAAAACCCAACCCATGTGTTCCAGCTGACAGTCAGATCACAAGTAATAACAAGACTTCAGGTGGAAATCAGAAGTACCGTCCAAACGTCTCTTAGGAGACCCTGGCTCCTATGTGGAGGTAATTCCTGACATAATATTCAAAGAACACCAGGAAATGCAAATACTAAATAGCTCCGCAGCAACCTAAGTCACTGGTAGTTCAGTGGAGAATTCTCACCTTCCATGAGGAAGTCCCAGGTTTGATTCTAATACACTTCATGTGCAGCCACTACTCATCTGTCAGTGGTGAACTGCTATTAATATGATACTGAACAAATTTCAGTGGAGCTTCCCGACTAAGACAGACTAGGAAGAAAGGCCAGGCAATCCACTTCTGAAAATCAGCCGATGAAAACACTATGGGTGTCAACTCTTCAATTTGCAACCAGTTATGGAGATGGCACGAGACAGGGTAGTGCTTCCTTCCACTGTACACAGGTCACCATGAGTCAGAGTCAGATGATAGCTAACAATCACAAAGTTCTGAGCTATGTTGGCACAATAGTTTACAGGCCCAAAGGGAGAGAACTGACAGTTTCATGCTGAACTGAGAATTTCCTTAATTTCATCAGCCTCCTTCCCAAAGGTCCATAAAAGAGAAAAGGTCACTGTATTCATTGTATTTGGCCAACAGCTTTTTTTCCCCAAATATTCTTCTTTTTTTCCTGAAGTGTAATGTATGTGCAGAAAAGTCCACAAGTCATAAGCACATAGTTTAATGGGTTTTCACAAAGAGAATCACGATAGTAGCATCTAGTTAGGAAACAGACCATTACCTGCCCCAGCAGCCCCACTGCATAACTATTTCCCTTTCTAATCACTATTTTCCCCTCCAAAGGCAGCCACACAGATGAGTATTGCCTGTTACTGAACCTTGTATTAGTGGACTCCTTGGCTCACTATTGTGTTTGTGAGATTCATCTACACAGTTGTGAGAAAATAAAGAACTCCGGTGCCACAGCAGTTAAGAGTGACAGCTGCTAATCAAAAAGTCAGCAGTCCAGATCCACCAGTCACCTGGAAGCCTTACGGCGCAGTTCTGCTCTGCCGAATAGGGTTGTTATGAGTTGGAATGAACTCAACAGCAACGGGTTTACAGACAGTTCATTCTTATTGCTGTGCAGTATTACATTGTTTGAATATATCACAGTATATACATTTTACTTTTGATGGAAATTTGGGATATTTCTAGGTATTGCTACTATGAATAAAGCTTTTATGAGCCTTCTTGTAAATGTCTTTTGGTACCTGTAAGCCATCACTGTCTTGGGTACATACACAGTAGTGGAATTGTTGGATCATAAGGTATTTCTTTACTAGATGTTGCATAAAGTTTTCTAGAGTGGTTATACCAAAAAGGTAATGAAAAATCTTCCAAATTTCATCAGCGTCCTAGGTTGGAGAAACTGACAGATTCAGTACATTAATATACAGCTGGTAACAACTACAATCCAGTATCATGGTGGGGAGGGGGAGCCATGAAATAGATACACAAATTCAAAGCAAAGATTCCAGGCAAATCATTAAAGTCTAAGAGGCAGATGAACAAATAATCATTAAAAAGAAAAAAATAAGAATAAGCTATTCAGGGTGTGTGAACTAATGAAAGCATTTGTTTCTCATTAAGATAAGGGACAAGGCAAGAAAGACTTCTCTCTCTCCTGCAGTTTAGCACTGTATTGTAGATCGTAACCAACATACATAAAGAGAAATTGCAAAGAGGCAAAAGAGTTTCAAAAGAAGTAAACCTATCTCTTATTTGTGGATGATATGAGCGTGTACATGGGAAATACTAGAAAATCAATGAAATTTACTCAAACAATAAAATAATTCAGTAAGGTGAAAGAATGTCAAATTAATCTGCAAAAATAACACTCTTCATACACACAAACAGCACCAGGTAAAGGTAATAATGGTAGATCAAACTCCTTTTAGAACAGCAGCAACAACCACAAAAGTAAAGTATGCAGAAATAAATGTAACAAGAAATTTGCAAGTCCTAAATGAGCAACCTACAGAACAGAGTAGAACTGCCCCAAGGGGTTTCCAAGAAGCACCTGGTGGATTTGAACTGCCGACCTTTTGGCTAGCTGCTGAACTCTTAATCAAGGTGCCACCAAGACTCCAAATCAGAAGAGCTGTTCTTTGGATGGCCTGGTTCTTCTCTGTCCTATCAGGTCACTATGAGTGGAAATCAGCTCTCTGTCAATGGATTTTTTTGGTCATAAATGAGAACAAACTTTTGGTTTTAAATGAGAAAACCTTTCAACTTCTGAAAACAGAAAAGATTTAACAAATACAAAAATAATCTTTGTTCTTACGGGAACACTCAACATTAAAAAGATGTCAGTTATCCTTAAATTTGTAAATTTAAGTACATTTCAATAAAAAGACTACCAAACATTTTTTAAAATTACGCTTCAGATAAGGTTTACAGAGCAAATTAGTTTCTTATTAAACAATAGACATATTGCTTTGTGACACTGGATGTCGACGCTTTCTCAACCCTCAGTTCCCCATCACCACTATTCCTGTCCCCTCCTGCCTTCTCATCCTTGCCCCTGCTCTGGGGTGCCGATCTAGTCTCATTTTGTTTTATGGGCTGAAGGGTAAATCTCAAAAGTGACTTCAGTGCTGAGTTAAAAGAGTTTCCAGGAGCCATACTTTTAGGGTTTGTCCAGTCTCTGTCAGAACAGCAAGTCTAGTCTTTCTTCTAAGAGGCACTTTTTATATGATAGGTCACAAACCATTATACTGTATGATTCTATTTATACGAAATGCACAGAATAGGCAAATTTAAAGATACAGACCTAGATTACTGGTTGCTTAGGGCTGTGAGGAGGATGGTAGGAGATCAGGAGTGACTGCTAATTTCTTTTAGCAGAGCAAAAGTATTCCAAATTTAAATTGTGATAGTTCAAAATCTTGGCACCATAATAAAAATCATTAAACTGTACACTTTGAATAAATGAACTTTATAGTATATAAAATGTATCAATAAAGCTGTTTAAAACTTTATATGGAAAGTAAATATATAAAAATAAGATCACGAAAAAGAATGAAGGGACTAATGTTATCATGTATTAAAATATACATTTAAAAAACCAAACCCACTGCTATAGGTAAAACAGTGGGCCTTGGTGAATGAATAGACAGGTCAGTGGAATAAATATAAAGATCAAAATAGACCCCAGTACCTATGAAGCTTAGAATATGATCAACTTGGCATCACAAATCATTGAGGCAACAATGGACTTTGTCATGAACAGTGCTGGGACACTAGATGAGCTGGTGTTAAAACACAGAATTAGATACACATCTCACATTTTACACATACATAAACTCCAAATGCATTAGAGAAATTTAGAATTTTTTTTATAGCAAAATCACACGAGTGCTAGAAGAATACATGAATGAAATCCTATTTAACCTGGGTGTGAAGAAAGGTTTTTTAACTGTGACACAAAGTCCACCCCAAAAATACAAACCCACTGCCCTTGAGTCAATTCCAACTCATAGCGACCCTCTAGACCACAAAATCCAGAAGCAATAAAAGATTACATTTCACTTTATAAAATGTTCGTATGTCCATACAACATGATAAACAAAGTGTAAAGACAACCGACGGGGTGACAGCAGCGTGGTTTGTATCACACTAAACCTTCAGAAGATTACAACTATAAACTCTGGACATACACACGAAAAGAAAACCACTGAGAAATAACCCTCTAAAGGCACTGGAGGGAACAAAGGCAGGCAGGAACTGGATGGAAGTCCATCCTTGGAAGAAGTGACCTGCGCTGGATGAGTCTCCCATTTTCACAGCTTCTCACCTGAGAGTAAAACTCAGTTGGCACGCTTACGGCAGCTAGAACTTACATTGAAACCTGTTTTATTACTGGTTGGGAAGTCAAAGGCTGAAGCTCAGGACTACTGCCACATCTAAGAAGCAAGAGAGAAATCATAGAAAGGAGAGGACCACAGAGGAGGGGCCTTGAGTTTAGAATATAAACTGTAAATTTCTTTCTGAGCCTGAAGGATGCACATATGAGGCAGACTCCAAGCTGCCTACCTAAAAATTAGACATAATTAAAAGAATTAGACAAAAGTTTCAGCTGTTGCTCATGAACGCTAAGACAGATTGTGGAATTTGAGTGTAGCTGAGTGAATAGTTTGCTACAACAGAAATTTAAATCTCTTCAGAGAAACCATACAAGTATCCACACATAGCCTATGCAACATGTTATTCACAATGTCCAGATTGCAGTAAAAACTGTAGAATCCAGCACTGCTACTGCTGGGGCGTGTTGCCAAGCTGCAGCTCAGCAGGGTGAACTCCACACCCGCACCTGGGGCTATGCTCAGTGCTCCGGAGTGAACGCGCCGTCCTACCTTAGCTCAGCAGTGAAATGATGCAGGTAAAGGAAACAGTCACCTGAGCACCTATTTGTATCTAAGTAAGTATGTGTATGCACTCACAGGTTTTGGTTTGTTGTTTCCCCCCACTCCCGTACTTTCTGACAGCCTTGTAGTAAACACTTCAGACACAAATGACTATCAGATATAGTAAGTGGAAAAGAAAGAATTTATTTAAAAGAATTGGAACATTCTGTGGTTAATGAAGACAAAAAAGTATCCAGAACTTTTTTTGAGCATACTTTGCAGAAGCATATTAATTACTTTCAGGATCTTTGGGGCTTAAAGCAATCAGAGTGCACACTGAGCCAAGCACCAGTTTGCTCCCTGGACATATGCAGCCTACCTCCACTTCTCCTGATGCACTAAACTCAAATCTCAAATCAGGTGTGGATAAATTAATAAATCATACAAAATTGCAAACCTCTAGTGGAGATACATCAGATACATATAAAGAATATAATTGCAGGAAGCTTTCCATCTGTCCCAAGGCCAGTTAAACCAAACCAAACTTGTTACTGTTGAGTTAATTCTGACTCATACTCAGAACTGACCAGCAGGGTTTCTAAGGAGTGCCTGGTAGATTCCAACTACTGACGTTTTTGTCAGCAGCCAACTCTTAACCACTGTGCTACCAGGTCTCCCAAGGCCAGATGAAGGCCCACAAAAGAGTGAAGAGTGTTTGGACAGAACTTACAAAGCCCATTAATGCACAATCTGGCATTGTTCATCACAAATATATATTAACACAATCTTACAGTAATTTTCCCCATAGTAGCTCGAAGTTCTCCTGTTCCACTCCACACCATCACACCTCTACTTGCAGCAACTGGGGGTCTATACGCGCTTGACATGTCTAGCCTAATCAAAGCAATCTTATGCCCCTTGCTATGGTGTTTGTTCAGGGGTGGGGTATTGCAAAGGAAAGCACAAAGTCTTCATTACAGGCAGCTAGCAGTCACCACTCCTGCCAAGAGGAGCCAGACTGAAGAAAAGGCCAACATCGAGGGAGCTGAGCTAACAGCAACTAAGAGACATAGTCCAACATCCCAAATCCTGATCAAACCATGCCTGCAGCCCACTAAATACTTGGGTCACAAAGTCTAACAAGTTTCCTTAGTGTCCAAATCTATGAGCACTGGGTTTTCAGTAATCTGCAACCAAAAAATCCTAACAAATACTACATATCCTCTGAATTATTTTAAAAAATTAAAAAAAGATTACAACAACTATATCACAGTTCCGGAAGCTAGTAGTCCAACGTCAGAATGTCAGATTGAATTGTGTCCCCCTAAATACTTGCTGTAAATTGTAACCTCTATGCTTGTGGTTATAATCCCACCTGGGAACAGGTTGTCTTTGTTAAGAAAGCAAGATCAATGTAGGGTGTGTTCTGGGTCAATCTCTTTTGAGATATTAAAAGCCATTAAATGTAAGCTAACAAACAGAGATGAGGGAAGAGAGATGCCAAGCCATGTGAAGATCATCCAGGAGCAGAAGTGTAAAGAGACAAAGCCCTTCATCCAAGGTTTACAGACAGTCTTACCCTAGAGCTGGCACCCTGAACTCAGACTTACAGCCTCCTAAATTTCTGTTTGTTAAAGCTACCTTGTTGTGATATTTCTGTTATAGGACCACTAGATAACCAAGTCACTTGTGTACAGCCCACCACCTCGTGGGATTTGGTTCCTTGGTTTGTAGATTTAGGGTCGTGGTGTCACAAGACATCCCAGTAAATGGCCTGTTAACATGCTGAGTGTTTCTGTTCTACCTCCTAGTTCTTTGTATAGTGCTAAAGTCTTAAAAGCTCACAAGCTGAAATCCAAGGCACAACAATTGGTCTGTATTTGCCTGGAGCAACAGAGGAATGAGGAGGGTCAGAAATAGGAGGAGGAAATGGAATGTGGGAAGGAGTGGGAAGTTAGGATGTGTGGAGCCAAGATGGATATGGGAAACAGGAGAGGGGAGAGAAAAAAAAAGAGCCGAAAACAAATAAATAAAAGAAAAATAAGAGTTCTTGCCACTGGAGTAGAGAGATGAAAAACAGAAATGGATGGAAAAAAGGATTTTTTTTTTTTAAAGAGGAAAAAAATATATAAATGGTTAGAAAATTTGGGAAAAAAGAAAAGAAAGGCTCCCAGGGGTCCCACTGGTACTGCTCTGAAGACCAGGAAAGTGTCTCCCGGGCTGTGCAGTATAGCCTGTTTGGAAGGGGTATAGATGTCACAAAGTTTCAAGTATTCAGGAGACACACAAAAAAGGTAACTATAGAGAGACAGGAACTTGAAAATGAAGAAAAACAGGACACAAAAAAAAAAAGAAAAAAGGAAAAAAAGAGAAAAAGAAATGCTCTCCAAGGATCCCCCTGACACAAATGCCCAGACTGGGAACCTAGTCCTAAACCACGCAGTACAGCCCAGCTAAGGAAGGACTCCCAAGCTACAAAAATAAAGAAGGAAAACAAAGTTTTGATAAAAACGAAATCTACCAAAACAAAAGAAATCCGTAAATCAAAGAAATTCAGCATAGGAGAGTACTAGGAGCAAAGAAAATGTCAGCACCACAAACTAAATAAATAAAGTGCTACAAAATGACAGCAATAAATTCACAGCTATCAATAATTACACTGAATGTAAATGACTTAAATGGACCCATAAAGAGATAAAGAGTGTCAGAATGGGTTTAAAAAACAAGATTTATCAATATGCTGTTTAAAAGAGACACACCTTAGAAACAGAGATGCCAATCACACATCTGTTGACAAATGGAACAGGATTGAGAGAACCCAGATGTAAATATATCTACCTATGGTCACCCGATCTTGGACCAGGGCCCAGAGTCCATCAATGAGAAAAAGACAGTCTTAAATGGTGCTGGGAAAAATGGATGTCATCTCATAACACGGAGGAAACTGGAGGGTGTTATGCAGACTGAAATAAGTCAATCATAAAAGGACAAATACTGTATGAGACCACTACTGTAAAAACTCATAAAAAGGTTTACACGTAAGATGAAACAAGCTTTGACGGTTACCAGGCAGGGAAGAGGTAGAGACGGAAAAATACTAAAAGGACAACAGGTGAGTGGTAACTCTGACAAGGGTAAGACAGTACATAACACTGGGGAAGCCAGTACAGCTTGTCCAAGGCAAGGTCATGGAAGCTCCAGAGACACATCCCAACTCCCTGAAGGACTGACTTGCTGGGCTGACAGCTATGAGGCCTGTGGTCTTGGAGAAAAGCTAGCTCAACTGGCGTAACGTAGTTTATAAAGAAAATGCTCTACCTTCTACTTCAGTGAGTAGCATCTGGGGTCTTAATAGCCTGTGAGCAGTCCTCTAGAATATTCCATGGGTTTTACCCTTTTGGGAAAAATGAAGAATGTAGAAAACTAAAGAAACAAGGGAAAGATCATCCAGCAGACCACCCATGAACTCCTCTGACAGGAATCACAAAGAGGGGCCCAGACAGCGCTGGGAAAAGTGCAGAACAAAATTGCAAGTCAAAAAGAAAGACAAGACTTGCCGGTCTGACAGAGACTGGAGAAACCCTGAGAGTACGGCCTCTGGACACCTTTTCAACTCAAAAATGAAGTCACTATTAAGGTTCACCCTTCAGCCAATGATAGAACAGGTCCATAAAACAAAATGTCACCAAAGGGCCACACCAATCCAAGGGCAAGGGCCAGAAGGCAGGAGAAGACTGGAAAGCTGGTGATAAAGAAGCCAAGGTTGAGAAGGAAGAGTGTTGACCTCTTGAGGGGTCGTTTGCCAATGTCATAAAACTATGTGTGGACTAAGTGTTTAATAAGAGACTAGTTTGTTCTATAAACTTTCATTTAAAGTACAATTAAAAAAAAGAAGAAGAAATATCCAGGGGAGAAGACAGGTATATTAGAAAACATCACTGAAGTATAATCTTATACCAGTGCATGCAACTTAGCTCAGAGCACCCTGACAGCAAAGGTAACAAACTCATGGCCAGGGAATCGCTTTGGACTCAGGGCAACTCTACAGGACAAAATACAACTGTTTCACAGGTTTCCAAGGCTGTAATCTTGACAGAAGCAGACTGCCCCATCTGTCCCCAATATTGCAACTGGTGGGTACAAACAACCAACCTTTTAGGGTGCAGCAAGTGCTTAACCACAGCAACCAGGGTTCCTTAAAAGTTAAAAATGAGTAACCTAATTCCTACATAGTTCTTTTTATCTGAAAATGAACATCAGACCTGTTTTCCAGGGGAGACGAAGTTTCTTCCTGGAAGTAAGCTATAAAGTGGTTGTCATGAGTTTAGAAACTTGACGTCCCTGAATGCTGACATTAGCTGAACCCTGTCAGCTTATCAGTATTTAGTGTCATCAAAAAGCATTAGCATTAATCTAAAGCCTAGCAGAGTGTTACCAGATTCTGGCAGAGAAATGTTCATATTAACACTTACAAGGGAGTGAGGAGGGTCACAGTAGATTACTGGAGGAAGTGCAAGGTGACACCAGCGTCACTGGGCTACAGTCAGCAAGGGACATGCCAAATGCATCAGAAGATCCTTCCCACCTGGTAGAAGGAAGTGGCAGGCTGGTGGAGCAGCAGAGGTGATCAACAAGGGGAAGAGAAATCACGTCAAGGAGTTCTCAGATTGGAGCTAGGCTGCAAGACCCTCATGTATGCATAGGAAAGCGGAAGTGGTTGTCAGGCAGCGCTTGCTAGCGACTCCACATTTCCTTAGAGAAACACAGGAGAGAGAAGCAAAGAGAAGATGTACTCACCATGAAAGAGAGAAAAAGAGATGGGCATATAACTTAGAGCAAGACTAGGAGAACACTGTTGAGCAATGTTGCTGGTTTCCTAAGATGGTCATGAGAAAGTCTGTAGTACACACTAAGTGGCTTATGAAAACAGAAATACATAGTTTTACAGTTCTGGGGTCTAGTAGTCCAAATTCAGCGTGCTAGCAGAGCCATATTCTCTCCAAAGACTAGCTGAAGAATGTTTCTTGTCTCTCTCAGCTTCTGGTAACCCTAGGCACTTCTGGAAGGGCAGCTCCAACGTAATTCCATCATTACATAGCCAGCTCCCCTGACAGTGTGTCAGACTATCAAGTGTGGTCTTTTTAATTGAGTTCTAGTTTTGCACACCCATTTTTCTCCAGCTACATCAGGTACTGTTTTGCATTCCTTGTCAGAGTAGTCACTGGTAGTGGCCAGGTACCATCTAGTTCTTCTGGTCCCATGCTGATGTCACCTCTGTTTCTGTTTCTTGGGCTAATATTTTCCTTATGTCTCTCATACTCCTCTGCTCCTGGTGGACTGGGATCAATTGATGCTACTTAGATGGCTACTTGCTAGGTTTCAAGACCTCAGATGCCACTCACCAAAGTGGGATGCAGAACACTTTCTTAAAAACGGCTTTATTATGCCAATCAACTTAAATGTCCCCTGAAACTATGTTCCCCAGGCCCATGTCCCTGCTACTCTGTCCTTCAGAATGTTGGCTTATATTTAGGAAACCTCTCCGCTTTTGGTTTAGTCCAGCTGCACAGACCTCTCTTCCACTGTGTGTTGTCACTCCTTTCACCTCATCCAATTCCTATCTATCTAATCAGTGAATAACCCTCTCCCTCCCTTACTACCCAATAACCACAAAGAATGTTTTCTTCTGATTTAAACCTGTTCTTGAGTCCTTATAACAGTGGTCTCATACAATATTTGTCCATTTGCAACTACTTTCACTCAGCATATCTTCCAGATGATTCTGCGTTATGTTTCCCAAGACCAGCATTGTCCTTTATCATTGCACAGCATTCCATTCTGTGAATATACCATGGCTTGTTTATCCAATCATCTGTTGATGGGCGCCTATGTTGATTCCATCCTTTTGCTGCAATAGACATCAGTGTGCAAGTATCTACTCATGTGACAGCCCTTCTTTCTCTACGATATATTTCAAGAGGTGGAATGCCGAGGACCGTTGCCCACAAAGACCTTTGTGAACAAAGTTACAGGTCTATGTGACAGCAGGCAGAGGCATTTCACCTGTGACATATTTCTGGCCATATTGTCCTTGATAATATTTTGCCCTAACTGCACATCCCCCTTCCTCCTGCACCTCCTAACCTTGAAGCACAGAGCTAGTTGAGTTCAAGGTCTGGCCATTATCTGGAAGTCCCTAATGATTAATATGTAAAGAGACCACTTGTCTTGGGCCATTATCCAGAAGGCCCTAATAATTAACATGAAAAAAAGGAGACCACAAGAGCTATAGGCTTCAAGTTAGCCAATAGCTTGTGTGGTCAGGGGGCAGGGTGAAAAATCATGTTAGCCAATGGCTT
Organism: Heterohyrax brucei; assembly: GCA_028571685.1. Taxonomy (NCBI): domain Eukaryota; kingdom Metazoa; phylum Chordata; class Mammalia; order Hyracoidea; family Procaviidae; genus Heterohyrax; species Heterohyrax brucei. Next base: position 45,497,426 of record CM053152.1, read on the forward strand.
GTGTGGTCAGGGGCAGGGTGAAAATTATGTCACCTCAACTATAAAATAAAGGAAGACAGACCTCAGGGGCTGCCATTTTTCTCCAAAACTCTTTCCTGTCTCAGTCTCCTCATTTTCCTCCTCTGCCGATGCCGCCTAATCCCTTTGTGTTCACGAAACCCTGCCGGGGCTGGCTCCTGGCAGTGGAATATATCCTAAGTATTTCTATTTCTAGCTTTTTAAGAAAGTGCCAAATCAATTTTTGAAGTGGTTGTACTGTTTTACCTCACCACCAAGAGTAGTGTTCCACTCTTTTCACAGCCTTTCCAACATTCATTATTTTGTGTTCTTTCAATTAATGCCAGCCTTGTTAGGGTGGGACAGTATCTCAGTGTAGTTTCAATTTGGATTGATTGTGAGAATTTCCTCATCTATCAGTTAGCTGCCTAGATATCTTCTTTGGTGAAGTGCCTGTTCATATCTTTTGTCCATTCTTTAATTGGGTTGTTTGTCTTTTTACTGTTGAGGTTTTGCAGCATCTTATAAATTACTGAACTCAGACACTGATCTGATTTGTCATAGCCAAAAATGTTTCCCAACCTGAAGGTTGTCTTTTTACTCTTTTGGTGAAGTCTTTGGATGAACATAAGTGTTTAATTTTGAGGAGTTGCCAGTTATCTATTTTCTTCAGATGTTTGTGCATTGTTAATAATGTTTTGTAGCCTATTTATGCTGTATATTAGGGCTCCAAGAGTTGTCTCTATTTTTTCTTCCATGATCTTTATCATTTTAGATTTAATATTAAAGTCTTTGCTCTATTGTTAGCTTTTGTGCACGGTGTGAGATATGAGTCTTGCTTCATTTTTTTGCAAATGGATATCCAGTTATGACAACACCATTTGTTAAAGTGACTGTCTTTTCCTCAGTTTATAGACTTTGGGCCTTTGTCAAATATTAGCTAAGTGTTTTATCTTCTTGAGGGTATCGTATTATAAACAGTACTGATTTGGTGATTTCCTCTTTGATGTTCTCTTTGTTGGTATAAAGGAATCCAACTGATTTCTGTATGTTTATCATGTACCCTGATACTTTGCTGAACTCTTCTGAGTTTCTTGTTGTTGTTTTGTGTGTGTTTGTGTGTCTGTGTGTCTGTGTGTCTGTGTGTGTGTGTCTCTCTGTGTGTGTGTGTGTGTGTGTGTGTGTGTGTGTGTGGATTCTTTACAGTTTCCTGGGTATAAGACATATAATCTGCAAACATGTAACTGCAAATTGAAACACTTTTCTTTACAGTTTGGATGCCCTTATTTCTTTATCTTGCCTAATTGCTCTGGCTAGAACCCCCAGTGCAATGATGAATAAAAGTGGTGACAAAAGGCATCTTTGTCTGCTCCCCATTATCAAGAGGAAGGCTTTCAGATGCTCTCAGTTCAGGATAGTATTAGTTATAGGCTTATTTCCTTTATTATGCTGAAGATTTTCCCTTCTATTTTGCTGAATGTTTATAACATGAATCGGTGTTGGACTTTGTCAAGTGCCTTTTCTGCATTAACTGATAAAATCAAGCAGTCTTATCTTTAGTTCTATTTATGTGATTGATTGCATTGATTGTTTTTCTAATGCGGAACTATCCCTGCATCCCTGTTATGAATCCTACGTGGTCATGATGAATTATTCTTTTGATATGTCATTGAATTCTTTGAGCTAGAATTTGTTGAGGATTTTTGCATCTAGGTTCATGAGAGATCCTGGTCTGTAATTTTTTTGTCATGTGCTGTCTTTATTTGGTTTTGTATCAGGGTTATGCTTGCTTCAGAGAACGAATTTGACAGTATTTCATCATTTTCTATGCTATGAAATACCTTTAGTATTAGCAGTGTTATCTCTAAAAGTTTCGTAGAATTGTCCAGTGAAGTCATCAGGGACAGGGCTTTTTTATTGGCTGGGAGACTTTTTAATTACCTTTCCAATCTCTTCTTTTGTCATGGGTTTATTTAGTTGTTTTGCCTCAGTTTGTGTTAGTTTACTTAGGTAGTGTGTTTCTAAAAATTTGTCCATTTCCTCCAGGTTTTCAAATTTGTTAGAGTACAGGTTTTCAAAGTATTATGTTATGATTTTTTAATTTTAGTTGGGTCTGTTGTGATATTGCCCATCTCATTTCTTATTTGAGTTACATGCTTCTTCTCTTTTTCTTTTGTCTGATTGGTCAGTGATTTATCCATGTATTGATTTTTTCAAAGCTTTTTCAATTGTTTCTCTATTCCCTAATTCATTAGCTATACTCTAATTCTTAGTAACTGCTTTCCTCTAGTGCCCAAGGGGTTCTTTGACTGCTCTCTTTCTACTTGTTCAAGTTGTAAGATTGATGGTTTCATTTGGGCCCCTTTTTCCTGGATGTATGCATTTATTGAGACAATTGATCTCTAAGTGCTGCTTTTGCTGTGTCCCAAAGGTTTTGGTGGGATGTGTTTTCGTTCTTATATGAGCTAAAATTGTAGTCTATTCTGGAGACTATTCTATTTGCACTAGAGAAGGAAGTATACTGCTGCTGGTTGGAATGTTCTGCACAAATGTATGAGGTCAAGTTGGTTGACTGGCATTTAGATCTTCCTTGTCTTTATTGAGCTTTCTTTCTGGAATACCATGTTTCACTGAAAATGGTGTGTTGAACACTTCTACTATTATCGTGCAGCTGTCTATTACTGTGGTCAACAAAGTTAGGAGTTGTTGTATGTGTTTTGGAGCCCTGTTGTTGAGTGCATAAACATTTAATATGTCATGTCCTCCTACAGTATTGACTCTGTAGTCATTATATAGTGACTTGTCTTACTCAATGTGGTATTACTTTTAAGTCTATTTTATCAGGAATTAATATTGCCACTCCTGCTGTCTTGTAAATGCCATTTGCTTCATATAATACTTTTCCATTCCTTGAGTTTTAGTTTGTTCATGTCTTTGAGCTTAAAGTGTGCCTTCTGTAGGCTGTATATTGATGGAGCGTTTTTTTAAAATCCAATCTGCCACTTTCTGTCTCTTTATTGGTACATTTATTCCATTTATATTCCGCATAATTATTGATAAGTCTGTCACTTTGATGTCTTCTTTTGTATGCTGTAGACAACTCCTTGCATCACTTCATTTTCTGGGCTGAGTTCTCTTTCTTTATATGTTTTCTTTTCATCTTTTTAATTGTTGGTAGTTTTGTATTTTCTGAGACTTCATGTTTTTCTTCTTTTTTATTGATTGATAATTTCCTTTGTGGTTACCTTAATATTTAACTCTATTTTTCTGAATTTAAACCAGTCTTTAATTTCTTTATATCGCCTTGATGTTCTCTCCATATGAGAGACCTATGGTTACATTTTTATAAATCCCCCATTTTTGTTATAATGTTTACATAATGACATCTCTGTTTCCCTATTTTAAGTGGTTTCTCTCTTTGATTTATTTTTGCAATTTCCCTACCTGGGTTTATATTTAGTTCTTGTTTTGCATTCTAGTCTTGGGTTGTTATCAGATGTTATTGATTTTCTAACCAAAAGACTCACTTTAGAATTTCTTGTAAGTTTGACTTGGTTTTTGCAAATTCCCTAAATTTCTGTCATCTGAAAATGTCCTAATTTTACCATCATATTTAAGAGATAATTTTGCTGGGTATATAATTCTTGGCTGGCAATCATTTTTCTTCAAGGCTTTGTATTGCCTTCTTGCCTGCATTGTTTCTACTGAGTAGTCCAACCTTAGTGTACTGACTGTCTTTTGTACATTATTTTTCATTTATCCTACTTTTAAAATTGTCTCCTTTAGTTTTAACAAGTTTGATTATAATATGCCTTGGTGTCATTCTTTTGGAATCCACCTTGTGTGGAGTTCGATGAGTGTCTTGGTTATGTATCTTCTCATCTTTGATGATATCAGGGAAGTTTTCTGTCAACAAATCTTTGACAATTCTCTCTGTATTTTCTGTTATCCCCCCTGTTCAGATACTCTAATCACTCATTAATTATTCCTCTTGATAGAGTCCCACATAATTCTTGGTTTTTCTTCATTGTTTTAAATTCTTTTGTCTGATTTTTCTTCAAATATGTTGGTGTCACATGTCTTATCTTTAATGTCACTAATTTGGCCTTCCAGGGCCTCAATTCCATTCCTTTGAGTTTCTATTATGTTGTCTAATTCTGCAATTTTATTATTAATTTTCTGAATTTCTACTTTCTGTCTCTGTATGCTCTCTTGCAACCTGTTCAGCTTGTCATTATGTTCCGCATTTTGCCTCATCTCCTCTATGTTCCCTTAAAGAATTTTAAATATTAATCTTTTGTATTCTATCTCGGATAATTCCATGAAGTCCTTTTCATCTGGAAAATTTCTTGATTCTTTGTTTTGGGAGCTTTCTTAAGCCATCGTGGTCTGTGACATTAAGTGATTTGATAGTGATTGTTGTCTCCAAGCCATCAGTAGGTTGTATTTCTTTATTTTATGTTTGCCTACTATGTTCTAGCTTCTTGCTTTATTTTGCTTTGAAATATTTGAATAGGCTAGTCATGTGCTCTAGTTTGGTTACTAATGCCTTTGAATTTAGCTCTAATGTCTTGTCACCAGGCAGTTACAGCTATTACTAGAATGTAAGCCCAAATGTCCATTTACTTTTCTTGTATGGGTTCAGCTCAGGTGTCCAGGTAGCCAGTTATCAAACATGTGGTGCAGGCTCTCCCCTACTGTTCTAGATTGGCAGAGGTAATTGGTGTTGGCACAGATGGCTGGCTGCAGGTGCTGAGAAAGGCAGGGGGCAGCCATTCTTGAGTGTCTGTGAGGATGATTGTCCCCTTATATCTGAATCTAGGTGAAAGAATTGTTTGTGTCCTAAATTTCCAGCTCAGGGGATCTGGCAGATTTTTTTTCCCTCCTTCTCCCAGTTTGTTAGATTGTTCCCTCTCCTAGTCTCAGAGCATGGCTCAGGGCAGGCTTAACTAGTCCTACTTTGAGCTCAGGTAATGGCATCAGACTCCAGAACTGGGCACAGTGCAAAGTGGAGTGGGACACACTGGAGAAAGGAGACAGCTTTATCCTGAAGGATTTAGATCCATACATGACAGGTTAGAAGCAAATCACTTAGTTTACAGTAATCTATTGGTGTTTTTCACTGGTTATAAAGGTGCAAGTGTATTCTCTGGTCAGTTTCTTCTGCTGAAGTGGACACCATCCAAATGCCACCACTCCACTCACCCTACAGGCCATGGCTGATTCCCAGTAGGTTAGGTCTTGCCAGTCCTAGATACGTCTGGATCAACTCTTCCTCATTGCTCTGTCTCATTTCTCAACTATTCCTTTGATGTTCAGGACTGCTAGGATGTCATATGAAAACAATTCATTTGTTCTTTTGGGCCTTTGTTGTTAGAAGGATCACAGGAAGCATCTGGCTACTCTGCTATCTTGAGCTCCCACCTCCTCATCTTTTTAAAATCTGTTTTATTCTTTTTTGTTGTTATTGAGAATAGACGTGACAGAACACACACCAACTCAACAATGTCTGTATGTCCAATTCAGTGGCACTTAACTACATTCTTTGAGTTGTGCAACCATTCTCACCTTCCTTTTTAAACTGTTCCTACTCCATTAACAAAATCACTGGCACCTAAGTTTCCTATCTAATCATTCAAGTTTCTAGTGTCAATGTGATCTCATATAAACATTTCTTAAGAGAGCAAAATGCTCAAGGCAGAATTTTTTTTACTAGTTAAGCTAAGCCACTGTTTGATTTTAAAAAGATTTCAGGGGATATTTTTGGTTTAAGGGTTAAAGACTGTTTCAGGGCAACAGTGTGAGGGGTTCATGCACCCTCCATGGCTATAGAAAGTATAGATTTCAAGAGAATTCAAAATTATGTTCCACATTTAACCCCTTTTGATAAGGATTCTTCTATCAAATCTTTAATCAAAATGTTCAATAACAGTACCTGGGCACAGCTCAGTTCTGATCTCAGGATAAAGGAGTCAGTTGTTTATGGAGGCAGTTAGCCACACATTCCATTTCCTCTTATTCCTGACTCTCCTTCTTCCTCTGCTGCTTTAATTGTACCTGGGATGGCTAATTGCAAGTTTTTAAGACCCCACGCACTACAGAATGAACTAGGAGGTAAATCAGAAGCACTAGACATGTTGTTAGACCAATTAACTGGGGATGTCCCGTGAAACCATAACCCTAAATTTCCAAATCAAGAGAACAAATCTCATAAACAAAGTCCTTTTTTAATAAGGATGTCATTCAGACTGGATTAAGACCCATCCTATTCTGGTGTGGCCTCATGTTAACTGATAAACTCTTCAAAGATCCTATTTCCAAACAAGGTCATGTTCTCAGGTACCAGGGGTTAGGACTTCAACATAACTTCCAGGAGACCCAATTCAATTCATAACAAGTAACCATAACTAATCTTTATTAAGCACACAAGACTCAACTAGGTATTATTATCATCCCCATTGTGTCAATGAAAAAGTAAGGTTCAGTTATTTGCCCAATATCTCACAGTTCATGAGAAGTGGAACTAGGAGTCTGGTCCAAGGGGTCTGGTCCAAAGCCTCCTAATCACGTCTGTCTCACTGGAGCAATGGCTGTGGGGCAGTAAGCTTGACAGCATCTCACCTTTTGCTTGTGCTGTGCTGTTCCCCATTTGCACATGACTTTACCTCCAGTTCAGAAGTGCAAGATCATTAGCAGTCCCAGGGCAGCTTCCAACCAATGGGCAGTGGGAACTAGAGGAAAACGTTGCAGCCTCCTGGCCTTGGGTCCCACAATCCTGAGCACAGTTCCACACACATCTTAAAAGGACTAACAGAACTGAGTTTCTGTTACCCAGGGGAGTAACTTCCCCATGCACTCATGTTAGCCTGTCTTCCTTCTCTGTATTACTCTCCCCTCTTGTGGAATCACCTCTTAAATAAACTGCCTGAGCAAAGCACTTGTCTTAGGCCTTTCTAGGATATTTAAATCAAGAAAAGGTATCACATTATATGATATTAGAAATCAGAAAGAGCAACTAGTCAAATTCTTAGCAGATTAACACTGTTATTGTTAAAAATATGATCATTTCCTTCTTCTGGAGACAGAGGTTGAGAAACAAAAAAAACCACATCCATTGTTATTAAATTAATTCTGACTCTAATGACCTTATAGAACAAATTTAGGACTGCCCCCATAGAGTTTTCTAAAATTGCGATGTTTATGGAAGCAGACAGCCACATCTTTCTCCCATGGACTAGGCTATTAGCTTAGCAACTGCGCACTTTAACAACTGTGCTACTAGAGCTCCTTGGAGACAGGGTTACAGAGAAGAAAAAGGTTTTCTAAGAGTCGTGATGGGGGAGCCTGTCTCAGGTTCAGTGCTCAGCCAAAATGCAAGCAAGTTCAGTGAACAAATGTAATATGTCTGACTTAACTACATATTTTCTGATGGTTGACTTGTCCAGTTCAGAGAGAGTTATTATAGTAATCACCAGACCATGAGTATTGGACAAAGTATAGATTTCTTAAATAAACACATTTCAAAGCACTTTTTCTCTTGAACAGTTACATCAGGCTGATGAACTGGGTGTGTTTACTGTTGCAAATTTCCTTGGAAGTGGTTTACATGCCCCTGATTTTAAATATCGAATGAGGACTTATTAACTATTCTTGTATAACCTAATGCTACAGGTACCCATTTTTCTCAAAAACTGAGCTTTTGATGCCTGGGAAGGAAAAAAAAATCTGATCTTCAAGCCCTCAAAAGTGTCACATTTTTACCAGTACATGGCTACAGAAATGCTTTCTGATGGCACTCTATTTCTACAACTGTATCCAGAATGAGTCTACTGCTAGATAGATGTGCCACTGTTTCAGACAAGGGGACAGCCAAAGGGTATTTAATCATTTTTATACCTGTCACTCATAATTTGTTGATTCAACTTATGGTCCAAGACAGTTTGCCGAAAACAAAACACTATTAAAGAAGGCATTTCATGAGGATGTTCTCCAACAACAGAATGCCACAAAAGGACAAGCTGCTACCACTGGGGAACCCCTGGTGGTGCTACATCTGCTAACCAAAAGGTTGGCAGTTTACATTCACCACATGCTCCCTGGAAACTCGATGGGGCAGATCTATTCTGTCCCACAGGATCGCTATGAGTCGGCATCGACTTGACGGCACTGGGTTTGATTTGGATTGGCTGTCACTGGTGTGAGTGTCTTTGATAGCTATTTATGTAAGTGATGGAAAAACTGAAAACAGGATTCAACTTATTACCACAGGAGAAACTCCCATGCCAGGATGAAGAAGTGTTGTTAAGAGTACCGCTCACAGGAACTACAACAAATGCCATTACAGCCCTGTGATCTCCCTTCTGTTGGTGTTGATTTTCTAGTGACCCCATGTGACAGAGCAGAATGACCCCTTAGGATTTCCTAGGCTATACTCTTTCCAAGAGCGAGCCCTGGTGATGCAGTGGTTAAGAACTCAGCAGCTAACTGAAACATCAACAGTTTGAATCTTCCAGCTGCTCCCCTCAAATCCTTGAAGCAGTTCTACTCTATTCTATAGGGTCACTGTGAGTCAGAATCAACTAACAGCACTAAATTCGATTTGGGGTTTTGAGTGTTATAGGAACCACTTATCAGGGCTTGCTCTCCCTGGGTGGGTTGAAATCACCGACCTTGCAGTTAGTAGCCAAACACTTAACTGTTGTGCCACCAGGGCTCCTTAGTCTCCCTCTAGCATCCTGTTGGCAGAGCCTGAGCACTAGCTAGAAGAGCGGAAACGAGGTCTGCAAAGTTCCACTCCTAGCATCATAGAGCAGAACATAAAAGAATAGGTTTATGACTGAGGTACACAGCAGTTCACAGCTGGCTGCTAACTTACAGCTGGCAGTTCAAACACACCCAGCAGTTCTGCAGAAGAAAGGCCTGGCAAACTGCTTCTGTAAGGACCACAGCCACGAAAACTGTATGAAGCAGTTCTACTCTGAACACAATGGGTCGCCATGAGTCTGAGTTGATTCAACAGCAAAATGTTTGGTTTTTCAGAGCTAAAAGACAACAGTTTAGTAACCGGTACAAAACTCTGGAAGACTTTTGGTCTCAGAATGCAAAAGATGTAATTTTCAAACATTGCCTGTCTTTGAAATTCAGTGAAAAACTAAAGCATCAAGAAAGCCACCAAGGAAGTGCAGTTTTGCATTATGTTGGCAAAACTCACTCAGCTAATATGGTGGGCTTTGGATAAAACATGAAATAGTAAGGAATGCTTCTCCTGCATATTTTAGCAATTTCAGTATCAGTAAGGTAGAAGAGCAGGCTGATTTGCATTATGTTAGAGATTCAAAAACAATAGACAATGTTTGGAATCCCTGGGAAAAAAATCAGAAGACACAGATAATGGTAGAGAAAAAGGAAAAGCTGGAGTTCTTCTGGCATGTGAGAAAATGTGCATTGTGGAAAAAGATTGCTTCTGCTTGTAACTTATTAACTAGCTTTTAAAAAAGGAGCCACATTAGACTACCCACTGGTCTGCAGTCGCTTTTTCTATGAAACAGAGGCAAACAAGAAAGACACCAATATTTGGAACTCTTCTGAACTCAAATTACTTGTTGTCAGTGTTTTAACTGATCCTCGACTTGGAATCACTTCACACCTACTCCCCTAAAACAGTCCATTCAGTCCAGTAAGGTCAAAATGTGTGCAAAGTTTTGGTCCTGAACATTCTGATCAAATACACTATAGAAGAAACTTGATCAAACTAGAGAAAACACAGAAGCGAATTTTAAATTTTGACAGAACCCAGACTTTCTGGCACCATGGAAGCTGGATGAACCCCTGAGACTACTGCCCTGAGAAAATCTTTAACCCTAGGACTAAAATTAACATTATCCCCTTAAAAAAAAGTCTTCTGAAGCCTTTTTTAAACTAAACAGTAGTCTAGTTTACCTAGTGAAAAATGTCTGCTGTGAGAACTATGCTCTTTTAAAGAACTATCTACATGGCATCAAATTGATAATAGCAACTAGAAAGTATAGACAGAACAAGGGGAAGAGAGTTCATGTCAACAGGGGAGGAAAAAACTGAAATAAGAGATTGAGACTGGCTGCACAAGGTGCAGAATATAACCAGTGTCACAGAATCATACATGTAGAAATTGTTGGACTGGTGTACGTTCTGCTGTGCATATTTTCAACAGCAATAAAAAATGTGTCAAGTTTTGGGAAAAATATCTGTTAGGAAATGCTTATTTAAAGGAGTCACTCTTATTATTTGAGAAAATTGATTTAAGAAAAAATTTTAGATAGTCAAGATGTTACTGACGGTTAAAAAGAGAAAACCAGCAAATTCTACGGAAATAGTCTCTGTGAGAAGACTCACATCACAGCAAATGCCCGAGAGTGAGGACTGAAAACCTGGACAGAACACACGACTCCTCAGCGGAGAGGGAGGTCTTCTCTCCACTTCTATGGCCTCCTTTACAGAAGGCTCTGCAGTGACATCAGTCCCTGCCTTGCATGCAGTCAGCAGAGGAGTGTGGACAGTGCAAGGCCTTTCCTACCAAATAATGATAAAGAGTACCCTTAGGTTTGAATAGGAAATATGACAAAATTATGGAGTGAATGCATAAGAATGCCCATAGGGTAAATGCATTATGCATCTTCTAAAAAGTTCCTCACGGCTCTAAACGCCTATATTTGTTGTTCTGAACTCTTTCTGTTGTTTGTTTTTGTCACATTTAACGCTGGCCACATGCTTCTGTGCAGTGTAGGTGTTTTTCAAGTTCAAAGTGAAAAATATGCCTTTTACCTTTCTTGTAAGTTTTTTTCCTAATCTTCATCTGGCATTCATGTGCTTCTGGCAATAGAAAATTCCACCCATGCCTCCTTTATGCTTCCATTGTGACTCAACCTAAGAAGATCACAGTGCTTTGCACAAGCTTTAACTTGCTTTGGGGGGAGAAAGCAATTATAATGTGGTAATAGTCCTTGAATTATGGTAGCTCTGAATCGTGGTATTGTTAAAAAATACCGAATATACCATGGACTGCCTGAAGAACAAACAAATCTGTCTTGGAAGAAGCTTAGCCAGAATGTCCCTTAGGCGAAGATGGAGAGACTTGGTCTCAAGTATTTTAGACATGTTCTCAGAAGGGACTAATCCATGAAGAGGCAAATCATGCTTAGTAGAGGGTCAACAAAAAAAAGGAAGACCCTCAACAACACAGACTGACAAAGCGACTGCCATGATGGGCTCAAGCACAGAAACAGTTGTGAGAAGAGTGTAGGATGGGGCAGTATTTCATTCTGTTGAATACAGAATCACTATGAGTTAGAACAGATTCATTAACAATAGTTCTTTAATAACTCAGATTCCATTAAGACATATTTCCTCCTTTGAGGCTACAGTTAAGGGCCAAGGAACCTAGAGGCCCCAGGAGATCAATGAACCTACTCTCCCAAGTTGTATCTAAACTCTTCTATGTATGTAAGGAGTGCTTTTCTGATGCAAGCTGATGATAGCTTTAGTCTCTATGCTCAGGCTGAGCTTCCTAGGGGCAGACTGTACCCGAAGGCCAGTCCTGATACCTGACCTTTATCCTCACACACATGACAGGTCTCTCACCTGCCATCTTCTAAGGGCTGCTGGCTCTTGTAGACACTTTTAGTCACCTAACCAGTGAACTCTGTGGGGGCCTGATTATGTGGTAGATGCTATACTAAGCATTGTGGATGAAAGTTTAGTAAGCTCATGATCTGAAAGATGACAAATAAACACATACTTGGAGGTTACAGAGTAATCCCAATTGCTGTTGCTAAAGCACAACCCTATCTTGGCAATGCATAGCCCAGGGGGGTGCAGTCTGTGAGAGTCTGCATTGTCCTCCCATTGCCTTCTTGCCTGCATGGTTTCTGCCGAGTAGTCTGAGCTTAGTCTTACTGATTATCCTTTGTAGATTATTCTTCATTTACCTGTAGCCACTTTTAAAATTGTTTCCTTATCTTTAGTTTTGGCAAATTTGATTAAAATATGTCTTAGTGTCTTTTGGGACCTACATTGTATGGAGTTCAATGAGCATCTTGGATAGATATCTTCTCATCTTTCATGATATCAGGGAATTTTTGGACAACAAATCTTTGACAATTCTCTCTATGTTTTACGTTATTTCCCCTCTCATAGTACTCCAGTTGCTCATAGATTATTCCTCTTAATAGAGTCCCACATAATTCTTGGTGTTTCTTCATTTTTTAAACATTCTTTTACATGATTTTTCCTCCAATATGCTGATGTCATGTGCTTTATCTTCAAAATCATTATTCAGCCTTCTGTTGCCTATTTTGCTCCTTCAATTTTCTCTCAAGTTGTGTAATTCTGTAATTTTAGTACTAATTTTCTGAATTTCTAATTCTTGCCACTCTATGCCTTCTTGCAGCCTGTTCCATTTGTCATTATGCTCTGCTGCATTTTGCTTCATCTCCTTCCTGTTCTCTTGAAGAACTCTAAGTATTATTCTTTTATATTCTATCTCTGATAATTCCATGAAGTTCTCTTCCTCTGGAGAATCTGAATCTTTGTTTTAGGAAGTTTCTGAAGTGATAAAGTTCTGCCTCTTTAAATGCTTTGAAATTGACTGTTGTTTCCAAGCCATCAGTAAGCTGTATTTCTTTATTTTATGTTTTCCTACTGTGTTCTTGTTTCCTGTTTTATTTTGTTTTACAATGTCCAGATAGGCTGGTCATGTGTGATAGTTTGGCTATTGTTGCCTTTGAAGCTTCAAAGTCTTGTCACCAGGTGGGTAGAGCTGTTACTAGACACATGAGCCTAAGAGTCCATTTACTTTTTTTGTATAGGGATTCAGCTCAGGTGTTCAGGTAGTCAGTCATTAAGTGTGTGATGCAGGCTCCCCTCTACTGTCCTAGATGGCCAGGAGTGATTGGTATAAGCACAGGTATCTGGCTGCAGGCAGTGAGAAAGGCAGGGTGTTAACAGCCACTCCTGAGTGTCTGTGAGTATGGTGTGTCCCTTTATATCTGAATCTAGACAAGGGAACAGTTTCTGCCCTGAATTTATGGCTCAGGAGAGTCAGCAGATCTTTTGTCTTCTTTCCCCTTTCTCTGTTTGTTAAATGGCTCAGGACAGGCTTAGGGAATCCTACTTCCAGCTCAAGTAATGGCATCAGACTCCAGATCTGGGTGCAGTGTGGAGGCGGGTGGGGGGAGGCTGGGAAAAGGGAGATGTTTATTCTGAGGGAAAGATTTAGACCCACACGTGGTAGGTTACACTCTAAGACTTAGCTTTTGACAATTTCTTGCTGTTTTTCACTGGTTCTAGAAGCACAAGTGGAATCTCCAGTTAGTTTCTCCTGCTGGGGAGGAAGTCTTCCAACTACCATGCTCAGCTCACCATGCTGGCTGTACCTGTTTCCTGGCAGGTCAGGTAAGGTCTGGAGAATCCTACTGTCCCTTCCCTGTTGTTCAGTTCAGTTTCTCAACTTCCCCTTTGATGTTCTGGGCTGCTAGGATGTTATATGTAATTGATTCATTTGTTCTTTGGCTCCTTGTTGTTAGAGAGATCAGTGGAAGCATCTGACTACTCAGCCATCTGGGCCCTGTCCCACCATGAGAGTCTGTGGGAATCTTCAGTACCCACCCCATGACTGTCTATTCACCGGGTGACTATGAGGTCGAACAATTAGGCCTGTGAATTAATTGTTCTCAGTGTTACATACCTCATTGCTGAATATTACTATGGTCACCTTCAAAGTACTCCCCTTGGGAAGCTATGCACTAATGCCAGCACCTAGTCCACCCTTCAAAGCAAATTTCGAACTCCTTCTGGAATGGCCATTGTGTGAGACGGCAAGTTCATGAATTGTATAGTTGTCTGTGAGGGAGTTTATAGCCAGTAAACAAATAACTGTATTGGAACACCTTCCTACTCACCTGATCTGGCCCCCAGTGACTTTTTTCTTTACCCAAAGATAAAGGAAATATTGAAAGGAAGACATTTTGATAACAACTTTCAGGACATCAAGGCCATTCCAGAAAAAGAGTTCCAAAATTGCTTTGAAGGGTAGACAAGGTGCTAGTGTTGATGTGTAGCTTTCCAAGGGGAGTCTTTCAAAGGTGACCATAGTTATATTCTGCAATGAGGTAGTAGCACTTTTCTAGGAAGAGTTCATAAACTTAATTGTCAGTCCTCATATGTCCCTTGGGGTTGTGCAACCCACAGGCCCTGGACATGACCCAGGAATGTACAGATGGGTGGAGGAAGTGCTAATTATGGGAAGTATGATGTCCATCATACTTCCAATCCAACATAAATCTGATGCTTTCCCTGCCTGCTCCATTATGCCATGTCCTACTCTAGCCTTGGAAGGTGCCCATTTAAACTCAGACACAGAGGCAAAGGATATGAACAATGAATCCACACATCTACAAACAGATATACAGCACCACAGTTATAAGAACAATGCAAATTAAAACAATACCAAGAGATGGGTGAAGATGTTAAAGACTACTAATATCCAGCTCTAATGAGGATGTAGGGAACTGTCTACTTTATACATCTCTGATAGGAGTATGATTCATTATAATCTTTTAGAAAACACTCTAGAATAGCCATTAGAATTAGAAATAGGTATCATCTTTAACCCATGAGTTATAGGTTTGCAATTTCTCCTACAGGAATAAAAACGTCAGTATTACTTATAATAGAAAAGGAAAATAAACTGGAAGCATCTTAAATATCCACAACGAAACAATGGTTGAGTCTCAACCCACCTGGTGCAAAGGAGAACAAAGAACACCAAAGACACAAGGAAAATATTAGTCCAAGAGATGGAAAACACTACATAAACCAGGGACTCCATCAGCTTGAGACCAGAAGAACTAGACGATGCCCAACAACCACCAACAACTACCCTGACAGGAAATACAACAGAGAATCCTTGATAGAACAGGAGAAAAGTGTGGTACAGAATATAAACTGTCATAAAAAGACCAGACTTGGTGGTCTGACTGAGACCAATGGGATCACAGATGACATGGCCCCCGGACTCTATTAGTCCAGAACTGAAATCATTCCTGAAGCCAACTCTTTATAGAAAGATTTGACTGGACTATAAGACATAAAATGATGCTTGTGATAAGTGTGCTTCTTAGTTCAAGTAGACACTTAAGACTAAATGTGTAGCTCCCATCTGGAGATGAGATGAGACAGCAAAAGGGGCAGAAGCTGACTGAATGGACACACAGGAAATCCAGTGTGGAAAGAAGTGTGCTGTCACATTATACACAGAGTAATTAGGGTCACATAACAATATGTGTATAAACATTTTTTCATGATAAACTAACTTTAGCTGTAACCTTTCACTTAAAGCTCAATTTTAAAAAATTCTAAAAAAAGGCTGACTAAATTATGGTACCTGTAACCAGGAATACTATGCTGCCACGAGAAAAAGTAAATTACACTTACACATGTTTGCCTGAATCATGTCAGTGGTATACTGTTTAGCAGGAGGGGATAAAAAAAAAATCATGGGATGTGATACAGAATAAGCTTATTTGTGAACTAAAATAAAAGAAGAAAAAAAGTGTGTATATGTATAAACCAAAAAACCAAACCCATTGCCACTGAGTTGATTCTGACTCACGGCAGTCTCATGTGGTACAGGGTAGAACTGCTCTATAGTCCTTTCTTCTATGGCACCACTGGGTGGGTTTGAAATGCCAAACTTTAGGTTAGTAGCTGAATGCAGACTGTTTGCGCCACCTGGGCCCAATGTACAATGTACAATATATATTTGAGCACAGGGAAAGGTACAGAATGTTCTAACCAAACTGTTCAGATGAGTTACCTAAAAGGGTAAAATCAGAGGCAAAGAGAGGATTTCTGTGTTTCTCTTAATCTATTTTGCTACCCATGTAAAATGATAGGCATTTTTCTTTCTTTTTCATTGTGATTGAGTGAAAGTTTATGACACAATTCAAATTTGCATGCCAGCCTATCTGCAGCTCCCTCTGCTCTTCTTACCTGGTGACAGCACACTCCTCCTTTATGTTCCAAACATGTCATATCACCTTTAACAATCTGTCCCCTCCTCTCAGCCCTCTCCATTCCCCTCTAGTAAGAGGCCAGTAGGACGACATCCTATAGATGCATAGAACCATAAAGTACACACACGATACAGTCACTCTGTTTCCCTGAGTCCATGCCATTCCTATCTGAAGAGTTCAGTAATGATCTATGATCAGGGGTAGCATCAGGTCTAGGGGCCACGTTCCCAGGTGAGCTCTAAAGCCTTCAACCATCAGCTGTGGTCTTTTAGTGAAGTGCACCCCTTTTTTTCTTGTGTTGTCACTGGGACTCAACGTTGTGAGCCCCATCACGGCTGTCATTGGTGGCAGCGGGCACCATCTGGTTATTCTGGTAGCATGTTGATATAGTCACCCATTCACGTGGAAAACACGTCTGTCAGTTTGTTGTACTGTGGGGGCTTGTGTGTTGCTGTGATGCTAGAAACTAAGCCACCAGTGTTCAGAGACCAGCAGGGTCTCCCATGGCAGATAGGTTTTAGCTGAGCTTCTAGACTGACAGACTAGGAAAAAGGACCTGGCAGTCTACTTCTGAAGATAATTAGTCAATGAAAACCTTATGAATAGTAGCAGACCACTGTCTGAGATAGTGCCAGAAGATGAGGTCCATGTGTATAGTCTCCATTTATGTAGGTGAAAAAGCTATTTGCAATGAAGAAATCATTGGTCTTGCAAAATTCTATCATGAACGTTGGAAGGCACTCAAAAGACAACTGGGGAAGAGCTGCCTCCTCAGAGTAGAGCTGACAGCCTTTAGGACCTTTATTTGCTGATGTGGCACCACTCAAAATGAGAAGAAATGACTGAAAACATTCATTAATAATGAGAACATTGAATGTATGAATCTAGAAAAATTGGAAATCATCAAAAATAAGATGGAACACATAGACACTGACATCCTAGACTGGTATTGGCCATTTTGAATCAGACAATCGTATGGTCTATTATGCTGGGAATCACAACTTGAAAAGGAATGGCATTGCCATTGTCAAAAAGAACATTTCAAGATTTGTCCTGAAGTACAATGCTGTCACTGATAGGATACCATCCATAGCCTTGATACCATCCATAGCCTATAAGGAAGGCCAGTTAATACGACTATTATGCAAACTTACACACCAACCACTAAGGGTCAAGAAAAAGAAATGAAGATTTTTACCAGCTTCTGCAATCTGAAATTAATTGAACATGCAACCAGGATGCATTAATAATTACTGGTGATTGACCAAATGGTCCCAACTCAGCTGGAGCAGATGATCATCGGGAACACCAAAGACACAAGAAAACTAGAGACCAGGAGATAGAAGGACCCATGTGAATGGGAGACTGTATCAACACGTGACCAGAAGAACCAGATTGTGCCCGGCCACCACCAAAAACAGCTATCACGGGGCACACAATGTTGAGTCCCTGTGGAAACATGAGAAACAGAGGGGTACAGTTCAAGAACTTCACTAAAAGACCACAACTGATGGTCTGATGGTCTGGGGGATCCCATGGGAGCACGGCCCCTAGACCTGCTGCTGCTCCTGTCTAGAAAACACTACTGAGGTCAACTTTTCAGACAAAAATGGACTAGACTCAGGGATACAATGTGACCATATGGTGGGTGTACTCCTCCATAGTGTGGAAAGGAGGGGGCAGGGGGTTGTTAAGAGGATGCAAGTATAAAAGGAAACAGAGGAGTGTGCTGTCACAGGCCAGGAGCGCAGAGAAGCTATAGACTGGCAGGCACGCAAATTGATTTGGATTGTGTAGTTTCACTTAATCACCATAAAAAAAGAAAAGAAAAATAATTACTCGCCATTGAAATGCAAAAGCTGGAAAAAAGGAAGAAGGCTTGGTAGCTGGAAAATATGGCCTTGGTGATAGGAACAATACTGGAGGTTGCATGACAGAATTTTGCAATACCAACAATTTCTTCATCGCAAATAGCTTTTTCACCTACATAAGTGAAGACTATACATATACACATGGACCTCACCAGATGGAATACACAGGAATCAAATTAACTGCATCTGCAGAAAGAGACAATGGAAAAGCTCAATATCATCAGTCAGAACAAGGCCAGGGGCTGAATGCAGCACATAGCATCAAGTGAAACTGAAGGAAATTAGAACAAATCCGTAACAGCCTAAGTACCACCTGAGTTTAGAGATCATCTCAAGAACCGATTTGATATGTCAAACATTAATGACCAAAGACCAGATGAGCTGTGGAAGGACATCATACATTAAGACAGCAAGAGGTCATTAAAAAGACAGGAATGAAAGAAAAGACCAAAGTGGATGTCAGAAGAGATTCTGAAACTTGCTCTTGAACATCAGGTAGCTAAAGCAAAAGGAAGAAATAATGAAATAAAAGAACTGAACAGAAGAGTTCAAAAGGTAGCTTGAGAAGACAAAGTAGTATAATGACATGTGCAAAGAGCTGGAGACAGAAACCAGAAGGGAAGAACATGCTTAGCATTTCAAGCCTTGAGCTGCAATAATGAAGGATTCTACAGGGAAAATATCAAACAATGCAGGAGTCATCAAAAGAAGATGGAATGAATACACAGTCATTATACCAAAAAGAACTGGTCAATGTTGAACCATTTCAGATGTCAGCACAGGATCAGGAAGCAATGGTACCAAAGGAAGAAGTCTAACCACACTGAAGGCACTGACAAAAAACAAGGCTCCAGGAATTGACGGAATGTCAGTTGAGATGTTTCAACAAACAGATGCCATGCTAGAAGTGCTCACACGCCTATGCCAAGAAATTTAGAAGATAGCCAACTGTCCAACTAATTGGAAGAGATCCATATTTGTGCCTATTCCCAAGAAAGGTGATCAAAGTGAGCACAGAAATTATCAAACAGTATTGACACTAAATGCAAGTAAAATGTTGCTGAAGATCACTGAAAAGCAGTTGCAGCAATATACTGACAAGGAACTGCCAGAAACTGAGGCTGGATTCAGAAGAGGATGTGGAACCAGAGATATCATTACTGATGTCAGATGGATTTTGGCTGAAAGCAGAGAATATCAGAATGATGTTTACCTGTGTTGTATTGACTATGAAAGGCATTTGACAGTGTGAATCATAAAAAATTATGGATAACATTGTGGAGAATGGGAATTCCAGAACACTTAATTATGTTCATGATGAACCTGTACACGCATGAAGAGGCAACCATTCAAGTGGAATAAGGAGACACTACATGGTTTAAAGTCACGCAAGGTGTGGGTCAGGGTTGTATTCTTTCACTATACCTATTATATGCTAAGTAAATAATGCAAGAAACTGAACTATATGAAGAAGAAAGGGGCATCAGGACTGGAGGAAGACTCTTTAACAACCTGTGATATGCACACGAGGCAGCCTTGCTTGCTAAAAGTAAAGAGGACTTGAAACACGAAGATCAAAGACCATAGCCTTCAATATGGATTACACCTCAACACAAAGAAAACAAAAATCCTCACAACTCACCAATAAACAACATCATGATAAATGGAGAGAAGACTGTGGTTGTCAAGGTTTTGTTTTACTTGTATCCGTAATTAACAACCATGGAAGAAGTAGTTAGAAAATCAAAAGACACATTGCATCAGGAAAATCTGCTGCAAAAGACCTCTTCAAAGTACTGAAAAGCAAAGATGTCACCTTGAAGACCAATGTGCACCTGACCCAAGCTGTGGTATTTTCAATCATATCATATGCATGTGAAAGCTGGACAATGAATAATGGAGACAGAATAAAAATGATGCCTTTGAATTGTGGAGAAATACATTCGACCTACCATGGATTGCCAAAATGAATAAATCTGTCTTTGCTAAAGCACATTCAGGGTGTTCCTTAGAAGAAAGGATGCAGAGACTACATCTCATATGCTTTGGACATGTTATCAGAAGGACATCATGCCTCGTAGAGAGTCAGTGAAGAAGAAGACTCTCAAGGAGATGGACTGACACAGTGGCTGTAAGAAGAGGCTTAGGCATAATGATTATGGGCATGGTGCAGGACCACGCAGTGTTTCATTCTATTGTACACACAGTCACTATGAATCAGAACTGACTTGATAGCACCTGGCAATAACAACAATATCTCATTTAATATTCACAATAATCCTAGTTTCACTTTACAGATGAGAAAACTGAGGCAAAGATAAGAATAAGGGATAAATTCTACAGCCAACCCAGAGCGTGGCAGTCCCTGATCAAGGCCCCACAGCCAGCAAGAGGGGAGCAGGATTTGACCCAGTTCTTCCAGTGCTCAAGGGCTGATACACCTCATCACAGGTCCTCCTTCCCTGCCTCATTCCTGCTCATAATACCAGAGAAGAACATTAGCTGCCAGTCCCACAATGCTTTCCAGGGGAGCTTGGCCCTCCCACAGCCCCCGTGATCAGCAAAACCCTCTCAGAGCAATCTCTCTCTCCTGCCACAGCTGACTGGATAAGGGATGTGCAGCCAACCCAGAGTGAGGTGATGACCTTGGCAGTGGTCTGGCTGGGAAGATAAGCTGATCCCATCAGACTTCCTTTCTGAGAACAGGAGCTGGGGCACTTGACAACAGTGGGGAGCTGGAAGCACATAATATACTTGGAGAAGAAGCCGTGGGTAGCCTGAGGGCCTGCAGACACAGAAACCATGGTGAAGAGGAAGGGCAGGTACAGAGCACTTGACCAGTGTGGGTGGCCCAGGTCCTTTAACACCAATACACGAGAGTCAATCCCACAGGATCCTGCTCTAATGTCCCAGAGATTACTTTCCGGTCCTAAATTGCCACCAGGTGACACCTTGCTGTGGCCAACTGCTTCCTCTCCTCTTCACCCCACAGCCATTCCCTCTCTTCTGTGGTAACAGATTTCTAACATGTCTGGTATAGCAAAGTTCCAACAAACAAACCTCACTTATTGGTTGTCCTGGCATCTGGGAGCAGGGGGCCAATGAAACGTGCCTCAGGTGCATATTGCTGCAAAATAAACCACATCAAAACTCAGCACCTTAAAGCAGCAATGATTTATTATTTCTCACAATTCTGTACGGAGGCAGGGCCCAACTTGGTGACTCTTATGTTCCACATGGTGTCGGAGGAAGCTTGGCTGGAGCCAATACATCCAAAACGGAGATGTACTTGCCTGACGCCTCAGCTTGGGTAGCTGGAACAGCTGAGGACTGCTAGGTACCCCTCTTCACATGGTTGTTGATTACACAGTAGTCTAGTCCAAACTCCTGTACATAGCAGCTGGGCAAAAACAGTAGTGACAAGGCCTAGTAAGGCCTTCCAATGATCCTATAAGTCAAAATAAGTCACCAGTCCCAATTCAAGGGGAAGAGAAATAGACTCCACAGCTGGATGGAAAAAGTGACATGAGCATGTAGGAACTACTGGGAGCAATCTACCAAAACATTTAAGTAGAACTTGTTATATATTAGCTACCAGGTACTCTAGTCCCTTCTCTCACTTTTCCTGCCTAGAACAGGGTGTGATGCCTGGAACTTCAGCAATCATCTTGCAACCATGAAGCAACCTGGAAGATGCAAGCTACACACTAACCAGAACAGAAAGACAGAAGGCTCCTGGTGAGAAGGAGGTGCTGTTACATCAGCCAAAGACTATATCCACAGCTTTTTCATATTATAAAAAACATAGATTTCTATCTTAGTTCAGCAATGGTTATTTGTATTTTTCATCACATAAAACACAGCGGCATAGCTCAGATGTGGACAACAGAGGAATCACATACTCAACAGGGTCACATGCCCTATTTTAAAAAGATATAATACACTCCAATTATCTGCTAAGTTCCTTTTGAGCCATCTAAGATATATTAAAGCAGATTTAAAATAAAACTTCCGTGCAAGTAGTTTGCCTGTAAAGTTGTTGTGCACCATCAAGTTGATTCCAACTCCTAGACACTAACAGGACAGAGGAGAACTACCCCACAGGGTTTCCTAGGTTGAAACCTTTACTGGAGGAGACCGCTAGCTTTTTTTCTCCTGCAGAGCGCATGGTGCATTCAAATCACTCACCTTTTGGTTGGCAGCCAAGTGCTCAATCTTTGTACTGTGAGAGCTCCTTGCCTCTCAAGTACTAGAAGCCAATTCCTGGGGGCTTATGAGAAAGTGTTAAGAGGCTCCATAATGCCCCCCATAACACTGCTTAAGAAAAAACACTTTTCAACACCTTTCAGCACGATTTAGGAAGAAACGGTACGCGAAGTTCAAACAGGGGTCATCATATCCCTTTTCTCCTCAGTCTACCATCCCTCTCCAGTAATTGTGGTTTTATTGCTACACCTGATTCATGGGTTTTCATGATATTTCTCTTACAGGGTAAGCTGCCTTTCTTTTCTCTTGAATTTTTAAGGCCTCATGCGGAATATACAAGATTTGGGTGTTTTTTCACAGATGTATATAGCAAGTCCCTAGACCCGGTAAGTATGGGAGTGCGCCTGCCTGGAGCACATGGATGTGAGTTTGCAATGACAAACAGCCTCTCAACGCTCAACTGCAAAGAAAGAGGAAAGACAGCACCCTAGCACAGTATGCTTATGAAAAGTTACTAAACTTCACTATACTGTTATTTTACTAATTTTCATGTAGGACTTGGCAAACACTTTGACTTTTGCATATATTTCAAGTTATTGAAGTACATTATATTCCCTTCTGCCTTAAACTAGTGGACAACTTTAAACAAATGGACACATTCTGGATACATATTTATAATTAGACAACTATACACAATATTCTAATGTGGAAGAGCTGCACACATTATTGAGACAGAATAAATACTATGCTGTTTTACAACACTTTAATTCTAAAGTCTCACTACTTACACATGATTTTCCTAGAGATTCCTCTTAGAACGATCCATAGCACCTTGCAACTTACCTCCTGATTCAATATTAAATGTTTACATCTTAGCGTTTGACTCTTTATCACAAGAAAACCTGTTGCCTGCACACTGCACGCGTTTCCATCCCACCATAATAACTTTAAAATACGGATTCTTACCATGACCTCCCCTGATCCCAATCATATGTTCAGAGTCATGCTCGTAGCAGATATCAGCCAAGACCAGCTCTCCTGCTGCTACCCAGAGCATCCCACTGAGCCCGCCCTTCTCCTTTCTCTGGGCTGTGTTATCCCACGGTTTCCTATTCTGACCTCCCGTATCTTCTCCTCTTCATCTTTCTGTTCTTTGCCTTCCATTTCCAGTCTCTCTCACTCACTGTTTCGTCCTCTGACTTTCTCTTAAAACACCCCAGAAGTGCTGAGGTGGTCGCTGGTTTTTCACCTCTGCAGCTCATAATTTACCCAAGCAGTTACTAACTGAGAACTCAAGGACACCGACCCAGGTTCTCCCACTGGTTACAAAAGGAACAGAAAGATCCTCAAGGGAATAAGTAATGCTCAGCTCTAATAAAACAACTACTCCCCCGAACCTCCCACATACACCATCTCATTAGCATGATTTATAATACCGGGAACCCACTTTGCTAGAAGAAGGTCCTTTCAACAGTCGCCTGACACAGCCCTTGAAGACACAACTGTGCTCGGCCCGCATCCCGGGGCATCAGCAGGCTCAGCTCTCCGCGCCATCTCACTAAGTCCACCGACTGTTTGCGTCCTATGACCTGACCTGGATCAAGATCCTTAGAGTCGCTTTACGCGGGCTCACCTGGACTCGTCTGCCGCGGACCCAGGCACAGGCTCACCTGGGTCCCCCTCCCGCAAGCGCCAAAGCGGGTGCTCTGGCGAAGGCTTTGCGCTGGGGGCAGCGCTGAGTGGTCAGCAGGGAGTTCCAGCCAAGTTTTCTTTTGTGCCTCGAAAGAGAGGGCTGCTGGGTCTATGTCCACTCTATTCCGCTGAGTCTTTTCGTTCTTAGTGATCCCTTTAAGTCAGTTTTTCCCATGCACCGACTGAGGTCTCCTCTGCGCTCTTCCATTCTTTCTCTTTCGTGTGGGAATTAGTGGCGCGAGGATTAATCAGAAACAGAAAACTACTTTTTCCCCCTGCTGGTGACTCTGAAGAACTGCGTGTGTGGAACAAACCTACAATCAGTATTTCCTTCCGAGAGCAAGTAAGGTTGGGAGTCTCTTTGTTTATTCCTCTATCAGTAGTTTTGAAAACTTACCTTCTTGTTCATTTTAAGTGTAGTATTAATAAAAAGCAACTAAATTCTGGGCTTCAGACTAATTGAAATGAGAATCAAAACATCCTACTCAACCATTTTGCTTCTGTTTTGGTAAAAAAATTTACTATAGAAAATTGCAAATGTAAAAGTACACAGAAAAGCATAAAAAGATTCCACCTCTCAGTAACGATGAACTAATCTTCCTGCAGACAACAATTATAAAATAAAATCTGGGCAAAACCATTTACAAAACATTATCTGAAGGCACTGACTGCAGACTGACCAAAAGGTGGCAGAAACCAGAGAAGAGGCCACGCTTGAAAGCTGAATGGTGTTATGGGTTGATCAGTATTTCTAAAAAGACATGATCAAGTTTTAACCCTCAAACCAAAAGCAAAACCAAAAACCTATTGCCATGGAGTTGGGTCCAACTCATAGTGACCCTAGAGGTCAGAACTGCCCCACAGTTTCCAAGGTATGCCTGGCAGACTTGAACTGTTGACCTTTTGGTTGTCAGATGTAGCACTTAATCCACTATGCCACCTGGTTGCCACCCCCAGCACTTCAGATGTAATTAGTTACTATGAGGGCAGGCTACAGTCCTGCGGGCCCTAATCCAATGTGACTAGTGCACTTACACGAGAGAGAGACATACAGAGGCAGAAAGACGATGGCCACATGAAGACGGAGGTAGAAGAAAATGGAGTTATGTTGCCACAGGCCAAGGAATACTTGTTCCCAGGACTACAAAGTTGATTTAACATTCAAAGATCAAGCAGTATAATCTATCATATAAAGACAATAAAGGAGAAAAGTATTAGCACTTAAACTGATGTATAAAAAAACTGAAAATTCAACACCTACTGAGGATATGCTTTTTTCAAATTCTCTCAGTCAATTTGAAACAAAAGGGAACTTACTTGATAATAAGCATCTACTCAAAATCTATTTGCATTATTCTTAATGTGTAACACTGCCTACTTCCTCCCAGTATTATAAACAAACAAAGGTCTCTGTTCACATCACTTCTACTGTACTGGAAGTCCTGACCAGATCAGGATGGTAAGAAAAGGAAACAAAAGGCATACAGAATAATAAACTCATTCCTACTTACAGATGACATCACAATTAACATAAAAAACGTGAAGGACTCAAAAACAGTAATAAAACTCCAAGACTTAATACATGAGCTTAAGCAGGTTACAGGTTATGAGGTCAAAATACAAAAATCAATGATATATCCATACACTATCAGCAAACAGTAGAAAAATTAAAATTTTAAAAATCCCATTTGTAATAACATTAAAAAACCAAAATGCTTTGGAATTAAGTTAATAAAAAAATTACATTAAAAACAACCAAACATTCTTGAGATAAAAGAAAGAAGCCTAAATGTAGATCTTCTTTCATTTATCTCAAAGATGTTTTGTTTTTAGTGTACAGGTCTTGCATTCCATTTTACTACTTTTATTCCAAAGTGTTTGATTCTTTTTTGATGCTATCATAAATCTGAACAAAAGATTTCAAAGGGTGGCTTAAGAAGACAAAGTATTATAATGAAATATGCAGAGACCTAGAGACAGCAAACCAAAACAGAAGAGCACACTCAGCATTTCTCAAGCTAAAGGAATTGAAGACTTGAGTTACAATATTGAAGGATTCTATGAGCAAAATACTGAATGATGTAGGAAACAGCAAAAGAAGATGGAAGGAATACACAGAGTCACAATACCAAAAAGAACTGGCCAATGTTCAGTTATTTCAGGAGGTAGCATGTGATCAAGAACCAATAGTACTGAAGCGGTCCAAAGTGCATGGAAGGCACTGATGAAAAAATAAAGGGTTCAGCAACTGACTCAATACCAAATGAGATGTTTCAGCAAACAAATGCCACGCTGAAGATGCTCACTTATCTATGTCAAAAAAATTTCAAAGACAGCTACCTGGCCAACTGAGTGTAAGAGATCTGTATTTGTGCCCACTGCCAAGAAAGGTGGTCCAAAAAAATGCCCAAATTATTGAATAATATCATTAATACCATGCACAAGTAAAATTTTGCTAAATATCATTTAAATACGGTTGGAGCAGTACATTGACGAGGAACCTCCAGAAATTCAAGATGGACTCAGAAGGTGATAGGGAATGAAAACTGTCATTGCTGATGTCAGATGGATCCTGGCTGAAAGCAGAGAGTATCAGAAAGATGTTCACCTGTGTTTTATTGACTATGCAAAGGCACTCAGCTGTGTGGGTCATACCAAATTATGGATAACATAGCAAAGAATGGGAATTCCCAAACACTTAATTGTGCTCTTGAGGAACCTGTACACAGATCAAAAGACAGTATTTCAAACAGAATGAGACACTGTGTGGCTCAAAATCAGGAAAGGTGTGTGCCAGGGTTGTATCCTTTCAGCATAACTATTCAGTCTGTATACTAAACACATAATCTAAGAAGCTGGAATATATGCAGAAGATTGTGGCATCCAGATTGGGAGAAGACTCATTAACAACCTGCAATATGCACATGACAAATCTGGCTTGCTGAAACCAAAGAGGACTTGAAACAGTTACTGATGAAGATAAAAAGAAAAGTTACAGCCTTCTGTATGGATTGTATCTCAACATAAAACTCAAGTCCTCCCAACTAGACCAATAAGCAACATCATGATAACCACAGATAATATCGACGTTGTCAAGGATTCATTTTGCTGGGATCCACAGTCAACACCCATGGAAGCAGCAGTCAAGAAATCAAATGATGTATTGCATTGGGAAATTCTGCGGCAAAAAAACTCTTACAGGTGTTAAAAATTAAAAAGCAAAAGTGTCACTTTAAAGACTGAGGTGCGCCCGACCCAATACATGGTGTTTTCAATTGCTTCATATGCATATAAAAGCTGAGCAATGAATAAGTAAGACTGAAGAAGAACTGATGTCTTCGAATTATAATGTTGGTGAAGAATACTGACTGTACCATTGACTGCCAGAAGAACGAACAAATCTGCTTTGGAAGAAGTACAGCCAGTAATGCTGGTACTTCTACAACAACAGACACATAAAATAATGGAACAGAATTGAGAACTCAGATGTGAATCTATCCACCTTTGGACAGTTGATCTTTTTTGCCAAAGGGCTGAAGTCTATGAAGCATGAAGAGACAGTTTCTTTAACAAATGGTGCTGGCAAATCTGGATAGTCATTTGCAAAAAAATGAAACAGCATCTGTACCTCATTCCACGCACAAAAACTAGAGACCTCCTAAAAATTAAATAGTTGTATGCATCAAAAGACTTTTCCAAAATAGTAAAAAAGAGACTGAGAAAAAAATGTTGGCAATGGTATATTTGACAAGGGACTAATCTTTAAAATTTACAGAAAACCTCCACCTCAACAACAAAAAGACAAATATTCCAATCTAAAATGGGCAGACACTTCACCAAAGAAGACATTTAGGCAGCCAACAAATACATGAGGAGATGTTCATAGTCAGTAGCTGTTAGAGGGATGCAAATGAAAAGAACGAACAATTATCACCTTACTCAAGCAATAATAGCAATGATCTGAAAAGAACAAGTGCTAGCAAGGATGTGGGGAGACTGGCACTCTCACATACTGCTGGTAGGAACATAAAATGGTACAACCACTGTGGAAAATGGTATGGCATTTCCTTAAGAAGTTAGAAATAGAAACGCTATATAGCCAGCAACCCCACTACTAGGCATTTATCTTAGAGAAATAAGAGTTGTAAAATGAATAGATACATGCATAACCTAAGTGCCCATCAACAGATGAAATGATAAACAAACTGATATATATACACAGTTGAATACCACACTATGTTAAAGAAGACAGTGAGTTCACAAAACACCTTACAAAGTAGATGAACATTATGGAGGACACTATGCTAAGTGAAAGAAGTCAGTCAAAAAGGGACAAATATTTTATAAGACCACTATGACAAAAAGTCAAGAAAAGGTTTACACACAGAAAGAAACATTCTTTGATGGTTACGAGGGATAGGAAGGGGTAGGAGGCAAAATCACTAGCTAGGTGGTAGACCTAGTGCACAGATTAACTTGAGTGAAGGCAAAGACAACAGATAATACAAGGGAAGTCAGCACACAACCAAGGCCAAAGAAGCCGCTAAGAGTATGTGAGAGTAAAAGGCAACAGGAGTAAACACCATCACATACACAATCCTGCAATAACACTAATAAACCTATTTTCCACCTCACAGTGATGTTATAGGACAGAAAAAGCTGCCTCATAGGATTTCCAAGGAGCACCTGATAGATTTAAACTGCTGGCCTTTTGGTTAGAAGTCAAGCTCTTAACCACTCCAGAGATCACCTTTCAGTGAAATAATAAAGTAAACAATAAACACCTGTGAAGAATACGCTCCTCAGAACAGTCAGCTCCTCCGAACAGGGCAGTATTTGTCCAAAATCAAAGTTTAAAAAGCAAGAAAGGACAGGAAAGACAGGCAAATGGAAATGGAGAACTCAGGAAGGAAGTGGGTAGAGTGCTGTCATGTCAATGGTACTACAATTAAGGTTATGAAATCAAATGTGTGTAAACTGTTGATTAGGAAACCAATTTACTTCCCAACTTTTACCCAAACTACCATAATATGTTACCAAAAAAATTTTTTTTTCAATTGGTCCCAACCACTTAGAGCAGATGAAAACTAAGAACACGAAAGACATGAGGAAAATATGAGCCCAAGAGACAGAAGGGTCCATATGATTGGGAAACTGCATTAGCATGAGACCAGAAGAACTAGGATGGTGCCTGGCCACCACCAAAAACTGTCCTGACAGGAAATGCAATGTAGAGTGCCTGATGAAACTCAAGAAAAAGGTGAGTGCAGATCTAGAACTCTATCAAAAGACCAGATCTGATGGTCCGGCAACCTGCAGGGTCCCTTGAGAACATGGCCCCTGGACTTGCTGCCAGTCAAGAGCTGAAACCAGTACCGAAGCCAAGTCTTCAAAGACTATGGGACATAGAGTGATGTAGGCGGTGTGGGTACTTCTTGTCTGACTGGTTCCTCTCTAGAGGGAAAAGGGGAGGGTAAAGAAGAGTGGACAAGTATTTGCTGAATGAATACTGGAAGCAGAAGTGGAAAGGAAGAGTGTGCTGTCACAGGGTGAGGAGAGCAGACAGAGTTACACAGAGGCATGTGTTTGGGGTTTTACATAGCAAATTGACTTGGATTGTAAACTTTCACTTAATCACAACAAAAATAAAATTAAAAAAAAATTCTGCGAAGATGGGGGTATAAACAGACCATCATTCTGACCCTCCTCAACAAACACAAGAAACACAAATCAAGTGTGAATTTTCACTAAAAGTACAATAAAAAAAGAAATACAACAAGGAAATGGTGCTTGTCTTAGTCATCTAGTGCTGCTATAATAGAAATAACCACAAGTACATGGCTTCAACAGACAGAACTTTATTCTCTCATAGTCCAGTAGGCTAACAAGTTCAAATTCAGGTAGCCAGCTCCTGGGAAGGCTTTCTCTCTCTGTAGGCTCTGGAGGAAGGTCCTTGTGATGCATCAGTCTTTTCTTGGGAGCCTCTCAGCACAGGAACCTCTGGTACGAAGGATGCTCTCTGCTGCCAGCTCTACTTTCTTGGTGGTATGAGGTCCCCAACTCTTTGCTTGCTTCCTTTTCCTTTCATACCTTGTAGGAAAAAAAGGGTGCAAGCCAGGCCCCAGCAGAACTCCTTTTCCACTGAATCAGGGAAGTGACCCAGGAAAGGTTACAGCTCCACTCTAATTCTCTTTAACAAAATTCAATCTTGCCCTATTTAAAAAAATTTTTTATTATTTATTAATTATAGTAAAAGAATAAAGTTTCTAACATCTATCAATTATCTCATCTATGATAAACCCTCACCTCCCACCCACCCTTGTAGCCAACACAGTTATGTTCTTTTGTAGATAATTCTATTTTTAAGTCCTTATGACAGGGGTCTTATACAATATTTGTCCTTTTGACAATGATTTCACTCAGCATGATCTCTTCCAGTTGAAACCATGTTATGAGATGTTTTCTAAAATTGTCATTGTTTTTAATCACAGCATAGTGTTCCATTGAGTATATGTAGCATAGTTTATTCATTCATCTGTTGATGGGCATCTGGGTTGATTCCATCTTTTAGCTATTGTGGACTGTGCTGCAACAAACATTCGTGTACATGCGTCTGTTCATGTGACAACCTTTGTTTCTGAAGGATAAATTTTAAGCAGTGGAATTACAGGATCAAATGGTATATCTATTTCCAGCTTTTTAAGGAAGCACCAGATTGCTGTCCAAAAAGGTTCCACCAATTTGCAATCCACCAGCAATGTAGGTTTCAATCTCTCCACAACCTCTCTAGCATTTGTTGTTTTGTGTTTTTTGGATCATGGCCAACCTTGTTGAGACAAGATGCTATCTCATTGTAGTTTTGATTTGGATTTCTCTGAGAGCTAATCACTGCAAGCATGTTCACATATGTCTTTTGGCTGCCTGGATGTCCTCTCTAGTGAACTGTCTGCCCATCTCCTTTGCCCATCTCTTCATTGGGTTAATTACCTTTTTCCTGTTGATATTTTGCAGAAACTTGTAAATTATGGAGACAATGGTCGGACATGTAGTTGACAAATATTTTTTCCCATTCTGTAGGTGGTCTTTTGACTCTTTTGATAAAGTCTTTGGATGAGCAAAGTGTTTGATTGCTGTTAGTTCCCATTATCTATTTTCTCTTCTCTTTCTATGAAGCCAGCATAACCTTGATACCAAAGCCAGGGAAAGATCCCACAAAAATAAGAAAACAACAGATCAATATTACTCATGAACGTAGATGCAAAAATCTTCAACAAAATTCTAGCTAATAGAATTCAACAGCATATAAAAAAAATAATTCATCACGATCAAGTTGGTTTCATTCCAGGGATGAAAGACTGGTTCAATATCAGAAAAACAATGTAATCAACCACATATATAACATAAAAGATAAGAATCACCTGATCTTGTCAACTGATGTAGAAAAGGCATCTGACAAAGTCCAACACCCATTCATGCTAAAAACTCTCAGAAAAATAGGAACAGAGGGGACATTCCTCAATGCAATCAGTAGCATCTACACAAAGCCAGCTGCCTTCATTGTCCTGAATGGTGAAAGACTGAAAGAATTCCCTTTGAGAATGGAAACTAGACAAGGGTGCCCACTCTCACCACTTCTATTCAACATTGTGCTAGAAGTTCTAGCCAGAGCAATTAGATAAGACAAAGAAATAAAGGGCATCTATACTGGCAATGAAGAAGTAAAAATCTCCCTATTTGCAGATGATACGATTGTATATACAGAGAATCCAAAGGAATCTGTAAGTAAACTACTGGAACTTACAGAGGAGTTTAGCAAAGTATCAGGATACAAGATAAATATAAGTAAATCAGTAGGATTCCTTTATACCAACAAAGAGTTCATCAAAGAAGAAATCACCAAATCAGTACCATTTACTATTTTCCCCAAGAGAATAAAATATCTAGGAATAAATCTAACTAGAGAAATAAGAAACCTACACAGAGAGAACTACAAGGCCTTACTGCAAGAAACCGAAAAAGACTTACAAAATTGGAGAAACCTACCTTGCTCATGGATAGGAAGACTTAACATTTACCTAAAGTGATCTACTTATGCAATGCAATCCCAATACAAATCCCAGTGTCTTTTTTTATTGAGAAGGAGAAACATATCACCAACTTTGTTTGGAAAGGGAAGAAACCCCAGCTTAGTAAAGCATTACGGAAAAAGAAGACCACAGTTTTAGGCCTCACACTACTCGACCTCAGAAACTATTACACTGCCACAGTAGTCAAAACTGGCTGGTACTGGTACAAAAAGAGACATATAGACTAATGGACTAGACTGGAGCCCCTGGAGATGTCACCATCCTCTTACGAACACTTGATATTTGACAAAGTCCCTAGGATTGTAAACTGGGGTAAAAACAGTCTCTTTTGCAAATGGTGCTGGCAAAATTGGATATCCATCTGCAAAAAATGGAAACAAGACACTTATCTCACACCTCACACAAAAACTAATTCTAAATAGGTTAAGGACTTAAATATCACACCTAATGATGGATGTTCTAACACACAGTTTAGATAGACTTCAAAATCTGACAAAGCACAATTAACAGAAGAGATAATAGATAAATGGGAACTACTAAGAATCAATCTTGCCCCATTAATCACAGTCAGAGATTAGGATTTACAACACAGGAAAATACAAAATGGAAGACAACCACACTATACTAAGAATCATGGCCCAGCCAAAAAGCTACACACATTTTGGGGGGGACATAATTCAATCCATGACAGTGCTCAGTCAGGAAGCAGTAGAAAGTAGTGGGTAACTGCAGACAGACAAGAATCAACAAAGAGATGTACACAGTGGGAAAATCACTTTTTTGACTGTCCCTGCCCCTCCCCTCAGCCACAGGGGCCACTGGGTACTGTGAACTGGGGAAAGGGCCCCAGTCAAAGAGCCTGCTTTCCTACCCACCACAGCCCTTGCCTGTGCAGGCTCTAAAACAAAAAGGCAGAACAGGCCAGGGGTCCATATGGAGTGTGCCAGCACCTCCCCTACCCAAACACTATTAGCCACATGCCTACTGCAGATTGCTACAGATAGCCCATGCACTGACATCTGCTCCTGTAGTAAACACTCTATCTGTCTCCTTGCACACCCCACAGCTCAGGCTTCTGAAATCGACAGAAATCCCATGGAGTTAGGTTAAGTCTGTCTGCTCTCCCTTTCAGTCAGTGCTGAGGACTGCTGACTGAGGGTGTCGTGTGCCAGGATGCAGACATCTGTATTAGAGCTTATACCCACAGCCAACATGCTGCAGCTCTGATAACCACAGGCAAACCTTGTAGGATACACTTGGACCTTGGAAACCCCTCCCCCACCTGGATACTGTCACCTGCATGTCCACTGTGAACTGCTACATAAGGCCCCTGCGGTGGAGTCTGCTCTTATAGTCAGCATTCTCCATGCCTTCTTGTGCGCCAACCCCCTGTCCCAATAGCTCTGGACTCTGAAACCAAGAGGGACAAACCTCTCTCAGGGTCAATTAGGGTAAGTCTGCCCTCATTTCTAACTGACACTAAGGACTGAGGACTGAGACTGCTGTGTGCTGGGAAGCAGGAGCCAACAACGTACTGGGGGGCCTCTGACAGGGACAAGGCAGACCTCCATCAGGACCTGACCAAAGCATGACAACCCCACCCCTGCCCAACCTGGTACCTGCTGATTGCCAGGCTATTGCAAAACACTACAGAAGACTCCCACAGGGTAGTCTGTTCCCGCAGTCAGCATTTTAGCTGCCTCCCTGTACACCTTACTGCTCAGGCTTCGAAAAGCAACGGGCCAGATATCCCTAGGAATTCCTTTCGGTCTGTCTGCTCCCGTTTCAGTCAGTGCTGAGGACTGCCCACTGAGGCTGCCATGTACCAGGAATCAGACATCTTTTGTGGAGGCTACACCACAGTCAACAGACTACAGGGAGGGTGCTCACAGAAGCAAGGCAGACCCGCGTGGGGGTTCACTTAGAATGCAACAATCCATCCTGCAGTCAGTAATGGTTGGCTGCTGGACTGATACAAACTCCTACAGAAGCTTCTCAAGAGGAGGGTCAACTAAGTGGAGACTGTTTTCCCCACCATCACAGGACTACTAGGGCTCTGAAACCAAAAAGACAGATTTCTGAGAGGTCCTTCTGGGGAGGGCCAGCCCTTCCTCCTCCTCCTGAAAGGGAGGAGGGCCTGCCTCTCCTCCCCCAGATCTGATATAAGCAGCCCCCCAAACAGCAGAGAAGAAAGCCTTAGGCAAAACTGGAGGACAACAGCCAGCCCTTCAGGAATCTTGCTGGGTGTGGGTTCTCGAACTAAAAAGGTGATTGCAGAAAAAAAGAAGGAAGGGAGCAACAACCAGAGACAGAGGGCTGCGGCCCCTGGTGGAGAGATTGATTAGCACGCTCTGTCTGGACTGAGGAGCAGAGTCTGATGGTGGACAGATGACCAGAGCGTGCTCTCTGGTGTGTCTGGGAGGGACTGAGAGCTGAAAACCGAGATTTTGAACTTGAGAATCTTAATTAAACCAAGGGGAGAGAAGGAGCTACTAGAGAGGGAAAAGAAACAATAAGCAAAGGCTAAAGGTTCTGCCCACCTGAGATTTTTTCTTAAAAGAAGGTAGTGTGTGCAAAAACACCAAATACTAGGGAAATCTGAGGAAGTTCCCACCCTTGAAAATTCCAAGGCCCCAACAAAAAAGCCACAAGACACACAAAGAATAGAGAAACAATGGCTCATCTAAATTAATATGGCAAAAGGATTGAAAGCACATCTAGAATCCAAACCAAACCTGTTGCCATGGAGTCTATTCTAACTCACAGCAACCCTGTAGGACAGGGAAGAACTGCTCCACAGGCTTTCTGAGAAGTGGCTGATGGATTCAAACCGGTGCCTTTTAGTCACTGTGCCACTAGGGCTGCACAAATGCATTCAGGGGTGACCAAATAATGAAAAAAAAAAAAAAGGAAGGCTATAATACAATAGTACTAAATATAATTAAAGAAATAAAAGTAAACACAGAGAGTTAAAAGAAAAAAGGCAAATAATGCACAAAATTATCTGAATGAGAAACTAAACAAATTTAACAATTAGAAAATTGGAGGATACGATCACTAAAATCACAGACACTGAAGAGCAACAAGAGGGAAAGCTCAAGAAGTCTGAGCACAGTTTAATGAAATTATAGCAGAGCTCTGAATCTGCTCTTCCCAGCTTGGTCATGACTGAGGAAGTGACCTCAGAACAGACCTGAATTTTTGAAATCTGGCTGAACCAGAATAACCAGAACGGGAAAATTATAGGTCAAGCCTCCTGCTAGAAATTTAATCTCTCTCCTGGAAAACAAAGGCAGCATATGCATGCATAACAGTTAGATCTCTTGCCACTGGAATTTTCAGAAGAGGGAGAATGCAGTGTGTCCAGGTCATAGACAGTAGCTGGCCACACCACTTTGAATATCTGTCACTCTCCACAGTCCTGCCAATAATCCAGTCTCACACATCAGGCTCCCGAAAGGGCATACTTCACCTCTTTTGAGTCCCCCATTTCCAGGCCTTTGACCTGTATTTTTTCCCATTCTGATAATTGTTCCAGTTCACTCAACTTGAAAAAATTTGGGTCTCTGGTGTTGTTTCCTCAGTCATGAATGAACTAGTTCAAAGTGGTTCACAGGCATAAATTACAAACAAGACACCTAGCATATGCATCATGGGAATTTGAGAAGATGAGAGACAAAGGACAGCACGAATATCTGAAGAAATAATGACAGAAAATTTCCCCAATGTAAAGAAGGACATGAATCTACAAATCTGACAAGCTCAAAGAAATTCAAGCAGAATAAACCCAAAGAAATCTACACCAAAACACACCAAAGCTAGGCTCTCAAAAAGTAAAGATAAAGACAAAATCTTGAAAGCAGTGAGAGAAAAGCAAAGCATCACATATGAAGGATACCCAATATGATTAAGCACTGATTCCTCCTTAAAAACACTGGTAGCCAGAAGGCAATGGAACAATACATTTAGAGTACTGAAAGAGAAACCCGTCAACAAGAAGACTATCTTCACAACTAGCTGGTGCCCAGCTACCACCACTGACTGCTCTGACAGGGATCACATTTGAGGGTCCCAGACAAAACAAGAGAAATAAGTAGAACGAAATTCCAACTCACAAAAAAAGACCAGATTTGACTGGTCCCTAACAGAGGCTGGAGGAATCCCATGAGTATCACCCCCAGATATCCACTGAACTTAGTACTGAAGTCACTCCCAAAGTTCATCCTTCAGCCAAAGATTAGACAAGGCCATAAAATAAACAATAACACATGCAGTTCAACCAAGTATATTACTACTGTTAAGTGCCAATCAGTTCCAACTCATAGTGACTCTGTACAACACAACAAGATGTTGCCTGGTCCTGGGCCATCCTCATGATCATCATCAATCTATATGAGACTAAATGGGCAAACCAGCCTCAAAGCAAAGACCAGAAGGCAGGAAGAGACAGGAACACGGGAGGAAGAGAAATGGGAGACCCCAGGTCTTGAAGGGGAAAGTGTGGATACAATGAAGGGTTAGTTACAAATGTCACAAAGCAATATGTGTATTAGCTGTTGAATGAGAAACTAAATCACTTTATAAACTTTCACCAAAAGTTAACACATGCACGCACGCATGTGCACATGTGTGCACGCACACACACAGACATGATACCATATCCACTGAAACTATCCATCAAGAATGAGGCTGAAATTAAAACATTCCAAAAAAAACACAAGCTAAGAGAATTCATATCCACCAAACTGACCCTATAAAAGATACTAATGGGAGTTCTGTAGATGGAAGGGAAAAGACACTAGATGGTAATTCAACACTGCACATAAATGGAAAGATCTTTAGTAATGGGAAATGCATGGACCAGTAAGTTTACGGGCTAGCAATAAGGTATTCATGCTGAATAATTCTAAATATTTGTCCATCATGTCTTTTTCATAAGAAATATATAGAAAGCAATATTAAAATTATGTTACGGGGCACAAGAAATTAAAAGGCATAATTAGTGATAACAATAAAAGGGAAAAAAGGTATGCTATAGATAAAAATTTCTTGTACGTTAGTGAAGTTAGGTTGGTACCAACTTACCCTAGAATGTTATGAATACTAGCTGTTAGATGTAATATTCCTCGCAATGACTAAGAAAAAAATATAAAAACTATACACAAAAGGAAAGAAGGGAACCAAAAAGACTCGCTACAAAAAAAAAATAACAAAATATAAAATCAAGCAGTACTAAAGTACAGTGACAAAGAAGGCTTAAGACACACAAAAACTAGTAACAAAATGGTAGAAGTAAATCCATTCTTATCAGTAATTACAGTGTATTGTAAATGGCAGAGACTGGTAGAATGGATAAAAAACACAATCCAACTAAATGTCATCTTTAAGAGACACACTTTAAACTCAAGGACACAAACTGGTTGAAAGAGAAAGGATGGAAAAAAAATATTTCATGCAAATAATGACCAAGAGAGAGCTGTGGTGGCAATCTTAATGTCTGATGAAGTGAACTTGAAGACAAAAATCTGTTAAGAGAGGTTAAGATGGGCATTATATAGTGATAAAAGGGTCAATTAATCCAGAAGATTTTACAATCATAAGTACATATGCACCCAACACCAAGACACCTAAATATATAAAGCAAAGACTGATAGAACTAAAGGAAGAAATACTACAATAATAGTGGGAGATTTCAATACACTGCTTTCAATTTTGCACAAAACAAGATCAGCAAGTTAGAAATTATACAAAATGTTTTCTTTAACCATAACACAGTGAAGCTAGAAATCAATAAAAAGTGAAAGAAGAGAATTACAACTGATCTGATAGAAATAAAGAAAATTATGACAGACTATTACGACAACTGTATGGCATGGAACTGTATAACCTACATGAAATGGACAAATTCTTAGAAGTACACAGCCTACCCCAGCTGACTCAAGAGGGAATCAAAAGTCTTACCAGACCAGTAACAAGTGAAGAGATTCAATCAGCAATCAAAAATCTCAAAACAACAACAAAAAATCCTGGACCAGATGGCTTTACTGGGGGGGTTCCATGAAACATTTAGAGAAGAACTCACATCAGTACTGTTACAGCGCAATAAATTACTTAGTATGGCTCTTACAGTCACAATCTCTGCAGCTCACAAACAGTGAATGAGTGCGACTATGCAAAGAAACTGTATGGAACCCTAATGAAGAGATTGGTCAGTTTTGCTAGGCTTAAAGTCAGCAATCCCGGAGGTGGGGAGATGATCTCACCACCACCAAGAAAGAAGAGGTAGACATGGAGTGTGTCCTGTGGACCCAACATGCCAGTACTGAGAAACTCCTGGAACCAGGAGACAGAGAGAGCTGAAGCTGTCACACTGAAGACAGTGAAAAGCAGTGGCAGCGAAATGGCAAGCAGAACCAGGAGACCACAGGAGATGGCACAGTGTACTCCTAGGCCCATGGAGTGAGAAAGGTGAGCATCTTCAGGCATGAGGCTTGCTTGTGAGTTAAGTGGAGTGCTTCTGGATACTTACCAGCAGAGCTAAAAAGCTTTGTAACACTTGCTCAAAAACAGCAGAAGCCAGGCTGAGAGGTGGAGGGGTTGACAGCCAGAGACCTGCCAGCAGGAGCAGCAGAAAACAGGCTGACCTGATCAAATAACTGTATTGTGAGTATTCCTGAACCTGAAATGTAACCTGTTACTACCCTAAAACCCCCCACAGCTTTAAGTATGGTCTATGAGTTCTGTGTAGCTGTTGCAATGAATTATCAAACCCAGCAGAGATGTGCACACTCCCTGTAGGAGGGATGGTTGGTGTAAGAATTGGTAAAAAGTTTGGAGGGTACAGACATGTCAGACCTCTTCTTCATAGGAATCAACCTTGGGCTGATGACTGATTTAGAAAATAATGTTGGAATCATTATTCCCTGTCCTTGACCATAGAGAATGTGCCCTGGCTGAGCTGGACTCACAAGGACTCACAGAGACACATCAACCGGGCCCTGAGATAAAGACAATAGCTAACATAATCTTGGAAAATATCTTTTAGGGATACTTTCACTTCAAACAGAACACAAGATTTCCACTTATCTTTTTCCATTAGCATTTAGTGACTAGAAAATTTATTGGACCAATGTGGACCCTTCTGACTGTCGTTTACTGAAAGCTGTGCCAATGATTGTTAAGAAAGATAATTCCAAAATGCTGGATCAGTTTCTAGCCAGTTTGTGAAAATGTAAAGCTTTCAATCGTTTCATCCCGCTGCAGCATTAATATATACTGATAGTTCTGTAATCCTCTTTGGTCTTGGGCAGGCATGGCTGTGTGACAGTGTGTTTGTCCATTTTCCCACTTTGGTCTATTCTGTCATTTCCATGGATCTGGCCAGAAGTGGCTCTAACAGCACGCTTGTCTACTTTCCTTCTTTTGCCTTTTACCAAATAAAACTCTTTTTGCTTTACTATAGGGTTGCTATAAATTGGGATCGACGGGACGGCAATGGGTTTGTTTTTTTGGCTTTTGTTTTGCTTTTCTAAACTTTGTGATGTTTTTTTCTCCCATAACATGATCTTGATTCTCCTTCCCCCTTGTGATGTTAAGGGAGGTCAGATGCCACTACCATAGCATTTCTACAGCTGACATCAGACGCACGATTTGCTGCAATGGCTCTAGACTCATAGAAGCATGGGATTTTTGTAAGAGAGAGAATGAAAAGGCATAGAAAGTGAAACTTTGATTCTCAGTTGGTTACTTTGGTTGCTGTTACCTGTGATGGCAGAGAGGAAAGTAAGAGATGTTATGCTGTGGCACAGGGGGGAAAGCAACACCTGGAGTGGCTCCTGGCAAGGACCAAGCCAGTTAAGTGGGATGACTGACAGTGGGCCTGCATCCTTAGGTTCCACTCAACCAGAGGCCTAAGGTCATTTCCATACAAATGTGAAGATAGTCAAGGGGTGGAAAAGATGCCATGGAAATGTTTTAAGTGTTTATGTGTTTATATGGATGTGCTGTGGATACTATTTCTCCTATCCAGTGCTGTAAAAAAAAAAAAAAAGTATGATAGCAATGAGTATTGAGTATTAAGGATTAATTGCTATGGAGCCCTGGTCACACAGTAGTTAAGATAAAAAGGTCAGCAGTAGGAACCCATCAACCACTCCTTGGAAATCATACGGGGCAGTTCTATTCTCTCCTATCAGGTCGTGAGAATTCTTTCAAAATGGAAACCACCAGTTCACCTTAGGCAAAGACTACAATTATGTCACTTCTGTCTTATAGCACGGTGTCTTAGTCATCTAGTGCTGCTTTAACAGAGATGCCACAAGTGGATGGTTTTCATAAGAGAAATTTTATTTTGTCACAGTCTAGTAAGCTAAAAGTCCAAATTCAGGGTGTCAGCTCCAGGGGATGGCTTTCTCTGCTGGGAGGAAGCACCTTGTCATCAATCTTCCCCTGAACTGAAAGCTTCTGAGGCACAGGGACCCCAGGTCCTTTCCAAAGGATGCACTCAGCTTCTGGCACTACTTCTTGGTGGTCTGAGGTTTGCAGATCTCTCTGCTAGCTTCTTTTCTTTGTATCTCAAGAGACTACTTCAAGGCACAATCTTACTCATTGAGTCCTGCCCACCAACACAACTACTGCCCACCTTCCCTTATTAACATCACAGACACAGGATATACAACATAAAGAATATCACACAATACTAGGAGTCATGGCCCAGCCAAACAGCCACACACATTTTGGGGGGAACACAGTTCAATCCATGACACCATGTATTAAAACTCTGACAACTTAACTGTAAAAAGACAAAGAACTCAACCATAAAATGGGTGAAGGACTTGAGTAGACATTTCATCAAAGAAGATATTCAAACGGCCACCAAACACATGAAAAGATGCTCTGTATCATTAGCTATCAGACAGATCATTAGCTGCATCGTTAGCTGTCAAAAGCACAATGAGACACTACTGCACTCTCACTAGGACAGTGCTGACAAAGAATGCTGAGCATACCATGGACTGCCAGAAGAACAAACAAGTTTGTCTTTGAAGAAGTACAGCAGCCAGCATGCTCCTTAGAAGGGAAGACGGTGAGACTTTATCTTATGTACTTTAGACATGATATCAGGGGGACTGGTCCTTGGAGAAAGCCATCATACTTAGCAAAGGAGAGGGCCAGAGAAAGAGAAGACCCTCAGGGAGACAGGCTGACACGGTGGCTGCAACCATGGTCTCAAACATTGCCCTCACTGTGAACACAGCACAGGAATGGACACCGTTTCTTGCTGTTATGCACAGTGTCTATAAGTCAAACTGACTCAAAGGCACCTAACAAAAAAAGGGTGGCTAAGATGAAAAAAAATAGAAAATAACAAATGTTGGCAAGGAGGTAGGGAAATTGGAGCCCTTATCCATTGCTGGTGGGAATGCAAAATGGCACAGTCATTGTGCAAAACAGTGTGGTGTTTCCTCTAAAAACTAAACACTGAACTACCATCTGACCCAGAAGTTCCACTCCAGGGTATGTACCCAAAAGCCTTGAAAGCAGAGATGCAAAAAAGAGATGTGCACACCAAAGATCACTGCAGTATTACTCACAATAGCCAAAAGGTGGCAACAACCTAATTGCCCATCAACAGACTAATAAATAAGTAAAATGTGATACATACACACCATGGAATACTACTCACCCAGTGGGAATACATGCTAGAATATGGATGAAGCTGCAAGATACTCTGTTTGAAATAAGTCAGTCCCAAAGGGATACATAGTGTATTGACAAGGTTAGCTAGAGAACCGGATCCCAGCCATATACCACCTCAACACGTATCAACACACTTGAGAAGGGTAAATAGTTCTTCCTGGCAGTTTGTGATGCAAACATAACAGTTCCTCCTGGCAGTTATGATGGGGCACCACCTCAGATGGACAACCTAGAAATGACCTAGCCCCTATTTCCACCCCACCCGCATCCTATCTCCATATTCTCTGGGAGGCAATCCATCATGCAGTTGCTGACGTGGAGCTTCCAACCTGAAACCAAGACCACGTCACTACCTCCCCCTCCCATCTATGACATCACCACCTGCTTTTGCCAATCTAAGGAAACCCATAAGCCCTGTACAGGTTCTTTCTCCACTTGCAGAGACACTCGTTCCCTCTCTGGGACATACTTTCACTTAATAACACTTTGCCGCCAAGAAGGCTGCATGCCTTGGGAAGGTGGAGCCTGGTTACCCACCTGTCAGGAGACCAGACTTGCTAGCCAGATTTCCAGAACCTGAACCAGGTCACTTGGAATCTAATCAGTTTCAGGGTCCTGACAGTATGACCTCACTTACATAAAAAGACAAGAAAAGCAAATGTATATAGACTAAAATTTATTAGTGGTTACTGGGTGTCTTAGTCAGCTAGTGCTGCTTTAACAGAAATATACCACAGGTAGATGGCTTCTTCAAGCTTCTTTTGTATCTCAAGAGACTGCCTCAAGTGACAAAACAATCTTGCACCTTAAGTACTGTCCCAACAATACAACTGCTGCCCACCCTTCCTCGTTAGCATCATAGAGACAGGGTTTACAGCATGGAGAAATAATCACACAATACCAGCAACTATCGTCTAGCTAAACTGCTACACACATTGCTACACATAAATTTAGTGGAACATAATTCATTCCATGACACCAGAGACAGAAGGTGGGAGACAAAAAGGGTTAACAGTGACTAAAATATTGCATTGATTAAGGGTAGAGTTGCACAGTCAAGTACTGCAGTTGAGGTCAATAAGTTGTATACCTGTAAAAAGTTGAGTTAGTGACAGTTGTATAATTGATAGGTTTACAACAATTAAGAAAAAAAAAGTACCTGCATAGGCTGCTTATATAAAACCAAAAACTTTATGGAATTTAGTTTCTTGGCTTGGAGGTTTAGGTTCATGGTTTCATAGGGTATCCCAGTTTATTGATCTAAGACCATGTTCAGTACATCCGTTCTACCTCCTCGTTCTTGCATAGCGCCTGTGAGGAGAGGCAGAATGGCCTGTGAGGAAACATATGATGGAAATCCTACGGCAAATGCAGTACCATTTTTGAGTCAACAGTTGGGAGTAAGACAGAGAGCCTGTGGGCCTCTGTAAATAGTGTGATTGAAATTATCAACAAGCAGCTTTAACTACATCCTGGGACACCACTACGTGTCCTTCCAATGGGGACACCAGAGAGCTATAATCAGGACCAGGGAATCAAACCGAGGGAGCAAGAAACTGTGGTGTGCAACACCCCATAATGAGTCCTGCTACCTGTCTCAGAAGCCCCCACAGAAAGACCACCTTGAAGTCTGCATGCACACGCAACCAAGGGACAAGAAACTGCCATCTAAACAAGGAACTATTTTAGATCCCCATCACTGATTTGTTGTCCCCAGCTATACCTTGGGCATAGATGGGCTATAAATACCCAATCTTGAACTTGCTGGAGCCTGCTGGACCCTCTGCTGTTGCCACATTTTGAAGTGCTTTCATTTTCTAATAAAGATTTCTCTAGTGGGCCAGCTAGGTCTCCCTAACTAATTCTTTTTCGCAGGTCTGACAG
Organism: Heterohyrax brucei; assembly: GCA_028571685.1. Taxonomy (NCBI): domain Eukaryota; kingdom Metazoa; phylum Chordata; class Mammalia; order Hyracoidea; family Procaviidae; genus Heterohyrax; species Heterohyrax brucei. The sequence continues at coordinate 45,540,911 of CM053152.1, forward strand.
GACCCTTGAGGGTCTTCAGAAGACCCCTCTTTTAGCCACCTGGTAATACCTGGGGTGTTAAAAGCTTGTAAATAGCTTGTTTTAGTCATACGGTACTTTTCTAGCAGAAATACCATGAGTGGATGGCTTTAACAGAGAGAAATTTATTTCCTCATGTTAAAGTGGGCTAAAAGTCCAAATTCAGGACATCAGCTCCAGGGGAAGGCTTTCTCTGTTGGCTCCAAAGGAAGGTCCTTGTCATCAATTGTCCTCTAGAACAGGAGCTTCTGAAGTGCAGGGACCCCAGATCCAAAGAATGCTACTCCTGGTACTGATACTCGGTGGTATAAGGCCCCCTAATCTCTGCTTGCTTCTCTCTCCTTTATATCCTAAGAGACTGCCTCAAAGCACAATATAATCATTGACTTTGAGTCCTGTCTCACTAACACAATTGCCACCCATCTTTCTTTATTAACATCATAGAGGCAGGATTCACAACATGTGGGAACATCATAGAATACCAGGAACCATGGCCTAGCCAAATGGCTACACACATTTTTGGAAGGACACAATTCAATCCATGATATGGCTATCTGAGGTGCAACAATTGGTGTCTTTTCTCCTGGAACATCAAAGGAAGAAGGAGAGTCATGAACAGGAGGAGAATATGGAACACATAGCTGATTGCCTTCGTGAACGCCCCGTCTTTGCTATGAGATCAGAACTGGATGGTGCCAGCTGCCACTAATGAACATTTTAGTCAAAGTTTCCATAGAAGCAGCCTGATCAAAAGGAGTGAAATTCAAAATAGAATCTCAAATTTTCATCGACTCCAGACTTCCTAAAGCCAAAGAAGTTAAATGAACCCCTGAGATTACTACTCTGAGACAATATTTAAACCTCAGACCAACAACATCCTCTGAAGTCTTCTTAAAACCAAACAATAGTTTAGCTTCACTTGTAAAACATGTCTGCCTTGAGCAGTATGCGCTTTAAGAACTATCTGTACGGGATCAAACTGACAGAAGGAATTGGAGGGGGTAGTAAATTTATGTTAATAGCGGAGGAACAACTTGGAGGGTAAGGATGATTGCACAACTTGAAGAATGTAATCAATATCACTAAACTGTGCATGCAGAAACTGTTGAATCGGTGTATGTTCTATTGTGTATGTTCTCAACAACAAATTACATGTAAAAAAAGACTATCCAAATTTAAAATGGGCAATGGATTTGAACAGATATTTCTTGAAAGATGTACAAATGGACAACAGGCATAAGAAAAGATTGTTCGACATCATTAGTTATAAGCAAAATGCAAACTGAAATCACATGATATTCCACTTCATACTCACTAGGATGACTATAATTTAAAAAATGGAAAATGAAAAGCATCATAGACGATGTGGAGAAATTGGAATTCTCATCCGTTGTTGTTGCCAATATAATGCAGCAGCTGTAGAAAACAGTTTTTGACAGTTTCTCGAAAAGTGAAACATAAAATTACCATTGTCAGGTACAGCAGTTCCACCCACAGGTATATTATGTAGCTCAAAGAATTGAAAACTAGCACGCAAATACATATATGTGGTATTCACAACAGTCAAAAAGTGAAAACAGCCCAAAAGCCCGTCTATGGATTAACAAACAAAATGTGGCGTATAATATTTAGCCTTAAGAAAGAATGAAATACTTTATTGTGTACTACAACCCGAATGGACCTTGAAAACACTATGCTAAGTGGAAGAAACCAGACACAAAAGGTCACATATTGTATGATTCCATCTATATGAAATATCTAGAACGGACAAATCCTTTGATCTCGAGTCGATTCCGACTCATAGCGACCCTATAGGACGGAGTAGAACTGCCCCATTGAGTTTCCAAGGAGCGCATCATAGGTTTGAACTGCTGTAACCTTTTGGTTAGCAGCCTCAGCTTTTAACCGCTACTGCACCTCAGTTTCCAAAGATACCGAAAACAGCGGTTGCCAAAGATTGTGAGATGAGGGAAGACGGAGTAAATTCTTAGTAAGAGGTTTCCTTTGGGGAGTCATAAAAATATCTTCCAAGTAGATACAGGTGATAACTGCAACACAGTGGTCACTTCAAAATGGTTCATTTCATGTTATGTGAACTTTAACTTTTTTTAAAGGAGAATAAGCTCCCTTGTACCCATACCGTGGTTTCCGGAGAGCAGGGCTGGACTGAAGACTCTTCTCCCAGCGGAAGGGAGAAAGGGTCGGCCGCGGGAGACACAAGACGCGCCACTCCTCTCGGCCACGTTGAAGGCAGCACGCCCCCACCCCCGGCTCCTAAGTGAATACACAGGTTCGGAATCTACAGCGAGACGTGGACTGTGAGGAAATGACAACAGGGGTGGAAGGGGCATAGACACAGAGGCAGGCAGGACTCATCTCCGGACTTCTGCTACTCCCAACCAACTCAAGACCCCTGCGTCCAGGCACAAGATCTCAGACAGAACGGCAGGGGAGGTGGGGCCAAGGGTATGGGGCGGACCGAAGTCAGAGGGGCGGGGCCGAGGGCCGCCTCCTGGTTGGAGACTCCCACATGTGAGGCAGGCTGGGAAAGAAACCGGAACTACTGAGTCCGCGGTGGCTGTTTCCAAAGGGACTTGGGTCCTAAATGTAAGGTGGCCACGCTGAGAAGCTGCTTCCGGTATCTCCTGTCTCACCGGCGACTATGAGACAAAAGCACTATCTTGAGGCTGCGGCTCGGAAATTACACGCTAGCTGCCCGGGACAAGCCCGCTATCTCCTGTAAGAGAAGGATGGGAGGGGAGGCGGGCGGCGAGCGGCAAAGAGGCGTTCCTTTACCCTCTCACGAGACTTTTTCTCTTTTCCAGCTGGGCCTACAGTTCGGCAAACGGTAAGAACAACCGCGCTCCGGCTCCACTCCGTTCTGCGCAGCGCTCAGAATGATCTACAGGAGCAATCTGATTGATTCGCTTTCTTTATTGCCGGCCCTCCCCAAGAGCTTTTCAGCAATCCTGCCAGCCTTAAAGTATATCCAGAAGTTGGCCACTGTTTGACACTACCTGTGTTGCTACCAACCAGGTCCAAGCCCCTGTCTCGTAGATTAGAGCAGCAGCGCCACGCACCCCAGTAGCCAGAATGATCCTGACAAAAATCCAAGCTAGACCATGTCACTTCCCTGCTGCGAACTCGCGCATGGCTGAGTAAAGGTGAAAGTCCTTTAAGAGTCCCCTGGGGCTCTCTAGTACCCCCTCCTCGCTTGATTCGCTTGATTGCAGCCACACTGCGCCTTCTCGCTCTACTGTTTGAGGGCCTTTGCAGCTCCCCTGGTTACATTATCTACTTGACATCTGTGCAAATGTTGATTCAGTGAACCCTGGCTTTCCCGTTAAAAAGAGCTCCATTACCATTCCGTATCCCCCTTTACCGTCTGTATTTTTCTTCCTAGCACTTAACGTTTAATGTTGTTGTATTGCCTCTGTGGATTTTTCTCACTTGTTCATTATCTCCTCCACCGAGAACAGTGCTTAGCACCAGAATATAACTTGACCGATAGGGTTTTTTTTTTTTTTTTTGACAGTCATCTTGACGGAACTAGGTCGCTGTAATAGTAACTCAAAAAATACGAATTTTACATTTGGCAGAGTAAAATTACAGGCATGGGCATGCTCCTCAGTGTTGGGGAGAGGGTAGCCCGAAACAGATGCAGAGACACACCAGTCCGAGGGTCTAGTGAAGTTTATTCGAAGAGAAAGAGAGGAATCTGAACCAACAGTGGCGCAGGCCATCTTCCCCAGTAGGGAAAGATTTTTGTAATTTTCAGGTATCAGTGAGGTAGTGTTGGTTGAGGGGGTTTATGGTTTGATAAGGAAAGAAAGAGAAGAGGGCTAGCAATAAATTCTGGTTAGGGGATTTATGGTCTGAAAAGGAATAAGTGTTGATTAGAAGGGGAAAGAGTAAGGTTTGTTTATGGTAAAGCTTTTTATAAGGGAAGAGCTTTCAATTAGGAGGGTGGGGAAGACAGGCATAAAGTTATTTATGGTTATACCAGGTGGGGCATACCAGGCTATTTTGGGTCATGCTTGTGGGGCACGTGTACCAGTCCGTTTTCAGCTAATGGCAGGTCTGATTATTGTATAAGACGACCTCCCTGAATTTCAGGGACAGAGTCCTCTCAGTGACCTCCCTGAGTTTCAGGCACAGAGTTCCCTCACTCAGCTCTTTTACTAAGCTGTTTTTTTTTTTGCAGTGGTGTACCACTAGTGGAAACATTGGCAGCTTAGTGTTTTTAAATACTATGGCTGCTAACCAAAGTCGACAGAATGCAGCAAGCACTCCTTGGAAACTCTATGGGGGCAGTTCTGCTCTGGTCTGTAGGGTTGCTGTGAGTCACGGTCAGCTTGACAGCAGTTTTTTTTTTTTTCCTTTGGTACCTCTGTTATTTAAACTCAGAAAACCAAGTTCACTACTGTGGAGTCACTTCTGACTAATAGCGACCATATAGGACAGAGTAGAACTGTCCCATAGAGGCTCCAAGGAGTGCCTGGAGTATTTGAACTGCCAACCTTCTGGATAGCAGCTGTAGCACTTAACTACTATGACACCAGGTTTTCCCTCTAGCGCTTGGCACATGCTTAATGGGAGATGCCCAGTTCATCGAAAAAAGTGCTCACCTTCCTCTCCAGCCACATGGCCTTCAAACTCTTACCTTTCCCTAGATAGCCATGCTTTTTTCTTTTTCACTGCATTTCCTTCTACCTGAAAGCCCTTTAGCAACACTAAGTGCCATCGGCAGATACAGGCACAGTTTACATTCATCTCTGTCGAGCTTCCTCCTTAAAATGCTTCTGACAAGATTAAGCTGTTTAAACTTCCAGGCCATTTTGACCTTATTCTGTTTTAATTACACCTTACCAGTTTTATCTTCATTTGCCTAGAGTTCCTCCTTAGAATGTGAGTTCTTTAATGACAGAAACTTACTCACTTCCATGTATGTATCTTCCCAGGCTAGCATGGTAGATGGTCAGTGAATGCTTTCTTGATTGCATTAAATGGCCTCACATAAACTCATACATTTTAAGTCTGTTCTCATGGGCTACATGCAGGCAGGCCACAGCCCATATACCACAAAATATGCTATTTAAAACAATATCACAGTGTAATTTGTTATTTTGTGATGCCTTTGTAAAACTGGTGAGACAGAACAGCCTTTTTGACTTAGTACCAAAGTAGGACTTGCCTATATGTTGCTGAAAGGAGTAAATGGTATAGTATTTTTCAGGATTAAATTTTCATATTTTAATTTTCCTTAAGAACATGTATCTGCTCATATTAACAGTCAGTACTTTTTCACACATACAGTGTTGATAGTTTGAAGTAACAGTATACTCTGATTTGCTGCATCATGGAGTTTCATTTGTGTAATTTCAGATGCTAAGAACAGTTTTGAAGAAACATGTCCATATTGTTTCCAGTTGCTGGTGTTGGATAACTCTCGAGTACGCCTCAAACCCAAGTCCAAGCTGACACCCAAAATACAGAAACTTCTTAATCGAGAAGCAAAAAATTATATACTTCGTTTTAAAGATGCAAAGATTGTGAAAAAGTACAAAGACTCCAAAAGTGTATTGGTAAGATTCATTTCCAATATTGTGAATAAACTACAATTTTTCTTTACTTAAAATGATTGGTTAAGCATCAGCCTGAATATAACTTAGAGATTTGCCATAATCTATTTGGATTATCAAAATATATACAGGAAAAAAAAAATCTAGATTTTTTTTTATCAAGAGCAAAGTTTATATTTTTTTCATGATTACTCAAAACCAAACACCTTTAACTTTCAAAATGGTTCTCAGATCTCATGTTGAACACAGTTTTTTTAATACAGTTATCACAGATTTGAGAACAAACAGTATGACTTGAATTGAATGTCACTATTTTTTCAGTGAATAGCCAATTCCTTCAAACAGTATTTTCTATATGTAGGTATCAGTGTTATTTCTTCAGTCATTTCCCCACCTGTGTCAGAGTGTCTGTTTAAGTTTGTGCCCAACAAACATTGAGTACATCTTGTATTCATTAACTAAAGATTTGAAGGTCTGTTGCATGCCAAATATCAGTAACAACTGGGGATATAAAATGGAATGAAACCACCATAATCCAGTTACCAGTAGTTGACTGGAGGCTACTATCAGGTACATTTTATGCCCTGCAAATCCTATGTCAACCATTGATCAAATATTCAGATGTCTGCTTACAGTCAGACACTGTAGTGGGCATTGGATATTACAGTGGCTATGCCTGGCCCCAAACTATAATCAGTAATAACCTGGATTGAAAATTCATAGATGTTTACCATCATTGCACAACACATTTTTGTTTTTGTCATAAAATTGACTTTAAAGGAGAATATTGCAGTTTGTAGAGTTCACCTTCCTTACTCTATGAACGATGATTTTTCAAAAAAATATTACTGTTGCTATTTAGAAAATGTTCTTAAATGGAAGGTAATAAAGACTGACTTATCAGTCCTGGCAGTTGTTAGAAAATGCTGTTGCTATGTTGTGTTTTCCTCTTACTTACAGTGTGTAAGATCCAGCCAGCATGCTTTGCTTAGTTCTGCCCTGGCCTTGGTATAGGCTAAACCTAAAATAAAAACATAAACTACACCTGTCACCTATGACTGCATATATGAAGTATGATGTCCTAATGGCTTATTTTATCCCTGAAGATGGGTGACGCTGTTATTTCCTTCAAATGAGGGAACTCCTGGAAGGTTTACTCTCTAGGGAATTCTTGTGGAGGAGAGAGGAACAAAAGTGGCAGGTAGAGTGGAATGACACAAAGCGGGTACATGTTGTGGGCAAGGAGAGTACTATGTTAGAGAGAGGATGTGGGTTAAAGTCCAGCTGTGCTGCCTACTTGAGTTCACTGTCTTTGACATTCTTGCTCTCATAAGGTTTACAATCTGATCTATTTTAATCAGAGATTAACTAAAAGGTGTGTGTTTTGTTGATTTTCATCTTCATAAAGCAACTTACACATAGACCTTGGATCATAGGCAGATTTCCATTTGCCTTTTGATTTTACGAATTCCAGAGTAGTTACCAGCTAAAGCAGTTTGTAGTCTGCTGAGGTGTGGACTAATGTCTGTGTACTGTGAGTAGGCAGGCACTTAACTAGTAAATGGCCATTTCTTGAACAGTGATTCTGTTTTATTGGGAAAAGGTTAAGGTTCATCTGCCAAAAAACAGCTAAATGTGTAACACATTATTTTCCATACTGCTATTACATAGAATACATTTAATGCATTATTTCCCATACTGGTACTGTATAAAACATGTCTAATGCATTACTGTCCATACTACAACTGTATAAACATCCTTCTAGATATTAGTGTCATCCCGTCTCCACCAGTCCCCCAAATGTTTTTACATTGAGGCATGTAAAAAGCTGTTTAATTAAATACAGATGTTGAGCCATTTTTTATTAAATATTTTATAATTTAAAAAATGTGTCTTACCTAATTCCTGTTGTTAGATTACAAGCTGCTTGGGGCAGTTTCTGTATCACTCACCCCTGTAATACCTGGGGAAACCTGGTGGCACAGTTGTTAAGAACTTGGCTGCAAACCAAAAGGTTACAGTTGGAATCCACCAGCTGCTCCCTGGAAACCTTACAGGGAAATTTTGCTTTGTCTCATATGGTTGCTATGAGTTGAAATGTACTTGACCAGCAACTGGTTTTGGTTTTTTTGGTAGTACCTGGTGTAGCCCTTAAATATCTAAGAATTCAGTGAGTATGTGTTTTATTCGATTAAATTATAAGCCAGTATTTCTTCTTTTTATGGTAGTTGGTCACTTGTAAAACATGCAACAGAACGGTTAAACATCATGGTAAAAGCAGAAGCTTTCTATCATCCTTGAAGAGCAATTCTAGTATGCCTATAACAAAACCCATCCTGAAGACACCAACAAAAAAGACTCCAAGTTCAGCATACCTAAGTCATGATATGTCTGCTTCCAAAGGCAAGAGCCCTTCATTGCTTTTCAGGTATCTTCATTTATTTTATTTGAATGGCCAATGCTAACTCTTGAGTATTTCTTCCTTTTCATATACTCTCTAAATATACCATGACGTTCAGGCCTTGATCTCTACTCCCCCACCCCTTTTTTTTCCGATCCACCCTCTTTTCTCTGATGTCATAATCTTCCATGTCTTCAACTCTCACCTCAAAGTATATCACTTGTGGGTATATTCATTACTTCAACCCCCTGGGCCTGTTCCAAACTGTTTGCCAAAAATAATCATCTCAGTACCCTGCATGCTCCACGTTTAGTTCTTATTCTCACAGCTAACCCCTCAAACCTGCCCATCTGCCCGTAAGTTCCTTACTCTATGAATGAACATGTCTTCTAGACATTTAAGTCCAATCTCCTGATCTTTATCCAGATGATGGCCAGTTATGTGATGTTTACTTCTGTTCTTTCCTTTTTCTCCTTATTGATGTCCTTATTCACCCTTTTGTCCTGGTCTACTACAAAAACTTTGTATTAGGTCTTCCAACTTCTAGTTTTAAGCCCTTCCCATCTGACCGTCTTCCTAAAGCACAATTCTCATCTGAACCCTTGGGTACCTCACTTTATAGTAAATGGACTAGCCGTTCCAGCAGGGCTTTTCATCTGTCATTACCTGGCACTGCTCTGTCTGCCTCTTTGCCGTAATTTGTTATATGTACCAGAAAACTGAACCACTTATACATCTTTGCTGTAAACCTTTGCTCTTGCTGTTTCATCTACCAGGAATTTGACAAATGAAAACTGTTAACTATACAACTGAACAGAATGTTTTTGTAATTCTCAATCCAATTTATTGATTACCTTGTGGTAATCAATAAATGTTTAATTCCATAGAAAGTGAAAGGAATTTTTTAAAAGTTTTTTTTTTATATATGTAAAAGAGAAACTGACTTTGGTAGCATCTTGAATCTATAAGAAAATTCATACACACGCAAAAAAATCTCTGCCTATTTGGCCTTGAAGTTTCTAAAACTGAGTAAGAATTAAATTTTCAAATCCAGTTGTCTCTGTGTTCTGATTTAATTATTTTGATACTTAGTCTAAGAATTCACAGATGTTTCTAATTTGTTGGATAAATGTGATAAAAATATTTTTCTTTCAAAGCAATAGCTAATTTAAAAAGACATTTTACATTTGTCATACTAGAAGAAGGGTAACACTGACAAACCCCCAAATAGAGGTTCAGGAGGGATGAAACATGTTTGGAGAAATGAAATAGAAAGAAGCACATATGCACCCCAGATGGAGCATCATTTATTCAGGAAGTATTTATTGAGTGCTTTTCTGGCACTCTTCTAAGCTCTGGAATATACAGTTAGTATTACAAAGTATCTGCTCTTAATGGAGCTTACATTCTAGTGAGGAAGATACAATGGAATGGTACCTACATGTGTAGGCTGAGATCCTTTACTTCTGAGAACTGAAGTGGTCTTAAGCTGTGAAGAAAGAACCGTATGTCTTTAAAATCCTTGCTTAGAACTGTCATGAATCTTGGTGTCAGGTGTAAAGGGAACTCAGACCTGATGACACTTTATCTGCCTCCAGGCTTTTCTTTCAGGGGCGCTACAGTCACCCAGTAGACCTCCTAAATGTAGCATGTAGCCAGTTCAGTGCGGAAGCTTAACAAGATGGGAATGACTGCTGAGGGAAATCTAGTACAGCCATTGCCCACATGTGGCCATAATACAGAAGAGCAGAAAATGCTTCTGGTGTTAGTTATCAGGGCTGAGCAAGAGGAATGCATTAAATTATCTTTTGTCAATATACCTGTGTGATTTTATATATTTTCAGAACACCTACATCTGGACAGGCAACACCCACTGTATCTTCCTCAAAGAATATGAGCAAAACAAAGAAGCATTTCTCTCAACTAAAAACGATGCTTAGTCGGCGAGAATCCCCAAAGACTCCAAAGATGGACTTCAGAAACTTCTTGTCTTCTCTGTAAAAGATGGATTTTGAAAATAAGAACTGTTCTCTTGTAATTTCTGAAACTAAAGGTAATTAGAAAAACTGGTTTTTTTTTTTTTTAATTTCATTTTTTCTTTGAATTACATGAGTATTAGGTATAAGAACAAACTTCTCTTGTTGTCCTTCAGTGTTTATGGGAAAATACCTCATTGGAAGGAATAACTGAAACCAGCTGACCTCTCAGTCAATGTTAACAAAAGTACAAAGGGTCCTTGAAGTAGTAAAGATATATACAGTACAGGGTGGTGTTCTTATTACTCCTCCTCCCCCCATTTATAAGTTTTCATTATTTATGTCATGTCATTTTCTTTTTGAGGAAATTGAGACCTTCTGAGAGGGTCTACAAGCTTGACAAGGTTTCTTCTGGGTATCTATAGCCTTATTGCTAATCCAGAAAAGGGATCAAGCTTCTGAGTACAAAAATAAATATCTTATATTTATACATGACTTAATAAGATACAGAAATTTTCATTTTCTATACTTTTCTATTGTTCCTACAGTAGTATTTCACCATAAGTGACATTTTCCTTTTCTCTGGTGAAGACTTATTTCTAAGTCTAAAAATTACATCAGTCTAAAAATTATATCTAAGTCTAAAAATTACAAGCATAACACAGTAATGGTTTTGCTACCTTAAATCTTTTCTGGAACACAGATACACTTTTTATTTTTAATGAGAAGATAGTGCTATCTTCAATCTAACTTTTAAAAAGCTCTTTAAAAAAATGATTTAGATACTTGGAACCATCATCTGTTTCTAAGCCTCTCTGCTTTTTATAAGTTTCCCATTTTCTTTGAGGCACATTTGGCAAGCTGACAGACTAAGTTTAACTGCTTCATCTTGTATGTGAACTGTTGCTGGCACCAGAAGAGATGGTGCGGGTCCCTGTTCGGAGTGCCTTTAGACTGTGAGCCACAAGGCTGCATGGCCTAGGCCTTCACATCCACAGCATCTTGTTCGGTATCTGGGTCATGACAGAGGCTTTACTTTGTTGCTTAACTTCTCACAAAAACATCTCTTTCGCTCAAATTATGTTGCTCTTCACTTGCTACCCCTCTCCCTGATCATCACCAGAGGTTACCGTGATCTCTGCTGTCCTTAGAACATCTCCTTTTCTCTGCACTGTTGGGTCTTTGTACATGCTTTTCCTTTAGGAAAATCTTCAAGACAGCCCCTACCCCACAGCATGGTGACCCTGTCACTTCCTGTTTCTTACTGCCTCCCCAGCTATGTGTGAGCTCTTTTAGGCTTGGGAATCTTATTTGTGATGACTACTTCTAAATTTAAATTTGAATTCTACCTGCTGGATATTAGATTCCTTTCTGACCAGTGACTAGAGAGCAGGTAAAAAACAAAAATAGAAACTTCTAGTTGGGGAGCTGTTCATATTACCTTTGTTCCCAATGAAGGCATCATGAGTGCTCAATTGTTTCTGTTCTGTTTGGCAGAGGGTCTTTGGACATCTCTAAAGAAAAATTAGAATTATAATGTAGAGCTAAAAGTGTAAAACTTTCAGAAGCAGTGGTAAATCTTCATAACTTTGGGTTAGGCAGTGATTTCTTAGGTAAGACACCAAAAACACAGGCAACAAAAGAAAACAAACATCATCAAAATTTAAAACTTTGTAATTTAATGAACAGTAAGAAAGTGAAACAACAACTATAAAATGGGAGAACATACATGTAAATCATATATCTAGTAAGGCACTTGTACCCAGAATTATAACAAACTTTTACAACTCATAATCAAAAGACAAAAAATGGACAAAAAATCTGAATAGTTCTCCAAAGATATATAAGTGGCCAATAAGCACATGAAAAGATGCTCAATATTGATCATTAGGGAAATGGAAATCAAAACTGCAATGAAATAACACTTCGCACCCATTAGGAAGGCTAAAGGAAAAAAAATACAGTAACAAGTGTTGACAAGGATGTGCAGAAATGTGGGTCACAACAGTACCTAAGGAATCAGTGAGATGGTACAAGAAAAATAACTAGAAGTGTAAATGGGATACTGAAGTACTTAACTACTTTTTGCTATAATCAAAAAATATAAATATCAACTCTGATAACAAAACCACTAGAGGAAAAAGGCTGTGGCTGTCCTTTGGATACATGCCACTAACGACTTAGACAAATTGTTCTGAGGTCTTTGTAATTATTTCATTAGTTGTGAGTATATAAATACTTGTTCAAAACATCTTTTGCCCATGTGTTTCAGTTCATGTTCACCTCAAGGCAGTATGGTGCTCTAACAACTGATGGTTGTTTTCACCTTCAGTGCTTTCTTGAACACATGTAGGCACTGAAGGTTGGTCTGACCTATAAATTCACTTCCATGAAATGCAGAAAATCCAAGTGGCTCAATATCCAATGTTATGTATCAGAGATCCTTCCAGGCTCAGTTTGGTCCCCCTGCAATGACTCAAAGCAAGATTTATATACACAAGTTTCCCTGAAATAATTCCAGTGGCCTTTTGCTTTTCTCAAAGATAGGAAGTGTAGCAAGTTTTAGAAGTGACTATACGTATACGTAAACTGGGCATCCCAAAATGTTGGTTAGAACTATTTTGGGCACAGTTATTGTCATCAAGCTTAAACAAACGAGAACTTCACAGTCCAGTTGTTTATTGTTTTCAGTATATTTAATTCATCTTTATTAAGTCCTTTTAAAACTTACCTTGACATGATGGCTTTTACAGAGCTATCAGTTTCTTTTCTTTTTTTTTTTTTTTTTTTAACATTTTCTCACTATACAGTTACAGGGGGCAGAGAAAGATGATGGATTATGCAGATGCACTAAACCATCCTGCTGCAACAAAGGCTCAAAACAAGTCCAACACCCATTCCTGATTTAACACTCTGCAAAACAGGAATAGAACGGAAGTTCCTCAGCATAATAAAAACTATCTATACAAAACCCACAGCCAAAATCATTCTCAACGAAGGCTGAAAACACTCCCCCTGAGAATGAGAACAAGACAAGGATGACCTTTATCACCACGCCTATCTAACATTGTGCTGGAAGTCCTAGCTAGAGCAGTAAAACAAGAAAAAGAAATAAAGGGCACCCAAATTGGCATGGAAGCAGTAAAACTATCCCTATTTGCATGTAATATAATACTACAAATAGAGAACTTTAGACTCCACAAGAAGACCACTGGAACTGACAGAGGTTAGCAGGGTAGCAAGTTACACGGTAAATATACAGAACTCAGTTAGATTCCTGTACACCAATAAAGAGAAGTAGGAAATCAAGAAAGTAATACCTTTTATAAGAGCCCTAAAAGAAATATAAAATGCTTAGGAATAAATCTAACCAGGGATGTAAATGACCTATAAAAAGAAAACTAAAGAACACTACTGTAAGAAACCAAAGGAGACTGACATAAATAGAAAAACACAGCATGCTCATGGATATGTAGACTTAACATTATGAAAATGTCAACTCTACCCAAGGCAATATACAAATACAATGCAGTCCTTTTCAAAATATTAATGAGATAACAACAAAAACTAATCTTCATTTAATCTTCACTTTGTATGGAAAAGAAAGAGTCTCCAAATAACTATAGGATCACTGAAGAAGAATGAAATAAGAGACCTTGTACTACCTGACCTCAAAACCTACTATACAGCTACAGTAGTCAAAAAGCCAGGTACTGGTACAATGACAGACATATAACTAATGCATCAGAATCAAGATGTAAATGTAAGTACCTATGACCACCTGTCATTCAACAAAGGCCCAAAGCCCATTAAATGGGAAAAAGGTAGTCTGTTTAAGTGGGGCTTGCAGAAGTGGATGTCCATCTGGAAAAAATGAAACAGGGCTCATACCTCACACTACAGACAAAACTAATTCAATACAGATGAGAGGTCTAAGTATAATAGCAAAAATTACGAATACCATTGAAGAAAAAATAGTGTCAATGCTGGAGGCCTGCATATGCAACAGAAGTAGGATACAAACCACAACTAAGAATATACAAACACCAGAAAATAAAATACATAACAGATCTTATAAAAATCAAACATGTAAAACATTCATCAAAGACCTTACCAAAAGAGTAAAAAGAGAACTTACAGACTATGAAATAATTTTTGGCTATGAGAAATTCAACACAAATCTCTAAAATTTTTAGGAAAATTCAATACCTCTACAACAAAATGGACACAGGATATGAACAGGCACTTCACCAAAGACATTCAGGCTAATGGGCACATGAGGAAATGCTTGTGATTACCAGCCATTAGAGGGATGCAAATCAAAATTATGATGACATACCATCTTACTCTGACATTACTGGCACAAATTAAAAAAAAAAAAGCGAGTGCTGAAGAGGCTGCAGAGACTGAACTCATATGCACTGCTGCTGGGAATGTAAAATGGTATAACCCCTTTGGAAAACAATATGGCACTCCTTTAAAAAGCTAGAAATTAGAAATACTATACAATTCAGCAGTTCCATTCCTAGGAATATATCCTAAAGAAGAGCTGTCACATGGATAGACATATGCACACCCATGTTCACGGCAGTATTACTAACAATAGAAAAACGAGGAACACAACTAAGTGCCCATCAACAGATGACTGGATAAGCAAATTATGGTACACACACACAGAATACAACACAACAATAAAGAACAATGAATCTGCAAAACATCTCATGACGTGGATGAATCTGGAGGGCATTATGCTGAGTGAAACAAGTCAATTACAAAGTGACAAATACTGTACATGAGACCATTAGTTGAAACTTGAGAAAGTTTATACACAGAAAGAAAAATCTTTGATGATTACAAGGGAGGAGAGGGATAAAAGGAGAAAAAAACTAACAGTAGATAACTGGTAAGTCTGGTCAAGGGTAAGACTGTACAGCACTGGGAAAGTCAACACAACTTGAACAATGCAGTCATAGAGGCTTCACAGACACATCTAAACTTCCTAAGGGACAAAGTTACTGGGCTGTATTGGGAGTCATCTAGCTCAAACGCCAAAACACAACTTACAAAGAAAATGTTCTATGTTCAACTACGATGAGCAGTGTGTGGAGTCTTAAAGGCCTGTGAGTAGCCATCTAGGATAAGATACATCTACTGGTCCCATCACAGCCGCAGTAAAGGAGAATGAAGAAAACCAAAGATACAAGAGCAAGATTAGTCCAAAGGGCTAATGGATCAAAATTAGCACAGCCTTCACCACACCAAAAGGTCAGCAGTTTAAATCCACCAGGTGCTCCCTGGAAACTCTACGGGGCAGTTCTACTCTTTACTATAGGGTCACTATGAGTTGCAGTCAACTTGACAGCAACAGACTTGCTTTGGTTTTCATGGTCACTAACTGGGCCCAGAAGAACTACACAGAATGGGAAAAAAATGTAGACCAAATTCAAATTCACACACACACACACACACACACACACAAAACATCAGACTCATTGGTTTGAAAGAGATCAGAGAAACCCCAGGAGTATGCCCCAAACAGTCTCTTAACTGAGTACTGAAATCCCTCCTGAAGTTTATACTTCAGCCAGAGACTAGCTCTATAAAACACACAATAACAAGTGAGGAATGTACTTCACAGTGTAACCATGTATGCAAAACTAAATGGACACATGGCTCCAAGGTAAAGATGAAAAGGTAGCAAGGAACAAGAAAAACAGGAAAAACAGAAATGGGGATCCTAGGGTAGAGAAAGGGCGAGTGTTGATAAATTACAGGGTTGACAACCAATGTCACAAAACAATTTGTGTATTAACTTCAGAATGAGAAACTGCTTTGCTCTGTACATTTTTACCTAGAGCACAATAAAAAGAAAAAAAACTACACATACCACACACAGGTATGAGGACTGCCAATTAAGTCTGCAAACTCATCCCAGAAAATGTGCTGCATACCTCTCTGCTGACCATTACTACAGTCACTTTCCAGGTACGCCCCTCAGGAAGCTATGCACCCACACTAGCATCTAGTCCACCCTTCAAAGCAATTCTGGAACTCTTTCTGGAATGGCCATCAGAGCTGTTGTCATATTACCCTTGATGTCCTGAATATCAAAATGTCTTCCTTTCAATATTTCCTTTATCTTCAGGAAAAGAGTCGAGTCACTGGGGGCCAGATTAGGTGAGCATAATGTAGATGACTGAGACTGAAAAATTTTCCTCCCCTCCCTCCCCCTTCTTGCTGTTCCTGTGCCCGCCCCGCTCCTGCCGCACGGGTTACTCCCCTCCAGAGCCCGGTGCCCACTCGGTAGGACACTCCCCACTCCTGCATCCTGCCTGACGGGTCACTCCCCTCCGGAGCTCGGCGCCCGCTCAGCAGGACACTCACCGCTCCTGCCTGACGGGTCACTCCCATCTCCCTCTCAGCCCGGCCCCCCCACTTGCCTGCCAGGATATTTCCCTTTGATAAGTCTCACTCCTGCCAGGCAGGATGCGCCCCTTCAAAGCCTCACACCTGCCTGATAAGATGCTCTCCTCTCCTGCTGAGCAGGATGCGCACCCCCCCATAACCATTTATCTCAACCACGACATCCTCAAACGGCACCATATCTACCCTCCCGAAACCACACTCAGGGCCATTTGTTGGAACCTGAGAAGGTCCTGGTGGCCCGCCAGCGTAATAAACAGCTTCTTGCCTCTTCCTGGGTGTCTTTCGCTTCCTCATTTTCTATAACAAGCAGGGAGTGTGTTCTCTACACAGTTAATTGTTTACTGGCTAAAAGCTCCCTCACACACAATGATAAGATTAAGTTTGGGAACTTGCCACCTTGCCAACATGTGCAATGGCCATTCCTGAAAGAGTTCCAAAATTGCTCTGAAGGGCAGATGAGGCGCTGGCATTGGTGCACAGCTTCCCGAGGGGAGTACTTGGAAGGTGACTGTAGTGATAGTCAGCAGTGAGGTATGTAGCACTTAAAACTACTAAGTTCGGGGACTTAATTGTCAGACTCCGTGCATACCTCAATCCACAAAATATATGTTAAAATTTACAATATTTAGAGTATCTTTTAAATCCTTAACTTTAGTAAATATAATAAAATCTCTAGGCACATCATTAGATAATATTCATTTCACATTTGTTATTTCACTGTTTAATTCCAGGCTTAAGAAAGATCACTCCAAGTTCATGTGATGACTAGGTAGATGTGTTAAGTATTTACCCTTGGTTTTGGCTTCCATACATTGACAATATAGGTCTAAGTAATTCTCTCTGTTACTATTATCTAGCTACAGTACTGGTTACTCTTTTCTTCACCTACCCTCAGGGAAACACTAGAGAAGATATCTGATATTTAAATAAATTGTATATGATCAATAAAAAGAGAAGTTTTTTAAGTAAAAAATTTTCTTTTCTCATGGCCAAATGTTGGCATATTTTGATAGTTTTTATCTTTTTTAAAGCAGTTATATATTAAACTTCCAAGTTATTAATGGAAACATTCATTGGTTTATTGTAACATTAATCCAAAGTTCCAAAATAAATTATTAAAAAAATAATCAAATTTATATTGAAAGGCAATATGAATGTTGCAAATCATCACAAAACTGGAACAATCTTTGTGGGACCATATAATTTTACAATATTGTCTAGGTATTACAAGGAACAATTTATTAAAACCTATATGCTATTTAGAATATAATGTTTTAATAATCATCTCATATTCACACATTTATATTCCCCAAAACACCATGCTTTTTTAGGCATTGAAGCTTAGAAGCAAAACTCCAAAGTGTTGCATGGATTAAAACATGCCATGTATGTATTACCCATTTTGTATTCTATAATTATTACAAAATTCACCACAGATCTCAAAGTCATTTTTAAAAAATTAATGGTAAACTACACTTTTTTAAAGTCCTTAGTCTGCCTAAAGGCATTCTTTTTCATTTTTAGTGGCAGCAAATGAAAAGCGAATTCCCAGCCTAAGGTATATTAAATCTCTCTTTTTCAGGAATAATTTTTTATTTAAATTACCTTTTGAACTAAAAGCCGTTACTGTAAGTTATTTTATTCATTTGTAATAGTGAGGCAGAAGCCTCAGAGTGCAACCCTTTTATTAAGAGACACTTGCTCTGGCTTCTCTCCTACACCAAGCAAAACAGGTTGCATGTTCTTTTGAAATTGTCTTTGACAAGATATCCAAAACGGGCCACAGATGGCTTCAGCAGACCTCTGGGTAGAAGCTTCACATCTCAATTAAAAAAAAAAAAAATCAAACCTTTCCTGCATCCCAGGGGATTGAACACTTGTCTAGAAAATATACATAGTCATTCCAGTACCTTGAGTGCATCTTGAAGGTCAATCCTAAATATTCGTGATGAATTTACATTTCCTTGTCTGTTCTCTGTAAAAGCCCACCTCCCAACTGCTCTTTTCCTTCTACAACGAAATAAAGGCATCCTTCTCATTTCCCATCTTGGCCTCTTGTTTATGGACTGTAAAATCATGCCAAACAAAACGTGGGGTTTTCATCCACCAACATTTTCTAATAAAAGCACACAGCACAAAGTTGAACAGTACAAAAAGGAACAGAGTGAGAAGGCTTTCCTCCCACTGCAGTTGCCAGCCATACCATTCCCCTCTCTACCAAAAAAGGGAGAGAAAGTTGTTGGTTCCTTCATTTTTGGCTCAGACATTAGTTTCGTGGGAAACATACAAAATAGCTTTTCTTCTTTCCTAGAAGAAATTGTGAAATGTTTTATTTTTATTTTAATACAGTATTACTGGTGTGCTTCCAGTTCCTGGCACCATAAATGGTAAAAAGTATTAAATTTTATGGAAAAACAAAATTACTGGTTAATACAGTTTGATCCACAGAAGGACTTTATAGTTTTTTAAATTAAGTATTAATTTTGAAACTGATAAAGGTTATAGTAACTTTCAGAGTCTTACACAACCATGTTCATACTTTCTGGCTACAACCAATGCTCATCTTCTAAACAATTTTTAAGATAGCATGTTTTGCTTTGTTTCAGGTAAACATTTTGAAGCTACCTGAAAAGTACTTTTCCCAAAAGACAACCATCACAAATTATGGAAACGCCATGCTATTGTTTAAAAACCTAATTATATAACAATATATTTGTAGAACTTCAAAAGGTCTATGTTCAATACTTTCAAATAGCAGAAGTCCCTTTTTTGGAAGAAAAAAAAAAACTAAAGTAGACAGGTTAAAAGGTACTAAAAGCTAACACTTGCGTAGGTAAATATTTAAAATTTTAATCCTCAACTCTCATTACCACTACATCCCTGAATTCAGATTTTAAAAATCTACTCAATCTTCTGTTTCTTCATCAAATTCCTGACTTTGTGATAACTGGGATTATGAAGGAACTAGTAGGTCACAGTGAGGCTGGCTTCATACTTTTGTTTACAAATTCTGACTTGGACTTCTGGGTTTGAGGATAGCACATTCTGCTAAGATTTTACTAAGTACTGTGTGTTTCCGCCAGTCCATTCAATGAGAACTTGACTTCAAGTGCACCTCTATGATGCACTACCTTATCTAGAATAAAAATCCCCATTAGAGGAAACAGTTTGCCTAAAATAGGCCAGGCATAACAATTATAGTTCTTAAGAATTCATAAATTTTCTAAAGTCATAATATATACACATCAAATATGCATACTCTCACTAGGCACTTCCTTGAAAGAATGTAACTAAATTCACCCAAGGGAGAAATACATTCAGGCTAGCCTGACTTAGTTCTACCTGGGGAAATTTGGTTAACTTCAGCTAATTTGTGAACATTCAGACTAATGGGTGGTGCAACAGTTAACATGATCGGCTTCAAACTGAAAGGTAGGCAGTTTGAGTCCATCCAGAGGCACCTCAGAATAAAGTCCTGCGGATCCACTTCAGCCATAGTTGACTCAACAGCAAGTCTCTGCTCCTTCCTCCTCGGTTCATGCAGAGGGAACCATGAACTCCAATAAAAGCAAGAAAATAGCACATTCCATTTAGTACTCTGGTGGTGTAGTAGTTAAGTGCTATGTCTGCTAACCAAAAGGCCAGCAGTTCAAATCTGCCAATTGCTCCTTGGAAACTCTATAGGGTAGTTCTACTGTCTTAAAGGATCACTATGAATCAGAATCAATTTGACTGCCATGGGTTTGGTTTTTTTGGTTTTAGATCAAGTCTTTCACTGTTAACAGAAACCTCATCCAACTCTTCATCTCTATGGTCAAGGTTCTGTGAGAAACAGCCAAAGCTGGGTGAGAGATGCCTCTCCGTGAATTCAAGTGTTTTGCTTCAGGTAGTACAGTTCTGGCTATTGCCTCAGAGACTTTACACAGCCAGAAATGACACACTGAACTAGATTTACTTGTAGGTAAACTATTAGATTCACTCTACTAGACTTACTGTAGTAGTTTCTAGCATCAAGAACTAGCAGCATGGCCCAAGTCTAAAGTTAAGACACAAAGACTCAAGCAGTCTGTTCACTCCCCCTGTCAAACACAGTCAGTCCCAGGCATGGCACCAAAATAGTGAAATAAATCAGACTGCACATCATGCTTTGTTTTCATCTACCAGGGTCTTTATTTTATTGGTCTGTAGTCTCAACAATTGTCACAAGAGAGTTCAGATATGGAGTCAGGTTTTAAGAAACTGAACAGCATGTTCTAGTCATTACAACATTTTCTACAGCATCACCAAAATAAAAAAAGTAATACACCTTTTTAGTCACAAAGAAAAAAAATACACTGCTTTTTTTCCCCCCCAAAAAGTAACAGTTCTAAAGAAAGCTTGAGATTATTTAGCCCAAGTATCACATGCACTGGATCAGGCAACTACACTGCTCTTTAAAGTGTCACCCTTCTTTCCAACAGGCCTACACTAAGCTTAGCCGCATTATTCAACATAGTAAGATTTAATGCCTTCAGACTTACAAAGAGCAAACAGCAGTAACAGTACTTTGATGGTACTTTACAGTTTGCAAAAAGTTTATGTTTATACATACTATCTCACTGAGCTTAACATTCACTTAATTCATCAGTTATTGTTGAGACAAGGGTAAAGAATACATTAAAAAATATTTTCCTTGTTTATTCAACCCATAGTCCATCAATCACTCTTCAGAGTTAAGTTCAAATTTAATTCATACTTTCATATAAAACTCTATGCAACTATTTCCGATAAATATCAACCATTCTTTCTCCAGTGTTCTGTAACTTTTTTTTTTTACATAACTGGTAGAGAATTTACAACATGGCAATATAGTTAGTATCTATCTCTCCTGTTAGATTCTGAGTTCTGTAAAGATGGAGCTGTATCTTACACATCTGTGAATTCTCTCAGCCCTGTTATATGCCTGCCACATACAAAAGCTCAATATATTCATTCAACAAACAACCTTAAAACTATGTTTGCTGTATCAAATGGACAAGAGGTACTTACTTAGATACCATGTGTTACTATTACTTAGACTTTTGACAAACAAACAAACAAAAAAACAAAAAAACTATGGCTGTTGAGGTGATTCCAACTCACAGAGACCCAGTAGGATAGAAGAGAAATGCCCTATAGGATTTTCAAAGCTGTAAATCTTTATGAAGACCACATCTCTCCCCTACAGAGATGCTGACAGGCTGGAACCACTGACCTTTCAGTTAGCAGCCAAGCTCTCTAACCACTGTGCAAAGCCAAGGAAGAGATTTTGGAAGGGGTATTTCTTGGGAAAGTACCAATGCTAAAAACACAGTTCCCTCATTGCTCACTCTAGTTCAGTTGGCACATTTTCCAAAACTGTTAGCAATCCATCAAGTTTTCCATCTGGACAGGAAAGAAATGTACTTCATTCCTATTCCAACTGGTGGTGGCTACCTGGAGGCCACGGCTTCATAGAATCAGTAGAATGTGTCATAAACAAAAGACAGAGACTTATGATAAGAAAGGCATCTATGACATATACTTGTCCCTGCTCTAAAAGGAACACGGCAGGAGTAGAGACATAATGAAGACTTACAGAGTGCTTTGATACACCATTTTCCAGAAGAACTGAAGATGATACAATTTTGAGTACAAATTTTGAAGGCTTTTGTTGGTGACTTTAGATGGTATGTCTGTCTAGTAAGTCTAACTTTTTCTTATTTAGCCTGGGGGAAAAAAGAAAAACAAAAACCACCAAACCCATGGCCACTACGTTGATTCTAACAGCCACCCTACAGGACAGACTAGAACTGTACTGTAGAGTTTCCAAGGAGCGCCTGGTAGATTCAAACTACCAACCTTTTGAGATTAGCAGATACAGCATTTAATCACTATGCCACCAGGGTTCCCACTTTCAGATGAAGATGTATGCAAACAATTACTGAAGGCATTTTTCAATTTTATCCTTTAAAAATATGAAGAAACTGTGGAAGCACTGTTAGAAAATGTAGAATACGAACTTTAATTTCATTAAGCAGCATACAATGAAACAGGCCTATATTTATTTAACTGTATTTTAATAACAAATGAGATTTCTTCCACAGTACAGAGAAGTTATAAAGTGCTTAGAGGATGCTACCTAAATCCATGCAATCCACAGTTATGATGGAAACCAAATCAAAGTTCAAAAACAAAAATGAAAAAGGATTATTTTAATCATATGTTTAATAATGGCTCTAACATTCTAAAATAAAGGTAACCATTGAGGATTCAAAAATGTCAGAAAACAAGCATGCAGGAAATCTCTTCATTCCATCCAACCTCATTATAGTATTCTAAAGTTATTCCTGCTGTTGTGCATGTCGAGTCGATTCCAAATCAACAACCCTAGAGTAGAACTGCCCCATAAGGTTTCCTAGGTGTGGCTGGTAGATTCCAACTGCTCACGTTTTGATCAGCCACCAAGCTCTTAACCACTGTGCCACCAGGGCTCCTCAGTTACTGTTAGCTGCCAAAAACATAACTTTGAAGTATCTTATTTAAAATAGGGCTGTGATTAAACAACATTTGAAAATAAAACTGCACACTTATTGCCCTGGGGTTTCATTGTAAAACTAAAAGGATTTTTAAACAAATTTAAGTAACAGAGGTTTTCTTTTAAAACAAATTCATAGTAAAAAGCATTTTCTCTACATTTAGAAAAAAATTGTTTCCTGCTTAAAAATTATTTCAAAGTGGTTTGCTTTAAGAGATGCCAAAGCAGCCAAGTGCCGTCAAATATGAGTCCTTTAAAAACAAGATTTTTCTAACCCAAAGAACAATGCCATGTTGCCAAAGCTGCTGGTTAAAAGAAAGTTATATCTTGATCAACCAACAGTCTCAGTCACTGGCAGTTAGGTTCCTATATCTTCCTGTTGGAGAAAATTATATGCAAATGAAACAACAGAGTTTTATGCTCTGCTGTAAATTTCTACCACAATTGTAACTGCTGTTCCCATCAATTCATATATAAAAGCAAGACAAAGGAACTAGAAGTTGCAGTCTTTCTTTCTTATGCCAGCAAACATGGTGAGATCAGAAATTCAAGGAGAATACTAAGCACCAATGACACTTGCCTGTAACTAGGGCTTTCAGTGCTACCCGAAAGATAAAGCTACAAGGAATTGGATGTGAAGCAGGACTGAGGTCGTGCAGAGCCCAAACACCATCTTGAAAGAAGAATGAAAACAGAGTTTAATCTCCATCAGCTAAGCACACTATAGCTGCAAGTCTGGTTGCTCAAATTACAAAACACAAAAAATGCACCACTTCCTACCATACAGCAATTTAACAAAATCACACACCTGTTACCTGTTGCCACTGAATCGATCTGACTCACAGCAACTCTCTAAGACAGAGAACTGCCCCAATGGATTTCCAAGGAGCATGTGGTAGATTCAAGCTGCCAGCATTTCTGTTACCAGCTAAACGCTTAACGATTACATCACCAGAATTTCCAAATTAGAATATGGAGATCTTAAAAAGAATCAGATAACATCATGAGCTCTCAGCTAGTAAAAATATAAGATTATGTATCTTAAATATCAACAGCTGGGAAAAGGAGATGATAAATACAAATATTTTGGAAAATTCATGTATTAAGGCATGACTTAAATCTTTTAAACTCTCATTTAACTTGTATTTTCATAAGTAAAAGAAATATTCTTGACTGAACAAAGAAATATGACTTTATAAAATAACATACTAACCAAATGAGATGTATACAATTGTATTTTTATAGACATAACTGAATAAGCTAATGGCTCTGGGGAACAATTTTGTTTAATAAAAATTTTGCCCAATTTTGTACCTTTCTATAACACATGAAATTCAAATGCGATGTGTATACTTCTAAAATTCAATGTATGTTCTACTTATATAATCAATGCTTATCACCTACTTAATGATCTAACAGAAAGAGAACAAAATCTAGTTCCTATTAAATTTTTTATGATAAAACTTTCTTTGTACTATCAAAAAGTTTAGAATTCAGCAATTACAATGGCTTAACTTTAGGTGATATAATCATACAAAGTCATAATGAGTCTTTTGGTAATGCAGATGATGGTCTGGACTGTATTTCCATTCCTCTTTCACTATATACCATTCTCAGAAAAATTATGAGACATGAACTTGGCAGTAAAATGAGTTAATATAGAAGAAGTTCTCAGGGTGGAGAGTCTAAGTTTTATAGTAGCTGAAACAAACCAAATGAAAAGCATTTCTTGGCTTGTCAGGAAGGCACACTATTATAGTTGCTTCGGCTGCAACAACTTCTTTCACTGCTTTTAAAAGTTTTCAGTGTAACCAGAAGAACTGGATGGTGCCCAGCCACCACCAGTGATAGCCACAATGGAGCTCACTAAGTTGAGTCTCACTGGCAACATCAGAATAAAAAGGGGTGCACCCTGAGAGCTCCACTAAAAGACTGCAACTGATGGTCCAAGGGCTTCGGGGTTCCCCTGGAAGCATGGCCCCTGGCCCTCATGCTACCCCTGTCCATAAATCGTAACAGAGGTCAACTCTTCAGACAGGAATGGATTGGACTTGGTGACACAGAGTGATCACATTTTGTGTGCTCTTTATGGTTTCATGCATCTACAGGATGTCATCCTGCTGATCTATTACTGGAGGCAGGTGAGAAGGTAGAGAGGAGGTGATAGGAGACTGTTCGGAGGATATGACAGGTATAAAATAGAGAGAAGGAGTGTGCTGTCACCCAGCAGGGGGAGTAGGGGAGCTGCACATAGGCGGGCATGCAAATTTATATGGGACTGTATATTTTCACTCAATCATAATAATAAAAAAAAGAATTAAAAACATAAAAAAAGTTTCCTACAGATGAGAAGACACAGAGTGCTAGATGCCTGGAACTGTGATGCCTAAAACAGACCTGAAACTTACTTGTGAATAAAAATTACCTACAGACTTGTTAAAAAGACATATTGTTGGTCCTTGCCCCCAGATCTTCTGATTCAGTAGGTACGGGGTGTGAGAATTTATACTTCTAAAAAGTTCCCAGCTGCTGACCTAAGGAAACAACCACTGGCTTAGAAGTAAACTTTGGTCAATTCTAAAAAAAAAGTCACTGTATTCCATTCCCAATCAATGTGAACTTTTTAATTGAAACACACATCTCTGTATACTGTAATAAGCCTTAAAACCACACCTTAAACATCCTAGTAGTCATTAAATGTTAGACCATCTCAATCAATAGCTCATTGTAACTTTGCTTTGTTAATGTGAATACAAACCACTGCTTGGAAAGAACAGTTCAGTGTAACATTCTTCCATAAGCCTCATCCTTAAGTAGTGCTTTATTCAGCTAAGACTTGGCTTTTGAATTTGAATATTTACATAATGTTATTTTACTATAACCTGACGTTATGCAAAACATGGACTTTGTGACAGAAGACGTTCTGCATAATAGATTAGTCAGTGTAAGAGGCAGTGTCAAGTAGTAGTCATGGAGCACAGGCTCAGAAGTCAAATTGCCTGGGTCTGAATCCCAGTATGACCACTTGCCTTGTTCAACGTTACACACAGTACTTAACACTGTGTCTCAGTTTCCCCACACACAAAATGAAAATAATCAGAGTATTCATCACAAAGGATATGTGAAGTGTTGTAACAGTTTCGGATGCACATAAGTACTGTATGTATACTAGAGCCAAATACTATGTTTTAGATTATAATTTGCTTTGCAGGCAGTTTTTCGAAGTGCAGACCATCAGAATCATCTGGCTGGTTTGTTTAAAATGCAGATTTCTGAATCTATCCCAAATGTTCTACAATAGCTATGGATACAGGATACAAGAATCTGTTTTAACAAAGAATCCTGAAGATTCTCACACACTGCACATAGCGGGTAAAAGTCGGATGGGGTGGGAAGTACCTGAGTTCATATAAAATAATCAAATGCTATCTGGGATTCAAGAACTGAAAGGCAATGTCCAGAGAATATCTTCCAAACTTTCTAGATGGTAAGAATCACCTGGATGACAGGAAACTGTGACTCAATAGCTATGTGCCCTTTTAGCAAATGCCCACAGTGAGTCTTACCAAAGCAGTCTGGCAAACACTGCCCGAGTGGTTCACATGGATTTCTAGTACTGCCCAGTTTCATTTTAAATTCAAATGTGGGAACAGCACTTGTGCTCCAGAGGGAGTTCCAGGTACCAAGTAAATTGGTTCACTCAAAAGCACTTAATGAGCTCCACAGAGCAATGGTGTCTTGTTCTCTGCCCATAAGAAATTTACTATATAGTGAACTATAAAATCCATACTTTATTACAAAACCGCTTAAGTATTTTATATTGTAAAGCAAGCCATGGACTTAAAAGTTGGTCTAAAGTAGTGGTGGTCAAAATATGGTCCCTAAACCCAGAGGTACCAGCATCAACTTGTTAGAAAAGCAAACTAGCTAACCTGACCCCAGACCTACTATGTCAGAAGATCTGAGGACGGGGTCCAGCAATCTACATAGTTTAATAAGCCTTCAAAGTGACACTGATGCTTGCTCAAGTCTGAAAACCACTAGTCAAGCAACAGGAATCTCCTTCAGCAGTTTCTCTCCTGTAAGGTTGCTGAATACTGCCAGGACTTTGCTTCCCTTCTATTCCATTAATCTCTCTTCTCTTTACCCCAGAGCTAATTAACCAGCCAAAAGCCAAGCCAAGTACCATCGAGTCTAATTAATCAGATTCACAAAAATAACCTACACATTTCAAAAAGAACATAAAACTTTATTAAGAACATCTTATACTGTCGTTAGATACAGCCAAAGAAAACAGGGTAAACCAACAGGGCGATTTCACCTTCCCATAGGCTCCTGCCACTTCAGGACACGCTTGCGCGTGGATGGCTGGATCACCCTTGGCAACAAACACTGTATAAATAAACGCAGTAACACAATGTTCCCTTTCTACACAGAGAAGAACTGGGTTTACACTTTAAAAAGCTTTGCCAGAGTGCAACAACTATGAACCAAGACATCTTTAGGAGCTATTAATAGAATACAAAGCAGTTTAGTAGTTTTTTGTTACTTCATATAACACTACTTTTTAAGAAAGGAAAATTCAGAAAGAGCAATTTAACTTTCCCAATTAATTAATTCACACTTCCGAGTATTCTCTCTCTATAGATTTCTCAGAATCAGTTTGCTGACTGTAACAGGTGAATTGCTCCACCTACAGTGACAACTGACAGCTTAGTTTTGATCTCTTAATTTTGCAAATCAAGATGATCAGGTCAGCCCAGCTTTTGCTGATTCTAAAGAATTTCTTACAGAAAAACCCTGATTCAGAGTGCATGGGAGAAGCAGTACCAAAACAGCTGCATTTGGAGTGGTTTTCCAAGAGGAGACGCTAGCTAGAGAACAGCTGATTTTCTCAGACTCCTGGATTTCTCCACCTACTTCTTTTACCTACTCCAGTGATGGAAGGCAGAGGGAGCACCAGGGAATCTGCTCAAACTGCCTCTCCAGAAAGCTCTCTGCACGGTTTGTGGAGGACAGAGTGATGGTATCCATTAAACTACAGTACCCCTACTGCAAGTTCGGTGACAAGTTTTTCTCTTGCAGGGCCAGGCCAAACTGCACTCAAGATGCATGATTTGCCTCAAGTACACAGGAGAGAAAAATGCTCATGATTGAATCCTATTTCATGAGAAAACACAGTCTTCCTTTTAGGAATGAAGACTACTTTCTGCTAAGGCTTACCATGTTAACAATCATAAGGCTGAAAACATGACTTTTAAACTAGACCACACTGCGTTTACAGCTAGTGGACTATCCGGTCAGGGGTGGGTGGGACTGAAGGTGGGTTTAAGGTTCTTGAGTACCATCACTTATTACAAAACCCATCAAGCTCTTTAAAAAAATAATGCATTTTTATCATAAGTATTTAGAGTAGATACTGGCATTAAAATCAGTAAGTAAGTCAGAAGTCTGTCTTAAATGGTGAAAATATTCCAATCAATTCTTAACAGATTTCAAACCTCCCCAGGAGTATACAGTTTACAAATTTGTTTTAAATGGAAAAAAGTCACCACTTTATGGAGATCATAAATAAAGTATAGATTTGAAAATAAGTTAACATACTAGCATATTTTTGTTTTCACATTCACAACAAAGGACTCACTTATTTGTTATACTTTTAATAACAGGTTACAAAGGTTTTATAACTGCATTTGTTACCCTCCCATGCTGAATCTTTTTCACCTATTTTCAACACTTAGGGACCGACCTACATAATACAAGTGGACCCAACTTGAGACACACCAATTTGTCAGTCTGGCTCCTGCATGCCATTTCCTTAACTAGGCTAACATGACAAATGCCAGCCAGATCTACTATTCGTAATTTGTCAACCACATTACAAGTTAAGTACATTCATGAATAAGTGGATTAGGTTCCCAGGTGAGCTTTCTGTGGGACTGTCCACAGGTAATTTGACTATCATTTCAGTGAGAAACTGTGCCCAGAGTCCCAAAAGCTATGTAAAAAACTAGAATATAGCTCACATCTAGAGGGAGACTACTTAGGTGGGTCCCTGTTTGGAGGAGGGGCCGCAGTGTTAACAGCACGGTTCCCAGAACTACCAACTATTAGAAACAAAGGTAAGCCTCCTCCTCCATAGGTGAACTCATTTAACCACACCCTCCAGTACTGAGAGAAGGACAGTGCCATTCACACTTGCAGGACATAATTGGTTATGGTGTTTAAAAGAAGTGTTATTGTCTCTTCTAATGTGAATCTGCTTACAACCAAAAGAAAAATGTGTAATATGTAAAGCAACAAATGAAAAAAAAATTTATCTTAAGTCATCACTGGATATAAATCCACAGCTTAACAATGTGCCTTAAGAAAAAAGCATGAACACATGCAACTGCTCTAACACACAGGGATAGACACAAAAGATGAAAAAAGTACTGTGTTTTGGTAATTCTGAATACACAAATTTAATAAAAGTTACCAGATCTACTCTGTAGTGTAGCACTGCTTAATTTCCAAATTTACAGCTATTCAGAAACCTTCAGGAAGCATTAAAAATGTTCCAGGCGACTTTACTGAATGTTACTCAATATTGTGTTCTTGAGCTATTAAGAGCTAAAAATATTGATGTCTTTAAAGCTATGTGGCTAAGGGAGTACTAAAAGCATCATTATTTCATTATTTTTTTTAATCTCATAGATGGCCTTATGTTACAGAGATCAATTATGCTACATGGAGGCTGACTTGACAGATACCAGTTCTAGAGTCAAAGGTATCCCTTCCATAGAGTGCCAAAATTAATTATTTCCAAAGCATTTTTATATTAATCTACTCAAGTTAATTCTGAATAGCTCAGTCAAGGAAGTTACTATTTAATACTCTATTTTTTCTACACTAGTAGTTGCAATGGAATCCCTATAGTGCTACTGTAGCCTTTATCGATCCTAAAAGTGACACCCACTTTTAGTGTTCAATTGCTGACATCTAGGGAACAAGGAATCAAAGACATTTAGAGGCACGGAATTGATATTTTGGTTGGGAGAAGGGTAAAGATTAAGTTAAAACATTTAGTCCCTTCTACAATCAAGTCCTAACTATACCATAATAAAGTCTCACCAATTCCTGATTAGTTCTTCCCTTTCATAAATTACATAGCATAGTGATTACATATTGAAAAAAGTAAAGAAGACCATTCAAAAATACATGAAGAAATAGAAACATGGATTTCTCACAAGGCCCTGGATCAAAAAATTTACAAAAAGATCTTTTGAAAATAATCACTATTTAGAGCTTATTAATACACAGAGATCATCACATTGTTTAAACTAAGTCATGTTAACCTACCAATAAAATAGTAAACAAACCAACATTTTAAACAATTTTATAAATTACTTGTTTCTTTTGTTAGTATCACTCTCTCAACAATATACAAAAATAATGCTACAGGACTATCCACCTAACCTGTCTCCATTTCTTGCAAAATCCTGGAGCTCTGAAAAGATACTTCTCATCAATCTTCACTGTAGATGTCCCCCGCAAAAGGCAGGTGCATGTGGCTTCCAGTAACATTGGGCAAACGAGATAAGTCTGGCAGGCTCTGGATCCGGGACCTGAGTTCTTTGCGCACCAGGGAAACTCTGGCTAATTTGCGCTTATATTCCTGTAACATTAAATCACTATCATTAGTACTCTGGGGATTTGGAGAAGAGCAATCTAGCTAATATTCTGCAGAAAATCACTCAGTTAATACCAAATAAAAGCAAAAGTTATTACAATATGTATCTTAGGATCCAAAAAATAAATAAATTCTATTATTATTATGAAAACTCACAATTTTTAGCTGTTGTTTTTCACCTGCATAAAGATTAATGTACTTAACATAATTAGTATATGTCATATAACTTTTTCAGGAATCGTTCAGTTTGAATAAGAAAAATTACATTTATTTTCGCAAACCAAACTGAAATTTAGCGTTGTTTTCAACTGTGAATGATGGCAAAAAATCGTAGGAGTATTGTCAGGATCTATGACTCTGTATCCAAGAGAAACCTGCTTGAAATTTTCACAGTACATTACAGTTTTTGCAGCTATCTTTAATACTGCTTGTATTTACCACTACTTTGAAGCTATGGTAGTTACTGGATTCACCATCAAATGTTACATAATGTGCTAGCAAAAAAAATACATACACACACACATACACACTGCCATCTAATCAATTCCAAATCACAGTGACCCTATATGGCAAGACAGAACTGCTGCATAAGGTTTCCAAGGGGCAAGTAGTAGATTAGAATTGCTGACCTTTGGTTAGCAATCAAACTATTAATCATTGTGCCACCAGGGCTCCCCTGTTAGTAAAGAAACAAATTATTACACAATTTTATTTTGATAGTTGTACTTCAGCACAACTTGTTTCCTTAGCAATGTTATGTTTTATGAATTTAAAAATAGTGAGGAGAGTACATCGCCTCAGCAGATCACCAAACAACTCCAATGGCCTCAAGAACACAAAAAAAGATTCAAATCAAGATGACAATGAGATACCATCTCACCCCAACAAGATTGGCCACGATCCAGAAAACACACAACAACAAACGTTGGAGAGGCTGTGGAGAAAGTGGAACCCTCCTACACTGTTGGTGGGGTTGCAAAATGGTCCAGCCTCTTTGGAAAGCAATCTGGCACTTCCTTAAAAAAATGGATATAGATATACCATTTGACCCAGTAATTCCACTACTTGGAATATATCCTACAGAATCAAGGCCTTTCACACCAACGGACAAAGGCACCAGAATGTTTATTGCAGCACAGTCGACAATAACAAAATGATGAAATCAACCCAGATGCCCAACAACAGAAGAACGAATAGGTAAACTATGGTACACATACTCAATGGAGCACTACGCAATGATAAAGAATAACGATGATTCCAGGAAACATCTCCTAACCTGGTTTCAACTGGAAGACATTATGTTGAGTGAAAGTAGTCAGCGACAAAGAGGACAAACATTGTATGAGACCTCTACGGTAAGATCTCAAAAACAGACTTGTGTATAGAAGAAAAGACTATTTGACAGCTGCAAGAGAGGGGAAGGAGGGAGGGTGGGGGGGAGGGTCTAGCTTAGATAGTTGCTAGAAATCTGGTTGGGAGAAAGCAGTGATAGCACACATTAGAAACAAGAACAACATTAAATGGACTTCAGCATAACTTGAGTACTCCTTCCATCTTAACCCAATATTGCAAGGATAGAGTAGCTGGGGCAGGGGGTAGGGGACCATGCTCTTAGGCAAAATTGAGGCCAACTGGCACAACTAACATTTTGCTAAGAGAGCTCTCTGCACCCCACGTTGGTGAGTGGCATCTGGGGTCTTAAAAGCTGCCAAGCTGCCATCCGAGGACACAGCAAATGGTCCCAACTCAGCAGGAATGGATGCTCACCGAGGACCAAAATGACATGCGGTAAAGACAACCTAGAAGACAGAGACCCACAAGAGTGGGTGCCTACATCGACTTGGGACTGGAAGAACTGGATGGTTCCCAGCCACCACCAGTGATAGCCATGATGGAGCTCCCAGAGAGGAGTCTTACTGGCAACACAAGAATAAAAAGGGGTGTATCCTGAGATCTCCACTAAAAGACCTCAATTGATGGTCCAGTGGTTTCGGGGTTCCCCTGAGAGCATGGCCCCCAGCCCTGATGCTGCCCTTACCCATAAATTACAACGAAGGTCCACTCTTTGACAGGAATGGATTGGACTTGGCAATGCAAAGTGACCATATATTGCATGCACTTCATGGTTCTATACATCTATAGGATATCATCCTGCTGACCTCTGGCTGGAGGAAGGAGAGTGGGTGGAGAGGAGGGGAAGGAGGCTGTTGGGAGGATGAGACATGTATGGAGCAGAGAGGAATAGCGTGCAGTCACCGGACAGGGAGAGCAGTGGAAGCTGCATATAGGTGGGCATGTAACGTTATATGGGAATGTACATTTTCACTCAGTCATGTTAAATAAAAAAAAAAGAACACAAAAAAGATTTTAAAAATCCTGCTAACAGTAGCCTAACAAGTCATAGGTTTCAGTCCAAACACGGACTATGTTTGACTTAGAGAGAAACAGCCTATTCTCTGTAGTGGGAATATCTCTTTTCAAATGAAGATTCCAAACTTCTATATGGGTAAGCAGGGGACACTTCTACACCCCCCCTACCTAGTGGAAGTAGATGGTGTGAGAGAGCAAGCTAGGGAAAGGGTATTTCTCCTCACCACCACCACCAATTCTCACAAACAAGACAGAGCAAGTGAGTGGAAAAACTTGACATTCTAAGTAAGCAGCCTATCCACAGACAGCCCCAATTTAGCAGTGTTTCTAAACCATGACTGCAGATCAGAATTACCTAGGAAATTCTGAAGAGAATTTTGATGTCCAGACTTCACCACAAACCATTTAAATAAAATTCTCTGGAACTGTGTCTACAGCTGCGAATTCTGCAAAAACTCCTAAGAAGTAACACACAGGGACGTGAAACATTTCTCTACCTGGTTTTTCTGCCTAAAATGAAGTCAACAATGAGGCCCACATGTACTATTGGGCCTCCTCTTAAAGAATAACTACAATTGGGAGGGTAAGAGGTTTGCCAGAATTAATACAATTCAAGTGCTTTAATGCAAAATAAGGAAAAGAAACAGCTGCAAAAATCCATTAATAACTAGAACGTGGAATGCATGTAGTATGAATCCAGGAAAACTGGAAATTGTCAGAAATGATATGGAACACATGAACACTGATAACCCAGGCATTAGGGAGCTGAAGTGGGCTGGTACAGGATATTTTGAATCAGACAATTATATGGTCTGAAGAGGAATGACGGTGCACTCACCTTCAAAAGGAACATTTTAAGGTCTGTCCTGAAATACAATGCAGTCGGTGATAATATTCATATGCCTACAAAGAAGGCCACTTAACACGACTACTATCCAAATTTAAGCACCAGACACAGAAGAAGAAACCGAAGACTTTTACCAGCTTTGGCAGTCTGGAATTGATCAAACATGCAATCAGGAAGTACTGATAATCACTGGTGATTAGAGTGTGGAAGTTGGAAATGAAGAAGGACAGGCAGTCGGAAAATACGGCCTTGGAGATAAAAGAAATGATAACAGACACTGCATGACAGAATTTTACAATTAATGACTTCATTGCAAATATCTTTTTTCAGACAGTGACTATACACATGGATTTCACTGATAGAAAACATAGGAATCAAACTGATTGCACATGTGTAAAGAGACAACGGAAAAGCTTAGTATCAGTCAAAACAAGGTCAAGTACTAGCTGCCACAAAGACCATCAAACTGCTCCTATGCAAGTTCAAACTGAAACTGAAGAAAATTAGAGTGAGTCCACAAGAGCCAAAGTGTGACCTTGAGTATAAACCACCTGAGTTCACAGACCATTTCCAGAATAGATTTAATGCATTGAATCCTAATGACCAAAAACCAGATGAGTTGTGGAATGATGTCAAGAATGTCATACTTGAAGAAAGTAAGAGTCATTAAAAAGACAGGAATGAAAGACCAAAATGAATGTCAGAAGAGACTCTGAGATAGAACACCAAAAGGGAAGAACACACTGCATTTCCAAAGCTGAAAGAACTGAAGAAAATTTTCAAACATTGAGTTGCAATAATGAAGGATTCTCTGGGGAAAATATTAAATCAAGCAGGAAGCATAAAAAGATGGCAAAAAAAACCCCACAGTTGTTATACCACAATTAATTGGTCAATGTTCAACCATCTCAAGAGGCAGCATAGGAATCAATAGTACAGAAGGAAAAAATTGAGGGCACTGTGAAAAACAAGGCTCCAGAAATTGATTGGATGAGTATAACTCGAAATATTTCAACAAATGGATGCAACACTGGAAATGCTCACTTGTCAAGGACAATGCCAAGAAATCTGGAGTACTGCTACCTGGCCAACTGATTGGAAGAGATCCATATTCATGCCTACTCTCAAGACAAGTGACCAACCACGTGAAAATTAATGAATAGTATCATTACAATCATATGCAAGTAAAATTTTGATGAAGATCATTCAAAAGTGGCTGTAACAGTATACTAACAGGGAACTCCCAGAAATTATGACTGGATTCAGAAGAGGACGTGGAACCAGGGATATCACTGCTGATGTCAGAATACCAGAAACATGTTTACCCACCAGTTTTATTGATTATACAAAGGCATTAGACTGTGTGGATCATAACAAATTATGACTAACACTGAGGAGAACTGGAATTTCCGAACACTTCATTGTACTCATGAGGAATCTGTACATGGATCAAGAGGTAGGCGTACTAAGAGACAAGGGGATACTGAGTGATTTCAAGTCAGGAAAGGTGTGTGTTATTGTTGTATCCTTTCACCATACCTTTTCAATCTGTATTTTGAGGAAATAATCCAATAAACTGGACTCTATGAAGAACGGGGCATCGGGATTAAACAAAGACTCATTAACAACCTGAGTTATATGGATGACACAATCGTGTCTGCTGAAAATAAAGAGGATTTGAAACACTGATGCTGATGAAAGATCACAGCCTTCAGTATGGATCGCACCTCAACATGAAGAAAACAAAAACTCTCACCCCAACAAGGTTGGCCATGATCCAAAAAACGCTAAACAACAAATGCTGGAGAGGCTGTGGAGAAACTGGAATTCTCCCATACTGTTGGCGGGATTGCAATATGGTACAACCTCTTTGGAGAGCAATCTGGCGCTCCCTTAAAAAACTGGATATAAATATGCCATTGGACCCAGTAATTCTACTGCTTGGAATATATCCTACAGAATCAAGGCCATTCATACCAACTGATACATTCACACAAATGTTTATAGCAGCACAGTCCTCAATAGCAAAAAGATGGAATCAACCCAGATGCCCAACAACAGAGGAATGGATAGGTAAACTACAGTATATACACTCAAAGTACATACAAAAGCAAGCACAAGGTATTTCACATTCTAGATGCATACTTCTTAGAAGGGCCACTTACTCTATACCTACTTCACATTTAGCATACATTTCTTTCTCAGACTATACTTGTATAGTGGCAAACACATTCCTTGATCTGTATCACAGTAGGAAGTTGCACTGTTCTTAGCTCAATAATACCTAAGGTACTTCGAGGTCAGCAAAACATTCAGATAGTGTCCAAACATGGTCAAAGACAGTTTACCTTCTGCTCCCCTTAAGGCTATATGCTTTCCGAAGTGTCCAAAGTATCTTTAGTTGTCAATATTGTCCACTTTAATTTCTAGGGGCTAGCATGGGATAAGAGAATCCTTGGGTGGTACAAAATGCTGAGTGATGAGCTCTAGCCCAAAAGCTGGCAGTTCAAATTCACCCAGAGGCACTTCAGAAGGCAGGCCCAGTGACCCACTTCTGAAAGTGGATCACTGAAAAAAACCCCTCTGAAACAGTTCCACACAAGATTGCCATAAGCCAGAATCAAGTCACTGGCAGCTAACAGTAACGAAGTACAATCAGAGTGGTCCTTGGAGGCATGGATGGCAAGACTACATCTCACATACTTTGGACACACTGTCAGGAGACGCCAACCCCTCTAAGAGGACATTAAGCTTGATAGAGAGTGAGTAAAAAAGAGGAAGACCCTCAATAAGATGTGCTGACACTGTGGCGACAACAGAGCTTTGACTTAAGCATAAGGATTCCAAGGATGGTGCAGGACTGGGCAACATTTCACTCTGTTGTACAAACGGGTGCTGAGTTGGAACTGACTTGACACACTTACTAACAACCAACAAAGCTGCCAGGTACTGAATGCCAATTATTTGGCAGGCATTTTAACAAAAACTCACGCAAGTCTCTAAATAGTCTTGAAAATAGCAATCCTTTAAGTACATGAAACCATATGTTCACAAAATATGAATAGCAGGCAAGAGGTTTCTGTTTAATTAAAAAAGCATGAGCAAGTTACAAAACTCTTTTAGGTCTGTCTGCTTATTTATAAAGGAGCCCTGGTGATGCTGTGGTTAAAGACTCAGCTGCTAACTATTAGGTCTGTTCTTGACTAACAACTCATTACCCTTCACTTGCCAGTGTCATCACCTCCACCCTACGGCTTGCAGCATCTCAGCTTCTTGCAACCCTCACGGCAGAACAGCTTTTCCTCACACCACAGCTCCTCCAAATTCTGACCCTTGTGTTACAAGGTAAATAATACTCACTGTCTAGAACCTAGTACTTAGGACTCTTACTCCTTTCCCAGCTCCCAGCTAAACCTTTATCTACACTGTTTTATTTTTTCTGTTTTGTACATACGAGTTTTGTCTTCCCAAGAGCAGACTTTCTCCTACTGTGTGACATTTCAACAATGGATTAGCTGTGATTTTGTCTTTTGTACACTCCAAGTGGATTTATCCTGTCTTGATACATGAATCACCTTTATAGCAATACGGAGTATCCAATTCTCGTGTCTTTTAGAAGACCTACTTCAAACCTGAATATTGCTACAAGAATTTTTTGTACTCTAGCCTCACACAAACATCCAATAATTATATCATTAAAATTATTTCTGGTATTAAATATGCTGTAATTTCCTATTGATACTCAATTAGGGGAAACATACTCTGTACGTATCTATTTTTTACAGTGTCCAACAGGGTACTGGAGGTTAGCAAGTCCCCAGTTAATACTTCTGGATATCAAGTCAGAGGACCTGGATTGAAATACTGCCTCTTCCATTGACTACCTATCTGACCTTAGCCAAGGACTCAAGACTATCCAAGTTCCCCCTGCTTTGTTTAAAAAATGGAGGTATGTTCCTTAAAAAAATGGATATTGATATACCATTTGACCCAGTAATTCCACTACTTGGAATATATCCTACAGATTCAAGGCCTTTCACACCAATGGACACATGCACCAGAATGTTTATCGCGGCACAGTCCACAATAGCAAAAAGGTGGAATCAACCCAGATGCCCAACAACAGAAGAATGGATAGGTAAACTGTGGTACACATACTCAATGGAGCACTACACAATGATAAAGAATAACGATGATTCCAGGAAACATCTCCTAACCTGGTTTCAACTGGAAGACATTATGTTGAGTGAGAGTAGTCAGCGACAAAAGGACAAATACTGTATGAGACCTCTACGATAAGATCTCAAAAACAGACTTGTGTATAGAAGAAAAGACTCTTTGACAGCTGCAAGGGAGGGGAGGGAGGGAGGGAGGGCGAGGGGGGGAGGGTTTAGTTTAGGTAGTTACTAGAAATCCAGTTGGGAGAAAGCGGTGACAGCACGCATTAGGAACAAGAACAACATTAAGTGGACTTCAGCATAACTTGAGTACTCCTTCCATCTTAACTCAATACTGCTAGGATAGAGTAGCTGGGGCGGGGGACGGGGGACCACGCTCTTAGGTGAATTCCAGGCCAATTGGCACAACTAGCATTTTGCTAAGAGGGCTCTCTGCACCCCACATTGGTGAGTGGCGTCTAGGGTCTTAAAAGCTGCCAAGCTGCCATCCGAGGACACAGCAAATGGTCCCAACTCAGCAGGAACGGATGCTCACCGAGGGCCAAAATGGCATGCGGTAAAGACAACCGAGAAGACAGAGAGACCCACAAGAGTGGGTGCCTACATCGACCTGGGACCGGAAGAACCGGATGGTGCCTGGCCACCACCAGTGATAGCCATGACAGAGCTCACAGAGAGGAGCCTCACTGGCAACACAAGAATAAAAAGATGTACATCCTGAGATCTCCACTAAAAGACCTCAATTGATGGTCCAGCGGTTTTGGGGTTCCTCTGAGAGCATGGCCCCCAGCCCTGATGCTGCCCGTTCCCATAAATTATAACAAAGGTCCACTCTTTGGACAGGAATGGAATGGACTTGGCAATGCAGAGTAACCATATATTGGAAGCACTTTATGGTTCTAACATCTATAGGGTATCATCTTGCTGACCTCTGGCTGGAGGAAGGGGAGTGGACGGAGACGAGGGGAAAGGAGACTGTTGGGAGGACGAGACATGTATGGAGCAGAGAGGAGTAGTGTGCAGTCACCGGACAGGGAGAGCAGTGGAAGCAGCATATAGGGGGGCATGTAAATTTACATGTGAATGTACATTTTCACTCAGTTATGTTAAATAAAAATAAAAAAAAATGGAGGTATGTATTTTGAAGAGTGGTAAAGATCAAATTAATGTGGAAATTTCAAATTATGGTTATCATTATGAAATGGCATCAGAACTATCTGGCAGTAAGACTAGCCAAGAGAATAAGTTCTCTACACTTAGAGGCTCTTAGTCATTTTAGGGTTGACTCAGACATGACTGTTCTAAAATTCAGTTGCTTTAAATAAACGTCCTAACAAGCTATTTCTGAAGGTAAATATTTATGATTGCCTTTTTCTTGCAGATGCCTGTCTCACATACAAATAACACTTTAAAAAAAAAACACTTGGATCATTTCAACTACATTACACATGAGATCTTCAGCAGCCAATTAAATACTGCTGCTAAGAATTCCAAGCATCACACTTAAGGCACTGTTACAGTCCTACGGCTTCCTGTGCACTTTTTGAGAGTGCTATAGCAGAGAGAGGACTGCACCAAGCTAGGAAGCTCAATTTTTATTCTAGCGAGCTGACAATGTGACTTCTACAGGGGGCGAATTTGAGCAGACAGTCCAGATTTCACAACGCTCTGAAAACCTGGATTAGTTAAGTGTCTTACTTTTCATCTCTGAAATCATGTAACACTATGAATCGGCTGGGGAATATCCAGCTTTAAAAGATCTCTTAGAATTCCCACCTCTGGCAAAAGATATAAAAAAAAATTGAGCATGGTAGCTACCACCCTCCAACATGGTTTCTTAAAAATGAGGACAGTGGTGTGTTATATTTTCACATG
Source organism: Heterohyrax brucei (assembly GCA_028571685.1). NCBI lineage: Eukaryota > Metazoa > Chordata > Mammalia > Hyracoidea > Procaviidae > Heterohyrax > Heterohyrax brucei. Next base: position 45,580,791 of record CM053152.1, read on the forward strand.
ACACCTAATTTTCATAGTATTTCTTAAGTTGTAGCTGTACAAACATCCACACTTTATTTCTTCCTGTAAATCTCAAGTAAACATTATCTAAAATCTGATTGCTCCACTTGTGGCTACTTCAATACAACCTATTTTATCATTCTTATCAGTCTTCATTTTTAACATTCTTCCTAACAGAATTAAAATAAGTGGCATCTTAGGCCACAGAAGAACAAGGTGAGGCAAGGTAGAGGTAAAGTAAGTTATCTTCACTCTGAAGTGGTATCAACACCATGTCTTCACAGTCTATAATACAAGCACTTAAGTTGATGGTAATCTTCACACTCTTGGTTTCTTTTATGTCTTTTGAACATTCTAAATGATTCTTTGAGATGTGTTTCACTATGCCCTTTCACTCTCAAGAAGTTACCACTTCTTTAGTAAGCCACTGCCTTCTGTATATTATAAAACTGATTCTCATTTTAGAAATTCCATAATTTACCTTTACTTCATTTTGCATGCCCTGTAGTTGAGGGCTTCTAGTGTCAAATGGGGGTCCAATGGCACAGTGGTTAATCAAATGTTGACAGTCTGAATCCAGTAGCTGCTCCTTGGAAATCCTATGGAGTAGTTTTACTCTGTGCTACTGGTTGGCTATGAGTCACAATCGACTCGGATGCAACAGGATTGGAGGTTTTGAGTTTTTAGTGTAGAAGGGAAATTGATTGGGATTTTAAAAAACTTCTGCTATCCTGCCTCTATTCTGGAGTTGCATTTGGAGGGTCTAGTCTGAAGTATGTCATCCAACACATACACAAATTATGGGATAACCACTAACCATCATATCCCTAAAATTAAAAATGCCACAAGCTAAACTGTGACTTACTAGGTAGTCTAATTCTGCCACTAAAATGTCTCTGGCATTCCTGGTGCTGGAGGGCAGTTGTCACCTTCCCATGAATAACATCATAACATCATATGGGCCTCGTTTGCTTAAGAAACCAATAGCCGTTAATAGTAACATAAAGACACAAAAGAAACAGGAAGTAAAGGCAAGGGATCAGTCAAAGCATGAATGGTGCTCAGTATTCCAGGAACACTGAACCTACTGAAAGCTGAATCATCAGTTTTGACATGCAGGTGAAATTACAAGCTAAACAGCTGTATATTGTTTTGGTTATTTCTGTTAAGGCAACTTCAAAATTAAGTGGGGAGAAGGAATTAAAGAAAATAGTCTAATTATTCAATTTTCTGCTTGTCGAGCTGGTATTTAAATGAATTTAGCTTATGCTTTTATTTTCACATTATCTGTGTGACTTTTTCACCTACTCCCATGGTGTATATTATGCACAGTTACTAAAGAATCACAGTATCTCAGGATCATGAAGGATATCACGGTGCTTCAAATATGGTATTTCCCAAATTGAATGGCCCATGAACACTGTTCAAAATGTTTTAATAGATGCCCATAAAACAGAGGTTTTTGGGCTGTCTAAAGCAAAAACAGAATTTGTTTTGCTCATATCCTCAATATGCCAATGCCAGCAATGAAGCTTCAAGAGTGGAAGCTGGTTTGCCAGAAAAATCACTGAAACACATTTTTACCAAACACCTGCTACCACTCCCCAGGGCTGAGTTTATACGGCTGTTACATAAATGCTGGTGTCCACATTTCTCCCATGCTTATTACTCAATCTCTCCTTGAACACCTCCAGTAATGAATTCATGACTCCAAGTTTCTCCTTCACTTCTGAAAACATTTCACTGCTACAGAATTATAGTTTGGTTGCTTTTTTTCTTTCAACACTTTAATATTTCCCTTTACTGTCTTCTTGTTTGTATGGTTCTGAGTAGAATGTTGTTCCTCTGTCGGTGTTTTCCCCCTCGAGTTTCTTTCTAAATTTTCTGGGTTTTTCCAAAGCAAAATATGGAATGCTTAAGTGTAAACTTTTTGGTATTTATCCTGCCTGGTGTTTGCTGGGCTTACTGGGCCTGCAGTTTGTTATTAATTTTGGAAAACTCTGAGCCATTATTACTTGAAGTATTTCTTCATTTGTATCTACTTCCAGTATTCCAATTACATGTATGATACACCTTCTAAGACTGTCTCTGTTCTTGGATTTTTTAATTCTTTCCTAGGCAGTGTCCAGTCTATTGAGCAATGTTCTTCATTCAACAGTGTTTTTGACATTCAGTGTTTGCCTTTGACACATCCTTAGCATTTCCATCTTTCCACTTATATGACCTATCTATTGCTGCAGTTGTCCACTTTTTCATTAGAGGCTTTGATATATTAAACATAGCTATTTTAAACTTCTACTGATAATTTCAAAACCCGTGCCATAATCTGACTCTGGCTGAGGCTTGCTCTGTCTCTCTGGGTTGTTTCTTCCTGGCTTTCAGCATAACTTTTTTTTTTGGTGAAGTCAGACATGCTGTATCATGTAGTAAGAATGAAAGTAAATGAGCATGTAGTGTAAGGTTTCATGTTCATTTGGCTGAGTTGGGCTGCGTTTAAAGTTAGCTGTGGATATAGATGCCAAAGGCAGAACCACATTCCTTTATTAAGCAGTTCTATCAGAACAGTCTTGCTTATAACAAATCCACCGGTCCTCGTTCGCCCTCTGAAGTAAAACCATCTTTTATGATAGCTTTCAAAGCATCTTACAACAGCTATCATGTTTGATGTCCTTCAGTAACTCTGATCCCTGATACTCCTAGTTCCTCAACTGTTCTCCAGTAGACTGTTTCCATATCCTTTGCCATCCTGCCCCCTGCCTCTGTATACAATGGTTAATTTCTTTTTCTAATATGAAATTCAGAGCTGAACATACAGATTCACATGTGGTTTAACTAGCATTCATAGAAGCAGAACTTACATCCCATATTCTAAATACTAAGCTTATTAAAGTGTTAAACTTTAGTTTTACTAGCTACGTAATCATGTTAATAGTTTTGTATGATCAGTGATTCCCCCCACAAAGTTCTGGAGCCAGGCTCTGACGTGCATATTCCATGCTGTTAGCCTGGGAGAATCTTGATGTAGGAATCTGCACTGGAAATTTCTAAGTCAAAAAAGTGGCAATGAAAACAACGCACAATTTCACATTGTTCTCCATTCAGTTTGCATGGTGTGACCAACAGTCTAACCAGTAAAAAACATTCAAAGCTTAACATCAACCTAAAGTCCAAGGGAGTTTCAGACAGTAATCCTAAATCAGCTAAAGCTGTAAACAAGATTGTATGCATATGTGCCTTTTTCAAAGCTTCTGATAATCAAAAACTAAAAATAAAGCAGGTTAAGAATTGCCATGATTTTATTTTCTTTCTGATATTCACAGAGATATACACATACACTGTTTGTATCAAAAACTGAGTAAATTAGCTATGAAAAGTCAGTGACTAAAATCTCATTAGACATTAGACTTAAAAGGTTATTTACTGTAGTATGAAGTGTTCAGCATCTAAGAAACTATCAACATTTATTAAGTTGACTGATAATGAATTGCACACTTAATATTTGTGCATTTCATTATGAGTAAATTATAACCTAACTTTTAAACGCATAAAAGTTTACTAATTATATAAAATTTCCTGAAACACTACTTTATATGTGGGGTGAGAGGCTTAGATTTTGGAAGAGCTATATGAAACAGCTTTGTTGAGAAGTAGCAGCTTTCTCCATAACCCGATCTAAATATGACCAGATTTGAGGCATGTTTTAACAAAGAAATCTTGTGTTAGGAAGTTAAGCCTGACAAGAGTCTTATTCTGAGACTGCTGCTCTGAATGATATATAGCTCTACTTACATTTTTTATATGATCGCTTAAGAGGTTCACATTTTACCTAAATTTGATTTGTGCAGTGATACAAAAATCATCAATATTTAAAATTCTAGATATAATGCAAATCTTACACGAAAGGCAAGGTTAAGTAAATCTGATGTTTAGTTAACAATTATCTCTCCACTAATAAATAAGAATGCACACTAAAAGAACTGGAGTTAAGGGGGTCAGAGAAGACTTTTACTGGAAAATTTCCAATTTTCTTTATAATAAAAATTTCCCCTGCCATTTGTCAAACAGGCCACCAAATTTCTCCACAGGCCCAGCTACTGTAACTCATTTACCCTCATGTGAACTAACAGTCCTTAGTTTTTTTTTTCTTAAAAGTTTCTGTTTAAAATTTTTTTTAAAGTTCCTGTTTAAAATTAAGAGAAAAGGTACAATGAAAGCTAGCTAGCAATAATGTTGATGTTTTTTTCCTTAAAAATCATTTACACACAGATTTTTTAAGAGACAATCTGCATATATGCACCTATATAAAACAGAGACCAAGAGTGGAACAAAATAATTCAAAGTGTGCCTAATGCCCCAGAAAATATGGCCCCAAGGCCCCCTATAAACCCAGAACTAAAACATTCTGGAAGCCAACTCTTCATACAAAGATTATACCAGAATAGAAAATATAAAATGATACCTGTGAAGAGTATGCTTCTTAGCTCAAGTAGATACATGCGACTAAACAGGCAACATCTGTTTAGAGGCCAGATGAGAAAACAGAAGGGGACAGGAGCTAGATGAATGGTCACAGGAAACACAAGGTAGAGGTGCGCTATCACACTGTGGGATGAGCAACTAGGGTCACATTAACAGTGGGTGTATATGTTTTTGTAGGAGAAACAGATACGAATTACAAAATTTCACTTACAGCACAATAAAAACAAACAACAGTGCCTAATGGTTACCTTCACAGGGCGGCATAAACAAGTGTCTTCTGTTTCTCAGTTGTCCAAAATTTTTACAGTAAGTAATGTTTTTATGAGAATTTTGTAGGGGGAAAGAGGCAAAAAAAATTTACACTCTGTGGACTGCTTTAATAAGAATTACTCAAAAGTTCCCAATTAGCCATGAGATAAGGAACACGGACTCAAAAAGCACTTGCGTATAGGGCTGATAGCTACATACTGCAGACAAGAAAAGAAAGGTTTTGATACCATAATTTCTTCAGTTTCACACAGTAAATTCTAGAAGTCTAACTCCTAATTCCTAGGTTATTATACTTCACACTCCATACTCACTAAAAATTAACCAAGCCAGCCAGAGATCCACATAGGATGCAAATTTGTACATCTGCTTTGGTTCAACTGTTGTAAGTTTTTTACAAGAATGATTACAATATTTTTACTGTATGATTTTTAAAGGTTAAAGGAAATGCATGAAAATAACATCAGAGGCTGTTTAAATGGTATCTTAATTTTTCAGATTTCTCTTGAAGATAGTCTATTACTTAATGTCTACCTGCCTCAGTGTTCTCATTGACAAGACATACCTAGCTCAGCATAGTAACTACTTTGTATAGTTATGGCATCAACAGAAACAGGTTAATGTACGCACAGTACACAGAAGAGTAGTACTGTGACACAGAGGAAATGCTAAAAGTAGTCTCTATTATGATAAAAACAGAAATTTTAAGCTATGATTTGCCCCACCCCACCCACCCCACACACAATGGAGTTTAAATGCAATTGCAGGGTTTTACGGTAGATGGACACACACTGGTCATTTTTCACCCACATAGGGTATGGAAACATTTTCTTTACACAGCATTCAGAGTTTTCATTCAGGAAGCCAATCATCACCAAGAACAGCAAAACTAGTAAGTTATTAGAGGCTTCAAGGGCAGTTTCCAGACAACGAACATAAACGTTTTTCCCCCGATTACGACTGGAAAGGCTGAAATGAAGGAAAAAGCTGTTCCATTAGTTAGAAAGGGGCAACAATATCAGAGTCCAAACCTAGGATGACATACAGGAGGCCAAGGTAGACGTGACTAACTCAATTTAAGAGTCATGTGAGAGATGTGATTCACCAGCTTCTAAATGGAGACAGAACCCTCCATATCAGCAGAAATGCAGAAAGCTATATGCTTACTAATCTCTACCTTCTTCCTCATTTTCCTTTCATTGATTCCTCAACTTTTTTCTCTTCTTCCCTTCCAGTTTTATCTCCCTTGCCTGATCCTGCATTGTTGTGATAAGAAAAATCAACCATTAATCATGTACAACTTTACTATGAAATTTTCTGAAGGTCTGCATTATCTATCAGGCACCTTCACATTTCAAGCAAGGTTCACTTTAATACACTATATGTTGATAGCCCATTACAGCTTTTTCAACACGAAATATAGGCTTTGATGCAATCAGCTAGCAAACAGGTCACTGCTATGTATGCCACGAAGGTGCTACGGCTGGAATTCCAGTTTTGAACAGCAGTGTCTGTGCAGTTAATGTAGGTGTTAATAATTGTGATGACAACAAAGGACAAAAATCAGACATACTGAAAGTGGCAAATATTTAGGTCCATGAGGTGCTTGCTGGACTTTAGCAGCTTGTGTGTTTTACAGTGAAGGAAAACGAAAAAAGATCTTTATAACTCTGAATTTAATGCTGGGACTCAGTATCCAAATAGTCCAGTGATCCAAATGCAAAGAAATTTTACAGATACAAAAAGGACACTGCTTCTTTTATTTTTCATGAAGAGTACGATGGCAACTGACACACATCTTTTACTTTCCAGATGAAAGCTGATGAGATCATCACCAAGATCAATGTCACAATCTGTAACTGCATTCCCTAAAACCTTCTTAACCTTCTTTCCAGCTTAAAGATGTTTTCCTGTAATTATTACTTAGTTGAGAAATTAAAATTCTATTTTGGCTCTTACTTAACACTTAATTCATGATCTAACTCATTGTGTATTTTGAATAATACATGTGGGCATTGAAAGCATCAATAATTCAAGAATTTGGTAATTAAAAAAACTCGAGGAATAAAAAGTATTCCCAATAGTATGAAATCTTGTTGCAGAAATCTTCTGTATTTTTACAGGACTTTTAGGAATGCATATTGTGCAAAAGTGGAACAACACCTTTCCACAGTAAGTTCAAACTATACCAGCATCAATTTCAGTTTTCCAAAATCACACAAAGAATCTTATTCCACTGCTCCACTGTCATCTGCTTTCCCTGCATAGCCATTATGGCTCTCATGTCTTTGCTTATATGAGGACGACCAGTTAAGTTCATGAACTCATCCTAGAAAAAACACTATATAACACATTGCTGAGTATCACTATGGTCACCTCTGAAGTACTTCCCTTGGGAAACTATGCACCAATGCCAAAGCCTAGTCCGTGCTTCAAAGCAATTCTGGAACTCTATTTCCAGAATGGCCATAAAAGCTGTATTTGTATCCCTATTCAGGTCCTGACCATTATCAAAATGTCTTCTTTTCAGTACTTCCTCTTCTTCAGGTAAAAATGTCACTGGGGGCCAAACCATATGAGTAGGGATGGTGTTCCAATACAGTTATTCATTTACTCCCCAGAAACTTCCCTCACAGACAACTACACAATGAAGTTGGCACACCTGCCACTACACACAATGGCCACTCAAGAAAGAGCTTCAAAATTGAAGAGTGGACTGGGGGGGGGGAGGGGGCGCAGAGTCAAGATGGCAGGCTAAACACGTTTACCTAAATCCCTCTGGAAAACAAGACCTGAACTGATAATTAAATAGAGCCTTCTGAAAACCCAGTGAGCCCTAGGACACAGCATAGGGCTGTTACTTTGGACTTCAGACCACCAAACGGAAAACTTCCTCTCTCATGCTGACCCCCACTCTTTGTGATTACTGGCTTTCACTGACTGAGGGTAACTCACCATTTTAACTTTTTATTCTCTGTCTTGGCTGGTAGACGGAGCTGGGACTTCACTGGCAGCCAATTTGAGACGTACTACTGGCAAGATCAGCAGGTAAAACTGTCATGTTTTGAGAACCCGGCTTTGGACTCTCTGCATCTCAGCACATTTGGGTTCTCTTTCCGCCTCTGCTATTCACTGGCCTGTACCAAGGCAGGCAGTGAGCTTGTGTGAGACACCATCTTGTTCAACTGGGAGGCAGATATACCCATACAGAGGCCTCAGCTGGACCCAATTCCTAGGCTGGGAGACAGCACCTGCCCAGAGAGCGCTTTTGCAGCAGAAAAGGAATATTCTACACATCATCACCTACTGCTGGAACTCGAGAGCAGAGGCCAGCAAGGCTGTAGCCTTTCTGTATTTTGAACTAGTTTATGACATCTGGGGTTGGATATAGAGGTGCTAACTTTGCCAGCTGGGAAGAGGGACTTGTACACCTGAAAACTTGAATGACTTTGGAAGTTCTCAGACACCTTTTACCTTTGATTTTAAGACGGCCTAGAGAAACAACGGCAGTCTACCCTCATAGCATCTCTCCCATCCTCTACTGACTCACATGATCCCCAAAAAGGAACAAATTCTGGACAAAACAGTGATGAAGAAATCACCCAGGGCTGCAGAAAGCCCAAAAAACAAAGCATCAAAGAATTTCTCAAATGAAGAAACCTTTCTGAAACTATCAGAAGGTGACTACTAAAGGACTATGTAGAGAGCACTCCTAGACCTTACACAAAATGCAGCAGAGCAAAATGAAAAATTCAGGACGGTGTTCCAAAATCCAACAGATGAAGAACAAAATCAAAGAGACAGAAATTTCAATTCAAAGCCAAGAAAACGCAATGGAACAAATGGAAAAGAGCCTTTCTGACTTGGAAGACAGAGCTACTGACACCAGCATCTATGAGGTGAAAGCAGAAAAAAGAAACAAGAAAAATGAAGAAGCGTTAAGAAATACACGGGACTCTATTAAGAGGGACAATCTACAACTAATTGGAGTTCCTGAACAGGGTGAGACTCCTGAGAACACAGAGAGTATTGTGGCTGCGCAGCTGACAGAAAATGTCCCAGAAATTATGAAAGAAGAGAATATAGACACCCAAGATGCATATCAAACATCACTCAATATAGATCTCAAAAGAAAGATTCCGAGACATGTTTGAATCAAGCTTAACAAGACAAAACATAAGCAGAAACTCTTAAAGGCAGCAAGACTCAAAGCAAAGCTAACATTCAGAGGGAAACTCTGTAGGCTTTCATCAAATTTCTCAGCAGAAACAGCACATGGAGGCAATGCAATGACACATTCTAAGCCTTGAAGGAGGGGATCTTCCAAGCAAGAATTATATATCCTGCAAAACTATCTTTCAAATACAAAAATGAAATTAAGACATTTGCAAATAAACAGAAATTTAGAGACTTTGTAAAAACCAAACCTACAAGAAACGCTTAAAGAAACCTCTTGGCTTAGAAGAACAAAACTAACTTTATATTTTAGAAGCAAACACAGGACACACCACCCAGAAACCTACTCAGTTAACAAAGGCTCTAAACTCAATCAAAGCTATAACAGTGAAAGAAATGACCAAGTGATCATATTATGAAAACTACGAGGTCATCATATTAAAAAGAGGGATGTACTACAGTGGTTATACTTCTACCAGATGGAGAGGATGTTAAAAACACTGGTAGTGATTAAAATTGGGTTTATACATAGTTTATTAACGAGGATCATAGGTGCAGCCACAAAGCACAATAAAGATGCAACATATCAAATCAAGAAACATAACACAAGAGTCTCAACAACCACAAAACCAACCCTGAAAAAGGTGAAAAATCAACCCACAGAGAAGAATGTCCCAGAACAGATTAATAACAACAAACATCAACACAAAAATAAATATATCACAATGACAGCACTAAACACATAGCTATCAATAATTACATTGAATATGAATGGACTGAGCACTCCAGTAAAGTGACATCTTGGATCTCAAGACATGATCTATCCATATGCTACCTACAAGAAACTCACCTTAGACTTAAAGACAGGAACAAACTGAAAATTAAAGGATGGAAGAATATATATTAAGCTAACAATACACAAAGAAGAGCAGGGGTGGCAATTCCAATCTCAGATAAAATCAATTTTAATGTAAAATCCACCATCATGGACAAGGATGGACACTACTTATTGCTGAAATGTTCAATACACAAGCAGGACTTAACAATATTAAATACTTATGCACCTAAATACATCAAATAAACACTGACTACACTCAAAAAGCAGGCAGATCACGCCACAATAATAGTACGAGACTTCAATACTCCACTCTCAATACTGGACAGATCTTCTAGAAAAAAGCTCAATAAAGACACAGAAGACCTTACTGCCATAATTAACCAACTAGATCTCACTGACATATATAGAATTTTCTATCCATCAGTGGACAACTACACCTACTTCACCAGTGCACATGGAATATTCTCCAAAATACACCATGTGTTACAACAAAGCAATTCTCAATAAAATCCATACCACTGAATTAATGCAAAGCACCTTCTTAAATCATAAAATCATAAAAGTCTAAATCAATAGCGGAAAAAACATAGATAGAAAGTGGAACTCATGGAAACTGAACAACTTGCTCAAAAAGCCATGAGTTATAGAAGAAATCAAGGATGAAATAAAGAAATTTATGGATTCCAATGAGAACGAAAACACTTCCTACCAGAATCTATGGGATACACCGAAAGCAGTGCTCAGACGTCAGTTTATCTCCATAAAAGCACACATCTGGAAGGACGAAAGAAGAAACCAAACCAAAGAACTAACCCTACAGCTTGAGCACGAAGAGAGAGAACAGAGGAACCCCTCAGGCACCAGAAGAAAACAGATCATAAAAATTAGAGCAGAACGAAATGAATTAGAGAGTAGAAGAAGAATTGAAAACACCGAAAAGACCAAAAGCTGGTTTTTGAAAAGATCAACAAGGCTGCCAAACCATTCACTAAAGTTACTGAAGAAAAATAGGAAAGGAAACAAATAACCCAAATAAGAAATCAGAGGGGAGCTGCTATAAGAGATCCAACAGAAATCAAAAATAATCATAACAGAATACTATGAAAGTCTGTACTCTAACAAATTTGAAAAGCTAGAGGAAATGGACAAATTCCTTGATTCAAATCATCTACCCAAATTATCACAAGGTGAAGCAGACCAACTTAATAAACCCATCACAAAGGAAGAGACTGAAAAAGTCATCAAAAAACTATCAACCAAAAAAACCCCAGGCCCAGATGGCTTCACCAGAGAATTCTACCAAGGTTTTAGAAAAGAGTTATCTCCAATACTACTGAGACTATTTCACAGCATAGGAAGGGATGGAATACTCCCAAATTCACTCTATGAAGCCAGCATAACCCTGATACCAAAACCAGGGAAAGACCCCACAAAAAAGGGGAATTACAGACAAGTATTACTCAGGAATCTAGATGCAAAAATCTTCAACAAAATTGCTTCAACAGAATACAACAACGTATCAAAAAAATAATCCAGCATGACCCAGCTGGATTCACACGAGGAATGCAAGGTTGGTTCAACATCAGAAAAATAATTACTGTGATCAACCAAATAAATAACACAAAAAACAAGAATCACCTGATTTTGTCTATTGATGCCGAAAAGGCATCTGATAAAGTCTAACACCCATTCATGTTAAAAACTTTTGGCAAATTCCTCAATGCAATAAGGGCCATCTATACAAAGCCTACTGCCTACTTCATCCTGGAGACAGACTGAAACAATTTCCCTTGAGAACAGGAACTAGACAAGGTTCCCCAGGCTCACCTCTCTTATTCAATATTGTACTAAAAGTTCTAGCCAGAGCAATTAGCCACAGCCAAAGCCTAGTGCCGTTGACAAGAAATAAAGGGCATCTGCATCGGCAAAGATGTAAACATCTCCCTGTTTGCAGATGATATGATTATACATGCAGAGAATCCTGGCATAGGAGACCATATGTTGACCTGATTTAAGAAGGCTAATACCAGTCCATTTGAGCTCACTAATGCCTAGGATATAAATGCTTTTGTGTTAACATTTCATTTTTGTTGATTTCTAATTTTCACAGATTTACACTTTGTGCAGTCCCTACTCTGATTATTAATAGATATTTGCAGCTGCTGCTTCTTGAGTAGTGCCACTTTAGCAAATTAAGGTCGTAACAGCTTGACTCCATCCACATCATTAAGACAAACTCTACTTTGAGGAGGCAACTCTTCCCCAGTCACCCTTTCCGTGCCTTCCAACCTAGGACACTCATCTTCCTAGACTATGTCAGGTAATGTTTTACTGCTATTCATAAGTTTTCACTGGCTAAATCTTTTCAGAAGTAGAATGCTGCTTCTTTCTTCCAAGTCTGTCTTAGTCTGTAAACTTAGCTGAACTCTCCCTGTCATGGGTGACTCTGTTGGTATGTGAATTAATGGTAGCATAGCTTGCAGTATCATAGTAACAGGCAAGTCCCCTCCTCACCCTAGTGTGACAGACAGGTGGGGGTCACTGTGAGTTGTAATCAACTCGACAGCAATGTGTTTTGTTCATGGAGTGCTCTTTAAATCTTTTTTCAGATTCCCTCATTTTTACCATACATTTTCAGGTATTTACCTTCACAATTCTTAAACCCACAGATTAGGAAAAATAAAAATGGGGAACTGCTTTAAGTAGTCCTTTTGGTAGCAATAAAAAAATCTGAGAGCTCAATAATAAAAATATATACAACCAAGTTTATAAAAAGCATACAGTCGTTTAATAAATAATACTTTACATTCCTATTATATGTCTAAACACTCCTGCAGACTTTAACAAGCTCTAGACGCATGAATGTTTTACAATAACTACTGACATTCATATTGCTGCTTCACCTTGAGTCATTTTAACAGGCAATGTGTGCTCACTGATGTCCCCAGAGGCACAGAAGGATCTAGGGAACCACAAAAACTGAAGTGGTACTGGATTTTATGGCTTCTGTGTTGGCAAAAATAGATGTAAGGTTTCCATTTGCCTGACACTAACATCTCTGCCTCTGATATCCTCTAGGTTTGTTCTGAGTTTTAGCATCTGAGAACTGGCCAAGTAAAAGCTATAATCCCCTTTCTTAACCAAAACACTTCAATAGTCTTATAGAGCTGACTCCACTTACAGTGACCCTACAAGATGCAGCAGAACTGTCCCATGGTTTCTAAGGCTGTTACCTTTACAGAAGCATATTGCCACCTCTTTCTCCTGCAGCTGGTGGTTTCCAACTGCCAAACGTTCAGTTAGCAGCCAAGTGCTCTAAACACTGCACCATCAGGGAGCATCCTTTTACAACACAAACCCATCAAAATGTGACAAGGCAGTATTTACTCCCACCATTAGGTAAGCAGACTGCAAAGAAGAGTATGTACTTAAATGAATGAACAAATAAGTAACAGTGGGAAATAATTTCAAAATGATAGAAGTGAGGAAAAATGATGAAGCAAACATCATGGAGTCAAGATTCTTAAGATTCAGTATACAAGTAACAAAAATTTAAGAGAAAACCATAAAAAATTGAGAGGGAAAACTAAGACAATTTAGGTCTTCCCAGTAAAAGACACACAGGAAACAAATTTACCATGCAACATTAGTGAAATAGCAATATCCGAGGCACATGCTAATCAAAGTCTTAAATATGAAAGCTACTCAAAAGTTAAAACATCATCTAGGCTGAAAAAACAGAAGGACCCCCAAGAATTTTATATTCTATCAACCTGTTGGTTACAGATCAGTAGAAAGGAAAGCCACTCTTAGACAAAAAATACTTTTTCAAGTAAATTTCTTCTATATCCGTGAATTTATGAGAAAATTATCACAGATGTAAGCAAAGATGTTAAGGAGGAATTCAAAGTTTTCAATAGCAAGAAACTGGAGGCAGCATAATTGTTCAACAAAAAGTAGCTGGTTAAAGAAATAATACTTTCATAAAACAATGTGATTTAGCTTTGCTAAAATAAAAATTTGTATAATTACGCAGAAATGTTTTCATTTGAATGTCAAAAGAGTATATTTTAAAAAGCATGTATAGTATGATTCTAAGCTTCCCAATTTTGTTAAAGGTTATTTAACAGGCAGTGAGATTCTACATGTATGTATTTGCTTATCAATGGTTTCCAAATTATGGTAAGTGCTTATTACTTTTCAGACCAAAACTTTAACTGACCTATCTGTAAACATTCTTTTTGTCCACAAACTAGTTCCTAGTTTTGGTCAACGCCAAAATCACTGTTCTCATGGTCCAGATTCAGAATTTCATGTAATAGATTCCACTACTCTTCTAACTTCGGACCCAATCAACTACTGTGATTCAGCTGCTCCCTGTATCTGCCTATTCCTTTATTGTCATATTGCTACCACCCACTATAGTTCAGACCTTTACTGCTCAGTATATAATTTTTTTCTAATTAAGTCCTATTTGATCTCCCTTATTGAAATTCTTTCCGTTCTAATTCTTTGTAACTACAACCAGGTTGGGTAACAGAGACAGAGAATGCATCTGGCACCTAAGAGAAGGGTTGGCAGATTAAGTCTACCCAGAGGCAACTCTGAAGCAAGCCCTGGTGATCTACTTCCAAAAAAACCAATCACTGAACTCCCTATAGGGCACAGTTCTACTCTGACACACATGGTATCAACTCAGTGGCAAATGGTTAAAAATGTTTATTAGAACACCTCCTTCTGCCCTTTAGACTCAATCTTTTTACAAACTCATCTCTACTTATAAGATCTCTCTGCTGCTACAATAAAGATATTAACAACGGTTGTTGTTTTTATGAGTTATTAAGCACTTTTCTCTAGGTAGCGTGCGTAATTTCTCTCTCCATCACAATGTCTCATTTCCATTCCAGGAATGTACGAACACTGAGAAAAGCAGCCCTGTGTCAAAGACCTTGTCAATGATGGATCTAGGACTTAAACCAAGCCATATTCTTAACCACTAGGCTGAGCTGACTGCAACCAATGATTAAATCACTATTACTCTTTTGTTGCTGACAAGATTACATCTTTTTTGTCTTACCCAAATTTGACCTATTCCTCAAAGTAGGCTCAAATTCCATTTTTTTTATGTACTGTAATGTAGAAGAAAGAACTGGATTAAGACTAATGTCATTTGTAGCTGTAGTTCTTCCACTAGGCAGCACTGTGACCCTACATGTTCAGTACTTCTACACTGTGAGTACTGTTCCTTTGTCACATATTTGTGTTATTCTTCTACTAAAGCAAAAAAAGCAAACTGCTAAAATAATTTTACAGTTCAAAATGACATTCTTTTGTTCAAAGTGTTCAGGGGCAGATTTTCTAGAAACTAGATTCTTTGAACAAACACAGTTCATTTACATCTTTTTAAGTACTGGACTATGTTAACAGGACTCAGAAATCGGTTAACCCATTACACTGGGTCCAATATTCCTGAAAACCCTAAAATATCCCAATTAAACAATAGGCAAAGAACATGGACAGACACATCACCAAAGAAGACATCCAAGTAGCCAAAAGATACATGAGAAAATGTTCGCAATCATTAGCTACTAGAGAAATCTCACTCCACTGAGGCTGGCAATAATCCAAAAAACACAAAGCAACAAATGCTGGAGAGGCTCTGGAGAGACTGGAACTCTTCTACACTGCCGGTAGGAACGCAAAATAGTACAATCTCTTTGGAAAGCAATTTGGCACTTTTTAAAAAAGCAAGAAATAGAAATACCACATGATCCAGCAATCCCACTGCTTGGAACATACCCTACATAAATAAGGGCTGTCACACAAACAGACACATGCATACAGATGTTTACTGCAGCACTGTCCACAACAGCAAAAAGATGGAATCAACCTAGGTGCCCTGCAACAGATGAACAGATAAACAAACTATGGGATATACACACAATGGAACACTATGCAATGATAAAAAAACAACTATGATTTTAGAAAGCATCTCATAACCTGGCATCAACCAGAAGACACTGTACAGAGTGAAATCAGTCAGCTGCAAAAGGACAAGTATTGTATGACATCACTATTATAAGGACTTAAAAAAGGACTTACGCACAGAAGACTGACAGCTACAAGACGGGGGCGGGGAGGTAGAGGGTTGTTTTTAGATATTAAAACCAAAGTAACCTATGCCATTGAGTTGATTCTGACTCATAGCGATTCTACAGGTTAAGAGTAGAATTGCCCTTTAGTCTCCAAGGAGCGTCTAATGGATTTGAACAGTCAGCTCTGTGGTAAGCACACACAACACTTAACCACTATGTGACCAGGGTTTCCAGATTAGTCAACAGGAACTCAATTTGGTGAAGAGTGTGACAGCACCCACTAGAATGCAGGTCAGCATAACTGGACTACTCCGTACACTAAAAGGTTTCAACCCAGCATTTCAAAAGATAGAGTAGCAGGAAACGGGGCCTGAGGACCATGTTTTCAGGGCACAACATCAAGGTCAACTGGCATAATCAGCCTTTCGCTAGGACAGTCTTCTACACCCCATACTGCTAAGTGGCACCTAGAGTCTTAAAGCCAACAAGCTGCCATCTGAGAAACATAACTTCTCCCAATCTACCTGGAACAAATGATGACTGAGAACATTAAACACAAGAGGAAAACTGAGCCCAGGAGACAGAAGGACCTATATGATTGGGAGACTACTGCATCAGCATGAGACCGTAACTAGATGATGCTCAGCCATCACCAAAGACAGCCTTGACAGGGGACACAATGTAGAGTCCTGGACACAGCACAAGTAAAAGAAAGGCACAGATCAAGAACTCTACTTAAAGACCAGAAATGATGGTCTGACAACCTAGAGGGTACCCTGGGAACATGGCCCCGAGACTTCTGCTGCTCCAGACCTAAAACCAGTACTGAGGTCAACAGTTCAGACAAAGAATGGACTGGACTCAGGGACAGAGAGTGAGCATGTGATGTGTGTACTTTATGGTTTTACACATTTATAAAAGGCTGTCCTACTGGTTTCTTTCTAGAGTGGAGAGGAGGGGACACGTGTTTCTTGGGAGGATACTAGAAGTAAAGAGTGAAAACGAGGAATGTACTGTCACCAGGTAGGGAGGACAGAGGTGAAGAGGTGGGTATGCAAAACAGACTGTATACTTTCACTTATTCAGAATAAATTTTTTGAAAAAAACTAAATGTCTTCCAATTATTTTCATTTATTAAAGCATCATTCTTTTCTAGTTACAAAATAAACTATCAATTTAAAATGTATGAACCTTAGTTACCAAATAAATATTCACTGTCGAGTGGATTCTGATTCATTATGATCCTAAAGGACACCTCAGAAATTCCCACTTAAGGCTGTACATCTCTACAGCCTTGTAGAAGCACACTGCCACACCTTTCTCCCATAGAGTGTCTCATGGATGAAAAGTACAGATTTGTTAGAAGCCGACAAACCTTATAGATTTCTCAAAAATTACATCTCTAGTGGCTTACTATACTATCATGTATCCATTAAAGAAACATCTGGGTAGCTACCAGGCAAAAAGTACTGCTCTAGGTATTGGGAATATGGCAATGTGAAAAATAAAACAAAGTTCTTCCTCTCATGGAGTTTACATTCTAGTGGCAGCGACAGACTATAACTAAGTTTACAAATTAACAAAGCTTTAAAATTTCAAATAGTGCCTAATATCATGGAAGAAAGCCACAGGAATAAATGGTGGGTGGAACCAAAAAGGGGACCAAAGAAGGAATCTCTGAAGAGGTGACAAGGAAGATAAACTTGAAAGAAACAGAAGCCAGACAAGTAAAGATCAGCAAGAAAGAGCATTCCAAATGTTCTGCTAAGTGATCAGCAAACACCCTGGTGTCAAACGGATACTCATGATCAGTGATTTTAATAGGTAAGTGTGGGGTTTAAAGTAAGATTCAAATGTGTAATACTTAGAAGCATGCAGTTTTAACCAGGAATGTGTTGGAAGCAGATACTGCAGTGCTGTAATGGTTAGGTACTAAAGCTGTTAACTGAAAGGTTGGCAGCTCAATTCCTCCATTTCCTCCTTGGAAACTCTATGGGGCAATTCTACTCTGTCCTACAACAATGCTATGAATCACCACTGACCTCGACGGCAGTGGGTTTGTTGACGGGACCTAATCTCCACAGATCATTCTAGCTGCAGTGATACAGTGAGTTGAAAGGGAGCAAGATGATAAACTGTTAACAATTCAAGTAATGTGTGACAACCACTTAAACTACAGTTTGGCAGCAGTTATGGAAAACGTATTATTATGGTTCTACTTAGTAAGTCACAAAAGGGCTTCCATTTTACACGGCAAATTTAAGTCATGTTTGTCTTTTCTCTTTCCCAAAAAGCCACAAAAATGATACAGCAATTTACAGGCAAAAAACCACAAGGACAGATGACAGGAGATCACAGTACACTTATGTTAAGCAAGTTTAAGAAAAGACAAACAGGGTATAGTGAAAAAAAAAGACATGCATTCTGAGAAACTCCAGAAAGACTCAAGACTTTGAGGTACTAAGCTCCTTGAAAAGTAACAGTTAAGTCTTAAGGCTGGCTGTTAAGTATTAATTGAAAATTTGTACATGAAGTATGTGAAAACCATTCTGCCGTAGTGTCAAAAGATGGTAGACAAGCAACTGAGCCAAAGGAGCTGTGCACTTGGGGACTTGAACAACAGAGGCAAGAGGTTTAAGAGGTAAAGCAGTGCTCTAGAAACAGCTGTCTGTATTATCTCCCAGGAAAATTAAAGCTGTTTACTTTGGAGAAAATGTATAGTCCTAGAATACCTACAGATGATATCTGAAAGTTGTCAAAAAACGAAATCACTGAGAAACAATGCTAAGTAAATTTGGGCATTTCTACTTCACAAAAGTGTTATCTAAATATTAAATACAAGGGCAAAACATGTGCAAAATGGTTAAGGGGGGAGAATATAAAAACCAACAGACACAATAACCACAACTAACAAAAATTATCTACATGGAAATACTAGACAGTGATTGAAGAGGATGTGGAATGAGGGGTATCACTGCTAATAGGACTTCGGGAAGATTAACCACCTGCAATAATGAAAAAATGAACATTTGAGAACAGACTTGAATTGTGATATTGGAGAATACAGAATATACTATGGACTGCCAGAAAAACAAATCAGTTTTGCACAAAGCAGAGAGAGAAAATTTAGAAGCAAAGATGACTAAAATTCATCTTATTCATTGTGGATACATCATTAGGAAGGATCAATCACTTCAAGAAATGGACATTAAGGTTGGTAAAGTGGAGTCAGCAAAAATGAAGGAAACTTCCATAAGATGAACTGACTCAGTACCTGCAACAATAGGCTCAAATACAGGAATGGCTGTGGGGATGCTGCGAAACTGGGCAATGTTTCACCATGTTACACATGAAGCCCACTTGACGGCAACAAACAGCAACAAATGTGCCAGCAGAAAGGACACTAAATTCCTGTGTATACACAGTAATTAAGTATGACAGAATTGGCATTTCACAACAGTTGTAAAAACAGACTGAGTCACTGATTAACCATAATAAATGGTGAGGGGACATTTTAGTGTTATCTTGAAAAAATTAGTTTCTCATCATTTAAAAAAAAAAGTTTCACACTATAAACAAAAATTCCAAATGGATAAAATTATTTAGTGAGGAAAAAACTCACAAGAGTAGCAGAGTATACATGTAGGTATAAACTGAGAAGGCCATCTTAAGTATACCGCAAAATTCTAGAGTCTACAGGGGCAAAGATATTTCATAATATAAAGTCAGAACCAATTAGAAAAATAGTCCAAAGGAAGTAAACAGGGAATCTGCAGGAGAAATAAAAGTTAATATATACAAATGAAGGGCAACCTGAGTGAAAAAAACATTCTTTAGCCTACCAGATACACAAAAATTAAAAAGATCACCAATGTACAGTGGAATAAAATTGTGTTTGGAGGGCTTGAAGCACCGTATCAAAATTTAAACACCCATTCTCTTTGCCCCAGCTATAATCCTACTGATATATTTTGCACAGCCATGCAAACCTCCATCAACATGATGTTCTCTGCAGCACCACTTACAATGTATAAAACTGTCTGCAACCTAACACCATCAGAAGACGAACAGATTTAAAATAGACAATTCATTCTATAAAAACTATGTCCTCCTTTTAAAAAGGAGGTAGACAGAGGTTTAAACAGTTGTCTAAGGGTATCTGTATAGCATTATACCTGGGGCAGAGAATGAGTGTATAAGTTTTGATATGGTGCTTCAAGCCCTCCAAACACAATTTTATTTCACTGTACATCAGTGATCTTTTTACTTTTTGTGTATCTGACAGGGTAAAAAAAAAATGTTTTCTTAACTCAAACTGGCCCACCTGTCTGTAATACAGTGGGGGCTTGCATATTGCTGTAATGCTGGAAGCTATGCCACCAAGTATGCAGATGCCAGCAGGGTTATTCATGGCAAGCAGGTTTTGAAAATCATCAAAAAAGAAATGGAAAATTTATTCAATGGAGCACTACGCAATGATAAAGAACAACGATGACTTCAGGAAACATCTCATCACCTGGTTTCAACTGGAAGACATTATGTTGAGTGAAAGTAGTCAGCGACAAAAGGACAAATAAGATCTCAAAAACAGACTTGTGTATAGAAGAAAAGACTCTTTGACAGCTGCAAGAGAGGGGAGGGAGGGAGAGGGGAGGGTTTAGGTTAATTAGATAGTTGCTAGGTATCTGGTTGGGTGAAATTGGTGATAGCACACATTAGAAACAAGAACAATATTAAGTGGGCTTAAACATAACATGAGTACTCCTTCCATCTTAACCCAACATTGCAAGGATAGAGTAGCTGGGGCGGGGGAGAGGGTACCATCCTCTTAGGTGAAATCGAGGCCACCTGACACAACTAGCGTTTTGCTAAGAGGGATCTCTCCACCCCACGTTGGTGAGTGGTGTCTGGGATCTTAAAAGCTGCCAAGCTGCCATCCGAGGGCACAGCAAATGGTCCCAACTCAGCAGGAATGGATGCTCACTGATGACCAAAATGACATGGGGGAAAGACAACCCAGAGACAAAGAGACCCACATCAATGGATGCCTACATCGACTTGGGACCAGAAGAACTTGATGGTGCCCAGCCACCACCAGTGATAGCCGCGATGGAGCTAAGTTGAGTCTCACTGGCAACACAAGAATAAAAAGGGGTGCACCCTGAGATCCTCACTAAAAGACCTCAATTGATGGTCCAGTGGTTTCGGGGTTCCCCTGGGAGCACGGCCCCTCGCCCTGATGCTGCCCTTGACCATAAATCATAACGAAGACCCACGCTTTGGACAGGAATGGATTGGACTTGGTGATGCAGTGACCATATATTGGATGCACTTCATGGTTCTATACATCTGTAGGATGTCATCCTGCTGACCTCTGGCTGGAGGAAGGAGAGTGGATGGAGAGAAGGGAAAGAAGAGACTGTTGGGAGAATGAGACATGTATGGAGCAGAGAGGAATAGTGTGCTGTCACCGGGCAGGGAGAGCAGTTGAAGCTGCATATAGGTGTGTATGTAAATTTATACAGGAATGTACATTTTCACTCAGTTACATTAAATAAAAAATTTAAAAAGAAAAAAAAGGAAATGGAATACATTAAACACTGCTATCCTAGGCATTAGTGAGCTGAAATGGGCTAGTACTGGTCATTCTGAGTCAGACAATCACATGGTCTACCATGCCAGGAATGACAATTAAGAGGGATAGTGCTGCATGCATCCTCAAAAGATGACTTCAAGATATAACATGAAGTACAGTGCTGTTAGTGATATGATAACAGCCATGTTTATAAGGAAGGCCAGTTCAGACAACTATTATTCAAATTTATGCACCAGCCACTAAAGCCAAAGGAGAAGAAACTGAGGATTTTACCCAGCTTCTCCAGTCCACAACTGAATGAACATACAACCAGGATGCACTGATAATTACTAGTTATTGGAATGCAAAAATTGGAAAGATAGGAGGAGGCTCTATAGTTGGAAAATATGGCATTGGTAAGAGAAATGATGCTGCAGATCACACAATATGACTTCCCCAAGACCAATGACTTCTTCATTGCAAGTATTTTTTATCACGAATACAAATGGCACCTATACAAACTGATCTTGCCAAATAGAATATAAGGGAATCAAATATACTACATCTGTGGAAAGAGATGATGATAAAGCTCAAAATCATTCAGTCAGAACAAGACAAGGTGCTTCAATTTCCAGCTGAAAATGAAAATCAGAACAAGTCCATGAGAGCCAAAGTATGACTGAGTATATTTCACCTGAGTTTAGAGACCATCTGAAGAACAGATTTGATACACTGAATACTAATGACTGAAGTACCAGTTGAGTTGTGGAATGACATCAAAGACATCATAAATGAAGAAAGCCAAAAAAAAAAAAAAAGACAGGAAAGAAAAGCCCAAAGTGGATGTCAGAAGAGGTTATGAAACTTTGTCTTAAATGTCTACTATCTGCAGCAAAAGGAAGAAACGATGATATAAAAGAACTGAAGATTTTAAATGGTGGCTTGAGAAAATAAAGTATTACATATAACATGTGCAAAGAACTGGAGATAGAAAACCAAAAGGAAAGAACATACTCTGTTTCTCAAGCTGAAAGACCTGAAAAACAAATTCAAGCCCTGAGTTGCAATAATGAAAGAGTCTACTGGGACAATTTTAAATGACTCAGGGAGCATTAAAAGCAGATGGAGAGAATACACAGTCATTTTAGCAATCATTTGAAGAGGCAGAGTATGATTCACAACCAGTGGTACTGAATGAAGCAGCAAAAAACAAGGCTCCAGGCATTGACTGAGTATCAACAGAGATGTTTCAACAAATGCATGAAATGTTGGAAGTGCTGACACATCTATGCCAAAAAATTTGGAAGACAGCTACTTGGCCAATCGACTACAAGAGATCCATATTTATGCCTATTCCCAAGAAAGGTGATCCAACCAAACGCAGGAATTATCAAACAGCATCATTAACATCACACGCAAGTAAAATTTTGGTAAAGATCATTTGAAAGCAACTGCTGCAGTATACTGACAGGGAACTGTCAGAAACTGAGGTTGCATTCAGAAGAGGACATGGAACCACGGATATTATTGCTGATGTCAGATGGCTCTTGGCTGAAAGTAGAAAATACAAGAAAGATGTTTACCTGTGTTTCATTGATTAAGCAAAGATATTTGGTTATGTGGATTATAATGAATTATGGCTAACATTGCATAAAGTGGCAATTCCAGAACACTTAATTGTGCTCTTGAGGAATCTGTACATGGATCAAGAGGCAGTTGTGCAAAAAGAACAAGGCAACACTGCACAGTGTAAAGTCAGAAAAGGTGTGCATCAGAGATGTATACTTTTACCATACCTTTTCAACCTGTATGCCAAGAAAATAATCAGAAAAGCTGGACTATATGAAGAACCAGGCATCAGAACTGGCAGACATTAATAATCTGCATTATGCAGATGACATAACCTTGCTTGCCAAAAGAAAACAGGATTTGAAACGCTTACTGATGAAAGTTAAAGAACACAGCCTTCCTTATAGATCACATCTCAACATAGAGATAACAAAAATCCTCATAACTGGACTAACAGGCAACATTATGATAGACTGAGAAACGACTTTGGTTACTAACAATTTCACTTTACTTGGTTCCACCATCAAAGCTCCTGAAGACAGCAGTCAAGAAACCAAAAAGACATATTGCATTAGGAAAATCTTCCTCAAAAGACCTCTTTAAAGCACTGAAAAGTGAAGATGTCACCTTGAAGACTAAGATGCACCTGTCCCAAGCCATGGTATTTGCTATCTCATCATGTGCATACAAAATCCAGACCATGAGAAAGGAGCACAGAAGAGGAACTGATGCTTTTGAGTTGTGGTGTTTGGAGAAGAATGCTGAATATACCATGAGAACAAAAGAACAGATCTATTCTAGAAGAAGTACAATAAGAGTACTCCTTGGAAGGAAGAATAGCCAAGATTGTATCTTACATACTTTGGACATGTTGTCAGGAAGGATCAGTCCTTGGAGAAGGACATCATGCTTGGTAAAGTCAGCAAAACAGAGGAAGACCCTCAACAAGATGGACTGATACAGTGGCTGCAACAGGCTTAAGCATAAAAACAATTGTGGGCATGGTGCAGAACCAAGCAGTCTTTCCTTCTGTTGTGCATAAAGTTGTTGAGTTACAACCAATACAATGACACATAACCATAACAAGATTTCAAAAGAAAAAGACTTGCACTCTCTGACATGCTTTTCAATACTAACTTAGAAAACGTGAGGCTTTAATTTCTTCTTTAAAGAGGCAGTAAATTGTGATTTCCAATTTTCTAAGGAAAGACTAGCAATTTCAAATAGATCAATATACCTGTAAGAGGATTCATAAAAAATATGTAACACTTTAAAAATCGCAATTTCTCAAGTGGCTGTTTTTAAAACTATGAAAACACACAGTTTAAGAAGTACGCTTCCAAAAAGCTGGAATCAACCCAGATGCCCAACAACAGAAGAATGGATAGGTAAACTATGGTACACATACTCAATGGAGCACTACGCAATGATAAAGAATAACGATGATTCCAGGAAACATCTCCTAACCTGGGTTCAACTGGAAGACATTATGTTGAGTGAAAGTAGTCAGAGACAAAGGGACAAATACTGCATGGGACCTCTACAGTAAGATCTCAAAAACAGACTTGTGTATAGAAGACTCTTTGACAGCTGCAAGGGAGGGGAGGAGGGAGGGTGAGGCGGGGAGGGCTTAGTTTAGATAGTTGATAGAAATCTGATTGGGAGAAAGCAGTGATAGCATACATTAGAAACAAGAACAACATTATGCGGACTTCAGCATAACTTGAGTACTTTTTCCATCTTAACCCAATATTGCAAGGATAGAGTAGCTGGGGCAGGGGGCAGGGGACCATGCTCTTAGGCAAAATCTAGGCCAACTGGCACAACTAGCGTTTTGCTAAGAGAGCTCTCTGCACCCCACATTGGTGAGTGGCGTCTGAGGTCTTAAAAGCTGCCAAGCTGCCATCCGAAGACACAGCAAATGGGCCCAACTCAGCAGGAATGGATGCTCACTGAGGACCAAAATGACACGCGGTAAAGACAACCTAGAAGACAGAGAGACCCGCAAGAGTGGGTATCTTCATCGACTTGGGACCGGAAGACCCGGATGGTGCCCGGCCACCACCAGTGATAGCCACGATTGAGCTCGCTAGGCGGAGTCTCAGTGGCAACACAAGAATAAAAAGGGGTGCATCCTGAGATCTCCACTAAAAGACCTCAACTGATGGTCCAGCAGTTTCGGGGTTCCCCTGAGAGCATGGCCCCCGGCCCTGATGCTGCCCTTACCCATAAATTATAACAAAGGTCCACTCTTTGGACAGGAATGGATTGGACTTGGCAATGCAGAGTGACCATATACTGGTTGCACTTTATGGTTCTATACATCTATAGGATATAGATGTACCGGTCCTGCTGACCTCTGGCTGGAGGAAGGAGAGTGGGTGGAGAGGAGTGGAAAGGAGGCTGTTGGGAGGATGAGACATGTATGGAGCAGAGAGGAATAGTGTGCTGTCATTGGACAGGGAGAGCAGTGGAAGCTGTATATCGGTGGGCATGTAAATTTATATGGGAATGTACATTTTCACTCAGTCATGTTACATAAAAAATAAAAAAAAAAAGAAGTATGTTTCTTTATACGAAATGTATCATGAAAAAGTACTTAAAATTGAGCACCAAAAACTACAGACTACCTTCTTGAATACTGAACCATTTTTAGTGTCTGTACTGCCTTCTCCAAAAATATAAAACCCCAAATGTCACATTTTAATTCTCCCTATCCATGTATGTCTTCTAAGACAGTAAGTCAGGTAAATAATAGTTAATGCAGTACTTTCATCTTCTAAATGGTGAAATATGATGCTCACAGCAATCTATGAAACTGATTTTGACAATAAGCTGAATTCAATAACAACCCATTTTAGCAGTTATCTCCTCAGTAACGAATTAAAGCTCATCATTAATTTAGAAAATTTTTCAAAACACTTTACATTTTCATTTACTGCAAATGCTTTCATAGTAGCCTCCTTTAAAAGTATGGAATATTCTATTTCTGAACTGACATTTTAAATTTATGTTGCATTTTCCAAAAAAAGAGCAAGAAATGATACATCAATACCTGATCAATCACAGTTGATGTTCTAAGATGCATAATAACTGAAAACTACTCACAGTGTCATGGCCAATATGTATAAATCTTGACTTCTCAGCCTCAACTTTAAAGTGGTATTACCTACTTGGTATGAAAAATGTCTAAATATCAAGTAATTTTCACATCTTCTAACAAATGAATCATTTAACTCTAAATGACAATTTACAAAGAGTTTTAAGGACTAACATTTAAGTTTATGTGGACATCAAAGTATTTCTTTACTTGTAAAAGAATGTTTTTATATTATTAGGCTTTCTTTAAACATGATAAAATCCAGTCACGCTGAACAACAGAATTCCTAGCTCACTTAAGACTGATTCCCTTACGGAGGGAGGGGCACAAAGGGTTGGACTCAGACGGCTTTAGCTTTTGCTGTAATCTTACGTTAAGTAAAAACTGGCTCCAAATATGTCTTTTTTGATGTAGTGTAGTGACCTCACTCTCGAAGCAGATTCCATGTGTTTTAAACAACACAATACTAGCTTTTTGTCACCCTGGGCCTCAGTTTCCTTATCTGTCAAATAGGGTAATTAACACTTTCTTGCAGTATACGATTGGTGTTAAGATTAAGGGACTTAACATATGACGTGTTTATAACAGTATCTGACACATGGTAAACACTATCATTATAATCATCAGCAGTCTCTGCATCTATGTCCATCACCAACTATGAAATCTGGCTGGAAAACACTACGGAAAGAGGCAGATGAGGGTGGTGGTGGTGTTATCCATTTTCTAAACTACATTTTCACCATAAATTCTTATTTATATTCAGTAACAAATGACCCATCGGCACAAGTAAGAAAGCAGTGAAGAGAAAGGAAGTTTCAGTTTTGTCTTCAACTTTCAAAAAACATGAGACAATACAAGATTTGGAGTTTGATATTTATTTTTAGCAGGAAGAATATGCTAATGGCATGATGACATCATTAGAAGATACGCCATGTCCGATACCTGCAACAGAAGCTCAACAGAAGTTAAAGACACTAGACCAAAAGACTAAAGACAAAAATTATATATGACATTACTTACCCTTAATTCTGTTAACAATAAAACAAGTAATAATATTAAGACTCTGGAGTTCAATCTTAAGATCAGACACTGGTAAGTTAACAAACAAATTAGTCTTTTAAATAAAAATTTCATCTTTTGTTTTCTTTTTCCTTTCTTTACAGAAGTGGCCAACCTCTCCAAAGATATACAGCATGGTAACAACAGCTACTCTCCAAGGGGCTGTCTTTACATAGGAGTAGAGCAGACTAAGAAGAGGTAGTACTAACACCCCAAAATTGCAGGGTGGTAGAGCTTTGCTGCTGATACTCAAGGAGTACTCAATAACTGCTCTCCTTGGTAGCAACGGTAACCCAATCTAAGTATCATCATTGGCAAAATTAGGGATTGCTGAGCCAAAAGCTAATCATTAATAAATAAAAACATCTGTACACCTTCAGATTTACAGTGAATGGTCTCTCAATAAAGGACTCCAGACACAGAAATTCTGCAACATAAAATAAGAAACTGCTACAGCAATAAACAGTTAAAACAAGAATTAGTCAACTGCAAGATTCATTTAAATATGACCAAATACGGCTCATCCAACCCTGACAATGACTACTCTGGTCAAAGGAAAGAGGAATGTTTCTTTTTTTTCATTCCTGCATCCTCAGGCTTCTGTCAACAGTACCATTTCTCAATTAGAAAGGAACAATGACTCTCCACTCAAGGGTGTGTGTGAGTCACACGAGGGTAGTTAAGCATCAGAATCTGGGGTGGAACAAGAGAGTAATCTGAAGCTCATTCTCCTAAGCAAAATTAATTAATTGTTAATGAAGGAGGAAGACTGGGGACTAGCACATTCACAACAAATTCAATGTTCAGAACAAGTCTTTTCTTTTTAAATTGCATACCTACAAGGTCACTATGAGTCAGAATCTGCCTGATGGCAATGGATCTACCTAAAACACCATACATATTTAGAACAGGAATTAACAAATCTTCCTATAATTTACTGCAGTTAACATCAGACTTTATGCCAACTGCTATTTTCCCATTATCTTATGCTTGAAGATAAAGGCTTAAAGTGATAAATTATTACTGCATGGAATTTCATATGAATAATTACAAAATGTAACTAATTCTGCTAATTTTAAATTTCTAATTTTATGTAGGCAGGTCAATTTGGTTCAAATAAAAGCCAAGGAAACCCATTAACACAAGGAAACGCTTACCTGGGCCACTGTCTAAAAGAGCATATGTAGCAAAAAAAATGCAAACTGTATAGGTACATTAAGATATCTTAAAATTCCTACTAAAAAGTAGAATAAGTAAGCACTAAAGAATGAAAAGGTTACGCACTTCCAATTTATGCTCTTTCTCTGCAAGGGCTTCCTTTTGACAACGAAGGAAATCTGATAACATCCGAGTGAGTTGCTTCCTATCATCTATTTCTGCAGCCAATCTGCCATTGTAATCTGCCAGCAACATGCAAGCATCCTCTACCATTTTAGAAAGCCTCTCTCCAGATTCTTTATCTAAAAAAAGCATAAAAACACAACTGTTACACAAGAAAAACAATGCCATGTGTTGTCCTCTTACCCCCACTCCCCAAAGAGCTCTAATCACACTTTCTTTTCTTACCTGTGATTTTATCCAGCAGGGACACTTCCTGGACTTCAACAGGTAAAGAAGCTATCCTCTGATGAACTGCTGCATCACCAGAAGCTGCATTTTCTAGATCTTGTAATGCTCTAACAAGATCTAGAGTCTAAAAAAGTTACAGAACTTCAGAACCAAAATAAACACATTAAACAACTACAAAAAGTTTCCTCTTTTTTTAAATAGTCTTTAATCCTTACAGACTGTTTACTAGCTCAAAGCTTCAAATATAAACTGCTTCATAAAACAGCCCATTTCTTCTACATGTTAACAAAACGAAGCTACATTACGCTAGGTGTTGGAAATGTAAATATATCAGGTCCCTAGGCCTTGAGGCCTCTCCCTAGCCTCCTCAGGTCCTCCAGCAGTGAACCAATCTTTACAGTGAAAACTGAAGCTCTTCTCCAGGGTGACTGAGTCAGCCTCAGGAGCAGTTATTAATCAAACAGGTAGCTCAGCTGAGGTCTTGGCTGAGAGTCTTGGTCTGATTCTTTCTGCCTCCCTACTACTCAGACTGATAGAAATCCACAGTCCTCTATAGTAATTGATTTCATCTTTCCTCTTTGTTCCTCTCATCCGGAAGACTGCCTTACCTGGCCTTTGGTCTCCTGCAGTGAGTTTGGGTCCAGTCCCCCAATCCCACAGAGCACTCTGAGTTCCTGTTATCCTACACAGTACTAGCTTCTGGTAACTCATGTCCGCTTCTTGACCAGAGCTCAGCAGAAATCACACTTTGACCCAGTATACCGAGTTTGTGTGCTGCTGTACAATTTCTAGCCCAGGGAGATATTTACCTGGCTTTAAAGTAGTTAAGCCTTCATTTTCTCCTTTTAAATTGTACCTGTTTCTCCTGCATGTTTGAAACCGAGGAAGAAGAGCCTTAAAGACTCAACACTCACTTAATGGAAAGTTCAAATGTCTTGCTGGAATCATTTGTTGGTTAAAGAATGCTATACCATATCAACACAGAACATGACCATGTGAGAAATAAGATAATGATTCTAATCCATCTTCTTTTTCCACAGACCTGCATGGTTCTATATAGTTTCACAGAAATGTATGAATATATACTTGTCACTGTAATATTCATTTTCCATATCTAAAAGCAAAAATAGTTAAAGGGACAATATTTATCTCTGAGAATGAAACATTTAATATACCTAAATCATATAATAAAACTCACTGCTGCCGAGTTGATTCCAACTCATTGCGACCCTACAGGACACATTAGAACCGCCTCACAGGATTTACAAAGATGTAAATCACTACTGAAGCAGACTGCCACATCTTTTTCCCTTGGAGGTACTGGTGGGTTCAAACTGCAACCTTTTGATTAGCAGCCAAAAACTTGAACCAATGTACCACCAAGGCTCCCCTATAATAAAATACTCTTTTTAAATAATGTTTCATTTATTTAAAAGGCAATTTTAAATAGTGGCTATCTCACCAGACCTAATCATACCCACCAATTAGATATCCTCCATGTAAAATATAATTGCCTAATATATACAACATTAAACGTAATTTGTTAACCAGAATAGTTACATTCACATAGCGTCTTTCCTATATGCAAAATTATAATAAAAATAAATTTACAAAAATAAAACATCAAAATTAATAAAGTTCAAAGGCCATATAAAGTTAAAATAATGTAATTCTTTCAACAAAGAAAAAAGTCTACCTGTGGTGGTTCACTTGGAGATCCCAGAGAAGAGCAGTTTTCATTTTCATCCACTTTTATTTGTTCATAAGTTCGCTTCCTAGGCTTCTTATCACCATCTACAATGAAGTATCATTTAAGTTTTAATGAAAGAATACATTTTTATTGACGAGATTATGATTTAAAAAATTACATACTTACATAGAGCTTGCTTAAGCTGTTCTAACACATCATTTTCATAAACAGACCTTTCCTCCCAAATAGATAAAACTCTTCCAAGGTGCTTCTTACAACTTTCATCAGTTTCACTAAAGAAAAAATAGAAATATTAATAATAAAAAAATACTTGTGGTACCGAAAACTTAACAGTAATTTTTAAATATAATCTGACATTCGTTGTCTGAAGAAAATCACCCAAGTATGTACATAGCATCACTATGTGGTCAGCAGTACAGAGGTAAGACGATGACAACAAACATATTCTTGGCTTTCATAAAAGAGCTTATTATTAAACAAAAAATTACGATAACTACAAAAGTGTTAGTACTAGCCACTTGGGATTTACATAGAAGATGCTTCTAGTTTAATGGGAGCTGAATGTGAGGTTAAGGGAGGTTTTCTAGTAGGTGATTTCTTACATCATTCAACAAGTACTTATTGATCAAGGCACTGTCCTTGACAGCGGGGATACAAACGGGGCTTTTATGGCAGCTATTGCTTATAAATGCTACAAAAGAGAACAGGTGTCAAAGAAGGCCATAAGAGACTTCACTCTGTTTAAAAGACGTCAAGAAGTTATCCGAGGAAGTAGTATTTAATCAGAGTTCTGAAGACTGGATATATGGATGTACTTTATTCTTGGGAAACAAGAACTACCCTCAATCACTCGCTACCTGTGTCATTATCATCAACACAGACTAAGCCATTATTATATTGCCTGGATTACTGCAACAGTCTTCTCACCGGTCACCAGCCTCTACTCTTTTGATTCTCTACAAAGCATTCTAGTAATGTAAATCAGCATTGCTGCTCTTAATCTCCCAAGAGCTATTATCATACCAAGAATAAACTCCTAAATCTATGCCTTAAGATTAGCAGGCTAACATAACTGCTTCATGGCTACCTTTCAATCCATATAACCTCACATCTTCTCCAATATCAATCACCATGCTGATCCTCGAATATTCCCAGTGCATAGCTATGTCACTGTCTGCAAGTAGTCCCTCTACCTAAGATACTTTCCCCCTAGATACTCAAACGGTTCATACTTCATCTCTTCCTTTAATCTCTCTTCAAATGCCATCTTCCCAC
Organism: Heterohyrax brucei; assembly: GCA_028571685.1. Taxonomy (NCBI): domain Eukaryota; kingdom Metazoa; phylum Chordata; class Mammalia; order Hyracoidea; family Procaviidae; genus Heterohyrax; species Heterohyrax brucei. Next base: position 45,612,504 of record CM053152.1, read on the forward strand.
AGCTGTCCTTCTTTACCACACTATGTAACTGAGCATCTTCATAGCTCAAACCCTTCTATTTACTTCTTGTAGATTTCTTCACAGCACTTGCTATCTAATATTATGTATTTATTTGTCTAATTATTACCTTTGTCACTCACTGAAATATATGTTCTACAAGAACAGAAATATGTCTTGTTCAGTACTGTATCCTTAGGGTCTAGCACACAGCAGGCAACAAATATTTATCGAATTCTAGGGAGAGGTAACATATATAAAAGCCTCAAGACAGAAAGACCAAAGAGAGGGTCAGTTAATTTAAAGCTGTTCACTATAGACTATGTATGGAAGAAATGTGAGACATGAGTCTGGGAAGGTAGGCAAGGCCAAGAAGGAATATCTTAAGTCTTGCTGAGGACTTCAGACTTGACTTCTAGGGCAATGAGGGCCATTCTTCAACTCCTGACTGTGATATTCTAAATGGATTAAGTAATACTGGATGCATAAAGCTCAGGTAGAAGCTACTGCAATCACACAGAAAAGATATTACGGTAACTGGAACAGAAAGAAACCCAAGGAACCAAGGGAACATGTACTACATACGAAAGGGAGTAAGGAGGGTCAGATAACATCTAATTCCTTGCTTGGTAACTGGGATATAAAGTGTTACCATTCAGAGAACAAAACCTTGAGGTAGAACAAGTAGGACAGGAGAAAGGACCTAAGGACCTAAGGACCTAAGGACCTAAGGACCTAAGGACAGAGCCAGCATGAGCTGTTCGGGAAGCGTTCAAATAGAAATGGCAACATGCAGTTAGACACAGAAACCTGAAGCAAAAGAGAAAAGACAAGTGGACTAGAGTCTAAGACTATCAGTCATTAAGAATAACTAAATACAAGCAGCGTTCGAAATCACCCCGTTGGCAAGCAAAGAATAAGTCCACAAGAAAGCCTAGGATACAACTCTTAAGAAATACCAAATTGTGAAAAGACAGTAAAAGACAATATTTAAACTGAAGGATAAATACTTAAGAATGAGAGCAATATACACCAATACTTCACACTCTAATTTTTCTTACAGGGCATCTATTGTGATTAAAACCAAACCAAATCCACTTCCATGAGTCGATTCAAACTTAAAGCAACCCTACAGGATAGAACAGACCTGCCCCACAGAATGTGCAAGGAACACTTGGTGGATCTGAACTGCCGATCCTCAGTTAGTAGCTACAGCACTTAGCCACTATACCACCAGGGTTTCCACTCAAAGCACAGAGTGAGTAGATTTTCATCCTTATATCATCCAACACATATATATCATCACTTACTATTAAACTCTATAATTTACAGTGATCTAGTAGTCTAGCCCATTTAACAGTCTAACAAATATTAGCATATAACTTTTCAAAACAAGCATTTTAAAAGGACCTAAGACAAAGTATAGAAGCTTCTAATCCCAGAATTTTCTGCACCAAAATAATTCGACAAGTTTATAATTCTTTTAAAAACATATATATTTCTAAAATACTTCAAAATGTTATGTCAAATACCCATTTATCAGAAAACCTAAAAATCATTAAAAGCAATATGGGGAAGCCAAGCCAGCCAGAAAGCAGTACTAAATTTATTCAGAAATATTGGTTGGAAGACTGACAGCTTTTAAATATCCAAATTTTCAGTGCAAGGCCTGCATTCATTCTTAGTAAGTTCATTCTGATAAGGCAATTACGTTTTGTCTCCTAAAGGAAAGCTGTAATTCAAGTACTCCAAATACCCAACTATTAGTTCGATTTTTTTTTTCCTAAACAGAAAGTATTTAATACATTTACACATGCCACTTATATTTAGGTCTTTTCAAATGAAAGTCTCAGAGAAATACATTCTTTTTTTTTTATTTTAATGGCTAAAGGCAAATTAAGCAAAAGGACATATGTGCATTTAAAACAGATTACCTAGTACCCAAACAATTATCATACCTTGAAACATGCTTAAAAGCCTCCACTATAACTGGTGCAAAATCTTTTGTAAACTCCGGCCCCTTCCTTTTGCTGTTCTGAATGACATCATTGGCTAGGTAGAGAAAAGTAAGCTTCCTGTTTGGTTTGGCTGAAAAATAAAAAGTTTAAAAATTTCCTTAAAATATCCACACTTCACTTGGACAACTTTCTCAATGACTCAATTAAGCAATTTAAGAATAACAACTACAAACCTTTATGTCATGTTCAATTCTAATTACTAATGTGATTAACAAATTTATCAAGCCACTGCTGCTATATTTACCAGGATGACTACTCTGATTTCTGCAGACCAAATCATGCGAGAAAGAGAGAGTTCAAAGAAGGAAGAGTAGGTCAGTGATAGATCTGTCTCCTTGGCAAGTTTACTCAAAATCACTCAGAACTACACAACGTTCTTGATTCCTAGTCTTATCATCATGCTCAAACTACCAGCTATACATAATGAAACCTACATACGTGTGTAAACATAATAAAATCATTACAAACTATATGAAACACAGTCACTTAAGATGATTGGTTATGCTATTAAACTGGTACCCTAAGGCTCCGACTGAAGTTAGGATTTGTGTGAATACTTAGGTTGATTTAAAATCAATGATTATTATGAAACAAAAAAAGAATACAAAGGAGACTCTCTTTTGGATTACATTTTTTGGCGGGGGGGGGAGCCTAAACATTGCCCATTCCGTGTACCTAACATTTATGTTCTTAACATGGCAAACACTTACTGCATAAACAAAAACACTCTGGGAATATCACTTAAATTCACGGGCTACTGCTAACCTCAAAAATAATTCTGAATAGTTTCTAATACAACACACTAAAGTAAAAATTTTTTTTACAATTTCAAAATATTTTTCCTAATGTATTCCAGAGGACAAACATGCGCTAGTCAGGGATCTAAATACCAAGATATTTTCCTTTTCTTCCTTGTGGAACTCAGACTGAAATGTAAGAAGTAACTAGAAATCACCACAACTTCTAACTTTTTGCAAATTTTCAGGGGGCATAAATCTACTTTCATTTAAAATGATGCGAACCTTTACAAACAGCAAGCAACGCACAAATGGAACTAATCTCAATACAATGAGCCTTGGTGCCAGCCAAGCCAGCCAAGTGCAGGGACTAATATATTTTGCTACTAACCAAAATGCCCACGGTTTGAACCTGCTGCTGTGAGAGAGAAAGATGTGGCAGTCTACATCCTTCAACATTACACCCTTGTCAATCCTATGGGACAGTTCTACTCTGCCCAGTAGAGTAGCTATTAGCCAATACAGACTTGACGGCAACAAAATAATGAAAGTAGGCAATGCCAAAAGAAAATCACAAAAGTGGTTTTGACAGAATTTTTGTAATGTTTAGAATAACAGAGCCACAAACTGTTACTAAAAGAAGCACATAAGTTTAACAGAAATGGCAAACAAATCACTTCATAATTCCTTTTAAAAAAAAATCTACTGGCAACAGAACACAGAGCTAAGCAGTGGCTCTACCCAGTCAATTCTGACATTACTGTTGTTAATGAGATGACTCCCTAAAACTTATTTTCCAAACCTTTCACTAAAGTTGTTATTGTTGTAAGTTGCTGTAAAGTTGGTTCTGGCTCATGGTGATCTTCCGCATAACAAAATGAAACACTCCCAGTCCTTCACCACTTTCATGACTGTGGATGTGTTTGAGTTCACTGTTTTGGCTACCGTGTCAACCCATCTCACTGAGCGTTTCCCTCATTTTTTGGCTGACCCTCTACAATACCAAGCATCATCTCTTTCATGATATTTAAAGTAAGTGAGCCAAAACATCACCATTTCTTATGAACATTCTACTTGTATTTCTTCTGATACTGGTATGTTCTTCTTGCAGTCCATTGTTTACACAGTATTCTTCGCTAACACCACAAAACAGGAACACATCAATTTTGTCCAACTTTTGCATGCAGTAAGGTAACTGAAAAGACCATGGCTTAGAGTAAGTACATCTTAGTTATCCTAGTGACATCTTTACTACTACTTCATCATTTACCATGTTTATTGGTCTAGTTGTTGAGGGTTTTCGGGTAATTTAACAAACATCTGTTTAATGTTTATCAGCAGGTTCACCTACAGTGGACAGGATTTAGCAGAGCTTATTGCCCACAACAGATTAGAAAGAAAGACCTGGCGATCTACTTCTGAAAATTACCCAGTGACAACCCTATGGATCACATCATCTTTCTTGCTTGCTCTGAACACATCATTAAGAAGGATCAATCGCTGCAGGAGGACATCATGTTTGGTGGAGAGGGGAGAAGGCAAGGGAAGCCCCTCAGTGAAACACAATATCCACAACAGTAGACTAGAACATGCTGGCAACCATAAGAATGATGCTGAGCTAGGTAACATTTTGATCTGTTGTATATAAGGTTGGTATGAGACAGTCAAGTTAGCAACAGCTACCTATCTGCCTGCCCCCTCAACTGCCTGTCTGCCAGGGACCAGGTGGGCAGACACCAAAAATAGTCTTCCTATTTAATTAAGTTTGCAGTTCTATGCAAACTGGCACAAGATAGGCCACATCACTAGAATTGTTAGTCATCTTTTTTCTAAGTAATCATAAATATAAATGTATGTGTGCATACTGTTATATATTTATACCAATAAAGCATACACCAAATAACCACTACTCCACACCAAAATTACAAGGCACTGTTTTCTTATACCTCATCTCCCTGGACTAAATTTAAGCTCCTTCTGGGTAGCAGCTATAGTCCTTTGCCACGAGACCTTGCATATACACTGGTGTATGAGAACACAATATTACTGAAAAGGGCACAGCAATAAAGTTTGATTCATTACACAGTAAGAAAAAAATTACACAACCTCACAAACAATTCAATTAGCAGGCTTCAAAAAGAAATTAGAGTCTGGGTTACTATACAAACCATTTGAAACAAGCAAGATGTAAAAGGATAAAAGAAATGCCATCTAGTTTTACTTGTTCATAATCAGAAAGGGGTAGGAGCATTACTTACCTTCTTACAGTGTACAAACCACAAGTGTATTCATTTTGGTAAGACAAAATTTCACAGTCTAAGTTAATCACTTGTGCTTATATAAAGACTGACATTTAAAGTCAATGTCGACAACAATGCTAATAAATACAACAAATAGCTAAAATAGTGTGCTATCTGTTTTTTTAAAAAAAAACACTTTTCCCAGGGGAGACCTTCTTCATGAAAACAGGCAGCAAAATACTAAATACGCGAATACACACACACACACACACTCATCTCCACACACACAGACATTTACGCTGGGAGGGAACATTATTGCAGGTATCTGCAGCAGGAAATCAGGAAAAACACCACTGTCTTGAAACAAAAATCTATTCAAGATTTATTAACAACCATTGGCTAATTTCATTTATAAACTGAATCACCACACATTAGAAAGATGTGCTACACACTCTGCTTGTGGAGTAAACGGCATGTTAAGACCTTTATCTCAGTGGAAATATAAATGCATTTAATCAAAGGATAATTAGGATCACTAAGATCTCATGCCATTCACTCAACAGATAATTATTTGCCATCTACTATGACTATAGATAGAATCTCTGGTTGCACAGTGGCTAAGCGCTACAGCTGCTACCCCAAAAGTTGGCAGTTCTGATCTGCCAGGTAGTCCCGGAAATCCTACCAGACAGTTCTACTCTGTCCTTTAGGGTTGCTATGAGTTGGAATCAACTGGAGAACAATGGGTTTTGGGGGTTATATTTAAGGACACTGCGTTAGGAATAAAACAAGATAAAAAGTTAAGTTTCTAAAAGCGTTTTTAAGCTGTAAGTATAAATATGCAATGAAACACTGGTAGAAACAACTTTCCAGGTAAAAGCCCAAGTGCGTGATCTAATGAGTGCACTGTTCATAATGTATGAGCACGTAATGGAGTATGAAGCTGGAAAGGAGGTAGGACCTTAAATAATCAAGTTAACAAGTTTCAGCTTAAGTTTTAAGTAAAAAGAAAAGTACTAAGGTTTCAGAAGCAGGGAAAGATACCTTCCGATGACTCAGGAATGTTGGAAAGATTAAGCAGTAGGCATATTTCAATCAGAAAGAAAGCATTCAGAACGCAAGTTGTATTAAGGGGAACTTTCCCTTTCATGGCCCATATTTAACCAACCCTACGAATTCAGAGTCCTGATAATGTAGTAGTTAAGAGCTCCAAACTCCTTGGTTTCCATACGCTGCCTAAAGTCCCACTACAGCTACCATCCCCACACAGCACCTCTACTTTCAACTCTGAATACCCCCTCCCAACCAAACTCTCATTCTCTTAGTTCAGGAATGCAAGGAGGTGGATCCAATTCAGGCTGTTAACCCCTAGAGATAATGTTATACCTAAGAATTCATAACAAAATATAGTACAACAAATTGAAATAGAAAACATTTTTAGTGGAAATAATTTTTTGAGGCAGAAAAGAAAGTTTATACTGTGTAAAAGTGCATATATCCTGAGTGTGTTCTCTGAAGTGGTCTGCTTCTAAAAACTACAGATTAACAGCTTCAAGATTTTTCTTCCCTGCCCCAGTGGCACTGTAGGGACGAGGACATGTTCAGGAGGGTGGATAGTAGTTTTAAGACACAAACTGCTTTCATTTACTAATTTCCTACGCCACAGACAGTACATAATCAACAAATTATTCTTTAAATGGAATTCAGTATGTCCTGCACTGGACAAACTGTTCAGTCAGACACAGCTGGCTGTTTCTCAATAGCTGAGGTGGGTGAAAAACTAATAGAATAGGTGTATCTCTCTTCTACTGGCAAGATGCCTCAGACATTCGGCAGTCCACCCGAGGGAAGAGTTCAAGTTTCCACTTCAAACAACACACTAGAGGTTGATCCTGTCATTTCATGTTTTAAAACTTTCAAAGATTTTCTATTGTGTGCAGACTACATTTAATATCCTTAACATGATAAAAAATGCCCTCCTTACAAGATATGTTTGTGCCCTCTATGCTACTCTCTTCACACGCTGCCCTTTCAACTTCCCGAACTCCTATTCAGTCTTCAGACCTCACATAAATAGGTTTCTCTAATATTCCTTGACCACTCAATCCACAAAGGTTAGACAGCGCTGAAACAGCTCTCACAGCACATCATACTTTTCCTACAGAGCACTTATCCCAAGTGTAATTATTTCCATTTAATGTAGTGCTTACCAATAAACTATGAAAGCAGGACATGCTGCTCTCATCTACCAGCCTATGGAATCTAGCCCAGCAACTGGTACATAATTTGTTCAGTATTTACTGAATAAATAAATTTGGGCCTCGAACTGTACCTTTGTTCGTTCCATTAACTTAGCTTCTGGTCATTAGCCTCACCCACTGTCTCAACTGGGGGAACACACGTAAAAAATGACTCTGTTCAGATTAGAAATTCAGATTATGAAAGGCAAAATTTCTCACAGATCTAGTTACTTTTGCCATTTTGCTGCCTTCATTCTAAAGTTCTTAGAAATAAATAACCTACAGAAAAATGGGCAAGTAATGTGAATAGGAAAAGAGCCCCGCACAGTGCTTAAAGGCTCAGCTGTCAACCAAAAGGCTGGCCAGTTGAAATTCAGCACCCTCTCCTTAGAAGAAAGCTTATGGCAGTCTGCTTCTGTAAATACTGCAGCCTTGGCAACCCTATGGGATAGTTCCACTCAGTCTTCTAGGGTCACTATGAGTTAGAATTCGCTTGACTGCAACAGGTTTGGTTGGGGCTTTTTTTTTTAAACTTGAAAAGGAAATTCAAATATTGTCATGGATTGAACTGTGTCTTCCCTAAAAAATTTGTGTAGCCATGTGCCTGGGCCATGATGCCCAATATTTTAGGGTTGTCCTCCATCTGGTGATCTTCTTATGCTATATGTTAGAGGATTAGGGGGTGGGATTATAAATCCATTCTTAAGATTACCTCCCTGCTCCACTGTAAAGAGAGTTTCCCTGGAGTTTGGCTTTCTACTATCCTTATCTTTTCATCCTACAAGAGATAAAAGGAAAGGGAAGCAAGTAGAGAACTGAAAATCTCACACCATCAAGAAAGCAGCACCAGGAGATGAGGGCATCCTTCATACCTGAGGTTCCTGCACCAAGATACTCCCTGAACAAAGACTGATGCAACACAAAGACTTTCCTCCAGAGTTGACAAGGTGGAAAGCCTTCCCCTGAAGCAGACACCCTGAATTCAGACTTGTAACCTACTAGATTGTGTAAGAATAAACTTTCCTGTGTTAAAGCCATCCAGTATGTGATATTTCTGTCACAGCAGCACTAGCTGACTAAAACAAATATAAACAGGAAATAATAAACACTAAACAATGACAATCAAAAACCACTTGCCATTAGACTGATCAAGATAAAAGTCTAACACTAAATGTGGCAAGGTACAACTACCACCTCCAGATACTTAAAATATTTGTGGCAAAAATATAAATTGGTGTAACCTCCTAGAAAAATAATCTGCTAGTACCTGTCAAAATATAACTGCAGGGGGCGGAGTCAAGATGGTGGACTAAGCACAAGTCTGTTTCTATCCCTCTGGAAACCAAGACCTGAATTGACAATTAAACAGAGCCTTCTGAGCACCTAATCAGCCTCAGGACACGGCACAGAGCTGTTAATTGGGACTTTATACCATTCAGCGAAAAACCTCGTCTCTTTCGCTGACTCCCACTCCTGGCGAGCCCCGGCTCTCACGGACGGAAGGTAAACGCACCAGTTTGACGTTTTTTTCCTCGGTCTTGGCTGGCGGGTGGAGCTGGGCCTTGCCCAGCAGCTGGACTCAGACACGCTGCTGGGGGGATAGGTAGGCGAAATTCCCATATTCTGAGAGCCAGGCTCGGGACTCTGTTAATCTAGACACTTTGAGCCTTTCGTTTTGTAGCTGCCTCAGTGGGGTTTGTGCAGAACTCCGTGGTCAGGGTGCGGGACGCCATGTTGGTACCGAGATTTTAGCGGGACCTCGTTCTTAGCCTGGGAGCCAGCGCCTGCAAAACAGGACAGCGCTTCTCCATCAGAAAAGTAGTGATTTTGCATAGTGCTGCCTACATTGGGGGCCCTGCAACAGAAGCAGAGGAATCGCTGCCTCTGGGCACCTTTAGGCCCTCGGTCGGCTGCCTGTGTGGAGGACGCCATCTTGGGTACGGTGGCCGCAGCTGGACCTAATTGTTAGCTTGGGAGCCAGAGCCTGCCCACAGGAGAGCGCTTTTCTATCACAAAACCAGTACTCGACGCAGTGTTGGATAAGGCTAGGCCCTGTAAGCAGAGGCCACCAAGGCACTAGCAGTGCTGTATTCTGAACTAGTTTGTTATCATCTGGGGTTGGATGCACTGGCGCTTACTTTGTCAGATGGGAAGAGGGACCTCTACATCTGAAAACCTAACTGACTTGTGAACTGGTCAGATACCTTTTGCTTTACATTTGAAGACAGCCCAGAGAAACACTTGCAATCCATCCTCACAGTACCTCTTCCAGCCTCTATATACTCACATGGGACCCAAAAAGCAACAGACAATTGTGGCATACAAGCAATCACTAATGGCCTCAGAAGGCTCCCAAACAAAGCAACCAAGGAGTTTTCCAGATGAAGAAACTTTTATGAAAGCATCAGGAAGTGAATACAAATTGATTATATACAGAGCCCTTCTAGACCTTATGCAAAATGCAGCAGAACAAAATGAAAAATTAAGCAAGTTGTTCGATCTGATGGAACACCAGTACTCTGAAATCCAACAGATCAAGAAGAAAATTAAAGACATAGAAACTTCCATGCAAACCCAAGAAAACAGAATGGAAAAAATGGAAAAAAAAATTTCTGACTTGGAAGACAGAGCTACTAATGCCAGTGTCTATGAGCAGAAATCAGAAAAAAGAAACAAGAAAAATAAAGAAACATTAAGAAGCATGTGGGACTCTATTAAGAGGAACAACCTTCGATTAATTGGAGTCCCTGAACAGGGTGAGACATCTGAGAACACAGAGAGTATTGCTGCTCAGCTGCTGAAAGAAAACTTCCCAGAAATCATGAAGGAAGAGAATATAGACATCTCAGATGCATATCGCACACCACCCAATATAGATCTCAAAAGAAAGACTCCAAGACATATTATAATCAAGCTTAACAAAATGAAACATAAGCAGGAACTCTTAAAGGCAGCAAGACTCAAGGCAAAGCTAACATTCAGAGGGAAACCCTGTAGGCTCTCGTCACATTTCTCAGCAGAAACCATGCTGGCACAGAGACAGTGGCACGACACATTCAAAGTCTTGAAGGAGAAGAACTTCCAACCAAGAATTATATATCCTTCAAAACTGTCTTTCAAACATGAAAATGAAATTAAGACATTTCCAGATAAACAGAAACTCAGAGACTTTGTAAAAACCAAACCCAAACTACAAGAAATATTGAAAGAAGTTCTTGGCTTTGGCTTAGAAGAACAAAACCACTAACTTTATATTTTAGAACGACACACTACTCAATACTCATTTAGGAAAGGCTCCAAAGTAAATCACAGCTTTGATTTGGAAAGAAGCAATCCAGTGATCATCATGAAAACTATGGTGTCATCATAATAAAAGAGGGATGTACTACAGTCATTATAGTCCTTCCAGATGGAGCGGAAGATGACCAGACTGGTAGTAATTAAAATTGGGTTTATAAATAGTTTATTAAGGGGGTTCACAGGGGCAGCTGTAAAGCACAACAAAGATGTATCATACCATTTCAAGAAATCTAACACACAAGTCTCTACAACTATAAAACCAGGTCTGAAAAAGGTGAAAAATCAACTCACAAAAAAGAGTGTCTCAGAACACACTAATAAGAACAACAGAGAAAACATCAACATAAAAATAAACATATCACAATGGCAGCAGTGAACACATACCTATCAATAATTACATTAAATGTGAATGGACTGAATGCTCCCGTAAAGAGACACCGAGTGTCATCTTGGATCAAAAGACATGACCCATCCATATGTTGTCTACAAGAAACTCACTTGAGACCTAAAGACAGGAACAAACTGAAAATTAAAGGATGGAAGAATATATATCAAGCTAACAATGAACAAAGAAGAGCAGGGGTGGCAATTGTAATCTCAGACAAAATCAACTTTAATGTCAAATCCACCATCGTGGACAAAGATGGACACTATTTATTGCTGAAAGGTTCAGTACAGAAGCAAGACTTAACTATATTAAACATTCATGCACCTCATGTCAGAGCACCTAAATATGTCGAAGAAACACTGACTATGCTCAAAAGAGAGTTAGATGACTCCACAATAATAGTGGGAGACTTTAACACTCCACTCTCATTACTAGACAGATCATCTAGAAAAAAGCTCAGTAAAGATACAGAAGACCTCATTGACACAATTAACCAACTAAACCTTATTGATACATACAGAACTTTCCACCCCTCAGCAGACAACTACACCTTCTTCTCCAGTGCACATGGAACATTCTCCAGAATTGACTATGTGGTAGGCCATAAGGCAATGCTCAACAAAATCCATACCATTGAATTATTGCAAAGCATCGTCTCAGATCATAAAGCCATCAAAGTTGAAATCAATGGCAGAAAAAACAGAGATAGAAAGTGGAACTCTTGGAAACTGAACAACATCTTGCTCAAAAAAACATGAGTTATAGAGGAAATCAGGGATCAATTAAACAAATTTATGGATTCCAATGAGAACGAAAACACTACCTACCACAACCTATGGGATACAGCCAAAGCAGTGCTCAGAGGTCTGTTTATCTCCATAAATGCACACATCGGGAAGGAAGAAAGAAACCAAATCAAGGAACTAACTCTACAGCTTGAACAAGTAGAAAGAGAACAACAGACGAACCCCTCAGGCACCGGAAGAAAGGAGATCATAAAGATTAGAGCAGAGCTAAATGAATTAGAGAATAGAAAAACAATTGAAAAAATTGAAAAGACCAAAAGCTGGTTTTTTGAAAAGATCAACAAAATTGATAAGCCACTGGCTAAACTTACTAAAGAAAAGCAGGAAAGGAAACAAATAACCCAAATTAGAAATGAGAAGGGAGTTGTCACCACAGATGCAACAGAAATCAAAAACATCATAACAGAATACTATGAAAGACTGTACTCTAACAAATTTGAAAACCTAGGGGAAATGGACAAATTCCTTGACTCATACCACCTACCCAAATTATCACAATGTGAAGCAGAACAACTTAATAAAACCATCACAAAGGAAGAGATTGAAAAGGTCATCAAAACACTGCCAAGCCAAAAAAGTTCGGGCCCAGATGGCTTCACGGCAGAATTCTACCAAGCATTTAGAGAAGAGTTATCCCCAATACTATTGAAACTATTTCACAGTATAGAAAGGGATGAAGTACTCCCAAACTCATTCTATGAAGCCAGCATAACCCTGATACCTAAGCCCGGGAAAGATCCAACAATGACAGAGAACTACAGACCGATATCACTCATGAACTTAGATGCAAAAATCTTCAACAAAATTCTTGCCAACAGAATACAACAACATATCAAGAAAATAATCCATCATGACCAAGTGGGATTCATACTAGGGATGCAAGGCTGGTTCAACATCAGGAAAACAATTAATGTGATTAACCACATAAATAACACAAAAGACAAAGATCACCTGATTTTGTCCATTGATGCCAAAAAGGCATTTGATAAAGTCCAACACCCATTCATGCTAAAAACTCTTAGAAAAATGGGCATAGACGGCAAATTCCTCAACACAATAAGGGCCATTTATACAAAGCCAATTGCCCAAATCATCCTGAATGGAGAGAGACTGAAAGACTTTCCCCTGAGACCAGGAACTAGACAAGGATGCCCACTGTCACCTCTCCTATTCAACATTGTGCTAGAAGTTCTAGCCAGAGCAATTAGACAAGACGAACAAATAAAGGGCATCTGCATCGGCAAAGAGGAAGTTAAAATCTCCCTGTTCGCAGATGATATGATTGTATATGCAGAGAACCCCAAGGAATCTATAAGTAAGTTACTCAAACTGATAGAAGAGTTCAGCAAAGTCTCAGGATACAAGATAAACATAAGTAAATCAGTAGGATTCCTTTCTACCAACAACGAGACTGTTACGGAGGAAATTATCAAATCTATACCATTTGTGATAGCCCCTAAGAAGATAAAGTACCTAGGAATTAATCTAACCAGAGAAACAACAGACCTTTACAAAGAGAACTACAAGCCCTTACTACAAGACACTAAGAGAGACTTAGATAAATGGAAAAACCTACCCTGCTCATGGTAGGAAGACTTAACATTGTAAAAATGTCTATTTTACCCAAAGCAATTTATTTATATAATGCAATCCCAATACAAGTTCCAGCATCATTTTTTAATGAGATGGAGAAACAAATCACCAATTTTGTTTGGAAAGGGAAGAAGCCCCGGATAAGTAAGGTACTACTAAAGAAGAAGAACACACTGGGAGGCCTCTCATTACCCGACCTTAGAACATACTACATTGCCACAGTGGTCAAAACAGCCTGGTACTGAAACAAGAACAGACAGACTGATCAATGGAACAGAACTGAGACCCCAGAGATGACACCATCTGCCTATGAACAGTTGATATTTGACAAAGGCCCTAAAACATTAAACTGGGGTAAAAACAGTATCTTCAACAAATGGTGCTAGCAAAATTGGTTATCCATCTGCAAGAAACTGAATCAAGATCCATATCTTACACCTTATACAAAAACCAACTCCAACTGGATAAAAGACCTAAATATCAAACCTAAAACGATAAAGCTCATCCAAGAAAAGGTAGGAACAACAATAGAAGTTTTAATACACAATGGGGACAGACTCCAAAATCTGTCAAAGAAACCTCAATCAACAGAAGAGAAAGTAGATAAATGGGAACTATTAAGAATCAAACACTTTTGCTCATCCAAAGACTTTATTAATAGAATTAAAAGAACACCCACAGAGTGGGAAAAAATATTTGGCAACTCTGTGTCAGATCGACGCCTGATCTCCATAATCTATAAGATATTACAAAATATCAGTAAGAAGAAGATAAACCATCCAATTAAGCGATGGGCAAAGGAGATGGACAGATACTTCACTAAAAAGGAGATCCAGGCAGCCAAAAAACACATGCGGACATGTTCACGATCTTTAGCTATTAAAGAAATTCAAATCAAGACAACAATGAGATACCATCTCACCCCAACAAGATTGGCCATGATCCAGAAAACACAAAACAACAAATGCTGGAGAGGCTGTGGAGAAAGTGGAACCCTCCTACACTGTTGGTGGGGTTGCAAAATGGTCCAGCCTCTTTGGAAGGCAATCTGGCGCTTCCTTAAAAAAATGGATATTGATATACCATTTAACCCACTAATTCCACTACTTGGAATATATCCTACGATTCAATGCCTTTCACACCAATGGACACATGTACCAGAATGTTTATCGCGGCACAGTCCACAATAGCAAAAAGGTGGAATCAACCTAGATGCCCAACAATAGAAGAATGGATAGGTAAACTGTGGTACATATACTCAATGGAGCACTACGCAATGATAAAGAATAACGATGATTCCAGGAAACATCTCCTAACCTGGTTTCAACTGGAAGACATTATGTTGAGTGAGAGTAGTCAGCGACAAAAGGACAAATACTGTATGAGACCTCTACGATAAGATCTCAAAAACAGACTTGTGTATAGAAGAAAAGACTCTTTGACAGCTGCAAGGGAGGGGAGGGAGGGAGGGAGGGTGAGGGGGGGAGGGTTTAGTTTAGGTAGTTACTAGAAATCTAGTTGGGAGAAAGCGGCGACAGCACACATTAGGAACAAGAACAACATTAAGTGGACTTCAGCATAACTTGAGTACTCCTTCCATCTTAACTCAATACTGCAAGGATAGAGTAGCTGGGGTGGGGGGTGGGGGACCATGCTCTTAGGCGAATTCCAAGCCAACTGGCACAACTAGCGTTTTGCTAAGAGAGCTCTCTGCACCCCACATTGGTGAGTGGCGTCTGGGGTCTTAAATGCTGCCAAGCTGCCATCCGAGGACACAGCAAATGGTCCCAACTCAGCAGGAACGGATGCTCACCGAGGGCCAAAATGGCATGCGGTAAAGACAACCGAGAAGACAGAGAGACCCACAAGAGTGGGTGCCTACATCGACCTGGGACCGGAAGAACCGGATGGTGCCCGGCCACCACCAGTGATAGCCATGACGGAGCTCACAGAGAGGAGCCTCACTGGCAACACAAGAATACAAAGAGGTGCATCACGAGATCTCCACTAAAAGACCTCAATTGATGGTCCAGCGGTTTTGGGTTTCCTCTCAGAGCATGGCCCCCGGCCCTGATGCTGCCCGTTCCCATAAATTATAATAAAGGTCCACTCTTTGGACAGGAATGGAATGGACTTGGCAATGCAGAGTAACCATATGTTGGAAGCACTTTATGGTTCTATACATCTATAGGATATCATCTTGCTGACCTCTGGCTGGAGGAAGGGGAGTGGACGGAGAGGAGGGGAAAGGAGACTGTTGGGAGGATGAGACATGTATGGAGCAGAGAGGAATAGTGTGCAGTCACCGGACAGGGAGAGCAGCGGAAGCTGCATATAGGGGAGCATGTAAATTTACATGTGAATGTACATTTTCACTCAGTTATGTTAAATAAAAATAAAAAAAGAAAAATATATATATAACTGCAAATATCTCGACCCTGCAATTTCAGTTCTAGAAATTTATCTTACAGATTCAGTCTCACAAATGCACAAAGAAATCCACTAAGGATGTTCATAACAGCATCAAGGTGGTACATCTTTAAAACCCAATACTTTGCAGCTGTTCACAGAATGAAACAGAACTTTACACATTGATATGGAAAGATATCTAAGACATATTATTAAGTTATATACACCCATGAACACATGCAATAAACAACAAATAGTTCTACTTTAGGGAAAGATTAGGAGAAAAGTTGTGTGGAGGGGAGAAAGACTTTGGGTTATCAACAGAGAATTCAGTCATAAAGAAGAAACACGTAATTTATATAAATAAGTAATTAAACCTGCATGCTCAAAAGGATTCTGGGTAGTGCTGAACTTGAAATGACTGTCCTACAGTTGCATGTATCTGTAATTTTTCCTATTTCCGTGCCTGGTAAGGAATCCAGATAGATAACAGGGGCAGATGGAACAATGAAGGCATAACG
The DNA here is from genome assembly GCA_028571685.1 of Heterohyrax brucei. Classification (NCBI taxonomy): domain Eukaryota; kingdom Metazoa; phylum Chordata; class Mammalia; order Hyracoidea; family Procaviidae; genus Heterohyrax; species Heterohyrax brucei. The sequence goes on from CM053152.1 coordinate 45,628,753, forward strand.
CTAGTAACAGTGAAGTTAGGTGACAGGCTGACAGAAGTCCAGTATCTTGTTGTTTTTTGTAAATAACTTTTAAAACTCACCATAAAAAGTTAATTAAGAAACTAAAGTTGAAAGTATATAAATAGTGAAGACTCCTTTCATAGATACAACAAGCACTGGTAGCACAGTGGTTAAGCACTCAGCTGCTACCCGAAAGTTGGTGGCTTGAACCCACTAGCTGCTCTGTGGGAGAAAGATGTGGCATTCTAAGCCCATCAGTCAGTTCTTCCCTTTCCAGTGGAGTCACAATGAGTCAGAGGGTTTTGCCATAGATACAAGTTAATAAATGGATACATGTATCCCTTCAAGATCATGTGCAAACATTAAACACTTATACAGACATATATATGTGCTGCAAATATTACCTCCAAGTCTGCTGTTAAAACTGAAACTTGATGCTGGTTTATGCATTCAGAAATTTTTTAATTTTACATTGCCAAATTTATTTTCTGAATGACTTCTGACCTATACCTAATTTAGAAAGTCTTCCATAATCCAAGGTTAAAAATAAGTGTATTTTTCTTGCATGCTTATTTTATTGTTGATGTTTTTCAATGTTTACATCTTTAATTCAATAACTTTTCATATGGTTTTAGGTAAGAAGCCAAGAAAGGAGTCCTGGTAGAGCAACAGTTCAATGTTGTGCTGCTAACTGAAAGCTCAGCAGTTAAAACCCACCAGCTGCTCTACAGGAGAAAGATGTGGCAATCTACTTCTATAAAGATTACAGCCTTGGAAATCCTGTGAAGGAGTACTGCTCTGTACAGAAGAACCTAAGAATCAGTTATTATCACATGCCTTCTCTCATGGATTAAAAAGTGCCTGATTTACCACTTAAAAAAAAAATTACCATTGAGTTAATTCTGACTCATAGCAATCCTATAGGAAGAAATGCCCCAAAGAGCTTCCAAGGAGCCACTGGTGGATTCAAACTGCTGATCTTTTGCTTAGCAGCAGTAGCACTTAACCACTACACTACCAGGGGTTCTTGATTTACAATATGTTTATATAAAACAGGTCTTCCAAACCTCTATTCTGTTTCATTCGCACATTCCCATTCCTGCATCAGCATCATATTGTTGTAATTCCACTGCCCTTACAGCATGCCTGAATGTCAGAAGGACACACTATCTCCATTACTGTTTTCCTTCCAAAATCACCCTGGCTCTCCTTTCATGTCTACTTTTTCCAATGATCTTCAAAATTAGTCCATCAATTTCTATTAAGAACTAATTCCTTTTATACTGCTCTAAATTTACTTAGGTAAATTTGGTAGATTAATCTGGGACTGACTGACTACTTCCAACAGATCTTTTACTTTGTAATTTTATATACTATTGTAATGTTTTATAGTTTTAATTTTAAGGTTTAATATATTAAATATATTTAATTTTAACTGGTTTAATATACTAAACCAATTAAAAGTAACAACTAGTGTTTAGCAGAGTTATATTACAATACACTGTTTAAAATACTAACACAGCATGCTAACCAGAAAGTATCCTATCTTACTAAGACCAAGAAAATACTGGCAGAACACAACAGTCTGAGATGTAAACAGCGTGTCCTGATTGTAATACAAAGATCAATTTGTAGGGGATCTCTGTTTCAGAAAGACAGGATAGATGGGCTTTTCTCCATTCCTCCTGTTAAGTACAAGTACAAACCCTGGATACTATACACAAAACATACGAAAAGAGAAGAACACAGCCAGCTAGAGACCTCACGATCAAAAGAACAAGGGGATAAATTCTCTAGGTTTTATTTACATATCACATATACCAAGATTTGGCAATGAAAAAGCTACCAACCCAGAAACTCCATCAGCAGCAAATGAAAAAAAGAAAAAAAGACGCCAAAGAAGCCACAAAGCTTTTAGGAAATAACCACTCTAACTCCAGAAAAAAAATTGTGGCCTCCACTTCTACCATACCAAAAAAAAACCCCAAAACTCCATTATTGTAGAGTCAGTTCCGACTTGTAGTGACTCTACAGAACAGAACATAACTGTCCCACAGTTTCCAAGGAGCACCTGGTGATTTGAACTGTCAACCTTTTAATTAGCTAGCAGCCATAGTACATAGTACATAGAACCACTACACCACCAGGGTTTCCCCACTCACACCAGCAAACATCTAGACTTCTATCCTCACAAGACTGAAATGAGGAGCCCAATATCCCACCCCAGTGCTAAGTAGGAGTCTGGACTTTCCACCACATTTAGCAGTAAGAAGGTACTCTCACTGGGGTGGTATTAGAGTAGGATCAGTGGAGGGTCAGAATTTTCGCCTTTGCCCAAAAATGATGGGGCAACACACATCCTACCCTAGGTGTGTCAGTGAAAGCCTAGTGGGATGCTGGAACTCCCACTCTCACCATCAGTAACAGGTGCAGTGTGTCAAAGGAAGACAGGTTATCAACAGATGCCAATGGGAGAATATCTATTTTTACCTCTTCCTAGCAGTAACAAAGCAACACCTCCCACAACTCATAAAGCAATGTCAGAGAAATTCAGCTAAAACTGAAAGATGATGTAAGATCCAGTCAAATAACAGACACAGAAATATCCACGCATTACGTGAAAATCACTCATCATACCAAGAACTACAAAGATCTCAAATTGAATGGGGGGAACAAATCAATAGTTGCCAACCCCTTAGATGACAGATGTTAGAATTACCTGACAAAGATTCTAAAGCAGACATCACAAAAACACTTCACATGAAAATACACTGGAGATACAAATATCTCACAAACAACACAAAAAGAGTCCCTGATGAAGCAGGATAAAAGTGTGGCACAAAACTAAAATTCACTGTAAAAAGACCAAACTTAATGGTCTGAGATTAGAAGAACCCTCACAGACATGGCTCCTAGCTCTCTGTTAACCCACAACTGAAACTATAAAATAATAGAGTATGCTTCTTAGTTTAAGCAGATACTAGAGACTAAATGGACATCTCCCCTCCAGAGGCGAGATGGGAAGGCAGAAAGGAACAGGAATTGGTTGACTGGACAAAGGAAACACTGGATGGAAAGGCAGGGTATGCTTGTCACACTACAGGGATTGCAAATAGGGTCACATAACAATGTGTGTATAAATTTCTGTATGAGAAATTAACTCAAGAGGGGAGTCAAGATGGTGGACTAAACACACATCTCCCTAAATCCTTCTGGCAACCAAGACCTGAACTGATAACTAAACACAGTCTTCTGGACACCTAGCAAGCAGTAGGACACAGCATAGGGCTGTCTATTTGGTCTGCACAACACTGAATGGAAAACTGCTTCTCTTTCGATGACCCCCACCCTTGCTGAGTCCCGGCTGTCATGGACTGAGGGTATATTGCCATTTTGACTTTTTTTTTTCCTATGTCTTGGCCAGCAGGAGGGGCTGAGGTGACTGGCAGCAAGGTTCAGATGCACTGCTGATGAGATCAGCGATGAGATCTCTCTCTGTTTCTCTGTCTCTCTTCCTCTCTCGGAATCTCCAGATCTCTGTCACTGAATAGCCTTTTCCAAGGAAGTGGGCAGGGTAGCTCATGTGAGACGCCATCCTGATTCACTGGGAGGTGGATTTTCCTATACGGAGGCCTCAGCCAGACGTAATTCCCAGGCTTGGAGGCATGCCTGCCCAGAGTGCACTTTTCTGGCAGTAAAGCCATCTTTGAAATGGGGTTCATATGCTGCCAGCTGGGAAGAGGGACTTGCACACCTGAAAGCCTGACTAATTTTGGAAGCTGTTCAGATACTTTTACCTTACAATAGAGAAATAACTGCAGTGCATTCGGACAGCTTCTCTTCCAGCCTTCACTGTCTTACGTTATAGAGTCAGCTGATGGTTCCCCAGTGACTCTATAAGTGGGGCTGTGTCTTAGCCAATCAGGAGATGGAGCCTGCTACGCCAGAGATTCCAGTGAACAAAGTCACTAGAGTACACAGAGGTGTTTGGTGATCAACTTTCTTTTCAGATTGAGCTTTAAATAACACCGGAGAAACAAAACTACCTCCAGATGCCCAAAAAGCAACAAACTTTGGACCAAACATTAGGAAGAATTCACCTATGGCTTCAGAAGACTCATAAAAGAAAGATCCAAAGAACGTCCTAGACGAAGAAGCCTTTCTGAAACTATGAGAGGCTGATTACAAGAGGATTATTTACAGAACCCTTCTACAAAGACCTTCTACAAAATGCAGCAAAGGAAAATGAAAAATTAAGCAAGCTGTTTGATCTTACAGAACTCCAGTATTCTGAAATCCAACAGATCAAGAACAAAATTAAAGAGAGAAAATTCAGTTCAAAGCCAACAAATCACAATAGAACAAATGGAAAACAGACTTTCTGACTTGGAAGACAGAGCTACTGATGCTAGCATCTATGAGGACAAATCACAAAAAAGAAACAAGAAAAATGAAGAAGCATTAAGAAGCATGTGGGACTCTATTAAGAGGAACAATCTATGATTCACAGGAGATCCTGAACAGAGTGGGACACTTGAGAACACAGCGTATTGTGGCTGAGCTGCTGACAGAAAACTTCCCAGACGTTTTGAAAGAACAGAATATAAACATCCAAGATGCATACTGAATGCCACTCAATATAGATCCCCAAAGAAAGACTTCAAGACATATTATAACCAAGCTTAACAAAATGAAACACAAGCAGAAACTCTTAAAAGCAGAGAGACTCAAAGCAAAGCTAACATTCAGAGGGAAACCTGTAAGCTTTTGCCTGATTTCTCAGCAGAAACGATGCTGGCACAGAGATAATGGGATGACACATTCAAAGCCTTGAAGGAGAAGAACTTCCAATCAAGAATTATATATCCTGCAAAACTATCTTTTAAATATGAAAATGAAATCAAGACATTCGTAGATAAACAGAAACTCCGAGACTGTAAAAACCAAACCAAAGCTTAAAGAAATACTGAAAGAAGCTCTTGGCTCAGAAGAACAAAATCAATAATTTTACAGTTTAGGAGGAAATACAGGACACACCATCCAGAAGCCTACTCAGCTGGGGAAGGATCCAAACTCAATCAAAGGTGTAACATTAAAAGAAGTGATCCAATGATCATACAACGAAAACTATGATGTCATCATATTTAAAAGAGGGATGTACTACAGTCGTTATAGTCCTTCCAGATGGACAGGAAATTAGTAAAGACCCATGGTAGTTAAAATTGGGTTTAAACATAGACTTTTAAAGGGGATCACAGGGGCAGCTGCAAAGCACAATAAAGATGCAGCATATCAAATCAAGAAACGTAATAGAGTCTCAAAAACTACAAAACCAACACTGAAAAAGGTGAAAACTCCACTTATAAAGAAGATTGTTCCAAAACAGAATAAGAACAGAGAAAACATCAACACAAAAATAAACATGTCACAATGACAGCACTAAACACATACCTATCAACAATTACACTGAATGAGAAATTAACTCGAGTTGTAAACTTCCACTTAAAGCATAATTAAAGAAACTTAAAAAAAAAAAAGGAGGCTTGGCCTGTCCCTGACTTCCCTATTTAAAGTTGGTTTCCTGTACCTCTTGAAACTCTTCAGTCCCTTTATGACAGCTTGTCTGAAATTATCTTATATATGACTAGCATGAAAGCTTTGTGAGGGCTGAGACCTGCTTTGCTGATTTGTGTTATTTCCAATGCCTATTACAGTGCCTGGCACAGAGAGAATTTAAACCATAAATATATATGAAACCCTGGAGGCTGGTAGTTAAATGCTACATCTGTTCAAATCCGCCAGGTGCTCCCTGGAAACTCTACGGAGCAATTCCACTCCACAGTATACAGTTGCTATGAGTCAGAAATGACTTGACAGCAGTGGGTTTGGTTTAGGGGTTTATATACATATATATTGAATGAATGAATAAATAAATTTCACATCTCTGATTGTTCCTGTTCAAAACACCGGATCTGTAGGTGAGACCTTCTGTTTGTCCAACTCTACTATAGTCAGCCATGGCACAGTGAATGGGTTGATAATGGGTATAAGCATAGCTCTTAATTAACAGATCACTACTATACTCGAGAGCAAAGATTGCTGGTGGTACAATGGTTAAGCACTTGGCTGCTAACTACAAGTTCAGTAGTTTGAACCCATCAGTTGCTCTGCAGGTGAAAAGGCCTTGTAGTCTACTCCCATAAGGTTAGGAAACCCTATGGAGCAATTCTACTCTGTCATATAAAGTTGGAATTTACTCAATAGCCCATAACAACAACCACATAGTCAGGAGAGGTTCCTAGAGAAGAAAAATTATTGTGAGCTTGGTTGTTATCACTAGTTGCCAACAAGCTGGCTCCAACTCATGACAACCCCTTGTATAAGAGAATGAAATACTGTCCTGCCCTGTGCTTTCTTCATGATGAAAAAAAAATGTTGTGAGACACTGCAGAAATCTACCAAACATTTATGCATGAATTGACACCAATCCTGTTTAAACTCTTCTCAATTGTAAAGCAAGGGAACTACACTCCCTCTTTCTGTGCAGTCAGCATAACCCTGATACCAAAGCAGAGGGAGACACCAGAAGAAAATTACACAGCAACACACAGTATTAGGAAAGTAGATGCTAAAACTTTCAATAAAACACTAGCAAATTAAAATAATTATACACCTGGATCAAGTGACAGTTATCCCAAGAATGTAAAAGCCAGTTAAACATTAGGAAATCAATCAATCTAACAATCAAATTAATGCTGTTGTTGTTAGGCGCTGTCAAGTTGGTTCCAACACACAGCAACCACTATGGACAACATAAAAAAACACTGCCGTATCCCGGGCCATCCTCTGCGCTTTGTTATGCTTGAACTAATTACTGCAGCCACTGTGTCAATCCATGATGTTGAGGGTCTTCTTCCTTTTTACTAACCCTCTGTTTTCCAAGCATGACATACTCTTCCAATACTGATCGCTCCCAACCACATTAATACAACAAAGTAAAAGAACAACATGATCATCTCCACAGATGCAGAAGAGGCATCTCATAAAATCAAGCACCCTTTCTTGATAAACACTCTCAACAAGACAGAAATAAAATAGGAGCTCCTCGATGTAATTAATGTCACTTTTGAAAAAGCAACAGCCAACATTATACTCAGAGGAAAAAAAATAGAAATTTCCCCTTGAAAACTGAAGTAGTAAGACAAGGACACCCACTCTTACCACTCCTGTTTAATACTGTTAAGTCCTAGCCAGTGCAATGAGGCTACAAAAAGAAGTAAGAGGCTTCTAAATCAGAAAGGGGGAAATCCTGGGGGAATAGTGGGTTAAGTGCTACCTCTGCTAACCAGAAGTCTGGCAGTTCAAATCTGTGAGGCACTCCCTGGAAACTCTACAGGGTAGTTCTACCCTGAGCTCTAGGGTCACTATGCGTCAGTCTTGACTCAAGGGCAGTGGGTTTGGTTTTTTGGAAATCAGAAAGGAAAACTATCTCTATATGCAAATGGCATGATTCTGTAAATAGAAAATCCCAAAGAATCTACTAAAAAGTTTCTTAAGCTAATAGACGAATTTAGTTAACACTGCAGGATACAAGGTGACTATATTAAAAATCATCGGTTTCCTATACACCAAAAGAGAACAAAACAAAAACCAAATCCATTGCTGTTGAGTCAATTCCAACTCACAGAGACCCTACAGGACAGAATAAAATTGCCCCATAGGGTTTCCAAAGAGAGAGAGAGGATTCAAACTGCTCATCTTCTGGTTAGCAGCTGAGTTCATAATCACTGTACCACCAGAACTCCTTCTATACACCAGCAATGAGAAATCTGAAATGAAGATTAAGCAACAATTTCATTTGTAACAGTATCTGAAAGAATTCTTAGGAATAAAAATTTGTGGTACACAGCTAAAAAAGAGTTAAGAAAAGTATATATAACACTAAATACATACACATCAGGTAAAAGGAGGGGAAAAAAAATCACAATTTAATAATTGAAGTTCCCACCTCAAAACCCTAGAAAAGAACAAAAGAAACTCAAGCAGCAGAAGGGAAATAATACACAGGCTGAAATCAATTAAAATAAAAACAGAAAAACATTACAGTGCTATCAGGAAACTAAAAGCTGATTCTTTAAGAAGACCAATACAATTGACAAACCTCTAGCAAGAATGATAAAAAGTGGGAAGACATGACTAGTCACTAATATCAAGAATGAAACAAGGGCCATCACTGCAGAAATCAAAAGGGTTAAGAAACAATTACGAATACTGTACCTTAAAATGTAATAACTTAAACAAACGAATTACTTCTTCAAAACTCAGTAACTACCAAAACTCACCCAATATGAAACAGATCATTTAAATAGCCCTATAACTGGATACCCTGTGGTACAGTGGTTAAGTACAGTATCTCCTCACTAAAATGTTGATGGTTCAATTTGCCAGGTACTCCCTGGAAACTCTATGAAGCAGTTCTACCCTAAATTACAGGTTTACTATGAGTTGGAATCTACTCCACAGCAGTGGGTTTTGTTTTGGTTTGGTTTTATACCTTATTAAGGAAAAGAATTTGTAATTTAAAAACTCAAAAAGAGGAATCTGTAAGTCCAAGAAGTTTTACTGGAAAATCCTAACACATAGCTAAAGAATCAACAATTTAACAAAATATCATCAAGAAAACACAAGAAGAAACATTTCCCAATTCATTTTATGAAGCTAGCATCACCATGATATCAAAACCAGACAGGACGAAAAAGGTGGGGGAGGGGTGAGAGACCAAAAGCCACCATGCATATAGATGCAAAAATCTTAACAAAGTATTAGTACACAGAATCCATCAATATATAAAAAATAATATATACAAAAACAATTCTTTATTCTAGGAATGCAAAGCCAGTTCAAGATTCTAAAATTAATCACTGTAATCCACTGTATTAACTTGCTAAAGAAGAAAAACTACATGATCATACTGACTGATGAAAACAAAGCTCTTGAAAAACTTGAACCATTCATAATAAAATCTCTCAGAAACCAAGAAGAGAGAAAAAAATTCCTCGACTTGATAAAGAGCACCTAAAAGAATCAATAGCTAATATATTCCATGGTGGAAGATTGACAGCTTTCCCCCTAAGATCAGGGACAAGTCAAGAATGTCTACTTTCACCACTCTTATTCAACACAGGGCCAAACAATACAACACGACAAAGAAAAGACACACGATATTCTTACACACATAAAGAGCACCTGCTACATTTGTCAACCACTCCTTATCCCCACAAAGTAGTACTGCGAGCACAATTATGCCAATTTTTTTTAACATGATGCTGTTTAAAAAAAAAAAAAGTTGGCACAGCAGCACTGACATTATTTGCATACAAACACAGTACAACCCAGCTACCACCACTGACTGCTCTGACAGGAATCAAAATACAGGGTCCTGAACAGAGCTCGAGAAAAAGCACAACAAAATTTTAACTAGGAAAAAAAAAAAGGCCAGACTTACTGGAGGCTGGAGAAACCCTGACAGTATGGCCTCTCTCAGCTCAGAAATGAAGTCACTCCTGAGGTTCATCCTTCAGCCAAAGATTAGACAGGCCCATTAAAGGAAAGGAGACTAAAGGGGCACACACTAGCTTGTGACAAGGACTAAAAGACAGGAGCTGGTTAAGAAGACTGGTAACAGAGAACCTAAGGTCAAGAAGAGAGAGCGTTCACATACTGTAAGGTTAACCAATGTTACAAAACAGTACGTATACTGTTAAATGAGTAGTTTGTCCTTTAAACCTTCATCTAAAGTACAACAAAAAAATTTAAACACCTAATAATGATTAAGACTTTTACAGAAGTAGGAACATAAGAGAAGTTTCTCAATTATATAAAAAACATTAACAGAAAGTACAGCGAAAATACTAACATGCTTAAAGTTTTTTGTACGAAGTCTAGAAAAAGACAAAGATATTTGCTTTCATTCAGTTTGAGACAGAAGAAGGACATGAAAAGAAAAAATGGGAAAAGAAAAAATGAAACTATCTGCAGACATCCTATTAGTTTGCACAGTAACTTTGGCAAAGTCTACAGAATTAGAATTAATAACTGAACTCAGAAAAGACACTGAATACATGGTCAAATGCAATCAACTTTATGTATGTATACACATATGTATGTAAGGAGCCCTGGTGGTACAATGATGAAGCATTCAACTCCTAACCCAAACGCTGTTGGTTCAAACCCACCAGGAACTCTATGGAAGGCAAACTGCCTCCATAAAGATTACAGCATAGGAAACCCTACGGGGGCAGTTCTCCTCTGTCCTACAGAGTCATTATCAGTTGGAACTGACTTGAAAGCACATAACAACATGTATATATGCATATATGTTGGTTAGGTTCAATGCCCCATATAATTAGGACATTTTAACCAAGTGATGCAAAACCACACTGTCTCATTCATGAGTGTGGTACATTACATGGTTAGAAATGTGAACTATCTTAGACAGTAGAGAATTCCAAATCAAAACTACAGTGAGACTCCATTTCACTCCAACAAGGCTGGCATTAATCCTAAAAACACAAAATAATAAACATTTGAGAAGATGTCAAAACACTGGAACTCTTTTACACTGCTGGTAGTAAGTAAAATAGTACAACCACTTTGGAAATCAATTTGGCACTTTCTTAAAAAACTTGAAGCAAATACTATATATTCCATCAATCCCACTTCTTGGCATACATCCTACAGAAATACGAGCTACCACATGAACAGATACAAATACATCAATGTTCATCTCAGCACTGTCCACAGAGCAAAAATATGGAATCAACCTAGGTGCCCAACAACAGATGAATGAATAAAGAAACTATGGTATATCCACACAATAGAATGTTATGCAATGATTAAGAACAACAATGGCTTTGGGAAACATCTCACATCATGGAGGAATCTGGAAGGCATTATGCTGAGTGAAATTAGTCACAAAAGGATGAGTGTTACATGAGACCACTATTATAAAGCCTCAAGAAAAGGTTTAAACACAGAAGAAAACAGTCTGATGGTTACAAGGCCAGGAGGAGAGGGTATTTACTAGTTTGATACCAGACAAGAATTATTTTAGGTGAAGAAAGGAGCAACACACAGTAGAAGAGAAGTCAGCACAACTAGATTAAAATCAAAAACTAAGAAGTATTCTAAATATACCCAAATACTTCAAGGGACAGAGAAGCAGAGGCAGGGGTCTGGGGACCATGATGTCAGGGGATATCTACGTCAACTGGTACAACAGTTTATTAAGAAAAGGTTCTGCATCCACTCTGGTGAGTGGCATCTGAGTTCTTTTTTAAAAGCTAAGTAGGTGACCATCTGAGAAGCATCAATCCCTCTCAAGCCATCTGGACCAAAAGAGAATGAAGAACATCAAAGACACAAGGAAAATACAACCCCAAGAGGCAGTAGCCCATTGCTGCCAAGTCAGACCAAGAGACAGTAAGAGCCACATAAACCGGAGATTTACATCAACATGAAACCAGAAGTACTAGCTGGTGCCCAGCTACCATCAGTCACTCCCCTTACAGGGAACTCAACAAAAGAGCTCCTGATGGAGTGGGAGAAATGTGGGGGTGCAGACCTCAAACTCTAGTAAAAAGACCTGATTTGATGATTTGAAAAACTGTCCCCAGCAGACATCACATCCAGACTCTCTTATAGCCCAGGGCTGAAACCACTCCAGAAGCCAACTCCTCAGACAAAAATTGAACTGGTTTGTAAGACAAAATGATACTGGTTAAGAGCTTGCTTCTCAGCTTAAGAAGATACAACAGACTAAAGACAGCTCCTGTCCAGAGGCAAGGTTATAAGAAAGAAGGGGACGGATGCTGGCTGGATGTACATGGGAAACTTGGGGTGACGGTAGGAGTGTGTGCTGTCACAGTGTGAAGACAGCGACTAGAGTCATATACAAAAGTAAAGTTTTTGTATGAGAAACTGACTTAAATTTATAAACTTTCACTTAAAACATGAAAAACACATAAAAAAGAAATGCTAGCTATAATCATATTTTATTTCCATTACAAGTAGAGATAATTGCCTTCTACTCCCAAGCTACGTCTACAATGACAACGATGTATGACTTGGGTTCACCTAGTTTGGATCCATCACGAAAGACCAATCTCTAGAAAAGAACATCACATCTGATAAAATAAAGTCCGTAAAAATAAGGAAAACCCCTAATGAAATGGATTGACACTAGAGCTGAAATAATGTACTCAAATATATCATAAGATGGCATAGGACCAGGCAGCATTTCACTCTATTTAATGTCCTCATGAGTCAAAGAAAATCTTAAGGCAAGTAATAAGCCCCTTTATTCAGTAGAAAAGTTTGATGCTTAAATGTCTGTATTCTAATCCATATAAGAAACTTTAAAACTAAAATTTCATTAAAATAAAAATTTAAAAAAACACAGTATAGGTCAGAAGTGAAAAACAAAATCATCCCTATTTACAGATGACGTAATTGTTTACAGAGAAGCCCAAAGAACCTACAAAAAAAAGGCTCCTACAACTAGTACGTGTTCAGCAACGTTGTGTAAGATAAATACTTAAAAATTAACTGTATTGCAGTATTACCAATGAAATAAACTGATATACAGGTCTAACACAATTCTTACTAAAATCCAAGGAAGATTTTTATAGACATAGAAAACATAATTCTAAAGTTTATTTGGAAAGGTAAAGAAGCTAAAATAAATCTGAATTAGAAAAAAATAAAGGAGAAGAATCTGTCTGTCCAACCTCAAGACTTATATAGCAAAAGGAATCAAGACTGCATAGTACTGCAACCTCTTTGGAAAGCAATCTGGCACTTCCTTAAAAAGCTGGATATAGATATATCATTTGACCCAGTAATTCCACTGCTTGGCCATTCACATCAACTGATACATGCACACAAATGTTCAACACAGCACAGTCCATAATAGCAAAAAGATTGAATCAACCCAGATGCCCAACAACAGAGGAATGGATAGGTCAACTATGGTATATATACTCAATGGAACACTATGCAATGATAAAGAACAATGACGATTGCACAAAACATCTCTTAACCTGGTTTCAACTGGAGGACATTATGCTGAATGAAAGTAGTCAGCGACAAAAGGACAAACATTGTATGAGACCCCTATGATAAGAACTTAAAAACAGACTCATGTATAGAAGAAAAGACTCTGAAGGCTGCAAGGATGGGGAGGGAGAATGGGTGAGGAAGGTAGGGTTTAGTTTAGATAGTTAATAGAAATTTGGTTGGGTGAAACTGGTGACAACACACATTAGAAAGAAGATCAATAATAACTGGACTTTTGAGTACTCCTCCCATCTTAACCCAATATTGCAAGGACAGAGTGGCTGGGGCAGGAGGTCAGTGACCATGCTCTCAGGTGAAATCAAGGCCAACTGGCACAGCTATCATTTTGCTAATGAGGATTCTCTGCACCCCTCATCAGCGAGTAGCATCTGGGTTCTTAAAAGCTGCCAAGCTGCCATCTGAGGGTACAGCAAACGGTCTCAAGTCAACAGGAATGGATGATCACTGAGGACAAGAACCTCATGGGGGAAAAAGAATCCAGAAGATAGAGGGACCCATGTGAGTGCGTCTCTACATCAACTCGTGACCAGAAGAACCAGATGGTGCCTGGCCACCACCAGTGATAGCCAAGACGGAGCTCACAAAGTCAAGTCTCACTGGCAACAAGAGAATAAATAGGGGTGTACCCCGAGATCTTCAATAAAAGACAACAACTGATGGTCCAGGTGCTTTGGAGTTCCCCTGGGAGCATGGCCCCTGGCCCTGATGCTGCCCCTGTCCATAAATCATAATGAAAGTCAACTTTTTCCAACAGCAACGAATCGGACTTGGCAACACAGAGTGACCGTATCTTGTGGGAATTTTACGGTTCTATGCATCTATAGGATGTCATCCTGCTGACCTCTTGCTGGAAGAAGGTGAGTGGGTGGAGAGGAGGGGATAGGAGACTGTTGGGAGGATAGGACATGTATGGAGCAGAGAGCAGAGGTGTGCTGTCATTGGGCAGGGAGAGCAGTGGGAACTGCATATAGGTGAGCACGCGAATTTATATGGGAATGTACATTTTCATTCAATCATAATAAAAATAAAAAAAGACTGCATAGTACTGATGAATAGTCACACATGAATCAATGGAACAGAGAACCTAGAAATAAGTTCACACAAATTTTTTTAAAATATATTCTATTTGCTTTAAAAGTTTACCATCCACATCAATTTGCAATATAAAACTGTGAACACACACCAGTATGTAACTCTAACTGCTCTCCACCACCACCACCCCATGACAGCACACTCCTCCTTTTCAACCCGTACTTCCCATATCCATTAACCAACTCCTGTCCCACTCTGCCCTCTCATCTCACCTGTAGAAAGGAGGTGCTCAGGCAGTGTCGTGCATATACTATATTTAAGCCAAACAGCATGTTCTTCCCCAGGATCACTCTATGTTTTATAGTCCAGTCCAATCTTTAAAGAGTAGGCTTCAGCATTGGTTTCAGGTCAGGGCTAACAAGCCAGGGGCCATATCTTCTGAGGATCTTCCAGTCTGATGAACCATCAAGTGTGGTCTTTTAATAAGAGCTCTAGTTCTGCACACCCATTTTTCTCCTGCTACATCAGGGACTTTATGTTGTGTTCCCTGTCAGGGTAGGCATTAGTGGCAGCCAGGTAAGATCTAGTTCTTCTGGTCTCATGCTGATGTAGTCACTAGATCATAAGACACCTTCTGTTTGTTGGGTTCATACTTCCCTCATATCTTTGATGTCCAAAATTCTGTTCTGCTCCAGGTGGACTGGGACCAACTAATACTACTTAGATGGCGACCTAGCTTTTGAGACCCTAGATATCATTCACCAAAGTGGTATGAACATTTTCTTAAAAAAAAAAAAAAATAGCCTTAGCTATGTCCATTAGGCTAGATGTCCCCTGAAACCGTGTTCCCCAGACCTCTGTCCCTACCACCTCAGTCCTTCAAAATGCTGGGTTGTCTTTAGAAAACCTTTTAGATTTTAGTGTCACTTCCAGTTGTGCTAACCTCCTTTCACCTAACCCAGTATCTATCTACTATCTAATCTATGAACACCCTTCTCCCTCCCTCCCTACAACTGTAACTAGTAACGATTATTTTATTTCATGCTTAAACCTTTTCTTGAGTCCTTTTTCTTGAGTCCTTATAATGGTCATAATAATGTCTCATACAGTATTTGTCCTTTTGTATCTAATTTCACTCAGCATAACATCTTCCAAATGACTGACTCCAAGTTATGTTTCCTAAAATCACTGTTGTTCTTTATCATTATACAGTATTGCATTGTGTGAATATACTACAGTTTATCCATATCCATTTTTGGTCACCTAGGTTGACTCCATAGTTTTGCTACTACACACAACATTCATGTGCATGTATCACTCCTGTGGTAGTCCATAATCTCTGATACAGTCTAAGAAGTCGGATTGCTGGATCATACAGTACTTTTAGTTCTAGATTTTAAGAAAGTGCCACATGGATTTCCAAAGTGGTTGTACTGTCTTAGTCATCTGGTACTGCTCCAACAGAAAATACCACAAGTGGAAGGCTTCATGAAGAGAAATTTTTATTATCACAGTCCGGTAAGCCACATATCCATTTATAAGTTACAAGTCCACTCAAAAAGAGACGTTATCACAGTCCACCAGGCTAAGTCCAAATTCATGGAGGTATCTCAGTGCTGCTCTCTTGGTGGTGCGAGGTTCCCCACTTCCTCCACTCATTTCTCTCCTTTATATCCCACAAGCTTGTAACTTGAGTCCTGCCTCACTAACACCACTGCAGCCCATTCTCCATCATCATCACAGAGGCAGGATTCACAACACATCAGAGGAAGGACACCATACTGGGACTCCTAGCCAAGTCAAATCAACACATTTTTGTGGGGACACAATTCAATCCATGACATCTACCATTTTACATTCCCACCAGTAGTGTAGAAGAGCTCCAATCTTCCTACAAGCTCTCTAATATTTATTATTTTGTGTTTTTTGGATAAATGCCAGCCTTGTTGGGGTCAGATGATATCTCACTGTAGCTGTCATATGCATTTCATTGAAGGCCAGTAATCACAAGCATTTCCTCACATATCTGTTAGCATTCTGGATGTCTTCTTTGGTGAAGTTCCTGTTCATATCATCTGCCCATTTTTTTAACTTGGTTATTCATCTTTTTCTTTTTGAGGTTTTATAATACCCTGCAGATTATGGAGATTAGATGCCAAATGGATTCATGATAGCCAAAAATTCTTTCCCACTCTGTAGTTAGTCTTTTCACTCTTTTGGTGGTCTTTGGAGGAGCACAGTGTTTGAGCTTTTGGCCAACTAATGTTTCACAAAGCTGCAAAAGCCTTCTCAACAAAGCATGCTAGAGTAACTCAACATCCATGAGGTTGGCAGGGGATGAACATGAACTCAAGCTTCACATCTTACACAAAAATTAATTCAAAATGGATCACGTTCTTAATAAAAACTATCATCTTTCAAAATAAAATCAAGGAGAAAATCTTTGGAATCTAGGGCTAGGCAAAGAGTTCTTAGATTTGGCATCGATAACACAGTCCATTAAAGAGGAACAACAACTGCTAATTGGGCTTCAGGGGCATGTATGAAGAGGCAAAATGAGGAATCTTTACAGTGACAAAAGTGTTCCGTATCCTGGCTGCATCAATTTCAATATTCTGGGGAAAATGGGTAAAGAGTACATTCTCTGGTAATTTCTTAACAACAGTAAGTGAATCTTCAACTATCTCAAAATTACAGTGTTTTTTTTTTAATTTCACAGAGACCTCCGCTTTTAGAGTAAAGAATCACTACATAACATTTCCGGAATTCAAGTCATTATTTATTCTACATAATTCTTTGTAGATATTAATAGGAATTTTACCAATTGAACTCCAGTAGAATCTGAGAGCTACAGTTTCTAAAAGCTTAACAATTACATATTGAATCAGGCAAGATTAAAATTACAGTTTCTATTAATGTAACAGCAATTCTCAAACATGGAAAATTCAAGACTCTTCACACTTAAAAATTACTGAGAACCCCAAAGAACTCTTATTCAAAATGGGTTGCATCTATCAACAATTAACACAATCAAGAATTTTTTTTAAATATATTTCTTTGAAAAACAATAATAAAGATACTTGCAGGTTAACAACACTAAAAATTAACTATATTTCCAAAACATAATGAAAAGAATCATAATGGTTTATATTTTTGCAAATATCTGCCTCAACAAAACATAGTTGAATTCTCATACCAGCTTCTGTATTCAACACTCCATGCCATTCTGCTTTGGTGGAAGTATATGAAGAAAATCAGGCATCATGAAGATATGAGTTGGAAAGAGGAATATTTAAACAGCTTTTGCAAATAACTAGAAATTACTCCTTGAAACTGCACCAAATTTCAGCACTTTGCGGTTTCTAAAACATTCTAAGTTGCAATAGGAATGTGAAATCACATCAATGAACTTTTAAAACTATGATGTATTAATAACCAATTGGTCTGTCATGCTTACTGGATCTTTGGATCCTTTGGGCATGCTCTTCGGCTCTTTCACTCATGCATTATTCTGTAACACTGTTCACTGGCCTTTTAGATGATACTATTTCAATGAGTTACACAGTTCTTAAAATTGCTGACACATGTCACACATTTACCAATTTTACTCATTTCACTGGGAAGTCTTTAAAAGTACTGCAAAGCAACGCCAATGTGGGTGAAACAAACAATCTGATCAAGGTAAATGATGACAGTAAGAATAACCAAGAATAAGGGATACTCTGGTAAATGCTATAACAGATACAATTTTGCAAAAACAGCAGCAACAACAAAAATGTAACTAGCCTGTCTGGTGGCTCAGTGATTAAACTGCTTATTGGAAGGTCAGCAGTTTAAACTCACCAGCTACTCTGCTGTAGAATTATGTGACAGTTGCTTCCATAAAAGATTTCAGCCTTGGGAGGCCTGTGAGATAGTTCTACTCTGTCCTACAGGGTCACTATAAGTTGGAATCAACTTGACAGCAACAGGTTTGAGTTTTGGGGGGCAGTTACAGAGAAGATGTATACACATATACGTGCATAGGAAGATATATGCATGTGCATGTATGTATGTGTTGCATATACATTTATATACACAAGAAAGCACATGGGGGCACAACTACAAATATTTCCTAGACATAATCAAACACCTCATGGGATCAGTTTAATGGATTTGAAGGCTTAGGATGACAGTCTCATGGGGCAGCTTGGCCAATCAGCATAATGTACTTCATAAAGTTAAAGGTCTACATCCTCATTTGGTGAGTAGCTTCTGGGGTCTTAAAAGCTTTTGAGTAGCAATTCAAGATACACCTATTAGTCGCTGTTCATCTGGACCAAAACAGGAAGAAGGAAACCAAAACCTCAAAGAAGTTAGTACACAGGGCTAATAGCCTATGCAAACCTAAGCCTCATGTATCCGAAGACCAGAAGAAATAGATGGTGGTGAAACAGAACCAGAAGAAATGGATGGTGCCAGACAGGAGAAAAATGGAGAACAAAACTTAAATTATTTTAAAAAGGCCAGACTTACTAGACTGGTAGGAACAAGAGGAATCCCTAAGATTACTGTCCTGAGATACTCTTTAAACTCTGAACTAAAGCCACTCTAGACGGACATCTTTTAATTATGTAAATAGATTGGCTCATAAAACAAATTATCATGTGTGATGACTACTGTCGTCCTCTAAAAAAACAGAAAATCTATATAAGCACTGGCAGCTGTTCCCTGGAAACCCTATGGGGCAATTATATGTCCCTCTGGGTCACTATGAGCCAGAATTAACTCAACAGGAGTTTTTTTGGTTTGCATGTTTTTAACATAAGACCAAAAGGTCAGCAATTACCCTAAGGAAAGCTGAGACTGTAAGGGTGAAGCAGGGAAGCTACAGTAATGGAAACAATGAGCACGCTGACAGACTGTGAAAAATGTAACCTATGTCACTGAACAACATGTATAGAAATTGTTAAACCCACTGCAGTCAAGTCATGTCTGACTCATAGTGAAAGCTGTTAAAGAGAAATCTAATATACAAACTTTCACCAAAATCCAACAGAATATTACATGTATCAAAAAATTATTAGGAAGCTGTCAAGTTCACAGTGACACATACAAATTTTCTAAAACTCTAATTTCCACTTGAAATTTTTATTTTTATGATAGGCAACAGATACTGTCAACCATCTTCCTTGAAGTAACAGGCTCACTATTCATTTTTGAGAAAATATCTTGCCAAATGCTCATGTCTGAATAACCACTGTTTCTGTCAGTTGCTCTTCAAACAACATGGTGTTCTATAAAAAAGGCAACTGGTTTAGCTTACAACTCAATCACACAGGTGTTTTTACTCCAGAATGTTCAACACACAGAAGTATTTCATGTATGCTTCCTATTTTTTTCATATAGATTATCAGAAAACTATGCTAAGGTGTAAGATTTTGCAGTATTAGCAATTTATAGTACTTCACTGATGGCATTAAGTGAAACAAGCATTTGTTTTCTCTGTGTGTGTGCTATGTGAAAAATACAATGACTCATCTATCAATCTGGTGTTTCACTAATGATTAGGTACCAGTTGTTTTTACTCATCACTGCTTTTGCAATACCAAGGCACATGTCAACAAGGAAAAGAGAAATGTCTTAATAGTATTATGGTGACCTTGGAGACCCCTAAAAGTCTTGGTGATTGAAAAGTGTTCACCAATTACACTTTAAGGATCACTGCTCTAAGAACAGGTAAGTATGGGAAGAGTAGAACAGTATTACAGATTTAAAAGGATGAAAATTTTTCATGTTATTCTTAAGCTAGAAACTGTTTATACTTGAGGGTGGGTAATAATTTGGCTTAAGATATCAAAGGTACCTAAATCAGACACTATCTTTAAAATCTTAAAAGAAAGACCAGAACATTCTAGATACCTCTTCCAACTCTAGAAGTCTTGGATTCAACATATTTTTCAATAATCACTCAACATATATTTATTTAGCATCAACTATATGCTAGGTAACCGTGGCGGCATAGTGGCTAAGTGCTACGGCTACTGACCAAAAGGTAAGCAGTTCAAATCTGCCAGGCACTCCTTGGGAACTCTATCAGGCAGTTCTATTGTCTTTAGGGTCAACGTTAGTCAGAATCAACTCAATGGCAGTGGGTTTGGTTTTTTGGTTTGGTATGATAGGTAACTGTGGTGGTACACAGGTTAAGTACTATGGCTACGAACCAAAAGCACAGCAGTTCAGATCTGCCAGGCACTCCTTGGGAACTCTATGGGGCAGTTCTGCTCTGTCCTATAGGGCTGTTATGAGTTGGAATCAACTTGACAGCAGTAGGTTTTGTTTTTTCTTTTTTTCTTGATTTTGGTATGCTAGGTTGTGAAGGAATAAAAGAATAGACTCAGTCCTCCAGTACTAAGAAACTCGATTTATACAGAGAACCATTTAAATACAATGTGATAAATGCTCTGATAATAGCATGCAAAACAAGTACTAGGGAGATGATTCCATGGAAAATGGCAAAGTAGGGAGAACGCAATTCCTACAATGAAGCAATAATTAAGCTGGCAGGAAAAAAATCAACTTTTTTAGAACTTTCAAATCAAAACAAAAATGCACAGTAACCAAGGGAATGCTTATTGAACAAATAAACTAATAAATTTCACTGAGAAAATGTAGCATTCCTGCTTGCCCACCCAGCATTCCCCTAGCCCTCAGTTTTCTGATGGAAGCCATGGGGACAAAGGCCCACATTCTTAGATTAGCTTGTTAGTGCCAGGAGTGGTAATATGAAAGTTCACCTTAAAAACTGTAATTGTCCATTTTAATTGATCTAGCAGTTCCCTAAGGAACAGGCTCAAGGGTTTGCCTTTGTGTTTTACCCTCTCAGGCTGAAGTGGCTTCTCAAGCAACATCCGTAAAATACATTAGAAGACATATATTTCCACAGCTGCCTAGGATAACAGGTGGTGGGCAGGGAAAGCAGCAACCAGACTAGAAGTGTGAGAAGAAAGAGGTTATATGAAAAAAGATATTTTGGGAATGCGAGCTATGGACTACTATACACACCAAAGAATCCAACATGCAATGAACATGCCCAGGCTGAATAGAGGCAGACTGACAAGTTTGTAAACTCTTCCTAGAAGAAGTGCTATATACCTCACTGCTGAATAACACTATGGTCACCTCTGAAGTACTCCCTTTGGGGAGCTATGTACCCATGCCACAGTCTAGTCCACGCTTCAAAGCAATCTTGGAACTCTTTCTAGAATGGCCATTGCACACTGTGGCAAAGTGGCAAGTTCTTAAACTTAACTGTGTAGTTGTCTGTGAGGGATTTTTCTGCCAGTAAACAAAGAACTGTTTTGGAACACCCTCCCTACTCACCTGATCTGGCTCTTTTCTTTACCCGAAGATAGAGGAAATACAGATAGAACGACACTTTGATGACAGTCAAGACATGAAGGTAATAAGACAACAGCTCTGATGGTCATTCCAGAAAAAGTTTCAAAACTGCTGGACTTCCTATACTCAGAAAGACCATACAGAACTCTAGGCTTCTACCTCTAGCTCATTTTTTTGGCTTCACACCACAGGAGGTGAAGAATAAGGCAGAGTTAAGGCAGCATGGCTAACAACTGAAGCATGCCCATCTTTCAGACGATCTGCAATGGCTGGTAGAGGGTTTTTATTTTTGGCTGTGGGTCCTTAAGGAAATTTGTCAGGTCACTGACTGACCAAAGACACAAAACAGAGACCAGTGACCACACATGAGAAAGAATATAGTCTGTGCAGAAATAGCTTAGACAAGTCATTGAACAAATGACTGCATCCCTCAATGATCAACAGCAAACCCAGAGAATATGGGAAAACCTGATTTCCAGAGCTTCATTATAATATTCAAAATGTCCAGTTTTCAACAAAAATAATGAAAAAAATTACAAATTATACAAAGGAACAGGAAAGTATGGTACATTCATAACGAAAGAAACAACAAAAACTGTCCCTGATGAAGCCCAGACACTGGGGTTAGTAGTAAAAGATTTTAATCAGCTACCTTAAATATGTTCACACAACTAAAGAAAACTAAGCACATATGAACTAAAGAATTTAGTCCAGTTGTGATGACTTTCCCTGAACAAAACCGAACACTTCTATGAACAGAATAACTGGGGTATGGATCATGGTTTTAAGCAGCATTTAGGTCAACTTAACAAAGTTTATAAAAAAAATGTTCTATATCCCACTTTTGTGAGTGGCATCTAGGGTCTTAAAAGCTTGCAAATAGTCACCTAAGATTCATCAATTGGTCACAATACATGTGGAGCAAAAGAACTAGAACATCAAATAAGGAAAACATGAGCCCAAGACACACAAAGGGCCCTTCATAACCATGAGACCGAAAGAACTAGATGGTGCCACGCTACTATTAATGACCACCATCACAGGGAATACAACTGAGAATTCCTGACAGAGTGGGAGAAAAGTATGGAGTAGAACACAAATTCATGTTAAAAATAAAAAATAAAAACAACTGCTTGAATGACACTGGAGGAACCCCCAAAGACATAGCCCCTAAACACTCTGGTAACCCAGAACTAAAATCACTCCCAAAGCCCACTCTTTCAATAAAGACTAGTCTGGACTATAAAACATAACACTCACGTTGAATGTACTTCTTAGTTCAAGCAGATACACGAGACCAAATGGTTGACTCCTGTTAGGAGGCAGATGAAAAGGCAGGACGGGACAGGAGTTGGTTAAACAGATACAGGAAACCCAAGATGGAAAGAAGCAGAGTGCTGTCACATTACAGAAATGGTGACTGTCACTTAACAATACATGTATAAATTTTTGTATGAGATATTAACTTTAAGCTGTAAACTTTTACCTGAAGTACATAAGGGGAAAACAAAAGAACTAAAGGAAAACAATATATGAACAGAGAGTAATATTAAAGAGACAAAATTATAATAAGGAACTAAATATGAATTATGGGGCTAAAAATATAACAGCAAAATGAAAACTTCACTAGAGGGCTACAATAGCAGGTTCGAGCAGGAAGGAGGGGAAAAAAATCAGTGAACATGATGATACATCAGAAAAAAAAAGTTGACAAAGCAGCAATTCCAAGCACAGTGATCCCATGCTTCACAGCAGTACTGTGTTCCACAGTTAGGTTTTTGTGGCTATTGTCATGGATTGTGTACCCCAAAAATAGGTGTAGTCATGTGACCATGATTCCCTGTATTCTATGACTGTCCTCCATTTTGTGATTTTACTGTGCTGTATGTTAAAGGATTAGTGTGGGACTATAAATCTCTTCAGAAGATCACCTCCCTGCTCCACTGTAAAGGGAGCTTCCCTGGAGTGTGGCTTGCCCCACCCTTAATCCTTGCATCTTAGAACAGATAAAAGGAAAGGGAAGCAGGCACAGAAGTGGGAACCTCACACCATCAAGCAAGCAAAACCAGGAGAAGAGTACGTCCTTCAGACCTGAAGATCCTGTGCCAAGATGCTCCCTGGACAAAGACTGATACAATGCCAGCTTTCCTCCAGAGCCGACAAGAGGGAAGTCTTCCCCTGGAGCGGACATCCTGAATTAGGACCTGTAGTCTGCCGGAATGTGTTAAGAATGAACCTTCCTTTGTTAAAGCCATCCACTCTGCAGTATTTCTGTTAGAGCAGCACTAGCTGACTAAAATTGCTATGATCTTTCTGAAGATTACCAGGCCTTTCTTCCAAATACCAATGGATGAGTTCAAACTGTCAACCTTTACATCAGCAGCCAACACCTAATCATTTGCATCACCCAGAGACTGAAATCACTCACTCTGAGGAGCAGAAACAAAATAAAGAATGAAGAAAAATAAATAGACCACAAGATATCACAATCTAAATACACATGAGAAGTGAGAAAGGAATAGGAAAAATAACTGAAGAAATAATGGCTAAAAACATCAAATTTAATGAAAAGCAAATTTACATATCTGAGAAACTCAGAGGCTAACTGTGGAAGAGACCATCCATTATTCATATGCAAGCTGAAACTGCAGCTTAGGAAAAGGACAACAACTCCACAAAAGCCTAATTACTACCATGAGTGTATTTTATCTGAATTTGGAGACCATCTCAAGAACAGACATGACTCACTGAACACGAATCACCGAAGATCAGAAGAGTTGTGGAATGACATCAAGGATATCACACACAAGAAGTTAAAAGGGTCATTAAAAACGAAGACCAACAGAGATGTCAAAACAGACTCTGAAACTTGCTTTGAACGTAGAGTAGTTGAACTGAAAGGAAGAAACGATAAAGAGCTGAACAGACTTCAAAGGGCCAATTGAGAAGACAAAGTATCATGACATCTGCAAAGACCTAGAGCTAGAAAATCCAAACAGAAACACAAGCTCTGCATTTCTTAAGCTAAAAGACCCGAAGAGAAAATTCATGCTTCACGTTGCAACAATGAAAGATTCTACAGAGAAAATATTAAACAATGCAGGAAGTATCAAAACAAGATGGAAGAATGAGAGTCACTGTACCAAAAAGAACTGGTCAATACTCAACCATGTCAGGAGGCAGTATATGATCAAGAACTGATGGTACTGGGAAAGAAGTCTAAGGTGCAACAAAAGCATTCACGAAAAACAACACTCTAGGAACTGACAGAATACCAACTGTGATGTTTCCACAAACAGATGTGGAGCCACAAGCACTTACCTATGTCAAAAAGTTTGGAGGATAGCTACTGGCCAACTGACTGGAAGAGATCTGGACTTGTGACTTGCTTTGAATGTAGAGTAGCTCCAAAGAAAGGTGATTCAAGAGAACGCAGAAATTATCAAACAGTATCACAAATAATCACACACAAATAATATTCTGCTGAAAATCATTCAAATGCAGTTGCAGTAGTACATCTACAGAGACCTGCCAGAACATCAAGCTAGATTCAGAAGACGATGTGGAGTGAGAGATATTGCAAACTGTTAGAGTTATGTGTCAGAATCATGTGATCATGATTCTCAGTGGTTTGAAAGTCATGATGCAGCTGGCAGTTATATGACGATATGGTCACTTCCACAATGAGATCTGATATAATGTATTACTTCTATGAGTGGATCTGCTCTGAATAGTGAATCAGTTCCTGTGGGGGTGTGGCTCCATCAAATTCTTAGCAATCACTAATTTGCTTTAGGTTTATACGGATTTATGTATTGTGGATATTTCATATACATGAAACTAGATAACAAGCAATTTATCACACCTAGTTTCTCTCACTTGACATGTTTTCAAAGTTAATCCATGTTATAAGATGTTACTATTTCTTCATTCCTTGCCATAGATGAGTAATATTCCACCGTAAAGATATAACACATTTTGTTTAGGCATTCATCCTTTAGTGGACGCGAAGATTTAGTGTATGATAAAGGAGGCATACCAAATGGGTGGGATAAAAATGAACTTTTAAAAATTGGTGTGATACAATAAAGCATACCACTTGTCAAGGTCTCTTAAATCAGCAGCTGAAACCATTAAGAACATAACTGCTGTTGTTAGGTGCTGTCGACTCAGTTCCAACTCACAGTGAGTGACCCTACACACAAAACACTGCCCAGTCCTCCACCATGCCCACAATTGTTTTTATGCTTAAACCCATCGCTGCTGCAGCCACTATGTCAACTCATTTCACGAAGGGGCTTCCTCTTTTTCACTAACCCTCCACTTTACCAAGCAGGACATCATGAAGAACATAACTAGAATAGTTAGTAACATGTATTAATAGTTAGCAAGTATAACAAAAAAAAAAATACAACTTCAATGTTCATCAACAGAATAATGGTTATATATTGATGTAACCATACATACAGAACACAGCTGTTGTGGTGGCTCAGTGGCTAAGTGCTACAGCTGCTAACCAAAAGGTCAGCAGTTCAAATCCACGAGGCACTCCTTGGAAACTCTATGGGGCACTTCTACTCCATCCTACAGGGTTGCTATGAGTCAGAACTGACTCAACAGCAATGGGTTTGGTGTTATGTGACCACATGGGTTCTGACTCATGGTAACCCTATAGGTCAGAGTAAATCTGTCCCACAGGGCTTCCAAGCAGTGGTTGGTGGATTGGAAGCGATGACCTTTTGGTTACCAACATAGCTCTAGTTACACTAGAGACCTAAAATGACATCAAGATGATGAAGTAATTCTTCATTACTATCCTTTCATTGTGTCTTTATAAACAAAACCACTATGCCACCAAGGTCCATACAAATTTTAGTGTAACTACAAACATGGAATATAGTGCAGACATTTTAAAAAATGAGGCAACATCTCATGCACACATACGTAATCAAGTGCAAGATATGTTAAAAGAAAAAAGCAAAGAGCAGACGACTTAACACTCTTACCATCTGTATAAACAATCACATGAAATAAAACAGTAACACATATGCTTGTCTATGAACAGAAAATTTTGGAAGACTATATAAACTTAACAAAGCTATAGGTAGGTAAAATGAGTGAAAACAGGAATGAGAACGAGCCTTATTTCTCTTTTCATACCCTTTTTAACTTTTTGGAATTTGATACTGTATACATGTTATTATCTAATCTCATATATATTTACATGTGTATGTAAACATCCGACTCGACGGCACTTGGCCTGGCTTGGCATGTACATATTTTAAGTACATGTGAAAAACCTAAGTGTTTAACAGAAGTATGGCAAACTTTAAAAAATAGTTTACTTACAGACTGAAGGAGACTCAGCAAAAGCTACCAAAAAAGGAGGGCAGAATTATTACGCACCTGAGAGGAGTCAGAAGTTATACTAGAGACCTAAAATGACATCAAGATGACGAAGTAATTCATCATTACTATCCTTTCATTGGGTTTTTATAAACAAAACCAAACAATCAAATTCAGTGCTCTTGAGCTGAGTCTGGCTCACATGGAACCCGTAAGGCAGAGCAGGACTGCCCCAAGGGGTTTCCAAGGTGTACATAGTTTACCTAAATTGCCCATCTCCTAAACACTGTGCCACCAGAGCTCCTTTATAAACAAAAAGATTAAACTATCTTTATCATTTAAAGTTTCTTCCAGACATAAAACACTAAATGTTTATCTAAAGTGCGTATTATCCTACCTAGCTCCAAAAAAGACTTACAAAACTGTTCTACTTAAAATGTCAAATAAAGCTGTTTTAGGACTACATTCAAACAATTAAAATAGTAAAATCTATATCTATATTCATTGTACCTATATTACATTTACCCACTGCCATACAGTCCATTCCAATTCATAAGTGACCCTACAGGACAGAGTAGAACTGCCCCATAGAGTTTCCAAGGAGCGCCTGGCAGATTCAAACTTTTGAGCTTTTTGGTTAGCAGACATAGCACTTAACCACTATGCCACCACGGTTTCTATTCTTTGTACAGCTCCTAATAATGTCCATCTATTCTTCAAATCCCAAATCAAGGGAAGTTTTCCCTAATTCTCCAAACTGGGTTAGTTTCCCAGTTACAGTTCTTTTTGTACCTCTGCAGCTACTAGCTCAGTAAATTGCATTTCCTCAGTTTATATGTAAATTCCATGAAGACAACTGCATGTCTTTTTATCTGCTGAAACATTCATGTCTATCAAAAAAGTAGAAGCTCAATATATATATTTGCTGAATAAGGAAAACCAACAGCACTTTTACTTAAAACAACTGAAGAAAATTTCATTTTATTAAAAATATTTGTAGTATTATAGATTATCATTATTGCAGTTGTTTAATGTGGGAGCACACTTTTATTTTCACTAGAAAATTAAACTGCATAACCAGTAACAAAAAATCATCAAATTATCAATTTCTTTAAAAGCATGTATGGAGAAAACAAATCATTGAAAAAAAAAAAATCACATTATTCTGTCATTTATTATCCTGTTATCCAGCATTTCTTGTTTACAATAATAGCAAAAAATCTACTAGCCAACTATTTTGCACATTAACTACGTACATCTGGCAGTAACCAACGCTGAGGTGAGAGCAAAGAGTAATGCTGTCTGCAGTAACTGATCTCAGAAAATAGTGCCTAGAGTAATTAGTGTTAAATTGCTGAGTGATCTCTCACAGCTGGCAATGGAAACTGTGATGGCAAATAGAACTTTTCACTGGCAATCTGTCTCCAGCAGCGCCCAGGGCACACACCCTACCTCTTGCCACTGCCCTCTTCCCCCCCCCGCCCCCCCCGCTGTAAGCTTGGGGCTGACTGTGACAGGTAAGGTTGTATGTCAACTTAACCGGAACTTGATTCTCAGTGGTTTGGTTGTTATGTAATAGGCAGCTTGGCAGTTATGTAATGATGCAGTCATCTCCATTTTCACATGTCAATTTTACCTAACGACCTGGTTGCTCTGTGGAAATTAATCACATCGGTACGTGAGGAGAAGGTGTACAGGCCAAATGGAAATTGCATAAATTCAGGTAAAGTCATCATTAGAGTTAATATTTGGATGGAATATGCCTGCTAAGGCAAAATAATGTGTTCCCACTATCTATATTTAACTACTGGTTTATAGGAAATAGTTTAGTTCTCAGCATATGGCCCACTCATTCCTGGGAGTCCTCCTAAAATGCTTTCATGAACCCCATGAAGGCAAAGTTACTTTCATGATAAAACCAAGACATCATTTGTCTTTTTCAGTGTCATTCCCTCACACGTGTCCAGCTAGACTGAATGCAGAACTAGCAATGAGAACCTAGCTGTTTCCATTAAGACAAACACTACAGAGCATTACAAAAATATCAACCAGTCTAACTTTTGGAGAAAGTCATTTTTATTGATAATGTCACTGGATGTTAACATGAAAATGATTTAGTCTTCTATTTTGAAATAATTAAATAAAAACTGTAATTTCTAAAACAGTAACTATCAACAGATAAAATCCACATAAATAAATTTCTGCAATCCTCAATAGTTTTTCAGAAGAGTGAAGGGATCTTGAAATCAACAAATTTGAAAACTAGTGTAGACCATGAGAATTTCTACAAAATAACCAATTTTTTAAATGAATAAATTAAAAAACCAATAAAAGGAAATTCACAGATGTACAGGGGCTTAAGGAATGTAACAATCTATTGCAATGAATGAACTTTGTTTACTTGGATTCTGATTCAAAGAAATGGCAAAAAAAAAAAAACTGAGACAACTGAGAAAATAAATGCCATTATTTGATTGCTAAATTCTTAATTTCTTAGATATTAAGCAAGACTAACTGCTGAAGCTAGGTGATGTGTACCACACTATCATGTAAACAAAGTGTGCCTTTTAGTTTGTTTGCCAGCCCCACCCTTATACTAATTATTTTTACTGCAACATAGTGGTAGGGGAGGAGGGCATGGTTAGCAATGAAACATAGAAGGCACGCATTATCTGCATAAAATTACAGTACAGGGCGTTTCATTATTGCCCAATGTTTTCCAATGAACCTATGATTTTTTTAAATGAGTACACTGACTGACAGTTTATCTTGGCCACGCAAGACAGGTTACAAAAATCACTTCATATTATGGATCTACCTATAAGAAATGGATGGGAAAAACCTATGAAAAAGGGGAGAAAAGAAATTTATGTACGTGAAATAAAGTTTTCTTCAAAGATGAAGTAAATACAAGTTCAAGTTTACAGAAGTACACTTTAACAACAGCAAATTCTTCTAAGTGTAAGGTCTTATAAAGTACAAGCACTAACTTATTTGTTCAACTACTTCTAAGAAAGCAAGTGACAGTATCAGACAATATAAATGACATGACTCATCAATTCAGAATAGAATCTCTTCGATTTAAAGAATTACACTGTTCATATACATTTTAAAAGTAAACAAAAAATCTTTCTCTTTCCTATTTTCTTAAAATAAACTGCAGAGTTAAAAATATACAGTACTTAATAAAATGTCTTGCAACTCTAAAGCCATACTTTGAACATATTAACTCAACAAATACTTACAGATCTTCATCAAACGCAGTAGTATATTAGTGCCAAGGAGGTAAAAAATTGAAATGGGACAACTTCAAGGAACCCAAGCATCTACTTCCCAACAAACATACACTTCCTCAAATTTGTAATGCAATGAAAAGTGATAATTAGTTCCCTGAAAGCTATCTGATAAAATCAGAACTGCTGATTTTTAACAGGATTACAAACAGAAAGAAAAGTTAAACTTCAAACAATCTAATACTTGAACTGCTGCCAATACCGGAAAAGCAGGTAGCAGGTATACAGGGGTGAAGTATTCCCATTTTTAGCCCTTTACATCCCAATTTACCCTCTAGGCATCTTCACATATTCCTACTAGCTGAAAGGAAAACCTAGTTCTGAAGGGTTGTTTAATTATTTTAATTTTTTTATTATGATTGAAAATCCCATACAAACTTGCATGCCCACCTATCTGCATCTCCCCCTGCTCTCCCTGTCCAGTGACAGCACACTCCTCCTCTCCATTCTATACTTGTCATATCCTCCCAACAACCTCCTATCTCCTCTTCTCCACCCTCTTCCCCACCTCCAGTAAAAAGTCAATAGGACAACATCCTATAGATGCACAGAACCATAAAGTGCACACATGATACGGTTACTCTGTGTCACCAAGTCCAATCCATTTCTGTCTGAGAGTTGCCCTCCATTATGATTTATGGAAAGGGGCAGCATCAGGGCCTGGGGCCATACTCCCAGGGGAACTCCAAGGCCCCTGGACCATCAATTGTGGTCTTTTACTGGAGATCTCACAGTGCACCCCTTTTCTTGTGAGCCACAACATGGCTACCACTGGTGGTGGCCAGGCACCATCTGGTTCTTCCGGTCACAAGTCTATGTAGTCACTCGCTCACGTGGGTCTGTCTGTCTTCTGGGTTCTCTTTCCCCCGTGTTGTTTTGGTCCTTGGTGATCACCCATTCCTGCAAAATTGGGACCATTTGCTCTACCCTCAGATGGCAGTTTGGCAGCTTTCAAGACCCCAGACACCACTCACCAATGTGGGATGCTAGCAAAACACTAGTTGTGCCAATTTGACCTCAATTTCCCCTGAAAGCATGGTCCCCAGCCCCCTGCCCCAGCTACTCTGTCCTTGCAATATTGGGTTAAGATAGGAGTTACCATGTTATGTTGAAGTCCTGTTAATACTGATCTTCTTTCTAACGTGTGCTGTCACTGATTTCACCCAACGAAATTTCTATCAACTATCACCCTCCCCCCAACCCTTGCAGCCATCAAAGACTCTTTTCTCCTATACATGAGTCTGTTTTTAAGTGATTTGAATTTCTTTAATAGCTAGTGATTGTCAGCACATCCACCTGTGTTTTTTGACTGCCAGGATATCCTCTTTAGAGAAGTGTCTGTCCATCTCCATCGCCCATCACTTAATTGGATTATTTATGTTTTTCTCACTGATATTTTGTAGTACCTTATAGATTACGGAGATCAGGCGTCAGTCTGACATAGAGTTGCCAAATAATTTTTCCCATTATGTAGGTGGTCTTTTAATTCTTTTGATAAAGTCTCTGGATGAGCGAAAGTGTTTGATTCTAGTAGTTCCCATTTGTCTGTTTTCTCTTCTGTTGGTTGTGTTTTGTCAGATTTTGAAGTCTGTCTACATTGTGTATTAAAACCTCCATTGTTGTATTTTTTCTCGGATGGGCTTTATCGTTTTAGATTTGATACATAGGTCTTTTATCCAGTTTGAGTTGGTTTTTGTATAAGGTGTAAAATATGGATCTTGTTTCAGCTTATTGCAGATGGAGATCCAGTTCTGCCAGTACCATTTGCTAAAGAGATTGCTTTTACCTCAGCTTAAAGTCTTAAGGCCTTTGTCGAATAGCAACTGTTCATAGGAAGATGGTGGTATCTCTGGGATCTCAAATCTGTTCCACTGATCTGTCTCTTTTTGCACCAGTACCAGGCTGTTTTGACAACTGTGGCAGTGTGACAGGTTCTAAGATCAGGTGGTAAGAGGTCTCCCAGTGTGTTCTTCTTCTTCAGTAGTGCTTTACTTACCCGGGATTTCTTCCCTTTCAAACAAAGTCGGTGACTTGTTTCTCCATCTCATTAAAAAATTTCACAGGAATTTGTATTGAGATTGCATTATGTAAGTATATTGCTTTGGGTAAAATAGACATTTTGACAATGTTAAGTCTTCCTATCCATGAGCAGGGTAGGCTTCTCCATTTATGCAAGTCTCTCCTAGTTTCTTATAGTAAGGTCTTGGGGTTTCCTTTGTAAAGGTCTGATATTTCTCTGGTTAGATTTATTCCTAGATATTTTACCTTCTTAGGGGCTACAGTAAGCAGTATTGATTTGGTGATTTCTTCTTTAACAATCTCATCACTGGTGTAAAGGAATCCTACTGATTTACTTAGATTTATCTTGTATCCTGACACTGCTGAACTCTTCTATCAGTCTGAGTAGTTTACTTATGGATTCTTTAGGATTCTCTGCGTATACAATCATATCATCTGCAAATAGGGAAACTTTTACTTCCTCTTTGCTGATGCAGATGCCCTTTATTTCTTGGTCTTGTCTAATTGCTCTGTTGAATAGGAGAGGTGAGAGTGGGCATCCTTGTCTACTTTCCGTTCCCAAGAGGAACTGTTTCATTCTCTCTCCATTCACAATGAGGTAGACAGTGGGCTTTGTATAAATGGAGCTTACTGCATTGAGGAATTGTCCGTATATTCCTATTTTGCTGAGAGTTTTTTAGCATGAATGCGTGTTGGACTTCATCAAATGCCTTTTCTGACTCAATAGACAAAATCAGGTGATTCTTGTCTTTTGTGTTATTTATGTGGTTGATCACATTAATTATTTTTCTGATGTTGAACCAGCCTTGCATATCTGTTATGAATCCAACTTGGTTGTGATGAATTTTTTTTTTATATACTGTTGCATTATATTGGCAATATTTTGTTGAAGATTTTTGCATCAGATTCTTGAGTATATATTGGTCTGTAGCTCTCTTTTTTTGTTGGGTCTTTTCCTGGCTTTGGTGTCAGGGTTATGCTGGCTTCACAGAATGAATTTGGGAATATTCCACCCCCTTCTATGCTGTGAAATAGTCTCAGTAGTATTGAATATAACTCTTCTCTAAAACCTTGGTAGAATTCTGTGGTGAAGCCATCGGGGCCCGAGTTTTTTTGGTTGGTATTTTTTTTATGACTTTTCCAATCTCTTCCTTTGTGATGGGTGTATTAAGTTGTTCTGCTTCACCTTGTGATAATTTTTGTAGGTGATATGAATCAGGAATCTGTCCATTTCCTCTAGGATTTCAAATTTGTTAGAATACAGACTTTAATAGTAATCTGTTATAATATTTTTGATTTCTGTTAGTTCTTTGTGACATCTCCCATCTCATTTCTTATTTGGGTTTCTTTTCCTGTTTTTCTTTAGTAAGTTTAGCCAATGGTTTGTCAGCCTAATCGATCTTTTCAAAAAAACTAGCTTTTGATCTTTTCAATTTTTTCAATTCTTCTTCTGTTCTCTAACTCATTTAGTTCTGCTCTAATCTTTATGATCTGTTTTCTTCTGGTGCCTAAGGGTTCCTCTGTTGCACTCTCTCTACTTGTTCAAGCTGTAGGGTTAGTTGTTTGGTCTGAGTTGTTTTTTCTTTCCGGATGTGTGCATTTATAGCGCTAAACTGACTCCTGGGCACTGCTTTGGCTGTATCCCATAGATTCTGGTAAGAAGTATTTTCATTCTTATTTGAATCCATAAATTTCTTTATTTCACCCTTGATTTCTTCTATAAACCCATGGCTTTTTGAACAAGATGTTCAGTTTCCATGAGTTCCAATTTCTATCTCTGTTTTTTTGTGCTATTGATTCTGACTTTTATGGCTTTATGGTCTGAGAAGATGCTTTGCAGTATTTCAATGGTATGGATTTTGTTGAGACTTGCTTTATGTCCTAACACACGGTCTATTCTAGAAAATGTTCCATGTGCACTGGAGAAGAAGGTGTAGTTGTCTGCTGATAGACAGCAAGTTCTCTACATGTCCACGTGGTCTAGTTGGTTAATTGTGGCAGTAAGATCCTCTGTGTCTTTGTTTTTTTCTAGAAGATGTGTCCAATATTGAGAGTGGAGTGTTGTTCTGCTTATGTATTAACCCTTTCAACAACAGTGTCTATCCTTGCCCACGATGGTGGATTTTACATTAAAATCTAATTTATCTGAGATTAGTATTGCCACACCTGCTCTTCTTTGTTTATTGTTAGCTTGGTATATATTCTTCCACCCTTTAATTCTCAGTTTGTTCATATCTTTAAGTCTAAGGTTAGTTTCTTGGAAGCAACATATAGACAGGTCGTGTCTTTTGATCCAAGATGTCACTCTTTATTTCTTCACTACAGTGTTCAGTTCATTTACATTCAACATGATTATTCACAGATATGTGTTTAGTGCTGTCATTGTGATGTGTTTATTCTTGTGCTGATGTTTTCTCTGTTGTTCTTACTATTCTGTTCTGGGATATTCTTTACGATTTGATTTTTCACCTTTTTCAGTGTTGGTTTTGTGGTTGTTGAGACTCCTGTATTACATATCTTGATTTGATATGTTGCAGCTTTATTGTGCTTTGCGGTTGCCCCTGTGATCCCCTTAATAATCTATGTTCAAACCCAATTTTAAGTACTACAAGTCTTATCAATTTCCTCTCCATCTGGAAGGACTATAACACCTGTAGGACATCCCTCTTTTTAATACGATGATACCATAGTTTTCATGATATAATCACTGAATGACTTCTTTTAATATTATAGTTTTGATTGAGTTTGGAGTCTTCCCTAACTGAGTAGGTTTCTGGATGATGTGTCCTGTATTTCCACCTATAATATGGAGCTAATGATTTTGTTCTTCTAAGCCAAGAGCTTCTTTCAGTATTTCTGTAGTTTTGGTTTGGTTTTTACACAGTCTCTGAGCTTCTGTTTATCTGGGAATGTCTTAATTTCATTTTCATACTTGAAAGATAGTTTTGCAGGATATATAATTCTTGGTTGGAAGTTCTTCTCCTTCAAGGCCTTGAATGTGTCTTCCCATTGCCTCTGTGCCAGCATCATTTCTGCTGAGAAGTCAGACAAAAGCCTACAGGGTTTCCCTCTGAATGTTAGCTTTGCTTTGAGTCTCACTGCCTTTAAGAGTTTCTGCTTATGTTTCATTTTGTTAAGCTTGGTTATAATATGTCTTGGAGTCTTGCTATTGGGATCTATATAGAGTGGCGTTTGACAAGCATCTTGGGTATCTATATTCTCTTCTTTCATAATTTCAGGTGTTCTGTGTTCTCAGGTGTCCCTCCCTGTTCAGGAACTCCAATGAATCACAGATTGTTCCTCTTAATAGAGTCCCACATGCTTCTTAATGCTTCTTCAATATTCTTGTTTCTGTTTTCTGATTTCTCCTCACAAATGCTGGAGTCAGTAGCTGTCTTCCAAGTCAGAAAGTCTATTTTCCATTTGTTTAATTCTGTTTTTTTGGCTTTGAACTGAATTTTCTCTTTGATTTGGTTAGTGACCTGCTGGATTTCAGATTACTGGTGCACCATCATATCAAACAGCTTGCTTAATTTTTCATTTTGCTCTGCTGCATTTTATATGAGGTCTAGGAGGGCTCTATAGATAATCCTTTTGTAGTTGCCCTCGGAATAGTTTCAGAAAGGCTTCTTCATCTGGGAAGTTCTTTTATTCTTTCTTTTGGGGGCCTTCTGGAGGCATAGGTGAGTTTTTCTTTACATTTTTCCCTGAAGTTTGTTGCTTCTGGGGCACATGGAGGTTGTTTTGTTTCTCTGGTGTTACTTTAATGGGATATAAAGCTCAGTTTGAAAAGCAGAGTGATCACCAGTCCCCTCCATGTACTCCAGTCACTGGGCCCAGTGGAATCTCTGGGATAGCAGGCTGTACCTCCTGATTAGCAAAGACACAGCCCTACTTATAGAGTGTTGGGGGCCCATCAGCTGACCCTATGATGCAAGCCAGTAGAGGCTGGAAGAGATGCCATCATGATACACCACAAGTATTTCTCTAGGCAGTCTTATATTGAAAAGTAAAAGGTATCTGACAGCTTCCACGATCAGTCAGGCTTCCAGGTGTGCAAGTCCCTCTCTCCAGCTGGCAAAGTAAGCACCTCTATATCCCACCCCAGATGCTGTAAACTAGCTGAAAATACAGAAAGGCTACTGCTCTGATGTCATTTGCTGCTGAGTCCCACCCGTAGGGTCACACTATGAAAAATACTGCTTTTCTGCAGGAAAAGCACTCCCTGGGTAGGCACTGCCTCCCAGCCTTGGAATTAGGTCTTGCTGGGGTCTCCGTTTGGGTAACTCTGCCTCCCAGTCAAACAAGATGGTGTCCTGTACAAGCTCTCCTGCCCTCTGTGAAACAGCCAAATTAATGGCACAGGTTCAGAAAAAGAGGATGG
Source organism: Heterohyrax brucei (assembly GCA_028571685.1). Classification (NCBI taxonomy): domain Eukaryota; kingdom Metazoa; phylum Chordata; class Mammalia; order Hyracoidea; family Procaviidae; genus Heterohyrax; species Heterohyrax brucei. The sequence continues at coordinate 45,665,344 of CM053152.1, forward strand.
AGGGGCCCATGTGCACAGAGTCCAGATCTGGGCTCTCAAAATACAGCTATTCCGCCTGCTAGCCCAGTCAGCAGCACATCTGAGGTTTACTGCCAGTCAAGTCCAAGCCCCACCCACCGGCTAAGACAGAAAAAAAGTTACGATAGCAAGTTACCTTCAGACTGAGAGAGAGAGCACTTAACAAGGGCAGGGGTCAGCAAAGGAGAAGAAGTTTCCTGTTCAGTGGTATGTAGTCCAAATTGACAGCTCTATGGCATGTCCTAGGGCTCACTAGGTGTCCGGAATGCTCTGCTTAGTTATCAATTCAGGCCTTGGTTTCCAGAGGGAATTAAGGAGACGTGGGTTTAGTTTGCCATCTTGACTCTGCCTCCTCAGGGTTTTTTTTTTAATGCTTCTTTTATTGTACTTTCTTTATTTAAAGGTTTACAAAACAGTTTCTCATTAAACAGTTTACACATTGCCTTATGACACTGGTTAACACCACAACAGGTCAAGACTCTCCCTTCTCTACCTTGGGTTCCCCATTTCCAGCTTTCCTGTCCTCTTCTGCCTTCCTGTTGCTGCCCCTGGGCTGGCATACCCATTCAGTCTCATTTTGTACTATAGGCCTGTTCAATCCTCAATTGAAGGGTGAACCTCAAGAGTGACTTCATAACTAAGCTGAAAAGGTATCTGGGGGCTATACTCTCAGGGTTTAGCCAGTTTATGTTAGGACAAAAAGTCTGGTCTTTTATTTATTTATTTTTTAACTGTGATTAAGTGAAAATATACAGTTCAACTCGGCCATGCCCACGTATCCACAGCTCCTTCTGCTCTCCCCAACCAGGGACAGCACATTCCTCTTTTTCATCCCACACTTCTAGTGTCCCCTCAGCAAGCTGTCCCTTCCTCTCCACTGTCTTCTCTCCCATCTAGAAAGAGACTAGTAGGACTGCCTCTTAAAAATGCACAGAACCATGAAGCACTCACATCATATGGTCACACTGTGTCCAGAGGATTTAATTAAATGTCACCTACTCAGAGATGGTTTACCTTACCATTTTAACTAGTTTTCCTCCTCCAACAGACATAACACAAAATTTATATTTACAATGTTTCTTATTTGCCCTCCCCAAGAGAAAATAAATTCCATGAGAGCAGACACCAACTTTATTTTAGTTATCATGGGGATTTCTAATGTCTGACACACAGAAGACAATCAAAATATACAAGGTGAATTCAGATACTCTAAAGGGTGGTGCAGTGGCTAAGTGCTCTCCTGCTACATGGAGGACTGGCAGTTAGAATCCATCCAAGGGCTCCACAAAAGAAAAGATCTGGCAACCTGCTCCGACACAGCCTAGAAAAGCCTACGCAGAAGTTCTACACTGTAATACAGGGTCGCTATGAGCTGAAATCAGCTCAGTGACACACCTAACAACAACAAAGGGCTAAAGCACTTACAGTTTTGCTGACACAAAAACATGAGTAACATACAAGAGGCTAGCATGAAAGATTTAGTCATAAAACTAGTGAGGGCAATGACTCTAAAACCACTACCATCATGCCAATTTCAATTCAATGATGCTATAGGACAGAGTACAACTGTTCCGCAGGGATTCCAGGGCTATAAATCTTACCAAGAAGACTCACATCTATCTCCCAGAGAGCAGCTGGTGAGTTTGAATCACCGACTTTTTGGTTAGTTGATAAGCACTTCAAACTTACTGCACCAACAGGGCTCCTAAGATGATAGGCAAGTGAATAGTGAGACTTCATCTCACTTACTTGAGACATTTTATGCAGACAGACCAGTCCCTGGAGATATCACTCCTGGTAAAGTCACAGGTTGGTGAAAAATAAGATCCTAAACATGGACTGACACAGTGGACTCAAACAGCAACAACTGTGAAAACGGCACAGGACCGGGCAATGTTTCCGTTCTGCTGTCCACACGGTTGCTGTGAGTTGAAACCAACTTGACAGCACTTCACAACAACCAAACTGGTTATTTTTCACAACTCTCACAAAAAGGTTTTCGTTGTTGCTGTATATGTGTGTACAGAAAAGAGGTTAAATTTCACTACTGGCTTTGTGAATTCAGGTATATTTACTGACAATATTTCCACACCAATAAACCTAAAACGATTTACATTAATGATGGGCATTAACAGTTTTATAATTTAGCCCAAGTTATGGACCAAATGGAAAGGCTGGTGGCATAGTGACTAAGTGCTACAGCTGCGAACAAAAGGGTTAGCAGTTCATATCCACCAGTCACTTCCTGAAAACTCTAGGGGGCAGTTCTGTGTTGTCATACAAGGTGGCTATGAGTCAGAATTGACTTGACAGCAATGGGTTTGGTTTTGGATAGAATGAACCATGTCTCCCAAAAACTGTGTTACAAGTCCTGACCCCTATGCATGTGGATACAGTCCCTTCTGGGAACAAGGTTTTCTCTGTTATGTCAATGAGTTATGTTAACCAGAGTAGGTTTTGTCTTAAGCCAATCACTTATTAAAAATGGACAGAAAAAAGCAGACACAAGCAATGACAAACGTGAGCAAGAGATGCTACATGAGACTGCCAAGGAATCCAGGACCACGAGATGAAAGACAAAAGAACTTTCCCCCCAGAGCCAACAGACAGCCCTTCCCTAGAGCCAGCACCCTGAATTCAGACAGTCTCCTAAACTGTAACCATATAAATGTCTATAAGGCCATCCACTCATTTGTTACTGCAGTACTAGATAACTAAGACAGCCCAGTACTGACCAAGTCATTCAGTCTAAAAAAAGGCTCCTTCAAAGGACACTTAAGTGAAACAACTCTACAGAAAAATGAAGTGGCACCTATACTTCACATAACATACAAAAACAAATTCAACATGGATTAAGGCCCTAAAGGTGCAAACTAAAATAAACTTGTTAGAAAAAAAGGCAGAGGCAATGCAGTCAAACATATCTTTTAATAACGGATTATCTAATGTAAGAACAAAAGCACAAACAGCAAAATACAAAATAAGTGAGACATCATAAAAATTGAAAACTTGTTCATCAAAAAACTTTACCAAAAAAAATGAAAATACAAGCTACCTACAGACTGGAAGAATATCTTCAGAAACCATGTATCTGACCAGAATCCAATAACTGACATACACACTCAACAACAACAAAAACCCTCTTAAAATGGGCAAAAGGCTTGAACAGGCATTTCACCAAAAAGGACATTTAAACAGTCAACACATGAAAACATGTTCAGTGCCACTAGCCATCAGAGAAAAACATATTACCACCACAACGAGATAGCATTTCACTTCCAGGATGACAAAAATTTAAAACAACTTTCTGAAAATAACTAATGTTGGTGAAGATATGGGGAAACTGGGACTCATCTATTTACTGATGGAAATTCAAAGTGTTAAAAGTTGTAGAAAACAGTGTGGCACGTACTCAAAAAGCTAAAAATGGAACTACCGTATGACTCAATTCCACTCCTAGGTATATACCCAAAAGATCTGAAAGCACAGATTCAGACTTGTACACTACTGTTCATTGCAGCACTCTTCACAAAACAACAGGCAAAGGTAGAAACAATTCAAAAGTTCCTCAACAGATAAATGGATAAACAAAATGTACAGTGCAAATGCAGTGGAATACTACTCGTCCAGTTGAAATGAAGTGTTGATACATTCCACAACATGGACGGAGCTGAAGACACATCAACGCCAAAAGGCCACATACTGTATGACCTAACTTATAAGACAAGGCAAATGTACCCAAACCAAAGTTTATTAGTGGTTACCAGAGACAGGATGGAAAGAGAGTACGACAGGGGTTAACAGTGATGGATATGCAGATCAACAGTAGAGTTGCACAACAGAGTACTGTAATTACTGTCAGTAAGCTGCACCTCCCCATACCAACTGCTATTCAGTAATAGTTTCCAATGCATAGTGACCCCAGAGGTCAGCATAGAACTGCCCCAGAGTTTCCAAGGAGTGCCTGGCGGCTCTGAACTGCCGAACTTTGCTTAGCAGACGTAGCACTTAACCGACCACACCACCAGGGTTTCCTTCAATAAGCTGTACACCCACAAAAAGTTGAACTGGCAAAAGTTGTGTGACAGACATGTTTACAACAATGATTTAAAAAAAAAAAAGACTAACTGATGAGGCTGCCTATGTACAACCAAAATCCTCAGCGGACTTGGTTTCTTAATTTGGAGATTTAGAGACATCATTTCATGAAACATTCGGTTAACTGTCCTAATAATACATTTAATGTTTCTGTCTTGCCTCCTGGTTCACTATGTAGCTAGTGTCTGGGGTCTTAAAGGTTTACAAGGCACAATCACTGGCCTCTGTTCACCTGGAACACCAGAGGAAGAAGACTCAGAAACAGGAGGAAACGTAACGTCTGGGTGACTGCCTCCATGAATAACCGCCTCCTCTGCCATGAGACCAGAAGAAGTGAATGGTGTCTGGCTACCATGACTGAATGTTTTCATCAAAGATTCTACAGAAGAATCCTGATGTAAAGGGGAAACACAGAACACAGAACACAGTTTCTAATTTTCACAGCCTCTGCACTTCCTGGAGCCATGGAGGGTGGATGAAGCCTAGAAACTACTGCCCGAAGGAAGTCTTTAAACTTCTGAATCTTAGACCAACTATATCTTCTAAGTCTTGTTGAAACTAAATGATAGTTTAGCTTAACTAGTGAAAATATCTGCCTGGATCATTATGCCCTCTTAAGATCTATCTATAATGGCATCAAATTGACAAAAGCAATTTGAAACATTAGACAGAAACCTCATAGATGCAGTGAATTTATGTTAATAGGGGAAGAACAACTCTGAAAACAAGAGTGAGAAAGGCTGTATAACAGGAAGAATGTAACCAATTTAACTAAATGACACATGTAAAAACTGCTGAATCGGTATATGTTTTGCTGTGTATAGTTTCAACAACTTTTTTTTTAAAAAAAAGGAAAATGAAAAGACATCCACTGAATGTGAGAAAAAAACTACAAATCACTGATCTAAAATAGTGATAGAGGCCTTATACAAGACAGAGCAGAAGTGCTCCATATGGTTTCCAGGGAGCAGACGGTGGATTCAAACTGCCAACCTGTTTTCATACCAGGTTAGTGGAAACGGGATGAGATTAGTTAAAATTAAGTAAGACTTACTAGCCTTCTAAGTTTCTGTCACGTGAAATGCCTGTAAACAGCACTGCCATTTTTCTTCGGGTTGTCTTGTCTCACTAATTTTTGGTAGTTCTTACGATAGCCTAGCCATGAATCCTTTAAGATGTATTTCTAAACGTCCTTTTCAAAAAAAAAGTATAAACCTGTTGCTCCTTTTGAAATCTATTAAGGTGTAAAAGCAAAGCCAGCTCAGACTTCTCAGAGTTCAGAGTTAGCTATCTTCCCACCCTATATATCGATGTTTCTCAAATCTTTTTGGTCCCTGACAAAAGACTGGTTTCTCAACGTGAGCCAATACACACATACTTACTTATAAACTGAAAAACAGGGCTCTAAATCAGTGTCTTAGAAGAGATGACCTATCTTTTTAACCAGAAGCAAACACATGAGTATTCTTCAGAAAAAGGATAGCTTGTCTCTATTATATAGCCTATGCCACAGTTTAGCTGCCATGTTAACACTTCACGTATCTTTCATGTTGGGTCACTAAACAAGTATCAATTTGAATGATGGCTTGTTAAAATGTTAACACGTAGTAAATACCATCTCCATCAACACGTCTGAAGCAATAGTTTGTGCTCTATCCAATGAATTAATAACAAAGGTATGAATTAAATGTTTAACTTTTCAGTCCCATATGAACATCCAATCAATTCTTGACAGATAAAGCTTCAGAACAGGCTCAGGACATCTTAGCGACAACTGCCCAAAGCTGAAAAAAGTTTCATTTACAGTGACACTATCAAATGCTTTGCGAAAGAAAGATGCCGCACAAACCGCAGGACCTTAGATCAGGTAAATCTAACTTTCTTATTTTCAAGTAAGGCTACTGCAACCCAAAAGTAAAGAAACTCACTCAATTCTGGTCTTCTAAAATCTAGAAATTCGGAGTCCTTGTCCCTGGATCACACATTTTTAGACTCCGCAGTTCTAAAACTGGCACTGCTACTAAATTTACAAGATTATCTACTCCCATTTGCACACTAATTCCTTTCCACTTGCTTACCTCTTCCCTACCCTTATTCACCACTATAACCGGCGAAAAGATAAAATTTACCAGCCTGTCTTCATTTCTGACTCTAATTGCATGCGGCGTCCTGAACCCCCAGCTACTGCTCCTGGATCAAACTAATCGAAGTTTAATTTTATCCTTCATTCCTTTGTCCAACTAACGCTAACCAAACGGCGGCTTTGCAGAGTGCGCGGTGCCTGCGGCTCCTACCCCGCGCCCAGCCGCGTGCTGGCACCGAGAGGGCTCTCCAGACGTCACGGAGCCGCGGGAGCTGGGGGGTGCAGGGCTCCGAGTCAGCCGCGCGGGGGTCCCGCCGGCGCCAGGGAACGAGCCGGGCGGTGGAGAATGTCGCGGGCAGCTCACCTTTACGCAGCTCCCGCTCCCACACGGTGACGATGGGCCGCGAGTGCTTGCGGTGGTGGATGAGCCACAGAGACAAGGTCTGCACGCTCTGCTGCGAGTTGCTCAACTCCGACAGCTTCTTCTCCAGCGCCGCCTCAGAGAAGGCGGACATCCCTCCGACACCACGTTCACGCCGTCCCACGCGCCGGGGCCGTGGGGAGGAGAGTTTCACCGCCCTCGTCGCGGCCTCGCCCCCTCACTCCACCCTTCCCCACGCCCTCAATACAGCCGGCGCCACTGCCAATTCCGGCCGCAAACCAGCAAGATGGCGTCCGGCCGGCAGTGACGTCAGAGGCCCCGAGTCCCAGCTTTCCAGCCAGCAGCCCTCGGAAGGGGCGCGGCCTCGGCGCAGAGGCGGAAGGGGCGAGGCCGAACCAAGCCAGGTGAGGCGGGAGGGGGCGTGTCGCTCGGGTCAGGACCCGGGTAGGTCGGGCTTTGGTGGACTCAGAGCCTTGCTAGGGGTAACAGTCACTGCCAAGGGAGGAGTGGTGAAAACGCTCTGTTTAGCGTGTAAATTGGTGCAGCCACCGGCTCGGCTACCGTGTAATACTATTTGGCATGATCGATTAAATTTCCAAATACACCTTGCCTGTGACCTGCAACTAATTGCTATCAGTGATAAAACAGCGTGTTTGTATAAAGAACTAAATGCTAGCTGTTCCCACAGTAACTGAAAAGTACGGAAATTCACAGTTGACAAGTGGCCACGTCAATTAAGATACATCCATATTACAGAATCTATACAGCCATTTAAAAAAATGGGGAAATCCAAGATATGGCAGATTAGGGATTTTTTTTTAATTGCAGAAGGAGAAATACAGTGTAACGTTTGTTTTTTAAAGGAAACACTGGTGGCATGGTGGCTAAGTGCTACCCTTGCTGACCAAAGGGTCAGCAGTTAGAATCGGCCAACTGCTCCTTACCACCTATATGGGGCAGTTCTACTCTGTCCTGTAGGGTCGCTATGAATCGGAATAGACTATATAGCAATAGGCTTGGTTTGGATTTATTTTACTTGAATTAAAAACGTGTAAAAACGCAGCAAAAACTCTGGAAGAATATGGATCACAGAAATAGTAGTTTTCTTAGGGAAAGGATGATAATTTGGAGCACTTAAGGCATGTCTGCCTTGTTGTCATTTTTTACGAGGAGAAAATAGTCATGTATTAACTATATAATTGAAAATCAGTTTCTGAAACCTCGGTATATCATGACATAGTACTTGTCTAAACTGTGATAATTCATAAACATAATTAAAAAATGGACAGGAATTCCTAACCCGACCTTTTGAAAAGCACTGTGCATGCATGTTGCACACTGTAGTCATCTATATTAAGCAAATTAATTGTTTAATTTTTTAGTTGCACATCAATATATAATCAGTTCTTTATAGATAAAGCTGCAACACAGGCTCAGAACATTTTAGTGACTACTGCTCAAAGCTCAAAAAAGTTTACTTCATTTATAGGCACGCTATCAAACATTTTGCTAAAGAAAGACGCTGCACAGACAGCTGGACCTTAAATCATTAGCATTAGTCCAGGTTCTCCAGAGAAACAGAACCAATAGGATGTACATAGAGAGAAAAAGAGAATTTGACTCAAGAAGTTATGGAGACTGCCAAGTCGAAAATCCATATATAGGTCAAGCAATGGGCTGGAAGCCCCTCTAGTCTTATGTCTGAAATTGGTGGGCCAAATGACAGGCTAGAAATTCTAGAACAGGACCTGTGTTACAGTCTTCATTCTCTTAGAAGCCTCAGTTTTTTTTTGTTTGTTTGTTTGTTTTTAAGTCCTTCAACAGAATACATGAGGCCTCCTCACATTATCTAGGTGTGATGGTTCAGATTGTATGTCAGCTGGGCTAGGCCATGATTCTCAGTGTTTTGACAGTTACATAATGCGGTCACTGCCATAATGGACTGTGCTGTGGTACTGGCGGGTGCATGGCTTGTGGACCCTTACTGTCCCTTCAGCCTTCATCTCTCTGCCTTCTGCCCCCTACTTCCTGCCTGCTGACCTTGCCAAGGTTTTGGCTTTTTGCAGATCCAGCAGCTGCTACTGTCTTTTCTTCTGATGTCCAGTTCTTGGGACTTGAGCTAGCAGCTTACCTGTCAATCTTGGGACTCTTGGATCTTAGTAAGAGTCCAGTTAGTTGGGTTTACCAGTCCCTGCAGCTATGTGAATCAGGAGGAAACTTGCAGTCTCGCCTGCCCTTGTGAGATTTCCCAACCTTCAAGTTCTTTGAACAGGAACAACAGTGTTCCTGTACCCATTCCTGTTCCTCCTCACCTTTGGTTTGCCAGCTTCTGCAGCCATAAGGCTTGTATCCCAATCCATGACTTTGTATATTTCAGCCTCTACAATTGTGTGAATTGTTTCCTTGATATAAGTCTCTCTCTATATATATTTATACATTTAAATGGTTTTACTTCTCTAGAGAATTCAGCCTAAGACAGTGTGGGGAAAAGGGAAGACCCTGGAGCCTTGATGGTCTCATTAGGCTACTGATGCACCTCTGCTCTTCCAGTGACAGGAGAAAACTTGCCTTCTTACTGTTTGCTCCAGTTGGAGTTGGACTTCCCATTCCTTATCTCTGAAATTCCCCTCAATACCAACAAGGAGTTGGCATTCCCATGTTGACCCCAAACTTTAGGGTGCATTCTATGGTTCTGTATAATCTATAAACCACCTCATTAGATCATCCTTGAGGTTTTTTTCAGCCAGGAAGATCAACCAAGAAGGAAGAAAGGGATTGAGAAAGAGAAGGAGTTACCAGGGTTTTATGGCTGTGCCACATAGATGACTCATCAGATAAAGACAAACTAGTGCAGACAGAGTCCCTGGGTAGTGCAGACAGTTAACACACTCAGCTGCTAACTGAAAGGTTAGAGGTTCAAGTCTACCCAAAGGTACCTTAGAAGAAAGGCCTGATGATCTCCTTCTGAAAATCAGCCGTTCTGCCTCCCAGTTGATTGTATTGTGCCTGGGTCTTTAGAGCAATTAAGTGGCCATCCAAGGTGTGACAATTGGTCTCTGTTAATCTGGGGAAACAGAGGAAGGAGAATCAGGAATAGGTGGAGGATATTTAATGTGTGGCTAATTGCATCCATAACAGCCTTCTTTGCCATGAGACTGGAAGCACTGAATGGTTCCTGACTACCAATGCTGAAAGTTTTGGTCAAAGATTCTATAACAGAATACTGATCGAAAGGGGGAACGTGTGGAACATTAAAATCTCATGGACTCCGGATTTTCTGGAGCCACAGAGGCTAGCTGAAGTCCTGAACCTGATTATCTCTAAACCCTGAACAAAAATGTCCCCTGAAGTCTACTTAAACCAAACAGTAGTTTAGCTGAACTAGTAAAAAACTGTCTACCTTAAACATTATGTTCTTTTAAGAACTATTTATATGGAATCAAAGTGACAATAGCAACTCAAAAGATTAGGTAGCAACCTTAGGAGGCAATGTGTTTATGTTAATAGAAGAACAACTCAGAAAAAAAGGATGAGAATGGTTGCAAAACTTGAAGAATGTAATCAATGTCACTAAATTGTAAACAGAAACAGTTGAATTTGTGTATGTTTTGCTGTGTATATTCTCAAAAAAAAAAAAAAAAACAATTCTGTGGAGCATGAGTCTACTCTGACACACAAGAGGTAGCCATGAGTCAGAGCTGACTGGAAGCAACTGGTTTTTTAGTGCAGACAGACTGAAAGAAGATGTCTTAGGAAGTATGGATACCAGAGGATTCTTAGACCCAGTGTGTTCTTTGACAACCCAGCTCCACGAAAGACACCTCTTTCCATCTCTTCCCTTCTATGCCCCCAATTCCCACTCCTCCGCCTCTGTACCTCTCTTCTCTACCAGCCAAACTCAGCATCTGGCTGAAATGACTCATTGGTGACAGCTGGGAACCTTTTTCCTGTTGTTTGACAAATGGAAGACTGAACCTAAAAGTCCTGGGACGGAGGAGAGACTTTTTTCCTAAATATCCATACCACCAAATTGAGAATGAAGAGGGGAAACGGGTAGGGAGAGGCACTGGTTGGTATCTGGGAAGCTGTTCCCAGCACCTTTGTTACAGTACAAAACTCCAGATTCTCGTTACCTGCCCCAAATAGTCAATCTCTGAGACAGGTTTCAGGGTGGGTGATCAAACAGAAGTTTATGACTGTGCCTGGCAAACACAGGAAGCAGGGTGGATTCTTTCCATCAGATCCTGCTCAAAGAATCATCAGGTGATTGGAGTATATTTATAAGGGAGCAGGGGTTGTGTGCAAAATGTGAATACAGGTATTGGTGCTGGCACCAGGGAAATAACGTGACTGATTAGAGGTGAAGAAGAGTATCCATTTGGAGGTGCTCAGGGTCCTTTGAAGATATGCATCAGGAGCAAAATTCTGGACTTCCTTCACTTGGAGGTCCCGACTAGCACCTAGGTCTTCCAGTGGCTCATTTATCTGTTTTAGTGTTTCTAAAAAGCTGTGAAAAACTATAAAGACATTATATTCCATTACCCCTGTCAGTGACTTCATTGTCAGGGTCAGGAATTTTTAAGACAAGTCAGTTTTGCAAAGATAATGAAATCTTTGTCGTCTATTTTAAGTTCCTTTTTTAAAATTGTGATGTCCAAAACTTCCTTCCTGTTTGAGCATCACACTGCACCAGGAATCATGGTCTAGCCAAATTGTTACACACATTTAAGGGGGGACACAATTCAATCCATGACAACTAAAAATATGATTTATCTTTCCCATTTTTCATGTCATGCTAACTTGAAGTTCAAGGGATAGCTGAAAAAGTGAGAAATTTTCTTCTCTCACTCCAATATCTTTCTGTTTTCACTTTCTTTTCTTTCCCCTTTGTCTAGCTTTTTGTTTATTCAATCTAATTAGCCTCTTGTTTTCACTTTAACTTAGTAGTTTAACCTACTGTCTTTCAAGACCTAACTCTATCTTCAACACAATTCCCTTCCATGTGCCATGCAGTTACTAAAATTGCTGCTCATCTCCCAAATTATGTCTTCAGCTTAATGTCCAGATTTTCTCACTCCCTTCCTCTCTACCTCAATTCTGCTTGAATTTTACAGGTCTGTTTAGGTTCTGTCTTGTTTTTCTCATCAGTCATCCCACTGCATGTAGGAACTTTCTTCTGTCACTGGAATGCCTTACTTAGCATTTATTCTACTAGTCTATGTTATTTATAATTTAACATATATGTGCTGTCTAACTAGAGACAAGTCACCTATCTTTATGGTTTTCAGTTTGATTTGGCTGCTCCTGTTCTGTGTTTCCATGGTGTCTGCTAAAGGTATTTGCACTGCAAAAGTTGGCAGTTCAAATCCACCAGGTGCTCTTTGAAAACTCTATGGGGCTGTTCTACTGTGAACTGCAGGGCTGCTATGAGTCAGACCCGACTCAGCAGAAGTGGATTTGGTTATTTATTTATTTATTTATTTTGCCTCTAGGTTTCCATAGTATTCTCTATGGGAGTGCACTATGGCTTTCTAAATCAGTCTACTGGATCTCTATTTATTGACATTGTTTTTAAAATATCTCCTGTAACTACTTATTGCCTTTACATACTTATGACTTATGTTCATATCTTGTGTTCTGTGGCTACTCTTTTTATTTTTGTGTCTTTTCAAATTCAGAATAATACATTTTTTACATAAATTGTCTTTTGACTGTCTTTGAATGGCCACTAAAGTAATGAAAAGATATATTCTTTCAATTTCTAAAAAGGCTATTACAAAAAACAAAACAAAAACTACTGAATGATATCCCCTATCAATATAAATGAAAAATTCTCTACAAAATACTAGAAAAATGCATCCAGCAGCATATTAAGAGATTTATTTATTGGCATAGCTAATAAACAAAACCCTAGGGGCATATGGTTAAGTGCTACAGCTGCTAACCCAAAGGTCAGCAGTTCAAATCCACCAAGCACTCTTTGGAAACTCTATGACCCTATTTATAGGGACACTATGAGTCGGAATCCACTCTACAGCACTGGGTTTGAGTTTTAGCTAATAAATGGAGTAAGGCTAAGCTAGGATAAACTAGAAGGGCTTAAATAAGCAAGTGTTTTGCTCTGCAGAGTTCCCCAAACCAGCATCCAGCAAGCACTAGCAGATTCGGTGTGAAGGGTAAACACGGTGGTCCCATGAAACATTAAACAATAGATGTCATGCTAGGAAAGCAGTTGTAGAGTCCAAAGAAGATGGATTCAAGTGCATGGAGCAAGAAAATGCCCTAGAACTGAGCCTTGAGGAATAGTAACATTGGGAGGCTGGTGGGGAAGGTGAACAGATCTAGTGAGTATGGTGTTCTTAAAGCCACAGCAACAGAGCATTGAAGGAGGAGAGAGTGAATAACTATGTTAAGTAGTGTATCCCTCAATGGCCACTAAATGATGCAAAGAAAATTGTTAGATAAAGTTACCAGGAGATGACAACAGTCTTAACAACAGAAGTTTTGGTGTAGTGGTATGAGAAAGAGTAGGTGCCTGCTTGCCTTGGGTGAGAAGAGAAAGGGAAGTGGGATACTAGTGTGTATAAAGAGTTTTTTCAAGAAGTTTGGCAGAGACAGACTGGAATAAATTAGAGTCTAGCAAGAAAGGAATGTAGGCTTAAGAGAGGTTTATTTGGTTTGGCTTGAAAATGGGAGAAGAGTCTTGAGCATGTTTTAGTGATGATAGGGGGGATCCAGAGAGTATATCAGAAAGGTAAGAGAAGACTGGAGACTTGAGCGCTGGGGAGGAATTGAGGCTTGAACTGGATTTGGTAGTGGGCAGGTGGTGATTTCCTATCACCTCATGTTTTTTATGTTCTCTTGGATCAAGAAGACAGTCATTTTCTTAGAGTGCCATGGGTCAACTGGGTGCAAGTCAGAGAACAGGGGAAGAGAACACTGGTTTTCAGAAGCACTGTGGAGAGATGGAGGTGAGGTGTGGGATCCTTGGCAAAGTCAGTGATGGTGAACTTACTTGCGGTAGTGATAGAGCGTTCCCAGCTTTGCAATTTCCTCCTGCAGCACTGGAGACCACAGGCTTCATCACAGAGCTTTCAGATTTGTCAAAGGGATTTATTGAGGTGTACTATGGGCTATCAGCTGGGTTGAAAATGGGGCAAGAATTAATAGACATGAAAATTATGGGGGAAGGGAGGTCTGTGGACAGAAGACTAGGTGACTACAGTAGTAGCCAAAGAACTGCAGTAGTAACCCTTTCAAGACCAGTGGGACACACAGTATCCCATCCATTTTTTATGCCTCTTGAGTTCTTTGGAAAGGGGTGTTCTGATTTTAACATACTATCCTGAAGTGGGCCTCAAGTGAGACTTTTAAAAGTTTTGAAACTAAAAATCCTGAGTGGGGCTGCTCTTTGTATAGATTGAACATTGTCTTTGGTGGTGCCTCCTGCTTGAAACAATTTTCTAAAATTTTGACAAGTTTTCCTTTATTTCTGTGAGATAAGCCTCCTCACTATTTTTGCCAGTGACTGTGGTCTCGTGAGAATGTACTTGTCATGAGAATAAGCTATGGCCATTTTTCATTCAGTCATAATGGCCATTTTCTTCATTATGCTATTAGTTGTTCCCAGATGTTACTGGCTGACTTCTTCTGTAGCTTCTGAACAGTAAATAATGCCTTTCCAAGAAGGAATAATGCATTCCAGGAAGGATACCTTTCACAAGATTGGAACTCCTGTAAGTTTTTCTTACCCTGCATTCAATCTTAGAGCTCAATCATTGCTTCCATGTGTAGTAGGTGAGATACACCTGTGAGTAGTTCTGTAGTATTCCAGAGGTAATATATTGAATTGTATCCTCCCTCCCCCATCCCTCCAAATGTATATCAACCTGACTAGCCCATGATTTCCAATATTGTGTAGTTATCCACCACTTTGTGATCTGATGTGATTATCCTATGTGTTATAAATCCTAATCTCCATGATATTAAACTTAACTGCTGATGACACAGTGGTTGAGTATTTGGCTACTAACTAAAAGAATGACAGTTCAAATACACCAGCTGCTCCTTGGAAATCCTATGAGATGGCTCTGTTCTGTGTTACAGAGTTGCCATGACTTAGAATCAACACAATGGGTTTGGTTTTTGGTTGTATGATGATAATAATGGAGCCCTAGTGGCACAGTTGTTAAGTATTAGGCTACTACTCAAAAGGTCAGAAGTTGAAATCCACCAGCTGCTCCTTTGGAAACTCTATGGGGGCAGTTCTGCTCTGTCCTGTAGGGTAGCTATGAGTAGAAACTGACTTGGCTGCAATATGTTGTTTTTTGTTTTTGTTTTTGTTATATTTAATGAAGTTAGTACCGCAGGATTAGATGCAGTTATGTTAAATAGGCAGGACTCAATCTATAGAATTAGGCTGTATCTTGAATCAGTCAATCTCTTCTGAGATATAGAAGAGAGAATCAAATAGAGAGGATGGGGACCTCCTACCACCAACTCTGAATACCCAGGAGAGGAGTGTGTCCTTTGGACCCAGGGTCCCTGGACTAAGAAGTTCCTAGACCAGAGGAAGATTGATGACAAGGACGTTTCCTCAGAGTCAAGAGAGTGAGAAAGACTTTCCTTGGAACTGGCACCCTGAATTGGGACTTCTAGCCTCCTAAACTGTGAGAGAATAAATTTCTGTTTGTTAAGGCCATCTACGTATGGTATTTCTTTTATACCATCACTAGATAATAAGCACCAGTGCAGCTGTTTCTTCTTCTTAGTTGCTAGTACTGCTTTTGTTATGATGAAGAATTCATAATAGTGATAATTTTCCTGAGATTTGAATGCCTTTAGTTTTATTTTACCTCTAAGCACTGCTTTTGCAGTAATGAAGAATGCTTCATAGTGGTAATTTTTCTGAAATAAAAAATCCTTTGGTGAAGATGGCAGACTAGACATATGTCTCCTTAACTCACTCCAAAAACTAAGGCCAGGATTCATAATTAAATGGAGCCTTCTGGACACCCAGTGAGCCCTAGGACCTGGCATAGGGCTGTCATTTTGGACTACATGCCACTGAACAGGAAACTTCTTCTCTTTCGCTGACCCCCACCCTCGGTGAATGGCCAGCGCTTGCAGACTGAAGGTAACTACCGGGTTTACTTTTTTCCTTTTTGTTAGGCTGTGGCAGCAATTGGGCTCAACTGGCAGCAAAGTTCTTCCACACTGCTGACGTTACCAGTGGGTGGAATAGTCACACTTTGAGAGCCTGGCTATAGACTCTGAGTACCACGACCACTCTACCCCTCTTTCCGAACCTCCACCATTGATTTGGCTATTTCTCAGCAGGTGGGAGTGTCTCTGTGGGACACCATCTTGTCCAACTGGGAGGCAGAGCTACTCAAACAGAGGCCTCAGTGGGGGCTAATTCCCAGGCTAGGAGGCAGAGCCAGCCTGCAGAGCACTTCCCCAGACGAAAAACTGTGTTTACCCTTTGGGTAGCCAAGTTCACCCTTTGGGTAGGGCCCAGCACCTGATAACAGCAGGACAGTAGCCTGTCCATACTTTGAACCTGATCACAGCATCTAGGGATGGCTATAGCGGAGCCTCCAATGCCAGCTGGAAAGAGGGGCTTGCATACCTGACAGCCTGGCTATTTATGGAAGCTGTCAGATAGCTTTTACCTTTCAAAATAAGACTTCCTAGAGAAATAACTGTGGTGCAGCTTGATGGCATCTCTTCCAATCTTGATTGATCCACAATGTAGGGTGAGTTGACGGCCTCCCAGTGACTCCATAAGTAGGTCCGTGTCTTTGCCAGCCAGGAGGTAGAGCCTGCTATCACAGAGATTCCACGAGGCCCAGTCACTGGAGTACATAGAGGTAACTGGTGATCAACTTCTACTTCAGCTCCTATTAAGGCAACACAAGAGAAACTAAACAACCTCCAGAGGCCCCAAAAGCAGCAGACCTTGGCCCAACACTTAAAGAAAAATCCAAACATGGCTCCAGAAAACTTCAAAAAGAAAGAACCAAAGAACTTCCCAGATGAAGAAGCCTTTCTGAAACTTTTGGAGGTCAAGTACAAGATAATTACATGCAGAGACCTCCTAGACATTATACAAAATTTAGTAGACCAAAATGAGAAATTAAGCAAGCTGTTTGAACTGATGGAACTCCAGTATTCTGAAATCGAACAGGTAAATAACAAAATTAAAGAATCAGAAAACTCAATTCAAAGCCAAGATAACAGAATTGAACAAATGGAAAACAGACTTTCTTTTTTTTATTATGATTGAGTGAAAATGTACATTTCCATATGAATTTGCATCCCACCCATATGTAGCTCCCACTGCTCTCCCTGCCCAGTGACAGCATACTCTTCCTCTCTACTCCATACATGTCTTATCCTCCCAGCAATCTCCTATCCCCTCCTCTCCACCAACTCCCCCACCTCCAGTAAGAGGCCAGCAGAACAACATCCTGTGGATGCAAAGAACCATAAAGTGCACACATGATACGGTCACTCTGTGTTGCTAGGTCCAATCCATTTCTTTCTGAAGAGTTGACCTCCATTATGATTTATGGAAAGGGGCAGCATCAGGGCCAAAGGCCATGCTCCCAGGGGGACTCCGAGGCCCCTGGACCATCAATTATGGTATTTTAGTGGAGATCTCAAGGTGTACCCTCCTTTTTTTCTTGTGTTGCCAGTGAGATTCAACTTTGTGAGGTCCATCATGGCTATCAGTAGTGGTGGCTGGGCACCATCTGGTTCTTCCAGTCACACGTTGATGTAGTCACCCACTCACATGTTTCTCTCTGTCTTCTGGGTTCTCGTTCCCCCATGTTGTTTTGGTCCTTGGTGATCATCCATCCCTGCTGAGTTCGGACCATTTGCTCTACCCTCAGATGGCAGCTTGGCAGCTTTTAAGACCCCAGATGCCACTCACCAATGTGGGGTGCAGAAGACTGTCTTAGCAAAACACTAGTTGTGCCAATTTGGCCTTGATTTCCTCTGAGAGTATAGTCCCAGGCCCCCTACCCCAGCTACTCTGTCCTTTCAATATTGGGTTAAAATGGGAGGAGTAATTATGTAATGTTGAATTCCAGTTAATATTGACCTTTCCAATGTGTGCTGTCTCAGATTTCACCCAAATTTCTATAAACTATCTAATCTAAACCCTTCTCTCCTTGCCCTTTCTCCCTCCTCACCCTTGTAGCCGTCAAAGAGTTTTTTTCTTCTATGCATGAGTCTGTTTTTAAGTCCTTATAGTAGGAGTCTCATACAATATTTGTCCTTTTGTTGCTGACTACTTTCACTCAACATAATATCCTCCAATTGAAACCAGGTTATAAGATGTTTCCTAAAATTATCATTGTTCTTTATCATTGCATAGTGTTTCGGTGAGTTTATATACCATAGTTTACCTATCCATTCCCCTGTTGTTGGGCATCTGGGCTGATTCCATCTTTTTGCTATTATGGACTGTAAAACAGACTTTCTGGCTTGGGAGACAGAACTACTAACACCAGTATTTTTGAAGAGGAATTAGAGAAAAGACAAAAGAAAAAATGAGGAAACACTAAGAAGCATGTGGGACTTTATCAAGAGGAACAATTTACAATTAATTGGAATTCCTGGACAAGAGGGGACACCTGAAAACACAGAGAAGATTGTTGTTGACTTGCTGACAGAAAACTTCCCAGAAACTATGAAAGAAGAGAACATAGATATTCAAGATGCATATTGATCACCATACAATATAGACCCCAAAAGAAAGACTCCAAGACATATTATAATCAAGCTTAACAAAATGAAACATAAGCAGAAACTCTCAAAGCAAAGCTAACATTCAGAGAGAAGCCCTGTAGGTTTTCATCTGACTTATTGGCAGAAACCGTGTTGGTACGGAGGCAGTGGGGTGGCACATTCAAAGCCTTGAAGGAGAAAAACTTCCAACCAAGAATTATATATCCTGCAAAACTGTTTTTCAAATATGAA
Source organism: Heterohyrax brucei (assembly GCA_028571685.1). NCBI lineage: Eukaryota > Metazoa > Chordata > Mammalia > Hyracoidea > Procaviidae > Heterohyrax > Heterohyrax brucei. Next base: position 45,683,916 of record CM053152.1, read on the forward strand.
AATGAAATTAAGACCTTCACAGATAAACAGAAGCTCAGAGACTTTGTAAAAACCAAACCAAGCTACAAGAAATACTGAAGGAAGCTCTTGACTTAGAAGAGCAAAACCATTAACTCTGTATTTTAGGAGACAATACAGGGCGCATCATCCAGAAACTTACTCAGTTAGGGAAGGCACAAAACCCCAACCAAAGCTATAATACTATAAGAAGTGATCCAGTAATTATATCATGAAAACTGTGATACCATCACATTAAAAAGAGGGATATATTGCAGTAGTTATAGTCCATCCAGATGGAGAGGAAGTTAATAAGATACTTAGCAGTTAAAGTGGGTTTAAACATACATTATTAAGGGGGAACATAGGAGTAGCTGCAAACCACAACAAAAAAGTGACATATTGAAACAAGAAACACAATACAGGAGTCTCAACAAACACAAAACCAACACTGAAAAGGGTGAAAAATCAACCCATAAAGAAAAATGTCCCAGAATAGAATAGTAAGAACTACAGAGAAAACATCAACACAAAAATAAATACAGCAAAATGACAGCACTAAACACCTATCAATAATTACATTGAAAGTAAATGGACTGAATGCTACAGTGAAGAGACAACGAGTGACATCTTGGATCAAAAGACATGACCCATCTATATGCTGCTTACAAGAAACTCACCTTAGACTTAAAGATATGAACACACTGAAAAATTAAAAGGTGGAATAATATATACCAAGCTAACAATATACAGAGAAGAGCAGGTGTGGCAATACTAAGCTCAGATAAAATAGATTATACTGTAAAAAAAAAAAAAGCTGAATAAAGACACAGGACACCTAATTGTGACAATTAACCAACTAGACCTCATCAACACATACAGTGCTTTCTATCCATCATGATGAGTGAAATTAGTCAGCGGCACAAGGACAAATATGGTATGAGACCCCTACTTGAAGGACTTGAAACTGACTCATGTACAGAAGAAAAGACTCTTTGATGACTGCAAGGGAAGGGGGAGGGGGAGAGAGGGCTGGTTACAGGTTAGATAGTTGATAGAAATTTGGTTGGTGAAATCAGTGACAGCACTTTAGAAAGAAGATCAGTTTAACTGGACTTCAACACAACCTGAAAACTCTTACAATCTTAACCCAGTAGGTAAGGACAGAGTAGCAGGGGCAGGAGTCTGAGGACCATGCTCTCAGGGGACGTCGAGGCCAATTGGTATAATTAGCCTATTGCTAAGAGAGCCCTCTTCACCCCATATTGGTGAGTGGCATCTGGGGTCTTAAAAGCTGGCAAGGTGTCTTCTGAGGTACACCAATTGGTCCCAACTCATCTGGAACAGGTGATCACCAAAGACAAAAATGACACGGGAAAGAGAACCCAGAAGACAGAAAGACCCATGTGAAACAGTGACTACGTCAACATGCAACCAGAAGAACCAGATGATGCCTGGCCACCACCAGTGACAGCCGTGATGGAGCTCACAAAAGTTAAGTCCCAGTGGCAACACGAGAAAAAGAAGGGGTGCACCCTGAGAACTCCACTAAAAGACCACAACTGATGGTCTGAAAGCCTAGGGGTTCCCCTGGGAGCATGGCCCCTAGACCTGAACCTGCCCCTAATCATAAATCATTACTGAGGCAACTCCTCAGACAGGAATGGATTGGACTCGGTGACACAAAGTGAACATATCGTGTGTGCACTTTATGGTTCTATGTCTCTATAGGATGTTGCCCAACTGTCCTCTTACTAGAGAGGAGTGGAGAGGGTGGAGAAGAGGGGACAGGGTATTGTTAAGAGGACTTGACTTTGTGTATGGAACACAAAGGAGGAGTGTGCTGTTACCAGGCAAGGAGAGCAGCAGGAGCAGCAGGAGCATGCAAACTTAAACCAGACTACACTTTCACTCAATGACAATTAAAAAAAAAAATATCCCTTGGCTTTATTTTGAGTCGTATCCGACTCGACAGCACTTGGCTTTGGCTGGCTTTATTTATTTGGGCTGTAAGTACTGCTTTTGCAGTAAGGAATAATGCATTGTGTTGTGTTTTGAAAAGTTTCATGAAAAATAATAAAAAAGCTAAGAAGAAGGAGAATAGAATAAAATGTATGTGCAGTCATTGCCAGATGCCTTCATGTTTTACCTCAATTTACCACATTTTGTAAATTTTCAGGACATAAAATAAGACAATTTTATCACTGACTCATATTGACAGAATTTACATCATCCACGGTCCACTAGGACACATGGGATCCCAGATAATGAGTATTAAAATTCATAGGTCGTAAGAAAAATTCTGGAATGGTCCTTTAATTAGGAAGCTTTCGTTAGTGAAAACATAGCATCAAGAAAAAATTTAAAGGCAAAAATAAATGAAAGGGATAAGCAACACATTGTGTAGAGGACACTTGCTTTTTCTGTAACACAGAAACCCTGGTGGCACAATGTTAAGCCCTCAGTTGCTAACCAAAAGGTCAGTGGTTCAAACCCACCAAAAGACCTGGTCATCTGCTCTCATAAAGATTTCAGCACAGGAAACTCAGTGCAGCAGTTCTACTGTGTCCTATAGAATCTCTATGAGTTGGAATCGAATCAATGACACACAGCAACATAATTCATGTCTACTTTACATTAATACCTTGATTTCCTGCCTTAAGCAATTACTTCCTTTATTGGATACAATCTGGTGAAACTGTTCAGACTGACCTTCCACTCATCAAGGAGCAGGGGTGTGATCCAAACCAAGCTGAGCAGAGGAGTCTAGAAAACAGTGTGAGTGTGATTCCTTCCTTGCTGATCAGTCTCCTCTGACTTGGGTTGGCTGCAGTGCTCTCAGCTGTCTCTCAGTGTTTGAGTTCCTTGGTTCCTGGCCACTTCTCTCTGCCTTCAGTCACTTCTATGAGTCTTGCTTCTTGTTGTCCACCCAAATCCTTCATTTAAGTTAGAGAAACTGTTTCTGTTGCCGTCTGAAATCTGACACACTTCTAAATCATTCTCAAAGTAGAATCCTTGGTCAAAGAGCATATGCATTTAACATCTTGAAGTGTATTTCTAATTAACACCCCAAAGAGGGTGCACCAATTTATACCACCAATAGTGTAGAAAACTCCTTGCAATGTGTAACCTTTTATATGATTATGTTTCATGAATTCTGTCTTGGCTGTTCTGAGGCCCTGGCTGGCTAAAAGAAGGTTAGTTTCGTTTCTTGAAAGCGAAACACAAATTGTTGCCATCTATTTGATTCTGATTTGAAAGTCCTGAAGGAGAGAATACAACTGCCCCATAGGATTTCCAAGGCTATAATCTTTACGGAAGTAGACATCTTTATCCTGAGGAGTGGCTGACGGGTTTGAACTGCAGACCTTTCGTATAGCAGCCAAGTGCACCACTCACAGTCCACACTCCAGACACTTCCCTGCTCACACTCTGGGACTACTATGCACCTTCCATAATTGTCCCAAGAGGGAAACAGCAATACCAAACAGCCAGGGATAGCCCTTATGCCTAGAGCCTGTGGAATTATTCAAAATACCCAGTCCACAAAAACCTCTGGAGACCTACCTAACCACACCCTACTTGCTGTACTTAAACATCTCCTACAACTTCAGCTTGCACTTGAACTCTGTCACCCCTGTGTATCCTGGCTGGTAGCCTTCTCTCTTTAGAGCTACCCTCATCTATCAACTCTTTGTGTTGTGTCCCTCCATGCAAAGAATCTATAATTGTACCTAATACAATTCTAAAAAAGATGAAAAGTTTTTTGTGTATTTTATGACTGCTCCACTCTTTTGTCCATTTCTCCTATCAAGTAATAGAAAATACCTTTACATTAAGTCAAATAAGTGTCCATCAAAAGCATTTGAACTATTCTTCATATAGGTCTTACATGGGCTGTGTTAAATAAAACTAGTTAAATTGACACGGGTAAAAAGAAAAAAAAAAAAAACTAATAGTTGAACCTAAATGGCATCATTTCTAAATTACAGTCACCTCAATTTGTAAAATTTGAAGTTACACTAAAATTCCACAAGGCGGCAGGCTGGTTCCATTAAATTGGACCTGTTGTGTGCCATCAATTCCAAGGTATACTGACTCTATAGTGAAAACCTTGGAAACTTTGGTTGCATAGTGCTTAAGTCCTACGTGTGCTAACCAAAATCAGCAGTTTGAATCTACCAGGTGCTCCTTGGAAACTCTATAGGGCAGTTCCACTGTTCTACAGGGTCGCTATGAGGGGGGATCAACTTTAAGGCAGTGGATTTGGTTTGGTATAGTGAAAACCCTGGTAGCATGGTGGTTGAATGCTGCTGCTACTAACCATAGGATAAGCTTAGAAACCTCATCAGTCAGAAGGGATTGGATGGCAGTGGGTTGGGTTTTGTACTGATGTACTGATCTGAATCTGTTCTACATGTCCCCAGTGCTGGCATTCACCAATATTAAACAGACAAAAGAACACTTTTTAAGCCAGCATAAGAATATGAATACATTTTCTCCTAGAAACTAGTTTATATATACTTCTTAAATTTTTAAATCAGTTTACAAATCTTACTTAACAGTAGAGTCCCTGGATAGTGCAAAGGAGTAACATGTTCAGCTGCTGACCAAAAAGGTTGGAGGTTTGAATCTATTATGCTGAAGTTTTCTGCATAAAGATCCTGTACCTGTTAGATTTATTCTTAAGTTTTGGGTTTTTTTTTTTTTCGCTATTTTGAGAAGTGTAGTTATTGTAAATGACATTTTATTTTTAAATTTGTTCCCAACTATCTACTGCCAGGATCTAGAAACGTGATTGACTTTTGAGAGTTTACATTATATCCTGTGACCTCACTAAGCTCACTTAACAAGTTTTAGATTTTTTGGCAGATCCTGTAGGATTTCTTTGCAGACAATCGTGCAATCTGTTAATAGGAACAATTTTATTTCTTATTTTTTATTACACAAGTATTACTTTTTCTTGTCTTACTGTGCTGGTTAGGATTTCCTGTACAACATAGTGAGTAGTGGACATGCTTCATGCTAGCCTCATGTCTTACTTTATGGGGAAACATTTGGTCTTTCACAATATGTTAGTGATACAGTTTTTAGCTTTTTTAAAAATCATAAATGTTGAATAAAATTTGTGAAATGTTTTTCTGCACCAATTGACATGCTCATAGTTTGTTTCTTTTTTGCTGTATCCATAATTTTCTCTTATATCATCTTTGTCTGGTTTTGTTATTCATGTAATTAACGTTGGCCTCATAACATGAGCTGAGAAATGTTCACCTGTTCTATTCTCTAGAGGAGTTCATGAACTGTTGGTATTATTCTCTTACACATATTTGGTAGAATTCACCAATTAAGCCATCGTCAGCTGAAATTTTATTTCTCAAACGTTTTTAACTACAAATTCAATTTATCTGATCACTATAAAACTTTCTTTTCAGGTGGTTTATTTCACTTGGGCCAATTTTGATAATTTGTAGTATTTGCTGAATTTGTTTATTTAGTCCAAGTCGCCAAACTATGTTTTTGTTGTTTTCAAGTCAGCTCTGACTCATGGCAACCCCATATAAAACAGAACTAAACACTGCCTGATCTGGAGCCATCTTCACTATTATTAGCATGTGTTTTGTTCAGCTAGTGCTGCTCTAACAGAAATACCAAGAGTGGATGGCTTTAACAAAGAAAACTTTATTCTTACATAGTCCAGTAGGCTCCAAGTCCAAATTTAGGATGTCGCTCCGGGGGAAGGCTTTCCCCACTGTCTGCTTTGGAGGAAAGTCCTTCTGTTTCATCAGCCTTTGGTCAGGGAGCATCTTGGCCCAGGAACCTCAGGTCTGAAGAACGTGCTCTTCTCCCAGTGCTGCTTTCTTGATGGTGTGAGGTTCCCAGTTCTCTGCTTGCTTCCTTTTCATGTCTTGTAGGATGAAAGGATAAAGGGTGGTGCAAGCTACACTCTAGGGAAACTCCCTTCACAGTGGAGCAGGGAGGTGATCCTATGAAGGGATTTACAGTCCCACCCTAATCCTTTAACATGGAGCATAGAAAAAAATCACACATTGGAGGACGATCACAAAATATTGGGAATCATGGCCCAGTCACATGGCTACACATATTTTGGGGGGGATACAATTCAATCCATGACAGCATGCTTCAGTCTATTGCTGAAGCCACTGCATTTTGAGTGCCTTCTAACATCAAAGAATATTCTGTTGTGATCCAGTTTATTTTTTGTTTTTTTTATCAGAGTTTTCACTGTCTGATTTTTGGATGTGGATCACAAGGCCTTTCTTCCCAGTTTGTCTTAGTCAGCATGCTCTACTGAAACCTGTCCACCATGGGTTATCCTGTTACCACTTGAAATACCAGTGGCATAGTTTTCAGCATCATAGCAAGCCACCACAGTACGACATACAGAGAAATGGATGGTACACCAGACTATTTTCTGATTATCCTTGTAATCTATTTTGAGTTTTTATTTGAAACATATAAAAATTTGTGGAAGGCCCCTGAAAGTGTCTACATGGAAATTTACGGCATTAAGTGCTTATATTCGAGAAGAAATTAACTCAATAACATGGCCTTTCACTTTAAGAAACTAGAAAAAAAGCAAAATAAACCCAAAACAAGTAAAAGGAAGGACATAGAAAAGAGCAAACATCAGTGCAATCAAAAACAGGCAACAGACAAATCAGTGAAGCCAAAAGCTAGTTCACTGAGAAAATTAAATTGAACCTATACTTAGACTGACCAAGACAAAAAGAGAAAAGTCACACATTATCAACAGTAGGAATGATATCACTACAGAATATACTGGTGTTAAGACGATAAATGAAAAATATGATCAACTCTATGCTTATAAATTTGGCAATTTAGATAACATGGACCAACTCCTTGAAAAGCACAAAGTATCAAAATTTACTCAAGACGAAACAGACAACCTAAGTGTTCCTAAATCTGTTAAAGAAAACTGAATTCATAATTTAAAAGCTTCAAATAAAGAAAACTCTCAAGCCAAGATTGCTTTAATGGTGAATTCTACCCAAAACTTAAGAAATAATAGCAGTTCTGTATTACCTTCCAGAATATAGAAGAGGAAAACACACTTCCCTACTCATTTTACAAAGCTAGCATTACAAACACAGAATCAGACAAGCAAGTTGTTGTTGTTAGGTGCTGTAGAGTCAGTTCCAACTCATAGCGACTCTTTGCACAACATAACTGCCCAGTCCTGCACCATGCCCACAATCATTTTAATGCTTAAGCCCATTGTTGCAACCACTGTGTCAATCCATCTTGCTGATGGTCTTCTTATTTTTCACTAATGCTTTACCAAGCATGATGTCCTTCTCCAGGGATTGATCCCTCCTGAGAACATGTCCAAAGTGTCTAAAAGGGAGTCTCACTGTCCTTCCTTCCAAGGAGCACTGCAGTTGTACTTCTTCCAGAACAGATCTGTTTTTTTGGAGGTCCATTCAATATTAATTTGCAACACAGTTCAAAGACTCAATTCTTCTTCTGTCTTCCTTATTCATTGTCCAGCTTTCAAATGCTTGTGATGTAATTGAAAATATCATAGCTTGGGCCAGGCACACTTTAGTCTTCAAGGTGACATCTTTACTTTTCAACACTTTCAAGAGGTCTTTTGCTGCAGATTTTCCCAATACAATGCATTTTGATTTCTTGACTACTGCTTCCCTGGGCATTGATTGTGGAACCAAGTAAAATGAAATCCTTGACAACCTCAATCCTTTCTCCATTTATCATGATGTTGCTTACTGGTCCAGTTAGACAAGCATAGTACAAGAAAATTACAGGCCAATAGCCACAGAAATCTAAAAAAAATATTTTTAGATTGAATCTAGCAATACACAAAATGATATTATAAACAGTGAGATTTATTTAGGAACGCAAGGCTGATTCATCCCACCACATTAAAACCACATGATCATATCAAATGATGCAGAAAAAAAAAATTTGACAAAACTCAATTTTTACGCATCATAAAAATTTTCTACAAAGTACAGGGGAGCTTCAACCTCAGAAATGGCATTAACAAAAAAAACAAGAGTTAACATTATACATAATTTTGAATGACTGAATGTCTCCCCATTATGACTGACACAAAACAGACAGAACCACTTTCACCCTTGCTCTTCAATATCAAGTTGGAAGTGCAGTGCAATAATAAAGGAGAAGGGTTGGGGGGAACAGGGGAGGAAGGAAGAAAGAGAAGACACACAGACTGGAAAGGAAGAAACAAAATTGTCATAGATGATATAAAAATCTCAAAGCATCTTCAAAAAACTTGTGGAGTAAATGATTTTAGCAATGAAGCAGGAAACAAGTTAACAAATACACATCAATTGTAGTTCTATAAGAAACAACTGCAAACTGAAATAAGCAAAGCCAATACGATTTATAGTGGTATCAATAAACATGAAATAAAACCCCATGGCCATCAAATAGGTTCCAACTCATAGTGACCCTATAGGACAAAGAGTGACCCATGGGATACCAAGGCTGTAATCTTCATAGAAGCAGATTTCCACATCTTGCTCTTCTTGTGGAGGGGCTGATGGGTTGGAACTACTGACCTTTTTGTTTGCAATTGTGTACTTAACCACTGAGACACCAGGGTTCCCTGGGTATGAAATACTTGGGTATAAATTTAACAAAATATGTAGAGGAGCAGGAGATTCTTTGACGGCTGCAAGGGAGGGCAGGGAGGGAGAGAGCTGATTATAGATCAGATAGTTGACAGAAGTTTGGTTGGGTGAAATCACAGACAGCACACATTAGAAAGAAGATCAATTTAACTGGACTTCAGCATAACCTGAAAACCCTTCCAATCTTAACCTCAAATTGCAAGGACAGAGTAGCAGGCGGGGGAGAGGGGTTCCGGGAACCATGCTGTCAGGGCACATCAAAGCCAACTGGCATAATTAGCCTATTGCTAAGAGTCTTTTGCACCCCATATTGATGAGTGGCATCTGGGGTCTTCAAAGCTATCAAGCTGCCATCTGAGGTGCACCAAATGGTCCCAACTCAGCTGGAAAAGATGACCACCAAGGACAACAACATGGGGGAAAGAGAATCAAGAAGACAGAAAGACCCACATGAATGGGTGTGACTACAACATGTGACCAGAAGAACAAGATGGTGCCCGGCCACCACCAATGACAGCTGTGATGGGGTTCACAGTGTTGAGTCCCAGTGACAGCATGAGAAAAAAAGGGGTATGCCCTGAGATCTTCACTAAAGGACTGTAACTGATGGTCTGAAGGCCTGGGGTTTCCCCTGGGAGCATGGCCTCTAGACCTGATGCTGCCCTGATCATAAATCATTACTGAGGTCAACTCTTCAGATAGGAGTGGATTGGAGTCGGGGACACAAAGTGACCATATTGGTTGTGCACTTTATGGTTCTATGCATCTGTAGGTTGTTGTCCTACTGGCTTCTTACTAGACAGAATTGGAGAGGGTGGAAAGGAGGGACAAGAGATTCATACAGAATGGAAAGGAGTGTGCTGTCACCAGGCAAGGACAGCAGAAGGAGCTGCAGACAGGTGGGCATGCAAATTTCAATGGGATTGTACACTTTCACTCACTCACAATAAAAAAAAAAAAAAAAGGAAAAAGAACAAAATACATGTATAGGACTTAAAAAAAATTTTTTTATTGTGATTCAAGAACAAGTTTACAATCTGTATCAATTTGCCACATAACACTTGGGAACTTCCACAGCTATTCTAACTATAACTGCTCTTCCCCACCCCCAGCCCCCACACTCCCATGACAGCACCATCCCTCTTTCATCCAGAACTTCCCATGATCATTTGACCAAGATCTGACCCCCTTCACCCTATCGTCCAGCGATGAGCCTCTTGGACAGCCCTGTGTACATATTTAAGTCCAAAGGTTTGTCACCAGCCTCACTCCATACTTTGTATAACGCAGCTCAGTCCTTGTTTGGAGAATTGGCCACAGTGCTGGATGTAGTTTGGGGTTAGAGAGTCCGGCAGCCATGATCCTAAGGGGCCTTCCAGTCTGAAGGATCAGCAAGGGTGGTCTTTTCGCAGAGTTCCAGTTCTGCCACCCAGTCCTCCTCCTGCTATGACAGGGCTCCATACTGTGCACTCCATCCAGGCAGCCATTTGTGGTAGCCAGGCACTATCTAGTCCTTCCAGTCCAGTGCTGAAGCAGACTCTGGTTCATAAGACCCCTTCTATCTGGTGGGCTCACATTTTCCTCCTCTCCTTGATGTCTTCCATTTAACTCTGGTCCAAGTGGATTGGGACCGATTGATGCTACTTAGATCGCAGCTTGCTGGCTTTTAAAATCCCAGACAACATTCATCCAAGTGATATGCAGAACATTTTAAGAGAAAAAGGAGCTTGGGTATGCCGATTAGCCTGGATATCCCCTGAAAGTGTGGTCCCCTGACCCGAGACCTTGTTACTGTTGTTCCAAAGAGGTGGGCTGCATTTAAGGAACAATTTAGCTCAGAAGTTGTGCAGCTGTGGGTACTGTTTTAGTCAGCTAGGCTGCTCTAACAGAAATACCACAGAGTGGATGGCTTTAACAAAGAAAGATTTATTCTTACACAGTCCGGTAGGTTGCAAGTCCATATTCAGGGTGTCCGCTCCAGGGAAAGACTTTCCCCTTGTCGGCTCTGGAGGAAAGTCCGGTATTGCATCAGTCTTTGTCCACGGAGCGTCCTCACGGAAGAACCTCTGGTCTGAAGGATGCGCTCTGCTCCCGGTGCTGCTTGCTTGATGGTAGCGAGGTTCTCAAATTGTCCTTTGTCTCTTTTTCCTTTTATTCCTTGCAAGCTAAAAGCATTAAGGGTGGGGCAAGCCATACTCCAGGGAGACTCCCCCCACAGCAGGAATTCACAATCCCACCCTAATCCTTTAACATACAGGTTAACAAAACCACACAATGGAGGACAGTCCCAAGATACTGGGAACCATATCCCAGCCACGTGGCTGCACACATTTTTGGGGGGACACAATTCCAACCATGACATCCCACCCTTTGACAACCCAAAAATCACATCACAAAACATTTAACACATTCATCTCACCATAGCAAAATTATGTCCATCCATATAACAGAAGTCTTAAATCAGTTCCAAGTCCAAAATACAGAAACTCTTCTACATCTGTGAAACTTAGAAGGCATTAACAGGCAACAGGCAAGTCAACAGAACACATTACATTAGCCCTCAAAGCTTTGGAAATCCTCTTACATTTTCTGAGACATTCTACACAACAGCAATGCTCTCCAGACTCTAGGTATCGGCCACACTCTCTGGTTTCTGAGTGGAGACCTCCAGCCCCGTGCTACAACTCTGCCTTCAAGGCCCACTTGGACAGAAACTCTGTCCCATCGGCTTTAGGAGTACCCTAAGCCCAACTGAGTGGCAATTCCACCCTTACGAACACAGGACACCATGGTTCCACCCTTTCAAACCCCCGAGGTCATGGCCATACCTCTTGAGACTGAGGCAGCTCAGCTTCTCACGCTATTTGTCTCTTCAGCTTCAGCTTCCTATGGCCGCATGGCCCGGGCCTAGGCCCACATCTGCCCTGCCGGGCAAGTGTTCCAAAGCTCTGTAGCTCCACTCGTTTAAGTGCCTGGAGGCACCCCACTCTTGCTGGAAAGCGTCCTGGCCAAAGGCACTCAACTCTCTCACTCCGTGGGTCAGCAAGGCCAGCTCCACCGATTCAAGTGCCCAGAGGCACCCCGTCCCACGAGGAAAACTCTGCGCAGGCACTGACCTCTCTCGCTCCACGGGTCGGCTCCAGCGCTGCCTCTCGTTCTGCTGCTGCCGCTGCCGCTGCTGCCGGTCCTCTGTTGTTTCTCACCATCTGTGCCTTCTTCGTTCCTTCTGAATCTTCTATCCATTCGCAGTTTCAAAGTGGCTTCCACATTTTCGGTATTTGCTAGAGCAGCACCCCACTCCCACGGTACCAATTCTGTTTTAGTCAGCTAGGCTGCTCTAACAGAAATACCACAGAGTGGATGGCTTTAACAAAGAAAAATTTATTCTTACACAGTCCGGTAGGTTGCAAGTTCATATTCAGGGTGTCCGCTCCAGGGAAAGACTTTCCCCTTGTCGGCTCTGGAGGAAAGTCCGATATTGCATCAGTCTTTGTCCACGGAGCGTCCTCACGCAAGAACCTCTGGTCTGAAGGACATGCTCTGCTCCCGGTGCTGCGCTCACGTGGCCAGGAGCTCCTGCTCACTTCTTCCAGCGTCTGGTTCCGGGACTGGAGCTAGCAGCTGTTGGGCTCACCAGTCCTTACAGTCGGCACTTGAGAGTCCTGCTCCCTGACCTGCTGATCCTGCGCTGCCAGCCTCTGCCCAGTCCTGCTCCCTGACCTGCCGATCCTGGGTTCGCCAGCCTCTGTCGCTTCATCTCGCCACCACCTTGGGATCCACCGACCTCCAGCCTCTGTCGCTTCGTCTCGCCATCAGCTTGGGATCCACTGACCTACACAACCGGTGATCTGCAACTCTGGTCTCTGACTTGCTGACCTTGGGTTCCTCAGCTTCTGTGGACACGTGAGGCTTGTGCCAGAGCTTGGGACATTCAGCTTCTGTGATTATGTGAGCTGTTTCCTATATTTGTATCTATCTATCTGTCTATATATATATAAATCTTTCCTTGTACCTACACGTGTTACTGATTTTGCTTCCCTAGAAAACCCAGCCTAAGACAGGTACCTATTTTCTAGTATATGTTGTCACATCCTACACCCAACCAGACTCCTAACTACTACCTAGATGTGTAGAAATCTTCCTCCCTACCCACCTTTGTTAACTGTCCGATTGGTTTCTTCTGTGCTGAAATGATTTGTTGAGACCTTCTAATAATGGTCGCATAGAATATTTGTCCTTTTGCATCTAATTTCACTCAGTAAAATGTCCTTCAGATGGTCCCATGTTATCAGGTATTTCCCCAAATCATCGTTTCTTACATTGTATGGTATTCCATTGTATGAATATACCAGTTTGTTTAACCATTTGTCTGCTGATAGGCATCTAAGTTGCTTCCACCTTTCTGCTAGTGTGGGGACAGCTATAATAAACATTGGCATGCATGTATCTGAGTGGTGGCCTTTATCTCTCTGGGATATATTCCAAGGAATGGGACTGCTGGATCATACGGTATTTCCATTTCTAGTTTTTTAAGGAAGCAAATTGATTTCCATAGTGGTTATACCATTTTACACTCCCACCAACAATGTAGGTGAGTTCCAATCTCTCCACATCCTCTCCAGCATTTATTATTTTGTTTTTTTTTTGATTATTGCCAACCTTGTTGTGGTAAGTACAGGACTTTTGTGTTGAACACTATATTACACAGTAAAATAAATTTTTAAGAAAGTTGAACAAATAGATATACCATGTCCACCAATTGCAAGAGTGAATTATTTAAGCTGTCAGCTCTTCCCAAATCTATCTATAGATTTAATCCAATCACAATTAAAATTTCAGTACAGATTTTTTTGAAGACTGACAACTGATTCTAAAATTCACATGGGAAAGCAAAGGTCTAAACAATTTATGTAACAAGTAAACAAACTTTGAGAGATCTTGGTATCTGATTTCAAGACTTAATATACGATCTACAGGAGAACAGAAGATCCAATAGCAAACCTAAAAAGCTCGGGTGAACTGATTCTGACCAAGTGGCAAAGAGAAGTCAGTGGTGATAGAGCACTCTTTCCAACAAATAGTGTGGAACTGGACAAATGTATGTGAAAATAATGAACCTAGACCTAGCCCTACTCCTCACATAAACTTGAAATAGGTCACAGATCTAAATGTGAATCATAAAACTATGACACTTCTAGAAAAAAATTACAGAAAATCTTTCTAACTTGGGTTAGGAAAAGCATTCTTACATGTGACAGTAAGGACAATACATAAAAGAAAAATTGATAAATGGACTTCATTAGAATTAAGAATTTCTACTCTTCAAGTGTTAAGATAGAGAAAAACAGGAGAAAAAAATTGCAAATCACAAGCCTTAATTTATGTCCAGAATATATAAAGATTTCTCATAACTCAGTAACTAAAAAACATAGTGACAAAAGAAATCGACAAGTTTTGAATAGCTACTTTATCAAATAAGATATAAGAACAGCATGATACACTGTCAGCAAGTGTGTAGCATGGTCTAACCACTTTGGAAAGGTCTGGCTTTTTCTTATAAACACAGTAACTACACAACTTAACCATCTCACTTATTACCCAAGAAAAAAGAAAACATGGTCATACTTAAACCTGTACATGAAATGTAGTTTTATTCAACACCAGAATCTGCAAAAAACATGACGACTTTCAAATGATGAAAGGAAAAATAAAACACAGATATTCAACATAACAGATGAATACTAAGTGCATTACATTAAGTGAAAGCAGCTCTACTTTCAAGAACTATATACTTTAATGATTTAGTACCACCTCTAGACATTATTGTAGATAAATTACAAAAACAAAATCCATTAGAGTATCCATAACAGCAAAGGAATTGTGGCAACTTTCTAGCTCCTTAATTATTTTTTGTACTTTGTACGTCAACAGCCAAGTTAGGAGGGTGAAGCTCTGCTCTGTTCTGAGTTGCAGTCTCCTCCACCTACCTGGCTGCCCCACTATTGGTCCCTCCCTCTCTGTCCCACATGTCTCCTCCCCTTATCTCTAACACTTCTGTAAACTCTTGACTTCACAGGAGTATGCAAGGCAGACAGTTTTTTTTTAATAAATTTCCATATTCTGGAAATATTCTTAGTAATTCTTAGTATGCTAAATGTTTTTTAATCCTATCACATTTCATTAAATTTTGATTCAGTTATGTAATTTTTTTTTCAGTTTTAATCTAGTAACATGGAATACTATGGTAGTGAATTTTCTGATGTTGAACTATCCTTGCTTTCCTAGGATAACCTCACTGGATCATAATACATTATACACTGCTGTTTGATTTGGTATTTTATTTTGAATTCTTCTATCTATACTCTTTTCCTATACTATCCTTGTGTAATTTTGATAGTCTGGGATTTCACACTACTTACAAACTAGAGTTAACTGTTTCATGGATGCTGACAGAAGAAACACAACTCCTGAGTTAGAGACAAACGACTTTGTCACAGCACAGCAAGCAGTGCCAGCACTATGTGCATCAGTTCCCCTGATTCCCAAGCCCCAAGGGAACAGGTACCAGGTTGATGGTGTACATGCAAAGACTTCATGTAACAGTTGAGGAACATTGCCCTTGGGGAATCCACCTGCTTTTTTAGATACAGATATTACCTCATTCTTCAAGGTTATTGATAAATGGTCCCAGTGGTCAGGACCTTATATTCTTGATACACCCAGCAAGAATGTGTAGGATCTCTTCGGGCCCAACACATTACCTCTCCTAACAAGGTTCTGGCATCAAAGTTATAACTTCACTGAACATGATGAACTTTCTTGCTCTTTGTAACACCAATAACTATTTGGACAAATTAGAGGCTTAGGGATTCTCTGAAAGTTTGATAAAATTCACTATGAACTGGGCCTTGTGCCTTAGAGAAGGGCAGGGGAGAATTCTAATGTGGTGGTAATTTTTAATAGTCATTAGTTTTGTATTTCTTATTAGGTTAACATTTGTATTTTTTCATAAAATTAAGCCATATTAAATTCTCAGTTATAGAGACTGCTTTCATGATTGAGTGAATCTAGTATACCTCTACTTTTTTATTCAAGATACTGTTTTTCTCTCTTTTTAAAATTAATCTGTCATTTCTTTTCCTCTCAGATTATTAGCTTTTGGTCCATATCCCATATCCCCTGCATTTTCCTCTAATTTCCTTGTGTCCCCACTCCTCCAGCAATGGTAATGACTTCAATTTTCTTCTATATACCCAGTATTGCGTCTAAACTGGACTGGGAACCATCGTTCCTACTCATCTTGTTTTTCTGGCTGGTAAAGCACACTTCCCACCTTCAAAATTTCCATGGAAAGACTAGGTGCAAGTCTTTGTTCCTCAAACTCTTACAGAAGTTTGCAAGTATTCCAAGAAATTCCTTAATTGATCTCTAGGTGGTACCAGATTAGGCTTATTGGTTTCTAAAGCAGAATAATTATGCAGCCAAAAAGAAATGACTCATCTTATCCTTGTGGACATCAGCAATCTAAGTAATTGTTGCAATATTATCCATAATTTTTGTCTTTATATTCATCCCCTTCACTTGGTTTATGGAACAGGCATACTGGTTCAGCTGTTTCTTAGAAGGCTCTAAGAAGGTGGGGTGAAGTCCTAGTGACTGTTTGATTCCCTCTGGAACTCAGAGTATTCATGGTTTTTTCCCAGCATTAGACGATGGCTATTAAAAATGTTAGAAATGGCTTGGAACAAACAGTAATCTCCTTTTTCAAAAGTTCCTTTGTGATAAAGAATTTACAAACTGAATAAGGCCATTTGATAGAAAATGTAAGTGAACTGGTAAGTATACTACAATCTACACTGTAATTCAGAAAATCAGACACCTGGCATCAAACTGACACGGGGAATTTATTTTTCACAAAAACAACTGCTTGAGAACAGCACCTAGTATGCCTATAATACATCTAGAGAACAGCACCTAGTATGCCTGTAATACTATAAAATGATAATTGCTCATAATGACAACACTGAAACTCTGAAAGATACCAAAGTACTTTCTGAATCCAAGTAATCAAACTGTACTCAGTATGGTTTTAATGTCCTCAGAGATCTCAAAGTTCTAATACTGTGACACCTGGTAGCCAGACTATCCAATTAATCATGTAACTCACTACTCAGGTCTTCTGGCAATATATAAATTTATTTACTATATCTGGTATATTTTCAATTTCTTAGTCAATTGATATACTGCTTAAATTCATTAAATATATTTAGAGTTTTCTATTCTACAAAGTTAAATGTACAACCAAATTAGTATATAAAAGTGCTATGTTTCTAAGGAACAAAAATGGTGATGAATGTACTCTGTATTTATTTTGCCTTTTTCCATTTAAATCTGTTTCCCCCTTTTATAACCCATTTCACGATTAGGAAATTTAGCCCTCTTCAATCCTTACAGATTCTTCTCCTTTTATCTTAGCTTAAGTCCAGTACAAGTTTCCTTGGTATCTTTAGCTTTGGGTACATTCTACTCCTAACACCAGCAGTTCTTCAGAGGTTTAAAATCCAGCATGGGAATTACTGTGTTAAACTAGTTCTATAAAAAAGAATTATAGACACTTTTTTCCATGAAATATACAGAACATGTCATACCAAATCTCTTGTATACAGTAAACTGACAATATTGGTGAAATGCACATATAGCTTATAGCCCCAAAATAGAATAACTTAAATATTAAAACGTACCTTTATGTTACCACCACAACTGACTGCATAACAAATGACAATACTCAATACAAAACCAAAATATACTAACTGTAAATACTGTATGTTACAGCATACAAACTCTCATCCCTCTATGACCTATTCAGACTATAGATGGCAATGCTTTTTTTAAGCTACTCTAGCATCTACACTTTAATTAAAAATTTATACGAAATACAATTTTATGCTCAAACACGGAAATAAGCAACATAATCCCAAAGCCTAAAAGTATCCCAGCATTCTGTAAAAAGAAATATCCCCAGCGGCTACATCCATGGTCACTAGCATCATTATGTAGCATCTCAGGTACCTTAAAGGAAAAACAGAAAGAAAAACAATGTTCAAGTTTCCAGAACTGGAGGTTAGTTTTTGAAAGAATATACGGGATAGCACACTAGCTTAATCAGTACCTAGATATGCAACGAGTCAAATCCTTAAAAACAGGACCACACACAAACTCTAGCTAATAAAGTTACACAGCATTTCTCAGCACTTTAATTAACCAAGATTAATCACAGTATGCTGAACAAGTCAAAATTTATATTGGTCCAGTTTGTTACTATCTGTGTATCAAAACTGAAGGCAACATGTAGCTCACTTGAACTTCAGAGATACGGACACTTTACACTACATGAGATATAATATCTACAGGGTGGGATTATTATGTAGACTTTGGTGACAAGACAGTATGATTCTTTTGTTGATTAATAAAGGATCTTTGAGGATTCTGAAATATACATGGCATGCCAGTAACATGTAGTTTGTTTGAGATTTCCACTAAGTCCAGAAACAACTCACCGTTTGACTACTGGGGTTTTACTCTCAGAAAGATACATCAGAAGCAGGCAGATATTTTTGTGCAGCCTAGTATGTGTTAGGTGGGATAAAGTTATGTTTGTGATCAACAATCTAAAAGATACACTCTAAAGGATCTGCTCTGTTAAATACAGAAAAAAAAAACAAACTTTTCATTGGCCAGCCAAGTGCCGTACTGTGTTTAATCTAAAATATTTAAAAAATGAAATTTTACCTAACATTTTCTCTATTTTATTGTTATTCAGGAATATAACATGACTTTTAAAAACTTACCATATCAACAAGAGCAACATACATGAATAAGCCAGCAGTAAGAGCAAAAATCCACATAGAAACGTTTTCAGCATAATGACCAATGAAAATTCCTGTTGCCATTCCAAGATATGCCAGCATGGCTGACAAAGCATTATAAAGAACAGCCTGCTTAACGGTCATGCCGGCCTTTAATAAAACAGCAAAGTCACCTTTAACAGAAAACAAAAAAAGGAATAACTGAAAAATGATTTAAGACATATACTCTAAGATTTTTCCCAGATTTAGGAAAATTCTCCAATTTTAGGGGGAAAAAAAATTAAGACTTACTCAGGTTTAAAGCAGTGTTCATCATCCTAAACAGCTCTATAAACTAACATGTCATTTATCTAAAGTTTTTCCTAACACTTCCAACTTTGTTAATGAATAATAAATAAATATCAAGAGTCTACTATGTGTTCTACACTGGTATTCAAGTACCTTATCACTGGCTGCAAAGGGTGGGAAGGGGAGTGGAGAACACACACCAAATTATCAGCAAATGATAAAGGCAAGATATAATTAAGAGCTAAAGTATCTAATGTTATAGTTACAAAAGCAGAAAAGAGAAAGAAAGGTTGTAATAGTTGAGAGCTTTAACGGGGTGTGAAGGACCCAGGATGTGAAACATGTATCAGATGTTGAGGGACTGCAAGCATTGAGGAGGCAGCTAGGAGCCTTTCTGAATGGCAGAACGATACCAAAGAACAAAGGTGAAAATGGTGTCAGGGGTATGTGTCCGCAAGAAGAAAAACAAAGATACGAACTGAGATTCAGAAGAACTCTAAGAAATTTATGAAGGATAAGGCTGAACTTGTATGGTAACAGGTACCGATGTTGTAAGCCCTGGTTATACACAAGAAATATGCAAAATACACCTTATCAAGTTCCTTTTTCTCCAGCTCCAATAAGATTCCCTCCCCAAATTTTGTTATATCTGTGATCTTCTCCATAATGTGTGTATGAAGAGGAAGATCACTGACATTCTCAGTATGCTGGTATAGGAAGCTATCTGGTATGGGAAGAGAGAAGGGGTACAGATGTCTTTCTGGCAATCCCACAGAGGCAACTGTGTACTTGTACTCACAGGATCAGAATTTTAACTGGAAACAAATTTGTGCTCAGTGACAAAGGAAGTCAGTTATGGTAACAGACTTATGAGAAGGTGTCAAAGTTCTGAAGAAGCTTGCTGCCTATCATTAGTAGAAGCCAGTGACACTAAACCTAAAAACCATACCCAACCCAGTGCCATCGAGTCAATTCCAACTCATAGCCACCCTATAGGACAGAGAATTACCCCATAGTTTCCAAGGAGCACCTGGAGGATTCCAACTGCTGACTTTTTGGTGAGCAGACACAGCACTTACCCACACCACCAGGTTTTCCTGGCAAATATAGTTTGTATGTTATGCTCACCTAATTCATGAGGCAACTCATGACAAAACACAGCAACAGAAGTACTTAAACCACTTGATAAACCTTCAGTAAAAGCAGCACCTGTGTAAAAATCAAAGACAAAATGTGGCCACATTATTTTTTTGTATTTTTTAATCTTACCAACATACAAAATAAGGTAAAAGAAGCTATATTCTCATTGTGGATAAAGAAAACTTCCCCAATTCAATTATGTACCTAGCTTCTTTAAAAGAAACTACACGCAATTAGGTATGTTTCCTAAAGGAGCAGGAGCATGTATGTTCAAATCTGCTTTAGAATGATCAGGTGATCTTACAGGAACTTAAGTGTAACCACTAGCACTAAAAACATGTATTTAAGAGGATTAGCTGAACTGACTGAAAATGTTCATAAGACCTCTGCAGTCAAGAGTATGATTATGTTTCACTAGCCTAAGAGGAATCACTATGTAATTGTATCTGAACTTAGTCATTCATTACCTCATAAGAAAAAGTCTAAGACAAACAATTTTTTCTCTTTCAAAAGGCCTATTAGATGTGGATCAATAATAATCATAACTACGCACAGTATAGTACTGCCTAGGAAAAAGAGCACCAGACCAGTGCTCATCTTAGCCTAGCTGCAAAATAGACTGCACACTTGCACTAGCAAGTGGCTTTCACCTTTCTAGGCTTCAGCAGCTTCCTCTATACTGATTTCTACGATCACTGCTGGTTTTTCCCAGCACCAGATTACTCAAAATTTGTAAGCATTCTATCATGTCCCAATTACAGTATAAGAATTTAATAGCAAAACATTCTGTAATTCTTGACTACAGATTGATAAATGAACTTAATACATGAAAATTTCTTTAGCATAAAAAATATAATGGAAAAGATCCTTTTACTTTAATAAATATAGTTTATATAATCTGATAAGGGAGCTTAAGAGGAACAACA
This sequence comes from Heterohyrax brucei, assembly GCA_028571685.1. Lineage (NCBI taxonomy): Eukaryota > Metazoa > Chordata > Mammalia > Hyracoidea > Procaviidae > Heterohyrax > Heterohyrax brucei. The sequence goes on from CM053152.1 coordinate 45,704,793, forward strand.
AATATTTTAAGTTAAAGCTTGACCTTAAGACTTGCTACTTAACAAGTTTTGATAGTTACAATTTAGCTAATGTTCTAGGTAGAATTCTTAACACTTAATAGTTTCTAACTAATGCATTGAATATTTACTGTCAAAGCAGCCAAAGAAAAATTAACATTGCCACAATCCTGGAAGTCAATACTAGCTTTCTCTAAACCAATCTATTCTTAGTAAAAAAACTGACTGGTAAGTAAAAAAACTGACTGGTAGTTTAACGTGACATCTTCACAGTCAACCAACAAGGAACAGACATGTAGATGAATACCAATTGCTAGGCCATCGCTGAAATTGTGCAGACCGTCACCCATTATCACCATCCAAGCCAGTGTGGCGATGCCTGCGTCTTTCAGCTCCTCCCGAGAGTAACGCTGACTGTGACTATGGGGGTGGTGGTTCTGGTGGTGATGGTGATGGAGAATATGGTGGTAGTCATGATGATGGTGAATGAGATCATCTGACTGGCCGAGTGTGTCGTGAAAATGTGAATGGCATTTATTCTTGCACCCTCTGGGTACATATTCATTGTAGACTTCTTGTGGATGAGCATGAGCTATCATGACCTCTTCTTCTTCCAAGACTGTTGGCTGCTGAGTATCAAAGTGTGAGGACTCCTGAGTATCTGCTTGTAGAAAGCCTTCTGGTCCTAGGCATAAATATAAAAAACAATGGAATAAAGTCTGAAGGTGTTTTTAATTCACATGCATACATTTCAAACATTTCTACTGACAAAGTCCACAAAGTATCTGAAAGCGTAAAAACTCTCAAACACCTTCAGAACTAAACATCACTGTTGATAATAAAATACCTGTAAGTTTTCACAAATTTTACAAAGTAAATGGTCTGACTTACCAACATTAATGAATTTTAAACATTAACTTTTAGTAACTCCCCCTGGATTCCTCCTTGATTTCTTCTGTCTCCCTACATTTTTAAAAATGGCTTTTTTTCTGATTACAAAAGAAAAATATGTGTATTTTAGAAAAACTTTTTATGTTATGAAAAAGTTGAAATTAAAAATAAGCATGCATAATCCTGTCTGATTTCTCTGGTGAAAAATTCAAGGAAAAACAGAAGAACCTGAAATATCATCAGCAAAAAGCATGTATTATATATATGTGCCAAGAAGAGTAAATATAATAACTGTTTTCATAGTTTATTTTTGTTGTTGCAATATACACAGCAGAACATGCACCAATTCATGATTTCTACCTGTCCAACTTAGTGACACTGATTACATTCTTCAAGTTATGCAACTATTCTCTCACTCTCCTTTTCTGAGCTGTTCTTCCTGCATTAACATAACTCAGTGTCCACTAGGGGATCTCACGGCACAGTGGTTAAGCACTGGCTGCTAATCAGAAGGTCAAGAGTTTGAATTCACAAGCTGCTCCTTGGAAACTCTATGATTTCTACTAAAGTTACCTGTCTAATCTTTTAAGTTGCTCTTGTCAATTTCATGACATAGACAGATTTTAAAAGAGGAAACTGCTCAAGGCAGACTTCTTTACCAGTTAAAACTATCATTTGGTTTTGAAAAGACTTTTGGGAATATTTTTTGGCTTAAAGTTTAAAGATTATCTCCAGGCAAGCAGGAACAGATGCTCACCAAGGACCAAAATGACATGCGGTAAAGACAACCTAGAAGACTGAGAGACCCACAAGAGTGGGTGCCTACATCGACTTGGGACCAGAAGAACTGGATGGTGCCCGGCCACCACCAGTGATAGCCATGATGGAGCTCACAGAGAGGAGTCTCACTGGCAACACAAGAATAAAAAGGGGTGTATCCTGAGATCTCCACTAAAAGACCTCAACTGATGGTCCAGCGGTTTTGGGGTTCCCCTGAGAGCATGGCCCCTGGCCCTGATGCTGCCCTTACCCATAAATTATAATGAAGGTCTACTCTTTGGACAGGAATGGATTGGACTTGGCAATGCAGAGTGACCATATATTGGATGCACTTCATGGTTCTATACATCTATAGGATATCATCCTGCTGACCTCTGGCTGGAGGAAGGAGAGTGGGTGGAGAGGACGGGAAAGGAGGCTGTTGGGAGGAGGAGACATGTATAGAGCAGAGAGGAATAGTGTGCTGTCACTGGACAGGGAGAGCAGTGGAAGCTGCATATAGGTGGGGATGTAAATTTATACAGGAATGTACATTTTCACTCAGTTATGTTAAATAAAAAAAAAGATTATCTCAAGGCAATAGTTTCAAGGGTTTATTCAGCCTTCATGACTCCAGAAAAACTGGATTCTATACAATTTACATTCTGCCTTCATTTTCCCCCCTCTTGATAAGGATTTTACCACAAAATCTTTGTTCAAAATGTTCAGGAATAGTAGCCAAACACTAGCCACTTCTTCTGGTCTCATGGCAGAAGAGGCAGTTGGCTACATACTCCATTTCCTCCTTTTATTCCTGACTCTCCTTCTTCCTCTGTTGTTACAGGTAAATAGAGAACAATTATTGTAACTTGAATGACTGCTTCCAACTTTTAAGACCTCAGGTACCTCACAATCAACTTACAGGTAAAACAGAAGCACTGAACACATTATTAGGCCCATTAACTGGGATGTCCCACGAAACCATGACTCTAAACCTCCAAATACCAAGGAAACAAATCCTATGAGGTGTTTGGTTGTATGTACCCAACTTCAGCAGCTATTTTCACAACACTAAGATGGTGGTGTAGTCTTTCTCCTGTACACTGGTATTAATTTTCTTGGAAGCATTCTTGACACTGTGGCACAATTCTAAAGAAGCTATCTCCTCTCACCTTCATACATTTCACTTGAGTCCATTATGAAAGTTTGAAGAATGAACAGATGCAGGAGGGAGAGCAGTAAGTTTACTTGCTCTTTACAGAAAGACATGTTGGAAAACAGATTAGACAGAGGGCCATCTAAGTTTAGGCAGCAGCAACAACAGTTTTCTGCCTTCAGTCAGCAACTCTTTACTGAGCACTCTGCTAGGTACTGGGGATACAGTCTCTGATTTAAAGTGCTTTGTGTTCTTGTGGGGTGGAAGCATTTAACAAGAAAACAAATGTAAAAATAAGGTAACTTAAAGCACTAGGAAACATAGGACAAAAATAGAATATTGAAGACAAATGACTGAGAGACCTGATGTATTTGGATGATCAATGATCACAGAAGGCCTTCAAAAAAAGACATCAGTTGAGATCTGAATAACAGGAATAGCAATTTATCTGATGATCTGGGAGAAAAGTAGAAAGAACAGTGAGTACAAATGCCCTGAAGCAAACTTGATATGCTCAGAGGTTGAAAAAAGGCCACCATGGCTGCAGCTGAGTAAACAGTGAGGGTGTGGAGGGCAGGGTAGTATCTAAAAAGTCATGGTAAGGAGTTTCATTTAAAGAGTTCATCTTAACTGAGTCTATATAACAAGAACTGCCAATCTATCAGTCACATTACAAGAAGAGTACTAACTTTACAGATGAGATGTTTGGGTAGCCACAACCTTGACCAAGAAATAAAAGTGAACACCAAGAGTAATGAGACAAAAAGCATCATATTGGGTGGCATACCATGTCACTAGAAAAGTCACAATACAGTATGTGGTATTCCTATCAAAACTGATTAATCTAATTACGAAAAACACTACAAAACCCAATGGGGGCAAGTAAATGCAGCATTTGATTTCAGAAACAATCTGTAAGAGGTGGCACAGAGGAATTATTAAGACAATTAGGAAAATATTAATTGCTTTAATAAAAGTCTGTAGGTCGGAGAATGGCATTATACTACAATAATTTCTTGACTTTGATAATTGAACCATGGTTATGTAAAAGAATATCCTTTTTCTTACGAAATTCACACAGAAGTATTCAGAAGTAAAAGATCATCAAGTCTGTAACTTGTTTTCAAATGTTTTACAAAAAAGGTATGTGGGTGTACAGAGAATGGTAAACTGGTAAAACAACTGGGGAATCTCAGTCAAGAGGACATAGGAGTTCTTTGTAGTATTCTTGAAAGTTTCCTCTAAGTTTGAATCTATCTCAAAATACAAAAAAAAAAAAAAAGGAAAAAAGAAAAATTCAGGAAAAAATGTAAATAAAACCCACTGGTAATTTTTTTTTAAAGATAAAAAAGGGGGTGGGGATAAGATGGCGAACTAGCTACACATCTCTGATCCCTCTAACTACTAAGGCTTTGAAAAACAACCGAACAGAAGAAAAAGGACATTCTAGGAGCCCCAGTATCAGGCAGAAAGTTGTGAAATGAGACTGGGCAATATGAAGGGGAACAGAAGCCAATCAGTAGCACAGAGGGTCCTGCTTCTGCTGGTGTGGGGACAGAGCAGCAGAGCAGGTGCACAGGCCATCTTTATCAGCTAGTACACTAGGCCTAGGATCCTTGCACCTTAGAACATGGCAGGGGCTGGCTGCCATCCTAATCAATGGTGTCTGAGTGGAGTATGTGTCTCACAACTGAGAGGCTGAGTTCAGGATGGCTGCACCTAGAAAACATGACTGCGGCTGGCCACTGAGTACAGCAGTGCCCTTTCCACCTTCCCTTCTCTGAGCTATACCAGAGGCTAAATTCTGGTACACTACCTGGGCTGAAAACACGACACCGTACATGTGTGTCCCAAGCTTTTCACCCAGAATTGGAGAGGGAAACAAACGGCAGGTAGAGGAAAAGTCCCACTGGCTCTCCCTGAGCTACAAACAGCTGTACCTGCAGAGCCCCAGGTGAATTTCACTGAACCATCTCAAGGTGAGTGCTCCTTAACCTTTGGGCCTCAATCCTTTCCTATGTGCTGATTTGTCTCCCTAAGCTCAGCCTTTCCCACCCACCTTCTATGCACCATACCAGAAACTAAGTTCTGGTGTACTACCTGGGCCAGAAGTGGGACATTTTTTCGTGTGTGCCCTGAGCTACACCCAGACTCAGAAAGAGAAACAAAGGGAGGGGTAGAAGACAAGTTCTGCTGGCTCCTCTGAACTTGGTATCACTGCACCTACAGAACCACAGAAAAAGATCATCAGAGCATGAGAAGCTAAGTGCTCACCAACTTTCATGACTCAAACTTTTTCTATGTGCTAACTTCCTTCCCTGTGCCCAACCTTTTCACCCTCCCTTCTTTGCTCTACATCTGACTCTCAATTCTAGAGCACCACCTGGGCCAGAAGTGGGGCACTTTACATGTGTGCCCTGAGTTTTTCTCTCAGATCTGGAGAGGGAAACAGAGGGAGAGCTGGAATGACAGTTCTGCTGGCTCCCTGAGCCAGAAATTCCTGCTACCTTTATCAATGCAGTCATTACTCCAACCATCAGGTGACAGAACATTAGATTTATTAAGACTCCAATAACCACTCTAGCTCAAACGACTAGACTACCTGGACAGTTGAAACCAAATCAAAATACATACATGAGGGCTGACAATTAAGTTTGCAAACTTGCTATTGCACACTTATGTTGGCGGCACTGTGCAAATAACTATGTAACATTTCATAACTCTGGTATATCAGTGTCTCAAAGCTGTGTTCATGTCAATGTGTGGTAGTGTCTATGCTGAATGACACTTATTGTTGTGTGCTTTTGTGTGTTGTCATGAGAATGTTGGAACTTGAATTAGAGCAATGAACAAATATTAAATTTCCTGTTAAACTTGGCAAGAGTGGAAGTGAAATCAGGGACATGTTAGTCCAAGTATATGGGGATAATGCTGTGAAGAAAACAGCAGTGTACAAACGGATTAAATGTTTTCCTGAGAAAAGAGAAATTGTCACTGATGAAGAGAAGTCAAGGCTGCCACGAATGAGCAGAACTCATGAAAACACTGCAAAAATTTGTTGCATTGCACGTCAAAATCAGCATCTGACTGTGGGAAGCACAGTGGACCAAGTAAGCATTGAAAGAGAAACAGGAAAATCTTAACTGAAAATCTTGGCATAAGAAAAGCGTGTGCAAATATGGTCCCAAAGGAGTTCATTGATGAACGAAAGCAAAGAAGTGCTGGCGTATGCCAAGACCTTTTGGAGACGCAAGAAGCTGTTTTGGGCCATCTTATCACCGATGAAGAAACACAGGTGTACCAATATGATCCTGAAACAAAGCATCAAAATGCACAATGGAAGTCAGCCAATTCTCCACAACAAAAACAGTTCTGTCAGTCCAAATCAAGAGTCAAAATGATGTTGCTATGCATTTATAAGAGGCTGTCCTACTGGTTTCTTTCTATATGGGAAAAAGGAGGGTGGAGAGAAAGATAAAGGTACTCATTAACAGGATACTAGAAATTTAGTGTGGAAAGGAGGAATGTGTCGTCACTGGATAAGGAAAGCAAACGAAGCTGCAGATAGGCAGGCAAGTAAAACTGATTCGGATTGTATACTTTCACTGAATCACAATAAAAAGAGATGTTACTCAACTTTTTTGATATCAGAGGGATTGTTCACTATGAATTTGTACCAGCTGGACAAACACTTAACCAAGTTTACTATTTAAAAGTACTGAAAAGGCTTCATGAAAAAATTAGACAAAAACTACTTGAACTTTTCACCAACAATTCATTGGCTCTTGTATCATGACAACGCACCGACTCTACAGGACTGTGTGTTTGGGAGTTTTTAACCAGTAAACAAATAGCTGTATCGGAACACTCTCCCTACTCAACAGATCTGGCCCCTAATGACTTTTTCCTTATCCAGGGATTAAATATTGAAAGGAAGACATTCTGATGACATTCAGAACATCAAGGGTAATATGATGACAGCTCTGATAGACTTTCCAGAAAAAGAGTTCCAAAATTGAAGGGTGGCTAGGTGCTGATGTCAGTGTATAACATCCCAAGGACAGTACTTGGAAGGTGACTGTAGTAACATCCAGCAATGATTTATGTAGCACTTTTTCTAGGATGAGTTCACAGACTTAATTGTCAGACCTTGTATATAACAGATGGATTGCAATAACCTAATAAATAAATTCACAACAGCTTTTTGGTGGCTGGGAAACAACAATTAATCTCTAATCATTTAACCAAACAGATCAACATGGCTCCAGAAAACCCCCAAAATAAAGAATCAAAAATTTTCCCAAATGAAGATGTCTTCCTGCAATTATTGGAAGTAGAATACCAAAGAGCTATGTATAGAGCTCTCAAGAAATTAGGAGATCAGACACAGTGCAGCAGAACAAAATGAAAAACTAAATAAGCTGCAAAATTGCTAGAGCAACAATGATCTGAAATTCAGCAGATTAACAATAAAATCAGAGTTAGACATTTCAACACAAAGTCAAAGGAGCAGAACTGAGGCAATGGAGTGCAGAATTAGCAAGACTAAAGATAAAGCAACTGACACCAGCATTTATGAGGAAAAATCAAATAAAAGAATTAAAAAGAATGAAGAATCATGAAGAGTTATGTGGGACTCAGTCAACAGAAATAATTTACAAGAGATTGGAGTACCATAACAGGGAGGGATAGCAGAAAATATAGAGAGAAGTGTTTAGGATTTGCTGACAGAAAATTTTCCTGACATGAAAGACAAGAAGACATCTTTTCAAGATGCTCACTGAACTCCACAAAGGTAGATCCCAAAAGAAAGACACCAAGACATATTATAATCAAACTTAACAAATGAAATATAAGGAGAGGCTATTAAACGCACCAAAACTAACATATAAAGGACAGTCCTTTAGACTGACCTCTGATTATTCAGCAGAAACCATGTTGACAAGAAGGTAATGGGATGACATATATATCGTCTTGAAGAAAAAACTTTCATCCAAGAATTATACATCCTGCAAAACTCTCTCTCAACTATGTTGGTGAAATTAGGTCATTCCCAGATAAACAGAAGTTTAGAGAATCTGCTAAAACCACACCACGATTACAAGAAATACTGAAAGAAGTTCTTCAGTTAGAAAATCAGTAACCTAAGACATATATTGAAGGATATTATTCAGGACAAAGCATCTGGAGTCCAACATGATTAGGGAAGCTGCAAAGCTCAATCAAAGCTAAAAATATTAATATTAGGGAAACAGAAATCTCAATATGTAAATTGATTACACTTAAAAAAGAGGAATAAATTAATATAGTCACAGCCCTTTCAGATGAAGAGGAAATGAACATGATACAAAGAAGTTAAAGACTGGCTTGAACTTAGAATGTTGGGGGGGAATAATGGGGTAGCCATAAAGCAAACTGACAGTACTAAACATCAAAATAAGAAACACAATCTAGAAGTCTCCAAAGATATAAAATCAACACTGAAAAGGATGAAAAGAAAACTCATAAAGAAAAATGACTCAGAACAGAACATTACATGGAACAAAGACAATGTCAGCAACACACACAAAAAGGCACCAAAATGACAGCACTAAATTCATATCTAGAAATAATTACACTGAACGTTAATGGATTAAATGCACCAATAAGGAGACAGAGCGTAACAGTGATCTGTCTATACGCTGCTGACAAGAAATACATCTTACATTCAGTATGAACAGACTGAAACTCAAAGGATGGAAAAACAGAAACCAAGCTAACAACACGCAAAGAAGAGCAGCAGCCACAATATTAATCTCAGATTTTAAAATAAAATCCACCATCGTGGACAAGGATCGTCATCACTTATTACTTAAAGGGTCAACACATAAGGAGGATATAACAACATTAAATATTTACACACCCAACAACAGAGCTTCTAAATACATCAAACAAATGCTGACAACATTGATAAGCGACGTAGATTGCTCCACAGTAATAGAAGCAGACTTCAACAGACTACATTCAGTGAAGGACACAATATGTAGAAAAAAGCTCAGTAAAGCAGCTTACTAAAGATACGGAAGATCTTATGACAATCAACCAACTCAACCTCACAGATATATGAAGAACTCTCCTCACCCAACAACAAACAAGTATCCTTCTTTTCCAATGCACATGGAACATTCTCCAGAATGGACCATATATTAGGCCATAAAGCAAGTCTCAACAAAACCTGAAGTACTGAAATATGCAAAACACTTTCTCAGATCATAAAGCCACAAAAGTTGAAATCGATAGCAGAAAAAAAAAACAAGGTAGAAACTCAAACTCATGGAAAATGAACAATATCTTGCAAAAAAAAACCTTCTGGGTTATAGAACAAATTAAGGATGGAGTAAGAAATTCTTGGAATCAAACAAAAATGAAAAACATCCTACCAGCACTTATGGGATACAACAAAGCAGTGCTCAAAGGTCAATTTATCTCAATAAATGCACACAGCCAAAATGAAGAAAGGGCCCAAATCAAAGAACTTAACTACAACTTGAAAAGTAGAAAGAGAACAAGATCACCCCTTGGGCACCAGAAAAAAAATGATAAAAATGAGAGTAAAAGTAAATGAATTAGGGAACAGAAAAACACTTGAAAGAATTAACAAAACCATAGTCTACATCAATAAACCATCAGCCAATCTCACAAGAGAAAAACAGGAGAAGAAAAGAAATAACCCAAATAAAAAATGTGATGGATCATTTCACAACACACCCAATTGAAAAAAAAAGAACAGAATATTATGAAAAATTGTACTGTAATACATTTGAAAACCAAGCCCACTGCCATCAAGTCCAGTCCAATTCATAGCGACTCTACAGAGTAGAACTGCCCCATAGGTTCCAAGGAATGCATACTGGATTTGAAGTGCTGACCTTCTGGTAAGTAGCTGTAGCACTTAACCAACTATGCAACCAGGATTTCCAATCATACACAAACATATAAAATTTTGATTAAAAAAATGACAATCCAATCATAAAATGGGAAAAGGAATTGAACAGACATTTCACCAAAGAGAATATTCAAATGGAAAGATGTTCATGAAAAGATGTTCAACGTAATTAGCTATTAAACTAAATCCATGGCTGCTGAGTCAATTCTGACTCCTAGCAACCCTATAGGTCACAGTACAGCTGCCACAGAGTTTCCAAGGAGCACCTTGTGAATTTGAACTGCCCACCCTTTGGTTGGCAGACACAGCACTTAACCACTACACCATGACAGTTTCCAATAATCTGTTAGAGATGCAAATCAAACCCACAACACAATACCATTTGACAGGTCTGCTGCATGAAGTCAATTACAAGAGGACAAATACTGTTATCACTTGACATATAAAGAGACAAGAAAAGGCAAATGTGTAGAGACCAAAGTTTATTTGCAGCTATCAGGGATGGGATGGTGAGAGAAAGGGGGAGGGTTACCACTTATCGAGTATTGAGATTCTGTTTACACTGAAGGAAAAATTGCATTGATTAACTATGGATGCAGAGCCAATTAATGTAATTGCTGTCACTATGTTGTACACCTGTTGAATTGGCAAAAGCTGTGTGATTTATTTACAAAAAAAAAGAGTAGCTACTGAGGCTGCTTATGTACAACCAAATACCTCATGAGGTTTGGTTTCTTGGTTTGGAAGTTTAGGGTCATGGTTTCATGGGATATTCCCACCGTTTCAGGGGACAAAAATATTCCCTGAAGTCTAGGAAACTAAGTAATAGTTAAAATAAAAAATACCTGCCTTAAGCATTATATTCTTTGAAGATCTATCTACATGGGATCAAACTGACAACAACTTGAAAGATTAAATAGGAACCCTAGGAGACAGTATTATTTTAATGGAGGAGGAACAACTCAGAAAAGGAAGGTAAATATAGTTAGTGTTACTGTAATGTACATGTAGAAATTGTTGAATTGCTGTTACATTCTGTTATGCACTCTTCTCAACTACAAAAAACTATACAGAAAAAGAAGGGAAAAAAACCAACATGGCCATCTCTTCCAGGTAGTCCAAACTGCCAACAAACAAAGCAATTTTAAAGGTCTCCCCAGCCCTTAGATTATCTGATAAAAGACTTACGATCATCTGTGTCTACTTTTTCTTCATTTGTTGAAAGCTGAGATTCATGCTTGGACAACTGCTTCTTAATTTCCACATCATCATCATTTTCAGGTTTTTTCTGATTCTACAATAGCAAGGGAAAGCCATACTTTCAAATCATTGATGTGCTTACATGTACAGCTTTAAATAAATACTTAAGCAAAAAATACAGAAAACAGCAGCAGAAAGACACATCTCTTGGAATAAAAGCCATCCAAAGGCAGGACCTGTGCCTTTATTTGTACAGCATCTAGTACTATTTTAGGCAGTGACAATATCCAGAAGTTTGAAGAATTTATGTGTTAATAATTTCAAATATATACAGAAATATTACACTAATCTTCCTAAATGTCCTCAAGGTCATCTACTTTAACTGCAGCTGCACATAGTAACAGAGCATTCCCTGGAAGTTGGTAAGAAATGCACAATCTGAAGTCACACCCCAGACCTATAGAGCTGGAATTTAACCAGATTCCCAGGTATTCCCTATCCAAATCAAAATTGAGAAGCACTGCTGAGGTTATCAGTTTTGAACTAGCCAGAAACTTTTCCTTCAATAATTTAGTAGTTTGTTAATCAACAATTTGGTTTCCTCCATGATTCTTTTGGACAATGAAAACCTCGTACTTTCCTTAATGTTTAAAGCCTAAAACTATACCACGATACTTTGTTTTTAAAACTATATAGTTTCCTGTAGTAAAATACTATAACCACTCTTCCTCTTTTTAACCAAGTCTGTTAGCCTTGAATTTATCAGAAGGCTTTTTAATCATCTCCGATACCATGCTTGAAATATTGTGCTTATCTGAATCCAAGCGACACTCACATTATCAAGGTCACTGTTTGAACAATTGTGCTTGTGTATTACCTACTTACACACAATAAAATATTCAAGACACTGAAAATCATCACATGAATAGATTTTTTGTTACCTTTGAATATGACTTCAGCAATCACTATATGTGACTTTATTCTAGATCTAACAGCATTACATATTTGCACATTTCTAGTTTATGAAAAAATTTAAAAGCAAATACATGAATTTTTATTCTCCTACCATAATGCCTGAAACAGTGTCTTAGTCATCTAGTACTGCTATAATAGAAATACTACAAGTGGAGGGCTTCAAACAAGTTTATTCTCTGACAGTCTAGAAGACTAAAAGTCCAAACTTGGTTTGCCAGCTCCAGGGCAAGCCTTTCTCCCTCTTTTGGCTGTGAGAGAAGGTCCCTGTCATCAATCGTTCTGGTCAAGCAGGTTCTCAGTGAAGGGACTGCAGGGTCCAAAGGACATACCATTCTCTGGCCCTTGTTTCTTGGTTGTATGCATTCCCCCATTGTTTCTGCTTGCTTCTTGTTTTTATTATCTCAAAAGAAATTGACTTTTAGTCAGCGACAAAAGGACAAATATTGTATGAGACCTCTACGATAAGATCTCAAAAACAGACTTATGTATAGAAGAAAAGACTCTCTGACAGCTGCAAGGGAGGGAAGGGAGGAAGGGCGAGGTGGGGAGGGTTTAGATTAGATAGGTGCTAGAAATCTGGTTGGGAGAAATCGGTGATAGCACCCATTAGAAACAAGAACAACATTAAGTGGACTTCAGCATAACTTCAGTACTCCTTTCATCTCAACTCGATATTGCAAGGATAGAGTAGCTGGGGCAGGGGGCATGGGACCACACTCTTAGGTGAAATTGAAGCCAATTGGCACAACTAACATTTTGCGAAGAGAGCTCTCTGCACCCCACATTGGTGAGTGGTGTCTGGGGTCTTAAAAGCTGCCAAGCTGTCATCCAACGGCACAGCAAATGGTCCCAACTCAGCAGGAACGGATGCTCACCGAGGACCAAAATGACATGGGGTAAAGACAACCCAGAAGATACAGACTCACATGAGTGGGTGCCTACATCGACTTGGGACCGGAAGAACTGGATGGTGCCCAGCCACCACCAGTGATAGCCACAATGTAGCTCACTAAGTTGAGTCTCACTCGTAGCACAAGAATAAAAAGGGGTGCATCCTAAGATTTCCACTAAAAGATCTCAATTGATGGTCCAGTGGTTTTGGGGTTCCCCTGAGAGCATAGCCCCCGGCCCTGATGCTGCCCTTGCCCATAAATCATAACGAAGATCCACTCTTTGGACACGAATGGATTGGACTTGGCAACGCAGAGTGACCATATATTGTATGCACTTTATGGTTCTATACATCTATAGGATATCATTCTGCTGAACTCTGGTTGGAGGAAGGAGAGTGGTTGGAGAGGAGTGGAAAGGAGACTGTGAGGAAGATGAGACATGTATGGAGCAGAGAGGAATAGTATGTTGTCACCGGACAGGGAGAGCAGTGAAAGCTGTATATAGGTGGGCATGTAAATTTATACGGGAATGTACATTTTCACTCAGTCATATCAAATAAAAAAAGAAGAAATTGACTTTAAGACACTACCTAATCTTGTAGATTGTATCCTGCCGTTATTAACAGCCTGACAGAACTGCCTCTAATCCCACTTCATTAACATCATAGAGGATTTACGACACGAAAGAAAATCATGATGAGAAAATGTCAGACAATCACAGAATACTGGGAATCATGGCCTGACCACGTTGAAAAATATTTTAGGGGGACACAACTCAATCTATGACACAGATAAAGTACTTAAATATTTGTGAACATAATGCATTCAAGGAATATTAAATCACAACTGCTGCCACTTTTTTTTCCTCGTTAAAGCAAAGACCAAACCTACTGCCATCAACTCAATTCTGACTAATGGCAATCTTGTAGGACAGAGTAGACACTGCCCCACAGAGTTTCCAAGTAGCGCCTAGCAGATTTGAACTGCTGACCTTTTAGTTAGCAGACGCAGCACTTAATCACTATGCCACCAGGGTTTCCCATTAGGCAATAGTTATCTAGAACTTATTTTGTCACCATTAGCTACTGTTGAATCTGACTATGGTGACCTTACATATAACACAACTAAACATTGCCCAGTCCTGCATTATCCTCACAATTACCAACACGTTGGTGCCTATTACTGCAGCTACTGTGCGAAGTTTGTCTTACAAGCATCTCCCATGCTCTCTCTGGCCCTCTACTTCACCACTGTGATGTCCTTCTCCAGCAGCTGGTATTTCCTCAGGTTATGTCCAAAGCAAATGAGTCAGACAGTTCTGTTGTGATCCATAGCGTTTTGAACGGCTAATTTTTGGAAGTAGATTGTGGAGCCTTTCTTCCAAGTTTGTCTTAGTCTGGAAGCTGTTAAAGCCTGTCCACCATGGGTGAACTAGTTTATGTCTGAAATACTAGTGGCACAGCTTCCAGCATCACAGCAACACATAAGTCACCAGAATATGAAAAATTGACAGGTGGTGGGTGTAATCCATTGTTTTGTTCCGTATTAATTGTTGTTGTTAGGTGCCGTCAAGTTGGTTCCGACTCATAGTGATGCTATGAACAACAGAACAAAACACTGCCCGGTTTTGTGCCATGTCCATAATCGTTTTTATGCTTAAGCCCATTGTTGCGGCCACCATGTAGATCCATCTTATCGAGTGTCTTCCTCTTTTTCGCTGACCCACCATTCTACCAAGCATTATGTCCTTCTCCAGGGACTGATCTGTCCTGCCATGTCCAAAGTATGTAAGATGCAGTCTTGTCACCTTTGTTTCCAAGGAGCACTCCGGCTTGACTTCTTCCAGAACACATCTGCTGGTTCTTTTGGCGGTCCATTGTGCATTCAACATTCTTCTCCAACACCACACTTCAAAGGCATCAATTCTTCTTCTGTCTTCTTTGTTCATAGTCTAGCTTTCGCATGCATATGATGTGACTGAAAATACCATGGATTGGGTCAGGCACGTTTTCGTCTTCAAGGTGACATCTTACTTTTGGATACTTCAAAGAGGTCCTCTGCAGCAGATTTTTCCAGTGCAATGCATCTTGATTTCTTGACTGCTGCTTCCGAGGACATCGATTGTGGACTCAAATAAAATGATATCCTGACAACCTCAATCCTTTCTCCATTTATGACAATGTTGCTTACTTGTTTAAGTATTAAGGGTCTGGAATGTCCTCTGCAGAAACCTTGGTGGTATACTGGTTAGGTGTCACAGCTGGCAGTTCAAATCTGCCAGGTATTCCTTGGAAACTCTATGGGGCAGTTCAACTCTGTCCTATAGGATTGTTATGAGTCAAAATTGACTCAACAGCAGTGGGCTTTTTTTTTCTTCCTTTTTTTAATGGTCTCCACATTAAGTGTCAGAAATACAACCTAAAACAAGACTTCCTTTTCTCATGGAGTTTATCATTCACAAGGAGGGAGACTTTATGTAGATAATGATTATACAATTTTTTTTATTGTGACTGTTGCTACATTACACAAAGTGCTATGACAGCATATAACATTATGCCTCAAGACAGGCTTCCGTGTCCCAAGAAAATGCCATTATACCAGCATCTAGAGATAAGCAGGAATTTGCCGAGTGAGAAAGGCAGTTAGCATTCCAGTAAGGGAGAAAAGCATGTGGGAGGGCCTTGAAACAGGAAAGAGCCAGCCACAGAAGGCTGGAGGGGCTGAAGGAGGGAAGACAATGCAAACCACATTAGAGGCTGTGGTTTGGGGCCTAAAAGGAATGGGAACTCATTCCAGGAAGGATTTTAAGTAGTGGAGTGCAACTTCATCAGTTTTTTATTTAAACAAATAACTCACCTGCTCTGTGAAAACTACACCAGGAGAAATGGAAAACAAAATGTGGACTAGCCTCTTAAGGTACAGCTGCTATCATCCAGGCAGGAGTTACCTGTGACTTGGACTAGAACGACAGCAAGGAAGACAGAGAGAAATGGAAAGACTCTGGCTGCACTTAGGGAGTTGAATCAACAAAACTTGATGGGCTATGGAACTGAGAGTGATGTACAGATGACTCTCAGGTTTCCAGCGTGAGCAATAACCTTCACCGGTAAGAAGGAAAGTTTGAGGATTAACTAACACAAGGGTCTAATACACACATGAGGTGTAAGATATGACCCTAATTTGAATGTAGAGATTTCAGACTGCATGTGTATTTATACTATGATACAGCGAAGGTCCCAGGGTGCAGGACAGATTTCAAAAGGAAAACTGTAGGTGAAATGCCCTTGTAGGGACCTGGAAAGCTCACAACACTCACCATATGATAATTTTTTTCCCCAGAAAACTAAATGAGATTAAAAACAAATAACACTAGAATCTGCATGTCCTTGACAAAAGACAAATCTCAACATATTTTTAAAAATAAAACATGTACAATGTTTGCAAAACTCTGGTGGTAATAAGTCTTTCCCTAGAAATTACACTTATTTGCTGTTTAATTCTCACATATTCAATAAATATTGATCAATCACCCACTATGTGCCAAACACTTTTTTCTAGGCACTGCAGGTACATCAATAAACAAGAGTGTTCTTGACTCCGAGAAAGTCTTCATTCTAGTAGATACTACTATATCATAGCAGAGACTATCCATTTTATTTTTTACAACACACAGTAATAAATGCATTTTATATTTTACCTCAGCACTTAATACACTTAAATACAGAAAGTTCAATCTAGTCTTATAAAAGGATACCTTTACAGAACATAAAATGCTATATTACTGTTGCATTTAAAAACAATGGCCATGACATAAATTGGTTTCACTGTTGTTCGTTTTTATATACTGTCTACCAGCAACTTTACAGGCCAGAGGAGAATGGCCTTATAGGGTTTCCTAAGCTATAATCTTTATGGGGCCAGATCACAAGGTCTTTTCTCCCATGGAGCTGCTGGTGGGTTCAAACCACTGACCTTTCCATTAGCTGTTGTCTGTGTAACCAATGTCCACCAGGACTCCTTAAGTAGAACTGCCCCATAAGGTATCTGAGGCTGTAATCTTTATGGAAGCTGACAGCTACATTTTTCTCCATACAGTGGATTGTGGGTTCCAATCACTGACCTTTCAGTTAGCTGTCATGCGTTTAACCACTGCACCACCACTTTACAACCCACTAATCAGTTACAGTAAACCCTGAGGGCATAACTGTTAAATGCTATGTTGGCTAACTAGGAGGGCAGCAGTTCAAGTCTGCCAGGTTCTCCTTGGAAACTCTATGGGGCAGTTTTACTCTGCCCTATAGGATCGTTATGAGATGGAATTGACTCGATAGCCCCAGGTTTGATTTTTTGGGTTAATGGGTTACAATTTAGGATTTGGAAAAAAAAAACCCTACTTTATATCACATAACAGAATTGCCTAGCTCTTAGAGAATCAGGTTAGACAAACAAAAAATGACAAACCCACCACCATCAAGTCAATTCTGACTCATAGCAATTCTAAAGGACTGAGTAGAACTGCCCCACAGAGTTTCTAAGGACCACCTGGTAGACTCAAACTGCCAACTTCTTCCTTAGCAGCCTTAGCACTGAACCACTATGCCACTAGAATCTCCAGGTTAAAGGAAAGCACTGTGTAAATACAAATTGAACACAAAATGGAAAACGTTAAATAAATTATATATTTGAACCACGGTTAAAACAAAAACTAACAAAAACAAAACCCTAAAAAAAATTCATTTTTAAACTAAAAATAATTCTAGATGATCTAAAAAAATAGGCTGTATCCCCAAACTAGTGAAGTGAAGTAACTGGGGCAAATGGAATATGGAAGATGACTTCCTAGATTAAGAACAGATGTCCTTATCTCCTTTCTTCCCTCTCAGTTTATGTGCACTAAAGAGAAAGTTTAAAACTGGCAATTTGAAATTTTGGTGATTGTAAAATCCACATTGCTGCTAGTTGCCATCAAGTCAGTTTTAACTCATAGTGACCCTATGTACAAAACAGACTAAAACATTGCCCTGTCCAGGGCCATCCTCACAATCCTTGCTATGCTTGAGCCCATTGTTTCAACCATTGTGTAATCTATCTTGTCAACCACCTTCCTTTTTTTCACTGACCCTCTACCATATCAAGCAGAATGTCTTTATCTAGGGACTCCCTCTGATAACATATCCAAAGCAGGTGAGACAAAGTCTCACCATCGTTTCAAAGGAGCACTCTGGTTGTACTTCTTCCAAGACAGACTTGTTTATTCTTGTGACAGTCCATGATACATTCAATATTCTTTGCCAACATCACAATTCAAAGACATCAATTCTTCTTCAGTCTTCCCTATTCATGCAGATGAGACAACTGAAAGTAATCATAGTTGGGATCAGATTTATATTAGACCCAAAGTGACATATTTGCTTTTCAACATTTTGAAAAGGGTCTTTATAGCTAACTTGCCCAGTGCAATACGTGTCTGTTTTCCTGACTGCTGCTTCCAAGTGTGCTCACTGTAGATTCAAGTAAGATGAAATTCTTAAGGACTTCAGTATTTTCCATTTATCATGATGTTGTTTATTTGTCCAGTTGTGAGGACTGTTTTATGTTGAGGTGTGATCCATACTGAAGTAGTCTTTGATTATTATCAGTAAATGCTTCAAGTCCTCTTCACTTTCAACATGCAAGGTTGTAGTATCTGCATATCAAAGGTTGTTAATCTTCCTCAAATCCTGATGCCACAGTTTTCTTCACATAGTTAACCTTCTTGGATTACCTGCTTACCAACAGGTTGGCAGTTCAAATCCACCAGCTACTCTTTGGAAACTTTATGGGCAGTTCTATCTGTCCTAGAGTCACCATGAAGTGAAACAGACTTGATGGCAGTTTTATACAGAATAAATTAAGCATAGTAAAAACATACGATTCTGACACACACCTTTCCTGATTTTCAACCATGCAGTAACCCTGTGAGAATGACTGCTTCTTGGTCTATGTAACATGTTCCTCATGAGCACAATTAAGTGTTCTGGAATTTTCATTCTTTGCAATGTTACTCATAATTTGTTATAGTATACACAGTCAAATGCCTTTGCATAGTCAATAAAATACAGGTAAACAGCAGTGTTAAGTTATGTAGCACTTCTGCAGCAAATATACCACAGCGGACAGCTTTAACAAAGACAAGTTTATTTTCTCACAGTGTATCAGCCTAGAAGTTCAAATTCAGGGTGCCAGCTTCAGGGAAAGGATTTCTCTGTTGGCTCTGAAGAAAAAGTCCTTGTTATCAATCATCTTTTGGTATTGGAGCTTCTCCATGCAGGAATCTCTGGTCCAAAAGACATGCTCTGCTCCCAGAGCTGTTTTCTTAGTGGTGTGAGCTTCCCTGTGTCTCTCTGCTTGTTTTTCTCTTGTATATCTCAAAAGACATTGGTTTACAGTCTAATCTTGTAGCTCTCATTAATATTACTCCCACTAATTCATCTCTTCAACATCATGATAGGATTCACAACACATACAAAAATTACATCAGATGACAAAATGGTGGACAGTCACACAATACTGAGAATCATGGCCTAGCTAAATCGACACACATATTTTTGGGGGACACAATTCAATCCATGACAGTATCATTCTGCCCTTTTCTTCTTTCAGCCAAGATGTACCTGACATCAACAGTGCTATCACTTGTTCCAAGTCCTCTACTGAATCTGACTTGAATTTCTTGTAGTTCTCTATGTTCTGTTGCAACTGCATTTGAATGATCTTCAGCAAAATTTTACATGTATGTGATATTAATGATACTGCTTGGTAATTTCTGCATTCTGCTAGATCACCTTTCTTTGGAATGGGCACAAATATAGATCTCTTCAAGCTGGTTAGCCATGAAGCTATATTCTAAATTTCTTGCTACAGATTAACAAACATCTCAAGTGCTATACCCATTTGTTCATCTATCTAACAGCGGGTCTTCAATCAATTCCTGAAGTCTTGTTTTTCACCAAGGGTCTCTAAGTCCAGTCTGGACTTCTTTCTTAATATGATTATTTCTTGATCATACACCACCTCCTGAGACAGTTGAACACTGACCAATGTCTTTTATTACAGGGACTGTGTATTCTTTTATTTCCTCCATCTTCTTTTAATGCTCCCTGCATTGTTCAATATTTTGCCCACAGAATTCTTCAAAATTGCAATTTAAGGTTTGAATTTTTTCTTCAGTGCTTTCAGTTTGAGAAATTCCAAGGATGTTTTTCCCTTTGGGTTTTCTACCTCCAAGTCTTTGCACATTTTATTATAATACTTCGTCTTCCTAAGCTGCCCTTGGAAATACTCTGTTATTTTATTTCATCTTTCTTTCATTTGCTTTAGCTACTCTACATTCAAAAACAAGCTTCAGTCTCTTCTGACATCCATTTTGGTCTTTTCTTTCTAGTCTTTTAATGACCTTTTTCCCTCTTCATTTATGATGTCCCTGATGACATCCCACAATTTGGTCTTTGGACATTAATATTTAATGTGTCTAATCTATTGAGATGGTCTCCAACTTCAGGTGGCATCTGCTCCGAGTTTGGTTTTGGTTTCCATGGACTTGTTTTAATTTTCTTCAGCTTCAACTTGAACTTATATACGACAATCTGTTCTGACAGTCTGTTCAGCAGTTGGCCCCTGGCCTTGTTCTGACTGTTAATATTGCACTTCTCTATCACTCACCTTTTCCACAGATGTAGGCAATTTGATTTCTGTGTTTTCTATCCTTTAGCGTCCATGTGTACAGTTGCCATTTATGTTGCTGATAAAGGTATTTTCAACGAGTAAGTTGTCGGTCTTGCAAAATTCTATCAAGTGATCGCAAGTGTCATCATCACAGCCATATTTTCTGAGCATAAACTGACAGATGCATGGTGGATGAAATCTATAAGGAAAAATATTCAAAGAGTGGACTAAGAAGCCCCTCTCCAATTCACCCATACAGTTTACCTCAGCAAGATAAGCTGTGTAAGCCTCCATTTGACTACTCAGACCAGCACAACTAAAAGGTGCTTGGCTACCACCACTGACTGCTCTAATAGGGATCACAATCGAAGGTTTCAGTTAAAGCTGGAGAAAAATGTGGAACAAAATCTGAATTCATGAAAAAAGACCAGATTTAATTGTCTGACAGAGCTGAGAAAAACCCTGAGAGTATGGTTCCAGGACACTCTTTTAATTCAATACTGAAGTCACTTGAGGGTCACTCTTCAGCCCAAGACTACACAGCCCATAAAAGAAATGACAATATATGTAGCCCAACCATGAATACAAGACTAAATGGGCACACCAGGCAAGGAGCAAGGACAGGAAGGTAGGAGGGAACAGGAAAGCCAGACAGATGGAAATGGGGAATCCAAGGTCGAGAAGGGAAGAGTGCTGACATGTCACCAAACAATGTGTGTATTAATTTTTTAAGGAGAGACTAAATTCCTCTGTAAACCTTCATCTAAAGCACAATTTTAAAAAAAAGAGAAAAAGCTGTGTAGCCTCATATGTCTTCATGCCAGTTATACCATTATCATAACTGTACTGCTCAAACTGTGAAATCATGAAAATACTTCTATGAAAATTAAGTGTAATTCTTTTGAAAGACTAAAACGCAAGATGCTAAAAGATGGCTATGAGATTATGTAAGGCAACCAGTGTATAAAATATTTTAAATTTCCAAAATCTAATCTCTATACTCAGAACAACTTTACAAGTGCATAGCCTCTTGCTCGGTTTTTGAAAAAAAAATTTGGAAATTGCAGATATAGCAGCATGGCTTTCCAAGAGAAATGACAAACAGCTCTGACTCAGGGAACCGTGATTTCAGTTTAAAAGGCCAGAACAGGGACACAGGACCAGGTTTTCAGTTAAACGAAAATGTCCAAGATGCACACATCATTTTAAGGGTCTCTAATCCAATGGGTTATTCTGACTGACTTTCTCAATAACCTCAGACAAGAGGGAGATAACTATGAACAACTTGAAAGTTTTGCAAAATCAGAAAGTGCTTCACACTATTTTTGGCTTCATGCTATTTTCTGGGGGCAATTTGTAAAAGGCAAGTTTATAAAAGTCACATAACCTCTGAAATAAAACAGAACATTCAGCTACTTGGTGAATAAGTTAATCACAGCTAATCATAACCATCAATCAATACTTATGGTGCATTCACAATGCTTCTCATCTGTACCCTTGTTGGTCTTTTATGTAGACGTTCATCCTTACCTTTCTTATTCTCTCTTGAGTTTGAAGGGAACACTAAAAATAAAAAATTCCAGGGCTATCAAGATACAGAAGTGCTCTTCACGAATGCCTCTGGGAGCAAAAAGCACCTCAGTGGTATTGAACCCACTGTCAAATGAGGATCATACACTCTGGACACAGTTGTTCTTAAAGTCAAGTTAGAATACTACTCTGGATAAATGTCTGATGTACAAGCAGTACTCAGTACACTTTCTCTCACCTTTTTCTTCTTATCTTTAAATTGCTTGATCAATGTGAGTACATGTTCAACAAGAAACATGAAATATAAGCCTCCTAGAGCTGTGAGACCCTTCCATGTGGAATCAAAATAAGCATTTTCTTCTACGTTTTGAGAAGACACGTGACTGAAGAGCGGTCCCCTCTTCATTTCCATTGTTGGCTCTTCATGGCTATGACTATGGTGGTGACTTGCATGAGACTAAAGACAAAACATTAGATATTTTATAAATTCGTTAGTTACACACAATATGTCACAAGAAATGGCCAAGATAATAGGTCAAATTCCAACTCATTCAGAATTAGGTAACTATTGGGATACTTTAGCTTTAAAGAGCAAGTTTAGGACATTAAAAATAACTAATGGGCAGTTAGCTACCTAGAGTTTAATGTATATAATGTACCATGGCACTTTGTAAATAGCTGGGTCTGTTTAGTCTAAAGACAGATAAGACACAGATTCCCCAATAACCTTCATAATATATAGGTAGTGGGTCTTTTCAATGTCTGACAAGCTATCATTACCACATACAACAAAGAATTGTTAGAATGAACAGGAACACAGCCTCTACTACTCATACCCCAACTGTAAAGTCCATACCACTATCATTGGTATATTTACAAGAAACAGCCTGTGCGTAGTGACGGGCTCTGGCAGGTATCTGAGATCCAGATGTACTGTCTCAGCAACCTGCTGTTGTATGTAAAAATTAAAGAATCAGGTGTGGAATTCATTGACAAAGGAGAAATGTGGTTGTGAGGTGCACCTCACACATATACAGCACGTATTCCCGAACATCTGGGTCAAGGAGTTTATCACTGCCAAATAGTTTTATTTTACCACTAGAACATGCAGAGATTTGTAGTGCTCTGGGAATGGTGTGGGTTTATTTCCCCACTTACCTGCAATCCTCTAAGGGAAATTTAAAAAATGAGATCCAAATATTTTCTGTCCAAGCACCTAATCCTAAATGCTTCATAAAAAAATAGATTCACTTTGCCAAGACTGTTTTATTCAAGAATTCACTGAGTTATATAGTGTAAACCTCTATATACATACATAAACTCAATTCTGAAGAAAAATGCTAACTTTCTTGAGTACTACCCATGAACGGTCACATATTTATTCTGTGACAACTAACCTAACATACTGCTGCAGTCTTTCATGGTACTAATATTTTAGCAAACTTACCTTCTTTAGTTTATGAAGTTCCAAAAGTTAAACTAGTTTGTATTTTGTAAACTGCCTTAAAGAGATAAGCAGAAAAACACATGCATTTGTACTTAAGATGTAATAAAAATGCAGCTGTTACCAAACATTTTAAACCAACTACTTTTGCACATATCTATGCAAGGAATTCTAGTACAAACCAAAAAAATCCAGTTTTTCAATGCTAAATAATAAAATACACCAATCCCACAGATTATTGTACTCACATGTGGAAGGAGGTGTAAAAAAGCATCACCACTCAATGTCCCAACAGCCAATGCCACAAGGAAACTTAGGAGAAATTTGAAGAACACCCGGTTCATGAGAGGCACTAAGATAACACCCAGCAAGGACAGGAAACTAATGATGGAAATGGCTATAAAGCCACCAACCCATGCTGTCAAACAAAACAGAGCAAAGGAAAATCACAATACTTACAAATTTTAAGAGATACTTTTGAACAGTAGCATAAAGCAACCTCTAAAAGCAAGGAAGCTAAAGAACTACAAATTTAGTGTGACTCCACAGCAAATGAAACCTATTGCCACTGAATTCATTATCACTCATAGCAACCCTCTAGAACAGAGTAGAACTGCCCCACAAGGATTGTGAGGAGCAGCTGGTAGATTTGAACTGATGACCTATTGGCTAGCAGTCATACTCTTAACCACTTGGACACCAGGGCTCCTTAGTGTGAGCAAGACTATGTTAACAGAACAAAGACCAAGAAACCTGCTGCTGGCTCAAATTAACAATCTAACTGGTATTTAAGAATTCTCCATGTAAACAGAATCAGCCTAGTGGAAAATTTTCCAGACCAATAATGGGAGGAGGGAGCAAGGGGAGCAAAAAAACATGGTTACCAAGCATAAACCCTAGCTCACTTGGGAACTAGCTTTCTGACCCTTATAACAACTAAGTTACGAAAGACATAAAAGTAAAATAAACAAATTAATTAAAAGATGCAAAGAGAAGGACTTTTATTTTGGCAGTTTAAAAAAACAGTTCTTTCTCACAGTTGTAGTGCAAGATAATTACACACTAACAGCAGCAACACTTTTATCAGTAAGAACACACCAAAATTGGGACCCTAATCAGCAGAGACTAACTGTTCACAACAGTCTAACATCACATAAAAAGATCAAATTTCAGAAGACCCTGGACATTTTCTATGGGATGACATTGGACAAATCATAATCTAAGTTTTTATGAATTCTTTTTTTTTATAAAGAGTGGAGACTACTTGCTTGCTGTCTTCACATTCGTGGACGGGGATCAATTATGATGATATACTTGGAATGATGCCGAAAAATGAAGAGGTCGATGTAAATATAAGGAAAAGAACAATATACATGTACCTACCAGAATACATTTTGAAAAAAAAGGACACTGTACCTATTTGTAAAGAATAGGTCTTTGGAGGGATTTCAGCTTTCTTTTCGCTCATTGTATGCATCAGGCAAGATCTAGCATCAATTTGATTGATGATGGCTGGGCAGAGATAGTAGAACTCTGTTGTGTTCAGCAGAACCTGGATGCTCATGCCGTGAGAGGTGAGCAGCTTTGATGCATTGAAACACTAAAGGAAAGAAAGCAGTGAAAATCACCTAGAGGCATTCCCATTAGAGAATCCAAAAAACATCTTTGCTAATACAACACTCTTTTAATGAAGCTACTTCTTTATCTTTTAAGTTAATGCAAATTAAGTTTTGTTTTAAGAACTTCACAACTATTCTTGAGCAACCAGAGAAACTACATCACTAAAGTGGTATCCTACTTCTGCCTACTTCTTCGGAGAAGCAGTTATATCATCAGTCACGTATGAAAAAAGCCCCTAGTGGAACAAGCCTGGGGATAAATGGACATTCACAAGCCTGTTAGTTGACTGTATAAACCTATTAGGAGAACAAGCTTTAACTGAGATGAGGTTTCACAGAAATTGAGAAATAAGTCATCTTAACACTAATGCTATCCTACTTGGTCTAAACAAGCCCAAGACATGTTGCTCTTCCAGCAATGACCTTACTTGCAAAAACCTAGCTCCAATCTGTCTACATATCTGGCAAAACATGATCCACAATGAAAATATTAAATCACACATATTACTCCTACAGAAAGCAATGCTAGGTAATAAGAGAAACCTGTACTGGCAGGCAACTGTTTCCAGCAATTTAATTAGATACCAACCTTAGTTAAAGAGAATCTTTTCTACTTAGCCTACTAGTCCCCATCCTAAAAAAAAAATTTGGCTGTAGCACCTCCTTCTCATCTTCTGTAAAGATACTTTTAACTCCCTCAGTTCTCAGCCAGTAACACTCAGAACAAACTTCATCACCAGTGTTGCTATTGATAACAATTATTAGTGGATTATTCAGAATTAAAAGACAGTCACGTGCTGGTTTGAATGAAGTGTTTAGTTATGGTTATTAATGTATACCAACTAATTCTTCATTGTTTACATTTCTCTGCCCCTTTAAGGTAAATTCTGTATAGTGTGGAACTCTATTCCAGAAAAACCACATGACCTCTGAACCTCTCTGCTCAGCCTTTTCACTTGTCCAACACAATTAATTGTCTTGGATGCTGCCTCAACTTCAGTAACCCTAAAAGGCATCATGATCCCTCTGCCAAGGAGGTCTAGCACTGCTCTTCTCTGCATTCTTTAGCTCTTTCTACCAATATTTTTCTCTAAAACATGGATTCTAACTCCTCCTTTTTCAACCTATTTTCTATTTTTATTAAAAATACTTAAAGGGTTTCTGCAAAAATAATTCTGATATCTATTTTTCACAAATATCATAAATTTTATATATTAAAAAAATCTTACACAGCACTATTCTTACCAAAGAACTGTTCCTCCAATTTTGTACCAGGAACATTTACAACACTGAAGATGGACACTGAGCTAAGTTCCTCTCTGAAAAGCTAGAAATTCCCACTTTAATAACCTTGCAATTATATTTATTTTAAACTCTTTACAATTATAGGTAGAGGTGGCAATGACAGGACAGACAAGCATGTGTAATAGTTAAAATAATGAACAGCACTCATCTTACCTCCTGAGTATTTTCATTTGTGTTTTTCGACTGCATAAAGCTTTTTCTGAGCTCACTCACAGATTCATTTGTTCTCCTATAAGCAACCTGGCTCACATGGCTCTTTTCTGTGATACTGGGTGGAGTGGAACCAGTCACATCTTTAAGGACTTTTCCAGGTTTGAGAGTCTCTACAGTCTCTAAAAAGTGAGTTCCTTCAGAGACAGTGTTATACATAGTTGAGGTCACTTCACTAGCACCAATGCCATCCTTGATTACAACATTTCTTCTACTATCAGCGTTTTCTGACCGATGAGCTCCTTTCCCCTGGCTATTTCTAGGATCTTTACCTGAACTATCAGAGTCGTGGTCTGGACAAAGACTTTTACGATTATTTTTACTGGAAGCAGCATGATTATGGTGAGAGTGACGGTCACGGTCAGAGTGATGATCGTGGTCAGAATGATGGTCGTGGTCAGAGTGATGGTTGTGGTCAGAGTGATGCTCATGGTCATGGTTTATATGGATTCGTTTAACCTTATCGATGCCTATATTCTGAAGCAACTTTCTGAACCCTTCAACTGACAGGGAATTATTTTCTCCATAGCGGTGGAAAAGTTGTTGTAGATGGTGTCGTTGTGTAGTAACTGCCAAGTCAACATTAATGCCCGATTCCCAGTTTGGAACAATTTTCTCAGTAGTTTGAGCGAAAGCAGCTGAAGGACTTGTGACACAGGCCAGCAGAGCACAGATCAGCATCAAGATCACAGGTAAATTCCTCGCCATTGCACCTTCCTAGAGAAGACAGAAATAAAATTCTCGCCTTCATTTAGAATACATTTTGAATTAAGAAATCTCACACTGGAACTGATATCTAATGAGTCAAGGTTCACACAGCATCATTTACTGGGACCAGCCCAGTAGGAGGTACCTGAAGGATAGCCAACCAGAATCTTAGCCCTACACTCTACTAGGCATTGCTAAAACCTGAGAAACACCTGGAGAGCAGCTAACCGCTAAGAGACTCTGTAATTAGCACTGTAAAAAGCAGTAGAAAATTCTGAGACAGGACAGATCCGTGTGGCCACAGCTATATGCCTAACTTGTTATTGCCCTGAAAATAATTTAGAAACAAAACCTTACCTACCTACCTCCACCATCCCAATTTTTTTAAACCACTCTTTCTGTCACCAAAAATGAAAACAACAATCTCAGAATATGCTACACTGACTTTTAAAAAAATATACTCTCCTTGTAAACAAATCAATGGCAATGCAGTGGCTGAATTCTTTGGCTGCAAATGGAAAAGTCAGTGATTAGCTCTGAGGGAGAGAGTAGGGCAGCTTGCTTTGGTAAAGATTTATAGCCTTGGAAACCCGATGGGAAAAGTTCTATTCTATTCTGTATGGTCAGTACAAGGTGGCATTGAATCAATGGCTATGTGTTTGGTTTTTCGGTTTTGCTCAATCCAACCCATCAAAAGTACCCAATTCTTCAAATTTCTTGGGTATCCCTTAGGATATTTTCTATGCGTGCTCACGCATCTGTGCACTTTAAACACACGGAACAATTAATCAGAAACCTTTCATTGTCACTCCTTATAGATTAATCTTATTCTTTTTGCATGACTGTGCAATTGAGAGAAAAGTTAACGAAACTTCCGGAAAAACTCAAGATACTGTTCTTACTGTACTACAGACCAACGAAAGTTTTATCAGGGACTATCACTGTTACACACAACATTGTTTGGAACCGCGGGCCTATGCTCTAAAGAGGAGTTAGGGATTGAGCTGGGCCTTGAAAAGCAGAATTTAGTTATACTGAGGAAGATACAGTCAAACAAGTAGGTAGAAAGATAGCTCAGGACCAGCATATACAAGCCCATAACCAGTGATGGATGATGATGGTAGCCAAAGCCATCTGCCTGCAGCAAAAGACAGAGAGGTGGATTTCTGGAGTGAGAGCAAAACCCTGAGGCAATCTAGCTTTATCCCCTTCAGCTGTTCTTTCTTGACCAGTCACTCACACTCATCACCTCATCTGAAAAGTCCAGTTATTACCCACTCTGCAGTATAAATGAGAAAAACCACATAAATGAATATACGCCGAGTGCGCTACAAAACGGTCACGTGCTGCGTAACTGCTGCTTATTATACTAGGAGCAGTGGAAAATGGAGGCCACACCCCGAAAGAAGGATCTTCGGGGCCTGAAGTTACGGGATTCACTTAATGGGCAAAAGAGAACTATTTGAAAAATCATTCACAAGAGACACGCGAAAAGAACGGATGGCGCATGGGACAGCTCAAAGCAGCTTGAAGCCTCTCTCCAAAGAGGATGCTGTGAGAGCCGACGCTAACCTTCCCTGCAAGTCGGAGTGTGTTAAGAGGAAAAAAGAAAGGGCAGCTGACCTGGGGAAAAGAGGCGAGTAGAAAAAACGTAAAAGATAGCACAAAACTTTGCTCCTGTGGGCTTTTTATTTTTAAACACGTCAGTACCTTCTTCTCATATGAGATAAAAAGTACAAACCATCTCCTCCGAAAGTCCTCTGTGGACCCTGATGGCCATTTGTGCACCCCAGATGAGGACACTGCTCTCGGAGGCGAGCAGGCGCCCTCCGCGGGCTCCGCTCGGCCTCCTGCGCCCGCCCGGCCTGCGGGTCTCTCCTTTCCTCCTCCCCCAACTCGGCCTGCAGAACTCACCTCTCCGCGGCCTCGCGGTCCGACCGCGCACAGCTTTGGTCCAGTCGGTCCAGAGGGCGCGGCGCTAGCTCCGTCACTTCTTCCTCAGAGAAGCCTCTACAGTGAGCAGAGGAGCGACAGCGTCATTCGTCCTGCCGTTCCACGGCCCGGAGGTACGGCCGCAGTGCCACTGAAAAGCTGTGCCCAGCCCAGCCCACCCTTGCCTCCGGGGAACACGAGGACAATCACTGATTACCGCCGCGCGTAGAGCGCAGCGGAGAATAGCCGCCTCCGCCTGCCATGATTGCCGGGCATGCGCGGTGCTGCTCTGAAACCCCGTTCCTGGCAGAAGGATCCGCTTCTCCGAGTGTTTGTAGGCGCCACGAGGCTCCTCGTGGTGGGGGAACTTGGGGCCAGATGCGAGGCTGGAGGAATTGGCGCGACTCGAGCTGACTGAGCGCTGAGACCTGTTGGGGGCCCTTCCTTCGTCTAGACACCTGGGACTGGTCCCATTCACTGCGGGGAGCAAGTCCGTAAGGGGCAGAGGGATGTTACTGACACTGCCTTGGTACAAGAGCCCCGGGTAAACTTTAAGAATTCGGAGCTACTCTGATCCGGTCTTTGCTCCCCGAACGTAAGCCGAGCTCGCGTGCTTCACCACCGGTACAGAGATGGGAACGTGTAGCGGCTGCCCTGTGCTTGAGCAGTTCTAGTGGCTGCGGGGGCGGGGCCGTAAAGGGCGGGGCCTCCTTCACTCTGTCCCAGGCCGCCTCAGAAAACGGACTCGGATGACGCAAGCGTGGGAGGTGGCCTGGGGAATAGTTCCGCTCCGAGGGCGGAAGTGCACCCCCGGTCTCGGCCGCTGACCAGCCAGCAGCATGGTGGTGCCAGTGCTAGAGACGTCTCACGTGTTTTGCTGCCCAAACCGAGTGCGGGGAGCCCTTAGCTGGAGCCCTGGAACCGGAGGACTTCTGGCTTTCGGCACCTCCTGCTCTGTGGTGCTCTATGACCCTCAGGTAAGAGGGATGGCACTTGTAGGGCCGAGCCTGGCCTGTTTGGCAGCCGCCAGCTTCAGCGGGCACTGAGAGCTGAACTTGAAAACGCATTTCTTGGGGCACTCTCGTGCTGTTACAGTTTGAGTTTGAAAAGATTTGAAATTTAGGTGTGGATTAAAACCATCATTCCACGGATGTTGTCTCATTGTTTCCCTTCCGGAAATAAATTAAACCAGACACACTGCTGTCGTTTGGATTCAGACTCACAGCGACTTGCAGAGTAGACCTCACTGCCACGGAGGGTTTCCAAGGCTGTAATGTTTATAGAAGCCGACTGCCACGTCTTTTTCGTATCAGGCAGCTGTTGCGTTCCAATCGCCAACCTTTTGGTTAGCAGCTCAGCGCTTTAACCGCTGCGCAGCCAGATCTCATTGCAATCGGGTAGTTTAACAAACATTTATTGTATTGAATTTTAAAGAAGCATTACTTCTATCTTGGCTACTGGACTAGACATTTTAAAGAAAGTACCAGTCTGAAAAGGGCCTTAGAGGATGACTACCCTAAGCACTGATTTTGATATGGCAGCTCCTCATTCCCTGAACTTCCCGCCTTTCGCATGTCAGTGGATTCTTTCTTAGGCCCTTTCTCTACCAAACTTCTCAAGTAAGTAGTTTTCGCATAGTTTCCAGAGTTCTTTATGACCCCATTCCCACTAATTTTGAACCATACAGTTAGTGTTGCTGTTGAAAACAGGACTCCATATAAAGAGTAAAGGATGAAAAATAAAACAGTACAGAAGATGACTATGTGTGTTTTCTTACTGCCCTGTTAGTTTGATTAAGATTTCCATTATCTTTACCCTTTTCAGATCTAAATTTGTATGTGAAATTTCCCATATCTTGAAGGTGCTTTTTTTCTGGGGTTTGTTTCATATTTTTGGCATGCATTTAAAAAATATTCTATTGGTTTAATCATAAACTTGTTTATACTTGTCACCTCTTAAAATGAAAAATTCACCCACAATTGCTATAAACCATGTCTCATGCAAATCTTGGGTTTATATGCTGTCCGTGCACTTGTAATGTATTCTTTTTCCCACTTCTGTAAGGCATAGTGGTTAAATGCTATGGCTGCTAACCAAAAGGTGGGTAGTTCGAATCCACTAGGCACTGCTTGAAAACTGAGGGACAGTTCCACTCTGTCCTATAGGGTTGCTATGAACCAGAATCGACTCAATGGCAAGGGGTTTGGTTTATCGTAAGCTTTGGAAACTCTAGTGGTGGAGTGGTTAAGCTCTACGTCTGCTAATCAAAAGTTGGTTCACATCTGCCAGTTCCTCCTTGGAAGCTATGGGACAGTTCTGTTCTGTCCTGCGGGGTTTCTATGAGTGAGAATTGTCTCGATGGCAGTGGGTTTCGAATATTTTCATTTTTGATATGGGCTTTGGAGCCATGGTGACACAGTGATTGAGAGCCTGGTTGCTAGCCAAAAAGTCAGCAGTTTGAGTACACCAAGTGCTCCTTGAAAACTCTATGGGGCAGTTTTCTTTTAAAAAAAAAATTATTATACAATATAACTTTCTCTTAACAAAGGTTTTGCTTTTGGTGAAGGTTTACACAGCAGTTTAGATTCCCATTCAGCAATTTGTATTCAAATTGTTCAGTGACATTGGTAATGTTCTTCACAAGTATGTGAACATTATTGGTATTTCTGTTGTGGTTGTTCAGTTTCCATTAATCTTGTTTCCCGTTCCTATGTTACTACTTTTGCTTTAAAGGAATTGTTGACCTTGTGGTCTCATGTAAGTATTTTTTTTTTTTGTAAGGAGCACAGTCCTTATAGGTGTAATTCCTTATTTTGTGAGCTAGCCTGTTGTTTAGCTAAAAGGTGACATCTAGATAATTTCGGTTCAAGGTTTAAAGGATAGCTCAAGACAGTAGTCTGAGTCCTCTAGTCTCAGCTGTTTGAGTTTATCTGTTTTGTTTTAGGAATTTGAGGTTCTGGTCCACATTTTTCTTCCAGTCTATCAAGGTCTGTGTATTGTGACCCTGGTTAGAATAGTCCGTAGTGGTAGCTAAGAGCCATCTAGTTCTTCTGGTCTCAGGGTATATGAGGCTGTGGCTCATGTAGACTGGTTTTCTCTTTGCATCTTTGGTTTCCTTCCTTCTCTTTTGCTCCAGTTAAGTAGAGACACATAGTTGTATTTTAGATGACTGCTCACAAGCTTTTAAGATTCCCAAACATTACACACTGAACTAGGTTGTAACACCAGTATTCTTTTGAAGTCATAACATGTTTTGTCTTACTGCTTTTGCCTCTAATGGTGGTTGTGGATATTTGAAAGGTAATTACAAATGATTAGAAAAAATTTTCTTCTCCCAAGCCTAGAACTTCAGTAGTTGTTTATTAGGAAGGTGCTTTGCTTTGAAGTAACTGTCTTGTAGCTGTTCCTGTTTGGGAATTTTCTCCAGGATTTACTAACAGCTTTAAAAATTAAAAAAACAAGCAAACAAAAACCCATTACTGTTGAGTGAATTCCAACTCAGGGTAACCCTATAGAGCTGTCCCATATGGTTTCTAAGGAGTGGCTGGTGGATTTGAGCTGCCAACCTTTTGGTTAGCAGCCACAGTCTTAACTACTGCACCACCAGGGCTTCATTGATGCTTTTAGTTATGACGAATTTTGTTTTTTATGAGTTGTGAATTTTGGGATGTGCCATGCATTTACTAAGTAGCAAGAGAAAGCACATAAAACCCAAGGTGAACTTCCCAGTGATCCTCAACCAAGGACTGACTCAACTGTAGAAGCCCCATCTTTCCACAGTAGGTTTAATGGATTTGTGCTTCTGCTGTCAATTTTTAATTTTAAGGATAACTTGATGGCCATCTTTCAGGGTTTTAACATATCAAAAAAGGATATTGAGCACAAAGGTGCTTTGTTTTGTTAAATATTTGCTGGCTGTGCATTTAATTAAGTTCAAAAATAAGGTCATGTCAGATGCTGAACTAAATCAGGGAGGATATTTGTTCAGCAAATTTTTGAGGACCCTGTATGGGGTTAGCCTAGGCTCAGTGGTGATGACACAAAAATAATGGATAATGACTCCTCTCTGTCAAGGCATTCTCACTTTAGTGGGAAAGATGATGAAATACAATGAATTGTTTTCCAACCTCAAATGACCCATGAATGAAATATGTTAGTTTATGCACATTTGCCTCTGTGTGTTTCCCTCAGTTATGAGAATTCTGGTTGGCGTATAAGCATATATGAAGCCAGTGCTATTGGCGTTAAATAGAGAAAGTAGTATGAAGAGGAGAGCACAGTGGTTGGAGAGTAAAAAATCTTCACTAGAGGATGAGATAAGCTCAGTAGTGAGGAGGAGTTGGCAAGAGTAACAATCTGAGGGTCTCGTGGGACCCGGACAGTAGGCCCTGAGGCACTCTGATATGTGAAGTCTTTAGTTGTAGCCTCTTTTTTTAAAAAATACACTTAAGTGAAAGTATACAATCCAAGTCAGTTTTGCATGCCTGCCTCTTTGTAACACTTGACAGCACACTCCCCACTTGACAGCACACTCCTCCTTTCACTTCTGACTTCATTATCCACTTAATGAATACCTGTCCCTTCCTCTCTGCTCTGTCCTCTCCCTTCTTGAAAGAAACCGGTAGGACAGCCGTCTGTAAATGTAGGAAACCATAAAGTATACACACCACATGTGCACTCAGTGACCCCAAGTCCAGCCCCTTCTTTGTCTGAAGTGTTGACCTTGGTAGTAGTTTCAGGACTGGGTTAGCAGCAAGTCTAGGGGCCACATTTCCAGGGAACCCTCCAGGCTGTCTGACCATCAGTTCAGCCCTTTTGTAGAGTTCTTGATCAACACACTTCTTTTTCTCGTGCTAGATTAGGGACTGTACATTGCATTACCTGTCAGGTCTATCTTGGATGGAGGCCAGGCACCATCTGGTTCTTCTGGTCTTGTGCTGATGGTTGTAGCGTCTTGACCTTGTGTCACTAGGAGTGAAGAACATAGTGCCACCTGATCAGCCTTGGCAGGCAAAGTGGTTTAAATTGTTTTTACCTTGAATCTGTATCCATTAATTACAGATTTCACTATTGAAAGGGCTTCTCAGCCATAAAACCCTTAAGTTGGTACAAGCATGTAGAAGTAGGCACTGGAACCTGTGACAACATAAGGAAGAGGCTCCTTGTCTGTCTTCAGTGTCACAGCAAGAGCCTGAGAGAAGAAGGATGCAGACATCATGGGAGGGTGAACAGGAGCTAGGCAAATAAAGAGCTCATGACTCATTTGTCAAAGAATGTGGAGAGTGGCAAGAAAGGCGGAATGAATTACAGTGAATAGCTAGTGAAAGGCGTGATTAGAAAGTTATGAATTAGGGGAGCTTAACCCAACTCGACGGCACTTGGCTTTGGCTAATCTGTTTAAAACACTGGTGGCAAAGTGATTACGTGCTGTGGCCGCCAACTGAAAGGTCAGCAGTTTCAATCCACCAGGAGCTCCTTGGGAACTATGGTGGCAGTTCTGCTCTGTCCTGTAGGGTCACTGTGATTTGGAATCGACTCAACAGCATTGAGTTTTGTTTAATTTGTTTGAAGTAGTTCTGATCTTCAAAGATGAACAGTAAGTAAAATTCAAAATTTGAATTTCAAAGTGGTTTTAATCTTCAGAGATTCAAAACTAAATTAAAAACAAAACACAGAAATTTCATTTTGTTACTTTATTCCTCTGTAGAATAAATTCTAACTTATTAACTTGTGTTTTCTTTTCTAAAGAAAAGGGTTGTTATTACCAACTTGAATGGCCACACTGCTCGAGTTAATTGCGTACAGTGGATTTGTAAACAGGATGGTTGTAAGTATTAACCTGATTGTTCAAGTTGACCTCAATGTTTTCTGAAACAGTATGGTTAGTCACTTATCTTAGAGTATTTCTGTTAATTTAACAGTAGCTTGTCTTGATTTTGGAAACCCTGGTGTCACAGTGGTTAAGTGCTACGTCTGTCAACCGAAAGACTGGCAATTCGTATCTGCCAGGCTCTCCTTAGAAATTCTGTGGAGCAGTTCTGCTTTCTCCTATAAGGTTGCTATGAGTTGGAATCAAGTTGACAGCAGTGGGTTTTTGGTTTGGTCTTGATTTTGGAAACCCTGGTTGCATAGTGGTTCAGTGCTACTGCTGCCATCCTAAAGGTCAGCAGTTCAAGTCCACCAAGTGCTCCTTGGAAACTATGTGGCAGTTCTAGTCTGTCTTATAGGGTCACTGTGAATCAGAATTGATGCAACAACAGTGGGATTATTTTTGTTTTCTCTTGATTTCCATTGATGTCATGCAGTTAGAAAGTACACCAGTGAAAGGCAAACTCTGTGGTATGTACAGTGAAATACTGACCTGTGGAGTACTTTTATTCCACAGTTGAAACCATTGTGAAATTAGAAATTGCTGAACCATATTAGAAATAAACAGAAGCTCTTTGGGGTCTTCACAGTTTTTTTACATATTGAAACAAAGGTAACACAGCAGTGCTGAGCATGATGGTGGGGACAGCCCTTGACTGTGGCAAGACAGTCATTTCCCACCATCGTTGATTTGAAAAGCTGAAAGCAGGGGCCCTGTGCTGGGATTCCAAAGACTTGGCTTCTAGGTCTGTTTTGCCATGGAATAAATTATTACGTCTTTTAGGTAACACATGACATCTTTTTTTACCTCACTTTACACCATAGAGTGTCTGACAAAGGAAGAATTGGACTAGATCCAAGAACATGTGAGGTCCTTAGGCCAAAATTATTTTCGTAGTACTACTACTAAGAAGTTATTTACTCCCTTCATTTTCATTCTGTGCAATTTTCCAAGGGCCACCTTGATGATAGTCCCCAGTAAATGCAGAAACAGATGTGAAAATTTAACTGTGTTCAGTTAGACTCACACTAAAGAGATGGACAGAAGTATAAACAGTGCCTCTTGTCACTGATTTTTTTGTTTCATTTTGAAATATGTAGAGGTTTTTAAAATTAAAAATGTTATTTCTGTTAACATGTAAGAGAGTTCTTTTTTTTATAATCTTCATCTCGTTTATTAAGTAGTAACTAAATTTTATTGCCATTTTTACTGTTTTTTATTATGATGATGGTGAAGTGAAAGTATACAATCCAAGTCAGTTTTACATGCCTGCCTCTCTACAGCTCTGTCTGCTCTCCTGACTCTGTGACAGCACACTCCTCTTCACTCTTCTAGTATCCTCTTAACAAATACCTGTCCCCACCTTTCCACCCTCTCCTCTTCCCTCTAGAAAGAAACCAGTAGGACAGTCTTCTATAAATGTATAAAACCATAAAATACACACACCACATATGCACTCTCTGTCCCTGAGGGTAGTCCATTCCTTGTCCGAAGTGTTGGTTTCAGGTACTGGTTTCAGGTCTAGGGGCAGCAAGTCTAGGGGCCATGTTCCCAGGGGACCCTCTGGGCTGTTGGATCATCAGTTCTGGTCTTTTACTAGAGTTATTGATCTGCTCACCTGTGTTTCTCTTACTGCATCAGAAACTCTACATTGTGTCCCCTGTCACCCTTGTCTTTGGTGGTAGTCTTTGGTGGTGGCCAGGCATTATCTGGTTCTTCTAATCTTACACTTATGTAGTCGCCCAATTGTGAGTCCTTCTGTCTTTGCTCATGTTTTTTGAAGTAAATTAGTGAGTAAATATTTTACAGATGTTTCATTTTAATTTTTAATAGGTATATATAGCCCATATAGAGGAAACCCTGGTGGCTTAGTTGCAGACATGCTACAGCTGCTAACCAGGTGCTCCTTGGAAACTGTGGTGAAGTTCTCCTCAGACCTATAGGGTTGCTATGAGTCAGAGCCAACTTGACAGCATGTAACAACAATAACAGCCATATAAACAAAAGCTCTTTGGGGTTTTAAAAACTCTTTTACATAGTAAAGCCTGTGAGAGCTGGAACTTTATAAGGCTGCCTGGTTTTCCCAAATCTCAGAAGTTTCCTGCCTTTGACAGTGTAGTTTTGCCACTTTTCTGTTGCTCATTTTAGTGGAAAATACCTAATTTTCTTTCTCTGGAGGGTTTTTACCTTAATACAGGTTCTATCTTTCACAGGTTTTACTGTAGTGTAAAGAAGTTGTGAGATCAAAACATTTCTTTCATCTCTATGTTCTTTGAATCTACAACTTTTCATTAGTATATTAGTTATTTTTGTATGGTGCTTCTAAAGTCCTGTGGAGTTTCATGAATTATAGGGTTGCTATGAATTGGAATGATTTGATTGGCAACAGTTTTTTTTAAAATATATGTATTGCAAATACATGTATTTTAAATATATGTATTGCAATATTCTTATGAACCTAAGTTTATGGAGAGTATTCTGAGTCAGGCACAAATACAGAGTTTCCTGAATTAGTGAGATTCTACTGTGATTTTTATCTGTGATATTAACAAAAAAGGTTTAAGAAGCCACTTTTTCAGTTGGTAGCACAAGATATATTAGATCAGTGAAATCCATTTAGGTACTATCAAGAATGGCTGTAGGTGTGTATATTAAAACACAGTAGTAATTGTGTACCATTGCCACCAAGGAGCATCAAAGACAATTTGAATCTTGGTACAGAGATTCATGATGTAATGTTACTCTAGGCTTGTATAGTTTGTCTTCCCTTTAAACAGTTGGAAACTGTGGTGGCATAGTGGTTAAGTGCTGTGGCTGCTGATCAAAAGATAGGCAGTTCAAATCCACCAGGCACTCCTTGGAAACTGTGGGGCAATTCTACTCAGCCTTGTAGGGTCACTATGAGTCGGCATCTACTCGACGTTAATGGGTTTGGTTTTAAACAGAGTACGTGAAATGAATTGCTTCTGTGTCACTGTAATCTGTTAAAATTATTTCCTTTTGTAATAGGGTTCTACTTCCAAATAATTCCAAGATATCTCTTCTAACACATGCATTAACGACATAAAATTTTAATACCGTGTTATATTAACACATGTGCCTTTTAATGAATTTCATGTACCCTATCATAATTATTCTCAAAATCATGTAGTTAGGTAAGTGGCTTGGTATTTGTGGCATGAAGAAATTGAAGTTGTCAGGCCACAGAGTTAGGACTTGAACCTGGAACTGCTGAGTAAAAATCTAATGTTCTTTAGACTGTACTCTGGCTGTTGCTTCTGAATACCTAATACCTAGCATATAAACCAGAAGAAACAATCAAAAGGAAATTCTAAACCAAAATTATGTTCTTCCCCTCCCCTTTTTCTGGTTCTTGTTTCCTGTTCTGTTATCAGCAAGTTTTAAGTGTATAAAATCGCCATTTTTAAGTATGTATCTGATCTGAAAGATATATGTCATGTAAAGCATTTTCAAGTCTTAATGAAATAAGATATACCTAGCTATCAGTGTTTCATATATGTTATTCCTGCCAGAAGTATTTAACCTGAATCTAATCATGAGGAAATAACCAAATTCAAATTGAGGAGCATTCTGCACAGTTGACCTGGACTCTTCATTGTTACCAAAAGGACAAGAAAAAGAAAGCTGGGAAACTATTGTAGCTTAAAAGAGACTAAAAAAGCACAGTGTATGATCTTTGGTTAGATTCTGGATCCAAAATAAAGGTCGTAAAAGACATTATTATGACAATTGGGGACAATTGTAATATAGGCTGTATATTGCATGATAATACTGTGTCAATTCTAAAATTCTTGACTGTCTTATAGCAAGAGAATGTCTTAGTTCTTAGGAGATACGTGATAAAACCACTTGGGGATCAGAGGCCATGATGTCTGCTACTTATTCTCAAATGATTTGGGAAGAAATGTTTGCATGTGTGTGTATGTATATGTAAACATACATGGAACAAGCAAGTTATTAAGTAAATATGGGAAGGTGTTAACAGAATGTTAAATTTAGGTAAGGGGTGTGTGAGTATTCTTAAAACTCTTCTGCATCTTTGAAAATTTTTGTAATAGCTGGGGAAAATTATTTACCAAAATATACTTTTTTTCCAGCTCCTTCTACTGAATTAGTTTCTGGAGGATCTGATAACCAGGTGATTCACTG
This sequence comes from Heterohyrax brucei, assembly GCA_028571685.1. Classification (NCBI taxonomy): domain Eukaryota; kingdom Metazoa; phylum Chordata; class Mammalia; order Hyracoidea; family Procaviidae; genus Heterohyrax; species Heterohyrax brucei. Next base: position 45,744,080 of record CM053152.1, read on the forward strand.
GGAAATAGAAAATAACCAGGTTGGTAGTAAGTTTATTATTAGGAAAAATGACCATGTTATCTACATTTATTTTCATGTGGAACTTTAAAAAATTTTTACTGTTTTCTTCTTTTACAAAATTGTGCTCAGTAACCCAGAGGCTGAGTGTCTTGAATTTAACAAGCCGCCTTAGAAGTTTCTTATCCCGTATTTATATGTTGTCTATCCATTTTGCCATTTTGTGAATTTGCAATCATATCGGAATGATATCTTACACGGGCCTTTTGTTCTTTCTGTTTTCAGCAATAATAAGAATTTATATTGCTGTGTTAATAGGGTGCTGTTGCTGTATGAATATAGATATACATAATTATGGCAAGTATAATATGCAATGCATGGTAGGAAGGGCCCTCTGATTGTGGATATTTAGGTCGTTTCTATTTGTAATCAAAGTTTAAAAAGGAAAGATTAATGTAGCAGATATATGAACACTTGCCATACAGAAGATATTGGTGACTGTGTGGTGTTACACAGTTAATTTATAAGGGAGCACATCAATCATGGGTGATTGTTTATTTTTATAAACCAGTCTATTGTTTGACTGAAAAATGAAATAGCTTCATTTCCAAGTTCACAGGGTATCTTAGGGCAGTAGTCTTAGAAAGTCCTCAAGTCTCTACCTGTCCATTTAATCTGGCTTGTTTTGGGAATGTGAATTTTGTTCTACTTTTTTCTCCCATCCTATGCAGTTACTTCTGTTGTGTCCCTGGTCAGAACAATTGGTAGCACTAGGTGGGCACCATCTAATTCTGGAATCAGGCTGGTAGAGGCTGTGGCTCATATGGTCCATTAATCCTTTGGCTTAACGGCTTCCTTGTGTCATTGCTTTTCATCATTGACTTTTACTCCTATGGGGATGGGACCTAGAGATGAATCTTCTGTGGTCATTTGCAAGTGTTTAAGACCCCAGATGTTAATTACCAAGATAGGATGTGGAACGCTGCCTTTATGAATTACGCTGTACCAATTGACCTAAGTGTCCTCCCAAGACCATGGTCCCCAGCCCTCAGCCCTAGTAACTTGGTCCTTCAAGGTATTTGGATGTGTCTGTACAACTTCTGTGGCTTTGCCTTGGTCAAGTTGTGCTGACTTCCTTTGTATTATGTATTGTGAGACTCCTCCTTCTTTATAGTTGCATAGTATTCCATTTGTCTGTTGAACAGCACTTTGTTTTCATGTTTTTGCTATCATGGATAATGTGCATGTAGCTATTCATTTCACTGCTCTTATATCTTTAGTGTATACACCTGTGAGTGAGATTGCTAGATCATAAGGTATTTCTATTTTTAGCTTTTTTGAGGAAGTGCTTTACTGTTTTCCATAGTGGTTGTACCATTTTACAATCCTACCGGCAATGTGTAAGAGTTCCAATCTCCTCACAGCCTTGCCAGCATTTGTTATTTTGATCATACCATTTCTGCAGGGGCAATGGTATATTATTGTAGTTTTGATTTGCATCTCAAATGGCTGATGATTGTGAGCATTTTTTCATGCATTTTTGGCTGTTTGAATGTCCTCTTTGGTAAGGAGTGTGTTCTTTTTCTTGTTTTTTGATTGGATTGTTGATCTTTTTGTTCATTGGATTATTGAAGTTTGCTGTATGTTTTAGTCCTTATCATATATGTCATTGCCAAAGATGCTCCATAAAATTTCCTTGACTGTAATCTTTGTAGAAGCAGATTGCCGAGCTGTTCTTTCATGGTGCTGCTAGGCGGGTTCGAACTGCCAATATTTAGCAGTTGAGTACAAACCGTTTGTACCATACAGGGGCATGGCTTCATGGTAGGTGCTCTAAATTGTTGCACCACAACCATAGTGCTGTTGAGAGTTCAAAGGATAATCAAGAAGAGGCCTTTGAGCTGAGCCTCTGTGTGTGGGATAATTCTTTTTTTTTTAAATTGTGATTAAGTAAAAGTATGCAATACGAATTGGTCTTGCATGCCTACCCCTCAACAAGCTGTCCCCTCATCTCCACCCTGTTCTCTCCCATCTAGAAAGAAACCTGTAGGACCACCTCATATAAATGCATAGAGCCAGCAAGTATGTACACCAGATGGTCACAGTGTGTCCCTGAGTCCAGACCATTCTTGTCTGAAGAGTTGACCTCATTACTGGCTTCCATTCATGGACAGCATCGGGTCTAGGGGTCATGTTCCCAGGAGAGCATTCATGGGATGATTCTTGAGAGGAATTAAAGAGGCGGGAATTTCATGTAGAAGAAACAGTATGGATGACATCTTTCATGTGGAAGAAGGCTAGCTGCTCCTGGAATTATGAGTATCCAGTTAAACTAGAGCCTGAAGTGTCTTTAGGGCAAGACTTTCTAAAATTTATGGGGAGGATTATTTATTCCTCAAGAAGTTCATGAAAAATAGGAATCTGGGCCAATCAAAATTGGAAAGCACAGCAAATTATACCCCTCTTACAGAATCACAATGCACAGAGGATAATACAGGTCTTGGAAAGTTCTAATATGAAGGAACCTGCTTAATTTTCTTTAATGAGCATTCCCTAATTTTTTCATGTCTGAACCATTTTTTTCCTTTAAATTAGGATCCCTCAGATCTCTGAGGAACATAATTTGCAAAATGGTATTAGATAACACACAGGGACAGAAATAGAATAGAAGATTATGTGACAATTTGAATACCAGCTTTAAGAGTTTGTTCTTTATTAGCAGGCATTTGAAGTTGTGGGTAACTTCTAAGCAGAAGAGTATGAATATCAAGAGAACATTGCAGCAGCAGTGTGCCAAATTGGAATAGGAAAAATATATGAAGGCATGGAGTGTACTTTTGAAGGAAAAATTTGAGAGCATTGACTAGATAGTTACCCAAGGGGGTGGGAAGCTGATGAATAGGGGAGTGAGTGTAATCAGAGATGATGAGATTCTGGCATAGAACCCTGAGAGAAAGGGTTTCTACAAAAAGGGTGGACAGGTCTTGTTCACTCAAAATGAGTAGGAGGAAAGATATTGTGCTCAGTTGTACATGTGTCATTTTGATTGCTGGCCAGATGTCCACACTTGTCCTCAGAAGCCATGTATACTTGAATGAGGGCACCAAAGGGAAGTGTAGAAAGCATGGCTTCTGTTTGGGCTGATCTTGACAGAGAAATCCAAAGGGAGAAGAATTTGAACACTCCTTTTTTGAGACCCTGAGATATGGGACTGGGGAGAGTCTTCAGTGTTGTTCTGAGTAACAGCCCTCAGACAGCAAACTTAGACAGGGAGAAGGCAGAGGAAGGACCATAAGGGCTTGACAGGGGAGAGGAGACAAGGAGGATGAGAAGCTTAAAAGAATGAAGGGAAGAAGAGGATTTGGGGAAAGGGGCCACGCATTGTAAATTCCTGAGGGGCTTGAAGGTTCCCACACTAACACATTTTGATACACACAGGTGTTTGGTACACCTTGACTTCTGATGAAAGCAACTGAGTATAAACTGGTATAATGAGAGGTTTGGGTCTTTAAACAATGAGTTTTTAAAAAACTGGTAGACTTCAGAGATTTCTTCTGTTTAGTGTGTCTGTGTGTGGTTGCTTGAACTGTGATAATCAAAATATAACCCTACTTCAAAATGTGAAATGAGTATTTTTAAGTAGATGTAATATTTTACGGGAAAATATACAAACTTGTATAAAAAAATTAAAGACAGAAAAGTATAAAAAAAATATACAAAATTGTAAGAGAGCATCCTGATGAACATTGTTCTAGACTTCATATGTATGTAATTGTACATAAAAGACATTGTGCTATACATTAGTTTTTCTTTTTAATATTTCTTGACAAGTGAAAGGTTAATGATTAAAGGAAGTTAGTACAGATCCTAGGAAGTAAATATTTCCTGAGTGGCAGAGTTCTGCTGAGTAACTGGAAAACAATCAAGGAGACATTTAAGGCAGTCCTCCGTTTCAGCAGACAGCAATTTATAGACAGTAACTGTCAGGGGAAGTGATAAACTCTCATACATTTGAAACTAAAGAATAGTATTCACCGTAGCAGTAGAAATGATGCCAAAGGGAATAATCCTGGGATGCCAGCAGACTTGTTAGCAAACGGTATTTCCTGTTTCTGTTTGCCCTTTTGCTAAGACAAAAATGGCAGTTTATCATTTAGCAACCTAATTAGTATGTGATTCAGGCAAGTGTTGTGAGTAGATGCTGAAAGTCCTGAATGAAAATGTGATGTGGTGTAGAATACTGACGTAGTCTCAAGGGTATGTACTCCCACGTAGTAGTACCGAGAACAGTTTTAACTTCACAATGGAGAAACCTATCAGACACTACCTTTACCAGGATATCAAAGTTAATTTCACTAAAAGTGGGACAAATTGACATCACGTGCCTTCTGATGTGATGTACTCCTGTAATGTTACTGTCAAAATGTATGTCCTGAATCAATTCCTGAGGAAACATCAGATCATCCAAAAGAAGGGACATTCAACAAAGCTGCCCTGTATTCTTTTAAAATGTCAGGATCATGAAAAGTGAAGAAATGTGGGGAAACTTCCAGAATAAAGAGGGCTATAGAGACATGGTAACTAACTGCAATGGAGTCGACTGTGAAAACTTCTTTTCCCTTCTCTGTGTGTGCTTTTTTTTTTTTTTTTTTTTTTAAACACATGTATGTTTATTTCTTTCCAGCTGTTGGAGAATAGCATTGTCTTCTAGCTTTTTCCCGTTTTGGGAGTTTCAAGCATTTGTGAGCACTAATAAATACAAGGGAACAGGTTAAAATGAACAAAAGTGAGGGAAGTTACAAAACTGTGAAGACTCTCAAACTGGCACAATAGCAGTTTCCTCCTGAGTGTTGCTGTTCAGTCTTTCTAGAAACTAATTTAGCAAGATGGTGAAAGGATACAAACTTGAGTACCTTTCTTGATGTTAAACCATGCAGTGTCACCTTGCTCTGTTTGCAAGACTGCCTCTTGATCCGTGTACAGATTCCTCATGAGCATAAGGAAGTATTCTGGAATTCTCATTCTCCACAATGTTATCCATAATTTGTTACAATCCACACAGTCGAATGCCTTTGCATAGTCAATAAAACACAGGTAATCATCTTTCTGATGTTCTCTGCTTTCATACAAGATCCATCTGACATGAACAACGATACCCTAATTCTACATCCTTTTCTTTTTTTTATTTTAATTTTTTATTTTTTATTTAACATGACAGTGAAAATGTACATTCCCGTATAACTTAACATGCCCACCTATATGCAGCTTCCCCTGCTCTCCCTGTCCGGTGACAGCACACTGTTCCTCTCTGCTCCATACATGTCTCATCCTCCCAACAGCCTCCTTTCCGCTCCTCTCCACCCACTCTCCTTCCTCCAGCCAGAGGTCAGCAGGATGATATCCTATAGATGTATAGAACCATAAAGTGCAACCAATATACGGTCACTCTGCAGTGCCAAGTCCAATCCATTCGTGTCCAAAGAGTGGACCTTCATTATAATTTATGGGTAAGGGCAGCATCAGGGCCGGGGGCCATGCTCTCAGGGGAACCGTGAAACTGCTGGACCATCAATTGAGGTCTTTTAGTGGAGATCTCAGGATGCACCCCTTTTTGTTCTTGTGTTGCCAGTGAGACTCAACCTAGCGAGCTCCATCGTGGCTATCACTGGTGGTGGCTGGGCACCATCCGGTTCTTCTGGTCCCAAGTTGATGTAGGCACCCACTCTTGTGGGTCTCTCTGTCTTCTAGCTTGTCTTTACCGCATGTCATTTTGGTCCTCAGTGAGCATCCATTCCTGCTGAGTTGGGACCATTTGCTGTGTCCTCGGATGGCAGCTTGGCAGCTTTTAAGACCCCAGACGCCACTCACCAACATGGGCTGCAGAGAGCTCTCTTAGCAAAATGCTAGTTGTGACAATTGGCCTCCATTTCACCTAAGAGCATGGTCTCCTGCCCCCTGCCCCTGCTACTCTGTCCTTGCAATATTGGGTTAAGATGGAAGGAGTATTCAAGTTATGCTGAAGTCCACTTAATGTTGTTCTTGTTTCTAATGTGTGCTATCACCGCTTTCTCCCAACCAGATTTCTAGCAACTATCTAAACTAAACCCTCCCCCCCCACCCTCTTTCCCTTCCCGCCCTTGCAGCTGTCGAAGAGTCTTTTCTTCTATATACAAGTCTGTTTTTGAGGTCTTATCATAGAGGTCTCATACAGTATTTGTCCCTTTGTCACTGACAACTTTCACTCAACATAATGTCTTCCAGTTGAAACCAGGTTAGGAGATGTTTCCTGGAATCATCGTTATTCTTGATCATTGCGTAGTGCTCCAATGAGTATATGTACCATAGTTTACCTATCCATTCTTCTGTTGTTGGGCATCTGGGTTGATTCCATCTTTTTGCTATTGTGGACTGTGCTGCGATAAACATGCTGATGCATGTGTCCGTTGGTGTGAAAGGCCTTGATTCTGTAGGATGTATTCCAAGTAGTGGAATTACTGGGTCAAGTGGTATATCGATATCTATTTTTTTAAGGAAGCGCCAGATTGCTTTCCAAAGAGGCTGGAGCATTTTGCAACCCCACCAACAGTGTAGGAGGGTTCCTCTTTCTCCACAGCCTCTCCAGCATTTGTTGTTTTGTGTTTTCTGGATCATGGCCAATCTTGTTGGGTGAGATGGTATCTCATTGTCGTCTTGATTTGAATTTCTTTAAGAACTAAAGATCGTGAACATGTCCGCATGTGTTTTTTGGCTGCCTGGATCTCCTCTTCAGTGAAATGTCTTTCCATCTCCTTTGCCCATCGCTTAATTGGATTGCTTATCTTCTTATTGATATTTTGTAGTATTTTATAGATTATGGAAATCTGTGTGTGCTTTCATATCCCCCTCCACCAATGATTAAACTTCATTACTGTTACTTATTCAGTTTGTTGTTCAGATTGTCCCAGAATTTCTCAGTGGGTAGTACTTTTTGTACTTTCTTTTTACCTATATTGTATGACCCCATTTTTGTTTATAGACAGTGCATCAACAGAGTCTTGGGACATCTGATACAAAAGTTTAGCAGTATGTAACATTGTATTATTTATAAATAACAACTCCAAGGTACATAGCTTTTGATTCCCTTTTTAAGATATTTACTCATCAAGGTCATAGGCAGCTTTCCATGATAATAATCATTTATAGTATTCCTTTTCCTCATACAGTGTATGTCTACTGTAATTTGCTTAATTTCCTGTTAATGAAAGTTAGCGTGATTTTTTTTGCTATAAACAGTTTGTGATAAATGTCTTTATCTATGTATTTTATACTTGGGCTATTATATCAGGGTAGATTCTTAGATGTGAGATTATTGTGTCATGTAATTATGTGCACATTTTATGTGTTGGTAATAAGGTTAGACAGTTTTCTTGAATGGAATTTTGTATCCCTTTCATTTGAGGGGACCTATTTCAGGGTCAGAAATTTTAACAGTACTTTTAATCCTATGATTCTAGTTAAGTAAGGTGAACCAGATCATTCCTTTTTTTAATTACAGTATTTTTGTCATTCTGGTTGAGCTTTTAAAAGCAGTTCATCTCAAGGGCCATGAAGGACCTGTTTATTCAGTGCATGCTGTTTACCAGAAGAAGGTATCAGATGTCACATTACACACACTGATCGTTTCTGCAGCTTCAGATTCCACTGCTCGAGTCTGGTCTAAAAAGGATTCAGAAGGTAGGTTTGGGAACAGGTTATAACACAGTAATTATCAAGTGAATGGTAACTAAAAAAGCATACATTTAAGTTTTTTACACTTTCAAGTAGTATTGTAAATATCATTACCTCTTGTTTTTAGTATAAAAATGACATATTCTTGAGAGTATGCACAGCAGAATGTACACAACTCAGCAACAGAACAATTGCTGCATGTTCCTTCTGTGACATTCGTTAGTCTTTTCTTGAGTTGTGCAGCCACTCTAGCCCCCCTTTTCTGAGTTACTCCTCTGCCATTAATGTAATTTCACTGCTTCTAACTTTCTGTCTAATCTTTCCAGTTGCTTTTGTCAGTTTGATCCATATTGATAGATCTTAAGAGAGTATAATGCTCAGGGTAGACATTCTTTGCTAGTTAATCTAAACTATCGTTTGGTTATAAGAAGATTTCAGGGATAGTTTTGGTTTAAGGTTTAAAACGCTATAGTTCTTATCGAAGTATTTATTATTTCTTTTATACTTCAGAAACCCTGGTGGTATAGTGGTTAAGGGCTTTAGCTGCTAACCAAAAGGTTGGCAGTAAGAATCTACCAAGTGCTCCTTGTATACCTCATGAGGCAGTGCTGCTCTGTGCTCTAGGATCGCTATGAGTTGGAATTGACTTGATGGCAGTGGATTTGGTTTTTAATACTTCTTCGAAATACCTCAACACCAAACTATTTATCAGTGTAAAACCTCTTCCATGCTTTTTCATATGTCATTTTGATTATTATAACATTGTTAAAGATTGGCCATTTTAATTCACATAATCAACAGGATTAATGTTTGTGGGGAATAATCCTTGCCTCTCAGGTAGTTCTTGGGCTTTTCTTCTGCCAGTCAGCTCAGGATTGACTCTTGTATCTCCCTGCTGATACTCAGGGCTATGATGATGCTGCCCAGCCCCTCTAAGTGGATAAGCTGAGTTAATTGTTCCTGCTGTTTTGTATCCTATCTTAGTAACATGCCTTCAGACCTTGGACTTTGGAAATGGATTTGCTCTGGCGCTCTCCTTGTCTTTTTTGCCTAACATTGATGGTGAGTATTTGAGCAAGTATTAAAATACCTATATATATACATATATTTATATATTTAAAAGAAGTATATTGGTCTCAATGTTATATCTGAATATTTTCATAAAATGAGTTAAAAGGTAGCTAATGTAACCTTTGACTCAAGTGATCTGAGTGTAGAAAATAGTTAAGAAGTTACTAGAAATTTTTGTAGCGTTGTGGTTAAGTGCTGTGGCTGCTAACCGAAAGATCAGCAGTTCAAATCCACCAAGCTCTTCTTGGAAATGCTATGGGGCAGGTCTACTCTATCCTGTAATGGCTTTGAGTTGGAATTGACTCAGTGGCAGTGGATTTGGTTGGGATTTGGGTTGGATTGAAAGTTTAAGTGACTTAATAGATACTCAGAGTTGATGCTGTTATTTATGAAATGTATTGTGAATGTATATAGATCTAACTTAGGAAAACTATTTAATTCTTTAGAAAGTGAAGGCATGGGATAAGTTAAAAGACAAAAAGTATGGAAGACAGAGCAAATGAGCATCTCCCTCAAGATCACAGCCCCTTGCTTCCTGTGTGTTGACACTTTGCCTAAGACCACTTGAAATCTCCAAACAAAAATTTTCCTTTTGTAGTATAACCCATCTGTACTTTTTTTTTAATCCCCTGAAAACGTAATAGCCAGTGTAGATCAGTGAGTCCTTTGTCTCCTCAATTACATAGAGGGGCAGGCTTGGTAGAGAGAGACAGGGTTTGGAAGCCCTAGCATTTCATCCTCTGGAGTGAGCTGTGGTTTCGTGTTACACTTCCACTTTGTGTGAGCGCTGCCTGGGAGCAGGAATGGCACATTTTCTGATTTTGTAGCAGAACAGTTTCTTTCCCTCTACCTTGATGCCATGGAAACTCTGGTGGTGTAGTGTTTGAGTGCTATGGCTGTTAACCACAAGATCAGTAATCCAAATCCACTCGTCCCTCCTTGGAAACTCCATGGGGCTGTTCTATTCTGTCCTGTAGGGTAGTTATAAGTCAGAATCAACTTAATGCTAACTTTTTTATAAAAAATTGGCTTAAGGTATATCTGAAAAATATACTTAGTGTCAATGATTTTTTTACTCAGAAAAAAAAAAATCCTAGTTTTAATCTGTACCCCAGAGTCATCAGGGCTGTCCTTTGCTGTTGTGAATTACTTTTCTATCTTATTGAAGAAAACTGACTTTACAGTTGGGTCTTTTGTAGCTTCTTAACCATATATTTACTTACCTGCTTTTTTATTTTGTTCTCTAATTGCCATATGAATTTTGTTTTTTATTGAATTCTTAATGTAAGATCCTTAAAGTAACAAATGTCTTATACCCTCAAATCTGTGCAACAGCCATAATGCTAGGTTCCTATCAGCTCTTTTGTTACTCAGCTGAGCTAACAGCTTTTCATCTTGGATGGTGAAAATGCTCCTTCCCTGCCACAGAGCTTCTCTTTCACTTTTAACAAACAGTAGAAAATGGAGGAAAGGCCTCTCAGTTTATTAGTGTCATTCTTTGTCAAGAAACCATTTAACAAAGTAGGTTAAAGTGTCATTTGTTTTCCTGCAGACCCTTTTTCCTGCAATGACAGTTTATTTGTTTCAATGGTGTGGGAGGCAGAAGTCCAGCAAAGGCAGTACATATTCATAACATGTGATGGAATACTAATCAGCGATGCCTCTTTTTCCTCCCCAGTACCAGTATTAGCATGTGGTGATGACGACTGCAGAATTCACTTATTTGTTCAGCAGAATGATCAGGTAACTAATTATGTTTAATAAAAGATTAGAATCATGTTCTTAAATTAGTTACATACCTCAATTCAGAGAATTTCCAGATTATAAAATTTTAAGGATGTTAATCTAAGCAAAGTAATCGAATAGGACAGTCTTAATTGACAGTTCTATGATAGATGACTTCCTACTCTCTGTTTGAATGCCGTGTAACTGATGCTTATGTCATTAAGCCAGAGTTGGTTGGGATAAAGAGTCACTAGGTGGGGGAAGGAGGATACATGGTTGTGTTTTATTTTTCTCCGTCTTAAAATTTTTGTATCACCTCTAATATACCTAAAGTGAAGTACTCCTGATAGTTCTTAAAAATTTTAACTGAGGTGACATACAGATGTAGTAGAATACTGTCTAGTAGTGTGTATTTGCCTTTCTGAGCTTTATGGGGTTTGGTTTTTGGTTTTGAGCTTTACCTGTACTTGGGGTAGTTAAACTAAATAGAGAACCATGTGTTTCAGAATGGGGGTTGGGTAACTTTAGACTCATTTGTTTAATAATGGGGTTACTTGTTTCTTTAATTCTTTAAGAAAGTTAAAATTGTGAAACTACTCAACTTTTGTTCTATGTCATGTTCTCACCATGCCATTTTATCTCATAAACATTTAGAGTATTTAAGGTCCACAAATACTGTATTATCTACTCAGGGTTGCTCAGCTAGATGATTTAGGTGTTCCATTATGAAGTTTTTCTTTCCCAGTTGAGTACTTTGTTTTCTATCTAATCAGATAGTATTCCCAATAAAGACTGATGTGGTAGGGCTGGCTGAAACCAGTCACTAAGATGAATTAAATCATTAATATTTATGAAAATGTTAAAATCTTATGTCAAGCTGGGTTGATTCTTGTTGTCTTAATAGTTTCAGAAAGTACTTGTTCTCTGTGGACATGAGGATTGGATAAGAGGCGTGGAATGGGCACTCTTTGGTCAGTATGAAACTTGGCTAAAGCACATACAATGGTACAAGTATGTGTAATTTCCAAGAAAGCAACCTCTTTATGTTTTAATTTTAAATTTTCTTTGTAAATTACTTTTTTCTGTTGTCCCAATTAGAAAAGAGGTTACATATCTTTTCTGCTGGCTATAAGTTGGGGTGGTAGAGGATAGAACAAGTTGATATTTCTAAGATGACCCTAGCATATGTTTGTGAAAAGTTCTTTATAAAACTGGTAGACTGTATATAACAATACCCCATTATAAACATTTATTAGCTTTGTATGTGTATTTGTTAATATTATTAAAAATACACTTGGTTCATGAAGGGTAAAGAAGCAGGGGCTAATTTTATGGGGAACTCTAGAAATGTGAAAGTCTTATACCTGAGTTTAAGACTATATTTTAAAAGTAATAAAATTTGTTTTTTAGGTAAGGATGTTTTCCTAGCAAGCTGTTCACAAGATTGCCTGATAAGAATATGGAGGATGTATATAAAATCAACATCTTTAGAAACTCAAGATGAAGAAGATGTAAGACTAAGAGAAAATACTTTTACTGTAGAAAATGCAAGTGAGTAATAATGAAAATATTTCATGTAGCTATACTTCAGTCTCTTAGCTGGTTCATGTATTTGTTTCATCAAACACCTCTGTAAGGCTTCATTTTTCAGATATGTCAGATCCCTGCCTAAAACTGATATGTGAACTTTTCTGTGTGAAGATCAGCTATTTTCTCACATACGAAACTATTAAACTGTTTTTTAAAATTGGTGAAAATAATGTTCAATGTTCTCTCAGTAAATTAATTTTTTAACTAACAAATTTTTAGTTTTAGCATCATATAACATTTTTATATATAATTTTTTTGGATCTCATCTTAAAAAGACATAAAGCAATGAATTATCTGTAGCTTTTTGCAAGGATAGTCATAAGAGAAAAGCTGAATTCTTGTATTTGGGTAGTACATGTAATACTGATTATTTATACCCTGTGTCGCATGGGTCCTGGTAGAATGTTGTATTTGAAGGGAATAGTTTTGGATATGTACCTAAATTATAAAGTTAGCCTTCACTAAGCAGTGTTCATCCAGGTATGCTATTCTTTCTTACTCTTATTAATTATGCAATCTATTATGGTTGAGATTCTGGTAACGTAGTTCTAAAGGGAATATCTGGACAGCACTACTGTCAGCATTTTATGGGCGACTTGGCTGTTCAAGTCTACGAGGAAACTCTGTGGAGCAATTCTTCTGTCCTGTAGGGTTCGCTATGAATCAGAAGCAGCATGATCGCAGTGGGTTTGGTTTTTGGGTACTCAAATATGAAATTTTTCTTGATATTTTTGTTATTTTGTTTGAAAGGTCAAACTACTGATTTGGTTTCCTTGTGCATTTCTCTTAAGGTTTTTCATGGTGTTTTAGACTATTAGACTGATAATGAGGAAGGGTAGTAAGGAAGCTGACGTACCAGCTTTTGCTTGTTAACTATAGTATAACAGCTGCTAGTCAAACAATTAAAAAAAATAGAATGTATTCCTTATTATTTGTTTCTGACCAGATATAGTAGAATGTGTTTCTCCTGTAACTTTGAATAGCTGATGAGTTAGTGAAATTTGAGAACACTTGTACTTTTTGTTGAATTTAAGCTATAATATTTTGTTTAAAGTTTTTTATTTGACCCAATTTCCACAACTGAGTTGGTTATAAAAATGTTCTTTTTTAGAAGTGCTTTGAGAAAAGGAAACATTCATTGCTGTTTTTGCAGATATTAAAATAGAATTTGCTGTTACTCTGGAGACTGTACTGGCTGGTCATGAAAACTGGGTAAATGCAGTTCATTGGCAACCTGCGTTTTACAAAGGTAGGAAGACAGACAGACATGTACTCCTCATTTCAGTTAAACATCATCCATAGAATTTTAGGCTGACACATGAAGTGGAGAATTTTTTTATAGAGCATGACATGAAATCCAAATATAAGACATTTCCATGTTCACAAAGTATAATGCTGAAGCCCTGTCCTTTTGGACACTTAGTTGAAAATTGTTCTCCTAAGTGGAAAAGTGTTGTTATCATAAAACACAGATTGGAGCTTCTGCCACAAAGCCAGCATTGAGACAGGGGAAGTGAGTAGCAAGAGACTTCATTGTATATTGGCATACAAGATACAGGGGAATGGGCTCCTCCCCAGATCTGTCTGTTGGAGACTCACCAGAGGGTTTTAGAGGATTAGAGCATAAGCTTGACAAGTTTGAAGAATGTTAGTTCCCCTTTCTGGTGGGCAGGTTGACCTGTGGATATTCTTTCATGGTCTGTTGGCACCATTCTGGTTTTGGTCACAAGATGGGCCTCATTGTCTCATCCCAGATCCTGTCAGTTGGTGTTCTGTTTCTTTGAAAGGAACATAAGTTAATTTTAAACTTCATAGAACATGGAGAACAGGAGGTGGAAGAGGGGAGACAAATCATACACCACAAAATCACTGAAGTATGTGAATGTTAACCATTAAGCCATACAGAAACAACAGTACAATACCCAAGATCTTAGGCCCCTGCGATTTCTGTCTCACACTGCTCCTACAGTCCTACAATCTCTCTCTCATGCTGTCCCTTTGCCTGCCATGATGTTGAAATGACTACACCCTCGTTAAGTCTTTCTCAGTGTGTATGGGACTTAGAGAAAGTGAAACTGCAATAATGGGAACTTTACTCAAGGTAATACTAAGCTACATAAATTAGGAAAATGCAAGACTCTATTGTCGCATCTTTCTTTTGCCCTTAACGACCATTTGTGAAGTGAGATTTCAGTGCAGACATGACCGAATGCTGAGATGTAGAGCTGAGCAAGGCACAACCTCACATTCTTCTCCCAGTTGTCTTCCCTCCTGGATTGAAACAGAATATCAGCAGTGAGCATTTAGGTTACTGCCACTTAGCTCACACTTATATTCTGCCGTATTTGCTGCAGGTTTTTTTTTTTCCATAAATTAGATACTATAGATGTTGAGAACCCCTGTATATCCCTTCTTGACCCCTTTTCCTTCAACTCTCTAGAGCTAACTACAGTCCTAAATTTATTATATACCCTTCCCACAGATTTTTTTTATGGTTTCAGTGCACATGTGTGGAAGTATAAATAATCTTATTTTATAAATATTAAAACTTAATGTTAATAGTATCAAAGTGTTTACTCTTTTATAACTCGCTTTTTAAACTTGTTTTGAAGATGTATCCATGTTGATACGTGTAGCTCTAGTTTATTTTTATTATAGTATAATACTCCATTTTCTGATTAAACCATGATCTTTTTGTTTCTTCTTCCAATGGTAGACATTTATGTTGTTTCCAATTTTTTGCTGTGGTAAACAATGCTTTAGTGAACAGTCTTGCATTACTTTTCATTGTTTTGGTCTTTTTTTGGTAATTACAAAAATGATGTATGCTTACCACCTTGAAGACATTAGTTTTTATTCCTTAGATGGTGTTCTCCAGCAACCAATGAGATTGTTGTCTGCCTCAATGGATAAAACCATGATTCTCTGGGCTCCAGATGAAGAATCAGGAGTTTGGCTAGAACAGGTGAAACTGGATATTTGTTTAAGGAACAGAAAATTGGATTTTATAAATTTAATATTTAAATATTGAGTATTTAAATTTCAAGTCTACATTCCTCGAACTGCAGATTTTTCACTGTGTTTGTCACATGACTAGGAACTTACATGATTTCTGGAATCCAGTGCCTTCCACTAAGAGCAATGTGGACTATTGACTAAGAATTGTTTTCTGTCTATCTTTGTATAGGTTCGAGTAGGTGAAGTTGGTGGGAATACTCTGGGATTCTATGCTTGCCAGTTCAGTGATGATGGCTCCATGATAATTGCACATGCTTGCCACGGAGCACTGCACCTTTGGAAGCAGAAGGCAGCTAACCCAGTAAGAAGCTTTATTAAGTGATACATTTCTGCTTGCCTGCTGTGAATCCTAAATGAAACCTAGCTAAACAGTGTTGTTTAACCTGTAGCATTCTTCAGAAATATAGTAGCTGTATTTAAGTTCAAGTGATACCACATGTTTTTATAGAAATTGTCCTCTGGTTACACTAGTTAAGAAATTTTCTTTCTTTTTGACAATAATGGTACTTCTGTAACATCATTAAGATGTAAAACTTTGTACATAGGAAAAGGATTTGCTTGTAGCTAAGTTTTTTACATAAGTGAAATATTCATTGGTTTGCTTCCTGGCCAGTGTCTGTCATGCATAGCCAACATGCATCTGTCACTGAAGGCATGTGTGTTGCTATGATACTCAGCAAGTTTCAGTGAAACTTTCAGACTAAGATGAACTAGGGACAAAGGCCTGGTGATCTGCTTCCAAAGGTCAGACAGTGAAAACCCTGTGGACCACAGTGGTCTGATCCACAACTGATTGGCAGGACTGAGCAGCATTTCATTCTGTTGTGCATGGTGTTGCTGTCAGTCTGGAGTTGCTAGAGAGCAGCTAACAACAGCAGCCCTTTTAAGTGACATAATTTTTTTGATGGGTATTTTCTGAAAATGTGTATCTTCCCTGTCTTAAAGCACATAACACAATTTAACATTTTCTTGTTAAATTACTGAATGCTCTGTGGATAATTATTAAATGAATAAAGTAACAAAAGGGCATTAGGACCATCTGCTACTTTGTGGTAGAACATGTTAATACTCTCAAGGACTGTTGATGGGTATGATTTTAAATGACCCTCTTCTTCCTAGTCATGTAGCTGCCCCTCAGCAGTATTCTTTCTCTTATTTTCTAGCTTACTTCTGAATCAGCTTCTTTGGGTTTAGGGAAATTAAGACAGCAGAAATACGGTGGGTCAGGGCATGGACCTGGAGCCAGAGAACATGGAATCAGAAACTGCCTCTACTACTTATTGGATCTGTGACGTTGTGGACATTACTTAATGTTCATCTCCAGGTCCTCACCTCTAAAATATGGATAGTAATAGCACCTATTCATAGAATTTTTATGATTAAATAAACAAGGTAATATTTGTAACGTATGTAAAACAGGTCCTAATACATACTGGATAGTACATACTTGATTATTTTTAAATATTTAATGTGCTTTAAGTGAAAGGTTACAGTTCAAGTTAATTTGTTATACAAAAACGTACACATACATTGTTGTGTAACTGTACTCTCTCTCCCCACAATGTTATAGCATACTTCTCCTTTCCATCCTCTATTTCCTGTGTCCATTCAGTTAGCTCTTGTTGCCTTAATGCTCTCTCATCTCACTTCTGGATAGGGGCTGCCCAGTGAGCCTCATGTATCTGCTTAAGCCAAGAAGCATACTCTTCACCAGTATCATTTTGTATCTTATATACCAATTTAGTCTTTGTCTAAGGAATTGGGTTCTGGCATGGTTTCAGTTCTGGGCTAACAGAATCCAGGGGCCGTGTCTTCTGGAGACCCTCTGGACTGTGTATTTCCCAGGTTCATCATTGTTCTTTACGCATCTGATGCTTTCTTTATAAAGAAAATAATTGTGGATTTGTACAATGTTTAGTCTGTGGGCTTTATAACAGTTATGTTAGCCTCTGTGTTCTGACTACTCCGTGCATAAGGTGATTTCCTCTTTTTCTTGTGTTCTTCAAGATTGTTTTCACTGTTGAATAAACCAATAAATCATTAGCTATGATACTTTTATTTTATTTATTCTTTATTATTTTATTTAGCTGTGATACTTTTAAAGTAAGATGTTTTCTCAGTTTAATTTTCACTTAAGTCCAATCTCCTTTGAGCTGTATTTTGGATGGTCTTTGAGGGCCTCCCTAGAACAGAGTATCAAGTAAACAAGGAGGAACTCAGAATAAAAGGCAGGATTCTATTGTACTCATGTTTGTAATTCTCTTTATTGTTTGTGGATACATGTACAACAAAACATGCCATTTCAACCTTTTTTATATGTACAGTTAACTCACTGACATTGATTATATGTGTTTATCATGTGTAGCCATCACTACTTTCCATTTTTGTGCTTATAATTTGCCTTCAGTTTATTATAGTATATGATTTAAAAAAAAAACATATACCAGGTTTTGTATGTGCAAATAAATACTGTCCTTTGCTACTTTGGAAAACTGTGCTGTTAGTCCAGTCTGTTACTTAAAGCTTTTTTGAAACTCCCATTAGTTTTAACTTTAGAATCAGATTTTGTTTCATAGAAGAAACTAATAGCATTTCTTTGTCACAACCTTTTTTTTTTTCCAACCTGACAGTAATGTAGCTTATCCGAATCACTGACTGTATTCATCATCCTTAGCTTTGAATGATCTTCTGGCCATTAATACACATTTAATTCTCCTCTAAAAATGAAGTTTTTCCAGCATTGGGAGTTGTTCAAAAGAATGCTGTGCAGACCAGGCATGTGACATTTCTGTGTGTTGTTGTCAGTTGTTTACATGGTTACAGCAGGCTCATCAGTGGGTGCATCAACTAGATGTCATTCATCTTTGTGTCTTCAATGTATACAACTCTTTTTACTTAAAAAAAGCCATCAGGCACACTCTCGGAATCCACTGACTGATTATACACAATACCCTTTCTTTACTATTTAATACGTATTTTGTAGCACCTGGAATATGCCAGCATTGTTCTACATGCTTCACAAATACAAACTCATATTTTCCTCATAACAACCCTATAAACCAAAAACACCTGTTGCCATCAAGTTGATACCAACTCACAGCAACCCTATAGGGCAGAATAGAACTACGCCATAGCATTTTCAAGGAGCCCATGGCGGATTTGAACTACCCACTTTTTAGGTTAACAGCTGTAGCACTTAACCACTATGCCACCAGGGTTTCCAGCAAACCCTGTGAGATAGGCACTGGCACTGTATCTGTTTTACAAAAGTGTTGTGGCATAAAAAGGTTATGTGAGGGCTGGCTGATGTTGCTGGATGGAAATTTCCCCAGGTCACTGCTTTAAAGAATACAACACATATATGAATGTTTAAGTTCTAATATGCCTTAAATCCCATACTCAGGTTTTCATCTTGTAGAGGGCTTCAGTCTTCCCCCTTATTAAACATGAGTCCTTTATTTTGAATGATGCTTGTCTTCAGTAAAATGGTATCTCTTATGAACAACTTTCATTGCAGAAAGAGTGGACTCCAGAGATTGTCATTTCAGGACACTTTGATGGTGTCCAAGACCTAATGTGGGATCCAGAAGGAGAATTTATCATCACTGTTGGTACTGACCAGACAACACGACTTTTTGCTCCATGGAAAAGGAAAGACCAATCACGGGTAAAATACCTTCCTGTTTATGTGGTACACACCAAAAAACATGCTGTGTCATTGTCAGCCATTAAACTTAACTGCTAATGAGTTGATTCCAACTAATAGTGACCATATAGGACAGAGTAGAACTGCTCCATGAGGTTTCCAAGGCTGTAATTGTTGTGGAAGCAGATTGCCACATCTTCATCTCAAATGCCACTGATGGATTTGAACCATCAACTTTTTGACTTTTTGGTTAATAGCAGAGCACATAACAGCTTTACCACCAGGCTTCCTTTGTTAGCCCTTAGGAAAATGCAAATTAAAGCTGTGATGAAATACCCCCCCACATCCTATAAAACTGAAACCAAACCCACTACCATCTAGTTGATTTTGACTTGTAGCCACCCAGTAGGACAGAGTAGAACTTCCCCATGGAGTTTCGAAGGAGCAACTGGTGGATTTGAATTGCCGACCTTTTGGTTAGCAGCTGAAACTTTTTAACACTGCGCCACCAAGGTTTCTACATAACCTCTAGAACATGTTAAAATTCATTGAGCTTTATTGCCCAGAAGCTGTCAGTTGTACTATATAATAATTTTGTCTTTTAAAGCAGATGTTCAAAACTGTTTCTAGAAGTCAGGTAGTGGTTATGTTGGACAGTGGAAGAAGGTGACTGGGGCCAACAATGCAGGGGTTTCTGGGATGTTTATAATGCTTATTTCTTGATCTTGTTACTGGTATATATTTTCTTTCTAAAAATTCATCTATGTATCTTATTAAATACATTTCTATATGCATATTATACTTTAACAAGGAAAACATATATTTTTTAAAGAGTTCACTGAGGGAAACTAAACTTCAGATGTATCAATATCCTTTAAGGAAAAGAATCTCTTTAAAACAAAATTAAAGCAACTTGAATGTCTTGACTACATCTATAGAAACATACTAGTTATACCACTGGGGAATAAACTGGGTAAAATATACAAAAACTCTATTATTTGTACTACTGCATGTAAATCTACAACTACCTTAAAATAGAAAGTTGAGTCACATTTAAATCAGGATAAGGGCAACCTGCATGCTTCTTAAACGACAAGTGCAAATGCATTTTCTCTCTTTATTCTTTCATTACTGTTTCCCATTCATAAACATGGAGACCCTCATTATCCAACTCTGTCTGTTGGAACTTGAGAATTAAATAGATTCTTAGTAAATTCCTTACTATGTAAACTTTTGGAACTTTTAATTCAGAAATGAAATAGTTTTGCATAATGCAGTATCTCTTACTCCTAATTTGCTATTCAATTTAGAAACCAAATAAATTTTAAAGTGAGAGGTAGTTTCGCACAGTGAATATAAGTGTGGTCTCTAAAACCAGCCATTTCCTTGCTCTGCCACTTGACAGCTGTGTGACTTTAGTCAGATTACTTAAACTCTCAATGACACAGTTTCCTTATCTTTAAAATAGAAATTGTTGTGGGATTAAATAAGTTAGTACATGTAAAGCATTTACTGTCTGGCTCATAGAAAACTCTCAGTAGAGATTACTGTCATAACAGTTTAATAGCACAGTTTCCTAATATTACAGTGGGTTTACTCCTAATTGCCCATTTCTATTCATATTATTATTTGTCCTGGAGCCCCAGCTGTGTTTAGTGCTAAAGAAAGATTAAGAAAAAATACTGTTATTTAACCATACTTTTAGTACGTTTTAAAGGAAATACTTTGCAAAACCAGGAATGCATGAATAAAAAATAGTAACCTAGTTTTACCATCCAAAGGCAGTCTGTTAATATTTTAGATTATTTTCTTCTGCTTCATCAAGAATATTTTTTTAATACTACCAGTTCCAAAGAAATGTTTCTCCTGATTCTGAATTCTGTAATTCTGTGTGTGTCTCTAGTTCAGGTATTGGTAAACTTTTTCTGTGAAGGGCCAGATAGTAAATATTTCAGGGTTTGTTGGCCTGCAGGAAAAATCAAGACTGATACAGGTTGATACTTCTGTAACAAGGGAGACAACAAATTTCCTTCAAAATTTTATTGATAAAATTCAAAATATAATCATGTTAAATTAAGTATGATTTATTCATTATACATATTTACTAATGAGAGCGGTGGAATTCTTTTTGAGTTATTAACCTTTTCCTTAATAGCAGTTCAGAGTTAGTTAATTCCCTGACATCAAAATCCGTTACACATGTGAGCATGTTAATGCTCATTTGCGGTGAGATTTTACATATTTCATCTTTGAAAATGACTTTCACACAAATAAGTACTGCCAAATACTAATATCGGTCAATACATATGACTTTGATTAAGCACATTTATTGCTTGAAAGGCATTGATAGAATTGGGTAAGAGTCTTCTCAGCAACCGTGTTCGCTGTAAGTTTGTGTGAGAATGGCAGTCTCTTGCTACAGTTTTTGGTAGTATGAGAAATGTGTAAAACAGCTGGGTATTTCTTGTGGTTGAAATGTTAGTTGCTTTTGAAATACATTTTATTCATGGAAGTGCTGTTACACTGTGTAATTTTAGGTTGAATTAGGAAATTCATTAGGAAATGTCAAGTTTGCAGCAGAAGCTAGTTTCTAACATCATACAGTGACACAGTTTCCTTATCTTTAAAATAGAAATTGTTGTGGGATTAAATGAGTTAGTACATGTAAAGCATTTACATGTAATAGTGGTTGAGGGTAGTTTTTCTTTTTCAGAAAATTTTTAGTCTTGGTTTTGAGCTAAAGAAAAATTACAATAAAACCTTACTGACCTGGTATGTGGTAGGGCAAGTCAGGATATTCAGCTTCAATTGCTGATGGAAATTCACAGAACTGACTACGGATTAATTCATGAGAATGAATGAAGTTTACTACTAACATTGCTTCAGTAACACATTTGATAGATTCAGATTATAGAGTTGAGGACAGTGTAAGCAATGTCAGTAGTTAATTAAATCGACAAATGATTTAGAGTGATTTAGCAATATTGCTCAGTTATTGTTTATTTATGATCCTTTTGGAAAAAAATTAGAAAGTGAACTTCACCAAAATGTGTAAGGTTTCTGCTCTTTGAAAAACACTTGTTGGGAGAATGAAAAGACAAGTTACAAACTAGAAGTATTTATGAAGTATATATCTGATGAAGAAATTGTACTCAGGATATATAAAGAACTTTTCAAAACTAAGTAATAATGAAAGTAAAAGAAGGAACAAAATATCTGAATGCATATGTCTCCAAAGATGGTATATGGGTAGAAAAATAAGCACATGAAAGATACTCTCAACACCATTAGTCATTAGTGAAATGCAGATTACAGTCTCAACAGGATACCTTTACATGCCTGTTAGAATAGTTAGTTAAAAAGAGTGGCCACACCAAGTGGTGGTGAAGATGTAGAGCAACTGGAGTTTTCATACACTGCTAGTGGGATTGTAAAATGGTATAATTACCTTAGAAAATAGTTAAGCAGTTTCTTAAAATGTTAAATATTGTCAATTGTCATTATTCAAGTACAAAGTCCCCTTTGAACACTGAGTTAGCAAATACTGAAGCAGTCTTGTTCACCCTCTGGTGTATTGGGTGACTCAAGCTTTTTGCTGCTCTGTACATGCACATGTCCGCAAATGATCATGAAAGCACTATGAGTATTGATTTTGAGGTTACAAGTAAATTTTACCAAGTAGGTGAATGAGTAAATACGAAATCTGCAACTAATGATCAACTGTATATATTTACCATGACATATAGCCATTGTACTCATAGGTACGTATCCAAGAGCAATGAAAGCTTGTATCCATGCAAAGCCTTATTGGCAAAAGCCTAAAATGGAAAGCCCAGTGTCCATTAGCAGGTGAGTGGATGAATAGATGTGTAATAACTGCATAAGGGAATTTGAACGCTAAGAAAAAAATGGTCTGTTGATACAACATGGACGAATCTGACACATGGTTAGATTTTCATGGTGTAGTAAAATTTTGCTTATTGAAAAGAATTGTTTTCTTTTCAATACCTAGGTTACTTGGCATGAAATTGCAAGGCCTCAGATACATGGATATGACCTAAAATGTTTAGCCATGATTAACCGGTTCCAGTTTGTATCTGGAGCAGATGAAAAAGTTCTTCGGGTTTTTTCTGCACCTCGGAATTTTGTGGAAAACTTTTGTGCCATTACAGGCCAATCACTGAATCACATACTTTGTAATGTGAGTATTCCTCTTTTTAAATGGAATCTAGTATCTTTGTTTAAAAGTTTAAAAATTTTGACTTTGGATTGTGAATTGAGTATATGGATAGAAAGATCAGGAAGCTAATTACTGGATTAGCTAACTTGTATGTGTCCTGTGATGTGTAATGTTTTAAGTTTTAAAACCAGAAGTTTTGTGTAACAGGTTAGCCCAGGCTATTGTAGAGCAGCACTAAAATTCTCATTAAGACATGAATGTATGTGTTCATACATAATATGAATTGTTGTCCTGGGTACCTAGCATAAAACAAAATATGAAAGATGGGTCTGTTTTTTAAGGAAATTACTATCTAGCTGTCTAGTAAGGGTAGAGGTAACTTACCTGCAATTATTAGATGAGGCCAGTTAATTGTTAAATTTTCATATGGCTAAAGTAAATTTCATGGAAGGAAGAAGTCACTGTAGTAAGTAATAAGATGTTTAAGGGGGCTGCAGTTGAATTTTGTAAGGGCGAGCTTTTATTTATATTTATACCCATTTCTGTAAAATAGTTGAACTATGTATAAAAATGTGGTGTTGTTTTTATGTGCCATTGAGCTGTTTCTCACTGATAACGACCCTATAGGACAGGGTAGAACTGCCCCATAGGATTTCCAAGGAGCAGCTGGTGGATTCAAACTGCTGACCTGTTGATTAGCAGCCTTAGCTCTTAATCGGTGCATCACCAGGGCCCTGCATAAGAATACATACGTGGAATGTAAAAACTATAAAGTAATTAGTTTTGACGGGAGGGAAAATAATTAGGAAGGTGGTTATGCTACATAGAAGTGACATCATGTGGTCCCACTGTGCATTTGGAGTTGGACCACAAATTTGGTTCTGAGCTTGAAATGCCTAAGGATTTTTTAATAGGCAGATGAGAAAGAGAACAGTGGGGTGTAAACAGCTGTTGGGAAATGTGGTAAATGAAGAGTTTGGAGGAGGGTCATAGGGCAGGTGACCTTAGGAGACAGGCACAGTTCAGTCCGTGGTGTCTTGGTGGAGGCCCTAAACAAAGAAACTGATGAACGAAAAACCATTTTTGAGTGACATGATTTGGCTAAGGACAGGATGTATTTGAGCCCAGAGACTCTGAAGGCAGGGAAACTAGCAGCAGTCTGGATACGAATGGAGAAGAAGTGAAGATATCAGAGTCATTTTAAATGGAATACACTTACTTTCCTGGAGCACCTCACACCACAGGCATTCTTTATTATGTGAAAAGGATCTAAGACTGTTCTGCTTGTGTCTTCTAATCATGGACAGTGGAAATGTGATGAATGGGGAGGCCTGGATCATGCTTATTATATATGTTGTTGGAAGATGCTGTCAAATCAATTTTTGACTTAGCACCCCGATGTGACAGAGAACTGCCCTGCAGGATTTTCTAGATTAGAGATTACCAGCTCTTTCTCCCACAGATTAGCTCAGTGTGTTCAGGCTGCCAGTCTTTTGGTTAGCAGCCAAGTGTTTAACCATTACCTGACCAGGGTTCCTTGTTTATGTTGAAGAGTTAAGCATGTAGGTTTGAAGAAGCAGTTAGTTTCAGGAACACTCAGTTTTAGGGTTGAAATTTGGTTTTAGGATTACATGGGAAGCTTAATCTCAAGTATACACTCAATTCTATGTCCTAAATACAAGAGGCCTGTAGACTGGAAAGCCTCTTGCTGTACTTTTAATTTTACACCCATACTAAATGTAGGGATAGGTGAGTAGGAATGTTGCACTTTAGTCTTCTCCATGCTGTTAGATTTTTTCAATACTGAGATAAACCAAGCTTCCTGCGTAGTCATTCTTGATGGTAGTTTACATCCTCATTGCTCATGTTTGTGTTTAGTACCAGTCCATGTATTAAAGTTAAATTGTAAGAAACACTCTTAGTATTTGGACATATGCCAATTTTAGTGGTTAGCATATAGTTACACATGTAGTAATTTGACACAAGTTGTGACTATGGGCAAATTACCAGTATTACCACTTTAAATTGACTTTGTGTTAGAAATCACTTAAATACATTTAATGAAAGTACTGGTATTTTTCTGGAAAACACTTGTTTGCATGAGCATCTTCGAGGATATGTGTGTGAGACCCTCTTGGAACTCTGAGCCTTCCATTTTTAGCTCACTCTTTGCCCAGAGCAAGTCCAATGCAGTCCTTGTCAGACACAGGAACCCATGCAGCTGTTACGGTTCATCAGGTTCACTGATGAGTGGATGCCCAACTTTATCGGCTCGTAAGGCTTGTAGATTACGTGAGAACTGCATATTGGAGAGCCATTGCTTAGTGTTTTTTTTTGTTTTTTATTGTGATTGAGTGAAAGTGTACAGTCCGGTTTAAATTTGCTTTCCCACCTATCTGCAGCTCTTTCTGCTCTTCTTGCCTGTTGATAGCACAGTGCTCCTTTGCGTTCTATACATGTCATATCCTCTTAACAATCTCCTGCCACCTCCTCTCTACCCTGTCCACTTCCCTGCTTAGTGTTTTAGGTATTGGTTCAGGAAGTGCAAGTGTGACCAGGTGTCAGCTCAAGGTGGTCTTTAAAGTTTCTTATTGGTGAACACAGATTTTGTAGTACCTGAGACAATAGGAACTTAAGCTTTTAAAATTTATTATAAAATATATATATCATACTTTTTATTCCAGCAAGAGAGTGATCTTCCAGAAGGAGCTACTGTCCCTGCTTTGGGATTATCTAATAAAGCTGTCTTTGAGGGTAAGGCTTTAATCTTCAGAATTGTTGGGATTGTCCAAAACCAGACCAATTGCCATTGAGTCAATTCTGACTCATAGGGACCCTATACGACAGAGTAGAACTGCCTCATAGAGTTTCCATGGACCACCTGGTGAATTTGAACCTCTGATCTTTTGGCTAACAGTCTGAGCTTTTAACTGCTATGCCATCAGGGTTTCCAGTTTCTACCTAATACAAAATATTTTTAGAAACCTGATTATATACTTGTGTGTCTTTTACTTAGTGTACACTACAGCTGATATTCTAGACAACCACAGTATGTGCATCTGTGTTCTCTATCGGATGTATTTCATGATAGTACCTCTGTACACATGCAGAGCACTGAAATAGATGGGGCTTATCAAAGTGTGTTTCATGGAGCACTAATAGGGGTAACCTGAAAAATATGTTTCATGGTTCAAAAGGTTTGGGGAATGTTAGGTTAAAGAAAAAGGAGAAACATACTTTAGGGAATTGCCTGATGCTCTAAGAAGCACTTTGGGAATGCATGGGAAAGAAAAGTTTGCCATGGAGTCACTTCTGACACATAACCAACCCAGTAGTAGGACAGGATACAACTGTCCTACAGGGATTCCAAAGAGCAGTTGGTGGATTTGAACTGCCAGCTCTTTGGTTAGCAGCTGCACTATTAACCACTATGCTGTCAGGCTCCTTCTAAACCAAAACCAAACCAAACACATTGGTGTCCAGTTGGTTCTGACTTCACTCATGTTGACGCTATTAGTAGAGTGGTGGAGACATTTTTTTTTCTTGGAATCATGTGGATGTGGCTCTCAATTCTAGACCCATTACTTTCCGTCTGGTGACCTTAATATTGGGCCAAGTACAGGGGACAGAAGGAGAGTGATTACATTAACTATGTTGAAGTCTTTCTGTAAACTAGGAGATATAGCACCTCAGCCTTCTGATGAAGAGGAACCATTAACAAGTACTGCTTTTGAGTATCACCAGATGGCCTTTCAACCCTCTGTACTCATTGGTAAGATATAGCAAAAAGATGTTTTAATAAAATCATTAGTAGACATAGTATATTTCACCAACCTACTGCGATCAAGTCAATTCTGACTCATAGTGAGTCTGTAGAACAGAATAGAACTCCATAGAGTTTCCAAGGAGTGCCTCGTGGATGTGAACTGCCAGACTTTTGCTTAGCAGACATGGCACTTAACCCCTGCACCACCAGGGTTTCCATATCTGTCACAGCTGACCTAAATATATACTTTATAAGTAACTTTTTTATTTGTGTGTAAATAGAAAAACTAATTGCAATACTATAAATTTGTTATAGAACCCCCAACTGAGGATCATCTTTTGCAGAATACATTGTGGCCAGAAGTTCAAAAACTGTAAGTTGAATTGTACTTAACTCTTTAGTCTGACTGTTGTAACTTGTCATTTCCCCCGCAATAACTTGATTTTCTCCTTTGCCGTTTTCTACTTACATTTTCCCCCAGTTTTGATCTTTTAGTGTTTCTGTATAAGTGACAAGAATAGACTCTTACATTGATTTTTATACTACTGTATATTTTTTAGTTAAGTACATTGTTCTTAATTTTTTCATATAGAAAGGCATGGAATTATATGGTTTTTCCTTTTAAAAAGTATTTTTGTCTTGGCTGGGACTCCATCAGAACCTGTCTATGATTTATTAGTTATAATAAAAAGTAGCAAGTGAAACTGGTATGTAATCTAATTGATTACATCTATTTTTCACTTATTGGCTATCTTGTTGTCCTACACTTGACATTTGTGACAGTAGTAAAAAATCTACTACCTGATGTAGTAACAACATGTCTCAGGTATGAGATGAGAGTAAAGCTAACTGGCTGTGATCATTATTAGTGTTATATGTCAGCTTGGCTTGGTCTCGATTCTTAGAGGTTTGGAACTTAAGTAATGATGTAATTTGGCAGGTATGTAGTGATATCATTTGGCAATTATGATGTAGTCATCTTCTATTTTGTGATCTAATGTGGCCATCCTCTGTTTTCATATAATGCTGATTTTTGCATAATGACCTGGTCTTTGAAACCTAACCATGTTCATGAATGAAGAGAGGGTGTATTACTTTCAGGAAGCCAGCTTTTTTCTCCAGATGTCTTTTTTTCTCCTGATATTTCCCCAGATGAAAATGTGATGTTTTTAAAAAAAACTTTGCATTAGCTAGAGGAATTGATGTTACCTTTTCACTTTTTGAAATTTTACACTGTGAGAATAGGTATGTTTACCAATATAAGATCATATTTTTTCTTTTTTAATTGTAGCTATGGACATGGTTATGAAATATTTTGTGTTGCTTGTAACAATTCAAAGACTCTGCTTGCCTCCGCATGTAAGGTAGGGAATTTTCCTGTTTACTGGTCACAGTTTATTTGTGTCATCAGGCTCATGAAAATTTGGTAGTGATTTAGGCAGGACATTATTAAGAAGGCCACTGGTGCCTGATTTTTCTGAATCTTGCTCTTTCATTCTGTTTTTCCCCTTCTCTTCCTCTAAGAGCTTGCAATTGCATTTTGAATCTGTTACAGCTACACCACTTTTTCCTTAAATAATTATCTTGAGCTTATTTATGCCTCCTTTTCAAAATGACTGAATCAAGTGTCTTAGAATAAGATGTGAAAATATGATAGGTAGATTTTAAAATAATTGAAGTCTTGGAGACCCAGGGAACTGAGGAAGTGAAGTTCAAAGTACGATTCATTTGTTTCTTGAGAATACTCTAGACACTGACCTAAGTGAGTGTAGTCCCATGTGGAGGGTGGTGGCCAGCTCACCTGGCCATTGCAGCCCATGGACTACATGCAGAACAGTGCACTACAGACTTTTACTGGGAGAATCAGATTGATCACTGTTGAGTATCAACATTCTGTGAAGGGGTAGCACTTATTGAGGGTTTTGTAAAGTTTCTGAAAAGCTTACACTGTTCTTAATTCTGAGTTTTCTAAAATTTATTTAAACATTAAGGTGAGAGCTGCCTACCTGGATGAGCCCCATGTCTTTGTTTTGGTTGTGACTTCTTGCCACTGGCCTACATTGAGGGGCATCAAAAGAAATACGGTATACTGCTATGCCATGTCCCCTAAATAGGCTACTCTGAGGAAGGTACTGAGAGTTCCTTCTGTTACAGAGTACTGTGGGGACAGTGGGTCTCAGTACCAAGAATGGTTGTGCTTCCACTGAGCAACTAATTTGTTTGTTTTTATAATAGAGCACTGCCAATCATATAATTAATTTTTCTCTTTTCAATTTGGTCCACTTCTAGTAAGTATGTGTATCTTTTATACAAAAAACGTTTTAAGTTTTATTTGTTGTTAGCTGACTATAAACTGCATGTTTAAAGTGAACAATTTGATAAGTCCTGCTGTATGTTTGTATCTGAAATCATCACTACAGTCAAGATAGTGAACATATCCATCAACCTCCCGAATTCTCTTGTGCCCCTTGGTAGTGTTTCTTTCCTGCACCCCCCACCCACTGCCACCCCATCCCTAGGAAACCAGTGATTTGCAGTGTCAAAAATTTTATATAATTAGTAAAGAATGTCTGCCTTGAGTGTTACACTCATTTAAATAACTGTCTGTGTGAGACAAAGCGTCACGGTAGCACAGCCAGTGAGCGTTTGACTACTGACTGATAGGCTGGTGGTTTGAACCCATCAGCTGCTTCACAGGAGTAAAATGTGACAGTCTCCTTGTGTAAAGCCTTGGAATCCTAGTGGTGTATTCTGCTCTGTCATATAGGGTCACTTGAGACAGAATCAACTTAATGGCAGTGGGTTTATATGCGATCAAACTGACAATGGCAACTTGAAAGGTTAGACAAGAAGCTTAGGGAACAATGAGTTTATGTTAATAGTGAAGGAATAATTTGGAAACGGAAAGTATGAATGGATACACAACTTGAAGAATGTAATCAGTGTCACTAAATTTTAAGTGTGGAAATTACTGAATTGGTGTATGTTGTGTATATTTCAGAAAAATAATGATAAAATTTTGTATAAATGGAGTCATACAGTATGTCCTTTTTTTTGTCTGTCAGCTTTCAGCACAATTATTTTCAGATTCATCTGTGTTGCAGCATTTATCAGGACCTTATATCTTTTTATGGTTGAGCAGTATTTCCATTGTGTATATACCTGTCTGTCTACATACATATACCATGTGTTTTGTAATCTATTCATCTGTTGATATTTGTTTTCACCTTGTGACTCTTGTAAATTATGCAGCAGTAGGTCTCTACATGGGTTCCTGCTTTCATTTTTTTAGGGCATATACCTAGGAGTGGGATTGTTGGTCACATGGTAGTTATTTGTTCAGCTTTTTAAGGAACTGCCAAGCTGTTTCCAGGGCTGGACCAATGGGTCGTTTCCAGTTTCTTATTTTCCTTTTGGTATCATAGCAATTCAAATGAGGGTGAGATAATTTCTCACTGTGGTGGGGGTCAGTTCTACCCTGGCCCCTAGGGTCGCCATGAGTCGGATCGAAGGCACTTGGCTTGGCCAGTGACTAAAGAAGGAGCTTGGTGCAGTGATTGCTTGGCTGTTAACCAAAAGGTTGACCTTTCAGACTCACCATCTGCTTTGCAGGAGAATGATAATGTAAGTCTGCTTCCATAAAGATTTATAGTCTTGGAAACCGTATGAGGTGGTTCTGTTCTGTTGTGTAGGGTTGCTCTGAGTCAAGTATCAACTCAGTGACAGTGGGTTTAGTTGTTTTTTTGTAATGACTAATGATGTTCAGTGTCTTTTCATGTGCTTGTTGGCCAAAGTCCTTTGCCCATTTTTGATTGGGTTATTTGTCTTTTCTCTGTTAGGTTATAGTTCTTTATTCTGGGTATTAAACTGCTGTCAGGTATATGAGTCTCCAAAATTTTCTACTAATCTGTAGGCTGTTCATTTTATTGATGGTCATGTGATGAATGAGGTCCCATTTATCTATTTTGTTTGTTGCTGCTTGTGCTTTTGGTGTCATAAACTAATTTTTAATTACATAATTAATATGCAAGTAATTCTTATTAAAAAATCAAACCATGACTGCAACATAAATCCATGATGGTTCATGTTTTCTAATTCCAGTCTTTACCTTTTCCCAGATTGTGCCTGGTAGTATTAAGTATCTCCTCAGACCTTTTTCTTTGTACTTACCCAGGTACATACAAATTCACCCATCGAAACTCTTTGTGTGTCTGTGTGTGTGTGTACAAAACCAAAAAAAATAAACCTACTGCAGTGAAGTTGATTCCAACCCATGGGACAGAGTAGAAAGAACTGCCCCATAGAGTTTTCAAGGAGCACCTGGTGGATTCAAACTGTTGACCTTTTGGTTAGCAGCCCATATGTGGAAACCAGGTGGCATAGTGGTTAAAACCAAACCAAACCCACTGATGTCAGGTAAATCTGACTCAGGGCAACCCTGCTGACAGAGTAGAACTGCTCCATAGAGTTTCTAAGGAATGTCTGTTGGAGTTGAGCTGCCAACCTTCTGTTTAGCAGCCGTAGCACTTAACCACTGGAGTAGTGGTTAAAAGGTATATATGGGATGTGTGTTTGTATGTGTGTGTGTGTGTGTGTGTGTGTGTATGTACATACATATGTATCTATATGTATATGTGTATATATGGTTACTGTTGTCACTTCATTTTTGCTTAAATTGTTTAATGGTTTCATCTCTGTTTTGTAGGCAGCTAAGAAAGAACATGCAGCTATCATTCTTTGGAATACTACATCTTGGAAACAAGTGCAGAATTTAGTTTTCCACAGTTTGACTGTCACACAGATGGCCTTCTCACCTAATGATAAGCTCTTACTAGCTGTTTCCAGAGATCGGACCTGGTCATTGTGGAAGAGGCAGGACACAGTCTCACCTGAGCTAGGTGAGACAGCTTCTCGTTGGGCTGAAACTTTATTAGTGAAACACGTGTGTCCATTTTAGTCACCCTGAGCAGCTGTTGGATGAGACAAACGAAAATGATTATAGAATGAAAGGCAGAGCTTCAGTCATGAAACCTTTGAAGGCTCTGTGATAACTGATAAAGGGTAACCTCCCTAGTACTACTTAAGTGTAGGTCATCTCGGGCTTTATTTTCTTGTGATCATGTGGTTGGGATGGTATATGTTAGGACATTTCAGTTAAAAATAAAGTATCTGTCTGTAGAAAATTTTTTATTTTGCAAATGTTTGCCAAAAAAAAACAACAGCCACCACAAAATCGAATGGATGACATAGTCTGAGTGAGTAGTTTATGAGACAGGAGTAATGAAGATACTTAAAAAAATTGAGATTGAGAGACTTCAGAACAATGTGAAGAATGTAGTAATGTTTTAAATTGTGAAACTTTAAGGGAACAGTATCCTTAGTCTTTTCCTGTTCAGCCCTGTCACTTGGATAAATTGGGAAAGGCATTTTAGGCATCCGCCTGTGGATAGCATGAACCCTGGACATGTATTAACCCACTTATATCTGTATTCTGAGCCTCAAATAGTTAAAGAAAAAGGATTTGTATTGTTTATTCCCTCAGTTTCTGTTCATAGGCACATTCTGGAGAGTGTTTTAAATGTATTTGTATTGTTTAATTTTGCATTTTGTTTTTCCATTGATCACTTGCATACGTTTGATCTTGTGATATTTCTAATTTCTAACTTTCTTATATTTTAAAGAATACCAAGGGACTGTAACCAGACTTCTTACAGTGGAGTCAGTCTCAACTCACTGTAACCTTATACGACAGTAAAATTGCCCCATAGGGTTTTCAAGGAATACCTGGTAGATTTGAAATGCTGACTTTTTGGTTAGGAGCACAGCTGTTAACTATTGTGCCACTAGAGCTCCTTAACACATACTCAGCAGATAAGATAAACTTATTTTGCTTTGGTAATGATTTCCTAACATGTTGACATTTACTTCAAAGAAAAGTTAAAAGTGAGGTTAATGACCTGTATCTTTTAATTTGTTGTATCTTTAGATTGTAAATGAATAGACCTGTTCCCCTTCTGTCTCTGAAAGAAGTGATATTTTAGTCTGTATAAGGCTTAGAAATTATCTTACATTTAAATCATGCATGGGAATTTTTTTTTTTACATTATTTAAGTGGTACATTAATCATTATTATAACTCAATGTGCAGATCTGGCTAATTTCTGTATAAAGGCTAAATTGTTTCAGGTTCTTTCTGTAGGCGTAAATTGAACCTTTAGTAGAGTGGATGTTTTCAGTCAGTCACTAGACAGTGGCTAGTCAATACAAAAACATTCTTTATTAGGAAGATACTACCCACCATCTCCAGGTGAGGGATCAGTCACCTGGACATGTTCTCCTTCTCAAATCAGCATTCTAAATTGATTACTAAATCACATGATAAATGTGGCATTTAAACAGAATCTTTCTAAAAGGTATAAAAGTTTAGGGGAAAAAACTGCTTCTCTGCTTTGTGATTGGTGTGTACATGTTTCTTTCAGAGCCAATTTTCAGTCTTTTTGCCTTTACCAACAAAGTCACTGCTGTGCACAGTAGAATTATTTGGTCTTGTGACTGGAGTCCTGATGGCAAGTATTTCTTCACAGGGAGTCGGGACAGAAAGGTAATTAAAGTGTGTGTGTGTGTGTGTATTTTTTTCTCCAAATGTAAAAGGTAATACTATAGAAAAGGTTAAATAAAGAAAAAATCCTGCCCCATCACAATTTTTTTTAATGAGTGTATATGTTTGTTTTTGTTCTTCATGTGCATTCATTTTTTTTTAAAGGCATTTCTTTTTAAATTCTGTGAGTCCATTTCTCTGAAACACCAAAGATGTGAAGAGAAGGCTTTCCAGACATATGACCTGTATCAGATGGCCCCAAAAGAAAGAAAATAGCCTTTTCTAAAATGAGTGATGACTACCTTTTTATTCAGTGGGTGTCGGGGAGAGAACTAAAGCTTTAAAAAAATCAAAACACATTAGTTAGTAGTATGTACTTGAACATAATGTTTGTCATTGTTTGGTGGGAAAATTTACACCCTACTCTCTCTTCCTACTGTCAACAATGTCCTTTTCTGCATCTCTTCTAAACAGAGATGGTGAGGCAGTTTAGCATTTACTTTTATCTTCCTGCCTTCTCCAATCGTAGACATGGTACCTGTTACAGAAGTGGGCAGCTAGTGCAGGCATGGCGTCACTTAGGGTATGCTATTGAGTGTTAGCATCCTAAGGACTTTTGTGTAACACTGTCACTTCAGTTTCTCCCCCTCTTGTTTATTTGACTACACAGTGCTAGGTGCTGAGGAGGCAGAACTGTTTCTGCCCTCCAGAGTCACCATCAGGAGAAGATGGCTCAGCTGCGTCTCCCAGGAATGTGTAGGGTTTGAAATGGATGCAGTATCACTCTGCACACTCCAGGAAAACTTAGTGTTCAGGATCTTGCGTTGGCCTACATTTTGTCACTGTTGTCTGTTGTACTGCTCTCCATTTCTTTGTGACCAATCATATACCGTTGAGACATGAGCTTCCAAGGGTATCGTCAAAGTTAACTACTCCTGACAGCTGAAGTGGTTCTCTGAGCAGTGAGTGGTGTAGAGGAGAGCTAGGGACTTGATTGGTGCCCATAAATTCTGTGGCAACTCCTTGAGTAGGTGCATGGATTCTCAGTGAGGACATGACTTGATGGACTCTCACTGGATCAGAATGGGTTTCATGAGTATAGGAGCATTCTAGACACCCTTCTGGTCTGTAGACTGAGATAGCTCATCTTTGGACAGCACAGTTAAGTAAATAGTTGAAGTCTTATAGACTTGTGTCTTCTACATTGTGGCCTCTATCTCAAGTTTGAAATATTCTGAAGCACTGGAACATCGTATACAGATATAAATGCCATTTCAAAAAAAACATCTGAGTAAATATTTTACATCGTTTATGCCATCAAAATCTTCTCCAGTGCATTGCTAGAAACCCTTTAAGGAGAAATCTTGACGTAGTTTGGTATGTCTGATGTTTAGGTGGTTGCCTGGGGTGAGTGTGACGCCAGTGATGACTCTGTAGAGCACAGCATTGGTCCCTGCTCCTCAGTCCTGGACGTTGGTGGGGCTGTGACAGCCGTCAGTGTCTGCCCAGTGCTTAACCCTTCCCAGTGGTGAGTCTCTGTGTGGGGCTTAGTTTTGTTTTCTTTAAGAGGACCACTTGGTTTCTCAGTATTTAGCCTTATTATAATTTTATTTGTGGGTTCTCTTAGCTTCTGAGTTACTGATTTTTTCATAATGCTTATAAGAATTCTAAATTGATAGAACTATGATTCTGAGTGGTGAAACAGCGTAGAAATGTTACCCAAGCTTCTAGAGTAACCAAGCCCAGGATTGTAGTGTTCTGTCTGCCACAAGTGTCTCTATCTCTAGTAGAACTAGGATTCCTTCAGCAGCTGTAGAAATGATGGCTTGAGGGACTCACTAGCCAAAGTCAGATGAGAATGTGAGTGCAGTCTGAAGAAGGGAGGCTCCTTGAGAGCACGGTAGAGGAAGACTCTCTTGCCTGGACTGAAGCTTCCAGAGTTCTTTGCAAGATAGGGGAAACTGAAAATGCCATGAAAAACTGCTTTAGAGTGATGATGATAGGTAACAGAATTTCATGCTAAATTAATTGCTCTTTTCTCTCCCTCTCCCCCCTTAAAAACAGCTATGTTGTTGCGATAGGATTAGAATGTGGAAGGATTTGTTTGTATAGCTGGAAAAAGACTGATCAAATTCCAGAAATAAATGACTGGACCTGCTGTGTAGAAACAAGTCAAAGGTACTTTCTTACTATTTTTATGTCCATCAGCTTAAATAGAAATTGTGGCATCTTTAGCAGTGAATTTCATGGCCTTTTGTGTGGAGAGGGACATCAGTCTCTCCTGTGTGCTCACCATTAAGTGCAGTCTCTGTTATGTGGTAATCTCTTTTTAAATTGATTTCTGACTATATCCCACTTCGTTTTCTAAGTTTGCTTGTCTAAATTGTGTGTGTGCAGAACACTGCCTTTGCGACAGTACCATTTGAGACAAAAGTAATTTTCATAAAGACATTGTTACTGTTGTAAAAAAAAAATACATAGAACCATTACTAATTCTGTAAGTCCCACATTTACAGTTCAGTGGCATTGATTCCATTCTTATGTTGTGTGACCTTGAATCGCTGTCCAGTAAAGGCATGTTTTAACAGCACCCTTTTAGAATTTAGTTATGGTAGATTCTTAATAAAATCTGATTCTTTGAAATGTTATAGACAGCATTTGGTAGCCACGCCGTTGCCTTTGAACCCCTGGCCCATGTCTCCTGATGGAGCAAACTCAGCAGTCTCTGAAAACCCATGATTGACTTTCAGAGTGCTCCCTCAGCCTCTCTTTTAAGAGACCTCGTCACCTGAGCCAGCCTAGAAAGTCTGTCATTTACAGTTTCATCTCCTATGCCCTGCCCTGCACACAACTATGTAGATACCAGAGATAATTTTTTAATCTACCTTTACTCACTGTATTCTCAAAAAGATCTAAACTTTTTGAAAAGCCATTAACATCATTCTTTGTTGTATTTTCTTAGAATTCTCTGACCTTCATAAATGATTACAGTTCAGAATAGAACTTCAGGTATACCAAATTGTAGTACCATGATGAGGATGATTGGCTGAATGGAAGTCTTGTGGACACGTCTTTATAAAATGTATTAAGTGGAGCTTGTCTCCACGTCAGCAAAGGCATTAGTACTCACTGTGATTATATTTATTAAAATGAGGTTCTGCCTTTATTGCTGCTGCCCTCTTGGCTTCCCTCCCACATCTCTGATCTCAGATTTAGCAGCCAAAGGAGTTTTCACTGCAAGAGGACATGCACAGGTGTGAGGTTTTCATCTTGAGAGCATTTTTGGGGGATTACTTATAGTGACTTAGGATTCACACAGTGGAACCAACTCTTAACCACCTTATATTACTTGGATTGCTGGTATTCTTCTTAAAAAAATAGATAGTATTTTTCAAATTAGAGAATTTTTTTTTTTTTTTTGCTGATAGTGAGATACAAAGGTAACATAAACATACATAGCCTTTTAAGTTGGTTCCCCAAACTCCATGTGTTCTAAATGTAATGTGTTAACACTCTGGGTTTAAATTTTAAATAGCCAACTAAACAGTCACTCAGAGTAACTCCCCT
Source organism: Heterohyrax brucei (assembly GCA_028571685.1). Classification (NCBI taxonomy): domain Eukaryota; kingdom Metazoa; phylum Chordata; class Mammalia; order Hyracoidea; family Procaviidae; genus Heterohyrax; species Heterohyrax brucei. Next base: position 45,780,944 of record CM053152.1, read on the forward strand.
GGGAAACAATGTATTGTTTATACTGTTCCAGTGATATCACTGCTTTATATCATTCTTTTTATGAAACAGGGAACTTTTAACGTTGATCAATAAAATATTTTTGGAACTGCTCTTTAGGAATTATACTCACATCTAGCTTATTAGCCACAAAAGAAAGAAAATAATACCTTTCATGGTTTTACCAATTTTATTTTATTGTATTTTAAGTGAAAGTTTATAATCCAATTTGTCATACAAAAACTCACCCACACTGCTATGTAACACCAGTTGCTTTCCCCACCTGTTGACGGCACACCCTTCCTTGCCACTTTGTATTCCCCAGTTCCATCAGCTAGTTCCCATTCCACTCTGCCCTCTCATTTCGACTCTGGACAGGAGCTGCCTGGTAGCCTCATGTATCAACTTAATCAAAGAGGCACACTTTTCACCAGTATCATTTTATGTCTTACAGTCCAGTCAAATCTTTGTCTGAGGAGTTGGCTTCTGGAATGGTTTCCATTCTAGGCTAACAGAGATGTGGGGGCCATGTCTTCCAGGGCCATCAAGTCTGGTCATTTTAATCAAGTTCAAGTTTTGCACACCTGTTTTTCTCCCACTACATCAGGAACTTTGTTGTGTTCCCTGTCATTGGTGTCGGCCATACACCATCTAATTCTAATCTCATACTGATGTAGTCTCTGCATCATACGGCCCTTCCTGTCTCTTGGGCTGATATCTTCTTTATGTCTTTGGTGTCTTCCGTTGTCCTTTGATCCAGGTGGGTTGGAACCAGTTGATGCTATGTAGATGGCTGCTTGCTAGCTTTTAAAACCCTAGATGCCACTCACTAAAGTGGGATACAGAACCTTTTCCTAAACTTCGTTATGCCCCTGCTTCTTGTACCCTCAAGGTATTTGCTTGTATTTACGAAATTTCTTAGCTTTTGGTTTGGTTCAGCTTTGTTTACCTCCCCTTTGCTACGTGCTGTCCCTCCCTTCACCTAACCTAATTCGTGTCCCCTGTGTAATCAAGGAGTACTACTCTCTTTCACTCCTCACCCTTGTAACCATCAAAGACTATTTTTTGCCTGGTACTCACTTTATTTTTTAAGCTTTGCATTCATTTTGTTTATAAAGCTCAGCTCCAAACAACTCTTGGCTACTTTCAGTAGTCAGATTCACCCTCAAAGGAAGATGAGCTGCTCTTAAGAACGTTCATTATAGTCTGTGTAATCTGGAAGTGTTTCCTTTCTAAGAATGACAGAAAACATTGTGGTACAGCATCCTTGTTGAAGTCTGTCAACTTTCTAGAGTGACCACTGGCAAGGGCTCAGTCCTTAGGTGTGTTGATTTTAAAATGTGTTTCATTACTTCCAGGTGATCCTTTACTCATATATTTGTACTCATATCTTTGTATCCTGAGAGTGCATCTGGTGACAGGGATTTTCAGCACCTGAAAACGGGATTTGTTTGCTCTGGTGGTATTTTTAGTATTTACTACCTGACTTAAGTTTTTTACTTTATTCCTATTTGATTTGGGTATCTGCTGATTTGCAGGTTAAATTTGTGGAGGATGTTGCATTTTGTGTTTATTAATCTATGTTTGTAGCATTCTAGATAGGCCATTTGTGTATGTTGGGGTGGTGGGTTAATATGAGTGTGTTGGTCATGCAGTTCAAGGTCACACTGGAGACCAAGATTGTTTTGCTCTGTGACTCAGGGAAGTTCATTGAGTTTTGCCACTTTTTTTGTTGTTGTTTGGTGCCATCACATTGGTTCCAACTCAAAGTGACTCTGTGTACAACAGAATGAAACACTTCCTGGCCCTGCACAAGGCCCACAGTCATTGTTATGCTTCAGTTCATTGCTGGAGCCACTGTGTCAGTCCATCTTGTTGAGGGTCTTCCTCTTTTCACTGACTCTGTGCCGTACCAAGCATGATGTCTTCTGTAGGAATTGATCTCTTCTGACAACATATCCAAAGTATGTAAGATGTACTCTCGCCATCTTTGCTTCTAAGGAGCCTTCTGGTTGTGTGTCTTCCAGGACAGATTCATTCTTCTGGCAGTCTGTGGTCTGTTGAGTATTCTTCTCCATCACCACAGTTCAGAGGTGTCATTTCTTTTTCTGTCTTCCTTACTGATTGTCCAGCTTTTGCATGCATATGATACGATTGAAAATATAGTAGCTTGGGTCAGATGCACCTTAGTTTTCAAGGTGGTCTCTGCTTTTCAACACTTCAAAGAGGTCTTTTGCATCAGATTTTGTAGTGATTTGGGTGCACTTATGTTATATGGTGACTTGGGGGCAGTGCATCTTTTGATTTCTTGGCAGCTGCTTCCATGGGTGTTGAATGTAGATCCAAGTAAAATGAAATCTTTGACAGCCTCAAACTTTTCTCCATTTATGATGAAGTTGCTTATTGGTCCAGTTGTGAGGATTTTTCTTTTCTTGAGGTGTAATCTACACTGAAGGCTATGATCTTTGATCTTCATCAATGAGTGTTTCAAATCCTCTTCACTTTGAGCGAGTTAGGTTGTATCATCTGCATATTACAGGTTGGTAGTGAATCTTCTTCCAATCCTGGTACCCTATTCTTCTTGAAAAAGTCCAGCTTCGTGGATTATTTGCTCAGTATACAGATTGAATAGGTATGGTGAAAGGATACAACCTTGGTGTACACCTTTCATATCTTTCTTTATCCAGCAGTAAAATATGTGAGTTCCAGCTATCTCACAGAGATGCCAAAAGACTAGAAGGATAAAAAGTATGTTGTGAAGTTGGAATTCTTAATTTACAAATACATATATATTTTTAGTGTTGCCTGTTAATAACAATTTTAGGAATTCTCTGATTATTAAAATATAGTTTGACAGAAATTCCTTGTTATTTCTTGCTCTTTTTGCTAGCATCAGTGGACAGTAAGTAAGAAATTTATCTAGTGTGATAGTTTATAGTAAAAAGAATAAAGTGTTTTCAGGATTAAAATATTAATTGATGGTATTTAAAGACTGTATAGTTTTAGATTTGACTTCCATTTTGTTAGAAACTTGAGCAAAAAGAGCATGCTAATGAAGTTATATCCAGGTGAGCACTTAGTAAAATGTTTACAGTCACAGTGCACAGTCATTTCATGCTTTCTTTATCTTTGTTACAGCCAAAGTCACACACTTGCTATCAAAAAGTTATGCTGGAAGAATTGTAATGGAAAAACTGAAGAGAATGAAGCAGAAAGTGCTGAGTGGTTGCACTTTGCCAGTTGTGGTGAAGATCATACTGTGAAGATATACAGAGTTAACAGATGTGCACTGTAGTGGGCTAAATAAATAACTACAAGTACCTTAAGTAATATAGTCATTGGTGTCTCGAAGTATTTATTATGGAAATACATAACCTTTCTCTTTAGAATTCAGTTTCATTTTTAAGTCACTATAGCAGTCGCCTTTATTTGGGTTATAGATCCTTTGAAAATCTGATGAAAGCTATAGATCCTTTCCCAAAAATTGTTACGTATGCTCATACACCAGAACCTTGCACATACCAGGAAATCATGGACCTGCAGACATGCACCCATGGGGTCCAGATTAAGAAAGCCTGTCCTTTCCTATTTATTACTGAATGTTCCTAATTCTTTGTTATTTTGGGTCTCCTCTTTTCATGTGTCCCTGTTTGGAACATTTCATTATTTACTACCCTCTTCAGAGGAAGGGCATAGAAAATTTAAAAAAAGGAAATCCAGCATACTTAATTTTTATGTGAACAGCTTTTGTAAATAAACATACTTCATAAAGTATGCAAACTCATGACTCCTTCCTAGGACACACCAATAATTCTAGGAATTTGGCAGGAAGTTGTGAATTTGAACTTCAGTGGATTGTTTCCCTTATTTTTTATAAATACATAGATTCTTCTTTTAGGGTGTGATTTAGAGTAGAAACTCCTGACATTTAAATAGATAGGTGTAGGTGCAAAAACAGTAGAAGTCTGAATCATCTGAACTGAAGTGGTAGCTGAAGTCATGAGAGTGAAGAATATCCCCCAAGAGAATGTATAGCAGGAACAGAGAGAAGTGGGTGCTGTAACAGTATGTTGGGGTGTGTTATGGTTAAAAGGGCCAGGAAGGTTGGACAGCTTGTGGGTTGGATGGAGAATGCTTGAGGGAGGATATGAGAGGTGGCGATGAAGATCGGTATGAGGGTGGAGGCTTCGAACAGAGTCATCTGACAAGTGGGCACTGAGATGCATCCTGCACATAATGAACATGCTGAAAGAAGAGGGAGCGGATGAATACTTCTTTGGTGGGAGTTTTTAACTTTCCTAGTAGCTACATAATAACAGTAAAAGAAACAGGTGAGCTTTCTTTTAATAATGTATTTCCTTTAACAGCATATCCAGAAATATTACCATTTCAACATACAGTCATTGGGATATTTTACATTTACAGGTTATTTCACATGCTTGATAGCATACGAGGCTAGTGAACCATGCAGTTCTACAGGATAGAATCTGTTGTCTTATGTCCTCAGCCAGGTGCGTGTTTGAGAGAGAGTTTAACCTTGGAGGCTGAGTTCCTAGTTGGTTATTGTTTTGCCAGTTGAGTTTGAATAGCACAATTTTCCCAAGTCATCCTGAAACATTGTTTCCAGAGAAACACCAACTCCACCTGCTGCAAGGCCCAATCACTGAGACTGGTGGTTAGGGTGAATTAAGTCAAAGATTTTGTGTGCTGCTGTACACAAAGTGGCAGAGGGGACTAGCTCCTCTGAAACCCTGCCCAACCTGTTGTTTCATGCAAGAGTTTTTAAGGGATGAGGTTACATGCTAAGATCAGAGGTAAGGAATTCAAGGGGTTAGGGAATATGCTTTGAAGAGGAATCTGAGTTTCTTCAATCCTTTTGATCTTTTTAGGCTATTGGAGTGGTAAGGTACCAGGCGCCACCTGGGGCTGCAGTGTCACAGGCCATTATTAGTCTTTCAGGCTGCAGCATCAGGTTTGGGCACCAGTTCAGTCACCTGGAAGGGAAAACTCAAATCATTGGCTATGCCCTCCTGCCCTCCCTAGTTTTTTTTTTCTGTTTTAAGTTATCAGCTGTCGGCTTGAAGCCCAATTACCGGGGCAGGAGGTGCTGCCCCCGGCCCACAGTGAAATTGCTGAATTCTTGCCATTGTTTTTCAAGGCTGTGAGTTCTCCTCTTGGCATAGACATCTGGGCCCTGTGCAATGTGAATGTTATGTTTCCCAAGGAGGGTTGGGGCAATTGCTTTGTAGCAAAGCCACTCAAGTTTCCAGCCGCAGTTCCCCCCTTTTGCTAGAACTATGCTTTTCAGGCCTCCGGCTTCAGCATCTTCCTCATTAATCACCTATATAATTCAATTCAGTAAGTGTTCAGAGGATTTGCTGTGTACCTGGCAGTCTGCATAACAATCAATACGTTACCTACTCATGTCTTAAATCTGCTAAAAGAATACCAGTTGAGGTTCCCCTGGGAGCATGACCCCTATGCTGCCTCTGATCATAAATCATCACTGAGGTCAACTCTTCAGACAGGAATGGATTGGACTTGGGGACACAGAATGTTCATATCGTGTGTGCACTTTATGGTTCTGTGCATCTGTAGGATGTTGTCTTACTGGCCTCTTAGTAGAGGTGAGTGGAGAGGAGGGGACAGGAGATTGTTAAGAGGATATGACATGTATAAAATGGAAAGGAGTGTGCTGTCACCGTGCAGGGAGAGCAGAAGGAGCTGTAGATAGGCAGACATGCAAATTTAAGCAGGATTGTACACTTGAACTCAATCAAAATAATAATAAAATACCAGTTGAGCCATATTTTAGTAATTCACAACATAAACAGCAAATGATAGTGTTTGGAACTTTACTCCAGAGAAGCTGAGGAATATTTCAGAATCCCCAACAAGGATCCTTTCCATTCCCTCTGTGGACACTTCATTCTCTGTTTATCTCACAGCATCAAATTTCACCTTAAATAGTTGCTGTCTTCTGACCTTTACAGCTTAGAGGTGATTGGATTGTTTTGTGTATGGGTTTGCCTGGGACAGCAGGGAACCAAATCTCCACAGTATCTCCCTCCCACCAACCTCAGGAAAAGCAGAATTGGCCACTGATTCCAAAGGGAGGTGAAATTGGAGGCGGGACCATGCAAACCCAGGAATAAAGAATAGAAGCATCAATAAAGACTAAAAACAAAATTATTCCTTCCTGTCCTAAATTATGAATCTTAAAGGCAACCTTAAGAAAAGTTGCCTGTAAGAGTTTCCACTGCTGTCTGCTGGGTTGTGTATGTGGTGATTTGAAGAGAGGGTTGAGACTTCTCTTTCTTGCAGTAGGGTTTCAAAGTCTCAGGAGTGCTTCTTAACTTCATTCTACATCAGAACTACCCAGGTTTGTTAAACCAGGCTGTTGGGCTCCACATTCAGAGTTTTTACTTTAGTGTGTCTGGTGTGAGGGTCTGATAATTTGCATTTCTGACAGGTTCCCTGTACCCCAGTAGGCAGGGGAAAGCCACCTTGTGACTGTCTTGGACATGTCCATCTACAGTTACAAGAACCTTAAGACCACAAGATTATTTGTCCTATAGCTGAAGGCAGGGTTAGTCTTACTGAGACCACATGGCTGCTTTCTGTAGAGTGGTTTTCCAAAACTCAGGGGCAGTGTATGCTGGGTAGGCAACCAATGAGAGCTCACTCTGCTAGCCTGCTACAGCCTGAATCCCTTGGCATGAAATTTATTTTTTCACTCTCCACAGTGTCTAGCACAGTGTTGCACATAAAGCCACTGCTGTCGAGTCAATTCTTACAGTGATGCTGTAGGACAGAGTAGAACTCCATGGAGTTGCCAAGGAGTGGCTGATACATTTCAACTGCTGACCTCTTAGCAACTGAACTGCTAATTCTTCACCAGGACTCTCTATTGCACATAATAGGGAGTAAGTGCTGAATTCAAGGATGGGTAAATTTGACAACACAGATGACTGGCAGAGGAAGCCTTCTCAGTGTAATCCAGTTGAGTAAATAGAACACTTGATAATAAGATTCCCTGTCTAGATGGCTTAAAGGGACAAAGCGGGAGGAAAGGTCTCAGGGTCCCTGTCCTTGAATGAACACAGTGAGAAGCTGAGCCTTAAGGAAGACAACCCTGAGCACTCCTCTCTCACTCCCACAGTTTGACTAGTACTGGTGGGTTTTGTTGTTTTTGAACATTGTGTTAGATATAACGGGAGCCTTGTTCCCAAATACATCATGATTTCCAGCTGCCCTTTTAGCTCCTTTCATAGAAAAGGTCTCCTGTGACTAATAGGAAAGCTTCCTGGGGTTTTTGCTGTTTTACTGTTCTCAAGATATTACTAGCAGATGCTGCCAGGCTTTGCTGAGAGATGTCTTATTGCTGTGTCTTATTCCTGCTGTATGGGCCATCTACTGACTTCCTAGATACCAGAATATCTAGGTCAATGAATAGGTTCTCATTGTTAGGGGGTAAAACTTGAGAGGGCTGTAAGTAGGAGCTGAAAGCTCAAACCTCGAGAGGGCTGTAAGTAGGAGCTGAAAGCTCAAACCTGTGATGCCAGGGACCTTATTAGCATGGGCCAAACTTAGTTCTCCAAGGCACCAGGGTCGGCACCTGGGCCAGAAGAGAGGCACTCCTCTAGCAAGGCCTAAAGGTCATTAGTGAGCATACATGTTAGACATTGACTGGTGGGACCTGGAGGTTCTACTTCAGGCAGGAGTGAGACCCAAACAGTCTGGTTTCTGATGGTATCTTTCTGGAAGGGAAGACCCAAGGAATTTTGGCTAAGTGCACCTAGATTGCAGTTAGAGGCTGAGGCTCCCACATGTCCCCACCCTCTACCCCTTCCTTCCTCGTTGATCATTATGGATCAGTTCAAAGTCTTCCTCCTTTGGGGTGCCTTCCCCAGACCCTTTGGTTGGAAGTAGCTCCATCCTCTCCTGCAGTGTTACACTTGCATCCTGAAGTAGCCACCAGGCACTCATATCTCTTTGTGAACAGTTACACAGGGGTTGGGTTCCCTACTCAGTTATAGGAACAGCATTGTTAAACCCTCCTACGCATGTTGCCATGAGTCAGCATTGACTGGACAGCAGTGGGGTTTTTGTGGTTTTTTTTAAAGCATATAGTGCCTGGTGTGTAAAACTATTCCTTGACTAAATGATAGTTTTAGTGACCTTTGAATCTTGGCTCATTCACCAGGGCAAGATTGTCCTAAAGTAGCACACCTGTGGATCTGTGATTTGTTACTATGCGACTTAGAGATGGGGAAGCTGAGGCCTGACAACCACAGTGGCTAGGACCAGAGAGGTGGCAGAGCACAGTGAACTTGCAGGCTCCAGAGACTGACTTCTCAGGTGGTGGTCTGTCTTCTTTGGTCTTGCCGCCTTGAGCAAATTTCCCCATCTGTAAAAGCTACCTCACAGGTCTGACTTTTAATTACTGAGTGAATAGTACAAGTGTGCCCGTGTCCAGTGCAGTGCTTCGCACACAGCGAGGGTAGCTCTTCTCATTACCCCAAGTCACATTTACAGCAGGGGGCACAGTGGAGAGGTGCCAAGACACCGTTCAAGATGATTGCTGATAATATATATTACTAGAAGGTACAATGGGGAGGCGAGGTGATGCTGGTGAGCACGTATCAGCCTTCATTCATCAATCCATTCATTCATCAAAACAAGGCCCTGAGAGCTCTGCGGTGAGACAGCTGTGACCAACTATAGTCAGAAACCACAAGGCCAGGAGGCGCCCAGGACACCGACTCCAGCGCTGCAGCCTTTTGATGGGGTGGCCGCAGCCGCGGTGATATAAGGCCCTGCGGAGGCCATTTCTCAAGACTTGACACTTTCGACCTGTGGGTCAGATAGCTGGCGGGGGAAGGGTGCTGCGAGAGGCCCTCAGGCTCTGCCACAAGGGAATGGTACCCCAGGGCCTCCCTTTAAGCAGGCAGACACTGAGCCGGGGAATCTGAGCATCATTACGCATCTCGGCGTCTGTGGCTCACACCTTGGGCGATGCGCACTGGCGGTAGCACCAGCCTTCAGCCTGGGCGTCCTTCCCACCCGGTCCCACAGCGGTCTGCTCCAAGAGCAAGCTGCCCGTGCCTTGCTCCCCACCTTGGATCCCCACAGGTCCGCAGTTGAGCCCCGTCACCTAGGGCCCTAACACATCTCCCTACCCTAGCGGCGGGCCCTTCGCCTGGGTTCGTACCTGGGTCTGACTTCGTGGCAGTGCCCTTTCACCTCTCACTGGGCCCCACAGCTCCCGCACGCGGTTTGGTCGGTCCTGCACTCTTGCCGCAAGGAAGCTGGGACAGAGGTGCTCCGCCACAGTCACCCCCGGTGCAAGGCCGAGGAGGAGGAGACTTGGTCCCGGCCGCACCCAGCTTCCGGGTTTGCGCTGTGCGCGCTCGCTGAGAAAAGGTTAACCTGCGTCGTAGTTTCTTGTGTTTTTGTTTTTCCCTCTCTTGCACTCTTTGCCCAGCTGGTTCTCTGAAACGCCGGCGCCTGCCCGACTGAGGACCAGCGGCCGGCAGTCTGGTTGCAAACGCCTCGCGCGCTCTGCGACGCTTGTCCCCGCTAGCGGTGAGAGTCCGGAGCTGGTACCGGGCTAGGGCAGGACCAGCCCGGCGGGAAGAACTTCGCGTTCCAGGAGGCCGAGCAACAAGAAGAAACCTGTTGCTTCTCCCACCTCGCTCTCCGTGGGACAAATGAGCACTTCGTATTTGGCGTCTGGTGCATCGCCGCAGGTTCCACGGGGAAGTCGTTTAACAGGGAAACAAAAGCTAGCACACGGAACCAAAACCAAACTGACTGCCGTCGAGTCCATTCCGACCCATAGCGACCCTATAGGACGGAGTAGAACTGCCCCAAAGAGTTTCCAAGGAGCGCCTGGTGGTTTCAGCTGTCGACGTTTTAGTTAGCCGAGGTCGCTCGTAACCGCTACGCCACCAGATGGGAAGAGTGCATCGAAGAAACGAAACGCCTGGAGTCAGCGGCCGCCCAGTGAGTCAGCGGGGTGGCGCTGCTGCCGGGGCGGAGTCGCCGGGCGGCTCTCACGCACTTTCCAAGGCCCTGTTGATCCGGACAGCACCGCGGAGGACCTCGCCCATGGCCGGTCGGGGGTCGCAGCCGGGGGCCGAGCTTCTGGACTTCGCTCAGTTCCGGGACTCGAGCTCGCCGCGCCTCGCCTATGGCTACGGGCACCGCAGCCTGCGCGAGCTGCGGGAGCGTGAATTCGGTCGCCTGTCAGGTGAGGAGGAGTTGGGTGGGCGGCAGCGGGCGTGACTGGGCACCTGCATGGAGGCGGCCGCGCAGCCATGCCGTTTCTGGAACCGACGTGGAAAGAACGTGTGCTCCAGGTGTGAGCGTAGTTGACTAGGATTACCGGGAGACATCAGTCCACACAACCACTTGGTGAACGCGGCTCTCTGAGGTCCCACTTGGCAGGGCAAGACTTCTTGTTCCTTTGACGTCTAAGTGGCGGAGGCCCACCTAATCGTCTTTCACCTTTTTCCGCCCTCACTGAGCAAGGATTAGAATTCTCTTTGCCATCGTTTGCCCGGAGATGCCCCCACTCTGGAGGTCCTACCGGAGCTGGGCACAACTGCTTGGATGGTCACCTGGAGGTAGGAGCGCGGTGGGCGGCCAGAGCACCAGATTGGGGTCCTGACTTGACCTGTTCATGGGGCAGAGATCTCTAGGGGCTGCATGGCCCATTCCCCTGGGATTGACCACAAGCAGCTTTCATTTTCGAAGCTTTATTTTTCTTGCTGTGTTGAGTCAAAGCAATGCCCCCTAGAGCTGGCTCAGAGAATTAATGAATTGTGCAATGCGAGAAAGTACCGGGGTGCTTGCTGGACTTGGGGACAGGGATCACGTTGTGCCTTTGCGTTTTCAAGATGAAGGGCTGTAAAGAGGTACAGGCTTATTAAATTGAAATCAAGCTCGGTGTGGACCTGTGGCCAGCCCCAATCCGCTGCAGCTGTGGGGGCAAGGAGCTGGGAATTCTTCCTCGAACTTCAGTGTCAGGTGCCCAACAGTGAGGGAGAGGCCACAGGTTAAGTGGGCAGGCACAAGGTTTTTGGGTGTATTTATTCTGTCATGATGAACAAATGGCAACAGCTAACCTACCTGCCAACTTCAGTCGAAGTTGTCAAGGATTTCATTTTACTTGGATCTACAATCAATGGCCATGACAGCAGCAATCAAGAAATCAAAGCACACATCACACTGGGCAGATTTTAGACTTCTAAAAAAAAGCAGAAATATCACTTTGAGGACTAAGGTATGCCTGGTCCAAGTTGTGGTGCTTACATTCGCCTTATATATGTGTGCGGAAGGTGGACAACAAATAAAGACGGCCACAGAAGAATTGATGCCTTTGAACTACGGCATTGACAAAGAATACTGAATATACCATGTGCAGCCAGAAGAACAAACACATCTTTCCTGGAAGAAGTACATCCAGCATACTGCTGAGAAGCAAGGATGGCAAGACTTCATCTTACAGACTTTGGGCACATTATCAGGAGGGACCAGTCCCTGGAGAAGGACATCACACTTGGTAAAGTCTGTGAAAGAGGAAGTCTGCTCAATGAGGTAGACTGACACTGTGGATGCCAACGGTGGGCTCAAACATAGCCACGACTGTGAAGTTGCTGCAGGACTGGGCAGTGTTTCATTCCATTGTACATAGAATCAGTATGTGCTGGAAACAACTCATGACACATAACAACAACCTACTTATGAAGGAGACCTGGCAGCACAGTGGTTAAAGTGCTTGGCTGCCAACCAAAAAGTTAGCAGTTTGAACCCATTCTGTGGGAGAAAGGTGTGGCTGTCTGCTTCTGTAAAATTAAAGCTTTGGAAACCCAAAGGACAATTCTAATCTGTCCTATAGGGTCACCATGTGTCAGAATCACTCCACAGTGATGGGTTTTATCTGGCTTGAGGCAGAACAGTATGTATGACTTACATGTCATTCATCAGGCCAAAGATTTCAGCTCTGAAGGCTGTGTCCTCCTTCAGTGTGACCCCTTTTTCTGTTTAAGAAGAAAGAGTCCAGAGGGCGACAGAGGGCCTCCTGGCAGCCTCTTGCTGTTTCCTCGACTTCTTCACAGTGGGCACATTCACCTGTTAGAGGTAGCCCCTGGGTTGTTCTGTTTCCGCATTCTTCCTATGAGCTTTTTATTATGGAAATTTCCTTCACACAGAATTAGAGTCTAGTGCAATGGACACCCAGAAGGTGTGGTAGGAGGAGGTTCCCCATTCTTTTAAAGCAAATCCTAGAGGCTGTATCATTCAGTTAGTAATTATTTCAGCACCACACCTATTTAATTTCCTACATCCCCTCAGGCTAATCCCTCACCCCCATCACTTACTGGCCTTCCCCTCAGTACTACCCTGCCAAGGTAGAGCTAAATTCTAGGTCACTCCCTGAAATGCAGATTTTATTAATCTGTTGGATTTCACAGTGCTGGAGTTTCATCAGTTTAAACAGCTTACTTTTTCATTTTGGTCTGCTAAATTTTGTATAATATCTAGGAGGGCTGTATATATAATTCTTTTGTAGTAGACCTCTGAAAGTTTCAGAAAGTCTTCTTCATCTGGGAAGTTCTTTGCTTCTTTCTTTTTGGAGCTCCCTGGAGCCATGGTTGGATTTTTCCATTAGTGTCGGGCCAAGACCTGTTGCTTTTGGGGCTTCTGGAGGTTATTTAGTTTCTCTCATGTTGCCTTAATAGGAGCTGAAATAGAAGTTGATCACCAGTTACCTCTATGTACTCCAGTGCCTGGGCCCCGTGGAATCTCTGTGATAGCAGGCTCTACCTCCTGGCTGGTGAAGACACAGCCCCACTTATGGAGTCACTGGGAGGCCGTCAACTCAACCCTACATTGTGGGTCAGTCAGGATTGGAAGAGATGCCATCAGGCTGCATCACAGTTATTTCTCTAGGTAGTCTTATTTTGAAAGGTAAAAGCTATCTGACAGCTTCTAAAAACAGCCAGGCTGTCAGGTGTGCAAACCCCTCTTTCCAGCTTGCAATGGAGGCACCTCTATATCTGTCCCCAGATGCTGTGATCTAGGTCAAAGTATGGACAGGCTACTGCCCTGCTGTCATCAGGTGCCGGGCTCTATCTGAAGGGTAAACTGGGCTAAACACAGTTTTCCTTCTGCAGAAGCACCCCCCAGGCTGGCACTGCCTCCTAGCCTGGGACTTAGCCCCCACTGAGACCTCCGTTTGGATACCTCTGCCTCCCAGTCTGACAAGATGGAGTCCCGCAGAGGCTCTCCCGCTCGCTGGGAAATAGCCAAATCAATGGTGGAGGTTCAGAAAGAGGGCTAGAGGGGTCGTGGTGCTCAGAGTCCAGAGCCAGGCTCTCAAAGTGTGGCTATTCCACCCACTGGTCACGTCAGTGTGACAGAACTTTGCTGTCAGTTAAGCCTAATTGCTGCCACAGGCTAACAAAAAGGAAAAAAAAATTAAAACTGGTAGTAACCTTCAGTCCGTGAGAGCCAGCCATTCACCAAGGGTGGGGGTCAGTGAAAGAGAAGTTTCCCGTTCAGTGGCAAGTAGTTCAAAATGACAGTCCTATGCCATGTCCTAGGACTCACTGGGTGTCCGGAAGGCTCTGTTTAATTGTCAATCCTGGCCTCAGTTTTCAGAGGGAGTTAAGGAGACATATGGCTAGTCCATCTTGACGCTGCCCCCCTGAAATGCATATCTTAGATGTGATAGCCAGGATCCCAGCCAGCCTTCAGATACCCTTTATGTTTGCATTCTTTCGTTTATTTTTAGGGCAAGTCCCCAGCATTATCTCTACATTGTGGGTAAAGTAAGCTGTAGCTCACCTGTGGGAGGCTTAGAACATAAAATCCATTTTCTCATAGAAACAACTGAACTGGAGAGAGGGTAGGGAAAAACAAAAAATGGAAAAACAAAATAATATAACCTTCCCTACTCCCTCCTCCCCACTCTCCTCTTGCCTCCTTGTTTTTCTGCAGATTTGATAGGTTGTCTGGCTAAGTAGCTCTGGACAATTAAATGCGTAACTCAAGTGCTGAGATGTGTTGCCTGCTATTGGGATGGAATATGGTTCAAATGGTTCTTGAGGCCTCAGGTTACTAACTGATAAGCACTTTTGCTGCTTGGAGCAGAAAACGAGGGAGCATTACATAGAAGAGACACTGGAATTCCTTTTCTTGAAGAAAACTTTCTTTGTGGAATGTTTACTCTGCCAGGCGCTGAAATGGGTATCATCTACAACTCCCTTGACGCTCATCACTATTGCAGTGAAAAGACAGGGTGCAGAAAGGCTAGTGGTGGAGCCAACACCCAGTACAGGTTGGCTGACTTGAGTTTTGCACTTCAGCACTATGCTGCCCTTCTAAGAGCAGGACAGAGTGTCTATGGCTGATCTAACGTGGTTGCCTGCTTCACAGCGTTAACTGTCGGACCAAAATAGCCTTCTCCCAAGTATCCTCCTGGCCCTGCAGGAAACAGTGAGCAGGATAGTGGACGGGGTGTGTGGTACTGCCTAGCAGCCTCTCATACATGTACCTGACATAGTTTATGTTGATTTGTTTATGGCCTTTGTCTGCCACTGTCATGTTAGGTCCTAGTCGCTGTTTATCTGAAGTACTTGGAACAGTGCCTAGTACACAGTATATGAGCAATAAATGTTTCCTGACTCTTAAAAACACTCACTGAACTGGGAAACTTAATTAACCTGATAAAGACCAACTATGAAAAATTCACCTCTAACGTAATAATTGGAAACCCTGGTGGTGCAGTGGTTAAGTGCTACAGCTGCTAACCAAAAGGTTGGCAGTTCAAATCTACCAGGTACTCCTTGGAAATGCTATGGGGTAGTTCTACTCTGTAGCATTGCTGTGAGTCAGAATCGACCCAACATCGCTGGGTTTGTGTGTGTGTTTGTCTTTTGGTTTAATATAATACTTAATGGTAAAAGAAGGATACCATGACAAGGATGTTCATTCTTGCTAATCCTATTCAACACTGGGCTGTAAGTTCTAGCCACAGCAATTAGGCAAGCAAATTAAAGGCACCCCATATTGGAAAGGAGGAGGTGAAACCTCTCTCTACTTGCAGTTGTCATAATCTCATATGTGGAAAATTCTAAGATGTCCACACACACACAAAAAATTAGAACAAACAGTTTAGGAAGGCTGTAGAATATAAGATCAACATACAAAAATCAATTCAGTTTCTGTACTTTAGCAGTGAAAAATATGAAAATGAAATAAAGAAGATAATTCTAATAGCACTAAAAAATAAAATACATGGTAATATATTTTCCTAAAAAAGTACAAAACTTGTACACTGAAAATTACAAACATCATTGAAGGATATTAAAGAAGATCTAAATAAGGAAAATAATCCTGTGTTTATGGATTAAAGACTTAATATTGGTAAGATGGCAGTATTTCCCAAATTGATCTGCAGATTCAACACAATTTCTATCAAAATCCCAGTAGCGTTTTTTGTAGGATTTGTAAGCTAGTCCTAAAATTTATATAGAAATGCAAAGAACCACCAAATAGTCAAAGTAATCTTGAAAAAGAAGAACAAAGTTGGAGGATTCATTGTTCTTTATTTCAAAACTTTCTACAAAGCTACAGTAGTTCAAGACAGTATGGTATTAGATAAAGGTAGACTATAGAAAGAAGATCAATGAACAGAATAGGATTGGGCATCCAGAAATAAACTTTTGCGGTTGTAGTCAGTTGATTTTTGACAAGAGTACCATGTCCATTCAGAGGGCAAAGTATAGTCTCCAACAAATGGTGCTGGGACAACTAAGTGTTTTCATGCAGAAGAATGAAGTTGCACTCCTACCTCACACTGTATTCCAAAATTAACTCAAAGTGAAGTTAAAAAAAAAATCCTAAATACAAAAGATCAACTATGACTTGGACTAAATGGAGTCTTAGACAAAACACCGAAAGTACAAATAATCACAACTAACAGATAATAAATAAATTGCTTCATCGAAATAAATGTTCCTGCTCCAAGGAACACCATTAGGAAATATGAAAGACAACCTACAGAATGAGAAAAGACATTTTGCAAATCATATATCTGATAAAGGACTTATAACTAGAATACAGAATACAGAATTCTTACAGCTCAACAATAAAAAGACAAATAACGCAATGTAAAACTGGGCAAAGGACTTGAATAGATATTCCTCCAAAGAAGATAGACAGTTGGTAAATAAGCACCTGAAAAAGATGCTCAACATCACTGGTCATCTGGGGCAGGCAAATCAAAACCAAAATGAGATTGGTACTATTTCGCACTAATGAAAACCAAACCAAATCCATTGCTACTGGGTCAATTCCGACTCACAGGGATCCCATAAGACAGCAGAACACATGGAGCCACTGTGTTTGTTTATTTTTTAACAAAGAGAGAGATTGGTGGCCTAGTGGCCTGGTGCTTTATGTCTAAATATATCAATAGAGATTGGTCAGGCTCATGGATTGGGGTGAAATGCCTGCGACACTTATGAAAAATAATGTACAGCTGTGTCTTGTTTTATTTCAGGAATGGTTTACCTTGATCACGCAGGAGCCACACTATTCCCCCAGAGCCAGCTCATGAGCTTCACAGACGATCTCCTGAAAAATGTCTATGGTATGGACCAAGATCGAGAACTAAATTTTGCACTGCATGTTCGCTGACTACATTGAGTCAATACTTTGATGCTTCATAAATGTTGCCTTAATAGCCTGGGACTGTGCTGAGCACATGAAGCTGCATGAGCCCATGTTGGACAGGGACAGACAAACACTTGAGGGTCACTCAGTATTTTGCAAGCTGCTGGGAGAGGACAGGAAGGACTGCCTCAGGGATATACAGGTTAATGCCAGAAGCGGGTCACAGTGAGGAGTGCACAGAGGTGCAAAGGTGCTATGTTTGGTGGTGCTGATGTGGTGTGACTGATACAGTGGGGGAGGGCTGGAAGAGAATGCATTCACTCACTCATAATTGTTTATCGAGCCACTAGGGTATGTGGATGGAATTCATGAGTGACACAAACAATTGAGTGCTCAACTATTAACCGAAAAGGTTGGCAGTTTGAACCTACCCTGAGGTTCCTTGGAAGACAGGCCTGGTGGTCTGCTTCCAAATGGTCACAGTCTCAAAAACCCTGTGAGGCAGTTCTGCCCTGCACACATGGGGTCACCATGAATTGGAAGTTGCTAGGTATGGGGCTATATTTGAAGAAAATAAACATAGTTCTTGCTTTCATTGAGGCTGTAAGCTATCTGGGAGATAAGAATCTTAATCAAGTGTCTCACAAATAAATGTTGGAGGGGCTGTGAACCACAGGTCCTTGGTGCCAGGGGAGCCTGCAGTTACAGAGTGACAGTGGGTTGGTGGTGAGAGTTTCTGGGAAGCATCTTTGGAAGTGGCGTGATTGCTGGAGGACGAGCAGGAGTTCACTGGGAGAAGAGGAAGTGAAGGGCAATTCAAGCAGTGGGAACAGCACGTGTAAGTCCCTGTCTTGGTTTCAAGAGCCAGTTTAGGGGCACAAAGGGTGGCAGGAGAATGGCAGAGGGATAAATGAACGAGTAGGGAGGGCCATGTCTGCGCAAGGTGAATTAAACCCTCCGAAGAGTCTGATATTTGTTCTTGGGGAACAATGGGCATTTGCTGAAGGTACTTAGTGGCAGTAGATCATACTCAGGGAATGAGCTTAGAAGGGCAGTTTGAAACAGCAGCAGCAGTAGCAGTTATGGTTGTGGCAGTGACAGGAATGATAAATAACATTTACTAAACACCCTGTGAATCAGGCACTGTTTCAAAAGCTTTACATGTATTATCTCTCTTTATCCTTACAATGTTCTAAGAGTTTAAGTTATGTTATCGTCCCTTTTTTTCAAGGATGAGGAAACAAAGCTGGGAGAGGGCAGATGTCTGTCCCCAGGTCACATAACCAAGAAGCACTGAGCTGGGGGATTCAGCTCCAGGCGGTTTGGCTCTAGGGTACAAATCTTTAATGCCAACCAGTCTGCCTTGATTCTGAGTGGTTTTGTCATGTTGGGACCATCTTAGCCAAAGACTCAGTGCAGCCAGCAGATATTTAAATCTGGGGGATGGTCTCTACGGAAGATGCCAGGGAGAGACTTCACCTGTTATTGGTTTAGTCCACGACTTGCAACAAGACTTGTGTTTTTCCTCCTTTAGTGTTTGCAAGAGTCACAACTGTGGGAAAGGTGCTGGCCTGAGAGATGACAAATTGTGGTTGCAGGTGGCCCTGATGATGCAGGGCTAAAAACCAAGGCCATTAAAGGCACTGTGGATGTACACACCAAGTTCCACAGGGTACGAGGACAAGGGATGTCTGGTAGCTTCAATGGCCATAAATCCAGAATGAACCTGTAGTGCAGTTTGGGGAAAGAAACTGAGAACAAAGAGGGCTAAGGCTTTTTAATGAGCATGTCCAGTTCTGCTGCTGAGAAAAGGGTGAGGGGGTCGGCCCCTGCAGGTGAGTGCCCCTGAGAGACTATGCATATCTGAGGGCTGCGTTTTAAAGGAGATGTGGATACGCTGGGAAACATTCAGAGGGAACACAGTAAGCTAGAACAGCCAGATATCAACAAGGAGACAGTAGAAATTGGGAGGGATTATACTAGAGAGGGATCTTTGAGTAGCACAAATGGTTAAGCTCTAGGCTACCAGCCTAAAGACTGACAGTTCAAACCCACCCAGCAGTGCTGTGCAAGAAACACCTGGCAGTCTACTCTTGTAAAGATCACAGCCAAGAAAACCCAGTGGAGCAGTTTCACTCTGTAACACATGGGTCTCCATGAATGGGATTGACTTGATGGCAGTGCAATAGCTTTGGGAGCGGGCAGCTAAGGGAAGATGTGGGGACCCCCTTCACAGATTTGGAGATGCGTTTCTGCAGAAACAGGCCAGGAAAAGTGGTGGGAGCTTAGATTAAGTGGTGTTTGAGCTGCTGTCTCATGATTGGGAGGAAGGGCAGCCTCCTGAGGTCATGGGCTTGGTTCTCTGGAGTAAATAAACAGGGCCACTGGCCGCTGGCCACTGGCTGCCAGCCAAGGAATTTGTAGAAAAGATACTGCACTGGCCTGGCTGCTTCTGAGCTGACTCCCAGCTCCAGCATACTCATTCCTGGACCCATCTTGTTTCAGTAGTGAGGGGAAGGTATTTTTGTCTGCTTACTGTTTGATTAAGTTATAGTTTATATATCATAAAATTGACTTATTTCAGTTGTACACACAATTCACTAATTTGCAGTAACTTTACTGAGCAGTGCAGCCATTGCCATCAGTTAGAACATTTTCATCCCTGTAGTTAAGATCCCTCATGCTCCTTTACAGTCAGTCCCCGTCCCTGCTCCTGGCCACAGGTGACTAATCTACTTTCTGTCTCTATACAGTTGCCTTTGCTGGACATTTCTTGTAAGTGGACTCGTATAGTATGTGATCTCATGTCTGATCTCTATCATTTAGCATATAGTTTTTGAAGTTTAATATAGCTTATGTCAGTAGTTTGCTCCTTTTTATTGCTGAATAACGTTCTATTGCATGGATATACTGTATATATATTTAGTACATATATATAGTTTGTATATATATGTATATATGCTTTCATAAAGAAGAAAACACTATTTCCTTTTTTTCTTCATAAGATGTTTCGTTAGTCATTCTGTCATATTTCATCATATCTGTTTTCCTTCCTATTGGTATTTGGGTGTTAAGCTGTTGTTTATATTTTTTACAATGCTGGAATTACTTTTTAGCAAATAACTAATATGTATATGTATTATCTCTTTACCAATTGATGGATATTTATGTTGTTTCCAGAATTTGGCTATTGTGACTAATCCTGCTGTGTAAGTCTTTATGTGGACATGTGCTTTCATTTCTTTAGGAGCAAAATTTCTGGGTCATCTGGTAGATTGTTTAATTTTTTTTTTAATTGTGATTAATTTTTTAAGAAATGGAGGGAGAAGATTTTGAAGAAGGAGAGATTATAAGTAGTGACTTGACAGCTTTGCCTTTGTAACCTTCTAGGTAATCCTCACAGCCAGAACATCAATAGCAAGCTCACCCAGGATACTGTGGAACACGTGCGCTACAGGTAAGCTGCAGGGATGCCAGCTGCAGCAGGCACTGCTGCATGGATGGACTTCCTTCCCCTCACCTGCATGCATTCCACCAACATTCTGGTTCAGTGTTAGGAAAATTGTATGCAGAGAAATGGTAGAACACACAGAACGGTCAACATCAGGGTCAAAGGCCGGGAAGGTGAGGGTGAGTAAGTGCAGAGCAGGGTAGACAGAAGCAAGGTGGGCAACTCTGAGGTGTGCAGAGCTCTGAGTGGCTTTGGGATAGTGCCAGAGTTCCTGGGGGCCAGGAGTGACTCAGGTCTTAGATCTTGTTTTCAGAAAGATGAAAACACCATTTCTTTCTTTTTTTCCCCCACCCCATAAGATATTTCATTAGCCATCCTGCCTTATTTTGTCATGTTTTTTCTTTTTTGGTTATTAATAATTGGGGTATTTGGGTTAAACAGCTCTTTATATTTTTCTACATGCTGTAATTATTTTTTAGCAAATAATTTCCAGATGGTAACTAAAATTACTTGAATCAATACAGCTGCAAACTATTTCCAATTTGAAAGTGAGACTGTTTTGCTACAAAGTTACTCGTATTAAGAACAGTGTGAAACAGGTTAAAGACTTAACCCTTGTTGTGGCAGAGCTGAGTGATAGAACAAAGACCGGGTATTTCCAGCTAAGGTATTTATGGATTTTTGTCATTTTCAAATGAAAGTGGGGATTTGGGCGGCAAGGTAATTTCACCAAAATGGACTCATTTGTCATTCCTCCTTCCCATCAGTTCGTCCTCCCCAACCCTAACTTCACAGTTGTGGCACAGACTATCAGACTTTTCTTCTAGTTATTAAGATAGAGAAGGGTCGTTGGGTGGTGTAAATGATAAAATAGTGGTTAGAACTTACCCAACTATGCAGTGGAAGACAGGCTTGGCAATCTGCTTCCATGAAGATTACAGCAAGAAAACTCTATGGAGGACAGTTCTGCTCTGTAACACACAGAGTCACCATGAATCAGAGTTGACTTGGTGGCAACGTGTTTGGTTTCAGTTAAGACTGGGATGGCATATTTAGTTGTTCTACTGTTGCCCCAGAAACCCTGGTGATGTAGTGGCTAAGAGTTATGGTTGCTGACCAAAAGGTTGGCGGTTCGTATCAACCAGGTGCTCCTTGGAAACTCTATGGGGCAGTTCTCCTCTCTCTTACAGAAACACTACAAGTCAGAATTGACTTGGTGTTTCAAGTGTGTGGGGGAAATACTCCCTCTAAACTTGAAACCCAGAGCGAGACCCAGCGCTGCCCATGGTGCTGTGCTGCTCCCAGAGCTGTGCTTGATGCTGTGCTGCTCCCAGCACTCCCCATGATGCTGTGCAACTCCCAGAGTTGCCCATGGTGCTGTGCTGCTCCCAGCACTCCCCATGGACCCAGCGCTGCCCATGGTGCTGTGCTGCTCCCAGAGCTGCCCTTGATGCTGTGCTGCTCCCAGGACTCCCCATGATGCTGTGCTGCTCCCAGAGTTGCCCGTGGTGCTGTGCTGCTCCCAGGACTCCCCATGATGCTGTGCTGCTCCCAGAGTTGCCCGTGGTGCTGTGCTGCTCCCAGAGCTGCCCTTGATGCTGTGCTGCTCCCAGCGTTGCCCTTGATGCTGTGCTGCTCCCAGCACTGCCCCTGATGCTGTGCTGCTCCCAGGACTCCCCATGATGCTGTGCTGCTCCCAGGATCCTAGCACACTTCCATACCTCCCCAGATGATTACATTGTCCTTGATGCTGTGCTTCTCCCAGGATCCTGGCACACTTCCACACCTCCCCAGATGACTACACTGTGATTTTCACGTCTGGGACCACAGCTGCTCTGAAGCTGGTGGCAGAGGCCTTCCCGTGGGTGCCCCGGGGCCCCGAGGGCAGCGGGAGTCAGTTCTGCTACCTCACTGACAACCACACCTCTGTGGTTGGCATGAGAGAGATCACCACGGCCATGAATGTCACTTCCGTTCCGGTCAGGCCAGAGGACATGCAGTCAGCAGAGACGTGGGGTGCTGCTTCCTATGACCCTGACAGCGAGCCATTGCATCTCTTCTGCTACCCGGCTCAGAGTAACTTTTCTGGAACCAAATACCCGCTTTGGTGGATAGAAGGAATTAAGTCTGGGCGGATGTGCCCAGTCAACACACCTGGGAAGTGGTTCGTGCTGCTTGATGCGGCCTCCTATGTGAGCACCTCACCTTTGGACCTGTCGGTGCACCAGGCCGACTTCATGCCCGTCTCCTTTTATAAGATCTTTGGATTCCCCACTGGCTTGGGTGCACTATTGGTGAATAATCATGTGGCTCCTCTGCTGAGGAAAGCTTACTTTGGAGGAGGCACAGCTGCTGCGTACCTTGCAGGAGAAGACTTCTATGTCCCGAGACCATCAGTGGCTGAGAGGTAACCCTGGGATGGGGACTAGGGGCTGGAGTTGAGCAAGACTGGGACTGGAAGGTGCCACCTTTAGGATTACCAGTGGACAGGTCCAGGCCATGGGGGTTAGTGGGTCAGGGAGATGGGGCATTGCTGGCAAGGATCTGAGAAGGCAGTCATGGCTGGGAAATGCTGAAGACTGCTAGGTGAACTCTGCATTGCTCATGGGCGTTTCCATAGTTGGAAAGAACCACTGCAGATAAGGGCTGTCAGTGGAAGAGGTGAAAGATCTTGAGGGGGTGGGCTGCCAGACCTTTGTCCCACAGCACTGACAAGGGCTGGCAACAAGTAAAGCAGTGACTTTAAAATATGGCACCATTACCAGCAAGTGTATGTATATACTTATAGCACAGTCTGTGTAGTCAGCACTGGAAATCAGCACTCAGCTTAGCAGCTGGTTAGCAAGAGGAGTGAAAGCAGAGGCCACCAAACTTGTGAGGTGTTATTAACAACAGCCTATGTGAGCCCCACTACGAGTCACTGAGGAAGTGTGAGGGCAGGCTGCCCTATGCCCTCACATGGCAGAGGCCTCTGCTGATATTTGTTGGCATGCATACCTTCCTCAGGCTGCAGGGCTGGCGATGTGGCCCTTGACCTGGGATCTCTCAGATAGAAGTGGCTGGGACTCTTGAGACTGAATGCATGAGATGAAAAAGCATGGGACACTATGTTCCAGTACTCCTCAGAAGTTGGGACAGGGAGCTCATCTCCCTACTGGTACCTGAGAAGGGCCTGGAATTATAATGGGATGTGAGTCAGATCCCTCACCGACCCTCACATGAACATAAGAGTCCTGTTCATGGGATGTGACCTTGGCAGTAGATTAGAGCGGTAAGAGTGCGGTCCCAGAGCTGAACCACTGGGAGTGAACCCCTGCTCTGAAACAGACCCCCTGTGGGAACAGGTACACGTGATTTGACCTCTCTGCACTTTATTTTTTTCTCTTGTAAAATCAATTAATGTAGGTAAAGTATCAGGACAGAGTAGGCATTCAGTACATGTTATAAGGCTCTTTTATTTGAGACTTTTCCATATGTCTGCATTTTACAATTATTCACTCAGTCAGAATACCTGTCCAGTGTTTACTGACTGCACAGTGTGAGCTAGGCACCACGGGAGGTACAAAGGGCTACATCAATGAACAAGACAGGTCAAAACTCCTGCCCCTGAGGACACAGAAACAGGTCCCAAAACAAGCAGCACACAAAATCCACATAAATAACATGCCAGGTGTTGGTAGCATAATAAAGACGAACAAACAGGCAGGGGTAGCAGTTAACTGAGATATGATACTCAGGACAGTCTTGAGGAAGATCACACAGCAGGGACCCACTGGAAATAGGGAATAGAGCAAGTGGATGTGAGACAGACCACATCCAGAGAGATCAGTGGGACTTGAGCAAGAGGTGCTCACCCGGCAACTCAGCTTCAGGTGCCCCTGCTGGCCAAATAATGTTTGGGATGACATTTTATCCTGCTTTTCATTTATATCACATTGTACCTGTTATCCTTTCCTTATTTGCTTGTATTACATGCTAGATTATCATACTTGGGTCCAAAAGAGTTGACATCGTCATGCTTATTTTAGAATCCCTCCCACTAAACATCTTGGTAATCAAGAGTGTGTGCATCTCCTGTAGTGTTGAGAGGTGTGTAATTTTTACCAGAGCTCGTGGTTCTGGTTCCAGACTTAGGCCTTCCCCCGTTAAGAACTGCTTGGTTCGGTTCATTACTGAATTGATGCCATGGCAGTGGTGCCCTCTTGTGATCAAAGAGCAGCATTTCAACACGGTGAGACGTTTGAAATGTTGTCAAGTCTGAAGTCTTCCTAGGGCAGCAAGGAATCTCCGGGCTCTTGTTAGTGTTTCAGGTGACTGTTTTCACAAGAGGTCTGCAAACATGGGATTGCCATGAGTCAGAATTGATTCGACAGCAGCAATATCACCCCCTCCAGGCTATACTAGAACATTCGAAGCACCCTCAAAAAGCTGTAGAGTGAGTTAGGGTCAGAGACAGCTGGTGTGTAAAGCATGCCCTCTTTCCTGAGCGGAAGAGCAGAAGGGCCACAGAAGGCAGATATTGATAGATTACAGTTTAGTTGAAAATCAAAATCGGTTGCATACCACAAAATGCCCATGTAAGATGTTGGCCACTGCTCCACTTTGCTTACCTTACCGTAATGTTATAGGTTTGAAGACGGTACCATCTCATTCCTCGACATAATTGCGCTGAAGCATGGATTTGATGCCCTTGAGCGCCTCACAGGTCAGTGGACACCTGTATCTGCACGGGATCAGCTCCTGTTGCCTGGACTATCGAGAGAGTCCTGGCGTGGGGTAACTCAGATGAGGTGGATGGATCTGGGAAGTGACTGGTGCATAGTAGCTGGACACCAGATGTAGCCGAATCTGATCCTCTGTCATTTCAAAATGACTTCTGAGAGCAAGGGAGTGAGATGGTTTTAAAATACTTTATTCTTAATTTAGTTCAAAGAACATTTTGGCAGGCAAGACACTTTGCAAATTGGGAGATTTAATAGCTTGGCAGTAAGAGGCTGTCCTTGGTCCCCGGGATGGTTACAGATCCTGAGATCTTCTTCATCTCTTCTTCTGCTGGTCCCGTCTGCAGGGGAGCTGTGTGAGGCTGCTTTGCCCTCTTAGAAGCTGATGTCTGGAGAGGTGAAGTGCGTTCCCTGGGGCCAGGGAGCTGCTAGCCAGAGAGCTGGGATTGAAATGCAGCTCACTCAGTGCCTAATCCTGAGCACCCCACTGCTGTCTCTGCTGATGGCCTTTGTATGGTGTGCGTCTTCTTTACTTACAAGTGCTTGGGGCAGTGACAGGTGGGGTATACTCACCTGGACAGATGCCACTCTTACTCTATGGGTCTTGACACAAAGGTACATGCTGGAAGAGCCTCTCTCTCTGGTGAGCCAGGCTTCCCCCATTGTGCTGAGTTCCTAGGTGCTCCTCCAGAGACCAAGCTTCTTTTTCTTTTAAAATATTTTATAGTGCTTTAAGTGAAAGTTTACAATCCAAGTCAATTTGTCATATAAAAACTTACACACACACCACTGTGTAACTCAGGCTGCTCTCCGTACCCTGTGACAGCACACACTCTTTTCCATCCTGTGTGGACACTAGATGTAGCTGAATCTGATCCTCAATCATTTCAAAATGATTGAATGTGTCCATTCAACCAGCTGCTGTGCCCCTTTGCCTTCTCATCTTGCCTCTAGACGGGAGATGCCTGGTTAGCTTCATAGGCCTACTTAAGGCGAGAAGTACACCCTTCACTAGTATCATTTTATGTCTTGTAGTCCAGTCTAATCTTTGTCTGAAGAGTTCAGGCCAAGCTTCTAAATTTTGATGGCACTGCTGTATCATCTATGTGGACACACGGCTGGGACCAACCAGGGATGCATCTTAGAAGTTAGGCAGTCCTTTCCCTTACCCACTCATATCGCAGGAGCTCAGCCCTTTAAGTCTTCAGCTTTATCCCACACAGGAAACAGACAGGATTCATTGGAAGGGAGGGCTGGGGACAAGATAACGGCTATTGACAAAAGAGTACTTTTCCAAAGAAAGATAATTAGAAAGACACTCAGATCACAGGTGACAGGGTCTTGACAGCACCAGGGATACCTTAGAAAGCAAAGGTTGAAAATATCGGTTCTGCAGTAAGGCAAACCCTGCTTTTTCCTGCTTAATTTGCTTTTATAGTATTATAGGATTATGTAGACATTGAGAGAAAACAACCAGAAAAAAATGATGCTTTAAGAAAAAAATTACAACCTTTCTTCTGTCTTTTGTAAGGTCCCTGAGGTAGCACAAGTGTTTGTGCTCGACTCCTAACCTGAAGGCTGGCCATCTGAGCCCATCCAGTGGCAAGCTGCTTCTGTAAAAATTATAGCCAGGAAACCATATGGAGCTCAGTCGTATTCCTTAACTCGTGGGTTTGCCATAAGTTGGAATAAACTTGACGTCCATGGGTTTTTGGTTGCACCAAAGGGTCTGTATGTTATCTGAATGCTTAATAAACTTAATTAAAAAAAAAAGAAAAAGAAAAGATGAAGAAGGTAGCAGACTCTCCAGAAATAACAATAGTAACCTGTTTGTCGGTATCAGAGTACAGACAAAAGCATTGTATGGGCAGTGCTTTTAATATGAAGTCCTGGTTTGCCTGTAACAGTGATCTCATTTCTTTTATATGTAAGGCTCATGATTTTCTTGTAACATTTTATAATTGTTTCTGAGGTGGCATGGAGAATATACAGCAGCACACCTTCGCCTTGGCACAGTACACCTACTCTGTGCTGTCCTCTCTCCGGTATCCCAATGGAGCCCCTGTGGTGCGGATTTACAGCGATTCTGAGTTCAGCAGCCCTGAGGTTCAGGGTCCCATCATCAATTTCAACGTGCTGGATGATCAGGGGAACGTCATTGGTTACTCCCAGGTGGGTTTCTTTCACCTGGCGGAACTGTCCACTGTAAAATTGTTCCCACTTGGATCTCCAGAGCCTTTCCTAGCCCTAAAATTTTCAGTAAGGTCTCTGGGCCCTTCCCAGACTGCAGAGAAGCCCATACACTGTTGAAGGGGCTGCCAGGCCCACCCTCACTCAGCCTCTTTACTCTTGCTTACACAGAGTTCTAACAAGCATGGCTATTTGGTTTTTTGGCTCTCTTTACACAGCTACTGGTTGCTGTTTACTTGATTATGACTCAGAGCAATACTGTGTGTGTCAGAGTAGAACTGTGCTCTGTAGTGTTCTCAGTGACACATTATTTGGAACTAAATCACTGGGACTTTCTTCTAGGCACTATTGGGTGACTCAAACCTGCACCCTTTTGGTTAGCAGCCAAGCATGGCTATCCGGGGACTCCCTTTACTAATTTTTCCCTCTGTCTTTGGTTTTATTCATTGCCCCTTGTTCCATAAAATGGTTATTGTTTTATTCCACCAAGTTTAGCATGGCTTGTTTAACAGAGAAACTAACTGTACCAGTGAATTCGGGGGACAGGGTGGCATATGGAATCTTCTAATTGGGCCTGGTAAGAGTTGGAGTAGGGTGTTCTGGAGCTGCCCTTCAGATGGAGTTCTGACTCTGGCGCTGCAGTTGGTTGTTTTTGTGGGGCTTCCAGCACTTACCTGGGAGCCAGGGAACCCCTGAAATCCCTTGGCAGGTCTCTGTGCCGTAGAACTATTAGCCTGGGGAGAAAGAGCGGTGTTGTTTTCATGAATTCCCTCAGCTCAACTCAGAGAATGGCTTCTCCTCACTCTGACAGAACAGGGGAAATGTTTGAAACTGAGGCGATCATACTTGACAGGGGTATATGGCAGGCCATATAGCTTAACTGGAAACCCTGGTGGTGTCATGGTTAAGTGCCACATCTGCTAACCAGAAGATCAGCAATTCAAATCTGCCAGGCGCTGCTCAGAAACTCTTTGGGGCAGTTCTGCCCTGCCCTGTGGGGTCGCTATGAGTCAGAATTGACTAGACAGCAGTGGGTTATTGCTTAGCCAGTAGTATGTAGTACCTGGTGGCCTGAGGGGGATGCTCTACTCGCGGCTACCACTGCCCACCCGCAGGGGACTTCCCAGGGAGAGAAGATTTGAAGCCTTCTGTATCCAGGCACAGTGTTTGTTTTCCTGAATACGGTCAGGTGACTATTCTGCCTGAGTTCAGCCTGAGTCACCAGGATGAGGACCTCCAGCTCCTTGTGGAAGTGGAGTTCTGGACTCACAGCCAGAAGAGCTGGGACCAGCTTCCCCTGGGGCCAGCCCTGCCTTTGAGCTTTGCATGAACACAAATTACCTTCCGCAGCCTCCAGAGGGCAGGAGTGAGCCTGGGAACGCCGGAATCAAACGTTCTCAATTCACCGCAGGCCTTAGGGAAAGTCTTTGCACAGAAAAGCTATACAACACACAGCGTCAACGCCAGTGATGCTTCGTACTGCAAGCTGTGAGCCGAGGCTGGTGGTGCTCTGAGTGGCGTGCTGCTCTGCTGATCAAACTTTGCAACAGCAGGAGCCGCAAAGCAGCCCCAGGTCCCCGGCCCACTAAAATACGTTCTTTCAACAGGTGGGCTCTTAACTTGAAATTCAGCCTGAAACTGAATTTGACATTTTCACTTTTCTCAAGCATACATCTATAATCCAACCAGATGGGAATTTTTTATGTGGATATATATGCACACGTATTTGGATACACACAGATATATGTACATGTATTTCTTAGTAACATTTTATAAAATGAATTTTATAAATCGCTGATGAAACCCACCTACTGCCACCTAGTAGAGCAAAATTCCAGGCTCATATATATATACATGCCAAAGCCCACATATATATATATATTTTATTAAGATTGAATGAAAATGTACATTCCTGTATAAATTTGCATGCCCACCTACATGCAGCTCCCACTGCTCTCCCTGCTCTGCTTCATCCATGTCTTATCCTCCTAACAATCTCCTATCCTCTTCTCTCCATCCACTCCCCTTCCTCTAGTAAGAGGTCAGCAGGATGACATCCTATAGATACACAGAACCATAAAGTGCGTACATGATATGGTCACTCTGTGTTGCCAAGTCCAATCCATTCCTGTCCTAGAGTTGACCTCCACTATAAATTAGGGACAGGGGCAGCATCCGGGCCAGGGACCATGCTCCCAGGGGAACTCCAAGGCCCGTGGACCATCAATTGTGATCTTTTAATGGAGATCTCAGGGTGCACCCCTTTTTATTCGTGTGTTGGCAGTGAGACTAAACTATGTGAGCTCCATCACAGCTATCACTGGTGGTGGCCAGGCACCATCTGGTTCTTCTGGTCACAAGTCGATGCAGCCAACCCACTCACGTGGGTCTCTCTGTCTTCTGGGTTCTCTTTCCCCCATGTCGTTTTGGTCCTTGGTAATCATCCGTTCATGCTAAGTGGGGACCATTTGCTGTACCCTCAGATGACAGCTTGGTAGCTTTTAAGACCCCAGATGCCACTCACTAATGTGGGGTGGAGAGGGCTCTTTCAGCAAAATGCTAGTTGCAGGCTCATATTTCTGTTTTAGAAAACAGAGGTCCAAATGCTGATCTAAAAATGTTCCACGCACTGAGAGTAAAACTGGGCATTTCTAACATAGGTTCTATGTCAATTCACTTCCCAGGTGGATAAAATGGCCAGTCTTTACAACATTCAAGTGCGGACTGGCTGCTTCTGTAACACTGGGGCCTGCCAGAGGCATCTGAGGTTAAGCAACGAGACAGTCAAGAAGAATCTTCAGGTTGGTTCTGTGCCTATGACCAAAAGCCTGGCCAGGCCAGTGGCAGCTGCGTCAAACAACACTTGTGCCTGGTTGTATGTGTACCTGGAGTTCTGTGGGCTTCTTTCTCTTAGCCTTGTGTATGTGAGGACTGACAGTGAAGTTCGTGAATTCATTCTAGGAAAAGGAGCTACATACCTCATTGCTGAGTTATCACTACAGTCACCTTCGAAGTACTTCCCTTGGGAAGCTGTGCACTGACACCAGCATCTAGTCCACCCTTCAAAGCAATTTGGAACTATTTTTCTGTAATGGCCATCAGAGCTGTCATCATGTTATCCTTGATGTCCTTAATGTCATCAAAATGTCTTCCTTTCAATATTGTCTTTGTCTTCAGGTAAAGGAAAAAGTCATTGGAGGCCATATCGGGTGAGTAGGGAGAGTGTTCCAATACAGTGATTTATTTACTGGCTAAAAACTCCATTATAGACAACTATACAGTTAAGTTTGTGAACTTGACACTGTATTACCGTGCACAATAGCTGTTCCAGGAAGCGTTCCAAAATTGCTTTGAAGGGTGGACTATGTGCTGGCATTGCTGCATAGCTTCTCAAGGAGAGTACTTTGAAGGTGACCATAGTGGTATTCGGCAATGAGATATGTAGCGCTTAGAACAATTAAGTTCACAGACTTAATTGTTACACCTTGTACTTGCAAAGGAAAAAGGCGTTTTAATTTCTCAGGGCTGCCATAACAAAGTACCACAAGTAGGTGTCTTACAACAACAGAAATTTATTCTCTTTCAGATCTGGAGGCTAGAAGTCCAAAATCAAGGTGTCAGCAGGCCTGTGCTCTTTAAAGGCTCTAGGGGGTTGCCTCTTCTGGCTTCTGGTGGCACCATGGCTTATAGCTGCGTAACTCCAATCTCTGCCTCCTTCTTCACGTGGCTTTCTCTTCTTTGTGTCTAAAGGTCTTCTAGCCTGTCGCTGGTAAGGACACTGTCATTGGATTTAGGAGCCACCAGCTTAATCCGGGATAATCTCATTTCAAGATCCCAAATTTAATGACATCTGGAAAAAATTTCCTTTTCTGAGTCAGATCACATTCACAGATTCCAGGGTTTAGGACTTGGAAACCCAGGTGGCATAGTGGTTAAATGCTACCACTGTTAACCGGAAGACTGGCAGTTCAAATCTACCAGGTATTCCTTGGAAACTTTACGGAGCAGTTCTACCTATAGGATTGCTATGAGTTGGAATCAACTCAGTGGGTTCGGCTTTTGGTTTTGGGGATGAGGACATGGACGTATCTTTTAGTGGACCCATTCAACCCGTTATAAGGGAGTCAACAAAAATAGAAAACACTTCAAAATATTATCTGTGTAGTAGGATTTATGATCATTTTTTTCTTTAAGTGCAAACCTTTAATCGCAGGGAGGCGTGTTGTGAGGGAGCACGTGAGAATGTGCTCTAGTATGTGCAGACGGCACCTATCTCAGCCCTGCTAGGGTACGATCTCCAAGCCCAAGCTAGTGTCCCATGGGTTTGTGCAGTGTGCAGCCCTACCAGCAGGCTTCTGCACCTTTCAGCTCCTCTCTGCTCCCTGCCTCTGCCCTGGGCTTGGATTTTCACTCCAGAGAACAGCTTTCTTTTGAACTATTTTGTAACAATAGGTAGAATAGTAAAGAGCCCTCATTTATTTCTAAATAATTTTTAACTTGAGTTTCTTTTGGTTGCCACTAAGTATTACATATGCTGGATCCCAACTAAACCAAAAACTGGATTTTATTTAAAAGAAAAAAAAGAGAGAGAGAGAGAGCATCAGAACACAAATAAGTGCAACTCTTGATTCAGTGTTTGACCCTGTGGAATGTTGTGGCTTACCATTTTGGGTGGCTGGCTTGGATTTACTGCTGAGAAAGGTGTCTGGGCAGCTGTATACACGGCACTCATCAAGGATGGGTGCCAGGCAGCAGAGCTTGGAGTCTGATGCTCTTCTGTCTCTCTCCTCCGCCCAGCCAGGGTACTCATACTGCCTGTAGCTCTTCATACTGGCCTGGGATCTGTCACTCACAGGGGCAGTATCTCTACCATGACCTTTTGTCAAGGGGCAGCATTCAGGCAATGAGGATTTCCCTTCCGTTCTGAGAGCTAAAGGGAGTGGCCATGAGGTATGCTCTAGCCATCTAGTGCTACTATAATAGAAATATCACAAGTAGATTGTTTTAACAAAGAGAAATTTATTTTCTCAGAGAAAAGTAGGCTCAAACTCTTAAATTCAGGGCATCAGTTCCAGGGGAAGTCTTTCTCTGTTGGCTGTGGAGGAAGGTCCTTGTAATGAACCGTCACCTGGACCAACCAGGACCTTCTGAGACACAGGTACCCCAGGTCCAAAAGACGTACTGTGCCCCAGTATTACTTTCTTGGTGGTATGAGGTCCACAGCTCTCCGCTTGCTTCCCTTTCCTTTATATCCTAAGATATTGCCTCAAGATGCAAGGCAATCATAGAGATTGCATCTTACCTCGCTAAGGCAACCACCACCCATCCTCCCTCATTAACATCATAGGGCAGGATTTACAACATAGAGGAACATCACACAATAGTGGGAATCATGGTCTAACCAAATTGCTCCAAACATTTTTGGGGGGACACAATTCAATCCATGACTAAGTGTTTCTCTCAGTGTAAGCCTGGATAGTTGTCTTAGTTTAGTAGTGCTGCTATAACAGAAATACTACAAGGACGTGGTTTTGAAGAACAGAAATTAATTCTCCTGTAGTTCAGGAATCTAGAAGTCCAAATTCAGGGCATTGGCTGTATTTGTTTTCAGCTGCTCTGGTGGAAAATTCTTGTCTCAGCTTCTTTATCCCAGGTGTCCTTCAATTCCTTGAAGATCTCCATGTGGCGTCTACCTTTCCTTCATTCGTGCTTGCTTCTCCCTGTGTCCAATCTACTCTCCTTATGTCTCAAAAGTGATTAGGTTTAGAACACATTCTACATTGGTAGGCCTCATTAACAGAACAGAGAAAACCTTATCACCAAGTGGGATTACATCCACAGGTGTAATGTGTAGGATTCTAATGTATTTTTAGGGGTCACAGTTCAATCCATAACGGTGTATGAAGCTGACCCCTCAGAGCTTCTGAAACTGCACTTTCATCTGGCACTTACATGGACTTTGTGCCTGATTCCCTTATTAATGTCCAAGCAGCAGGACTCTCCACTCTGACTGATTTATTTCCCTTTCATCATAGGCCGGTCATGTCTGTGGAGACAACATTGACCTCATAGATGGGCAGCCTACAGGATCTGTGAGGATTTCATTTGGATACATGTCTACCCTCGAGGATGCCCAGGCCTTCCTCAAGTTCATCATAGCAACCCAACTGCACTCATCAGATGGCCAGCCCCTCCTTCAGACCCTTGCTGGAGGAGCCCCTGCCCCATTAGCAGGGTGCAAGGCTTTGAACACACCTGCTGTCATGGACGAACACAGTGTCACACCTCAGGAAGATGGTCTCACAAACACTGGAGTTTGGAATGGCTTGTCCACCACTGTGAACATTGTAGGTCTGTGTCCACCTGTAACTGAGGTCAACAGAAGCCAGCATACACCTACAGAGAAACCTGAGAGAGTCCTGGATGGGGGCTGTGGGCCATACATTATCACCAACCTCTGCCTTTACCCAATCAAATCTTGTGCTGGATTTGAGGTAAGCTTTCTCCCTGCAGTGCAGAGATTGCTTCTCTGATTACTTTGAAACTTTTTTTTTGCTAAAGGAAAACATGCATAAAGTCAAGTAAAGCATGCAAGAAATTAAAACTACATGCAAGAGCATGGTGATGTAAGGAGAACCATTCTTATTCTCACTTTCTTGGTATGGGCTTTGAACATGACTGCCTGTGGTGATGGGAAGGCTTTCTGAGTGGTGGACCTGTAGTTACTGTTGAATATTTATGGATGAAACTTTCACAGAATGTGTGAGCTAGCTTCATGCTGAAGCATTTTACACGCTTCATTTCATTTGATACTTAAAACAATCATAGGAGGTAGACAGTAATATGATCCCTATATTAGAGATAAGGATTCTTAGGTTGCGGGTGTTAAATATTTTTGCCTATCATATGCTAATAACTGATGGAGCAAGAATTTGAATCTAGATCAACTGGTTCCTTGGGTTCATGTTCCCATGTGACTTATTTAGCTCAACGCTTTCTGCAGAGCTGAACTGCATGTTGTCTGAAAGAGAACTGGCAGTATGATCTTTCTAAAATAAAATCAGATCAAGCACCTCCTTTGCTAAAGACTCTGCAATAGCTTCCCATTCCACTTGGAATAAAATCACTAACTACAAAACCATGTGTGATCTAGCCCCTGCTTATCACATCTCATGCCACTCAACCTCCCTTCATTCTGCCTACCTGCCAGTCTACTTCCTATCTTTTGGCCACATGCGCTTTCTTTTAGTTCCTCCAGTGGACCAGGTGCTCTTTGCTATCTGGCACTAGTAAATTATAGATCATTGTGCATTTCTACTGCTTTACTCCTAGAATTAACTATTTCCCCAAGGAACCTGACTTCTTTCATTAGAAAGATTATTGCTTCTGAGTTGTCATTACTTCTGTGTCGTCTCGGTGGACAGAGTGAACATGTTTGCATGATTCTGCTGATCATGTACTGTGCACTAAGATTTTGGAGCACCCACTTCCAAAACACACACAGTATATTTGCATCCATCATCCTTCCATCCCTTCATCCCTTCCTCCCTCCCCACCTCCCCTCTCCCCTTCCCCCCCCTTCCTCTCTCCCCACCTCTCTTTCTCCCTCATGATTTTCCACTAGTATCTCGGTGCCTACCCAACATACAGGATTTATTCTAGCTATCCCCCTTTCTATATTTGTAACTCCTGTGAGAAACCTGGCTCCCATTATCTTTAGTGAATACTTACATATTAAATACCCCTTTTGTAACCAAAATTTCAGCTGCATCAACTCAAAGCTTGGCCCCACAGTTGCTAATTTCCCCCTCCACATATGCACTCTTTCTAAAAGCTTAATCCAATGAGGAAGAAGGAAGGAGGAAGCCAGTGAATTAAATTACTAGGTAACAACTGAAAAGATAGAAAATTATAGGCATGTTCCAACAAATAGGTATCAAGATCTGTGAAGGGTCTCAGATTTTACTGTACCTGCAGGATAACAAGTTAACCTGTAATGGTTTCATGGTTACTGGCAAAAGACATGAGACTCCTGGGTTATCAACAAGTCACTATTGTGGCATGGCTGGAGACATAAGCTTCATGTATATGTTGGTTCTTTTTATGCTGTATGTCATAGATGAGGAACCCCTAGCATAGGAAAACAACTTAAAAAAAATTATTGTGCTTTAAGTAAAGTTTACAATACAAATTAATTTGCTGTATAAAACCTCAGATGCACACCACCATGAAACTCTAACTGCTCTCCCCTCCATGACAGCACACCCCCCTTTTCCACCATGTACTTCCTGTATCCATTCAACCAACTACTGTCTCCCTCCACCCTCTCACTTCACCTCTGGACAAGAGCTGCTCAGACACTCATGTATATATTTAAGGCAGAAAGCATCTTCTTTGCCAGCATCACTTTATGTCTTACAGTCCATTTCAATCTTTGAGCAGTTGGCTTTAGTACAAGTTTCAGCTCTGCCCTAACAGAATCCAGGAGCTGTGTCTCCAGGGAATGCACTAGTATGATAGACCATCAAGTGTGGTCTTTTTAGTAGAGTTCTAGTTCTGCACACCCATTTTTTTCCCACTACATCAAGGACTTCATGTTGTGTTCCCTGTCAGAGCAGTCATTGGGGGTAGCTGGGTGCCACCTAGTGCTGGTCTCACGCTGATATAGCCTGTGGATCATATGACACCTTCTATCTGCTGGGCTCATATTTTCCTCATGTTTTTGAGGTCCTTCATTCTGCTCTGCTGCAAGTGGACTGGGACCAATTGAAGCTACTTAGGTGGCTGCTTGGTAGCTTTTAAGACCCCAGATTTCATTCACTAAAGTGTACTGAGAACATTTACTTTAAAAAAAGTTCTACCAGTTAGCCTAGATGTTCCCTGAACTGTGTTCCCCATACCCCTGTCCGTACTACTGTGTCCTCCAAAAGGTTGGGTTGTCTTTAGAAAACCTTTTAGATTTTAGGGTAGTCCAGTTGTGTCAACCTCCCTTATACTGTGTACTATCAACTAGCCCAGTTCCTATCTATTGCCTTATCTGTGAATACCCCCTCCCTCCCCAGCCTTGTAACCGTCAAAGATTATTTTCTTCTGTGCTTAAACCTTTTCTTAAGTGCTTATAATAAAGGTTTCATACAAATTTGTTCTTTTGCAGCTAATTTCACTCAGCATAATGTCTTCCAGTTGACTGTATGTTACGTTTCCTAAAATCATCATTGTTTTTTATCGTTGTATAGTATTCCATTGTGTGAATATACCATAGTTTGTTTATCCATTTATCTGTCAGTAGGCACCTATGTTCATTCTATCTTTTTGCTGTTGTAGACAGTGCTGCACTAAACATTGATGTGCATGTATCTGTTTGTGTGATAGCCCTTATTTCTCTAGGATATATTCCAAGATGGCATTGCTGGATTATATGGATTTCTCTTTCTAGCTTTTCAAGAAAGTGCCAGATTGATTTCCAAAGTGGGTGTACCATTTTACATTCCCACCATCAGTGTAGAAGAGTTCCAATCTCTCCAACATTTATTATTGTGTGAAAACATTGCCACCGTTCATCAGACTGTACATGAGAATCCACCCCAATCACTTTCTCACTGAGCACAAGAACTGGGCGTTTCGTTGACCACAATTTGGCAGATATGGCATCTGGACTCGAAGCTTTACCCTTACAGAATTGTTTTAACTCAAATACTGAAGTCTAATAACCATAGGTTGCACTGTACCTTTGCTGACTGGGCCCTGGAGCAATCAGAAGTTGACCCTGTGTTAGTCAGCGAGTGCTGCGCTAACTAAATTTTGTTAATTAGGCAGCACCACATAAAGATCCCCAAGGAACAGTAGCTGAGAAGAGACAAGTTGATGACTTTAGCAAAAAGAAAGTTTATTCTTGTGCAGTCCAGTAGACTTCAAGTCCAAATTTAGGGTGTCTGCTTCAAGGGAAGGCTTTCCCTCTTTTTTGGCTCTGGAGAGGGTCCTTTTGTTGGATCAGTCTTTGGTCAGGGGGCATCTCGGCTCAGGAACCTCAGGTATGAAACCTTTATTATAAGCACTTAAGAAAAGGTTTAAGCACAGAAGAAAATAATCTTTGACGGTTACAAGGCTGGGGAGGGAGGGGGTATTCACAGATAAGGCAATAGATAGGAACTGGGCTAGTTGATAGTACACAGTATAAGGGAGGTTGACACAACTGGACTACCCTAAAATCTAAAAGGTTTTCTAAAGACAACCCAACCTTTTGGAGGACACAGTAGTAGGGACAGGGGTATGGGGAACACTTTCCTAATGGTATGCGGTTCCCAAATCTCTCTGCTAGAATCTTTCTTTTGTATCTCAAGAGATTGCCTCTAGACACAGAACAGTCCCACACATTAACTCCTGTTCCACCAGCACAACAGCACACATCTACCCTCGTTAACATCATAGAGGCAGGAATTCTACCATGAAGGAACATCACATAATACCAGGAATTATGGCCAGGTCAGATTGCTACAGATTGTTTAGGAAAAATCCGTGATTCCCTGTTTTTGGCCAGAAAACCATTTTTAGCAATGGAGCCCAGTTTTGGTTGAATGGTTTTGTTAACAAACAAACTGAGCACATGTGGAGTGGTGAGAATCCAATGGAGATTCAAGAACACCCACTTCATCCCCCAGAAGTTACCATTTGGTGTGGATTTTGGTCCAGCAGAATCACTGGCTCCTATTTTTCCCAAGATGGATGAGGAGAGGCTGTGACTATCAATGGCAAGAGATATCAGGCTATGATAACTGATTGTTTTTGGCCGTGGTTGGAAAGTGCCATGGTGGCCATTTACCCAGTCTTTTCCGCACCTAATGCCATCAAATGTACTTCAAAATAAAAAACCATTTAAACCTGTATCATTTATACAACTTGTTTTATTCCAGTTCGGAGATGACACTCTTATTGGAAGACCCTTTATAATAGATGTATTTGTTTTTGAGGGTCTTTGTTGTTAGAGGGACCACAAGAAGCGGCCAATTACTCCATCGTAGCCCCACCTCTGGCATGCCTCATTAACATAGCAAAGAACACCTATTTCCAAACAGGGTTATGTCCATAGGTATAGGGGTTAAGATTTCCATGCATATTTGGGGAATACAATTCAACATATGGTAAAATCTTTGGACCATCTGATCATTTGTATTTTAATTTTATAGAAGTATGAAGTATTCAGGAAAAATTTGACATTTAAAATGGATTAGCTCAGGGATCTTTCTGGTGTAGCTATTAGTTGTCTGGGGCTGCTGTAACAGAAATACCACAAGTAGGTGGCATTAACAAATTAATTTTCTAACAATTCAAGAAGCTGTAAGTTCAAATTCAGGATACTAGTTTTAGGGGAAGGCTTTTTCTTTCAGCTCTTGGGAAAGGTGTCCTTGTCTCTTTTCAGCTTCTGTTCCTTGGGGATCTGCATGTGGTGTCGCTTTTGTCTTTCCCCAGCTATACTTGCTTTTTTGTACCTAGTCTGCTCATTTTGTGTCTTAAAGATGATTGCCTTCTGACACACCCCACACTGATACGACCTCATTAACATGATAAAGAAGACTGTATTCCCAAATGAGATTATATCCACAAGTATACTGCTTAGGATTTATAACACATATTTTGAGGGGACACAGCTTAATCTGTAACAGCTACCAGTGGTGTGAGAAATATGTCTGTAGTATATGGATGTGTCTATAAAGGTACATTATCATGAAGGACGTACAAGAAGCAGAACTGGTGAACACGTTTGGGAAGGGGAGCTGGAGAACAGGTGGAGCAGAGACTTACTTTTCTTTGCACCCTCTTGTGCTCTGAACCTGGAGGGTGTGTTTGTCTTGTTTATTTTTCTTTCTTTTCTTTTCCTTCCCTTCTTACTTTAAGAATATGTTCTGTATCCTTGACATCCAATTGTACTTGTGTGGTCATTGTACAATAATGTGAATGTCATTACTGAGAAGCCCTGGCCTTAATTATGCCCACTTTGTTTAGGTGACCAGGTGGCCTATAGGAAACCAAGGGCTGCTGTATGACAGGAGCTGGATGGTTGTGAACCACAACGGTATTTGCCTGAGTCAGAAGCAGGAGCCCCGGCTCTGCCTGATCCGGCCCTTCATTGACCTGCAGCAAAGGATCATGGTCCTCAAGGCCAAAGGTTTGAAAACTGGGTTCATATTCACAAAGCAGCTGTCCAGAGTGGCTGATACTTTGGTAATTTTTTTCCAAGCAGTAACTGAACTGCCCTAATAGCCATGTAAAAATAAAATAATAACTCTTCCCCTACCTAGTATTAAAATAATCCTAAAGAATGAGATGGTGTCTGGGAGAGACAACAAAAAGTTGGTTCCTTTGTGTTTTGGGAAATCTTTGAGGAAGAAGTAAAGATCTGACAGTCCAGTGAAAGAGTAAAGAGATGAAAATTTTGGAATTGTATGATGTCAATTTCGTGTGCATTCTGTTTGTTTCCTTCCTTCATCATAATGATTTTATTATGAATTATCTAACATATAAAAAGTATAGACTAGTTTTGTCTAATAGAATTTTCTGTGATGATGGAAATAGTCTATACCTGCGCTGTCTAATTTGTAGCCACCAGCCATTGTGCCCTTGAAACATGACTAGGGGGACACCTAGATGGAATTTTAAATTAATTTGAATTTCAAAGACTGCAGGTACCTAGTGGCTACAGTGCTGGCCAGAACAGATATAGAGAATAATAAAATGAAGACTCAGGTACATCATACAGTTTTAACAGTTGTTAGCATTTGGCCATGTTTGCTTCAGATTTTTCTTTTGTTTTTTCTTCAAGGAAACCAAAATGTAGCAATTATAGCTGGACTCCCTTTGTACCTCTCCTCACTGCCACTCCTCCTTCCCTAACCCACCTACCATTTGTGAATAGTCCAGTTCCTCCCCTGATTTATAGTTGTGCTTTTGTGATTTATCATATTTCACGTATTCGTGATTGTGTTTCTGGGCTCTAGGTGTTCTGTTCAGTTCCAGTGGTTTGTCTTTGAACTAATAGTTCTGTT
This sequence comes from Heterohyrax brucei, assembly GCA_028571685.1. Lineage (NCBI taxonomy): Eukaryota > Metazoa > Chordata > Mammalia > Hyracoidea > Procaviidae > Heterohyrax > Heterohyrax brucei. The sequence continues at coordinate 45,821,029 of CM053152.1, forward strand.
AGTTTTTGCTTTATTTAGTATTATTATGCTTTCTTGGTGAATTTACCTCATTATCATTAAGTAATATCCTTCTTTATACCTGGTCATTTTCTTTGTTCTGATGTGTGAAGTCTGAAATTCTTTGTCTGATACTAATAGAGTGACCCCAACTCTCTTTTGATTAGTGTTTGCATGGTATATGGTTTTCTACCCTTTTACTTGTTTTTTGTCCTAGCTTTATTCAGATTTAGTTAACATGTCATGAAATTTATCCATTACAGTATACCATTTAGTGGTTTCTAATAATATCCACAAAGTTGTGTATCCATCACCACGATCAGTTTTACAGCATTTTCATCTCTGCCAAAAGAAACCTCATACCCCTGAACAGTCATTCCTCATTCCTAACTTTATCCCCAGCCATGGATAACCATTAATCCAGGTTGGCCATAGATTAGATAGTAGATAGGAATTGGGTCAGGTGAAAGATGTGCCGGCACTCAGTAGAAGGCATGTGGGCATAAGTGGACTATATAATAAACTAAAAGGTTTTCTAAATTCAACCCAACATTTCAAAGGATAGAGGAGGGGGACAGGGGCTTGGGGACCATGTTTTCAGGGGCCATTGAAGTCAATTGGCATAACTAGCCTTTTGCTAAAAGAGTGTTCTGTACCCCATAGTGGTGAGTGGCATCTGGGGTCTTAAAAGTTAGCAAGCTGCCATCTGAGGAACATCAATTAGGCCCAGTCCACCTGGAACAGATGACAACTGAGAACATCAAAGACTTGAGGAAAATGAGCTCAGGAGACAGAAGGACCCAGATGACTGGGAGACTACATCAGCATGAGACCAGAAGAACCATCACTGCTAAAGGCAGTGTTGATATGGGACACAATGTAGAGTCTCTACGTAACACAAGAAAAAGAGGTGTGCAGGTCAAGAACTCTGCTGAAAGACCAGAAGTAATGGTCCAACAACCTGAAGGGTTCCCCTGGGAACATGGTCCCTAGACTTGCTGCTGCTCCAGACCTGAAACCAGTACTGAGATCAACACTTCAGACTTAGAATGGCCTGGACTTGGGTCCCAGAGTGAGCATGTTCTTTGTGTACTTTGTGGTTTTATACGTTTCTAGAAGGCTGGCCTACTGGTTTCTTTCTAGGGGGGAGAGGACAGGGTGGAGATAAGGGACAGGTGTTCATTGGGAGGATACTAGTAGTAAAAGGATGAGTGTGCTGTCATAGGGTGGGGAGAGCAGATAGTGTTGTAGAGAGGTGGGTATGCGTAATCATAATTTAAAAAAATTAAAAATTATTGCTGAATAATATTCTGTTGAATGTGTGTACCATGTCTTGTTTATCCATTCATCAGTTGACAGGCATTTAGGTTGTGTCTATTTTTTGAATGTTGTGAATACTGTTGCTATGAACATTTGTCTACAAATTTGTACGTGGACACGTTTTCATTTCTCTTATGTATATACATAAGATTGACATTGCTGAGTCATGGTGACTCTATGGAGAGCATTTTGAGGAACTGTTTTCCAAGGTAGCTGTACCATTTTACATTCCCACCAGCTGCATATGATGTTTTGGTTTTTCCATATCCTCAGTTGTTATTTTCAATTTTTCTCCTTATTGTAACCATCCTAGTGGGTGCGTAGTGGTATTACCAGTGGTTTTGACTTGCATATATTAGCTTAATGACTAATAATGTTGAGCATCTTTGTAATTATTATCTGTTTGTGTATCTTCTTTGGAAAAATGTCATTCAAGTACTTTGGCCTTTTTTAAATGGGCAGTCTTTTTATTATTAAGATAGTATTCTGGATACAAGCCCCTATCAAAGACATGATTTGCAGATATTTCCTTCCATTCTGTGTGCTGTGTTATCATTTTCTTGATGACTTCATTTTACTTGTGGAGTATATAAACTCCCTTTATTGTTTTATTTGAAGTGAGTTTCTTCTACACAGCATACTTTTGGCTATATAATTCATTTTGACACTCTCTGTATTTCAACTGATGTGTCCAGTAGGGATTTTGATTGCAAATAAGTTGTATGTTATTTCAGGAGGATTTAGGTCACATGATATTGAGTCTTCATCTATAAATAGTAGGTCTCTCCAAAAAGACTGCTGTAATTACTCCAAAATTTTAACAACACTTTCAAGTCAAGTTCTGCACATTTATAATTATGTAATAATAATTTATTTGAACATTTTGTGTAGTATCTTTTTTCTGTTGAATATGTTAATTGGTTATTAATGGTATATAGAAGCACTATTGATGCTTGTGTCTTGGTGTTTTATCCAGTAGTTTTTCTGAATTTCTGTTTTATTTGTTGGTCTGAAGATTTTTGTGTTATGTTCTATATAAATAGGTATATTGTCATCTAGTAAAGGTAGTTCTATGTCTGTCTCACCAATTTTTATTTATACTTTTTGTCTTACCTTACTGCACTGGCTAGGCCTTCTTGAACAGTGTTGGAATGAAGCAGTGATGCCCGACATTCTTTGGTATTACTGACAAATGAATGCTTCTGAGTTTTAACAACAGAATGGTGTTTACTGTAGGTTTTTTGATAGTTTTGCTTTGCCAGTCTAAAGAAGTTCTTTCCTTTCTTATTTTGCCAAAAGTGTTATCATGACTAATACTTAGTTACTGCTAACACTTTTTCTGTATCTGTTGATTATCAGATTCTTTTCTCTTATTACTAATGTGGTGTAGTACATTATATTGCTTGGTACTGAACTAGTCTTGGACTCTTAGGAAAAAAATAATTTGGCAATCATTATTTTTAATGCATTGCTGGGTTTGTTTTGCTAAATTTTTTTTGGTATGTTTGTATTTATTTCCATCAGTGAAATGAGTATCTTATTTTAGTCTATTATTGTTCAAGTTCAGGAATCCAGGATATTAACAAATAAACAGAGTTGAGTGAATTATCCCAGAATGTAAGGAATGGGAAAGAGAAATAAAACAAACGCCAAACATCTTCCACTCCAAGTTAGCCTCACTTTATGAGGTAGTGTGGTCATCCCCACATGTATTAGGTCTTCTCTTTAGGAACCTCCAGTATTGTGGGTGGAGTAAGGGCATCTTTTGGCAATTTATGAGAGGACAAACATTTGGCTTCAGGTAATACTGGTGATACATGCTAGTATAATGATTTGAGGTGTGAGACTTGCCCCTCCCAAAGATTGTAAGCATCTTGACTCTAGAGGTCACGTTCTTATATTTTCTTGTGTCTCTGAGCTGAGCACAGGTCCAGTACATGCTGACTGAACTTAGTCCCTGAAGACTTTGCTGGAGACTTCTTGAGTTTTGTCCATATAGGGAACCCAGATTTTGTGTGCCTTGGTAAGAAAACTGTACTGATCTTTTTAAGACGGCTGAAGGCTGAAGACCTTGAGTGGTTTATCCAGAGTCTTGGAGGAAGGTTAAGAGAGGTAGAGGACAGGTCCTGTGCTGGCTCTCAGGCATGCAGTCACACCACTGGTACTTGTTCAGTGCTCTGGCTACTTCCTCATGCCAATGTTCCAAGCTCATGTTACTGCTGTCTGCTGTGGGTAAATAATTGACATTGTATCAGTCTTTCATAAACACTGTTTTGACATGGCAGCATGTACAGTCATTCAACACAGCATATTTCTTCTGCAAACTTCTTGAGCCTTCTGGATAAGAAATTGCCTCCTCTCTGTTTTTCCCCACACAGAGACGGGAGGGTGAGGCTTGATGCACATGTAGAAGATGCAGGCAAATAGGGAACAGGGCTCATGGAATACTTGTTGTTGTGCAAATGTTTGTTTCCTCCTGAAGTGAAAGACCTATTGTGGTGGGCATGGGGAGATCTGGAGCTGATGAGTAAGAGCGGATGTAGTTCGCCTGGCTGTGCTGGGTGTGATGAAACAGGACCAGGACAAAGAAGGATGCAGCTGTGCATGACATGTGCTAAGCACCTGAGTGACAGACTGAGTCATACTAACGAGCAGTGTGGCTGGAGGTGATGCTGAGAGAGCTGGAGTACATAGGGCTGTGCACAGGGATGTCCTGCTTCTGGGTCTCCAGAAATTCTGCTCCGATGTCATACCTTCCTACCTTCCTCTATATTTTTAGTGGAGGATGAAGAAGAGTGTGGGATGGCTGGGGGGTCTCAGCAGATTCTGCTTTTGCCAGGAATTGCTTCATATCTTTTAGTTTCTTCCACATATTTTACTTCAGTTTTATCTAAAAAGTGAATACCACTTTCGCTGGGGTGTTATGTATGTGAGTGTTAATTTTATAATTACTTTTAAAAGTATTATATTTATGTCATCAACTCCATTATATGTATGATATATAACACACACACATACATATATAAAGAACAGCTTCCCAATGTCACTGACATAGTAACAATTTTTCTTTTAGCAATAATTATGTTTGATGAAGGAATCCAATTTGATGCTGACTCATACAGGCTTCTGAAAATTGACACTGTGCTGATGGCTTTATAGAATGTGCAGTCATGCCAGCTTCTGTTTCTAAAGAATTTAGGGAAGCTTTTAGAGTGGTAGGAGCCCTGGTAGGACAGTAGTTAAGAACTGTAATCCTAACCAAAAGATTGGCAGTCTGAATCCACCATCTGCTCCTTGGAAACTCTATAGAGCAGTTCTACTCTGTTCCGTAGAACTGCTGTGAGGTGGAATTGACTTGATGGCAGGGGATTTGGTATTTTGATATAGAACAATGATCTCAGTATGTAGAGCCAGTCAGAAAAATCTTTTAAAAGAATTCATAGAGCATCCTAGGGATATGGCTGTAACTGCTGCTACACAGGATCCTCCAGAAGAAAGTTGCTCAGTACACATGCTGTTGGTGGTCCTGATAATGAGGAAGAGAATCTCTGTGTTGTAGAAAGAATTTCAAGATTCAGCCACTTAATTGATTCAGCCAAATTCTAGTATCATTAAAATTCAGCCAAATTCATGACAACCAAAACAAAAAACCAACAAAAAGATCCTGTTACTATTCTGACTCACAGCAACCCTATAGGATAGGGTAGAATTGCCCCATAGCCTTTCCAAGGAGCAGCTAGTGGATTCAAACTGTGAACCTTTTGGTTAGGAGCTATAGCTCTTAATCTCTCCAAATTCACAGCAACGGGCTTTTATTTACGTAGTTATTCTTTTTGGAGGATAATAAATCTGTCTCTTTCATTCAATAGGGATGGAGCCTATAGAGGTGCCTCTGGAGGAAAACCATGAACAGGCTCAGATTTCCCAAAGCAAGGTTTGTGCCGACAGGTAAGGCTCTGGAAACAGGTGAAAATGTCAGATCCATCTGCAGGGGTGATGCAGGGGTAACACAGAGGGGACGGAGAGGAATGTCCGTCCTCTGCTACACCCTTGATCTAGTCTCCTCTCACTTTCCCCTCTTGCTCACTCGACCCTTACAATACAGGCTCCTTGATATTCTTCAGCATACTCAGTGCACTCTCACGTCAGGTCTTTGTATTCGATGTTCCCTCTGCCTGGATGGCTCTTCCACTTCTTACAACTCTACAAGGCTCCTTCCCTCATCTCCATCAGGTTTCTGCTCAGTCCCCTTCTGGAGGGGACACCCGACCACCCACAGGAAGGGGCTCCTCCCCACCTGCTTGCCCTGCTGTGCTCTTCTCCTTTGCATTTATTATTTCCTGACTTAAGAGTTTATGTTTATTGTCAATCCCTCTCACTAGAATGCTGACTCTGAGAAAGTGGGACTTTGTCTGTGCTGCTCACTGTAGAGCGTGGAACAGCAGCGTGTACAGTATGTGCTGTAGGAGGATGGCGTGAAGCAGGGAGACGGGCTTCGAGACCACTGTAGCCATCCAGCAGAGGCATGAGGGTAGCTTGGATGAGGTGGTCTCGGTACAGCCGGTGAGGGAAGAGACTTGATTCCTAGTTTAAAAGATTGGCTGGTGGTTCTGGAGTAGCTGAAAGGAGATAAGGGTGCAAGTGGAAAGGCCATGTAAGCACCTGTGTTTGTAACACAGGTAAGATGAGCGTGGGTCACAGATCAGAGAGAAAAGCAGGCAGGGTGAAATAGGTATCCTGAAAGCGGAGTCACCCGAACTAGCTGATGGATTGAATGTGGAGGGTGATGGTGATGGGGTTATCAAGATGTTCTTCTGTTTTTTGAAGTATACCTTTCAGGTGATAACTCATAAGTTGTATTCTACTTAAAACCAAACAAACCCAGTGCTCTCCAGTTGATTCCAACTCTGAGCGACCCTATAGGACAGAGTAGAACTGCTCCGTAGAGTTTCCAAGGAGTGCCCGGCAGATTTTAGCTGCTGACCTTTTGGTTAGCAGACATGGCACTTAACTACTATACCTCCAGGGTTTCTCTAAGTTGTGAGCTGTTACCTAGTTTGGGTTGCTGATGACAAGTCATCTGCTAAGTTTCAGGAAATACAGAAAGTGGGACTGAACATACAGTAAAACCTATCAAAGCCAGAACCAATGTGATGTGGAAACCTGTCAGAGAATAAAAACTCAAATTTCCCTCTAAAACAAATGTTAAAAAGTGGCAAGACTGCACTCTGTCAGAGAAGGAAAACTTGTGAGACCTGGAAAAACAAAGCAGTCCATGGAGTTCCAGCTATCACGTTTTTCACTGAAATAATGTTTCTCTACTTGGCTTTTTATTTCTTAACCATAAATGTTCATTTGCAATAAATCTCTCATTGAACGAATCAAGTACCTGCATCCCTTGTTATCTAAATCTAATATGTACCTGACACCATACAGAATAGCAAGTTTTCCAGTGATGAGCCTGTCCAGCTGGTTACCCGTTCATCACACATCCCAGCCAAACTCCTCCCAAGATATAAAAACAGTTTATATATGATAGAAAGCTTTTAAAATGCCATTTGCCCAATCAGTTAACACAATAAACTCATTAGTGGGTATGCTTAGTAGATGGTAATACTGTATGATATGAAGTTAAATTACTTTTCCTTCTGCAATACCGAGAACATATGCTGTCATGCGAGTCATGAAATAATATGTAAATATTTAAAGTACATGTAAATTGAACCCTGGTTGTTAGTGCTCCTGGATAACAGGCAGAGCATCATGCCAAGAGCTATGAATGGCTACATCCTCAAGAAAGGTGTGCGAAAGTGATAAAATGATGACTGTTCTCAGCAAGTTAAACACGATGGGGGCTAGACCCCATTCTGGAGGCCCACATCACATCTTCTTGCTAGTACCTGCACCAATTTAAACATTTTCACCAGTCTAAACATTTGTCGTAACACACTTTCACCTAGGGTGATAAATTTTTGGTAAAGTAATTTTGCACAGCACTATAGGGTATCTTCATACAGAGAGGAATGAGGCATCCTGGAATGCATGTAGGCTCATCCACATTTCACTCATCGGCATCTGTGTGGAATGCAGTTTTCTGGCTAATAAGGCTTTTCAGACAAATAGAGGTTAGATTTATCTATTTGTGGAACCATGGAGTACTCAACGCGTTGAAAATGGACTTCTGTGCCATCGTCTGCAATATGATGCTTCCTGCTTTCCTTTCCCTTTCCATTGCTGGAGCCAGCCTATTTTTCCCAGTAAAAATTAAGAAAAAGACATGTTTTCAAAAATACCTGTACTGTATTCCCAGGGTAGGCTATTAGTAATTCTACATTATCAATTCTGATATGTGTCCCTTTTTAAGAAATTCTAGAAGATGGCAGAATTAAAAAAAAAAAAAAGCTGGGTTAATAAATGTTGCCTGTAATGTATAGGTATATTCTGTTTCTATAAACCAAAAGAAGTTAGCCCATATGGCCTGGCAGTGAAATAAAATTTTATAGCAGGGCTCAGAGAGAAAAACCGGGACATATGTTCAAGAGCTTCATAAAACAAAACTGAAAAAGGAAACCTGCTTTATAAGCTTTGTGGTTCCTTTCTTGAAGATGTCTCCCTTCATATTTCTCAGCGTGATCCCCTGCCTGGTATCTGGGACCACTAACAGCCTGGCTCCAATTTATATGTGCTTTAAGTGTTTAACATATTATTTCGTGACTTGCATGGTACCATATGTTTGGGGTCCTGCAAAAGGACTTCCAAGCTTTGTGGTTCTTAGTGGTGATAATTAATGTAAACAGAGGAAGGGCTAAAGTCTTTCTGTTGTTGCTATAAGATGTTATGGAGTTGTTTTCAATTCCTAGCAATCCTGTGAGACACAGTGAATGTGCCCTGTAGGGTTTTCTAGGCTGTAATCTTGGCAGAAACAGATTGCCAAGTGGCTCCTGTGGAGCCACTGGTTGGGTTCAAACTGGCAACCTTTCGGTTAACAGTCGAGTGCTTAACCATTGTTCCACTAGAGCTCTTCTAAAGCTTCTTATCTGGTCTGAAAGCTACATAAACTGCAGCCTGTACTGTCCCTGTGCCTTGGAAATCTCACAGTGACTTCCTAATCCGTCACTTCAGCAAACTTCTCCAGGGGGCAGGAGCTGACACAATGTAATTTTATTCTTTTTTAATCAAACTTTTTTTTTTTTAAGTTTAGATGCTATTTAAAGAAATACTAATGCCCCCCCCCTTTTTTTTGCCAGGGTAAATACGTATGACTGTGGAGACAAAATTTCTAGATGGTTGTCAAAGTTTTTCGGCCGGCAGTGTCATTTGATCAGGCAAAGTCCAAACTTCCAAAGAAATGCAAAGAAGAAACATGGAAAAGGTATCACATTTGGGGTTAGCTCTTAGAGGCAGGACCCTGGGGTTACCCTTGCATGCGTCAAAAGCAGTCCATGAAATGGAGTTACAGAGAAACTTGCTCGCTTGGGCAAGTGGACCAGGCAGGTCAGCCTTTGGCAGACAGGAACTGTCATGGCTGCAAGGTCAGCGGGTCGTGTGGGGCACCATGGTGACAATAAGGTGGTGAGGAGGGCTTTGAGCCAGCTGCCTCACACCACGCAAGCCTCACAGTTTGTTTCTATTACTTTATGAGAACACTGGCAGGTTGCTGTGTACTCAGATCAGAACTGGGAACAAGAAGGCCTGGGTTTCTTTGGTCTTGGCTCTAGGATCAAAATATTGCAAGACCTTGGAAGTCTTTGAACCCAGTGGTGCCACAACTGCTTTAGACCTCAGCCAGCTAGACTTTTAAATGTTTTGACATTTTTTCCTGTCAGAAGCTGTTGCTAGGATAAAATAAGACAATAGAGAGGGAAATACTTTGAAAGTTAACCATACCCCATGCACAGAAAAAATCACGTTAGGTGTCTGCTGAAACGTCATCTCTTTAGAACGGCAACCCTTTCCTGAACTTTCCAGTTGTATTCTGGGTGTATTTTCCTCTGTGGCACTTTTCACATCCTACATCTGCTGTCTTCTAGAAAGTAAGCTTCGTGAGGAGAAGGATTTTTGTTTGTTTTGTTTAGTGCTATATCTTCAGGGCTTAGAATAGCATGCGGCACACAGTAGTTGCTCAGTAAATATTAGATATCTGAGTGAACGAATCATTGATACATTACAGACATTCCTATCTGTACAGGAATGACCTGGCCTAATGGCCAACTCCCAGAGACCCTGGCCTGTCAATATGAATAGCATTTTGACCATACACATACCACTGTTATTGTTAGGCACTGTTGAGTTGACTCTGACTCATAGTGACCCCATGTGACAGGGAGAACTGCCCTATTGGATTCAAAGGTGGTAATTTATGGAAGGATCACCAAGTCTCTCCCAATGTAGCTGGATGGGTTAGAACCCTCAGCTTTTCCATTTGCAGCAAAGCACTTACCTATATGCTACTAGGTCAAGAGACCTGCCTGCACAAGTTAACCTGTGCATCCTAAAAATGTGTGCATATAGAGGTGAGTCAAAGACTATATAGTTTATGTAGATTTAAAACCTGACAAGTTTTTTCTGCCATGAGCTGTTAAAGAATTTAAGTCCCGTTGTGATGGAGAAGGGGTGTGAACTTATGCTCACTTGTTAAAGAGGTTCGCTCTGGTATCCATGCATGGTTGGGCAAACATGCTGCAAAAGACCTGTTTAAAATGTTGAAAAGCAATGGCGTTACTTTGAGGACTAGAGTGTGCCTTCCCTAAGCCATGGTGTTGTCGTTTGCTTTATGTGCATGTGAAAGCTTCAATAAAGAAGACAAGAAAAATTGATACCATTGATCTACAGTGTTGGTGAAGAATATTGAATATACCATGGACCACCAGAAGAATGAACAAATCTGTCTTAGAAGAAATAAAGCCAGGGTGTTCCTTAGAAGCAAGGACAGAGAGACTTTGTCTCAGATACTTTGTACATGTTATTAGGAAGGACCAGTTCCTGAAGAAGGACATCATGCTGGGTAAGGTTGAAAGTCGATGAAAAAGAGGAAGACCCTCAATTAGATGGACTGAAACAATGGCTGCTGCAACCATGAGCTCAAACACAGCAGTGGTTGTGAAGATGGCATCAGAACCAGCCAGTGTTTCCTTCTGTTGTGTGTTGGGTCACTACGATTCATAACCGACTTGACCGTACCTAACAGCAACAAGATTAGGTACACGATTAAAGGTGAGAAGGAATTGGATATCTGTCGATGGGGACTTGTAAGGAGTAGGATTAGTCAGGATCAGTGCTATCTTTATAAATTATCTGGAGAAGGGTGTGGCAGTGAAATCTGAGGTTCCAGTCATTCAGTGAGGATTTATTGAGCACCTGCTATCTGCCTGGAGCTTGGCTGAGATTATTAAGCTGTGGTTCCCATTCTCTGGGATCTCAGTGTAGGGGAAATGACTGACCATCAGGAAGTGACACTACGCTTGATATAAAGGGGTGTAATAAAGACCTGCACTGATGGCATGGGATGTGCAGGAGGCATGCATGGAAGGCTTCCAGAAGAGGTGAGTTTCAAGCTTTGTCATAACAGGACAGTAGATGTTTTCCAGGCAGACAGAGGCAGGAGGGTTGCATGGTATCATTGAGGCAGGGCTTGGCATGTCATAGGCTCAGAGAAGAGTTTAGGAGGCTCAGAGGGGCAGGGGAGTGATCGGGGAGAGCTGAAGAGAAGGGATGAGTGTTTCCAAGGAATCAGATTCAGATGATTCTGAAGTTGCCAGGACTCATCAAAGAAGTCTAAGCTAGGGAATTTCATGAGACCAGTTGTGTTAGAAACTTGGAGTAGTATGGAGGGTGCTTGAGAGATGAGGGAAGCAGAGGCTTTAGGCAGGAGATGGTTGTGACTGTCCTGTTGGAGAGGGAGTGCCTGGGTGAGATCAAGGTGGTGGTTACAGGAAGGGAATACCTGTCTCCTGTGGGTATTTATACCCTAAGGGTGTCGTGGTGGAGAGGTCTCTGATGGTATAGGCCGCTGGTTTTCAAACACTTTTGCTTTAGTAACTCTCAAAATATTTTAAAGCTACATTCTCCCCTACATTTTTAGATTGTCATCTAAATTTTTTAAATAGTTTAAATTGTTGCAAAGGATGTGATTTCCAAAATCTTGTGAACATTGACCTTGTAATGGAAACTTGTATATTACTGTTTTAAACAGTCATTGGAATCTCGATGCCCTAGCAATTTGATTCTCATAAGTAGTCATTAAAATACATATAAATATATATTAACAAATTGTCTTACAATGGTCAGAAATTTTATTTCTTTTCTTTTTCTCTTTGAACTTATATTCCCATTCCATTTCCTGGTCAAAATTTTATTTTAGTGATACATATTTTTTTAGTGAAATAATAGAAATCTTTTGATCACCCTGTCATACTTCTCTGAACCAGTCTATAAATTGAAATCTGTAAACTTTTTAAAGTTTACTGTAATAAACATCTAAGTGTGAAGAAGTTTCTTTGGGATTGTTATTACAATTTTTATTACCAGTTTATCAGAGCAACACATTTATTATCAGTTTTGAAAAATAATTATTATTCATGAAGAGAAAAATTGTCAAACTGAATCTTTTACTGAGATGAGTGGCTTCCCCATTAGTTTTCACAGCCATAAATGACCATCACTTACGGCCAGGATACCTGGTGGTTCTCTTGGGAGAAACCTTGTTTATGTAAACAAGGAGCTAGGGCTGAAGGACTTTGGTTAACTGCACCTTCACTGGAAGTTTTCTTCCACAGCTGTGACCAAAGCACAAAGATATAGTGTGAAAATGACTAACCGTCTGTCACTTGATGACTTAATTGGGTGCTGCAAAGAACTGGACTCCAACTGACCTGTGGGAAACCCAGGTGGCGTAAAGGTCAAGTGCTACATCTGCTAACCGAAAGATTGGCAGTTCAAATCCACCAGGCACCCCTTGGAAACTCTGTGGAGCAGTTCTACTCTGTGCTATAGGATTGCTATGAGTTGGCATTGATTTGATAGCAGTGAGTTTTTCTTCTTTATGACCTACAGGGGAACATTCAAACTTTAGAGACTTTCATTTTCTCACCACTGACTCCGGGGTTTGAATGGGGCTCTTATTTTCTTCCCTGGAAACATTTAGCCCCCCAGGGCAATCCACTGTGGGAAAGTCTTTCTTCTGTGGATTGGGTAAAGGGCCTTTTATGGATATGTCTGAGATCCCACCTCTGTTCCTGGCAGAACTGTTTTTAGCAAGAAAGACTTTTGGAAGCCGAGGATCTGGAAAGTGATTGTCTTGCGAGTTTCAATTCTCCTATCCTCCAGGGTTCACAGACTGGGTTTAGAGACAGCTCCCTAGAGCCTATCCCAACTCACCCTTTTCATCAACATCTTGCATATACAGGAGTCCCTGGGTGGTGCAAGTGATTAAGCACTTGGCTACTAGCCAGAAGGTTTTGAGTCTACCTAGAGATGCCTTGGAAGAAAGGCCTGGTGATCTACTTCTAAATGGTCACAGCTATAAACACTCTATGGAGCACAGTTCCACCATGAAGCATAAAATACCTATTGCCATTGAGTCAGTTCCAACTCATAGCAACACTGAAGAACAGAGTAGTACTCTCCCGTAGGGTTTCCAAGGAGCAGCTAGGGGATTTGTACTGCTGACCTTCTGGTAAACAGTCGAATGCTTAACCATTGTGGTACCAGGACTCTACTCTGAAGCATATGAGTTACAATGAGTTGGAATCAACTTGATACAACTGTTTTTTGTTTGTTTGTTTTTTGTTTTGTGTTGGTGCCTGAAGATAGTAAGGGTTCCCATCTAACAGGAAATTTAAGCTGGAGACAGGCTACCCACAATTCTTAACTGGTTGTTGATATTTTTTTTCCCAGTAGTTTTGTTTCCTTTCATCACTTTTAAAACTTATGTTATCCTTTTCTAACATTAATTATTGCACAAAGGTGAATTGCTTTTCCCTGATTAGATCCATAAGGTCTCCCTGCTGTCTGTTTTCCTCATCAAGGGCCCCCTTACTGCCTTGTGTTCAGGAAGGATCCCCCACTTCACCCACTCACTCCATCTCTTCCCCTGTAAGTATCATCTTCAAGGCTTCTTTGCTGGCATGATTTCAATTCAGCATTTTATTTTTTCAGATTATTTTAAACCAATGTAAGTAGGAGCTGCTTTTCCTTTCCATTTATGAGAGCTTGGAACCAGGCTCAGAACATTTTTATTACAGTCTGGGTACTGTTTGTTCCCCTGTCAAATCAATCTGTACCTCTTAAAAATGCAAGTCTGTGGAAGCAAGATTCATTTGCATTCTCAGAAAGCAACTTATCTTTTAAATGCTCCATTGTTTTTAGATCAGATTCCTGGTACAACAGGTACCCTTTCTCTGGTGAATGAAGCCCAGTACCTCCTGCTCAACAGGTCAAGTGTTTTGGAACTTCAACAGCAATTAAACTTTCGGTAAGATCTCTTATCTCTGACATAGCAGACAAGTATGACCACTCATCCCTGGGAATAAGACGTGGTGCTTAGCTGTTCACCTAGTTTCCAAAGTCCTTCATCTCTTCAGCTAGTATCTACTTACACTTTGCACTGCCTCTGGTGATCCTGGCCCTAGAGACAGAACCCTGTTCCATGGGGTGGCTGTCAGTGTCTCTTTAACAGCTTAGTGCTGCCTACCCTTGTCTTTGAGTAAACGCTTATTCTGCTCATCCAGGCCTCAGACCAGAGTAGAGCTGATGAAGGCAGACATCACAAGGCAGGCAGGTTAAGTTACTAACAGAGCATTTATCTCCTCTTCTTCTTTCCATTTTGGGTATGTCTTAAACAGTGATGAGAATGGAAAGGAGGAATTATTCCCAATGAATGATCTCATCTCACGTTTCCGTGCCAATATTGTTACCAATGGGACAAGGGCTTTTGAAGAGGAGAAGTGGGATGAGATTTCAGTTGGTTCCATGCATTTCCAGGTAAGCCCCAATCAACTCTGTTATCCTTCCCCAAGGATTTTCAATGAAGACTGACCTGAATCTCAGGCCTGGGGGATGCCAGGCAGGAGCCTTTCCCTTGCTCCAACTATTAACCACCCCACAGTCTCTGCAGGAGGGTATGTGACGTGGGCGTTGTGGAACATCCTTTGAGATCCACTCCTTCCCAGGAGGGTGGCAGCAGATGTGGTTAATGGGCCCCATGGAGGTAATGGGGGAGCTCAGCACTCCTTCCACCTGGCAATTATGTTAGGCTTAATCTGTCTTCTTGAAATTCTTGTGTCTGTGAGAACTCCATCCGCTTGAATACTGCTAGACTTTCTGGCAGTCTGGAGGACCCAGGAGCGTGGCAGTCCCTCAGTGCACATCGTATTCACCTGTCTCATGCTCTGACCTCTGGCCTCGCTAGCACCTGGTGGGGAACTTGCAGTCGATGGCAAAGCCAACAGATATCCTTACTTCCCAGGCCTTTAGCTTCTCTCAGCAAGAGAAGAAAGTCAAACTGAGACCTAGCCTCCTCAGGAGGCCTGAGAAAGAGCCTTGGTGGTGCAATGGTTAAGTTCTTGGCTGCTAACTGAAAAGTTGGCAGTTTAGACCCATAGCTGCTCTGCTGGAAAAAGATGTGGCAGTCTGCTTCCAGAAAGATTGCAGCTTTGGAAATCCTGTAGAGTGGTTCTACTCTGTCCTACAGGGTCATTATGAGTTAGAATTGACCTGAGGGCATGGATTTTCTTGCAACTTGACAAGGGTCCTGACCCTGCCATCTTCTGTGAGCTCAGCACCCCTCCCTCTGTTACACTCACGTTCCCTCCACACCTTAAGCACAGCCTCAGTGCCTTTGCCCTTGTGGCCAGTGCTTGCTGCCTGGGGTGCTCTCCCTGCAGCTGCTGCTGGGTCTTGGCTTAGCTGTTACTTCCTCAGAAAGACTGTCTTTGATCCACTGCACAGTCACACTCTAGGGTGTACAGAGTTTATAAGGGTAGGAACCATGCCTGTTTGGGTCGCTGTTGCCTATAGGAGCTAGAATAACTCTGGCTTAGTCAGTGTTTGATAAATAATTGTGAAGGAAATGAGTGGACAGAACGGATGAGGATTGGATAGGGACAGAAGGACAGGGCATCTGCAGAGAATGTGCCCAGTGCTGCAGTGGGGAGGGAAAGTATTAATAGCAGTGATATTAGCCAGTGGTATAAAACAACTATAACGAGAATACCACTCTAATATACAGAAAATCAGTAAACAATAATGTAAACTTTTATTGAGGTATTCGAGAAGCCTGTGGCAGGGGTGGTTTTGGATGTGTTGTAAGGACCAACAAAATGTCCTGAAGATCTTATTTATCTATTTGACCCCCAAACTTCCCTTTATCCTGGCAGTTGCTGCCTCCTGGAAAAACAGTCTCCTCTCTTCCTAAGTGCTCTTCCCTAAACCTCTCTCTCTGGTACCAGTGGCCCTGCCATTCTCCCACATCCCTCCATCCTGACTTTCTCATTCGTACTTTCTTTGCTGTGTCTCCGCCGTGTTAGCTTTACTGTTTCAGAAACATTTGCACTTACATATCCTTCTGGCACAGAGTAAGTACTAAACGCACATTGCTGATAGAAGAACAGTGGAAGGAAGAAAGGGAGAAAAGAAGGAAGAAAACTTACCTGGCAACAGTAAACTTATGTCTCTTCAGGTACCTGGGGACATAAATACAAAAGGACCCTTTAAGGAACCTGTCCAAGGTGACTTCTTAGCATGGTTTGCTTTCTTCAGGTCACTGTTCTCACTGTAAACAGCAATTTATAGAAGTAGGTCCGGTAATTTCACTTGCAGGAATCTGTTCCGTAAAAGTACTGGTACTAGTATGCAGGTTATAAGATTATTTGTTGCAGTATTTTTGTAGTTATGAAAAAGTAGGGTGTATCCTGTAACTCCATAATAGAGAAGTTGGTTAAATAGCTATGCTATCTTCATATAATATAGTCATGTGCAGATTTTTAAAAAAGTATAAGATATATTTAACACTATACTTTCCAGAAAAGATATCTGTTGATGATAATACTCCATGCTGAAGTTGTTAAAATGAAATTAGCACATCTTTTTTGGACAGCAATTTTTCACTGGATATCATCAAGACATGAAATCTTTTATACCTGTTGGGCTTATATGCTCACTTTGGGTGATCGATTTTAATATAGTGATTTCAAATAAGAAACGGTTTTGTGAGTGAAAACCCAGATTGCAAAGTTATTAATAAGAGCAAAATATTGGAAACTATTTAAGGAATGCTGATATGGTTAAGTGGTGAGCTGCTAATGAAAGTCCAGCAGTCTGAGCTGAGCAGTGAGGGAGAGCAGGCCTGGTGGTGTGCTCCCGTAAGGATTACAGCCCAGGAACCCTGTGGTACAGCTTTACATTGTCACGCCAGGTTGCTGAGGTGAAACTGACTTCAGGGCACACAACAATCAAAACTGTTTACTTCACGTCAAAGGGGAACACTAAGTAACCAAAGAAATACTAGGCCATTGTGAAAACTGCAAAGATTAGAACAAGGTAGGTCTTCATATATTCCTGTAGAAGGATGTCTGTTATATATTGTGGAGTAATTAAAAAAAGGAAAGAAATCTGGAACTTCCTTAAAAAGCTGGAACTAGATATACCATTTGATCCTGTAATTCTGCTGTTTGGAATTTATCCTTCAGAAACAAAGTTGTCACATGAACAGACACACGTCCATGAATGTTTATTGCAGCCCAATCCACAATAGCTAAAAGATGGAATCAACCCAGATGCCCGTAAACAGATGAATGGATAAACAAACTATGGTACATATACTCAGTGGAACACTACACTATGATAAAAAACAATGTAGATTTTAGAAAACATCTCATAACATGGTTTCAATGGGAAGAGATCTTGCTGAGTGAAATCAGTCAGTGTCAAAAAGACAAATATTGGATGAGACCCCTGTTATAAGGACTTAAAAATAGAATTATCTACAGAATAACTGTGTTGGCTACAAGGGGGGTGGAGTGAGGGTTTATCATAGATGAGATAATTGATAAATGCTAGAAATTTTATTCACTTATTGTAATTAATAATAATAATAAAAGGAACATACCAATGCTGCCTCTTTCTGCCTCTTTCAGTGAATGTCTACACATCTTTGGCATACATACAGTTCTGTACATACAATTTTGGCATACATACAGTTCTGTACATACAGTTTGGGCATGCATACAGTTTTGGTGTACATACAGTTCCATGCCACATCTGGGATCATCTGCCGCCTCATTAGCATTGGCTCCTGAACATGGGAGAGAACCCTGCTGAGTGCTTTCTCTAAATTCTTCAAGCCTCTGTATTGTTTGAGTTATCTTTCAGTGAACATATATGCTAATAAAAAGGAGCCCTGGTGGCACAGCGTTTAAGCACTTGGCTGCTAACTGAAAGGTTCATGGTTCGAACCCACCCAGCAGTGCTGTTGGAGAAAAGCCTGGAGATCTGCTTCTGTGAAGTTTACAGCCAAGAAAACCCTCTGGGGTGGTTCTGCTGCCCTGTGGGGTGGCGGTGAGTTGGAATCAACTTGACAGCACCCAACAACAACAATATTATATGCTAATAAACAAGTTTTACAAATACCAATTGATGAGAGTACCAGAAGAAAATTTATAACGTCTTTTAAGAAACTTATTTTCTTGGTGTTACTAAAAAAGTGTTAGAAAATGGCCTTCCATCTCCAGTTTGAGAAACTGTTTGAAGAAGGTCTTTTCACCAAGGTGATAAAATTTTTACTAGAAGTGTTGTCCCCAGCTGGAGCCTGGGGCTGGTGGGTGCTGCTGTGTTTCAGGCATACCCATCTGTGGGTCATAGTTCTGCAGGATCAGAGGAAGCCCAGCCTGAGTAATCAGTCATTTTCTAGGGAGAGCAAGGGAAAAGGCCCTGTATGCTGAGAAGCACATCTTCTCTCGGAGTGCACAGGGTCCTCATCTATGAGCCAGAAGAATCGTTCTATTTCAGGGAACCTCATCTTCCATGTTTGAGCACTACTGAGAACCAGCCCTGGGCTTGGCTCCCCAAGCAGTGTCTAGAATCCTCGATAATCCAGTTAAGGTGCTGGATGAGGAAATGAGACCTCGAGAGGTCACAGATCTGCCCAAAGTCACAAGGGGAGCACTGGGCTGAGTGAGCTCTTACAGCATGCCTGTGTCTGCGTTGCTCAGGATTTTTGACTTTGGTAGCGTGGTGACGTTGTATTTCTGTGGTTTAATGCCCCCAGCCAGAATGTGAGTGATGGGAACAGGCCAGGGCATAGATCAGCTCAGCTGGGTGTTTCTAATTTCAGTGCACAGTTGTGTTTGCCAGGGAAACCCTGGTGGCGTAGTGGTTAAGAGCTACAGCTGCTAACCAAAAAGGAGGACAGTTTGAATCCACCAGGTGATCCTTGGAAACTCTACGGGGCAGTTCTACTCTGTCCTATAATAGGGTTGCTGTGAGTTGGAATTGATTTGATGGGTGGTGAGTTTATTTATTTATTTTTTTGGCAGTGTGCAGAGAAGCACGTGGTTATGAGGAAAATTAAGTACCTTTGCACCTTTTATGTGTACAGTAAAGGAAATTTCTTGTGTATTTGTGAAGGGTTTTCTTAAGACCAGTTTCAGACCACTCATAGACGTGCTGCCATGTAACATGACCCTGTTAATAAGCTGGCTGCTGTGTTTTATGTATTGTGTATGTACATTTGTACATATGTATATAGGTACACGTTGCACACATCTGTAAGAACACATCTATCATTTCCTGTTTAGTTCAATTACAAAAAATAAATGTTTCCTCATTTGATTTAAAGCTCCACATAGATTAATCTTAATACCTACACAAAATACATCATATAGATGTAGCATGGTTTGCTTAACCATTCTTCTCTACTGTGGGAACTTTAAGATATTAACAAATTTTCCCTGTTAACTACCTTGTGATGTATATATATCCTTATGTGTGTGTCTATGTTTGTATTTTTGGTTCTTAGGTTAAATTTCTAGAAATGAAATTGCTGGGACAAAGGTCATGAACACGCAGAAGTTCTTTTCTGTTTGCTTTGTGCATGTATGTGTTTACTGTGGTAAAAGATACGTGACAAAATTCATTGCTTGAACTGTTATCAGGTACACAGGTCACTGAGGTTCTTTCTGAGGACTTTCTTGTCATGTCTCAGTGCTAGTTCTTGGCTGTTGATCTTCTAGTTTTCCTTCTCCTGTTCTTTTCTTCCTCAGACCCCTAACATTCCTTGACAGTCAACTGAGATTAACAACTTCTTTTCTCTAAAAAGCCTTTGTTCAGCAGACTTTCAGCTGACAGACAAGTGCAAATGATTCTCCAGCAGACACTGTGACCAGGTCCCACTGTCTGGTTTCTTAAGAGTTGGGGTGCAGTGTTGAGCCTCTGTGAAAGTCTGAAATTGGCTGGGGACGGCTTCCCACAACCAATCCCTGCTGCACCCAGATTCCTCCCTGCAAAGTATGAGGGTCTGGTCACTTTCATAGTAGTGCTGTCCTTTTCCTACTCACCTTTCAGGTTTCAGGACCTTGTCACAGATGCCAGATGATTTGCATTGACCAGCAAACTGGGCAACGAAACCAAGAGATTTTCCAGAAACTTTCTGAGACTCGAAAGAGAAAGGTAAGCCTGATTGCAAAGTAAGGTACCTGGTCTTTAGGTCCTGGTGTATTATCTTTGCTATAATAAAACCAACCAACCAGCCAACCAACCAACCAACCAAACTCATTGCTGTTGAGTCAATTCTGACTCATAGTGACCCTATAGGATGGAATAAAACTGCCCTATAGAGTTTCCAAGGAGTGTCTGGAGGATCCAAACTGTTGACACTTTGGTTAGCAGCCATAGCACTTAACCACTATGCTGTTAGGGTTTCCATATGATAATAGTGCTGAGTAGTTTTTTAGAAATGAGGGAATATTTGAAGTATTCTGAAGCTAGGGGACTGCCTTTAAGGTTCTGTCCTTACTCATGCCTGTATTTTGTTTTTCTTTCCATCTGCTTCCTCTTTTTGTTTGTTGTATTCTTGTTTTCTTTAATTTTATTGTGGTAAAATACATTAAAAATGTCATTTTAACCATTTTTGTGTGTGTACATTTGGGTGACATTCATTGCTTTCACTGTGTTATGTAGCCATCACCGTTATTTCTGAAAGTATCATTACTGCCAACCGTATCACATGTGTCTTTTATACCCTTAAATCTTTGAAGAGAGATATGGAATATAAATAATAAATAAGTCAAGCAGTTTCATTGTCTCAATCATTTTTTTTTCACCACAAGATCTCATGAAGAATAAAATGTTTTATGATAAATAGAGCACCTCCATAGAAAGACTGGAAACCCTGATGATGTAGTGGGTAAGTGCTACGGATGCTAACCAAAGGGTCAGCAGTTTGAATCTGCCAGACGCTGCTTGGAAACTCTATGGGGCAAGCTCTTCTCTGTCCTACAGGGTCACTATGAGTTGGAATCAACTCAATGGCAGCAGGTTTTTTTTTTTCATTTTATGAAAGATTAAGTAAATTTCATTATACTAAGCTGGTAAGTCATCTTCTTGAGAGTTAAAACACCTTAATACTGCTCTGGATTCCAGATTACAAATTCTGAACTTTTAACATGGAGATCCTTTCGGAAGATTAGTTTTCAGGCTTACGCTTTCTCTCAGGGCTTTATGCTTGCAAAGAATTCCAGGAAACCGAGTGTCTGAGCTAGTGCTGCCATTAACAAAAAAATACCACCAGTGGGTAACTTTAAAGAAGGGAAATTTATTTTCTCAAATTAGGGCCTCAGTGGTGATTCCTTCTCTGAACCTCTTTATCAAACACAGCAAGGAGCCTGTGTCAGGAAAACAGAATCCTTGGAGCTGAGAGGGAACCTTCAGAGAATGTCTGGAACTATCCTTATAGATGTAAAAGACTTTAGAAATAGAAAGGGGCAAGCCCGGCTGAAGTGTAACATCACCTACACAGCAGAGAGCACAGGCAATGTGGACAGAACAAAATTTTACCTTTTGTCTATGAGTCCGAGTTCCTGGGTAGTGCACACACTTAAGTACTCAACTGTTTATCAGACGGTTAGCACTTGGAACCCACCCAGAGGCACCTTGGAAGAAAGGCCTGACAACTTGCTGTGACAAAGGTCACAGCCTTGAAGACCTTATACAGTGCAGTTTTGCTCTATACACATGGGATCGTCATGAGGCAGAATCAACTGAATGGCAGTGAGTTTGGTTTTTGGCTTATCTGTGAGTCAGTGCCACTGTTGCATGTCTGACCTCATGGTTTGACTTTTGGGACTCTAGCCTAAGAAGATAAGCCTGACACTAAAAGTAGCAATAAAATTCATTGTAGTAGCATTTATTATTTTAAACAACAGGGGAAAACTGGTGGTAAGTACACTCTATGGAATGTTACATCCATTTAAATGATGTAATGAAGTCCAGTTACTATGAATATGGAATTAACAATGGAATACTAAATGATAAAGCAAGGTACAAAAATATTTTTAGAGTATGATTATACCCTAAAACCAACTCGTGGTTGTCAGGTTGATTCCAACTCATAGTGACCCTATAGGACAGAGTAGAACTGCCCTATAGCATTTCCAAGCAATGGCTGGTGGATTTCAACTGCTGACCTGCAGCTGAGCTGTTAAACCACTGCGGTCACCAGGGTTCCTGAGTATGGTTTATACAAATATGTATAGAAAAGAAACTAGAAGGAGATTTAGCATAGCTAAGTACTATTTTGGAAACTATTGTGGCATAGTGGTTAAGTGCTATGTCTGCTAACCAAAAGGTTGGCAGTTCAAATCCACCAGGCACTCCTTGGAAGCTCTATGGGGCAGTTCTTTTTTTTCCTATAAGGTTGTTCTGTGTTGGAATTGGCTTGACAGAAATGGGTTTTTTTCCTTTTTGCCTTTTAAGTACTAGTGTATTCATGTTTGTATCATTGTCAGTTAAGATACTGCCTTGCCATAGCTGTTACTCAGGGAATATTAGATGAATGACCAACTAAAGGATGAATGAACAGTGTGTTAGAACTGTAGGACTTTAGAGATTTTTCTTGAGTTGATTTACTTCATTCTTTACTTTGGACCTTCCATCTTTATTCTGGAATGTATTCACAGGAGCAGTGCTGGGTTTTGCCCTTATCTTAATAAAATGGCTTTTGAATCAGGAAAAAGAATGGAAATCAGTCTTACAGTGGTCAGAGGACGGGGACGAGAGGAAACTCCTTCCATGGGTAGCTCAGGGTATGTGAGAGGGGGTAAATAGAATGAATCCAGAAATAAAGAGGTGTACTGTCAGAAAGAACACCTGAAAATGAGAAACTTTAAAGATTTGGCTTTAATTGAACATTATTATTTCCAAAATTACTTTAACTGCTAAAATAATCTAGTTTGTTGTTGCTGTTGTTTTGTTCACAGGTGAACTTTGGAGTGTACTTGATGAACACATCTTTGGATTTATCTTCTCCGTGTTTCCTGTCTGTAGGATCTCAGATGCTGCCTGTGTTGAAAGAGAACGTAGAATGCCACCATTAGCACATTATCTCCTAAAAAATATTTTGCACATGTAGTGGAGTTTCTCTTTTACAGTTACCTCTGGTATTATTTGGATTCCTGGTGGCACAGCAGTTAAGAGCTCAGCTGCTAACCAAAAGATCAGCAATTTGAATCTACCAGCCCCTCCCTGGAAACTCTAGGGGCAGTTCTACTGTGTTCTATAGGGTCATTATGAGTCAGCATTGACTCAACAGCAGAGGGTTTTGTTTTTGTTTTCTACTATTACTAAGATTTGCTGTTAGGCTCAATAAAAGTTACTCTTTTGAATATGGATGGTTCTTTTCCTTTTAGAGGTAGAGAATGGCTCTCACCTGCTGCCTTCATCCTCTCACTCCTCAGTCCCCATGTTGCACAGCCTGGGCCTAAGAGTGGCTCACAGGGCTCTGTGCTTTCCATAAGTGGAGTCACATGAGTTCTAGGTCCACACTGAGGGTGCAGAGCCCACACCAGCAAGGCTTCATATGCATTCCACAGATGACTGATTCAGTCAAATGAAATTTTCAGTAGAGTGCACTGAAACTATGTAACCTATCTAGATTCCTGTTTTATAGTTTTCTCTCATTCGTTTCTTTAAAACTTTTTAGGCTGTCTTCAACCCTTTTCTACTGAGGAAAGTATTCTTGAGGGTATGAGAATGTGCCTCTCTCCTACTATGTATATAGTGAAGGTAACAGGGTCCTCACGGGGGCCCAGAGGGTGATCCATGGCCAAGGTCCTCAAGGGAAGGTTTGACTGAGGGTATTTACATTTTGAGGAAAAGTACAGGCCAGCAACCCATTTCCTCTTGGTTTCTATTCCTGGTCACCACCCTTTTCCCACTCTGAGTTGACACAGTTATACTCAGCAATGGTGATGTTGTGTGAGCAGCTGTCTTCCCCTCCACAACTCGTGGAATAGTGTTGGTCCATGCATCTGAGAGCCTCTGAATCACAGCTGAGAGAAATTCAGAGGTGCAGGAATCCTCTGACCTGTGCTCCTGCAGCCTGTAGGTGAATAAGTCCAGTGATGGGAACCTCACTTTCTAATGAAGTTAGCCATTTCATTGAGTTATTGTTACAAAGTTCCTTGTATTGAGTTTGTATCTGCCTTGATGTGACTTCCAGTCTTAGGTCCCTGCCCTGGCCCCTGGAGCAACACAGAACGTGCCTACTTCTGCATCTGCTTTGCCTGTGTCCTTCTAAAACATGGCGTCTATGTGTGAGCCCCATATCCTTGGCCAGGCTGTCAATGCCTTCTGTCTCACTTGGGTTGTTTCATTTGCTCCATCACCTCTCTGTCCCAAACTCCTGCCTGCCACTGCCCCACGTCATCTTCATAACACTGGTGTTGCTGTGTCTCTCTGCTGCTCAGCACATTAGGCTCAGGCTTCCCTGGCGAGCTGTTCTAAGCCCTTGGAATTAGCAGCCAGTTTGTTCCATTATCTCATGCATGGACTTAGTGTTATTCCCAGCACTTTGTGGAATTTGAAAGATGAAGCACAGCTTCTAATTCTCAAGGTTGTTGAGCTGGAAACCTGTGCTCACACTCTCACTGTGCATTTAAGAGTAAGGAGTGCACCTCTGACTCCGTAGTTCCAGAGTTCAGTGGAAGTGGAGGTAAATGAGCTTAACTGGGTTACTTTATTTTATTTGAGCTGTTTTTTAAAAATTTAACTTTGTCCAAGAGTCAGCACTACCCTATGCATGTCCCCGGTCCTGTCCTTACCAGCTGACTGGTGGGAGAGCCATACATGGCTGTAATGAATTTATTTCTTATTCAAGCTGGTTTTACATGAGACAAAACTGCTTCCAGAAGGTATGCTGCAGCATTTCCTAAAAACCTTCTGATGACAATCGTATTCTGTTAAACATGGTGAAAGCTGAGTGAGAAAATATGAGGTCTGATGATTAAGTCCGTGAACTTAATTGTTCTAAGAGCTACATACCTCATTGCTTAATATCACTACACTTACCTTCGAAGTACTCCCCTTGGGAAGCTGTGCACCAACACCAGTGCCTAGTCCACCCTTCAAATCAATTTTGGTACTCCTTTCCTGGAATGGCCATCAGAGCTGTCATCATATTACCCTTGATATCCTGAATGTCATCAAAATGTCTTCCTTTCATTATTTCCTTTATCTTTGAGTAAAGAAAAAAGTAATTAGGGGCCAGATCGGGTGAGTAGCGAGGGTATTCCAATAGTGATTTGATTACTGGTGGAAAAGTCCCTCACAGACAACTATACAATTAACTTTGCAAACTTACCACTGTACAATCATGCACCATGACCGTTCCAGAAAGAGTTCCAAAATTGCTTTGAAGGGTGGACTAGACACTGGTGTCAGTGTATAACTTTCCAAGGGGAGTACTTCAAAGGTGACCATAGTGATGTTCAGCAATGAGGTATGTAGCACTTGGAACAGTTAAATTGATGGACTTAATTGTTAGACTTGTAGGTTCCCATTTAACAACTTCTACACAGATTGTTCAGAGACATTGGTTACTTTCTTTACAATACATGACCATTCTCATTATTTCTATTCTGGTGGTTTCATTTCCATTAAACTAGCACAATATCTTTCTTTTTTTTAATTGTGGTTAAGTGAAAATATACAATCCAAATTGATTTTGCATGCCTGCCAATCTGCAGCAACTTCTGTTCTCCTTGACCTGTGACAGCACACTCCTCCATTTCATTATGTACTTTATTGTGTCCTCTTAACCAGCTCCTGTCCCCTCGTCTCCACTCTCTTCTCTCCCATCTAGAAAGGGACAAGAAGGACCACCTCCTATAAATGCATAGAACCATAAAGTACACACAGTATATGGTCACAATGTGTCCCTGAGTCTGGTCCAGTTTTGACCAAAGAGTTGACGTCAGTAGTGTTTTCTAGGTGGGGCAGCAGCAGGTCTAGGGTCCATGCTCCCAGGGGATCCCCTGGGCCATCGGACCATCGTCTGTGGTCTTTTAATAGAGTCCTTGAGCTTCACCCCTCTTTTCCTCATGTTACCACAGGGGCTCAACGTTGTATGCCCTATCACAACTGTCTTTGTGGTGGCTGGGCACCATCTGGTTCTTCTGGTCACATGTTGATACAGTTTCCCATTCACATGAGTCCTTCTGTCTCGTGGGCTCTTTTTTCCTCGTGTCTTTGATGTTCTTGGTGATCACCTGTTCCAGATGAGTTGGGACCATTTAGTGTACCTCAGATGGCAACTTGCTAGCTTTTGAGACCCCAGACAGCACTCACCAATATGGGGAACTAGCACAATATCTTTTAATACACTCATTTTTTGCTTAATCTTATTTGAGTTAGTTACTATTGCTTCCAACTGAACATCTTGACCAATGGAAAATTTGGTACCTGAAGTTGTTGTTAGCTGCTGTCAAGTTTGCTTTGACCCATAGCATTTACATATAACACAATGAAACATTGCCCAGTCCTGTGCCATCTTCATGATCATTCGTTGCTTGAGTCCATTTGTGTGGCTTTTGTGCCAGTCCATCTCATTGATGATTTCCTTGTTTTTGCTGACCCTCTACCTTACCTAGCGTGGTGACATTTTCTAGCAATTAATCTTTCCTGATGACATGTCGAAAATAAGTGAGCTGATGTCTTGCCACCTTTGCTTCTAAGGAACATTCCTGTTGTATTTCTTCTAAGACTGATTTGTTTGTTCTTTTGGCAGTTTATATGTTTAATATTCTTTGCCAACGTCACAAGTAGAATGTATCAGTTCTTCTTTTGTCTTCGTTCTTCAGTGTGCAGCTCTTGCATCCTACCAAAATATCCAAAAAATGAAACTGGCTGAAAGGAGGGAGGTGGGTAGTGGATAGTAAGGACTCAATTATTTCAAATCGGGAGGTTGGTAACCTTTATTATATAGTGGTAAAATATGTGGTCCAGGTGTTGCCTGTTGTTTTATGGGACACGGATGGTGGGCCAAGCGCATGGCATGCATTAGAGGAAAGAGGAACAATTCACAATGTTGGGGCTCCTTTCAACAAAGTTCTTAAAAAAAAGAGATAAATCCAGACTAGAAGACAGCCAAGTCAAGGGCAAGGTCACCACATAGTGTGTTAAGAAGTAGTCAAAGTGGACAGAAAGACTTGTAGAAAACTTTAGAGCGTATTATAGAAGTGTGTCCCCAAATCTCATTATTCTTGACAATTCTTTAATGCATGGAATTGACAAAAATAAAGACCGTCACATTTTTTGAGACCTTTAATGGAAACAGGACTACCAGCCTGGATTGAAAGGTACTGAGACTATTCAGGATGTTAAAAAATAAACAAAAAATAACCTTTTAGGCCCCCAGCTTTCTGTGAGCAAAAAAATAGGATAAGAAAGGGGCACACCAGCCCAGAGGCAAAGACTAGAAGGCAGAAGGGGTAAAGTAAAGCTGGAACTGGAGAACTCAAGGTTAAGAACGAAGACTGTTGACAAGTTGTAGGGTTGATAACTGTCTTAGTCGTCTAGTGCTGCTGTAACAGAAATACCACAAGTGGATGACTTTAAAAAGAGAAGCTTACTTCCTCACAGTAAAGTAGGCTAAAAGTCCTAATTCAGGGTATCATGTCTAGGAGAAGCTTTCTCTATCTTATATGGAGGAAGGTCCTTCTCATTAGTCTTCCTCTGGACTAGGAGATTCTTCTTGCAAGAAACGTGGGTCCAAAGATCATGCTCTGCTCTTGGCACTGCTTTCATGGTGGTGTGAAGTACAGTCTTTGCCTCCCCCTACTTCTATCTTTTACATCCCAAAAGAAACTGGCTCATGATACAATGCAATCCTGAAGACTGAGTCCTGCTTCAGCAGCATAACTCCTGCCCCCCCATTAATATCATAGAAGTGGGATTTACTACCACACATAGGAAAATCACATCGAATGACAAAATGGTAGGTAAACACGTAATACTGGGAATCGTGGCCCAGTCAAATTGATACGCGTATTTTAAGGGTGGCACAGTCAACCCACGACAGTAACATAAAACAATATGTGTACTAATTGTTTAATGAGAAGCTACTTTTGTAAGTCTTCATCTAAAGTATGGTAAAAAAAAAAATTATAGATAAAAAAGAAAACTGACATAGAGAATTGTCCAAGACTATTGCCCTGTGATACTGTTCGAATCTCGAACAGAAACTAACCCCTGAGGTCACCTCATAGTTGAATAACAAATTGGTTCAAAAAATAGTGACCATCACCCTTGAGTACAGTGCTCCTTTAAAAAAATTTACCTATACAAGACCAAATGGCTAACAATTAAAGATGAGAATGTAAGGAGGGAGGGAAACTAGATTAATGGAAACAGAACAACCAGAATAGAAATAGAGTGTTCATGCATTGTGAAGAATGTGATCAATTTCACTGAACAACCTGTATAGAAACTGCATAATGGGAGCCTAAACTGCTGTGTACATCTTCACCAAAAACACAATGAAATATTGTTGTAAGAATTATAAAAATTGTTTAATGACATATTTGTGGTTTGCTAATTTATACAGATTTTATTAATGTTATATTCCATTATCACAGCATGCAGGTGTACAGCCCAATTTAGGGATGCCCAGTGTCATCACTTTTATTCAACATTGTGATGGTGGTTCTAGCCAGAGCAATAAAGTAAGATAAAGAAATAAAGGGCATCCAAGTTGGAAAGGGAGATGTAAAAGTATCTCTATTTGCAAATTATATGATTCTACACACAGAAAACCCTAAAGAATCCACAAAAAAACTACTGGAACTAATACAAGAGTTCAGCAAAGTATCAGGATACAAGACAAACATACATAAATCAGTTGGATTTCTTTACACCAACAAAGAGACCATCAAAGAGGAAATCAGAAAATCATTACCATTTACAATAGCCCCCAAGAAGATAAAATATCTAGGAATAAATCTAGCTAGAGATGTGAAAAAACTATACAAAGAAAATCACAAGACTCTACTTCAAGAAACCAAAGGAGATTTACATAAGTGGAGAAACCTACCTTGCTCATGGATAGGAAGACTTAACAACATGAATGTATCTATTCTACCAAAAGTGATCAATAGATACAATCCCAATACAGATTCCAATGGCATTTTTTCAGTGAGGAGAAGCAAATCATCAATTCATATGGAAAGGGAAGAAGTCCCAGATAAATAAAGCATTACTAAAAAGAAGAACAAAGTGGGAGCCCTAATTGTATCTGACTTTAGAACCTATTATATTGCCACAGCAGTCAAAACAGCCTGGTACTGGTACAGAAACAGATACACAGACCAAGGGAACAGAATTGAGAATCCAGATATAATATCATCTACCTATGAGCAGCTGATACTTGACAAAGGTCCAAAATCTGTAAACTGGGGAAAAGACAGTCTCTTTAGCAAATAGTGTTGACATAACTGGATGTCTGTCTGCAAAAAAAAAAAAAGAAAAAAGAAAGAAAGAAAAGAAACAAGATCCGTATCTCACACCATGGGCAAAAACTAATTCAAAATGGATCAGAGACCTAAATATAAAATTTAAAATGATAAAGACCAACAACAGAAGAATGGATAGGTAAACTATGGTATATATACTCAGTGGAGCACTACGCAGTGATAAAGAACAACGATGACTCCAGGAAACATCTCATGACCTGGTTTCAACTGGAAGACATTATGCTGAGTGAAACAGTCAGCGAAAAAAGGACAAATATTGTATGAGACCTCTACGATAGGATCTCAAAAACAGACTTGTGTATAGAAGAAAAGACTCCTTGACAGCTGCAAGGGAGGGGAGGGAGGGAGGAGGGAGGGTTTAGATTAGACAGTTGCTAGGTATCTGGTTGGGTGAAATCGGCGACAGCACACATTAGAAACAAGAACAATATTAAGTGGACTTAAACATAACATGAGTACTCCTTCCATCTTAACCCAATATTGCAAGGATAGAGTAGCTGGGGCGGGGGGCGGGGGACCATGCTCTTAGGCGAAAGCGAGGCCAATTGTCACAACTGGCGTTTCGCTAAGAGAGCTCTCTGCACCCCACATTGGTGAGTGGCGTCTGGGGTCTTAAAAGCTGCCAAGCTGCCATCCGAGGGCACAACAAATGGTCCCAACTCAGCAGGAACGGATGCTCACCGAGGACCAAAATGTCATGGGGGAAAGACAACCCAGAAGACAAAGAGACCCACAGCAGTGGGTGCCTACATCGACTTGGGACCAGAAGAACCGGATGGTGCCTGGCCACCACCAGTGATAGCCACGATGGAGCTCACTGAGTTGATTCTCACTGGCAACACAAGAATAAAATCGGGTGCGCCCTGAGATCCCCACTAAAAGACCTCAACTGATGGTCCAGTGGTTTTGGGGTTCCCCTGGGAGCATGGTCCCTCGCCCTGATGCTGCCCTTGACCATAAATCATAACGAAGGTCCACACTTCGGACAGGAATGGATTAGACTTGGCGATGCAGAGTGACCATATATTGGATGCACTTTATGGTTCTATACATCTATAGGATGTCATCCTGCTGACCTCTGGCTGGAGGAAGGAGAGTGGGTGGAGAGGAGGGAAAAAAGAGACTGTTGGGAGAATGAGACATGTATAGAGCAGAGAGGAACAGTGTGCTATCACCGGGCAGGAAGAGCAGTGGAAGCTGCATATAGGTGGGTATGTAAATTTATACGGGAATGTACATTTTCACTCAGTTATATTAAATAAAAAATTAAAAAAAAAAACGGTAAAGACCATAGAAGAAAAAATAAGGACAATGCTGAGAGTTTGAATACACAGTATAAACAGACTACAAAACAACAATGCAGAAATACAAAGAAAAAATAGACAACTGAGAACACCTGTGCTTATCAAAAGACTTCACCAAAAGAGTAAAAAGGCTATTTACAGATGGGGAAAAAATTTTTGGCTGCCATGAATCCGAGCAAGATCTAATGTCCATAATCTACAAAGTACTGCAAAACCTATGCAAGAAAAAGACAAATAATCCAATTAAAAAATGAGTGAAGGATATGAACAGGTATTTCACCAATGGATACATGAGGAAATGCTCACAATCATTAGCATTTAGAGAAATCCAAATCAAAATTATAATGAGATATCATCTCACTCCAGCAAGTTGGCATTAATTAAAAAAACACAAAATAATACATGTTGGAGAGGTTGCAGAGAGATTAGAACTCTTCTACACTGCTGGTGGGAGTGTAAAATGGTACAACCATTTTGGAAATCAATTTGGCTCTTTACTTTTATTTTTATTATTATGATTGAATGAAAATGTACATTCCCATATTAATTGCATGTCCACAGCTCCCACTGTTCTCCATGCCCAGTGACAGCACACCCTTCCTCTTTACTCCATACATGTTTTATCCTCCCAACAATGTCCTATCCCCTCCTCTCTACCCACTCCCCTTCCTCTAGTAAGAGGTCAGCAGGATAACATCCTATAGATGCATACAACCATAAAGTGCACACATGATATGCTCATTCTGTTTTACCAAATCCAGTACATTTCTTTCCGAAGAATTGAACTTCATTATGATTTACAGATAGGGGCAGCATCAGGGCCCGGGGCCATGCTCCCCGGGGAACCCCGAGGCCCGTGGACCATCCATTGCAGTCTTTTAATGGCGCTCTCAGAGTGCACCCCTTTTTATTCTTGTGTTGCCAGTGAGACTCAACTTTGTGAATTTCTTAAAACAGCTAGATTACTGGTCCAGTAATCTCAATTCTTGGAATATATCCTAGAGAAATAAGAGCTGTCACACAAACAAATATGTGCCCATCAATGCTTATTGCGGCACTGTCCACAACTGCAAAAAGATGGAATCAACCTAGTTGCCCATCAACAGATGAACAGATAAACAAACCATGGTACATATACTCAATAGAACACTATGCAATCATAAAGAACAATGATGATCTTAAGAAACATCATATAACATGGAGTCATCTGGAAGACGTTATGCTGAGTGAAATTAGTCAGTTGCAAAAGGACAAATTTGTATAAGACCACAACAACAAGGATTCACGCAAAGGTTTAAGCACAGAAGAAAATAATCTTTGATGGTTTCAAGGGTGAGGAAGGAGGAAGATGGGTAGTCATAGATTAGATAGTAGATAGGAAATGGGTTAGGTGAAAGGAGTGACAGCACCTAGTAGAAGGGAGGTTAGCACAGCCGGACTATATGAAAAGCTAAGAGGTTTTCTAAATATAAGCCAACATTTTGAAGGACAGAGTATCAGGGGCACAGGTCTGAGGACTATGGTTTCAGGGCACATCTAGGTCAGTTGGCATAACTAAATTTTTTAAAGAAAATGTTCTTTACCTCACTTTGGTGAGTATCATCTGAGGTCTTAAAGGCTAGCAAGTGGCCATCTAAGCAGCATCAATTTGTCCCAATCCACCTGGAGCAGCAGAGGATGAAGGACGTCAAAGCCGTGAGGAAAGTATGAGCCCAGGAGACAGAAGGGACTTCATCAACATGAGACCAGAAGAACTAGATGGTGTCCATCCACCACTAATGACCACCCTGACAAGGAACACAACATAGAGTCCCTAAAGTAGTGGGAGAAAAATGGGTGTGTAGAACTAGAACTCTATTAAAAGACCACACCTGATGGTCTGATAGACTGAAGGATCCCCTGAGGACATGGCTTCAGGACTTTCTCTCCGTTATCCCTGAGCTGAAACCAATACTGAAGCCAACTCTTCAGAGATTGGAATGGAATATAATTCACAGAGTGATGCTGGTAAAGAGAGTATGTCTTGACTTAAATACATAGGTGAGGGTATCTGAGAGACTCTTGTCCAGAGGCGAGAAGAGATGGTGGAGGGAGACAGGAGTTGGTTGGATCGATGCAGGAAGTACCGAGTGGAAAGGCAGAGTGTACTGTCACAGAGTGCAGAGAGCAGAGAGCAGAGAGCAGCTACAGTTACATAGTGTGGTGTGGGTGCGGGGTTTTATATTGAAAATTGACTGGGACTGTAAACTTTCACTTAAAGCACAATAAAATATTAGAAACGAAAAACTTCATAACAGTCTAAAAAGCATTATAGATGCATACATAATAGTGAAGTAACTTGAAAACATCACTCAAAAGCATATATAATAGCACAATTGTTTATCTAAACAAATTTTTTTTAATGAAGTCTGATTTTTCTAGTAATGTTAGTGGTTTTGTGGTCATGCATAAGAATTTGTTACCAAGTCCAAAGTTACAAAGACTTACTCTAATATTTTTTTCTCCAAGTTTTATGGTTTTAACTCTTCTAGCTGATTCTTCTGATATAGTGGAAACCATGCCACCTGTATTCATTTGCCAGCAGGGTCACCCATGGCAGACAGGTTTCAGCTGAACTACCAGAGTAGGAAGAATGACCTGGAAGTCTACTTCTGAAAAGAATTAGCCAGTGAAAAGCTGGAACATTATCTGATATAGTGCTGGAAACTGAGCCCCTCCAGGTTGGAAGTCACTCAGAAGACAACTGTGGAAGAGCTGGCTCCTCAAAGTATAGTCAATCTTAATGAGGTGGACAGAGCTGAGCTTTTAGGACCTTCGCCTACTGATGTGGCATGACTCAAAATGAAAAGAAACAACTGGAAACATATTTTAATAATCAGAATGTGGAGTGTACAAAGTATGAATGTAGGAAAACTGGAAATGGTCGAAAGTGACATGGAATGCACCAACATCAATATATCCTAGGCATTAGTGAGCTGAAATGACTAATACTGGCCATTTTGAATTGAACGATCGCATGGTCTGTGTCTTAGTTGTCTAGTACTGCTATGAAAATACCACAATTGGATGGCTTTAAAAAGAGAAATATTCACCACCTCGTAGTAGGATAAGAGTCCAAATTCAGGGCATCGGCTTCAGGAGTCTTTGTCAGTTCCTTCTTCTCTGGAGGAAGGGCTGTGTCATGAAATTTTCTCTGGACTGGAGATTTCTGAGGTTCAGGGACTCCAGGTCTTTTCCAAAGGTCATGTTCTGCTCCCCGCACTGCTTCTTGTTGGCATGAGGTCCCCAACTCTCTGCTTGCTTCTCTTTCCTTTACATCCCAGGAAATTGCCCCAAAGTGTGAAACAACCTTATAGCCTGAGTCAGGCCTCACTAACACAAGCATCTCTGATTCTCCCGTTCTCCTTCATTAAAATCATAGAGGAAAGACTTACAGCACACTGGAACATAATACAACACCTGGAATCATGGCCCAGCCAATCACAAGTTGGATGGGGTGCCACCCCCATCCAATCACAAGTTGCAACATGCAAAACATTCATCCTATCACAGCAAAAGTCTTAAGTCCAAGTCCAAAATCCAGAGATTACTCTTCAACTGTGAAAGCCAGAACACAAGTTATCTGCTTCCAAAATACAGTGGTGGAACAGGCAGACACAAGCTACATATTTACATTGCAAGTGAGAAAATTGCAGAGAAAGAAAGCACAAGAGGCACTAAGCAAATAGCAGAACACATTACATTAGCCTTCAAGTCATAAAAATGATCTTCTATTCTCTAAGACAATTTACATAATGCCCTGCCCTCCAGATTCTAGACATTGGCCACACTCTCCAGATTTTGAGTGGAGGCCCTTTGGCCCTGGGCGACAGCTCTGTCTTCCAGGGTCATTTGGACAACTCTGTACCCTCAGCTTTAGGGGCACCATTTTCGCAGCCTATCTGAGTAGCAACTCCACCCTTAGAAGCACCGAGGCCATGGATCCACCCTTTCAAACATTTGAGATGGCCATACCTTCTGAGTCTGAGGCAGCTCCTGTCTCTTCAGCTTCTGCTTCCAATGGCGGCTTGACCCAGGTCTTGTGCCTATATCTGCCCTACTGAGGCAAATGCTCCAAAGCTCTGTAGCTCTACTGATAAGTACCCAGAGGCACTCCACTCTGTCAGGAAGCCTCTCTCACTCATTGGGTTGGTTCCTGGTTCTGTGTTATTGGTTCACTGCTGCTTCTCACCATCTATGCCTTCTCTGATGTTAACATTTCTCCTTGCTTCCTTCTGAATGTTCTATCCACTTCCTGTTTCAAAACTACTTCCACATTTTAGGTGTCATTTAGAGCAGCACCCCATTCCTGGTAGAAACTTTGTCTTAGTTATCTAGTGCTGCTATAACAGATATACCACAAGTGAATGGCTTTAAAAAGAAAAAAATTATTCTGTCACCATCCAGTACACTATATGTCCAGATTCAGGGCATCAGCTCCGGGGGAGTCCTTTGTTGGTTCTCAAGGAAGGACCTTATTGTTACTCTTCCTTTGGACTGAGACTTTCTGAGGCACAAGGACCCCAGTTCCTTTCCAAAGGACATACTCTGCTCCTGGCTGCTTCTTGGTTATATGATGTCCCCAACTCTCTGCTTGCTACTTTTTCTTTTATACCCCAAAATATTGCCCCAAGGCACAAAACAATCTTACAGATTGAGTCCTGCCTCACCAACACAACCACCATCCATTCTCCCTCATTAAGATTATAGAGGCAGTATTTACAACACATTAGAACATCACACAATACTGGAAATCATGACCTAGCCAAACTGCTGCATAGTTTAGGGAGGACACAATTCAACCCATGACAATCTGCTACGCTGAGAATGACAATTTGAAGTTGAATAGTGTTACACTCATCATCAAAAAGCACATTTCAACATCTATCCTGAAATACAAGTGTTTCAGTGATAGGATAATATCTTTACAGCTTCAAGGAAGACCAGTTAGTATGATTCTTATTTAGATTTACATAGCAATCACTAAGGCCAAAGAAAAAAATTGAAGATTTTTACCAGCTTCTGTAGTCTGAGACTGATCAAACATGCAATCAGGATGTACTGGCAATTACTTGTGTTTGGAGTGCACAAGTTGGAAACAATGAAGAAGGATCAGTAGTTGGAAAATAAGATCTTGGTAATAGAGATGATGCTGGATATAACACAATAGAATTCTGCAAGACCAAAAACTTCTTCGTTGCAAATACGGTTTTTTTTTTAAACAGCATAAACAATAACTATACAACCCTGTGGAAGCAGCAGTCAAGAAATCAAAAGACACATCACATTGGGAAAATTTACTGCAAAGGACAGGTTTAAAGAACTGAAAAATAAAGATGTCACCTCAAAGACTAAGGTGCACATGACCCAAGCCATGGAATTTTCAATCCCATCATACGCATGTAAAAAGCTGGACAATGAACAAGGAAGACAGAAGAAGAATTGATGCTTTTGAATTGCAGTGTTGCAGAAGAATATTAAATGTATCACGGACTGCCAGAAGAATAAACAGATCTATTTTTGAAGAAGTACAACCAGAGTGCTCCATAGAAGCAAAGATGGTGGCCTGCATCTTATACACTTTAGATATGTTGTCAGGAGGGATCAGTCCCTGAAGAAGGACATCATGCTTGGTAGAGTGAAGGGTCAGTGAAAAAGAGGAAGACCCTCAACAAGATGGATTGACACAATGGCCCCAACAAGGGGCTTAAGCTTAAAAACAATTATGAACATGACACAGGACCAGACAGTGTTTCATTCTATTGTGCATAGGGTCACTACGATTTGGGACAGCTGACTGGACAGCACCTAACAACAACATACACGATACACCATACAGAATACACAGGAATCAAACACACTACATCTGTGGAAGGAGGTTATGGAAAAAATCAATATCACCAGTCAGAATAATAAGGCCAGGTGCTGACTGTAGCACAGATGATCAACTGATAGTATGTAAGTTCAAACTGAAACTGAAGGAAATTAGAACAAGTCCACAAGAGCCAAAGTATGACCTTGAGTATACACCACCTGAGTTTAGAGATCATCTCAAGAACAGATTAGATGTGTTTAATGACTGAAGACCAGAACTTCATGTCAAGGACGTCATACATGAAGAAAGCAAGAGGTCACTATAAAGCCCAAAAAGAAAGAAACTGCATGTTAGAAGAGACTCTGAAACTTGCTTTCAAACATAGGATAGCTAAAGCGAAGGAAAGGAGTGACCAAGTACAAGAACTGAACAGAAGGTTTCAAAATGTGGCTCAAGAAGACAAAGTATTATGACATGTGTAAAGGGGCGGAGATAGAAAACCAAAAGGGAAGAAGACACTTGGCATGTCTCAAGCTGAAAGAACTGAAGAAAAAATTCGATCCTCAAGTTGTAAAAGTGAAGGATTCTATGGGGAAAAATGTTAAACAATGCAGGAAACACCAAAAGAAAACAGAAGGAATACACAGAGCCATTACACCAAAAAGAACTAGCTGACATTCAACCATTCAAGGGATACCATATTATCAGGAACTGGTGATACTGGATGGCCAAGCTGCACTGAAAACACTGGGGGGTGAGGGGAGGTCTCCAGAAACCAATGGAGTGTCAAAAATGGATAGAGCCCTGGAAGTACGATGCCAAGAAATTTGGAAGAGAGCTACCTGGCCAGCTGACTGGTAGAGACCCATATTATTTCATATTCCCGAGAAAGGTAATTCAACTGAATGCAGAAATTATCGAACAGTATCATTAATATCACATACAGGTAAAATTTTGCTGAAGATCATTCAAAAGTGGCTGTAGCAGTATATTGATAGGGAACTGTCAGAAATTCAGTCCAGATTCAGAAGAAACTGTGTAATCAGGGATATCATTGTTGACATCAGATGGATCTTTGCTGAAATAAGAGAATACCAGAAAGATGTTTACCTGTGTTTTATTGACTATGTGTGGATCATTGCAAATTATGGTTAATATTGCAGAGAACTGGAATTCCAGAACACTTTATTGTGCTTCTGAGGAATCTGTACTTGGATCAAGAGGAATCTTTTGAACAGAACAAGAGGACACTACGTAGTTTAAAGTCTGGAAAGGTGTGCATCAGGTTTGTGTTTTTTCACCCTACTTATTATATGCTGAGCAAATAATTCAAGAAGCTGGGCTGTACGAATGAGGCATAAAGATTGGAGGAAGACTCCATAATGACATATGTTACGCAGATGACACAACCTTGCTTACTGAAATTAAAGAGGACTGAAACACCAATGAATATCAGGCCACAGCCTTCAGCATGGATTACACCTCAAAACAGAAAACAAAAATCATCAAAACTAGATCAATAAGCGACATCATGATAATAGAGAAAGGATTGAGGTTGTCAGGGATTTCACTTGGATCCATAGTCTACATCCATGGAAGCAGCAGTCAAGAAATCAAAAGATGCATTGTGCTGGGAAAATCTGCTGCAAAAGACCTCTTTAAACTGTTGAAAAAGCAAAGGTGTCACCTAGAAGATAAAGGTGTGCCTGACCCAAGCCATGGTATTTTCAATCACACCATGTGCGTGTGAAAGCTGGACAATGATTAAGGAAGACAGAATTGACACCTTTGTACTGTGTGTGTTGAAGAGGAGTATTGAAGATACCACAAACTGCCAAAAGTATGAACAGAACTGTCCTGGAATAAGCATAACCAAAATGCTCTTTAGAGGCAAGGATGGCGAGACTGTGTCTCATATACTTTGGACATGCTGTCAAGAGAGATCAGTCCCTAGATTGATACATCAGATATAGCAGAAGGTCAGTGAAAAAGAGAAAGACACTCAGCGAGATGGGCTGACACAGTGGCTGCAACAGCGGGCTTGAGCATAGCGGTGATTGTGGGCATGGCGCAGGACCAGGCAGTCTTATTCTTTGGTACACAGGGTTGATATGAGTAGGAACTGACTCAACAGCACCTAACAACAACACTTAGATTATCGATTCATTTTGAGTTAATTTTTGTGAATAGTATGTGTATAGTGTCAGGCTGTTGTGTGTACTTTCCATCACACCAGATGGTGATTGTGAGAGAAGGAAGTCGTGGTTGCTGTATTCAGTGAGCTTAGCGGCTCCAGCCAGATGATTGTAAGACGATGGTGGTGTAATGGAGTATGGAGGCGAGGGTGTATGAAGAGCTGTGTCATTTCCTCTGGGTTTCCACCTTACTAGAGAGAAAGTTGCCCAGCTAACATTACTGTGCTCACTCTCATCCATATCTCTCTGCGGCCCCCAGGTTTTACAGCTGAGGAGGTGAAAAGTATTTTATAACATCTCCCAGCCCTCCAGCTGGAGTGAGAGAAGCTCGGCACTGGAGGGCAGGTCCAGTGAGGCATTTTCTCTTTACAGGATCTTACTGTGGTCAGGAGAAGCCATTGGAACCAATTGTCCCCTTTCTCAGCTTTCCTTTATCCATAAAGAAAAATCCAGAGATCCAGTATTGAAACTGAACACTGACTCACACTTAGGTACATCCTGCTACCAAGGGCTCCCGAAGGACCCTGGATGGAGCAGAAACTTCAGCGGGCAAGCAGCAATCTGAGCACCCAGTATCTCCAAGAACAGCTGATGGTCTTCTCACTAGAAAGAGTTCACGGTGCTGCAGAATCAGAAGAAAAGCTAGGCTCCACCTGGCAGACACTTTTCAGCCTACCTTTTACCAGTTTTCCTGTTTTGTGCTGATAGAATTAGCTGCTACATGTAAAATTTTATAAATTTTATGAAATCAAAGCCAGCCAAGTTCCATTGAGTTGGATCTGACTCATGGAATCAAAATCGTGGCAAATTCATATATCAGTTTACTGAAAATCGCCAAGCCTTATCTGAAAAACGAGGAAAATAATGGTACACTATAAAGTTGTTTAAGAATTAAATGAGACATTTCATGTTTACTTTTATGCCTAAAAATAATGCCTGAGTGGATAAATGCTTGGCTGCTAATTGAAAGGTTAGTGGTTGGAAAGCACCAGTGGCTCCATGGGGGAAAAGACTTAGTGAATTGCTCCTATAAAGATTATGGCCTGGAAAACCTTGGAGGGAAGTTCTACTCCATCCTATAGGTTTGAGAGGAGACTACCTGACAACGAGAAGCCACATCTACCACCTGGTGGTAGCATTTGGTAACTACAATTTCTTTCTACTGAGAAGTTGAAAACTTGTTCAAATAGGGCCAACAAATCCTAAACAGAAAGACAGCAACCAACAGGGCTCTTCTGACTTTCTGCCTAGATTCTTTAATGGACCAGATCTGAGGAAAATGTCATTACTGATGTTAGAGTGGTTAACAAGCTAGTCTCTGGATTATCTCTTGGTTAGATTATTTTTCACCTACCTTACAAAAGCATTCTTCTGGGGTCCTCTACATTTCTTATCACAGTTATCCCATCTGTCAGTTTGTTGTGCCGCAATGGCTTGTGTGTTGATATGATACTGGGAGCTATGCCACCAGCATTTCAAATACCAGTCACTCATGGTGGACAGGTTTCAGCAGAGCTTCCAAATAAGAAGAAAGGCCTGGTAATTTACTTACAAAAATTAGCCAAAGAAAACCTTAGGGATCACAACAGAGCACTGCCCAACTTGCTTACTTTGCATATATCATCAGGAGGGATCAAGCACTAGAGAAGGACATAATGTTTGGTAGAGTAGAGGACCAGTGGGAGTGAGGGACACCCTTGGTGAGATGGATTAGCACAGAAGGCACAACAACGGACTTGAACATGTGGGCAACGGTGAGGAGGATGCAGGATCTGGCAATGTTTCCCTCTGTTTCACAGAGGTCACCGTGAGTTGGAGCTGATTCAACAGCAGCTGTCTTTTAGGCTATGTTTCCTAGGATTTTGTTTTAAGGATACAGCTTCAAATTGGGTGCTTCTGTTAGAAAGAGACAGGAACAGACAGAGAGAGAGAGAGACAAAGACAGTAACAGAGAGGTTTTGTTTTAATATGTAGAATCTTTTTTCAGCAGCAGATCCAGGTTTTATGGACCTGATACTTGTAAAACTTTAAATCCATTTTTAAGGAACATGCAATTACAAAATAGAAGTTGGGTACAAAAATGAATATTTGCTTGCATAGGAAAAAGAAAGGACAATAGAGTTTGTGCAAATGAGTGGCCCTAAGCTTTGTTAGTTTTGAGATGAGTCTACCTTTGTCTGATTTTCTTACTGCTCTCCTGTCCTGGTGCTTCTCAGCATGGCCCATCCTTTCAAGGGATGCTTTGCTCCTGTATTTTTCTGGTTTTTGTTCACTTTCTAAAGTAAACATACATGTAAAGAACTGTTCCTGTCTTCTCTTTCCCACCTGTGGATGTTTCATCTTTACTTTGAGATAGTGACTCACCTGGACACAGCTAGCTGAGTCAGGGCAGAGTCTACCACTGACCTGGAGGTCTCCTTCCCACATACACGTCAGAGTTTGGTATGTCAGGAAGTATATGTGTAGTTATCTGAAAGTCTTTCTTATCTTCTCCTGGGATGCAAGGAAACGTTATGTTTATCAACAGTTTGGTAAATTATAGGTTTCTTTTAGCTAACTAGATCACTATCTGAAGCATTTGAAGCAGAAAAAATGATGCTACCTTATGAAAAAAGATTGAAAACGGGACACTCTGGACTCTTTTACTGCCATGCAAATTCTTTCCAGACACTGAAGTCAATGTACGCTATTGATTGTATTCTGTGTTTTCACTCTATGAACATTTTGCATACTTCAAATTGGTTTGCATGAGTACGCTTTAATGGATGCATAGTTGTATTTACGTATTACAAGTAAAGAAGATATACTCCTACTGATAGACATATGAGTTTCTGGTGTTTTTTTGTTTTTTTTTTTGTTATTTATTTTACTTTTGCTAAATTGGAAACCCTGGTGGTGTAATGGTTAGTGCTATGTGTCTACTGACCAAAAGGTCAGCAGTTTGCACTCACCAGGCACTCCTTAGAATCTCTGTGCCGCAGTTCTACTCTGTCCTATAGAGTTGCTACGAGTCAGAATTGACCTGATGGCAGTGGGTTTTGGGTTTGGGTTTGCTAAATGATTTCCACATTAATGGGATTCTGGAATAATCATTGTGAAGATCTTGCTAGGTATAGTCATAATGATTTCTAAAATAAATGTACCAATTTAAAATATACAGTAAGCAAAGTGAACAGAGCAACCCCAGTTCTTTCTCCCTGGAGGCTGAAAAATGCAGTTCACTGTGGAGGTCCACATACTACATGTCTAAATATTTAAAAGTTGTAAGTCAAATATGTAAGCTTTTAAGTAAAATATGTGTTGCCCTATATTGGCAAATGTACCTTCATAACAACCTGGAACAACAGGCTTGAATTTAGAATTCCATCTCCTTGGTAATCTGCACAAGGACATGGCGGCATCTGGAGAACTGACTCAGACCCTTGTTTCCAGGCATGGCCTGCACCCTTTCTCTTCCTGCCCCTGAGCCATGGACAGAGATGTGTTGCTACCTGAGTCTGCATATCCAAAGTCTGTCTATACTTACCACAAATAGCTACTCTTTAGTCCCTACTCAGGCCTAGTGGTACTCTGGGGCCTACTCTTAAAAGTATCACACAGGGAAGACCCACACACAGGCCTTGGAAATGTGCTCAGGGCCATGTGGGCACAGAATTTTACGATCCCAGGTCCTTGGAGAAAAGTCTAGAGAGAGCAGCTTGTGTTCCAGCTGGGCAGGAATTCTTGGCTATGTGTACTCCTTGTCTGTGGGGCTGAGGGAGGAGGAGGGCCTCTAAAGCATGACACACGCAGAGGCCCCAATTGCTCTGGACTAAAAGTAGTACTGTTAAGGACTTTAGAGAAAGTAAACTAGCCCAGAGAGAACCTAAAAATATTGAAAGAAAAAGCCATTTATCTCCTGGCTCAGCATCATGAATTGAATTGTATCCCCCCAAAAATATATATATCAGTTTGGCTGGGCCATAATTCCTAGGATGGTATGATTGTCCACTTTTTTGTTATTTGATGGGATTTTCCTACATGGTGTAAATTCTGTCATTATGATTTAACAAAAAGGATTAGCTGTGGTTATACTGATGAGTCCGCAAGATTGGACAGCGTCTTAAACCAGTCTTTTCTGAGATATGAAAGACAGAGGTGAGCAGAGACACAGGGGGCTCATAGTACTAAGAAGGTAGTGCCAGGAGCAGAGCATGTCCTTTGGGCCTAAAGTTCCTGCCCTAAAATTCTCCCAGACCAAGGAAGGACTGATGTCCAGCAAGGAACTGCCTCCAGAGCTGGAAGAGCTGACAGAAAGCCTTGCGCTGGAGGTGACCCCTGAATTTGGACTTCTAGCCTACTGGACTATGAGAAAATAAGTTTCTCATTGTAAAAGCCATCCCCTGGTAGTGTTTCTGTTATAGCAGCACTAGACAACTGAGATAATTCATCAGTAGGGAAGCCCATAGCAAGTGCTTTTTTCCCAGTGGCTCCATCAAAGAAAAGATGTCTTGATCTGCTTCTTGAAAAATCTCAGCCTAGGAAACCCTACTGGGGCACCTATACTTGGTCCTATAGCTGAAATCCACCTGATGACGTACAGCAACAGTAAGTTCTTAATGTGGAAGAAAAG
This sequence comes from Heterohyrax brucei, assembly GCA_028571685.1. Taxonomy (NCBI): domain Eukaryota; kingdom Metazoa; phylum Chordata; class Mammalia; order Hyracoidea; family Procaviidae; genus Heterohyrax; species Heterohyrax brucei. Next base: position 45,864,330 of record CM053152.1, read on the forward strand.
CTAAGGATCACAAAAACATTTGAGGAAAACCTCTACCATAAAAGGAAAAGACTGGAATGAAAACTAAAAGACAGAACACAGCAACCGTGCATAAACACTGTTGCCACTTCTACAGATTTGTCTGTTCTGGGTAGTTTACACAAGTGAAATTATACAATATGTGACCTTTTGTGCTGATTTCTTTCACTTAGCAAAGTGTTGTTGAAGTTTATTGATGCTGTAGCATGTATCAGTACTTCATTCCTTTTTGTGGCTGGGCAATATTCCTTTGTGTGTATGTGTGTGTGTGTGTGTGTGTGTATACAAAGGAATATTATTCAGCCATTGTATATGTATATATATACATATATACAACACTTTTGCTGTTTCTGCTTTTTTGCTATTGTGAATATGGATTATACCTCAGCATAAAGAAAACAAACCTCCTCCCAACTGGCCAATAAGCAACATCATGATAAATGGAGGAAGTATTGAAGTTGTAAAAGATTTCATTTTCCTGGATTCTTAATCAATGCTCACGGAAGCAGCAGTCAAGAAATCGATTTGAATTCATTGTAGAATTTGGCTGTAATGAACATTCAGGTACAAGGATTTGTTTGTCAATTCTTCTGGGTATATACCTGAGTGGAATTGCTGGGTCACATGGTGTCATGGATTGAATTGTGTCCCCCTGAAAATATGTGTAGCTGTGTGGCTGAGCCACAATTCCCAATATTTCATGATTGTCCTCCGTTTTGTGATTTTCCAGTGCTGTGTTAAAGGATTAGGGTGGGACTGGAAATTCCTTTCTAAGATCACCTCCCTGCTCCACTGTAAAGGGAGTTTCTCTGGAGTGTGACTTGCACCATCCTTAATCCTTTCACCCTACAAGAGATAAAAAGAAAGGGAAGCAGGCAGAGAACTGGGAACCTCACGCCATCAAGCAAGCAGCACCGGGAGAAGAGGCTGTCCTTCACACCCGAGGTTCCTGCGCCAAGATGTTCTCTGACCAGAAACTGATACAACACAAGGGCTTCCCTCTAGACCCAACAAGGGGAAAGCCTTCCCCTGGAGCAGACATCCTGAATTTTGACTTGTAGCCTACTGGACTGTGTAAGAATAAACTTTCCCTTGTTAAAGCCATCCACTCTGTGGTATTTCTGTGAGAGCAGCCCTATCTGACTAAAACATAGTAATTTCATGTTTAACTTTTTTGAAGAACCACCAAAGTGTTTTCTACAGTGGCTGAACCATGTTACATTCTCATAAGCAAGAGATAAGAGTTCCCATTTCTACACATTCCCAACAATATTTATTCTTTTCCTTTTTTTTTCTTTATTGTTATGGACATCCTTGAGATTGTGAAGTGGTTATCTAATGATGACTTTGGTGACTAAAGACTAATAATGTTGAGTATCTTTTCATGTGATCGTTGGCTATTTGTATACATTTTTTGGAGAAACATCTGTTCAAGTCCTTTGCCCATTTTTAATTTGGTTATTCGTCCTTTTGTTGTTGAGTTGTAGGAATTCTTCTTTACATATTCGGAATATTAAGCTCTTATCAGACATGAGGTTAGCAAATATTTTCTCCTCTTCTGTCAGTTATCTCTTCACATTTTTTTGTAGCTATTTCACACACAAAAATTTTAAGTTTTGACAAAGTGTAATTTACCTATTTTTTCTTGTTTGTAGGTTTAGTGTCATGTCTAAGAATACAATGCCAAAAAACAAAGTCTTGAATTTTTACCCCCATTTTTTTCTAAGAGTTTTACGGTTTTATTGCTCATATTCTGGCTATTTATCCATTTGGAGTTAATTTTTGTATATCATGTGAGATCCAGGTCCAACTTCATTCTTTTGTACGTAGAGGTCCTGCTGTCTCAGAACCATTTACTGAACAGACTGTTCTTTCACCACCGAAGGCATCCTTGTTGAAAGTCAATTGGATTATACCTTCACATATGTGGGTTTATTTCTGAACTCTCAATTCTATTCAGCTGGTCTACATATCTGTCCATTTACCAGTAACACACTGATTACTGCGGCTGTATAGTACTTTTTTCCTTTTTATTTTGAATTAAGAACAGTTTTACAGTCTATATCATGTTGCCATGTAATACCCAGAACTTTCACCTCTATTCTATTCTAGCTGCCCATCTCCCCACCCATGTGGCAGAATGCTTCCCCTTTAGTTCGGAACATCCTGTGACCTTTTGATATAGGTCTGGCCTTCCTCATCCATCAACTCAGTTCCAGCAAAGTGTCACTCGGACAACCACATGTACATTTTTACATGTTTCTTCATCTGCAATATCACTGTATGTTTTGTATGGTCCAGGTCAGTCTTTGTCTGGGAACCTGGTCCCGATGCCAGATGCAGTTTGGGGTTAGAGGGTACAGGGGCCATGCTCCCAGGGGGCCCTCCTCTCAGAAGGACCATCAAGTTTGGTCTTTGGGTAGAGTTCTAACTTTGTCCTCTACTCCATCACCTGCTGTGTCCAGAGCTTCATTCCACGTGCCCCATCCGGGCTGTCATTGGTGGTGGCTAGGCACCATTTAGATCTTCTAGTCCCATGCTGAAGCAGGCTATGACTCATATGGCCCCTTCCATCTGCTGAGTTCATATTTTTCTCCTGTCCTCCATTTGCCCCAGGTCCAGGTGGATTGGGACAATTTGGTGCTATTTAGACGGCAGCTCGCTAGCTTATAAGACCCCAGTCACCAGTCGCCTGTGGTATGTGGAACCGTATCTTGAGAGAGAGATAAAAAAAGACCTTGGGAATCCCACTTAGTCTGGATGTCCCCTGACAGCGTGGTCCCCTGATCCCAGACCCCATTTCTTCCAAAGAGGTGGTCCACATTAAGGGACAATTTGGTTTTGAAGCTGAGCAGTTGTGGGTACCCCATTTCTAGTTCATGCTGTCACATCCTATGCTCATCCCTAACCATAACCACTATTTAATTTGTAAAGCATCTCTCTCTCTCTCTGCGTCCTCCTTGTAACTGCCAAATACTGATTTCTACTATGCTTAAATGATTAGTTGTGTCTTTATAGAAATGGTCTCATACAAAATTTGTCCTTTTTGTGTATGTATAGTACATCATGAATGTGGCAAATGTGAATCCTCCTACTTGGTCCTCTTTTAACCCTCAGGAATATTTTGGGTATTTTGTGTCTCTTGCAATTCCATATGAAATTTGAGGACCAGCATTTACACTTCTGTGAGAGAGTCTACTGGAATTTTGACATTTTGTTGAATCTGTAGATCACTTTGGCTACTATTGCCATCTTAACAATATTAAGTCTTCCAATTCATGAACACAGAGTATCTCCCCACTTATATAGAGGACTTTCTTTAACTTCCTTTAGCAATGCTTTATAGTTCCTGGTGTAAAAATTTTCCCCTCCCTGGTCGAATTTATTCCTAGATGTTCTATTCTTCTAAGTGCTATTGTAAGCGTAACTGTTTTCTTGATTTCCTTTTCATATTGTTCGTTGCTGGTGTGTAGAAACACAATTGATTTAAAAAAAAAGGGGGGGTTGACACCTGCATGCTGGTCTTGTACGCTGTTCCTTGCTGAAGTCATTTACTGGCTCTAGCTTTCTTGAGGAATTTTCGAAATTTTCTACATCATATGCTGTTGGATTGAGTTTGCTACCATTTGTTAAAGTTTTTGTGTCTATATTCATAAGGCGGGTTGGCTTGTAGTTTTCCTTTCTTGTGATGTTTTTTGTGTGGTATTACCACATTTTAAAATTTATCTTTCCCAAGGTTGTTTCTTTTGTTGGCTGGACAGACTGGAAACAGTTTTCCAACATAGCAAGTCTTAGATCCTCTATATTTCCTCTAAATTCTAAGGGCAAACAGATAACTTCTTATATACAGCATGAAACACCTAACTGGTATTTTCAATAGCCTATATAGAGATATCCTTAGCCAAGCCTATGGACTCATCAGACATACTTCTATCTTTCAAGATCCTGCAGTTGTCATGCTAGTTTTACTGCTATGTTACACAGGTAACCGTTTTTCCTGTTTTCAATAGCAATTTTCTTGCTACTTTTCCTAGGCTAGACTTGGCTTCCTTACCTAGTATTCTTAGGACAGCAATTCAATGGGTTGAAAAGAGACACTGTAAGGCCTCTTGAGGACTAGTTACAGAAGTCATTAAGTTTTAAGATCAAAATTGAGTCCAACTCTCATCCTGAAAGGTTAAACATATATGTAGAAATGTATTTACAATGCAGTGTGATAAGTGCTACAGAATAGGTGTGTATAGAGATACTTGAGATCACAGAGAAGAGATGACCCTTGTTTGGGATGGAGTTGGAGATGGTTTTCCAGAAATGCCATTAGAAATGAATGGTAACGGATAAGTGAGTTCACTTAGGTAACTAGATAGTTGACATTGAGTTGACTCTGATTCATGATGCTTCCATGTATGTCAGAGTAGAACCGTGCTCCACAGTGTATTCAGTAGCTGCTTTTTGAGGAGTGGCCCAAGAGGCCATTCTTCTGAGGCAACTCTGAGTGTACTCCAGCCTCTGACCTCCTAGTCAAGTACATGTACCTCTGCTACCACCCAGAAGTTCTGGCCAACTAGAAAGCGAAGGGCATTTTAGGTTGACAAGTTCACTGTAAAACAGCTTGATATACTAGAGGAAAGGTAAGAAGTTTCATGTAGCTTGCAACAGAGTATGATGTGGCAAATGGCTGGTGATGAGCCTGGAGCAGTGGGCTGCGACAGATTTTTCAGGGCCTTGTGGATTATGTTGAGGGGGTTAGCATGTAAAAGTTTTACTCTGAGGTGTAACACATCAAATTCACATTTGGGAAGGATCAGTGGCTGTGGGGAAGCCAGAGGAAGATTATATTCAGAATACAAAAATAGAGAAGGCATACTCATTAGAAGAGTGACAATGGATTATATAGTTGGTAGAAATTTGGTTGGGTGAAATCGGTGATAGCACACATTAGAAACAAGAACAACATTAAGTGGACATCAGCATAACTTGAATACTCCTTCCATCTTAACCCAATATTGCAAGGACAGAGTAGCTGGGGCAGGGGGCAGGGGACCTTAGGCGAAATCAAGGCCAATTGGCACAACTAGCGTTTTGCTAAGAGGGCTCTCTGCACCCCACATTGGTGAGTGGCATCTGGGGTCTTAAAAGCTGCCAAGCTGCCATTCGAGGGCACAGCAAATGGTTCCAACTCAGCAGGAATGGATGCTGACCGAGGACCAAAATGATGTGGGGTTTACCCAGAAGATAGAGAGACCCACGTGAGTGGGTGCCTACATAGACTTGGGACCCGAAGAACCAGATGGTGCCTGGCCACCACCAGTGATAGCCGTGATGGTGCTAAGTTGAGTGTCACTGGCAACATAAGAATAAAAAGGGGTGCACTCTGAGATCTTCACTAAAAGACCTCAATTGATGGTCCAGTGGCTTCAGGGTTCCCCTGGGAGCATGGCCCCAGCCCTGATGCTGCCCTTGCCCATAAGTCATAACAAAGGTCTACTCTTCGAACATGAATGGATTGGACTTGGTGATAAAGAGTGACCATATATTGGATGCACTTTATGGTTCTATGCATCTATAGGATATCATCCTGCTGACCTCTGACTGGAGGAAGGAGAGTGGTTGGAGAGGAGGGGAAAGAAGACTGTTGGGGGGATGAGACATGTATGGAGCAGAGAGGAACAGTGTGCTGTCACTGGGCAGGGGGGAGCAGTGGAAGCTGCATATAGATGGGCATGTAAATTTATATGGTAATGTACATTTTCACTCAGTCATAATAAAACAAAACAACAACAACAACAAAAAACCAAGAAGAGTGGCAAATGGCATGAGGGCTAGAGAGGATAAAAGAGTTGAGGAATATTTCAGAAGTGGCCAGTCAGAGTGATCAATTGCAAGACAAAGGAGTCAAAGATGACGTTGATGTTTACTCATTCGTCAGGCATTTATTGTGTGCCTTTTCTGTGCTGGTACTGTGCTAGGCACTGGGAATTTGGGGTGGAAAACCATGTGGTTCCTGCTTGAGAGGAATTTTCAGTTTTCTGGGAGCACAGAGAACATGAATAGTAAGTGACCCTGTGATGCCCTATGCTTGCGAGGGCTCTGAGAGCACTGGAATCAGCAGGCAGCCAGGCTAAGCAGCCAGGTAGGTAGCAGACTTGGAGGGGAGATGCTGGATAGGCAGCCTGGATGGACTTGGGGTTGAAGGTGTCACTTATTGCACTGTAGTCAGAAGGGTGAAGACGTTGCATTTCCCATGGAAAAATTAGGGCTTTGAGGTGAGTAGAGTGGATCTCTTGGTGGGTGCAGAGTTTGAAACTGTATACATGTAGGTTGAGGAGTATTAGCTTCCCCAGGGGAATGGAAGGGAAACTGAAGAGGGCTACAAGGAGAAGAGAATCCAGAAGGACTTGAGAAAAAGTCACCAAAAAAAGAGAAAGAAAATCAAGGTTGAAAGAAATATTGTGGCTGAAAGGAAGACAGTTTGGGAAAAGAATGGTCTAAGGTGACAGATGCTGCCATGGAAGCAGGTAGTGGGGTTGAGGCATCCCCTAGATGGGGTGATTAGGAGGGTATTGATGATTCTGGAACTGCAGGGCGAGTTTGCTCACCAGATGTTGTGGGGTATGGAGCAAGGAGGCTGTGAAGACGCTGAGAAATGAAACGGGCTGTCTTTCAGAAGCTGATTAGGAAGTGAAGAATAAGTCAGTGATCTAGAGCAAGAGGTGGGTTTCATAAAGCATAGAGATCGAGCTTTCAGGATGGCAAACACTTGAATGACTGTATATTCTCATCCAGATTGACTACATAATTGGTGAGGCACAGTGCAAAGGGTCTTGTTGAAAATGTATAAAAAATTTCTTAGTGGTAACAGCAGAGCATCACATCAACATGAGGACCTTCTACGTGCAAGGCTGTGTGTGACTGCAAAGATACATGGCCAGGACACCAGAAGAGAGAGGAAGGGGCGGGTTCAATGACTGAGCTCCATTCTAGAGCAATTGGCAAGAGAGGGACTCAGAGCTCAGGCTAAGGTAGAGGCTAAAGCAGGAGGAAAAATAGGTCTTTAGTCAACCCCCAAAATGAAAGATGGTACTAGAGATGAAGATGAGAAGGTGTCAGTAGTGAAGCTCATGCTGGAGAGATTGTTATCGAAGAGTCTGTGGGTAGGTAGGAGAAGAGTGGCAGAAGTTTGGGCAACAGCATGAGGGCACAGGGAGGTCACAATGAGCAGTGCTGAGGGGACTTGGAAATGGCTGAGTGGCCCCATGGCCTGCAGGGTCTCACAGGACAGATGTGGTACTGGACTAGGACCCAAGTTAGGAGTGATGATAAGAAATGGGGTGGCCAGAAGGTCTGGAGGGCCTTTTTAGTGTGGAGGCAGTTGTACAGGAAAGTGGAAGAGTAGGAGGCCTAGATGTCAAAGGAGTAGACTTTACAGATTTAGTATTCTGGCCACGAGAAGCTGCTAGAGCTGGTAAAGGTCAAGTCTAGAGAAGTCATTCAAAGATAAGCAGAGCTGAAAGTTCTGCTGGAATGAGTAACAGAGTCATGAAATTATTTTAACATCACATATAAATGTGCATGTATGGTAGGGAACAGGAGACCTTGTGGTACAATGGTTAACTGCTCAGATGTTAACTGAAAAGGTTAGTGGATCGAACCTACCCACTGGCTCTGAGATTCTTCTATAAAGATTGTTGTTGTTGTTGTTAGGTGCCATCAAGTCAGTTCCAACTCACAGCGATCCTGTGCACAACAGCATGAAACACTGCCTGGTCCTGCACCATGCCCACAATCATTTTTATGCTTAAGCCCATCGTCGCAGTCATTGTGTCAGTCCATCTTGTTAAGTGCCTGTCCCTTTTTTGCTGACACTCCACTTTACCAAGCATGATTTCCTTCTCCAGGGGTTGTCTCTCCTGACAATACATCCAAAGTATGTGAGATGCAGTCTTGCTCCTTGTTTCCAAGTAGCACTCTTGGTGTACTTCTTCCAAAACAGATCTGTTTGTTCTTTTGTAAATCTATGGTATATTCAATATTTTTCTCCAACATCACAATTCAAAGACAGCAATTCTTCTTTTGTCTTCCTTATTCATTGTCCAGCTTTCACATGCATATGATGTGATTGCAAATACCATGACTTCGGTCAGGTGCATCTAAGTCTTCAAGGTGACATCTTCACTTTTCAATACTTTAAAGAGATCTTTTGCAGCAGATTTTCCCAATGGAATGAGTATTTTGATTTCCTGACTGCTGCTTCCATGGGTGTGGACTGTGGAACCAAGTAAAATGAAATCCTCGACAATCTTTTCTCCATTTATCATGATATCGTTTACTGGTCCAGTAATGAGGATTTTTGTTTTCTTGATGTTAAGGTGCAATCCACACTGAAGGGTGTGTCCTTTGGTCTTTGTTAGTGTTTCAAATCCTCTCGACTTCCAGCAAGCAAAGTTGTGTCCTCTTCATAATGTAAGTTGTTAAAAAGTCCTTCTCCAATCCTGATGCTTCATTCTTATTCATATAGATCAGCTTCTTGGATTATCTGCTCAGCACACAGATTGAAAAGGTATGGTGAAAGGATATGACTCTGACACAAACCTTTCCTGACTTTAAACAACACAGTGTCACTTTGTTCTCTTCACGTGACTACCTCTTGATCCATATACAGCTTCTTAACGAGCACAATTCATTGTTCTGGAATTCCCATTCTCCACAGTGTTGTCCATAATTTGTTACAATCCACACAGTTGAATGCCTTTACATAGGTCAACGTCTTTCTGGTATTCCCTGCTTTCAGTCAAGATTCATCTGATATCAGCAACAATATCCCTGGGTCTACATTGTCTTTTGAATCCGGCTTGAATTTCTGGCAGTTTCATGTCAATACACTGTTGCCGTCACTTCTGAATGATTTTTAGTAAAATTTTACTTGCATGTGATAGTAATGATGTTGTTTGATAATTTCAATATTTGGTGGGATCTCCTTTCTTAGGAATAGTCATAAATGTGGATGCCTTCCAGTTGGTTGGCCAGGTAGCAGTCCTTCAAGTTTCTTGGCATAGATGAGTAAGCACTTTCAGTGTTTTCTCTGTTTGTTGAAACATCTCAGTTGATATTCGATCAGTTCCGGAAGCACTGTTTGTTGCCAATGCTTTCAACACAACGTCAACTTCTTCTTTCAACTCCTTTGGTTTCTGATCATGTGCTGCCTCTTGAAATGGTTAAACATAGACCAGTATTTTGCAGTATACTGACTCTGTGTATTCTTTCCATCTTCTTTTGATGCCTTCTGAGCCTAATATTTTCCCTGTAGAATCTTTCACTATTGCAGCTTGACGCTTGAATTTTTTCTGCAGTTCTTTCAGCTTGAGAAATGCAGAGCATGTTCTTCCCTTTTGGTTTTCTACCTCGAGCTCTTTGCACATGTCATTATAATACTTCGTCTTCTTGAACCATCTTTTGTAATCTTCCATCTGATGTTTTACTTCGTCATTCCATTTGCTTTAGCTGTTCGATGTTTGACAGTAAGTTTTGGGGTCTCTTCTGACATCCAACTTGGTCTTTTCCTTCTTTCATGTCTTTTTAATGACCTCTTGTTTTCTTCATGGATGATGTCTTTGATGTCATTCCACAACTTATGTGGTCTTCAGTCATCAGTGTTCAACTCATCAGAGCTGTTCTTGGGATGGTCTCTGAACTCAGGTTAGATATACTTAAGGTCATATGTTGGATCTCATGGACATGTTCTAATTTTCTGCAGTTTCAATTTGACCTTGCATATGAGCAATTGATAGTCTATGCCGAGGTCAGTACCTGGTCTTATTTGAACTGCTGATATTGAGTGTTTCCATCATCTCTTTCCAGAGATGTAGTCAATTTGTTTCCAACTGTAATTCATCTGGTGAGTTCCAAGTGTACAGTCACTGTTTGTGTTGGTGAAAAAAGGTATCTGCAACAAGGAAGTCACTAGTCTTGCAAAAATCTATCATTCGATCTCTGGCATCATTTCTATCACTGAGGTTGTGTTTTACAACTATTGATCCTTCTTCTTTGTTTCTAACTTTTGCATTCCAATCACCAGTAATTATCAGTGCATCATGATTGCATGCTTGATCAGTTTTGGACTGCAGAAACTGGTAAAAATCTTGAATTTCTTCATCCTTGGCCTTAATGGTTGGTGCATAATTTGAAAAATAGTGGTATTAACTCACCTTCCTTGATGGTGTATGGATATTATCCTATCACTGACAGCATTCCACTTCAGGGACCAATCTTGAAATGTTCTTTTTGGTGATGAGCACAATACCATTCCTCTTCAAATTTTCATTCCTGACATAGCAGACCATATGATTGTCCAATTCAAAATGGCCAATATTAGTCCATTTCAGCTCACTGATGCTTAGGATATTGAAGTTTATGTGTTCAATCTCACTTCTGATGATTTCCAATTTTCCTAGATTGATACTTTGTATGTTCCACATTCTGATTATTAATGGATGTTTGCAGCTGTTTCTTTTCATTTTGAGTTGTGCCACATCAGCAAATGAAGGTCGCAAAGGTTTTACTTCATCCACGTCATTAAGGTTGACTCTACTTTGAGTAGACAGCTCTTTCCCAGTTGTCTTTTGAGTGTTTTCCAATCTGGGGAGCTCATTTTCCGGCACTATATCTTACAATGTCCTGTTGCAGTTCATAAGATTTTTACTGGCTAATTCTTTTCAGAGGTAGACTCCTGGATCCTTTTTACTAGTCTGTCTTAGTTTGGAAGCTCAGCTGAAACCTGTCTGTCATGCATGACCCTGCTGATATCTGAATATTGGTGACATGGCTTTGAGCATCACAGCAACACACAAGTCCCCACAATATAAGGAACTGACAGACAAGTGGAGGCCGATAAAGATTATATCCTAGGAAACTCTCTATGGCAGTTATGTTCTATCACATGGGGCCATCATGGGTCAAAGATGTATTCTACGGCAACTAATAACAACACGGCAGGGAAAGTCTGTGAAGAAGAGGTTAAAGATGTGGATGAAGTGGCTAAGTATGGGATGAGGTTTTTTTCTTTTTTCCCCTTCCACCAGAAAAAAAAGAGAGAAGTAAGTTGTAGAGCTGACTTGTAGGGATGCAGGAGTTGTGAGCCATTGTGAATTACTGGTGTCACCTAGATGAGATATGAAGAATCTGGGACTTCCTGTGGCCTGGGAATGGAGAGGGATGTGAGTTTTTGTTTTTAAAAAATAATTTATTTTTCCTTTAGCCATTAAAAAGATACACAGTGGAACATAACTTCAACAATTTGTACATGTAGAATTCAGAGACATTGATTACATTCGTGAAGATGTGCCACAATTCTCATTCTCCTTTTCCAAACTTCTCCCTCCTCCTCATCTCTAGTGCCATCTTCCATCTTGGGAGATGACCAAAGCCCTGTTTTTCCTCCTGCTCAAGTCTCTACCTCTGCCTGAGCCCTTGGTTTCTCTCTTGGTTATATTATCATTTAAAGAAGACTTTAGGAGATTTTTGTTTGTTTAAGGCTTAAAGCTTATCTCATGACAATAGTTTCAGAGATTCACCTAGCCTCAATGGCTCCAAAAAGTCTGGATTCTATGAGAATTTTCAATTCTGTTCCACATTTTCATCCCTTTTGATCAGGATGCTGCTACATAATTTTTGATGAAAACATTCAATAATTGCAGCTTGGTACTATCAAGTTCTCCTGGTGTCATGACAAAAACAAACAAAAAAAGTCCAACCCCTCCCCCCAAATCCTGAAAACTCCACTGCCACCAAGTTGATTCTGACTCATAGTGGCCCTATAGGACAGAGTAGAAATGCCCTGTAGAATTTCCAAGGACTGCCTGTTGGACCACCACGGTTTCCTCTCATAGTGAAAAACCAAAACCAAACCCACTACCATCAAGTGGATTCTGACTCATAGAGACCCTATAGACAGAGTAGAACTGCCCCATAGAGTTTCTAAGGAGTGCCTGGTAGATTTGAACTGGCCACCTCCTAGTTGGCAGCTGTAGCACTTAACCACACAGTACGCCACCAAGGTTTCTATGGCAAAGGAAGCAGTTATTCATGGAGCCAATTAGCCATATATTCCATTTCCTCCTCCTATTCTGGACTCTGAGTCAAAATTGACTCGATGGTGCTGGGTTTTGGCTTTTTCTTCTGGACTCTCTTTCTCATTGTTGCAGACAAATGTAGACCAATTATTGTATTTTGGATGGCCACTTGCAGGCTTTTAAGATTCCAGGCACTGCACAATGAACTAGGAGGTAAAATAGAAGTACTAAACACCAACAAGGCTAGTTAACTGGGACATCCCAGGAAACTATGACACTAAACTTCCAAGCTAAGGACCCACAAGTCCATGATGTGTTTGTGCATCAGCAGCCTCAGCAACTGCTTTTTGTTTTCATAAAAAAGCATATCACAAAACATTTTTCGAATCAACTTTTTACAGGTGTGCAACATGCTAACTAACATCAGTTACTGTAAGCAATTGTGCAACCATTGCTCTTAATGAGACTTTTCGGTCACTATGAACGAACTTGACTCCATAGGACCCTGAGGTCTTATTGCAAACAAACGAAGGAGGGCGCCCGTGAGCAGCGTCGAGAGGAGTGGTATACAGCGCCAAGTCGCCGGCTTCGGCAAGGCAAAGGCCAGCTGCTGCAAACATTTCCTCTAAGACCCTCCGAAATTCGGTGACCTCGCTAGAAGCCCCTTTGGGGCCCCACAGGTTTAGCTGGGGCTTTTGGAGACCTAATTCTGGTGAAAGAAGCAATGCAGAGGTGTTGATTGGCATCGGCCGGGCGTCCCAAGGGCCAAGCCCGGCGCTGGGAACCTGGAGCAGCTCCCAGGTCTCTTGCCTGGAGTCCCTTAGGCTTGTCTTTTGAGAAATAGTCGCCTGGGGTTCCGGCTCTCCCTCCTCCCTGGTCACCGCCACCATCCCTTTTGCTACCGGACGCTGGCTCCCTCTTTTCCAGGTGCCCAGGTTGTCTGAATCCGGGCAGCAGGAGCCCGGCTGCCACGGCTGCGACGGCTGCCACCTTCACCTGGAGTTTCTGCTTGGGTTAAGTCCTTCCCCGGTGGGGAAGAATCGGAAGAGGTGGCCTTGCCCTCCGTTTCTCCCTGCTCTGTAGGTCACAGGTGTAGCTGCTGTCCTCGGGGCCCAGGCTAGGCGCCGCGTTCCTCCATCGCCAGGCGAACTCAGCTCTCCCCTCCCGGCTACTGGTAGCGGTGGTCAAAGCAGCAGGGGGGGCTCGGGAAGCGGAGGAGGGGCGGAGCCGCAGGGAAAAGGGGGAGCCCCGCCCCGTCCCACCCCCCGCGGCCGGAGCAGCGGCTGCAGCCGGCGCCCAAGCTTTCAAGCGCGCGAGCCAGTGAGCGGCTGCCGCGGCCTCCCCGGAGCGCAGCGACTCTAGCGGCCCGGCAGCGGCCCCGCTAAGCCCGGGGCCCGCGCCCCCGCGGCAGATATGCATCATGGCCACGCTGGCTTGCCGGGTGCAGTTCTTGGACGACACAGACCCTTTCAACAGCACCAACTTCCCCGAGCCCAGCCGGCCTCCGCTGTTCACGTTTCGGGAGGACCTCTCTCTTGGCACCCAGTTGGCTGGGGTCCACCGGCTGCTGCGGGCGCCGCACAAGGTACGGCCTGAGGGGCGGGCGGACCCCTGGCCGCAGTCCCTGCTGCGGTGGGCGCACCGCCGCGCTCTGGGCAAGGCGCGGCCCTGGGAGACGAACGCCCAGGGCCGACCCTCCTCCACTCGCTGGCGCGGGACCCTCCGGGCCGGCCAGGAGGACATCCCCGAGCTCTAGCCCGGAGCTGGGGGCGGGCACCACAGAGCAGGTGCCTCGCCCGCCGAGGCGGGATGCAGAGGTTCCCGGGCGCCGCGCTGTTAGCTTGACTGGGTGGGCGGGGTGGAGCTCGGACGCCGGTAGCCGGCTGGGCCGCGGGGCCCGGGCGGGCGCCAAGCAACGGGCGGAAAGGCCCCGCTCCCAGAGAGACCGAGGTCCCTCAGAGGAGACCCCGGAGTGGGGCCCCGGACAAAACCTCTGTCGGGCCTTTGGGGCCGCTGCAGGCAACCGCGCGACCCTAGCGACAAAGCATGCTTCCCGGAGACACATCCCTCTCCTTATGGAGGAGGGAGCATCGCTGAGGTCGCCTACCACGTACTATGATGGCCCTTGGAGTAGCCTCTTTTTAGTTCTAAGGAGAAGCAGGTGGCCTTGGGAACCTTGCAGGATCGGTCACTGTGGGAGGAGGGGCGGGGGCGCGGAGAGGGGGCGCGCGCACAAAGCCTTAGGCTTGCAACCCGAAATGAGAGTCCCTTGGGAAGGAAGAATGGCTTCTCAGTCCACCGGATTGAGAGGTTGAGTTCTTTTCTTCTTTTTTAACCCTTTGCAGGAGGGCAGGCATCCTGCACAGTGATTGCTGCAGATTGGGCATTGAAACCTAATCATTTTGTTACCCAGAAGAACCTTCCCTTCCGCTTAAACAGATTTGACGGCACCTTCAAAGACTACCTCCGTGGGCCTTTTTTTTTTTTTTTCCTGCTTAGGGTGCATATCGAAGCTTTGTGGTGATTTATTCCTCGAGGATCAACACTGACAAATATTTAGAAAAGATAACCCTTGATGTCAAAAACAACAAAATTAATATTTAAAAATTCTTCAGATTTCTGTATGATGTACACCTCCCTTGAAAGTAGAGGGAGAGATTGTGTGTGGAAGTCGTGGACTTTGGTAGTAGTGTTTTCCTCCCTGTATTAGTATACCAGAGCTCTTTTTCTTAATTAACTGCTAATGGGGCAGTTCCATCTCGTGCTCTCTTAGTGTTGGTGTAGGATACAGATTGTAATGGGAGCCTTTTTGGCCATAACAAGCATGTGTGGATTGGGCCACAAAGGGGGACAGAGTGACACATTATGGATTCAGCTTATCAGAACCATTTTTATAAATTATTTAGTTCTTCTCAATTGGTGGAATCAGTTAAAGGTTTTTGAAGGGCTTCTTCCACATCATTCCATTCATTATGGTCTTTGATTACTGTGATCTTTTGTGGAAACCACAGAAGACTCATAATTGTGGCCCTGTGACTTTGAAGCGGTTTTCTTGGCTTTCAAACTCTATAGACATGGGTTGACCTTTGAAGCTGGGAGCTGAAGTAGATTTTTATATTTCCATGGAATAGCCTAGTTGTCCTTGTGGGGTGCTCTGGTCTGCTGGGGGGAAAGCCTGTTACTCTAGCACTGCCCTGTCCTTATCCCCATCCAGAAGCCACAGCACAGCAGTTGCACTGGCTCACAGAACTTTCTGAGATGCCTGTTGTAGCATAAACAGAAACAGAAGATGTTCCACAAAGACCCTTGACGTCTAGGTGTCATCCAGTTCTGAGTCTGTCACCCACAGACCTCCACAGTAATGCTTGGATGTTTTGCATGTTTTTTTCCACGTCTGGAGCTGAGTAAATGACTTCTATTAATGAGGGGTTTGTAAAGAGAGTTCAAGGCACTTATGGGGCCCTGGTGGCACAGCGGTTAAGAGTTTGCTGCTAGTCAGATGTCAGCCGTTTGAATCCACCAGCTGTTCCTTAGAAACCCAATGCGGGGGGGGGGGGGAGTCAGTTCTGTGTTCTATAGGGTCCCTATGAGTTAGAATTGACTCTACAGTGTTGAGTTTAGTTTGGTTTTCGTATGTGCCTAGGTGAAGAAGACTTGGTGTCACAGTGGTTAGTAAGCACTTGGCTGCCAACTGAGAGGTTGGCAGTTTAGATCTACCCAGCAGCTGGCTATAGGCTCCCATAAATATTGTAGCCAAGAAAACCTAATGGGGCAGTCTGTTCTGACATGTGGGGTTGCTATGAGTTGGAATCTGCTCGATGGCACCTAACAACATCTGCTTAGGCGCACATTCATATTTTTAAATGATGGATAATTACCAACAGGAAATCTCACAATTGGACAGCCTGCCATGGCATGTGAAGTGTGTTCTGTCAAGGCTCTCAATGCATTATCTTGTAATACCACACAACTTTGGGAAATAGGGCCTTTTTTAAATTTTGTATTGTTTTCAATTTTACTCTAGTAAAATGTATGTAACAAAAGTTTTGGCATTTCAGCTGTTGAAGTAGGGACTTACGGACAATAAAGCAAAGAACAGTTAAATAACCTGATTTCTCACTTAGTAGTGAGGAATGAAATTCACACCAGCCTGTGAGACATGAGACTCCAGTGCTGTTCTGGCTCCTGGACCAGCTATGGGGTTGGGGCAGGTAGAAACAACGCCTCTTGGGACTTCCTCCATTAACTCCTGTGGTTCACAAGATCATCTTCTTGTGCCAGATGTTTCTTGGCCTGGGGGCAGGTGAGTGTTTCACGCCTGATTAAAGGCCTTGAGGCAGAATTCCTGGCTTCCTAGAGTTTTCTCTAAGAAGTGAACAGTTACCAGCTGTGAGTTAGCTAACTGAGGTCCCCCAAGCCTTGCCACGGCCTCAGCTGCTGCCTCAGGCTTCAGCCACAGGTGAAGCCTCCCGGGCCACAGGGAATGCTTGCGTCCCCATTGAGCTCATCCTTGACAAGATGGAGAGTTCCTTGGGTGGACATACTGGGTGGTGGACAGAGAGAAGTGTGAATGTGGCACCTGGAGACACTCGGTGATTCTCAGTCCTTAGAAGAGTAAACTTTTGATTGAAATAGATCACACATGCAGTAAAGCATACAGGTCATAAGTGTGCCACAGGATGAATTTCAGAAACTGAACACACTGAGTTCTGCCAAGGAGACTCCCTTGTTGGTAACCTGAGCTGGAAAGTGTCTTGGACCCTTCCTGGCCACATGTGAGTCTGTGCATCTTTTCTTCATCTAATGGTGTATTAGTTCAGTTCACATCTGCCACTCGTAGAAGCTGTTCAGTGTTACAGATTGCACTGTGACCCCCCCCCCCCCCCAGAAGACGTGTTGTAAATCCTAACCTCTGTGCCTGTGGAGAATCCCTGTGGGCGCAGTAGTTAAGAGACTGGCTGCTAACCACAGGGTTGGCAGTTTGAATCTACCAGCCACTCCTTGAAACCCTATGGGACAGTTTTACCCTCTCTTAATTGGTCCTAATGAGTCTGAATCAGCTCCACAGCTGGTGGTTGCAGTTCCGTTTGGAAATAGGTTGTCTGTGTTAATGAGACACAGTTGGTGTAGGGTGTGTCTTGAGTCATTTTTTGATATATAAAAGAGATTAAACAAGCATTCAAACAAGCATTCAAAAAGCAGAGATGGGGAAGAGAGACGCCAAACCACGTGAAGACGACTTTGGAGCAGAAGCTCAGAAGAGACAAGGATCTTCTTCCGGGGCAGACAGAGGGAGAGAAATTGTTTTCCTAGAGTTAGCATCCTGAATTCAGATTTTAGCCTTTTAAATTGTGGGAAGATAAGTATTTGTTAAAGCCATCCACTTGTGGTATTTCTGTTACAAAAAATCAAACCGAAGCCGTTGCTGCCTGATTCATAGGACCCTATAGGGCAGAGTAGAACGGCCTGATAGAGGTTCCAAGGAGTGTCTGGTGGATTTGCACTGCTGACCTTTTGGTTAGCAGCCAAATGCTTAACCATGGTGCCACCGGGACCCCGTTTCTGTTTTAGCAGCACTAATGAAGTCCATCAGTTAGCGTAACTGCCATCTTGGACAAAAATGAATGTATTGTGTTTATTCTATTTATCCTCCTTCACTCTAAATAAGTAGATTAAAAACACAAAAAACAAAACAGTAGTTACAGGTTTTAGCTGGACTAGGTGAGGCCTTTTGTTTCCAAATCCTTCCCAAGTAGGTGTTTGTTTCTGGTTTAATGTTTTACAAGAAATAGTCATGACAGAACTTCTAATTTAGGAAAAAAAACAAAAACAAAAACAAAACTTTGCAGCAGAATTACTAGACTCAGAGAACTTTTAAAATTTAAAAAGTGTTTGAATTAATTGATGCTGAAGGCATTTAAAGATAAAAGGTGTTTTTTTCTCCCCTTTGCTAGAACTGAAACTATAGACTATAAAAAAAAAGACTAGCATACATATCAGATGGCAATTATGAATTAGTAATTTAGTTCAGGAGATGTTTTAGTTCCCATTGTGAGCTAAACAGTTGTTGGGTGTCTTTGAGATGATTGACTAAGTGATACCTTCTGATGGAGTTGAACTGCCCTATAGAGTTTTATAGGCTGTAATCTTTGTGGGAACAGATTGCCAGGTCTTTTTTCTGCAAAGTCACTGGTGAGTTCAAACTACCAACCTTTTGGTTAGCAGCTGGTTAGTACTGTGCCACCTGTAGACAGATTGGAGTAATAATTGCTACTGTGTCCTAGGGGCTTGCCTGAATTGAGCATTGCCCTAGACAAGCATCACCTTATCAAGGCTACCCCTAACCCCTTTCTCCCTGTGAAAGTGTTGACCTTACAGTGCAGTAGACCAGGAGCAGAGCTGGTCACACAAGTGGGAAGTTCAAGACCTGGCATTTGACTCCAGATCTGAGCTCTTAACAGCTCCACTTTTTTTTTTTTAATTTAGTAATTTGTTATTACTCAAGAAAAAATTTTATTTTGTCATCTCCACTTTTGTGTCTTAAATGTTCTCCTTCCAGGGCAGTCTGTCCATGTTCTAGCAGGTATCTTGTCATGCGATCGGGCTCAGCCCCTGGTTAACCCTACACGTGCTGTGTTCATTCCTTTCTGTCTGCTTTCGTGGCTACCTCACTGGCTCAGCTGTCCCACATGTGAAATAGCCAGTTGCAATAAGAATTAGAACCTTGCTGCTCAAAGTGTGATTTGTGAATTGTCAGCTGGCTCTTATTAGAAATGCTTACTCTCTGGCCTGCTGAATGGAACTGTGTGTTTTAGCATGATTCCTGGTGGTTTCTGTGTATGCTACAGTCTGAATGGCATCGATTGAATGATTTGGGCCAGGCTGTCACTACATTGGAGCTCTTAAACTGTCTTCTCCTGTTCTCAGATAACATATTTCAGGATAAGACCTGGCTGGTCAGTTCTCCACTGTTCCCCTGAAGCTGAGGGGTGCTAAGACAAGTATGCATTAAGTTGATTGATGAGTGTTCATTTAGAACACAAATCCATTGGTATTAATGCTCTAGGAGTTTCCACCTTAAGCCTCTTAAGGGACACATCTGTTTGTTACATTACAATAATATTTTTAAAAGGTGAGATCGTTAGTAAAGTTGGCAAGCCTGTAGTGTCACAGCATCTTAGGACAACACTGTTTGAAAATGTTGTGTGGACTGTTAAGAGTAATTGAATCTGCAAGCAGTGTTGAATCTGATTCTCCTATAATTAGCTCAGTTGATTGGAGCCGCACTGTTGAGATCAGGATCATGGGATTGAACCCTGTATGGGTCATTTGGTTTTGCTTCATGCATGGCCACAGATTGCATCAGTCACCCAGCCAGACATCCAGCAGGTGCTGCCGTGGCTTCCTGCAAGAATCCAGGTTGGAATGGACTAGCAGAAATCTTTAGGGGTGAGAGGCTAATACGTATTGATCTTATGCTGGGCACTGTACTGTAAGCTTCCATGCCTAACCACATTTTATCCTGACAACAATGCTAGCAGGCAGATAGTGAGGTCCCTCGTTTATGGACGAGGACACTGAGGCACAGGGAGGTTAAGTAGGTTGGCTGTGGCCACACTGTTTATAAGTGGAGGATCTGCAATTTAAGGTCAAGTTGTTTTTTTTTTACTGCAAAGCCTGTGACCAGCTGTGTCCCATTATTAGAAAACCAACAGAGCACATGCTGTCTGTGCAGTGGGGGCTGATGGGGGGGGCGCGGTGACTGCATTGCCTGTCAGAGGGCTGTAACTTAAATGGTTGTGCTCCACTGAGTTCCTTCCAGTGCTGACACTTGGTGAGTCTGTCCTTTTGTCCTCGGAGTCCAACCGCTATCCCTCTGGAAAACAACGGGACTACGTTCACCCTTCCCCTCTGGACTCTGAGATACTACTTCTTGTGGCAGCAGAGTTAAAACTAATTAACATGCTGAGTCCAACTCAAGAACACCCTCCCCCAGCCTCCATTCTTTTTTTCATTGTTGTAAAAATATAGGTAATAACAGCAGTTGCCAATTCGGCATTTTCTACATGTATCATTCACTGAAGTGAATTATGTCTGTCCTGTTGTATGACCTTCACCAGCATCCATTGCCATGTTTTCTATCCCCATAAACAGAAACTTAGTGCCAGTTAACATTTCCCTTTTTCCTGTTCCTTCATGCCCCCTGGGAATTAACCACAGTAAACTCTGATCTGTATACAGACCCTGCCCTCATTTGTCGCTGTGGCGTCTTTCTTTGTAATGTGTTGAACACCTGAGAACTTCTCTATACTCAGAGGACAGTTATTGGTCTTCATCTCTGTGTTTCACCACATCGTGGTGTTCCTCTTGCCTGTGGCTGACTTGAGAATGTCCCTGATGACTTACAGTTGGCTTTCGAGTCAGTATACCTGGTTCCACTTCCACAGGACCGCATCAGTGATAGCATCTTGGGTCTGTCAGGATTCTACTGCTTTACTGAGATGACCAGACTGTTGTTAGCTCTTGTATTGCAAAGTGTTTATGGTCCTTGTTCTAAAACAAATAAGACAGACTGGGGAAAATGAAGTTACAATGAATGTTACACCTCTCCACAGGAATGCAATCGGCAACATCTAAATTATGGGACATTACAGCTTCTCCAACAATACATTGCAAAAAAGAGAGACAGAGATTTATCAACCAGTTGCAGTGTACAGTTTAAATACTAAATCTGACAAAAACTTTGCAAATAAATCTTTGAGATAATTTAGCAAACTCAAACAGTGATTAGTATAATGATTATTAATTTTAAAGTGTGATAATAGTATTGTGGCTCTGTTTAAATAAGTCTGTCTTTCGGAGATACACACTGAAACATTTATAGATGAAATTATAAAAAATCTAGACTTTACCTGAAAATAATCCAGTGCGAGGGGCAAACAGATAGGTGGGTGCATAGCTGGAAACGCTGTTGGTGTAGTAGTTAGGTAAAATGGCTGTTAATCAGAAGATCAGCAGTTCGGACCCACTAGATGCTACCTGGAAATTTTATGGGGCAGTTCTTCTTAGTCCTATAGAGTTGCTAGAATTGGAATCAACTTGATGGTGCTGGGTTTGATTTTTTTTGGGGGGTTTTATAGGTGGACCAAAATAGACTGTGAGTTTAAACTGACTTATGGCACTATGGGGGTTTATTCTGCTACTCTCTATACTTTTGTGTATGCTGAAACTTTTAGTAAAACAGCTTAAAAAATTGTATTACATGTTGCAGTGTCCCTTCTGTGACCAGAGCTCTTATCATTAAATGTCATCGTGTGTCCTTAACAGGTTTGCTGTGTGTGAGGCAGCCAACTATGGGCCAGTTTTTTGTTGTGCCTCCATTGGTATTTCCTTTCCTGCCCTATGACTTGTAGTGATCCTACATATCAAAGTAGAACTGCCCTGAAGGGTTTCTAGGGAGCACTGGTGGATTCGAACTTTTGGTTAGCAGCTAAGTGCTTAACCACTGCACTGTTGGGCCTCCTTTGAATATGTTCTCATAAGTATCTTAGCAGTTGAGTGTAGAATATCAAATTTATGTTTAGAGTTTGGTTTTAGTTTTTTTTTTTTTTACCAGAAGTTTGTCTATTTTTAGAGCCACAAGTGGAATCTATATTGTATCTGTTTGCAGCTGAGGAACACATCTGACCTTCCCTAGTTAGATTTGTAACCTAGAAGTTAAAATGTTAACCCATGGGAAGATGTTAGAGAAATCATTTTACAGTGATTGAACAAGTTGAGAACAGGGAAAATGTAAAACAACTTACAGTTAGGTAGAGAATAGCACTCCTAGATTTGGCAAGAGGGAAACGAACACTTTCTTGAGCATCTCCTTGACTATTTTTAGCATTCTTGGAAAGAAGAAATCCAAGAAGGTGGTTCTTTGCTATTGATAAAGATACACTGGCAGGTGGCCATTGTTTTTTGTTTTTTGGCGAGGAACGAAATGCCAGAGTCTTAATGAGAGTGCATAGAACTAGCCAAAGATTTTTTGTTTTTGGAGTTTTTAGACTAGAAGTAGAAGTTTACTGAGGTGCTTTCTGACTAGTTTATCTGATTAAAAGAAGGGCTGGAGGTTTAAAGCACATGAATTAGTGGGCAAATACCTAGTGAATGGCTGGCAGCTGATATGTTTAAAGCAAGTTGGAGACTCTAGAATGAGCAAGGTTCTTCTTCCGAAAAACCAGGGTCATGCAATATGCTGCAGCCATTCACTATGGCTGCCTAATACTGGCCACAGTTTTCACTGAATAAGTTCATAATAAATACATTCTTTACCACTTTAGCATCAGTTTTATCTTATTTATGATTTGAGGTCACCTTCCCACCCTTTCCATAGTTGTAACTATCCAGAGTTAATAGAAACATGCCACACAGAGTATCTGACATTACTGTGATTGAGACAACTCATTTAAACAGTGTTTTCCCTTCCTATTTTGTTAAATGAAATTTGCAAATGAAAGCACAATTAAATATTGTCAAGTACACTGTCTTAGTCATGTAGTGCTGCTGTAACATATAGCACAAGGGGATGGCTTTAACAGTCTGGTGGCTTTAACAAACAGTCCAAATTCAGGGCATCAGCTGCAGAAGAAGGCTTTCTCTGTCAGCTCTGGAGGAAGGTCTTTGTCATTAGTCTTCCTCTGGACTAGGAGCTTCTCAGCGCAGGAACGTCAGATCCAAAGGATGTACTCTGCTCCCGGCCCTGCTTTCATAGTGATTGGTTATGAGGTCCTCCCGGTCTGTCTGCTCTTGTCTCTTTTATACCTCAGAAGATAGTGGCTTAAGACATTATCCAGTCTTGAAATTGAATCTTGCCTCGTTAACATACCTGCCAGTCTACCCTATCTCATTAACATACCTGCTGTCTACACCCCCCCCCGCCTTATTAACAATAAGGAGGTAGGATTTACAACACAAAGGAAAATCACATCAGATGACAAAAGGGACAATTACATGGTAGTGGGAATCATGGCCTAGCCAAATTGGTACATGTATTTTTTGGGGACACAGTTCAATCCATGACAAGCGTTTTGCCATGAAAGCCCTGTGAACAGTCAGGAAGGAGATACCTGTTTGTGTGTCACTGTTGTCATCCTCTTGTTTCATTCTGCACAGCCGCTGCCACTCACAGGAGTGGAGGACTGCAGCTGTTGGTGGGGTATGTTGGGCTGGAAGCATGGTCTTTGGTTCCATCTCTGACGTGCATCACTTCTCGGATACCTGAGTGTGTGTTTCTGGTCTCTCTTCTCCATTGTCTGTTTATATGTTCTTGTGCTAATGCCACAGGTTCAGCGCTGAAGTTTTACAGGCAGCCCTGATATTTGGTGGGGTAGGGAACATATCCATTCATAAGAAAAAAGAAAGATTGGACAAGACCAGGTATGGTTCATCCAGTGGATTTTGCTGTGAAGGAATAGCCTTGGAAACAGGACTTATGGGATCAACTAAGGAAGAATGTGACATTTTAAAACTGACGAACAGGTCCTGTCACCCCTCTACTCAAAGCCTCCCTTGACCTTCCCAGTCAATTGGAATGAACCAGCAAATCCTGAAGTGGCCAGTGTGCAGATCCGTGAATGTGTGGTCTTTTTGTCTGTTTTGTTTGCTGCTGTAGCCCCAGAGTTGATAACACATAATTGGGCACACAGTATTTGTTCAATGAGTGAGTTCTCATAAAAGTTATAACTAGAGAGAAGAAAGGGTAAGCTTCCTGGTCCAAACAGTCCCTTCTGCAAAGTCTCAGTTAGACACCTCCCAGCTGCTTCTCCACGTGAGATAGCTGTCGATTGCCCCCTACTTTCAAGGGCAACTTGCCTGGTTTTGAACTTTAGAACTGTTAGAAAACCATCCCTCAGCTCTAGTCTGGAGAGGAAAATCCTCACATCCTCACAGCTGAGAATGGCAGTGGGCCTGGACAGTGAGTAGATGGCTGGGCCCAAGAGGGTAGGAATAGGGTGGATGAGCAGAACTGTCATTGCAGAGTTTTGGTCAAAGGTGACAGTAGGTGGTGCCTAGAGCGGGTTGTTGGAGGTGTGAAACTTGTGGTACTTCACCTGTGGTGGCCAAAGTGAAAAGCTCACATATATATATATGTTTACTGTTAAATTTGAGTAATATGAACTGTTTCTATTACTGAAGTCAGTGTATCCATGTCTCCCACCCTAAGACATTTTCACACTATAGTTCTTTTTGGCTGTGAACTTAAGCTGTGTATATGTAATCAGGATGGCTGTGTATATGTAATCAGGATGACATTGGTGGGAGAAGTTATCGGTGACAAAGCTAAAGTCAGTGAGAAAAAGACCAGGAGGCAAGGATTCCTCCCTTTTAACTCACACAAACAAAGCATCTGTTCTCATCACAGAAGGAATGTGTGTATAAATTTGGAGACTGCAGAAAGCACATAGACAAATATGTGTTTTTTTTTTGGCTGCTGAAAGGGAGCCACTCTTAACTTCTTTTGTGTTTTACCAGAACTTTAGTATCTCCACATATTGAAATGTAATATCTTGAACACTTTCCCAAGCCGTCAGAGGGCCTCATGTTTAATGACAGCTTGGTGACCTAGTCTGCAGGTACGTAGACCATTGCTGTCTACACCAGGTTCTTTGCAAGAAGTAGCTGTGGTTTCTTCAGTGTTTATTTTCTCAGTGCGTGACACTTAAGTTTTTTATTTTTTAATTTTTCTATGAATAATGAAGCACGAATGCGTGCTTAGGTAGTATCTGATGAAAAACACAGGCAATGCTGTTTTATATGTACTTGTAGAAAAAAACTGTTCATATCTGATTATTTCCTTAAAATTGAATTCCTGTATTCTAATTTCTTAGTTGACAGATGTCTTAGTCATTTAGTGCTGTTATAAAAAAAATACCACAAGTGGGTGGTTTAACAAAAAGAAATTTATTCTATCGTAGTTCAGTAGGCTGTAAGTCCAAATTCAGGGCATTAGCTCCAGGGGAAAGCTTTTCTTGTTGGCTCTGGAGGAAGGCCCGTGTTGTCATTCTTCTTCTGGACTAGTAGCTTCTGAGGTACAGGGACCCTGGGTCCTAGGATGTGCCTGCTTCCTGATGGTAGTAGGGACTACTAATCCTATCTTAGATGGCTACTTACTTTCTTTTCTTTTATATCCAGGAGATTGCTTCAAGGCACAATGTAGTGTTACACGTTTTGAGTCCTGCCTCTTAACACAACCAACGACCATCATTCCTCATTAACATCACAGAGGCAGGATTTGTAACATGCAGGAGTGTTGCACAATACTGGGAATCATGGCCTAGACAAATTGCTGCACACATGTTTGGGGGGACACAATTCAGTTTATGACAACAGGCAAGGGTTTCATTCTAGATAGGAGCAGTTTTCCCCATTTTTAAGAATTGGAGATGGTTGAAAGTCAGTGTTGGCTGAGTGAGTCAATTAGCCAGGTTATAAAGCCCAACCCCAGTCTGACCTTTCTGTGGAATGTAGCTAATGTCATAGTGTCACTGTTGACAGTGACATTTGCATTCTGAGAATGCCACTAGGTATTCAGAAATAATTGTTAAAACTCTGAATAAATTGTGTGTAGGTCTTGACGGCACCTGGCCTGGCTAGGTATCCCATTACCACCCCATTTTGTAAAGGTAAAATGATGGCCATGTGGTTATATACTCAACTGCTAGTCAGAAGATTGGCAATTTGAATCTACCCATAGGTGCCTTACAAGACGGTCCTGGCAGTCTGCTTCTGAAAGGTCACAGCCTTGGAAACTGCATGGAATGTTTTACGCTGTGTGCATGGGACTGGCATAAGTAGGAGTTAATTTGGGAAAAAGTCAGTGGTATCTAACAACGTACAAGTCAAAGTTGGAACTTTCGTGTGTACAAGGTCATACTGGTAAAAAGATGCATCTCAATAGCTGTTAATGTGTTAAGACAGAGGTGCTTATATGCTGCAGATGACGTTGTCAGTGACCCCGTCTCTTTCTGAAGACATTTGGCAGTGCATACCAAGTCAAGAAATAATTTAAAACTTTCTTTTTTATTGTGATTTTGGTAAAGGTTGACACAGCAAATTAGGTTCCCAGTCAGCAGTTTCTGCACAAACTGTTCAGTGACATTGGTTACGTCTTCACAATGTGTCAGCATTCCTGTTAGCTCAGGTTGTTCTGTTTCCAATAATTTGGATAGCCTGTCTCTTTACTGTCTCAACTTTGTTTTGAAGTAATTGTTGACCATTTGGTCTCATAGATATGATTTTTTAAAGAAATACAGTACTCACGAGTGCTGTTTATTTTGGGAGCCAATCTGTTACTCAGCTAAAAGATGACATCAGGGGCTAGTTTTAGTTCAAGGTGTGAGGAGTATTTCAGGGTGGTAGTCTTGGAGAATCCTTTGGTCTCAAACAGTCCAGCGAGTCTGGATTTTTAAGAGTTTAAGGTCTTTGCTGTTATAGTCTCCCATTCTATCAGGGTTCATCTGTTGTTGCCCTGATCAGAATGATTGGAAGTGGTGACTGGGCATTATCTAGTTCTTCTGATTTTAGGGTTGATGAGGCCATGGTTTGTGTAGACAGTTCTGTAGACTAGTGTTTCCTTTAAATTGGGTTTTCTTGTCTCTGTTTTGCCCTGGTCAACTGAGGACTGCAAATTGTATCTTAGATGGCTACTTGCAAGCTTTTAAGACCCTAGATTGGAATATAGAACATAAAGTTGATGAACTGTATTATGTCAGTTGACTGAGTTATCCCATGAGACTATGGTTCTAAGCCTTCAAACACAGAAAACCAATCCATGAAGTGTTTGATTTTATCTGTAGTTGTGTCGCCTATGTACTTATATGTATGACATATATACATACAGATATGCATGTATAAAACCAAAAAACCAAACCCATTGCCATCGATTATGACTCATAGCAACCCTGTAGACAGAGTAAAACTGCTCCATAGAGTTTCCAAGGAGTGCCTGGCAGATTTGAACTGCTGACTTTTTGGTTAGCAGATGTAGCGGTTGACCACTATGCCACCAGGGTTTCTCCTATGCATGTATATATACCCACAGATACATACCTGTACACATGCATACATCCACTCCCGTGTCTCCACACATAAATGTTTTGGCTGTTGCACAATGTTTATTTATGTCATAGCGTCTAGCAAACCACATGTTTTTTTCTTGTGCACATCTTGGTGGCATCATTTACCTTGGTCAGAGTGTGATTACTTCACCCATATTTGGTGTTACCTTCACCATCACCAAAAAGATCAGGTGTCTACTATCCAGAGAGTGATTCCTGCCCCCTTCCCCTGCTTATCCTTGGCAACCACCAATGAGTGTTGGTCTCTGTATATCCATCTGATCTTCTCTTATAACAGTGAACTCATGCAATAGTTTTCTTTTTATAATGAACTTATTTCACTCAGAATGACCTCCAGGTTCATCAGTTTCAAGGATCTATCATTCATTGTGGCTGTGTAGTACTCCATATATATATATATATATATATATATGTATGTATATATATGTATACATATGAGGTCTGGCAATCAAGTACACAAACTCATCTGTTGTTGCCCTAATCAGAACAATCAGTAGTGGTGGCTGGGTACCGTGTGGTCCTTCCGATTTTAGGATGGATGAGGCCATGGTTTGTGTAGACAGGGAAATACTTCAAAGGTGGCCATAGTGATATTCAGCAGTGAGACATGTAGCACTTTTTCTAGGATGAATTCGTGAACTTAATTGTCTGGCTGCATGTACCACATTTGTTTATCCCTTCATTCGTTGGTGGACACTTAGGTTGTTTCAACTTTTTGCCATTGTGAGTAGTGCTTCAGTGAACATAGGTATACATATATATGTTTGTCACTTCATTTAGATCTCTAGGGTATATAACTAGAAGTGAAATTGCTGAATCATAAGAGGACGCACCATACCATTTCCTTAGTCTTGGTACCATTTTACAGTCCCACCAGCAGTGGATAAGGAGTCTGATCTTCCCACATCTTTTAGTAGCTTTTGTTGTTTTGTGTTATAAAAGTGATTTTTGATCTAGTGATTCCACTTAATTTGAAGAAATAAATCAAAATGAAAAACTATTACATGTATAAAGATGTTTGAGAATGACTTTAATGATGTAAAGCTGAAAAAACTCAATATCCAACAAAGAAATATTACATATGTTATATTCTTTTATGGATAAAATATTGGGTAGCTATTAAAATAATGGAAACCTTGTTGGTGTATTGGTTGATTGCTACGTCTGCTTCCCAAAAGGTTAGCAATTCAGATCAGCCAGGCTGTCGTTGGAAACTCAGTAGAGCAGTTCTGCTCTGTTCTATAGGGTCACTGTGAGTTGGAATTGACTTGATGGCACCAGGTTTGATTTTGGTTTTTATTAATATATGTGAATCCTGAAACATACACTAGAAATGAATTAAGAAATGTTAAAGCATAAGAACATTAAGAAGGAATAATTTCCTTTTCCCAGACCTGCTCCTGTCTCTCTTTCTGTACTTTATCTATTGGAAACACCATGAGACATGTGAGTCAGCCTTGACACCTTTTTATACATCCAATTTCTAAGCCCTGTGGGAGTGACCGGGTAACATGTTCATGTCTGTCCCCCTCCCAAGTTTCTCAGTTCTTTTTTGGACTTCTGGTTCTAGATTATACCCTTTGACCACTTTCCCTCCCCACTTCTTATTTTCTACTTTTCCTCTCCAGTTGCTGTTGATTAATTCCCACTGATAACAACCCCATGTATGTCAGTATGAAACTATGCTTCATAGAGTTTTCAGTTGACTGCCAGTTTTTTCCTTTCTTTCTGAGACACCTCTGGGAATAAAAGCTATTGCTGTTGAGTTGATTTTGACTTACAGTGACTCTATAGGGCAGAGTAGAACTGCTCGATGGAGTTTCCACGGAGCAGCTGGTGAATTCAAATGACTGTCCTTTTGGCTAGCAACCGGCTGTGCTCTTAACCACTATGAGTTGGAATCGATGTGAGGGAAACAGTTCCTCTGAGAATAGGAACTGTTCCCAGTTGGATAATAGGATCTATTACCCAGTAAATGTCTTTTGGATATTTGAGGGAATGTTTAGTGGAAAAAGCACATTACGTGTTTGTATACATGACGATTGCAACAGTGGAGGAGAGTTGTTGAAGTAGACCCTTTACTTTCAAGAGATTGTGTCCTCAGGCCTTTGTCAGATGCCTGATTTGTAAACATGATATTGTGATTGACTTATTTCTGTAGTCTTAGGAAGTCCTCTAGTGTCACATGGACCAGTTGGTCTGGGCTTTTTAAGGATTTGAATTCTGTTTCATATTTTTCTCCTGTTCTATCAGGTTCACGTATTGTGGCCCTAATCAGAATGATCAGTAACATGGCCAGGTACCACTTAGTTCATCTGGTTTTATGGTAGGTTCATGTTGA
The DNA here is from genome assembly GCA_028571685.1 of Heterohyrax brucei. NCBI lineage: Eukaryota > Metazoa > Chordata > Mammalia > Hyracoidea > Procaviidae > Heterohyrax > Heterohyrax brucei. Next base: position 45,893,879 of record CM053152.1, read on the forward strand.
CAGTTATGTAGACTAGTTACTTCTTTGAGTCTTGGGTTTTTTTTTCTTTTTTGCTGTGGACAAAGTAGGGACCAGTAGTTCTGTCTTAGTTGGCTATTTGAAAGCTTTTAAGACCCCACATGCTGTTGACCACAAACTGTAGGTGAGGGTGGTAAACTGACTGTCCAGTGATTCAGAAACTTGTTTTCTGGCCTTTGCCACACAGTCTGTGCTAGACCCTCAGTTAGAAAAGTAGTTTGTCAGGAAGCCTCAGATTGGCAAGAAAGAATGCACAGTCCTATTTATATCATTTCATGGAATTAGGGTGAGCATAGACATGCCTGGGGTCTCTCCTGGTGGTGGTAGTGAAGTCTCCGCATTGAGGGAGATGCTGAACCAGACTTGAGGTCTGCTACCCAAGCTGGGGGAAGTGACACTTGTCAGCCAGTGCTTCTCACTTCCTTTGTTCTTAAGAGTCTTCTGCACAGCCTGGTACTCAGCCATCGGGAGGGAGGTAAGAGTTGTGTGTGTGAGGGGCAGAATTCCTGAGGCCAGGGGGACCGCAGCAGCTGTGATTAGTGGGAAATTCCAAGAGGAGGGTGGATCTGGGGAGACAAGAGCGATGGCTACAGGATCCAGCTGCCTCTTTCCACATGTGTAGGTTATGCCAGCGTTGCAGGCTCTGGGTAGGATTTTATTTCAGGTGATGGCACTTATGTTAGAAGGATATAGTACTGCTGTGGCATATCAGATCACAGGTTCAGGCTGCAAGAGTTCTTAGGCAGGCTCCTGATGGCAGCAGCTTCCATAAATCACTGGCCTCTGGCAGGACCCAGCAGGACCTGCTTGGCAAGTGTCCAGGTGGCCAGTGCCTGGGGAAGAGGGGGAAGAGAGGAGGTAGGAGATGGTATCCAGTCTTCCTGGCAGTCCTTGATTCAAGCTCAGCACCTTGGATGAGAGCAGGGAAAGGGGAACTACAGGCAACACTGTCCAGAACAATAGTCAGGGATATGAGTGGTTTTTTGTTGCCAGAACTGTACGTTTTTGCGGATAGTGAATCATCACCGAATATGCCAGTAAGAGAACCATGGCATGTCTGTGCAATTTGTAAGGCACCAAAACAAAGCCTAGCCTGGCTGATGCTTACACAACCCTGAAAGGCCCACCATTCCAAAGATGAGAAACCTAACATCAGATGGGTGCAGAGAAATTGATTCTTGAAAGGTGGGTGGCAGGAACTTCGACACACATTTTCTGACCTCTTCACAGCCCTGTCCCAGGGTTAGCTCAGTGTCTCTGTCAGAGATGAGCATGAGGATTGTGTGTGACACCAAGAGAGGTTGTTAGATGCCATCCAGTCTGCTCCAGTTTATAGATGCCCTACTTGTAACAACAAAGCATTGCCTGGTTCTGTGCCATTCCCACAGTAGAAGGTGTGTGTGAATCCATCGTTGCAGCTCTGTCATTCTGTTTTTTGGGGGGGTCTTCCTCTTTATCACTGACCCTGTGCTTGACCCTGTATGGTGTCTTTCCCCAGTAACATGTTCAAAGTACATGAGACGAAGTTTTGCCATGCTTGCTTCTAAGTAGCATTCTGGCTATACTTCTCCCAAGAAAGGCCTGTTTCTTCTTTTGGCAGGAATATATTAAATATTTTTCTCCATCACTGTAATTCAGTGGCATCAGTTTTTCTTCAGTCCTCCTTATTCATTGTGTAGCTTTCTCATGCATATGAGGTGATTGGAAATACCATGGCTTTAATCAGGAGCTCTTAGTCATCAAAGTGACATCTTTGCTTAGAGTGAATACAATTGGAAAATTTTTAAACTGAGCTCATAATGACATGATATGTAACCCCTTAGTGATTGTTTTTATAGAAGCTGGGGAGTAGACTGTGGCTAAGTGGGGACCTTCGATCGTTGCCACTGATCTCAGAATGTGGACATTATCTCATTATCATTGGTTGGGGAAATAAGTCCTAAACATCATTAAAAGTGAAATTACAACTGAAGGCTGCACATGACTCATTCAAAGAATGATACAGACAACCAGGGTGAAGAAAGTACAGAAACGGGAAAGATCAGTGAGGACTGCATGTGCAGAGAGCCTCCTGAAGGGAGAGAGGGGGACTTGAGTAGGTGGACAGGAGGCGAAGGGATTTCTGTGCAAGTGAGATGCAGAACAGGGTCTGGGAGTCAGGAAGGAGCCCAGAGGATGCTGGGATAATGAAGTCTGGAAGTGGGACTCACTTGGAGGTTGGCCACAGGGCCAGCCTGGTATGCAGGCTTGACCTGGGAGCTTGGCTGTCATCAGTGAATGCATCCTGTTTAAAAAGTGATTTCCATTTCAAATCATAAATAAGAGAAAAGGAAGGAAAAAGGAGAGAAAAACAGAAAGATGAGAAGGAAGTGCTCACCAAGAAGAGACAAGGGAAGGCGAAGTGGGGAAAAGAAGGTGGGCTGGATGAGTGGTCTGTGGCTGAAGAGCCGGCTATGAAGATGATGTTGGGGTGACAAAGATCCAGGAACCGCTTCCAGTATGGGGCCTAGCCTCGCAGTGAGGGCAGTGTCCCAACTGTGCACGGTCCCTTCCATTGCTAATTCCTGGTGATCTGATTATTCAGGTATTAGCCAAAGAGGGCTTAAGATGTGACCTGTTCCAGCGGCTTTGTCTCCTGCCTCCTTTTTACAAACATTTAGAACTATGTGCTTGCTGTCTCACTGTTAGATCCACAGCAGTAACAAAAATGAATGAGACTAAACAACAACAAAAAACCCCATGGCCGTTGAGTTGGTTCAGACTCATAGTGGCCCTGTAGGCCAGGATGGGACTTCCCTATAGTTTCTCAGGCACACCTGATGGATTCATACGGAATGGATTCAATCTTTTGGTTGGCATCTGTGACTTGTAACCACTGTGCGACCAGAATTTCCAGATGAGACTAAAGATTGGTGAAGTGGTGGAGAGGCCCATATGGACAGGCCGGGCTCTAGGCTATGCACCCCCCACCTTTATTCCCTTACCTGAGACCTTTGCACAGTAACACCTGTCTCACAGGGCTGTTGCAGACTAAACCTAAACCTCAAAAGGAACCCACTGTTGAATGTCACGGGGATCTGCCACCTCTAGCTGCCTGATGGGCTGTGGCAGGCTGTGCTCCTGTTTTTCAGCTGGCATTGTCCTTCTATCTGGGCTCCTGTCTTCTGTCTATGCCTCTGCTGCCACCACCAGTGTCCCCACCCCCATGGCAGGTCCCTGATGACAGAGTAGAAGCTTCAGGTGCAACACTCCCTTAATCTCTTATCCCTGCCCCCTGACCTGTTCACTGGCACCCTTGTGCCCTGACGGTGGGAGGTATGCCACTTCTGGCTGTGGTCTGCCCCCTTTCCACTGTATCTTCAGCCTCTGCTACCTCTTGGGATCCTCATTTACTCATTTAGATGACTGCAGCCTCTTTCATCCAGGAAACCCCTCCTCTGTTGCTGTAGGTTCAGCCCTCTTTCTGCTGTTATCTCAAGAGTGTTTAGACCTTGTCTAAGCGGTTCTACTCTGCTTCCACTGCTCTTCCCGCTGGCTCCCATTCTCGCTATTGCAGTGGAACCCCTTTGTCTTTAAATGCAGTGGAGCTGTTTCCATCTTTGTCTCCTGTAGTCTCTCCGCTGTACGTGATGTTTCTTCTTCCCTCTTAGGACCACTGGCTGTCCTGAGTTTGGTGCTGTGTTATTCACTGTCCCTCTTATTTCTTCCCCATCTCTTTTGCCTCTGCCTGCCCTTTGAGTGTTGGCCTTCCGCAGGGCTGTGTTCGAGATAATGTCGCTTCACAGCTGACCTGCTCTTCCAGGGTGTGCTCACTATCTCCTGAGGCTTTGAGGGCCTTCCGTGATCCCTAGGTGACATCTCTGGCCCAGGCCTCTCTGTAAGCCTCGGGGTTGAAATATCTAGCTGCCCACTGGACAGAATCTCTTGGATGCTTGAAAAACATTGAACACCTATTGTGTGTAGAACAACTCATGTTCTCCTCACTGAAGATCCATGTCATGAACAGCATCACTCTCTAGCCAGTTACTTAAACCAAGAACTTCTACTGGGCCTGATCCCCGCATCTGCCAGTCACCACATTTCTGTTGACTGTCCGTTTCTTTCCTCATTCTCTGCGCAGCCCTTGATATATCGAAAATTTTCAGTAAATATTTACTGAATGAATACATGACGAATCAACAGGATAATATTTGTGAAAGTGCCTGTCGCATGGAAATAGCTAAAAAATAGTGTCTTTCACTGTATTAGTTATCTGTGGCTGTGGAAAAATCACCCCAAAACTTAGTGGTTTGAGACAGTAGTCACTTTTAGTATCCCTGACAGTTTCCTTGGGCCACAAGTTTGGGAGCAGCTCACCAGGTGATTCTGACTTGTGGCCCTTTATGAGGTTGCAGTCACATCGTGGCTGGAGCTAACATCGTCTTAGCCGCTCTTCACTCATGGGTAGGGTCTGGGCTGGGAGATGGAGACAGCTGAGAGCCCACTAGGTATTTCTCTTTATCTCTGTGTAGTCTCTCTGGCATGGTGGCTTTAGGGTAGCTGGACTTGTTACATGGCAACTCAGGACTCCAAGGAGAGAGTGAGCCAGGCGGCTGCTGTAGCACCTTTTTGAGCCTAGCCTTGGAAGTCACATAGCATCCTTTTTTTAAATTACTGCCTTTTAGATGAAGATTTACAGAGCCAAAGGGGTTCTCATTCAATGACTCATATACATATTGTTTCGTGACATTGGTTGTCTACCCCATGACGTATCAACACTGAACCTTGGGTTGCCATTGCCAGCTTTCCTGTCCCCTCCTGCCTTCTCATTCTTCCCCCTGAGCTGGTGTGCCATTTAGTCTTATTTTGTCTTATGAGCCTGTCTAATCTTTGGCTGAAGGGTGAACCACAGGAGTGACTTCATTACTGAGCTAAAAGGGTTTCTAGGGGCCATACTCTCAAGAGTTTCTACATAGCGCCCCTCTTGCTGTACCATTTAGTAGATGGTGAACCCCAAGGTTGGCCCATAGCTAAGAGGAAGGGAATTGGACACCACTGTTTTATGGAAGAAGTGACAAAGAATTTGTGGACTTAAAAAATATTTACGTACTGTTAAAATAATTTATTTTTGGTGTGTAGGCTTGTGAGTTTTAACACATGCTCAGATTCTTCTAAGAACCACCACCACCACCACTAATTAACAGGTCCAGAATACTTCCAGCAAGCCAGACACTTCCCTAGCGCTATCTCTTTGTAGTCAGACGACCTCCTTCTCTAATCTCTGGAACTGAACTATGATCTGTCTCTGCCCTGTAGTTTTCCTTTTTTCCAGCATGCAGTATAAATAGAATCATTTACTATATAATGCCCTTGAGAGCCGTCTAAGATGTTGCATGTCTTAGTAGTTGCTGTCATTGCTGAGTGGTACTGTACCATTGTATGGCTGTATCCTAGTGTGTTTCTCTCACCAAGTGAGGGGCACTGGAGTTGCTTCTCGTTTTAGTGTGAAGAAGAATGCTATTATAAACATTTACATACAGGTTTTTCTTTCTTTAGGGTCAGTACCTAAAAGTAGATTGTGTTTGGGTGGGGAATTACCTGGCTCCCTCCTTAGCCAGGCTCTTAGGAAATTTCGACTCATTCAGCAAAGTACCCTTTGCCGGAAAACTTTGTTATTGGTGTCCTGGGACTTCGGAGTCTGAGCACCTTCTAAAACACTGCCTGCAAAAAGGACCATTTGTTTCAAAATCATTGTAGTTATTTGAATGTTCTTTATCTGTCAGCTTCCTAAGGCCCCACTGTGCCTGGATTGTCAGGAGAAGCTCTGGCAAGGGGTCCTTGCAGGTTTGGTCTCCATGAGTGCTCTTCTTACCCAGGCCCCACTCTATACTCACATTCCACAGCTTTGTAAAAGAACAGTGCCTGTGATAGAGCTGCGCAGGAATCATTCTTCTGACCACACAGATCGCAGATCAGCAGATGTTTTAAAAATCAATTGGCAGAATACCATAAATAAATGAATCTGCACTGGAGAATGTAAAGTATGAAAAATGCACTTTGATCATTGATCAGCCGGATGAAGCAGGCATCAGTAGAGGTTCTTGTGACCTGATGGATTGGTTTCTCCTCCTCTGTCAAGTCAGAGAATCAATCTGAATTGAAGGAAGCAGTCATGGGAACAGTGGAGGGGATGAAATGTTTAAGAAGTTCAGACACTAGAATATTAAAGATCTGGGTGTTGAAAGAGTTTCAGCTTTTCTTAACTAAGGGGAAACCGGGTATCCAGAAGGTTGCAAAGGCCTCAGGGTGGTAGTACCCTTGAAAGCCCTGCTTGTCAGGGTTTCCTGACTATTCCGTCTGTGCTTGACTGAATGCAACTCCCGGCCAGGGGACCTACCTGAGATACAAAACCAGAACCCACATTGTAGCTCCGATTCTATGCTGCAGACTTATCTAGAAATGTATACTTTCCTTACGATAATGTAGCATATAAATTAGGTCAAGGGCTAAAAGACAAGGAGTGCTTTGCAGTTCTCCATGTGGTCTTAAACAGTGAGGATATTGGCGTGTGCATGTCTAAGAATAGACGAAGTTAGGTGTGAAAGCATGCCTGACTTGAGCAGAAGTGTTTTGTCTACTCCGCACACATTTGGAAGAAACCCTGGTGGTGTAGTGGGCTAAGTACTACATCTGCTAACCAAAAGGTCAGCAGTTCAGATCCACCAGGCACTCCTTGGAAACTCTGTGGGGCAGTTCTACTCTAACCTCTGGCGTCACTATGAGTTGGACCCGAACTCGATGGCACTGGGTTTTTGGGTTATACACATTTGGGTTCTTGCCGTACAAGATCTGACAAGTTCATGAGCTTATCTTAGAAAAAGTGTTGCTTACCTCATTGCTGAATATCACTACAGGTAATTTCCAAGTACTCCACTTGGGAAGCTGTGCACCAAAGCCAGTGCCTAGTTCACTCTTTAAAGCAACTTTGGAACTCTTTTTCTGGAATCTTCATCACAGCTGTCTTGTATGAGGTGTGACAATTAAGTTTGTTAGCCCATCCTAGAAAAAGTGCTTCGAAGGGTGGATGTGGTGCTGGTGGTGGGGCATAGCTTCCCAAGGGGAGTACTTGGAAGATGACTGTGGTAATAGTCAGCAATGAGGTAAGCAGCACGTTTTCTAGGAGAAGTTCAGGAGCTTACTTGTCAGACCTCATATGTTAGGTTGTTTTCAAGGTATTTGGAAATCCAAAGACGGATAAAGCATGGGCCTTGGCTCCAACCACCCACAAGCTGTGATGGTGACAGGACAGGCCAACCTGATATTCTGCCCATAGGTGTCACTTTATTTGTACAAAAAATGCATTTAGAGTTCCAAACTGTTGAGTCATAATGAAGTTTTGGCATGTCATCTGTGTGTAAGTTGGGAACTGTGCTTATGTAGGAAGTTGTTCTCGACTTATATTTGGTTGAGTTTCATAAAAGCCTTTGGTCTGTTTTGAGATGGCTTGGATCAAGGCCCCTTACCTATCCTCCTGACAAGGCTGTATTATTTCCTCTGTCTGTGTTTCTAGGCTGTTTGTGACCTTAGCCTACTTCCTCAGCCACTCAAGAGCTCTTTATGCTGGATTCTGCTTCCTATGGCTTGACATCTTTTGGTAGATCAACCTAACCCTGAGGCTGTTGGCTCTCTAGTTCATGCGGTGTGTACAGGCTTTCACCGGGGTTCACTGATGGATGAAAGCAAGGGAACTCCTGCGGAGGAATATGGGGGTTAATGTGGATCTGGCGTACCTGAGAGCTTCCTGAAATTTTGCACTTTTACTCGTAACAGAGTTTGCAAAGAGTCCTTTGGTGAAAGGCCCGGCCTTGTGTCAGCAGCAGAGAGGTCTTAGATATAAGCTGAGCAACATCTGAGCTACCAGGTGTACCTCATTATTTCTTCCCTGCAGCCTGCCCTGCAGCCGAGCCTGTGACGCCTCAGTGAGCAACCACAGCACTGAATCCAGCCAACGCATCCTTTCTGCCTTCTGCTTATACTTTTCAGAACGTGATTCTGGTTTCTTGATTTGGGCTATGTGTGTGTCCCCTTGTGTCTTCCTCTGTGAGCTGCTCTCTGCTGTTGTCTGCCAGGCCTTGAGTTGTCAAGAGCTGTCTGCTCTTGAGTCTGTGGGCGAGACCACCACCAGCAGGAGAAGAGCTAATCCCAGGCCTGGGAGGGAGGGGCTGAGTCCTGGGTCTGAGATTCCTTTGTGTCTCAGGGCTGTGCGACTTCTAAACCTCTTTTCTTCCTCTGCTCTCTTGGAGAGCTGTGGCTCTCATTTCTAAAATGTTCTTTTGCCCTGGCCAGACCCTGTACCAGAATATGCCAGTTCCTTTAAATTCATGCCTGCAGTTCTGTAAAGCCTAAACAGTTTAAATTTCATTATTTGGGTAATGTTTGTGTATTGACTAGAGTTGCCAGGTGGGAGGGGATTTGTGAGGAGTGCAGAGAGGTATTCTCTGCATCCCAGGGATGTGCTTTGCTTCTGTCTTCCAGAGTCTGTGGGGAGAGAACTCAGCTCCCTAGAGGGCTCTACTGCACTTCAGTTTCTCACCAGCAAGAGCCGGCTTGCTGTGTCTCTATTGCAGGAGTCACGAGGGCTATAAATCCTCCAGGTGGGGAGCGTTGTCACCCCTTGGGATGTGTGACACTGTCGGTACATACCCAAAGTGTATTTTGTTCATGTTGACCAGTTGTTGATTGCAGGGACATAAAAAACAAACAAACAAACAAACAAAAAACAAACCCAAACCTAACCTACTGCTATCAAGTCAATTCCAGCTCATAGGGACCCTATAGGACAGAGTAGAACTGCCCCATTGAATTTCCGAGGAGTGCCTGGCAGATTTAAACTGCTGACCTTTTGGTTAGCAGATGTAGCACTTAACCACTGCACTACCAGAGTTTCCTGCAGAGCCTTAGGTGTCATTAATATTTTAATAGGTCCAGTCAGTGTACATGTGGCTCAGAATAATTAGTAGATTGAAGACTGAACTGATAAGGCAAATTGCTTTCCCCTCCCCGGACTCCTTTCCCCCCCGCCCTTGGTGTTAATTAACAGCACTGTTCCTTTTAGGATACAAGCTTGGCTGCCAGTGACTCATTTCTAACTCATGGCCACTCCCATGTCCATCAGAGAAGAACTGTGTTCAATAAAATTTTTAGTGGCTGTTTTTTATGGCTATAGATTGCCAAATTTTTCTTCTGAGGCACCTCTGGATAGACCTGAACTACGAGCCTTTCCGTTAGCAGCTGATTGTGCTAACTGTTTGCATCACTTAGGAACTTGTTTTTAGGTCATTAGTTTATCCTTCTGGGATCAGTAACTGGCGATGTGTTGAGAAGTAGTTTAATGTCCTTCAGAGCTCTGCTCATGAACCCAGGTCATTAGCTGAGTTATCCTTTATTCATTCACTCAACACATTTTTATTGAGTACCTGCTGTGTTCCAGCACTGTTCTATAGACTGGATAAACAACAGTGAACAAAAGAGGCAAAAACCTTAGCCTTTGTGGAACTGATACTGAAAAATAGCAAGTTATATTGAATTGTGGGTGACTTGTGTTAGTCTGCCCAAGCCTTGGTTTCTTCACCTGCAAAAGGAGAGGACTGGGCCCCATACTCAGTCTTCCTTTCCTTCCAGCTTTTCTGTAGGTTTCCTTCTGGGCTTTTTATACCACCTCCTTAGGAAGTCTAGTTGTCTTTCTTACATGCAGATGTTCTTGATAAGAACACAGAAATGTTGCATGGTTGTGCAGTCTTGTTCTTTTCAGAGTGGTGTGTTGGTCTCTCCAGGTAGACAGTGGGTGTGGGGGTGACTCTGTAGACTGTGTAGGAGGAAGCCAGAACATGTCCTGGGTGTGTGGGGTTTGCTAGGCCCTGTACTGCCTTATGTAGGCCTCAGGTGGCAGCCCTGTGGACCTAGGATGCCATCCTCTGTCTGGTATGTGCAGGGGACAAGAGAGGCCAGCTGGGGCTGGAGGGGCCCAGCTCTTCTTGAATGCAGCTCAGCCTCCATAGCTTCTGGACAGTGGGACCATGGAATGATCACTTTTCCTTTCCCTTCTGGCTCATGCCTTTCTGAGGATGGAACTGCTATTAATCTTCATAAATACATATCATACTTTTGGAACACAGAGAGTTATTGCTTTCTTCCCAGCTAAATTAAACAGTTAAAGTGTCTACCACATGCCAATACAGGGCCAGATGCAGGGAACATGAGGGCAGGGGAGTGTGAACACTTCTCTGGAAACAATTGCATTTGGGTGGTTGGGGGGTGCCCAGTGTCCAGAAGCAGTGACCGTGGCTCTGTCTGCCCTTTGTGTGTGCTGCTGTCGGCAGCAGAGGGAGAACCAGGCTGTAAATAGCAGGGAGGGACAGTGTCGCAGCCACAGTGTAGGGACTTGGCTTTCTGTTTCTGGAGTTGACGCTGACATTTTCCCATGAGCCCCAGGGAGAGACATGGAGCTGCAGGTATTGCTGTGTGTTCTAGGTCCTCCTGTCATTTGGGGTACCAGTGACAGGGCAGAGTCTTGCTCTGTCTGTGTGATGGCTACCCGCAGCAGCTCTTCCCACCTTGGTGACGTGGTCCCCAGGACTTTTGAGTGTGGACTTGTCAGCTTTCTGGTTGTGAGTTTATATGGTTGGTAGATGAGAATTAGTGTGAGTGTGGCTTCTCACACTTGTCTTGCTGAGAAATGTGGTGTTGGCTGTGAGGAGGTATGTAGGGTTGGAGTCTTCTATGATGGTGGCAGAACCCTGGGTAGAGGGAAGACTGTGAATAGATACTAGGGTCCTGAGGACAGGAGTGAGGGATGGTGAAAGAACTGTGGGTGGTCTGGTGGTCTGGACGCTGCCCACCTCCCACCCTGGCCCTGCAGTGTGCCGGGCTAGGAGAATGCACTGCTTCCTCTTGACGGGGTTTGGTGGGAAAGACATGCTTGAGGACTCTCCAGGAGATCAGCACTTTGCAGAGGTTTTTCACTGCTGAATTCCAGATAGGACCCTTCCTGTAGCTGAGTGGGGATGGATGAAGAGGCTAGAGTCTGTGGACCCGAGAGGGAGACTTGTCTACTTTCTGTAATTAGCTGTGTTACCCTTTATTCATTCACTCAACACATTTTTATATAGTCTACAGAGTCACATCCATCACTTGTCAACTTTCTGGACTCTTAACCAGAGCAAATTTCCTGAGAGACCTTTGGGTTGAGTGTTGGCCACGTTGAGTTGGAGCTGAGGAGTCCAACCCCCTGTCTGCTGCTGTTGCTGTTTATCAGATACAGCTGGAAGCCTGAGCAGCTTAGTGAGATATCCTCGCTCTTCCCGAACTGGCCAGGTCCTGACTTTTTAGTGTTGTCCGTTACCACTCTCTGCCTTACATGTTATGCTGTAGCAGCATGATGGCCTTATAGTCTCACATTCTTTGTTGCTGCTAGCTTCTGGTGGTGCAGTGGTTAAGGGCGTCGTAGCTAACCAGAAGGTCAGCAGTGTGAATCTACCAGCTGCTCCTTGGAAACCCTGTGGGGTAGTCTCTATCCCGTAGGGTCACTGTCAGTCAGAATCGACTCAGTGGCTGCAGCTTTGATTTGGTTTTGGTCCCCTCTGTCACTTCTCCTCCCTTTCCCCTGACTGGGTCACTGTCACCTTTTTAAAGCCAGATGTAGCATTAACTTAGTCATTAATCCTGCAGACACTTTGTTTCCTGTTAAATGATAGGCAGTGTGCCAGGTGTGATTGCTGGGTACTGCCACTCCCTGGGCTGCTTGGGTGTCCCTCCTGGGTGCTCCTGTTGGCTTCCTGTTCAGTGGAGCCCCACAGCTATGCTTTCGGTCTCTCTGAGCTTCAATTTCTACATCTAGAACATGGAAATAAGATGCTTTCCTCAAAGATTGGTTACAAAGCTTAAATGACACCTGTGAAGAGTTTAGCACAGTGCCTGGACTGTGCTAATGGGAGGCATCCTTTGCTGTCCTTGTCCTGGGATTATCTCAGGGATTGGGAATCTCAAGATTTCTCTTCCTGTGGGAGGAGTCAGCCTGATGTTTTCAAGGATGGCCTTAAGAAAGAAGTTGAATTTAGCCAAGACTTGAGCTAAGAGGTGAATTTAGATGGGTGGGAAAGGAGAGAGTAGCTAGAGGCTTGGAAGAAGGGGAGTGAGAAGAGCTGAGTCCAGTGTTTGAAAGGTCAGGCCAGAGTGTTTGGCTTTTCTAACCAGGATTTGGTCCACCCATAATAAGCCCTGGATTTGTGATTAGCAGACCTAGGGCCAAGTGCCAGGGCTTTCAAGCAATTATAGAAATGCAGCTAGTGTATTTTGAATGTCAAATATGAACTAAATGTGCAGGGGGGTGTTAGATACAGCACTTGTCTGCCAGTTATTTGGAATCGAGAAAGACAGTGAACCAGTGGTTAGATTCTGTATGATATAGGCAGTGACTGAGGGGTGGAGGTGTTCAGGGAGACATAACTTTAGCACCTGCGGGATACTCCCCAAGGTGGTCGCTGTGGGAGTCTCCTCATTCTGAAAGGATGTAGAGCTAGAGTGGCATTAGGAAAGTGGGGGTGACATCAGTGAAGCGGGCATTCAGGCTGGAGCTGTGAGATGGGTTCAGGTGCTTCACTTGCTCTGAATGTAAGGAAACTCCTGGGATGCTGGAGGGGTGAGTAGAGGCAGGCCACTGTCCCTGGGTCTGTGACCCCCCCCCCCAGACCAGCACAGGGCTGCAGCATCCCACAAAAGGTGTTTGCTATTTGCAGTCTCTTTGTTATCTGTAATCTAGCCTCACAGACAGTCCCAGCCAGTGCACCCTCTTGAAAAAGTGCCTATTGTCATGATATTAAACCAACCCCCCCCCAAAACCCAAACCTACTGCCATCATGTCAACTCTGACTCATAGCGACCCTATAGGACAGAGTAGAACTGATCCATAGAGTTCCCAAGGAGTGCATGGTGGATTCGAACTGTCGACCTTCTTGTTAGCAGATGTAGCACTTTACTACACCACCAAGGTTTCCCTATGGTATTCAGTGGAAGAATTTGGCAGCGTCACCCATTTCTCTCCTTGGTGTCCCAAGCTTTCCTTAACTTCTACTTCGGTTCTTGTTGCTGTTGTCCACCTTTTGTGGCCTGAAGCAGATTGTACCCACAAAAGAATTGTATTGAGCTCGATTGAGAGAAGAAAGTGTTCTGGTTATAAGAACTTTACTTTGGACTGTGTAGCCAAAAGCCTAAGTAGGTGCCAAAACCCAAAAAATCAAACCTGTTGTCACTGCGTTGATTCTGACTCATAGAGAACCTGTAGGACAGAGTAGAACTGCCCCATTGGGTTTCCAAGGCTGTAATCTTATGGAAGCAGACTGCCACAATTTTCTCCTGCAGAGTGGCTGATGAGTTTGAACTGCCAGCCTTTCACTTAGCAGCTGAGCTCTTAACCACTGCACCCAAAACTTTGTAAGTAGTGCCAACGTCCTTAGTTTGATATTCATGGCCCTGCGCAACCAGAATCCACTATGTTGTCATCCCACTTTTCTTGGACACATTAATCACTAAGTGTTCTCTGAGCTAGCTGCTGTCTATGCCCTAGCCACCCACATTTACTCAACTCTTTCCCTTTCTCCAGATCCTCTCCATATTCAGGGCTGGCTCAGATACTGTAGCTTCTAAGAAATCTTACCCTGGCCAGAAGCAGCCTTCTTCCTCACCTTTCCAATGATGAGTCTTGACAGCCTCAGATTTTTAATGCTTTTAGGTTATAATAGGAGTCTCTGGATGGCACTCTTAAGTAGTTGACTACTGATCAAAAGATTAACAGTTCAAACTCACCCAGAGGCACCGAGAAGAAAGGCTTGATGATCTGCTTTGGAAAGGTCACAAAGCTTTGGAAACTATATGGCATGCAGTTCTACTGTGCAACATGAGTTTGCCAGGAGCCAGAGATGACTCCATGGCAACTGGTTTGGTTTTTGGTGAGGTCCCGATAATATGATGATATGTTTGGATTCCTTTTCTTCCAGGAGGGGAGGGATGCTCATTGTGCAGTATTCTGCTCTCAGGAGTATGTATTCTCAGAAGTGCTCACCACTGCCTCCTGTGTATTTTCTCAGTCATTTTCCTATTCTGTGCTTTAGATTGATAGAATTAAAATTACTTGATGAATTCTTACCCTAGTTCTAGGTTTCAGTGTGTGTTTTAGAAAGTGACCTAAAGATTAAAATTGTAAATGACACTTCCACCACAATTGTCTAATTTTTCAGATGGTACTGTTGAGTCTCTAAGGAATCCCCCCTCAAAGTGCCCCTCTGCAGTATCCCTCTTTTCTATATCTAATTGTTCTATATGGCACTATATAGGGAGGTCCTTGTTAGTAAAAAGGAGGAGGCTATTCTGGGACATTGTGTCCTAGGTGTTCCCCCAACTCTACTATATTAGTGAAGGAAGTTTGGATATCTATGAAATAACTTGGTTTCAGAGAGTTGCACGTACTCTCTCCAAGCAAACTGTGATTTATAGTTATACATTATGGGTTGGATTTGCTGATTATAGGACAGAGATTGGCAGATTTTCTCTAAGGGGCCAGGTAAATATTTTCAGCTCAGCTGCAACTGCTCTTCTGTTATAACTTGACAGAAGCTGGAGAAAATATGTAAACAATTGGCTTGGCCAGATTTGATGGATCCCTGTTATAGAGAATAACAACGTGAATAATCTAGGAAATAATCTGTCATACAACAAAGAAAGTAAAAGTTAAGAAGTTTCATTTGTCACCAAAAAGCAAAGGTCTAAGAAACATAAGGGGACATTTTGGGGTGATTGAAATATTCTATACTACGATTTGGTGGTGGTGGTTACATGGGTGTATATGTTATTTGTCAGAACTTATCAAACTGGACACTTAAAAGGTGTATATTTTATTGAATGTAAAATATAGACTGATAAAGTTGACAGCAAGGGACTTTGGCTTGTCTGAAGTAATAGCTTATGATAGACCAGTACTCCTACTGAAAACAGCTAGAAAAAGCTGAGTAAACTATAAAAAACGTGGAAGAAGGCACTGAAGTAGCCAGAATTTGCAGAGTAAAGACGTTGGTGGGAGGTGGGGGATGGGTGAAGGTTAATTTAGGTGAGAGCGTTCTCTGATTTTTTTTTTTTTGTATTTGTATTTGTTGGTTTGTAAGCTGTGCAGGCTAAGAGAATGAAAGACCGAGAAGAACTGTAAGTGGTTTTGTGGTGCTAAGGAGATCAAAATTGGAGTTCACAACTTACAAAGATGGAGATGTTTGGTGAACACCCCAAGATATCAACTGGGAATCCTGTAGGACTGTGCTTTGGGATAAATGGCTTACTAGGAATAGACCAACTTAATGAAGACTGAAAGCCAATATCAAATTAGCTAACTGGAAATAGATCAAGTTTATAAAGAGTGAAACCAAGCCTCAAACCAGATCAACCCTAGTTTGGATTAGGATGATCTATTTTTTACTCTAGTTACTTGCCAGAAACCAAAGAAAATAAAAAAATATGTGAAATCAACTAAATCTTCTGTAATTTTTAAAAATTGATTTACATGATATCCATCATTCAGCTAAAAAATAGCAGCCATATCAAGAGAGAATCAAGAGAAGAAGACATTTAAAACAAACTCACAGTTGATGCAGATACTACAGTGATAAAATGTGGGATTTAAAATATTAGTGATTAATGAGTTCAAGAAAGTAGGTGATAAGATGAAGAATTTCACCACATAATTGGAGTCTATTTAAAAAAAAGTAAAATTGAAATCCTAGAACTGAAGTAACCCCCCCCAAACCAAACCCAGTGCTGTTTAGTCAGTTCTGACTCATAATGATCCTATAGGACACAGTAGAACTGCCACATTGAGTTTCCAAGGAGTTCCTGGTAGAGTTGAACTGTCAGCCTTTTTTGGTTAGCAGCTATAGCACTTACCCACTACACCACCAGGGTTTCCAGACCTGGAATAGAATCAGTGAAATTAGGTACACAGTAGATGGGTTGAACACCAGCTTACACACAGCTGAAGAGAAAGTGTTCTGGGAGACAGAACAGTAGAAAATGTTCAGCCCGAACATGGAGGTTAAAAGAAGATGAAAATTGTAGGGGGGGAAAAAGTACAGTAGATTAGGACACAGTGAAAAGATCTAAGACACATATAATTGGAATCCCATCAAAAGAATGGGATTCAAGATATACTAACAGAGAAATTTTGTAAAATTTATGAAAATTATCAAGTTGCAGTTTAAAGAAGTACTTATAAAATTCCAACTGGAACCTTGGTGGCACAGTGATTAAGTGTTTGGCTACTAATTGAAACATCAAGTGGTTTAAACCTATCAGCTGGTCTGTGGAAGAAAGATGTAATAGTCTTCTGTAAATAATACAGACTTGGAAAACCCTATGATGCAGTTCTGCTCTGTCTTAGGGTCACCAAGAGTTGGAACTGAGTTGACAGCAGTGGGTGTGTGGTTTGGTGTTACAAACTTTAAGCAGTATAAATGTGGAGAAAAACACACTTATAAAGGCAGTATAAGGGAAAATACATGTAGGCACTTGCAAATAAAATTTGAAAACACAGACCAAAAGGAAATCTTAAAACAGGCTGAGGAAAATGACGCATACTTTCGAAGAAGCAACAGTGAGATTTTACAGCTGAGTTCTCAACTGAAATGATGGAATTCAGAAGACAATGAAATACATCTTTAAAATGTTGATGAAAAAGTAAATGCCAAATTAGCACTCCATGCCCAGTGAAAATTTTTTCAATGATGAGATAAAGTTTTTTTCTAGACAGATAAAAACAGAATGTATTGCCAGAAGATACACTTTGAAAGAAATACTAAAAGTAATTTTTCAGAAATAGGCATATGAGCCCAGATGGATGCTCTTCATTCCCTCCTGCAATAGATAAGGCAAATATATGAGTAAATCTAAACAAATAATGACTATACAAAGCAATAGTAATGTCTCATGTAGTTAAAATATGTGTAAAATGAAATCCACATCAAATAATAGCCCAAAAGGACTGAAAGGATGAACAAAGTTAGTTTTCTTAAACTCCTTTTATTTTATCTGAGAATGGAAAAAGGACTGATCTATGATAAGTCAGTGATACCTATACCATTGATACCTGTTGCCATTGAGTTAATTTCAACTCATAGTGATCCTGTGGGACAGGGTGCAACTGCCCCATAGAGTTCCAAGGAGCACCTGGTGGATTTGAACTGCCAACCTTTTGGTTAGCACCTATAGCACTTAACCACTCTACCAAAGTCAATAATGCATGTTATTATGTCCACCATAACCCTTGGAGCATGGCCCCTGGTCCTGATGCTGTCCTTATCCATAAATCATTACTGAGGTCAACTCTTTGGACAGGAATGGATTGGACTCGGCGACACAGGGTGACGATATCGTGTGTGTACTTCATGATTCCATGCTTCTATAGGCATCTTACTGGAGGGGGGAGAGGGTGGAGAGGAGAGAACAGGAGATTGTTAGGAGGATATGACTTGGACAGAATGGATAGGAGGAGTGTGCTGTCACCGGGCAGGGAGAGCAACAGGAGCTGCACATAGGCGGGCATGCAAACTTATACTGCATTGTACACTTTCACTCCATCACAATCAATAATAAAGTAAAATAAAATGGTAAAATACGAAGTCTGACAGTTAGGTCCACAAACTTAATTGTTCCAAGTGCTGCACATCTCATTACTGAATACCACTATGGTTGCCTTCTAAGTGCTCCCCTTCAGAAGCTATGCACCAAAGCCAGAGCCTGATGCACCCTTCAAAGCAATTTTGCAGCTCTTTCTGGAATGGCCATTGCACACGATGGCACCGTGGCAAGTTCTTGAACTTAACTGTATAGTTGTCTGTGAGGGATTTTTAGCCAGTAAACAAATAACTGTATCGGAACACCCTTCCTACTCACCTGGTCTGGCCCCCAATGACTTTTTTCTTTACCTAAAGATAAAGGAAATACTGAAATGAAGACATTTTGATGACATTCAGGACATCAAGGGTAATATGATGACAGCTCTGATGGCCATTCCAGAAAGAGTTCCAAAGTTACTTTGAAGGGTGGACTAGGCACTGGTGTCAGTGCATAGCTTGCCAAGGGGAGTACTTTGAAGGTGACCATGGTGATATTCAGCAGTGAGGTATGTAGCACTTTTTCTAGGATGAGTTTGCAAACTTAATTGGCAGTGCTCATATAATTAACAAGTTAATATAAGAGGGGGAAGAATTGAAGGAAAAAAAAAAAGAAATGACTGTCTGAATCCATAAGAAGGCCAGGAACATTAACCAAGTAAGATAAAAGAAAACAGCAAGGTTGTAGATTTAAACCCAGATGTATCAGCCTTTGGAGCCCTGATGGCACATTGGTTAAGAGCTATGGTTGCTAACCAAAAGGTCAGCAGTTTGAATCCACCAGCTGCTCCTTGGAAGCCAGTGGGACAGTTCTGCTCTGTCCTGTAGGGGTCTCTGTGAGTTGGAATCGACGCAACAGCAATGACTTCTAGCAGTGTTGTTTTCTCTGTTTATCGTGATGTTGCGTATTGGTCCAGTTGTGAGGATTTCTGTTTTGTTTATGTTGAGGTGTGCTCCGTACTAAAGGTTGTAGTCTTGAATCTTCATCAGTGAGTGCTTCAAGTCGTCTTCACTTTCAGCAAGCAAGGTTTGTGGTGGTGTTGCAAGTTTTTAATGAGTTTCCAGTCCTGATGCCATGCATGATGTTCATATAGTTCAGCTTCTCTGATTCTTTACTTAGCATACAGATTGAATAAGTGTAGTAAAATGATACAACCCTGACAACATCTTTTCTGATTTTAAACCACACAGTATCTCTCCGTTGTGTTTGATTGTCTGCCTCTTGGTTTATGCAAAAGTTCCTCCTAAGCACAGTTAAGTGTTCTGGAATTCCCATTCTTTGCAACATTACCTGTGATTTGTTATGATCCACGCAGCACTGGAAATGAATGGATTGCTATAGCCATGTAACAACATGGATAAATCGCACTGGCATTTGAATGAAACAAGCTAGACACAGAGTACATAATATGCATTTATAGCAAACTCATGTTACAGGGAAAACTATGATTTTGAAAGTTAAAATAGCAGTTACCTTTGGTGAGAGAGGTTTTAGTGACTGGTTAGGAGTGATGGGGGCCTCCGGGGAACTGATAATTCTGTATCTGAGTGGTGTTTATCTGGATGTGTTAAATGTCAGAATTGCTTTGTACATTTTTCTAAGTGTGTTATATTTAAATAAATTTACTTAAACCAGGATGGAAAAGGTTGGTATAGAATCTCTTTTGCCATTGGCAAATGGTTTTCTGGGATGTAGGGGAGGTGATTTAAGTCCAGTAAGTTTTTCAGGTACTAACTTCAAGATTGTAGAAGTGGCAGATTTATGCCCCTTTCAGAGCATTGGGATGTTTTAGCACTGCAGTCTTGAGGAGCCTTAGGACCAGGAAGCTGTGAAAGAGCAGTTTCTGTGGCCTTTTTCTACGGAAACATTGGAGCTCCAGACCTTGCTTTATCCATACCAGTGATGCTGGCTGTGCACTGAGCACTGTAGGTGGAAGGAAGGAAACCAAAGGCTGCTTTGCCTTTCTCTTCCTGTGGCTCTTTCCTCCTCCTCCTCCCTTTCTACTTAGTTGCAAGGAGTTCAGATTCTTGCTAGGGAGCACACACCCACAGCTTGAAAAGACAGAAGAACATTATCAAAAGGGCACATGTAAATTAGTGTTTTGTAAACTGAGCTCACAGATGCTGATTTCAGAATGCGCGACTGAGATTCAGTGGGCAGCTGAGAGGGCTTCTTGGAGCAACGAAGACTTCCATGATTGGAAGCTGAATGAAAAGACATTTTAAAAACTTTGGATGATAACCTGGTTTCAGTTTGGAAGACATCATGCTGAGTGAAATCAGTCAATGTGAAAAGGACAAATATTGTGTGAGACCCCTGCTATAAGGACTTAAAAATAGACTTATGCACTGAAGAAAAGACTCTGATGGCTACAAAGGGTGGGGAGGGAGAGAGAGGGTTGGTCATAGATTAGATAGTTGATAGAAATTTGGTTAGATGAAAGCAGTGATAGCATGCAGTAGAAAGTAGATCAACTTAACTGGACTTCATCATAAACAGAAAGTTCTTCTAATTGCAACCCCATACTGCAAGGATAGAGTAGCAGGGGCGGGAGTCTGGGGGCCATGCTTTTGGGACATTGAGGCCAATTTGCATAACTAGCCTATTGCTAAGAGAGTCTTCTGTGCCCTATATTGGTGAGTGGTGTCTAGGGTCTTAAAAGCTAGCAAGCTGCTATCTGAGGTACACCAAATGCTCCCAGCTCATCTGTAACAGATGATGACTGAGAACAACGAAGACATGAGAGAAAAAAAGCTCAGGAGACAGAAGGACTCATGTGAATGGGGACTGTGTCAGCCTGTGACCAGAAGAACCAGATGGTGCCTGGCTACCACCAGAGACAGCTGTGATGGGGCAAACAATGTGGAGTCACCATGGGAAGATGAGAAAAAGAAGGTGCAGCTCAAGAACTACTAAAAAAAATCACAATTGATGGTCTGGTGGCCTGGGAGAGCCCCTGGGAGCATGGCCCCTAGCCCTGCTGCTGCCCTGTCTGGAAAATGCTACTGAGGTCAACTCTTTGGACAGAAATGGATGGAACTCGGGGACACAATGTGACCATATGGTGTGTGTACTTCATGGTTCCATGCATTTATAGGATGCTGTTCTACTGTTCTCTTTCTAGATGGGAAAGAAGAGGGTGGAGAGGGGACAGGAGCTTGTTAAGGGATATGACAAGTATAGAATGAAAAAGAGTGTGCTGTCACCAGGCAAGTAAAGCAGAAGGAGCTGCAGATACGCAGGCATGCAAAATTAATTTGGATTGTATGCTTTCATTCAATCACAGTAAAAAGAAGATAAAAATAAAAAACTTTGAGTGTGTCTCTTTTCAGGGAAATAGCACGTGATTGGGTTTAATAACACTGAGTCCTGCCTGTCAGGGCACAGTTGCTTCCTCCCTGAGGATGTTATCTGTGAAGGGGTACTGGCGGGATCACTCGGCAGAGTTCATCCTTTTGCTGTGTCCAGCTGAGATAAAAATGCCCTTTGTAATTACCATCTTGGTAGTGGGAAGGTCAGAGAACAAAATGAG
The DNA here is from genome assembly GCA_028571685.1 of Heterohyrax brucei. Lineage (NCBI taxonomy): Eukaryota > Metazoa > Chordata > Mammalia > Hyracoidea > Procaviidae > Heterohyrax > Heterohyrax brucei. Next base: position 45,915,114 of record CM053152.1, read on the forward strand.
AAACACTAGAGTTCATGGAAACAAAAAGATTTAAACAAGGACGAGTGCTGGAGGCAGAATTACATTGACTTGGAAGCAGAGCTTTGATGTGATTCATGCTAATTTGACCCCATGCTGAGAATTTGCCTTTTCACCTCAGATATACTAAATCAGAATCTGTATCTTAATGGTATCCCAGGTGATAACCTGGAGAGCTTGTTAAAAATGTAGATTGATACATAAGAATCACCTAGAAGATCTTGTTAGAATGTGAATATGTATGAAAGAATCACCTGGGGGATCTTGTTAATCTGTAAGTGTGTATATAAGAATCACCTGGGTGATTTTATTAATCTGTAAATGTGTACATAGAATCACACAGGGATCTTGTTAAAATGTCTATTCTGATTCAGTATATGTGGATTGGAAGTGAAAATTCTCAGTAGGGTGTCGAAGTGGAATGAACCAATTCAAAGCCCTTGTTCAACGTCATATTTCCCTTTAAAGCTCTTCTTGTTTTTAATCTAACCAAATAAGTAAAAAAACCTTACTTCTTAATTCACTCTTGGTTCTCAATTAGTGCTGCCTCTCCTGTGTTAGGTCAGAGCTGAAGATTTTGTTTAGTGACATCACAGGCCATGTGTTTAAATGGCATAGAATTTTTTCACACATATTTCACACAATACAGTAGCCCAAACTGCCATATTCTTGAGAAAATAATACCGAATCATTTGGTTTGTGGAAGAGTCAGAAGAATGTCAATGGCTTAGAGAGCCGGAACTTAGCAGAGAGCAGATGGCCGGCCAAGTCTGCTCTCGCTGTACTTTGTCAGTTCTGACTTCTGGCATTTTTAATCCAGTGACTCAAGAGTTTTGCCTCTGCAGAGAGCAGTTATCTTCCCTCTAGCCAAAAATAGGCATACAGCCCGTTGCTTCCAGTGGTATCTCTGCAGAGCGTGTCATGAGATTTCTTTGAATTTAGATATTTTCCTGCTAATTCTGGAAGCAGCTGAGGGCACTGAAAAAGGATGGCATCTCAGGTGTTTCTCTAGTTATCCATGAGTCAGTCTTTTCCCCCAGCAATGCTGAAACTATTGACTTTATTGCCTTCATTATGTTTATATGGAGGTCTAGTGGCACAGTGGTTAAGCTCTAACCTCTTAACTGAAAGCTATGTGGTTCTAAGCCACCAGCTGTCCACTGGGGAAAGATATGGCAGTGTGCTCTCTGAACAAAGACAGCTGGAGAAAGATGTGGCAGTATGTTCCCTTAAAGATTACAGCCTTGGAAATCCTATGGGACAATTCTCCTCTGCCCTGTAGAGTCATTGTGAGTTGAATTGACTGGATGGCAATGGCTTGTTTTTTTAAAATTGTATTTTAAAAAATTATATTCATTGAAAATAGTTAAAAATCTCTCTCTGCCGTCAGATCTCAGCTCATGGTGACCCCATACACAATGTAATGAAGCCCTGCTTGGTCCTATGCCAGTCAGCATGTTGTGCTCCATAGTGTTTTTGGTAGCTGTTTTTCCGTAGTAGATTGCCAGGCTTTTCTTCCTAGTCTGACTTCGTATAGCATCATAGTGACAAGCAAGCCTCCTCTGATGGATAGGAGCTGTGCATGAGATACATTGGCTGGAATCAAACCCTAGACTCTTACATAGAAGGTGACAGTAGTATCACTGAACCACTGATGTCACATGTGTGAGGATTTAATACTGTAATAATACTGTAATATTAATACTGTAATAGTTTAATACTGTATAACATCTAGATTGTGCCTGGTATACAGTAAATTTTCAAAAAATGGTTAGTGGTGTAGCCAGTTGTGAGCTTTACTTACAGTGTGTTGAATCTTCACAATATTTTGCAAGATAGTTGATGGTATTTTCATTTTACTGGTAAGGAAAAAGAGTCTCAGAGAACTGAAGTAACTTGCTTAAGGTCACATAGCTGGTGGATGGCAGTCCTGGAGATGGAACCCAACCAGCTTTCCTCTTTACCACTACCGTATTCTCTGTATAATTGTTTCTCAAACTGGGGTCTGGGACTTGTGGAAGGTTTGTAAAAAGCCTTTTGAAAGAGGAGTCCAAAGCTTTTATAGTTTGAAAATTACTGCTTTACGCCAGAGGTTGGGAAATGTTTTCTCTGAAGGGCCAGATAGTATTTTAGGCTTTGTGGGCCATACAGTCTGTGTTGCAGTTACTCTACTGTGGTAGAGTATAGACAGTATGTAAATAATTGTGTGTATCTGTGTTCCAAAAAAATCTTATTTATAAAAACAGTGGATGGATGGGAGGGTTTTGGTCTGTGGGCACCCCACTTTCAGCTGGGCTGCCTTCTCTTCTCTCCGGGCCCCCACTGTCTTGGGCATCCCTGCCTCTGTTACTGGCGTAACTCGCTGTCTTCTTGGAAGCCTCCCTTTATCTGTTCAGTTGCTAAAGTCACACATTCTACTCATGTGTTTGTGGCTGCCTTGTGCTGGGCACTGGGGATAGGGAAGTGACTGGAACAAAGTTCCTGACCTCGTGGAACTGACTGACATTCAGGTGGGGGAGACCGATACAGACAGGTGTGTGCTAGGTGGTGAAGAGTAAGAAGAACGGCAAGGAGAGCGGCGGGTCGCTGTTTTCTGTGGGATAATGTCACCTCTCTGAGGAGGTGACGTTACAGTGGAGACCTGAGGGAAGGCAGTAAATCATGTGGCTTTCTGGGAAAGTACTTTCTAGGCAGAGGAAACAGCAAATGCAGGAGTGTGCTTGGCGTGTTTGTGGAACATCTAGGAATCCAGAGTGGCTGGCGTGTAATGAGTGAGGGTAGGAGCGTGGGAGAGAGGTCATACAGATAGAAGGGACAGTTTATGTAGGGCCTTGTAGGTTACTAGAAGAACTTTACAGTGAGCAGCCATTGGGATTTTTGATTAGCCGCCTGTCTTGATCTGACTCACAGTATGTAAAGGACCCCTTGGTCTGCTGGTTAGGGAGAGTATGTAGGGTGAGTATGTGTGGGAGGGATGCCAGTAGCCTCATTAGGAGGAAGATTGTGGGAGAAGTTGAGAGCTTCTGAACAAATAATAAAATCAAAGCCATGTGCTTTCCCCATGGATTGCAGTAGGAAGTGGGAGAAAGAGAAGAGTCAAGGTTGATTTGAGTTTTGACCTGAGCAGCTTAAGGAACGGTTACCTTTGCTGAAGAAGTAAGTCTGCAGGAGAGCAACTTTATGGGGCAGACTGGGTGTTCTCTTGTGGCTGTCAGTTGGACAGCACTGGAGATGTTGAGTAGGCAGTGAATTTTCAAGCTGGGAGTCCAGATTACGGCTCTGCAGTGGGAAGTCAGCAAGGTTTAGGTGGCTAGCTGGCTAGGAGTGCCCAGGGAGTTGAGTGCAGGGAAAGGGTGGACAAGGTTGGAGGCGATTATTCCCTCCTACTTCCATTCTGCTCCTGCTGATTTCAGGCCATAGGGCTCTTACCTGAACCACTTCAGTAGTTTTCTTCCCAGTTTTTTATCCACAAAGCTAGCAGGGAACCCCGGAGCTCAGCATTAGTGGTGCCTCTCCCCTCTGACACTTCGCTGGCTCTGCCTGACCTTTAGACTCTCAGAGAGCTGCCCTAGTCTGCCTCCCCAGCCATCCCCTTGTCCTCCTGTTCACCTTCACTCTGCCTATGATTAAAGAAAACAAAGTGCTTTTTGCTCTTTATCTCACTGTGAATTCCCATGGCTCTTTCTGTCTGGAATCCACTCCTTTGCCTATAAAATATTGTAGCCACCCTGCTAGAGTCTTGAAAAGATTCTAGAGAGAGATGAGTCGTAGGTGTGTGAAGATGCATGTCTTTAAAAAATATTCTTTTAAGATGATGAAGAAAAATTAGAGATGTAACTAGAGACACATTGCAACTTGTGCAGTCGGGTGGCTGCTGTGATAGGGAAATGTCCAGTAATGTAGGCTCATAGGAGATGCAGAAAGAGTGAATAAGGAAGAACAGGGCTGGAGAGCCACTGAGGCCAGCTGGTGTGGTAGTCCTCCCTCGTGGTGAGCAAGTTCGCAGTGGTGCTACATATGTTTTGGGAATACCTGCAGGGACCCAAGATGGGCATCCAGGGAACGATTCAAGCAGGGTGCCCAGGGCACTGTTGAGAGGCCGGGGGCGCTCCCAGCAGCCTGATACTAAGAATGGTGTTTTAGTCAGCTAGGGCTGCTCTAACAGAAACACCACAGAGTGGATGGCTTTAACAAAGGAAGGTTTATTCTTACACAGTCCGGTAGGTTGCAAGTCCATATTCAGGGTGTCCGCTCCAGGGGAAGGCTTTCCCCTTGTCGGCTCTGGAGGAAAGTCCAATATTGTATCAGTCTTTGTCCAGGGAGCATCTTGGGGCAGGAACCTCGGGTCTGAAGGACGCGCTCTTCTCCCGGTGCAGATTTCTTGATGGTGCGAGGTTCCCCATTCTCCTTGTTTCTCTTTCCTTTTATCTCTTGCAGGCTGAAAGGATTAAGGGTGGGGCAAGCCATACTCCAGGGAAACTCCCCCCTACAGCAGGAATTTACAGCCCCACCCTAATCCTTTAACATACAGTTTAGAGAAACCACAAAATGGAGGAGAGTCCCAAGATGCTGGGAATCATATCCCAGCCACATGCGACACGTATTTTTGGGGGGACACAATTCAACCCATGACAAATGGCAATAGCTTTCACTTGTGTATGCCTGATAAAATCATCTGAGGATACTTGCCTAGGGTAACTTGTGAGGTGAGCTCTCTGGAGAAAGAATGTGGTGATTGGTTAGTCATGTCTCTGAGAGTGTGAAGGGGTGAGTATTTGCCATTCACAATCAAGAGGGTGAGTCTGAATTGATTCAGAGTCATCCCTTGAAGTTTTCCCGTAAACTGGTGGGGATGTGTGCTGTGTGAACCAGCTACCCACCAACTTAGACTGGGCTTGAAATTGATCAAATTAACTTTGAATTAACCAAACATATTAGTTTCTTTCAAAAGTATTATAAATCCTGCTTTGGTTTGGAGGTGACCTTGCTGTTGCTGTCAGTTGCTGTGGAGTCCTTCCCGGCTCATGGCAGTCTTGTGTATCACAGAACAAAGTGTTGCCTGGTCCTGTGCCAGCCCAGGCAGCTCATCTTCTAGCACTATATTGCACAGTATTCTGTTTTGATCCAGAAGGTTTTCGTTGGCTGATTTTTGGAAATAGATCAACAGGGCTGTCTTCTAGTTGGTCTTAGTCTGGAAGCTCCCTGCAACCTGTCCACAATGGGTGACCCTGCTGGTGTTTGAAAGACTGCTGGCATAACTTCTAGCATCACAGCAACACGTAAGCCACTACAGTAAGATAAACTGGCAGAGGTGACCTTACGAGTCCCATATTTTCCATCATGGAGTGAATTACACAGGAACCTCTCAAGATGTCTTACCCATCTAGCACTGCTGTAACAGAAGTACCATGGTGGATGACTTTAACAAAGACAAATTTACTTTTTCACAGTCTGGTATGTTAGAAGTCCGAATTCCGGTTGTAATCTCCAAGAGAAGGCTTTCTGTGTGCAGGGACCCCTAGTCCAAAGGGTACACTCTGCTCCTGGCACTGCTCTTTGGTAATCTAAGGTCCCCAGCACTCTGCTTGCTTGCCTTTCCTTTTATCTCCCTAGAGATTCCCTCAGTACAATCCAAGCTTGTAGTTTGAGTCCTCCCTCACTGGCTCGCTAACACAACTACTGCCTCTTCACCGTCTTTAACATCATAGATGCAGGGTTTACAATACATGGCAAAAAAGCACTGCAATACCAGGGATCATGGCCCAGCCAAATTGACAGACACAGCTTTTAGGAGACGCAATTCAGTTTGTAACAGAAGGGAAAACAAAACGTCTGAGAGAAAGAAATATCCAAACTTGAAGGAGATTACCCCCACCAAAATGAAATACTGTTGGTGAAAGTATTTTGAAAGCTGTGAAGTGCTATATAAACATAAGTGCTTATTATTATTTATTGCATGAGGAAAACTAACTCAGCTGTAATGTTAACAACTACAGAATAGACTCCAAATTCGTTTTCCTTTGAGAAGAACCTCTGGGAATGAGCTGTGCTTGAACTGGATCAAGTCTGAGCTGGTCGGGACCTGTGGGAGGCAGGGAGATGTGTCCTGGCAGGGCAAATCACTTGGATGGACCGCTTATCCAGCAAGTATATGTCCACCAAAAGTGGTCTCCTGTGTGTATGTGTGTTGGCTTTCTATTGGGAGGCTGACCTGAGTAATAGAAAGAACTTTGACTCCTGGGCAATCTGCATATGGAGGCTGTGGCCACATTCTCCTCCTAGCAGGGGGCCTCCTTGGGAACTACCTCGGTCAGGAGGGTCTTGTGAACAGTGAGATGGCACAAAGGCACAGGAAGAGCTGGACTGGGTGAGATGGGGCATTGGCCTTCCCCATCCCTGCCATGGGGTGAGGACATACCCTCTTGCCTTGGCGTTCTCCCACTTCTCTTCCATCCAGATCATAGCTGCTTCTGGCTACTCATCTCTCCTTAAGAGGTCGTACTTCCAGTTTCCTCCTAAGAGGAATGCTATATGCCCAAATATTCCCTATTTTCTTTTGTAAGTAGATGAAAATTTATAAGTAATAAGCCACAAATAATTTTTCCTGCTAGTATTTGAAAGAAACAGGCTATGAAATACTCCTTGTTAGTACACATTCAGAAAAACTTTTGTATTGACTGATCATTTTAAGAGTATTCAAGGGTTTGAGTCACTTTTGGCATCTATATACACAGTTGACAAAAGATTGGGGCTGATCATCACAAACTATACTAGAAGTTAGTCCTCTGCTTTATATGAGGAGTCCTGTTCCTCTGAGCAGATCCACGTCAGCAGACAGTCAATGCAGGGTTTACTGGCCTGAGTGCCCATCCCCTTGTAGCTGTCGGGCTGCTGTGGGGTGACACTGGGGACTACTCTGGAGGAGCAGTCTGGATCTGATCAGGAGAGAGAACTCATACAGGGATTTGATCAGGGCAAGTTTAGTATAAGGCATCATGACATGATGATAAAAGATTGAGTGTAAGACATGAGAAAACTCTATATAGTATCTAAAGCTGAGAAAGAATACCAAGGAAGGGACCCCTATTCAAAGCTGAGGTTCAGACCTCTCTGAAGAAATACAGTGGAATCTTTTGGGTAGCAGAAGTTTGCTGCTTTTCTGTGCCTTGTTGGACAAACAGGACACAACCCTCCGGAGCTCAGACAGGGCAGGTGAGCTGGAGCTGGGGCAGGTAAGTGGTTGTGCAGTAGGAGTGGGGGTGCTAGTACAGGCAGGGGGCCTGTGCATCTGGTGCCTCTTTGGGGAATGGTCACACTGTTAGTAGGTCACACTGTTGGGAGACAATCCAACATGGGAGGCAAATGACCTGAGGCAGTCAGGGCCAGAGGGAGCAGGAGGCCTGGAGTGTTGGATGTCTGCATTGAGATGGTTACAGGAAGGGGATCCCCACGCTGGGTAGGGTTACTGAGAGATAGCATGTTGTCAATGCCTGGCTGGGGCAGAGCTCCACAGGGTATCCTCCCTTGACACCACCAACCCCCATGCCGCAGTCCCTTCCTCCTGCGGCATCCCTCCAGCACCCTCACTGAGAAAAGCTAACATCGTGTTGCTCTTTATAAAGGAGATGTGTTTTAAGAGTTCTGTCTCTTGTTGCAGATCATGTGTTGAAGGGTGATGCATTAATAACTGGCAGACCCTGGCTTGTCCTTTCCTTCAGCATCTGTGGCCCCAGAGCTTCTATGAGGATGTAGGGTGCCGCCTTCCTCTGAGATGCTCTGTGAGCTTCTCAAGCCTGGGCCACACATGGGCTAGCTGTCTTTATAAGAGCACTACTTCTCTTGAAAACAGAAGCCTAGAGGGGAATATGGCCCTCTCACAAGCCTGTTGCACAGTGCAAGGTGAGAGGATGTGTGTGTCGGGAACTGAGCTGGGGCAGGCCAGCACTTCCACTGGAGATATCTGCTTTGTGAGTTGAACTTGAACCTTTGTAGTTTGAGCAGCAGCAGCTCTGAAAGCTCCAAGAGGGTAACTCCCTCTGGTTCATTCTTTTCGCCTCAACCATAGGTCTGTGAAACCCTAGGAAGACTTGTGCTGTGCAGTCCTGGGTATTCTTAGAAGGCATGTTGTTTTATTGGCTCACATTAGGCATAGGGTAGGTTCTGTGCTTGTTACTGTGAGGCTTGTACCTAGCTCTCCAAATCAGGTTGGGGTAGGTTGGCGTGTCTTTAGAGGTAAGGCAGGTGTCAAGTTTAGTTTTGGAAGGGCTTAGGAGCCCCTGGGTAGCACAGACTATTAAGTGCTTGACTACTATCCGAAAGATTGGTAGTTTGAATCCACCCTCGCGATCTGCTTGTCAAAGGTGACAAACTTCCAAACCCCATGGAGAGGTTTTGCTCTGCACACATGGCATTGCCATGAGTCAGAATCAACTTAACGGCAGTGACAACAAGGCTTTTCCTACCTCTTTGCCTGGGCCCCTGCCGCTGGGGGTGCTGATATAATTGAGCTAAGTGGGATCTGAGTGTGATGTTGAAGGCTGTACCACTAGTGTTTCAAATGTGTTCAAGTCACCCACGATGGACAAGTTTCAGCAGAGCTTCCAGACTAAGACTAGGAGGAAAGTCTTGAAAACTAGCCAAAAATCCCCCATGGATTATAGCAGAATATTGTCTGATGTAGCACCGAAAGATGAGTCTGCTAGACTGGAAGGTATTCAGAATACACAGAGGCTACAGCAGTGGAAGGGAGCATGCTGAAGACTGTGAAGAGGGCACAGGACTGGGCAGCCTTGTGTCCTGTTGTCCACAGAGTCACCATGAGTTGTCTCTGACTTAATGGCAGCTAACAACAACTGTGAGTGTAAGTCTTTAATAGCACCCCAAACCCTGCTGTATGATCTGAAAGTATAGCCAGGATCGAGAACTGTTTTGTTTTGTTTTAAATTTAATTTATTTATTATGATTGAGTGAAAGTGTACAATCCAGTTTAAATTTGCATGCCCACCTATGTGCAGCTCCTACTGGTCTCCTTGCCTGGTGACAGTACATTCCTCCGTTCTGTTCTATACATGTCATATCCTCTGAACAAGCTCCTGTCCCCTCTTCTCTACCCTCTCCACCCTCCTCTAGTAAGAGGCCAGTAGGGTGATATCCTATAGATGCATAGAACCGTAAAGTGCACACATGATATGGGCACTCTGTGTCACCGAGTCCAATCCATTCCTGTCCGAGGAGTTGAGCTCAGTAATGATTTATGGACAGGGGCAGCATCAGGTCTAAGGGCCATGCTCCCATGGAAACCCCGAGGCCATCAGACCATCAACTGTGGTCTTTTAGTGGAGAACTCTCGTTCCAGCCAAAATGTCCCACTTAGCTGGACCACCTCTTGTCTCATCGTATCGTGTGTTGACTGTCAGTGTGCACTACTTGAGTGCTGACTGAAAGTTTGAAGGTACAGATTGTTCCTGTCTGCATATTTGTCCTGCACACTGTCCTTGGCAAATGGCAGTCTCTCCATCACCTGTAGTGCAGTGGCCAGCCCATGGTGTTGCAGGAACTAGGGGCCTGGAGTCAGCGGAACTGACAGTGTCCTCAGCGTTATCTCACATCCGGCCCTAGGAGTATACTGTTTCCACTGTGACACCTGATTTTTCTAAGCTTTGTAAGGGTCCAGTTTTTATTTGCCAAGGCAAGAAACAAGGAATATAACTTTTAGAGAGGGTGGCTGCCTGTATCCTGGAATACTACCTGCTGACAGTGTAGAGGTAGTTGTTTTATCACCTTGAATTCTTCTCTGTTTCAGTTTTATAAACTAAAGCAATTTCATGTAGTCACCACTCAACTCTGTGGAATTGATTCAAATCCTGGTAGAGTTAATATAAGGGAATGTGTGATTTTGCTCTTTTTGGTTTATAAGCATTTTTAACTTGGCAGGATCTAACATAAGCTGTTATGGCTGTTTCCAGATGTGAACAGTTCACCTTCTTTAGACAGCCCGCTTTAGTCCCGGGAGTTGGATGGGGCTAGGGTGGGTTGGGGAACCCTGGCACCATAGTAGTGAAGTGCTATAGCTGTTAACCGAAAGGTTGGCGGTTCGAATCTACTAGGCACTCCTTGGAAACTCTGTGGAACACTTCTACTCTGTCCTAGAGGGTCACTAGGAGTCCGAATTGGCTTGATGGAAGTGGATTTTTTTTTTCATGGTTTTAGGATGGACTGGGATGGAGTCTTCTTTGTTTGACAAACCATGGCCTGCATTTCTCAAAGTATCATCCCTGAACCAGCAGCTTTAGCATCACCTGCTTCAAAGTCAGTCTCATTTCCTGTCTCTAATACACGTTAATCTGTACTTTGTTCCCCCCGACAATATTAATGTCACTGGGTGTTTGTTAGAAATGCAGACTCCTGACCCTGTCCCACCTACTGAATCAGAAAATACATTTAACAAATTCTGCAGGTGATTTCTTTTAACTTTAAAAGTTGGCAAGCATTGATATAAACTAACCAACTCTATTGCAATGAAAGGAATAATTTTTTTTGATTAATTTTTTTATTATGACTGAGTGAAAATATACATTCCCATATAAATTTGAGTGCTCACCTATGTGCAGTTTCCACTAGTCTCCCTGCCTGGTGACAGACAGCACACTATTCCTCTCTGCTCTATTCATGTCTCATCCTCCCAATGGGAATAATTTTTTAAACTGATTACATTATTAATGACATCTGTTCCTTAGGAAAAAAATTGGGAAGTACGGAAAAGAAGCACAACTACTCAAGTTAAGGAGAGGTAGCACTGGGAATTGTTATTAATGTACTCGTCCCACCGTGGTTCTGGGAGGAGCTATATTCAGATAACCTGCTTTTGGAACAGAAGCCGTTCATTAGACAACCGCTAACACCATGGTTTACATAGACAGAGCAGGTGTTCAGTAAATAAGGATGCCAAAAAGGAGAGTTAGGAATTCTCCACTACTATGGAGGGATTTTCTCCTTTCAGGAAGCTGGAGTTCCTAATACATTAATTTGGTAGATGACTGTTGTTTTTGGCTAAGCTATCATTGCTGCTACATCTTAGGGAGGTGACCAGAGTCTCACAGTTTGGAACCTCCGTGGTTGGTGAAGCTTGGTGACAAACTACTGCATGTGGTCTTTGTTTGTGGCCGTGACTGCTTTCACCCAAGAAACCCACTTTCTGTGGAGGCTGTAACTGATAACCTGATATGTATGTTTCACTAGAATTCTCCAGTGTGGGTAAGAGTGGGTTTGGGGAGTGAGGGACTTGTCCAGCCTGCTGCTCTGGCTGCTCAGAGCCTGGGGACTAATTCAGTTAATCTCGGGCTGAGCTCAGCAGCTGGTGAGAGGCGTTCTGAAGCATTCCAGAGCCCACCTTCAGCTCCACATTCTTGGGTCTTTGCCTCTGTCTGTCAGCAAGTGTGCCTAAGCCATGTCCCCTGCCCTCCTTGGCCTTGGGAACAGCTGCAGGACTCTGGGCTTGATTTGGTCCCATAGATGCACTTGGAGTCACCTAGTAGAAAGAACTATGACCCTGGAGTCATACCCTAAAGGTTCTTAACCTATTCAGTGTTCCTCAGCTGTGTCTCCTTTGTCCAGCTTTGCTAGAGCTATTTTCTCATTGATAAGAGCCAGCAAACTGGAAGCACTCACTTGTCTGTGCCAAGAAATTTGGAAGACAGCTGCCTGGCCAAGTAACTGGAAGACATCCATATACATCCCTGTCTCAAATAAAAGTGATCCAACAGAATGGAGAAATGTTGAACAATATCATTAATATTGGGCACACATAAAATTTTGCCGAAAATCATTAAAAAACAATTGCAGCAGTACCTGTACAGGAAACTGCCAGAAGTTCAAGAAGATTCAGAAGAGGTGGAACCAGAGATACCATTACTGATGTTAGTTGTGTGAAAGCAGAGAATACCAGAAAGATGTTTCCCTGTTTTTAGTGACTACAAAGGCATTCAACGGTGTCGATCATGACAGATGATAGTAATGTGAAGAATAGGAATTCTGGAACACTTAATTGTGCTTATGAAGAACCTGTACCTAGACCAGGAGGCAATTTTTTGAACTGAACAAGGAGATACTGCGTGATTTAAAATCAGAGAAGCTGTGCGTCGGAGCTGCCTCCTTTTCACCACACTTATTCAATATGTACATTGAAGCAATAATCCGGGAAGCTAGACTATATGAAGAAGAGTGTGGCTTTATGATTGGCGGTTGTGATTATACACATGACTTTGTGGGTGTCTCACTGGAAGAGTAACATGAGTGTTGGTTGCAACTATACAGGATGTAGAACTTGTTGGTATACTGGGCACATCTGTGCTGCAGCGTGGTCTCAGCGGGGGCATTTCTCAGTAAACATCCGGGACCGATTACTCTCTGCTTGAATATGAACCCCACGGCTCCCTGACCATAGTCTGCCTTTAGGCAAAGTAAAGCAATAAGCAGGTGACTGTGCTCATGTGAGCCCCTCAGTGAAGATAATAGGTGTGAATCCTTTTCCATAAACACTCCATGTCTCTTATGGTTGAGTGCTATGCCAGAAAGGTGCCACTGCCCGCTACAGAAGCCACTTTACCTGTTTCTGGGACCTGAAAGAAAGCTTGATTTTGATTCTTTTGTTTTTTTAGCTGACATTGTAGTCTGATTTTTATCTGTAAGGTACAACCAGATTCCAGTGCCTGATGATAGGGCTGAAACTCACAGATGATAGTCTATAAATTTAAAATTTCACAGTGGATTTTCACTCACCAGAAAATGTACTAACTATGCTTAAAATATTACTTGATTCCAACAATTTGATCCTCTGTAATCTTAGATTGAAAGTTATTTTATATGAAAAGTTCTATCTTCCAGACGCTCAAATTAGCTAACTCAGAACATTCTAAGAGTCACAGATTGATCATTTTGTTTCTGGTCACAGAAATGCATATCCTCCATGGTGAATGGGATCCCCAAGTTCCCTGGACTTGGTCATGGTGATAACCCTGATTGGGGCTCTGGGATAATGTGAATAGCCCCAGAAGAGGTATACACTTTTTCTTTCTGAATGTTTCCCAGACACTTATTTGGAGAATATGGCATTACAAATGCAGGTTTTTCACTTTTGCTGTTTTCCTGCATACAGCTCTTTGGAAGGGCTTCCCTTGCAGGCCTGGGGGTCCTGGGGAGATCTGTCTGAGAGATGCATAGTCTTCTTCTTGCAAGCAGGGGTGGGGTTTTTATTTATTTTATTTTTCCTTTCTATGAAAAATGTACAAGTTGTAATTTAGAAATACATGGATTCCTGTGGATTTTTAAATTGGATTTAAAAAGTTGTGGCAAGGAGTACAGTGACCAGTCTTTAATTACAGCTCTAACCAGCTGTGCATTTTGCCATACTGCATGAGTACAGGCAATAGCACCTAACAGGTCTCTCAGAACCAGGGTCTTCAGGCATCTCGTGATGACCGTTGTGCTTGCTGTGGATTCCAAGAGGAGACAGTGCAGATGGTGGACGTTGACTTGAGTGCCTGGGACTGTTAGTATCTTAAAGGCAGCACAGATCTCACTGAGCTACTCAAGAGTAGAAGTGTAATGTTGTGGGATTTCAGCTAAGCACTACACTAGGGTTGTCTGTTAATATGTTTGATGAATTGCTAAGGGACAAGAGTAGAAGTAAAATTCATTCCTGATTTTTAGATTCTCAGGGTTATTCAGAAGGTGTTAGGCAGAGAACACTAGTGTTCTATGAGGTTGAAACTAAATAAATTGAACACTTAATCATAGAGTATTGGAGGAGAAGGGACCTTTGAGTGACCTGAGCCAGGGTCCAGGCACTTGATGGAAATGAGCCAGGTGAGTGGGGAGCCCCTGAGGACTGAGAAACACTCTGCCTGAAGATTGGGTGCTGCATAGCTTGGCCTTTTTGGGCCCAGAGTTTCTGGTTTTCCCATTTTTGAAGAGCAGCTGGAAACCTGGATTTTTATAGGAATCCTTCCATCCATTGCTGTCATGTTGATTCTGACTCACAGGATTCCTATAGGACAGAGTAGAACTGCTCCATAGAGTTTCCAAGGAGCACCTGGTAGACTCCAACTGCTGACTGTTTTGTTAGCGGCTGTAATACTTAACACTACATAGCCAGGGTTTCCGTATGAAACCTTATTACTTTTAAATTCTGGCAACTCACCGGAAATATTTAAAAGTGCCACACAGGCTCAATTGAATGTGCCAGTGGGCTTCCAGTTCGTACCCCAATGTTCACCATCTCCATCATTCTACAGATGTGGTAACAGGCTGCCCCAGGGTTCTACCATTGTTAGGGCTGGAGGATTGAGTCTTTTTGTCTCTGAGGCTGGTTTCTTTTCTTCCCCAACAGCTGTTTTCTGGGGAGCCTCTGGAATGATGAATGTGTGGGGTTTTCTTGGTGAGCAGGCAGCATCGCCTTCTTGCATTCTTGAATGTTCTTCCTAGAAGTCCATAGCACAGCCAGCTGGACTTCTGCTGAGGTATGGCTTGTATTCCTGGGCATTTATGCTGTAGGTGCCAGGAGGAGTTAGATTCTTGGCCTGTTTGTGCATTTTCCTAGGGTATCAGTGGACCTTCTTGGAGGTGTCTGGTTAACACCTGCACACGTGGTCCCCAGCGTGGGCTTAGTCAGTGTGGAGAACATTGCACAGACAAATGCTCCCAGCAGGAAGGAAGAGCTGGGGACTAGGTGAAGAGGCCCATATTCTGAAAGATTGGGACCCTGAAGTTGCTGTTCTTAGTCCTTAGGCCCATCCTGAGAGTTGTGCCCTGTGCTAGGGGAGCTGAGTTGTATCCCTGGCAACCTTTCTTGGAATGGGACTCTGTATCATATCACCTGGGGATGGTGGAACAGAAACATGAAGCTACTCACCCAGGCCTGAGGAGACAGAGTCTTGGGCATGGCCCTGGAATCTCCGTTTTAACTGTGCTCCCAGGAGATTTATTGTGTACCCACTGAAGTTTGAGAACCTCTGATGTAGGGATGGTAGAGGCAGTGGTCAGTAGGGTTTCATAATTCCAAGTCAGATTCCTTAGGCCCCATGATGCAGGACTGCAAGCAGATCCAAGGAGCAGACAGTCAGCTGGAGGGTTCTAGCTGGTATCCCAGAAGGCAACAGTCAGTGTTAACTGGTGGCCCAGGGCTGATTTCATTGGCAGTGATCAGTGCTGTTCTACAGGGCTCCACTCAGAGGGGGCCCAGCTCTTACGGTTTAATGCTCTGCAGTAGCCATCTTAAATTCTTAATAATTTTATCTTTGAATTTGTGCTTTTTTAAGTGAAGGCTATTGGGGTAAGAAAACATGTGCTGGGGGCTGCCTCCCACTTTCCCACCCTGCCTTGTGACTGCAACTACACCCTGCCTTTATGGTAGGCTCAGGCGTGTCATGCCCCATCTGCTAAACCACAGGTAGGGCTGTGGCTGCCTGTGTGCATCTGCACTAGCCTGGAAAGCATCACTATAACCGAGGAAGCACAGTAGCAGTAGCAAATAAAAAAACACCTGATGGGTCAACAGAGATAACTGATGAAAGAGAAAGTTTTTGTTTGTTTGTTTGTCTCTTGTGTTTTGAACTGCGAACTCCACATTTCTGTTTTACATTGGGCATTACAAATTACATAGCTGGCCCTGGAGATGGTTCCTAGTCATAAATCTTATTTGGATGGTCTGTCATATTACTGACTTACCCTAAAGGAATAAGGTGCTGCTTTCTCCTAGATTTTGTCTTTGTACCAGTTTTACTGACTATTCTGCTGATAATTTTCAAAGTCTTTCATGTGTTTACAAGTTGCTTTATATTATACATCCCACTGTTTTTCTTTGAATCAATGGTAATAGCAGAGATTATTGAAGAAGCAATGATATGTTGAAAATTGTCTTTTAAATTTTATGTAAGAGTTTTGAAGAGTTTCTATGAGAATCCATGAGAGCTGCCATATTTGCATGGCTTCACTAATAATTAAATGTTTCATTTTAAATGCATGAATTTAGTTATGTAACATAGTTAGGAGTGTTTTGAGCTGCCTCACCATGGTAGGCAGAATAAGGAAGATAGATGTGGAACATAGTGTGGCTAAATGAATGTTTGCAAAAAGATGAGATGTTGGGATTACACGTGCCCTGTGTCTTGGAGAAGGTTTTTAGTTTTATCACTTGAAGCAAGGCCTCGTGCTGGTTCTGTGTGCTTCGCTTATGGCTGAGGAAGTATCACTGAAACATACCTGAATTAAAAAAAAAATCTGTGATTTGCTATGGTACTTGAAATGAGAAAAGTTAGGGGTTTAAGCCCAGTTTGAAACCCAGTCTTTCTTAGAAAACAAGGGTGGCATACATGTTGTATAGCAACCAAATCTATTGCCCTTGGATTTTGAGAAAATTTGAAAATAGTGCTGCTCCACTCAAGGATGGGGACAGTTTGCTCACAGATAGCTGTGCCCCACTCAAAGATGGCAGCCAACCACTTGCCAGTAATCCAATCTCATGCATTAGGCTCCTGAAAAGTCTTACTGCGTGTCTTTTGAGTCTCCCCATTTCAGGGCTTTGGACTGTAATTGTTTTAGTTCCAGGTACCGTGGTGAATCAACCAAATTGCAAAACTGTGATCTGTTCTTGGTTCCCTTTGTTGGCCATGACTGGATAGGTTTGAACCAGCTCAAGCCCTAGTTGGAGAGATGAGCAGCTGATAATACCAGGTCCAGTTATTATTTTTCAAATGAAAGTTGTCAAAGACTGTGTCTCAACTGACCTCTCATCATCAGTTGTCAGTTGACTGTACTGTCTTTGAAATATTCTGATCCCTTGGATTTTGTCCTGGTGGTGATAAATATATATATATAAAACATGTTGTTTGCTTTTCCAGCATTCTTCACACGTACAGTTCAGTGATATTAGTTATGTTTGCCATTTTATTCAACCATTACCATTATCCATTTCCAAAATCCTTCATCCTTAACAGAAAGTCAATGTCCCTAAGCAGTTGAGCCCCCACTTTCCCTCCCTTCAACCCATCACTAATAACTACTAGTAAACTTTGATATCCGTATACTTTCTTATCTGGGATATTTTGTGTTGGTGGAATCATGCAATATCTGTCCCTTATAAATTTGTTCCTTGTAAAATTATTTCACTCAGCATGATGTTTTCAAGGTTCATCTGTGTTATAGCATGTATGGCTTTTATGACAACCTTCTTCTGGTTTTCTTTTGCCTGTTCCTTCTCAGTCTCCCTTCCTGTGACCCAGTCTGTAAATGTTGAACTTCCTGAGAGTTTACTTCTGTGCCTTTTTTCCCTCTTCATTCTGTAGTCTGTTGTGCAGTAGTTAAGAACACAGTCTCAGAAGTCACGTTGTCTGGGTTCAGTTGCTAAGTGTGGCAGTCTTGGGCTAGTTATCAAGACCATTATAGTACATGTGCTGTGCTTTTTTAAAATCAACTTTAAGAATAAGAATAAAAGTACCTTCTTCATAAACTTGTGTGAGGATTAAATAATCCATGTTAATCTACACAAAGTGTTTAGCTTTTAAAAATTACACTTTGGGCTTCTACTTCTGGGTTTAATGAACTGGCTTATAGCAGACCAGTTTTTCTACTCAGAACAACTAGAAATTAGACAAAGGATCAGAAATATTTGTTAGAAGGTATTAGAGAACTACCAAGGCACCCAAGAATTGAGAGGCTAAATTCCCAGAGAGAGACAGAGAGAAAGATGACTCATGGAGGTTAACTTCATTAGTTCTGCCCTTTAATTGGTGTCATCATGATACATTTACCGTTTCTTCAGTGGCAGGTGCAGAGATGAAGACAATCAAAAAGTGACTGCGAGTAGGCTGAGAAGTTACACAGAGCTATCAGCAGTTTCAGGGTGCTGGGAAGAAAAAGAAATGGAGATCAGGGATGGCGAAGAGAGATGGAGCATAGTAAACATTTCATGCATTCAGCTGAGGCCACTAAAGGATCACACACTAGAAGTAAGGGCTAATTGAAAATATACTACCCAGATGCCCAACAACAGAAGAATGGATAGATAAACTATGGTGCATATACTCAGTGGAGCACTACGCAATGATAAAGAATAACGATGATTCCAGGAAACATCTCCTAACCTGGTTTCAACTGGAAGACATTATGTTGAGTGAGAGTAGTCAGCGACAAAAGGACAAACACTGTATGAGACCTCTACTTTAAGATCTCAAAACCAGACTTGTATATAGAAGAAAAGACTCTGTGACAGCTGCAAGGGATGGGAGGGAGGGAGGGAGGGCGAGGGGGGAGGGTTTAGTTTAGATAGTTGCTAGAAATCTGATTGGGCGAAATCGGTGATAGCACCCATTAGGAACAAGAGCAACATTAAGTGGACTTCAGCATAACTTGAGTACTCCTTCCATCTTAACCCAATATTGCAAGGATAGAGTAGCTGGGGCAGGGAGCAGGGGACCATGCTCTTAGGCGAAATCGAGGCCAATTGGCACAACTAGCATTTTGCTAAGAGAGCTCTCTGCACCCCACATTGGTGAGTGGCGTCTGGGGTCTTAAAAGCTGCCAAGCTGCCATCCGAGGACACAGCAAATGGGCCCAACTCAGCTGGAATGGATGCTCACCGAGGACCAAAATGACATGCAGTAAAGACAATCTAGAAGACAGACAGACCCGCAAGAGTGGGTACCTTCATCGACTTGGGACTGGAAGAACCGGATGGTGCCTGGCCACCACCAGTGATAGCCACGATGGAGCTCACTAGGGTGAGTCTCACTGGCAACACAAGAATAAAAAAGGGTGCATCCTGAGATCTCCACTAAAAGACCTCAATTGATGGTCCAGCAGTTTCAGGGTTCCCCTGAGAGCATGGCCGCCTGCCCTGATGCTGCCCTTACCCATAAATTATAACGAAGGTCCACTCTTTGGACAGGAATGGATTGGACTTGGCAATGCAGAGTGACCATATATTGGTTGCACTTTATGGTTCTATACATCTATAGGATATCATCCTGCTGACCTCTGGCTGGAGGAAGGAGAGTGGGTGGAGAGGAGCGGAAAGGAGACTGTTGGGAGGATGAGACATGTATGGAGCAGAGAGGAATAGTGTGCTGTCACCGGACAGGGAGAGCAGTGGAAGCTCCATATAGGTGGGCATGTAAATTTATACGGGAATGTACATTTTCACTCAGTCATGTTAAATAAAAAAGAAAAAAAAAAAAAAAGAGAGAATATACTAGGCCTTACAAAGACTGAAACTCAATTTGAACAAGTTTGATTCTTGATTGGATTCAAGTGATCAGTACAATTTGTCAGAAGCTAGTGAAAATCTTCTGGAGGCTGATAGAATTCAGAATCTGTAAAATTTTTCATAAACAATGATTGACTTCAATAAAAATTTATATGGTATATCCAGACATAAAGGGGGGGCTGGGGGGAAGACTGTGGAAACAGCTATAAGTGTTCCAAATACTGTAATCATCAGACATGATCCCTAAAACAGTTGTGATAAATACAGTCAAGAAAATGGGTGAGATGGAGAATTTTAACAAGCAAAACAAAAAACGGATATATATGATAAAAATTTGTTGTTAGTTGCCATGGAGTTGGCACCAACTTATGGTGACTTTGTGTATAACAATAAAACATCGTCCAATCCTGTGTCAGCTTCATAATATAAACAACAAAGTGAAAATTGTAGAAGTGAAAAATAAAAAAACAACAAGAATGGACTAGATAAGTTCAATAGAAAATTAGACAAAGACAGTGAGAAAATTAATGATTTGGAAGACAGGTCAGTCAAAGATATTAAGGCAGATGTTGGGAGAGCAAAATGCAGATGTGCTTGTGGGACATGAGTCCAAAATATGTGTACAGTGAAACTGTGTGAGTTGGAGCTCAGCAAGACTGCTTGTTTTTCCAGGTTTTGTAAGTTTTCAACATTGACCAGGTGAAGGATACCACTTATCACTCTGTATTAGTGAAAAATCTTTGAATTTTCCTTCTCTGAGAGATTTCTGCCTTACATAGGTTCATGCTTTCACAAGTCTTACTACTATATTAGTCTCAGAATGGAAGAAGGATAATCAGCATTTGAAGGGAAAGTGGTCAAGATATTCCAAAACCAACAAATGACATCAAGCTGTAAGTTCAAGAAATGTTATAAAGCCCAAGCAGTATAAATATAAAATAAGTCACACATAAGCACATTCATGGTGAAACTGATGAGCACAAAGATAAAATTTTAAAGGGAGCCAGAAAAAAACAGATTATCTTCAAATAAGTAACTATAAGACTGGCAGTTGATTTTAAACTGAAATGGTGTAAGCCAAAAAATGACAGTTGTATGCTTCAAGAAAATAAGTGCTAATCTAGAATTCTCTCTTTAGCAAAACTGTCCTTTAAAACTAAAGGCAATATGTCAAAAACACAATCAACAGAAGAAAAAAGTAGGTAATTTGGACTTTATTAAAAGTAAAAAGTTGTGTACTTCAAAGGATACCATTAAGAAAGTGAAAAGACAACTCACAGAATGCGAGATAATTTTTCCAAACCATGTATCTGGTAGGGATTTATATCTAGAATACATAAAGCACTATTACAGTTCAAAAGTAAGAAGACAAATCACCCAAATAAAAAATGGACAAGGATCTGAAT
Source organism: Heterohyrax brucei (assembly GCA_028571685.1). Taxonomy (NCBI): domain Eukaryota; kingdom Metazoa; phylum Chordata; class Mammalia; order Hyracoidea; family Procaviidae; genus Heterohyrax; species Heterohyrax brucei. The sequence continues at coordinate 45,935,796 of CM053152.1, forward strand.
AGACGTTTCTCCTAAGAAGATACACAATTGTCTGGCAAGCACATGAAAAGAACCTAGAAGTCATTAGCTGCCAGATGAATACAAATCAAAATTACAATGAGATACCACTTTATACCCACTAAGGTGGCTACAATAAAAGAGAATATACCAGGTGTTGATAAAGTTTTCAAGATAGTTGAATCTTCATACATTGCTGATAGGGAGTATAAAATAATGAGCCTCTGTGGAAAACAGCCTGGTAATTCCTCAAAGATAAGCATCAAGTTACAAGATGATGCAGCAATTCCATTCCTAGATATATACCTCAGAAATAGGTAAAGCACAGACCCACACAATAAATGTTCAGAACAGTAGTATTCTAGGAGACAAAAAGTGAAGACAATACAAATGACCATCAGTAAACAAAATGTGGTATAGCCATAGCATGCTGTGACGTGGTTGAACTTGGAAAATGTTATGCTAAGTGAAAGAAACCAGTCACAAAAGATCGTATACTCGTCTAGTTGCACGAAATGTCCTGATAGACAAGTTTATAGAGGCATAACATCAATAGTTGCGTGGGGCTGTAACAAGGAGTGATGGGATGTGACTGCTAATGATTTCTTTTCGGGATGGTGAAAGTTTTCAGATTGACTGGTGATCTACACACAACTCTGAATATACTAATAACCTTAAAATGTACACTTCAAATGGGTGAATTGTATGGTGTGTGAATTGTGTCTCAAGCAGTTATAGAAAATGAAGTGCAGATCATTCTGGAAAACAAACTGAGAAAATTTGTTGTTAACAGATCCTTACTAAAGAGAATTCTCAGGCGGAAAGCAATTACCACAAACAGAACCATAAGAAAGATGAAATGGAATAGAAAAGGTAAACTTGTGGGTAAATCTAAATTAGTGTTAGCTATTCAAAATAGCAGTTTTTCATGGATGTTCAAAATGTGGTAGAGGACTTTTCCAGTATCTCAAAAAGTGGTGTTAAAACAGTCTGACTGACTCCCTTACATTGTCTAGGAAATGATAACAGTAATATATAGCAGGTTCTGCTGAATCAAGGCCTGTTATTATCTACTGGCCTTTCTTTTGGTAATTAACATAGTAGTGTTGATAAAAGAATGTATAACTATTAAGGTGATAGAAAAGAAAGTGGAATGATAAAGAATATTAGAGTAACCCAAAGATGTCAAGAAAGGAGGAAGAAGGAAAGTAAAACAGGTAGGTAATTACTAAGCATGTAGATTTGAGCTCAACCATATCAGCAGTCACTTTAGATTAATACCAAAATCAGACCCAGTGCTGTCCACTCGATTCTGACTCATAGCGACCCTATAGAACAGCGTAGAACTGCCCCATAGAGTTTCCAACGAGTGCCTTGCACATGTGAACTGCCTACGTTTTGGTTAGTAGACTAGAACTTAACAACTATACCACCAGGGTTTCTAGTTCATAGACTTCGATTAAATACTTTGTATTTACATGCATATTACAATACGTATTGTGTGATGTTCCTGTATGTTGTAAGTCCTGCTTTGGTGGTAGTAATGAGGGAGGATGGAGAGTGGTTTTACTGGGTGCCTTGAGGCAGTCTCTTGGGATACAAAGGAAAAGGAAAGGAGTAAAGGGTTGAGGGCCTCGTGTCAGGGAAGCAGCAATGCTGGCAGCACAGTGTGTCTGGGGTTCCTGTGGCTCAGAAGTTCCCAGTCCAGGGGAGGATTGATGGCAAGGACTTTCCTCTAGAGCCAACAGAGAAAACCTTCCTCTAGAGTTGACGCTCTGAATTTGGACTCTTGGCTTACTAAGAGTTTACTGAGAGAAAATAAATTTCTTTTTGTTAAAGCCACCCACTTGTGGTATTTCTGTTATAGCAGCAATAGATGACTAAGGCACCATGGAACAGCAACCCAAAGACATTGTCTTGGCCATGCCAATATCGGATGACATACTCTTTAAGGCTAGAAACATGACTAATGTTAAGGAGGAAATCTCATAGGATTAAAAGAGTCAGTCAATTAGGAAGAGAAAGCAGTTCTTAATTTTTGTGCAAATAATAAATAGAATCAATCAATCAATCAAGTAGTGATAGAACTTAAAAGAAAAACAGAAAAACCTGTAGTTGGAGTGAGAAATTGTATTTCTCTATAGAACAAGCAGGTAAAATAGCAGGATACAGAAGGTATAAGCATCCTACTTAACAGTGAAGCTGTTGAATACATAGCTTTCTATTTCAGGGTTATAAAATAAGCCTCGAGGAATTTCAAAGAATTGAGATTATGCAGTGTATATTTTCTAACTTTAGTGAAATGAAGCTATAAAGCCATCATGGAAAAAAGGCTAATAAGTTCCTAAATATTTTAAATAATCCATGGGTCAAAGAAGAAATCTCAGTGGAATTTAGAAAATATTTTGAACCAGGGATAATGAAATGTGGCATATCAAAACCTGTGGGCAATAGCTAAACCTTGCTTAGAGAAATTATAGTATTAAATGTATACAGTTAGAGAAAAAAACTAAAATTGTTAAGATTTTGGAAGTTAGGAACCCCCATCCCTGAAGCATATTAAGCACAAAGAATGTAGGAGAAAAAACCCCAACCAAATCCGTTGCTGTTGCATCAATTCCGACTCATAGTGACCCTACAGGATAGAGTAGAAGTGCCCTGTAGGATTTCCAAGTAGCATCTGGTGGATTTGAATTGGCTGCTTTTTGATTAGCAGCTGTAGGTCTTAACCACTGATCCACCAGGGTTTCCAAAGCATGTAGAGGGAAGGAAATAACAAAACAGATTAAAGAGACAGAAAACAAAGTTAAAATAGAGGAAATACAATATAATGAAAAGTTGGTTCTTGAAAGACTAATAAAGCTAACAACGGATTAGAGGAAAAAAAAAAAGAGAAGACACAAATTACTAGCTTTAGTAATGAAAACAGGGATACCACTACAGAGCCTCATGACACTAGAGTTAGCATTATCTTTGGGCATGCTAGTGTATTTCTGTCATTCCAGCCACAACATTTTTAGGCAAGTTCAAGCCCAGATAGCCATTCCTTTACTGAGTATCTGTACTTGTCTTACATAAGTTAACATATTTAAAACGAAAATCCCAATTTTTATCCTATTTTCCAGCCCCCCAGACAGCTTTTAGCTCATGTTTCCATGTGGGTAATGGTATACCACCACCATTTGTTATCTTGCTCAAGCAAGAGGCCCAAGATTTATCTTTGATGCCTCTCTCTGCCAAATGCTCTCACGTCTGGTCACCTACTGAGTCCTGCTAGCTTTTCCTTCCTTCCCTCACCCCTTCTTTCCCTGCACGAACTTTCTCCCTTCTCTTCACTGCTCTCCATTTCCACTGCTCCCACATTGTCCAGCCACTGTCAAATCCAGATTTGCTTCAGATTCCCATAGCACCCTTTCACTTGTCTTTCCCTGCCATCCTCACAGCTCAAATCTGGTCCCGCCCTCATCTGTTTACACCGTTTCACGGTTTCTCATGTGGCCCGTTGTCGTCCTTTGAGTGCTTTGACAACACTTGCTCCTGTGTGTCAGGGCTCTTGCACCCATCATGCTTTTCTTTCCCTTTCCCTTTCTGGTGTAAACAACAGAAACAGCAGAGGTGACTAACTCATACTCCTCCTTCCTTCTGTGAGCTCTAACTAGCTGTTTGGTACTCAGTCCTTCCACGGCCCTGAGTGCTTCCGGGGACCTGGTATGTCTTGCTTATGGTCATCTCCCCAGGACACAGTGCAGTGCCTGGCCTGAGGAGGGAAGGAAGTCATTATTAATTGGAAAAAGGGAATAAATGTATGATGTTGCATAATAATCCAGAAACACAGCATTGATGATATTTTCAACTTGAGTGAAGTGAAAGAGAAAATGGAAAGATGGAAAAAGGTATCAGCAAACATAAGTATTTAATATATTTTGGGTTATTTAATAATAAGGTATTTTAACATAATTCACATGTGTTTAAGTATTTGCCAGATTATTTTGAACGCAACCTGTTGTTGTCAGGTGGATTCTAACTTATAGCCGTCCTACAGTTATCCTATAGGACAGAGTATAACTGCCCCCGTAAGGTTGCCAAGGAGCAGCTGGAGGATTTGTACTGCCAACGTTTTGGTTTGCAGTTGAGCTCTTAACAACGGTACCACTAGCACTTCAGATTACTACTTTCACTAAATTTAAGCTTTTAATGACAGAAACCTTGCCTGTGCCTGTCTTGCAGAAACTGGCAGACGCTTTTCCCTTTGTTTGGTGAACTGTGCAATTTTGTTGACTTAAATAGAAGTATGGGATTGGATTCACAAACTGCCTAAATCAGTTTTTAAGAAGTTTGCTTCTCTTTCTGAGGTTGGTGGCCACAAATAACGTAATTTATTAAAGGTTTCTGAGGAAGTAAAATCTAACCACTTCCAAAGTAAATATATTCGTACTGTTTCATAACCCAACATACAGTTGAATCTTCACAAACGTCTTAGGCCTGATCCTAAAGCACTTATTAAGCTACCTGGAATAGTTTCTTAGTAATGAAGGGGCTAAATGGGCCACTGAACCAGTTGCCGTTGAATTAGTTCTGACTCGTAGCTACCCTGTCAGACAGTATAGAACTGCCCTGTAAGATTTGCAAGGCTGTCATCTTTACATAAGCAGACTGTCACCTGTTTCTCCCATGGAGCTGCTAGTGGATTGGAGCTTCTAGTGGGTTTGAACTGCCAGCCTTTGAGTTAGCAGCCAAATGCTTAACCACTGCAGTACCAAGGCTCTCTAGAATGGCCACTCGGTGCTAAAAGGTTTTGATAGGGCATGCTGGGGTTCTTTCTGGGTGATGCAGATACTTCTTGTTTGACTACTCACCTGAAGGTTATAGGTTCAAACCCACCCAGCAGTACCATGGAAGAAAGGCCTGGTGATCTGCTTCTGTAAAGGTTTCAGCCAAGAAAACCCTATGAAACAGTTGTACTCCGTAACACATGACTTGGAATCAGTTCAGTGGCATTGTTTTTTCAGTAGTGGTGTTAGCCAGCAAGTCCTCATTTCTCCTGTTGCTATGTAATCAGTTTCATTTGACCAGTTCCCTTAAGAAAACTGACCAGTTTGTTTTTTTTCTGAAATTAATTGTATCTGTATATGTAACTCATCACTTTCAATTATAAAATACATTATACATGCAAAGGAATGTGCTTGAGGAGTATGCATAATTTGAAGAATAATGCAGTGACCAGCCTTGTCCTTACCACTCAGTCTAGGAGATGGCGGAGGACAGTCACGGGTTGTGTGCCTGCCATCTCTCTCTCCCTTTCAGGGATTGTTGCGGATTATGGGGAGCCCTAGTCCCTGGTGGTGTAGTGGTTAAGAGCTACTGCTGCTAACCAAAAGGTTAGTAGTTCGTATCTGCCAAGTGCTCCTTAGAAACTCTATGAGGCAGTTTTATTCAGTCCTGTAGGGTCACTATGAGTTGGAATCGACTCGATGGCACTGGTTAGTCCACAGAAGCTTGAATAAGTGAGCCAGGGTTTTATTAAGAATTGTGAAAGGGACACATGGCGCTGTTTGTTGGCAGGTTCTTTCCTAGTCTGTTTTTTGCTTATCATGTAAGTCAGTTTCTTGTCTCTGCTAACTTTGAAAGGAATGGTAGCGTTTGAACATGCCACCAGCTTTGTGAAACACCATTTGAGAAGGGAAGCAGGCAAATCTGTTTTAGAATTGACCACCTGAAACATGCTGCCTGCCTTTGTCTGCCTGAGTGCTGTGATGGGCGCTGAGTAGACGCCCAGGGCCCATAGTGAACCCAGCTTTGGGGAGAGACAGAACCCACGGTGAGTCTTGATTTCTGAGCCAGGAGCAAGGGTGGCTTTGTGGGCATGTGTCTACTGCAGTTACGCAGGTCCATGTGTTCAGAGGGCTGTCTTGTAATTGTTTACACTTTTCCTCTGAATTTACCTTTTATGAGTAACGTTTGATAGATTATGAAGTACACAGTGGAACAGGCATTGGGATTTGGAGCCGTGACTTATGCACACTTATTTCCACTTCCTGCTGTCTCCTCACCTCCTGAGGAGGTTTGTTGACTGGCTGTTCCCCACTCCTGGCACCCCAGGCCCCCTCCTCCCTGTTCTCACCCAGCAAAGGCTGCCATCTTCTGCCATCCAATGGGAGCCTGGGTTCAGGGGTGGTCAGCATTGGGGTCCAGTGTGTGTGTGTTCTGTGGTGTCTCAAGGTAGGGTGAGATGGTGGCCATCCCATCTCTAGCTGGCAGTGTCATGATGTGTTGTGAGGGCATGCCTGTCACCCATCATGGATCTAGATTCCAGGCACTTCTGACCTTGGAAGCTGAGATTCCTTGGAGGCTTGCCGTTCTGCTGTGGGTTGGAGTAGCTCGCTGTGGGAAGAGGTGATTGACCTACAGCAGCAACCGTTTGATTGTTGCGCCCAAGTCTCTGGGTCTACGGGACAGTTCTGGTTTGGACCAGTTTGGCTGATGTCTGCCGGTCTCATGTGACTGTTTTCAACTGGTGGGTCATCTGGGGGCTTGATGTAGGTTGACCTCGTTCAAATGTGGCTGTTGTCAGGGGCAGCAGGGACAGCCGGGCCACGAGTCCCATCCTCCAGCAGGCTGGCCTGAGCCTCTTCACGTGGTGGCAGAGTTCTAAGAGCAGTGAGAGAGGACAGCTCCATAAACCTGTGCTTGTTAAGTCTCCGCTAGGTCACGTTTGATACTGCTTCACTGACCGAGGCAACACAGTTTCTGGGAGAGTAAGAACCCACTCTTGATGGGTAACATTACAAAGTCACATGATAAGGCTGTGGATGCAGGGACAGAAGGAGTTTGTGGGTATTTTTGCAGTCTGTCTTACCAATTAAAAGGCAAAGACAAATGGCATTTATTCTAGCTTTTCTTTTTTAACTCAGCATATATTTTCCCACTTCTGAAATGTTACCCAAATTAGTTGCAAGGCTAGCCCTAATGTATGTTTATAGAACAGTTCCATGCAAATGCATTTCAGGGTTACACAGAAATTTTATTTCTTAGAATAAGCATCACTGTGGACCTGCTGCCAAAACACAGGTAATTATTAACCACGCTAGTAACACACCGCTTCACTGGATTAAGGAAAGAAAACAACGTATAAATCGAGAGACGTGACATTAGCCTTGTTTTAGATATTTGGTTTATTTTTTCAGGACGGCAAGATAGTTGGTTTTTCCCTCAGGATGCCCTTCCTTTTTGAATGGACTGGCTTTGTTAGGGCTGTTAAAAGAACCCCTGAGTAACCGTTTGGCACTGCCTTGCAAGGAGTGGAGAAGATCTTTCTGTGTCTCCAAAGAATGAGGGCTCATGTTAGTGGTTTATTTTGACCTGGGATGGGCAGCATGAAATCTCAGGGTACTTGGAAGGACCCTCCATGAGGTCTTTTGCCTGACTCCCTCCTCAGCACCTTGTCCCCTCCAGAATTCTGGCCACGGATTTGCAGCTTATGGCGTTGGAGCCTGCAACCTGATCCGAAGCCTTCCTGGTGCACCTCTGTCCCTGCCCCTACACTGCCCTAATCGGCTGCACTTCTATAATAACCCTGTAACGTTATCTGCCCACATGGCTCCCAGCTTTGTCTTATGTCCTGAAGTGCCTGGCCGTGTCCGGGCCACCAAACCTGAATCCAAGAAAGGACTGCAGGGGCCATGCTGCCAGGAGATCAGGGTTGACATGAAAATTGTAGAAGTCAGGAAATTCCGTGGCCCTTAAGTCATTTGGGAAGATGTTTGACAGGAGAAGCCAGGGAGGGATCAGGTTTCCTTGGAGTCGGTGTCAGAGCTGAGGTTCCTGGTCAGGGATGGGCTTGGCAGGGAGGTGTATCTGAGTGCCTTACTCCATAGCAAAGGCTTGGATGTGTCTGTCTAAATCTTTATTTTATAATAACCAGAGTGGGATTAACTTCCCTCGCTGCCTATTCATGTTGTTTTTGCATTCGTTTACACTGTGTATCCATTATTTAGCTATTACTGACAAGATGGAAGAATTAATTTTAGGTACCTATCAATTTGTGTATAAAAATGATACACAAAGGTGACCCACGTCCTCTAAAATGCTTGGGGAATTTTATAGTTTCAATGTGTCAAGCTGGCAAAGAGGCCCTTTATTCTTGCTCCTTGGCTCATGTGATGGTTTAAAACTTAATCTCGGGTGTAACGATGAGGCAGGGCTTGTGCTGTGAGATGGGAGTGCAGTGTGTGTTGACTAGTTTGGCATCTTAACTGGCTGCCTGTGTTGATAGGACCCCTGAATACTATGGCCTTTCTCCTTAAGGGTAGGGAATACCTGACCTTGCCCCTTTCTATGGCCCTGCTGTGACTATTCCATGTATAGTTCCAGAGGGATCTTATTGTTAGTTGCCATCAAGCTGATTCCAACTCATAGTGACCTCATGTGTGCAGAATAGAAACTGTTCCATGATTTTTTTTTTTTTTTTTTAAAGACTATGACCTTTTGGAAGCAAATTGCCAGGCCTGTCTTCTGAGGATGAATTAGAACTGCCAACCTTTTTGTCTAGTATTTAACCGTTTATGCCACCCAGGAACTCCAAGAGATGTATTTCCTATTTTAGTTGAGCAGGCTGCTAAAACAAATGGGAAGAGACTTGCTGAACCATTAATAATTAAAGGGAGGCAGAGTTAGGACACCTGGCTTAGGAAGTATTGGCAGACTTCGGAAGGCGGACATGGGCAGTTTTGTGGAGGACAGATAGGTCTCTGCAGGCTGTGGCTGCCAATTTCCTTTATAGCATTAGGGGTATAACTCAGGCTAAACATCCACACCCTTTCACGGATGGCTTAAAACACTTTTTAGTGTGTTCTGTTGGCATGTTATACTTAGTAAAGTGAAGATCTCTTACAGGCAAGAAAGAGTGTGTGTGTTGATGCCCAGCCTGTCTGTGCCTGACATATAATTTTGCTAAAATTAATCTATGGTAATGTTAACAGTTAATGATGCTGTAAAGAGAGAAATGGTCAGAACAAACTGGTTATGCTGAGCTTTTGAGATTCTGTTGTCAGAAGCCAGGGAGATTGTGGGGCTTTGTGTTGTGATTTGGGGCTGGCTCAGAGCGTGTTACATATAGGCGGATACATAGCTGACCAAGGTGAGTGTCTAGGAAAACAATACATATGTTCTGGGCTGCTAGGAATAAAATTGGGAGGTGCGGGGTGAAGAGGATGGGCAAAATAGCCATCAATTTGCCGTTAAGAATAGAGCTACACCTGCCAACCACCAGTAGATCCCCACCTCTGCCCCAACTAAGAAGTAGAGCATAGGGTTTAGGTGGGGGCTGGTGAGGGCTAACAACCCCAGACAGGATGTCCTATCCTTTTTGTCCACTTTCTGCTATCTCCTCTTCAGATGCGTCAGATCAATGAATATGTCCTGGAGCTGGGTTGGGTGGTGCACGAGGGCCAGTCCTTAAGTTCTCAGGAATTCTGTGAGTCAGTTCTTAAATGAAGGCATTATTAAAAATTAAATTACATACACATGCAATTAAATAAGTAGTATTAAAAACATAGGCAATAAATATGCAAAATATATCACCTCATAATTATTTCACTACATGTTATTGCTTCAGTGGTCTTGTCATTAAATTTATATCAATTATAGCTGTATGATGTGTATATATTATGTATATGTACACATATAATGCTATATACATTGTTAGGTGCCATCAGGTCAGTTTTCGACAGAGCAGAACTGTATCACAAGGTTTTCTAGGCTGCAGTCTTTACAGAGGAGCCCTAGTGGCACAGTGGTTAAGAGCTGTGGCTGCTAACCAAAAGGTCAGCTGTTCACATCCATCAGCTGCTCCTTGGAAACTCTATGGGGCAGTTCTACTCTGTCCTATAGGGTGTCTATGAGTTGAAATCAACTTGATGGCAGTGGATTTCGTTTTTGGCTAGTCTTTACAGAAGCAGATCATTAGCTCTTTCTCCCATGGAGACACTGGGGGTTTGAATTGCCAACCTTTTGTTTAGCCACTGAGTGCTTAACTGTTGTGCCACCAAAGGTCCTTCATACTACATATACATTATACATGCATGCAATGAAATAATATTTTCTACTACCTACTATCTAATGAATGACATACTATCTACTACATATCTCTTTCCAACTTTGTACTCAGTGACTTCACACTAGTAGCTTGCAGTCTGGCCACGGTGGGAGTGTTTATAACCCCCACCTCCCAGCACATTTTGTCTCTCCCTGCAGAGTGGCACTTCTTTAACTACCTGGTTCTCTCTTTCAGGACTGAGCATGGCCCACAGCCTCCAAATGACTCAAGCCCACTTGAGACAAAGTAAAACTCCTTTATCCAAAGGCTTTTTTCTCTAAGCTCATGAGTTTCCAGGGGCTGAGGCAAGACGAATTTGTTTGGATTAAAGGGTTTCTGTTATCCCCGTTCCCTAGTCTGTTGATTATATGTGGGATTAAAAATAAGCTACAGCATTGATACTGTCAACAGAATGGACTAAATAAGCTTTATTAGTTAACAGTGGCGGTGGAAGTTCAAAGCATGAGTGAGCAGCCAGTGATTACAACTATGCACATGGTCCAGTATACATGTTAAGAGAGAGCTTCTAATGGAATTTTCCACCCAGCAATGATAGAGGCTGATTACAAGTATGCAGGAGACTCTTGGGCCAGGACACCTGCAGGAAACTCTCCTTGGCTGGGGGAGGCATGCCTCTATGTGTTTCCCTAAAACCCTAGGTACAGTGACTTTAGCCAGTTTGATCCGTATGTTTTAAGGCTATCTCAGACCAGATGATCTATGTGCAAGAAGTCAGGCCAGAGTCCTGAAATTCACCAGCATGCCTTTAGTTAGTAGTTACAGGAGCAGTTTTTTGTTAGAGAAATAAAATTAGTGCATCAAATGAGATTAACCCCTTCAAATGATTTAAATAATATTTCTCACAAATAATAAAGAACAAATTCCTTTCATTCTGTTGAGGATAACAAGAAACAAGGAACTCTGTGGGGTCTCGGTGAGAATTACCAGCCTGTTATAGATGCCCGTTCTAACAAGATCACAGTCAGTGTTTTTCTTTTTGAGGATAATAAGCAAAGCTTTTCTATCAAAAGAGGCTAATTCCTTGTTCCAGGTGTCATAGGTCGAGGATTATCAGGCATATACCTGAATGTTTTTAAACCATATATTTGTCTCCACTTCTCCCAAGTCTCCTGTAATTCTGTGATGAGGGCCTTAATCACCATGTAGATAAATAATGCCAGTCACCCTGAGAGACTGAAAAATTAAACAGGAAGTTACAAATTTGAATTTTCTGATAACGCGCATGTTAACATTCTTTAGTAGAATTATCTTCGTGTATTTCAAAATGTAATGCTGGCTGCTGGAACAACCTCAAAATCTTAGGACCTAGCAGCCACCTAAAACCCACTGCCATAGAACCAAAAAAAAGAAAAACCCAAACCCACTGCCGTCTAGCCAATTCCGACTCATATTGACCCTATAGACAAAGTAGAACTGCCCCATAGTTTTCAAGGAGTGTCTGGCAGATTTGAACTGCCCATATTTGGTTTGCAGACATAGCACTTAACCACTATGCTACCAGGGTTTCTCACTACCATAGAGTCTGCTTGAATTCATAATGATGCTATAGGATTTCGAAGACTGTAAATTGTTACAGAAGTAGACTACCACATTTTTCTCCCACAGAGTGGCTGGTGAGTTCAAACCACCAGCATTTGATTTGCAGCTGAGCACTTTATCTACTGTGCTACCAGGCCTCCTAAGGGACTTAGCAAAGCATAGGCTTGTTTCTAGCTCATGTCACAGCACAGGATGGATGAATGGGTCCTTGGAAGCTGGGCAGGAAAGTGTTCTCTTCCACACAGTGATTCAGGGACTCCAGCTCTTTCCATCTGAGCTCTGCTATTTTCTAGGCTTCAGAGCCTCTGGGTCCTCTTCATTTGGCTGTAGGCAAGGGGTGAAAAGTGGATGATTACACAGGAGGTGTTATAGCCAGGGGCCGTTGGGGGTCTTGTCTTTTATCCATACTCCACTGGGTGATGCTAAGTTGTAAGGCTGTGACCCAACTAGAATCAGGCTGGGCTGTGTGGCCTGTGTGCCCAGGGGGAGAAGGGAATGGACCGGTGAGCCTTTGGCGTTGTTGTAGCCAGACCACACTCAGAGAACATAAGCTGCTGTGACAAGCTTATTTTCAAGTCCCACCTAGGTACAGGGCTGTAGACAGGATGAGAGTGTAGTAGCTGATAGCATGACCTCGAATCAACCTGCCAGCATCCAAGTCCTGGCTCCACCATTCCCTAGATGATGACATTGGGCAAGTAATTTAGTCTCTTGCTGTTCCTTAGTTTCCCCATCTGTAAAATGGAAATAATATATAGGGCTCTTGTGAATTGAAAGACAATGTGTAACAATGCATGGAGCAGTCCTGGGAACATAACATCATGTAAGTGTTTGTTAAATTAAAAATAATGACTAGTAACAGATTTAATTTCCTCCTTGATATGTTGTAATTTGGATATGTTGCTATTCAGGTAGAGAAAGTTTCTGTCAGTTCAGTTGTAAAACTGTCAAGCAATGATCCATTGTAATGAGCTAGGTTGTGACAGTAGAATCTACTGAAGCAGAGGAAACTACATGTTTACTCCACCAGGTTTGTCTTTAAAATCTATCTTTCAGTCTGTGGGCACATCAGAATTGGCTCTCGCTTCCAGTTTCCCTAATCTGTGGTTTCTTCTGGGCTCCTCAGAGTGTGAAGTGGCTCCATAGGGCTCCCTCCTTCTCCTTCCTTTTCACATCTGTTGGACTTCAGTAATGCCACTTAACAGGTGTCGTACGTCCCTGGAATGCTGTTTGCCCCTAATCTGTCTGCACTAACACACTCTTCCAGCTATGATCCAGATTTCACAATAATGCTTGATTTTAAGAAGCAGATGATGGTAACAGAAGTGATTTCTCCATACAGAGTCCCCCTCTCAAGAGCAGGCCCGGCTGATTGAGGACTCTTTCTCTTGCAGCTTGATGACTGCACGCTGCAGCTCTCCCACAATGGTGCCTACCTGGATTTGGAAGCTACGCTGGCAGAGCAGCGGGATGAGCTTGAAGGCTTCCAGGATGACGCCGGGTAAGAGCAGCAGTTGTCCCTGCTGACTGGCCCCCACCTAGCAGGACATGGAGTCTATGAAGCCATAACCCAGTACAGGCAAACCAAACCACTGCAGCTCTTACCTTCTGTTTAGTCACAGTTATACAGAAAGGAGAGGACAGTTACCTGCCAGTGATGACTGTAAACCCTTTTCTGTTTTGAGTGACTTCTCTTGACAAACCTTGGCGGTGTAGCTCATCCTGGGAAAATTTCTGGAATAGTTTAATCAAGCATATGGTATTTACAGTCTTATGTTTTTTGTTTTTAAACCAGATAGCACCACTAAATTGACATTTCCTAGATTTTAGTGATTGGCAAATATTTTAACAATTCTTTTCAATAATGATGGATATTTAACTTTCTTGGCAGATACCCTAGTGTGAATAATCTTTTTAGCTTGTTACAGTGGAGAAAATAATTACTTAAGTTTGTTAATAAACAGCAGGTTGTTCTTAGTCTGCATACAGAGTGACTTGATACTTCTCTTTTGCTGTGAGTCCAAAGAAAGTAGTGCACATAGAAAAAGTCAGAGATGCCTATAGAAAGTGGAATCTCTATGTGAACATACCATGTTTAAATAGGCTTGGGGGCAGTGTCTGACCTCCATTAGCCCTGAAAGGTGGCAGGAAAACCAAGACCAACAGCCCAAGACTGACTCCTGTGAGTCATGGGTCAGACATGTCTGCTTTCTCTACCATCTTTACCAGTTCTGATGCCAGCCTTCCCTCCCGTGGCACTGTGCGTCTCTGCTGGGCTTGATAATTTATTTCAGTGGACACAGAACTCACAGACCGCACTCACAGTTATGGTGTTTATTAGGGAAGTATCAGTTACTATTAAGGCTCAGAAACACTCAGAATATAGTTCTTCCATCTGGACAGCTTCTTTCCAGCTGTGCTCACAGGTGCGCCTCTTCCTGGCTCTTAGCCTCTGCCCACTGACTCTCAGCTTTCTCTCTCTGTGGGCTCAGAAGCCCGTTGTGCCATCTCTCTGCTGCTGGTCCCCTCTGCTCTGGAACTGGTTCTCTTTTATGGCAAAATTTACCAATGCCCTTTGCAGACCATAATTACCCTATACTCAATAACTTGGATACGAGTTACAAGACTGGCTGGCTAGGAAGGCCACTAGAAAGTTCCAAGATGGGCTGGAAAGACTGCACCATGCTGTCAGAAATTTCTAGCTGTGTACCTTGACTATTGAAACAGCCTTCCGTGGGAGCCCAGCTTCTCCTTCTGCCTCTTGTCCACCTTGAACCAAGAATATCTCTGATCTCATCACCCTTCTCCTTAGAAACCTTCAGAGGGTCCTTGTTGATTTCCAGATAATGCACAACTACTTTAGTCTAGTGTTCACAGACCCCCTAGAAGTTGTTTGAACCTGGCATCCTAAGTTAAACAAATATTACAATCAGCTCAATATTGTCTGAGAGTACTGACTTTTCATGGATGGTTTGGAGAATAGGGAAAAATTGACACTTCTTAGGTTTAGTTCCATGCATCTCCCTAATTCTAGTGTGTATCCACTGGGCTTCCCCAGTTTTTCCACTGGTCACAATTTCGGGTCACCGTTGCTGTAATTGTCCCTCCCTCTTGCTGCTGAAGCTCCGCTAAGTCGGAATGCCTAGCACCTGCCATTTTCTCTGCACTTAGTGACGCTTGGCAGCCAGGTCAATGTCAGGATCCCAGTGGGGATTCCCATATGGTGCAGCTATGGGTACTGAGAAGACCAGAATCTGTGGTAGGAATGAGCAGGTTCTCCAGCGAGACCCTTCCTGTCTCCACAGAGGTTGTGAGGAGTCCACCAAATGTGTGTAAAAGACTCTGGAAGCTACCCTAAGATACATGTATGTGAGGCGATGCTGTTATAAAAACTGCAATTGAAAAAAAAGATGATAAGCAGAACCTGCTGTGACCAGTAATGACATCCCCTCACATGTGTTCATTATAGTTTTTTTTTTTTTTGAAGTAAAGTTTTTAGACCAGTAGACTTAAGGAAGTGCCATTGCTGTTGTTTTTACCAAGTATTTGACAATGACATCCTTTTTATACAAGATGTCAAAATGCAGTCTGTATTACAGTCCACTTGGATGACTTCATAGCTTATTGATCAAATAGACCTCAGGAGTGTTATAAGTAGCTCATTGTCAACTTGAAAAATGTGCCTAGTGGTGTTATGCTTGAAGACTTTATCCTGTTTGCCTTTTTTTTCTTTATTACAAAAACTTGGATGGTTTGGAGATCTTAGCAGGGGGCCAAAATTAAGAGCCAAGAATAGAGAAGAAAAAACACTTATGGAGCCCCTGCTATTCCAAGTGTGGTATCAGGCACCATGTTCACAGTATCTTATTAGTTAATTCTCATAACAGTTATGTTGTTGAATATTACATCCTTTTTTTTTTTTTGAGACAACTAAAGGTTGGGAGTTAATTTATATATCCAGCTGGACTGAAGCAGTAAGTGGGGAGCTAGGTTGGAACACAGGTGTGACCAATTCCCAAACCTGCGATCCTCTGCTGTCCTAGCCACCTCCCAGGAGCTTATGGGCGAGGTGCTTCCAGTTCTACTTAGCATGTACATTTGCACCTTTGGTGACCTGAAGCTGATTCATGCAACGACATGAGTTATGGGCTGTAACGCTGCCCCCAGTTAAAACAGCACCCAATCATATTTCAGGGTTACTCTAGGAAAGATGCCATTGTTGCCACCATCACTGGGAACATCAATATCCAGATGCTGGAAGCTTTTTCACATCTGTTCCTAAGAAGACAGGGGGTTCTGCTCTGAGCTCACCCGAGTAGATTCTGGTACTCAGTTCCTTACTTTGTTTCCTTCTGAATCATCCTGTTACCGTGTATTCATCTGATGTGTAGAGCCAGGGTTACGATTCTGTATCCTAACAGCAAGAGATGCTGGGAAAAGGAATTATGGCAGCACTGAGAAGATGGGACTCAAGATGTGAGAAATGGCAAACAGAGGAAGGTAGTCTAAAAGATGTTGGATAGATAGCTCCACATTTGACTCTATGCCCCGAACTCTCCCAGAGCCGGGTCTTTGAGATAGGCTTTGTATATGGTGACCCATCTGTTTTCCTTTGGATGGCTAGTAAGTGTGACGCCTTCTTCTTTGTCCTGAGGAGTATGAAAGAACCACCTTGACTGATCTCTGACGGATAGGTCTGTCTGCCTCTGATGGCCTGAATTTTAGAAGATATACCAGGTTGATGCTGTCGTGCATGGATGGCCAGGCCAACCCAACTGTTCCCAGTTTTACTTAACAGCAACCACAGAGCACAGGAAACATGTGGAGGAGTTACTCTGTAGTCACCCTGTAGGCTTAGGCTTCCTCTGTACAGATAAGGCCGTGTTCTGGGTGTATCTGCAGTGCCACTGGCACAGAAGGTCCCTCCTAGCTTCTCTCCTAGAAGGGTGGCGTTTGGCAACGTCTAGGTGCCAGAGCATTCATGTCTACCAAGAGTGAGAGTTAAAATATACATTTTTTCCTAGTGAAGAATTGCCCTTTTGAGACATCAAAAGGATAAATGTCATTTAAAAATCTTTTTCTATATTTTTTTGTGTAAACAATAGCAGAATACCTGCTAGTCTTGTGGGTAGCCAGTGCTGACGTATGGCAGGCTGGGTGAAAATAGAGCAGCATGTTCTGGCTGAGTTTTCCCGGCTAAAGGAATTTGTTTCTTTTTTCTTATCTGTTACTGTTCTCCTTTATTCCAAGAGTAGAGATTAACTCGACTCATTGTTTGAAATTATCACTCAAGCTATGGCTAATCAGAGAAGAAGAGAAACACTTTCACAAGTGGAAGGACAAGGTGATTATTATGCTAGCCAGTTAGAGCCAGGTCTGTTCATTGCCTTCCAAGGCTAGGAAAACCAGCAGCCACAGCATAGTGCTGGGCAAACAGAAGCCCAGAAGCCTCTGTGTTACTATCCCTGACCTTGTCATTGTGTGACCTTGGGCACACCACTTTACCTATGCTAGGAAGAACTGTGTGTCTAAAATGAGGACAGTACTGCCCACACTCATTCCCTCCACCCCCCCAGGGTTCTGATAGGGTGTCTGGCATCTGGAAAGAGCAGCATAGCAAAGTGGTTAGGAACACAGGCTTTCTGCTTAGGCCTGTGGCTTTGTGGAGGACAATGAACTTAGTTTGGGCCTTTGACTGGTTTCTAAAAATAACCTGAGCCGTCAAGATGCCTTTGTTTCATAAAATAGCTAGGGAGTAGGAGCTGCAAAAGCCCCTCACCTGGACTAACCTCAGGAAGAGAGGGAGCCTAATACAGTCGTGCATATTTATTGATTGATCAAATTGTAATTATGCATAAAGGCCTAAGTCATGAATATACATTGAAGTCCCAATGACTAGTGCTAGGGGACCTTCGGGGGGGGGGGGGTGCTTTCTTTAGGATCTTCTGTATCTGTGAGAACATCCTTGCACCGGAGAGGGAGCATCAGGTCCCTGGGGATGATGGAGGCCTTGTATGGGGGCTCTCCTAGACCTTGCCTGGTGCGTCTCTTTGCCTGTATCCTTTCTGGTTATCATAAATGGGTAATTGTAACTATCAACTCTGGTGGTGTAGTGGTTAAGAGCTAGGGGTGCTAACCAGAAGATTGATAGTTCATATCTACCAGGTGCTCCTTGGAAACCCTATAGGGCAGTTCTACTCCGTCCTAAAGAGTTACTATGAGTTGGAATTGACTTGATGGCTGTGGGCTTGGCTTCCTGTTCTTTAAGTTAAGTATAGGCGGTAGTTTCTGTGAGTTCTGTAAGTCATTCTAGTGAATTATTGAACCTAATGGGGACAGTGAGAATCAGCAAAGATGCTGGTGTTTGCCAATTTGGTATATGCTAGAAGGACAGAGTTGTAACTTGAGGTCACCCAACTCTGTCTAGGGCCAGAGAGAGAAAGTACCATGTAAGTGGTGGGTGTCAGAATGAAGAAGTGAAAGTGTGATGTGAGTTACTGTCACAATTTGAAAATCCAACTTATGTCAGCTATTCTTAATCCATTGTGTTTTCACGGGGAATGTAACTTCACCTCTCTGAGAATGTAATAGTAAACGAGAATATAATAGTATTGCTTCTTAAGGGAGTACATGAGTGGTGCAGACAGTTAATGTGCTTGGCTGCTAACTAAAAGATGGGAGGTTTGAGTCTACTCAGAGGTGCCATGGAAGAAAGGCCTGATGATTTACATCTGAAAAACATCAGCTCTTGAAAACCCTATGGAGCACAGTTCTGCTCTGAAACACATAGGGTTGCTTTGAGCTGGAATTAACTCAACAGCAACCTGTTTGATTCAATGGCCTCTTAGGGTTGTTGTAAGGGAAATGATGTGTCTAAAACATTCAGCTAGTCCCTGGCATATTATGCACACTTAACACTAGGAGCCCTTGTATAATTCCAGTTAGAATTTGGGAAGATGGTATATTGACATAGGAATCACTGAATTTTAGTCCTGGAAGGGTGTGTGTATGTCCACCCCTCTGAGATCCCATTTTCCAGTTAAGCAAGACAGGGCAGACCTGGATCCAGAGCCCCCATAAGTTTTACCTACCACTGCCCCCAACACCTCTGAAAAGAAACCAGGGCCAGCCAAGGTTCTGATACTCAAGGTGGAATATTTAGGTTAGCCCCAAAGGGGAAACAGTGGCTGGGAGAGGTGGAGGAGCTAGTAGGTTAGGAGGCATGGTTGGAGCCAGAGTGAACCTGAGAAGCCCAGTGTTTCAGGGATGCTGTGAGGACCAGTATGGTTGTTGAACTTGATGTAGCATCTCCAGGTGCTCTTTGGCTGGGTGCCTAGGGGTACCCACATTTTCCTCAGCTGACTTCCCTCTGAAGATGCTGCTGATGCCACCTAATGAAGGTGAGACTCTACTTTCTCTAAGTTTCTCATATTCCACAGGGACTGATATTCCCCTGGCATTGACCCCTCAGGGTAGTCATGGTTGAATGAGAGCATGTGGGGGAGGTGAGCTTGAGAGTGCAAGGCCTGCAAAGTGGCCACTCAGAAATGATGATCTGAGGCCTGGAAAGGATTGGAAGTGCCCTGGGAGAGAGGGGGGAGCCTCTCTGAGGGGTGGGAGTAGAGTTAGCTCAGCCAGCTTTGCAATGGGTATGTTTGTTAGGGGACACTTGTGTTTGGGGACAATTCTGGTTTGGTTATTAGACCCCTAACTTCTCAGCCTTGCAGTCCAGAGCCCCAAGGATCCATGGTGGACTTGGGGAGGGAGAATTTTTGAACCTTTGAGGAATCTGCGCAGTTTGTGGGAGCTTTTGTTGGGGTGAAGTTTCATAGCCTTCTCACAGAGGGAGTCTTTGCTTTCCATGATGTCAGATTTAAAAGAGTAAGATGCAGTTTCCCATTCTTACATCTGATATAAAAGTTAACTTCATCCAGTCATGTCCCTGAGTTTCCTCTGTATCCAGAATTGGAAGAATGGAAAATCCTTGGAAATAGCCTGTGAACCTAAATCTAAAAACCTACTGAACCTGAAAAGCCAAACCAGATCAACCCACCAAAAACCCTAAACAAGCCCAAAGAGGTTTTTGCTAGGGTGGGTAAAAAGAAATCAAAGCGTTTACTTCTCATTGGCTCTTAAGCCAGTTATGTTCACTTAAGGATGCAGGTGTGTTGTTATCTGAGGCTCTTCTGGCACATCAGTGAAGAGGTACTATGTAACCCCTGTCTTCTGCAGCTTAAAGTACTGGCCGCAAAGAGAAGTGGCCCATGACAGACAAAAGCAGCTATTAGGGAAGTTCAATGCTGAGCTGAGTGGAGTAGCCCCGAGCTTCTTGGCCACCAGCTGCCTGAAGACCCTGCAACTTTGCTGCTTAGAAATGCTGATTTCTAGGTTCCTGCCTCGGGACATCTGCAATGGGGCCTGGGAACTTAGCTTTTTAAAAATGTTCTCCAGTAGAAGGACAAATATTTTATGAGACCCCTATGAT
The DNA here is from genome assembly GCA_028571685.1 of Heterohyrax brucei. Classification (NCBI taxonomy): domain Eukaryota; kingdom Metazoa; phylum Chordata; class Mammalia; order Hyracoidea; family Procaviidae; genus Heterohyrax; species Heterohyrax brucei. The sequence goes on from CM053152.1 coordinate 45,955,931, forward strand.
AAGATCTCAAAAACAGACTTATGTATAGAAGAAAAGACTCCTTGATGACTGCAAGGGAGGAAAGGGAAGGAGAGGAAGGGAGGGAGGGTTTAGATTAGATAGTTAGTAGAAATTTTGTTGGGTGAAATCAGTGATAGCACACATTAGAAACAAGAACAATATTAAGTGGACTTTAGCATAACTTGAATATTCCTTCCATCTTAATCCAGTATTGCAAGGACAGAGTAGCTGGGGCAGGGGGCAGAGGACCATGCTTTTAGGCGAAATTGAGGCCAATTGGCACAACTAGTGTTTTGCTGAGAGGGCTCTCTGCACCCCACATTGGTGAGTGGCATCTGGGGTTCTAAAAGCTGCCAAGCTGCCATCCGAGGGCACAGCAAATGGTCCCAACTCAGCAGGAACGGATGCTCACTGAAGACCAAAATGACATGGGGTAAAGATAACCCAGAAGATAGAGAGACCCACATGAGTGGGTGCCAACATAGACTTGGGACTGGAAGAACTGAATGGTGCCTGGCTGCCAACAGTGATAGCCATGATGGAGCTCACTAAGCTGAGTCTCACTGGCAACACAAGAATAAAAAGGGGTGCACCCTGAGATCTCCACTAGAAGACCACAACTGATGGTCCAACGACTTAGGGTTCCCCTGGGAGCATGGCCCCTGACCCTGATGCTGCCCTTGCCCATAAATCATAATGAAGGTCCACTGTTTGGACACGAATGGATTGGACTTGGTAACGCAGAGTGACCATATACTGGATGCACTTTATGGTTCTATGCATCTATAGGATAGCATCCTGCTGACCTCTTGCTGGAGTAAGAGGTGTGGGTGGAGAGGAGGAGAAAGGAGACTGTTGGGAGAATGAGACATGCATTGAGCAGAGAGGAATAGTGTGCTGTCACCGGGCAGGGAGAGCAGTGGAAGCTGCATATAGGTGGGTATGTAAATTTATATGGGAATGTACATTTTCACTTAGTCATAATTAAAAAAAAAAAAATGTTCTCCAGGTAGTTGGATTCTAGGATGGCAACCTACCACATAGCTTCTGAATCTTGGAGATTATTGGAACCACCTGAGGAATTTTACAACCTTGGTTCCTGTACTCTGCTCCCTATCAATGAAATCAGAACTTGCAGGTGGTCCCAGGTAACAGTGATTTTTTAAAGCCCCCCAGTAATTCCAGCCTGTGGCCGTTTTGAGAACCATCAGTGAGGGAGATAGCATTCCTGAAAATACTGGAAATAAGAATGAATTAGCTCCTATGCTAGGAGCTTAAACTGGGCTTCGAGTTCTGAACAAATTAATCTAGTTTTTGTAGTTTACTAGCTTATGACTGGTTGAGACCTGTCGTCTTTATCCCTAAGCTACAGCATTGTGTTGAATCTCACAGCTCCAGATGTCTTCCAAGAGGAAATATTCCTGAGGCAGCTACCACGGGGACCCTCAGACTCTCTTCTGCTGAGTGGCTCTAAACATACGTTTTTCATCCTTGAATGAAATCATAGTTTAGTTTTTTAAGTGGAGGGATATTTGGAGAGGAGGCCTCTATTCTGCTGGTGGTTGTCAGAAAAAGCCATTAAGCTTTTGATCTTGTAAACCAGCTGCTGTCAAGTTAATTCCAGCTTATGATGACTTGAAAAACCAAACTAAACTAATCTACAACAAGCTCCAACCAAGCTGAAAGAGAGCTCATATGTCACCAGAAATCCCATTTGTGTGAGAGTAGGTCTGTGCTCCATGTGGTTTAAAAGGACTGATTTTTTGGAAGTAGATCTCCAAGACTTTCCTCTGAGGCAACTGCAGCCTTTTGGTTAGCAGCTGGGAGTGTTAACCATTTGCAGGGATGCCTCTGGGCTCTGTACCCTTCAATAAAATAATGCAAGCACTTGTTTTCATGGTCACAAAATCTCTTTTATATTATTCTTATAAAAATATTCTCTTGAGAAACATGGGAACTGAAACACATAGTTTCCATGAAACTTATTTGATCTAAACAGCTTTTTTCCCCAAGCCATAAATATTATTATAGGGACAATGGATGTTTTTGGACAAAGAGCAAGTTTTGGACGGCACCTTTAGTGATGCCATCACACACCTGGCACATGTGCCTTGATGAGTGTCACCATGAACCAAGGGTCTATTTTGGATCGTTAGCTCATCAGTTGGGTAGCACTGACCTTGGATGTGGGTAGCTGATTGTCTGTGGCTTCCAGTTCACAAGGTGACTAGACCCAGAAGCTGTTTCCCTGGCAGTCGTTGTGCTGATAGAATTGGAATCTGACTCTCCTTGGGGACGTTCAGGTCAAATTGAACCGCCTTGGCTTTCTGGATCACCAGATTTGAGTTCTTCAAACATTCCATTCACTCGGCAGCACAAAGGTGGACTTGGGAGCAGCAGATATGAACTTGACACAAAATGCCAGTACCAGGGTGGAAAGGATCATTAACGTGCTGAACATGAATTCACATTGAAGGCCATGGGTGCCATTTTTTCAGAACATAGCAGCTTCCATGAGGGCAACACCTCAGATGCCTTGTGCACATTACATAGAGCCAGACACGTAGTAGGCATCTTCAAGCACCACATATTAAGTGAGGAAAAATCACCTGTGAGGCATCAGTGGGGAGGTGGTAGAAGCCAGGCCTGGAAAAATGGCAATAATATCACCTACCTCATAGGAATATAGTAAGGATTAAATGAGTAAATCTGTACCTAGTGCTCAGAACTTCACCTGTCACAAAGTGAACATTCCATAAATGTCAGCATCTATTATGATTATTATTTTGCAACCCCAAACTAACAGTATGCCATTGAAGGGGGAAAAGGATAAAGCCATGATTATTTACTTGTTCTCTCAAATTTCTAGCCATGTAAAAGAAGAAGATACATGTAGGTGGTGGATAATTGATATTTCTTAAACATATGATGTGATTGTTGTCCTGAAAGGAAGCCAAAGGAATCAGTCAAAAGCCTCTTAGAAACAATAGTAGAAAGAAGATGGTTGAATGTAAAAGAAATACTGAAAAAATCAACTTCTCTCTAATATGTCAGCAATAACCAATTAGAAAATACTGTGATAGAGGGAAAGAAACTACCAAATTTAAAAGGACCTCATGATGGATGTCTTTGGCTCATTGTTATATGATACATATAATATTGCATTGCCTTATTATAAGAAATCCTTAGTATATACCTTATTTGTTCCTCCTGCGTTATTTTCACACATATAATTTGGTTTGCTAATATTTTCTTAGATTTTTTAGCATTTTTGATTTTCTGGTGCATATCCTTTCTGTTAGATTTTAATACTGAGTTGTATCAGTTTCATAAGAAAGCCTTGACTCTCTGGATCCTGTGTAACCTGTGGAGGAGGTCACATGGTGAGGTAACTATACAGCAGAAGGCAGGATGGCACAGGTGACTCTGGAATCAGATACTTTGCTTTCAGTCACAAGTCTGTTTCTACCAGTCAGGTGTCTCTGCAGATTACACCACTTCTCCATCCTTTGTGTTTCTTATTTCCAAAATGGCAGTGGTCCTAGTGTCCACCTGAAAGGCAGGTGAAAGCAGAGGTGGGAGGTTGTGGACAGCCTTCTGCTGATCTGGCAGAATCCTGTTCACTCTCACTGACCCCTTGCCCGCACCTTTGCTAGGCCCTTCCTTCAGTCTGAGTACTTAGGATCTGGACCTTATCCCTGTCAACCTGCTTCAGGGGCCCTTGGCTCTCATTTCCACATAGGTTTCGTTGATTGTAGGGTTCTGTGTGTTGGACATAGCAAGAGGAAGGAAGGGGGTAGAATATTGAAGCAGAGGAATTATAAGTCATAAAAATTAACTAAAAGAAAAATAGACTTACTGGGAATTCCCAAAATGAATGTCCGGACATAATCTTTAAATCTGGAACCAAAACTGTCCCATGAATCTATTGTTAAACTCTACAACATTTTAGCTGTATTAATAAAGAATATGTGCCTTGAGCATAGCTCTTTTATAAAGAATTGTCTAAATGAGCATAATCTGACAAGTTAATCTAAAGCACAGATAAGAGCTTTAAGGGACAGAGAGCCTAAATTAATAGGTGTGAAACAATACAGGTAGAGATAGTGAGAGTGGTAGTATGAAGTATGTTACCGGTGTTACTGAAGTGTTCATGTAGGAATTTTTTTTCTTTTTCTTTTTTATTTATTGTGACTGAGTGGAAGTGTGAAATCTAGTATAAATTTGTATGCCTGCCTATTTGCAGCTCTCACTGCTCTCCCCTGTCTGGTGGAAAAATCAATCACACTCCTCCTGTTCGTTCTGTACGTGTCATATCCTCCTAACAATCTCCTGTCCCCTCCTCTCCACTCTCTTCACCCCCACCAGTAAGAGGCCAGCAGGATGACATCCTATAGATAGATACATAGGACCATAAAGTGCACACACAATATGGTCACTGTGTTGCCGAATCCAATCCATTGCTATTCAAAGAGTTGACCTCAGTAATGATTTATTACAAGGGCAGCATCAGGACCAAGGGCCACACTCCCAGGGGAACCTTGAGGCCCCTGGACTATCAACTGTGGTCTTTTAGTGGAGTTCTCAGGGTGCACTCTGGTTTATTCTTGTGTTGCCAGTGAGACTCAACTTTGTGAGCCCTATCACAGCTATCGCTGGTGGTGGCCGGGCATCATCTGGTTCGTCCGGTCACATGTAGATGTAGTTCGCCACTCATGTGGGTCTCTCTGTCTTCTGGGTTCTCTTTCCCCCATGTCATTTTGGTCCTTGGTGATCATCTGTTCCTCTTGAGTTGGGACCATTTGGTGTACCTCAGATGGCAGCTTGCTGGCTTTTAAGATTCCAATTGCCACTCAACAGAATGGGGTGCAGAAGATTCTCTTAGCAATAGGCTAGTTATGCCAGTTGGCCTCAATGTCCACTGAGAGCATGGTCCCTGGACCCCTGCCCCTGCTAGCCACATTGGGTTAAGATTGGAGGAGTGTTCATGTTAGTCCAGTTAAATTGATTTTCTTTCTAATGTGTGCTGTCACTGATTCCACCCAACCAAATTTCTATCCACTATCCAACCTATAACTAATCCTTACCCTCCCTCCCTCCCTCCCCACCCTTGCAACCATCAAAGAGTCTTTTCTTCTATACATGAGTCTATTTTTAAGATCTTATTGTAGGGGTCTAATACAATATTTGTCTTTTTGCCACTGACTACTTTCACTCAACGTAATGTCTTCCAGTTGAAACCAGGTTATGAGATGCTTCCTAAAATCATCATTGTTCTTTATCATTTTATAGTGTCCTGTTGAGTATATGTACCATAGTTTATTTATCCATTCATCTGTTGTTGGGCATGTGGGTTGATTTCTTTTTACTATTGTGGACTGCACTGCAGTAAACATTCGTGTACATGTATCTGTTGGTATGAATGCCCTTGATTCTGTAAGATATATTCCAAGCAGTGGAATTAATGGGTCAAATGGCATATCTATTTCCAGCTTTTTTATTGCTTTTCAAAGAGGCTGTACCATTTTGCAATCCCACGAACAGTGTAGGAGAGTTCCACTTTCTCCACAGCCTCTCCAGCATTTGTTGTTTTGTGTTTTTTGGATCATGGCCAGCCTTGTTGGGATGAGATGATACCTCATCATAGTTTTGATTTGAATTTATTTAATAGCTAATTATCGTGAGCATGTCTGCGTGTGTCTTTTGGCTGCCTGGATATCCTCTTTAGAGATGTTTCTGTGCATCTCCTTCACCCATCACTTAGTTGGATGATTTATCTTTTTCTTATTGATATTTCATAGTACCTTATAGATTATGGATCTCAAATGTCAATCTGCCATATATTTGTCAAATATTTTTCCCACTCTGCAGGTAGTCTTTTAATTCTTTTGATGAGGTCTTTGGATGAGCAAAAGGTTTGATTCTTGGTAGTTCCCATTTATCTATTTTCTCTTCCGTTGATTGTGCTTTGACAGATTTTGAAGTCTGTCTCAGTTGTGTATTAAAACTTCCATTGTTGACCCTATTTTTCCTTGGATGAGCTTTACCATTTTATATTTGATATTTAGGTCTTTTATCCATTTTGAGTTGGTTTTTGTATAAGGTGTAAGATATGGGTCTTGTTTCAGTTTTTTGCAGATGGGTATTCAATTTTGCCAGCACCATTTGTTAAAGAGATTGCTTTCACCCCAGTTTAAAGTCTTACAGCCTTTGTTGAATGGCAACTGTGCAAAGGAGGATGGTGGCATCTCTGAGGTCTCAACTCTGTTCTGTTGATCTATCTGTCTCTTTTTGTACCAGTACCAGGCTGTTTTAACCACTGTGGCAGTGTAATAGGTTCTAAAGTCCAGTAGTGAGAGGCCTCCCAGTGTGTTCTTCTTCTTCAGTAGTGCTTTACTTGTCTGGGGCTTCTTCCCTTTCCAAACAAAGTTGATTTGTTTCTCCATCTCATTAAAAAATGTCACTGGAATTTGTATTGGGATTGCATTATATAAGTAAATTGCTTTGGGCAAAATATACATTTTCACAATGTTAAGTTTTCCTATCCATGAGCAGGGTAGGTTTCTCCATTTATGTAAGTTTCTATTGGTTTCTTGTAGTAAGGTCTTGTATATCTCTTTGTAAAGGTCTGTTATTTCTCTGGTTAGATTTATTCCTAGGTATTTTATCTTCTTAGATAAATGATATTGATTTGGAGATTTCTTCTTTAGTAATCTCATCACCGGTGTAAAGGAATCCTACTGATTTACTTATGTTTATTGTGATACTTTGCTGAACTCCTCTATCAGTTTGAGTAGTTTACTTATGGATTCTTTAGGATTCTCTGTGTATACAATCATATCATCTGCAAATAGGGGGATTTTTACTTCTTTGCTGATGCAGATGCCTTTTATTTCTTGGTCTTGTCTAACTTTTCTGGCTAGAACTTCTAGTGCAATGGTGAATAGGAGAGGTGAGAGTGGGCATACTTATCTAGTTCCTGTTCTAAAGGGGAAGTGTTTCAGACTCTTTCCATTCAGGGTGACGTAGGCAGTTTGCTTTACATAAATGGTGCTCATTGCATTGAGAAATTTGCTGTCTATTCCTATTTTGCTGAAGGGTTTTAGCATGAATGGGTGTTGGACTTTATCAAATGCCTTTTCTGCATCAATAGACAAGATCAGGTGATTCTTGTCTTTTGTGATATTTATGTGGTTGATCACATTAATTATTTTTTTGATGTTGAACCAGCCTTGCATCCCTGATATAAATCCAGCTTGGTTGTGATGAATTATTTTTTTGGTATGTTGTTGAATTCTGTTGGCTAGTATTTTGGTGAAGATTTTTGCATCTAGGTTCATGAGTGATATTGGTCTGTAGTTGTCCTTTTTTGTTGAGTGTTTCCCTGGCTTTGGTATCAGGGTTATGCTGGCTTCATAGAATGAATTTGGGAGTATTCCATCACTTTCTATGCTGTGAAATAGCCTCAGTAGTATTGGAGTTAATGCTTGTCTAAAAGCTTGGTAGAATTCTGCAGTGAAGCCATCTGGGCAAGGGCTTTTTTTGGTTCATAGTTTTGGGAGGAGTTTTTCAATCTCTTCCTTTGTGATAGGTTTATTAAGTTGTTCTGCTTCACCTTGTGATAATTTTGGTAGCTGATATGAATGTAGAAATTTTTCCATTTTCTCTAGGTTTTCAAATTTGTTGGATGTAATATTGTTATGATATTTCATAGTATCCTGTTAATGATATTTTTGATTTCTGTTGGATCTATTGTGACAACTCCCCTCTCATTTCTTATTTGGGCTGTTTGTTTCCTTTCCTGTTTTTCTTTAGGAAGTTTAGCCAATGGTTTGTCAGTTTTGTTGATCTTTTCAAGAAACCAGCTTTTGCACTTTTCAATTGTTCTTCTATTCTCTAATTCATTTAGTTCTGCTCTAATCTTTATGATTTGTTTTCTTCTGGTGCCTGAGAGATTCCTCTGTTGCTCTCTTTCTACTTGTTTAAGCTGTAGGGTTAGTTCTTTGGTTTGGTTTCTTTCTTCCTTCCAGATGTGTGCATTTATGGAGATAAATTGACCCCTCAGCACTGCTTTAGCTGTATCCCATAGGTTCTTGTAGGAAGTGTTTTCATTCTATTGAAATCCATAAATTTCTTTATTTCATCCTTGATGTCTTCTATAACCCATGGCTTTTTGAGCAAGATGTTGTTCAGTTTCTGTGAGTTCCACTTTCTGTCTGTTTTTTCTGCTATTGATTTCTACTTTTATGGATTTATGGTCTGAGAAGATGCTTTGCAATAATTTATAGGTATGGATTTTGTTGAGATTTGCTTTATAGCCTAACACATGGTCTATTCTGGGAAATATTCCAGGTACACTACAGAAGAAGGTGTAGTTATCTGCTGATGGATAGAAGTTCTGTGTATGCTGATGAGGTCTAGTCGGTTAATTGTGGCAATAAGATTTTTTATGTCTTTACTGAGCTTTTTTCTAGAAGATCTGTCCAATTCTGAGAGTGGAGTGTTGGAGTCTCCTACTGTGATTGTGGAGTGGTCTATCTCCTTTTTGAGTGTAGTCAGTGTTTCTTTGATGTTTTTAGATGCTGTAATGTTGAGTGCATAGATATTTAATATTGTTAAGTGCTGCTTATGTATTGAACCTTTCAGCAATCAATAATGTCCATCTTTGTCCACGATGGTGGATTTTATGTTAAAATCTATTTTATCTGAGATTAGTATTGCCAGACCTGCTCTTCCTTGTATGTTGTTAGCTTGGTATATGTTCTTGCGTCCTTCAATTTTCAGTTTGTTCATATCTTTAAGTCTAAGGTGAGTTTCTTGTAAGAAACATACTTTTGAGTCATACCTTTGATCCAAGATGTCACTCGGTATCTCTTTACAGGAGCATTCAGTCCGTTTACATTCCACATAATTATCAATAGGTATGTGTTTAGTGCTGTCATTGTGATATGTATATTTTAGAGTTGATGTTTTCTCGGTTCTCTTACTATTCTGTTCTGGGACATTCTTCTTTATTGGTTGGTTTTTCAGCCTTTTCAGTGTTGGTTTTGTGTTTGTTGAGACTCCTGTATTGATTTGGTGTATTATGTCTTTGTTGTGCTTTGTGGTTACTCTTGTGATCCCCCCTAATAATCTATGTTTTAATGCAATTTTAACTTCTACATGTCTTATTAAGTTTCCTTCTGTCTGGAAGGACTATGACTACTGTAGTACATCCGTTTTTTTTTTAATTTATTTTTTTATTATGATTGAGTGAAAATGTACATTCCTGTATAAATTTGCTTGCCCACTTGTATGCAGCTTCCACTGCTCTCCCTGCCTAGTGACAGCACATTACTCCTCTCTGTTCCATACATGTCTTATCCTCCCAGAAATCTCCTATCCCCTCCTCTGCACCCACTCCCCTGCCTTTGGTAAGAGGTCAGCAGGACGACATCCTAGGGATGCATAGAATCATGAAGTACACACATGATATAGTCACTCTGTGTCTCCAAGTCCAATCCATTCCTGTCCGAAGAGTTAACCTCCATTATGATTTATGGACAGGGGCAGCATCAGGGCCAGGGGCCATATTCCCAGGGGAGCTCTGATGCCCCTGGTCCATTAATTGCTATCTTTTAGAGGCGATCTCAAGGTGTACCCCTTTTTATTCTGGTCTTGCCAGTGAGACTCGATTTTGTGAGCTCCATCACGGCTATCACTGATGGTGGCTGGGCACCATCTCGTTCTTCTGGTCACAAGTTGATGTAGTCATCCGTTCGTGTGGGTCTGTATTGTGGGTTCTCTTTCCCCCGTGTCATTTTGGTCTTTGGTGACCATCCATTCCTGTGGAGTTGGGACCATTTGCTGTACACTCACATGGCAACTTGGCAGCTTTTAAGACCCCAGATGTCATTCACCAGTGTGACATCCCTCTGTTTAATAAGATGGTATCATAGTATTCATGATATGATCACTGGATCACTTCTTTTAATATTACAGTTTTGACTGAGTTTTGTGCCTTACCTAACTGTGTAAGTTTCTGGATGATGTGTCCTGTATTTCCTCTTGAAATATAAAGTTAATGGTTTTGTCCTTCTTAATCAACAGCTTCTTTTAGTATTTCTTATAGCTTTGGTTTGGTTTTTGCAAAGTCTCTGAGTTTCTGTTTATCTGTGAATGACTTAATTTCATTTTCATATTCAAGAGATAGTTTTGCAGGATATATAATTCTTTGCTGGAACTTGTTCTCCTTCAAGGCTTTGAATGTGTAATCTCATTGCCTCCGTGCCAGCACTGTTGCTGCTGAGAAGTCAGATGAAAGCCTACAGAGTTTCCCTCTCAGTGTTAACTTGCTTTGCGTCTCACAGCCTGTAAGAGTTTCTGCTGATGTTTCATTTTGTTAAGCTTGATTATAATATGTTGGAATCTTTCTTTTGGAGTCTATATTGAGTGGTGTTTGATATGCATCTTGGGTATCTATATTCTCTTGTTTCATAATTTCATGGAAGTTTTCTGACAGCAGCTCAACAACAATACTCTCTGTGTTTTCAGGTGTCCCTCTGTGTTCAAGAACTCCAATTAATCATAGATTGTTCATTTTGATAGAATCTCACGTGCTTCTTAATGCTTATTTTTCAGTTTTCTGTTTTTTTTTCCCCCCTATGATTTCTTATAGATACTGGAGTCAGTAGCTCTGTCTTCCAAGTCAGAAAGTCTGTTTTCCAGAACTGAATTTGCTATTTCTTTGATTTTGTTATTGATCTGTTGGACTTCAGAATACTGGTGTTCCATCAGTTCGAACAACTTGGTTAATTTTTCATTTTGCTCTGCAGGATTTGGTATAATATCTAGGAGGGCTCTCTATATAATTCTTTTGTACTCAACCTCAGTTTCTGAAAGGCTTCTTCATCTGGGAAGTTCTTCAGTTCTTTCTTTTGGGACTTTCTGGAGCCATAGGTGAATTTTTGTTTAAGTTTCTGATCAAAGTTTGTTGCTTTTTGGTCATCTAGAGTTGTTTAGTTTCTCCAATGTTACCTCAACAGAATCTAAAGCACAGTTGATAAGGAAGATGATCTCTAGTCACCTCTGTATACTTCAGTGACTTGGCCAAGTGGAATCTCTGGGGTAGCAGGCTCCACCTCCTGCTTGAGAAAGAGATGGCCCTTTTATGGAGTCACTAGGGGGCCATCAGCTGACCCTATGATATGGGTCACTAAAAGCTGGAAGAGATACCCTCAGGATGCACTGCAGTTCTTTCTTTAGGTAATCTTATATTGGAAGGTAAAATATATCTAACAGCTTCCAAAATCAGTCAGGCTGTCAGGTGTGCAAGCCCTTCTTCACATCTGGCAAAGTAAGCACCTCTATATCTAGCCCCAGATGCTGTAAACTAGTTCAAAGTAGAGAAAGGCTACTGCCTTGCTGTCACCTGCTGCTGGGCACCCCCTGTAATGTCACACTGTGCTAAATACAGCTTTTCTGTTGGAAAAGTGCTCTCTGGGCTGTTACTGCCTCTCAGCCTGGGAATTAATCCCTGTTGAGGCCTCTGTTTGGTTAACTCCATGTCTCATTTGAACAAGGTGACGTCCCACACAAACTTTCCTGCCACTGTGGAATAGCTGATTCAGTGGTGGAGGGTCGGAAAGAGGATTGGAGGAACTGAGTTGCACAGAGACCAGAGCTGGGCTCTCAAAATGTGGCTATTCTGCCTGCAGGTCTCGTAAGCAGTGCAACTGAGCTTTGCTGCCGGTTAAGCCCAAGGTCCTCCTGCCAGCTAAAAGACAGAGAAAAAATGGCAGGCACTGTGTCCCAGCCTGGGAGTTATGCCCTGCTGAGGCCTCCGTTTTGGTAACTCTGCCTCCCAGTTGAACAAGATGGGGTCCTGCACAAGCTCTCCCACTTGCTATGGAATAGCCAATTGTATTGCAGAGGTTTGGAAAGAGAGAGTGGAGGAGCTGAGGTGCACAGTGTTCAGAGCTGGGCTCCCAGAATGTTGTTATTTCACCTGGTTGTCTCATCAGCAGTGCAGCTGAGCTTTGCTTCCAGTTAAAAGCCCAAGCCCCACCTGCTGGTTAAGACAGAAAAAAAAAGTTAAAAGTTACCTCCAGTCTGTGAGAGCTGGCTTTCAACAAGGGCAGGGGTCTGCAAAAGAGAAGTTTCCCGATCAGGGACATGTAGTCCAAACTGAGAGTCCTGTGCTGTGTCTTAGGGCTCACTGGGTGTGCAGCAGGCCCTGTTTAATTATCAATCCAGGCCTTCATTTTCAGAGAGAATTGAGAAGACGTGTGTCTAGTCTGCCATCTTGACTCCTCCCTGCCAAGTGCCGAGACTCCTCCCTACTTATGTAGGGTGGATACATATACATTGCAACCAAAATAAAGAAAATATTAAAAATAGACTTAATTACTGAGAAAATGTCCAAAAGAGTCAAGAAAATATAATAAGCAAGTCTAGTGTTCTGTGTGGCATGTAACATTGGAAAGACAGACCAGTGTGGATCCTTTTTCATTCTACACTGTCTTAGATTTCACGTGGGTTCAGTTTAACCAAACCAATTGCCTGGTTGCTCAGAGCACAAACACAGAGAAAGTGAATCTTCAGATGACAGGTCTGTATGACTTCCTTGAAAGACCAGTTTGCTTCTCATCTCATGCAGGTGTCTGGAATCCTGCACCCTCAGTGCTTGTGGAACCGGAACACTCTGGGAAAACAAGCAGTTATCCAAAACACAATTTTGCAGTTGTTTGGAGATGATAGTATGGGCTAATGAATCGACCATTTCTGAAATTGTGCAGAACTTGAGGTGTTGTGAAGACTTTTCCTGGCTGTTTGTGTTTTCCCAGCTCTGGGCATCTAAAGCATGTGCTTTGTCTACCACACATTTCCTTACAGTTGGTAATGTGAGTTAGACAATGTTTTCCAGATCTGGGGATTTAAGATTGTTGTATCTAATATTTAAAAGCTGGCACCACCAGAGGTTCACTGATTTTCTGCTCCTGGCTTGACCTCTGTCCAGGTTAGGGTGATTAATGGTTAATTAAAATTAACATCTCCTGAATGCTGCTGCTACCTCAAAACATCCTTCTCAAAAGATAAAACAGAACATGGTTTAAGAAAGCTGTTAAGTAATTCAGTTCAGTGCACTTAATTAATACTTTCTTCCTGGCTATGAGTATCAACGTCTAAATAAAAAAAAACCAAACTTATTGCTATCAAGTTGATTCAGACTCATAGTGACCCTACATGACAGAGTAGAACTGCCCTATAGAGTTTCCAAGGAGCATCTAGTGGATTCCAACTGCTGAGGTTATAGTTAGCAGCTAAAGCACTTAGCCATTACACTGACAGGGTTTCTTAAGAGAAAAACAGTTTTTCCACCAGGAACAAAGTACTGAGGAAATCGGTTTTGTAGGAACCTAGAACCTGTCTTTTGAAGGTGAGTCAGGTGTTAAGTATTTGTTTCACCCTCTCTGAGGCCAATGCTATGATAAAAGCAAATAGAAAACAAAACAAAAATAAAAGAAAAGAGAGGCTCATTGAGATTTGAATGCACTGAGTATAGATTCTCTACCAATAAATAGCTGCTGGGTAGGAGCTACTGTAGGCTTTTGTAAAATATGCAATTGTTTTTTTCTTTCTCCTGTAAAAGAATACTAGAAAGACCAAACTTGCTGCTATCGAGTTGGTTCTGACTGATAGTTAACACTATGAGACAGACTGCGGGGCTTCCATAGCTGCAAATCTTTATGGAAGCTGACTGCCACATCTTTCTCCCTCAGAGCTGCTGGTTGATTTGAACTGCTGACCTTTCTGTGAGCCAGGTTCCTAACCACTGCACCACTAGGGCTCCTTTTAAAAAAAGAAAAATGGTTAATTAAAACCAACCATTCTTATCTGCTCTTGAGAACAAAAAATATGATTGTTTTAGTCATTGCTGTGACTTAACCCAAAACCCAGTGCCATTGAGTCAGTTCTGACTCATAACCCTACAGGATAGAGTAGAACTGCCCCAAAGAGTTTCCAAGGAGCACCTGGTAGATTTGAACTGTTGACCTCTTGGTTAGCATTTAACCACTATGCCACCAGGGTTTCCTTGTTGTGACTTATACTCACAATATTAAAAGTGTGCCCTGGTGAGATCTGTGCTCTCTTCCTCTCCAACACAACTGCAAAACCAGAAAGCAGGAAACCACTGCCAGAATCTGTTCTAAGTAAGGTCCTGATGGCAGGAGAAGAGAACAGTCCAGAAGCCAGAGGAGTGGTGGGAGGGGAATGCAGCCAGATAGACCCAGCGTGTTACCTGCTGCCATGTTGGTTGCCCAGCTGCCTTTCACTTTTTTTTTTAATTTGTGATTGAAAGTGTACAATCCAATGTAAATTTGCATGCCTGCCCTATATGCAGCTCCTTTTGCTCTCCTTGCCCTGTGACAGCACACTCCTCCTTTCTGTTCTATACATGTCATATGCTGTTAACAATCTCCAGTTTCCTTCTCTCTGCCCTCTCCACTCCCCTCTAGTAAGAGGCCAGTGGGATGGCATGCTATGGATGCCTGGAACCATAAAGTACACACATGATACGGTCACATTCTGTCCCTGAGTCCAGTCCATTTCCTGTCCGAAGAGTTGACCTGAGTAATGATTTATGAACAGGGGCAGCATCAGGTCTAGGGGCTACGCTCCCAGGGAAATTCCCAGGCCTTTGGACCATCAGTTGCGGTATTTTAGTGGAGTTCTCATGGTGCACTGCTGTTTTTCTAGTGTTGCCTCGGGAACTCGACCTTGTGAACCCCATCATGACTGTCATTGCCTTTCACCATTTTTTACTGGCTTCTCCTCTTTGTTAAATCTACAAGTCCGGGATTTTTACCCCTGAGTAGCCAGGACTCAGGTTTTCTCTTGTTTATCTTCTTCTGTCCACTTCTCTATCCTTTAGCCCTTCTCTGCATAAAACAGTATGAGTCCTAGTTGGAGTAGAATTGGGAGAAGTCCATCTTTCTTCCTTAGAGAGTGAAGTAAGAATAAAAGGTGAGAC
The DNA here is from genome assembly GCA_028571685.1 of Heterohyrax brucei. Taxonomy (NCBI): domain Eukaryota; kingdom Metazoa; phylum Chordata; class Mammalia; order Hyracoidea; family Procaviidae; genus Heterohyrax; species Heterohyrax brucei. Next base: position 45,970,944 of record CM053152.1, read on the forward strand.
AAGGTGGGAGGTAAGTTGCTATCCCTGGTAACAGAGAGCCTGTAAGTATTCTTTGCTGAAATCATGCCTTCCTGTAAGACTAAGATTAAGAGAGAAAAGCCCTACCATCAAACGATGCGCAGCCATCTAGCTCTTTCTGATTACCCCACAGTGTGTTCCCTTTTCATTTTTTCTAAAACTGTACAATTAGCCATGGTAATGATCAAGAGCATTTGTATTGTTACATTCCAGGGATTTCACTTCATCAGCACAGAATGTAAAAATTTCCCAACATGGTCAAGCATGACTACGTGCAGATTCTGTGGATGGAACAGGTTGATGGAATTTGGCAATAAAATGTGTGTGCTATTCCAGTGAAGTTGATCTGCAGTATTTTATTTTTCTTAAAGCCCAGTGGCATCACATTATTTCAGGACAAGTTCTTGTTCTGTGTAGCATCCCTGCATATCTGGAACATCTTTCAGGAGATTATTTCAGAAGGATGGATGGCCTGTAAGTGGGTGTTCTCTTTGGCTGTCTTTTCTGACTGTCCACATTTTGTCTCCTGTCTCCTTTACTTAGGAGGGTCAAGAAGCACAGCATCATCCTACGGACACAGCTGTCAGTGAGAGTCCATGCCTGCATTGGTGAGTGACACCTGCAGAGGGGATACTTGTTGTCTATCAGTGATTCAACATGTGATGGGAAGTGGCTATTTATGGGGATACAGTCAATAAAATATTGATGCTTATGCTATTTCTTCAGGTTAACCCTAATCATAGATTGTTTAGGTCGTTGGTGAAGGTATTTATAGCAATTTTTGCAGCCCTGTTTCATCTAATTTCCTTAGCCATTTCAGCTTTCCTGTAGAGAGGTGGATGCTGAGGCCCTCGATGGTAGTCAGATGGTTGAAAAGGCAATCTTGGGTCCATGTGGGGTAGTGAGCAAATGTTCACTTGGGTCCATGTTCAGTGAGCAGATGTATTTGTGGTTCATAGTGGTTTGCTCACAGCTGCTCAGGCAGTCCAGTCACTGTAGCTGTTGGTGTCCCTAAATCCATTGATGCCTCTGCCTGTAGACATCAGTAGCATGGCAGTGAAATCAGTGATTTATGCTAAGTAGACAACCTTTGTGTGAACCGTCTCTAAAGCTGTGGCCAGATTTCCTCCTGGCTAAGTCAGAGCAACTGTGTAGTATCACAAAAGGAGAAAAAAGTTAAGATTCACTTTGTGCATGGAAGTTCCTGTTGTCTCGGTAATTTTACTTTTACTTAATGTGTATCGTGGCTCCAATTTGGGACTATAATTAAGAACAGCTATAGTAAAAGTTAGAATAGAGTATAAATCATTCTGTTGTGTCCCAGCCTATATATCTAGTGTGGTCTTTGTTGATGGGGTGGAAAGGATTATTTCCCTCTTCTTTGCTGGATGTCCAGGAATGGGGTTGGGGAGCGTATGCACATGGAAGATCATCTGTGCAATTTTATTTCATTTGGTGTGAAGTCTGGTGAGCCCACCAGTGCCTTAAGTGACAGCCTTTGTCTGAGTCTCTCTAGAGAGGGTTGTGAAGCCGACCTGTATACCTCAGAGGCTGGGAGATCAGGCACAGGGAGGGCTTGCAGTCTTGCTGAAAATAAAGTGCAATTTTTTTAGACTTTTGGCCAGTATTGATTGTTGTGTTCTCCAACTGGCTGTAGTGTGGAGAGGGTCTAAAGCGTAAGTGGGTACTTGATTATATATAGTTACATTTTTTTCTTTGCTGTGAGTTGAAATTGACTGGATAGCAATGGGTTTGGGTTTTGGGGTAAGATCTTTCCAGTCATTTCATATGTATAAATCAAGAAAGTCATATGTCTACCTCAAGAAAACGCCTGTCACCTGTGACTTGGATATACTCCCAACCCTCATCCTGGATCTAGGTCAAATCCTGTCACATGGCAAACGATGAATTCTGTTGAAGTAAAAATGTTGATTGAAATCATAGTAGCAGTAATTGCACAATGTAATGAATGTAATTGATGTCACTGAATTGTACATGCAAAAAACATGGAAATGGCAGATGTTTTGATATGTCTATACTGTGTACAAGTATAGTTTATGTGTATCACATATGGGGCAATCATACTCTTATCTCTAGGGTCTCAATGTGTCACACACGACATGATGGCTGTGGGCTTGATGTTTTTTGTTTATCATATATACCACTGGAGTTTTGTGGCATGAGTGTGAATTGGTATTTTCCAGGAATAGTAAGACAGTGGAAAACAAATTTACACTAAAAGAGATTAGATCAACATTTGAATGAGGGTGTCCTTGTAAGAAAATGCTCTGCTTTGTAGTGTGTGCTTAAATATTTCAAGTACAGAAGTATTTCTAGCTTCTCTGTCACTGACTTGCTGCATTAAGTAGTATCTGCTGTCTCCATGTAATACTAAGTCCCCATGCTGAGCACTGACAGCCATTCGGGGACATGTTCTACTGTTCCCTGACATTGATCTGTGTGCTTACAAAGTGAATGTGTTTGTTCCCAAACCTCCTTATGCCTCTTACACTTGTTGGAATTACATAATTTAATGAAATAGTACATAAATATTTTATAAACTGATTAACAAGTATAAAAAGTCACCGTTTCCTTGAAAATATATTGCCTATTTTGTGAAGATTCCAAGTTGGTTGCTAAAAAAGCCTGTCTGTCAAAGTTAGTTGTTGTGGCAGCCGTAAAAGAGGGGCAGGGAAACCGTTAAAATCCAGGATTCCATGCTCAGATTGCTTCACGAGCATCTTCAGTTCTTGCTTGATTATAAAGAAGCTGACATTAGAATCATAGACCGCATTATTGGAGTGGTTCATAAAAGTAGGTCCACATAGAATCCCACTGAATAGACTCAAAACATAGGTTATAGCCCTCAGTAGACTGAAGGCCTCTCTCCTTGTGACCTGTGAGCTGGTGACCAACAGTTCCTCACCTCAGGCAAACTGGGACAGCTGTCCACCACAGTTGTAAGTTAAAATAAAGTTTTAAGGTGTGTATGTGTCTGTCTGTGTCTCTCTCTGTGTGTATGTGCATTTAAGGGTCCTCTACTTTAGCTGACTTTTACCATTATTTGATGTAGGTCATATTATGTTGGATGATTGGATGAAAGGGGCTTGGTCTATAAATTCACTTCAGTACCCACAAAGGCAGTTTTTTCTTTTTATTGAAAACTGTCTTTCTCTTTCCATTTCCTATTATTGGCAGGATCTGGAACAGATTTATAGCAGTAGCACTAAAGATTATCCTTTGGTTATGTATGTACAATGGAATGTATGCATCTGTTTGTGAAGTGCCTCCTCCCATCGTGACATATTCTTACTCTTTCCAAATGACAATAGTAGATGGCTTTCTTGGACATGGACAAAACCAAACCTCGAACAATTCCCAGTTGAAATGACAAAGGAAAAAATGACAGAGTGGGGAGGTGAAGCCCTTTTCCACATTAGATGTTTAAGACTTTGTTTCGTTTCGAGGTTGTTTTCTGTCTTCTCCATATGAAAAGTAGGTGAATGATTACAGGCACTGGACACAGTGGCCACCGCCTTAGGCCCTCACACTGTATCTGCTACCTTAAAGACCTCCTTTCCTACCCCTGGATTGGACTGTAAGGATCCAGGATCTGCTTTTGTTTCATGGATTTAAAATGCTTTCAAGTAAATTTCTACAAAATAATATTGTCCTTTCTAAATCCTTTCCCTCCTCATTCCTCCTTTTATTAAGTGTAGGAATGTTTAGAATCCAGGACTGCATCTTGATGAATTGGAGGTGACATGTCTTTGGAATTCTCCAGTGTTAACTTTGGAACCCTGTGCCTTTCAGGATGAGAGAGAGGAGCGGAGCCTTCATGGTTAGCAAGAAAGCAAGCTTCGTGAAAAATGAAGACCAAGGGGGCTCTGCTTTGATGCTCGCAGCACGCAGCGGAGACAGGTCTTCTCTGATAGCCCAGCAGTTCTGAAGCATTTGGCAGGAGGTTGGAATGAGGTTCTGGTAGAGGGACAGACCCCAGGCTTCGTACCTCTATGCTCATCTCCACTGCAGTTTTTTTTCTTTGCACATTTTTAGTTTGACCACATGAGGTAACATATTGTAGCTAAACATTGCTTGACTTGCCTTTTTAATTTAACTTGTATTACTCAAAGAAATGAAAATGTCTGTGGTCATAATGTGGGCATGAATTTATAGATATAAAGGAAAAAAATCTACAATAGGCATGAGAAGACTGCATTTGATGAGATTAGCCAGTAAAAATAAAGTTTTGGGTCCCTGTAAGTGATCCTATTTCCAGACACCAGAGAAAATTTTCAGAGAGCCAACTGGCTGTGATGATAAATCTCATCCTAAAGATAAAGGGAGCCGAACTGTGGGATAAGGAATGGGATCTGGAATTTAAAAAATAGTCTTTGAAGTCATTCTCATCCTAAAGTTCATACAGATTTTCTACTGCCTGGCTTTTAAGGATGGAGCCCTGGTGCCATAGTGATTAAACACTCTGCCTCTTAACAGAAAGATCAGTGACTTTAATCCACTGACCACTCCATGTGATAAAAGTGTGGCCCTGTGGCAGTTTGCTTCCATAAAAATCTATAGTCTTGGAAACCCTGCATGGTAGTTCTGTGCATCTATAATTAACTCAGTATCAAGGGCTGTGGTTTCTGAGCTTTAAGACTTTTTGTTTGGTCCAAACCTTCCACGTTTTAATTTTCTGGAGCAGACCCCATCTTCCCATTAAGAAAAATAAATGCTGCTGGTTAATTCTCTGGGATCCAGAAGACCTAGACTTTCAAGTATCCAGCCTTGAGTTTAGTAAAAGGCAAAGAGTTGGCTAATGATACCAAAGTGTACTTTATGCTTGTAGCTATGAACACACAGCCAGGCACAGAGGATCTTCAGAGACAGCCTCCCAAAGCATACAAGATGTTGAGGTCAGTGCATGGAGATGGGGATTGTGGGGCAGATGCTGGCCGGGTGGCTGAAGTGCTAGGCTTTGCCCGATGTTAAATCTTATTGTTTCTTAAAAGTCAGAGCACAGGATAGAGACACAATGGCCACTGTTAAAGGCAAAAAAAGAAAAAAAAGCGCAGAAGAAGGTTGCTTCATCAGTTAATGCAGAAAAGTAGTTTGCAGCAACAAAAGCATCCACAAATGAGGCATCACTACATCATTTTCCTCTTGGGAGCTGTCAGGAGGCTACGTGCTCTGTACCATGCTGTTACAACAAAGATGTGAATTAAAAATGGTGGCAACGTTATGCAAAGTGAAATAAATTGGTCTTGAAAGGACAAATATAGTATATGAAATGTTTCAAACAGGCCAGTGTGTAGAGCCCCAGGTTTGTTAGTGGGTAATGGGCAAGTGGAAGAAGGGGTACAGGGGAGTCGTCACTGCTTAGGGGCCACTGAGCTTCTGTTGAGGGTGATAGAAAAAATTAGAAACAGATCATGGTGGTGAGTGAACAACATGATGCACATACTTGAATTGTATGTGAAACATGTTGAAATGGTGAATATTTTGTTGTAGGCAGCTATGTATTTACCACAATCAAAAATGCAAAATGTAAAAACAAATGAACAAAAATAGAATGGTGCATTTCTTCATGCACTTTCTGGTGCACGGATGACTCACTTCATATGCCATTTTACAGGAGGTGGCTCCCCAGGAAAGAGTGTTGACAAAGATCCTAAAGCTACTTGCAGTCTTCATAAGAGCGAGTCCTTGGACCAGTGCCATCTTTCATTGGTGGTGATGGAGGTCGTGTGTGTATGTGTCTGTGTGGCGGCTGCTCTGGACATTGAGGTGAAGTAGTGACCTCTCCAGTATCTAAACTCCTTCCAGCCACAGTGTAGGGAAGTCTGGGCATATGCGTTCAGAGGGTGGGAGTTGGAGTTATAACCCATAACCCTCCCTCCAACATATACTTTGTTCTGCCTTTCTTCTCTAGCTTGTGACTTGAGCATGGGACTCCTCTGTTCTCATTCATCTTGCCTGGGTTGAGGGTACCAGTCTCCCTGCCTCTCACTCTGAGTGTCTTTTCCTTCTCTGATCCAGAGATGAGGTGTAACTGGTTTGAACTGGTTTTATAAGACTGAGCCCTACTGGCTCTGTTTTCCAATGGGTTGCAGAGGGGCACTGACTTTGGCTCCTTATCAAGACCATATCTAATATGGTCCTTAAAACCCCAAACCAAGCCAGTTGCCAGTGGAGTGGATTCTCACTCCTGGTGACTCCATGTGTGTTGGGGTAGACACTTGCTCTGTGGAGTTTTCAGTGGCTGATTTTTGGAAGTATTTTGCCATACCTTTCTTCTGAAGTGCTTCTGGTGGACTTGAATCACTAACCTTTTGGTTAGCAGCCTGGTGCTTGGTGGTTTGCGCCACCCAGAGATGCCTGCTGTGGCTCTTACTGCCTCTCCACTCTTTGACAGTTTGGAATTTCCATTAAAACTAGGCATTTCCTTCAGGGTACAGCCAAATGCGTTGTTGACCCTCGTAGGCCTGGCAGTCCTTCAGTGAGGCACTATGGATTCTGAGTTACATGAAACCTGGACAGCAACATGGTTAGGCTGTATGCCTGTCTCCCTTGGGCTCTGTGGAGCCCTTCTGTTGTCCACTTGGTGGTAGATCCCACATGTTTACCCATGCGACTGCAGAAATCAAGAAACGCAGGATTTCTCTGGCTGGGAGACCTCCCATAGCCCCTGGGGCCATGCTTTCCCCTGGTGGGTCCCTTTGCTTGCTCTGACTCCAGACTTGAACCTGGCCCTCTTACTGATGGGAGGCTGCTCTACTCCTGTTCTGCCCCTCCCCTTCCTCCTCAGGCCAGGTGGGAGCAGGTTGGGGTGGAGCCTCTCCTTATCCTGTGCGTAGGTGTCACTGTGGTCAGGCTCACGTGTCTGGCCATGCTTGCTCCTGTTACCGTGGGGTATAGTGGATTATACTCCTTATTTTCTGTCCCTTGAACCTGGGGCCCAGATTCTGTACCCTGGAGTCCCATCTCCTCCTCCACTAACAGGGGCTGTCTTTCTGCGGAGACCCTTGGGTGACTGGGCTTTGCTTGGGTTTGAAATCCCCAGTCTCCTACTTGCCTTAGGAGACTTGCAGTGCCTTTTTTTTTTTTTAAACTCTCCTCCCTGTTACACCTCATCAAGTCTGTGAACTGTTTTTCTCTGGAATTTTGTTCTCTAGGTAAATACAAGCTCTGTGGGTTAATCAGATAAACCCACTCTCATACTCTGTTTTCTATTAACCTGTCACAGTTCCCAGGTGGCAAACCCACAGAATGCTCATGTTTCTAGCAGACCCTTGAGTCTGGCCTGGTGGGGGAGATTTCTTAGACAACTCAGTCAGTCAGTTTCTCTTGGTCTTTGTGGGTGGTTCCCTCTAAGGTGCCATATGGTCTAACAGTGATTGACAGATGTTCTGTTCCCAACAAAAAGAGGAATGGAAGAAAGGTTATAGGAAAGCTGTAAAATAGACTGACATTTGTTAAACTACGTAAGATGTTAAATGCTATGCCCACTGCTGTCTTATCTTTTCCTAAATGCTGTGGAAGAAAAGCCTGTCAGTTTGCTTTTGAAAAATCAGCATTGAAAACACTATTGAAGCATGGTTCTACTCTGACACACATGGGATCGCCATGAGTTAAAATTGACTCGATGGTGACTGGTTTAATTTTGTTGTTATTACCTCCTTAGGATGTTGTTACCATTCACCTCTAAGGGCCTTTGGGTGGTGGATACTGAAATTTGAGCATTGTCTTAGAACCATTATCAATGTATTTGCTTTACGTTGTCTTAATGATTGTTTACATCCTGGTCATTTAACAACCTGAAATGCTGTCAAAAAGTGAATTGACAATGGAGAATGTAGTCATATTGGTGGGGACACCCATGTTGTTGCTGTTCGTTGACCCCACGTGTGTGGACTCGAACTGTGCTCCCTAACGGTTTTCAAGGATGTGGCTTTTCCAAAGCAGCTTGTTAGGCCTGCCTTTTGAGACCTCTTTGAGTGGGTTTGAGCTGTCAACCTTTGTGGCTAGTAGTTGGGTGCTTCACCATTTGTGCCATCCAGCTGCCATCATATGTATATAACATCTGCATATATCTGTATCTATCTATCTCTCTATCTATACACACACACATATGTATGTCTGTGAATGTGTGTGTGCATACATACATATGTAAATATGTTGGGATACCTAGTACATATGTAGGGACATACAGAGGGATAAACAGGTGTTATAAGACTATCTTATACCCTATGCTGGCATATGCTGGCATTTAGACTCCAGAGTTGCTGTCCAGTGAAACTTAAGTTATATTCAGAAAACAGCATTTGGTAAGGAGACCATAGTGCTTTCGAACGATTTCTACTGCGTTTCTGCAAATGCCTTCCACTTGCAGGTCTGACCTGCCCATCAGGTGTGATGCAAGTCCTAGCGCCCACCACGCTATGCTACACCCATGGCTGTCCTCATAAAGAAACATCTTTGTTTTTGTCACAAAGCAATCAGAATGTGTTCTGGGAAGCAAAATGCTTTGTCTCATTACTGTACAGTTTGACATCCAGAGAGTATGGGAGCAGGAAGAGAAGGTGACTGGCTGGCAAATATCTTGCGACATGAAGCTTCTTTACAAATTAGGCCTCCATCAGTATATTTTACAAGGTCTTACTGAGACTCAGAGAAAACAGATTCAGGAAGGGTTTCTTTGGGCATTTTATCAATTTCTATTGTGTTGGAAATACCGATAGGAAGTATTTTAGCTTGGGAGAAGAATGTTTGAAAAGCACTTATAGTTCAGCAAACATATAATCAGTTAAAAATTTAAGAGGAAAAAAAAATTTGAAGAATTTCTTACAAGTGCTGTGGTTTCAAGTTCACATACAAGAGTAACAGGAATAGAATAACAAAGGAGAAAATCTAAAACATTTGATTATCCTGTTAGCATTGTTGAAAAAAGAAAATACTGTTGTTAATTGTGCACAGAGGATGTGGTGTATCAGTAATTCCAGCAACTGGATTGTAGCATGTATGGACAGGAATAAGCATCGTATCACAGGTATTTGGGGAAATGTCTGTGCAGGACCAGGTATAACGCGTTGACTCCAGGCAGTCGGCAAAACCCTGTTGGTGTGGTGGTTAAGAGCTTGGCTGCTGACTAGAAGGTTGGCAGTTCACCTCCACCAGGCACTCATGGAAAACTCTGTAGGGCAGTTCTGCTCTATTCTGTTGGGTCGCTGTGAGTTGGAATTGACTTGATGGCAGTGGGTTTGATTTGGTGGTTTTTGGTACTTCAGATTCCATGGTCAATTTAATAATCCATTTTAAAATTAGATACTGTTTGTAAAAGTATTTCAGAAGTTCCAGAATGCTGTAAAGATAATTAGTTTGAGAGGAACTCTGCTGAAAACTAGTAAAGCGATCTCTATTGTTTGCCCCTGCTGTTTTTTTTGAGTAACATGAACCCAGGTCAGAGTGACTTACGTTCGCAGTTTGGCCCTTTCACACTCACTGTTTTGCTGACCCTTACAAGCTGTCCACCGTATGGACAGGGCAGACACTGTGTGCCACAGGTGGGCAGGGGAGGGCGAGGTCACATGGCTGGAAGTGGAGGGAGGCTTGACCCTAGGTCTCTGGACTTCCTGACCAGGGTTTCTTGCATTGATCTGCTGCTTCTCTTTCTCTCTCTCTCTCTTTTTTTTTTTTTTGGTGTGAGTGGGAAGGAGGCAAAAGAACAAAATAAAATTCTTTATGTGTGTATTTATTGACTAAAACAGTGTTTCCCAATGAAGTTGCATGAGGCTGCATGAAAAAGTATTTTTGGTGAATATACTGGGAAATACTGCAGAGGCTTTAACTGTGAGACTTTTAATATAAGCTCCACTTGGGCAATGGTGATTATTCAACAATAGTTTAAAACTTTGTTTTTCATTTATTTAAATAATATTTTATTGAGTTTTGGTAAACGTTTATACAGAAAGTTAGGTTCTCATTTGACGGTTTCTACACAAATTATTCAGTGACATTGGTTTATCACCGTGTGTCAACATTCTCTTTAATTGTGTTCTGTTTGTACTTTCCAACACTCTAGTTTCCGTGTCCTCTTGTCTTTTTGTTTTTGCTTTTGAGAAACTGTTGACCCTCTGGTCGCATACTAATGTTTCTTTAAGTAGGACACCAATCTCACAGTAAGATCTTGTATTTTGTGTGTCACTCTGCTGTTTTGCTAAAAGTTGATCTTGCGATAGGCTCCATTTGAAGAGTATCTCAGGGCAGTAGTCTCAGGGGTCCTCTGTTCCCTATTGCTCCAGTTTTTCTGACTTTTTCAACAGTAATTTGAGCTCTCTGTATTTCTGTCCCATTCTTTCCAGGATCGACTGTTGTGGCCCCAGTCAGAACAGCCAGTGATGGCAGCTGGACACCGTCTAGTTCTTCTAGTCTCAGGGTAGATGAGGTCGTGGCTTGTGTAGACTAGTTTCTTCTGTCTGCTGTTGGGTTGCCGTCTTGGTGCTTAGCTCCTGGTGAGTTGAGATGTGCAGTTTTTTCTTACGTGGTTGCTCACAGACTTTTAGGATCCCCTGCACTACTCATTTCCCTAGGATGCAGGTCATGACTTCTGTGAGTTATGTTATGCCAGTTGACTGAGTTGTCCCATGACACTGTGGTCCTGATCCTTCAAACTCAGAAAACCAGTGTTGGAAGGTATTTGGTTGTGTCTGAAAACTATTCAGTGAACATGTGTTCCTGTACCTGCACCACATATTTGTATTTTCACACACTTGTAGATGGTTTTGGAAACCCTTGTGGCGTAGTGGTTAAGTGCTACATCTGCTAACCAAAAGGTCATTCACATTCGCCAGGCACTCCTCAGAAACTCTGTGGAGCAGTTCTGTTATGTTCTGTAGGGTTGCTGTGAGTTGGAAACAGCTCTGTGGCACTTGTTGTTATAGATACTTGGATCCATTCTTACCTGTGTACCCGTCTGTGCCTGCCTACATATAAGTTTGCCTGTAGCCATGGAGATGTGCTCTAGCATCATCGTGACTTCGGTTGTGCTGTGCTTCTGCATCAGCAACTGACACTCCTTTTCCCATCACTCAAAATAACTAGTCTCTGCTGTATAAAGGCAAACCCTGGTGGCATAGTGGTTAAGTGCTACGTTTGCTAACCAAAAGGTCGGAAGTTCAGATCCACCAGGCACTCCTTGGAAACTCTATGGGACAGTTCTACTCTGTTCTACAGGGTCACTGAGTCAGAATTGATTTGATGGCACTCTATAAAGAGTACTTTCTCCATCCCTTTCTCTTCCTGGTAACTACCAGTGAGTGCTGGACTCTCTATTTTGCTATTCTTCTTATAAAAGAGGGATCATATGATATTTGTCCTTATATGCTTAACTTATTTAGCGTTATGTCCTCCAGGACCATTCATGTTTTAATATTTTTCATGGTTTTCGTTGTTGTTCTGTATGGTTATATACTAATCTGTTTGGCCTTTCCTCTGTTGATAAACACTTGGGCTGTTTCTATTTATTTGCTATTGTGACTAAAGCAAGATGAATGTAGATGTGCATTTGTTTGTTTATATCATTACTTTTAAGTCCTTAGGGTATATCACTGCTGCTGACAGATGAATGTTGGGAAAAAGCAGAGAATACCAGAAAGATGTTTCCATGTGTTTTATTGGCGTTCAACTGTGTGAATCTTAACAAATTATGAGTAACATTACAAAGAATGGAAATTCCAAGTCACTTAATTGTACTTACGTAGAACCTGTATATAGACCAAGAGGCAATTGTGCTAACAGAATGAGGGAGTACTGCGTGATTAAAAATCAGGAAAGTTTTGCATCTGGATTATATCTTTTCACCATACTTGTGCAGTCTGTATGCTGGACAAATAATCCAAGAAGCTGGACTTTATGAAGAGGAATGTGGCATGGGGATTAGAGGAAGAGTCATCATCAATCTGGAATATGTAGCTGGCACAACTTCGCTTGCTGTAAGTGAAGAGGACTTGAAGTATTTACTGATGAAGATCAAAGACTACAGCCTTCAGTGTGGATTATACCTCAACATAAAGAAAACAACAACCCTCAGTACTGGACCAGTAACTGACATCATGGCAAATGGAGACAAGATTGAAGGTGTTGGGGATTTTATTTCACTTTAATCCATAATCTGTTCTTATGGAGGCTGCAGTCAAGAAATCAAATGAGGTATCACATTGGGCAGATCTCTTTTTACGTGTTGAAAAGCAAAGATGTCACTTAGAGGAAGAAGGTGTACCTGACCCAAACCATGGTATTTTCAGTAGCCTCATATGCATGCAAAACCTGGATGAGTAAGGAAGACCAAAGAAGAATTGATGCCTTTGAGTTACAGTGCTGGCAAGGAATAGCGAGCATACTATGGGCTTGCAGAAGAAATAAGGAGTGTGTCTTGGAAGAGTGCTCTTTAGAAGTGAGGATGGTGAGACTTAGTCTGATGTACTTTGGACGTGTTATCAGGAGGGACCAGTCCCTAGAGAAGGACATCATGCTTGGTGGCAGTTGTGGGTCAGTTAAAGAGAGAAATACCCTCAATGAAGTGATTGACGCAGTGGTTTGTGTGCTCAACCAGTGATTCTGAGGTTGGCACTGGACTGGACAGTATTTCATGCTGTTGTTCACAGAGTCACAGTGAGTTGGAACTGACTGACTGGCACTTAACAACAGTGGGGTACATACCTAGGCATGGGATTGCTGGCTTATAGCGTAGTTCTATTTCTAGGTTTTGGAGAAGGCTCCATGCTGTTTTACATAGTGGTTGTACATTTTATAGTCCTACCATCAAAAGAGGAGGGCTACAGTCTTGCCACATCCTCACCAACATTTGTTCTTTTCCTTTTTTTTTTTTTTCAATCAGTGCCATTTTAGCTGGGGCAAGATGGTGTCTCATTTTAGAATTGATTTGTAGCTGCTTCTCTTATTAGGCAATTTCATAGCATCTTCAGTCTTTTTCTAGATATGTGCTGTGTGATTGGAGAGACCAGTGCAACCCTCTGGTTTGAAAAATCCGAGAATTCATGACAAAATGTTTAAATGAATGTCTTTCAAAATGTTTTCTGTAAGTGAAGTTTCACCAGGCTTCAAAGAACAATGTTTCAGCTGAGTTCTGGTGTGGTTCACTGATTGCCTTGGGGGGAAAGTAAATCCGCTGAGGAAAACGAATTTCTTCCTTAAAGAGCTGACTGTGTTTAGTAATGCAGTTCAAGTTCCTTCTTCCAAGCTAGGTTACTGACTCCAGGAGACAGAGCTGAAGCTTTCCAATATACCTTTGAGGCTTCCATCCTGACACAGGGCTTCTCCTTTCAGATTTTGAGTCATAAAGTTCCTGAAACTCTTGGCTCTTGACTGATTAGAACTATTCACTGTGGCCTCCTGGGTTTAGGAGCTGCTGGAAAGAACAGGAGAGTTCTAGGCTGTAGGCTGCAAATTCCCCCCAACCCCTAACTCAGAGACTTGGTACATGGTTAAGATTTCTGTGCCTGAACAGCATTTGAACGTGGACTGCTTTTGTCCTGCACAGCAGTGAGTCTGGTCTACAAAAAAAGACTCTATCTCATTTGTTAACTAAAGAAAACAACTAAAAATGTTTCTTAAGTTTAAATCTGCTATTTCAGTAGTGAACTTCTTTGCTGTTTTTCTCAGGAAAAATTAAGAGTTGATAAATAGAATGTGAAAGTTTATATAAAGTAAAAAAAAAATTGTGAAAGTACTTCGAATTTCATTTGGAAGAGCATTTCAAGGAGGGCTTTGGTTCTGTTACGTATTGCACATGAATCTGGAATGCTACTGCTGGGAGTGTTTATGTCAAGGTGGCCTGGATGTGAAGACTGTGGCCGTGGTTCCCCAGAGTGACCTAGGTCTCTTGGCCTGAACCTGGGGCCACTCTGGAGCTGTGAGCATACAAGGTCTGACAAGTTTGCGAACTTGCCACCATGTGCTTATGTTGGTAGCACTGTACAAACAACTTGGTAAGGTTTCATTACCTTGGTATATCAGTGTCTCACAGCTGTGTCTATGTTGATGTGTGATGGTGTCTTAGTGAGTGGCATTACTGTTGTATGATTTTGTGTGCCATCATGAGAATGTCAGAGCTTGAATTACAGCAACAAACACTGAATTTGTTAAACTTGGCAAGAATGAAACTGAAATCAGGAACATGTCAGTCCATGTTTATGGGGATAATACCATGAAGACGATGACAGTATACAAATGAATTAAACATTTTTCTGGGGGTGGACCGTGATGAGCAGAACTGATGAAAACATTACAAATATTTGTTGAGTTGTATGTCAAAATCATCATCTGACTGCAAGAAGCATAGCAGACCAAGTCAACATTGATAGAGAAACAGGAAAATCTTTCTTTTCTTTTTTTTTTATCATGATTGAATGAAAATGTACATTCCCATATAAATTCACATGCTCACCTATATGCAGCTCCCACTTCTCTCCCTGTCTGGTGACAGCACACCCCTCCTCTCTTCTCCATACATGTTCTGTCCTCTCAACAGTCTCCTATTCCCTCTTCTCCACCCACTCCCCTTACTCCAGCAACAGGTTAGCAGGATGACATCCTATAGATGCATAGAATCATACAATTCCCACAAGAAACAGTGACTCTGCATAGCCACGTGTAATCCATTGCTGTCTGAAAAGTTGAACTTCATTATGATTTATGGACAGGGGCCACATCAGGGTCAGGATCCATGCTCCCAGGGAAACTCCGAAGCCCCTGGACCATCAATTGTGGTCTTTGATTGAAGATCTCAAGGTGCACCCCTATTTGTTCTCTTGTTGCCGGTGAGACTGCACTTTGTGAGCTCCATCGTGGCTATCACTGGTGGTGGATGGGCACCATGTGGTTCTTCCGGTCACAAGTTGATGTAGAGACCCACTCATGTGGGTCTCTCTATCTTCTGAGTTCTCTTTTCCCCATGTCGTTCTTGTCCTCAGTGATCATCCGTTCCTGCTGAGTTGGGACCATTTGCTGTACCCTCAGATGGCAGCTTGGCAGCTTTTAAGACCCCAGACACCACTCTTTGATGAGGAGTGCAGAGTCCTCATTAGCAAAACACTAGCTGTGCTATTTGGCCTCGATTTCACCGAAGAGCATGGTCCTGGCCCCCTTTCGCAGCTACTTGGTCCTTGCAATATTGGGTTAAGATGGGAGGAGTACTCAAATTGTATTGAAATCCAGTTATTATTGATCTTCTTTCTAATGTGTGCTGTCACCAATTTTACCCAACCAAGTTTCTATTAACTAATCTAAACCCTCCTCCCTCCCCCTCTGTCCCTCCCTACCCTTGCAGCCATCAAAGAGCCTTTTCTTCTATGCATGAGTCTGTTTTTAAGTTCTTATTGTAGGGGTCTCATACAATATTTATCCTTTTATCACTGACTACTTTCACTCAGCACAATGTCCTCCAGTTGAAACCAGATTAAGGGATGTTTCCTGCTATCATCAGTGTTCTTTATCATTGCCTAGTGTTCCATTGAGTATATATACCGTGGTTTACCTATCCATTCCTCTGTTGTTGGGCATCTGGGTTGATTTCATCTTTTTGCTGTTGTGGACTGTACTGCAATAAACATTTGTGTGCATGTATCAGTTGGTGTGAATGGCCTTGATTCCATAGGATATATTCCAAGCAGTGGAATTACTGGGTCAAATGGAATATCTAGATCATTTTTTTTGAGAGAGTGTCAGATTGCTTTCCAAAGAGGTTACACCATTCTGCAGTCCCACCAACAGTGTAGGAGAGTTCCAGTCTCCTCACTGCCTCTCCAGCATTTGCTGTTTTGCGTTTTTTGGATCATGGCCAACCTCGTTGGGGTTAGATGGTATCTTCATTGTCGTTTTGATTTGAATTTCTTTGATAGCTAATGATTGTGAGCATGTCTGCATGTGTTTTTTGTCTACCTGGATCTCCTCTTTATAGAAGTGTCTGTCCATCTCCTTTGCCCATCGCTTAATTGGATGATGTATCTTTTTCTTATTGATATTTTATAATACCTTATATATTATGGAGGTCAGATGTCGGTCTGACATAGAGTTGCCAAATGTTTTTTCCCATTCAGAAACAAGAAAATCTTAACTGAAAATCATGGCATTAGAAAGGTTTGTGCAAAAATGCCCCTGAAGAGCTCACCAATGAACAAAAACAAAAGAGAGCTCAAGTTTGCCGAAACCTCTTGGAGAGGCAAGACAATGTTTTGGGCCAATGTTTGTTTGGTATCACTGGTGATGAAACATGGGTGTACCGATACAACACTGAAACAAGGACTCAAAGTGCACAATGGAAGTCAGCCAATTCTCCATGACCAAAAAAGTTTCATCAGTTCAAATCAAGAGTCACAATGATGTTACTAACTTTTTTATCAGAGGGATTGTTCATTATGAATTTGTACCGATGAAACAGTTAACTAAGTGTACTGTTTGGAAGTGCTGAAAAGGCTACATGAAAAAGTTAGACAAAAATGACCTGAGCTTTTCTTCAACAACTGATGGCTCTTAAAGCATGACAGTGCACCAGTTCACACAGCACTGTCTCAGAGGGACTTTTTAGCCAGTAAACAAATAACTGTAATGAAATTTCCTCCTTATTCACCTAATCTGGGCCCCAGTGACTTTTTTGTTTACCCAAAGTTAAAGGAAATAATGAAAAGAAGACATTTTGAGGACATTCAGTGCATCAGGGGTAATGTAACGACAGGTCTGATGGTGATTCCAGAAAAAAGTTCCGAAATTGCTTTGAAGGGTAGACTAGGTGCTGGCATCAGTGCATAGCTTCCCAAAGGGAGGTCTTTGAAGGTGGCAGTAGTGATATTCAACAGTGAGGTATGTAGAACTTTTTCTCCCATGAGTTTGTGAACTTAATTGTCAGTCCATGATCTTCTCAACAACCTCTTGAATGAGTCACTGTTCACACTTAATACATGAGGCAACTGAGGCATCCAGTGATCTCCTGCTCACCTTCCCTCCTTAATGTCGCAAAGGCAGGTTTACAGCATAAGGGAACATCACACAATACCAAGAATCACTACCTGTGAGAATGGTCCTGTTTTGGAGTATGTGGTCGAGCTGAGTCATCCAGCTCTACCTGACTCCAGGGCTTTCTGTTCCATCTCCCTACTTTGTTGCCTCCAGATACTAGGAGCTGCCTGGGAGGGAAGTTCTCTGTGCCCCAGACTCTAGAGAAAGATCTGCTTCTGAGAAACTGTGTGACCTTAGACAAGTGACCTCACTGCTCTGAGCCTCAACATCCTCGTTTATCCAAAGGAAATGATAATATTTCCTTACTGCATTATTATGCAGATTAAATAAATGTCATTGATACTGGATCCATTTTTTTTTTTTTTAATAAAGGGCTTATCTTACCTGTTGGTTTGCAGGCTGAAAAAATGGGCAGAATGGGATAGTGTTTGCTTTAGATTCAGAAAAACTGTGGTTCAAATCCTAGCCTAGATTCTGTGTATATAAAAATGTGTTACCTAATCTTTTTAGGTCTATTTAGGAGGAGTACTGGTGGAACAACAGTTAAAACTCCTGACCGCTAGCCAGAAGATCGGCTGTTCAAAACCACCAGCCACTGCATGAGAAAAAGATGCAGCAGTCTACTTCTGTGAAGATTATAGCTTTGGAAACCCTATGGGCAGTTCTGCTGTGTCCTGTAGGGTTGCCAGGAGTCAGAATTCAACTGATGGCAGTAGGTCAGCTATTTATAACAGTGAGGACAAGGGTGTCCTGGTGCCTCCCATCTGGCATCGATGTAAATTTTAAGGAGATAGTGTGTATATATGTCCAAGCACAGTGTCTGGCACCTGCTGTGCCCTGGGCAGATGCTGGTGAATATCATCATCATTGTCATCACCAAGAAGTTTTATTGTGTTAAGAATAATGCTACAGCAGAGATTGAAATATAGTTTGTACCTTGAGGGTACAGATGTAGTCCCAGAGACAGATTTGACTTAGACAAAGCGCATCATGATCCAACTGTTGAAGGACCTTACCTTCCTTATTCAGCACCAGATCACAGAATTGTATTCAATATTAAACTGTGCCAATAAATTGTAAAAGTCTTAAATATGAGACATGTAATACATAACTCATGTGTTTAAAGTGTGTTTTAGCAGCAGCTCTTTTGTGAGCAACAGATCCATTTGAAGCTGTAGGTCAAGGAAGTCTCATTAAAATTTCATTTGACCTCATTAACAGGGGTTGCCAACTCAAGGCTTGAAGGGCCCATGTTTCTGGAGAATTGGGGTCGCTTTTATAGTTCTCTTCCCTTCAGTTACCCTGTTTTTGATACATTTGAGAATGTTCCTGTTTTGGTGAGTACCAAATAGCATGTTTTTTTTTTTTCCTGAAATATTCTCAACATCATTGAAATTAAATACCTTTTGTGACATTGTAGGCAGGCATCTCGTTACCGTTCTTTGTTCTCTCATAGCCTTCCCCAGGGATAGTGGAAATGGACGGTAATGCCCAAAGCACAGGTGCTTAGGCATTAGTGACAGGGAGTGAAAACACTGTAAAATAACACAAAGTGTCCAGTTAAATTTACAATTAAAGGTTGAAAAATTATGCTTTAATTTATGACAATAACCAAACAAAAGAGCTGCTGAGGATTTGCTCCCTTAGTGTAGAGGTTTAAGATCATGGTTTCTTGGGATACTACAGTCAGTTGACCTAATAACATGCCTAGTGCTTCTCTCCTACCTGCATTTTCCGTGCACAGTGCCTGGGATCAATACCCATCCGAGGCACCGCAGGTGGTCTCTGTTTGCCTGGAGCAACAGAGGAAGGTGAGTCAGGAGTAGGAGGGGGGCAAGTGGACTGTTTGGCTCCTTGTCTCCATGAATAGCTGCCTACTCTGCCAAGAGACTACAATAACTGTATCATGCCTAGCTGCCATTACTGAACATTTCGATCAAAGGTTCTATTGCAGAATCCTGATCAAAAGCAGGGAAATGTAGAGCAGAATTTGAAATTTTCATAGAGTCCTTAATTTCTGGAGCCACGGAGGCTGGATAAACCTCAAAGTTGTTACTCTGAGATAATCCGGAAACCTTTAATAACAACAACAACAAAATCCCCTGAAGTCTTAAAACCAAAGAGTAGTTGAGCTTAACTAGTAAAAATATTTACTTGAAACTTTATGCTGTTTTGAGATCTATATGGGATCAGAAAGACAACAGCAACTCAAAGGATTAGACAGGAAACTAAGAGGGCAATGGGTTTATGTTAATAGGAGAAAGAGAACTCAGAAAAAGAGGGTGAGAATGGTTGTGTAACTCAAAAGATGTATTCAACGTGCCTGACCTGTGTACACTGAAACTTGAATTGGTGTATGTTTTTGCTGTGTATATCCTTAACAACAAAATAACTCAAGTTATTTAAAAAAATGAAAAAAGTGCTCTAAGCACTTATAAAAAATATTCTGATATCAGTTGACTTTTACAAATGCTCACAAATCTATACCTAAAGAACAGTCTTTGTATTTGTTCTTCCCAAAGCAAATATGCTAGTGATGGTAAACTTCCACCATACATGTGACAGTAGTTGTGCCAGTTGACTCAGTACTTGGAGAGTTTCTTCCGTGAGATCATGTGTTGGCCTCCGTCTGCTCATCTTCCTGCATTCAGCTGGTGGCTCAGCGTATCCTGAGCACTGGGCATGGGCCCTGGGCCTGGCAAGAATTAACTAGATACTTCTCTTCTTCTCCAGACATTGGCTCCAAGGCCTCAGAGGCCATCAGGAAGCAATAAAGAGTACCACTGAGCACTCACACCATATCAGAAATCCATAAAGACAATTGCCAGTCCATTGTTTTTAGATGTTGTTGAGTGGGTTCTGACTCATAGTGACTCCATGCACATCAGAATAAAACACTGCCCGGTCCTGCACCATGACCACAGTCATCGTTGTTATGCCTGATCCCGTTGTTGTGGCCACTGTATCAATCCATGTCTTGGGGCGTCTTCCTCTTTTCCCCTGACTCTCCACTCTAGTAAGCATGATGTGCTTCTCCCGGGATGGATCCCTCTTGACAACGTGTCCAAAGTATGTAAGATACAGTCTTGCCGTCCTTGCTTCTGAGGAGCACTCTGGTTGTACTTCTTCCAAAACAGATCTCTTCATCCTTTTGGCAGTCCATCGTATATTCAGTATTATTCTCCAACATCACAATTCAAAGGCATCAATTCATCTGACATCCTTATTCATTGTCCAGCTTTTACATGCATAAGATGCAATTGAAAATTTTACCGTGGCTTGATTCAGTTACATCTTAGTCTTCAAGGTGACATCTTTGCTTTTCAACACTCTAAAGATGTCTTTTGCAGCACATTGCCCAGTGCAATGCATTTGTTGATTTCTTAATTGCTGCTTCCGTGGATGTTGATTCTAGTTTCAAGTAAAATGAAATACTTGACAACCACAGTCTGTTCTCCATTTATCATGATGTTGCTTATTGGTCCAGTTGTGAGGATTTTTATTTTCTTTATGTTGAAGTGCAACCCATACTGAAGGCTGTGATCTTCAATCTTCATCAGTAAGTGTTTCAAATTCTCTTCATTTCCAGCAAGCAGGGTTGTGTCATCTGCGTAATGTGGGTTGTTAATGAATCTTCCTTCAATCCTGATGGCATGGTTTTATCTAGTAGAGCTTCTTGGATTATTTGTTCAGCGTAAAGGTTGAATAGTTATGGTGAAAGGATACAACCCTGACACACACGTCTCCTGACTTTAAACCATGCAGTATCCCCTCATTCTTTTCAAATAGTTTCCTCTTAAGCCATATGCACATTCCTCATGAACACAAGTATTCTGGAATTCCCATTCTCTATAGTGTTATCTGTAATTTGTTATGATCCACACAGACAAGTGCCTTTGCAGAGTCGATAAAACTGAAGTAAACATCTTTCTGGCACTGCTTGCTTTCAGCCAAGATCCATCTGACATCAGCAGTGAAACTCCGGTTCTGAATCTGGCTTAATTTTCTGGCAGTTTCCTGTCAGTGTACTGCTGCAGCTTGAATGATCTATAGCAAAATATTGCTTGCATGTGATATTAATGATACTGTTTGACAATTTCTGCATTCAGTTGGATTATCTTTCTTGGGAATTGGCATAAATATGAATCTCTTCTTGTTGGTTGGCCAGGTAGCTGTTGTCCAAATTTCTTGGCATAGACAAGTGAGCACTCATTTGTTGAAACTTCTCCATGGTTATTCCATCAATTACTGGGGCCTTGTTTTTCACAAGGGCCTGCAGTACAGCTTTGACTTCTTCCTTCCTTACCATTGATGCCTGATCATATGCTACATCTTGAAATGGTTGAATGTTGACCAGTTCTTTTTGGTATAATGAGTCTGTGTGTTCCCTTCATCTTCTTTTGATGCTTCCTGCATTGTTTTTCTTTTCTTTTTTGTTTTTCCTTGTAGAATTCCTTCACTGTTGCAAATCGAGGCTTGAATTTTTTCTTCAATTCTTTCAGCTTGAGAAATACAGAGTATGATCTTTCATTTTGGCTTTCTGTCTTTATCTCTTTGTATATGTCATTACATGTCTCTTTGAGCTGCCCTTTGAAATCCATTTAGTTTTTTTACTTCATTATTTCTTCCTTTTGCTTTAGTAACTCAACGTTCAAGAGCGAGTTTTAGGGTGTCTTCTAGTACCCAGAAAATGCTGGTGGCATAGTGGTTGAGTGCTATGGCTGCTAACCAAAAGGTTGGCAGTTGGAATCCACTAGGCATTCCTTGGAAACTCTACTCTGCCCTAAAGAGTAGGAATCAACTCTATGAGTTGAAGTCAACTCTGCAGCATTGGGTTTGGTTTTTGGTTTTCTGACATCCAGTTTGGTCTTTTCTTTCATTCCTGTCTTTTTAATGACCTCTTACTTTCTTCAAGCTGGAATCAACTGAATAGCACCTACAACAACTTGCTTGATTCATGTATGATGTCTTTGATGTCATCTGCAGCTCGTCTGGTCTTTAGGCATTAGTGTTCAACATGTCAGTTCTGTTCTTGAGACAGTGTCTGAGCACAGTTGGTGTGTACTCCAGGTTGTACTTTGGCTGTGATGGACTTTCTTTAATTTTCTTCAGTTTCAGTTTGAACTTGCATAGGAACAGTTGGTGGTCTGTGTCATAATCGAAACCTGGCTTTGTTCTGACTGATGATATTGAGCTTTTTCAACATGTCTTTCTAAAGATGCAGTTAATTTGATTCCTGTGTATTCTGCTTGATAAGATCTCTGTGTATAGATGTCATTTATGTTGTTGGAAAAAGGTGTCTGCGATGAAGAAGTTGGTGGTCTTGAAAAATTCTATCATGTGATCTCCAGCATTGATTTAATATCAAGGCCATATTTTCCAACTACTGATCCTTCTTCTTTGTTTCCAACATTTGCATTCCAATCTCTGGTAATTAATAATGCATCCTGATTGCATGTTAGGTCAATTTCCGACTGTAGAAGCTGGGAAAAATCTTCAATTTCTTCATTTTTTGCCTCAGTGGTTTGTGTGTAAATTTGAATAGCAGTTGTAATAACTGGTCTTACTCTTAGGCGTGTGGGTGTTATCCTAGCAGTGACAGCATTGTACTTCAGAATAGGTCTTGAAATGTTCTTTTTGATGAATGAAATGCCATTCCTCTTCAAGTTGTCATTTCCTGGCACAGCAAACCATGTGGTTGTTTGATTCAGAATGACCAGTTCCAGTCCATTTCAGCTCACTAATGCCTAGGATATGGATGTTTATGCATTCCATTTCAGTTTTGATGATTTCCAAATTTCCTATATTCATAACTTTGTACATTCCATGTTCCATTAGGGACTTGGAAAAGGAGCTTCACAAAGCTGTCCCTTTGAGAAATTGCCAAGGCCAGTGTGTGTTACTGCTGGACGGTATAGACTTTCTTTGATGGAAAATAGTGGAATCTTGAGGAGAGCATTTTCAAATAGTTGTGTCTAGACAGCCTCACTGAGTACCTGGAACAGCTCATACCCAACTTCAAAAGGGCTGGCTGAACTGCTGCTGGTGTGCGCCCACAGCTGGTGTTTGTATCGAGATAGTGATTCCCAGGAGGAGCTTCACTGTAAGGGTTCCCTTCAACATTTGCAGTTCAGTTCTTTCTGGCCTTTGCCTGGACTGTTTGTCTGCTCCATGCTACTGGGTTTGGCTCGGGGGAGCTTGGAGAGTGGAATTCTGTGTCTGGTCTCCACTGTGGACAAGGCAAGTGATCACTGACCTGGGCTTTTGAGGCAGGCCTTTTGATGTCACTTCACAGGAAGTTGTGCCTAAAATTCAAGCTTAAATATATGCAATGTGCCAGTTTTATTTATTTTTTTTAAACAATGTTCTTTTGACATTTTGTTTTTCTTAAACTGAATAGCTTGAGAGCCAAAAAATGCAACTGTCCTAGAAGAGGTCCTGTCCAGGTCTTGGGGTCCAGACTGTAGTGGAGGGTGTTAATTCCTCTTCAGGGATGATGGTAGGTGAGGAAGGAACATGGGGGGTGGATTCTAATCTTGGAGCCAACATTTTCAGGCAGCTAGACCTGGGACATGATGTTGACTTATTCTAAAGTGGGGAGCCTTGTGTTCTCTTTAAAAGCCACCAAAGGGAGTATGAGCTGTAAAGTTATCAGAGGTCAAGCACTTGGCACCTGGTAACCTTGCAGGATTGTATCAGCATGAGCTTTGTTACTGTTACTGTCAAAGTTTAAGAAATTCTGATGTTAGCACAAAGATATTACTGTCATTTATGTTACTATAATATGAGAAATTTCCAGAATTTCAACTGGCAAAGAAAATAATTTGGTAACATTTATTAAAATGCTTAATATGTTCAAGGCAATGGGAGGTTTGACTTCATCCAAAGGTGCCTTGGAAGAAAGGCCCACAATGTAGTTTGAAAAAATCAGCCATTGAAAATCATATGGAATATAGTTCTACTCCAGCATACATGGGGTGCCATGAGTTGGAACTGACTTAATGGCAACTCATGGCATTCACAGCATATTTAAGTAATATAAAGGAAACAAATAGACACGTAAGTATCTTCAATACAAATAGGGAGTGGTTCCATCCATTCCGTAACTGACTACAAGCTGTAGGCCTTAAAGACTCCAGCTCTCCCCCAAGTTCTGGATCTGTTTTTGAAAAGTATGCTGTGTCTACTGGATGTCTTAGTGTCATCCATAGTCCAACTCATATCTTTTAGGTTAATAATCCCCTCTCCCATATCCTTCTTCCCAGCTGTCTCCTCTGTTGGTGGTGAGCCCCTGAGGGCAGTGACTCGGGTCCACCTCTCCTCGTATCCCCAGTGCTTTTAGAACCACAAACTGATCATTCACTTCTTCTCCAGTTGTGCCACACATCTGTGTCCTGTTTCTTGGTGAGACTATGTGATCCTTAAGGTTTGGCCTGGAGTCTGTTCTCTCAGAAGTGGAGAGACAGGGAGCCCCAAAGAAGGGAGACTGGGGTTTCTAAGAGCCGATCATAGAACTGTCCTGAACCTACATTTCCCTAGTTGAACTTTGGGGCACAGTTTATTTTAAAATTGGAGAATTCAGTTACTATTTTTCTCTTTAAAATTATAGTTACATTGAATTTTTCCTTTGATCTTTGTTCCCTCCCCCCTGAAAGACATGTATTCATAAGGTATGAATTATATTCCTAATTTCTCTCTTGATTCTGTAGGGTGCTGTGTTTTTCTAACTTTGCCGTGATTCTTAAACTGGACTAGATTTAAAGGAACAGCTAAACAGAAAAAAAAAAAAAAAGAGCTTTCACATGCTTTTTGAAGTTTGGATGTCTGACTGTCATCTACAATGACAGTTTCTTAGACGTAAACAGAAAATAGATGAAATGTTTCTTTGTGGCCGTAGCTCAGCCTCATAAGAAGGCCAGGAAGTCAGAGTAGGGTGGCAGTTTTCTCTGACTATTCTTGCTCTTCACTTTGTATCTTTTAGGTCAATAGTCCCATACATAGGAATATTTCATAGTGAACGTACATGTTGTGTTCTTGTTATTAGGTACTGTTGAGCCAGTTTTGACTCATAAGGACCCTAAAGGACAGAGTACTGATGGATTTGAACTGCTGACCTTCTTGGTTAGCAGTTGTAGATATTAACTATTGTGCCATCAGGGCTCCACAATCATTATTTATTGTCCTTTACTGGAGTATTGAATTTTAAAAGTGTGTTCAGTATACAAGTAGACACTATGATAATGTGGCTTGGATTTTCACTTTTCTCTTATGTGGCTGCCTCTCAAGGGAACCCTTATGGTCCCATTCCTCTATTTCTGGAGAGAGCAGGGAATCCTGCTAGGCTAACCAGGAGGACACTTGTCGCCTCTCCTTGATCCCATTCGTGCATGCCAAGGAAGGACTGGTGAATGTAGGAGAAGACAATGAGCAGGTAACTTAGCGCGCATTCTTTTTTGAGTGTCCTATTGTGAGGATCCTGCAGGCCTCTTGCTTAGCCGTGGGTAAGCAGCCTGTGCTGTGATGGGACTAGTGGACAGTCCCTGAACTGCTGGGAAACCCATCTGCTTGCAGATACTGAGCCAGTTCTCTCATGGAGCTGCGTCAGCAGTAAGGTGATGTTTCGATCTCCGTCATGCTGCCTGCCATACCTTTTCCCATGTGGCTTTGAACTCAGGAAGGAAACACCCCAGTGTTATCTGGAGACCTCTCACAGCCCCCGAGAGCGGTTCTTACAAGCTGGCTCAGGAGTTGGGGATGTGAGCATTTTAGCTCTAGTCTTCCTCCTAGGTGCATGGAGCTGACTTGCCAAGCAGTGTAGACAGATGAGCTGTCTACACAGATGAGAAGGGTGACGTGGTCAGAGCAGAGATGGCAGACAGCTGCTCCCGCCCTTCTTCCCCCTGCAGTGATTCCAGCTTGGAGCAATGTGTTTATTCTGAGCTAAATAAAACTGGAGATGTTCTGAGCTTTGTTCTTTTGATGGCTGGAGTACTCTAGGTTAAAGATAGAGAATGAGTCTGAAACAAAAGAGGGCTCTGTTTGGCACTGTATTTTTTTTTGTGTGTGTGTTAAGTATATTTAAGGTAATACGTGTATAAGAAAACACTTGCCATTTCACCATTTTTTGTTGCTGTAGTGAAAACAGAAGCATTGAAACATTTGTGAGCACAGCAGCCATGCTGACAATTCAGTGACTTTGATTACATTTTTCATGTTATGCCACCACTATTGCTATTCTTTTCCAAAATATCCTACCACTATTAACATGAGCTCATTGTCTTTCCAAATCAAACCTCATTTCTTTCCTCCTCCCTACCACCTGTGCTATCTGTGAATAATTTTTGGCTTCTGTGTATTTGCTTATTTCATGTGAGACCGTATTGTACTTACCCTTTTGTGATAGACTGATTTCAGTCAGCATGTTTTCAGTGTTTATCTGTGTGGTGGCACTTTAACGTTTTTAACGTGTATATTTTAGTGACACTGTTTATGTTCATTGTGTTGTGCAAGCATTACCACTGTCTGGTTCCAGATTATTCTGTCACCCTTAACAGAAGCTCAGGGCCCCCTAATCAGTGACTCACTCTTTCTCCTTACCCGCTTGGTGATCACTAATAAATGGTGATCTTTATACAGTAGCCTATTCCAGATACTTTATGTAAGTGAAATCATGCATCTTTTATCCTTTTGTAACTGGCCTAATTCAGTAGCACAACCTCTTCAGGGTCCATCATTGTGGCGTGTATCCAGATGCAAGATGCCTTCTTTGTGCTTTCTGGTCTGTAGGAGGAGATTGTGCCTTATTCCAGGGCTGGGGTCCTTCACGGATGTGGGCATTGGTTTTGTGCTGAGCTCTGCCTGTTTTGATTTTCTGAGGCATGTTCTGTACCTTGATATTTTTGGTGAAGACCGTAGAATATCACTCGGTAACCTTTGTGGCTTGGTGTATCAAGGTGGGAGCAAGAGATGGTTTTGAGAGGAGACTATTTGCATAAAACTTGCTTTAGGAATATTCCCTACATGAGTGATTGATCGAGCAGAGGATACAGCTTACTGTATGATGGTAGTTCTGTTATGTCAGGTGTAATGCTCCATATTATGGAGCGTCCTAAGACGGAAGGAGGAAGTTATTGAACTAGGAAACAGTGGGACATGGAGTAAACGTGTAATAGGAATTTATAGAAAGAATGAACAGAAATGTGGGACTACGTGGATCCATGATGTACATTTCATGAATAAAGCCAACTTGGGAAGATCAGTGGTTCACCTGTATGGGACTGCCTTAGCTTTCTTTGCTTTTGCCCGTGAATGACATTCTGTGAATATTTGCCGGAAATTGATTATTATTTCTGCAGTGGGAAATTAGAAATAGGGGGCAGAGATCTCAAGAACTTGTTTTTTATTAAGCAGTTCAGCCTTAGTTTCTCCTGTTGGAGCATCTTCCCGTTTATGCACGTCTGTGTCACATGATGATGCTAGCACCACTGAGAGGGTGGTAGGGGTTGACTCGTGTCCCCTCGGAAACGTATGTCAGCTTGCCTAGGCCATGATTCCCAGTACTGGATGGTTGTCTGCCGTTGTGTCATCTGATGTGATTTGCCTATGTATTGTAAATCTTACCTCTGTAATGTTAATGAGACAAGATTAGAGACAATTATGTTAATGAGGCAGGACTAAACGTGCAAGATTATGTGGTGTCTTGAGTCAGCCTTCTTTTGAAATATAGAGGAGAGAACCATGTAGAGACCTGGGGGCCTCAGAGTATCAAGAAAGCAGTGCCAGGGTTCCTACACTGAGAAGCTCCTGTACTGGGGAAGACTGATGACAGGGACCTTCCCCCAAGGCCGACAGAATGCCTTCTCCTGGAGCTGATACCCTGAATGTCAACTTTTAGCCTCTTCAAGTATGAGAGAATAAATTTCTGTTTGTTAAAGTCATCTACTTGTGGTATTTTGGTTACAGCAGGTCTGGCTAACTAACAGAGAGTCTCAGCTTCCCTGTCATCAGTGTAGACCTGCAGTGTGCTGGGGGTTGGATCCTTTCCATGGCATGGGTTTTGAGGATGGAGAGACCATGGAGGGTACTTGGCGCCTGGAGTAAAGGGGTTATGGAACATGTAGGGAGAGGCCATTTTTGCCCAAGATTGACCCTGTTTCTAGACAAGCAGTAGGGTCCTCACACCTGAACAGGTGTTTGAGGATGGCTGAGTAGTGTCTTGACAGATAGGTCCCTCAGATAGGCTAGGGAAGGTCTGGCCCAGACAAGAGTCTTCACAGTGGTAGGAGGGCCTCAAAGAGAGCACTGTGGACAAGGGCAGATTGAGGGATTTGAAGCACAGGCGGATTCAAGGACTCAGCTGTAAAGGAGTGCCCTAGTGGGTGCCATGTGCTGGATCTTAAGAAGGTCTGCAGAAACCTGTGCTTTACAGCCAGGTGTGCCCTGGTTTTGCCACTCAGCAACTACGTGATCTTGCGTAGGTCACTTAATCTCCCCAGCCTCTGCTGCCTTCCTTGTGAAGGGGACTGGTTGTGGTGCCGACAGCATGGGCTAGTTGGGAGGACTGGATACGATGACCGCTCTCTTACTGCTTCATGGCTTCACTCTGCCAGAGGACTGCCGGGAGCTTTCTAGACAGCCTGTATGGCTCTATTACTTTGTGTTTGTACCATCTCCTTTGTCCATTGACTTCTATTCAGACTTTAGGGCTCTGATCACATATCATGTCACAGAGAAATTAATGTGTGGCTTTTGTTTTTCCGCATGTAGGGCAGGGCATGTCAAGCACTTGTCATAGTGCCTGGTGTGTGATGTGCCGGCAAGTTGTGAGTTCTGGCCATCCTGCTGTGCAGGTGCTGGTCCCATGTGGGAAGGTGAAGGGATGGGCTAGTCAGTCTGGCTCACATCCTGGTCCCGCCACTTACAGGCTTGTATGAGCTTGAGCAAATTACCTGTTTCTTGCTGCCTCGGTCTTCTCACCTATAAAAGAAGACAGTTCTAGGGATGGTACGAAGTTAAGTGAGTTAATTCACCTCAGGGGCTTAGAGCAGAGTCTGACACACACTAAGCACTATGCATAGGGTAGCTGGTGTTGGCTTCCCTAGCACACTGGACAACCTCTGGTGCATCTTCATATATCAGTGTGGTTAAAAAGGGCAGCAGGCTTTAGGATTATGGTGAGAGCTGAGATAAAATGTTAGACCATGGAGTCATCTTCTTTTTCTTCCCAAAACCTTCTCAGATTTCCTTGATAGATGTAGCTGAGAACGCTTCTCTAAAAAAACCCCTGGGCCGTAGGCAGAGGAAGGGCTTCTTCCACCTTCCTTGCTCTGATCCTCAAGCTGGACTGATTCTGCCCCTTCCTTAGTGGACCCACCAGGCTGCATCATGGATCAGGGGCCATACTTTACTGACACTAAGCGAGATGAATCTCTTGTGTCCCCTTCATCTGGCCTTGTCTATATTTCATGCTCAGGCAGCTAATTTGTACCTTACCATCAAGTAGATTTCCTTTTCTTCTGGTCACCGCAGTGGCAGATGGGTAAGGGTGGTTTTAATGAATTTCTGTTTTCTTTTGGAGATTAAGCTTTCATCATAAATGTTATCGCTGACACACCACCTTTTGGTATTTCCATATTATTTGCCAGTTGGTGTAATGGACAGAAAGATTCATGGAAAGTGATGTGGCTGAAGTTAAAGTCCAGCTTAGCTTGGGGTGCTGGTGAATGAAGTGTTTTGCCATCTGGAAGCAACATATATCAGGGCTGCTGGCAATATGCTTGTGCTAAGAGGTCTGAAAATATACATGACCTTTGAGAAAGAGAGATTAAAATTAGTAGGCAGAAGAGCTGTAGCCAAGCCCCAGTGGTTTGTGGTGTGGTTATGCCAGAGTGTCTGCCGTGCTGGCTACATGTTTCTGGGTGGCTATAGGGCAGAGGCTGTGCTGCTTAATTTTAGAGTTGAGTAATTAAACATAATGCTAGAAGCATTTATGGTAGATTGGGATTCGATAGCTAATGTTGTCATGTTTCCATCACTTCTTTCATCTTTTTATTTTGTTGTTGAAAACATACACAGCAAAATATATACTGATTCAAGTTTCTGCATGTAAAATTCAATAACACTGGTTACATTCTTTGGGTTGTTCAACCCTTCTCACCCTCCTGTTCTGAGTTGTTCTTCCTCTATTAACGTAAACTTACTGTACCCTAAGGTTCCCATCTGATCTTTCAAGTTGCTGTTATTTCTTTGATCCCATGTAGATGGTTGTTAAAGGTGCTGAATGCTCAAGGAAGACACTTTTTTAAATTGTGCTTTAAATGAAAGCTTACAGTGCAAGTCAGTTTCTCAAACAAAAGCTTATGTATGCATTGTTATGTGACCCTAGTTGCTCTCTGTATAATGTTGACAGCTCACTCCTCCTCTCTGCCCTATATTTTTAGTGTCTAGTAATTCAGCTTCTGTCCCCCTCTGCCTTCTCACCTTGCCTTGAGACAGCAGCTGCCCTTTTAGTGTCATTATCTACGTAAGCCAAGAAGCACACTCTTCACCAGTATCATTTTATATCTTTCAGTCCAGTCTAATCTTTGAAGAGTTCACTTTGGGAATGGTTTTAGTTTTGAGCTGAGAGTCTAGGGATCATGTCTTCTGGGGTTCCTCCAGTCTTAGTCAGACCATCGAGTCACATCTTCGTACTAGAATTTGAGTTCTGCATTCCACTTTTCTCCCACTTCAGTCAGGAATTCTCTATTGTATTTCCTGTCAGGACAGTCATTGGTAGCAGTTAAGCACTGTCTACTTCTTCTGGTCTCAGGCTGATGGAGTCTCTGTTTTATTTGGTCATTTTTGCCTGTTGGGATCAAATTTTCCTTATGTCTTTGATGTTCTTCATTTTCCTTTTCTCCAGGTGGGTTGGGACCAATTGGTGACTCTTAAGATGGCCATTTGCTAGCCTTTAAGACCCTACATGGACCACTCAGCAAATTGAGATGCAGAACATTTTAAGAAACTGTTATATGGCAGGCGTTCTTCCTCTCCTGATTGTGGTTTCTTTGACAGATTTTTAAGTCTGTTTATGTTGTGTACTAAACCTTCCATTGTTGTTCCTACTTTCTCTTGGATGAGCTTTATCATTTTAGATTTGATATTTAGGTCTTTTATCCAGTTTGAGCTGGTTTTTATATAAGGTGTAAGATATGAGTCTTGTTTTAATGTAGTGCAGATGGATATCCAATTTTGCCAGCACCATTTGTTGAAGAGATTGTTTTTACTCCAGTTTAATGTCTTAGTGCCTTTGCTGAACATCAGCTGTTCATAGGAGGATGGTGGCATCTCTGGGGTCTCAGTTCTGTTCCATTGGTCTGTCTGTCTCTTTTTTTACTAGTACCAGACTGTTTGACCATTGTGGCAGTATAATAGGTTCTAAAGTCGGGTAGTGAGAGGCCTCCCAGGGTGTTCTTCTTTTTCATTAGGGCTTTACTTATCCAGGGCTTCTTCCCTTTCCAAAGTCAGTGATTTGTTTCTCCATCTCGTTAAAAAATGTCAAGGGAATTTGTATTGGAATTGCATTATATAAGTAGATTGGGTAAAATAGACATTTTCACAATGTTAAATCTTCCTATCCATGAGCAGGGTAGGTTTTTCCATTTATGTAAGTCTCTCTTAGTTTCTTGTAGTAAGGGTTTGTAGTTCTCTTTGTAAAGGTCTGCTGTTTTTCTGGTTAAATTTATTCTTAGGTAGTTAGTTAATGGTATTGACTTGGTGATTTCTTCCTTAATAATCTCTTTGTTGGTATAAAGAAATTCTACTGATTTACTTATGTTTGTCTTCTATCCTGAGACATTGCCAAACTCTTCTATCAGTTTGAGTAGTTTCCTTATGGATTCTTTTCATATACAATCATAGCATCTGCAAATAAGGAGATTTTTAGTTCCTCTTTGACTATGCAGATGCCCTTTATCCCTTGGTTTGTCTAATTGCTCTGGCTAGAACTTCTAGTACAATGTTGAATAGTAGAGGTGAGAGTGGACATTCTTGGGCAGACATTCCTTATGTGTTAAGATAAATTATTATTTGGTTGTAAGAAGACTTCAGGGAATATTTTCAGTTTAAGGTTTAAAGATTATCTCAGGGAAAGAGTTTCTTCTAGGTTCATCTAGCCTCTATAGCTCCAGAAAATCTGGATTCCATGAAAATTTGATGTTGGGTTCTACATTTTTCCTCTTGTGATCAAAGATTCTTTTTTTCCATTTCTGTAGGCCTTCTTTAATCTCTTTCAGCAGTGTTTTATAATTTTTACTGTGTAAGTGCTTTACATCCCTAAGTATTTTATCCTCTTAGGTGCTATTGTAAGTGAAATTCTCCTGTAGAGAATTGGCTCAGTAATGGTTGCTGAGTACCATCCATTTCTTCTAGTCTCATAGCAGAGTAGGCAGTTGTTCATGGAAGCTGTTAGCCACACATTCCATATCTTCCTCCTATTCCTGACTCTTTGTCTTCCTCTGTTGCTCCAGATGAATAGAGAAGAATTGTGGTTTGGGTGGCTACTTCCAACTTTTAAGATCTCAGACATTACACAGTGAAAAACAAACTAGAACAGAAGCTCTGAATATGTTATTAGGTCAGTTAACCGGGTGTTCTATGAAACTATGACCCTAAACCTCCAAACCAGATCCCATGACTTGGTTGGTTGTACATAAGCAGCCTCAGCAGCTACTCTTTTTTTTCTTTCTCTGTCATTGTAAATATGTCTATCATACATCTTTTCCCAGTTCAGCTTTTGACAAGTGTACAACTTATTAACAGCAGTTAATAGTAATTGACTGTGGAACCTTATCCTTAATCAGTGTGATTTTTCCCATCACTGTTAGCCCTTTTCCCCTCCTCTCTACCACCCTGGTAACTACTAAAAACTTTGGTCTCTATACATTTTCCTTTTCTTGTCTTTTAATATAAGTGAGGTCATATAGTATTTGTCCTTTTGTCATTAACTTATTTCATTCATCATAATGTCTTCCAGCTGCAACTGTATTATAGCATGTATCAAGACTTTGCTTCTTCTACTGACTGAGTAGCATTCTGTTGTATCTATGTGTCACATATTGTTGATCCATTCAACTGTGATGGGCATTTGGGTTGTTTCTACCTTTTGGATATTGTGAACCACACTACAATGAACATTGATGTACAAGTCTCTGGTTTGTGGGTATATACATACCTAGGAGTAGAATTTCTAGGTCATGGGTAGATCTATTTTTAGTTTTCTGAGACACTGTGACACTATTTTCCACAATGGTTGTACCATTTTTCATCCCGTCAGCAATGGTAAGCATTCCAGTTTTCCTACACCCTTGCCAGCGTTTGTTATTTTCTTGTCTTCGCCATCCTGGTGGAAGTCTGGGGTCTACAGAGAAATTGGTATTAGGAAGTGACTCGGGAGGTAAGAGGTTTAATGGAAGACTGGATGGATTTACCTAGGTAAGAGGAAGGGGCTGAGGAAGCAGTTGTAGAAAAGACACAGCAAGGTATGAGCAGGAGCAGAAGATCATTGACCTGGATGGACAGAAGATCAAGATAAGAAATGTTGGTTGGTATGGAGTTTGACGAGCGAGGGAGTGGAGGGCCGTATAGTGGGGTGGAGTAACTGGAGATTGAGGAGACAAAAATGAGAAATGTCAGACTGAACACAGAATACCTGGATTTTCTGATTTGTCAGACAAGGTAATGATAGCGTAAATGTTGGGCTGCCCATAAAAGTTGTAATTATTAAGGTCTTTGTGTGGTCAGTCTTTATAGACAGGCAATAATATTTTACTTTATTTAATAGAAAATAAGGGAATCCTTGAAATTAGATCTTGGTCAAAGGAATAATATAAAACAAAACCATTGCCATTAAGTCGATTCTGACTCATAGCGACACTGTAGGACAGAATAGAACTGCCCTGTAGAGTTTCTAGGGAGTGCTTGGTGGATTTGAACTGCTGGCCTTTAGGCTAGCAGCCGTAGCACTTAACCATTATGCTGCCAGGTTTCCAGGGAGTATGGGAGTAGAATTCAAGGAAGAATTTTGTAGAAATGGAAGCAATGGTAGTTTGCTGGTAGAATTCAGGCCTTCCTTGCAGGACACCCAGATTTCATTGCTGGCCAATACACCTTATGCACAGTTACCACCTGTGTGCCTGGGGAGGCTTGCATGCTACTACAGTGCTGAACAGGTTTCATCAAAGCTTCCAGACTAAGACAACTAGCAAGAAAGGCTTAGAGATCTTCTAAAGAGTCAGCTAGTGAAAACTCTGAATCACAAGGGTCTGACCTACCTCCGACTGTGGGGATGGCAGGACTGGTCAGTGTTTCCTTCCATTGTGCCTGGGATCACGATGTGTTGGGGCCTGACTGAATGGCAGCTAACAAGAACAGCATTCAGGACTTGTATATAGAATGAATTGGATGGGAAGGAGTCAAAGGGAGGAGTGAGAGGTTGGACTAGAAGAGAGGTAGCAGGCGTAGTACCCCTGTCCAAAACTCAGAGAGGGTTGCAGCTATGGGGAGGGCCTCCAGCACTGTATTTGTGAAATGTGGTTGGAGAAAGCATGCTTGGTTCTCTGTGAAAGCAATCTTTATCCTGCTTTTCAGAATAATTTGTTCCTTGTGTTTCTCTATAGCTTTCATTATCCACATATGCATTACTAAATGCTAATAGTTTAGTATTGCCCAATGAAAAAAATTTTTTGTTGATACAGTTTTACTTGTAATTGCCCCCCAAATGGGAAGTAACCTGTGTACCCCTCAATAAAAGAGTAAATAAATAAACGTGGTGCATCCACACGATGGAGCATTATTCAGCAGTAAAAAGAAATAAATTACCAACCTACAAATAGACATGGAGAAGGAACCTTAATGTGCATATTGCTAAATGAAAGATGCTAGTTTGAGAAAACAACATATGCTATGTTTGCAGCTATACAACATTCTGAAAAAGGTGGTAGAGTTATAAAAAAAAAAAAAGATTGATGTTACCAGGTCTTAGGAGGGGTGAGGGACAGATGGGTGGAACACATGGGTGGGAATTCCCTATCCATTCTTTTCTCCTTACAATTTATCTACTGAAGAATCTGAGATGTTTAACCTGTCGAGTGTCCAGGTGCAGTTTAACAGTGCTTCAGTCCTTCATGAGTTTGCAGATTGGCCATTTGGTTCCAGGAACTTGATTAGATTCACATGCTCTCCCTTTGGAAGTCTCGAGGGTGTTGTAGGTTCTTTCATCAGGAGACATCTAATACTTGGTAGGCTTTCTTTTTGTGTTGTCAGCAGTTTGCTGATACTCAATCTCTAGAGTTATTATTTCACTGGGATTACAAATGTGATATTGCACTCCTACTTTTTTCTTCAAAAATTTATTACTTGGAATACTTTGTAAAGAGATACTACTCAATTTCTCTATATCTACGGATGATCCAGTAACATAGTTTATACAGAAAAGACAGAATAACATCTTAACTGTTTCCCCTTGGCTTTCAAGATTGCTTCTCAGGCTTCATCATGAACTTCTGGATCTAAATGTGTTTGGTGGGTTTCAATCAGTTATAGCTGTTATTGTATTTGAAATTTGAGTCATCTTATCTTTGACTATGGAACCCCTTCGCGGTGGCTTCAGAGTCCCTAGTGTTTTTGATAGCTTTCTCTCTTAGTGGAAGAACAAACTGTTCCAGGTTGTCTCATAGATTTCATCCCTCAGACCTGGAATCAGCCATTTCTCCAGGAAGTCCTGTTTTTTGTTTCAGGAAAATGGTGTCTTAAGACATTTTAAAACCATGGAGTACCGGGAATTCTCACTGATACTTTGTTGTCATAGTTTCTGAGCCTGTCTCATGGGCAAATCTCAGAGATATATGCATTGTGTATTGTGGCTATTGTGTGTATTCATTTATCTAAGATCAAATGCCGCATGAGTGTATAATGATACCTCAGATTGAAGTTCTGCACTACGTATTATGTATTACCTCTTCTATATTACATCCAGGTCTCTTTTCTTTTCACCCACATTGCCTGAATTCTCAAGGACACAAGAGTAGTTAGAATATCCTGTATTTACCCATTTACTTTATATCACTCTGATGGTGTTTCAGAATAACAGTATAATTACTGAGAATTTTTTTTTTAAATGTGCTGTCCTCTACTGTTATAGTTCTGTGTAATGAAAGAATAACTATCTATTAATACTATTTCTCTTCATATTAGCTGTCATTATTCTTAGTTCTACAAATACGTATATGTTTAAATTTCAGCACAGATTCTTATGTTATTGTGTAGACATTTTGGGTGACTGAAGTTCTCTAGTTAAGGCCTCTTGAGGACAAAACTTTTCATAATAATTTTAAAATTATATATATATTTAGTTTACTTTTTTAATTACAGTTTTTAACATTCTGCTCCCTTGCTTTGATTGTCCTTTTCAGGGACTTTTACTATCTGCAGGTTAGATATTCTTTGTCTATCTGCAGTAATTCACTTTCGTTTTTTTTTAAAATTTTTTATTTAATATAACTGAGTGAAAATGTACATTCCCGTATAAATTTACATACCCACCTATATGCAGCTTCCACTGCTCTCCCTGCCCAATGACAGCACACTATTCTCTCTGCTCCATACATGTCTCATCCTCCCAACAGTCTCTTTTCTCCCTCCTCTTCACCTACTCTCCTTCCTCCAGCCAGAGGTCAGCAGGATGACATCCTATAGATTTATAGAACCATAAAGTGCATCCAGTATATGGTCACTCTGCATCGCCAAGTCCAATCCATTCCTGTCCGAAGTGTGGACCTTCGTTATGATTTATGGTCAAGGGCAGCATCAGGGCGAGGGGCCATGCTCCCAGGGGAACCCCCAAACCACTGGACCATCAATTGAGGACTTTTAGTGGGGATCTCAGGGTGCACCACATTTTATTCTTGTGTTGCCAGTGAGACTCCTCTCTGTGAGCTCCATCGTGGCTATCACTGGTGATGGCCGGGCACCATCTGGTTCTTCTGGTCCCAAGTCGATGTAGGCACCCACTGCTGTGGGTCTCTTTGTCTTCTGGGTTGTCTTTCCCCCATGTCATTTTGGTCCTCGGTGAGCATCCATTCCTGCTGAGTTGGGACCATTTTCTGTGCCCTCGGATGGCAGCTTGGCAGCTTTTAAGACCCCAGACGCCACTCACCAACGTGGGGTGCAGAGAGTCCTCTTAGAAAAACGCTAGTTGTGCCAATTGGCCTCGCTTTCGCTTAAGAGCGTGGTCCCCCGCCCCCCGTCCCAGCTACTCTATCCTTGCAATATTGGGTTAAGATGGAAGGAGTACTCATGTTATGTTTAAGTCCACTTAATATTGTTCTTGTTTCTAATGTGTGCTGTCACCAATTTCACCCAACCAGATACCTAGCAACTATCTAATCTAAACCCTCCCCCTACCCTCCCTCCCTCCCTTTCCTTGCAGCTGTCAAAGAGTCTTTTCTTCTATATACAAGTCTGTTTTTGAGATCTTATCGTAGAGGTCTCATACAATATTTGTCCTTTTGTCGCTGACTGCTTTCACTCAACATGTCTTCCAGTTGAAACCAGGTCATGAGATGTTTCCTGGAGTCATCGTTGTTCTTTATCATTGCGTAGTGCTCCATTGTGTATATATACCATAGTTTACCTATCCATTCTTTTGTTGTTGGGCATCTGGGTTGATTCCATCGTTTTGCTATCGTGAACTGTGCTGCAATAAACATTCTGGTGCATGTGTCCATTGGAGTGAAAGGCCTGGATTCTGTAGGATATATTCCAAGTAGTGGAATTACTGGGTCAAATGGTATATCGATATCCATTTTTTTAAGGAAGCACCAGATTGCTTTCCAAAGAGGCTGGACCATTTTGCAACCCCACCAACAGTGTAGGAGGGTTCCACTTTCTCCACAGCCTCTCCAGCATTTGTTGTTTTGTGTTTTTTGGATCATGGCCAGTCTTGTTGGGGTGAGATGGTATCTCATTGTTGTCTTGATTTGAATTTCTTTAAAGATCGCGAACATGTCCGCATGTGTTTTTTGGCTGCCTGGGTCTCTTTTTTAGTGAAATGTCTGTCCATCTTCTTTGCCTATCGCTTAATTGGATGATTTGTCTTCTTCTTGTTGATATTTTGTAGTATCTAATTCACTTTTGTTTTAATCATTTTCTTCAGTCATATTTTCTCTTGTTTAATCTTAGTTTCTCAGGAGTGCACAGTGTAGTTTTGAAGAAGCTATGTGATATGTGGTATCATAACAGATTGAGTGTAGAAGCAGGTAGGAAAGTCTAGCTGTCGTCTACTATGACAGATGTTACAGAGATTTACAAAACTTACGGCTATTTTCACTAATTTATTTTTGCTTGGTAAAATACAGTTACTTTTCATAAAACATGTTATTTATGTTAATATGTAATGTGGTTTTAACTATTAAAATTTAATTTTTTTCTGTTTTAATATTTGAAAGGTATGTTATCTGTAGCTATCACTCACATGAATAAAAAAGTTGGTTGGAGTCTTCAGTAAGTTGAAAAGTGTAGGGAATCTAAAAATTAAAAATTTGAAGACCCTTTTTCTTGCAAACAAGGACTGCCGATTAAGTTCAGAAACTCATCCTAGAGTATAATGAGGTACTACCTACCTCACTCCTGAATATCACTATGGTCACCTTCAAAGTACCCCATTTGGGAAACTGTGCATTGATGCCAGTGCCTAGTCCACCCTTTAAGACAAATTTGGAGCTCTTTTTCTGGAATGTTCATCAGAGCTGTTTTACCCTTCATGTCCTAAATGTCATCAAAATGTCTTCCTTTCAACATTTCTTTTATCTTTGTGTAAAGAAAAAAGTCAGCAGGGGCCAGGTCAGGTAAGTGGGTAGGGTTTTCCCGTATAATTACTTGTTTAATGGCTAAAAACTCCCTCATAGACAGCCGTCTAATTAAGTTCCTGAACTTGTAACCATACACAATTACCATCCCAGAAGGAATTCCAGAATTGTTTTGAAGGGTGGACGAGGCACTGATATCAGTGCATATCTTCCCACAGGGAGTACCTCAAAGGTGACTGTAGTGGTATTCAGCAATGTGGTATTCAGCAATGTGGTATTCAGCAATAGAACAATTAAGTTCGCCAGCTTCACTGTCAGACCTTATGTTCTTCAGGAAGGGCTCAAAGGAGCAGTAGTTTTCATGTATTGTTAACAGCTTGTATTAGGCTGGGTTCTCTAGAGAAGTAAAACTAGTAAAGTGTATAAATATATATAGAGATTTATACCAAAGAAATGGCTCACGTGATTGTAGAGGCAAGAATGTCTAAAGTGTGTGGATTAGGATAGAGACTTCTCCCAATTCATGTAGTGACGGAGACTAGTGAACATGAGATTGGCAGGTCTGAAAACAGGGCTCTTGCTTGTAGGCTGTGAATGGCAATAAATCCCAAGATTAGCAGGCAAGACTGCAAGGCTTCTCCTGATTCACATAGCTTCAAGGGTTGGTGAATTCAAAATCAGCAGGTCAGAGAGCAGGACTCTGCTCACAGACTGTGAAGATGGAGGAATCCTGAGAAAGCAGATAAACTGATACTGAAGTCCCAAGAACCAAACAAATAAGACGCAGCCACAGGATCCAGTGTGAGCAAAAAGCCAGAACATCTTATATGTGAATGCAGGTCACCCTCCCAAAGAAGCTCCCTTTCAACTAATGGGAGTGGCAGTACTGTGAATCATGGTCCAGCTTAGTTGACACAGAATCTTAACCATCACACAACTTGTTGGTACTCTATTTAAAAATTTTGTTACATGTAATTTCCTTGGCGTATGTTTTCTTTCTTGGCTACCCCAGTTTCTTTTGAAAAGTCTGATACTAATTCACCTTTCTTCCGTGTCTGAGTCACTTGCTTTTTTGGTTTTTTTGAAAAACTGGACTATATGAAGAAGGATTGGAGGGAGACTTATTAACAACCTGCATTATGTAGATGACACAATCTCTTTTACTGAAAGTGAAGAGGCCTTGAAGCACTCACTGATAAAGATCAAAAAGTATAGCCTTCAGTAGAGATTACACTTCACCATAAAAGAAAATCCTCACAAATAGACCAATAAGTAGTATAGTGATAAACAGAAAAAAATCAAAGTTTTCAAGAATTTTATTGTACATGGATCTGCAATTACCCCCCATGGAAGCAGCAGTCAAGAAATCAAACAATGCATTGCAATGGGTAAATCTGCTGCAGAGGACCTCTTTCAAGTGTTAAAAAGCCAAGATGTTATTTTAAGGACTAAAGCTGACCAAAGCTATGGTGTTTTTATTTGCCTTATATGCATGTGAAAGTTGGATGTTGAGTAAGGAAGACCAAAGAAGAATTGATGCCTTTGAATTATGGTTTGGCAAAGAATATTGACTATATCATGGACTGCCACAAGAACGAACAGATGTGTCTTGGGATAAGGACAGCCAGCACGCCTCTTAGAAGCAAAGATGGCAAGACTACATCTCATATACTTTGGATATGTTGTCAGGAGGGGTCATTTCTTGGAGAAGGACATCATGCTTGGTAAAGTAGAGTGTCAGTGAAGAAGTGGAAGGCTGTCAGTGAGATAGACTGGCACAGTGGCTGTAACAGGCAACAAGAGGGGGCAGTGTTTTGTTTTGTTGTATGTAGAGTTACTATGAGCTAGAACCAACTCGATAGTACTAACATCTTTACTATGTCTCATTATTCCTATTCTACACAATTTTTTATTCTCCTGCTACATACTATTTTATAAGGGAGCAATGGAGGTTAATTTTAAGAATTCACAGGAACCAGATGGCTCCATGTCTTTAATCCAGACCGTGGGCCAGTTGACTCATCTGGTATCAGATTGGGCAATACCCTCTCCAGTGTCAGCTGCTGTTCTCAAATTGTCCAGCCAGACTTTCCACTGAAGAGTGTCAGCTCTTTTAGGTTCTCCTGTTTTTGCATCTTGCAGATGCCTGATTGCTTCCATCTTTCTTTCTACTGTACAGATGACAGTGCAGTGCTTGTCTTATGGCTGTTGGTGGTTTGGTCTTATCCACTGGTATTTTAGTACTTCTGGAGTTTGTAATTACTGCCTTGTGACCTGTTCTGGAAGAAGTACAACTAGAGTGCTCCTTGGAAGCAAAGGTAGCAAGACTGTACATTACATACTTTGGACATGTCGTCTCCAGGAGGATCAGTCCTTGGAGAAGGACATCATGCTTGGTAGAGTGGAGGTCAGTGAAAAAGAGGAAGACCCCTTAATGAGATGGATTGACACAGTGGCTGCAACAATGGGCGTAAACATAAAAACAATTGTGGACATGGCGCAAGACTGAGCAGTTTTTCATTCTTTTGTGCACAGGGTTGGTATGAGTCAGAACCAACTCAGCAGCACCCAACAACAGCAACAACCCTTGTATTTTAAAATTTGTCATTTTATTGTAAATATTTATAAAGTTTTTGAGGGGTTTGTTTTGCTATTTGGTTGCTTTTTCTTTTTTCAAGATATAAAGATATAAAGACTTAGAAAAAGTACTTTGTGATCACTGTCATTCACATATAGTTATAGGAAACAGTACAGAAAGACACCATATACTGTTTATCCCTTGATGGCTTTACTTGTATGTGGGATTTTGGAAGTATTAAAAAACTATTTCATTGCTGCTGCCTCCATCTTCTAGAATCCTCTTCCCATTGGTACTCTTAGTGGTCTTTTAAAATAATTTCTTTAAAATTATGTTACCTGAAATTAGATTTACCTGTATATAACAAAACCCCCAAACAACAGTGAATGGCTTAAAATAGAATTTCTTTCCCCTGTCTTATGAAAGAAGTCTAGTGTATGCAGTCCAGGGCTAGTATGGTGCCTCTGAGGTTGTCAGGGGCCTGATGCCCTCTCTCTTATTCCTCTTTCATCCTTTACATGTCACTTCACAGTTCCAGATGGTTGCTTGACCTCTTGGCATCACATTTGTGTTCTTGGTAGCAGAGAGAAGGGGAGGCTGAAGGAGGATTTGCTCATCCTTTTAAGAGGCTTTCCAGGAGTTTCCACAACACTTCTGCTTACATGTGATTGGCCAGAATTTAGTAACGTAGCTGCTAAGGAGTCATGGCAACATAGAAATGAGTTTTTGTATTTTTTTTTTTTTAATGAAAAGCTGGCTTCATGACCACTGTAAGTAAAAGTGAAGTTTCTTCACTGGGGAAGGAGTGAGTGGGTATTAGGGTAGGCAGTCTAGAAATAAATTGGTTTTCCCTGGACACAGACATGCAGAAAGTGTATAGACGTGCAGGAAGTTGAACGGACATTTTGAGTGTGATTTTAATCTTAACATATTTTTCTTATTAAAGTTATGCTCTTAGGCAAATAAGAAAAGTTCAGTACAATAAAGTGAACTTTTGCACATATCCTGTGGTGCTGATGGCATCTCAGTGCAGATCTTTAATCTCTCAGTGATGGCGACAGTGGTCGGGAGGAGGAAGAGGCTTCTCC
This sequence comes from Heterohyrax brucei, assembly GCA_028571685.1. Taxonomy (NCBI): domain Eukaryota; kingdom Metazoa; phylum Chordata; class Mammalia; order Hyracoidea; family Procaviidae; genus Heterohyrax; species Heterohyrax brucei. The sequence goes on from CM053152.1 coordinate 46,013,504, forward strand.
CTTCTGCCTTTTCAGCTGTTCTTCCTGAGATGCCTTCTTTCAAATGTGGTAGTAATGCCAACCCGCCTGAGCACTTTCATGTTGTGGTAAGTGGGGAGTTAGAAGAGTTCCTCAGCTTCTTTACCATGTCTATTTAGGTAAGTAACCATCCATATAACCTTCAAAACGTATGCACCTCAATGGGGAGAACTGAGGGGGATGAAAGAGGCTTTTCCATTTTCATGCTGAGGCTGGGAAACCTTCATGGATATTTTTGTATTTCCTTGCTTTACCAGAACCAGAGGATTTGGTAATATCTGAGGCTTATCATGATTTGGAAAAATTAGTAAGGGACTCACTGTTGTGTAAAGTGTGAGGAGCCAAAGGTAGTATTGGGTACTGAGTCAATAAAAAGATACATCCACTCTTTGTCATTATAGTTTTGAACACTTGTCTTTATTATCTTTAAATGGAGAAAGCTTAAGCCATTCTCTGTGGCCTAAATGTGTATTTGGTTTTGGACTGTGTACAGATTTTCAAGCAGTCTAGGTGCTGCCATCACTTGGATTTAGAAGAGCATACTTTGAACTTCTTGCCGTCCTTTTCTCTGCCCTTCTGCTGAAATTGTAACCTCCCTATGGTTGTGCTGTAGGTCCTGGACCCATGTCCTCTTGCAGAAAAAAATCAAAAGTACAGTGGCCAGATAGAGGCTAATGTAAATTACCTTTCTATAAAATCTTCAGAGACATAGGGGAAAACTTCTGGATCTTTTTTTATTAATGCAAAGAACGTCTTCTTTTTATTTGTTTTCAAAATTATTTGTTGTGTTTTCAAGGGTTAAAAATAAAAATGATGCTTGATTAGGAGAGGTGCTAAGCTCTGCATGCTATGATTACCCGTATCTGATTACCCTCCCCACCACCTCAACTGAGGCTGTGCTGTAACTAACATCTGGTTTTATTTTAGCTGGGAGTGTTTGTTCAGGTCCATCAGTGGCAATAGAAATTGTCCATTGTTCAGAAACACTCAGACTCTTCAAGAGACAGCTGACTTCTAATGAAACAAGGGGTCCTGGCTGTCAGTTTCCCCATGATTCCTGCCGTTTTGTTGTCCCTGTTCTTTGTCTTGCCTGTACTCTCCCTTTGCTAGTTTAGAATCTTAGCATTCTGAAATACGGACCCCATTTCTCCACCCACCCAACTTGCTTTAAACAACAGAACTTTTTCTGCACTTGGCTTTTCATATTTTCGAGGATGCTATTGACCATTTCTTCTTTTTAACCTCTGTTTTTGGAAAATAAAAGAATCCAGGCATCCACATACCAGTTTGGATTTCAGTTTCCGTAGGTGCTGTGGAAGGGGTCCTGATGGTAAAGTGGTTAACCACTTGGTTGCAAACTGAAAGGTCAGCAGTTCGAACTCATCAGCTGCTCCTCAGGAGAAAGAAGGGGCAGTCTGCTTCTGTAAAGATTACAGCCTTGGAAACCCTGTAGTACAGTTCTACTCTTATAGGAATGGAGTCACCTTGTATTTGGTTTGTCCGTGGCCTCAACTGGTCCAGAACTACTCTTTTGTGAGTCAGTGTGGGAGTTTTGCTATCTAGATATTTGTCCCAAGCTTCTTGTTTTCTGGGATTTCAGGAAAGTCTGAAGGCGTTAATTTAACACCAAGCGAATGGGAGGACCTCACCCCTCTGGGCAGAGAGCATTGCTGTTCTGGAAACAGACTGAACATATGCCTTAGCTTTGATACTCTAGATGGTGATAGACCACCGGAAGAGTGTAAATTATATCCTTCTTCCTCCTATGGTGATTCATTTCCATCCTGGCCAGTTTAGGTGTCCTTCTCACCTGTCCCAGTGAGGGTGAGTGTCAGTGCCAGGTTATGTATGAGTCATCCTTTGGTTCTGATCCAGGCCATGCCATTTCTTTCCCTGCCCAGCCTCACCTGGGGGAGGCTTGCCCACATTGAATTGGCTCATAACATCATGGAGATCTATTGCTAGAATTCCAAGGTTTACTCCGTACGGTCAGCATCAGGAAGGTGCTCTGGGTTCTCAGGAACAGAGATCGGACTGACAGAATTAAATGACCAGGTGATGTCTCCCTTAGATATAATTATATACACAGTTGGGTTTTCCAGTGTAGATTAATTGCACATGTCCAAATGGTTAAGTGCTCAGCAGCTAATTGAAAGGTTTGCAGTTTGAAACCACCAACTGTTCTCGCTCTGTGAGAGAGAAGGCTTAGTGATGTGCTTTTGTAAAGATCACAGCTAAAGAAACTGTATGGGGTAATCCTACTCATATTGCACACAGTTGCTAGAAATTGGGATCTACTTGATGCCACACAACAAAAAATACAGCAACAACAAGGCTGTTGTGTTTTTAGGCATCTGGAAGCCTTTTAGTTGCCTGTCTCATGAAGAAACTATGGTAAAAAATCCTTTGGTCCTAACAGAGATGTTGGAGATCCCCATGTTTGATCCCAAAGCTCCATTTGTGGTTGGGTGATAACTGGTGACCAACTTCTCAGAGCTGTGTCTCCATTCCAGACTGCCATTGGGGCTCAGGGTCTGCCCTTACTGACCATGGTCAGTTCTGTGCTCAGGGCACTCCAGGTTCCTCTGGCCCTCTCCTCAGCTTTGGAAACCCTGTGTGGGAGGCTTGCCCACATTGAATTGGTTATAACATCATGGAGATCTATTGCTGGAATTCCAAGGTTTACTCCATACAGTCAGCATCAGGAAGGTGCTCTGGGCTCTCAGGAACAGAGATTGGACTGACAGAATTAAATCACAATTTTAGGTTTGGAGACATGAGGCAGCTGATGGCATCTCCTGCTTGAGGCTGGAGCAGAATTTGACTTGTATCTTTTAAGCTATAGAGTTCCTTTAATCATCTTAAGAAATATGATATGGATAGTTTCCATAAACTGGGAAGGAAGAGGGTATAAGATGCTGTCCCTTGCTGCAGGATTGATTGGTTCTTGGCTGGCAGTGTGTGTTTCAGTGACCCTAAGAGTACTTCTCTAGCTTTGGTTCTAAGCAATAGGGTGTATGTGTGGTTTGAATTAGTTTTCAAGGTTTCTTTTTGTATGTTGATAAAAAACCCTCTGTCACTGAGTCAGTTACAGCTCATAATGACCCTGTAGGGTAGAGTAGAACTGCTCCAGAGGACTTCAGAGAAGTGCGTGGTCAATTCAGAAGGCTGAATTTTTGGTTAGCAGCCAAATTCTTAACCACTACTCCACCAGGGCTCCTGTATGTTTCTAGAGCCACAGAAAAAATGAACTGTAAATAAAACACACTTTGAATAAGTGATGATTTCATGAGCTGGATGTGTTTAGTAGTTAAGTTAGACTTTAAAAGCAGTTATAGGTGTAAAAATTAGTTACTGCGGTAAATTGTTCTCTTTTTGTGAAGAGAAAAGGAAAAGGGAGAGGAAGAAATATAAACAGGGCTCCTTGCCAACTCTCCTAAATTTGCAGGACATTTTTTTTGTTTTTAAATCTAGTTAAATATATATATTTTTAAATTTATTTATTGTGATTGAGTGAAAGTGTACAATCCAGTTTAAATTTGCATGCCCAGCTATGAGCAGCTCCTACTGCTCTCCTTGCCCAGTGACAGCACAATCCTCCTTTCTGTTCTATACATGTCATATCCTCTGAATAGTCTCCTGTCCCCTCTTCTGCAGCCTCTCTGTTCCCCTCTAGTAAGAGGCCAGTAGGACGATATCCTGTAAATGCATAGAACCATAAAGTGCACACATGACATGGTCACTCTGTGTTGCCAAGTCCGAGCCATTCTTGTTCGAGGAGTTGACCTCAGTAATGATTTATGAACAGGGGCAGCATCAGGTCTAGGGGCCATGCTCCCAGGGGAATCTGTAGGCCTTCAGACCATGTATTGTGGTCTTTTAGTGGAGTTCTCAGGGTGCACCCCTTTTTAATCTTGGGTTGCCGCTAGGACTCAGCTTTGTGAGCCCCATCACGGCTGTCACTTGTGGTGACTGGGCACCATCTGGTTCTTCTGGTCACATGTTGATGTAGTCACCTGTTCATGTGGGTCTCTGTGTCTTCTGGATTCTCTTGCCCCCATGTTGTGGTTGTCCTTGGTGATCATCTATTCCTACCTCAGATGGCAGCTTGCTAGCATTTAAGACCCCAGATGCCACTCAGCAATATGGAGTGGAGAGGACTCTCTTAGCAATACGCTAGTTATGCCAATTGGCCTCGATATCCCATGAGAGTATGGTCCCTAGACCCCCATCCCTGCTACTCTGTCCTTAGAATGTTGGGTTAAGATTGGAAGAGTTTTCAGGTTATATCGAAGTCCGGTTAAATTGATCTTTCTAATGTGTGCTGTCACTGATTTCACCCAACCAAATTTCTATCAGCTATCTAATCTGTAACCAGCCCTCTCCTTCCCTCCCTCCCCTCTCTTGCAGCCATCGAAGTCTTTTCTTCTGTACATGAGTTTGTTTTTAAGTCATTATAGTAGGAGTCTCATACAATATTTGTCCCTTCACCCTTTTCAGTCTTGGTTTTGTGTTTGTTGAAACTCCTGTATCGTGTTTCTTGTTTTGCTATGCTATATCTTTATTGTGCTTTGCAGCTACCCCTATGGTCCCCCTTAATAATGTATGTTTAAACCCAGTTTTTACTTCTGCATATCTTATTAACTTCCCCTCCATCTGGAAGGACTATAACTACTGTAGTGTATCCCTCTTTTTAATGTGACGGTATCATAGTTTTCATGATGTGATCACTGGATCATTTCTTTTAACATTATAGCTTTGGTTGAGTTTTGTGCCATCCCTAGATGATGTGTCCTGTATTATCTCCTAAAATACAGAGTTAATGGTTTTGTCCTTCTAAGCCAAGAGCTTCTTTCAGTATTTTTTGTAGCTTTGGTTTGGTTTTTACAAAGCCTCTGAGTTTCTGTTTGTCCGCAAATGTCTTAACTTCATTTTTGTATTTGGAAGACAGTTTTGCAGGATATAGAATTCTTGGTTGGAAGTTTTTCTCCTTCAAGGCTTTGAATGTTCCATCCCGCTGTCTCTGTGCCAGCATAGTTTCTGCTGCGAAATCAGATGAAAGCCTACAGGGCTTCCCTCTGAATGTTAGCTTTGCTTTGAGTCTTGCAGCCTCCAAGAGTTTCTGCTTATGTTTCATTTTGTTAAACTTGATTATAATATGTCTTGGAGTCTTTCTTTTGGAGTCTACATTGAGTGGCGTTTGATGTAGATCTTTGATATCTATGTTCTCTTTGTAATTTCAGGAAAGTTTTCTGTCAGAAAGTCAACAATACTCTGTGTTTTCGGGTGTCCCTTCCTGTTCAGAAACTCCAATTAACCTTATATTGTTCCTCTTGATAGAATCCCACATGTTTCTTAATGCTTCTTCATTTTTCTTGTTTCTTTTCTCTGGTTTCTTCTCATAAATGCTGGTGTTGGTAGCTCTGTCTTCCAAGTCAGAAAGTATGTTTTCTATTTGTTCAGTTCTGTTCTCTTGGCTTTGAATTGTGATTTCTAATTCCTTAATTTTATTGGTCTGTTGGATTTCATAATACTGGTGTTCCATCAGTTCAAACAGCTTGCTTACTTTTTAATTTTGCTCTGCTAAATTTTGTATAATGTCTAGGAGGGCCTTCTGTATAATTCTTTTGTACTTGACCTCTGAAAGTTTCTGAAAGTCTGCTTCATCTGGGAAGTTATTTGGCTCTTTCTTTTGTGAGCTTTCTGGAGCCATGGGTGGCTTTTTCTTTAAGTGTTCTGCCAAAGTCTGTTGCTTTTTGGGCATCTAGAGGTTGTTTAGTTTCACTGGTGTTGGGTTAGCAGGAGTTGAAGCACAATCTGAGAAGAGAGTTGATCACCAGTCACCTCTATGTACTCTAGTGACTGGGCCCAGTGGAATCTCTGGGGTAGCAGGCTCCACCTCCTGATTGGCAGTGATGCAACCCTAGTTATGGCATAACTGAGGGGCCATCACCTGATCCTGTGTTGTGGGCCATTAAAGACTGGAAGAGATGCTGTCAGGCTACACTGCTGTTATTTCTCTAGGTAGTCTTATTTTGAAAGGTAAAAGGTATATGACAGCTTCTAAAAACAGTCAGGCTGTCAGGTGTGCAAGCCCCTCTTTCCAGCTGGCAATGGAGGCACCTCTATCTTTCCCCAGATGCTGTGATCTAGTTCAAAGTGGGGAAGGGCTGCTGTCCTGCTGTCATCTGCTGCCAGGCCTCACCCATCAGGCTCAATGTGCCAAACACAACTTTTCTTCTGGGAAAGTGCTGCATGGGCTGGCACTGCCTCCCATCCTGGGAATGAGCCTCTGCTGAGGCCTACATTTGGGCAACTTTGCCTCCCAGTCAAACAATATGGCATCCTGCATGAGCTGTCCTGCCTGTTGCGAAACATCCGAATCAATGGCAAAGGTTCAGCAAGAGAGGGTAGAGGGGTGTACTGCTCTAAGCCCAGCGCTGGGCTCTCAAAGTGTAGCTATTCCACCCACTGCTCCCTTCAACATTGCAGCTGAGCTTTGCTGCCAGTTAAGTGTAATCGCTGCCACTGGCTAAGACAGAGAAAAAAAAAGTTAAAAACAGCAGTTGCCTTCAGTCCATGAGAGCTGGCCACTTAGCAAGGGCAGGGATCAGCGAAAGAGAAGTTTCCCATTCAGTGGCATGTAGTGCAAACTGACAACTCTATGCTATGTACTAAGACTCACAGGGTGTCCAGAAGTCTCCATTAATTATCAATCCAGGCCTTAGTTTTCAGAGAGAATTAGGGAGATGTGTGTCTAGTCTGCCATCTTGACTCTGCCCCCTAAATCATGTTTTTTCAAAATTTTTTTTATTATGATTGAGTGAAAATGTACATTTCCATATATATTTGCATGCCCACCTATGTGTAGTTCCCACTGCTCTCCCTGCTAGTGACAGCACGTTCTTCCTCTCTGTTCCATACATGTCCTGTCCTCCCAAAAGTTTCCTATCCCCTCCTCACCACCCACTCCCCTTTCTCCAGTAAGAGGTCGGCAGGATGATATCCTATAGATGCATGAAACCATGAAGTGGTTTCCACAAATCCAATCCATTGCTGTCTGAAGAGTTGACCGTCATTATGATTTATGGACAGGGTCAGCATCAGGGCCAGGGGCCATGCTATCCCAGGGTAACCTGAAATCCCCTGGACCATGAATTGCAGTCTTTTAGTGAAGGTACCAGGGTGCATCCCTATTTATTCTTGTGTTGCCAGTGAGACTCAATTTTGTGAGCTCCATTGTGGCTATCACTGGTGGTGGCTGGGAACCATCCAGTTCTTCTGGTCACAAGTCGATGTAGACACCCACTCCTGTGGGTCTCTCTGTCTTCTGGGTTCTCTTCCCCCATGTCATTTTGGTCCTTGGTGAGCATCCATTCTTGCTGAGTTGTGACCATTTGCTGTACCCTGAGATGGCAGTGTGGCAGCTTTTAAGACCCCAGACACCACTCACTAATGTGGGGTGCAGAGAGCTCTCATTAGCAAAATGCTGGTTGTGCCAGTTGGCCTCAATTACCCCTAAGACATTGGTCCCCAGCCCCCCAACCAAGTTACCCTGCCCTTGCAATATTGAGTTAAGATGGGAGGAGTACTCAAGTTCTGTTGAAGTCCAGTTAATATTGATCTTCTTTCTAATGTGTGCTGTCATCAGTTTCACCCAACCAAATTTCTATTAACTATCTAACCTAAACCATACCCCCCTAGCCCTCCCTCCCTCCCCACCCTTGCAGCCATTGAAGAGCCTTTTCTTCTATGCATAAGTCTGCTTTTAAATTTTTTTCATAAGGGTCTCATACAATATTTGTCCTTTTGTCGTGGACTACTTTCATTCAACATAATATCCTCCAATTGAAACCAGGTTATGAGATGTTTCGTGAAGTCATCATTGTTCTTTATCATTGCCTAGTGTTCCATTGAGTATATATACCGTGGTTTACCTATCCGTTCCTCTGTTATTGGGCATCTGGGTTGAGTCCATCTTTCTGCTGTTGTGGACTGTGCTGCAGTAAACATTTATGTGCATGTATCAGTTTGTGTGAAGGGCCTTGATTCTGTAGGATATATCCCAAGCAGTGGAATTACTGGGTCAAATGGTATCTATTTTTTTAAGGGAGCGCCAGATTGCTTTCCAAAGAGGTTGCACCATTTTGCAATCCCACCAATAGTGCAGGAGAGTTCCAGTCTCCCCACAGCCTTTCCAGCATTTGTTGCTTTGCATTTTTTTAATCATGGCCAACCTTGTAGGGGTGAGATGGTATCTAATTGTCGTTTTGATTTGAATTTCTTTAATAGCTGATGATCGTGAGCATGTCTGCGTGTATTTTTTGGCTGCCTGAATCTCCTCTTTAGAGAAGTGTCTGTCCATCTCCTTTGCCCATTGCTTAATTGGATGATTTATCTTTTTCTTATTAATATTTTGTAGTACCTTATATATTACAGAGATCAGGTGTGAGTCTGACATATACTTGCCAAATATTTTTTCCCATCCTGTAGGTGGCCTTTTAATTCTTTTGATAAAGTCTTTGTATTAGCAAAAGTGATTAATTCTTAGTAGTTCACATTTATCTATTTTTTCTTCTGATGTTTGTAGTTTGTTTGACAGATTTTGAATTCTGTCTATGTTGTGTATTAAAACTTCCATTGTTGTTCCTACTTTTTCTTGGATGAGCTTTATTGTTTTAGATTTCATATTTAGGTCCTTTATCCAGTTTGAGTTGGTTTTTGTATAAGGTGTAAGATATGGGTCTTGTTTTAATTTAGTGCAGACGGATATCTAATTTTGCCAGGACCATTTGTTGAAGAGATTGTTTTTACCCCAGTTTAATGTCTTAGTGCCTTTGTCGAATATCAACTGTTCATAGACAGATGGTGTCATCTCTACGGTCTCAATTCTGTTCCATTGATCTATCTGTCTGTTTTTGTACCAGTACCATGCTGTTTTGACTACTGTGTCAGTGTAATAGGTTCTACAGTTGGGTGATGAGAGGCCTCTCAGTGTGTTCTTCTTCTTTAGTAGTACTTTACTTATCTGAGGCTACTTTCCTTTCCAGACAAAGTTGATAATTTGTTTCTTCATCTCATTAAAAAATGTCACTGGAGCTTGAATTGTGATTCCATTATATGTGTAGATTGCTATGAATAAAATGGACATTTTCACAATGTTAAGTCTTCCTGTCCATGAGCAGAGTAGGTTTCTCCATACATGTAAGTCTCCTTTAGTTTCTTGTAGCAAGGTCTTGTCGTTCTCTTTGTAAAGGTCTGTTATTTCTCTGGTTATATTTATTCCTAGGTACTTTATCTTGTTAGGGGCTATAGTAAATGGTATTGACTTGGTGATTTCTTCGTTACTGATTTACTTATGTTTATCTTATATCCTGATACTTTGCTGAACTCTTCTGTGAGTCTGAGTAATTTACTTACAGATTCTTTGGGATTCTGTGCATATACAATTGTATCATCTGCAAATAGGGAAATTTTCACTTCTTCTTTGCTTATGTAAATGCCCTTTATTTCTCTGTCTTGTCTAACTGCTCTGGCTAGAAATTCTAGTACAACTAAATCATTTTTTAAAAGCAATATTTGTATGCCTTGCACACAGGGTCACCAGGATTGATTGGAGGGTTAGAGGAGCCTGGCCCACCCCTGAGCATAAGGCTATCTCCTGTCTACCCCAGATCTTTGGTGGAGACATCTAGGACCTTCCTACTCAGGAAGTGGTCCCTAGGCCAGCAACATTGGCATCAGAAGTACAGCCAGGCTGAGGCCTGGGAAAGGGTGGGGCAGAGTGGGAGGGACTCTTGTCACTCAGCATGTCCACCTGAGACAAGACCAGGACCAGCCCTCGGGTTGCAATGCTGCCTGAGCCACAGAGCAGAGGTCTAAACCAAACAAAATGTGGAAGGTGGTACCTGCTCTCTACTTTGGAATGGAATCCTTTTTTCTCTCTGTGAAGAGAAGAGGAGAGGATCCAGCCCAGAAGCAGTGTGAGTAGTCAGAAAAGGAAGAGAACCATCAAGGTTGGTGAAGACATTTAACATGGAAGAGGAGTGTTGAGAACCAATCGATTCAGTTCCAGGTCTTGTATGTAAAGATAGAGGGTTGGCTGGCCTCTTGCTGTGGAGTATGGGGGAACTTGTTGCTGAACCACCCTTATATTCCCAAAGTAAGCCACTAAATATAAGTTATAATGAGGTAGCAGTCTGCTGAAGATCTTAGGGGATGTGAACACATGGCCCACCATTGACAAGGATGTCATTCTCAACCACTGAGAAAGAGTCAAGGAAGTGTTGAACATAGCATTGAACCAGGAGGCCCAAGGCCTAGGTTTTTGCTTTGCACATCACCCCATGCTAGTGTAACTTTGGCTGGGTCTTTTCATCTCTCTATGCCTTAGTTTCCCTGTGTTTAAAATGGACAGGTCAGCATCATATTCTCTTTCAGTTTTTGTGAGATTTGGGTGTAACAAGTGAAGTAGAAATGTTCTGAAATGTTATGTGCTGGAAACTTGTGAGGAAGATACCTCATTTGGCCCTCGAGTTCTATGGATGAGGTTGCTGGTGCGAGACATCTCACATCCTAGCAGCACAGGGTAGCCAAATTGGCTAAACACATCCTGGATGCCCATTGTTCCAATGTATTGACTTACAAGTAGAAATATGTGCATCACATCACAAGGGAGGATGCTCACATAAATGTGGCCAGTTCAGCTGTCTCCTCCTGGGGATGCTAGGTGCAAAGCTGAAGTGCAGTTGGGTGTGACTGGAAGGTTGGTTTGCTGTGTGACTCAGGTTTTTAATGACATCAGATTGAGCCAGCCCAGTGTGTCCAGCTTCTCTGCTTCAGATGATGGAGGTGGATTTTGCTTCAGCTGTGCTGCCAGGAGAACCATGAAGATTTCACACTAGCATCCCACATATCAAGCTATGTACACTTGATTTTTAAGGTAACAGCTTTATTGATATATAAATCACATACCATAAAATTTACTCCCTCTTTTCTGTTGGATCCAACTTGACGGCACTGGTTTGTTTTTTGTTTTTTTTGTGTTTTTTAGTATTTAGTATATTTAACCTGGGTTTTAGTGCAGTCACAGAGTTGTGCAATGATTAGCACAACTTAGAACATTTTTATCACCTCCTAAAAAGATACCTTGTACTCAGTAATAGTCACTTCCTGTTACCCTCCCCAAATCCCTTGCCCTTTCTACTCATATAGATTTGCTTATTCTGGATATTTATTATAAATGAAGTTATAGAATATGAGGCCTTTTGTATCCATCTTTTACTCCTCATAGTGTTTTCAAGGTTCATGTTGTGCAACAGGTATCAGAACTTTGTTCCTTCTTTATGACTAAATAGTATTCCACTGCATGGATACACACCACATTTTCTATCCATTCGTTCATTGGTGGACATTTGAGTTGTTCTGCTTTCTGGCTGTTGTGAATAATGCTGCTGTGAACTGTCATCAACAAGTTTTTGTGTGGATATGTTTTTCAGTTCTCTTGCATGTACTCAATTCTAAATTTTCACTGATTTCTTTAGGCAGGAGTCTTTTAAACATGGTGCTTCTGAAGCAATGATTGTTCAGTCACAGCTCTGGGAACAAGAGAAGCCAACCTGGGATGGTGGCATTTGGGGCTAGTAGGACCAGAGAGAAGTACCGAGTGAATCGGGCTTTGTCTCTTCCTTTTTAAAGGTAGGCACATACAGATGCTCCAGCAGAAAGAGGGCAGCCATCTCTTGCTCTTCCTTTCATCTTGGCGGCAAAGAGATTTTCATGAGCAGGATTTACTGGGTATAGATTGATAAACTCTGAGAACTGCAGAGAATGTGAGTGCTCATTTTGATCAATACCCTTTATGTACCCATAGGAAAATACCCTAGGGAAGAGAGGTAGCTTGTCCAAGGTCACACAGCTAGTGACTGACAAGACCAGCACTGAACAGTTTGCTGTCACTTCGTGCATTCCTCTTTCCTTGATGTCACACTGCTTGTCATTTGAAGGGACTCTAGGGGTCCTCTTTGACCCATGCCTTACCTTTATGTCTAAAAAGCAAGGCTTCAAACCCGTTCTTTCAAGGTTCTACACTCTGTTGAGAACTGGCATTTATTACCTCAGATATACTGAATCAGAATCTACATTTTAACAAGACCCTCACTTGGGAATCTTTTAAAGATACAGATTCTGAGTCAGTATATCTGGAGGTTGAAATGAAGAATCTCAGCATTTTAGCATTCTCAGAAAGAACTGGTGTGAAGCCCTGCTGAAAAGAAAATGGCTTTGTGCAGAGTAGGATTTTGCATCTTCCTGAATTTTGAGACCTAAACAAATATATTCCAGTTATTGGAGCATCTGCGCTCCAACCACAGTGAGTTTCCATCCACCAAAGAAGACCAAACGTTTACACACAGCAGCGTTTTTGTTTCACATCTGCTGAGGGGTGCATTCGCCCGGGCTGAGCTGTGACCAATGGTGACGCCAGGCTAGACACACCAGCAGGCCAGGCTGTACATAGGAAGCTCTCCTTGGTGAGATTTTGCTAGAGTCATGACAGTGAACCAAGAACCCAAACCCAAACCCCCTGCTGCTGACTCGATTTTGACTCATGGCAACCCGATAGGACAGAGTAGAACGGCCCCATAGAGTTTCCAGAGAATGCCTGGTGGTTTTGAACTGCCAGCCTTTTGGCCAGCAGCTGTAGCACTTCACTGCTATGCCACTGTTCAGTGCAAATCCTTCAAGAGATGGAGTAGGCCTGCCCAGCCTGGAAAACTGGGAAAGTTAAGGGGTACTGTGAGACTGTCTGTTGAGGGCCCTCCTCCTCTCTCTTCTGTGGGGGATGGTCAGGGCTGGCTTTTGTCCTCTGTAGCCTTCCCCTAGCGCACCCTTGGAATGAGCCTGGCAGAGGACAGTAAGGCACTGCTTCAGGCAAACCAGCCCCAGTACCCAAGGCTGTGTCGCAGTAGAAAGAATGCTAGCTAGTTCACAAAACCCCATCATTCTCTTTCTGCCTTACAAAAAAAAAAGTCTCTTGAGATTGTCTATAGGATGAGTGGTATGTCTTCTGTTTTGGTCATCTGTGGATACCATTGTCAGAGCAGTTTCACAGGTGCCAGCTGTAAAGGTAGCACTTAGCCTCCAGAGTCTTTATAAGATAGATGCTCTGGTAAAGAGTGTTAACTTTTAATCATCATAATAAACTTCACAGATAAAAAGGGATGAAAAGGTTAATCAAATTCATCACAGATTTCATTAGACTAGTTCACACTGGAAATGGTTCCAACATTAAGAGATTTTTCAGAATCCATTGAAGACACTTGGCTTTGAGGTGAGGATGTCAGTAACTGCTCTGGGATACCTGGCCAGGTTTTCAAGAGAACTGGCACCTGCACCCACCCACTACAGACCTGTGGAATCAGACTCTTGAAGGGGAAGAGGGTTTGTGCATCTTGATGACCTTTAAACTTCTTCATGTGATTGTAATGGGCAACCAGGGCTGAGCTAGCTCACGGCCATTGCCCTCTGGCCCTAGCTTTGTGCTACACCTGTGCTATATCTGAGGTTGCATTTCTGCTGCTTAGCAGGTAGTTCAGACTGTCTCCTTTCTACACATGCAGAAATAGCTTTCTATAGTTAAGTAACTTAAAGTACTGTCCCTCAGTGTTCCAGGAAAGTTGTGGGCTGCTGATCCCTAGCCAGGCACGCTGATCTCCTGGACTGTCCCGCCTCTTGCTGTTCCCTTCTGCATGGGACTCTTTTGTTCAATAAGCGCTTCTGTAGAAGTTGCTGCCTGCTTGAGGAATTAGTTTCAGGCTTCCTTGGATAGAGTAACAGGCTCTGGAGTCTGATATTGGCTCACATCTAGACCTGGCCACGTGCAGCTGTGCGACCTTACCTGACCTCTCCAGGTCTCCACTTTTTCATCTTTAAAATGAAGATTGAAGTGCCTACCTTATGAGATTGACAGGAGGTTCAGTGAGGTAAAGGTGCAAAGGACTTGGCACGGTGCTGGCACATAGCAAGGACCTGAATGTATGTGTGTGGTCCACCCTCCTACAAGATTTCAAATGCAGCTTCTCAGGCATGTCATGCCTCTTCCGAGTAAGGTCAGAACACAGACCCTGATTGAGTGGGTCTGGGACAGGGGGCATGATAGTCTGCATTTCTGACAGGCTCCTGGGTGGCCACCTCCTGGGGCTGCCACTCATCCACCACAGTAGCTAGCAGTACGATGAAGTCACGACCAGTTGGGTGTTCATAGTACTGTCCGTGCTCTTCCTGGGTCTGAGGCTATAATGGTGCCTTTATGACGTGGTGCCATTATGACATTTCTTTTTTTCAATTTTTTTACTTAACCTGTTGGAGTCCCCAGGTGGTGCAAATAATTAATACACTCAGTTGCTAACCACAGGGTTCAGGTACACCCAGAGGTACCTCAGAAGAAAGCCCTGGTAATCTGCCTTTGAAAAACAGCCATTGAAACGTTGCGGTACAGAGTGCTCCTCTGACACAGATGGGTTGCTGTGAGTTGCAGTCGGCTCACTGGCAACTAGTACTAATTTACTTACCACTTGTCAATAGAAGAAATATAAATCCGGTTGCGTGTTTATACTTCGATATAATAAAAATGAGTGGAGCAGTGAACGATAATATGTCTAATTTCATTCTAATTTTCTTTTTTATTGTGATTCAGTGAAAGATTACAATCCAAGTCAATTTTCCACACCTGCTAGCCTCTTCAACTCTGTCTGCACCCCTCGCCCTGTGACAGCACACTCTTCTTTTTCAGTCTTTACTTCCAGTATCCACTTAACCAGCATTGGTCCCCTCCTCTCTACCTTCTCTTTTCCCCTCTAGAGAGAAACCAGTAGGATAGCCACGTATATGTAACATCATAAAGTACACACACCACATGCGTCACTCTGTGTCCCTGAGTCCAGTGCATTCTTGGTCTGATCTTTTTCATTTTCTGGATGCTTTGAAGTCACTACTATTCATTTCCTATTTGTAAAATGTTTGTTCTGATCAAGTAGAAAGAGAAATGGACACAGGATTGGAAGTTCAGGACTTAATTCCTGACTCTACCATTTATTAGCTGTTTCACTTGACTTCCTTTGAACTCAGGGTTTAATTCCTGACTGCCATTTATTAGCTGT
Source organism: Heterohyrax brucei (assembly GCA_028571685.1). Taxonomy (NCBI): domain Eukaryota; kingdom Metazoa; phylum Chordata; class Mammalia; order Hyracoidea; family Procaviidae; genus Heterohyrax; species Heterohyrax brucei. Next base: position 46,028,680 of record CM053152.1, read on the forward strand.
TTCACTTGACTACCCAAGTCCTCCATTTATGCATCAGTGAAATGGGCCTAACAGTACCCACACCACTGGGTTGTTAAATAGAAACAGTAAAGAGTCTTTCATTGTACCATTTTGTCTGATAATATTTTAAGGAAAAAAGTTTTAATTTGCAAAAGGATTTAGTTCAAAGATCAGAGTCATTTTGCAAACTGTAGACATGTTCCCATTTCTTGCCTCTGCCCTCTTTGATGGTAAGAGTAGGGGGCATGTCATGTCATGAACCAGATTTAAAGGCACACAGTGCTTGCAGGATGTAGTTTAAATTTTAAAGTTTTAATTTTTTTTGTCTAGATTATTTGATAGTTGTGTGACATCTTAATGTTCAAGTTCTCGAATATGTATAAACTGAATAAGGACCAAACCAATATTTACAAAACTCAAGATGAACAAAGAACACGTGTTTCATTAGGCTCCAGAAGAGCCAGCTGTGTGGACATTTTTATATGACTGTGAACATGTCAAAATATGGAACAGATGTGCTTTGTGTCCACATGGAAAAATAAGTCTTGTCTGTGGCTGTAAGGTTCATGTGTACTGGGAATTGCATAATAATTATTTTCCCTTTCTTCCCTCTTTGTTGGTTAAATGAAGTGAGTCTCTGCTTCTATTTAAAAAGTGGTATTTTCAATGTATCTGTGGGTTCCAGAAGTTGAATCAGCTGTGCAGGGGTCGGTGCCCAGCAGTGCTAAGTATATAGTAGGTTCTTGACAATGACCAGATGGTGAATTCATTTAAGGCGTGGGGATTTGGATGGCCTTTGATGTGTCCTAAGTTCATGTTGTGGCCTCATCTATTATTTCAAAGCAAGATGGCACCAGCAAACACTTTGAGAGGTTGTGGAAATGGGTCCTAGTTTTCACAGAATACTCGCTGTGCCTGGTACTGAGTTCCACATTGCTTTGTCTGCAGCATTTGGCAGGCATGGTAGCTGCAAACGGACTTGCTGAAATGAGTCCTGTCACAGAAGCACAGAGTTAGACTCTGAGCCAGTCAGCTCACATGCTTATCTGTCTTTTTGCCTTGTTCTAGTATTCTTAGGCCTTCGGGAGTATAATTGTATAGTCTTTCTAAGAGTTTTCCTTTCAGAGAATCTCTGCATGTATCTGGAAATGCAGCCTTGGGCCTGTGTGGGGAGGTGGCATGTTTCTGTCAGAACCCGCAGGCCCACCATAAGGAGTGAGCTGGGGGTAAGGGTGCTGATACCTCTTACATATGGCGCTTGGAGGAAGTGTGTTTGGATTGATAGACTCTTAGAAGAGTCTGTTTCTTCCAACCTGTTGATCATTCTCACCTTGGAATGAGTGAATTTATTCTGGTTGTCTTTTTTTCAGCCTGACATCAGCTACCCATTGGGTTGGGAGGTTTTACTTGGCGTTATTAGGGAATTTTGGAGTTAACGATGCTACACATTCTGGCTGGCAGCTCAGGAGTCAAAACAGTCTGAAAACCACTTTGATGGACTGGTGAAGAGGGAAAGTTTTTGACAGGAGGTAGAGCTCACAAAAGCACTCACTGGGTGTAACCAGACCTTGAATGGGTTCTTATCTTGGCTCATCACATTACCCATTCCCTCCCTACACACCCACTCCCACCACCCCTCCCATCAACCTGCCCTGTTACCCACGGGAAACATCTGTAAACTCCCACATTTCTGTGCCTGTCTAGGACCAAGACCACATGTGAGCCCAGTGCATTGAACAAATTAGACTCTCAGGGTCCACTGATACACAGTGGAAGTGTGTGACTGCCCGTGCGGTGATAAGGATGGCCTGTCCTCCTCTGGTTTCCCCAGCTCCTGCTCACATTTCATCTTCCCCTTCCAAGGACCACTCTTACTCATCTTCTCCCAAGTGCACATGGAGGGTGGCCCTCAATCACCCTTGGAGCTCTTAAAAAAGGCAAGTACAGGGCTGGCTCAGGGGGCTTATGCAAGGTCACAGAGCTTTCTGGGTGATTCCATTGTGAGCCAAACCCATTGCATTGATCCGATTCCAGATCATAATAACCTCAAGCCAACCTAAAACCAAACTGACTGCTGTTGAGCTGATTCCGACTCATAGAGATCCTATAGGACAGAGTAGAACTGCTCCACAGTTGCCAAGGAGTGTCTGACATACTCGAACTCCTGACCTTTTGGTCAGCAGACATAGCACTTAACTACTACACCACCAGGGTTTACAGTAACCCCGAAGAGCAGAATAAAACTGCCCCATAGGAAACTGTGGTGGCATGGTGGTTAAGTGCTATGCCTGCCAACCAAAATGTCAGCAATTCAGATCTGCCGGGCATTCCTTGGAAACTGTCGGGCAGTTCTACTCTGACTCGTAGGGACGCTGTGAGTCAGACTCGACTTGACAGCAGTGGGTTTGTTTGGTTTTTGGTTTATAGGGTTTTCAAGGCTGTAAATCTTCATGGAAGCTGACTGCTGGTGTGTTCAAACCACCAAACTTTTGGTTAGTAGCCAAACATATAACCACTGTGCAGCTAGACCTGCTTAAGTTAAGCGTTACTAATTTGTAAATTCTCCTTTTGCTCCATTCTCCACCAATTCATTGGTCACCCCTAATTCTGCATCCCTGACTAGTGTTGTCACTGTCATTCATGCTCATGAGCAGTAATGGTGAAAGTAACATCTGATGCTTTCTCTGGTAGCACACCTTTAGCTCTGCACTGTTAAGAGCCTCACGCTTGTTATTTCAGTGCAAAGCACATACAGCCTTGGAAAACAGGTGTTGTCAAAAGAGCATTTTACAATGAGAAAATCGAGGCTGAAAAAGACTCATGGTAAAGTGAAAATGTGAACTGGGATCTGTGTTATACCAAACCATATTTTTCCTGTATCTTAGGCTGCTTCACTAAGTTCTGTTTTGGGCTATGCTAGGTATTGTGAATTAATTCATCAACACAGAGTAGGATGCAGAGTGTGGACTCTGGAGCCAGACTGCCTGGGTTTGAATATAGCTCTGCCACTCACTGTCTGGGACCCTACACATCCTACTTATGTCCATCCATCAACATCCTGAGCTGTAAAATGGAGAAAACAGTAATATTTACTTTATAAGAGTATTGTAAACTGAAGCGGGGTAGAAGATGAACAGTCATTGCCCAGTAATTTTTATGAAGTACAATCCTTTTTTCATATGATCTCTTTTGGGGGAACAAAGATATAAGGCAGACAGTGTTGGAAATGTTGGGTTGAGGCTGCAGGTATGGGGTGTGAGGCTTGGGGTCTTGACTTCCTGTGGGGAGTGGGTCCCTGTGCCCCTAAGACCACCTTATTGAGCCACTGAAGCTTCACTTGATGACAAGCTTTCTCTGGTGGCCTCATTAGCTCTAATCTGCAGTCTTGTCCATTTACCAACTTTTACAATCAGTTGTTATTATGGTCAGCTATGTGAGAAAGAAAAGATAAAGCTGAATGATGTGCAAGAACTTAGGGATGTAAATGTGGTATCTCAGAGATGGTCTTGATCCTTTACTAAGAGGGATGCCCAATTATTATGGATTGAATTGTTTCTCCCCCAAATTATGTATGTCAGCTTGGTTGGGCCATGATTCCCAGTATTGTATTGTCTACCCCTTTGTCACCTGATGTGATTTGTCTATGAGTTGTAAATTATGCCTCTGTGATATTAATGAGGCAGCATTAGAGGCTATTATGTTAAAGAGGCAGGACTCAGTTTACAAGATTAGGTTGTATTTTAGTTTCTTTTGAGATATAAAAGAGAGAAATGAGCAGAGAGACAGGAGGACTTCATACCACCCAGAAACAAGAACCAGGAGAATAATGGTGTCCTTTGGACCTGGAGTCCCAGTGCTGAGAACTCCTAGACCAGGGAAAGACTGATATGAAGAACTTTCCTCCAGAACTGACAGAGAGAGAAAGCCTTCTTCTGGAGCTGGTGCCATGAATTCAGATTTCTAGCTCCTAGACTGTGAGAGAGTAAATTTCTCTTTGTCATATCCATCCACGGTGATATTTCTGTTATTTCTCTAGATAACTGAGACACCAAGGCAGATTCATTAACCTGGTGAAACTCTGTGTCAGGTGGCAGGAGGTACTGGCAGGTCCTGCCTTGGTGGGTGGTCTTGCCATGTCCAAGAGAGACGTGTTTCAGAAGGTAACAGATTAATGCTTCTGGGATAGAGTGGTATGGGTGAGGCTTACAGGTATTATAGGAGCAGTAGAGAAGGACTGAGAAGGGCTTGTGGGGACATGGGGAAGGAAGCATTGATGACTGTAGAGTTGGGAGATGCCTTCCTGAGACAGCTTAGCAGACAGAGATGGCACCATCACCAGGGAATGGGACCAAAGACCAACATGCTTAGGTGGCTTACACCCAGGAAGTAATGCTAGGGGTTACTTGGTGTATAGGTTGGGTAGACGAGTTGAGATGAGTCTAACACAGGCAGGGAGTGGTCAAACAGGAGCCAAGGGTAGGAATATTGGTATCTGGCTGTGGCTGGAGGGTGTCCATCATGAGGAAGGCTGAGGTATATCCAGAGCCCAGGATCCAAGCCCAGAATGCATGGTGGATCTTCGCCTTGGAGAGGGTAGACCTTATCACTGTGACATTAAAGGGATGTATTAATATACTGTGTGAGAGGAAAGTGGATGAGAGATGTTTGAGGCAACTGGTCACAATCCGGAGTCACTGACCAAGTCGCGGAGTAAGTAATTGCCATTGCTGGCTTCTGAGTCTCTATGCTTACTCCCCTGCCCTAAGCTTCAGTGACTAGATTGAGGTGACACAACCAACTAGTCGTAGGGCAAAGACTTGAACTCATGCTTTCACACTCCTGGCCCAGTGTTTCACAGTGGGCCAAGTCTTGCAGCCTAGAAAGTTGCTTTTATTTCTGGGAGGAGGTCGCCAGACTTCCATCCTTTTGACCATGGGATACCTGCTGTTGGTGACTCCCTCTAGAATGTGGATTGGAAGTACAGTCATCTTTTTCAGCTCTGTTTTTTAAGGCACATGGCAGTAATTTGGTAGTCAAAAGAATGTAGATGTGATATCCATGAACGAGAAAGCGTGACTGTTCCAAGGGCCAATGATAATATAGATTGGGAGTTCCAAGACTATAAACCAAAAACACCAAACCGACTGCTGTTGAGTTGATTCTTACTCAGAGCGACTCCATAGAACAGAGTAGAACTGATCCATAAGGTTTCCAAGGAGCACCTGGTAGACGTAAACTACCGAGTTTTTGATTAACAGATGTAGCACTTAACCACTACACCGCCAGAGTGTCTCAGACTCTGTTGTTCTCTTTATCCATACAGGTGGATGTCGTGTCTGCTCTGTTCTTATCAACTTTCCCTACTTTACTCAATTGGAATAAAATTTCTCGTTATTCCACTCATACTCCTCCAGAAAACCTCTGTTAGTCATTCTGGTCTGCATGGCTGTGTGGGTATTTGCAGGTGCCCTCATGTGTAGTTGTTGATTTGCCTTCTCCTTGACTGGGCTCAGAGCTCCTTGACCTTGTCTCTTGTCTTTGTGCTGTCAGGGCCTGGTTGTGGTGGGTGCTCAATAGACTGTTACTGACTGAATGAATAAAGCAGATGTAGTCTGCATTGAATGTCCAGAATTGACTTTTTGTTTCTGACCCATATGTTTCTAAAATAGACTTTGCCCTCATGGGCCATCAGCAGGGTGGTGAATGGGTCACTGGAGTGATTAGACAGGATTTGAGCCCCTCATGTAAAGTATGCTCATGCTTGCCTAGTTATAACCAATACTGGTTCTCCTTCCATCTCACTCCTATCAGGTGGCAAGGTGGCAACGTGACAAGGTGGGGCTGTTAATAATGCTCAGGGCCATTGCCTTGAGGAATTGTGGGAGACAGAAGAGCTGTTAAAACCCAGTACTTTTCTCTTGCACTTTAACAACAACTAGATGAGGGTGTCTGTACACATGCAAACCTTTCTCTCTGTCTGTTGACATCTGCATTTGGAGAGCAATTGTAGAAAAAGCTGCTTACCAAGAAAACAAACTATTTCAGTTCTAATATCTAAAATTAAACTGAAATTTGTAGAAATAAGTCAGCTTGGTGGCAGTTTGTGGCAGGGAAGCCAAACCAAGCCAAGTGCCATCGAGTCAGAAAAAGATGCTATATTTTTAAAAAATATTTTCTAGTTTTAGAGAAAATATACATAGCAAATTATATTCTCAGTTAACAATTTCTGTATATTTTATTCAATGACATTGGTTATACTTTTCACAGTATGTCAGCATTTTCATTTCCATTTTGGTTCTACTGTTTCTGTTAACATAGCTTCCTTGTTATTCCTTACAATTTCATCTTTGGCCTAGAGAAATTGTTTACCGTTAGGTCTCACTGAGATGATTGATTAGAGGAGCACAGTACTCACAGGTACTAGTGTGTATTTTATCAACCACACTGTCTTTTGACCAATGGGTGACCTGTGGGAGTAGTTTGTGTTCCAGGTTTAAAGGGTGCCCTAGGGAAGTGGTCTCCACATTTCCTCTAGTCTCTATTGGTCCAGTAAGTCTGACTTGTTTTAGGAATTCAAGTTTTGTTGTATATTTTTCTCCCTTTCTGTCTGGGACCATCTATTGGTTGGTAGTGGTAGTTGGGGACCATCTAGTGTTTCTGGTCTCGAGGTAAGTAAGGCCGTGGTTCATGTAGACTGTTGGCCTTGTAGACTGGTTTCTTTTTTAAGTCTTTGGCTTCCTTCTTTCTCTTTTTCTCCAAATGTGTAAAGGCAAATAGTTGTATCTTAGATGGCTGCCTTCAGTCTTTTAAGATCTCTGAAGATACTCACCAACCACCCTAGGATGTAGCACGTTATCTTTATGAGTTCTGTTATGTCAGTTGATAGAGTTGTCTCATGACACTAGGGTCCTAAGCCCTCAAACCCAGTAAACCAATCCTGCTAGGAAATATCTATCACTGTGCCCCCTTTGTGCTTTATTATGTGTGTGCATATATGCAGCACACACAGACATGTGTATACATTTGCCTACAGAAACACCTTTTCATGGAGATTTGTGTATTCACATGTGTATATTCTATAGGTATTCATATCTCTATATTTTATACATATATAAGCATACACACCTATCTATATGACCACATGCAAATTTTTGATATCATTGTTGCAAAATGCATACGTTTTAGCTTTTACCAAAATCATTCCGTATGCTTGTGTGTTTCTTACTGTCATCTTTTACTTTAATCAAGTTGTGTTACGTGTCACCCAAACCTGTGTCTACTGTTTAGCAAGTGATTCCCCTTCCATGCATGGTAGGCACCAAAGTGTGTATATTAATTGTTGTCTTTTTGTGATCATGCGATCATACAGTATTTCTTTTTGTGATTGACTCACCATAATGTCCCCCAGATTATGATATACTGTAATATCCCATCATTATTCTTTATAGCTGCATAGTATCCCATTGTGTATATGCACAATAATTTGTTTATTCATTCATCTGTTGGTGCAAAGTTAGGTTATGTCTGTCTTTTTTGCTGTTGTGATTAGTGCTGCAAAGGACATAGGTGTGCATATATCTGTTCTTGTTAGTAGTTTTGGTTCTCTTGAGTATATACATAGGGGCTGACTTGCTGAATTGTAGAGTATTTTCATTTTTAGCTTGCTGAAGAAATGCCATATCATTTTCTATAGTTGTTGAGCTAATTTATAGTCCCATGTCTATTCTTAGTAGTTTTAATTCTCTAGTGTATATACCTAGGAGTTGACTTGCTGGGTTATAGGGCATTTCTATTTCTAGCTTTTGGGGGAAGTGCCATACCATTTTCCGTAGTTCCTGAACTGATCTACTATCCCGCTAGCAGTGGAGAGGGGTTCCAATCACCCTGCAACCTTGCCAGCATTTGTTGTTTTTTACATTAGTGTCATTTTTGCCAGGATGAGAGGATACCTCCCTGTAGTTTTGGTTTGCATCTCTCTGATGGTTAATGATCATGAGTATCTTTTCATGTGTTTGTGGGCCACTTGAATGCTGTCTTTGGTGAATCGTTCGTATCCTTTTTTCATATTTTAATTGCATTGTTAGCCTTTTTTGTTGAGTTGTTGATATTTTCTGTGTATTTTCTATGTATTTTGTCTATTATATGTATCTTAGCGATTAGATATTATATGTATCTTAGAGATTAGTCCTAAAGATATTTTCCTAACGACTCAATGGCACTTGGCTTGGCATAGGTTCTTTTTACATTCTTGGTAAATTTTTTTGATAACTGTAAGCATTTAATTTTTAGGAGGTCCCATTATGTAACTTATCTTCCGTTGATTGTGCAGTTGTAGATATGTTTAGCAATCCTATTACTGAAAAAAATTAGGTCCCAAAGATTTGTCCCTTTGTTGTCTCCCAGGAACTTTATATTTTCAGCTTTAAGTCTTTGGTTCATTTTGAGTTAGTTTTTGTATATGGTGGTAGATATCAATCCTGTTTCTTTTTTTTCTGCAAAGGATATCCAGTTTTGCCGGTGCCGTCTGTTATAGCATCTGCTTCTTCCCTAGTAACTGGAATTTGACCCCTTGTCAAAAGTCAGCTGCTCGTGGATGGATGGATTTATTTCTGGGTTCTCAATTCTATTACATTGGTGTATATCCCTATCACTGAACCAATACAAGGCTGTTTTGATTACTATGCCTGTATAGTATGTTCTGAAACTTGGAAAATATGAGGCCTCCTACTTATTTTTCAATATGTCTTTGGCTATATGGGATTTCTTTCCGTATGGTGATACATTTTTCCATTTTGGTAAAGAATGTTTTTGGAAATTGGATTGTTGTTGCGCTCTTTTTAGATATGTCTTTGGCTATTTGGAGTTTCCTTCCCTATAAAATTATTGCCATATTTTTCTGTTTCAGTAAAGAATGTTGTTGGAAATTGAATTATTTTCATAGGTTGAATTGTGTCCCTCCCCCCACATTTGAGTCAGCTTTGCTAGTCCGTGACTCCCAATATGTGTGGTTATCTACCACTTTGTCATCTGATATGATTTTCCTATGCTTTGTAAATTCTATGTCTATGTTGTTAATGAGGCAGGAGTAGAGGCAGTTATATTAATGAGGAAGACTCAGTCTATAAGATTGGGTTTTATTTTAAGTCAGAGAAGCTAGCAGAGAGACAGAAGGATCTCATATCACCAACAAAGTATTGCCAGGGGCAGAGTATGCCCTTTTGACATGGGGTCTGTGCACTGAGAAGCTCCTAGTTCAGGCAAAGATTGATGACAGGGACCTTCCTCCAGAGCTGACAAAGAGAGAGTTTTCTTTGGAGCTGACACTCTGAATTTGGACTTCCAGTCTACTAGACTGTGAAAAAATAAACTTTTTACTGGAGCCATCTGTTGTGGTATTTCTGTATGGCAACAGTAGATGATTAAGACTGTTGGGATTGCATTATACCAATTTATTGCTTTGGGTAGTGTTGACATTTTCACAGTGCTAGGTCTTCCAATCCATGATGATGACATATTTGTCTATTTATGAAGATTACTTTTAGCTTCTTGCAGTAGTGTTTTATAGTTTTTACTGTGTAGGCCTCTGACATCCATGGTTAGGATTGTTTTTATGTATTTTATCCTTTGGGGGGCTCTTGTAAATGATGTTGTTTTGTTTATTTCCTTTTTGAAGTTCTGCTTGTCCTTGTGAAAGAATCCAACTGATTTTTGTCTGTTGATATTGTACCCTGCTACTTTGTTGCATCCTTCTTTTAGATCTAGTAGCTTTCTTGTGGCATCTGTGGGAGTTTCTGTGTAAACAATCATGTTGTCTGTGAAGATAGTTTTACTTCTTCCTTTCCAATTTGGATACCTTTTATTTCTATTTCTTGTCTTGGTGATGTGGCTAGGACTTCCAGTACAATATTGAATAAAAGTGTTGATGGTGGGCATCCTTGTCTCATACTTGGTTTCAAGCAGGATGCTCTCAGCCTTTCTCTACTGGAAATAATGTTGACTGTTAGTTTTGCATATATGGCTGGGCTGGGCTATGTTGAGAAATTTTCCTTCTATTCCTATTTTAGTAAAAGTTTGTATGAGGAAAGGGTGGTTGATTTTATCAAATGCCTTTTCTGCATCAATTGAGATGATCAAGTGATTCTTTTCCTTTGTTTTATTTATGTTGTGAATTGTATGAATTGATTTTCAAATGTGGAACCATCCTTAGATTCCTGGTATGACTCCTACCTGATCATGTGATGTATGATTTTTTTATACTGCTGTTAAGTTCTGTTGGCTAGAAGTTTGTTGAAAATTTTTGCATCTGTATTCATGTGGATATTCATCTGTAATTTTATTTTTTTGGTGGCATCTTTACCTGGTTTTTGGCGTCAGGATAATGCTGGCTTCATAGAATGAGTTGGAGAGTAATCTTCCTCATTTTTCTACGTTTTGAAAGATTTTGAGTAGAACTGATGTCAGCTGTTCTCTGAATGTTTGGTAAAATTGAAGTCATCTGGGCAGGGACTTTTTTGTTGAGAGTTTTTTGGTGATGTCTTCGATCTCTTGTTATAGATCTGTTTAGATCTCTACCTCTATTTGTGTTAGTTTAGATAGGTAGTATGTTTCTAGAAATTTGTCCATTTCTTTCAGTGGAATGGTTTTCAAATTTGTTGAAATACAGCTTTTCACAGTATTCTGTTATGATCCTCTTTGTTTCAGTTGGATTTGTTGTAATGTCTTCAACTTTCTTATTTTGGTTTTTTGGATTCTCTCATTTTTTGCCTTTTTCAGTTTGGCCAGTGATTTGTCTATTTTGTTGATTCAAAGAACCAGCTTCTAGTCTTTTTTGATTCTATTTTTCTGTTTCATTTATTTCTGCTCTGCTCTTTATTATTTCATTTCTTTTCATAGCTTTGGTGTTGTTTTGCTCTTTTCTGTTTGTCTGGTTAATTTATTTAGTTTGGAGATTCTTTTTTAATATATGCATTTATTGCTATACATTTCCCTCTGGGCACTGCTTTTGCTGAATCCCAGTAGTTTTAGTATGTTATGTTTTCATTTTTGCTTAATTCTAAGTATTTTTTAAATTTCAATTTTGATTTCTTCTCTTATCCAATAGTTGATTTAGGAATGTGCCACTCAGTTTCCACGTATTTATTTTCCTTATTATCCCTGTTACTGATTGCTGCTTTCATACTACTATGGTTGAAAAAAATGCTTTGTATAATTTCAGTCTTCTGAAATGTATAGCCTCAGAAATGATCTATTTTGGAGGAAGTGCCATGTGCATTGGAGGAGAGTATGTATTATTCTGCTATTGGTGGAGTGTTCTATCCATGACTGTGAGCTCTAGTTAGTTGATAGCATTGTTTCGGTCTTCTGTATCTTTGTTGATTTTCTTTCTCGTTATTCTGTCCGTTGTTGAATGTGATATGTTAAAACCTATTATTGTAGACCTCTTTCTCTCTTCAATTCTGTTAGAGGTTGTTTTATAGATTTTGGAGCTCTGGCATATTTATCATTATTGCATCTTCTTTCATAAAACATTTTATCCATTTAATCATTATATCATGTCCTTCCTTAGGTCTTATAATGGATTTTGACTTAAAGCCTATCTTGTCAGACATTAATATTGTCACACCTGTCCTTTGGTTAATATTTGCTTAATATATATGTATGTATGTACATTATAAAATATACATATATATATTTTCCATCTGTCAGGGATGGAATTATGTTCCTCCAAAAATGTGTGTATTTGGCTGGTCTGTGATTTCCCAATAGCATGTGATTTTCCTTTATCATGTTGATAAGGCGTGATAGGAGGCAGTTGTGTTAGTGAGGCAGGACTCACTATACAAGATTGGGTTGTGTTTTGAGGCAATCTCTTGAGATAAGAAAGAAAGAAGGAAGCAGAGAGATAGGGGGACCTCAGACTGCCAAGAAAACCAGTACCAGGAGCAGAACATTGCCCTTTGGGCCTGGGATCCCAGAGCAGAGGAGCTTCTAGTCCTGAGGAAGATTGGTGAGAGGGCTGAAAGAGAAAGAGAAAGAAGACCTTCCAATGACACCTTGAATTTGGACTTTTAGATTTGTTTAATGTGGTGAAATAAATTTCTCTGTTGAAACGATCCACTTGTGGTATATCTTGTACAGCAGCACTAGATGACCAAAATGCCATCCTTTGATTTTCTTTCTTTCTCTGTTCTTGTCATGCTTTAGGGGAAAATTGACAGAGCAAATTAGTTTGTCATTAAACAGTTAATATACAAATTGTTTTGTAACATTGGTTGCTAACCGTGCAATGTGTTAACACTCTCTGCTTCTTGACGTTAGGTTTCCTATTTCCATTCATTCAGTTTTCCTGTCCTTTCCTGCCATCCCATCTTTGACCCTGGGCTGATGTGCCTGTTTAGTTTCATAATATACATAGTTGAACTACATGCATTTTTTATTTTATTGATCTGTCTGATCTTCAGCTGAAGGGTGAACTTCAAGAGTGAGTTCATTATTGAGTAAAGAGGATGTTTGGGGGCCATGCTATTGGGGTTTCTCTGTCTTTGTCAGACTGTTAAGTCTGGTCTTTTTTTGTGAGTTGGAATTTTGTTCTACACTTTTCTGTTGCTCAGTCCAGCACCCTCTATTATGACCTCTGTCAGAGCAGTCTGTGGTGGTAGGAGGGCACCATCTAGTTTTTCTGGATTCATTCTGGGAGAAGCTGTAGGCATGGCCCATTAGTTCTTTGGACTGATCTTTCCTTTTGTCTTTGGTTTTCTTCATTCTTCTTTACTCTAGACAGGATGGTCCATCCTTTGATTTTGAACCTGTTTATGTCTGTGTCTAAAGAATGTCTCTTGTAGACAATACATTGATGGATCATGTTTTCTTTTTATCCATTCTGCTACTCTCTACCTCTTGACTGGTGCATTTAATCCAGTTATATTCAGTGTGATTATCAATAGGTGTGGATTTACTGCTGCCATTTTCTTGCACTTTTTTTTTTGTGATATTCACAGTTTTTTTGTTGTTTATTTTCTGTGATGAGTTGTTTTTGTATGTGGGTTTTCTTTTCCATTTATTTGTTAGTGCTGTTTTTGTGTTTGTTCAGTTTTCAGATTTTCTTTGTTTTGATGTGTAGATTTAGTATCTTGTGGTTACTCTGAAATTTCTATTTGTCATTCTAATTTTAAAACATCCTGTTATATCTTGAAATCTTCTTGACTTCCTCTCCATATGGAAGACTTATAACTACCATGTTCATTATCCTTCGTTCTGAAGCTGTTATCATGTACTTCTTTGTATCTCTGATTCTCTTGAATTTTGTAGCTTTCTTTAGCTTTTTTTGAAGACTTTTCATGGCTTGGTGTCTGGCTGATGCTATTGTGTGTCTTTATCTCAGGTTGCAGCCTCATCTTCTTGGATTTCTATCCGAAGGACTCCCTTTAATATTTTTGGTAGGGCTGGTCTTGTGGTTACAAATTCTTTTAACTTCTGGTTATCTGGGAATGTCCTAATTTTATCCTTTTTATTAAAAACCAAGTTTTCTGTAGACACACGATTCTTGGTTGGCAATTCTTTTCTTTCAGAGTTTTGTATGTATTATCCCATTGCCTTCTTGCTTGTATAGTTTCTGATGCGAAATCAATGTTTAGTCTTATTGAGTCCTCTTTGTAGGTGATGTTTTGCCTTTCTTATGCTGCTCTCAAAATTCTGTCTTTGCGTTTGATTCTGTAAAGTTTAATTTTGAATGTGTTTTGATGGATTTCTTGGGTTTATCCTGTGTAGAGTTCATTGAGCTTCTTGGATGGAAATTTTCTCATCTTTCATGGTATTTGGGAAGTTTTAGTAAAGGGATGCTATTCTTAAAGTGAAAATAAAAATGTTACTGAGTGTGCCCAATTTAAAATCTGAGTGAAAGACAAGTGACCAGGAATAAAGTCAGATTTATTCCTAAATGTAAAGAAAAGCTATTTATATAGCTTGGGAAGTATCACAACATCTCCCCTGTGAAAAAGTAAATGGAGGAGTTGTCTAAGTGAGTTTATTCCCCTCCAAAACAAGACTTGAGATAGAGAGAAGAATTTGCTATAAAGCAATTTTTTAAGAGTCAAAATAGCCTTTGCCAAAATAATTTGATTTCTAGCTTCTATTAGAAGAAATTTGGTATTGAATAAAATGAGGGCTAATAAAATTGATTAGGTCCAGAAGGCTAAGATTAAAAAGTGTGTGACACACCAATATGTGAAGCTGAATGAAAAATATGATAATTTTCTGCCTGGAAGCGCTTTGCCATGGAACATGTGTCCCAATAACCCAGGCTGGAGAGGGTGTACCTGGAGCCTGGCCAAGGCACTGCCCATGATGGGTACATGGTAAACAGTTGCTAAGTCGATGATAAAAAGTAAAGCCAGGAGGTGGAGTCAAGATGCCCGACTAAGCCCACGTCTCCTTATATCCCTCTGGAAACCAAGACCTTAACTGACAATCAAACAGAGCCTTCTGATCACCTAATCAGCCTCAGGACACGGCACAGAGCTGTTAACTGGGACTTCATACCACTCAGCAAAAAATCTCCTCTCTTTCGCTGACTCCTACTCCTGGCTAGCCCCGGCTCTCATGGACGGAAGGTAAACGCACCATTTTGACTTTTTTTTCCTTGGTCTCGGCTGGCGGGCGGAGCTGGGTCTTGCCTGGTGGCTGGACTCAGATGCGCTGCTGGGGGGATAGGTAGGCGAAATTCCCATATTCTGAGAGCCAGGCTCAGGACTCTGTTAATCTAGCCACTTTGAGCCTTTCGTTTTGTAGCTGCCTCAGCGGGGTTTGTGTGGAGCTTCGCGGTCAGTGTGCGGGACGCCATGTTGGTACCGAGATTTTAGCGGGACCTCATTCTTAGCCTGGCAGCCAGTGCCTGCAAATGGGACAGTGCTTCTCCAACAGAAAAGTAGTGATTTTGCACAGTGCTGCCTACGTTGGGGGTCCTGCAGCAGAAGCAGAGGAATCACTACCTCTTGGCACCTTTAGCCCCTCTGTCTGCTGCCTGTGTGGAGGACGCCATCTTGGATACGGTGGCCACAGCTGGACCTAATTCTTAGCTTGGGAGCCAGAGCCTGCCCACAGGAGAACGCTTTTCTATCACAAAACCAGTACTCGACGCAGTGTTGGCTAAGGCTAGGGCCTGTCAGCAGAGGCCAACAGGGCAGTAGCATTGCTGTATTCTGAACTAGTTTGTCATCATCGGGGGTTGGATATAGTGGCACTTACTTTGTCAGATGAGAAGAGGGACCTCTACACCTGAAAACCTAACTGACTTGTGAACTGATCAGATACCTTTTGCTTTACATTTGAAGACAGCCTAGAGAAACATTTGCAGTCCATCCTCACAGTACCTCTTCCAGCCTGTATATACTCACATGAGACTCAAAAAGCAACAGACAATTGTGGCATACAAGCAATCACTCATGGCTTCAGAAGGCTCCCAAATAAAGCAACCAAGGAGTTTTCCAGATGAAGAAACTTTTATGAAAGCATCAGGAAGTAAATTCAAATTGATATATACAGAGCCCTTCTAGACCTTATACAAAATGCAGCAGAACAAAATGAAAAATTAAGCAAGTTGTTCGATCTGATGGAACACCAGTACTCTGAAATCCAACAGATCAAGAAGAAAATCAAAGACAAAGAAACTTCCATCCAAAGCCAAGAAAACAGAATGAAACAAATGGAAAAAAGAATTTCTGACTTGGAAGACAGAGCTACTGATGCCAGTGTCTATGAGCAGAAATCAGAAAAAAGTAACAAGAAAAATGAAGAAACATTAAGAAGCATGTGGAACTCTATTAAGAGGAGCAACCTTCGATTAATTGGAGTCCCTGAACAGGGTGAGACATCTGAGGACACAGAGAGTATTGTTGCTGAGCTGCTGAAAGAAAACTTCCCAGAAATCATGAAGGAAGAGAATATAGACATCTCAGATGCATATTGTACGCCACCCAATATAGATCTCAAAAGAAAGACTCCAAGACATATTATAATCAAGCTTAACAAAATGAAACATAAGCAGCAACTCTTAAAGGCAGCAAGACTCAAGGCAAAGCTAACATTCAGAGGGAAACCCTGTAGGGTCTCGTCAGATTTCTCAGCAGAAACCATGCTGGCACGGAGACAGTGGCACGACACATTCAAAGTCTTGAAGGAGAAGAACTTCCAACCAAGAATTATATATTTTGCAGAACTATCTTTCAAATATGAAAATGAAATTAAGACATTCCCAGATAAACAGAAACTCAGAGACTTTGTAAAAACCAAACCCAAACTACAAGAAATACTGAAAGAAGTTCTTGGCTCTGGCTTAGAATAACAAAACCACTAACTTTGTATTTTAGAATGACATACTACTCAATACGCTACTCATTTAGGGAAGGCTCCAAAGTAAATCACAGTTTTGATATGGAAAGAAGCAATCCGGTGATCATCATGAAAACTGTGGTGTCATCATAATAAAAAGAGGGATGTACTACAGTCGTTATAGTCCTTCCAGATGGAGAGGAAGATGACAAGACTGGTAGTAATTAAAATTGGGTTTATAAATAGTTTATTAAGGGGGTTCATAGGGGCAGCTGTAAAGCGCAACAAAGATGTATCATACCATTTCAAGAAATCTAACACACGAGTCTCAACAACTATAAAACCAGCTCTGAAAAAGGTGAAAAATCAACTCACAAAAAAGAGTGTCCCAGATTAGACTAATAAGAACAACAGAGAAAACATCAACATAAAAACAAACATATCACAATGGCAGCACTGAACACATACCTATCAATAATTACATTGAATGTGAATGGACTGAATGCTCCAGTAAAGAGACACTGAGTGTCATCTTGGATCAAAAGACACGACCCATCCATATGTTGTCTACAAGAAACTCACTTGAGACCTAAAGACAGGAACAAACTGAAAATTAAAGAATGGAAGAATATATATCAAGCTAACAATGAACAAAGAAGAGCAGGGGTGGCAATTCTAATCTCAGACAAAATCAATTTTAATGTCAAATCCACCATCGTGGACAAAGATGGACACTATATATTGCTGAAAGGTTCAGTGCACAAGCAAGACTCAACTGTATTAAATATTTATGCACCTAATGTCAGATCACCTAAATAATGTCGAAGAAACACTGACTACACTCAAAAGAGAGTTAGACGACTCCACAATAATAGTGGGAGACTTTAACACTCCACTCTCATCACTAGACAGATCATCTAGAAAAAAGCTCAGTAAAGATACAGAGGACCTCACTGACACAATTAACCAACTAAACCTCATTGATATATACAGCACTTTCCACCCATCAGCAGACAACTACACCTTCTCCAGTGCACGTGGAACATTCTCCAGAATTGACCACATGATAGGTCACAATGCAATGCTCAACAAAATCCATACCACTGAATTACTGCAAAGCATCTTCTCAGATCATAAAGCCATAAAAGTTGAAATCAGTAGCAGAAAAAACAGAGATAGAAAGTGGAACTCTTGGAAACTGAACAACATCTTGCTCAAAAAAACATGGGTTATAGAAGAAATCAAGGAGGACTTAAAGAAATTCATGGATTCCAATGAGAACGAAAACACTTCCTACCAGAACCTATGGGATACAGCCAAAGCAGTGCTCAGAGGTCTGTTTATCTCCATAAATGCACACATCGGGAAGGAAGAAAGAAACCAAATCAAGGAACTAACCCTACAGCTTGAACAAGTAGAAAGAGAACAACAGATGAACCCCTCAGGCACCAGAAGAAATGAGATCATAAAGATTAGAGCAGAGCTCAATGAATTAGAGAATAGAAAAACAATTGAAAAAATTGAAAAGAACAAAAGCTGGTTTTTTGAAAAGATCAACAAAATTGATAAACCACTGGCTAAACTTACTAAAGAATAGCAGGAAAGGAAACAAGTAACCCAAATTAGAAATGAGAGGGGAGTTGTCACCACAGATGCAACAGAAATAAAAAATATCATAACAGAATACTATGAAAGACTGTACTCTAACCAATTTGAAAACCTAGGGGAAATGGACCAATTCCTTGACTCATACCATTACCCAAATTATCACAACGTGAAGCAGAACAACTTAATAAACCAATCACAAAGGAAGAGATTGGAAAGGTCATCAAAACACTGCCAACCAAAAAAAGTCTGGGCCCAGATGGCTTCACGGCAGAATTCAACCAAGCATTTCGAGAAGAGTTATCCCCAATACTACTAAGACTATTTCACAGTATGGAAAGGGATGGAGTACTCCCAAACTCATTCTATGAAGCCAGCATAACCCTGATACCTAATCCAGGAAAAGATCCAACAAAGACAGAGAACTACAGACCGATATCACTCATGAACCTAGATGCAAAAATCTTCAACAAAATTCTTGCCAACAGAATACAACAACATATCAAGAAAATAATCCATCATGACCAAGTGGGATTCATACTAGGGATGCAAGGGTGGGTCAACATCAGAAAAACAATTAATGTGATAAACCATATAAATAACACAAAGACAAGGATCACCTCATTTTGTCCATTGATGCCGAAAAGGCATTTGATAAAGTCTAACACCCATTCATGCTAAAAACTCTTAGCAAAATGGGCATAGACGGCAAGTTCCTCGACACAATAAAGGCCATTTATACAAAGCCAATTGCCCACATCATCCTGAATGGAGAGAGACTGAAAGACTTTCCCTTGAGATCAGGAACTAGACAAGGATGCCCACTGTCACCTCTGCTATTCAACATTGTGCTAGAAGTTCTAGCCAGAGCAATTAGACAAGACGAAGAAATAAAGGGCATCTGAATCAGCAAAGAGGAAGTTAAAATCTCCCTGTTCGCAGATGAAATGATTGTATATGCAGAGTACCCCAAGGAATCTATAAGTAAGCTACTCAAACTGATAGAAGAGTTCAGCAAAGTCTCAGGATACAAGGTAAACATAAGTAAATCAGTAGGATTTATATTATACCAACAACGAGACTGTTAAGGAGGAAATTATCAAATCAGTACCATTTACGATAGCCCCTAAGAAGATAAAGTACCTAGGAATTAATCTAACCAGAGAAACAACAGACCTTTACAAAGAGAACTACAAGCCCTTACTACAAGAAACTAAGAGAGACTTAGATAAATGGAAAAACCTACCCTGCTCATGGATAGGAAGACTTAACATTGTGAAAATGTCGATTTTACCCAAAGCAATTTATTTATATAATGCAATCCCCGTACAAGTTCCAGCATCATTTTTTAATGAGATGGAGAAACAAATCACCAATTTTGTTTGGAAAGGGAAGAAGCCCTGGATAAGTAAGGTATAACTAAAGAAGAAGAACGCACTGGGAGGCCTCTCATTACCTGACCTTAGAACATACTACACTGCCACAGTGGTCAAAACAGCCTGGTACTGGTACAAGAACAGACAAATCAATCAATGGAACAGAATTGAGACCTCAGAGATGACACCATCTGCCTATGAACAGTTGATATTCGACAAAGGCCCTAAGACATTAAACTGGGGTAAAAACAGTCTCTTCAACAAATGGTGCTGGCAAAATTGGTTATCCATGTGCAATAAACTGAATCAAAATCCGTATCTTACACCTTATACAAAAACCAACTCGAACTGGATAAAAGATCTAAATATCAAACCTAAAACGATAAAGCTCATCCAAGAAAAGGTAGGAAGAACAGTGGAAGTTTTAATACACAATGAGGACAGACTCCAAAGTCTGTCAAAGAAACCTCAATCAACAGAATAGAAAATAGAAAAATGGGAACTATTAAGAATCAAACACTTTTTCTCATCCAAAGACTTTATTAATAGAATTAAAAGAACACCCACAGAATGGGAAAAAATATTTCGCAACTCTGTCAGACCTACGCCTGATCTCCATAATCTATAAGATACTACAAAATATCAATAAGAAGAAGGTAAACCATCCAATTAAGCGATGGGCAAAGAAGATAGACAGACACTTCACTAAAGAGGAGATCCATGCAGCCAAAAAACACATGCAGACATGCTCACGATCTTTAGTTATTAAAGAAATTCAAACCAAGACAACAATGAGATACCATCTCACCCCAACAAGATTGGCCATGATCCAGAAAACACAAAACAACAAATGCTGGAGAGGCTGTGGAGAAAGTGGAACCCTCCTCCACTGTTCGTGGGGTTGCAAAATGGTCCAGCCTGTTTGGAAGGCAATCTGGCGATTCCTTAAAAAATGGATATCGATATACGATTTGACCCAGTAATTCCACTACTTCGAATATATCCTGCGGAATCAAGGCCTTTCACACCAACAGACACATGCACCAGAATGTATATCGCAGCACAGTCCACGATAGCAAAAAGATGGAATCAACCCAGATGTCCAACAATAGAAGAATGGATACGTAAACTATGGTACATATACTCAGTGGAGCACTGCACAATGATAAAGAATAACGATGATTCCAGGAAACATCTCCTAACCTGGTTTCAACTGGAAGACATTCTGTTGAGTGAAAGTAGTCAGCGACAAAGGGACAAATACTGTATGAGACCTCTATGATAAGATCTCAGAAACAGACTTGTGTATAAAAGAAAAGACTCTTTTACAGCTGCAAGGGATGAGAGGGAGGGAGGGTGAGGGGGGAAGGGTTTAGTTTAGATAGTTTGTAGAAATTTAGTTGGGAGAAAGCGGTGACAGCACACATTAGAAACAAGAACAACATTAAGTGGACTTCAGCATAACTTGAGTACTCCTTCAATCTTAACTCATTACTGCAAGGATAGAGTAGCTGGGGTGGTAGACGGGGGACCATGCTCTTAGGTGAATTCCACGCCAATTGGCAGAACTAGCGTTTTGCTAAGAGAGCTCCCTGCACCCCACATTGGTGAGTGGCATCTGGGGTCTTAAAAGCTGCCAAGCTGCCATCCGAGGGCACAGCAAATGGTCCCAACTCAGCAGGAACCGATGCTCACGGAGGACCAAAATGACATGTGGTAAAGACAACCGAGAAGACAGAGAGACCCACAAGAATGGGTGCCTACGTCGACTTGGGACCAGAAGAACCGGATGGTGCTCGGCCACCACCGGTGATAGCCACGATGGAGCTCACAAAGAGGAGTCTCACTGGGCAACACAAGAATAAAAAGGGGTGCATCCTGAGAACTCCACTGAAAGACCTCAGTGGATGGTCCAGCGGTTTTGGGGTTCCTCTGACAACATGGCCCCTGGCCCTGATGCTGCCCTTTCCCATAAATTATAACAAAGGTCCACTCTTTCGACAGGAATGTATTGGACTTGGCAATGCAGGGTGACCATATAGTGGAAGCACTTTATGGTTCTATACATCTATAGGATATCATCTTGCTGACCTCTGGCTGGAGGAAGGGGAGTGGACAAAGAGGAGGGGAAAGGAGGCTGTTGGGGGGATGAGACATGTATGGAGCAAAGAGGAATAGTGTGCACTCACTGGACAGGGAGAGCAGTGGCAGCTGCATATAGGTGGGCATGTAAATTTATACGGGAATGTACATTTTCACTCCGTCATGTTAAATAAAAAAAAAAAAAAAAAAAGTAAATCCAAAGATGGGCCAGGACCAGAGGATTGCACTTTTCCTAGAAATGTAGTTGCATTGTTTAAACACCTTGGTTTTCAGCAGTATTAATCCAGACCTTGTCAAAGTGCTCAGTGTGCCTCAAATTCTGCAACATAGGTAAAAAGTTGTTGACAGGTTATGTCTGGAAAAAGTGATCTTAAGAAGAGATGCCTTGTGATAAGTACATATAATGTCCTCTGAAGAAAGAGCTGGAAATCTGCTTTTTTGGCCTTGAAAACTTGAGGAGTCGATTTCTGCTCTAGCAGACCCAGAGTCGCCGGGAGTTCGAATTGACTTGACAGCAGCTAACTACAAAAGGATAAGAAATATTAGGCTGTCAGTAGCAAGAAGCAAAGGAAAAGATGAAGAAGAATTGACTTTTACGAAACCTGTCAGTTTGTAAAGATGTAGTTATACTTGTTAAAATTTAAATTATATCATTCAATATGTCGCTGAGGACAAATGAACTTTTTTAGCTTTGCTTCATTTGAACTGTTTAATTCAGGCAATAAATACTTAATTGATGTTTTAAAGTTTAACCAGGCTACAATAAATCTATATTTAGCACAAACCAAAGTAATATTGCAATTAATTTCCAGTAGGATTACAATTATCAGCGTGTTTCTAAAATCTTAAGAGAGATACCAACCTTGGAGTACATTCAATTTTTGTATTTTTAGTGGCAGATAAAACATCTGTCACTTGTTCCATCAACAAGTGATTCTTTTTCCAAGACTGCATAATAAGGGTAGTATTTCTCCTTTCCATGCCATAGCATCCACAGAAGAGAAAGGAATTTGACCGCTTTGATGAAGTTTGATTATCCAATGAAATGGTACTCTATGCCTTCCATACCACCTAATTAGTGAATCAGCTAGAAATAAATTTGTGTTTCAAACCCAATGTGGTAGTTTTTACATGTCTGAATATCGCAAATATAGGCATTATTTCCAAACCATTTATCATGGCACTTCAATATGAAAAGGTGATATTGGACATCTCTTAGAAAGTGTGATAAGTCCTTAACAACCACATCCTGGACATCTCTGGTCATATCAGGGAGGTAGGGCCTGTGTCTTAGGCACAGGTGATGACACCTCCCTCCACAACTGTTTGGTTAATAACACTTGTTTTGTTTGACCTTTAGTGATGTCTGAAAAAGGAGTACATAATTTAGTTTGTAAAGGTTGTTTGCACGACCTTCATTTTAGACTTTGGCTGTGTTCTCTTTATGGTTTCTCTTCTCCAGTGGGAATCTGTGTCAACCCTTCTTCCATACAAACTTCAACAGGGTGACTGTCCTGAAATGCGGATCTAACATGAACTTTCTGCTGCTTAAAACCTTCCGTAGCTCCTTCTCCCCAGTTTGCCTTCAGGCCTCCTATGTGCCCTTGCACAGTGTACCAGAACTTTCTTCTGACGCCTTACCTCCTGCCTGTGCTACAAAGCTTCTTTTGTCTTTCAAGTCATAGTAAATAAAAAAAAAGAAAAGAAAAGAAAAGAAATAGTCCAAAACTGAATTTACTTCTTAATTCTCTTCCAGTTTTCCTGTCTTGGGTAACAGGTGCTGGGGAAAAAACCCCAGAATATATAGATACATATAAATATATATGTAAATGCATGCACATGTGCACACACACAGATACACACACCTTTGTTTCATGAGATGATGTACCTTAAGCACGTCTTGTCTTTTACTTGCTGATTTCTGTTTCTGAGCCAGTGAGGGACTGCTAAGTGAGGACAGTAAGGACAGACAAGGAACTTTCAAATGATAGATTCTCTCCCCACGTATTTGGAAAACAAGAAGCCACTCAACAAGGGAACTACTTTGGAGAAGATTATAATGTTGACGTTAATTTCTTTTGCTGACTCTCCGTTTCTTTGAAAGGTGTCTAATCAGCTACTATCTTGGAAAATGTTTTTGGTTTACAGAGTTTTTTTTTTTTAATTGATGTTTACCATAAATTGAAGTTTATACCAAAGAATGTCACTCTTCGTAAAAAGGAAGAGCCTTAGGTGTATTGTAAGATTCAATCATATTCTTCCATGCAAAATAAGACTTGTCAGTTTTCACACCACTGATTGATTTGCTGACACTCTTGCTCCTTCACGTAGGTTGCCTTTGAAATATAGAAATAGTATAGCTTAAACCTGTTTAGACAAGCATGCCTATTTTCTAGTTAGGCTCAAAGTTACCAATTATCATTGAGTCAATTCTGACTCATGGTGGCCTCACCGCCCCCGGCCCCCCCTCCCCCCGCCGCAGTGTGTACCAGAGTAAGGGTTTTCAGAGGCCGATTTTCTTTTTTTTTTTTTTCAAAGAAGATAGTAGCTAGGTCTTTATTTTGAGGCACCTCTGAATGGGCTTGAACCTCTAACCTTTTGGCTAGCCCAGCCCCTTAACTCTGGGACTTCTAGATTCACAGTGGTGTGTGGATGCCTCAGGTTCATAACAGCTTCACCTTTTTCATGCATTCTGCTAAGGAATGCCATGTAGATTAGAATTTAGGACATTTGTCTAATTCCAAGGGAAGAATTTGGGGTAAAAAGTATGAATTAAAGCACCTTGCTGTGTTGTAGAATGCACAGTAGTTACCTTTCAGAAGCAGTTTGAAGATATTCCACATTCAGCTGGATACTTTGTATGCAAGAATTAGACTGTTGAGAGTGTGAAAGGTTGTGTAGGATTACTGTGGAAATGAGGTTAGGGACGCTCACTTTATAGTGACAAAACATACATCAAAGGCAAGTGGCAAATGGTTGGCCTTTGCCACCTGGCTGTTATGGCATGACACAAGTTGGATGCTTTTGTCAGGATCAGCATTCTCTTGCTAAATGGAGGTTTAATTTTTATGCATAGGACTAAAACAGTGGTCTAGAAGAGAATTCTCAGTGTTAGCAGGGAGGCAAAGATAGGAAACAGCATAAGGTCCTTTTCTGTTCCTTAGGCTGTAATAGTTAGTTGCCATGAAGTTGATTCTGACACATGTTGACCTGGTGTGTACAGGGTAGAACTGTGTCCCAGAGGGCTGTCAAGGCTGTGACCTTTCAGAAGCAAATCACTAGACCGGTCTCCTGGGCTTCTCTAGGTGGATTCAAAATGCCAGCTTTTTGGCTAGAAGTTGAGCACTTAACCTTTTGCGCTACCCAGGGACTCTTCTTTCACTAGGCTACAAAAAACCTGTTGCCATTGAGTTGATTCCAACTCATAGCAGCACTATACACTAAGGAACTTTTATAATAATGTTAAATTTTATTACTTATGTGATGGGCCTGGCTATAAACATATGAAATTCTTATTCTGTATCAAATTCAAGGAGAATGTTGTGAAATAGCCCTGGATGCAGTAAAAGGAATTTTTTTAGTAATTATAGTTTGCTGTCTTCTCCTTAGTCCAGGTCACTGAAGAATCTGGCTTTCTAGATGTGTAGGCCTAAGGAACTGTTATTCTTTGCTCTGAATGTTTTGCCTTGCTCTGTTGTTGACTCTGCTCTTTTCAAGTCAAAGGGCGCCTTCCTGGACAGCTGGTGGCCAGGGCAGCTGTGGTGACTCGACTCTAGTGGGCCCTATGGATGCTGCTCCCAATTTAGCTGTTGGGTTTAGGCACCGAATGCCACAGCAATCTGAGCTCTTGCTTTCTGTTTAAATAAAAAGGCAGATGCCTCACACATGTTTTCATGCATTGACATAAACCAGGGAAGGAAAGAATGCTGACATTCAGTAGGAACGCTGTGACAGTTTGTTGCTTGTGATTTTTAGGTTTACTCTGAGAGCATATGCAGAAAGTAAACCTACATCTGTGCTGACACCAGATTGGGGGGCACAGTGGTCTAAAATTTTAAGGGCCTGAGTAATGGGGCATGTGGACTGTCCGTGTGTCTGATGGACTCCAGTGACGGGAGCGCTTCCTTGGGTCAGCATTGCCTCATGTGACCAGAGAGGGCACGGCTAAGAGGGAGATGGACACACTCTGTGTTGCCTGTCCTTCCATATCAAGGAGAGCAGATGCTTGAGTCACGGAATTAGACTACGGAAGTGCACGAGCTTTGGAGCACAGTCTACTGGGAGACCTAAAAATAGATCTGAAGAGGGTTTGCCCCTTTTCTTGAGGAAGGTATTGGCCTATGGGACCTTTGAGAAGCATCTGACACCTCCCAACGAATCATCATTCTGAATTACACTTAGTTAACCCTCTGTCTCTTCTTGGGCTCAACTATTTTTTGAAATCAAATTTCTCTTTGAAGGGAGGGGCTAGAAAGGGAGGGAGTGGACCCTGGGCATTCTTCACATTTGTGGTGGGCTTATATTGATTGAACAGTGTGATACACATGTCAGTGTTGATTTAATGGATGCTGTCTACTTGTAAGCAACTTGGGGTTGTAGTCCATGGTGATCAAGTACTGTCACTGTCCTGTGGGCTTGGCTTATAGCTTTGGCTTCGTTAACCAGCTGCGAATACTTAGGAAGTGACTGATGCATTGTGAGTAGAAACTAGAATTGCATGTGGTGCTTGCCACCTGGCATGGCCACACTCCTTTCAGTGTTTTGAAGAACTTGTCGGTGCCTGCCTGCTCACACACAGTGTGGTGGCAGTCTGTGTGTGCTGCCCCAGGTGAGAGACAGTGTGGGACCTGAGGGTGAAGTGGGAGTAAGATTGTTACCTAAGCTCGTCAGTTCTACCTGTGGCTAGCCTTCCTAGCTCCAGTCGTCTGCTTTCACCACAAGCTCTTAGATCCAGCAGCTACTGTGGAGTCATCAGCCGAAATGGGAGACTAGCAGGCCCTTAGATGACATTGGCTAGACATTTGGTGTTCATTATTTTTCACCTCACACTTCAGAATTTTTTAAAAGTGATGTTTGCTTATCGTCAGAACTAGCATATAGGAGAGGATCAGGCAGGAAGGAGCCCTTGTGTTTGGCTAGTGTCATTTAACTTATCTTGTGATTAGCTTAGACACTTGATAAATTCCTGTCTCCTTCCAGCAGCTTTGTGACCAGTAGGGCCTTCCTGCCTGGTGGTAAGTTCAGGGTAGTAAGTAGGAAGTCTTGCAATCTGGACAGTATAAATAGTAAATGTAGACTAGTCACTGTCTACATTTGATCTGACAGCAGATCAGTAGACAGATCAAGTGGGAGCCACTGCCAGTCTCCGGTTTCAGCTGATGACTCCATAGTAGCCGCTGGATTGATGTTTATTGCTGTCGCTTTCGTTCCCACCCTTTTCTTACCCCAAAGACAAATGGTGAGGTTAAATATGGCCCTGACTCAGCCAAGTGCTCAGCTGAAACCTAGCAGTGGCCATCCTGAAAATGCTGTCACAGGACTTGTTACAATTGGCACGTGGGTCCTTCAGCTGTTCATAGTTTTCACTAAAGTTTCATTAGCTTATTGCCAGAATTCACAAAGTATTCCTGGGTGTGTTTCAAAAACAAACCATTTGCATGTGTGAGGAGATACACACAATTGAACCAAGTCTAATCTTTATGTTTAGATAACAAAATAGAGGTGTTTTTGAATTTTCAAATATTCAAGCAATCATCACGAAGCATGTGGATTACTTCCTTTCTAAGACATTTCTCATTTACTTACAGTTAGTTGGACAAAGAGCTTGTGGAGCTGGTATTTCAGGGATCCTAAACTTTGTAAGGAAACCCTGGTGGCGTGGTGGTGAAGGGCTACAGCTGCTAACCAAGAGTTTGGCAGTTTGAATCCACCAGACACTCCTTGGAAACTCTATGAGGCAGTTCTACTGTGTCCTATTCTATTCTGTCTTATAGAGCTGCTGTGAGTTGGAACCAACTCGATGGCACGTAACAACAACAACAAACTTTGTAACTCAAAGCAAGGCTGAGATTGTATCTGATTAATTTTTAGTATTGGGGTTTCTGGGTAGTGCAAATGGTTAAGCCCTTGACTACTCAACCAAGATGGCAATTTGAACCTACCCAGAGGCACCTTGGAAGACTGACCTGGTACAGTTCTACTGTGGCACACACGGACTTGCCATGAGTCAGAATCAACTTGACAGCAACTTACCACACAGTTTTAGTATGGGTTAAATCTTAGAGTGAAGAATACAGTCAGTGCTGACTTGCTTAAATTCTCCCCCAGCCCCGACAATGTTTCAGAGCAATAAGGGTAATTTCTGTTGTTGTAAACCTATACATGTGACTCTGAGTCCAATGAAGGTTGCTGGCGGGTCTTTTGGAACAATTGTCCAAAATCAGCAGTCAGTGAAAACAACAGTAGTCTGCACCCGGGACATCTAGCCATGGCTGCCATGAATGCCTGTGGTGGTTTGGGGCCACATGGCAATCCTAGGGGACAGCAGGCCCTTGTGAATTCCTAGTGGCAGTGCCTGCAGAGATAGGGAGTCTATAGTGAGGGACAGAGGGGGCCACCTGAAGGCAGAGAACTATAAAGGAGTCATTATAGGAATGAGTGGGGAGATGACTAGCCAGAAGGGAAATGAGAAGATGCCAGTGAAGGCCCAATGGATCTCAAGCCCTCTAAAAGCAAACTCATTGCTGTTGAACTGATAACCGATTTATAGTGATCCCAGTACACCCCAAAGCCTCCATTCCACCTAGACTGGTGGTCAGCCTTTGTCACTATAGGAATGAGAATGCTGTTTCAACAAGGCACATTAATTTTTATTCTAATTTTGTAAAGATACATGGTTCAACTCTATTTTTTTTGAAAAGTTTGCATATTTACATGGCTGATATTATAGATAGATTGATATTATAGATAAATGATATTATAGAAAGATTTCTAGTAAAATATCCCTCCCCCTTGTTTCTCTTCTGTCCAGTTTGTTCTCT
Organism: Heterohyrax brucei; assembly: GCA_028571685.1. Taxonomy (NCBI): domain Eukaryota; kingdom Metazoa; phylum Chordata; class Mammalia; order Hyracoidea; family Procaviidae; genus Heterohyrax; species Heterohyrax brucei. Next base: position 46,057,130 of record CM053152.1, read on the forward strand.
ATTCCCTTCCCTGATGTTATTATTCCCAGTGTCGTTAATTCCTTGTGTTTTTAATGTGTGTGTCTGTGTGTATATGTGTGTTACAGATATTTATGGAGAGACAATGTCTGACAATCACATTTGCACACTTGGCCTCCATATGCTTATATCGGCAGCACTGTACAAACAACTTGCTGATACTTGGTGTATCAGTGTCTCACAGCTGTGTTTGCGTCAATGTGTGATCGTCTCTTGCTGTGTGGATGTTTATGGAGAGACAAGGTCTGACAGTTAAGTATGAGAACTTGCCTCCATGCACTTATGTTGGCAGCACTGCACAAATAATTCAGTACGGTTTCATAACCTTGGTATATCAGTGTCTCACAGCTGTGTTCATGTTGACGTGTGGCAGTGTCTTGCTGAGTGGTGTTCATTATTGTTGTTGGCTGTTTTTGTGTAGAGTCGTGAGAATGCTGGAGCTTCAGTTAGAGCAATGAACAAACATTAAATTTCTTGTTAAACTTGGCAAGAGTGGAAGTGAAATGAGGGACATGTTAGTCTGGGTTTATGGGGATAGTGCTGTGAGGAAAACGGCAGTGTACAAATGGATTAAACATTTTCCTGAGGAGACAGAAAGCGTCACTGATAAAAGAGAGGTAAGGGCAGTTAGTAGTGAGCAGAACTGACAAAAATACTGCAAAAAGCCATCAACTTGTACATCAGAATCATTGACTGGCTGTGAGAAGCATAGCATACCTAGTCAACATCAATAGAGAAATAGTTAGGAAAATCTTAACTGAAAATCTTGGCATAAGAAAGGCGTCTGTAAAAATGGCCCTGAAGTAGCTCACCAGTGAACAAAAGCAAAGGAGAGTTGAAGTTTGCAAGACCTTTTAAAGAGGCAAGGTGATGTTTTGGGCTGTGTTATCAATGGTGATGAGATATGGGTGTGCCAATACAACCCTAAAACAAAGCATCAATGTAAGTTACCCAATTCTCCACAACCAAAAAAGTTCCATCTCAGTCCAAATCAAGAGTGAAAATGATATTGCTAAACTTTTTTGATATCAGAGGCATTGTTCATTATGAATTTGTATCAAGTGGACCCATGAGTCGGATCTGACTCGACGGCACTTGGCTTGGCATCAGGTGGACAGTTAACCAAGTTTACTATTTGAAAGTGCTGAAAAGGTTGGGTGAAAAAGTTAGATGAAAATGACCTGAAGTTTTCATCAACAACTCATGGGTGTTGTATCATGACCGTGCAGTAACTCACACGGCACTGTCTGTAAGGCAGTTTTTAGCTGGTCTAAAAATGGAACACACTGCCTACTCACCTGACCTGGCCCCCTATGATTTTTTTGTCTTTACCCAAAGAAAAGGGAAATATTGAAAGGAAGACATTTTGATGACATTTAGGACATCAAGGGTAATACAATGCCAGCCCTGATGGCCATTCCAAGAAAAGAGTTCCCAAACTGCATTGAAGGGTTGATGAGGTGCTGACGTTGGTGCATAGCTTCCCAAGGGGGCTGTAGTGATATTCAGTGATGAGATCTGTAGCTCTTTTTCTAGGATGAGTTTGCTAACTTGTCAGACTTTCCATATATATATATATATGTGTATATACACACACATATGTATATATGTGTATACATATATGTATTTGTCCTCTCCTTTTAAAATAAAAAGGTAACATGCCATATACTGTATACTGTCCTTTTTCACTTAATATTTCTTGAGGCTTATTGCATATTAGTACATAGAGTGCTTTCCTTTTTTACAGCTATCTAATATTCTGTTGTATTGATATACCAAAAAACCAAACCCACTGCCATCGAGTCATGTCTGACTCGTAGCGACTCTAGAGGTCAGACTAGAACTGTCGCATAGAGTTTCCAAGGAGTGCCTGGTGGATTTGAACTGCTAACCTTTTGGTTAGCAGACATAGCACTTAACCCACTATGCCACCAGGGTTTCCTTTGTACTGATATAGGATATATCAGTACATGTATATGTACTTTGTATATGAGGTCTGGACAGTTAAGTTCACAAACTTATTTTAGAAAAAATGCTACAGATCTCATTGCTCAACATCACTGTCTACCTTCAAAGTACTCTCCTTGGGAGGCTGTGCATTGATGCCAGTGCCTAGCCTATCGTTCAAAGCAATTTTGGAACTCTTTTCCTGGAAGGCCATTAGAGCTGTCGTCATACTACCCATGATGTTCTGAATGTCATCAAAATGTCTTTTGATGTTTCCTTTCTCTTTGGGTAAAGAAAAAAGCCACTAGGGGCCAGATCAGGTGAGTAGGGAAGGTATTCCAATACTCTTATTTTTTTACTGACTAAAAAATTCCTGAAAGCCAACTATACGACTAAGTTTGCAAACTTGCTATCTTGCCACCATGCGCTATAGCCATTCCAGAAAGGGTTCCAAAAATCCTCTGAGGGGTGAACTAGGCACTGGCATCGGTGCATAGCTTCCCAAGGGGAGTACTTTGAAGGTGACCATAGTGATATTCATCAGTGAGGGATGTGTAACACTTAGAACAGTTAAGTTCCTGGACTTAATTGTCAGACCTCGTGTATGCCATTTTGATATGTGCAAGTTTATCTGTAGGATAAATTTCAGAAGGTGGAATTTTTGAATTCAGTGATGTGTGCACTTACAATTTTGGTGTTGTTGTTTGGTGCTCTTGAGTTGGCCCTTGACTCATTGTGACCCCTTGTATAATGAGGCTACCAGTCTTTAGGCTAATAGCTGACTGTAAACTGTCTGCGCCACCTAAGTCCCTAGGTAGTGCAAATGGTTTGTGGCTGACAGCCACAAAGCTAGGGTTTGAACCCACCCAGCAGAACCTCAGAAGAAAGGCCTGGTGATCTGCTTCTGTAAAGATCACAACCAAGACAACTCTGTCGCACATGGGGTTGCTGTGAGGTAGAATTGACTGGACGGCAGTGCCTTTTTTTTTTCTTTAATGTAGGTTAACCAAGAGTAAATAAATCGTGCTAAGCCTAACTTCGGGCTGGAGATAATGTGGGCTGGTAGGTCTCGTTCTGGGGAATGAATTTGATAGAAACTGTTAGGCTGTTGTCATATTTGTATGTTCAGTGTTGGTATCAGATAGATGAGGTCACTGTTTATTAACAACTTTGTTTTTGAGTCATAAAAATGGAATGGGCAGACTGTAGGAAGTCACAAAATGCCTTGTTTTGGTTAAAAAACAATAAGTATCCTACATCTGGAGGACATATTCCAAACATTTCAAGTAATTCAAAGCTAATTGAGAAACTTAATATGGTATATAAGTTGAGATCTCAGTAGGTTGAAATCACCTAAAATGGTAAAACATAATTGGCGTCAGTGTCCTGCCTATTGAGTATAGAAAGAGACTTGAAAAGACAGCATTTCTCCTAGAAGGCCTGTATGTTTTACTAGCTACCATGAAGTTGATTCCAGCTCACAGCGACCCTGTAGGACAGAGTAGAACTGCCCCATAGAGTTTCCAAGGAGCACCTGGTGGATTTGAACTGTTGACTTTTTGGTTAGCAGCTGTAGCACTGAACCACTATGCCTCCAGGGCTTTCTATGTGTTTTGGTTGACTATGTTTACATTTATAATTCTTTATATGAGGAGGTGGCCTATAAAGCTTTATGTGCTGTTAAAAACACATCAAGTGCCTATAGCTGTAAGGCTGTGCACACCCCGTCTTAAGACCTCTGATGGTTTAACGTGTCCTGGGGAGGACGTGAGAGGAGAGTTGGGGGCAGTCAGAGGGCTGGAGAGGCCTAACCAGGCAGCAGGCAGGGTATATAAAGCCTCACTTTGACTTTTCTGCCCTGAGGAAGGAGTGGCTCCTGAACACAGCACTGCCTCGGTGGGTAGAGATTACCAAGGACATATTTGACTGAGGTTTGACAAACTTGATGCCTGGTTTGGGGAATGTGTATTCAATGGCAGAGAGCTGAATTTGGTAGCCTCTGGGGCCCCTTCCAAATCTCAGATTCTGCTATACTGGATAGTCTACGTTTTGTTTTAATTTTAGAGCTGCTAACATATGGTTTAGAGATGAGTTTATCATTATAATTTAGGTTATATAATACTATAAAAGGAGGCTGTGACATGTCCTTTAAGTGAGAGGGCTCAAGAAAGTTTCCAGAGAAGACGAACCATGACTGTTTTACAGAGTCTGAATTTTGTCACATGTAATTGTGATGATAAAGTAAACTGGTGACTTGAAAAATTCACTGTGACTGACCAAAGTGCTAAAGAAGACATGCTGCTCACGGAAGCAGAGTGTCTACGAAAGCATCTCGCCATTTGGCCAGTAAAGATTGACTCCTCTTGATAAAAACAAGGATTTTAAAAAATCCTTTCCCCCTTCAGTGATCCTTTCAGAGAATTTCAGCTTTCCAGTAATCATAGCTTTGAGTTTACCAAGAAAGCTCTCCCTCTGAGTGAACTGTGTTTTTCAGGGCAGTTATTACAGCTGGCGCTGGTAGCTGGGGACCGTCGGGACCATGGTTGTCCTGGAGGTTCTCTTCAGGAGGAGACCCTGATTACTCTTTATTTTTGTTCTTGTTGTTTTACTGTGATCTGTAATTTAAAATCCGCCATACAAAGGGTCTACAGAATGCCAACTGGTTGCTAGTTTAAGGACTTTCTTTCTTGTTCTCTTTTTAAATAGGACCATCAATTTTGGTGTTTGCTGTTTTAGAAGTTTGTGAAATGTATCTTTCAGTTTCCTTAACTTCACTGGATGCAGAGATTGAGAACAAAATCACTGGTTTAAGAGTCCTGAGAAAGGTCTTTTTTCCTAGACACCCCCATTGCCATCAAGACGATGCTGACTCATAGTGACCTCATAGGACAGAGGATAAATGCCTCCTGGAGTTTCCAAGAAGCACCTGGAGGATTTGAACTGCACACATTTTGGTTAGCAGCTGTAGCACTTAATCCTACCAGGTTTCCTTTTCTTAGACAGGAGGGTGGGAATATTTCAGCCAATTTACTCGTACATAGACAAGGGATAGACCAAGGGGATTTTGGAATTCATTCCCTGGTTATGGCGTGGAAAGTTGTGATCTCAGGGGCCTTTGCATGGATGCTGGGGGCCCAGCTGTGTGTATGTCTCTCTCGGGCATGTTGGATTCCCATGTGGAAGGGAGTGTGGGTAGAATCCAGACAGTGTTGGGACTCAAGTGGTACCTTCTTGCTATTTGTGAAAAGCTGTTGCTCACTTCCTGTCATAGTAACTGTGTCTTAACGTTGCCCACTGAGTTGTATCATATGTTTGCCTTTCCCTGAGACAAGACAGCTTCCTTGTCCCTCAGTGTGCATTTACCCGTGGCCTCCATCAGTGAAGGAATCTGGTTCCATGTCACCAGTGACTTCTTTATTGCACTGAAGGTTATTCAGCATCTGGAGTGTTTTAATTCTCTCTTCCCGCTGGTTCCTCTGAGCATGGGCTTCCCTGCTTTCTCCCTGTGTCTTCTGGCAGCTTCACCCAAGTCTCCTTTTGTGTTCCTCTGCTCGTGTCCTGCTGTGGCCCTTTCTTCCGCTCTCCTCTGTTCACCTCCCTTCCAGCTGCTCTCTGTCAGTCCATACCTGTCATGTCCAGTGCACCTTTCAGACTCAATGTGTCCATGCCTGCCTTCTCAGCCTGTTCTCTGAGTCTTGTGGCCTGGCCTGTGGCTGTGTCTGTCCCCTGAGTGTCTTCCAGCCTTGTCTTCTGCTGTCTGCACATACCCTGCCTTGCTCAGGTGCTCTTGCTCTCTCTTATCCACACCACTGTGACATGCCGTCTGCTCCTGGTTCCCTGTAGCCTTTCTCTTGTAGTTCATGCTACACTTGAATTTTCGCTCCCCAAATCAGTTCTCATCCTGAATTGGCCACTGTGGCCTCAGTGTGTTTGCAGACCCTTCGTGTCCTGCTCTGAGCAATGGGTCTCTTCTTGACACCCTGAAACCCAGCAGTGCTGAATGCAGGCAGATGCTGACATAGGCCTTTTAGGGTCCATGTTATCAGCAGCAAACCAGGATCAATCTACCAGCATGTCAGGGGAGCTTTGGGCAAGAGACAGGGGGAAGGTTCTAGCCAGGAGAATTTCTACATGGAAAGAATATTACAGTACCTTATTTATCAATAAAAGTGTGAAAGAACAGTAATGATTTTTATTAAGAACTCTGTTTTATTATGGCTAAGGTATAGGTCTTTTAAAGAGTTTCTATAGATCTACTCTCAGCTTTGTGGGGTAGATCTGAAGTTTTTCAGCTGTATGTTTTCTTCCCTCAGGTTTCAGAAGAAAGCTGTGTCTTGTTCGTCTGGCTGTGTCTTGCACAGGATCTTGTTGGTGCCTCATTAGAGCATTGAATCTGCCTCAGAATTCATTAGAGAGGTCAGCAAATGCTTAGGGAATGAACAAGTGAATTTTCTCCTGTTCTGAGACTGGATCAATACTCATCAGATCTCAGCATCTTCTGTATACCTTGCTAAAATGCAAGGTATGTTTTAGTAGGTCTGGGTAAGACCTGATGGTAACAGGCACCCAGGTGATGCTGATGTTGTCAGCGTAGGAGCCATGCTTTGAATAGCTAAGTATGAAACTACTAACTGACTAGTTGCCATAAGTCAAATCTGACTCATGACGAACACACATGTGTCAGAGTAGAACCGTGTGCCACAGGGTTTTCAAAGACTGATTTTTCAGAAGTATATTCGCAGGTCTTTCTTTTGGGGGCATTTCTTGGTGGACACCAATATTTGAACTTTCACTTAGTAGCTGAGTGTGGTAATCATTTATGCTATCCAGGGACTGCATTAAACCACTGATCTTTAAGAAAAACCATGGGAGTACTTGAGTTCAGCCACCCCCACGGAGGAGCAGCCCTGCTTGTCACCTTCTGCAGTAGGGGCAGGCGCTAGTCGTTCCAGGGAGCCTTTCCATGTCCTTCCCAGGGAGTCTTTTCTTCCTCATAGCAATGTGGTTGCCTGTCTGGTCTCCACCCTTATTTATTAAAGGAGCTCTGTGAAAGGGCTGCAGGTAGGCCAGAGACATTGTTCCCGGTGACTGGCCAACCCCATGGATGTGCCCTCAGTCTCTGCATCTGTAAAATGAGGGGGCTCACCTGGACTATCTCCTCAGTTGTCCTGCTGTGAATATTCTGCCACAGCTGCTGACACCCCTACCACAGCTCTGAGGACCACCAGTGAAAAGTGTCCTGAGGCTGAGGTAGCCGCAGCTGCGTTTGGGATTTTTGTTAATGAACCTAAATACCTTTATGGTAGGAAACTCCAATCAATAATAAACTCCGTTAGTTATCTTTCCACAGATCTACATAGTTCACATACTTGTCATTTTTAAATGCCTCAATAATTATAAATGCCCTTGGGTTGCCTGAGTAGGCTGTGTGCAGCCATCCCTCTGTGGTTGGTCACTGGGCTTCTCTCCAGGTTTTCCAGCTTGTGTTCGAAACTGTAGAGCTGTGACTGCTGAAATTGTCTTCCTCCTCCCCATGGGTTATGGCTTTGGGTAAGCTTTTAAAATTGGGAGCTGTGATCATCCATTTACATGGTTTTACATGGTTTTCACACTGTCTTCCCCAGTTGTAACTACATAGTCATTGGCACAGTTGTCTGTTTAAAGTCTTATCTCTGCTACTAGATTGTCAGTTCCCTGAGGACAGCCCTGTGGCCTGTTAGTTGCTGTAACACACTTGGTCCCCAGTGCGCTGTCTAGCAGGCAGGAGCTTGATAAACTAGGTTAGATGGATAAATAAGTTCTCCATAGCTGGACTGCATGAATGGTCAAGCGTGTCCTCCACAGACTCCTGCTGCCTAGCCGCCAGTCCACCAACATATGTGAGCGCCTCTGGGAGCCGGACCTTAGGAAGGGACAGAAGGAGGGACGTGGGGCCTGTCTTCAGGTAGCTCAATTACAGTGAGGGAGAGAAGGAAGGAAACAGCTAATTGTACTTTACTGTGTGCAGTGCCACATCATGTGGAGGCACAGGGTGCTGTGGGGACGTACAGGACAGAGGCCAGAAGGAGGCTAAGACTCTGGAGGTGGTACACCCGAAGGCTGAGGGGACTGAATTGGGTCTGAGAGGCTTCACGTGCATCCTGAGAGGGCTGTGGCCGGCTGCTGGGTGGCTCAGTAGCTGCAGTCGTGGGCAGAGCCCTTGTTGGTGGAGTTCTTCCCAGCTTTGTGTTTGCAGGTAGGCACCTTTATGCTTATTTTTAAGGTCATTATAGAGACGAGCAGTTTGGTACTTTAGAAACCACATGATGCAGGGGAAGGGAGCATGGCACTAACAGCTGGGCTGTGCGTTACCTTGGTGCTCTTACAGACACCACAGTCAAGCTCCGTCTCTCCATTTTAGACCCGGTGCCTGCCCTGGCTATGAAGCAAATGTACCTACTCAGAACTGTGGACTCGCTGGATTTGTTTTGTACTGTTAGGAGGGACTTTGATCAAGTTATACCAACATGTCACATAGTTAAGGAAAACAAAAACCCCAGAAAAAAAAAGAAAAAGGTCAGCTCTACTGAGGCTAAGTTAGGATTTTCGACTTCATTTCATGAAAAGTCAGGGAATAAAGCTGAGGAAAGAAGAAAACGTTACTGATTATAATTTCCTCTATGAGTCATGATGTGAGAGAGAGTCATGATGTCATTACTTTTCACAATTTAGAAATGTCATTGCCAGTGACTAGAATACCCTGGAACTTCCAAACTGGGACACTTCATGTGTTCTCGGAATACCCTGTCCCACCTCCCACCCCTTCATATCCCTCTATCCATTTGCTCTCCCTCCTGTAATGCATTGCCCAAACTGTAATTCAGGCATTTTTTTAATGTGGCATTCTTTAAACTGAAAATAAGTCTATGGAGGCCAACAGTTGATTTTTTTTTCTTTCAAGGTAGATTCTTGGTAATGAGTTTATCATACAGAAGAATGTAACGTACTTTCTGCAGTTAGCTCAAAACTAGTGGATTTATTCCTCATCTTTTCATAAAGAGAGGTTTTCCTGTGCTGCGATTTCCTCTGCCCAGATAATATTCTAGCGTTGGCATTTGCTGTTCTTACATTGATATACTTATTTTTTCATCCAGGGTGTTTCTTTGTCTCTTCCTACGTGGCTTGCACCAGTAGCCCTGGTTGCACAGTTGTTTAGCACTCAGCTGTAATAGAAAGGTTGGTAGTTCTAACCCATTCTGTGCCTGCACTTTAGGAAATTGTGGCAATCTTCTTTCATAAAGATTACAGCCTCAGAAACCCCGTGGGCCACTTGTACTTGGTCACATATTGCTATATGTTAAGTCAGGATGAACTTGATGGCACTTGATGACTATGCATGGTTGCACAGGAAAAATACAGACAACCTTTCCAAGTAATGAGAATTTAGTGAGATAGTTTTGCTTTACAATTTGATAAAAAAATATGTCTTAGCTTTTCTTTTGAAACAATCGTAGACCTCCAAAAAAAAAATTGCCAGCATAATATATAGACTGTCTTTGTGTCCTTCGGTCAGCTTCCCTAAATGCTAACATCTGAGAAATCACAGCACAAGTATCAATACCAGGAAATTAACATTGCTATGACATTATTAAAGGAGCCTTGGTGGCACAGTGGTTTAAGTGCTCAGCTACTAACCCATAGGTGTGAGGTTCAAAACCACCGGCAGCTTTGTGATAAAAAGATGAGGCAGTATGCTTCTGTAAAGATTATGGCTTTGGAAACCCTGTGGAGAAAGTTCTGCTGTTGGGAGAGAGTTGCTGTGAGTTGGAATCAGTTTTGACTGCAATGGTTCATTTTGATTATAGCGCTGTTAATTAATCTCTGGACTTCATTCAGATTTGTCAATTGTCCCACTAATTTTTTTTTTCTTCCTGGTCCAGGGTCCAATTCTGCATCCACTTCTGGATCACACATTTTATTTTAGTGGCCATGTCTCCCTAGTGTCGTCAGTTATGGGACTGCTTCTCAGCCTTTATCGTTCATAACCTTGACACTTTTGAATAGTTACCAACTTTGTAGAATGTCCCTTAAAAATGGCGTGGCTTGCTATTTCCTCTTGACTGAATGGTAGTTGTGTATTTTTGTCAAGAATTCCACAGAAATATACTCTTTTCAGTTCACTGTATGAGGAGGATCTTAAGTTTCCTAGGGCTGATGTAACAAAGCACCACAAATTGAATGGCTTCAAACAATAGAAATCTATTCTCCCACAGTTCCTTCTTCTTTTTTTTTTTTAAGTATTTTGTTGTGATTGGAAGTATACAATCCAAATTAAATTTGCATGCCTGTCTATCTGCAGTTCCTTCTGCTCTCCTTGACCAGTGACAGCACAGTCGTTTTCATTCTATATATGTCATATCCTCTTAACAATTTCCTGTCTCCTTGTCTCCACCCTCTCCACTCCTGTCTAGTAAGAGGCCAGTAAGACAGCATCCTATGGATGCATAGAACCATAAAGCACATACACCTTATGGTCCATTCCTTTCTGAAGCGTCGACCTCAGTAATGTTTTCTGGCCAGGGACAGCAGCAGGTCTAGGGGTCATGCTCCCAGGGAAACCCCCAGGCTGCCAGACCATCACTTGTGGTCTTTTAGTGGAGTTCTTAAGATGCACCCCACTTTTTTCCGTGTTGCCACTGGGGCTCAACGTTGTGTGCCCCATCACGGCTGTCTTTGGTGGTGGCCAGGTGCCATCTGGTTCTTCTGCGCACATGTTGATACAGTCACCCATTCACATGGATCCTTCTGTCTCCTGAGCTCTTTTTTCCTCATGTCTTTGTTCTTGGTGATCGTCTGTTCTGGATAATCATGATGCATGATGGGACAAAACTGTTGGCATGTTCCGGCTTTCCTACCTCCCACCAGCACACTGGCAGCACTGTACAAACTGCTAGGTAGTATACTTGGTAAGGTTTCATAACCTTGGCACATCAGTGTATCATGGCTGTTTTTGTGTCAACATGTGGTGGTATCTTGCTGAGTGGCATTCATTATTGTTGTTACATGTTTTTGTGTGCTGTCTTGAGAATGTCAGAGCTTGAGTTAGAGCAATGAACAGACATTAAATTTCTTGTTAAACATGACAAGATTGGAAGTAAAATTAGAGAAATGTTAGTCCAAATTTATGGGGAAGAAAATGGCAGCATACAAATGGACTAAACATTTTCCTGATGGCAGACAAAGCATCACTGAGCTTCTCTGCATCTGTCTGCTTTCCTCACTGTAACAACACATTCTTCTTTTTCACTCCTTAATTCCACTATCCACTTAACCAACACTTGTCCCCTCCTCTCATCCTCATCTGTACTCTCTAAAAAGAAACCAGTAGAACAGCGTCGTACATGCATTAAACTATAGGGTATACACACTACCTGTGTCACTCTGTGTCCCCAAGTCCAGTCGATTCTTTGTCTAAAGTGTTGGCTCTGAGCTGTCAGCAAGTCTAGGGGCCATGTTCTCAGGAGACCCTCCAGGTTGTCAGACCATCACTTCTGGTATTCTAGTAGTTCTTGATCTGCACACCTTTTTTCTTGTGCTATACCAGAAACACTATATTATGTCCCTTATCAAGGCTGTCTTTGGTGGTGGCTGAGTACCATATGGTTCTTCTGGTCTCATGCTGATGTAGTTCCCTAATTATATGGGTCAGTCTGTCTCATGGGCTGAATTTTCCTTGTGTTTTTGATGTTCTTGGTTGTTGTCTGATCCAGGTAGACTGGGACCAGTTGATGTTCCTCAGATGGCAGCTTGCTGGCTTTTAAGACCCCAGTCACCAATATGGGGTGCAGAAGACTCTCTTAGCAAAAGACGAGTTGTGCCAGCTGAGCTTGATGACCCCTGAAACCATGGTCCCCAGACCCATGTCCCTGCTACTCTATCCTTTGAAGTGTTGGGTTGAAAACCTTTTAGCTTACGGTATAGGCCATTTATCCTGACCTACCTTCTATTGCATGTTAATCACTCCCTTCACCTAACCACATTCCTGTCAGCTATCTAATTTATGGAAACCGGTGGTATAGTGGTTAAGTGATACATCTACTAACCAAAAGTTCGGCAGTTCAAATCCTCGAGGCACTCCCTGGAAACTATGGAGCAGTTCTATTCTGCCATATAGGCCACTCTGAGTCAGAATTGACTGGATGGCACTGGGTTTAATTTGGTTTTTATCTAATCTATGAATAACCCTCTGCCTCCCTCCCTCTCTTTGTAGCCATCAAAGAGTATTTTTTTCTGTGCCTAACCCCTTTCTTAAGTCCTTATAATAATGGTCTCATACAATATTTGTCCTTTTACAGCTGACTGATTTCACTCAGCATAATGTGTTCCATTTGATTCCAGGTTATGAGATGTTTCCTAAAATCGTCATTGTTCTGTATCATTGCATAGTGTTCCATTGTGTATGTGTACCATAGTTTATACATTCATCTCTTGATGGACACCTAGGTTGATTCCATCTTTTTGCTATTGTGGGCAGTGCTGCAGTAGACATTCTAGTAAATGTACCTGTTCATGTGAGACCCCTTATTTCTGTAGGATAAATTCCAGCAGGTGGGATTGCTGGATCATGTATTTCTATTTCTAGCTTTTTAAGAAAGTAACAAATTGCTTTCCAAATAGATTGTAACATTTTACATTCCCACCAGCAGTGTAGAAGAGTTTCACTCTCTCCACAGCCTCTCCACCATTTGTTGCTTTGTGTTTTTTGGATTAGTGCCAACCTTCTTGGGATGAGATGATATCTCACCGTAGTTTTGATTTGGACTTCTCTAATGGCTAAAGATCACAAGCATTTCCTCTTGTGTCTTTTGGCTGACTGGATGTCTTTGGAGAAGTGCCTGGCCATCCATCTCTTTGTTCATTGTTTAATTGGGTTATTTGTCTTCTGTTTGTTGATATTTTGCAGTACCTTGTACATTATAGAGATTAGACGTTGCTCAGATACGTGATTCTCAAACATCTTTTCCCATTCTGTAGGCAGTATTTTACTCTCTTAGTAAAGTCTTTGGCTCAACATAAGTATTTCATTTTTAGTAGGTCGTATTGATCTGTTTTCTGCTTTTTGTACATTGTTAGTAAGATATTGTAGTCTGTTTAAGCCATATGTTAGAACTTCTAGTGTTGTCCTCATTTTTTCTTCCATAGTGTTTATTGTTTTAGATTTGATATTTAGCTCTTTCATCTGTTTTGAATTAGTTTTTGTGTCAGATGTGTGATGTGGATCTTTAAGTTTTTTGCAGATTGATACCCAATTTTGCCAACACCATTTGTTAAAGAGACTGTTTTTACCCCAGTTCACAATCTTTGGGTCTTTGTCAAACATCAGCTGTTTATAAGTGGATGGTGTTGTTTCTGGATTCTCTATCCTGTTCCATTGGTCTGTATGTCTGTTTTTGTACCAGGACCAAGCTGTTCTCACCACTATGGCAGTATAATAGCCTCCCAGTCTGTTCCTCTTCTTTGGTAGTGCTTTACTTATCCGGGATGTCTTCTCTTTCCAAACGAAGTTGGTGATTTATCTCCATCTCATTAAAAAATGACGTTGGAATTTGTGTTGGGATTGCATTGTATATATAAGTACCTTTGGGAAGAAGAGACTTTTTCACAATGTTAAATCTTCCTATCCATGAGCAAGGTAGGTTTCTACACTTATGTAAGTCTCTTGGTTTCTTTCAGGAGGGCCTTATAATTTGCTCTATATAGGTCTATTACATCTCTGGTTAGATTTATTCCTGGTGTTTTATTTTCTTGGGGGCTACAGTAGATGGTGTTGATTTGGTGATTGCCTCTTTGATGATCTCTTTGTTGGTGTAAAGGAATCCTACTGATTTACTTATGTTTCTCTTATATCCTAATACTTTGCTGAACTCTTCTGTTATTTTCAGTAGTTTATATATGGATTCTTTAGGGTTTTCTGTATATAAGATCATATCATGTGGAAATGGGGTTACTTTTACTACTTCTTGACTCATACAGATGCCCTTTATTTCTTTATCTTGTCTGATTGATCTGGCTAGAACCTCTAGTGCAATGTTGAATAGAAGTGGTGACAATGGGTATCCTTGTTTGATTCCCATTTTCAGGGGGACTTCTTTCAGTCTGTCTGCATTTGAGATGATATTGGCGGTTGGCTTTGCGTAGATGTTCCTTATTACATTGAGTAATTTCTCTTCTATTCCTGTTTTGCTGAGTGTTTTTAACATGAATCGGTCTTGGACTTTGTCAAATGCCTTTTCTGCATCAATTGATAAAATCAAGTGATTCTCTTGTTTTATTCATGTAGTTGATTAATTGTTTTTCTGATGTTGAACTACTCCTGTATACCTGGTGTGAATCCAACTTGGTCATGATGAATTATTTTTTTGATATGTTGTTGAATTCCATTGGCTGGGATTTTGTTGAGGATTTCTGCATCTAGGTTCATGGGAGATATTGGTCTTTAATTTTCTTTTTTTTGTGCTGTCTTTACCCAGCTTTAGTATCAAGGTTATGCTGGCTTCATAGAATGAATTTGGGAATGTTTCATCCTTTTCTGTGCTGTGAAATAACTTTGGTAGTATTAGAATTAACGCTTCTCTAAAAGTTTGGTAGAATTATTCAGTGAAGCCATTTGGGCCAGAACTTTTTTGGTTGGTAGCTTTTTGATTACCATTTCAGTCTCTTCTTTTGTGATAGGTCTATTAAGTGGTTTTGCTTGTCGTTGTGATGATTTTGGTAGGTAATGTGATTCTAGAAATTTGTCCATTTCTTCTAGATTTTCATATCTATTACAGTTTTTTTTTCCTTAAAATTATTCTTTTAATTTTGGTTGGGTCTGTTGTGATTTCTGCTGTTGCATTTATTATTTGAGTTGTTTCCAGCTTTTCTTTTGTGAGTTTAGCTGATGGTGTATCAATTTTGTTGATCTTTTAAAAATCTAGCTTTTGGTTTTATTAATTCTTGCATTTGTTTTTCTATTCTCTAAGTCATTTAGTTCCACTTGAATTTTTATGATCTGTTTTCTTATGATGCCCGAAGGGTTCTTTTGTTGTTCTCTTTCAACTTGTTCAGGTTGTAGGACTAATTCTTTTGTTTGCACTCTTTCTTCATTCCAGATATATGCATGTACTGAGATAAATTGGCCTCTGAGCACTGCTTTTGCTGTATCCTCTAGGTTCCAGTAGGATGTGTTTTCATTCTCATTTGATTCCATGAATTTCTTGATTGCATCCTTGATTTTTTTTCTATAACCCATGAGTTTTTGAACAAGGTGTTGTTCAATTCCAATAAGTTTGAATGTCTTCCCACATTTTTTCTGCTACTGATTTCAACTTTTATGGCTTTATGGTCTGATATCATGCTTTGCAATATTTCAGTGGTATAGATTTTGTTGAGACTTGCTTTATGGCCTAATACATGGTCTGTTGTAGAAAATATTCCATGTGTGTTGAAAAAGAAGATGTACTTGTCTGTTATTGAGTAGAGTGTTCTATATATGTCTGTGAGGTTGAGTTGGTTGATTGTTGCAGTAAGATCTTTTGTATCTTTATTGAGCTTTTTTCTGAATGATCTGTCCATTACTGCAAGTGGAGTGTGGAAGTGGACAGCACTTACTGTAGAGTGATCTGTCTTACTTTTGAACATTGACAGCGTTTATTTGGTGTATTTAGATGCTATGGTATTGGTTGCATAAATACTTAATATTATTATATCCTCTTTATGTATTGAACCTTTCAGCAATGAATAGTGACCATCTTTGTCCACAGTGGTGGATTTTGCTTTAAAGTCTCTTTTATCTGAGGTTAATATTGCCAACTCCTGCTCCTTTTTGAATGTTGTTAGCTTGGTGCATATTTTTCCATCCTTTAATTTTCAATTTGTTCTTATCTTTGAGTCTAAGGTGTGTTTCTTGTAAGCATCATATAGACCGATTGTGTTTTCTGATCCAGCCTATTATCTGTCTTTTTATTGGTGCATTCAGTCCATTTACATTCATGTAATTATTGATAGATATGAATTTAGTGCTGTCATTTTGGTACCTTTATTTTTGTGATGTTGCTCTTTTGTTTGTTCTACTTAATATTTAGTTCTGAGTCATTTTACTTTGTGGGTTTTCATCTTTTTTCAACATTGGTTTTATGTCTGTTCAGACTTCCATGTGTATCTTGTTTTGATGTGTAGTATTGATAGTTTGCCTTGCAGCTACTCCACTATTGACCCATAATGTTCTAAGCTTAAACCAGTCTTTAATATCTTTGCATGTTCTTGACTTCCTTTCCACTGACAGGAACACATTAGTATGTCCATCTTTATAGTATAATGTCACAATTTACATATTCAGATTTCTGTTTCCCTAAATTTAATATTTTAGCTTTGATTGAGCATTGTGAATTCCCTAACCAAGTAAGACTCTGAATGCTGTGTTCTGCATTTTGTGCTTGAGTATATGCCTGGTGTTACTGATTTTTCTAATCAAAGAACTTCCTTCAGTATTTCTTGTAGTTTTGGTTTGGGCTTTGCAAAATCTGTAAGCTTCTGTTTATCCTGAACTGTCCTAATTTTGCCATCATGTTTGAGAGACAATTTTTCAGGCCATATAATTCTTGGAAACCCTGATGGCATCGTGGGTTAAGTGATACATCTGCTAACCAAAAGGTCAGCAGTTCAACTTTGCCAGACTCTTCTTGGAAACTCTTTGGGGAAGTTCTACCCTGATTTCTAAGGTTACTATGAGTCAGAATGGACTTGACGGCAATTGTATTTTTTGTTTTACATAATTCTTGGAAGTATTTTTTTCCTTCAAGGCTTAGTTTGTGTCATGCCATTGCCTTCTTGCCAACATAATTTTGGCTGAATAATTAGAGCTCAGTCTGAGTCTCCTTTGTACATTAGCTTTAGTTTAAGCCAAGCTGCCTTTAAGAGCCTCTCCTTATGTTTGATTTTGTTAAGCTTGATTATAATATGTCTTGTTGTCTTTCTTTTGGGATCTACCTTTTGTGGAGTTTGACGAGCATCTTGGATAGATATCTTCTCATCTTTCATGATGTTAGAGAGGATTTCTTCAGCAACTCTTCAACAATTGTCTTTGTATTTTCTGCTACTCTTCCCTGATTTGGTACTCCAGTTGCTAACACTACAGATTAGTGATTTCTTTAATCTCACTAATTCTGCATTCCATTTCCTTGGCCCTGCTGCTTTGGCTTTCAGTTGAATTGTCTAACTCTGTGGTTGCATTATTGATCTGCGTAATTTCAGATTGTTGTTGTTCTGGCAATTCATGAAGTTTGTTGAATTTTTCATTTGTTCTGCCTCACTTAGTCTGGCTGGCACTTAGTCTAGTCTTCATCCTAAGACCTTGTAGAAGGACTGTATACATAATTCTTTTGTATTCTACTTTTGATAATTTCAGGATGATTTCTTCATCTGGGAAATTTTTTGAGTCGTTGGGAGTTTTCTGGAGCCATGGTGGTCTGCTTCTCTAAATGTTTAGAGATTGTTGTCTCTGAGCCATCAAAAAGCTGTTGTGATTTAATTGTTAGGTTATTGCAATACAGTGGATGTGTGTGTGTGTATATACACACACATACACACACGTGTATATACACACATACATACACACACACAAACACATATATAGGTATATGCCAAAAAGGAAGGAAAAAAAAAACCTGTTGTTGAGTTGATTCTGACTCAATAGCAACCCTACAGGACAATGTAGAACTGCCCCATAGAGTTTCCAGGTAGCTCCTGGTGGATTTCAATTACAGACCTTTTGTTTAGCAGCTGTAGTACTTAAGCACTAAGCCACCAGGGTTTGCATATATATTTTACTTTAGTTTTGACTGTCCATCTAGCCATTTGAGCTAGAAATGTTATTGCAGCCTTAATAATTCTGATGCCCTGTCACCTGATGGTTTAGTGGTGACTGCACTGAGAGTTAGGAGGAATTCCTGACTCAGGGGATACAGTGTAACCCTTCTTCCAGCTTTCTGTTTATTTCCTTCCCCTGGTCTGGGAGAAAAGTTTAGGGCATACACGTAAAATACCTCACTTCTTGCTTTGGGAATGCTCTAGAATTTAGTTCTGGCACAGAGCATAGAAGAAAGGGTGGAAAAGCTACATGAAAGGAATAAAGTGTTTGTTGGAAAGATTTGAGTCATAAAAGTTGATGTGCACTTAGCTTGCATTGCTCCACTAAGTGCAGCAATCTATAGCGCTAAGTAGCCAGTGAATCTTGTTATCTTCCCTTCTCTTTGTTTCCCTCTCTGAGTCCAGAAAAAAGCTCAGGGCTCACAAGTAAAATTGTGGCATTCCCCCCAGGTATTGCACTGAGAATTTAGCCTGAGATATAAAGTAGAGAAGATAAGTGAGAAAGGCTGAAGACAGAGAAGGAAGTGAGCACATAAGAAAGGACTGAGTCCTGAGGTATCCAAAGTGCTTATCTTGAGACATGTGGAGTTCACCTATTGTTTTATAAATGCAGTGATCATCTGGCTCATCAGAGGTTTACTTCTACCCTTCACCTTGTTTTCCTCCTGAGTTCTAGGGAAAAGCCCAGGGCATACATGTACAATCTCATTTCCAGTCCAGGTAGTGCACCAGAATGGCATAGCTCAGAGAAGGGAGTGGGGAAGGATGCTACTGTACTATCTGTCAGCAGCTGTTGTGTTCTCCAGATGCAGCTGTCTTATGCGTAGCTACTCTGCTGAGAGAGACACTGTCCACTTGGGTGCTGCTGCTCAGTGTGGCGGCTAGCCTTAGCTGGGTTCTCAGGCTAGCAGTCCCAGTCCTAGCCTCCCAGCCAACAAAGTTGGCCTCCATACCTGTGCAGCCTCTCTGTTGCTGCGCTAGCAGAAGCGTGACCGTTTGTGCTGCTGTTTCACTTTCTGTTGCCCAGTCCCATCTCAGAACTTTTTGCCATATCTTGGGGCTCTTAAAATGTCCATTTTGTTTCGTTCAGCTCTTTCTCTAGGCCTTAATTCTTAGGGGGAATTGAGGAGATGTGACTAGTCTGCCTTCTTGGTGCTGCCCCAGAACTTGTTTTTTTGGGCTGAATTCTTATTTTGTTATAGCAGCATAGAATGCCATTGTGTGGATGGATGTTCATTTACTCAACCACTGTCCCATGTATGAGCATATAAGTTTTCAATACTTTGTAATTTTAAAAAATACTATAAAATCAGGTGATTCTTATCTTTTGTGTTATTTATGTGGTTGGTTAAATTAATTGGTTTTCTGATATTGAACCAGCCTTGCATCTGTGGAATGAGACCAACTTGATCATGATTTTGTCAGTTGATGCAGACAAGGCATTTGATGAAGTCCAACACCCATTCATGCTAAAAACTCTCAGAAAAATAGGGATAGAGGGGAAATTCATCAACGCAATCAGTAGCATCTATGCAAAGCCAACTACTTTCATTGTTCTAAATGGTGAAAGACTGAAAGAATTCCCTTTGAGAATGGGAACTAGACAAGGATGACCACTCTCACCACTTCTATTCACCATTGTGCTAGAAGTTCTAGCCAGAGCAGTTAAACAAGACAAAGAAATAAAGAGCATCTGTATTGGCAATGAAGAAGTAAAAATCTCCCTATTTGCAGATGATATGATTGTACACACAGAGAATCTAAAGGAGTTCATAAGTAAACTATTGGAACTAATAGAGGAGTTTAACAAAGTGTTGGGATACAAGATAAACATAAGTAAATCAGTAGGATTCCTTTATACCAACAAAGAGTTCTTCAAAGAAGGAGTCACCAAATCAGTACCATTTACTATAGTCCCCAAGAAGATAAAATATCTAGGAATAAATCTAACTAGAGAAAGACCTATACAGAGAGAACTACAAGGCCTTACTGCAAGAAACCAAGAAAGACTTACGAAATTAGAGAAACCTACCCTGCTCATGGATAGGAAGACTTAACATTGTGAAGATGTCTATTTTACCTATAGTGATCTACTTACACAATGCAATCCAAATACAAATTCCAGTGTCATTTTTTATTGAGGTGGAGAAATGTATCACCAACTTTGTTTGGAAAGTGAAGAAACCCCAGCTTAGTAAAGTTCTACTAAAGAAGAGGAACACAATGGGAGGCCTTATACTGCCCGACCTCAGAAACTATTACACTACCACAGTAGTCAAAGAAGCCTGGTACTGGTACAGAAAAAGATATATAGACCAATGGACTAGACTGGAGACCCCAGAGATGCCACCATCCTCTTATGAACACTTGATATTTGACAAAGGCCCTAGGATTGTAAACTGGGATAGAAACAGTCTGTTCAGCAAATGGTGCTGGCAAAATTGGATATCCATCTGCAAAAAACTGGAACAAGACCCCTGTCTCACACCTTACACAAAAACTGACTCTAAATAGATTAAGATGACTCTAATAGATTAAGGATGTAAATATCAAACCTAAAACAATAAAAATCATGCAAGAAAAAATAGAATCAATGATGGATATTCTAATACACAGTTTAGATTGACTTTGGACTCTGGTAAACAAAGCACGATTAACAGAGGAGAAAATAGATAAATGGGAACTACTAAGACTCAAACACTTTTGTTCACCCAAGGACTTTATCAAAAGAGTTAAAAGACCACCTACAGAATGGGAAAAAATATTTGGCAACTACATGTTGGACCGTCATCTGATCTCTATAATCTACAAGGTTCTGCAAAATATCAACAAGAAAAGGGTAAATAAACCAGTTAAGAGATGTGCAAAGGAGATGGGCAGACACTTTCACTAGAGAGGACATCCAGATAGCCAAAAGACATATGAGAGCATGCTCATGATCATTAGCTATCAGAGAAATCCAAATCAGAACTACAGTGAGATACCATCTCACTGTAGTTGGCCATGGTTTCCCCAAAACACAAAACAACAAATGGTAGAGAGGCTGTGGAGAAATTGGAACTCTCCTACACTGCTGGTGGAATTGCAAGTTGGTACAACCTCTTTGGAAAGCAATCTGATGCCTTCTTAAAAAGCTGGAAACAGATATACCCTTTCATCCTGTAATTCCACTGCTTGGAATTCATCCTTCAGAAACAAAGGTTGTCACATGAACAGACACATGTACACTAATGTTTGTTGCAGTGTAGTCCACAATAGCTAAAAGATGGACTCAACCCAGATGCCCATCAACAGATGAATGGATGAACAAACTATGGTATGTATACTCAATGAAACACTGTGCTATGATGAAAAAACAATGATGATTTTAGAAAACATCTCATAACATGGGTTCAATTGGAAGGACAAACATTGGATGAGACCCCTGTTATGAGGACTTAAAAATAGAATTATCTACAGAAGAAAATAACTGTGTTGGTTACAAGGGGGGGATGAGAGTTTATCATAGATGAAATAATTGATAGATGTTAGAAATTTTATTCTTTTAATGTAATTAATAAATAATAACAATAAAAATACTATAATGAATAACCTCATGTATGTATTGGACGTGTACAGTTAGGATAAATTTCTAGAAGTCAAGAGATAAGTGTATGTGTGGCTTAGGTGTTGCTGAATACCTCTCCAAAAGATTGTGTAGAATAATTTGAGTAGGACAGGCTTAACCAACTAGTGCCATGTGCCAGAGGTGGTAGGTAGAATGACATTAGTGATTTTAGACACAGGCCTGGGTGGTTCTCTTAGAGGGTAGGGAAATTGACCCATTGCCCTCCTACTCATCTGTCTTCTGGGGGCAGCTGTGCAATACAGTGGAAACAGAATAGGCTTTCAACTCAGCCAGTTTAGGATTTAGGTAAGTCAGGTTTTTTTAAGCTATCCAGGAGACATAGGGGCCGCTGCTTATTGGGAGTGAGTGAAAAATTATCTCTTATTTTAGGAAAAAAGCAGGGGCTCTGGGTGAGTTGGGGTCGGGTTAAAACTTGATTTGGAGCCTTGGCTTGAGTTTTAGTAGTATGACTCCTAAGTAGGCATTTTATTTAACCTCCTTGAAAAGTGAGAATAATAAATACTAACACATGGAGTGTACCTTTCATGATGTCTAGTTGAGTTGATGTGGTTGGTCTGGGCAATAAATAAAGCATAAGTGGAATCCGACTCGACGGCACTTGGCTTGGCTGGAATGGTACACAGTTAAAGTTATTTCTCTTCTCCATTCCCCCATCCTGTTCAATTTATTTGAAATAGGAAGAGTGACTGTAAATCACCCTATTGACTGTGAGGCTGTGTTTAAAATTCCTATAAAAAGATGCTTTGTATCGCCTCAGTATTTGACAGCCTGGCTAAGGGCCTGGTTTTGGAGGTTTGGTCTTCTGCCTTGTCTTGTTTTTCCTGTTTCCAGTTGCGGATGCCCTCATTGATGAGTTCTTAATGGGAGCCTCCTGGAATCCCAGATGTTTCTAGTAGTTACTCGGACCTTTTCTGCTTAGCTGCAGCAATCACGACCGCACTTCTGGATCTTTAACCTTACGTCAGCTTGAAACTGTAGTTGCAGTTTCCTTCTAGATCAGTGGTGTAGAATTCTGGATTCTGTCCATGGTTTCTCCAGTTCTTTTGTTGCATAGAAGACAGCAAAGCCTTCTTCCGGATGTCTGCTGATGATGAACCAATATCCTGGTTCCTGTATTGGGCTAGGTCACAAAGGTAGGAACAAGTTGGTGGAACAGCAGAAACGAAAGGGTTTAGGATTGCTGGGGAATTAATCCTGCTGTGAACCCAGGGCTGATTCACATGGGGTGAGGAAGATGTGTAAAAACCAGACTTTAACATATGTAGTCACCTAAGCCCAGCATATCAGGTCTAGAACATGCAAATCTAGTCACTCTGTAGCCCAAAAAGACCCTGGGGATCGGGGGTCAGGATGAAGGGTCATCATTTGTGACAGTCTGAAATCACTAGCAACATGAGAAGCCAGCAACAGAGTCAGGCTGTCTTGACAGCTTTGAATCTGAATATTGATTTCTCTTACTCAGCAGCATAAACCTCTGTGGGCAATTTGTTTTTCCAACGTTGCTGCCTCATCAACATCAGAAACTTCTCCCCTGGGGAGGACATGGGATAATTACTCATGGGCAAATTTTGCCTCCCTTTTAGTCTATGTGTCCTAAATTGAACCCTTTTTGAGTGGAAAGGCTTTGAAAGTTAGCTCGGATCCAATCAGCAACTAAGTGGAGAGAACTGAGCGAGGAGCCCCGGGTGGGAAGGTTTTGTAATTGCGTCCTGGCTGAGGCTGGAGAAGGAGGCCTGCCTGGTTGACCCTGGCCAGTTCATACACAAGCTCAGCTCTCATTCTTGTTCCTCACCACTGCTCACCCCTTTGCGCACGTGCTTGCTGGTCTTTAGTGTAAGTCAGGGCTCTCAAAAACCAAAACCGAAACCAAATCACTGCTGTCGAGTTCATTTCAACTCCTAGCAACCCTATAGGACAGAGTATAACTGCTCCATAGAGTTTCCAAGGACTGCCTCATGGATTTGAACTGCCGACCATTTGGTTAGCAACTGCAGCACTTCACCGCTATGTCACCAGGGTTTCCCAGTCAGAGCTCTAGTGGCTGTTAAACAGATCTGCCTACCTCCACCAGGACCTGGGTCGTTGAAAGGTGAACTGTCTTCACTCATCTATTTACCTGTTGTTTGTATGGCTTTTGGTCTTCCTTGATAAAGACTTATCAGATGGGTGAGTAATTTCAGAGAACTATCTATATGGGATTAAATCCATAAGAACAACTCAAAAGGGAAGATAGGAAGCTTAGGGGGCAGTGAATTTATGTTAATGAGGGGAACAGTTCATAAAAAAAGGGTGAGAATGCTTGCACAACTTGAAGGTAATCAATGTTACTACTGAATTGTACTTGTAGAAATATTAGAAATAGTGGAATTGGTGTATATTCCACTGTGTGTATTTACAACAGAAATAAAATACACTATCTAAAAATAACTTCAAAAAATGAGTGAAGGACTTACTGCGTGGATGGAAGTAGAGAGGGGAAAAGTTTCCTGCACTTCCCTTGCTGGGACGCTAAGGGTAACAGGGATGAGCATGCGGCCAGGAAGCCCTGGCAGCTTTGCCTTGGACCTGCTGTGGTCACTGAAAAGGTATTCCCAGACAGCGCCCAGGCAGCTCCTTCTCTTCTGCATTTGAGTTGTATTTCTGTCAATGGTCAAGTCATCTTTAAAATCCAGAGCTGTCAGAGTGAAGGGAGCATATGACAGCATTCCTCAAACCAGTGCCTGCCACAGCCAAAATGTTCTTGGAATCTTTTCTTTCTTAATTTTAGAAACTCATTTGGATTGTGCCTTCCACTTTATATGAGATACTACAGCTACTCGCTAAAAAGTTTGACTGTTCGAACCCACCTAGAGGTGCCTTGGAAAACAGGCCTGGAGATCTGCTCCTGAAAGGCACAGCCCTGAAGACCCTGTGCAGCAGTCTACTCTTCACACGTGGGATCTCCACAAGTGGAAAGGACTCGACAGCAGCTAACAGCAGCAGCAACAATGACTAACATAACTGTTAGGTATCATTCGTTCACAAACTCTGTAGTAAAAATGATGCTGAGAGTGGACATTAACCCTCTAGATTAGCATTAGGCCATTGTGGATTCTCAGAATGTCAGTAGACATTTGAGAAGCCCAGGCCAGAGTGTCTCTCAGAGATAGCACCATTCACACAACTCAGTGCTCGACCTGGGATGTGATGTTTGATTTGACCTTGGTTTTTGGTAGTGATATCTGTTCTCACTACCTTGACCTTGCCTAATTTATTGAGTTTAAGGCACCTGCCTATTATTTCAGAGCCTTGATTAGAACCCATGTCCACCTGAGCTCCGAACTTTCTCACTATTTTAACCCGTTTCCTTTATTTGTATTTGCTTCGTCTGTAGCTTGATCTATAGTTCTACCATAGGGGATAATTAAATACATTCTAAAATAGCAACATGTAAAGTCTAGATAAAAACTTTTAACATCTGATGCAAATTAGTCCTGGAAAGCCATTAAAAAATGGCTTTCTTCTAGTGTTCTCATGTACATAATAGTTCATTCAGTAAATTTTTATTGATATGAATACAAGTTCCAGCATCATTTTTTAATGAGATGGAGAAACAAATCACCAATTTTGTTTGGAAAGGAAAGAAGCCCCGGATAAGTAAGGTACTACTAAAGAAGAAGAACACACTGGGAGGCCTCTCATTACCTGACCTTAGAACATACTACACTGCCACGGTGGTCAAAACAGCCTGGTACTGGTACAAGAACAGACAGATCGATCAATGGAACAGAATTGAGACCCCAGAGATGACACCATCTGCTTATGAACAGTTGATATTCGACAAAGGCCCTAAGACATTAAACTGGGGTAAAAACAGTCTCTTCAACAAATGGTGCTGGCAAAATTGGTTATTCATCTGCAGGAAACTGAATCAAGATCCATATCTTACACCTTATACAAAAACCAACTCGAACTGGATAAAAGACCTAAATATCAAACCTAAAACGATAAAGCTCATCCAAGAAAAGGTAGAAACAACAATGGAAGTCTTAATACACAATGAGGACAGACTCCAAAATCTGTCAAAGAAACCTCAGTCAACAGAAGAGAAAATAGAAAAATGGGAACTATTAAGAATCAAACACTTTTGCTCATCCAAAGACTTTGTTAATAGAATTAAAAGAACACCCACAGAATGGGAAAAAATATTTGGCTACTCAATGTCAGACCGACGCCTGATCTCCATAATCTATAAGATACTACAAAATGTCAATAAGGAGAAGATAAACCATCCAGTTAAGCTATGGGCAAAGGAGACGGACAGACACTTCACTAAAGAGGAGATCCAGGCAGCCAAAAAACACATGCGGACATGTTCACAATCTTTAGTTATTAAAGAAATTCAAATCAAGACAACAATGAGATACCATCTCACCCCAACAAGATTGGCCATGATCCAGAAAACACAAAACAGCAAATGCTGGAGAGGCTGTGGAGAAAGTGGAACCCTCCTCCACTGTTGGTGGGGTTGCAAAATGGTCCAGCCTGTTTGGAAGGCAATCTGGCGCTTCCTTAAAAAAATGGATATCGATATACCATTTGACCCAGTAATTCCACTACTTGGAATATATCCTACAGAATCAAGGCCTTTCACACCAACGGACACATGCACCAGAATGTTTACCACAGCACAGTCCACGATAGCAAAAAGATGGAATCAACCCAGATGTCCAACAATAGAAGAATGGATAGGTAAACTGTGGTACATATACTCAATGGAGCACTACGCAATGATAAAGAATAATGATGATTCCAGGAAACATCTCCTAACCTGGTTTCAACTGGAAGACATTCTGTTGAGTGAAAGTAGTCAGCGACAAAGGGACGAATACTGTATGAGACCTCTACGATAAGATCCCCCAAACAGACTTTTGTATAAAAGAAAAGACTCTTTGACAGCTGCAAGGGATGGGAGGGAGGGAGGGTGAGGGGGGAGGGTTTAATTTAGATAGTTACTAGAAATCTAGTTGGGAGAAAGCGGTGATAGCACACATTAGAAACACGAACAACATTAAGTGGACTTCAGCATAAATTGAGTACTCCTTCCATCTTAACTCAGTACTGCAAGGATAGAGTAGCTGGGGTGGGGGGCGGGGGGCCATGCTCTTAGGTGAATTCCAGGCCAATTGGCACAACCAGCGTTTTGCTAAGAGAGCTCTCTGCACCTCACATTGGTGAGTGGCGTCTGGGGTCTTAAAAGCTGCCAAGCTGCCATCCGAGGACACAGCAAATGGTCCCAACTCAGCAGGAACGGATGCTCACCGAGGACCAAAATGACATGCGATAAAGACAACCAAGAAGACAGAGAGACCCACAAGAGTGGGTTCCTACATCGACATGGGACCAGAAGAACCAGATGGTGCCCCACCACCACAAGTGATAGCCACGATGGAGCTCACAGAGAGGAGTCTCACTGGCAACACAAGAATAAAAAGGGGTGCATCCTGAGATCTCCACTAAAAGACCTCAACTGATCGTCCAGCGGTTTTGGGGTTCCTCTGAGGGCATGGCCCCCGGCCCTGATGCTGCCCTTACCCATAAATTATAACAAAGGTCCACTCTTTGGACAGGAATGGATTGGAATTGGCAATGCAGAGTGACCATATATTGGAAGCACTTTATGGTTCTGTACATCTATAGGATATCGTCTTGCTCACCTCTGGCTGGAGGAGGGGGAGTGGATGGAGAGGAGGGGAAAGGAGGCTGTTGGGAGGATGAGACATTTATGGAGCAGAGAGGAATAGTGTGCAGTCACCGGACAGGGAGAGCAGTGGAAGCTGCATATAGGTGGGCATGTAAATTTATATGGGAATGTACATTTTCACTCAGTTATGTTAAAAAAAAAAAAAATTTAATTGATATGTATATCATTAGATATGAATTATTTGGGGAAAAATGCTTTCAAGGTGTAATTCCATTATTAATTCATTATTGGTGTAGGTAAATACAAGATCTGACAATTAAGTTCACAAACTTATCCTAGAAAAAGTGCTGCATACTTCATTGCTGAATATCACTATAGTTGCCTTCAAAGTACTCCTCTTGGGAGGTGATGCACCAATGCCAGCGTGTAGTCCACCCTTGAAAGCGATTTTGGAATTCTTTTTCTAGAATGGTGATCAGAGCTGTTGTCATATTACCCTTGATGTCCTGAATGTCATCAAAATGTCTTCCTTTCAATACTTCCTTTTTTTGAGGAAAGAAGAAAGTCACTGGGGACCAGATCAGGTGAGTTGGTAAGGTGTTCCAATACAGTTATTTGTTTACTGGCTAAAAACTCCCTCACAGACAGTGCTGTGTGAGGTGGTGCATGGTTATGGTCCAAGAGCCATGAGTTGTTGGTGAAAACTTCGGATCATTTTCATCTTTTTCACACAGCCTTTTCAACACTTCCAAATAGTAAATTTTGTTAACTGTCCAGTTGGTACAAATTCATAATCAACAATCCCTCTCATATCAAAAAACGTTAGCAACGTCGTTTTGGCCCTTAGTTTGAACTGATGGAACTTTTTTGCTCCTGGAAAATTGGCTGATTTCCACTATGTACCTTAGCACTTTGTTTCAGGATCATGTTGGTACACCCATGTTCCATCGCCAATGATAACATGGCCCAAAAGATCGTCTTGCTTCTCCAAAAGATCTTGGCAAACTTTGAGTCTTCTTTGCTTTTGTTCATTTGTGAGCTCCTTTGGGACCTTCTGCACACAAATTTCTTATGTCAAGATTTTCATTTGAGATTTTCCTGTTTTTCTATTGATGTTTACTTGGTCTAATATGCCTTTCACAGTCAGCTGATGATTTTGCCACATAATTTGATGAATTTTTGCAGTGTTTTTGTCAGTTCTGCTCGTTACTGGCTGTCCTGACCTCTCTTCATAAATGATATTTTCTCTGCCCGTGTGAAAATGTTTAGTCCATTTGTACACTGCCATTTTCTTCATGGCATTATCTGTGTAAACTTGGACTATCATGTCCCTGATTTCACTGCCACTCTTGCCACATTTAAAAAGAAATTTAATGTTTGTTCATTGCTCTAATTCAGACTCTGACATTCACATGACAGCACACAAAAACATGAATGCCACTCAGCAAGACACTGCCACATGTTGACATGAAAACAGCTGTGAGACACTGATATGTTTGTACATTGCTGCCAGCATGCAGGTGGGAGGAAGGAAAGCTGAAATATCCTAACAGTTTTGTACCATCTTGCATGTTATATCTGTTTGTCAGAGATGCCATGTGTACAGATGAATTTGACCATTTCGGGACAAAAGCTGGACTCCAGAGGCCAGCTGTCCCCTTGACTTGGTGTTGGCTCGTTTTTAGCCTCCAACCACTCTGCTCTCTTATTTCCTTTCTTTCTTACCTGTGGATCTTTCTCCAAGATTTGTCTCTGAATGCACCCCTTTTGCCTTGTCAGTATCAGCAGTCCCATTTGCTTGCAAGTTTCTCATTTGGCAGGTTTGGGGGAACTTGGGGTCCCACTCACCCCTTGGAGTAACTGGCCACCATTAGAAGCTGAGATGGCATCTTCTTGTCATTGGGAGTTAAGAGGATTCTGAGAGTACCTTTTAATATTTTATGTGGCACAGGTGTGGGAATATTAAGACTTCTGTCGTAAAGCCATTTCAAAAGCCATTTCATTGCTTCTGCCACTTCCCAGGGTTGTAGGATCTGAGACTCATTTTCCTTGGAAAATTAATGAAGCATGGACCTGTAATGCAGGGCTGTCTGGCTTGGTATTATTCACCATTTGTCATCAGTGTGAGTCAAGAGAAGAAGCTAGACGAATTTGAGAAGTCAGAAGGAATCCAGAGGTAGCTATGCCTACATCTTGACATTTACAGACTAGAGATACCTTTTACCAGAATTCTTCTTGGTCGAGCCTGATTCTGGATTGGTGTTGTACTGACCACACATTCATCTTCTGTTAGCTTTTTGCATCAGATCAGATGCTGTGAAGGCATCAGGATGAAATCTATATGTAGAAACAGCAATTGTTTGACAAAAGTTTTAATTTACATGATTATTCAGATTCTCTGCTGTAAAGTAGGTCAGACAAGAATTGATGAAAAAGTCTCCAAGTGTCAGCTCTGAGGACACCGCTAGTGGGAAAGTAGAAATTGGATCTTCACAGTTTTTCCTGTGACTCCAGATTGGATTCTGTCTCCCATGACACTCTGCTGTGACACAAAGCATATGCCCCTAAGTGTTCATCCATTTGGTGCCTTGAAAAGGGACCTTAGACCCACTTGTTGCTTTGATGGAGTGTATACCTCTGTGGGGCTGACCCAGTGATCTGCTCTTGTGAAACTGACAGCCTAGGAAACCCTGTGAACTCGTTGTACTGTGTTCTGGAGGGTCACAGCGAGTTTGGAATTGACTCATTGGCACACAGTAACAACAATCCCAAGATGGTCATCTATTTTATTCTTCCTCATGATATTTTAAAATCCAAATGTATTGTCTATATTTGGATCATATAGGCACTGTGTGCACATTATTTTATAATACTTCTGACAAGCAGGCAGTTGTAGCTCTTGGCCTCAGGACTTTCTGTGCCCGCACAGTGAAGAAGCTAGAATCTCAGAGATAAGCCTCCTATGGCTGGGGAAGAAGTATGATGGGCAGAGGGAGGGTGGGAGTGGGCAACTGCTTCTGCCTTCATCCACGCTGTCACCATTTGTGGACCTACGTCTTTATTTTAAAGGCAGTTTCCAGTTCAGACTTCCCAGTTAACTAATATCCTTGTTCATGTTTTGTTTTTAAAAGAGTCTATTCACAACATACTGTTTGTCATTTTCCACCCATATTTTTAGTTATAGACAGTGAAAAAGGAAGTTTATAAACCTAGAGAGGGATTTTGGGGGGTGAGGTCAAAGGCTGGGAAGAAGCCTAATATGGAGATCTGTAGATGGCACAGGGAGCTCAAGATGCTTTTTTACAAGCTAGCCCCTTTGAGCTGAAGTGGAACTTCACTGCTAGGTGTTAGGAGAGTTTTTATAGTCTTAAGAGTCACGCTTTGTAATTCAGATCAGAGCTATCCTAATCCAGTTTCTTTATAGCAATGCTTTCCTTAGTTACAACAAGTAAATAAGACTTTAAGGTGCCTTGGTGGCACAATAGTTAAGCGCTCAAACCCCCAGCCACCCCAAGGGAGAAAAGTCTTGGCAATCTGCTGTTAAAGATGACAGCCTAGGAAACCCTATGAGGCATTGTTCTGTTCTATAGGGTCACTATGAGTCAGAGTGGACTCTTGCACACAGCAGCAAAAGACTTGGACACACTGTGCTAAAGGATGCAACAGAGAGAAAGAGAGTGAAGTCTAACACATTAATTCTTTTTTTTATTTTATTTTTATTTTTATTTAACATAGCTGAGTGAAAATGTACATTCCCGTATAATATGCAGCTTCCACTGCTCTCCCTGTCCGGTGACTGCACACTATTCCTGTCTGCTCCACACAAGTCTCATCCTCCCAACAACCTCCTTTCCCCTGCTCTCCGTCCACTCCCCTTCCTCCAGCCAGAGGTCAGCAGGATGATATCCTGTAGATGTATAGAACAACAAAGTGCTTCCAATATATGGTCACTCTGCATTGCCAATTCCAATCCATTCCTGTCCAAAGAGTGGACCTTTGTTATAATTTATGGGAAAGGGCAGCATCAGGGCCGGAGGCCATGCTCTCAGAGGAACCCCAAACTGCTGGACCGTCAGTTGAGGTCTTTTAGTGGAGATCTCAGGATGCACCCCTTTTTATTCTTGTGTTGCCAGTGAGACTCCTCTCTGTGAGCTCCATCATAACACGTTAATTCTTGTCTTTCAGGTTCGTTACTGTTTTGCCTTTCCTTTTTCCCTTTAAGGCAATGGTTATCAACCCTGAATATACCTGAAAATCACACAGTATCCCCCAAATAGTAGAGGCTCAGTCAGTGTCAGTAATTCTGTTCCTAGCTGCAGCCTGTTAGTCTTCTCTAATCTCATGGTGCACTGAGTGGGGAGGTGGCCAGATGTGAAGAATGTTGAGTAAGTACAGAGTCGTTTTATATAATCACCAAAACTCATACTGTGCTTGATTATAGTAATTAGCTTGGTTAAAATCAATAGAATAAAAAAAATTCTAGGAGAAAATCCTCTCTCATTAAAATCACTTAAAAGTACCTTTTAATCATAACTTTATCTTCATTTTTGTGGCCACTCAGTCCTATTTTTGTTGACTTTTATTTCAGACGTTCAAGTGTTTTTACTAACACAGTAACTAATACATTACTAATACATTTACTAATACATTAACTAAAGCCACCTTCACCCCCGCTCCATTCCCTAGAGGCAGCCTCTTTCAAACCTATCATCTGTTTCTCATGGCATTTATCTTCATGTTTGTAGATAATTTGCCAACTGCTGTATGTCGACCTTTTGATTTTAGATACTTCCTTTAACTTCCTGCAATGAAAGATGAGAATTTTGCTCTTCTTTATCACCTAATACCCACACCAGGTACACACACAGGCTAATTCTCTTTCACTTCCCAATGTGTATTTACAGTGTCTTTTTTTTGTTCATTACATAACACCTAGCATTTACATTATTAGAATTATGTCAACATTTTTTATAGCCAACATATGTAGTATACTATAATAACGTCTCATTTCACATTTTTTGCACATAATGATTGCCGTATTTTTCATGCGATTTACTTTTCTTGTTATGAATTTATCCTTGAATGCTAACAGAGCCAGAAAATCTTTCCTCTATTTGGGTGCACCGGAAATTCCATCAGTTCCATTCATTTCTTGTTGAAACAAGAAGAGGGAAGCATTTTAAGTGTTCCACAGGAGAGCTTCTTTTGTTTTGATCGTGTCTATGTAATTGTCATATATCTGTCACAGTGCTCTGAGGGAAAATACTTTTTCATACATTTTTTTCGAATGATTTGTTTTCTCCTTAGACAAGTCCTAGCAACATGAGTTAGACCTCCATCCTTTTATTTTTAGGTGTCAAGGGAGCACAGTGGTGTAATGGTTAAGTGCTGCAGCTCCGAATCAAAAGGTCAGCAGTTCATATCCACCAGGCGCTCCTTGGAAATCTTGCGGGGCAGTTCTACTCTGTAGGGTCACCGTGAGCTGGAACGAACTTCATGGCAATGGTTTTCTTTTTGGTTTAGGGAGCACAGGTTAAAAAATGCATTTAATATGGGGAACAGCCAGAGATTTTTACAAGATAAATATCTCTGTAAACCATGCTGTGGGGGGTCCTGCCTTTCTCAGGGTCTGAGATGAGTCAGCTGTTACAGAGACACACATTTAAGTCTTTACTTCACACACTTTAATTCTAGTCGGAGCTATCGTAAGAGCAAAAGTTACATACGGACTGGGCAGTGATCATCAGGACAATGGCAAAATCACCCTTTTCATCTGAAATTTGGTTCTCCCTTGCCCTTTAAGTTGGTCTCTCTCCAAGCACCTTGTAAATAGCCAGACCCTCCCTTCCAACATGAGATAATCTCCTAGGAGCTTCCCAGTTATGAGAAGGTTTTCGTGTAAAGCCTACTGAGTCTGTGTGCGCACATACGTGTGCACTGGCAGCTGGATCTACCATCCTCCAGTGCCTGTATTTCTCTGATGTCTGCCTGGTCTCTGTGGAGTTGGTGGAGCTTCTCTTCTGCTGGACAGCTGTTGTCCTGAGCAGTGAACAGTGACAGGTGATGTCCCCTCTGGGGTCCCTGGTACAATTATAATGAACGGTGATCCTCACACACATCCTTTTGCTATGCAGAATTTTCCATCCTTGCCCCATCTTTGATGGTCTGTGACCAAGCAGCTTCTGACAGTGACTGGGAAGGAGCAGTTTTCCAACAAATGAAAAAGGTTGCACAGAAAATTGGGGTTTGAAGTGTAGATTTTTATGAACTGGACCAGCTCAGGAATCTGTAGGTTGTATGTGCTGATTGCTTCATTCTCTTCCTGAGAGTTAGAAGAAGAAAAGGAAGTTGGATGTAATGCCTTAGAAGGTATTTTGAAAAGAGATGATCCTTTCTTGTAAAAACATGTGTATGCAAATGTCATCTGTAGCAGTGGAATGGGAGGATGTGATCTCAGAAATCATCTAGTCTGTGGTTTTCAAACTGTTCACTGAGATTTGCTGGAAGGGCCAGAGAAAGGATTCCAGCTGAAGCAACTGTGATGCCCAAAGACATCACAGTAAGTGATGGAGGTCAGAGAGGGGCTCACTGCTGCTGCCTCTGCCCTGAGCTCTCTGGGCTGTACCATGCTTCCTGAGGGAACCCTGCTGAAGTGAAGGGTCTGTGTGCCCCCCGTTCTTGCCCACCCACGTGAAGCAGGACTGTAGAACTGGACTACCACCCTTCTTCTGTTATGGGGGTGACAACTCATAATGCCACTTAGTGCTGGTTAATATAAGTTGGAGGAGGTAAACTTTGGTAATAAACATCCTCCCTTAAAGGAATCTTCCTTTTAATGAAATGTCTTAGTTACCTAGTGCTACTGAAACAGAAATACCACAGATGGGTGACTTGAACAAACACATTTATTTTCTCATAGTTCAGGAGATTTGCTTTCTTATCTTTGTCAGGTGCTGTTGATTCACAGTGACCCTTGTACAACTGAAAAAACACTGCCTGGTATGGTAGCATCCTGAAAATTGATGCTTCTGTTTGAGTCCATTGTTAAAGCCACTGTGTTAGTCCATTTCATTAGGAGTCTTCCTTTGTTCTGCTGATACCCTCATTACCAAGTCTGATATCCTTCCTTGTTGCTGTCCAGTTGGTTCTGACTTATAGTGATGCTATAGAACAGTGAAAAACTGCCCTATAGAGTTTCTACAGAGCATCTGGTGGATCTGAACTGCTGACTTTTTGGTTAGCAACTGTAGCACTTAACCACTGTACCACCAAAGCTTGTAGTACTGTTCTAACAAAAAAATGACAGATGGGTGACTGTAATGAATGTAAATTTATTGCCTCAGAGTTTAGGAGGCTAGAATTCCAAATTTAGGGTGCCAGCTCTAGGGGAATGCTTTCTCTTTCAGCTCTGCAGAAAGGTCCTTTTCTCTTCTGCTTCTGATTCTTGACAATTTTCATGTGGCATGACATTTATCTTCCCTATCTATGCTTCTTTATCTGTGCCTAATCAAAGCCAAGCCAAATCCATTTCTGTAGAGTTAATTCTGACTCATAGTGACCCTATGGGACAGAATAGAACAGAAGCATACTGCTACATCCATCTTTCTTTTACTGTCTATGCCAATCTGTTCCTTTTTGTATCTCAGATGTGATTAGCTTAAAACATACCCTATAGTCATATGGTCTCATTAACCTAACAAAGAAGTTTTAGTCCCATATGGTATTTATATCCATAGAGTTAGAGGTTTAGGATGTATATAGCACGTATTTTGGGGGAACACAGCTGATAACAGGAGGATTCTTTGTTTTCCTATCTCATTCCTGCAAGTTTTGGTTTTGTGGGACAGTGTAAAGAAGAACTGGAAAGACATGAGAAAGGATAGATAGAAAATGGAGGTGGGTGGAGCTACATCTGGTAGGGGGGGAGGTGGGTAGGAAGTGAGAGGGAAGGGCCAGAATGTTTTGGGATGAGCAAGATTTTAAGGGTACGCTGCCAAGATGCACGTGATGCTGGGGAAAGAGACAGCTGGAGAAAACCTTGAGGACGTTTTGCTGTGCCTGTGTGAGAGATTTCAGTAAGGATTTAGAGAGCCATTGAAGAATTATTGAAAGTTAGACTTGCATTTTTTATGAATGCAATACCATGCAGCTGTGCAAGTTACTCAGCCTGGTTAGGACCTTGTGATGGGTCATCATTCAGATTCCTGGTGAAAGCTGTCCCCGTCAGCATTGGTAGAGTGTCCACTGGGAAGAGTTTCTTCAGATGTGGTAGAATGCCCTGTGGTAAACATAAGCTTCTGTAAAGAACATCTGGTTTTTGCAAGAACTTTGGCTTCAGTTCAAACACTAAGAGTGCTTGAATCTAGCAGAAAAAAAGGCAGGTTCTTTTTTTTTAAAAAAAGTAAAGAACAGCTTTTAGGATTTGCATTTATTGCATTTGTAGATAGAGCTAAAACTGATTCCAAAGGGTGTGACACTTACTCTTGTTAGGAGAAGAGTGAAGAAAAACCACCGTGGCAGCTGTGGCAGGTGAAGAGTGAAGTGTTTGTTTGTGGATTTTTAAAAAAATCTCTGAATCAGTACTCTTACTTGAGTTCCTGGAAGGAGATTACCAGAGTTTAGTAACTTAGCACAGGAAATCACAGTCTGGAAGTAACATGACACAGAATTTTGTTGCTGCTTAATCCTGTGTTATAGGGCAGGCAAAGATATATGTAGGCAGATTATAGCCTCATAGTCTGTGTGTTCTTTATTTCATTATTGGTCTAACTTTAAATCAGAATTCTAACCTTAACATCTGTACAGACCAAGAGGCAGTTGGTTATTCAAACAAAGAAGTCAATCTGTATGCTGAGGATATAATCGGAGAAGTTGGACTGTATGAAGAATGCAGCATTAGGATTAACAATTGAGGACACACAGATGGAACAACTTTGCTTGATGAAGGTGAAAAGGTCTTGAAGCACTTACTGAAGAAGATCCAAGACTACAGCTTTCATCAACATAAACAAAACAAAAATCTTCACAACTGGACCAGTAAACAGCATACTGATAAATGGATAAAATACTAGATTTGTCAAGGATTTCATTTTATTTGAATTTGCAATGAATGCCCATGGGAAGCAGCAGTCAAGAAATCAAACAATGCATTGCTTTGGACAAATCTGCAAAAGACCTCTTTAAAGTTTTAAGGTACATTTGAACAAAACCATGGTGTTTTTATTCACCTCATATGTGTGCAAAAGCTGGGCAGTGAATAAGGAAGTTGGAAGAAGAATTGGTGCCTTTGGATTATGTGCTGGTGAATACATTGAATATACTGTGGACTGCCAAAGGAACGAAGGACTTTGGTCCTTTCCAAAAGTCCCTTCCAAAGGACTGTCATGGAAAAAGTACAGTCAGAATATTCCTAAGAGGCAAGGATGGTAAGACTTCATCTAACATGTTTTGGACATATCACCAGGAGGGACCAGTCCTGGGAGAAGGACATGATGCTTGGTAAAGTAGATGGTCAATGAAAAAGAGGAGGACCCTCAGGGAGATAGACTAACGTGTTAGCGGCAACAATAGTCTCAATTGTAACAGTATTGTGAGGGGGGGGCAGGACTGGGTGGTGGTTCATTTTGTGGTGCATAGGGTTGATGCGAGTTGGAACCAACTCAATGGCACCTAACAAGTCTCTGTGCTATTTATTTCATTGGCGATCCGACCTTAAATTTGGATGATAGCAAAAGCCTTAAGCTATGCCGAAGGCTAAGTTTTGGAGTTCCCTAGAAGGAGAAGACCACTTGAGAATCCATAACAAGATAGAGAAAAAGAGGAAGAAACAGAGGAGCAGGTGGCCTTCTCCAGCTTTTCTATCCCGTTTCTCACATACCTATGTCAACACGTTCTCCATCAATGAAACTGAATTAAAGCGGTCACTAGTGTTGTGTGACCAATAGATGAAATTCTCATTGGAAGTATTTGGAGGCTTAAAGAAATCTCCCAGGGATGATTCTTTTGTTGGTAAAATAAGACAGAGGAAGGACTTGGACACTACCAGTAGTTAGGTGAGCAGTGGATGTGAAAAGAAGGACCTGGAGTCCCTCTTGCTACCTTTTCCAGGTGGCTGTTTCATGCCCTTTTAAAATAAAAGATCAGAATGATTTTTTAAAAACCTGTTGACCTTTTACTACAGTGATAGGAGATGGGACAGTCCCAAGTCTTTTGACAAAGTGCATTCAGTATGTGTGTATATGTATATAAAATTCAAACTTTCTCCCCCTGAAATTTCACAGTATCTCAGTTGAACCATTTGGTTGACTTGTTTTTACAAATTCTTTGTGCATTCCTTTTCTTCTTTAGTGCTTAATCTTTAAATGTGTTTTAGCACTGTCCAGCCTTAAAAAAAAAAGTACTGATGAGGTATTTTTGTATACTGACCCTCATTTTACTGTCATGATTAGACTTAGGTAATACATTTCTGTGAGGAAGACAACAGAAGTGAAGTACTATTTTTGTAACATCATATCAAGAGTGCATACCATTAACATGACTTCCCATTGTTGATGTTGACCTTGATCTACTGGCCAAGAGAGTGTTTGTTGGGTTGCACCACTGCAAACTTTCTCTCTCTCCTTTCCATGCTGTGTTCTTTGAAAGGAAATCCCTGTATGGCAGCCTAAACTCAAGGAGTGTGGAGTTATGTTTCCCCCTCCTCGAGTGAGGGACATTTACATAAGTTATTTGGAATTTTTCTGCAAGGGAGATTTTCCTGTTCTCCCCATTGGATTTATTTATTCAGACACTCATGTATATCAACGTGGACTCATGGACATTAATTTTATATTTTGGATTATCATCCAAACACAACTTTCTAGCAGGGATTTTGTAAGACATAAATCACTGCAAATGTGGGGCGGTTATATAGTTATCATATGTTAACCTGGAAGTCATTTTTACATGGGACAATGAAGTCCAGCAGCTCCTAACCTTTATGTGAACGTATGTTCAGAATGCCATCTGATGGCGGGGCACATCTCCTACCTCTTCTGTGTGGTTGCTCAGTTCTGGGTTTGAATTTTAATTCTCCTTATTGTGTACTACACAACCTGTGGAAGTTCCTAAACCTTGCTGAGCATCAGCTTCCAACTCATAAAGTCAGGACTTTAAGGCTTTTGTTAGAGGGTTGTTGTGAAAAGGGGGAAAAAAAGAGGTTTGTGTGAAGTGCCTGTGTGGCGCAGATGATGATGGGATCCCCTGCTTGCCTCTCCCACCCCCTCACCTGCTGACCAGGGAAAGTGATGTCGCCCTGGGTCTCACGTGCTGATAGTGACCCTCTGCTCAAAGATGGGTGAGAGTTGTTGAACAGTGGTAAGGCTCAGGGCTACAGACCTTGAGGGATGCATACAGTGGGGACTGGGAAGGACAGACTGAAGAACTGGGGCAGGGCTTCTCTGGGAGTCAGGGAGGGCACAGCATTGTTTTTTGCAAGTCCCCAGATGTTCCTGTGCTTCCGTTCCACACTCCGGGGCCAGCTGCTCCCTTCCTTTTCCATTGACACCATCCGTGGCGTCTGAGGAAGGCTTCTTTCCTGGGGGACAGCATCTTCTCACCACTCCTCATTCCATACTTGTTCATAAAGGAAGATTAGCTATTTGAGATTTTATAAGCACACACATGAAGAGTATAAGGATTTCTTCCACCCTAGTCTCTTTTTTCATTAGATTTTTACTGGGAGAATAATGTCTCTTAAGTATCTGCTAATGGATGGATAAGTCTGAATTTGAACTCACATTGATTCCTCAACTTTGTATTTAGCCATTTTGCCCTTGTGGTTTGACAGTGACTTGTGATTGAGCCCATTACCCTATGTTGGAACTGCAATTAGAGGCATTTGAGGCTTTAAAGAATCTCAGAGGATTTCAGAATTACTCACTTATGCATCTAATAGATTAAATTAGATCTTGCGGGCTAACCTGGGAGCTTGTCCAAGAAAGGCAACGTGGATTTCATGAGGAAGTTTCTTTCTAATTTCAATTAACTGACTTAGTAGTATGCTCTTGGAATGTAGGGGCTTGGTGTTGCAGAATTGGGGTTCTGCCTGTGTGTTGTGTAAGATCAAGCAGCATTTCAGCAAGGAATGGGTGATGCAGTGGAAAGAATACTGAACTAGGAGTTGGAAGACATCTGCTTTAGTCATGGATCTGTCACAAATTGCTGTGATCCTGAGCCAATGCTTTATAAGTCTGAGGTTTTTAGTTCTTTTTTAAAATAAAATCAAACTGCCCTAGAAGACCTTAAAGATCCCTTTCAGGTCTGAGAATTTATGATTCACTGTAGGATAATACACAAATGTGCAAGTAGTGGTAAGTTTTAGATGGTCTCATACAAACTTGTTTTATCAGAGTTGCTTTATCATTTTTTCAACAGAACCTGCTAGGCTGTTGTTACTTTCGCCATACATGGCCCGTGTGCCCAATGTATGGTAACCAAACAGCCAAGTACTGCAGGAGGAAGGGGAAAGACCTCTTTGTGGCTAGGGTGGAGCCAGTTTAGGTGTGATGCATGAATTTCCCTCTAGCTACCTTCCTTTAGTTCATGAATCTTCGATGTTTAAGCTGGCTAAAAATAATTTTTATCATATTACTTACAATTATCTGTTTGTGCCTCTAGAAGGTTCCTGTGGTTTAAAGACAGCAACAGATAGCAGTCTCTCTTCTGTTGCTCATCAACACATTGCATCTCTGAGTTGTGTGATTTCTGGATTTTTTTTTTCTTTAAAGATTGACAACTTTATTACTGGGAATTTTTTTCTCCAGAGGATGAACTAATTGAGAGTTAAAAAATTTCAAGAGGAACCAAATTAGGTGTATGCCATCTGTTTCTCATTATCTGTACATGGTCAGAGTTGAATACATGGGAATTCCTTTCTGATAGATAGTCTATGGCTGTGACCAGTATTCAGCCCATGTGCCAGTTTATTTGCAGGAAATATAAATGTTCTTAGTGCTTTCTTGATGTTTCAGACTTGGGAGATACTGAAATCTGAAGAAACTGAAATTGAGTTATTCTTGAAAGCACTCCATAGATGGGTAGATTAACAGTATGGTAGAGTACTTTTCCCCTTTATTTGTTTGCCTGTATACTGATAAAATACTCAGAGATGTAAAATTTTCTGGGAAAAAGTACTTAAGCTAAAAACAACCCAGAAATTTGATCAAAATGTTCTCAGTGGTGATGCAGGTAAGTTTTTGCAGTGAGATTAGATAAGGAGAAAGCAACTATCTTTCATTATATTTAATCCAAAGAGCCTTATGCTTTCAATAACTGGCATTCATCTTGGACCAGATCTGCGACCAGGTTGATAATGCACATGGGAAACATGCCACCGCACTTGAGTTTTCAGATGATTGTGTCAATATTGACGTGTGGAAGAAATGGACTGCGTTCTTTTCTGATAAAGATATCTGGAGAAAGGATTAGGAAAGGACAAGTCATTTCCAGAGCCATGAACATTCCTTTCATTAACAATGTCAGAGTGGTTCCTGAGAACATTTGCCTGCACTTAAAATTCTTCCAGAAGAGGTTCTGGACAGTAGCGGCGTGCTGGCTGCTGTCTCAGATGGCCAGCAAGGCAGAGCCTAGGGTGCTGCTGCGGGCTCCATAGGCGCTGGGCCATGGGATACTGCGGTGCAGCCTTGGCCCGGCACCCAGCCCGATCAGGCAGGCCCAGAGTCAGGCCAAACCAGGGAAACTTGGGTCAGGAAGATAAAATTCCATTAACAAGCAGTTAAGAGACATTGCGGTTCTTTTCCTTTGGAGACTGCCAGTGTGATAACTTGAAGAAGTGGAAAGGATCTGTGTCCAAATAGAGAAAGAGAGTGACTACTAGAGACACAGGGCCAGGGAGGGAGACCTGGGTGTCGTCCCCAGGAGCAAGGAGCTGGGAGGAGGCCTCAGAGAGTGGGCAGGCGGTCCCAAAGGGTAGGTGGTAGTGGTTTGGTCTCAGTGGAAGCAAGAACTTAGACCCTTTTCTGAATCTCTTCTTTGCCCCTCCTTTTGTCTTTCCTCCCCACTTCTTTCTTTGCTACCTTAAGGCCCTGAATACACCTGGGATAACTGCCTTTCTGTGTATGTGTGTGTCTGCCTGTCTGTCTCTTTCTTTCTCTCTTGTACATACAGTGAAATGTTTAAAACAAATACATAAAAAAAGTAGTGTGACACTCTTAGGTAAGAGATAGACATGGATTTCAGTATTTAGGAGGACAGCAAGCGATACTTGTGGCTGCCTTTCTCTAAACATAGATCTGGCAGTAACCTATGCTAACCTGGGGCCTAGACTGACTAGGGTATCTCTGGGTGGTGCAAACGGTTAATGCACTCAGCTGCTAACCGGAAGATTGATGGTTTGCATCCACCCAGGGGTGCCTCAGAAGAAAGATCTGACAGCCTCCTTTTGAAAAATCAGCCTTTAGAAACCCTGTGGAGCACAGTTCCACTATGACACACATGGGGTCACCGTGAGTCAGAATTGACGCAACTGGTTTGGGTTGACTAAGGGTGGGAATGTGGCCTGAGTTTGTGTCTGCACAATGCTGGGGTAGGAGTCGGGAATCAGCACAGGAAGTGCTGCCCTGCCTTCAGGCTGTTGTGGAGGGCCCTTCTGGTCCACTGCTGTCTCCGATACTCTCCTCCAGGACTGTAATGAAAGAGGCTTGGCTGATGTCTCCCTAAGATCTCAAGGTTCATCAAACATCTGTCAGAGATGGCTCATCCACATGTTGATTTAAACTAAGGGTCCCAAGGAGGTTTATCACCA
Organism: Heterohyrax brucei; assembly: GCA_028571685.1. Lineage (NCBI taxonomy): Eukaryota > Metazoa > Chordata > Mammalia > Hyracoidea > Procaviidae > Heterohyrax > Heterohyrax brucei. The sequence continues at coordinate 46,099,094 of CM053152.1, forward strand.
GAGCCAGCATATGTTGATTAATAATGGATTCCTGGAATGCTGTGATAAGAATGATTCTGAGAGCGTGTCTGGGCTTGGTGATTTCAGTTAGGGGTGCCTGCTGTGAAGGCAGAGGGGTAGACCGAGGTGTTTCTTTTTTTTCCTTTCCAATCTAAATCCTGAATCATGAAAACCTTAGATTTTTCTCCCTCTCTTCTCAATGCATGGATACGTCTTGTCTGCTCAGACTGTCTGAGATCTGACCTTAATCCTAAACGGTAAAATTAGAGCAAGCTGTCAAAGTAGATACCACTTGTCTGTTGCTTGGAGACAATCTGGCTTTCTCGCCTCGTGGTGTCCCGTTTTCTCATGTCTGCTGCTCATCCCCCTAAACATACAAATCTTATGTAATCCTGACACTATTGACGAAATGAGGATGTGTTAACTCTGGATTCCTAATAACTTGTCTCCTGAGACTTGCCCACACCCTAGGTCAGGTCAGTTATTTCAGTTCTGTTTTCCCAGGTAGAAGGAGAATCCCTGACCACCTGCAGGACCATGATTCTCTGTAAATGACTGCATTTGCCTTTAGGCCTTGGAAGAGGCCCTTTCTGGGTTTAGACACCTGGGCTAGTTATGCCAGGCTCTGACCATTTCTGCTGACCAGCAAGGCTCTTGATCTTCAAAGTAGGTGGAGAAGATACTGTATTATCCTGGGTGCTTCCCACCCTCAGCTTTGTCCTACTATACTGTGTCACCTGTTTGGTTTCTTGTGGTACAGTGGTTAAAATCTGTCATTGCTAACCAAAAGGTTGACAGTTCAAATCAACCAGCTGTTCCTTGAAAACTCTGTTGGGCAGGCCTACTTTACTCGGTAGGGTTGCTATGAATTGGAATCAACTGTATGGCAATGAGTTTGTTTGTTTTTTTTTTTTCCAGTCGGCCCCTAGCAATTCTGTCAGACTGCCGATACTCAGTACTTAACAGAGTAAGTTTTCTTCAATATCTACGGCTAGAAATGCCTTTCCCTGTGCCCTGTGTTTCTGAGAGTTGACCACATAGATTAAGGGGGTATTGCTACCATCCTGTGGCTGCCCCCGGAAGCACTCCAGCCCAGGGCACCTCTCTCCATCCAGGAGGAGGTAACCAAGATTGGCACAAGCTGACCTTTGGTAACTCCCGGGGGGAGGCTAGGAGCTAGGAGATTAAAGGCAAAGGCTTGGGTTGGCCTGCCTGAATTCTAATCCTGGTACCTTAGCTTATAGCTGGATGGCAGACCATGTGACCCTTCCGGCCTCCGTCTGTTTGTTACAGACCAGAGAGAACTGCGTTACCTACTCACTGGCTGTTGTGAGGATTGATTAAGAGCATGTGTGAAGGGCTGGGCACACTGTCTAGTGCCCTAGAAGTGCCTAGTGCTGGCCTTTATGCTAGTGCATGAGTACCGTTCCTGTCCTCCTCATCCTCAAAGATGAGTGCCATTTACTTAATACTGAACTATTATGATACTTGAGTACTGTCATACTTTAAACGGGTGAAGAGGTGACACCAGCCCTCCTATAGGTAAGCAGCGCTGGTGCAGGTGCCCTCACCTTGGCTGTCTTGGAAATGAGTCAGAACCAATCCAGATGACAAGAATTGCAGAAAGATTTGCATGGTCTGAAGACAGAGAATAGGTCTGTCCCTCCTACCTGGACAATTGAGGGGTAGGGTAGCCCCCAGGCTCTGGCATGTGTCCCCCCCAACTCTGTAAGTGATATGAAGTCCCATGTTCCCACGTGAAGTTTGTGGGTATGGTGTGGAGAACCAACAAAATGAGAACCAGGACACACTGGGCTTCAAATGCAGATTCAGTGACAGCCACCTACATCTGGCGCCTCCAGGGACCCCATCTGAGCTGGATTGTCTCAAATGTCCTTTCTTCCTTAAAGATCTTACAACACTGAGGCCACATGCCTAGTGAGCACCTCTGCCCTAGTCTGGTAATGTAGTGCGAGGCCCAGATGGGGAGCAAAAGGACAGGATCATTAGGGAAAAATGTGAGACTAAGAATAGCCAGCTAGACGCACTGATAAGGGCCCAGATGGTCAGGGACGTCAGTTGGGGACAGGGAGGGCGGAGGTGGTGGAGAAAGAACAAGTGATAAGATAGGGACCCTGGCACAGGAATATGCAGCTGAGGCTTCAGGGGCGGGCTGTGGGACACGCTGCCTATGAGGTCCCCACCAAAGCTCTGGGCCAGGGAGTTGCCCAGGACCCTCCTGGGTATGCCCTGTGGGTGAGAGCCAGTAGAGAGGAAGGGCATGCTGGCAGCTGAGCACATCACTGAATTCAGAGCTGGTGGGATTGTAGTGATTACACAGTGTACCCCACCTCACCCTTTAACCAGTTGCAGTAGAGCTGATTCCAACTCCTAAGGACCTTGTGTGTATCAGAGGAGAACTGTACTCAGGATTTTCAATGGCTCATTTTTCAGAAGTGGATCACCAGGTCTTTCTTTAGTCACTTCTGGGTGAACTTGAGCCATCAACGTTTCTATAAGCAGCTGAGTATGTTAACAATTTGCACTACCCAGGGACAACCCCAAAGCTTTTAAAAAAAAGCAGCCATTGCTGTTGAGTTAATTCTGACTCATAGTGACCTAATGGAAAGAGTAGAAAAGCCCCATAGGGTTTCCAGGGCTGTAATCTCTACAGAAGCACACTGCCACATGTTTCTTCTGTAGGGCAGCTAGTGGGTTTGAACTGCTGAGCTTAGCAGATAAGTGTTTAACCACTGCACCACCTGGGTTCCTTCCCAGTACTTCATATGGGCAGAAATCTATGATTCAGAGATGTGAAGTGGCCAGTTCAAGGTTGGTGGCAGAGCTTGGTTCAATTCTAGCTTTTCCAGCTCCTCCCACTGAGTTCTGTGCACTCTATACTATGTGTTCCTGTGGCTGCCACCACACAGGCCTTGGTCCTACTCCTGGGAGGTTGGGGGCAAGGACTACGAAGGGTGCAAACAATTGTTAAATACCTTTAAGCAGCAGATCCCAGGCTTCGTGCTGAGGACAGAGTGGGAAATAAAGCAGACAAGGCCTGTGCCTTCCTTGAGCTTGGGGGAGTAGGGAGGACTGACAATTATGGTTAAACAAGTGATTATGTTAGTTTCAGATTGTGATTAGTGCCAGGAAGGAAACTGGGCAAGAAGGGACTTGGTGCCGTTCAAGCTTCTGGTTCTCCGTGTTGTAAATCAGTAAACCAGCTGTCACCTAGTCCATTCTGACTCTGGCCGCCCCATGTGCTGTCAGAGGAGAGCTATGCTCCATAGGATTTTCAGTGGCTGATCTCATAGAAGTGGATCACCAGACCTTTCTTCTGAGGCATCTCTGGCTGGACTGGAGCCTCCTTCTGTCAGCAGCTGAATGCATTAATCCTTCGCATCAGCCAGGGACTCCTGGTGGTGCTGCACTTGAAGGATGTGACTGTCTGATTCTTCCCAGAGAATTGGGGTGACGTTTTCTATGTCTTTCACATATGGCCCGGTCTCCAATCCCAGCCAGAAATAGGATTGCACGTTAAGAATATTAACCCTTTTGGGGTTGGATGCTCACTGCTTACTACATCTTTGTGAGACTTACAGAGACATTTCCCCCATGGTTCAGTTGTGTGAATTCCAACACAGAGTTAGGAGCACATGGGAACATCACACAGGTCCCCAGGCCTGGCTCACAGCCTTGATCCCTGAGCCCTTCCACTGCTTTGCAGCAGTTACCCTTGTTTTGTTGGAAATGAGAGATGGGATCCCAGGCTCTGAGCATTTGTCTTTTCTGTTGATCCCTCGAGTTGTGGGTTGGCCACTCTCCCCTCAAGTCCCTCGGTAGTAGGAGCTTCCAAAATGAGAGGATTAAGACATGAAAACCAAACTGCTTTGTAAGCGCCCAGAAAGCAAACCCTCTGACTCTGCTATCATCCACCCAAGAGGCAGCTGATGCTGGCAGGAAAAGAACTTGGCGTGAATGTCAGGATTGACAGGGGGTTGCAAGGCTTCCTTTTGCTTGGTTGGATCATAATATGAAACCAGTTGGTGCTCTGACCAGGTTTTAAGGGGGTTCAAGTTGTTCCAAAGTTGTGGGCTTTCACAAGCCCCGAGGGAAGTTGTTGGAGGGTTTAGGGGATGGCAGTGGGTCTGTGGGAGAAGTTGGAGCGCTCTGTGGTTAAGCCAGAATAAGCATTTTTATTTCCACAAATCAAGCCATTATCATGCATACTTCCCCTTGTGTCCTGATCTGTGTAATTATGGAACGCATATGTGTGGGAAGAAGTCTTTGGAAAACTAGTTCCTGGTCTTTGTCAAGAGATTGACATAAAAGTTGAGGAAGTCGGTTCATGAGGTCATTCCGGAGGGGAGAACTGGTAGGAATTTCAGATGGCATGACAGAGGTAAGGAGCCTTGAACAGGGGCTCGTCTGCTGCCTTGTCCTTCTGGAGCCCCGCAGACATCGACACAGAACAGGGTGTTAAATTCATAGTTGCTAACATGGGGCAGCAGTTAACATGTTCTTTTATTGTCTGGAGACCTCGAAGGGGTTTCTGTTCTGCCACTGAGCCAGAGCAGTGTCCTTTTGCTCACCAGCATCCTTTCGATGCCTACCAAATGCCTAGCACACAGTAGGTGCTCAGTTACAACAAGTGGCGTGAATCAATGTGCTGTGTTTCCATGGCTGAGCTTTGCTCACTAATGAGAGAACTAGATTTGCTCATAGGCAGTAAAGGTTTTTATCATTTATGTCTGTGACAACTGTTTTGTAGCAACTGTTAGGAGAGCTTTGTTGACAGGTTTTGGGGGTACAGATTTGGCATGGGATTGGGGAAAGTGGGGAGGGGGGAGCAGAGTATTTACCCCTAAGATCTTCCCTGCTACAGATGAGACTTTCTCATGTCTTTGTTCTCTCAAACCTATACAGTTCTTTAATTAACCAGTAACCAGTTAGGCTGAGAAAATCCCAGCTCATGGCAACCGCAATTTATTGGCAGATTTTTGGGAAATAGATCACCAGTCCTTTTTACCAAGATGCCTCTGGGTGAACTCAAATCTACAACCTTTTGATTAACAGTCAAATGCATTACCTGTTTGCATCACACAGGTGCCTTGGTTCTGTAATTACGTATCGCAAATATATTTAAAATTTTATTATTATTATTATTAAGAAGTTTAGCTGGGATATGCTCAGTGATTTCCATAAATATTGGTTCCATTTCGTGTCTTTGTGTATTTCTTGGTGAGCAAGATGTAGACAAACACCTGCCTACATCAAGCAGTGAAGCGGACCCAGCTAAGGGGAGGCTCAGATTCTTGCTTTGCTTCTTAACTTTAGAATGCTAGGCTAGGTATTAAAGCCCTGTGGACTATAATGTCTTCACCAGCCACGTGGGATAAAAGTGTCAAGGTCATGGGACTGGAAATGAAGTAAAGAGTAGAGAGCCTGGCATGTGCATTTGGAAGTGGCTACCAAGGACCTTGACAGTCTGAGGCAGCTTCATCCCTGCACCTGTGGCATGTCCCCTGGAGTTTTTGCCCCCAGCTGTACAGAAAGGACATGGTATCTGGTGTGGGGGGCCTGTTCTGCCTCTCATGAACTTTCTGTGGTCCTGGCTGTGAACACCCATGCATATTGCTACATGGCTCAGATACGGTGGCATCTCAGAGTTAACAGTGTTAATGCATTTTTGCCATTCAATAATTGAGCAGAAGATGTGCAGTTTTTTGAAGGGTGGATTTGGGAAGGTGAAGATGCCACCCTGGTCCTCTGTGTGGCCTCAAGGATACAAACTGAAGACATATTACCCCTTTTTACCAACTCAGTTTCTCACTGCTCAGCATGCTCATCCCACCTGGCCTGTGCTGGCTTTGTTTTCAGTGGCCATCAGGTCAGCCACCTTTGACTCATGGACATTCTGTGTACAATGAGATCAAACAGTGCCTAGTCCTGTGTTAGCTTCATAATCAGTTATGGCCCTGACTGCTGACACCCATAGGGTTTTTCCTTGGCTGATTTTGGAAGTAAGTTTCCAGGCCTTTCTTCTTAGCGTGTCTTAGTCTGGCAGCTCTGCTGAAGTGTATCCAGCGCCACAGAAACCTCCACAGAAGATGAGTGGTGGCTGTACAACAGTTAAACAGCTGGGGATCAAACCCAGGTCTCCTGCATGAAGGGTGACAGTTCTGCCACTGAATTGTCACTGCCTCATTGTACCTCCTGATTTGCAATATATTTTCTGGAGATTTCTTGTGGTTATACCTTCGTCCTGAGGGCCACAAACCACCCCTATGCTTCCCTTGGCCACCCTGTGTCACAGTGAGTGCCACTGGGCAGCGGTCCTTGTGTTAATGCACTCTGGGCTCCAGAGCCCTGCCTCATTTAAAACAAAGAACAGTCCAGTGCAATTTGGAGCAGAACAATGGGCTATTCAGTGCTTCTGGTAAAGACTCCTTTTGTCCAGATTGCTGACTTTGGAAAGTTTTTCTTGAGGTTTTGATGTAGAAAATTAGAATCACTAGGGCAAAGACAGTAAAAGAGAACTTCCCCATGGGAAAATGATCTCATTTAAAGGTGGCTGGTTTTCTACTCCTCCCACAATTGCTTGATTTTTCTATCCATGTTAGAAATAATATTTTCTCTGTTTTAAGGACATAGCTATGTTTGTATCCATCCCATAGAACTTTATGTAGAATAGATAGAAGTAATGATTTTCATAGTTTTTGTGGGCAGTGACAAAATACCTGTGAAAGTAGCCAAACCAGGTGGAAAACCAATTGCTATTTCTAGTCATTTTAGTACCCAGAGTTCCCAGAGCCTCAGCAAATAGTGGTTCAGAGAGTAAAATCCTCAAACTTGGGTAATGATGTTACTTAAAAATTGGAAGTGTATAACCAAGAACAAAAAGAATGTTAACTGCAGAGTCTGCTTCCATTGAGTGTATATTTTGTTATAATCTTAAGTATGTAAATTATTTGGCCTATATCATTATGGGAAACCCTGGTCGCATAGTGGTTAAGTGCTGCATCTGCTAACCAAAAGGCTGGCAGTTTGAATCTACTGGGCACTCCTTGGAAATTCTGTGGGCAGTTCTATTCTGCCCTATAGGGTTGCTATGAGTCAGAAGAGACTCGATGGCAGTGGGGGTGTTGGGGGTGTTGGGGTGGGGTAAAGTGGGTGAGTTCTGAGTATATCATTACCATTAGACATGCGTCTTTGATGAACTATAAAGTATGAATTAGTGTCTGGCATTATTTTCAACTGATGCTCCTGAAGGCTTGTGTGATGAAGCTCATGACTGGTATGGTTTTAGCAAACAAATTCATTCTCTTACAGTTTAGGAGCTAGAAGTCTGAATGCAGGACACTGGCTCTGGGGAACGGTCCTTATTTCTTTTCATCAACTGTGGAACTGGCTTTCCGTGGAAATTTCCATGTGTTTCAGCATCAGGCTTTCCTTGGGTCTAGGAGTTCTCAGTGCAGGAACCCTGGGTCCAAAGGACAGACTCCACTCCCTCTTCTCCCTTTCAGTAGTGAGGTCCCTCTTCTCGGCTCACTTTTCTTTCCTTCTATCTCTTGTAAGATAAAAGCTGTGACTCAAGCAAGGGTGGTGCATCTCATCTTAATCCTCTTTAACATAACCTAATAATGCCTCATTAACATAACGAGCAACTCACTCCCAGATGGGACCATAACCACAGACATACAGGCTAGAGTTTACAACACATGATAACATCAGATCACAAAGTGGAGGGCAACCACATAAAGACTGGAAATCATGGCCTACCCAAGTTGACACAAAATTTGGAGAGACACAGTTCAATCCATGACAGCAGCCAGTGTCACAACAATCTGATGCATGTTGCCCTTATAACCTTCCAGTTTTATGGATGAGAAAAAAAGAAGCTGACTTGTCCAACGTGACTACTTAGTAAGTGAAGGAGTTAGGTTTTTAACAGTGTTATTGAAATATAATTTTTAAAAAAACCCACTGCTGTCGATTCCAACTCATAGTGACCCTATAGAACCAAGTAGAGCTGCACCATAGAGATTCCAAGGACTGTCTGGCAGATTTGAACTGCTAATCAAAAGGTTAGCACTTAATCAGTACTCCATCAGGGTTTCCAAAGTATAGTTTACATGCTATAAAATTCACAGTAGTTTTTAGCTTATTTACAGAGCTGTGCAAACATTATCTGGTTTTTGAACATTTCCAGTACCCCCATAAAAGCCTCCTACCCATTAGCAGCCATGCTTCATTTCCAGCATCAACCTCCCCAGTCTTCTTGCTGTTAGGTGTTGCCAAGTCAATTTTTACTCATGCAATCCCATGTGACAGAGTAGAACTGCCCCCTAGGGTTTTCTTGGCTGCAGTCTTTTTCATGTTACTGTTGTTGAGAATAGACACAGTGAAACTGAGACCAATGCAACAGTTTCTACATGCACCATTTAGTGACACTAACTTTATTCTTCAAGTTGTTCAACCATTCTCACCCTCTTTTTCTGTGTTGTTCCTCATTAACAAATTCAGTGCCCTCAAAGGTTCTATTTATCTAATCTTTCAACTTGCTGTTTCAATTTGGTCCGTATAGAAAGTTCTTAACAGAGCCTAATTCTCAAGGCAGACATTTTTATTAAGTTAAACCGTTTGCTGGGATGCAGTCTTTATAGAAGCAGATCATCAGGTCTTCCCCCCCCCCCCCCCCGCTAAGTGCAGCTGTTTATGTTTCAACCACCAACCCTCTGGTTAACAGCCAAGCACTTAACTGTTCGTTTCACCAGGGCTCCTTTCTGCAGTCTCCCCAAAACCAAACCCGCTGCCGCCGAGTCAATTCTGACTCATACTGACACTATAGCAGAGAGCAGAACTATTCCATAGGGTTTCCGTGGAACAGTTGATAGATTCAGACGGTTGGTAGATTCAGACTACTGACCTTTTGATTAGTGGCCAAGCTCTTAACCACTGTGCCACCAAGGCTCTGCCCCCAGTTTTTGGCAGTCATTAACCTGCTTCTCCTTTCTGTCCATATGCGTTTATCTATTCTGGATAATTGGTATAAATAGAATCACATAGTATGTGGTCTTTTGTGACTGCCTTCACTTTGCATAATGTTTTTGAATTTGAACCATGTTGTAACATATGTGGGTTTGTCTTTCTGTTTTTATTTATGAATAATATTTTATCCTATAAATGTACCACATTTTGTTTATCCATTCATCAGCTGATGGACATTTGGATTGTTTCATAAATAATGCTGCTGTGAGCATCTGTGTGTAAGTTTGTATGAACATAAGCAGCTACAATTTGAACTTAGCTCTAACCGCTTTACTATCTGAATGTGGGTGTCACTGGCGCTTTGCATATACTTCACAGAAGGATCAGAAGTTACAACAAGCGTAATCAGATGCAATCCCAAGATTCCTTCATTTGAAGACAAGATAGAAACCCAGTGAAGTGCTGAGGTACGCTAATCTTGACCACGCAAGTTGTGGTCCTTAGACCAGCAGCACCGGCATCATCTGGGCGCTCTTCTGTAAAGCAGAAGCTCAGATCCCACCCAGACCTGCTGAATCCGAATCTGCATTTTAACAAGATCCCTGGGTGATGCTTGTACTAATTAAAGTCTGAGAAGCACTGCTGAGTCACACAGCTAGGGCTAGAGTCTTGATCTCAAATTTCCAGTCTAGGGGTATTTTTACCCCTCCATCTGGCCATTTTCAGAATGGATTGTGGTTTCTAAGATATTAATTTCACTGCATCAAAAAAAGAGACCCTCAGTAACCAGTAGGCTTCTGCATTGACTCAATGAGAGAGGTTTAACTAAAAGGAAGATGTCTTAGCATCATCCCCCTCATTCTCAGTTTATTGCTAACCCATTATGGTCCTCTGTGCCGGCTGTGTCTAATCTATTTCTGAAAAATTTCCATTTCATGGGAGTATCTGAGAATATGTTGGTAAAGAAAACTCTTTAGTTCAGAACATGTTTTTTTTTGAGAAGCATCCTCAGATATAGTAATGCTTGGAAACCAGTTGAAGGAGCAAGTCTGATTTTAATATTGTTGTTCAGTGCTGTCAAGTTAGTTCCAGCTTGTAACAACCCTATGTGTAACAGAGTGAAACACTGGCTGGTCCTGTGCCACGCCCTCAATTGTTGTTATGCTTCAAGTCATTGTGGTAGCCACTGTGTCAGTCCCTCTTGTTGAGAGTCTCCCTGTTTTTTCACTGACCCTGTACTTTGCCAAGCATGATGTCCTTCTCCAGGCATTGATCCCTCCTGACAACATGTCCAAAGTATGTAAGACTTAGTGTCACCATCCTGGCTTCTAAGGAGCACCCTGGTTGTACTTGCTCCAAGACAAATCTGTTCATTCTTTTGGCAGTCCATGGTACATCCAGTATTCTTCTCCACCACCACAATTCGGAGGTATTGGTTCTTTTTCTGTCTTCCTTATTCATTGTCCAGCTTTCACATGCATATGATGCCATAGAAAATACCATGGCTTGGGTCAGGCACACCTTAGTCTTCATGGTGACATTTTTGCTTTTCAGTACTTTAAAGAAGTCTTTTATAGCAGATTTGTCCTATGCTAAGTGTCTTTTGATTTCTTGACTCCTATTTCCAAGGGTCTTGATTGTGGATCCAAGTAAAACGAAATTCTTAACAACCTCAATCTTTTATCCGTTTATCATGATGTTGCTTATTGGTCCAGTTGTGAGGACTTTGTTTTCTTGATGTTGAGATATAATCCATTCTGAAGGTAGTGGTATGGGGTCTTCTTCAGTCTTTGAAATTCTCTTCATGTTCAGCAAGCAAAGTTGTATCATCTGCATAATGCAGATTGTTTTTCAGTGAGTCTTCCTCCAATCGTGGCAGTCCTTAGAAGACCTGGACGGCACAGGAGGGCTGAAACTTGGGAAGGTTGATGTCCAAGGAGCAGTGGATTAGAGAATGGGGCTTGGGTGAGGGCAGGCCCTGGGAACCCTGGGGTGGCTGGTCTAGCCTAACTGGGTCACTGATCCCTGAGTCTCTGAAAGAAGCTTACAGAGCCAGGAGCCTTGATGCTCCTCATCCTTGGCCCAGGCCTAGACTGGGTTCCTGATGCCTGTAGTCCTCTGGTAGGGTTGGACTTTCTGGTCTCTTGAGAGTTTGGCAAGCTTTCCTTTAAGCTGTGGCTGCAGCTGCTAGGGGCTACGAGCTGCTTTTGGCTACTTTCATGGTCAGCTTAGACACAGAGGTCTTTTGAAGAGGAGGAGAGTAGGGCTAGTTCTGGAATATTCAAGGGGTAGAGATCATCTGGGTATCAAGACATCTGCATTTTGTGAAATGCTTAGTTAGTTCTTAATTTGTTTGGGTCACTGGCAATAAAAAAATATGTATGAGTGCATGAGAGAGGGAGTTTGCTGGAGAGAAATTATTTATAAAACATAAAGCTTGCATAAACATAGACTTACCACATGACCCAACAGTTTTACCCTAGGTATATACACAAAAGAAACGGGAATGTGTCCATGTAAGAATTTGCAAGTGAGTATTCATAGCAACTTATTTGTAGTAGCCTGAAAGTGAAAACAACCCAAATGTCCATCTGATAAATAAAATATGATATATCTGTACAACAGAATACTATTCATCTATAAAAAGATTTAAGTACTGATTTGCACTAAAATGTGGATGAACATCAGGCTAAGTGAGAGAAGCCGGAACACAAATTGTGGGATTCCATTGATATGAATTGTCCAGAAGAGGCAAACGCATTAAGACAGAAAGTAGATCAGTGTTAACTACAGCCTGGGGAGAAGAGGGGAGGTGAAGTGACTGCTTATGGGTATAGGGTTTCTTTTGGGAGTGATGGAAATGTTTCAGACTCTAGTGGTGACGATAGAACAACTTCATGAATTTACAAAATTCCACTTAATTATGTACTTTAAAAGTGTAAATTTTGTTTTGAATGATATGTCAATTAAACAGTAAACAAATTTTTAAAAAAAGATTTATGCCTTCTGCCTGGAAAATAGAAGGAAGAAAGGTTTATTTCATCTGTAAAGTGTTTCTCCTTATGGGATGCCATGGAAGATTCTGCCTTTATTGGCAGTGTCCCCTGCCCCATCCAGTGGCCCGCAGTGCTCATCTCCTTTTCCCTCTCAGCCCTGATAAAGTTGAGCTCCCTTTTCTTGATGAACAGGAACACTCACTTGTGCTGGGAGCTTTTGCGTCTTGGCAGTGTTCCTGGAGCTAAAGCCACACATGGGGATGGTGTCTGTCCTGCAGGACCCTGGCGGCTAGGCTGGAAGGCATTCTGAGCCACCCTGTGGTCTTTGTGGAACCCCAGCTGTAGGGTGGTGTGTGCTGTGGCTGCTGCTCCTCATTGGCTACCATGGAGGACTCTTTAAAAAGGCCAGATAGGTAGTTTAGATCAGAGAGGGGGCAAGAAACAGAGGGAGAATTGAGAATTCTGATAGGAACCTGCCATCAAAATAAAGACCGATAAAGCAATTTATGTAAAACTCTTCCTACCAAAATTAGGAGCAGAAACTATTATTCACTTTGCTTAGCATACATGTATATATGATGTTAATTTTTCATTTAACGATTATGGAAAAATATATACCAAAATTTGTAAGGGTGGATTTATGGTCATTTTGCTTTATATATTAAGAGGAGTAGTTACTACAGATTCCAACTCATGGCTACTCCATGTGTGGCAGACTAGAACTGTGCTCTTTAGGCTTTTCCAGGCTGTGACCTTTTAGAAGCACATTGAGATACTTTTCTTCAGCCTATCAGCCTTTCAGTTAGTGGTCAGGTGCTTAACTTCTTGTACAACTGTGTGTATCATTATAGCTTTGTTTTTCTCTCTATACTTTTCATACAGATATACATAGATAATTATAATATTTTATAATTTTTTTGTATAATTACAGCTTTATTTACAAAGGGGCTGTGTTATTTTTGTGGTCACAGAAAAGATGCATATTTAAAAATAGTAATAGCTTAGATAATGCTATCTAAAACATGTAAGTTGGAAAAAAATGTCAGTGATAGGATTTACAGTTCAGAGAAATAGTAGGAAACATAGGACCCAAAGATTGGTCGATGGAAATTTATCTCTAAAAGATTTTGCTAGTATGATGATTTTAATTTGTAAGTTTATTTGTTCATCCATTCATTCAGTCCATCCATCAATCCATCAGTTCTTTATTGAGTCTGTTGTTCAAGTGCTGTGTTGCTGAGCATGTAGTGAGGATGCTGAGGTGCCCTGGCCATGGTGCCTGGCCTTCCTGCAACAGCCTCATTCCCACTGGGCACCGCTTCTAAGGAACATCAGCTGAGAGGCCGCACGCTTTCTGCAGCAGGGGCTGGAAAGGTGATACCACCAGGTGGGTAGGAAGATACCTCTCTCTTCAGCATGTGGACGGCCCTGAGGGGCACAGAGTTTAGGGCTGTGGGACAGAGCCCATTCTGCTACACACTCAAGTACTCAGAGGGAACAGGCAGGACAGCAGCACTGAAAGAGTGAGGGGGTGATTTGTACGATGGCTTCCACTGGCAAACCTGGCTCAGCTCTGTGGACAGCAAGGAGTGCCCAAGAGGCTAGTATCACGCAAGGAGGTCTCCTAGGAAAGAGTTGCCTTCTCCAGAACTGGATGGGACGTGCCCAAGCATGGGTGAGATTGGTGGGGCTTTGAGCTTCTGCTCCTGTGACCTCTCCCAGTGTGTCTTTTTTTGAGTTCTCCTCTTTTTATTCAGTTGTCTCTTCTCTTGCCTGTGGTTGTCGTCATATTGAAGTGAATCATGTTCTGTTTGTCATATTTGCTGAATAACTTAAAGCCTCCTATTTTTAATTTAAAACACAGATGTGTTGCATGCTTTCGTTTTTTCCCTTTGAAAAGTCTCTCATTACAGGAAAGAAATTAAAGGTTTTTTTTACCCGTGTTTGTTGTGAATTGATGACCTTTAAATGAAAAATGACTCATAAGGACCTTGGGAGTAGATAAAGTTATCTATTCATAACATGTTTTTTTGTATAAATTCCCTGGATGTCCAGATCAGGGTTGTATGGCTTGTATCCTGACTGGGAACCTGCAGGAACAAGCCATATTCTCTCCAGATGAACCTCAGAACTAATGAGGTAAAAGCCTTGATGTTTTCATTCATCCCTGATAGCTAGACAGAAGTTGGTGGAGGCCAAGTCACTGAAAAGGCTGCTACAGAGCCCTTTCCCACAGCCTTGAGAGTGTGTGTGTATGGGAAGGGGACATGAACTTGGACCCTGGCCTACCTGCCTAGAGTTATGACAGAGAGGTCGTGGAAGCAGCAGTTTCTCAAAGACAGCAGAATAGTGTTTTGTTTCTCAAGTGGTGTTTTCTCAAAGCCCCTGACACCAATGAATGGGTCAGGGTAATCATCATCACAAATGTTGCTCAAGCAAATTTTTTGTTTTTTGGCCTGTTGGAGCCAGGAAAGTCTTGTAGGATAGTTAGTACTTGCTATGTGTAAGTTGGATCTTTAGTCATTTTGAGTCATGGCATCTTCACAATCAAAGGCAGTACATTCACATTTATTAGCTACTTCAAAGCAAATTGTGGGAAAAATTAGGAATTGGGAAGTATATTGTTTTTCTTTGATGTGTAATTCAATCCTTCTTCTTTCCAAAGTCAGCTGTTCTTGAGTGTGAAAATTCAAATTGGATATGACCAGTTCTGTGTGGGAGAATGGGAGGTCAGTTAAGCCAGAAGGAGTCATTGAACACCTTCTTCACCAAGCAGTGTTCCTGGAGCTGCCAGAGTATGGAAGAAGCTTAAGATGAGGGTTTTGTCAGAAGAGTAGTTAACTGTGAGTTGGGAAAACAAGAATTGTGCAAGCAAAAGTCTGATGACAGTATCATAATTAAATGGTATGAAGTGTGGTACAGCTTGAAGTGCCCAGTTCATATCTACTAGGTGCTCTTTGGGAACTCTGTGGGGCACTTCTGCTCTGTTCTGTAGAGTCACTGTGAGTCAGAATCCACTCAATGGCAATGGCTTTGGGTTTTTTGGTTTAGTTGGATGAGATGAAGAGAAAAAACAGGGCCCTTCGGGGGAAGGGGAAAAAGGAGGGTAAATGTGATGTGTGCACAGTGGTGGTCAGATAAGTCCTTGCAGTTGGTTGGATGGGGTAGGTTATATGGTTGGATAGGTAGAGTGGCCCCCCCAAAGATGGATCCCCAGAGTTCAATGGGGGGGCGTTTAGATTTAATGGTATAGGAAACAGGAGTTAATGAAAGTTTTAAAAGTGAGAATAATCTAAGGAAAAAGATATTAAAGGAGATTAGATTGGTACTGAGTAGTAATCACTTTTCATGACATCTTAGAACCTCAAATGACCAAATATGTCATTAGCTTGCAGACTTTATTTGTACAGGGGAGAACTAAGATCCAAGGGGTTGAGTGATTATTTTCTGTGATATGGAAATAATAAAAATGCATATCACTAGTCAGTATCATTTGTCACTTTCTCTCTTTCTTTCTGTCATACTAGGAATATACTAGGCTCTATGCCAGTTATTGTGGGAGGCACAAAAGTCCAAGTCACAGATCAGTGAGAGCCCCACCCAGTATGCTGATAGTGCAGTGAAGAGGTATAAATGTGTGAAAAGTCAGCAACATGCTTACAGAAGACGAGCACACCTGGCAGGGTATGGTCCTTGGCATTGGGAATGAGGGCAAAGATGGGAGAGAGTTCCTGGACTGCAGTGATGCAGAAAGACTCAGAACCATTGAATGCGAGAGCTGATGGGAATGCAGGGAAACTTTGGCTTAGCCCATTGTCTACACTGATTTTGACATCTGGCAGGATTTAGACAGCATGAAAGTAGACAGAGGGTTCTGAGAAGAGAGTGGGAGATCACAGAGGACAAAGCATGGACAGCAAAATGCAAAATCGATTCAGGGTGTTTTCAGCAGAGGGTTCTGGAAGGGGTGAAATACTTGGTCACCTTTATGTTGGTGTGTTAATGAAAGACTAAAGGTTTTTAATGTTGCTCTTCTTGGTTTACCTGTCACTTTTAGTACTGGCAAGGTACTCCTGTTGCTGCGGAGTTGGTTCTGACTCAGGGTTCCCAAGGTTGTAATCTTGACGGAGGCAGCTGTGGAGCAGCTGGTGGGCTTGAGCTGCTCACCTTTCATTTAGCAGCCAAGGACTTAACCTCTGCACCACCAGAGCTCGCTCTTCTCATTTTTGATGAATGTGGCATCTTTGTAACAGGTCTCCCTCCTTCCTGCTGTCCACTCAACAACAACAACAGCAACAACAACCCCCCCAAACCTGTTGCTGTAGAGTCCATTCTGACTCCACTCGGCAAATATTTATCAAGTACCTTGGCTCCCTCCAGTTGTTTTTCCACACTGAATGCAGTGACCTGTTAGTGCACATATTGGGTTGTGTCTCACTTCACTGAAAACTCGGTGGATCTCTGTGTCATCTGCTTCATTCTCCTTTAGGCATGCTTTGGTCCCCCTGGTAACCTCCTCACTCTTAACTCTTGCCACCCCATCCCCTCTCCACCTTCAAACTATTGAAGATACTTGGCTACTCTAGTCTTCTAAACTAAGATTTCAATTACTGGTTTTTTCCCTCCCAAGTAGAAACATAAGAGCCGATTCTAAATACAGCTTATACTGCTTACATAAAATCAGATTTGATGAACTTTTATCAATTTCTGATAGTCACTCTCAAATAATAAACATGCTGGATTTTTTTTTTTAATCTCTTCTTGCAGCTCATGTTTCAGTGGCAGTTTGTATGCATTTTCATTGTATTTAGTTGCTCAGATGTATCACGGACATGGTGGACCACCACTGTTTTTATAGAGCTAGAAATGAACTTTCTACATAATAGTATTTCGGTAAAAACTGAGGATTATCCCTTTAACAAAATTCAAAAGAAATTATGGTGCAAATATTTCTAACAGGTATTATGCACTTACTCTCCTATGCCTTATCTTCTTGTTAAAGAAAGGACACTGAAGCTATTTATAATTTAGCCCTCTCTGTGCCATCATAACAAACCTGGTTATGAGCTACATTGTACAGGAACTCTGGTCTTTCTTACCTAGTGATCAGTTTTCCAGATTTGCTTGTTTCCTTAATATTTATTATAGTCATGTGTTTTGGAGCTCTTATAAAATTTACAGCTTTTGAAAATTTCTGTATTTTAGTAGACCTGCATTTGTTGTAAAAGCAGAATTTTAAAGTCAGGTTATAGAGATCCTTCTAGGAATATAAAATTTGGGGAATATACTTGATGAATGTGAATACTCATTATTCTTAGACATGTACTTAGCAACTTTGTGGCTATATTAAATGACTGTGTTAGATGTATTTCTTTATTTGGAAAAAGTTTATGCTAGGCCGGACCATCAATAATGAAAGGAATGGGTGCATAACTGTGTAAAATGGGCGGACTCCTGCCTGCCGTGCCATTTGACTCCTGAGATGCCCTGGATGCTGATGCTCTCCTCTGTGTTTTCCCAGCAAAGTGTTCCTCTTCCTGCTGCCCACTCTGCCCGTGGCTCTCCCCAAGCTGCAGCTGCAGGAGGCAGGCTCGGAAACAAATCAAGCATTTCTAAAAGTTGGTCATCTGGAACTAGGCAGAATTACTAGTTAAAACCATCCTATCCTACCAGATAGCTGAAAACTTTGTGACTATTACAGAAAAACAGGTGCATTTGGTAAATTGAGTTTGGAAAACTGACTTTCCATAAATTGGCCTCTTTCCACAGAATGGCATCTTGGTGGCCCAGTGGAAAATGGTTTGTTCTTCACCCTTGGACAGTTCCTGAGTCCAGTAGCCAAGTTTCCTTCTCACAGAGCAGCTGTAGATAACTGTTATGAATTGAATTGTGTCTCCCCAAAATTTGAATCAACTGGGCTAGGCTATGATTCCCAGTATTTTGTCATCTAATGTGGTTTTCCTGTGTTGTAAATCCTGCCTCTCTGGTGACAGTAAGGGGTGATTATCAGCACTAATGTTAGTGAGGCAGGGCTCAGTCTACAAGATTAGGTTTCATATTAAGCTGATCTCTCGAGATATAGAAGACAGAAGGGAACAGAGAGACAGGGAGGCCTCATATCACCGAGAAATAAGAGCCAGGAGAACAGCATGTCCTTTGGGATGCTTTGAGAAGTTCCTTGACTGGGGAAGATAAATGGCAAGGTCCTTCGTCCAGTGCCAACACATGGAGGGAAAGCCTTCCCCAGAGCTGGCACTCTGAATTTGGACTTCTAGCCTTCTAAACTGTGAAAGAATAAGTTTCTCTTTCTTGCAGCCTTCTGCTTGTGGTGTTTCTGTTATAGCAGCACTATACAACTAAGACAATAGCTAACCTTTCCATCCCACAACTTGCCTAAGGTACTGTTTCTAATTTGTTGTTTTCAGCACTGTGTCACCAAGCACATTAGGTCCATGGACAATTTGATTTAATTCTGTAAAGAAATAGAATAATGCCTGTGAAAGCTGGAACCTGTGTAAGGCAGAAACATTGTATGCTGTCAAAAATGGAAAACTTGCAAGACCCAGAAAAACAAGGCAGTCCCTCAAATTCTGGTTCTCATAGGTTTCCAGGTATTTGCACATATGTGCAGAAATATGGATTGTCCAGTGCCTATCATTGATGTCTATAGTGGAAAATCAGGAGCTGAAATGCCCATCTAGAAGAGGGAATACTAATTGCCTTACACACTTCTGGCTTAGAAATGTGGCAGCATTAGGATCTCTGTGAGGACTGTGCTAATGGCTTAACGGACAGTACTGTGTTTTTTTCCTCAAAAAATACATCCGTGTATGTACCACACCCATATGTAATAATGCATGGTAATAATGAAATTAATTAAAACTATTCTGGCATAGTGTGCCCATGCGTGTATGATGCATGTCTTGTGATAATTCAGAAAGTGAATTTCAGGCTCATTGACTTGTCCTCCTATATTACAGGGAAAACGTATCATTCTGTTAATTTTTTTAAGAAATTGGCTTAATGTGTATAAGGATAGTCCCCAAATATTACTTGTGATTATAATTGTGCAATACAGGTATAAGCCATGGTTAAGAAGTTATGGATTGATAGTCCCCCCCCACCAAAAAACAAACCCAATGCTGTTGACTCGATTCCGACTCATAACAACCCTGTAGGGCAGAGTAGAACTGCCTCATAGAGTTTCCAAGGAATGCCTAGTGAATTTGAGCTGCTGACCTTTTTTTGGTTAGCAGTTGTAGCACTTAACCACTATGCAACCAGGGTTTACATAGTCCCCCCAGTTATGAGGAACTCAACAATTGAAATTGTGCGTTTGTTCCTTTTACGTTGATATTACAGTGCAGTAGCTGAACAGTTGAATGAGAAAATTTGATTAGATTGTCGGTTCAGAAGTTGCAGAAGAGCATCTGCAGGCAGCTCTGAACTTCAATGACAGTAGTGATGGGAGTTCCAGCCTGGAAAGCTTCTGAGTGTCAGACGAGGAGGATAATATATGGGTGAACTATTTTAAGATGAAAATGCAATTTCTTCTGGAGACATTTATTTGTTGAATCCAAAGGCTGATTATCCATAATTATGTTTCAGTCAAGATTTATGAAAGCGATAAAACGTAAACCACATCTTATTTTTTCAGCACGAGGCCTAGGATCGTTTCTTTCTTAACTAATTTGTAGTTCGTCATGCAGTTATATTCTTTGTTCAGTGTGGCCTCCCACTGCTCCATTAACAAGAATCACAGTATTTTTTTCAGGAAATCACAAAAGTAGATTTTATGTATCACTTTTGATCTACCAATAAATACTTTTGGTTTAAATTTCAAATAATCTAAAACCGGTACTTACTTTAAGTTTCCTTGTGATCATGATTAGAAGTTGAAGTTGGCAACATGTGAAAAAAAAATTGGCGTAGTTAGCTTACAAAAATAATATGTGAGGGTTGTGCCATTGACAAAAAGTATAACAAGTGTTATTTTGGTAAATGTGATAGTTTTGTTAACAGGTATTTGGTTATTCAAAGACCTTTTCAGCTCATTGACAGGCTTTTAACTGTATTATGAAAGTTGGCAGTTTCTGTAATTCTTTAAAACTGTAGCGAAGTAACTTCGGTCTTTTTGCTCACTGTTGTGGCCAGCTGTTACATATAAAACAAACTGTAATAAACATATCACATTTAGTCTTTATATCTTTGCAGGAACCCTGTCTAATATTCTCAATACTATTGATTAATTTGCATTTTGCATGCCTAGACAGACATTAATCATAATCTCAGTTTATCATTGCACTGTGAAGTGCTTCCCTTCACTAACTCTGTTTTTGTCTCCAAGTTGAGATTTTAGCAATTTTATTCTCCTATCTTGAGCACTTCTTTCCTCATGGCATTAGGAAAACGTTCAGACTTCTCTGGAAACCTAAGACATTTCCAAGGAAAGTTTCCTTGGGCTAGGCAGGGCTGGAGATATTAGGAGTCTTTGTGCCTTTGGCTTTGTGCTTTTGTAGGGTGTAACTTTTTTTTTCTTTTTAGGTTTTAAGGCATTCTCCAGCTGCTATTTGAAATAAACCTTGATTTCTGTGAGCGTTTGTCTTTCACTGAAGGAATAAAGCAATGTGACTGAAGGAAGGAGAGAAGTGGTGGACATTTACTGTGCTTTCTGTGTGCCTTCTGCATCTGTTAGTAAATTGCCTGAGGAATTCATGCGGTTAGCTGGAAACTACCCTTGAAAGGCCCCCTCAGAGACTGAACTCTTCAGTGAGTCAACACTTTCTTAGGGCTTTTGGGTGTAGAAGAAGACAATGAAGAGAAAGGGAATGTTAACATGAGATTCTTCTATTGAAATTACTAAATTTCCTTACATTGTTGTGACTTGGTGGAGGGGAAAAAACAGAAGACCCTGCTTCTGGGGAGTGATGTCCATTGCCTTCCCTTCCTCCTCCTTTCCTGCATCACCTGCTTTCCCACTCAACTTGGTTGCAATGTAGAGATTTTTTTACATGGCTCCCCAAATGAGGGCATTTGTATTTCACTGGTACCGTGGACAGATACCAAGTAAACATTTTGTCTCCTGAAATTTTGAAATAACGTCTGACCTCAAAGTACATATAAAAAATGAGTGATAAAAACTGGCTTTCATCATTGCATACCAAGTTGATATGGAAATTCATGTTGGAAGTAGTTTAAACACCATTTTTATATAAGCCACCAGACACAGAGTTATTTGTATTTGATTATTGGCGTTTTTAAAGGCATTCTTTCCCTCCTACCCAGTGAAGAAAAAGTGCTTACTCTACTAAACCAGAAGCAGTCCTTCTGAACCAGTGACTCTGCCGTTAATATAGTTGAAGATGAGCACAGATTCATTAATATTTTCTTAATTCCAAGTAAGGACTGAGGCAGAGGGTGCTTGCTTACTGCTTTATAGGTCGATGTGTAAGGAATTAGGTAGAAGGTGGATGTGCCTGACGTTTTGTATGTCTTAAAAATCGCATAAGCTTTTCCCAGCTCTTGGAAATTACAAAAAAATAAAAGATGAACACAGACTTTAAACATCTATTCATAAGAGGAAGAGGATATCAATTTTCTCATTCATCAAACAAAAATTTATTCTGTATCTATTATGTATCAGTCATTGTTTCAGGTTCTCGGAATATGACAGTGCCCTAAAAAAAAAAAGTAAAACAAAACCCCAACCTGTTGCTGTTGAGTCCATTGTGACTCAGAGAGACCCCGTATTGACAGAGTGGAACTGCCTCCTAAGGGTTTGAAGAAGCACCTGGTGAATTTGAACCACCAACATTTTGGTTAGCAGCCATAGATCTTAACTACTATGCCACCGGAGTTTCCAGCAATTCCTAAAGCAGACAAAAATCTCTGCCCCGTGGTGATTGTATTTCTGGGGGAGAGACATACAGTTAACAAGACAAATGAGTAGAATATACAGTGCAATAAGGATAACTGCTCTGAGAAAAAAGCAGGGAAGTAGTTTTGAAATGTATATATTTGAGTGCATGTCAGAGATTTTAAATAGTGTATCCAGGGACACAATTACCTAGAAAGAGGAGGTTGGATAAGGTGCTGAGGAGGTGAGTTACATGGAGGTAAGAACAGAAGCAGGGTGCAAAGCTAGGAGGTCACTGCAAGGCCCCAGCAAGGGGTGATTGCTTAGATGGGGAGAGAGAGATGTATAGCGGGGGCGTGGTAAGCAATAACTGAATGTGGCATTCCTTGCCACAGGAAGACTAGGATATAGGAGACCGTGACTGAACAGTTGCCCACAGGCTTCCTAGTCTCAGCTGTAGCCTTATTGCTTCTGCTGGGGACTTGGAAGCAATTGTTTACAAGCTAGTTTACAAGCTCCCTTGGGGCGAACCCAGTTGCCTTTTTTTTTTTCCCTTTTCCCCTTACACTTCATGAAGTCGGAGAAATACTTGTTGGTTTGAACTTAATAGACTGTATTCCAAGGCAAGTGCTTGAGAAACAGAACACTGAGAAGACCCACGGGTTTAGAACATGTAACCTACCTGTTATGAAAAAAAAAAAAAAAAAAAAACAACAAAACTGCCGTGGGCCCCAGTGCTGTTTTCTCTGAGCCAGTTATGTCTCAGAAAGAAATACTTTATCTCAGAATCAGGAAGAGAGGTAGAGCCTCAATTCACTTAACTATTTTATTTTTTACTGTACTTTAAGTGAAAATTTATAATTTGTCATACAGCAGCTTACACACACATTGTTATGTGACCCTAGTTACTCTGTCTACAATGTGACCGCACACTCCTCTCCATCATGTAGTTCTGGTGTCCATTCAACCAGCTCCTGCCCCTTTCTGCCTTCTCACTTCATCTCGGACAGAAGCTGCCTGTTTAGTCTCATATATCTGCTTGAGCCAAGAAGCACACTCTTTACCAGTATCACTGTATGTCCTATATATGTAAAAAAAAAAAAAAACACAGTGCCATTGAATTGATGCTGACTCATAGTAATACTCTAGGATGGAGTAGAACTGCCCCATACAGTTTCAAGGGAGGGCCTGGCAGATTTGAACTGCCGACCTTTTGGTTAGCAGCTGTAGCGCCGTAGCACTTAACCACTGCACCACCAGGGTTTCCCTGTGTTTTATAGTCCACTCTAATCTTTGTCTGAAGAGTTGGCTCTGGGAATGGTTTTAGTTCTGGGATAACATAGAGTTCCAGAGCTGTGTCTTCTCCAATCTGTCAGACCATCAAGTCTGGTCTTTTTATTAGAGATGAAGCTCTGCACCCCACTTTCCTCTCTTCGAGGACTCTTTGTGGTATTCCCTGTCGGGGTGGTCCTTGGTGGTGGCAGGGTGCTGTTTAATTTTTCCAGTCTCATGGTGATGTAGTCTCTGGTCTGTGTGTCCTTTCTTTCTTGGCCCCTTCTTTTCCCTTGTCTTGGGTGTCTTTGTTCTCCTTTGTGGAGCCTCGACTCCCATGCAGCCCCCAGGCTCCCCGTCTTGCCCCGGCACCACCCAGAGGGCTGTGCTTTTGTTCAGTGAGTAGAAGCCTTGTCACAGGCTTTTGGTGTATCTCAAGTGCAGGACAAGCCAGCTGGGCAGTCTGTGTGGCAGGTGGAGACGCAGGTATGGTCTTGTCTGACACTGACGGATAAACGAGAAAGTTCCTGGGACTGAATCAGGATTAGTGGTACACTCTGGGGCCAGTCAGCACAGCACAGTTCTCTGACTAGAGGAAGGAGAGTGGTCCTCAAGCCCACACCCACCATTTCCCTTTCAGGCCCTTCGTCTTTTTGTGTTTGGCTGTGGATTAAATCGATCTGCTGAGCATTGTCAAGAGCCGGTGCATGGTAGGGTACAGCTCTTTCCTCTCTTCAGCTCCCGCTTGTCTTTACTCCCAGGTGAAACAAGTCATAATTAGTGCTAGTAAAGTACGTTGCCAGGTATCTTGGGCAGGGTAGTAGCATTTCTACTACGCCCAGTTTTTAGGTTAAGACCTGATTGGGAATTTAGCCATAGTTAAAGGGCGGAGGTGCTCACACAGTCTTTCTAGCCAGTAACTTGTCCTGAATACCATCCATTTGACCCCTGAAAGAATACTGTATCTTCTCGAGTGCTGGCTAATCAGCCTTCCGGTACAGGTTTGGAGAGCAGTGTTACAAGTGCTTGTCTGAGGCATCCCTCAGATTCTAACTGGCTACCCTCAGGGGTGGGCCCCTGCTCTAAGACTTGAGGTGTTTTAAGCAAATGCTGTGAAGGCAGTAGTCCCTAGATTGTGCATTAGCCACACAGGTACCACCTGTGAGTTTAGTTGCTCTCCAGGCTCCTGGATCTGAATCTGCACATGACAAGACCCCCAGGATTGCAGTGCACATTTCAAGTGTGAGAAGCACTGCCCGAAGGAGAGTTTGTCAACTGTTGATGCTGGGTTGTTGAAAAATAAATAACAGGCATGGGACTATCCTAGCATAGGTAACTGTTAGTTTAGAGGGGCCCTCTCACCGAGGCAGCCTCCCCTAATTTCTTTCCTTTTGTTGCTAATTGTTGGAAACCTGTTACTTGCCCAGTTCTTTTGATATATGTCCCAGAAAGGTGTAGTGCTGTGTTTCTGATGATCTGCTTTGCAACTGAAGGTAGGGTGTGCCTGGAGCCCTTCTGCACCCCTCACATGCCTCACCTGGAGATGGTCGGGGAGGAGTTGCTCTTGATAAAGTCGTATTTGATTCATGGAAATGCCAAAGGTGTTTCCATGATTTAAAGCTAATTTTGTTTAAATATCCTCTAAACACAGGCGTTAACTAGTGAAAGGAGGGCAAAACCTTGGTAGCTCTATGTCTCAATGAGGATATAAAAACAGGCTTCTTTGTAATTTTCAGTAAAGGGAAAAAAATAGAAAAAAAAAAAAAGAAAGAAAACTGCTTCCTTGCAGGGCAAAGCAACAGTTTGGGTGCTATGGTTTCATTTTAATGGCACTTCTTTCTGCAGTCCACGTTTGAGGGAGCCTTAAAGTGTGGAATAATGATGGGTGTTCGTGTGACTTTCCAAGGCCATATGTGGACACATGAAAAAGCTCCAGCCTCTGGGGGCTGTGGTGAAGCCTGGGGCCCTGCTGTCGGACCACAGAGACTACTGAGGAGTTTTTCCTTGTCTGTGGCTCTGGTCTGTGTGGAGGAAGGACAGAGGCTAAGGGAGAGCACACTGGAGGTGGCAAAGGCAGCCATGCTTTCCAGTGTCCCCTTCCTGATTCTGTGGATGTAAGGCCATCTACCCTTACAGTCAAGCATCTGAACTTGCCACCAAAGTAATGGTTCTCCCAGGAGGGATGATTGAGCCAACTGCCTGCTCAAATCACTGGCTTGCATTTCTACTCCTGGTAACACATCTGTCTTTGGGAAGGAATGGCGGCTGTTTTCTCTGACATTGGGGTGGTTTGGTGAGGGGTGTGAGTGTATGGAGCTGGGGCATTTACGCGGTGGGTGCATGGTAGGGCATCACAAGCCATCATTTTATCTTTGCAAATATTTTGTAAACACCCCTCCCCCATCCACACGTCCCAGCTCTTACCATGTGCCAATCAGAAGTTTACTGTCCTTCTCTGCCTGAGGTTAATTTGACCAGTGATGGGCCTGCCCTGATTCCTGATTTGATGACCACATTGTAGTGGCTGAAAAGCGTGCCCCTTTGCTTGTCTTTTCCTGTCAGTGGCTTGTGGTTGTGACTTTTTCAGAGGCTCACAGCTCAGACCCTGGTGTGAGTAATGGTGGAGCCACTTTGAGAGAGGGAGTAAAAGGTGGGGGGCGTGTGTGTCAGTGAATGAGAGCAAGTAAGTGAGCCTGTGGAGCCCGCATGTAGCTCAGGCCTGTGGGGGAGACACGTGTTAGCTGCTCCAAGCCCTTGGAGATCCAGAGGCTGCCCGTACAGTTTCTTCTTTGAGCTGAGTCAAAGATAAAGCAGTTGGACCCCAGTGTGGGCTGAAGCTCACACCCTGGAGGGGAAAGGAAGCCAGGCTCAGGCTGGTCCCAGAAGTGGGCCCCATAGGCAGGCGTGGAGAGAGTAGTGGTAGTGCTTTAATGTGTCAGCAAATGGCAAGACACTGTCCACACTTCAGGGGCCCTGAAACTTAGCACAGAGCATGGGACACAATGAACAGCTTAGTATTGGTTGAGTAAATATTAGAAAAGCATTGCTCGGTGACCCACTATGAGCATGACTGATCACTATTCTAGGAAAGATAATGTGTCTAGTCCTGAGAAGTGCAGTGGTGCTGCTAGTCCGGGCTCCTCCGGTTGGTGAGGACTGCAGAGCCTCCCAGCAACATCAGGCCAGCTCACTTCCTCATGCCTGTTACATTCTTTTCCTCAGCCTAGAAAGTCTTGGCCCCCTTTCTTTACCTCTGATTCATTTTCCTAAAGTTTTGCTTGTTGGGCTTCTATCCTAGAAACCTCTCTGAACCCCAGCTTGGCTGAGGACCACCTCTTTTGGCCTAGGACTCCACTGTTTAATTGCTTACTGTGTTACATTGAATGTCTCTATTGGAAGGCCTGTCTCTTCTATTAACTCTTTAAGTTCCGTAAGGAAGAGACCATGTTTGCTAATCTTTGTGTACCAGCACCTGACAGTCAGCAAACTACAACTTGATCTGTCTTCCTAGTGACCATTAGCAAGGTTTCCCCTGGATGATAGAGACCACCCTTGCTTTAGTCCAGATCGACTCCTTATCTCCCACCTATAACCTGTGTGGTCAATGCTTACACTTCAGCCTCCCATTACCACTTAGGTTGTCTGCACTGTCTCGGAATGTCTTCATGGTTAGTAGTAATCTTTATGTTCCTTTATCATATTCATAGGATGTTTTATAGTGATGCCTTTCTAAATTTTCTTAACACCTTATTATGCATGGTGCTATGGAAAAAGGGAACAGGTTGCTTAAGGTAAATAAATCTACTCAAGAGTTAGAACTAAAAATTATAAGCAGTATAGAATCAAACCTCATTTTACAAATAAACCTCATTGAGGAGTGACTTACATAAAATAAATGCACATGTTTTAAATGTGCAATTTAATTGATGTTTGACAATTGTGTATATCGTCACAGTAAACATAGAGGAACATTTTCCCAAAAGTTCCTTTGGGTAATGTTCCAGTCAGCCCTCTCTGCCTCAAAGCCAGGCAGTCACTGATCTGCTTTGCATTACTCTAGATCTGGTTAGTTTTCTGTAAGACTTCACATAAATGGAATCATACAATATGTACTCCTTTTGTCTGGCTTCCTTCACTCAGCATAGCATTTTTGAAATTCATCCACAGTATCACATGTAGCAATGGTTTTAATTGCTGACAGGCTTCCATTGTACAGATATACCTCCATTTGTTTACCTGTTCACCAGCTGAAGGACATTTAGAGTGTTTCCAGTAGCCTTTTCACTATTATGAGTAAAGCTGCTGTAAATCTTAGTGAAATGGTTTTGTGTGTGTGTCTGTTTTCCTTTTGGAAAGCTGTAGAAGTGGGTAGGTGTGTGTTTAAGTTTACGGGAAATCATTAAGCTGCCGTCTAAAGTGGTTACCCTATTTTGCATTCCGTCTGCAGAGTATGAGTGTTCCAGTTGCTCCACATTCTCGTTAACACTTGGTGTGATCAGAACTTTTCTTTTTAGCCATTCTAATGGAATAACATTTTTTTTTTAATTATGGCTGAGTGAAAATGTACATTCCCATATAAATTTGCATGCCCACCTATGTGCAGCTTCCACTGCTCTCCCTGCCTGGTGACAGCACACTGTTCCTCTCTGCTCCGTACATGTCTCATCCTCCCAACAGTCTCCTTTCCCCTCCTTTCCACTCACCCCTTCCTCCAGTCAGAGGTCAGCAGGATGATATCCTATAGATGCATAGAACGATAAAGTGCACCCAATATATAGTCACTATGCGTCACCAAGTCCAATCCCTTGCTCTCCAAAGAGTGGACCTTCATTATGATCCATGGGCAAGGGCAGCATCAGGGCCAGGGGCCTCCCTCCCAGGGAAACCCTGAAGCCACTGGGCCATCAATTGTGGTCTTTTAGTGGAGATCTCAGGGTGCACCCCTTTTTATTCTTGTGTTGCCAGTGAGATTCAACTTTGTGAGCTCCATCGTGGCTATCACTGGTGGTAGCCGGGCACCATCCAGTTCTTCCAGTTGATGTAGGCAGTAATTCCACTACTTGGAATATATCCTACACAATTAAGGCCTTTCACACCAATGAATACATGCACAAGAATGTTTACTGCAGCACAGTTGATCCAGGTCAACGTAGGAACACACTCATGTGGGTCTCTCTGTCTTCTGGGTTGTCATTTTGGTCCTTGGTGAGCATCCGCTCCTGCAGAGTTGGGACCATTGCTGTGCCGTTGGATGGCAGCTTGGCAGCTTTTAAGACCCCAGATGCCACTCACCAATGTGGGGTGCAGAGAGCCCTCTTAGCAAAACGCTAGTTGTGCCACTTGGCCTCTATTTCACCTAAGAGCATGGTCCCCTGCCCTCTGCCCCAGCTACTCTGTCCTTGCATTATTGGGTTAAGATGGAAGTACTCAAGTTATGTTGAAGTCCACTTAATATTGTTCTTGCTTCTAATGTGTGCTGTCACCGATTTCACCCAACCAAATTTCTACCAACTATCTAATCTAAACCCTCCCCCCTCGCCTTCCCTCCCTCCCCTCCGTTGCAGCTCTCAAAGAGTCTTCTATGCATAAGTCTGTTATTGAGTTCTTATCATAGGGATCTCATACAACATTTGTCCTTTTGTTGCTGACTACTTTCACTCAACATAATGTCTTCCAGTTGAAACCAGGTTAGGAGATGTTTCCTGGAATCATCATTGTTCTTTATCATTGCATAGTGCTCCATTGAGTATATATATCGTAGTTTACGTATCCTTTCCTCTGTTGTTGGGCATCTGGGTTGATTACATCTTTTGGCCATCATGGACTGTGCTGCTATAAACATTCTTGTGCATGTGTCCATTGGTGTGAATGGCCTTGATTCTGTAGGATATATTCCAAGTAGTGGAATTGCTGGGTGAAAAGGTATATCTATATCCATTTTTTTAAGGAAGCACCAGATTACTTTCCAAAGAGGCTGGACCATTTTGCAACCCCACCAACAGTGTAGGAGATTTTCACTTTCTCCACAGCCTCTCCAGCATTTGTTGTTTTATGTTTGGGATCATGGCCAACCTTGTTGGGGTGAGATGGTATCTCATTGTTGTTTTGATTTGAATTTCTTTAATAACTAAAGATCATGAACATGTCTTCATGTGTTTTTTGGCTGCCTGGATCTCCTCATTAGAGAAATGCCTGTCTGTCTCCTTTGCCTATCACTTAATTGGATGATTTATCTTCTTCTTAGTGACATTTTGTAGTACTTTATAGATTATGGAGATCAGGCATCAGTCTGACATAGCGTTGCTAAATATTTTTTCCCATTCTGTAGGTGGCCTTTTAACTCTTGTGAAAAGTCTTTGGATAAGCAAAAGTGTTTGATTCTTAATAGTTCCCATTTTTTATTTTCTGTTGATTCTGGTTTGATTGACAGATTTTGAAGTCTGTCTACATTGTGTATTAAAACTTCCATTGTTGTTCCTACCTTTTCTTGGATGAGCTTTATTGTTTCAGATTTGATATTTAGGACTTTTATCCAGTCTAAGTTGGTTTTTGTATAAGGTGTAAGATATGGATCTTGTTTCAATTTATTGCAGATGGATATCCAGTTTTGCCAGCACCATTTGTTGAAGACACTGTTTTTACCCCAGTTTAATGTCTTAGGGCCTTTGTCAAATATCAACTATTCATAGCCAGATGGTGTCGTCTCTGGGGTCTCAATTCTGTTCCACTGATTGATCTGTCTGTTCTTGTACTGGTACCAGGCTGTTTTGACGACTGTGGCAGCGTAATAGGTTCTGAGGTCGAGTAATGAGAGGTCTCGCAGCATGTTCTTCTTTAGTAGTACTTTACTTATCTGGAGTTTCTTCCCTTTCCAGACAAAATTGGTGATTTGTTTCTCCATCTCATTAAAAAATGATGATGGAGCTTGTATTGGGATTGCATTATATAAGTAGATTTCTTTGGGTAAAATAGAGATTTTCCCAATGTTAAGTCTTCCTATCCATGAGCAGGGTAGGTTTCTCCATTTATCTAAGTTTCTTTCTCTTAGTTTCTTGTAGTAAAGGTTTGTAGTTCCCTTTGTAAAGATCTGTTATTTCTCTGGTTAGATTAATTCCTAGGTACTTTATCTTCTTGTGGGTTATAGTAAATGGTATTGATTTGATGATTTCTTCATTAGCAGTCTCACTGTTGGTATAAAGGAATCCTACTGATTTACTTATGTTTATCTTGTATCCTGAGACTTTGCTGAACTCTTCTATCAGTTTGAGTAGTTTCCTTATGGATTCTTGGGGATTCTCTGCCTATACAATCATACCATCAGCAAACAGGAAGAGTTTGACTTCTTCTTTGCTGATGCAGATGCCCTTTATTTCTTGGTCTTGTCTAATTGCTCTGGCTAGAACTTCTAGTACAATGTTGAATAGGAGAGGAGAGAGTGGGCCTCCTTGTCTAGTTCCTATTCTCAAGGAGAATTGTTTCAGGCTTTCTCCATTCAGGATGATGTAGATGGTTGGCTTTGCATAAATGGCCTTACTGCATTGAAGAACTTGCCATCTATTCCTATTTTGCTGAGAGTTTTTAGCATGAGTGGGTATTGGACTTTATCAAATTCCTTTGCTGCATGAATGAGCAAGATCAGGTGATTCTTGTCTTTTGTGATATTTATGTGGTTAATCACATTAATTGTTTTTCTGATGTTGAACCAGCCTTGCATCCCTGGTATGAATCCCACTTGGTCAGGATGGATTATTTTTTTAATATTTTGTTGTATTCTATTGGCAAGAATTTTGTTGAAGATTTTTGCATCCAGATTCATGAGTGATATTGGTCTGTATTGGTCTTCTTTTTGGCTGGGTCCTTCCCTGGCTTTGGCATCAGGGTTTTGCTGGCTTCATAGAATGAGTTTGGGAGTATTCTGTCTCTTTCTATACTGTGAAATAGTCTGAGTAGTACTGGAGATAACTCTTCTCTAAAAGCTTGGTAGAATTCTGCAGTGAAGCCATCTGCGCCTGGACTTTTTTTCGGTTGGCAGTTTTTGGATGACTTTTCAAACTCTTCCTTTGTGATGGGTGTATTAAGTTGTTCTGCTTCACGTTGTGATAGTTTGGGTAGGTGATATGAAATCAAGGAATTTGTCTATTTTCTAGGTTTTCACATTTTTTTAGAGTACAGTCTTTCATAGTATTCTGTTATGATATTTTTAATTTTTGTTGGATCTGTTGTGACCACTCTCTTCTCATTTCTAATTTGGGTTATTTGTTTCCTTTCCTGTTTTTCTTTAGTAAGTTTAGCCAATAATTTGTCAATTTTGTTGATCTTTTCAAAAAACCAGCTTTTGGTCTTTTCAATTTTTTTCAATTGTTTTTCTATTCTCTAATTGATGTAGTTCTGCTCTAATCTTTATGATCTGTTTTCTTCTGTTGCCTGAGGGGTTCCTCTGTTGTTCTTGCTCTACTTGTTCAGGCTATAGGGTTAGTTCCTTGATTTGGTTTCTTTCTTCCTTCCAGATGTGTGCGTTTATGGAGAGAAACAGACCTCTGAGGACTGCTTTGGCTGTATCCCATAGGTTCTAGTAGGAAATGTTTTCATTCTGATTGGAATCCATGAATTTCTTTATTTCATCCTTGTTTTCTTCTATAACCCGTGTTTTTTGAGCAAGATGTTGTTCAGTTTCCAAGAATTCCACTTTCTATCTGTGTTTTTTCTGCTATTGATTTCTACTTTTATGGCTTTATGATCTGAGAAGATTCTTTGGATTAATTCAATGGTATGGATTTTGTTGAAAATTGCATTATGTACTAAAATATGGTCAATTCTGGAGAACATTCCATAT
Organism: Heterohyrax brucei; assembly: GCA_028571685.1. Classification (NCBI taxonomy): domain Eukaryota; kingdom Metazoa; phylum Chordata; class Mammalia; order Hyracoidea; family Procaviidae; genus Heterohyrax; species Heterohyrax brucei. The sequence goes on from CM053152.1 coordinate 46,131,042, forward strand.
GCACTGGAGAAGAAAGTGTAGTTGTCTGTTGATTGATAGAAAGTTCTGTATATGGAGGGGAAAGGAGACTACTGGGAGGATGACACATGTATGGAGCAGAGAGCAATAGTGTGCTGTCACTGGACAGGGAGAGCAGTGGAAGCTGCGTATAGAGGGGCACGTAAATTTATATGTGGATGTACATTTTCACTCAGTTATGTTAAAGAAAAATCAAAAAAAAAAAGAAAGTTCTATATATATCGATGAGGTTTAGTTGGTTAATTGTGGCAGTGAGGTCTTCTGTATGTTTACTGAGCTTTTTTCTAGATGATCTGTCCAGTATTGAGAGTGAAGTGTTGAAGTCTCCCAATATTACTGTGGAGTGATCTAACTCTTTTTTTAGTGTAGTCAGTGTATCTTTGACGTATTTAGGTGCTCTGATGTTAGGTGCTTAAATATTTAATATAGTTAAGTCTTGCTTGTGTACTGAACCTTTCAGCGATAAGTAGTGTCCATCTTTGTCCACAACGGTGGATTTTACATTAAAATTCACTTTGTCTGAGATAAGAATTGCCACACCTGCTCTTCTTTGTTCATTGTTAGCTTGATATATATTCCTCTATCCTTTCATTTTCAGTTTGTTCCTATCTTTAAGTCTCAAGTGAGTTTCTTGTAGACAACCTATGGATGTTTCATGTCTTTTGATCCAAGATGTCACTTGATATCTGGAGCATTCAGTCCATTCACATTCAGTGTAATTATTAATAGGTATGTGTTCACTGCTGTCATTGTGATACGTTTATTTTTGTGTTGATGTTTTCTCTGTTGTTCTTATTAGTTTGTTTTCGGACATTCTTTTTTTGTGAGTAGATTTTTCACCTTTTTCAGAGCTGTTTTTGTAGTTGTTGAGACTCCTGTGTTACATTTCTTGATATGGTATGTTGCATCTTTGTTGTGCTTTACAGCTGCCCCTAAGATCCCCCTTAATAAACTATATATAAACCCAATTTTAATTACTACCAGTCTTATTGACTTCCTCTCCATCTGGAAGGACTATAATGACTGTAGTACATCCCTCTTTTTAATATGATGGCACCATAGTTTTCATGATAATCATTGGATTGTTTCTTTAAGTATTAAACTGTGATTGAGTTTGGAGCCTTCCATAAGTGAGTAGAATTCTTGATGATGTGTCGTTCTAAAATATAAAGTTAGTGATTTTGTTCTTCTAAGCCAGAACCAAGAACTTCTTTCAGTACTTCTTGTAGTTTTGGTTTGGTTTTTACAGAGTCTCTGAGTTTCTGTTTATCTGGGAATGTCTTAATTTCATTTTCATATTTGAAAGATAGCTTTGCAGGATATATAATTCTTGGTTGGGAGTTCTTCTCCTTCAATGTGTCATGCCATGGTCTCTGTGCCAGCATGGTTTCTGCTGAGAAATCTGATGAAAGCCTACTGAGTTTCCCTCTGAATGTTAGCTTTTCTTTGAGTGTTGCTGTTTATGTTTCATTTTGTTAAGCTTGATATAACATGTCTTGAAGTCGTTCTTTTGAGATCTATATTGGGTGGAGTATGATATGCATCTGGGATTTCTATATTCTCTTCCTTCATGATTTCTGGAAAGTTTTCTGTCAGCAGCTCAGCAATGATACTCTCTGTGTTCCCAAGTGTTTCGTCCTGTTCAGGGACTCCAATTAATTGAAGGTTGTTCCTTTTAATAGAGTCCCACATGCTTCTTAATGCTTCTTCATTTTTTTTGTTTCTTTTTTCTGATTTATCCTCATAGATGCTGACGTCAGTAGCTCTGTCTTCCAAGTCAGAAATTCTTTTTCCCATTTGTTCCATTCTGTTTTCTTGACTTTGAATGGAAGTTTCTGTATCTTTGATTTTGTTCTTGATCTGTTGGATTTCAGAGTTCTGGTGTTCTATCAGATCGAAGAGCTTGCTTAATTTTTCATTTTGTTGTGCTTCATTTTGTATAAGGTCTAGAACGGCTCCGTATATAATCCTTTTGCATCCATCTTCCGATAACTTCAGAAAAGTCTCTTCATCTGGAAAACTCCTTGTTGGTTTTGTTTGGGAGCCTTCTGAAACCATGGGTGATTTCTTGTATGCCACAGGTGTCTGTTGCATTTTGGGTCCCATGTGAGAGTAAGTAGAGGCTGAGAGAGATAGTGTGAGGATAGACTGCAGATGTTTCTCCAGGCTGTCTTAAAATGTAAGACAAAAGGTATCTGGCCACCTCCCAAGTCAATCAGGTTTTCAGGTGTAGAGGTCCCACTTCCCAACTGGCAAAGTAAGAACCTCTATATCCAAGCCCAGATAATATGAACTAGTTCAAAATATAGCAATGCTGCTGCCCTGTTGGCCTCTTCTGACAGGGCCTATGCCTTAGGCAATACTGTGTAAACTACTACTTTTCTGGTAGAAAGCGCTTTCCTGTTGGCAGGCTCTGAGGCCTGGCAAGCTAAGAATTAGGTCGAGCTGCAGCCACTGTATCTAAGATGGTGCCTTCCACACAGTCTGCAGATAGAGTAGCAAAAGGTGCTGAGACATAGTGAGTCCTCAGCCTCTGTTGCTGGGCCCCCCTTTAGGGGATACTGTGTAAACTACTGCTTTTCTGTCAGAGAAGTGCTGTCCTGTTTGCAGGTGCTGGCTCCCAGGGTAAGAATTAGGTCCCACTAAAATCTCTGTATCCAACATGGCTTCCTGCACCTATGCCCCATGCTTCCGTACAAACCACGCTGTGTACAGAGTCCTAAGCCTGGCTCTCAAAATGTGGCAATTTCACCTGCCTATCCCACCAGCAGTGCATCTGAGACTAGCTGCTAGGCAAGGCCCAGCTCTGCCCGATGGCCAAGACAGAGGAAAAAAAAAGTCACAGTTGTGCGTTACCTTCAGTCTGTGAGAGCCACGATTAGCTGGGAGTGGGAGTCCGCTAAAGAGAGGAGGTTTTTTGTTCAGTGGTATGAAGTCCAAATTAACAGCACTGTGTTGTGTCCTGGAGCTCACTAGGTGACCAGAAGGCTCCAGCTGATTATCAGTTCAGGTCTTGGTTTCCAGAGGAATATAAGGAGATGTGTGATTAGTCCACCATCTTGACTCCGCCCCCTGGAATAACATTTTAAGCCTTCCTTTAGACAGATGAAAAAAATGAACCCTGTAGATATTTAGAGTCTTACCTACAGACATGAAGATAGTGATAGAGCTGTGGTGAGACCCATATGCTCCTGACCCTGGAGCTGGTGGTCCTCCCACTGACTTCTTCTTCCAGCACTGCAGCAGCTCTGCCCCTGTCCATGCAGACAGTTTTGTCTGTAGCTTGCTTGAAATGAAATTCGGGAATGAACCAAAAGACTCTGTAGTGTCCTCAGTGCTACGGTGCAGTGGTTCTGGGACTTCTTTCCCCTCAAGTAACTGTTTGCAGGTAGCTCAGAATTGTAAGCCTCCACTCTGTATATGATGTCGCTCTCTAATTTTGTTACTCAGTGGGACAGTTATGGCTAGGCAAATAGCTGATTTGTTAGGAAATATTGATTAGTATTAGGTTAGGAAATACTGGTTTCATTGAGTCATCTAACTTCAAAGTTGTTTTTTTCTCTTTTCTGTAATTTGAAGCCACATCCAAATTGTTGCCTAATCTTGGACTCACCTAGCTGTTACCACACAGGGTATGAAAAACTATGCTTGGGTCATTTTGCATTTTCACTGTGACAGCTTCCCCTGCCCACAGGACATGGCTCTCTGTTTAGCCTCCCTTGGCACAGGACTTGCCCAGCCTGGAAGTAAATATACAGAGAAAGTAGCGTGAGGTCTGGGAGACTCTCTGTAGCTTGTCACCTTCATGTCTGTAACCCTTCAGTTCACCTGTGAGTTTAGTCTATAACAAAACCAGTATTTGAGTTTTGCTGCCCTTAATTGTAAAAATGTAATTGTATGTTTTTATATTGTATCTACCCCTCTTGCCATCCTCCGCCCCACACACATACTGGTCGGTGAATAAACTCGAGTAAAAGCAGCTGTTTTTAAAAACTCAGTGTTTTCCCTGGTTTAATTTCACTTGTATTATATAATAATAGCCATAGATTGATGATTCTTTCCATCTTGAAGAATACTTAAAGGAAGAGCTCTGGCCCCCTGAGGTGGGTCAGGTGAACTACTGAGTTTTGTCGTCCCTGCTTCGTGACAAGATTGATGCCACATTGTTCCCTTTTGACCCCAGCTAATGATCCTTATCTTCTCTTCAAGGATTAAACAGACACTTCTTTTTCTCAGAGTGTTTAGAGCAGGGATGGTGAACATTTTCCCTGTCCAGAGCCACTGACCCCGGGAAGGAAGAAGCCCTCTCTTTGAGGGTGTGATTGTGCCATGGAGTGGCTCCCCAGTGCCCAGCCAGGTCTGTCTGAACTTAGTTGGCCTTCTCTTCAGACAGTTACGAGGACCAGATGAATGATGGAGTGTGTACTTCCCCAGCCCCAGCAGCACCCATGGGGAGGCTTCACTGACTCCCCCTAAGCAGAGGCATGGGCATTTTCATGAAATGTCCTTGGAGCCTTTGTGGTTGGAGAGAGAAGGAGACGTAGTCTTTTGGGGCACCAAAGGTGCACTTGGCGCTTTTTATGTACGTTATTGTCTTGATCATTGCATTCCTTCAGAATAGTCTGGCTTTCGTCAGGTTTTACTGGTAAAAAACAAAAACCAAAAAAATGGACATGAGGAGTCACTTCTGAAATGCAGGCTTCAACTGAGGAGTCTGGTGTCCAAGGCAGTGAACCCTGCACAGGGTGAGAGCCCTGCCAAGGAGGAGTCAGGAAAAAGGCAGGTCATGGGGAGGAAAAACCCCAAAGGGTGGGCAGAGGTAGAATGAGGGGCTGAGGGTGGACGGTTCCGTAAGCTGAGGCTGGCAGTGGTGGGTACTTGGCCAAGGCCAGGCTGGTAAGCCACAGCTGCAGTCATTGCTGGGTAAGAGGTCTCGGTAGTTTTCTATGTATATCCTCAGCAGCTGGAGGTGTGGGTTCCTGGTTTTGAGCCTTTGCTCCTGAGTCCGCTTGTCCTGGATGGCCTTGTTTGCCTAGATTTGCTCCTACCAGAGTAAAGCAAAGTTATGCTTCACATAACTTTGGGTTATGTGAGAGGGATGGTCTCCTGTGGATACCACTAGGGACTCTGGATCTTTCCAGAAGCAGGAGAAATAATGGGCTTGCTTGTTGAGGAAACCTCCCTTTGTGTGTGCCAGGGGGTGAAAAGGGCCTCAGCTGCCACTGTACTGTCAGTGTCTTGTAGGAAAAAACACTGCACTCTGCTAAACCAACTTAGTCTTGAGGCTTTTTTGTTATATTTGAAAGACAACTAGAAAGGAATATTTGTAATCTGGAAAGACAGTACAAATTGTAACATTCCAACTTAATTTTAAGAAAGAGAATTATATGCATCCACAAATAAGTATTTTAAAGGTATCTGGATCCCTCATTACAGAAAGAGAGAACAAAAGAAGAAAGAAATGTAGAAAGAGAGGGAAGAGACCAAGGGGCCAGGGAGAAAGCAGGAGGGTGGTGGCCAGACCTATTGACAGCAGTCAGAGAGATGGTGATAGAGAGGAAGGAGTGAAATGAACTATCCTTATCACCTGTATAGGGTCGCTATGAGTCGGAATCCACCCAAGGCAGTGGGTTTGATTTTTTCAGAGGTATCACCTGTTTCTTGGTTTTTGGTTGGTTGCCTCAGTGTTTTCTCTGCTTTTCAGATGCTAATGATCTAATTAGCCAGGTCAGTAGCCTCTTTAAAGGGGCGATGTCGAAGTGCTGACCCTTCTTGGCACATCTCTGTGGGTTTGCCTCAGATTGGGCAACTGCTTTAACTTTTCCCCACGGGGAAGCAGTGGGACTGGATAGTCTCTGGGGACCCTTTTCTCACCAACATTCTTTGATCCTTGGGGAAAAAGAAGATGTATTTTAAACCAAATCTCTATTTATTAGGTAACATGCCCTCGCTGACACCTGCCTGTTTACCCCTGAAAAAGAACAATTTTGGAAAAGCAAAATTAAGAGTAGAGAGAGGTACACTTTGCTGGAATCCCAAAAGTAACCAACTCCCTTAAATTCGGAGAGAAAAGTCGGTGCATACAAACTAGTTCAAACTGGAGGGAAATCCCTCTGCCTAGGCTGTCTTCTGGGTGACAAGAAATGAGGGTAAGGGAATGACTCCCAGGGTGGCAAGCTGAAAAGTGTGTGGAGCTGGTTAGGACTCGGAGGGATGTTAATGACAGACTAGCAGTCTTGCACAAAATTGCATACCTTAAAGTCTGGAACAGCCTCTTGGGCATCAACTCCTTGGAAGCAGCCTGCCAGTCTGAGGGGGCTCCTGTATCTGACACCTTCCAGTGCTCCTCCCCAGCACTGAGTCTGCGAGGCTCAGCTGTCCTCTCTCCTGACCGCTGACTAAGAGTTTCCTGAAACTCAGGTCATGCCTCCCCAGTCTTTATGCTCCCCTACCTGGCATGGAACATGTTAAGGACTTAGTGATTAGCTGAAGGAAGAAAAGAGGGAAGTGTGAATTGCTTGCTAAGGGCTAGAAAGGAGTGTCCTGGAATGTCCAGGGGCCTGAAAATTCGGTGTGCCCTGCACTTTGGTATTGCAGAACAGGCTGCAAACCTGTGTAAGAAACATGCATAGATGTACTTGGAACTCCAAGTGGCTGGCTGACTGACTAAACAGATCTCTGTCAGCAGGAGAACATGCACATCTGCACATGTTTACCAAGCATCAGCGCTGTGCCAGGCACTACCAGGGTCTGGAGAGAAGACAACTTGAACAGAAATGGCTCTGTCTGGGGAGATGACAAAACTGTGCAAGAAAAGAGGATTAATGGAAATGCCATGTGTTCAGGAGGGTTTTGAAGAACAAGGAACCCTTAATAATCTCCAGGCTGGTGGCATCTCACTTCCTGTGAGGCCTGTCTTTGGGTTTAATTTTCAAGTCTTTGGCAGTGTGGCCAAAGGACTTGAAAGAGTGCAGCCTTGTCTTTGTGGGGCTGGGCCCACTAATACAAAGAGAAGACTCCAGAATGTTCTTATAAAAACAAAAACAGTTCCTGATCCAGACTCTTACTGACACCATAGGATAGAGTAGAATTGCCTCCATAGAGTTTCCAAGGAGTGCCTGATGGATTTGAACTGCCGACTTTTGGTTATCAGATGTAGCGCTTACCCACTTAACCACCAGGGTTTCTGGGGTTTGAAGGTGTGGCTAAAAAAACCCCAAATCAAACCTACTGCTGCTGAGTTGATTCTGACTCATAGTAACTTTATAGGACAGGGTAGATCTGCCCCACATGGTTCCCAAGGAGCACCTGGTGAATTCTAACTGCCATCCTTTTGGTTAGCACTCATAGCTCTTAACTACTACGTCAGCAGGATTTCCAAGGATTGGCTGGTTGAGTCAAATTGCAAACTTTGCTTAGCAGCTGAGCTCTCAACCGCTGTGCCACTAGAGGTTTCCTAAATTGTAAAGTTGTGACCAGGCCAGATGTTATGGGCATTGGAAATCTGTATGGTATGTGATCTTCCTGGGTTCTTTCCAGTCCCACAGTCAGTTTGACCCATTAAATAATTAACAATTTACCAGGGTATTAGTTACTAAGGATATATAATCCATCAAAGGGCTAATGGTTCAGTGAGGGAATGGGGTTGCCCAAGGATCCATACACATTGAGAATATTTGATGAGCACTGACTCTGTGACAAAAACAATGACAGTGGATGACTAGGTTTAAAAAAGAGGCAACTCAAGAAGTACTAGACCACAGTCAAAATTGTGTTGCTGCAGTGCAAGTTGTATTACAATACAGGCAAATACCACAGATTTATAGAGAAGGATTTGGGAAGCTGGAGAGAGGGCTTCTCTAGGAAGAGTTGAGTTGGCCTTCCGGGAGTGGTGAGGTGGAGCAAACGGGGGAACAACTTATTTAGGCTGGGGTGCCTGTTGTGACCCTAACTGATCACCCAGAGAGTCAAGGACAGCGTTTCACTGCCTTAGGAATGGGTCCATTTGGGGCAGTGGTAGTGCTTGCTGGCAGAGACTGCCTGTAATTTCTCTGTGTCCCACTTCTCAGGAAGTGACCTCCCTCCTAGAAATGTAGTTGGCCAACGTGGAAGTCCGGTAGTCTTTCACTGCCCAGGTTCTACTGGTTCTTTCCCTTGAATCTCTCTCAAACAGGGAGACAGATCCCGAAGAACACCAGGAAGTGCAGGGAACTCACTGGGCTGTGGATAAGGGAGGATGTCTGTCTGGAGTTATGTCCTTATTTGGACTTCTGCCCTCCTAAACTGTGAGAAAATAAATCCCTGTTCTTTAAAGTCACCTACTTGTTGTATTTCTGTTATGGCAGCCCTCGGTAACTAAAATAAGGTGTCACAAGCTTGTCCTAGTTCACATTTAACCTGGTCATCCTTGGGCTAAATGGGCTGTCTCACCACTGGTTAGGGAGTACCCTTGTGTGATCCCTGTTCACCATCCCTGTAGGCAGAAGTGATGAGTTAGGTTCTCATAGAAGTTTCCCCCCTCCTCAGAATAAAAGCCTTTGCGTTTGTATGTGTGTGTGTTCTCTTTGAATTTCCATGGTGTCATGAGTGGAGTAAGTTTCAGTGGCTTACTTGTTAACCTGATTTTTATTGCATAAATAAAACACATGGCCAATGCTATGTCGGTCCATTAGCCACTGTTTTAGTCAGCTAGGGCTTCTCTAACAGAAATACCACCAAGTGGATAGCTGTAACAAAGGAAGGTTTATTCTTACATAGTCCAGTAGGCTGCAAGTCCACATGCAGGGTGTCTGCTCCAGGGGAAGGCTTTCCCTCTTGTCGGCTCTGGAGGAAAGTCTGGTATTGCATCAGTCTTTGTCCAGGCAGCATCTTGGCGCAGGAACCTCAGGTCTGAAGGACGCGCACTTTTCCTGGTGCTGCTTTCTTGATGGTAGGAGATTGCCAATTCTCTGCTTGCTTCTCTTTCCTTTTATCTCTTGCAGGCTGAAAGGATTAAGGGTGGGGCAAGCCGTACTCCAGGGAAACTCCCTTTACAGCAGAGCAGGGAAGTAATCCTGTGAAGGAATTTACAGACCCACCCTAATCCTTTAACATACAGTTTGGGGAAACCACAAAATGGAGGACAGTCACAAGATACTGGGAATCATGTCCCAACCACATGGCTACACATATTTTGGCGGGGACACAATTCAACCCATGACAGCCACTTTCAGTTATTCTCCCCCATATCTCAAGTCTGCAGTCCTGGTACTGGGGCCAGTAACTGCATGATGTGGGCTGATTGTTTCATCTCTGTGGCTTTGATTTCTTCACCTGTAAAGTGAAGATGTTGAATTAGATCAGGGATTCTTAACTTGTGGCCCATAGACTCTGTCCAACGTTGACACAAATCTTCTGGGTACCCATACCCTGTGGAATAAGGTGCAATATTTTGTATGACTGGATACTTTCCTTTTATCTGACTTTTAAATGAGGCTGTGGCTCCAAAAAGCTTAAGAATCTCTGGAAAGAATGACTTCTGAAGTCTGACCAAACCAATTTTTTCACTGAAAAAGAAAGTCTTCATGACACCAGTTTCTTCTCTAAAATATCAGCATGTAATACTCAAGCAATAGTCACAGGGTGAAGTGGGCTGTGTTTCTTGGTCACCAGGGGATTGTGTGGCACATTCAGGTTCATGGGAAGAATTTCTGGGGTGGAATTCTTTCGACTCACCCAGTGTTAACAGTTGCTTTGGCTGTGTGCTCCCTGATTTGGAAAAAGAGCACAATCCAGGCTTGGCATCGATTTTCTGCAGGCTGCCTCTGTCCTATTTCACAGAATTACTGTTCCTCACCAAAGCTCTCTGTTTGGTGAGTCTTGGAGCAAATGTCACACAGTGAAGCACCTGGCAAATGACAGGTTCATTTATCATTGGTGCACCTGAGAAATTCTGCTGGTGGTATTCTCTGTGGGTAGTGCAAACAGATTTTTAAATGTAGCCTTGGGCATTTTGCCTAAGAATAAATCTTCTCTTCAAATGTGATATATTTTGCAGCAGCCTAAGAGTAAAAGAAAGGTCATTGTGTCACCTGTGCAGAGGAGAGGCTCCTGGCATCTTGGTCCAAGGCTCTGATGGAGTGCTTGGCTGTTGTACTTACCCTTTGGTGAGAGAAGGATGTGCTGTCATGGCCAGTCCGGATGTCAGTGGTCGTTGTGAGCCTGGAAGCCTGATGTTCTAGATGCACGTTTACTCTGCCTTACCGTTGAAGTTCCAGAGATGAGTTAGACTTCTCCCCTCCCTGTTTCTTTCACGGAAACTTACCGTCATTTTCTCACTGGTTGCTTCCACTGATTTGGTCTTTCTTTCCCAGCATAGTGAAGTTTTTTTCATTGCTCTCTTGGCTGAGCTGGAAGCCCGACACCCCTTTGGCTGTGCCTTTCAGCACTGGTATTTGTGGGCCACACAGGGGACCTCCCAGCCACAAAGCAGGAATGGTCCCCGATGACCTTTCATTAATTTGTGCTTTCCTTCATGCTATTATGAGTCAGTTTCAAGTATAACACGTTAATTGACTCTCTTAAAGGAACAAATTCCATTTTAAAAGGCAAGAAACGTGAAGTGAGAAGGTAGGGTGACAGCGGTCAGAAGGACTTCAGCAAACAATGTGCTGATTGCAGTTCCTCCCTGTGCCCCCCAGAAGTAGGTTCCACAGTGCCCTTTCCTCCAAGCCTTTTGTCCACAGATGGTTGCACCCTGGGAAGATTCAACTTGGAAGGGACAAGAGAATAAGCACACGCATTCCTTCCTTCATCTGTTGACCAGGCATGGGCGGTGCTCGACCTGAAAGTAGTGGATTTATGATCCCCGCCCCCCCAAATGCTGGCACTGGCCCTGGATCTACCAAGGGATCTTGCACAGCCGACACTGTCATGAACTGCAGGCTGTCCCGTGAAGCTGTGCTCAGGGGGCCCTCTCAGCGCACCTCACACTTGGCAATCCCAAAGCTTCAGGAGAATGGTGAATGTTTGGCACTCCCACTTGGTCGCAACCCCTCGTTTTACAGATGAGGATCCTGCTATGAGCTTTACTGTTAGTGCTGTTTTGATAGGTAGCAGGAAAGGACTCGCATTCACGTATTCTTCATTCAGACACCCTGTTCCTGGTCTTCTGACTCAGAGCTCTCAAATGGAGTCTGGCGCTGCAGGGACCCTCTCCTTCCCTGTGCTTTTCCTGTTAGCAGTCACCACACTCTCCTCGGAATGTTCTTCCAAATGAGAGAGGGAGAGGAAAAGGGAGAACCTCTCTGAACTTACGGGAGAAGCTGGCGTGCCTCACTGATGAAGCTTCTGGAGCTGCCCTCTTGCTGGCTTAGAATGGGCACCAAGCCCTTCCTTCTGCTCCCACTGGAGTCTTTGCGTTCTTTTCCGCTATCTGTTGAAAGTACCTGGGATTGCCTCCCTTGAGACTCATAAAGAAAGTATTCACAGTGTACAGGTATGGTCAGAAGGTCAGAGGACTTCTACGCCGCACTGCCTTGCCCTGAGCAGGCAGAGGTCATCTGTGCCTACACATACGTGCAAGACCTAGACTGATGGCAGAGCAAGGCTGTACCAAGGTCATCAGTCACCGTGTATCTTGGAAGCTTTGAACACACCCTCACATCCCGGGATGGGAAATCACACCCGAATTCTGCATAGACAGGCTGGTTCTAAAGAAAGAGGGATCGAAGTTCAATAGAGAACAGGTCTAAGGGCAGGGTCAAGCATATCCTCTTGGGAAGATGACGGGCTGGGCACTGTGCCTAGGCGAGCCCCTTGCACTCTTGTCTAAGTGGAAGGAGCCTGCAGAGGCAAGGTGAGTCAGACCTTTTGTACGGAGAGGCCTGGGTGCAACCAAAATGAAGTGCCCGGTTTCTTAAACTCGTAGTAGCCTCTATCCAGATCTGCTCCCCGTGGGTCACTGGCTGTGCAGCGAGGAAGCCAGGACCTGGGTCACAGGAAAGCGGGCTTCCCCTCTGGCCTGTGCAGACTGCTCTTGAGCCACATTCAGGGCTATCAGCGGTTGCTGGTGTGGATGTGATGCCTCCTCACCAACATGAATGGTGCCTCTTGTAAAATGACAAATTATACATTGTTTACAAACATCCTTGGTCCTGACTCCTTCCTAAGCCCTTAGGTATACTGTGTTGTGTCATAAAATGTGTTAAGAATCAATAGAACAAGTCAGATTGGGCACAGAAGGTGTTTGATACCACTTTTTCTTTTTAAAATAAATGACAATTTTGAGTTTTAATAAGTATTATGATTTCATTTTTCATGAGGGTGTTGCCTCATAGTACAGAGTTTATCTTGTCTTTTTCACAAGTCAGTGCTGTAGAGTTGTGTCTCTTTGAGTGAGTTTTGTGGCCATTTTAATACCAAGCATGATGGCATGACATTTGTTAAAATTTTGATTGCACAGGAAAATAAAAATATTTCAGCATTTGGGAGAGGCTTTCTTTGTTCCTGAAAATGAAACTTTGTTTCCAGTCATTTGTATGAAGGCTAAAGGAAGCTACAACTTAACAGATGTCAGATGGAAGAACTTCTTATATAGATCTTGTTTAGTGCTTTAACAGTGTGTGGAATCTCAAGGTAAAATGATTTAAATGACATTTCAACCTAAACATGTAATGTCCTTAACAATAGATTAACTGATGTTTTGAGTTTTGATGTTTGTTATGTATTGAATTATGTCCTCTCAAAGAAGTTGTGTGTGCATTTGGCTGGGCTGTGATTCCCAGTATCGTATGCTTATCCATCATTTTGTCATTTGATGGGATTTTCCTTTGTATTATAAATTCTATTACTGTGATGTAAGAAGATGGATTATCAGCAGTTATACCAATGCGGTCTACAAGATTGGATAGTGCATTAACCCACCCTCTTTTGAGAGATAAAAGAGAGACATGAGCAGAGAAACATGGAACCTCATACTACCAAGACCAGGTGTAGACCACATCCTTTGGACCAGAGGTTCCTGCACCAGTACGCTCCCAGACCAATGAAAGACTGATGACAAGAACCTTCCTCCAGAGCTGGCAAAGACAGAAAGCCATCCCCTGGAGCTGATGCTCTGAATTTGGATTTGTAGCCTGCTGAACTGTGAGAGAATGAATTTCTCTTGTTGAAGCCATCTGCTTGTGTTATTTACGTTATAGCAGCTCTAGCTGAACAAGACAATGTTAACAAATAAAACAACATTTGAAATTTGTGACTCTCCCTCTGAAGTCTGTAGTGATAACTGTTTTGCATAAATGAAAGAATTATCTAGCAAAAGTAGTATTATCCAGCTTTGTTTGGAATAAGACAATAGGGATGGAAGTCCTTGAATGTAAATTCTACTTTGTTTTAATTAAAAGGTATCTGTCAAGAAAAAAAGGGGGAAAAAATTTTGACACCACATAGATAGCTTTGGGATTTGTACAAGAGTGTTTCTTATGAAAGGATGGGAAATACCATCAGAAGACCTCCCTGGACCCGCTGACTCCACCAAGGAGTCAGTTGTGATGCCCTAGAGGTTAAAAATGCAGTGATCACATACAGTTAAGAGACAGAACTTGTCAAGTTGGATAAAACTATGTGCTGATTACAGTAAACCCACTTTAAATATAAACACACATATATATATGTATACACAGAGAGAGGGCAAAAAAATTAAATCCATTGCCTTCAAATCAATGCTAAGTTAAAAATAATAAAAGGATAGAGAAGGATATACTGTGTAACCAAAATTAACATTAATATCATAAAAGTAGACTTTAAAACAATGAGTGTTTGCTATATATAGTTATAGTGAAAGCAACCAGCTTTTTAAGCCAGACCAAGGTTTAAAAGACAAGTAGCTGAGAACAGCTGCTGTGAGGTGTGGAGTCCCCTTGCAGTAAACAGTGTGGCCCTTGGTCCTGTTTGTTGGTGGCTGCCAATGAGTCGGTTCTGACTCATGGAATATTACAAGGGATAAAGAGCAGTATTGCATAATGATAGAAGAGTACCTCACTGAAAAGTCATGGCAGCCCCAAATGTGGATGCAAAAAGCAACAGCACTTTAAGTTTCTAAAGCAGAAACTCATGGAACTGAAAGGAGAAATAGATAAATCTACTCTTAAGAGTTGGAGACATCAGCACTCCTTTATTAGTAATTGAAGGAACAGGTAGGCATAAAAATCAGTGAGAACATAAAAGACAGACCAAAAAAACCACTATCAGCTAACTTGATCCAAGTGATATTTTTAGAACGTTTCACCCAGTAAACAGCAGAATACATGTTCTTTTCAAGAATATATGAGACATTCACCAACAGAGACCATATTCTGAGTCATAAAATGAATCTTAATACATTTAAAAGAATTGGTGTTATACAGAATATTCTGTCTGATCATAAAAGAAATAAAACAGAAGTCAATATTTGGAAATTATTACCGAAGGAGTTCCACTGAGCCTCTGTCTTTCAAGGCCTATTATTGGCCTCATTGTGTGGCCATGATGGATTTCATCCTGCCTTCTGAGGCTGAGCCGGATTTCGGCTCCGCATGGTCCTGTTTGGTCTGCTCAGCCTCCACTCATTGGCCTCTGGTGTGATCCGGCTCACAGGAACCAGGAACAAAGGCCACATTGTTTACTGCAGGGGTGTCCACAACTCACAGTAATCATTCTTAGCTAAAATATTTTCCTTCTAAAATTATGGTTAGCATTGTATAAAATAGGAATCCAGAACACTGAGTTGTGCTCTTAAGGAATCTGTATATGGATCAAGAGGCAGTTGTACTAACATGGTTTAAAGTCAGGAAAGGTGTGCATCAGAGTTGTATCCTTTTACTGTACCTTTTCAAACTGTATGCCAACCAAGTAATCCGAGAAGCTTAAGAAGAACAAGGCATCAGGATTACAGGATGACTCATTGACAACCTGTATTATGCAGATGATACCATCTTACTTGCTGGAAGTGAAGATTTGATACACTGATGAAGATCAAGGAACACAGCCTTCAGTATGGATTACACTTCAGCATCAAGAAAACAAAAATCCTCACAACCAGACCAGTAAGCAACATTGTCATAAATGGAGATAGGACTGAGGTTGTTAAGGATTTCATTTACTTGGGTCCACAGTCAACACCCATGGAAGCAGCAGTCAGGAGATCAAAAGATGCATTGCACTGGGAAAATCTCCTGCCAGTGACCTCTTTAAAGTGTTGAAAAGTAAAGATGTCACCTTGAAGTCTGAAGTGCACCTGACCCAAGCCATGCTATTTTCAGTCACATCGTATGCATGTGAAAGCTGGACAATGAACAAAGAAGACAGAAGACTTGATGCCTTTGAATTGTGGTGTTGGAGAAGAATGTTGAATGCAGCATGGGCTGCCAAAAAACAAATACCTGTTCTAGAAGAAGTACGACCAGAGTGCTCCTTGGAAGCAAAGATGGCAAGACTGCATCTTACATACTTTGGACATGTTGTCAGGAAGGGTCAGTCCTTGAAGAAGAACATCGTGCTTGGTAGAGTGGAGAGTCAGCGAAAAAACAGAAGACCCTCAACAAGATGAATTGACACAGTGGCCCCAACAGTGGGCTTAAGGGTAAAAATGTGGACATGGTGCAAGACCAGGCAATGTTTCGTTGTTTTGTGCGTAGGGTCGCTGTGAGTCAGAACCAACTCGATGGCACCTAACAACAACAACAAAATGTGGTCTTGATTTAAAACACGGATTGTTTTGACTATAGCCCTAAGTAGTAAAACCTAATAAACAGAATCCAACTAACCATAATCTTCATTAGATAAGTCAGAAATCATCAACAATTTCTACTAACTAAAGGAGGCTGCAACTGTGATACTGGGTTCCACTTACAACAGAATTCTGCTTGTCATCCAGTAGTGTTTAAACAAATTCTAACAAAAGCCTTGTAAGGAGGCACTTGGAATTGACCAGAAACCCTGGTGGGGTTATACTTAGGTGCTACATCTGCTAATCCAAAAGTGGTCAGTTTGAACCCACCAGGCACTCCTGGGAAACTGTATGGGGCAGTTCAACTCTGTCCTATAGGGTCGCTATAAGTTGACATCTACTCGATGGCAGTGGTTTTGGAATTGACCGTTTCATGTTCCAAAGCTCCTCTGGTCCTCACCTTCAGTGTGTGTGTAGCTTCTTACATCTGTCTGATAACTTTATGCTTATTGCAGGTGTTGGTATTAGGTGTAAGTAGCAATGCTGGCAAAAATCAAGTATGTTTCTCTGGGATTTGAGGATTCTGAGATGTTAGTTGTGGAAGCTGGAAGGAGAAGTAGTCACCCCAGGGCATGAGTTTTTCTCTGTGTGTGACAGGGTAGTAATACCCTTCTAGATCTGTGTGATCCAGGCCCTTCCACTCAAGTCCATGCACTCATCCAAGAGTGGTTTGGGGCTCTGTCACCCAACTCTGTAGACTGGAATTAAAGCCCCAAATAGCCAGCCACCAACATGACAAGGCTTTGAACTCTTACCCTAGCTAAGTACTTTATATGAATTTTCCATACCATTCCAGTATGTCTCAAACCCACTGCTGTCAAGTCGATTCTGACTCCTAGTGACCCTACAGGACAGATTAGAATTGCTCCTTAGAGTTTTCAAGGAGCACCTGGTGGATTTGAACTGCCAACCTTTTGGTTAGCAGACATAGCACTTTACCCTTACGTCACCAGGGTTTCCAGCATGTCAGTGTTTGATTTAACGTAGATCTTTTTCCCTCTAAACCTCCTGTTGTTGGTACTGATTTTCAGTGTGTTTCCATCTTCCATATCTGTTCCATTTTGCTTAGAGAGAGGTAAAGTACTTTGCCCAAGGTCACACAGCTGGTTCCGGGTTTAGAACTCTGATTACCTAGTCTGTGCTCATGCTAATTTCACTATTCTGTACTGTACTCCTAGTGACTAGAACAGTGCCCAGCAGGTGCTCAGTATGTAGGTGCTGAATGGTTTATATTGGAGAGAATTGACATCCCACGCCGAGAACCCAACTCTAGGCACCTGAGCTGCCTGAGTCAGAGATGTTTTAGTCTGCTGGTGCTGCTTTAACAGAAAGACCAAAAGTGGATGGCTTTGAAAAGAGAAGTATTTGTTCTTTCGCAGTACAGTAGGCTATAAGTCTGAATTCAGGAAGCCCTCTTTGGGCGTAGACTTTCCCCCTTTGTTGGCCTTGGAGGAAGCTCTGTTCAGTCAGTCTTTGGTCAGGGAGCGTCTTGGCACAGGAACCTCAGGTCTGACGGCCACACTTTATCTAGGTGCCGCTTCCTTGTTAAATGAGGTTCCCAAGTCTCTGCTTGCTTCTCTTTTATCTTGTCTGGGATAAAAGGTGGTACAGGTTACACTCCAGGGAAGCTCTTTATCTTGGAGCAGAGAGGTGACCTTAGGAAGGGTGTCACAGTCCCACGCTAATCCTCTGTAACATAATCCACTCTGTTAACCACAGGCAAAGAATAGAATTTAGAGCATACGAATATCACATAAAGGAGGACCATCACAGAACATGGGGAGTCATGACCCAGCCAAATTACTACACGTATTTTGGGGGGGGGACACAGTTCAATCCATGACAAGGGCCAAGTGTGGATTCTGGAGAGGTGGCAGAACCCAGGCTCCCAGACAGCCTGTGCACATCAGAAGAGCTGTCCTCTCCCTTTCTCCTATGTCCCTTCTGAACCTTGCAGTGTCATCCCACTGGTTAATTAGCAAGTCTTGCGTGTTCACTGGTTCTCCTGTCATATGGGGTCCTCTGGAGGACCAGTCCTGTGTTGAGCTCAGTTCCTTGTTCAAGAAGGTTGAACAAGTTGTTCAAATGCTGGTGGTTGCAGCATGAACACAGTGTTAAACGTGAGTGAGCGAGCAGTGGCGTTTCACCAATTGACCTGAATCTCAAGCCGGACGATACCAAGGCAGGACTTCTCACATCTGCCTCAACCAGGGCCAGGGCATGACCTTGAGAGCTAAGGGTGTGTTCCTGGCTTTGGGATCATTGCTGAGGAAGCTGGAGAGTCCCTACAGCCACCGTGCTGCCCCTGGGTCTCTCGCGCTGCCTGGGGAAGTCCTGCACCCTCAGGAGTACTTGGAACAACCCTCACATCCCAGCAAACTCAAGGCATCACAGGCTTTCTGAGCCCGGATGCGGAAAGCATGCCAGTTCAGAGCCTGTGAGACAAGTGAGGAACTGTAAAGGAATTGGAAGCTTGTTAATTTTCTAGGTTTCAGTGGTCATCAAGTGGAAAGGGGCTCTAAACATCTGGAAACAGAAATCTGGCCAGAGGGAAGGTAGGGGTGAGGATACAAATCCAGGCACCATTGTCCACAGTTCACTCCTCCACTCTCTTTTTTACCTGTAGCAGCCCAGATACAGAGGGAAACATTCTTGCTACTGTTGTAGGTAAGGTCTGTATCCTGAACAAAATAGAAATGTTTCACTAACCTTTACAGTAAAAGTTCTACAGCTGTTCATAGCACCTGTTTTTACCACCATTGATTCTGTTTAATTAATTTTACGTATTCTTTATTTCAGAGAAACTGTACAATTCCAGTGGTCGAGATTTAAGAAGGGCCCTTTTCTCTCTGAAGCAGATATTTCAGGTAAAAAAAAAAAACAAAAAAACAACTCTTAGGACTGTATTTTTGCACGATTTCATGAAATTAAATGTGGCCAAGTTTTTTATTATACATTTTACTTATTACAAAGAGAAAAATCTGGTTTATCAAGTAAATTAGGTAGGTCATAATGTCTGTTGAGAATTTTTTTCACCATATCAAATATTTCAAACATAATAAAAAGTAAACTTGATCAAATCCTAATATGTTCCATGTTTGTTTCAAACATTTAGAAGAAAAAATATTTTATAGCTGTAACTGAAGTCCTCTGTTCTGTTCCGCAGCATCAACCACCCTGATTCATCCCACTCACATCTGTTGGCCTCTGTCTGCTGAATGCTGAATTTGGTGTTTATCATATCCATGCATGTTTCCATACTAATGACAAATTTTCACCAACAGTATATGATATTGTTTGGCATTAACTGTATGTTTTTTATTTTATTTAATACAAGTGGAACAGCTGCATCCTTGACCAGCTCTGATCCACCATTCTTTTGTATGAATAAGAAGTAAGCTGTTTTATTCATTCTGATATTGACAGTTTGGCTGATTTCCAGTGTTTGGCTGCTGTAGACATGGCCCCATGTGCACACGTGGAAGTCCCTCCTCTGGGTCTCTGCCTTGTACACCTCTTCTAAGCTTTCTCTCTATCCTTACCTTGAGTAAATCAGAGCCTAGGGAAAGGGCTAGGACACGTGTGTAGCCATGCTGCAGGACTGCTACCCATGTGTGACCTCAGAGGAGAGACAAAAAGAGCTAGGGGAGGAAGATGAGGTCACCAAGCTCAGGCAGGCTCAGGAGATGGCTTCATGGAGAAGATGACATTTGCATGAGTTTGTATCAGTCAAGGGTCAGTGTTCCTTTCTGTTATGATTTTGGACTCTAGGCTACATTCCCTTTCTCCCCAGTTCCTGTCTTACCCACATCCCGAAGAGATTTGCTTTGTTGGTGGCAGTTGTAGTGGCAGTCTCCTTTATGGATTTCTGCTTCTCTAAGGGGCAGTGGACCAAAAGAGAGACCAAAAACCATCCCCACAGATGTATGTTCTCATTCCATTCTTCCCTGGAACTTGCTCAGTAACTGTCATCCCTTTCCCAGAGCAAATTCCCTCCTGAGTTCCCCCATTTCTGGATGTCAGTCTTGTCTTTTCTGACAACTCTAGGTTTGAATCTGGCTATCATTGCTGCCCTGTGGTACACATCTCAGAAATGCCTTGGGGTTATTGAATAGCAATCTAACTTGCTCTGTTAATTTTCATTAGATAAATGCACAATTAAAAAAGAAGCAGCAGCCAGTCCCTGTTGCAAAAAATGTCAGTTATTTTGTAAATAGATGGAACCACTTGCAAGATTGGTCAGTTTAGTCCAGTTAGGAGATTGGTCATTTACTATGCAAATAAGGTGTGTAAAACTCACCCAGTAGGACTGAGCCAATTGTCTATATAAGGAGCCAACCCCACAGAGATAGTGAAGAGGGAAGAAGAGGCAAAGAGAGCAAAAGAGAGCCGAGTGCTTTTGGACAGAAAGTGTTCCAGTGGAGCTAATAGTACTGTGATATGGTCAAGGGCTGTAGCACTAAAAATGCGCAGAGTTGAGAGAGAGAATCAGAGAAAGAGACAGAGAGCTGTTCTACACTGAAGAGGGACGCGTTCCAGACATTGCTTGTGTGCTTCTCCTGTTCCTGCTACTTCCAGTTTAATCCTGATCCCATGTTGCTTCTTGTTATGGATTGAATTATGTCCCCCAAGTATATATTGTAAATCTTAACTCCTGTACCTGTGGTTATAATTCTGTTTGAGAATGGGTCTTTGGTTATGTTAATGAGACAGGATTAGAGTATATCTCGAGTCAGTCTTTTCTGAGGTATAAAAGAGATTCAACAAGCAAGTGAGAGAAGCAGAGATAGTGAAAGAGAATTGCCTAGACACATAAAGATTGCTGAGGATCAGAAGCTCAGAAGAGACAAGGACCATCCCCCAGCATCAACAGAGAGAAAAAGCCTTCCCCTTGAGCCAGCATGCTGAATTTGGACTGCTGGCTTTCTAAACTGTGAGGAAATAAATTTCTGTTTGTTAAAACTGTTCACTTGTGGTATTTATAACAGTACAAGATAGCTAAGATACCTCACTAATATACTATGTAACTGTAAATACAGTTCATGATTTCTGTGAGCAAGTTACTAAACTCCACCAGAAGAGGAGGAGAAGATGAGAGTGGTGGATACCAGAGATGATGGAGTGGTATAGCAGCTTAGAAGAGTTGGAAATCTGGGGCGTGTTGAACCTCTGCCTCGTAGGAACCAGCTTTATGCTTGTTCTTCATTAGTGAAATGATATGCAGAGTTTTAAAGTGCATGATAATGAAAGTCTAGATTGCCTTGAAGAGACATTGGTGGAATTATGGACATCAAAGACAATTCTGGTGAGGACTAGGAAACAAGGAGAGCTGATACGCTGGAGATGGCACCCAGGGTGAGAAGCAGCAGCAGAGAGGCAGCAGCAGCAGAAATGGGAGACCAGTGTGAGACAGCACTCTCTCAGGGAGAGAGCTGAGAGTGCCTTTGCACAGGAGGCCTTCTGGTGGAGTGGGCTGCCACCAGATGCTTATTGGTGAAGCTAGACTTTGTGACAGACACAGAGCAAAACAGCTGAGTGCCTCCAGAGCTGAAGTTTACTGGTGGAGTGAGGTACCTCCAGGCCCTTATCAGTGGGACTAAAGAGCTTTGAAACACTTACTGTGGCAGGGTAGCTGTAGGTGGAGAGGGCCAAGAGGCCAAGGAACCAGGAAGCAGAAACTGCAGAGGCAGGGAACACAGGAAGCAGAGCTGTCTCAGTGTCAAAGAATTGGGCTATGACCTTTGAGGTCTCAAAGGGTGGAGTTGGCCCTGAGATTAGCTGGGAGAATGGAGACCTTATACCACCAAGAAAGCAACACCAGGAGCAGAGCCCATTCTTTTGGGCTCAGGGTTTCTGTGCTAAGATATTCCTAGACTTGGGGAAGATTGATGAAAAGGGCCTTTCTTCAGAGCTGGCAGAGAGAGAAGGCCCTCACCTGGAGTCTGAATTTGGATTTCTAGCCTCCTAGAGAATAAATTTCTCTTTGTTAAAGCCATTCACTTGTGGTGTTTCTGTTATAGCAGCATTAGATGACTAAGACAGTCATCATTTTGGTGGTGATAGTGATGTTACTATTCTGGGATTGGTATGTATGTGTGTGTGTGATTTTTATTTTGCTATTTCTAGGATTCTTACAAATTAAGATTCTTGGTGTGTGAAGAAGATGATAGAAAAGTAGAAGAAGTTAAGTTACAAACTCTATTTCTCTGAGTTTAACTGGAAATATCAGAATGAAACCTGGTGCATTTTACCATAGCAAATGACATTTCTAGCTCTGTCTGCTAAAAGGACTAAAATAAACTTGGAGCAGCTTATCATATGGTGAGCAAGGAAAATATCACTATTACAGAGGTCAGTGCCAATAGGACTCAGGAGCCAATTGAAGGGTCTCCCTACTGCTGATTGGTTAAAGATGGGACAGTGTAACGTCCATAAGGATGTTAGCTGCAGTAGATAGAAATATGTCAGATAAGGTTGAATAGGTGAACTCAAAATGATTCTGAAAATAATTGGGTTGGTCACCGTTGCTAAGATATTAGTAAAGCAGCTAATTTTGAAAATTAGTACATAAAAGAATCTCCCATTTTCTCTTATCTTTTCCTCTGTCAACTTTAAAGTAATCATACAGTGGTTGGAGAGGAAATTTTGTTTGTGTAAGTACTCTAGCTACTAAGTAAGAAGGAATAATAGAATATTGGCATTTTATCATTCTAGTAAATTAATGGTTCTAGATATTGAGCGTGTGACATCATTAAAATGAGATGCAGCCAGACACTTTGTGCCTTCTGAAAGAAATATACACACAACCACTGATGGTGGCCCACATAAAGCCAACAAAATTCGCCCTGGATCCAGTCCTGCCTCTACATGCAGTAACTACTTCATGAATTCTCTAGGAGACAGGCACATGTTAAACTACATCATTTAATCTGGATTTTGTGCCACTCCACAGGACAGATAACCTTTCTTTTGTACATAAATTTCAAAGGGAAAAGGACTTGGAGAAAAGTTACTAATTAAAAGATATTTAATAGTCGTATCAGCTTATTGCCATATGTAGATCTTATTTGGATCCTAATACAAACTGTAAAAAACAATATATCTATGAGATGGTTATAAATTAGAAAATATTAAGAAAGTGTTAGTTTTATACTTAGATATTATAGATACATGTTTCAGAGAAGAGTTTCTATATTTTGGGGGCTAGATATTCAAATATTTAGATATTAAATAGTGCAATATTTGGGATTTACTTCAAAATAATGTAGTGGGAAAGGCAGGAATATAGTTGAAACAGGACTGGACTGAGCTGCTTGGTACCTGGGGTTCACTGTTTGTATATGTTTACTGCTTTCCTTGATAAAAAGCCAAAAAAAGTGTATTTTAAACAAAATTAGATTTTTGTGACACATCCCCTTACTAAGCTCACTCCATGATGTGTGTTCTCCTAATTCTTGGGACAGTTATTTCTACGTTTTATTTACCAGACAGGTGTTTTTGAGTGGCCTTGTATCAGAACTCTGTAGGCCAGGAGAGGGACTTGAAGGAAGTGTAAGAAGGTCCTTGTTAACCAGAAGTTTATCATCTGTTTGGAAGACCACACATGTGCACAAAGCAGCTCTAAACCACAGCAGAGCATTGCACCTGACTCTGAGGGCCAGTGGCAGAGCTACCTTCCCCGGGCCCTGGGGTTAGCACCTCCTTCACCTTTGTGCTCTCCAGATATGAAGAATCTTCTGGAAACGAGGCTGGAAAGACCTGTAAAACAAGGACTTCAGTCATGGGGATTGAGGTGGCTATTCCTTGATTAGTAAGAGGCATTGAAAAACTTGATCACATGACTTATGGAAAATTTTGAAATGCAGCAATAATCACTTATTAGTTATTGCTGACATTTCGATTTTATTTTAGTTTGAAACTGGCATTTTAAAGATCATTCCTTAATGCTGTAGTTTTAGGATGTGTGTTAAAAATCTAATACACTGGCAGTTATTCAGTTTATTATTCATAAATTCATATTTCTAACCACATTATCTCTACACATGTATATAATCTTTAGTTAAGGTTCTGAATTATTTTTATAAGCACTGTCTCGCCTGTTCATCCCTCCCTCACTGCCCGTGCCTTTGCCAGACAGTAAATTCTCTGCTATATTAATATTGGCGATTAGCAGAGGAGTTTCTTGAGAGCTCTTTTTCACTTTTTCTCTGTGAAGTCATGTGTGAATCTAGTTTTAGTTAAAGTAATAAACATTTGTTACATGCTTGGAAAAACTTTCTGACGAGACATGAGCTCATCTAAATGTTCGCTTTTCACATATGCTGGTGGAAAAGGATATGGAGGGAAAGAGAACTATTTTTTATTTCCTTTTTACATAGGAGTGTAAAGTAATTTTCCAAAAAGTTGTGATAGCGTCCTATTTTCTCTTTTTTCCAAAGCCATGATTATCTTAAATGTCTGAGCTAACACAGCTGTCTTTCATTACCCCGCCCCCAAGGGCCCTCTCTGAGCATACATAACCCTTTCTTGGTTCAGGGGAAGCCTATGCCCTGCCTGCCCACATTTCACTCAAGTGCCCCATCCATATAATTGGAAAATGCCATAAAATCAAAATAAGGGGCTGATTTCATGTAGGGACAAGGAGAACCATGCCAGTGTGTCTAAATTACTTCTCTTTTGAAGATAAACCATGGCTACTGACTACTCCTATAATAATAACCTTTCATTATTCCATTAAGCTTTCTACTATTTACATCATTGAGGTTTTTTATTTTCGCTTTGTTGTTATAATTTAAGATGAATGTTCCAGCCTTATTCTGGATGCATTTGAGACAAGGGTACTGTCCAACTTAGGAAACCTCCTAAAAGAGCAGTGAAAAAAAAAATTAAAAATCCGTGTTCATAGAACTCCGCAGAAGTGGGTGCTACAGAAAGATTCCTGGGTTGGGGTTCAGAAGGCGTAGGGGATGGCCGGATGTCATTAGGTGATCTTGGCCACATTTTTTGGCCATGCTGGAGTCTTGATGTCTGTATCTGTAAAGAGAAGGCAAGATTAGGTTAGTGGTTCTCAAGCTATTGCCTTTGGAATTACCTGGGGATTTTAGTAGCAAAACCAGTGACATTCTGATTAAATCAGTCCAGGTGTAGCCCTGCTTCTGATTTGTTTTAAAGGAATTCTCATACTCAGTAGGCAGGACTGCTGATCACCCCAGAATCTCTTGGAGGATTTGCTAGATGCAGATCTCAGATCTCCCTGGGCCAGCAGTGTAGAGTTTCCTATTTGGAGTGAGGCCAGAAAAATCTGCATTTCTACAAGTTCCCAGGTGCTACTGATGCTGCTGGTGTGGAGATTTCACTTTGAGGGACATAGGAGTACATGCCTGGGTTAGACAGATGGCTGCTGAGACTCTTTTCCTGTCCTGCCTTCTGTGACCAGGTCTGTCACCCCCCAGAGCCAGCTCTTTAAGGAGCTGTGTGAAGGGCCTATCCTGTGCTCTGCCTCCTCCCTTGTTCTCATAGCAGCGCTGTGCAGGATGTTAGACTGCTTGCTTATGTCCTCAAAGACGTTAGTACAACTCTTGTAACCAGCATCTCCGTTAGTTGCTGTCCAGTCCATTCCAATTCATAGTAACCACATACGTGTCGAAGTAGAGCTGGGCTCCATAGTGTTTGCAGTGGCTGATTTTTCAGAAGTAGATTGCCAGGCCTTTCTTCCAAGGTGCAAACATTGAACTTTTTGTTAGCAGCCGAAAGCATTTGTGGTAACTAATCGTTGTGGACATCGTCTAGGGTACTCAAGGGGCTTTAAATCCTTCACTTGGTGATCTATTTTGCAATAAAGTATTTCCTGTAGTTAAAACCCATTAAGATTCATGTGGTCAGCCTGCAGAGACCTGGGAGGGTAGGAAGCCTAGTAATTTCTGAAGAATGCGAAACAAAGCACTATAAATACTACTGACCTCAGGGGATTCATTTGCTTTATCTTTATTAGATTGCCCAGAAGGCAGTAATTGGTTTTTGGTGAACAACCATGTGAAGAATAGTTGTAAAGTTTGTCTGGCAACAGTTAGGACGTCTCATTTGGATACAGCAGAACCAACATTAGGTTTTGCTTTTAGCGGTAGAGTTACGGCTTCAAAGGTTGTATGAGCACAACTTAAACAACACAGCCCGGATGGAGAGGGACAGGGGCAGCATGGAAGTCTTGTTTCATTTATGTCTTTATCTTTCCCACCAGGATGACAAGGATTTGGTGCATGAATTTGTAATGGCTGAAGGTCTGACATGTCTGATTAAAGTGGGAGCCGAGGCTGATCAGAACTATCAGAACTACATTTTGAGGGGTAAGTCATGACTTGCGGGTGGGGGGCATGCCTTTGCCAGCCTCTGGAAGAGAGGTTTTGTTCACTTGAGGGATTTGAGTATTGAGAGTCTTTTCTTTGTTTGTTTTTTTGGAGACTTGGATTTAGGAATAAGGGGGTAGTGTTACCCTGCAACAAATGATTAGGTTTTCTCGATTGCTACTGATCATTGAGTGATACACCTTGTTTTACTGACTTGCGACTGGAATCTCATCTGGGTTATTAAAGAATCTGTCTTACTTGGTGAGGAAAGGGTTGCATTAAGTGTGCAAGTATCAGGCTTTTTTTTACTAAGGGGCGTTGAGTTGACCTGACTCGTGACTCCTGGTGACCCCACACTGCCCACTCCTAAGTTATTGCTCTGATCAGTTCTGGATCAGACTGTTGGAGTCCGTGGTGTTTTTTTTGGCCCATTTCCAGAAGTAGTTTGCCAGCCCTTTCCTTCTAGTTGTTGTCAGTCTCAAAGCACCACAGAAGCTTGTTCAGGATTAGAGCAACAGGAAGGTTTCCACTGCATATGAGGGGATTTGGCCAGGAATTAAACTCTAGTCTGCTACATGGAAGATGAGAATTCCACTACTGAGCTGCCAGTGCCTCTGCATGTCAGCAGCAAAGCTACCCAGAACCAAAACAGACCCATTTATTTCTTGAAGAAAAAAAATTCCTTCAACCTGTTTGTCACATGGGGCACTTGTCAGAAGTGCATGTTCCTTTCGGTTCTGACCCTCCGTAGGTCTGCAGTAGGCCTGCTATTGCTGTTGCTATGTGCCTTTGGGTTGATTCTGAATTACAGTGACCCTATAGGGCAGTGTAGAACTGCTCCTTAGGGTTTTCTAGGTTGTAATCTTTACAGGAACAGATCACTGGTCTCTTCCTCCATGGAGTGACTGGTAAGTTTAAACCACTGACCTTTAGGTTAGTAGTCAAGCACTTAAACAATGCATGACCAGGGCTCCGTGGTCGTGTAGGAGATCTTCAGTTAGAGAGGTTGTCAGTAGAAATGCTTTATGGTATGTATAGGAAAGTTAACCATAAACTAGTCATCCTGCTGTGTTGAGTCCAAATGTTGTTGTCTCCTCTGTCTGAAGAGACAGGTACAGGCCTTAATTTTCATCCTAGTGTTTCCATTTATGGAAAACCTAGTGGCA
The DNA here is from genome assembly GCA_028571685.1 of Heterohyrax brucei. Lineage (NCBI taxonomy): Eukaryota > Metazoa > Chordata > Mammalia > Hyracoidea > Procaviidae > Heterohyrax > Heterohyrax brucei. Next base: position 46,158,314 of record CM053152.1, read on the forward strand.
TAGTGATTAAGTGCTATAACTGCTAATCAACAGGTCAGTAGTTCAGAGCCACCACGCACTCCATGGAAACCTTATGGGGCCATTATACTCTGTCCTACAGGGTTGCTGTGAGTTGGAATTGACTTGATGGCAATGAGTCTGATTTGATTTTTAGTTTATTTCCATTTACATTGCTTGACAGCACTTGGCTTGGCTTGGTCCAACACCTAGAATAGTAGACTGCACAGAAATAAAGGGGGAGGAGAATCATCCTCTGTTTTCCCAGTTGTTTAGAATATGGACATTTGTAAGTTGAAGCATGTTGAAACACAGGTGCTCAAGGCCAGGTACGCAGGTTTGAGATTTGGGCAGACCACGTAACAGAGGCTCACCTGGTGTGGTCATGGCAGATTTATTGATGCCTGGGCTGGAGACAGGTACAACATTTAGTGGGCAGCAGGCAGGCAAGCAAGCATACACACACACCCAGGCAGCAGCAACAGGACACTGCAGGCCGTGCTTCATGGCACAGTGACCTTATATGCTAGTTTTACACAAAGGTGGTTGGCTGCCAAATTAGAGCCCTCAAGGCCAAAATAGGCGTAAACAGGGTATGTCATACTGCTGTGTCACTTTTATGCAGGAAGCCCATATAGAGTCAGAAGGCCTGAGCAAAGACAACCTTCCATATTGTCCCCACAAACCACATAGGAGAAAAATACCTAAAATGGCCTAATTCTGAGTAATAAATCCAAACAAAAACCAGTGTTTTCTGTTAATGTCTAAATATATCATTTTAACTTACCAAAAAAGTCATCCCCAGCATACAGACCCTCAAGAACTAAAATCAGTGTAACTACATGATTGTCCGTCTGACCCTTCCCTAGGAGTGTCTGTGTGTTTTTATAGAGTGGACATCAGTGTTGTTATTAGGTGCTGTTGAGTCAGTTCCAACTCATAGAGACCCTATGAACAACAGACTGAAACATTGCCCGGTCTTGTGCCATGTCCACAATTGTTTTTATACTTGAGCCAATTGTTGCGGCGACTGTGTCAATCCATCTTGTCAAGGGTCTTCCTCTTTTTCGCTGACCCTCCACTCTACCAAACATGATGTCCTTCTCTGGGGACTGATCTTTCCTGACAACATGTCCAAAGTATGTAAGATGCAGTACTCCAAAGGAGCACTTTGATTGTACTTCTTCCAGAACAGACCTGTTTGTTCTTTTGGCAGTCCATGTTACATTCAACATTCTTCTCCAACACCACAATACAAAGGCATCAATTCATCTTCTGTCTTCTTTGTTCATAGTCTAGCTTTCGCATGCATATGATGTGATGGAAAATACCATGGCTTGGGTCACACTCGTTTTAGTGTTCAAGGTGACATCTTTACTTTTGAATACTTTAAAGTGGTCCTTTGCAGCAAATTTTCCCAGTGCAATGCATCTTTTGATTTCCTGACTGCTGCTTCCAAGGGCATTCATTGTGGACCCAGGTCAAATAAAATCTTTGGCAACCTCAGTCTTCTCACCATTTATGACAATGTTGCTCCAGTTGTGAGGATTTTTGTTTTCCTGATGTTTAGGTGCAATCCATACTGAAGGCTGTGGTCTTTGATCTTCATCAGTAAATGCCTCAAATCTTCTTCATTTCCAGCAAGTAGGGTGGTGTCGTCTGCATAACGTAGGTTGTTAATGAGTTGTCCTCCAATCCTAATGCCTCATTCTTCTTTTTATAATGCAGCTTCTCGGATTATTTGCTCAGCATACAGATTAGAAAGATATGATGAAAGGATACAACCCCGACGCATACCTTTTCTGACTTTAAACCATGCAATGTTCCCTGTTCTGTTGGCACAACTGCCTCTTGATCCATATACAGATTCCTTAAGAGCACAGTTAGGTGTCCTGGAATTCCCATTCTCTGCAATGTTTGCCACAGGTTAGTGTAATCCACACAGTCAAGTGCTTTTGCGTAGTCAATGAAACACAGGTAAACATCTTGCTGGTATTCTTTGCTTTCAGCCAAGATCCATCTGACATCAGCGATGCTATCCCTGGTTCCACATCCTCTTCTAAACCAGCTTGAATTTCTGGCAGTTCCTTGTCAGTGTATTGTTGTAGTTGCTTTTGAATGATCTTGAGCAGAATTTTACTTTTGTGTGATACCAACGATATTGTTAGGTTATTTCTACGTTCAGTTGGATCACTTTTCTTTGGAATGGGCATAAAGGATGTCATTGTAAGCATCTTCATTTAAGACAGTGCTTGATATGATCAGCCACTTATATCAAAAGAGCAAAACTTTGTTAGAAGTACCCAGGAGACTTCGGACTGGGTCTCATCACCACCTGTAGCAGCAATGGAGGTTGGGAGAGTATTTGGCTTTCTGAACCCCACGTGGGAGGCAGTAGGAGAGAAAGCCATGGCTTTGAGCCTGACATTTATCATTGTCCATTTCACAGAAAGAGTTAGAAAGAGAACTTTCAGTATAGCAAAAGAAAGATCTTTCTAGCTGAGGAGCAGTGCAGTAGTTTGCTTGGGAATAGTGAGTGCCTCACCAGTGACAGCTGCATACTACTGGGAATTGCTGTACAGGCGGCATTGTAGGCCTAATGGCTACACCAGTTCCCAAAAGGTGCCTTGTGTGAATCGTACTTCCTGTCAGTGAAAGAGGGTGTTGTCCTAGCATACTTCAGCTGGGCTTTCTACCTTAGTGAATGCTTTTTGTTAAACTGGCAGTGGGCTATTCATTGACAGAGTTCTCATCTGCATCAGAAAGGTGCCAAAGGCAATTACGGAATGATTAAGAATGAGGGGAGAGCCCTGTCAACCACCTGCTGCTTCTGTCCTTGCAAAAATTGCTGCCCAGATTAAGGCCCCCACTGCACACAGCCTTCCTCACAATGTGAAGGGGCCCCAGGTCTGCATATTATCATCAGAGTGTCACCTTCCTACTTTGATTTCAAATTGTGCCCATCCACTGGAGACAGGGAAGCTTGCCACATGATGTCTGGAAAAGGAGGAGCCACTCACTCTCATTCGGGTTGCTCCACCATGCCCTGCTTTCTCTGGAGTGCAGACGCTCTTGCATGCCTGCCCCACATCTGCCGAGTCTCGGGAGGCTCTGGGTAATCAGAGCACTGTGTGCAAGCATCAGCACATCTGAGCAGAACCTGGGCCAGGAATGTATGTGGTGAGGCATGCAGATGACAGATTCCTGGTGTGTGACTTTTGTGTTTTTACACAAGGAAACCACCCTTCTTCCTAAGCCCACAGATTCCCCTTTGTGACACCGAAGAACTCACCTCAGTGTCTTCAGGTTGCAGTGTTGAAGACAATGTTGAAGACAATGTATTCTAAGATCTCAACCAGCTTTAAAAATTCTGATACAGACTAAAGATGTATTCACTTAATTGCACATTGTCAAGCAGCTGTTGACAATGTGCAATTAAGTGAATACATCTGATTCGACTCTCATCCCACGATGAGGTGGGCTGATGGTCAGAGTGCTCTGGAGAAGTTACCCATGGTAAAGTTATCTCAGGTGTTGTATTCTTGTGTGAGTTCCACACACCCAAAGAAAGCAAGAACTTTTGGAGAAGCCAATATGTTTCCCCCGCTGTGCTTTTAATTTATCTTTAAAGTTTTTGTACTCAGCACCCTGTCAGCTCTGGTTTTTAAGACCCAAGGATCTGCTGCTGTTCCTTTAGAGTGTATCAGCTGGGACGTAAAGATAGGTTTTGAGTTACAGTGGAGCCAAGTACACCCCAAAATGTGAGTCGGCTGCTGGGATGAGGTCTTAAGTGCACAACATGTAAAAACAATATTTATCTGACTTACTATTCTTGGGTGGGTATTACCTAATGATCTAAAGTTTTTGGTGATAGCCAGTATTTAATGTAAATCTGCTGGGGAATTTTGTAACTCACAATTATTCTAATTGAAGTAGGACCTAGAGTATTCCTGGGATCTTGAACTTCGTACACATGTCGCTGAGCCTTTGCTGTGGCAGTGCCTCACTCGGGTCAGGTACTTGGGGACAAAGCAGTGGTCCACCCGTGCCCTGGAGAAGCTTGTGTGAGGTACTGGGCATGGCACATTGGAAATGTATGTCGCATATGACTTACATGTTTAGAACTTGTATATAGGTGATAGTGAGGGAGTGAGTGGTGACTCAGTGGTAGAATTCTCATCTTTCATGTGGGAGACCTGGCTTTGATTCCTAGCTAACGTATTTCATGCACAGCCACTACCGTCTGTCGGTGGGGGTTTGTGTGTTGCTGTGATGCGGCAGTGTTTCAGCAGGGCTGTCAGACCGAGATGCGGGCTGGGAAGAAGGGCCTGGTGATCTGCTTCTGGAAGTCAACTCATGAAAACCCTGTGGATCACAGTGGTCTGGCCTGGGGATGGGGCAGGACTAGGCAGCGGTTCTTTCCCTTGCGCATGGGGTTTCCACAAATCAGCCTCTGGCCCAGTGCAGCTTACAACAACATAGAGAAAGTATGCCTTGGTGGAGGGAAAAAAAGAGATAAGTGGGAACAGTAGTGTCAGTTACTCTTTCTGGCTGCACATGAAGGGAAACTATGTTTTAAGGGCTTGTTTTATGTGGGGAAATTTGTTGGGATTATTTTGCCTAAAGTAAAAATACCTGTTAATCGTAAAGCATCTTTAGTCTGTATCAGAATTTTTAAAGCTGGTTGAGATCTTAGAATACATTTTCTTCAACATTGTCATTTTAGAGGGAAACTGTAGATATTTTGCTTGCTTAGGCAATACATTTTTAAATTGTTTTTAAAAATGGTTGTCAACACTTAAAAATTGTGAGATTTTCCACTAAAAAATCCAAATTTCACGCTTTTTCAGAAACAACTGGGAGCAGAAATTTTTAGTGTCTTGCCAAACAGTGTTCAACAATATGACACTATAAGGTTCATTTTTTAAAAAAAAAACAAACCCACACATATAAGAGGATCTCTTAATGAGGCTAAGGACTTCCATTTGGATGGTTTTTGTCTTCATCCTCATAACCAGAAATCGAAATATTATGGACAGCAAAAACTATATAATGTTAGCAAGAGAACAGCAGTACAGAATGGTCAAATAGTAATTAAAGCAACATCCCCATCTGAGAAAAATATAAAGTCTGTCGATCTATGTTTTAGGGCAAAGCAGTAGAATAGAAGTTGGCTTCTGCTATAGGTGGGGAGGGACGACAGGAACCTAATGGTGCCAGGAGGAGGAAATGAAAGCAGAAGGGGAGAGCTTCTTAACTTCCTGATTCAAAGTTAGGTCTTCAGCTGATGTTCAAGAGTCTCAGACCAGTTTGCCACTCGGCATCCATCCTGACTCTTCTTATGCTTGTCCTGTGTCGCACCCAATTGACTCAGAGGAATTGTACCTCTCTCTTGCCTCCTGCTGGGGTGCCTTCTGCTTGTAGTCAGGACTTCAGGGATGACTCGCAGTAGCCCTGTGGCTAGGCTTTGGGGTGGATGATACACCTCCCCTAGTGTCCTGGAGGTGTCGTCAGTCTTGTGGCTCGAGAGCAGTGTCCAGAATGGAGCCATTCTGTGCTTGATATGTCTCTTCTCACTGAGCTGGTACAACGGCAGCTGTTCCTGATGAGTAATAGTGTTTAAAATTTGTATGAACATTCAAAAATTGTGAGATTTGACAAAGATAATGATTTCTGGGTTCTCTTGAAAAAGCTCAAGCCAACACCTACCCTCATTTGTGCCTGGCCACAGCTAACTGGAACTGATAGAAGCAGCTCCCTTTATGTGGGCATATAGGTTTTGTTTACCACAAAACCGTAACGTAATCCCTGGGCTGCTCCATTTAATTTTGCTGCCTCTCTGCCTCATAGTGCTTAAACTTGAGACCTCTGATTAATGACGTTGTAATCTGTGACATGATAATTATTGTTAGATAAAGGAGAAGAGCACAGCTTTCTTATACCAAAGCATAGTTATGATCTCACTGCCTCTTTGAGTTTGGGTCTCAAATCCAATACACAGTAGGCTTTTTATCCCCTTTAGGCATTTCTCAAAAAACATAAATCTCAGCACTCTGCCTGCTCCCTTATCAAAGGCCTTACACAATTACTTAAACACAGGGAACCCTCTTGGCACATGGTCATTGCCGCCCCAGCAAGCTGAGCTTGGGAAGCAACTGAGAGTACGTTGAGAACATTCTGGTTGAAAACTCGGTACATTGGTTGAACCTGCAACATGGTAACAGTGAAGCTTTCATCTGAATCCTAATTTGTGTGCCTAGGAATCTGTGACAGAAAGTCTTTATTGTCCACTTGTCAAAGGAAATATCAGAGTGAGTTGTAGTGATCGGGTTGTCAGAGTGCCAAGGCCTGGGGAGAAAAGCAGCCTCACGTGAGCCTGAATTGACTCGACGGCAATGGATTCGGTTTGTTTTTTTCTTAAGTGCACATGCCTGAAATGAAAATGGAGTGATGTAAATTTTTTTTAAAATGGCAATGTCTTTTGTATATTTTTCTTATAGTGAAAGTTGTGATCACTCTCTGCGTGAAAGCAAACAGCCTAAAAAGTAGGGGGGGGGGAGACACCCATAATCCTACCCATAATCAGAGACAAAAACCATTTTCTGTGTGTGTATACGTGCTTGCAGAGGTCCCCGCATGACACAAATGGTTTGCTTTTGCCTACTGAACAAAAGGTTGGAAACCCTGGTGGCATAGTGGTTAAGTGCTATGACTGCTAACCAAAAGGCTAGCAATTCAAATCCACCAGGCACTCCTTGGAAACTCCAAGGAGCAGTTCTGCTCTATCTTACAAGGTCACTGTGAGTTGGAATTCACTCACTGGCAGTGGGTTTTTTAAATCAAGAGGTTGGCAGTTCACATCTACCCAGTGTCACTGAAGAATGAAAGTCCGGTGATCTACTTCCCATAAAGATTATAGCTAAGAAAATCCTGTGCACAACATGAAAAATGTAATTAATGTCATTGAGTTGTAAAAGTGGAAGTGGTTATGTTGGTGGATGTCTTGATAATGTATGTTTGCACCACAATTAAAAAAAAAAAACAATAGAGTGGTTCCACTCTGTAATACACAGTTACCGTGAATAGGAATCAGCTTGAAGGCAATGGTTTTGGTATGTGACTGCTTTGAATATGTGTTTTACAAAGATGAAGCTATCCTGTGTGTACATTTTCAGCCATGCTCCTGGGAGCGACTTCCATCAGTTTCAGTGGCAGAGGAGTGGTTTAGAGTGTGGATTTTGGAAGTCCATAGACTGTGCCTCTGTCCTGATTTTGTGACATCTCTTAGACTTTGACACAATTATTCAGCTTCTTTAAACCTGAGCTTCCTCATCTATAAAAGAGAGAAAATATCTAACTTACAGGAGAGTTGTGAAGATTAAAGGGCATAGTAAACTCTAAATAAAACATTGAGTTGTAGCTGTGACAATTACTGTTAATATGAATGAGTAATATCAGTGCAGTAACCACTCTTGCACATGACTGAGTCTCAGGGAGTTATCCAGATGTTGCTTGCAGTGAAAGCCCCAGGGATTGAGCTGTTGGATTGGGAGGTAAGGGTCTTCCAGGGAGAATGTATGAATTTATGCTCCCGACTTCTCTGTTTCTACTCACCTACCACAGGTTTGGATTCCCAGGGTGGTGCAAAGGGTTAAGAATCTCAGTTGCTATCCAAAAATGTTGGTGATTTTGATTCCACCCCTAGGCACTGACTTAAAAGAAAGGTCTGATGACCTCCTTCCTTAAAAATTAGCCGTTGAAAACCCTATGGATGACCATTCTACTGTGACATACATAGGGTTGCTATAAATCAGAGTTGACTTGGTGGCAACTGGTGTTATTACCCAAGGTTCAGGATTGACATTCTTTGTAATCTTTGTTATTGCTGGTGATTTGGACACACTTAGGTTTTATGTTTGTCTGTAAATTTTATAGTCGCTGGAAAAAAAAACAACAACCTGGTGGTATGATGGTGTGGTGCTACAGCTGCTGTCTAACAGTTGGCACTTCTGATCCACCCACTGCTCCTTGGAAACTCTATAGTCACTGTGAGTCAGAATCAACTCAATGGCAATTTGTTTTTTGGTTAAAAAAAAAAGCAGTAGTTATAATTCTGGTTGTCAGTATGTTAAATGTCAATTAATTTGCAAAGGATTGCTGTCTTTATTTGACGATTCATAACTGTCTACAGTGTTTCTGGGAACAAATCCTTTTAGAGAACATATTCTCCAGCTAACGCATGCATGTCATATCTGTTTCTTCTCTCTTATTAAAAATTTTATGTATATCCCACCATGATTTTTGTGTTTTCCCCTGTTTGTTCATTTTTGAATCAGAGGTGTTATTTATCATAGGATAAAGGTCTTCTTCGCCTGACCTCCGTACTTTTTTGTGTCGGTCAGGACACGCTGAGGCCTGGGTCCCATATCCGTAGTGACCACTTGGTAAAGATAATGCCTTTCCTCTAAGATGATAGACATCTCTTTCTCTGTGTTTATATATTCGAAACCCTTCCTTGTAGTATGTGAGCTGGTAGTATGTTTGGTGGAGACATATACCATTAATTCAGTCATTCACCAGATGTGGTGTGTGGATCAGAGAGGTCTAAAAAGTTTGGGCTGCTCACAACCAAGAATGCACTCACAATGTGTTTAGACTCACTCGCCATGCATTTGTTTTCCTCTATAAACCCTGAACCAAACCCACTGCTGTCGAGTTGATTCCAACTCATAATGACCCTGTAGACAGAGTAGAACTGCCCCTTGGAGTTTCCAGGGAGCATCTGGTGGATTTGAACTGCTAACCTTCTGGTTTTCAGCGATAGCATTTAACTGCTGTGCCACCAAGGTTCCTTTATACTTGCTGGGTACCCTGGTAGTGGTTAAGTGCTGTGATTGTTAACTGGAAGATTGGTAGGTTAAATCTTTCAGGCACTATTTGGAAACTCCACGGGGCAGTTCCACTCTGTCTATAGGGTCACTGTGAGTCAGAATCGACTCAACAGCAGTGTTTTTTGTTTGTTTCTGTTTGTAGTTGTTGAACTTCTGCTTTTGGTGTCTCTTTTTCTCTTGACCCTGGATACACCCGTCCTCAGCCTGTCCTCTCTGCTCACTAACTGACAGTCCCTATTTGTTGGGGTTACAGCCTCCAGGTGGAACCAGCCACATTGGTGATGACTTCAGTCAGGGAGAGCAAGCCTCAGCCCGCTGTGCTTAGGGAAAGGGGCCAAGTCACTCTTAGTTACTGTCTTTGGTACATGGTGGCCAAAGTGCTAGCTGCAGTGTGCTCTGGGTATCCTGACAGGCCCATCCAGCCACTGTCTCTCCTGTATGAGACCTGCACCCATCTTAAAACGCTAGCTGGGTCGGAGAATAGCTGAGAGCTGCCCTTGTGTTGTCTTTCATCTTCTAGGCCATCTGGCCACAGGCCCAGAAAACGAGCTCAGACTAGAGCAGTTCACTGACCCCAGGATGCTGTGAACTTGTCTGGCTTTTCCCCTTTACGTTCAGCAACACTGCATTTCCCAGGAGCAGGAGTTAGGGAGCAAATTCCCAGTATTCACATTGGGCCTGCTGTGTCTGGTGCCTCTGACTGGCCCCCTCAAAGTCAGTGGTACACAGTTGAAGTACCCCTAGCCTTGGGGCTCATGGGATCTTTTCTCCACCTGTACTTCTCCTTGGTCCATAAGTGGATTTGTAGGAGGGTAGTTTGGAGACTGGGTGCTATCATCTTTTCTGTAAGTGCTGAAGTATGTGAATCATCACTACATGTACTCTGTGCCCTGTCATCACCTCACCCTGCCAAAATGCCTTGCAGGGGACGCAGGAGGGACATGGTGGGCCAGGTGGGTGAAAGAGCTCTTGCCAGGAGAAGTGAAGGAAGCCCAGAGGCAGAGCTTGGATGGGGATAGTGTCCTGAGGTGAGAGGAGGGCTGGGGTGCTCGGGGGGAGGCCGTATCACTCTGACTCCTTGTCCCTCACCGCGTTCTGCAGCAGGTATATTGGCTGTTAGTTTATAACTGGAGGTAGCTACTTCGGGCTTAGAAGACGATGTCGGTTCTCCTGTCACTCCTTCCCAAGGTATATCCCCCCCATAACTGGAGAATGTATGCCTTTTGATTAGTAAGGCTTTTCTTTCAAGTTTCCCTTTTTTTTAAAAAAAAAAAAGTAAAAATGCATTATTAACACTGTGGAACTCAGTATGCACTAAGTGATAACAAAAATACTCCATAACAGAAGCACTTCATGGTTCTATACATCTATAGGATATCATCTTGCTGACCTCTGGCTGGAGGAAGGGGAGTGGACGGAGAGGAGGGGAAAGGAGACTGTTGAGAGGATGAGACATGTATGGAGCAGAGAGGAGTAGTGTGCAGTCACCGGACAGGGAGAGCAGTGGAAGCTGCATATAGGGGGGCATGTAAATTTACATGTGAATGTACATTTTCACTCAGTTATGTTAAATAAAAATAAAAATAAAAAATAAAAACACTCCGTAACAGCCCTTATAAAGGCAGGCATCCCTGGCTAACACAATCTTCTTATCTGGAGTGTCATTAGTCTGACCCGCGTGAAACCTGTCGACTTGTTATTTATTTTATTTACAGAAATGATAGTCACAGGGTTTAGCTTAATACTTCCTCTTGAATTTAAAGTGGCTCATTCTTGTCTCGTTCTTGAACTGATGAGGTCCCTCTCTAAAGTTCACCCTATGTTACAGTCATTTCTCCAGAAACCCAGGATACCTTGCAGACAGCTGAAGCCCATTTGAGTCTGTGCAGTTGTGCCTCTGAGTACTTCAGCTCAAGGAACCAGGCTGTCACTGCCTCAGCCAAAGAGATTTTCTTGGAATTTATATCTCTGCTAGCACCCTCCATTTTCTTGCTTTTATCTGAGACAAGAAGTGGGAGACAAAATAGCAGGTTATTGGGCCATTCCCATACAGAGTGTGGAATTTTCCATGGCCAGTTCTCATTGCTCTCTGTTCATCAGGAAGTGTTTTTTTATTCATCAGAAGATGTAACGCTTTTCGTCCTGCCTTCTCTTTTCACTCTCATAGACTTTTCCAGTTGTTTTTCCTTGGTGATCACTTTATCTTACACATGCTTTTCTTTTATAGGACTTCAAGGTACAAATCTGGGTTTATGATAGAACAAAATGTCTTAAGCAAACCTTAAACCTGCCCCAAACAGGAGTGAAAACTATGTTCTTGGCAGGTGTTTGCTTGGAAAATGTCAGTTGGTGTGTTTCTAGATTCCTGCACTTTGGAGTCTTGAGGGCTTTTGGCAGATTGGGACGACCCCCTGGCTGGGTGCTGCTCTTTTTCTGACACTGTGGCTTCACTGTCATTCATGTGCAGCAGGAGACCCTCAACCACATCCTGGGTGTCTCCATCACCAGTGTCCCTTGTCCAAGCCTGATCCTTGTATTGTCCCAGCCCTGCTGGCTTGCCTGCTTCTCTGTTCCTCGTCTCAGCCAAGAGCAGAGTCATCCATCTCCTTGAAGCCTGGAGGCTCTTTGACTCCCCCACTCCCCTTTTTTACTCACTCTCTGCCCACCAACTGTCACATTCACTATCTTTCAAGTTCCTTCCCCTGTGTCTGCCCCAGTTCTTGTTCCAGAGTTCAGACCATCATTTGCTTCTTTTGATCTGCTGTATCAGCCTCCTAACCAGTGTTCCTACTTTCAGCCCTACCCCCATGTGGTCTCTTTTGTACGCTGTGAGCTGGGTGGACCTTCTGCGGGGCTCTTCTGGCCTCCTCAGTCCTTGAGGAGCCCCTGGTGGCTCTGTGTGGCCTCAGGAGGAGTCCTGGCCCTGCCACATGGGTAGAGCCTCCTTGATCCTGCTCTTGAGTACCAGTCCAGCCCATGTCAGCTGCAGACAGCTGTGTTTTCCCTTCCAGACCTGGGCATGTGCTTGGGCAGCCCTTCCTCACCTGGTTCACATGTTATCTCATGCTTTTCCTTTAGGAGAAGACCCAGATACTAGTCTCCAGGAGACCTTCCCTGACCCCGAGCAATTTGGCCCTCTGTTGGTACCCTAGTCTGGACACTTACATTCAGTAAGGGTAAATACTTGTTGAGCATCGTCTTTGGCCCAGAGACACTGTCCTAGTTCACTCACAGCACACTTGGCTGCCGTGTGTTGGCCTCCCTCCTTGATCTGACATCTTTGGTGCCAGGCTGTTTTAGAAGCTCAGGGCACTTGGCTGAATAGATGAGGGAACTTTTGCAGAGAAAGAGTACTCACCACCATATTTTTACATAGGTAACTGCCTTCCTCCCCTGTCCCCCACATGCACAGGGTATTTTTTTATAACCACATTATGCTAATTCTATTTTTAACAGCAGTATGTGAAAAATAAAAATGGCATAGCAGCACTTATAAAATACTTAAAGGGGTCAGGGTGGTTGACAAGCATAGACAGCTCATGTTATTTGCATAAAATGAGACACTTTTGAGGAAGCTGTTGGTTTGTATTAATAACTTGAAGGAGCTTAAATTTGCTGAACCTTTAGCCTACCAGATCTTTTTTCTGAGGTAGTATATAGCACAAGGGAAACCCTGGTGGTGTAGTGGTTAAGTGCTGTCCTGCTAGCAAACAGGTCAGCACTTTGAGTCCACCAGGGACTCCATGGAAACTATGGGGCAATTCTACTCTGTCCTGTAGGGCTGCTATGGCTTGGAAATCAACTCAACAGCAATGGGTTTCTGTAGCACAAGTCAACTTGCTTTTGCTATTTAGGTAGAAAAAAAGCCTAATTACTGAATTCTAGGGGGATAACTTTGCTCGTTCAGGAGTTCTCATGGTGTAGTGGTTAAGTGTTCATCTGATAACTGAAAGATTGGTGGTTTGAGCCTACTAGCTGCTCCATGGGAGAAAAGATGAAGCAGCCTGTTTCCATACAGATTACGGCCTTGGAAACTCTATGGGGTAGTTCTTTTCTGTCCTATAAGGTTGTTATGAGAGAGAATTGACTCGTCAGCAGTGGGCTGCTAGTTCAGAAATTCAAGATGATTGTGTGTATTGATTTTAAATATATCATATTTTCTGCAGATAAAATATATAAAAACATAAGTTATGCTGTATGATTTTTTTTTTGGTCTGGAGGAATTATTCACACACCTCTGAAGTGTATGGACTGTGAGTTTTTGGCGGCAGGAATGGTGTCAGTAGTGTTTTCACAGCCTTCATGGACCCAGCACCAACCTCGCCTTTGGTTCCTGGTAGTTAACTAATACTGATTTAAAACAAAAAAAGCATATGAGGAGAGTCTGTAGAGCTGTGCCACAAAGCTGTGTCCTTGGTCTTGTTCAGTGTTTTGTGAGTGAATGTGCTGTGTACTGACAACTGGGCACTGTGATCAGAATGTGTGAAACACAGGGACAGAAACAATACAATAACCGATTAAGTGTGCTTTGGAGGGTTTCCTGTTTGATCTGGTATCCTTAAGATCTCAACCACGTTATCCCTTGCTTCCTTTACTCTGCCTTTCCTTTTTGCAGCTCCTTAAAGCTAGATCGCTGAGGCCATTTGTATCCCAGGTAGGCTGCACCAGTTTCTGGAGTCTGTTTACTGGGTACCTACCTGCACAGAGTACCTCTGCCGCCAGTGCATTCCTAAATGCAGGCACTCTGGTTGCCCCAGAAATACAGCTCTACTCTTCCCTCCCTGGTGACCCTACCCTTGGGGCTGAGCTTGACCCTGCAGAGATTTAAATAGGGGGTGCACTTAGATGTAGTTAGAGAAGTGATGTGTTGTTTTTAGAGGAGGGGGCAAAGTTGTTGCATTTAAAGGCAGATTAAGAGCAATGAGTAGGAGTTATAGGAAAGTGGTTTTTGACTGAAGATAAACTCCAAGGAGAGAGTTGGAAAATTAGTTTATTTCTCTTGCCAATGTAAATGGATCAGTGGTAACTTTCTGGAGTGTTCTGTTGAGGATCTGAGACCACATCCAGCATCAGCAGGACAGAGCGCCTTGACTGATTAGTGATGTCTGTCTACAGTTGGAAGGTGGAGGGTGGGGGCAAGAATGCCGTAGATAGTATTTGCTTATTCTGGAGAATATTAGATATTTTCAGAATGCTTGTTGAGTTCATTGCAGACAGGTTTGTGGCAATTAGAGTTTTCACCCATGGAACAGAGCACAACTTTATGCTGGAAGTGCCTCAACAGAGCAATAGGACTGCTAGGCTGAGGGTAGGGTGCTGAACTTGGAGAGTCCTTCCAGTCACGAGGTTCTGGGATTCTGAGTAAATTGTAAAAAGCCAAAGATAAAAAGCAGAGCTGTTTGATCTCCCTGTTCTGAATACTCTGTATGAGCCATTATAGATTCCCCTCAGGTTGTCATCAAGCATATATTGTCCTGTTTCAGCTTCAAAGGCCATCTGGTTATATGACATTGACCCTAGCCAAGTCATTAAAGAGGAAGATGAACTGCTGTTAGTCATTGAGGGACTAGCATTCATGTTGATCTGCAGAAGTTCAAAGGATTAGCAGGGTGGCTGTTGCTTTACTTTCATGAATTCATACGCATATGCTAAGATCAGGGGCACAGGGGGCAGTGAAAGATTCTCTGCTTCTCCAGAGATATAAAGATGGGGCCAGTAGGGCTCACAGAAACACCATGATGTTGGACTCATTGGCCAAACCAAGCCGGGCTGAAGAAGCAGGTTGGTGACCTTGAGGAGAGTGCTCAGAGGCAGCCACCCACAGCTTGCTGGCTTCCCTTGTGTCTACCCTCCACTCCCAGCCTGGCCACCAATAGTGTGCTGTTCCACAGTCCTCTTGCAAATGCTTTCCTTTTCCTAGCTACTCCAGGCCTTAACTGGAGGACTGCATAAAGCTCTGCTCCTCAGAATTGTAGATTTTATTGCTTTTTGTCAGTTTGAGGCCCCTAATTTTTATTTTCTGTGGTTGAGGACCTCAGTAAACAAAGACTGGTTGCGTGGTTTATTCATTTATGGGGGAGGGTTAACCTTAATTGCCTTTGTTGGGTTAATCACTTTGGAGTATGAGTATAGGGTAGCCGAGAACAATACTAACAAAAATAATGGCAAGCTTTGCTGTTAAGTCCAAGAATAAGGAGCTAAAGAAAATGAGCTTAGAGTTCAATAGAGAAAGTGACATGCATTCTAAGGTGGAGACTGCAGAATTCCATTCTCTAATGTTTTCATTGTTAATTGCCATCCGGTAGTTTCTCACTCATGGCGACCTTGAATATACCATGGGCTGCCAGAGGAATGAACAGATGAGTCCCTGGTGCACAAACCATGTATAATCCCTTCCCTTTGAGTATAAGTGGGATTTGTGAGTATGAAGGATACCACACCACTGCAGTTAGCATATATTATGTTACAAAAGTGAAAGGATTTTGCAGATGTAATTAAGGCCCAAATTCACTGATCTTGAAGCAATCCAGGGGAAGATTATTTTGGGTGAGACTGGCTTGCACAGGTAAGCCTTTAAAAGGTCTAAAGGTGAGAGACTCTTCTGACCGTGAAGAAATAAGTTGGCATGAGTTCTGCAGCTGCAGGGAAATGAATTCTGCCAACAACCACAGGGGTTTGGAAGCCTCAGATGGAACTGCAGCCCCAGCTGACAGACACCTTGACTGGAGCCTTCCGAGACTCTGAGTAGAGGGCCCAGCTAAGCTGTGCCTGGATTCTTACCCCATCAAAATTGTGAAATAATAAGGTATGTTGTTTTAAGTTGTAAAGCTTGTGGTAATTCATTACATGGCAACAGAAAACTAGTATCCATATGCAAAAAGAATTGTAAAACAAAGCTGTTTGAACATGCTAATGTTGGTACAAAATACTGTGTGACCTCCGAGGAGGCAGCTCTCCCTGGTCGTGGGCTGGGGAAGGTTGCATGAGCACAGGGCTATCTATTTTCTGTACAAACTCAGGCTGATGTTTCCCTTGTCCTTCCTGCCACTTGCTGTGTGACCTCTCATGAGGTCAGTGGAGACCTCTTGATGGTTGCTCATTGGTGTCTCTCAACTAGTGGTGGTTGTCTTGCTCATTCAAAGAACTCTTGGCAGTGCACAAATGAGTAATTAGACGGTGATTCAGAAGAAAATTAGGTTATGTTCTAATATGTCAACATGGAAGCCTTCTAAAACATGGAAGCCTTTTAAAGCTTGAACTGAGCTTTAGGAAAACAATTTAAGTTTGCAAGCACTTAGTTGGGCCATCTTTAGGATGATCTTGTCTGTGACATGCAGAGACAGGTCACTGGGGTATGAGAACACCGGGACAATCTCTATTCTTCTTCAGAGGTGATCTTGGCTTATCTTCCCTTGCAATCCCACTGCTCACTCTTTGTCCACTTATCCAGCATGTGCCCTCTGCAGGGAACCACCATAGGAGATGGTGGGCTCTGGCTAAGGCCTCTCACTGCAAGGAACTTGGTGGTAACCTTCAGGATGGAAGCCATTTAGTAAGGATGGATAGAAGGAAAAACACTCTGTTAAGTTAGATCTAGGACGAAAACCCTGGTAACCGTTTTTCCTCCCTCAACTTGCTTGTGCCAGCATTGTATTTCCATAGATAGTTGATAGATTTTAAATAGTGCAGTTCTTTATCATTCATTTCAAAAGCACAGGAGACTATTTTTTTCCAGTTGTTATTTGCTCAGTAGTTTTTTTACTTTTCACAACTGGGCTTTTTTTTTTTTTTTTTATAAAATCAACTTAATGTGTCATATTTTGTGAGAATTTCATAAAAGATGGAATGTGGTACTTGAACCCAGTATTCATTTTCATGTTAGCCAAAGGTAGCATAGAGATTTTGTAGGTGTTACCAAGCTCAGAAATGAAAGAAATATGTGAATTTTATAGTTTTGTGTCAGAATCCTGTGTGGATTACCGAATTCCTCTATCAGCTGAAATCCTAACTGTGGTCAGAATGAGGAAGAGCTGAACTTTTGGAAATTATAGTTAGAGATTAGCTTTCTAGGGCTGCTAAGAATTTCTTGGTAGTATAGAGGTTAAGACCCATGGCTGCTAACCAAAATGTCAGCAGTTCAAATCCATCAGACACTCCTTAGAAACCCTGTAGGGCAGTTCTACTCTGTCCTGTAGGGCCTCTGTGAGTTGGAATTGACTCAACAGCTGAGGGTTTAATGGGTTTAGGTGTGCTAAGATGCCTATCAGCTCCCCTGCCATTGAGCAAACAGCTATACTGTGGAGGCTGTATCTGGACAGTGTGGTGCTGGGGAGAAGGGCTGACTGGCTTTCTTTTCAGTGATTGGTGGTGGTGGGAACTCATGGATGCATTATCCATCCTAAGGCCCTTCTAATTATGCCCATGGGAGACTACACATGGCCGACTTGTGAACAAGGGAATCCTGTTGTACTGTTTAAGCCAGAGGAGAGAGGGTACCATGATCTAAATCATCTGGCCTAAATTAGGTTTTCTGAGCAGCCATGCATGGAGAAGTAGGCAGAATTTCTCACAACAAAGAGTTTATATGAAAGGTACTGTAAGTGCCTTGTGAGTATTCTGTCAAAATCTTGATAAATAACAGCAGTACAACTTGTATTTTAACCTATTGGACTCCTTGAATAAAACAGCTGGTTCTTTTCTGTTAATTTCGTTTTCCATGCAGGCTTGTGACTAGGCAGCCAGAACGGCGTCAGTTGCAGGATAAGTAGTTTTGTGCTGTTTCTTTCCTATGTGCTGCAGAGGTGGTGGGTACACAGGAGCTTCCGTGAGCCCACTGTTCTGTCAGCTTTGGGGATATGTTGCCTGAGTGAAGGGGCATCTCCTAAAACAGTGTTGTAAGTACCCTCTTGGCACTGCATGCAGGCTGGCTGTGGGGCATGTTTATTAGCTTGACATATTGCTATCAAGGTGAAAATATACCTGTATGGGAGAGAAACCTCCAGTCTGGCTCTGTGTTTGGCTGTAGCTAAGTCTGAGCCACATGAGAGTGTCTGCTTCTGCTCGATTCTTGACTGTCTCTTTGCTTTACATGTACCAAACCTTCTGCCTTGTTTTTCTTGGCTTACTGCAGAGTAGCACTGTATTACTGTGACATTTTCCCAGTGACACCTCTTTTGGGGAGCATTTCCTAGAGAGCCTTTGGGGGTATGACCTTCTTATTCACAGAGTGTGCATGACCTCTTGTCCCCTGTCCTTCTCCTCCACTAGGCTATGTTTTCCTTAAAGACCAGATTCTTCCTTATTGGCTCTGGATCCTCTGCGTCTTGCTCAGAGTAGATACCTCACACAGGGCCTGGTGCTTGATAGGCCTGTCAAGGTATCAGCCATTCAGAGAAAAAATTTTTGCAGTGAGAGAAAGAGGAGTTAAAAATCAAAAGCTACAAAAACATCTCCAGAAGACATGACCCCCAGACTGTCTGTTAGCCCAGAGCTGAAACTGTTCCCGAAGCCAACTCTTCAGACAAAGATGGGACTGGACTATATACATAAGTTGATACTGGTGGAGAGTGTGCTCTTTGGCTTAGGTAGATACGTGAGACTAAGAGGGCAGCTCCTGTCTAGAGGCAAGATGAGAAGGCAGAGGG
The DNA here is from genome assembly GCA_028571685.1 of Heterohyrax brucei. Taxonomy (NCBI): domain Eukaryota; kingdom Metazoa; phylum Chordata; class Mammalia; order Hyracoidea; family Procaviidae; genus Heterohyrax; species Heterohyrax brucei. Next base: position 46,176,846 of record CM053152.1, read on the forward strand.
GGATAAGAGCTGGTTGAATGGACACGGAAAATACAGGGTGGTGAGAGCAGCTAGAGTTAAGCTAGAGTTACATACTACTATGTGTGCAAGTCTTTGTATGTAAAGGTTCACTTATAGCACAGTAATATATATATATATTTTAAAAAACAGAAAAGCAAAAGAAGACTCTCAGGTTGAATGTGGCCATAGCCCAAGCAGTGCTCATGCACACATGGACACATGGAGGGACTGAACTCTGGTGGCTTGTCCCCTTTGGTTGGCCACTGTATGATGAGAACCTGAACTAAGGAGCCCATGCTGGTGATTTAGAATGGTTTGCTGGGAGCAGAGTATTCTGGTTTCATGACCTGCGTCCTGTGGTTCTTAGAAATAAAGTCAACCTATCTGTGACTCAATTTCTGATTATCTTATGCAAAAACTACAGTGCTGAGAGATCCAAAGTGTGGTTACAGAATGTCCTTGTTGCTTCATCCTTGAGGCCACCAGTACCCCAACCTGAGTCAATCTGAGCTGGTACCTTGTCTCTGTGGATTTTACCTGCTAGACTCAGGTGCTGTAGGAAGTTCACGCTTTTGGTCCTCTGGGGACTGGGTGAGCTCATTTGCTCAGTGTTTATACAAAGCTAGTACCACATGCACAGCTAAATGGCATTGGCTTTTCTTGTTAATTAGATTTCAAGTATTAGAGAATGTGGCTGTTTTGTGGGATTGCACCTTGAAAATTTTGGGTGCTAGATGGAAACAGCTCCATTGCATTGCTTCTGCCTTTTGGAAAGCTGGTCAGGTGCACGTTACCTCACCTGTTTCCAGACCTGCTTCAGTGCCAACATGCTGTGCTGAATTTGTCTTCCTCTAGCTTCTGGAACACTAATTACCTGGATGATGGATTGGTATTAGCTGGACAGAATGCCGCAAATCACAGCGAGCAACTCGTGCTCTCAGGAGGGGATTTCTGACCTCCAACAATCACTGGCATCATTTTCTATAAAGAGGGTATCAATAGGGCAGATGGCAGCTTGCTCTCCTGGCATTTTATAAATAGGTATAGCTGTTGGTGATACTCATGCTGGTTTTAGATGCTGCTTCTCTCGAAATAGCTAAGTACCAGTGTGTTTAGCTCTTAGTATCCTATTTGTGGGAAGCTTCTGTGGTCCTGAACATGTGGCAGCGTCCAAGGACAGATGGGTTTACATGCAAATTCCTTATCAGACTGATGCAATTTTATCCAGTTTTTCTATATAGGTGGTTGCTGCTAATACAAGTAAAGCCATGGACATTTTTTTTTCAGTGTTTGTATGATTAAAATTTTGGAGTTGTCTACTTCAACCATTTTGTTTTTCCAGGGGGACAGAGCCATTATAAAATAAGTAGATGTTGTTTTCTGGTCTTTTTTTTTAAATATGAAAAATCAGAGACAGAGATTCCTTGGAACATTTTCATATCAAGATGTAAAAAAGACTAAGGTGCCCTGAAGCCTAAAAAGCCAGTATACTTTGGAACAGAAGCGTGTGGTCAAATGTGGGAAATCACTTCCCTGACAGAGTTCCTGCAGGGTTTTATGTGGCAGGCTTCAGGAGGATTGGCGAATTCCAGGAGCTTTGCTCTTGACCTTGAGAACCTCTGCTTCTGGAGAGACACCAGCCTCCCTAGGTGGGAGGATTGGGCGTGTGGGGGTGAGGACAGAGACTGTGGCTTGCAGGATCTGTTCCTGCTCCTTTTCTGTCCACCAGAGGTGTAGATATCCTGAGGTATCTCCCAGGGCTCTGCTGTCCACCCTGAGGTGAACAATAGGCTGTGTGGGAATTCAGAGGTGGGAGTGGGGAGGGGGAGACATGACTTGAGCTCAAGAGAACAGGGATATGTTAAAGTATAAGGGAGAAGACTAGCAATTCTCATTTGTTAATTACTTTCCTTTTCAGCCATAGGTTTAGTTAAACATTATTTTGAACTATATCAGACTTGTGTCCCTGGTGGCATAATAGTTAAAGCACTCGGCTGTAATCAAAAGGTAGGCAGTTCAAATCTACCAGATGCTGCTTGGAAACCCTATAGGTCAGTGTGTGTGTGTGTGTTTAAGTATCGGAGAAAGGTGTGAGTAACAAAAACTAACCCTGTGTACCCACTGTTTAATCTTAAGGAAAGAAATGTGTTTTTGATTTGGCCTTTCCTGGCCACCGTGGAAAATAGGCCTCCTTTTTTCAGAAACGCACCAAGCTTCTCTGTTGGGCTTGTCACAGTCTGTCATATGATGCTTGTTACTTGGTGGTGGTTCCTTTTTTTTAGCTCTTCCTAGCACAGGGGGTTACCCTGCTGCCTGGAAGAACAGCTTGGCACAGAGTTTGCCTTCAGTGCACGCCTGTAAACAAATGAGGAAGATAGTGATGTGACATTCCTGCTTGCTGATAATGTGGCCTTGGCTGTCCATTTTCACTGCTGGATGCTGTTCCATTGTATGAATGTATCACAGTTATTTTTCAGTTCTCTGGTTTGTCTGCATTTAGGTTGTATCCATCCTTTTGTAATTGCGAAGAATGTGATATATACATTCTCTAGTGTATACGTGTGCTTTTCTTTGGGGTGTACATCTAGAGATAGAGTTGCTGGTCACATTCATCTTTATCGTCTCATACTGTGTGTTTTCCAGCCCAAGTCAGAAATGCAGCTGCTGAATGCAGGACTCCTGCATTTATGGATGGATTGCTTCTCAACAGGTGGTGCTTTTGCTCTGAGTCCTGTTTTGCCTCAGGCTCTTATGGATAATGACTATGTGACAGAGATGGCTGGTGACCCTGTTACTGGAATCCATGGGCTGGAAAGTGACTTTCCTTGGCCCATGTTCATCGTTCCCTGGGAGCTTTGCCTCTGGTGATCGTAACCCAGGGTCCTGTCCAGAGCTTGGTCAGTTATCAGGTCTTCTCATTTTATACATCGAGAAACTGAGGACCCACTGGGCTGGAGTGGCTTGCCTGTAGTCTCACTTTTGGGCAGTGATTGAGCTGTGTGTAGAACACAGCCAGGTTGATTTCCACGTCATTAACAAAGGAAAACCTAACAAAGAAGAGTGTATGCAGCCGTCGTCTTCCTCTGTGTACCACTTGTACTTCCTGTGACTGTTGGCCAAACCTTGTGTATGAGTGTAGCCTAGTGCCTACAGCAGGACTTGTCTCATTTTGCCGTTTCTTAAATGATGTTTTTCTTGCTTTCCTCTTTTGTAACCTTGCTTTCCCACTTGTCACTTTGTTCAGCACTCAGAATCACTGCAGCCCTGTAACACTTTGCTTGTTCAGACCCTTTGCCCATCCTTGGGATCTGAGTTCTCACCAGCTAGGGTCATCCCTCCCTTCCAGAATCACTGAAGAGTGCTTCTTGCATTTATGTCAAGGGACAGACTATCTCCAGGACTCAATTGTAATACCTCAGAGTACAGGAAACCATTCGTTTAAAAAGAGCCTGGTATTAATAAGAATATCATGCCTTCCATGTTTTGCTAGTGCAACATGGTTTATAAAAGAATTAGAAGAAAATGTTGCCAAAATGGAAATCTCTTGTATTGATTCCTGTCTCATGTTTTCAACAGTCCATGGTAGCTATCACCTCAGAGTTAGAATGTCTAAACCCAAGTTGTTTGCCCTTGGGCTGGCCATCCCCTGCTCTGTCCCCCACTTTGATCCTTCAACTGAGTCTTGTCATTACTGTGATGAACAATTTCTTGTTTCCAACACACATCCGTGTGTTCCCTGCCTGCTTCTGTTCCTTGCTTAGCTGCCTTTGGAGAAATCTCCCTACTGTGCGGCTGCTATGGCGTCACTGGAGGAAACCATGAGTTCCTCCCATGCCCAAACCGTGCCCCTTAATGTTTACTCTCTGTAACTATAATTTGGAACATCAGTGAGGCTCTGTAATTTTAAGGCTTAAAGCACACTAAAGTATGGAGTATCTACTTTTCAATAGGTTTTCAGTATAACAGTGATTGCCCCAATTCAGAAAGAGTTGTTAGTGTTTGGTCTGAAAGGGTGCTCACCTTTGTCTTCCTGGAAACTACTTTTTTCCAATCCCGCCCTCCCTGGAAGAGAGAAGAGAGGGATGAGGGCTGCAATTGCTACTGCTGGTAGAAAGGTAGTTAGCTGAGGCATCTTTGGAATGTCATGGCTGGTGGAAGGAGCTGCCACAGTTACTGGTAGTTATGCTCAACTTGACAGAGGGTGCCTCCTGGGTTTCCTTCCACACTGAAAGACTTCTGAAACTCTCCTGTTCTGTTTTGGTGGTAGGCTGGAAACCACAACGTTTCTGAGAACCTTTGTTAGTCCTCTACTGATCCTTTCTGACCTCATTTGTATTAGGAACTGATGGCTTCCAGATGTTATGCCCAATCATGGAGTTCTTAGAGGTCCCATAGGGTACACCCCCACCCCAAAACAGAGAGACTGCTCTAAATGCAAAGGAACCACCTTCATCTCTCTTGTACTTTGGGTTTGCACACAAAAGGTCTTTCGGAAAAGGTTCTATTGATAAAACAAAACATTAAGGGTAAGAAGCTGTTTGTACATGTAATAAAATGTGGTGTTCTATCCTGTCATTCCAGGCCCTGTCCCTGTAGTCCCTGTCCCCAGCATAGTGCCTGATTTATTGGCTTGTCAACCTAGGCTTCTCTGAGGAGAGGACTTCACAAGGAAATCCCTTGTGTAAAGCTAAGCTGGTTTGTCCCAAGCAGTGTTGTGCCTCCAGACCAGGTGACTGTTGTTGAGGTACTGGAGCAGTCGCTGCCGGTGGCTGTCAGCAGTCCCCACCCCTGTTTCTCCAGGAATGCTTCCAGAGAGACTAGGTCCTAATCAAGTATGAAAACACTCCCTGAAGCAGCCCCTGGGGACCTCCTGCTCTGCCACCAACTCACTGTGACTGTCTGGAGCTGCCTAGGAGCCTGCGTGTTTAGTCTTGGTGCCCACAAGATCCTAGGGCCAGAGGAAAGGCAGGGATTTGGGAAATGATAAGGTAAAGTAGTGAGAGAGAGGGGGAGAGAAAATATACATTTTAAGGCCAAGAACTGGGCCCAGCTGTGTTGCTAGTCCAACAAAAGAAAGATGCTGTTCTGTTGCCTGACCTCTGCATGCAGTCTGCCATTGGTGGTAGAGTCTTGTATCATCATTAACCAGACTTGAATGAGAAAAGGAAGGAAGCAGTTCTCTGGGAGGGGAGGTGGATAAAGGTTCCATCGTCAGGTGGGGAGAGGCACAGTTGAAAAAAAATCTCTGAACTAAAGGCACTATGCAATATGGAAGTCTCGAGGCAAGCTGTTGTGGGGATGAAATGATTCAATCATTCATAAGTGTTTATTGAGAGCCTGCTGAGTGCTGAGCTTGGCCCCTGCCTATGCTTTCTAGATGGAGAAAAAGACCCATCAAGAGTCTCCACCATGGTGGAAACAATTTTGAGTCCCTGATGCAGCACAAGAAAAAGAGGGGTGTGGCTCAAGAACTCTGCTAAAAGACCAGGGATAGGCAGGCATGCCAAATTGATTTGGACTGTATATGTTCACTCAGTCATAATAAAAAAAAAAAAAAGAGTCTCTACTGTGACACTGTCAGTTTTATGACAGAGTTCCTAAGGGTCACAGGTCCTCAGCACCAAGTGGCAACTAGCCCAGCAGGGGATGAGGACAGGGAGCCATGGAAGAGGTGCTAATTGAGTCTGGAGGATGGGAGGTATACATGGTAGAGAGAAGGGACAAAGCACACAAAGGCACAGAGATAAGGGACAGTACCTACTGGAAACTGCTAGCTGCTGAGGTTGTCAGAGCAGAAAGTGACTGGAAGGGAAGAGTGATGAGACTGGAGGTGGAGCAGGGGATTGTGGTGGAGGCATTGGAGGGTCCTTGGAGACACAGGGAAGGAGCAGAGCCTTCAGAGGTCTCAGTGGAAGAGTGATGTTGTCAGTGTTGGACTTGGAGTAGATGACCGTGGACTTGCAAAGTGGGGTGGGGGGAGGAAGCATAGAGACAATGGCAGCTTAAAGATAAGAAGGCTCTGAACTGAAGCATCAGAGTGAGAGAAGAGGATGAAGGAGAAGCAGCAGTCTCTGCTGGTGTGGAGGTGAGAGAGGGAGAGATATCAGGTGACTAATAGGTTTCCAACTTGAGTAACAAGGTACACAGTGACATCACTAAGCTAACCACATAGAATGGGAGTGGAGGGAGCATTTTGACGGATATGTTTAGGCATTTAGGAAGAAATGTCAGTAGGCAGTTGGATATCTGAATCTAAGACTTAAGAGGGAGATTAAGAAGGTCCTCCAGGTTTTGGAGGTGGCGGTATTACCGAGGCAGTAGGGAGTCAGGACAGTTGGGGCCTTGAGAGCTGGCTGGGCTCTAGGCCTTGGTGGGCTGGCTCTTATGGGTGAGAGCAGAGGAGATGAAGGCTGTGGCTGAGTTAGCACAGGGCTGCCGATTTCATCACTGTGATGGAGTGAGTGGGCACTGTCTGGAGAGTGAGGAACAAGTACAGGGCAGAGCTGGGCCTCTAGTATGCAAAGGGCAGCCAGAAGCAAGTGAGGCAGGAGGAAGTCCTGAGGAGGGACCTGTCACAGGAATCCAGAGACAGATGCATAGCATCCCCAGGACACGGGCTCCAACGGCCTCTGCTCTGAACACTCATAGTCAGGGGTGTGGTAGGTCTGCTGGAGCTTCATCAGTGGAACCTGAGAAGTGTAGCCAACCCTCCAGCTCATGGTGGGCCACTCGAAGAAGATCTGCAGCCAGGTTTTAGTATCAGGAACTTGAAATTCTTGGAGATAGATTCCTCACCTGTAAATGGGAGATAATAAAAGTGCGTACCTTAGAGGATTAAAGGAAACAAGTGTGTATGATGCATGAGATTCGTCCCAGCACACAGGGAGGGCTGTGGAAGTGCTGTCTGTACAGCTGGCATGACTGGCAGAATGAACAGGGCAGGGGTGGAATGGGAGGCTCTGTCTGGGTCCTGAGGGCTAGGCTGCTTGCCATGGAGGTCTCTGCTGTGTGCCAGGCATGCTGCTGAAACAGCCCCTGTACAGAAGTGCTTGTTTTTAAAGTGGACTGTTAGTGTGACTATGGGGTGGCCTAGAGTGGATTCAGGGTTAAAGTTGCCATTACATGTCCAGTGGCTCTTTAAGAGCCTGATGGCCTTTCCAACAGCCTCTGGGCAGCCTTGCCAAGGACTGAAAATGTTGACAATTATGAAGTTGAGTGGGACCGAGGGATTGGTGGGCAGTTCCTAGCTGGCTATGGCTGACTGCCTCATGAGTTCTACTGGGAAGCTGATTTCACGTCTTACTTACTGAAGAAACATGACAGCCTGACCTATTCTCCATGACTTTCTGAGAAATCGTAAAAAATCTGGCATCAGAGGGTCCCAGAAGACATGTCTGCATGCTGATGAAAGGCAGGAGTATGAAAGGGGAAACCAATAGTGTGATATGACTTCTCAAATGACTACATACTATTGAGAAATATTTTCCCCGTCTATGTTAAGGCAGAGGATCCCAGGATTACAGGACACTGAAAGGGCCATCTGCTCCAGCATCCCATCTGTGATTTTTCATCTAGTGGGGACCTCCTCCTGCTGGTGATAGGAAACTCGCTACTTCTGGAGGTGACTTGCTCCATTTTTGGACACTTTTGGCTAATAAAATTTCTTCCCTTCTGAAATCTGCTCTGTCTTCTTCCCCATGGCCCTAGATACAGAAGAGCGGCCAACTCCATTTGCCATCCTGGTGACAGTCATCCAGGTATCTGAAGACAAGGATCATAGTCCTGTTGCCTCTTCTATTTGGTTGGGAAGATGGAGGCACAGCCGAGGCAATGGTGTGGCATTCTTGCCTGTCAGTGGGTAACCCTGGGCTGCTGTCTGCAGAGAGCAGACACAGAGGGCAGACTGTCATGACCAGCTGTGCCTGGGACAGGGTGGGGTCCTATGGGTTGGGGTGATATGAAGGAAGGAACATTCCTGCAGCCGCTGCTGGGAAGGAAGGTGTTGTTCCCAACCAAGGTGACCATTAGAGGTGGAGTTTTTATGAGTATGGTTCATAATTCCAGCATCTGTTTATGTAATTGTCTTGGATTATTATTGTTCATCAGTATCTGCAAACCATGTGGGGAACTGAGTCTTGGCCACTTGCTTCACATTTCCCCTGTTTTCACAAAGCTGTCTGGAGCCAAGTGACTTCAGAAACATGTGCTAGCAATGACAGAGTGTTGTTTCCTGGTGCTAACTTCCAAACACCAGGTCTAGCTTTTACTTCATAAATTTACTGTTCTTAGAAGGCCATTCAAAACACTCTGGAACATCTGTGACCATTTGCCCCACCGTGGGGGTGGAGGGAGGCACGGAGACCGTACTGGGACAATCTGCACCACTTTGAAGTCTTTATAATGTTTTCCTTCTTCTTGTGTTTCTTATTTTACTGACTTCTACTGCTTGCTCCTTCAAACACCACCCCACCCCACCCCACTTTCTAAGGTAAAGCATATCAATGTTATAAACAAAAAACATGACCAAAGCAATGCTGCCTGTGACGTTAGGCTGTGAGCTAACATGCAAGGCTCTGTCAACTCGTCAGTTGTTGAAGTTAAATGGCAATTTTTACTTTCTAAGAACCAATCACATGCCATAAACCAAGGAACTCATCCCAGATTAGAAGATCGAGAATAGGTCCTGAACCAGGTGTTCCCTGCTCTGCCTGCTGCCGGGGAGCCTTGCTTTCATCACTTCTTTTTCACTCTGTGGGTGAAGGGAGGCTTCCCACCCTTGGGTTGTTGGAATGGCTGAACATATGACACCCAACTCTGACAAATGAGATTGATCACATTATCAGTCACATATACTGACAGCCAGGGGAGGAGAAAACCACCTGCCATGCTGGGCCATATGGGATAGCACTCGGAAAGACTGAATAACCACAGATTCTGAGGCTGGCTTCGTAGTAGCAAGAGGGTAGGGTGCCTTCTGGGAAGAATTTGATTGGCTTCTTTGAATAATTCTACAGGCTGGAAGGGATAAGCAAGGACTACGCCTAGTCCTTTTAACAAGCAGGATTGTTTGGCTAGGGAACCTAGTCAGTGACAGAACAGGGAGGGGAACTTGTAGTTAGGCCACTTAAGGCCCTCCTGATTTCACCAGCTGTCAAAGCAGCACATAATATTGAGCCTTCAATGTAGACCTTCCACCACAAAGCCATGCTGGGTTCAGGCTGACAAGCGCTACCCTCTCTCGCTTTGGTTCGTATCTCTCCCCCACACTCAGTTCCTTTGCCTTGCCTGTGCCGCTCTAAACCGTAGTCTCTTCGTAGTTACTTTAGGGAGATGTTAGTTGCTGCAGATTTGGCTCAGAAGCATGGCAACCCCATATGTGACAGAATAAAATGTTGCCCAGTGCTGCACCATCTTGGTGGTCTCTGGTACGCTGGAGTCCACTGTTGTAACCGCTGGGTGTTTTGAGTACTTTTCAGCCTAGAGGGCTCATCTTAAATAGCACTGTGCATGGCAGTATTCTGTTTCGATCCACAGGGTTTTCACTGGCTGATTTTTGAAGTAGATTTCCAGGCCTTTCTCGCTAGTCTGTCTTTAAGTTCACCACCCATCTGTAAAGTTTGTCATATCATGATGGCTTGCGTGTTTCTGTGACGCTGGGAGCTATGCTACTGTTATTTCAAATACCAGCTTTAGGGAGAAGTAAAGGATTAGTTGGTGGTGTAAAGTCTTGCAAGTCTTCAAGTGTAAAAACCTGGACCTATGAAGGAAACGTTTAGTACAATTTCTTCCGTCAGGTTTTCTGTTATTTTACTTTCCCTGAAAACGGAAGGGCCCTTGGACGGGGAGACTGATGCAAGAGTAGAAAATCTGACTTAGAAAGTAGTTTTGAATAAACTTACTTGTTATTTTTAAGTACATAGAGTTGATACTTAGGCAAATTGCTGCTTAATTGTGCTTTAATTTACAAGCAATTACCTGAAATTATAGTATTTTGTTTGTAGAGTGACTTGAGCAATATTTCAAAGACTTATGGTTTTTTTTTGCCATTTTATTTATGTTATTAATATGCTAGAAGTTAGTAAACATTTTCTCGAAGTATTTTAGGCTTGGTAGGCTAAGATACAAAATTGAGGATATTGTATAGATACTTCTATGACAAGAGGAAACAAATTTGCACCATTTTTTTTTAATTAATTCAATTCAAAACATAAATAGTAATTGACTACAGGAAACGTTTAGTACCTCCTGACAGCCAGCAGAGGAGAAGCAAGTGGACAAGACTCACTTCCCCACGTGGTTTGCAGATACTGATGAACAATAATAATCCAAGACAATAACAGCTGCAGGAATGTTCCTTCCTTCTTATCACCCCATCCTGTAGGGCCCACCCTGTCCCAGGCACAGCTGGTCATGACAGTCTGCCCTCTGTGTCTGCTCTCTGCAGACAGCAGCACGGGATTACCCACTGACAGGCAAGAATGCCACACCATTGCCTCGGCTGTGCTGCCATCTTCTCAACCATGTACAATTTCTTCCATCGGGTTTTCTGTTCTAGTAAGAAGAATGGAATTCATTTTTAGAGGTGGGAGATAACATTCTGTGTAATTCAGGTTCAGAGTTATTGTTCCCTATCATCAAATTGACTGCGAATGTTTATCTGTAAAAATCATTCTTCGTTTGGAGGCCAGATGAAAGCAGGTGGCAAGCAACGTTAGGCTCCTGGGCCTGTGTTTGACTTATACAAATAATTTACTTAGGAAATTTGTCTCTCCCTGCCAAGTTAATGCCTGTCTGAACCTATACAAACACAGCTTTATCTAAACTTTATGGTCTCTTAACATTTATGAACTTTGTGACACTTTGATGATTTTAAACCATTGCTGTGTGTGTTTGTGTAATTTCACAAATGAGTCTTGGTGACTTTCTACCATTAACAAAAACAGATTTAAGGAAGTCGGTGCCCCACCGTGCCCACTGAGGCATTTTACAGCCGACCGTGAGTAGGGTCACCACACTGTCCTTCCCGCTGTGTGCCCGGTTGCTCCCCTTGTGTTTTCTCCATCGAGGCCCTGCATGTGTGCTTGTGCCCTCTGCCCTGCCTCAGTAACTTCAGCCACCTGTCCAAGAAGCTGCACAGCCATGAGCCCAGAGTCTCCCTGCTGGAGGCTGAGTGGGTCTGAGCAGCATCCTGAGTATGATCAAAGGGAGGAACAGGAGGGAAGGACTCATTCCCACACTCCTGTCTGCTTTTGCTGCACAAAATTGTCTCAAGGGGTGATGGGCAGCTGCATCGTCCCACCAGCCAGTTGAGAGAGATTAATTCTGCCAGCAAGCCTGGCCCTAATACAAATGCCTGGAAAGTATTCCTTTTTTCCCCTTGATTCAGCTGCAATAGTGTAATTTTTCAAAAGGAACCTTTTCTAGAATAGCAATAAAAAAAAGGAAAGAAAAACAGAAGTAGAGAAAGATAAACTTACAGCATCAGTATGAGCCAAGCCAAGTGCCGTCGAGTCGGATCCGACTCATGTATAGAACTTGATTAAAATATTCTAAGCTGGCTAAAATCTGGCATGGTCTTGCTTTCTTCATGTATGGGCCCCCATGCCTTCTTCATCATGTCTTGTTTTAAAGCCAAAGCTTCTGCTTGTTGTACTGCCTTCTGCTGAGTCCCTTTCCAGGTCTAGCCTTCAACTCATTTGCTGATTTGAGGACAGGGTGTCTTCACTACAGATACGACAGCAGCTCCTCCACGGAACACACACACAGACAGACAGACAGACACACACACACACACATCCCACCTGCACATCCACTCCCTAAACCCCCCACACCCGTGATTTCCTCAGGATAAGAACCTATGAGGTCCTTAGGGACTCTCCATCATTCACATTTGCTGTTGGCTGAGGATTCCAAGTTCTCCAGCTTTCTTGGCATTTCCATTTGTCCTCATCTTGTCAGTGATATCCTTGTTCTAGGCTTCTTAACCATATCCAGCCATCTCCTGACAATTCTCCATGCTATTCTCAGTGGGGAGCTTGGACTTTTCATCCTTGCTGCTATTAAGAAGCCTGCTTTACCTGCCCACCAAAGTCAGTGAAGGCCATTTGGAGAACCTGGACTTATACTACACCCAGTGGTGATGTGGGGTGGTGTCAGAGAAGGCAAACAGAATCAGAATTTTCTCCACTGCGCAGTTGTAACAAGGCAAATAAAATCACCAGAGACTGAAAAAGACATAATGATGAAAAGGTCAATCCACCAAGAGAATGTAGCTTTCCGGGATGGGTGTGCATGAAACAAAAACTCCGCATAACGTGTGTATCAAAAACTGATAGAATTAAAAGATGAAATAGACTAAGCCACAATGATATATTCTGGAGACTCTCAACAATTGATAGAATAGCTAGACAGACAGTGAGCAAGGGTATTGAAAAAGTCAACACTGCCATTGGTCTGATTAGCATTATAGAACATGCCACCCAACTACAGCAAAATATACATTGTTTTCAAGGGTCCACAGAAAAAAATCACAAGGTGGGCCTTATACCAGGCCATAAAACAAATCTCAACAACTGTAAAAACACTGAAATCGTGCAGACTGTACTTTTCAACCACGGTGGTGTCAAACTGGAGATCAGTAATGGAAAAAAGTAACAGGGAAATCTGCAAACACGTGTCACTAAACAGCAAAGAGGAAGTGTCAAGGGAAATGTAAAAAAATACATGAAGTTGAATGAAAATGAAAATACAGCATATTGGACTCGTGGGACTCAAAACAAGAAGTTCTGAGAGGGAAATTTACAGCACTGAATGCTTATGCTAGAAATAGAGAAAATCTCAAATGAATAATCTAAGCTCCCATCTCAAGAAGCTAGAAAATAAGAACAAAATATAACCAAAGAAGGAAATAATAAGAATAGAACAGAAATCAAAGAAATTGAAAACAGAATAGCAATTGAAAAATGTATTTTAACAAAGAGGTTATTTGACATGATTAATAAAGTGGATCAACCTCAAGTGTGAAGGACAGATAAAAAGAAAAGACACAGATTATTGATGTCAGGAGATGGGATATCACTATAGACCTTGAAGACATCAAAATAATACTAAGGGGATACTGTGAATAACTCCACACAGATTTGACAACTTGAATGAAATGAACAGTTTTCTCAAAAAGTATGAACTACCACACCCACCCATCATGCAATAGATAATTTTAATAAACCTGTAACTACTTTGAAAATTAAATACATAATTGAAAACCTCCAGTAAAAGAAATCTCCGGGCCCTGATGGTTTCATTGATGAATTCTACCAATTGTACCAATGTTTACAGAAGATTTAACAGAAAATATACATAATATTTTCTAAAAAATACAAGATAGAATACTTTTCAACTCATGAGGCTGCTACACGCTTGATATGAAAACCAAAGGCAAACAAGTTAAGTACAGACTACTACCCTTTCTAAAGTAATTAGATGAGAAGTCCTCAAAAACAAACAAAAAAGCAGATTAAATCTAGGAATATATTAGAAAAGAATACACCACAACCGACAAGGAGTTTATTTCAGAAACATAAGGCTGTTTCAGTATTTGATATTTAATTAATGTAATCTACTATATTAAACAGATTACAGAAGAAAAGTCACATAATGATACCAGAAAAAGTATTTGGCACAATTCAACACTCATTCATAAAGTGAAAACACAAAACAAAAATTCCCAGCAAGCTAGAAGTTGAAAGGGATTTGCTCAGCCTGATAAAGTACATATGCAGAAACCTACTAAAACCCAAGTCAAACCTGCTTCTGTTGAGTTGATTCCAACTTATAGCAACCCTATAGAACAGAGTAGAACTGCTTCATAGAGTTTCCAAGGAGCACCTGGTAGACTTGAACTGCCAACCTGTAGGTTAGCAGCTGTAGCACTTAACCACCAGGGTTTCTGTAGAAACCTACAGTTAGCTTCAAAATTAATGATGAGAGACTAAATGCTTTCCTCTAACATTGGGAATGAGACAAAGATACTCATTTCCACCATTTGTTTTCAACACCATCTTGACACTCTTAACCAGTGCAGTAAAGCAGGGAAAGGAAATACAAGTTACATAGTTCAGAAAGGGAGAAATGAAACTATCCCTATTTGCGGAAGACATGATTGTGTGTTAGAAAATCTCAAGGAATCAAATCAAAACAAAACAAAGAACTCCTGAAATGAGCAAGTAAGTTCAGCAAAATCAGAGGATAGGAGATCAACATACAAAATTCAGTTGTATGTCTCTATGCTAGCTGTGGAAACCCTGGTGGTGTAGTGCGTAAGTACTATGTCTGCTGACCAAAAGGTCAGGAGTTCGAATCTACTTAGCACGCCTTGGAAACGCTATGGGAGCAGTTCTGTCTCCACTATGATTTGGAAGGTTGCTATTAGTTCGAATTGACTCAGTGGCAGTGAGTTTAGTTTTTGGTGTATACTAGCAGTGTACACGGAAACCCTGGTGGCATAGTGGTTAAGTGCTATGTGTGCTAACCAAGTGGCCAGTAGTTGAAATCTGGTGGGTGCTCCTTGGAACCTCGGTGGGGCAGTTCTACTCCGTCCTATAGGGTCACAATGTGTCATCATAGACTTGATGGCAATGGGTTTGTTTTTGTTTTTTTGCTTAGCAGTGTGTACATGGAAACAAAAATTAGAAATACTGTACTGTGTACAGTTGCTCAAAAAAAGAGAAATACTTAGTTGTAAATCTAATAAAACATATGCAGGGCTTCCATACTAAGTCTGCAAAGTGTTGATGTAAAGGTCAAAGAAGATGTAAATAAATAGAGAGTGTATCTTGTTAGTGGACTAAACATAATAAAGATGTCAGTTCTCCCTGAATTGATATTCAGGTTTAGTGTAATTGTTACCAAAATCTTAGTAAGTTTTTCTTAGCAGATATAGACAAGGTTATTCTAAAATATGTGGAAAGGCAAAGGAACTAAATAGCTAGAACATTTTTTATGAAGAAGAAAATTGGAGAAGTCGCTTTTCTAAATATCAAGACTTGCTATGTTGATACAATAATCAAGCCTGTTATTGGTGGAGGAATAGACATATAGATCAGTGGAACAGAATTGAGAACTCATAAATATATAAATGTGGCTAACTGATTTTTCACAAACATGGAAGATCAATTCAGTGGAAGAAGTATACTCTCTTCAACAGATGGTGCTGGAGTAATTGGACATCCATACATATTCAAAAATACACTTATATAAAAATGAATTCAAAGTGGATCCTAGATGTAGATGTAGACTGAAACTGTAAGACTTTTAGAAAATAATATAAGAAAATCTTCAGGACTCAGGCTTGGTGAAGAGTCTTATACATGTTACCAAGAACATGATCTCCAAAGGAAAAATCAATAAATTGTATTTAACCAAAATTTAAACTTTTGCTCTATGAAACATTCTGTTAGGAGGATGAAAAGGCAAACAATAGACTATGAGAAAAATTTGTTAACTACGTATGTCTAACAGAACTCATTCATGTCTAGAATATATAAAGAGCTCCCAAAACTCAGCATTAAAAAACAATCAAGAAATAGACAAAAGTTGTAAGAAGACATATTACTAAAGAGAATACATTAGTAACAAATAAGCGCATGAAAAGATGTGCAGTATCACTACTCTTAGGGAGATTAAAGCAACCAGGATCAGTACATATCTACCAGATTGATTACCAAAAAAGAAAAAAAGGTGACAATACCAAATGCTGAAGATGATTGAAGATAATGCAGAAAAAACATCTCTTTTGTGTTGATGATGGAAATGTAAAATGATACAGCCACTCTAAAAGCTAGGGTGACAGTTTCTGTAAAAACTAAACATAAATACATATTTACTGTATATGCAACCCAGCATTTATACTCTTGGACACTTACAGACATAAAAACTTGTGTTCACACACACAAAAAACTTTATGCAGTTGATCTTAGTAATTCTCTTTGTCAGAGCTCCAAACTGGGAGCAATCCAAGAGTCTAATATGCGTGTGTGTGGAACAGCCAAACAAACTGTGGTACATCGTACCATGGAATACTACTCAGCAATGTAAAGGAGTCAGCTACTTGTATACACAACAGCTTGGATGGACCTCAAGGGCATTATGCTGACTGTAAAACGTCAGTCATGAAAGGTCATATTCTGTATGACTATATGTATGCGTGTATATATATACATGTATGAGGACTGCCGGTTAAGTTCATGAACTCATCTTAGAAAAAGTACTACATACCTAATTGCTAAATATCACTATGGTCACTTTTGAAGTACTCCTTCGGGAAGCTATGCACTGACGCCAGTGCCTAGCCCACCCTTCAGAGCAATTTTGGAACTCTTTTTCTGCAAAGGCCATCAGAGCTGTTGTTGTATTACCCTTGGTGTCCTGAATGTCATCGAAATGTCACCCTTTCAATATTTCCTTTATCTTTGGATAAAGAAAAAGGGTGTTAGGGACCAGATCAGGTGAGTATGGTGGGTGTTCCAATACATTTATTTGTTTACTGGCTAAAAACTCCCTCACAGACAACTATAAAGTTCATGAACTTTCCACCACACCACCATGTGCAATGGTCATTCCAGAAAGAGTTCCAGAATTACTTTGAAGAGTGTACTAGGCACTGGCATAGTTTCCCAAGGGGACTACTTTGAAGGTGACTGTAGTGATACTCAGCAATGAGGTATGTAGCACTTATAATAATAAGTTCACGGGCTTAATTTTCAGACTTGGTAACATTCCTGAGAACACATATCATAGAGATAGGAAAAAAGGATTACCTGGGGTTGATGGTGAAGTATAAATGTAGATAAATTTCCCTTGTGTTTGTATTTCAAGATTAAAAGTTAAAAAAGTCAATGAGCATCATGCATTATTTAGCTATTGTAAGAGTCCCCCTGCTGTTCCCTCCACCCCAGGAACAGGTAGCATAGCTGCCTGAATGAAGTCGTTGTGTTCTAAGTGAAGTGAAGTCATGCTTTCTGTGCCTGTCAAGCCCATTCTGGAGTTCATTCTGGGCTTTGTCCTCTATGGACCACATTGCCTGGAATCCAGGACATGATGATCCGTGGAGAGAGCTGAGGAAAGACTTGTCAGGGAGGGCATGCTGTGGCTACTCACAGATCTCCACAATGACCCAGAGTCATCTGCGTGTAATCTTAGAGGTCAAAACCAGGGCCAGTAGATGGAATGAGACTGGTGCTCAGTATAGGGAAGTCTCAGTCACTATGCAGAGAAGAAAATAGGCTCTTTCATGGCTCACATACTCTGGAGCAGTGAGCAGAGACTAAGTGGACATCTGTCAAGTTGTATGTGCATTGCCAAAAACAAGGCCTTAATGGAACGCCAACAGTGTCAGCCAAGTTGTGATGAAAGATCTCTAACATCAAGTAGGTGGGATCAGATGAGATACCTCAGAGAGCAAAAGAAGACCATAAAATGGATCTTTTATCTCTCCTTACTATATTGAGAAGATTAAAAGCAAGATTTTCTGGGGTGATTTTCAGCCCCATTGGAATACTAGTTGCAGGGCAAGTCTAGTGGGATTTGAAAATGATGTGCTTATTAGAACCACCTAGGATGGAGAGCAGAGGGGAACCAGACAGTTGAATATTGGGGAGAGACCTGGTTCTTATGGGTGTTGAGGGTACAGTTGAGGGAGTGACCAACACATGCCTCTGAAGCTCTAGTTTTGAACAACGAGAGGTGCTGCAGAATCAAGTGGGTTCTCCACTGTCTCTGGCTTCATGGAACCTGCATTTAAGTAATAATCCCTTTCATTGTGTAGATCCAACAAGCAAGCTCTCCGCAGATCAAAGCAGATTCCTCAATGACATATGCAACTGCAGGTGTGGTGTAGAGTTGGGAAATGTTGGGCAGCTTTGTAGGGACTTAAAGAAAGGAGGATATTCTGCATCTTAAAAAACAAACCAAAACCCACTGCCCTTGAGTCAGGTCTGACTCATAGCGACCGTAGAGGTTGGGGTAAAACTGCACCTGATGGATTTGAACTGCCGACCTTTTGGTTACCAGATGTAGCATTTAACCCTCAATACCACCAGGGGTTCCATTCTGCATCTTAATGTGCAAATCAGGCAGGTTTCAGTTCCAGGGCTGACTTTTATTGACTGTCAAGGCCACAAGATCTAATTAATTATTTATATTCAGTGGTGTGAAGGGCAGCTGAGCCTAGTTTTCTTCAACATGTCTTCATTTTGGATTGATTTCAGAATTGTGATGGCTAAACATGTAGATTAGATGATAGAGTGATTCCCCCACAACAAAGATCATGCACTCCTTTATTGGGCACTTATGTGACCAGAAATTGGGGTGACCTGAGCCACAGCGTTCATAGAGAGCCTGATGGTGCATTTAGGGAGAAGCGTGATAATGGTGCCAGATGCAACCAATAGACTTTGGGGGACTTGCTGATGATTCAGTCAAGTCATGTATGTGGCAATGCTGCCCTGGCTCAGCTTGCCCCTTCTTAATTGGATTTGGCTTACCCAGTGGTACCCAATGATTTAAGCCGGCAAGGGGACAGCGTGGGGTGGAGGAAGGTAGAAGGAGAAGGGAAAGTTGTATAAAGTGAGGATACAGAGAGCTGGTGGACTGGAAATCAGGAAAGAGATAATAATTCCTAGCTTGGTGTGGGCGCTCAGCCCCTCAGTTTCTCACCTGGTGTCCTGAGCCCCATGTCAGTGTGGCAGAGTGCACCTAACTCCGCTCACAAGGCCCTTGCCATAATGCCGTTCTCCAAGCTGGGGTGTCCCCACCAGCATACAGTATGTTTAGTTCTGTTTTGTTTATCTGCCTTTTTAATGTAGAATTCCAGGGGAAGATTAATCGAAGTTGTAAATTTTTTTCTTTCAACTTTAGCAGTCAGAAATCTGAAACAAAGGTACAGATGTACAGGTTTGTTTACTTCCTCCAAATAAAATGGTAAACTAATCTGGCAGTAAGTAAAACGTGGAACTAGCCCCAGGAAATTAGGATAATAGGAAAATTGTCACAGAGTTGGGTTTAGGGTCCATAGTTTCCTGAAACCGTTTCGAAGTTTAGCCTTCTGAAAGTTGGCATTTGAGCTAACATGGCCATTTATGGGACAGAATTGGAATTCAGCCTCAGAACTGAACTGTACTAAATCTCCAGGTTATGCCCCTTCTGACTTCTGAGAAGCTGATGTGCTTTCTTCTAAGTACTTGCAGATCTTCAGATAACAATATTCTATGCTTATAAAGTACCCTTTACCAAAGTATACCAGCTTCAGGGAGAAGTCAGAGATACATGCTAGCCTCTGAAGGCACCTTTGCTAGCCCTCACCATACTCACATCAAAGCCATTTTATGATTGGGAACCTGGATCCCAATTTATAACACTGGAATTAAAAGACAGACTGAACAGAGTTGTTTCTAATAAGGATGATTTTAATGGATTTCTCCACAGCTTTTTGTAGAGTCAGTATCGTTCCTGTGCTTTTACAAATGTCCTGTGCAGATTACACAGATCAGAGCTACAGCCTCAATAGGGTGCACAAGCCATCATGATTTCCATGGTTAGGGTGCTTTTCATCTCATGGGTGGGGCTGGGGGTGCCTTTATCTCTTTTATAGACTGAGATTGCTTTCATTTAGTTTTGTTTTTAAGGATTTTAAAAATCAGCATTAGTTTTTGGTTAAACGCTAAGAAAAACAATAGGCAGCCTTTTAACATGAACATTTTCTAAAAATCAAAACAGAAGAAACTAAAGGAAAGGTCACTCAGTCTCAATTTTGCTGACAATTCTTGGCTTCTGTCTTTAGCCTGTTACCTGTTAACTATACCTGTTACTCCTTGAGTGATCATCTTTTTCGCAGAATCCATCTGTTTGAAAGGAATTATGTTGCAAATACTTTCACTGTTTTAAAATGTTTTTTTCCCCTTCTGTTTTCTAAGTTTTTGTTTTCTTTTCCTAAGAAGAAAATTGCATTCATACAGAAAACAATTTCTTAAACTTGAGATTTATATAACTTCATAAGGTAGATGACTTGTATCAGAGACGTCGTATAAATCTCAAAGTTGCTAGGGGCACCTGTATTGCTAAGCTATGTTATTTTTTTTCTTTATTTTTTTAATTGTGATTGAATGAAAGTATACAATCCAAATTAAATTTGCATGCCTGCCTATCTGCAACTCCTTCAGCTCTCCTTGTCTGGTGACAGCACATTCGTCTTTTCTGTTCTGTACAGGCCATGTCCTCAACAATCTCCTGTCCCCTCCTCTCTACCTTCTCCTCTCCCTTCCAGTAAGAGACCAGTAGGACAGCATCATGCAGATGCATGGAACCATAAAGTGCACACACCATGTGGGCACACTGTGTCCCCAAGTCCAGTCCATTCCTGTCCAAAGAGTTGACCTCAGTGAAGTTTTCTGATCGGGGCAGCATCAGGTCTAGGGACCGTGCTCCCAGGGGAACTCCCAGGCCTTCGGACCGTCAGTTGCAGTCTTTTAGTGGAGCTCTTGAGGTGCACCCCTCTTTTTCTCATGTTGCCACAGGGACTTGACATCGTGTGCCTCATCATGACTGTCTTTGGTGGTGGCCGAGTACCATCTGGTTCTTCTGGTCACATATTGATAACAGTCACGCATTCACATAGGTCCTTCAGTCTTCTGGGCTTTTTTCCCCTCATGTCTTTGTTGTCCTTGGTGATCATCTGTTCCAGCTGAGTTGGGACCATTTGGTGTACCTCAGATGGCAGCTTGCTATAAGCTATTATTTTATTTAAAAAAAAAAATTCAGTATCTGTGGAAGACAGAAAAAGTGAGGAGGGGGAAAGGAAGATTTTTTTAGTCCCCACTTCAGATGGATCTGACAGTAGAGAAATCTGTAATCAAGAAAATAAATTGGATAGTGTTTTCCTTGATAGCCTAGTTAGACCATACTCTGCCACAGATGTGCCCTTCCTGCCTCTGCCCAAACAGGTGACTGCAGGGCAGTTAGAGGCAACAACACCATATTTAACCAAGAAGGCAACCTGATCAGGCAGTCTGTCTAGGAGGAGCAACAGAGAGCATCCTTGAAGTTCCCAGAGGCTAAAGAAGCTTTTGAAGCAAGCCTTCAAACCTGGACATTCTGGTTTGAACACCTGATGAGAATTTGGATTTCAATCCCAGATACACTGAATCAGAATCCACGTTTCAACAAGATCACACAGATGAACTGCGGCTCTAGTAGTAGAAACCCTGGTGTAGTAGTTAAGTGCTGTGACTGCTAACCAAACGGTGGCAGTTAGGCTCTCCTTGGAAGAAATCCTGTGGGACAGCTCTGTTCTGTCCTGTAGGATTGCTGTGAGTTGGGATCAGGTCGACGGCAATGGATTTCTTTTGGGTGGCTGCACTAGTAGGTCTCAGAATTGGTCCCCGACCAGCAGCATTAGCATTGTCACCTGGGAACTTGTTAGTAATGCAAAATATTGGCAGTTCAACTTTTTCAACTTCGTTCAGGTTGGAACCCCTGCTTCAAAACCAAACTTGAAGCCCAAGGTTCTGAAGTCCTAGGAGCCCTGCTGCCCACAGAGGGCTGCAGTGGAGGTAAGGAACAGGTGTGGCGTGATGACATCAGGGAAGGTCTAGCTGAGTGCTGTGGAGAAAGGTGTCAAAATGAAAGAATGTGCTTGTGCTTCCCAAGGCTTGCTTTGTCTTCTGTTTAAATTAGTAACTGATAACATTGCCTTACATACTGTATTTGGACTCATTGTCAGAAGGACTCCGACCCTGGGGAGGAGCATCATACTTGTTAAAGTACAGGGTCAGCGAAAGAGAGGAAGACCCTCAGCAAGATGGACTGGCACAGTGGCTGCAACAGTGGGCTCAAGAGTAAGAATGATTATGGGCAGGCACAGGACCGGGTAGTGTTTCCGTCTGTTGTACATAGGGTCGTTAGGAGCTGGAACCAGCTCCCTGGCACCTGAAAGCAACAAGTGTTGTCAGTGCTTAGTGTTTTATAGCAGTTCTATTTCTTAAAATTAATAGTGTTTATGGAAAAAGATCAAGGCTGTAATCTCTTTTAGTTACCTCAGTGGTGGAAACTGTGTGCTTTATGGCTCAAACTTCAAAACTGCAGATTAATTATCTTTGGAGGAAGAATGCTTCAAACTGAACATATAAAATATTTTTGAAGTCTTTTTATAAGCTTCAGGCATGTAGTGTATGTTCATTAACTATGTTACATGAACAAGGAATTCCCTGGCTGTTCCCAAGAGAGGTATGTTCAAGCATTATTTCTGCGCTGTATCATCCTTGAATATTTACAGTGGGTTGATTGTAACTCTTGAGGAAAGGGCTCTGGGTGAGACTTTTCTGGAAGGAGAGCGGTGGTTTGCAGAGTTAGGTACTGGAACCTGGCGTGGCTCCTTGCCTGCATCTCCGCACACCCTCACCATGGAGAGCTGCACTCGGCTGTTCACGGGTTGTTTATCATGCAGGGTGCATGTTGCTTGCCCATCACATGTCACCTTTCCTTTTTATTTCCCCTTGTTTGTGTCCCATCTAATTGCATCTACTCTGTGGGCAAATGCCTTATTAGTTGGAGCTGAAGCCCAGGCACGTCCTGGGCCTGATGACTCAGCTTGTATCTGGAGTCAGCTGTCAGTGCAACTGAGTCACTTGACGGTTGGCTGGCTGCAGATGCGGAAGTGTCCTGTGGTGGTACCAGCTCCCCGTGTGCCTCTGGACTTAGACACATTTTGGTGAACTGAAAGTTGGCTATCAGCTGAAAAGTGCGAAGAAGCATCAGCCAGGGTTGTGGAGCAGTAAATGCACTTTAGAGGAGACATAAAAATCAGGTGAGTGTAGACAAGTCAGGACTTGTGGACAAGTACCACACATCTCTTTCCTGGCTGAGCCTCTCTACATTGCCTCCCTTTCCTTCCTCCGCATCTTTCCCATGTGTTTCCTCTAACAGAGTTGATGGTGACTTTTCCAGCCATATGTAAATGTTTAAGCAGAGAAATTTTACAGTTTATACGAGGTACTGACTGATAAAAATTTAAGCAAAAATAGCTTATCTTCAGAAGGTGGTATTTGTTAGATTAAAAGCTTGGGCAAATACTTAAGACTTTTCTGTTCTTTCATCTTTAAAGCCAGGATAATAATACTGTCTACCTAGGTTGTCACAAGGATTGAATGAAACAATGCTTATTAATAAGTCACCTAATTGTTGTAGATACTGTAACAGTATCTGAGGTGGTGATATAAGCTTTTGTATGAAGCTTGAGAATTTAAATTTTATCTACACTCAGCCTGCCTCTCCCCCTCTCGTACCTGTCTGCCCTCTGTCCTTTGATCAACAATTCCCTGTGTGCCCACTGAGCCGGGTCCTGAGAGTGCAGTGGCAAACCAGACAGACAGTGAGGAGCCAGTCAAGGAAGCTAGAAGTGGTGTCTGTGCTGATGGCAGACGTGATCACTGCTGTGAAGGGAAGTACAGCCGGGAGGGAGGCTCAAGTGTGGTGGCTGTGAGGTGAGCGGTGCTGTTTTATAAGGGTGGGCCATGAGGTCTCTGCAATGGGTGACGTTTCAGCAGAGACCCAGAAGAATGGAACAAACAAGAGGTTAGTCTGTGTCCAACATTTTTGTAAACAGGATGATTTAGATATTAGAGGTAGTTTTCTGAATCCTCAGCAATCAACAGCACTACTGGTAGCATTAGTTCAGAGATGTTATCAAGAAATTTTTTTAAATTTCAAAAGCAATTTCTGTATCTTCGTGTGAATGTGTATGTTTGCTTGAATGTGTTGTAACTGGGTACCATCGAGTCAGTTTTCAACTCATGAACCCAGTGTGACAAGGTAGAATTGCCACATGGAGTTTTCTAGTGTGTAATGTTTATGTGGCACAGTTAGCAGCTATGGCTGCTAACCAAAAGTTTGGCAATTTGAATCCATCAGCTGCTCCCTGGCAACCCTATGGGGCAGTTCTGCTCTGTCCTATATGTTTGCTATGAGTTGTAACTGACTCAGCAGCATTAGGTTTTATGTATTTATTAATGTTTATGTTCTTTATTCCATAGAGCTGCTGGGTAGATTCAAACTACCAACTCTTTGGGTAGCAGCTGAATGCCTAACCATTGTTGCTACCAGGACTCCTTTTGAGGCGTGTAGAAAAGTGCCTCTTCCTTTTCATGGATTATCCTTCTCCCTGCAAGGATGATGTTGAAAGAAGAGCTTGGTACAATCTGGCAGAACATGTGCAGAAGACAAAAGGCTTGGGGGATACTTGTGGTTGATACTTACTAAGTGGTGCTTGAAATTAGTGATTGAAAGACTTCTTCTCTGACATGTGGAAATTAGTGAAAAAAGCTTACGTATCTCTTTGTCTTTTTGTAAATCTGTCTTGAGAGAATGAAAAACATCAAAGACATAAGGAAAACATGAACTCAGGATAAAGAAAGGGCCACATAATGCAGAGACTAAATCAGCATGAGACCAGAAGAACTAGATGGTGCCCAACATGCTCCCGTGGCTTCCCTGACAGGGAATAATTGTAGGGTCCCTGAAGTAGTGGGGTAAAAAACACTGTGCAGAGCTTGAACTCTATTAAAAAGACCAGACTTACTGGTCCAATAGACTGTGGGGTCCCTGGAAGACATATACCATAGGCTCTCTGTTAGCCCAGAACTGAAACCATTTGGAAGACAACCCTCCAGGCAAAGGTTCAACTGGACTGTTAAGACAGAAAATGACAGTGGTGAGGAGTGCTTCTTGGCTTTAGTCAAGGATTTTCCACAAAGAGAGTGCGTGCTCAAGTTAAATACTGGAGCCCAGTAGCACTGCGGTTAAGACCTTGGCTGCTAATCAAAAGGTCAGCAGCTCAAATCCACCAGCCACTCCTTGGAACCCCATGGGGGCAGTTCTCTTGTTTTACAGGCTTCCTGTGCATTCAGAGATGACTAGATGGCAGTAGGGTTTGGGTTGTTTTTTTGTTTTGGTGTGTTGGAGCTAAGTGTAAGAGGAGCCTTGTTTACTAGATGTACCAGAAGAAGAAATCCCTTTCAGGTAGGGTTTCGTTGGCTGTCATTCCACTGCAGCTCGTATTTAGATGTTTATGGCAGTCCTCTGGAAACCCTGGTGGTGTAGTGGTTAAGTGTTATGAATGCTAGTGAAAAGATTGGTAGTTAAAATCCACCAGGTGCTCTTTGGAAACTCTTATGGGACTGTTCTGCTGTGTCCAGTAGGGTTGCTATGATTCAGAATATCAATTAGACAATAACGGTATGGGGGGGTGTGGCAGTAATCCTCTGTGTTTTCAGTGTTAATACAAGTAGAGATGGCATATCACTGCTAGGATATGCTGTTACTGCTAAGGTACTCAGTGGCATTTTGACCCTTTTTCATTTCACATCTGCATATGTACTCAGCTTCTGCTCACAAAGGCTGGCTTCTCTGCAAAAGTTTCTGATACTTGTGCGTCAGGTTTTGCTCTTTCATTTAAATATTGACCTGGGCAACTTTAATGCAGCATTAAACATGTTTGTGAAGTTGATGCTTCTAAGCTTTGGTCCAGGCAACAGAGAAGGCCTATTTTAGGAGCATATTAATTTTTCAGATGTTGGTCTATTGTGTTGATCACTGATCGTGGCATTAATGAGTAACTGTGGGAAGTTCCCTTGTTGAAGAACGAGCACCAGGAAGGGAGGGGCCAGGCTGCAACAGTCGTTAAGGGTAGTTCAGATTCTTTTGGTTGCAAAGTGAAGAGAGTTATTTCTGACCTGGACTTTGGGATCTCAAAGACATATATTTCGATGGATGGGTATATTTGCTTGTGCATCAGGTTTTCCATAGCACACGATGCATTTCAGTGTAACAGTTATCTGGTAGTGTGACATTTTTCTAGTGCTGTAACAGAGACACATGAAGGTACGACATAACAACATAAGTAAATCAGCAGTGACACAGAATTGCTCAAAGGTTGTCTTGGAGTGTCAGATGCTAGCTCCCAGAAACCTTCTGTCTTCTGCTCATTTGTGAGGGCACCACTATAGAAAGTCAATGCAAGAAATGAGATCCAAGGACTTGAAAGCCAGTGTTGCCCTTGAAATATTGACTCTAGAATATAGATTGACTGCACCTCGCAGAGGTTATCCTGGAGGATGAAGTTGGTTCCCACCTGCCGTAACTCTCTCTCCTAGAAAGAGCCTTCATCTAGGCCCTCAGCACCTACACCTATAGGAGCAGGGGCGGGCTCGGACCTCTCAAAGTAACATTGGAGGGGCGTAGTATCCTTGTGGGAACAGAGAGGAGCACAGTGGGGGATCCCTTCAGCTCGGGGGCTGCTGCATGGCACAAATTAAGTCCAAGTTCTAATTCACTGATTTAGGGAATAAAACCTCCCCTGCCCTATTCTGTATTCAAGATTATTTTAAACCAGGACAGCAGTCCAAGCAACACCCAAAGGTAGAAAGGGATATTGAGGTTCTTTTCCTTTTGTAGGGTAGTGTGTAGTAAGGTAAACTATCTGATCTTAAAACTAAGGAAAAAGAACTTAAACAATTACCTGCACAAATACAGTAAGACAAAAGGGGAAAGAGAGACCATGGAAAGGGAAGGTGTAGGGAGAAAACCTTAGAAAAATTAAGGGAAGTAACATTTGTGGGAAACTTGGAGGGAGCTGGTCCCCTGCTGAAAACTTTCTGTCCTTTACTGCCTACGGTGACCTGGTAAGCCCTCACCTGGAGCCCAGTGTGGTGGCTTCTTGCTGAAGAAGATAGATAGTAGCTAGGTCTTGGAAGAAAACAAGGATTAACATAGAAGAGTGGAATGTGAGTTTGATGATTGGTTAAAATGAAACAATTTTGTTCAGTCACTGAAGAAACATTTATTGAAAGTCAACAAACAATTTGCCAGTGGTGGTGCCTTAGTGGCACAGTACTTGAATGTTTGGCTGCTATCCAAAAGGTTGGCAGTTCAAATCTGTCAGCTGCCTCTTGAAAACCCTACAGGACAGTTCTCTTCTGTTGGAATCAGCTTAATGGTAATGGATTTTTGGTTTTACCTTGCACAGTGATTTAAGTGCTCAGCTGATAACCTAGGTGAGGGTTCAAATCTACCAGCTCCTCCTTAGGGGGAGGATGAAGCAGTCTGTTTCCATAAAGTTACAGTCTTGGAAACCCTTTGGTACAGTTCTGGGGTTGGGTGTGAGATGGTCAACTTAGTGGCAGAGAGAGTTTGGTTTTAGTTTTTATGTTGGGCTATGAGAGTGCAAAGATTTCTGAAATTGTGAAAATATCCCAGATTGGTTTGTGGAGGAAGAGTGTTACGGTGTTTCTACTCTGTTGTATAGAATATTTCTTTTTCTGTCTTGCTAGGTACATCCTTTGCTATTTTTAAACAGCAGTTGCGATACTGTTGTCCTACAATAATATACACATACTTAAGTTGTAAAATTTGGTAACTTTTGACACATATATACACTGGAACAATTGTCACATCTGAGCAATGAATGTATCCATTACTCCAAAAAGTTTTACTGTGCCCTTAAGTTTTCTCATCTGCCAAGCTCTTCCATCCTTTCCTAGGCAACCAGTGATCTCCTTTGTGTCACCATAGATTGCATTTTGTGGAATTTCATATGGATCATATTACAGCATGTATTTTTTAAAAAAATAATATCTATTTTTGTTTGCCTTTTTTCAACATAATTATTTTGAAATTCATCCATGTTGTGTGTTATTAATAGTTCATTTTTTTTATTGCTGAGTAGTAGCTAATTTTATGGATATACTGCAATTTGGTGTTCCATTTATATGCTGATGATTGCATAAAAACCAAAAAAGAAAACAAACCCAGTGCCATCAAGTTGATTCTGACTCGTAGTAACACTATAGGTCAGAGTAGAACTGCTCCATAGAGTTTGATGGATTTCTGATTTTAGGGTATTCCAAACAAAGTGACTGTGAACTTTTGTGTACAAGCATTTGTATGGACATTTCTCTTTATGGTTTCATTGATCCAAGAAGAAGTAGTTGGATCATAAGGTAGATGGGTATTTACTTTAGAAGACACTGTTGAACTTTTTCATAGAGTATGAAAGTTTAGTTCTTCCAATTCTTTCCAACACTTGGTGTAGTTAATCTGCTTAATTTTATCCATTTAAATGGATAAGCAGTGATAGCTCCTTGGAGTTTTAATCTGCCATTGTCAAATGACTAGTGACATAGAGCATCTCTTTATGTGCTCATTTGCTGCCTATCCGTCTTTTTTGGTGAAGTGCCTGTTCAAATCTTTTGCCAATGTTAAAATTGGTTTGTCTGTTTCTTCTTAGTCAGTTTTGAGAGTTTTTTGTAAGTTTTAGGTATAAGTTCTTTAATCAGCTATGTGATTTGAAACAATTTTTTTTCAGTCTGGTTTGTCTTTTCATTCTCTTAACAGTATCTTCTAGAGAGCAGAAGTTTTTAATTTTGAAGAAATCCAACTTAATCAGTTTATTTTTTCTTTTATGGAGTATGAATTTGGTGTCATATCTGAGAAATTATTACCTGACTCAGAGTCACAAAGATTTATCCCCATGTTTTCAGCCAGATGGTTTAGTTTTAAATTTTACATTTATATCTGTCATCCACTTTGAGTTATTCTTTTTTTTTTGTATGTATAAATAATTGTTACAGTACCATTTTGTTTATAAAACTATACTGTCTCCACTCAATTGTGTCTATACCTTTTTCAAAAATCAATTGTCTATTGTTACATGGAGATCTGTTTCTGGGCTTTATGTTCTTTTGTATTCATCTATTTTTCTTTCTTGATGCTGTTGTCATATTGACTTGATTACTGTGGTTGTAATCAAGGCTTGAAGTCTGAAAGTGTAAGTCCATCGTTTATTTTTTCTTCTTTTCCCAAACCAAAAAACTCTGCTGCTGTCCAGGTGATTCTGACTCAAAGCGAACCTACTGACACAGTAGAACTGCCTTAGAGTTTCCAGGGGCCACCTGGTGGATTTGAATTGCTGACCTTCTAGTTAGCAGCTGTAGCACTTCACCACTATACCATGAGTTTCCAAGAACCTATATATTTCCACATAAATTTTAGAATCAGTTTACCAATTGGTAGCAAAAAAAACCTGCTGGGAATCTGATTAAGAATGCACCAAATCAGTAGATCAGTTTGACGAACATTGATGTCCTAAAAATGTTGAGCTTTCTAACCAATGAACATGATTTATTTTAATTTATTTCTGTTCTTTTTTTCTTTCAACAGTAGTTTATAGTTTTCAATATATGGTTATTGCATATCTTTTGTGCAGTTTATCCTCAAGCATTTCATATTTTTGATGTATTTTTATTTCAGTTTCTAATTGTTCATTGCTATTACATGGAAGTACAATTGACTTGTATAATTAGTCTTGTATCTTGTGACCTTGTGAAACTCGATTAGTTCTAGTACCTTTTCTGTAGATCCCATATGATTTGCTGTTGAGATGCACATTTTGTCTGATAAGACAATTTTACTGTTTCCTTTCCATTGTAGATGTCTCCTCTCCAGCCTTTATTGAACTGACTAGAACCTCTAGAACGGTGTTGAATAAAAGTGATGGAAGGGGCCACCTGTGTCTTGCTCTGCGTCTTGGGGAGGCCAAAGTGTTCAGTTTTTCACCATTGTGTGTGATTTTATCTGTAGATTTATTGGAAAGGTCCTAATGACCGTGAGCAATTCCACATGTGTCTTTTGGCTGCCTGGATATCCTCTTTAGAGAAGTGTCTGTCCATTTCCTTTGCCCATCACTTAATTGGATTATTTATCCTTTTCATGTGGATATTTTGTAGTACCTTATAGATTATGGAGATCAGATGTTCTGACATATAGTTGCCAAATTTTTTTCTCATTCTGTAGGTAGTCTTTTAATTCTTTTGATAAAGTCTTTGGATAAGCAAAAGTGTTTGATTCTTAGTAGTTCCCATTTATCTATTTTCTTTTCTGTTGATCGTGCTTTGTTTGACAGATTTTGAAGTCTGTGTTGTGTATTAGAACTTCCATTGTTGAGCCTGTTTTTTCTTGGATGAGTTTTGTTGTTTTAGATTTGATATTTAGGTCTTGTATCCATTTTGAGTTGGTTTTTTTGTAAGGTGTGAGATATGGGTCTTGTTTCAGTTTTTTGCAGATGGATATCCAATTTTGCCAGCACTAGCTGTTAAAGAGACTGTTTCTACCCCAATTTAAACTCTTAGGGCCTTTGTCGAATATCAGCTGTTCACAGGAGGATGGTGGTGGCGTCTCTGGGGTCTCAACTCTGTTCCATTGGTCTGTATGTCTCTTTTGGTACCAGTACCAGGCTGCTTTGACAACTGTGGCAGTGTCATAGGTTCTAAGGTTGGGTAGTGAGAGGAGGAGGTGTCCTGTATCAAGTTGAGGAAATTCTCTTCAATTCCTCTTTTGCTGAGGGTTTTTATCAGTAATGTAGCCATATATGTCAGATTTTCTCATGTGACTTTTTTGCATATATTGAGATAATCTTTTTTTTTTTTGGTTAATATGATGAGTTACATTGCTTCGCTATAAAATGTTAAACTTGGCTTTCCCATAGTACACTCCACTTGATTGTGATGTATTATTGTTTTTATATGTTGTTGGATTAAATTTACTAACATTTTATTTATTATTATTGGATCTCTTTTCATGAGAGGTATTGGTCTATAATTTTCCTTTTCTTTGAATGTTTTTGTTGATTTTGTAACCACAGTAATGCGGCTCTCATTGGGTAAGCTGGGAAGCAATTGTTCATTTTTCTAGAGAAGCTTGTGTAGATCTGATACTGTCCTCGGATGTTTGGCTCAGTTCACCAGTATAGCCATCTCTCTTTGTACCAGTTCCCATGCAGTTTACTTTTACATATGTTATAAACCACATCCTACACTGTTAGTTTTGTTTGTTTAAGCAGCTAATTATCGTTTAAAGAGATTTAAATATTAAGGAAATAGTTGTTGAATGTACTTACTCACAGTTACCTTTTCCAGTGCTCCAAAGATTGATATTTCAAACTAGTATAATTGTCTTTCTGCCTGAAAGACTTCTGTTAGTACAGGTCTGCTTTTAATTAATTACTTTACCTTTCTTTCTAAAAGACAGTTTTTTTACCTGGTGTAAAATTCTAAGTTGACAGTTTGTTATTTCAGGATTTATGCTGTTTGATTGTCCTCTCATCAGCATTGATTTAACTAGGAACTGCTCTCTCATCTTTGTTCCTCTGTATGTGTCTTTTCTCTTGCTTCTTTTAATATTTCTCTTTATCACTAGTTTTGATCCATTTGGTGTGTCTTGATACAGTTTTCTTCATGTTTGTTCTGCTTGTGATTCATTTCTTGTATCTGCAGGTACATAGTTTTCATCATATTTGGACAATATTTGACTGTTTCTGTTACTCCTCCCTCTTCTGTCTGTCAGTGTACCTGAAGATGCCTCACAGTTCGCAGATCCTTTGTTTATTTTTTAAATTACGTTTTCTCTGAGTAGCAATAGAAACAATTTTGATAGCTTCAACTGCTGTGGTTTCAGTTTCATTAATCTTTTCCTTGCCTGGGTCCATTTAGCTATTAATCTATTAAAGTATAATTTTTGTCTTGGGAACTGTGGCTTTCCTCTAGAAGTTCAATTTGTGTCTATTTAACATCTTTTATGACCTTAGCTTTTTGAACATCTGAAATACTGTTCTAATAATTGTTTTAATGTCCTTATCTTCCAGTTCTGAATTTATACGAGGCCTGTGTGAATTTTCCATTGATTGATTTTTCTTCTAACATAGGATGTGTTTTCCTGCTTTTTTACATTCCTGATAATTTTTGTTAAATTTTGGGTATTGTAAATTTTACTTTTTTTGCACACTTGAGTATTTTTTATATTTTTGTAGTTATTAAGTCTATTCTGGATGCAGCTATTTTTTAAAAAGCTTGATCCTTTTGGTTCTTGCATTTTAAGATTTTCTAGGTGGGACTAGCAAAACATCTGTTGTTATTAGGTGCCATCGATTCAGTTCTGAGTCATAGTGACACTGTGTAGAGCAGAACAAGTAATTCCCAGTCTTGTGTCATCCTCACAATCGTTGCTATGTCTGAGCCCATTGATGTGGCGACTGTGTCAGTCTGTCTCAGTGAGGATCTTCCTCTTTGTCACTGATCTCTGGTTTTACAAGCATAATATTGTGTTTCTGCAGGGAGTAGTCTCTCCTAATAACATATCCAAAGGACATAAGAGGAATTCATGCCATCCTTGCTTCTTCTGAGGAACGTTCTGGGTGTACTTCTTCTGAGTCAAATTTGTTCATTCTTTTGGCGGTTCATGGTATATTTAATATTCTTCACCAACACCACAATTCAAAGGCATCAATTCTTCTTCAGTCTTCTTTGTTGTCCTGCTTTCGCATGCATATAAGGCAATTGACTCGATGGCACTTGGCTTGGCTAAGGCAATTGAAGCACAATTGCTTTGATCAGATTTTTTCTAGTCTTTAAAGTGACATCTTTAAAGAGATCTTTTGCAGCAGATTTGCCCAGTGCAATACATCCTTTGATTTCCCGGCTGTTGCTTCTGTGGGCATTGATTGTGAGTCTAAATAAAATTAAATCCTTGACACGACCTCAATCTTTTCTCCATTTATCACGATGTTGCTTGTTCGTTCAGTTATAAGGATGTTTGTTTTCTTTATGTTGAGAATCAAGCCATACTGAAGGCTATAGTCATTGGTCTTCATCAGTAAGTGC
Source organism: Heterohyrax brucei (assembly GCA_028571685.1). Taxonomy (NCBI): domain Eukaryota; kingdom Metazoa; phylum Chordata; class Mammalia; order Hyracoidea; family Procaviidae; genus Heterohyrax; species Heterohyrax brucei. The sequence goes on from CM053152.1 coordinate 46,209,602, forward strand.
TTAAAGTCCTCTTTATTTTAGCAAGCAAGGTCATGTTATCTCCATATTACAGGTTGTTAATGAATCTTTCTCCAGTCCTGATGCCTTCTTCTTCTTCACATAGTCCACCTTCTCAGGTTATCTGTTCTGCATACAGATTGAATAAGTGTGGTGCAAATACAAAACCCGTACACACACTTTTCTTGACTTTTAACCATGCAGTATCCCTGTTCTGTTAGAAAGACTGCCTCTAGGTGTGTGTACATGTTCCTGTTGAGCACAATTAAGTGTTCTGGAGTTCCCATTCTCTGCAACATTATCCATGATTTGTTATGATCCACACAGTCAAATGCCTTTGCATAGTCAATAAAACACAGGTAGCATTTTTTCTGGTACTCTCTGCCTTCAGTCATGATCTGTCTGACCTTAGCAATGCTATCCCACCTCCATGTCCTCTTCTAAACCCAGCTTGAATTTCTGTCAACTCCCTGTCGATGTACTGCTGCAACCGATTTTGAGTGAGCTTCAGTAAAATTTTACTTGTCTGTGATATTAATGAGAATGTTCAGTAATTTCTGCATTCGTCTAGTCTGTGGCTAATTACTCCTTCTGCTCAGGCAAGGTCCTGCTACCCAGTGCCACGTGCATTGTGACTGCCTCACTCATCTTCACCTCTTGACCTCTATCCTGGCCTTTTTCTTGGAACACAGTCAAGAGTACAATTCTTTGTTGCTCAGCATTTTCTGGGAGTTGGATTCTTCTGGAGCTTCTTCAGATTTTGAGGCCAGATGCTGTCAAAAAGCCCGGCAGTTTTCAAAACCCTCCAGCTTTTGACCACTCAGAGTACCTCCCTCTGTGCTACTTTTCTTGGTATGGGGCAGTGGCTAGAGGGATTTACCCTTGCCTGTATGAAGGCAAGGTACTTTTCCACTTATTTTGGATGGTTCTTTCCCTGGCCTCAGGCAGTTTCCTCATTGGCATACACTAATTAGTACTCTGCTGAATAATTTGAAGGGGAACCCTTTGTATTTTTTTCAAAATTCTCCTTGCTCTTGTGTTCTAGCCTGTGAACTCTCTCCACTAAGTCTACCTACTCTGTCTCCGTAGATCAAGACATTTGATGAGCTTGGCCTAGGTTCTCTTCCACCTGTCATGGATTGAAAATTTTCTCAAGGCAGTGAGCTGGGCCAGTTGGAAGGCTCATTTCCTTTGCTTCCTGCCTTTCTGAAATGCTATCCTTTGTTTCTTGGTGGCGAATTTTTTGAAAATGTTTGTTACACTTAGTGCAGTTTTTTTGTTTCACACAGAAGGGAAAATTTGATCCCTTTTCTTATATCTTGGCAAGAACCAGATGTATTGACAGCATACAACAGGTCCGAAACATGATGAAACTTTTTGATCTAATAACCCTACCTCTGGAAACTTAAGTGATTCTGAGATGGAAGAAAGAAGATACATGCACAAAAATACTCAATACAACATTATATGTGATGAGGAAATCAGGAGAAGTCTATGTTTAAGAAAAGGAGAGTAGTTAAAATTAATACATATCTGCACAATGCGATATTAAGGGTTTAAGAGACAATTTAAGATTTTCAGTGTCAAAATGTTGAATATTTAATATTAAATTCATCAGATATATACTAAAATATTCCATAGTTGTATCATTATTGCTACCACATAAAAATATGCATTCATGAATAAAATCTCAAAGAAAATACACAAAAAATAGAGCATTTTAGGGAAATAGAATGGATTAGTTTTCCTTTGAAATATCTGTTCATCATCACATTAGAATCTTATCAGTCTTTAATTAATTTGTTAGTTCTTTTAACTACTAAATATTAAAGCCATGCAAAATATAAAGAATAATATGAGAAATACCTGCAGACATACTAGTGACCTTAAGAATCAGAGTGAACAGTGTACCGAAGCTCCATGTGTAGCACCCTGTAGCTGCATTGTTTTCCTCCCTTCTTCAGAAGTAAACACTCTCCTGACTGCTGCATACGTTAAACATCTATGTTTTCAAATTTTATGTTTGCAAACTTTTCATAAGTATGTGTATTTTTCTGTGACTTGCTTGTTCTGCTCAGCATTATATTCAAAATATTTTTCCCCATGTATGCGTTTGTGTTGCACCAGGGCATTTTTGTGCCAGCAGATACATATAGTTTTATCATCCATTCTCCTGCCAATGGACATTGAAATTGCCTCATTTATTTGTTTTTATTGTACTTTAGATGAAGCTTTAAAGAGTAAACTAGCTTCTCATTAAATAGTGCACGTATTGTTTTATGACATTGGCTAACAACCCCACAAGATGTCAGCACTCTTCCTTCTTGACCTGGGGTTCCCTGTCACCAGCTTTCCTGTCCCCTCCTGCCTTCTGGTGCCTGTACCTGGGCTGGTGTGTCCCTGTTAGTATACTACTGTTCTATGGTTTGTCGGGTCTTTGGCTGAAGAGTGAACCTCAGGAGTGACTTCATTACTGAGATAAAAGGGTGTCCAGGGGCCATACTGTTGGGGTTTTTTCAGTCTCTTGAAATTGCTTCAGGTTCTCACGTCTGTCTCCTTTTCACACATGTGTGAGAGCTTTTTCAGGCTAGAATGTATAGATATGAGAGATGTGTGGGCTTGTAGGGTTGATAGATAATGTTTTATGGAGCTAGGTTTCACCTGTTCTCTGGAAGATGAATTGTATTATATAGCTGGGCACATATTTAAAAATAATTTTATGTGATCCTTAAAAAGTAAAGCACCATCAGTTGCATTACTAGTCAACTAAACTGCAGTTTGGACAGTCTGGAACCTTCATGGTTTATCCTTACAACTGTGCCTTAGTTATCTAGCTTTTGGGCATTCTCTGAGAATTTCAATATTTATTTTGACACCATTCCAAAGTGATTCTTTATGTGCAAAGCTGCTGTGAACGTGGCTGTTGGAATTTGCCTGATGGACTATCGTAGACTGAGTCCACTTTAGCAGTGTTACTGTTAAGCCCTAAAGCACATGGAAAGCTTCCTGTCCACACTCCCGCCCTGTTCGGACCCCTGTGCTCAGCTCAGCTCTTGTCCTGCCTGTACTGGTAGCCTATTCTGTGCCCATAGTACTGTCATGTGACAGAAGGAATCAGCTGGGGACCACTACCTCACTCATTGCATCTGCTGACCTCCCTGTCCTGGCCTTTTTCTGGGGACACAGTCAAGTGCACAATTCTATATTCTTCAGCATTTCCTGGGAGTTAGATTTTTCTGGGCCTTCTTCAGAATTTCAGGCTGGGGTACTATCAAAAAGTCCAGAAGTTTTCAAAACCCTCCAGCTTTTGCTCACTTCCCTAATGAAAGACTACATACTAACGGACTCTGCAACCACTCTGTTGGTCCACTCAAGAGGTCTTCCCTCTGTGATGCTTTTCTTGGCCTGGCAGAGACACAAACCAGAGATGAGCAGCAGTGCTGGGTGTGACATCAACCCGTCCTCCACCAGAAGGAAGTTTTTAAAATATGACCAGCCAATTTTCTGTCCTTTTTCCTAACAAGCTGTGATGTGCATGCGGTTTTTGTGTACTTACTGAATACCACTCAGCTACAGCTCCTTGTCAGTCCTTCCGTCTCTTCCATATGCCTCTCTGTATAGCATACTTCAGCACCTTACTTGTGCAGAATAGAATTAAGCACTAAACCCAGCTGCAGAGTGAGCTTTTTCTTCTTTGTACAATGTTGGCGTAATGGTTAAGAGTTTGGCCACTGACCAAAAGGTTGACAGTTCACATCCACCAGGTGCTCCTTGGAAACACTGTGTGGTTGCTGTGAGTCAGCGTCAAGTCAACAGCAACCGAGCTGTTTGTTTTCTTGCTTTTAAATGGTTTGGCTCCCTACAGATGTGTCTCGTGATTATCATCATCCTCACACCCTGAGCTCCCTGTCTCCAGCTGGGTACCTCCTCTACAGATCTCATCCTTCCTAGCAATGTTGTTTCCCCCAGAAAAGTCAAGGAAATGCTGTGTAGCGTGGTTAGAAGGCACAGATATTGCCAGTGATGAATTCTTTATACATTAATCAGTTCCTGTGGAGTCACCTCTGACTCTGTAAAATTTTCAGTGGCTGGTTGTTCAGAGGCAGATCTCCAGGCCTTTCTTCCAAGGCACCCCTGTGTAGATTTGCTCTCTAGCCTTTCCATTTGCACCTGAGCTCCTTAGCCATTTGTACCATTCAGGGACCCCCTTTATATATTAGTAGGAGCATATCCAGCTTTTGTGTGGCCTGAAACTCACATGATTGGGGAAAAGTGGGTTTTTTCCCCCTAAGAATAAGAAAATGAATTACAGCAAATTGTGATTGTAAAACCCTCACAGCATAAATGTTACCAAAGCCAGCAAAAAATATTTTAGTAACACAGTAACGCACTTCTGTAACACTTTTTTTTTTTGTGTGTGTGTGTGTGCGTGCGCATTGTATGGCTACATGCTTTCTGTTCTCTTCATGTTAGGGTCATTTTGTAGCATTTCCTATGGAGGAAGAAGAAAGATATTTCAGCCTTCTGGTATAATTTCTTAAAATGGGTTTTTTGTTCTCGATCATTCAGAGCATGGATTGGAAAATTTTTTCTAAAACAGATTAGATAACAAATATTTTAGGCTTTGTGGGTTGCATCATCTCTGTAGCAACTACTTAACTCTGCCATTATGGACAAAAGCAGCCGTAGGCAATGTGTAAATGAATGGATGTGACAGTGTTTCAAAACAACTTTATTTATAAAAACAGGTGGTGGGCCAGACTTGGTCATTGGGCTGTACTTTGTTGAATCATAATTTGCTGGCCCTTGGTTTAGACTTTTTTCCCCCCACTTTTTTCAACAGTTCCTTAATGGTTGTTGTTAGGTGCTGTTGAGTTATTTCTTACCCATGATGAGCCAACTTGACATCATGTGTGCAGAGCAGAACAGTGCTCCACAAGACGTTCAAGACTGTGGTCTTACAGAAGTGGATTGCTAGGCCTTTCTCCCGAGGTACCTGTGAGTGGGTTTGAAACACCGGCCTTTCAGCTGGTGGTTGAATACTTAACTGTTTGCACTACCAGTAATGCAGTGGAACTGTCTGGAATTTTTTCATATGGGAGAAAACCACTATTAATTTTTTATCATATGTGAACTGTAGGAGGTGGAAGAGAACCACAGAATACTATAATTTTTAGCTCTTTACTTCTGAAACCCCTGGCTTTCCTTCCCACATACTCTGGTGCCCCAAACTTAGGCCATGTTCATGCTACAGTATGACCTGTTTCTGCTGCTTCATGTCACAGAATCGGGTGAATTGCCACACTGAATGGTAGGAGTATTCTGGGAGTCATTCTCTTACTGAGAAGACTAGCAAAGCTGTGCACTAAAGCGACTGTAAACGCTAAGCCCTAGCTCCTTCCCTAGGTGGATCCTGCAAATGCCCATGATTATTTTCCCACCTCTCATCATGCAGGGCAGTGTGTGACAGAGGGCATTCTGCACAGATGGAGATGGTAGTCTTAAGTCATTACTGTTGAATTACCTTTCCTTTGCAAACTACAGTCATGTTCCGCATAACGTCCCTTTGGGTCAAGTTCTGCTGCGTGTTCCTTCAGGGTCCCAAAAGGTTATAATAGAGTTCAGAAATCTCAGTTGGAGAATGAGATGTAACAGACATAACTTGACAACGCCACAGCTTCCTGCATGCAACACTCACATCTTGTGTTTCTTACATACGAAGCTGTTGCTCTGCCAGGTGTATAATGGTACAGTACGTATGTAACCTGTAACACGTATGTCTTGATAGTCATCATTGATGGCTGTGCTAACTGGCTTATGTATCTACTATACTTTCTATCATTATTTTAATGTGAGCTTCTCCTACTTACCAATTAAATGTTTCCTGTATAAAACATAGCCTCGGTTCCTAGGCAGCAGCATCTGGTTTCATGCCTTGCGTGTCTCTTGAGTATTGTAGTGTTATCTCTTCACTCAATGTCTTTTGAAAATATTACTGTGAAGTACATCGTGATTCCCACATAGAGCAAAATCTGTGGTGGTGACAGCAGCAGCAAGAGGCAAAGAAGTATTAATTTGGAAGTGGAACAGAAGATTATTAAATAACACAAAGGTGGAAAATCAGTGAATGTTACTCATGACTTAGGCATGCAACATCCAAGTTATGCAGTGTCCTATTTTAAAGAACATGTCATGGATGTTAAAGTGACACATGACCATATACAAAAATATAGGACCGTGAGAACGTATTTGTATGGCTCCTCCCCAAGTCTTAGAAGAAACCTGTGGGATGAAGAGCTGTGAAGCTTAAAGTTTACTAGCACCTCTTCTGCCCAAACCAAACAAGACACCAAACTTGTTGCCTTGGAGTCAATTCTGACTCATGGTGACTCCCTGCATTATGGGGTAGACTTGTTCCATAGGGTTTATTTGGCTGTAATCTTGGTGGAAGCAGATCACCAGGTCTTTGTTCTGCAGTGCTACTGAGTGGGTGTAGACTGCCAACCTTTAGGTCAGTAGTTGAGCATAACAGTCATGCCAACAAGGATCCTAGTGTGAGTTATATAAAGCTGCTTCTCCATCCAGGAGATGCACACTTGAACTATACATTTCCTTGTGGATTGAAAGCATGTGCTCACTGACAAGGCTTTAGCAAGGTATGGCAGGACATGTTTTTCTAAGACCTGTTTCTTCTAAGACCCTTGAAATCATACACCAAATGCAACTGACTTCTTCACTTGCTTTAGTTCAAGTCTTCTGGAGGTAACCCATGTCATTGCATCCTTGGGCACCCAGAGGTGACTGTGCCTCATCTTGGCTAGTTGAATTAGCGTCAAAAAGGAGAGATGCACATTATTTAAATTCGTCGTTCAGAATCCCTGTGTGCAGGTGCTCCTGTCTAGTAAATGGTATTTTAGATTGAGCTTTACCTCCAACTGGCTAGACCTTATTCTTTTGAGAACACACCTCAAGGATAGTGGCAGGGCCAGAGACTGAGGAGTGTCAAGGGTGTCAGCACACCTTGTCCACTGAGGAAACGTGAAGCAAGTGCTTCTTGTGATGTGTAACAGTATACTTCTCACATTGTCTTATTAGTTAAGTTAGTAAGCAAATTAGAATAAAACACCACAAACTGGGTAACTTACAATAAGTAGAGAAATTCATTGTCTCACAGTTCTGGAGGCCAGAAGTGTGAGTCATGAATCAGCAACTCGACAGAGCCATGCCCTCTCTGAAGGCTCCAGGGTAAGATCCATTCTTGTCTCCCGGGCTCCAGTAACCCCAGATGTTCCTCAGCATGTAGATGCATTTTCACATGGCTGTCCTTTGTCTCTGTGCATTTTCTCTTTTCTAAGGACAGAACTGATTGGAGTAGGACCTACTTCAGTATAACCTCATGTTAACTGATAATATATTCAGACACTTTATCTCCAAACAAGGTCATGTTTGCAGGGACCAGGTATTACGACTTCCACATAAATTTGAAGGGGCACAATTGTATCTGTAACAGAAAGGCATTACCACTGGTTCCTTGTGCTTACAAGAGGTAAGTGCGTAGTGGCACCTTTCATTGATCCTTACCATGACCTCGTAAGGACTGCAGCATGTACGTTTTCTCGGAAGGGCAAATTAAGGTGCACTGAGGTCAAACCACTTGCTCCAAGTTGCTTATTTATATACATAGTAGTGCCAGGTGGCCCCAGACCCAGGTTTCCATGACTTCAGAATCCATACTTGCAGCACCTTCTTGGTGGGCCTTCTGCCTCTTCCCCTGAAGACTATTAGAGAGCAAGGGTCCCATCACTCACCGTTGTTGAGTGCTGCAGAGCCAGGCCCATTTGGCTGAGGCCATTCCTGATGGATGGGCCCAGCAGGGTGCCTGGTGCTCAAGCCAACTCGCATGAATGGACAAATGCATCAGTCTTAAGACAAGCCAAGGAGTTTAAGGAAACCAGAGGGTACCACCCCTCAGAGGGATGCTGCACAAGATGCTGAGAAGACTGGCCAACATCTGGAGTTAAAACTGCTCTTCATAGGTTTTTTTGTGAAGAGCAGCTGGTTTGGTTTTGTTTTTAAGGAAAATCTTTAATTATTTGGTCTAAAGCAGAGTTTGTCAACTTGTTTTCCATAATCATCCCTTCTTAGGAGACTTTTAAGACATTTTCCCTAATTAGCCCAACCTTCTCCTGACCTCTTCAAATTTTAATAGCACAGATGTACTGTATGTCTGTTTATGTCCTGTGTTCCTGTGGAGGGCCCTAAACCATTGTAATATCTAGGGCTTTCTTGTTCCCAAGAACCAGTCTTCTCTGTTGTTGCCCCTGTTGAGAATGCACTGTCCAGTGCATTCGGTTTTAGTAACTGTTGACATGTAACAAGATCATATAGAAATGAGAACAAAGTGCTAGTCACTGAGTGATATACCAGAAGAGCAAACAAACATGTGTTGGAAGAAGCAGAGCCAGAATACACCATAGAAGTGACGATGTGGAGACTTGATCTCGCTTTCTTTGGATGTGCTATCAGGAAGTACCAGTGCCTGGAGAAAGGACAGCATGCTTGATAAAGTAGAGGATGAGCAAAAAAAAAGGAACACTCTCAAGGAGATGGATTGTGGCAACAGTGAGCTCGAACCTAGCGACAGCTGGGAGGATGGCACCGAACCAGACAGTGTTGTGTTGTACTGTACACAGGGTCTCTGTGAGTCAGAACTGACTCAACAGCACCTAATAGCAGCACTCACTGACAGCTGGTAATGACCGTTGGGACGGCAAAGCAGTTCGGTTCCAGTGAATATATGATCATCACAGCTGCCAGGAGCCAGTGAATAAATGTGAGTCTGAGGAGACCTAACCAAAACATCAGCAATTCAAATCCTCCAGGTGCTCCTTGGAAACCCTGTGGGGCAGTTCCACTCTGTCTATAGGGTTGCTATGAGTCAGAATCAACTTGACAGCAGTGAGTTGTTTTTTGTTTTGTTTTGTTTTTTTGTAAGGAGCCCTGATGATGCAGTGGTTAAGTGCTCAGCTACTAACCAAGAGGTTAGAAGTTCAAACTCACCCAGTGGCTCTGCAGAAGAAATACCACATGGTCTACTCCTGTAAAGATTACAGCAAGCAAGCCATGTGAAATGGCTCTCCTCTGTTACGTAGGGTCGCTGTGAGTAGAGAGTCTACTTTGTGGCACCTAACAACAACAAAATGTGAGTCTAATGCATGAGTCCAGGAGGTGGGATGGGTAGAGGTGAAGCTCGTGGATGCACAGCCTTGCTGCCTCGTTCAGCTCTATGACAGTTGACATTCCATGCTCATTTGTGCAGGAAGAAATACCACACACTTAGAACACAAGGCCAAGTCCAGAGACATTGTCTTACTTCCCTGGACATTAGGCCATTAATTTGGAGCCAATTAATATTTCTTGTACAGTTTTTAAATGTATCTGTGTATTTTTTTTTTTTTTTGGAAGGTGGATAATAGCAGTAGAGTTAGTCAACTAGAGATTTGATCGTCATTTACTTTTCTAAAGGAAATTTTGTTATGTTTCTTTACTTTTTTGAACCTCATTGATTTAGAGCTGACAGAGATGAATATGTCCACAGTAGGAAGATTTCTGATTTTATTTTTTACTATTACGTGTATTTTGGTTTGGTCCTAGGTCATAATATATGTATAAATAATATCATGAAAATACACTTGGAAAGCCTGTAATGCTCCCTACACTGAATCATCATTTTTAAATAGCCCTTAGAATCCTGTTGTGGAGGTCCACAGTAAGGTAATAAAGTCGTCAGGCAGGAAACTCAGAGGTTTTCTTGTTTGTTTTAAAGCATTACTTACTGAATTACCTGATTCAAGGTTTTCAAAACAATGTTTAAAAGTTAAAAATTGGAGACTGTTAAAATTGGGAGCCCCCTGCATGGTAAAACTGTTAATGGCCTCATCTTCTAACCAAAAAGTTAGGAGTTCAAGTTGAGCCAGAGACACCTTGCAAGAAAGACCTCATGACCTACTCCTCAAAAGATCAGCTGTTGAAATCCCTCTGGAGCACAGTTCAACTCTGACATGTCTGGAGTCGCCATAAGTCATAATGGACTTAATGGCAAATGATTGGTTTGTTGAGCAAGGTGTACAGCCGTGGAAAGCTTGGCAGATAACTTCATGATGCCAGGAAAACATTTCCTGCAATCCCCAGCCTGCAAGGGAAGCAGGCTAAGCTGAGGAGGACCAGTGCTTCCTATCTGCTTTCAACTGAGACCTGTGTCCCACTGGAGAGAATGGAAGACAGATGTCACGATGTGGGAATGTGGCTTTCTTGTATTTTCTGGGTTTTGGTTAGAAGCAGGTGCTAGTACTGAGCACAGCTTGTGGGGAGCCTGACCAGGTCAAGCACCGCTGTTAGAGGATTGGCTAGTGCAGCGTCTCCCAGTGGGTCGCAGCCCTGGCTGCATGGGAGCATCACCTGAGAAACACTGAAGCCGGGTCCACACCCTTGACCAGTTAAAGCAGGTGTTGTAGGTGGGGCTGAGGGGTTGGAGGAATCGTGGCTTCCAGCTTCAGTGTAATGATTCTTCTCTGCTGCCTGAGCTGAGAACCAAGAGGTGGTTGGCATGTGGAATCACCAGGTAATCACAGAATATTAAAGGGTAAGTACAAGCTGTCTGTAAGTCAGACATTCATAACCAGTGGTATACTGTATACCACTCAGTATGAATCAGACCTCTACAAAAATCACAAGTACACTTTTAGACACTACTTAAAACAATAGGATGTATTTTAGTATATATACAGTAGAACTTGAGAAAGCCGGAGCCTGTGAAAGGCCGAAACTGTCCTTGAAGAAAACTCAAATATTTTTCATTGATGGAGAGTGAGGGAGCCCTGGTGGCACTGTTGTGAAGTGTTTGGCCACTAACCAGAGATGAGCAGTTTGGATCCGCCAGGTGCTCTTTGGAAACCCTGTGTTGGTGGTTCTGCTCTGTTGTCTAAGATTCAGACTCATCTGCAACATGTTTTTTGGTAATAGAGAGCAACAGAAGAGTGGCAAACCGTACCCTGTCAAAAGCAGAAAACTTGCAAGATCCAGAAACACAAGGCAGACCTGTCAAGTTCCATCTTTCACAGATTTCATGGTATTTATATTAATAAGTATACCAATTCTGTGTTCTCTTCATTTAGGATTTCAATACCTTTAGAATTTTAACTTACTGAAACCCCTGTCCACCAGCTTCCGTGAATTTGAACCTAGAGGCATACCTAAGGGGACTTGGTGCTGGCCCCTCCAGGATGCTGGCCATCTCCAGGGTGTCCTATCTGCAACCCCTGAGGAAGAGATTACCTGTGTCCTATATACATAAGAATCACCCAGGCATCATTCTAAAATGTAGATTATAATTGCATAAAATAGTAGTTCCAGGACAATTAATTGTGCTCTTAAGGAATCTGTATATGGCTCAAGAAGCAGTCGTGAGAACAGAGCAAGGAGACACTGCATGGTTTAAACTGGAAAGGTATGTATTAGAGTTGTAACCTTTCGCCATACCTTTTCAGTCTGTATGCCGACCAAGTAATTTGAGAAACTGGATTATGCAAAGAAGAATGAGGATTGGAGGATGATTCATTAACAACCTGCATTACACAGACAGCACCACCTTACTTGGCTGGAAGTGAAGAAGATTTGAAGGACTTACTAATGAAGATGAAGAACCACAGCCTTCATTATGGATTGCACCTCAACATCAAGAAAACAAAAATCATCACAACTTGACCCGTAAGCAACACATCATAAATGGAGAAAGGATTGAGGTTGTCAAGAAATTCATTTTATTAGGTCCACAGCGCCCATGGAAGCAGCCATCAAGAAATTGAAAGACGCATTGTACTGGGAAAATCTACTGCAAAGGATCTGTTCAAGTACTGTAAGGAAAGATGTCACCCTGAAGACTAAAGTGTGCCTGACTCAAGCCGTGGTATTGTCAGTCGTGTCATAGGCATGTGAAAGCTAAACAATGAACAAAGAAGACAGAAGAAAAATTGATGGCCTTTGAATTGTGGTGTTGGAGAAGATTGTTGAATGTACCATGGACCGCCAAAAAAACAAGCAGATCTGTTCTGGAAGAAAGACAGCAAGAGTGCTTGTTGGAAGCAAAGATGGCAAGACTGTGTCTTACACACTTTGAACATGTTGTCAGGAAGGATCAAATCCCTGGAAAAGGACATCATGCTTGATAGAGTGGAAGGTGAGTGAAAAATAGGAAGACTCTCAATGAGGTGGACTGATACAGTGGCCGCAACAATGGACTTAAGCATAAAAACGATTGTGGACATGGCGCAAGACCAGGCAGTGTTTCATTCTGTTGTACATAGGGTTGTTATGGGTTGGAACCAACTTAATGGCACCTAACAACCACCACAACAATTCAGTATATCTAGGGTGGACATGCAAATTCTTAGTAAGGGTTTGCATCAGAATAAACCAGCTCAAAGCCTTGCTTTGAAATGATTGAACCAGCCCCTGCTTGCAACAAATTCTTCATCACACTTCGTTTCACTTGCTGCCCTTGAAAGCTTCTGAATCACTGAAAAGGCTTGAAGCCTTTTCTTGCATTAACTTAAAGCTAACTAAAAATGGTGTGCACCTGTTCTGACTTACCCACAAATTTGACTTAAATACAGGAAGTGATTTCCTTCATGTTCTCGAAACTGTATTAAAAGAAACAGATTAGTGTCGTCACATCTGGGAAGCCATAGATTACATGTACAAACGCCTAGTAGAAGAACGCCGCCTAGTGCTGTACACTTCACATTACACCCCTATGAGGGGCTTTGGAGAAGAGTTACGAAACTGCAGAGCGTTGGATTTGGGGCCTTTTGGGTCTGTGTCCCAGATGAGAGAACTGATGTCCAGAGAGGTTAATTAACATCCACAGGGACTGTCTGACCCCCAGCCACATGCTGTGCTGATATATAATCTCATTTTATCTGGATAACATGGGGTTCTAGATTGGATGTGTTGTTCTGTTTTACAAATGGGTAGACTGAGGCCCAGGCGGCTAGGTAAATTGCCCAGTGTCAGAGTGGGGAAATGGTGGAAGCCGCATGCAAATCAGCTCCTCCCTGGGTCTGATTCCTGGGAGTTTTCACTGATGCTGCACTGCCCTGAAAGTAGAAAGTCAAATGTAGATCTTCTCTTCTTTATGCCTGGAAACTCAGCCATCTTTTCTCAGCTACATGGGCCTCGTCCATCAGGAAGCCTCACTAACTACCCAGCCTGACACCTGCCCCTGCCGCCTCAGACGTTGGATGTGTATGAGCTCCATTCCCTTCCATCCCACTCTGTTTGGGCTTAATTGCTCTCTGCAGCCTCTCACCTGTTCCTGTCACCCCAGTACACACGTGAGGCCATTCCAAGTTTGACGGCACATGTGTATGCCCTCCCCAAGCTAACAATGCAGCCACTCATCCTAAAGTCCCTGGTAAAAACCTTGTCATTGACTCATGGTGCTATTCTAGATCCCTTGAGAAAAGAGCCAGGGTTGGAACGAATGTGTGAGGTTGAGCAGGATGGGTCCCTGTCACTGCTGGTCTGTGCTCTATTTCTGGTTCATTGCATCCCTGGCTGTGAGAGACTCCCTGGCAAGGCTGTGTGCTTCCAAAATCATTTTTCTGGATGTAAGTTCTGGAATATCATTACAGAAGAGACAATTAAAATTACTGTTTTTCTTTCCATAGAGAAACTGTGGGTCTGCCAAAATTTTTTAGAGGCGTGAAACCTATTAAAAGTCTTCTTCATTCCTTTGGTTTCTCCTTATCTAAAAAGCAGAGAATGTGGATTGGGAAAGATGAGAGAGGCCAGGGCTCATAGGTTCACTTGGGACTACAATTCTACAGCTATAACAGGGCTGTGATGGTGGCTGAAGAGCCAGTGACATGCCACCAAGGCGATTCTGACTTATGGTGACTCCATGTGTGTCAGAGTAGAACTGCGCTCCTCATGGTTTGCAATGACTATAGATTGCCAGACCTTTCTTCCTAGATGCCTTTGGGTGGACTTGAAATTCCAACCTTTCAGTTAGTAACTCCCATGTGCACCACCCAAGGACTTCTAGTGGCTGGAGAGGACCACCTTATAAATCTTTAATATCAGATTTAAAGTTTTCTGCTAGCAGGGATATGAATGACTGGGCCAGAAAGGAATCAGTCCACTGTGTGCGTTAGGTGGGAGAAGAGGTTGAAGCAAGCCTGGCTGCAGAATGCTGTGGTGGGAAGGTCTGTCAGAAAGGAACAAACACATCAGGACCTGTTTTAGGGATCTTAGGCTAGAGCCCTCCCTCCTCTAAGAGTTGCCTGTTAAGCTTTTAAATGTTGAGAGGCCTAAGGGCTGATTTATTTTAAAAATTTCAGGGATGGAGAGAGATTGATAATTTTTCTAAGAATGCTCTTGAAAATTTGCATTGTAAATACTGCTCATTGTCAGCAGGGGACTCAAAACTTTGACACCTTGTTGGAGCTCTTTGTGCTGATTAAATTCTTGTCTCCAGCCGGTTCTAAACTGGCAGTTTATTCTCCTTAATTTTCATCCAGTAATCAGTGTTGAAAGAGTATTTCTTTGGCAGTTGCCTTTGGGGAAAACTGGGCCTGAGCTTGTTATTTAAGGCAAACAATTACGTGGAGGGGAATAAAGAAGGTGGACTCCAAAATCTCCATTTAGGTTCAGGAATGTCAAAATTATCAATCTCTTTTCAGTATTTACTGTATGTTTTGGTGAATAATGGAAATTAGGGATAGGTAGATCCAATTCAAGTGAAGGAGAGTGAGTTTTAACGAGCTAATTAAAATAACTTGAAATCACTTCTTTATGATGAGTTAGCACTTCTCAGGAGATAAGGTTTTACAGGCAGTTCTGATTTTTCCTCCCTTTTTGGAGATAAACTTTGCTCTTAAAACTCTCTGCAGATTGTCAGCCCCAGTCTGTCCGTGCTGAAAAAGCAGCATCTATCTTGGTGGTTGGAAACCCTGGTGGGATGGTGGTTAAGTGTGACATCTGCTAACCAGAAGGTCATTAGTTCAAATCTGCCAGACGTTCCTTGGAAACGATGGGGCAGTTCTACTCTATCTATAGTGTTGCTGTGAATCTGCAGAGGGTTTATCTTGGTGGTTAGTATGGGCCACCGGTAAAACCTGATTGTATCCAATGTGCTGCAGTGTCCTCATCTTTACTCCCACTAGGGCTAACACGGGTCAACCTCCCCTGCCCCACCACCAGAAAAAAAGAAAACAAAACCCTAGTAACCAAGAGATCAGTGGTTAGAAGTTATCAGGTGCTTCTATGAAAGTTTGTGGGGCAATTCTACTCTGTCCTATAGCTTAGCTATGAGTCTGAATTGACTTGACTGCAGTGAGTTTGGTTTGTTGACCACTGATAATTGTTTGTGGCTGAAAAACACCCTTATAGTACCGTGATTTGTCTTTTTCACACCATTGGTCTGTCTCTCTTTTTCTGCTGTTCTTTTGGTAGAAATAAATAGAACTTATTTGCAAGCCCATTTTTTAAATGGTAAAATATCTGATTTTATGGACTGGCTGTAAAGTAGGCTTTCCTGTATGCTGCTTTGGTGAAAAGAAAATCAGGAGGGGGAATCCAAGTGTATGGAAAGGCAAACTGAAACACTGAAGTGTTAATTAGTAGGAGGGATCCTCTTGTCCTAGGCTAAAATGTGTAAGTAGATATTTCAAGAACCGAAGTCCTGTCTCTTGCCTAATAAGAGCTGGCTGGTAGTAAAAAGTCATGGTGTATCCATAGCCATGACTAGTGCTTAAAAAAAAAGTTGCATTTAAAATATTTAGGCCAAAATAGAATAACTCCCTTAAAAAGGCATGAATCTCTCAGTGCCCACTTGTAAGGGTACCCATGACTATAATGTTACTGTAATACACAGCGAAAGGAAAGAATGGGAGGGATTATTAAAAGATTACATGGGGCAGCAATATTTAAGGGCTCTCTTTAACAAGTCAGGTAACCATGCCAGGAAGGAATTACCTTTCAACTTCTTCAATGGCATTTTTTGCATTGTTGGCCAAAGGGAAGGACATGAACAAGCAGGCAAAGGACTGATTTGGGATTTTATTTTTGTACTTTTCCAGTGGTGTAAGAAAAAGAGTGAAGTCCATCTCTGGTTTGTAGAGTATATGTATACTTCATATGCAAGAACTTTTCTTAGAAATGCAAGGCATATGCCTAATTGTAAAATGAATGGGTCTAGAATGGAAGCCCGTGATGGTAGCAGGAGGTCCAAGCACACAGGAGCCCAGAGGGGCTGGGCTAGGAGCGGAAAGCCTGGCAGGACGGCTGGATGTGTGGTGTGAGGGAGCTAGAAGATTCTCAAGGCTCAGCTGACATGTTTAGTATTTTGGAAAATTTGGTGGTGGAAACATCTCTTTAAGGATTGGAAAAGGGATGGCAGTGAAGAGACAGAGACCAGAGCAACCCAGCAGTTGTTAAAATCCAGAAGAAACAATAGAAACAGATCTGAGGAGTGATGGAAGGAATAGACTGTAAATTTGAAGCCAGTTTCAGAGAAAAAACTGAAGGTATTAGGTGACTCACTGGCAGTGGCGAATGAAAAAATAATCAGGAATCTGAAATAATGGATTGCAAATTGTATTGGCTTGAGACCTACGAGAGAAAAAGAAAAAAAGAAAATTCCGTGTACTCTGATAGTTTCTATTCCGTTATTTCCGGGGGCGGGGAGGGGGGAGGATACATTGCTGGTCTGTATCACTTGATTTCATAACCCATTAGTGGTGTTTGAAAACAGAAGTGGATAGGGAGCTGCAGTATCTACCGTGGGTGATTTCTGTGTGCCTTGTAACAGAGCGGTTTAAGACCTACTCCCTGTAGACGGCAGTGGTGGGGGAGGGCAGCCACATTTTACCTTTGGGAGGCAGTCAAAACCCTAGGTCCTGCTTACAGCACAGCATTTGGGAGTGATTTGTTGTTTATGTTAGACTTCTTTTTAAGAGCTCCTTTGAGGAGCTTTAAGGGCCTTTAAGGGCCCGGCAGTTAAAGAAGAGGAAGAAAGAGCAGTTTAGTGTACTCCAGACAGGGTAAACACAAAGCAGTGCACAGCAAGATCCATCATCAGCAAACTACTGAAAACTGACAAAGCAAGTTAGTATACTTTCCCAGAGGGAAAAATCAAACAAGTATAGTGACAATTTAAGTGATGTGGATTTCTCATCAAAAACCATGGAGGCTAAATGGGATTAGAACAATTTTAATTTGCTAAAGAAAACTTTAGTAATGCCAGAAAACTAAGTAATGCTAACTGTGTATGCACCTAACAACTGAACTTCAAAATACATGAAGCAAAAATTGACAGAAATGAAACGGGAAACAGAAATTTTAACCCAGAATTATATATCCGGCAAAAATGGAGATAGTGTATAAAAACATCTTCAGATTAAGAAAAACCAAGGATATCATACCTGCTGTAAAAGAAATGGTAGAATAAGGTTTAAAATGATGCTGGAGGGAAGCTTGAAATGTCAAGAATGATGCAAACAAGAGAGAGAAATGGTAGTTACCTAAACCTAATAGATCAGTCTTCTCTTGAATTCTTTAAAATATATTTGATGGTTGAAAGTAAAAACTGTCTGATGGAGTTTTAAAAGTAAAAAACCATGTAAGACAACTCCAACATAAAGAAAACCCAAAACCCTAGCTAGTGACTGAGTTATATCTGACTCATGACAACCCCATGTGTGTCAGAACAGAACTGTGACCCATAGGGCTTTCAGTGACTGTGATCTTTTGGACAGAGACCACCTGTCTTTTCTTCCAAGGACCTCGATATGGATTTGTACTGCCAACCTTCTTCCAAGTAGTAACCCAGTACTTAACCATTTGTACCACTTAATGAGGGGAGGTGTTTTAGTCAGCTAGTGCTGCTCTAACAGAAATACCACAGAGTGGATGGCTTTAACAAAGGAAGGTTTATTCTTACAGTCTGGTAGGCTACAAGTCAAAATTCAGGATGTCCGCACCAGGGGAAGGTTTTCCCCCTAGTTGGCTCTGGAGGAAAGTCTGGTATTTTACCAGTCTGTCCAGGGAGCGTCTTGGCCCAGGAACCTCAGGTCTGAAGGATGTGCTCTTCTCCTGGTGCAGTTTTCTTGATGGTATGAGGTTCCCAATTCTCTGGTGCTTCTCTTTCCTTTTAGTTCTTGCAGGGTAAAAGGATTAAGGGTGGGGCAAGCCATACTCCAGGGAAACTCCCTTTACAGTGGAGCAGGGAGGTAATCCTGTGAAGGAATTTACAGCCCCACCCTAATCCTTTAACCTACAGCATAGGAAAACCACAAACAGGAGGACAGTCACAAGATACTGGGAATCATGGCCCAGCCACATTGCGCTTCACATATTTTTGGAGGGACACAATTCAATCCATGACAGGAGGGTAGAGGGAATTACACAGTGGTAGTGTCTCTACATTCCACTTAAAGGTATAAATATTGAAGTAGAGCATTAAAAAAAAAAAAAAACTATAAATAGTGTAATTCCTAGAGTAACATTTAACAGGTCTACATAAAAATATATAGTAAGAGATACTATAGAAAACTAAAATAACAGTAAAAATAAGTTGAAATAATCCAAAAGAAGGCAAGAGAGGGAAAAGAGAGGACTAAAAAATAAAAAGAACAAGCAAATAATGCAATGATAAACTTACATTCAAAGCTGTCAGTAGTTATACAAATGTAATTAGTTTAAGTAGAGCAGTTAAAAGACAGATCATCAGAATGGATACACAAAGTAAGATTCAACTAAGTGCTGCTAAAAGAAAATCACTTTAAGTGTAATATGATAGGTAGTTTGAAAGCAAGAAGACAGACGCAGCTACAAAGGCCATGCAAACACTAATCAAAAGAAGATTAAGTAACTCTTAATGTTAGACAAAGTAGATTTCAGAACAGAGAAAATTAAAGGACATTAAATACTAATAAAGAAGGGCATAATGATAAAGGGATCAGTTCACCCAGAAAACCTAACAATACTAAATATGTATGCACCTAACAGAACTTCACAATATGTGAAGCAAAAACTAAATGGGAAATAGAAAAAATCCTCAGTTATCAATGGAGGCATCAGCAGTCCTCTTTGGGTAACCAGTGGAACTAGACGATCAAAATCCAGCAAATACAAAGAATGGTAGGTGTTGTCAAGTTGATTTTGACTCATTAGTGACCCCATATGACAGAGTAGGACTGCCCCGTAGTGTTTTCTTAGCTGCAGTCTCTATGGAAGGCACCCGACTGGATCTAATTGACACCTCTAGTGCAGTTCACCCAACCACAGAAAAATATACATTCTTTACAAATGCACATAAAACTTTCACCAAGGTAGTCCATGTCCCGAGTGGGTCATAAAACAAACCTTAAGAAGCGTAAAAGAATTAAAACCATGTGGGAAATATTTTCTGACCATAATGTAATTAAACTACGAGTCAGTAGCACAAGGGTAACAGTTGATAACAGGGTTATCAACTTTGGGAGATTAAATAACACTTATGAATAATTCATGATTTAAAGAGAAGTTATCAATAGAAAGTTGTAAAAATTTTTTAACTAAACAAAAATGAAAGTACAACATATCCAGATCTGTGGGATACCGTGCAAGCAGTACTTTCAAGAAATAGCATTTTGTGTTTATATTAAAAAAAGAAGAAAATACTTGAATTGGTAATGGAAGCACCCACTTTAAGAAACAAGGAAAAAAAGAAGAAATTCAAGTGTACCAGGGATCTTCAAAGAAACAGAAGCAATAGATGCATATATGTATTTTAAGGAATTGGCTCCGATCATTATGAGGGCTGGAATCATGAGACTGGGAACTTTAGAGCAGGCCATGAGACCGGGAACTCAAGCAAGACTTGATGTTGTAGTCTTGATTTCAAAATTTGTAGGGCAGGCTGATAGACTGGAAACTCAGCCACAGAAACCTCAGTTTTTGCTCTTAAGGTCTTTGACTGATTGGATGAAACCCACGTATATATATTATCAAGGCTAATATCCTTTACTTGGAGTCAGCCGATGATAGATGTTAGTGATACTTACAAAATATTTTCACAGAAACATCTTGACTGTTTGACTAAACAACAGGGCACCATGGCCTAGCCAAGTTGCCACATAAATTTAACCATCATAACAGGCAGGTAGGAGGAAGAAAATTAATAAAGAGTGGAAATTAATAAAATTGAAACAGAAAGCAGTAGAGAAAAAGTCAATGAAACAAAAGCTGCTTCTTTGAAAAAAAAAATTGATGACAGAAAAAAAGAAGACACTAACTGCCAACATTAGAAATAAAAGAGAGGATGTTATAACAAATTCCACAGACATTAAATAGGCAATGAGAAAATACTGTGAATAATTCTAAGCACACTAAAATTGACCAATTCCTTAAAAACCACAGACTGTGGAAACTCACACAAGATAAAATTGATAATCGGACTTACTCTATGACTATAGTTATTATCTATAACTGTAAAGGAAACCCTGGTGGCGTAATGGGTAAGAGCTACAGCTGCTGACCAAGAGGTTGGCAGTTCAGATCTACCAGGAGTTCCTTGGAAACTCTATGTGGCAGTTCTACTCTGTACTAAAGGGTTGCTATGAGTCAAAATTGATTCAACAGCTGTGGGGCTTTTTTATTTGTTTCTTGGTTTGGGGTTTCTAAATATTTTAAAAAGTTAGCTTGTAACTAAACACCTCCTAGAAAAGAAATCTCCAGCCTCAGATGGTTTCACATGTGAAGTCCATAGTCTCTTCCAGAAAAAAGAAGAGATAGTGCTCTCCAATTTATTTTATGCGGCCAGCAATACCATGATATGAATAACCAGACTAAGACTGGATATTCCAGACCATTATTTCTGGGGAACATGGAGCAAAAATTCTCAGTCAAGTTTTTAGCAAATCAAATGCCACAATATGTTAGACGAATAATGCACCATAGCCAAGAGAGGATGCAAAACTGGTTCAGTATTTGAAACTCATAGTGAAATAGCCTAAAGAAGAACCACATGATCATGTCAATTGATACAGAAAAATCATTTGACAAAATCCAACATCCTTTTTTTTATTTTTATTTTTTATTTAGTATAACTGAGTGAAAATGTACATTCCTGTATAAATTTACATGCCCACCTATATGCAGCTTCCACTGCTCTCCCTGCCCAGTAACAGCACACTGTCCCTCTCTGCTCCACACGTGTCTCATCCTCCCAACAGCCTTCTTTCCCCTCTTCTCCACCCACTCTCCTTCCTCCAGCTATAGGTCAGCAGGGAAATCCAACATCCATTTTTGATAAAAACAAATTCTCAGCCAACTAGAATTGGAGTGACTACCCTTACCTTGACAAAAGACATTTATAGAGATCTATAGCTAACATTATAATTTGTGGTGAAAGACTAGAGGCTTTTCCTCTGTAGTTGGAAGTAACAACGATGTTACTCTCATCACTCCTGTTCAATATGCTGAAAGTTTTAACTAGTGCTATAAAAGGAGAGGGTAGGGGAGGCATTCAAATTGAAAAGGAATGAATGACAGTGTTCTTATCCACAGAAAGCATTATTTACTGTTCATCTCAGAATCCTAGAGAATCAAAAAAAAAAAAAATCCAGCATTTATAAGTTCAGTGAAGTTTCAGGTTACACAGTTAACACACAATTTAATTTTGTATCTACTAGTAATAACAAATTAGAAATTTAAAAAATAACATTTGCAAGAGCTTCAAAAACTGAAATATTTATAACTTTAACAAGATGAATACAGACTCCATGTGCTGAAAAATGTAATACACGGATGAAAGCAGTCAAAGAACTGAAGAATATAGACATAATAGGTTCATGAATTACAGAAAATTTAACATAATGAAATATCAGTTCTCAGAAAATTCATCTATAGATTAATGCATTTTCCACAAAACTTCCAGAAAGTTTTTTTTTTTTAATTTAAGTTACTTGCTTCTAAAAATTATACTGTATATTCAAAAGAACTAGAATAGCTGAAGAATTCTGAAAGAGGAGAATGAAGCTGGAGGTCATACTACCTGATCTTAGTACTTACTGGCAAAGAATAGGAAGGCAGATCGCTGGAACTTTAGAATAGAGGATCCATAAATAGACCCATGTAAGTCTGTTGTTGAGTCAGTTTTGACTCATAGGGACTCCGTGTTGCAGAGTGGAATCCCACAGAGTTTATGTGGCCGCAGTGTTTATGAAAGTCAGTCGCTACATCTGACTTCTCTGAAGACACTGGGTGGGTTCAAACTGCCAGCTTTTCTCTTGGCACTGGGCACTCAACTCTGTATCCCTGGAGCTCTTTCTGTAAAGATCAAAAACCAGACCGACTTCCATTGAGTCGCTACAATTCGTAGAGACCCTGTAAAGATGACAGACTAGAAGACTCTGGGACAGTTCTGCTTTGTTACCAAAAAACCCCAAAACCAAACCCACTGCTGTCGAATCCATTCCAACTCTCCTACCGGAGACAGCAATGAGCTGAAAATCCATAGTCGGCACCTAACGAACAACAGCTGTTGCAGACAGTCTCGTCCTTCTCACCCATCATTCAAACGCAGATCACACATTCCATGGCGCCCGTGACCCAGGCTCACTGCTTTCAGGCCATCTATTTTTTTAATTTCCCTGGTGTGATTTTACATCCATGCCCACGTTAGAGCTTTTGGCTGTTCGGACGTCGTGCATTATTAACCCACTGGAATCTATCTAGCGCCATCTTGTGTCTTGAGTGGATTTTACAGAAAGGATTGCTTTGGTATTAAAAAAGCAAAAAACCAAAACCTGCTGTCGGGTCAGCTCCCACTCGCAGCCATCCTATAGGACAGAGTAGAACTGCTTCATAGAGTTTCCAAGGAGTGCCTGGCAGATTCAGACTGCTGACCTTTGGTTAGCAGATGTGTACCACCAGCCTTTCCGCTTTGGTAATAGGGTCGTGGTATATATTTACTGGGCATTGCCAGGTTAGTTAGAAATTAACTTTGTGGCAACTTAACTCTTGGGCTGTGATCAGATGGTGAAATTGAGGAGAGGAATAAATCCTGGAATGCTTATAGAAAGTCACTTTGATTCTTAATTCTTGATGTGCCTTTTTGTTTTAGAACAGTTGTCTAATTTGCTGTGCAATTCTGCAGTACAAGAGGCCCTTAGCAGTTAGGGTAGAAACTTTCATTCCTGCCTTCTCAGCCTAGAGGGAGGCACACCTTCTAGAACGCTGAAGCATCTACACCATCGCAACCCTGTACTGTTAGACCGATTTGGAGGAAGAGGTTTAATTGTGCCTTAGGAACCATTCCTGAAGCCAGCTCCTCAGACAAAGATTCAGCTAGTCTGTAAGACATAAGATGATACTGGTGGAGGGTTGGCTTCTTGGCTTATGTTGATACAGAATGCTAGCTGTGCAGCTGCTGTCCAGAGCTGAGATGGGAAGGCAGAGGGGGACAGGAGCTTGCTGAATGGACATGGGAAGTACAGGGTAGAAAGGAGGAATGTGGTGCCACAGTGTAGGGAGAGGAATTAGGGTCACATAAAAATGTGTATGTACGTTTTTGTATGGGAAATAAACTAAACATAAATTTATGTAAACACATAAATCACAATAAATAAATAAAAGGTATTTTTAAAACAAAATAAAATGTGCCTCAGGACTGCCTCCTTCAACAGTAGAATTTTGGATAGGCAAAAGGACTGTGGTGTGAGTTCTCCTTCCCTGGAGATTTGCCAGTTTGCTTTGGGAGAGAGAGGAGGGGACAGACTGTGCTGAACCAGAAGTTCTTCCATGGGGGTTACATCTTTCTGCAGGAGGGAGGGGTGTCCTGACATCCACTGATGCACTAGTTACAATTCTAGAGACAAAGCAAAGCACCCTGTGCTGTCTGTTGTACAGTCTTACTTTTAATCATCTTGATGTATTGGTTGAGTTTACATTAGAGATGTTGTTAATGGAAAACTGGGAGCATAGAAAAAATCCATTCAAAGGAGATAGATCTAATCATAACATTTAGTGTCTTGTGGAGTTTCTTTTCTTGCTGTACATCAATATTTGTGTCTTTTAGTCACTTATGTTTACAGCTTTATACTTAGTTTCTAATTATTTTGTCAGGAGCACTTCATAACTTAGTACATTGCTTTTGCCAATTACTGTGTATTCTGACTTATATAACTGTGATAGCTAAAGCCAGGTGCCGTCGAGTATAACTGTGATAGATGTTTGAGAAAAAACCTCACTGCCAATGAGTGGATTCTGACTATAGTTACCCTCTATGACGGAGTAGAGCTAACTGCCCCATATAAAGTTTCCAAGGAGTGCTTGGTAGATGTTTAGTTTTAGCTGATATTTTGATATGAATGACACTCTTGTAGAAATCTTTGTTTTATTTTTTAATATAGAGTAATTTCCTTAGGATAGGTTTCCCAAATCATGATGACTGGGATGAAACTTAAAGTTGATCTTCAGGCTTTTGTTACAGATACTGATGAGCGAGCCTGTAGGCCTGTCCTAAGTACTAATGGGACCTTTCTTCAGGGCATAGCACACAGTGGGCACTGAATGAATGGTAACACTTTTAAAAATAATTGCAGCAGGAAAAAGCTTTATTAAGGATTAATGTTAATTTGCACTGCTACCAGTAATATGTGAAGTTCTTATTTAACCCCTGTCCCTAGCATAGGATGTCTAGTTATTTCTTTTTAAAATACCTTTCACAGTTTAGGTGAAAATGCTACCATTATTGTTTTAGTTTGCATTTCTTTTATTATTGGTGAGATTGAACAGTTGCTGTTCTTTACTGCCAGACAAATAGTGTTAATGCACAAAATAGTGGGGTAGTGGATTTTTTTACTGTTGGCATAAATGCAAAATGTTGGATCATGAGAAGGATGATAACTGAAGAGCAGGAGTGTTTATATATTAAATAGTTTAATTCTTTATCATGTTTGCTGTTATGTGGCCATCATGTAGTGTTGTATTTTTAGATTAAACTTTGGTAGTTGTTTTGCATGGTTTACATGTGTTTCTCATTGAGGTGAAAAATAATTGAGGTTAGACTTGTGATACCTTTTCATTACAACTTCTGTGGGTGATTTTTTTTGTAATCAAGGCTACAATATAACTTGTTAATGATAATATTAAATGTTCCTTTTTCATCATTCTATCTCACTATTTTTTGTTTCATTGAAATTGCCCAAAATTTCATAGTAGTGTTAAATAATAATGGGATTAATGGGCATCATTTTAAAACCGTCATTTGTGATTTTAATAAGAGTACCTCCAGCATTTCACCATGAAACAGAATTTTTTTTTTATTTAAAAAGCTGCAATTTGTCATGTAAAGAATCTGCCCAGTTTCTTCAAATTTGGAGTTTTACTGTTGAAGAGCATAATTTTTCTCAGAATGATTTTATAGTTTGATTATTTAATTGATCTTTTATTTTAGAGGTAAGCTTTCTAACATCACATCTACATTTGTATGCTTGTAATTAGTGTGTCCCCACCTGTCAGTTTATTACACTGTGCTGGTTTGCAGGTTGTGATGTTGGAATCCAGGCCAACAGTTGATTTGTCAGATACAAGCAGGGTCAGCTTGTAGACAGGTTTCATCAGAGCTTCCAGAATAAGGTAGACTAGAAGAGGGATGGGGAGATCTACTTCTGAAAGAAAATTGGCCAGTGAAAACCTTATGAATAGCCACAGAACAGCATCTAATACAGTGTCAGAAGATGAACCCCTCCGGGTGAAAGATACTGAAAAATACAGTGGCTGCGATGACGGACTCGCGCACAGCAGTGACTGTGAAGAAGGTGCAGGACCAGGCAGTGTTTTGTCCTGTTGTGTGTGACATCGCTGAGTCAAAACTGACTCAGTGGCATCTCAAGACAACCATTACTGTATTCTCACTGTTTTGTGTTTTGCTGTTTTCAGTCCACACCATTTCACCTAGATTGTTTTCTACAAATTGTACTATAAACTTTGTGTGTAATGCATAAAAAGAGAGAAGATGTTATCAGTATATTAAGAATGTCTATTCTCCAATAATTGGCACTTGGCTTGGCTATTCTCCAATAATGGGGTTATGAGTTATTTTTGTTTAAAAAAGACTTATGTATTTTTCAGTTTTCTAAATGAGATTTTCTGGTATCAGGGAAAAAAATATGTTGCTTAGAAAATATCGATGCCAGGCCAATTAATTATGGGTGAAGTATGATTTAAGAGGTCAGATGTGATTCAAGGAAACCTACTTATTTCGAGTACACAGAGGAGCCTTGGCGGTACAGTGGTTAAAGGGTTTGGCTACTAATTCAGAGGTTGTTGGTTCAGACCCACCATCCTCTCTGTGGGATAAAGATGTGACAGTCTGCTTCCATAAAGATTGCCACCTTGGAAACCCTGTGGGGCAGTTCTGCTCTGTCTTTAGGGTCACTGTGAGTCTGAACTGGCACACTGGCGATGTTTGGGATGTTTTTGATACTTCTTTATTCACTACCCGAACTCCAGTTTATTTTGATGCATCTTATTGTTATGTGCCATCAAGTCGATCCTTACAGATAGCGACCCAGTGTGATGTTAAAACTGTCCCACAGAGTTTCCTAGGGTGCAATAGGAGCAAATCACCTGCATAGGAGCAAATCACCAGGTATTTTCTCCCGTGGAGCCTCTGGTGGGCTTGAACTGCTATCCTTTCAGTTAGCAGCCAAGTTCTTAACCACTGTGCCACAAGCATTCCTGATTTTGATGCTAAGGGAACTTAAAAATTGAGTTCATGTTTGGTAAAAAGTAAATTAACATGGCTTTTGTATTTGTTTTTAGAGAATGATTATAATATGTTCTAAGTATATTTTCCTAAAGTAAGAGTTTAGGACTTTCAATCTGACAAAATTTTTTTTACACAATTTCTGATATTTTAATCTGAAAACCTTTAACAGGTACTGCAAACAATATTTAAGTTCCTATTTACCTCTCACTGAGAGGAATTCCTTTAGGTCAGGGTGATCACATGGAATCAGTTGTCTGCTTGACCATTAGCTAGGTAACTAGATGGGTTGTTTTTGAAAATTTCATTTGTTCTCCTAACTCCAGCAAGAGTCTACAACCCAGACACCATCTCATAGCTATCTTCACCCATGTCTGGGACTACATACAGATATAGAAACCTCAAAACATGCATTTGTCTATCAAGACACAAAGAAACAACAATCACTGGGTTTGGTGCCTAAATTGCATCCTACAGATGCTGGGAATAGCTCGTGTATCTTTTGGTGCAGCCTACACATTTTTTTTCTGAAACGACATTTAACGAATTTCAGAGCTCCAGAATTCTGTTCAGATTTGATGGTGAACATAGTGTGCACTTAAAGTATCAGAATCTCGATGGACATTGTAATTGTTGAAGATTATATTTGTCCATAAAACTATAACATCTCCTTGTTTCTTTCCTGTAGCTTTGGGCCAGATTATGTTGTATGTGGACGGGATGAACGGAGTAATAAAGCACAATGAAACAATCCAGTGGCTTTACACTCTTACTGGGTCGAAGGTAAGAGAAAGTTATGATTGAATCTTTTATTCAGTTTGCACTGAATATTTATTTCAGTATGTTGGAGACCCCGATGGTGTAGAGGTGAAGAGTTATGGCTGATAACCAAAAGGCTGGCCGTTTGAATCCACCAGGAGCTCCTTGGAAACTCTGTGGGGCAGTTCTCTTCTGTTCTGTAGGGTCACTATGTGTCAGAATAGGCTCAACTGCAACAAGTTTAGTTTGATCATACATCTTCCTTTTGGTCATCCTTTCTGAGATAGTTTTGCAAAATGAAATCATATTTAGTTTTGCTCAAGGCTTATCACGGTTATCAGTGAGGACGGCTACCTTACAGATTTTAGAACACATGTAAATTACTAGTAGCTTATAAATTCTCAATGCGTTTCTCTTGTTTTCTTCTTTGAAGCTTTAATCAAATACCTTTGGCACATTTAGTTTTTACTGTTTAATTAAAACACTGTACCATAGTTATATGTAGCATTAATCTTGCCTGCTATATTTCATCTTCATATATGTTCAGTTACTTAAATAAATATTTCTATTCTGTATTTATATATATGTGTATTCCTATATGTAAGGTGTTCTGGTGGTGTAACAGTTTAATCACTCAGCTGCTAACTGAAAAATGATGGGCTGCTGGTACCCATCCAGGGTATCTACTGGATAAACCTCATGATCCGCCCCCATAGAGGTCATAGCCTAGAAACCCCTAGGGGGTCAGTTCTGTTCTGTCATGTGGAGTTGTAAACCAAGGGTTTCTAACAATCACAATCACTTTCTTCTATGTAGATGAAAGAATCTGAGGATGCTTTTCAGCTACACCGTGAATTATAAATAGAAAGTAATGTTTGTTAAAGGTTTACCAGGCAACATAGCAGGTATTTTACAAGCATTATCTCACTCAGTTTTCATAAAATCACTCTAAGGTACATAACGTTATCCCTGTTTTATAAATGAGAAAACTAGTGCCTGCTTATAAGAATCTATCTGATTTCCCCCATAGGCCTTGGTGAGAGTTGGCCTGACCATGCTTTGGTTGGCCACACTTCAACTTAACTAGGCTTTGACTCTGCAGTCCCTGTGCTCTCATGCAGTGCTGTCCCGGGAAGCAGACCTGCTCGGTCACCAAAGAGGTGCCCAAATTTGAATGAGGCTCTGCGTTGTTCTCTGGGTTCTCAGGTTGGGTCCTCAGGGACATGGTTGGAGAAAGCATTTGGAAGAGAGTCTGTGCTGAACGCTGAACAGTATAGAGGCAGATAAGTGGAGTGGGCTTAGTTTTTGAGAGCGGGGGTGCTGGGGGTTGTGAAGGAATTCATGGTACCTGGAGTCATGGGCAACAGGGTCTGACAGATGAGGGTTGGCCTTGGGGGCCTGGATTTGGAACTGGACCCTAATTTAATAGATCACAGCATCACATAGCTTCCTGTGGTCCCTGCAGGATATCTGGGGAGCCCAGACTCGTCCTCATCCGTGTATTTACAGCCACCTGCCCTGGCCGTGGCTCTCACATTACCTGCTTGTCAGGTCACTGGACTACACTGTACATGGGGAGCACTAAGCTTGGTTTTCGTTTGTGTTGAGAACAATTCTAGTTTTAGGTTGTATCTTCTTTTCAAAAATTTCCAGAGTCCTGGTGATTGTGCCTTCTTAGGGTGGAAGTGTCTTATTTTCTGTGAGTTGCTGTGTGCCTGCCAGTCATTTCCATAGTGACCAGTCATTTCATAGTGACCTTGTAGGACAGAGTAGAACTTCCCCAAAGGGGAAGTAGAACTATGGCAGTTGTACTTTATTCTACAGGGTTACTATGAGTTGAAGTCGGCGTAACAGCAATAGGATTAATATTTATGGAAGCAGACTATGACATCTTTCTCCCACAGTACAGCCATGGCATTCAAGCTGTAGACTTCATGTAGCAGCCAGGTTCCTAATCGCAGAACCCCCAGGGCTCCCTTTCCTGTGGGTGGACAGTTACCTAGTGTATATGCTGGGTCCCGGTTCCTTCTTTGACTTATATTTTCCTGTCAGTTTCCCTTTTTCTCTTCACAATATTTCTGATGATAGAATCTTTGCCCTGTTGCATAAAAGAAGCAGTTATAATTTCTCTCTCAGGAAACTGAAAACCTTTGGGGCAGGGGGAGCTTTATTTTCTATGGTAAATGGAAACTACAGTATTTTCAGACCTACATAGATGACCTTAGGTGCTTAGTAGAATGCTTGGCCTATGGGGTTAGTTTAGCTGAGATGAGGGAAGGTTTCTGTCTTGTGTTCTCTTTTAGTGTTTCCTGTTTTCCTTTTCTTCTATTGGAGGCCAGCATCCTGATTTCAGGGACCCCCGACCCCAAAATTCATGTTCATTTGGAACCCACTCTCCCCAAGGCTCTCTGGATGGTCTAGAGGCGCCCCAAATTGGGGATATTGGCAGAGATTGTGCAGATAAAAACTGACTTTGAGACATGTCATGCCTGAATTTAAAAAATCTGTATAGCTTTATATGGTGTCTTAGTCATCTAACGTTGCTATATCCGAAATACCACAAGTGGATGGCTGTAACGAACATGAATTTATTCTTTAACAGTTTAGAAGACTGTAAGTTTGAATTCAGGGCACCAGCACCAGCGCAAGGCTTTCTCTCTCTGTCAGCTCTGAGGTGAGGTCCTTGTCTTCAGCCTTTCTCTGGCATAGGAACTTCTCAGCATAGGAATCTGGGAATCAAAGGGTGTAGTCTGCTCATGGTTCCTCTTGCTTAGTGGGACTGAGATCCCCCTCCTTTCTTCTCTCTTTTATACCTCAGAAGAGATTGATTCCAGATACAATCTTATCCTGTGAATTGTACCCTGCCTCATTAACATAACCACCTGTAGTCATAGAGGGAAGACTTTACCATGGATAGTAACATCAGCTCACAAAATGGAGAATAACCACTCATTATTGGAAATCAACTTGGGCTGGCCAGGTTGATGCACATTTTAGGGGGACACAGTTTAATCTATAACATTCGATCCTTTGGGCCCTGAAAATATATGCCCTTTGCCACATGTAAAAAACATTCATCCCATCATATCATTCTGAAAGTCTTACATCTACTCCAAGTCCAGATTCCCTTCTGGGGGCAAAACTCCTCTTCATCTGTGACATCTAGAGTACAAGGTATCTGCTTCCAAAGTACAGTGGTGGGACATAAACAAGATAGACATTTCCATTACAGATGGGAGCAATTGAAGGGAAAGAAGGGATAAGAGGTACCAAGCAAGTCCAGATCCCAGCGGGACACATCACATTAGCTCTTAAGTGCTGAAGACAATCCCCAGTTCTCTGATACCCTTTAGGCAGTCACCCAGCCCTCCAGACTCTGGGTGTCATCCCCACTTGCCAGATTCTGGCTGGAGGGCCCTGGGCCTCAGCCCTGCCTCCTAGGCCCACTGTTCCCTCAGGGTGGCCCCGTTATCCTAGTCCATCCAAATGTAAACTCAAACACCTTGGCCCCAGCAAGCCCTGTTCTGCTGCCCCTTGGGCATGGTAGCCCCACTTCTCAGCTTCAGGCAGCCAGTCTGGCCCTATCCTAATGGCACTCATAAACAGCAGCCATGTAGTCCAGAACTGAGCTGGTGAAGATCTAGCTCTGTGAAACTTGGGAAGCTGTGGCCCTACCCTTTGAGATCCAGCAAACTGTGGTTTCACCCTTTGAGACTCCGGAAGCCATGGTCTCATCCTTTGAGACTAGGACAGCTCTGCTTGCCCTCATCCTTGTGTCTTCAGCTTCTGCTTCCTGATTCCTTGGCCTCTTGGACCCTTGGCCCTCTCAGGCTGGCCTGGCCTCTGCCCTGTTTGAGCAGGTGTTACAAAGCTTTTTAGCTCTACTGGTAAGTGCCCAGAGGCACCCCTCTCTACCAGGAAGGCACTGCCTGAAGGCACTCATCTTTCTTCCTCTGTGGATTGCTAACCCTAGCTTTGCTGACAAGGGCCAGAGGCCAGAGGCCAGAGGCCAGAGGCACCCCACTCTGCCAGGAAGCCTCCTGCATGAAGTTATTCAGCTCTCTTGCTCCATGGGTTGGCGTCTGTGCTGCCTCATACAGTCTTTTGGTTCTGTTGCTGATTCGCTGCTGCCGCTTCCTACCACCTGCGCTGTCTTCAGTGTTACAGCTCTCCTTATGTTGTGTGCTGTCAGCAGAATTGTATTTGAGATCCGTAATTCTACCAACAGTCTCTTCAAGGCGATATAGGCTTTTATTATCAAAACCAAAAAAACCTGTTGCTATCAAGTTGATTCCTATAGGCTTGTTTTAGTCAGCTAGGGCTGCTATAGCACAATAACCACAGAGTGGATGACTTTAACAATGGAAGATTTATTCCTACACAGTCCAGTAGGCTACAAGTCCACGTACAGGGTGTCCACTCCAGGGGAAGGCTTTCCCCCTTGTCGGCTCTGGAGGAAAGTCCGGTATTGCATCAGTCTTTGTCCAGGGAGCATCTTGGCACAGGAACCTCAGGTCTGAAGGATGTACTCTTCTCCCGGTGCTGTTTTCTTCATGGTGGGAGGTTCCCAAATCTCTGCTTGCTTCTCTTTCCTTTTATCTCTTGCGGGATGAAACGATTAAGGGTGGGGCAAGCCACACTCAAGGAAACTCCCTTTACAGTGGAGCCCGGAGGTGATCCTATGTAGGGATTCACAGCCCCACCCTAATCCTTTAACCTACAGCATAGGAAAACCACAAACAGGAGGATAGGCACAAGATACTGGGAGTCATGGCCCAGCCACTTGGCTACACATATTTTTGGGGGGACACAATTCAATCCATGAGAAGGCTTTTATTATTAGGCACTTTAAACTTCTTCCAACCTCTGCAT
This sequence comes from Heterohyrax brucei, assembly GCA_028571685.1. Classification (NCBI taxonomy): domain Eukaryota; kingdom Metazoa; phylum Chordata; class Mammalia; order Hyracoidea; family Procaviidae; genus Heterohyrax; species Heterohyrax brucei. Next base: position 46,242,045 of record CM053152.1, read on the forward strand.
ATACACAGGGTAGAATGGATGTGCTCCACGCCTGGCTTTTCTTGGTTGGTATTACTGAGGCCTCTTTGTTTTCAGCTCGTTTTGTCTCTTTTATATGTCAAAAGAGATTGACTCAAGATAAAACCTGACCAGGCAGTTGTGTCCTGCCTCATTAACATAACTGTCTTTCATCCTGCCTCATTAACATATTATACCATGTATAATACATTGTATAATAACATCAGGTCACACTGGGAGGGGAGAACCACACAGTTTGGGGGGACACAGCTCAATCCACTACATATGGTTATGGTGAAACACCAACAGCTAACCCTATTTCTAACATTAAATAAAATGTACAGTGCATATAACTGGGAAAACATCATTATTTTAGCTTATCTTGAGAGAGGGCATTGAGTGTGAGCAAAATCAGGGCTAGTGGGATGAGAGGAAGGAAGGGAATCACATGAAGAGGAAGAGTGCTTACAGAGAGGAAAGGCACAAGGAGGAGAAGAGAGAGAAGGAAAAAGTGAGAACAAGAGGCCGGGGTGGAAGAAAAAAAGAAAAATGAGGTAACACAAATACATAGCTGCATGTAGACTGAAGGAAGGCTCAGCCTTTAGGGTGGCAGCAGCATCACGTCCATTTGTCTTTGGAATTACTCTGCTAGGAAAACAAGCTGTTGGAAAAGGAACACAGGAAAATCCTTATGGTGTTCCTAACCAGCATGAAGAAACCATAAAATACAAAATCCTCAGCAATTAGTGTGTGAGAACTTCTAACTTACCAGTCCCTTCTCTTGTGTAACACACATTCCAATGAAACCAATTGCCTTCGAGTTGATTTCAACTCTTTATGAACCTGTGCGTGCCAGAGTAGTGTTGCACCCTGTGGGGTTTTCAGTGACTGATTTTTTGGGAAATAGATCATCAGATCTGTATTCTAGAGAATCTCTGAGTGGATTCCAACCTTCAGCTTTTTGGTTAGCAATCAAGTGCATTACCTATTTCTGCCACCCAGAGACTCCATACATAGCATACACCTTTAACCTTTACCATCAAGCTGATTCTGACTCGTAGCAACTCTGTTGGACCAAGTAGAACTGCTCCGTAGGATTGCCAAGGAGGTGCTAGTGGACTGACCTGCTGACATTTTGGTTAGTAACCAAGCCTTTAACCACGGTACCACAGGAGCCCCGTAGCATACACAGTCTGTTTTTATTCTGTGCTGCACGTACCCTCTGAGGTGCTATGTGAATGCTGACTCTTCATTTAGCTCTCATTTTCTCCAGGGATAGTCCCTAATAGTCTGTGGCTTGTCTGCCCAGAACAGCGCTGGTCACTGTGAGAAGAGGAGGATAGATCCAAGAGTCAGCCTCATGGTTTGGCATTTACGGAGGGAAAGTGTAGGAGATGCCAGCAGCCATGTACTACTGACTGTGACATCAAATACAAGTTGCACGTGACCTTGCAGTGTGTTCAGCTCCAGGCTGGTGCTTAAAGTCAGCAACAGCAGTAGCCACCTTCGGCTATTAGTAGCATTCTAATGAGCTCAGCTCTGAGTTACAAAACCGATGTAGTATTCATGTGCCATGCCCCCCTGCCTCCAAGACTAGTAAGTAAACTGTAAGAAGGATAGTTAAGCCAATGTTAGTTTTGAGAATGAAACCTCAGTTTCCTCTGTATACATACAGATTGGGGGATGTAATAGGTTTTCCCAGTTCACATTAAATTGTAAAAATCAGAAAAGCCAGCAGCCCCAGGATTGTCTTTTGATATGGAATCAGATTTTTCTTAACTGTGGTTTTTGCCTTTAACAGCCGCAGAGTTGATGAATGAAATCAGGGAACAGAGAAATCTTGTCATTGTGTTTTCATAATTCTTCATTTCCCGTCCATGAAAGGCAAAAACATGTAATTTGGCAGCCTGCCACAGGGTCATTATGTGTTGCATATTTGCAGATACTTGAGATTCATAGCCAGAGGAGAAAATGATGCACTTGTAGCCAAAAAATTACTTTACAGAACAAACAAATAATAATGTGTTTTTGATGAAGGTTTATCCAGCAGTTTAGGTTCCCATCCAGCAATTCATATAGAAATTGTTCACTGACACTGGTTACATTCTTCACAATGTGTGAACATTCTCATTATTTCTATTCTGGTTGTTCCATTTGCATGAATCTAGTTTCCTTGTCCCCCTTACTTTCTTATCTTTGTTTGAATCACTGACTGTATAGTCTCACGTAGGGATTCTTTAAAGGAGCACAGTACTCATGGGTGATACTCGTTATTTATTTATTTTTTCTTTATCTTACCATATTGCTCTCTCTAGAACCTCTAGTTCAATGTTGAATAAAAGTGGTGATGGAGAGAGCATCCTTTTCTGGTTTCTGTTTTCAAGGGAAATGCCTTCAGACTCTTTCCATTTAAGATGATGTTGGCTGTTGGCTTTGTATACATGCACTTTATTAATATTCACTATTTTTTGAGCCAATTTGTTACTTAGCTACAGGGTGGCCTCGGGTTAGTTCAGTCAAATAAATTACTTTTTAAAACAAAGGAAAAAGTATTTTTAATAAAGCGTTTCATTTTGTTTACATAAATTGATCTGTAAACTCCCAGTCAGAGATCAAAGGCAGATGTACATTTACGATATCGAGAATTGTGAACTTTTTCTCGTAATGTAATTAAATTTTCATACATCTAGAAGTCTGTAATCAACTGGAGTTAGATGTTCCAGCTTATATAGTATGGCCTTTTGTTACCTTAAGACAGAAAGTCCTTCTCCTTGTGTCTGTGTGAATCTTCTGGCCTATGTGGGCGGTTCCGGGGATCCGGCAACTAGGAACTACTCTGACTGTTCTTCAGGGCCATCTCCTGACACTGTCATCAAACCTGCCCTCTCTGTCCTGCTGTCCACGCTTGCTAGCCCTTTTCTCTGTTTTTCTGGTGGCCTCTTTGATCTGATTCTTCCAGTTGTTCCCTTGGTTACCAATCCCAGATCTCCAGACTGTCTGTGCGCTGGTGTGAGGGTGGGCATCTGTTACTTAGTGCTACAGTCACAGCGGTACTGAAAGTGGATGCCTTTAAAGGACAAAAATCTATTTTCTCCCAGTTCTGGAGGCTAATGGTTCAAATCGGGATCTCAGCAGGCAGGAAAGGCTTCTGTGAGCCTCCCTCCTAGTTCTTGGTGTCTACTGACAATCTTTGGAGTTTCTTGGCCTGTCTCCCCTCCATGGATATTTTTGGGTCTATTCTGCCCTTTTTATAACTAGATAGTGACTAGGTATAGGATTCACATTGCTCTGGTATGGCCCTATTAACATAACAAATGAAAACTCTGTTTCCAAACCAGATTGTACTGAGATTTAGATTTCAGCATGTGTTGTTGAAGGACACAAGTCTATCCATAACAGCATCCTTTCCTCCTTTCGCCTAGCCCTGCTGCTGCACTTGAGCCAGGGGAGCCCTGGCTGTGCCCCTGCCCCCCCTTACAACACACACAAAAAAGATGAGTCCACCTTTTCTTTGTGCACACATAGGGAGCCACTAATGAAAAGTTTCTCATGAAGCAGTAAGTTGATGAAAAATAACATGTGATGGGTAGAATGAAGTGGAGACAGGGAGGAATTGACAGGGGTGGAAGCTAAGGGAGTTTCGTAGTACCACAGGTATGGGGTGATGGAGTCCGGTTTAGAGTTGCAGCAGGAACAGATAATAATGAAAAAATGACATTTTGAGACATAACTGTCCAGGACTGTTTCTGGACAGAGAAAAGTTAGGGTCACAGTTTTGAATCTGAGCAGTGAAAGAATACAGCGTTGCCTTTCGCAGAAGTAGAGAAATTGGAATGGAGTGTCAGTTGGCAGGAAAGCTTTGAGCATACTGGTTTTGAGGTGAAGATAATGTCACCCAGTGATTGTTAAGCAAGTGACTCCAAGGGAACTGGTGTTCCCTGTATTCCAGGGAATGCTGGTTGGTCAACAAGGAGAGGAGAGGGAGCAAGCTTAATGACGTGATACTCATCTGTGTGATCCATTTAGATGACACCCACGTGGGTGAGAGGTGAAGCCTTTTTTCAGATACAACATATAATAGAATCCTATTGTTGGGTGCCATCAAGTCAGTTCTGACTCATAGCAGCCCTATGTACAATAGAACAAAACACTGTCCAGTCCTGTGTCATGCCCATAATCATTTTTAGACTAGAATCCTAGTGTTAAAGAAATGGCAAGTCATGTTACAGATGTCTTTGGTACTCCTAGAAGCAAAGGGTGTGCCATTTCCCCAGACAGTCCCGCCATTGCTGGACGCTGGAATTGATGGGGAAAAGACACAAACAGGCACAGAAAACCCATTGCCATCAAGTTAATTCCAACTCACAGTGATCCTCTAGGACAGGTTAGAACTGCCATATAGAGTTTCCAAGGAGCACCTGGTCTATTCAAAATGCCAACCTTTTGGTTAGCAGATGTAGCTCTTAACCACTATGTCAGCAGGCTTTACAGAGTTGGTGAAAAACCTCCTTATTGAAACTATCATTTGCCTCTCTGACACTGAAGAAATGTTGGTACAAATGCTTTCTGAAGCAGCACATGCTGACTTCCCTGTGGAAGCTCTTTGAATATGTAAAGGCAGTTGTGTAATCCTGTCCAAGTTAAACTTTATGATTTCCTCATATTGTGCTTGGAGACGTAATTTCTGGTTAGTTATCATATGGTATCAGCGCTTCTGTCCATCTGTCTTGATTATCTAGTGCTACTATAAGAGAAATACCACAGCAATTTCTTTCAACACACAGCAATTTATTCTCTCACAGTTTAGGAGGCTAGAAGTCCAAATTCAGAGTACCAGCTCCAGGGGAAGGCTTTCTCTTTGGGTTCTGGGGAAAGTCCTTGTCTCTTTACATCTGTGGGCCTGACTTTCCGTGGAGATCCCCTTGTGTCTTTGCATCAATCTTCCCTTGGGTCTAGGTGGTTCTCGGTACAGGGACCCCAGATTGGAAGGACATGCTCCACCTTTGGCTCTTTCGTGGTGTTTATGAAGTCCCTTGGCTTGGCGCTCCTCTGTTTGCTTCTCTCCCCTTTATCTCTTGTAAGATAAAAAATAATGCAGGCCACACTCCAGGGAAATTTCCCTGACATCGGATCAGGGTTGTGACCTGTTGTGACCTATGTTGCATCCTACCCTAATCCTATTTAATGTACCTAATCTTGCCTCATTAAGCACATAGAGATTAGGATTTACAACACATAGGAGAATCACATCAGATCACAAAATGGAGAATAACAATACAGTGCTGGGAATCATGGCCTACCCAAGTGGACACATACTTTGAGGGGACACGCTTCAGTCCATGCCACCGTCTAAGAACTTCTTAGACCCAGGGTTTCGTTTGCTTCTTTGTTTCCCCCATGAATGCCAAGACACATAAAGATCTCCAAGGTGTGCTGGGCCCACAGATATTGAAAGGAGGCAAGCACCTTCCTCCAGAGCCAGCAGCGACAGAAAGGTTTCCTTTGGGGTTGGTGCCTAGAATTGGGACCTCTAGTCTTCTAAACTGAGAGAAAATAGATTTCTGTGTGTTAAAGCTATCCACTTATGGTATTCTGTTACAGGAGCACTAGATAACCGAGATACCCTCCAGTACAAAGAATAGTAATGCGGTAGCTTCCTAGGATATGACATTATTCTTTCACAAATCCAAGAAGCCCCGGTGGCACAGTGGTTAAGTGCTGGGCTACTAACCAAAAGGTTGACAGTTCAAACCTGGGAGAAAGATGTAGCAGTCTGCTTCTGTAAAGATTATAGGCTAGGAAACCTGATGAAGGCAGTTCTGCTCTGTCCTGTAGGGTTACTGTAAGTTGGGATTGACTCAATGGCATACAACAACAACAAACAGTAAAAACTTAGATAGCTCGTAGCCAAATACTTGACTACATCAATCAACAGTTGGTTTCCTTTCTGCAAATTGCCCTGGGTTGTAAGCAAGGCTAACCACAAGGCCCTGAGGCGACAGCACGTGGTTTTGGCGTGCAGGACTTATTGTTCTCTTAGATACAACCACCCTGATCTCTGTGTTCTTTCACCACTGACACCTGTGAGCCCAGGCCAGAGTTTTTTACTCAGATAAGAAGTAGGTTTCCGTACTTTATTTCTTACAAGACCCACCTCATTTTATAGAAATCTTCATAGAGGCTAGGGAACAGGGAGACACAGGTTTGGTGTCTTAGATGTCACAGTTGGACTGTTTTGGGTACCATTTGCAAAGAATTTAGGGCTCATTTTGACCTTCATGTACAAGAACTCGAAGCTTAAGTGTATGACAGTGGAATAAATAGTTTAAATGGAGAGTTCTTGAAGATAAGTTTGAAATCTTTTTCTTCTTTTTTTAGATAGCCAGTACATTCTAAAATGCTGGTAAGCTGATAAACAATGTGGCAAAGTTTCATATATCAGATTATCATACTGATTTTTAATTGCATTTTAATAACTGGCATCCATGTATACAACATGTATTTATGCTTTCTTTGTGGAAAACAAAACAAATAGAATAAAACATGTTTTTGTAACCCCTCCTTTGTAATTTAAATCCTGAGGTTTGGAAATTGTTTTCTTTTTATGGTTGTTGAATTTTTAGAAGAAGATTAGGAATTTGACAATTTTTGTGGGGGAGGGGGAACACTTTCTATTTAATGAGCAGCATATTTGACCTGCTAAGTATAATAAACTAGTGTCGCCATGAGTTGGATCCCACTCGACAGCACTTGGCAAGTATAATAAAATATGACAGGACATCCGATTTGCTTTTAAGTGTTAAGTTTTTGAGAAATTCTCTTTTATTTTTTTCCTCTGCACCTGTTGGTTACATTTTATCTAAAGCCTGGATACTGAGGTCCTCCACAGACTTATTCCTCACTTTCCCTGTAGGTTGCCCCAAAAAGCTGAAAAAAGAAAGCAAGAAACAAAGCCCTGTGTGGACATTAACTTGTTACCCTTCCTCCACTGACCACAAGGATAATACTGGAGCCCTGAGTTATTTATGAGACCCTGAGACAGCCTCTGGACTGAAGCTCAACCTGAAGGCAGTTACTTCCCTGGAACAAGAGGCCTCTCTGTTCTCTGAAGGGTCCTGACCTCAGCTTTATGCTGAGCAGCAGCTGAGAGCTCAAAGGGATAACTGCCGCAGGAAGTAAAGTCTCAGCCCAGTCAGCCTCCAGATGTACTGAACAGATATAAGATGTGTAACAGTCCCCCCCAACTGCCTCTTCCTGTCCTTTGCCCTCCCTTCACCCAAGGGGACTGTCTCAGATTCTTGTTGTTTACTGTGACCTAGCTCATGTTAAAGAATACTATAAAGCATAGCTTTCTTCTTTTATTATAATGGACAGAGTTCGAATAGAGTGTTAGTATTTCCTGTCCATGGATGATGCAAACAGTTAGCATCCCTAGCAACTCATAGGGAGGTTGGCCACTGGAATCCACCTAGAGGTGCAATCTGCTTCTGAAAAGTTGGCCATAAAAAGTCCTGTGGACACACAGGGGGTCACCATGGGTTGGAATTGACTCAACAGAGTGTCCCAGGATTGGAGGAGACCTTAAATAGACTCAGCTGGTTCACCTCTCATGTAGGTTCTCACTTCCTTCTAGAGTAGCCTTAGCCAGTGACCATTCAGAGCTTCTAGCGGTAGGAATTCTGACTTCCAAGGTAGCCTTCCAGCTTTGAATCACTGATGTCTGTGGCTGACTCCTTCATGGCCGTGTACTCCTGTTTAACAGTTTTGTGAGTGTTTACCTTATCTTCCCATATGACTGCTCAGATGCTCCTTAAGAATGAGGATCACTTCTTACTGACTTTCCCTCAGAGGTACACATCTCAGACAGCCACCTGGGCCAGTGAACTGGAAGAGATCCGTATTTATGCCTATTCCCAAGAAAGCTGATCCAACTGAATGTGGAAATTATTGGACAATGTCATTGATATCACACACAAGTAAAATGGTACTCAAGGTCATTCAGATGTGACTGCAACATTATATTGACAGGAAACTGCCAGAAATTCAAGCCAGATTCAGAAGAGGGTGTGGAACTGGGGATATCATTTCTGATGTCAGATGGGTCTTGGCTGAAAGCAGAGACTACCAGGCAGATAGTCACCTGTGTTTCATCGACTGTGCAAAGGCATTCAACTGTGTGGATCATAACAAATTATGGATAACATTGCAGAGAATAGGAATTCTAGAACATTTAATTGTGCTTCTGAGGAATCTGTACGTGGATCAAGAGGCAGTCATATGAACAGAACAGGGGACAATGCATGGTTTAAAGTCAGGAAAGGTGTGCATCAGGGTTGTATCATTTTACCAAATCTTTTCAGTCTGGATGCCAAGCACGTAATCCAAGAAGCTGGACTACATGAAGAAGAACAAGACATCAGAATTAGAGGAATACTCCTTAACAACGTGAGTTATGCAGATGACACAACCTTGCTTACCGGAAGTGAAGAGGATTTGAAACACTTGCTAATGAAAATCAAAGATCACAGCCTTCAGTATGGGTTGCACCTCAACATCAAGGAAAGAAAAATTGGCAAGATGGTATAACCTCTTTGGAAAGCAATTTGGCAATTTCTTAAAAAGCTAGAAATAGAAATATTGTATGATCCAGCAATCTCACTGCTTGGAATATATCTACAGAAATAAGGGCTGTCACATGAACAGATACATGCACACAAATGTTTCTTGCAGCACAGTCCACGGTCAATCTAGGTGCCAATCAATAGATGAATGGGTAAACAAACTATGGTATATATACACAATGAAACACTATGCAATGATAAAGATGATGATTTTAGGAAGCATCTCATAACCTGGTATCAATGAGAAGACAGTAAGCTGAGTGAAATCAGTCAGCTGCAAAAGAACAAGTATTGTATGAGACCACTATTATGAGGACTTAAAAAAGGATTTATGCACAGAAAAAAAAGATTCTTTGTTGGCTACAAGGGTGGGTAGGGAGAGAGAGGTTTATTCATAGATTAGATAGTTGATAGGAATCTGGTTAGATGACAGGTGTGACAGCACTCAGTAGAAGACAGGTCAGCATACACGGACTATACCGTAAACTAAAAGGTTTTCTAAATTCAATCCAGCATTTCAAAGGATAGAGTAGCATGGACAGAGGTCTGGGGACCGTGTTTTCTGGGGACACTGAGGTCAGTTAGCATAACTAGTCTTTTGCTAAGAAAGCCTTCTGCACCCCATATTGGTATGTGGCACCTGGGGTCTCAAAAGCCAGCAAGCTGCCATCTGAAGAACATCAATTGGTCCCAGTCCACCTGGAACAGATGATGACCAAGAACATCAAAGATACAGGGAAACATAAGCCCTGAAGACAGAATGACCCATAGGATTGGGAGACTGTATCAGCAGAAGAGCAGAAAAATTAGATGGTGCCCAGCAACCACCAAAGGCTGCCTTGATAGGGGACACAGTATGGAGTCCCTGATGTAGTGTAAGAAAAAGAGGTGCACAGATCAAGAACCCTACTAAATGACTAGAATTGGTGTTCTGACAACCTTGAGGGTCGCCTGGGAACATAACTCCTAGACTTGTTACTGCCCCAGACCTGAAACCAGTACAGACGTCAACCCTTCAGACAAAAGAATGGACTGGACTTGAGGGCACAGGGTGAGCATGTGATGTGTGTGCTCTATGGTTTTATACATTCATAGAAGCTTGTCCTACTGATTTCTTTCTAGAGAGAGGAGGAGAGTGTGGAGAGGAGGAAACAGTTATTCACTGGGAGAGTACTAATAGTAAAGCATGAAAGGAGGGGTGAAAAGAAAAATCCTCACAACTGGACCAGTAACCAACATTATGATGAGTGGAGAAAGGATTAAGGCTGTCAAAGATTTCGTTATACTTGGCTCCACAATCAATATCCGTGGAAGCAGCAAAAACTCAAAAAACACATTGCATTGGGAAAATCTGCAACACAGGACCTCTTTAAAGTATTGTAAAGATTTCACCTTGAAGACTGAGGTGCACCTGACCCAAGCCATGGTATTTTTCAGTCATGTTGTGTGCATGGGAAAGCTGGGCAATGAATGAGGAAAACAGAAGAACTGATGCCTCTGAGTTATGGTGTTGGAGAAGAATATTGAACATACCATGGGCTGCAAAATGAACAAACAGACCTGTTCTGGAAGAAGTATAACTAGAGTGCTCCTTGGAAGCCAGGATGGTGAGACTGCATCTTACATGCATGGGACATATTGTCAGGAGGGCTCAGTCCCTAGAGAACGACATCATGCTTGGTAAAGTAGAGGGTCAGCAAAAAAGAGGAAGACCCTCAAGGAGATGGATTGACTCAGTGGCTACAACAGTGGGCATAAACATGAAAATCATTGAGGGCATGGCACAGAACCAGGCAGTGTTTTGTTCTGTTGTTCATAGAGTCAGAACCTGACTTGACGGCACTTGGCAACAACAACAGGGCTGCAGAGACAGGCAGGTGGCTAAGCCATTGCGATGAAACCCTTCACTGGAGCATGAAGGGAGTGCCAAGCACAGCTGGGAATCAAACAAGTCACACAGGAGTGACACTGGGCAGATGTGACCTTTTGAGAAGCTGTCAGCAGCTAAGCCTTGCACTGAAGTGTCTTCTAGGCATCCGTACAATGTTGTCCCACCCTTTCTCACTTGTGACCGTTAGTCTTGCTGCCACCATGGTCCTGTTTCTCTTGCTTGCTTCATGGCTCCCCTTTGGTTTTCCTCTTCTTAGGTTGTAAGCTGGGAATCTGGATACTAGATAACCTTTCCTCTTAGAATGTGCCTAAAATAAGTACCCACCACCCATCTGTCTGCTGTACTGGAATGGCTTGTGTGTTGCTATGATGCTGGAAGGTATGTCACTGCTATTTCAAGTACCAACAGAGTCACCAATGGTGGACAAGTTTCAGCAGTTTCCAGACTAAAATAAACTAGGAAGAGAGGTCTGGTGATCTACTTCTGAAAAAGTAGCCGACAAAAACTCTGTGGATCAGAACAAAATGTCCAGTGGACTTAAACATCCCAGCAGTCATAGGAATGGCACCGACCAAGCAATGTTTTGTTCTGTTGTACATAATTTATTATGAGTTGGAGGTGGCTTGACAACAACTACATAAATGCTAATGGCACCAGCTAAGGATTATTAAGAGCTTTGGGATGAGCAGCATGTTTGGACATGAAAGAGATTGTGTAGCCTCCATTGTGGCTGCTTCAAGTCTTTGCAGGGCTTTGACTGCATTCCACATACTTGAGGGAATCATAAGTGATTCTAGATAAATGAGAGTTTGATGTAGGACTCTTTTGTAGTAATACAATTTTATGTCTATGCAGTAGTGCCAGTAAGGTATTTTTGAGGAGGAGTTCTGTTGGATATATTTGGGAGATTAGTTAGGACATGTCTGAAATTAGTACCATGCATTTTCATAGTCTGAATATTCTAATGCTCCCTCTTCTACTTAAAGTAGTTTATCTGCTGTGTTTCTTATTTTATATTGTAAGCTTCCGGAAGTGCATAAATATAAACTTAGAATCAATAGAAACCAGATTCATGGAAATCTAAAATCATGAATTAGAAGTATTGGAGAATTTTTTTAAAAATAAAATGCCAACGAGAACTGCAGGCAGAGCTTGTAGAACATAGTGGGTGGAGACATGAATAATTGTGTTGAGGCCGAGAGAAAAAGGCAGCTTTGCTAGAAAATAGTGGGTTTTTTTTTTAATTTTGTTTTCTTTCATTAAGAGAGCCTTCTAAGGGAGAGTGGCTTGAGGCTTCCTGTCCCCTGGGGCCCTGTCCCTCAAGGCCCCATGCAGCAGAGACCCTCAGAAGGAACCCCTGTGAAATGGGTGTGTGGAGGCCTCTGATGAAGCCAGATAATAAGGGAAGTGGGGTTGGGCAGCAGCCAGGCCCTTTACCAGAAAGCATTTAGAAGGTTAAACCACATAATAATAGTTCACCCACCAAGGAGTAGGCAAGCCCAGGCTTGCTAGTTTTTTTGTTTTTTTTTTTTTATGTTGAAATTTCTTCAGCTCAGATTCACAAAGGTAGCACATTTCATTATGCCATACCTTCCCCTTCTTCTGTCCCCAATGTGGAGTTGGTGAAAAAAATACTCTGTAATTTATTTCTAGTCAGTGAACAGAGAAACAAATGTGGGACTTGAGTCATGAGGATGAAACCTCTTTAAAGAATTCACAGTCCTCTAAAGAATTAAATCCCTAGTGTAGTGAGGGCTTAATGGCGAGAAGAGAAGCCCAAGTCACTGCTTGCCTTCAGCTTTATGTGGAACGGGAAATGGAAGCTGGGGATGAAATGACTTCTACATAACCTAAGGGGAGTGGATTTGAAGAGCAGGCCTTGGTGAGAAGGACGTGCCAGCATGCCCTGCATATGTAGTACTGATCAGGCAGCTCCTTGGGGTGAGGCTGTTTGAGGTGTGATAGCACGTCACTTTCATTCTAGTAGGGTGCAGCAGCGTGGTGTGTAGCAGGTATATGAATGTAGTTCTTCGCAACTTCATGTCACAAGAAAAAAGGTAAAGAAAATAAAATAGGGTGATTTGACAGTGGGCAAGGGGCTCCTTTGGATGAAGCTGTTAGGGAAGACATTTCTTTAAAAAAAATATCATGCTTTAAGTTTATAATCCAAATCAATTTGTTGTATAAAACCGTGAACACACACCACTATGCCACCCTACCTGCTTTCCCCCAACACCATCCCCTGACTGTGTACTGCTCCTTTCCACCCTGTACTCATTCAGCCAACTGCTGCCTCCCTCCACCTTCTCATCTCTCCAGAGAGGAACTTCTCAGGCAGCCTCATGTATGTATTTAAGCCAAGAAGCATATTCTTCTCTAACATCACTGTATGAGGAAAGACATTTTTGATGAAAGGAAAGTTCTCAGACCTAAAGATTGCGAAGAGGACAGTCTTGGGAAGAGTCACAGGAATAGTATTTCAAGCAGTGGGAAAAGTCACAGGTATACTGTTTCGAACAGTGGGAAGAGTCAATGAGAAGGCCCTGTGTAATGAACAAGATTTGATGTATTAAAAACACATATTTATACCACTAAAAAAACTAGATGGTTGGAGCAAACTGGGTAAGAGGCAGGGATGCAGTTCATAGAGCTTGGCTGGGCCAGGATGTTAACTGGGGTTGGGCAGGAGTTGGTTTTCATTGAGTATGGTGGGGAGCAATTGGAGGGTTGAAAGAGGAAAGCACCCTGCTCAACTGTGGCTGCAGTTTGGAGAATGGCCTGCAGCAGGGGATGCAAGACCAGGTGGTGGTGGCCCTTATGGTGGTCAGGAAAGATGGAGAGGTGGATGGATGCAGTCAAGGTCCAGCAGAGAGCTCTGACAGGTGGGTTTGTTGTGGGAACAGGGTAGAAAGAGTGAAAGGTGAGTCCTAGTGTGCCCCTCAGTGGTGGTGATGCCCTATGCTGAGATGGTATTAGGTGGGATGGCATGAGGATGAGGTCTACATTGACTTTGAGATTGGCATCTGAGTGAAGATGTCAGGAGTCAGTTTGGACTGGCCTGGAGAGAACTGTATAGCATTGGGTCAGTAGTGAATTGAAAACCGAGAGACTGGCGGACTCTGCTAGACAGAATGTGTGGTAAGAAAGGATAGGAGTGAACTCTGAGGTTGTTGCCACGCTTATAGGTTGAGAACCCTAGAAGGGGCAACAAAGAAGTGGCCATGAGGTAGGAGACTACAGTTACCCACAGGGTAACTGTTTCTAGAGGGAGCAGTTAGTTCTCTGATGTACTGCTAAGTGGCTGAGCTAAAATGGACAAAGAGAAGTAGCCACTGGTATACAGGTCATTGTATACAGGTCATTGGCAACCTGCCCCAGGGCAATTTAACTTCGGTGGTGTTGACAGAAGCCCCATTAGATAGGGGTGAGGTATCAGTGGGAAGTGAGGAATCAGAGTCAGGGAGTATAGCAATTCCTTGAAAAGTTTGTGAATAAAAAGGAGGTGAGAACAAGGACAATGGTGGTGAGAGAGTTAGAATCAAGGAAAAGACAGATAATTGCTAGGTAAGTATGGCAGAGGAGAAAAGGGCCTGGGGTTTGGGCATGATTTTTGAGAAATGACTTGGGTTGAGTGGTATTTTTAAGCTGTTCTGAGTTCCAAATATACACATGTCCCTAACACTGATGTGGACAGATGCCTACAAGAGGCATCAAGTCTTCCTTGGGGTTCAGAATAAATGAAGAACCGAGACATGATTCTCCGCATCCATGGCACTGGAGGCTGAGCAGGTAGCTGACTGGTCATTTGCTGATTGGTGCTGTTACTAATTGACTTAGCTCTGCAACAAGCTAAGGTACATCTCAGAGCATCTGCCTTGTGCCTAGTATAGTTCTGGATCTTGTATATACAGTACAAGCCCCCCACCTTGAAGGAGGAGTCCCTGATCGGTGTAAATGGTTAGCACACTCAGCTGCTGAGCAAGAAGTTGGTTCAAGTCTACCCAGAATCACCTCAGAAGCAAGGCGTGGTGACCTACTTCTGAAATATCGTCATTGAAAAACCCTGTGGGGCTCAGGGACACGGAGTGACCATATTGTATGTGCAGCTTATGATTCTGTGCCTCTGTAGGATGTCATCCTACTGGCCTCTTACTAGAGAGGAGTTGAGAGGGTAGAGAGGAGGGGACGGGAGACTGTTACAAGGATATGACATGTATAGAGCAGAAGGGAGGAGTGTGCTGTCACCGGGCAAGGAGAGCAGAGGAAGCTGCGTATAGGTGGGCATGCAAATTTAAATTGGACTGTACACTTTCACTCAATCCCAATAATAAACAAACAAATAAATAAAAAGAAAGAAAGAAGGAGAAAAGCCCTGCGGAAGACAATTCTACAGTGACACACATAGGGTTGCCATGAGTCAGAGCTGAGTTGACGGCAACTGATTTTTCCTCTGAAAGGAGCTTACTGCACCTCCAAGCAAACTCCTGGGTGTAGGACATAGACCCTAAGGTGGGCTGTTGTTTCTTAGATGCAGAATTTACCCATTTACAGGAGATAGTTGGGGCATCACTTCCTTCAGGAGGAGGGGAGCTGGGATCATCAGGAGACCACCTCTTCCCACAAAGGCAGGTTCTCAGTAAGAAAGCAAGGTCAAGGGAGAGAGATGATGGGCAAAGAGTTGCAGAGATTCTAGAGGCGTGGGGAGGAAGCTAACCTGGGAATCCCCAAGGCTATGGCAACTCCAGAACCCGCTGAGCTGGAATTAAGAATCAGTGCAGTGTTAGCTGGGAGGTTCAGAATTTTCTCTGACAGTTCTCAGTGACCTGGGGGTGACTGACCTGTGTCCTTTTTGGAGGTACACGGCATGCTAATTGGACTGCACACTTTCACTGCATGCTGCAGTGTGAAGGAAGGCCACTGCACTTGGTGGCTCCTTGTAAGTTGCTGACCTTCCCAGGCCTGGGGGTTTTGAGTTTTAAGGTCCCAGGGAGACTTCTCTGCCCACGGGGGACTGAGTTCATCTTCCTGTTTATCTTTGAAATACCTCTGTGACCTTGCACAAGTCATTTCACCTTGCTGTGCTAATTTTCTTCCCATAAAAATGAGAATCGTGATTGTTTTTACCTCAGTCTGCCATAGTCAGTGTAAACTGCATAACAGACTCTGCAAATGCTAACTTGTTTGTTGAGGGACTGCCAGGTATGAGCTCTGGGACTGAATGCTCTGGGTTCAGATTCTGGTTCTATTTTTTACTAGCTGTGTTATCTTGGACAGGTTACTTTGTGCCTCAGTTTCCTGATCTGTACAGTGTGCATAAAAATGGTACCTGCCACACTGGTCCATATGAGGATCTAATGAGGCCATCTGTGAAGTTCTGAGACTAGTGCCAAGGTTGAAATCAGCTTTAAGTGACAGCTGCTGTTAATAGAATGATGCTTTCAGATGTACAAGGCATGTCTGTGACCACATGATGATACTAACTTTTCTTCCCAGTTCCGTCTGGTGGTGAAGACAGCCCTGAAGCTGCTGCTCGTCTTTGTGGAGTACTCAGAATCAAATGCACCTCTTTTAATCCAGGCCGTCTCTGCTGTTGACACAAAAAGAGGTGAGTAGTTCCCACCCTCTTTATTTCATCAGGGTAAAAATGTTTAATGTGGGAAAGCCTTCACATATGTGTGAGACAGAATTAAGGGGCCATTCCATTCCATATAGAGTCCTGGGGTGGCATGCATGGCTAAGCACTCAGCTGCTAACCAAAAGGTTTGTGGTTTAAGTCTACCTAGAGGCACATGAGAAGAAAGCCTAGGTGATCTACTTCTGAAAGATCACCACTGGAAACCCTATGGAGTTGCAGTTCCACCCTGAAACACACGGTGCTGCCATGAGCTGGAATCGACTCGATAGCAAATAATTTGTTTCTTTTATTCCCTGTGTGCACACTTCTTACTGCAGGAACTGTATGTTTTATGATAATAACTCCTAAGAGTAGGAACAGAATGAGATTTAACATCTACAGAAAAGCACCCATGGACTTATAGAGGACGCATCAGAACCTGAACATGTCATTATCCCCTCACTTCAGCCCCCACCACCTGGAACCAGTTCCTTCTATTTTTCCAATCTTGTCTGGGGTTACCCTGGCTTCCTTCTTCTCCCCATCTCATGCTGTGCTTCACTGATTCTGATTCCTAAGTACTGACCAAACCTTCCTCTTCCCTTCCCCCTATCCCATTGACCTGCTCTACTTGGGACCTATTGCCTCTTACATGGCACTGCCTTGTCATCTCAGGGTGCTCTTCTGGTCTTTATCATTGGAAGCATTCTTCTAAAACCCATATTTGGTCACATGACGTCTCCAGATAGTCTAAATGCCTTTTCCTGACTTAGAGGACCCTTAACTGTCCAGCCTTCAATCACGTGCTACCCTCATCTCCCACCTGCCCTGTGCAACTCCCTCACTTTCCGGGGTCAGGTAGTGACATGCCCTCAAATCCCTGTACACCTCTCTTGGTGAAGAACAAACTTTGGGTCTAAGTTAGTATGCAGTGAACCGTGTCCTTTGTAACATTGTGAAGCCTAAAGCTAAAGTGCTGGACGTTTTTTTTGTTTCTTTCACTGATAGGAATTAAAGACTGAAATAAAGAACAAAAACTTAATAGTGTTTTGTTTGTTTGTTTGTTATTTGTTTTTATGATGATAACAGTAACACTAACTGTAGAGAATTTCGGGGAAAATAGTGAAAGATGGCAACAAAAAGTCTCCTCTGATCTCACCAATTGGAGATAACTGCTGTTGACATGTTGGTATTACAGTTTTCTGTATGTGGGCACTACACAGTTCAGTGCATACCAACCCAGATCTAACTGTCGAGAAGGAACTAAGGGCCTGAATAACACCTCCTCTTTAAATAAAATTTTTACTGTGCTTTAAGTGAAAGTTTACAATCCGTATCATATTTGCCATATAAAACCCAGCACATATACCTCTATGCAACTGTAGCTGCTTTCCCAACCCTGTGACAACATCCTCCTTCTTTCCACTGTGTACCTCCCGAATTCATTTAACCAACTACTGTCCCCACCTTGCCACCTTCCCATCTCATCTCTAGAGAGGAGCTGCAATGACAGCCTCATGTATATATTTAATCCAAGAAGCACACACTTCTCCAGCATCACTCTGTGTCTTATAGTCCAGTCTAATCTTTGGAGAGTTGGCTTCAGTGCTGGTTTCACTCCAGGCTTGTGCTGAGTCTGGGAGCCGAGTCCTCAGGGGACCAGGGTATCAGACCATCAGCTCTGGTCTTTTAATAGGGTACTGCATCTGCATCCCCATTTTTCTCCTGCTGTGTTAGGGCCTGTGTGTTGTATGAGGACTGACAATGAAGTTCGCAAACTTAACCACCGTGCAGTTAGTTGACAGCACTGTACAAACAACTCAGTAAGATTTCATAATCTTGGTATATCAGTGACTCACAGCTGTGTTTGTGTCAATGTGGCAGTGTCTTGCTGAGTAGCCCTCATTGTTCTTGTATGTTTTTGTGTGCTATCACATAAATACCACAGCTTGAATTAGAGCAGTAAACAAGCATTGAATTTCTTGTAAAACTTGGCAAGAGTGAAAGTGAAATCAGGGATGTGTTAGTCCAAGTTTGTGAGGATAATGCCATGAAGAAAACAGCAGTGTACAAATAGATTAAATGTTTTCCTGAGCAGAGAGAAAGCATCATTGATGAAGAGAGGCCAGGGTGGCCAGTAACAAGCAGATCTGATGAAAACATTGCAAAACTTCATCAACGTGTGCATCAAAATCATCAGCTGACTGTGAGTAGCATAGCAGACCAGGTAAACATTGATAGAGAAACAGTTAGGAAAATCTTAACTGAAAATCTTGGCGTGAGAAAGGTGTGTGCAAAAATGGTCCTGAAGGAGCTCACCAATGAGCAAAAGCAAAAGGAGAATCAAAGTTTGCGGAGACCTTTTGGAGAGGCAAGATAATATTTTAGGCCATCTTATTACTGGTGATGAAACATGGGTGTACCAATACAACACTGAAACAATGCATGAAAGTGCATAATGGAAGTCAGCCAATTCTCCATGACCAAAAATTTCCGTCAGCCCAAATGAAGCATCAAAACAATGTTGCTAACCTTTTTTGATATCAGAGGGGTTGTTCAATATAAACTTGTACCAGCTGGACAGTTAACCAAATGTGCTATTTGGAAGTGCTGAGAAGTCTGCATGAAAAAGTTAGATGGAAACAACCTGAACTTTTTGCCAGCACCTCATGGCTCTTGCATCATGACAATGTACTGCCTCCGACAACACTGTCCGTGAGCCAGTTTTTAGCCAGTAAACAAATAACTATATTGGAACACCCTACCTATGCACCTGATCTTGCCGCTGATGACTTGGTTTTTTTTACCCAGAGACAAAGGAAATGTTGAAAGGAAGACATTTGGATGACATTCAGGACACCAAGGGTGGACTAGGCTCTGGTGTTGGTGCATAGCTTCCCAAGGGGAGTTCTTTGAAGGTGACTGTAGTGATATTCAGCAATGAGGTATGTCGCACTTTTTCTAGGATGGGTTTGCGAACTTAGTTGTCAGGCCTGGTGTTCTCTGTGAAGACAATTATTGGTGGTTGCCAGGTACCATGTAGTTCCTCTGGTCCTCTGCTGATGTAGTCTTCTGATCATTTGGCCCCTTCTGTCTCCTAGACCCATATTTTCCTCATGTCTTTGATATCCTTCATTCACCTCTGCTCCAGGTGAATTGGGACCAACTGATGCTCCTTAGATAGCAGCTTGCTGACTTTTAAGACACCAGATGCCTCTCACCAAAATGGGATGCAGAACATTTTCTTAAAAAACAAAACAAAGTGAAACAAAAAAGAGTTTTGGTGATTGACCTAGATGTCCCCTGAAACCGTTGTTCCCAGACCCCTGCCCCTGCTACTCTGACCTTCAAAATGTTGTGTTGTATTTAGGAAACCTCTTGGCTTTTGGTGTAGTCCAGCAGTGTTAATCTCCCTTCTACTGCAGGATGTCACTTCTTTCTCTTAATCCAGTTCCAGTCTACTGTCTAATCTATGAATACATGTCTCCCTCCCACCTCTCCGTGGTAATCATCAAAGGTCATTTCTTCAGTGCCTAAACCTTTTCTTGAATCCTTATAAGAGAGGTCTCATACAATATTTGTCCTTTTGTGACTAATTTCACTCAGCATAATGTCTTCCAAATGACTCGATGTTATCAGTTATTTCCCAAAATCATTGTTTTTATCACTGCATAGGATTCCACTGTGTTATTGTATCATAGTTAGTGTATCCATTCTTCTGCTGATGGGTGCCTAGATTGATTCCATCTTTTTGCTATTGTGGACAGTGCTGCAATAAACATTGGTGTGCTTATATCTATTTGTGTGACTGCCTTTGTTTCTCTAGGATATATTCCAAGAAATGAGATTGCTGGATCATACGGTATTTCTGTTTATAGCTTTTTAGTGTCAAATCAGTTTCCAAAGTGGTTGTACCATTTTACATCTGCACGAGCAGTGTAGAACAGTTCCAGTCTCTCCACAACTTCTCCAGCATTTATTGTTGTGTGTGTTTTTTTTAATTAATGCCAGCCTTACTGGGGTGTGATGGATCTCATTGTAGTTTTGATTTGGATTTCTCTAATGGCTCATGATCATGAGCAGTTCCTCATATATCTGTTAGTATCCTGAATGTCTTCTTTGGTGAAGGGCTTGTTCATAATACTTTATCCACTTTTTAATTGGGTTATTTGTCTTTTTCTCGTTGAGGTTTTGCAGTACCTTGTAGATTGTAGAGATTAGAAGCCGATCAGATTCTTGGTTGCCAAAACCTTTTTTCCCCAACCTATAAGTAGCTTTTTACTCTCTTGGTGAAGTCTTTGAATGAGCATAAGTGTTTGATTGTTAGGAGTTCCCATTTATCTATTTTCTCTTCTGCTGCTTGTGCATTGTTAGCAATATTTTGTCATTTGTTTATGCTGTGTATTAGGGCTCCCAACATTGTACCAATTTTTTCTTCCATGATATTTATCATTGTAGATTTTATATTTAGGCCTTTGATCCATTTTGAGTTAGTTTTGGGGCATGGTGTAAGGTGTGGGTCTTGTTTCATATTTTTGCAGGTGAATATCCAGTTTTGCCAGCACCACTTGTTGAAGAGACTGTTTTTTTCCCAGTTCATGGACTCTGGGCTTTTGTTAAGTATCAGTGACTCATGAATGCGTAGCATTGTCTACATTCTCTGTTCTGTTCTATTGGTCTATGTGTCTGTTTTTGTACCAGTACCAGGCTGCTTTGTCTGCCATCACAGTGTAGTAGTTTCTAAAGTCAGATAATGTGAGGCCTCCTCCTTTATTGTTCTCCTTCAGTAATGTTTTACTTATTCAGGGCTTCTTTCCTATCCATATGAAGTTGGTGATTTGTTTCTCCATCTTATCAAAAATGACATTGGAATTTGTATTGAGATTGCATTGTATCTGTAGATGGCTTTGGGAAGAATGGACAGTTTCACAATGTTATGTCTTCCTATACGTGAGCAAGGTGAGTTTCTCCACTTATGTTGATCTCTTTTAGTTTCTTGCAGTAAAGTCTTGTAATTTTGTTTGTATAGATCTTTTACGTCTCTGGTTAGATTTATTCCTAGGTTATTTATCTTCTTATGGGCTATAGTAAATGGTAATGATTTGGTAATTTTCTCTTTGGTTGTCTCTTTGTTGGTATAAGGGAATCTCACTGTTTTATTTATGTTTATCTTATATCCTGATACTTTGCTGAACTCTTCTATTAGTGCCACTAGTTTTTGTTTTGTTTTTTAATGAATTCTTTAGGGTTTTCTGTGTATAATATCGTCTACAGATAAAGATACTTTGACTCCTTCCTTGCCAATTTGGATACTTTTTTTATCTTGTCTGATAGCTCTGGCTAGAACCTCCAGCACAATGTTGAATAGAAGTGGTGACAAGGGAAATGCTTTGAGTCTGTCTCTATTTAGAATAATGTTTGCTGTTGGGTTGATGTAGAAGCCCCTCATTATGTGGAGGAATTTCCCGTCTATTGCTATTCTGCTGAGAGTTTTTAACATAAATGGATGTTGGACTTTATCAAATGCCTTTTGTGCATCAGGTGATTCTTTTATTTTATTGACGGCACTTGGCTACTTGGCTTTGGCCATGTGGTTGACTACATTAATTACTTTTTCTAATGTTGAACCATCCCAGCATTCCTGGTATGAATTCTACTTGGTCATGGTGAATAATTTTTTTGAAATATTGTTGAATTCTGTTGGCTAGAATTTTGTTGAATTGGTCTGTATTTTCCTTTTTTTGTGCTGTCTTTACCTGTTTTTGGTATCAGGGTTATGCTAGCTTCATGGAATGTATTTGGGGATATTCCATCTTTTTCTGTGCTTTGAAATATCTTTAGTAATAGTGATATTAACTTTTCTCTAAAAGTTGTGGAATACTTCAGTGAAGTTGTCTGGGCCAGGACTTCTTTTGGTTGGAAATTTTTAAATTACTTTTTCAATTTCTTCTTTTGTGGCAGGTTTATTAAGTTGTTGTACTTCTGTTTATGTTAGTTTTGGTAGGTAGTGCATTTCTAGAAATTTGTCCATTTCCCCTGAGTTTTCAAATCTATTAGAGTACAATTTCTCATAGTATTCTGTTTTAATTCTCTTCATTTCACTTGGGTCTTTTGTGATATCTCCCTTTCATTTCTTATTTGAGTTATTTGCCTCTCTTGTTTTTCTTTTGTCAGTTTTCCAGCAGTTTATCGATTTTGTTGATCTTTTCAAAAAAAACAGCTTTGGTCCTATTAATTCAGTTGTTTTTGTATTCCCTATTTCATTTAGTTTTGCTTTTATTTTTACGACTTGTTTTCTTCTGATATTTGAGAGGTTTCTTTCTTGCTCTCTTTCTGTTTGTTCAAGTTGTAGGGTTAATTCTTTGATTTGGGCCCTTTCTTTGTGGATGTATGCATTTATTGAGATAAATTGGTCCCTGAGCACTGCTTTTACTGTGTCCCATAGATTCTTGTTGGTTGTGTTTTCGTTCTCATTTAATTCTATGACTTTCTTTATTCTGTCTATGATTTCTTCTATAATCCAGAAGTTTTTTAGCAAGGTGTTCAGTTTCCATGTGTTTGATTTTTTTTCCCTTGTTTTTTCTGCTATTGATTTAAACTTTTGTGGTTTTATGGTCTGAGAAGATACTTTGCAATATTTCAGTGCTTTGGATTTTGTTTTGTTAAAACTTGCTTTATGGCTTAACATATGGTCTATTCTGTAGAAAATTTCATATGCTTTGGAAAAGAAGGTATACTTGTCTGTTGTTAGGCAGAGTATTCTGTATATGTCTGTGAGACTGAGGTGGTTGATTGTGACATTTAGATCTTCTGGGTGTTTATTGAGCCTCTTTCTAGATGTTGTATCCATTACTGCAAGTGGTGTGTCGAAGTCTCTGGCTATCATTGTGAAACTGTCTATCTCCCTTTTCAATGCTGTTAGAGTTCATTTGATGTATTCAGAAGCTGTATGATTGGGTGCATAAATATCTAATATGGTTATGTCTACCTGATGTAGTCACCCTTGAAACAATATATAGTAACCTTCCTTGTCCACTGTGGTGAATTTTATTTTAAAGTCTATTTTATATAAAATTAATATTACCACTCTGGTCTTTTGTGAATATGAGTTTGGTATATATTTTTCCATCCTTTGAGTTTCAATTTGTTTGTGTCTAAGTCTAAGGTATGTCTCTTGTAAGCAGCATGTAGACAGATTATGCTTTTTAAATCTGTTCTGCTACTCTTTGTCTCTTTATTGGTGCATTTAACCCCTTCAAATTCAGTGTAATTATTGATAGGTATGAATGTAGTGCTGTTGTTTTGGTGCCTTTTTGTGTGTGTTGTTGACAGTTTCTTTGTTCCTTAATGTTTGTATTG
Source organism: Heterohyrax brucei (assembly GCA_028571685.1). Taxonomy (NCBI): domain Eukaryota; kingdom Metazoa; phylum Chordata; class Mammalia; order Hyracoidea; family Procaviidae; genus Heterohyrax; species Heterohyrax brucei. The sequence goes on from CM053152.1 coordinate 46,265,527, forward strand.
AGTCATTTTTATTTATGGATTTTTGTTTCATCCTTTTCATTGTTGTTCACTTTATATCTGCTGAGACTTCTTGCTTTTGTTTCTTATTTTGATATGTAGGGTTGTTGATTTCCTTTGTGGTTACCTTGATATTTATCCATAATATTCTAAATCTAAACCAGTCTTGAATTTATTTATATCACCCTGAGTTCCTCACCATCTTAGAGATCTATGAATACATTAATTTGTCTCTCTTTTGGTATAATGTTTTTGTCATTTCCATACTGAAAACTCTGTTTCCCTGTTTTTAGTGTTTCAGCTTTGATTTATTTTGTGGATTCCTTATCCATGTTGGTATCTGGATATTCCTCCCTGCATGTAGCCTCAAGTATTTGTCTGGTGTTAATGATTTTCTAATCAAAGAACTTCCTTCAGTATTTCTTACAGTTTTTGTTTGATTTTTGCAAAAATCTCTAAAGTTCTATTTATCTGAGAATGTCCTAGTTTTGCTGTCATATTTGATAGTTTTTCAGGATATTTAATTCTTGGTTGGAAGTTTTTTCCTTCAAGGCTTTTTATATGTCATCCCACTGCCTTCTTGCCAGCCTGGTTTCCGCTGAGTAATCTGAGTTCAGTCTTAATGACTTTGTTTTGTACACTATTGTTTGTTTAAGCCTTGCTGCCTTTAAAAGCATCTCCTTGTCTTTAGTTCTGGTAAGTCTGATGATAATATGTCTTGGTGTCTTTTGGGGGGGATGTGCCTTGTATGGAGTTCAATGAGAATCTTGGATAGAGCTCTTCTTGTCTTTTATGATATTGGGGGCATTTTCTGTCAAGATATATTCAATAATTCTCTCTGTATTTTTTGTTATCTCCCCCATTCTGGTACTCCAGTCATTCATAAATTATTCCTCTTGATAGAGTCCCCCATAATTCTTAGTGATGCATTCCATTCGTGACCCTGCTGCTCTGTATGGCCACCTGCTGACATGCCATGGCACCACTTGGCTGTCTCTAGCAGGTCCCTGTGCAGGATCTAGATTTAAATCTGGATGAGGTAGTTGTCTCAGGGCCTGCATAGTGATCCCTGTCACCGCATTCCAATCTCTCAGCATTCCACCTGATATTCAGGACTCTTAGAATGTCCTTTATAATCCATTCAGTTGTTTTATTAGTTCTTTGCTGTTGAAGGGATGAGAAAATATCTGTGGCTGCTCTGCCATCTTAGCCCCCATTGGATTCAAACTATTTGCATCTCTGATTCAACATTACTTAGAGACCCACCTTCCAGCCTTGAATCCATAGGCAAAAGAAAGTGGCTTACTATCAGCTTTGAAAGTTCAGCAGTAAGTTAATAAAGCCATCCAATTCCATAAACTGGAACTCCTGCACCTTTCCCATAAAATACAGGCAGACATTAGCACCAGACATAGTCAATTACAGGCCAAGAGACAACTCTAGGCCTCTGTGTGGGATCAGTGAGAGAGACAAACCCTAGTGCATACCAGGTGGTGTGCATCTAGAAGTAGGTTCCACACTACCATAATGTATTTCTCCCACAGAATGTTGCCATCTGATGTCACATGGGAACATCCTTATGGTTAAGATCAGATCATGGGGTCACCTGAAAATTCTGAACAGATCTTCCATTTGTACACATGTGACCTAGAAACCAGAGCTGGCTTTTCTCAGGACAGTTTAATTAGATTTAGGACGAAAGTGGGTGTTCTGATGGACATCAAAATATCTCCTTTCTTCCGTCCTTGGAGGGTTCAGCCTCCATTCCTCAACTTTGGGGGTTACTTTAGGACAATTAATGGGCTCTTCGTCTTCTTGTCCTAAGTTTCACATAATCCATGGGCACTTGTCATGAGGGCCATATGAGAGGAAGAAGCCTTCTCATGACCTTCGGGTTCTCTTTTGACTTCATTGAGCTGGGACCTTTGAGTTTTAACTTCCTTTGACTTCACATTTTATGAGGAGTATAGTATGAGTATAGAGGAGGAACCCTTTAAATGAACCCAGGACTTTACACCCCACATCCAAAGCTCAGTCCTCAGGCCTGTCTAGGGGCTTTCAGGGACCCTGTATCACTTCACCAGAACAAACTGATATTCATCTTTTCCTGATTTGTGGGGGGAATAAAAGGATTTTTTTCTGAACTTTATGCCTATAAAATTTCTTAAACTTTTGGCAGCTGGTATCACCTGTCTGTTACTGAGCATGAGCAGCTAGGAAAAAGAAAAAAGCAGTAGTACTAATGGAAAAACTCAGAAATAGCTAATCATGTGTGGTTCAATAGCATGTTTCTTTACAGACGTGTGGTCTTAGTTGTGAATTTGTAGTGCGTACATATAACATCACTCTATTTTACTGCTAGTGAAATTGTTCCAGAATGATATGATGGAGTTAAACATATAAACATGTCATGGTATTCTGCAGAAAGCAATAAGATTTCCAGGTGCATTTCTGCCTAGCAGGTTTGCAAGCAGCTTTCCAACTCCTTCCCAACTGGATGAGAGAGTAGGCGGAGATGTTAGAGGTGACTGAAGGTGAACTGAGCATGTCTGTTCTCGCACAGATTTATAAGTAAACTGTAAATTTGTTCCTCAAAGTGGCTTTAGACACATTCCTCTGGGGTGGTGGTAGTGGAGAATGGGCATGTGACATTACAGACACACCCATTCTATTTTTAATAGAGATGATTTTAGATGGAAAAAAAATCTGATTTAAGAATGAACAAGTAAAACCAACAAGTAAACTCTGAATCCTCAAAACTTAACACCTAAAGCAAAATAAATTGTCCCACAACAGATTTCTTTGGTTGCTTTATAAACCTCATACTCACTGCACATGTCTTAACCAGAAGGTTCTTCCTGGGAGCGTAGACAGTTTGTTCTTCAGCTAAGAGTGGGCCCGTTGGGGAGCCCGGGTGGAAACTGAAGAGGTCAAAGTCCATCATAATACAGTTACCACTGAGTCAATTTGATACATGTCAAAGTAGAACTGTGTTCTGTAGAGTTTGCGGTCGCTGATTTCTGGGAAACAGATCTCCAGCCTTTTCTTCTGAGATGCTATTAAGTTAATCTCTCATTTAACAGCCAAGTACATTAACCATTTTTGTCACCAAGGGATAACGAAGTTCATCATGTTGTTCTGTGCTGTTGAGTTGATTCCAACTCACAGCCACCCTATGGGATAGAATAGTACTGCCCAGTTGAGTTTCCTAGGTTTTAAGCTTTAGGAAAACAGATTTCCAGGTCTTTTCTCCCACAGAGCCACTGGTAGATTTGCACCACTGACCTATAGTTTAGCAGCCAATCGTTTTAACCACTGTACCACCAGGGCTCCTAAGTTCATCATAAGCAACAACAAAAAACTATTTCTGTTGAGTCAGTTCCAGCTCATAGTGACCCTATAGGACAGAGTAGAACCGGCCCATATGATTTCCAATACTGTAAATCTTTGTGGAAGCAGACTGCCGCTTCTCTCTCCTGCACAGCAGCTGGGGTGTTGAACTACTGACCTTTCCATTAGTAGCTGAGCTTTTTAACTGCTGTACTACCAGAGCTCCTGAATCCATCATAAAGGCTGATAAATACTTGTGAATGCATGAAACTAAAAAGATACCTCATTTGACATTTTAGCTCAGAGGCTGGAGTGAAAAAGTGGGTTTGAGTTAGTCTGTAGGACATGTCATGTCGTCACACCCATCTGTCTAGACTGTTTTTTCTCTCCTTTGCTGGCACCTTCAAGTAGCTTTCCCTTTAAGGTGCAGGGTCCTGGCAGGAAGAGAGAGAGGGACAGTGACTACTCACAGAAGCTCAGGAGAGAGTCTTGCTTTATCATTTTGCAGCCATCACAGACTTCCTTTCCTTGCTGTCTGCTCTGTGATAGTTCACAGGAAACTGGTTTAGAACCCACTGCTCTTCTGGGGGAGCCCTGGTTGTATAGTGGTTTAGAGCTCGGCTGTTAACTAAAAGGTCAGCAGTTCAAATCTACCAGCTACTCCTTGGAAACCCTATAGGACAGTTCTACTCTATTGTATAAGGTCATTGTCAGTTGGAATCGGCATGATGGCACTGAGCTTGGGTTTTTGTTTTTGTTTGTGTCTTGCTCCTCTGTATAGGGTGACCTTTGCTCAAGCTGTACAGAGTTGACTCTCAGAGGGTAGAGTACATAATCAGACTGAGAAACTTATTTTGACATTTCCATCATACATCTTGAGTCCCACTAATTGATTCAATACTGCTTTTGAAGAGGTTCCACTTTTCATTCAAATGTAAGGTGACGAGATATGACGCAATTCTTAAACATGATTAACACACATGATTAACAGGAAAAAAAAATCTAGCCATCCTTGCAAGCAACCCTGTCTCTGACTTCTGCTTAAGTCACCCACAAAGCATGGTGGAAGTTATAAACTGACAGAATTTAAGCTCTTTTTCCATGTTTATTTATAGCAGAAGTATATATATTAAGTATGTTTATCAATCATGTGAAAGACATTGAATATGCCGTGAGGAACTTCTATTTGAGTGTGCCAGACATCTTATTTTTCCTTTACTTTAATGCAGAGATGTAGGAGGGATGGAAGCGAGAACAAAATATTAAGCAATTTATTGTGCCTGTCTAGGGTTAACAGAGAGGGACTGCAGTTTTCTGGGAAGAGGACTGGCCTGGAACCTGTACAGGAGGCTTGTGGGCAAGCTTGGGTGTCAGTACCACCAACAACCATTGTAATTGTTGTCTTACAGTCTTTGATACTTGAGTGATGTCACAAACACTGTGCTAAGCATTTTTCACATATAACTCTCTTATTTGTCAATTACTTACTGAGTACTATATACTTAAAGAAAAGCTTGGTTGCATCGTGGTTAAGTGCTGCAGCTGCTAACCAAAAGGTCAGCAGTTCAAATCCACCAGGCGCTCCTTGGAAGCTCTATGGAGCCTTTGTACTCTGTCCTATAGGGCCACTATGAGTCAGATTGACTTAACAGCAATGGATATACTTAAAACATCAGTGATAAAACAAAGATCCCTGCTCATTAAGCTGACACTCCAGTGATGGGGGTGGTTGGACAGGGGCAGACATCATGATACTTAAGTCTTTTGAGCTACTTCATTGGAGTGCCTGAGTGGCCCAAACTGTTAAGTGTGTGATGACTAACCAAAAGATTGGTAGTCAGACCCACTCAAAGATGCCTCAGAAGAAAGACCTAGTGACCTGCTTCCAGAAGGTCACCACCTCCAAAGCCCCGTGGAGCATGGATCTCCCTGCAACACATAAGACTGCTATGAATTGGAGTCAACTTGGTGTAACCAGCTGGTTGTTTTTTGGCAAATGTACTTCATCAGTGCCAAGGAACATGTGGACAAAGTACATTATCTCAGTGGAACCTCTCGGTAGTTCCGTAAAGTAGAAGTTATCACTTCAGTTTATGGATGAGTCTCCTGAGCTCTTCTGCTGCTTTCAGAGCTAAGAGTCTTTCTGTGTTACATGAAGGGGCAGGGTTATACGGCTTATGATTCTAGTGCAGGAATCTTCTCTCCCTGAACATGCCATATGCATGCACCAAGAAAAGGCTGTGTGGAGCAAGCAAAGGAGTTGGGAGTGATGTGACTTGGGTCACTTAGTTCTATCAGGAGGCAGCACTTGGGAAAGCTGTGAGTGGAATCTGCCAACATGGGCCTCATTTGAGCCCCACCAAGGCTATTTGCATTGAGCTCATGGTTTCTTTCCCTTCCCCTTCATTCTTACAAATAATTTCTGGTCTCAAAACTATCAAAAGAAAGTGAGCACCCACTCCAATGATGTATGGATATTTTTGAGTTTCTAGACTCAGAAATCCTGAAATGATTATTGGGAAACCAGATATTGCAGTTGAAGAATACATTCTTTAAATCAAATTAAGGCAAAATGTCAGCGTTTTTGTTTTAAAGGATAAAATGGTGCATGAGTGTATCTATCTGCATGAGAGAGAAGAATCATCTGCTGTGTTCCTTCTCTGGCTGCTTGCCTTTTCTTCTTGGCCTGTTTGTCCCTGGGCCCTGTCGGGCATCTTGTCTCCAATGTAAGCAACCAAAAAGCAGCTTTGGGCCCAGTAGCACCGTTAGAAATTCTCCCCTCCAGTCTTCCCTTTAACCACCTGTGGGAAACCCACAAGAACATGTGTGAACGCTAGAAGTCACCGCTGTTATTGCACACAGCAGAGAGTACTTGGAGCTCTGGAGCTGTCCTGGACAGTGAGGTCCAAGACCCACTGACCAGATTGAAGGACTGTCTGGGAGGCAGAGATGATTATCTTTCCATTATTCAGTGAACCTCAAAATAGATAATCAATATCTGTGAGAAGATAATGAAGCACCTAGCAAGCTGTGTAGTATGCTTTCATGTTTAGTGTTAGACAGGGCTCTAGAAGCTTGCCAGATTCTAACCAACTGAGCAAACTGGTCAGAGGAAAAAGCTCTGTTGAGCTGATGGGAGAGCCAGCGGATCACTGCGTCAGACTCTATCTGTGTCTTCCCTGTTGTATGGTAAGTGCTTGTGCTAGGTGCCAAGTGTCACTGTCACAGAAATACCACAAGTGAATGGCTTTAGAGAACAAATATTTGTGTTCTCACAGTCTAGGAGGCTAGAAGTATAAATTCGTTGTGTGGCACTAGAGAGAAGTCCTTCTTTGTCTATTTCAGCCTCTAGTAGCTGACAGTCTTTAGAGTTTCTGGGCTTGTAGATTCATCTGCCTTATTCATCATCAGATATGTTTATTTTCCCACTTGTGTACTTTGTTTTGTATCTGATCTTTGCCTTTTATAACTTAGAAGTGATTAGATTTAGAATACACTCTGTGCTTGGCATGACCTCATTAAGATAACAAAGAAAACCATATTCTCAAACAAGAACACATCCACAGATGTAGGGTTACGGTTCCAACATGTATTCAGGGAGGACACAGTTCAGTCTATAATAGTGCCTAGTCTTTTGATTTTTTTTTCTTTTTTTTTGAAAAAAATTGTCCTGTTGTGCTTTCCTTTTCTTCTTTTCTTACTGCATGCATTTGCCTTGCTGGCTGTTTCAAAACTGTGCTCCAGTGTAAACTGTGTTTCAGCATAACCCTCTTTATGCCTTCTCGGAGATCTCTAGTCACCATCCAGCAGACGTTTGTGGAGCACCTGCTCTGTGCCAGGCACAGTGCTGAGAGCACAAAGACAGGAAAGACAGATGCCCCTCTGCCCTGGAGGAGCTTTTTCTCTCGAGATCTGGAATTAGCTCTGGCATAACTAGTCCAAAGATCAGCATTTGGAAGCCACTAGCCTTAGGTTATTTCAGAATGTACTTTCTGTTGGTGGTTGTTTTTGTGTTTCTCAGAATTCATTTTTATCAAGCAAAATTAAGCAATATCCATTTGAGATAATTAAAAAGAAAGCAGGCAGATGCTCCATGTCCCATGCCACCAAGCCCAAGGCAAGCCAAGGGAAAGCCAAGGTTTCACTTCACGTCACTTCAAATACGTATTTCAGTCACAGGAAGATGTGCGAAGAGGTCAGGCCTCCTTGGCAGCCTTGCCCTTGGAGGCCTGGAAAGGGAGCGTCTTTCCACCCTCTTCAGAAATCTCAGTGCCCTCTCTGGAGCTACCCCTTGCCCCAACCCCCACTCCATCATCACCACCACAAGTGGCTTCCCTTGTTGACTGACAGACTTAACTAAGTGCCTTTGCCACTTTGAGTCATTGACTCTGTGGGACCTGTGTTGCCATATTCAGTCAAATTGCTCTAATCTAAAACCAAACCCACTGCTGTCCAATCACTTCCGACTCATAGCAGCCCTATAGACAGAGTAGAACTGTACCATAGAGTTTCCAAGGAGCGTCTGGCAGATTTGAACGCTGATCTTCTGGTTAGCAGCTGTAGCCCTTAACCCGCTATACCACGACTGCTCTGTTAGGTTATACACCTCTTGAGGGCAGCCTCCACCAGACCCAGGCCTTGTACTTCCTGTTGTTCATTGCCATTGAGGCAATTCTGACTCATGGCAGCTCTGTATGTACAAAGTAAAACTGTGCTCCGTAGGGTTCTCAATGGCTCTGACCATTTGGGAGCAGATTGTCAGCCTAATCTTCTGAGAAACTTCTGGGTGGATTCAAACCTCCATTCTTTCAGGCTATTAGTTGAGCACATAACCCTTTGCACAATCCGGGGACTGCCTTTCTTATACCTATGAGGTGCTTAAAGAGAACTTGTGCCTTGACTGAACAGAGATAATAGACCATACTTCTCTTCTGGACAGGATTGCTAGACCAGGCTCTGTGGTTGTTTCTTGGGCTCCACTGCTAGACTATAAAGATCTCCCGTGTCCCTTTTCCTTGCAGGAGATCAGAGCATCTAGCTTGATGATGAACATAGCAGAGAATTCTTTTTTCAATACTTTATTGTGCTTTAGTCAAAGTTTACAATCCAAGTCAATTTGTCATACAAAAACTTTTACACACATTGCTGTGTAACTCAGGCTACTCTGCCCCTCCCTGTGACTGTACACTCTTCCTTTCCACCCTGTATTTCCTGTGTCCATTCAGCTGGCTCCTGTCCCACTTTACCCTCTCACCTCACCTCTGCAGAGAATTCTTAAGAGTTTTCCATACTCTGAGTGGCATGTAAGGCCAAAAAAGCTGTACATGAATGGACTTTTTAAAATTACATGTTGAATTATAAAGGAAAGATAACAAGCAAGTTGAGAGGTACCCCAACACTTGAAGAGTACACAGTTTTCAAGTGGATGAATATGACTTAGTACAGAGTTACCTATTATAAACTATTTTGAATTAGAGGAATGCTGAAACTCACTCTCAGGATAGTGTCACACCTTAGAATTTGACTTCAGAAAGGCACAAGCATCACCAAGCAGTAAGTCCTTGGAAAATGTGGGATGAGAGTTGGACTGTTACTTTGCTGTTTCTGATGATTTTTGCTTTACTTTTAGGAATCAAACCCTGGTCAAATATCATGGAAATCCTGGAAGAAAAAGATGGAGTTGACACAGAGCTGCTGGTTTATGCCATGACTTTAGTCAACAAGGTTGGTTGGTATTAAAGCTAAAATTGGCCCTCTAAGTACAAGGGGAAACATGTAAAGCCCATTATGGGGACAGGAACCATGGCTGCAGGGTGTGTCTTCACGGGAAGAAACCTATGGATATCCGCATGTGTGTGCATACATGTGAAGGCCTGTGGGGGCCTGCCTGCTTTCATCTTTGCTGGGAAGGTGACAGCAAGAATTTTATGACTACTTTCCTCATCAAAATGTCCTGTGATAAATATTTTTCTTTATGGATATAAATCAGCACATTTTATTCCAAGAAAGTAGCTCATAGGCCAGGAAGCCATGAAGGGTGCTCTTGTTCCCCTGTGTACTGAGTTCTAACTGCAGGAGAGAAGAATTCCTGGGGGTGGGCCGCATTCTCCTTTTCTAGTGGTAGCCACACTCTTATGCTTCCCTGGTCACCTCCTTGCCAGAGTGTAACCCTTAGCACCTGTCCTCAGAGATGGCTCTCTATGGGTACCGTACTGCCCTGGGATAAGACCAGTCTCTAGACTGAAGAGTCTAGTGCCCAGTCTTTTTCTTTTATAATTAGGGGGGCGAGGAATGTTTAGAAACCCTGGTGATAAAGTGGTTAAGAGCTATGGCTGCTAAACAAAAGGTCAGCAGTTGGAATCCACCAAGTATTCCTTGCAAATTCTTTGGAGCAATTCTGTATGGTCGCTGTGAGTTGGAATTGACTTGACAGCAGTAGATTTGGTTTTGGAGAAACTTGTGCTGACTGCCATGCCCTGGAGCCAGGTACCGCAGCAACCGTGCCAGGGACCTTCTGCTTGTACTGTGCATGCATCTGGGGGCAGGCCTCTGGACCAACTGAAGTGGTGCTGGTTCTACAGAGAAGACCCAGAATCTCTCCTTAAAATAGAACTGGGCACATGTTTCCCTCTGATTAACTGGAAAACAGATGAGTAGGAAGCAACACAATTATGAGGAGAAACTTCTCTAACTAGATGTTAAAGTGTGACACAGACCCTAGTGCACGGAACAGCTTGCCACAACATCAAAACTGACAGGGATGCATTAGCTTCATGTATGATTGAGGGACGTTTTGCTAAATGAGAACAAGCAAAAACATATTTCGATCATGTGCTGTATTTTTTTGTAAATAACGTACATACAAAAAGAATGTGCCCACACATGTAACACTTAGCAAAATATTGCAGAAGGGGGGTATTGTGCATTTGACCAAAATCATATAATGCACATGTTTTTGCTTAAAAAATATAGTAGATTTAATTCCACTTGGATTAAATAGCTAAATGTAAAAATTCAAACATAAATGAAAAGAAACTAGAGTGAATATTAGTTGTTTTCTGGTTGGTAAAGGTGATTTTTAATAATAAAACCATTAAAAAAAATTCCAGTGGACTTAACTATTTGCATAAAATCACAGAAGGTATTATTTATAAAATAGAAATTACAAATAAAAGTTAAAGGCAAATGACAAACTGGAAAATTGTTTGTAGAAAACAGGGCAGAAAATGGGGCTATCCTAAATAAAGAATCCAGTAGAAAAATAGAAGACATTTGACCTAAAAATAAAAAAGTAGTAAAGCAATAAGACCTTTTTCCCATGTTGGCAGTGATTGTTTTTGGAGGAGGGGATAGGAAGGGGGACTCTTTTCTTTTTTATTTTTAAATAATTATAGATTCACAGGAAGTTGTAAAGATAGCATAATATCAAAACCTGGAAGTTGGCATTGGCATAAAATATATATATAAAGTGTTATTATATGTAGATTTACATAATCACCACCACCACCAAGATACAGAACTCTTCCACCACCCCAGAGAGCTGCTTCATGCTACTCCAAAGTGTGTCCTTTCAGTTGGAAAAATAATAAGAAAATTGAAAGCAGATATTTGATTATCAACTAGCATCCTCTGCCACATATTATTTATTTATTTAAAAAATAGCATGTGTTGCCAAGGACATGGAAACTCCCCTGTGGTTCTGGTAAGGAATGGGCACCCCTTTTCTGAAGGATACACCTGAGAAATCTGCTTTTTCTGTTGAAAGCAAACAAAACAGAAAACAAATCCAGTGTTGTCAAGTCAATTCTGACTCACAGTGGCCCTGTAGGATAGAGTAGAAGCGCTCCTTAGAGTTTTCCAAGGAGCACCTGGTAGATTTGAACTGTCAACCTTTTGGTTAACAGTCATAGCATTTAACTACACCACCACCAGGGTTTCTGTTTCTTTGCTTTATTTTGTTTTTTAGAAATCAGTGTTTATTTTCAGATCTGTTGTCGACTTTATTTTCCTGTGTATTTTGAAGCAGTTTTTCTCCCCTGGGCTTGGAGATTTTTAGTCAGCAGACTACTTTATTGTATAAAGTTTTTTCATGTATGTACATGGTTTAGGAGCATCACTCCCAGGTTCCTACCTCTTCCTAACACCCCGTGTTAGATAACTGAAAATCAAAGTCATCTATGTCCTGTCATCTTTGGTCACAGCGTTGTGTTAAAAAATGTTGAATTCAGCATAAATGGAAGTTTTATATTCCTGCACAGTATTATCTATGTTAAGATATCATCAGGAGAGGCCATGCCTGACTGTTAACGACTGTTAGCAACACAACACCTGGCACAGTACGCCACTACACTGGCGGTCCCTGGCTAGAACCCAGTGTATTTCACCCTTTGCTTGGCATTATGTGGCAATTAAGGTGCAAGAATTCCTTGCTCAGTCTTTCTCTTGTGGCAGATCTGTCTCATACTCTGTTCCTTCTAGCCCAGGAGAAGCCCAGGAAGGTTCATAAGGACATTAAGCCAAATGGAAATCCTTGGCTCAGAAAAATCAGCTAACCTCTGGCACCCACACTGGTGGTGTTTGGTTGGATTTTGGTAGTGTTCATTGGCCCAGTGAGTAAAATCCTCTGAGATACCAAACAAAATTGGAATGTTAATATGGATCGGGAAAAAATTCAGACTCTTAAGTCTGGGGAAACTATTATGTTGCAAATTGGTTTCTGACTTTTACTTTCAACAAAACAAAGGATGGCTTAATAACATGAAAACTCAAGACAAAGTATTAATGGATTGAACTGTGTCCCCCAAAATATGTTGTAAATACTAATTTCTGTGCCTGTGTTTGGGAGCCCTGGTTGTGCACTATTTGGAATTTGGCTGCCTAGCAAACAGGTTGGCAGCTCAAATCCATGGAAACTCAGTGGAGCAATTCCAGTCTGTCCTGTAGGTTCTCTGTGAGTTCCTCTGGATTTTGCTCACTGTACATTTCAGAATTTGTTGAGTTCCATAATCTTTGTGGCTTATAAGCCAATTGCATTAAATTTATAGGTCAGGTTGGACAAAGCCTGTGGCTATAATCCCATTTGGAAATGAGTGGTCTATGTTATGTTAATGACACCGGGTTAATGTAGGGTTTATCTTGAGTCAACCTTTTGAGAAAGAAACGAGAGTCAATGCAAGCAAGCAAGCAGAGACAGGAAAGAGAGACACCAATCTATGTATGGGAAGATCACCTAGGAGCTGAAGCTCCAAGAGACAAGAACCTTGCTCCAAAGCCAGTACAGAGACAAAGCCTTCCTCTAGAGCTGGCAACCTGAATACTACTCTTTTAAACTATGAGAAAATAAATTTATTTGTTAAAGCTGTCCACTCATGGCATTTTTGTTACTGCAGCTAGATAACTTGACCTGTTGCTGTCCAGTCAGTGCCAGCCTTCGTAGGATAGTGGTTAAGTGCGATGGCTGCTAACCAGAAGGTCAGCAGTTGGAATCTGACAGGGGCTTCTTGGAAACTCAGTGGAGCAGTTCTGCTCTGTCCTATGGGGTTGACGTGAGTCAGCATTGACTCTATGGCAGTGGTTTGGTTTGGGTTTAGATAACTAAACCACAAGGGTGCTCCATTCTAACTTGCCTGAGTCTTAAAGAAGGAAGCCTGCTATCTCTTTGTTAAACAGAGACAGTGTCATGGTAGTTTTCAATTTCTAGACTCAGTCTTTAGAAGATCTGAGAAGCATCAGAAATTAAATGTCTTCTTACTTTGCAAGCTGATGTAATATAATACCCTGCTGTAATTCAGTTGAAGGCCCCTCAGTGGGAGTCCCCAAGTTGGAGAGGCTCATGTTTGGATCACTTCTGTAAAATAGGATGAGGCAGCTGGAGGGGTGCACGACACAATGCGTTACTATGAGGCTGGCTTAGCACAATCAGGGAAGACAGGACCCAGGGAGTCCTGGGAGAGGAGCGGCTCCAGCAGGGCCAGGAAATAATTAACCTGGATGGGATTTAAGCAGAGAATTTCCTGTTTTTACATTTAATTTTATAGTTTTTTACAGTTATTGCATAATAAAGGTTTTTTTTCTTTTTCATTTAGTATGTTGTTATATGCATTTTAACCTGGTGGTGCAGTTAAGAGCTACAGCTGTTAACCTAAAGGCTGTCAGTTCAGATCCTGCAGATGCTCCTTGGAAACTCTATTGGGTAGTTGTATTCTGTCCTGCAGGGTCACTAGGAGTTGGAATCAACTCAACAGCAATGGGTTTTGTTTTCAGTTATAAATATGTTGTATACCCCATGATTAGGATACAACACATTCAAACCAAACAAAAAACCTATTGCCATCAAGTTAATTCTAACCCAGCGCAACCCTAAAATTGTCCGAGTTATCCTTTTTTAGTGGCATCTCGTGTGCCCCGCCCCCACTGCTGTAACCCCTGAACAACCACTGATCTATTCTGCATCACTATAGAGTTTTGTCTTCTCCACAATGTCAGGCAGAACCAGCCAGACTTCTCTGCCTTTGAAGTTAATTTCTGTGATTGCATCTATGAATAGTTTGCTCCTGTCTACTGCTGTGTAGTGTTCCATTGTTTGTCCATCCAACTGAAGGAGATCTGTGTGTTTTTGGTATTTGACTTTCATAAATAGCACTGCAGTGAACATTCTGAACAAGTTTTTGCCATACTGGTCTTACCTGAAAACAAGGATTTAGTAAAATAAGTGAAAACCCAGCAATGGGAAAATAAGCTGTATGTCAGGGCAGAGTCTTCTCCCCAGGGACGCCTGTAAATACTTGACTCGTCATGGGGCCTGGAAACGCAGAGTCATGGGGAAGGGTGGGTCGGCGGGGAACTGCCAGGTACCAGGCAGCTGTGCTCCAGCATCTGAGGGCGAAGGCTTTAAGAGACATCATCTACAGAGACTTTTCTGGCTAACTGCCACCTTTAGTAAAAGTGGACATCTTGAGAGTAGGAGTGTAGGGTGAAATGAGAGAGTCAGGGCCAAGAAGCGGAGGGAGCATGGTTGAAATTGTGCTGAGCTGCTAGAGTCAGCTGTTAGTAGACAAATGTGTACCTCTAAGGAAGGGAAATGCCATCCCTGCCCAGGAAGAGAAAAACACTGTAGTCAGCCTTTTACATTGGTGGCACAAGCCCTTACATTGCAGCCGGCCATGGAAGGTGGTACTAGATAGGCTTGACTCAAGCTCTGATTTTCTCCAAGGAACTGACCAGTGATCTCTTAAATACCCTCCTTTCTGGGCTGTTATTGGCAAGGCCTTCCCAAGTCTGCTCATTTCTGCAGACCTAATTGTTTGTTTAACACGGATCCCCCAATTATGGTTGGTCTAGCTAAACTGTAGGGGTGGTTGTTGTTGTCAGCTGTTGTCTAGCTGCCCCCCGAGTCATGGCAACCGCCTGCACAACAGGAAGTGCTGCCTGGTCCTGCGCCGTCCCCATGACTGAAGGCAATAGGAATTAGAACTAAGGGATCAGACCCCTGGGAGAGTGCTGAGGGAGAGAGCCTCAGTTGACTCCAAGCCTGAGAAAGGGGAAGAAGGGAGGGTGACAGAGAGGTTAGGAGGCTGCCAGGGCCCTCTGTGTGCTCCTGGTCTTGACCCCACACGTTGGGTAGAAGGTTTTCATTTTAACTCACAGAACACTACGTGTCAGCTGCCCCACCTTCCACGAATGGTGCATTTTTCAGAGTCAGCATTTGTCCAGGACACCTCAGATCTGCAGCCCTGCCTGGACCTCTCATCTTTTAACAAGTTCTAGGGTTCTTATTAGAACCAAAGCATAAAATTGTTCTGATGACAGGAGTTGTTGGATGGACATATAATTTTTCAATTAGTGTTGGAAGAAAGATTGGCTTGGTTGACTTGTTGCCTGGTGACACAGTGGGGGCTGTCACGCTTAGTGCCTGCAGACATAGGCGTGAGCTTTCACACTGCACGTCTTGAATGTGAGCAGTTATATATCACAGCTTCTAACCACGGTACAGCCTCCTGTTTTGTGTCCTTATTGGGCCCCCAATTAAGCAATTGATGGCATCCCAGTTTATCTCCCTTAGTGTCTGATACCAATAACAGTGAGTTGTGTACTCTTTGCTCAGCAAAGGAGGGAAAAAAGCCATTATTTGGGTAGAGACATTTCTTTCTAAATTGCTGTTGTGGGCCATCAATTGTGACTCGCAGCAACTGAGCAGGGTTTCCTAGACTGCCACATATAGGGTTGGTTTCCTAGACTGAAATCCTTACAGGAGCAGATCACCAGGTCTTTTCTCCCATGGAGCAACTAGTGGGTTCGAACTACCAGCTTTCACTTAGTAGCTGGTTGATTAACCATTGCTGCAACAGGGCTCCTTTTCCAGTATTAATAGCCCCAAAATAGAAGTGGTAGAAAAGTTAGTGTGATGTAATGATCCTTATGGAAGTGTTGGGCTTATGTCTTCCAAGGCAAATTGCCATATTTAGAATTATTTTTAAATATATGTGAAGTGGTGGTCCTAGGAAGGCCAAAAAACAACAACAAAAAAAAAATCGAAACCACACTATGGCCACTAAGTCGTTTCTGACTCCTCGTGATCCTATAGAACAGAGCAGAACTGCCCATTGGGTTTCCTGGTCGATTCAAACTGCCAACCTTTGATTAGCACACCTTCCTCTTACCCATTATGCCACCAAGGTTTCCAGAAATGCAAAGGTAGTAAAATAAATAGGAAGTAAAAACCTCTGTCTGAAACTCCAGACTGCAGTAATTTATGTAGAACACAAGTATGTGAGGAGAAGAGGCCAGAGTAGCAGCTATGAGCCCAGAGTTTTATCCTAGGCTTTTTACTAAACCAGTTGCCATCAAGTGGATTCTGACTCATGGTGACCCATGTGTGTCAGAGTAGAACTGTGCTCCATAGGGCTTCAGTGGTTGGTGTTTTCAAAGAATAGATCTCCAGGCCTTTCTTCCGAAGCACCTCTGGGTGGACCCAGACCTTCAACTTTCCAGTTAGCAACTAAGCATGTTACTGTTTGCACTGTGCTAGGACCTCCTCCTGTAACTTCAGGCAAATCTCTCTCCAGGTCTTCAGTCTCCTTTATTTACAAGTCAAGAGGTTTCACCTGAATCCCCTCGGGGTTCTTCTGGCTTGTAGTCCAGTTCTGAGCATGGATCTGGTCTGAGAGTACCACCTTGTTTAAGACGCAGAATTCAAAAAGAAGTCAGCTCTTTCTTTCTTGCATTTTATTTTTTTAAATCTTGGTTGCTGCTTTAAATTTCTCATGTTTTCCTAAATTTCTTAGACCAAAATTGAGGCCCTACTGAGAATCAATCCTTAAGTTGTCGTAACTCCAGCTGTTGCTATATTGATCTTAGCAGGAGTCTAATCACTGAGTGTTAGTTTTCTATTGCCACATAATAAATTAGGACACACTTTAGCTGCTTCAAGCCACAGATGTTTATCTCACATTTTCTGTGGGTCAGGAGTCCAGGCAAAGCTGGATTTTCTGTTCAGTGCCTCACAAGGCTGCAGTCAGGGTTTGGAGTGGGGCTGTGGTCTCATTTGAGGCTTGGGGTCTTCTTCCAGGCTTGCATGGTTTTGGCAGAATTCGTCTCCTTGCAGCTGTGGAACTCATGGCCACTTGCTTCCTGAAGACCAGCAGGAGAATCTTGCTTCCTTTGAATCTCGGAGCTCAGCCTTCTTTTAAAGGTTTTACCTGATTAGATCATGCCCTCCCAGGATAATCTTGCCTTTGATTAACTCAAAAACCAGCTAATTCGCAACCTTAGTTACATCTGCAAAATCTTGCACCTTTGCCATAGAATGGAATGTAGCCACAGGAATAGTATCCACTGATGAGAGCATCCTGCCCACATCCGAGGGAAGGAATTGTAGAGCCTGGTGTACAGCAGGGACAGGAAGCTTGAGGTTTATTGTGCCTGTCTCACTAAGGGAGTTGTTTGTTTTTTCTTTTCCTCAAGTGAGTTTGCCATCGCCTTGCTTTATTCCATATTGGTGTAATCAGGACCAGTGACTACCTTCTAAAAATGTGCCTTGAGAGCCATGAGGCAGACCCCTAAACCCTTCCGTTTGGTTCTTCTTCCAGACGTTGGCAGGGCTGCCAGACCAAGACACTTTCTACGATGTGGTAGACTGTCTGGAGGAGCTGGGCCTCGCGGCTGTGTCACAGAGACACCTGAGCAAGAAAGGAACTGACCTCGACTTAGTGGAGCAGTTTAACATTTATGAGGTAACAGGACATGCCTTTTTAAAATATGTAATTTGGGTATTTTTTGCCACTATTGAAAACAACACAGAATGTACACTGATTCAACAATTTTTGCATGTACAATCCAGTGATGTTGATTACATTATACAAGTTGTGAAAGAATTCTCACCCTCCCTTTCTGAATCATTCCTCTGCCATTAATATAAATTCATTGCCCCTAAACTTCTATCTAACTTTTCTAGTTACTGTCGTCAGTTTGATCCCATATAGGCAGTTCTTTAAAAGAGCATGATACTCAAGGCAGCCAGTTTTGACTCATTGTGCAAAGCTGTCGTTTGGTTTAAAGAAGACTTCTGGGTATTTTTAATTTTGTTTTTAGATTAGCGGTGAGGTTTAAAGATTGTCTCAGGGCAATAGTATCAAGGGCTCATCCAGCCTCATTGGCTCCAAGAAGTCTGGATTCCATGAGCATTTGAAATTCTACAGAGCATGCCTTTTTTAATGCATTGTAGAACTTCTGCAGGTGTCAGAGGCTGAGATCAAACACAGCCTAGGTCCCTGTTGATGAGTGTGGATCGCAGCACTGTCTAGAAACTTGCTAGAAGAAACACAGATTCTCAAGTTCCGTCTCAGAACTACTGAATCAGACAGTCTCAGAGTGAGCCCCACAATCTGTGGTGTAACAGGTCTTCCTGATGACTGGTGTACACTGAAGTTTAAGAAAACCTGGTGTAGGTGAAACTTGATAATGAGTTTAAAGGACACTCACGCTGTTAACAACACCTTCACTGGGGGTGAGAGAGAGAGAGAGAGCCATCCTGTTCCATACTTCTAATGGGGATGCGATTCAGGCAGGGTCGGCTACATAGTGCATGGGGCCTGGTACAGAATGGAAATACGGGACATTTGTTGAAAAAGCAGGAAAAAAAAGCACCCATAAGGGCATGTCAGGACATCCTGGTGGTGTAGAAGTTAAGAGCAATGGCTGCTAACTGTGAGGGTCAGCAGTTTGAATCCACCAGGTGCTCCTTAGAAACTGCGGGGCAGTTCTACCCTATCCTCTATGGTTGCTAGGAGCTGGAATCGACTCCTTGGTAACCGATTTGGTTTGTTGTTTAAGGGCACTGAAAGAGTTCCTTTTTTTTAAAGTAGTTTCACTTTGTTACAGTGTTTTATTTTTACATTTGTAGTTTGATGTTATTATAGGCGAAGAAGAATTAAAGCTTAAAATTGTTAGCATGGATTTTACCCTGAAGGGGAGTACACATTCCACTGGGGGAGCATACAGTGACTGAGGGAGTGAAACAGCAGAAAATCCCAGATTGTAAGTGGGTTTATGAAGAAGACAGGGTGTGGCGGGGCCAGAAGCTAAGGCCCGCGGCCAGGGAGGCTTCTCCAGGTGACAGCTGAGGACGAGCTGGGAAGAGCTCCGGGGAGCTCCCGCTTGGTCTGTGTGCAGGCAGTGAGGAGGCTGGTTGTGGGTTGAATTGTATTCCCCGCCAACACTGTGTGTAACAGTTTGGCTAGGCCATGATTCCCAGTATTGCATGATTATGCTCCATTTTGTGTTTCCTTAGGCTGTAAATCTTAATCTCTGCCTGTGGTTAATAGGTTAAATAGGTTATGTTAAAGAGGATTCCGGTGGGACAACACCCTTACTGAGGGAGGTTCCCTACAGTGTGGCTTGCACCACCTTTTAGCCCTTTATCCTAGAAAAGGTAAAAGGAAAGGGAAGCAAGCAGAAAGTTAAGGACCTCATACCATCAAGAAAGCAATACCGAGAACAGACTGTGTCCTTCAGACCTGAGGTTCCTACGCCAAGATGCTCCCTGACCAAAGAGAGATGCAACATGAGGACCTTGCTCCAGAGCCAAAAAGAGGGAAAGCCTTCCCCTGAATTCGGACTTGTAGCCTACTGGACTGTGTAGGAATAAACTTTTCTTTGTTAAGGGCATCTACCTGAGGAACTTTGGATATGTTGTCAGGAAGGGTCAGTGCCTGGAGAAGGACATCATACTTGGTAGCGTAGAAAGTCACTGAAAAAGAGGAAGACCCTTGACAAGCTGGATCAACACAGTGGCCACAACAATGGGCTTAAGCATAAAAACAATTGTGGACATGGCACAAGACTGGGCAGTGTTTTGTTGTGTTGTTCATAGGCTTGCTGTGAGTCAGAACGAACCTGACACCACCTAACAACAACACCTTGTGGTATTTCTGTTAGAGCAGCACCAAATGTCTAAGACAAGGCTGATGTGACTGGTGGGTAGAAAGACTGGCATCCTGCTGAGCTGCATCCCATGAATCCTTCTCCTGTCCCACTCCATCCTGATTCCCTCCAACTAAAATCAGGGTGAGCCTCCTGAAAGTCCTCTATGACCTTGCCATTCCTCTGCTTAAGAAAAGAATTAAACAAAACGCCCTTTTCACAACCCCTGGGCTGAAGCTCCAGCCCCCTGCCTTGATCTGGTACAAGGGCCCCACGCAGTCTGTGGCCTTCTTGACTCTGGCCGTTTCCAGGGAGCCCTGTGGTTCACCAGTTGAGTGTTCAGCTGCTAACCAACAGGTCAGCAGTTCACACCCACCAGCTCCTCGTCAGGAGACAGATGTGGCAGTCTGTTCCCGTAAAGATTTCAACCTCAGAAAACCTATGGGGCATTTCTACTGTGTTTCACAGGGTCACTATAAGTTTGAGTCAACTCGAAGGCAGGGGAGTGGGGTTCTCAGTGTTTTGTCTCTGTCCTCACCTCTAATCTAACAGTCCTCAAGACTTTCTTACCTGTCCGATTTCCTGTGAGCTACTCAGTGTCACATACATTATTTCTTTCTAGCCTCAGGGCCCTGGAGCGCATCTGCACAAAGTAGAAACACAGCAGGTGCTTGAATGAAGGTGTTTTCCAAATGCCACACATTTTACAGTGGAGTTTGCCGGATGCTGAGTTGAAGGCAGCACATGATTTAATCAGAAAGCACCTACCTTAAGGAGAAAATGCCATGAGAAATAACTCAAGATGACAGGTGAATGCTTTAGATACCAGACAGAGTCAGGGTTTTTATTTCTTTTTTTAATTTACTGCCAAGGATAGCTAGCTTCAGTACACGTAGGGACAACAAGAAGGCCTTCATGCAGAGCCAGTATTCCAGACTGAAGACTCTGAATGTTCTCAGTTACAGAGAACTTGGTGGGGGTACCTAGAGCTCTTCCTAGTAGTGGAGGATATCTGGTTCCAGGTGTCCTTGGCTTTGGGGGGATAGGCCTAATTCGATGTAATTGAATTCCATTTAACAAAGGTAATTTGATCTGTGTTTAAGTAAATTCATTTCAATTTTTATAGCCTTATCTGACTTTTCCTAGTACATAAATTCATAAATCAAAATAGAACTCTTTTCAGATGATCCTGTGGCCTAACTTTTGGTTCTGAAAATGTAATCTCTGTGATGGGCACAGCATCGTAAGGCTGAAGACTATGTGGGGGAGAGGTAACTGTTCCTTTTAGAAACCAGTAGCTAATAGGTCCATCTTCCTAAGATCCTTCCTTGTCCAAGATGATAAGATCCTTGCAGTGGGAGCTGTTCTTTCCAGGTGTTTTCCAGCTTTTAGTGTTTTTTGACACTCAGCTGCAGTATGCCCTAGAATCAGAAGATTTTGAAAATGCTGTGGCAGTCCTACATATGCAAATGGAGTTCCTCTTCCTGTCATCGGCAGATACTGGCAATTCTAGAATTCTTACCATAAAGCCAACCCATGAGTGAACACTCTCCCTGAACTTCGTGTTACGTTGCCCCTAACTGCCAAGCCCAAGGCTGACATTGGATGTTAGGGTTCTGTGCCCATCTTCCCAGTCGCCTACCCTCCTACCATGAGCTCTGTCTTTTCAAGGAGATAGATACTTTGTAAAGGATCTGAGCTTTGGACAGCCCCAGGTTTATTTCATTTTATGGTGTTGCCTGGATAATTTGCTAGATTTTTCTTTTCATTTAATCTTGTCCCCATTTTCCTTGGCAAGAGGTAGTTAATGTGAATTTCACTTGACGTACACCCAGCATGCCTCCCTGAAAGGAACTGTGAGCAGAATTTTATTCGCACCTTATTTCTCTGAGGTTAGGAATCAAAAATACATGAACTCCGCTTTAGTTTCTGATCTTATCATTCCAAATATGTCTTAATAAGAGACAGAATCAATACTTCAGGTCAGAATAATTTCAAATGGTCTAGAATTTTTATGTCTGTCAAAGAAGAAAATTCAAGTGCAGTCATGAGACACATAATATCTGTTCCAGCAGCACCCAACTGCAGGTATGTCTGTGGTCCCATAAAGTTGAGAAGTCCTGATCTAGAATGGGATGTAGTGGACACAACCGGATGTAGTGAGTGTAACATTTTCCTGCATGCAGCACGTGCATCTCAGGTCACATTTATACAAAGCGATTGTGCTGCCTGGCATACAATGGCACAGTATGTATACAACCTACAATGCATATGTCTTGATAGTCATAATAAACATTATTTATTGACTTACGTATGTACTGTATTTTTTATATTATTTTTCTATTGTTATTTTAATGTGAACTTACAAAGAAAAGGTTTACTGTATAACAGTATATGCTGTGACTGGTCAGCAGCAGCATACAATCTCATGCATTGCATATCTCCTGAGTGTTGTAGTGTTCTCACTGTTTAATTTTATTTTGAGAATAATTACTGTGAAGTCTATCATGTCTCCCAACCATAGCAAAAACAGTGGTAATCATAGCAGCAGCAAGAGGCAAATAAATCAATTTGGAAGCAAAATGATATCTCATTTCATTTTCCTGAGTAAGTATATAATAGATATTTGCACAAGGTCCAAATCACATAATGTCCTACTTCACAGAATGTATCATGGTTATTGGAAACCCTGGTGACATAGTGGTTAAGTGCTGTAGTTGCTAACCAAAAGGTCAGCAGTTCAAAGCCACCAGTGCCCTTGGAAACTCTGTGAAGCAGTTCTGCTCTGTCCTATAGTGTCACTGTGAGTCAGAATTGACTTGACAGTGGGTTTCATTGTTTTTTTTTTTTTGTTTTTATCATGGTTATTAAGGGACACATGATTGTAATTGGTTAGAAATAGTAACCTTGATTAGGTGTATGATAATTTGCAAACTTTCCCTAGACGATGTCATTTGAAGTAGTGAAGTTGAGATGATGAATGTGATTGACCAAATGCATAATTTCTTTTTTAGTTTTTGCAGTTACCACTGGAGGGGCATTCCCCACGAAATACACTTTCCAGTGAAATTCTGAAGACAGAGCTTTAGTGGAACTCATAGCATGTCTTACCACAATCCTTCCAAAATTATGATTCTGACTAGGAAATTCTGGGATAATAAAATATTCAAAAGATTATTCAATTGTGTTCATATATTTGATAATTTATATAAAATGTATATAGTGGATAGAAAGAAGAGCTCACTAAATTGATTGCATTGAAGTGCTGGAGGAAACTGAGGATGATACCGAAAAAAAACAAACAAAAAAAAAACCCTAAACCTACTGTCCTCAAGTCAATTCCAACACACAGTGACCCAGAGTAGAACTGCACCACAGTGTTTCCAAGGAGGGCCTTGTGGATTTGAACTGCTGAACTTTTGATGAATAGCAGCAGTCGTAGCACGTAACCACTGTGTCACCAGGTAGTGGGATCAATAAAGACCGTTTAAAAATTCTTGTTGAATAGGCTGTCGTATTGCAAATACTAAATGAACCTGGATGAGAGTGGCCAGCATTGGCTTGTGTCAGCCCAGCTCACCCTACTACACGAACACAGGTGCCAAAACTTTGGACATACAGGATGATAGATTTTATAATAGAAAAGTGTTTTGTAAACAGGCTATAATTATGTATCTGGTCCTTTATATGACTTTTACTTGCTCTTATGTCAGGACTAGGTTGTGATACGTTACTGAGAGCAAATGCAAGACCAGAGAACTTGTACCTTTGAGGACCTGGGACTGTGTGACTCCCATTGCCAAGTCAAAGTTACTGTTGGACTTGATGTGGTCTGGTTCACCTGGGCAACAGGGTGGCCTGACTGCGCAGTTCTGCGTGATAGAGGATTCATGGGCATCTTAAGCCACTTCATCTGAGGACAGGAGCGGGAAGGACAATCATAAATATTGAGCACCAGCCATGGGATAAAACCCTATCCTATGTGCTTAGGTTATCGTATGCATCCTTAACCACAAACAGCAGATGCAGCAGTGGTATCCTAACTGGGTGGACTGGAGAGAAGGTAAGTGGTTTGCTGCAGGTTTCACGTGGTTTATTGGTGGTGTAGCCAGCATTCACACGAGGATCTTATTAGTGCTAAAACACGTGGTCTTTTTACCTTCTGCTTTTAGAAAAGGTGCACATAGCAATATTAAAGAAGCCAGAAATACAGATGAATACTTCCCACAGCTGGAAAGTTGAGTTTGGGTTAGGAGCTGAGCTGGCTGCTAAAAGTGAGCTGAAGGAATATTGGGCAAAAGAACAGATAGTTGGTTTGAACGCTGTGTAAGAAGCCTGCGGGGTAGGATCCAGAACAGAACAGGATGGAGAGACAGGTGAGCTGGACCTCTGGAGGGGGCAGCAGCCAGAAGCAGGATTAAAATATCCTTGAGAGAAGGCAGTGGCACCAATGCAGAGTGGTACGAGGGGCTCAGGTTTTCACATGAAAGCTCAAGTGGGAAAATGTCACTCAGTTTTTATCCTGCACAATTATGCAGCATTTCCAAGAGGAAATTAAAAAAAAAAATTCTTCTAGGGGACAAGCTTCTTTCTGTTGCCTGCTTGCAACTTACATGGGCAGGCTATCTAGTGTCACTACTGGCTTCACCTGCAACCCTGAAGTCAGGCTGTTGGTGGTAGCCAGACAGCCACAGCGGCTGTCAGCCAAGATTCTGAAATCAGACGACATGTGCTGCTGTACCTTGTTGCCTTCCAGTGTCATCAGTTTTATTCCAACTCATGTCGACCCCATGTGCCTCAGTAAAACTGTTCCACGGGTTTTACAATGACTAATTTCTTAGAAGTAGATTGCCAGGACTTTCTTCCAAGGTGCCTCTGGGTAGACTGAAACCTCCAGCCTCATTGTTAGCAGCCAAGCATATTGATGTTTGAACCATCTAGGGACTCCAAAGCTTTTCTGGGTGAGGCCAGAGCCCACTCACCTGGATCTTCGACTCCCATCTCTGACCAGAATACTTGCTGCACTCGCTGAGCCATCTCTTTAAGAAAGCAAGGAAGGACTGGGAACTGGCCACTACTGGGTTTTAGGTAGGATGCAGCCTCCTGGGCCAGAGAAGAGCCAAGGGAGGGCAAGGATAGATTCAGAACTGGGAGATGGAAATGCTGGGGTCCAGGGTAAAGACCCCATCTAATTACACAGTCGTTTCCAGGCCTATTGTTGAGACTGGCTGCTTTTTTTGTGTGTGCACTTGATAAGCAGAATACAGAATGGCGAGCATCACTCAGGCTGCTCTGGGACACAGGTCATGATAGAGACTTTGCAGTGATGCTGAGGCCCACAGGTTAGGAGAAGACAAGGTTAAACCCTCTCTGATTTTTCAGGTGGCACTCAGGCACGAGGATGGTGATGAGACAGCTGAGCTGCCCATGAGCGGGCGCCGGGACCGCAGGAGGGCCAGTGTGTGTTCAGCCAGCAGTGGCAGCAGTGAGATCCAGGGCCTGGACCGCAGGAGGAGCCGCAGGCACTCGGTGCAGAACATCAAGAGCACCCCATCGGCTCCCAGCAGCCCCTGCTCCCAGTCAGCTCCCAGCTTCAAGCCCAGTCAAGTGCAAGATCCCAGTGAAAGGTAAGCATCAACCTGATGGTAGAGAGGGGCACAGGATGTGGAAGAGGGAGTACCCACGATGCTGCCCTCCCCAGTGGCCCCATAAGGCCCTCGACATTGCTCCCTGCCTCTCCTCTACCATTAAACCATGATCCAGAAATCCTACAGAACTTCCCAGGGCAAGGTGGCCCAGGCAGCATGCATAGATTTTATCTCACTAACCTCATGACCTCTTTTCCAGTCACTTGTGTTTTTGTATTATTTAATATCTGAATTAATAGATGTGGAGAAACATCTGTGCCTAGCAACTGGCGAAGAATCTAAAATATAAATCTTAGGCCTAGAAATAAGTGGTATGCCATAGTATTAGTGTAAGGTATGGTACTTGTGGCAGTTTATAGCTGGGTTGGTTTTAGTTAAATAGAATAAACCTGCATGAGTTAAAAAAGGACAAGCTATATTTTAGTAAATGTTAATGATTTCATTTTTTCAGTTAGTTATTCAGCGAACATTGTTGCTAAATTTCTGTTATGGGCTGGAAATCTTGGTGGCACAATCTGTGCCTGCTAACCACAAAGGTGACAGTTCGTATCTACCAGGCACTCCTTGAAAACTCTATGGGACAGTTCTCCTCTGCCCTGTAGAGTTGCTATGAGTCTGAATCAGCTCAGTGGTGCAGGTTTTGTTTTCCTTTGTTTTTTAATTATAGGCCAGCACTATCCAATGCCTTGAATATATATAAAATGAAGAAGGTATGATGTCTGTCTGTATTAATCTCACACCCGATGGACTGAGAGAAAGTAAGGATTAGAAGGGTAGTAGATAGGAAGAAACAGAAGATGGGAAATCCCATGATAAATTTCATATATAAAATATATGCATATATATGTGTATATATTCCAAACATAGAGTTTGACGAAACTATAGGAAGGCACAAATGTTCCATGAAAGGGAGGGGCACCAAATGGTTGCCTTGCTGCTCTGGGTCTGGGCCCAGGTCATAGTGCCCCCAATAGTTGCTGACTGTGGCCCACAAGGGCTTGTCTGATACTCTGGGGCACCTGAGCACCATGTCCAGCAGAGTGGAAGCAGTGCTGTCATCATGTAGAGGCAGTGCTTTTTCCATCGTGTAGACACAACTGGGGAGCCACATTTAGGTCAAGAGGCTAACTGGTGAAGACAGAAATAACTCAGAAGAATCTGAGCAAACTTAGAGAGCCATCAGAGTATGTCCCTTCCTCTCCATCCCTAGTAGAACATCCCACCATCACCACTACCGAGAGCTGCTCCAGGAGATACTCGTGGACTCACTTGAGCTTAACTGTATCATGCCTTTGGGTGCCTCTTATTCCAGAGGAGAGAAGAATATTGGTTTTGAGCTGTCTGAACCTTTCCTTATCATGGTGCCCAGGCACCTTCCATCTACGGGATTTTCTGTTTGCGAGAGTTTCTGTATACCAGATACTGTTTTAGTGAAAAGAAGACCTGAACTTCTAAACACTGAGGAATGAGAACGTCAACTGTAAAAGCTGCACATTCTGATCTAGAGTCTTAAAAAACACTCGGGCTCAATATAGGGCACCTGGAGCTCTCTTTGAGTCTTGTTCCCAGGCAACAGTTTGCAAAATAAGTAAGGAGATGTTATTGTGTGCAAAGGGCAGAGGAATCTGTTTGCATTGGACTGAAAAATCTGTATCAGAAACGACCAAAGGTGCTGACAGGTAGGAGGTAGGTGGTCCCCACAATTGTGGTCAGTGTTCTCTCTGTCGACGTGTCTTATTTTTACTCCTGGTCTGTTTCTTGCTCTTATGCTTTTGAAAGGTTCTCCTATGTTGTGAGTTTAGGTGCCAGTGCTTTGTGACTTTCCAGGTTCACAAGACTAATAGCAGTGGAGTGGACCTTCTTGGGCAAGGTTCATAGTTCCAAGGTGCTGGGCTTGGTGGACTCTGGAACTGGAGGCCCTTCTGCTCTAGATGCTACTATTTTCTTTATTTTGGAGTAGAACTAATTTTTTTCTTTTTCCCTGAATTACTACTTGAACATAAATTTAGTAGCATTTCTTTGAAAACAATACACTTTCCAGCTTATAAAGACAGCAGTTTAGAGATTGATGATCATAGCATGACTTCAGCTATGAAGCATGTAGGAAGGATTTTGCCCTGTGGCTCCGAAGTGACAGCACAATTTTGGCAGAGATGGGAGTGAGGTAGAAGGAAAGGGTGACGAGCAGCAAGATGGGAAATGATCCTTGTGTGCATAGCTGACTCACCTGCTCAACATCTGTGTCTCAAAACAGTACCTTAGAATCAAGTAGCTCAATGTGTTACGTTCTCTGCAGACCTGAAACACGCAGAAGTGTGCCCTGGCCTAGATGGTACTTATGCTACGTGAACATCCTGGCTGTACTCTCTGCTCATTTGTGGCATACGCCACCTATGAAGAATTTTAGTGTGGACTTTATAACCCCGTGACCCAATTAATGCCGACGCTTTTGAAAGGAAGCTAGAAATACATTAGAATTTAGAAACTCTTACTGTTCTAAAATACATATAACACTCTCAACTCAGTCCTTTTCATCATTTGAGTTAATTCTCCAAACAGTCCCCTATAGGGTCTAGGTAGAACAAGTGACTTTATTCTTATTTTACCAGTAACAGAGAGGAGACGCCTTGTGCAGAATTGCAGAAGTAGGAGACCAAAGCAGTAGTTTAAATTCACATCTTTGTTCTTTGCTTGTCAGTGTCCAAAGATAAAACCTACAACCCAATCACCAGTTCCTAAATGTATTCATGGAGCAGGATTTGCATTTTTGATGTTTAGAGATGGAGTTTGACTTACATGCCATGCAGGTGTATTTATTGAGGTAAATATAAAACTTCAAAGAACAGTCGAGAATGAAAAAACTCAGAGTCATCTTACAGACTTAAGCCTGCTAGGCTATATCATTTCATTCTAATGAGGACTTTGAAAAAGACCCTAAGCTCAGATTGGTTTGCATTTGTTTCTTAAGAAATGGACGTCCACACTGAGCATTTACAAGTTTGCTCATCATCTGTCACCTAAGAACGTCTTTGTTTGACTGAGTGTGACATAATGACTTTAGTCTTTGTACTGAAATTGTACAGGTTTAATTGGAAGGAGAAAACTTACAGTGTTTTCATTTGTTACTGAGAAAATTGTACTTGACATCTAATTAGCGAGATAATAAGGTCTCTGGTTTAAATTATAACAATATATAGTCTTAGGACTGTAGTCATTTTAAGGATTGCCTGCCATGAAGCAGGAATCCTTTCTGTTCAGTTTCCAAGGGATGGGGTGCACCCCCAGACTCAGCACTCCCCTCCCCAAGGTATCCTTTCCACCCTTGGTGTATTCTGCTTGTTAGCATCATCTTCTGACCTCAATTTGCCTCCTTAGGTTTTCTCTATTCATCCTACTTCTTACCTACACCTCTGTTGACACACAATGGCTCTCCTTCCTGCTCCATATCTTAGTCTATTTGAACATGGCCTGGGCCTTACCATGCGAACTGTAAATTTCATCCTGTTGATTTCCACACAGCATTCCAACCTGTAACAGTAATTTTGAACTTCATTCAGTCAGTAATGTCAGCAGTTGTGCCTTCCAACTCTCAGTCATGTGTATATTTGAATATGCACGGAAGAGTAACCTGGCGAAGAGTGGATGCTGACAACAGCTTGGGGAGCACACGGTGCAGACTTACAGCCATGTGCGTCTAAGGCAGGGGCTAGCAAATTTTCTCTGCAAAAGGCCACATAGTAAATATTTCAGGCTTTGCATGCCCATCTTTGACAGGAACTGGGCACACACTGATGCCAAATTTCTAGATTACTGAGTTGCCCTCATGTCTTATCCAC
Source organism: Heterohyrax brucei (assembly GCA_028571685.1). Lineage (NCBI taxonomy): Eukaryota > Metazoa > Chordata > Mammalia > Hyracoidea > Procaviidae > Heterohyrax > Heterohyrax brucei. The sequence goes on from CM053152.1 coordinate 46,294,757, forward strand.
AGGAGTTCATTGTCAGGGATTCCGGAATTCATTTGCTGATTAGCTGCGGTGTCTAGAGCATGACAGCTGTGAACCCATCTCTCTATTACTGGGAAGTAGTTGGTAATGGACAACGGATTTGCAAGCAGAAAAACAGATGAGCACAATGAATGCATTGCTGCATTATCAGCGTTAACCTACCACGTCTAGGGCTCAGGAGACCTACTGTGCCCTGGCTGCTGGAGGAAGGTTTGACCATGTGTAGAGAAGGAGCTGTGATGACACAGTGGTTAAGAGCTTGGCTGCTAACCAGGAGGTTGGCAGTTCAAATCCACCAGCCTTGGAAACCTTATGAAGCAGTTCTACTTTGTCCTGTAGGGTTGCTATGAGTCGGGACTGACTTCTCATCAACAGGGCTTTAGTAGTGAAGGAACTGCACTCGAGAGCGTATGCATGATCTTCAGAGCCACAAACATGACTTCCTCTCTAGGTTTGATCTCAGTTTCCTCACCTGAAAGTTCAGGATCATGATACCTGTTTAGTAAGGTGGGGAACCCTGGTGGCCTAGTGGTTAAGAGCTATGGCTGCTAACCAAAAGATCAGCAGTTCTAATTCATCAGGTGCTTCTTGGAAACCCTATGGGCAGTTCAACTCTGTCTTATAGGGTCACTGTGAGTTGGTATTGACGATGGCAGTGGGTTTGTATTTTTAGTAAGGTAATGGGAGGGTTAAGAGAGACTGCACAAATACGTGCTTAACAAATACATGCTTAGTCCAGTGCTGCTGTTATTATTACCAACACTCTGTGCCCTGGAGCTTTCCCGGATATTGTTCTATTAAAGAAGGTAATTGTTAGATAAATATGGATATGAACTGGAGAAAGTATTTTGTGCCCTGGCATAAACATGCTGAAGGATTTCACAACAACTAGATTAACAGCTGCTGATATCATGAGCAGCAAGTAGCTACTTGGGAAGATTTATTTGATGGTAAATGTTTCATTTTAAATGGGATCCACTGAAAAGGGATGTGACCTCCTAATGCAGGTATGATTGGAATATAGCCAGTGTTTCAGACTTACCATTTAATGTCTGAGAGACTGTTCCTGGTGTTCCCAAGGATTGAGCAGTTGGCTGGTGGAAAGAGGATTTGGGAATACGGGAACTTGCATTAAGTAAGGACAGAAGCGGTGAGACAGTCACCTTCTGATTTCTGGGTGTGATTTTTGGTTTCTTAAAGATTCACTTTGATCAGATTGCAATTGTTTTGGAGGTTTTGACTTTGCTAAATTGAATCTCGGGATCATTGTAGGTTGTGAAAAACGTGACACAATTAAAGTATATTGTATATTGTTTTTTATATAAATTTTATGTTATATGTATAAAATTTTATGTACATAGATTTGTATATAGCTGTGTTTATGTTTACATATGTATATATGTGCATATATATGTATATACCTGTTGAAAACCCACTACTGTTGAGTCAATGCCAACTCATAGTGATCCTGTAGGATAGAGTAGAATTGTCCCATAGAGTTTCCAAGGAGCATCTGGTAGATCTGAACTGCCAGCCTTGTTGTTAGCAACCATACCTCTTATTTGCCATCAGGGTTCTTGTATATGTATACACATGTGTGTGTGTGTGTGTGTACCTGAGCTTTAATGGCAAAAGCAGGCTGGAAGGAAATACGCATTTTCGTCCTTCTGTTATGCAAATCAAGGAATCTCTGGATGGTGCAAATAGTTACACACTGAACTACTAACCAAAGCCTGGCTGTCTGAATCTTCCCAGAGGTGCCTTAGAAGGAAGGCTTGGTGATATACTGCAGAAATTACAGCCACTGAAAACCCTGCTGAACACCTGGGGGTGCCATGAATCGGAATTGACTTGATGGCAACTGGTTTGATTATTTTAATTTTTTGGCTGTGTAAATCAAGTTTCTCATGTGGTTGTATATAGTGAGGACCTCAGGTTTTTAAATTAAAATCTAGGAGAACATCTAATCACCTCTTGGTTTCTGATGTCCTTCCAGCTCCATCATTATCTCCTGAAGAGGTGTGTGGGGTGGAAGGTGAAAGAATGTTTAGATGGAATTGGTTGAAATGGGGACAATGGTGCTTTGAGAAGACTTGTGGGCTAAGCAGTGCTTCAGGTGTGTGTAACAGCGTTTTATCATCCAGGATGTGCAAACCACTTGAAGTGATTGTGGGTAGAAGAGGAGACCAAAGATAACAAAGGCCCTGATGGCATCCTAAGATTGTTATGTCTTGTGTTGATGTGGATGAACTTTACTCTTTAAGCCAAAGGATAAAGTGCACTACTGATACACTGTAATTAAAACGTGAGATCAGAGTTCTGTTTCGGCAGGCCCGCTCTAGGAGCAGTACAGAGGATGGTTGGAGGAGCGCAGACTGCAGTGAGGGGCTGCAACACCAGTCCTGGGAAGAAGTGAAGATGCCCTGGGTGGAGACAGCAGCAGGAGAATGGAGAGGAGGGGAAGCTGATGAGATGTAGGGAAGATATAGTATGCAAAACTGTTGGTATGGTGAGAAAGAGAAAGGTGTCTAAGGTGATTCCCAGGCAGCTGGTAATCCAGGGTCATTAAGCCTTGGGAATTTTACGTTTCGGGTATCTATGGGTAAGTAGAAATTCCCATAGTTGACTGGATGGGCACTCTGGAACTCTAATGCAGAGTTTCAAAGTTATCCATGGCTTAGATGCCTCAGCACAGGGACGTAAAACAGTGAGCAGAGAAGTGAATGGATAAAGCCATGGAAAGCACAAATGTGTGTGTATGTGTGTGTGTGTATGAGTATATATATGTATCTATTTTCTGATTTAAAAAATTATACTTTCTGATCTTCATGTGGCATTTCAGGTTGTTGGTTGATAGTTTGGGAATACAGTATAGCTAGCTAGTCTTCCTTCTAGAACATGTGGTCTGAATTAACATGGAATGTAGTTGTGCTTCAAGTGTGTCTCATAGTGGCCTTTACTGAGGTCTCCTAGATTCTCCACATAGTGTGTGTGTGAGCTTAAGGATATGGGCATGGAGACAGGGGCAAGGGATGAGAGCTGATGGACAACCTCTGCACATGGGTACAGTGACAAGAGCCACTGGCGTGCAGGAAAGAGTGTGAAAGAAGGAAGGATTAATGTTTTACAGCTTTTTTTTTCCTAGTCACAAAAGAACCATCATAGGCAGAGGCAGCATAGTATAATGGTTAGGAGCATGAACACTAAAGTTGAAATATCTTGAGTCAAATCCTGGCTTATTAGCTGTGTGACCCTGAGAAAACTTAATCTCTCTGTGCTTTGGTTCCTCATTATGAATCAGGTCATTAGAGTACCTACCACATACCTTCTTGTGAGGATTAAAGGAATGATTTTGTAAAGTGTTTAACATAGGGGTGCCCACCATGGAATTTGTCAAATAAGTAGACAGAATGAGTGGGTGCTGCTCTACCAAGAAGAGCCTGCTTTCCCTGGAGTGATCCTAGAAAAAGGGAGAAACCTGTCCCTTGTCTTGGAGAGTACACTGTAGAACTAGAAGAGGCCAGGGCACATTTGGGACAAGTATCTACAGCCCAAATGCCTTTTGATTATCCTGATACAGCATATGGCCCGAAGACACAGTAACTCAGTGAGGAATTCAGACAATTATATCACACTTCATGAATACTCGGTTACGGTATTCATATTGCCCCAGAGAAGTAATATTATTCCTGTGAGGTTTTTGTTTCTTTCCTCCGCCTGTGGTTCTGATTTTGTAAACAAGAGACTAAGAAGTGACCAGAGAAGAACCCCCACAAAGAAGTAGCTAGTCAGGGCCCGCTGCAGGCAGATGTTTATCTCCCAGGGGTCCTGGATAGGAGTGAGGTGGAAGCTGCCATAGTTGCTTGCTAATAGCAAGCCTGGGATAAAACAGAAGTCAGAAAGTCAGTAGTTGCAAAGCCTGGTTCTTGAGAGGATATTTTTCTTTTTAAAACATGTTCTTTCACCTATAACAAGTTTTGTAAAATTGCCTTCCGAAAAGAAGTGTAAGTAATTTTCATCAAGAAATAGGGAAGATTTCATAAAGCAAAGATGAAGTACTTTGACCGTATGTTTTGTGTTTCTTAAAATGTACCAGGGATTTGGGTCCACATTCCATAACAACTTGCATCTCCAAGTAAATGAGCAGGCCACCACTTCTCTAGAGGAGAGTCCGCCAGTACTGAGCATGTATTTCAGACTACGTTACCTTAACAGTCTTCTCAGTATTGGCATCTTATGCACTTTGATCTTAGAATCACTGAACTGAGCTCAGTGAGGTGGGAATTCTAGCTCATGGGATTAAAGAAACAAAACCATATTCATTCATTCAACTATATTTTCTAATATACTTGATTCTGGGGATGCAGTGGTGAACATGTCCCTTTATGAAATGTGTGACCCAGCTGGTGCAAATGACAATGTACAAGTAAATATTAAAGCAGTAAATATATGTAACTTTGAGAGAGGGATTATGAAGCGAGCAAATAAGGCTGCATCCTAGGGAATAGTAGGACTATAAATATGTGCCCTTGAGGAGAACTTGCAAAAATGTACAAAGACATGTGTGGGAATAATCATTAATTCACTCGTAATAGCAAAGAATTGGGTATGACTAGATAAAGAAAACAAAGCGTACGTGCATGGTAAAATGCAGCCCACAATGATAAAAAAAGGAGCTGTACCAGAAGTACCAATGTCCAGCATATCAATTGCTTTATTTAAAAAGATCATAAAATAATAGATTTGTATAATTTTTTGAAATCTTGGAATTTATCCAGAAAAATTACAACAATGGCTATCTCTGATCAAAAAGGATTTAACTTTATCAGTAATACTTAACTTTTTCAAAGGGAGTATGGATTCCTGTAATTACATATTATTAATTTTTAAAAATTCTATAATAAAAAGAATAGTGAGATGGGGTGGACTGAGAAGTTTTCTCTGGCATTTAGGCTGAGTCCTGAAGAATGAGAAGAGTGGACTCTAAGAGTGGGAGAAGAACACCCCAGGCCAAGGGAAGGCCATGTTCAATGGCAAAGGGAGAAACAGGTTTGGTGTACCTGAGTCACTAACTGGAGTCTCAGGAAGCAAGACTGAAGTCTAGAGGAGCAGAGAGGCAGCACAGAGGCAACACAGAAAGGTGAAATAGGCTGCACAATCAGTGTAGACAGGTCCTTCAAGAGCCTTGTAAGCCACTGCATGGACTCTGGTTATTATTTGGCATGCGAAGGTGAGCTGTACATATTGGAAGAGGTACCTGGTTGCTTAGTAGGACCTGGGTAGATGTGAGGGAGAGCAGAAGCTGGTAGCTTTTGCTGCAAAGCTACTGAGAACATTGGTAGTTTGGACTAGGCAGTGGCTCTCAATGCTGTGGTACTTCTAAAGTTATTCATGCTTGGGGTACCACCCCTGAATAGTCAAGTTTCAAAGGTTGGACCTGTGTATTCACATTTTAAAAAAATATACCTCAAGAAACTTGGAGAATCTGAGGTACTCATTGAGAAAGAGTCCATAGCTCTTGCTGGCAGTCTCACAGGCCATCTTCCTGGACCTCGCTGAGGCCAGACCTGTTTGGAACCAAGTGGGAACTGTGTGACTGTGGGACAAGGTGCGGACCTGAGGTGGACATCTAGTGTCATTGACAATGGTCCTTGTAAATACTGATCTTTGGCTGCTCTTTTTCTTTTCTTTTTACCACCTTTTAATATAATTTGTTCCTCATTGCATCTCCTCCAGCAGATGGTCAACACGTATGAAGCAAATGCTAGCCAGACAAGTCCATGTGGTTACTGCTGGTAATTTGGAGGCATGACTCGAGGGGGTAGAAAATAGAACATGAGGTTGGTGAGAAGAACCCTGGCTGAAATATAAGATTTGGGGTTTATCTCTAGATGTCAATTATCTATATTTTATTACCTAATTAAGAGTTGATTGTGGTGTATTGAAGTTAAAGCATATGAAAAGGCAATTAGAAGTTCCAGAATCAAACTGAGTCATGAGTTAGATGTTACACTAAAACTCTCAAACGTCTTTGCCTCCTCATAGTGGTTACATTTGATATCCACTTCTTAAATAGACATACACAGTTTCTGTTGCATTTCCCGCTAGAGGTTTTTCACTCTTTAGTATCCTGTTCTTCCCATTTGTGAAAAACACGAATACTAGGATGTGTGTGAACAAGAAGTTCCATAATTCAAAACCTTTAAAAGCAAGGTAGACCACAAGAAAGCACATTAGACTGGTAATTGTACAATTGTTGGGAGCATGAGAACTTGTCTAATGTGTACAGTTTTGTTTATTCTGCTATAATAGACCACCGGTTCTGGAACTCCATTCTGTTCCCATTTTATCAGTGAAATAAGAGAGCTCCTGAATTGACCCAGATCTTAGGACCAGGACAAGACAGACCCCAGGAAAGGTGGTTTTTACATCCTGATACCATTTTCTTGAAACTTCAGCAAACACAGCTCTCAGTGTCCCTGTTTCTCTCAACAGTTCTCTGGAGACTTGCAGTCTACCATCACTATCGTTACTCTTGTACCCTCTCATATCCCTAAGGGACACTGCTTGCACTAAAGCTTTTCAAACATGTAAAACTCAGACTGCACACACACACATATACACAAGGTAGTGAGATACTGTTTCATCTTTAATTATTTCTAGATTGATTTACCTTTACACTGGAAGAAACCAGTAGCCCAGCTACTCACTTTTTTTTTCTGTTGATGTTTTATACTCTTGCAAACTTGAATTTCATTATATTAAACCACTCCGTGTTTTCAGCAGATGTAATATGCTACATTCATTGGTGATTTATTCTAAACCAACAGTAAAATAATGGCTTGTCTGTTAGGTTCTGGGCAGAAGTCTAGCTTTGGGGGCATATTCAGTATCCATGGGCTGTACTCTACATTCTGCTAAACTTTGCATGTTAGAGGGATAATAAATACTTTCCTGTCTAAATTTAGGTTCTCACCATGGGAACATCAGAGCAACAACTGGGCCCTGGTAAAAGTCTTTTAATTCTCTTGGCTAGTACAAATCTTTTGATGAAACTTTATTATTATTCTTATTTGGTGGATAAGAAAGCTATTTTTAAATGAAATCACTGCTTCAATTGATCAGGAATTTGTCTTAACTGATTGAGATCATTAATTGGAAAATTTCAACTCTATCTTGGGCCTCTGGTAACCTAGAAACAACATTAAAGTGAATCCAAAGTGTGAGTCACTGTGAAGCTGAGTTCAAGCTACAACTTAATTTGTAGTTATCCATGCCACACAGTTAACCATGCACGTGAAGCCCAAGGGGTATGTTATTTGTCTTAAATGTAACAAAATATTTCTGTGAAATTTTTATGTAATTACGATAAATGCAAATCAGTTTTACAGAACTAAATGGAGTATTAATATGTCTGTTTAAGAACTGAATGTATCTGTTTAATAAGCCATGATACAAATCTTTCAAACCACTTGCCACAAATGGGTCCTGTCTGCACAGACATAGTGATCTCATCAGCCATCATGGCCACCAGGCAGGTCTGGGGTGACTGGCGCCATGAGTTGGTCTCCTGGAGGCCACAGGCAGCGTTCTTAAGTTAGTGTTCTGTGCGAGTAGTAGTATTTTGTCTGTGGCCTGTGTGAGAAGAGGCTTGGCCAGCAGCCTCAGGAGGAGTACTGCTGACAGCAGTGACCAGTGATGACAGAGTGGCAAAACCAGCTTAGACTCTGCTTCAGTTGCATGGGTAGCCTGGCATGGTGGAAAGGACACTGGCTGGACATTTTAGGAGACTGGAATTCTTATGAGTGAGTTGTATGTGACCCAGCCATCTCTGGACTGCATCTTCCTCATCTGTAACATGGGGAGATTGATGATACAGGTCATCTCTCAATTCTGTCTTACTCTTTGACTATGCATAGCAAGTGCCTAAGCACTCGGCCCATGACGCGGTTGGCAGCACCAAAGAACTGCAACAGGTATCAAGTACTTTCTGGATATCCCTGCAGGCTGGGGCCCTGGACTAGGTCTCCTGAAGAATCAGAGCAGGGGGAGTAACTCCAGGCATGGAGGGTAGCTTCTGCATGGACCTACAGCTGAAAAGCCCTTAGTGCTGGATGGCAAAGTGATGGATCGATAGATTAGTTAAGCCTGGGGTAGAGAAGATTCGTTTAGAATGAATAGGAGTTGGAGTTGGAGAGAGAAGAGGGGTTAAAATATTAGTGAAGGCAAATCAGTCTTGAACATTTGATCCTAAGCTTTGGTCCTGTGAGCAGGGGAATGTTACATGCAAAATCCTATCTCATCTCGTGGTTAATTCCCACTTAGCCTTCAGAGTTTCGCTTCAGTGGCACTTGGGATGCCTTCTGCATTTTTTGAGGCCAATCACTCCCCAGTTCTGTAATACTTCCTGGTACAATTAGTTGTTTAATGCCTTCCACAATCCTACAAACCCCAGGGGTGACAACCTCCTGTTAACCACAGTATCCCAGTATGTTGTACATGGTATGTTCTCAGTAAATATTTATTGAATAAAAGGAGATAGAGCCCTTGCCTTGTAGTTCAGATTGCTTTACTTTTTAAAATAGTTTGTTTTGTGACTTATATTAAAATTCCTAGCTGTACAGAACTGGATTAATCCTAATCCTTTGTCAAAGGCCCATTGCCATTTTGGTCTGCATGTAACCCTTTCAGTTTTGTGATTTGTTTTTGGCTAGTTATGAACCTTGAGTCTGATGCTTTTTCAGGTGCTTAATTTTTTTTTTTATTGTGATTGAGTGAAAGTATACAATCCAAGATAAATTTGTATGCCCGTCTGTCTGCAGCTCCTTCTTCTTACTGTCCTCGGTGACATACACTCTTCTTTCCATTCTATGCATGTCATATCCTCTTAACGATCTCCTGTCCCCTTCACTCCACCCTCTCCTTTCCTTTCTAGTAAAAGGCCAGTAGGACAGCATCCTGTAGATGTATAGAACAATAACGTCAGCACACCATATGGTCCCTGAGTCCATTCCATTCATGTCCAAAGAGTTGAGCTCAGTAGTGATTTATGATTAGGACAGCAGCAGGTCTAGGGGCCATGCTCCCAGGGGAACTCCTGGGCCTTCAAACAGTCAATTGCAGTCTTTTAGTGGAGTTCGTGAAGTGCACCCCTCTTTTTCTCATGATGCCATTGGGATACAACATCGTGTGCCCCATGATAGCTGTCATTGATGGTGGCCAGGCACTGTCTGGTTCTTCTGGTCACATGTTGGTATAGTCACCCAAGCATGTGGGTCCTTCTGTCTTTTGGGCTCTTTTTCCCCCATGTTTTTGTTGTACTTGGTGATATCTAATCTGGCTGAGTTGGGACCATTTGGTTTACTCAAATGACAGCTTGCTAGCCTTTGAGACCCCAGACATCACTTACCAATGTGGAGTTCAGAAGACTCTCAGCCCTCTCAATTTTTATATAACATCTGCTTATTAGTATGAGGACTACCCATGAGACCATGGCCTAACTAAAAAAAAAAAACAGAATATTACCCTTAAACTGTGTATACCTGTGTGCTCCATCTCTGGGTCTCTCCTCAGAGGTAACCACCACTTTTAAGTGGTGCTTATCATTACTGGGTTTTCTCCGAGCCCTGGTGGCGCAGTGGTTAAGCTCTCAGCCGCTAACCTAAGTGTTGATATTTTAAACACACCAATGGCTCCATGGGAGAAAGGCTTGGTGATATGCTCCCATCAAGATTATAGCCACAGAAACCATATGGCACAGTTCTGCTCTGTCACATTGGGTCACTGTGAGTTGGAATCAACTCAATAGCATTGAATAACAAGTGGAGGTTTTGTTGCCTATTTTTTATGTAATCAAACATATGTGTTTAACTAAACAGTATAGTGTGTGTGTGTGTGTGTGTGTGTGTGTGTGTGTGTTTTATAAAAAGGGCATGTATGCCTTCTTGGACTGTCTTTCTCTTTAAAATATACTTCTAATGTTCATCTATATTGTCGTGTGAAACTATAGTTTATCCATTTTCACTGCCTTGAATATACTGTTGTCTTTATTCTTTTTCCTGTTGATGAGCATTTGGGTTGTTTCCAGTTTGGGGCAATTGTGTTCTGGTACTCATGAATTTCAGTATTGCCAGGGAGGGTTTCTCAGCTTCAACACTATTGACATTTTGGACTGAAAACTTCTTTGTTATGGGAAGGGTCCTGCATTTTGTGGGATGTTTAGCAGTAATCATGGCTGTTACATGACAATAGGTAGGTCTCTCTACCCGTGTGACAACTGTTAGAAAATGTCTCTGTATATTGCCAAATGTCCTCTAGGGGGCAGAACCACCTTAGTTAAGAATGACTCCACTAAGGTATAGAAGGAAACCCTGGTGACATAGTGGGTCAAGTGCTATGGCTGCTAACCAAAAAGTCAGCAGTTCAAATCCACCAGGCATTCCTTGGAAGCTCTATGAAGGAGTTCTACTCTGACCTATAATAGGATCAGTATGAGTCAGACCCAATTCGATGGCAGTGGGGGTTTTTTTTGTTTCTTTTTTTTAGGTTATGGAAACCCTGGCGGTGTAGTGGTTAAGTTCTCCATCTGCTGTCTAAAAGGTTGGCAGTTCAGGTCTGCCAGACACTGCTTGGAAACACTATGGAGCAGTTCTGCTCTGTCCTGTAGGGTCGCTGTGAGTCAGAATCAACTTGACAGCAGTGGGTTTTGATTTTGACCCTAGGATATTTACATAGGAGTGGAATTGCTGGGTCATTATATGAATATTTAACTCAAAAAGATAAAGCCAGTTATGTTGCCAAAATGATTATACCACTGTGTACTCCTATCAGCAGTATTTTAAGAGCCCATTGATCTATGTCTGCTTTAGCATTTGGTATCATCAGATTTCTTCGAAGTTGTTAAGAAAAATAGTATCACACTATAGTCTTGATTATAATTCTCTGCTATTTAGTGAGAGCTCTGTGATTTAGTGAGATTTAGTGATTTAGTGAGATTCTCTGTGTAAACTTACTGGCCATGTTCATGTATTCATGTGGTTTCTTCACTTTTATAGTTGTTTTTTTACTGACTTTAAACTTTTTTAAAAATAATGTTATGTAGTGTTTGTGGACTGTGCTGCAATAAATATTTGTGTGCATGTATGTGTTGGTGTGAACACTCTTGATTCTGCAGAGATATTCCAAACAGTGGAGTTATTGAGTCAAATAGTATATCTGTTTCCAGCTTTTTAAGGAAGTGCCACATGCTTTTCAGAGAAGTTACACCATAAAATAGTGTTATATCATTTTGATGTGACTTTATGTCCATTCACTGTCTTGCAAATGCTCACTCCTAGTTTACTGGCTGACTCCTCCTCATTCTGCTTGCGTTGGTGCTAGAACGTGCCTTAACTTTGTTTTAAATACCTTTCGTGTGTTCTTGAAGCAGCTCCACAACACTCAGTTTCTCTTTTGTTTGTTTTATGAAGCCTAAGAAACGTGGCATCAGTCTGAAACTCAAACTTGGGAAAATTAAATTGGCTTTTGAGTCAGATCCGACTCGACGGCAGTTGGCTGGCTTGATAAAAAATGTGCCGTGTAAAACTAGTCAGGCTTTAGGCCTCTGGGTTGCTTTCCCAATGTGAAAAAGGATGGCCTGAAATCTGAGACTATTTGTGATGAAATGGAAAATATCTGATGGGTTTAGAGGAAGCCTGTGCCCTGGAGTAACTGTTGATCAATGAAAAACAAGCAAACCAAAATCAAGTCAGACTCCTAGATGTACTTGAAAGCTAAAGGCCAAACACTCAGAATTCCTTAGCGCAGATATAAACAATGTTCATTTATGCTGTAAGTGAAAATCCTGCTTGGGAAAAGGCAAAGTTGTCTGCATTAAACCGTTAGCTTTAAATACAATTAGCGTTAAAAAAGACTCTATTTTACTGATTCCATCATAGGCTGAAACTGCATAAAATCAGACACAGGTAAGTCCTGTGCTGCTCTAGGGGATTTTTTCTCTTCCACCCCTTTGCATTGAAGGGCGAGGCCAGGGTCCTGATGACAGAGCCTCCTGGCACTGGGCCTCCAGCTACTGATTCTCAGTGAGGCACTGTGCTGCCTGCTCTTGATCTGCCCTGCCAATTATGATAGCAAAGTTCTGACACAAGCCATGTGGTGATCTAGTGTGGGTCCAAGCTGGTGAGCCCGAAGAAGAGACACCTCGGGGCAGCAGGAGATTTTTCTTCAAGTATCTATGAGGCAGTTCTGTGGAAGAAACAGACATAAAAAGGCCAGAACTGAGATAGCTAGACATCATCAAAGGGGAAGTGGTAGTGGTGAGAGCTTGGCAGACTACTGGACCCTCTTCCTTAGAGAATCAGAGGTCTGAGTGTCTGAGAGGATGTTAGGGTTCCTCAGAGGGCCTTACAGACAGGGATGATGAGAATGATTTTGATAGTTAAAATACTGATTTGCTTACTGCATGTCAAGCCTTTTCTAAGTGCCTTTACACATTTGTCTTGTATCCAGCAACTTTTCTAAACTTGTGTATTAATTGTACGACTTCGATGGATGTTACTCACAGATAGACTCCTTCCAGTGGAAGCCCCAGGCAGCTTGAGACTTAGGATGTCCTTACATCTAGTCACCGTGCAGGTGTCAGAGGAAATCCCAGGAATGGCTATACTGGCTCAACCTGGACCATGTAATCACTTTTGAAGTGGGGTTGGCCAGCCCCCCTGAGCCACTGAACTGAGTGAGAATAAAGGAGTGGCCAGTAAAGACCCTGTATTGACCGTGGAGGTTAGTTTAGTCATTGACAGACTGGCCTGACCTCAGTGGCTTTTCACTAAATGGTGTACAGTAAAGGTGTGAGAACTCTGTGGTTCAGGCAGGAGCTGCTCATCACCAACTACTTCCACTGATTGATTCTGTATGGAGGAGGAAGGCCACACAGGAGGCCTGCCCAAGGACAGAAGCTTGTATGTGTGTTTGAGGGTGTGTGGCAGTCTTGTGGCATCCAGCTCTCTTTACAAAGAAATTTGTCCCGTGCTAGGTTATTGTATCTCCAGTCCACATTGTAAATTTCCCCATCTGAGGACTGTCCCTTCACTCCTAACAAACTTCCTGTGCTTTGTTCATTTCAGTCAGCTGTATTTGTTTTTCCTCATCTTCCTGTTTGTCTGTAATGCTCATCTTGCTTTTCCATCTTGTCTCTATGTACATTTCTTTTTGCCTGGCCTTGTCTTAGGATTCAGGAGGAGGAAGAGGAGCAGCCAGTTACGGAGTCCAGTTCAGAGGAAGAGAGAGAGGACCCTGCTCCCTGTCAGGGCAAGGACAGGTACTGAGGGCCAGGCCTTCCCAGGCATACGCTCAAGTCCACAGTCTCCTACTAGATCAATAGTTAGCTGCCACGTTGTAGTAGATGCCTCCCTTTCTCATTAAGTCTCCTGGCAAACCCTTTCTCACTCTCTGCGTAGAGCCATAGAATGACTAGTTTTGCAGGAATAACTTAGCATGCTTTCACTACAGAGCTGCACTTGTACGCAGATACTAACTACCTTCCCAAGTTTAGTTTTTCCTCTCACTGAGTGCATTGGCTTAATCTGATTCACAGTGATTAAAAGGGTATTCATCTGCTCAGAAAATGTTACCCTTTAAGCACCATAATACTACTAATTCCACGTGTCCCTTCTTTCTATCAATTTTGCCAATCCAATATAAATGTGTGGATAATTCTGTATTCATCATTCAGGTTATTTTAATGCACAGGAATATTTTTCACTACATGCAGCATAGAAATGTTTCAGTGTTTATTTTCATGCCCAGAACAACTAACCTAGCTCTCCAGCACTTTGGGGAGTTTGTTGTCTTCCGGTTATCTCACCAAAGGGCATTCTTTCTATCTTGAGCAATGTTAATGGACCTAGGCACCTTGCAGCTTCTCAATTTCATTGGTATCTCTGCAAAATGAAGTCTGTGTAAAATACAAGAAATTGATCGTGGATAACTTTAGTTTCTGATATATAAAAATAATCCCCAAATTGAATTCTTTCACTTAATTGACTGCCACTGCAAGATGACCCTTTTACTGTTAATTTATCCCTTCAAACAAAATCAAAAGGATCTCAGAGGAGTCAGAGTCAGATCTTTTTCTCATGCCAACCTCCAAGTTAATGTGTTTGCATGTCGATGAGGCCTCATTTGCCGTACTGTCAGCACACATGGCTGTTCTCAGACAACTTCATTGGACAGTGAGGCCCCTGTGCTTCCCAGGGGTGGTAGATTAGTGTCTGAACTGACGAATTCTCAGTTGTCCACTCCTTTTGGAAACTGCTGTTAGAAAACCAGGAGGGTAGGTGTGGAGGGAGAAAAGGAATGAGCTGGTGATAGAGAATTAGCCACTCGTTTCAGAACAAGAGGACAGAAAAGATCAGCATGAATAGCCGCCTCCCCCCAAGCCGGCACTGGTCAGCCCCACTTGGGCGTAGAGATTCATTAGTTGGGGGTGCGCTGGGAGGAGAGGAGGCCTGGCGAACAGTGTCGTGATAGGTCTAAATAGACACAAGAAATTCCACAGACCCTCAATCATTCCATAGATGCTGAAAAGTACATGCTCTGTCCCATGCAGATGAATTCTCAAGCCCTTGGACACTCACATGGATCTGCACCTACAGACCAGGCAGAAAAACCTGCCTGGAAAGGGAACCCTTCAAAAGCACAGCTGCTTAAGTTATGCTGTCTTTGCATAGGATTGTCACCTACACAGGTAGATGGCTGTTTTATCTTCCCCGTGGAGGTATCCTTTCAGGGCTGTCTGACTGCTGTTGCTCCAGGGCACCGGTGGTCAGAGACTGTGATTAGGTGACTCAGCCTCAGAAAATAAAGATAGACATATTAAACACCAGGGCTTAACTCTGACAGTACTAAGAAATTCCTTTACCTTGATCAACAGAGAGTCTTTGTTCTCTGGGATTGTCCTTTAAGTGGCAGGAAAGAGCCCCCCGTTAATTCTGATTACTCTTTGTATATGTGCCCACCTGTGTGCCCTGCACTAGGCTGGGCTCTGTGCAGCGTGGTGGCATCTGGTCCTCTCAACCACCTGAGGAAACAGGGATGACCTTTCCTTTTTATACAGGGGGAGTTCCAAATATAGGAAAGAAAACAGCTCCTACCTATCCTAAATGGGCGTGGCTGAGAGTAATTTCTACTTATCAAGCAAAGTTTCTGAGAGAGAAGAGCTGTTATTTTGAAAAATGCAGAGTTTAGCATAAATTTTCAGGGTACAAAGGTATATGTAAACATATCTGAAGATGGAAGAGTTTTCTGACTATGACTGTGGCAGAATTAGGCCTACCTGAAAGA
Source organism: Heterohyrax brucei (assembly GCA_028571685.1). Lineage (NCBI taxonomy): Eukaryota > Metazoa > Chordata > Mammalia > Hyracoidea > Procaviidae > Heterohyrax > Heterohyrax brucei. The sequence continues at coordinate 46,310,117 of CM053152.1, forward strand.
ATCTGGATTTATAGGGCTTCACAGTAGAGGTAGGCTCTGGGGAAAGTATGAAATGGGTGAAATTTGTCTCCTTAAACATGGCCTCTCCTTTTCTGCTGTTTGTATTCCTTGCTGATGTTTCTTCTTCTTTCCCTTTACCTGTACCATGAAAGGATCTGAAAACAATTATAAATGCCTATAAACCTTAAGTATAGGGCTTATGGGATACATCCTTGGAAGACTTTTCAGCAGGTGGCCAAATCCTCTGTTTGACCAAGACCGGGAAACAAAGCTCAGTTTGTGGAGATTCAGACACCAACACAACCAGTAGAAAAACTTGTGGGTAGGAGGTATGCAAAAGAGCCTTAGGGACCATTAAATTCCCTCACAAAGGCCAGCACATGCTCAGAGGTCAGACCTGGTCTAGGGAGATGCTTCTTCGTACACCGCAAGTCTTACCTCCCAGGTGGGCAAACCAAGAGCACCAGAATCAGCAGACTAAAGCACTGGGCAGTGGGCTGCAGTTTAAGAAACACAGCTGGATTCTGAAGTAAGTAGTGACGGCAGTAGTAGGTTTTTATGTGTCTTGTTCTGTTTCTTAACCCAATTTCTTCTTCCCTTTTCTTTCCTTCCTGTCCTCTTTCTCCTGGTAAACTTCTTTTACAGTGAGCCCAGCCCTGCCTCAGAGCAGAACCCCACTGCAGAGGATGCTACTCCCAACGAGCCAGCCCTCCCCGCTGCCCCAAGGGCAGCCTCCCAGGGAAAGCAGCTTCTGGCCAACACCGTAGTGGGCAACCCATCAGGCAACGGGTTCTCGGGGCCTGAGTCTACTCTCTGGACCACCCAGCCTGCCCTGATGCTGCCCCTGACCACAGCCTCGGCCTCTCGGCCCACCTCCACCTCCAGTACAGCTGGCTCCCTGAAGACATCACCAACTGTAGACAAGCTGCCCTATGTGCCCCACAGCCCCTTCCACCTCTTCTCCTATGACTTTGAGGATTCTCCCGTATCCACCAAAGAAAAGGAAGCAGAGCCCCAGAAGGAGAACAGGTAGATCTGGCCTAGGTGGAGGCCCTGTTTGAAGTTAACCAGGAAAACTACCACAGGGTATTTACTGCATCTTTTGGCATGTTCTCTGATGTGCGTATTTCAGAACAGAGAGCAGTTGTGGCATAAGTGAATTGCCTGACTACTCAATGAGATGTAGAAAAAATTGTTGTCTGTTTGACTTAGTTGTCGTTAAAATGTAGTTACAAATACTAGATTTTTTAAGTGAGATTTTTAAAAGTGTATATGATCTGTCAAAATCCATAAATCTTGCACTCATTCCTCAGGGTTGGGGTCTTTTTTGATCTACAGAATACAGCAGAATGCTTTGCCATCTTTCCATGCAACATTTTGAGTTGAGTTTTCCTTCCTTTAACAGTTCCTCAGAGTCCATCCATTTGAACACATATTCTGCCTCTGAGCCTTACAACTTCCGGTCCTTCTCTTCTAATAGGTGGGTGTCTTCTCTTTATTTTCACTCCTTTTTCTGTAGCTTTCTGTTTTATATCCCAGTATATGTATGCATTTTCCTTTTCAAAGGTTGCTTGTTGCTTTCTACAAGATGAGAAACAATTGCAGTTCAAATCAGTTGGCTCATGTTAAGATAATGGAATCCACCTTTGAACACATATGATTCTTTAAAATAAAAACCAACTTACTCCTTGCTCACTGCATCCCAAGATACAGAGGGAGATGTGCAGATCAGAACTCTCCAGGGAATTTTGCAGGCACTGGTCCACATGCTATCTGCTTCACCTAGCACCTGCTGCTTGGATGAGCACCTCTCTTTCAGAGTGGGGCCAGGGCAGAGAGAGTTTGCATATTCTCAGCATTTAATTGTTCATAATGAATAGTTGGTAATTCTGATAGCCATCCCCATCTGAAAGTAATAATAGCTGACGTTCATTTATTGAGCATTTGTGGTGAGCCGTGTTCTGTACTTTCATGAAATAAACACTTGTAAACATCATTTAATCCTTAAAAGATAGGTTCTATTCCAAAAACTTACAGCCATTGAGTCCATTCCAAATCATAGTGATCCTATAGGCCAAAGTAGAACTGCCCCATAGGGTTCCCAAGGAGCAACTGGTGAATTTGAACTGTTAGGCTTTTGGTTAGCAGCAGAACTCTTAACCACTGCACCACGAGGTGCTTTAAATTTACTTTTGCAAAACACTGGAACTTAAGGTTTGACACATAAACACCTACACATACCTAACTGGTAAAGCCAGTCCTCAGTTAGATGCCGCTTAATTTCTGTTAGGAGAAGTCTGCCTTCTTTTTCCAACTCAAACACGCAAACTAGTGTGTGTCCTGGAGAGAAGCCTCTTCCTTCTGGGGTCTCTTCCACCCTGAATAAACAGGGAGAACAGTGCCACAACAACTAGTGACAGCATGGTAGGTGGACAGGTAGAGAGAAGGCAAGGGATCTTGCTCTGAGTTCCTTCCTGGATTAAAAAAAAAAAACACCTTTTTCCTCCTCAGAGTTTCTTACAGAATTCTCTTTATGATGTTTTCCCATGTTACTCCTTTCTTTGTCACCTTGCAGGTTTTAACAGCTGGAGTAAATACCCACACTGATTCAGCCCAGTTGAGAGTGTTCCTTTTTTTTTCCTAAAAATGAAGGCAGTTGAGGAAGAGGAGGCAGAACAAGAGAACTAGAAGTCCCCGGGAGTGGCCACAGGCAGAGCCACTTCAAGCAAGAGCAGTATGCAGCTTGAGGATCTGAAAATTAGATTCCATTTGTTTCCAAAATAGTTCTGTGCCCATCCAGGAGTACATGAACCCTAGCTGGAACCCTTGTAAACTAGAACTTCTCCAAGTTTCTTCAGGGACTAAAATTCTGGGACCATTGTGACTTTCACACAGTCCTCACTGAACATGTCCCACTTGACTCTTATGTCCTCCAGGAACAGTATCTCTGTGCAAGGTAGGAGCTGCACAGCTGGCTGGAATAAAAGCATCCAGGCAATCTCATTTTTGTCAGCCACGTACTGTAAGCCCACAGTGGTGATCCTGAGCTTCCTGGTGATGGTCCGACAGCCTCTAATGGGGCTTTTCTGGGTCGTGGGTCCCCTAACTTGGTCTCCAAACTTCACCACTACTTATAGTCCCCAGGTATGAGCACTGTGCATACATAGAAACAACCTAAATGAATAAACACACAGGCTGAGAAAAACCGTTGCATACTTGCAAATGACAGTTGACTTAGATTTCACTGATCAAAGTTTAGAAGTGTGATATCATTTTTCTAACAGGAATTTGAATACTGTACAAATATTATCTGTACCTATTGAATTTTCTAGTGTCTACTCACTGTGGCTTTCGTGACTCTGGTAAACCACAGATTTGATTACTCAGTGGTTGACTGCAACTGAATACATTTATAATAGAATCCTACCAGTTAGTCATTACAGAGAACTAAAAAGAAAAAACAAAACTGAACAGTAAATTGTATGATCCAGTTAGTTCAAGTGAAATTGAGAATCAGAAATGGACAGACTGTGAGCCAATTTGAACTAATTGCTTGGCCATTGGGAAAACCAAAAGAGGGAAAAACACATTATATTTATTTTAGTTCCGTAACGTCATTTAAACATAATTTTAGCAAAGTAATCCTGTTATAGTTCTGCAGGATGTCCACTTTGGGTCAGAAGGGCATTGGTTTAGATGCTTGAGGAGAATAACAAGCTGAGAGACAGTACAGTGGGGTGGAACGGGCTGTGGCCCAGGCAGCAGAAGCTTCCAGAAGCTATGGATGGCAGCCTCTTTCCCTCCTACATCCCAGTCTTGCTGCCCTGTTTCTCTCCCTCTTTGCTTATTAGTTTTTTTTCTCCCTTCTCTTATTTTTGTGTGTTCCTTTCATCATTTACTTTTCTACCTCTGCAATCTGTGCTTTGGGGACCCTCTTAAAAAGTCAGACCAACACTCACTTGGAAGTAAAAGTAATCAATCTGTTGGAAATGTGGAGTGTTGAGTTTTTAAAGAGAAGAGGGAAATGAGTGGCCAGAAACCCAAGTCCAACAAAGGTGGTGTGTTAACAGAAGGGCGATAGGGGTGTAGTTGTGTGGGCTGAGTCTCTGCCTGGTCTAGTGCCTGATACTGAGCAGATGCAGCATAGGATGCCAGATAAACAAATTACAGAGAGCAGCAGCCAAGCTAACCAGAGTTTGCAATGCGGGATAGATTGGGGGTAGTATTTTATTTTGCATTATAATAATGTAATTTGTTACAGAGAACTGAACTCTACTTTTTGAAAGATGGTCTGTTTTACATCTTTTCCTACACTTAGTTTTAGACCATTAGAAAATGTTTAGAGTTGTGTTCAGACTCTATGGATAATATTATATCCTGATTTTTTTTTCATTCAGTATTAAGTATAAACAATTTCCGTGTTATCACTTCTGAAAATCTGTACTCACTCTAATGATTGTGTAATATTCCATTGAGTAAATAATGCATCATCTTTTCTTAGCTATCCTTGCATCATTACTTGATTGAATAGGTTCCAGTTTTTCACCATTATCTGAGTGATGCTCCAGTGAATATCTTTGTGAGTGACATTTTCAGCATTTAAATAACCATGAGGTCATCTCTTTATGTGAGATTCCGCAAAGTGGACTTACTCTGCCGAAGAATATGCCTGTCTTAAAGACAGATTGCTTTCCAAAGATTAACTGATTTTTAGCTCCTTACTGATGATAGAAAATCCCTGGAGAAAGACATCATGCTTGGTAAAGTAGAGGGTCAAGGAAAAAGATAGACCCTCAAAAAGATAGACTGACACAATGGCTGCATCAGCGGGTTTCAGCATAACAACAGTTGTAGGTATGGCTCTGGGCCAGGCAGTATTTCTTTCTGTTGTACATAGGGTACTGTGATTTGTAGCTGACTCAACCTAGCAACATCACCAACTGTATGGGTATTGGACTGTTTTTTTGTGTGTGTGTGTGGAGAAGGTCCTTGTGCACATACATCATAGTGATCTTTGAGATGCATACAGTCAGTACAGTATCCCTAATCAGTGAGGCGGAAGGTGTGGCCCTGCCCTGTGTCAGAGTAGGTTGAGAGACAAAGCTCTCAATCTCTTTCTTTAACTGATCTTGAGTGTTTGCCCATCCCTCTTGTCAATGCCAGCTTATATAGTGACCCTATAAGACAGAGTAGAATTACCTCGTAGGGTTTCCGAGGAGTGGCTGATGGATTCGAACTGCCATTGGCTAGCAGGTGAGCTTTTAACCACTGCACCACCAGGTGTTACTTAGAACCTTTTGCTGTAGAGTCCATTCTGACTCATAGCAATCCTGTAAGACAGAGTAGAACTGCCCCCAGAGTGTTTCCAAGACAGTAATCTTTATGGCAACAGACTGCCACGACTTTCTCCCCTGGAGTGGCTGGTGGTTTTCAACTGCTGACATTTTGATTAGCAGGCAGATGCTTAACTACTATGCCATGAGGGCCCCTTTATTCACAGTTAGTGGCTGTGGTTTTTGTTCAGGGGAAATACTGAGTAAAAATGTGAATACTTAAGTCACTAGAAAGCAGGCCAGTCCAGAAGACCCTGGAGAAGTTTCTTATTGATCACAGAATACACATAGGATTATATTTAATGAGCCAAGTTGATTCTGACACATCTAAAGCTGCGTTTGGGGGGAAAAAAAAGATGATTCTTTAGCCAGTCCTATGTTTGCAGACCTTTTGTATAATTAACTGCAACTGTAACACCAGGAGAGGCAGGAAGAATCTTTATGGTTTATGTGAAAATAATTTGTATTCTAAATTCAAGTTAACAAATACTTCTAACACACTCTTTTAAAAAAAAAAAAAAAGAAAGAATGAGGTTTTGTTGAAACCCTTTATCGTAAATCCTCCTGTCTAATAGTTTTGGACTTTGGGAAATTTCTGTAATAAAAAATTATCAAAACAAAGCAGTTAATAAATCTGTTTGAGGAGACTAATCTCTAACAGTGTTAGCGTTTCTAGACTTGTTTTTTCTTGCAAAAATACAGATGGTTTGCTAAGTCTCCATCAAGTAACTTGCACCCATGTCTTTGTCTTCTCTGACTTCGATCATCACTCCTGCACTCTTCAGATACAGCAACTTTGGCAACAACTCCTACCACTCCTCAAGACCACCGTCTGGAGCCAGTGTGCCCACCACCCCCACATCGTCATCTCTTTCATCCCCGCAGGAGACCAGGCTGGAAAGGTGGGTTTTACAAGAAGCAAGCTGATGTCTCCACCATTCTTGAGTGAGTGGAATCAGTTTGACTAATGCTGGTTAAAAGAAAGATATGAATCTGAGACATAATCTGGAGTATTTTCCTTTAGAGAAAACAGTTCAAAGGCAAAAAATATTTTCTCTTTCTTTCATCTTACTTACTAAATGGATAGTTTATTAAGGGTGATATTTTATTGTTATTATCTCATCCCCCTACGTACTTTCCATAGAAAGTAGAAAAATTTATTCTAAAATATTTAAATGTGAATGTATTGATTCACACCTTAAAAGCAGTTCTAGAATTTACATTGGCCCATGATTAGTAGTATGCATATCAGCTTTCACCTTTAAATGATTAAATTTATGTGAATCAGAAGGCTGTGGACCTATTAAGGTGTTGTGTAATTGGTCTTGGACCTACAAAGAACAGAAAAGAATTGTATGAGTGCATAGAAGGAATTTAGGTTGGCAAGAGTATTGGACCACCAGAAATGAACTAATTATTACTCCTAGAAGTGTATGATTGCTCAAAGATGCTTTACAAGGGAACAGCAAGACCTGCAATTTGAGAACAGTTAAAAACTGCTACCCTTATATGGCAAGAGTGTTGAGTTAGGAAAGAAGCGGTTAGGGTTCCAACTCACTTAGAAGTTATTTAATCCCTGAGGGTTATGCCGCTTATACCAGCCCTTACCTGGGAGGGTTGTTTTGATGAACAAATTCTAAAGTACACAGGAAGCTGTTTTGTGAAAGTCATTTGTGGATCTGGTGGAAGGGGGCAGTGGAGAGGATGGTGAATGCCCTCCTGTGGCTCTGGTCGGAAGCAGGGATGGAGGGTATTGAACTCCACCATGTGGACCTGGTGAGCAGTGGCAGTGCAGAGGATGATGGGCTGTAACTTCCAGCAGCTCCTAATCGACCAGAAACCTAGACATGAGCAACGCACACAGATCGCTTGCCTCAAATCTCCAAATTTAAAACAAGTGTGACCAGTGTTTCTCCTTGTGATTCTGTTTTGTCTGTATCCTGAGTTGTTTTGCTGGGAGCAGCTGGTGATTGGAGGTGTGGTGAGACGCAGAGGAAGCCAGACCTTACCACCCAGGATGAAGAAGTGTTGGATAAGGTTTGCCTGGCCACACATCATGGTTCATTTCTAACGTGACATGTAAAACTTCGTGGTATAAAAGTCAGGTTTGGCGGCTCTGAATGGCCCTGAGCCGGGTACCTGGGGACTTAGTTACGTCTTAGTGATACGGTATCGAGTTGATTATGACCCTGTAGCCGTGTTTGCTCTTCTATATCTCTATTCTTTATCATATGATACTTCCTTTTGAAAGTGGCTGGGACCTAACCATGTCACCAAGAAATGACCCTTGTTCTATGGAGTGTGGGTTTTGCTGCCAACATTAGAAATGTTAGACTCTGACTGGTATTACATGTATTTTTCTTGCCTGATAGACTGCCGGCTCCTCGGGCACTGGAACCATGCTCCATTCCATGTGTTCTCCCCTGTGCCTGGCCATAGTAGAGTCATGATAAACACTGGGTGAAGGATTGGATGAATTACCCACTCATGGGTGGGGGAACAGATTGGAGACCCATGAAGTTGAGAAGATGCAAGGGCAGCATGTATTTACTCAGACAAGAGATTTTCAAGAAGTTCCTCACAGGTCCTCATGGAAAAGCCCTAACCTCTGCTGTTGCCTGAACCTTGTAAATCTAAGTGCAGATTTGAGCTGCAGGTCCAGGAGCACAGACTGCTGAAGTCTTCTGTCTGTGCATCTTTCCCTGCTTAGTCTGATTGAAGCATTTCTGGGGAAATAAAATTAAATGAGAAATAGTATAGCTAGATCCCAGGTACTTTTTCATCCTATGGAGAAAGTTGGACTTTGTCCTGAGACTGTGGGAGTTGTTTGGGTTTTGAAGCCAATGATGACATGATCTAAGTTACTAGCTGTGTAGGATGAGACACACGGTGCAAGGCTGCAAGAATGGGGGCCACCGGGAAGCTGCTTCTGAATCCAGAAGAGAAGATGATGTCAGTAAGGGCAGTGGCCACAGGGCTTAAGAGAAGGCAGTGACTTTGGGCAGACTTGGCTGAGATGGGAAAGATGAGAACAGAGGAAGAACATAGAGTTAGTGAGGGTTCAGGCTTGTGTGAGTGTGTGGGTATTGGAAATGAAGATCTGAGAGAGCGTATACTGGGAGAAAAGTAAACTGAGGATGGAGATGCTCAGTCTGAGGCATGCAAGATATGAGGCATCTGTTTGACACCCAAGTAGATGTTCAGAGGACCTTGGGTAGGTATGGACTTAGCAGTCCTTGGCTTGAAGAAGCTACAAGGGTTGTATCACCCAGACCCTGTACATGGAGACCAGGGCTAGCAGCAGCAGGACCTTCTCAGTTTGAAAGCTGCCTATTAATTCTCTTTTACATGAACTTTTGCCTTAGGAAGTTTGTTATTTTTGCCAGCTACTGTACCCACTGAAGCAGCTTCACGTAACTCCTTTTGCATTTGCATGCTTTTTTAACTGTTGTCATCTGAAGTTTGAATAACCATGTAAAAGCAAATGATGCAGCATTTGACACAGCACCTGTGTCATTTTATTATCAATCCGTGGAAGCCACCAAGACCTGACTGCATCATCATTTGTATTCTCGCCTTGGTGCGTTATGTTTTGTGACTGTAAATCAGAGAGGCCCTCAACCTCAGATCTTGTTTGTACACTATCATTCAAGCATAATTATGCCAATTCCATTTATGATAATATATATATATCCTTATGAGTTTAAGGGTCGCCATGAGTCGGATCCGACTCAACGGCACTTGGCTTGGCTTATGCAGTTTAATTTTTCTCTTTCATTTTTGATAACTTAATTGGGATTCTTGGATCTCACTCGTAACCTGATTTAAAATGTACAAATATTTTATCAGCTTGATGGCAGCAGGTTGAGTTTTTGTTTTAAGATATTATGATTGTTTTTACTGAGCTATGTGCTTCAGTTTAATTTGTAAAACTTCTTGTCAAGATGTTTTGCATACCCACATATTACTACCAAAAAGAAATACTGTCTCCTTCAGATGGATAGTGAACATTTATGACAGTAGTTGCTTTTTGCAATGAGAACGTGCGTCTTTTCTCAGCACAGCCCTAACTAGTAAATACTATACCTGAGCTCCAGACCGCACTGGGGAGCTTCAGAACTCATTTCCAGTGATTTGCAAATGACAGTGACTTCACTGAAGTCCTGGAAAATCAGTCCAACTATAACACCACTTCAGGCATATTGGCCTATTTTGGAAGTAAAACTAGACATCACTGTGAACATAAGAGTTTTCCATTTTTTTTTCCCAGTCATGTTTGTGTGCTGGATGTTGATAACACTTGGAATGATAAAATGACCTAGAATAACCAAAGAAACAGTGTGCAAAAGTCGGTCAAGGCAAAGGTATTCAAATGAATCTATCCCTACGTCTCCTATTGCAGCTTCATTTAGGGGTCTGTCTTTCAGAAGCAGCGGGTATAGCATTAATTTCTTAGGAAATGGGAAGTTGTGTTTTGCTAAAACAAAACAAGAAAACCAGAACTATTTGTAAGGCTCTCCGGGATACAAGATACAACTGTTTAGGAAATGCAAGCTTTAAAAATTTCTCCGTTTTGAAAATGTACTTTTGGAGTGGAAAATTTCTAAATATTTTTATTTTAAAACAAAACAAAATTATATGAATATTTGAACCACTTGTATTCAAATATTAAAATAAAACCAGTGAGCAAGCAAACAATAACCATACCGTGAGGAAATCTGGAGCTCTGAGGGGTTGGGGCTGGCAGAGCCCGTACTCTCTGCATCCTTACAGTGGCTTCTCTTCTGGGGGGCCTTTTCAGACATGGTGGCTGGAGGCTTATTTGGTGGTGTTTCTATGTGAAAATAGAAGCCCAGTACCTGGGCCAAAAATGCCTTAAGGCATCAGCTCTTCTTTCCTTTATTAAGCAGTCGGTTATTGTCCAGGCCTTAGACAGTGGGGGGTTGATGGTAGAATCCTTGCCTTTCATCTAGATGACCCTGTTCATCCCATACACCTCATGCACAGCCATCATGTATTTCCTGCCTATTTTCTGTAATTGTAGCTCTTCCAGTTCTTACCTGCTTGGCAGGCCTTTTGACGATCATCTGGTGTAACTCACTGATACCTGTGGCATTCTGCTCTTAATCTACTCCGTGTTGACTGCCTGTTCTGTGTGGACCTTGAGAACTTCCAGTCTGCCTAGGCTTTGATCAGTATTTCTTGCCCTGACCTCACTAGTGTCTACTTCTGCTTTGAAGTTCTGCTTGTTTGTTTTTTTAATCACTGCTTTTTTATAGATATGTGATCCATGTGTTTTTCCAGATCACAAATGCTTGCTGGCTGTGTTCCATCACTTGATCTACCCAGTACTTTTTCAGAAAACTGTGCCATTGGGGTAGAGCAGAACTACCCAATAAAACTTTCAGGAATCGTGGAAATGTTCTACACGTGCTCCATTAATATGGTAGCTCCTAGCCACATGTAGTTGCTGAGCACCTAAAAATGAGCTAGTGGAACTAAGGGACTGAATTTTAAATTTTATTTTATTTTTATTATTTATAGCTTAAATAGCCGTAAGTGGCTAGTGGCTACCATATGCAACAGTGCAGGTATAGATAGACAGTGATTCATAGCAACAAAATTATATTTCATAGAGAATATCTAAAAATAGAACTATTAAAAATTTGTAGCTATAAATATAAGGTTAAAAACCAGTGACTTTAAAGTGGCCTCCAGCTCACAATGACCCCAATTGTGTCAGACTACGATTGTGCTGCATAGACTTTTTGGTAATTTGTTGGTTTGGAAGTAGATCACCAGGCCTTTCTGGTGCTTCTGGGTAGACTTGAGCTTCCAACTTTCTGGTTAGAAGCTGGATATGTTAACCATTTGCACCACCCAGGCACTCCTAAATATAAACTTATACTGAAAAACTTGAACCAAACCTAATGCTGCTGAGCTAATTCTGAGTCTTACTAACCCTATAGGACAGAGTAGAAGTGAACTGGTGACCATTTGGTTAGCAGTCATAGCTCTTAACCTCTATATAACACCAGGGTTTCCTGTAAGCTTTTACTAGCTAGAAAAATTAAATTGGTTGATCAAAGTAAATCTAAAAAATGCTGAAAAAATCCTGAATAGTATGAAAACTAGAATAAAGAAAAGCCTTTTTATGTGGTCCCAGTTCATGGCACTGGTTCACACTACCAGCAGAACACAGAGGTACCAGTGCTGACTGATATGACCATTCCTGTCAAGAGGCCGTCTGCGCCTTACCACTGTGCAGCTGTGTTCTTCTTACATGCTGGCTGCTAGTTCCTGTTAGGAATCTTATTACAAGTAGTAAGCATCTCTTAAGGCAAAATGTGGTCCTGATTAGTTGATTGTGTTACATAGAAAGTGCGCAAGAGGAGAAACTCCAGTTCTGCAATGGAGTAAGGATACAGTAGGGTCTGGCTCCCTGAAACCAGCTCCAGGCAGCAACTACGCCACTAGAGGACCTGGGCTCTCTATTGGCCTTCTGCGCTGCTGGCAACTCTGGTCCTCATCACACACTGGACGTTTCTTCTTCCACACATATTTTGGATCTGTCTCCTTCTCCCCATTGCTGCTCATTGTGGCCTTCGTTCAACACTGATGTTATACTCGAACATACACTGTGATAATGTTGGTCCTATATCCTTTCTGAGCTTGCCAACAAACTTGAAGTACTCCTGATTACTTCCCATTTAAGCCCAACCTGCTTAACATCACATGTAGGAGGTCTCACATTTGGGTCCGGGGTACCCTTCCAGCTTCATCACCCATACATGTCCCGTTCCTCCCCCTATACTAGCTGCACCAAAATTCTCACCACAGGTTCTCCTGAGGCCTCTTCACTTGTTGGTGCTCTGTCCTCCTTTCTCCATTCTGTCATTTCCTTCTCATCTTCTAGGAACTCACCTAGGCCATAAAGGCCCTGTGACTTTTGCAGACAGAATAAAATTGTGACATTCTCTTTGGCTCCTAACTTCTATTACAGCTCTAAAATCTTTGAATGATTATGTGTTTATCCATATCGTTCCAAACTGGGATTCACACATGTCCAGTGGTCCATGAAAGTATACCTGGGGCCCACAGAGCCAAGGGACAAAGCCAGTTCACCTGCCTGTACTAGCTGCTTTATTAAAAGATTTAGGAAAATCTTTACCATGACAAGCAATACTGTACTCTAGAGAATGCAGCCTTCACATGAGTCTTCAAGGTTTTTGTGCTTGAAGGAGGACACTGTGTGCTATGCCCATGTTCCTTGCTGTCTGCCTTCAAGGCTTCATACTGAGCAGCACCAATTTCTGTATCTCTCCTTGTGTGAGCCTTTCAGACTGGCTGGGAGCCATGTCTCTCCTATCTTCATGTTTCCCAGCATCCAGCTCACCACCTAAACCATATTAGTTGCTCCCATACATTTTTGTCAAAGAACCAGCTGTCCAAATGCCTCATTTTCATTTGAAAAATGAGGTTAGACTATATTGTTTTTAATTTAGGTAGTTTTGTCATTGTTTAGATAAATGGCATGAATAGCAACCTTAAGAAGTGTGTATGGTAACTCCATTTGGAAGTAAGAACGTCATGTCTAGTACTTTGAGTTAGGTAAGTGTGTAAAACTAGGTTGCAAATGTTGTTCTCTGAAACAACATAGGTGGAACACCGGTAACCACAAATCCACAGACGTGTAGTTATTCAGGGCTGTAGCTTGAGCCCCATCCTACTTGTACATCCTCTCCTGGTGAGGTGGCCCCCAATGACTAGGCTGCTATTTGTCACCGACTGCGATGGTTCTACCATGGAGTAGCACAAAGATCACAGTGAGAGGGGGATAGAAGGCATGGTTCTCTTTCAGAGATGTAATGCGGGATGTCTGTTGCTTGTTCCCTCATCCCCATAAGCCCTGTAAGGAGATGCAAATATACTTGATTGTTTTAATGGAAGGAAACTGAGTTTCCAGTGTTGACTTTGCAAATTATATGGAGATGTGTGTATAACACATACTTATGCACAGATCCTACATGTTGTTGCTGTTGTTATCAGGTGCTGTTGAGTCTGATCTGGCACACAGCGATACTGTGTATAACAGAACAAAACACTACCTGGTCCTGTGCCATGCCCACGATGGTTTTTATGCTTAAGCCCATTGTTGCAGCCACTGTATCAGTCCATCTTGGTCTTCCTCTTTTTTGCTGACCCTCTGCTTTACCAAGCATGATGTCCTTCTCCAGGGACTGATCCCTCCTGACAATGTGTCCAAAGTATGTAGAGTTGCAGTCGAACAATGGTTGCTTCCAAAGAACACTCTGGCTGTACTTCTTCCAGAACAAATCTGTTTGTTCTTTTGGCAGTCCACAGTACATTCAATATTGTTCTCCAACACCACAACTCAAAGACATCAATTCTTCTGTATAATGCAATTGAAAAGATCATGGCCTAGGTCAGGCACACCTGAGTCTTCAAGATGATATCTTTAGCTTTCAACACTTTAAAGAAGTCTCTTGCACTAATGCATCTCTTGATTTTTTGACTGCTGTTTCCATGGTTGTTGATTGCAAAACCAAGTAAAATAAAATCCATGATAACTTCAGTCTATTCTCTATTTATCATAATGTTGCTTACTTGTCCAATTGTGAGGATTTTTGTTTTCTTGGTGTTGAGGTGCAACCCATGCTGAAGTCTGTGTCCTTTGATCTTCATCAGTGTTTCAAATCCCCTTCACTTTCAGCAAGTAAGGTGATGTCATCTGTATAAGGTAGGTTGTTAATGAGTCTTTATCCAATCCTAAAGCCTCATTCTTCTTTGTATAGGTTAGCTTCTTGGATTATTTGCGGGACACACAGATTGAAATGGTATGGTAAAAGAATACAATCCTTATCATACCTTTCCTGATTTTAAACCATGTGGTTCCCTCTTGTTCTGTTTGAACAGCTGCCTCTTGATCCATGTACAGATTCCTCATGGGCACATTTACGTGTTCCAGAATTCCCATTCTCTTCACAGTTATCCATAATTTGTTGTGATACACACAGCTGAATGCCTGTGCATAGTCACTAAAACATAGGTAAACATCTTTCTGGTAGATCCCACATACTCATGTATGTTTCACTCATCTAGTATTTATTGAGTGCTCATTATGTGTCGGACCCTGAGCTTAATATGGGAATTCAATATTGCTCAGTCAGACTTGGTTCTTGATTTCTTCAGAAGAAAAGCAAACCCTTAGTAAAGGACCACAGTTTCTATTGGAGTAAGTACTATGGAGAAAATGGGCTTTCACAGAAGAGCTAGAGAGAGAAATACCATCAAACTCTGGGCCCTACAACCATTCTGACTGGGATCATAACAGAGGTTCCCAGACAGAGCTGGAGATAAATGTAGAACAAAATATCCATTTCACAAAATAGACTTACTAGCCACACAGCAACTGGAGGAACTCCTCCTGTGACTATCGTTCTAGGATGCCCTTCTGACCTAGGGCTGAAACCATCCATCCCCAAGACCACCTTTCAGCCAAACAATAGACAAGCCCCCTAAAATAGACAGCAACATCTGCGTTACATAAAACAGTCAGTTACATGAGATTACAAAGGTATATTTTCCCAAAAGCAAAGATGTAAAGGCAGGAAAGGGTGAAAAAAAATCAGGTAACAAGGAAATGAGGAACTCAGAGCAGAAATGAGTTGAGTGCTGACGCATTATGGGGAATGAAACCAAGGCCATGAAACACTTTGTGTACAGACTGTCAAATGAGAATCTAATTTGCTCTGTAAAGTTTCACCTAATGCAATTTAAAAAAGAAAAAAAAGGTAGCATGGAGCCTAGCAACATGCGCTATTCTTGGAGGGACACCTCTGGCAAGAAGTCTGGGAAACTGAGCCACCAGTGTAAGTCAAATAGAAGTGTGTCTTCACATTTGTTCTAGGTTCAGGAAGAGGGGAATAAGGAAATAAAATGAGACCAAATCTTTCCTTAAAACATGATGCTGACAATCTGGAGAACTATGACCTCGTTTGGAATGAATTTGGTCTTGGAAGAGCAAGCATGTGAAGGAAGCGTAACTTGCCCTAGAATACAGAGGCAGAGAGAAGACTGGAACGATGAGCCTTGGTCCAGTGCCAGCAAGACCCAGAAACAGTAGAACATAGGAGGTGCTGCTGGCACTTGGTGCTTTTGGAAGCTGCCGGGAGAAGGGGTAAATTGTGGAGCCCAACAGGAATACTTCTAGTGCTGTGACAGGAGGGGACTGGGCTCTTTGGACTGGAGGCCTCAATTGGTCTTGGACAGGAAGGTGGAAAGTAAGAGACAATGGGCAAGAACTGCATATGCCAGGGGCCAGGGCCTACAGAAGGGGCCAGTAGACAGGCTGAAGTGTGATGACAGCCAGAGCCCAGTACACAGGCTGCGTGCTTTCAACATGAGCTAGCACAATAAAACGAGGCTTCACATGAGACCAATCTGCACAGCACACCGCTGGATGCTAGACTTCCCTCCCGTGGCCATTGTGCTCAGATCTGAACTAAAGCAATGTCTGGGAGACAGGCTGGAACAGGGAAACTAGAAGAGGCCTTGATTCCACGGCCTCTTTGTCTGTGACGGCAGACTTCTTCAGATAGCAGTGGTGATGGGGAAAAGTTACCTGTTTCTTGAGGGTGACTTGAGGCTTGCTCATTCCATCAGGAGAACTGGGCTGTGACCCTGAAGGAGTAAAGGAAGATTCATACATTTCTTAGTTTCAAGGCAAGTAAATGTTTATTATGACTGAGCATAACCCCGAGTTACCTCTTCTCTTGTGAGCATTGCATCAGGTGACCCCCAGTTTCGTAGCCAGGTTATAAGGATGATCTCACTGTTCCACATTATGTAATTACCACTTACTTACTATTTTTGTTACCTGTAAGTCTTCATATCAAATTATTTATTTAGGAATTATGTAATAATTACAAATTTCAGATAATTTGTGAGCTTCATTTGGCTTCTGATAGTATTGAACCAGAGATTATAATTTACCTTTAAGGAGAAAAATGTTGAAGATTTGCTCTGTCACAACTTTTTACTTAACCCAAGCTTAGAAAAGGAGCCTAGTTTTTAAGCAGCTTTGTGGGACATAATTCATATACATTGAACTGTTGATATATAAAGTATAAAATTTAATATTTTTGACAGATGTATACCAGTAGAAAGTATGAAACTTGGAAAATATGAAGTCATCAAAAATGAACTGAAACATAAAGATCCATATCTTAAGTATCAGTGGGATGAAATGGGCTGGCATTGGCTGTTTTGAATCAGATAATCATGGGGTCTGCTAAGCCAGGAGGAACCCTGGTGGCACAGTGATTAAGAGCTCAGCTGATAACCGAAACCTCAGCAGTTCTAATCCACCAGCCACTCTTGGAAACCATACTAGGCAGTTTTCTCTTCTGTGGTTGTTATGAGTCAGAATCAGTTGATAAGAATGGATTTTTGGCAGGGGTAGGAGGCTATGTCAAGAATAACAAGTTGAAGAAGAATGGCACCACATTTGTCATCAAAAGTGGCATTTCAAGATCAACCCTACAGTACAGCACTGTCAGTGCTAGGATAATATCCATTAGCTTGCAAGGAAGAGCAGTTAATAGGACTGTTACTGAGATTTATATACCCACCACATATGGCAAAGATAAAGAAATTGCAGATTTTTACAAACTTTAGCAATCTGAAATTGATCAAACATGCAGTCAAGATGCATTAATAATTATTGGTGATTAGAGTGCAAAAGTTGGAAACAAAGAAGAATCAACCCCAAAATCACTGCCACTGAGTCAATTCTGACTCACAGTGATTCAGTAGGACATAGTAGAACTGCTCCATAGGGTTTCCAAGGAGTGCCTGGTGAATTGGAACTGCTGACTTGTTGGTTAGCAGCCATAGCTCTTAATCACTATGCTACCAGGGTTTCCAAGGAAGGATCAGTAGTTGGAAAATACGGCCTTGGTGATAGAAATGATACTAGAGATCACATGATCAAATTTGGCAAGACCAGTGACTTTTTAGCAGCATAAGTGATCTGTGTATACAGTGCAATCTCAATACAAATCCTGATGTCATTTTTTAATGAGATGGAGAAACAAATCACCAACTTTGTTTGGAAAAGGAAGAAACTCAGGAGAAGTAAAGCACTACTGAAGAAGAAGAACACTGTGGGAGGCCTCACGCTACCCCACCTTAGAAATTGTTACACTGCCACAGTAGTCAAAACAGCCTGTAACTGGTGCAAATAGAGATGTGTAGACCAACTGAACTGAGGTGAGACCCCAGTGATGTCACCACCCTCTTATGAACAGCTGATATTCAACAAAGGCCCTAAGATTGTAAACTGAGATAAAAAGTCTCTTTAACAAATAGTATTGGCAGAATTGGCTTTCCATCTGCAAATAAAAAACTGAAACAAGACCCATATCTGACATCTTAAACAAAAACTAACTCAAAATGGATCAAAGACCTAAATATCAAACCTAAAACATTAAAGATAATGCAAGAAAAAAATAGGATCAATGATGGAAGTTCTAATCACAGCTGAGACAGACTTCAAAAGCTGGCAGTAAAAGCACAAACAACAGAAGAGAAAATAGATAAATGGGAACTACTAAGAATCAAACACTTTTGTTCAACTAAATATTTTGTCAAAAGAGTTAAACAACCACCTACAGAAGAGAAAAAAAATAATTGACAACTACGTGTCAGACCAACGTCTGATCTCCATAATCTACAAGGTACTGCAAAATATCAACAGCCAAGCCAAGTGTCATTGAGTCAGATCTGAAAAATATCAACAAGAAAAGTGTAAATAACCCAATTAAGCAATGGGTACAGGAGATGGACATACACACGAAGAGGATATCACAGTCACCAAAGGGGATATCCAGGCAGGAAACAGGCACATGAGGAAATGTTCATGTTCAGTAGCTATTAGAGAAATCCAGATCAAAACAACAATGAGATACCATCTAACCCCAACAAGGTTGACCATAATCCAAAAAACACAAACCAACACATGCTGTAGAGGCTGTGGAGAGATGAGAACTCTCCTACACTGCTGGTGGGATTGTAAAATGATACAACCTCTTTGGAAAGCAATTTGGCACTTCCTTAAATAGCTAGAAATAGACATACCATTTTATCCAGTAATACTACTGCTTGGACTATACCTGCAGAAACAAAGGCTGTCACATGAATGTTTATTGCAGCACAGTCCACAGTAGCAAAAAAAATGGAGTCAACCCACGTGTGCATCAAAGATGAATGGATAAAACAAACTATGGTACATATACTCAATGTAACACTATGCAATGATAAAGAACAATAATGATTTTAGGAAGCAGCTCATAAACTGGTTTCAATTGGAAGACATTATGCTGAGTGAAATCAGTCAGCAGTGAAAAGACAAATACTGTATGAGACCCCTGCTATAAGGACTTAAAAATAGACTTAAGTACAGAGGAAAAGACTCTTTAATGGCTGCAAGAGTGGGGAGAGAGCGCGAGGGTTGGTCATAGATTAGATAGATGACAGAAATTTGGTTAGGTGAAAGCAGTGACAGCACACAGTAGGAAGTAAATCAACTGGACTTCACCATAAAACGAAAGCTCTTGTAGTCAACCTAATATTTATTACAAGAATAGAGTAGCAGGGGTGGGAGTCTGGGGATTACACTTTGGGGGAACATTGAGACCAGTTGGCGTAACTAGCCTATTGCTAAAAGATTCTTCTGCACCCTATATTGGTGAGTGGCATCTGGGGTCTTAAAAGCTAGCAAGCTGCCCTCTGAGGTACACCAAATGGTCCCAACTCATCCAGAACAGATGACCAAGAACAACAAAGACACGAGGAAAAAAGAGCTCAAGAGACAGAAGGACCCATGTGAATGGGACACTATATCAACATGTGACCAGAAGAACCAGACTGTGCCCAGCCACCACCAAAGACATCAGTGATGGGGTACACAATGTAGAGTCCCTGTGACAACTTGAGAAAAAGAGGGATGCAGCTCAAAAACTCTACTAAAAGACCAGAACGGATGGTGCAATGGCCTGGAGGATCCCCTGGGAGCATGACGCCTTTACCTGCTGTTGTCCCTGTCCAGAAAACACTAATGAAGTCAACTCTTTGGACAGTAATGGACTGGACTCGGGGACACAGTGTGACCATATGGTGTGTATACTTTATGGTTCTATGCATTTATAGGAGGTTGCCCTGCTGGTCTCTTTCTAGATGGGAGAGAAGAGAGTGGAGAGGAGGGGACAGGCATTTAAGAGGATACTAGAAGTATAGAATGAAAAGGAGAACGTTCTTTCACTGGGCAAGAAGAGCAGAAGGAGCTGCAGATAGGCAGGTATGCAAAATGCATTTGGATAGTATACTTTCACTTTATCACAATTAAAAAAATCATCCAAATGAAGAGTATTTGCGGCAGTTACTGAATGCAGAATACATAAGATTAATATTTAGTACTCTTGAAGAGATCAGGTAAAATGCAACAGATCATGATGATGAATTGAACAGGGTACAAGCAACCATAGACAGCAGTCAGAAATTCAGAAGATTAACAAGATTTCAGAATTAGACAATTCAGTAGAAAGTCAAAAGAACAGAGCTGAGGTAATGGACATCAGACTTGGTGGGATTGAAGACAAAGTATTTGGCACCAATGTATTTGAGGAAAAGTCAGATGAAAGAATTTTTTAAACTGCATTATGTGAGACTCCATCGAGGAGAATAATCTACAAATGACTGGAGTACTAGAACGAGAAAGGATAACAGAAAATACTGAGAGAATTGTTGAAGATTAGTTGACAGAAAACTTCTCTGATATACTGAGTGATGAGATAGTATCTATTGAAGATACTCATTGAAGTCCACACAAGATAGATCCCAAAAGAAACACAGCAGGACATATTATAATCAAACTTGCCAAAACACTGAAAAAGGGGAAAGTGGAGTTGTCATTATGCAAAAGACAAGAACATTATAACAAAAAAGAGGGACTAGAAAAATGTAGTTATAGATCTTTAATATGGAAAGGAAGTCAAGGTGATACCAACAAATAAAAGGCTGGCTTAAATTTAGAAAAATAGGGGTATATATTAAGGTAACCAAAAAGGAAATTAATAATCCTATATATCAGAATTAGAAACAATAATAAAGCCATAGCAAATACAAAATGAACAACAAGGAAAATAGTAAAAGAGAATACATAAAGAAAAACATCTCAGCACAGAAAATTAAGTGAAATAAAGAATCTATCATCAGGGTACAAAAAAGGGGCATCAAAATAACAGCACTAAACTCATACCTATCCATAATTATGATGAATGTAAGTGGACTGAATACACCAATAATGAGACAGAGTAGTAAAGTGAGTAAAAGAACATAATACATCTGTATGCTGCTTATAAGAGACACACTTTAGACTTAAAGGCACAAAACAGCTAAAACTCAAAAGACAGAAAAAATATGTGTATCAAGCAAACAACATTCAAAAAAGAGCAGGAGTGGCAATATTAATTTCTGATAAATAAACTTTAAAATCCACAACGGATAAGAAAAGATGCTATATAATGATTAAAAGGTCAATACACCAGGAGGACATAACTATAATAAATACTTGTGTACCCAGTGACAGGGTTCTGAGATATATAAAACTAACAGCATTTAAGAGAGAAATAGACAACTCCACAATAATAATAGGAGATGTTAACACACCACTTCTGGTGAAGGAAAAAGCGTCCAGAAAAAGCTCAGTAGAGACATGGAAGATCTAAATGCCACAGTCAACAAACTTGACCTCATAGACATATACAGAACATCCTACAGTAGTGATGTATGCTTTATTTTCCAAAGCATATGGAACATTCTCTAGAATAGTCTACATATTAGGCCATAAAGCAAGTCTTAACAGAATCCAAAGTATTAAAATATTGCAAAGCATTTTTTCTGACCATAAAGCCATAAAAGCAGAAATCAACAGAAAAAAACACATGGCAATTGAACACCTTCCTGAAGAACTACTGGGCTATAGGAAAAATGAAGCACAGGATGAAGAAATTCACAGTCAAGTAAGAATGGAACCATATACTACTGGACCTTTGGGACACAGCAAAAGCTGCGCTCAGAGGTGAATTTATAGCAATATACGTATGCAAAAAGAAGGGCTGAAATCAAAACATTCACCCTCTGACTTGAACAAGTAGAAAGAGAACAGTAAAAGAAGCTCTTGGGTGCTGAAAGAAAGCAAATAATAAAAATTAGAGCAAAACTAGATGAATTAGAGACTAGAAAAGCAATCGAAAGAGTTAACAAGACCAAAAACTGGTTCTTTGAAAAGATTAAACCATTGGTCAAACTGATGGACATGAAGTAAATGACCCAAATGAGAAATTATATGGGCTGTATCACCACAGACAAAACTGATATTTAAAAAATCATAACAAAGTACTGTGAAAAATTGTACTCTCATTTGAAAACCTAGAGGAAATGGACAAATTTTTAGAAGTACACTAAGTACCTGTACTACCACAAACAGAAGTAGAACAACTAAATAAACCTGTAACAAAGAAGAAGAGATTGAAAAGGTAATTTAAAAAATCCTGACCAAAAAAATAAAAATCCCTGGCCCTGACAGCTTTGCTGGAGAAGTCTACCTTTCAGAGAAGAGTTAGCGCCACTGTTACTGAAGGTATTTCAGAGCATAGAAAAGGATGGGATACTCCCAAATTCATTCTGTGAAGCTAGCTTAACCTGATACCAAAACCAGCTAAAGACACCAGAAAAAAAGGAAAATTACAGACCAGTATCTCTCATGAATTTACATGTAAAAAGCTCAACAAAATTCTAGCCCATAGAATTCAAAAACATATCAAAAAATAATTCACCATGACCAAGTGGGATTCATACCGGGGATGCAGGGATAATTTACCATGAGAAAAATAACCACATAAATGAAAAAGTAATAAAAATTAAGAGCCACATGATTTTATCAGTTGATGCAGGAAAGGCATTTGACAAGTCCAATATCGATTCATGTTAAAAATTCTCAGCAAAATAGGAATAGAAGAGAAATTCCTGAACATAATAAAATGCATGTATACAAACCCAACAGCGTCTTAAATGGAGAGAATCTGTAAGTGTTCCTCTTGAGAATGGGAACCAGACAAGCCTACCCTTGGTCACCACTTTAACACCATGCTAGAAGTTCTAGCCAGTGCTATTAGGCTATAAAAAGAATTAAGGGCATCCAGATTAGTAAGGAAGAAGTGAAAGTATCTCTATTTGCAGATGATGTAATTTTATGCACAGAAAACTCCAAAGAATCCACACATATACACACACACACGCACACAAAAAAAAAACCTAGAATAGAAGAGTTCCAGAAAGCATCAAGATATAAGATAAACATACAAAAACCAGTTGTATTCTTCTACATGAAGAAAGAGAATGTCAAAGAGGAAATCACCAAATCACCGTCATTTATAATAACCTACCTAGAGCAGATGAAAACCAAAAACATCAAAGACATCAGGAAAATAATGAGCCCAAGAGATAGAAGGGTCCATGTGATTGGGAGACTACATCAACACGAGACCATAAGACCTAGATGGAGCCTGGCCACACCAAAGGTAGCCCTGTCAGGGAACACAGTGTATAGTTACTGATGTGACACGAGAAAAATGGTTGCACAGATCAAGAACTCTATTACTGGGCTAGACATGATGGTCCAACAGCCTGGAGGGTCCCTTGAGAACATGGCCCCCAGACTTCCTGCTAGCTCAGAATTGAGACCAGTCCTGAAGCCAACACTTCAAAGACTGGACTAGATTAAGGGGTACAGAGTGATGCAGGTGGTGTGTATACTTTATGGCTTAATGTATATTTGAGACTGTCCAACTGGCCTGTCTTGAAAGGAGAGAGGAGAGGTTGGAGAGGAGAGGACAGGGATCAGTTGAGTGGATGTTGGAAGTAAAGAGTGGAGGAGATGAGTGTGCTGTAACAGGGTGAGGAGAACAGATGGAGTTGCATAGAGGCAGGTTCTCAGGGTTTTGTATGGCAAATTGACTTGAATTGGAAATTTCACTTAATCACAATAAAAAAATTTGAAAAATATCATTTGTAGTAGCTCCCAAGAGAGTAAAATACTTAGTAGTAAATCTAACCACACGTGTAAAAAGACCTATACTGAGGAAAGTATAAGACATTCTGCAAGAAACCAAAAGAGACCTACGTAAGTGGAGAAACCTACATTGCTCATGGATAGAAGACTCAATATCATGAAAATGTCTATTCTGACCAAAGTGATCCACAGATACAATGCAGTCCCAATCCAGAGTCTAGTGGCATTTTAAAATCAGATGTAGAAGCAAATCACCAACTTCATATGGAAGAGGAAGGGCCCCCAGATAAGTAAAGCATTACTGAAGAACAACAAAGTGGGAGACCTCATACTACCTGACTTTAGAACCTACTACACCAACATGGTGGGCAAAACAGCCTGATACTGGTACAAAAACAGATATATAGATCAGTGGAGCAGAACTGAGAATCTAGATATTATCCATCTATGAGCAGTTGATGTTCGATAAAGTTCCAAAGTCCATAAACTGGGGAAAAGATAGACTCTCTTTAACAACTGCTGTTGGCATAACTGGCTATCCATCTGGGAAAAAGCAAAACAAGATCCATGTCTTATGCAATGCACAAAGTGGAACAA
Organism: Heterohyrax brucei; assembly: GCA_028571685.1. Classification (NCBI taxonomy): domain Eukaryota; kingdom Metazoa; phylum Chordata; class Mammalia; order Hyracoidea; family Procaviidae; genus Heterohyrax; species Heterohyrax brucei. Next base: position 46,334,201 of record CM053152.1, read on the forward strand.
ATACCTAAGTATAAAATCTAAAACAATAAAGATCATGGATGATGAAAACAAGGATAATGCTGGGAGCCCTGATACATGACATAAATAAAAAACATCACTGATAGTGTACAAACACCAGAAGAGAAAATAGATAAGTGGGAACTCCTAAAAATCAAAGACTTGTGCCCATCCAGAGACTTCACAAAAAGAATAAAAAGTTAACCTACAGACTGGGGAAAGAAATTGACTACAACAAATCTGACCAGCTTCTTATCCCTGAAATCTATAAGGTACTGCAAAACCTCAACAACAAAAAGACAAATAACCCAGTGAAAAAATGGACAAAGGATATAAATGGTCACTTGACCAAAGAAGCCAGTCAAGCTGCTAACAGATACATGAGGAAATGCTCAGGATCACTAACCATTAGACAAATGGTTAATCAGAACTTCAAAGAGATACCATTTCATTCCATCAAGGCTGTCATTAATCCAAAAAACACAGAACTAAGTGTTGGAGAGGTTATGGAGAGACTGGGGATACTTATACACTGCTGGTGGGAATGTAAAATGGTAAAATCACTTTGAAAATCGATTTGGCATTTTAAAAGCTTGTTATAGAAATCCTGGAGGATCCAGCAGGCCCACTCCTTAGAATATGTCCTAGAGAAATAAGAGCTGTCACATGAATAGACACTTGCTCACCAATGTCTATTACAGCATGGTACACAATAGCAAAAAGATGGAATCAACTTACGTGTCCATCAACAAATGGCTGGACAGTGGAATACCACACAGTGTTAAAGAACAATGATAAATTTGTGAAACATAACATGGAGGAATCTAGAAAGCAATGTGCTGAGTGAAATTAGTTGCAAAAGGACACACACTGTATGAGACCACTATTATAAGAACTCAAGAAAGGGTTTAAACACAGAAGGAAACAGTCTTTGATGGTTATGATGGTGGGGAGGGAGGGAAAAGTGTAGTCACTAATTAGTAGAAAAGAGTTATTTTAGGTGAAGGGAGGACCAACACACAGTAGGGGCTAAGTCCGGGCAACTGGACTAAACCAAAAGTTAAGAAGTCTCCTAAATACAACCAGACTCTTCAAGTGGCAGAGTATTAGTAGCAGGGTCTGGGAACCATGCTTTCAGGGGACATCTAGATCAGTTGGCATAACCAAGTTCATTAAGAAAATGTTCTGCATCCCACTTTGATGAGTGGTGCCTGGAGTCTTAAAAGATAACAAGCAGCCATCTAAGGAGCATCATTTGGTCCCAGCCTGTCATGGATTATATTATGTCCCCCTAAAAATGAGTAAATAATTTGACTGGGCCATGATTCCCAGTATCACAAAACTCCCTCAATTTTGTGATTTTCCTGTGCTGTAAATCCTAATCTCTGCTCATGGTTAATAGACTGGATTACATTAAAGAGGATTAGAGTGGGACTGTAACACTCTTCCAAAGGTCACCTCCCAGTTCCAATGTAAAGGGAATTTCGCTGGAGTGTGGCTTGCACCACCTTTTAGCCTTTTATCCTACAATGGATAAAAGGAAAGAGATGCAAGCAGAGAGTGGGAACCTCATACCATCAAGAAAGCAGTGCTGGGAGCAGAGCCTGTCCTTCAGACCTGACTTTCCTGTGCCAAGATGCTCTCAGACCACAGAAAGACTAATGCAACACAAGGACCTTCCTCCAGAGCTGACAGACAGAGTACGTTACCCTGGAGCTGGCACCCTGAGTTCAGACTTACAGCCTCCTGGACTGTGTAAAAATAAGGTTTTCTTTGCTAAAGCCACCCCATTGTAATATTTCTGTTAGAACAGTACCAGATGACTAAGCCACAACCCAGCTGGAGCAAAGCAGAATGAAGACAATGAAAATTCTTCAAAATATTGGGAAAATATGAACCCAAGAGACAGAAAGCACCACGTAAACCAGAAACAACATCAGCACGAGACTAGAAGACTGGATGATGCCCAGCTACCAGCAGTGACTGCCCTGACAGGGAACTCAACAGAGTCCTGGATGGAGCAGGAGAAATGGGAGGAATCGAACTCAAACTTCAATAAAAAGACCAGACTTGGTAGTCTTAACAGACTGGAGGGTCCCCAGGAAACATGGCCCCTAGACTCTCTGTTTGCCCAGAATTGAAAGCATTCCCAAGGCCAACTCTTCAGACAAAGATTAAAATGATATTGGTGAAGAGTGTGCTTCATAGCTTAGGTAGATACAGGAGACTAACAGGGCAGCTCCTGTCCAAAGGTGAGAGAAGGCAGATAGGAATAGGAGCTGGTTGGATGGACACGAGAAATACAGGATGGAGAGGAGTGTAGCTGTCACTGTGGTGGTAGGGTTACATAGCAATGTGCGTGTAAGTGTTTGTAGGAGAAACTGACCTATCTTGTGAAGTTACACTTAATACAAAAGAAGCAAACATCATTAAAAGGACAGGAAAGAAAGCAAAGACTAAGATAGTTGCTAGAAGAGACTGAAACTTGCTGTTGAACTGCTGTAGCTAAAGTGAACAGGAGAAGTGATCACACAAAAGAACTGAAGAGAAGGGTTCAGAGGGCAGTTCTAAAAGATAAAGCTTTAGAAATGAAATATACGAAGACTTGGCGTTAAAAAACTAAGACTACACTCAGCATTTCTCAAGCCGAAAGAACTAAAGAAAAAATTCAAACTTTAAGTTGCAATATTGAAGGATTCTGTAGGCAAAATACCGAACAAAGCAGGAAACATCAAAAGAAGATGGAATAAAAATGCACGTACCAAAAAGAATTGATTGGCATCCAGCCGTTTGAGGAGGTTACAATATAAGCAAGAACTGACAGTGTTGATGAAAGAAGTCAAAGCTGCATTGAAGGCACTGGTGAAAAGTAAGTCTCCAGGAATTGACAGAATACCAATTTAGATGTTTCAACAAAGGGATACAGCGCTAGAGACGTCTGTGCCAAGAAATTTGGAAGATGGCTATCTGCTCAGCTTACTGGAATGTGCACACTCTGAAGAAAGGTGACCCAACAGAATACTGAAATTATCAAAAAGTATCATTAGTATTACACATTAAATTTTGATGACAATTATTAGAAACAATGCATTGACAGCAATATAGTTCTTGCAGTTCCCTGTTGATGTATTGCTGTCAGTGTATAGTTTCAAGCCAGATTCAGAAATGAATGTGGAGCAATGGATATTGTTGCTGATGTGAGATGGATCTTGGCTGAAAGCAGAGAATACCTGAAAGATGTTTACCTGTGTTTTCTTGACTTGCAAAGACATTCAGCTGTGTGGATCATGACAAATTACGGATAACATTGCAAAGAATGGGAATCCCAGGATACTTAATTGTACTCTTGTGGAACTTATACATAAACCAAAAGGCAGTCTTTCGGGCAGAACAAGGGGATAATGTGTGATTTAAAATCAGGAAAGATGTGTGTTAGGGTTGTATCTTTTCACCATATGTACTCAATCTGTATGCTGAAAAAATAATCTGGAAAGCTGGACTGTAGAAGAAAAACTCAGCATCAGGACTGGAGAAGACTCATTTATTTGTTGTATGCAGATAACATTACCTAGCTTGCTGAAAGAAAAGAGTATTTGAAGCACTTAATGATGAAGATTAAAGACTCTGGCCTTCAGTATGTGTTACTCCTTGTTGTAAAGAGAAATCTTCACAACTGGACCAACAAGCAAAATAACTGGGTGAAAAGATTATAGTTGTCTTAAGATTTCATCTTACTGGAGTCCACATCAGAGCCCATGGAAGCAGCAGTGAAGAAATCAAACAGTGCATTACATTAGGCACATCTACTGCAAAAGACCTCTTTAAGATGATTTTTTAAAAAAGTCACTTTCTGGACTAAGGTGCATCTGACCCAAGCCATGCATGGCATTTTCAGTCACCTCATATGCATGTGAATGTTGACAGTGAATAAAGAAGACCAAAGAAGAATTGATGTCTTTGAATCATGGTGTTGGTAAAGAGTACTGACTATACACCATGGACTGCTGGAGGAATGAACAAGTATATCTTGGAAGAAGTATATCCAGAGTGCTCCTTAGAAATGAAGATGGCGAGACTTCATCTCACTTTGGACACATTATCAAGAGCGGCCGGTCCCTGGAGAAAGACATGATCTTGGTAAAGTAGAGGGTCAGTAAAAAGAGGAAGACCCTGTCACAGATTGAACTGTGATGCCCCCTAAACTATGTGTCAGCTTGTCAGTTTCATGATTCCCAGTATTGTGTGACTGTGCACCGTTTTGTGATCTGATACGATTTTGCTATGTGATATAAATCCTAACCTCTAAGATGTTAATAGGGCAGGATTAGACTCAGTCATATTAATGAGGCAGGGCTCAATCTACAGGACTAGAATGTATGTTAAATTAATCTCTTTTGAGCTATGAAAGAGAGAAGCAGACGGAAAGGAGAGGCACTTCCTACCATAAAGAATGAAAAATCAGGAGGAGGGTTAGGGTTAGGGTCCCTGCTCTGAGAAGCTCCAAGACCAGGGGAAAATTGATAACAAGGACCATCCATCAGAACCAACAGAGAGAGAAAGCATTCCCATTGAGATGGCACCCTGGATTTGGACTTTTAGCCTCATAGATTGTGAGCAAATAAAATTCTCTTTGTTAAAGCCATTCAGTTACGGTATTTCTATTATAGCAGCACTAGGTAACTAAGACAGCCCTCAATGAGATGGATTGACACTCTGGCTCCGATAGTGGGCTGAAACATAGCAGCGATTGTGAGAATGACACAGGATCACACACTCTTTTGTTCTGTTGTATGTAGGATCACTAGGAACTGGAACTCATTTCCTGACACCCAACAGCAATACCTGACAACATGCCAGTGAAGCCATCCCCCCAGTGAAGATAATCAATACATCTGCTACCTCCAAGTGTTTCTCATACCCCTGTGGGGCTCCTGCTGCTCTTCCCCATCTCTAGACAACCACTTACCTGCTCTATGTCCTTATATATTAGTTTACATTTTTCAGATATATATAGAAATGGAATCATGCAGTTTGTACTTTTTTCTTTTTCTTTTCTTTTTTTTGGTGAAGGGATCTGGCTCTTATTTAGCATAATTTCAAATTTATGCATATTATGTGATTCAGTCATTTCATTGCAGATTTCATTATATGAGTATATCATAATTTGTTCATTGTGTTGTCTGTTCAGCTGTTGATATACATTTGAATTGTTTCACTTTTTGCTATTACAAATGAAACTGCTATGAACATTTGTGTACAATGCCTTTGTGTAGACAGATTGTTTCATTTCTCTTGGATAAAGCTTTGAATGAAGTGGCTGAGTCTTAGGAGAGGTGTATGTGTATCTCCTTAAAATTGCAAAACCATTTTGCAAAACAGTTGTACTGTAGCAGTGTCTGAGTGTTCTGCTTGCTCTGCTTCCTCATCAGTGTTGGGTGGTGTCAGTCTTTTTTACTTTTAGCCGTTCTAATAAGCTGTATAGTGGCATCTCATTATGGTTTTAATACTCATTTCCCTAGTGATTAAATGATGTTGAGCATCTTTTTGTATGCTTATTAGACATAAACGTATCACCTTTGGTGAAGTGTTTGTTCAAATCTTTTGCCTATTTGTAAATTAGATTTTCTGTTTCTTACTGAATTTTAAGAATTCCTTACTGTGGATACAAGTCCACTATCAAATATGTGATCTGCAAATATTTTCTCTCATTGTGTGGCTTGTCTTTATTTAAAAAAAGACTTTCCATTCTTTTGGTAGTGCGTCTCAAAGAACAGAAGTTCTTAATTTTGATAAAGTCCAGTTTAACAAAGTTTTATAAGTCATGCTTTTAGTGTTATAGCCAAGAACTCTGTTGCGAATCCAAGGTCACAAATGTTTTCCCTTGTATTTCATCCTGAAACTTTTATAGGTTTAGGTTTTACACTTCAGTTTAATTCTATTTTGAGGTAATTTTTTTAATGTGGTACAAGGTCTGGACTGCAGTCCCATTCATTCAAAGACTCTCCTTTTCTCACTGCATTTCCTTTGCATCTTTGCCAAACGTTGGTTGACCTGATGCCAGAGGAGAATAGGGAGTTACTGCTGAAAGGGTGCTGAGTTTCTGTTGGGGTGATGAACAGCTTTTGGAAATGGATAGTGCTGATGGTAGCATAATGTGGTGAATGTAATGAATGTCACTGAATTGCTTACATAACAAGTGGTTAAATCAGCAAACTTTTTGTTACATACATTTTGTCACAGTAAAATGAAAAAAAAATCTAATGAATCTATACCAAAAAATAAAACCAATTGACCATATAGGTGAATTTCTGAACTCTATTTGTTTTCATTGATGTGCTTGTCTCTGTTGACACCAATAACACACTGTCCTGGTTAGTGAAGATCTCTAAGAGTAGTGCTCTTCAATTTTGTTCTTCTTTTTCAAAGATATTGGCTATTCTGAGTCCTTTGCATTTCAACATAGATTTTAAAATCAATTTGTCGCTATCTAAAAATCCTATCCTAAGATTTTGACTGAAATTGTGGGGTTTTTTTAATTTTTTTTTTTGTTGTTGTTGTTATTATGACTGAGTGAAAATGTACATTCCCATATAAATTTATATACCCACTTATATGCAGCTTCCACTGTTCTCCCTGCCCAGCGGCAGCACACTATTCCTCTCTGCTCCATACATGTCTCATCCTCCCAACAGTCTCCTTTCCCCTCCTCTCCACACACTCCCCTTACTCCAGCCAGAGGTCAGCAGGATGATATCCTGTAGATGCAGAGAACCATAAAGTGCATCCAATATATGGTCACTCTGCGTCACCAAGTCCAATCCATTCCTGTCCGAAGAGTGGACCTTCGTTATGATTTATGGGCAAGGGCAGTATCAGGTCCAGAGACCATGCCCCTGGGGGAACCCCAAAGCCGTTGGACCATCAATTGCAATCTTTTAGTGGAGATCTTAGGGTGCACCCCTTTTTATTCTTGTGTTGCCAGTGAGACTCAGCTTAGTGAGCTCCATCGTGGCTATCGCTGGTGGTGGCCAGGCACCATCCGGTTCTTGCGATCCCATGTCTATGTAGGCACCCACTCATGTGGGTCTCTCTATCTTCTAGGTTGTCTTTACTGCATGTCATTTTGGTCCTCGGTGAGCATCCGTTCCTGGTGAGTTGGGACCATTTGCTGTGCCCTCGGATGGCAGCTTGGCAGCTTTTAAGACCCCAGACGCCACTCACCAATATGGGGTGCAGAGAGCCCTCTAAGCAAAATGCTAGCTGTGCCAATTGGCCTCTATTTCACCTAAGAATATGGTCCCTGGTCCCCTGCCCCAGTTACTCTGTCCTTGGAATATTCGGTTAAGATGGAAAGAGTATTCAAGTTATGTTGAAGTCCACTTAATATTGTTCTTGTTTCTAATATATGCTATCACCGATTTCACCCAACCAAATTTCTATCAACTATCTAATCTAAGCCCTCCCCCTCTCGCCCTCCCTACCTCCCCTCCCTTGCAGCCATCAAAGAGTTTTTCTTCTATACATAAGTCTGTGAAATTGTGTTTAATCTGTAGATCAATTTGGGGAGAATTGACACCATAAAAATATTTGAGTCTTTTGAACCATGTGCACGTCATGTATCTTCATTTATTAAGGTCTGCTGTAGTTTTTTTTATAGGAAAGTTTCGTAGTTTTCACTGACAGGTCTTACATATATTTTGGCATAATTGTCCCAAGCATTCTATATTTTGGATGCTCTTGTAAGTATACTTGTTTTTGTTCTGATTTCTGATTTTTCATAGATAATTATATATACATGCTATTGATTTTTACATAGTGGGTTAAGTGCTACCACTGCTAACCACAAGGTCGGCAGTTCAAATCCACCAGGTGCTCCTTGAATAGAGGGCAGTTCTACTCTGGCCTCTGGGGTCACCACGAGTCGGGTCTGACTCGACGGCACTTGGCTTTTGTCTGATTTTTAAATATTGATTTTGTAGTATACAAACTTGCGAAACTCACTTATGATTCTAGCATTAATTTTGTAGACTCACTAGGATATTCTACAAATATGATCATCATCTGTGAATAAAGACAGTTTTGCTTCTTTTTTCCCAATCCGAATCATTTTATTTTGCTTTCCTGTCTTTTATATAGGCTAGTATCTCAGTACAGTGTTAAATAAAAGTAGTGTGAGAGTACATTCCTGCCTTGTTCCCATTCTTGGAAAGTATTCTGTCTTCATTAGTAGGTTGTTAGATGGAGGGTTATCAAGTCCCTTTCTGTTTCTGTATATGTTAGGGTTTTGTCAAATGCTTTTTCAGTATCTGTTAAGATGATCAGATGGCTTTCTTTTTAGTCCACTAATACGGTGAATTACATGCATTGATTTTCTAATGTTAAACCTTTCATTTCAGGGATACATCCTGCTTAGTCAAAATGTATTATTCTTTTGTACTGTGGTATTCAGTTTGCTGAAATTTTGTTTAGAATGTTTGCATATATGTCCATGAAGAATGTCATTTGCAATTTTCTTTTTCTTTTTTTTTTTAATAATTTCTTTGGTTTGGGTGTCAGTAATGCTGGCCTTAGAAAATGAAATGGAATGTGTTTTTTCCTTTTCAACTTTTTAGAAGAGCTTGTATATAATTTTTATTATTTCCTCCTTAAATATTTCTTATAAGTCACTAATGAAACCATCTGAGTCTATAGATTTCTTCATGGAAATGTTTATAACTACAAATTTACTTCTTTAGTAGATGATTTAATATCCGTCTAGCAGATTATTTCTTCTCAAGTAAGCTCTTGGTTTTTGTCTTTCAAAGAATTTTTCCATTTCGTCTAAGTTGTTATTGGCATAAACTTGTTCATAATATTCCCTTAATATCTGTAGGATCTTTAATCGTGTCACTTGCTTTATTCCTAATTTGGTAAATTACATCTTCTCCTTTTCCTGATCAGTCTGGTTAGAGGCCTGCTATTTTTATTAACACTCTCAAAGAAGCGGTGTTTTTGTTTTGTTTTGTTTTGTTTTGTTTTGTTTTGTTTATTCTGTGATATTTCTGTTTTTTGTTTTAGTGTTTTCTGCTCTCATCTCTTTTATTTTCTTTCCTCTGCTTCCTGGATTAATACACTCTCCTTTTTCTAAATTGAAGGATGAGGTCATTGATTTGAGATTTTTTCTTTTTCACCTTTTGTCTTTTTTCTAATATAATAGGAATTTAGTGTTAATAAGCTTTCCACTGAGTATTGCGTTAGCTGTGCTGCACGAGTTGTGTTTTCTCTGGATGTTGCACTTTGTAAATTTTCCTTTGCTAGATGATGAATATTTTTGCATTGCTATAAATATTCTTGAGCTTTGACCTGGAATGTGATTAAGTCAGAAAGAGTGATCCTTGCAGGTCTTGCATTTTTTGGCATGTGAACTAGGACCAGGGCTATTTGAGTTGAATATTTATGCACCACAGAGACAAGGCCTTTCTTAGAACTCCTGTGTCCTGAACTGTCGGGGCTTCCTGTCTGCTCTGTGTGATCTCAAGTTACTACATTTCCTTACCCTGGTGGGTGGTTCTTTCACTGGTCTTGTGTAGTTCTGTTACATTCATGTGCTGATTGGTGCTCGAATAAATACTTGAGGGAGACCCTCTGCAGATGTGCAGAAGTGTCTCTCTGTACAGCCCCTTTCTGATGCTCTACCCTGTAAACTGTAGCCATGCTGGCTTCTTCAGGTTCCCAGCTGCCTCATCTCTGCTCGGGGAGACTGCCAGGCTGTGCCGTGGTGTCCTCTCTGTACTAACGACTAGAAACCTTCTCCAGGGTATAAGCTAGGGCAGTAATCAAGTTCACTCTCTTAGGAGTCACTGTTCAGTATTGTCTGATGTCTAATTTATTGAGTGCCATTGTTTCATCAGTTCTCTCTGGTGTTTTGTTGTTTTAGGTTTGTACAGATCTTATTCCTGTTACTCCATTTCGACAAAATGAAAGTCCAAGAGTTTATTATGTTATTTTCAAAGATACAGACATCCAGTTAAATGCAGAAAATCAGTAGCAGAAGTTGGGTTCTGTGTGCCATCATTTATTTCATGGTTAACTTAAATTAGAAAAACTAATTTTCCAGAAACAGAAAGAGGACAAAAGAAGAAAGTGACATGAAAACTTATAATTTCACTGTGTATAAATTTATCTAATTATTATAACAGTCTTGTCACATCATTCAAATAATGTAGACTGACTAAATTTTGTCAGCATGTATTGATGTCACTCAACTAGGCATACAATAGACTAGTTGTTACAGGGGAAGGGAAAAAGCAGGAGGAAGAAACTCATGGCTTTGGTGGCATTCATTCACAGAACAGTTAAGTAACAAATCTGTCCTTCTGTGATGAAGTGCCAAAAGGACACATCTGAGAGTTTGGAGAAAGAGCAGTATCCACAATGATGATCAAGGAAAACATCTTAAAGAACGCATGTTGAGAGAAGAGGGTAAGTGTTTGAGGCAGAGATACAGTACTAGGCAAAGTAATTGGACCTCTTTGAGGATCAGGAAGGTAAACGGCTTCATTGGCGTGGGAGTTTCATGTTGCAGGACAAGGAGAGACGAGTTTAGCTAGTAGGTCAGCTTGTGAGATAGTTTTAATTACTTCTACGTTTCAGATGTTGTTGGAGCCTGTACAGCAAATGCAGATCAGTATGGTGAATATTGTTACTGTCAGTAAATTGTACACATAAAAATAATTGAAATGTTACATATTTTTTATCACAATAAAAATTTAAAATCAAAAAGTGCTGAAAGAGGACTTCTGACAGAGATAAAGCAAATGTTTTCAAAACCTGTCTCAGTCAGATTTTGACTACATGAGAAGCTACCAAAATTTATTTACTTAAAATAATACTCAACAGCACTTGGCTGGCAAAATAATAATCATTCTGTGAGTAGGTAATTTGGATGAGGCTCAGTTTGAATGGTTAATCTGGACTCAGCTGAGGTCACTCGGGTGTTTGTGATCAGTTAGACATTGATGGCCTTACATGGTATCTGAGTGTCAATAGGGAGAACTGGGCAACATGCGTCATCATCCAGCCACCTTCCCAGATTCGTTCACATGTGGCAGTTGTAGGGTTCCCAAGAGAAGAAGGCAGCAAGCCCAATACACAAGCTCTTTTCAAGCTTCTGCTTGAATTACAGTTCTGTTTGCTCTGTTGGCTAAAGCAAGTCATGTGTTCAGTCCAGATTCAAGAGGATGGAAAGAGACTACTTTTTGAAAGCAGGAGTTGCTACATGTTTTGTCTATTTTATAAGCCACTGAATAGCCTTTAAAAAGTTACTGTGCAATAAATGAACTTCTGACTGTTGAGTTTGAAGTTATTGTTTTGCTCAAATAGTAACTGCAGGCTAGTTAGCAGATTTAAATTGTATTTTGAATAGTTCTTGAAATATTTCAAAAACCAAAACTAATATGTTTCAATTTCTCATCTGTTTGTAGTAGCCTTATCTTATAAAGATTTCCCATTTTATGTTTCATCTATTTGCAGATTAATATGTCAACAAAGTGCCAACCCATCATAGAAAAAGAAAGACTGTAGTTGCCAAAAAATCCCCCCTTGGCTTTTGGACAAGTCGTCTCTCTTTGCCATCTTTACGCAGCCTGGGCAGTGGACTTGTTCTGTTGAGAGGCAACAGACATTCCAGATCACTGAAGGTCAAGATTGGGCCAGTTGTTTGGTGTTGTTTGTCCCACAGATCACTTTTCTTTTAAAAGGGCAGGAAAGTCTTAGACAAACAGAGCTTATTACTCATGAATTTAAAACCACATTGTATTATGGAACAGATGCACTATTTATTTCTCAATGTACAAAATCACTGTGGTTTTCAGGTATATAGTCTTGGTTCTTTCTCAGACTAATCCTTTTATTATTCAGGTTAAAGGAAGTAAGGCTAAATTCACGTGAGAAAAGCAATTTAAGTCATTTGAGTTTACCTCTACCCCAAGAAAGAAGAAAAAGGGAGATACTATAGGAAAGAGTTAAGTTAAATGTTTCTGATTGCTAGTTACCATGGAGAAACTCTGGTTGCATAGTGGTTAGGAACTTCAACTGCTAATCTAAAAAATCAAATCGACCAGGCACTCTTTGGAAACCCTGTGGGGCAGTTCTGCTGTATTCTATAGGGTTGCTGTGAGTCGAAATTGACTCAACACTGGTTTGGGTGTTTTAATTACCATGTAGTAGATTTTCCTGCGTCCCTGACAAAAGGAACAACTCCTAGAAAAAGGCGGAGAGAGTAGCAGGAGGAAGTGGCTGGAGAGTATGACTTTGTTAACTTGGCCTGAGGTCTAGACATGAACTCCCAGATCTGTCCCTCACACCCCATGGGAAGGAAGCAGGCGGTGGTGATGACAGTGAGGGCTTCCAGGAGTTCCTAGGGCCAACCCATGACCAGGCATGTATCGAGTAGCCAAAGCTCCACTGGGATCCCTTTTCTTCTGACTCTGCATCCCCTTCTCTTTCCATTACTCAGGCTTCATAGATAGAAATCCTTGTGTGGTGAATGTAAAAAACAAAACAGAAACAGTTCCGACTCATGACAACCCCACTGGTGTCAGACCAGAACTTTGTTCCAGAAGGTTTTCAATGTCTGACTTATCAAAAGTGCATCACCAAGCCTTTCTTCCAAAATATCTCTGGGCAGACTTGAACCTCCAACCTTCTGGTTAGCAGTGGTACCATTTGTACCAATCAGGGACTCTTGATGTATCTACCCTTCTCAGACAGATGTTAAACAGGTATTTGAATTTAAAATCTCATTTTCCTGTTGATTTTCACCGTGATGTCAGAGTATTTTTATCCCTTAGGAAGAATAGCCAATGTCATCTGTAATTATAACAGCAAGTTCAAAATTCTGATGATACTTGTTTTAGGGAACTTTCTAAGGCCTCTGTGCTGAAATCAGAAAAACAAGCAATGAGTTTCTATGATATCCAAGCAGTTGGTTTCAAGCGTGAATCTTTGGTGCTGTGACAGCCTGACAGCTAGACCACAGCCCCCAGGAGGCGCATTCAACATTTACATGCGAGGGGTGCAATGCCCTGCCACCTGTAGCTTGGTGACGGATGTGGGGGCTGGCCTGTCTGTTGGCACTTGTGAAGGAGCTAGCCCATTTAGGGGTCATTTACTCTGTAACCGGATAGTGTTCAGCTGCACTTTGAATTCCCTTACAGTACTATACACTCTCTCAAAACAATGTGGAGCTTATTGGAGCTCTGGATGAGCACAGGCCTAGTGACTCTTTTGAATAAATTGTGAAGCTCCCGGACTCCTTGCTATTTGGTCAGGAGAAAGTGAGTAGAAATAACATTAACCAAGAAACCAAGCTCCATCCTTACCACCGAAAACAAAACCAGCCACTGCCATAGAGTTGATTCTGACTCATAGCTATACTGTAAGACAGCATAGAACTGCCTCTTAGGGTTTCCAGGGTGTGGTCTTTAGGGAAGCCAACTGCCACATCTTTCTCCCAATGAGTAGCTGGTGGGTTCAGACTGCCAAGGTTAGCAGCCAAGTCCTTAACCACTATGTCACCAGGGCTTCACCAAGAAAAAGCAAGAGCATCTGTGTACATTTCAGGGACTTCACATGAAGACAGACATGAGCTGTCAGAATCCACATATGCCCCTAGAAGGTGAATGGGTTAAGATGTCACCTAAACTCTAATGTAGAGAAAAAACAAACAAAGCTGCTTGTATAGAGTTGATTCTGACTCAAGGGGACCCCGTAAGGCAGAATAGAACCATAGGTTTTCCAAGGAGTGCCTTGGTAGATTTGAATTGCTGATGTTTTGGTTAACAGCCTAACACTAACCATTGTACCACCAGGGCTTGGAGGTTTTGATAGTTACCATATAGTGCGCACTGCTTCGGAAACCCTCGTGGCATAGTGGGTTAAGTGCTACCTCTGGTGACAAAAAGGTGAGCAGTTCAAATCCAAACTCACTGCTGTTGAGTTGGTTCTGACGCATAGTAACCCAATACGTCAGAGTAGAACTGCACCATAGAGTTTCCAAGGAGCAGTTGGCAGATTTGAACTTTTGGTTAGAAACTCTAGGGGGACAGTCCTACTCAGATCTCCAGGGTCATCATGAGTTGGACCCAACGTGATGGCAGTGCATTTGGGTTGGGTAGCACACTGCTTCTGGATTTATCACTGTGGTGCCTTTGCTCTTACAGTGACAGTGTGTTATAAGTGATTGAACTTCAAGTTTAAGTTTATTTCTAGGGATTTTTCAACACTAACACAGTTGTTTGCCTACCTGCATTTCCTTTCTCTTGTATCTTAGGCTCCTTTAGACTCAGGTTACTCTTAGTGATGAGAGGCTAGGCAAGAACTCCCATGACTGTCAGCACACTGGGTTGTCAGGCACAGGACAGGCCTCCTACATACTCAAGAAGGCTGAGCTGGCACTAATGTCCCCACCACTACCCCTCTCACCCCCTCATCTCCCACCACCAGAGTTCAGAGTTCAGGATCAGGGCCAGCTAGGGGTCCTGGGTGGTGGCAATTCTCAATTGTGCCCTCTAATGCTCTGCTATTAGTATGTCGCAGGCCCTCACCACGTGGTTCTCTCCCTGTCTGCCCCCTGCAGCCACCACTGCCCTCCTGCTTGCTCTCAGGGTCTTTTATCTACCTATAATTTGAGCTCAGCCTCTAATTTCACCTTTCATAGCTCGGACTCATTTGTGGCCACCAAGAGCCTCTTCTCCTCAAGAACTTTTGACTTCTGGTCCTCCATCTGCCTCCTGTCTCCTACCTGTCAGTTCAGAGTTCTGGGTGCATCATTTCAACTAGCTCAGCCTTCTGCACCAGAAACCTCATTGGCTGCTGGACAGCCTGCCCATGGATAGGCTGTTTTGAAGACAGAAACCCACCCTGCTCAGCAGTTACCAAGGGAACAGGGCCTTATACAAAAGGCATCGTCTCAGCAGGTTGTCTTTATGGGCTTGGAGGGTGTAGATTCACCAAGACGAGCATGTCCAGATGACTGCAACTAATTCACCAGGCAGCCAGCAAAGCCCTTTTACTTGCTGAGGCCCAGAGATAAGCAAGAAAACAGACCTGACCTAGAAACAAGCCTCTAAGAGAGGCAGACACTGAACAACTGAATAATGGTGCTGATTAACCTGTAAAAAGTACAGGATGAGGAGAGAGAGCAGCACGGTCGAACTGAGTCCAGCAAGCCTGTCTAAAAGCCCAGCTCTGCTGAGTGTAACTTGTCTGTGACAGTTTCCTCATCTATAAAGCAGAGATAATAAGAGAACCTCATACAAGGAGCTGTGTGAATTGAAAGAACCATTACAGATAAACAAAGTGTGGTCTGTCCATGCAGTGGAATATTGTTCAGCTATAGAGATGAAATTCCTAATACACGCTGCATCATGAATGACACTGGAAAATGCTGTGCTGACTG
Organism: Heterohyrax brucei; assembly: GCA_028571685.1. Classification (NCBI taxonomy): domain Eukaryota; kingdom Metazoa; phylum Chordata; class Mammalia; order Hyracoidea; family Procaviidae; genus Heterohyrax; species Heterohyrax brucei. The sequence goes on from CM053152.1 coordinate 46,349,637, forward strand.
AAATAGATGATCAGAAACAAAAGGACAGATATATGCAATCCACCTCATAAGATGTACTTATAATAGTCAGATGCACAGGGACAAGTTTCTTAGTAGTTACCAGGAGCTGAAGGAGGAGAGAATGGAGAGTTATGGTTTAAATGGTGTTGGGTTTCTGTTTAGGGTTGTGAAAAATGTCTGGAAATAGTAGTGATGGTTGCACATTTGGTGAATGTAATTAATGCCTCTGAACTGTCCACTTTTAAAATGGTTAAAATGGCAAATATTTTGTTAAATGTGTTTTACCACAATAATATATATGTAAAAGAACGATTACACATAAAATAACTGGTACTCGGCATCACCTCCAGTTATGCTAACAGTTACAACCAGCCAAACTGAGTTCCTGTTCTAGATGTTCCAGCAAGGGAGGGTGGCTTTTGGGGGCTGACCCCAGGGCCTGGTATTGGCCAAGATGAAGCGTTACAACTCCTTTTACTTGGAGTAGATCATCCACTCCCTGACCCTTCGTATATGCTTCCCTATTTTTCCTCTTTCCTACCTGCCTTTACTCAGCTGTAGTCACCTCAGTGGTGTAACATCAGATAGTCAGGTAGCACAGCCATCCTGATAAGTGGCCCAGCTGGTAGCCTTTATGGGAAGGTTTGGATCAGAACCCCCACTGCAGCCCCTCAGGCTGGGAACTGCCAGTACCTTCCTCCATACCCAGCCTTGGGCCACGGTACAAGTCATCCATCTGTAGATTTTAAACTCCCAACATATGTCATGAGTTGGAAGTATAATTACCTCCATTTTGCAGATAAGTAAACTGAGGTTCAGAGAAATTAAGTGACTAGTTACACTCAGGTTTTGTTATTCCAAGCCCTATGCTCATTTCATTACATCGTAATGGCCCCCTGATCTACAGAGATTAAACACTTCCAGTGACGCTAGATATTTTCCAGCAGCTTAATAGGAAAGAAAAAAATTCATTAAAGATCCCTTTATAGAGAACTTTTCGTTCTAGCTTGAATTTCAGAGATTTTTTAAATGATGATTTGTAATACACTTTTGCATGATTTGAGTGCAGTCCAGCTACCCAGTTCCAGAAATAGAGCTTATAGGACCAGGGTTTATACTCCTTCTTGCTGGGCTTATCTAGGTAGCTTGAGACTTGGAGAAATTTGTTAGTGCTATGTTTGTTTCCAATATGTCTCTTACATGCATCCAGGACACATAAGCTCATGGGAACCCTTTAATTCTCTGTTTCTGCCACATGGATCTGTGTTAAGGCACTCAAGTGTTGAAGAACTTTGTAACAAGAAAATTGATAAGAGTTTCATTAAGGATTGTTGTAGTCGAAGCTGGGGTTACACTTGGTAAAATACCAAATGCTCCAAAATCTGAAAAGGGAGAAAGATTTTTATAGGAAGGGCTGGGGTTTACACATGAATCACAAATAAACCTTTCCCGATACTGGTTAATCTATTTTCCATCATAGACTGTATAGGCCATTTTTTAGAAAATCTTATATAAACATCTCTTTGGAAAGCATTCTCTTTCCAAAATATTCTTATCATTTGCTTAACTATAACTTTGTCTACAAGCATTTTTTTGAGAACAGAACATTTTTATCACAGCCTTAAGTGTAACCGTATACTTGTTTACTGGAAGGGGATACACATACTCTGAAAGCAGAGGGCACGGTTCTAGGGCCGAGGTGGGGTTTGATTCAAACCTGTGCCAGTCATTTTGTCAGGTACCAAGGTGCTGTCACACACAAGAGAATGGCTCTTGAATTGCTTCAGGCATTTGGATACATTTCAGGAAAAAAGGAACCTTTTCTTATTGCTTTCTGACAGAAGCTGACATTTCAGGACTGAAATTATTAAAGTAAAGAGCCAGTGTTGCCTGCTGGTATACTCAGTCCCCAGTGCCAAAAAACAGATCTGCTTTAGCAAGATTCCAGTGGGAGGAGCATTATCTGCATATCCCTTCTTTACGTGTGCTCAGAAGGGGGTGACAGCATCCACATGATCAAATTGGACAGTGCTTACTTTCTCAAGCTCGTTAATAATATTCCTATTTTTAAACCAAAAATTATGTTAGTATATACTGTATAGGCACTTCACTGTGACCAGTTGTAACCAGTGACAACCCAGTAATGTAGCCAGCTTCCAGCAATAAGAAAGCATGGGTAGTTCATAAAATTGGCATTAATGAGAGTCAGGATAGTGGATTTCTTGTGCACTGCTTATCTTCCCATGGGGGAGGGGGGCACAGTATTTCAGTGTTGGGTGTAGAAACCATTTTTTTTAAAAAAACAGCTTATTATTGCACTCACTCCTCATTTATTGATACTGTTAGGTTCTAAAGACCAAGGCATTATGGGAAAATCAGCACTGGGTGAAAATGAGGGTGACCACTTTAGATCACAGATGGGAGGATGGCTACATCATGACACAGCTGCCAAACTCTTGCATGTCTGCCAAATTACATCATTGTATAACTGCCAAATTATATCCTTATGTACCTGCCAAACTGAGAATCATGGTCCAGACAAGTTAGCACATAAACTGAACCATCAAAGCAGGTGTTACTCTTGCCTTCACCTTGGTGCTTGTTACTGTCAGACATACATTGTTAATGTGTAAAATATTCAGGTTTGTTTTTTACTACTATCATAAGTGAAATGTTGGATAATGAGACAATAAGAGAGGACTAGGTTGAAAATATTCCATTCTTTATGTAAATAGTACTTTTAAATAACATATTTTTACATTAGTAATGTGTACCTTCTGTGTCTGCCAGCTGCAGTTCCACCTTGAGGTGTTTTTGTAAGGGTGCTGTGCTGTTTTTGTTTTTTAACAACGTGTGATAATATTGGCTTGTTGTTGTTAGGTACCACTGAATCAGTTCCAACTCAACAACCATGCAGGTCAGAGTAAAACTGCCCCATAGAGTTTCCAAGGAGAAGCTGGTGGATTGGAACTGCCGGTCTCTTGGTTAGCAACCTTAGCACTTCACCAGCGTGCCACCAAGGTTTCCAAAACATAACCATCCCCGGGAGTAGGGCAGGGTAGCAGCACTTAAGAAAACACCTCGTGGCAGGACGGGATGCTTGGCAGACACATGTCGAAGGTATCCATTATTTGCATTATAAAATGGTCATCTGTTCCTGCATAAATACTGGTCCTTTAAAGTTTTGGTTTTTTTTTTTTTTTTCACTATAAGCTGAAATATTTAGAAAACAAGCTAAAGTCAGAAACAAAAGGGGAACGGCAGTGTTCTCATTTTACTCCTTACCCAAGAGTGTAGGCATGCTCCTCTCCTTTCTGAAGCAAAGCCCCACACAGCTGACCACCTGTGTTTTATAGCCTTTGATGAACAGTCCAGATTGTCCAGTGCTGTGCTTTGGACCTGCTGGTATTCCTGGATGCTTCTTGACAGAGAATGATATTTCTTTAATTCTATACAGTTTTCAGACCAGTGATTTCTGTGTCTTTTCTTCTCATCCATCATTCCAGTAGTTCCTTTTAAGGTGATCCAGTTACTTTGAGGAGTATGATAAGAAATTAGTATATGGTAAAGTATCTTTACTACATGTATGATAGAAAAATAGTTTCAGAAGGAAAGTTGATTCTAGCTTTTCAAAGTCCAACGTTTAACTTTAAAATATAAATGTATTTCTATTTTGTGCCTATTTCTCAAATTCTTGGGTTAATAACACCACCTACTATTGATGACTATGTCTATGCCAAGGATGTTGCTAAGGGTTTTATATATACTGTCACTTTCTCTCCTCTGAGCAATTGAAGTGGGTGACTCGTCTCTGTTTACAGATGAAGATCCCGGAAAAGAAGACCTGAGACACTTAATCGTTTTCCCCCGTCACTACCCAGCAGCTGGCAGCCCTCAGTTGTTAGCCAGGTCTGACTGATGCCAGCTTCGCAGACCAATCACTAGTCAGGCGACTAAACGTGAACTCGTTGTACCTGTAGGTCGTCACTGAGTGGTCTTCTCACGTCATCCTTTAGGCAGCACCAAGAGTCACTAGCAGCAGAGAGAGAGAGGCGGAGGCAGGAGAGAGAAGAAAGGCTGCAGAGAATAGAAAGAGAAGAAAGAAACAAATTCAGGTAAGAAGGAGGTAAAGAGTTTGGTTTTCTTCTGGAGTAATGACTGAAGAGTTAAAATCCATGTCTTCACCACTGTGTATGATTAATGCTGGGTTAAGGAGCTAGGAAGTAATATATTTGCTGCAGATTTTATCTGCATTTTCAAGGAAAAACAGGACAGACCAGCAATGGTCGAGGTCTGGTTTGCTGTAGCCTGTCGCTAACTATATGGGAGGAAGTTCAGACAGGCCACCAAACAGTGATCTGTGTCTTCTCTCACCCACCAGGATCTAAAATGATCTCACCCAGACATTCCTGAGGACAGAAAGCCTAATTGTCTTAACTTAATTTGCCATTTCCCTGTAACACTCCTCATGTTTTATTCATTTGTATCAGATGCCTGAAAGAAAAAGCTGTCTCATTTTCTGGTTTGCTTCGGGCTCCCTGTAGCACTTAGCAAAAAAAAAGGAGTAATCTCTCCTCCTCTGAGGGAAAAAATGAACTATTGTGTTGCTCACTCGTAGTCCATTCTTTCCCTGATCTCTTGGTTTGTGTCCGGCTACAAGGATGTGTCCTGTCACACCAGCTCCGTTGTTGGATCAGCTGCCCCTGCTGCATGTCCTCTGTGTCTCTTTGGGCCAGGATGCCCGTCCTCCTCCTCCAGGTCTCCCTCCTCCCACTGCTCCTCCCGGAGCAGCATGCTCTGCTGGGCGCTGCACTTGCTTATCCATCCCATCCCATCTCCTCTTGCCTGCACCTCCCTTCCCTGTCCCCTGTCTTTGCATTTCCCCTTTTCCTTTTCAGCTTCTCCCTCTTCTTCATCTTCTAGTCATCTCTCCCGTAACTTCTATTCTTTCTTCTTTTCACTTCTCTTCCTTGTTTCCACTGTCTGTTAACTCAGTTCAGTTTGTTTGGCAAACAATATTCCCATCGATTACACTGATTTAAATCCACAAGAAATGGAAAATATTGTCAATGCAGATTTACAGGTCCAATAACTTAGTTTTTTCTCCCCTCAGAAGCTAGAAAGATTATATGTAATTGTAGAAATGATCAGCATATGAGCAGAGTTACGAAGTTGTTTTAACCATAAGTCACTTCTATGTGAAAACAAATACCCCGTAGAATGTGGATGAGGTGCTAGCTTTCGTAAGACTAATTTAATGGGCTGCATAAAGTAAGCCAGCATTGTGCCCCTCAACTGTCAAGTTTTATGAGGTAGTCCTGGATGTTTTCACTTTTGGAAAGACCGATTTGTAAAACCATGGGAACAGGCTAAATGATCTTGATTTGTGGCTTTCTTAGAGACCTGTGTGTTTTGCCTCCAAATAGCAGCAGACTATCTGGCACATGGAAAATTCTGAGATTAGCATACACATCCCATGTTATTTCTTATTGAATACTTCTTAAAACAGGGTACCTGTTCTGGGGAAGACAAAGCTGGCATTTTCCACCCTCTGTCTCTCACTGCAGCCCTGAACGCAGTGTAAATCATGGGCAGAGTGCGTGGAGCTCTGAACACTCTGAGATGTAGACAGAAGCAGGTGAATTGGGAAGGGAAGTCAGTGTTCCACCAAGCCAGTGCAAAGTTTCCCTGTTTTTGCTCTGTCTGATATCACCTGGTATGCACTCAAGGGAACCCTGGTGGAATAGTGGTTGAGAATTTGGCTGGTAATGCAAAGGTCTGCAGTCCAAATCTACCACCCACTCGTTGGAAACCCAGTGGGACAGCTCTGCTCAGTCATATACAGTCACTGTGAGTCGGAATCAAATCAGCAGCAGTGAGTTTGGATTTGGGGATGTACTCAAAGGCATCCCCAAACCTAGATGTGGACACCCATTGTGGACTGAAAGAACTCCAAGAGAAGGAACCCCTTTCTGGAGCAGTACAAAGGGACCCCTAAGGGTCAGCAGGTAGGGAAGTGCTGTTTTTCAAGCAGCCTGAGCAGATAATTCAGCAAGTAGCTTCACAGAAGCACCTTTCCTCAGCCAAAATTTCAGCCCTGTCCCGGTGAGGGTTCCCAGAGCCAACAACAGAGCTTCAACATTATTGATGACGGATACCTCAGGTGAGGAAGAAACACTTAACTAAAAATCAGCTCAGCCAGGCCTGACATACAGCAAAGCTCCTCGCGCTGCCCCTCGCATCACCAGATGAGGATGGTGAGTCAGAGGCATCCTCCTTTCCCGTAGTCTCAGGCGGCTCTCTTCCCTGCTCATAAGTGTCACATCTCTGAAGCCTTATTCATAAAGCTTTCTGCTGGTGAAGAGCTTTCTCCTTTTTTTAGACAGAGTGCCTTAGCACCTCGTTCCATTCTGGTGTTCATTTGTATCTGGGCCTCACAATGAATTACCTTCCTGCATCAGTGTATGTTGCTGACCTGTTATCGTATCTATTAATTCCAGTCTTTCCTCTCCTATCAGCCGGCTGTGTGACCTTGAGTCTGTAATTTAATCCCTTGAGGTTTCAGTGTCCTCCTGTGCGGATAACCCAAAGTCAACTAGATAGTTTCTAAGGCGGCCTGGTGATGCAGTGGTTAGGCTCTTGGCTGCTAACCCAAAGTGGTTCAAACTCATCGGCCACTCTAGGAGTGGGGAAAGATCTGGCAGTCTGTTCTGTAAGAACTGCAGCCTTTGCAGCCCTGTAGGACAGGTCTACTCTGTCCTCTAGGGTTGCTGTGACTTGGAAGTGACTCAGCAGCAGTGGGTAGGTAGCCACTGATCCCTTGCAGCCTGTGTTATATCATCCTGCAGTCTCACTGAGGCTCCTTTGGGGCCTGCGATGGTGTGATCATGTTTCTGTCTTTGCCAGCTGTGTGACGTTGGTATTTTACCTTGAGAGCCCTGATGTCAGTGGCCTCTCTCAGTAATCCTAACTAGATTCCAGACTCCAGGTTGACAGAAGCCATGCCTTTACAAAGTCAATAACTTGTAGCACAGTTCTGAGGGCCAATACATGATCAATTGCGATCTTTAAATTGTTGAAAGCAATGTGAGACCATGAATCAGTGTCATTGCATAAGGATACCCAAAGTAATAATATGCCAGAGAGAACATTTGCCATAGAATAGACCGTCACACACAACTACATCATCATGTCGTAAAAAAAGAATCAGAAGGCAATGGGATAAGTGGCAAGTCGGGAATCGAAATGGAACCTGGCACTTTGGGGAACATCTGAATGATGGCAAAACCTGCCGTCATCATGATGGATGTAACAATGTGCCCGAAATACTTTTACTTTTCATATGTAACCTACTTAATTTGCACATCATCACTATGAGGTAAGTATAATTATTATCCCCATTTTACAGATGAGGAAGCTGAGGCATGGAAAGTCAAATCGTTTTCCAAGGTGACACAGCAACAAGTGACCGAGTGAGGGATTAGATAGACCCAGGCAGGCTGTCTTAAGAGTCCATGCTTACAACTGTTCACCAGTCACTCTTGGCCCCAAGTGATCCTCACTTGTCGTTTAAGCACAGAATGATCCTGGTAAAATGACCTCGTCTGGAAGGAATGCTGATTGTAAAGGCTGACACTGGGCAACTATTAACAGTGCTAATATAGCGCCATTCTTTGAGACAGGGGATGTGGATGCAGAGAAATACAAACAGAAAGTAGGAAAAGCTTTGTAACGTTGTCCCTAGAATTGCCCAAATGGCTGTCCTTCCGCCAGCCACTTCATTGGTGAAAGTTTTTCATGCTCCTTAATGCATTTGTCCACAAAGCACCTAAAAATAGTTCCTTGTTTTATTGTTTTATAGAATACAGCCTTTAGCTTCCTGGTCTATGGGAAAGTGTTTGTAGTGTGGAAGTGAAGATAGATGTTTATAAACAATGATGTATCTGAGTCTTTCTGTTGCTTTTTCTTTCCCTCCTAACTTGCTTTGGTCTCTCTGATGTATTACACCTTTATATCCAGATAGCAGGGTAGCAAGGGGCAGAATTCTTAAGTTACGTTACGATGCCCGGTGTAGAAAACTATGATGTTGGAATTCTCCAGGAAAATCAATGGTCTACTCAGAGGGGACCAGCTACTCCGTTTTAAATCTTAGATTCAAGTAGGAAGCCAACCAGCAGGAGCAGAAAAGTAAACCATTAAAATTGGACAAAGTTGGGCATCTAATGGGTGCAGACATGAGTGCAGAACACACAGAGCAAAGACTTCCAGTGATCCCTACACAGAAATTGAGAATGGGAAGGAATGCAGAGAAAAGGATCCCAGACTAGAAAGTCTATTGAATTGAGTGCTTTAAAGCATATTCTTTAACCTTGATTTTTAACATTCACCTTCAGCCGTTTCCCATTCCTAAAGCAACAGCAGGCTTTAATGATAGACTGTTAATAATTTCTTGGCAATTTTATGAGCCTCTAACTATGTTATTTTCCTCCCCTATTTTGTTCTGTGACTTCCATCAGCCGAGAGTATTTAGACAAAAGAGAAGAGCAGAGACAAGCAAGAGAAGAAAGGTTTGTATACCTCTTTCTTTCCCTGAATGGCACGGGACTTTGCAGTCTTAACTATGCATGCAGAAGAGATTGTGTGGATTAGAGTACAAGAGCTTCCCCTCAGACACTAAGACCTTTGGGTCACTGGTGTTTTGCAAAGTAGAGTATCCTGGTTCTCTAAATCTTCCAGGAAAGTGAGGATTGATCATTTAGTGTCATTCTGATATGACAGGTATGTGTCTGTGCCTCCAAAACTGTTCTCCAAGTGAGCATATTGTCAGCTAGTGTCCAGTCATCCCCCAGTCGTGGTGATCCCATGCACAATCAGATCAGACTGTTGTGGTCCATTGGGGTCTTGCTGGCTGGTAAGTGAAGTAGATGGTCAGGTCGTTCTGACATATGGTGTAGTTTGTCTTGAGACTGGTTAGCTGTACCTACTGTGTGCTTCCATGCTGCTGAGTCGACCTTCCTTCAACAAACATTTGAGCACACACTGAGCTGGGTGCATAGCATACCTAAGGCTGTGTCATTGGATATGTCTGATCACTTACCTTCTCCTCCCTGAACTGTAGTCGGTTATTTGATGGAAGATACTGTCCCTGCTTTTCCTTGGTGACCCCAGTGCTCAGTATAATGCCTGGCAGCACGTAACACTCAGGAAAAGATAGATGAAATAGATAAGTAAATAAATAATGATCAATAGTTTCGTTAAAAATACTCAAACGATAAACCAGTCCATTAGTTTCAGTGGTAATGGGCCTTGAATCCTTATATGCAATATAGAGTTAGTACATTCATTATATAATAAATGTAGATAAGCAAAGAGAACGACTTGGAAGTACTCCCACAAACGGCAAGCTTTTGCCCCCAGGCACTAGGCAGCCTGCAGTTTCTCCCTCTACCACTAGATGGAGCTACTGCATGGAGAGATGGAAAAGCTGATAAACATTGAACTTGCGCTAATTTTTTAGGCAACATCAACTAAACAGATCAGGCAGCCAGATACAGGAAAGAGTAGAAATTGTCTGTTCAGTTAAAATCTTAGACACTTAGATCAGCTCTACAACTAAAAGGGTGGCATTGCTTTCATACTGGCATTTGATCTGATTATTGCCGTACTAGTAACCCATCATGGCCAGCAAATTTTGAGTGAGAGATGCTGGTAAGGAAACTTCTGTTACTCTAATTAGTACCTGCTTTTCTCATTGTGCTTGAAAAACAGCATCCACTTTTCCTGAAAATGCTGTCGACATTTTGCCCAGAAATAACTTGTTTCAGCTCTCCCTCCAGGCTGAACTTTTCTGAGCTTGCCACAGCTTGATGGTAAGGTCATGTCCACACAGGCAACCATGGCTGCACCCCTGGGAAGGGGTCGGAGTGATGTGTCAGTCTGCATCAGATGATCTCAGGAGGCTTCAGAGCTGCTAGAGGCCAACTCTTTCTGGGTATCATTAACCGCTTTGTTTTCCAGTTGCAAGCCTTCTGTCTGTAAAACACATGCAGATGACTTCGCCACTCCTCTCCTTTAATTCTGCTGGCAAGCCTGTCCCTCGTGTCATAGTCTGGGCCTTCCTAGCTAGTGCAAGAGCAGGCTCTCTGCGGTGTTCTGTTCCTTGCAGCTCACCTTTCTGTTTCCATGGAGGTTTGGGGAAACAGCCAAGCTTTTTCCTTTGATTTGGACCAGCTACCTTTCATGGTTAGTTAATTCTTGAATTACCTGGTGAAGACGAGAGATGTAATTCATTTCTGTTTGGAAAGCTGTTGGGGATTCCCAGCAAGCCCTGAAAAGAGAAGATTTCCAACTCTAATGAAATTGGAGAATGGTTGGGGAAACTTGCAGGGATCAGAGGTAGAAAGAGGTACAGAAATAAGGGAGAAAGTGCCATCAATTCATGTCCTTCAAGACAGATTTGATTGTGTTGGATCTCTCATCTCTTAATGCAGAAGAATCGGGAAAAAAATGGCAAGAGACATATGGCAGATGGCTCTGAGTTTTGCATCATGTAAGTATAGCAAGGTGAATGCCATTTGCTACTTTGGGAAAATGTGCAGCTAGGAGGATCAGTTCACTTTGGATTTGCTAGTCTGTGAAGGATGATGGGACATGATGAAAAAAATGCCTTATGGCAAACAGGGGTAATAAGAACAGAGTGCCAGGGAGGAGCTGGGGCCTGGGCTAGGATTTTGGAAATTATGCTTAAAAGTGGTCAGTGAAGCAATAAAAGAGAATTCTGAGCATTGCTGAGGACTGAGAATAGAATAGAAATTAGAAAATCCATTGTCATCAAGTCAATTCCAGCTAATAGTGACCCCAAAGTATGGAGTGGAACTCTCCCATAGTGTTTCTAAGGAGCACTTGGTGGATTTGAACTGCCAGCCTTTGATTAGCAGCTGAGCTCTTAACCATTACACTACTACGGTTCCATAGAAGGAACCAGATTTGAGTAAGGGAGAATTTCCAGTTACGGTGGTGGGATGGAAAGGTCATCAGTCAATAGGCTTAAAAAACCCTAAACCAAACTCACTCCCGTCGAGTGGGGTCCGACCCTAGAGTTCAGAGTAGAATTGCCCCATAGAGTTTCCAAGGAGCACCTGGCAGATTTGAACTGTCGACCTTTTGGTTAGCAGATGTCGCACTTAACCCACTATGCTACCAGGGTTTCTTCAGTACGTTTAAAGAAAACCACTGTCATTGAGTTGGGTCTGACTCCTAGCCACAGTAGTCAGTAAGCTTAGGTTAATCTAATTGTGCCTGCAGTCAGGCCAGATTTTTACAAGCCCTGTGGAAAGAGACTGATCCTACATATCCATACTTTGGCCCCATCACCAGCCCTCTACCCGTAGCTCCATGCATGCTCGAGTTCATTCTAATGGTTTATTTGCATGTCTTTCCCACTGAACTGTGAGCACAATGAGAGTAGGATTTATTCTTGTTTATTATCATATGCCTAGTACCTAGTGCAGTTCTTAGCACATGAGAGATACTCTACAAGTGTTCAACAAATAAGTGAAAAGATGAATGAAAGCAAATGATATGAGCAGAGCTAGGATTCTTGGGACTGTTTAGATGAAGCCCTCAAGGTGAAAACTCTTGTCTTGGGGCTGTAGTTTAAGGACAGCAAGGTCAATGCATGGCATTTGGGAGCCTCTGCTGGGATCTGTTGGTTGCAGGGCTGGGTGACTGTCATCACAGGAATGGGAGGACTTCCCACATTGAGTACTTTTGGCCCCAAGCCTTCTGTGACAACAGAAAGGGGCCAGCAAGGCATGGTATGCGAATGAGGGGATCTGGACAGGTCCGGGAGATCAGGATCATGAAGCAGAAAAGCAGTGCTGCAACAGAACTGGGGCTCAGGAAGAGTGGGGCTGAAGCCTCACCAGAAAGACCAGAGGCTAGGAGGGTGGACCGTTTACTACCTTCGTTTGCACTGGCCCAGCACTGCTCCGAGTCTCTTCTACCCTTCCTTGTGGGCAGCCAAGACTGGCCAGCATAGAGTAACAGCCAAAGGGTTCAACCCAACTATCTGGGGACTCCAAGAGTTGTCCGACCCAGAGTCTGGGTAGATAAGACTCCAGGTAATGACTCACTATTCCTGTAAACATTTTGTTCACAAAGATGCCATCACTGAGGAGCCATGAGACATGGAAAGGGTTAAGGGCTGAGTCTGAGTCATCCTCAGGAGTGAAGATATTCACATATAGACAAAAATGGCAGGGCAGTGAGGCATGGAGGTCAGGGTCAGCTAATACTTCTGAAAAAGCAGCAGCCGTCTTCATCTGCAACTGGCTGCAGTGGCAAGGGGACTAGTGCGCAGGAGAAGATCCCCACCATCTAGCACTGAGCACTTTGCAGCTAGCAACCGTCTGCCCCATGCGACCCTCTGCAGTCTCTGGGGACTAATAGCTCCTGCATCAGGCTCTACCCTCTGGGGCCCATCAGCTGACAAAGGCAAGGCTCTGAGGGAAAGAATAAAAGCATGAAAATCTTCCTGTTCTCAAAAAATCCTATTATCTGCTTGTTGAAAACAGATGCACACATGTGAGAAGATGACTAAATATGCCAGGCAGTAAATGTAAAATGCCATCTGAGTTGAGTGGACTACATATCCGACATGAGTTCAGAGGCAAGGCCAAGATCACTTCCAGCTGTGGTGGTCAGAGCAGGCTTCATAGAGGGAGATGCACATGTGAACTTGCCCTAAAGGGCAGACTCCCTTAGGCTGGCAGGGGGAAGGGGTAACAGGTACAGATGTGGCGAAATGCACCGCCTTTAGGGGTGGGAGAAAAAAATGTGTGTTTTCTAAATGCACTGTTTTAAAGGTTTTAAATACGTGGTCTGCCCTTCTTTTTTGAGTGACTTAGGAGTGCCATGTGCAGTGACAGAGTGAGGGCGGGGTGGGCCAGAGTCAGGGACTTTTCTAGTGGGAGGTGGTGGACTGGAGCTGTGAGTCCTAGTGGATGTGGAGTGAGGGTCCTGAATAAGTTGTTTCAAAGTTCAGCTCTGGGCAAGATAGAAACCTGCTGCAGCTGAATTCATAAATTTATTTCTGAACAAATAATGGTGGGTAAAATTAGCAGACATCTGGAAGAGGCACATATTTCAAAGTTATTTTGGTCTGATCTATAAAGCTCACTGTGAAGAATATGATTGGTAGCTGGTCTTAATAAACAGTTAGTGGGTTCTGCCTGCTGAAATGCAAAACAGATGTATCTTTGTTCTTTTAAACTGACTTTGATGAATAAACTATATGTGACGTCAGGTCCAAGCTATTGGATTTCTGAGTCTGACTCAGAAATATTTTAGAATATAAAAAAGTTTCCATGGTCGACACCAGGAGAACAAAGTGAATTCCAGTTGCATTGCTATTAGCATTGAAGCAGGTTCAGAAATTCAGAGAGACCTCCTTCCAAACAACCCCTCTCTGTATTTGGGGGCATTGTTCATCACTGCTGCTCTGAAGCACCCACCCATTGCACAGCTGTGAGCACTGAGAGTGGTTGGTTCTCAGCTGTCACTGTCAGGCCTATCTGATGGTCATTATTGTTGTTTTGCCTATTTGTATAAATGTCTCCTAAAAGAGCAACATAGGATTCTGCAGCAGCCACCCAAGGTCTGGACACCGTGTGATGTTTCCATCTCCCCCAGTTTGCATGGTTATGAATGGTGCGGGTTTTTTAATCAGCAGCATCTTGGCTTGGCTGGGTGCTTTTGGCAGACTGGCCCTCCAGTCGGCTCTGCTCTTTACTCGGTGCATCAGGAAACCAGCTCACTCTGCAGGTGTTTCATCCATAAACAAGCATCAGCCACGGGCTCTTCTTTCTTTTTACGGAAACCCTTTGGAATTTAACTTTCAGATACAAATACTTGGAGCAATTGGCAGCCGAGGCGCATGAGAAGGAGCTGAGAAGCCGGAGTGCAAGCCGGGGTAGAGCTGACCTCTCCTTGGATCTGACCTCACCAGCAGCCCCTGCCCCTCGGAGCCATAGCCCTTCATCTCCAGATGCACAAGAGGCTCTCACAGTACCATCTTCCTGCCCAGGAACATCTCAGCATCTCCAAGGTGAGTGCGGAGAGAGACAAGAAAAATGATGGATTAGCATTAGATAGGTGTAACCTAGTAGTGTGCAAACTAACACTGAACCAGCAACCAAGGGCAAGTTCAGGGTGACATAGCCTGTGTACTACTCGTAAGAAACTTAGGTCACTTTGGAGATGTTTGTATGAAGGCAAATTATTTATGCAGGTTGGCCATATATGACCTTTGATAATTCAGAATATAGAAAATAGGGCTTACTTTAATGTTCAATCCTAAATTGAAGAGTATTAAATTAGTACTTTATTATATAGACACATGGGCCCAACAGAGTACTCTTTTTTGATTGTTATTGCCATAGAAGGTGTCTGTCTGATTTCCATTATATTGATGGAGAATAAAATTAATTAAAACAAGCAAACAAAAATGTTGACCTAGTGAAAATACAAGTTAAATGTTGAAGAAGAAAAATTTTAATCTAGTTAAAACTTGCTGGCACATGGTGTGTGTGTGTATACACAATTATGTGCAGACAGTCGGGCTCTCCCTGGAGGAATTCCCTGTCGTCTTGGCTTTATTTGGAGAGAAGCAATATCATCCACTGCAGCTCTCACAAATCAGCCCTTTGCCTGATTGCTGTGTGCATTGAGAGTTTTCTTTCATAAGAGCATCAGGGATGTTCTCAAACAGGCTCCTACTCACTGCTTGATTAAGAGTACAGCTATCACTGTTTGGTTTAATCGAGTGTTATGGCTTGCAGCCTGATGTACGCTTAGCCAACAGAGGAAAACAGAGACACTAAACTGTTAACTCTACAAGTGTTGACTAAATATGGTGTAAAGTTTAATTTAAACAAGGGAAAAACTCAGTGACCTCAACAGAACTGGATGTAACGGAACGATAACGTCTCTGTAATTCCTTGGCTCTCCAAGCCCCAGGGCTGGTTCCCCAGAAGTAGGCTGGCTCCCCGACAGCTTTCCATCAGTCCAGTTACCCAGTGCTCCAAGCCATGGAAGAGTGTCCCCGGCAGATGGCTCAGTCACAGATGAGTAATGGTCGGTCTTAAAATACTGAGACTCTGAGAGTCAGAAAAACAGACTGTTGTATAAGAGCCCTGGGTTCTCAAACCCTGCCTCACATCATTGCTGTATTTAAATCATAGTATTTCTAGAGCCAAATGAAAAATCTCTCTCTGCAAACCTGTGGTTCAGCACTTAATCTTGAGACTTTTAAGTGAGAGTCATACCTCCAGCCGTTCACAGAATGGTGGTCTAAACTGTGAAGTACAGAACAGCCCCAAGCAAAGAGGCAATTGTCAGCAGCTGTAAGTATTGGTTTTCTTCAGTTTTTTAAATCTACTTTATGTTTTCTTGTGGCAAACAGACAGTTCCTCCAGTAATTTGTCCAGTTACAGTTCAGCTTTAGGCCACCCTGGTGGCACAGTACCTAAACACTCAGCAGCCAGCCAAGAGTTTGTTAGTTCAATCCACCAGCCACTCCCTGGAAACTTGTGTGGCAGTTCTACTGTGTCCTGTGGGGTCACTGAGTCAGAACTGACTTGACAGCAGTGGGCTTGGATTTATGCAGACAAAAAGACAGACTATTTTAAACTTCAATAAGGAAACAAAATACTTGATATATATATATGTATATATATATATCCTGTACACTTGGGGAAATACAAAATTATTTCTGTATACTTTCAGGAAGATAAATAGCAAATGTTTTTTTCCTTCAAAGAAGGAATTAATAGAGACTGAGAGAATGTTTGATTGATATCTCTCAATAAATGATAGCTGTAGCTGAGAAAAGGAATTCTGGGCTTGAATTTAGACATAATTACAAATTGATAAAATAATATAGTGTGGTGTTCTTTCTTCTGCAAGAAAAGTAATATAACTCTTGTTGAAGTTTAAAGAGCTGTGCATCATATATTAAGTAATTGTGATCCAAATCAGTTGGGAGTAGCACAGTAATCTAACTCCTTTGTCCCAGTGCGTGACTAAATTATAACATTGAAAAATGGTGTGGTTGGGTGTCCTTGGATCAGTTCTGACTCTTAGCGACCCTGTGTAACCACGTAGAAACTGCCCCCTGGGGTTTTCTTGGCTGTCATCTTTATGGAAGCAAATTCACCTTTCTCCTGGGAAACTGTTGGGTGGTTCTAGCCACCAGCCTTTCAGTCGGCAGCCAAACTTGCAACTCTTTGTACCAGTAGGGCTGCTTTTGGAAATTATAGATGCATGAACAGAAATGCCATGAAGAGGGTGGCCTCAGGAGAACTACTGAGGCTTCATTCTTATTTCAGGAGCTTTGCTGTGTGACAGAAACGCAAAGTCAGGTTTGACAGAAGGACTTTACTGAGTTTCGTTTGCTAGTGTTCTTTGAAAGATTCTGCTAGCATCTAATTAATAGTCTCTTATTTCTACCTGGTGGCACTGTGAGTACAAGTTTGACTGCTTACGAAAAGGCTGGCGGTTCAAGCCCACCAGCTGCTCCACACAAGAGAGATCTGGCCGTCTGCTTCTATAAAGATTTATAGCCTTGGATGTCCTGTGGAGCAGCCCTCCGCTGTCCTAAAGGGTTACTGTGAGTTGGAATTGACTCACTGGTAGTGGGTTTGGATTTTTCTTTTTTAATTTCTACCAGATCTCGTTTTCAAGTGTTCAAAGTAGTTTTTTGCTTATCCGTAACAGTTATAATGTCCCAACATCTGGAGGAAGAATAAAAAATATAATCACATCCAGACGTCTGTCCTGCCCCAAACACCTGACATTATATAGTCCAAATGTGCCAGGAATTGACTCACTTTTTCACTCTTTAGCCTTATGGAATCCTATGATAATAATATGCCTCACATTTTTATAATGCTTTGCCATCCCCTTCCTGCACCCCAAAAGCTCCTATTTATTTAATCCCTTGTCATGCATCTAAATAAATGGGGCAGATGCAAGTATCTGTATTTTACTGAGTGTTGAAGATACTGGGAGATTCGCTGAAGATCTTGCGGGTGCAGCGCTGGGTCTAGAACCAGCCTTTGTGCTCCCACTCCAGCCATTTATCATGGCATCAAGGCGCCAAGCTGCCTGTGGTGATGTTCACAGTGAGGTCACACCGTCTCTTTGCTTACCCTGTCCCAATACTTGCAATAATTGAAGCCTACATTTAAGAATTATACCAGCAAAATATGGAAAAACTAATATCTGTTATCAAATTATATATTCCCCAGGATTAAAGGTCATCTTATTGTATGTTCTTTTATTAAAACTCCTTACTCAGATTCTGGAAAACTTTTAAAAACACAAGACATGAAAACATTAAAAGCTACATTTCCTTTTCCTTACAAAATATATTTAAAAAGGAGGAAGGGCTCATGGTAAAATACCAGTAACATTATATGTCATCTAGTCAGATCTTTCACCAAAAACATTCTCAGCCAAATCTGCTGTAACTTTTGTATACGTTTATGCCACTACCCCCACCATTAAGTCAATGTGTGCTTGAATTATTTTTCCATCTGGCCCTCTTGTGGCCCACAGCAGATGTTTGTCCCAATACTGTGTGGACTTAAGTAGTGATGGTCTAAGTATTTTTCCTCTCAGTGAAACTACCAGGCACAAGTGAGAAGCAGACAGATACATGTGTTCTCTTTTGTCTAGTTAATGGAGATAATCAGTCCATAGTTTAAGCAAACAGAGATGGAAGGGACTTCTCTCTTACTCATTGCTTGGATTATCCTCCTTATTTCATTAAGTCCTGATAGTATGCATCTGAGAATCTAATACGTCTATTTCCTGTTATTTAAAAAAAAACTCATAGAGGATTCTGGACACAAATAAGTTACTCTCACTAATGAGAAGAAATGTACGGTGTTCCTGTATGTCTCTGATAGAGAGTTCTTCAGTATGACTGTTGGGACAGTTACTCTGAGGATTCAATATGAATGATTCACACTCAACTACTAATCTAAAAGTTGGCATGGTGACCCCCCAACAGCACCATGGCACAGAGGGCTGGTGATCTACTTCTGTAAAGATTATCACCAAGAAAACTCTATGGAGGGGATCTACTATGTAACACATGGGGTTTACTCGATAGCAGTAGGTTTAGGTTTATTTTTTATGTGTCCATAAGTGGAGTCAATGTATGAAGGTAACCTGTTATCACAATGGGTGTTAACCTACATCATGGAAATAAGGTGAGAAAAAAGTCACTTGAAAACCAAATGATGATGGTTCCTACAGGTGTCCCAGTGTTGAGGGGCTTTCACAGTGGGCTATAAGTGTGTTTTCTCTACTCCTTCCTTTTCACATACGAGTCCTTCCTGAGGCTGGGTGAGAGAATGAGCTTCCCCACAGAAGGAAGCTTTACCCACTCGCCTGGTACTGTTTTCTCCATATTGCACATAGAAGTAATGCTTTAGAGATGTAGTTGAAAATTTTGCCACATTGTATGAATTTCATGTCAGGGGAAAGTACGTTCAGTGGTGGTTTTTTTTTCTTCCTTTCTGTAATTGAATTCCCAGGCATTTCCAACTGTCTCATTGTTTGGCCCTGCAGATGTAAAATATAGCCTGTATGGCATGGTCCTAATCACCAGAATTCATCTCGTGGTGTTTACAGAAATTACTGACATGGTACACTGATAGTTCTTCTTCCATATCCAAGCATTTAAAGGACTGACAAACATGGCAAGTCTTCTGGTCTTCTGATCCTCAAACGTGGATAAAGTGTAGACACACAGTTCTGTCATGAAGTGTTCAGTTCATGTAACTGTATACTCACTTTTCATATAGGTGTCCACCCCTTGTCATGACTCTCATTGTTACCAGTCCCTGACTGAGCAGGGACTGTCACCTTTGTTGTCACCTTTGTTGTATGACATATTTTAAGTCTCCTTCCAGTGTAGACACTCTCCTAGGCTAACTAATCCACATGGCAGAAATCAGAAATTTGGGATCCTATTGCCAGCTGGCATAGTAGCAATGGAATATTGTCAATCATCAGCCTAATGCATACTGCTTTCCTTGCATAAAGCTTTTGGACACCTCAGTGCAGTATTTCATGAATTGGCAGGATATTGGATTCCTTGTGGTTCAGTGACTCAGAGTTGCCCAGCCTCCCCATAATTCACCTGATTGCCACTTCTTGATGCCATTTGGTCAAACAGAATCTCTCAGGAACCCTACCTGAAGCCAAGGCTTTGCCTGCTGCACCTGCTGTGGAACTTTATTGAGAGCCTTTGCACATCACTGAGTTTTTCGGCCTCACAATTCTCAGTCTCTAATAATGGGAAAGGGCAAAACCTTCCTTATCCTCCTTGTAGGGAGTCACGGTTACCTGCGTTTGTGTTTTCTTATACCACATTTTAAACATCAAATAGTTCTGAGTCCTTGTGAAAGTAGACAGAGTGTAAGCCTTAAGTAAATTCAGGGTACAGAATGACATTGAGCAAGTTTTTAATGGGGAGCATTGTGTGATCAACATCATGTTTTCATAGGCAGCTATTAGGTGTCAAAAACTGTGAGGGCCCTGAGACTTCATTCTACTTGCATGCTAAAAAGAGAGCCTGCCTCAATTTTGTGAACACTGGCAGAAGACACAAAACTTCTGGGTCAGAGACGAAGGACTTTATTACTCGTAGCAGAAGTACTAGCCAGATTATTAGCATTTTTGTGGTTTTTTCCAAGCTCCATTTCCCACAGGGTGAAGTGAATACAGCCACATGACACCTTCGCACACAGTGCAAGGAACCCGAGGAAAGGAACCCTGAGCTTACAGAAGCTGAATCTTTTATAATGGGCAGCAAGAATGCCTTCTTTCTGTATTAGAGAGAGAGGAAGACATCTTTACTATGGTATGAAATGAAATCATCTTTTTGCTATGGAGGGAGACACTCTCTCTGTCTTCCCAGGCTTTTTGCTAGTCAAATATCTTTTGAAAGATAGTCCAGACAAAGATTGTCAGTAGTTCTGCTTTCAGGACTACAGAAATATAACACCCATGGAGAATTGTTTTCCAACATTATTTTATAATAGCGTATAACCAACCTTTACTATCAAATTTGCACCCTAGAATACCTTTAATATAAACAGAAATTTCAAGTTTTTAACAGCAATTAACAGGTTTGTTTTCATTTAACAAAAAAGAAAGTGCATCAGGAGTTGCAAGACCCAGTCCACAGCAGGCACTGGGGGTAAGTGAGTTTATCTGAATGCAGAAAGGGAAACAGGAAGTCTGCCTTGGGTGAACACTTCCAGCTAGAGTCAAGAGGCTTCCACAGGTAGGGACAATGAAGATGCTGTAGTCAGTGCGGTGTTCTGAAGTGCCAGAGTCAGTGACTATGACCTGGAAATAGCACAAAAGAATGCTTTTTGGCTCCTCGTAACATCCTTGTCTGTGCCTGACAAGTTAACATTCCCTGTGCTGTCTTCACCACTCGCCCTTTCCCTATGGCGTCCCTGTCTTTTGCCCAGCCTCCCGTAACACATGTGCAGACAGCAGTGTAATACCTGCGAGATAATCATGTGCTGGTTTTCTAATCCCTGAGGAGAACCCCTGGGTTTAATGACTCTGGAAAGCCTCTCATCTGCCTCCAAACTTGGCTTGCGTCTTGAGAGCCTTCTGAGTTCCTCTGAGAAAACTGCCCCCACCAGGTACACTGGGTAGTTCCAGTGGCTTTTTATTGACCTTCTGATCCAGCCGCTCTAGATCCCGCTGCATCCTCCAGATAGTCTCCAGACTCCCGGGGTTCCTTTCCTTTCATGTCTTCTGCATTTCTTATCGTTGTTTCATCTCCTTCTCATCATTTTGTTTTATATCACCATTTTGTCTTGCTCTTTGTCATCATTTTATTTCAATCTTCTCGTTGATGCCTCTTTTGCTGCCACCTAAGGGTTGGGTTTTTCCCAGGTTCCTTCCCCAGCTCTCTTTTCTTGCCACCCTCTCACTGGACTCTAGTAGCCACACCTGTAATTTTAGCTACTTTTCATGTATTGGTAACTTCCAGGCCCATGTTTCCAACTTTGGCCTTCATGAGCTTTTTAAACATTCCATCTGAATGTCCTCCAGACACTCAGACTTGCCAGGTACCGTTTTGAGGGACGTTCAGATGAAGCGATCATCCATAAATCCCCATCCCTGAACTTATTCTTACCTTCTAGTCCTGGTATCTGGTTAAGATCATCTCTTTCACCCCAGCCATTCAAGCTGGAAGCACGCATGTAATTCTCAGTTCCCTCCTCAGTGCTCACCCCTCACAGTCACTCAGTCACCAAGTGTTTGTTATGCTCCTTTCTGTCGCATCACCAGTGCCTTAGTCAAGGCCTTCACTCCTTGTGGTCCAGACCATTTTGATAACTTCTGTATTCAAACCTGTTGTCTTGGAAACCCTGGTGGCATAGTGGTTAAGTGCTACAGCTGGTAATCAAAAGGTCAGCAGTTCAAATCCTCCAGGCTCTCCTTGGAAACTCTGTAGGACAGAGTTTAGGGTCGTATAGGGTCACTGTGAGTCAGAAGGAATTCAACAGCAGTGGTTTGTTTCTTTTTGTTTGTTTGTTTGTTTTATTCACTATTGTTATCCTCTAATGCCTGAAGCTGAGTAGGTGTTTGTGTTTTATGAATGAAAAAAAGAACAAATGAATAAATATGATAAAAGAAAACAGTCTACAAAAACAACTGTTTCTCCTGTACTCTGTGAGAAGTCTGTCACATGGACCATGGATGGAAGACAGACATGACTGTGCCAGCTACTCTATAAGACTGAAGAAATAATAGAGAGAAAACCTCCAGAGAGCTGATGTAATGTATCTGGGCACGGCTTTCTAAGAATCTAACTATAATGAAAAAAAAAAAAACAAAAACCCAAACCTGTTGTCTTCAAGTCAATTTCCTCATCTAACAGAAAAGGGAAACTCAGAGGGTGGTTCTAGACAAGTTGATAGTTGAGATGTTTATTCTACTACCTTTTCAAATTTTTTAAATGAGTTTTATTGAGGAAGTATTGTGAAATGCACTGATGTTATATGATCAGTTAAGTGGTTTTGATAGATGCCCATCCCTCTCTAATTCCATTCAAGATATAGAACATTTCGATCAGCCCGTAAGTTGTTTCTTTTTTTAACTAATATTTTATTGTATTTTTGGTACAGTTTTATACAGCAATTAGGTTGCTATTTAACAATGACTGCACAGATTGTTCAGAGACAGTGGTCGCGTTTTTCACAATGTCTTAAGATTCTCATAAATTCCATTATGGATGTTTCACCCCAGTATTCTGGTGTTCCTGTCCCCTTACCCTTTCATCTTGGTGTTAGAGTAATTGTTGACCTCAGCTGCCTGTGAAAATGAATTTGCTAACAAGTATAGATAAACTGAGTTGTTGATAAAGTGGAAAACCACATCCCTAAGTGACCAGGTGTAGATGAGGAAGGGTTAACTCTTCTGGGTAAGAATTTGAAAGTGGGATTTTTAGTCATACGTCTACTTCAGGCCAACTGGTTCTGCTTGCACTTGGTCAGAGTTTGCTGGCAGGAAGAACTAATATTTTCTTTTGATATTAATATTTTTATTTTTATAAAATCTCTTGGCGATGACTTTGGAGACCACTTTAGCTTGAAAAATATTTTAGGGAAGACTTTTTTTATTTCAGTTCCAAGTTTCAGTGCCTCGCACTGTGTCTGGCCTGTGAAATATTTTTTCGAATAAGTGCATTCTGCTGCTAGTTGCATTAGAACATCTAATGTAGAAGAACTGCATGCTGCTAATGAGTAATGAGGCATCGGTCATTTAGTGGTAGAATTCTTGCCTTCCATGCAGAGACCTGGGTCTGAGTCCCAGCCAGCACACCTGATGTGCAGCTGCCACCAATCTGTCAGCAGAGGATTTCATGTCCCTGTGAGGCCAAGCAGGTGTCAATGGAGATTCAAGGCTAAGACAGAGCAGGAAAAGAAACCTTGCAACCTGCTTCTGGACATCAGCCAGTGAAACCGTATGGATCACCACCTTCATGCCCATCAAGTTATGTCCCTGAGTTAGCATGAGATGAGGAGGTCTGTTTTTGTTCTTGGGCCATTCCTGGTTCCTATATGCCTCTTGTAGTGTGAACAGCTTGCTGCACTAAATGTGATTTTAGAGTTTAGGAATTTGTATCTGGAGGTAATGTAAATGCAAGCCCAGTACTTGTTCTAGAGGTCCATTGAAGCTTGATGAAAACCTTGGTTGTTCGAACTATGGGGGGTGGGTATGGTATCCATAAAATGACAGTGATATTTTTCAAAGAAACTTTTGAAGATGATTTTGACTGTGTGTGGTTTTCATCTGAAGAGATGACATAAGCCCCAACCTGTTTGGAAAATCTAGCTCTGGAATTTGAGGACAAAGATGAGCTTAACTTTTCAAAGTGCACACATTAGAAAGATGAATCAGTGTTTTGCTGGAGATAACAAGTATTTCTTTTATAAAGCTTAGTAGGCTCAGTTGTGCCCTTGGAACAGTAAATCTTAACCAGGAGTCATTCTGTCTCCCTCCCCCAGCCGGCTAAGGATATTTGGTATTATCTCAAAGGCAAGAGGTGTGACTGGCATCTCCCAATGCATGGGAGATCCTCCCACCACAAAGAATTATATAACCCAAAATATCCATAGTACTGAGGCTGAGAAACCCTGCTATAGAGGAAATCTCAGTGAACAGCTTAGCAAGAACTGGCCTAACACCAAAAGCAAAGTCTAAAAGAATTTTCAAAGTCGTGAGCTTTTTCTCTTGGGACCTTTTTTGGATTTATGTGATTGAGCCACAAGTTGAGAGTAGATGGTGTTACTTATTAGCTCTGATCTGGGGAGGTCTCTGGAATCTACACAGTTTGGAGCAACTATTATAGAACTGGCTGGCCCAGCGCTGGGTTTCATAAGACCTGCCAGAAAGCCAAGTCCTGGCAAAATCATCGAGACACCATCACAGACTGAAATCAATTGAAGCCACCCAAAGACTTATTAAGTTCAGATCTTTCTACCACCAATTTATCTCTTCAAAGAAAAAATTGCATGACAAGAGAATCCAAATGGACACTCTGGATTCAGCTGTCAGAGACATTGATGGAAGCAGAATTAGAACATTCTTGGACATTTTATGCCACTCATACTGGGAATGATTATATACTTCTTTTTTGTGGCTTAAGTCACCCCCCACACAGTGTAACATCGTGGTTCATAGCACAAGTGTTTCAATCAGGCCAGCCGAGGTTGACATCCCAGCTCAGCTAGCGCTAGCTGTGTTTATCAGTGAGGCCCTGTCAGAAAGCAGGCGGTAATAAGTGAAGGTGGTCAGTAAATCTCTTTGCAGAAGAGTGGATGGGGACAGGGTTAAGGGACCATCAGAGGAGTAGCAGCAGTGGGAAGCTGTGATCTGTTTCCACCTCTAAGCCTAAAGGAATTTGGAGAATGACTGCAACTTGGGCAAGAGCTGTAGCCATTAGCTGGACCACTGGACAGGAGCAGTGGCCTGCAAACCTGTGTCAGACCATGGCCCTACAAGAAGAGGTCAGGAACATAAATACTCCGGCCTCTGTGTCCTCCCACCTTCTAGTCTTTGCTGATGTCTCCCAGCAACCAAATACATCTCAAAACCAGAGAGGAAACAAATGCAGAAGGATTTCATGTAAAGGTCAGCCTCCCAGTGCCCAGAGCAGAAGGGAGAATGGATCTGGAAGAACAATTCCAAGAGAATCGAACCTGCTCTATAGCCCTGGATGAATTCTTAACCTCTCTGAGTATGTTTCCTCATTTTGCACACAGGTACACTAATCTTCATATTGTTGAACTAAACAGGCTGAAGTATGTCTTGTTCCTAATATCGCATTGGTGTGTGGAAGGCATTCAGTATACAATAACTTTTATTTTTACTTCACTCAGGGCCAAGCAGGACCTGACATCTAGAGAGTTCTTGGGGTCCAGATGACATGTTGGTACAGAGCTTTTGGAGGAACAAAGAGAACTAGATAGCACAAATGATGATCTGCCTGCCTGAGCAGGAGCAGGGCCAGCCCGCTGAAATCCTCATGCCTGCATCTCCGTCCTCTCTTCCAGTTTTATCGTCTGCCTGCATTGGTTACTTTTGCCATCGGACTGGGCAGCCTTTAATTTTCTGTCACCAAGAACCCATAGTCTTCCACTCTTCCCTTTGGTCATCCTGTTGATGACTTCCCATTGCAGTTCCTCAACTCCTCTTCTGTAATGTATGTCTTTTGGATACAAAATTTCTTTTAGTGGCCACGTTCTGCTTATGGATCCACCCCCAAAGGATGGCGAGGACCAGATTCCTGGTTACTTCTTCTAAAGAGTCTGACAACCTCCTTCTCTCTTACATTTCTTCCAGATTGTATGAAACATCTGCTACTATGTTCTTCTGTACAACTTCGTTTTGGTTTTTTCGTTCTCTTTTGTGCTCCCCCCACACTCATCCCAACCTGAAAGTTTAGTTTATAGTCTTTTAATCAGGTCAGTGCAGGTTCTAGCCAAATACATTTTTCTGGCCTTTGCTAAGTGCATTCTGACGTTGCCAAGATCCCATCAGTCTGCTCTCTCAGGACATGGTCCAGGAAGACAGAGCCCTGTTTTGGACACCTTTTATGTTGCCAGGCATTCCTTGCCATGTCCTCCTCTCATTCCCAGACTCACACCCGTCACTGAGAGCAGGGCCACCTGGGCACCTGGCCCAGCCCTTCTATTGTTCCTTTCTTCCTTTGCGCAGCCCAGACAGCAGCCAGATCTCTGTGTCCTTGGTCCATAGGGAGGTGATTGGCAGGCATGGTGGTTATGGACAATTGCAGGGCACCCTGGCTGGCCCTGGCATGCCAGGTTTGGTATATCAGACTTCCTGATGAGTCTACTGTGAGACGAAACTTACCCACATGGGCCTAGGAGTGGACACCCTGTCCCCTGGGGTGTGGGCCATCCCCATTCTATCTTGGCCCTGGATTCCTGAGGGTAGTAACAGAGCCCTCCTCATACAGAGGCTGTGAGGGTTGTGTTAGACTGTTCACGTGAGTCGCTCAGTAAACATTCCTCACGGGACACCAGCAGCCAGTACATCCTGTCTTCCCCTCAGATGCTAGCACCGTTCTTCCCCAGCTGATACCTGGAATGGAAAAATTGTTCCAGCTGTCTGGAGTCTTAGCCCCTTACTTTTTCGTCAGTCCATTGGTACTGTGTTCTAAGTCTTACCCTTGCTTCTCTTTGGGCTCCGTTAATGGGGTTTCACCCCCTCCTGCTCAGACTTTGTCTCCATCACAGGCTTCCTGCACTGTGTCCCGTGCTGGGTGGCTGCTTCCTCCCCTAGCTCACAGGCCTGGCAGAGCTGTCTCCGGCAGGAAGCCTGGCTTGCCTGTGACACAGGTTTCATCAGAGGTCACCTCAGACAAAATAAAATGGGGCCTGGCACTGCCTGAAGCAGCCACCACTGCCTTAGGTTACAGTTCCGGATCCCAACCTAGGCTCACAAGGCCCTTGGCCTGGGCTCTGGTGACCTTCCGGCCTCCTCTGCTCCCCGAGCTCCATCTACTCAGGGCTTTTTTTCAGCCCCTTTTGTATCTTCTGTGCCGGGGTCTCTGCCCACACCCTCCCTTCTGCCCAGAACATTCTCATGGCCCCTTTTCTCCCTTTAACTCTTTTGCGTGTTTGGAGACTGCCTAAATGTCATCCTGTCACCAACCAGGCCTTGCTCAGAACCCTTGCCAGACCTTCCCAAGATCCTGCTTTTGATGTTACAACATCCATCACATTTATAAATATTTTTAAAGAAGTTTTGCCGGGCCACAGGCTGAAGGACTGGAATTTCTCTGCATCCCTTGGTGCCAGGGCTCACCCTCCTTTACCAGGCAGAGGCCATATTTTAGGATGTTTAGGGTCTGTCCTCTCTGCCCATCTGTGACCCCCGTGATGTATTGGTCTATACCACTGTCTCTCGCTGCTGACCCCATTGTTGGGCTGTAGAGATGCTCATCAAATACCAGGACCTGCACGGGTAGGGAGCTGTGAACACTGTTTTCACCACTAAATATTGACAAATATCACAGCTCCCTTTAGGACTTTCCCTGTGTGGACTTGTATGGTCCCTCCTGTTTCCTAGGACCTGAGCAAAAAGTATCATTTAACCTTGCTCAATCTCAAGGAATGATCGTGTGCGTGTGTGTGTGCAGGTGTATAGGGATGTTGGCAAGCGAAGACTTGATATAAGAGTTTGGGAAATGGAAGCAGAAATGCTCTAGAACTCAGTGTGGAGTCTCAGGCCTGCCCTGGGTGCTTCCTGGTGTTGACCAGAAGTTTGTAGCTGCAGCACCATGCTGAGGGCTCGCTGACATGAGAGGAAGGAGGACTCTTGGCCCTTGGGGACCTTTTGCCATTGTCATTCCTATGTTTGCTTAAGACAACTGGAGAATGTCACTGCATCTGACCCTGGCTCCTCCCTCTGTGATTCCCTGTCACTTCATGTCCAACACTTCCACTTGGGTACCCACAACATACCATTGTGACCCCTCTTGGCAGGTCTTTGGGATGTCCTGTGTCCTCTGCCAAGTGGAGTGGAAGCAGCTGTACAGTATGGTGATGACCATGTGTCACCTGCTGTATCAGGAATAGGTGCCTGCTTTTGTTTCTGGCCTTCACTTTTAGACTCTTGTTAATTTGCTTGATATGGGTGTGTGTGAGTATTATTTGGTTTCATTGTTCAGTGACATGCTGCAGGTTTGCAGTCAGACCTTGTTGACACTGAGCCATATGTTTTTGTCAGGGGATGGCTCTGGAGATGACTGGCCCCCACTCCCAAGTAGCCATGGGTGAAAGAAGCTATCCTGGTGTTTTGAATCACAGGATGAGATGATTGATGCCATGAAGTTACCGAAAAACCCATTGCTCTTGAGTCAATTCCAACTCATAGTGACCCTATACAACAAGAGTAGAATTGCCCCGTAGGTTTCCCAGGAGGATTCCAGCTGCCACCTTTTTCATTTAGCCACTGAGCTCTTAACCATTGTGCTACCAGGGCTTCCCCATGAAGTTAGGACCTAATATACTGAGATATAACTGCACCATTTGTTCTTGGGGCTGTGTGGTTTTCCGTTACCACCCCTGTCCAGTCAGCCACTGGTTAATCAGGGGGCCAGTGTTGTGGCTTGCACCGAGTTGTGAATATTAAGCGGAATGAAGTACAGTGATGGGGTAGGCGTATGTCTGCAGGGCTGAACAGAAGCACCCATCAAATCACGACTCTCACTACCTCACCTGACCAGGCTCCTCCAGGGATGGTGTGTAGACACAGGCTTAGAGAAGCCACCAGACCCAAATCCCTGTGAGTGATGGACCTGTGAGGAGGCACCATCGCCAGCTTTCACCATATGCTCGCCAATTAAAGCAGAAATGCCTGCCACATGGTAGACTGTTACAAACACATTTCCTTTTTGATGTGGCTATTCTGAAGTAAATGTGTGCAGAAACATATGCTTTCTGTCAACCAAATGGATGACACTGTCATTGCTAAGCCCTGATTTTGCCATGCTTATAAAACTAATGGGGTTTTGTATCTCTTTGCTAAATGCTCTACTATCAGATGAAAAAGAAATTACCATAAAAATGCCTTCAACACCAAAGGGAGTTCTTCTGAAAGGCATGCTCTCTCTTTCCTGCACCCCAGCCCAGTTTTTGCTTTTAAGGAAAAGGGTACAACATTCCACTCTCAGGCATGTGGGCTCACTGCTATGTGATCTTTGCCACTGCCTGGAACTTGGCCCTCAAGTTGTCCCATGCCACCAATTCCTACATCCTCCCTTTGGAGGCAGGCACTAGACAACAGGGGACCTTTGCTACTGTCTCCCTACTTCCTTTTCAGTCTCTCCAATAGGCACGTTCCTGTACTAGGCTGTGTCCACAACAAAAGATGCACAATGTATGATCAAGCCTTGGCTTCCAGTCTGGAGAGGGAGGCCCTTCTTGTAGTCCCAGTTCTTATGTGGAAGATACCTGGCAGGTTTGTTCCCATGGAGGAGTTTTTCTTCCCTGTCATGTTTGGAAATTACCTAAGGACGTAAGGAAAGGCTGGTGTCTCACCTCACCACTGCCTCCTTCCCTGCTCAGTCGCCTGAAACATTCTCAGATGAAGGCAGCCTGAGAGCAAACAAGGAGGAAAGGGTAGGGGCAGGTGAGTCCTGGTGGAACCAGCTCTTGCTGAAGGCAGCTGGGCCCCCTGCCCAGTGAGGCCAGAGTTTTTTCCCCCACTTTACCGCCAGTGCCTGGGTTGCAGGGAACTGAGTCTGTATACACTGTTGTCAGGCAGCCTCACTTACCTGAGCCAACGGAATACCTCCATGGAGAGAGCTCCCTGGTCTGCTTGCTCTCACAGGGTCTAGGCAAATCCCTTACATGACAGCCCTATATACATCTTGCATGAATGTCTTGATTGCTTCACATCGTATGTGCCTAGGGCTCTGACACATGCTCCTGGGACCACTTCCGGAGTTCCACACAATATTGCTTTTGTCCAGCCCTGTGCCTGTCAGGAGTGGCCCTGTCCTCTTGTGGCCATCCCATGGAGCTGTTAGCTCAGAACTTTTTGTATTCTCAATCATTTTGCTGCCTATCCTGATGAACTGACATCTTTAGAGTTGACAGTATTGCTCGGCAGAAACATGTGTAAGCCAGACTGCACCAATCACCCTGCTCCCTAAAGGATACACCTGGTGTATCAAGACTCCGGTCTTGGTAGGTTTACAAATAACTCTGTGTTGGAGAAGGAGCCTGCTAAATTGTTTTCTCCATTGTGGGTTAATGTCACATTATGAGCAAACAGTGTAAGCAAGAGGTAGTGGGCCTTATTGGTTCAG
This sequence comes from Heterohyrax brucei, assembly GCA_028571685.1. Lineage (NCBI taxonomy): Eukaryota > Metazoa > Chordata > Mammalia > Hyracoidea > Procaviidae > Heterohyrax > Heterohyrax brucei. The sequence goes on from CM053152.1 coordinate 46,379,584, forward strand.
GAGGCACTGATTTCAGAAAACTTGAGGCTGCTAGTTGCCAGCTTGTTTTGCTGTGGATGCAGGTTGTTTTTATTTTTTTCTATTTCTCTGAAGCAGCAGAAGAATCATATATCAGTGGGCTTTTTTGTTTGCCTGTTTATTGTTGCACAACAAATTACCACAAATTTAGCCGTTTAAAATAGCACTCATCTGTTAACTCAGTTCCTGTCAGTCAGAAAGTCAGCTGCATTCCCTGCCACGTCAAGGTGTTACCTGGCTAAGCCAAGCAAGAGCCCACTTCCAAGGTTACTCAGGTTTTGACAGAATTCAGTTCCCTGTACTTGCAGAATTAAAGTCCCCAGTTTCTTGCCAGCTGTCACCCAGGGGTCATTCTCTGCTTCCAGAGGCCGTCTGCATTCCTTATCACATGGGCTGCCTCATCCTCAAAGACAGCAGTGTTACATCAAAGCCTTCTCACGATGGTTGTCTCCCTGACTTGTCTGCCTTTAAAACATTGACCTGATTGGGTCAGGCCCACCTGGGTAATCTCCATATTTTAAAGTCAGCTGACTTGAGACTTGACTTTTTACCTGCAAAATCCCTTGACAGCACTATCTAGATTAGTGTTTGAGTGAATAACCAAGGGGTGAGAATCTTGAAGGATTGCCTTTAGAAATCACTTAGGAACCCAGAAAAACCAGCCTCGTGCACAGCTTTACATCCCATTTCATACTTTGAAGAAATGACTGTTGTGAATATTATCTCCACTGTTCTTTCCTGCAGCAAGTGCTGGGGATCTTGAACCCAACGCAGAGGCGGAACCTGAGGCAGAGGTGGGGCAGGTTGCTGGTGAGGCCAACGGAGAAGTAGCCCCTGCAGAAGCCGAGAGCGAGGTGGAGCGAGCACTGGAGCAAGAGCGGGAAGAAAGAGCATCCCTCAGTGAAAAAGAGAGGCAGAATGAGGAGGTGAATGAGAGGGACAACTGCTCAGCCTCCAGCATATCGTCTTCCAGCAGCACGTTGGAGAGGGAAGAGAAGGAGGACAAGCTCTCCAGGGACCGAGGAACAGGTAAACCAAGCCTTCTTCTCAACCGGCACATTTGAAGGAGACCTGGAGTGAGGGGAGGCAGGAGGATTGGTGTGCTATGGAGAGAGTCAGCTCCCTCTTTGGGCTATGTCATCCAGGCTCTGGATGTGAAAAATGTGGCCACATGGCTAGCCAACAGCTTACTGTCCCATAGGAAGGTGGCCCGAAGCCCTTGATTGTGCTATTTTCATTCTACCTTGGGTGGGAAAGAGGGCCAGATAAGGAGAATCAGAGGACTTTTCCTGAGGCATACACCCTGAGAAAGAAGCTCCTCATTGCTTCTGGGTGTTTGTTAGTAAGAAGTAGTTTTTCTGTTTCTGATTTAAGTTTAGCAACATGTCATGTTGTTATCTACCCCTTGAAAGAATTTTAGATGAGTTGTGTTAAACCATTATGACTCAACATTTTATCCCAGAGTGGATTTGCTAAAATGAATAGCATGAGCACTTCTAAAAAGTTGCAGTTCCATGTGTGTGGAGGTCAGTGTGACATGCTGTGCTGAAATAGACCTAATTTAAATAATTTTCTACAATATACCCCAGGACCACTCCTTTCTTTATTGTAAAGTCCATGTTTTTCCTTATAAAATTGTACTGTTTTGGCATTACACTTGATATTAGCTCACCTTGTGGATGGTGACACAGCAACTTAGAAGAATTACAAATGAATACTACAGCAAAACCTGTGAAAGCTAGAACATGTGTAAGACAGAAATCTATATACTTTCCCCTAAAACAAGTGATAGAAAAGCCATAGAAAACTTGACACCCAGAAAAATAAGGCCAGTTTCATCTAGTTCTGGCTCTCGTAGGTTTCAGTATAAAATATGTGCACCAGGGAGCTGGGGTTTTTTACCCATCACTTGTGTGCCGTCAAGGTAGCAGAATGCTGTCTCCCTGGACTGACACTCCTCGGTGTCTACCGAGTTGTGTCTTAGAGGGCCCACCTTCTGTAAGGTACATATGAGAGACGTGTACTCAACAAGCCTATATCTTAGGCCCAAAAGGCAGCACGAAGGCTCCCTGAGGGCCTGGCAACAAATAACGTGACTTCTGCATGGCTTGTTAGTTCTCGGGTTAAAAACAGATTATCCCTGAACATGAATGAGTGAAAACAAAATTGAATGAATGAAGGAATGAATGAACCCAGAAAGTTACTCATAAGACCTGTTAATGAATGGCCTAGGCTAAAGTACTTACTATTAGAGTTTTTACACATAAATATAGTATCCAGTATTATTCTGCATACTGCTGATCACCATGATGTAGTGGAAAAGGAGGACTGACAGACATCCTAGTTCCAACTGTATGATTTAGCCTTGAAAATGTTGTGTACTCATTTAGTTATAGATCTGAAGATATGTGTCCTAAGAGGTATTACATGTACTAATGTATAATTCTTTCATGGTTGTATTACAGTTATTCTTCCAAATTCTGGTTGTTATAATTCATATTTAATGTAGTTATGGTCATAGTGAGGAGCCCTGGTGGTGCAGTGGTTAAGTACCTGGCTGCTAACTGGAACACCAGCTGTTCTTTGCAAACCATATGTGGCAGTTCTATACTGTCCTTTAGGGTCACCATGAGTCAGAATCGACTCAGTGGCACCAGGTTAGGTATTATGGTCACAGTACGAAGTGTGGTAGAAGATTTCTTGATCAATTTGGCCTTAAAATTGTGTTTTATTTATTATGAATAGCTTTAAGAATTATTCATCATAACTGGGGCTAGCTATCTAAAAATATATCACTAAATTGGGTTACTAAAAATAAAGTAGGGAATGAAACTTTCTTGGGTCAGATTGTCCACTGTTCTTCCACATAAGGACAACTTTCAAAAAATCGAGATTTAGCTCCCAGTCAAGAACGATGAACTTTAGTCCAATAGCACATGTTGTCCCAGTGTATGTAGACTTGGGCATTAAGGATTATAGTTATTGTCTACTTTACTCTGGTGTTGTCGAGAGATTTGATCAGTGTTTATGCTGTGGCTTATTGGTTCCAAGAAAGTCTCCCTGCTCACAGGTACAGCCAGCGACTGTGGACTCAGGGTAACTCTGTTAGAATAGTCCTTGCATTTCAGAAAATTGTCAAGTCACAAAGGAACCCTAGAAGCAATTAAAATTATTCCTATTTGTATAGCTAACAACTGCATCTATTACTTGAAAATGATCTTATAGAACCCAAGAATCTCAAATACTGTAAACGTGTGGCTTTATTGACTGATGGTTATTCCTTTCCACGTCATTAATGTGAGAAGTTCTGTAGAGCATTCGTCGCTCTTTGTTGTAATTGCTTATGCTTGGTCTCCACTCACATACAACCTTTGTGAGGACAGGATATCCGTCTTGTTCACTGCAAGTCCCCAGTTCCTAGCTCTGTGCCCAGACCATAGTAGGGGCATAGGAAATCAGTGGTGAAAAAAAGGAAGAGGCATGTGGCCAATATAGAGGAATCACATTTCTCCCAGGTGTTCCCTCTCTTAAAAATACCCAAAATATAACAGAAAACGCAGGCACAGGGAGATTCTAAAAGATAGAATAAAGAGAGCAGACTGCCTAGGGACCTTGGGATGCGAGGAAAGACGTCAAACTGAACTCTCAGGGTTTCTGTATTTCCTCCTATATATCCCCGATGAGATGCTGCACAAATCCCCAACCTCAGACTGTCAGGAATCACGGACAAAGAAGTTCCTAGCAAAGCCTGGCTCCTCAGCCAAAGGGCTGGAAAAAGGGCAGCCTAACAGCACAGAAAACCTTTTTGGCTATTAGTACTTACCCTACGTTAGTCGAATATCAACAGGAAAAATGCTCCCCAAGTCAGCAGTTTCAACGGGGTCAAATGGGGAGTTACGTTTCCGCAGACCCTTCACTTCTTGAGAGCAGGAGTGGCAGTGCCCCTACCTGACAGTGCCAGCAGAGTGAACAGAAAGCTAGTATGACCCTCCCTGCTGGAAAGAAGCAGGCAACCCTCAGATGGTGTCAGCAGGGTTCTCTGGAGACCTTTGCCTTCATCTCAACCAGCAGGAATGAGATTTAACAAGGCAGTGGCTGAGTGCTAGTCCATACTCCACCAGAGCCCCTGTGATATCTAATGTGCCCACCAAGGAGCTGAACCCCTGTAGCTACCTAGCATCAACAAGATCTAATTAGGAAGTGGGAGGAGAGGCGAGGCACAGAGTCCGTAGGGGCTGGTGGGGAACCGGGCCTCCATCGCCAGTTGGAGGCAGTGAGGAATTGTGAGTCAGCACTCTGCTTTTACCCGGAAAATAACAGACAGGAAGCTGAGTTTCCATCCTTCTCATCTGCAACGAGGTAGTATGAGTCAGCACTGCTGCTGGGATGGTGACAGCAGGGCCCAGTGTGGCACGGAACATTTAGCTCCACTCAGAACCTGTGCATTACACCTTAAGAGGGCAACTGACTGCTGAAAGAGAAGATGAAATACATTTGAGAGTCTCACAGCATAATACCCAACATGTGTGGGATATAATAAAAAAAATCGTTTGTCATACCAAGAACTGGGACACTCAAGACTTGAACGAGAAATTTCATGCAGAAGGTACTACCACTGAGATGAGTCAGTTATTGGAATTAGCTGACAAGAATTTAAGGAAGCAGTTAGAAAAAAGCTTCAAGAAGCAGTTATGAACGCTCAGGAGACATTCGAAAAATTAGACAGGGAATAGAGGATGTATAAACAAAAAGAATCAAAGGAAGATTACAGACCTTAAAAAAATTACAATAACCAAAATAAAATATTTACTGATGGGCTCAATATTAAATTGGTGATGACAAAGGAAATAATCACTGAACTAGAAAACACATCAATGTAAATTATACAATCTGAGTAACAGAAAATAAACAGAAAAAAAAAATAAAAATGACCAGAAGAGCTGATGTTTGGTTCATGAGAGTCCCAGAAGGAGAGAAGAGAAAGTCCACTGTTGAAAAAAAGTTTGAAGACATAATACTAAAAATTTCCCAAATTTGGCAAAAGGCACGTAAGTCTACAAATTTAAGAAGCTGGACAAACTCTAAACAGAGTATACTCAAAGAAATTCACACTGAGACAGATGATAAGCAAATGTTTGAAAACTAAGGAAAAAAATGAAAGAGGGTAGAAAGAAGCACAGCATTCCCTCTAGGAGCACACTAATTCAGATGGCAGCAAAGTTCTCATCTACAACCATGGAGGTTAAAAGGAAGGGGCACAATGTGTAGGAAGTGCTGAAGAGCAGAACTGTCAGCCACAAAGTCTGTACCAGCAATAGGGTTCTTTAGGAATGGAGAGTAGATAAAGATATTCTCAGATGTAGAACACTAAGATTTGTTACTAGCAGACCTACCCTTAAAGAATGGCTAAAGGAAGATGTCCAGATGGAAAGGAAGTGTTAACAGAAACTTGAAATTTCTAGGGTCAGCAGTAGAATGGGTAATAGTAGGGGAAAGTCAAAATAGACTATCTTTTTTTTCATGAGTTTCTTAAATCATATTTGATGATTGAAGCAAACATAACACCATTTAATGTAGCATTCAATGTATGTAAGTACTTAAGACAAAAGTTGGGAAAAGGTAATGCAAACATGAATCAAAGGAAAACAGTAGTAGCTACATGAATGTCAGGTAAAGTAGACTTCAGAGTAAAAGAAATCGCTAGGAACAAAGAGGGACACTGCATAATGGTAGAACAATCAATCCACCAAGGAGATATAAATGAGTGGCGAGGAAAAAAAAAAAAACGCATTGCTGTCAAGTCAATTCTGACTCATAGCAACCCTACAGGACAGAGCAGACCTGCCTCAGAGTTTCCAATGAGCACCTCGTGGATTTGAACTGCCGACCTTTTGATTAGCAGTCAGCACTTAACCACTGGGCCACCAGGGCTTCCTGAATGGCAAGAGTAAGTGAGAAAACCAGCATTTAAAATTGTACCCGACCATGTTTTTTTCTCTGTTAACAAAACAAGAAAATATTAACATCTTCCAACAAGTGGAGGAAAAAAAGGGCAATCTGTTGAGAAAGACTCAGCTACTTATCTGCTTGCAGCCTCCAGACATCAAAGCAGTTACTCTGTTTACAAGACTTTCTAGTTAGTTGCAGAAATTTCAAATAACCAGTTTTTTCATTCATATCCTCAAAAGCCATCTCATTTCTCTTTAATAGTTATTTCACAAGTGTGTATTGCTTGTGAAATCTTAAAGAATATTCAAGAACTTCTTGTTCAGGCATTGACAGAACTTAAGAGCCCTTGGTCAGGTTAGGCCATTGTTGATCAGAATACAGAGAATAAAGCTATTCTGGAAGAGATAGATCACTACTGGGCCTCCTCTAAAATCAAGGCAGAGTCCTGCAGGGAATGACAACTGCCCTTTCTCATTGTTTTTGATAGCGGTGCCATTCTTTGGCAGAGCGAAAGTTTCTACTGCTTCCTTCATCCTGACATGTGCCAACATCCATGTCCATGGAGGACTGGCTCTCTGATGGAACTCACGTCCTAAAGCGCCTGCTACATATCCCTGCCAGTCTCTAGAAAGCAAACTACTAGAGGACATACATTCTGGCTACTTGCTCCATCAGTCATTTCAGGGCTGCAGATACAGCAGTGAACAAAGCAAACCCAAACCCCACCCTCAAAAAATTTTCATTTCAGTGAAGACAATTTAATGAATAATTGTAATCATGCCTGTGATGAGGCAAAGGCACACATTCAACAGAATAACTTTTTAAAATGTGTGGGATATTAAAAAAAAAAAAAAAAAAAAAAACTTGACTGCTGTCAAGTCAGTTCTGACTCATAGTGACCCTATAGAACAGAGTCGAACTGCCCATAGGGTTTCCAGGAGCGGCCTGCTGTATTTGAGCTGCCAGCTTTTTGGTTAGCAGCTATAGCTCTTACCCACTGTGCTACCAGATTAGACAGTAGTAAATGTTACTGTGCAAAATAAAGAGCAGGGAAGTATAATAGACATATGTTGGGGAGACGGTTGCATGTTTTTGATAAGGTGTTTGTGGAAGATTTCATTAAGATGCTATTTGACCAGAGACCTAAAGCAAGCCATGTGTTGATTAACTGAGGACAGCTTGCCCCAAGAGGGACAAAGACCCTGAGAATAGATCATGCTTGGCAAGGATCCACTGTAACTGAGGAAGGTTATATGTGAGTGGGCATGGTACAGGGCTGAAGCACGCAAGGCCTGTGCACGCTGTAAGGTCGCTGACTTTTCTGGGTGAAATGTGGGGCCATTAGAGAAGTTGGAGCAGAGAGATATAATCAGATATTTTAACAGCCTCATATGGCTATTGTGTTACAAAGACCCTTTTAGGGGAACAAGAGGGGAGGCAAAGAGACCAGTTAAGATACCCCTGCAATGCTATACGCAGAAACCATGCTGGCTTGTACAGGCGTTGTTGGGGGAGGTAATAAGAGAAGTGGCCAGAGTCTGGATATGGCATGAAGGCCTAGCCTTCAGGATGCCCTGCTATAATGGGCATGGAGTATGAAAGAACGGAATTCAAAAATGATTCCATGGTTCTTGCAACTAGCGTCAAGATGGATGGAGTCAAGATAGAGAACAACAGCAAGAGAAGCAGGTCTGTGTGGTGTGGTGATGGGGGCTGAAGGTCTCTTTATGGGTGGTGTTTAAGACCCTGACACTGAATAGGGTGAAGTGGAGAGAAGACATACATGGACATACATGGATGAAGATAAGTGGAGGGTACTAGCAAAAGAGCCTGAGGAGTGGCCAGAGGGCAGAAAACCAGGTGGGTGCAGTATCCTGAAAGCCAAGTGAAGAAAGTCCAAGGAGGAGGAGGTGACCAGCCGAGTCAGTGTGGTGGCATGTAGCACCATGTGAAAGCCACTTTGAAAGGGGTAGATTCAAAGGATAATGAGTAAAAACTTCATTACATCGGGCTCAGGAGAGTGCAAAAGGGGACAAATTCAAGGCAGTGAGCAAAGACAACTCTTATAAGCAGTTTCACTTGAAAGGAAAAGTTGGGTGATAGCTAGAAGGGTAAGTGGGGATCAAAAGAGAGTTTGTTTTTTTTTTAAGATGGGAGAGATTATACCATCTTTACATGCCAGTAGGAGAGATCTAGTAGGAGGAGCATGGGAGATGCAGGAGAGAATCACTGCAGTGGTTTTCCAAAGTACAAGTGGACTGCTTGACCCCTGCTAAGAGGGAGAGTGTAACAAAGTCACAGGAGGGAGGCCACATACTAGGGCTCAGATGCTGCTGGGTGAGTGGAGCTGGAATGGAAGCTTTAGAAGATCTTTTCTGACTGCTTCCATGAAGCTGGTGAACTAAGGTATTGCTCCTAGTTCACTGGTTTAACAGAAGCAAAGCACCCTTGCACATGAGAAGTGTAGGGAGGTTAGAAGAGAGAGGAGCAGCATAAGAAGTTCCTCTAAAAGAGGGAATGGATGATTAGATGTTTCATCAATGTTATCCTTGTTGGGCTCCCTGGAGCCTAGCGAGGACACCCTCCCTGAGTAATGCAGACAGTTGACATGCTCAGCTGTTAATTGAAAGATTGGAGGTTCAAGTCTGCCCAGAGGTGCCTTGGAAGAAAGGCCTAGTGATCTGTTTCTGAAACTTCATAGCCATTGAAAACCCAAGAACTACAGTTCTACTCGGACTCGTGTAGGGTTGCTGAGTCAGAATTGAATCAACAGCTCCACTGCCATAAAGTTGCTTCCAACTCATAGCAACCTTACAGGATGGAGTAGAATCATCCCATAGGGTTTCCAAGTAGCAACCAGTTGATTTGATTAGCAGCTTTTGGTTAGCAACTCTGTCTCTTAACCACTGTACCATCAGGACTCCTTTGGGAGACTAACTAAAAAAGTCCAAACCCGTTGCTGTCCAGTTGATTCTGACTTACAGCAACCCCTCAGAACATAGTAAAACTGCCTCAGTAGACGAATGTCAAGCCTAAAACAGTCGTGTGCCCTTAGTGGGTTGCTGGGACTTGGGTGCAGCATGTCTCCCTGGTCACCAGCCGTGTGCCAGCTGTGGTAACTACCACCAGCATGCTTTGGTTGCATCATCTCAGTGTCTTCTCTCATGTCACTCGTCTAAGGTCACTGATTGCCCAGTTGGTTTTCCTGTTGTATGAGCCTCTTCTACTTTCTCATTGTTTGTTTGTTTCCCCTGTACGCTTCCAGGTTTGTGGTCCTCAGGCATTCAGGATGCAGGTATAAATGAACAGTGTGGCGACATCCTCACCAACAAACGGTTCATGCTGGACATGCTGTATGCCCATAACAGAAAGCCCACAGATGAGGAGGAGAAGGAGGAAGGCGAGCTGGGGAGGACTGACCAGGGGGCAGAGGCGGTAGCCAGCCTCGCCAGCAGGATATCCACCCTGCAAGCCCACTCTCAGGGCCAGGATGAAAGCGTCAAGAGGATGGACGTTGGCTCTCTGGACAATCGGGGCAGTGTCAAGGCCTTTGCTGAGAAGTTCAACAGCGGGGACGTGGGGAGAGGGTCCACCTCTCCTGACAATGAGCCCAACGACAGAGCTCCAGAGAAAGCCCCAGCGCAGCCAAAGACTGAGTCTGACTACATCTGGGACCAGCTCATGGCCAACCCAAGGGAGCTCAGAATCCAAGACATGGATTTCACTGACCTGGGGGAGGAGGATGACATCGACGTCCTAGATGTGGACCTGGGTCACAGAGAGACCCCAGGGCCACCACCCCCACCTCCGCCCACCTTCCTGGGTTTGCCACCCCCACCTCCTCCACCCCTGTTGGACTGTGTGCCCCCACCTCCAGTCCCCGGTAATTTATTGGCTCCTCCTCCAGTGTTCAATGCTCCTCAGGGCTTAGGGTGGCCCCAGGTACCCAGGGGTCAGCCGGCATTCACTAAGAAAAAGAAGACCATCCGTTTGTTCTGGAATGAAGTTCGGCCTTTTGAGTGGCCGTGTAAAAACAACCGACGCTGCCGAGAATTCCTGTGGTCGAAACTGGAACCCATTAAAGTGGACACTTCCAGGCTGGAGCACCTGTTTGAATCTAAATCCAAGGAACTGTCTGTCACAAAGGTACCACTCACATCCAGCGTGCTTCTTAACTGACAGCGCTGCTTTCCATTGTCGGGTAGGACTGAAGAGATTTGTGGTGTATAAAATGCCCTTCTTCATGTTGCTCTGGCCATTGGGTATAAAGTGTTGTTGTTGTGTGCCATTGAGTCAATTCCTACTCACAGTGACCCTACAGGACAAAGTAAAAGTTTCCCATAGCATTTTCTAGGCTTCAGTTTTTACCAGGGCAGTTGTCCAAGTCTTTTCTCCCATGGAGCCACTAGTAGGTTTGAACCACTGACCTTTCGGTTTGCATCCAAGTGCTTAACCATTGTGCATCCAGGGCTTCTTGGTAAAAAGTGTATTACTATAAAAATTTGACCTTTAATTCAGTGTGCCCTCGTGCCATATGCTGGCTATAAACTGAATGAGGAAGCAAACAACAGTGAAAACCAAACCCATTGTCCTCTGGTCAGTCCTGACTCATGACAACACTGTGAATTACAGAGTAGAACTGCTCTGTTGGGCTTTCTTGGCTGTAATTTTCATGATAGCAAATTGCCAGGCCTTTCTTCCATAGCAAAGCTGGGTGGGTTCAAACCAACATTTAGGCTGCTAGTTGATCCAAATCACTTGCACCACTCAGAAACATAAGGAACTCTTATTAGCTAATGTGGACACTAGCTTAGTAACAATATTAGGCAAAGTAGTTTTCAAAGAAGCAAATAACACTGGAAAAGATGAAAAGATTAACCAAGGAATGTCAGCAGTCGCCCAACAACTGGTGTTGAGGTTAGCTAGAGGAAAGTGGAGTTGTTGATTTGCCAAGCGTGTGGCTGTTATCCAGTGGAGATGTTTGTTTAATAATATCTTTGTTGATTATGGTTGCTAGTGGCAGTTTGAATGTTAGCTGCAGCCATACAACGCTTTGACAAAGGAAGGGATCCAAGTGACATATCATTGGATAATCCCTTGGCTGAGTCAGCATGCTGCAACTATCCGTATGTTTCCAAGTAGCCATACTATTAGGTGCTCTGCAAGTAATGCACATACATCTGGCTTTCTTGTTTTGGTAAATGAGAATTTTGTAGGCATTGTTGCTGTGGTGCTGTTTTTAGCAGAGATGTCACATCCGATTTTATTAGTGGGAAGCACTGTACACAAAATCATGGGGCATCAAAAGTAATGCCATGCCTGATGAGCAGTGGTCAGGAAGCTGCACGGTAGTGGATCACAAATTTTATTTCTAATGATTTACTGCATTGATTTGTCATTGTTAGCAGCCATCAAGTTGCTCAGATCTGTGGTGACCTTATGTGTAACAGAACAAAAACATTGCCTGGTCCTGTGCCATCTTCATGGTCATTGATACGTTGCGTCTGTTGTTGTGGTTATTGTATCAGTTCATCTCATGGCAGGTTTCCCTGACCCTCTCCCAAATATTCTTTTCTAGTCTTTGGTCTTTTCTGATGGCATGTCAAAGTAAGCTAGCCAAAGCCTTGTGCCGTCCTTGCTTAGAAGGAGCACTGATAGGGTTGCCTTTATGTGCTCAGAAAAACAAAGCTTCAAGAACCAGTTTTTAAAAGTGTAGTGATTCTGGGTGTTTTGTAGATTTAAAACAGATTTAAAAGATCCTTCTCAGGAACTAAGGGTATTAGAAAGCACTTTGTAAAGTATAATTTAGAGTAAACATGCAAGAGCTTATTATCATGAATTGTTTCTAGCTCCTTGTGTGGCTTAACTTATCAGCTCTTTGAATGTGTGTTGAGCTCCCTGAGTCAAAGTCCCAGGCCTCCCAATCAGACACCCATCCTATGTGCAGCATCCTTGGGCCGAGAGTGCCCTTGTACAAGGAGCCAAGGGGCAGAGTTAGAGCCTGTCACCATTGTATGATGCCAGAGGGCTAATCTGGGGAGTCGGTTGACTTCCTTTTTGGACACAATCCAGGGTTCTAAAAGGAATTGCTTCATTTGTTTGTTCCACTGTTCTACCCGACCCCAGTGAGGATGTGACTCTGAATCACTTCCGCAGCTTCAAGAATCCCCTCAAGTCAGAATTACAGCTTTCCCCTGTTCACAAACTGCTGGGATCCAATGACAAAAATCCTGCCCGGGCAGTCCTGTTATTCAGTTAAAAGGAGAGATGGCTTTAGTCCTCTATAGGAAATGACACCTAAGAAAATGATGTTGGACTCTGACTCTCAGTGACTATGTATCCTGACTTCTCCAGCCATCTACATTCTCAGTTCCACTTCTCCTTACCATGAGGCCTGGTCTGGGAAGGAAACTACCTGGGGTTAAGAAAGTAAAGTACCAGGGCTTACCCAAGACCTAACCTCAGGGGCACCACAGGCAAACTCACTGATCTCACCTGCCAGTCTCTGTCATCCTCCTTGCTCCACATATGCTCGTTAGGCTGTTGTACACTGTGTATAGCCTTCCCCAGGTGGCTTATCACCTTGGGAGTTATTAGGGAAAAGCCATACCTTGACTCAGGGTAGGGAGGAGTAAAGGGAGTAATCAGTTTGGCAGTAAAGATCCTGTTAACTTTAGTTTTTAAAGGAAATGACAAGATTAGTCTCCTTGAAAAGATTCCAGATGGATGTTCTGCCTACCTCCTTCATTCTGCTGGTCCCTTTGTGGCCGATTTGGTTGGTAATAAAAGTCTTTCTACAGCCTGAAGCTCCAGCCTTGCTTTTGAAGAAAGTAGTGTTCTTCTAAAATACTTATTGCCTACTAATAGGCAAGGGAACCCCTGGTGGTATAGAGGGTTAAATGCTACGTTTAATAACCAAAAGGTCAACAGTTTGAATCTTCCAGGCACTCCTTGGAAACCCCATGGGGCAGTTCTACTCCGTCCTATAGGGTCACTATGAGTCAGAATCGCTCTTCTCAACAGCACTGGGTAATGGGCAAAGGAACAAAGTAATTAACAGCTATGGCTGCTAACAAGAGGTCAGCAGTTTGAATTCACCAGGTTCTCTTTGAAAAGTCTATGGGGCGGTTCTGCTCTGACCTGTAAGGTCCCTGTGAGTTGGAATCAACTTGATAGCAGTGTGTTTGCTTTTATAACGAGCAGATGCTTACCTCGTTTTTCTAAAGCGGGACCATAAGAGGAAGGTAGTATGTTGAAAGGAGTCCTTGGATGGTAGAAACAGTCACTGTGCTGGGTTGCTAACCAAAAGGTTGGAGGTTTGAGTCCATCCACAAATGCACTGGACAAGGGACTTGGCCACCTGCTTCCAAAAAAAGCAACCACTGAAAGCCCTACAGAGCACAGTTCTACTCTGACACACATAGAGTCACTGTGAGTTGGAATGGACAGTAACTGCTTGGTTTTAACATGTTGAAAAGTTTGCCAAACTGATTCCAGAATGTTCTTCAGTGGGACTCAGGAGCACGCACCTTTGTTGGGGGGATGGGAGGGTATTCCAGTAGGGACTAATTTATACAATGTTATCAAAATCTAAAACCACAAATTAGGACTAAAACACATCACATTTGAGAGGTCAGTCTCTTTTCATATGTTACCGGTACCCTTTTGTTTCTAAAGTAATATAACCAATTTCCTTTCTGTTTCTAATCCTTGACAGTGATTTTCACAAAATGCTGCTGTAAACAGCCATTCCCTAATTCTGGCTCATGAGAAGTTTTTCATTAAATGCAGTACAGTACAACAAAAATAGAATGGACTAGAGTGCACAGGGCAGTGCAGAGCAAAGGGCTCAATTGTAGTTTCCATTAAGAAGCTTACACTAGACCAAAGTTAGAGGTCATGGTTGTGAGTATCAGAGCCATGAGTGACCACGTGACAGAAATGGTAAGACAGGAAAGATGTACTTTTTGATTTCCTTTCCAAATAGCTTCTTTGGAACTGGATTCGTTTTCCTCTTTCCACAAGAGAAATAGATGTCCTCTTAGATGATTTTATTATGTCTCGTGGGGAAAGACAGAAACGCTGCGCTCGTTTTCATCATGGTGCATCTCTACTGCGAGTGTGAGCTGGGGGAATCGCCATGGAGACGGTTAGAATGACCCGGAGAGAGACGTCAGGGCAGAAAGCAGCTAGGGGATGGGGAATCATCCTGGATGTCATCCTGAAGAGCCCAGGGACAGTGGCAGCAAAAGTGACAGCCAGACCAAATCAGGCACAGAGTGGGAAAGGAGACCAGAAGGAAGAAGGAGATTTGGTTTCCCCTATGGGGACCCAATGCTGCCTTTCTCTCTTGAGTTCTCTCTTTTGAGGTTCTCTCTTTCATATGGGAAGGAGGCTCCAGAATAGACTTAGAGAAATTAACCCTGAAGTTAACTTAACCCTGAAGTTTTTAAATACACCAAACTATTAACAGCAAATTTTTAAGAAAAATTGGAGATGGTGCTTTAATTGGTTTGTGGTGAGCCCAGCTGGGGCTGTTTTGAAAGCTTGCCCTGAAACCAAAACCTGTTGCTGCGGAGTCGATTCGCAGTAGTTAAGTGGCTGCTAACTGAAAAGTCAGCAGTTTGAACCCACCAGCCCCTCCTTGGAAACCCTATGGGGCAGTTCTCTGTCCTGTCAGGCTGTTATAAATCGGAAAAGCTCACCAGGTGATCATAAAGAGCAACCCAGAGTGAACTACTGCTTTAAAGTGAAAAACAAGGCTCCACAGAAATTCTGCGTTCCCCGTTCCCACCCCTCTCCACACTGGTCCTGCTACTTTATTCCAGGGCTTTGAACTGGTTCAGTCCAGTTTAATCTCCTGCTGAGAATTTGCATTTCCACCCTGAGTATACTGAATCGGAGTCTACAGTTTAACAAGATCCCCAGGAGATTCCTACTGTATTGGTCATCTAGTGCTGCTGTAACAGAAATACTCCAAGTGAATGGCTTTAACAAACAAATCTGTTTTCTCACAGTCTAGTAGTATGTTAAAAGTCCAAATTCAGGGCAGTAGCTCAATGGGAACGCTTTCTCTCTCTGTTGGCTCCAGAGGAAGGTCACTGCCTTCAGTCTTCCGCTGAATGAAGAGCTTCTCTGTGTAGGAACCCCAGGTTCAAAGGACATGCTTGGCTCCCATCCTGATTTGCTGGTGGTATGGTCTCCAGCTCTCTGCTTGCTTCCTTTTCCTTTTATCTCTTGTAGGATGAAAGGTGATGCAGGCCACACCCCAAGGAAACTCTATTTACATGGGATCAAGGATGTGACTTGAGCACATCCCGCCCTAATCCTCTTTAACTACAACCAAGTATTATGATTTATAACACATAGAAAAATCTCAAAAGGGAGGACAGCCTCACAACCATGGGAATCATGGTCTGACCAAGTTGCCACATATTTTGGAAAGGACACACCTCAATCCATGACACTTGTGTATAACAAATTTTGAGAACCACCGCTCTACTGGCCCTTCTCAGAATTGGTCCCCAACCAGTAGTATTAGCATCATCTGGGAACTTGTTAGAAATGCAAATTTTTGGCAGAAGTTCTAGCCAGAAGTAATGGGTTCAAAGCTCTGCTTTATCCTCCTGAGGAAAAGAGAGGAAAAATTTTCCTACCCTATCTTCAAGTTCTAGACATAAGAAAATAAGTTGTTTTCTTTAACATCATCCCAAGAAAGCTTGAATTCTATCATAGAATTCCAAATGCAACAAGGGGCCCATTCTGGTGTGCCCAGAGCAATCCTGAGGTATGTCTGTCATCCTAGCATAAGTTTTAGGAGCTTTCCTGTTCCCTCTCAGAAGTGTCCTTTTAGCATACTGAGGAAGCTAAGTCAACAACTGGAAATCTGTTTGATAGTCAGCCTCTGCTGTAGAAGGCTCAGAGGGCAAATGGGGCAAATTAATACTTTTTCCCCCTAACCTTAACAATAAAGCAGACTATCCCTGGCCAAGTTTTTTAGAAACTATAATCCTAACTAAAAAGGTTTTTCATTCTTTATTTTGACTTAGGGGCTCTGTTTGTTTGTTGGCCTTAATGCTTTCCCATGTGTCTTGCCCTCTCTCTTGCTGCAGGACTTCAGGAAAATCCCACAATTTTCACATCTTGGTGGCATCTGTCTCCCTGCATCACTGTGTCACTTTCACAACAGTTTTGAAAATATCTCATGATGTCACCTTTTTTGGCAGTTGGCAGGGAGTGAGGAGGAATGATTTACCATTTCTAGAACTTCTGCCGTGCTAAGCCAGGCCCAGGGTCTCTGAAACAGTGATGCTGAGAAGCATGTGAGAGGAAGAGGTCTCCTTTCATGGAAGTGCTCTCAAACTTCAGGGTGCTCTCCAAGACGCACAGAGTTCTCTTAACAAGCCCTGTCCTTACTCCAGTTTCTGTTTTCAGTCACAGCACCTTTTGGGGTAACAAGGCTCTGCATTGAATGAATATCCATTTTTTGCACCTTTTGTTTCTAGTAAACATTTAAAACCTTTGTTTCCTCATTTAAAACTCAGTGGGGCAGTCCCCTGTGGGAAAAAAGCCCTATTGGCCCACCCAGACTGTGTGCCTCCACGGCGTCTGATCGTCTCCCCTCCGTAATTCTCCGTCCTCGCTCTCCTCTCACAGGAAGTTTCTGCCTTCTTGTAGTGACCTTAGTGGCCCTTCTCTAGACCCAGTAATGGTAGCACCACAGGCGCTGGCATCGTGACTGCGAGGGATGAAGGCCCAGGGCCACTTGCCTGGTGTTAGCTGCAGCAGAATGTGTGGCCATGTTTTCAGGGTGCGGCTGCGCTCATCTCCAGGCCCCTCCCAAGCTCCTTTAACTACTGAGTATAGAAAGGCCACTTCCCTGTAACTGACAGCTTGACTGCCCGAAATGTTTTCTTATTCTTGCCTTTTGTTTTTTAAGCATGTATTTGTCTTAGTCATCAGTGCTGCTGTAAGAGAAACACCACAAGTAGATGGCTTAAGAAAAAAAGAAAAATCTATTTTGCTACAGTCCAGTAGGCTAAGAGTCTAAATTCAGAGCATCAACTCCAAGGGAAGGCTTTCTCTATTGGCTCTGAAGAAAGGTCCTTGTTGTCAGTCTTCTCCAGGACCTGGAGCTTCTGAGGTACAGGGACCTCAAGTCCTTTCCGTAGAACACACTGTGTTCCCAGCACTGCTTTCTTGGTGGTATGAGGTCGCCAACTCTCTGCTTGCCTCCCTTTCTCTTCCATCCCAAGAGATTGCCTCAAGGCACAATACAGTCTTCTTACACATTGAGTCTTGCCTCACCGAAACAGCCACTGCCCATCCTCCCTCATTAACATCATAGAGGTAGGGTTTACAACATAAGGGAACACCACACAATACCACAAACCAGAGCGACATTTTGGAGGAGAGTGACACTTTCAACTCATAACAATATTCTTGTACTTGGCATAACAACTTTCTACCTATCTCACGATCCTCAAAAGCTTTTAGTCTTTTGGAAAGTGTAAATCAGTGACTTTGATTGAGCAAGAGGTCTGTTAGAATGTTTGTGAGCCTAGAGTCCTCGCTGGGCCAAGTGAATCAGAATTTCTGAGGATGAATCCCAGAACGGGGTGGATTATTCAATGATTGCACTATGGCTTAGGAAGAAGTAGAAGTAAATCCATGCTTACCTTGCTGACTGGGTCATCTACCCCTGTTAGGGATTATAAATTTGAAAACAGTCTTTGATTCCATAGAAAGGTACTGTGGGACTGGAAGTGAGACAAATGTCAGCCACACCTAGAAGCAGAATCTGTGATGTAAAAAAATATGAAGTCATTTACTATGGATGCTCTGATCGGCAAGGTAAGCATGACAGCCATCACCATTGTTTAAAAGTGTTCCTGGGGAATCTCTAGTGTATCTCAGGCTGTAAACCATGGGCCTAAATAACATTTTTTGGTTGCACTTCAGAAAGTATCAGTAGATGATCAGATCTGTTTCTCCTTATGTAAGTTGAATTTCTCCCAGCTGATGGTGGTGACTTAGTGTTGGCCCTTCTGCTATCAGTCATAAACCAAAACAACCCACCGCCACTGAGTCAGTTCCAACTTATAGCGAACTTAACTGCCCCATAGAGTTCCCGAGGAGTGCCTGGAGGGAGTCAAACTGCCAGTCTTCTGGTTAGCAGCCATAACACTTAACCACTACACCACCAGGATTTCCAACAGTCATACAAGTGGCCACATTTCACAGCAGAGCAGCAGAATTTCCTGATTTTTTTCCCCCCAAACCTCTAGTAATTAAGCCTGAAGTCTTGTCTGCTAGCCTCAGAAGGGAATTTAGTATGTGGAAATCACCATGGTCGTCTCCACAACCAAGACATTTTCAACCATCTCCTTTTAAGGAGATCTTCAACACCTTGTTCAGGGGATGCTGGTTTTCTAGGTCTGGTTCCCATCCTGAGTTTCCATGTGCCTGGGGGTCTGCGACACTTCTCAAGAGCATTCATGAGCTATTTTCAGTCATTTACAAAGCCCCATGCAAATCATATAAGGCCTGAGGGGAGAAGGCTGCAGGCTAAATCAATCAAGTGTGGTCACTTTCACCGGAACCATCATTTTGCAGGTGGTGATGCAGATCTGATTTTATGTTCATATTTGTGTGCATCTTCGATCAGTAGATATGATGGAGGCAGTAGTTAGAAAAATACACCTGGATAAACCATGTATTTTTAAAATGCAGTGTAGAATGATAAATACAGTAGAATGATAAAATGGGGTGCTTGGTGGTGAAAATAGCTTAGAGCAAGTTCTTAGAATGCACTTTCTGTGGAACAAACATTGTTCTAAGCCCTTGATCAATTAATAGTTGTCTAACAACCCTAGCAAATACTTCTACAGTGTTTACCATGGGGCAGGCTTTGTTTTCTGTGCTTTCCATCTGTTACTTAATCCTCATAGTAAACCCTGAGGGGTAGGTGCTAGAGAGACAACTGAAGCAGAGAGAGGTTCAGTTACTTGCCAAGGTGACACAGCAATGAATGGATTGAGATCCCAGCTGATGCCCCTCAATGACTTACTGCTTTGGAAATTTTCCTTTACCTTACAGGGCTCTTCTGTGTGTGATGCCTGGATTCCGTTTTGTCCTGGCTGCCATCCAATTATGCTGAGTATACTTCCTCCTTTGAGTGACAATGTTATTTTAAAAGAGACTTCCCTTCCTCTAGGTTACCTCTATGTTTTCATTTTATCTGACACTGCCATTAACCATGTGAACCTGAGAAAGTCAGTCAACCTCTCTGCAGAAGCCCACTTCCCACGTGGGAGTGAAAATAAGAGACTAGGCCTGAATCTGACTGCCTGACTTCCCAGGGTCATTGTATGGACCCAGAGAGATGGGGCTGACGGTGCTTGTGTGCTGCACACAGCCACACAGGTGTGCTAACAGGACTATCATTTTATGCTGTTAACTTTGTTAACCTTTGCCATGTGACTTTTCTGGGATTCCAAAGTGAGATTTCATCAATTAGTCTCTAAGTGTAATAATTGCAATTGACCATTTAAATTTTCCCTTTACAACTTTCCCTAAATTGCTAAATTTCCACCCCTGTCTTTTCCAGAATTGAATGACTATACACCAGGGAGGTTATGGTTTTTTTCCCTTCTCTTGTAATGTTGCAAACCCCGGTTGCATAGTGGTGACACTCCATGACTGCTAACAAAAGTGTTGGCAGTTCAAATCTACTAGGTGCTCCTTGGAAACCTGATGGGACAGTTATACTCTGTCCTGTAGGGTCACTAAGAGTCAAAATTGACTTGATGACAATTTGGGGTTTGGTAATGCTGAATATGCTGCATATAATCAAATATGGTCCCTCTTAAATGCTTGACAGTAAGCCACCCGTGGTAACCATTCAGAGTCACGTATATTTGTTTTCTCTACTTGCATATTCTGAAATACTTGTTCTTGGAGGTTGTGTTCTATCCAAAAACCTGGCTAGTGTTTATCTTCCTACTAGTCCTCTCCACATCAAAGACTAGTGTCCCACCACTGTGGCACCTGGGGGTCTTGGGTCTCTGCACTCATTCATTTTTAGCTAAATCTTAGCCCCTGGCAAATCTGGTCTAGAGAATATTCTTAATTCTTATCATCTGTGACTTTCTGTCTTGTACTGTGGCTGAATTGTAAGCCCTAGAAGTGCAGGGCCTGATCTCTTGGGATTGGCTGGTTCTAGAAAGGGGACACCAAAGCAGGTAGCTGATCACTAAGTGAACCTGAGCTGCAAAGAGGAGTCACAGCCCTTTCCCTAGGTCTTGGAAGTTATGAAGCACTGTTTAAATCTGCTACCTCTTCTTGTGCTTCCCAGAAACTCTGTCACTCATTTGGCCTTGGATGATATTTCTTTGCGAGTTCCTCCTAAAAGGGATTGTGTCTGTCTTCCTAGAAGTTGGACCTTCACCCCTCTTGGACAGCTTGAGGGAAAGGGCTGGAATGGCCTTGGCTCCTGCCCTTTGAAAGAGTTCTATGCTCTCCTCAACAGTGTCTCTTTCTACGGAGAATAATCTCTCTTAGCCACCTTGGTTGTCTACACCCCCTAGTCCCCTGCCGGCAGTGTTCTGTGCCAAGTCAAAAACAAAATACAAGCAAAACCCTGCATGACATCCTAGGCTGAAGCATTTCTCAGAGGCCATATTTCTCCCATTGGGGAAGAGTTCCTATTGGCATGTATGAGGGTCTCTCAGAGTTGGGGCTCTGAAGGAGGTGCTTTGCTACACACTGTTGTATTGCTGCCTGATTCAGCTCAAGAGTTCCACTTAACTAGGCTTTCCACAAGCAAAACAGAGTCTGGCTTCTTCCCACAACCACTCCACCTCCCTTAAAGAAGCAAGCTCCTCTCTTTCTTTGAATACTTCTGGACATATTAGGGAAGGTAACATGTTCAGAGACAAACCCACAGCCATTTCCCCAGCATGGCATCACTTCCTTCCTTTTGCTGGTGTCCTAGAGATAGCAGTTTCTGTTTTCACGTCCAGCCTAGCACTAGTCTAGCTCCCTGTGCCTGGAGCCTGGTGCCTGCAGGAACATCCTTGCAAAGTCCTTCTTCCTTGATGTATCTTGAAACTTGCTAAGGAAGAGGGCAGAAGTTTGGCTGGTTGAACTTTTATCAAAGAATTGAGACAGAAAGTTTTCTTTTCTGTTGTCCCAGAAATGACCAACAGGGTCAGGGTTCATCCTGGCCCTCCACAGGTATGCGTTTCTTGCCACTCCTTATGAAATGTTCCCACTTGAGGACTAGACATATAGTAGAACCCCAGCAAATCACAGTTTAAGAAAACAGGGCATAGTGAAGAAGAAATAAAAACCAAATCAAACCTGTTGGGTCAATTTTGATTCATAGGGCCCTGTACGTCAGACTAGAACTGTCCCATAGGGTTTCCAAGGAGCGCTTGGTGGATTTTGAACTGCAGATCTTTTAGTTAGCAGCCATAGCTCTTAACCACTACACCACCAGTATTTCCATGTTGGAGAGAGGAAGTAACTATGTGAAAATATAGCCGGTCAAAAAAGACCTTCTTGGAGAACAGAGATTGTTTGTCAGGCTCTTCTGCCTCTGCTTAGGGTTTGGTGTCTTGGGCCATCATAGAGACTCCAGTTGGAGGGGGTGACGCCTAGTGGAGATGGACCCAGTCAGCAAGGTGTGCGAGGGCTCCTCAGATGTGTGTACTCCTGCTGTCCGACCACTGGCTATTCTACACAAGCCTATGCTCCTGCTTTCTCCCAGCTTTCCCTCCAGGATGTGAAATAGCGGTCAATCCAGCCTGATTGGGTGCTAACCCTCCATATTTGTTCGTCTGAGTTGTAGAGAAAAGGCTTTCCAGCCTCATTAAAGTAAAATCAAAGAGATTTATTGAGGCTGATGTATCTTTCAAATGAGATAATTGTGAAAACCTCGGGGTCTGAAGCTCACAGATTCTAAAGGGTGAGGTACAAATCAACCAGTCTCTCATACGAGAGATTACAAATACTGTAATTGGTTTATGGCGATTGAGGACAGTCAAAGGAGGGACTAGACAAAATGTGACCTTGAACATTATTGGTCATGTTACTTAACTAGTAAAATACATTGATTGGCTGAAAGACATAATTACAAGATGTGTGTTTGTGGAAAGGGGCTCATGACTAGTCACAAACAATGACGTGACGACAGCTGATGGCAATTGTTGGGAACAAGTTGCTAAACATTACCTTGCCCAGAGTGTGAGATCACTTGGAGAGATGTAACAGAGTTTTCAGTAAGGTTTGGTTACTGATGCATAGTCTTAGCCTAACCATAAGCCTTAATAATAGGGTTGGTTCCTAAGGAACAGAGTGTGAGTCTGTGTGAAAGGTTGTACACTGAGCTTTTAGCCTCAGTTCAGCATTTTATTTTAGGTCAGAAGCCTCTTTTGATTTTATGTCTCATATCATATCAGACTTGGAAGTTCCTTTTTTGTGGTTCTGTAATAGAAATCGATCTTTCATGCTGTGTTATAGGTCACCAATCTTCTTGCTAGAAGGCTCTGGGCCAAAGATTTTTCTGTTTTGTCGTTTCATTCCACCCTGTCATTTTAGCTAGTGTGGCGCCAGTGCTACACATTTTAATTACATAAGCTTTACGGTAAGTTTTTACAACTGATTGGATAAACATTAGACAAATAACACTATTTTTAGACTACGCCAGCTTTATTTTTACTTTTTGTTTTATTTTGAGGATTTGTTTTTATAATTCCAAAGATTTATTGTGATTTTAGTAGAATTATTTTAAAAGTGTATATTAGATGAAAGGTAATGTGCATCCTTACAATACTGAGACTTTTATCCAGGAGCAGTCACTGCTCATGGACACTGGCTAAGGGGACAGGGACTGAAATCTTAGTGGTCCGTTTTTCTATAAGACTGTGCTTCCCCTGAAGGGACATCAGCTTCTTATTTTCAAAGACTCCTGCTAGCTAACTAGGCCTGCCCAGACATCTTCCCTGGCTCCTAGAGTAAAGGAGACTATGTAGATAGGAGGCCAGGGGCAAATGATGCCCACTGTATCCCTGCCTCTGATAAACACTTCCTGTGCTGGACTGGCTATTGGCAGTGGCTCCAGTCCTCATGAGACGGCAGCTTCTGCCCCTCCAAGCCTGATGACGACATTCTAGGCAGGAAGATGGGGGAAGAGCAAGAGACTTGGCCCACTGGTCTGTTCTTTTTTAATTAAGGAAACAGAAGCCAGAAGTAAGTCACATGGCCGGCTACAGCTACAAAGGTCCTAAGGAGGTAATTGATTAGAATTGGGCACACTGGCAACCTGAACAATATCAAATATCTGTTGGTGAACGAACAGGAGGGGATGGGTGATGGGTAGGTGCCTTGTAGTCTTGGAAGAAGCGGGGACCCCAACCCCTCAACACTGGCATTGCAAGTTGTGGTGTCCTCCCTTCTGGCCTGTATTTGACATTTTGTCAGACCTTTTCTTGTTAGTTCTTAGCATCCCACACAGAAAAGAATATTTCTAATTAGAAATATAATTAGAATATTTCTAATTGAATTTGGAAGGTAAATGGAGAATTTTCCAGAGCTACTGACTAAGCTTATTTGATTAAATATGTAGAGGACAGGCCTACACTGCAGAGTGGGGAAGCATCCAGCCACATGTCCCTGGGGCCCTCTATTCAAAGCTAATGACTAAAACACACCAGAATTGCCCGTCCTGGCCACTAGGCCCCTAAACAGCTGGGAAACTTTCCATTATTTTCTTCATGGAAAAAAATAAAAAGTCTGTTTATTCCCAATTGCATATTTAAGGATCTACAGTAGAATTTTAGCAATTGAGTTGGAAGGGCTTGCTGGAAATGAGAGCGCTCTGTGAGGTGGTCCTGAGGACCAAAGCCCATTTCTCCTTTCTAACTCCCTACTTCTTACCAGTGAGCCTGGGGACAGCATAAGGCAGCATAGAGTGGCTTCTCCAGACAGCTCAGCTCCTCCCAGACCCTGCGAGGTCCTTCACACTGGAGGAGTGAATGACTGTCAGCCCCGGAGACTGGACAGTGAGCAGCAGTCAACTGCCAGGTGCAAGCCTCTCAGCCGACTCACGTACACACGCTTCCATACAGTCCCAGCCAACCTTCCTCCTCATCTCTCATGACTCCCATCAGCCTCTACAGAGCAGTTTCTGCCCTCCTAGCCCCAGGCTAGATCCTAAAGATTTCTTTAGGACCCAACTCAAGTGTCAGAACCCAGACCACTTCCATCACCAGATGAGTTACCCTACAACTGAGACCAGCCATCACCGTGCTCTCCATGTGTCTGTTCCCTCAGGAAAGCTGCTGTGCCTTCTTCAGCTTTGCCATCTGAGCCCAGGTACAGGTCTAGGAGCTTGTAGCTGGACATGCTTCAGTGGAAACCACGCTGCACAGGGAGCTTGCTGAGCCAGCCCTTTTCCCACAATCCTCTTCATTGACCTTTAGCGCCCAGAGCTGAAGGGAAAAGGTGGAGGCCTGTGGTCACAGCTCTGGGCATGGAGAAGCATTGGCTCAGCACATCACACATTTCTTGAACTACAGCCACACACTAGCCCTGGCCTGGCTGCCAGGGCTGCAGAGATGAGCAAAGGGCCCAGGGTGTACCCAGCCTGGCAGAGAAGCCATAGACACGAGGGCTCTATGAGGACACCAAGATACCTTCTTGTCCCTGCCCTCCTTCGGCCTCTCTGCCTGCTCCTTCCTCATCTCTTTCCTCCACCACATGCTCTCTGTTTGCCACCCTAAGCTCAGACCACTCCTCTTTTTCCATTCAGTGAACAGCTGCTCAGATGTCCAAGTTGGCAGGACAGGTGGACATGTGCTGCTCTTAGGGCCACAGGATGTTTGAGTGGTGAGAGAAGCATCTTAGCTGATGTGCTGAGGGACCTGAAGGGGCTGGCAGCCAGTACAGTTGTCCCCAAGGATGCCTGCCTCCCCGTTGTCCTGTCTTGGCATATGTGTTGGCCATCTCTGAGCACAAGCCATTTGCCCTAGGGCCAAACAAGACACATTCTGATACTTCGTGGCCCACTGCAAGGGAACTCTGAAAGGTTTGAGTTTTGTTTCCACCACTTCTATGGAAAAAAACAAGGTTTTTTTTCCCTCTTTGCAAAATATCACATTTTTCCCAATTGAAGGAAAATCAATTTTCTTTTGTAATGTGTCTGACTTGCGAAGTTCCACTGCTGACCCAGGCTTGGCAGCTGCTCAGAGCAATCCCTGATCTCTTTCTTCTGTGCTGAGCGGTAGCCAGTTGTTCCCTGAGCTGAATCTGAGCCATTTGTTTTCATCTCTAAATGAGTAGTGAGTTGAAAGAGCTAAGGCTTTTAATAATGAAACACAGAAAGGACCAAAGATGATGCATTAATATTGGATTCTCCTTATTTTATCACAAGAAAACTGCTGCAGATGGAAAAAGGCAGGAGATCATCGTGCTGGATTCCAAGAGGAGCAATGCTATAAATATTGGTCTGACCGTCCTGCCCCCTCCAAGAACAATTAAGATAGCCATATTGAATTTTGATGAATATGCCTTAAACAAAGAAGGAATTGAGGTAAGAGAAGCTGTGTGGAGCATGACTTGTGTTCAGTAATGTGCTGCGTATGTAAAGCTTTACTGTGTCTCATGTGACTTTCTCTGCAGGATGGCTCACCATTTTGCTACCTTCCGCTTGACTCTGAACTACATTAATAATCCTCACAGTTTTTTAACTTCTTGAGGGAAAACCTATACTTTGCCTGTGGAGTTCAGGGACCCTCACTCTCTGTTCATGTGCTGGCCTCTTCAAACCGTGCTCTGCCCACCTCTAAAATGGAAGACGAGTACAAAACCTTCTTTAGGAGACTGGTGCTGTCATCTTTCACACCATTTCAAACCAAACATGTTGGGCTGAAAAATGAGGCCCAACAGTGGTCATTTATTTGCAGTATCTGATATTTTCCTTGAGGCTTTCAGTATTTGTTCACATCCATGTGAACTTGGTTTTGCTGGCAGCACTCACTGGTTTGTAGAGATAAGCTGGAGAAGCTGAGCTAGCCAAGTCTGGAGTATTTGTTGGTCCTGATGTCAGAAGTGGAGACAGGTTGGGTGACTTGGGTTGAGCGTGCAATTGGTCAGTGGCCCAGCTGGAGCTGGACAGCTTACCTGCTCTGCCAAGGTTCAGTACTCCTCCCACCACACTGTGCCCTCCTTTTATCAGGGGCTGATACCAGTTTATAGCAGGTTAAATCTCACAGTCTCACAATGGGAGTGAGTGGAGCCAGGGCCCAGCCTGCACATCCCTACAGATGGGCAATATATTCCAGGCCTGCCAGAATGGAGCAGGAGTCTGGGAACCTTGCTTTGTTGCGTGTGGGAATACCCATACCACCCTCCTATTGGCAAGGAGCCCTGGACCCCCTTAAAGCTCCTCTATGAATTTATGCAGTCTTATTTGAAAGACTCAAGGGTGGAGGGAGCCAATGAAGCCTGACTGTGGAGAGGGAGAACCAACCATCAGCAGCAAGTCAGCAGTGATGAAGGGCCCCAGCCTCTGATGCAGACTCACCCACAGTTCTGAGTGTGCATGGGTGGGAATGCTTGAAATGTACACAGCGCACAGCTGGGTATCAACCATCTGCTTAGTGTACGTTTGTGCTTTGGAAAGAGAACGCCTCCACAGGAAGAACTGTTTTCCTAGAGGCTAAAGCAGCAGTGCACATGTGTACACACACTCATGTGAGCACGTGCACAAACACACACACACCCAACCCCACTTCCCATACCCCACACCCCTGCTCTAAGAGCAGTTACAAGAAAAGAAGTGCATTTCTCTCCTTGCTGGAGAGTGAATTGACCTCAAGCCCTGGACTCAGGCCAGATAACCAGACAGGTAAACATACCCATGTGAGTAGTCAGGGACCAAGGGCATGTGGCAGGCTGAGGTGGAGGGTAGGAAGAGATGAGCAAGGTGACAGCAGGCTGAGACAGAGAGGGAGAGTGTGACAGCTGCCAGACGTCAGGAAGGAACAGGCCAGGCTGTGGCATCAGCAGCCACCCTCTGGAACCCTGGCAGAGAAGCAAGGGGAGAGAAGGACAGTGGGCTGCTGTTGGGCACATAGGGCTGCTGACTTGGGCAGACCAAGTGCAAGGTGTCTGTCACCTGGAATAAACAATGTACTGGGGCTCGGCACAGATCCAGGCCGTTCCATTTACCCAGCAAGGTCACTTGAAGATCATAAGACTTCAGATTCATACAGAGAAATTTCAGATACAATCAGAGCCAGCCCAGCTGAAGGAAAAAATGACACTTTCCCCTCTTAAAAAATGTCTCTCTTTGCCATGAGAACGTGAAGGTCCTTCAGGAGAGATGAATTAGTCTGAATTTGCCTTTGTACTTTTCTGAAATGGAGCTCTCCCTGGGTGGGGAGTGTTTCAATACAGTACTTACATTTTGGAATTAATCAAATTATTGTTTCTCCTAGTCTGGCTGGTTTCCTGGTGAATACCCATTTGATTCAGGAAGGAATAAGGATAGCAGTACTATAGAACCAATGAAATTTTGACGGAATTGCACCAGAGCCCTACACCTGGCTTTCACAGTTGTCTTATCGGGGGCTGGACACCAGGCAGATGTTTTACACAGATTTTTGTTAAAACCTGTGGGGTTGTACTGTTATGTTCCCCACCCCACAAGTGAGTCCCAACATTGGCCTGTGCCCAGGGTTGTAAGCCAGGAGAGGCTGAGCTGGAATGAGAGCTCTGGGATGTAGAGTCCAGGCCGTGGGCCTTGAGGATGGCTGTCTCCCAAGGGGCACTCTCAGCTGAGTTCATGTGCCAAAAAGAGGACAGGGGAATCTCAATGGGGAGGGAGAAGCTACAGGCACGAGGCTGTCCGTTTCACAGTGCTGTGTCCAGTCTTCTCTCTGGGAGTAGCTGCTATAGAGAACAATTTGAAATGAGGAGACACAACCACAGAAATCACTGATGACCCCTAAAAATGTAAGTTACCAGTGAGTGGACTGTGACTCACAGTGACGCCATTTGTATCGGTGTAAGGCTGTGCTCCCTAGGGCTTTCAGTGGCTGACACTTCAGAAGTAGATTGCCGGAGCTTTCTTCTGAGGCACCTGCGAGTGGATTCAAACCTCCAACTTTTGAATTAGGAGCCAAATGCTTTCTTCATCTGCACCACCTAGGGGCTCCAGGAAACCCTTACAGCGGTGGTGTTGTGTCGTAAATCCTCAGTAGATTCGTGTTTACTCACAGCAGCACATGGAGTTCCATCCTTTTTACGTAACTGTTGTCGCTAAAGGCAGCATTTCCCACACTCCGCATTATTCACATTTAGGCTGGACAGTTTTTTGTTGTGAGGGGCTGTCCTGTTTGTTGTAGCACGTTTAGCAGCATCATTGGCCATTAGGCATGGAAGCACCCTTCCAGACTGTGAGAACCCCAAATGTCTCCAGACGTTGTTGAATGTCCCCTGTGGGTGAACTCACCCTGGTTGAGAACCGCTGATCTACAGGCTGCTCTGGGTGGATCCCAAAGACTGTATGCCTCAGTTCCTGTCGGTCATGGCTGGAGAGAGTCCAGCAAAGGCAGCCCTCTTGGAAATCAGGGCTCCAGGGCACTCTCTGCCATCACCTGCTGTCTCCAGTCATTGATCTGAGGGATATTTGAGAGGCATGGAAGACGCAGACTCCTGTGCTTCTGAGGTCAGTCGTTAACCACCATTAAGTTGGACCCTAACTCATGGTGACTGCATGCACAATGAAATGAAACACTACTGGGTCCTGTGCCATTGTCAAGATTAGTTGCAGATCGGACCATAGATTCATGGAGCAGGGTCTTCAATAGCTGGGTTTTGAAGGTAGATCACCAAGCCTTTCTTCCTAGTTTATCTTACTCTAGAAGCCCCATTGAAACTAGTTCCCCATCATAGCAACAACGCCAGCCTCCACTGACCAATGGGTGGTGGTCACACATGAGGTATGTTCGGTAGAAATTGAACCCAGGTCTCCCCCATGGAAGGCAAGAATTCTACCACCGAATCACCCACAAACTGACCCATGAGGTCTAGACTCGTTGTTCAAGAGTTAAATTAGTCTCAAAAAGAGATGACAGTTGTGAACTTACAAACCTTTGCTAATAAAATTTGTAGCTTGTGTCCAAAGGGCAAAACAGTCTGCTTCTTGGGAGCAGGCACTGTAGTGCAGCCCCACAGCCTAATGGGGCCATTTGAAGGCTCTGCGTACATTAATGTAATAAAGATGAACTAAACGACATCCTCTGCCTTTACTTAGCAACCTGGTGATATATGTTCAAGTTGCCATGACAACCAGAGGAAGTAAGTTAACTAACTTCATTAAGGAAGTCTTGTTTCATAAAAGTATTAAACTTGGGAAAATTACTGTGGGGACATTTTCTAAGTAGCATTAGTGATATTTTACCAAGTAAAGCTGTCATCAAGTTCTCACAATTATAAGTATGGAGAATTTTCCTTTTCTTTCTTCCTTTCTAATTTTTATAGACTCAGTCTCTTCTCAAAAGGTAGCCCAACTGAGTGACCCCTGATGTCATTTAACTTGGCTCAGTATGCCAGGCCTGTCCTCATCCCCCCAAACAGAGGTTCTATTTGGCCAATGGACAAAACTGCAGTCAGGTTGTGCTGTGCGGCCCCTGTCTGTAGGTGCCTGAACTGGGCACCACACACACAGATGAGCCCGGCCATGGGAGACTGGTCAGCTCAGTGGCACTAGGGAATCAGAATATCTCAGCAATTAAGTGGCTTCTCCACACTATTGTTGTTGCATTTTCTGTTTGGATCTCCATGAACTGTGGAGTTGGTGTTAGTAAGCTGGGAGGAGTCTGTAGGTGGTTCTCCAGCACTGCTTTGGTTGACCCATCGTGGCCCTAAGTAGGTCACTGCATCTGTGGGTTGGATGAAATACCGCCTTCTCCATGTGCCTCATTAAGTAGTCATGAGCACCAGAGAAGAGACTATCAAGACACTTTCAGAAATTACAAAAAGAGTCTGTATGTGAAAATAATTATACATCTTTGTAGCGTAACCAGGAAGCCATTTCCTCGTGAGAATGTGCAAGTTGTGTACAAGCCAGGTTCAGGGGTGAGTACTTCAGATGTTTGCTATTATTACCGTAATTATTGTGCTAGATTCTTAACTAGCCCACAATCTGCCCAGACTTATAAAGCAAAAGCTCATTTTGGTCTTATCTTCAAGTGAATGACGTGACCAAAACCTATAGCTCTTGGGGGTTTCTGCATTTTTCTCTGAAAGACAGCTTTCAGATACACAAACAAGTGAGCTTAGGGTAGTGCTGGAGGGAACATCGCCTGGGAGAAAGCTAAAAATGTGAGGTTATTATATGTAGGTCTTGTTTAATGTTTTATTTTTCCTGTGAAACCAAATAGTGATGCTAAAACCATTGGTAAATTTACTGACATGATAGATGAGCCAGTTAAAGATCCCTCATTGTACTTACCCCATATCTGCTCATTGGACGGAAGGGCCTTCAGCTTGTAGGCAGTGACTTTGACCTGTTAGTCCACTGCCTTCTGGGTGTTTCAGTTGCCAGTGATGTGTATAAAAAATAAACTGGCACATGGCAACCTCGTAAGTCTTTAGCAGTGAACAAATGGTTTAAATTAGTTAGAGATGTGAAAAACAAGAGTGATTACTTTTGCAAAGGAACAAAACAACAAAAGTCATCACAGGAAAATGCCTTCTGAAGTAGGATTAAAAAGTGTTGACAGTGTTTTTGTGCATGCAGAAAACAATTTGAAATAAAACACAAATTTTAGTTGTTATTTTGAAAAGTAATTGAGCTCAGATCATGCATGTTTTTAATGAAGCAACTTCTATGTTAAATTGTTTGTTATTTTTTTTAAACTGTCTATTCCAACTCGACGGCACTTGGCTGGCTTGGCATTTGGGCAGGTAGGTTCAGCCACATGAACCTATGGGGCGTGAGCTGGGTAGTGGAGAGCAAGGGGCACTGTTGCTAGGTAGCTCCCTGATGCTGAGATTTCTCCTGTATTAACTCAGCATTTGGGACCACAGTGAAGACAAATTTCAAGGTGAGGTGTTTCAGGCCTCAGCTTCCACATCTCTCTGACCACAGCACAGGATACACATCTTTGATGCAATTTGCTTCACTGGGTTTGGGTAAACTACTACCTGTTAACTGTTACAGATTTCTTATAATGTTCTACATAGATATTATGTTGTATATATAGAGGGACAGTTTGATACTTTTTCTTTTCAAACTGTGTCTTTCTTCTGTCATGTTCCTGGCTAGGATTTCTCATACAGTGTTAAATAGGAATGGTGACAGTGGACATTTTTGCCTTGTTCTCCATTTTAGAAGGAAAGCACTTAAGTGTTAGGTGTAGTTTTTTGTTTTTTTTAATGTTGTGTGGTTCCTATTGCTAGATTTCTGAAAATTTTTATCATGAATGGATGTCAAAATGACTATGTTGTATTGTTCAGACTGTTAATCTAGTAGATTACATTGATTTTTACATCTTGAACCAACTTTGCATTCTCAGGATGAATCTCATTTGGTAGTGGTTATTATTTTTTCATATGCTGCTATATAAAATGTAGCAATATTTTAATGTATCTCAATATAAATATTTTGATCTGCCTTCCATTGTCCTGACCTGTCGTTGTTCCAGTGTCAACTCCATTTTCGAAGTAGGTAGCGACTATCCCCTGGTTCATTTCTGCAAGGTCAGGTTCATACAGCTCAGGGGTGAGCCCAGGAGTTCTCAGACAGCTTGGTGTATTTGCTGTTAACTTCCTTCTCCATGACCCCTCTGGTACTTTCTGGTTACCTGAGATCTTCTGATTTGAGCCCTTCGGAGGAAAGCTGGGCACTGGTTACCCCACTTTGCCATGGACTTTTTGTGACTGTGCCTGGTGCCAAGTCAGAGAACAGAGAAAAACAATGGGAATGTAGCCCATCCTCTTGCCACCACAGTTCTTGCAAGTAATGAGGAGGTTTCTCCTCCCTCAGAGATTTAAGTGCCTGCCAGCCCCTGCTGCTGATACTGCTGCTCTTTCCATTTCTAGAGTCATAAATAAGGGAACCCTGCTGTCTGTGCCGGATACCCTCCTCCAGGCTGTGGGATGCCTGGAGCCCAGGCTCGCCGGTAGTAGAGCAAAAATTCCCAGGCTTGGGAATAGCCAGTTTAGTGGTACTTCCAATTGCATACTTCTTACTCCATCCACCTGCCACTGTTTGCTCTTCTGAGTCCTCACATAGCTACTCTGTGAGAGCAATCCAGGGCTGAGAGCCCACTCAGTGGGAGAGACGGGGTGGCATTTGCAGACTTGGTCTCACCCAGGACCAGAACTCTCTCCCATGCTTTATCCAGATGCTTGCCATTGTAGAGCAAACCAAAGTCACTTAAAAAACCCACTGCCATTGAGTTGATTCTGCCTCATAGCTACTCATAGGACAGAATAGAACTGCCCCATAGAATTTCCAAGGAGTGCCTGGTGAATTGGAACTGCTGACCATTGGTTAGCATCCATAGCACTTAATCACTATGCCACTGGGATTTCCAAGCCACCTAAGGAATAAACATTAGTTACAGAAATTGTAGTACAAAGTGTATTTTATACTTTGATGATGGTTATTGTTAGGTGCTGCCAAGTCAACTTTCAACCTTGTAACGGAGCAGAACTGTCCTGTGGAAACCCCGGTGGTTGTAGTGGCTAAGTGCTATGTCACTAACCAAAAGGTCAGCAGTTCAAACCTGCCAGGCGCTCCTTAAAAACTCTAGGGAGCAGTTCTCCACTGCCCTGTAGGGTCGCTGTGAGTCAGCATCTACTGGACGGCACTGAGTTTGGTTTTGATATATAGGGTTTCATAGGCTGTAGTCTTCATATGAGCAGATTGCCAGACCTTTCTTCTGCATAGCTGCTGGGTGGGTTCAAACTGCCAAAATTTCACTTAGCAACTGTGTACTCAATCATTGCACCACAAGGGTTCTTTGCTTTGATGGTAGAGGAGGAGAAATTAGAGAAAACAAAGATGTTTTACCATAAATACTGCTGCTTTGTGAAGTGTCATATGATGGGAATTTCTATCTTCCTTTAAAATGCAGTCACCAAGGAATTTGAACCTATAAGAATCATAATCATTCTGAACTTTTTTCCTCCTCAGCCTTCCACAACTGAACTTTACCAAATAAAAGATATATTTTTCAGTTAGTTGGTAGATATTGCTCTTGATAAACACCATCATCATTTTTAACTCAGCCAGGCTTGAGTTTGATAGCATTTCAAGTGTTTTCATTTCTAAATAAATTTTGAAATATGGTTAAAACAATTAAAAATTGCCATATGTCCCCTATACAAAGGTTAATCTCAGTGCTTTGCAAAGGGTTCATTTCTGTAGACTCTTAAATGAATCCGTATGAAATGCTAGAAGCATATATTCTTGACATTCTGTACTTCCTTCTCCATGATCCCTAATCTTCTATCTCATTCATTCACCTTTCTTCCACATGCGTTTCCTTTTTCTTGCCTGGGCTGACCCTATAGGACTGAATAGAATGGCCTCATAAAGTTTCCAGGAAACATCTGATGGATTCGAACTACCAACCTTTTGATACACAGACATATGAGATTTCAGTTTGTGAACTCATTTTAGAAAAAGTGCTACATGCCTCATTGCTGGATATCTATGGTCGCCTTCCAAGTGCTCTGCTTGGGAAGCTATGCACTGATTCCAGCACCTAGTCCATCCTTCAAAGCGATTTTGGTGTTCTTTTTCTGGAATGGCCATCAGAACTATTATTCTTGATGTCCTGAATGTGATCAAAATGCCTTCCTTTCAATATTTCCTTTATCT
Organism: Heterohyrax brucei; assembly: GCA_028571685.1. Lineage (NCBI taxonomy): Eukaryota > Metazoa > Chordata > Mammalia > Hyracoidea > Procaviidae > Heterohyrax > Heterohyrax brucei. The sequence continues at coordinate 46,413,455 of CM053152.1, forward strand.
TCAGGTAAAGAAAAAAGTCATTGGGGGCCAAGTCAGGTGAGTAGGGAGGATGTTCCATACAGTTATTTGTTTACTGGATAAAAACTCCTACACTGACAAAGTATACAGTTAAATTTGTGATCTTGCTACTGTGCCACCTTGTGCAATGGCCATTCCAGAAAGAGTTTCAAAATTGCTTTGAAAGGTGGACTAGGCTCTGGTGTTGGTGCGTAAGCTTCCTGAGGGGAGACTTCAAGGTGACAGCAGTAATATTCAGCAGTGAGGTATGTAGCACTTAGGACAACCAAGTTCGCAGACTTAATTGTCAGACCTCATCACTCTTAACCTCTGTGCTACAAAGGCTTCTGTCATGTACAAGACCCAGAAAACCTTGGGCAAGTACTTAAGTTCTTACAAAAGAGGAAGTTAAAAGAGAGAGAAAGGAGGATTTTAGACCCGGAATGTAAGTGTGGATACTATCTAGGGCTTTCTGTCTCTAAAGTGTATTTTGTTTGTAACAATATAATATCCACATGCGGTTTTTAAAACACACATACACTAATACCCGAACTACCTGGTTGGAAAATGGCAACTTCAATTTGAGAACAGGGAAGGGGTGAGGTAGAGTCCACTACTAGGAGAAAATAGACGACATTATCACATTTTTCCAGAAAATTCTAACCATGATTCCCAGTGAAGAAGAGAAGCAGAAGATCCAGGAAGCCCAGCTGGCCAACCCCGAGGTCCCCCTGGGCAGTGCCGAGCAGTTCCTCCTCACCCTGTCTTCGATCAGCGAGCTCTCGGCTCGGCTCCACCTCTGGGCGTTCAAAATGGACTATGAAACTACAGAGAAGGTAAGGACTTGGTAAAAGAAGCAGCCAGGCCTATATCCCCAATATTGAGAAAAATCTGGGTTTTTATTGGTGAAGGTAGCCAAGTATCATATTTGAGACAGGATTTGAATGGTGAGTTAAAATTCGCTGTATCTTCAGAGAGATTAGCAGCCTGCCAGTGATGAGATATTCACAAGTGTCTGCCTGACACCAGCTTCCTACTTGGTTTGGGGTGGTGAAAGATTAGTATTAAAAAAAAAAATTAAAAAAACAAAACAAAACACACTCCTTTTTTTCCCCCTGACTTCATGGGCTCTTTGTAGAAAATTTGGAAAATATAGAAAAGCATAATTGGTAAAATTGTGTCTAGTCCTTCCACCTGTTGATCTCACCTAAGCTGCTCTTGACTGGCAATTAGCAGATCAGTGGGCACTGTTGAGAGAGTCCTCAGTAAAAAGTTGAAGATGAGACAAATTTTAAAAGGTCCAGGGGGGAACAGACGGACAGAGCACTTAGTGGGGAAGGCATGAGAAACTCCTCTTGATTAGAAAGCAGAGGAAGCAGGTGTCTGAAAACAGGGCAATGGAATATTTTTGCGGGTGAACCAAAGGAACTAGTGTTGAGGAAAAGGGAGAGATGGAAGGTAAGCTAGATGTGAGCTTCACTGAGATGACATGCCCAGAGAAGACTAATTCAAAAGCACAGATGGATGGAAAGAAAGGCTGCATGGTCTCCACCTTCCTGCAGAGGAGGTGACAAAGTCCTATGATGAGGACCAGATAGTTGGCAGTGGGTTTGGAGCCTTCATGAGGGAGCTACTGTATTTGAATCCAGTAGGGAATCAAGCAGGGATGAAACCTAGGACTGCTAAAATCACTCGTGTGACTTGGTCACAAACCAGTCAGCACATTTAGATGGCTTTCTCTAACAAAGTCAGGTAGCATCATGGAGAAAACAGATGATTGGGTCACCCTCAACTGGGGATTGGCAGGGCCAGCCTGGCAGAAGCTAAGCTGGAGAGAATGAAACTGAACCTGTTAGCTTTAGGATCTAGGCTGGTGGATAGCCTCAGTGATGACATGGGTATCCACAAAATGTTATCTGAAAGGAAAGAGGAGAGATTGAGGCCATGGCCTACAGAGCGGGCTGGAGTCAGAGAGTAGGGGTGATGAACATAGTGGCGCCCAGTAAGTAACCCAGGCTAAGAGGTGGCCAGTCACAGAGTGCCTTGAAGGATGGTTATGTGACCAAGAGTGGTCCAGGGAGAGTGAGGCCACAGCTTTCAGTATCTTCTGCATGGAAGTAGAAAGGCATAGAAGGTGACAGTGGTCCAGAAGCTGAAGGAATAGACAGTGTCACAGAAGTCAGACCTGGTCAGGAGAGAGAACTGGGGCAGACATGTGACCTAAGGGTCCTGCCCAGACTAAAAGATAGGCAGGAACTGGGGATAAACAGAGTCTATGTCATATCTACACAAGTTCGTGTTAGTCACAGGTGTACCTTTGGACTCCTGATACGTGATGGGGAGGTATTCATGATGAGGTCTGTTCTCCCTTTTGATGCCTTTTCTACACCTAAGAACACATGACCATCACCTGGGATTGCCTTGTGCTGGGAAGAACTTTTGTTACCACCTTGTGCCAAAATAAAAAAGAACAGAGTACAGCCAAATGTACTGTCTTTATCATCCTCTATGTCTTCTTTTTTTAAACTGAAAGGAAGTGGCAGAACCACTCTTGGACCTGAAGGAAGGAATAGACCAGTTGGAGAACAATAAGACTTTGGGCTTTATCCTGTCTACTCTGTTAGCCATTGGGAACTTTCTAAATGGAACCAATGTAAGTCTCTCACATTCCTTATTCTCCTAACTCCCTGACCACAAAATCCCTACCCCACCTTTCCTGATAGAGGTTATACCTCTGAACAAACAAGTTGGGTATCTTCTTGCTAAAAATCAGAGTGTTTCCCTTACAATACCAAAGCTTACTTATTTGGAATTGCATCTTGCTATAAATAAGCAGACTTAGAAAAATAAGCATACTATCCCTTGTGAAGATTGGCTGCTCTCTAAATTGACATCAGGGATATTTTCTTCTAAAATGTTTTTGTGTTTTATTTTTATTGTTCACATAGTTATGCCTATACATATATTCTGATACTTTAGGGGAAAGATACTTTTTTTTTTTTTTTTTTAATTAGCCGGAGTGACTTTGGGAAGTGGAAAAACAGTAGGGCAAGAAGAGAAAGAAGCTGCAGAAACCCACTAGCCAAGACCCACAGCACCCTGATTTACAGATGGAGTCTAGGGTGTGGCTCGGTAGAGAAGGGCTAGAGCTCATTCATTCTGTATGGCTGTTCCACTGTGATCATTTAAGGAGGATGAGGGGTGTGGCCTGAGGAGCTTGAGTCAGGGAAAAACTAAATATTGGGTTACTCCAACAGTGGATCTGTGCTTTTCTTAAGAATGTATCTGAAATGTGTTTCTCCTGCCTTATATTTTATGGTCACCCAATAGGCCAAAGCATTTGAGTTAAGCTACCTCGAGAAGGTTCCAGAAGTCAAAGACACAGTGCACAAGCAGTCACTTCTTCACCACGTGTGCACCATGGTGGTAGAAAACTTCCCAGACAGCTCTGATCTGTACTCGGAGATCGGGGCCATCACCAGGTCAGCCAAGGTATGTCTGTGGATGCAGAGGCATGGGCCTGGCCTGACCTCAGACCCTGGGCCTTTGTACCCATCTCTGAGGAACTCATGCTCTCCTAAGTAAGGCATTCAGTGCCACTTGCATGCCCTGCTTTGGAGTTGGTGACTATGGTTCATTTCGTGCCATTACTAATGAACTTGTAAGATCTGTTTCCTCTCTCTGATTCTCCATCAGATTCTGTCCAACTGCAATACGTAAGGCAAGCCTACCATCCCAGTCACAGCCCTGAAGTCCACTCTTGAACAGTGTTACTCACCAAGCTGGGTTCTCCAGAACATCAAATTCCACGGCTTGCTTTAGGTAGTCAACAGCAGGAAGAAGATGCATTTGGCTCCCCTTAAGACTTCCATAAAGCTTGCCCTAAGGCATGGAGCCAGGAAGCAGTGGCCTTTCCTGGCTCTGTGCACATCACAGGTTGGCCATCTCTAGGATCCTGTGCAGAGGGTACATTTTTATAGGGCTGTAAATAGTATGTAGCATTGGCCACTCTGCGACAAGCTCTTAAATGTACTACAAAGTTATTATCTTCATGATCTTATGGTTTATTAAAAAAGAGACCATTGCAATAGCTGAAATCCCCACTGCCCGCAGTGGAGGGGGTCACTGAGGCTTATTCCCTTGAGGAACCTGAAACGTGTCAGCATGTGTGATGTGAAAGTCCTTGGAGCAATGGGAAATCCAGCTTGGAGGGGATTGAAGACGGCACAGGAACCAGACCAAAGTGAAGGAAACTTCTGGAAACACATACTGGACTGGGAAGTGGGAACTGAAAGCTGACTGACCTGTATCACTGGGAAGCTCTGCAATCTAGTGTGAGGAGAGGGAGTGGTGGGCAGCAGAAGGAAGAATGGAGAAAGTGGAACTTTGCTAAGGTGTCTGTCAAAGAGCTCTCCTTCCCTATATCCTCTCCCATAGAACTGGTTTTGGGAATGCTGAGAATATCCGTCACCTGTCTGAAAAGTCGGCAGCTGCCAGGCTCACCAGTAGGGTGTCCTGAGCAACGTGACCATGGAGCCGCCTTGCAGCAGAAAGAGGCATGGCCAGTGATTACCCCAGCTCAGAGAACTGGCAAAGGGCTTCTTAGACACAGAATCCACTTTAGGTGATAAGCAGTATGGCTGATTACCAACAGGTTGGTAGTTCAAATCCACCAGCTGTTCCTGGGAAACTTTATGGGGCAGATCTACTCTGTCTTGTAGGGTCGCTATGAGTCAGAACTAACCCCATAGCAGTGGGTTTTGGGTTTTTGAGGTTTTCTTTTCTTTTTCTTTTTTTTGTATTAGGAGCCATGGGTGAGGTACATATTCAGCTGCCAACTAAAAGGTCAGCAGTTTGAAACCACCAGCCATTCAGGGAGAGAAAGATATGGTAATTTGCTTCCTTAGTTTGCAGCTTTGGAAACTCTATGGGGCAGTTCTGTTCTGTCCTATCGGGTTGCTGTGAGGTGGAATCAACTCAACACTGGGTGTGATTTTTTTGGTATACTGTTTCTCTGTACCAGGTACTGCTCTGAAGCCTTTACAAACATTTCTTCAGTATCCCAGACAAGGTAGAAAGCTTCCCTCAGTGTCCCCAATAAGGAGTCCTCTCATTACTGCTCTTATGTTCACCCATAAGCATCTCCTCAGACGACAGTTGTGTTAGAAAAATAAAAAACTCTACTTGAGACAAATGGTCTTGATCCTGGTCCTGTTTCCAAAATCACTGAGAACAGATTTGCTCCCTTTTTGCCTGTGGTTCTTTGGAATTTCCCAAGGCCTTCCCCTAGGTAGAGTCTTGCTTGTCACAGAAGCAGCGTTGGCATCCAGCCCCAACCCCAAGACCTCAGGAAATGGAAGCAGGTGACCCCTCTTCCTTACATTTTACCTGTTTGTGTTACTTATCTGCAGCTATGTAACAAATCTTCTCAAAAGTGAGTAGCTTAAGACAGTAATAAACATTGTTTTGTGGTTGGTTCTGTCTCGAGGTCTCTCAGGACCTTCCAGTCAGGATATTGGCTGAGGCTACTGTCTACTGAAGGCTTTTGACTGGGTCTGTAGGATCTGTTTTCAACATGGCTTATTCACCTGCGGGTAGTTAGAGGGAAGCCTTAGTTCCTTCCCATGTGGACCTCTCCCAGGGCTCCTTGGGTGTCCTTGGGACGTGTGCATGACCTCCCCAGGGAGCAATGATTGAGAAAACATGCTAGGTGGAAGCTCTTGTCTTCTTTATGACCTGGCCTTCACCTTCCATTCCTTAGAGGCAAGTCACTCAAAGTTGGTCCATGTTCAAAGCAACAGCTATTAGTCTCCACATTATGACTATAGAAGTGTCAAAGAATTTGCAGGGTATTTTTAAAGCCTCATGCTGTGTATTTTGTGCACCAGATCCCTTCCACAGCCTCAGTGCTGCTCTCATCCCTGAGTCATCCCTCAGCATCGCGGACTGATAAGACTTGGCTCTGCTTCACAGCACAGCCTGTACATCTTCCAGCATGCAGAAGGCAGTCCCTAGGGAGCAATCCTCAAGAGAGGGCTTCCTTCTCCAAACAAAGCCAGGCCAGCTCTCCTTCTGGGGTGGGATTTTTTATGGGCAAACCTAGGCTTAGGGCACTGGTGGTTTAGAATTTAGACTCTAAAACCAGGGAGCCGAGTTCAAACCCCTGTTCTTTCTGTCACAAGTTACTTCTGCCTACACCAGTTTTTTGCCTATGAAGTCGGTCCAGCAGTCAATTCTGAGGCTGTGGAGTTATTATGAAGTCCAAGATCATGTGTGACTGTGGGCGTAGCATGGTGCTGGGCTGAATCAGGCCAGGTGGGCAACCAGGTGAGGGAGCTTGCAGGTCTCCTCAAAAGTTGCTACATTAACCTCAGACCACATCTTGACAAAAGACACTCCATGTGGTTTCTATTGGTCATGTGCTTGCTTTCCTCTCCTGCTATGTGAGGGTTGACAGTGGGCTGTGTCCTCCAGATGCCCCTTCTCTACTGTGTCTGCCCTTCCGCTCTGTACCCACTGTGGTACTGGGCAAGCTACAGCTGCTCAGAGGACACCAAGCTGCTCTTGTGTGTTTGGGTGAACCCAAATTACTTTATTGTAGGTCAAGAGAGCTGCCAAATGCATAAGAAGACACACTTGGAGAGTTGTGGTTCTATGTATTGTGTGACTCAGCTCTACTTCAGTTAGCCTTCAAGTCTCCTAGACCTGGAAACCAGTTGTCTATCCCAAACATCTAGGTCCTCCTGTAGCTTTAGGTTTGAGTGATCCAGTCTTCTTGCCTATATTTGCATTTCCTTTACCTTAAGTGTCCATCAGGTGCTCCTTGGAAATTCTATGGGGCAGTTTTACTCTGGCCTCTAGGGTCGCTGTGAATTGGACCTGACACAACAGCAGTGGATTTGGTTACTTTAAGTGGTAGAAACCCTGGTGGCATGGTGGGTTAAGTGCTCCGTCTGTTAACCAAAGGGTCAGCAGTTCAAATCTGCCAGGTGCTCCTTGGAAACCATGAGGCAGTTCTACTGCGAACTCTAGGATCTCTATGAGTCAGACTCGATTCAGTGGCAGTGGATTTTACCTTAAGTGCAAACCCTGGTAGGATAGTCGTTAAATGCTACAGCTGCTAAACGGCTGCTAACCAAAAGGTTGGCAGTTCAAATCCTCCAGACACTCCTTAGAAACTGTGGGGCAGTTCTATTCTGTCCTATAGGGTTGCTATGAGTTGGAATTGACTTGACAGCAGTGGGTTCAGTTTTTTGTTTTTGTTTTGTTTTTTGTTACCCTAAGCAGGTAAAACCACTACCCTAGAAGCGTAGTAAAGTTCTATGGCTACTAATCAAAGCGTTGGTAGTTTGAATCCACCAGGCACTCCTTGGAAACTCTATGGGGCAGTTCTGCTCTGTCCTATATGGTCCATATGAGTCAGAATCGACTTGATGATAGTAAGTTTAGTTTGGGATTACCCTAAGGATGTAGATCAAATCCCTTTTTATTTTAATTCAGCTCCACAGTACTGTGAAAAAGTAAAGTCTCTTTCTCACTGGACCCCAAATTCTTGTGGTTTTAGGCAAAATAGTTTTCTTCCAAGTCCTATGAACCCCTGCTTCCATGAATGCCAGGGCTCTACCCAAACTTGCCTTCTCAAGTAAAAGAGGCTGCGCCATGTCTGCACTGCCTGCTCCCGCGCTCAGTGTCAGGCGTAACCTCTGCTCCTCTCTTAGCCTGCTTGGTGCTGTAGATCCTATTGAAGGCTCCAGGTTTGTTCATTGGATTCTCACTGTTGTCCTTCTGAGGGTGGGGCTAGCGGTTACTCAGCAAGTCCCCTCAGGGATACTTGCTTCCAGACGCTGCTTTCACGACCACGGTCAAGGGCTTTTAAGCACCAGCGGCTCACCTCCACACACCCTTTCTCCTCTGGCTTGTGTTTGGCCAGCTCACCTGCAGAGAGCAGTCTCCTGAGATGATTCTGCTTATTTGAAGGTTTCTCCTGTCCCACCACCTCCCTCAACATCCGCCTCAGTCCCCTCCCTTCAGCTGACCTCTCTGTCTGATTATTTACTTCTTCCCCCTCTCTTATCTTCCTCAGTGTCTTTCTCCTACTCCGCGTCTTGTTCCATGAAATGTGGCTCTCATGAATTTTTTTCATCACTGAGTTAACTGTTGAATCTAAAGAACTTTTAGTTTAGAAATTCTATAAATGCGTTGCCTTGAGAAGACCTTGTTTCTGACCACTTCAGTCAGCCGAAACTGTTCTTCCCTGAAGACATGTGAATAAGTGCTCCGTCTCAGCTGTGGCTTGCACATGTGGCTTGCCCCACTGGCAAGACCACACACACGCCTGCACATACATTCAGACATGTGCATGCACACAGACACACGCACACACAGAGAGACATACATGCACACATGTATACACCCACCTGCAGAGACAGACCCACATAAAAAGACACACCCATTCACCACCCACAGATGCATACAGTGACACATACCTACACACAAGCACACACAGATACACATGTACATGGCACATGTGCGCATAGACATACTCAGACACACAAACACATGTGCATAAACACACCCACATGTGCACACACAAAAATGCACGCATCCCCACAGAGATGCACACACCCACATAATGATACACCCACCTACAGAGACATGCATAAACACATATGCACACACAGATACATACATGCACATGTGTGCATACAGAGAGATACACTCACACACATGCAAACATACACATGTGCTTACACAGGCCTGGTGGGTTCTGTACATCCTCCAGTGCTTAATAATCACCTGTCTATACCAGGTGCCCTTGAGGGCAGGAAATAGGTCTCATTTGGTATTTATCTTTGTGTTTCTTAGTGCCTGATACAGGAACACTAGTTTCTCCACAAGCGTTGGTTGGATGAGTGAATGAGTGGATGGGTAAAATGATTTGTTGCATGGTATAAAATAGGTCATCATGAGAGATGCGCGTTAGCTGACCTAGCACAGCAGAGCCATGCATGACTTGAGTGCATCGCTCCAAACTTAAGTGAAATACCATCTCTGAAGAACAAAAGTGCTCTGAAAATTCTTTTGCAACATCTGCTGTCTTCGTTTTGTACTAGAACTCCTTGATATGTTTTAATTTACAGTTCACAAAGACTTGCCTAAAATTTCTTCCCAAATATAGCCAGAAATGATGACACATGTGTTGAGTTTATTTGGAGAATGGTTGTATCACTGAATAATCCGATGTCAAAATAATGGTATGCACATGTAAGTAAATTGTTAGCCAATAAATATGCTTGTATTCCAAGATATGGATTTGGTTGTGATGTGTTTTCCAGGAGGCAGCTTGGTTTCCCAGTTCAGGTTGGTATCCAGTGGTTTCAGTGCATTTACAGTGTTTTCTAATTTTCAGGTTGATTTTGATCAACTTCAAGATAATTTATGTCAGATGGAGAGAAGATGCAAAGCTTCATGGGATCACCTCAAGGCAATTGCAAAACATGAAATGAAACCAGTGTTAAAACAACGAATGTCGGAGTTCCTAAAAGACTGTGCAGAGCGAATTATCATTTTAAAAATTGTCCATAGGCGAATAATTAACAGGTAAGTAGATCAAGGAACTTAGGGAAACATCAGTGCAACAGTTTCTCAGAAGTACTGCGTAAGCCAAAATCTGAAGGTTAAGTTTATAAAATTTTTACTTTAAACTCTTGGTAAATAGCAGGTTCCCAGAGATCTGTACCCAAAGCCCACTCCCTAGTCCCAAGCTTGGGCATTTGTATGTTTTGTTCTATTAGTTTTTTTAAAAAATTAATATGTGGAGAGCATCAGTTGGTCCCAATATATCTGGAGCACATGAAAAACAAGAAGATCAAAGATGTGGCAAATATATGAACCCAGGAGACAGAAGGGCCCATATGACTGGGGGACTGTATCAGCATGAGAGCAGAAGAACTAGATGGTGCCTGGCCACTATCAATGACTTCCCTGAAAGGGAACACATTGTGGAGTCCCTGATATAGCATGAGAACAAGAAGAGTGCAGATCTAGAACTCTTTTAAGGAGGGCCCCTGGACTAGCTGCTAGCCCAGAGCTGAAACCAGTATTGAGGTCAACTCTTCAGACAAAAATTGGACTGGACTCTAAAACACAGAGTGATGCAAGTAGTGCGGGTACTTCTTGGCTTAAATGTATGTATGAGGCTGTCTGACCAGCTCCTCTCTGGAGGTGAGAAGAGAGGGTGGAGACAAAGAGACAGGTGTCAGTTGAATACTGAAGTACAGAGTAGGATGTAGGAATGTGCCATCACAGGGTACAGAGAGTAGATAGAGTGGCACGGGGCGTGTGTTTGGGGTTTTATATGGCGAATTAACTTGGATTGTAAATTTTCGTTTAATCACAATTTAAAAAAGGACTGAAGATACAGCTCTTCCCAAACAAATAAATAAATAGATGTGTGGTGATTTCATTAATCCCTCCATGTTTCATATTTTCAGGTCTTTGTCTCTCCTTCCTTCCACCTTTCTCCCTTTCTTCCTCCCTTCCCCCTTCCTTGAATTCATATAGAACTTTAAAAAACCTAGTTCTATCATCACATTAGCCCTCCCCCAGCTTGTGTCATTTGGTAATCATGCTTCCTAGATCTTGATTCAGGCTATGGGGAAGGAGGGATATCTTTTACATGATGGACAGTACAGAAATAAGAAACAGAATCTTGCTTCCAAGTTGAAAACTATGTTAATCTATTAAGTTTACTATTAGCTAGCCCTCACGACTGCCCTATCTATTGGGGCATATAATATTATCAGAGATTTTTCTCAGATTTCACACTGGACTCAACATTCACTGCACTCTTAACGTGATTGAAAAGGCGAGGCAGAAATGTGGGTTGGTTTGTCCCTCCATGCTTTATATGACCCAGTCAATTCCTAACTTAAAAAAACTGCTAAAATAAATAATTGCTATTTGGAATGTCTTGAAACTGTAGCATTTTTATGCAAATTTTATAAAGCTCTTGTGTGTAGCCACATTGAATATTTTATCCTAAAACAGATAAAAATGCTCTAATGTGATGATTCAGACTGTCCTGTTATCCTTGGTAAACTGGGCACCCATAAGTGAAGGTGGTTTCCGTCTGACCTTCACCCTGCTTACTGGCTGTTGGCCATTCAATTGGGGGTGACCAGGATGAGCCAGAAATTCAGTACCGTTATAACAGGTAGTCAAAGTGACATGCATGAAGGGAAGTCTGGTGATACCAGTCTAGAACATCTAAACCATAGAGCCCTGGGTTTGAGTGAAGTCCTTAGCAGGAGTCCTGTGTATAGAGGTCGTTAAAGCAGGGGTATCTTACAGATGAATACCGTGTAATGTAACTGCTGGAAGATGAACCCATTCTGTTAGGGAGGCATTCAGAACATGCAGCGGCCACCACAGTGGACTGGAGCAGAGCAGCCGTTGTGAAGACAGTGCAGAACCGGGCAGTGTTATGATCTGTTGTACATGAGGTTACTGTGAGTCAGTGCTGACTCTAGAGCGACCAACAGCATTAGCATCCTGTTGAAGTGGGAATGGTGGACTTCAAGCCCTAGATGGCTGTGCTCTGCCTCTTTGTCCTTTGTAACTGAAGTCTTGCCTTTACTGTGTTTTCATTGCAGATTCCACTCCTTTTTGCTCTTTATGGGCCATCCACCTTACACAATTCGGGAGGTGAACATAAACAAGTTCTGCAGGATCATTAGTGAATTTGCACTTGAGTATCGCACCACCAGGGAGAGGGTTTTGCAGCAGAAACAGAAACGGGCCAACCACAGAGAGAGGAATAAGACCAGAGGGAAGATGATCACTGATGTAAGTTTCATAAATCTCACCACAGTTTGGAGGCTGTGTCTTTCATCTCCCATCCCTCTTAACTGTGGGGGAAAAAACCTTTCTTTTAAAAAGTGATCTTAAGCTGTTCCTCCACCATCACTGTGAAAATCTGTTGCATAGCAAATGAAGATCTCAGACAGTTAACATTCAAGAACAGATTTGGGAATGCGTTCAGGCTTTTAATCATCCTAGCAATGCTATGTAACCAAGAAAGTGGACACATGGACCACACATTGTAGGCATCTGAAAAGAGAAATAATTGTGATTGCTCAGACAATGCAATCTGATGGGCTGTAGGCATTCCCTTGAGTCAGAGAATAGCAGGGTAGGAAGAGAGCCCCCAGGAGTGATTTACAAGGATAGCTCCTTTTGGTAACTGTGCACGCTACCTGTTTCCGTTGCTCCTGAGCCCTTGGCCCATCTCCAGCACTCAGGCCTGAGCCTGCCCTGGAGGTGGATGCAACGAGCAGCACTCAGATGGGGGCTGCTTAGTCAGTGCAAGCTGAGGGGATGCATGAAGATACGGGAGACAGACAGCGGTACAAAGCGCAGGTCGTTCCTTCTGATGTGCTTTTTCACAAAATGTGCAAACAAAGTTGGTGTCTCTCCTATCTTATCTACTGGCAAGCTCTCAGGTCCCTTGCAAGGAAAAGGAAGACATTTTCCAGGCATTCTCCCTTACTCATCATTTATTCTTATTAGGATAGACTCAAACCGAACCAAAAACACCAAACCTGTTGCCACTGAGTTGATTCTGACTAACCAGACCTCTAAACAGATTAGAACTGCCACATAGAGTTTCCAAGGGGGCGCCTGGTGGCTTTAAACTGCTGATGTTTTGGTTAGCAGTGGTAGCACTTAACCACTACACTGCCAGGATTTCCAAATCTGCTGCTGTCCAGTCAATTCTGACTCATAAGAACCCTGCAGGACAGAAGAGTACTGCCCCATAGAGTTTTCAAGGAGTGCCTGGTAGATGTGAACTGCCGAACGTTTGATTTGCAGTCATAGCTCTTAACCACTATGCTCAAGGAGAATAAAGTCATCTTTTTTGATCCTACAGATGATACTTGGGATCTTCAGCAGGATTATTTTTTTCATTGTTTAGGTTGATGCTTGTGAACGGAGTGCATCTGTGCATAGACTTGGGAAATGCCTAGGCTGTTGATACAGGGAATGGAGCCAATACGGACAGGATGGAACAATAGGGAGGACCATCTTCCTGGAGGCTGCACAGCTCAGTCTGCACATAGGCCAGGCTGATTTCCTTGAGGGGTGGAGAATAAAAGAGATTAAGAATATCTCAGAAAGGCTGGTATCTGTGGTCAGTTGTGTATTTGTATTGTATAGTGGGCACATAGTTACTGTTCTCTAAGAGTTTGTATTCCTGAGAGCTGTGACCTTCACTTAGAGACCCAGACACATTAAAAATTGTGTTGCAAATTTAAGGTAATTCTGAGGAGGCCCAGGAACTCATCTCCTCACCATCTATTGCCACCCATATCCCTTCTTTCCTTGGTATTTTCTAGAACCTCAGGGATGCTCAGACACTTTTCTGTGGAAGGAGCATTTTCCACCTCCCTCCTGTAGTTCTGAATGCCAGTGCCACCCAGCTGAGTCTTCCTTCCCTTCTCCTGAAATCTGGCTTCAACAGGATCTTCAGCCTCCAGGAGGACAGCAGCTGGAAACTAAATTGAATCCACTTGGGCAAACTGTGGCCCACATTTCATTTCAAAGGATTATTTTTAAAAGTTTTAAAAAAGGATCACTTATTTTTCTGGAAGTGAGACACATTGGAGGGTGAAAAATACAAGCCCAATGTGCTTATAGTTATGAAAACACATAAAAAGTTGTTGCCAAATTCTTGAGATTTTTAAAGGTTCCCACTAATTTATTGGTTCTGTCCTCTGAAAACATCTAACTTTACAGCTTACAAATGCATCTAGACTCTGGGAAGTGTTTCTAGATTTTTGGTTAAAAACTATTTAAATTCTCATTAAAATCTGGACTATATAGGCTACCTTGGGATTCATTTTCCTAGTTTTTGGTTATCAAGGTGGCATCGTTCATGCAGACAGATTGCCATCTGCTGGAAGATTAGGAAATTCTCACTCATGGCAAATGTACAGGGCATAAGTTTTCCCAATTCTCAATGTGCTGGGCGCTGAGGAAGATGGGAGAACAGCAAAAGACAGGGCTATATCCAAGGATTTCCCAACCTGTTGTGAAAGTAACATACATCTTAAATGATCAAACCAGGAAATAGGTTTAGACTTCATGCAGCCCCTGAACATGAGAGCTAGAAGAGATTTTCATGAAAGCAGTGTCATTTTTAATGCAATATACTACAAGAAAAATGATAATTGCAGTAATCATTATTAAGCATAGAGATGATTTTTAAAAAAACATTGTATTCTAAGACACAGAAACATCTGAATAAAATCTGAAGACTCTCCACTCATGAGGTCAGTCCCCATCAGCTCCTGAGAATCCGGGCATTTTCTTCTCTCCCTCATGCTCAGCTGGTAAAAGGCTTCCTTTCTCACTACCTAGAACTACCTCTCCCCACTACCCTTACCCCTGCTAGGTAAGGGAAAGGAAGAAACTAATTCCTTATCCTTGTACCCAAAACTGGTTGTAGACAAAACAGTGAGATAGATGGGGCAACCCTGTTGCTTTCCGGAGGCCCTTTCTGCTGTTGTACCCTAGATGGGTAGTGAAGAACAAGCGGGTAAATCCCAGGCACCGCCGTGGAGGGCTGGGGAAGAGCAGCTGGGTAATCCCACCTGAGACAGTCGACCTCTCTCAACCCCAACTTCCTCTTCTGTGAATAGGATACTGTGGGGTGCATTTTTGAAGGTGCTGAGAGGACACGAGGTTTTTTTATATGCAGCATCTGGTGTTGGCTAAATGCTGAAAAATGCCAACCATCTTGGTTAAATAAAGTCTGAGTTAAAAAAATTTAAAAAGTAGTGCAGCAAGACTCGTCTCTTGTCACAATGCCACTGGGTTTGGGCAGCGTGGAAGGTAATGAGCTGAAACATTTTATCATTGCATTACATTTCTGGAAGCTCAGTCATGTTTCAAAAAACTTATGTCTAATCTGGTGGCCTGACCTTGTAATCTGGGTGAAAATGCTAAAATTGAAAGTGTGTTTTATTTAAAATTAATATACATGCTTGCCTTTTCAGCCTCAGTTTATTTTTAGAGAAAGGATATTTTATTTAAAGAATAAAAGAACAAAAGGGTTTCCTCTGAAAGGAGACAGTCTTGTTTTGTTGCTTACTGTTAGCAGATTTCTAGATTAAAACCCACTACTGTCGAGGTGATTCCATCTCCCAGTGACCCTGCAGGACAGAGTAGCACTGCTCCATAGAGTCTCCAAAGAGCAGCTTTTGGATTCAGACTGACAGCTTTTTGGTTAGCAACTGTAGCTCTTAACCACTACATCACTGAGATTTCCAGTTTAGGCTTCTTATTTACTTGACATTATATAGAAAGATTATGGGTGTTCCTACATTTCTGTAAGCATTTGTATGTGTTGTTTCTTTATGTGATAGAGAGTTCCTAGACTCCTGTATTCATTTTGTAGTCATGCATTGTTGAATGACGTTGTTTTCTATTTCTTAAGCATCTGTGTTTTTAAAATGTTGGTTATTTCTTACACTTTGCCCAGAGGAGAAAGAATAAATCACTATTTCCAAGTTAGCAGCCACCAGAAACAATCTCTTCTGTATGTTTTCATTGTCCTTGTATTTTTGAGGTCTGTATGAGAACCCACTTCTGCTCTGAGAACATCTGTATAGCTTCTACCTGCCATCAACCAGGACCTTCCAATATTCAAACAGAAGCAGAAAACACTTGCATGAATGTGAAAAAAAGTTTATCTAGTGATAAAGTAATTTAAAGTATGTGTTATCAGTCAGATGCCCCCCCGTGGGGAATGTGAGAGATTTAAAAAGAACTGATTTCTATGTTTTTTGAGGAGAGAGTAACTTAAAACATTCTGCTTGGACAGTTCTGCTTGTCTTGTCTTGCCTGTGTGTGGCAGGATTGACTACAGCCCAGACTAGCATGGGCAGAAAGGGGCCCTGTATCCTACAGGGACCGCAGCTGATGAGGAGGGGCGGGCAGATGGAAAGCGCTCCCCTTCTGAGGCCCTGATGACTGGAGGTGCTGGTGGGTTCAGCAGGGTACAGCCACTCATGTGGCAGGGCGCAGAGCTGGAGTGAGGTCTATAGTAGGCGGGGAACCAGGCAAGCTGGTTATAAATTTCATGAGCAATATTCTGGGAGAAAAATGGCACCAGGGGCTGGCCTAGAGTCCCGTGAGTCCCTCTTGACTTTGGTCAAGACTGGCCTTGGAGCTCATGGAGGAAATATCTAGGTAAGGAGGGCCTGGTAGCTCCCATCTCAAGAGGGTAAACCTGGTTGTAGTGGCCAGTTTGTTGGAATTTGACATGACAGTGATGATCTCACCTTTGCTGACTTTCTGTGCCATATAAGAATGACTTCTGTCTTTTCTGTTCTGTCCTGTCCTCCCGGGTAGACTGATGAAGAAAATGAAGTTGAGGTATGACTGCTTAGAAACATGGCAAATCCCACATTTGATCTTTCCATGAGTGTGGTTGAGTCTAAACTAACTTAAGCAGCATGAAGTATCTTCACCATTCAGTGCTTTGAACCATGCACTTGTACTTGCCTGTTGGTCTTCGTGTGATCACTAACCACCTTACCAGCATTCTCATCATGCCGTGTATCCCAGGGACTGAAGGCTAACTGCATTTTCAAGGCTGTCTGGGCATATCCCCAAATCTTGAGCTGATCAGTAGCCTTGTCAAGAGTGGCAGGTATAGCAAGTCTCTCACTGCTTCTAGAAAAATGGACAACGAATTTTTACTCCAGCCCCCTGCCTGAGCCTCATGGCAACTCAAATGTGAGAAGCTGATCTAGAATAGCCACAAGAGTACCCCGAAACCCAAAGAGGAAGTAGGGTAGCAGCTAAGGACCAAGCAAGGGAAGCTGTCCCTAGCCTGTGGGAAGCCTCTGACCTGGTCCCCTTCCTCCAGTGCCATCCATGGATCTGTGAGTATGTGATGGAGGGTTGGCAGCTGCTTATCCTGGTGAACCTGGGTGCAAATGCAAGTACCGAAAACAAGCAGAGGCCATTTCACCCCAGAATCTGCAGAGGAAGCAGCGCAGATGGTACAAGGCACAGGTGTGTCCTGGGCTCTGCTGCCATGAGTGAGACGCTGGAGGAGGAGAGGCAGTCAGGCATCTGTGCAGCCACTGTTTGCTAATGCTAATCTACCTGACTTTTATTTTCATCTGATTGACATTATACACTTTAAGACCCAACGTTCTAGCGTACCTCCTTTAAAACATGTTATGTCCCAACTCTTTGTTCAGTTAGCATTAGGGAATCTCATCCTGTGTTTGTAATGCATATTGAAACAACTACGTTTTTGACGCAATCAGAAATACTGAGTATTGCCAAACTCAACTTCAGCATGAATGTCAGTGTTGTGCTCTGATCTGGACCCTGACACTAACCTTTGGGGCCTTTGAACAATCTCTCCCAGCTCTTAACATCAGTGATTCTGTGATTGAATCTCACTTTTAAAATTCCATCTTTATCAGTGATATTTAAGAAAAGTTTAGCTACTTCTTAGCACACATAAACTTAGTACATTTGATTCAAGGCAGATTTTGATTCTATTGACCCAGCCTTCTCATATCGGAGCTTTGGTTAGGATGATATCTGACCTTCGTGGTCTTCCCAGAGTCGATTCAATCACATCTAGCTGACGCCCACTGAGCCAGTCTCGGTGAGGTGAGAGACACTCCCCACAAATGGGGCAGTCGTCCTTATGGGGCCAGGAGCTTTTCTTTCTGATAAGAGAATTTGCTGCATACCTAGATAGCTTTCCTCAGTTATTTGACAGCCTAGGTGATTATTGTAACTGCTGTATAGAGCATGCACCGAAATGAAAAAAGACTCAAGAGATTTTGCTGAACTGAAAGTTGTATAAGCTTGAGTTATCTTTTGGGAGATTCTACCATGCATCATAACTCCTACTTGGTTTTGTAGTCTGGCAAGTTCTTGGGCAGTTCTGCAGCACCTTCAAGCCAACCACAGGGCCTGAGCTATGCAGAGGATGCAGCTGAGCATGAGAACATGAAGGCTGTACTGAAAACCTCATCACCTGCCACGGAGGATGCCACCCCTGCGCTAGGGGTCCGAACACGCAGCCGAGCCAGCCGAGGTAAGGGTGGCGCTTGTCTCCTCAGGTTGTCTGGTATGGGGGTCTGGTCTCCATTACAGGACACAGACTGCAACCTCGGTGTTAAAGTTCCCTCCTAAGATCCTGGGGCTTTCAAAATGTTGACATCATCTCTCACTATATTTTCCTCACTTTCCTGACCTACTTTCAAGAGCTTCATCCCCAGTCCAAGCAATATTACTGTGAATTAATTCTCATAGTTTAAATTAGGCCACAGCAAATCATGGCCCACAGGCCAAATTTAGCATGCTGCCTGTTTTTGTAGATGAAGCATTATTGGAACACAGCTACACTTATTTGAATGATGTATGTAGCTGCTTTTACATGACCACAGCATTGTTGGGTAGTTGTGACACAGTCTGTTTGGCCCCCAAAGCCTGAAACATTTATTCTCTGACTCTTTGCAAAAAACGTCTCCGGTCTTGGATAAAAGCGCTACCCTTTTTGCCTGTTTTAAATACTTAAGGACAGAGATGAAATAAAACTTCAAGGTGATAGAAACAAGTTAGAGTTTGAAGATCTGTTTTATGTATAACTTAGAAGAGGTCTTTAATTAGTATCTTAGGGTGGTGTCTCTAGACAGCAAAACCAGTAAAGCTTATAAACATATACAGAGATTTATATGAAGGAAAGAGATCACACATTTGGAGAGGCTGGAATATCCTGAGTCTGGACTGGGATGGAGGCTTCTCTTGATTGACATAGCTGCGGGGTCTGATGAACCCAAGATCAGCAGGTTGGCAAGCAGGGCCCCTGCTCTCAGACTCTGAAGACTGACAGATTCTGAGATCTACAGATAAGCTGATAGCTTAAGTCCCAAAAGCCAGAGCTTAGATGAACAGGAGGCAGCCATAGAATCCAGAGCACACAGATGCAGGCCACTCCTCCAAGGAAAATCCTTTTAGACTGATTGACTACTCACAGCAGATGCAAGCATGGGAGTGCTCACATAGAAACACTGAGAATCATGGCCCAGCCAAGGTGAAGAGAAGAAGGACAGTCTAAGCTCAGAGGACAGGCCAAGATGACATACAATCCTAGCCATCACAGTTAAGGATTAAGATGCATTTTCTGCCGACAATGTTCACTTGTGTTTGCCTGGTCCTGGCTGCTGCACACTGCTACTGTTCATCCTTCCTCTGTTTCCTCACTGTCTGCAGGATAAAGCCTAGACCTTTCACACATGATTCAAGGCACTCTGCAGTCTGGTTCTATGCTGGCTCCCAAACTTTGTTTTCACTTGTCCCCACTTTATTGGCAACATACCATGTGTCCCTGAGTACTCCTTGTTGCTCGCTCTGTCCTCTGATCTTAGAATGCCCTTCTCTTCTGCCTTCCCGGTTCCCGTTCACCTCCAGAGGCATCACTTCCAAGTAGCCTCCAGCTTGCTAGACCACTTTTTCCCTTTGATGCACTCCTGAGACCCCAGTTTAACCTACTAAAGATCATAAAAGTAATAGTAAGCAACAATGGGCTTAAGCATAAAAATTATTGTGAACAGGCACAAGACTGGGCAGTATTTTGTTGTGTTGTGTATGGAGTTGTTGGGAGTCAGAACCAACTTGATGGCATGTAACAACAACAGAGATTATAAATTTTATGATTAAAGATCATTAGCTCTTGGAGTATGGGCTCTCTGCTCTTAGTGTTTGCTTAGCACACTCAGTAAACACAGCTAGGTGAAACCATATTATTAACTGTCCAAACTAGGGTTCCTTGTCGTTTGAAAGGGGGTGCAAGTAGTAATTATGCTGGGCCAATATATAAATTTGGGTATGCAGGGTAAACAGGAGGGTGAGTTACCTGACACATGGCATAAACCCAGTAATGAACTAATGAATGCAGTGCCTAGCAGGTGTCTCCACAGGCTCTAGGGGACATTCATGATTACAAGATGACAGAAGGGCAGCTCGAGTCCAGAGAGCTGCAAAGTAGGAAAACCCCTGAAAAGGCCCTTCCCTGACTCCTAGTTGACTGTGCTTAGTAACTAGTGCTTCTGGAAGTTTACTGCTGTCAGCTACCGTAAATATATAAAAATAAAGACAGTAATAATCACTTCAACAGAAAGGAGAAAATAAATTCTGCTCCAAGTTTTCTTCAGAAAGTGGATCATCATTACACAATGTGTATGGCTTCGTGGAGTTTCTTGTAAACCAGAGTGCTGCAAACTGCCAGTTGAGGGAGGGGATCATGAAAGCACTCCAGGCTGTGTTCTAGACTCCTAAGGTTTGTGTGGTATTCTCAGGCAGAGCTGTGCTTCAGGCTCTTAAAACTAAAATTATTGAATGGTTTTCTTACTTTGTGTGAGTACCATATTCTTGTACTTCTCTCCATCTGTCTAAATGTTGGCATTTGGTCTTTACCATTTAGTAGGGCTTCTATTTCGACATGCAGCAGTATACCATAAGAAAGGCAACCTCTCTGTCCCACCCATGCCCTACTGAGATACAGATAACAGAGTAGAAAACTCCTGTTTCTTAATACAACCTTGATTACTAATTGATACCCCGAATAGCTACATATATCATTGTGACATGAAAGGATCAAAGATTAGCATCTCTTGGATTCCTCCTTTCTAAACCTTCTAGGTAGTTTCAAATAAAAAAAGCTAAATTATTATTATGCTCTGGCAATAAAAGGGTAGCCAGCCTTTAAAGGTCACTAGCAGACAGACGCAACTAAAAGGAACTGAAGTGCTAAGCATTTTATGCGGTTGGCTACATACAAGGAAAATTCCCTCTTCTTCACTTGTGCTGTCTTTAAAAGGCATCCATTTCTCAGAAAAGCTGAGAAGTGGTAGAAAAGAAAGTGTGTAAATGTAGAAGACTAAAAAAGGAGAAGGGAGACCAGGAAGTGAGGGGAAAAAGTATCATTAACTGTCACTGTGAGGTGCTGTCAAGTCAGTTGCAGTCCTGGGCCATCTTCACAGTCACTGCTGAGTTCGAATCCATTGTTGCAGCCACCGTGTCTGCCCATCTCATTGAGGATCTTCCCATTTTTCACTGACCCTCGACTTTACCAAGCGTGATGTCCTTCTACAGGGCAGTCCCTCCTGATAACATGTCCACGTAAGTGAGATGTAGTCTGGCCGTCCTCACTTCTAAGGAGCATTCTAGCTGTGCTTCTTTCATTCTCTGGCAACCCTTTGAACATTCAGTATTCACACCAGCTCCGTAATTCAAATGTATTAGTTCTTTTTCAGTCTTCCTTATTTGTTAGCCAGCTTTCGTATGCATGGGAAGTGATTGAAAGTACCATGGCTTGGGTCAGGGGTCCTTTAGTACTCAATAATGACGTCTTTCGAATATAGAAAATATGAATCAAGGAAAATTGAAAGTTGTCAAGAATGAGATGGAACACTTGAAGATAGATATTCTAGGCTTAGTGAGCTGAAATGAACTCTTATTGGCCATTTTGAGTTGGATAATCGTATAGTCCGCTGTGCTGGAAATGACAGATTGAAGAGGATTGGCATCATCCAAAAGAACACTTCAGGATCTATCCTAAAGTACATTACTGTCAGTGATAGGATAACATCCATACATCTACAAGGAAGACCAGTAAATACAACTGTTATCCTTGATAACACAAATAACTGGAGATTGCATGAGAGAATTTTGCAAGACAACAACATGAAAAAAGGCTAGACATGGATCTTGCTAAATGGAATATATAGCAATCAAATCATCTATCTTTAAATAGTAAATAGTAGACACTGTCAGCTAGGAGAAACATAAAACACGTGTAAGCATAAAATGAAGCAGCTTTGCAGTGTTTCAATGGGTTGAGAGGGAAGTATCTTTTACCTTGTAACACCCAAAAACACCTAAGTGAGCATCTCTGTGCCCTGGCAACTTTTGCAGACTTTGTACTCCGGGCCAAGGGGGACAGCAGGGAAGTCAAGGAAAACATTCTTGCCTCCACTTTCAGGACCCTATCAGGATCCCATCAGGCAGGAGTCCCAAGGCCCTCTGCCGTGGCATATGCAGGGGCAGTGCAGTGGAAGCTGTTGGGGAGATGGAGTCCAGTATCTCTTTAAAGGAACATAAACAGGTTGTGCTAATTTTAAAAGAGAACGCAGACATCTGTTCCAGACTGGAAAGGACAAAGAGAAAAATGTTGTTGCTGAATGTGTACAATATGGATTTATTTTTGTGACTGATGAGATTATTAAGAAGGCTGTTCACTTTCTCTGCACATTCATACCCATCTGAAGGAGAATTCTCCTTCCAGGTGGCATTTAGTAGATGGTGGCAAACCATCACTCCTGCTGTGACAAATAGGGAAGAAAAGAGAGAGGGAGGGATAAAATATTAAAGCCTCCATTTAAAAGCCATCAGATAACTGGGAAAAGAAAGAGGACTGCATAGCCTTCAATTCCAGAGATGGAAGTCCCCTTCTGGGCAAGCCATTTGCTTCCCTGGGAGTATTTGCCAAGCCTGGGCACGGACTGAGGACTGGGCTTGCCGTGGGCGCAGCAACCGTAATGGGAAAGAGAATCCAACAAAACACATAACATCCGTGTGTGCTGGCATAAGACACTGGTATTGAGAATAGCCCAAAATGTCTCTAGGAGACATCTGTTAAGTACCAGAGCAGCATGAGGAGGCTGGGCCAGGAAGGCCTAGAGGAAAGCCTTCCTCAGCCTTGCAGGTATGCTCCAGTAAGCACCTGCAGCAGATAAACAAGAGATCTCAACTTCAAGGCATTTAATGGCAGAGGTGGACCGATTCTGAACTAGAACTTCAGTCTGGCCCCAATCCAGTACAGCACCTTACTCTGTCTAACAGTGGGAAGGCTGAAGACTTTCAGGGTGGGGGTGATAATACAGATTTCACTCTCTACATTCTTTTATGCCTAAAGTCACAGTCAAAATTACAAGGCAAGAGAAGGACAAGACAATGTGACCATCAATCAAGAAGGAAAACAGGCAATAACTGCAGACCCACAGGTGATTTAGAGGTTTGAATGTGCACCAAGAGCTTAAAATAATCATTATAAATAAAGGAAAACACAGATTAAAAATTAATAAAAAGACTGGAATTTCATTGGAGAGTTAAAATATATATATGAAAGCAAGTGTACATTCTAGAACTGCAAAATAAAGTATCTGAAATAAGGAACTCATTTGATGAGTTTAACAGTAGATTCAGGAGCCCTGGTGGCTCAGTGGTTAAGTGTTCAGCTGCTAATTGGAAGGTTAGCAATGCAAACCAGGGCTTCCCCAGGTGATTTTTTATGTAGAACTTCCTTGGAACTAGTTAGAAATACAAATTCTCAGCAAGGAACTTGTTGGAAATGCATATTCTCAACAGAGGTTCAAACTGGAACAAACTGGTTTGAAGTCACTCCCAACCCCCCACTCCCACCCCATTCAAACCCACCTGCTGCTCTGCAAGAGAAAGATGTTGCAGTCTGCTTTGGTAAAGAAACACAATGTTGAAAACTTGATGGGGCGGTTCTGTCTTAACAGGCTTGCCATGAGCCAGAATTGACTTGATGGCAACTGTTAACAACAGACTAGTCACAGCAAAAGAGAACAATTATCTTTCAGAAATTAAGGCAAACTTTTTTATATTAAAACAATCTATCTATTGGCATAACCATTTTCTTTTTAAACTTCCTTTAAGTTAGATTTCTAAAAGGAAAAAATAAATTATAGCATTATATTTTAAGCGTGAGTTCCATATTTTCAAAAATTAAGACAAAGTGAGGCAAGACTATCCCAGTCTACAATGCTTCGTCTTCTCCACCACATCTTAAAAACAAACAATTGCCATTAAGTCAATTCAGACTTATTACATCC
This sequence comes from Heterohyrax brucei, assembly GCA_028571685.1. Classification (NCBI taxonomy): domain Eukaryota; kingdom Metazoa; phylum Chordata; class Mammalia; order Hyracoidea; family Procaviidae; genus Heterohyrax; species Heterohyrax brucei. The sequence goes on from CM053152.1 coordinate 46,437,409, forward strand.
TTATAGAACAGAGTAGAGCTGTACCATGGAGTTTCCAAGGAATGGCTGGTGGATTTGAACTGCCAGCCTCGTGGTTAGAAGCACTTAACCACTATATTACCAGAGTTCTCAACACACCTTAGGACATGTAAATGTCCTGCTAACACCTGGGAGACTCTAGGGAGCCAAACTGGCATTTGGGTTTGTAAAAAGGGTATTCCTCTGATGGCTTATTGGATGCTATGGTTCCAAGATGAGAAAAACATACATGACCACGAAGAATGTGCGTAAATGGTAACCAGGAAGTAGGGATAGTAGTTAAGGGGGGAGAGAATAAAAAAGCAGAACCAGGAATGAGGTCATGAGGTACTGAATGAATTCTTCACAAGCTGAGTGTGACAATCTTGGGCAAGAGTTTCTTTTAAATATCTCCTGTTACATCTTAGTATAGTGAAATGGATCCCTAGGGACATGTAGATGGGCGATGCTATGACTGATTCTCAGTAGAAAGATCAGATGATGCCTTCATTTCTGGGTTGGCAATCTGAAAGTGTTATAACAAGCAAATACAATTGATTGAGCTAGGTGTGATTTTGGAAGGGTAGTTCAGTACTTCAGAATGAGACAATTACAAATCAGTGGGTTAAGAGTGAAAACAGGAAATTGTTGGGCAAAACCCAACTGCCCCCTCTGGAGGGCTGTTATTCAGAGGCCTGCAGAGTCCCAGTTTGAAGACAGTGCCACCTGAGGGCCTTCACCTCCAACTGGAATATTTAGACCATCCTGAGAGTGCAGAAAAATTCAACAGCAACTTAAAAAAACAAACTAATGTTTGAGAAGAGTCTGTTTTCTGAAGGGTTTTACCATACACAAGTTTATCAAGTGTGCTTGGGTCAAAGTGGAAAAGTACAATTTATGGTGGATATGCTCCAATTAAAGTACATCAGCAGTAGCAAAAAAAAAAAAACCCTTATCATTAAAAAAATCATTGTCCCATAACCACAGGTCTCCACTGCATACAGGTAATGGAGCACCTGGTGCTCCTTTGAGAAGATGCGAATTATTTATGTGTTTAATTCAGTCATTCAAATTTTGCCAGTAGAAATTGTGACTGTGATTGCATTAAACCAAAAAAAGCCCAGTGTCAATGAGTCAATTCCGATTCATAGTGACCTTACAGGACAGAGGAGACCTGCTGTATAGAGTTTCCAAGGAGCACCCGGTGGATTCAAACTGCTGACCTTTTAGTTAGCAGACCGTAGCACTTAACCACTACACCGACAGAGTTTCTGTAGTTATGTGACATTACGAGTATTTGCAGTAAAATCTGAGCTACACATACACACGTCTTTGAAAATTAGAGATCGTAAACCTGGGATCTGTCCCCAGCTATTTTCATTCATATTCATTTGCTCTTTGTTCATTATCAACCAAGCAATTGCAAGCACCAACAGTTTTTAAAAATTAGTATGGGAGAATTCACATTTTTTAAAGATGTGCTTAATAACATTTTCCCTCCTGTTAGTTGGAGACAGCAAGCATTCTCCAGCTTTGGCTGGACCTGAGAATCCTGGGTACCTGTGTTGCATAGGTATAGAATTTTAGATCCATCACTGACAGACTTTTGAAGTTGTACATTTATTACAAAATATAGTAGTGTAGGTAGAAAAAGGTCATAAATTTTGAGCGTGTTTTTCGTACTTTCTCTTATGGAATCACATTTACCATCTTATAACAGTGATTTCGTCAAGAAGTTGATTTATCACTAAGTATTTGATTCATTAAAATAGCATTAATTTCCCATTCCTTGGGAATCCATATTTTGGTGGTGCTTTCTTCCTGCTTGTCTGTCAGCAGATGCCTTTAGGCCAGACTTAGACTGTCTTAACATATGGTTATTGACAAACATCTTTCTGATCAGGGAGAAAGTTATGTGAATTCCTTTTTGAGGAAGTTGGAGAAGACAGTCCTGTGGTGATTTTTAAATGGCAAGGTAATCCAAACAGAAACTTAAAAAAACCACTGTCATTGATTCCAACTCATAGTGACCCTACAGGACAAGGTAGAACTGCCCCACAGAATTCGCAAGGAGTAGCTACTGGATTTGAACAGCCAACTTTTTGATTAGCAGCCAAGCTCTTAATCTCTGTGCCACCAGAAGTCCAAAGATAGACTATCAACTATAAAATCCACGGGTTTCCATTTAGCTTAGTGAGAAGTTAGAGTTCACTGATACTCAGTAGGCACCTTGTTGTTAGTTGATGTCCAGTTGATTCTGACTCATGGTGACCTCATGTGTTCACAGTAGAAATGCTCCATGAGATTTTCAAGGCTATGACCTTTTGGACGCAGGTCTCTAGGTCTGTGTGTCCAGGTGCCTCTAGGGTAGGTTTGAACCACCAGTCTTTTGGCTGATAGTCAAGAGCTTAACTGTTTGCACCATCCAAGAAAGATCTGATTTGATACGTCCCATGGTCACTGAGTCAGCTGTACATTACTGGACATCAGTGATGTGTGCAGCAGGGTGCATCGTGGGTCACCTGCCCACAGGTAGTGGAGACAATCATAGGACCTGGCAGGTGAAATCAGCTCTCACAGACCAGAAATAAGAGAAAGAACACGGCTATGTTACAAGGTAGTATGAAGTAAGTGCCCCAAGTGCATGTCTGTGGGAGCTTGGTGGGTGACTTTCACAGTGTGCCACCCTGCGCTAACTCTGACCTTCGCTGTAATCTGTCACCGACAGAACTCAGCTTCTGAAGGAGTGGTTCTGCATATTTTCTTTTGTGTTTTCTTTTCTCTGAGCCCATTGCACTCTCTGGCTGTTTGGTTCTTCAGGATCCACTGGTTCGTGGACTATGGGAATTGATGACTCGCCTAATGTCACAGACGACGCGGCTGATGAGATCATGGACCGCATTGTCAAGTCTGCCACCCAAGTGCCCAGTCAGCGAGTGGTACCTCGGGAGAGGAAGCGATCCCGAGCCAACAGGAAATCTTGTGAGTGCATCAGAGGGGCTGTGAGGGACCCATCCAGGTGGGATCTGCCCTCTCATTCCGTGTGCTTCAGGGAGAGGCAGCCACTCTGAGGCCAGCTCCCTACTGATTGTGGCTGCTGGGAGTGTTCACCTGAGCTCATCAACCAAAGCCGTCAGGCTTGAGGATCACTGTTGGCCATTACAGAGGCGGGGAGCTGCAGCCACAGCTGCCTAGTGTATCTGCCATTTCTTCCAAACCACTGCAGTTCACACTTTGTCCTCAGGAAGGTCTGAAGAAACAGTAATGTCCCTAAGGTACCAGGATCAGCCCAGTTAGACTTATTGTCAAATAGTGCCCTGAGTGCTTTGCTAGAGGCTGTATTTCTGCCCTTCTTCACCCAGGATCAGGGGCCACTTACTGGGCCTGGAGGCTAGTTCTGCCTGGTTCAGAGACTGTGTCTACACTGCTGCTCACAAACATATTGAAAGTAAGAAACAAATAGTAAAGGATTTGTATGATCACCAAGGTGCTTAAAAACATTTAATGTTAATTAGTCAAAGTTGACCTTATTTTTTTCTGTTCCTGCCAAGTAGAAGATTCAGCTAGATCAGAAGACATTTTTCTCCTTTAGTCTGAGCTCACTGCTTGTACCTGCCTGTGGAACTGATGGACGTGCTGCTGCATTTGCAGGCATGGTGGCCACTCACGGGGACCATTCTCCACAGGGAAATCAGGCTTTTGTGTGTCTTCTGACATCCGCCTTCACGGGCTGTGGCCCGTAGGTGTTTCAGAAGAGAGCCCAGCGCCCGGTTTCGGCATGCTGGGTCATACAAGGGACAGGGGAGTGCGTGTCTCCTCCAGCTCTGCCTCTGGGATAAGATGATGACTAAGAAAGGGGTTTGTGGTGAGTTGCAAGAAAGAGGCCTGGCTGCTTCCCCCGTTCTTCTGGCTGCCAGAAATGAAAGTGGTGTCCCTCCAGGTAGGTCTGTGGGTCAACAAGAACTCAAGCTTAGAGAGATCCCCAGCTTGTTCCACCCGCCAGGATTCACACCGAGGGTGCCAGGGGTTTGGCCTGCATACATTGAGCCATTGACCCATTGACATGGCTTGTTTCCAGGGTGATTGTCCCTCCTTTTACAGAGTCTACTTTAGTTTATGAATAGATTTTTTTCCTCAGAAAGAAATTAACACTTGATGGCTCTACTGGAAAGAAGCAGAGCTTCTCAAACCCCCCAGAGCCTGTGGAAAAGTGATTCCCATTCAGGAGGTTGGCTGCGATGCAGAGTCTGTTTCTGACAGGCTCCCAGATGAGGCAGATGTCAGTAGTCCTTGGACTGCCTGCATTTTGAGTAGCAAGGCTTTTGAGCTACGGTTCTCAACCATAGCTGCATTTTAGAATCTTCTGCAGAGCTTTGAAATTTCAGGTGCCTGGTCTACACATGAGCCAGCTACTTCAGACCCTTGGGTTGGGGCCCTGAGATCTGGCCCTCCGCTGGCTCTCAGGCACTCAGCGGCATTGGGAGATGGGATGTACCTGCACTGTGTGGGCCTCTGCCATGCTTCCTGTGGGCTGGAATTGGAAAATGTCATCCAGGGGAATCTGGCCTTTTACATCTTCAGGAATATGTCTGTGGGATCCAGTATCAGTACCTAAGGCCTTCACATTTAATTTGTTTCCACAATATTTTGCTACTTCCCCAGTGCTACTGTGAATTCTCTGTCTGCTTCCTGGGACACCCATGTAAGAACTTGGCTGGGGACTTGCTACTCAAAGTTGGTCCTCAGACAATATGGACATCTCCTGGAGGCTTCTTAGAAAATGCAGAGTTATGGGCCTGCTTCCAGGACAACTGATTTAGAATCTGTATTTGACAAAAAACACAAGCCTAATAACATGAAGAAGCCCTGGGCTATGAGGCCAGGAGTGGAATTATGGGTCCTTGGGGCATACCTCTTCGACCTCACTAGATCATGGCAAACTCTTCTCCAAAGTGGTAAAGCTAGTCCACACTTAATCCACATGGGATGCTGGACCATCTGGGTTTCTGAAGGGTGTGAAGTAGTGTTTCCTTGTGGTTTTCATTTTCATTTCCCTACATACTAGGAAGGTTGGGCCTCTTGCTATTTGCATTTCTTCCTTGGGGGATGGCATCTACATATCATTTGCCCATTTTTCTATTGTCATTTTTCATGATAAGACATCTACTTCACAAGTAACTTTGTGTGTATATATGTATATATACACACACACATACATATACATATATATATATATATAATACACACACACATATATATAAACTGGTAACCACATGGCAGAAACTTCCTAGCCGTTAACTCATGGACTTGCCGCAATGCCAATGTCAGTTCAGGAATTGCCTCTGAGAGGGGTTGGGACAAGCCCACAGGGAGGACAGGTGAAGGCAAAGGGCTGGAAATATGGTGGCAGGCCCAGCAGCACCCGGACAGAAAGTGGTTGGGATTGAGCCAGAGACCTCAGAAGTGGAGACGGTGCAAGACAGTGGCTCTAGCCAGTCTTCAGACACCTAGGTGTCCTAATGTCCCTGCCTAAAGTCTGTGTGGGTGAATAGCATCAGCTCTGCCCTCTGATCTAGAGGAGAACCAGATTTTTAAAGACACACAATGTCACTGGAAAGAACAACTCAGTCACAATTAATTTTCATCTTCATTCTGGCCAGAGAGATGTTTTGCCTGCTTTTGTGGTTGACATAAACTGATTTACTGTAGTATTGTTTCTGCTCCAATATGATTGAAAACAGCAATATAGTCTCCTCATTTAGCCAAACATATTTCATCCTGAGACGCAGTTGCTACAGCAAATACAGGCCTGCATGTATGTAAGTGTTTAGTTGGGATGAGTTTAATTTATTAGCAGTGGCACTATCAACACAAATTTAAGTCGGTGGGAGATAGACTGTAGTTTCCATTATAAAGGGATGATGAGAAACCATGGATTTTCAACAGAGGTTAGAGGGATAAGAAAAAAAAAAATTGCAAAGTCAATGTGTGTTTTAGTGCTTTGGACCCTCCCCTGAAACAGTGCTGCATTTGACCTGATTGTTTAATGGTGGCAGTGAGGCAAGTGGATAATGAATACCCCACATATCCGGGCCATAACTCACTGGGCCAAACACAATAATGCTCTAGCTATTGCAGGAAACTACAGAGAATCTATCCCATAACCTAGAAATTTATGACATGCAAGCCACTTGAGGATCCTCAGGCTTAATTAGATGTCTGCTTTCGTGTTCGATGCTGGTGGTTAGGCATACACATGCCAAATAGCCTGCTAAAGCTGAAAATACACAGTCAGTTGGGGTCCTCTGAGGGCATCTTAATCAGTCCACAGGCCCCCCTGGCTCCATGCCCCTGCTTTTCCAGCTAGTACCAAATGAGAGATTCATTAAGTAAAATGATTCACGTGGTCCAGTTGACTCCTAGCCTATGAAACAGTCAAACCAATTCACCTTACCTGTCTCCCTACCCTCTGGATTCTGATCACAGCCCCCCAGTTGGCTGGTGGGTCTGACTGAGGGCAGGCTTCGTTGGCGCTCTTCTTCGGCTCCCTTAGTCCACCCTCTCCCTGCCCCCATTGTATTGGGCCTATGTTTTGTCCTGGTGCTGATCGTTCTCGGCTCTCTGGATGTTGCCCTTCCCTAAAACACAGTGAAGCTTAGTGGCATTCTGCTGTGTCTTTGGCAGTTAGAGTCAGCTGTACAGACTCTGATGGCTGGGCAGGAGAGGAAACCCTAGGGACCCTTGTGTCTTCCTCTCTTGGACCCATCTCGAAATGGGGTCCCTGCCCAGCTAGCCACTGGTGTGTAACCACTAGCCCAGACTGTCAAAGAGCCACCAAGAAGGGACCAGTTTCTTAGCTAGTTAAGAACTTAAGGTGGGTCACCTCACAGGGACAGTTTCTCAGTGGGAAGAGCCAGAAGTCCAATTCCAGCGACTGCTTGGAAAGGAACGCAGAATTCTATTTCGGGTCTTGACCGCTATCCCCTCACACCGTGGCTGTGTCCCCTTCACCATTCCTCTTGAAGAGCATGTGACACAGTCCACGTTTATTTGCTATCACTAAAGTCTTGTTTCCTGTACAGAATATTGAGAGATGTAGTTGTGCTGTCTGATACATAGAGTTTCCTGGAGAAGGAGGATTACTGAGACTGAAGACTCTCATGGGGAAAACAGGAGATCTGTCTCAAGAAATACTAGCTTCAGCCTTGGGCCTGTCCAGCACACAACATGGTCCTGTTGTCTCCACTTTTCCAAAGTGCTATTTGAAAATATACAGGAAATTTTTCCACTAATCCCTTTAAGAGAAATTTCCTTGCATTTTCTTTAAACAGTTCTTCTTTATTTATCCTGAACTAATTATGTATTTTTTTTTATAAGGGAAGCTAGTAGTGGCAGTAGGCCAAAGGCTTTAAAACTAATGCCCTTGAGACACAATAAACTAGGAAGTTAAAGGGCCAAAGTTTCTCACTGACACATTTATCTTCTAAAGACCATCAGTAGTATTCACTCAACACCTAATTGTTCTTAACTCATGACCCCTTGTTATGGAATCAATTCCAACTCCTACAGGACAGCGTAGAACTGTTGCACAGGGTTTTCAAGGAGCAGTTGGTGGATTCGAACTGCCGGCTTTTTGAGTGGCAGCCAAACTGTTAACCACTGCACCACCAGAACTCCTCATTGTTCTTAAAAAGCCTGTTGCCACCAAGTCAATTCTAACCCATAGCTACCCTAAAGAACAAAGCAGAACCACCCCCTAGAGGTTCCAAGGAGCACTTGGTGGATTTAAACGGCTGACCTATTGGTTAGCAGCTGTAGCACTTAACCACCATGCCAGTAGGGTTTCGTTGTTCTCAGGGCTCATTAACAATGTGTCACCTCCTCCTGTAAAGACAGCTGAGGTCCCTCTCCCCCTGTACACACATATAGGACCGAAAGATAGACAGCAGGCTCAGAGGAGAACACAAAGCCTCTTCCCCAAACCCAGGTGAAGAGTCACTAAACTTTAGAGGACCAGCGTGGGGGTTCACGTCCTTTGGAGGAGTGCCACCGTTTGCTTTTTAACCGTTTGGTTTTTAACTTTTTGCTTTAGAAGAATTTTAATTTATATCCTTCATCCCACTTCCCCTAATGTTACCCCATCATGTAACCACAGTACAATTTATCAAAACTACGAAATTATCATTTCATGACCTTGATGCTTGTCAAAAGAACCACCTAGTTATTTTGTAGAACATCTGTCATTTGAGGAAACCTCTACTGCTAGTGGAAAGGATCCTATATGAAAAAAGGTGTAGGGTGAAAGTAAGACAATCACTACACATGTATAATTGGCATTGCCAAAAAAACCCTCCACAAACCCACAAGAAAGCTAACATCCAATCACTGAAAACTGTACACCTGCAAACAGTTCTCCACATTCAAGTTCAAAGGGGCATGACTGGACTTGTCACTTTGGCTCTACTCAGCAGATGAGTTTCTCAGAGAACAAGGAGAACATAAATGGACAGTTTTGAATAACAAACAGCAAGGCTCATTACTTCCTAAAATTCAAGGTATCTTGCAGTTCTAAAATTAGTCATTATAATTCTACACATACTTCTCCCATCGCACCCAGTGCAAAATCTCTAGAGTTCTAGGGGTTAAAAAAAATTATTTTCCATTAATATTTAGCATTATGTGAAAAAGCAAGATCTGTCAGTGATCCAGAGGGCACAAATGGGTTTCTGTCATGTGGAAGTAGGCACTATTGATTTCCTGTCAGTATGAATGACTGTCAGAAAAATGTCCTGCCAGCTATGCCAGGGCACAGCTGTTTGGGGGTGGGCTGTGGCTCAGCCATCCTGCCTCAAATCATTTTCCACCACTGACTTGCTGTGTGCCCTTGAGCCAGTGACTTGATCTCTCTGTGCCACCGTTTGCCTACTGACTAAAGGGAGATAATAATGATACCCACCTAATATGGTTTCCCTTAAGATTAAATAAAATAATCCATGTTGCACCATAAATGGCATCTATCATTGCCATTATTCTCAGATTGGGCTCATTCTAGCAGAGAGCTGCCTGATAGCACTGTGTAAGGTTGGGCTTTTTCTTCTTCATTTCTATGCTGAAAAAAGAGAACTCATGGCTTTCCCTGAGTCCCCAAGTCCCCCTCAGCTGCAGATTGACAGCAGAGGTGCCGCTGTGTCAGATGGCCTGCTGTCCACCCTCTGAGAACTGTCACAAGTGGCTGGGGTGCAGAGCATCTGGTATCAGTGGGGTGACCCACGTCGTCTGTGAAGAAGCCACGAGGCAGACAGGGATAAACATTTCCACAGCCTGGTCTCTGTTAAGCACTGTGGGGAGGGGAGGCGGTCACGTGTGAAAGGGCGGAGAGCAGCTACAGTCCAGCCAGAGCACTCAAGCAGGACCGAGAAGTGGGGAGTAGAAAGGAGTCCGGATAGGATATTATCAGACCCCCACCATCACCTCCAACACTTGGGAAAATCCTATGTTTGGTGGAAGACACGCTTCTGCTGTAAAGTTCAGTTTATGCAGTTACTTCGCTTGCCCGCATCTGTTTGCTAGTCCCCTTGTTCCCTTACTTCCTCAGCCCCATTTTGCTTTCTAGAAACTTCCTGAGCAAGAGCCAACTCCCTATCCAGATGGGGTCTGCTGCCCTGAGCATTTCTCCTTGCACTGGGCTCAGGGCAGGTGCTCAGGTAATACTTGATAATGAATGAATGCACGAACAAATGAACTGACAGGCAGACAAAGGAATGAACAGCCAGCCAGAGAGGTTCTTTGCAGGCATGACTTGAGTCAGGGTGCAAAGCTGATTTCAGTTGAATTACCTGACCACTCTGTGCATTTTTCCAAGTGGTAAAGCGAATTAACTCTTGACTCTGACAAAGGACACACCCAAATTCTTTAAGGGATTGATACATTTCCAAGAGAATTCATCTAAATTGTCATGAAGAGCCACAGAAAACAGAGTCCACAACAGGGCCGACTTTTCTGTGAATACTCACTTTTTAGAGACACATCTGCCAAGTGAAAGGAATGAAGCGTGAACCCCAGTGCAAACCAAAGCAGTGTGAACCTAGGTAGGACAGGTGGCGGAGGGTCTCTGGGGTCTGCAGCATCAAACTGTGAAAGGCACATGGGGACAAGGGGAGAGTCGTCTGTGCAGTCAGACTGCAAGGCCGGTGCAGACAATGTGTAGGTTTGTTCTGTTTTCTGAGCCTGTTCCAGACAAGCCGGCCCACTGCCAGACCCTTTACAACATTAAATATGCTTAAGGCGTCAGGTTCCCTACTCAGTCATTTAAATGAGTGCTACAGGCACGGGACTAACGCAAGTGTGGGAAGTATTAAGGAGGCATCTCTAAGTGTCCTTTTGGGTAAAATGCCCACCAATCTGTGGAGTCTTCTGTCATCATCCAGGCAAGGATGTGTACTTAAATGCATGAAGAGGACCTTCATAGACACAGTTGGTGCCACCATCTATGAGCTAGCTGACGGGACGTCCGATGCCCGCCTGGGTGCAGCATGGGCTTTTTCAGGCAATGTTTTGTATCTCAGTTTGGAGGTCTTAGCAGTCCTTTCTTCTCAAAAATGACAGATATTTTATCTTATTTTATGCCATTAAAATATCTTTCTTTTAACAAACACTTTAAGGAGTGTTTAAAGAACATAAAAGGTTATTACAAGCTAGGCTTTTTATTGCTGCCCCATAGAACAAATTCCATTACTCAGTTAAATGTAATCTGCCTCCAGCCAAGCTTTTGGAGCCAAACATTTTGTCTGGATGAGTTAGACATTTGATCTGGAGCCCACGGGGGTGGGGGTAGGGGTGGTGAGCTAGTGCGAGAGCAGCCACAGATGGAAGGCTCTGGGGCCCGAGGCTGAGCCTGGAAATACAGTCATGTATGTGGCTTGATTGAAGAGCAACCCTCACGGCAGGTCCTCGTGTCTCTATAGAAAGCCATTCCTGTGAGTCTCCTATACGACTTCCAATTCCCTGAGTTAAATGCTGAGCACATGGTAGGCTCTCCATAATGAATTTGTTGATTGATTGATTGATCAGATGTTGACCCTGTTCAAATTGCTGATCCCTGGGAGAGAGGCACCTGTTTATTGATAGTTATTAGCAGCTATTGATTCTACTGTGGTCATGGATCGATCTACGGTGGGCTGAGTGAACTTTTGCCCAGCGGATGACAGTCATAGATGTGGAGTGTTGCCTGCAGAGGCAAACTGGGTGGGGTCTTAGCCTCTAGTGAAGCCTCAGAAAACCCAGGTTCCCTACTCACAAAGGGGATGGGAAAGCTGGGTCTGGCCAAAGAAGCAGGAAAAGCCCCAGGGGTGAGGTTCACCTCCTCCACACTCTGGTCTAGGGCCTGCCCTTTTCATCTGAGGGACTCAGGCTGTTTTAGGATGAAATGTAGATCCATTCCACACATCTTCTGAAAATGGAACAGATACCAAAAACTCTGTGTGACCTTTAAAGAAATACAGAGCAGGCCAAATATAATTTGTAAATTAAGAGATTATGTAATTAGGCGACCTTTCAAATGAAAGGACTTGGCTTGGAACAGATAGCTGCCTCCTCTTTCACCCTCATCCAGCCTTTATTTTGACATTAAAATTTATGAGCACTAAACAGTGGGAAAAACCATCCTGCTAACCTAAACACAAGCCAACTGATTCTAAGTTAGTTAGTGTCCCTTTGTCTGCCAATGGTAACCTCCAGAGAAGTCGGTCACTGGCCCTGCTTGAGTAGCCACCAGATCCCTCCCAAGGAGTCTGGCCGGTTGCTCCCTGGCATCTAATCCTCAAGAAACCACCGGTGGTTGTAATAATTCTCTCTGGAGACACTTAGGTGAGTTCAGACTGAGACCTGCAGTGCTCACAGAGGCTTGTCCTGACTGCTGCCCCTGGCCCTGATTCTGTTAGCACCTTCCTAGGCCACGTCACAGGTTCTGGGTATGTCGTAGCTTTAATACTTATCTGCAGATTTGCAGGAGTCGTTAGACACTGGGGAACCCCTGCTATGTCCTAGTTATCTTACATAATTTGCATCGCTGGAACTTATCTTTTCCCAAGATCTGTAATTCCTGACTCATTTCCTTTGCTGCTCAGATGTCCTTTGCACCAATTTCTGAGAAACCCTGTGTGGGTGGCACTCTCCTCTCCTCTCCTCTCTCTACAAGCCCCTCTGCCCCCTGGATCTCCCAGTCCATGTCCTTAGCGTCTTCAGGTCAGCCATTTGAAGCCGCAAGACTTTTCCTGCCCTGGCCTTGCCCACCAGGGCACGTCAGCAGAAGCAGGATAATACAGTGTGTCTTTGAGCCCTGTAGCTTCCTTGGGAGTCTATGGGAAAGAGGAGAATGGTGTCCTGACTGTCATATACCTCACTGCTAACATCTTATTCTCTTCTCATTCCTTTGACTGTGCTCTCTGAATGCCGCTGCAGTGCGAAGGACCCTGAAGAGCGGCCTGACTCCAGAAGAAGCCAGAGCCCTGGGCCTGGTCAGCACCTCAGAGTTGCAGCTGTGACATCTGTGGGATACCCTGAGAAGTATGCCTGAGGAGGGTGCAAACTCTTGCTGGATAAATCCCCTCTGGTGGTGGGAGGGGAGCTCTACATGACCATCCGACAGCTCTGGAAAGGAATGCTCGTTTCTCTGTGTCCCCACGTGGCTTGTTTTGTCCCATGTGCATTGACGTGGATCACTAGGTGTCTCCTTCACATAATCTCTTTCATCGTGTCAGCGATGTTTCTCTTGTTTCCTCAAGACTTGGTTTAGTAGTTCCAAAGTGTGTTGCCTCTTCTGTGCAAGGAACATCCTTTTTAAGGAGCAAATGTCTTCTGTCACAGTTACTATAGTAATACGAAGTGATTTGACAAATTCACAGGCTGGGTCCGCACAACACCAAAATATCCAGGTGTAAACTCCAAAACTGTACACGAAAGAAAGCACAGCTTGTTTACTAGTTGTGAATTTTAGTTGTACTAAAATGTTTATACAAATTCATAAATGTATACCACATTTCAAATACTAAATAAATAGATTTAATGTCATAACCAGAAACTTTTATTCTCCTGAGTACAGGACCTTAAGCAACCATACAGGCTTGCCTCTTTCCAAACCAGCAGAGCCTCAGTTCCGGAATAAGCTCTCTCACTCAGAATGGCCTTTAGGCCCTTTGGCTTTTGTGTTTGTTAACAGAGTGTATAACACCAAAAAATGCGCCCTTTGTAACTCCTAATTTAATTAGACATACCTAAGTCCTTGTTGCAGGACATGTGGGCAGTAACGTAACATAGATCACCTTACCCGTGTGTTTTGTTTTGTTCCATTGTAACGCTGAATCAAAAATTAGAGTAGCATTTTAAAAACCTGTACTGTTCTACATATCACGTTCTGTGTAAAAATCTCATGTTCTTAAAATTTTACTAAGTAACCAAAACAAAATGGAAATCTTTAACTTTGTCCACTGAGAACCTCAAGTCACATCTGTACTTCGTACTGCAACAGAGGTCATCAGGCTGAGGTTTCCAGAGGGGAAGGTGTATGAGGGGCTCTTACCAACTGCAGAGGGACACTGAGGCAGCTCTTGACCAGGCCCCTTGCCCTAAAGTCACAAGGCTCCCATGAAGAACCTCCGCCTCCAGAAACAGGAAAGGTAATGACTGCAGCAGGTATTTTAGGGGTTTAAAGATCAAAAGACACCAGCTCCATCTTTTATCTCACTTCCAGTGACAACCTATGTGTTCCTGACTGGGAATATGGGATTTATAAAGAACATGCAGTCATGCTGCCTGAAAAACCAAAGAGAATGTGTTCACCCCATAGGCCTCTGCGGCCAGGTTTCCCCTGCTTCTGCCACCTCACTGACTGAGAGACGGTGCGCTTTTAAGCAGGTATTTGTAAAATCAAATGTTACAGATGTCCAGGATAGCCTTAAACCTGCAAGAGTTAGGTCTGTATATTACAGACAATTGAGTTTGTTTAATCACCGTGTTAGTTAAAGAGATACTTAGCTTATTAATATCATTTTCCTTATGGTTCTAAATAACGTGTAATTTTCTGCATATTGTTTAGTGCTTTGCGACAGCACTTACCTCTTGCCTGGCACTGAGTACGCACATAGGGTATCGCAGGACCGTGATTGCAAACAGGAGAAAGATGCACTGATGTCACATGCTTAGTAAACAAAGACTTGGACGCCCTTCCTGCAGCCATCGGTGTTCTGCTGAGTGTTACTGCTTTAGAAAAAAATGCTGTGTTCGGAAGGAACTGACTGAATAAACCAAACAGGTTTATTTTAGGGACCAAAAATATCCTCCGAAGCAGCAAGCAACGTCAGCTAGTTTCTTGGTTACAGTTAGGTGAAGCACGTTCCTTTCCCTGGGAACAGCATCCTGAGCAGGCCCACCGCGGCATGGCAGTTAGGGTAGAACAGAGTTTCCCGTCTTCGTGTGAGCCGTCGACTCACCTGTCGGGCTTCAAGAAATACTGACGCCCCTGTCCTGCAGCCAGAGATTATGATTTAACTGGTCTGAAAGAGGGCTTAAATTTGGAGAGTTGAGTTGATCCTCTGCCTATTCATACACCCCAACTCCTAATTCTAAAGTAGAGACAACTTTGGGAATCCCTGAGACACAAGGTGATTTTTCTTTTTTTTCCCTCTCTCTCTTTTTATGGGATGAGGTGAGATTTGGAGGCTGAAGACAGTGTTTTTGAGAACTCTGGAAAACCAAAAGTAATTCTACAAGGGAGAATTGTTTTTCAATCACTACCAACTGATCAACCTGTACCTAGTTGAGAAATGCCTTTTTCCGTTGTGTGCCCAGGAAGCTATGCCTGAGCCTTTCCCTGAAAACCAGAGGACAAGGCAGTGGAGTCCCTCAGCAAACATCTATGCAAGCCCCAGTGATGTGGGGGGGACCTCGGAAGAGGTGGAGGAGGCCAGATCTTGCCATTTCCTTGTCCTTTTTTCCACTCAGAGGAGCATGTGCTGACTCAGTGGCAGGACAGACCCAGAGGCCCAGTCCACAAAGGTCAAGGGACAGTCAAGGTATGCCAGTGAGAGTCCTATGAGCCCAGCTTGCAGGGTAGATCTAGAATCTTCTTTTCCTTCAGGTTGCTCAGTTCTTCTGGGATAAACAGATCTATCAAAACAGTCTAGAAGAGCCTGGGGAAAAATCAATCTGTGGCTGTAAATATAGTAATCTAGGCATTTTCAGTGAAACAGGATTTTTCCTGTTTTGTTTTGTTTTTGCTTTCTCCTTGTTACCATTAATTCTGGCTGATTCTATTAGGTATTTTTAATTTAGGAGATTAAATGTCTCTAAAAGGCCTCTGGGAAGCATCAAAGTGAGTGGTACCTTACATTTGCAAGATGTTATTGCTAATCTTTCTGATGATCACCATAGACATTCTGTGCTTATTAGTAGTTCTCAATTGAACTTAACAAAACTGCCAGCAAAGTAAACAAAGGCAAGAGTTTTCTGTTAAAGATGTTTGGGTTTTGTTTCCTGTGGAATCTTAAGGCTTTTTCCCCCCTTTCTCCTTTAATAAAAGTAGCATGCCAAGGAATTTGGGATGGAAGGAGGAGGACAGGGTCATGGATGACTGGAGACCCAGTGTTATTTTCTTCCAAGTTTGTATTTCAGCACAGTGCAGGGAGGATGAACCAGGGGCCAGGAGTCAGAAGACCTGGATTCCAGGCGCCCCAGCTTCAGGTGATCTCTGCATCATCCAGTTCCCAAACCCACTGTGTTTGAGCTCATGGCCCTAAGATGACGTCTAATCAAATGCCACTGTAATACACTGAATAGTAGCCACCCAAAGATGGCAAGTCCCAATCCCTGGAACCTGTGTCACCATATAAGGAAAAAGGATCTTTGCAGATGTAATTAAGTTAATGGCCTTGACACACAGAGTTATCCAGGTGGGTCTTAAATCCAGTCACAAGTGTCCTTACAACAGAGAGGCTGAGGGAGATTTGATACACACAGAAAAGAAGGTAACATGAAGATGGAAGCAGAAATTGTAGTGATTCGGCCACAAGCAAAGGAAAGCCAGTGGCCACTAGAACCCAGGAGATGCAAGGAATGGATTTCTCCCTAGAGTCTCAAAAGAGTTCAGCCCTGTCACCACCTTGATTTCAGCTGAGTCAAATTCATGTTGAACTTCTGGCTTCCGGAACTTGAGAGTAAATGCCTGTTGTTGTACGCCTGCAGGTTTGTAATGATTTGTTCTGGTAGCCCTAGGAAATGGATACAAGAACAAGACACAAGTGTGCACTGAGAGGTTTGTGGTAGAGGTGCCCTGTGATGTGGATGGGGAGCCAGCCTTGAAAAGGAGAGCCGTGATCCCTTCACTGGGGGAGCTCACCGGGGGTCACAGGAGACAGTCATCAAGTGATGAAAATCTGAGTTGAACCAACCACCCTGCAGCTACTTTGATATTTTATCAGAAAGAAACACCCAACTGCCTAGGATAGGTTTGAAATGTCTTTGCAATTGCAAAGAACGTATACAATATTGAAAGGCCTGATCGATTTTGTCAAAAAGAGACAGTCTGTTCGGTAAGATAGGAGAGGAATTGACCTTCTGAGTAATATAAAATAGCCCAAGCACTGTATAGTGAAAGCATCTCTGTATTGATATGTATTGCTGTGTATTGTTTTATGTAATGTTTATAAGCATTGTGAGTTTTTTTATTTTACATGTGAGTAAGCTGAGGATACCTACTGCCATTTAGTCAGTTCTGATTCATAGCAGTCATATAGATGGAGTAGAACTGCCCCATAGAGTTTCCAAGGAGTTCCTGGCATATTTGAACTGCTGACCTTTAGGTTCGCAGCCCCAGCTCTTAACTGCTGTGCCATCAGGACTCAGTATGATCAAAAACAAATTTTGTACCGATTGTTGGTGACTGGCTGTCCACCCATCTATCCATGTACATTCAGCACAAATAGGAAGGGTTCAGAAGTGAATGAAATTGTTTATGACTTCATGATGACATGATTGCCACTCCGGGGAGCAGATGTGGTGATTTGTTAGGATTGGGGTTAGTACTCAGGGCTTGGGAAGCCCTTGATTTTTGTGAGCACTTTTGTTTAAGAAGTCCACCGGAAAAGGTATATATTTTGATGTTAGGAATTTGTAGCTGAAACACCATTGTTGCCGATAGTGGCAGTTGTTCCTCACTCCTGGACTAGCCGTCTTCATGAAGACTGGTATCTGTGAGTCTGTTATTGGGGCTGCTGTGTCGGTGCATCTTGCTGCTTCCCTGTTTAGCTGGCATTCTTCCCGACACCATGTCCCCTTCTAATGACTGCTCTTTTCTGAGAACGTCTAAAGTAAGCAAGTCAGAGTTTGCCATCTTCACTTCGGGGACTCAAACATACCATCATGAGGACAGTGCAGTATTTTGTCCTGGTACACAAAAGGTCACAGTGAGTTGGGGCCGACTGGATGGCAATTAACAACAACGCTGGATTAGCAACTGTGGTTTGTTTTCAGAATGTTTTGTGTTTTAGAAGTAGAGCATTACACATACTGGAAAATTGAATTGGCTGGATAATTACCCATCTGATGGTGAACATTAGCACATGGGGGCCGTAAGTGAGGAATGATTGCAACCCCAAAGTTCAGTGTGCACTGAACCCAGTGTGCCTCCAGGGCCTGACTCTGCAGGCTTCCTGTGTGTGGCTAGCGAGGCAGGAAGACTGGAAGAAGCTGGCATATGCCAGTCTCTCTGCCCTCAGATACACATTCACCTCTGCATTGCCATTAGAGGGACTAGTCAACCAGTTTAACATATTTCCATCTTTCATCTTGTTATAAATCTGTAAGTTAGCTGGTTTAGGTAGAAAGAGGAAGAAATGGATTGGGGTCAGATTTGGAAAATACTCCACAGAGGATTTGTCCAGCATGTTACAGATGTCTTACGTCAACCCCCAGTAGGGTGCCCCGTGTTGCTCCATGTCAGCAGCTGGCTTTCTGTGACTGTCACAGGTCACTGCAGGAGTTGGTCCAACCAAGCCAGGGCTTGATAGCTTTTGTTTTCTCAGAAAATAAACTAGAAAGCTCATGTCCCTTCAGAGAAACCCTGCTCCCAAGAAGCATCTGCCTAAAAATGCCATCCTGTCCCTGTCTTTTTCTGTGAGCTGAGAGTTGTAAAAAGAATGTACAAAACAGTGTCTTAGAATTAAGTAAAGGCATGTATTCTTTGTAGAGGGATTTTCAGCAGAGGTTCTGAGACCTGTAATATAAACACAAGTCCTGAGTAGTGTACGAGAGGGCTGCTCAATAGAACTTTCTGTGCTGGTGAAAACATTGTCTCTATGTACTGTCCACTATGGTAGCCACTGATCATATGTGGTTATTGGGCACTTGAAATGTGTGGCTGGGAAACTGAATTTTCTACCTTAAGTTTAAATTTATGTAGCCACTTGTGGCTGGTGGCTACTGTATTGGACAGCACGGCTATAAGAAAAGTCACCTCTATTTGTACTTCGTTGCTGTCTGTTTGCTCATTTTATATAAAGAAGGTTTTTATAACATTAACTTGAATCGTGTATAAAATTCCCTTGGCCTGCCATTTACTGCACCGAGAATTTGAAGCAAGTCTAAGTCTCCACATCCAGCCCCTGTCTAAATTGTTTTAAAGGAGAATTCAATGTGATGGTCGGTGTTATCAGATACATGCTCTCCTCTTCCAGTGTAGTATCCGCCTACAAGACACCATCTTTCCTCAGCAGAGTGCACACCAGACCTGGGCATGAAACCTTGTGACATGTGCACTGCAGAACACAGATCTCCAACTAAATCCACCTGTAATAAAGCTTTATAAAGCACCATTTCACTTCTTGTTTTAGTGTTACTGTTTGCTAACCACAATACCCTGGATGGCCCTCACTACTGCATTTTCTCTTTGTCTTCCGGGAGGCATGCTCACATCAGATTTTATCCACATGAGATTGGCTGGTGTTGAGAAACACACAGTTGGTCTCCTTGATTCAGCTTCCTTGGTTTACAGAGGGCAGGTGTTGGACAAGGCCTGGTGCTGGGTGTTGTAGGTGTTAGGGTCTGCGATTTTCAAGATGCGACACTGTTATTTTAAAGGTTAAATTTTCTTTAAGAAAAAATATGCCCAATAGGAAAAATACTGGTGCACCAGAGACGCACCCCAAGCTACACAGTGCAGGGGGCAACCACAAGTTTCCTCAGCACCCAGTATTTAAGTATTTAAGTCGTGAGATTGCAAAGCAGGGAGGGTGAACTGACCTTTACATTGATTGGTTAACTCCTATTAGTTGTAAAATGTGGTCAAGGTCTAGGGGTCACTTGCAGGCTGTCACTTGCAAGGTTGCCCCCAGGCTTGTCTTGTGACAGTGTTTTGTAAGACAAAGGTGAGATTATTCTATGGTATTTCTGCTATTAAGTTGTTTCCTGGGGCTTTCTTTAATACCTCCAGTTTTTATCGCGCCCTTCCTCATTTCAACATTCCCCCTTTGAGTTCTTATTCCAGAGTCAAATCTTAGACTCTGAGTGGGTGCCAGGCTGATCAAGGTCCTGGCTGTTCAGGGGGTGGTAGGTCTGGTGTTAGGGCTGATGTTTTAGGACCAGGAACTGGCTAGTTTTTCTCGTATGAATTTAAGTAATTTAGAATGTAGGGACCCACAGTTCAAGTTAAGGTGAAGAGGACAAGTGGTCCTGTTAATGCAGTGACGAGGGTGGGCAGCCACAGAGACCAGGAGAACAGAGACTCAACTGATCCTAATGAGGTCCCCTATTTTCCCTGATCCAGGGTGCATTGGTTTCACAGCCCCATGTATAACAGAAATAATCATTCGTTCCTCAACATGATCCATAGACATTAGCCCCGGGACAGACGTAAAATTGTTTCTTAGCCAGTTGTTGTATGAGGCAGTTAGTAGCCTACCCCCACCCATCAGCATGTATATATTCCCCCAGTATTTATGAGTGTTCTGTGTGCACGAACTGGGTATGGGTCTTTCTTAAGCTGTGAGCCTATAGAACCCCCCACAAGGTCACATAAATCAAGGTGAAAAACTGGTGAAGTCACCTCGGGAGGGCCGGTTAGGGTCAGTTCTTGAACTTGCCAGCCGAGGTTTCTTGGAGTCGCCTCAGGGCCAGTATGTTGTCGCACCCTCCATTGAAGGTAGATGGGAGTGATAGACCCAGGGCCGGATCCTGTCAACCTTGACAGCAGTGGGGGTTGTCAGGATTACTGTGTGGGGTCCTTTCCAATGGGGCTCCAAAGTCTCCTTTTGGTGTCTCAGGACCCAGACTAGACCCCCGGCTGAAACTGATGTGGCTTTACAGGAGGGAGATCGTGGAGGTGTCTCGACTCCTCTTGTGTCGACAAAGGGAAAAGCAGATCTTGAGTTTTCTGCAGGGCCTAGAGGGACTTAAGCAGGTCATGATTAGAAATTTCAGCAAGTATGTCATCCCTTGGTTTAGGGCGGAGGAGTGTGGCCTCCCAAAAACAATTTCATAGGGCATAAGGCCTTGGAGGTAGGGAGAATTACACACACACATTAAGGCAAAGGGAAGCAGGGCCCTCCAGTCACCGCCAGTTTCTAGGGTCAATTTGGTTAAGGCCTCCTTAAGGGTCCAGTTCATCCTCTCTACCTGTCCTGAACTCTGGGGGTGATAGGCACAATGTAGTTTCCAATTAATCCCCAGAACAGATGTTACTCCCTGAGAGACTATGGCCATAAAGGTAGGGCCATTGTCTGATCCTAGCGTCAACAGAACCCCAAACCTAGGTATGAGTTCTTCCAGGAGTTCTTTTGAAACTACTTGTGCTGTCTCTCTCTTAGTGGGAAATGCCTCAGTCCAACCAGAGAATGTGTCTACGAAAACTAAAAGGTACTTATATCCATATCTGCTGGGCTTAATTTCAGTGAAGTCCAGTTCTCAATGTACTGCAGGCATAGTGCCTCTTTCTCTCTTACCTTGGTGGGCCTTACCAGAGCTGCTTGTATTAGTGGCTTGGCAGGCTTGGCAGGTATGTGTTATTTGTTCAGCAAGCCGGGATAGTTGGGGTATACAGTACCTTGGAGACAGAAGTTCCTGGATTTTTGTTGCTCCCAGATGGGTGGTCTGGTGGATCTGGCGGACCAGCTTCTCTCCCAATTTTTGAGGGAGAATGGGGAGCCCTCCCGAAGTACAGTGTCATCCTTTCTTCTCTTCTAGGTGGGCTCTTCGGGAAGGGTCAGCTCGGGGAGCTGGATAGAATTGATCTCCAGGAGGCTGAGGGCAGCTTCCTTAGCTGCTCGGTCCGCTAGGTTATTGCCTCGGGCTTCAATTGTTTCAGCCTGATGATGTGGAAGCCATCTCGTAGCCATTGGTCACGGGCATTGTGCGTCTGGGGCACAGTGAGGGGTGGCAAGTCAGGGGACAGGCTGGCGTCAGGAGACTCCTCGTCATCTGAGAGGCTGGATCTGGTGGGTAGGAGCTGTCAGAGTGCAGGGATGAGGACAGATCCTGGCACAGGCTCAGGTCTTGCCACAGGTGCTTATAGTCCTAGATTGACTCATACAGACCTCACAGCTGGCACAGCAGCGACATGTCCAGTTGTCGCAGTCCCACCTGTAGGCAACATCTCCTTGTACAGCACCACTAATGTAGTGTCAAGGTTGACTGGGCAGCGTGGAGTGGCTAGGCTGGCGACGAGGCCCGTGTTGGCAGTGCCAGCGCTGTGGCGGGGTCTGTCCGGAGCACGGGCTGTGTGGCTCAGCCCGTCATGGATGCGGCTGTGCTGGCTGTAGACGTGCTCCAGCTCCCGCCACGAGCCCCCGCTGGCATTGAGAAGGCTGCTGCGGCCACACAGTAGCCCAGCCAGGGAGTAGCCCGCACCGCCTGGCACCTTGGCTGAGGGCAGCCTGTTGCTCTGATGTTCCAGATGGTAGAGCTCATGACCAGAGGACCCGATCGATCTTCGGCTACCACCACTGTCCCTGTGTACCTGGTGCCGTCCCTGATAAAACTGCTTCCGTCAGTGAACAGAGTGAGATCAGGGTCCTGCAGGGGAACGTCCACAAGATCTCGGCGAAGGCCGTGCTGTTGGCTAAGCACCTCAGTGCAGTCTTGTGGTTCGGTCTCCAGGTCCAGATCAGGCAGCAGCATGGCTGGGTTGAGGGCTGAGCTAGAAGTAAACACAACTCGGGGCTGATCTAGTAATAAAGACTGGTAGTGGGTTAGCCGGGCATTGGAAATCCATTTATGAGGTGGGCTATGCAGGACTCCCTCGATGGCATGGGGGGTAGTGATGGTCAGGGGCTGTCCCATAGTCAGTTGAGCAGTGGCCGCAGCAATTCTAAGGCACCTTGGCCATCCTGAGGCCACTGGGTCTAGCTGCTTAGACAGAAAGGCCACCGGCCTTCTCCATGGGCTGAGTGTCTAAGTAAGGACTCCCTTGGCTATTCTTTTATTTTCTTCAATGTATAGTTGGAAAGGCTTTTCCAGGTTGGGTAATGCTAGTGCCGGTGCCTCCAGGAGTGACCTTTTTTTATAGTCTGGAAAGCCTGTTCTGTTTCTTTAGTCCATATAAAATTCTTTTCCTTTTCTCGGGTCAGCTCGTATAGGGGGTGCATTATCTCTGCAAATCCTGGGATCCAGAGTCGGCAGAACCCAGCGGATCCCAGGAACTCCCTCACCTGCCTCAGCGTACATGGGGTGGGAATCCTAAGGATAATCCGTTTTCTTGCTTTGGATAGGGAGTGTTGTCCCCCCTTGAGTTGGAAACTCAAGTAAGTCGCCTCCTGGACGTAGACCTGTGTCTTTTAGCGGAGACTCAATATCCCAATTTCTACAGGAGAGTTAACAGGGACTTGGTGTCCTTTAAACAAGTGTCTTCATTGGGTGCCCCGAGTAATAAGTCATCTACATATTGTAGAAGGGAAATGTCAGGCCATTGATGCCTGTACTCACGTAAGTCCCGATGAAGGGCCTCATCAAAGATGGTGGGAGAGTTCTTGAACCCTTGTGTCAGGCAGTCCAGTTCAGCTGCCCGCTGAAGCCATCTTCTGGGTCCTGCCATTTGAAGGCAGAGTAGCTGACTCTGCGGGCTCAGGGGTATACTGAAGAATGCATCCTTTAAATCCAGCACTGAATACACCCGGTGTTCTGGTGACAGAGAGCTCAGGAGAGTGTACGGGTTAGGACTAGTCTGGAGTCCAGCCCTCCTGCCTTCCTCACTGGTAGGGGGGGAGTATTCCAGGGCGACTGGGAGGGCACCAGTATTCCATGTTTTCTGAGTCTTTGAATGTGGGCCCTGATCCTTGTCTTCACTTCTGGCACAATGGGGTACTGTGGCACCTGAATCGGGCTGGCAGATGGTTTTAAAGTCACTATAACCAGTGGTTGGTGTTTGGCCAGTCCTGGGGAGTTAGTTGTTTTCAGCCCAAACCTGAGGAATCTCTTTGATCAATTGATCCACTGATATCACGAGGATAGAGCAGGGGCCCCTGTCAGAACCATCAGAAAATCTGTATTCTTCCTCTAAAGGGCTATCACATTGACTTGGGGTGTCAGGTAAGCATGATCCCCAGCAAAGTGGATAGTCGCCTGCATTTTTGATAACAAGTCTCTTCCAAGTAAAGAGTACGGGCATTCAGACATTACTATATACGAGAGGGAGACAGTTTTAGCTCCCAAATCTACCTTTCATTCGTCAGTCCATGAGTAGGCATTAACCCCAGTAGCTCCTCATGCTAGGGTTTTGGTTTCAGTTATGGGTCCTAGGGGTTCAATTAGAACTGAGTTGCTAGCCCCGGTGTCCACCATGAATTCTACTGGCTGTCCCCCTATTTTTAAGGTTACCCTGGGCTCGAGGGTGGGGCCGGTGAGCCCTGACACCCTCAGGCCTCTAGGTTAAGAACCTTTGGAGGGGGCTTTCTTTGGGGGCACTCACCCTTCCAATGTCCAATTTCCTTGTAGTAGGCACACTGGTTTCTCTGCAGGGGAGGCTTTCCTGGCTTCCTCGTCTGATCCGGTTTCTTCTCCCAAGGGTGCAGCGGTGCGTGGCCCTGGGCTTCTGCCAGGAGGATTCTGCTTACCTTTTTGGCTTGTTTGTCTTCTGGTAGTTCGCGGTTATTGAAGGTTTTCATAGCAATTTCCATCAGCTCGGATAGATTCTTTCCCTCGAATCCTTCTATTTTTTGTATTTTTCTTTTGATGTCAGGGGATGACTGCCCCACGAAGGCTATGTTAATGGCCCGTTGATTTTTGGGAGACTCAGGGTCAATGGGAGTGTATGTGTGGTTTGTCTCCATCAGTCGTTCCAGAAAGGCTGCTGGGGATTCTGAGGGTTCCTGAATTACCTGTGTTACTTTAGACAAATTTGTGGGGTGCCTAGTGGCGTCCCAGAGAACCCCCATAAGAATCTGGCGGTAGACAGTTAGGCGCTGCTTACCTGCAGTGGTGTTTGGGTCCCAATTTGGGCGGGTCAGGGGAAAAGCGTGGTTAATCTCGTCTAAATCACTCGTAAAGTTTCCATCATCTCCTGGCACCTGTTTTCTGGCTAGGGAAACAATCTTAGTCCTCTCCTCAGTGGTAAAGAGGGCTTGGAGAAGTTGCTGTATGTGGTTTCTAAGAGGGGTATCAAGGTAAAAGGAGTATAGACCAAGAAGGGGGTCCCAGCCTCAGTCATGTGCCCTATAGCTCGCAAAGGGAAAATATGAGGGAGGGTTCTATAAGTGGTTGAAAAGATCGACCTGAGCGGGTATGGGCTGGGCTCTGGAGGTCAGAGGAAGGTGGTGCTGCAGAAGTCGCGGGGGTCGGGAGAGCAGTCGGGACTGGAGGGTCTGCAGGGACCCTATACAGGCCACGGAGACTGGCTTTGGCTCCCTCAGCCCTGGTGGTGGCAGGAGGAGAAACGGGAACTGGGGGGTAGGGAGGTGGGAGACTCAATCAGAGGAATCGGAATGGGAAGCTGGCAGGGGTTTTGAGGAGCCCTGAACCACCAGGGTTGTAGGAGGTTGTTTAGGGGGAACATAGGGTTGTAGCCATGCAGGTAGCTGCCTGAGGAGGTCTTGCCAAGCAACAATGTATGGCATTTGGTCAGGGTGACCCGGATCGCCAAAGATGACCTGAAAAACAGAATGGGTTTGTTTAATGTCTAGGGATCCCGTGGGTGGCCATCCAGTACCAAAGGCCGGCCATTCCAGATTACAAAGTGTGCGGAGTTTTCCTGACCGCACCTTGCCGAAGACTCGGGTTCATTTCTGGAAATCTGAAAGTGATTAAGGAATAGGTCTAGGGGTGTTACAGAGTGAGAAGAAGATTGCCCCATGGCGGCAAAAGTAAGAATCAGGACAAACAACGCAATCAAACAGACACAGACCGGTCACGGAAGAAACAAAACGAAAACCAGATGCGGGATTTACAGGCCGCAGAACTGAGAAAGGAACCAGCGGTGCCCGCCCAGATGGAGAGCTGAGGCATCCCCCAGCCTCCGACTCAGAGAGCAATTCTGCATCCAGATTCTCTCTTAGTGAGTCCCAGAACCAGAGCTTGAGCACAAACAGACAATATCCAGACTCACCGGTGAGGTCAAACCAGATCGGCCGGACGCAGAGGTCACTCTTG
Source organism: Heterohyrax brucei (assembly GCA_028571685.1). NCBI lineage: Eukaryota > Metazoa > Chordata > Mammalia > Hyracoidea > Procaviidae > Heterohyrax > Heterohyrax brucei. Next base: position 46,463,029 of record CM053152.1, read on the forward strand.
AAATCCCGGATGAGCCCCCAAATGTTAGGGTCTGCGATTTTCAAGATGCGACACTGTTACTTTAAAGGTTAAATTTTATTTAAAAAAAAATATGCCCAATAGGAAAAATACTGGTGCACCAGAGACGCACCCCAAGCTACACAGAGCAGGGGGCAACCGCGAGTTTCCTCAGCACCCAGTATTTAAGTCGTGAGATTGCAAAGCAGGGAGGGTGAACTGACCTTTACATTGATTGGTTAACTCCTATTAGTTGTAAAATGTGGTCAAGGTCTAGGGGTCACTTGCAGGCTGTCACTTGCAAGGTTGCCCCCAGGCTTGTCTTGTGACAGTATTTTGTAAGACAAAGGTGAGATTATTCTATGGTATTTCTGCTATTAAGTTGTTTCCTGGGGCTTTCTTTAATACCTCCAATTTTTACCGTGCCCTTCCTCATTTCAACAGTAGGGTACATGACAACATGTGACTACAAAGATCCCATATCATAAGCCATAAATGAAGACACATTGTCTAATAGAAGATTATTGAACGACAGTCAATGAATGGTAACAGGAAGTCTGGAAATGTACTTTGTATGCCAAAACACTGAAATATTTGCAACATATTTATGGCAAAGGTGGTCTGTGAGTCAGGCTAAGGTGTCCTGACTTTGAAATACAGCAGTGACTGTCTTTACACAATTTTGCATGAACGCTTAAATTTACAGGTAGCTTTTTCACAGTTTTATAAGATAGTTCTTGATTTTGCACAGACTTATGTATTGGCTGATCTGAGGTTTATCTATGAATGAGGTTGTACACCAAGCAGCATGGCTTGCCAGTGAACCATAAAGCTCCTGTCTCAACAACCACTGAAGACACACAAGAAACATAGCAAGATGGCCAACATTTAATCGAGTAGCAGTCACAGGAAGCATTCTTCCCCTAACGGGGACTCTTATTGTGGTCTAAGACTTGAGGGAGACTGGAGCTGGTACTTGGGAGACTGAGATGGGACATCTAGCCCTCAGTGGCTGGGAGGAAACTGCAGGTATTAAAGCACAGGAGAAGGAAGCCAGGAAGTCTTGGAAGGAAAGTAAGTGGATCAGAACTAGGTGGCTTCTTGGTAAAATTGATGGAAAATGCTGGAAAGAAAAGGTCACATTAAAAAGGAAGGAGGGAAGGAGTTCCAACCTATGTATTTTTGTTAGGTGCCATCAAGTTAGTTTCTACTCAGCCATCCTGTGTACAACAGAAGGAAACACTGCCCAGCCCCGGGCCATCCTCCCAATTGTTACACTTGAGCCCATTGCAACAAATGTGTCAATCCATCTCATTGAGGATCTTCCTCTTTTTTATGATGGTCTGCTTTGTCAAGCAGATGTCCTTCTCCAGGGTCTGATCACTCCTGATAACATGTCCAAAGTATATGAGACAGTCTGGCCGTCCTTGCTTCTAAGAAACATTCTGGCTGTACTTTTTCCAAGACAGATTTGTTCATTCTTTTGGCACTCCATGGTGTATTAACTCATTTAATTTTCATGATAACTCAGTACAGGAAGCTCATTAAGTTAGCCAGAGAATTCTTGGCTGAAAAAAATGGAATCAAATTTTTTGGCTTAAACCAAAGAAAGGAATCCATTACAATATCCCAAGGACAAGAGTTTAGCCAGTTGGGATTGATACTTACCCAGTGTCCAGTTGACTAAATTCAAGAGGCCAGAGCTATACTACTCCAGTATGGATACCGGGGACCCTGTGTGTGTGAGCCTCAGGAAGTACTGGGAAATGAGAAGACCCTCTAAAGATGTCTACTGCAGCAGAGCCTCCTGACAATTTAAGGGCTCCAAGCCAAGACTTTTCCAACCTGGCTTCCAAATCAAGTCTCCTTTAGTTTACCTCAGGACTAATAAAATACTATCACCCTGTAAGTATAAAAAAACAGGAAAATATTTAAGCAGCAGCCTTATACCTTCAGTATGATTGTCACCATTTTACAGAAGACAAAAATGAGGAAAAGATTACATAGATTTTCCAGTATTGCATAACTAATGGAAGATATGGAATTTCAACTGAAGTCTGGCCTCAATTTGTGTTACTTTCCCAACAGACCACACTGCCTTGAGACTAAGGCATTCTTGTGCCTAGAAGCTTCTAGCAAATCCTACAGTGACATTTGATACTGTAAGAAGTGAAATTGGAGGCTGAAACAGCCCCCATGTCAGGGGTGCTCAGAACTAGGAACCTGAGAGACATTGTTTCAGGCGTCCTCTAACACAAAAGAAAAGACATGACCTCCACACGGCACAAGCCCGAGGCAGCAACGCTAGGGTGGGGCCCTCTGTAGGCTCCACTATGGATTCAGGAAACTACAGACAATAAATGACTCCTTTTTCTTGATAAAACCAGTGATAAAAGAACCAAGCAGCAAGTCGGGAGGGTGGAGAAGTAAATTGTGTTCGAGCACTATTCTAGGTTATGGCCGGATGAGTCTAACACCATATTATTCTTCTAGGTTACTGGCCCGATGAGTCTTAACACCACTCTGTTTTCCTTGATGGCTGGAGAGATTGTGAAGCAGACCTCCACCACGTTCATTGCCTCTGCCCAGTAGGCCTCCACCCAGTTGACCTGCGCTCAGTTGACCTCCACATGCCCCATGTTTTTCCCTACATCTGTGTGTGGTCTTTTCTTTTAAATACTCAAACTCTGCCTGACCAATTTGGACAGGCTTTGAGGATGAGAATATCTCCCTGTCCGTTTGCAACACCAGCATGCAAATAAAACCTCTGACCTCGCCCCCAAAGCCCCTGTCTCCGTGAATTGGCTTTTTGTGGCAAGTAGCCGAACTCCCAGTCTTTTCTGGTAACAAAAACTCATAGAGAAATTTTAATATGCCACACATACTACAAGATAAGAATACTCTCTGATAATCCCACAGGGGTGGGGGGAATTCTTTTTTAAAAGGCTTTCTACCTAGACATTTTAAAGACTTCTGTTAACTCGAGTGAAAGAAAAAAATACAAACAAAGATTACAGATTTGCTGAACAATAATAAAAACACTGCATATGACTAAAAATAGTAATCAGAGCAAAATTCATGGCACTGAAACTTTTAGCAGTGAAAATGAAAATAAATGAATTAAATGGTCTACTCGAACATCTACAAAAAGCACAGCCAACAGAAGTGATAATTGACCATAACCCCATAGGGTGTCCCCACTCACTTCATCCATTGCCAAAAATAACTGTAAAAGCAAAGGCATAGAAAACGTTAGGCAGCTACCTGACAGTATTCCAGAGGAATAGAAGCAGGCAGACTCTGGTAGGGAGTGTGTTTATTTGGAAGAGAGAAAACAGGGAGGTATACAAGCAAGTCCCTGTTTACAGGCTTTGAGGGTTGGCCTAAGTGTGGGGTGGTGGGAGCACATGTGGAAACACATACAGTCTTTCCAACATGGTAAACCAGCAAATGAAGCCAGAAAGCCAAGAATGATGAGAAGAGTGGGGGAATCCAGGGACTGAAAGAGTAAAAGAGGGATCCCCAAACTCTGCTTACTATGTATCTCTGATCCATGAGCCATGTTTACAGGGAAAAGACTCAGAGCAGGTCCATCTGGGCTGATTTCCGGGAAGCAGAGTTCACATTTCTAGAACAGCATGTGTCATTTAATATTTTTTCTGGAAGAATCTAATATCTCAACTTTTAGCTTGAATTTTTTTCTTTAGTTTTCTCAGATGGAGAAATACCAAGGATGTTCTTCCCTTTTGGCTTTCTAACTCCAGGTCTTTACACATTTCTTTATAATATTTTGTCCTCTCTAGCCACCTTTTGAAATCTTCTGTTTTGCTGAGGCCTGTCACCCACAGAAGCCTCTGTAAGCAAAGTCTCACGCCTATGTAATGGTGGGCAACGCATCCCACCCTTGACATATTTTTTGGCCATGCTCTCCCTGATGATATTTTGCATCCTAATTAAACCTTCCTCAAAAATACCATCTTATCTCCCAGCGCAAGGATCAAAGAAGATGCCTTCTAAGAAGGGTTTTACAACCCCCTTGGCTTAATGAATTCTGACACAGCACGCACAGCCGGGGAATACTGAGGCCAGCCGAGCTCCACTGGCTTCCCCCAACTGCACTTCCCCCTCCAAATGTGAAATACAAGATTGCAGGAAGGCCCTGGGAAGCTCCCCAGGGATGACCCCCTACACAGCCCTTAAATATAGACATTCCACTCCATACATCAGGAAGACTGGCTTCCAAGTTTGTTATATTTGGTATGGCAAATAGACAAATACTAAAGAAATGTCCTTCTTAGAACAGCTTAAGAGAGGCTTAGAGTGGGGGACAGTGGGCGCTTACTGTCCCCACAGAAAGAGATAAAAAAGAGCAAAGAAGGAACAAATAGAGACAGCCAGATTAACTTTTAAGATGAGTCTATCCCCTCTTCCTGCACCTTTGATCTCGAGGCATAGATAGAGCTGATTGAGCTCAAGGTATAGCTTTATTTTCACTGTTGATTATAATCACAATATATTTGTCTCAGGCCATTACCTAAAAGGCCCTAATGATTAACATGAAAAGAGACCACGAGGTATCAATTCCTTACTAACCAACAGTTTATGTGGTCAAAAGGGCAGAGTGAAATCATGTCATTGATTGTATAAAAAATAAAGACAAGACTTAACAGGCTGCTGATCTCCAGATTCCTGGTTGTCTCAGTCTCATTTCTTTCTTCGCCGACGCCACCCATCTCTTTGTGATCCCAGACCCTGCCGAGGCTGGCTTCCAGCACTGTTTAGCTTTTTAACTTCTTTATTTCTTACATTAACTTTAGCTATTTGAAGTTCAAGAACATATTTCAGAGTTTCTTCTGACATCCATTTTGGTCTTTTCTTTCTATCCTGTCTTTAAATGACCTCTCGTTTTCTTCTTCTTTGATGTCATTTTGCAACTTTTCTGGTCTTTTGGTCATTAGTGTTCAATGCCAGAGATCACATGATAGAAATTTTGCAAGACCAGTGACTGCTTCATTGCAGATCCCTTTTTCAACAACAAGGAGTGCCCTATACTTGTGGACCGCACCACATGGGACGTACAGGAATCAAATCAACTACAACTAAGAAAGGAGATCCTAAAAAAGCTCAGTATCATCAGCCAGAACAAAGCTAGTGGACAACTGTGACAAAAACCATCAACTGTTCATATGCAAGTTCAAGTTGAAGCTGAAGAAAATCAGAGCAAGTCTAAGAGATTCAATGTATGGCCTTGAGTGTATCCCACCTGAATTCAGAGACTGTCCCAGGAAGCTGTTAGCTGATATTAAATGACCAAGTATGTATGTAACTGAAGTACCAGTTAGAGAGGAAAGAGACATTTAGGCAAAATAAAAACGTATGAAGAATCAGTGGTCAAGAATTTCCCAAATGTGATGACACACAGATATGTGTAGATACAAGATGTTAATGAACATTGGGCAGAGTAAACACAAAGAAGCACCTCCTGAGGCATAGCATATTCAAAACGTTGAAAGAGCATGTCCTATAAATGGTAAGAGAAAAACACAGATAGGCTGAAAAGTGAATGGAATAAGATATCCTATGCAAGAGTGAGCAACAGAAGGCAGGAGAATCTATACTACTATCAGATAAAATAGATTTGGAAACAAAACTATTTACCACTGATTAGAAGGAATACTTCTTTTGCCATGGAAGCATGTTGGATTTTGTCAGAAACCTTCTCTGCTTCCGTTGCAATAATCACTTGGTTCTTTTCCTTTGTTCTATTAATGTGATGCCTTACATTGATTGATTTTCTAACCTTGAACCGCCCTTGCATTCTGCGGATAAATCCCATTGGATCAAAAAGCATAATCCTTTTAATATGCTTCTGGATTCATTTCAGTAATATGAAATACTTAAGACAGGCAAATATGTCTAGATCAAATGGATAACTTTCTGATGGATATTGGTGATGGTTGCACAATATGGTTGGTATGATTGGTTTTACTGAGTTGTACACATGAAAAATGTGGAATTAGAAAATGATTTATCTGTATTTTTATAATGATAAAAGGGTGATACTTCCTATGATTGTTAAGGTTGTGTGTTAACTTGTCTGGTTTGACACTATGAATATACTTTAACCCACTGCTGTGGAGTCGGGTCCGATGACATAGTTTGGCAGTCATAAAATGATGTGATCACCTACATTTAGGGATCTGCTGTGAGGAGCCAATCACTTGAAAGTTAACTTGATGGCAGTAAGTTTGGTTTCATTTTTCTAAATAACCATTGGATCAATGAAGAAATCACAGAGGACAATATTATTTTTAATTGAAACTAATGGCCCCTAGGGTCGCCATGAGTCGGATCAGACTCGACGGCACTTGGCTTGGCAATGAAAATACAGCATATCAAAATTTATGGACCAGCTGAAACTATGCTTAGAGAAAAAAGTTATAGAGTTACATGGTTATATTAGTTAAAAAAAGATCTCATATCAATGAACATAAGCTTCTGATTTAAGCAAAACAAACAAACAAATAAATAAATAAAACAAAACAGAAGGAATACATTAAGCCAAAAAGGAAGCAGAAGAAAATAAATCATGATACAGAAAACAAAAACCATAGAGAACATCAGTGTAAGGATAAGAATGTTCTTAGAAAAATATAAAATCAGTGAACTTCTAGCCAAGTTAATGAAGAAAAAGAGAAGATACAAAGAAGAAATAAAAGGGATACAGAAGTAAAAAAAAAAAAAATCCTAATTTATAAACATGATCATGTTTTAAAAACCCTAAGAAATTTACAAAAAAAAAGCTATTAGAACAAAAAATCAAGGTAGCAGGGGTGTATGGTTGTTGTTATGCTGTGAAGTCAGTTCTGACTCATAGAGACCCTGCATCCATCAGAAAACAAAACACTGACCTGTCCTGTGCCATCCTGACAGTTAGTTACTGCTATGTTTGAGTCCACTTTTGCAGCCACAGTGTCAATCCGTCTCACTGAGGGTCTTCCTCTTTTTTGCTGGCTCTCTGCCTTTCCAAGCATGATGTCAGTCATGGATTGAATTGTGTTCCCTCCAAAATATGTGTAGCAATTTGGCTAGGCCATGATTCTTGGTATTGTGTACAGTTCCTATATGCTGTAAACCCTGCCTCTATCATGTTAATGTGGGAGGATGGGTGGCAGTTAAGTTGGTGGTGCAGGACTTAACGTATAAGATTGTATTGTGCCTTGAGGCAATCTCCTGGGATATAAAGGAAAGAGAAGAAAAGAGAGCGAGGACTTCATACCACCAAGAAGCAGTGCTGGGAGCAGAGCATGTCGTTTGGAAAGGATTTGGGATCCTTGTGCATCAGTGCAGGGGGAGGTTGGTGACAAAGACCTTCCTCCAGAGCCAGCAGAGAGAGCTGTCCCCTGGAGCTGACACTTTGGATTTGGACTTTTAGCCTAAAGGACTGTGACAAAATAAATTTATCTTTTTAAAGCCATCCACTTGTGGTATCGTTGTTACAGCAGCTCTAGATGACTAAGACAATGTCCTTTTCTAGAGACTGGTCCCTCCTGATAGCATGTTCAAAACACACGAAATGAAGTCTCACCATACTCACTTTGAAGAAATGCTGTGACTATTTCTTTGAAGACAGACTTTTTTGTTCTTCTGGCAGTCCATGGCATTATTCACTGTTCTTTGCCAACACCATACTTTAAATCCACCAATTCTTTCTCCGTCTTCCTTGTTCATAGTTTGGCTTTAGCACACATATATGCATGTAACTGAAAATATCTTGGCTTGAGTCATACACGTTTTGGTCCTCAAAGTGACACCTTTGCTTTTCAACACTTTTTTAAAGAGGTCTTTGCATCACGTTTCCCTCATGAAATATGTCATTTGATTTGACTAGATCAATTTAATGGGGTTCAGAAACAGACCTACACTTACATGGCTGACTGTTTTTTGTCCAGTATAATTTATGATGAAAAGATAATCTTGTCAGCAAAAGATTCCAACAAGTGCTATCTGCATGAAAAATAATAAGACAGGATCCTTACCACATACCATACACCAAAAACTAATAATGGATCATAGAGCTGAAATTATTAAAGTTCCAGAAGAAAACACTGGATAAAATATTTGTGACTTTGGCTTAGGAAAAGATATCTTAAAAAGAACACATAAGCAATGGCCACAAAAATAAAAGAGACTTCACCAACACAAAAAGACATCAAACAAAAAACCCAGTGCTGCTGAGTCGGGTCCAACTCATGGTGACCCGAGAGGCCAGAGTAGAAGTGCATCCAGCGTAAAAGTCAAACAAAAAAAAGTATCATCCCATTCACAGTAAATTCTAGAAAAGTCAAACTGCACAGCAGTGCTTGCCTGAGTCTGTTGTAGAGCAGCAAAAGGGCATGAGAAAACTTTGGGGGGAAAGGAAACTGTTCTATAGCTTTTCGTTGTGTGGTTACAAGATTGTGTACAACTATCAAAATTCATTAAATTATATACTTACTATAAATTAGCCCTATTGCATATAAACAATACTTTAACACAGAAATGATAAAGGGAAAACAAGACGTTCATAGATAAAAAAAACTAAGAATTTGTCTCCTGCAGATCTGCTCTATGAGAAATGCTGAGAGAGGTTCCCTTCAGGCTAAAGTGGAACGGTATCACATGGAAACCCAGAGTCCAGAACAAGTGAGACAACTCAGAAATGATAAACAACAAAAATATAAAAGACTATTTTTCTCTCAATTTCTTTATGATATGCATGACACCAAAGCAAAATTCTAACATAGTTTTTTGGGTTGTATAATATATGTAAACTCATATATATGACGATTATATCATACAGGTGTTATGAGCACCCAGAAAATGTCCATGATCGTGAAAGGAAAATAAGTAACTAACAAAGTTTGGGGTCAGTAATAAGCTTTATTTAATCAAACTACACATTTACAATTAAGCAGGGGGAAGAGGGGTGCTAGCGCGCCGACACAAAGCACTCTTATTTACATTACTTAAGAAACCTTATCTATATTCATGTTAGTTAGGAACGCTCAGTTAAGACCCACACAGGTTCCACGGGGTCCCAAAGGGACTGCGGTGGTCAAGTAGTATGTTAGTACATCAACACACTCACTTCCCTAAAAGCAGGGTTCACTCTAAGGAATTTAAGGATTGGCTGTGCTGTCACCATTCTGATGTCAGGAGAATTAGAAGGCGCCTGGGAGGTAAATCCAACAAGAGGAACACCGTGAGAGGTTTAGGCAGCAACGGGAAAGCAGTCCAGTCACTTGAACCAATCTTTGATGGCAAGTGGATAAGGTCCCAGGTCACAGCATAGCAAACCAGTGGACCAGACTTTCAGGAGAAGGCTAGGCCCCAGGCCCTTGAAGATGAGGCACAGTAACAGAGGCACAGACTCCCAGAGGGAGGCCGCGCCCCCGGGCCATCAAAGAGGAGGCAAATGCAGACGCAGGCACAAAGCCCTCGAGGGGACTGTTAGGGGGCCCCAAGTCCAGAGCGCTGGGTTTTTAATACAGGTTGTTTCCTTGCTTCTGGTTGTCATCCATCAGTCCGCATCTTCTGGTACCTCAAGCTGTTGACTTCTTTCTGATTGGTTCTGGTCTTTATCATCTCTCTGACCATCTGTGGCCATGTCCATCTGGCAGTTGTTTTTCTCACTTTTATTTCTTTACCATGACCTTGTATTTTTTCTCTGTCTTAGCTCAAGCACAACCATTATGTATTTTAATAGTTTAGTCAATTTGTAGTTTAGCCAATTTTAACTTATGTTTATAACAAGACCCCACTTTACCAGGTGTTTTATGTTCATGTATATATAAACACACATGTATATATGTTCATGTATGTGCATATACACATATGGTTACATACCCTTATTTCAAAAGGCCAGGGGAAGTGGTGGAAATAGGCCTACGTTTTACATGAAGTGGTACAATATTAACTGTAAAAGACCGAAAAAAAAAATCATTATCCCTAGAGAAGCTGCTAAAATATAAAGAATTACAGCTTAAAAAAGCTAATTGAAAATAAAAATTTAAAAGATAACCTAAATAAAATAGGAAGGTGAAAAAAAATGAGGATATAGCTAAAACATAATTGGTCATGAGTTGATAACTGTTAAAATAGGGTGATACATGGGATCTTTAAAACACTTTTGTGCCAATTTTTGCAAATATGTGAAACTCTCCATAATAATTTTTAAAAAAACTTTCATGCATGTCTTAGTCAGCTAGTGCTGCTCTCTAGTAGAGATACCACAAGTGGACGGCTTTAAAAAGAGAAACTTCATTTTGTCGCAGTCCAGTACCCTAAAAGTCCAAATTCAGGGGAAGACCTTCTTTCCTAGATCTGGAAGAAGATCCCTGGTGTCAGTCTTCCCCTGGACTGAAAGCTTCTGAGCCACAGGGCCCCTGGTGCTGTCCAAAGGACGAGCTCAGCTTCCAGCACAGCTTCTTGGTGATACGAGGTCCCCCAATCTCTGTCCTAGCCTTTTTTCCTTTATGTCTCAAGACACTGCTTTGAGGTACAAAACAATCTCACCCATTCAGTTCTTCCCCCGCAATAGAACTGCTGCTCGGCCACACTTACTGACATCCCCGAGGCAGGATTTACCACATGGAGGACAGCACGCAATACCAGGAATCAGGGCCTAGCTAAACTGCTACTGATTTTGAGGGGAACACAATTCCGTCCACACAAGTTACAGACTCGGCGTCATCGTCACCACCGGAGTTCCTGAAATATCCTGATGCCAGGAACCATTCCTGGCAATTTTGATTTGCTAGGTCTGGAGTGGGATCCCTGGAGGTGCACTGGTTAAGTGCTTGGCCTCTAACCAAAAGGTTGGTGGTTCAAACCCACCAGTTGGCCTGCAGAAGAAAGATGTGGCAGTCTGCTTCTGTAAAGATTACAGGGCAATTCTACTCTGTCCTGCAGGTTGCTGTGAGCTGAAATACAGTCAATGGCGATGAGGTCTGGGTGGGTTGGAGTGGGATCTGGGGAGCAGGCTTTCTACATGCAAGTCCAGTGGTACTGTTGCGTGTTTAAGTCCGGGGATCTGCTTTAAGGAATAGATTCTCTGGATTATCACATGCAAGTTGTCCCTTGGTATTCCTATCCTCAGCTTGGTTGCTTCCATGCGGTAGGATTCAAGCAGCAGGATGATGTGGCCGTCTTCATGACATCGTTACATTATGAGGCATTCCACCATTTACTCTCACTGTGTGACTCCAGCATAATATCTTATTCCTGGGCAGTTGATGAATCAAAGGACCCACTGCCAACTTGAACTCCTTTACTTTCAAAATGTAGATCGCATGGGGTGAGAATTTTGTCCTCATTTGAACTCAGTTTGCATATTGCCTGCAGTCAGTCGTGCCTGTCATGCTCTCTCCCCTTCACCAGGGCCAGCTTCATGGACATGTGACCTATGCAGACATGCAGGGCCCCACACTCTGAAGGCCTCACACTTGGTTTAATGATCTCTGTCACTGTCCTGGAAACCCTGGTGGTGTGGTGGTTAAGTGCTATGGGTACCGACCATAACGTCAGTAGTTCAAATCTTCCAGGAGCTCCCTGGAAACTCTCTGGGGCAGTTCCACTCTGTCTATAGGGTCATGAGTTAGAGTTGACCCGACAGCAGTGGGTCTGGTTTTGGCGTTGGTTTTGGTCACTGCCTTGAAAGTCTTAATAATCTTTTCTTGAAACTTGTGTTTAGTAAGTAAAGTCTGATGTGACAATGAAGCATACACATGAAGAGATGAGTGTGTGTGTCCACTGTTCCTTGTTACCCTATTTTATGTAACCTTCACAATGTTCTGTGAGCACAGAGTAAGCATGTGATGTCTACAACTGTGTAAATGGGGTTGCTGAGAGACCCAGGAGGCCATATTTTCCATCTGAACAAGAAGGCAGTGACATTCTAAGAAACATGCACGACTAAGGAACCCCACTGCATCTTTTCTTACTCATGTTTCTTTTTTGTATTAAAACAGGTTGCTGGAGAGTTAGAACTGACTCCTGGTGACAGAGTAGAACTGTGCTCTATGTGGTTTTCAGATATAGATTGCCAGGCATTTCTTCTGAAGCACCCCTGGGTGAACTTGAACCTCCCGTTTTTCAATTAGCAGCTGAGGACATCAACCATTTGCACCACCAGTTGGACTCTCTCTTGCATAAGTCAACCACTTATGCTCAAAAGGATGATACACAAGAAAAGTAAAATATAGGGCACCCTACAGTTTCATTATTCACCCAGTGCTTTACTCATCAGTAAGTTGATGGTCAGGAGGAAGATGTGCAGTCATCTGTTTCGGTAAAGCTTTACACCTCCAGAAACCCTAGACCGCAGTTCTCTTCTGCACTGCAGGGTCAACAGGAGCTGGTATCGGCTCAGTGGCCATGAGTTTGGTTCAGCAGTGGAAGCTGAAGTTACAAAGTGCTGATGAATGTGGACATACAGAAAGTGAAACAACAGCTGAGCTAATCTTGTGCAGTGTTGATACAGTTCTGGGAAATACAAAATACCTAAGAATATGATATGTATACCTAAGCTATGAAACAAAAATTGTGTGAATTTGGTGACTCTACATTTGAGTTGACTCAAGCAGCATGATGATGTGGTAATCTTAATGACATTGCACCTTACATTTATACTTAAAACTAGAATTTCATAGTATAAAGATGAATGGCAAAATTCATACCCTAAATTTAAAATTTTGTTTTCTTTATATAGAACAGCATTAAACAGTAAACAAAAACCCATCATAGCAAACTGACATAGATTGCAGAAGAAAGGAAAAAAATATATTTTTCTACCTTTAAGGGCGTTCTTGTCCTGTTTTTTTTTTTTTTAAAAAAAAGCCCTATGCACATGGACAAATATTGTATGAGATCCGCTACTATAAGGACTTAAAAATAGACTCATGTGTAAAAGAAAAGACTCTTTGACGGCTGCAAGAGAGGGGAGGAAAGAAGGGAGAAGGCTGGTTATAGGTTAGATAGTTGACAGAAATTTGATTTGGTGAAATCAGTGACAGTACACATTAGACAGAAGATCAGTTTAACTGGACTTCAACATAACCTGAAAACTCTTCCAATCTTAATCCAACATTGCAAGGATAGAGTAGCAGGGGCAGGGGTCTGGGGACCATGCTCTCAGGAGACATAGAGGCCAATTGGCTTAACTAGTCCACTGCTAAGAGTCTTCTGCACCCCATACTGGTGAGTGGCATCTGGGGTCTTAAAAGACAGCAAGCCGCCATCTGAAGTACACCAAATGGTCTCAATTCAGCAGAAACAGATAATCACCGGGGACAAAAACAATGTTCAGGAAAGAGAACTCAGAAGACAGAAAGACCACGTGAATGGGTGACTACATCAACATGTGACCAGAAGAACCGGATGGTGCAGGGCCACAACCAGTGACAGCCGTGATGGGCTCACGAAGTTGAGTCCCAGTGACAACATGAGAATAAAAAGGGGTGCATCCTGAGAACTCCAATAAAAGACTGCAAATGATGGTCCGAAGGCCTAGGGGTTCCCCTGGGAGCACGGCCTCTAGACCTGATGCTGTTCCTGTTCATAAATCATTACTGAGGTCAGCTCCTCAGACAAGAATGGATTAGACCCAGCAGCACAGAGTGACCATGTCGTGTGTGCACTTCATGGTTCTGCCTAACCTTTTTTGCCACTCCTTAGTTCCACAGTGGTCTTGGAGAACTTGGTCTATGAATCTAGCTCAATACATATTGTGAATTTGAAGGGATAGTAGTCTGCTGAATAATGGCACCCCAAGAAACTCTTGTCCTAATCCTACCATATGTGATAGAATTGTCATCATGTATGATAAGAGGATCTTGAATTGGGGAGATTATCTGGGGACGCTGTAAATGTAATCACGTGTCTCCTTGTAAGAAGGAGGCAGAGATGAGAGAAAGCAACACGATGGTGGAAGCAGAGAGGTTTAAAGATGCTACACTTTTGAAGATGGAGGAAGGGGCCAAGTGCCAAGGAATGCATGTTTTTATGCTCCAGAATCTGGGAAAAGCAAAGAAATGGATTCTCCTCTAGAGTCTCCAGAGGAGTACAACTCTGCCAGCACCTTAATTTTGAATAGGTAAGCTGACTTCAAACTTCTGACCTCTAGAACTGTATGAGAATAAAGTTAGTTCTATGCCACCAAGTTTGTGGTAATTTCTTACAGTAGCTATAGACAACTAATACAGATGATAATGGAAGTGTCTTAGCTATCTAGTGCTGCTATAACAGAAATAACCTCAAGCAGATGGCTTCAACAAACATAAGTTTATTATTTCATAGTCTAGTAGGCTAGAAATCTGAATCTGGGACATGAGCTGCACAGGATGTGCTCTGCTTCCCACCCACACTCCTCTCTTGGTGGTTGGTATGAGGTTCCCGGTGTCTCTCTGCTGGCTTTTGTATTTCAAAACAGACTGGCTGAAGACACAATCTAATCTTGTGGATTCATTCCTGCCTCATTAACATAACTGCCACAAATCCCATCTTATTAACATCACAGAGACAGGATTTACAACACATAGGAAAATCACATTAAATGACAAAATGGTAGACAATCTCGCAATACTGGGAATCATGGCCTAGGTAATTGACACATATATTTTGGGGGACACGATTCAATCCATGACAGGAAGCATCAGCCCAGATTAGAAACAAATTGTTTGAAAGACTCTGGTAGTCACTTGATGCAATTACTGAACAAATGACAAAAACTAACTCCAACTTCTTTGTCCTAGTCATAGCAGCTATAGTTAAAGCTAACTTCCAAACAAGTGAAGGTGACTTTATGAAAAAGAACCAAGATCTAACTTAACACATGAAAGATGTTGAGAAGGATTTTCCTGTATTCTCATTGACATAAATCCTTAAAACAAATCCATCACAGATATATTGTAGCAGTCTGGTACAATAAGGAGATAAAAACTACACAGTAGACCAAACATGAAAGTTTAATATAAAGAACTATTAATGATGATAAAATATTAGGGAACTATATGTGTTGAAATGAGACATAAGTAACTCCATTTAGAGGAAGAGTGCCATGAAAACTTCAGGTAATAGGCTCCAGGAACCAACTTAGCAGGAAATAACAAAAAGAAAAATATCATAGGGTAATTACACCAAAACAGATAGGGCCTGGAGACAGCCTCACAAATAATCCCTGGAGATAGCCTCACAAATAATCCCCGGAGACAGCCTCACAAATAATCCCTGGAGACAGCCTAGTAAAACTTCCACTAACGGAAATTCCATGTGGTTAACACATTCACCCACAGCTAAATTTTGCAACTTGCAGAAACCCCGTATGGCCTCAGCCAACCTCAGCCAATCAATGCAACGGTCAGCTCCCCCTCCCCACCTTGTGATTTCACGGTTTAAATACTGGGTGCTAAGGAAGCTTGGGGTCACCCCCTGCTCTATGTAGTTTGGGGTGCATCCCTGGTGCACCAGTCTTTTTCTTATTGGGCACATTTTTTAATAAACCTTAACTTTCAGAAAGTACCTGCATCACGTCTGGAAATCGGGACCCTAACAATATGGTACCCTAATACTGAGGGAAAGCCCCTGAGGAGTGACAAACTTGAGAGACTTTAATCATTGTTGGAGAAAATGTGGTTCAGCCCACCAGAAAGCATAGAAGTTTGCTGGTTCGGTCATGCCAAAGCTGGTCTGCAGTCTCTGGGCAATGGTCAACCTTCAGGCAGGAAAGCAGGCAGCTTGAAAATGGTGGTACAGACAAGCAAGGAGTGAGCATGCAGCGTGGGAAGCTTCTGGGTTGCTCACTGGCTGCAAAAGGGCTTTGTAGAGGGAGTCAAGAGGCCTTCAGGAACTGGTTTTTGTGCCAAAAAGGCA
This sequence comes from Heterohyrax brucei, assembly GCA_028571685.1. NCBI lineage: Eukaryota > Metazoa > Chordata > Mammalia > Hyracoidea > Procaviidae > Heterohyrax > Heterohyrax brucei. Next base: position 46,478,935 of record CM053152.1, read on the forward strand.
GCCAAAAGGTTATCAGCAGGCCATGGCTGCAGAGTCACAGAGTGCCTGCATTTGGGGGACATTGGGTACAGAGATTGCTACCAAACATCTTCAAACCCACACCTCTGGTGACAATATTGTAGTCAGAAGCTACAAGAGCCTCTTGCTGATGCAGTGTCTCTCTTGAGAAAGCTTAACATGTGTCTGAAAGCAGATGCTCAAGGCCAGGAATGGAGGTTCCAGATTCGGGCAGACCCAGTAATGGAGGCTTGCTTGGATAGTGTAGTCATGGCAGGTTTATTGGTGCCAAGGCTAGAGGCAGGTAGTTTGGCATGCAGCAGGCAGAGTTAACAATGGGCCAGCAGGCAGAGGGCAACCCACACACCAGGCAGCAGCAAGTGGTGTCTCATGTCACTGTAACCTTATATACTTGTTATATACCCAAAGGTGGCTGACTGCCATATACAGGGCTCCAAGACCAAGTGGGGTATAAATGGGGTATGTCATACTGCTGAACCACTTTTATGTGGAAGGCCTGTACAGAGTTGGAAGGCCTAAACAACACAACCTTCCATACTGTCCTCCCCGCACTCCACCCCAAAGTGTGTTTTGTTCACTGTACAATCTGCACATTAATTCTTCAACAAGGGTCACTGGGTGAGGCATGAGGCTGTATTGATCCATAAGCCACAACAACAATATAAGCAACGACACAGAGAAAATAAGCCCATAGGCTATTCCCAGTACAGTAATTAACGTGGCCTGCTAAGTATATCCCAGCTTCTCCTCCCCCATCATGTGGTATCATTCTATGGGGCACGTCTTTGGAACAGATCCTCAGGGGTCCATTCAACAAGGCCCCCATACCAGGGTCACTTGCTCCATGCAAAGTGGGGCTTTGTCCTGCATTTCAACTGATTCAGCTGTAAGTCACCCCAGGACACTCTAAACAGCATATCCTATCCAGGGTTAAGGGTGTCTTAGTTGTTCTCTCCCCGGGAGCTTTACGTGCTCCCAAGTGGCAGTCCAGAGGGTCACCTTGCCCCCATTTTTGCAACCATGTCCAACGTTTTCCAGTGACAGGGTGAATTCTCCAAGACAGACCTGCAGCACTATGTGACATCTCAGTGCAGATCCAACAAACTGATTCATTGGAGACTTCTGCCAAGGTGTGAGTTCCATTGGCTGCAAAGAAAGAGAGGTTAGAGACACCAGTAGAGGGAGGTCTTTCCCATGTGGTAAGATACAAACCACTTGTCCACCCAGGACAAAAGCATAGCTGGCAAGGGAGGTCTTCCTGGCCTCTCATACCATACCTTGGCCCCCATATCAGTAATAGGCAACGTGGGCTCAGTATGCACCAGTTCAGGCCCTATATGTATAGACCACACTCTAAGTACAAAGGAACCCTTCAAAACAGTGGGTGCACTTGCAGAAAGGGGTACTGCAATCTTCAGGGGCTATTCACATCTGTCTGCCAGCGTTTCAGGGGTTACAGCCCCTGCTGAATCTGTCCAGGGGTGTTCAGCACCCTTCAAGGGTGCTCCTTAGAGTGCACTTGGCTGGTGTCTGTCACCTGCTGTACCTCTTTGTACTTGACCAGCAGGCCCCAAGTCTGCATCGTGGTCTTTTGCAGCTTTTCCTGCTGCTCCTTCTGTTCTAGGAGGGCACTCATCTTCTCTCCAGCATCAGGCCCCAGGCCGGGCCTGTCCATCCTACCAGGGACCTGTCAGCACCATTCCGCTGCAACCTGCTCTGAGCCATGGGGGGAAGTGCAGAGCTCTCCCGCTCCGCTTGCACCGCCTGCAGCTCTCCAGTGCTGTTTTACGTCTCCACAGCCGCTTTATGCTTCAGCAGTTTCTCGAGTGCTCCCCATCTCTGCCTCCACTCCCGTCTGCCTGCAGCACTCGGCACAGCTGAGGAGCACACAGCTGTATGCATGGGTCACATCACTTTATTGGATTCTCAGTAATCAGCTGTCACGTACCAGGAGCCACCGGGCTTCTTCACTGGCCACAGAGGCTTCAAGTAGGCCTCAACTATTTGCTCTTGGTTTGCACTAGTTTCCCTGAATTTCTTATGTCTTCCTGGGAGATAGTACTATTTCACATTCACAGTGCTCCTTGGAGCCTTCACTGGGGTCACTCTGGCTTTGACTGCTCTTCTCAGCTTGCCTGGTGAGGGCCTTCTTTTGCCCTGCCCCCTTTTCTCTGACTTAGGGGTGGCATAACACTATCCAGGCTTCAATTATTGCTACAACTCCAGCAGCCACTGCATTAGGTTTCCCATCCACCATCTCTCAGCTGATACCCACTGAGCAGGTCCACCCACATTGGGGATTGGGTTACGTTAAAGGGTTCCGTTTCCCCCTCCAGGGTCTCTGTCCCATGTCTGACACACACAGGAGTCACCCTGTGCTTCTGCTGAATGAACGGCAGCCTCCGCTCATGCACACAGTATGGATGCCAGCCTGGCCATGCCACCCAACCGTGGAGAGGCACAAGCCTGGGCCTACATGGGCTAAAGCAGGGGCCACTTGCTTGTTAGCCCACCTCTGCCTTGAGCTACGGCTGCCCCCTTGGGCTCTGGCCACCTCAGAGGACGCTGTCCCCCATCATCTGTCTTCTGCTCCAGTACTCTGCAATGCAGCCACAGCCATGCCATTCGCAGTGCCTTGGCTGCCAGTGGCAGAGCAGCACCCACAGGTCTGGTCCAGGCGGTGCCCTCATCCCCAGTGCCAAGCCCTCCTCAGCCCCTCGACGCCCCTGGCCACAGCCGAGTTCTTCCAGGAGGTGATCCAATGCCGGGGATCCCTCTGCGCTTGCCGTGGCAGTTATTCTCAGGCCCACAGGATACTGCCAGTGGCGCTGCACTCCTCAAATCCTGCTCCCCGCCACTGGCATGAGGGGCAGGATGAGCCGGGCCCTCCAGCCTGGCTTTGGCTATCAGGGCACACCCACAACTTTGTTCCACGGCAGGGAGTATGAGTGGAAGCCTCTGAACCTGCAGGAGCTGCTACAAGGTGCAGCGGTGTCCGGAAATGTGGGCTCATGCCCCACCAACTTAGTGAGATTTGGGGCCTTGCCCCCAGACCCGTCTGGGATCACCTGTTTCTGACCCCTACTGGCACTTCGGCACACACAGCCTAAGCTGTGTGTTGCCTGCTGCAGCCTGCATTTGACCCCCTTTTGGTGAAACTGGTTATGTGGCTTAATGACCTAAAGGTCCACAATCTCTGCTGGGGCATCCCATCCTCTGTGGGCTCTGGGTTTTGACCTTCTTGCTTACCTAAGGGTGGGTCTGTAACCCCCTATTCCTTGGGACCTTTCCTCCTCTGCTGAGGAGGAGTCCACTGTGGTGGGGGTGGGCAGCCACTTTCTGACAGGTGGTAAGGGGCAGGTTGACCGAGAAGACTGGGTTTCCAATGCAGCTGCCTGCTCCTGCAGCCATTTCTGGAGGCTTTCCACATGAGCCTGCAGTGCTCATGCCCTGGCTTGAGCCTCCAGTTCTGCCTCTGTAGCTGCTTCTGTAACTGCCTTCAAGATTGTTAAAAAAAAAAGAAAATCTAGCTGGATGTGCTGACACCAGCACAGGCTCCTTTTTTTCTCCCAAGTTTTCCCTAAAGCACACAAGACTTTCTCACTAGCTGGTGTCCCATCCACCTCTGTCCAGTCCTAGAGTGGGGACCAAGCTACCAGGACTATAGCCACCAGGGACTACATAGTAGGGGGTGGTGAGTCCTCTCCACTGCCATGACAATCTGCTCCCAATCCTGCTGACTATACCACTTGTCTGAAAGCAAGTGCTCAAGGCCAGGAACGCAGGTTCAAGATTTGGGCAGACCCAGTAATGGAGACTCAGCTGGTGTAATTATGACAGGTTTATTGGTGCCAAGGCTGGAGGCAGGTACAACATTTAGTGGGCAGCAGGAAGGCTTAATAATGGGCAGCATACAACCATGCCTTGTGGTACAGTGACCTTACAAGTACTAGTTTTGCACAAAGGTGACTGGTTGCCAGATTTGAGCCCTCATGGCCAAGCTGGGCATAAAAAGGGTATGTTATGCTGCTAATTTACTCCCAGACAGAAGGCCTGTACAGTCAGAAGGCCTGAGCAACACAACTTTCCAGGCTGTCCCCAAAACACGATATTCAGTGTGAAGAAAAGAATGCTTAAAGAAATTCTGTTGTTTATCAAAGGGCATTTACTAAAGAGTTCATTTGGAGCTGCAAAGCAATAAATGAACAACTGACACATTTACGTTCTGACCATTTGTATACAAGTAATTAATGCTTTAAAAACATAACTCACAAAATGCGTACATGACTTTTTTTTTTTTTTTTTTACTTCCACAGTTCCCTTAAAAGGAATGTCAGGGTGGTAACTATCCCCTGACCCAGAGGAGAACTCCAGCAAGACAGAATTAGAGAGAATCTCACATAGACATGATTTCCACCAGGAGCAGATTACTCAACACGCAAGGTATGCACAGGCTTACATGTGCTTATTTACTGATCTGTAGTATGTAATTTCACCTGGTTTTTACAGCTAAGAGCAGGACCAACTTGGTTCCATGGAAAAGGCTCCTGATAAACAACTGGGGCACCACAGGCTGCACTCTCCCTCTTGTCTCCAGTTTCTAGCACAATGGGTTGGTTAACAAGGGATACATTAAGGTACCACTCAATCACAAATTTAGTTGCAAGTAACAGACACAGACTCTGGCTTATACAGACTGAATAGGAGTTTATTAAAAGGATGTGATAAACATTGTGACTGTGGGTCATTCCACAAGGAAACAGGTCTGGACTTTTCAAAAGGGCCAAAGTCTCAAAAAACAAAATCATGGGCTGGTCAGGGGATAGTTACAGATCAAGAGAGATATATAACTAAATGTAATGTATCAGTGAGATAGGAGGATATCCTTATCTTTAGGCAAGGTATTGTGAAGTATTTAGTGAGGAGAGTTATAATATCTGAGGCTTAATTTCAAATGGTTCAAAGAAAACTATAAAAATATGTCTGTCTGTATTCATGTGTGTGTATGACTACAGAGAATACATGGATGTGGCAAAAATGCACCAAACAAGTGACAAATCTAGGCAAACTGAATATGGGTATTTATTATACTTCTTTTCAATGTTTATAGACTTGAAATTTTCCAAAATAAAAATTGAGATATATATATATATATATATATATATATATATAAAAAGGAAAAGAATTTTCAAATTTGAGGAAGTATTGTGTGGCTTATAGAACCATTGAGAAGGATCAGGAGACAGGCTCAAAAGTAACAACTAAATCTATTCCCCAGAAATATTCTCAGGAGAATTGTGCTAAGCTTTTGACACTGGTTTGTGTAGCTGCCACTTTGGTGCCAAAGATTTAACTCTGAAGTCACCGCTGCTTTGCCAGAGAGTCTCGTCCCTTCTCTGACTCAGTGGTTGCCAACTTAGGCTGCATACTGCATATGTGGGGAGCTTTAAAAAATAATGATTCTGGACCCCAGGCATCTGCTTTCATTGGTTTGAGACGGGGCCTGGACGCTCTAAGTGATTCCAATATGCAGAAAGGCCTGAGACCCATTGGAATAAATACACTACTCAGATGAAATAATTTCACTTTACCATTCGGTGGCCCGGCGTTCTGAGGTATTGTCTTTGTTAGTGTTACTGCATGAATTGCTGCGTATTTCAAAATGCTCAGTGTGTAAGAGCTTAAACAATTAAATTGAAAGGACCAAAATTATCTTCTAAACGGAAGACCTTACATAGTCATGTCTCAGATAAAAAAAAGTTTAAATGACCAGGCTGAACTGTAAGTAGTTAATATTGGGATTGGAAAAGTGACAGGTATTGCCATTTTAGTTACACATTTCCCATCAGAGGAAATCATAATGGTTAATGTCTTAGCACAATTTTAAAGTAAATGACCTGAGCTCTTAACATGAAGCTCAGTCTATGCTTCCAAAGACTGAGGGCTTTAACATTACAAGCCTCAAAGGGACTACACAAATGGGGAAGAAGCCAGCCCAAGTTTGGCTGCCCTTTGCTCCATGGCCTCGCCAGCGGCTCTGGGGAGAAGCCACTGCAGCGCTGAGTGTGTAGCCAGGTCCCATTCCACAGGGCTGGATGGTCAAAGGTCACCTTCTTCAGCTTGGTTTCCCTCAGGGGCTGTGGAAAGTGCAGGCAAAAAGAGGACTGAAACCTCCTTTGCACTGAGCATCACTGTGTCAGCAATTTAAACAACAAAAAGGACACAGCTTTGTCTCATAAAGACTCAAAATGTCTGGAGCAGAAGCACAGGTGGAGGACCCAGGGAGCGCTGTTAGCACTGCAGTGGGTCCTGGAAGACAGAAACCACCTGTGGATTAGCCAGCTGAGGCAGCCAAGGAAGGACACCTGGCCAGGCAGGAGTGAAGCGCGCAGGCGACACAGGCCTCTGCCCCTCATACCACAGAACTTTTCCTACTCTGGCCTCCGATGCAAACACTGCTGCCATCCAGCGACCTTGGGGCTGGGTGCTGTGTCTGCTGAGAAGAGGAATGAGGCCTTCGTTCTGGCCACAGCCAGTGCTACAGACTGAAGAAACACATTCATAAGACATTTCTAGCTGAAAAGCAAGCCATCTTCTCTACAGAAATGTTACAAGATGCAGTTAAGTAGGTTCAGATTTGTTTTGTGTCACATGATAGGCACATGTGGACTGGTTCATACCTCTGTGCTATCCAGTCTGGGAACCACTAGCCAATTAATACTTGAAATGTAGCTAGTGCAACTGAGAAATTAAAATTTTAATTACAATAGCCATATGGTAGCTTCAGCAGTGAAGTTCTAATGACTCATGGGTCAAAACCAGTTTCCTCAAGTGACTAATCGAAATCACTGCTGTGAGAAGGGGTGAGGGTGTAAAAAGAAAGGAATACTGTCAAAAAATCTATCTGGCCACTTAGACAAGACTCAAATTGTCCACTGCTTCCAGAGATGGGACGGCACCGCCTGCTGCGACAGGTGGGAGGGAAAAACTCTCGAGGAGACTGCAGTTTGCCCTTCTAACCCTTGGCTAATGCCAAAGGCAATAAAAGGCCACTCAGACGTGACGAGGCCTAACATTCAGCAAACATAATCAGAGGCTTGGGCCACCCTTGTGGTCATCTACGCAGGAAAATCACCAGTGTGGCACGGCTAATAGGGAGCTGGAGGTAGAAGGGCTCATTTCCGGACAGGAGTTCCAGAGGCAGAGGAGGATTTAGGGGTGGAGGAACCTGGGGGCCCTTTCTGGGCACCTACAGGCTGCATAGGCCCTTTCTTTTGGGGGATTATGGCCTTGTTATTGCTCTTGAATACTTTGCTGGGATCCAGCTTGTTCACAAAGGAGTCCGTCTCTTCTGTGAGCAGATTTGTGTTGTAGGTGATGGGTTTATACATGTTGAACCATTGCTGTAGGGCAGAATTAGAAGAAAGGATCACAAATTAAAAGATAAATGCCATTCTTTATGCTATTAAAAAAAAAAAATCAAAACCAAGCCCATTGTTGTCAAGTTGAGTCCCACTCACAGCAACAGAGTACAACTGCCCCATAGGGTTTCCAAGGAGTGTCTGGAAGATTTGAAGTGCTGACCTTTTGGTTAGCAGTTGAGCTCTTAACCATTGCACCATCAGGGCTCCTTCCATTGTTTATGGTGCAAGAAAGGGAGAGCAGAGAAAGGGGGCAGAAAGTGAACCGGGAAAGTGTGGCTGAGAACAGAGGACGGTTTTTATGAAAAACTGCCCTGTAAATCTATTCGCACTTCCTTTAAATGAAAGTGATGGCAGATCCAACAAACCCCGGTACGACATATACCTACCGCTTTCTGAAGCCCTGTGGCCTTTAAAGTAAAGGCAGTTTGAGAACTAAGAAACTGGTTATACTCCCTTTCTTCTAATCTAGTAAGCCCTAAGCCTGGGGTGCTACATCTCAGATCATTGGGAGACACTGTCCCTTTAATTTTTCTGGCCTTAGCTTAGGAAACCCTGGTGGCACAGTGGTTAAGAGCTCAGCTTCTAATAGTGAAGTCCAAATCCAAACTACAATGAGATACCACTGCACCCCAACAAGGCTGGCATTAATTCAAGAAAAACAAAATAATACATGTTAAGAGAGGCTGTGAAGAGACTGGAACACTTCTACATTGTTGGTAGAAATGTAAAATGGTACAACCACTTTGGAAATTGATTTGGTGCTTTCTTAAAAAAGCTAGAAACAGAAATACCACATAATCCAGCAATCTCACTTCCTGGAATATATTCCAGAAAAATAAGGACAGTCATATGAATACATACATACACATCAGTGTTTATTGTAGCAGTGTCTACAACAGCAAAAAGATAGAAATCAAGCTGAGTGTCAATCAACAGATGAACGGTTAAACAAACTATGGTATACTATGCAATGGAATACTACCAAATGGTAAAGAACAGAAATGATCTTGGGAAACATCTCGTAACATGGAGCAATCTGGAAGGTATCGTGCTGACTGAAATTAGTCACTTGCAAAAGGACAAATATTGTATGAGACCGCTATTATAAGTACTCATGAAAAGGTTTAAACACAGAATAAAACAGTCTTTGATGGTTACAAGGGAGAGAGGGAGAAGGGTATTCATTGATTACATAAACCGACAAAAAACAAACCAAAGGAACTTGGTTAGGTGAAGTGAGTGACAGCACACAGTAGAAGGGAGGTCAGAACAGCTGGACAAAACCAAAAGCTTAGAGGTTTCCTAAATATAATCTAATACTTTGAAGGACAGAGTAGCAAGGTCTGGCTCTGGGGACCATGGTTTGAGAGGATATCTAGGTCAACTGGCATAACAAAGTTTTTTTTTTTAAGAAATGTTCTGCATTCCACTTTATTGAGTGGCATCTGTGGTGTTAAAAGCTAGCAAGGGACCATCTACGTAGCATCAATTAGTGCGAATCCACCTGGATCAGAGAATAATGAATGACATCAAAGACATAAGGAAAATATGAGCCCAAGAGACAGAAAGGGCCTTATAATCCAAAGACTATATTAGCATGAGACCAGAAGAACTAGATGGTGCCTGGCCACCACCACAGACTGCCCTGACAGGGAGTACAACATAGAGTCCCTGATGCAGTGGGAGAAAAATAGGTGCGCGGTACTAGAAGTCTATTAAAAGATCGGACTTGATGGTCTGACAGACTGGGTCCCCAGAAGACATGGTCCCCCAGATTCTCTGTTATCTCAGAGCTGAAACTAGTCCCCAAAACTCTTTACACAACGATTAGACTAGACTGTAAGATATAAGATGATACTGGCAAAGAGTGTGCTTCTTGGCTTAGGTATATACAGGAAGCTAACTGAGCAGCTCCTCTCCAGAGGTGAGCTGAGAGGACAGAGGGATATGGGAGCTAGTTGAACAAACACAGGAAATACAGGGTAGGAAGGAGGATTGTGCTGTCACAGTGTGGGGAGAACAGCTAGAGTTACATAGCAGTGTGTGTGCGTGGTTTTGTATGACAAATTGACTTTGATTGTAAACTTTCACTTAAAGCCTTTGATTTACTTTGTGTTTCCCCTATTTGGGATTGATAATCAGTTGTTCTGTTCTGTGTTCTGGTCTTGGATTGTTATCCAATGTTACTGATTTTCGAACTAAAGGGCTCCCTTTAGTATTTTTTGCAGTTTTGCTTTGGTTTTTGCAAATTCCCTAAATTTCTGCTCATCTGGAAATGTCCTAATTTTGCCACCATATTTGAAGGATAGTTTTGCTGTATATATAATTCTTGGTTGGCAATTATTTTCTTTCAAAGTTTTGTATACATCTATCCTCCCTTTGCCTTCTCACTTGCATGATTTCTGCTGAGTAGTCCAAGCTTAGTCTCCTTGATTTTCCTTTGTAGGTTATTTTTCGTTTATCCCTAACCAAGTGCCGTCGAGTTGGTAGTCACTTTTAAAATTGTCTCCTTGTCTTCAGTTTTGGCACATTTGATTATAATAAGTATTGGTGTCTTTCCTTTGGCATCTACCTTGTGTGGAGTTCTGTGAGTGTCTTGGATAGATGCTTCTCATCTTTTATGATATCAGGGAAGTTTTCTGTCAATAAATCTTCCATAATTCTCTCTTATTTTCTGTTATCCCCCACCCTTCTAGTATTCCAATCACTTGCAGATTATTCCTCTTGGTAGGGTCCCACATAATTCTTAGATTTTTAAAAATTCTTTTGTCATGGATTGAATTGTGTTCCCCCCAAAATGTGTGTAGCAATTTAGCTAGGCCTTGATTTCTGGTATTGTGTTCTGTTCCTCCATTTTCTAAGTCCTGCGTCTATGATGTTAATGAGGGTGGATGGGTGACAGTTGTGTTGGTGCGGCAGGACTGTGCATAAAACTGTTTTGTGCCTTGAGGCAGTATGTTGAGATACAAAGGAAAGAAGCTAGCAGAGAGATTTGGGAAGCTCAAACCATCATGAAAGCAGCAGCAGGAGTAGAGCACACTCTTTAGACCTGAGGTTCCTGTGCCAAGATGCTCCCTGACCAAAGACTGATGCAACAAAGACTTTCCTCTAGAGCTGACAAAGACAGAAAGTCTTCACCTGGAGTGGACACCCTGAATTCAGACTTGTAGCCTATTTGACTATGTGAGGATATGCTTTTCTTTCTTAAAAACTCATCCACTTGTGGTATTTCTGTTAGAGCAGTACCAGATGACTAAGATATATTTTATTTGATTTTTCCTCAAATATGTTGATGTCACATTTATGTTTATCTTCAGTCTCATTAACTTGGCCTGCCATTGCCTCAGTTCTGCTCCTTTGGCTTCCTACTGAGCTGTCTAACTCTGTAATTTTATTATTAATTTCTGAATTTCTAATTATTACTGTTCTATGCTTTCTTGCAGCTTGTTCAATTTGACATTATGCTGTGCTGCATTTTGCCTTATCTCCTTCCTGATTTACTTAAAGAGCTGTAATTATTATCTTCTGTATTCTACCTCTGATAATTCCAAGGAGTTGTCTTCCTCTAGAAAATCTGAATCTTTGTTTTTGGAGCTTTTGGAAGTCACAGTGGTTCACCTCTTTAAGTGATTTGAAATTGACTGTTGTCTCCGAGCCATCACTAAGTTATATTTATGTTTGCCTACTGTATTTTTGGAAACCCTGGTGACGTAGTGGTTAAGTGCTACAGCTGCTCACCAAAATGCTGACAGTTTGAATCTACCAGACAGTTCTTGGGAAACTGTACAGGGCAGTTCTACTTTGTCCTATAGGGTCACCATGAATCAGAATCGATTTGATGGCAGTGGGTTCAGTTTGGTACTATGTTCTAGCTTCTTCCTTTATTTTGTTTTGAAATGTCTAAATAGGCTGGCCATCTGTGATATTTTGGTTATTGTTGCCTTTGAAGCTCTAATATCCCATCACCAGGTGATCACAGCTATTACTACACATGCAAGTCCAAGAGTCCATTAACTTTTTTTGTATGGATTCATTTCAGGTGTCCAGGTAGTCCATCTCCTCATCTACTGTTACAGATGGGTAGGGGTGATTGGTGTAGACATAGGTCTCTGGCTGCAGCTGCTCAGAAAGGCAGGGGGCTAGCAGCTGTCTCTGCGTGTCTGTGAGGGTGGTGTGTCTTATGTCTGAATCTAAATGAAGCAACAGTTTCTGCCCTGAATTTCCAGCTCAGGAAAGTCAGAAGATTTTATTTTTTCTTTCCTGCTTTCCTGTTTGTTAAAATGTTCCCTCTCTGAGTCTTGAAGAATGGCTCAGGGTAGGCCCAAGGAGTCCTAGTTCTGGTTCAATTAATAGTGTCAGAGTCCAGAGTCAGGAAAAGTGCAGAGGAGGGAGCAGAAGCACTGGGGGAAGGAAGAGAGTTTTAAGCTGAGGGAAAGATTTAGACCTGTGCACAGTAGGTTATATGCAGACTTAGCTTTTGACCATCTTGTGCTGTTTTTCACTGGTTCTGGAGGTATGAGTGGATTCTCCACTCAGTTTCCCCTGCTAGGGAGGATGCCCTCCAATTACTATGCTCAGCTCATCACACTGGCCACAGCTGTTTCCTTGGGTCTGGTGAATCTTACTTTGCTTTCCCCATTGTTAAGTCTGATTTCTCAACATTCCCTTTGATGTTCTGGGCTCCTAAGATGTCATATGTAATGGACTCATTTGTTCTTTTGAGTCTCTGCTGTTAGAGGAGTCAGAGGAAGCATCTGACTATTCCCATCTTGGCCCTGCCTCCATTTCCTCTAATTCTTCATACACAACACAGTTTGACAAGTGTCTTTCCCTTACCTTGACCTGGGGGCTGATGCCATAGCTGGTGAAGGCATACTGCCACTGGGGCAGGCCCAGGTGGGTGATGAGCAGGCGATAATAGGCAGTAAAAGTGTCTGTGAGAAAATGCCAATACAAAGCTCTGTCCAAGAACCAGATCTCAGTGTCTCGTGCGAATCCTGGAATAGCAAAGCAAAGAAATGTGAAAAGATGGCTTAACACTTTTCCCTCTTTAAAGTTATATATACTTGTGCTTAAAAAAGGAGGAAAAAGGTGCAGATGCAGAGACTGCAAATTAAAAAATGAAAAGTTCCTTTTTTCTCATCTAACTTCCCAGTCCCAGTTTCTGGTGGCCACTGTTATCAGTTTCTTTGTTATTCATTTGCAAATTCTACAGATTCTCCAACAGTGGATCAGTTGATAGATCTACCTGCTGGGCTTTGTCTTATCCAAGAGTACATTCAGGCTATCTAAGCAGACTGTCTTTTGTGTGGAATTAGTACACACCCACTGCCATTGATTCTGACTCATACTGACCTTAAAGGTCAGAGGAAACCCCCATAGGGTTTCCAAGGAGTACCTGGAAGACTTGAACTGCCACCTTTTTGGTTAGCGGCTATAGCTCTTAATCACTACACCACCAGGGTTTCCAGAATCAGTACACCCTCTCTTAGTCTGTACATACTGTCGCCATAATCTCTGGATGGCTCTAGCTTTCATGAGGAGGTCTTTCTTAGGAATCAGTCAGTAGTGCTGTGATACACCCGCATTGAGGAGCCCAGAGCAGCCCACTCTTTTATGCTGTTGAGTGATGTCCTGGTTGAGCGGAAACAGGCACCGCAGGGACAGTTCTTGATTTGCTCTTGTTTCTGACCCTGTCCAAGTTCATCTTGTGTCTAGACAGCTGTCAAAGCTCCGTAAGTGGCTCCATCCTCCAGTATCTTCCCCTTTTAAAACTGCTTGTGGTCATACACATTATCACTTGAACTCCTCCATTCTTCTGCTAAACAGCCTTAACTGACTCCCCCTGTCTTCCACACTGTGTTCAAACGCGTTTGGCTTTCAAAGCTTCTCATGAAGAAAGCAACTGGTTCTATCTCTTCATCCACTAGATAAATCATGTAGCCCACTGACTTGAAATTGTCATTCCCCTAAATCACTGTACTTCTTCATGGCATGGCTTTTATCCATTTGTCCCTTTGCTTTGCTAGCTGGATGCTCCCTTTACCCCACCAAATCATGCTCACCTCATATCTCACTCCTGTTCATTCTTCAAAAGGAGCCTGGTGGTGTCGTGGTTAAAGTGCTAACCAAAAGGTTGGTGGTTTGAACCCACTGGCTGTTTCATGGGATAAAGATGTGGCATTCTGCGTCCATGAAGCTTTCAGCTTTGGAAACCCTATAGGACAGCTTTACTCTGTCTTACAGGCTTGCTACGGGTCGGAATCCACTTGATGGCAAAGGTTTTGGATACATACTTCAAGGTGCAGGTGAAAGGCTACTGTGCTAAGATTCCTCCAGCTGGAAACAAATTTTCCTACCTTCAGAGGGCAATGTGTATCATTCTTGTGGCACTGAGAGATGATCAGACTGTAAGTCCTGCTGTTGGTGTCTTCTTACCCCTACCAGGCACAGAGCTACTTGAAGAGGTCCAGCTCTGAAGTCTCACAGTCCCTTGCATAGGATGTGAACTGCTACTGGAGGAACAGGTGCTCCAGCTGCTGCTCAAGGGGCCAGATCTTATTCTCTTGATTTACTATCTGGGGCTCTTAGATTGAGGTCTAGTAAGGCAGGTTTTTATTGCTATTAATTAGCTTAGGTATAAAGCATAGAACAAGGATGACATGTTTTCTGGATACTTGTCTAATGCGTGAGTCTCCTAAGGAGTCCATAAACAAAATGCCTGTTTCTTTTAGTTTTTATTCAAATGGACAATGAACAAAGAAGACAGAAGAACTGATATCTTTGAATTGTGGTGTTGGAGACGAAAAAGATCTGTTCTGGAAGAAATACAACCAGAGAGCTCCTTGGAAACAAAGAAAGCATGACTATGTCTTACATACTTTGGACATGTTGTCAGCAACGACCAGTCCCCGGAGAAGGATATCATGCTTGGTAGAGTGGAAGGTCAGTGAAACAGAGGAAGACTTTGATGAGATGGATTGACACAGTGGCTGCAACATAAAAACAACTGTAGACATGGTACAAGACCGGGCAGTGTTTCTTTCTGTTGTGCACAGGGTCACTATGAGTCAGAATTGACTCAACAGCACCTAACAACAACACCCTCCTAGTCTCATAGACCATTTCACAGTAACTCACAAACGACCATGGCCTAAAAAGACTCTAGTATTGGTTTAGAGGGGGTTGCTCAGAGAGGAGCTAAGAGGTTCTCAGAGTCTTGGTGCCTACAGGAATCCTGGCAGCATCTCAGGAGGCCACAGACGAGTGTGCCTTTTTGAGATGGCCAGCGAGCAGACGCAGCTAGGGCCATCCTCAAACTATAGGTCCGTACTTGTAAATGATACTTGCCTGGTTTCCCACTTTTGTAGACGAGGCAAACCTTCCCATTTCCATTGCAAGAATCCAGCTCAAATATCACACTGCGAGAGTCAAAATGAGGCTTGTCTGGCTGGTCCTCACTGGCTGCAAACCCAGAAGTGAATGGTAATATTCAAAGATACTCATTGCAAACATGTATTTATTTATCCAGCTTTGCTAGGATGCAAAAACCAGGGGAAAGGGCCTAACCTTGGGCATATTCTTAAATATGATTTTCAAATGTGGGCTAAATGGCTTCTATGCTCTACATGCCCTGGCTTTCCTCTATGGAGTAGGCCTCCTGTCTGGGCTCCCATACCACCAATTGACAGGGTCAGGGAATCTGGGGAAGTTGGCACGTGGAAAACAAACCAAACATTTTGGAGTGGGACTTTATAAAGACACAATAATCTGAATGGTCTGATGCTGACATAATTTTGCTTCCAAATAAGTGCTTTCCTCTCACAAAGTTTTATGGTCTTTCCATGAGACTCCACTTTGTCCTATCTTATATGTATGTTTATAATATTTAATTATAAAGTCACCAAGTACTACATTTGGTTCACCTGGAAATACTTAGAAACCAAATATCATGGCGTAACAGTTAAGAAATTCTTAGAAATGTGAGCATCAGAAATCCTCTTTCCTAATTCTTTCACTATAGCTATGATGTAGTAAAGATTAGCATAGTCATGTGGATGAGAGTACTTTACAAACCTGAGAGATTAGATATTTCATTCAAAAATAATATATCTTGTTTATTTATGTCTATACATACACATAAGTCTATATAAATACATAAATATTTATCTTTCTAATGAAAAACAATTTACTTGACTTTTGTATCCCAGGGAAACCCTGGTGGCATCGTGGGTTAAGTGCTACATCTGTTAACCAAAAGATCAGCAGTTCAAATCTGCCAAGTGCGCTTTGGAAACTCTATGGGGCAGTTCTACTCTGACCTATAGGGTCACTATGAGTTGGAACCGACTTGAAGGCAGTGGGTTTTTTTTTTCCTGTCCCAAGCTCTCATATTCTTCTTGATATCACATGGTCCTAGACAGACACAGACATACATTTAAATGGTGTCTTCAAGACTGTTTATTGTGTAAGAATAGGATATCTTTAATTTACTCTAATAATTTATTTTGACATTTCTTTGGTTTTCTTACATAGATAATCACATCTTCTGTAAATAAGGACTTTGGTCTGTTTGCTGAGCTATCCTAGAAAGCACAGAAACACAGCAGGTGTCAGAAGTGGTTTTTATTCCCATGGATATGTGGGAACAATATGGCATAATCCCTACCTCAGCCCTTTCCTGAGATCCCACGAATTCTCTTACCTAGTGTACTTTCACTCTTCTAGCCTAAGAGCAGGGAAGACTTCAGCTCACCTGCTCAACAACTTCACAAACACAGGAGGCTAAAGTACCTTCTCCCCACCCTTCTTCGTGGTTCCCACAGATCTAAGTGATAGGTTCTTCCCAGAACTCATCACTTCGCAAGCTTTATTCTTGGATTCCTCTGGCACTGTTCTCTCAAGTGGTTACGCAGTTGAAGGAAAACAAAAACAAAAAAAGCCTTGAATCAGTTCTCTCTACCAGATTTCAATGAACCCCAAGGCCTTAGTGTGGAAAACAATCCTAGTTATCTACTCACTACTCACTGTCCCTTTGTTTCTTAGTAGTTCAGCTCTGATTTTTGTTGGAGGAGGCACTGATACACAGCTAAAAACACCTCCTCAGACTCCCTTGCAACTGTCCTGTTTTGGCTAATAGGATGTAAGCAGAAACCTGTGGGAAGGAGTGTCTTTGAAAACTACTGTTTTCTTGATTAAAATGGCCAGATTCTTCCAAGAGACACTCTTTTGTTTACCTTTATTCTTCTTTTCTCCCACCTGGAGCAAAGACTGGAAGCCTGGAGGGGTAGCCCACATTGCTCAGTCTTGAGGGAAGCCAGTGGGAGACTATATCACTGACTTTCTCAAGCAGCTGTATCAGCTGAGTTCCAGATTTCTTGTTATAAGAAGAACAAACTCTTATTCAGTTTAGACATTGTAATTGGGTCTCTGTTTTATGTAGTTGAACACAGTTCTGATAAAAGAAGTGCTCCCTTATACTTAGTTGCTCATAAGTTTTGGCAGCCATTTGACTTAGTATAAGCTGTTTCATTCAGAAGTGGCCAGAAAAGGAGAGGAAGGGAGCTGCATTTAGATTGCCATGTTCCCTGAACGCTCTTAATAATGTAATGCTGAGTGAAGTTTGACTTATAACATTCATTCATACAACATGTATTCATGAGTGCCTATTATGTGCCAGGTACTGAGACGGGTGCTGGGAATAAAACAAAAATCCCAATCCTAGTTTTTTCTTCATGAAAATTTCCTTTGTTCATATAGGCTATTCTTTATTCCTAGGGTCCTAAGAAGATATGAATGGAAAGACTTTTGGTCTGGGAAAATACATTACAGTTTCACAGTGTTCTTGCATGGTTTTCAACATTGTAAGCAGGAGATGCGCAGGATGAATTCTAACGCACAGCTGAGGTTCCTCTAAGTACCTTCATCTGTATCATCCTCCAGGTCTGCGAGAGTTGGTGCGTTGGGAAGCGAATACATGGAAGACTGGTTGAGTTGACTCAGTTTTGAGATGCTGTTAATTGTCATGCTGCCCAATGGAATGGTGTGATCTATGGGAACATGAAGAGTTACATGGAGTAACCACCCAGGTACAGTGTTCATCACAAGAGCTTCTGCACGAACAACCTAAAGCACAGCTATTGTTTAGGGTCAGGACAAAACAATAGGAATCTGTTGGAAAGTAAAAAGAAAAAGATATCAGTGTTACATGGCCCAAAGCACCAACCTTTTATGCAAAAGAAAAAAAGCCAAGTGGGTCACTAAGTCCCCACTGCACGTGTTAGAGTAGAATGTTGGGAAATCTGGGCAAGGGGAAATCTGTCTGAAACGTAAAGTATTTAAAAATTTTTTCTTCCCTCTTTCCTTTGTTTAACAAGCATTATGCCCAAAGTTACACTTTCCAAAGGAGTAACATTGTTGTTGTTCTGCGCCACTGAGTTGTTCTCAGTAGTGACCCCACAAGAGTTTTCTTTCTGTAATCTTTGGGGAAGCAGCTTCCCAGGTCTTTCTCTAGGAAGCCGCTGGGTGAGTCTTAACCATCTTCTTGGTTATCAATCAAGTGCTTGTTAAAAGCTTTCATGAAGGAAATTATCTCCCTTTCTATTTGTCATTTTTCCTTATTCAGTGCTTGAGTTCAGTTTTTGTGATTAGGGTATAAATAAGGAAGTCAGACTACATATGTTCCTTACCTATTACATACAGTTCTTGTAATGTAGGGTGCTGGACTTAAGATTGAAACTATAGCCCTGAAAAGTACCTTTTCAAACAACAGGGGGTACTGAAGTAGGCTATCAGGACTAATTTTTTACCTGTTTTTCAGAACTAATTCTTAATTCCTGTTTTTCTTAAAATTCCTAGCTTCCTAACATTACCTGGCTCAGGCAGGAAATCACACATTAACTTACAGGAGCCACTGAGGTTAAACCTTTACAGCCTTTGCAGCTTCTTCTTATGAACACCAAGCAAGTGGAGGCCCCGGTTCGAATACCCCTGCTCAGGTGATAACTGAGAGCCTCCCGGACCTCAGTTCTGATGCGTACTTTGCCTGGCCTGCTGCCAAACAGATGCCCCTCCTTCAACTGCCCACACTGTTTCTCCCTGACACCTGCTCCTGCCCCTGCATGTAGCCTCTCCCTTGAAAAACTGTGACCTTCCCTGACAACTTTAAACAGACTTTGAGGATGAAAATGCTACTTGTCCCTTTGCATACCAATTTGCAAGTAAACCTTTGATCACTTCGCCCAGGCTCCTGGTCTCAGGGATTTGTTTTATGGCAGGTGGCAGGAACCTGGAGCTTTGTCCACTAACAAGATGACACACAGAGATTTAGAAATCTGACTGCCGAAAAGAACTGCAATGGCTGAAGGCAGTAATGTAGCTGGCATACAGACTACAGAACCTCTAAAAAGAAAAGATTACCAAAGAGGACCCCAGAAGTATCACTCCTGTCTTTTCTGTTAAATGACTTAAGCTATTCATTAAAGAATGGGACAAAAATATTGGGGGTTGGGAAGATTAAATTAGAGAATGTTGTGCATTATGAACAGGGACTCATTCAGAAAATCATAAAACTTTTTTCCTTTGAGGCAGGCTTATGAAAAGGCTAGACTGTCCCCATGATGTGGGTAAGGGAGAATCCAATAGTCTGTTCTCTCCATTGCCGAAAGGCCAAGCTATAAGGGAGAGTTCTAATGGTAATGACAAGAATAATTTCTGGGTCATTGGAGGAAATGGTACTAAGCTAAAAGCTAATTAAGTGTTCAAAGTTAGCTATAAAAAGTGACTTGGTCAGTACTGTAAAACAGAGAGAGGATGGCTCTGGGAATCACCAAAAAAGGAAAGCTAGAGGTAAATGCAGGAGGCAGAGGCAAAAGAAGGGGAAAAGTCAGTTCCATACATGTGCTGTGCAAAACAAGTCACTGCATCCATAGGAACAGCTGTGGGGAGGTGTAGGTCACTTCACAAGGACCACAGAAGATCCAAGAATGTGGCTGGAACCCAGAGACAATAAAATTCTCTGGAGGGGTGGGAATTCTGTGCTAGGAATGGGCTGGAGTCCAGGGGCAGGATCAGGGTTCCCTAGCTTATAAAATTTTACAGGAGTTTTCGCCTAAATGTATAGTGCTACCTTTCACGCCTACACGGCATCTTCAGTCTCTGACATGTACCAAGCTGGGAGTTCCCATACCCACGATGTAAATGTTTTTGTTTTTTTCCTAAACACATTTAAGGCTAAATATGACAGCCTGTGAAATGAGGTTGGTAATGCAGGGTGATGTAATGTGAGGGAGAAAAGGATAGCCTCTGTTCTTAGGGTCAGAGCCCCGGGGTCTTACAGTGGTGGGATATAAGGAAGGAGCTGGAATGCTGCCCATCTGCCCTATACATCTCACCTGGCCACATACTCTATTTGTCTCCTCTGAAATTTTCCTCACAAGGAAAACATACAGAAAAGTCAGGTTTGAATCAAGGGTTAGAGGTCAAGTTTGGTAAGGTGGCACTCACAGAGTACCTTTCAAGTGAGGCTATGCAAACAAGAGTTTGCCAACCAAGATACTCTCCTAATACTATTCTCACAAGAGTCTTAGAGGCTACATTTAAGTGTGATTGTTAGTTGCTATTTCCCTTTAACCATGTAAGAAAAAAAACAGCAGAGAAGAAAATCACTCTTGTTACATAAGAAGAGGCAATGAAGTCTACCCAGCTGGACCACCTCACCAGGTAACCAGTCAGCCTGAAGGACCTCATCTTCTCTGATGCAAGTCTACGTCTTGAGTGAAAAGGCCTCATACTACTGTATGATCACGATAATCACAATGGTCACTTACTGTGCACATACTACGTATCATGGATTGAATTGTGTTCCCCAAAATGCATGTAGAAATTTGGCTGGACCATGATTCCTGGTGTTGTGTACGCTGTAAACCCTGCCTCTGTGATGTTAATGAGAGAGGATGGGAGGCGGTTTAGTTGGTGGGGAGGACTCAGGGTGTGGGACTGTACTGTGGCAGCTTCTTGGGGTATAAAAGAAAGAGAAGCAAGTGGAGAGTTGGGGACCTCATACCATGAGAAGGAAGCAGTGCCAGGGGCTGAGTGTGTCCTTTGGAAAGGACTGGGATTTCTGTGCCTCAGAAGCCCCTAGCTTAGGGAAAGATTGATAATAAGGATCTTCCTCCTGACCCAGCAGAGAAATCCTTCTCCTGGAGCTGATACCCTGACTTTGGACTTTCAGCTTACTGAACTGTGATAAAGTTTCTCTTTTTAAAGCCATTCACTTGTTGTATTTTCTGTTAAAGCAGCATTAGCTGACTGAGACACTATGTATCACGCACTGCAAGCTATGACTGATACCCACCGACTTCTCTCAACAAAAGCATGAGGTAGCAACTGTTCTAACAGTCATCTCATAGGTAAGTAGGTGAGGAAATTGAGACTTAGTAATAAGCAGTAATGCTAGTGCTTGGTCCTAGATGGCTTTTTACTCCTGTGTGACAATGAGGCTTCATTTGTCACATGGCAGAGTGACAGAGGCCTACTAGGGGTCAAATGAGAATGAGAAGGTTGTAGAGCAGAACGAGTACTATTTGTCACAATATAGAGATCACATGCTCCCTTGCCTACAGTCACTCCCCTCTTGGAGACGTCCTGCCCTTCCCAAGAATACCTAAGGTTGCTCAACCAAAGGGGTTTGCCCTGAAGTAGAGTCCTCAGAGGCACTATGTTTGAATAATGTTGACGATTAATGTTTTTGTGCATCCCAGCCCAATGGGAAATCTCTAAATTGTGCTTCTAGTAGCATACTAGTTAGATTCTGGCCGGAGGTGATCACTTGTGATGGATGAAAACAATGATGATACTTGTTAG
This sequence comes from Heterohyrax brucei, assembly GCA_028571685.1. Classification (NCBI taxonomy): domain Eukaryota; kingdom Metazoa; phylum Chordata; class Mammalia; order Hyracoidea; family Procaviidae; genus Heterohyrax; species Heterohyrax brucei. The sequence goes on from CM053152.1 coordinate 46,500,240, forward strand.
CTCTGGAAGACAATACCGTTTGAATATTGCACTGTAGGAGAACCCATGAAAATTGTCCTCAGGGTTGTCTCACCCAGCCAGGGAAACTTTCTTCTCCAGCAAGCAGGCAGACTCACCATCCAGTTTCACATTCCATGTCATCTGGAAGCCATTGGTCATCAGGTAAAAATTCTTCACATCCTCAGGCAACATACAGTTATTTTTCTACAATCATGAAGCAGCACAGTGTTAGGTCAGGGCTGAGAAAGACAGCACAGAGCTGTGCTTCAAGGCAGCTGGGGACATTATTTACCATATTTCATATCCCCACACTAGGAAGACTCAGGTAATTACCCTACAAAATGCTATCACAGAGGTTTGAGGTCTGCACAGCAGAGTCCTGGTTTGATCCCATTTTTGCTTCACCAGACAAGGGGGAGTAGCTGCCTGCTCTGTCATGAGGATGCCTCAGGGCACAACCATTTGTGAAGGAGCTCCAAGGGAACCAGTTGAAAAGGAGACAGGAGGGAAAGATGGTGAGAGAGGAAGTCCTATGCCAAGTTTGAGAAGGTTGGAGTCAAGTGATTATGCCATAAATTTCAGATCCATGCTCACACATTACTGGAGAAATGAGAACATCTTAAAAGTAGAGTATATGTATTCCTAAAGCCTTTAATACAATGAGTATGTTCTGATAGTTGTGACAGTTCTTTGGAAGAAAAAAATGCAACAAGATTAAAAAAAAAAAAAAAGAAATCATATGGGTAATAAATCATCCAGGCTGATGGTGGAGAGAACAAAGGAATAGCTTAGTGCCCTACAGGAGTAGGCCCTAAAATCTAAATAATGCAATAATTAAGCAGGCTTTCTGTCTGTGCACTGGGTGACCAATCTTCTCTAGTAACTCCAACGACTGGTGTGCACAGAAGGCTAAGTTCTCCACTTCCTTACCTGGGCCCCCTGTAGTGACTTCTTGACATGGCTGTAGAGGCTAAGAAGCACTGTGCTGGTAACTCTGTCCAAACTTTTGGCTTATTGGATACTTCGGTAATGTGACACTGATTACAGCTTCTGTTACATTTCTTTAGGTCATATTGTCAGCCACTTTTAACACCAGTGTGTGGGGAACTGAAAACCCTGGTGGCGTAGTAGTTAAATGCTACCTCTGCTAACCAGAAGGTCGGCAGTTCAAATATGCCAGGTGCTCCTTGGAAACTCTATGGAGCAATTCTACTTTGTTCTGTAGGGTTGCTATGAGTCAGGATTGACTCAACAGAAGTAGGTTTGGTGGTTTGGATGTGGGGAACTATGGTGTAGCAGGTCAATCTGAGCTTATTTCCTAACTGCCACTAAATAGGTGACCTTGAGCATGGCACTTGGCTTTGGCTGAGCATGTCAGTGGCACTCTGTGACTCCAGTTGAAGAATAATTTCTAGGACTGAGTATACAAAACACTAGAGGTGGAAGGGGATGTGAATTGCCTTGAAAGGAAGAGAGAAGATGAGGAAATTATTTTGAGGTGAGTCCACAGTATTTTCAGGAACTACAGGTGAGAAGATAGCACCAACCCAGGTTTTTCGGTTACTAAATGGACAACTGTCATTTTAATGACACAGAATTTGATCTCTGGGATACAAAAACTAAGATATGTATTTGACTTTTTTCTCTCTTTGCCACCTAATACTCAATGTCACAGATGTAAAACCCAAGGAATTCTCTGACTCCTTGGACTAATTAACTTATTTAGGATTTTCCCTTATTATCTCCTGTATGGCTAAATTCTCTGTGCTTTCAGATAGGAAAAAAAAAAAAAAGCATAAATAAATCAGTGCTGACATGTTCTTGGTACTTCTGTGGCCCCAAAGAGCAGCATCCACTCCACTATTTTGGTCACTAGTGCCATCTAGTGGTAGAGATGCGGAAACTACTGTCTACCAGTCTTGCCCCTCACCCTGCCCTGTTCAATGAGATACGCGGTTTTTTGACTCACACAAATGTAAAACCTGTTTTGGTGGCTTTTTTTTTAAGAAAAAAATTTTTTTTTAAATTTATGTCCTTATAATTCATCTCTGTTGTTGCTGAGAACATGCGTAACAGGACAAATACCAATTTAACAATTTCTAATGATAACTTCATAACACTGATTATAGTGTTGGAGTTGTACAACCATTCTCACCCACCTTGTCTGAGTTGTCCCTTTCCCATTAAATAAATTCACTGTCCACTAAGATTCCTATACAATCTTTTAAGTTGCTATTGTGAATTTGATCCCATACAGTCTTAAAAGAGCACAATGCTCAAGACAGACAATTTTTACTTCTTAAGCTAAACTATTGTTTGGTTTTAAGAAGACTTATGGGGATTTTTTTAATTTAAGGTTTAAAGATTACTTGGGGCAATAGTTTCAGGGCTTCATCCAGCCTCCATGACTCTAAAAGTCTGGATTCTTGAGAATTTATAATTCGGTTCCACATTTACCCCCTTTCAATCAGGATTCTCCCATAGAATCTTTGATTAAAATATTCAGTACTGGGCCTACAGCAACAGAGCAAGAAATTATGGAAAAGCAGGAGGAAATGGAATGTACCAGAGAACTGGGTGGTATCCAGTTACCAGCCTTTCTTAATGAGGATTCCATAAGAACCCAGCTGACAAGTGCTGATAGACTATTAGGCATTGTTCACCTTTAAGTTAAGCTGGAGAATTCCAGTTATTGTAACATTTATCATGGCATTTATTTCACTCACAAGAAGGACATTTTGGTATTATTTTGTGCCTATATTAAAAAAATGCAGACTTTGTAGAAATAGAATCTTTGAAACATATTTAGTATGTTTTTTAAAAAATTATAAACATACAAAATGTGAAGTAAAAAAATAATAAAAAACATTAATTCTTCATTGTCACTCTAATATAAATTACTGGTTCTGCTCCTTCCTTGGTGTTTTCCCTGGAGAGAAAGTCAAGAAGGCAGAATAAAAGTAATGACCAGTGTATAAAATAATAGTGTTGCATTGGCATGGAAATGAAACCTCTATCTAGCCCAATGATGACTCCAATACCTATGTCCCAACTGTCAATATTTTTTATTCTCCCAAGGAGGTGACCTACGACAGTTTCATTAAGCTACTCTGGAAGCAGTCCACCACAAGTTGTGTTACTGTTTCATCAGTGGAAGCCACTCTTAGGCGTTTGTGAGCTATCAGCCAGATTCCCAGAAAACCTTCATGGGCTGTACCAGAGTCTCAAGGGAAGGTCTAAAGGTTAGCCATTGCCTCCTGCTCACCTACTCTATAACTGGGCAATTCTGGCCCACACTGGTCCTTCTCCATTTTAGGGATCATTTCACTAAGGAAGGAGAGTAGGTGGTAGATGCAGGATTGCTTGCAAACAGGGTGTTACGGATTGAACTGTGTCCTCCCTCCAAAACATATTTTGAAATCCTAACTCCATGGGGCAGTTCTATTCTGTCTTACAGGGTTGCTATGAGTCAAAATTAACTTGATGGTTGTGGATATGGCTTTTTGTTTTGGTATATCTATGAATGTAATGCTATTTGTAAACAAGGTTCTCATTGTTATGGTAATAAGGCCACATCAGTGTGTCCTAAACCCGATCATTTCCGAGTTAGAAGGAGCAGCACAGACACAGAGATAAGCAAGCTCAAATGTGGAGAAGATAGATGTCACGTGAATATTGTCAAGGAACTGAGGAAAATCAGGGCTATGGAAGCTGAAAGAGACAAGGGTCCTTCCCAGAGTTGACAGAGAAATAGCCTTCCCCTATAGCAAGAACCCTGAATTCAAACTTCTAGCCTCGTGAATCATGAGACAATAAATTTCTGTTCTCTCTTTTGTGCCCAGTGGTACATATAACGCCCATGAACTATTTCAGGCTCTGGGGTTTATAGGGAAGCTGGTGTACTACTGACAGCCCATAATGTTGCCGGGGAAGGACCTTTATGACTGTTTGAAACTGAAGCTAAAATTAGTTAATATTACATTTCTTCAGACCAGATATATTCCGGATTTTTACAGATACAAATGTGTACTGTGGAGCTGTAAGGGGCAACAAAAGTAGGAATAGTCAAGTACAGGAAGAATTAGAAGAGGCTATTGCTTTAGAATCCAAGGAAGCAGAGTGACATAGAGGAAATGCGTGACAGTGAAAAATGCATGAGAGCTATCAGGTGAGGTCACAGTGACGGGTTACCTGGTGATTTCTGACCGAGAGGTGTCCATGGGATGGCAGTGGATAAAGATAGGCTGCAGAAGGCTGAGGAGCAGCTGGGAAGTGAAGAAAGGGGATAAAGATTGAGACTGAGCATTGGCAAACTATAGTTCTTCACTGGACCTATTTGGCCCACCACCTATTTTTGTAAAGTTTTACTGGAACCCAGTCACACCCATTTGTTTCAGTACTGTCCATAGCTATTTTCAGTGCTAAAATGGCAGAGATAAGTATTGCAAAAGGCACTGTAAAACTCACAAAGCCAAAAATAGTTACTATCTATTCCTTTAAAAACAAGTTTGCCAACTCTTGATTTTTTTTTTAAATGCACATGGCTATATAAAGAAACAGAGAGGAAGCTACATGGAGATACAAGCTAAATACTTGCTTGTTTGTAATTTTAAAGAGAAGGTGAAAAGTTGAATATTTTTACTATGTTCTATGAAGAAGCAGTCAGGATGGGAGGGGAGTGAAATCATCGAGAGGGACTAACTACTGGAAGAAAACAGAGATGTTGGGGCTGAGAAAGAGCCTGAGGTCAGCCAGTCACTAGTGACATAGTGCAGTACCACAGATCACTTGTGTGTGGCCTTTCTAGCCACGGTCTTATAACTCCCACCCAAGTGATTGTGCAGGACTATGTGACAGGGTAGTCATGGCTTGCCAAAGGGATTGGTCAGCTGTGCCATCCATCTGGGCTAGAAATGAGCCACACCAGATGCAGGAAGAGACAACTTCTGGCCACTACCAAGAAAAAAGAGCCTGCACATCCTTTAGATCCTGGCACCCTGAGCGGAGAAGTTCTTGGAACCAGGAGACGAAGGGAGAAACCGTACCACCAAAGGCAGCAAGAAATGGCATCAGAGACCTGGCGGCAGAGGCATGGCAGCAGAAAACAGCACAGTGACCTTCCCGGCCCAAAGAGAAAGCAAGCTGAGTGCCTCTGGGCAATGGCTGAGGGCCAGGAAGAAGCATGCCTTTGAGGATGGCCGAGAAGAGTCTGTCCTCGTGGACGAGTCTCCTCTTAAGCGCTCCTTAGCCTGAACTGTTTAACTAGTGCTATCCTAACAAACCTCGTAATTTTGAGTGTTGTCTGTGAGTTGTGTGGCCACTGCAATGAATTATCAAACTCAGTAAAGAGGCAGAGTGTTAGAGAGCTGGTTGGTCTCAGAATGCATAAAGGTGGTGGAGGAAGCAGGCGTGTTTGACCTCCCTCTCATAAGAATCAGCCTTGGGTGGTTAGAGAAGGCCAGACACCACCCATACACTGCTGTTCTTACACAGGGTGCCTGCAGACTGATTTCTCCTACCAGGAATATTTGGAATGATTCATGAGGGTGTGTGAAAAAGATCTCTGCAAAAAGGCTCAGAACCTACTTTCTGCAAGTTGTGGAAAAAGCTAGGCTGAAAAGAAAGGGGATATTCTAGCAAATCATTTGTTCTCTCTGGGCTGTAAGTTTTACCATCAGTAACATGAATTTTTATCTGGAGGTTGGAAAGTCTAACCTATCAACAACTGCAAAGCATTCTGCAACTATAAAATGTCACCGAAATGCTTAATAATAATAGAATTCTCCTGGCAGTAGGATACTCTGGGAATTAAGAGGCAGATGCTTCCACAGTGCCTGAAAGATGAAAAGCTCAGGTGTATAGACATTAGATATTACTAACTACCATCATTACAAAACGCACAGCACACATGACTCACACAACTGCATAAAACAAGGCAGACTAAAGCTGCTTTTTAAATAACAAAAAAGAGTGAAATGCATTAAAATAGGAAGAGGTTGCTCACTTTTTCTTTTAACCTTAAGAGACTGTAGCAGGTATACGGCCATTTAGACTTAGCTGTCAACCATTTCTTCCTGGGTTTGCACCACGGAATCACGAAATAATAGATTAGAGCTAGGTAAGTCCTTTGATAACAGTGATTTCAAAGCACTTACTTTACAGACAAAGAATGGGACGCAGAGATGGTACATTACTGCTGAGGGCTCACAGCTAGCATAAGACTTCTAGTCCTGGCAGTTTCTCCTCCATCAGAATGGCTCCACAGTGTTAGTATCACATCTTACCTCAACAAGCTTCAGCATGTGCCTAAAGGAGTCGGGGCAGTGGCAAGCAGGCCTCCTTTTGGAGCGCCTTAACTGTCTACGGGGTACAAATGGTTAAGGTGCTCAGCTATTGACCAAGAGGTTGGAAATTTGCGTTCACTTAGAAGTGCCTCAGAAGAAAGGCTGGGAGAACTACCAAAAAAATCAGCCCCTGAAAATCCTATGGAAAGCAGTTCTACTCTGACACACAGGGGGTCACAATAAGTTAGAACAGACTTGATGGCAACTGCTGTTATCTGGCTATGTTTAAGCAGCTGTGGCTTGGCTGGGATGTTGGTTTCCTCTCTGTCTCCTTGACCAAACTCTTATTTCATGATGATTTTATTAAAATGAGTCATTTTGGTAAAGGCTGGGCAAGTCACAAAGAGTGAATTGGAGCTGTACAAGTCCTAGAAAATGCTATGCAAGTGAAGCAGCACGTATAAAACCCCCAATGCCTGATTTATTTATTTAATCGTCTCTACCATAATCCTGTGGAAGCAGGTTTTATGAGTCCTAATTTATGGACGGAAATCTTGGTGGCATAGGGGTTAAGGGTTACAGCTGCATAACAAAAATATCGGCAGTTCAAATCTGCCAGGCGTTCCTTGAAACTCTATGGGGCAGTTCTGCTCTGTCCTACAGGATTGTTACGAGTTGGAATCAACTTTACAGCAATGGGTATGAGGAAATCAAAGCCTAGACTGAGTGAAACAACAGTTGTTAAAGTTAAAAATAAAAACAGCAAAAAATCCCTCTGTTATCTGGATCCTCCCATTTCACCCACAAAGAACTTTTTTTCCCCATTAATCCCACTGTGGGCTCTTTATAGTGAGAAGCCAAGATCATTTGGTATCTGCATTCAATGCTTCGCTCAAGTGAGGCCTCTTTCCTGTAAGGGATGGCACAGGGAAATCCATCCCTTTTTTTCTATCCTTCTCTATTTTCCCCTAGCCTTTCAGCTGCCATATGCAGGTAGTTCTCAAAGAGCTGAATCTCTAGGGTTAGCCCTTTAGAGAAGAGGGACATTATCAGTCCACTGGGATCCTCTTACTTCCCTTGTATAGGCATGCCTTAGTTATCAAGGGCCGCTATAACAGAAATACCACAAATGGATGACTTTAGCAAACAGAAATTTATTTTCTCACTGTTAGAAGACTAGAAATCCAAATTCAGGGTGCTGGCTTTAGGGGAAAGCTTTCTCTCTCTGCTGTCTCTGGAAGAAGATTGCCGTCTCTTTTGAGCTTCTGTTCCTGAGCAGTCTTCATGTAACCTGGTATCTCTCTTCCCCCATTTCTGTTTATACGCTTGTTTCTTTATGTCTGAAGAGACTGACTTCATAGTCACCCTACACTACTATCTAATTAATACAACAAAACCCCATTGCCAAACACGAGGATAACAACAGGTATACCTACTGCTGTCAAGTCGATTCTGACTCATAGCAACCCTATAGGACAAAGCAGAACTGCCCCATAGAGTTTCCAAGAAGCACCTGGCAGATTTCAATTGCTGAACTTTTGGTGAGCAGATGTAGCACTTACCCACTACACCACCAGGGTTTCCAACCACAGGTATAGGGGTTAGGATTTACAACACATTTTGAGGGGGGGATACAATACAACTCATAACAAGGCACTTCTGAAACAGGCAGAAATCAGGGTTTCAACCTGCTGAGCCAGACACAGGAAAATACATTCTTCAGCAATGTCCTGGATGAGGAAGCGAGGCAGGGCACACTCCAGACCAGCTCAAAAACTCTGTTCTTCCCAGTTAAGTGACAAAAGCAGGTAAGAAGACAGTACATAGTATAGTGACCCTACTTTAAATGAAAAAGAAAAAACTACACACACAAAACCTGTTCTTACAGACCCCTTTGAAAATCTGAAGATATCTTTCTCCAGAAAAGGTTATGGATTAATTTATGTCCCCCCAAATAGGTGCTGTAGTGCTAACCTTTATGTTTATGGTTATTATCCCTTTTGGGATTGGGTTGGCTTTGTTACATTAATCAGATAGGGTTAGTGTAGGGTGTATCCTGAGTCAATCTCTTTTGAGATATGAGAGAAATAAAATGAGTGAGCAAAGCACAGTAGAGATGGCATAATATAGATGGCAAGCTGTATGAAGATTGCCCAGGAGCAGAAATTTAAAGAGACAAGGACCTACCTTCAGAACCAACTGCTAAAGAAAACCTTCCCCTAGAGCTGGTACCCTGAATTTGGATTTCTAGCCTCCTAAACTGAAAGAAAATACATTTCTGTTTCTTAAAGCCATCTGCCTGCCGTATTTTTGTTATGGCAACTCTAGATAATTAGCCAAGCCAAGTGCTGTCAATAATTAAGGCAATACCTAATAAATTTTGCACATATTTCAAGGAGTCCATGAATACTACCCATTCATGGACTGTCAGGGGTCCCTGAATCACTACTCTCTGCCCACAGCCTACCTACACATACAACCAAAATAATATAGGAAAATATTAGTAGTTGTTATCTTTAGGTGGTAAAATCCTAGAGGATTTTTTTTATTCTGCTTTGTTTTTTCAAAATTTTCTGATGACCATGTTTTACTTAGCATAACCAGAAAAAGAAGTGTTAATATAAAAACTCCCTCTAACTTCTGTCTTTGTCCATTATAATTCCAGTATGTTACAGGCCGTCAGAAAGTCCAGACATAATATTTGCTCAAGTGAGAAAACACTTTTACATTACTCACCCTAACACTACTTGTACTTTAGACTTGGCATATTGTTACTGTACTTGGTGTCTGAGACATTTCATGTAAAGGACTCGGGGAGAATTCCAAATCAAGATGTCTTATATTCTGGGTGTTTTCACAGAAACACCCCCAAGTGAGTACGTCTAAAAAAAATGTACCATTAGTTGTCTCAAATACTTAGAATTTTCTCTTCAGTCATGCTTACTTCTCAGTCCTTTCAGATCTCTGATGACTGTTTATCCAGTTCCGTAACAGCATTCTCTGAGTGTCAATATAATCTGGACCAAAAACCCACTGCCACTAAGTACATTTCTACTTATGCTGACTCTACAGGTCCAAGTAGAACTGCCCCATACAGTTTTCAAGGCTATAAATCTTTATGGAACCAGACTTTCACATCTTTCTCCCACAGAGTGGTTGGTGGGTTCAGACCTTTCAGTTAGTAGCTGAGCGCTTTAACCACTGTGCTCCCAGGGCCCCCACATCTGATCTGAAGGAGAGCCCATGTTCCATTGTTTAGATCTCTAGGTCTATGGGATCTTAGTGAGATGAGATGCAGGCCCTAGCCCTGATAAGAAGCAATAGCTCACAATGAATAAACCACAGTATAAAAAAATGAGGGCAAATGGTTAGTCTTCTCCTTAAAGAGTTCTGGAGAATGCATAGTACTGGACATAATAGCAGACTATGTCTCAGAAATTACTACATTAAATAAGTTCCCAAAATGTCACAGCCTCAATGGTGTCCTACTGGAAACCGTGGTGGCATGATGGGTAAATACTATGGCTGCCAACAAGATGATTGGTGGTTCAAATCCACCAGGCACTCCTCAGAAACCCTGTGTGGCAACTCTACTGCTATAGGATCGCTATGAGTCAGAACTCACTTGATGGCAGCAAGTTTTGGGTTTGATCCTAGCCATGGCATTCGTGTCCTCCCACCTAGGTCTGTGACTTGGATTTTCAAGTCAAGTGCTCCATCACTCTAATAGACAGGAAAATACCAGGAGCTCACTCTCACAAAACAGTCCTCAGGCAATTCTCCCCAGCAGGCTGACCTAAGCCTGTAAAAGATCAGGAGCATATCCTCAACCATATCTTTTCTCTCAGTGTTACTCCTCACAATGTCAACAAGGCCAGACTGGCATAGTCACAGCAACACCAGGAACAGGTTCTCAATGGATCAGCCACCATGAGTGCAGCAAGTAAGACACTGTTTTGCAAATTCCTTTTATTATACACTGTGAGTGGAAATGAGGATAGGGGCTGCAGTCAGCCCATGAGAAAAACACTGCTGAGTTGTGGTTCTGGAAAGAAATCTCAGCTACTGGTTACTGAGCTGCCAGAGAGGCTGCTGATGCAGCCCGGGGAGGGTGAGTTACTGTGGCAGGGACTAAAAAGCACACACTTGCGTGGGCTGGCTGCTGCAGGCAAGACTAACTCACTCTTGTCTTCCATTAAATGGGCAACATGGCAAAGCAAAACGGGCATGTGACTAGACAGACAGGCAGCTCTGAGTTCAAATTTAGACTCTGCTACTTGGCAGCTACAAGACCCAGGGAAAATTCTTTAACCTCTCTGAGCCGCAGTTTACCTATGAAATAGAAATAGCAACACCTGCCTTGTTATTATGAAGATTAAATAAAGTAAATAATTTGATACATTTTAGTACACGCTTACTGAACGACAGTGTAATTTGTTGCCTCTGCTCATATCTATTTGCTACTCAGCAGCACAGAAATCTAACCTTGCCAGTTCTCTGCTTAAAACATTGTAATTGTTCTCCTTTGACACTAAAAGAGGAAAATCGTGATAACCTATGAAGCCCTGAATGATCCTTGTCTCCCCTGCTCTCCTGTGCTACCGCAACATGGACCTTGTATATGTTTTTGGAATGATAAAATTCTTCCCGTCTTGAAGTTTTCACACTGGCTGAAAGTCCCCTTCTCTCAGACCTCTTCTGCACGGTTAACAAATCTTGTAACTTCTCTAAGAAAAAGTTTTCTCAACCTCCATTCTAGGTCAGGTCTCCTGACATGCCCTTTACCTCTCTCTCACAGTTTTATAATTATACTCATGGTAACAACCTGCACTACTTCTAAGACAGTGATGTCAGGATGTAGGAAGTGTGCCTTTTTGGATTAACAATGAATGCCTGGGGCTCAGCACCAAGCACAGTGTTGGGCTCATTCTAGGAGCTTAAAACTTTTATTGAATGAACTGATGAAAGTTCAGGTGAGGGTTGGGAAGCATTAGCTATAGATCTGGTAAATACATCTATGTAATACATATTCTGCTCAGGGTGATGTTTATCAGTATGTGTCTATTACCTTCTTTGTTGTATTTTTAGCTTCATTGTATACAGCTTTCAATATCCCACTGCCTTCAGACAATAAAGGAGATGCTCCATGTTGGAGAAATTTCATGGAATAGAAGGGAAAGGAATGTTAAATGGACAGAACAGTAACAGAGAGAGGGGTGAGCTCCGCTTTGAGGGCACGTGTGGCCTAAGAACAGGTTCCCTGCTCTAATCTTTCCTTCCCTGGAGAGTTTAAGTTGACCTCTGCTTGCTGGCTGTTGAGAACTCCGGACAGCAATACTTACTTGTTCCCATGATGAAATCATATGACGTTCGGCAGGTACCTTTTCCGTGATAGTCACCTCTGTCACCCCTGGGGAGGATTCTAGAAGAGGAAAAAGAAAATCTTAGAGTTGCAACTGGCCCACTCTCACATCTTTCTACATTAGACATTGGCAATTTGTTGAAGACTGCTAACAAGCAGGAATATCGGATTCCTCTGAAAAGCATGTAGTACTTCTGCGATGAAAGCAGGAAGAACTCTATTAGACACTCAGTGCTACTCAGTCCTATAGGCTAGCAACATGTAGTTTACCTGATAGAAAAGCCATCAACAGAAAGTGCTCCATATTCAGTTGTTGCTCAGCCATGGGTCAGTGAAAATGAGGAAGACTCCGAACCAGATGGAATGACACAGTGGCCACAACAATAGGCTCAAACATAGCAACATCTGTGAGGACGGCACAGGACCTGCCAGTGTTTTGTTCTGTTGTACACAGGGTGGCGATGGTTTGGAACTGACTCAGTGGCACCTAACAACAACCTAGATATATTTAAACAGGAAATGTATTGAACTTTTAAAATAGCTAGAAATACTATTGTCACAAAACAATATGAGTATGAATTTATGAATGAGAAATTAACTTGAGCTGTAAACTTTCACCTAAAGTGAAACACACACACACACATACACAGAGAGAAAAGAGAGAGAAAATATATCTAGGAATAAGGCAGGGACTTCTAAACTAGTTCTATACAGTTCACTGATTCTTTAAGGGTGCAGCACTCTTTCTATGCAACATATAGTTTCCTTTAAAGTTGTTAGAACGTTCAGATCTTAGGATGCAGCAATAGTCTAATACAAAAGCTAGGAATTCTAGATTCTACTCATTCTAGTCTTTATGCATTGTATGACCTGAGATTGGACTTAATTTCCCTTCCCCTTCAGTAAAATGGGAAAAACAATAATATTTTCCTTGATCTGGGAAGTAGAGAAAACAGAAATGAAAGTGCTTTGGAAAAGTACAAAGTGCTGTTGAGTTACACAATTTATTTTCTGCCTTCTGTTCAATGTTCTTACTAAGATATTGGGAAGCAGAATGCTGAGGTGGGAAAACACTGTGAGCTTTAAGCACGAGGCCTGGAGTGAGCTGATGATTTCCCTGACTGGTTAGGATGGAAGATGCCTTCTACTCTTTCAGGGGTGGTCTCGTCTGGCACCACAATGAATAATAAAGGTTATTATTTGTACTTTACAGACAAGAAAACTGAAGCTGAAACATTAGCCACAAAGACACTTTTCTGACTCCTAGTGTCATGGATTGTGTTGTGCCCCCAGGAATGTGTGCCAACTTAGCTGGGTCACGATTGCTGGTGTTGTGTGACTGTCTAATATTTTGTCATCTGATGTGATTTCCCTGTGTGCTATAAATCCTATCAGTGTAATTAGATGGATTAACGGCAGTTGTATAGATGAGATCCAGAGGATTAGATGGTGTCTCCAATCTCTTAGGAGACACAGGAACATCATACCACCAAGAAAGCAGTGCCACAAGTACAGCACATCATTTGGACCTAAGGTACCTGCATGGAGAAGCTCCCAGAACCTTCCAAGGGAAGACTAAAGCATTGTAAGAGCTTCTTCCAGAGCCAACAGAGAGAAAGCCTTCCCCTGGCGCCAGTGACCTGAATTCAAACCTCTGGCTTACTACCCTGTGAGAGAATAAACTTCTCTTTGTTAAAGCCATCTACCTGCGGTATTTTTGTTATAGCAGCACTAGATGAGTAAGACACCGAGTATATAGAGGTCTAGCTGAGAAACAGGGTCACAAGTGCAAAAATTATCACATGTCCTTGGCATACTCATTCAGCAATTATGCCATGAAAAATACCAAGTCTAGCTTTAATTAGTCTTGACAACCTACTGCTCCACCTGCAGTAGGACAGGAAAACATAAATTCTTAGATAATAACCCAGCTGACTATATAGCAATCTGTCATCTTAGCTGGGTCATGATTTCCAGGGCAGTCTGGTAGCTGGAGCTTCAAGAGGGCTGTCATGGATTGAACTGTGTCCCTGCCAAAAATTTGGGGTTGTGTGTTTTGATGGTGGTAGAAAGTGCAGTGGTGGTAATGGTACTGGCAGTTGCAACAGCAGCACCAATTTCCCAATTCACAGTAGCCCCAGGTACTCCCCACTTGGCATGTTATCTTGGTGTACCAGTATACTGCAGTATACTCCTTTCAATGACTTTGTAGGCTTAACATCCTTTAATTGATCATTTTCTATCTTAACCAGCTAGAGTGTATTTCTAGTCTTCAACTAGCAAGAGTGTGCTCTATAGCTTACAACTAAGAACCCTGACTGATAGGGATAGTTTGGTTTAAGTTTGCAGGCTCAGACAAAGTGACTTTGACAGACAGAGGAATGTGCACAGGTCAGAGGAAGTGCGTATTGACATTACATGACTTTATAATTGTGGCCAAAGAGTCAGCCTGAAGTATGGGCGGGACTTCTGATCTACATATGCCATGAAAAGTCTTCAGAGTTAGAGAAAATACAATGTAGTTACCTATGTAGCTATATAAGAATATGAAAAAACAATTGAAGAAAGTTAATGGTCCATTACCAAATCAAAGAATTAATAATTATACCACTATGAGTGGGAACTGACTCCATGGCAGTGGGTTTTGGGTATGAGATGGAACCAACTTGAAGGCCCTACAACAACAACAACAACAACAATAATATACTTGAAGCCAGGGTCTGAAGGGGAAGTATTCTGAGGGCTGGAGGGCTGGCTGCACAGCAGAGAGTTAACACAGCAGAGCCGAGGGTCATATTTTTCAGAAGGCCAGTGTCATGGATTGAACTATGTTCCCCCAAATATCTCTGTAGCAAGTTAGCTAGGCCATAGTTTCTGGTATTGTCTTCTGTCCCTCCACTTTGTAAATCCTGCCTTCGCGATGTTAATGAGGGGGAATAGGCAGCAGCTGTGTTGTCAGGAATGGACTCAGTGTCTGTGTAAGATTGTTCTGTGCCTTGAGGCAGTCTCTTGAGATCTAGAAGAAAGAAGCTAGCAGAGAGATTGGGGGACCTCATACCACCAAGAAGCTGTGCCAAAAGCTGAGCACGTCCTCTGGAAAGAACCAGGGTCCCCATGCCTCAGAAGCTTCCAGTCCAGGGGAAGATTGTTGACAAGGACCTTCCTTTAGACCCAGCAAAGAGAGTCTTCCCTTGGAGCTGACACCCTGAATCTGGACTTTTAGCCTAACGGATTGTGACAAAATAAAGTTTACCTGTTTAAAGCCCTCTACTTGTGGTTATTTCTGTTAAAGCAGAATTAGCTAACAGAGCCAGCCTGTGCAGCTGACCTTCGGGTGGTGTCTAGGAATTTGGCTTTCCAACATTTTCTATGTTAACAAGGCTGTTTAGCCTACCTGTGGCAGTAATCACCTACTTTTCTTCTGAGAGTCTGAAATGTTGGTAGCTGTGGTTCGTTGGTTTGCCTATGTGACCACCTCCCAATAAAATCTCTGGACTTTATGAGTCTTAACTTTTTGTGACCTATGGGGCATATATTACCCACCTATAGTTTCAACCTCTGTGGTTGCCTAGGAAGTGGCTTTTCCAGTGATAGTGCATGAGGCTGGCAGGTGTAGACCTGTATGAGTTTGAAATGGAAAAAAATGGGCGTGTGCTACAAATTAGTGTTTGTTACATGGTACTGAATGAATGGTGCTGAATCACTGTTTGGGGTATGGAAAAGAAGGATTTTTATTAAAAAAAACTGGGGGAACATGCATGTCTCATTGGATTTGGGGGGACAGAATTAGTGGGACACATATGTCCCTCTAAATGCTAAGGACAGGATTTGTGGATGAGGCAAGAAAAGACCTATAGTACTTACCCAAATTTGAACACACTCAATGATTCAGTATGAATTCCAAAACTCAAACATACTCAGTGATTCAGTATGCCATTCCTTAATGAAAACACACAGTATGAACAAAAAATTCCAAACAGAAAACAATTGGATCTTACGCAGTGGGCTTCCCTAGTCAGACACTTTGCACATGTACTGCTGCTGCATTCACTCCTTAAGGAAGTGTATTCTACTTGACCACTTGTGGGAGGGAAAATCCAGCGGAAACTACCAAGGCTTCTAAGTCTTGGGAGTCCTAGTTTATCCTAGTTTATCACTGAACATGTAGCTGGTTGTAGAACCACTGAAATGTACTTTTAGCTATCTCTTTATTTTTTAATATTTTTGAATTAGTTTGCTTTGGGTATGTTCTTGGAAAATGCAAACAGCAGGGTATTGCTTGGTGAACCAAACTAAAAATCTTTTTCTATTAGTAGGTAATTTCTGCCTATTCAAGGCCTGGTGGCACAGGGGTTAAATACTTAGTTACTAACTGAACAGTCAGCAATTAGAACCCACCAGCCATTCTCTGGGAGAAAAATGTGGCACTCTGCTTCCATAAAGAATTACAGTGTTGACTAAAAGACAGCAATTGATGGTCTGAAGGCCTGGGGGTTCCCCTTGGAGCATGACCCCTAGACCTGATGCTGTTCCTGATCATAAATCATTACTGAGGTCAACTCTTCAGATATGAATGTGTTGGACTCGGGGACACAGAGTGACCATATCATGTGTGTACTTTATGGTTCTATGTATCTACAGGATGTTTTCCTATGGGCCTTTAGTAGAGAGGAGTGGAGAGGGTAGAGAGGAGGGGACAAGAGATTGCTGAGAGGTTATAACATGTATAGAATGGAAAGGAGGATTGTGCTGTCACCAGGCAAGGAGAGCAGACGGAGCTGCAGATAGGTAGGCATGCAAATTTAATTTAAATTGGATTCTACATTTTTATTCAATCACAATAAAAAAAAAAAAAAAGAATTACAGTGTTGGATATTCTACTTTTGTAAGTAGCATCTAGGATCCTAAAAGTCTGTGAGTGGCTATCTAAGGTACTCCACTGATCTCACCCCTTTGGGAGCAATGAATAATGAAGAAAACCACAGAAATGAGGGAACGAGTACTCCCACATCTACAATGGCCTCCACCAGACTGAGTCTAGTACAATTAGATGGTGCCCAGCGAGTACCACTGACTGCTCTGACAGGATCACAACAGAGGGTTCTGGGTACAGCTGGGGGAAAAATGTAGAACAAAATTCTAACCCGAAAAGGAAGACCAGACTTGTTCTGCTGACAGAGATTAGGAAAAACTCTGAGAGTATGGCTCCTGGAGTAATGATGTCACTTCAGACATTCACCCATCAGCCAAAGATTGGACAAGCTCATAAAACGAGACTAAAGGGGCACACCATTCTAGAGGCAAGGACTTGAAGGCAGGAGGAGACAGAAAAGCTTGTAATAGGGAACCCAAGGTTGAGAGAGTGTTGACCTTTTGTAGGGTTGTTAACCAATGTTACAAAACAATATGTGTACTAACTGTTCCGTAAACCTTCATCTAACATATGATTAAAAAAAAAAGAATTACAGCACTGGAAAATCTATGGGGCAGTTCTACTTTGTTCTATAGGGTAGCGATGAGCTGAAAGTGACTTGGTGGGGCAGTGGATTTGGTTTTGAGTTTATGCCCTTTCAACTTATTGTTATGTATCATATGTTTGGTCTCAACTCTATATTTGGTATGTTTCTTTGTCTATGAAATGTGTATAATTTAATTATTAAAAATTTGGGGCAATTATTAGCTTTCTATTGCTGCATAATAAATTACCACAAATTATCAGCTTAAAACAACACCAATTTACTACAGTTCTGTAGCTTAGATGTCTGGCATATTACATGTATAGGGTATGCTGGGAAGGACTGACATCTTGATAACATGAAGTCTTCCTATTGGTGAACATAGGATATATCTCCATTTATTATAGATCTACTTTTATTTCTTTTATAAGAGTTTTATAGTTTTCCTCATATCTACCTTACACTTACTTCATTTTTTATTAATTACAGTAAGAGAATAAAATTTCTAACATCAGTTATCTCATCTATGATAGATTTATAGATTTATAGCTAAGTATGTTATTTGTCTTTGTTTTAGTGTAAAGGATGTTGTCTTTTTAAAAACAAATAAAATTGTATATAGGAAAGCAACTGACCTTTGGGTATTTACTTTGTATTCTGCAGCCTTACTATTATATAACTGATTATTAGTTCAAAGAGTTTATTAGGGGAGTGTCTTAGTCACCTGGTACTGCTCTAATGGAAAATACCATGAGTGGAAGGCTTCACATAGAGAAGCTTTTATTGTCTCAGTCTGGTAAGCCACAAATCCATTTACAAATTGTAAGTCCATTCAGTAGGAGAATTTACCACAGTCCAGTAGGCTAAGTCCACATCCAGTGAGAGCATCTTGGCACAAGAACCTTGGGTCCAAAGGACGTGCTCTGCTCTCGGTGCTTCTCTCAGTGGTATGAAGTTCCCAGCTTCCTCTGCTCACTTCTCTCCCTTATATTCCACAAGCTTGTAGCTTGATTCCCGCCTCACTAACACAACTGCAAACCATTCTTCATCATCAGTATCACGGAGGCAGGATTCACAACACATGGGAGGAAGGGCACCATGTTGGAACGACAAACCAATTCAAATCAACACATACATTTTTGGGGGGACACAGTTCAATCCATGACATCCCACCCTTTGGAGCCCCCAAAATCATATTAGAACACACAAAATATAGTCATTCATAGTACAGCAAGTTTTCATTCCATAACAGCAACAGTTTTCACTTATAGCAACAGTTTTCACTTATAACATAGCAACAGTTTTCACTTATAACATTCACCAGGAAGATTATCAGAACACATTAAACATCATGGCTTCAAAAACTGAGACATTTCATAACCACTCCCTTCAAACTCTTGGTATTGGCCACTCTCCAGATTCTTAGTGGAGGCACCTGGGCTTCATCTTGGCCTTCCAGGCCCACTTGGACAGAACTCTGCCCCCTTGGCTTTAGGTGCACCCTAAGCCCAACAGAGTGGTAATTCCACTCCCCCACACACAGAAAGCCCTGGCTCCACCCTTTCATGGCCATACCTTCTGAGACTCAGGCAGCTCGGTTTCTCACCAACCTGGGGCTGCAACCCCACATCTGCCCTAGAGGGCAAGTGTTCCAACATTCTGTAGCTCCGTAGCTCCACTGATTCAAGTGCCTGGAGGTACCCCACTTCATCAAGTAGCCTCCTGCACACAAGCACTCAGCCCTCTTGTTCCATAGGTCAGCAAGCCTAGCTCCACCTATTCAAGTGCCTAGAGGCACCCCACTCCACCAGGAAGCCTCCTGCACACAGGCATTCAGCATTCTCATTCCGCGGGTAGGCTCCTGGTTCTGCTGCTGCCAGTTCACTGCTGCTGTTGCTTTCCTCACCATTTCCTGTGCTCTTAGGTGCTAGTGGTTGTCTTGGGTGCCTTCATTTATGTGCTCACAGTTTCAAAAAAAACTTCTACATTTTAGGTATTTGTTAGAGCAGTACCCCACTCCCGGTACCAAATTCTGTCTTAGTCACCGGGTACTGCTCTAATGGAAAATACCACGAGTGGAAGGTTTCAAGTAGAGAAGCTTTTATTGTCTCAGTCTGGTAAGCCACAAATCCATTGACAAATTGTAAGTCCATTCAGTAGGAGAATTTATCACAGTCCAATAGGCTAAGTCCACATCCAGTGAGCATCTCGGCACAGGAATCTCGGGTCCAAAGGATGTGCTCTGCTCTCAGTGCTTCTCTCTTAGTGGTATGAGGTTCCCAACTTCCTCTGCTCACTTCTCTCCCTTATATTCCACAAGCTTGTAGCTTGGGTCCTGCCTCACTAACACAACTGCAAACCATTGTTCATCATCAGTATCACAGAGGCAGGATTCACAACACATGGGAGGAAGGGCACCATGTTGGAACGCCAAACCAATTCAAATCAACACATACATTTTTGGGGGGACACAGTTCAATCCATGACAAGGAGTCAATAAATTTTGTGCATAGACAATCATGTCATCTGAGGACAAAGACATTTAATTTTTTCCTTGTCAATCTGTATGACATTTTATTTCCTTTTCTTGTTTTACTGGATTTGCTAGGGTTCCTTAGTATGTTGCTGAATTAAAGTGGCAAGAGGAAACATTCCTGTCTTGTTCCTAATCTTAGGAGAAAAGCCTCTAGTTTCTTATCATTAAGTATGATGTTAATTGCAGGGTTTTTTTTGCTAAATGTGTTTAAGTTGAAAAAGTTCCTGAGTTATTTCTTCAATTGTGATGTTACTGTGATTAAATACAAAGTTTGCCATTTTAATCATTTTTAAGTGTATAATTCAGTGACATTGATTACTTTCACCATGTTGTGATACTATTGCCAGTAATCACCATCTCAAACAGAAACACAGTATGTTTTCAGAGATAATTTCCATTCTCTGTTCTCCTGTCTTAGTCATTTAGTGGAGATATAAGAGAAATACCACAAGTGCATGGCTTTAACAAAGAGAAATTTATTTTCTCACACTCTAGTAGACTAGAAGTCCAAATTCAGGGTGTTAGCTTCAGAGGAAGGCTTTCTCTCTCTGTTGGCTCTGGAGGAAGGTCATTTTTGTCAATCTTCTGCCAGACTAGGAGCTTCTCCGCATAGGGACCCTGGGTCCAAAGGACATACTCTACTTCTGATGCTTCTTTCTTGGTGGTATGAGGTCCCCTTGTCTCTCTGCTCATGTCTCTCTTTTATATCTCAAAAAGAATGGCTCAAGACACTAATATTATAGGTTTCATCAGTATAATTGCCACTAATCTATCTTCTTGGAAACTCTATGGGGCAGCTCTACTCTGACCTCTAGGGTCACTATGAGTTGGAATTGACTTGACAGTGGTGGGTTTTTGTTTGGGATTTGGTTTAATCCATCTTATTACATAATAGTGATAAGATTTAAAACACACAGGGATATCACATCAGATGACAAAATGATAGACAATCATACAACGGCTGAGTTAGCAGGTATTTTGAGGGGGTTTAATTCAATGCAATTTGGTGCTTCCTTAAAAAGCTGGAAATAGATATATCTTTTGATCCAGTAATCCCACTGCTCAGAACATATCTTATATAATCAAGGGCAGTCATATGAACAGATACGTGCACACGAATGTTTACTGTAGCACAGTCCACAACAGCAAAAAGATGGAATCTACCCAGATGCCCATCAACAGATGAATGGATAAACAAACTGTGGTACATATGCTCAATGAAACACTACAGTGATAAAGAACGATGATGATTTTAGGAAGCATCTTATCACCTGGTTTCAATTAGAAGAAATTATGTTGAGTCAAATAAGTCCCTGGCAAAAAACAAATATTGTATGAGACCCTTACTATGAGGACTTATGTAGAGAAAAAAAGAGTCTTTGACAGCTACAAGGGTGGTGAGGGAGGGAAAGGGTTGGTCATAAATTAGATAGTTGCTAGCAATCTGGTTAGGTGGAAGCAGTGATGGCACACGGTATAAAGCAGATCAGCTAACTGGATGTCACCATCAACTGACAACTCCTCTAAATCGCAACCCAATACTTCAAGGATAGATTAACAGGGGCAGGGTCTGAGGACCATACTATCACGGGACATTGAGGCCAACTGGCACAACTAGGCTGTTGATAAGAGAGTCTTCTGCATCCCATACTGGTGAGTGGAGTCTGGGGTCTTAAAAGCTAGCCATCTGAGGTACATCAAATTGTCCCAACTCATCCAGAACAAACGATCACCAAGAACAACAAACACATGAGGAAAAGAAAGCTCAGGAGACAGTAAGACCCATGTGAATGGCAGACTGAATCAACATGTGACCAGAAGAACCAGTTGGTGCCTGGCCACCATCAAAGACAGATATGATGGGGCACACAATGTTGAGTCCCTGTGGCAACATGAAAAATAGAGGAATGTGGTTCAAGAACTCTACTAAAAGACCACAGTTGATGGTCCGATGGCCTGGGGGATCCCTTGAGAGCATGGCCTCTACATCTGCTGCTGCCCCTGTTCAGAAAACACTATTGAGGTCAACTCTTCAGACAAAAATAGACTGGACTTGGGGACACAATGTGACCATACGGTGTGTGTACTTTATGGGTCTATGCATTTATAGGATGCTGTCCTACTGGACTCTTTCTACAAAGGAGAGAACAGGGTAGACAGGAGAGAACAGGGGATTGTTAAGAGGATACCACAAGTATAGAACGAAAAGGAGGAGAATGCTGTCACTGGGCAAGGAGAGCAGAAGGAGCTGCAGATAGGCATGCATGCCAAATTAATTTGGATTGTACACTTTCAATGAAACACAATTTAAAAAATTTGTTAATATTTTGTTGAAGATCATTACATACAAGAGATATTGGTTTGTAGTTTTTCTTGCTAGTAAAGTCTGCCTGGTTTTGGAATTGGGTAATGTTGGCCTTGTGCAATGAGGTGTTCCCTTTGCTTCTATTTTCTATTTGCTTTCTATTTCAGATTACAGAGACTTGGTGTAATTTCTTCTTCAAATGGTAGTGAAATTCACCAGTAAAACTATGTAGGCCTAGTGCTTTCTACTTTGGAAGGTTAATTGTTGCTTCAATTTCTTTAATAGATATCCACCCCCACCAGTTCCATTGAGCTGAGTCCAACTCACGGTGAACCCAGGTGTGTCATAGTATAACTGTGCTCCATAGGGTTTTTGATGGCTGATTATTTTGGTTAGGCCTATTTTGGAAACCACGGTGGTGTAGTCGTTAAGTGCAACATCTGTTAACCAAAAGATTGGCAGTTAAAATCCACCAGGAACTCCTTGGAAACTCTATGGGGCAGTTCTAGTCTGTCCTATAGGGTTGCTGTGAGTTGGAATTGACTCAAAGGCAGATTTTTCTGGGTTTTAGTCAAATTTTCTATATTTCCTAATGTATGAATTGTGTCCCCCAAAAGATGTGGTGAAGTCCTAACTTCTGAAGCTATGAATGTGACTTTGAGGAAACATGGTCTTTCATTGGAATTCTTTATCAGTTGTGGGTCCCAGTTCTACTTACTTCTTAGTGGTATGTTATAAAAGAGGACAGATACAAAGCAACACACAGGGGGTAGACATCATGTGAAAATAAATCTAAGTGCCAAGGAACGCCCAAACTAACCAACCAAACAAACAATAAAAACCCAAAGCCATTGCCATCAAGTCAATTCTAACTCATAGTGATGCTATAGCATCAGAAATGCCATAGCATTTCCAAGAAGGGCCTGCTGGATTTGAACAGTGCACATTTTGGTTTACAACTGTAGCACTGAATCAGTATGTCACTAGGGTATTCAAGGAATGCTCAGGGCTACCAAAAGCTGAAAGCACCTTTCCTCAGAGTACGGAAAGCATGGGTTTGCTGATACCCTAGGTACAAACTTTTCATCTCCAGAACTGTGAGGAAATAAATGTCTGTCTTATAAAGCCACCCAATTTGTGGCATGTTATTAAGACTGAGAAAGCAAATTCTGGTAGACTGTGTCTTTTGGGGATTGGCCTACTTCATTTATCAAATTTGTGGGCATATAGGTGTTTATAATACTTCCTTACTATCATTTTAAAATCCATGGGATCAACTGTGGTGGCCTTCCATTTCTAATATTAGTTATTTATGTATTCTCACTTTTTTTGGCTAGCAGTTTACACATTCTATTGATTTTTTCAAAAGAATCAGGTTTGGTTTTTACTGATTTTCTGTTTTCCATTTCTTTAATTTCTACTCTAATTTTTATTAATTTTTCTTCTTCCTGGATTTCATTTACTTATTTTTGTCTAAATTTCTAAGGTTAGATTGGAAGATTACATTGGTTTTAGATCTTTTTTAATATATGCATTCAATACCATACATCTCTCTAAGTACTGCTTTCACTGCATCCCACAAATTTTCATAAGTTGTATTTTCATTTACTTCAAAAGATCTTTAATCTCTGAGACTTCTTTGATCCATGTGTTTAATTTCAAAATACTTCTCAATTTTCTAGCTGCTAATGTTTTTCTGATCTTGATTTCTAGTTAACTTCCACTGTACTCTGAGCATATACTTCAAAAGATTTCTATCTTTTTACATTTATTAAACAAACTCACTGTTGTTGAGTAAGTACGGACTCACAGCAACCCTACAGGACAGCGTAGAACTTTCCCACAGAGTTTCCAAGGAGTGCCTGGTGGATTTGAACTGGTGATCTTTTGGTTAGCAGACGTAGCACTTCCCCACTTCCCCACCAGGGTATGTTTTATATTCTAGGGTATAGTCTATCTTGGTGAATGTTCCATGTGAGTTTGAGAATGTGTATTCTTCTTTTGTTGGATACATTATTATATAAATGCCAATTAGATTCAGTTGATTGGTGATGCTGTTCAGCTGAACATCATCATTATGGATTTTCTGCCTACTGGGTTTCTCAGTTACTGATGAGGGGTACTGCAGTACCCAACTGTAAGTGTGGATTTATTTATTTCTCCTTGCAACCTTTGCCTCATGTATTTTGCTTCTCTGGTGCTAGATGCATACATAATAAGGATTGTTACTTCTTCTTCAAGAATTAATCCCTTTACTATTATGTAAAGCTCTTCTTTCTCCCTGATAATATTCCTTGTTTTTAGGTCTGCTTTATCTGAAATATAGCCATTCTAGCTTTGTTTTAATTAGTGTTAACATGGCATATCTTTCTTCACCCCCTTAATTAAAAAAATATGTGTTTAATATTTATAACAAGGGCTTGCCATTTTAACAAATTTTTTAAGTGCACAATTTAGTGACATTAATTACTTTCACCATATTGTGCTACTATCACCACTGAGGGTGTTCTCCCTGAAATTCAGGGAGGTCATTGAGAGGACTCTGTCCCTGAAAGTGAGGGAGGTCATCTTATTCAATGATCAGACCTTGCCATTAGTTGAAAATAGCATGCTATGTATGCCCCAGAGGGATGACCAAAAACAGCCTGTTATGCCCTATCTGGTAAAACCATAAAACCATACATAACTTTTGTGTCAGCCACTGCCCACTTCTTCATCATGGCTTTCCATTATAAAACCATAAATAACTTTCGCATCAGTCACCCCTCATTTCTTCAGAACGTCAAAACTATAAAAACTTTCCCTACTCACCACTGCATGGGCTGAGCCACACCCCTTGGCTCAGACCCCATTCTCTGACTCTTTGAATAAACTGCACTGGAACCTTGGACTGATGTGTCTCTGCCCACATTTCATGCCATTCTCTCCCCAACAGCCACTATCCATTTCCAAAAGTTTTTCATCACCCCAACCAAAACTCAGCACCCCTTCAGTAATAACTCCCCATTTCTGCCTCACTTCAGCCCCTGGTAGTCAGTAATAAATTTCTGTCTCTATATACAAGGACTGTCAATTAAGTTTGGGAACTCATCCTAAAAAGTGCTACATATCCATCACTGAATATCACTACGGTCACCTTTGAACTACTCCCCTTTGGAAGCTATGCACAAATACCAGTGCCTAGTCCACGTTTCAAAACAGCTTTGGAACTTTTATTCTGAAATGTGCATCAGAGCTGTCACTGTATTCCCCTTGATGTCCTGAATATCATTAAAATATCTTCCTTTCAATATTTCCTTTATCTCCAGGTAAAGAAAAAGGTCACTGGGGGCCAGATCAGGTGAGTAGGGAGAGTGTTCCACTACAGTTACTTGTTTACTGGCTAAAAACTCCCTCACAGACACCTATACAATTAAGTTTGTTAAGTTACCACCTTGCCACCATCCACAATGCCATTTCAGAAGAGTTCCAAAATTGCTTTGAAAGGTGGACTAGGTGCTGGCCTTGGTACACAGCCTCCTAAGGAGAATACTTCTAAGGTGACTGTAGTAATAATGTTCAGCAATGAGGTACGTAGCACTCAGAACAACTGAGTTCACAAACTTACTGTCAGGACTTGTATTTACCTATTATAGATCTTTCATGTAGTTTGAATAATACAGTATTTATCTTTTTATGTCTGGCTTATTTTACTTGTCATGTTTTCAAGTTCACCCATGCTAAGGCATGTATTAGAACTTTATTTATTTTTATGATTGAATAATATTCCTGTAAAAATGCCATGGTGGTGGCATTGGGTTCTGACCTCTAACTTCACACAGGGGCAGGAGGATCAAGAACTGCTCAAGGCTGACTGCTATGAGACAGAGGTTAGACATGCCTCCTCTCTCTGCCACCTTTTCGAATTCTCACACCAACTGTCCTTGCTATGATACTCTCTACTTCTTTGCTGAGTTTGACAGTTCTTTGCAATGACCATACAGAATTGATAGACAATATTCACAATTATGGAGTTTCTTAGGGAAGCAACACGTTATAGCTGTCTCTGTAGCACAGTCAGTTAATGGGTTAGCATTTTAATGAAAAAGTTGGTGGTCTGAGCCCACTCATGGATGCATCTCAGATTTGGAGCCCTGGTGACACAGGAGTTCAGAGTACAGGTGTTAACCAAAAGGTTAGCAGTTCAAACCCACTAGGTGCTTCTTGGAAACCCCATGGGGCAGTTCTATTCTATCCTATAAGGTTGCCATAAGTCAGAATCAACTCCACAGCAACAGTTTTTCCTAATTTCTTTTTTGTTTACCAGGTTACATTTCAGGTCCAGAAACACTGAAGACACACAGTTCTTTGATCAAGACAGTTTATTCTCAGCCATGTTTCTAGGCTAGCCTCTCTCTGGCTCCTTAGCCTCTGCCCTGCTTAGGCAAGTATTACAAAGCTCCTGTAGTTCTGTTGATAAGTGCCCAGAGGCATCCCATTTTGGTAGTACGGTTTGACATGAAGGCACGCAACCCTAGCTCCATGGACTCCACCAAGTGCTGAAGGCACCTGACTTACCATTAAGCCTCCTCCCTAAATGTACTCTTCTTCCTCATCCTACTGGCCCAGTCATCTCTTGCAAGTCTCCTGGTTCTATGCCACTGTTTCTTGCCATCTTCAGTGTTACAGCGCTCTCTCTCAGTCTCCTAGTTCCAAGAACTCAGAGCAGGGATCCTGGGCCCAAAAGATGTACTCCACTCTTGGCTCTTCTTCCTTGGTAGTGGTTAGATCCTTTCCTCCCACCTCTGGGATGGCTTATTTTAAGCCTTAATTGCATGGTCCCACCCCCACACAAGAGCCATGAATTTTATTTGCCTTATTAGCAAGTTATCTAATTCCCTTAGTGAGCTACAATTAACTTACCTGTATAGTCCCACCTAACCACATGGGTGACAAAAAGGGCCATATAAAGGCAATTCATTGCACCACTATGCCATTGCATGTATATTCATTTTATTTATCCACTCATCTCTTGACAGATATTTGGAGTATGTCTTGGTTATTCAGTGCCATTATAACAGAAATATCACAGGTAGATGGCTTCAACAAACAGAAATTTATTCTCTTGCAGTTTAAGAAGTTAGAAGTACCAGTCTAGGGCACCAACTCCAGAGGAAGTTTTCCCTCTCTGTTGGTCGATGTTCACCCATTTTAAGAGGTGGCATGTGGTCAGAAAATGATGGTGCTGAATGAAGAAATGAAAATTGTATTGAAGGCACAGGCAAAAAACAAGGCTCCAGAAATTGATGGAATATCAATTGAGGTGTTTTAACAAACAGATGCAGCACTGGAAGTGCTCACTCGTCTATGCCAACTTGGAAGACAGCTCTGTGGCCAGTGGAATGGAAAAGATCCATATTTATGCCTATTCTCAAGAAACATGACCTAATCAAATACAGAAATTATCAAAAAATATCATTAATACCACGTGCAATTAAAATTTTGCTAACAGTCATTCAAAAGCAGCTGCAGGAGTATACTGACAAGGAACTGGGAGAAATTCAAGCCAGATTCAGAAGAGGATGTGGTAAGGATACCACTGCTGATGTTAGATCTTGGCTGCAAGTGGAAAATGCCAGAAAGATGTTTTATTGTCTACACACAGGCATCTGACTGTGTGGATCATAACAAATTATGGATAACATTGTGTAGAATGGAAAGTACAAAATACTCAATTGTACTCATGAGGAATCTGTACATGTATCAGGAGGTGGCTGAGAAAACAGTACGAGGGGACCCTACAGTTTAAAACCAGGAAAAGTGTGTGTCACGGTTGTATCCTTCTACCATACATATTCAATACATACATTAAGCAAATAATCTGAGAAGCTGAACTACATGAATGCTAGCGAATATAAGAATCTAATAAAAGTCACTTAGGTTATTAAACCACATTCCATCCCTGCCCCAATTATCACTCTGAAACCAGATTAGGAGGCCTGCACTCCTCTCCCCATCTCTGGGGTAGTAAACTGATTATTCCAAGACCTCAGAGAAACAATGAAATTTTGGGTAATTTATACTGTTTGATAAGATGTAATAGAATTTTGGGACTCCCTGTTACTGTTCTGTGACAATCTTCAGATGCCAATCCTTTCGAAATCTTGCTATAAAAACTGCTGGAATTGTAAGTCAAGTGGACAGTCTTAGAAAAGCTATTCTCACTGTCCCCCAGGTATGCATGCTTATCTGTTAATAAAAGCATTGCTTGAACCCTCCCCGCACTCCCATCTCTTAATTCTAGCTGCAGTGACAGGCAGAACAAACTTGCTTTGGTTTGGCAACATGAAGAAGAATGGGGTATCAGGATTATAGAAAGACTCATTAACAACCTATGATACACAGACAACACAACCCTACTTGCTAAAAGTGAAGAGGACTTGAAACACTTACCGATGAAGACCAAACACCACAGTCTTCAGTATGGATTCCACCTCAATATTAAGACAACAAAAATTCTCACAACTGGACCAGTAAGCACCATCATGATAAATGGAGAAAACATCGAGGTTGTTAAGGATTTCCTTATACCTGGTTAAATAAGTAACACCCATGGAAGCAGAAGTCAAGAAATCAAAAGATGCACTGCATTGGGCACATCTGCTGCAAAAGACCTCTTTTAAAGTGTTGCAAAGTAAAGACATCACCTTAAAAACTAAGGTGTGTCTGACCCAAGCCATGGTATTTTCAAGTGCAACACATGCATGTGAAAGCTAGACAATGAATAACAAAGACAAAGACAGAAGAGGAACTGACATCTTTGAATTATGGTGTTGAAGAAGAATATTAAATATACCATGGACTGCCAAAATGGCAAACAGATCTGTTCTGGAAAAAGTACAACTAGGGTGCTCCTTAGAAGCAAGGAAGGTGAGACTACATCTTATCAACTTTGGACATGTTGTCAGGAAGGATCAACTTGAAGAGACGGACATCATCCTTGGTAAAGTAGAAGGTCAACAAAAAGGAGGAAGACCCTCTATAAGGTGAACAAAACAGTGCCTATAACAATGTGCTTAAGTAAAACAGCAACTGTGGGCATAGCATAGGACCAGGCAGTGTGTTGTTCTGTTATACAAAGAGTTGCTACAGTCAGAAACAACAACAGGGGTTATTTTGATTGTTTCAAAGTAAAGGCAAATTTCTTTTTTTTTTTTATTTAACATGACTGAGTGAAAATGTACATTCACGTATAAATTTACATGCCCACCTGGTATATGCAGCTTCCACTGCTCTCCCTGTCCGGTGACTGCACACTATTCCTCTCCGCTCCATACATGTCTCATCCTCCCAACAACCTCCTTTCCCCTCCTCTCCGTCCACTCCCCTTCCTCCAGCCAGAGGTCAGCAAGATGATATCCTGTAGATGTATAGAACCATAAAGTGCTTCCAATATATGGTCACTCTGCATTGCCAAGTCCAATCCATTCCTGTCTGAAGAGTGGACCTTTGTTATAATTTATAGGCAAGGGCAGCATCAGGGCCGGGGGCCATGCTCTCAGAGGAACCCCAAAACCGCTGGACCATCAATTGAGGTCTTTTAGTGGAGATCTCATGATGCACCCGTTTTTATTCTTGTGTTGTCAGTGAGACTGCTCTCTGTGAGCTCCATCGTGGCTATCACTGGTGGTGGCCGGCCACCATCCGGTTCTTCGGGTCCCAAGTCGATGTAGGCACCCACTCTTGTGGGTCTCTCTGTCTTCTCGGTTGTCTTTACCGCATGTCATTTTGGTCCTCAGTGAGCATCCGTTCCTGCTGAGTTGGGACCACTTGCTGTGTCCTCAGATGGCAGCTTGGCAGCTTTTAAGACCCCAGACACCACTCACCAATGTGGGGTGCAGAGAGCTCTCTTAGCAAAATGTTAGTTGTGTCAATTGGCCTGGAATTCACCTAAGAGCACGGTCCCCCGACCCCTGCTCCAGCTACTCTATCCTTGCAGTATTGAGTCAAGACGGAAGGAGTACTCAAGTTATGCTGAAGTCCACTTAATGTTGTTCTTGTTTCTAATGTGTGCTATCACCGCTTTCTCCCAACTAGATTTCTAGTAACTACCTAAACTAAACCCCTCCCTCCTCTCCCTCCCTCCCACCCTTCCCTTGCAGCTGTCAAAGAGTCTTTTCTTCTATACACAAGTCTGTTTTTGAGGTCTTATCATAGAGGTCTCATACAGTATTTGTCCCTTTGTCGCTGACTACTTTCACTCAACATAATGTCTTCCAGTTGAAACTAGGTTAGGAGATATTTCCTGGAATCATCATTATTCTTTATCATTGTGTAGTGCTCCATTGAGTATATGTACCATAGTTTACCTATCCATTCTTCTATTGTTGGGCATCTGGGTTGACTCCATCTTTTTGCTATGGTGGACTGTGCTGCGGTAAACATTCTGGTGCATGTGTCCGTTGGTGTCAAAGGCCTTGATTCTGTAGGATATATTCCAAGTAGTGGAATTACTGGGTCAAATGGTATATCGATATCCATTTTTTTAAAGAAGTGCCAGATTGCCTTCCAAAGAGGCTGGACCATTTTGCAACCCCACCAACAGTGTAGGAGGGTTCCACTTTCTCCACAGCCTCTCCAGCATTTGTTGTTTTGTGTTTTCTGGATCATGGCCAATCTTGTTGGGGTGAGATGGTATCTCATTGTTGTCTTGGTTTGAATTTCTTTAATAACTAAAGATCGTGAACATGTCCACATGTGTTTTTTTGGCTGCCTGGATCTCCTCTTTAGTGAAGTGTCTGTCCATCTCCTTTGCCCATCGCTTAATTGGATAGTTGATCTTCTTCTTATTGATATTTTGTAGTATCTTATAGATTATGGAGATCAGGCGTCGGTCTGACATAGAGTTGCCAAATATTTTTTCCCATTCTGTGGGTGTTCTTTTAATTCTATTAATAAAGTCTTTGGATGAGCAAAAGTGTTTGATTCTTAATAGTTCCCATTTATCTACTTTCTCTTCTGTTGATTGAGGTTTCTTTGACAGATTTTGGAGTCTATCCTCATTGTGTATTAAGACTTCCATTGTTGTTCCTACCTTTTCTTGGATGAGCGTTATCGTTTTAGGTTTGATATTTAGGTCTTTTATCCAGTTGGAGTTGGTTTTTGTATAAGGTGTAAGATATGGATCTTGATTCAGTTTATTGCAGATGGATAACCAATTTTGCCAGCACCATTTGTTGAAGATACTGTTTTTACCCAGTTTAATGTCTTAGGGCCTTTGTCGAATATCAACTGTTCATAGGCAGATGGTGTCATCTCTGAGGTCTGAATTCTGTTCCATTGATCCATCTGTCTGTTCTTGTACCAGTACCAGGCTGTTTTGACCACTGTGGCAGTGTAATATGTTCTAAGGTCGGGTACCCGCGGCTTCTTCCCTTTCCAAACAAAATTGGTGGTTTGTTTCTCCATCTCATTAAAAAATGATGCTGGAACTCGTAGTGGGATTGCATTATATAAATAAATTGCTTTGGGTAAAATAGACATTTTCACAATGTTAAGTCTTCCTATCCAGGAGCAGGGTAGGTTTTTCCATTTATCTAAGTTTCTCTTAGTTTCTTGTAGTAAGGGCTTGTAGTTCTCTTTGTAAAGGTCTGTTGTTTCTCTGGTTAGACTACTTCCTAGGTACCTTATCTTCTCAGCGGCTATCGTAAATGGTATTGATTTGATAATTTCTCCCTTAACAGTCTCATTGTTGGTATAAAGGAATCCTACTGATTTACTTATGTTTATCTTGTATCCTGAGACTTTGCTGAACTCTTCTATCAGTTTGAGTAGCTTACTTATAGATTCCTTAGGGTTTTCTGCATATACAATCATATCATCTGCAAACAGGGAGATTTGAACTTCCTCTTTGCGAATGCAGATGCCCTTTATTTCTTGGTCTTGTCTAATTGCTCTGGCTAGAACTTCTAGCACAATGTTGAATAGGAGAGGTGAGAGTGGGCATCCTTCTCTAGTTCCTGATCTCAAGGGAAAGTCTTTCATTCTCTCTCCATTCAGGATGATGTGGGCAATTGGCTTTGTATAAATGGCCCTCATTGTATTGAGGAATTTGCCATCTATGCCCATTTTGCTAAGAGTTTTTAGCATGAATGGGTGTTGGACTTTATCAAATGCCTTTTTGGCATCTATGGACAAAATCAGGTGATCCTTGTCTTTTGTGTTATTTATGTGGTTAATCACATTGATTGTCTTTCTGATGTTGAACCAGCCTTGCATCCCTGGTATGAATCCCACTTGGTCATGGTGGATTATTTTCTTGATATGTTGCTGTATTCTATTGGCAAGAATTTTGTTGAAGATTTTTGCATCTAGATTCATGAGTGACATCAGTCTGTAGTTCTCTTTCTTTGTTTAGTCTTTCCCTGGCTTAGGTACCAGGGTTATGCTGGCTTCATAGAATGAGTTTGGGAGTACTCCAACCTTTTCTATACTGTAAAATAGTCTCATTAGTATATAACTCTTCTCTATTAGTATATAACTCTTAGTATATAACTCTTCTCTAAATGCTTGGTAGAATTGTGCAGTCAAGCCATCTGGGCCTGGACATTTTTTTGTAGTCAGTGTTTTGATGACATTTTTAATCTCTTCCTTTGTGATGTGATGGGTTTTTTAAGTTGTTCTGCTTCACGTTGTGATAATTTGGGTAGGTGGTATGAGTCAACGAATTTGTCCATTTCCCCTAAGTTTTCAAATTTGTTACAGTACAGTTTTTCATAGTATTCTGTTATGATATTTTTTATTTCTGTTGCATCTGTGGTGACAACTCCCCTCTGATTTCTAGTTTGGGTTATTTGTTTCCTTTCCTGCTTTTCTTTAGTAAGTTTAGCCAGTGGTTTGTCAATTTTGTTGATCTTTTCAAAAAACCAGCTTTTGGTTTTTTCAATGTTTTCAGTTGTTTTTCTGTTCTCTAATTCATTTAGCTCTGCTCTAATCTTTATGATCTCATTTCTTCTGGTGCCCGAGGGGGTCCTCTGTTGTTCTCTTTCTACTTGTTCAAGCTGTAGAGTTAGTTCCTTGATTTGGTTTCTTTCTTCTTTCCAGATGTGTGCATTTATGTAGACAAACAGACCTCTGAGCACTGCTTTGGCTGTACGCCATAGGTTCTGGTAGGAAGTGTTTTTGTTCTCATTGGGAGCCATGAATTTCTTTATTTCATCCTTTATTTCCTCTATATCCCATGTTTTTTCGAGCAAGATATTGTTCAGTTTCCAAGAGTTCCACTTTCTATCTATGTTTTTTCTGCTATTTATTTCAACTTTTATGGCATTATGATCTGAGAAGATGCTTTGCAGTAATTCAGTGGTATGGAATTTGTTGAGCATTGCATTATGGCCTATCACATGGTCAATTCTGGAGAATGTTCCATGTGCACTGGATAACAAGGTGTAGTTGTCTGCTGATGGGTGGAAAGTTCTGTATATATCAATGAGGTTTAGTTGGTTAATTGTGTCAATGAGGTCTTCTGTATCTTTACTGAGCTTTTTTCTAGATAATCTGTCTAGTAATGAGAGTGGAGTGTTAAAGCCTCCCACTATTATTGTGGAGTCATCTAACTTTCTTTTGAGTGTAGTCAGTGTTTCTTTGATGTACTTAGGTGCTCTGGTATTAGGTGCATAAATATTTAATATAGTTAAGTCTTGCTTGTGTACTGAACCTTTCAGCAATAAATAGTGTCCATCTTTGTCCACGATGGTGGATTTGACAATAAAATTGATTTTGTCTGAGATTAGAATTGCCACCCCTGCTCTTCTATGCTCATTGTTAGCTTGATATATATTCTTCCATCCTTTAATTTTCAGTTTGTTCCTATCTTTAGGTCTCAAGTGAGTTTCTTGTAGACAACATGGGTCATGTCTTTTGATCCAAGATGACACTTGGTGTGTCTTTACTGGAGCATTCAGTCCATTCACATTCAATGTAATTATTGATAGGTATGTATTCACTGCTGCCATTGTGATGTTTATTTTTATGTTGATGTTTTCTCTGTTGTTCTTATTAGTCTGTTCTCGGACATTCTTTTTTGTGAGTTGATTTTTCACCTTTTTCAGAGCTGGTTTTGTAGTTGTTGAGACTCGTGTGTTACATTTCTTGAAATGGTATGATACCTTTTTGTTGTGCTTTACAGCTGCCGCTATGATCCCCCTTAATAAACTATATATAAACCAGTTTTAATTACTACCAGTCTTGTCATCTTCCTCTCCATCTGGAAGAACTGTAACAACTGTAGTACATCCCTCTTTTTATTATGATGACACCATAGTTTTCATGGTGATCACTGGATTGCTTCTTTCTGCATGAAAGCTGTGACTCACTTTGGAACCTTCCCTAAAAGAGTATTGAGTAGTATGTCATTCTAAAATATAAAGTTAGTGGTTTCGTTCTTCTAAGCCAAAGCCAAGAACTTCTTTCAGTATTTCTTGTAGTTTGGGTTTGGTTGTTACAAAGTCTCAGCGTTTCTGTTTATCTAGGAATGTCTTCATTTCATTTTCATATTTGAAAGATAGTTTTGCAGGATATATAATTCTTGGTTGGAAGTTCTTCTCCTTCAAGGCTTTGAATGTGTCATGCCATTGACTCTGTGCCAGCATGGTTTCTGCTAAGAAATCTGATGAGAGCCTACAGGGTTTCCCTCTGAATTTTAGCTTTGCCTTGGGTCTTGCTGCCTTTAAGAGTTGCTGCTTATGTTTCATTTGGTTAAGCTTGATTATAATATGTCTTGGAGTGTTTCTTCTGAGATCCATATTGGGTGACGTACGATATGCATGTGAGATGTCTATATTCTCTTCCTTCATGATTTCTGGGAAATTTTCTTTCAGCAGCTCAGCAACGATTCTCTCTGTGTTCTCAGATGTCTCACCCTGTTCATGGACTCCAATTAATCGCATGTTGTTCCTCTTAATAGAGTCCCACATGCTTCTTAATGTTTCTTCATTTTTCTTGTTTCTTTTTTCTGATTTCTGCTCATAGACGCTGGCATCAGTAGCTCTGTCTTCCAAGTCAGAAATTCTTTTCTCTATTTGTTCCATTCTATTTTCTTGGCTTTGGATGGAAGTTTCTATGTCTTTGATTTTGTTCTTGATCTGCTGGAATTCAGAGTACTGGTGTTCCATTAGATCGAACAGCTTGCTTAATTTTTCATTTTGTTCTGCTGCATTTTGTATAAGGTCTAGAAGGGCTCTGTATATAATCATTTTGTATTCACTTTCTGATGCTTTCATAAAAGTTTCTTCATCTGGAAAACTCCTTGGTTGCTTTGTTTGGGAGCCTTCTGAAGCCATGGGTGATTTCTTGTATGCCACAATTGTCTGTTGCTTTTTGGGTCCCATGTGAGTATGTAGAGGCTGGAAGAGGTACTGTGAGGATGGATTGCAAATGTTCCTCTAGGCTGTCTTCAAATGTAAAGCAAAAGGTATCTGAGTACTTCACAAGTCAGTTAGGTTTTCAGGTGTAGAGGTCCCTCTTCTAAACTGACAAAGTAAGTGCCATTATATCCAACCCCAGATGATAACAAACTAGTTCAGAATACAGCAATGCTACTGCCCTGTTGGCTTCTGCTGACAGGGCCTAGCCTTAGGCGGCACTGCGTTGAGTACTGCTTTTGTGATAGAAAAGCGCTCCCTTGTGGGCAAGCTCTGGCTCCCAAGCTAAGAATTAGGTCCAGCTGTGGCCACCGTATCCACGATGGCGTCCTCCACTAAGGCAGCAGACAGAGGGGCTAAACATGCTGAGAGCTAGTGATTCCTCTGCTTCTGTTGCAGGGCCTGCAATGATGGTGGCACTGGGAAAATTACTGCTTTTCTGTCGGAGAAGCGCTGTCCCGTTTGCAGGCGCTGGCTCCCAGGCTAAGAATCAGGTCCTGCTAAAATCTCAGTACCAACATGGCGTCCCGCACATTGCGGAATTCCATACAAACCCCCCTGATGCCGACATAAAACGAAAGGCTCAAAGTGGCTAGATTAACAGAGTCCTAAGCCTGGCTCTCAAAATATGGGAATTTCGCCTGCCTATCCCCCCAGCAGCACTTGTGAGTCTAGCTGCTATGCAACACCCAGCTCCACCTGCTGGCCAGGACAGAGAAAGAAAAAGTCCAAATGGTGTGTTTACCTTCTGTCCGTGAGAGCCAGGGCTAGCCCGAGGAGTGGGAGTCACCGAAAGAGAGGAGGTTTTTCGCTCAGTGGTATGAAGTCCCATTTAACAGCCCTGTGCTGTGTCCTGAGGCTGATTAGGTGATCAGAAGGCTCCGTTTGATTATCAATTCAGGTCTTAGTTTCCAGAGGGATATAAGGAGACGTGTGGTTAGTCCGCCATATTGAATCCGCCCCCCCCTGATATATAATTCTTAATTGGCATGTTTTTTCCTTCAAGGCTTTATATATGTCATCCTATGGCAGTTGGCTTGGCTGGCATGCCCTTCTTGACTGCATGGCTTCTGCTGAATAATAAGAGTGTAGTCTTATTGGTTCTCCTTTGTAGGTGACTCTTTATCCCTAGCTGCTCTTAACATTCCCTCTTTATCTCCGTTTTCGCCAAGTTTGATTGTTATCTTCATGACTCTCTTTTGCGATCCACCTTGTACAGGTTTCGATGAGTATCTTTGATAGGTATCTTCTTATCCTACATGATCCCAGGGAAATTTTCTTCAAATAAATATTCAATAATCCTGTTTGTATTTGCTGTTATCTCCCTCCTCACCCCTGGTTCTATTACTCTAAGCACCTACAGGTTATTTATCTTGATAAAGTCCCACATAATTCTTAGAATTTCTTCAATTTTTTTTTATTATGATTGAGTAAAAATGTACATTCTCATATAAATTTGCATGCCCACCTATATGCAGCTCCTACTGCTCTCCCTGTCTGGTGACAGCACACTCTTCTATGCTCCAAGCATGTCTTATCCTCCTAACAACGTCCTATCCCCTCCTCTGGACCCACACCCCACCTCCAGTAAGAGGTCAGCAGGATGACATCCTCTAGATGCATAGAACCATAAAGTGCACACATGATACGGTCACTCTGTGTTGCCAAGTCCAACTCATTACTGTCCAAAGAGTTGACCTCCATTATGATTTCCGGACAGGGGCAGCATCAGAGCCAGAAGCCATGCTCCCAGGGGAACCAAGAGGCCCCTGGACCATCAACTGTGGTCTTTTAGTGGAGATCTCAGGGTGCACCCCTTTTTATTCTTGGGTTGCCAGTGAGACTCAACTGTGTGAGCTCCATCATAGCTATCACTGGTGGTGGCTGGGCACCATCCGATTCTTCTGGTCACAAGTTGATGTAGTCACCCACTCATGTGGGTTGCTCTGTCTTCTGGGTTCTCATTCCCCCATGTTGTTCTGGTCCTTGGTGGTCATCTCTTCCTGCTGAGTTTGGACTATTTGCTGCACCCTCAGATGGCAGCTTGGCAGCTTTTAAGTCCCCAGATGCCACTACTGATGTGGGGTGCAGAAGGCTCTCGTAGCAAAATGCTAGTTGTGCCAATTGGCCTTCATTCCCATGAAAGCATGGCCCCCAGCCCCCTGCCCGAACTACTCTGTCTTTGCAATATTGGGTTAAAATGGGAGGAGTAATCATGTTATGTTGAAGTCCACTCATTATTGATCTTCTTTCTAATGTGTGCTGTCACAGATTTCAGCCAACTAAATTTCTACAAAGTATCTAATCTATACCCTCCCCTGCCACCCTCCCTCCCTCCCCACCCTTGCAGCCATCAAAGAGTCTTTTCTTCTATACATGAGTCTATTTTAAAGTTCTTATCATAGGAGTCTCATACAATATTTGTCCTTTTGTCACTGCTTTAACTCAGCATAATGTCCTCCAATTGAAACCAGGTTATGGGATTGTCATGGGTTGAATTGTGTCCCCCCAAAAATATGTGCAGCTGTGTGGCTGGGACATGATTCCTAGTATCTTGTGACTGTCCTCCATTTTGTGGTTTCACTGAACTGTATGCTAAAGGGGCTGTAAATTCCTGCATAGGATTACTTCCTTGCTCTGCTGTAGGGGGAGTTTCCCTGGAGTATGGCTTGCCCCACCCTTAATGCTTTTAGCTTGCAAGGAATAAAAGGAAAAAGAAACAAAGGACAATTTGAGAACCTCGCTACCATCAAGAAATCTGCACTGGGAGAAGAGCGCATTCTTCAGACTTGAAGTTCCTACACCAAAATGCTCCCTGGACAAAGACTGATGCAATACCGGACTTTCCTCCAGAGCCGACAAGGGGAAAGCCTTCCCCTGGAGCGGACACCCTGAATATGGACTTGCAACCTACCAGACTGTGTAAGAATAAATGTTCCTTTGTTAAAGCCATCCACTCTGTGGTATTTCTGTTAGAGCAGCCCTAGCTGACTAAAACAGGGATGTTCCATAAAATCATCATTGTTCTTCATCATTGCATTGTCTGTGTTTTTGTTGATTTTTTTTCTAAACGATCCATCCAATATTGAGAGTGGAGTGTTGAAGGCTTCCAGTATTATTGTGATCTATCTCATTTTGGAGTGTAGTCAATGTTTCTTCAATGTATTTAGGTGCTCTAATATTAGGCGCATAAATATTTAATATTGTTAAGTCCTGGTTATGTACTGAATCTTTCAGCAATAAATAGTGTTCATCCTTGTCCATGATGGTGGATTTTACATTAAAATCTATTTTATCTGAGATTAGAACTGTCATGCCTGCTCTTCTTTGTTCATTGTTAGCTTGATGTATATTCTTCCATCCTTTAATTTTCAGTCTGTTCATATCTTTAAGGCGAGCTTCCTGTAGGCAACATATGGACGGGTGGTGCCTTTTGATCCAAGGTGTCACTCAACGTCTCTTTATTGGAGTATTCAGTCCATTCAAATTTAATGTAATTATTGATAGGTATGTGTTTAGTGCTGTCATTGTGATATGTTTATTTCTGTGTTGATGTTTTCTGTGTTGTTCTTATTAATCTGTACTGGGACATTCTTCTTTATGAGTTGAGTTTTCACCTTTTTCATGGGTTGGTTTTGTGGTTGTTGAGACTCTTGTAATACGTTTCTTGATTTGATATGTTGCATCTTTATTGTGCTTTATGGCTGCCCCTATGATCTCCCTTAATAAACTATGTATAAACCCAATTTTAATTATTACCAGTCTTATTAACTTCCTCTACATCTGGAAGGGCTATAATGACTGTAGTACATCCCTCTTTTTGATATGATGACATCATTGCTTTCACAATATGGTCACTGGATCATTTCTTTGACTATTATAGCTTTGACTGAGTTTGGAGCCTTCTCTAACTGAGCAGGTTTCTGGGTCCTGTATTTGCTTCTAAAATATAAAGCTAGTGGTTTTGTTCTTCTAAGCCAAGAGAGTCTTTCAATATTTCTTGCAGCTTTGGTTTGGTTTTTACAAAATCTCTGAGTTTCTGTTTATCTGCAAATGTCTTAATTTCATTTTCATATTTGAAAGATAGTTTTGCAGGATATAGAATTCTTGGTTGGAAGTTATTCTCCTTCAAGGCTTTAAATGTGTCATACCACTCTCTCCACACCAACATTGTTTTGGCTGAGAAATCTGATGAAAGCCTACAGTGTTTGCCCCTGAATGCTAGCTTTGGTTTCAGTCTTGCTGCCTTTAAGAATTTCTGCTTATGTTTCATTTTGTTAAGCTTGATTATAATATGTCTTGGGTCTTTCTTTTGAGATCTATATTGAGTGGTGTTCAATATGTATCTTGGATATCTATATTCTTTTCTTTCATAATTTCTGGGAAGTTTTCTGTCAGCAGTGCAGCAACAACACTCTCTGTGTTCTCAGGTATCTCGCCCTGTTCAGGAGCTGCAATTAATTGTAGATTGTTCCTCTTAAGAGTCCTACATGTTTCTTTATGCTTCTTCACTTTTCTTGTTTCATTTTCTGATTTTTCCTCATATATGCTGGAGTCAGTAGCTGTGTCTTCCAAGTCAGAAAGTCTATTTTCCATTTGTTTCATTCTGTTTTCTTGGCTTTCAATTGAAGCTTCTATGTCTTTGATTTTGTTCGTGATCTGTTGGATTTCAGAGAACTGGTGTTCCATCGGATTGAACAGCTTGCTTCATTTTTCATTTTGCTCTGCTACATTTTGTATAAGGTCTAGGAGGGCTCTCTATATAATCCTTTTGTCTTCACCTTCCAATAGTTTCAGAAAGGATTCTTCATCTGGGAGGTTCTTCGGTTCTTCTAAAGCCATGGGTGATTTTTCATTACTGTTTTCTCCAGATTTTGTTACTGTTGGGGCATCATGTGAGTCAATAGAGGCTGGAAGAGATGCTGTGTGGATGGATCACAGTTGTTTCTCTAGGCTGTCTTAGAATGACCACTTCCACAGTCAGTCAGTTTTTCAGATGTACAGGTCCCTCTTCCCAGCTGTCAAAATAAGCACCTTTATATCCAACCTCAGACGTTATACACTAGTTCAAAATACAGAAAGGCTACTTCCCTGTTGGCTTCTGCTGCTGGGCCCCAGCCATAGGCAACACTGTAAAATACGGCTTTTCTGCCAGAAAAGTGAACTCCTCTAGGCAGGTGCTGCCTCCCAGCATAGGAACTAGGTCTAGCAGGGGCCTTTTTATGGGTGCATCTGCCTCCCAATGGAACAAGAAGGTGTCCTACAAAAGCTTCCCACCTGCATTGGTACAGCCTACTCAATGCAGAGGTGGAAAGACAGGCCAAAGGTGCCGAGATGCACAGAGTCCAAAGCGAGGCTCTCAAAATGTGACAATTTCGCCCACCGATCCCACCAGCAGTGCACCTGAGATTAGCTGCTGGTCAAGTCCCAGCTCTGTCCGCTGGTTAACACAGAGAAAAAAAGTTAAAACGGTGAGTTACCTTTGGTCTATGAAAGCCAGCATTCAACCAGAGTTGGGGGTGGTAGAAGAGAGGAAATTTTCCATTCAGTGGTATAAGTCCAAATTCAGGGCCCTATACTGTGTCCTAGGGCTCACTAGGTGTCCACAAGGCTCTGTTTAATTATCAATTCAGGTCTTAGTTTCCAGAAGGATTTAGGGAGACATGTGCTTAGTCTGACATCTTGACTCCACCCTGATTTCTTCAATTTTTAAATAATTCTTTTATCTTATTTTTCCTCATATATATTGGTATCAAGTGCTTCATCTGAACTGTCACTAATTCTGACTTCTATTATCTCAATTCTGCTCACATGACTTTCTACTGAGTTGTCTAATTCTGAAATTTTATAATTAATCTTCTGAATTTCTGTTTGCTTTTTTTCTATGAATTCTAGCAGCCTGTTAAATCTATCATTATGTTCTCTAATCTTTTTAAGTTACACTGTGCTGTATCTGTGCACTTTTTGGCCTGTTCTGTGTTTTGCCTTATATTTTCAAGAGCTCTATATACCAATCTTTTGTATCCTGCCTCTGGTAATTCCAGGAAGTTCTCTTCACGTGGAATGAATTCTTTATTTCTTTGTTTTAAGAAATTTTTGAAGCCATCGTGATCTGCTTCTTTATGTGATTTGATACTGACTTTGGTCTCTGACTTAACAATCAGTTACTGTATTTATTTACTTTATGTTTGCTTACTACAAGGTCTGATAATTAAGTTCACAAACTCATCCTAGAAAAAGTGCCACATACCTCATTGCTGAGTATCACCATGGTCACCTTCACAGTATTCCCCTTGGGAAGCTATGCACCAATGCCAGCATACAATGAGCAATGCAGTGGGCTGACAGTAACTTCTGAGTGTCTGTGAGGGAAGTGTGTCTCAGCTCCTTTAGAGTGCACAGGTGAATGGCTTTCATAGATGGACTATGGGCACCCAATGCTGTTAGCTGTAAGGACTGAAAGCCACCACTTACTCTTGGACCCCTGTCTTGGGTGGCTAACTGGCATGAGTGGAGTCACCAATCCTCAGGCCTCTTCTGTGTGGAGGAGGGACTCTGCTTAGTAGGCAATGTGGTGTCAAATGTGACAAAGCTAATACAGTGAAACTGGGGATCAGGTATATATTCTGCTGTACTATGCTGATAAGGGCCTACACAGGTCTATGCAGTCATGAGAAACATTGAAATTCTGTGGACCCCTTATACCTGTGCCTAAGCAAAACAACTGTTTCTCTTCTGAGTTTTCAGCTTCCAGAAGCCAGCAGATTATTTGTTTATGTATGTTCATTTGTTCCCTCTCCAAGGCTAGGAGAATGGCTCAGGGTGCTTAAGGGGTCCTACTGCAGGCCAGGGAATACATCTGTCTCTGAAGCTGGTTCAGATCCAGTGCAAAGTAAGAGGAAAGCAAGCAAATGGGAGAAAGATTTATTCCAAAGGAGTGTTTTTGGACCTGTGTGGTAGGTGAAGTGTAAATACTTACCTTTTGCCAACTGAGTGCTACTTTTCACCAATTTTGTAGACATGAATGATCTCTCCACTGCACAGTGTCTCCTAACATGCACAATTTGTCCCTAACTCCACTGCTTGCCTCACTGCATTTGTAGTAGTGGATCTGGCCTGCGGGGTGCTGGTTATTATTGGGTCAGGTCTGGTAACTCCTTGCTGTTCCTGAAACTTCTCTTCTTCCTCCTGCCCACTCAGTCTAATTCCTCAACTTTGCCTTTGGTATTCAGTGCTCCTAGAATGTCATGTATAATTGATTCACATGTATATAAATATAGATATATATTTTTGGTAAGAAGGAACACAGAAGTATCTCACTACTCCACCTTCTTGGCCCTGCCTCCTTTCATTTATTTTTTGTCAATCACTTTTCTTTTGTTTTTATAGATCTGAGTTTCTGACCTATATAATTTTACTTCTCTCTGAAGAAATTCCTTGAATATTTCTTGTAAGGCAGATCTACTGGTGACAATTCCCTTAGCTCTTATTTGTCTTAAAGATAATCTTGCTGTATACAGAATTCTAGGCTGCTGGGTCCCCCCCAACATTTTAGATGCTTCATTCTGTTCTATTTCATTCTTGCTTGCATCATTTCTGAAGAGAAATTCAAAGTAACTCATTCTTGTTCCTCTATAGGGAGTTTTTGCCCCCTTCTGGCTTCTTCTTGAGTTTTTCTTTGATTTCAGGCAGTTTAAATATGATACACTTAGGTTTAGATTTTCATCCTGCTTGGTGTTCTCTGAGCTTCCTGGACCTGTGACTTGGTGTCTTGTTAATAATTTTATAATCGCTACCTCTCAGATCTCAGCTTCAACATCTACCTAGGCAGTTTCATTTTTTGAGTTAATGGTTCTGCCTAGCGAACCATCCTTCTTTTTCTGATTAAAAAAAAAAAAATCAATTTTATTAGCCTACTTCCTGCCAGGAGAAGTAGGTGTCTCTTTTGAATCAGGTGAGAGCCTTCTGCCCCCTGGTCTTAAAAGGGGAAATCAACATAGATAGCCAGGATCAATTCTTTACAGAATTAACTCCTCACTTGTTTTTTTTCTCTTTTCTTAAAATTCCTGGCTTCCTTTACCTGGCCCAGGAAATCACACATTAAAACAGACAGGAGCCACTGAGATAATAAGCTTTGCAGTTTTTACAGCTTCTTTAGATACAGCAGATAAGTGGGGAGGCAAGTGAAGATGCTAAATGGAAGTGCCAGGTGAGCCACGCACTGAGTGGAGGGGCCCATAAAGGTGCCAGTGGGGACCCTCTGTCTTAGCTGACAACTGAGTGTTTCCTGGACATCAGATCAGATGCAACCTGCTCTGGGACCAGTGTCCCTACCAAACTGCTTTCACTGTTCTCTTAACCCAGTCTCTATGCTTGTGTGGCACATAGCGTCTCCTTTAAAACCCCTGATTTTGCTTAAGTGTCTTGAACAGGCTTTGGTGGCTAGAATCCTTCCATTTCCTATGTTTGGTAGCACACAGAAATAAAACATTTGACCACTCACCCAAATATCTGTCTGAGAGATTAGCTTTTTTACAGGGTAGGTATT
Organism: Heterohyrax brucei; assembly: GCA_028571685.1. Lineage (NCBI taxonomy): Eukaryota > Metazoa > Chordata > Mammalia > Hyracoidea > Procaviidae > Heterohyrax > Heterohyrax brucei. The sequence goes on from CM053152.1 coordinate 46,544,131, forward strand.
GAGAATCCAGAGCCTTGTCTGGTAACACTTTCATCGTGTACTTTCTCAGACCTTTCTGATGCAAGCTGGCAGTGTTTCTGCTGATACAATTTTCTCAAGAACCTTGTAGGCTTTGCATGGATTTCATGTGGTTCAGGCCATGAGATAAAAGGATTCTGAACAGATTTTAAAATTTCTTTTCTATTGGTGGCTTCTCAGCAGATGGTTGAAGGACAACAGCCTTAGACTTTTAGATACCCTCTGTGGTTTGATTGAGGTCTATGATGCACACTCTTAATATCTTGTGGCTGAGTATTCTGATCTTTTGATGTTTCAGAGTTTTCACCTAAAGGATGTACTATCACAGCCTTTTTTCTTGCAATACTTTCAACAGCCCTTTCTGAATCTTAACATTTTTTGCTAAATCAAGTCCTGGTTCCTTTTTTTCAGCAGCTTTTCCTTGAAATTATTTTTTCACTCTTGCAGTTTAGTATAAGCAGCAAGAACAAACCAATGCTCCTGATTAAGTCTTCATTTGAATCTATTCTCCCTATGCCTTATAATTAACCCTTCAATTATGATAATTTTGTTGCTTTCTTCCATTTCCTTCCTGCTCAATCAATTCTTTTTACATTTCTCCTTTTTGTTTTTTTTCATTTCTGTTTCCAGTATTTAAATGCCTAATCTAAGAGTATTTTGCATATCCTCAAATACTTGTTCATGTATTTTAATTGTTTGGAGTTCAGGCTTAATAGCTTTGTTCCTGCTTCATATCTATTTTAAGGAGAAAATTTTCCTCAGTTATTTGACACAAATTTCATTTCCTGATTTCAGCAATGGTTCTTTATGGGTTTTACTGCTCATTTTGTGATTCTGTGGTGTGTAACAAAATTTATAGTTTAATGATGCCTGTTCCTGTCCGCCTAATGAACTCCATGTACTTTAACAGGATTTCCTTTCTGGGTGAGGAAAAGGTTGAGAATTTTTCATATTTTCTTTTATTCTTCCTTTTGAGTCGGCTCCGACTCGACGGCACTTGGCTTGGCTTTACCATCTAAATGCCTTCTTCCTTCTCTTTTTCATATTTTCTCCCCCAGAAGGTATACATTTGGAATATTGTTCCTTTAAATCATACTTGCTCCTTTAAGACAATACTATTCCTTTAAAATGGTACCTACTATGAAATAATTTTTAGGTAGTTCTGCTCTTATCTGCTCAGTTGTTGTTGTTGCTACTGTTATTTTTAGGTTCAGATAGTTTTAATCTTTCTGTCGGTCACTCAAACTATCTCTTAGACTTCCTTGCTAGTCTAATTTTGGGTCTGCCTTTGCCTGCCGCAGGACCTCATGGAAGTGCAGAAGTGCCATAGGGACAGATGGGGTCTGGTGTGCTGGGATCTGCTGCTTTTTCTCTTTTTACTCAAAGGTGATTTTCACATTTAGTATTCTTTGTCTCCAAGCAATGTAACAGGACAAAAATCTGTATAAGAATCAAGACACAGGATAATCTGTGGTCTTGGGGGTTAGATCCACCCCTGCTCAACTCTACAAGATCATCTCTAAAACTCATCACTTGTAAACACACCCTGATGTTTCATGCCTTATTCACTGTTCTAGGCACCAGGGAAAACAACACAAAGTCTCTGCTCTCATGACGCTTCTGTTGTAGAAAAGAGACAAATTTTAAAAGCAACCAGATAAATACACTATATTGAGCAGTGACAACAACTCTGAGAATTAGAAACAAAAAACAATAGGGAAATAGAAGAGTGATAGTATTAGAATAGACAGTTATTAGAATGCTATTTAGGGTAAGCTTCTCAGATGTTGTGATATTTAATAAAAAATCTGAATCAAGTGAGGAACAGACACATTAAGGGTGTAGAGCAAGTTGACTCCAGGCAAGACAATTCTAGAAAACTGCAAAGGCCTTCAAGCAGAGTAAAAACAACATAAAAATACAGATGAGGACCTATCATAAATCGACTTGCAGGTTGTGACAGAGAATATGGATTTTATTACGAATGTGATAAAAAAGCATTGTCATGGATTAAACTGTTTCCACCCAAAATATGTGTCAACTTGGTTAGGCTACCATTCCAAGTACTACCTGGTTGTCCTCCATTATGTGATTGTAACTTTATGTTAAAGAAGATCAGAGTAGGACTGTAACACCTACTAAGGTCACACCCCTAATCCAATGTAAAGGGACTTTCCCTGGAGTGACCTGTACCCTCTTTTATCTCTTTAGAGATAAAAATGAAAGAGAAGCGAGTGGAGGGGGGAACGTTACACCACCAAAAAAGCAGTATGGGAGCAGAGCATATCTTTTGGACCAGGGGTCCCTTTTGTGGAGAAGTACCTAGTCTGGTGGAAGCCTGATGAGAAGGTTGACAGAGAGAGAAAGCCTTTTCCTGGAGCCGGCACCTTGAATCTGGGCATTTAGCTTACCAGTCAATGACAGAATACACTTCTTTTAGTTGAAGTCATTCACTTGTATTTCTGTTACAGCAGCACTAGACGTCTAAGACAGAGTTTGGTATCAAGAGAGTGGGGTGCTACTCTAATAGGTATCTAAAATGTAGAAGCAGTTTTGAAACTATGAATGGATACAAGATTTAGAAGCAAATGAGAGCTATTAATACCAGAGAAAGTGCAAATGGTGACAAACAGTAGCAGAGGCAGCAGCAGTGAACTCACAGCTGCAGAACCAAGAGACCAACACTAGACAGCACTGCAGTTGACTCACAGAGTGAGATGCCTAGTGCCTGTACACAGGGTGATTCCTGGAAGACTGGGGTGCATCCAGATGCGTACTGATGGAGCTACTGAGCTTTGAAATACTTGCCCCAGCAGGACAGATGCAAGAGTGAGGCCCAAGGCCCTAAGAATGCAGAAGCTGAAGAGACAAGGTACATAAGAAGACGAGCAGCCTCAGTCTCAAAAGATAAGGCTATGACCTCTGAGGTTTCAGAGGGTGGAGCCCTGGCTTCTGGTGTTTTTAAGAGTGAAATTTCCACTCAGATGGACTAGAAGAATGGCACAAAAGCAGAGGCAGCCAAGTTGCTGTCCCAGTGGGCCTGGAAGGCAGAGCTGAAGCCCAGGGCTGAGGAGTCCCCACGCAGAATCTGGAAATTGTGGGCAATACCTAGAGTCTAGAGGGCAAAGCTATTGTATAAAATGTCTTAGAGAACAAAAGATTATTTTCAAAGCCTTGAGGGCTACTATAATGTGTTCTGTTGACTTGCCTAATGCTTGTTAGCCCTTCTTTTTCCCTAGTTTTCCTGATGTGTAATGGAAATGTCTAGCTTCTGTCTATTCTGCTATTGTATCTTTGGACAAGATAAACTATATTCCAGATTTTGTAGATAAAGAGGAAGTTTTGGATTTTGGACTTGGAGTTAAGACTTGCTATGTTTTTGCATTTTGCAAGGATGTCACTTTGAGGGGGAATGTTATGCACTGAATTGTGTCCCACAAAATTATGTGTCAACTTGGTTAGGCCATGATTCCCAGTATTGTCTGGTTGTCTTCTGACATAGATTGAATTGTGTCCTCCCAAAAATGTGTGTAGCCACATGGCTGGGCCATGATTCCCGATATTTTGTGACTGTTCTCCATTTTGTGATTTTCCAGTGCTGTATTTTAAAGGATTAAGGTGGGACTGTAAATCCCTTCACAGGATTACCTCTCTGCTCCATTGTAAAGGGAGTTTCCCTGGAATGTGGCTTGCCCCACCCTTAATCCTTTCATCCTACAAGAGATAAAAGGAAAGAGAAGCAGGGAAAGAACTGGGAACCTCACACCATCAAGAAAGCAGCACTGGGAGAAAAGCACGTCCTTCAGACCAGAGTTGCCTGCACCAAGATGCTCCCTGGACAAAGACTGATGCAATACCAGACTTTCCTCCAGAGCTGACAAGAGGGAAGCCTTCCCCTGGAGTGGACATCCTGAATTTGGACTTATAGCCTACCGGACTATATTAAGAATAAACATTCCTTTGTTAAAGCCATCCACTTCTGTCAGAGCAGCACTAGCTGACTAAAATATCCTCCATTTTGTGACTGTACTTTTACATTAAAGAAGATTAGAGTGGGATTCTAACACCCCTACTCAGGTCACATTCCTAATCCAATGTAAAGGGAGTTTCCCTCAGGTGTGGCCTGTACCGTCTTCTATCTCTCAAGAGATAAAAATGAAGGGGAAGTGAGCAGCGAGACAGACCTCCTATACCTGGGGTCCTGTGCTGAGAAGCTCCTACTCTAGGGGAAGATTGATGAGGCTGACAGAGAAAGTCTTCCTCTGGAGCTGATGTCCCGAATTTAGCCTAGTGGACTATGGGAAAATAAGCTTCTCTTCGTTAAAGTCGTTCACTTGCGGTATTTCTGTTATAGCAGCACTAGATGTCTACAACAGGCATTGAAACCCAGTTTTCAGCCTGCCTAGCTGCCTTTCTTCTCCTGTTTATCTTGCTAACTCCTATTTGTCTTTCAAAATCTAACATCACTTCTTCTGGAAAACATTCCTTGATTCCTCAGGTAAGATCCATCCTCTCTTCCTCTGTGCTACCTCTGAGAAATAATAGATTACTGATTTCCTTTAACACTTCCTAGTTGCTGTTGAGTCGATTCCAACTTACGCAGTTCCCATGTGTACCAGAGCAGAACTGTGCCCACAGGATTTTCAAGGCTGTGACTTTTCAGCAGCAGATTGCCAGGCTTGTTTTCCGAGGTGCCCCCGAGCGGGTCTAACCACCAACCTCTCTGTTGGAAGTGGAGCACTTAACCATTTTTACCACCCTCCTCAAATCCAGACCTGTTGCTGTGCAGTCTATTAAATCATAGTCACCCTACCCTATGGGACAGAGTAAAAGAGTCCCGTAGTGTTTCCAATCTTAACAAATCTTTATGAAGCAGACTGCCACATTTTTCTCCCGATTGGTGTGTTCCAACCACTGACTGTAACAGCCCAGCGCTTAACTACTGCCTCATCAAAGCACCTCACTACCCTTCTAGAAGCCTAGTATTTTTACTTTTTCACAGATTATCTTTTTCTTCTCTGTAGCCCAAGGGTCTAGCACAGCGGTAAGTGCTAAGTAAATGTCCCATAAAGGAAAAATTCTAACCAATTCAGCGGCGCAAGCCTTGACTCTTACCGACCATGTCAGAAGCTGCAGAAGGCATTTAGTAATTATTGTCCTGGGAGGTTCGCTACATCATTTCCCCAGCTACCAGAAGAAGAGCTGGGTTTTCATGGATACTCTCTTGGACAACAACGCCTCTCAGAAGAGCCAGCTTCCCAACTGTCAAGCGTTTGGCCATCGTTTCTGGGCCGCACGGTGGTACTAGAATGGACCGTTGGGCCTCCTAGTTCTGTCTCTTGGCAAACCCTCCACCGGCCGTGTCACCCACGCAGATCCCCCTCTTTCCTCCTTAACAACGGAAGCCACTGCTTCAGCGTTGTGCCGCCCACTTCGCACAGCAAGCCGGCTCCTTCTACTCCATCCCGCCTCGTCCCACAGTCTCCCTCCCACGGCTCTCTGCCCCCACTCACCTAGGATGCGGGTGATCCCGAGGGTCAGTTTTTCCAGGTGCGGCTTGCTGCCGCTCAGCAGCGGGGATGACTTCTCCTCCATTGCTCGTGTCCCTGTTAGGCGCGCGGCGGAGACAGCGGCTGGGAGCAGCGCGGCAAGCAGCGCGGCCGGAGGAGGGCTGGACCCCGCCTCAGTGCCTCAGCTGTCAAATTCGCGGCATGCCGGGAATTGTAGTTTTCCATGACTGACAGCACGGCGGGGCGAAGATGGGGTTGTCCAGCTTGTCTGGGAAAAGTAGTTCTGTAAGACTCCCATTCCCGTGTTCCCGGGCAGGCCCCCACACCACTCCTTCAGGCTGTACCCTGCCATCCACCCGGACTTTCTTGCCCTGCCGGGGCAGGAGGCGCAGGCGGGGGCGGGCCTCCGCGCCGTGCGGCCAATGGGGGCTGAGTCTGGAAGCCGGGGCGGGACGGCCTCGGCTCGACGCCCCGAGTGGCGGTTGTTTCAAGATGGCGGACGTGGCGGCCCCCTCCCTCCCGAGCGCCGCGGCGTTCTGGAGTCGGGACTGTATCCTTTGCCCGCTTGGCGAGGGGCGCCGGCGCTGTACCCGGCGCGGAAAGGGGCTAGGGGTCTTGTGGGATTGTTGAACGGAGAGGAGAAGCTCCGCGCTGATGTAGGGGGCGGGGACGTTCTGTCTGGTTTCTGTCTAGTTGCAGTGCTTGCTTGCCCCTTGGTGGGGTATTAGGTGGCAGAGAGCCTGATGTTGTTTTCAGGCTGACGTTCCGGATGTAAGGGCATAGCACAGATGGTTAGCTCTGGAAAAGTGGCGTAGAGTTATGGCCCAGCCTGGGGCTGAGGGGTGGGGGCTTCCTCTGGCTGTAGAGCCTCGGCCGACAGAAAGGAGGTGGAGGGAAAAATGGATACTCGTCGTCGTTTAGTCTGTGCTTCTTGGGCAAGTCTGGCCGCTGCTGGACTTCGAGTGGCCTGTCGTCAGTGGTTTACTTTGTTAACGGGGTTTGAGGAGAGGTGTGAGGCTTGGTGATATGGCCCGGTAGTGCTGGTTGCAGAATGAGAATCATCATGTCTGAAAGTAGTGTTGATTGTTGATTTGCTTGAAGATTGCGTGTCACCCCTGGCAGAGATTGAAGTGCTTGAATTGTTTCGAAGTGGCGAAACTATGGAGCTTTTTAGGCCTGGCATAGTATTTCCAGTTCAGTTTCTATGATGAGATGTTTAGGTGACAGGAATGATTCTTAGCAATTCTTATGATGAAATGTTTGCGTGACGGAAGTGATTTTCACTTCTTAGAGTAAGACAGATTGTCCTAGCCTGCGCTTAGGTCTGGATAATTTGCTTCAAGTAAGTTTAGAGAGGTGTTACCTGAAAGAGAGAGGTTAGCAGTATGGTGAGTGCCTGCAGAGGTGAGAATCTTTATGTCTGTTTGCCAGGATTATTTATGGTACTGGTTAAGGCATTGCTGTTATCTCAGTCTTTGAACATTCTCCTTAGTTCGCAGTAAAATTTTCAGAATTATATCATCAGCTTCTCTTATTGAGTTCCTAAGAGCTAAATCTATGCCCTGAAGAGAGGAATATTTGTGCCTTAGGAGATGCTTAGTGTTTATGTAATGCACGTACTAAGAACAATTACCACTTGGTTTTGATAGGTTAGTAAGAATTAAATGAGATCGTATACATACATTATAATTGAAAGCACCTAGTGCACTGTGCAAATTGAATACTTTTTTTCCTTTACCTTTTAGTAAGCATGGAAACCTAGTGGTATAGTGGGTTAAGTGCTACTCTGCTAACCAAAACGTTGGCAGTTCAAATCTGCTAGGTGCTCCTTGGAAACTACAGGGCAGTTCTACTCTCTAGGGTCTCTGTGAGTCACACAGGGTTTGGTTTGGTTTTTAGTAAGGGTATAAAGAGGGTATATGTGCTGATAACAACTGAGCTGCATTAGGAAGTAAGGAAATTGGTCTGGGCCTTTTCTCACAGAAACTACTTTCTGGTAGGATTTTATGGGGTTATTAGCTTACAGTGGGCTTCTTTAATGTAATCATTTCTGTAGCCACTTACGTAGTTTTGATTATTCTTTAGCTTTGTCTCATGACTGTTGCTGTTGTTCGAATACAGAATAAATGGTTGGGAAGGGGCAATATTTTGCAGGGAATTGAATAAGTCAGTTAACAGGTTTGGGAACTGAACTTAAACTCTGGGTCTTAGAAGCCCTGCAGTCTCACTGAGGTAGTCATATTCATTCATATTTCATGTAGAAGCCACAAATTTTCCCTTATCACTTGTATTTCCTCTTACTCTTAACATTAATGTGAAACATTCATCTTCTTTTAGAAAGCAAGGAAAATGGTGGTAGTAACATCCTACAAAAATTCATATGTATGAAAGGAATTGCAAGACTACTAGTATCACCTCAGTTTCCCCAGCCTGTTCTGTGTAAAGACTTAATTAACCTTCATCCTCAGTTATTTCATTTTAAATTTCTATAGAGCATAAAAGCAATGTCAAATGTGAATATTGTGTGTTTTAAACAGTATGATGATAGTTGTCAGTCATTTGGATTTAGTCATGTGGTTTTGGATCCTTATTTCCTTGTCACACTGATTACTCCCTCCCTAGACCACAAAGGACCCTTATAATAACATTTCCTATAGAAAAAGATCAAAAAGTGTGTACCTATAATATGATTCTTTATACACTATTGAAAGATCTTCAGTGTTTTGCCTAAAACAGTTAGAGAAATGTGATTGAGAGATGTCCTGATTCTAGATGTTTCCATCATATGAGGACAGATCATCTGTGACTGAATGTCACATTTTATGCTGCGGTTCTAGGGCCTCCTTCAAGTATGATTCAACAGTGTTATTTTGCAGATCTGCTTTAATCCCTAATGTGGAAAAAAAAGAGTATGCCATGTCATTTTATGGGTTAAATCTGTGAGTAAAATATGCCCTATAAATTGCATTCTTCTTTCATTGAAATTCCCAATAATGGCAAATTTAATGCTTTTGCAGTATCAAAATTTGGTTGCTTATATGCATTCAAGTGTGTTATCATTAGCAGTCTTAGTAACTCTTTATTAGCAAGAATGAACAACTACAAGGAGCCTAGTGAAAACACTGGAATAGCCATTGAGCTCTCAGTAATAGAAAACAGACAAGGATTTTTATATGGCTGTTAAAGTAACATTGTTATGTGTGTCAAGACTATTTTTACCCAAAGTGACCACAGATAACAAGAGTAGAACTGTTTCATAGGGTTTCCTAGGCTGTAGTCTTTATGATTCAGCAAAAAAGAGGAAGACCTTCAATGACATGGGTTGACACAGTGGCTTAAGCATAAAAATGATTGTGGCCATGGTGTAAGACTGGGCAGTGTTTCATTCTGTTATGCATAGGGTCAATATTAGTTGGAGCTGACTTGATGGCAAACAATGACAACAATCTTTATGGGAACAGACTGCTAGGTCTTTTCTCCCTTGGAGTGACTGTTGGGTTCAAGCAGTTAGCAGCGCAGTACTTTATCAGTTGTGCCACCAGTCTATTTAAAATAATATACTGGCCTAGAAAGTCACTGATCAATAATAACTACATATACATGTGTTGCTGGAAAGTGATTAAACTCAAAAGCTTAGCAGAGTGGGCAGTATTAAGCCCATTTCCTTCAGATGTGAGGTAAAGGCCTTTTTCCTATCTCTTCTGTCTTGGCTTGTTTCTAATTTCCATGTTAATTGTAGGAATTTGGATAGATTGGTACCAGCATTAACTATTATAGCTTGTGATACTTTGCTTATTAAGGGACTTTCAAAGAAATCAGAGTAGAACTAAGATGCCATATAGAACCCAGTAGTAAGTTCGGTATATTTTGGTTGTATATTGTATACCTTTAAATTTCCCATAAAATATATGTTTGCTGGGAAACTGAAAAAGATTAATATTGGGGTTCTTTAGATAATGAGATGAAAATTGACAACTGAATAGATAGATTGGAGAGAGGCAATTTCAAATACTTTTAATCTTAATTTTAAAAACGTACTGAGCTCAGTTTATTTTGTCAGCAGCTCAGCAACAATACTCTCTGTGTTCTCTGGTGTCTTGCCCTGTTCAGGAACTGCAATTAACTGTAGATTGTTCCTCTTAAGAGAGTCGCACATGCTTCTTCATTTTTCTTGTTTCTTTTTTCTGATTTCTCCTCATAGATGCTGGAGTCAGTAGCTCTGTCTTCCAAGTCATCTGTTGTCCATTTGTTCCATTCTGTTTTCTTGGCTTTGAATTGAAGTTTCCGTCTCTTTGATTTTGCTCTTAATCTGTTGGATTTCAGGGTACTGGTGTTCCATCAGATCAAACAGCTTGCTTAATTTTTCATTTTGCTCTATTGCATTTTGTATAAGGTTTAGCAGGGCTCTATATATATTCCTTTCATATTTACCTGCTGATAGTTTCAGAAAGGTTTCTTTGTCTGGGAAGTTCTTTGGTTGTTTCTTTTGGGGGCATTCTGAAGCCATGGGTGATTTCTAAGTTAGGGTTTTCTCCAGATTTTGTTGCTTTTTTGGGCATGATGTGAGTCAGTAGTGGCTGGGAGAGATGGCTGTGTGGATGGACCGCAGTTGTTTCTCTAGGCCATCTTAAAATGAAAGGTAAAAGATATCTGAGAACTTCCAAAGTGAGATTTTTCAGGTGTACAGGACCCTCTTCCCAGCTGGCAAAGTAAGCATGTCTGTATCTACACTCAGATGTTATAAACTAGTTCAAACTATGGAAAGGCTACTACCCTGCTGGCCTCTGCTATTGGGTCCCAGCTGTAGATGACACTGTAGAATACTGCTTTTCTGCTGGACAAGCGCTCTCCTCCGGGCAGACACTGCCTCCCAGCCTAGGAATTAGGTCCCGCTGAGGCTTCTCTGTGGGTATATCCACCTACCTGTGGAACAAGATGGCGTCTTGCACAAGCTCCCCGCCTGCCACCAGCACAGGCCAGTCAATGGTGGAGGCAGAAAGAGAGGCCAAAGGCACCAAGATGCAGTGTCCAAAGCCGGGGTCTCAAAATACAGCAGTCTTGCCCGTCAGTCCCGCCAGCAGTGTGTCTGAGACCAGCTGCCAGTCAAGTCCCAGTTCTGCCCCCCAGCCAAGACAGGGAAAAGAAAGTGAAAATGCCGAGTTACCCTCAGTCTGAAAGCCAGTGCTCATCAAGAGCGGGGGCCAGCAAAACAGAAGAAGCTTTCCACTCAGTGTTATGAAGTACAAATTAACAGCCCTATGCCATGTCGTAGGGCTCTCTAGGTGTCCAGAAGTCTCTGTTTAATTATCAGTTCAGGTCTTGGTTTCCAGAGGGATTTAAGGAGATGTGTGTTTAGTCTGCCAGCTTGACTCCACCCTCTACTTAGGGTACTTTATGTTTGAAAAGAAATTTGGCATGGATGTAGATAGAAGTGAAAAGTTTGCCTGCGTCTATAGGGTCACTATCAGTTGGAATGGACTTGATGGCAGTGGGTTTGGTTTGTGTTTTGGATAATGAGAGAAAGATAACACTGAAAATTTTTGGATAGTGCCTCACCAAATTAAATGTCAAAAATGTTTCATTTTTCATAGATGGCTTAATGTTGATATATTGCAGTTGAGTTGCTTCAGACTCATAGCAGCCGTATAGGACAGAGTGGAACTGTTCCATAGAGTGGCACAGTGATTAAGAGCTGAGATGCCATCAAAAAAGTTGGCATTTCAAATCCACCAACAGTATTTGGGATGAAGGTTAGGACTGCAGTTTTGGACGTGTTGACTGTAAATACCTATTGTACATCCAAGGGGCAATGTCAAGATTAGGGGATAGCTTTTGCTAGAGATTAATTTGGCATACAGCAGCATATTGGTGATATTTAAAGATGTGAAGTTAAATGATATTATCAAGAGAAATGAGTAATCAGAGGAAAAATCTGTAGAATGTGTTCCTGTTTTTTGTTTTTTTTTTGTTCGGTGTTATTGAGTGAGTTTTGACTCCTAGTGATCTTGTGCACAACAGAGTGAAACACTGCTTGGTCTTGCACCATGCACACAATTATTTTTATGCTTGAGCCCATTGTTGTAGTCAGTGTGTCAGTCCATCTTGTTGAGGGTCATCTTCTTTTTCATTGACCCTCCACTCTACCAAGCATGATGCCCCTTCTCTAGGGATTGATCCCTCCTGACAGCATGTCCAAAGTATGTGAGATGGAGTCTCACTGTCTTTGCTTCGAAGGAGCACTCTGGTTGAACTGCCAACATTTTGGTCAACAGCTAAGCTCTTAACTGCTGTTCCACCAAGGCTTCGTATAGACACAACAAAAAATCTTGGGGGTATGATAGTGGCGCTGCTACTGTGGAGAGCTGTTAGATAACCACTGGCAGATCAGACAGTAAATACCATCTTAATAGACTTAATAGTCCTAAATTCTGAATAGGGATTCTAGGTATTTTCAATGAATATTCACTGAAAAGACTCGTCATTACTAGAGTTCAGAGTGAGCTGAAACATTGTCATTTTCAGCATGTTATTGAATCAGTGTTTTACTCCAGCCTTTTTATTCTAGGAGGGAAATAGTCCATAATTGCTTTGCCTAGAAATCCTGGACAATAAAGTGTTATTTTATAAAAGATCAGAACACTTTGTAGTTTTCTAGATCACTTGAAAATATTGCTTAAATACTTCCTTCCTGGAAGTATGATTGAAAGTTATCAAATTGTGGACATAACTGGATTTAGGTATACTGTATTTCTGAAACCCTGGTGTTGTAGTGGTTAAGTGCTATGGCTGCTAACCAAAATAACAGCAGTTCAAATGCACCAGGTGTTCTTTGGAAACTATGCGGTGGTTCTGCTCTTTCCTATAGGTCACTATGAGTTGCAATTGACTCAACTGCAGTGGGTTTAGTATTTTGGTAGTTATGAGGGAAATCTTAGTAAAGTAGTGGTTAAGAGCTGCAGCTGCTAACCAAAAGGTTGACAGTTGAAATATATTAGGTACTGCTTGGAAACTCTGTAGGGCAGTTCTGCTGTGTCCTACAGGGTAGCTCTGAGTTGAAATTGACTCAGCAGCATTGGTTTGGGTTTTGGTAGGTAGTTCTGAAAAAAATTTAGTGTTTGGAAAAACCTATCTTTGTTATATTGGGTCTTCTTCTTTAGGGGTGTTATGATTTTAGCCTTTCTAAGTTTCTCTTTTTAAAATTCAACATAGTTCCTTTTGTCTTAAGTTTTTTCCGTTTTTAAAATAGCAGGGTTCTCAGGACATTTTATGAATGCATTACGGAAGAATAAAGATTGCCTTTGTGTTTGCATGATTGACTAGCCACCAGATAGTGTTAGTTCTTCAAAGTGAAAACCATCTTGAAATTATTTTCATGCCTAAAATAAGCTCCCTAATAATCAATAGATCAAAATGGAAAGGAAAAGAAAAGGAATCTTATAGCAGAATGTAGTATATTGTAGGCTATGCCACTTAAGAGTAAGATTTGTTGAAGGTTTTATAGAATAGAGCCCTCTAAAATTTTTATAATTATAAATGTATTTATAACATGATTTTTTTAAAAAACATAAAACATAAATAGACAGTAATAAACTTTAAAAGAATATTATTTTGTAAATTTATTATTTTGTTCTCTAGTGTTTGTAAAACAAGGCCCCTGGTGGTGCAGTGATTAAAGTTCTTGGCTGCTAATCCAAAGATTGGTGGTTCAAACCCACTAGACACTTTATGGGAGAAAGATGTGGCAGTCAACATCCATAAAGATTTATAGTGTCTTGGAGGTGAGGAGGGGGAGAGAGGGCATTCATTGATTAAATGGTAGGTAGGAATTCGGTTAGATGAAGGAGATGGACAGTATGCAGTAGAAGGGAGGTCAGTGCAGATGGGTTAGACCAAAAGCTAAGAGGTTTCATAAATATAAGCCAACACTTCAGTGGACAGAGTAGTAGGGGCAGGGGTCTGGGACGATGGGACCACCTGCAGCAGAGGAGAGTGAAAGACATCAAAGATATAAGGAAGATATGAGCCCAAGAGACAGAAAGGGCTGTATAATTGAGAGATTACATCAGCTTGAGACCAGAAAAACTAAATGGTGTGTGACTACCACCAATGATTGCCCTGACAGGGAGTGTAACATAGAGTCCCTGACATAGTGGGAGAAAAATGGGTGTGCAGATCTAGGACTCTGTTAAACAGAACTGACCTGATGGTCTGACAGACTGGAGAGTTTCCTGTAGACAGGGACCCCGGATTCTCTGTTAGCCTAGACCTGAAACCATACCTGAAGCCAACTCTTCAGACAAAGATTGGACAAGGCCATAAGCCATAAAATGATACTGGCAAAGAGTGTGCTTCTCGGCTGAAGTATATACATGAGGCTAACTGGGCAGTTTCTGTCTGGAAGCAGGATGAGGGAGCAGTGGAGGACAGGAGCTGGTTGAATGGAAAGGGGAAGTACAGGGTGGGTTTGGGTTTTTTTTTTAAAAGTTAGTTGTAAATTTTCTAGGTTAAAGGAAATTACAAATAGAAACGTGGAACGGCAGCAGCGTTTTGAATTTTGGATAATCTCTTGTACTGTTTTCCTTGATGACCTCCTGCACAGTTTCTGATGAAGATCAATCAGTGGTGTATGTTCCAGGTATGATTTTTTAAATGCTAATTTGGTTAGCTTCCTTTTGGAAGAAAGTCAAGCATTAGGACAACTTGGTGTGTGTAACTGGAGGCAGAACAGTCCAGTAGCACCTGAATCTTGGTGTTGGAATATTTGGCATGACCCTAATAGTGTCTAACTGAAATACTGGTTCACCGGGCAAGTCAGCTTTTGATGAACTTGTATAATACTTCACTGATGTATTAAAGGGTATGAGATTACTTTCTTTTTTAAATAGAAATGTAATATTGCTGAGAAAAGTGTGAAAACTTCTTGATACAGGATTTATGTAAAACTTCAGTGTTTGTTGGTTGTTGCTAGAGAAGTAGTAAAATTGAAACTTTGAAGGCCCCACTAATAATGGTTAGAATGAAATCTTTAATTTCCCTAAAGTTAAGCATTTTGTGCCATGTTGTTATTGACTAGTTTTAATGTGACTTATGAATGTTCATAATACCTTTTAGAAACATTTCAATGTATCTTCAGTATATTTCTTCACAGTGTAGCTTTTTCATGATTCACTTTTTATTAAGAGAACTTTAAAAGGCAATTTATGAAGTCATAGTTTTCCCTATCAGTTCTCATAAAATAGAGGCTATCATAGAAGAGGCTAATGGGGGGAGAGTTTAAGAGAATGTGAAGGTATAATTTTGAAATCTTGTTTGATGGAAATCATTAGGAATTACTGCAAAAAGAAATACCAGATCAAGACACACATTGAGTCCAAAAGCTGATGTTAAACTGAAGACTTCCAGAGTGGCTGCTGCTTCAGTCTCCATGGAATCCTTAAAAGGTGCAGGAGATTCAGTAGATCAACAGGTTGGTGATTTCGTCTTCTTTTTTATTCTCTATTCTTATAAGTCTCTTTTTTTCTACTCTAATCAGTAACCTATATAAAGGCAGAAGAGCCACTGAAAATAATTAGATGATCTATAAGTGTTGTGACAGGTAGTGCTTATTAAAAGATACTGATGTTTCTAGGCTCCTTTGATGTTGCTTGTTAGTAGTATAAAATACGAAGATTCCTTAAAGATTTTGCTCCAGGAAGTCTAGGCCTATCTTAACTTTTTGGCTAAGGAAAATGTACTGTCTTGTTGGATCTCAGAAGACCTACATCCTAATCAGTGTTGGGGTAAGGTGAATCAAATTAGTAACAATTTTTTTAGACATCCCTTATAATTTTGTGAATTTATTAATTGATGATAAATTGATGATAAATTAACCTTTGTATACAAGATAGGTGCTTTAGTAAAAGAAAATTGACTTGCAGTATTCCTATTATTTTCTTCATCTGCCAAATAAAACCATAAATACTCTTACCTTTTTTCCTTTTAAAATAATTTCTGTTTATTTAATCAGCAATGACCCAACTTCCGTAAAAAGAATTAATAGCCTTTCTTCTACTGCCAGGAGTGTTCCTACACGCATGCTATTTATTTTGAAAGCTAAGGACACTTCCTGATGTCTAAAGATGACTTTATTCACTAGTTTTTAAAAAATAAATTTTGGTCTTTAGAGTTGCTCATCTTAACATAAATTATTTAAAGTTGGAAGCTTTTAATTCTGTATGGTTGGGGCTTTATGATTCATATTCCCCTACAGGCTTGAGTTTAATAGCTTTTCTGTTTTTCTTAACTCATATCACTGAAAAGATTTGAGAGTCTAGTAGAGTTAGAGTTCGTATGGCAGATTATCAAAGGAAAACATTGCTTTGTGAAAACACACTTTTCACCTCCTGACATTTGAGGTTCTTCATCACTGGACTTTTTTGATCAAACTACACACTGACTTTAGCACTTCAGTTACTTTGTTCTTAATTGCCTCAGAAATAGATGTGGATGTTCAAGAATGTGGAAAAAACAAAAACAAAAGCAAACATACCAAAACACAAACAAACAAGCCAGCTGTCCTAAGTTGTACTAAAAAGAACAAATATTTCATTATCCAACTTCTATGAAATACAAAGAGTTGGATCTGACTTGACGGCACTTGGCTTTGGCTTGGCAGAGCAGGAAAGTGCATAGGGACCAATGTTTATCAGGGACTGGGGAAGGAGGAGATGGGGAGCTATTGCTTAAGGAGTATTGAATTTCTGTTGAGTGAGGAAGAATATTTGCAAATGGATAGTGGTGATGGTTGTACAATATGATGAATACAATTAATGTCACAGAATTGTATACGTAAAAATGGACCAAATCACAGATGTTTTACTATGTATATCTTAACCACAATAAAATTTTAAAATAAATAATTAAAATATATGTATATGTTTATATACTTTAATTGTACTTTAGATGAAGACTTACAGAATAAGCTAGTTTTTCATGAAATGATTAGTACACACATTGTTTTATGACATTGATTAACAACCTCCTAATAGGTGAACAGTCTTGGTTCCCTGTTACCAGCTTTCCCCTCCTGCCTTCTAGTCCTTGCCCATGGGCTGGTGTGCCCCTTTAGTGTCCTTGTTATGTGGGTCTGTCCAATCTTTGACTGAAGTATAAACCTCCAGAATGACTTCATTACTAAGCTGAAATACCAGATCAAGACACAAGTTGGTAAGTCCAAAAGCTGATGTTAAACTTAAGACTTCCAGGGTGGCTGCTGCTTCAATCTCCGTGGAGTCCGTAAAAGGTGCAGGAGATTCAGTAGATCAACAGGTTGGTAATTTCTTCTTCTTCTTTTTTATTCTCTAACCTTGTAAATCCCTTTTTTTGTGTTCTGGTTTCCAGGGCTCTACTCTCAGAGTTTCTGCAGTCTGTCAGGTCAGCAAGTCTGGTCTTTCTATTTGAGTCAGAATTTTGTTTGATGTATTTTTCCAGCTCTATCTGAGATTCTCAGTTATAATCCCTGCCAGAGTGGTAGTAGTGGTAGCAGGGTACCATCTAATTGTACTGGATTAAGCTGCTGGAGGGCATTGTAGATATGGTCTAATAGTTCTTTGCACTACTCTTTCCTTTGTTTCTTTAGTTGTCTTTATTCTACCTTGCTCTCGAAGGCATGAGACTGATGGAGTATCCTAGATGGCTGCTCACAGGCTTGATAAAGTAGAATGTAGAACATTTTCTTTATAAACTATGCAGTGCCATTTGAGCTAGATGTTCCCCTAGACTAAGGTCCTCATAGTCTTCAGCCCAGCAATTTGGTCCCTTAGGGAGTTTGGATATGTTTGTGGGGTTTCCATGACCATGCCTAGTACAAGCCATGCTGACTTCCCTTTCACCAAAGTTACCACTTATCTACTGTGTATTTAGTGTTTTCCATCCACACTCCTTCCCTCCCTGGTAACCATCAAAGATTCTTTCTATGTGTGAATGTTTTTTATGAGTTTTTACAGTAGTGATCTCATACAATATTTGTCCTTTTGTGATTGACTTATTTGAGTCAACGTAATGCCCCCCCAGTTTCCACCATATTATAAGATGTTTCATAGATTCTTTTTTGTTCTCCACTGTTGTGTAATATTCCATTGTGTGAATGTACCACAGTTTGTTTATCCATTCGTCTGTTAATGGGCATCTAGGTTGTTTCCAGCTTTTTGGCTATTGTGAACTATCCTACATTGAACATGGAAGTGCATGTGTCTATTCGTGCAATGACTCTTAAACTTCTCTAGGTTGTATTCCCAGGAATGGCATTGCCAGATCATATGGTATTTCTATTTCTAGCTTTTCAAGAATGCACCATATTGTTTTCCAAAATGGTTATGTCATTTTGCGTTCCCATCAGTGGTGCATGAGAGTTCTGCTGTCTCCACAGCCTCTCTGCCATTTGTTATTTCATGCTTTTTTGATTCTTGCCAGTAATGTTGGGGTGAGATGGTATCTCATTGTGGTTTAATTTGCATTTCTCTAATGGCTAGTGATGACGTGCAATATATGTCAGTTCTCTGCTTGAATGTCTTCTCTGGTAAAGTTTCTATTTGTTTCTTCTGTCTGTTTTTTAATAGATTACTTGTCTTTATGTTGGATTTTCTTGTAGATTTTAGAGATGAGACCTTTGATTTCTGATAGCCATTTTCCCCCCATTTTGTAGATTCTCCTTTTATTCTTTTGGTGAAGTCTTTTGATGAACATAAGTGTTTAAATTTTAGAAGATCCCAATTATGTAGTTTATTTTCTGGAGTTTGTGTATCATTGGTTATGGTTTGTATCCTTTTATGCCGTGTATTAGGGCTTCTAGTATTGACCTTGTTTTGTTCTTCTGTGAACATTTGTAGTTTTGGGCTTTATATATATATCTTTGATCCATTTTGAGTTATTTTTTGTGTATGGTGTAAGATGTGGGTCCTGTTTCATTTTTTTGCAGCTAGGCATCTAGTTATGCCTGCACCATTTGTTTAAAGAATTATTTTAACCATATTTGATGGACCTAGGGGCCTTTTTGAAGTCCAGGTGACCTTAGGTGGATAGATTTACATCTGGGTTCTCAGTTCTGTTCCAGTAGCCAATGTATTTGTCATTGTAACATTCCTGGTTTTTTTTTTTTGATTACTGTCATGGATTCAATTGTGTCCTCCCCAAAATAGGTGAAGCCATGTGGCTGGGCCATGATTCCCGGTATCTTATTACTGTCCTCCATTTTGTGGTTTTCCTATGCTGTATGTTAAAGGATTAGGGTGGACTGTAAATCCCTTTATACGATCACCTCTTTGCTCCACTGTAAAGGGAGTTTACCTGGAATATGGCTTGCCCCACCCTTAACCCTTTCATCCTTCAAGAGATCAAAAGAAAGAGAAGCAGGCAGAGATTTGGGAACTTCACACCATCAAGCAAACAGCATCAGAAGAAAAGCACATCCTTTAGACCAGAGGATCCTGTGGCTGGACAAAGACTGATACGATGCTGGACTTTACTCCAGAGCCAACAAGGGGCAAGTCTTCCCTTGGAGCAGACATCCTGAATATGGACTTGTAGCCTACTGGACTGTGTAAGAATAAACTTTCCTTTGTTAAAGCCATCCACTGTGTGATATTTCTGTTAGAGCAGCCCTAGCTGACTAAAACAACTACCATAGCTGTGGAGTAGATTCCTTTTTTTTCACATTTTTTTTTTATTGTGATTGAATAAAAATGTACATTCCCATATAAATTTGCATACTCACCTATATGCAGCTCTCACTGCTCTCCCTGCTGGTGACAGCACACCCTTCCTCTCTGCTACATACATGTCCTATCCTCCCAACGGTCTCATATCCCCTCCTTCCCACCCACTCCCCTTCCTCAGCAAGGGATCCATAGAATGACATCCTATAGATGCATAGAACCATAAAATTCCCACGAGATTCAGTCACTCTGTGTCACCAAGTCCAATCTATTGCTGTCCAAAAAGTTGACCTGCATTATGATTTATGGACAGGGGCAGCATCAGGGCCAGGGGCCATGCTCCCAGGGGAACCCCGAAGCCCCTGAACCATCAATCGTAGTCTTTTACCCCTATTTATTCTCTTGTTGCCAGTGAGACTCAACTTTGTGATCTCTGTCATGGCTATCACTGGCGGTGGCCAGGCACCATCTGGTTCTTCTGGTCACAAGTTTTTTCCCTGTGTCGTTCTTGTCCTCGGTGATCATTTGTTCCTGTTGAGTTGGGACCGTTTGCTGTACCCTCAGATGGCAGCTTGGCAGCTTTTAAGACCCGAGATGCCACTCACCGATGAGGGGTGCAGTGAGTCCTCATTAGCAAAATGCTAGCTGTGCCAATTGGCCTTGATTTGGCCCGAGAGCATGGTCCCCGGCCCCCAACCCCAGCTACTCTGTCCTTAACAATATTGAGTTAAGATGGGAGGAGTACTCAAATTGTGTTGAAGTCCACTTAATACTGTTCTTGTCTCTAATGTGTGCTGTCACCGATTTCACCCAGCCAAATTTCTATAAATTCTAAATCCTGACCCCCTCACTGCCCCTCTCTCCCCCGCTTTGCAGCCGTCAAAGGTCTTTTCTTCTATGCATGAGTCTGTTTTTAAGTTCTTATAGGGGTCTCATACAATATTTGTCCTTTTGTTGCTGACTACTTTCACTCAGCATAATATCCTCCAGTTGAAACCAGATTAAGAGATGTTTCCTGCTATCATCATTGTTCTTTATTATTGCATAGTGTTCCACTGAGTATATATACCATAGTTTACCTATCCATTCCTCTGTTGTTGGGCATCTGGATTGATTCCATCTTCTATTGTGGACTGTGTTCCGATGAACATTGTGTGCATGTATTGGTTTGTGTGAATGGCCTTGATTCTGTAGGATATATTCCAAGCAGTGGAATTACTGGGTCAAATGGTATACCTATATCCATTTTTTTAAGGGAGCACCAGATTGCTTTCCAAAGAGGCTGGACCATTTTGCAGTCCCACCAACACTGTAGGAGAGCTCCAATCTCCCTACAGCCTTTCTAGCATTTGTTGTTTTGTGTTTTTTGGATCATGGCCAACGTTGTTGGGGTGAGATGGTATCTCAATGTTGTTTTGATTTGAATTTCTTTAATAGCTAGTGATTGCGAGCCTGTCCGCATGTGTTTTTTGGCTGCCTGGATCTCCTCTTTATAGAAGTGTCTGTCCATCTGCTGTTCCCCTTGCTTAATTGGATGCTTTATCTTTTTCTTATTGATATTTTGTAGAACCTTATGGATCATGGAGATCAGGCATCAGATTTTTTCCCATTCTGTAGGTGGCCTTTTAATTCTATTAATTAAGTCTTTGGATAAGCAAAAGTGATTGATTGATTCTTAGTAGTTCCTGTTTATCTGTTTTCTCCTCTGTTGTTTGTGGTTTGTTTGACAGATTTTGAAGTCTGTCTACGTTGTGTATTAAACCTTCCATTGTTGTTCCTACCTTTTCTTGGGTGAGCTTTATCATTTTAGATTTGATATTTATGTCTTTTATCCAGTTGGAGTTGGTTTTTGTATAAGGTGTAAGATATGGGTCTTGTTTTAATTTAGTGCAAATGGCTATCCAATTTTGCCAGCACCATTTGTTGAAGATACCGTTTTTACCGCAGTTTAATGTCTTAGGGCCTTTGTCAAATATCAACTGTTCATAGGCAGATGATGCCATCTCTGGGGTCTTGATTCTGTTCCATTGATCTATCTGTCTCTTTTTTGTACCAGTACCAGACTGTTTTGACTACTGTGGCAGTGTGATAGGTTCTACGGTCGGGTAATGAGCAACCTCCCAGTGTGTTCTTCTTCTTTAGTAATGCTTTACTTATCTGGAGCTTCTTCCCTTTCCAGACAAAGTTGGTAATTTATGCCACCATCTCATTGACTAATATCACTGGAACTTGTATTGGGATTGCATTATATAAGTAGATTGCTTTGGGTAAAATAGACATTTTCACAATGTTAAGTCTTCCTATCCATGAGCAGGGTAGGTTTCTCCATTTATGTAAGTTTCTCTTAGTTTCTTGTAGTAAGAATTTATAGTTGTCTTTTCGACGGCACTTTGCTTGGCTTGTAAAGATCTGTTATTTCTCTGGTTAAATTTATTCCTAGGTACTTTATCTTCTTAGGAGCTATGGTAAACGGTATTGACTTGGTCATGTCTTCCTTAATAATCTCTTTATTGGTATAAAGGAATTCTACTGATTACTTATCTTGTATCCTGAGACTTTGCTGAACTCTTCTATGAGTTTGAGTGGTTTCCTTATGGATTCTTTGGGGTTCTCTGTGTATACAATCATATCATCTGCGAATAGGGAGATTTTCAGTTCTCCTTTGCTGATACAGATGCCCGTTATTCCTTGCTCTTGTCTGATTGCTGTGGCTAGAACTTCTAGTACAGTGTTAAATAGGAGAGATGAGAGTGGGCGTCCTTGTCTAGTTCCTGTTCTCAGGGGAACTGTTTCAGTCTTTCCTCATTCAGGATGACGTAGGCAGTTGGTTTTGTATAAATGGCCCTTATTGCGTTGAGGAATGGAGTAGATTCTTAGGTCAAGTAGTGTGAGTCCTACTATTTTATTCTTCTTTAGTGGTGCTTCATTTATCTGGGGCTTCTTCCCTTTCCTTATAGAGTTAGTGATACATTTTTCCATCTTTTTAAAGAATGCTTTCGGTATTTGTAAATGACTTTGGATAGTATTGTCATTTTCCTAATTGTGAGTCTACTTATCCATGAGCATGCTTGCTGAAAGTGAAGGTAGTTTGAAACACTTAGAAGAGCAAAGACCATAGCCTTTAGTATGAGTTGCATCTCAACATCAAGAAAACAAAAATTCTCACAACTGGACTATTTTAGTCAGCTGGTGCTGCTCTAACAGAAATACGACAAGTGGACGAATGACTTTAACAAAAAAAGTTTATTACACAATCCAGTAGACTACAAGTCCAAATTCAGGGTGTCCATTCCAGGCAAAGGCTATCCCCCTTTATCTGCTCTGGAGGAAAGTGCTTGTGTTGCAACTGTCCTTGTTCAGGAAGCATCTTGGCCCAGGAACCTCAGGTCTGAAGAACGTGTTCTTCTCCCCATGCTGCTTTCTTGATGGTGTGAGGTTCCTAGCTCTCTGCTTGCTTCCCTTTCCCTTTCCTTTTATCTCTTGTAGGATAAAAGGATAAAAGGTGGTGGAAGCCACACTCCAGGGAAACTGCCTTTACAATGAAGGGAGATATACAGTCCCACCCAGATCCCCTTTTACATCCAGCATAGGAACATCGCAACATGTAGGGCAATGACACTATACTGGTAATCATAACCCAGCCAAATTTCTATACATGTTTTTGGGGGGGACACAGTTCAATCCGTGACATGGACCAAGTAAATAACATCATGATAAACAGAGTGTCAGGGATTTCATTTTACCTGATTCCCCCCACAGTCAGTATTCATGGAAGCAGCAGTCAAGAAATCAAAAGACACACTGCACTGGGAAAATAGGCTGCAAAAGACCTCTTTAAAGTGTTGGAAAGTAAAGATGTTATCTTGAAGGCTAAGGAGCACCTGACCCAATCCATAGTATTTTCAGTTCCATCATATGCGTGTGAAAGCTAGACAATGAATAAGGAAGATAGAAAAATTGATGCCTTTAAATTGTAATTTTGATAACCCCCCAAAAACCCAAACCCACTGTCATTGAGTTGAGTCCAAATCTTAGCAATCCTAGAGGTCAAAGTAGAACTGCCCTGTAGAGTTTCCAAGGAGCGCCTGGTGGATTTGAAGTGCCTACCTTTTGGTTAGCAGACGTAGCACCTAAGCCACTAGGTGTTGGAGAAGAATATTGAAGATACCATGGACTGCCAAAAGAATAAACAGATCTGTCCTTGGAGGAAGTACAACCAGAGTGCCCCTTGGAAGCAAGGATGGCGAGACTGCATTTCGCATATTTTGGACGTGTTGTCGGGATGGGGTCAGTCTCTGGAGAAGGACATTATGCCTAGTAAAGTAGAGAGTTAGTGAAAAGGAGGAAGACCTTCAGTTAGAAGGGTTGACACAGTGGGTACGACACTGGGCTTAAGCATAGAAAACAACTGTGGCCATGGGGCAGGACTGAGCAGTGTTTTGTTCTGTTGTGTAAGTCAGAACTGACTTGACAGCACCTAGTAACAACAGCTATCAGTATGTCAGTATGGCATATTTTTCCATTTATGTACCTCTCTTCTAGTTTCTTGCAGTAGTGTTTTGTAGTTTTCTTTATGTAGATCTTTCACCTCTATGGTTAGATTTTTCCTAAGGTTTTTTTTTAAGGTGCTGTCATAAATGATGTTGTTTTCATGATTTCCTTTTCTTTGTTCTCTTTATTGGTGTATAGGAATCCACCAAATTTTTGTATGTTTATCTTGTATCTTGCTAAGCTGTTGAATGTTTCTGTTAGTTCTAATAGTTCTTTCATGGAGTTTTGAGTTTTCTGTCTATAGTTCATATTATCCACAGTTTAACTTCTTCATGACCAGTTTGGATGCCCTTTATTTCTTTTTCTTGCCTTTTGGTTTCAGCTAGGACTTCCAGCACAATTTTAAATAGGAGTGGTGATAAAAGGCATCTTTATCTTTTTGTCCTTCTCAGAGGGAATATTTTCAGCCTCTCTCCATTAAGAATGTTCTTGGTCATTGGTTTTACACAGATGTCCTTTACTGTTTTGAGAAATTTCTCTTCTGTGCCTATTTTGGAAACCCTGCTGGCATAGTGGTTAAGTGCTACATCTGCTAACCAAAAAGTTGGCAGTTCAAAACTGTCATGCTTTGTTTGGAAACTCCACTCTATGGAGTGGTCTGCTCTGTCCTGTAGGGTCACTATGAGTCATACTTGACTTGACACCAGTGGGTTGGGTTTGAGTACCTGTTTAATGAGAGTTTTTATCAGGAATGAGTGTTAGACTTTGCCAAATGCCTTTTCTGCATCAGTCAAGATGATCACATGATTGTTTTCTTTCCTTTTATTCATGTGTTAGATTACTTTGATTTTTCTACAGTTTAACCATCTTTCTGTACTTAGTAAGAATCCTACTTGGTCATGGTGTAGATGGATAGGTAGGTAGGTAGATATGGTGCTGAATTCTATTGGCTAAAAAATTTTTGAGAATTTTTGCATATGTATTCATGAGAGATATTGATCTGTAATTTTATTTTATTTTTGTGATGTCTTTGCCTTGTTACCAGGTTTATGCTGGCTTAATGGAATGAATTCAGTAGCATCCCTTCCTTTTCTGTGTTCTTGAACAGTTTGAGTAGTACCGGTATAGTCTTATCTCTGAAGTTTGTTAGAATTCTCTAGTTAAGCCATCTGGACCAGGGCTTTTTTGTTTGCTGGAAGTTTTTAAAAATTACCTTTTCAATATCTTCTCTTCCTGTGGGTCTGGTCAGATTTTCAGCTTCAGTTTGTGTTCGTTTGTGTTTCTAGAAATGTGTCCATTTCCTCAAGGTTTTCAAATTTGTTATAGTTTTTGTATATGATCCTTTTTATTTTGGTTGGGTCTATTGTAGTGTTGCCATGTCATTTCTTTTTTCGGTTGAGTGTTTTCCCATTGTTCTTTTGTCACTGTGGATAGTTTGTTGATCCTTTCAGAAATCTAAATTTTTGTTTTGTTGGTCCTTTCTAATTTTTTTTCTATTGTCTGTTTTATTTACTTCTGCTTTGATCTTTATTATTTCCTTTCTTCTAGTGGTTCTGGACTTCCTTTGCTGTTCTATTTGTTCAGATTTTATAGCTACTGTTTTGATTTTATCCATTCTTTTTTGATGTGTATATGCATTGCTATAAGTTGAACTCTGAGGACTGCTTTTGCTGTGTTCTAAAAGTTTGGGTACTTGATTCTATGAATTGAATTCCACCTTTTGTTTCTGCTGTTACCTAGTGGTTTTTAAGCAGAATATTACTCAGTTTCCATATAATTAATTTTTTTTCCTTGTTCTTCACCGTGTTAATTTCTACTTTGATGGTATTGTGGTCAGAAAAGGTACTTTGTATCATCTCAGTGTTTTGGGTTTTGTTGGGGGTAGCTCTGTAGCCTGAGGTATGGTCTGTTTTGGAAACTGTTCCATGTGAACTGGAGAGAAATGTATACTGTGCAGCCACTGGATTTAGTGTTCTGTGTATGTCCCTGAGGTCAAGTTAGCTGCTTGTGCCTTTTAGATCTTTTGTATCTTTTGTGAGTTTCTTTCTAGATGTTCTATCCTTAATCGAGAATGGTATGGTGAAGTTTCCAACTATTATTGTGGAACTGTCACTTTCTCTTCTGGATGCTGTGGAGTTTGCTGATAAATTGTCCTGTTAATCATTATATAGTGTCCTTGTTTGTCTCTTACAGTAAATTTTGTTTTAAACTCTATTTTATCCGAGATACTATTGCCAGTCTTGGTCTTTTTTGGTAGCTACTTGGTTGACATATTTTTTCCATCCTTCAGTTTTTTAGTAAGTTTACTTCTCTATTTCTTTTCTTTTTTTTATTATGACTGAGTGAAAATGTACATTCCATATAAATTTACATGCCCAACTATATGCCGCTTCTTCCACTGCTCTCCCTGTCCGTTGACAACACATTATTCCTCTCTGCTCCATATGTGTCTTGTCTTTCCAACAGTTTCCTTTCCCCTCTTCTGCACCCACTCCCCTTACTCCAGCCAGAGGTAAGCAGGATGATATCCTATAGATGCATAGAACCATAAAGTGCATCTAATATATGGTTACTCTGCATTGCCAAGTCTAATCCATTTGTGTCCTAAGAGTAGACCTTCATTATGATTTATGGGTAAGGGCAGCATCAGGGCCAGGGGCCATGCTCCCTGGGGAACCCCAAAGCCGCTGGACTATCACTTGTGATCTTTTAGTGGAAATCTCAGGTACACCCCTTTTTATTCTTGTGTTGCCAGTGAGACTCAACCTAGCGAGCTCCATCATGGCTATCACTGGTGGTGGCCGGGCACCGTCCAGTTCTTCTAGTCCCAAGTTGATGTAAGTACCCACTCATGTGGGTCTGTCTATCTTCTGGATTGTCTTTCCCCCATGTCGTTTTGGTCCTCAGTGAGCATCCATTCCTGCTGAGTTGGGACCATTTGCTGTGCCCTCGGATGGCAGCTTGGCAGCTTTGAAGACCCCAGACGCCACTCACCAATGTGGGGTTCAGAGAGCCCTCTTAGCAATACGCCAGTTGTGCCAGTTGGCCTCAATTTCGCTTAAGAGCATGGTCCCTTGCCCCCTGCCCCAGCTACTCTGACCTTGCAATATTGAGTTAAGATGGAAGGAGTATTCAAGTTATGTTGAAGTCCAGTTAATGTTGTTCTTGTTTCTAATGTGTATTGTCACCGATTTCACCCAACCAAATTTCTACCAACTATCTAATCTAAACTCTCCTCCCTCACCCTCCCTCCTTCCCCTCCCTTGCAGCTGTCAGTTTTTTCTTCTATCCGTAAGTCTGTTTTTGAGTTTTTATCATAGCGGTCTCATACAATAGTTGTCCTTTTTTCTCAGACTACTTTCACTCAACGTAGTGTCTTCCAGTTGAAACCAGGTTATGAGATGTTTCCTGGAATCATCATTGTTCTTTATCATTGCGTGGTGCTCCACTGAGTATACATACCATAGTTTACCTATCCATTCCTCTGTTGTTGGTCATCTGGGTTGATTCCATCTTTCTGCTGTTGAGGACTGTGCTGCGATAAACATTCTTGTGCATGTATCCATTGGTGTGAATGGCCTTGATTCTGTAGGATAAATTCCAAGTAGTGGAATTACTGGGTCACATGGTATGTCGATATCCATTTTTTTAAGGAAGCGCCAGATTGCTTTTCAAAGAGGCTCGACCATTTTGCAACCCCACCCACGGTGTAGGAGAGTTCCTCTTTCTCCACAGCCTCTCCAGCAGTTGTCGTTTTGTGTTTTTTGGATCATGGCCAACCTTGTTGGGGTAAGATGGTATCTTATTGTAGTTTTAATTTGAATTTCTTTAATAAGTAAAGATCGTGAACATGTCCTCATGTGTTTTTTCACTGCCTGATTTCCTCTTTAGAGAAATGTCTGTCCGTCTCCTTTGCCCATTGCTTAATTGGATGAATTATCTCCTTCTTTATTTCTGTGTTGTGTCTCTTACAAACAGTATATTGATTGATTCTGTGTGTTTAATCCGTTTTGTCACTTTCTGGGTGCCTTTAGGCTATTTACCTCAAGTATTATTATTGATGGATGAGAGTTTATTGTCATTTTGTAGTTTTTTTGTGGTGTTGTTATTTTCTTTGTACCTTTTACTTTCATATTCTGAGTTCCTCTGATTTGTGGATTTCTTTTGTTTTTGTAGATTTTGTTTTTACTGAGACTTTTTCTTTATATTGATGAGTAGGTTTATTAACTTTCTCTGTGGATACCTTGAAATTTACACATCTTCCAAGTTTTAAGGTAATCAATTGTTACTTGGTATTGTCTTGTCTTCCACTCCATTTGAAAGTTCTGTTCCTACAGCTTTTATTCCATCTTCTGTTGTTCTGATGTTGTTGCCATTTGCAGATTAAGCTCTCTGGTTCTCTGTTGCAATTTTTTTTTTGTTTTAGATAGTCCTTGAGAGTTCATTTCCTAGACTGGTATCTGGCTGATACAGTCTTGCATCCTAGATTCAGGTGTGTGGTCTTGTGTTTGTTCTGAAACTGAGGGACTCCCTTTAATAGTTCTTGTAAGTTTGGTGTGGGTTTTACATATTTCCTCAATTTTTGTTTATCTGGAAATGTTCTCATTTCACCTTCATATTTGAATGAGAGTTTTGCAAGATATATTATTCTGGGTGGGTAATTTTTTCTTTCAGTGTTTAGTGTATATATCCTATTGCCTTCTTGCTTGCATGGTTATTGCCAGAGAGGGTAGTCTTGTTACTTTTCCACTGTATGTAACTTTTTGTTTTTCTCGAGCTACTCTCAGAATCTTTGGTTTTAGTGAATGCAATTATGATATGTCTTGGTGATTTTATTTTAGGATTTCTTCTAGATGGGGCTCATTGAGCTTCATAGCTAGTCAGCTTTTCATCTTTCCTGGTATTAGGGAAGTTTTCCGTCAGCAGTTCTTCATTGATCCTCTCTCTCTCTCTCCTTTTCTATTTTCTTGCTTTGTTCTGGAACTCTAGTCACTTGCAAATTTTTTTTTTTTTTTTTTGTGTGTGTGTGTGTGTGATTGCATCCAACATGATTCTCAGGGCTTCTTAGTTTGCCTTTGCTCTGTTTTTCTGATTTTTCCTCAGAGTTGTACCCAAGTGTTTATCTTTAATTTTGATGTTTCTCCCTTTAATCATTCCAGCCTGCTTCTCAGCCCTTCTATGGCACTGTCCATTTCTGAAATCTTGTTGTTTATCTTTTGGATTTCTAATTGTTGTTTCTATGATTTCTGGTTGTGAATTTATTTTGGTATTTTCTTCGTGTATTATATTACTGAATTCTTCCATGAATTTGTCTGTCTTACCATGAATTTCTCTATTTTTTTTCCTCATTTTGTCTGGTTTTTGCTTCAATTCTTGGATACATTTCAATGTTAGAGATTTGAATTCCTTGTCACCATGAGTCAGATCCGACTAGACAGCACTTGGCTTGGCTGTCAGGTAAATATAGTGCTTTTTTTCTACTGAAAATTCATCTTTTGTTTTATTTTGGACAGTTGTTGGAATTCTTTTGTCCAGTTTTTTTTTTTTTGGTAATGTGTTTTGATATTGTCTGCTGTCTTCAGGACATTCAACGTTGTTTTTTTTAAAAGCTGATTGTAGATCTGTTTCTTTTGTCTGGCTTAGTTCTGTTTGGTTATTTCATAGCAGGAGGGCTATGTGTTCGTGTTTGCTCATCTGTGGTCATATTTTTCACTTCCTTGTCCAATAGACAGGAACAATTGCTCAGCTTTAGTGCAGCAGGGCAGCTCCAGCTGAAGGGATGGGGCTGGGATGGGTTGTTTGTGGCACATACTAGGGCTGACAGGGTGGTCCTGAAATCAGTGCTAGCTAGGTTCCAGTAGGCCACTATGCCTGTGCTTCTCAGGCCATGTGAAGTTCAGTACACGGTACAGGCAGGTGGAAAAGAGTGGGTTGGTTGTGATGTGTGGAGCTAAGATGGATATGGGAAAGAGGAGAGGAGGGGAGAGAAACAAGAGCGAAAAGAAAATAAACAAAAATAAGTGCTACGGGATCATGCCTTTGGAGGTAGAGATGAGAAACTGAGAAATGGAAAAAAACAAACAGGAAAAAGAAAGAAAAATTACCCATTAAAAATAGGGGCAAACCAATATTTCAAGGATAGAGTAGCAGGGGCGAGGTTCTGGACACCATGCTCTCAAGAGACATCAAGGCCAATTGGCATAACTAGCCTATTGCTAAGAGAGGCTACTGTACCCCATATTGGTGAGTGGCATCTGGGTCTTAAAAGCTAGCAAGCTGCCATCTGAGGTATACCAAATGGTCCCAACTTATCTGAAACAGACAATCGCCAAGAACAACAAAGACACGAGGGAAGAAGAGCCCAGGAGACAGAAGGACTCATGTGAATGGGTGACTGTATCAATATGTGACCAAAAGAACCAGATGGTGCCTGGCCACCACTAGAGATAGCTATGGTGGGGCACGCAGTGTCAAGTCCCAGTGGCAACACGAGAAAAAGAGGTGTACCTCAAGAATTCCACTAAAGGACCACAACTGATGGTCTTCTGGCCTGGAGGTTCCCCTGGGAGCATGACCTCAGACCTGCTGCTGCCACTGACTAGAAAACATTACTAAGATCAACTCTTTGAACAGGAATGGACTGGACTCAGGCACACAGTATGACCATATTGTGTGTGTACTTTATGGTTCTATGAATCTATAGGATGTTGTCCTACTGGCCTCTTACTAGAGGGGAGAGGAGAAGGTGGAGAGGAGGGGACAGGAGATTGTTATGACAATATGACATGTATAGAATGAAAAGGAGTAGTGTGCTGTCATCAGGCAAGAAGAGCAAATGGGCAGGTATGCAAACTTAATTTGGATTGTATACTTCACTTAGCCCCATTTGAAAAAAAAATGGGGGTAAAAAAGAAAGGAACAGAAAGCCACCAAGGATTCTACTGATGCTACCATGAAGATCAGGCAAGTTTCTCCCAGATGGTGTTGTATAACCCGACTATGAGGGTTATAAGTTGAATTTATAAACGCAGTGTGATATTTAGAATAGAGGAAAAGAAAGTAAGTGTAGAGAGATGAAAACTGGGAAATGTAGATAGGAAGCAAAAAGATAAAAAGGTAAAAAAAAATTTTTTTTTTAAAAGCCCCTAGGAATACCACAGACATAGGTCATCAGACTGGGAATGTGGGTCCTAAGCTGTGCAGTATAGCCTATCTTGAAAGGATTCCTAAGCTACAAAAAAAATAAAATAAAACAAAGAAATAGACAAAACAAAACACAACAAAGTAAAACAAAATGAAAAAAAGCCCCAGGATTCCACCAGCATGATGTTATAGGTGGAGAAGTAGTTAGCTAGTTGAGTGGTGCTTCCCAGCCTTTCAAGAAGAGGTAAAGAGGGTACACAGAGCCAGGTGTTCAAGAGAAAGGAGTGAGGGGTGGTGGGAAGCACATAGCAAGCCAGAAGATATGGAAGAAAGCAATGCTGGCTACCTGCAAGTGAAACTTAGGGAGCTGAGCAGTGGGGTGGGTGGATGAAATCAAGCTACTGAAGACAAAGGAGTTTCTATGTGGCCAAAAGATTGTGGCCACTGTGAAGCAGAGAAAGGCAAGACAAGGGGGAAGAGTGAAGTTATTAAAGCATATATTACTGGTGACCAGGTGATCTGTGTCCTACTGGGAGCTTCTGAAGCTGCTTTTGAGTACTCCCTGTCTACCAGTCTCCCATGTGGGTAGGGCAAATCCAAACTGTAGGGATGCTGTACTTCCTGGCTGGCTGAGGCACTGCACTAGCCAGTAAGTGTTGGGGTGTTGGTAAAAGTGTGTGTCTGTATTTACTAAATGCTTTGTTTTCTGCTGGGATTTCCAATGAATCTGCTTTCCCGTGCTCCCTGTCTATGGATCTCTGACAAAAGTCCAAAGAGGTGAATCTGTGCTGGGTTAGCTCATAGGGGTCTTTCAGTGTTATCTCTTCTTGTTCTCTGTTCTCTGACCATTTCTTACTCTATTCAGTGTTTGGCTGAGAGCTTTGTCTCTTCATTTGACACTTCATGTTCCAGGATTGATGTTTGTCTCTGTTTTACTTAGTTTCTCAGATTGTTGATGTGGAGGGATGGTTTGGTGCCTCTGTCTGTGGTGCCATATTGGCCAGAGGTCAAGATTCTTTCTTCTTATGGACCAGTTAGACTTGTCTTTCTTCTGTAATAGTTAGTATCTTTCCATGCATTCCTTTGGTGCTTGACCCATATTGCTGGTTTATTTTACTTTTTATTTTACTTTGTCTCTCCTAGCAGAGTTTAAGTCAGAATTTGGTGACTGACTTACAGGCTAAATCTTGCCCACTGCCTGGATTATAATAATGTTTTATTGGAACACAGCAGCACTCGTTCTTTTACATGTTGTCTATAGCTGAATTTGTGTTACATAGGCAGGGATAGCATGGCCCACAACACCGAAAATATTTACTATCAGACCCTTTAGAGAAAAAGGTTTCAACTCTTGAGGACGTTTTCAATATCCAGTTTGTTACTAATGATTATAATCTGTGGTTATTAATCTATACATTTTTAACTGTGATTAGCTCCAAAGATCTACTGGTGTTACTTTTATCAGGAAGGTGTACCTACTTCACCTGCAGTGTGAATGGTTTACTTTTTCAAATTCTTATAAAAAATTATGTTTTTTCACATAATGGTTTCTTTTATTTGGAATAATAGCTTTATTTTGGATTAAGTCCTTATTTTTTATGATTCTATTTTGTTTACTTCATTGTTTTATTAATAAAGTATTTTTTGTTGGGTTATTTTAGTGGCTTCTTTGGAGTTACAGTATACATCTTTAATTTATCACAACCTGTCTTCAAGCACCATGTGTCGGATCCGACTCGACAGCACTTGGCTTGTCTGGCATCTTCAAGTGATGTTTTCACAGTTCACGTATATTTTAAGAACCTTTCAACAGTATATTTCATTTCTCTTCTTCCCATTTTCTTATATTGTCATATACTCTACATCTATGCATAACCCCCTGAAATACTAGTATTATTTTATTGTGCTTTAGGTGAAAGTTTACAGCTCAAGTTTCTCATGCAAAAGTTTATACACATTGTTATGTGACCCCCATTTGGCATCCCTATACTGCGACTGCGCATTCCTCCTTTCCACCCTAATTTCCCGTGTCCATTCAACCAGCAGCTGTTTCTTCCTTCTCATCTTGCCTTCAGACAAGAGCTGCCTATTTAGTCTTACATATCTACTTGAACTAAGAAAAATACTGTTCACGAGTATCATTTTTTATTTCTTACAGTCTGTTCTACTTTTGTCTGAAGAGATTGCTTTGTGAATGGTTTTAGTTCAGGGTTAGCAGAGAGTCCGGGGGCCATGTCTTCTTGGATCCCTGCAGTCTCAGAACATGAAGTCTAACCTTTTTATGTGAATTTGAGTAATCACTCACTTTTCTTGTGCTCAATCAGGGACTGTCTGTTGTGTTCCCTGTCAGGGTGGTTATTTGTGGTAGCCAGGTACCATCTAGTTCTTCTGGCCTCAGGCTGATGGCATGTCTGGTTTATATGGCCCCTTCTGTCTCTTGGCTTAATATTTTCTTTGTGTCTTTGGTATTCTTAATTGTCCTTTGCTCCAGGTAGTTTGGGGCAAATTTATGTCTCTTAGAAGGCCTCTTGCTAGCTTTTATGACAGACATCACTCACTAAAGTGGGCTGCAGAATATTTTTAATAAAATTTGTAATGCCAATTGACTGAGATGTCTTCTTCAGCCATAGTCCCCAGACCTCCTGCCCTGTTATGCTTTTCCATGAAATGTTCGATTGAGTTCTGGAAAGTTAGCTTTTGGTAGTCCAGTGGTGTTGAGTTGCCTGTATTGTGTGTTGTGCTGTGTTTCTCTTAAGATAATTCCTGTTTACTATATAGTTAGGGAATTCCCCTCAACCCCACTCTCCATCCTTGCAGACATCAAAGAATGTTTTCTTCCATGTTTAAACCTTTTCTTGAGTTCTTATCATTGTGGTCCCATGTAATAGTTGATCTTTTGTGACTGACAAATTTCAGCATAATGCCTTTCAGATTCATCCATATTATGAGATGTTTTGTGGCTTCATCTTTGTTCTTTATCATTGATTACTGTTCCATTGTGTGAATATCCCATGATTTGTTTATCCTTTCATCTGCTGATGCCTCCTAAGTGGCATCTTTTTTGCTATTGTAAACAGTGCTACAGTGGGTATGCATGTATCTGTTCACGTGATACCTCTTATTTCTCTAGGATATATTCCAAGGAGTAAGGTTGCTGGATCCTGTGGTACTTGTATTTCTTGCTTTTTAAGGATGTGCCAAATTGATTTCCAATGTGGTTGTATCATTTTACATTACCACCAGCAGTATTTAAGTGTTCCATTCTTTCCACAATGTTTCCAACATTGACTATTTTCTGTTTTTTGGATTAATATTAGCCTCGTTGGGGTGAGGTGTTGTCTCATTGTAGTTTTGATTTGTGTTTCTCTAGTGGTTAATGAGGACACCCTGGTGGTGTAGTTGTTAGGTGCTGTGGTTGTGTAATCCTTGGAATCTCTATGCGACAGTTCTACTCTGTACTGTAGGGTCACTGTAGTTGGAATTACTCAACAGTGGTTGATTTGTTTTGATTTTTGGTGATAATTGATTATCATGAGCATTTCCTCATGTATCTGTTAGTCACCTGAATGTCATCTTTGGTGAGGTGCCTGTTAAACCTTTTGCCCATTTTTAACTAGGTTATTTGTCTTTTTGTTCTTGAGGGTTTGCAGTATCTTATAGATTTTATGTATTAGATACTGATGAGATTTGTGATAGCCAGATTTTTTTTCATAGTCTGTTGGTTGTCTTTTTATTCTTTTGGTGAAATTTTTCGATGAGCATGCGTGTTTGATTTTTAGGCACTCTCAGTTGTCTTTTTCTCTTCAGTGTTTGTGCATTGTTAGTTATGTTTTGCGTTCTGTTTATGCCATGCATCAGGGCTTCTAGCCTTTTCCCTATTGTTTCTTCTATGATCTGTATCATTTTAGATTTTATATTTAGTTTTGAGTTAATTTTTGTGCATGGTGTGAGGTATGGATCTTGTTTCAGTTATTTGCAGATGGATATTCACTTATGCCAACACCATTTTTTAAAGAGGTTGTCTTTTCCCCATTTAATGGACTTTGGGCCTTTGTCAGATATGAGTTGCTTATGTGTGGATGATTTTATGTCTGGATTCTCAATTCTGTTGCATGTATCTGTTGTTGAATCAGTACCAAGATGTTTTAACTACTGTGACAGTTTAATAGTTTTGAAAATCAGATAGTATAAGGCCTCCCACTTTGCTGTTGTTCAGTAACGCTTTGGTTACCTGGGACCTCTTTTGTTTCCATATGAAGTTGATGATTTGCTTCTCTGTCTCTTTAAAAAATGCTATTGGAATTTGGATCAGTATTGCATTGTATCTGTAGATAGCTTTGGGTAGAATTGAAATTTTCACAATGTTAAGTCTTCCTGTCCCTGAGCAAGGTTTGTTTTTCCACTTACGTTGGTCTCTTTTGGCTTCTTGAAGTAGTGTCTTATTGTTTTCTTTGTATAGGTGTTTTATATCTCTAGGTAAGTTTAGTCTTAAGTATTTTATATTCTTGGGGACTGTTGTAAATGGTATTGATTTGGTGATTTCCTCTTCAAAGTTCTCTTTGTTGGTGTGGAGGAATTCAGCTGACTTTGTGTTTGTCTTGTATCCTAATAAGTTGCTGAAATCTTATATTAATTTCAGTAGTTTCCTTACAGATTTTCTGGGGTTTTCTGAGTGTAAGATTATAAATAGGGATCCAAACTGCTGACCTTTTTGATTAGCAGATGTAGCATTTAACCTCTACACCACTAGGGTTTCAGTCTTAGGTATTAGTGAGCTGAAATGGACTGGTATTGGCCATTTTGAATCAGACAATCATATGTTATATTATGCAGTGAATGAAAACTTGAAGAACGATGTTCCATTCCTTTTCAAGAAGAATATTTTAGTATCTGCCCTGAAGTACAGTGGTGTCACTGATAGGATAATATTTGTATGCCTACAAGGAAGGCCAGTTAATACAATTATTATTGAATTTTATGTACCAGTCACTAAAGCCATAGGTGAAGAAACTGAAGATTTTCAATAGCTTCTGCAGTCCGAAATTGATTGAACATGCAGTCAGGGTGCTTTGGTAATTACTGGTGATTGGAATGCAAAAGTTGGAAACAAGGAAGAATCAGTAATTGGCAAATATGGCCTTGGTGATAGAAATAAAACTGGAAATTGCATAATAGAGTTTTGCAAGACCAACAGCTTCTTCCTTGCCAGTACCCTTTTTCAGCAACATAAATGGCAGCTATATACATGGATCTCACCACAGGAATCAGATTGACTACATCTGTGGAAAGAGATGATACAAAAACTCAGTATCATTAGTTAGAACAAGGCAAGATGCTGACCATGGCACAGACCATCAATTACTCATATGCAAGTTCAAATTGAAACTGAAGAAAATTAGAACAAGTCCATGAGAGCCAAAGTATGACCTTGAGTATATCCTACCTGAGTTTAGAGAACATCTCAAGAATAGTTTTGATGTGTTGGACACTAGTGACTGAAAACCAGACAAGTTGTAGAATGACATCAAAGACATCATACATGAAGAAAGCAAGATATCATTAGAAAGATAGAAAAGAAAGAAAAAACTACACTGGATGCCAGAAGACACTTTGAAACCTGCTCTTGAATGTCAAATAGCTAAAGCTAAAAGAAGCTGAAGAACTGAATGAGATTTTCAAGGCAGCTCATGAAGACAAAATGAAGTATTGTAATAACGTGTGCAAAGAGATGGAGCCGAAAAACTAAAAGGGAAGAGTGTGTTGTGCATTTCTTATGCTGAAAGAACTGAAGAAAAAAATTCAGCCTCAAGTTGCAGTAGTGAAGGATTCTACAGGGAAAATGTTAAACGACTCAGGAAGCATCAAAAGAAGGTGGAAGGAATACAGAGTCATTATACCAGAAAGAACTGGTTAGCATTCAACCGTTTCAAGAGGCAGCACGTGATCATCAGGAACCAATGATAATGAAGAAGTTGAAGTTGCATTGAAGGAACTGGCAAAAAACAAGGCCCCAAGAATTGATTAGAATATCAATTTAGATGTTTTCAGTCAGTGGGATGCTGCACTGGAAGTGCTCACTTATCTATGCTAAAAAATTTGGAAGACAGCTTCTTGGCCATCTGACTGGAAGAGATTCATATTTATGCCTGTTCCCAAGAAAAATTACCCAACTGAATGCAGAAATTATTGAACAATATTATTATCACACACAAGTAAAATTTTGCTAAAGATCATTCAAAAGCGATTGCAACAGATAGACAGAGAACTTCCAGAAAGCTAAGCCAAATTCTGAAGAAAATGTGAATCCAGGAATATCATTGTTGATTTCAGATGAATCTTGACTGAAAGCAGAAAATACGAGAAAGATATTTGTCTGTGTTTTATTGACTATGCACAGACATTTGACTGTATGGATCATAACAAATTATGGATAACACTGAGGAGAATGGGAATTCCAAAACACTTAATTGTGCTCAGGAGGAATCTGGATCTAGAACAAGAGGCAGTTGTGTGTACAGAACAAGGAGATACTGCTTAGTATAAAGTCAGGAAAGGTATGCAGCATGGTTGTATGTTTTCACCATACCTTTTAAATCTGTATGCCAAACAGATAACCTGAGAAGTTGGAACTATGTGAAGAACTAGGCATCAGGGTTGGAGGAAGACTCATTAATAACCTGCATTATGCAGATGCAACCTTGCTTGCTGAAAGTGAAGATGATTTGAAGCACCTATTGATAAAATCAAAGACCACAGCCTTAAATGTATGGTTTGCACCTGAACATCAAGAAATAAAAAATACTCACAGCTAGACCAATAAGCAGCATCATGCTAAATGGGAACAGGATTGAAGTTATCAAGGATTTCATTTAACTTGGTTCTGCAATCAAGAAACACCAGTCAAGAAATCAAGATACACATTGCATTGGGAAAATTTAGTTTATTGAAAAGCAAAGAATGTCACCTTGAAGACCTAAGGTACATCTGACCTAAGCCATGGTATTTTCAATTGCATCATATGCATATGAAAGCTGGAGAATGAATAAAGACAGAAGAATTGATGCCTTTAATTATGGTGTTGGAGAAGAATATTGAATGTACCATGGACTGCTAAAAGAACAAACATATCTATCCCAAAAAAAGTATAGCCAGAGTGCTCCTTGGAAAGTAAAGATGGTGAGATTGCATCTTGGATACTGTCGTGGATTGCATTGTGTCCCCCCAAAATATATGTATTCATTAGAGTCGGATCCGACTCGACGGCACTTGGCTGGCATTAGACATGGCTATGAGTCCCAGTATGGTGCCATTCCTCCCACGTGTTGTGAATCCTTGCCTCTGTGATACTGATGATGGAGAATGGGCAGCAGTTGTGCTGGTGAGGCAGGACTCAAATTACCAGCTGTGGGATATAAGGGAGAGAAGTGAACAGAGTAAGCTGGGAACCTCATACCACCAAGAAGGCAAGACTGAAAGCAGAGGACGTTCTTTGGACCTGAGGTTCTTGTGCCAAGATGCTCTCCTTGAATTTGGGTTCAACCTACTGGACTGATAATTTCTTTTACTGAGTGGACTTGTAACTCATGAATGGATTTGTACTTTACTGGACTGTGTCAATAAAATTTCTCTTCATAAAGCCTTTTACTTGTGGTATTTTCTGTTGGAGCAGTACCAGTTGACTAAAACAGATGCTTTGAACATGTTGTCAGAGGGATCAGTCCCTGAAGAAGGACATCGTGTTTGTTAACATTGGGGGGTTGTCGAAAAAGAGGAAGACCCTCAACAAGATGGATTGACACAGTGGCTGCAACAGTGGGCTTAAGCACAAAAATAATTGTGGGCATGGTGCAGGACCAGGCAGTGTTTTGTTCTGTTGGCCATAGGGTTGCTGTGAGTTGGAACCAACTTCATGGTGTCTAACAACAACTACAACATATCTGATAAAAGTTTTGTCACATTTGTTATTTGAAAGAAACTCTTACTTGCTATAAAATTCTAAGTCTATAGGCTTTTCTTTCTGTACTCTAAGGAGGTTGCTGCACTGTTGCCTGGCTTGCATTGTTTCAAGGAGAAGTACTTTTTCATTATTATTTTTATTCTACTGTATTTAACATATCTTAAAATTTGACCTCTGGTTTCTTTTAAGATTTTCCATTTACCACTGATTGGAAGCAGTTTGATTATAATGTTCTTAGAGTGGTTTTCTGAATGTTCTTTTTACTTGGAATTTATTGTGCTTTTTGAATTGGGGAGCTTACAGTTTTCAAATTTGGAAAAATTTTAGCAATAATTTCTTCAGGTGTTTCTTCTATCCTGCTATTTCTCCTTTTACTGACTCCAGTTACACAAATATGAAGCCACTTGAGGTTATTCCACAACTTTCAGATTCTGTTAATTTTTTTTGTTTATAACTTGTAAAGGATCTTTGAATAATCATATCCTATCTTTGAACTTGAATACAACAAGTTTTAGAAATGATAACAGTTTTAATTGTTTTATTATTTTGAGGTACATTTGATGGCATTATGTGTGGGAAAGAACTTTGAATATATGGCCGCCATGCTACCTTCCAAATGGGGCCAAAAATAATCAGTTATTATAGCCTGATGTCTTATTGCATTAACAGTATAGCCTCTCTGCATTCATCTTGGAAAAAATAAGGGCAAATGATTCAGATAGACCAAAATGCACTCCCAACAGTAATTTTTGGGGGGTGAAGTGGATGTTCTTGAGTCTCCGTTGGGTTTTCATTGCTCCAAATGCAATAGTTTTGTTTGTTAACAAAACCATTCATCCAAAA
This sequence comes from Heterohyrax brucei, assembly GCA_028571685.1. Taxonomy (NCBI): domain Eukaryota; kingdom Metazoa; phylum Chordata; class Mammalia; order Hyracoidea; family Procaviidae; genus Heterohyrax; species Heterohyrax brucei. Next base: position 46,583,784 of record CM053152.1, read on the forward strand.
TGGACCTTGTTGCTGAAGATGAGTTTTTGGCCCAAAGCAGGGTCAATTTCCTGTTGCTGCAGACTCCAATCAGCAAATATACGGCACAGTCTGTGGTCATTGGACTTAAGTTCTTGAGTTAAAACAATTTTGTAAGGGTAAAGCATCAAGTCCAGATGCAAAATCTGCAAAGTTATGGTTCACAAAAGGCCTGGTTCTTTTGCTCGGTAAGAAATTATTGGGATGGTTCTTGTATACACTCTAATGAACAGTGGGGATGTTTTCATTCAATGTGTGGTTTGTTGATGCACAGGTGTTGTCTGATTGTCAGACAGCAGACCTAGTTGTCTCAAATTTTTTGATTAAACGTCGAATTGTTCTCTCTGTGGAATGACTGTGTGCATCATAAATTTCGTGTGGTGCACAGAATGTTTTGTGAATGCAACATCCATTTTGATGATAAGCTTTAATAATTTCTATGCATTGTGGAATCATGTGATTTTTCATGGCTATTTGTTGAGACTAATTAAAAAAAGATAAATGTGGTGGCTATAGCTTCATAAATATGGCCACAGTGAGCTGTCAAAAATAGGACATTCTTATTTGAAGACCCTTCATTTTTGTCTTTAAATGTTAATTTTCTGCAGTGTGTAATCTGTTGTTATTCTCATCTAACAGCTTTCATCTAAGACACTGAGTTTAATCTCTAGTTTATTCTGAACTTTTAAAAATCTTCTATACCTCTAACATGCTTAATCTTTCAGCTTATCTTATTTTTATTTTTATTATTATAGAGTTATAATAATTGTCTTATCTATTAATTCTATTTTCTGAGTTGTCTGATTTGTCTTATAATTATGGCGTATATTTTTGTGGATCTTTGCTTAGTTATTTTTTTATTGTTGGCCACCAGACATAAATTTTTATCTTTTTGAGTTCTGGATATTTGTAGCTCTAAATAATCCTGAGCTTTGTTTTAGGATAGTGGGAAGTTATTTGGGAGTAATTTAACCCTTTCAGTGTTTGGTGTTAAGCTTTTTAAAAGTAATGCCAGAGCAGCTGTTAGTATAGGACTAATTTATCCCACTATAGGCAATACAGAAACCCTGGTGGTGGTAGTGGTTAAGAGGTATGGCTGCTAATCAAAAAGTTGTCAGTTCAAATCCACGAGGTGCTCCTTGGAAACTCTTTGGGCAGTTTTCTGTCATATGTAGGGGTGTCATATGTCAGAGTTGATGGTAATGGGTTTGGTTTTGGTTTATAGGCAGTACTCTTCTGAGAACTCTATCTCATTCCTCTTGAATTATGAGACTTTTCACTCTGACTAGTGGGTATATGAACTATCCTTAGTGCTGTTCAGCTATAGAAATTATTCCTGTTACTCATTTTGAGTTGTTCTTTCTCTGGCTTTGGCTAGTTTCATTACACACATAGCTTGATCAGTATCCTATTGTTGACTAGAAATATTCCCTCTGCAGCTCTCTGAGATCTTTTTCCACACAGCACCCTTCTCTTCATTATTCTCATTGTAAATTGGAGGTACATTATGAGATTATGGGTCTTGCTTTCCTGGACCCCACAGAAAACAAAATTACAGACCAATACCACTCATGAACCTAGATGCAAAAATCTTCAACAAAATCCTAGCCAGTAGAATTCCACAACATATCAAAAAAATAATTCATCAAGACCAAGCTGGATTCATACCAGGGATGCAGGGCTGGTTCAACATCAGAAAAACAATGAATGTGATCAATCACATAAATAGCACAAAGGATAAGTATCACCTGATTTTGTCAATTGATGCAGAAAAGGCATTTGACAAAGTCCAACACCCATTCATACTAAAAACTCTCAGCAAAATGGGGTTAGCAGGGAAATTGCTGAGTGTAATAAGGGCCATCTACTCAAAGCCAACTACGTACATCATCCTGAATGGAGAGAGACTGAAAGAATTCTGCTTGAGAACTGGAACTAGACAAGGATGCACATTCTTAACACTTCTATTTAGCATTGTCCTAGAGTTTCCAGCCAGAGCAGTTAGTCAAGACAAAGAAATGAAGGGCATCCACATTAGCAAAGAAGAAGAAAAAAATCTCCCTATTTGCAGATAATATGATTGTATATACAGTGACTCCTAAAGAATCCATAAGGAAACTACTGGAACTAATAGAAGAGTTTAGCAAAGTATCAGGATATAAGATAAACATAAATCAGTAGGATTCCTTTATACCAACAAAGAGATCATCGAAGAAGAACTCAGTGAATCAGTACCATTTGCTATAGCCCCCAAGAAGATAAAATGCCTAGGAATAAATCTAACTAGAGAAACAAGAGACCTGTACAGAGAGAACAAGACCTGACTGCAGGAAACTGAAAGAGACTTACATAAGTGGAGAAACCTAACCTGTTCATGAGTAGGAAGAGTTAACATTGTGAAAATGTCTATTTTACACAAAGCAGTCTGAATATACCGTGCAATCCCAATGCAAATTCCAGTGTCATTTTTTAATGAGATGGAGAAATACATTCACCAACTTTGTTTGGAAAGGGAAGAAACCCCAGAGAAGTAAAGTACTACTGAAGAAGAGGAACAGTGGGAGGGTTCATATTACCCAACTTTAGAACCTATTACAGTGCACAGTAATCAAAACAGCCTGGTACTGGTACAAAAAGAGACATATAGACCAGTGGAACAGAGTGGAGACCCCGAAGATGTCACCATCCTCTTAAGAACAGTTGATGTTCGACAAAGGCCCTAAGACTGTAAATTGGGGTTAAAACAGTCTATTTAGCAAATGGTGCTGGCAGAATTGGATATCCATGTGCAAAAAACTGAAACAAGACCCATATCCCACACCTTATACTAACTTACACCCCTTATATTAACTCAAAATGAACCAAAGACCTAAGTATCCAACCTAAAACGAAGAAGATCATACAACAAAAAATAGAGTCAACAATGCAAGTTCCAATACACAGCTTAGACAGAGTTTAAAATCTGGCAAAGCACAATCAACAGAAAATAAAATAGATAAATGGGAACTACTAATAATCAAAACTTTCAGTCATCCAAAGACTTTATCAAAAGAGTTAAAAGAACACCTGCAAGATAGAAAAAAAATATGTGGCAGCTGTATGTCAGACTGGCATCTGGTCTTCATAATCTACAAAGTACTGCAAAATATCAACAAGAAAAAGGTAAATAACCCAATTAGGCAATGGGCAAAGGAGATGGACAGGCACTTCATAAAAGAGGGAGTCCAGGCAGCCAAAAGACATGAGAAATTGCTCACAGTCATTAGCTATTAGAGAAATTCAAATCAAAACTACAATGAGATACCATCTCACCTCAACAAGGTTGGCTGTGATCCAAACAACACAAAACAAATGCTGGAGAGGCTATGGAGATATGGGTGCTTTCCTACACTGCAGGTGGGATTGCAAAATGGTACAACCCCTATGGGAAGCAATTTCTTGCTTCAAAAGCTGGATATAGATATACCATTTGATCCAGTAATCCCATTGCTCAGAATATATCCAGAGAAACAAAGGCTGTCACATGAACAGATACATGCACATGAATGTTTATTGTAGCACAGTCCACAATAGCAAAAAGGTGGAATCAGCCCAGATGCCCATCAACAGACGAATGGATAAACCAACTATGGTACATATATTCAGTGGAACACTAAGCAGTGATGAAGAACAGTGATGATTTTAGTAAGTGTCACATAACCTGGTTTCCACTGGAAGCCATGCTGAGTGAAATCAGTCAGTGGCAAAAAGACAAATATTGTATAAGATCCTGTTATAAGATCTTAAACATAGATTTATGTAGAGAAGAAAAGACTGACAACTAGAAGGATGGGGAGGGAGGGAGAGGGTAGGCCATAGATTAGATAGCTGATAGAAATTTGGTTAGGTGAAGGCAGTGACAGCACACGGTAGAAAGTAGATCAACTTAACTGGACTTCACCATAAACTGAAAGCTCTTCTAATCTCAACTCAATATTGTAAGGATACTGTAGCAGGGGTGGGGTCTGGGGACCATGCTCTTGGGGAAAATTAAGACCAATTGGGATAACTAGCCTACTGCTAAGAGAGTCTCTTGCACCTCATATTGGTGGGTGCCATCTGGGGTCTTAAAAGGTGGCGAACTGCCATCTGAGGTATCCCAAATGGTCCTGGCTCATCCAGAAAAGATGATTACAGAGAACAACAAAGACATGAATTAAAAAGGGCTCAGGAGACAGAAAGACCCATGTGCATGGGAGAATGTATCAACATGTGACCAGAAGAGCTAGATAATGCTCAGCCACCACCAGAGACAGTCATTATGGGGCATACAATGTTGAGTCCATGTGGCAACATTAGAAAAAGAGGGGTGCAGATCAAGAACTCTACTAAAAGAACACAACTGATGGTTTGAAGACCTGGGGTATCCCCTGGAGCATGGCACCTAAACGTGCTGCTGCCCCTGACCAGAGAATACTATCAGTATTGACCTCGGGGTCAAATCTTTGGACAAAAATGGGCTGGACTTGGAGATACAATGTGACTATATGGTGTGTGTACTTTATGGTTGTATGCATTTGTGGGATACTGTCACTGGTCTCTTTCTGGATGGGAGAGAAGAGGGTGGAGAGGAGAGAACAGGAGATTGTTAGGGGGATATGATGTATAGAATGAAAAGGAGGAGTGTGCTGTCACCGGACAAGGAGAACAGAAGGAACTGCAGATAGATGGGAATGCAAAAGGAATTGGGATTGTGTACTTTCACTTAGTCATAGTAAAAAAGAAAAAAATAAGTGGTAGAGTTTTCTTGTAGGAAAAACTATGGAGGCTAAAAGGGGAGATGAGCAAGAATACATGATGAATCTTGTCTGTTGTCACAGCAGGCCTGGCAGTTGTGATGAGAGGGGCAAAGTAAGACTGACTAGGAAGATCTTTGTTTTCAGGTTGCCATGTAGTCTGCAGTAGTTTCTTTCAAGTTGCTGGAGGACCTAGGAGCAAATATTATTCATTAGATGATCCCATGTTAGAAAGAAATTGCTCAGTACTAGAATCCTTGCAGTCCCGGGATAGTGTGGCCTTGGCATGTAGATCCTAAAGGTGTAGCAGCTAGAGGCCATTTGTGTAACTGTACTCTTTGCAGCAGGTTCTTTCTTTCTGTTTTTTGAAGCCATGTTATTTTACTTGTCACACTCAAGTGCATTATTCATCAAAAATTACTATGTATGTGTGGTTTTAGGTGATGGTTACAGTTCATTTTTCCTTACTTTAATATGGCATGGTGGCTAAGTGCTGTGTCTGCTAACCAAAAGGTCAGCAGTTTGAATCTGCCAAGTGCTCCTTGAATACTCTATGGAGCAGTTCTGCTCTGTCCTGCAGGAATGCTATGAGTTAGAATTAACTCGATGGCAGTGGGTTTTTTGGAATAGACTATTGGTCTAACACTGTCTATTGAAAAAGTTTGTTTTCTTCCTTGACTTGCAGTGACGCCATTGTTGTCAGCCGAGGCAGTATAGAAGTATATCCTTGCCTTGTTGTATCTTCTCTGTTCTGCATTTTTTAATTATTTTTTTCTGTCTTTCTTTTTTTTTTTTTTTGGCATCAGGTGTTGGCATACTTTTTTTGAAAAAGGCTAAATAGCAAGTGTATTAGGCTTTGTGGGTCACACAAGTCTGTGTATCAACTATTCTGCTCTGCTATTGTTACGTGAAAAAAAAACATAAAGATGATATATAAGTCTGTGAACATGTCTTTATTTTAATAAAACTTTATGTACAAAAAAAGGCCATGGTCTAGATTTTGCTTGCTGGTCGTAGTTTGCTGGCTGCTGTTCTATGTGATGTATTTGCTTAGTTGTAGATATCTGTATTTGGAACCTTTTGAGCTCATAGTTTATTATATAATATGCTTTATTCCTCAGTGCTGTTATGCTTATCAAGTTCAGATATGTTTTATGTAGCTAAATTTTGTTTCTTTTCACTGATGTGTAGTTGATCAGTCAGTTTAGTTATTTAATTTAGAATATTTTATATATAGAACTGTTACGTAAGTACTAGAGGACTGAGAAGTCAAAAAGGAAACACTGAGGTATCATAGAAGTAGTAACTGTGAGAAAGAATTCCCATCTTTAGGATTGGGAGTGCATAAAGAAAAAGTTGTAATTATTTAAAATTACAAGGTTGGGGCAGGGCCTTTAGAGGAACTTGGGCCTTGGATGATGGGGCAACAACCTGACTAGTATTGTGCTTCTCAAGGAGAGTTGGTAAAGGCTAATTTTGTGAGTGCTGGAAAAATTGCAAACTTAAATCAACTAATCTTACCAAAGTGTAGAACTCTGATGGTGGTGACACTGACAGCAAGCGGGAAAGATCACCTCTCTTCTCTCCCTAGTAGACTTGATCTCCCTGTTTAGGATCCCTGTGAGTCAACATCAGGTTGATGGCCCTGGTTTCAGTTTGTTTTTTGATAGTTCTTATTGGGAGCATTTACCAGAGTCAGTAGAAAAAGGAAAAATAAGATTTCCAAAGTCTTAACTTCAGTATCACAAAGAAAAAGGCATGGATGAGTGGATGTGAAGATAAAAGTCAGCAATATAACACGCAGTACATTTAAAAGTTCATTGCCTAAGGGGGTGGAGTCAAGATGGTGGACTAAACGCACGTTTCCCTAAATCCCTCTGGAAACCAAGACCTGAAATGATAGTTAAAGGGAGCCTTCTGGATACCTAGTGAGCCCTGGGATGTGGCATAGGGCTGTTAATTTGGACTTGATACCACTGAATGCAAAACTTCCTCTTTTTCACTGACCCCACTTTTGGTGAGCACAGCCTTGCACAGACCAAAGGTAACTCACCATTTCAATTTTTTTTTCCTCTGTCTTGGCTGGTGGGCTAAACTGGGACTTGACTTGCTGCTGGTCTTGGATGTACTGCTGGTGGGACTGGCAAGCATAATTGCCAGATTCTGAGAGCCTGGCTTTGGACTCTATACACCTTGGGTCCTCTGGCCTATCAGGAAAAGGAGAAGTCCAGGCAGAGGCCCTGGCCGAACTTGATTCTTAGGATGGGAAATGGCTCCTGCCAGGGGTAGAGCGGCTTCCTAGCAGGGAGGCAATGTTTTGCACAGTGTTGCCTGGGGCCGGGGCCTGGCAGTGGAGGCTGTGGACTCTGGGCATTTTGGCACTCTTGGCCTCTCTTTTCACCAGGAGCCTCATCCTGGCTGGCTGGTGAGCTTATGCGGGATGCCATCTTGTTTTGCTGGGAGGCGGGGTCATCCATACGGAAGCCTCAGGTGGACTTAATTTCTGGGCTGGGAGGCAGTTCCTACCCAGAAGAGACTGCTTTTCCAACAGAAAGGCAGAATTCTACACAGTATCACCTATAACTGGGGCCCGATAGCAGAGGCCAACAGGCCAGTAGCCTTTCTGTATTTTTGAGCTAGTTTATAACATCTCCTGTTCAATATAGAGATGCTTACTTTGCCAGCTGGGAAGAGGGATGTATACACCTGAAAACTTGACTGACTTTGGAAGTTGCCAAATACTTTTTGACTTCTCATCTTAAGATGGCCTAGAGAAACAACTGTGGTACATCTTCACAGCATCTCGCTCAGCCTCTATTGACCCACATGAAGCCCCAAAAGCAGCAAACGTTGGAGAGGTTGGTAACCTGGAAGTCACCCGTGGTATCAGAAGGCCCCCAAAAGAAACCACCTCAGAACTTCCCAGACAAAGAAGCTTTTCTGAAACTATCAGAAAGTGAATACAAAAGGGTCATATAGACAGCCCTCCTAGAACTTATACAAAATGCAGCAGAGCAAAATGAAAAACTAAGGAAGCTGTTCTATCTGATGGAACATCAATACTCAGAAATCCAGCAGATCAAGAACAAAATCAAAGACATAGAAACTTCAATTCAAAGCCAAGAAAACAGAATGGAGCAAATTGGAAGACAGAGCCACTGACTGCAGCATGTGTGAGGAGAAATCAGAAAAATGAAACGAGAAATTAAGAAGCATTAAGAAGCATGTGGGACTCTATTATGAAGAACAATCTATGGTTAACTGGAGTTGCTGAACAGGGCAAGACACCTGAGAACACAGAGAGTATTGTGGCTGAGCTGCTGACAGAAAACTTTCCAGAAATTATGAAAGAAGAGTACATAGATATCCAAGATACTTGTCGAACATCGCTCAATATAGATCTCAGTAGAAAGACTACGACATATTATAATCAAGTTCAACAAAATGAAATGTAAGCAGAAATTCTTAAAGGCAGCAAGACTGAAACCAAAGCTAACATTCAGAGGGAAACTCTGTGGGCTTTTGTCAAATTTCTCTGCAGAAACGATGCTGGCACAGAGACAGTGGCATGGCACGTTCAAAGCCTTGAAGGAGAAGAACTTCAAACCAAGAATTATATGCCCTGCAAAACTATCTTTCAAATATGAAAATGAAATGAAGACAGATAAACAGAAACTCAGAGACTTTATAAAAACCAAACCAAAGCTGTAAGAAATACTGAAAGAATCTCTTGGCTTGGAAGAACAAAACCTCTAACTTTGTGTTTTAGAAGGACATATTATCCAGAATCCTACTCAGTTAGGGAAGGCTCCAAACACAATCAAAGCTATAATAGTGAAATAAATGATCTAGTGATCATATCATGTAAACTACGACATCATCATATTAAAAAGAGGGGTGTACTACAGTCGTTATAGTCCTTCCAGCTGGAGAGGAAGTTGACAAGACTGGTAGCAATCAAAACTGGGTTTATATATAGTTTAGTAAGTAGAATCATAGGGGCAGCCATAAAGCACAATAAAGAAGCAACATACTATATCAAGAAATGTAATACAGGAGTCTCAACAACCATAAAAACAACCCTGAAGAAGGTGAAAAATCAACTTGCAAAAAAGAAGGTTGCAGAACAGATTAATAAGAACAACAGAGAAAATGTCAACTCAAAAATAAACATATCACAATGGTAGCACTGGACACATACCTGACAATAATTATATTGAATGTGAATGGACTGAATGCTCCAGTAAAGAGATACTGGGTGACATCTTGGATCAAAAGACATGACCCATCTATATGTTGCCTACAAGAAAGTCACCTTAGACCCTAAGATATGAACAAACTGAAAATCACGCTAACAATGAACAAAGAAGAAAAGATGTGGCAATTCTAATCTCAGATAAAAGTTCTTTGCCTAAATATATTGTGACTTAGCTATTGTTTAGTTGATAAACATTTATTTGTGCAAATGAATTAATGTGTGTAAAGTGCATAGAACCGTCTTGGCATGCAGTAAGAACTAGATGTAAGTATTAGATATTATTGCCTGTTGATGTAGTGTCCTATGGAATGAACCCTAGAATAGTCTGAATGCCTCTGTTGCTAGCCTTAATAAGCACGTAAGCAGCCTGGGGATATGGTTTAAGAAGCGTTCGTGAAATTGGTTCTCCATATGTTCTGTTTGGTATTGTGTCTGAGACATTCACCAAGGAAAAACTGTTTCTATAATATTTAAACAACAAGGCCAGCTCTGCCTTTGAGGTCATGCTGTATGTTTTTCTTTGTAAATTTTATGATGTCCTCTGCTGGATGGTCAATTCCTTAGATTGTTTTGAGTTCACAGTAGGTTTAAATGAAACTGGTAGATAGTACCTTACCAGATGAAAGATATTTAAGAAAATTCATCTCCCATACTTATTAGAGGTTTCTTGGAAAGACTCAAAATTTATTTTTAGAAAGTTAACCAAGTTTTCTTGTTTTAGAATTTCTTCAAAGGAGGAATAAAGAGTGCATCATTGAAGGATTTATGTCTCGAAGACAAAAGACGCATTGCCAACTTAATTAAAGAACTGGCCAGGTAAGGTGAAATCTGTATGAAATACATTATTATGAGAAAGAAATAACTTTTCGTAAACAGTTTCAGATACTGTGGAGATCCACTAACAGTCTTCTAAAGAGAAAGTCACCAAGTTTACTTGGTAGTCAGCATTGGCTGTTAACATGTGTATTTTCAGAAGAATATAATTTCACTAGCTTTCAGCATACCATACAAAACAAATAGCATGATTTTCAGTTATAGGGTGTTGTGCTAAATAAAGGCAAAATAACAGCTAGAGCTTTTTTAAATGTTGTCTTTGTGATATAAAGTATTGTTATGAAAGCATAACCTCTTGTTATAAAAAGATGGCCTCAACTTTAGCAACATTAGGTGGATAAATTGTGTGTACCCAAATAGTAAGAGTGACTTGGAGACATCCATTGAGGCCATATTTGTGAGACCTTTTCAAGTAAATATCTTCATTGGTGCTATGAATGAGACTGAAAAAGATACCAATAAGATTTACTGATAATTCTAAGTGAGAATATTTATAAACAGAAGTGCAGTGCAGTAAATTACTTAATATGGTCTAACCATTTTGGCTTCTGACTCGCAAAATGGTTGTATGGAACTGTGCAAATAAGGTGCTTGTCGCCCACAAGGAGGATTGGACAGCCTGCTAATGATGCAAATAAGTTGCCTGGAACCCTTGCAGGGGTGAGATGATGCAAATAACATGCTTATGGAACTTTTATAGAGGATTCATCAATTTGGCTATCCTGCAAGTCTTAAAAAAGAGATTCAATCCCAGAGCAGAGGGGGACCTGGCTACCACAAAGATGAAGAACTAGAGGACTTCCTTTGGATCCAAGGTCCCTGTGCTGAGAGCCTCCTAGGCCCAGAAGACAGCTATAACACCAAAGAAAGCATGAGACAGCAAGAAGCAGCAACATGCGTGGAAGAGAAATGATAGCAGCAGAAGCAGGAGACTGTCATGAGATGTGGGTGGTCCTCCTGGCCTGTGGAGTGAGGTGGTTGATTTGGGCTTGCCAGCCATGGAGCAAGAGAGCCAAATGCCTTCAGGAAGAAGTCTTTCTAAAGGTCACGTGGTATTCCTTTGGGCACTTATGACACAGTTAAAAGGGCTTTGTAACACTTGCCCAAGCAGGGCAGAAGCCAGGCCAAGGACTGAAGGAAGAGGCTTGTCTTGAGGGAGCCAAGAAGAGCCTGTAGTCAAGGAACTAAGAGCCTGTCCTTAAAAGGCTGAAAGAAAGGATATCTTTGGTGCCCAGAGAGGCCTGCATCTGGCTGAGGGGCACCCCAAATGGCCATGAGGAGCCAAGAGCTGCCCTGTACTGAAAAATGGAGACTGCCTACATGCTTCCTGATCCTGACCCCAAGCTGTATCCTGTTGATCCTGATCCTGAATTGTAACCTGATATTTTTCTTTATAAACCCCTTAACTATGAGTATGGTCTGTGAGTTCTCTGTGGCCATTACAGTGAACTATAGAACCCAAAAGAGAAGTAGAGAGTATGGTGGGTGGGGTGGCCGCTGTCAGAATTGGTGAAAGGTGTGGAGCGTGGAGGTATATTTGACCTCTGCTTCATAGGAATCAGTCTTGGACTGATGCTGCTCGTGACCCTCTCTCCTCTCCCTTGTAAAGTTAAATAAGGAGATCTGATGCTACCATGCCATTTTTGTAAGAAGATATAAATCAAAACTAGCTTAATAGTTTGGAAAATGGATTCGTTTAAATAGGATAAAAGACAGTATTACATGCCTAAAGATAAAAACAAACTAGAAATCCATATCAGAGAAGACTTAATGGCTAGATTCAATAGAGGCAATAAAAAGATTCGTGATTCATAGTTGATTTTAACCTGAATATGAGCCAGCAATACTATGTGATTTTGTAAGAAAACAAAGACAAAGAAAGTCTGTATGTGTTTTTAATAATCTGTAGATACCTCATTAGTAATTTGTATGTATTCAGAGAACTTTTTCATTTTTGTTAACTACACTAGTAAACCAGCCAAGCCAAGTGCCGTCGAGTGGGCTAGTAAAGGAATAGAATTTAAATAAGAATCAAAGTTTACAAGCCGATAAAGAATAGATACCACAAAGATAAATTAGGAATATTGTAAATTATTTAGTGTGTGGAAGAGAGTGCTAAGAGATGACTTGATATATGGGTTTCAAGTAAATGAAGGGGTTTTCCTGAGTTGTTCAGAATTGATTTGCAGAAGGATAAATGGAACTTTGATGGATCTTTCTAGGAGATGTTAGGATAGAGAAATTCTTTTTATTGAAGATTGCTGTATTAAGTGACTTCAGAAAGTATTTTACAGTCAAATTAATAAATCGTTTGCATAGATGGGAAAAGCAGTGTCATTTATGGGGACTTGAAAAATGAATGCCTGTCAGAAGTATTGGAGTCTGTCCTGAAAGATAGTGACAGTTCTCTATATATGGGTTTGTACTTTTCTACTGAGAATTTTTTTAAATGTGAAGGAGTGCCATAGACTAAATGCATAACTATCTCATAGACCAAATAAATTTGATCTTTAGAGAAAATAAAAAGCTTCCAAGCTGTAAAATAATCTTGACTACAATTTCAGTTATTGATGTAGATGAACTATGTTCTAAGAAACCTAAAAAACCTCCCCTATTTCATATCCTGTGCCCATACTGTCAAATAATGCATGGTTCCCCAGTGAATACTTGCAAACTAACTAATTTGAGGACAGCTTTCTTTTTTAGGCTCAGATCTTTGATTTTTCCCAAAGGACAGTTAGCTATTTCCAGTTGACATTACTCAAAAGAAAATTAGAAAACATAGCATCATTAGTTTGCCACTGTAAAATGAGTAGATCATTATTGTTTTGTATTTATTCTGGTCTTTTATTTTGTTAAACTAATTGTGACTCTTTCGTAACTAAATGTGTTTTACAGTACAATAAGAAAGTTAAACTTGAGTTTTTCAGTGATTCAGTTTTTTGCTTTCCCGTTGGAATCCTCTATAGTTTTTTGGAGGGTGGGTTTGATAATAGTGGTACATAGTAGTCTTTAATGGATTATATAGAAAATTTGAAGAAAAGGAAGTTTGCTTTAGGTGGAAAGGCATTCTTTGAACCTCAGTGGAGTTTGACACATCTTAGGCAGGGGTCTCTAGAAAAGCAAAACCATTAAAGTGTATAAATGTATATATTACCTGTTGCTGTAGAATCAGTTCTGACTCATAGTGTCCATGTAGGACAGACTAGTCCTGCCCCATAGAGTTTCCAAGGAGCAGCTGGTGGATTGGAACTGCTGACCTTCTGGTTAGCAGCCAGGCTCTTTAACCTCTGTAAAATGGCTCACACGATTGCAGAGCCTGAATCATCAAGTATTTGGGTCAGAATAGTGGCTTCTCCTGGTTCATGTAGCCACAGGGACTGGTGAACTCAAGATTGGTAGGGTTAGACAGATGGGCTCTTGCTCATAGGCTGTGAGGACTGATTAATCCCAAGACCAGGAGGCAAGACAGCAGTTAACCTCCTGGCCAAAATCCCAAGAATGGAAGGTCAGGTGAACAGAGCCAGTTGCAGGATCCAGGATGAACAAGAGCCCACAAGCCTTACAAGAGAGTCCGCGTATATTTGAAGCAGGCTTCACCCCCAAGGAAACATCCTTTCAACTGATTGGCTTCTGTTGTAGGTTAGATTGTATTCCCCCCAAAATCTATGTAGTCATTTAGCTAGGCCATCTGGTATTCTGTGATGTTCCTGTGTGTTGGAATTCCTGCCTCCATAATGTTAACGAGGGTAGATGGATACTGTTGTGTTGGTGTGGCAGGGCTTAATGTGTGAAATTGTTTTGTGCCTTGAGGCCGTCTCTTGCGATATAAAAGAATTTAGCAGAGAGGTTTTGGGGGGCCTCTTGCCATCAAGGAAGAAAGCAGTGCTGGGAAGCTGGGTGCATCCTTTGCAAAGGACCAGGATCCCTGCACCTCAAAAGCTTCTCGTCCAAGGGAAGATTGATGACAACGACCTTCCTCCAGTGTCAGCAGAGAAAGTCTTCCCCTGGAACTGACACCCTGAATCTGGACTTTTAGCTTATTGGAGTATAACCAATAAAATTTCTCCTTTTAAAGCCATCCACTTGTGGTATTTCTGTTACAGCAGCACTAGATAACTAAAACACCTTTTTACAGCAGATTCCATCATGAATGTGACCTTGTATCAACTCTAATCGTAGAAACAATCACAGTGTCATACCACTACCAAATTTGTATCAAAACTGCCAAACCACTGAGAGTCATGGCCCAGGCAAGTTGACGTACAACTGTAACAATTGCAACACTGTTCAAAAGTTAGTGTGCTGAAGCTCATTTTTAGGTGATCTATTCTTTGCTCTGTAATTCAAATAATGAGTTTTCGATTTTCTAGTAGGCATTTAAGAAACCTTGGTGTCATAGTGGTTAAAAGCTAGTCAAAATGTTGGCAGTTTGAATCCATCAGACACTCCTTGGAAACTGAGACAGTTGTACTCTGCCCTGTAGGGTCACTGTGAGTTAGAATAGACTCACTGGCAACAGGCTTTTTTTTTTTCTTTTAGTGCTAATTCAACAGTCTTGTGGTTCTGGCTAGATTTTGTCTCCTAAAAGTGGTCACTTTTTCTATAGCAATTTTCTGCCTTCTGCATAGTATCTGGAAACATAAACATTGCCATTAAATGTGAGTAATGTCTTCTGAACTTGTTAGATTTACCCAGAATTATGCTTGTGCCACATCTTGGTTATGAAAAGTGAAGGGCCACAACTATAGAGTATTTGATTTGTGAATAGATGCTATAGCTATTCAGTTTTTCCTCAGGTTGTTTTTATATTAATTTAATTTTTACCTGTGGGCTTTCTATATGCTGATTATTTTCTTTCATATTTTATATCTGACATGCCTATTATAATAGATATAGATTTCTTAAACATGAAATAAACATAAGAAGGGAATCACTAAACTAAGAGAAGGGTGAAGAGCAGATTTTTCAAGGAAGTGTTAAAATCAGAAATCCTTATAAGACTATTTAGATTGCTGTCTCAAAATCAGAACTGTGACTTAAATTATGACATTTATAATTTATAATTATGACATTTATAATTATTTTATAGTATTTTATAGTATTTATAGTATTTATAGTATTTTATAACTGAAAGTATTCTCTAGCATGTTGATTTTCAGGTTTGATTGAAGAACAACTGTTGTTGTTTGCCACATGCTTTCTCAAAGTATTTGTGAGATACTGGTTTTTATCATATTTGTGCTAAGTTTCTTATAATAATTTTTAAAGCAGTTGATTAATCCAAGACAGAATAAAGGGATAATCTTGAGTGATATTTCGTAGTAGCTTAGGCAGAAGCTAATATATTGCTTCTTTATTCACTATATGATAATATCCTTTCCTCTGTAGTTTTAATTTAATTGCAATTGTGCAAATATTGCAGATATCATACTGTTAAGTTAAAAAATGAAACTGCAGAAAAAGTATAATCCTTTTTTGATAACTTCCCAACTCCTCCTTCCAGTCCCCTCCCCCACCCACATATATACTCTGCTTGTGTTTAGGTGAAATTTGCTTCTTTTTTAACTTACTGTTTTGAAATAATTTTAGTCTTACAGACAAAATTAGAATTCCTATATATTTTTCACCCACCTTTTCCTGCTGTTTACCTTTTGCATAACCAAGAAGTTAATTAACACTGGTGTAATGCTAATAGCTAACTATAGACTTTATTTAGATTTCATCAGTGGTGTTTCACTAATGTCATTTTTCTGTGCTAAGATGTGATTCAGGATCCCATACGGTATTTAGTTGTTACATTGCCATAGACTTCTCCAATTTATGATAATTCTTTAGTTTTTCAATCACCTTGATACTATTGAAGAGTATTGGTCAACTACTTTATAGAATATCTGTCAGTATGGGTTTGCCTGTTGTTTTCTGTAAATTGTATTTTTGGCAAGAATACCATAAAAATGGTATGCCTTTTCAGTGTGTCGCATCAGACTACTTGATATCAATATATATTTTTAGTGATGATACTAACTTTGTTCATATGAGTGTCTTCCAGTTTTCTTCACTGTAAGTGACGGAAGAATGAACGAATGATTCTTAGAAGAAATAAATCCAGAATGCTCCTTGTAAGTGAGAATGGCAAAACTTTGTGTTGCTAACTTTGGAAAAGTCATCAGGAAACTAATTCCTAAAAAAGACATTGTATGTGGTAAAATTGAGGGTTAATGGAAATGGGAGAAACTCTCGATGAAATGGATTGACTCATAGGCACAACATTGGGCTCAAATATGAAAGATCTTGGAGAAGACTGAGCAGTATTTCTTTATGTTGTCTGTCAGGTCTCCAGGAGTCAGAGCCTATTCGCTGGTAGCTAACAACACTAAGAACAACTGTCAGTTTTCTCCACTGTAAAGTTATTCTTCCCCTTTATAACTGATATCATGATTTTATCTATTATAATCTAATATTTACTTTGTTGCTAAAGTTGTTCCAGTTTTGGAAACTAGGAGCTGTTGAAGTATGGCTGCCATGCCACTTCAAAATGCTCCTGTCTTTATTTTCTTTTCTGCCTTTTCCCCCTTCTTTATCACCATCACTACCTCTTTCTTTTCTTCCTCTTCCTGTTATTCCTCCTTTTAACTCTTCCTCAATTTCCAGCATTTCAAGGTACTACAAGCTCATCTTGTATATTCCCTGTTCTTGCTGTGGAATCAACTGCTTCTCCAAGAAATTTTTTTTTTTTTTTTTTTTTAATTGAAGACTGGTATTTGACATCTGCAATGTAGTCATTAGATGTACTCATTGCTGCTGGGCCCATTTCAGCATTCAGAGCTTAGAAATTAGAACAAGTCCATGAGAACAAAAGTACAGCCTTGAGTATTTTCCACTGAAATTTGGAGACCACTTCAAGGATATGTTGCATTGAACACTAATAATAGAAGACTTGTGGAATGACATCAAGGACATCATACATGAAGAAAGCAAGAGGTCGTTAAGAAGACAGGAAAGAAAAAAAAGACTAGAATGAATGTTAGAAGAGACAAACTTGTTCTTGAAGGTCAAGTAGCTGAAGCAAAAAGAAGAAATGATGAAGTAAAAGAGCTGAACAGAAGATTTCAATGGGTATCTCAAGAAGACAAAGTCAAGTATTACGATGCTGTGTTCAAAGACTTGGAGATAAAAAACCAAAAGGGAAGAACATACTTGGCATATCTCATGTGGAAAGAACCGAAGAAAAAATTACAGCCTCAAATGATAGTAGTGAAGGTTCTGTAGACAAAATACTCAAAGATGCAAGAAGCATCAAAAGAAATGGAAGGAATATAGAGAATCTCTGTACCAAAAAGAATTGGATGATGCTCAATCACTTTAGGAGGTAGCGTGTCATCAGGAACTGATGGTACTAATTTAGGAGGAAGCCCAAGCTGCACTGAAGGCATTGGTTAAAAGTAAGGTTCCAGGAATTGAAGGGTTATCAATTGAGATGTTTTAACAGATGAATGCAGTGCTGTGCATACTTGTTTCTGTCAAATTTAAAAGACAGCCACCTGGCCAGTCAACTAGAAGAGACTCATATTTATGCCTGTTTCTAAGAAAGGTGGCTCAACAAAATGCAGAAATTAATGAACGATATAATTAATATCAGATACAAGTAAAATTTTGCTAAAGATATTCAAAAGTGGCTACAGCAGTATATCATTGGGGAACTGCTAGATTCAGAAGAAGATGTAGAACTGGGGTATCATAACTCATGTCAGATGGATCATGGCTGATAACAGTACCAGAAAGATGTTTATTGACTGGGCAAAGTCATTCAACTGTAGATCATAACAAATTATGTATAGCATTGTGAAGAAATGGAGTTGTAGAACGCTTAATTTTGCTCACTAAGAACCTATACAGAGATCAAGAGGCAGTGGTTTGAGGAGAACAGGGAGATATTACATGGTTTAAGGTTAGGAAAGATATATATCAGGGTTGTATCCTTTTACCACACTTAGTCTCTTTGCTGAGCAAGTAATCTGAGAAGCTGGACTCTATGAGGAATAGAGCATCAGGATTAGTGGAAGATTGATTAAGAACCTGTGTTATGCAGATAAATCAACTTGGCCTACTGAAAGTGAAGAGGACTTGAAGCACTTAGTGATAAAGATCAAGGACCACAACCTTCAGTATGAATTATATCTCAACATAAAGAAAACCAGTGTGTTCCCATCTGGACCATTAAGCAGTGTCATGATAAACAGGGGAAAGATTCAAGTTGTCAGGGATTTAATTTTACTTGAATCCAAAATAAGTCCCCATGGAATAGAAACAGCACTCAAGAAATAAAAAGATATATTGCATCAGGCAAGTCTGCTGCAAAAGACCTCCTTGAAGTGGTGAAAAGCAAAAATGTTACCTTGAAGACTAAGGTGTGCCAAACCCAAGCCATAGTGTTTTCAGTTGCCTCATGTGCATGCAAAAGATGAGTGATGAATTGGGAAGACCAAAGAATTGATGCCTTTGAATTGTAGTATTGGTGAAGAGTATTAAATGTACCATGGACTCTCAAAAGAATGGACATATCTGTCTTGTAAGAAGTACAAACAGAATACTTCTTAGAGGCAAGGATAGTGAGGCTACATCTCACATACTTTGGACATGTTATCAGGAGGGATCAGCCCTTGAAGGATATTATGCTTGGTAAAGTATACAGTCACTGAAGAAGAGGAAGACCCTCAATGAGATGGATTGACACAGTGGTTCAAGCATAGCAACAATTGTGAAGATGGTGCAGGACCAGGCAGTGTTTAGTTCTGTTGTTCATGGGTTCATTATGAGTTGGAACCAACTACATAATACCTGACAACAACGTAATGACCTGTACATGCAGACACATACATTGATATATATTTCTGTATCCATCTATCTTCATTTATATTGAAAAGCATTGTGTTCATGTAGAAACCTCTGGTTTGATTCCAACATGTGAAGGTTCATTCTAGCCTTCCTACTTTGTATATTTTTAACTTTATTCTCTGACAGTGAAAAGCCTGACTACTTATTTTTTAAAATTTATGCACAGTGAAATTCATCTTTACTGTTTACTGGAAAATAATTTATCTTTGTGGGGCTTATAGGTTGTCACAAATGCAAATTCATTACCATAGAAATGATAAAGAACAATTCTGTCCCTCAAACTCCCACATGCTGCCTCTGTATAGTGAACTCTAAGTCACACTCTGTGACTCTGACAACGAGAATCTCTTTTCTGTCCCTATCATTTTGTACTTTCTAGGTATAAGTGGAATCATTCATTATGTAATTATTTGGGTCTGGCTTTTTTCTTTGCAAAATACATCTATCTTTATCCATGTGTGACTAGACAGTATTTGTTTACCAGGTAAAGGATATCTTTATTATTTACAGTTTTAACATTGTGAATAAAGCTACATGAAATATTTGCATATAGGTTATTGTTTGCACATAAATTTTTATCTCTTTTGATTAAATAAATACCTGAGAATGGGGTTTCTGGGTTGTATGATAATGTGTGTTTAAGGTTACAAGAATCTGCCAAAGAATTTTACACAGTGATCATACTATTTTATGGAGTTTCTGGGCAGGGCAAATGGTTAGTCTTGTCAGCTGTTACCCAGATGGTTGGATGTTTGAGTCCACCTAGGGGATCCTTGGAAGAAAGGCCTGGCAGTGTACTTCTGAAAGATTAGTTGTTGAATACCCTATATAGCACCATTCTTGTCTGGAACACGTGGAATCATCATGAGTTGGCATCAACTGAATGGCAGCTAATATAGTAGTATATGGTTTTGCATTTCCACCTGCAGTGTATGAGTATTACAGTTGCTCTGCGTCTTTTCCAGTACTTGATGTTGTCAGTTTTTATATTTTAGCCTTTTAGAAGTGAGCATAGTGTTTCATTGGTGTTTTTCTTTATATTTCCCTGATGACTGTTGATGTTAAGCATTTTTTATATGCTTGTTACCATCCCAGCATCCTCTTTGTTAAAGTTTCTGTTTAGAACTTGCCCAGTTTTAACTGCACTGTTTGTTTTCTTGCTGAGTTCTGAGAGTTTTCTGCATGTTCTAGGTATAAATTCTCTGTCAGAAACACAATTTATAAGTATTTTCTCCCAGTCAGAGGTGGCGTAATTGTATTGTTTGCAGAGCAAGCACTTTTAGTTTGGTAGCCTTTTTTTCCTTACAAATCTTACAAAATGTCACAAGAATTTTCTGTGTTTTTATGAAAAGGTTTTATAGTTTTACAGTTTGCATCTAGGAGTATAATGTACTTTGAATTTATTTTTCTATAAGATGTATGAGCGATATCAAGGTTCATTTGTTTTTCCTTATAAACACTAAATTTTTACAGCACCATTTGTAGAAAAGGCAGTCCTTCACTGATTGATTGTCTTTATACCTTTGTCAAAGATCAGTTAACCATGTTACTGTGCATCTATTTTTGGATTCTGTATCATTCCATTGAAGGATTTGCCTGCCCTTTTGTTAGTTCTATGTTGATTATTGTAGGTTATACTAAGTCTTGAACTCTTGATAGTACAAGTCCTCTAATTTGGTACTTTTTAAAAAATTGCTTTACTATTTTGAAGTTCTTCTGTCTTTCTGTATAAATTGAATCATCTTGCTGATATCTGTTTAAAACAAACAAGCAAACAAAAACCAAAGAAACAATGAAAACTTCTAGGAATTATTTTTAGGATTCTATTGATTAATCTGGGAAGTTACTAACATTTTCACAATATTGAATCTTATTCAGGAACATGATTATCTGTATTTAGGTTTTCCCTGAATTTATTCATCCATGTTTTGTAGTTTTTAGCATACGTAACCTGCATGTATTTTGTTAAGGTTACCTAAGTTTCTTTGTTGATGATAATTGTAAATTAAATGGTGATATTTTTAAATTTTGAATTTCAGTAGTTCATTGCCAGTATAGAGATACACCATTAATTTTTGTACGTTGGCCTTGTTTCTTGAGAGCTATCTAAACTTCCTTTGGATTTTAGGAGCTTTAGTGTTTATTCTTTGGGATTCCCAGTGTAGATATTTATGTTAACTGTGAAGAGAGGCAGTTTTATTTCCCTTTATCAAGTGTGTATGTATTTATTTCTTGCCTTATTGATCTGAATAAGACTTTTCATTGCTTTGTTAAATAGCACTGTGAAAGAGCACATCCTTGTCTTTTTCATGATTTTTGAGGCATTTAGGGCTTTACTATTAAGTATGATTTCAATTTTAGGTTGTCTGTAGATCACAGAATCGACTCGGCAACAATGGGTTTGTTTTTTTTTTCAGTTTATAAATGACGTTTAGCAGTATGGAAAGCTATCACATCCTCCTGTTGGATTTGAGTGTTACGTTGACTCCAGGAGGAGATTATCAAAGACAAACACTTTCCCCGGCTGGTAGGGTGTGGGCCATTCTCTTGGTAACTATTTTCAGGATACAGCGTCCAAAGATGTAAATGAGGATGATTATAATAGTAAACAAGAGGGAAATGGCCCAGGAATTTACAGACTCAAACCATTTATAGATAGCTGGTTCCACTAACCTGAGTGGTAAAGGGGACCAACTCAGGCAGCTCCCAAGGGTGGTATGAAGTCAGTTGTTCAGAGGAGTCCAAAACCTGACTGAGCAGAGCTGCATATGTACAAAGAACATCTTAGTTCAAACAACACAAAACAGGTATTTGGCATGGAACTGTCCCCAAACTCCTCGTGTAACCAGGCTATTTCCCTGGTATATGTCTCCAAATGAACAATATAAACAATTTTAAGTCTGATTTGTGTTCCAGTCAGTAACTTTTGTCCATGTAATTCCTCAGAGCATCTAGGGACACATAGAAATGTCTTTTTAACTGTAGCCCCATTAGACATTATTAGACATAAGAGCAAACTTTAGCAGACATAGGAACAAACTTAAACTTTACACAGTCCCAGTTGGAGAGTGGGGCTCACTGGGTAATCCAAGATACAGAAAGTGGCTCTCTTGTCTAGTTTTTACTTCCTAAGGCGTCAGAGTGTAACCCTTAGCTTTCCCATGGAGATGATGTGTGATCAGGAGGCAGATGGGCCTTAGGGTCCCCCATCAGTGGTCAGTTTCCTAGACTCCTCTACAGGGAGTCCGGGAGGAACTATCCATCTGGGCCTATTTTAGGGGGGGATGTCTACTGAACACGCTGTTCTAGGGTGCTCAGGACTTTCTGCTTTTCAGTGGCCTGATTTTTGACAGTACCGGTATTAATTGGGGTCCATATTCAATGGCCATTGAATCCAAGTCCTGATCTCTGGGAGCCCAGCCAGTTACCTCGAGGTGGAGCTTTGCTAGCTATAGCCAACAAGTGGGCTTCTTGGCTTGGCTTTGCCGCCCAAATCTTTGCCATTAAAACACCTCGGAGGTCTCCTCTACCAACTGGGAGTGTGGACTCAGGTTCTGCCTCAAGCTTTTGTACTTTTTATCTTATGTCTGATGTGGACTGGGATATAAAATATATGGCCATAATGCCTTTTCCTTCTCTATTTGTTTATGAAACAGAAGTTCCAGAGTAAAACAGCCAGAATAGGTTACCTGGACCAGTGTTTGACTAAAGTAGCTTTAGGAACCAGTTTTTTTCTAAAGTTTGTAGTTCAAAAAGGTATACAAAGACAGTAGCCTGTGTGGGTTACCTCAAGCTACATTAAAGTCAGAAATTTATATCTTAGAAGAAGAATCACATGTATCTTTCATGTTTCCCCTTTTGAATCATGATCTTACTAGAGAATCTTTTTAACAGGGACATAAGTTGATTATAAGCAGAATATAAAAGCCAAATAAAACTCAATCTACTGGAAAAAACCTGAGACAATAACATTTTTAAACATAGTCATTACCCACATTTTTAAGGAACATTAAACACCGTACATAATAATCTTGAAGTGTAATGTCACATAGGATATACCAAGATTATTATGTCTCTAAATTCTTACATAGTATAAAAGTAAATTTATAGGCAAATAATCTGAATGTCTGAATCAAAGCATTAGCTTTGATGATGTCAGATAAAATAAAATAATCTAGTCAAGTTAGCAATCAAGACCAAATCAAACCCATTGCTGTGGCATCAATCTTGATTTATAGCGACCCCTTAAACAGAGTAAATCAGTCCTATAGAGTCTCCAAGGAGTGCCTGTGGAATCAAACTGTTGACCATGTGGTTAGCAACTGCAGCCCAACCACTATGCCACCAGAGTTTCTTCAGTTAGCAAATAATAAATGACTTAATATACATTTCTTGGAAAATATTGAGGAAATAACTAATATAAATTTTAATATGATAACAATAGTGCACTTTTTTCCCTAATTCCAATTTGTGTCAAAACACAAATAGCCCTTTTCTCTTAGAGAAGGCTATCCTTGGCTTTTGCTGTCTCTTCCAAGCCTTGTGGCTTGGTTTTGGACTGAAGAATCGTATTTTAATGAGAAGTCAAATCTTTGCCTTTAAGAGAGATTACACAAAGAATGAAGTAACTATTTAATTAGAAGTAAAAAAATTTTGTCATTTAGCAACAAAAAAATCCAATATTTTTAACATTAATATTCTTAGATATCTTATAAATTCAACCATTAAATTATTAAACAAATAAAACCATTTACCATTCCAAATAAACATTTTTAATCCCAACCGAATTTGACTCAGAAAGTTTCCATCAACTGGCTTTGGAGATCACAGTGTCCCATCCCTAATAGAGATGTATCTCTAAATCTCCTGCTAGGGCTGAAATACCCATCCAGGCCATTTCAGATATGTCTTAAGAGTTGCCCTGCAGTAGAGAGAACTTGTTTACAGTCTTTAAGATTTAGATTCACCCAATTTCTGATAATTAAAGTACAGTAGCAATTCTTATCTGTTTTCTCTTTTAAAAAGGTCTCCACTCAATTATAGAGGGTTTTTCAAAAGCCTCTCTGGAACTATGACTTTGGAGGCTGAACCTGATCTACTCTCTATTTCTTCTTGGAGGGCAAAAGATTATTAATTTCCGTTTTACTGTTCTGGAATTGTTACTTTTTTCAAAGACAAAGTTATCCCTTTGACCAAGGGATGTAAAGTTAGTTGTTTTTTCAGCCCAGTGATAGTATGTCTAGATCTACTTGAAATTCAACTTCTTATGTATTTCAGTTTAGCTCATTTGGGCATGAAAGACCTTTCCTGACTGCCAAACACGTTTGTCTCAAAGAATTAAAACAAGAAATATCTTAAAATTAGACTGGGTAAAGCCTACATTGGCGATGACAAGACAAGGAAGTCTGGACAAGACATATAAAATTTAGACACTTAAGAAGTGCTTAATAGGCAAAGATTGTTTTACAAAAACAGAGATGCTGAATAAGACAACACTGGGGGTAAAGAAACAGACAAACAAACAAACAACCAAGAACCAATTCTGAGATTGAATTGGCCAAATGTGTGTCCTGAGGCCAAACTTGTAAAGCTTTCCACAGGCATTAAACACTCGGCCTACAGGAATCAGACACTTTATGTAGAAAATGACAAATCTGGGGTCTCCACAAACAGCTTGTGTAGGTACAACAATGAAAAAGATGTTTCCAGAACCTCGCAAGGGCAAATATGAATCCACAGCATAAATGAATTTATCTTATCAAACACACACAGGAGACCTCACTTTATTACACATGCAGCCTTACTTTACCAGACACATACACAGCTTGTTCCTTACATAATTAAAGTGAACTTAATGAGTACTTTCCTGAGCTACCTTGTCAAAGTCTGGACACTCACCCAATCCGTCAGTCTTCTCAATTGTCCACTCAGGCAGATTACAAACTCTGCACGCTATTACACACATATGTGCACTGAGCTGGCTCTGCCACACTCACACACCCAGAAAGCAACAGAAGACTGGCTGTCCTGCTACAAACAAGCACATTCCTCTCAATGGAGCAAAGAAGAGAAAGGAAAAGAACTTCCATGGGGAAAAAAGATCAGAGTTTATCCTACTTCCTGGTGATATTAACTGTCTGCCAGGAGAAGTACCCTGACTGGTGAAAAAACCAGACTCTGGTCCCTGGTGCCATAGGAAGGAAAAACATGCAGAAACGAAAACCCAGAAACTCTAAACCCTCCCCCCCCGAAAATGTTAGATCACTCACGCCTAGATAGTGCAGTTAGCAGCCAGCAATGCCCTGCCAGGAAGGAGAGGTTAGCAGAGATCTGATGTTTTTGCAGTAGCTTAAAGAGGATCTCAATGAGCTTTCATTCCTGTTGGGGGCTTGCTGAGTCCAGGTAGCATTTCCTCTTGGCTGGCTCACCAGAAATTTGTTACCAGACAAAGCTTGGAAGTTCATAGCTACCTGTCACCAGAAAGCGAATTGCAGAGACAGATACTTTTGGATGAGTGATCAAACGTTTATTTGCATACCAGTATGCAAGGGACGGGGGCATTCTCCTCCTTAAACCCTGTCTAGATTTGTCAGGCAGTGTTGGAGTATTTAAAGGGAAAGACCACATGAAGATGCAGAGAACAATATGGGCAGTTTGGAATGTGTGAGGGGTCAACTGGGTGGAGGCTGACTGGATGGAGGTGTCTACTTTGCAATCTTGCAGGCCATCACTGTGTATCAGGAAAACAAAGTGGTGATAGACACCATGTAGCCAGCAATCTGAAAGAAGAATGCTCAAACACCAGTTACTTCCTTGTCTTTCTTGGACTCCTGCTTAATTCTTTTTCATTGGTTAGAGCCTGATTATCAAGACAAGAGGAGTCGTTCATTGCCTGTAGTTTACAAAAACTACAGTGGTGCCTCTGAGAGCCCCACCCTTAGTGTCGCCACTGGGGCTTATGGAATGTGGAGGTAGTCTTTCCCTGTGTATTGAGGGTGATCTGGAGTGCTTCTCAGGCCCTGAATCTCTGGTCCCACCCCAGGGCTTTTCAGCTTCCAGTTTCAAGAAGCTTGTAGTCCAGGGGAAGATTGACAAGGACAGGACTTTTGACCAGAGCCAACAGAGAAAGCCTTCCTGTGGAGCTGATGCCCTGAATTTGAGCTTGTAGCATAAGGGACTATGACAATAAAATTTATGTTTCTAAAGCCATCCACTTGTGATGTTTCTGTTATAGCAGCATTAGATGACTAAGACACATTGTATTTCTAGGCTAGACTGGGTTTTCTGTTTTTACATATTTGTGGATTTTATTTTCTGATATGTGGAGGACTGTTACATTTACAGTTATGCAGGATACTATTAATCTCTAGGAATCTGTGGTGCAGTGGTTAAGTGCTTGGCTGCTAAATTGAAAGTTTGATGATATATGTGATTTTGTTTTTTTGAAATGTCTTTACCTACTTTTGGTATTAGGATAATTTTGGCCTCAAAATGAAGTAGGTTATTTCTCCTTTTCTGTTTTCTGGAAGATATTTTATCCAGTTGGATATTTTTTTCTTAAATGTTTGGTGAAAGTTAGTAATGAAATAGTCTTAGCATGCAGTTTACATTGTTGAAAGATTTTCACCAATTATTTTAACTTTTTAAATAGATTTAAGACTATTTAGGTTATTTCTTCATCTTCTCTCTTTTAAGAAATGGTCCATAAACAACAAATGCTGGAGAGGCTGTGGAGAAAGTGGAACTCTCGTACACTGTTGGTGGGGTTGCGAAATGGTCCAGCCTCTTTGGAAGGCAATCTGGTGCTTCCTTAAAAAAATGGATATCGACATACCATTTGACCCAGTAATTCCACTACTTGGAATATATCCTACAGAATCAAGGCCTTTCACATCAATGGACACATGCACCAGAATGTTTATCGCAGCACAGTCCACGATAGCAAAAAGATGGAATCAACCCAGATGCCCAACAATAGAAGAATGGATAGATAAACTATGGTACATGTACTCAATGGAGCACTACGCAGTGATAAAGAATAACGATGATTCCAGGAAACATCTCCTAACCTGGTTTCAACTGGAAGACATTATGTTGAGTGAAAGTAGTCAGCGACAAAAGGACAAATACTGTGTGAGACCTCTATGATAAGATCTCAGAAACAGACTTGTGTATAGAAGAAAAGACTCTTTGACAGCTGCAAGGGAGAGAAGGGAGGGAGGGTGAGGTGAGGAGGGTTTAGTTTAGATAGTTACTAGAAATCTAGTTGGGAGAAAGCGGTGATAGCACACATTAGAAACAAGAACAACATTAAGTGGACTTCAGCGTAACTTGAGTACTCCTTCCATCTTAACTCAATACTGCAAGGATGGAGTAGCTGGGGCGGGGGGCGGAGGACCATGCTCTTAGGTGAATTCCAGGCCAATTGGCACAACTAGCGTTTTGCTAAGAGAGCTCTCTGCACCACACATTGGTGAGTGGCGTCTGGGGTCTTAAAAGCTGCCAAGCTGCCATCTGAGGACACAGCAAATGGTCCCAACTCAGCAGGAACGGATGCTCACCGAGGACCAAAATGACATGCGGTGAGGACAACCGAGAGGACAGAGAGACCCACAGAAGTGGGTACCTACATCGACTTGGGGCCCAAAGAACCGGATGGTGGCCGGCCACCACCAGTGATAGCCACGATGGAGCTCACAGAGAGGAGTCTCACTGGCAACACAGGAATAAAAAGAGGTGCATCATGAGATCTCCACTAAAAGACCTCAGTTGATGGTCCAGCCGTTTTGGGGTTCCCCTGAGAGCATGGCCCCCTGCCCTGATGCTGCCCTTTCCCATAAATTATAACAAAAGTCCGCTCTTTGGACAGGAATAGATTGGACTTGGCAATGCAGAGTGACCATATATTGGGAGCACTTTATGGTTCTGTACATCTATAGGATATCATCTTGCTGACCGCTGGCTGGAGGAAGGGGAGTGGACGGAGAGGAGGGGAAAGGAGGCTGTTGGGAGGATGAGACATGTATGGAGCAGAGAGGAATAGTGTGCAGTCACCGGACTGGGAGAGCAGTGGAAGCTGCATATAGGTGGGCATGTAAATTTATATGTGAATGTACATTTTCACTCAGTTATGTTAAATAAAAATAAAAATTAAAAAAAAAAAAGAAATGGTCCATAGGGTCAGTATGAGTTGGAATAGATGCAATCGCCATAGGCTTTTTGTTTTTTGGGTCTTTTAAGATTAAAATTCTTCATTTCATCTAAGGTGACATACTTCTGTGCAGAGAGAACTTTGTAGTGGTCTTTATTATCCTCTTGGTGTGTGGTTTCTGTAGTAATTCCTGTCTCTCATTACTGATGTTGGTGGTTTGTATCTTCTTCTTTTTTTGTCAACATCATTACCAATGTTGATGATTTGTATCTTCTCTCTTTTTTCCTTGGTTAGTCTTGCTCAAAGTGGAAATTTAGATTACTAATATGAGATCTCTTTTCTTGGAAATTCTGTAGTGTAGTTGTGTCCTATAGGGTTGCTATTGTTGGAGTTGACAGCAACAATTTTTTTGGTTTGTTTGTTTGGTCTTCTTTTCTGATGGAAGCATTTAAAGCTGTAAACCTTTCTGTAAGCACTGTTTTAGCTGCATTTAAAAAATTTTTGATATATTGTATTTTCCTTTCCTGTCATTCAAATGTCTTAAATTTTTCTTGAGATTTCTATTTTGACCTGTAAACATTAAGAAGAATTGTTTTTCATTTCTGTGTGTTTGGCTAGATTAAAAATGTAGTAGAAAAACAAGCTAGGTAAATGCTCATGGATGTGCACATATTTATACTTGGCATTTTAAAACAAAACTGCTGAAAAAACAACAAAACAGAAAAATTCTAAAAGCAGTAGTAGCCTAAGGCAAAAATGATATGAAGCAACAGTAAGACTGACAGCTGACTTCTCAAGAGTGGAAACTAGAGGAAACGAAATATTTTCAAGATGCCAAAAGAAAATAACTGTCAACCAACCAAATACGTCTTTCAAAATCAAAGGTGAAAACAGTGTTTTGAAATGAAAACAGCTGAGTGAATTAAAAACGAGTAAACACAGACTGATGAAATATTTGACGATGTTCTCCAAGCAGAAGAAAAAAATATAAAGGTAAAAAAAGAGGCAAGACGAAAATAATGAGAGAAATGAAAAAAATGTAAGCAAGTAGGTAGATTAATAAATAAATGTTTCAGTCTAAATGATGGTACTCTCAAGCTTTGAAAAAGAAAGTTGAACAAATTTAGACATTTCTTGAGCTAATCAGAGAGCTCAGACCGAAGGTCAACCAACTGACGGAGTTCAGGGAAAGACAGGTAGATGCCTGTAGGAAAGGCTCAATTCCTAGCTTGTCTGGATTAAACACAGCTGGTAATGTGCAAGAATTTTAGCTACAATAGGCAACAAACTGGTGAATACGAAATACAGGCTGGTAAGAGTGGGGGACTGTTTTAGTCAGCTGGGGCTGCTCTAGCAGAAATACCACAGAGTGGATAGCTTTAACAAAGGAAGGTTTATTCTTACACAGTCTGGTAGGTTGCAAGTCCATATTCAGAGTGACCACTCCAGGGGAAGGCTTTCCCCTTGTTGGCTCTGGAGGAAAGTCCGGTATTGCATCAGTCTTTGTCCAGGGAGCGTCACGAGGCTCCCAATTCTCCTTGTTTCTTTTTATCTCCTGCAGGCTGAAAGCATTAAGGGTGAGGCAAGCCATACTCCAGGGAAACTCCCCCTACAGCAAAGCAAGGAAGTAATCCCATGCAAGAATTCACAGTCCCACCTCAATCCTTCAACATACAGTTTGGCAAAACCACACAATGGAGGACACTCCCAAGATACTGGGAACCATATCCCAGCCATGTGGCTACACATATTTTTGGGGGGACACAATTCAACCCATGACAGGGACTGTCTGAAAGCAGCAGATATAGAGGGAGTTTCAGCTAGAGCTTAGAACCAGTTTCCTTTACGTTTGAACCCCTGCTGATAATTTGCATGTCCATCAAGCTCCCGGGAAATGCTAAATGCTAATACTGCTGGTTAGAGACCAGTTCTGTGAACTGCTAGAAGTACAGTGATTCTCAAAATTTATTACATATAGAATCACTTTGGAATCTTGATCTAACAAGATTCTAATTCAGTTTATCTGAGGTGGAAATGCAAATTCTTAGCAGAGGTTTGAACCAGAAACAACCATTCTGAAGCCCTGCTTTGAATTCTCTTATAGACTCTTTATCCATAGGACTCACTTGGAGAGAGCACTGATAAAGTAACCTGGTGCAGGCTGGAGGGAAGGAAACAGCAATTTTCTTGGAAAGATCACAGACCATTTCCTGGATTATTTTCTTATGTCTCTTCTATATACTAAAATCATAAGCTCAGGAAGAGGGGTAACATAAACCGTCACCCTAAAAGTACTAGTATAAATACCACTGACAGTAGGGGAAGGCAGAAAATCATTCTCTGGGAGGACAGAGATACAGTTTGGCCCACAACTACAGGGAACTGACTGATCAGATACTTTTAAGACTCAGGACACAGCTTCTGATTGTTGTTGTTACTGGGCACTGTCGAGTCAGTTCTGACTCATAGTGACCTCATGTGTTAGAGTAGAAGTGAGTCATACAGTCTTCTTGGCTGTAATCTCTATGAAAGCAGATCACCAGGCATTTGTCCTGCAGAATCATTGGGTGCGTTCAGACTGCTGTAGTTTGAACCATAAACCTTTTGGTTACTAGCCGAGTGCCTAACTGCTGTGCCACCAAGGCTCCTTCACCTCCTGACTAGCAGAGGCCTAATCAGAGTAACAGAGAATACCCCCTCATTGCAGTTGAATGCAGATGAGAAAATTGCAAGAGACAAACTGTGGAAAGAAAAACTTAAAGCTAGGGTGGCTGTGCCACATAGAGGAAAGTTCTTCCTAGGGGAATTTGAAGGCTGTGATGCACTGAGGGTAATCATAGTAACAGTAAATCTCAAAGATAGCCTAATTTTTGGCTAGGTTAATACAAACACTGCACTGAAAACCAAGCATAAAAATTATTTGCCTCAGATGAAGAGGTAAAGGGCATCCAAATTGGTGAGGAATAATTAAAAGCATCTCTATTTACAGATGGGAATGGGAACCAGATAAGGATGCCCTTTGTGCCCACTATCATTCAGCATTGTGCTGGAGGTTCTAACTAGAGCAATGAGGCTAGAAAAGGAAATAAAGGGGAATTCAAATTGGTAAGAAGGAAGTAAAAAAGTATCCCTACTTTTAGATGATTTAATCATATACACAGAAAACTGTAAAGAATCTACAAAAAAAAACTACTGGAGCTAGTGGAAGAGTTCAGCAAAGTATTGGTATACATGATAAACAAATAAATCAGTGGGATTCCTCTACACCAACAAAGAGACCATTGAAGGGGAAATCACTAAATCATTCCCATTTATAATAGCTTGCAAGATGATAAAATATCTAGGAATATATGTAACTAGAGATGTGAAAGAATTATACAAAGAAAATTGTAAGACTCTACTGAAAGAAACCTATGTAAGTGGAGAAACCTACCTTGCTCATGGATAGGAAGACTCAACGCTGTGAAAATGTCTGTTCTTCACAAAGTAATCTAGGTACAAAGCAATCTCAATCCAAATTCAAACGGCATTTTTTTTTTTTTTTAATGATGGAGAAACATACCACCAACTTCATGTGGAAAGCAAAGAAACCTTGGATAAGTAAAGGATTACTGAAGATGAAGAACAGAGTGGGAGGCCTCACTCTATCTGACTTTAGAACCTTTTACACTGCCATGGTAGTCGAAATAGCCTGGTATGGGGACAACAACAGATACGTAGACCAATGGAAGAGAACTAAAGTCCAGAAATAAAATCATCCATTTATGAGCAGCTGATATTTGACAAAGGCCCTAAAATCTGTTAACTGGGAGAAACAGCCTGTTTAACAAATTATGTTGGCATAACTGGATATCCATCGCCAAACAAATTAAACAAGACCCGTATCTGACTACATGCACAAAAAGTAACTCAAAATGAATCAAAGATGTAAATAGAAAATCTGGTATAATAAAGATCATAGAAGGAAAATAGAAACAATGCTTGAAACTCTAATACAAGGTGTAAACAGACTACAAAATTTTACTAACAGTGTACAAACACCAGAAGAAAAAAGATACATGGGAACTCCTAAAAATCAAACACTTATGCTCATGCAAAGACTTCACTAAAACAATAAAAATACTACCTACAGAACAGAAAACAACTTCTGGCAACCACAAATCTGATCAGCATCTAGTCTCCACGATTTACAAGGTGCTGGAATACGTCAACAAATAAAAGACAAAAGAAAAAGAGGGAATTAAAAAATGGGCAAAAAATATGAACAGATGCTTCACCAAAGAAGATACCCAAGCAGCTAACAGATACATGAGGAAATTGCTTGTAGTTGTTAGCCATTAGAGGAGTCAAAATAAAAGCTACAAGGATATACCATCTCACCCCAACAAGCCTAGCATTAATCCAAAAAGCAAAGCAATAGATATTGAAGAGGTTGTAGAAAGAATGGTACTCCTCTACACTTCTGGTGGGAATGTAAAGTAATATAACCACTTTGGAAATGGATTTGGCACTTTCTTAAAAAGCTATGAATAGAAATAACATATGGTCCAGCAATTCCACTTCTTGGAATACATCCTAGAGAAATAAGGACTGTCATACTAATAGATACATGCACACTAATGTTTGTTGCAGCCCTATACACAATAGCAAAAAGATGGAGTGAACCTAGGTGCTGATCAACAGATGAATGATAAACTGGTGTATTTGCATAATGGAATGCTATGCAATGGTAAAGAACAATCATGATCTTGGGAAACATCTGATAACATAGAGTTGTCTGGAAGACGTTAAGCTGACTGAAATCAGTCAGTTGTAAAAGGATAAACATTGTATCAGACAACTTTCATAAGGACTCAAGAATAAGTTTAAACACAGAAAAAATCTTTGATGGTTACAAGAGAGGGTGGGAGGTGAGTTTTTATGGGTTAGATAGTAGCTAGGAATTGGATTAACTGAGGAAAATCACGGCATGCAGTAGAAGGGAGATTAACACTGCTGGATTATAGCAAAAAATAAGAGATTTCTTAAATACATCCCAACATTTTAAAGGTCAGAGTAACAGGTACAGGGGCCTGGGGACCATGGTTTCAGGGGACTTCTAGGTCAATTGGCATACTGTTTTATTTTTTTAAGAAACTGTTCTGCATCCCATTTTGCTGAGTGGCACCTAGGGCCGTAAAAGCCAGTAAGCTATTGAGGAGCATCAATTGGTCCCAGTCCACCTGGAGGAGAGGAGAACAAAGGAGATTAAAGACATGAGGAAATTATGAGTCCGGGAGACAGAAGGGGTAATATGGTCAGGAGACTACATCAGTATGAAACCAGAGGAACTAGATGGTGCCTGGCCACCACCAGTGACTGCCCTGACAAGGAACATGACATGGAATCCCTGACGTAGAGATAGAAAAATGGATGTGCAGAGCTAGAACTCTGTTAAAAGACCACACCTGATGGTCTGGCATCCTGGAAGATCCTCTGAAAACATGGCCCCTGAACTTGTTGCTAGCCCAGAGCTGAAACCAGTACTGAACTCCAGACAAAAATTGGATCAAAGTATAAGATATAGAGTGATGTTGGTCACGTTTTTGCTTTTTGACTTACATATGTACGAGGTTGGAACAGTTAAGTCCTCAAACTTAATTGTTCTAAGTGCTTTTCATACCTCATTGCTGATTACCACTATGGTCCCCTTTGAAATACTCCCCTTGGGAAGCCATGCACTGAAACCAGCACCAAATCTACCCTTCAGAGCAATTTTGGCACTCTTTCTGGAATGGCTGTTGCACACAATGGCATGGTGGCAAGTTCACAAACAATTGTATAGTTATCTATGAGGGAGTTTTTAGACAAAAAACAAATGATTGAATTGGAACATGCACCTTACTCTTCTACTCTGCCTCCAGTGACCCTTTTTTTTACTCAAAGATCAAGGAAATATTGAAAGGAAACCATTTTGATTACATTCAGGACATCAGTGGTAATATGATGACAGATCTGATGGCCATTCCAGAAAAAGAGTCAAAAAATTGTGTTGAAGGGTGGACTGGGTACTGGTGTTGGTGCATAGCCTCTCAAGGGGAGTACTTAGAAGGTGGCTGTAATGTTATTCAGCAGTGAGTTATGTAGCACTTTTTCTAGGATGAGTTTGCAAGATTAATTGGCAGTCCTCATATGAGATCATCAAAATGTCTTCCTATGAATATTTCCTTGAACTTTGAGTAAAGAAAAAAGTCACTGGGGGCCAGATCAGATGAGCAGGGAGGGTCTTCCAATACAGTTATTTCTTTACTGGCTAAAAACTCCCTCACAGACAAAACCAAAACCAAACCTACCGCTGGCAAGTTGATTCTGACTCATAGCGACACTATAGGACAGAGCAGAACTACTTACAGAGTTTTCAAGGAGTGCCTGGTGGATTCAAACTGCTGACCTTTGGTTAGCATATGTAGAACTTATGAACTATACTACCTGCATTTTCAGTTATACAATTAAGTTTGTGAACTTTCCATCATGCCACCGTGTGCAATGGCCATTCCAGAAAGAGTTCCAAAACTGCTTTGAAGGGTGGAATAGGCACTAGTGTCAGTGCATAGCTTCTTGTCGCGGATTGAACTGCGTCCGCCCAAAAATGTGTGTAGACATTTGGCTGGCTGGGCCATGATTTCCAATACTTTATGATTGTCCTCTATTTTGTGATTTTCCTATTCTGTATGTTAAAGAGGTTTACAGTGGGACTGTAAATCTCTTCCTAGGGTAACCTCCCTGCTTCACTGTAAAGTGAGTGGGGTGTCACTTGCACCACTTTTTGTCCTACAAGACATAAAAGGAAAGGGAAACAACAGAGAGTTGGGGACTTCATAATACCAAAAGGCAGTGCCAGTAGCTAAATGTGTCCTTTGGAACAGATCAGGATCCTTGCATCTCAGAAGCTTCCAGTCCAGGGGAGGATTGGTGACAAAAACCTTCCTCCAGTGCTGGCAAAGAAATCTGAGAAAGCCTTGCCCTGGAGCTGAGACCTTGGATTTGGACTTTTAGCATACTGGACTGTGACAAATAAAATACCTCTTTTGAAAACTATCCACTTTTTGATATTACTGTTGGAGCACTACCAGCTTATGAAAACAGAATTTAGTACTGAGAGAGTGGGGTGCTGCTATAACAAATACCTAAAATGTGGAAAAATTTTGAAACTGAATAGATAGCTGATTCAGAAGGAATCAAGGAGAACTGTTAACATCATTAAAGGTACAGATGGTGAGAAACAAGCAGCAGAGGACCAGTGGTAAGAGCAGTGGCAAGCAGCAGCAGAACCAGACCAGCATGAGACAGTGCTGGAGCCGGCCCATGGAGTGAGAGAGCTGAGGACCTGTACACTTAGGTTTCCTGGCAGGGTACCTCCTGGCACTTGAATCAGTGGAGCTAGGCTTGCTAAAACACACATCAAGAAAACTGAGTAACTGTGTGCAGGAAGCTTCCTGGCAAAGTAGGGTGCCTTCCAGCACTTAAGTTGGTGGAGCTACAGAACTTTGGAGCACTTGCCCCATCAGGGCAGATGTGGGCCTATGAGGAAGAAGATGAGCATGAGAAGCTGAGACACCTCAGTCTCAAAGGTACGGCCATGACTTTTGGTTTTAAAGGATGGAGCCATGGCCCCTGATGTTTCTAGTTGTTGAGTTGCTGCTCATGTAGATTGGAAAATTGTGCGCCAGAAGCCAGGAGACCAACAGTTGCTCTCCCAGTAGGCCTAGAATGTAGAGATGTGATACAAGGCTGGGATTCTTCTACTCAGAATCTGGAGAGAGTGACTGATACTTAGGGTCTGGAGGGCAAAGGCCATTATTTAAGATGTCTCAGAGAATGGAAGATTGTTTTCAGAGCTTTGAGGGCTACTGTAATGTGTTTTGCTGACTTTATTGCTTGTTTAGCCTTCTTTCTGCATTTGTAATAGAAATGTCCAACTTGTGTCTGTGCTGACGTTGTACATTTAGAAGCAGATAGCTTGTATCCTTCGTTTCACAAATACAAAGGAGTTTTTGCATTTTGCACTTACATCTGATTTAAGACTTCTGTCATATGGGATGGACATGTTTTTGCTATGAGTTTTGCTGTGATGGAATGAATGTGTTGCATATTTGAAAGACAGGATTTTTGGAGGGCCAAAGGGTGGCATGTCATGGATTGAACTTTGTCCCCCCTAAAATATGTGTATAACCATATGCCTAAGGCCATGATTTCTAGTGTTTTATGATTGTTCTCCACTTTGTGACTTTGTTATGCTGTATTTTAAAGAGGACTAGGGTAGGATTGTAAATCCCTTCCTAAGGTTACCTCCCTGCTCCATTGTAAAGAGAGTTCCCCTGGGATGTGGCTTGCACCACCTTTTATCCTACAAGACATAAAAAGAAAGGGCAGCAGGGAGAGAATTGGGGACATCATGCCACCAAAAATGGTGCTGGGAGCTGAGTGCATCCTTTGGAAAGGACTAGGGTACCTGCACTTCAGAAGTTTCCAGTCCAGGGGAAGGTTGATGACAAGGACCTTCCTCCAGTGCCATCAGAGAAAGCCTTCCCCTGGAGCTGACACCTTGGATTTGGACTTTTGGCTTACAGGAGTGTGACAAGTAAAATTTTTCTTTAAAGCCATCCATTTGTCATATTTCTGTTAAAGCAGCACTAGATAAATAAAACAGTTCCCAAAGGGAGTACTTCAAAGGTGACTGTAGTGGTATTTAGCAGTGAGGTATGTGGTACTTAGAAGAATTAAGTTCACTGACTTAATTGTCAGACCTGGTACATGAGGCTACTGGAGCAGCTCCTCTCTAGAGGCAAGGTGAGTGGGTGAAGAGGAGGGGACAGAAGTTGGTTGAATGAATATGGTAAGTACGGGGTGGAAAGGAAGAATGTGCTGTTGCAGGGTCGGGAGACCAAGTAGAGTTGCTGAGAGGTATGTGTGCTGGTTTTTATATGGCAGATTGACTTGGATTGTAAACTTTCACTTAAAGCACAATAAAATGTCCAAAAAAAATTATTTGTCTCAGTCTCTACTGACTTAACCAAGATATCCAGACCTTAATAAAGTATTATCAGGCATATGAAAAGCCAAAAAAAAAAAAAGAGTGTGAGAGGTAGACAAAGAAAACAAAGGCAACATAGTTATGACATAGATCTTAGATGTGGAAACTATCTGATGAATATATATGTATTTTTTAATGAAGAATCTTAGATAACTGATACTATGTTAAGATCCATATTAGTTATATATGGCTGTATAAAATATTATTCCTAAAATTAACAGTCTTTTTTTTTTTTTAAAGTTGATATGATGAGAAGAAAAACTTTGGTGATCTACTTCATAGCCATTGAAAACCCTATAATTTGACTCTGAAATATGTGGAGTTGCCATGAGTCACTGATTGGCAAGTGGGACTTTTTGTTTGTTTGTTGATTATGTAGTGGTATCTCTTTGTAGTTCTGATTTGCATTTCTCAGTGGTACAGAGTATCTTTTTATGTATTAACCATTGTTATATCTTCTTTAGAGATATAAGAATCCTTTACCCATTTTTAAAATTGTCTGTTTTTTATTATTGAGTTGTAAGGTTCTTTAATATATTCTGGAATCCCTGATTGTATGGTGGGTAAGAGCCATGGCTGCTAACTGAAAGGCTGGCAGTTTAAATTCATCAGGTGCTCCTTAGACACTGTGGGGCAGTTCTACTGTGTCCTATAGGGTTGATATGAATTAGAATTGACTCTATGGCAATAGGTTTACTTTTGTTTATTTTTTAATACGTTATAGAATTGTAGATTGTAGTCCATTATCAGATATGTGCTTTGTAAATATTTTCTCTCATTATGTAGGCTGTCTTCTCAATTGCTAGTATCCTTTGAAGCATGAATGTTTTTAATTTTGATGACATCCAGTTCTCTTGTTGCTTGTGCTTTTGTTGTCATGTCTGACAAACCATGGCCCAACCCAAGATCATGAGTATATCTCTATATCATATACCTGTTTTTTCTATATTGTTGTAAGTATAAACATGTTTTTCAGTTCAACATTTTTCATGTGTAGAATCCAGTGACACAAATTCCATCAATCATGTTGTGCAACTGTCACCAGTATTCATTATGAAATTTTCCATCACCGGAGCCTATATTCATCTAAATGTTTAAAGTTTTAGATCTTGCATTTAGGCCCTTGTTCTCTTTTGAGGTAATGTATTATGGTGTGGTTATGAGGCCTAATTTCATTTCTTTTGTGTGTAGATATCTTGTTACCCCAGCACAACTTGTTTTTCACCATTGATTGTTTGGGAATCCTTATTAAAGGTCAATTGACGGTGAATGCCAGGACTCTCATTTCTGTTCCATTGCCAGTGCCATGCTGTCTTGACTGTTGTAGTTTATAATAAGTTTTGAAATTGAAAAGTGTGATGTTCTCCATCTTGGTTCTTCTTCAAGATTATTTTGACTCTTCTAGGTCCCTGTATTTATTTCCATACGGATTTTATGATCAGGTCAGCATATTGCTTTCTGCAAAACAGTCAGCTGGGATTTTGATAGGGATTGTATTAAAGATGTAGATCAGTTTGGGGAGTAGTACTGCCAGGGAAGTGCCATAAATTGAAGCTGGATTCAGAAGAGGACATGGAAGGAGAGTTAAAATTGCTGATGTCAGATAGATCTTTAATGAAAGCAAAGAATATGAGAAAGATGTTTACCAGTATTTTATTGACTATGCAAAGGCATTCAGCTGTGTGAATCATGACAGATTGTGGAGAGCATTGCAGAAAATGTGAATTCTAGTATTCTTAAATTGTGCTCATATGGAACTTGTACATAAACCAAGAGACAGTTATTCAAAGAGAACAAAGGGATATTGTGTAGCTTAAAATCAGGAAAGAATGTGCATCAGGGTTGTATCCTTTCTTGCTGAAAGTGAAGAGAACTTGAAGCAGTTACTGGTGAAGATGAAAGACTACTGTCTTCATTAGGGATTGTATCTCAGGACAAAGAAAACCAGAATCCTCACAACTGAACCAATAAGCAACATTATGATAAACAGTTAATACTAAGATTTCCAAGGATTTTAGTTTATGTGAACCCACAGTCACTGCCCACCAAAGCAGCAGTCAAGAAATCAAATGATATATTATGTTAGGCAAATCTGCTGTTAATGACCTCTTTAAA
Source organism: Heterohyrax brucei (assembly GCA_028571685.1). NCBI lineage: Eukaryota > Metazoa > Chordata > Mammalia > Hyracoidea > Procaviidae > Heterohyrax > Heterohyrax brucei. The sequence continues at coordinate 46,622,906 of CM053152.1, forward strand.
GTGCTAGAAAACAAAGATGTCACTTGGAGAGCTAAGGTGAATCTGACTGAAGCCAAGATATTTTCAATTGTCTTATGTGCATGTGAAAGTGGGGCAAAGAATAAGGAAGACTGAAAAAAAATTCTTACATTTGAATTATGGTGTTAGAGAAAAATATTGATGGTACTGTCAGAAGACCAAACAAATGTGTCTTAGAAGAAGTACAGCCAGAGAGCTCCTTGAAGGTGAGGCTATCAAGACTTAGTCCCACACACTTTGGACATGTTATTAGGAGAAACCAGTCTCTGGAGAAGGATATGATGCTTGGGAAGGTAGAGGGTCATTGAAAAAGAGGAAGACCTTCAACAAGATAAATTAACACAGTGGTTGCAAAAATGGGCTAACATAGCAATACTTGTGAGGATGGTGCAGAATGAGGTAGTGTTTTGTTTTGTTACACCTGTAATTGTATCTAACAACAACTGCCATCTTAACAACATTGAGTCTTGCATCATGAACACAGGATGTCTTTCCATTTATTAGGGTCTTCTATAATTTTTCCAATAGTGTTTTCAAAATACAACTTTTGTACTTTTAATTTTTAAGTATTTTATTATTTTAGATGTTATTCCAAATATAATTGTTTTCTTAATTTATTTTTCAAGTTGCTCACTCCTAGACTATAGAAATTAAATTGATTTTGTATAATAGTCTTGTATCCTGAAAGCTTACTGTTCTTATATATTAGTCCTAAGTGTTTTAGTGGGTTTCTTCAATTTTTCCTATTTACAAGATTGTTATATGTAAATAGAAATAGGTTTATTTCTTTCTTTCCAATCTGGATGTCTTTTATTTATTTTTATTTCTTGCCTAATTGTCATTGCTATAACATTCACTGCAAAACAGAGTAGAATGGCAAGAGTAGGCACACTTTTTATGTTCCCAATCATAGCAGGAATGCATGCAAATTTTCGCCATTAGGTAGAATATTGGGTGTAAGGTTTTTGTAGATGTCTTTTGTCATGTTGTGGATGTTCACATTTCTTCGTATTTTAATGGAGTGTGTTTATCATGAATAATTGGTGGATTTTTTTCAAATGCTTTTTCTTCCTCTGTTTAGATGATCTACATCTATTTAGATGATTTTTGTCCATTCTGTTGACATAGTATATTACTGATTTGGGGGTGTTAAAGCAACTGTATTCCTGTGATAAATTCCAGTTGATTTGGTATATAATTTTTTTTTAAATGTTTCTCGATTTGGATTGCTAGTATTTTTTTAATTGTAATTAAGTGCAAGTATACAATCCAAATCAATTTTGCATGTCCACCTGTCTGCAGCTTTAACAACAAATGGATTGAATTGTCCCAAAAGATACGTTAAAGTCCCAGTCATGAAGACTCATGAATGTTACCTTATTTGGAAACACAGTCTTTATAAGTATAGCTTGTTAAAATAGCATCGTGTCATGCTGAAGTACTTCTGGCTTTTTCAGCTCCAGCACTGAGCTGTGAGGGTATGAATTCTCTTTTCTTTTTAGATCTTAGTGCATCTTGTGGAAGTTTTTGAGAAGTATTGAAGACAATAAATAAATGCTAACCATGGTGATTTCTTATTTTATAACTAGAGTATTAATTTTCTGTGGGCAAAGATGTGGTGATCTGCTTCCTTAGAGATTACAGCCTAAAAAAATTTATGGGGTAATTCTGCTCTATCACATGGGTTTCTCTGAATCAGAATTGACTTGACAACAGTTAACAGCAACATTGACTTTCCATTAAATAAATGGCATACCAGCGTAGTATTAAACAGTGGGAATGCCCTCCTTTTCAGAGTTTTAACCTTTTTATCCCATGGAAAAAAGTGTTTCCTTTAGATATCTTATTTTGTTAAGTAACTTGTTGGAATATTCTAAATAAAATAGAGAATTAGGTCTTTTTGTTACTTTGTGATCTAAGAATACTTTGATGAAAAATGTGAATCATATCAGATTTTTTTTTGTACATATATGTCATAGGAAGTTTACTGAACATAAACAAAAAGAAAGATTTTTGAGTAGATATCAAATCTTGGAATAGCTTTGGTAATCCTCGGCATTTAAAGGCTACATTAATATACATATTAGCTATGCTAATAGATCACAAAGAAGTCATGCATGTCTTCACATAAGTGGTGTCCTTTGTACTTAACACAGATGGTTAACTTTATACCTCTGCAAGAGCATAGCAACTGCAAAAGGGTAGCCAAGCCAAAGCCAAGTGAGTCTGTTCATAAGAAGCCCTGGTCATGAAATGGTTAAGTGCTCACCTGTTAGCTGAAAGGTTAGTGGTTGGAACCCACCAGCAGCTTGACTTCTTGGGAGAAAAGACATGTCACATGATGATCTCCTTTCTTAAAGATTTCATCCTGGGAAATTCTTGAAGAGTAGTTCTGCTTGTCCTGTAGGATTATTATGAATCAGAATCTACTCAGCTGTAAACAGTAGTAGCACAACTAATCACAACAGTATAACACAAAAGATTTTTTAAAAAATGTATTATCTAATAGTGTTGGTGAATATAAGAATCTAACAAAAGTCAGTTAGATTATCATACTACATTCCCTCCCCTGCCCCAATTATTACTCCTACACTGGATTAGCAGATCTGCATTCCTTTCCCTGTCTCCGGGGAAGTAAAATCAATTAAGACCACAGAGAGATAATGAAATTTTGGGTAATTCACACTGTTTGATAAGATGTTATGGAGTCTTAGGATGTAATAGAATCTTGTGACTCCTGGCGATTGTTCTGTGACAATCTTCGGATGTCAATCCCGTTGAAATCTGATAGTAAAAACCTCCGAAAATGTAACCCAAGTTGGACAGTTTTTGGAGAAGTTATTCTTGCTGTCCCCAGATTTGCCAGCTTATCTGTTAATAAAGCATTCCTTGAATTTTCAGCTACAGTGACAGACAAAATGAATTTAAGTTCAGCAGCAGTGTGGCAACAAATTTTTTAAACATACCTCAGCTAAGAAGTTGTTGATGTGTAAATTTGGATGATAGTATTAACTGTTCTTTCTTAAAGGCATCTGGATATTAACCTATCACTGACAGTGTTATACTTCAGGATAGATCTTGAAATGTTCTTTTTAACAATGAATGTAATGCCGTTCCGCTTCAGTTTGTTGTTCTCAGTGTGATAGACCATATGATTGTCTTATTCAAAATGGTCAATACCAGTCCATTTCAACTCAGTAAGCCCAGGAAATCTATCTGCAGGTGTTCCAATTTATTGTTGACGACTTCCAATTTTCCTTGACTGATTCTTTGTACATTCCGCATTCCATTTATTAATGGGTATTTACAATGGCTACTTTTGTGTTTTGCCACATCAGCAAATGAAGGTCTTGAAAACTTGGCTCCATTAAGATTGACCCTACTTTGAGGACGCAGCTCTTTCCCAGTCCTGTTTTGAGTGCCTTCCAACCTGATGGGCTCATCTTCGAGCACTGTATCAAACAACGTTTGCTGCTATCTATAAAGTTTTCACTGGCCAGTTTTTTCAAAAGTAGACTGCCAACTCCATCATCTCAACCTGTGCTAGTATTTATAACAGAGTATGAATCTGGATTTGAACCATTTCAGACTGGGTCACTTATGGCTGATGGTGCGAAATTGGAATGGACCTGAATTTTTAAAATTTGTGCAAAGCAGAATGATTACTGGAACAGAACAATTACAGATCAAAGCTCTGTAATGGGAGACTTGGAAGAGGTATATGGAGCCCTTTCAGGAGACTGATGCAGTAGATTAGATTATTACCAGGACTGTGCAGAGTGACTTACACACAAAGCAGCACTGTCAACTACCATCTTTGAGCAGAGCATCACTATTTCTGACTGTGCTGGTCAAGTGATTTGGTTGCTATGCAACTTGCACTCTGTCCTTGTTTTCCGGTAGAGAGATTAAGTTTCTAGAAGGGCTTCAACCTATAATTTTTCTCCTTTTTTTGTCATTCCATTTTACCCATGTTTTTAAAATTCATATCCATTTGAGTTTCCCTTCATCAACCATGAATGAACATTGAGGAAATAGTTCAAAGCTGTTGTACAAGTCCGTTTTGTGTGTGTATATTTATTCTTTATTTGATTTTTCAGACTTTCTTATATAACCCACCTGGAAGACAATATGGGTCACACTCATTCACCTAGTAGTATGGTAAACATAAAAAAAAAACTGGTGCTGGGAAATGGTTTGAACATCATGATGAGCGTGAAGAAGTAATCCCACTTGTTCAGCACTATGTGTCCCATGTAGTTTCATGCAAGTGATTTCAAAAACAAAATATATTCAGCTCTTGATCACTGAAAATCTATTTTTCACTTGGCTACTCATTAGTGTTAGTATGTCTACCAGAGGGAAAGCAACAGAGAAAACACTATGGGATTTATGTTATTCAGAAATGGCTGTGGTAGAAAAGGCAGGAAGTAAATTTGGAAACTCTAAGAAAAGTTTTAGATTCTGGATTCTGTGTGGATATGACTCACACATATCCCTGTATGGATGATACAGTATAAATGTTTTATGCCCTCTTAAGAGAAAAAAGCGCCATTAACAAGGAAATGGAGGGTTAAGATCTGCTTACCAAATTGCATGAAAATCAGCAATGTTCTTGAAACATGTCTCAGTGACTTTTACCGTAAGATGTTTTTTGTTATTGTCTATTTCTGTGTTCTTTTGATGTAAGCCACCCTTTTTCGATAGTATTGAGTAGGAATGTTTTTCAGAGTTAAACATTAATGATACAGATTTTTTTTATTGTTTTTAAAGTTTATAATAAATGAATTAGAAACCCTGGTGGCATAGTGGGTTAAGTGCTTACATCTGCTAACCAGAAGTTTGGCAGTTCAAATCCACCCGGCACTCCTTGGAAACTCTATGGGGCAGTTCTACTCTGAACTCTAGAGTCAGTGGCAGTGGGTTTGATTTGAGCTTGGTATAGTGTAAGCCTTCTTTTATGTTAGTACCATATATTATTTCAAGTCCTATTATTTATATGTTACTGAGAAATGAAGGTTATAAGTGCCAGGAAAAAGTGAACTATTTAAGAGACATAATGTTGTTTGTTTCATTCACAGAGTTTAAGTAAAATTATGGAAAAAGTCAAACTCAAAATGAATCGGTTGTGCCTGTTTTGATAAGGAAGACAGGAAATGTGTTTTAAGAATTGGAATGTTTTTCTGTCTTTGATTATAATTGGGTATTGTCATAGATTGAATTGTGTTCTCTAAAAAATCTGTTTAACAATTTAACTAGGTCAAGATTCCCGGTATTATGTGGTGTTCACTCATGTTGGAATTCCTGCTTCTATAATATTAATGAGGGTGGATGGGCCATAGTTATATTGGTAGAGCAAGATTCAATGTTTAAGATTGTTTTGTGCCTTCAGGCAGTCTTTTGAGCTATAAAGGAAAGAAGCTGGCAGAGAGAGTTGAGGACCTCATACCGTCAAGAAAGAAAGCAGTGCTAGGAGCTGAGCACATCCTTTGGAAGGGACCAGAGTTCCTGTGCCTCAGAAGCTTCCAGTCTAGGCAAGATTGAGGACAAGGACCTTCCTCTAGTGCCAGCAGAAAAAGTGTTCCTGTGGAGCTTACACCTACACCCTGAATTTGGACTTTTTTGCTTACTAGACTGTGACAAATAAAATTTCTGTTTTTAAAGCCGTTCACTTGTGGTATTTCTGTTATAGCAGCAGTAGATAACTGAAACAGGTACCTATGCCCTGTGCAAACTCTGTGTGGTAGCATTGTAGTTAAGAGATATGTCTGCTAACCAAACAGTGAGCAGTTGAAATCCACTAGGGTCTCCTTGGAAACCTTATGGGGCAGTTCTGCTTAGTCCTATAGGGTTGATGGCTGTAGGTTTTTTGGTTTTATGCTCTGTGTATATAACTTTCTACCCTGGCACTTGGCATATAACTTTCCATGCTTAAGATACTTACGATGGTTGGAAACATTCTTGATGTAACATAACAGTACATGCATAGTTTATTAAATGGTGAGGAAGATTGTCTTATGATTTGAAAAAAATGAGAAAGTAATTTAACATATGGAAACCTCTGGAATGGCCTAGTTTTAATAAACTACCTATGGGCACATTTTATTTCATTTTAATAGGCTTTTTTTCTTTTTCTTTTTTTTCAGAGTAAGTGAAGAAAAAGAGGTGACAGAAGAACGACTAAAAGCTGAGCAGGAATCGTTTGAGAAGAAAATCAGACAGTTGGAAGAACAGAATGAGCTTATCATCAAAGAAAGGGAAGATATCCTTTTTGAAAGTCCTCTCTTTTTTAATTTGGGCAGAAAGTTTGACTCTTTTATGGAGAAAATGTAAACTCCAGAGAAGTAATTGTTCTGATTTATAACAGAGAATAAATCTGTATGTGCTGCCATTTCCAGGCAATCAGAATGACACTTAACAGCATGTGCTGCTGCTTTCTTTGTGCTTGATGTGGCCGTCCAGCTGTTATGCTGCTGCTATTATGCTGTGAAGCACATTATTTGTCAACTAAAAAAGACAATAAGAAATTTGGGCATTAAAATGTAGCATTGGAACTTTATTAAATGCTGTTCCACTATTCTAATTGATTCTGAAACCTCTTTATATTTGGTATTGTCTCTGGCTCAAACTTTAATAGTTTTAAGGAATTCTACTCTGAAATCTTTCCCTCTCTCGCTTTCTCTCTTTCACACACATGCACACTTTTGTAATTTATAATTTATAGATGTTGTAGTTGAAAAGTGAGTTTATGATGCAGCATAAAACCACCGAACTCTTCATGGAAGGGACAAATATTGGGGCTAGAACCAGAGAGAGTATTGTATATGTCTATGTATTGCATTGTTTATAAGAAAGTAAAAATGAAAACAGATGTTTTAACTTAAGAGTTGTACTTTAGTGGGTATGTGAGTTAAAATAAGCATATTTCTGAAATTTCTTTTGCATGGATAGATTTTCTTGTCTTTGGGTGTTTTATGCAGCAACATTGATATGGAAGTGACTGTCTTTTAAGTCAGGGGAGTTGATTTGCCAGCTGCCCAAACAAAAGCAAACCCACGCTGTTGAGATGATTCCAACTCATAGCAACCCTATAGGACAGAGGAGAGCTGCTTCATAGAGTTTTCAAGCAGCACCTGGTGGATTGAACTGCTGCCCTTTTTTGGTTAACAGCTGTAGCACTTAACTGCTGTGCCACCAAGGTTTGTCTGTAAATGCTTAGAGGAACCACTGAATTTATTTTCAGTATCATCACTAACTTTATTGTTCGTAATTATTTCAAAGATTATGCAAGTACCAAAAATTACCATGTATTGACTGTAGCTCTATCTTCATGAATACCAAGGAAATGGAGGATCATGAGAATAATTTAATTAGCTTGAAAAAAATCACAACAATATAACTATAAAAAATGAGTTATGAAGTTATATTTTCAACTATTGCGGGTACATGATAGGTAATTAGTACTTTCCAAATTCTCAGACTTGATTTGCTGAATGTAACATTAATCCAAAAAAAACCCACCTTCTGCTGTTGAGTTAGTTCCAACGCAGGGGTTCTATAGACAGAGTAGAACTGCTTTTTAGAGTTTCAAAGAAGTACCTGGTGAATTTGAACTGCTGACCTTTTAATTAGCAGCTGTAGCACTTAACCACTACACCACTAGTTCCAATTTTTGAAGGAGTAGTTTTTAAATTTTTTCTTCTATAACACCGAAAGGTTGGCAGTTTGAACCCATCTAGTGCCTCCACAAGAGAAAGAGCTGCCGATTTGCTCCTGTAAAGATTATAGCCTAGAGAACCCTGTGCAGCAATTATACTCTGTCGTATGGGGTTGCTATGAGTCAAAATTGACTGGACAACATGTAACAGTAAGGGTAGCTCTTTAACATTTGTATGAGCAGTTTTGTCCTTCCTCTTCTTTGCCTTCTTTGATTTGTTTATCCTAGATTGACTACCCACACCTTCTTTTTATTTCATTCTTCCTGCCAGTTTTGTTTCTAGGTTGAAGTAAAGCTGTCTAGTCAGAATTCACTAACAAAGTGTGCTCAGCTCATTTTGTTCTATCACTTCATACAAAGAATAGTGATTTGGACCAGTAACATATTCAAGAAAAGCAAGGGTATGGATGCCTTCCTTTACAACAAAAACCTCAAGTTAGAGGGTCTGTTTTTCCTCACATAGCAACCTGGAATTGGTCCTTTGGCTTAAAGTTTTCAGGGTTGATGTCACTATAGTATTCTAAGCTTTTTCTAATGATTGTAAAAATGATTGCTTCAATTCCTGGTACCATGTTTGTATTAGAGCTGAAAAGAAAAGAAGAGGTTTGGCAGTTGTGACTTCTCCAATACGTGGAAAATCAAATCATACTTCTCTGCAGTGGTCAGTCAGTATTAATTTGTAATCAGTTCTTTTCCCTCTGTTCAGCTTCTGTTTTCACTGACTGTACATGCAGTACTTCTTCCTCTAACCCCAACCACTGGCCGCTGAGACATACCTTAAAAGTTACAAGGCGTAGTCTTCCAGACTGCCAGCTCTGTCCAAGACCTCTCATACCACCAAGCATAGAGTCCCCAAGATACCACTACCACCTCAGGATCCCATCTTTAAACTCGGGGGTCCAAGGGCCCTCCCTTATTTCTGACCAGTTGGCTCCCATTACTCACTCAAGCTCAATAATTTGCTAGAATGAGTCACAGAATTCTGTAAAGTACTGTACTTACAGGATTAGTATAACAAAAAGGATATAAATGAAGAGATGTATAGGACAGGGTTCTTAACATGAGTTTGGGATGTACTACTGTCATGGATTGCATTGTGTCCCCCCAAAAATATGTGTAGCCATGTGGTGGGCCATGATTCCCAGTATCTTGTGACTGTCCTCCATTTTGTGGTTTTCCTATGTTGTGTGTTAAAGGATTAGAGTGGGACTGTAAATCCCTTTATAAGATCACCTCCTTGCTCCACTGTAAAGAGTTTCCCTGGAGTATGGCTTGCCCCACCCTTAATCCTTTCAGCCTGCAAGAGATAAAAGGAAAGGTAGACAGGCTGAGAATTGGGAACCTCATACAATCAAGCAAGCAGCACCGGGAGAAGAACGCATCCTTCAGAACTGAGATTCCTGCATCAAAATGCTCCCTGGACAAAGACTGATGCAATACCAGACTTTCCTCCAGAGCTGACAAGGGGGAAACCTTCCCCTGGAGTGAACATCCTGAATTGGACTTGTAGCCTACTGGACTGTGTAAGAATAAACCTTCCCTTGTTAAAGCCATCCACCCTGTGGTATTTCTGTTAGAGCAGCCCTAGCTGACTAAAACAACTAGTCTTCCACATGTGTTAACATGAGAAGGCTCATGGGGTGTCAGTATATGGAGCTTTTATTGGGAGGCAGGGGAGGTCTCATTGTGCAATTCATACTGCAGCTTCTTTCCCCTGAGGTCAGTAGATACCAGGAGAGGTTGTATCATGCTATATTGTGTGTCTTCCTGTCTTAGTCAGCCCTCACCTGTCATGAGTCATAAACTCTTAAGTGTGATCAGGATTCCTTACCAAAGACACTTGAATCATTGGGGAAAGTCCAAGGCTTTAGAGGTTCTCTCTAAGAAACCAAGGACAAAAATCAAATTCTTTGCTAAAATTAACCCCACATCCTCCCTTAAATAAAATCATGTAAAAAATTTCTCAGAACCACCCTTATGGTCTTTTATATATTTACTGGCCTGAATGTTGTTATGAAGTGGCTGCCTTGAGCTGAGGAGAAGCTGAGAAGGTAACATTTAAGTTGTCCAACTTTATATGAGAAGGCAGCAAGCAAGGGAGAAGGAGAGTTGGAATAGAGTCAGCCTCTAGCTCTGTTTATCAGCAGGGTTAGGAGATCTGGAATTCACTTTTTTTTTTCTTTTTTTACTGTGATTGAATGAATGTGTATAATCCAATTTAAATTTGTCTGCCTGCCTATCTGCAGCTCCTTCTGTCCTCCTTGTCTGGTGACAGCACACTCCTCCTTTCCTTTCTATATGTTTGTCATATCCTGTTAACAATCTCCTATCCCCTCTAGTAAGAAGACAGTAGGATGGCATCCTATAGACGCATAGAACCATGAAGTGTACACATGATATGGTCACTTGTGTCCCTGAGTCCAATCCATTCCTGTCTGAAGAGTTGACCTCAGTAATAATGTATGATCAGGGTCAGCATTAGGTCTAGGGTCCATGTTCCCAGGGGAACTCCCAGGACTTTAAACCATCACTTGCAATCTTTAAGTGGAGTTCTTTGGGTGTCCCCACTTTTTTCTCATGTTGCTCCTGGGACTTGACCTTGTGAGTCCCATCACAGCTATCATTGGTGGTGGCTGGACACCATCTGGTTCTTCTGGTCACATGTTGATCTAGTCACTCATTTACATGGGTCCTTTTGTCTTCTGGCCTCTTTTTCCCTCATGTCATTGTTGTCCATGGTGATCATCTGTTCCAGCTGAGTTGGGACCATTTGGTGTGCCTCAGATGGCAGCTTGCTGGCTTTTAAGACCCTAGATGCCACTCACCAATATGGAGTGCAGAAGACTGTCTTAGTAATAGGTTAGTTATGCCAGCTGGCCTCAATGTCCCCTGAGAACATGGATCCCGGGCCCCTGTCCCTGCTACTCTGTCCTTGCAATATTGTGTTAAGATTGGAAGAGTTTTCAGGTTATGTTGAAGTCCAGTTAAATTGATCTTCTTTCTAGTATATGTTGTCACTGATTTTCACCCAACCAAATTTCAATCAACTATCTAATCTATACCCAACCCTCTCCCTCACTTGCAGCCATCAAAGAGTCTTTTCTTCTATACAGGAGTCTATTTGTAAGTCCTTATAGTAGGAGTCTCATATAATATTTGTCCTTGTGCCACTGGACTGATTTCAGTCAGCATAATGTCTTCCACTTGAAACTAGGTTATGGTGGAATTCACTTTTTATATAGGGAGAGGTGATAATATTTTGACCTTCCTGACATAAAAGATACATAATACTTACAGTGGAAATTGGGGTGACTTCAGAAAAAGAGGTAAAAGAGGAAGAAGTAGATAATTTAGAAATCTTGTACACTGTTGGTATGTGATTAGTGGTGCTATTGTTTGGTCATAAGCTTGGCAGAAATGTATGGTTATCTGGAAAAGTAAGATCTAAGTTCGATGGATTCTTGAATTTAGCATTCTAGTTTGAACTCAACATGTCTATGAAAGGTATCGTATGTCAGGCTACCTGTTAAGATATCCTGTCTTTAACATTTTCTCCATGATTTAGCTCAGTGCTCACCAAACTACTGCCTCTGAGCCAAACCCAGTTGTGCTTATTCTTTCATGTATTGTTTATGGCTGTTTTGATGCTCCAGCTGCAGAGCTGAGTACTTGTAACAGAAATCCTATTTCCCACATATCCTAAAATATTTACTGTCTGTTCCTTTACAGAAAAAGTTTGCTGACCTCTAGTCTAGCTCAAAGCTAAAAAGGAAAGGAAAGGGAATGCCAATAAAGGCAAAGACTTAGACTTGTGGCATGGCTAAACTTATATTATGGTTAAGAGGGATTGAATTTTGAATTGAGCATTTATTCCTATTGTCAATGAGGATTGGAGTAAATGTTAGACAGTTATCAAAAATTTAAATGGTATAGTTCCTACAGTTAGTTTTCCTTCTCTTATACTTCTGTGAAAAACTGTGATATTATAGTGGTTAACTGCTACAGCTGCTAACCAGAAGGTTGGCAGTTCATATCTGCCCGGCACTCCTTGGAATCTCTGTAGTGCAGTTCTGCTCTGTTTTGGAGAGTTGCTCTTAGTCAAAATCAGCTCAACGGCAGTGGGTTTAGTTGGTTTTGTACTTCTTTGACCTGATACCTTCTAAAGATTACTCACCAATAGCTAGATGGTATCTATAGAACTTTATTGTTTAAGAAGGAAGATAAGAATTTTAAAAAATGGCAATTATGAGTTTTATTCCAAGTAGATTGCTCAGGTGCAGATCTCATTTACTAGAATAAACCTGTCAAAGGTTAATATGTATGATTTTAGAGTACACAAGACTCAATCAAACTTAGAAACATAAAACAAGGGTATATATTTAAAGCAATATAATTTTAACCACAGGTGCATTTATCATACAAGAAAGATTCGAACTCTTTCAAATACATGAAATTGGATAATTTTAGATAATTGTAAAGTCTGTTTCAGTCTTAGGAGCTATAGTCATGAATTCTGATTTTTAGTCCATGAAAGATGTGCACCAAATTTGTGGATTTTTTTGTTTTAAAATTTCTGATAACATGATTCACTGATGATCCATACAAAAACAGACCAAGCCCTTTCTAGAAAGAAAGTAAAAAGAGATTTTACATGTCTCTGTCAAGATCAGGCTTTTCAAGAATATGTTCTTAGAATAAATAGGAAATTCATTAAAACATATGAATTCTTTGTAATTTTCAGTCTTTGAACAAAGAAAGTGTATTTCCTGGCAACTTAACTACATAAGTGAATAGTCTATTTACAAAGTCAAGCAATCAGATATAGCTAGTAGTGTCGCCCCCCCACCCCCGGCTGAGTGTCAAAGGAGAAGTAAATCCAAAACTTAAAGAGAAATATGTCTAATAAAAAACTATTTAATGTGTTAGAATGTAATCATATAGGACCCAGAAGATGCAGCCATCAAAAAGTTGACTGATAACTTGAGCTAATTTTATTTTCAGAGCATATGTCTCAGGTCAGGATGGTATCAGAAGTTGTAGAGGGCAAGTATACAGTTCACCTTCGAAGTACTCCCTTTGGGAAGCTATACACTGATGCCAATGCCTAGTCTACCCTTGAAATCAATTTTGAAACTCTTTCTAAATGGCCATTTCACACAGTGGTATGGTGACAAGTTCATGAACTTTATAGTTGTATGTGAGGCAGTTTTTATCCAGTAAACAGGAAATTATTGGAACACTGTCCCTACTTTCCTAATCTGGCCCCCAATTTTGTTTACCCAAAGATCAAGGAAATATTGAAAGGAAGACATTTTGATGACATTCAGGACATCAAGGGTAATCCGACAACAACTCTGATGGCCATTCCAGAAAGAGTTGCAAAATTGCTTTGAAGGCTGGACTGGCCGCTGACATTGGTACATAGCTTCCCGAGGGGAGTGTGTTGAAGGTGACTGTACTGATATTCAGCAGTGACGTATATAGCGTTTCTCTTAGGATGATTTCTCAAACTTAATTGGTAGTCCCTGTAGACCTGTGTTATTAACAGTTTTAACTGATGTAGTAAAGGAAGCAATACTACAGAAAGTGTAGGGAGCTGTAGAGCTAAAATCCCAGTTTTAGTACTAACTAGCTGTCTGACCTTAGAAAATTAATGAACTTCTCTGACTCTTTGTTTTTTTTAAATCTGTAGTATGTGGATAATGAATAATACCTTCATTTCAGACCCATCAAAATTTGACAGATTCTATATGTTTTGTGTATAAAGAACTTAACAATGCCTCATATTTAGTACACATTGAATAAAACCAGTTCTCATTTTCATTGTTGATGCGGATGAGGATGAAATGACTAGCTCTTTTGATGCTCGTTTCTGTGCTTTTCTTCACTGGAGTCTTGATGGTTTTCATTAGGTTATACAAGTACTTAGGCTGCATAGAAGCCTATGTAAAAGTTAATTTGTTCTCTGCTTTGTTTGTTAATTACTATGAAAGACAAAACCTTCTCTGTATGCATCTTAAACTGTTGGGTGCTCAGTGAGATGAAACTAAGTTTCACTTCCCTCTTCCAGAAAGGAACCTAATGGAGATATTGGTGTTTTTTACTTCTGGTCGGTTCCCATTACATGTGTGGTTGTGACTTAGTAAATTGAGATGATTCAGGGGCACTTATAACTAACATCCTTAATCACAGGAATGGTCATTTCAGAAACTGTGCACTGCGAAGAAAGAGTTTGAAAGGACATTGCCTTAATCTTTTTGCGGAGTGTTTTAGTATGAGCCTAAGGTCTCAGTATGTCTGTTCTGAAAATAAATAGAGAAAATGTGTAAGAATTTTATCTAATTACATAGAAGAAAACTTTGGTTCTGAATAACAGGAATACAACAGAGCTGTTCAAAACTGTTTAACTGTACTTCTCTGCTGCAAGTGTCATACTTCTGTGATGTGTCACCATCATTCCTTCAGATTCTTACTAAGGGTACTGTTAACAGTCACCTAGGGCTACCATAGCAAATACCTCATACTATGGCTCATGAGAACAGATATTTATTGTCCCACAGTTCTAGAGGATAGGAGTCCAGATCAACATGCTGTCTCTATAGTGTCTAGAAAACCAAGAAACCAAACTCATTGCGACTGAGTCAATTTTGACTAATTAGTGACCCTGTGGGACAGTGTAGAACTGCCCATATCATTTCCAAGGAGCACCTTGTGGATTCAAACTGTTTTGGTTAGCTGCTATAGCTCTTTGCTATCACACCAGCAGGATTTCCAGAGTATCTAGAAGACTCTTTCTTGTCTTTGTCAGCTTCCTGTTATCTCCAGACCATGTAGAGACACCTCTCAGATTAGGACCCACCCTACTCACCAGTGTGACCTCATGTTAATTTAACTGATGACACCTTCAAAGACGTATTTCCAGATAAGGTCACCTTCACAGGTACCAGTGGCTAAGACTTCAACATACCTCTCTGGGGGATACAAGTCAATCTATAACACATAGCAACCATGCTGTAGGAAACTGTATCACAGAGGGTAGAATAGGGTGAGAGGGTAGAGGGTTGAGGACATAGAAATAAGTTTTATGAGAAAGTACATGAGTTTCATGAAAAAAGGTCTCTCATTTTTATTTAATCTTTCTGATCCTTCATAGGAGAAAGCAGGAGAATCTCTAATCTCAGAAATAATTTTGGGAAATTAAAAATTTAAACTTCTTAAAATGAATGTGAGTGTAGGTGTGAGAGACGAGATGGAAGAGGAGAGGTGGGGTGATATCTGGCAGTGTGGAATACTAATGTAACAAACTATGATGCCAGACACCTTTTATTAGTCTTGATGAATCTTGGCCTTTATGTTATGAATAAATATTGAGTTTTTAGGTTTACAAAGTGAATTATTTAGTGATAGAGTGTATTCTGTGTACTTGGGTAAAACCAGTTAATTCCATGTAATAAACCACAAACAAAGTTGCTTTACCAGTCTAATAATTATCTTTAATACTGTAGAAGTTGTAACTGCCAGAGATCAGTATATTTGTCTGTGGTATTATCTAAATTTAGCAGGTTTTAGACCTATGTTATTGCATATTGTCCTGAAATGTCACATTAAATCAAAAAAGTATCAGAGTAAAGTCAGGAAAGGAAACCATGCTTAAGGAAAGAGATTAATGTTACTAGTTGTTGTCTAGCTGTTCTTGAAAGATTATTTTTCCTCTTAGAAATGTTTACGTATTAAGGCTAATCATAGGGAATAATTGATGGGAAATATTTGAACAATTATATAAAACTTTATCTGTGTACTATCAAATAATTACTAGACCTTTCTTCGTAGTCTGTCTTAGTCTAGATGCTCTGTGGACCATTTGAAATACCATCATCGTAACAACAACCATGCCACCACAATAGGGGTGGTGGATAGAGTAGTAACAGTATGTTTTCAGATATTATTCTCTATCACTTTCTCTTATTCTTCATTCCCCTGTTGGGTGTCAGTACATTTTTGGTATTATTTTGTATATATATTTTTAGTGAGATTTCCTTTGAGGAATCTCTCTGCTTTTTATGTTATTTTTCCCCCTTTCTAACATCCATGGTGCATTCATTTTGTAATAAAACAAATAGATTTACTTTCCAGAATTGATTTTGCTAGTGTTTCTTTAGTTTTGATTTTTTTACTGGCTGAAGGCTCTACATGTGGAACCTTAGCACCCTTTGAGAGCAACTTCTATATTGTTTTATACAAGCAACACTGAAATTCAGATAGATGTGATTGGTGGGGTAGTAGTTAAGTGCTACAGCTGCTAACCAGAAGGTTGACAGTTGTCCACCAGTACTCCTTGGAAGCTCTGTGGGGCAGTTCTGCTCTGTCCTCAAGGGTTGCTGTGAGTTGGAATTGACTCAGTGGCAATGGGCGGGTTTAAAATAGCCCTAAATGGGTAAGACTTTTTTTTAACTTTTTTAATACTTGTTTAAGGAAATTGATTCTGTTGCTAGCTGCCTTTGAGTCGATTCTGATTCATGGTAATCCCATTAGTGCAGAATGGAACTGTCCGACATGGCTTTTAAGGCTCTGACCTTTCCGAAATCGATCTCCAGGCCTGTCTTCTAAGATACCTCTGGGTAGGTTCAAAGCACCAACCTTGCTGCTAATAGTTGAACATTTAACCATTTGTGCCACCCAGGGGCTTTAAAATTTCAAATGATGTAGAAGAACTATCAATAAAAACAATCCCTGCCCTAATCTAGTCTCATTCCATCTTTATCCATTCCATTCTGTCCCCATGCCCATTTGAAAGGCAGAGATATTTATACATTCTTCTTTATTCTCGTGGTTACTTCTTTTCTCTCAAAATACGTCAACTTTAAACAGGTGTTTTCATCAATCTCCTGCTGTACTCCATCCTTGCTACCTTTTGATTGTGCTTGTAATTATTTAAAAAAAAATTATGGTAAAATACATATAACAAAATATTTGCCATTATAAAGTGAATAATTCAGTGATATTAATTACACTCTTATATTGCAGAGGAAACCCTGGTGGCATAGTGGTTAAGTTCAACATCTGCTAAGCATAAGGTCAGCAGTTCAAATCTGCCAGGTGCTCCTTAGAAACTCTATGGGGCAGTTCTACTCTAACCTCTAGGGTCGCTGTGAGTCAGACCCAACAGGACTTGATGACAATTGGTCTTTGTATTATAAAACCATCACCATTATCCATTTACAAATATTTTTCATAACACCCCTTTGTTTTTTCCACATAGCCCTTGGCAGTAACACACGAATATTTGCTTCTGTGCATGTGCCTATTATAGATATTTCAGGTTAGTGTGGTCACAATATAGTTGTACCTTTGAGTCTGATTTATTTCACTCAATATTTTCAAGGTTCGTCTGTGTGGTGGCGTGTAGTACAACTTCACTTTTCTTTGTGAGTGAATGATATTTCGTTGTATGGATGTATGACATTTTGTGTAGCCATTCATCTGTTGACAGACACTTGGTTTATTTCCACTGTTTGGCTATTCTGAATAGTGCTGCAGTGAACAGTGTCTGTTTGAGTCTTTGCATTCACTTCTTTGGATAGGTAGGTAGAATAGTAGGTAGAATTGTTGGGTCATATAGTAATTCTGTATTTAAGTTCTTGAGGAATTGGCCATTGTTTTCACACAGTGACTGTATCTTTTTACATTCTTACCAGCAGTGATCAGGGGTTCCGGTTTTCCACATCCTCACTAACTTACTATTTTCCATTTTTCTGATAATAGTTGCTAATGGCTCTAGAGTCACTGTAAGTCAGAATCAACACAAGGACTACAGGTTTGGTGGCTCTAAAGTGGTTTTTCTTTGTAATTTTGGTTTGCATTTTCCTTTTCGTTTGCTTCTTGGCCATTTATATATTCTTTTGCAAGAAATGGATACTCAAGTCCTTTGCCTAATTTTTAATTGGATTATTTGGCATTTTGTTGTTGAGCTGAGGAGTTATTTATATATTGTATTTTTATGCAGTAAAAATAACAGATGCCCTATGTTTCTTTGGCAACTGTACCCTCTCCCTACAAGGTATTTTCATAAGTTCACTATACTGATTTTTTCAAATTGTTTTACAGGCATATAAAAAAATTGGCATAGCAGTACTTACAAAAATTTATTTTTAGTATCATCATTAACTTGTTGATATTTCAGTTATTTGCATAAAACTTCTAGATATTGAAGCTTTATCAGTTTTATTTCTGGCTCACAAGTATTTTTTCTCTTCATGTAGATTGTGTCCTCACTTTTTTAAGAAAGTTCTTTGATGCACAACAAATTTTCATTTTGGTGAGGTCAATTGATCTGTTTTGTTGCATGTGTTTTGGTGTTGTATATAAAGAGTCCATTGTCAAAAACAAAATCTTGAAGGTTTACCTCTCTCTTTCGTTCTAAGAGTGTCACAGTTGTTCTTATTTTTAAGTCATTGATCCATTTTGGGTTAATTTCATATATAGTGTGAAGTATGGATCTAACTTTATTCCTTTGTGTGTAGAGGTCTGGTTTTCCTAACATTCAAGAGACTATTCCTTCTGTATTGAATGGACTTGGCACCCTTGTCAAGTAGCTTTTGAGCATAGATGTTTGAGTTTGTTTCTAAAATTTCAGTTCTTTTCATTGATTCATATGTCTATCCTTATTCCAGAACCACACTGTTTTCATTACTATAACTTTATAATAACGTTTTAAAATTGGGAGATAGAAGTCTCTTACTTTGTTCTTTTTAAGAATTTTTAGGCTATTTGGGTCCCCTTGCAGTGCCCCATGAATTTGAGGATTGGCTTTTTCGTTTCTGTAAAAAGGCTTTTCAAATTATTTTGAGGTTTTGATAGGAATTGTGTTGAATCTGTAGCTCTCTATGGGCTAACAATAGTAAGTCCTCTGGTCCATGAATATAGGATGTCTTTCCATATATTTGGTTCTTTTATAATTTCATCCAGCAATGTTTTAGTAATTTTCAGTGTACAGCTTTTTCATGTTCCAGGTTAAAGTTATGTGTGCTGGTCTTATACCATGCAGATTTGCTGAATTCACTCATTAGCTCTAGTAGTTTTCTTATAGATTTTGAGATTTTTTTCTAGATAGAGGACCATGCTATCTGTAAAGAGAAATGATTCAACTTCTTTTTCAATTTGTGTTTTTTTTTTCTTTTTTCTTGCCTTATTACTCTTGTTAGAATTTCCTGTATAGTGTTGAATAGCAGGGGTGAACGCAGGCATCCTTGCCTTGTTCCTAATTTTAAATGGAAGGCCTTTAGTTTTTCTCTGTTGAATATGATCTTGCCTGTGAGTTTCTCATGAAAATATTTTTAGTTATGTTGAGGATCTTCCATCTATTTAAAGTTTGCTGAGTGTTTATAGTTACGAAGATGTGTCAAATTTTGTTAAATGCCTTTTCAGCATCGGTTGAGAGGATCACATGTTTGTTTTTCTTGGTTCTATTAGTATGGTGTTTTACAAAGATTGAGTTTTCTGTTGTCAAACCATCCTTGCATTCCTGAGATAAATCCCACTTGGTTATGATGTAGAGTTCTTAAATGATACAGGGGTGTTATGAGTCAGAATCCACTCAATGGCAATAGATTATTGTTGTTTTATTATTATGCTAATGTACTGCTGGATTTGTGTACTAGTATTTTGTTGAGGATTTTTGAATTGTTTACCCACAAGCTGCTGCAAGCCGTCACTATCATCAGGTGTTGCCTCCCAGCCTGCCAAGACCATGAGCTCTTAGGCAGATCAAACCAATAGTAGCATCTTGCTTTAATGCTTCTAGCAGCCCTCAGACAGAATAGAATAGGCACACTAATCTGCTAGTAAAATGGCTCTGCTCATTCCAAAGCCAGAGATCAGTCAGTACCCCACCCTGAGAGTCTGATCCCTTGTTGCTGTAGCTTTTAGTTGGACAGGTTGCTGAGCTGGAGAGTACTCTTGGGAGAAGGGCATAGGCAATGGAAAATGAAAGCTTTCATACATTTAAAAAGTTACTTTTTTTTTCTTTAAAGTGTTCTTTATTGAAAGGTTACAGCTCAAATTAGTTTCTGGTACAAAAATACACATTCACATTGTTACATGACCCTGTGTTCTCCTCTAATGTAACAGTATACTCCTCATTTCTACCCTGGATTTCCTGTGTGGATTCAACCAGCTCCTGTCTCTTTCTACATTCTCATCTTGCCTCCAGGCAGGAGCTGCTCATTTAGTCTCATGTATTTGTGTGAGCTAAAAAGCACATTCTTCATAAGTATCATTTTATGTCTTATATTCCACTCTAATTTTTGTCTAAAGAGTTGGCTTCAGGAATGGTTTTAACTTGGGGTAAGAGTCCAGAGACCGTTGTCTACTGTCTAGTTAGTGAAAAGTCATGTTTGTTTGTTTCAGCATTTTCACAGTTGTTGCAACTACTTACAGAGTTCTTAACAGAATTTAGTCTACCAGTTTCCTATTGGTTTACTTGGTAATCCTGTGAAGGAATGGAGTGTAGAACTGTTAATGGTGCTTTCTTCCAGTGGTTAATTTATTTGTGAAGCTTTTATGTAAATAAGCTTAGAAATGTGAAATAAAAAAAAAAGTCATTTTATACATCTTTAACTTTAAAAAATTTCTCTGTGATGGTTCCATACTGGATAAACAGTATTGAGTCTGTGTAGCATCATTTAAAATTCCTTGGAAAGTTTCAGCAATTCTCATAAGAAGAAATAGACTTTTGATAAATCAGTCTCATAATAATTATTGTTTAGGAGAGTTTATTTTTCTGTTTAGCATTTTATATTACTGAGCTTCTTTAAAGAGTTATTCTGATCTAATCTCTTCAGCTAAGTCCATTTGCTGTACTACAGCTTCTTCTTGCTTTAGATTTGAAGAATATACTGCATGTCTTTGTTATTAATCTGTAGCAAATTTCTCTTAGTGTTCTTAACTGTAGAATGGCCTTCACTAATGAATACTTAAGTGATTCAGATGGTATTACTCTCAGTTAAGTTGGAAAAATAAATAGTATTTCTTTTTCTGAATAGTTACGCCTGAGATACTATATTTCCAAGGTCTGTAATTTTTCAGAATACATAAATCTAATTGTGGCATATCATATAATAATCAGCGGTAAGCAGAATATCTGAATTGAATCTCCTTGTAAATAAAGTGGTGAGGACTGTCACCTTCCCCTAATTTTACTTTCTTTTCGTTAGAATACAAATTCCAGACAGTGGAGCATCTAGTTCTCCTAAATCCTTAGGCTTCAAGAACAAAACTGGTGGATAAATATGAGTTCTTCCTACCAAAACAAGTCTCAGGCAATCCCAAATAAATGTAGCCTGTTGTTAGGTGTTGCTGAGTTGATTCCAACTTGTAGCGAATGTGTAAGTCAGAGCAGAACTGCCCCATAGAGTATCCAAGGAATGACTGGTGAATTTGAATTGCTGATCTTTTGGTTAGCAGCCAAGCTCTTAACCACTACACCACCAGGGCTGCAAGTGTAGTATAAGCCAAACCAACCCCCACCCACTGCCATCGAGTCAGTTCTGACTCAGGACAGAGTAGAAGTTCTCCTTAGAGCTCCCAAGGAGCATAAAGACAGTTCCCAGCAGACAGAAATCTGTCATGTCCGTGCTTTCCTACTTCTCTGTGATTTCTGATGCCAGTTGCCCATAAGATACTGTCTCTCAGACCCTAGCCACCTGAAGCTAGAGCAGATCTTACAAGTTAAGAGATACTGTCCTTGGATTTGTTAATTTGCTAGAATGACTCATAGAACTCACAGAAGATGTTATATTTACAACTAGCAGTTTTATCATAGTAAAAGGATGTAAATCATCATCATCATAAGGAAGAGATTCACAGGTGAGGTCTGGGGAGGTTCCCACTGTGAGGTTGCCATGCATTAGAGAGGGCGCATTACCCTGTCTTCGCCCAACAGGAAACTCCCTGAACCTGGGTGTTCTGGGCTTTATTGGCCAGTCCTCTGTGATAGGCAAAATCACATCTCCTGAGGCAAGTTGCTATCAGCCTCCCAGATGAATCTTTTCAGCTGGGATGGCCAGCCTCCACTCACCAGTGCA
Source organism: Heterohyrax brucei (assembly GCA_028571685.1). Lineage (NCBI taxonomy): Eukaryota > Metazoa > Chordata > Mammalia > Hyracoidea > Procaviidae > Heterohyrax > Heterohyrax brucei. Next base: position 46,644,722 of record CM053152.1, read on the forward strand.
CATCCTCAGATATGTGGCCTGGAAGTCCTGGTCCAAAGCACCGCAGTTACCCCAAGTGTTTTTTTCTTCAGAGTCAAGGACAAAGGCTACCTTACTTCCAGTAAAACTGAATCCTCTACTTCACAAAAAGAAGAAAAGAAGGTAAAAGAAGGAAGATGAGATCACCAAAAGAGGCTGGAAATTGTGATTGCCCTAGTGAGAAATTGGCACCAGGGAAAGTCTGACAGTAGAGAAGGGAGCCTATGATAAGGTGACTGCAGAGAACGGTGATTACCTGAATGGGGCAAAAGTAGCCAAATAGTTACTCTGTTGCATGAATAGCCCCAAGGCGTCAATGTTCCTGGCTATGAATAAAGAGTAGTTCAGTGATCTCCAGGCAGAGTGTGGGAGGACATTTTAATATGATGGTAAGCTTAGGCATTCACAGGTACCAAACATCTTAGATACAGTTTATCTTGGTAATGGAACCCTGAGTGTACAGTTGTTCAGTGCTCCACTGCTAACCAGATGTTTGGAGGTTCACACCTACCAGATGCCATACAGGAGGAAGATGTGGCATCCTGCGTTGTAAAGATTTACAGCCTTGAAAATCCTATGGGGCAATTATTTTCTGTCCTATAGGCTTGCTATGAGTTGGAATAGACTCCATAACTATAGATTGTATCATGGTATAACATTATGTAATGATCTGAAATGGCAGAGAGGTGTTTTATGGAGCCAGGGGCATCTTTTTTTAATTACAAAAATTATGTATAAAGGCCTGTTTTTAAACCTTTATTTAATTAGAAATCGGATGTCTCTGGTGTGACTTATCTTACGGTGTAATGTGTAATTTTAGAAAAAGTACTGGAGCTATATTCCTACTTGGGATCTTGATTTAGTTCTGTCTTTAAATTAGCTATATGACCTTGAATAAATTAACCTTTGCAAGTCTTAATTTCAGCATACACATTAATGATGTCTGAACTGTTTACTACCACATAGTGTGATCACATTAGATAAAATATGTGAAAGCATTTTCAAAACTATAAGGTTCTCTAAAAATCTAAGGTCTACAAAATAATTTTTTGTTCTGGAAAACCTTACATTATATAAAATGAATATGGAGGTATATTTGATACATCTTTCAAATGTTATCTTCTGTTTCTGATGTTATCTTCTACTGGAAGGATTTTTGTTTGTTTTAGAGTCCTCATTCACATTTCTTTTGTCCAAAGAATAACTGGTTTTCTAGTTTTTGAAGATAGTTTTTTTTGAGGTAAAACTGACATAAAATTCATCATTTTAAATTAAACAATTCAGTAGCAGCTATTATATTCAGTGTTGTGTCATTGCCACCTCTATTCTAAAACATCTTCTTTACCCTGAAAGGAAACCCTAAACCCATTAAGCAGTTGTTCCCAGCTCCTATCCCTTATCCATCCCCCATCTCTAGCCCGTCAGCCACCAGTCAGCATTCTGTCTGTGTGAAGCAATTAGTTTGTGAAGCAAAATTTTTCTTGATTATGAAAGAGCATTAATTTTTTTGAGCAGTTGTAAGGAAGTGTATTACTGAGAGCAATCATCTAGGAATTGCTAAGGAACCTCAGCATCTTCTGCTTCTTCTAACAAAGCATAAGATCTTGGGGAAAATAATGTAGAAGAAAAGCTTTAAAAAGCTGTGATTGAATGGAATTAAGGACTTTTTATGAATCTGTATTAGGATTAGGCTTCCTTGAATATATCAAAAGAGCCCTGGTAGTGAGCGCAGTGGTCAAAGTGATCAGCTACTAACCAGAAGGTCAACAGTTTGAAACCGTTAGCAGCTATGAGGGAGAAAGATGTAGCAGTCTGCTTCCTTGGAGCTTTATAGCCTTGGAAAACCTATGGAGTTGCTATGAGTCAGAATCAACTTGATGGCAGTGGGAGTGGGTATATATTGAAAAATGACAAAATAGCAGTAATTAAAACAAGATGTATGTTTATGTCTTTTTCCTGTAAAAGGCATCCAGATGTCAGCAATGAAGCAGATACAGTCATTCCATAGATTTTTAGGAAGCTACACTTCTTCTGTTTTGCCATCCTAAGCTTCAGCTATCATGTGCATGTTCTAGCCAGCAAGAATGAATCTGTTAATTTTTAAAATTTTGTTCTAAATTTGTTTTTAATTTTATTTTTGAATTGTTCAGTGTAGAAATAGCATTGATCTTTGCATTTTGATTTTTTCTTTTGACTTTGCTAAATTCTTATTAGTTCTAATAGTTGTTTAAGAGATTCCTTAGGATTTTGTATACAAATGATTGTCATTTGTTAATGAAAACAATTTTTAGTTTATACTTTTTCTTCATTTCTTTTGACTCACAGCTCTGGCTAATACCTCTAGTAGGTATTGAATAGAAGTTATAAGAAAGAACATCCTTTCTTCTTCCGTATCATAGGGGAAAATGTGTGTTTCATCCCTAGGTTTGATGTCGCTTAAGGTTTTTGGTAGGTGCCTTTTTTTTTTCCACATTGAGGAATTTCTCTTGAAGTTTCCTGAGAAGACATTTTGTTTTAGTTATGAATGAGCATTTTATGCACAATACTTGACATCCTATTACATTTCATTATTGTGTACTGCCCTTATAAGAGGATGACACAAATAGTTTGCACTGAACTACTAACCCACAGGTGGGTGATTTAAACCCACCCACCAATGCTGCAGAAGAAAGACCTGGTAATCTGCTTCTGTAAATGATACAGCCAATGTAACATTAGGGAGAAGTTCTACTGTGTGCATGCATAGGGTGGCCATCAGTTGAAACTGACTGGAAGACAATAGTGTTTTTTGTTTGTTTTATCCTGACATCATTTTTGTTTTGTGCACTACTGTATGTTGAGTTGCTCTGAATTGGAATTGACTCAGTGGTGGTGGGTTTTTGGTTGAGTATCCTGAGTGCTTAATGCAACATTGATACTCATTATTTACTCAATATCTGTTGTATGAATGAAATTTTAAACCAGAATTGACTGATTAGAGAACATGTAACTCCTGGGAGAAAGCTTGTACTTTACTGCTGAGGATGCAAAATAATGACACTCTATCACCACCTGGTGATGGTATAGCTAAATTGTAGTAATAGCTTCTCTGAAGATGAATAAACATATGAGCCCTAAGCATATAAAACCATTGGATTGATATGAGTCACAATTTTTCAAGTAAATAAATATATTCATTATATGTAACAAGACTACCTGACATTTAGCAAATGTATTTCACATTTAATAGATGCTGAAGTGTTTTCTGTTTTCCTGAAAGCTAGAAAAGGGTGAAGGGTGAGATTAAAATACATAAGTTAAAGAAACAATAAATTGTGTATGTTGACATAAGTGAAGTAAAAGCAGAGGTGTTTTTATATTTGAATCCATGCTCAGCACTATTTAGGTGTCAGCCAAGCTTGAATTTTAAACAAGAATTTTCTGACTTCTTCATTACTTGTACTACCTATTTAACATGTTGCAGTAAACTTCAGCTAGTTGCTAAGAATGAGGGTAGAACTGAGTGCAATTTATTTCTTGTATCTGACAGTGCCTTGCAATGAAACTATCTAACTTCTACACTGTTAGGATTGTTGTTGTATGCTGTCAAGTCAGTTCTTACTTGTAGAGACCCTGTAAAACAGAACAGAACTGCCCCATGGGGTTTCAGAGGCTATAATCTGTACAAGAGCAGACTATCAGATCTTTTCACCCATGGAACCACTGGTGGGTTTCAACAACTGACCTTTAGGTTATCAGCCAAGTTCTTAACCGATCCGTCATGAGGGCTGCCTACTGTTAGAATTACCACATTCTATTTTTGTTTCTTAGCCTGCTTTTAAAAAATAAATCATGAACCTTATTAGAGACATAAAAGAACTGTCCAAAGAAAATTATAAGACACTACTTAAGGAAACCAAAAGAGGCCTACATAAGTGGACAAACCTATCCTGCTCATGGATAGGAAGACTCAGTGTTGTGAAAATATCTGTTTGCCCCGAAACCATCTATAGATAAACAATATAATCTCAATTCAAATTCCAGTGGCCTTTTTAAATGAGATGAAGAAACCAATCACCAACTACATGTGTAAAGTCTTTTTAACAAATGTTGTTGGATATCCATCTGCAATAAAATAAAACAAGACCCATATCTCACACCGTAGACAGAAACTAACTTAAAGTGGATCAAAGACCTAAATATAAAATCTAAAATGATAAATATTATGGAAGACAAAGTAGGGGACAATGCTGGGATCCTTCATACATACAAGGCATCAACAGAATATAAAACATTTCTAACAATGCACAAACACCAGAAGAAAAAACAGATAACTAAAAATCAAACACTTATACTCATTCAGAGATTTCACCAAGAGAATAAAAAGACAACCTAGTGACTGGGAAACAAATTTTGGATACAACAAATATGATCAGCATCTAATATCGAAAATCTATAAGAAACTACAAAACTTCAGTAACAAAAAAGCAAGTAAGAAGACATTCAGGCAGCTAACAGATGCAGGAGAAAATGTTCATGATCATTTGCCATTAAAGAAATGCAAATCAAAACTGCAGTCAGACCTCATTCTCTTAAGTCTGGCATTAAAACAAAAAGCACAAAATAGTAAATATTGGAGAGGATGTTGTGGAGTAGCTAGAACACTTAGGCACTTCTGATGAGGTTGTCAAATGGTACAATCACTTTGGAAATTGATTTGGCACTCTCTTAAAAGCTAGAAATAGAAATACCATATGATCCAGAAATGTTATTTCTTGGAATATATCCTAGAGAAATAAGAGCTCCCACACAAATAGTTACATGCACACCAATGTTCACCACAGCACTATCCACAATAGCAAAAATATGGAATGAACCTAGATGCCCATCAATGGAAGAATGAATAAACAATCTATAGGATATTCACACGATGGAATATTACACAATGATAAAGAATGGCAATGAATTTGCGAAGCATCCCATAACATGGAGGAATTTGGAAGGCATTATGCTAAGTCAAATTAGTTGGTTTTCAAAAGAACAAATACTGTATAAGACCACTATTGTAAGGACTCAAGAATAGACTTAAACACAGAAGAAAACATTCTTTGATGGTAATGAGTATGGGGTGGGAGGGAGAGGGTGTTTATCCCTCATTACTGCTGCAAGTCACTGCAACTCCATCAATTACCATGCATTAATAAAAATGGGACACATACAAAAAAAAATATTGCCTCTCAGCAGTTTTCTTTAAAGACAAAACATTTCTTGATGGTAATGAGTATGGGGTGGGAGGGAGAGGGTATTTACTAATTAGATAATAGACAATTATTTTAGGTGAGGGGACAGACAATACACAGTAGAGGGGAAATCAGCACAAATGAACCAAACCCAAAGCTTAGACATATTCTAGATAAAAGCAAACACTTCACTTGGCTGGCTTGGCTCAAGGGGCAGAGAAGCAGAGTTGCGGGTGTGGGGACCAAAGTTTCAGGGGACATCTAGGTCAAGTGACATAACAAAGTTTATTAAAATTTGTGTATCTCACTTTGGTAACTGCTGTCTAGGGTCTTAAAAACTAGCAAATGTTTATCTAAGAAGCATCAATTGGTTTCAGTACACTTGGAGCAAAGGAGAAAGAAAAGCATCAGAGACAAGGAAAATAGGAGCCTGAGGGCCACATAACCCAGAGACTGTGTCAGCGTGAGACAGGAAGAGCAAGCTGGTGCCTGACCACTACCAGAGACTGCCCTTAAAGGGAGGTAAACAGTGAATCCCTGAAGGAGTAGGTGAAATGTGGGGTACAGAAATTGAACTCTGGTAAAAAGACTAGACTTGATGATCCGACGGACGAGAATCCCTGGAAGTCATGGCCCCAGATTCTCTGTTAGCTCAGAATTGAAACCATTCCAGAAGTGAACCCCTCAGATGAAGATTGAGCTGGTATATAAGACATAAAATGATACTGGTGAAGAGTGTGCCTTGTGCCTTAAGTAAATATAAGAGACTAACTGGTCACCTCTTGTTCGGAGGTGAGACGAGAAGACAGGAGGACAGGAGCTGGGTACATGGACATCGGAAATACAGGGTGGAAGGGAAGAAAGTGCTTTCACAATATGGGGAGAGCAGCTAGGGTCACATAACAATGTGTGTAACTTTTTGTGTGAGAAGCTGACTCTAGTTGTAAACTTTCATTTAAAACACAAGAGAACCATGAAACAAGTATATGTTAATAAAAGTCTTTAAAAATGTAATTCAAATATTAGTATTTATTGATGTAAAAATGACCAATCTTGCAAATATGTTGATAATTTTACATAAAGATGAGCCCTTCATAGAATCAAAATACCCTAGAGTGATAGTGTTGGGAGTACTTTTGTAGTAATGAAGATTATCTTGCGGATAAGTTCTATACAAGGCCCCATGATGGTAATACCCCTAGATTTTGTCTTTAAAGAAAACTGCTGAGAGGCAATAATTTTTTTTTTTGTGTGTGTCCCATTTTCATTAATGCATGGTAATTGATGGAGTTGCAGTGACTTGTAGCAGTAATGAGTTCTAAACATAATAATGCACTCTTTTCTAATAAGTGAGCACTGCTGGGGTTTAAAAGCATACTAAATCAGTTGCTTTAGTATGAATTTATTAGTTTTTTTCAGCATTAGCTTTAATAGTAGTTATTTACATAAGCGTACATCCCATTAACCGCCATCAGGGCTGGAAAACATGCTGAACTGTTCATATTTTCATATAATTATTGAACATAATGGTTTCATTTGCATTTCTAAACAGTGATGTTTCTGTCAGCCTTGGAAATAGTGTCTTTACGCAGTCCCTATTTCACATCCACTTATTTGACATCGTTAAATTTTATGCTAATGTGGTTCTCTAGAATATCATCAGTAGGACAGATGCTTGTGCTTTAATATACAAATCAGGGATGCTTTTCCATCCCCCAAATGGCAAAGGAAAAAAAAATCTGCACTTTTAGCTATAGAGCCTATCTTCATATAAATATGTCTATGAAATAAAACTTTCAGGGTTAAATGTTATAATCTGATTGTCTTTTTAAAATACTACATTCTGAATACCTATCTACCTGACTAGAGTTAGTTTTGTTGTCTTGGATGAGGAGCTGAATCTCAGTAAAGATCTTGTAGCTTGATGAATATTTAAATTTCACCTTCTGAAATGTTGATCTGAAGATGCAAGTGCTTTAATACCTTTGAATATATTAGGCCACAGTGTTAGTTGAGAGCATTGTCTATATTTTTTGCTCCTTTAGTCTCATAACCTGGATTGTAATACCTCATGCTGGAAGCAGTTAAATGGTAACATACTTGGCACATCTTAGCTTTTTGTATGCATTTAGAAAATGCTTAATGTAAATGAATGAGTCACTGAGGGTAGTGAAGGATGGGAAGCCAAAAACATATCAAATCAAGTAGAACTATTTTAGAAGGGCAGGGTTTAGGGAAAACTTTATTGCCTTTTGGACATCTGTGTGTATTGTCAACTTTTGTTTCTCTAACACTTGTGGATGCTTTTGTGAAAATGCTCTTAATCAGGTGGAAATTTTTAAACAAGAGCACCCAACTAACGAATTGTTCTGAGAGTTGATTCAGGTCTTCTTGTTGGATAGAAAGGTGAGCATTCATTTTGTTCTTTGGGGGCCCCTTCTTTTGGTTTGTTCTGACAGCTCAGAGCAGTATTTTGCTGTTGACTTCTCATGGGCCTGCACTGACAGAGCTGACTCTGCACAGTTCAAAATGCAAACTTGGCAGTCTAGTAAGACAGGGGAGGAAGCAGCTTTAGAAGGAATTGTTGGCCCAGATAACTTGCAAAAACATCTTAGAACTGATATAGCATAACACTAATACAGCATAAAAGGATTATTTGGATAGAAGGGTTATTTGACTTACAAGGTCAGGAGGCAATTGAAATTTTTGCAGGACTTCTTTTGTTCTTTGGGGAATTGCCAGGGGAGAAATGCAATAAGAGTTGTGAAGAAAATACTATAGAGGTGGAGTTTCACAGCTATTCATTTTTGTCATAGGCTTTTAATGAAATTTCTATATGATCTGTTAAAAATATTCTGAGATCATACCATTTGATCCAGTAATCCCACTGCTTGGAACACAGCCTACAGAAACAAAGGTGGTCACACGAACAGATACATGCACACAAATGTTTATTGCAGTACAGTCCACAATAGCAAAAAGATGGAATCAACCTAGATGCCCATCAACAGACAAGTGGATAAATAAACTGTGGTACATACACTCAGTCGAACACTATGCAATGATAAAGAACAACGATGGTTTTAGAAAGCATCTCATAACCTGTTTTCAACTGGAAGACATTATGCTGAGTGAAATCAGTCAGCAGCAAAAAGACATATTGTATGAGACCCCTGCTATAACAATTTACAAATGGACTTATATACAGAAGAAAAGACTCTTTGACAGCTAAAAGAGTAGGGAAGGAGGGAGGGAAAGAGAGGATGCGTCATAAATTAGTTGATAAAAATGTGGTTACGTGAAAGCAGTGACAGCATACAGTAGAAAGTATATTAACTGGACTTCACCTTAAACTGAAAGCTCTTCTAATCTCAACCTAGTATTTGCAAGCAGGGGCAGGGGCCTGAGGGCCATGCTTTTGGAGGATATCAAGGCCAATTTGCCTAACCAGCCTATTGCTAAGAGAGTCTTCTGTACCTCATATTTGTGAATGGCATCTGAGGTGTTATAGGCTAGCAAGCTGCCGTCTAAGGTTCACCAAATGGTCCCAGTGCATCTGGAACAGATAATGATGGAGAACAAAAGAGACACAAGTTAAAAAGAGCTCAGGAGACAGAAGGACCCATGGGAATGGGAGGCTGTATCAACCTTTGACCAGAAGAACCAGGTGGTGATGCCTGGTCATCCCCCAAAGACAGCCATTAAGAGGCACACACTATACTGGAGGACCAAAACTGATGGTCCGACAGCCTGGAGGATCCCCTTGGAGCGTGGCCTCTAGACCTGCTGCCGCCCCTGGCCAGGAAACACTACTGAGGTCAACTCTTCAGACAAAAATGGACTGGTTCCAGGGACACATTGTTTGTGTATTTTATAGTTCTGTGCATTTATACGAGGCTGTCCTACTGGTCTCTTTGCAGATGGGAAAGAAGAGCATGCAGAGGAGGGGACAGCAGCTTGTTAAGAGGATACTACAAGTATAGAATGAAAAGGAGGAGTGTGCTGTCACCAGGCAAGGAAAGCAGAAAGAGCTGCAGATAGGTGGGCATGCAAAATTGATTCAGATTGTATACTTTCACTTAATAACAAAAAAAAAAAAATTCTGAGGTCAGTGCTTCTCATAGTGACTGGACCTTCTGAATTATCCTTTTGAAAACACAGGTCATGTCCTTCTGTCGAGAAAATATAGCCTTTGTTGCTATATATATACACATATATGAAAGTAAAAAGCATTGTGAAAATCTAGCATCACTTATATACAAGGCAATGTTTTCCACTAGTCATAAAGCTATTGTGGTTACATTTTTCAACAATAGCAACAGATTTTTTTATGGGGAGCAGTTTGCTACAAAGCTAGAGAAACTTATTTTCTATCACCAAAATGCATTTAATATGCAATGTAATGAAATATATAGAAAGGGTTTAATAGAAATGAAAATTTCATCTATCTGTTCAGTATTAAAATGCCATGATAATAAGTGAGAGAGCTTCATCATTAATATCACTGTTAATATGGAACTGTATCACTTTAGAAGCAACAAGGGAGGGAGGTGCGTTTTAAGTGAGAAGTGACTAGTTTACAGTTGCAGACTTCAGAGGATAAAAGCCATTGCCAATCGGACTCATAGCAACCCTATAGAGCACAGTAGAACTGCACCATAGGGTTTCTAAGGAGCGTTTGGTAGAGTCAAATGGCTGGCTTTTTGGTTAGCAGCTGTAGCACATAACCACTGTGCCACCAGGGTTTCCTCAGAGGATAAAGAGATTTTCAATTATGCTAAAGTTTCTTTGATCAATTTATTGAAAAATTAAAGTTCTAGACAAAGTCAAATATTATCTATAAATTATTAAGCAGTAGGAAAAGCTTTTCCTGTTTGCTTAGGCTTCTTTTCTCTTTTATGGATGAGGAACACAGCACCTCCCTTTTAGAGACAATGAAAGTACTCAGAAATAAACTTTGAGTGCTGTGAGGTACCTGAGAAGCACCACCTGTCCTGCAAAGTTGTAAGCACTCTCTGGCATGCCCTGTCTGTCACTTTTTCAAGAAAATCTTACTTTGGGGCATTTTATTTTTCAGTACGTATATTTACTTTTTCGTCATTAACTAGGAGATTACTCTTAGGTTGTCTAGCTTCTGATGATATTTGTAAATGTATATTTATTAATATTTCTGCAATTCTACCTACTACTAGTATTCAAAGACATACAAAGAACCTAGGGAATACTTTATAATTATTGCCTTATTCAATTAAAATATTTTACCTATTTTTTCCTGATTTTAAGAGCCATATGGGCTCATTGGCTGGCTGGCGTGGGGTATTTGGAAAAATACAGAATATTGTTTAGTTCTTAAAATCATCACTGAATGGTATATATATATATATTTTTATTTTTTACAATTCATTTAATCCACACGAAGAATTGTTTAAAATCGCCTTTTATTTTAGAATAGTTTTAGATTTACAGATAGGTTGTGGAGACAGTATGGAGAGTTCTCATATACCATGGTCATCAAGTGTCTTCTATTAATAATATCTTACTTTCTTATGGTGTATTTGTCACAGTTAATGAATCAAGAATTAATACATTACTAACAATCATATTTTAGTCATACTTTCTCTGTTCCAAGATTCCCTTCAAGATACTGTATTACATTTAACTGTCATTTACTGCTTAGTCTTCTTTTGGCTGTGACAGTTTCTTAGATTTTCTTTGTTTTCAGTGACCTTGACTATATTAAGAACTAGTCAGGAATTTTATAGAATGTTCTTCAGTAAACATTTTTCTGATGTTTTTCCCGTGACTGAGGTTATACACTTTTGGGAGGAAGACCACAGAAGCAAAGTGCAATTCTCATTGCACTCTACTAAGGGTCACTGTTGATGTTAACCTTGATTACCTGGCTTAGTTAGTGTTTATTAGGCTTCTCCACCCTGTAAAGTTACCACCCAGTCCTTCCCATACAATATTTTGATAGGAATTCACTATGCATAGCCCACACTTCAGTAATGTAGTTATGCTCTACCTTGAGAGCAGAGTATCTATAAAAATTGTTTAGAATTCTTCTGTACAGACTAACCTTTTCTCATTTATTTTTCAACCAGGTGTTTATGTCAGTATAAACTTGTGGATATTTATCTTATATTTGGGGTTATAACCCAATCCTATGTTGTTAAAATTACCTAAATCTTTCCAGCCTTGGCTATCCAAAGCTTTGTCATTTGGCAGTTGTGTCTCTGACATCTTACTTATTTTCTGGCACTTTAAAATGTTCAGGTTCATCTTGTATATCTTCTGCCCCAGCCCTAGAATCAGCCATTTTGGTAAGGATCCCTGGTTCTTTTTTGAAGAATGACACTAGAAACCTAGATCTGAGCTGTGAATGCACTGCTACTGTGGTCATTGTTTCTGGGACATCTCAGCTGACAGAATCAAGAAACATTTAGGTCTATACCACCCGCATGTTTGTATATGTGTCCATCTCTGTATTAAGCTAAACATGATTTCATGTTGATGTCTCCATCATTTACCCATTGCTACATAGATCCATTCGTGTCTTCTTCCCTTGCTTGTGATTTGCGTGACTACTGCCATCCATTTTCTCAATCGTTCAATCCCTGTGTACCTGTATAGTAATTTCAGAGTGGTTAACTCAGACCCCTGTGGAAAACAACTTTGTCAACTAGGATACTTTGCTAATGAACAGTTCTTTTTGCATGTAGTCTCACAGTCTCCATTCATTGCAGAGCTGCTTAGGTCAGCATCTCTGTTCCATTCAGTGAGATTATTTTATATATTTGTAATGTAGTTAGTCTTTTTCAGTTTGCATTTAATCCTGGGATCCCTCAGCTTCCTAAATTATTATTTTTTTAATTTCATGCATTCGAGTCCAGTGTTTGTTTTGTAAAGTTGTATGGGTTTGGTGAATGCAGTGTCGTGTTTCCACGTTAGAGTGTCGCACAGAGTAATTCCACCAGTCCAAAAAATGCTTTGTGCTTCGCCTATCCAACTTTCTCCTTCCCCCACACTCTAAGCAGTCACTGATCTATTATGATATCTATATAGTGTTACCTTTTTCAGAATGTTGTGTAAGTAGACTCATACTGTAAAGTAGCCTTTTCAGGTTGACTTTTTTATTGTCCATGTAGTTGGAATAATAGAGTAACTTGAGAATTAACTCAATTTGTTTCTTAAATTATATTAATCTTAACTAATTTGGAATAAAAGCAGCAAATTTCTATTTTTGGAATATATTTTAAAAGCTATGTGTAATATACGGGTGTTTCCTCCTTGTGGAATAAGTGATCAGTTTGTCATTTCCTGAGCTTGAGACAAATGATTTACTCAAGGGAAAGGGTTGTTTTTGAGAAATCAGAGTGATTTGTTTTCATTTATTTTAACAAATTGCAATGTGACTGTCTGGAACCGATAGGTATTTTTTATACTTACTTCTGCTCGTATTTTCACTAACTAATATTAGGGAGACTTTGTATCAGATGTGACTATATTTACATGGGATTGAAAGGCAAATAATTTCCAGGTGTGTGAATCTAGAATGTTTAGTAATTATTATTTGTATACAAAAATAATTACCAAAAAACACCAATTATCCATATTAATATATTACATGTAAATTGAGATGTTCTCCCATTTTTTTTAATATACAGTATTTTCACATGAACTTTATGGATAGTGCAAGTTCACAAAAGAATCACTATTTCCAAAGCCAATTACTTTTTTAATCTTTCCAAGCTTTACAGTGACAGAGTTTAACCAGAGTCTATATGTTAGATTCTATCACTTGCCCCAATTTTTACCCCTTCCTGTAGACATGACTTGACAGATACATATATTTGTCTTCCTGTTTAGGAAATTGAAAGCCTCTTTGGCCAAATACAGTACAGCTTGTTTTAGTCATCTGGTACTGCTGTAACAGAATACCATAGGTGGATGGCTTTAAAAAGATAAATTTTATGCTGTCACAGTTATTAGGCTGCCAGCCCAAATTCAGGCATAAGTTCCAGGGGAAGTCTTTCTTTGTTAGTTCTGGAGGAAGGTCTTTGTCATCAGTCTTCCTCTAGACCAGGAGCTTTTGAGGCACAGGGACCTCAGGTACTTTCCAAAGGACATGGTGTGCTCCCAGCATTGCTTCTTAGTGGTATGAGGTCTCCTATTTGCTGTTTGCTTCCTTTTCCTTCATATCCCAAGAGATTACCTTAAGGCACAGTACAGTCTTACACACTGAACCCTGCCCCACCAGCGCAACTGCCACCCATCCTCCCTCATTAACTTTGTTGAGGCAGGATTTACAACATAGGAACATCGCAGGATATTGGGAATCATGGCCCAGCCAAATTTCTGCACACATTTTTGGGGGGGCGCAGTTCAATCCATGACACAACTGAAGAGAAAAAGTGGTGTTCTTGTGTGCCATCAAGTTGATTCATAGCAACCCTATAGGACAGAGTAGATCTGCCTCTGAGAGTTTCCTAGGCTATAAAGCTTTACGGGAGTTGGTCATGAGGTCTTTCCTCCAGAAGAACTGCTGGTGGGTTTGAACTACCCAGGCTTTTTGTTAGCTGCTGAGCACTTGAGCACTCAACTACCAGGCTCCTTGAGATGATAAGTAGTGCACCATTTTTGTACCTGACTTTAAAAGAAGTGTCCTGAATGTACTACACAGTATCAGTACCTCAGAAACTCTCCTTGCAGCACTTCCAATCACTTCCTTTTTAAAGGTAGTTTTTCTGACCTGTAAACCACAGATTACCTTTTGATCCAGTATCACGTTGCTTGCTTTTATTTTTATAGTGTATATGAAATTCCTGATATAGGCTGTATTTTTATGCAAACAGTGTGTGCTTTCTGAGCTTGTTTGCTGGCCATGCTCCTCAACCCCAGGCATCATAGCAAATGTGTTAATACAATTTTCCTTCACAGCAACATGTGAAAAAACAACCAAACAAAAAAACTGATATAGCAGTGCCTATGAAAATACCTTGGGTGGGGGGAGGGGAGGGTGTGGCCAGCAAACAAAAGTGGAAGGTGCACCTTATTTGTGTAAGGATACAATAAGTTGTTATCATCATACTGTTTTATGTTTGAGCAACATGTTTTTTTTTTTTCCTTTTGTTGCTATGCCTTGGATTAAACAAATATTTTTTATTATTTCATCTTCCCTTATTGAATAGTGTTTTAAAAGTTTGTTATTTATATAATTGAAGTTTCTCACAAGAGCAAGGCAGCCCTCCTTTCAAGCAGGTTCTTGAGAGAGCAGAGAAAGGAGATTGACCTGGGTTCTTATTGTTGTTAGAGGGTAGGGCTAGGGTGAAGATTTGCACATGTGCAGAAAAGGGCTGATTTAAATCTCTTGCCACTGTGTGGCACAAGCAGAAGAGCAATGGGTGAGACTTAAAATCTGTTTGTACATGTGGAACATGCAGAAGAAAGAAGGAGGCTTAAAAGCTGTCAGGAGTCAAACATGAAAAAATAGAATCAGATTCCTGACTGCACCCAATAATGCTACAACCTTAGAAGACAAATTGTGGTTACCCTTGCTTATCTTTAGCTTTATTGTTGCATTTTAATTCCCTTAAGACATCATTCTTACTCTTTTGTAGAGTTAGTAGTCAGTTAGCTTTGTTTTGTGTATTTTGTGTAATAACTGTTTCCATTGTTCTTCATTCCTTTTTGTGTATCCATGTTTCCCACAGACACACATATACACCCTTTTAATAGCAAGCAGAAGGCATTATGACGCCTAAATTCTTTCTCATTTTTTTCTCCCTCTTCTCTTCTCCATTTCCTTTTCACAATCCAGTTACACCTGTCTTAGACCTTTTAAACTATAGTCCACTTATCTCTGTTGTTGTGTGCTTCCCTCCCCCGGCAGCCCCTCTGTTTCAGTTTGTGTATTATCCGTTGGTCTGACTTCTTGCCTAGTAATCCTGTATGCTGATGTGTCTATTCTGCTGTTAAGTCCTAGTGATTTTGCTAGCATTTCTGTGGGTTGTTTTACTTATTTTGTAGATTCTAGTCATCTGGTAAAATTGACTGTCCTTTTATCTTTTTTTTTTTTTTCACCCTTTCCTCTATTATATTTTCTTAAACAATTTATGATATTTTAAAGTTCTTCTCAGGCTATTTCTATATCTGTATCAACTCTGTGTCTATGTGTTATCTATTTTTCTCATGATTTTCGTTCATGTGATCCTATCTCTTTGGTGGAATAATGATATTACATATAGAAAATTCAGTGATTTTTCTCCAGAAAAAGCTTACTCCTTTCTCTCCTAGGCCAACAGAGGAGGAATTTGGTGATGCAGTAGTTAAAGCTGAAATATTGGTGGTTCGAACTCAACAGTTTCTCTGTGGGATTAAAGTGTGGCAATCAGCTTCTGTAAGGATTACAGCCTTGGAAACCCTAAGAGGCAGTTCCACTCCGTTCTATAAGTTGGTAACAATGGGTTATAGGTAGGCTGTTTTAGTGAGCTAGTGCTGCTCTAACAGAAATATTACAAAATGGATGGCTTTGAAAAGAGAAATGTTTATTCTTACATAGTCTGGTAGGCTACAAGTCCAAATTCAAGATGTCTGCTCCAAGAGAAGGCTGTCCTCACTGTCAGCTCTGGAGGAAAGTCCTTGTGTTGCATCAGTCTTTGTTCAGGGAGCATCTTGACACAGGAACCTCAGGTCTGAAGGACATACTCTTCTCCTGGTGTTGCTTTCTTGGTGGTGTGAGGTTCCTAATTCTCTGCTTGCTTCCCTTTCCTTTTATCTCTTGTAGGATGAAAGGATAAAGGGTGGTGCAAGCTGTACCCCAGGGAAACACCCTTTACAGCGGATCATGGAGGTGACCTTATGAAGGATCTATAGCCCCACCCTAATCCTTTAACAAGCAGCATAGGAAAATCACAAAATGGAGGACAATCATGAAATACTGGGAATCATGGCCCAGGCACATGGCTACACACATTTTGGGGGGGGGGGATACAATTCAATCCATGACAACCCACACTTTGGCACCCCCAAAATCACATCTTTGAAACATGCGACACGTTCATCACATCATAGCAAAGTCATTTCCATCCCGTATTTTGGAAGTCGTATATCAGTTCCATGTTCAACATACAAAAACTCTTCTACACTTGTGACATGTAGGATGCAAGCTATCTGATTCCAAAGGTGCAGTGGCGGAACAGGTACAAGTTAGGCATTCCATTACAACTGAGAGAAATTGCAGGGAAAGAAGGCATTAACAGACAACCAGCAAGTCAGCAAAACACATTACATTAGCCCTTAAAGCTTTTTTTATTTTTATTTTTATTTAACATAACTGAGTGAAAGTGTACATTCATGTATAAATTTACATGCCCACCTATATGCAGCTTCCACTGCTCTCCCTGTCCGGTGACAGCACACTATTCCTCTCTGCTCCATACATGTCTCATCCTCCCAACAGCCTCCTTTCCCCTCCTCTCTGTCCACTCCCCTTCCTCCAGCCAGAGGTCAGCAAGATGATATCCTATAGATGCATAGAACCATAAAGTGCTTCGAATATATGGTCACTCTGCGTTGCCAAGTCCAATCCATTCCTGTCCAAAGAGTGGACCTTTGTTATAATTTATGGGAAAGGGCAACATCAGGGCCAGGGGCCATGCTCTCAGAGGAACCCCAAAACCACTGGACCATCAGTTGAGGTCTTTTAGTGGAGATCTCATGATGCACCCCTTTTTATTCTTGTGTTGCCAGTGAGACTCCTCTCTGTGAGCTCCATCGTGGCTATCATTGGTGGTGGCCGGGCACCATCCGGTTCTTCCAGTCCCAAGTCGATGTAGGCACCCACTCTTGTGGGTCTCTCTGTCTTCTCGGTTGTTGTTACCACATGTCATTTTGGGATGGCAGCTTGGCAGCTTTTAAGACCCCAGACGCCACTCACCAATGTGGGGTGCAGATAGCTCTCTTAGAAAAATGCAAGTTGTGCCAACTGGCCTGGAATTTGCCTAAGAGCATGGTCCCCTGCCCCCCGCCCCAGCTACTCTATCCTTGCAGTATTGAGTTAAGATGGAAGGAGTACTCAGGTTATGCTGAAGTCCACTTAATGTTGTTCTTGTTCCTAATGTGTGCTGTCACTGCTTTCTCCCAACTAGATTTCTAGTAACTGTCTAAACTAAACCCTCCCCCTCTCGCCCTCCCTCCCTCCCCTCCCTTGCAGCCGTCAAAGAGTCTTTTCTTCTACACACAAGTCTGTTTTTGAGATCTTGTCGTAGAGGTCTCATACAGTATTTGTCCCTTTGTCGCTGACTACTTTCACTCAACATAGTGTCTTGCAGTTGAAACCAGGTTAGGAGATGTTTCCTGGAATCATCGTTATTCTTTATCATTGCATAGTGCTCCATTGAGTATATGTACCATGGTTTACCTATCCATTCTTCTATTGTTGGGCATCTGGGTTGATTCATCTTTTTGCTATCGTGGACTGTGCTGCGGTAAACATTCTGGTGCATGTGTCCGTTGGTGTGAAAGGCCTTGATTCTGTAGGATATATTCCAAGTAGTGGAATTACTGGGTCAAATGGTATATCGATATCCATTTTTTTAAGGAAGTGCCAGATTGCCTTCGAAAGAGGCTGGACCATTTTGCAACCCCACCAACAGTGTAGGAGGGTTCCACTTTCTCCACAGCCTCTCCAGCATTTGTTGTTTTGTGTTTTCTGGATCATGGCCAATCTTGTTGGGGTGAGATGGTATCTCATTGTTGTCTTGATTTGAATTTCTTTAATAACTAAAGATCGTGAACATGTCCGCATGTGTTTTTTGGCTGCCTGGATCTCCTCTTTAGTGAAGTGTCTGTCCATCTCCTTTGCCCATCGCTTAATTGGATGGTTTATCTTCTTCTTATTGATATTTTGTAGTATCTTATAGGTTATGGAGATCAGGCATCGGTCTGACATAGAGTTGCCAAATATTTTTTCCCATTCTGTGAGTGTTCTTTTAATTCTGTTAATAAAGTCTTTGGATGAGCAAAAGTGTTTGATTCTTAATAGTCCCATGTATCTATTTTATCTTCTGTTGATTGAGGTTTCTTTGACAGATTTTGGAGTCTGTCCTCATTGAGTATTAAAACTTCCATTGTTGTTCCTACCTTTTCTTGGATGAGCTTTATCGTTTTAGCTTTTATATTCAGGTTTTTTATCCAGTTGGAGTTGGTTTTTGTATAAGGTGTAAGATGTGGATCTTGATTCAGTTTATTGCAGATGGATAACCAATTTTGCCAGCACCATTTGTTGAAGATACTGTTTTTACCCCAGTTAACCCTTAAAGCTTTGAAAATAATCTTCACTTCTCTGAGACATTTTACATAGTAGTTTTGTCCTCCAGACTGTAGGTATTGGCCACACTCTCTGGATTCTGAGTGGAGACTAATGGCCCTGTGCTACTGCTCTGCCTAGAGACCCACTTGGACAGCAACTCTGCCCCATTGGCTTTAGGTGCACCCTAAGCCCAACTGAGTGGCAGTTCCACCCTTACAAATACAGAAAGCCCTGGATCCACCCTTTCAAATCCCTGAGGTCATTGCCACACCTTTTGAGACTGAGGTAGCTCAGCTTCTCATGCTGTGTATCTTTTTAGCTTCTGCTTCTTGTGGCCACATGGCCTGGGCCTCAGGCCCACATCTGCCCTGCTGGGGCAAGTGTTTTGAAGCTCTGTAGCTCCACTGATTCAAGTGTCCAGAGGCATCCCTCTCTGCTAGGAAGCCTCTTGCACAAAAGCACTCAGCTTTCTCTCACTCTGTGGGTCAGCAAGGCTGGCTCTACCAATTCAAGTGCCTGGAGGCACCCTGCTCTGCCAGGAAGCATCTGTTCACAGATGCTCTTGCTCCATGGGTTGTTTCCAGTGCTGCCTCTGGTTCTGTTGCTGCTACTGCCGCCACACCCTCTGCTGCTTGTTTCTCATCATCTGCACCTTCTTTAGTGTTAATGTTTCTCCTGGGTTCTTTCTGAATCTTCTATCCATTCACAGTTCCAAAATGGCTTCTATGTTTTAGGTGTTTGTTAGAGCAGCACAAGTGGTGTGTGACAGCCTAAAATGAATGAGGAACTGTATTGAATTGAGGCTGTGTTGCAAGCCTGTTAAGTTTCAGTCTACCTCTGGGACACTCTTGTCCCTTCAGATTTTCGACTTAGAACCTGATACGTTCTCCAGGACCCCTACCTTTGATGGGTTCTAGATTAGCCAGAATTCCTATTATTTTCTCTGCTACTGTCTACTACTCCAGTGTAACCCTGTATGCAAACTTGACTTTTAAAGAATCTTTTGTATGCTTTTTAAAAATTGATTTTCTAACAGAAGCAACTCATCTGCTATGTAATATATTGGGACAAGAAACACAGATCCATTGAAAGGTATCATACAAAGCTGTGTAGTATAGTGGCTAAGAAAAACGTGAGACACTTGGATTCACTGTGAAGATGTGTTTCTTTTTAGGTGCATGAACTTGGCCAGATTACTTTATTTTCTAAGACTCCGTTTTTCACATGTGGATACAAAACAGATTCTACTTCATAGGGTCGTTGAAAAATTTCTTTGTAATTAGAAAGGGAAATGTATGTAAAGCACTAGGTACTATGCACAGTGCTTGGTGCAAAGTAAACACTCAAGAAAAGCTCCTTAATAATACAGTTATTATAATCATTATTATTGCTACTATTACTAGTTTTAAATTTTTCAATGGCATTAGGAAAATCTAAACTAGTTTTGAAGGCCTTATTAAGTGAGAAAAAAATCTCTTTTTCTTTAATGGCTTTGTAAATTTTAGAATTTAATATCCACAGTAGATTTTCTGCCAAGACCTTAAAATGCTGTTTTTCCCTTCATATCTATTTTTCTGTTTATATGAATTTTTCAGAGAATTTATATTTTTTGTTGCTTCTTTAACAAATTAGCACAAATTTAATGACTGAAACCCACATCAGTTTATTATCTTCCAGTTCTGTAGGTCAGATGTCTAAATTGGGCTGTGTACCTTCTGGATGTTCTAGGGTAGTATCTGTTGACTTACCTTCTCAAGCTTCTAGAAACTTCTCGTAGTCCTTAGGTATTGGTCTCACATCACTCACACTTCTGCTTCCATTGTCACATGTCCTCTGACTTTTCTGCCTCTGCCTCGTATAGGCTTCTGTGTTTATATTGGGCCCACCCAGAAAATTCAGGATAATCTTGTATCTCAAGATCCTTAACTTAATCACATCTGCAATATCCCTTTTGCTATATTAAGATCATATATTCACAGACTTTGGGGATCAGGACATGGATGTCTTTAGGGGTACTGTGTAATATTCTGCCTTCTATAGCATTGTTCATGTTTTTTGAAGAGTTTTTTCAAAAAAATTCCAAGCACATTTCTAACAACAATAATAATAACCTAAGTTTGCAATTAAACCAAGTTGTAGCAGTTGTTATTCAGTAGGACAATAAATGTGTATTGGATATATCTTGGCTCCTGGCCAACTCTGTTTTTTAACACAATCAAATTACTTCTTATCTGCCTGTCTCTGCTTCCAATCTATATCCAGTGATATTTTTCTCGTTTCCTATCACATTTGTGCATGGATTTACATTACCTAATTTAAAAATATTTTATAAAGTACTTAATATGCATGTGATTTCTTTGTTTAACTACATTGTAAGCTCTCAAGCAAGCGATCACATCTCATTTTAGTTTTCTTTTCCTTGTCTGATACTGCATTTGATAGGATAAATGCTTATTAATCAATTTTTATACCTCATGTAAAATCTTTTATAATATTTTATAATCTCATTTAATTTCCCCCAGATTTTTAGAAGACAAAAGTACTGCCAAATATTCAATATCTTTTTATTGGTGTTTCACTTCAGTCTTACTTTGAAATAGGTGGCAGGTTTTTTGCTTTTGTTCTTTAGCCCTGGTTACCATTCTGGAAACTGTTTTTGTGTGTGTGTGTGATTGTTTTTCATTGTTTTACCAGCAATGAACTACACTTTTAGCACTTAATGTGTTTTTAACATTTAATGTATTTTCAAAATCTAAAAAATTTTCAGCCTTTAACTTTATTTTGAAATAATAAATTATTATTTAGTAATGGATATCCAACTCGACGGCACTTGGCTTGGCCGTTCATTGCATTAATTTTGGGGGGTTGTGACAGTTTAATAAGGGGGATAATATCTTATCAGTTATTATTTTATTTCTTGGAAACACATTATGCTGCAAACTTAGACAAGAATCTCTTAGTTTGATATGGACTGAATTGGGGAACACTGTTATTTGTAACTTTTTTATTGCAAAAACTGAATCCTCTCAGTATTTTTTTCAATGCTAATATATTATTTCTATGATATGACTTTGAGAAATAAAAGAAAATACAATAAACCTCCTTCCATAGCCAGGTATCAAGATTACCTCTAGTGATAAGAAAAAATAATGCCTAGGTGGGAAAGGATGGTAATTTCTTACTATACTCATTTTTGTAGCTCAAGGAAACTGAAGCTCAGAGAAGTTATGTAAAACTGCCCAGGGTCCGTCAGTTAGTGAGTAATCAACCAGGTTTCGATGTAGTACTTGCTACCCTGAAGCTCTGGCTCTGCCCTGTTTACCACAATTCATTTCTGTATTAAATAAACAGTTGGTTTTTATTACTAGAATTAAAACAAATTACATATTTTACATATCATTAAGGTCATTAAGTGCATAAAATTCAGCTTCACACAGTTTCAGATGCTTTATTGGCTTATTCTTATTTGTGCTTATCATGACAGTTTGTCTTTGCATTAGTTGGCTTTATGTTACAGAACCGATCTTATCCTAAAACAAATCTTCTCTTTAGCTCAGACGTTTATTCGCCTTTTATTCACCCTGTTGTCGCCTCTTTTCCATGCTGTAGTACTCTTTATTCTCCATCAAACTAGGCTTTCTAGTGTCAGCTAAAAAAATGAGTCTTCCTTAACTGACACTATTGGTGGCATTCTTAGCCTTGTTTTAAAATCCTTTATTAATTACATGTAAATATTTAGAACTATGCTATATGTACTATGAGTCAGAATTGACTCAATGGCACTGTTTGTGTTTTAGTGTCGTTTTACATATTTTGCCTGGAAAAATTGTAAACAAAGTTGTAAACTTGTTTTTAAGTGAGTATTTATCTTTTTACTGGTTATTCAAGAAATTTTCACATGATAATTTAACATCAAAACTATACAGTTAATAACTTTCTTCTCGCATTGAACACATTAATTCTATAACTGTTCGCTGGTTTATATGTTGTCATTGTGTATTTGAGTTATAGTACATTTTTTTAAAAGCTTTTTGAGTTAATACGTCTATATATATATGTATATATATATGTACTGTACCATAGTTCTTCTACCTGGTGTCATTTACCTACTGTTTGATGTATGTTTTTTAACATTTCCTTTTGCGTTTTCTGATATTCAGTATCTTGACTTATGTTTGTCTAAAAATGTTATCTTCATTCTTAAAATTCAGAGTTTACAATTATGTATTTTTTCAGCTCAGTGAATTTATCATTTCCCTATCGTCTGGCTTTGATTTTTGCTCATGTAGAGCCATCTGTTAGCATGTAATTGTCAACCCTTTTGTAGTAATGTGTATTTTCAGCTTTGGCAGACTTTAGAATCTGTTTATTTTTTTCTGTTGTTTCGTTGTGGTTACTTTAGTTATGAACCTCCTTCTGTTTACTCTGTTTAAGGTTGATTTGTCATTTTGAATCTGTCAATTTGTGTTTCATTGCTAGTGAAAATATTTTAGCTGTTATTTCTTTATATATTGCTATTGTCCTTTTGTTCTTCTCCTTCTAGAAACTTGAAGTAGATGTATTTCAGATCACTTAATTCTGTTTTTTGTGTATCTTCATCTTTCTTTATATTATGTTTTATTTTCTCTATGCTGCCTTCTAGCTAACTTCTTCAAGTCTGACTTGTAAATTTATTATTTATCACATCTATTGTTTTAAAATCATCTGCTGAAATTTTAAATGTGTCATTTTTTTAACGTATCTAAGATTTGTATTTGATCATTAAATATATTTGGGCAGCTTCTGTCCTCTGTTTATCTTTTTATCTTTTTTCTTTCACCAAGCATATCAAATATAAATTTTTAATGTGTTATGATAGGTAATTCCAAAACAGGAAGCTTTTGTATGCATATTTCTGCTTTTATTCTTTTGCTTGTTCTCACTTTTGGTACCTTGTTTCTCTGTATATTTACTGAATTTCATACTGTGAGTTGCATATTCATTTAGTAATTTTATCACTGGGAATTCTTTGAGACCTGAGATGAAGATAGATTTTTGCAAAGTAGATTTGGAGTTTTTCCAGATGCCTGTGGATGCTAACAAGCACCATGGTTAAGTGCTTGACTACTTATTAAAAGGTCAGCGATTTGAATCCACTAGTTGCCCACAGGAAAAAGATGTGGCAGTCTGCTTCCATAAACATTTGCAGCCTTGGAAACCCTGTGAGGCTGTTCTGCTCTGTCCTTTAGGGCCTCTATGGAATCAACTTCACAGCAAAGAGTTTGGGTTTTTTGGCATGTGGGCAATATATGGTTATCTCTGTAATGTAGATAACTATTACAATCAAAATGTTACACCACCTAAGTAGTATAAATTTCAGCTGAAAATATATAGGCAGGTGGTGTCTGGTTACAAATTCTCTGAGTGAGTTTTGTAGCTACTTGAGCTTTTCATTTTTCTGCTATGTTATCATTAGAATGTAATAAAGACATAGCAAAGAAATGCTGCAAGCAAAGACTCCTTAGTTGAGTTTCTTTCCTTTATGACAGCATATACACAGATACTCCATAAGAAAAGGTTTTTTGATGATGCAACAAAAAAATCTGAGCATGACGGTGGAAGAGAGGATTAAATATTAACTTTAAGCTCTGGTATTTGAGTATTTCCATAAAAATTTCAAAACAAACACACTCTTAGAACTATTAAATGAGTTTAACAATATTACAGGATATAAGAGTAACAACAAAAATTCACCAAAATGAGTAGCACCAACAGTTTGTTACAGTTTGACTCTATAACACGTGGAGTCACTCTAAGTTAGGTGCTGACCCAATAGCAGCTAACAACAGCGACAGCAACAACTTTGTAGGATACAAGATTAACATATAAAAGATTTACCAAAGTGAACAATTGGAAACTGAAAATTTGAAAAATAGTATTATTTACAATACCTCTCCCCCACATGAAGCAATTGGGCATTAAATATATGCAGGTTATGTATGCTGAAGGCTACAAAATGTTGAAAGAAGTTAGAGAAAGCAACTAGCGATGGTCATGAAGATATTAATTCTCCTGGAATTGGATCTGTAGGTCCCTCAAAATTCTATCAAGATTCTTTGTAGACACAGACAGGATGATTCTAATATGGAAATGTAAATGAACTGCAATAGCCAAAATAATTTTTTAAAAGAAGAGGTGGAGTATTCACACTATCCAGTTTCAAAATGTGTTATAAAGCTGTACTAATGTAGTGTGGTTCTGGTGAAAGGACAGACCCATAGATCAATGGTAGAAAACAGAGATTCCTAAAATGTATCCACAGAGATATGGTCAGTGGTTTTTGACCAATGTGTAATGATTACCTGGATTAGGGAAAGACTTCTGAAATATGACACCAAAA
Organism: Heterohyrax brucei; assembly: GCA_028571685.1. Lineage (NCBI taxonomy): Eukaryota > Metazoa > Chordata > Mammalia > Hyracoidea > Procaviidae > Heterohyrax > Heterohyrax brucei. The sequence continues at coordinate 46,669,650 of CM053152.1, forward strand.
ACATGATCCATAAAAGAAAAAAAAATGATAAATTGGACCTCACAAACTTTAAAAAAAAAATTTGTCTATAAAAGACACTGTTGAAGACAATAAAAAGACAAGCCATAGACTGGAAAGACATCATCGAGCAGCTAAAGCAAAAGGAAGGAATGGCAAAGTAAAAGATGTAAACAGAAGATTTCAGAGAGCAGCTCGAGAAAAACAAAAGAAAGTATTATAATGACATGTTCAAAGAGCAGGAAATGGAAAACCAGAAGGGAAGAACGTGTTCTGCATTTCTCAGGCTGAAAGAACTGAAGAAAAAATTCAAGCCTCAAGTTGCTATAATGAAGGATTCTACGGGGAAACTGATAAATGACTCAGAGCATCAAAACAAGATGGAAGGAATACCCAGAGTCAAGGATTTCATTTTACTTGGGTCCACAATCAGTGCCCTTGGGAGTAGCAATCAAGAGCTCAAAAGATGCACTGCATTGGGAAAATCTGCCGCAAAGGACTTCTGTACAGAATTGAAAAGTAAGTGTGGCATCTTTAAGATTAAGGTGCCCCTGACCCAAGCCACAGTATTTTCAGTTGCCTTGTTTGCATGCAAAAGCTGGACAATGAATAAGGAAGACAGAAGAAGAATTGATGCCTTTGAACTGTGGTGTTGGAGAAGAATGTTGAATGTACCATGGACTACCGAAAGAACAAATAAATCTGTCCTGGAAGAAGTACAAGCAGAGTGCTCTTTGGAAGCAAAGATGGTGACACTGTGTCTTGCACACTTTGGACATGTTGTCAGGAGGGATCTGTCCCTGGAGAAGGATATCATGCTTGGTTGAGTGGAGGGTCAGTGAAAAGAGGAAGACCCTTTACAATGATTGGCTTAAGCATAAAAACGATTGTGGCCATGGTGCAAGACTGGGCAGGGTTTCATTCAGTTGTGCATACAGTCCCTGTGAGTCAGAATGAACTCTATGGCACCTAACGGCAATATACTGAAGATAAAGGAAACCGTGATGGCACAGCAGTCAAGCCCTCGATTGCTGATGAAAGGTCAGCAGTTGAAACCTACCAGCCACTTCATGGAAGAAAGATGTGGGAGCCTGCTTCAGTAATACAGCCTTGGAAGCCCCATGGGGCAGTTCTACTCTGTCCTGTGGGGTCGCTGTGAGTCCAATTTGACACCATAGGAATGGGTTTTAAGTGGCACAAACAGTTTGCTTGTCAACTGCTAACCAAAGTTTGGCACTTCCAACCCTCTCAGCAGTACCACAGAGGAAAACACCTGGCAATCTGCTTCTGGTAAGATTGTAGCCAAAAAAGATTTTATGGACTGGTTCTTTGTAACAGATATGCTTACCATGAGTTGGAACGACTCAATGGCAGTTAATAATCCATTGAAAATATACTTTTTAAAAATATTTTGAATATAGGACCAAATTGAGTCATCTTTGACAATTTTTTCAGCAATTTGTTAACCATGTAACAGAATTATGAATGTTTATTTTTTATTTAGCCCTGTAATGTAGTTTCTTAGGCTGTATCTCCCCCATTGTTTTCAATTGAAACAATGTGTTCCTTTGTGTTTTGAACACTGTGAAATAGGTAGAACATGCTTACTTGCTACTGATAAAATATAGGACCTATGTAAGAAATCTTAGCCTTAAGGCAGATCATAATCTGTGTTTTCCTCTATAAGTTTTAAAGATTATGGCTTTTTTTTTTTTTTTAAGGTTTTATAGCCACGTTAAATGGTATGACATAGGAAATGAGGTAAAGTCCGCTCCTCCTTCCCCTCTCGTAGCTATCTGGAGGCCTGGTAGTATAGGACTACCAAAATGTACTAACCAAAATGTCAGCAGTTTGTTTCTACAAGCTGCTCCTTGGAAACCTTATGGGGAAGTTCTGCTCTGTCTTACAGGGTCACTGTTTTAGTCAGCTAGGCTACTCTAACAGAAATACCACAGAGTGGATGGCTTTAACAAAGAAAGATTTATTCTTACACAGTTCGGTAGGTTGCAAGTCCATATTCAGGGTGTCCGCTCCAGGGAAAGACTTTCCCCTTGTCGGCTGTGGAGGAAAGTCCAGTATTGCATCAGTCTTTGTCCAGGGAGCATCCTGACGCAAGAACCTCTGGTCTGAAGGACGCGCTCTGCTCCTTGTGCTGCTTGCTTGATGGTAGTGAGGTTCTCAAATTGTCCTTTGTTTCTTTTTCCTTTTATTCCTTGCAAGCTAAAAGCATTAAGGGTGGGGCAAGCCATACTCCAGGGAAACTCCCCCTACAGCAGGAATTTACAGCCCCACCCTAATCCTTTAACATACAGGTTAGCAAAACCACACAATGGAGGACAGTCCCAAGATACTGGGAACCATATCCCAGCCACATGGCTGCACACATTTTTGGGGGGACACAATTCCAACAATGACAGTCACTATTAGTCAAAATTGACTCAGTGGCAATAGGTTTGGTTTTTGATTTGGGTATGTAGCTGTCTGGTTGTTTCAGTACTTATTTGTTGAAATAATTTTCTTTACCTGTTGTTTCTATGTTGTCTTTATTGAAAATGTCCGCTTGTATTTTTCTATCCTGATGCCCATATTGCTCTGTGTTGATCATTGCAGTTTCATAGTAAATCTCAATGTCAGGAAATACAACTCTTAGTACTTCTTTGTCAAGATTATTTTGACTATTCTAGGTCCTTTGCATTTCCTTATAAATGTCAGCATCAACTTGTTATTTTCTAGGGGAAAAAAACCTTTCTGGATTTATGACTGGGAGACTGCCAAATCTATAAATTAATCAGCAGAGAATTCACATTTTAATATCATGGTGACTTCTAACTGCTGAGAGTGTTATATCACTTGATTAGCTTTTTAAATTCTTCTTAGCAGTATTTTGGTGTTTTCAATATAGAAGTCTTGCATGTCTTTTATTAAATTTATTTCTACATGTTGAATTTTTTAATATTGTATATAGAAGTTTCTAAAAATGTCTCATTTTCTAGTTTGCTGCTAGCACATGGAAACATAATTAATACTTCTCAGTTAATTTTGTATTCTGAGACCTTCAGTTATTTAATAGTTCTAGTAGGCTTTTTGTTGATTCTTCTGTGTTCTGCATAAATATTTATGAAGCTTACAAATAGAAGCAGTTTTATTTCTTCCTTTCCAATCTATATGACTTTTTTTTCTTGTGATTTATTAGTAGAATCTTCAGGTAAATGGAATAGAACAGACATCGTTACCTTTTTTCCCTCATATTAAGGAAAACAATCTTTCATATTACATATGATATAAGCTGTGAGTTTTTGTAGATATCCATGTCAGGTTTAGGAATTTTCTAACTTCTAGTCCTTATTTCCTGGATTTTTTTTTTTTTTAATCATGAATGGATGTTGAACTTTGGAAAATGCTTATTTTGCATTTATTTGCAAGTATCATATAGTGTTTCCTTTATATTCAGTTGATATGGTGGATTTTACTGATTAATTTTGCAAATGTTAATTCTACCTTTTAATTCCTAGCATAATACTTACCTAATCATGGTGTAACATTGTCTATGTATTGTTGGACTTAATTTGCTAGTACTCTACCTACTTTTTTTTTTAACTATATGAAGTATATTGATATATAATTTTATTTCTGGCAATTTTTGTCAGATTTTAGTATTAAGGTCATTATGGAGGTCTGATAAAATGGATTGGCAAACATAATTTCACCTTCATTTTTCCCAAGAAGTTTGCGTAAGATTGTTTTTATTTATTCCTTTTCTCACTGATAAAAATCACTAGTGAAGCTATGTAGTTTGAAGTTGTCTTTGTTCAATTTGGTAATAAGTCCAATTTCCTCGATATATTAAAAGGTATTAATATTTTTTTATATATAACATTGCCATGAGTTCAGAACCAATTTAATGGAAGCTAACAACAATATTTTCTAAATCATCCTGTTTCAGTTTTTGTCAGTTATGTTTTTCAAGGAATTACCATTTTATCTATGTTGTTGAATTTCTTGGTGTAAGTCGTCCCTAATACTCAATTGTTTGTTTGTTTCAATATTTTAAAGATATTATCCTACATTTTTCTGACTCCCATTATTTCTGATAAAAAGTAGATTATAATTCATACCATAGTTCACTTACATGTAATATGTTATTATTATCTTTTTCTTTGCTTTTTAAAGTACTTTCACTCTGCTATCTAGGTGTGATTTTCTTTCATACTTGGAGTTCACTAATCTTTTTGAACATATACATTAATATCTCTTAACTGTTCAGAGAATTTCAAGCATTATTTCTTTAAATATTTTTTTAACCTTTTATTATACTTTTCTTATCCTAGAACTCTAGTGTGTATGTAAGTAAACTTTGTAATATCTCCTCAAGTTCATTGAATAGGTAGAGACATTGGACAAGACTCAGGCAATTTCTTTGAATAAGATAAGTAAATTTGGCTGTGTTCGGTTTAACTTGCCTGTAAGTTTTTCAAAAGATGTCTGTTTACAAAAGAAGTAAATAGAAATTTGCCTAGAAGGCACAGATGAAAGGTCAGAGTTGGGTATATTGTCATCAACAAAAGTAAAAGTAAGAATGTTACTTTTACAATTAACTTTTACAATAAACATCAATGTTAATTGGTAAGAGTCTCCCTGCTTAGTACATAAAATACATTTAGTGAACAGTTTTTGAGTGCCAGCTATGTACTAGTCACTGTCTTATGAACTGGAAATACAGGAGCTAATGAAATACGAAGAGTCATAATCTACATCCTCGTAAAGCATATAATCTGTGTGGCAGAAACAAGCAAGTAAAGATAATTTGTAGTATAGTGTAGTAAGTCCTGTGGCAGATAGAGTTGTATTTAATAAGTGTCTTAGTCATCCAGTGCTGTTTTAACAGAAATACCACAAGTGGATGGCTTAAAGAGAGAAATTTTATTTTGTCATAGTACAGTAAGCTAAAAGTCCAGATTCAAAGTGTTATTTCCCTGGGAACACATTCTGCTGGCTCGGGAGAAAGGTTCTTATGATTAATCTTCTGGACTGGAAGCTTCTGATGAACAGGGGCCCCTGTACCTTTATATCCCAAGAAGCTGCCCCAAAGCACAGTTCCATCCCACACATTGAGTCCTACCCCACCAATACAGCTACCTCACATCCTCCCTCAGTAACATCATAGAGTCAGGATTTACAGCATACAGGAACAGCATGCAATGCCAGGAATCATGGGCCAGCCAAACCACCACACACATTTTTGAGACAACACATTTCAATCCAAGACAACAGCTCAGAGAGTGGAGAGAGGCTGAGTATTAAGGGATCAAGGAAAACTTCTCAGAAGAATTAACTCAATCTGAATCTTAAAGCACAAAGAAATAATCATACAGTAGAGCAGGCACAGAAGGGAATCCAGGCAAAAGGAAAAGCATGTGAAAAAGTACCAAGATATATATAAGCATAGCATTGTTCAGAGAGCAGAGTTGACAAGTACTGGTGTATCACCTCTCTCTGTTTTACTGTTGTTCTGTTTCCTAACAAGTAATAGGTTTCTTATTACAGAGTTGTGACTTCTTTGTAACATTAGTGACTTGCACAGCATAGTAGACATTCAATAAATGTTTGCTGAAACAAGGACCATCATATAATAATGAATGATGCTGTTAGCTATTGCATAAACTTGTGAGAGTTGACAGAGGCAAAGAAGACTTTGTGTAAAAGGTAGTTCTTGAGTTGAGACTTGACAGAACAACTGGAAATTAACATGTCAACAAGTGAGGGATAGACAAATAAACATCCAGTACAGAGGGACATATCCCAAGATGTAGAGACAATGAAGATGCACTGCTTAGTAAGGTAGCCACTAGGTAATTGTAGCAATTTTAATGTAATTAAATTAAAAACGCTCTACCTTAGTTGGTTTAGCTACATGTTAAGGCACCCAGTTACCCACATTTGACTAGTGCTTACTGTAGCAGACAATGCAGTTCTCCAACATTTACATCATCACAGAATGTTCTGTTGGATAGTGCTGTCACAATATGTTTAGGAAACTTAAAGAGTTTGATGTGATAAGAGTGTAGATTGCAGTAGCTAGACGAATATTGCAAGAGTGAGGTGGAAGGAAACCATGCTGGATGGGTAAGCCTATTCCAAATCATTGAGTATCTTAAATGGCAAAAGTGTACAGATTTACTGTGTGTGGAATACCAGCTGGAGTGGAGAGGAGAGTGTGTGATTTTGAAACTGAAGGTAGAACTGATGAACTGATCTATTTATATTTAAAAAAAAAAAATCTTTCTGGCAGCAAGCTAGAAGATAGATTGACAGAGTGAAATCAGTGTTTGGAAGCTCACTTTATAAGTCCAAGTGAGATAGATGCTAAGAACTGAGCTATACCAGAGGCAATGAGAATAGAAAAGAGGAGACAGTTTCAAGAGATTATAGATGAAGATAGAATAGATTAGAAATGTCATGGGCTGAATTGTTTTCCCCCCAAAATGAGTATAGCAGTTTGACTATGCCATGGTTCCTAGTATTGTATGGTCTACCTATATGTTGTAAATCCTGCCTGTATGAGGAGGATGGGCAGCAGTTGTGTTGGTGAGGCAGGAGCCAATGTGTAAGGTTGTATTGTGCTTTGAGGTGATCTCTTGGGATATACATGAAAGGGAAGCACACAGAGAGCTGTGGACCTCATACCATTAGAAAAAAAGCAGTGCTAGAAGTAGAGTATGTCCTTTGGACCCAGGGTCCCTGTGCCTCAGAAGCTCCCAGTCCAGGGGAAGACTGATGGCAAAGCCCTTCCTCCATAGCTCACAGAGAAGGCTTTCCCCAGGAGGTGACACCCTGTAATTGGACTCCCAGCCAACTTTACTATGAGAAAATAAATTTGTCTTTGTTAAAGCTATCCCCTTGTGATATTTCTGTTGTGGCAGCAGAGATGACTAAGACAAGGAGAATTTGTTGTGGCAGTATAGAATCAGATGGCTTTGTTATTTCTGGATTAGTCGGAGATGCAGATGGGATTAGAAATATATGGTTAAAAGCACATATTGAAAGAGGAAAGGATACTTTAATTTTAGCCACAATATATGTGGAAGAGGCTCAGTTTAATCAAGGTCTGGAGTTGATAAAGTTCAGGACCACATATGTGCTTCTGGTAGTCATCAGAATATAGCAGCACTTGGCTTTGGCTTGGCTTTTAAAGATTTGGGTTTGGGTGTGATTACTGTAGAAGATCATATAGCATAGAAAGCGATAAGGACCAAGGACAGATCGCCATAGACAGATAAGGCCCTAGAATGAGAATGAGAAAGAGTAGCTAGAGAAAAATGAAGAGTGTTAGTAAAACGTGATGGCAAAGAGAACGGAAAGACAATAGACTTTCAAGGAGGGTTACTGGTCCAGAGAAGTCGCTTAAGAGAACCTAAAGCCTGAATTTCTTGAACAGGAAATCATTGGAGACCTTTAAGAATAACAATGTGCTAAATTACCAAGGGGACTGAGACCTTGGAGTACAGGTGAGTTTGTAAAGACCCACTGAAAATACCAGAACTGATACAGCCTTCAGCATGTAAGTTTTCTCTTGCTGCCTTTGTAAGATGATAGTTCACCGTAGTGTTTTAATTATTATAAAGATTAAGAGAGGGAAGATATTTTATGAACTCTAAAGATTTCTAGATGCTTATAAAACTATTATTGCTTTAATATGAAACCTATTGCAGCAGTAGGAGGGAGAATTGTAGATTAAGAGAGGGAAGATAATTTTACGAGCTCTAAAGATTTCTAGACATCTACAAAATTAGGATTGCTTTAATGCCAGCCAGCCAAGTGCCGTCGAGTCGGATCCGATATTTAAGGTGCAGAAATAGGAGGGAGAATTGTAGGTAAAGACAGAGAAGACATATTTGGGTAGACAACCAGGGATTCTAGAGGACTTATTGGAATTATAAGCATGAAGTGGAGGTATGAACCAAGAAAAATGCAGGGCTGGAGTGAGTGAGGAAGAGAAGTAGAATATTAATGTTTTGCAGACTTTGGTCAAATAACTTTTTCCTGGGCAGATCTAGAAGATACCTTCTTCCCTGGGAGATCTAAAATATGTGAAACAGGTTCTGAGTCTTCATTTTTCTAAATATTGTACAGACTGCTGCCTCTTGGATATGTTCTAACTAATTGCGTTAATTACAGTTTTGTCTTGCTGAAAAAAATTTTTTGGCCCTATATGTCTTCTAAGTGATTTCTTTGGAGTGGTTAGTTTTGCAGATAGTATTAATTTTATCTAATTTTCGTCTCATTCTCCTCCTGTCTGTCCTTATCTTCTTCCCTTTGCTTTCTTCTTCTTTCAGTAGTTCTCAAAGTTTTGTTTTTACCCACCCTTTGTATTGTTCTACTTAGGCATTCTCGTATTTGGTTTACTATAAAGTGAGCTCCTTGCTCAAGGGGTGGAGTTTCTTGGGTACTAACTATCAAAGGTTAGGGATCTAGGAGATGGGAAATTATTTATAGCCTAGCCAAGAGTGATTGGAAATATTTGGGTATCATACCTTCATTGGCCTCTAGAGATCAAATTTTAAAAGACATAGATGGCAGCACCAACTATCTTTGTGTTGTTAACAGGAAAGGAGAACACCAATTTCGCCCACTCTCTTGCTACCTCTTCTTCAATCCTTATCTCCCACCTCAAGGGAGAGTGTGGCTGAGATTGCACTGTAATGTAAAAACCAAGTCTTGCTTCATATATCTTTCCACTCAAATTTTTCCTTGGATCTTCTTATTTTCTAAAATTAATTTTAGGAAAATTGTCCTGGATGAAATTGTTTACTCAGTTGTGACACTTCTCAACTTGTTTCTTTTTGGGACCAGTGGTTTGGAAGGTGGGGGAAGGAGCTCGTTCTTTGGCTTCATTTAAGGTAGTGAGTGAAGTCATCTTATATTAAACATTAGCTTAAACACTAGTCAAATGGAGGAGAGGAGGAAATCCCTTTCTTACAGAAGAATTTTGAATAATGTATGTAGATGACTCTCCCTTTTAGAAGGTGAAGCTTAATTCCCTTATTCTACTCCCCAAGACAGGCTGACCTTAGTTACTCAGATCCAAGAAAAGAGTATAGAAAAGGAAGGACTGACTTAGTAGTGCAGAAATGTGGCATAGACTACCTTAACGAATTGAATATAGTTAGTATCGTCACTGATATCGTTTCAAGGTCGTGGTGTGATATAAAGACAGTGATCCTTCTCCTCCTCTATGGTATTATTTCCAAAAACATGTAACCCTGGTCTAAGCGTGAGAAAAACATCAAACTCAAATTGAGAGACTTCTACAGAAATACCTGACCAGTATTCTTCAAAATTGTCAAGGTCATGAAAAATAAGGAAAGACTGAGAAACTGTCTGAGGAGAGGAGACGAAGGAGACAAGGACAGCTTAATCCAGTGTGGTGCCCTGAATTGGATTCTCAAACAGGGGGGGAAAAAAAAACTTCAATGGAAAAACAAGTGAAATGCAAATGGAATCTGGAGTTTAGATAAAAGTAACATAAGTAACAACGTTGGTTTCTTAGGTGTGGTAAGTATACCATGGCAATGTAAGATAATAGTGGGCAAAATTGGGGAAGGGGTGTATGGTCCTCTCAACTTTTCTGTGAATCAATAATTATTCCAAAATAAAATGCTTTTTGGAAGTTAATTAATCAGACTAATTAAACTGTTGCCTGGAGAATGTGCCTGCTGTGAGCAGAGACAGTTTAGAGATAGTAGTAAATTCTTCCTTGATATGACAATTTTTTGTCTTAAGAAAAGAAAGAAGTGGTTTCTAATGAGAGTGCCTTTGCAGGAGTAAGTCGGTACAATTCAGCACAAAAATAAATATGTTTATTTATAATCTAACCTAGGATAAATACATATAGTACAATTAAAATAGATGGAGTACAGTTAAAAGTCAATGCTTTCTGTTAACTAGAAGTATTTATCTAACTTAGCAGGAATTACATAAACAGTGCTGTTGTTTACTACCAACCTTACAGTGATGTAGGGTGTTTCTCTTCTCCATTATTTCAGTGTTCTTTGTTATTTCAGTGTTGCTTTCTGTTTTAGGAACACAGGGCAAGATATCTGTGGATATATGGTGATCTTGGTGATAGTGGTGCTGTACTAATTGTTAATTGTTTATAATGCTCTGATGAAGTGAAGACAAAGATCTTGACTCTTTTAAGAAAAAAGCAGAATGATAAAAACATGGACTGTGGTGCCACTCTGCTAGGATTTAAGTCTCGCTTTCACAGCTATCTATAGTGATCTTGAACAATATACTGAACTTTTTTGTATTTCCTTGAACCTCTTTATAAAATAAGATATTAATTATGCCTTACAGGACTGCAACACTTAGAAAAATGTTTGACATGTAATAAATAGTAATTGCTAGTTATATATATGTGTGTTTGTGTGTGTATATATATACATATTATTGTTTTGAACTATTGAGAGTCTCACAAATGTAGAACATTGTTTCTGTTGTAATGTACTTCTCCCCCCAGTACTCTAAAAATGTTGTTCCGTTGTCTTCTGGCTTACTTGGTTTATGAAAACGAATTTTAAGAAATTCTTACCTTTGTTCTTTTGTGTATTATATTTCCTTTTTTTCCTGGATGTCCTTGAGATTTTTTTTAGCTTTGGTTTTCAGTAATTTTAATATGATTGGCTAAAGGTGTATGTGTGTGTTTACCCTGCTTAGAGTTCTTAGAACTTCTATGGTCTGTAATTTGTCTTTCATTAATTTTTCAAAATTCTCCACCCTTATTTCTTGAGCTATTGCTTCTGCTCCCTTTTCTTTCTTATCTCTTTCTAGGATCTCAATTATGCATTTATTAGGTTGTTTGGTTATAGATCTGAGATGCTGTCTTCTTGTCTGTGTGTTTCATTTTGGATCATGTCAATGACTTAAATTCAAAGTTCTTTTATTTTTTTCCTGTGTTGTAATCATTCTCCTGATAACTTATGAAAATATTTCTTCATTTCTTATATTATATTTTTTTATTTCAGGTATTTCCATCTGATTCTTTTTTGTTCCATAATTTTTCTTTACTGGAATTCCCCATCTGTTCATGCTTACGTACATCTTTGTTAGTAAATCCTTTAAAATAATTATTTTAAAGTTCTTATCTGGTACTTCCCATATCTGGGTCATCCCTGAATCTTGGTTTATTGACTTTTTTCTCTCTGAAATATTGATAGGGTTTTGTGTGTGTGTGTGTATGTTTTGTTTTCTTGTTTGCCTGTTTCAATTTAATGCTTGATATTGTATGTTAAAGAACAGTGGAGGCTGAGTTAAATATTCTGTGAGGCAGGCACTCAGTGTGACTTGAGTCATTCTAGATAGCAGTTGCACTGAATTCGGTTTTATTTTTATTATGTTTACTTTCAGTGTACCAGGCCTCAAATTCCTCTAGTGGTGGTAGGCTGCTGTAAGTATGGGTCCTGGAGTACTGGCAATTTTCTCTTAGTGTACTTGACTTTTGAGTGAAAATAGGACAGCAGTGTTTCTTAACCATCTTCCAGCAGCTTCTAGCTTTTGTTTTCTGATGGAAGAGTCTGAAAAGTGAGTGGAATTTTGTGTATATACACCACTGAGGAAAGTTCTCTTAGGCTTCTTACTTTTCCTCCATTATTTCTCTGTGAAATAGAGCTAGGGAGTGAGTGCATACTCTTTTTGTGTCTGGTGTTCCTCAGGATTTCTAAACTGTCACACCAACCCATGCTCAACCTTTAAGAATTTGTTAAAGATTTGAGCTCTTATTTTATTATTTCTGGTGATACTTTTTGTGATGGCTGCTTCTTCTCTGTCAAAGGTAAAACTTTCGTGTATCCTCTTTCTCTTTTTTTTAATTTTAATTTTTATTTAACATAACTGAGTGAAAATGTACATTCACGTATAAATTTACATGCCCCCATATATGCAGCTTCCACTGCTCTCCCTGTCCAGTGACTGCACACTATTCCTCTCTGCTCCATACATGTCTCATCCTCCCAACAGTCTCCTTTCCCCTCCTCTCCATCCACTCCCCTTCCTCCAGCCAGAGGTCAGCAAGATGATATCCTATAGATGTATAGAACCATAAAGTGCTTCCAATATATGGTTACTCTGCTTTGCCAAGTCCAGTATATTCCTGTCCAAAGAGTGGACCTTTGTTATAATTTATGGGAACGGGCAGCATCAGGGCCGGGGGCCATGCTCTCAGAGGAACCCCAAAACCGCTGGACCATCAATTGAGGTCTTTTAGTGCAGATCTCATGATGCACCTCTTTTTATTCTTGTGTTGCCAGTGAGGCTCCTCTCTGTGAGCTCCGTCATGGCTATCACCGGTGGTGGCCGGGCACTATCCGGTTCTTCCAGTCCCAAGTCGATGTAGGCACCCACTCTTGTGGGTCTCTCTGTCTTCTCGGTTGTCTTTACCGCATGCCATTTTGGCCCTCGGTGAGCATCCGTTCCTGCTGAGTTGGGACCATTTGCTGTGTCCTCGGACGGCAGCTTGGCAGCTTTTAAGACCCCAGACGCCACTCACCAATGTGTGGTGCAGAGAGGTCTCTTAGCAAAACGCTAGTTGTGCCAATTGGCCTGGAATTCGCCTAAGAGCATGATCCCCCGCCCCCCGCCCCAGCTACACTATCCTTGCAGTATTGAGCTAAGATGGAAGAAGTACTCAGGGTATGCTGAAGTCCGCTTAATGTTGTTCTTGTTCCTAATGTGTGCTGTCACCGCTTTCTCCCAACTAGATTTCTAGTAACTATCTAAACTAAACCCTCCTCCCCTCGCCCTCCTTCCCTCCCCTCCCTTGCAGCTATCAAAGAGTCTTTTCTTCTATACACAAGTCTGTTCTTGAGATCTTGTCGTAGAGGTCTCATACAGTATTTGTCCTTTTGTCGCTGACTACTTTCACTCAACATAATGTCTTCCAGTTGAAACCAGGTTAGGAGATGTTTCCTGGAATCATCGTTATTCTTTATCATTGCGTAGTGCTCCATTGAGTATATGTACCACAGTTTACCTATCCATTCTTCTATTGGTGGACATCTGGGTTGATTCATCTTTTTGCTATTGTGGACTGTGCTGCGATAAACATTCTGGTGCATGTGTCCGTTGGTGTGAAAGGCCTTGAATCTGTAGGATATATTCCAATTAGTGGAATTACTGGGTCAAATGGTATATCGATATCCATTTTTTTAAGGAAGCGCCAGATTGCCTTCCAAAGAGGCTGGACCATTTTGCAACCCCACCAACAGTGTAGGAGGGTTCCACTTTCTCCACAGCCTCTCCAGCATTTGTTGTTTTGTGTTTTCTGGATCATGGCCAATCTTGTTGGGGTGAGATGGTATCTCATTATTGTCTTGATTTGAATTTCTTTAATAACTAAAGATCGTGAACATGTCCGCATGTGTTTTTTGGCTGCCTGGATCTCCTCTTTAGTGAAGTGTCTGTCCATCTCCTTTGCCCATCACTTAATTGGATGGTTTATCTTCTTCTTATTGATATTTTGTAGTATCTTATAGGTTATGGAGATCAGGCATCGGTCTGACATAGAGTTGCCAAATATTTTTTCTCATTCTGTGGGTGTTCTTTTAATTCTGTTAATAAAGTCTTTGGATGAGCAAAAGTGTTTGATTCTTAATAGTTCCCATTTATCTATTTTCTCTTCTGTTGATTGAGGTTTCTTTGACAGATTTTGGAGTCTGTCCTCATTGTGTATTAAAACTTCCATTGTTGTTCCTACCTTTTCTTGGATGAGCGTTATCGTTTTAGGTTTGATATTTAGGTCTTTTATCCAGTTCGAGTTGGTTTTTGTATAAGGTGTAAGATATGGATCTTGATTCAGTTTATTGCAGATAGATAACCAATTTTGCCAGCACCATTTGTTGACGATACTGTTTTTACCCCAGTTTAATGTCTTAGGGCCTTTGTCGAATATCAACTGTTCATAGGCAGATGGTGTCATCTCTGGGGTCTCAATTCTGTTCCATTGAGCGATCTGTCTGTTCTTGTACCAGAACCAGGCTGTTTTGACCACTGTGGCAGTGTAGTATGTTCTAAGGTCGGATAATGAGAGGCCTCCCAGTGTGTTCTTCTTCTTTAGTAGTACCTTACTTATCCGGGGCTTCTTCCCTTTCCAAACAAAATTGGTGATTTGTTTCTCGATCTCATTAAAAAATGATGCTGGAACTTGTATTGGGATTGCATTATATAAATAAATTGCTTTGGGTAAAATAGACATTTTCACAATGTTAAAGCCTTCCTATCCATGAGCAGGGTAGGTTTTTCCATTTATCTAAGTCTCTTTTAGTTTCTTGTAGTAAGGGCTTGTAGTTCTGTTTGTAAAGGTCTGTTGTTTCTCTGGTTAGATTAATTCCTAGGTACTTTATCTTCTTAGGGGCTATCGTAAATGGTATTGATTTAATAATTTCCTCCTTAACAGTCTTGTTGATGGTATAAAGGAAACCTACTGATTTACTTATGTTTATCTTGTATCCTGAAACTTTGCTGAACACTTCTATCAGTTTGAGTAGCTTACTTATAGATTCCTTAGGGTTCTCTGCATATACAATCATATCATCTGCGAACAGGGAGATTTTAACCTCCTCTTTGCCGATGCAGATGCCCTTTATTTGTTCGTCTTGTCTAATTGCTCTGGCTAGAACTTCTAGCACAATGTATAATAGGAGAGGTGACAGTGGGCATCCTTGTCTAGTTCCTGATCTCAGGGGAAAGTCTTTCAGTCTCTCTCCATTCAGGATGATGTGGGCAATTGGCTTTGTATAAATGGCCCTTATTGTATTGAGGAATTTGCCATCTATGCCCATTTTGCTAAGAGTTTTTAGCAAGAATGGGTGTTGGACTTTATCAAATGCCTTTTCGGCATCAATGGACAAAATTAGGTGATCTTTGTCTTTTGTGTTATTTATGTGGTTAATCACATTAATTGTTTTCCTGATGTTGAACCAGCCTTGCATCCCTAGTATGAATCCCACTTGGTCATGATGGATTATTTTCTTGATATGTTGTTGTATTCTGTTGGCAAGAATTTTGTTGAAGATTTTTGCATCTAGGTTCATGAGTGATATCGGTCTGTAGTTCTCTGTCTTTGTTGGATCTTTCCCTGTCTTAGGTATCAGGGTTATGCTGGCTTCATAGAATGAGTTTGGGAGTACTCCATCCCTTTCTATACTGTGAAATAGTTTCAATAGTACTGGGGATAACTCTTCTCTAAATGCTTGGTAGAATTCTGCCGTGAAGCCATCTGGGCCCGGACTTTTTTTGGTTGGCAGTGTTTTGATGACCTTTTCAATCTCTTCCTTCGTGATGGGTTTATTAAGTTGTTCTGCTTCACGTTGTGATAATTTGGGTAGGTCGTATGAGTCAAGGAATTTGTCCATTTCCCCTAGGTTTTCAAATTTGTTAGATTACAGTCTTTCATAGTATTCTGTTATGATATTTTTGATTTCTGTTGCATATGTGGTGACAACTCCCTTGTCATTTCTAATTTGGGTTATTTGTTTCCTTTCCTGCTTTTCTTTAGTAAGTTTAGCCAGTGGTTTATCAATTTTGTTGATCTTTTCAAAAAACCAGCTTTTGTTCTTTTCAATTTTTTGAATTGTTTTTCTATTCTCTAATTCATTTAGCTCTGCTCTAATCTTTATAATCTCCTTTCTTCTGGTGCCCAAGGGGTTCCTCTGTTGTTCTGTTTCTACTTGCTCAAGCTGTAGAGTTAGTTCCTTGATTTGGTTTCTTTCTTCCTTCCAGATGTGTGCATTTATGGAGATAAACAGACCTCTGAGCACTGCTTTGGCTGTATCCCATAGGTTCTGTTAGGAAGTGTTTTCGTTCTCATTGGAATCCATGAATTTCTTTAACTCATCCCTGATTTCCTCTATACCCCATGTTTTTTTGAGCAAGATGTTGTTCAGTTTCCAAGAGTTCCACTTTCTATGTATGTTTTTTTCTGCTATTGATTTCAACTTTGATGGCTTTATGATCTGAGAAGATGCTTTGCAGTAATTCAGTGGTATGGATTTTGTTGAGCATTGCATTATGGCCTATCACGTGGTCAATTCTGGAGAATATTCCATGTGCACTGGAGAAGAAGGTGTAGTTGTCTGCTGCTGGGTGGAAAGTTCTGTATATATCAGTGAGGTTTAGTTGGTTAATTGTGTCAATGAGGTCTTCTATATCTTTACTGAGCTTTTTTCTAGATGATCTGTCTAGTAATGAGAGTGGAGTGTTAAAGTCTCTCACTATTATTGTGGAGTCATCAAACTCTCTTTTGAGCGTAGTCAGTGTTTCTTCAACATATTTAGGTGCTCTGACATTAGGTGCATAAATGTTTAATATAGTTAAGTCTTGCTTGTGTACTGAACCTTTCAGCAATAAATAGTGTCCATCTTTGTCCATGATGGTAGATTTGACATTAAAATTGATTTTGTCTGAGATTAGAATTGCCACCTCTGCTCTTCTTTGTTCATTGTTAGCTTGATATATATTCTTCCATCCTTTAATCTTCAGTTTGTTCCTATCTTTAGGTCTCAAGTGAGTTTCTTGTAGACAACATATGGATGGGTCGTGTCTTTTGATCCAAGATGACACTCGGTGTCTCTTTACTGGAGCATTCAGTCCATTCACATTCAATGTAATTATTGATAGGTATGTGTTCACTGCTGCCATTGTGATATGTTTATTTTTATGTTGGTGTTTTTTCTGTTGTTCTTATTAGTCTGTTCTGAGACACTCGTTTTTGTGAGTTGATTTTTCACCTTTTTCAGAGCTGGTTTTATAGTTGTTGAGACTCGTGTGTTAGATTTCTTGAAATGGTATGATACATCTTTGTTGTGCTTTACAGCTGCCCCTATGAACCCCCTTAATAAACTATTTATAAACCCAATTTTAATTACTACCAGTCTTGTCATCTTCCTCTCCATCTGGAAGGACTATAACGACTATCGTACATCCCTCTTTTTATTATGATGACACCATAGTTTTCATGATGATCACTGGATTGCTTCTTTCCAAATCAAAGCTGTGATTTACTTTGGAGTCTTCCCTAAATGAGTATTGAGTAGTGTGTCGTTCTAAGATATAAAGTTAGTGGTTTCGTTCTACTAAGCGAAAGCCAAGAACTTCTTTCAGTATTTCTTGTAGTTTGGCTTTGGTTTTTACAAAGTCTGAGTTTCTGTTTATCTGGGAATATCTTAATTTAATTTTCGTATTTGAAAGATAGTTTTGCAGGATATGTAATTCTTGATTGGAAGTTCTTCTCCTTCAAGACTTTGAATGTGTCGTGCCACTGTCTCTGTGCCAGCATGGTTTCTGCTGAGAAATCTGATGAGAGCCTACAGGGTTTCCCTCTGAATGTTAGCTTTGCCTTGAGTCTTGCTGCCTTTAAGAGTTGCTGCTTATGTTTCATTTTGTTAAGCTTGATTATAATATGTCTTGGAGTTTTTCTTTTGAGATCTATATTGGGTGGCGTACGATATACATCTGAGATGTCTATATTCTCTTCCTTCATGATTTCTGGGAAGTTTTCTTTCAGCAGCTCAGCAACAATACTCTCTGTGTTCTCAGATGTCTCACCCTGTCCAGGGACTCCAGTTAATCGAAGGTTATTTCTCTTAATAGAGTCCCACATGCTTCTTAATGTTTCTTCATTTTTCTTGTTTCTTTTTTCTGATGTCTGCTCATAGACACTGGCATCAGTAGCTCTGTCTTCCAAGTCAGAAATTCTTTTTTCCATTTGTTCCATTCTGTTTTCTTGGCTTTGCATGGAAGTTTCTATGTCTTTGATTTTCTTCTTGATCTGTTAGATTTCAGAGTACTGGTGTTCCATCAGATCGAACAACTTGCTTAATTTTTCATTTTGTTCTGCTGCATTTTGTATAAGGTCTAGAAGGGCTCTGTATATAATCAATTTGTATTCACTTCCTGATGCTTTCATAAAAGTTTCTTCATCTGGAAAACTCCTTGGTTGCTTTATTTGGGAGCCTTCTGAAGCCATGAGTAATTGCTTGTATGCCACAATTGTCTGTTGCTTTTTGGGTCCCTTGTGAGTATATAGAGGCTTGAAGAGGTACTGTGAGGATGGATTGCAAATGTTTCTCTAGGCTGTCTTCAAATGTAAAGCAAAAGGTATCTGACCGGTTCACAAGTCAGTTAAGTTTTCAGGTGTAGAGGTCCCTCTTCTCATCTGACAAAGTAAGTGCCACTATATCCAACCCAGAGGATAACAAAGTAGTTCAGAATATAGCACTGCTACTGCCCTGTTGCCCTCTGCTGACAGGGCCTAGCCTTATCCAGCACTGCGTCGAGTACTGGTTTTGTGATAGAAAAGCGCTCTCTTGTAGGCAGGCTCTGGCTCCCAAGCTAAGAATTAGGTCCAGCTGCGGCCACCGTACCCAAGATGGCGTCCTCCACTAAGGCAGCAGACAGAGGGGCTAAAGGTGCCCAGAGGCAGTGATTCCTCTGCTTCTG
The DNA here is from genome assembly GCA_028571685.1 of Heterohyrax brucei. Lineage (NCBI taxonomy): Eukaryota > Metazoa > Chordata > Mammalia > Hyracoidea > Procaviidae > Heterohyrax > Heterohyrax brucei. The sequence continues at coordinate 46,688,139 of CM053152.1, forward strand.
TTGCAAGGCCCCCAACGTAGGCAGCACTGTGCAAAATCACTACTTTTCTGATGGAGAAGCGCTGTCCCGTTTGCAGGCGCTGGCTCCCAGCCTAAGAACGATGTCCCGCTAAAATCTCGGTACCAACATGGCGTCCCGCACCCTGACCGCGGAGCTCCGCGCAAACCCCACTGAGGCAGCTACAAAGAAAGGCTCAAAGTGTCTAGATTAACAGAGTCCCGAGCCTGGCTCTCTGAATATGGAAATTTCGCCTGCCTATCCCTCCAGCAGCGCGTCTGAGTCCAGCTGCCAGGCAAGGCCCAGCTCTGCCCGCCAGCCGAGACTGAGGAAAAAAAAAGTCAAAATGGTGCGTTTACCTTCCGTCCGTGAGAGCCGGGGCTAGCCACGAGTGGGAGTCAGCGAAAGAGAGGAGATTTTTCACTGAATGGTATGAAGTCCCAATTAACAGCTCTGTGCCGTGTACTGAGGCTGATTAGGTGATCAGAAGGCTCTGTTTAATTGTCAATTCAGGTCTTGGTTTCCAGAGGGATAGAAGGAGACGTGGGCTTAGTCGGCCATCTTGACTCCTCCCCCCTCCTCTTTCTCTTTAGGGTTGTCACTCTTTGGAATTAGGTCACTTGTTTGCTTTATGACCTCAACTTTCTGATCGACTCAGAAAATGCTATATTTTGTAGATTACTTAGCTGATACTTATTGTTAGTATGAGAGCAATATTTTTAAGACTTTGTACATTCTGGGCAGGGCTGACTTCCATTCTTGTTACAATATGTCTTGTATACCAAAAAAAAAAAAAACATGCCATTGAGTCAGTTCCAACTCCTAATGTCTTTTATGGATAAACAGGTATAAGAAGAGATATTTCACATTAAACAACACTCTTTTCTTTTTTGAATAGTGAAAACAGTAGTGTCTTAATAGTGGCAACGCTGGACTAGATGGATCACAAGACGTTCCTTTAATATGCATTTTGAGCACTACAAAGCGGTGTTATAAAGTATGGTAGTATTATAGTGAGGTTAGTTATTCTTCATTTTGTAATATTAGAAGGGCTGTCTTATGCTTTGTAACTAGTTACATAATTCATTTAATATACTGTTGTTCTACCTTTTGATTAAATCAGATAATTCAGTGGTCGCTTGTATTTGCTTTCACTCTTCTATTTGAAATCTAAGGTAAATAAGTAGTAAGCTATTTAAAATAAATCTGAGTATTATACTATAGCATTAATTCTATAACAATTCCATGTAATTCCATAGCAATTTGTAATAATTATGATTACTAAAATGAAACAAAATGCTTTTGTTTCCAATCCTAGAATCATGTACTTTATCATAGTAACAAATTTTTACTATGTACTGGCTTTATGTCATTCAGTATATTCTTACATTCTTTATGATATTCCAAAACTAAGGCAATTACTGGGACTCCCACTATGCACATCTCTTGTTTTTACCCAATATTAATCCAATGAAAAACAAATAAATAGGAAAAAAAATAAACCCATGGAATAAAGAAGTGTTTTCACTAGGTCTTGGATTTATAAGGACAGTTCTAGGCATGCTGACCTTTTTCTTTACAAATATACAGAGAATTTCTAATTATAGTCAGCCTTGCTCTTAAGATAGCTTTTTTAGCCCATCACATTTTTGATGATTTTTTTCTCGGACTTATATTAGTTTTTCTCAACCTTTTATTTTAAAACAGCAGTAGGGTAGAGTATTTTTTAGTGATTTTGCTGTTTTCTGCCATAGGGAATTTATGTTGTGGTGTAAATATTTTTTAATTCCTGTGCTTAGCTATCTTTATTTTTTTTAATTTTAATTCCATTTGTTTTAAATTTAACAGTTTACTTAGGCTCTCATATACCTTCTGAGAATGTTCTTGCAGCATCAGAGTCCTACCTTGCATATTATATTTCAGAAAAGTGTGATGTATAATTTAACAAAATCAATTATGAAATATTTAAACCATACACATTTGGTATCATGGCCTTTTCCCGATTTTTTATCTGAGACTCCACCAATTCTATCAGTTTACTTTGTTTTTGAGGGAAAGTATAGGAAAAAGTATATAAAGTGAGCAAAACACTTATGTCTTTATTGAAAGTAAGCTTTTAATGCTTTTGTTGTCTTTATGGTGCAGACCATATTAGTCAACTCATTAGTTGTAAACATCTCCGATAGCAATCCTTTGATTTGCATTAGAAAAAGCTTGAGATTTTATTCAAAATGTGGCCAACATTTATTATAATCACCTCAGTCCTAAAATTTTGAGAAATAAAATTCAGTGGGACATGTGAGGAGAATACAGCTTCACAGCTTATTTGAAGGCATTTACTCTTACGTTAAAAAAAGGCAAACAGAACTGAGATACCTTTTGCTTACAGAATTAGTAGAAGATGAACACTTGTTATGATATTGAAATTGCTTACATATTCATTTTTATTAATGTATAGAAATGATAAAAATACATTTGTCCTTGGTATTTGAGTACTCTAGTATATGCATTTTATGTTTGCTGTAGGTGTTTTTCATGCTGTTTTCAATAGTAGTTTTTTTTTCCTTTTCAGGAGGTGGACAGACTGTAGATTTAAGCTAGTAGTATATAAAGGAACTCAGAAATTCAAAGTAGTAGAGTAAAAACAAAATAAATACTTCCAGCTTGGCTAGTTATGATTGCTTTCTTGAATGGAAATGAAAGAAAAAAATACGTTGAGTGTCTTTTTTTTTTTTTTTTAAGTTTTTACAAGATTTCTTTACTTTATATCTCAGTCATTTAGATTTGATACAGCTTCTGATTGTTACACCATTATTCTTCTTTGACACAGTTTCTTAAGTGTCTGCCCACAAGCAAAGAATCATTTTTCCTATCGTGAGAGTCCCAGGGTGGTACAAACAACATGCTCAGCTCCTAACTGAAGGGTTAGAGGTTCAGATCAACCCAGACTTACCTCAGAAGACCTGGCAACAGGTTTTTGTGAACAGTCAGCTACTCAAGACCCTGTAGAACACAGCTCTGACACGTGGGGATCATTAAGAGTTGGAACCAACTGAAGGCAACTGGCATGGTGTTTTGATTTTTCTTTGTATCTTTAGCAAAAATCAGATAGAAACATGTTAATAAATACAAAAATCCCTACTGTTGAGTTCTAAAGTATGGAGACTCAAAAACTTTGAATTATGCAAGATCAACTTTAGTGCCAGTTGATAATTATTTCCTACGGTAGATTCCTCATTTGCTGCTTTTTTTAGACCTGATTTAAATGACTTACAGCAGTGGGGCTTTCAGTACTTCTCCATGGGGATGATTTGCTAATCTACTCAGCTATTTAGATATTCAGAAACAGTATAATCTTCATGGTAGTTGGTAAGAAGAATCATGTATATAACACTCAGTGCCATAAAAGCTTGTGATTAAAAAAAAAAAATTTACCGTTAGGGATTAGGAAGGCAAATGCTGTCTTGTTTGTTTCATGGATGAGAAAACCAAGGCGTAGTAAGGTCAAGAAGTACGGAAAGAACCAGATGAGAACGTTCTCTGTCTCTCTCTTTCTTTTTTTTTTCCTATTCAGATGGATGTAAATTTCGTTGATCATTCTCAATAATTGTTCTACCAGCACATTTCACATTATCTGTCTGATGTTTCTTTTTCCCTATGCCAGATGTATCAGAAGATATTTTCAATTTCACAAGAGTTAGAAATTTTGTGTGGAGGGTAGATTTCATGCCAGTAAAAAATTGAAAAATTATTGTTTTAGTCCTCTGTTTACTCCTTTGCTCCTCCCCTCCCCCATCTCCTAATGAAGAATTTTCATTATAAATAGCTTTTAAAAAAACTGAGAGAAAAGAAAATGGATACTTTTGACTCCAGTTAGGTGAATGTTTGAAATTCATATGTAGGATTTATGCCCTAGAGACTGAGGGAAGTTAAGGAGGTTTCACATATTGTACCCAGCACTTCTTTGTTTTTGGTAGAGAATGCATGATGCTAGATGATTCATGTCCTTTAAGTCCTTGGATTCGAAGACAGAAAGATAGACAATTCTTAGTCTTTGGTATTCATTGTGAGGAGTCTTATGTTTCCTCAGATTTCACTTTGCAGAGTGTGTTTTAATCTTACTACATTGGCATATATACCTTGAAGGGACATGTTCTTTGAGTTAGTGAGACTTCAGTATTTCTACCTTGTGACTTCATCTGGAAAGTGTATTCCAGTAAACTTGGCATTTAAGAGTGTTGCTTTGATGGTTCCTCTCCCATAGTAGCTTCCTTTCCCTTCTTTTCCTCTGAGAGTATCTGGCTTTCAGCAGAAAATGACAAAACATGCTGAAAGACAAAAAACACAGTCTGAAGAGACAGGGCAAGCATCAGAAGGTGACTCAATTAAGGCAGAGATTTTAGAATTGTCAGATGGAGAACTTAAAGTAACTGATTAATATGCTAAGGGCTCATTGCAGCAAGTGGACAACATACAAGAAAAAATAGTGTAAACAGAGAAATGGAAACTGGGAAGAATCAAAAGGAAATGCTACGTTAAAAAAAAAATTCTAACAGAAGTTAAATGCTGTATTTTAAAATGCCTGTTAAAAGTTGTTGATTTTTTTTTCCCTTTGACTTCCGTCCCTGAAAGTTGCCCTGAAGAGAGAATTTGCTTTCCCCTAGAAATTTTGTTAATTTATGTAGCCCTAGTCTCAACCCTAATTATATGGGCATTTAGTCTACAGATACAGCGCTAACAAACATTGATTCCAGTTTCTACGGAAAATGGAAAGTACTATGTCTGTGTGTTTTCTACTACCTCTTTCTTTTAGCCTTCGTTCTGCTCACCCTTGATTTTCCTTCTCCTTGTGTATGTATCTCCTAATTCAAAACTTTCTTGTGCTCTGTGTTTTTATATTACCATCTTTGTGAGAGTATGTTTTACTCTTTGGAAGATGTTTGTTTCTCAATAAGTTAATGAAAGTTTAAATATAACAAGGAGCAGCTTTTGGAAGTAAAAACATGATAAAATATGATCTGCCATAAATATGTGCATTTCTTTAAACTTTAGTCCAAGTTAGTTGTCCTCAAAGGACTAATCACTCTGAAAACCCCACTCTTAAAGCTAGACAGAGTGGTCTTGGAAACCACCTGCTTGCTGGGTCCTAGGTGATTCTTACTCATCATTTCTTCAATCCATTTTTCCTGGAAATCTGAGGAAAATTACAGCCATTGTATTTCTGATTCTCAACTAGGCTAGAGCAGGGGTGGCAAAGTACCTCCCACAGGCCAAATCCAAGTTCCTGTTCCTTTTGTAAATAAAGTTTTGTAGTAATACAACCATGCTTATTTGGTTATATATTTATTGTCTATGACTACTTTTGTGCTGCAGTGATAGAGTTGTTTAGTCATTGAGAGACCATAGGGCTTGCAAATCTCAAAGTACTATCTGGTCTTTGCAGAAAAAGATTGCCGGAATGTGAATGAGTAGAAATCCTTTACCCGAAGTGAGATCTCTAGATTCAAACAGATCTTCGTTCTGTCTTCATCTTTATTTTGTTGCTTTTGTTATTGAGTGCAGTTGTTTGTTTTTTCTGTCTTGTTTATTCTGTTCTTTAGTACTTGTGTCCAGAGTTCATTTAAGTGATGAAGTATTTCATTTCAAAACTTTGTATCCTTACCTTTTTGAGGAAACCAAAACTATCATACTTTTCCCAGTAAAAAAAGAACTGTTTTTTAGATTTTGTTTTATTTTTAGATTTAGATTTTTGTTTTTACTTTTTACCGAACAGTTTTTCCTAAGCATGCATATTTTCTTCCTTGTTGAATAATCCTTTATCCTACTGTTTTCCTAACTTCTTCTCTTCCCTCATTTACTGAGACCTAGTCTCTTAATGAAAGCAGCAAATTTGTACTACATTCAGTGAAAGACTTTTAATTTATTCCTGAAGGGACAAGGGCATTATCCTCTCTCTTGTTCAAAGCGGTCTCAATAATACCATCTTTGTCAGCTTCAGTTTGGCAAACCATAATTGCTTAATGGGGATTTGGGATTTGGGATTTGGTTTAGTTTGATTTGATGTATTTTTTTTTATTTATTTAATATGACTGAGTGAAAATGTACATTCCTGTATAAATTTACATGCCCACCTATATGTAGCTTCCACTGCTCTCCCTGCCCGGTGACAGCACACTATTCCTCTGTGCTCCATACATGTCTCCTCCTCCCAACAGTCTCCTTTCCCATCCTCTCCACCCACTCTCCTTCCTCCAGCCAGAGGTCAGCAGCATGATATCCTATAGATGTATAGAACCATAAAGTACATCCAATATATGGTCACTCTGCATTGCCAAGTCCAGTCCATTCCTGTTCAAAGAGTGGACCTTCGTTATGAAGGTATCATCTGCAAACAGGGAGATTTTAACTTCCTCTTTGCCGATGCAGATGCCTTTTATTTCTTGGTCTTGTCTAATTGCTCTGGCTAAAACTTCTAGTACAATGTTGAATAGAAGAGGTGAGAGTGGGCATCCTTGTGTAGTTCCTGATCTCAAGGGAAAGTCTTTCAGTCTCTCTCCATTCAAGATGATGTGGGCAATTGGCTTTGTATAAATGGCCCATATTGTGTTGAGGAATTTGCTGTCTATGCCCGTTTTGCTAAGAGTTTTTAGCATGAATGGGTGTTGGACTTTATCAAATGCCTTTTCGGCATCAATGGACAAAATCAGATGATTCTTATCTTTTGTGTTATTTATGTGTTTAATCACATTAATTGTTTTTCTGATGTTGAACCAGCCTTGCATCCCTGGTATGAATCTTGCTTGGTCATGATGGATTATTTTCTTGATATGTTATTGTATTCTGTTGGCAAGAATTTTGTTGAAGGTTTTTGCATCTAGATTCATGAGTGATATCGGTCTGTAGTTCTCCTTCTTTGTTGAGTCTTTCCGTGGCTTTGGTATCAGGGTTATGCTGGCTTCATAGAATGAGTTTGGGAGTACTCCATCCCTTTCTATACTGTGAAATAGTCTCATTAGTATTGGAGATAACTCTTCTCTAAATGCTTGGTAGAATTCTGCCGTGAAGCCATCTGGGCCCGGGCTTTTTTTGGTTGGCAATGTTTTGATGACCTTTTCAATCTCTTCCTTTGTTATGGGTTTAAGTTGTTCTGCTTAACATTGTGAAAATTGGGTAGGTGGTATGAATCAAGGAATTTGTCCATTTCCCCTAGGTTTTCAAATTTGTTAGATTACAGTCTTTCATAGTATTCTGTTATGATATTTTTGATTTCTGTTGGATCTGTGATGACAACTCCCCTCTCATTTCTAATTTGGGTTATTTGTTTCCTTTCCTGCTTTTCTTTAGTAAGTTTAGCCAGTGGTCTGTCGATTTTGTTAATCTTTTCAAAAAACCAGCTTTTGGTCTTTTCCATTGTTTTTCTATTCTCTAATTCATTTAGCTCTGCTCTAATCTTTATGATCTCGTTTCTTCTGGTGCCTGAGGGGTTCCTCTGTCGTTCTCTTTCTACTTGTTCAAGCTGTAGGGTTAGTTCCTTGATTTGGTATCTTTCTTCCTTCCAGATGTGTGCATTTATGGAAATAAACAGACCTCTGAGCACTGCTTTGGCTGTATCCCATAGGTTCTTGTAAGAAGTGTTTTCATTCTCATTGGAATCTGTGAATTTATTTCATCCTTGATTTCCTCTATAATCCATGTTTTTTTGAGCAAGATACTGTTCAGTTTCCAAAAGTTCCACTTTCTATGATTTTTTCTGCTATTGATTCAACTTTTATGGCTTTATGATCAGAGAAGATGCTTTGCAGTAATTCAGTGGTGTGGATTTTGTTGAGCATTGCATTATGGCCTAACACATGGTCAATTCTGGAGAATGTTCCATGTGCACTGGAGAAGAAGGTGTAGTTGTCTGCTGCTGGGTGGAAAGTTCTGTATATATCAGTGAGGTTTAGTTGGTTAATTGTGTCAATGAGGTCTTCTGTATCTTTACTGAGCTTTTTTCTAGATGATCTGTCCAGTATTGAGAGTGGAGTGTTCAAGTCTCCCACTATTATTTTGGAGTCATCTAACTCTCTCTGAAAAACTCCTTGGTTGCTTTGTTTGGGAGCCTTCTGAAGCCATGGGTGATTTCTTGTTTGCCGCAAGTGTCTGTTGCTTTTTGGGTCCCATGTGGGTAAGTAGAGGCTGGAAGAGATACTGTGAGGATGGACTGCAGATGTTTCTCCAGGCTGTCTTAAAATGTAAAGCAAAAGGTGTCTCACCACGTCCCAAGTCAGTCACGTTTTCAGATGTAGAGGTCCCTCTTCTCAACTGGCAAAGTAAGCACCACTATATCCAACCCCAGATGATACAAACTAGTTCAGAGCACAACAATGCTACTGCCCTGTTGGCTTCTGCCGACTGGGCCTAGCCTTGGGCGACACTGTGTAGAGTACTGCTTTTCTGGCAGATAAGCGCTCTCTTGTGGGCAGGCTCTGGCTCCCAGCTAAGATTTAGGTACAGCTGCGGCCACCGTATCCAAGATGGCGCCCTCCACACAGGCAGCAGATAGAGGGGCTAAAGGTGCTGAGAGGTAGTGATTCTTCTGCTTCTGTTGCAGGGCCTGCAACGAAGGTGGCACTGGGAAATTTACTGCTTTTCTGTCGGAGAAGCGCTGTCCTGTTTGCAGGTGCTGGTTCCCAGGCTAAGAATTAGGTCCTGCTAAAATCTCGGTACCAACATGGCGTCCTGCACACTGACTGCGTAATTCCGTACAAACCCCACTGTGGCAGGGATAAGACGACAGGCTGAAAGTGGCTAGGTTAACAGAGTCCTAAGCCTGGCTCTCAAAATATGGGAATTTCGCCTACGTATCCCCCCAGCAGCACATCTGAGTCTAGCGCTAGGCAAGACTCTGCTCTGCCCGCTGGACCAGAGAGAGAAAAAAATGGTGCGTTTACCTTCAGTCTGTGAGAGCCAGGGCTAGCCAGGAGCTTGAGTCAGCACAAGAGAGGAGGTTTTTTGCTCAGTGGTATGAAGTCGCAAGTAATAGCCCTGTGCCGTGTCCTGGGGCTGATTAGGTGATCAGAAGGCTCCATTTGATTATCAGTTCAGGTCTTGGTTTCCAGAGATGTGTGCTTAGTTCGCCATCTTGACTCTGTCCCTGATTTGATGTATTTTTTGTATTGTTTTTATTGTTATTTTTCTGGGTGTTCTGGAGGAGGGAGGTTGATCTTTCCTTGGGATCCTCTTGTGCCACTTACTACATCACCATGCACACAGTGGGAGTGTAAGAAACAAGTCTGGGATAAGAGGAGAGGATATTTCCTCAGCACTTTGGAGCTTCTTGTCCTAATGAAGTACCCCCACTAGCCTTATGTGAAGTGTGTATTTTTGTGTGCATATTAGGAAGTTGGGAGTACCTGGGTAGGTAGCAGAAATAGTTAAATGCATGAACATTAACTGAAAGGTTGTCAGTTCAAACCCACCCAGAGGTGCCTCAGAAGGAAGGCCTGGTGATCTGCTTCTGAAAAGTCACAGCCTTGCAAACTCTATGGAGAATAGTTCTACCATGCAAGTACCTAAGGTTGCAGGGAGTTGGAACTGACTCAGTGGCAACTGGTTTTTGATTTCTTAAGAGGTTGAGAGAGATAACTTGATAGAAAAAGAAAACCAAAGCCATTACCATCAAGTTTATTCCAACTCATAGAGACCCTATAGGACAGAATAAAACTGCCCTGTAGAAGGTTTTCAAGGAGCAGCTGATGGAACTTGAGAGAACAAGGATCATTTTGTGAGAAACTTCCTGGATTCTTGACATTTTAAATTACATGGCTGTTTATAGGTACTAATGAGGAATATGGAAACCATGGTAGCATAATGGGTAAGAGCTACAGCTGCTCACCAAAAGCTTCAAATCCACCAGGCACTCCTTAGAAACTCTGTGGGACGGTTCTACTCTGTGCCATAGGGTCGCTATGAGTCGAAATTGATTTGACGGCAACGGATAATGAGGGGTATGGAGCCCTGGTGGCTCAGTATTGGAGTGCTTGGCTTCTGACCAAAAGATTAGCAGTATAAATTCACCAGGTGTCCCTTGGAAACCCAGTAGAGAAGTTCTGCTATGTTCTATGAGGTCTGACAGTTAAGTTTGCAAACTCTTATGAGAAGAAATCCTGCATACCTCCTTGCTGAGTATCGCTACGGTCACCTTCCAAGTACGCCCTGTGGTAAGCTATGCACCAACACCGGCGCCTAGTCCACCCTTCAAAGCACTTTTCCTAGGATAAGTGCACAAATTCAATTGTCAGACCTCGTATGATGACAGCTGTGATGGAGATTTGAGAGAGAGTTCCACAATTGCTTTGAAGTGTGGGTTAGGCTGTGGCATCAGTGCATAACTTCCCAAGGGGATTAGTTGGAAGGTGACCATGATGATACTTAGCAATGAGGTATGTAACACTTTTTCTAGGATGAGTTTGTGAACTGAACTGTCAGACCTTGTATGTAGGAACTATGAGTTGAAATTGACCCTAAGGCAATGGGCTTAGTTTGGTAATAAGGATGTAATGGTTTTAAGGAGTGCCGGTGACGCAGTGGTTAAGCTCTTGGCTGCTAGCTGAGAGGCTGGCAGTTTGAACCTACCATAAAAATGTGACAGTCAGCTTCCAATGTTTATTATTCACAGCTGTATTTCTACTGTGCCCTGTAGGGTGGCTCTGAGTTGAAACTGACTCAACAGTAATGGTTTTCAGTGAAACTGTGTGATAAATACTCCTATCACAATAAATCTTATAAAGATGCCATTTATTAAACCTTTTTTCTTATGAGTGTCTATTCATTGTAACCAGAACACTCAATTTTGTGTGTGTTTATGTGCAATAGGGAAAGGAAATGCTAATTTTTTTTGTTTAATGTTCAATTAGTGAAGTATGTCGTAGGGATGTGACGTAAGCGTGAGTCTGGGTTTTTATTGTATAAATGTGTGTTGTTTTTCATATACTAAAGTAATATGTTTTATGTGTGTGAAACTTTTTGTGCTTTAAGTGAAAGTTTACAATTCAAATCAGTTTGTCATACAAAAACTTACGTACATGTTGTTATATGACCCTAGTTTCTCTACCTGCAATATGTCAGTACGCTCCACTGCCTATTTCCTGTGTCCACTCAACCAGCTCTTGTCCCCTTTTACCTTCTCATCTCGCCTCTGGATAGGAGCTGCCCAGTTAGTCTTGTGTGTAGGTACTACAGCCAGAAAACACACTGTTTATCAGCATCATTTTGTGTGTGATAGTTCAGTCTAACCTGACTGAAGAGTTGACTTGGGAATGTTTTTAGTTCTGGCCTAACAGAAAGTCTGGTATGTCTTCTGGGGATCCTCCGGTTTGTCAGACCATCTAACTTTCATTATAGTTCTGCACCCCCAGGGTCTCTTTGTTGTGTTCCCTGCAGGGCAGCCATTGGTGGTAACCAGGCACCATCTAGTTCTTCTGGTCTCAATCTAATGTTGTCTCTGGTTCATGAAACCCTTCCTGTCTCTTGGGCTCATATTTTCCTTGTTTTTGGTGTTCTTCGTTCTCCTTGCTCCAGGTGTGTTGGCACCAACTGAGGCTTCTTAGATGGATGCTTGCTATCTTTTAATACCCTAGATGCCACTCACCAAAGTGGGATGCAGAATGTCTTATTAAGAACCTTTGTTGTACCAGTTGACCTAGATGTCCCCTGAAACCGTGGTCCTCAGACCCCAGCCCCTACTGCTCTGTCCCTCAAAGTGTTAGGTTGTATTTGGGAAACTTCTTAGCTTATGATTTAAGTCCAATTGTGTTGTCTTTTCCTATATTGTGTGTTGTCCTTCCTTTTGTGTAAAGTAATACTTGTCTGATACCTGGTAGGAAACCCTGGTGGTGTAGTTGTTAAGTGCAATGGCTGCTAACCAAAAGTTTGGCAATTTGAATCCACCAGGCATTGCTTAGAAACTCTATGGCACAGTTCTACTCTGTCTATAAGGTCGCTATACGTCAGAATCAACTTGATGGCAGTGGTTTTTTGGTAATACGTACTGAGTACCTTTCTCCTTTCCTCCCCACCATTGTAACCATTAAAGAATGTTTTCTTCTGTGTTTAAAACTTTTCTTGAGTCTTATAACAGTAGTCTTATACAATATTTGTTGTTTTGGGATTGACTAATTTCATTCAGCATAATGCCTTCCAGATTGCTCCATGTTATGAGGCATGAAACTGTCCTTTTAGAATATGTAATCAATTTTATCCCATATCTTTTCCAAAAGAAAGTATTAGAATGTTTTTCAGTTAGCCATTGTGTTCTGAACAGTTTATTTTGTAACAAGTTTATGGAGACTGAAAAAATAGCATATTAAGAAAAACATTCCAGTTACTGCATTGTAAAAAAAGTTTTGACTTTGATCATGACAGGAAAGCTGGTTTTTGTTGCCATCTAAAAGGGTAAGATGAGCAGAAGTGGAACCTGGAACTTTTGCACAGAGGCTTGGAGTATGGCTTCTAACCAGTGTTCCTGACTTGAATGCATGTATCAGTCACCTGAGCAGCTTGATCAGATGTGACTCTGGCTTACATCTAGAGTGGGGCCCACCCAGGATGTTGTATTTCCTACAAGCTCCCCAGTAATATCCAGCCTCTGTCCATGGACCTTGCTTTCAAATTTCCTGCTTGACAGTAAGTTTGGCTCTATTTAGAGCAGGTCAGTGATGGGGATAGGTTAGGCCCAATCTATTGCTAATCTATTGCCTAATCTATTGCTAATGCCGAAGTCTAACATGGAAGATGCAATTTACAAAGCTGTTTAGCTTTGTATTTAGTTATTAGTTACTGTAAAGCATTAAATGTAAGCAAGCTCACAAGTGAAGGAGCACGACTTTCTAAAAGTTGTATCTTGACTTCCCTTTTATCTGAATTCAACCACATGGAAAGCCTACAAGAAGCTGGTGAGAACAACTCTTTGAACTGTATTTTATCATGAGTCCATTCTCTCTTTTTAAAGGATTGCTTGTTTTTCTTATGTAACTTTTTGACCAATTCAGGTTTTGGATGAAATGTGAGCACAAAACAAGGAATCATCCTGTTTTCTGAGCCAATTGGACTTTTATTCACTTTAGACTTCTGGAAAGCACTTGACTGTGGAATTTGAGCAGGGGTGTAAACTATTTGGTACGACTTATGGCTTGATTGGGAAAGTCACAATTTCAACTACATAATTTTTTTTTCTCTGAAAAGAGAGCTGTTTCAAAGGAGGATAGAGAAAGTCAGTAATACTCTCATGGAAATAGACCCACAAAAAATCCATTTTTAAATGCTACAAAATTTGCATACTCTTGTAATTACTTTTGGGCTCTACACAAATGCAGTAGAAGTATTTTAACTCTACTATTTGTTGTAAGTCACTTCTGCTATAATGTACCATATATGTTCTGAAAAGTGCTGCGGTATGCAAAGTTATGCAAAAACCCCCACAAGACTTAGAGGAAAAATAGATTTGGGGATGCAACACTCAAAAGCTTCATCTATAAAACGTAAAAAAAGAAAATAAAAATGGTAGTACAGTTTTACACATATTAGTGGTTAAGAAATACTTGAACAGTGCAATGAACATGACATACTACCTTGAAAAAACCTGAAGTGTACTTGTGGAAGTGGACATCAAAAGGGTTGCAGTTTGTAAGTTATTGTAAAGTGGAAGAAGGAAAATTATCTGAAATCAAATGGAAAGTTGTAACACCAGATATGAACACGTGTAGCTCAAAACATACAGTGAATCAAGCTAGTTGGTAGATGTATGAGGTGCATGTGCTTACCAGCATTTTGTGTGTACCTACCTACCTGCCATGGCTCTGCTGGGTACAGTTTTCCACATGCACTTTGTGTTTCCTGTGTGAAATTCATGTTCTGTTCAAATTGTTTCAAATATGTCAATTACGTATATGTATTTGTGCTTTCAAATAAGTATCATAACAGAACTGACTATATATGTGATTTCCCACTTTATTGAAAAAAATATGGCTCTTTATATTTTATTGCAATTCAGTTCCTTACGCACCAGGGGGAGTAGTAGGTTCATGTTTCGCAGCAACACTGACCAGTGCTTTTCTTAGTTTTGCAGCTGCACATATGGTAGATTATGATCATTTTATGGTTACAGTTATAAGCAATTTGGTAGAAAATGACAGCTAAATCATGCAGTGTTATTTTATTTGTTTTAATTTTGCAATCTAAATATATAAAAAAATAATGAGAAAACAAAACCCAGAATAATTTTTAGTGGTAGAAGTAACCCTTCCAGTGGCTTAGTATTGCGCCACCCCATAGAACTTGTGTTTCACTGTTAATCAATCTCTTGTGTATAATAGACATTGGAGCATGTCACTGCGAGGTTGTGTCTGTATTCTGGGGAGTGAATGTGTTTAGCTAAATTATCATGACTCCTATTCCTTATTAAAAGGGAGATTTGGCTGGTAATTGGATTGACATATACATAAATTAAAAAATTCTCTATCATTTCTCAGAGACAGAACATTCCCTAAATTGTACTCCAGGAGGCAGTCCTAAAAATGATGCCAAATGATTTACTTCCCTAAGCTCTATCAGAATTTGGTACACTGCTACATAGACTGCTTACTGGGTACAGGAGTCACGGCCCATTGGCATTTACATAAAACCCATTTGTTTAAATTGAAAGAGCCAACAGTGTGCCAGGGCAAAGAACGTGGAGTGTGCTGGCCTTGTTTGTTTGGGACTTGTGTGTTCAAAGAGATGTCAGCTAATTAATACCTACTCTTGGTATGAAGGTCCCTGTAATACAACTTTGGACACAAATCTATAGGAAGGCCATAAAAGTTTATTTGTGATATTTATTTTAACATACAACTACATTTTTTATGATTTCGTTAGATATTTTCTTGGCTTGCTCAGCATTTATACCTGCAAATGAATATGTGGTGATCTGCATATCTTAAAACACAGTCTATCATTCTACACGGTCTGTATGTTTCAGAGCCGTTACCTGAACTGGGGAAAGAGGTAGAGTAACGGCTGGATTATTAACGATGTTCAAGCTGGTACAGTGATGTAGTGCCTCTCATCTTTATTCTGTCAGTATAAATAAGTTACATCAGAGATTGTGACCAGTGTAGGAAATTATTTAATATTTTCCATTGCTTTTAAGTTATTTTAAAATGATTATTGTAAAAATAGTATGGATGAAACTGGAAAACAATTCATTTAGGTGGCAGGAAACTGAGTTTTAAAGTTACATAAGTGTAATCTTATTTAGGCCACTTAGACGAAAAGAAGAAACTTTACTTTGATACATAACATGATCCTTAATTTTATTCAGTGTGATTTCTTCTCTATCGTGTATAGGTAGCCCTGACTTAATTCAGTTACATTATACTGTGCACTGTTTTGGAGTCACTTTAAAAGGTAATCAAATCAGGAACTAATCATGAGGTATTATTCTATAATGTTTCCATCAAATGAAATTAATCTGTATTAGCACTTTTTTAAATATAATAAAATGGTATCATTCAACAAAATTATGATGATGATTAAACAGAAGAAAGATATTAAAATCTTTCTGGAGAATTAAGTTTTGTTATTTAAATGTAAAAACCCAGTGTTATGATTTCAAAATACTAAAAATGGTTGGAGAAATTAGAGATTTAGAAATTCTCTTGCCTACATTTGTATAGCAATTTTCTCACTTACGTTTTGTAAACTTCACAGTGCCAGCTATGTTGCGAATACTGGAGCATAGTCACGTTTGTAGTCTGGGGCTACCACAGACCATCCTCTCACACTGCTTTTTTTGAATAGCTAAGAAATAAGCATTTGGGAATCACTAGTGTATCAGTTGTATTTGAAGTATGGTAGAGTATGAGGTTATGGGGAATGGGCAGAATGCAAACAGTTAAAGTTCTCAGATATCTTGGGGAATGTCTAAATTTTTTTTTCTAAACGTGCTGCTTTGTTTAGTTTTTTCTTTTTTGTTTTTAATTGTGATTGAGTGAACATGTACAATACGATTTAAATTTGCCTGCCCGCCTATCTGCAGCTCCTTCTGTTTTTTTTGCCTGGTGACAGTACACTCCTCCTATCTGTACCTGTCCTAATCTCTTAACAAACTCCTGTCCGTTCCTCTCCACCCTCTACGCTCCCCTCTTGTAAGTGGCATCCTGTAAATGCATAGGACCATAAAGTGCACACATGATGTGGTCACTCTGTGTCTCCAAGTCCAGTCCATTCCTGTCCAAGGAGTTGACTTCAGTAATGCTTTATGATCAGGAGCAGCATCAGGTCTAGGGGCCATCCCCCCAGGGGAACACTCAGGGCTTCTGACCATTAATTGCACTCTTTTAGTGGAGTTCTTAGGGTGCACGCCTTTGGTTCTTGTGTTGCCCCTGGGACTCAACATTGTGAGCCCCATCACAGCTGTCATTGGTGGTGGCTGGGCACCATCTGGTTCTTCTGGTCACATGTTGATATAGTCACTCATTCACATGTTTCTTTCTGTCTTCTTGGTTCTTTTTCCCTCATGTCACTGTTGTCCTTGGTGATCATCTGTTCCAGCTGAGTTGGGACCATTTGGTATACCTCAGATGGCAGCTACTAGCTTTTAAGACCCCAGATGCCACTCACCAATATAGGGTACTGAAGACTTTTTTAGCAATAGGCTACTTATGCCAACTGGCCTCGATGTCCCCTGAGAGCATAGTGCCCAGACCCCCACCAGTGCTACTCTATACTTGCAGTATTGGGTGAAGGTTGGAAGAGTTTTCAGGTTATGTTGAAGTCCAGTTAAATTGACTTTTTCTAATGTGTGCTGTCACTGATTTCACACAACCAAATTTCTATGAACTATCTAATTTATAACCAACCCTCTCCTTCCCTGCCACCCCTACCTTGCAGCCATCAAAGTCTTTTCTTTTGTCCATGAATCTGTTTTTAAGTCCTTCTAGTAGGGGTCTCGTACAATATTTGTCCTTTTGTCGCTGACTACTTTTACTCAACATAATGTCCTCCAGTTGAAACCAGGTTATGAGATGTTTCCTGAAATCATCGTTGTTGTTTATCATTGCATACATAGTGTCCCATTGAGTATATATACCATAGTTTGTTTATCCATTCATCTGTTGTTGGGCATCTGGGTTGATTCCATCTTTTTGCTATTGTGAACTGTGCTGCAATAAACATTTGTGTGTGTGTATCTGTTAACGTGACTGCCCTTGATTCTGTGGTTTATATTCCAAGCAGTGGGATTACAGGGTCAAATGGTATATCTATTTCCAGGTTTTTAAGGAAGCAGCAGATTGCTTTCCATAGAGGTTATACCATTTTGCAATCCCACCAGCAGTGTAGGAGAGTTCCAATTTCTCCACAGCCTCTCCAGCTTTGTTGCTTTGTGTTTTTTGGATCATGGCCAACCTTGTTGAGGTGAGATGGTATCTCATCACTGTTTTGATGAGGATTTCTTTAGTAGCTAATGATCACAATCTTTCTGTCTTTTGGCTGCCCAGATATCTTCTTTAGTGAGGTGTCTATCCATCTGCTATGTCCAGTGCTTAATTGGATTATTTATCCTTTTCTTGTTGATATTTTGCAGTACCTTGTAGATTTTGGAGCTTAGACATTAGTCTGACGGATAGTTGCCAAGTATTTTTTCCCAATCTGTAAGTGGTCTTTTAATTCTGTTGATAAAGTCTTTGGATGAGCAAAAGTGTTTGATACTTAGTAGTTCCCATTTATCTGTTTTCTGCTGATCGTGCTTTGTGTGTGAAATTTTGAGGACTGTCTAAGTTGTGTACTAAAATTTCCATTGTTGATCTCATTTTTTTTCTTGCATGATCGTTATCATTTTAGGTTTGATATTTAGTTCTCTTATCCAGTTTGAGTTGTTTTTGTGTAGCCAAGCCAGCCAAGTGCCGTTGAGTAAGGTGTGAGATATGGGTCTTGTTTCAGTTTTCTGCAGATGGCTTTCCAATTTTGCCAGCACCATTTGTTAAAGAGACTGTTTTCACCCTAGTTTACATTCTTAGGGCCTTTGTTGAGCATCAGCTGTTCATAGGAGGATGGTGGCATCTCTGGGGTCTTAACTCTGTTCCATTTGTCTATATGTCTGTTTTTGTACCAGTACTGGGCAGTTTTGACTACTGTGGCAGTGTAATAGGTTCTGAAGTCAGGTATTGAAAGGCCTCCTAGTATGTTCTTCTTCTTCAGTAGTAGTGCTTTGCTTATCTGGGGTTTCGTCCCTTTCCAAACAAAGTTGGTGATTTGTTTGGGATGTCTAAATTTAATGGATGAGTAGAGGATGGGGCCACCACCCATCTATCAGTTTGCTATAGTGTAGCAGCTTTCATGTTGCTGTGATGCTGGAAGCTATGCCACCAACATTTCAAAAATTAGCAGGATCACCCATGGTGAACAGATACCAGCAGAACTTCCAGACTAAGAAATAGACTAGAAAGAAATGGCTGCTGATCTACTTTGAAAAATTAAACAATGAAAGCATATGGATCACAACAGATTATTGTCCAATATAGTGCTGGAAAATAAGCTGGAAGGTGCTACACAGCAATGAAGTCAAATATGTATCAGTGATTGTGAAGATGGTACAGTATCCGTCTGTTAGATGTAAGATCACTGTATGACAACTAATGACAAGAGGAAGAAAAAGTCAGTGCAAAAAATCCTAAAAGGAGCAATCAGCTAGAAGGAAACAGACTGAAGTCAATAACACAGAAACCAGCAAGGAGACTCTGAAGAAGGAGGGTGAAACTCAAAATCAGGTTGTTGTATTTACCTCTCCACAGATTAAAGGAAGCTTGTTGAGAACCCTGGTGGTGTAGTGGTTAAGAGCTATGGTTGCCAACCAAAAAGTCAGCAGTTCAAATCCACCAGGTCCTCTTCGGAAACTGTATGGAGCAGTTCTACTCTGTCTTACAAGGTTGTTATGAATCAGCATTAACTTGATGGGCAGTGGGTGTTTTGTTTTTTCTTTTACTGGTTTGTCAGGAACAATGGTGGCAGTAAAGTAAAAGAACAGGAAACATTGCACTGTGTCAAAAAGGTAGTTTGGAAATAAGGAACTAGAGACAACTTTTAAAAGTTTTGACAGTGATGAGGAGAGGAGTTGCTGGCACCTTAACAAGTTTGAGCTTCTTTGAAGGCTTATGAGAAGGAGCCAATAGCTATTGAGATCCAGAGAAAGACAAAATAACGTATCAGACAATATCCTGAATAATGTAGAAAAGGATGATATCAGGAATATAGGTGAAGTTTGTCTTAGGAGGGGAAAAAGCTTCTATTCACTGGATTGTAAAGAAATTCTTGGCTTTCTTTAGCCTCCTCTAACCCCACCCCAGCACAGAGGGACACCTCATTAAAATTGAATGGGAATAGTAGTCCAGGTCCCCTACAAAGCCGCCACTGATATCATGGGGATGAGGGAAGTGGAAGAGAGGGTGTCTTTACTTTCAGCAGGAGATTAATATCCTGGCTCCCCAACCAGCTTCTTCTGATCCCACCCAGAGGGGAGCTGAGAGTGAAGGGACACCTCTTTGCAATGGGGCAAGGGCAGAATTTGCTGATGGAAATGATGGGGGAGGGGAATACAGTTTTTCCCTGCTATTTCACTAGAATAAGGCAGTTACTATCAGAAAGTCTGTCTTGCCAGGCTTCCCATTTCCTAGGATTCCCTTTTCATTTTCATTTGACTAAAGAGAGCAGGGTGTTTTCTGTTTTTTGCTTTGTCTGTACGTTTTGGTGTTTTGGGGTTGCCAGCTTCTCCAGCACTTGGTCTGGAGTATATGAAACAAATACAAAACCAGGCAACTCACTGGTGTGTTGTTCCCCAGGTTCCAAGGTTCCTTGCTAGCCAGTCTGCCTTCCCGCCACCTTTCACAGTTGTGTTGTATTTGTTTTCTGTGTCCAGAATTTTTAGCTGTATTTAATGGAAAGAATAGGAAAATGTACATTTACTCCATCTTGTCTGAGATAGAAATTTCCATGCACTTTTTTTTGTTTTAATTTTTTTCTGTCTATTAACAGTGACTCAATTTTATGAATGTATCCTGTTGTATGTAGATGTCTTGCCTAAGTCCAAAAGAGAACATACTCTCTCCTCTTAGTGCAGGAACAGATGAATTGATTTAGTTGAGACTCAGTTTAGAAGAAAATGCAGCATTAGACAAAGATGAAATGTGGCAGGTTTCTGCCTCTTAGCACAATTGTTTATAATATTCAAAACAATTGAGAAAAGAATAGAACATAGATTATTGGCTTTAACTATTCCATTCATTACTTTTTAATTTTATGATTGGTCCAACTCTCTGTTGTTAAGCATTTGTGAGTAAAGACTTAGACCTTAGAGACTGTTCTTTTAAACATTTCTTGGATTAATTTATTTAGTAGTCAACAGTATTAAAACAGTGCAGCAAGAATCTAGTTCCTTTATTTTGATGATACTGTAAAGTTTTTCTCCCATGAGTGTTTTGGTCTATTCCTCTGAACATTCCTTGAGTAGAGGGTCAGACAAATAATCTCATTTTTACCAGTTTCTTAATATTAGTCTGCCAAAGAGCCCAAATGAGCTCAGTGACACTAGAAACTAGTGAAGTGGAGTTGCCCATGAATGCCATGCTGCCTTAAGTCCTTGCAGCCTTTGCTGGGTGTAGGTCGTGAGCCCCACCTGGGAGCCGCCTGGTTTTTCTCTGAGCGGTGATTCACACCTGTGAGCGATAGTGTCAGTCATTTTCAGATACAGGGAATGAGGTGTTTGTACTACTGTGATGTGAGTTGCCTGGTTTTGTATTTGTTTCATATACTCCAGGCCAAGTGCTATAGATGTGATCTCATCCTATGAGAACTCTCCTTAAAAAAATAATCATAATTCTCCTTTTCCCTCTAACTATGAGCACTATTTTATGGACATTGTTTGATTTTTACTTGGACTTATTAATATCGGGTCATATTTTCATACTGTATACACGCAGTTCCCCAAAGCCATAGCTAGTGGTCTGATAATGTTAAGCTAAATTTAGAAGTGATAATGTAAGCTTGGAGACCTGGTGGTATAGTGGTTACGAACTATAGCTGCTAACCAAAATCTCTGCAGTTTTAACCCGTTATCTGCTCCAGGAACCTATGGGGCAATTCTGCTCTGTCCCACAGGGTCTCTGTCAGTCAGAACTGGCCAAGTGGGAACAAGTTAAAATGTAAGCTTAAGCTTAAAAGTCTGTGTTTGAGTAAGGTAGTGGGTGAATATCCTCCTAAAAGTGGAAGAGAGAAAATCTAGGAGTTTATTTTTCTCATTGTCTGTTGTTTCAGAGGCTAGAACTCCAAATTCAATGCACTGGCTCTAGGGAAGGGCTTTTCTCTGTCTCTGTAGTGGACGGTCTTTGTGTCTCAAGCTTGTTTTCTGGTTCCATGGAGATCTCCATGAGGCCTGGCAGCAATCTTCCCCCTTCTCTGTTGCTCTCCTTTGGTTGTTTTAAAATCTTTTATATCTCAAAAGAGATTGACTGAAGGTACTTCCAGTACTAATCTTGTCTTATTAACAACCCATTCCCAAATGAGATTGTAACTATAGGCATAGTGATTAGGCTTTACAGCATGTATTTTGCAGCATAATTCAATATTTTGGGGGCATAATTCATAACATCATTGACTCATCATCAGTATAC
Organism: Heterohyrax brucei; assembly: GCA_028571685.1. Taxonomy (NCBI): domain Eukaryota; kingdom Metazoa; phylum Chordata; class Mammalia; order Hyracoidea; family Procaviidae; genus Heterohyrax; species Heterohyrax brucei. Next base: position 46,709,819 of record CM053152.1, read on the forward strand.
ATTTACATTTTTAAGCCCTGCAGGTAATGTTTGGTAATTCATATTGTTTCACTAGTCAGCCACAGTATTAATGCCATACTTCTCTAAAAATCTGGAATACTGCTCCTTCAGAAGAAGTAAATGGGCTATTTTGCATGTTGTATTTTCTTTTTTGTATGATGCTTTTTTCTAAAAGAAAAACAATTGACCAAAAGAATAGGAGAAAAACATATTCCAAGGATAGATTAAAGGGAGGAAGCAAAGGATTCTAATAAGATGTTGCACTTCAGTGCAAAGGAGGATGATGGACATCTTCACACGGACATGGACAAAAAATACTGGATACTAAGCCAAACTTGTTACTATAGAGTTGACTCTGACTCATAGTGACCACATGTGTTATAGAGTAAAACTACCCCATAGATTTTTTGTAGCTATAATCTTTACAGAGGTAGATCACTGGACCTTTCTTCTGCAGTGTCACTGGCTGGGTTCAGACTTGCAATCTTTAGGTTAGAAGTTGAGCAAAGACCATTTTTGCCACCCAGGACCTTACTTGGTGGATATTTACACTCATAGTTTGGTAACTATGACACATCAGCAACATTAGCATGACCGGAAAGCTTGTTAGAAGCACAGAATGTTAAGTTCCACCTCAGGCCTACTGAATCAGAGTCTTCTTTCTAACAAGATCTGTTGGTGATTTCTGTGCACAGGACATTTGAACAAACACTAGTCTAACAGTGCTAGTGGTAAAAGCCTATATGCTTTTCCATGAGGTCAGAACAAGGATTTCTATTCTCACCACTTTTGTTCACGTTGTGCTGGAGATTCTAGCCAGGACAGTTAGCCAAGAAAACAAAACAAAACAAAACAAAAGGCATCCAGATTAGAAAAGAAGAAGTAGAATTATTTCACGTCATGATCTTATGTATAGAAAAGCCCACTTAAAAAAAAAGAGCTAATAAATGATTTCAACAAAGTTGCAGGATTAAAGAAGGAGCCCACAAAAATAAATAGTATTTCTGTGCAGCAGCAGTAAACAATCCAGAAATGAAATTAAGAAAAAAATCCCATTCACGATAGCATCACAAAAGAATAAAAAACTCAGGAATATATTTACCAAAATAAGTAAAAAAACTTATACTCTAAAAACAACAAAATATTGTTGAAAGAAACTTAAAAAGATTGAAATAAATGGGAAAATATCCTATGTCCATAGATTGGAAGACTTATCAAACTGATCTATAAACTTAGCATAATTCTTACCAGTTCCTTTGGTCTGGTTGTAGTAATTGACAAGCTGATTGTAGAATTCATATGGAATTGTGAGATAGCCAAAACAGTCCTATAAAAGAAGAATAAAGCAGGCAGGGGCACACTTCCTGGTTTAAGAAACTTACTACAAAGCAACAGTAATTAAGGCAGTGTGGCACTGACACAGGAATAGAAGTGAGAGTCCAAAAATAAACCCATACATCTGTGGTCAGTTGATTTTTACAAGGATGTTAAGAACATTCCACGAGAAAAAAGTAGTGTTCTCAACAAAGGGTTCTGGAACAACTGAATACCAGATGCCAAAGAACAATGCTGGATGCTTATTTCACACCGTATACAAAAATTAGCTCTAAATGGATTAAAGACCTAAATATAAGAGCAAAAATCATAAAACTCTTAACAGAAAATGGAAAATATAAGGGTAAATCTTCATGACCTTGGCTTTGGAAAAGGATTCCTAGACATGAAACCAAAAGCACAAACATCAAAATAAAAAATAAATAAATTGGACATCATCAGAATTAAAAGCATTCGTGCTTAAAGTATGTCATTAGGAAAGTTAAAAGACAGCTCACGTAACATAACATAACATTTGAAAATCATGTCTCTGATAAAGGGCTTTTATCTCAAATGTTAAAAAAATTCTTGTAATTTAATTATTAAAACAGTCCAATTTAAAAATGAACAAAGGATCCAAATAAACGTTTTCCCAAAGAATATATAGGAATGCCAATATGCATAGGAAAAGATGGCTGAAATCACTGGTCTTTGGGATAATGCAAATGAAACTATAATTTAGACTCTGTTTCATACCGACTAGGATGACTAGAATAAAAAGTCATCTGTAAGTGTTCACAAAGATGGAGAAATTAGAACCGGCATACACTGCTGGTGGGAATGTAAAATGGTACAGCAACTTTCAAAAATAAGCTGGCTGTTCTTCAAAGGTTTAAATAATTACCATATCATCCAGCAGTTTCACTCCTAGGTATATACCCAAGAAAAATAAAACATAGCCTACCTAGAAATGTGTACAAATGTTAATAGCAGCATTATTCATTATAGTCAAAAGTTGGACAGATCCCAAGTATCTATTAGTAGACGAATGGATAAATGCCATATGTCTGCATAATGGAATATCACTCTTCCATAAAAAGGAATGGAATACATACTGGAACACTGATGAATCTTTAAAGCTTTATGCTAAGTGAAAGACCATCCAAATCACATGCTGTTGAGTTGTTTCCAACTGATAGCAACCTATAGGACACAGTAGGACTGCCCAGTAGATTTTCCAAAGAACAGCTGGTGAATTTGGACTGCTGACCTTTTCATTAACAACCATAGTTCTTAACCACTACCCTGTCAGGGAAATCTATTGAGACAGAAAAAGTAGATTAGTGGTTGCTTTGAGCCAGGCAACAGGCTGGAGAAATAGCTAAAGGGTATTGGATATTTTTTTTTGAGGTGATGAAGACATTCTAAAATTGACTGGTAATAGTTTCACATCTGTGAATGTCCAAAACCATTGAGCTGTATACTTTAAATGGGTGAGTTGTACGAGGACTACCAATTAAGTTCAGAAACTCATCCTAGAAAAAGTGCAACATATCTCAATTGCTGAATATCACTGTGATCACCTTCGAAGTACTCCTCTTGGGAAGTTGTACAGTGACACCAGCACCTAGTCCACTCTTCAAAGCAGTTTTGGAACTCGTTCTGGAATGGCCATCAGAGTTTCATCACGTTACCCTTGATGGCCTGAATGTCATCAAGATGTTTTTCTTTCAAGATTTCCTTTATCTTCAGGTAAACAAAGAAGTCATTGGGGGCCAGATCAGGTGAATAGAGAGGGTGTTCCAATACAGTTATTTGTTTATTGGCTAAGAACTCCTCCCACAGACAACTATACATTTAAGTTTGCAAACTTGCCACTGTGCCACTGTGTGCAATGGCCGTTCCGCAAGGAGTTCTAAAATTGCTTTGAAGGGTGGAGTAGGAGCTGGCATCAGTACATAGGTTCCCAAGGGTAGTACTTCGAAGGTGACCACAGTGAAAGTCAGCAGTAAGGTATAAAGCACTTAGAACAATTGAGTTTGCAGACTTAATTGTCACACCTCATATGGTTTGTGAGCTCGATCTCATTAAAGCCGTTTAAACGTAAAGGACAGAAATGGTCTGTTGGTTTTGGGACTTGCCTCCCAGCTCTCTGGCAAGGTGGCATTGTGTAACTTGTGAACCATTCTATGCTGAAAATTCCTTATCTATAAAATGAGAATAGTTATAATACTGCATTTTTTTTTGTTTGTTTTAATCAGAATTAAATTTAAGACACTTAGAAATGTCCCAGCTCCACCCCTAAGTAACAATTGTACTGTGCTGGCCTGAAATGCTCTAGTTCAAGTACCTGCTACTGGTGGTATGCATTTGATTTTAAGATAAGTAATGGCAATATCTGAGTCTAACAGCTCTAATGAGGAATTTGAAGAAAGGAAAAAGTGACAAGTACAACAATCATAGAGTTGGCATATGATGAAACATATGAGGAAAGCATAATGCAACTGGACTACTTAGTTTGGGAAAGAGAAGATTGAGGGAGCTCTTAAACTCAGTTTACGTCTACACTCAGAAGTTAATGGACTTCATAGCATAAAAATACAGGAAGGTGAAGAGAGGTGGGTATCTTATGTATTGAAGTTGATAGTTGTAGAAGGGTGTATTTTAAAGGCAAAAATGAGTCCTTCCTGCAGGGTGCAGGGAACAGAATAAGATGACCTCTCTAAGGAGATTTTGGGTGGTGGTTCCTTGTGACTGGAGCAGGTAAACCCCTGTTTGGGGTATTTACCTCTGCTTCACAAAGCATTGGACACACAGCTGCACTTATCCTTTCAGCATCTAAAGAGCTCAGTGTTCAGACCATTTTTAGTGGTCTGTACTGTCAGGAATTTACCCCTTTTGAAATTGAAAACTTTTATGTGGATAACTGCTAGGCAGTTCACCTTAAAAAGTAACTTCTTGTGAAGGGATTTTCTTCTATTTTAGTCTAGTACCTTTAACTTGAAAAGGCTGGAATTTTTTCCCCCCTATTAATGGAATGGTTGCAGAATCATTGTTGGTAGATTTTATTGTTCAGTAAAATGGAATGCCAATTACAAGCAGGCCATATAGGTCTCACATTCTGAAAAGTACATCACAAATGCAGTACATAATGGTCCCATGGCTCAGGAAATGCATCACAAACTGTTTTCTGGGAGGCAAGCACATTATAAAAGATGTCATCAGGGTGACAAGTACTTTATAAAAAAAGTCATCAGCAATGTGACTAATGCAGGTGGACCACATCTGTCCTACGTGCCATGAAGCACATCACACACGAGGTACGTGACGGTCCCGTGGCAAAGGAAGTGCATCACAAACTTTTCACCTCAAACTCATTTACTTGAACATTTCCTAATGCAGTAACCATACCTTCCCAGTAACACAAAGGAAATAGTAAACATAATTGCAAGTCTTATCTTGCAGTGCAGAAGCCAAAAGACACAAAAGTCTCACTAGCTTACTCCTCTGGGAAGCATTCCTTTGTACGAATGGTTCTCAACACTCAAATGTGGCACAGACTAGCTTCCTTGTTTTTAGGCTGTAACATCAATATCCACCATGATGCTAGAATGTACTCCAGCGGTTTACATGCCTGCCAGTAAACCTCCAGGGGTGGAAAATGTAGCTGGAACAAACATATGTCATTGCCATAGCTCTTCCAAATGGGTGGGGGGGGGGGTGCAATTCTCCTTTAGGTCTAGCTGCAACATAGACACTTAAAAGACAATATTTAAGAAGATTATAAGCAAGACAAAATGTGTGGATTTTAATAGAAATGTTTTTGCAATCTTTTTTTTATAATCATCTGCCATGAATGCCTGAAAATATATATCCTCTTAGTGTTGTATAATAAGAATCTTTAAAGGGAACTGAAACTTCTCTCTGCCACATTGATAACCTACCTGCATATGAACTTTTAAATAAATGTCTTTACATCAAAAGTTGGAAAAATTAACCTTGAGTCTTTTTTGTATTGGTTTTTCCTGAAAAGTCACAGAGCCTGTACCAATCTGGGTAAAAGACAGAATCTGAAACATTTTGGCTCCCAGTCTATTTCTGTCCCTTTTTTGTTTTGTGGGCTTTCTGAGAAACAGGTGTCAAGGTAGGGACCATAATGCTTAGGAAACTCTAGAGGTGCCAGTTAAAGCCTCTAATTAGATATCTTTCCATGGCTCATTTTTTGTTGGCATCATACAAGCAGAATCAATAGAATTCAGAAGATCCTGGTGGAACACTTGACTCTTTCTCTGTTTGTACATCTCAAGAACATATCATTTCACCTGTTTGTTTTAGAGATGTTTGTTCCACTCCTTAGCAGATTACTTTAATCAGGGAATTGAGGAACACTGTGGTCTTGCACTGCATTTGCCATAAAGTTTCTTCTAATTAGATGGAAAGTTTCAGACTTGTATCAGTAGGTTGACTCCAGCATAGATCACATCTTACTAAAAGTGAGAACTTTCGTGTGAAATTCTTGTCTATTGCTGCTATCCAGTTCATCTTGGAATCCATTTTTCTTATATCCACAGTCCGTTTTGAATTGAAATATTATATTGAGTAACAAGTTATATACACAGTTTGGACCTCAGATTCTTTTGTTTTTCTCTTAGAAAATGAGCACTTTTTCTAAGGAAAGAAAAGGGAATGATTGTGAGGTAAGGAATGTGGTTAGAAACCACATTCCCTTCAAGATGGAAACATCTTGTGAGATTAGAACAGTGTAAAATTTTTCATTGAATCTGTAGTTTTAGACATCTCGGTTAGTTAAAAGACCACATAGTATGTGGTCTGTTTCAATTATGAATGCCTAGCTAACAGGAAGTTGGATAGGGACTCCTTCTCCCCATGTTCATTCCTCTGACATTTATGAGTATAAAGAGGCTGCTGTATATAGAGAGATACCAAGATTAATATACTATGATTTCCAGTAGCACAAAGGCCTATTTGTGTAATGATGATATAATCAAATTTTAGCTATTTGATATTTAATATACTAGCAAAAGTTTGGAGGAAGAAGTGACCCAAAAACTAAATTTTAAGGGATAAGCAAGAATTTTTCTAAGACTGAGTGCAAACAGAACATTCTAAGCCAAATAAACACTATATGCTATCTTTATATAGGCAATAGCTGTTCAGAGTGAAGGGACTGCTTGTCGTAGTGAAAATCTTTGGGTTCTGTATTTGCTTGTGAGCCTTGTGACTAATGGATTGCATTTGGGTTCCAGCCAGGTAGTCAGCTGTTTTTATTTCAGGATAGCTGTGAGTAAAGCATCTCCTTCCTGAAGTTTCTCCTTCTCTGGGGCAAAAATTGAATACTTCTTTAGCTACCATTTCAAACAGTGTGGGGAAATGTGTGTCCTGGCAAGGGTCCCCAGTAGCCTCCTAAGGGGCAAATTCCCTCAACTTAGTCCTTACCTGAGCTGGCATATAACTTGAACACAGGTGGCTACATCTTCTTTTTAAAACTCTTTTCTTGTCTTTTTCAGCATCTTGTCTTCTTACTTCTCGTTCCTTCTCTTGAACTGTTTCCTGTCATCTCTGTTGATCCCCTTTTCCCTACCCACCCTTTACATGTTGTTATTGCATGGGCCTTGTTCTCGTTTCACAATTTGAACATTATTTTTGCAAAGAGACTTTCACAGGATCCTGCCATTTAGGTCCCCTTAGAAAGTGCTCCTGTAGCAATATGAAGTATTCTTGTCATTACTCATAGCATTTGTTGTTATAAATACATGCTTGATTGCCTGCCTTCTTTGTGGGACAGTAAGCTCCCTGCAGGAGACAGTGTTATTCTGTTAATCATGGCATGTCTAGCATCTAGCCCAGTACCAGATGTTAAGGTACTTGGTAAATTATTCATTCAGTAAATATTTAGTGTGCACACATTATGTTGGCCAAGGAATTCAGTAGTAAATAAAGCAGACAAAAATTCTTGCCCCTATGGAGCTTACTTGTTGAATGAACAAACAAAATCTATATGGTTTCTTGACAAACTTACCTCTCTCATGTCAGCCACTGTGTATAAAGTGATTACTCCCAAATCTGTTTCTCCTCAGACTTCTTTTCTGAATTCCAGGCCTAAGTATCCAAATAGTCTCTTCTGGCCATCTACAATAAATGTTCACCGAACATCTCCAGTGCAGTGTATCTAAAGCTGCACTCACCAAAACCTTTCCTTTATTCTGCATTCCTTATCTTGGTAAATGGGACTGATCACCTGGCTATGTATCTTGTCACCCAAATCATAAACTCTCTTAAATTTCCCTTTGCAACACCTAACACACAGTTTTTACCATTGTTACCTCAGTTTAGACCCCTCTCGTCTAACCTCGACTGCTGCAGCAATCTTCTGACTGGTTGCTTTGATCCATCCTTCATACTCCTACAAAAGGGGTCATTATAAAATGCAAGTTGACTGTAAAACTGAAAAATGTTATACAGGAAGAAAATCCAAACAACTTAGTGTAATAATCAAGATCTGACCCCTGTTCTCTGCAGCCTTTTTGCTCACTTAGCCCTGCTCAAGATCACTTCACCACCCACTGCTAGACTGCTTGCAGTTCTGCTATTAATGTTCATATTGCTTTCACTTCTGTAAGCCTTTCTTCCTGATGATCTCTGGTCCTTCCTACCTGATGCATCTGTACTTCTTTTTCAAAATTCATTTCCTTAGTCATCTCTGGAGCCTTTCCTTACTACCCCCTCCCTTGCCTCTCTCAAATATGGTGAAGGTGACTACTCACTTCCACTTTTTAGAAAAATTCTCCACTGTAACCTGTTTATAAATAAATGTCTTTTAGCCTGTATTATTTGTTTAAATCTTTCTTGAAGCCCAGTAATGTGTATATTTTCTTTTTTAATCATAGCTATCATTTCTGGAATATGTATTTATACCTGGCACTATGTTAAATACCTTTCATTTATTATTTCATTTATATTCATAGTTGCCCTATGAGGTGAGATAGGTAATATTGTCCTCACATTGCAGAGGAGGAGACCAGGCAACTTCCTTCTCAAAGTTAGTCATTAGTAACTACTAGACTCTGGATGTGAGCCAAGAATATGTGTTACCCAAATCTGGACTGCATTTGTCTTGCTTATGCCTATTATGTAGCATTCGATAATGTTTATTACATGACCGGAAAAAATCTTTTTACAAAACTTTTTTAAAAATTGTGTTCTAGATGAAGGTTTACAGAGTGAATTAATTTATAATTAAACAGATAATACACATATTGTTTTGTTAAATTACTTGCCAATCCCATGACATGTCAACGCTCTCTCCTTCTCAACCTTGGGTTCCTTGTTATCAGCTTTCCTGTCCCCTACTGCTGTCCTGTCCTTGCCTCTGGGCTTGTGTGCCGTTTTAGTGTAGTCTCATTTTATGTACCTGTCTACAGGACAGTTCTACTCTGACCTGTAGGGTCGCTGTGAGTTAGAGTTGACTTGACAGCACTGGGTTAGTTTTTTGGAGTGTAATCTTTGGCTGAAGGGTAAACCTCTGTAGTGACTTCAGTACTGAGTTAGAAGGGTGTTGGGGCTGTACTCTCAGGGTTTCTCCCATCTCTGTCAGACTAGTTAGTCTGTTTTTTTTGTTTTGTGAGTTAAATGTGTTCTATAGTTTTCTCTACCTCTATCTAGCACCCTCTATTGTGATCCCTGTCAGAGCAATCAGAGGTGGTAGCCAGGCACCATCTAGTTGTGCTGGCTTCAGTCTGATAGAGTCTGTGATATTTGTGGTCCGTTAATCCTTTGGGCTAATCTTTCCCTCATGTCTTTGGTTTTCTTCATTCTTACTCCAGACAGGGTGGGACCACTGGAGTGTCGTTATAAAGCTGGTCACAAGCTTTTGTAAGATCCTCCAAACACTGCTCACAAAGCAGGATGTAGAACATTGTCTTTATAAACTGTATTATGTCAATTGTCCTATAAGACTGTGCTCACCAGCCCTCACCCTAGTAATTTGATCCTTCATGAAGTTTGGATGTATCTGTAAAGCTTCCACGACCTTGCCTTGATCAAGTTGTCCTTATATCTCCAGTATTGTTTACTGCCTTCCCCTTCACTAAAGCTGGCACTTAGCTATGGTCTAGTTAGTATTTTTTCCCTCCTCAACCCCTCTTCTGCTTTGTAACTATTGAAGATTATTTCTTTCAGTGTATAAACCTTTTCATGAGTTTTTATAATGGTGTTCTTATAACAGCATTTGTCCTTTTGTGATTGACTTACTTCACTCAGCATGATGCCCTCAACATTCATCTATGCTGTCAGATATTTTGCAGATTCATCATTGTTCTTTGTTTTTGGGTATATTCCATGATGTGTGTGTACCACAGTTTTTTTAATCCATTCTTCTGTTGATGAGCATGTATGTTGTTTCCATCTTTCTGCTGTTGTGCACAATGCTGCAGTGAATGTGGGTGTACGTTTGTCTATTTGTGTGACACCTCTTATTTCTCTAAATATATTCCAAGGAATGGAATTGCTGGAACATGTGGTATTTCTGTTTCTAGCTTTTTAAGGAAGCATCATGTCAGTTTACAGGCCTTTTTTGCTGCCTTGGTTGTACCTCTTCTTGGCTCAAAGGTCAAGTTGTGGTTAGTATGTCATCACATCTTAATAACAGTTTATCATTGAATGCTTCAGTTTCCACTTCTCCCGTGATAACTTGTGTTGGAAATTGGAAGGTGAGAAGAGGCTGAGTAATAGTATAAAAAAAGCTGTTTATCATCATTAAAACAAAAATACAGTTTCTACCCAAACTTTGTGTTTAAATTTTAAATACATAAAAAAATTACCAGAATATTGCAGGGACCCATCATATAACCTTCATTTAGAGTCCTTATTTGTTAATGTTTTCCTATATTTGCTTTCCCTCATTGTCATCAGCTGGTAATCAATCAAATGTTTAGCTCTTGATGTCATCTTGCATAATACTAATTTCTATTTGCTATTGTTTCAAGACTTTTTCTTTTAAGAGATTATGATGATACTGGTTTTCTGAGTGCACATGTGCTAGTTGGATAGTGATATACAGAATAATCCAGTGTGTTAAATGCATATCATGGGTTGATGCACACCTCCCCTTGGGTTTGATTTTCTGCATCTGCTCGTCATCCGGGATTGAGTTAAATATGTCTTCTCTTTCACTGTAACCCCTCCCTGAACCAATCAGTGCAAAGGGTAGTTTACCCACATTTTCCTGTCATAAATCTCTCTAGATGGAGGAATGAAGTCTCACTCTGCGGGGGGAAAAATTAGTAAAGATAGGTCTGCCTGTTTTTATGTTCTTCCGTATAGCATGTGTTTAAAGGAATTTGCCTATAATTCGTCTTCAAATGCTGACATTTAACTCTTAGGCTATATAATTGTGCTGGCTTTTTCATGAATAAAATTCATATTCTGTATCCAGGTTAATATGTTCACCTACTATAAACATTACTGCCTATGGTAACAGCTAGAATAAAACAATTATTATATATATGTGTGGTACCTAACAGAGACTCCTAGGGCCACCACAAATTATTCCTGTCTTTTAGAGCTTGCTAGAAGTATAAAAAAAATATAAAACTAAGCTAGTGTAACACAGGCTAAGTTGAATTTGAAAACCTATTATTTATATCACTGTTTATACCACTGTTATTGTTGTCTTTTAAGATACTGTATATTCAGACAAGTTCTCTAATTAATGTATTCTCTGACTTTACTCACCTGTTCTTTTGCTGAGAACCAGCTCCTGTTCTCTAAGCCATCTCTGGTTCCCGTGTGTGTGTGTGTGTGTGTGTGTGTGTGTGTGTGTGTGTGTTAAAGGTTAATAATGAAAATAATGAAGTAATCACTTATTTATGCAGTCATGATTGGCAAAACTTATTAGAACAGGAATCTGCCCAGAAGCAGTGATTAAACTGAAATGTTAAGGAGCATTGAAACCTGCCACCCCTTTTCTTTTTTCTAAATTTTATTTTGCTGTTGTTGCTGAGAATATACACACCAAAACGTATACCAGTTCAACAGTTTCTACGTGTATCCTTTAGTGGCATTGACTACACTGTTTGAGGTATGCAACCTTTCTCACCCTCCTTGTCTGAGCTAATGTGAACTCACAACCCCCTAAGATTCCTGTCTAGTTTTCTGAGTGGCTGTTGTCAATTTGAACTCATATAGACAGTTCTTAAAAGAGCGTAATGCTCAAGGCAGACCTTTTTATATAGTTAGGGTAAAAACTAGTTTTCAGTTTTAAGATGACATCAGGGAATATTTTTGGTTTAAGATTTAAAGGTTATCTCAGAGCAGTAATTCCAGGAGTTCATCAGCCCTCCATGGCTCTAGAAGTTCTAGCATCCATGAGAAATTCTCCCATGGAATCTTTGCTCAAAATGTGCTCAAAATAATGAAGTAATCACTTATTTATGCAGTCATGATTGGCAAAACTTATTAGAACAGGAATCTGCCCAGAAGCAGTGATTAAACTGAAATGTTAAGGAGCATTGAAACCTGCCACCCCTTTTCTTTTTTCTAAATTTTCTAAATTTTTTAAATTTAGAAAAAAGAAATGGTAGCCAGGCACCATCTAGTTCTGCTGGTCTCATGGTAAAAGAGGCAGTTGTTCATGGAGGCAATTAGCCACATATCTATACATTCCTCTTGTTCATGAATCTTTTCTGTTACACCAAGTGAATGGAGATCAATTGTTGTGCCTTGGTGGCTGCTTGCAAGCTTTTAAGAACCCAGGCATTATGCAATGAACTAGAAAGCACTACACATATTATCAAGCCAATTAACTGGGATGTCCCATGGAGCCATAACTCTAAACCTCCAGCCAAGGAACCAAATCCCATGAGGTGTTTAGTTTTATATAGGCAGCCTCAAAAAATACCTTTTTTTGTCTTTGCTGTATGTATGGTACCATGTTCCTTTCCCCAATTCAAATTTTTACAGGTATACAAGTTATTAACAGCAATTACAATAACTGGCTATGCAACCCTACCCTTAATGGATGCAATGTTCACGTTACTGTTAACTCCCCTTTTCTTCATCCCTCCTGCCCCTGGTAATTGTAATAAACTTCGGCTTCTATGTATTTGGCTTTTCTTGTCTTCTTATATGAGATCATGTAGTATTTGTCTTTCTGTGATTGGCTCAGCATAATGTCTTCAAGCTGTATCCACACTGTTGTTTTTGTTGTTGTTAGATGCTATCTAGTCAGTTCTGATTCATAGCAATCCTAGGCACAACAGAATGAAACACTGCCTGGTCCTGCGCCGTGCCCACAGTCATTTATACTTGAGCCTGTTGTTACAGCCACTGTGTCATTCCATTTCATACACTTTATTCTACCAAGCATCATATCCTTCTCCAGGGATAGGTCCTTCCTGATATAACATATCCAAAATATGTAAGATGTAGTCTTGCCATCCTTGCTTGTAAGGAGCACCCTGTTTGTACTTCTTCCCAGAAAGATTTGTTTGTTCTTTTGGCAGTCCATGATATATTCAGTGTTTTCTCCAACACCACAATTCAAAGGCGTCAATTCTTCTTCAGTCTTCTTTATGCATACATATGTTGCGGCTGAAAGTACCATGACTTGGGTCAAGTGCACCTAAGTCTTCAAGGTGACATCTTTACTTTTCAATACTTTAAAGAGGTCTTTTGCTACAGATTTTCCCAATGCAGTGAGTACATCTTTTGATTTCTTGAATGCTGGGTATTGATTGTCAGTCCAGGTAAAATGAAATCCTTGACAACCTCAGTCTTTTCATTTATCATGATGTTGCTTTTTGGTCCATTTATGAGGAATTTTGTTTCCTTGATGTTGAGGTATAATCCATACTGAGGACTCTGGTCTAAGATCTTCATCAGTAATTGTTTCAAGTCCTTTTCACTGGCAACAAATGAGGTTGTGTTTGTGTCATCTGTATAGTGCAAGTTACTAATGAGTCTTCTTCCCATCGTGATGCCTCGCCTTCTTTATGTGTATATATGAGGTCAGACACTTAAGTTTGTGAACTCATCCTAGAAAAAGTGCTACATACTTCATTGCTGAATATTACTGTAATCACCTTCAAAGTACTCCCCATGAAAGCTGTGCACTGATGCCAGTGTGTAGTCTACCCTTCAAAGCACCTTTGGAGCTCTTTTGGCTTTTCTGGAATGGCCATCAGAGCTTTTGTTGTATGAGGTCTGACAGTTAACTTCATGAACTCATCCTAGAAAAAGTGCAGCATACCTCATTGCTGAATATCACTATGGTCACCTTTGAAATACTTCCCTTGGGAAGCTATGCACCGAGCCAATGTGTAGTACATCCTTCAAAGCACTTTTTCCAGGATGAGCTCATGAACTTAATTGTCAGACCTCATACAATGTAAGCTCCGATGGCCATTCTAGCAAAAGAGTTTTAAAATTGCTTTGAAGAGTGGACTAGGTGCTGGCATCAGTGCACAGCTTCCCAACAGGAGTACTTTGAGGACCACGGTTATATTCAGCAAAGAGTATGCAGCAGTTTTTCTAGGATGAGTTCACGAACTCACGAACTAAATTGTCAGACCTCATAATCCAGTTGCTCAGCATTGAGATTATAAAGTATGACAAAAGGATACAACCATGACCCACACCTTTCCTGACTTGAAACTATGGTATCCCCTTGTTCTGTTTGAGTGACTCCTCTTGATCCATGTACATTCCTTATGAGCATAATTAAGTGTTCTAGAATTTCTGTTCTCTGCAATGTTATCCACAATTTGTTATGATCCACACTGTCAAAAGCCTTTGCATAGTCAGTAAAACGCAAATAAGCATCTTCCTGTTATTATCTGCTTTCAACCATCTGGCATCAGGAATGATATCCCTGGTTCCGTGTCCTCTTCTCCTTCTGTTCTGAATTTCTGGTAGTTCTTTGTCAATAATGTACTGCAGTCACTTCTGAATGATATTTAGCCAAATGTTACTTGCATATGATATTGTTTTATAGTTTCTGCATTTGATTGGATCACCTTCCTTGGGAATAGGCATAAATATGGATCTTTACTTGGCCAACTTACTGGGAAAGATCTGTATGTTTGAAGACTTGAAGTCTGAGTTAAGGGAAGGCTTCATCTGTCAGCTCTGGAGGAAGGTCCTTGTCTCTTTTGAATTTCCACTACTGGGCGGTCTTCATGTGACTTGGCATTTCTCTTCCCCCATTTCTACTTCTCTGGCTTACTTGATTAATTGCCTTTATATCTGAGAAGAGATTTATTTAAGACAGAGTCTATACTAATTTTGTTGATTAATGTAAGAAAGGAAAACCATTTCCAAATGAGATTATAACACAGGTGTAGAAGTCAGGATTTACAACACCTATTTTTGTTTGACACAATTTAGTCCATAACAGCAGTTCAGCATCATTCTTTTGCATGTAACTTCATTTATTTTTATTATGATAAAATACGCACAACATGAATTTGCTGTTTTAACCATTTTCAAGTGTATGTCTCATGGTACTAATCACACAGTATTTTTTAGCCAGATGCTTTAACCATCACCACTGCTTGTTTCCAAGATTTTTTTTATCACTCCAAACAGAAACTCTACATTGTTTAGGTATTCCACATCCCTATTCCCACCTCCCCCTCAGCCTCTGATAACTACTAATCAACTTTTCTTCTTTATGGATTTGCCTGTTCTATATATTTCATATACACAAACTCATACAAGATGTGAGTTTTTGTGTCTGGCTTCTTTCACTTAGTGTAATGTTTTCAAGTTTCATCTGTGTGCTAGCATGTATCAGACGTTCATTTTTTTTTATGGCTGAGCAATAATATTTAGTTTTATATAACTATATTGCACCGTTTATCCATTCATGTGCTGATGGACACTCAGGTGGTTTCCGTCTTTATGAATAATGCTATACAGTGAACACTGGTGTTCACGTATCTGTTTATGTACTTGCTTTCAGTTCTTTTGTGTATAAACCTTGAAGTGGACTGCTGGTGATATGATAATTCTGTAGAGCCCTGGTGACAAAATGATGAGAGCTTGGCTGCTAACCAAAAGGTCAGCAGTTTGAATCCACCAGATATTCCTTGGAACTCCTATGGGTCAGTTCTGCTCTGTCCTGTAGCATTGCTATGAGTCAAAATCGATTCAATGGCTGCTGGTTTTTTATTTGTTTTGCTTTTAATGTTAATTGTATGTTGAACTTGATGAGGAAACACTAAACGCTTTTCACAGCAGCTGAACAATTTTACAGTCCCACCAGTCAGTGAAGGTTTTAATTTTAACACGTGTATGATTTCCAAATATTTTCTCTCATGCTATTGCTTGTCTTTTCATTTTCCTCATGTCTTTTGTTGCATAATTTTTTTCAACACAATTTTGTTGTTGTTGTTGTTCATGATTTTCATGTTATATCTAAAAACCTATTGCCAAACACAGGGTTCTGAAGGTTTGCCTCTGCGTTTTCTTCTCTAGAAGTCTTATGGGTTTTGCTCTTATAGTTATTTAGATCATTGATTTACCTTGAGTTAATTTTCATATGTGGTCATTAACATTTGTTTTTATTTAGCTTCAAAGACTTGAGAAAGAAATTTCTCTTTAAATCAGAGGAACATTACTACTGTCTTTGTGAATTAATTTTTTACAGTTCTTTTTGGAATATGTGCTGTGTTCATATGAAAAGTTTACATCCACGTGCTCTCACCAAATATGGTTGCATTTTTTCCTCTAGTTTTTTAATTGGAATCTGAAGGCAGTACTGATAGATACAGTAGGAATCAGTTTTTAAAGTGTTTTTCCTTAATTTGCAGTCTCACCTCTTCAGCTGCAATATAGAGAATGCCAAGAGCTTTTAAGCCTCTATCAGAAATATCTATCAGAACAGCAGGAGAAGCTCGCTATGTCACTGTCAGAACTTGGTGCTGCTAAAATGCAGGAGCAACAGGTAAGCATCTCCGTTCTTCACTGTTCTTCAATCTGTCAGTAAGATGTTGGAAGAGTTATTTTCCTTTTCCTTTGTTTCACAGTGTATTTTAAAACACGTAAACAGAGTGTGGTGTCTTTGACCTCACTCTTTCTTTTTCCCTTTCCTTTTCCTGGTGCCCGGAAGTCAGGAATGATTACTTGAAGTAGGCTGTGGGTCAGTGGGAAAGCTCCTGGTTATATGAAAGCACAGTAGAAATGGTAAAGAGAACTCAGTGCTCTGTGGCTTAATGAAAAAAATCAGATATGCTGCTCTAGAAAGCATAAATAAACTTTTCCTAACTAATATTTACTTTTTTTAGAACAACAAAAGTAAAAATTGGAATATTTTACATGCTAGTGTATATGTATGTATGTATTAATCATGCAAATATGAGTTCTTTGTGTAGAGACATTTATATACATATCACCAAATGATATTTATTATACAATTAAGTGAATGCACAGAACCATTTGTGATATCAAAAGTGATACCTCTTGCCCCCTGACAACTGATATTTGATGTCTTTTTTATATGCATATGAATTTAAATCTTCGAATAGATCAAGGTAAGCTTTCTATGTTGAAACATTGTTGAAAGAACTGAAAAGTGGAGTCCAACTCATTCATAGGAAGTGCCAAATCAGGGCATGTCTTATCTTCCTCTTTCGAATGGTGTCATTTCTTGAGATCAGACTTTAGGGTTTTCTCTAGCCCTTCTGTAGAACACTATTACTGTTCAACCTAGAGACTGATATCTCAGAATGAGTGAAGAGTTTTGGCCAAGGGCACTCCAGTTTTGAATCTAAAGTTCACACATGTGAAAAAATAATAGCAGTTTTCTAAGGTCACAAAAATTTCAAGAAATGATCAAAGTATGCTTTCTTAGTCACCTGGTAGTGCTCCAACAGAAAATACCATGAGGAGAAACTTTATTTGTCACAGTCTGGTAAGCCACAAATCCATTAACAAGTTACAAGTCCATTCAACAGGAGAAGTTATCACAGTCTGGTCTAAGTCCAAGTTCAGGGAGAGCATCTCAACACAGGAACCTCAGGTCCAAAGGACATTCTCTGCTCTCTTGGTGGTATGAGGTTCCCAACTTCCTGTGCTGACTTCTCTCACTTACGTCCCACAAGCTTGTAGCTTTAGTCCTGCCTCACCAACACAGCTGCTGCCCATTCTCCACTGTCACTATCACAGAGGCAGGACTCATGACACATGGGAGGAATGGCACTGGGACTCATAGCCAAGTCAAATCAATACATACATTTTGCGGGGGGAGACAGAATTTTCAAGAAATGATCAAAGTATGCCTACCCTGTTTTTGGTCTTTTTAAAAACTATGTTTTATAAATAACATGTCGTAACTCTGTATATATAAAAACTAAACTCGGGAGTCAGTCTTTAGGCGTGGTATAAGCCCCCACTGACTCCATTTACTTGTAAGTAAAATAAACTTGTGGACTTTCACTCAAAAGACAATGAAAAACATAAAAATTAAATTTAAAATAAAATAACTAAACTCTCACAGCCACAAAGAATTGTCCTTATGTTTACAAGAAAGAAGGGTTTTCTTTTTTTCGTTTTCTATTTTTATTTTTTAGAACGAGCTAAGTTTTATTACACTTTTTCCCTTTTCCTTTGATAGGGTCAGATGTTCTTTTCCTTTTTAAAAAAAACAGGTTTATAAATGCTATGCAGTTCTTTTTTTACTTTAGCTTTTAAACGTATAATTTAATAACTTTGTGAAAAGATCTTATGCTCTGTTTTAATTAAAGTGCCATTTAACCACACAAATAGACCATGTCATTGATGACAACAGGATCCATCTTGAGTATACAGTGGACACACTCTTCACAGATGCATACAACCGGTGATTCGGGTCTTGTTCCCAATAATGCTTAAGGCCTGAGTGCTCTACCCTGTTTATCTGCATTGTAATTTGAAATATTTTCCTTTGTTGTATTTTCTGAAAAGCTAGGTTGTAAAATGAGAGGGAAGAAAGTGAAGCTTATTTTAATTGTTTATATGAGTTTCCCTTGCCATTTTGAAAACATGATGTGGCTCATGCCCGTTGCTAGAGAAACTCTGGTTAACAGTGGTTAATTGCTATCTGTGTCTGCTAACCAAAAGGTCAGTAGTTCAAGTCTTATAGGTGCTTACTGGAAACTCTGTGGGGCTGTTCTACTCTGTTCTTTTAGGGTCGCTATGAGTTGGAATTGACTCGATGGTAGTGAGGTTTTTTTTTTTTTAAAACAAAATGGTAGTTTGAAGATCAGGTTTCTTACATTTGAGCTCTCATTCCCAGTTTGTCCCTGCATGGCACAGTCGTGTTTAGGAGGCATACAGCAGAAGGGCATCCCACTTTGCAAGGACATGAGAAGAGAGTGGGAGGGGCCTGTCAATGCCAGTATAAGTGCAATCTTACATCCTTAAGGATAGAGGCTGAGTCAAGAAATGGTCTTCAGGGGACTCGGTACACATCTAGGTAAAGAGGCGTAACTTTTTCTGTTTACTTCCATAATTTGGGGAAATAAACTTTCTTAGATGTTAGTATTTTGTGTTTAAGCTCATGATTTCTTGGAAGCTTCCCTAGAGCATCATAGTTAAAATTGCTTCCCTTAACCTTAACCTCTAGGGGAAAAACTAAAACAATAACAAGTACTAAAATGAAAACATTGGCTGAGTGTGTGGAAAGTATATACCCTCAAAAGAAGGACTGCTTTGAATTATCATTTTGACTTATTCATGAGAATATTGTAAAATCATGTTTTCAGGGAGTACTTACTGTTCAAGGTTTAAATTATGTCTTATATACATTGAACAGGAAACTGAGAATTGAAGGCCACTTGTAGATTCTGCAATTTGAAGCTAAAGAAGGAAAACAAATTTTATTCTGGATACAAAGTGGAGACAGTTACCTTGTGTTACCAAGGTGTCTGGTTTGTTCTTTGTGACAGGCTTCTCTAAGCTGAGCCAAGTAAAAGCACTTTCTCTTTTTTCCTCAAGGGAGGTGGGTGAAATCTGTTGATAGGCCACTTACTGGCAGGAAGGGCATCTTTGTGAAGCCTCTGAACAAGAATGGGAAAACTGACTTGATTTTCTTTACCTTCCCCCACTTACCTTTCGTGAAGTGTTTTCTTTATGTGCTCTGAAACAGATTGTGCCTATCTCTGTCATAATACTTTTCTTGTTGTTTTGTAAAAAATGTTTATTCATCCTTTTCACTCTTCAAGCTTTTGTGAGGACAGGCATCGGTGTTGCTCTTCCAACCTTCCACAAAGTTACTTTTTCCATAATTATTTGTCTCATGTTTCCTAATGTAGATGTGGGTTAAAAGCTCCCTGGGTACCCAAAATATGTTAAAGAGAAGTCATTGCTGAGTGCATGTTTTGATACCTCTGAGTGGTTTCTTATACCAGTCTCAATAGTTTTATTAAGAGTTTTTGTAGTGCTTAGGGCCACAGAGTTTGGGGCTCATTTACTGTTCTGTGACTATTTTTGTGCATTGGTTAAATATGTTTGGTTAACAACAATATATAAACATGTGGTACTAAATCCCCTACCATTTTAATTTTGTCTAATTTTATGTATTTTAATATGTATTTATTATAAAGTATGTTTTCATTCTGTAATACTAAGTTATTTTCAAGTCGCAGACACTAGTTTTTATAAGAAGCCCTAGATTTTACTGGCAGTCCAGAAGCATCACCATACTGTCCAGAGGTATTCTAATTGACAAACTAAATCAAAGAAGATACATCATGCGCTTTGGATAGCTGTAACATAATGTCTGGCTAAAATGTGTGATTAAGCTCACAGATAAAAAGTTTGTGTTTTCTTAGGACTTACAGGACTAGTCACATTAAGTTTGATTCTGGATTGTGATTTAAAGAAGATCCCATAATAGACAATATCTAGTTTCTTGCCAATAGTCTTTTCATATTCAGCCTACATCCTGTAAGACTCGTTTGTTTGCTTCATTTAGTCCCTTGTGTACATATATATGATATATTGATTTACAGTTTCCAGTTATTTGTCACCCTTCCTGTAGATGATTATGTCTCCCTACATCTTGCCACGTGATCTTTGTGCCTTCCTGTTGGAGAAGTTCATTTTCCTACTGCGTTAATGTCAGATGGGTTAGTGAAATCACTGCTTCTGTTCTGCAAGCAACTTTAGAGCCATTTCCATTTTCACTGAGGTCGTTTTCTCTTTACTATGAAAATGGAAAGATGTGTGTCAGGATTGTGTCCTTTCATCATAGCTTTACAGTGTGTATGCTGAGCAAATAATCCGACAAGCTGGGCTATTAACTACCTGTGTTATGCGGATGACACAGCTCTGTTTGCTAGAAGTGAAGAGGTTTTGAAACTATGATAGATGAAAGACCACAGCCATCAGTATATGTTGCACTATAACATCAAGAAAACAAAACTAGGCCAGTAAGCAGCATCATGGTAAGGGGAGAAAGGATCGAAGTTGTTAAGGATTTCATTTTACTTCGTTCCACAACCAACACCCATTGAAGCAGCAGTCAAGAAATGAAAAGACACATTGCATTGGGAAAAACCTGCTTCAAAGGACCTCTTTAAAGTATTGAAAAGTAAAGATGTTACTTTGAATACTAAGGTGTGCCTGACCCAAGCCATAGTATTTTCAGTTGTGCCATATGCATCTGAAAGCAGGACAATGAATAACAAAGACAAAAGAAGAGTTGATGCCTTTGAATTGTGGTGTTGGAGAAGAATACTGAATCTGCTATGGACTGCCCAAGAACAAACAGATCTGTCCTAGAAAAAGTACAACCAGAGTGTTCCTTGGAAGCAAAGATAGGGAGACTGTGTCTTACATACTTTGGACATATTGTCAGAAGGAATCAGTCCCTGGAGAAGGACATTATGCTGATAGAGCAGAGAGTCAGGAAAAAAATAGGAAGACCCTCAACAGGGTAGAATTGACATGGTGGCTACAATGATGGGCTTAAGCATAAAAACAACTGTGGGCATGATGCAGGACTGGGTGGTGTTTCATTCTGTTGTGCATAGGGTCACTATGAGTTAGAGTTAACTTGGCAACACCTAACAGCAACAACAAAGTAACGTATCCCAAGTAGGAACTGAT
Source organism: Heterohyrax brucei (assembly GCA_028571685.1). Classification (NCBI taxonomy): domain Eukaryota; kingdom Metazoa; phylum Chordata; class Mammalia; order Hyracoidea; family Procaviidae; genus Heterohyrax; species Heterohyrax brucei. The sequence continues at coordinate 46,731,242 of CM053152.1, forward strand.
CATCTAACTTGAATCCTAGAAAGAAAAAAGTGGAGTAGAGCCTCAGCCAACTTGTAATGTGCATGAAAAACTTTTGTTGTTGAAAGCCGTGGATATATTGAGTCACTTGCTCTAACTAGCATAGTCTTTCCTATGTAATTAAAACTTCTTCATGGACAGGACTGGGTCCTTATTTATTTATTTATTAATCTCCACAACAAACAAGTAAACAAACACAACCTCATTGCCTTCATTACTGGTAGTGGACCTGTTGGATAGAGTAGAACTGCCACACAGTGTTTCCTTACAGGGATTGGCTTGTGGATTCAAAGTGCCTGCATTTTGATTAGCAGCTGAACACTTAGCCAGTGACCTGCCAGGACTCCAATTTTTGTCTCCACTTACCCTATATGAGAATTCCCTTCTGTAACATGTATTTACTTCAGTATTCTCAGTTGTGAGATGGAAATAATAATACCTACCTCATGGAGTTGTTATGAAGATTAGATGACATTGTGTTAAATGAGATCCACAGGTTGCACTATGGACAGACCCTGAGGTTTAGAAGCTTACTCACTAAATAATTTGTTTTTTCTGTCCATTCAACACATAAACACGCAGAGAGCTTAAAACCTTCATTAAACATTTGTGTCTTGGGGATCAAACTTCTGGAATATCAAAGTGACAAGTCTGGCAAATCTGTTTCTAAAAACAATGCTAAAGCTAGATAAGTTTGTCAAAAGGAAGGATTTCAAGAGACTGGAAATCCACCAAAGGCAAACAACAAATTGAAAAGCATCTGTTCAAGAATAACAATTGAGCCTCAGGTAAGAACAAAGGGAGCCTGTGGTGTTTTTACCTTGGACTGCTTCATTCCTACCTCTATCTCTGTTCATGTGTTTTGTTGTTTTTTTTTTTACCAACCTGGAGCAAGCTATAAAAAGTAGCAACTTCACTGCAAAGAGAGATAATTTGATTTTGAGCAGAGCATAGAGATAACACATGCCTCTGAGCATTGTCTAAGACAGTGCGGATCTTGTCAACAAGGGAATAGTCAGCATCGCAGCTGGCTTGAGTTTGCCATCTGGTTGGGGAAAGCATCATGTTAGCAGGCTAGCCAGAAATTTAACAGGGAGATTGGGAGAATGAGAGAGCTATACAGGGCCTTGATAAGTTTCCACATAGTTTTGGCTTTCTGGAAGAATTCATGCATGCTTAGGGCTCCACGTGCATGCAGAATAGACCAGAGAGTATACTAACTAACCATACATTCCTGGTATAATATGTATCCTGGTGAACATAGAAAAGAGACAAGAGAGGGTGTAATAGAAGATAAAAACTGAAGTGTGTGAATTGTCTAAACTTGAATGCATTTTCCAGCCGACACTCTTCTTCAATTAGCAGAAAGTAAAAAGTTGACTGGTTCATGTGTTTGGGTACTACCTCTGTGCAAACATTGTCTGACCAATAAACTATACAGGGTAGCTTATAAGAAGCTAGTCTAAAAAAAAAAAAAATGAAGATTAAAAAGGTAAGAAGAATTTAAAAAGAATATTCAGCAGGAAAGTTAGTGGCCATATGATTGGGAAGACAGATTGCTTAGAACAGGTACAGACATGTCACTAAACAAACAAAAAATAACATCGACAACAATCCAGAGAGGAGAATCAGAATCCAGAGTTACTACATTATATTATTTTAAATGTCCAATTATCAACAACAGTAAAAGTGTTTTCTTAAAAAAAAAGGATAACCTGAGGAGTTCAGATATTGGATGTACAAAGACTTCAAAGCAGAAATTATAAATATGGTTGAAGAACTAAAGAAAATCTGAAGAATTAGAGGAAATTATGACAACAATAATTCATCCAATAAAGATTCTCAGTAAAGAGTTAAAAAAAAAGAAAAAGAAAAACCCTAATGCAAATTCTAAAGTTGAACGTACAATAGATGAAAAATTCACTAGAGGGGCTCAACAGTGCGTTGGAGATAATGTATTTGAATTTTCAGAAGAATCAGTGAACTTGAAGATAGATAATTATTTGGTACAATCTTACAAGTCTCATGGTAGTTGAAAACCAAATCAACACTGTAGACATGTATCTATTATTATCTTAATGATTTTTCAAATTGATTCATAATTGGCTCTCAGTTTACAGTTTTATATATGCTTTCATATTCCACTAATATTTTTCAAACAAAAAAATTTCAGTGCCAGTGTTAAACTGATAATATTATACTAATTACACTTTATGTGTTCTGTGCATTAGATGTTAAAAGTATATTCAGCAATTTATATTTATGGTCATTCTTTTTGGGACCAAGGCCGTTGGGCCTTGTATCTGACTATTCAACACTGGTTCTCAATCCTAGGCCTCAGAAAGCTGTTTATTTTGTTCATTTATTCAAATATATTGTGGCCTTAGGGCTGTACCATGTTTCATAGGGTATCATGTGATAAGAAAGAGATTCTGGTACTAAGAAAATTATCTCAGCCAAAGTGTGAATGAATTTTCTCTCTCAAAGTCATGATTTGGAAACATTTCTCTGTGTTCAGTATTCTAATTTGGGGGTTGACGGTGATGTGCAAATGGCCACATTAGTGGTACTGAATTTTGCAGAGTTAGCATCAACCTGCTGAGATTAGAAGTCTGAATGGAAAAGAAAAGAATCTGGCCATTTTCTCATATGACATTGACACCATCACTACTGTCTGTTGGTACTCTTCGAAGTTAAGCATTGATTAAAAGACCAAGGTACCATATGGGAAAAGTCCTAAGTTCCTTGTTCCTCATTCTGGATGGGAATAGTGACATTAATAAATCAGTCATTACTGACAAAATAATTTGACTGATATCCTTCAGATAAACAGGTAATATCTCAGGAAATGTGTTTGATAGCATTTTTTACTTATAGAATCATAATGTCTCATAATTTGGGTTGTTAACTAGTGTCATAAAACAATATGTGTATTAACTCTTTCATGAGAAACTAGTTTGTTCTGTAAACTTTCATCTAAAGTACAGTGAAGAAAGATTTTTAAAAAATTCACTTTATTTTCATTCAGATATCTGTTAATTAAATTTAAGACATGTCTGCAGTCTGATTTTTATAGTCCTTATTACTCAGTGTACCAACTGTCTGTTATTTTGCCTTACTATGTTGACTTACATGTTTCTATAGTGTTAGGATCTATGCCATCAGTATATTAAACACCAGCAGAGTCACCCATGCTCCACAGGTTTCAGTAGAGCTTCTAGACTAAGACAGACTAGGATGAGAAGCCTGACAACATACTCACAAAAAATTTGACAGTGAAAACCTTAAAGACAGCAACCAAATATTGTTCAATAGGGTGGTGAAAGATGAGCCTGTTAGGTTAGAGAGCGCTCAAAATACAATTGGCGAAAAGCTCCCTCATCAAAATAGAGTTGACCTCTAAGATCTCAGTTTGCAGGTGGCACACTCAAAATGAGAAGTAGCAGCTGTAATTGGAAGGCTACAGAAATGAAATGGGACAGTTGAAAATTCAGTACTATAGGCACTGGTATTTTGAATCTAGATGAATTTTAACTCCTACAGCATGGTCTACTATGCCAAGAACAACAAACTGAAGAGGAACAATGTAGTATTCATCACCAAGGGACATTTCAAGATCTATTCTAAAGTACAGTATGGTCACTGATAAGTTGATATTGAACACCTACAAAAAACTGGTTATTATTCAAAATTATGCACCAGCTTCAAATGAGAAAGGAAGAATTTGAAGATTTTTTTATGAACTGCTACAGTCTAAAATTGATCAAACATGTAATCAAGATGTGTTGATAATTACAGATGATTGAATGTAAAAGTGGAAAACAGAGAAAAAAGATCAGTAGTTGGAAAATATAAACTTGGTGGTAGAAACAACGCAAAGCCAGTGATTTAATCATCAGAAATACTTTTTCAGTAGCACAATCGATGATTATACACAGAGCTCACTGGACCAGTGAACTACACAAAAATCAGATTAACTACATCTGTGGAAGGAGATGATGGAGAGGCTCAATATCATCAGTCAAGACAAAGCCAGCGGCCAACTGCAAGGCAGATTGTTAATTGCTCATGTACAAGTTAAAGCTGAAGCTGAAGAAAATCAAAGCAAGTTCACAATAGCCAAGTACAACCTTGAATACATCCCAGCTAAATTTTGGAGAGGATGGAGAAGAGGGGACAGGAAATTTTTAAGAGGCTATGACATGTATAGAACAGAAAGGCTGTCACCAGGCAAGAAGAGCAGTAGAAGCTGCACAAATTTAAACTGAGTTGTACACTTTCACTCCATCACAATAAAAAAAATAGATTTGATACATTAAACACTAATAGCCAAAGCCCAGAAGTATTGTGGGAAAACATCAAGGATGTCATACAGGAAGAAAATGAAAAGTCATTAAAAAGACAGGAAAGAAGGAAAAGACCAAATGAATATCAGATGAGACTGAAATTTGCTCTGAAGGGTAGAGTAGCTAAAGTGAATGGAAGAAATGACAGAGTAAAAGAATTGGTTTCAAAGAGATGCTCGAAAACACAAAGTATTATAAATGAAATATACAAAAACCTGGAGTTAGAAAACGCAAAGGGAAGAATATGGTGGGCATTTCTCAAGCTGAAAAAACTGAAGAGAAAATTCAGTGCCTTGAGTTGCATTACTGAATGATTCTGTGGGCAGCAAATTGAATGAAATACACCAGCAAGTTGAGTGGAATACACAGTCACTGTACCAAAAAGAATTGGTTGAGGTTCAACTATTTTAGGTGTTAGTACATTATGAAGGACCACTGGTATTGAAGAAAGAAGTTCTCAAGCACATGTAGAGTATTGTTCAGCATGGACTGTCTATTAGACTGCAAAACAGGATTTAGTACATTTCAAAGGTTTCAATCATGCAAGGAATATTCTCTGACAACAATGGAATGAAATTTTAAAAGATGAACAGTAGGAGAAGTCTTTAGAAATTCAGTAATATGTGAAAATTAAACAACAAAGTCCTGTGTAATCCATGGGTCTAAGAGGAAATAAGAGAAATAAGCAAATACTTTGAGATGAATAGAAATGAAAACACAACATACAAAACATGAGGTGAAGCTAAGCATTGCTTACAGGGAAATTTACGGTTATAAATATCTTTATTAAAAATGAAGAAAGATTTCAGATTCATAAACTAACCTTCCATCTCATGAAACTAGAAAAAATAGACTAAATTAATCCCAGAATTAGCACAAGAAAGGAAATAGTGAAAATTAGGCAGAAATGAATGAATTAGAGAATAGAAAACATTGCACAAAATTGTTGTTGTGTGTCATTGTGTTGATTCTGGCTTATAGCTATCCTATCTGACCCATGGGATTTCCTAGCCAGCAGCAGACTGCCAGGTCTTTTGTCCTGTGGAGTAGCTAGTGGGTTTGAACTGCCAGCCTTTCAGTTAGTGACTGAGCACTTAACTGTGTGCAACTAGGGCTCTTATACAGAAAATTAACAAAACCAAAAGTTGCTTCTTTCAAAAGATCAATGCAATTGACAAGCCTTTAGCTAGCCTGAGCAAGAAAAAGAGAGAGGAAAGACTGAAATTCCTAAAATAAGCAATGGAAGAGGGGACATTACTGCTGATCATATAAGAAATTAAAGTTTATAAGGTGATAACTGTGAACAAGTGTATAAGAAAAAATTTTAAATGCTAGCAAAATGGACAAATTCTTTAAAGACAGAAACTACTGAAACTGACTTAAGAAATTAAAAAGTTCAATAGACCTATAACAAGAGATGATTTACTAATTAAAAAATCATCTTACCAAGAAAAGATCAGGACCAGATACCTTTGCTGAGGAATTACACAAAATCTTTAAAGAATTAACACCAATATATTACTATATATTTATTAGAAGAGGAAGGAACACTTATCAGTTCATTCTAGGAGGTCAATACTACCTGATACCAAAACCAGACAAAATTATCACAAGGAAAGGCAACCACAAGCCAATATTTCTTATCAATATACACGTAAAAATTCTCAACAAAAATACTAGTAAGCCAAATCCAGTCACTAAGTGAGACTCATCCCAGGAATGCAAAATTGGTTTAAGATCTAAAAATCAATTGATGTCTAATTTGAGATAAACGAGACTCAAAAGACTGTGTATTTTGTGATTCTATTTCTATAAAATGGCCCAAAGAGTGAAAGCCATAGGTACAGTTAGTGGTTGCCAGCGACTGAAACAAGGAAGTCCAAAGAACACTTGAGTTAAGGTGTTGGCAAAGAATGCTGCATATACTGTGGCCTGCCAGCCGAACAAATAACTCTGCCTTGGAAGAAGGACAGCTAGAGTGCTCCTTAGAAGCAAGGATGGTGAGAATTTAGTCTCTCATAGGTTGAACGTGTTACAAGGAGGGACCAGTTACTGGATAAGGACATCATGCTGAGTCAAGTAGAGGGTCAGTGAAAAAGAGGAAGACCCTCAACGACATGACACAGTGGCTGCAACAATGGGTTTAAACCTAGCAACATTTGTGAGGATGGCTCAGGACTGGGCAGTCGTTCTGTTGTACATAGCATTGCTGTGACTCAGAACCAAGTTGATGGCCTCTAACAATGGTAACAGAGACTGGAAACAGGGAAATAGGAAGTGACTGCCAATGGATATGGAGTGGGTGATGAAATAGTCTATATTTACTTGGTGATGGGTGCACAATTTTGTGACTTTACTAATAATCTCTGAATTGTACACCTTTAAATGGTAGATTTTTATGTTATGAAACTTACATGTCAATAAAATATTGTATGAGAAAAAATTAAATAACATGTGAGAGCAGTTCTGATTTTAGCCCTGATGCCATAACTCTCAGTGTATCTGATCTCTTGTGTTTTTTAAAACCAATCTCCTGGCCCATTCTACACACTGTTTTAATGTAATAGAGTCTGTACTTTCCTTTATTTTTTAAAATGTTAATTGGTTCATATTTATCACATACCTCCCTTTTGTAAATAGTACTGTACTTTTTAAAATCTTTAAGGAACATTTACTGATATCTATTTGTCTGAATCCCAGTATGACTGAAGATTAAAGAGACGTAGCTCTGAAGAAGGACGATATAATTTAAAGATTGTTTCAATCACTACATAGAATTCATTGCTTTTAGGGTGTACAAAGGGGAGGACCTATGAAACAATTTTAATTCTTTTCTTGAAAGACAGACACAATGATATGAATTAAGTAACTTGCTTTAATCAGTGTCTATTCAAGATTAGTATCTTAGGATTTCCTGAGTTTTATTATAATTTTAAGCACATAACTTTTACACAATAAATTTATTACCTTGAAGCTGAATAGAGATTTGTTTACCTTCCACTAACTCATATAAAGCAGATTTAATTATTGAGTAAATGTTAAAATGGGCTTTAAAATAGTCTCACATAAATGTGAATCTTTTGGGCAGCTCTTGTTCAAAGCAAAGGAAGCCATCTCTACAATAGGCTCCCTCATTGATATTAATGAAAAATATAATTTGAATTAAAATATAAAATCTTTTCTGAAAGATGTTATGTTGAATAGTTTTTACACATGTACCACATGTTCCACAAAATGCCTTTGCTGTTTCAAGAGGCTTTATACAAAGATGTAAAGAAAATTGCATGTACTTAGATAATCAAGCCTGACCTAATTATTCAGTTCCTTTATCACTGCCTTATCAAACAGTCCACTGAATCCCGTTGATCTGCCAAGCATGAGGCAGATACAAGTGTAGAACTATTGTTATTTCTAAAGTTTTGATAGGGCTTATCATTGAGAGCAGTTTAAAACTTACCTTACATTTCTGATTTCTTGTTATTAACTGAGTGTATTATTCATTCTGTCCTTTCTCCTGTGTAGTTGGCCACTTAATGATCCAGGCTTCATCTTTGATGCAGCCTCCTTTTCTTCTCCTCCTATTTGATGTCAGTCTCCTTTTAGTTGTCCTTTAGTCCCTGTTTACTCGTTATTCTCCGGACTACTTGCTTCACACAGCATTTATTTACTTTATTGTACTTCAGATGAAGGTTTGTAGAGCAAACTAGTTTCTGAGGGAAGAGTTAGTACACATTATTTTATGACATTGGTTAATACTCACAACATGTCAACACTCGTCTCAACCTTGGGTTCTCTGTTACCCACTTTCCTGTCCCCTCTTGCCTTCCAGTCCTTGCCTCTGGGCTGGTGTACACCTTTAGTCTCGTTTTGTTTTATGAGCCTGTCCAGTGTTTGGCTATAGGGTGAATTTCAGGAGTGACTTCATTACTGAGTGGAAATAAAGGGTGTCTGGGGGCCATAATCTCAGAGTTTCACCAATCTCTCAGACAGCCCAGCAAGTCTGATCTTTTTCAGTTAGAATTTTGCTCTATGTTTTTCTCCATCTCTACTTGGAAACCTCTAATGTGATCCCTGTGAGAGCAGTCAGTGTTGGTAGCTGGGCACCATCTAGTTGTGCTGGACTTATTCTGGTGGAGCCATTGTAGATGTGGCTCGTTAGTCCTTTGGACTAATCTTTCCCTTGTATCTTTAGTTTTCTTCATTCTCTTTCTCCTTTAGGGGTGGGACCAGAGAACTATCCTAGATGGCCACTCACAGGCTTTTAAGACCCTACATGCTACGAATTAAAATAGAATACAGAACATATTTTTTATAAATTATCTTATGCCACTTGAGCTAGTTGCCTGAGACCATGGTCCCCAGAGCCCTCAGCTTAGCAGTTTGGTCCCTCAGGGAGTTTGGATGTGCCTATGGAGCTTCCATAACTTTGCCTGGTACAAGTTGTACAGACTCCCCAGGATTGTGTACTGTCTTACTCTTCACCAAAGTTGCCACTTATTTGTTGTCTACTTGATATTTGCCTATCCCCATTCTTCCCCTCCCTTGTAATCATCAAAAATTGCTTCTTCGTGTGTGTAAACCTTTTCATGTGTTTTTACAGTAGTGGTCTCTTACAGTATTTGTCCTCTTGTGACTGGCTTATTTTACTTAGCATAATGCCCTCCAGTTTCTTCCATGTTATGAGGTGATTCACAGATTCATCATTTTTCTTTCTTGTTGCATAATATTCCACTGTGTGTATATACCACTCTTTATCTGTTATATCTGCTCTGATCTTTATTATTTCCTTTCTTCTGGTGGCTATGGATTTGTTATACTGTTCAATTTTTGTTTTATTGAGTTGTGTAGCTAATGTTTTGATTTTGTCCCTTCTTTTTGATGTGTGTATCTACTGCTATAAATTGACCTCTGAGGACTGTCTTTGCTGCGTCCCAAAGGTTTTAGTGTTATGTGTTTTCATTCTTGTTTGATCCCAGGAATTTTTTTTCCATCTTTGATTTCTTCTACTGTTCAGTGTTTTGTTCAGTTTCCATGTAATTGATTTTTTCCCTTGTTCTTCCTGTTGTTAATTTCTATTTTGATAGCACTGTGATCAGGGAAGATAATTTGTATGATCTTGATGATTTAGACTTTGTTGAGGGTTGCTCTGTGGCCTGAGATGTGGTCTACAAATTCTGACAGTTAAGTCCACATTATTTAATTGTTCTAAATGCTACATACCTCATTGCTGAATATTACTATGGTCACCTTTGAAGTACTGCCTTTGGGAAGCTGTGCACTGATGCAGCACTTTGTGCACCCTTTAAAGCAATTTTGAAACTCTTTCTGGAATGGCCACTGCCATTGCACACAGTGGCACATCGGCAAGTTTGCAAACTTAATTGTGTAGCTGCCTGTGAGGGAGTTTTGAATACCCTCGCTACTCACCTGAAGTCACTGGACCCCAGTGACTTCTTTCTTTTCCTGAAGATCAAGGAAATGCTAAAAGGAAGACAGTTGGATGACATTCGGGTCATCAAGGATGATATGACAACAGTTCTGATGGCCATTCCAGAAAAAGAATTCCAAAATTGCGTTGGAGGGTGGACTAGGCACTGATTTCAGTGCATAGCTTCCCAAGGGGAGTACTTTGAAGGTGACCTTAGCAGTGAGGCATCTAGCACTTTTTCTAGGATGTGTTCATGAACTTTATTGGCATTCTTCATATTCTGGAGAAGGTTCCTTGTGCACTGGAAAAGAATGTGTACTTAACAGCTGGAAGATGGAGTGTTCCCTGTATGTCTATGAGGTCAAGTTGGCTGATTTTGCTCTGGAGCTCTTCAGGATCTTTACTGAGTTTCTTTCTTGATATTCTGTCCTTTACCAGGAGTGGTGTGTTGAAGTCTTCTACTATTATTGTAGAACTGTTGGTTTCTCTTTTTAGTGATGTTAGAGTTTGTTTTATGTATTCTGGAGCACTGTCATTGTGTGTGTACATAGTTATGTTAAGTCTTCATGATGGATTGTCCCTTGAACCGTTATGTAGTGACCTTCTTTTATGGTAGATTTTGTTTTAAAGTCTGTTTTATCCAAGATTAGTATTGCCACTCTTACTCACTGGACAGCAGTGGGCTGGGCTTGCTCAATATATTTTTCTACCTTTTGACATTTAATAAGTTTACATCTTTGTTTACAAAGTGTGTAAATTGTCTCTTGTAGACAGCATATTGATGGCTCCTGTTTTTTGTTTTTGTTTTTAATGCATTCTGTTACTCTGTCTCTTCATGGGTACATGTAGACTGTTTACATTCAGTGTAATTATTGATAGGTTTGAGTTTATTGCTGTCATTTTTTTGTGCTCTGTGTGTGTGTGTTGTGTCAATATTCTCTTTGTTCCTCTTACTCTCCTGTGCTGAATCCCTTTTGTTTGTGAATTTTCTTTTGATTTTGTAGATTTTGTTTTTATTGAGACTTCATTTGTCTTCTTTATTCTGGTGAGTAGATTTGTTTACTTTCTTTGTGATTACTTTGAAATTTGCTCTTTTCTTCCTAGGTTTGAACCAGTCTGTTATTAGTTGGTATTGCCTTGACTTCCACTCCATTGGAAAGATCTATACTTATATCATTTGCTCTCTTTGTTATTGTTCTGACATTGTAGACATTTACAGATTAAACACTCTGTTTACCTGTTGTAATTCTTTTGGTTTCAGATAGTATTTGATAGTTCTTCTAGGCTAGTGTCTGGCTGGTAAAATCTGGTATCCTAGAATAGGGCTATAAACTGATATTGCTTGCTCTCAGACTGAGGACTCCTTTTAATAATCCTTGTAATTTTGATTTATTTTCTACTGTACCTTAATTTCTGTTTATCTAGAAATGCCTTTGTTTCACCATCATATTTGAACAAGTGTTTTGCAGGACATGTTATTCTTGGTTGGCAGTTTTTTGTTGTTGTTTCTTTCAAGGTTTTATGTGTGTCATCCCACTGCCTTCTTGCCACTGTGGCTTCTGTCAAATAATCAGAGTTTAGTCTTATTATTTTTCTTCTGTACATGACTCTTTGTTTTTCTTGAGTTGCTCTCAGAGTCTTTTCTTTGTCTTTGGTATGTCTTTGTGATTATGATACACCTTGGTGAGTTTCTTGCAGAGTCAATCCTATATGGGATTTGTTGAGCTTCTTGGATGGTCAGCTTTTCATCTTTTGTGATATTAGGGAAGTTGTCTGTCAGCAGTTCTTCAATAATCCTCTCTCTGTTTTCTGTTTTCTTGCCCTGTTCTGGAACTCGGATCACTTGCAAATTTTTTGCTTTTGCTTGTATCCCACATCATTCTCAGGGTTTCTTCATTTTTTTCTTTGTTCTTTTTTCTCATTTTTACTCAGAGTTGTATCCAAGTATTTGTCTTCAGTTTTGCTGATCCTGTTTCCTATCATTTCAGACCTGCTTCTCAGCCTTTCTATAATACTTTTCATTAATGAAATCTTGTTGTTTATCATTTTGCATGATTTCTAGTTATGAACTGATTTTGGCAAGTTTTTCCTATAATATTTTCTTGAATTCTTCCATGAATTTGTCTGCTTTTTCCATGAATTTTCCTATTTTTTCTTCATTTTTGTCTGCCTTTTGCTTCAGCTCTTAGATGCCTATGAATATTAGAGATTTGAATTCCCTGTGGTAGTAACTTTTCTTCTGCCGGAAAGTTGTCTGATGCCGATTGGAATCATCTTGTCCTTTTTTAAAAAATAAATAAATATGTTTTGATATTGTGTGTTGTCTTCAGGATGTTCACTAGCTATTTTCTCCATTTATTGATTGTAGATCTGTTTGCTTCATCCTGCTTTTTTGTTTTACTTAGTTATGTCAAAACAGGTGGGCTGTGCCTTCTTTGTATTTTTTTTTTGGTCTCTGGTCACGATACTTTTCCCCACCTTGTCAGAGGATCAGGACTAGTTATACACAGCTATGGTGCAACAAGGCAGGTTAGCTGGAGGGGAGAGGCTGGGATGGCTTACAATACTTCATCCTGTGACAAGAGTTCTTTTCTGTGTTAGCAGCTAGAGCTTTCAGAAGCAGCCTCATCAAGCTTCTTTCAGATACAACAGCACTAGCTAGAGGCCCCCTCCGTCTCAGAGGCCGTATTCTAATCATTTTACATGCCTGATTTCAGTCGTTTTCCTTCACAAACGTGTGAGGCATGTAATTGTCGTCATTATTCCACAGCCAATCAATGGCAGATGTGGGCTTTAAATCCATCTTCAAATAACTTCAAAGTCTGTGCTTCTTAACCACTAACGGAGTCTGATAGTTATTAAGCTGTTGTTTCTCAGCTACAAAACAACCTCCGTGTTGATATGGGAGCTGAGACTCTGTAGACTTCATTTCTATTTTCCAGCTGGTACTTGGTATGGAGCTGCCAAAAGGGGTGCATTGGAAGGAGATTGCAGAGCTATGGAAGGGAGAAAAGATGTGCTCATTCCCATCATCTTATAGTTTCTGTGAGCATCACCCCAACAGTTTACCTTCAACCAAGCAGTGGCATTACCTTCCCTTGGCTGCCGTTGGATCAAGTGTGCAGTTTTTGGAATGTTGGCAAATGCGGCCTCACTGTGCCCATCTCAAAGATACCAGCTCAGGAGTGTGGATTTCAGGTACATTGAGCCCCCTGGGAGCTCAGACACAACAGCATCAGACAGGCAGTGTTTCCAACTCAGAACATTGAGTTTCATCTTTTTGGAGCCCTTTTCTAGATGACAGAGTTTAAAATTTCCCATATCTTTCCTTTGTCTTCATAAGTTTATCGGTTTTTCCTGTAGTTGCTACCTAAGTGATTTATTAGAGTTCTCGTCTTATCCTTTTAGTGATCCACTTAACAATTCTTCATATACAGTTCTCTTGGGTGAAAATAACTGATGTGGTTTCTGTCTCTTTCCCAGATCCTGACCAATGTACATACCCACATGTTTGTCAATGGCTTTTATTAGAATCTTTATTTTTAAATATATTTAAACATGACAATTCATTTTATAATTACCTATTGTGATTTATTCATATTTTTCCATGTATGGTGATTTATTCAAAGTAGTTGTGCTTTATAGATCCCATTTGTATGAATTTTGAGGCCTGATATTTTTATACCGTAGCATGTAAGTCGAGTTGCTTAGTCTATACCTTCCCAGAATCTTTAGTTTACTCCATTTCTTTGTAGTATATGCATAACATTTTTATTGTGTCTTACTCATAGCCTTTTGTATGCTGAAATAGATATCTCCTGTAGTGTCACTATGAATCTGAATCTCCTTGACAGCAACCAGTTTGAGTTTATTTTGCTTTTTATAGGATTGTATTTTTTTAATGGTTTATTCTTTTCAGTCATTGAACATCTGATATGTTATGGCATTTAATAAGTGTTCATTACTGCTTACTGAATCACGTTCATCTTGGTCCTCTCCTCCTTTGGATTTCTTACTCTATTCCATGTTCAACCTAAAAAGTATCAAGGATTCAGATTTAGTCGATTAGAATAGCTCTCCTTTCAAAGTGCAAAAGAACATGTGTAGTGTGCTACATGTTATGTAAAAAAGAAGAGAATAAGAGAAAACACATGTACATCTGTTTATTATTAAAAAAGGAAACCTAAAAATGATAAACTGGAAAACAATAAAGTTGTTACCTTCAAGAGGTAGGGAAGAATGAATATGAGGAGCAGTAACAAATACTTCACTTAGTATACTGTCTTTGAAGAACTGAGAAGGGGGGAAAGAAATACAAAAGTGATAGTAAACTGAAATGGATGAACCCAATTATGTTTGTAATATATAACCACACTGAAGGGAACAACAATAACAAAAAAAGACTAATCCAAGTAAGTTACTATCTTAGTTATCTAGTGCTGCTGTAACAGAAATACCACAAAGTTGGTTTACTTTACTATAGACTAGTAGTCCTAATTCAGGGTGTCATCTCTAGGAGAAAGCTTTCTATCTGTCTGCTCTGGGGAAAAGTCTTGTCTTCTTTTCAGCTTCTATTCCTCGGCTTCTTGGTGACCTTCATGCAATGAAGCATCTATCTTCCCTTATCACTGCTTGCTGTTTCTGTGCCTGATCTGATTTTTATATTTCAAAAAGTGTGCTTGGCCTAAGATACACCCCACACTAATACTGCTCCACCAGCATAACAAACAAAACCATCCCCAAATAGAATTATAATCACAGGTATAAGGATTAGAATTTACTACACATATTTTTAGGGGGACACAATTCAATCCATAATATTTGTGAACACAGTATTTGACCCTGTACCTGTAGTAGCTTTCTATTGCTACATAACAGATTACTCTAAAATTTAGTGATATAAAACAGCAAATATTTATCATCTAACAGTTTCTGTGGGCAGAAATGGGAGTGTGACTTAACTGGGTACTTCTGCCTCAAAGTTTCTCACAAGGGTATTGGTTAGGGTTTGAGTCTCACCTGAAAGCTCAACTCAGGAAGTATCTGCTTCCAAGCTCACTCACCTGATTATTAGCAGGATCCATTTTCTCATGTGCTATTGGAATCTATGGAAGAAAAGGGCTATTTTGGTGGGGTCAGAGGGGGAGAATCTACTGCAATAGGTACACACTGCTCAAAAGTTAAGCAAAAAAGTGTGTTTTTTACGTTGTTCTTGCTAGCCACAGTTGAGCTGGCCTCATGGTGACCTCATACACACTGAGTCACAGGAGTAGAGGCTTGGTGGAGAAGTGGGATGAAAGAATGGCAAGATCTGAATGTAGATCATTCTGCTTTCTGAGAGACAGTCCTGAGGAATGGTTGTAATTTGACTCAGGCTAAGAGTGGACCAAATTTCAGGGGCCTGGAGGAAGTAAGGAATCTTCACCTAAGATTGGCTCATTAGTATTTTGTTCTGATTGATCAATGGGGACAGGTAGTTCAGCTAATCATTTATGAGGCACAGAATTTAGACGGTCTGTGTCTGGCCTTGCTGTAGGTAAATGGGTGGGGTGAGGAGGGAGGCTTTATCTAAGTCACAATGAAGGGTACTTCTTTACAGTAAGCCTTTCCAGAACATAGATTGGAAAAAATTTTAAGCCTATTTTTCAAGATCAAAAGACTGAGGTAAAATTCTGCATTGTTAGTATTCTGTACTCCCTATTCCAGGAGACTTGGCTGATCATGACTAGGCCTTTTAGCTCAGGTGAGATCTGTTCTTTTACGAAGAATTTGTAATATTGCATATGTTTCTACTATTTCATGTAGCAGAATTTTGTAGGTTATACTTTGTCAGTATTTTTAGAAATTTGAAACACTTGAGCTGTTGTTAGGAGCAATTTATGTGACTGTCACAGTTAAAATTCTATTAGAATACCATTTAAAAAAGAACTTGCTGAATAATATAGGGAACGAAACCTCATGAAATTTTTGATGTGATCAAAATAAAATATAATCATTGCATGCCTTTTTCTTTTAAAGTAGGTTATAACATTAATCACCTGAAACTCAAATACAGAACTTTTCACTTAGTGGCTTACTGTGATTAAAATGACATAATGGATGTATGGGGAGTAGAAAGAGGAAGGTTGGGGAGGAGACATGGATAATTGAATGAATGGATGAGAAAACTATGCAGGATAATTCTATTCTAAATGCCAGTAGAATGGCATATGAAGCCTGTTCTGTCAAATTTGTGAATAGATTTGATGTTATCTAAGGTTCTTTCCAGCTCTAACTTTTGTGATGCTAAATCTTAAGAATAAGACTGAGCAGGGAGAAATCTCTGAGAGTGGAGCAGTCAGATTAATTTAGGATTTGGGGTTCAGTGTTTGACTTGTGTTGTATGAGCTTAATCTCCCAAGTCATATGAATGATTTCTGTTTGCTAAGTGAATTTATTTCATTTCAAATGGAGCGTTGATTAAAACAAAGCTCTGATAAACACTCTGTAGACTGTGTTATGTGTCTGGCTCTTTTAACTTTTTGAGGAATAATAGTTACACTTTTTTTATTCGGTTGTGTATAAATATGCTACTTATGGAAGTCTACATGCTAAGAAAATAGAAATAAGTATAAACATAAATTATAATTTGCATGTCTCCTCAAATGCAACACTGATTAGCACTAGTGGGCAAATAGGGCAACTTGTTCCTAGCCCTTTAACTGTGTATTACAAAAGACCTTTCATTGACACTGGGAGGTAATGCTGTTTAGTTTCCTAGCTAATCAGTTGTTCTACAGTAAATTGGTACTGACTTCTTATATTTAATGCTTCGTTGATGTGTCAGTCTGTTGCTGTTTATCTTGCAGTTTTTCAGGGTGCAGAGTTCTTAAAAAGATGCCAAAGTTTATCCCTTCCACTTTGGAAATAGGTAGACTTAAGTATTTTACTGTTTTGGGGGGCTTGAAATACATGTTTGGTGAAAGCCTGCCTCTACGTGACTGCTGTTTCTCATCCTACACTCACCATGATACCGTAAATGAATCCTACTATCCTGTCATAGATGAGAACCCCCAACTGGAACTCTGTGCAGCTTTCACCCTTTTTCTCCTCTTTTAAAGCGATAGTCCATATTAATCTATTAAATTGAGTGTTTTGGGGTCCCCAAGACCACCTGTAGGTTTGGTGGTTAACTGGGAGTACTCATAACACTTTACATATAGTCATCTCATGGCTTAAGATTTGTTACAGTATAAGAATACAAAGTGAAATCAACAAATGGAAGAGATGTATGGGTAAGTCTGGAAGAGAGATTTTAAGAGTCTTCCCCCAGCAGAGTCAAACACCATGTATTTAATTCCTCCAGCATCTGTTTATAACAATGTATATAACGTGGTCTGTATCAGGGAAGCTCATAGAGACTCAGCACCCAAGGTTTTATTAGAATTTAGTCATGTAGACAACCTGTGCCTAGCCTATACCATTTTCCAGACTTCCAAAGAGAAAGCAGGTATTCAGCAAAATCCATATTGTTTGTTCAGAATGTTTAGGCATGAAAAAGTACCTTATCAGGTAGGAAGTGGTGGGAATACACCCGAATTCCAAATTCCCAGTTGCCAGCTACAGGTTAAACTTAGACAAGCTGGATTTTCTAAGGATAGCAGACATATGCCTGCTGTGCTAACTCTTTCTGCACATGCTCCATTACTGTCTTTTTTGCTGATCATTATTGTCATATAAAGATTAATGGGACTATAACATACTGTACACTATCCTTTTGCCTGATGCAGCCATTTCTGTGCTTTGAAGGCTAGAACACTAAATCATGTTTTTCTTAATCCTTGACACTTTCTTTTTGGATTTGCTTTTGGCTTGTTTAGTTGAAACAAGATTGTGGTCCTATAGTTGCATCTGAGCCTTTAAGTGCAGATTTCGTACTCCCTCAAATCTGCAAGCTAGTATTGCCTTGTAAGAAGATTACTTGAATACCTATCCATGTATATCTCAAGATTTAGGCCTTAGACTTGAATGTCCAGCTACTTAGAGTTGAAGCTCTTACATCTGTCACAGATAAAAACTGTAGATATTAACTGGGAAAACTGAAATAAATTGGGCCTTTAAATCAGGTCTAAATCAGTGTCAACTCATGCTCCTAAGTGATTTAAGAATGTGGAAACCGTATTATTCTAAAGATGGAATTACAATGATAAGCATGTGAGTGAAAATAATAGGAAAGATATGGAATTGTTGCTATCACAGGAGTCCATAGAATAGAAATAGATAATGCTACCCTAAAAAGAGTGGAGATTGACATAGAACTAAGATATTATAGTAATAAGAACTTCAAATATATGGTATTGTACATGAGCTAGAAAACTTACTGTTATGAATTTGGAATATCTAATGTTGTTTTTGACTGATGTTAATGAAAGTGGGTAGTCCAGACAGTTAGCATGCTCAGCTGTTGTCTTATTCCTCTTGTGCTGCTATAACAGATATACCATAAACGGATGGCTTTAGAAAGGGAAATTTTTTTATTATGATTAAGTGAAAGTATACAATCGAAATCAATTTTGCATGCCCACCTATGTGCAACTCCATCTGCTCTCTCATCCTGTGACAGCACATTCTTTCTTTTCAATTTGTACTTCTGATATCCTCTTAACAAGCACCTGTCCCCTCTTCTCCACCCTTGTCTCTCGAATCTAGAAAGTAACCAGTAGGACAGCCTGTAAATATATAAATGCATAAAACCGTAATGTGTACATACTACATGCTCACACTGTATCCCCAAGTCCAGTCCATTCTTGGCAGAATTGTTGACCACAGTACTGGTTTCAGGTCAGGGCCAGCAGCAACTCTAGTGCTTATGTTCCAGGGGATCTACCAGACACTCAGACCATCAATTCTGGTCACATAGTAGAGTTAGAAAAATAAATTTTATTCTGTCACAGTCTAGTAAGCTACAAGTCCAAATTCAGGGCATCAGCTGTAGGGGAAGTCTCTCTTTTGATTTTGAAGGAAGATCCTTGTTATCAGTCTTCCTAAACTGGGAACTTGTGAGGCTGAGGTCTTCCAGTCCTTGCTGAAGGATATGCTCTACTCACTGCCCTGTTTTTTTCTTGATGGTATAAGGTCCCCAGCTGTCTTCTTGCTTCCCTTTCTTTTATAGCCCAAAAGATTGCTTCAAGGCACAATACAATCTTACACCTTGGATCCTGACGTTAAGTGCTGCCCCACCAACACAACTGCCACCCATTCTCCCTCATTAACATCATAGAAGCAGGGTTTACAGCATATAGGAACATCGTGAAAGCAGGAATCATGGCCTAGCCAAATTTCTACACACATTTTTTTGGAGGGGACACAATTTAGTCCATGACAGCTGTTAATCTAAAGGTTGGAGGTTTTCAGATAGACCCAGAGGTATGTTGGAAGAAAAGCCTGGTAATCTGCTTTTAAGAAATCAACCATTAAAAACTCTATGGAGTATAGTTGTATTCTGGCATACATAGAGTCACTGTGAGTCAGAATTGAGTTGCTAACAGCTGGTTTTTAAATAAAGATAAACAAAGGAGTGAGAAATGCTATTATATTGGAGTAAATTCCAAGTAATGGGGAAAACCTAGTTGGTGAAGAACACATGATAGGATTTTTCGGAGAAAGTAACCATTTCACTTTAGAGTTTATATGAGTAAAATAAAAGGTGGAAATATTATCTGTATGCGTCAACCAAGTTACAAAAATTCATAATTCATGGGGCAGTGGTTAGAAATATTCCAGTCAGATCATGTCTAAGTGATAAGAGAATAATTAGTTCTAAGCTGAGCATTGCTCTTAATCTATCTAGCATCATAAAACAAAGATCTGAAAGGGTCAAGCTGTTTCTAAATAACTTGAGTTTGTGATAAATATCTGAATTTGGTATATGGTCAAATATTGCCAGGCATACAGTGGAGCAGGAAAGCACAACTTAGATAGAGAACAATAATTAATCATTAACTGATATAGATTTTATAATTAGCATACAAGGATCATTAAAGTATTATAACTTTCACATAAGCACTGACATATTAGTTATAAAAAATGTACACATTGACCTTTTAGAGGAGAAAGTTACAATGTGTGAAATGAAAAATACACTGAATAAAATTAACAATAGATTGGGTATTAGTGAAAAGATTAGTGAATTGAAGACATAGCACAGAGGAAAAAAGTTTTTAAATGAACCAGTGAGTTGTGGGACAACTTTTAAGTGACCACTTATTTGTATCTCTGGAGTTTGTGAAAGCAAACTGGAAGGACAAAGGCTTTTGAAGAAATAATGGCCAAAAATTTTCCTAGTATAATAAAAACAATAAACCTACAAATCCAAATATCTCATTGAATCTCCAGCACATACAGAAGACAACACCAAGTAAGTCATGATTAAATTGTTCAAAATAATAATACACAGAGAATCTTAAAGTTGGCCAGAGTTAAAAAGACATTATATATAGTAAAAGAAAGATAAAGATGACAGCAGATTTCTTGTAGAAAACAATGCAAGAAAGAAGAAAATGAGGCAACATTTTGGAAGTACTGAAAGACAAAATTTTAACTTGGAATTCTGTTAAACCCCACAGCCCTAAAAGGTCCTTGTTGTTGTTATTGGTTGCCTTCAAGTTGATTTGAAACTACAGCAATTCCATGTTTGCAGAATAGAACTGCTCCATAGGATTTTCAAGGCTGTGGCCTTTCAGAAGCAGACCACCAGGACTTACATATGAAGAGCCTTGGAGTGGTTTTCAACTGAAAATCTTTTAGTTAGTAGCCTAGCACGTAGTCATCTGTGCTAGAGATGACTTATTATATGGTCCTTGGATGGCGCAGAATTACTTTTGACTACCAATTGAAAGGTTGGCAGTTTGAATGTAGCCAGTAGTGCTTTGGAAGAAAGGCGTGGTGATACTTCTGTGGCATTACAGCCATTTAAAACTCTATGGAATGCACTTCTACTCTGCAACACATAGAGTGTTATTGCCACTGGAATTCTGTACTTAACAACAACAACAAAAAGTTTAGAAGCCAGAGGGAAAATACAGTTGTTTTTAGAGATGTAAGAACAGAAAAAATTATCACCAGGAGATTAACATCTATGAAATGTTAAAGGATGTCCTTTAGGAGGAAGGAAAATTTTACAAGTTGGAAATGCAGATCTTTGTAAACTAATGGCATGCCCCCAAGCATAACTTCATGGGTAAACATACAAAAATTTTTCTTAATAGTCATATCTCTTTAAACATAATTGTCTGTTAAAGAAAAATGACATGTATTTCAGAATTTTTAAGATATATTTAAGTAAAATGTATAACAAATACTGCATAAAGTGAGAAATGAAAGCATTATGAGGTTTTTATCTTTTATGTTAAGTGATATAATATTGATTGAAGGCAGACAGTGATTAAGTTAAAACTGTATACTAAATACCCTAAAGCAGCCACTCAGATAGCAAGGAAATATAGCAAATAAGTGAAGAAAGAGATGACATGGACTTTTTTAAAATTACTTCGAACAAGGCACAAAAAATGATGAAGAAATCAAAAGATGGATAGAACAGGTAGAAAACAAACAACAAGATGGTAGACTTCAACCTAACTGTACCAATAATAACATTAAAAATACAAGATCTAGCCATCCCAATTCAAAGGCATTCACTATGAAATTGTTTTTCTTGTTTGAAAGGCAATAGCCAACTATAAATTACCTGTTAATAACCCATGTGAAATTCAGTGAAACAGGTAAAAGAATAGGAAATGGTATCCTATTTTAACTGTAGTCTATGAAAGCTAGAATGGCTATATAAATATCAGATTAAGTAGATAGCGAAATAAATACTGGGAATTAAAAAGGCCATTTCATTCTGAGAACAAAACACAGCAGACATTAACATACTTAATCACAGTTATGCTACAGGAAGCAAAAACTTAAAACTTTAGAGAGATATAGACAAATCTATACTTAAAACTGGTGATTTTAGTACCAACTCTCAATGATAGACAGAACAAGGAAAATCACTAAGGATATAGACACTTGAAAAACAGTATCATCTTTATATGATCCATGCTGAGGACAAAGCACACCAGATATTAACATACTTAATTACAGTTATGATACAGGAAGCAAAAACTGTTAAAACTTTAGAGAGATATATACAAATCTATGCTTAAAACTGGAGATTTCAATACTTCACTCTTAATGACAGACAGAACAAGGAAAATCACTAAGGATGTAGCCAAGCCAAGTGCCATCGAGTCAAAAATAGTATCATCTTTATATGATTGATACTTTCAAACTGGGTAACCCAAGTAGCTTTAGTTCTGTTAAAGGAAATGAATCTTTAAAACAGATTTCCCACAAAGAAAACTTCAAGCCTAGCTGGCATCTCTGGGAAATTCTATGAAATGTTTAAGAAAGAAATAATGCTAATTCTACATAAAGTCTTCTGGAAAATTCAAGAAGAGTAAATACTTCCCAACTTATTCTATGAAGCCAGCATTACCCTGATACCAAAACCGAAGTCAAGAGAAGAAAAGTAATATAACTTATGAACATACATGCAAAAATTCTAAGCATAAAATTTAGCAAGTCAAATTCAACAGTATTTTAAATGATGTCATTTAGTGGCGTTTATCTTATCCCGGGAAAGCAGATTTGAGTTAATATTCAAAACTCGAAGAAAATAATTCACCATATTAACCAACTAAAAAGGGAAAACCATATGATCCTCTCAATAGGTCCAAAGAAGCATTTGGCAAACATCTGTTCCTGATAAAAATTCTCAGAAAACTAAAAATAAAAGGCTACTTCCTTCCTTAACCTAATAAAGAGCATCTAGAAAAAAAATCTACAACCCACATTATACTTAGTGGTGGAAGACTGAAAGCTTTTCATCTAATGTCAGGAGCAAGCAAGGATATATGGTCTTACTATGTCTATTCAACATTATACTGATGGTTTTAGGCCGTGCAGTAAGGGAAGAAGTAGAGATAAAAGGCATCCAGATTGAAACACAGAAAGTAAAACAATATTTATTCATAAACAGGTTTTACATATAAAAAGTTTGATGGAATATACAAAAATTGCTACTGGAATTAGTGTGTGAGTTTTGCTAACTTGCAGGATACAACATCAGTATACAAGAATTAGGTATATTTCTGTATACTAGCAGACAACATTTGGAAATGGGAAACACCACATAAAATAGCGTTTTAGAATATGAAATACATAGGAATAAATATCTGTCAAAGAGCTGGTCATTGAAAACTGCAAAACATTGCTGAGTAAAACTAACACCTAAATAACTAGAAAGGTATATCTCATTCACAGACCAGGAGACTCAGTTTTATTAAAATGTTGGTTCTCTAGAAAGTAAAGGTTCATTGCAATTCCAATTCAGATCCCAGCAGGTTTTTTTTTTTCTTTTTAATTTGACAAATTGGTTCTAAAATTTATGTGAAAATGTAAAGACCCTAAAATAACAACAACAAAAACTGGCAAAGGGACAAATTCAGAGGGTTAATAAATTTACTACCTAACCACAAGTCTTATAAACCGACAGTAGTCAAAACAGTGCAGTGTTTGCCATAAAGACAGAAAAACAGATCAATAGGACAGAATAGAAAATCCAGAAATAGACCCACACAAATATGCCCAAGTTATTTGTTTTATAAAGGTACAAAAGCCATTCAGTGGCAAAAGGATTGCCTTTCATTTTCAGTAAATGAATATGTATCTGGATGTATTCACTTGGCATACTGTATAAAAGAATAGCTTGGATGCATATCTCCCAGCATATTAAAAAATTAACTAAAAATAAATTGTAGACCTAGATGTAAAATTTTAAACTATTAAATGTCTAGAAAAATTAGAAGAAAATCTTGGCAAACTTGGCTTAAATATTGATTTAGTAGATACAATACCAAAAATACAATCCATTAAAAAAAAAGAAAAATTGGTAAGTTGGACTTCTTCAAAATTAACTTTGTCAGTAGACCCTGTTAAAAGAAATGAAAACCGCAGAATGAGGGAAGAAGCTTGGAAAGTGATAATTTGATAAAGGACTCATCCAGGGTATCAAAAGAGTGAGATATGGAGTGATACGAAGCAACCTCTTGCCCCTCAAAAGCCTAAATAATTAGAAAACCAGCCACTGAATTAAAGCACTGGACAAAAGATTTGGGCAGATACTCCATGAGAGAAAATAAGTAGATGGCAAATAAGCACCTGAAACGATATGCAGTGGCATTAAATATTAGGGAAATGAACATCAAAACCACAGTGATATGGTGCTACAAACCTGGTAGAATGGACACAATTAAAAAATCTTGCTCAACCAAGCAAGTATGTGGAAGAACTGGAACCTTCATATACTGTTGACAGGAATCTAAAACTGTACAGCCGCTTTGTAAAACAGTTTTTAAATAAAGTACTGAACATGCATCTAGCACATAATACAGCGATTTTACTGGGTATTTACTTAGGATAATAGAAAGCCCATGTCCACACACAAATATTCATGACAGCTTTACTTTTTTATAATTCTAAACAGGAAACAACTCAAGTATTTATTAGTATATGACCTGATGAATTGTAGTATATCCATACAATTTAATACTACTCAGCAATGAAAAAGAACTTTGATACATGGAACAGCATGCATGATTCTCAAAATAAATTGAGTGAAAAAAATCCAGACTTAAACAGCTACATTATGTATAATCCCATTAACATGAAACTCTAGAAAAAAGCAAAGTAATATGTAATGACAGAATGTAGATTAGTGATTGCCTGGTTAAGCAGGTGTGTGGGGATGAGGGAGTGGGGTGAAGAGATTACAAAGCAATAAGACTGGAGGATTACAGATACATGTTCATTGTCTTGATCACAGTGATTCTTTTATGGGTGTATACATGTGTCAGAACTTACCAACTTACATTCTTTAATTGTGTGCATTTTATTACATGTCAGTTATGCCTCAGTAAAACTTTTAAAAAAGTACCTGTTTTATTTTTTGTTTGGCCTTACTGTGAAAAGAACAAATTCTCCAGCCCTAGTAGAGCTCTATCTCTTATAACATATTTAACAGTACATGGTATATTTAATACTCACAAAGCAAGCTCATAAGCAGTTAGTATAGTCATTATCCTAACAAACTGAATCTTCCTAACAAAGTGCAAGTGTTCTCATTTTAATTTCTTTTGAATGCCTGTTACATAAACTCTGAATGTCAGTCTTTATATTTTCGAACTGGCAGAAACTTGAATGAAGTTTGCATATAAGAGCAATCAACTCTGAAGATGGTACATTAAGTGTCAGTTTCTGAAAATAAATTTGGTATGAATCTTTTCTCTATATAATTTGACTTTTAAATGTTTTTAAATGTGGTATCTTTATATAAATGAACACAGCTTGGAGAAGCAGCAATGAAACCTGAAGTTTCCAGGTTTCAGCTCTTTACTATGTGTATATTAATAGGTTACAGCTAGATAACAGGAAAGCATCTTTCTTTCATTTTGCAATAAATTATTACCTTCTGAGAAATAAATAGTCCTTACCATAACTTGGAAATGTTAGACATTTGGCTATATCCTAAAATCAATTCATGGCTCTTAAATATTGTACATGTGTGAATATCTTGTAAGTAGTCCTTTAGCAAGCTGCAACATTCTACTTCCTTAAACCATCTTTGAAATTATTGATATATAATTATAGTTTTGCTGTAGGGTGTGCTATGTAATGAGCGAGGTGTTTTTTAGACCATTCCTCAAGGATTCCTTTTGAATGCCAGTTAAGAGCATAGGCTTTGGAGCCAGAATGCCTGGAGTCCTATCTCGGCTCCACCACTTAGTATTTGACCCCAGGTAAGTTACTTAACATCACTAAGCCTCAATTACCTCATCTTTAAAATGAGAAAAATATAATAACTATTTGTGACACTGGGGAGACCCTGGTGGTATAGTGGGTTAAGCGCTACATCTGCTAACCAAAAGGTCATCAGTTCAAATCCACCAGGTGCTCCTTGGAAACTTGATGGGGCAGTTCTACTCTGACGTCTAGGGTCGCTATGGGTCAAACCTGACTTGCTGGCAGTCATCTGTGATATTAATAGTTAGCCGGTGAGTCATCTGTGGTAATATAATGAAAATACTTCATAGAGTATGGACAGGATTGAGTTTAAGTTAATGAGTATAAAATAAATAGAACAGTACCTAGAATATAGTAAGTACTATATACTTTATAATACTTAGTTTCCTAATTTTTCCATTTTTATTATTATTATAGTTGACTTTATCTAGATTGTGAAGAAGTAGGTTCTGATGAAAACTGAAAATACGGCCTGTTTGGGAATGCCCTATGTTTAGGCATTCATCTTTTTTTGTTTGTAACATTCAACCTGAATTATTACGTCAATATAGGGATTGTCATACCTGGATTCCATTTCTGTCCTTCCTGAGGTACTATGTTGACCAGAATTTGGTCCTTTGAGAATAAAATTGAGATTTGTGAATAAAAGGTTTGTTCATCTCCTAAGAATAAAACTTTTATAACCACCAGTGTTCATTTGATTTGAAAACATAAGGAAAAACGGCACTTTCTAAAGTAGGTTGATGTGTTCAGCTGTTACTTGGGTACATTAGAATTGCTGAATGTGTTAGTAGGTAAGTCTAGAGAACTATTAGAAACCCTCGATCCAGTTTTTCTTACCTATTCTTTGTGCTTTTACTTCCATCTAAGTTTGGCTCTTTGGTTTCTTTAAATCAATAAGAAGAGAAGTTTAGTCTCAGGCTGGGGAATTAGTATTTAGTCATTGTGTTTACCAGCGAAGAAAGATAAGGAATATGTTTTTAGATGGCTCTTTATTAGTGTGTTGATTTTTAAGACGGCTTATTGTTTCTTTGTTGTTATTAAATATATTTATTCTGATGTTAAAGAAGTCAAACAACTATATGATATATTCAGTCCTCTGAATTTTCCTTCCTCAGCAGTAACTGCTATTAACTTTAATACATATTACTCCAGATTTTTCTGTGCAGTCTAATGCTTTAATTTTAAGGAAAAAAAAAAAAAGATTAATACTATACATACAATTTTTGTGACTTTATTTTTTACTTCATATATACACACACACACGCACGCACACATACGCGTGTTGTCATTGTTAGGTGCTGTTGAGTCAGCTCTGAC
Organism: Heterohyrax brucei; assembly: GCA_028571685.1. Taxonomy (NCBI): domain Eukaryota; kingdom Metazoa; phylum Chordata; class Mammalia; order Hyracoidea; family Procaviidae; genus Heterohyrax; species Heterohyrax brucei. The sequence goes on from CM053152.1 coordinate 46,758,239, forward strand.
TCATAGTGACCCTGTGTGTACAGCAGAATGAAATGTCACCTAATCCTGCAGCAGACCCCCAGGGGTTGGTATGCTAGAGCCCATTGTTGGAGCCACTGTGTCAGTCCATCTCCTTGAGGATCTTCTTGTTTGCTGACCCTCCACTCTACCAAGCATGCTGTTCTCCAGGGACTGATCCCTCCTGACAACATATCCAAAGTATATGAAACAGCCTCGCCATCCTTGCTTCTGAGGAGCACCCTGGTTGTACTTCTTCCAAGACAGATCTTTTACTTTGGTAGTCCGTGGTATATTCAATATCCTTCTCCAGCACCACAATTCAGAGTCATCAATTATTCTTCTTTCTTATTCATTGTCCAGCTTGGGGAAGCGTATGATATAATTGAAAATACCATGCCTTAGGTCAGATGCACCTTAGTCTTCAAGGTGACTTCCTTGCTTCTCAGCACTTTAAAGAGGTTATATATTATGTGTATACACACACACACTCTTCTAGAAGAGGGAGAGATATCTTTTTTAATACCTATAAAGTATTTTAAGGAACCCTGAAACCCTGGTGGTTTAGTGGTTAAGTGCTATGTCTGCTAACAAGAAGATTGCCAGTTCACATGCATGGAGCAGAGAGGAAGAGTGTACTGTCACCGGGCAGGCAGAGCAGTAGAAGCTTTATATAGGTGGGCATGCAAATTTTTTTTAAAAGAAGAAAAGAAGGTTGTCAGTTCAAATCCTCCAGGTGCTCCTTGGAAGCCCTATGGGGCAGTGCCACTCTGCATATAGGGTTGCTGTGGGTCAGAATTGACTTGAGAGCAGTAAGTTTTTGGTCTTGGTGGCATCATGGTTAAGTGCTTGGCTGCTAACCTCAAAGTTGGCAGTCTGAACCCACCCACTGGCTCCATGGAACAAAACCCTAGGAATCTGCTTCCATAAAGATAACATACTAGGAAGCCCTATGGAGCAGTTCTCTCTGTGACATGGATCACTTTGAAATGGATCACTTTGAATTAAAAATCAGCAGCATCTAACAACAGCAGCATACAGTATTTTAGTGAATGGATGCATCATAATTTATTTTTATGAACCATTTAATAGTATTTGGGAAACTCTGCTGCTAACTAGAAGGTTGGCAGATTGAATCCACTAGCTGCTCCTTGGAAACACTATAGAGCAATTCTACTCTGACCTTTAGGGTCACTATGAGTTGAAGTTGACTCCACAGCAGTAGTTTTTTTGGGTTTAGTAATATTTGAGTTTTTGCCGTTATAAAGAAAGCTTCTGTGAACTTCATTGTAAGTATAATTTTGAATGTGTTTCTACTGGCTAAATTCCCTAAAGAAAAATGTCTGCTCAAAGAGTAGAGACTTTTTTTTAAGTGGGAGATACTAACAGTTTATAGATGCTATGTTGGAAAAAAAATATGACTCATATATTTATAGTAGATTCTGGCATTGAGTAGCCCTCATGGCAAAGTGGTTTAGAGCTTAGCTGCTAATCATAAGATCTGCAATTTTAATCTACTGGCTGCTCCTTCGAAACTGTGTTGAATACTTCTGCTGTTTCTATAGAGCCACAATGAGTTGGAATTGACTCAGAGGCAATGGACATTTTTGTTGGCAATGGAAATGACAGCTTTGTCTTTATCATCGATTGACATCTTTCTGTTACTCTAATCATGTGTCCTGCTTCTGCAGTGACAAGTATTTACATGTTTAATATGTTGTTTATAGACTTTCTGTTTTTAGAATAAATCTATAGATGAAGCACAGAAGATCCAGTCATAGTTTCTGAAAGGAATACAAATGTTAAAACCTTTATAATATGAAAGAAAAGGAATAGCTATTAAAAATTGAACATGTATGGGTACTGATTCCTCATTTTGTAGCACAGGGAATAAAGAGATCCCATCTAAAGTAATGGTTCAAGTAGATATTAGTTATTACTCAGAAAGGTAATGTATTAAAGATAAAAAACATAACTTAAAAAAATGTTTAATGTAAGGATGTGTAGTATGTGTGACCAAAATTCTTCATTTTTCGTAGTGAGGAAAACACTGTATCTTGCTTTAAAAAGAATTGTTTAACTGTAATTGAAGAAATACAAGTGTAAGCTTATTATTTAAAGTTGTGGAGGTAACACCAGAATACCTAAAGTCAGAAATGGAAAAGAGGTTTTACCTGAGAAGTGGGACTAGAAATGGGAGACAGAGATACTTTTGCTTTTCATTTTGTTTCCTTTCTGTAACTGTGAGTCTCTGGATGACGTTTTTGGTTAAGGCCACAGGCTGCCAACCTTAACTCCAAAAAGGCCATATTTAAAACAGGTGTCTTAATTTGTAGTACAATATACAAAGCATTTTTTAAAAACATTTGAATGTTATATAAAAACTTTAACTTACTCTGTAAGTTTCTTCCAGATCTGTGAATTTGTTACCTTCCTTTTGCATGACCTTTTAGGTGAAAAAGTTTAAAGCAGAACTTACTCTCTGGTCAAACACTTTGAGCATATGGCAGAGTACCTGGTACGAAGTAAGCGTTCAACAGTTGATGGCTGTGTTTATGAAGTTTGTGTTATTATCCACAATACAGCTTAAAAGACTATTGCCTGAGTAACAGTATGTAAAAGAGGCAAACACATTTTATCTAGGTAATGTGCTTACATATCGTCTACTTCATTGATTTCTCGAAAACAGCCTCTTCTGCAAGGAATTTTTTAAATAACATCAGCTCTCTTGCCTTTTTCAGTTCTGAATACTGCCTTCTATGTGACATGCTAATTAATCCTAAGGAAAGACCGTTTGTAAAACAGCAGAATAACGGAGCATCAAGCTGCTTTGAATAAACATGTCCTTTTGACTTGGATACTTAGAAGCTGGTCCTCAAACTGTGTCTAATCTGGCAAATTGCATTTCAGGTTTAACCAATAAGGTAAAAACAGCTGGCTGCACATCAGTTTGTCAAGCTTCTGCGCTCAGCAATTACCTCCTTGCTAGCATTATTAAAGTCATAAAAGATACATGATCATGTACTGAGAAGGCATGAGGTGACTGTAAGGTTGGCATCACTCATATTTAATGTGAGTATAATGCTGTATGCATACTAGTTGTACAAATGAAATAATGAACGACATATAACTGGGCAAAGGAATACAAGAGTAAAACAAATGAGAGAAAACAAATGAGTTAAAATAAAACATGTCGATAATAAATCCTAAGAGTTCAAAGTGCTTGTGGTTTTCCAAGTCGTTAACTATTGGAAAATTCTTAGGAATTCTGTGACTTGGCAATAATAACCAGAAGAGAAGCCAATACAATAAGCAACAAAACCAGAAGTTTCCAAAAAGGAAAATAGCAATAAAATCTAACTAAATGATGCCACTGAACATTATGAAGGCTTTTAGATATAAGAAAATTAATTTGAAAGAAATCTTGAAGGACAAACTTCCAGCCAAGATGGAGTAAATTCACTATACTTCTATTGCTGGTTAGAACTAAAAACTGTACAAAATACAAAAGCAGCTACTACTTGAGAACTGTGAAAATTAAACAAAAGCAAATATATGGTGGAAGAGAGTCAAAACTTGAAGAGGTAGTTAGTATGGAGGTGAATTTGCTATTTTCTTTCTTTTCTTCTCTTTCTCTGTCTCCCTCTCTCTTTCCCTGCCTCCGTCTTTCTTTCTCACTCCTTCTCCCTCTCTCATAGCTTTGCCCCAGTATTGAAGCTGGGAAACAGTGGCTCTGGCAACTAACACTGGTAAAAATCTCATTTTCTGGTCAGAGGAACTAAGAAAATAGGCCATGCATTCTAAAGAGTATAGGAAATATCTCCTCCCTTCCTCCCTGTTGCCAGTTGCTTGGTTTCCAGTCCGCAGCAGCAGTGTAGGCCGCTAGGACTCTAAAGGAAACCCCTTCTTTCTTCACCTGTGGGCTGGAGATAATAGAGAAAATCCCAGAGAAGAAGGATCTACAAGAAATGTATCACACACAGAAATGGCACCTAACAACAAGATCTGAAGGACTAAAGCTATTCAGAGGATAGAAGTAGTAATAATTGACAGAAAGAAAATGAAAACAAAAATAGAAAATTCAACATTAAGACTCTAAACCGTGTAACTGCCTGGGTGCTCTCAAGTAAGTGGTATTTATTTGCTACATACATGTTGGGTCTGGGTGTCACAGGCAATACTATAATCACCTAAATTATAAGTTTCCTACAAGTAGCCATTTGTGGGATACAAGAAGCTGTAGAGTTGCACATGTGACCATCTAATTCTTACTATGGAAGTTTAGCAGTTAAAGAACATCCCAAATCTTTTAATGAATTCCTTTGATATTATAGAAAATTATATCAGTAATTAGTTCATTAGAGTAGGAAACAGTAAATGTATGCTGGATTTGCACACTAACCTGTCAGACTTATTATGGTTAGTTGCTTTGACTCATGGCAACCCTGTGTGTAACAAAACAAACATTGCTTAGTCCTGTACCATCTTCAGAATTTTTTTTGTGTTAGAATCCATTCTTGTGCTAATGTGTCATTTCATTCCACTGAAAATTTCTCTTGTTTTTTTTGGCCCTCTATTTTACCAAATATGTCCTTTTCTGGGGATTGGTCTTTTTTGATGAATCCCAAACTTTATATGACTAAAATAATCCGCTCATCTCTTCATGTCAGTAAATGGCACTCCCATTCTTCCAATTCCTCAGGGAGAAAATTTGGGGAGTCATAATTCTGTCATACCCCATATCCAGTCTACTGGGGAATCCTTTCCATTTTTCTAATTACATTTCAACTGGATGATACAAGTGGTCTGTGCTCAATTACTAACCTAAGAGTGGTTTGAACCTACCCAGTGGACTGTGGAAGAAAAACTTGCCAGCCTACTTTCCTTAAGATTATATCCAAGACAACCCTGTGGGACAGTTCTTCTTTGTAATACATGGGTTCTTCAAGAGTTGGAATCAACTTGATGGCAACGATTTTTATTTTTTTAATTTGTTTGATTATTTCTTACCGCCTTTACTAGTTGCTGCCTTGCGCAAGCCCACCTTTTACCTGGAGTGTTACTAGGTCATTCATTACTCAGGTGAAATGACAATCTGTGTTCATATGGAAAGTGCTGTGTATGAATTTATAGGAGTTTTGTTCCTACTTACTAAAATCCAGAAACAATCCAAATGTTACTAACCAAACCAAATCATTGCCATCAAGTCAATTCCTACTCACAGTGACCCTGTAAGGGTCAAGAACTGCCCTGTAGGGTTTCCAAGGAGCATCTGGTAGATTTGAACTGCCAACCTTTTGGATAGCAGCCAAACTCTCAAACATTATACCACCATGGATTCTAAATGTTCTTACTTGGCAAAAAATGAAAGAAAGAAAGAAAAGCACTATTGATATACATACTAGGTACATGAATTTCAGATTTATTATGCTAAGTGAAAGAAACCAGATCCAAAAGTTACATATAGTATGAGTTCATGTCTATGACATTCTATAGGAGGAAGACAGTAGAGACAGAAAACAAATTTGTAGTTGCCAGAGCCTAAAGTCTGAGGAAATGTATAAAGGGGCATGGGAAACTTTGGGGTATGATAGTGCTGTCTTGATAGTGGTGATTACCCAACTGTATTATTTCTCAAAACTTGAAGAATCTTACACTAAGGAGAGTGAATCTTGTTGTATGTAAATTGTACTTAAATTTAGAAAAAAAAGATGAATGCATTATTAATAATAGTAAAATATTTTTTGTGCCAGAGTTCAGTGTAAGAAACAAAAACTAGTTGTTTTAAGCAAGAAGGAGTTTAGCAGTAGAAATTAAACTTCCTAAAGGGCTGACACAGTAAGTTCTAAGTTGGACTTTCATTAGTGACTTCTGAGTGATACACATAGCATATACTAGGGAAGTAACTTTAGTACTTTGAGGCCATCATTGGAGATACACTGGAATTAGAAGTACTGTATCTGGACATCCAGAAAGCTGCAAAATAGGTTCCCATCAGTGAAATCTAGGGTTAAGGAAATCAGATAAACAAGTCACTTCAGCTACTGCCAGAACTATTACTTTATACTCAGAAAACTGAAAACTGTAGCCTAGAATGTTGCTAGAGAGAATCTTCATGTTTTCGTGACTGTCCTTGACAGCTAAAACAAGCAAAAAGGAAGCTTCTAAAATCATGTGAATTAAGGCAAGACTTAGTTCACATCAAGAGCACTGGCTGCAAGGGAGTCTAGAAAATATGATTTTTAACTGTCCAGCTTTTATAGTCAAATGGAAAGTAAGATAGAGCTTGGGTGAGCCAAAACTCGGTAGTTAGTACAGCATCTAAATTTTCATCAATTAGGGAATGTTTGAATAACCTATGGTGTGTGTAATGGTTAAGGTTCTGTGTCAGCTGGCCAATGATTCCATACTGTGGTTTGTCAGTTATATAATGATACAGTTTGCAGTCCACACCTTGTCAACTTGGCCCTTGTACACATATCCTTAAGCCATATATAATCTCTAAATAAAGATAGTTACAAATTGTGCTTACTGTAATACAGCGAACGTGTGTAGCCAAACACATACCAGCCCCATTTACATGTTGTGATCATTAAAAGTTATGTATCCCCTTGGCTGGGCCGTGAGTCTCATTGATCTGGCCATTAAGTTGTAGTTTGGCAGTCATATGATGATATGATTACTTCTGTGATGATATTTGATATAATGTAATTATCTTCAAGATGACTGAGTAGCCAATCAGTTAAAAAGAGGGGGTTTCCTTGGGGATGTGGCCTGTATCTAATACGTAAGTGGACTTTCAGGCCAGTCTCTTGGGATTTTGCTGATATGAATTCTGCATCTGGCTCCTGTTTGTCTAAACTCTGGTTTTTGAGACATGAACTACTAGCTTACCTTCTGCCTTGGTTGCTGATCTTGGGATTTGTCCATTTGTGCAGCCTGTGAACGAGAGCACTGCTGTCAGACCTGCTGACCTTGAGTTCTTCAACCACTGCAGCCATGTTAGAATCAACAGAAGCTTCTATCCACAGACTTGTGATGTTATAGCCTCTGCCACTGCATGAGCCACTTCCTTAATGTAAATCAAACTCTGTATCTGTGCACTTTATTGGCTTTGCTTCTCTAAGAACCCAACCTAAGACACACCTCATATTCTATAAGAAAACAAAAATAGTTGATGCATACTCAACAGTTGCAGTTTCATTTCTGCAACTGGTTATGTAGTTGTAACTGGTATTTAGAGCTACCTTCTTCCACCACTCAATCTATATTCCCTTTACTCCTGCCAGGCATCTCACTTGGTTGCGGTTCTTTTCCTAGAGCCAAAAAACAAAACCCATGGCCATGAAGTTGATTCTAACTCATAGTGACCTTATAGAACACAGTAGAACTGGCCTATAGGATTTCCAAGGAGAGGCTGGTGGATTGGAACTGCTGACCCTCCTTTGGTTAGCAGCCAAATGTATAACCAGTACACCATCAAGGACCTAAAAGAATTCCTGAAAAGGAGAGTATTTATCTGCAGGAGATGGCAAGATTTTACTCCAAAATCTTACGCATCTGCACTGTCATTTACCAATAGAGGCCTGCTAAAGACTCTGTTCTTGTCTGCCACTGACACTTTAGGCACCAGTGGATCAGCCAGATCATATAGCCCAATTGGCAAAATGTCTTGCACAGATGCCTCAACTTATTGTGGAGCCTTCGTTGGGCCCTGCTCAAAACTAGAATACACCAGGTGCTCCTGAGAAACTGTGGAGCAGTTCTACTCTGTAGGGTTGCTCTGAGTCAGAATTGATGATGATAATGGGTTTGGGTTTGTTTTAGCATGCAAATAGAAAACTGTGGTGGCATAGTAGTTAAGAGCTACGACAGCTAACTGAAAGTTGGCAGTTTAAGTCCACCAGATGCTCCTTAGAAACCATACGGGGCAGTTCTATTCTGTCCTGTAGGGTGGCTATGAGTTGGACTCAACTCAGTGGTAATGGATTTTGTTGTTGTTGTTGTTGTTTGTTTGTTTGTTTGTTTTTGATAGCACACAAATATAGGAGACTTGGTGGTGCAGTGGCTAAGCATTAAGGCTGAGAACCAAAAGGTCAGCAGTTGAAATCCACCAGATGCTTCTCGGAAACCCTGTGGGGCAGTTCTACTCTGTCTTATAGGATCTCTGTGAGTCAGACTGACTCAATAACCATGAATAATAGAAAGCACATAAATATTTTATCAGTAAGTCTAGAGTCATTGAAACTTCTTACTAGATCCAGTCAGCATAATGTTGTCATTGTAATGAACCAATGTGACATCGTATGGAAGGGAAAGTGCCCTGCAGACTGAATTTTGGCATAAGGCTAGAGAGCTGATATACTGTGGAGGTAAGTCAGTAAAGGTGTATTGCTGGCCTTGCCAGCTGAAGGTAAACTACCCTTCATGTTCTTTTGAAACCAGAATTAAGAAGAAGGCATTGGCCAGCTCGGTAGCTGCATAGCGGGTACCAGGAGTTGCATTAATTTACTCAAGCAGTGAAACTCCTTTGAAATAGCAGCTGCAATTAGTGTCATCACCTGGTTAAGTTTATGATAATTCACTGTCATTCTCCAAGATCCATCTGTTTTTTGCAGACGCCAGGTAAGTGGGTTGAATGGGGATGTTATAACTACCCTGCATCTTTTAAGTCCTTGGTAGTGGCAGTGATCTCTGCAGTCTTTCTAGGAGTACATTTTTGTTTTTTGTTTACAGTTTTCCTAGGTAGGAACAGTTCTAATGGCTTCCCATTGGCTTTTTCTCACATAATAGCCCTTACTCCACTTGTCAGGAACCCAGTATAGGGGTTCTGAGGCTTGTTGATTGTATCTATTTCGATTACACATTATTGAACTAGGGAAATCACTGTAGGATGGGTTTGGACTCTCACTGGACCCACTATGTGATGAGATAAGAGTCCATTAACCTGACCTCCACATATCTGTACTTTGACTGGTGGATCACAGTGCCGTAGTGTAGCTGCAGGGACTGATGAACCCAAGATTGACAGGTCACATGGCTGGCTACTGGTTCGTGGGCTGTGGAATTCAAATGATGATGATCTGGATGCAGGATCTGAAGCAAGCAAACAAGCTTTGCCAGGACATCCATATATATCCTCAGATTCCACATCCATGAAATCAAACAACTGAAGATTGTTTATCCTTGTTCACCTTGTTTCTCATTTGTTTGCTACTTGTGTGTACCCTTGCTTTTCTTGTCAGTATTCCCTACACAATACAACAATTGTTTACATGGTATTTGCCTTGTATTAGAGATTATAAGTGATCTAGAGATGATTTAATGTATACAGAGGATACACATAGCTTATATGCAAATACTATGCCATTTTATATAAGGAACTTGAGTATCTGTGGATTTGGGTATCTGCGGGGAATCCTAGAACCAATCCTCATGGATATCAAGGACAGCTGTACATCGATTTATCATTGCCAAAGTACATCATTCCATAACTGACAAGCTACATCATTACTTAACTGCCGAACCATTGGTGGGTATTAATTAAGCTATAGTATAATTTTACTCTAGGGTGTAGGCTAATAAACTCAGATTATTTAAATATTGAACTCTTAAATTTAACCTGTATCAAAGCCATTATCTATATTGAAATTTCTGTATTTTCTTCTTCTAAACTTGTGCTGTAAAATGTTATTCCTTTGAAAGCAGTTAAATAACCTCTCTTTTGCAAAATTAATTTAGAAGATTATACAACAAGTTCCTAATGTCTACCCAAAATACCATCCATACATTTAGAAAAACAAGGGTTTTTCAAAATGACAAAAAATAGAAAAGATCCGTAACAGTTTTCAAGGGGGGTGAAATCAGCTAAAAATAAACAATCAAGTTCGTACAGAATCTGACAAATGTGTAGTAGAACATTACCTTAAGCTCTTGACTCTGAAATCAAAATTCTGCCTTATCTGCCATCTGAATGACATCAGTTGGTCCCATTCTACCTTGACCAGGACATCAAGGTCAGGAGGAAAATAGGAGCCCAGCAGATGGATGGGGTTATATGAACCAGTGTCAGCTTCAGCAAGAAAGCAGGAGAACTACTAATATCTTGTAATAACACCACCAATAACTTCCCAAAGGAGGAGGGGTACATGATACAGAACCCTGGACACAGCAGACGAAAGATTAGAGAGCAGAGCTGGTTCTCCACCAGAAGACCATATTTCATAGTTCATTAGACTGGAGGGCCCCTTGGGAACATGACCCCTGGACTCTTAACCCTAAACCACATCCAGCACTACCCCCAGGTCTCAAGACAAAGTCTGAACTGGACTGTACAAAACAAAGAGTGTGGCTGGTGATGAATGAACCTTTGGACTTTAGTCTGTACATGGGTCTCATGATTTAGTGGCTCATTGCCGGAACCAAGATGATAAGGTGTGGGGGGTCAGATCTTGGTCAAAGGGTCACGAGAGGTTATAGATGAAAGGGGGAAGTATGCTGCATGGGGGCAGTAGAGACTGTCGGGAGGAGAGAGCAGTTAGAATCCAGTAGTGGTGAAGTTCCGGGTGTTATATGGCAAACTGATACAGATTGTTTAATTGTTCTTAATAACAGTAAGATTTGTTTAAAAAAAAAAATTCTACATACAAAATGGTGTATGAAATTGTTGCCTTTCTCAAAGGAATGGCCTAATGGCATCCTTTTAGATATCACCTCCTGAAAATTGCTTGTGTTTGCTCATGCTCCTCTGGGTACATACACATACAGGTATAAGCGTTTGAGTAGACACATTGAAGACTATAGCTTTAGGGAGAAGCATTTTTGAGGGTAAACATGAACTCTGGGTTAAATTCTGTCTTTTCTCACTCCACAAAATAAAGTTTAACTTAACAGAATATTTTAAAGTAAAATACATTATTTTATTTTAAAGCATACAAACAATACAATTACAGTGAATTGCCTCAAAGCTAAATGAGCCAGACTTCCTCTGACAAATTTTAATTATTTTTATAGTTTGTTCCAAATGAAGACTCACAATGGCCATTTTAAGTAAGCTAAAGCAACCCTTCCTCACTGCAAGCTTCAGGCCCTAAACAAAGCATGAAGCTGGTTAGTGCGCTGTTTAATTTTCAGATTGGATTTTTCATTATGTTTTATGATAACTTTTTATTTTTATCAAGTTGCATCTCAGCCTTCTGTTTGGACTCACGAAGATTTATGGCAAATGATCTGGGTGCTTATTTGGACAAACAGATGCAATAAATCAGTTTACTGTTTCAATAAAATGTGATTAATAGAACACATTATTCTGTTCAATATTATGTTATCTTTAAAATTAAGCAGAACATTAGTGGCAGTGAAACTAGTTTCAATCAATATGTTCCTGTAATGAAACCTATTGTATGAGAAACTTTTCTTTTTAAGGAAGAAAAATGCCCTTAGCATAATTACCAAGTTCTAACTCTAGAGATGGCATTTTGCAGCTTCTAAGAAGTATTTGGTAAGGTTTATTTATATATATTTTGCTCTGAAGAAAGTGGTTTTCACAAAGTTACCTGACAGCAATTAGATCCTGAATGCATCATGAACTTTTTTTTGTTTTGTAAGTAGAGGAATTTAGTTGACGCTTGACCTGACAGGAACTCAAGCATGTACCTCATTGCAATTAAGTTGAGAAGATTTTTAGAAAGGCAAAGCTGCTGTCAACACCCAGGAATACAAGAATTGGCAATTTCTTTTCAGATATTAAAGAATTTCTGAATGGATGAGAAAACCCAAACCAAACCAAACCCTTTGCTACTGAGTCAATTCTGAGTCATAGCAACCCTATAGGAGTACAACTGCCCCATAGAATTTCCAGGGAACAGTTTAGATTCAACCTGCCACCCTTTTGGTTTAGCTGCTGAGCTCTTAACTGCTATTACCATTAGGGTTCAGAACATGTGAAATATGAATAATATTCAGATAAGGAGGCTATAGACTTGAACATTTAAAAACTCATGTAATAATGAGCATTCACTGGATTTAGACCTTTAGTCACCTGCCATACCCCACTTGAAGTGAGAGACTTCAACACTCCAATGTCAATATTGCACAGATCTTCTAGAAGAAAGCTCAATAAAGACACAGAAGATCTTTTTGCCACAATTAACCAACTAGACCTCATCAACATATACAGGACTTTCTATCCATCAGCAGACAACTACACCTTCTTCAGAACAGACCCTGTGTTAGGACATAAAGCAAATCTCAACAAAATCCATACCACTGAAAAATTGCAAAGCATCTTCTCAGACTATAAGCCATAAAAGTCAAAATCAATAGCAGAAAAAACATAGAAGTTGGAACTCTAGGAAACTGAACAGCATCTTGCTCAAAAAGCCATGGGTTATAGAAGAAATCAAGGATGAAATGAAGAAATTTATGGATTCCAGTGAGAATGAAAACACTTCTTACCAGAATCTATAGGATACAGCCAAAGCAGTGCTCAGGGGTCAGTTTATCTGTATTAATGTACACATCTGGAAAGAAGAAAGAACCCAAATCAAAGAACTAACCCTACAGCTTGAACAAGCAGAGGGACCCCTCAGGCCCTAGTAAAAAACAGATCACAAAGATTAGAGCAGAACTAAATGAATTAGAGAATAGAAGAACAATTGAAAAAATATATTTAAAAAAATGAACGTGAAAAGGCAACCTAAAGAATGGGAGAAAATAACTTCAAATCACATGTCTGATTAAGGGTTAATGTCCAGAATACATAAAGAGTTCTAACAATTTGATGATGACAAAAAAATCATTCAATTAAAATATGGGCCAAGAGGGTGAAGAGGAAGAGACAGGTGTTCCTTGGGAAGATACCAGAAGAGTGTAAAGGAGGAATGTGCTGTCACAGGGTGAGGAGAGCAGATAGAGTTGTGGAGAGGCGAGTATGCAAAATTGTCTTGGATTGTATACTTTTTCTTAATCATAATAAAAAGAATTTTCCAAAAAATGGGCCAACTACTTCAATAGATATCTCTCCAAAGAAGATATACACAAGGCCATTAAGCATGTGAAAAGATATTTAACATGATTAAATATCAGGGAAATGTGAATCCAGACCACAAGGAGATACTAAGTCAATACCCTAGACAAGTATTTAAAAAATAAAAATAGCAAATGTTGGTGAAGACGTGGAGAAATTGGAACCCTCATCCTTTGCTGGTAGGAATGAGGAGAACAATTTGATGGTTGTTCAAAAAGTTAATCACAGAACTAGCATACACCCCCCCCCCAAAAAAAATTAAAAGCAGGGACTCAAACAGATATTTCTTTACCAAAGTTCATGGCAGCATTATTCACAATAGCCAAAAGGTGGAAGGTAAATGGATGAGCAAAATGTGGTACATACATATAATGTGATATTATTCTGCCATAACAAGAATGCAGTTCTAATACACACCACAACATGGATATACCTTGGAAATAATGTGCCAAGAGAAATAAGCAAGAAGCAAATAATTAATTTACTGACATAAAACATATACAATAACAAGATCTATAGAAACAGAAAGTAGATTACTGCTTACCAGAGACCGGAGGAGGGAGGAATGCTATTGCTTAATAGTTTAGGATTTATGTTCAGAAATGGATAGTGGTGATAATTGCATGACACTGAGAATGTATTTAGTGCCACTGAATGGTACACTTAAATGTGGTAAAAATGCAGATTTTATGCTATATATATTTCACCACAGTAAATTTTCAAAAAATTTTGATACCAAAAGAAGGTGTAAGACTGCTTATAAAATGGCAGTGGTGGTATTCAACAGGTTTTACACTTAATAAATGCTCAAAAAAATTTAAATACAAAAAGAAGGTATGAGCACTTATATAATGGTAGTAGTGGTATTCAATGCGTTTTATACATACCTGGTCTCTATCAGAATCATACAACAATATGCACAACTACTAGCAACATGCACAATATGATGGGTTATGGAAACCTGTGGTGCAATTACTTGTGTATGGCCTTTCTAGCTATGGTCTTACAATTCTCACCCAGGTGACAGAGGGGGACTCTGTGTGATAGGGTAATTGTGGCCCAGCAAGGGGACTGGTCAGTTTTACTGTACGAGGCAGCCAATTCCAGAGTAGAAAGGAGGATACTGTTCTTCACCAAAGGAGAACAGCCAAGAGCCAAGAGCACATTCTTTGGACCTGGGATTCCCGTGCTGAGAAGCTCTTGGAAGCAGAGACTCACAGAGAGAGACAGAGTAAACTGTAATCCTGAAGATGGTTACAAGTGGTGGCAGGAAAGATCTGGCAGCAGGAGACCCAGCAGCATGAGACAGTGCAGTGGATCAGGCAGCTGAAAACCTCTGGGCAGAGACTGAGGGACAGGAGAGGTACACCTGCAAGCACAGCTTGGAAGAGGCTACCATCATGGAAGAACTGTATCTTGAGTGTTCCTGAGGCTAAACTCAAACTGTTACTTCCCTAGTAAACCTCGTAACTGTGAGTAGTGTCTGTGAGTTCTAGGTGCCTACTGCAATGAACTATGGAACACAGTTGAGAGCACTGTGGGAGGGATGTTTGGTGTCAGAACGGGTAAAGATGGCAGGCAGAGGAAGCATATCTGACTTCCACCTCACAGGAATCAACTTTGGGCTGCTGATCCCGGTTTTCCTTTCCCCTTGTGGAGCTGGAGAAGGTCTGACACCCTCCCTGAGCAATTGTTACAAAACTCTATTCTAATTCAGCAAACATTAACAATGCCTTAGATTTTAATACATACTTTTCATCTTAACATAAATCTTATCTCTCAAAATAAAAATTTCATAATTTATTGAGAACCACATCACAGTAAGGTAATACCTTTTTTTTAATATTCATATGAAAAGTCAGCAAATTGGAACTCTGACCCTGTGACAAGTCTCTGTTCATCCAGCTGTTCTGACAACAATACAGCTTATCAAGCCAAAGTAGCTATAAAATAATTTTTAAAGTTCTTCACTTAAAGGTCTTCAATTTCCAGGCCATATGTATTAAACAACAACCTTCCTTATGCAACTTTTCTATCTATATGGCAGTAGAAACAACCTGCCAGTCTGTTCAGTTTTTCAAACTGATCATTTAGGACTCCTAAGACTGAAATTCCAACCCGTGATTTCAACCACCTTGCATTTTTAAAACATTATTCCAAAACTTCAAGTGGGGTATGGCAGGTGACTAAAGGTCTAAATCCAGTGAATGCTCATTATTACGTGAGTTTTTAAATGTGCAAGTCTCATTTTTGAGTGTAGTCAGTGTTTCTTTGATGTATTTAGATGCTCCAATATCAGGTGCATAAATATTTAATATTGTTAAGTCCTGCTTATGTATTGAACTTTTCAGCAATAATGTCCATCCTTGTCCACGATGGTGGATTTTACATTAAAATCTATTTTACCTGAGATTAGAATGGCCACACCTGCTCTTCTTTGTGTATTGTTAGCTTGATATGTATTCTTCTATCCTTTAATTTTCAGTTTGCTCATATCTTTAAGGTGAGTTTCTTGTAAGCAACATATACATGGGTCATGTCTTTTGATCCAACATGTCACTTGATGTCTCTTTACTGGAGTGTTCAGTCCATTTACATTCAACATAATTATTGATAGGCATGTGTTTAGTGCTGTCATTGTGACGTGTTTATTTTTGTGTTGTTGTTTTCTGTGTTGTTACTATTCTATTCTGGGACGTTCTTTATGAGTTGATTTTTTACCTTTTTCAGTGTTGGTTTTGTGGTTTTTGAGACTCGTGTATTACATTTCTTGATTTGATATGTTGCATCTTTATTGTGCTTTGTGGCTACCCTTATGATCCCCTTTAATAATCTGTGTTTGAACCCAAGTCTTATTAACTTTCTCTCCTTGTGTACTATAAGTACTATAGTACATCCTTCTTTTTAATATGATGATATTATAGTTTTCATGACATGATCACTGGGTCACGTCTTTTAATATTATAGCTTTGATTGAGTTTGGAGTCTTCCCTAAGTGAGTAGGTTCTGGATGATGTGTCCTGTATTTCCTCCTAAAATATGGAGTTATTAGTTTTGTTTTTCTAAGCCAAGAGCTTCTTTCAGTATTTCTAGTAGTTTTCGTTTGGTTTTTACAAAGTCTCTGAGTTTCTGTTTATCTGTGAATGTCTTAATTTCATTTTCATATTTGAAAGGTAGTTTTGCAGGATATATAATTCTTGGTTGGAAGTTTTTCTCCATCAAGGCTTTGAATGTGTCATCCCGTCACCTCTGTCCCAGCATCGTTTCTACTGAGAAGTCAGACAAAAGCCTACAGGGCTTCCCTCTGAATGTTAACTTTGCTTTGAGTCTGGCTGCCTTTAGGAGTTTCTGCTTATGTTTCATTTTGCTACGCTTGAGTATAAATGTCTTGGAGTCTTTTTAAATCTTGCGTTACCAGTGAGACTCAACTTTGTGAGCTCCATCACGGCTATTACTGGTGGTGGCTGGATGGGACAGTTTCTTAAGCTAATTTTTTTTTTTTTAACATAACTGAGTGAAAATGTACATTCACATGAAAATTTACATGCCCTCCTATATGCAGCTTCCACGGCTCTCCCTGTCCGGTGACTGCACACTATTCCTCTCTGCTCCATACATGTCTCATCCTCCCAACAGTCTCCTTTCCCCTCCTCTCCGTCCACTCCCCTTCCTCCAGCCAGAGGTCAGCAAGATGATATCCTATAGATGTACAGAACCATGAAGTGCTTCCAACATATGGTTACTCTGCATTGCCAAGTCCATTCCATTCCTGTCCAAAGAGTGGACCTTTGTTATAATTTATGGGAACGGGCAGCATCAGGGCTGGGGGCCATGCTCTCAGAGGAACCCCCAAACCACTGGACCATCAATTGAGGTCTTTTAGTGGAGATCTCATAATGCACATCTTTTTATTCTTGTGTTGCCAGTGAGGCTCCTCTCTGTGAGCTCCGTCATGGCTATCACTGGTGGTGGCCGGGCACCATCCGGTTCTTCCGGTCCCAGGTCGATGTAGGCACCCACTCTTGTGGGTCTCTCTGTCTTCTCGGTTGTCTTTACCGCATGCCATTTTGGCCCTCGGTGAGCATCCGTTCCTGCTGAGTTGGGACCATTTGCTGTGTCCTCGGATGGCAGCTTGGCAGCTTTTAAGACCCCAGATGCCACTCACCAATGTGGGGTGCAGAGAGCTCTCTTAG
This sequence comes from Heterohyrax brucei, assembly GCA_028571685.1. Classification (NCBI taxonomy): domain Eukaryota; kingdom Metazoa; phylum Chordata; class Mammalia; order Hyracoidea; family Procaviidae; genus Heterohyrax; species Heterohyrax brucei. The sequence continues at coordinate 46,775,456 of CM053152.1, forward strand.
CAAAATGCTAGTTGTGCCAATTGGCCTGGAATTCGCCTAAGAGCATGGTCCCCCGCCCCCCACCCCAGCTACTCTATCCTTGCAGTATTGAGTTAAGATGGAAGGAGTACTCAAGTTATGCTGAAGTCCACTTAATGTTGTTCTTGTTCCTAATGTGTGCTGTCACCGCTTTCTCCCAACTAGATTTCTAGTAACTACCTAAACTAAACCCTTCCCCCCTCACCCTCCCTCCCTCCCCTCCCTTGCAGCTGTCAAAGAGTCTTTTCTTCTATACACAAGTCTGTTTTTGAGATCTTATTGTAGAGGTCTCATACAGTATTTGTCCTTTTGTCGCTGACTACTTTCACTCAACATAATGTCTTCCAGTTGAAACCAGGTTAGGAGATGTTTCCTGGAATCATCGTTATTCTTTATCATTGCGTAGTGCTCCATTGAGTATATGTACCACAGTTTACCTATCCATTCTTCTATTGTTGGGCATCTGGGTTGATTCCACCTTTTTGCTATTGTGGACTGTGCCGCGATAAACATTCTGGTGCATGTGTCCGTTGGTGTGAAAGGCCTTGAATCTGTAGGATATATTCCAATTAGTGGAATTACTGGGTCAAATGGTATATCGATATCCATTTTTTTAAGGAAGCGCCAGATTGCCTTCCAAAGAGGCTGGACCATTTTGCAACCCCACCAACAGTGTAGGAGGGTTCCACTTTCTCCACAGCATCTCCAGCATTTGTTGTTTTGTGTTTTCTGATTCATGGCCAATCTTGTTGGGGTGAGATGTTATCTCATTGTTGTCTTGATTTGAATTTCTTTAATAGCTGAAGATCGTGAACATGTCCGCATGTGTTTTTTGGCTGCCTGGATCTCCTCTTTAGTGAAGTATCTGTCCATCTCCTTTGCCCATCGCTTAATTGGATGGTTTATCTTCTTCTTATTGATATTTTGTAGTATGTTATAGATTATGGAGATCAGGTGTCGATCTGACATAGAGTTGCCAAATATTTTTTCCCACTCTGTGGGTGTTCTTTTAATTCTATTAATAAAGTCTTTGGATGAGCAAAAGTGTTTGATTCTTAATAGTTCTCATTTATCTACTTTCTCTTCTGTTGATTGAGGTTTCTTTGACAGATTTTTGAGTCTGTCCTCATTGTGTATTAAAACTTTCATTGTTGTTCCTACCTTTTCTTGGATGAGCTTTATCGTTTTAGGTTTGATATTTAGGTCTTTTATCCAGTTGGAGTTGGTTTTTGTATAAGGTGTAAGATATGGATCTTGATTCAGTTTATTGCAGATGGATAACCAATTTTCCCAGCACCATTTGTTGAAGATGCTGTTTTTACCCCAGTTTAATGTCTTAGGGCCTTTGTCGAATATCAACTGTTCATAGGCAGATAGTGTCATCTCTGGGGTCTCAGTCCTATTCCATTGATCCATCTGTCTGTTCTTGTACCAGTACCAGGCTGTTTTGACCACTGTGGCAGTGTAGTATGTTCTAAGGTCGGGTAATGAGAGGCCTCCCAGTGTGTCCTTCTTCTTTAGTAGTACCTTACTTATCCGGGGCTTCTTCCCTTTCCAAACAAAATTGGTGATTTGTTTCTCGATCTCATTAAAAAATGATGCTGGAACTTGTATTGGGATTGCATTATATAAATAAATTGTTAAGCTAATTTTTTACGTAGCTCTCTCTCCTCTGGGACTCTGCCCTGTAACTTCTGGTTGCCTCAGTGTCATTAAACTGTCTTGTTTCAACTCAGAAAGATGTTCCTGCTGTACTTGGGATAATGCTTTCTACACCATAGTACGGAATGTTTATCCAAACAGAAATCCAGGGCTGTTGTAAGACTTACCTCATTTGTTGTTCTTCTCTCAGGGATCATAGATCTGTAACATCTGTTGTCCAATGCCTGAAAAGAGTTGTTTTATGTCTTTTATCCAGTTTTGTAGTTGTTTGCAGCCAATGAGTAGTAGGCTTTCTGTTAATCCAAAATGCCATGAAATGGAAATTATAGTTGAAAGTGTCTTTTAAATGTAATTGTTAGGCTTTAGCATACACATTTAGTAGTATTTTTAAGAAAAAAAGAAAGAGGTTTTTTGGAAGGAGAAAGTATATCATGAGCATAGTAAGTACACAGTAACATGAAAACTTCTGGGAGATCCAATTTTAATTCATTTTTGCTGTTTTAAGAAAGTTAGGTATAATGTTGTAAAATGTGAAAGAAAGGTTATATAACTTTGTGGGTTAAAAATACTTAAATGAGAAAATTTAAGAAATACAGAGTAGCTACAGTTTTGTCAGACTGATTATGTCTTGGCTAAAGAAAGACCAAACTGGCATATGATGGGGAATTTGTAAAGAGTTCTTATTTGGGGCACCTGAAGTAGTAAAAGAGAATCACAGATTTTTTTTTTTTTTAAGACTCTTGAGTTTTCTTTTAACTATAAAAGTTTACAGAGAAAATTAGTTTCCCGTTCAGTAGTTTATGTACCTACTGTTCTATGATGTTGATCTCAGTCCCTGCAAAGTGCAACTCTCCCTGTTGCCAACCTGAATGCCCCATTTCAATTCCTCCAGTTTTATTGCCCCTTCCTGCCTTCTTATCTTTACTTTTAGGCACACATTAGCCTTTTGGTCTCATGTAGATGCTTGATTTAAGGACCACTTTCCTCACATGTGTGATTTCTTTGTGAAGTTGTCTATTACTTGGCTGAAAGGTGATCTCTGGGATTAGAAAGGTATCTAAGGGCCATGATTTCAGGGCTTCTCCTGTCTCTCTCAGACCAGTAAATTTATTGCCTTTTATAAATTTGGATTTTGTTCTACATTATTTTTTCTTTTCTAACTCTAACCAGGACCTTGTATTGTGATCCTGGTTAGAGCCCTCAGTAATGGTGGCTGGATGCCATCTAGTTCTGGTTTCAGGCTGGTGGAGACTGTGGTTCCTGTGGTTCATTAGTCCTTTGGCCGAATTGCTTCCTTATGTCTTTGGTTTTCTTCCTTCTCCTTTGCTCCACATGTAAAGAGACCAACATCTGTGTCTTAGTCACTCACATTCAGAAGCTTTTAAGACCCCAGATGCTGCTCACTAAAGTAGGGTATAGAATATTTTCTTTATGATCTTATGTCAGTTGACCTAGATGTCCATTAAGACTGTGGTCCTCAGCTGTAAAGTGCTGTAACTCAGTCCTGTGAGGTGTTTAGTTATATCTAAGCTGTTTATATGACTGTGCCCTCTGTGTGCTCTGTTATATACATGAATATACAGATATTCATACAATTATGTTTGTAGAAATGTCCACAGCCAAATATGTGGGTGTATTCCCTTACACCATCTTTTACCTATTTAGCATATATAGCCATATATATATCCAATCATAAATTATTGTGTGTTTTTACTGTTGTTTCATGACTGTGTATGTTACAGTAATTAATTCATCTTCATTGCCTTTTATTCTCAGGTACTTCTCAGTATCTCCCTGTTTTGGTTACATTGTGCTGACTTGCTGTGTATTGTGTACTGCCTATTCCCTCACCAATGTTCACAGTAGTCTACTCTGTAGTTAGTGATGGCCCTACACTCCTCTTCCCCTCCCATCCATGGTTACCTTCAGAAAATGTTTCTGTATGGAAACATTTTTTGACTATAATACTGATACCGTATAATATTTGTCCTCTTGTGATTGGCATTTCATTCAGCATAATTTCCTCAAATTCATCCATGTTGTGAGATACCTTGCAGATTCATTACTCTTGATCATTTCATACTGTTCAGTTGCTTATATTTACCACAGTTTGTTTATCCATTTGCCTATTGATGGGTACTTTGGTTGTTTCCATCTTTTTGTTATTATGAATAATACTACAGTGATCATGAGTGTGCATATATCTATTCATGTCATGACTTTAGTTTCTCTAGTATATCTACCTAAGAGTGGGACTCCTATCTTGTACAGTATTTTTATTTTTAACATTTTAAGGAAGTACCATACTGTTTTCCATAGTTGTTGTACAATTTTCCATTCGTATCATAAGTGTACAAGACTTCCAGTCTCCCCTACAAACTCACCAACATTTGTTGATTTGTTTTGTCTTTTTTTACTGGTGTCATTATTGCCAGGGAGAGAAATAAAGATTTAAATAAGAACTACAGAGACAGAAATATTTTTATAGTCTTGACTTTCAGACTGAGAATCATACTGCATGGTTTTGAATTTAGAATCGGTTACACTAGGCAAACCTTTTAGCTTCATTTCCATTTTGTTATATGAATTAGAGTTAACCCTTAATGAAAATAAAACTTGGGTTCACCTAATAGAAGATATTCTCATCAAACATATATTATGTGCCTTGTTCTGATAGAGTGTTTTGTGAAAATTTATTAACACCCTGAAAGCACAGAGAAATTCCGTAACCAGTTAGCTAATAATCCAGTGTATCCCAGATGTTTGTGTATCCTCTTATCATACATACATTTGGTTCAGATGAATTTGGAAATAAAAGTGTAATCAACATAGTGAAACTAAATAGCTATTTGAGGTATCAAACATTTGATACTGTTTGGGATAAAAAAATCTCTTGAAGATAATGACTATAAAATGTGAACAGAGGGAAAAGCAAAAGAAGTCAAACCTCACTGCCACTGAGTCGATTCCAACTCGTAGTGACCCTATAGGAGACAGTAAAACTGTGCAGTTCTCGCGGATTTGAACTGCCAACCTTTTGGTTAGTAGACAACATTTCATCACTATGCCACCATGGTTTCCTTTTATTCCCCATAAAGTTTCCCAGGTGTGCTTGGCAGATCAAGAGAACTCTCAATGTGTCCTTCCTTTATTAGTATAGACCACAAAGTCAGAGACCTTCACAAACCTAACCTGCTTCTATCAAATCAAAGCCAACTTACAGAGACCCTATAGAACAAGTAGAACTGTCCCCACAAGTTTTCCGAGGCTGTAATTATTACAGAAGGCAGACTGCACATCTTTCTCTTGCAGAGCATCTGGTAGATTTGAACCACTGATGTTTCAGTTAGCAGCTGAGCGCTTTTAGCACTGTGCCACCAGAGTACCCTCAGAGACATTTGAGGACAAGTAATTTATAGACAAAAGGTAGAACTTGCTTTAATGGGGAAACTCATTTGTTTCAGTATTCACAATAGGAGGATCAGTAGTACATAGGTAGAGATAGACTAGACATAGGGAAAGAGGCCAGAGCAGAAAGGAAGTTGTGTGCCCATCCATTGTGTGAGATGGGGACATGAAAACACCTGGATACTTACTTCTCACATCCAGATAGACTGCAAAATATGTTTCCCAGACCACCAGCAGCAGCATCACCTAAGTACTTTTTTTAAAATTGTAGTTAAACTATATACATATATATAATAAAACTGTTGCCATTTAATAATTTTTGCATATATAATTCAGTGACATTGATTATGTTCATCATGTTGTATAACCATCACCATTATGCTTTTCAAAATTATTCTACCACCATTAACATAAACTCAGTGTCCTCTAAGCAATGACTCCTTTCTCCTGTATATTTGCCCATATCATGTATTTGTCCTTTTGTGATTGCTTTATTTCACTTAGCATAATGTTTTCAAGGTTAATCCATGTTGTAGATTTATCTAAAGTTAATCATGTCTTCATTTCTTTTTTTGGCTGAATAATGTTCCATTGTATGTATGTGCCACATTTTGTTTATTGATTCATCTGTTAACTGACACTTTAGTGTCCATTTTTTAGCTCTTGTAAATAGTGCTGCAGTGAACATTGTTGTACATGTATCTGTGTTCCTGCTCATTATGGTTTTAATTTGTTTCTCCCTAATGATTAGTGGAGAGCTCTGGTGGTGTAGAGGTTTAGAGTTCCATTGCTAACCACCTGGCTGATAGTTCAAATCTACTACCTGCTCCTTGGAAACCCTGTGGGGCAGTTCTGCTCTGCCCTATATAGTTGCCATGAGTTGGAATTGACTCCCCAGCAATGATGGTAAGTGATTAATGGGGACCCTGCTCACACAGTGGTTAAGATTTCAGTTGCTAACCAAAAAGGTTGGCAGTTTGAATCCATCAGCTACTCCTTGGAAGCCTTATGTGGCAGTTCTCCTCTGCCCACTAGGGGTGCTATGAGTCAGAGTCAACTCTGTGGCAACAAGTTCTGTTTTTTGATTTAATGAGTAATGGAACTCCCTGGGTGGTGCAAGTGATTAACAACGTACTTTCCTGTAACCCAAAGTTTGAGATCTTAGAAGAAAGACTTGGCAATCTACTTCCAGGAAATAAGCAGTTGAAAATGCCACAGAGCACAGTTATAGTCTGACACACATAGGATTGCTGTGAGTTGTAATCAACTTGATGACAACTGGTTAATTAGTTAATAGCTAAACAGTTACACCTTAGCAGTTTTTTTTTTTTTTTTTCTTTAAATGCAAATCTTCAGGCCCCACCTCACACCTGCTGAATTAAAAACTGCAGTTTGGGCCCAGAAGTCTGTGGGTTAGCAAGCCCTCTGGATGATTCTCATGAACCCTGAAGTTTGAGAACCTCTGTGCTAGTATAACACAAATGTCATTTCTTAATCAAATGGCTGGTGAATCCTGTCACATGTACAGTTTTATGAATGCATTTGTCAAAATTATCTGTTTGGTACAGACAGGTTAGAAAGATTTTCTACCAGAACTCACTCACACAAGTGCTGGAAAACAAGAACAGTCTACCAAATAGAAGCGAACAAAATTAATCTTCAGGTCCACAAGTTCCTTTCTCTGTCATCACTTTTATCTGTTCTTATGTGGTTTCCTTTTTCTGTCATTGATTGTATTGATACAAGGATTTAAACTAATTCTGGTTGAGAATCACATATGCTGTTTCCAGCACAAAAAGTTAGTTTTTTACGTTTAAAAGGACTTTAAAAACTTACTTGAAACACACCAAAGTGATATTTTTTAAATACAGTTTTCCGTAATTTAAGTGTTTCTCTTTCCTTTCTCACTCTTCTGCTCTTTCTCTGCTTCCTTCCATTTCCTGTTCTTCCCTTCTGCTATTCCATACCACCTCACCTCTCTTCCCCTGCATTTGCCATGAAGTGTGACTTTATAAAAATCTATATTTAGTGTCATATTTGGAATTAAGAACATTAAGAAGGTCTTACCTTAATGTTTGCTTCTAACTTCCAAATAATACCAAAAAATTGGCACCCTTTCTTATAACTTTTTTATTGCATGTGTGTTTGGTGCTACGTAGGAACTTTGTTCGGAAATCTCTGTGCAGGAGCAGGAGAAAAGTGGGGTGCAGAACTCAAATTCTAGTACAAGAACCAGACATAATGGTCTGACCTAAACTGGAGGGACCTGGGAAGGCATGCATGGCCCCCGGACTCTGTTAGAACTGAATCCATTCCCAAAGGCAACTCTTCAGAAAAAGATCAGACTGGCCAGTAAGACATAAAATACACTCCTGTAGAGAGTACTTCTTAACTCAAGTAGATATATGAGTGTAAATGGGCATTCCTATCTGGAGACAAGATGAAGGCAGAAAGGGACAGGAGCCAAGTGGATAGACATGAGAAATTCAGGGCAGAAATGAGGAGTGTACAGTCACATTATAGTGAGAGCAATTAGGGTCACATAACACTGTGTATATAAATTTTTGTATGAAAAAGAAAAGATGTGTCTGGGAAAGAAACCACACTGAACCCTGAAATGTAACACTTGGTAAATGTTTGCATCTGTGTCCTTGGAAGATATAGTTTATAGTTTTTTTGTAATGTCTTTGATACCAGAGTAATCTTAGTCGTGTAAAATGAATTGCAAGTACTCCCTTTTTCTATGTTTGTAAAATAATTTGTATAGATTTGTGTTATGTCTTAAATATTTGAGAGAATTTATTACTGAAACCATCTGAACTTGGATATTCTTTGCAAGGAGTTTTTTAATTAAAACTTGATTCCATGAGTCAGATCCGACTGGACGGCACTTGGCTTGGCTTGTTTAGTTGATATGTAGCTATTCCAGGTGTTTTAGTTTTGTCTTGATCATATTTGGTAATTTGTGTCTTTCAAGCAATTTGTTCATTTTAGCTAGGTTGTTAAATTTACTGACATAAAGTTATTTGTAATATTTTCTTGTTATCTTCATAATAAGTAGCTTGTGTAGTGGTGTCTTTCTTTCATTCCTTATATTGGTGGTTTGTAACTTCTCTCTTGATCACTCTACCTAGAATTTAATCAATTCTATTGATCTTTTCAGGGAACCAGCTTTTGGCTTCATTGTTTCTGTTTTATCCATGTTGTACTTCCTTCATTTCTAATGTAATCTTTATTACTTCTGTTGTGTGCTTTGGATTTAGTTTTCTTTTCCTAGTTTCTTAGTTAAACAAACAAACAAAAGATGCCATTGAGTCAATTATGACTCAGAGTGGCCCTCTAGGACAAAGTAAAACTGCCCCATAGAGTTTCCAAGGATAACCTGGTAGATTTGAGCTGCCAGCCTTTTGGTTAGCACCTGTAGCACTTAATCACTATGCCACCAGTTTCCTTTTAATGTAAAGCTCATGTCAATTTGAGATATTCTTTTCTAATATATGGGTTTAAAGCTGTAAATTTGCCTCAGCACACTGCTTTAACTGCATCTGCTAAGTTTTGATACTTTTCCTGTTTATTCACTTCAAAATGTTCTCTAATTTCTCCTATAATTTCTTCTTTGACCTATAGATGATTTAGAACTGTTATTTAGAACTATGTATATAGTCATTTTCCAGATGCCTTTCTATTGTTAATTTCTAATTTAATTTTTTCATCTTAATGTTTATTATTTTTAATTTATTGAGACTTGTTTTGTGACTCAGCATGTGACTTACCTTTGTTTCATGTGCACTGGAAAAGAACGTACATTAGGTCAACTTTTTTATTGTTGTAAAAATATGGACAGCTCCACATTTGCCAGTTCAACATTTTTCATGTACACATTCAGTTAGATTGCTTGCATCGGTCATGTATAACCATTATCATTGTCCTTTGACAAATTTTTCACCCTCATAAACAAAAGCTCAGTGTTTCCTAGATAATAATCCCCTCTACCCATGAGTTCAGAATTAAGGGTTCTGGAGTTCCCATTTTCCACAATGGGAATTCTAGAACATGTAATCATACTCATGAGGAATCTGTATATGGATCAAGATGCAGTCATGTGAACATAACAAGGGGACACTTCATGATTTAAAGTCAGGAAAGGTGTGCATCAGGATTCTGTCTTTCACCATACCTTTTCAATCTGTATGCTGAACAGATAATCTGAGAAACTGGATTATATGAAGAACAGGGCGTCAGCATTGGAGGATGACTCATGAACAGCTTGCAGTATGCTGATGACACCACCTTACTTGCAGGAAGCGAAGAAGATTTGAAATGTTTGCTGAAGAAGATCAAAGACCACAGCCTTCAGTATGGATTGCACTTCAACTTCAAGAAAACAAAAATCCTCACAACTGGACCTATAAGCAACATTGTCATAAATGGAGAAAGGATTGATGTTGTCAAAATTTCATTTTGATTGGGCCAACGATCAACACCCATGGAAGGAGCAGTCGAGAAGTCAAAAGACATGTTGCATTGGGAAAATCTGCTGCAAGGGACCTCTTTAAAGTAAAATGTGAAGATGCCACCTTGACGACTAAGGTGCACTTAACCTAAGCTGTGGTATTTTCAGTTACGTCATATGCATGCAAAAGCTGGACAGTGAACAAGGAAGACAGAAGAAGAATTGATGCATTTGAGTTGTGGTTTTGGAGAAGAATATTGAATGTACCATGGACTGCCAAAAGAACAAACAGATCTGTTCTGAAAGAAGTACAATCACAGTGCTCCTTGGAAGCAAAGATGGTGAGATTGCGTCTTGTATACTTGGACATGTTATTAGAAGTTCCTGAAAAAGACATCATCTGTGGTAGACTGGAGGGTCAGTGAAAAATAGGAAAACCCTTGATGAGATGGATTGACACAGTGGCTGCAATGATAGGCTTAAGCATAAAAACAATTGTGGACATGGCACAAGACCAGGCAGTATTTAGTTCTGTTGTGCATAGGGTCACTGTGAGCCAGAACCAACTTGAGGGCACCTAACAACAACAGCCAATCCCCTGTGCCTCCTGCCTGTGGTAACCACTCTTTAACTTTGATCTCTGTAATTAGGTAGTATTTTTTGATAGTGTTGTTTAAGTTTTCTGTAACTCCATTGATTTTTTACCCACTTCCTTTATCACTTGAGAGGAGTGTTAAAATCTGTAACTTTTTTTGTCATTTTTTTTTTTAAATCTCATTTCCTTTCTGTCAGTTTTTGTTTCACATATAAGCTCTGTGTTAAGAGCACATACATTTAGGATTACTTTGGTGCTTTGATGAATTCAGTCCTTTACCATTATGAAACGGTTCTCTTTTTTCCTGGAAGTTTTACTTGTTCTGAGATCTGCTTTGTCTGAAATTTACATACCCATTCCAACTTTTTTATGATTAATATTTTCATGATACATCTTTTTCTGTTCACTTATCATCTGTCTTTGCCTTTATATATTTTCTGTGTTGCTTGTAGGCAGCATATAATTGGGTCTTCCTTTTTTCATCCAATCTGAGAATCTTGTCTTTTAATGTGAATGTCTAATCTTATTTATATTTACTGTAATTGTTGATATGTTTAGGTTTCAGTTTACCATGTTGTTATTTTTTTTATCTGTCCCATATGTTCTTCTTAATTTTATTTTTCTCTTCTTTTAGGTTAATTGATTATGTGTTAGGATTTCTTTAACTGCCAGCTAAGCCAAGCCAAGTGCCATTGAGTCAGACTTTAACTGCACCATTGACTTATTAGCTATCCCTTTATGGCCCCTGGGGTCGCCATGAATCGGATCCAACTCAAAGGCACTTGGCTTGGTTTTACGATTCATTAATTTGGAAAAAATTTTTATCACAGTCTGTGTTCAAATGCTAGTGTCTCATATAGTGTAGAATATACAAATATTACAGCTATGTGGTTTTGTTCTGTATACTGCTGTTGCCATTCATCTTGTTTCTACATATATTAAAAATGCATTGCTATTGCTTCTGTATTAAGTAGTCAGATATCTTTTGATCAAATGAATTAATGAGAATTCTTTTTTATATTTAGCCACTTAGTTGCTATGCGTAATGCTTTTTGTTTGCTTTCAGGGTTCGAAATCGGTAGTAACTTCATTTTCTTTCAGTACATCCAGATTTCTATGTAGTATCGTTCATTTCCTTCTACCTGAAAAAGTTCTTTAATGTTTCTTGTTGTGCAGATCTACTAACAATGAATTAGCTTTTAATTTTTCTGGAAAAAGAATTTCTCTTTATTTATGAAAAATATTTTCCTTGGATAAAGGGTTCTAGGTTGACAACTTTTTAGCCTCCTTTTAGCTCTTTGAAGATGACGTGTCATAGTCTTCTGACATGCATGGTAGGTTTTAGACCCCCTGTTCTTTCAAATATTTTTCTGTTCCTTCTCCCATTTTTTCCCTTTTGGGACTCCAAATGTATTGCCGTGTGATTGGCATTTTAATAAAAGTTACCAATATTCCTTCTTTTTGGTCTTTTGTCTGCTTCATTTTGGATAATTATTCAGGGTATATCTTAATGATCAGTAACCTGTTTTTCTTATGGAGTGTCTGTTCTGATATTAGTGTGATACACTGAAATCTTCATTTCACAGGGTTTTTTTCCTAGCAGTTCCAGATTTTTGTCTATATCTATCTGTCTATCTTTGTCTGTCTATCGATCACATCTCTCTCTCTCATGTTTTCCAGTATGTCCTTGAACAAATTTAAAATAGTTTATTTTAGAGCCTTATTTGATAATTCTGACATCTCTATCATTTCTGCCTCTACTGCTGATTTTTCTCCTGATTGTGGGTCACATATTTCAGTTTCTTCATTTTATAACAGTTATATACCACATATAATGAATTTTCCATTGTTGAATGCTGGTGTCTGTGCTTGTTCTGGCTAGGAGTATGATTCCTTTGGGTTAGTTTGATCTTTTAAAACCTGATCGTAATCTATACTAGAGTAATTATGGCTTAGCCTTTACTCTTTAGTTTAGCCTTTTCTTTCACCACACACCCTAAGTGTGGACCCTTCTGTGCTCTCTCTTGAATTTGTCTTCAGTGAGACCTCTTCATTCATGCCTCATCATCCTCTGTCCACTGTACTGTAGAATGTACCACACATACTTATTTTCATATTCCGTGTTTGTCTGCTTATATTTTCGCCTCTGGCAAAAATCCTACCATCCACACTCTACACTCACCCTCACACATCTTTCATTAATAACTCCAGTTTACCTTCCCACAATTTAGTGAAAATGTCTTCTTTACTATGAAACCTTCCCTACTTCACTTGTGCCTACTAAAGGTAAAACTAATCTCCCTGTTGCTCTTCAACTCCTTGCACATAACATTGTAATAATACTTGTCACATAAAATATTTTCCTCATTGCCAGAAACTGAGGGTCATGAAGGTTGGGAGTGTGTCTTATCAAGCCTTGTATTCCTGGCAAATATTGCCAAATTCTCATTCTGCTTGCGCAACTCATTTATGTATGTATAGAGGGAATATAATACTAAATGTGCTTGTACATACTATTCTGTTTGTCTGTACTATTTCCTTTTATGGTTACACAAACATATAAGAGTTTTTGGCTACAGAACTTCTTTCCCACATATCTTCCACTTAATGACTCTTTAAAAAAAAAAAAAAAATCATTCCTCCCCAAATGTCCAGCACTGTAACAACTTCTTTTCACAAGTAGTACCAGCCAAGCCAAGTGCCGTCAAAAAAACAGGGAACCAAAGGGAAACAAATGTATTTTAAGTATTTTTAGAAATAATTATAAACTGAAAAAAGAAAAAGAAAAAAAGCCCAAACCTGTTACTATCAAGTTGATTCTGACTCATTGGGACCTTAAAGGACTGAGTAGAACTGCCTCGATGAGCTTCTAAGGAGCACCTGGTATTCATACTGCTGGTATTTTGATTAGCAGCCGTGGTTCTTAACCACGATGCCACTGTGGTTTTATAAATAATTATAAACCCAAAACCCAGCTCCATCAAGGTGATTTGGACTCACAACAACCCTATAGTGCAGAGTAGAAGTGCCCCATCAAGTTTCCAAGGAAGTGCCTGGTGGATTCAAACTGCCAACCTTTTGGTTAGCGAACGTAACACTTAACCACTATGCCACTGTGGGTTCCAGATATTTATAGGACTGGCTATATTTGTTTGAGAGTATCTTTAATTGTTGGATGATACCATTAAACCAAAAGGGATTTGGAGGAAACATAACTAACTTTATATTTCTCAAAACTTTGTTCATCCTTAATTTCCATAAATCTTTCTTCTGAACTTAATGCTGATTTCTCAAAATGTGTTAGCCTTTTAGGTTGTCAGGAATGAAGTCTCTCAGTAGTGCAAATAGTTTACATTCAGTTGTTAACCTAAAGGTTAATGATTTAAACCTACTCAGCAGCACTGCAAAGGAAATGCCTGGAGTTCAGTTCTACTCTGTAACGCCTGGAATTAGGAGGATTCAGCATCAACCTGAAGCAGCAAGTTTGTTTTTTGTTTTTTAGGTTAGGAATTTTCTCTCTCTCTCTTCCTCTCTCAATAATTCAGTCAAAATAGGAATTCTGAAGCAGTGGACTTCTGTTTAGGCATTTTGTCTTATGATGTATCTTTTTGCCTTTTCCTCTTCTAAATTGATATGGCTCTTATGTTTTAGAGTCTTTTAACAGTTTCATGTAGGATCCGACTCGAGGGCACTTGGCTTGGCTAACAGTTTCAAGGGTTTTAAACTCTTGAATGTAACATTTAAAAAATACTACAATAATTTGCTTTTAAGTTTAAATTCTTTTCTTAAAACTAAAACATGCCCTTGCTATTTGCTCTTTCATACATTAAAACTTATTAGGCATCTAGATCTGCATTTTTGTTACCTCTGTGCAATGTAAGACATAGCTGGAGTTTTATTTATCTTCACAGAATTTTTTAAATTATACTTTAGATGAAAGTTACAGAGCAAATTAGTTTCTGATTAAAGAATGTGTACATTGTTTTTTGGCATTGATTGCCAGCTCTAGACACATAAACACTCTCGTCCTCTCAGTCTTGGTTTCCCTAGTACCAGCTTTCCTTTCCCTTCTTGCCTTTTCATTCTTGCAGCTGGGCTGGTATGCCCAATTAGTCTTATTTTATAGGCCTGTTTAACTTTTGGCTGAAGTGGGACTCTCAGCACTGACTTCAGTACTGAGCTAAAAGGGTATCTGATCTCTTTGTTTTTTTAGCTTTTGGTGAGTTAGAATTTTGTTCCCCATTTTTCTCCAGCTTTTTACAGGACCCTCTTTTGTGATCCCTGTCAGAGGAATCGGTAATGGTAGCAAGGCACCATCCAGTTGTGCTGGCCTCAGGCTGATGGTGGCTGTGGTAGTTGGATCCGACTCGACGGCACTTGGCTGTGGTAGTTGTGGTCCGTTAGTCCTTTGGACTAACCTTTCCCTATGTCTATGGTTTTCTTCATTCTTCCTTGCTCCAAATAAGATGAGCTTTGTGGAATATTAGATGGCTGCTTACAATCTTTTAAGACCCCAGATGTTACTCACCAACGTAAGATATAGAACATTTTCTTTATAAGCTGAACTAGGCCATTTGAGTTGAATGTTCCCTGAGACCATGGTCCCCAGCCTTCAGCCCAAGTAATTCAGTCCATCATGGAGTTTGATGCGTCTGTGGAGTTTCACGGCCTTGCTGTTAGTGAATTTGTGATGATTTTTCCAGTATTATGTACTGTCTTAGTTTCCACCAAAGTTATCTATTTGACATATCTATTGTCTAGTTAGTGTATACCCTCTCCCAACCTTTGTAAGCATCAAAGATCATTTTGTGTGTAAACCTTCTCAACTGAAAGTTTTTATAATAGTGGTCACTTATGGTATTTTCCTTTTGTGATTAACTTATTTTACTCACATGATGCCCTCTACATTCATCCATGTTATGTTTCTCAGATTCATCATTGTTCTTCATTGTTGAGTAGTATTCTAATGTATGTACGCACTGTAGTTTGTTTCTCCATTCATCTGTTGATGGAGACTTACAGGTTTCCATCTTTTTGCTGTAGTGAATAATGCTGCAATGAACATGAGTATGCAAACATCTATTCAACTTCACGGAACTTTTTATCAGCATTTTAGCACTGACTTGGAAAAGATAACTTGTAGAAAAATAAGTGGCTCGTGGAGTCTATAAAATATGTTTTAAGTTACCATTAAGTTCTTTAGGATACACTTCAGCTATTTGGTTGTTGGTGCTCTTTTTTCCTGCTTATTGATTAATTCAGCAAATACTCGTTTTAAGTATCTTGTATTTATAAAAACAGTGGCAATTAATATGAGGTTGAAAGTAACATTGTTGATGCCCTCATGTTTGATACAGCATAATGGCTGTTGTTATTAGTTGCTGTTGAGTTGATTCTAATTCATGACAACCCCATATGTGCAGAGTAGAACTCAGGTTTTTCAAGGCTGTGACCCTTTGGAAGCAGAGCACAAGGCCTGTCTTTCAAGGTGCCTCTGACCCCTAGCCTTTAGTCAAGCACTTAACCATTTGCTTCAGCTAGGTCTAAACATACTGGACAGGAAGCAAAATCTGTGCAAAAAAAAAAAAGAAAATTTATTGAGCACCTAGTATCTTTTATTAGAGATACAGCAATTAATAAAACGTACATTATTTCTGCCCTCAAAGAATTTACAGTTTCCGTAGGGAGACATATAAATACTTTAACATCAGAGGAAAACTTAGTGATGTGAAAACAGCTAACACATGGGAATAGGTTTTGCACAAACCCACAGAGGCTGGATGTACCCTACGGATTCCCCAAGTTTTCCTTACCAAAAATAAAATTGAAAGATATAAAACAAGTTATGCTGACCTCTGGCTGGAGGAAGGAGAGTGGGAAGGGAAAGGAGACTGTTGGGAGGATGAGATATATATGGAGCAGACAGGAATAGTGTGCTGTCACCAGGCAGGGAGAGCAGTGGAAGCTGCATATAGGTGGGCATGTCAATTTATACGGGAATGTGTATTTTCACTCAGGCATAATAAAAAAAAAATACAAAAAAAAAAGATAAAAAACAACTATAATGAAGTAGGATGAAATAAGTACAATGATGGAATAAACAAAGTTCTCCTGGGGTCCCTGAAAGAGTAAGCTGGAGAAATAGGGAACCCACAGCTAAGGGAAGTTGTGCTAAGGCAACCTTGAAACATGAGTAGAGTGTTGAAGGACAGAAAAAGAAGAAAGTGCATCCATGATATTTAATGTTTATTCATTCTAAATGAAATCTCTTGGTTCTACAGTGAGCTAAACAGCTTTATAATAATAATACTTTCAATTTTTAAAAGTCAGAATTTAACATGTAAGCAAGATTGAGAGTTCTAAGCTATCAAAAAGGCTAGACCTGTCAGAGTGGCCACTTTAAATCTTGGGTTTAGTAGTTACCTGTTATTTAAGAAACGCTTCTCATTAGATCACTTCAGCATCCCTGGTCTGCTACAGGGGGAAAAAAAGAAATATAGAGACTTAAGAAAGAATCACAAAGTCTTGGTGTAATCATCAGTCTGGTTTTTCCCTTTCTCTTATTTGTGTTCAAATAGACTACAGGTTATACGATGAAACCTATCCAAGCTAGTACTCACTGGGACCGCCTTATTTTTCCAGTTCTTGCAAGTTTTCCACTTTTGACAAGGCACAGCTTTTCTGTCACTCTGTATTAGAAGAAAACATTTGCTTTTTACTTCTCTGACAAATTTCTGCCTTATACACGCTCAACTTGTCCAGATTTTAGTGTACTTTTTGGTATATCTTAAATATTCTCTTCCATGGGAGTTCATTTTCACTGGCTAGTCTGAAAACTACAATGTAAGTTATTTTTCTCTTTAGCCAATAAAATAAATTCATTCCGAACTCTGACTTGTGTTCAAGGAAAGTTGGTCATGTTCAGATCACATTAACTTTCTTTTTTTAGGAAGTAAATTAAGAATTTTTTTGTTAAGATATTCCTTTATTTGACACAAACTTATTCTGTTAGCTTCTTTTAAAAAGAGCTGCATTGAAATGTCTACATGCAGCTCTTCCTCTGTTCCTGAGCCCAATTGTTACTGGAGGGACAGGTGAAAGGTCAGTCAGCGGCCACTGGGGGAGACATTAACTAGTCTCAGAATACTCTACAAACAAAAGATCCGGAGGGCAGCGCAAGAAAATTGGTAATATACCTCTTTTGAATCATTTTCTTGTGCCTGAATACTGAATCTAAATACCACTTGGCTTTCTTTGATGTGTTGTGTTTCATTTTGTACACAATGAAAATTGTCCTCACCACTTCTACATGGGATTGTCTTGTCTTTGTATAGTTTTCTTTATAAAATTAGTTCACCATTTCTTTTTCTGTTTTTTGTAAAATAATTAAAACCACTAGTCTGATGCTTATGTTTCCTTTTGCTGCTGTAAAAATACAATGTAAAAACTACTTTTTTGCTTTTTCTTCTGGCAATTGCAGTGACATATGTGACACTAACTTAAAGTAGAGCTATTATTATGTATTTCTGAGGTAAATAGTTGTGCTTTAAGAAAACAAATCCCTTCAAAATAGTTAAGACTAGTCTCCAAACTATGTATCTGTCCTATTCAGTCTTCAGTTTTGTCTCTTTCAGATTTAATGAGCAGATCTACAAGAATTTAAGATGCTGTCTTAAGTTCTTTAGCATTCAAGTTACTTAAGGCAGTAACTGTGTACATTTATTCACTCATTTGTTTTTTATTATGGTTCATATATATATACTAATCATAAACTATAACAATAGAAATTTATTTTTTTTGTATATATGTTACATATATACAATAAATATGCTATGTCATCATTGTTAAAATACAGAATATTCTTGGGGAAATAACAGTAAGGGACACTGATTAATTTTGACAGTGAGTCTGTTCAAAAACATTTAGTGACTAAAAATTTACTAATTAGTTTAACATCTTATGTAGCCCTTTTCTTTTCCCTCATTTCCTTGAAGTAAAACAACTCAATGCTGAAAGATTTTTTCACTGCTTAAAGACAGCATAAACCATGGAGATCATCAAATACAACTCTGTATTTTACGAATGACTAAACTGCCTGAAGAGAAAATGTGACTTGCCTGAAACAGAATAACTGTAATGTGGCAGAACTGGAATTTTAAGCAAGGACTTTTGACCTCAACTCAAATGTAGTATCCATCATTCAACTGTTGTCTATTAATTTTTATGCCAACTCAACAAATTGTATCTTTCAGGAAATACAATAATGATTGGTGAATATGGGGTTTTGCTTTTCCTGAGCTGGGTAATGTCTTGATTATCTAGTGCTGCTGTAACAGAAATATTACAAGTAGATGGCTTCAACAAAGAGGAATCCATTCTCTCATAGTCCAGTAGGCTACAAGTCCAAATTCAAGACTTCAGCTCTGGGGGAATGCCCCCTCCCTCTGTTTTCTCCAAAGGAAGTTCCCTGCCATCATTCTTCCTCTGGTCTGGGACCATGTCAGCTTAGAAACCCCAGCTCATCCAAAAGATGAGCTGCCCTCACGTCACTGCCTCGCTGGTGACATCAGATCTGTGTATCTTTCGGCTCACATCTTTCTTTTATATCTCAAAAGAGATTGGTTTAAGACACTGTCCAATCTTACAGACCTCATCATTATAATTGCTGCGAATCCATTTAATTAAATCATAGAATTTACAACATACAGGAAAAAAATCCCATCAAATGACAAAATAGTAGACAATCATAAAATACTGGGAATCATGACCCAGCCAAATTGATAAACATATTTTTGGGGGAACAGAATTCAATCCATGACAGGTAGTTACTGTTGAAGTTTTGGCAGGCCTGTGATACACATAAGGAGCCCTGGTTGCACAGTGGTTAGGTGCTCAGCTGCTGGGTCAGTGCTTTGAAGTGCTTTGAAGCTGCCGTTTGCTCCATGGCAGAAATATGTGGCACCCTGATTCTGTAAAGATTTGCAGCGCTGAAAACTGAGGGGCAAGGAATTTGTTTTTCGTTTTTTTGGCATGGTATGTGTATCCTAGGAGCTGATATGGTATTTGGTATCTGTTGCTAATGTTCTGTCAGTTACGCATTTTTGTGTACCATGCCTACATTCTTTTGAATCTCATACTTATTGACTTTAATGTCTTTTAGATTCAATATTCCTAAGTTGTGCTACAATCCCTGTGGGAACTAGAATAAGTTATTAGAGCTGTGCAAATGCATCTGACTGCTGCATTCTGTTATTTTCTCTTCCGTTGATGGCCTACAGCTTCAGCTGCTGAGCAGTAGAGGAGCTTAAACCTCTAGGGCCCATTAGATTTAACTTGTTTACTGCATTGATATCTATATGTTAAATGACAAGAGAGTTCAGGTTATTGAATAATTTAAAATTCAGCTCTAATTGGTGTCATATGACCTGGAAAAGGCCATGGATGATGCCAGGAGCATGCTGTGAATCTCTCATAAATAATTCATAAGTTAGATGATTCATTTGCCTGCATGTCTTGCTGAATGCAAAAGTTTGTAAGTTATAACTGATGATATAACACCTGTAAGTATTTAGTTCATAATGCTGGAAGGTAATCTACCTTGATGATCTTCTAGCAAAATCTGCCAGTGTAGGAGAGTTAATTGCACCAAGGAGAACGCACATTTATTTGGGATGAGTCTTTGGCAAACCACACAGTGCAGCTGTTGCATTACGTAGTTTCTGTCAGCTTGACAACTGGTCCATGTATGCTGTGCACTGAAGAGGCAGCATATTGTTTTTGTGTCTTATTTCACATTAACTCCAAATGCTCTAGGAATAATTTGCTCCACACAGTAATTTAAGTTTGAAAATATCTGCCTGTGACTTAACTTACTGACTTCTTACTGACTTCTCTCAATAAAATAAAGACAAGTGGGGTAGATTTTTAATTTATAAGATTGAAATTTTCATTTTTATAAAGTTGTCAGTGGGAATATAAGGCTGTTAATAGGCTGCTTGCCAAGGTAGGAAATTATTATTTACTGTCAGAGAAATGAATACTAATAAAAGCTGTTGGCACTACTGAATAATCTTGCAGTTAACCATTCAGACATGCAGTCAAGGAAACTACTTCCTGATCAACCAGTTAATAATAGCCTGTTGAATGAAATAATTACTGTTTCACCAAAAATACAATAAAATATTTTTAAGGAAAGAAAGGACGAAATCACTGCAGTTTACTTCACCTGTCTCCTTGTGGCTTTACATGCCTGTAAAAATGATCTGCAGAAACCTATAAAATATCGCTGTTTACTTGTTGACTATATGTCACAAAGTAATACTACAGGCTTCTGTTTCTTTTGAATATGTGATAACACAGGAAAACCTTGGATAACCATAGAAATAGTATGTGATGTTTTGTATATGTGTTCGTGCTTTGGTAAGTGCTCATGCCTGCATGGATTTACATGTGTATGTGTATGTACATGTATGCAAGGTCATATCATGCATGTTTATGATATAGGCAAGTTATTTTCTAATAAGTAACATTATTTTCTTTTCAGTCCTAAATATCTGTCGTGTTTTTAAATGGTACCTTAAACATTCAGAAAACCTTCTTTCATCTCTGAGATTTACGAACTCTTAATATGACCCCTTTTTTTATTATGCCCAAGCTAAGTTTCTCACACTCCTTTTTTTAAAGGATTCTTTTCTCATTGGTGATTTTTCACTGAACATTAGCCCGTGTTGACCTAAGTCAAGAGACATTATGGTCCAACTTTGTCGTGAGTCCAAAATGCTCGTAGTTCCTCATCTCTCTTTTGTGCTGTGGATCCCATAGCATGGCATGGTGAGGACATCACTGGCTTCTTTTCTGCTATTTCTAATGCGTGAAACTGTAGCCAAGGATGTAGTTCCTTTGGTGTCAGATCCTAATATGCCACTTCTGTGAACTCTATCTGTTGTGATCCATAGATCATTTTCCTATACACACACACACACACACACACACACACACATATACAGGAAATATATATATATTTCAATTTGAAAATTTGTTTTTCCTGTCTAGGTATGTTACTCTGTATGCTTTTCTGCTAAATATCATTCTGCTGACTTATAATTAAGTACTGTATCCAACTCATTCTCATCCCATAGAAAACATGTGAGGAAATAGCACATCTCAAGTGATATTGTTCAGCTTGCTTACTGGGTTTTGATCATATCTTGTTATACTCATAGAATCATTTCATTAGAAGGGGACTCAGTGTAATCATCAGGTTCAGTTGGCAAACTACCAACCACTGGCCAAATGCAGCCCACTAAATGGTTTTATGCAACTTGTGAGCTAAGAATGGTTTTTACCTTTTTTTAATGATTGAACAAAGAATATGCTATGACATGTGAAAATTATATGAAATTCAGATTTCATGCTCATAAATAAACTGGCAAACAACAGTGCTAACTCATATACTTACTGTTTATTGCTTGTTTTTGTGCCGTAAATTCAGAGCTTACGATTTAGCCTTTTACACCTGACTCCTCCTGTATAGATGTGAAAACAAGCAGACTACAGTTACATACAGCCCAGTGGATGAGCCTCTAAAATATAATGTTGCACAAAAGAAGGTAAGACAGAAAAGAATATATAGCACATGATCCCAAGTATATAGTTCAGGAAAATAAAACAGGTAAAATTAAACTCTGGTATTGATATTTAAGTAGGCAAGTATTAAGACAAAGAATTATCCCCATAAAGATCAGGATTGTTGGCCCCTTTAACAAGAGAGAGGGAAAGGGTAGTGATTGCAAGAGGACATCCATGGAGGGTCTTTTGTGTGCATGCAGTGTTTTATTTCTTGGGTGATGGTTACTTGGACATTGCTGTTCGTATCTGTTTTGTGTTTTTCTGTGTTTATATTTTACATTGTTGTTGTTAGGTGCTGTCAAGATGGTTCTGACTCATAGTGACCCTGTGTACAAACAGAATGAAACACTGGCTGGTTCTGCACCATCCTCACAATCATTGTCATGCTTGAGCCCTTTTTGCAGACTCTTTGTCAGTGGATCTTGTTGAGGGTCTTCCCCTTTGGGGGTGATCCTCTACTTTACCAACTATGATATCCTTCTTGAGTGACTGGTCCCTCCTGATAACATTTCCAAAGCCTAAGTGAGACAAGGTCTCGCTATCCTTCCTCCTAATGAGCGCTCTAGCTTTACTTCTCCCAAGACAGATTTGTTTGTTCTTCTAGCAGTCCATGATATATTGATATATTCAGTATTCTTCACCTACATCATAATTCAAAGACATTGATTCTTTGGCCTTCCTTATTCATTGTACAGGTTTCACATGCCTGTGAAGCATTTGAAAATGCCACGACTTGGGTCAGGAGGACATTAGTTGTTAGTGACATCTTTACTTTTTAACACTTCAAGATGTCTTTTTCAGCATACTTGTCCAATGCGGTGTGTCGTTTGATTTCTTGACTGCTGCATCCATTGGTGTTGACTGGGAATACAATTAAAATGAAATCCATTTGAATTTTTCTCTGTTTAACACGATGTTACTTATTGGTCCAAGTGTGATAGTTTTTGTTTTCTTTATGGTGAGCTGTAATCCATACTGAAGACTGTAGTCTTTGAACTTCATCAGTAAATACTTCGGTTCTTCGTTTTTACCAGGCAGTTTTTGTCATCTGCTATCACAGGTTGTTAATGAGTCTTCCTTCAGTCCTAGTGCTTTATTCTTCTCCATATTGTCCATCTTCTCAGATTATTTGCTCGAATTTAGCCCATTCAGATTGAACTAGTATGGGGAAATCATACATCCCTGACGCATACTTTCTTAACTTTATACCACACAGTATCCTCTTATTCTGTTTGAACAACAGCCTCTTGGTCTCTTTCGTCTAAATACAGGTTACTCATAGGCACAATTAAGTGTTCTGGAATCCTCATTCTTCACAGTGTTATCTCTAGTTTGTCATGATCCACACCGTTGAAAGCCTTTGCATGATCACTAAAACACAGGTAAACATCTTTTTAGTGTTCTCTACTTTCAGCCAGGATCCGTCTAACAGGAGCAATATCCCTTGTTCCATGACCTCTTCTGAATCCAGCTTGAATTTCTGGTAGTTCCCTGTTAATGTACTGCTGCAATTGCTTTTGAATAACCACAACAAAATTTTACTTCTGTGTGATGTTGTTAGGTAATTTCTGCATCATGTTGTGTCACTTTTCTTTGTTATGAATACAAATATAGATCTTTTTCAGTTAGTTAGCAAGATAGCTTCTTCCAAATTTTTTGGCATAGATAAGTAAACATTTCTACCATTGCATCCATTTATTGAAACATTTTGGTTGGTGTTCCATCAGTTCCTGGAGTCTTATTTTTCTCAGTGTCCTTCAGTGTAGCTTTGACTTCTTCCTTTAGTACCATTGTTTCTTGATCATATGCTATGTCCTGAAATTGTTGAACATTGACAAATCCTTTTTGGTACAGTGACTGTATTCCTGCGATCTTATCTTGATGTTTCCTGCATTCTTTAATAATTTCTCTGTGGAATCCTTCAATATTGTAACTCAAGACTTGAATTTTTTCCTCAGTTCTTTCAGCTTAAGAAATATCAAACATGTTCTTCACTTTGGGTTTTTATCTCAAGGTCTTTGCAATGTCATCATAATACTTTGTCTTCTTGAACAACCCTTTGAAATTTTGTTCAGCTCTTATTTTCATAATTTCTTTCTTTTCCTTTAGCTACTCTGTTTTTAAGAGCAAGTTTCAGAGTCTTATAACATCCATTTTGGTCCTTCCTTTCTTTTAAATGCCCTCTTGGTTTCTTCATATGTGAAGTCCTGGTGTCATTCCATACCTTATCTAGTCTTTTGTCATTAGTGTTCGTTGCATCAAGTCTGTTCCTGAGATGGTCTCTAAATTCAGGTGTGATATACTTAAGTTTGTACTTTGGCTCTTGTGAACTTGTTCCAATTTTCTTTAGCTTGTGCTTGAAATTTTATGAGAGCAGTTAATCGACTCTTTCACGGTTGGTTCCCAGCCATGTTTTCATTGAGGATATTGAACTTTTCCGTCATCTGTTTCCATACATGAGGTCGACTTCATTCCTGTGTATGCCATCTGGTGAGGTCTATGTGTATAGTTGCCATTTATATTGTTGTAAAGAGGTATTGGCTATGAAGAAGTCATTGGTCTTGCAAAATTTTATCCTGAAATGTCTGGTGTCATTTATACATCACCAAGATGATATTTCCCAAATATGAATCCTGTTTCTTTGTTTCCAGCTTTGACATTCCAATTGTAAGTAATTATCAGTGCATCCAGATTGCATGGTTGATCAATTTCAGACTGTAGAAGTTGGTAACAATCTTCAGTTTCTTCATGTTTGGCCTTAATGGCTGGTGTGTAGGTTTCAGTGATAGTCATATTAACTAATCTTCCTTGTGGGTATGTGGCTATTATCGTATCAATGACTGCATTGTACTTCATCATAGATCGTTAAATGTTCTTTTTGACAATGAGAGCAACACCGTTCCTCTTCAATTTGCCATTCTTGGCAAAGCAAATCATGTGACTGTCTGATTTAAAATGGCCAATGCCAGTTCATTTCAGCTTACCGATGCCTAGGATATTGCTGTTTATGCATTCCATTTCATTTTGGATGACTTCCAGTTCTCCTAGATTCATACTTGATACATTCCATGTTCCAGTTAGTAATGGATGTTTGCATTTTGAGTCATGCCACATCAGCAAGAGAAGGTCCTGAAAGATTGACTGCATCTGTGTCATTAACGTCAACTCTACTTTGAGGAGGTAGCTCTTCCCCAGGCATATTTTGAATACCTTCCATCCTGAGGAGCTTATCTTTTGGCATTATGTCAGAAAGCAATGTTCTTCTGCAATTCGTAATGTTTTCATGGTCCATTTTTTTCAGAAGTAGACTCCCAGGTCCTCCTTCCTGGTCTGTCTTACTTAATGTAGAAGCTCTCTTGAAACCTGTCCACCAAGGTTGACACTGCTTATATTTGGTATACCAGTTACAGATCTTCCAGTATCATGGCAACACACAAGCCACTGTTGTTGTTCTTAGGTGCCCTCAAGTCGGTTCTGATTCATAGTGACCCTATGAACAACAGAACTAAGCACTGCCTGATCTTGCACCGTGTCCACAATTTTTTTATACTTAAGCCCATTGTTGCAGACACTGTCAATCCACCTCGTCAAGGGTCTTCCTCTTTTTTGCTGACCCTCCACTTTACCAAGCATGATGTCCTTTTCCAAGGACTGATCCCACCTGACAACATGCCCAAAGTATGTAAGACACAGTTTTGACATCTGTGCTTCCAAGGAGCACTCTGGTTGTACATCTTCCAGAATAAATCTGTTTGTTTTTTGGGTGGTCCGTGGTATATTCAACATTCTTCTCCAACACCACAGTTCAAAGGCATTGATTCTTTTTCTTTGTTCACTGTCCGGCTTTCGCATGCATATGATGCAATTGAAAATACTATGACTGGGGTAGGCACACTTTAGTCTTCAAGGTGACATCTTTACTTTTCAATACTTTAAAAAGATCCTTTGCAGTAGATTTTCCCAATGCACTGTTCTTTTGATTTCTTGACTGCTACTTCAATGGGCCTTGACTGTGGACCCAAGTAAAATGAAATCTTTGACAAACTCAGTCCTTTCTCTGTTTATGATGATGTTGCTTACAGGTCCAGTTGTGAGGATTTTTTGTTTTCTTGTTGTTGAAGTGTAATCCACACTGAAGGCCATGGTCCTTGATTTTCATCAGTGAGTGTTTCAAATCTTCTTCACTTCCAGCAAGTAAGGTGATGTCATCTGCATAATGCAGGTTGTTAATGAGTTGTCCTCCAATCCTGATGCCTCGTTCTTAATAGAATCCAGCTTCTCAGATTATTTGCTCAGCATACAGATTTAAAAGATATGGTGAAAGGATACAACCCTGATGTATACCTTTCCTGACTTTAAACTGTGCAGTGTCCCCTTGTTCTGTTTGCACAAGTACCTCTTGATCCATATACAGATTCCTTAACAGCACAGTTATGTGTTCATGAATTCCCATTCTCCTCAGTGTTAGCCATAATTTATTATGATCCACTCAGTCAAATATCTTTGCATAGTCAATGAAACAGAAGTAAACATCTTTCTCATATTCTCTGCTTTCAGCCAAGATCCATCTGACATAAGCAATGATAGCCCTGGTTCCGTGTCATCTTCTGAATCCAGCTTGAATTTCTGGCAGTTCCTTCTCAGTATACTGTTGCAGTTGTTTTTCAATGATCTTGAACAAAATTTTACTTGCATGTGATATAACAATGTTGTTTGGTAATCTCTGCATTTGGTTGGATCACCTTTCTTTGAGATGGGCATAGATATGTATTTCTTCTAGTCAGTTGGCCAGGCAGCTATTCTCCAAATTTCTTGTCATAGATGAGTGAGCACTTCCAATGCTGCATCTGTTTTTTGAAATATCTTAGTTGATTTATCATCAATTCCTGGAGCTTTGTTTTTTTCAGTATAGCTGTGACTTCTTCCTGCAGTGCCATTGGTTCCTGATCATATGCTACCTCTTCAAATGGCTGAACCTCGACCAGTTCTTTCTGATAGAATGACTCTGTGTATTCCTTGCATCTTCTGTCGATGTTCCCTGAGTTGTTTACTAGTCTCCCTGTAGAGTCTTTCACTATTGCAACTTGAAGTCTGAATTTTTTCTTCAGTTCTTTCAGCTTGAGAAATGCTCAGTGTGTTCTTCCCTTTTGGTTTTCCATTTCCAGCTCTTTCTACACATCACTATAATACTTTATTTTATCTTCTCAAGCTGCTCTTTAAAATCTTCTGTTTAGGTCTTTTAACTTTGCCATTCCTTCCTTTTTGTTTGGGTGCTCAACGTTTGATAGCAAAGTTCAGACATCCAGTTTGGTCTTTCCAGTCTTTGTTGCTCTGTTCATGGATGATGTCTTTGATGTTATTCCACAGTTTGTCCGGTCTTCAGTCATTAGTGATCAACACATCACATCTGTTCTTGAGATGGTTTTTAAACTCAGGAGTGATATACTCAAGGTCATACTTTGGCTCTCCTGGCCTTATTCTAATTTTCTTCAGTTTCATTTTAAATTTACTTGTGAGCAATCGATGATCTATGCCAGAGTCAGCACTTGGTTTAATTCTGACTTCTGATATGGAGCTTTTCCATCACCTTTTTCCACAGATGTAGTTGATTTGGTTCCTGTGTATTCCATCTGGTGAGGTCCATGTGTACAGCCATCATTTGTGTTGGTTAAAAAGGTATTTGCAATGATGAAGTTGTTAGTCTTACAAAATTCCGTGATGTGATCTCCAGCATTATTTCTATCACCCAGGCCGTATTCTCCAGTTACCAATCTTTCTTTGTTTCCAACTTTGGCATTCCAGTCACCAGTAATTATCAATGTGTACTGACAGCATGTTTGATCAACTTCAGACTACAGAAGCTGGTAAAAATCTTCACTCTCTTCATCTTTGGTCTTAGTGATTGGTGAGTAAATGTGAATAATTGTCTTATTAACTGGCCTTCCTTGTAGGCGTATGGATATTATCCTATCACTGAAAGAATTGTACTTCAGAACAGATCTTGAAATGTTCTTTTTGATGATGAACACACCACTATTCCTCTTCAAATTTTTATTCCCAGCATAGTAGACCATATAATTGTTGGGTTCAAAATGGCCCAAATTGGTCCATTTCAGCTCACTAATGCCTAGGGTACCAATGTTTATGTGTTCTGTTTCATTTTAGATGATTTCCAGTTTTCCTAGATTCATGCTTCATCTATTCCATTTCCTGATAATTAATGGATGTTTGCAGCTATTTCTTCTCATTTACAGTCATGCCATATCAGAAACAAAGATCCCAAACGCCTTACTCCATCCACATCGTTAAGGTCAACTCTACTTTAAGGAGCCAACTCTTCTCCAGTCATCTTCTGAGTGCCTTCCAACCTGGGGCGCTCATTTCTGGCACCGTATCTGACACTGTTCAGCTGCTATTCATCAGGTTTTCCCTGCCTTATTCCTTTCAGAAGTAGACTGCTGGGTCCCTCTTCCTAGTCTGTCTTAGCCTGGAAGCTCAGCTGAAATTTGTCTACCATGAGTGACACTGCTGGTACCTATATACCAGTGGCTTAGCTTCCAGCATCACAGCAACAAGCAAGCCTCCACCAACAGACAAATGGGGACTGCACACTCTATTTTACCCTCCTTACCTGATGCTGTTACCCTCCTTACCTGATGCTGTTACCCTCCTTACCTGATGCTACTTCAGTATGACAAATTGACAGAAACATGATGGTATGTTATATTAAAGACATTAGAACAATAACAGCAATCTCCAACCCATTACCGTTGAGTCAGGTCTGACTCATAGCAACACTAGAGGTCAGAGTAGAACTGCCCCATAGAGTTTTCAAAGAGTGCAGCAGGCCAGTGTAATGAAATATTAGACTTTAGAGTGAGACATATTCCCTCTTCTCACATATACTGTTCAATTGACCTTGAGAAGGTTATGCTTCTTCATTGACTGTGATTTTCTCGTCTTTAAAGTAGTTATCATAGGAACTACCTTGCAGAGTTGTAACAATTAGAGGTTGAGTACATAAAAAATACAGAAGCTGAAGTCACAGAAGCTAAAATCAGGAGTTTATTAAGCATTCAGTGATAATGATTTAGATCCAAGTTCTGTCATCAGAAATAATTTGCATAAAGGTCTTTCCTGGCCTCCAATTTGTATTTCATATATTTAATTCCTTAAAAATGATTTCAGATTATTTAGAAATCTTGGTTTCAATAATACTTCACATAAGAAGATATCCAGATGGCTGATAAGTGTAGGAAAAGTTGGTCACCATAACTTTGTACCAGGGAAATGCAAATTAAACCACAATAAGATTTTGCTACACACACTCCAGAATGGTTAAAAACAAAAACACTGGTGCCTCCAAGTATTAGTGTAATTTTGAAACAATTGGAACTCTTGTGCCTTGGTAATATAAGTGTAAGATGGTATAACAACTTTGGGAAGCTTTCTGATAGTTTGTAATAAAGGTTAAATATGCTTACCCTGTGACTAAGAGAAACAAATACGTTTTTACAAGGAGACATCTACAAGAATATTTGTAGCACCTTTATTCATAATTGCTCAAAACTGCGAACAGCCATCTACATCAGTAAGAGAATGGGTGAACAAATTGTGATACATGCAGTTCCTGGGTTATGAACATCCAATTCCTATTTAAGGATGGACTGCCATAGTCCTATTACAATAAAAATTTTAGTCAAATATATATAGTGGTTCAAAATAACAAAACAACTATGTGATATTCATGAAAACACTGCATGGTTTGGACATATTTCTTAAGTGTTTTATATGCATAGAAAGTTAACTTATACAAGATCTCCCAATAAGTTCACTAACTCATCCTAGAAAAATTGCTACATACCTCATTGCTGAATATCTCTACAGTCACCTTCAAAGTACACCTCTTGGGAAGCTGTGCACTGATACCAGCACCTAGTCCACCCTTCAAAGCAATTTTGGAACTCTTTCTGGAATGGCCATTATACACAGTGGTACAGTAGCAAGTTCACAAACTTAATTGTATAGTTTGTCTGTGAGGGAGTTTTTAGCCAGTTAACAAGTTGTGTATTGGAACACCCTCCCTATTCACCTAATCTAGACCCCCGGTGTCTTTTTTCTTTACCCAAAGATAAAGGAAATACTGAAAGGATGACATTTTGATGATATTCAGGACATCAAGTATAATACTATGACAGCTCTGATGGCCATTCAAGAAAAAGAGTTCCAACATTGCTTTGAAGAGTGGACTAAGAGCTGGCTTAAATGCATACCTTCCCAAGAGGAGTACATTGAAGGTGATCATAGTGATATTCAGCAATGAGATATGTAGCACTTAGCACGATTATGTTCACAGACTTAATTGTCAGACCGCTCATATATGCTACATGCTAAGACACTTGACTGACACTGAATAAGAATCATATGTACCTGTTTCAGTTTATGTGCAAATTCAGCTTAAAGATGGTACCAGTAAATTTCACTGGTGAACCAGGGATTTTGCCTTATATTCATACATTGAAATACTGTGTTGCAATAAAAAAAAAGAATCAACTATTGATGCATGCAGCAATGTAGGAGAAGCCTAAAAATTATGTTGAGCTAATGGAGCCAGGCACAAAAGAGTAGCATACTGTTTGAATCCATTTGAATGATATTCAAAACTGGCAAAGATGATCTATAAAAGTCAGAATAATGGCTATCCCTGGAAGTGTGAAGAGTTGGTATTTACTAGAAAAGGTAGAGGGGTCCTTTATGGAGTAATAGAAATGTTCTGTAAGCTTGAGATGGGTAATGGTTACATGAATATATGCAAATACAAAAATTAAATTAAGCTGTACACTTAAGATCAGTGCATTTTATTGTGTGTGGATTTTGCCTTAATGTTTAAAACTTCTCTTGGTTTTTAATTTAGTCTTACGTGTCTCAAAATTCATATTAAATCCATATGCCAGAGGCAGCAGCTTGGGATTTGTGTTGTTACTTTAAATCCTTAGTTAAGTTACATCTGTAAATACCACATAGAAAAAGCATGGAGCAGTTCTAGAAAGGAAAACACATCTGTTCCATTTGGGCCCATTGTGACTTCCATGTATCTCAGGGGCGGTATCTGTCTTCTATTCTGCTAATAAAATAACCTAATTTCTTAAATACAGACTGTAGAAGGGGATTTTCTGTCCGTCTTCTTTTCCTTTTCCATAATAACACGTGATTTGGCCTAATTATATGTGTTAATATACCTTTTCTTTAGTTAATGTAACCTATAACCCAACTTGAATTTTTCTATTAAACTGATACAGTTAGCCTGTACTTATTGAGAACATACTATGTACAAGCCGATGATGATGATAATAATAAAAATAGCAATAGGAAATACTTTTAAATACTTCGACTCGACGGCACTTGGCTGTGTTAGATACTAAGCACTTTGTATGAATAATCATCACAGCAACCCTAAGAGACAGGGCAAGATGTTAATGCAAAATTGACATCTTCTTTTGTATAAAGAGGAATGTTGTAGACCTTCTCTATTATCACAAACAATTCAACTCAACCAAACCTGCAGTCCTCCCCGCATGTCCTGTTGCATCATAAACATAGGTAAATGAGCTAACTTTCTTTGGAAGATAGTTTGGAGATGATCTGTTGTAACTAGTCATGCCTTTTCAGTTTGTTATTCACTCACAAACAAACACACAGTGTTCTCATTAAAGGAAGTTTCGATAAATACAACTCTTTTTTTTTTCCTATTCATTAACGACACCCTTACAAATAGGCACCTGTGATAACTGCAAGTCTTTCTCACCACCACATTCAGTTTTGAGATACATGGCAAGTTTTGTGTGTGTGCGTGCATGTGTGTGTGCACCTGAGTGCGTGCATGTGTTAAGTGGAAGTTTACAGCTCGTTAGTTTCTCATACAAAAATCTATATACACATTGTTATGTGACACTAGTTGCTCTCCGTATAATATGGCAGCAGTTTCCTCGTTTCTGCTGTGTATTTCCCATGTCCATTCAACCAGGTCCCTTTCCTTTCCTTTCTGCCTTCTCATCTCACCTCTGGATAGAAGCTGCCAGTTTAGTCTCATACAATCAATTACTTGAGCTAAGAAGCACACACTTTAAAAGTATCATTTTATGTCTATCGACCAGTCTAATCTTTGTCTGAAGAGTTGGCTTTGGAAATCATTTTAGTATGAGGGTAACAGATCTGGAGTCATATCTTCTGGGGCCCCTCTGTCTCAGTCAGACCGTAAAGTGTGGTCTTTTTACCAGAATTTGAGTTCTGCACCCAACTTTCCTCCTGCTCTGTTGAGTACATGCTTTTTTGCAATCCCTGTTTTACTGATGAGGGCTGTTTTTCACCAAAAAGGACTAAGGCTTAGGCAAGCTGAATATCATGCAGCATTAGTTTTTTTTAAAAAAACAAATTTTACTGTGATTGAAAACAACTTAACAATGTGTATCAATTTGCCATATAACGTCAGGAGCTTTCACCATTACTCTATTCTAACTGCTGTCCTCTCTCTTCTTGTCTCCCCATCCCCAGTGTCAGCACACTTGCCCCTTTCTTCTAGAACCTCCAGTGACTCTTTGACCAAGGTCTGACTACCTTATCATCTGGGTTCCGGTGATTAGCCTCTAGAACAGCCTTGTGTACATATTAAAATCCGAAGATTTGTTCATTGCCAGCCACACTCATTGTTTTCTATAGTCCAGTTCAGTCTGTCCGGAGAGCTGGCTGTGGTTTGGATGTGGTTAAGGGTTAGAGAGTCCAAGGGCCGTGCTTTCAGGGGGTCCTCCAGTCTGATGGACCATCAAATGTGGTCATTTGGTAGCATGCTGCATTAGTTTTCTGCTGCTGTGTAACAAATTACTATAAGCATAACAAACTTCTTGTGGCTTGAAACAACAATTTCAGTTTCTGTGGGTTGCGAGTTAGGACCCAGTTTTGTTGGATCATTTGCTCAGTGACAATCCAGGTGTCAGCTTAGACTGCATTCTCATCTGGAGCTCAAGGTCCTTTTCCAAACTGACATTGTTATTGGCAGCATTCAGCTCCTTGTGGCTATATGATTGATATTCCATTTTCTCGTTAGCTCTTGACCAGAGACGACTATGTGCTCCTAGATGCCAGAGACCATTCTGTGCATAGAGACCATTTTATGCTCTGTGCCACCTGACCCCCTCCATTTACCATCCCAAAACATGGCAGCTTATTTTTTTCAAGGCCAGCAGAAGAATCTCTCTGACATCAGGGAGGCTACCAGATGCTGTTTTGAAGGGCTTTCCTACTTAGCCCAAGCTAACCAGGATAACCTACCTTTATTGTTTTATTAATTCAAAGTCAACTGATTAGGAACCTTAATTACATCTGCAAAATCTCTTTTGCTATGTAATGTAACAGTCACAGTTCTTGCCCACACTCATAGGGAAAAGATTATATATGCCATACATACTAGGGACATGGGAATCTTGAGGGCCAACTTAGAATTTTGGATACCACACATAGTGAAATCATACAATAGCCATGTTTTCTCTCACAGAGCATACCTCAGAATCATTAAGCAGCATTACTTCTCAAAAATGTATAAAGTTGGTCATAAAAAAAAAATTTAGAAATATTCCAAATACTTTGTATCTGTGAAGAGTATAGCAGTCAGTGCTTTACATTAAAGTAAGTATAGGCTATGATCAGTCCCATTAAAGTAATTGTAGGCTATATTATGCCTAAAAAAGGACATATGAAAATGTTAAGGGACAAAAATGGTAATATAAAATAGCCCACATGTGGTTATTATTATGCTAGTATCACATGGATACAAAACAAGTGGTAATATAAAATAGTTGGTTTCTTGTCATTTTATATCTCTAAGTAAATTTAGGAAATCTGCATATCGGATACTGATAGTAACCAAATATATCAAAAACAAGTGAAAATCTCTCATCATACATTTATACCCACTGAAATTATCTCTTATTTTCATAGACAGTTGTTTGTAAGGAAGCTTATTTACTCAAGTATTCAAGAGAAATATGTATTTTCAACAATTTAGCCTTCTGAGGCCAAGATTAACAGTGAAGCAGATAGAGATGTTCTGTGATATAGGCCAGTGGTTCTCAATGTGTAGCCCCAAATCCGCAGCATCAGCTTTACTTGGAAACTTGTTAGAAATGCAAATTCTTCTGCTCTCCAGACCAACTGAATTGCAAACTGGAGATGAGGCCCAGCAATTCATGTCTTATAACTCTTCCAGGTGATGCTGATACACACTAAAATTTACAAATTGCTAGTAGTAGATCAAGTTTTGCTCCCTCTAGTAGAACAGTCGAACAATAGAACAATCCTAAAACTACATGCTAGGTAAGTGCACTGTATTGGTCTGTCAAAGGTAATATGCAGCTGTTCCTGTCTGTCTGAGGCCTATCAGATGACACTCTCTTGAACAGCTTAATTGAAACTTCACTTGTAGTATATAACTAAAATTAAATATGTCTCCTAATTAAATAATTACTTCCAATTAAAATAATATCTTATTGAAAGGAGTTGGTTTTATCTTTGTTTTGTAAAGATACTTAGAAAAAAAAATCATCAAATATCTAGTAGTAACTAACATCCAGTTCAGTACAAGGTGAAGTGTTCTACCTTAAGTTTCGTGCTATATAATGGCCAATCAAAAGGGATTTTTTTAACGTGGGTCAATAGATTTTTTGGATCAGTATGCAAAATGAAACATTTTAAGGCATTAATGTTTAATGCTTTTGCCACATTTAAAAGTTGGTTTTATATAACCCTCATTATTTATAGTTCCTGAAGTCATGAAAGATCTTGCTTAAGCAGCTTGTAGCTTGTTTTTCCTCATCCTTATATGGAGTTACTTAAATGTAGGTTGCTTGAAAATGGATTTAGCTGTGTGGCATGTGGCTGTTTGGCTGCATGAGTGCTGTCGTTTATTATGAAGACAAAACAGCAATTTTGTTTGATAAAAACAGCACTGATTTATGAAAAGCTAAAAGACAGACCTTGTTTTATTTTTTACTTTTTTGACAAGTGGTCTTGTGGTTCCTTTTAGGTATCAAATAAGAAGAGTACTCTTCAGTCTTCATCTGTGGAATTGGATGGTTCCTACCTGAGCATAGCCAAACCACAAACATGTTATCAAACCAAGCAAAGGTCTAAGTCTGCAAACCAGAACTCAGCTTCAGAATCCCTTATGGAATTTAGAAATAATTCTTTGAAACCAACACCTCTTCATTATCCCAGTGAGAGTTTACATAGGGTACCATCAGAGATCAGAACATTTAATTATTCATCTCCAGGGAGAAAACCAGTGGATGTAGTACCCACAGAGAAAGCTTCACCAGAGGATTTGAAGATGAAAGAATGTCCAAACCTTAAGCCTCCATCAAGTCAATGTTGTTGTCATAGACTTTCTGAAAATGCAGATCCTATTCGTGAGAGCCATCCTACAAACATGGCCCCTCAGTGTTCCAGTACACATCTGGAATCATGCACTTATTGTGGGCTTTCCTGGGCATCTCTGATGCATGGTCAAACGAAACTACATCCCAGTAAAACTGATGTCAAAAAGCAGCTCTCAGAAGATAGAAGGCAGCAACTTATGCTTCAGAAAATGGAACTGGAAATTGAAAAGGAACGCCTCCAGCATCTGTTGGCCCAGCAGGAGACAAAGCTTCTCCTAAAACAGCAGCAGCTTCACCAGTCTCGACTGGATTACAGTTGGTAAGTCCAACTGTTCTTTCAGCAATGGCTAATGCTTTGGATAGCAGAGTGTAAAATGGCGGGTATGTTACCATATAAAATGTGTGGGAACAGAGCTTTCTTGAGGTCTTGGCTGGATCCTTGATCAAGATACCTACCAACTATGACTAATAAGTAAACTCCCTTGTCTTCTCTGGAGGTCTTACAATGTTACCTTGTCTTCCAAAATGTTAGCTTAGAATGGTATACAACTAAGTCTTACAGTGTAATTTTTGTCAAATTCCAAACACAACATTTTTAAATGATATTACCATTGCAGAAATTTTTCTTTGCATTTTGATCTGTTGTAGAGAGTATTAGGCATTAAATAAAAGCTTGAGATTTCAGAGTAGGGGATCATATGATGAAGAAGTGTGATCAGCTAGTGTCTTTTGATATTCATCCATCATAATATAGCATATAAGAAATGATGGGAACCTTCTAACATCAACCTTTTCTGGTGCTTGAAGCATAACTTGTTCATTAACCAATTTGTTATAAATTTACCCACACTTAAACTGTCTTTCTATCAATAATTCCTCCCCAAGAACAGTGTTTCAAAAGCTAAATTGCAGATTTTTACAGGGAAATGCTTATATACTCTTGCCATTTCCTCTTTGGTCAAACCTACCATTTCTCTTCTGCACACATTCTTATTATATATGCCCCCATACAGACACCCTTAATAAACATGTTGAGTTATTTTCTGTAACCTCTTGGAGTTAATTTTCTTTCACTGTCAGAACATGCTTATTATTTTTTAGATTTAATATTTTTGTAAAGTTCCACCTTGACATTTTTCCTTCAGTGTAACTAACATCTCCTTTTCCTAGAGCCCAAAGTGATCTTCCTCTTTCACTTCCTTCATAACTAGACTTGAAGTAAGTGAAAATGAAGTCTTTTATAACAAGACAGGCATCAAAGGCGAAAGTGTTTCACTTTTATTACCCTAGTCCCTAATCCTCCAGTTAATGACAGACTTCCCTGAGATCTTTATTCAACTTTTGTTGAATGGTTTGATATGTAAGGATTGGTTCCAGGTATTTGGGATAGAAAAATGAATGAAATGTGGTCTTTACTTTGAGGAAGGCACAATCTAGCAGGGAAGTATGGATAATTTTATAATAGTCCTCATGATCATTTTTATAGCCTTATGTATTCAAGTAATGCTGTATAATGGCAATATAAAATCACTCTTTATCATTCTAGCCTAGTTAAGAGAGTTAAAAAACACAGCTTTTGAGCGAATTTTAAGTATGTGTAAGTTGTAGAAATGTATATAGATTTATAAAAGCCACTCTTGTCAAGTCAATTCCAACGTATATAGTTTCCAGGGAGCGGCTGGCAGATTTGAACTGGTGACCTTTTGATTAGCAGACGTAGCACATAACCAGTACACCACCAGGGTGTCCATTTAAAGGTTTGTAGATATATTTTAGCTTTTCTGTCCCTACCCCACCATCCCTATCCTCTCTGAACCACTAATCTTTTGTCCGCTTCTATGATTTTGTCATTTTGAAAGAACTATATAAATAGAATTACACAGTAAGTGACTTTTTGAGATTGACTTTTTTTTTACTTAGTATAGTACCCTTCAGATCCATATGAGTTGTTGCATATATAATACCTGTTTATTGCTGAGTAGAGTCCATAATATGACTATTCTAGTTTTTTTAAGCATTTACTGATTGAAGGACAGTTTGGTTTTTCACTTTTTGTCCATTACAATTAAGGCTACTCTGAATATTTGTGTATAGATGTTTGTGTGGACTGAAATTGTCTGTGTATATGGGATAAAACCAATGGATGAAAGGAAGGAGTACGGTTATTAGATCATATGGTAAGTGTATATTAAATTAAATATACATTTAATTTAAATTGCATTTAGTTTATATCTCTACCAGCATGTATGAGAGAGCAGTTTTTTTACATCCTTTCCAGCGTTAGATATTGTTACTAATTTTTATTTTACCTATTCTGATATATGCGTATGAATTATTCCTCAACATCAAGAAAACAAAAAAATGTTCCCAACTGGACCAATAAGCAACATCATGATAAACAGAAAAAATATTAAAGGACAGCGTCTTACCTGGATCCACAATCAATACCCATGTACAAAGTAGTCAGGAAATCAAACAACATATTGCATTAGGCAGATCTGCTGCAAAAGACCTCTTTAAAGTGTTAAAAAGCATAGATGTCACTTTGAGGACTAATGTGCACCTGACCCACACTATAGTATTTTCTGTTGCCTCATGTGTATGTGGAAGCTGAACAATGAATGAATGAAGAAGACTGAAGAACTGATGCCTATAAATTATGGTGTTGACAAAGAACACTGAATATACCATGGACTGTCAGAAGAATGAACATGTCTAGGAGGAAATACAGCCAAAATGCTCCATAGAAGTAAGGATGGCAAGACTTCACCTCACATACTTGGACATGTTTTCAGAAGAGACATGTTATCAAGAGAGAAGGGCATCATGTTTCATAAAGTAGAGGGTCAGCAAAAAAGACAAAGATGCTTAATGAGATAGATTGACCTGGTGGCTGCAACTGTGGGCAGAAACATAGCAATGATTGTGAAGGTGGCAGAGGACTAGGCAGTGTTTCCTTTTGTTGTACACAGGGTTGCTATGAGTTGTAACTGTCTTCCTGGCACTTGATAATATGAGTAATATATGAGTGGTGATATTTCTCTGTAGTCATAATTTGCGTTTCCCTGATGGTTAGTGATGCTGAACACATGGTTGTTTGCACTCCTTCCATTTTCTTCTGTGAGTTACTTCTTCCTTGTATTTTCTATTTTTTTCAATTGTGTTGCTTGAATTTTTTTTATTATTGACTTTCAAGAGTATACTGTAGAGACTAGTCCTTTGTCAAATACATGGTTTGCAAATATTTCTGACAGTCTGTAGCTTCTCCTTTCATGTCATTTCTCTCTTCATTCTTCTATGGAGCAGTTTTGATTTTATTAAATCCAATTTATCAATTGTTTTATTTTTTAGTGGACTGTGTAAAATTTTTATCATGAATGGGTGTTGAATTTTGTCAGGTGTATTTTCTGCATCAACTGATAAAATTATTTGATTTTCTTATTTAGCCTACTAATAATACATTGATTGATCTTCAAATATTAAACAAGTTTTCCCTCCCTGGAATAAACCCTACTGAGTCACAATGTGTAATTCTTCCTTTATACTACTGTATTTAATAATATTTCAGTTAGAATTTTCTGTCAGTATTAATGAGGGATATTGGTCCATGATTTTGGTTTTTCCATACTGTCTGTCTGATTTGGGTATCAGGGTAATATTTGTGTCGTAAAGTGAGTTGTAAAATATTCCCTCCTGTTGTACTGTCTGGAAGAGATTGCGTAGAATTGATGCTAGGTCTTTAATTATTTGGAAGAATTCCCTAGTGAAACTATGTGGGCCTGAAGATTTCTTTTTTGGGAGTTTTTAAATTATGAGTTAAATTTCCTTATTAGTCATAGGCCATTTGAATTATCTGTTTGAAATTGAGTTTAAGTTGTGGTAGTGTGTGCTTTTGAGTAATTCATTCATTTCATCTAATTCATCCAGTTTATGTGTGGGACTTGTCCTTAGTGTAGCTTTTATCTTTTTTTTTTTTTAAATATTTTAGTGTAATTGAGTATAAGTATAGAATCCAAATTAAACTTGTGTGCCTACCTATCTGCAGCTCCTTCTGCTCTCCTTGCCCAGTTACAGGACAGTCCTCCTTTTTGTTCTGTGTATGTCATATCCTTTTCACAGTCTGCTGTACCCTCCTCTTCTCCCTCTTCTCTCCCTTCTATTAAGAGGCCAGTAGGACAGCATCCTATGGATGCATAGAAACATAAAGTACATGCACCTCATGGTCACATTGTGTGCATGCTTCCAGTCTACTCCCATCCAAAGAGCTGACCTCGATAATGTTCCCTGGTCATGGGCAGCAGCAGGTGTAGGGGCTGTGCTCCTAGGGGAACTCCCAGGCTGCTGGACCATCAGTTATGGTCTTTTAGTGGAGTTCCTGAAGTGCACCCCTCTTTTTCCTGTGTTTCTGCTGGGACTCAACAGTGTGTGCCCCATCACAACTGTCTCCACTGGGGGCCAGGCACCTTCCAGTTCCTCTAGTCACACTCTGATGCAGTCACCTATTCGCTTGGGTCCTCCCGTCTCCTGGCCTCTCTCTTACTTGTGTCTTTGCTGTTCTTGGTGATCGTCTGTTCTGCATTAGCCGAGACCACCTGATACACCTCAGATGGCAGCCTGTCAGCTTCCAAGACCCCAGACGCAGTTATGCCAATTGGCCTTGATGTCCCCTAAGAGCATGATCCACAGACCATTGCCCTTGCTACTCTATCCATGCAACATCGTAATAAGAGTAGAAGAATTTTCAGTTTATGTTGAAGTCCAGTTAAGTTGATCTTCTTTCTACTGTGTGCTGTCACTAGTTTCACCCAACCAAAGCTCTGTCAACTATCTAATCAATGACCAGCCCTCTCCCTCCCTCCCAACCCTTGCAGCCATCAAAGAGTCTTTTCTTCTATACATGAGTCTGTTTTTAAGTCCCTATAGTTGGAGTCTCATACATTATTTGTCCTTTTGCCACTGTCAGATTTCACTAAGCATCATGTCTTCCAGTTTAAACCAGGTTATGAGGTGCTTCCTAAATCATCACTGTTCTTTATCACTGCATATTGTTCCATTGAGTATATGTACCATAGTTTGCTTATCCATTCATCTGTTGTTAGGCATCTGGTTGATTCCATCTTTTTGCTATTGTGGACTGTGCTGCAATAAACATTCATGTGTATGTATCTGTTCATGTGACTGCCTTTGATTCTGTAGGGTATATTCCAAGCAGTGAGATTACTTAATCAAATAGTGTATCTACTTCCAGCTTTTCAAGGAAGCACCAAATTGCTTTCAAAAGAGGTTGTACCATTTTACAATCCCCCCAGCAGTATAGGAGAGTTCCAGTCTCTCCACAGCCTCTCCAGCGTTTGTTGTTTTTTGTTTTTTGGATCATGGCCCACCTTGTTGGGATGAGATGGTAGCTCATTGTAGTTTTGATTTGGATTTCTCTAATATAATGATTGTGAGCATTTCCTCATGTGTTTTTTGGCTGCCTGGATGTCCTCTTTGGTAAAGTGTCTGTCTGTCTCCTTTGCCCATCACTTAATTGGGTTATTTACCTTTTTCTTGTTGATATTTTTCAGAATCTTGCAGACTATGTAGATCAGACATTGGTTGACATGTAGTTGCCAAATATGTTTTCCCATTCTGTAGGTGGTCTTTTAATTCTTTTGATAAAGTCTTTGGATGAGCAAAAGTGTTTGATTCTTAATAGTTCCCATTTATTTATTTTCTAGTCTGTTGGTCATGCTTTGTCAGATTTTGAAGTCTGTCTAAGTTATGTATTAAAACTTCCATTATTGACCATATTGTTTCTTACATAATCTTTATTGTTTTAGGTTTCATATTTAGGTTTTTACCCAATTTAAGTTAGGTTCTGTGTAAGGTGTAAGATATGGGTCTTCTGGTGTCCCTAGGCTGTGAGTCTGATCCGACTTGACGGTACTTGGTTGGCTGGCTTCAGTTTTTTGTAGATGGATGTCGAATTTTGCCAGCACCATTTGTTAAAGAGACTGTTTTTACCGCAGTGTACAATCTTAGGACCTTTGTCGAATTTCAACTGTTCATAAGAGGATGGTGACATCTCTGGGGTCTCAGCTCTGTTCCATTGGTCTATATGTCTCTTTTTGTACCAGTATCAGGCTGTTTTGACTACTGTGGCAGTGTAATAGGTTCTAAGATTGGATAGTGTGAGGCCTCCCACTGTGTTCCTGTTGTTCAGTAGTGCTTTGTTGGCGGACTCAAGATGGCGGACTAAGCACACGTCTCCTTATATCCCTCTGGAAAACAAAACCTGAATTGACAATCAAACAGAGCCTTCTGATCACCTAATCAGCCTCAGGACACGGCACAGAGCTGTTAATTGGGACTTCATACCACTCAGCGAAAAACCTCCTCTCTTTCACTAACTCCTGCTCCTGGCTAGCCCCGGCTCTCACGGACAGAAGGTAAACACACTAGTTTGACTTGTTTTTTCCTCTGTCTCAGCTGGCGGTCGGAGCTGGGCCTTGCCTGGCTGCTGGACTTGGACGCACTGCTGAGGGGATAGGCAGGGAAAATTCCCATATTCTGAGAGCCAGGCTCGGGACTCTGTTAATCTAGCCATTTTGAGCCTTTCATTTAGTAGCTGCCTCAGCGGGGTTTGTGTGGAGCTTTGCAGTCAGTATGCGGGACGCCATGTTGGTACCGAGATTTTAGTGGGACCTCGTTCTTAGCCTGGGAGCCAGTGCCTGCAAACAGGACAGCGCTTCTCCGACAGAAAAGTAGTGATTTTGCACAGTGCTGCCTACGTTGGGGGCCCTGCAAACAGAATCAGAGGAATCACTACCTCTCGGCATCTTTGCCCCTCTGTCTGCTGCCTGTGTGTAGGATGCCATCTTGGATACGGTGGCCGCAGCTGGACCTAATTCTTAGCTTGGGAGCCAGAGCCTGCCCACAGGAGAGCGCTTTCCTATCACAAAACCAGTACTCGACGCAGTGTTGGATAAGGCTACGCCCTGTCAGTAGAGGCCACCAGGGCAGTAGCATTACTGTATTCTGAACTAGTTTGTTATCATCTGAGGTCGGATATCGTGGCGCTTACTTTGTCAGATGAGAAGACGGACCTCTACACCTGAAAACCTAACTGACTTGTGAACTGGTCAGGTACCTTTTGCTTTACATTTGAAGACAGCCTAGAGAAACATTTGCAATCCATCCTCACAGTACCTCTTCCAGCCTCTACATACTCACATGGGACCCAAAAAGCAACAGACAATTGTGACATACAAGCAATCACTCATGGCTTCAGAAGGCTCCCAAATAAAGCAACCAAGGAGTTTTCCAGATGAAGAAACTTTTATGAAAGCATCAGGAACTGAATACAAATTGATTATATACAGAGCCCTTCTAGACCTTATACAAAATGCAGCAGAACAAAGTGAAAAATTAAACAAGTTGTTCGATCTGATGGAACACCAGTACTCTGAAATCCAACAGATCAAAGAAAATCAAAGACATAGAAACTTCCATGCAAAGCCAAGAAAACAGAATGGAACAAATGGAAAAAAGAATTTCTGACTTGGAAGACAGAGCTACTGATGCCAGTGTCTATGAGCAGAGATCAGAAAAAAGAAACAAGAAAAATGAAGAAACGTTAAGAAGCTTATGGGACTCTATTAAGAGGAACAACCTTCGATTAATTGGAGTCCCTGAACAGGGTGAGACATCTGAGAACACAGAGAGTATTGTTGCTGAGCTGCTGAAAGAAAACTTCCCAGAAATCATGAAGGAAGAGAATATAGACATCTCAGATGCATATCGTATGCCACCCAATATAGATCTGAAAAGAAAGACTCCAAGACATATTATAATCAAGCTTAACAAAATGAAACATAAGCAGCAACTTTTAAAGGCAGCAAGACTCAAGGCAAAGCTAACATTCAGAGGGAAACCCTGTAGGCTCTCGTCAGATTTCTCAGCAGAAACCATGCTGGCACAGAGACAGTGGCACGACACATTCAAAGTCTTGAAGGAGAAGAACTTCCAACCAAGAATTATATATCCTGCAAAACTGTCTTTCTAATACAAAAATGAAATTAAGACATTCCCAGATAAACAGAAACTCAGAGACTTTGTAAAAACCAAACCCAAACTACAAGAAATACTGAAAGAAGTTCTTGGCTTTGGCTTAGAAGAACAAAACCACTAACTTTATATTTTAGAATGACACACTACTCAATACTCTACTCATTTAGGGTAGGCTCCAAAGTAAATCACAGCTTTGATTTGGAAAGAAGCAATCCAGTGATCATCATGAAAACTATGGTGTCATCATAATAAAAAGAGGGATATACTACAGTCGTTATAGTCCTTCCAGATGGAGAGGAAGATGACCAGACTGGTAGTAATTAAAATTGGGTTTATAAATCACTTATTAAGAGGGTTCATAGGGGCAGCTGTAAAGCACAACAAAGATGTATCATACCATTTCAAGAAATGTAACACACGAGTCTCAACAACTATAAAACTAGCTCTGAAAAAGGTGAAAAATCAACTCACAAAAAAGAGTGTCCCAGAACAGACTAATAAGATCAACAGAGAAAACATCAACATAAAAATAAACATATCACAATGGCAGCAGTGAACACATACCTATCAATAATTACATTGAATGTGAATGGACTGAATGCTCCAGTAAAGAGACACCGAGCGTCATCTTGGATCAAAAGACACGACCCATCCGTATGTTGTCTACAAGAAACTCACTTGAGACCTAAAGACGGGAACAAACTGAAAATTAAAGTATGGAAGAATATATATCAAGCTAACAATGAACAAAGAAGAGCAGGGGTGGCAATTCTAATCTCAGTAGTGCTTTGTTTAT
The DNA here is from genome assembly GCA_028571685.1 of Heterohyrax brucei. Classification (NCBI taxonomy): domain Eukaryota; kingdom Metazoa; phylum Chordata; class Mammalia; order Hyracoidea; family Procaviidae; genus Heterohyrax; species Heterohyrax brucei. The sequence continues at coordinate 46,819,495 of CM053152.1, forward strand.
CTGGGATTTCTTCCTTTTCCAAACAAAGTTGGTGATTTGTTTCTCCATCTCCTTAAAAAATGTCACTGGAATTTGTGTTGGGATTTCATTGTGTGTATATCACTTTGGGTAAAACATACGTTTTGAAAATGTTAAGTCTTCCTACCCATGAGCAGGGCAGGTTTCTCCATTTATGTAAGTCTCTTTCATGATTTCTTGCAGTAAAGTCTTGTAGTTCTGTTTGTAGAGGTCTGTTATTTCTCTAGTTAGATTTATTCCTAGGTATTTTGTCTTCTTGGAGACTATAGTAAATGGTATTGATTTGGTGATTTCTTCTTTGATGATCTCTTTGTTGGTATAAAGGAATCCTACTTATTATGTTTATGTTATATCCTGATACTTTGCTGAACTCTTCTATTTGCATAGTTTACTCATGGATTCTTTAGTATTCTTTGTGTAAACAATCATCTCATCTGTAAATAGGGAGATTTTTACTTCTTCTTTACTGATGCAGATGCCTTTTATTTCTTTGTCTTGTCTAATTGCTCTGGCTAGAACTTCTGGTAGAATGGTGAATAGAAGTGGTGAGAGTGAGCATGTTTGTCTAGTTCCTATTCTCAAGGGGAATTCATTCAGTCTCTCTCCATTCAGAATGATGTTGGTGGTTGGCTTTCCGTAGATGCCCCTTATTGCATTGGGGTTTTTCCCTTCTATGCGTATTTTGCTGAGAGTTTTCAGCATGAATAGTGCTGGACTTTGTCGAATGCCTTTCTGCATCAATTGAGAAAATCATGTGATACTTACCTTTTGTGTTATTTATGTGGTTGATCACATTAATTGTTTTTCTGATGTTGAACCAGCCTTGCATCACTGATGTGAATCCAGCGTGGTCATGATGAATTAGTTTTCTGATGTGTTGTTGAGTTAATATTGACAGGGATTTTGTTGAAGATTTTTGCATCTAGATTCATGAGTGACTCTGGTCCAAATTTTCCTTTTTAGTGGGATCCTTCCCTGGCTTTGGTATCAACTCTTATCTTTTTGCTTGATGTTTACAAGGTCTATATATGTATATATATATGTGTGTGTGTGTGTGTGTGTGTGTGTATTCTGTTTTATTCTTGATATTGGTAATCTGTGTCTTTTGGGGGGGTTGTTTTGTTTTGTTTTTCTTTTTACCTTGTTAGTGTTGCTACAAGTTTGTTAATTTTAATTATTTTTTTGAAGAACCAGCTTTTTGTTTCTTAGACTTTTTTCTTGTTTTCCATTTCATTGATTTTTGCCCTTTATTATTTCTTTTCTTTGCTTGCTTTGAATTTATGTTGCTCTTCTTCCACTCATTTGTTCATCTAGTAGCTTAGATTCTTGGTTTGGGAGCTTTCCTGTTTTCTGATGGAAGCATTTAAAGCTATACATTTCTCTGTCAGCACTATTTTGTTTTATCCCATAAATTTTGTTATATCTTTATATTCATTCAGTTCAGTATATTCTTATGTCCCTATGAGATATCCTCTTTGACCCATGGGTTATTTAGAAATGTTGTTTAGTTTCCAAGTTTTGGAGTATTTTCCTGTTTTCTTTCTATTATTGATTTCCAGTTTGTTTTCATTGTGATCAAATAACATACCCTGCATGATTTCAGTCCTTTGAAATTTGTTGAATCAGTTTTAGAGCCCAGGGTATGGTCTATCTTGATATATGTTCCATGTACACTTGAAAAGAGTATGTTTTCAGCTGTTTTTTGGTACCCACCACCATGGAGTCGATTCCAACTCATAGCAACTCTATAGGTTATAATAGAACTGCCTCAGAGTTTCCACAGAGCACCCTGCCAGATTTGAACTGCTGATCTTTTGGTTAGCAGATGTAGCACTTAACTACTGTACCACCCGGGTTTCCATTTGGTAGAGTCTTCTATAAATGCCATTAGATCGTGGTGGTTAATAATGTTGTTGAATTCTGTATCGTCGTTGTTTTTGCCTAGTTGCTCTATCAGTTATTGAAAGAGGGGTATTGAAATCTCTAACACAATTGTGGGCATGTCTGTTTTGCCTTCCAGTTCTGTCAGCTTTTATTTCACACATTTTTGCCTCTGTTGTCTGATGCTTGCACATCAGTGGTAGAAGAGCTCAGTTGTTAACCACAAGGTCAGCAGCTTGAATCCACAAATCAAAAGGTAACCTGGTCATTTTGGGTCAAGGAAACTCTCCAGCTCTGGAAATTAAGTGCACCAGCGTTCAGAGGGAAGAGGGGATATTTAAATTAGATGCGCAATCAAATTTTAAAATTTCTGACATCCCAGCCAAGCTCAAGTGGGCCTATGGGAGCATGACATATTTTCATTGTTTTATACTAAACTTATAGGTTGCCAAGAAACCCTGGTGGTATAATGGTTAAGAATTACAGCTGCTAACCAAAAGATCAGCAGTTCAAACCTACCAGGCACTCCTTGGAAACCCTATGGGGCAATTCTGCTGCATCCTGTATGGTCACTATGAGTTGGAATAAACTCAGTAGCTAAAGTTTTATGTCTCTCTGAAGGATTGACCATTTTGTCTTTATGTAACGATATACTCTTCTTCTCTCTCCCTAGTAATTTTCTGTTTTCTGAAGTCTATTTTATATTGTATTAATGTAGTCTCTCCTGTTTTCTTTTGATTAATTTTTGTATAGTATGTAGTTTTCCATCCTACTTTCGACCTACCTATTATCATCATTTTGAAGTTAAGGATTAAGTCTGACATTTTGCTTTATTTGTTCCCTCCAGTTTTATGTCTTTGTTTTCTTCCAGTGGGTTACTTGAACAGTTTTTGCAGTTCCATGTGGATTTATCCATAGTGTTTTTGAGTATATCTCTTTGTATAGATTTTTTGGTGATTGCCTAGGTATTACATTATACACCTATAACAGTCCCCTTTTGTCACATTTTACTAGTTTAGTTGAAGTATAGAAATACTGCCTGCCGCCTTATCCCTTTAGAGTTCTCTGAGTCACAGAAATAGTTAAGCAAACTGAAATGTTGGAGGTTTGAGCTTATCCAGAAGCACCTTGGCAAGGTGCTGGCCAAGTAAGTTCTGGCAGTCTACTTCCAAAAATCAGCTGTTGAAAACCTTATGGAGCCCAGTTCTACTCTTCCACATATGGGGTTTGGAATCTACTTAAAGGCAACTAGTTTAATTTGGTGTTCTTTAAGGTTCTCTGGTGGCTCTTCTGCTAACCAGAATGTTGGTGGCTTAAACCCACCGGCTGTTCCAAGGGCAAGAAAGATATGATAGCCTGCTTCTACAAAGATTACAGCCTTGGAAACCCTACAGGACAGTTCTTCTCTGTCCCTTAGGGTCACTATGAGAATCAGTGGCAATCAGTTATCGTCTCCTGTTTTTAATATGATTGTCTTAAATACTTCCTCTGCATATATTTAGAACCACATCAGAAAATATAATTTCTGCTTTAATCATCAAATTTAGAATAATTCAGAAAATGATTTAGAAAGCTGAAGTCTATTGTATTATACTTTTTTCCTTCCTGATGTTCCATGATTCCTTCATCATTTCCTTTTTTTGTTACATGAAAACTCTTTAGACCTTCTTGTATGATGAGATGTGCTGGCAATAAATTGTCATTGTTTTTCTTCATCTGAGAGGGTATTATTGCTGGATAAAGATTTCTGGGTTGACAGTTCTTTTTTATTCAGGAATTGGAACATTTTGGGCAACTTCCTTTCAATTCTACATTTTCTGATAAGAAATCCACTGTCTCAGAAATGGTTTTTCTCTGTTAGCTAAGCTCTCCTTTTTCTTTTGCTACTTTAAATATTTTTTTTCTCTTTAGTTTTCAAAAGTTTGACTATGGTATGGATTTCTTTAGGTTTATCCTCTTTAGAGTTCATTCACCTTGAATCTGTAGTTTTATGTTTTTTCCAAATTTAGGAATTTTCAACTATTATTTCTGGAATCCACTCAACGGTACTGGATTTGGTTGGTTTGGTTTATTTCTTTGAATAATTTCTCAGCCTCACATCTCCTCCCTCCAGGACTCTAAGGACATGAATGAATATGCAATCTTTTGTTAAAGTCACACAGGTCTCTGAGTCTGTCTTTGCTTTTTCTGAGTCTGCTTCTTTCCGTTGTTCTGATTTTGTGTTTCTTTTGTTTTGCTATCAAGTTCATTGATTCTTTCGTCTGTCCTCTCCATTTTGTTGCTGAGCTAAGCCATTGAATTTATGTATTTTGGTATTATATTTTTTTCAGTTATCTCAGGTGAGTATTTTCCTAAACTGAAGTTTCTGTTTGTTTCTTCTTTATGTCTTCTGTTTATTTCTTGAGACTCACTGTTGATTCATTTCTTTCATGTGTGTTCGTAAAAGCTCACTGCAACATTTTTATGTGACTGCTTTAAATGATTGTCAGGTGAATCCAACATTTTTATTGTCTCAGTGTTAGCCATCTGTTGATAGTCTTTTCACATTCAAGTTGAGATTTTCTTAATTCTCAGTGTGATTAACAATTTTCAGTTGCCTCCTGGACGTTTTGGGTATCATGGTATGAGACTCTGGCTCTTAGTCTGATCTTTTTAGCAGGTGTTCTCTGATTCCACCTTAGCAGGGAATTTAAGAGTGACCCATTATAGCCAGTAGAAATAGGCTCCCTGTTGGCCCATCCTCACGGGGATCAGCGAAATAGAGCCACAGTTTTTTCTGTGATGTTTGACTCAAATAGGGCAGTTAGTATCTAAACAGTTTCTGCTTTGTTAAACTGATCCTTTCCTGATTCTTTGACTAGAGAGAGCAAACTCTTTTTACTGTGTGCCTTTTGGCTTTTCCAGGTTGCCAGTTTCTCCAGCAAAGGGACATATGAGGCAAAAATAAACCCCAGTAAACTTACCACTGTGTTGTTTTCTGGCCCTAGTCTTCCTTCTTGTCTACTTTTCCAAGTTTTCTTGCATTTATTTCATGTATAATGTCTAGCATTTGAAGCTGTACTGCTTAGTGGGGGGAACAGAGAAAAGTGCATCTACTTCATCTTATCCTGTACTGAAAGTCCCTAAAGATTTTAATAAGTAATGAAGAACAAATAAATGTGTAAAAGTTCCATAGATTGAATGACTTATAATTTTTTTTTCCAGTTTTAGTCATCTAATAAATTAGATTAATTAAATTTCATTATTTTTATTTAAAAGTTAGACTTTTGTAGATTGGGCAAAATTTTGCAAGGCAAATTACTAGAGCAGTCCACGTTATGGTTATGGTGTTGCAGGAAGAATAAGTATTTTCTGGCATTACCCTTGAAATTTTTGCTTTTCTTAAACTCCAAAACAATGTACTGTCTTCTGGAAAACTAATCTTGTGAAATAATTTGACCTCTTTTTTGGACCCAGATCCTTTATACTAATTTTTAAGCAGGCTATGTTTCTTACTTATATGCAGAGTTCCCATCCTGGCAAGTGGTATCATTTGGCCTTTGTGTATGTATGATCTCTTGGATAGAAACCTTAGAAAGAATCTGTTGATTTCTAGCCTAGGAGTCAAAATGTTTCACTTTGAGACATTTTCAGCCTTCTTGGGTAGTCCCTGTAAACTGAACATACACAAATCATCAGACAGTATCCGGCTGTGATAATGGGATAATGGCCACCTTTAGATACTGGTCAGGTTGATTTCTGATGCCTTTGTTATCTTTTTAAGAGGGTCTTTCTGACTCTGTGTCAACCATGACAGTTGTGCCATTTCATTCTATCTTTCTATAGTTCTAGTCCTAAAACAAAATTCTCCCCATTTAAGAAGGTAAAACAGTCTACATGAGATGGCCAGTTATACAGAAGCTTAAGATGTTTTTAGCTGAACAGCTTTCACTTCACATTCTCCTACTTTCTTTTACTATGTAACCCACAATTAGGTGGTACAACTCAGAACTTGGAGCCTAAATCTATCTGTTTGATTAATCAGTATCCCAATCCCTATTTTTAGGCTGAAAGTTATCCTACTCTCTGGCCTAGTGTTTAGATTTGTATAATTTTATCACTTATACAGCCAGCCAAGTGCCATCAAGTTGGATCCAATTCATGGCAACCCTATCACTTATCAGTTATCTGAAATTCAAACCCCTGCACGTTAGTGTCATATACCCAAAATACCTGTCTCAAATTAATCCTACTAAATTCAAAGCTTTACATAGCTTAGGATCACTTCTCTGTCCTTTTGTCCCACTTTTCCTCAGAAACAGCTTTTATCTGAAGGCAAGTTTGTCTCCTTAACATTTTTCCAATACTATTCATATTTTTTCCTGTAGCTGTACTTTTTCCTCTCATTTAAATATCTTTGCTCTACTTTTCCATTTATGCACACTGTTAATTACAGCACAGATCAAATCCCACTCTAGCTTTCTATGACTACTACAATGTTTCTCACCTAACTTTAGGTTATTGAATGTATGTAAAATTAGCACCTTATTTTTTAATGCGTAATGGTCAGTAACTCAGTTTACTTCTTGTTTCCACAAAAATTTATTAAGTACCCTACTCTGTGCAAAGCTATATAGGAGGAGAATCAAAATGAGCAAGACTTGATTCTCTCTCTCAGAAGCTTATTGTAATCTTAGTCTCTGATTTGTATAGTATTTGAATTTTTATACATTTTTACTGAATTTTAATGCAAATGGCCCACTTAAATTAATGAATTTATTAACGTCTTCTAAATACAAGACATTGTTTATGGTGCTCAGAAGGTTTTACAAAAATATTAAAAAGGCAGTCTATAGCTGAATCTCAAATGAGTAGCACAGAATTATTATAGTTGTTCAGAATTCTTAGATGAGCCTGTCATTTTGTAATAAATTTGACATGACATGTACATTTATTTTAATTATAATTAATGATTCATTCTTCCACCGTGATATTATATGATGGTCAGTAGTAGCTTTCAAAAAGATGTTATCTCTGTGAACCCTTTCCAGATTGATGAGAGAGGATTTATCTAGATTACTATTCATAACAATACCCAAAACTACCTTAAATCTATTTTGAAGCAAAGCAGTATATGTATAATGAATAAAAATCAAGGCTAAATGTATTTACCTTTGTCTCCAATTCTTACAATATATGCTAATAAATGTAGTCTGTATGTACCTAGCTATGATACTACCACCTTTACCTCTTTAAATGTATCACCTTGGATGACTTATGTGCCTCTACCTCATTTTTTCTTGTCTGTAAATAGGTGTAACAATAGTAGCTACTTCATAGCATGATTGTGAGAATCAACAAGATAGTAGCTGCCCTTACTCCATTCTAACTCATAGTGACTCTATAGGACAGAGTGGAACTGCCCTGTAGGTTTTCTAAGGAGCACCTGGTGGACTTGAACTGCTAACCTTTTGGTTAGCAGCTAAACACTTAACCACTGTATCACCAAGGCTCCATGTGTAAAGAACACTAAATGATAGCCACTGTCATCATCAATGTCATCATTATTGCTATTACCCCCGTAAAGGATTCTGCGACTGCTACTATTGCTACTGTCATTTTACTTTATTCTCACATTTGCCTAATTTTAACGCTTTGCATCTCCATTTGCCTAGCTCCCTGTGTATCATGACCAATATTAGTGTTAAGATGTAAATTCATAGAGGGACATCAGTTACATACTTAACCTTCGTATGGCATTTTGTGTAGTAAGTTGTAATTATAAGAGTACCTTTTGTCCATGATGACAGTGACCATTGTATATTAAAAATGTTTTTTATTTCTTCATGGTTTGATTTCATAGTTAAAAGATGTAGTTCAACAGATAACCACAGAAAATGTCTGAAAAACTGAAGGAATGGGAATGGGCAGTAGGTGTCACATAGCTGGTGCCAGTAATTAATTGACACCCAAACTCCTGGTTGACTTCATGTCATACTTATTTCTTCAACTACCTCCCTTTCTCAGTGTAGGTGATGGTAGGGCTACATTAGTATTGATGTATAGAAAGTCTTCCATTTCTTCTGGGGGCAGTTTATTCATGATCTAGAGAAAAAATATTACTAGTCAGTGAGCTATAGTCCCAGCTCTTTGAATTGACAGTATGAGGTGTGGGTGGTTCCCATATGTGTGTGTGGTGGTTTAGCAATACTTAGAATTACTAAAACTTCCATTTAGACTCTAGTGATCAAAACATACTCACTTAGCAATGAATAGAAGGCAGCCTTATATTTAGTGCTTGGTGTTCCTAAATCATGTATAATTTTGAGTATTTAAAGTATTATTACCTAATCAATCTTCTCCTGCTTCCCATAAGTAAAGAGAATTTTAATTTCTATAAAAACCAATTTGTGTTTATATGTATTTAGGACATTCTTATTTATTTTTCGGATCCGACTCGACGGCACTTGGCTTCACTTGGCTATTTATTTTTGACAAACTGAGTTTTAATTTGAAAATGAGTACTGGGTATCTTGCTAGAGGATCAGGGCCACCCAAGGCTTACCACTTAGGCGCTTAGGTTGTACAGGATTAGAAATTCTTTAAATTTACTTTTACAGGTTAAAAACTAAAGCTGTGCTTAAGTCAAGAGAAATGACTGTTGACGAAGAACATACTAAACCTCAGAAACTCAATTTGGATATGAATGGGAGTGACTCTGGAGCAAGGTAAACCTGAGGGGCTAGTGAGGGTAAGAATATGAAGGACATAGATATTGAGGATATGCTTGGTACATATTTATAGCTCTAGGTTGGTAAATTCAGTTTTATCGTACGATTAATGTATTTTTGTTACAAAATTTTCAAAATATAAAGTGTAAAGAAATAAGATAGAATAAGTGTGAAGAAAATAAAAATCATTCATAATCCTGTCATTCAAAGGCAATCTGAGGCTTTTTTCTCTGTCTTTCTTTGTGTAACTATATTCTACACTGAGTAATTTGATTTCTTGCATTTTTCATTGTGACATATTTTGTGATGTCATTAAATTCTTTATGAAAACATGATATTCATTCATTCATTTACCAGATATTCATTGTGTGGCAACTATGACCCGATATTTGTATATCAGCCTGTTACTGGATAATAGAGGGTTTTCCTGTTATAAGTTATACTTTGCAGAATGTCCAGATGAGTAAATTATCCCTGTTTCCTTGGTATAGATTTTTAAATGGAATTAGCTCAAGGAACATGTGAATCCTTTCAAAATTCATGATTCATATTAGCAAATTGCTTTCCACGAAAGTTAAATCATTTTACACCTCTAAAACAGTATTCAAGATTTCTCTTTTCATCACATTTGAGAAGTTGTTGGCCCTATTCTCCTTGGACTCCAATTACTTGTATATTAGACTTTTAGGTATTGCCTCATAGGTCTCTAAGGAAGTGTTATTTTTTTCTTTTTAACTTTTTTTTTTTTTTATTTTCACGTTGGTTAATTTCTGTTGACCCATATTGGAATTTACTGATTCTTCTGTTATCTGCAGTCTGCTATCAAGTCTGTAAAGTCCTAGCATTTCGATTATAGTTTCTGGTTTTCTGCTGAGATTTTCTGTTTGCTCATTAAAGGTATTTTTTCCTTATTATTGTTAAGTACAGTTATAATATTGCTTTATAAATCCCTGCCTGGTAATTCCACCACCAGGATCATCTTGGGGTTGTTCTTTCCATTGGTTGACTTTTCTCTTGAGTGTGGGACTTGTTTTCTTTTCCTTATATGTCTCATAATTTTGGATTATTTCTTGATCATTGTGAATGAGTTTGGAATTCTGTTATATTTCTCTAAAAAGTATTGATTTTCTTTATGTTAGTTTGGTTTTCTTTATGATAGTTGATTTTCTTCTCCCTTTCTTCGCAGATGTATTCACACACACACAATTTCTTTCCTCTAACCTCTCAATAGAGTCCTGTTGGCACAGTGGTTAAGCACTCAGCTGCTGACCAAAAGATTACTCTGCAGGAGAAAGATGTGGCCATCGGCTTCTGTAAGATTTCAGCCATGGAAACCCTGTGGGGCAATTCTACTTGATCTCGTCAGGTCACAATAAGTGGGAATTGATTCAACAGCAACAGATACTCTCAACATAGCGGTTTTACTGTCTCTTTACAATAAGACTATGAGCACTGGTGGCCCAGTGATTAAGCATTCAGCTGCCAACTGAAAGGTCAGTGTTTTCAAACTCATGGCCTGCAAGAGAAAGACATGGGAGTCTCCTTGGATAAAGATCACAGCCTTGGAAAGCCTATGAGGCAGTTCTACTGTGTCCTGTAGCGCCATTGTGAGTTGAAATTGACTCAATAGCAATGGGTTTGGTTTGGTTTATACTATTTTTTTTTCTTTTTTTTATTATGATTGAATGAAAATGGACGTTCTCATATAAATTCGCATGCTTACCTGTATGCAGCTCCCACTGCTCTCCCTACCTGGTGACAGCACACTGCTCCTCTCTGCTTCGTACATGTCCTATCCTTCCAACAGTCTCCTATCCCCTCCTCTCCACCCACTCCCCTTCCTCCAGCAAGAGGTCAGCAGGATGACATCCTATAGATGGATAGAACCATAAAATTCCCAGAAGATACAGTCACTCTGTGTCACCAAGTCCAATCCATTGCTGTTGGAAAAGTTGACCTTCATTATGATTTATGGGCAGAGGCAGCATCAGGGCCAGGGGCCGTGCTCCCAAGGGATCTCTGAAGCCCCTGGACCATCAGTTGTTGTCTTTTATTGGAGATCTCAGGGTACACCCCTATTTATTCTCTTGTTGCCAGTGAGACTCAACTTTGTGAGCTACACTGGGGCTGTCACTGGTGGTGGCCGGGCACCATCTGGTCTTTTAGTCATAAGTCAATGTAGAGACACACTCACATGGGTCTCTCTGTCTTCTGGTTTTTCTTTTCCCCATGTCATTCTTGTCCTCAGTGATCATCCGTTCCTGTTGCATTGGGACCATTTGCTGTACCCTCAGATGGCAGCGTGGCAGCTTTTAAGACCCAAGACGCCACTCACTGATGAAGGGTGCAGAGTCCTCATTAGCAAAATGCTAGCTGTGACAATCGGCCTCGATTTCACCTGAGAGCAAGGTCCCTGGCCCCCTGCCCAAGCTACCCTGTCCTTGCAATATTGGGTTAAGATGGGGGGGTACTCAAATTGTGTTGAAGTCCAGTTATTATTGTTCTTTTTCTAATGTGTGCTGTCACCAATTTCACCCAACCCCCCTTGCAGCCATCAAAAAGTCTTTTCTTCAATGCATAAGTCTGTTTTTAAGTTCTTATTGTAGTAGTCTCATACAATATTTGACCTTTTGTCACTGACTACTTTCACTCAGAATAATGTCCTCCAGTTGAAACCAGGTTAAGAGATGTTTCCTGCAATCATTGTTGTTCTTCACCATTACATAGTGTTCCCTTAAGTATATATACCATAGTTTACTTATCCATTTCTCTGTTGTTGGGCATCTGGGTTGATTCCATCTTTTGCTATTGTGAACTGTGCGGTTATGAACATTCATGTGCATGTATCGGTTGGTGTGAATGGCCTTGATTCTGTAGGATATATTCCAAGTAGTGGAATTACTGGGACAAATGGTATATCTAGATCCATTTTTGTAAGGGTGCGCCAGATTACTTTCCAAAGACGTTGCACCATTTTGCAGTCCCACCAACACTGTAGGAGAGCTCCAGTCTCCCTACAGCCTTTCTAGCATTTGTTGTTTTGTGTTTTTTGGATCATGGCCAACCTTGTTGGGGTGAGATGGTATCTCAATGTTGTTTTGATTTGAATTTCTTTAATAGTTAATGATCGTGAGTGTGTCCACATCTGTTTTTCGGCTGCCTGGATCTCCTTTTTAGTGAAGTGTCTGTCCATCTCCTTTGGCCATCACTTAATTGGATGATTTATCTTTTTCTTATTGATATTTTGTAATACCTTATAGATTATGGGAATCAGGTGTCAGTCTGCCGTAGAGTTGCCAGATGTTTTTTCCCATTCTGTAGGTGAGCAAAAGTGATTGATTCTTAGCAGTTCTGATTTATCTATTTTCTCTTCTGATGATTGTGGTTTGTCTGACAGATTTTGAAGTCTGTCTTCATTGTGTATTAACCCTTTCATTGTTGTTCCTACTTTCTCTTGGATGAGTTTATTGTTTTAGACTTGATATTTAGGTCTTTTATCCAGTTTGAGTTGGTTTTTGTATAAGGTGTAAGATATGGGTGTTGTTTTAATTTAGTGCAGATGCATATCCAATTTTGCCAGCACCACTTGTTGAAGAGATTGTTTTTACCCCAGTTTAATGTCTTAGGTCCTGTCTCGAATATCAGCTGTTCACAGGCAGATGATGTCATTTCTGGGGTCTTGATTCTGTTCCACTGATCTATCTGTCTGTTTTTGTACCAGTACCAGGCTGTTTTGACTACTGTGGCAGTGTAATATGTTCTAAGTTTGGGTAATGAGAGGCCTCCCAGTGTGTTCTTCTTCTTTAGTAATACTTATCTGGGCCTTCTTTCCTTTCCAGACAAAGTTGGTAATTTGTTCCTCCATCTCATTAAAAAATGTCACTGGAAGTTGTATTGGGATTGCATTATATAAGTGGACTACTTTGGGTAAAATAGACATTTTCACAATATTAAGTCTTCCTATCCATGAGCAGAATAGGTTTCTCTATTTATATAAGCCTCTCTTAGTTTCTTGTAGTAAGGGTTTGCAATTCTCTTTGTAAAGGTCTCTTATTTCTCTGGTTAAATTTATTCCTAGGTACTTTATCGTGTTAGGGGCTGTGTTAAGTGGTATTGACTTGGTGATTTCTTCCTTACTAATCTTGCTGTTGGTATAAAGGAATCCTACTGGTTTACTTATGTATATCTTGTATCCTGAGACTTTGCCGAACTCTTCTGTCAGTTTCAGTAATTTACTTATGGATTCTTTGGGATTCTCTGCATATACAATCATATCATCAGCAAATAGGGAGGTTTTTAATTCTTTGCCAATGCAGATGCCCTTTATTCCTTGTTCTTGTCTAATTGCTCTGGCTAGAACTTCTAGTACAATAGTGAATAGGAGAGGTAAGAGTGGGCATCCTTGTCTAGTTCCTGTTCTCCAGGGAAACTGTTTCAGTCTCTCTCCATTCAGGATGACATCGGCAGTTGGCTTTGTATAAATGGCCCTTATCACGTTGAGGAATTGGCTGTCTATTCTTATTTTGCTGAGAATTTTTAACATGAATGGGTATTGGACTTTATCAAATGCCTTTGCGTATCAATAGACAAGATCAGGTGGTTCTTGTCTTTTGTGGTACTTATGTGGTTGATCACATTAAGTGTTTTTCTGATGTTGAAGCAACCTTGCATCCCTGGTATGAATCTAACTAGCTCGTGATGGATTATTTTTTGGATATGATGTTGGATTCTGTTGGCAAGAATTTTGTTGAAGTTTTTGCGTCTACATTTATGAGTGATATTGGTCTGTAGTTCTCCTTTTTGTTTGAGTCTTTCCCTGGCTTTGGTATCAGGATTATGCTGGCTTCATAGAATGAATTCGGGAGTATACCATCCCTTTCTATACTGTGAAAGTCTCAGTAGTATTGGAGATAACTCTTCTCTAAAAGCTTGGTAGAATTCTGCAGTCAAGCCATCTGGGCCCGGGCCTTTTTTGGTTGACAGTTTTTGGATGACTTTTTCAATCTCTTACTTTGTGATGGGTTTATTAAGTTGTTCCACTTCACCTTGTGATAATTTTTGTTAGGTGATATGAATCAAAGCATTTGTCCATTTTCTCTAGGTTTTCAAGTTTGTTAGAATACAGTCTTTCATAGTATCTAGCTATGATATTTTTGGTTTCTGTTGTATCTGTGGTAACAAGTCCCCTCTCATTTCTTATTTGGGTTATTTGTTTCCTTTCCTGTTTTTCTTTACTAAGTTTAGCCAGTAGTTTGTCAATTTTGTTGATCTTTTCAAAAAACAAGCTTTTGGTCTTTTCAGTTTTTTCAATTGTTCTTCTATTCTCTAATTCGTTTAGTTCTGCTCTAATCTTTATGATCTTGTTTCTTCTGGTACCTGAGGGGTTCCTCTGTTGTTCTCTCTCTACTTGTTCAAGCTGTAGGGTCAGTTCTTTGATTTGGTTTCTTTCTTCATTCCAGATGTGTGTATTTATGGAGATAAACTGACCTCTGAGCACTGCTTTGGCTGTATCCCATAGGTTCTGGTAGGAAGTGTTTTTGTTCTTGTTGGAATCCATAAATTTCTTGATTACATCCTTGATTTCTTCTGTAACCCATGATTTTTTGCACAAGATGTTGTTCAGTTTCCATGATTTCCACTTTCTATCTATGGTTTTTCTGCTATTGATTTCACCTTTTATGGCTTTATGATCTCAGAAGATGGTTTGCATTAGTTCACTGGTATGGATTTTGTTGAGAATTGCTTTATGTCCTAACACATGGTCTACTCTGGAGAATGTTCCATGTGCGCTGGAGAAGAAGGTGTAGTCATCCACTCATGGATAGAAAGTTCTGTATATGTCGATGAGGTCTAGTTGGTTAATTGTGGCAATAAGGTTTTCTGTGTCTTTATTGAGCTTTTTTCTAGATGTTCTGTCCACTATTGAGAGTGGTGTGTTGAAGTCTCCTACTATTATTATGGAATGATCTATCTCCTTTTTGAGTGTAGTCAGTGTTTCTTTGATGTATTTAGGTGCTCTAATACTAGGTGCATAAATATTTAATATTGTTAAGTCCTGCTTGTGTATTGAACCTTTAAGCAATAAATAGTGTCTATCCTTTTCCACGATGGTGGATTTTACATTAAAATCTATTTTACCTGAGATTAGAATGGCCACACCTGCTCTTCTTTGTGTATTGTTAGCTTGATATATATTCTTCCATCCTTTAATATTCAGTTTGTTCCTGTCTCTAAGTCTAAGGTGAGTTTCTTGCGGGCAACATGTAGATGAGTCATGTCTTTTGATCCAAGATGCCGCTTGGTGTCATTCATTCCATTCACATTCAGTGTAATTATTGATAGGTATGTGTTTGGTGCTGCCATTGTGATGTGTTTATTTTTGTGTTGATGTTTTCTCTGTGTTCTTATTAATCTGTTCTGCAACGTTGTTTGTGAGTTGATTTTTCAGTTTTTCAGGGTTCATTTTGTCAGTGTTGAGACCCCTGTATTACATTTGTTGATATGGTATTTTGCTTTTTCATTGTGCTTTATGGCTGGCCCTATCATCCTGCTTACTAAACTATATATAAACCCAATTTTGATTGCTACCAGTCTTGTCAACTTCCTCTCCATCTGGAAGGACTATAACGACTGTCGTACATCCCTCTTTTTAATATGATGATATCATAGTTTACATGATATGATCACTAGATCATTTCTTTCACTATTATAGCTTTGATTGTATTTGGAGCTTTCCCTACCTAAGTAGGATTTGGGATAATGTGTCCTTCTAAAATATAAAGTTAACAATTTTGTCCTTCCAAGCCAAGAAATTCTTTCAGTATTTCTTGTGGCTTTGGTTTGGTTTTTACAAAGCCTCTGAGTTTTTGTTTATCTGCAAATGTCTTAATTTGATTTTCATATTTGAAAAATAGTTTTGCAGGACATATAGTTCTTGGTTGGAAATTCTTCTTCAAAGCTTTGAATATGTCATGCCACTGTTTCTGTGCCAGCATCATTTCTGCTGAGAAATCTGATGAAAGCCTACAGGATTGCCTTCTGAATGTCAGCTTTGCTTTGAGTCTTTCTGCCTTTAAGAGTTTCTGCTTATGTTTCATTTTGTTAAGCTTGATTATAATATGTCCTGGAATCTTTCTTTTGGGATCTAGATTGAGTGGTGTTCGATATGTATCTTCAATATCTATATTCTTTTCTTTCATAATCTCTGGGAAGTTGTCTATCAGCAGCTCAGCAACAATACTCTCTGTATTCTCCGGTGTCTCGCCCTGTTCAGGAACTGCAATTAATCATAGGTTGTTCTTCTTAATAGAGTCCTACATACTTCTTAATGCTTCTTCATTTTTCTTGTTTCTTTTTTCTGATTTCTACTCATAGATGCTGCAGTCAGTAGCTCTGTCTTCCAAATCAAAAAATCAAGTCTGTTTTCCATTTGTTCCATTCTGTCTTCTTGGCTTTGAATTTGGTTCTTGATCTGTTGGATTTCAGAGTACTGATGTTCCGTCAGATCGAACAGCTTGCTTTTTTGTTTTGCTTTGCTGCATTTTGTATAAGGTCTAGAAGGGCTCTATATATAATCCTTTTGTATTCATCTTCTGATAGTTTCAGAAAAGCTTCTTCATCTGGGAAGTTCTGAGGTGGTTTCTTTTGGGGGCCTTATGATGCCATCAGTGATTTCTGGGTTACAGTCTTCTCCAACGTTTGTTGCTTTTTGGGCTTCATGTGTGTCAATAGAGGCTGGGAGAGATGCTGTAAAGATGGACCACAGTTGTTTCTCTAGCCTGTCTTAAAATGAGAAGCAAAAAGTATTTGACAACTTCCAAAGTCAGTCAGGTTTTCAGCTGTATATGTCCCTCTTCCCAGCTGGCAAAGTAAGCACCTCTATATTGAACCCCAGATGTTATAAAGTAGCTCAAAATACAGAAAGGTTACTGGCCTGCTGGCCTCTGCTGTCAGGCCCCAGCTGTAGGCAATACTGTGTAGAATTCTGCTTTTCTGCTGGAAGAGAGGTCTCTTCTGGGTAGGCATTAGGTCCAGGCTAATGCTTCGGTATGGATGATCCTGCCTCCCAGCAAAAGAAAATGGCATCCCACACAAGCTTGCCAGCTGGCCAGAATCAGACTCCCAGAGGAAAGAGAGACCAAGCGTGCCGAAATGCCAAGAATCTACAGCTTCTGCCGCCAGGCCCCAGCCCCAGCCTAGGAACCACATCTTGCTGGGGCCCCTGCATGGGCTGTTCCATTTCACAGTGGATCAAGATGGCATCCCGCACAAGCATATCTGTATGACTACCAGATGGTGGAGGCAGACAGATAGGCCAGGGGAGCCTAGGTGTATAGATTCCAAAGCCAGGTGCTCAGAACCTGGCAATTACACTTGCTAGTCCCACCTGCAGTGCGTCCAAGATCAGCAGCTAGTGAAGTCCTAGTCTGCCTGCCAGCCAAAACAGATGAATAAAACAATCAAAATGGTGAGTTGCCTTCGGTCTGTGCAAGCCTCTGCTCACTGAGAATGGGGTCAGTGAAAGAGAGGAGATTTTGCATTCAGTGGTATGAAGTCCAAATTAACAGCCCTATGCTGAATCCCAGGACTCACTAGGTGTCCAGAAGGTTCCCTTTAGTTATCATTTCAGGTCTTGGTTTCCAGAGGAATTTAGGGAGACATAGGTTTAGTCTGCCATCTTGACTCTGCTCCCTGGTTTATACTATTAAGTTTCCTTTTAATTGAATAAATTATTTGCCCAACAGTTTATAAATTTCTTGTTTAACATCTTTTATACTCACTTATTTGTTTATTAACCCCCCAAATACCTATAATGTTCACCACCATGTGCTAGACACTGTTCACAGTTTGAAGAACATAACAGTGCACAAAACAGACAAAAATACCTGGCCTGTATAATTTACATTCTTTTGTCTTCCCAAATGCACTAGAAAGTACAGTTATTTTAATATGTTTAAGCACTTGCATTAGGTTTTTTTTTTCCTTCACCTTAATTTTTTTTTTACTTCTTTTCTGTATTACATTCTCCTTTTTGTAGATGTCCTCTTTTTTGTTTATACTCCACCTTCCTGTAACATATTCTTCAATAGCTTACTAAAAAGGAATATAGGGGAGGTAACTTTTGAGACTTCACACCTCTGAAAAATGTCTTTAGTCTGTCTCCATTTTTTATAGCTCAGCTAGATATAGCATTCTTAGGTTGGTAATTATTTTTCCTCAGAAGAGATTGGGTTTCTGGTTTCTGATGTCACCATTAAGAAGTTTAATGCAGTCTTTTTTATATGACCTGTTTTGTTCATGGAAATTATTAGTATCTTAGCTTTCTCTGCATTGTCCTAAAATTTTATGCTAGCGTACATGAGTTGGGCTTCCTTATGCTGAGTAATCAGCAGACTTTTTGAATTGGGAAACTTTCTTTAGGAAAAATTTTCTTTGACATTCTCATCCATTCCTTCATTCCATTTTTTATATTTTTTTCCCTGAACTCATACTAGTCAGATGTTTAATCTTTGAACTCATCTCGTTATTTTTGTCTCTTGTTTTTCATTGCTTATCTTTTTGCTCTAGTTTTTATTCTACTTATTTTTAATTGCTAAAAATATTTATTTATTTATTTTTAGTTTTTCAAGTTATTTTAGTTTTTCAGATTTCCTGTGTTCATGGTGCATTGCACCTATATCCACCAAGTCTGAGTTTCTTTTTTCCACAAATGTCTCCTCATTCATTTATATTTACCAGTAAAACAGCAAAAAGCCATTGAAAGCTTTTAATATACACCAAGAGGGTGTGTTAGCTAATAAACTTCACTGTGTGGCTTTCAGATATGAATTCAGTTGTTTTACTTGGGGATCCCTACCTATAAGTATCTGTGGATCCTTTCTCTTGAAGTGATCGGTTTCCTTAGAGATAATTTTCTGCCTTTGTTGGAAGAAGAGATTGGGGCCTTGTGTAAGCTTACCTTCCAATGTGGGGAGTCGAGTAGAAGAAGAAGACCCATCACTCATTAGGCAGGTGTTTTAGTCAGCTAGGCTGCTCTAACAGAAATACCACAGAGTGGATGGCTTTAACACAGAAAGATTTATTCTTATACAGTCCGGTAGGTTGCAAGTCCATATTCAGGGTGTCCGCTCCAGGGAAAGACTTTCCCCTTGACGGCTCTGGAGGAAAGTCCGGTATTGCATCAGTCATTGTCCAGGGAGTGTCCTAACGCAAGAACTTCTGGTCTGAACGACGCGCTCTGCTCCCGGTGCTGCTTGCTTGATGGTAGCGAGGTTCTCAAATTGTCCTTGGTTCTTTTTCCTTTTATTCCTTGCAGGCTAAAAGCATTAAGGGTGGGGCAAGCCATACTCCAGGGAAACTTCCCCCACAGCAGGAATTCACAGCCCCACCCTAATCCTTTAACATACAGGTTAGCAAAACCACACAATGGAGGACATTTCCAAGATACTGGGAACCATATCCCAGCCACATGGCTGCACACATTTTTGGGGGGACACAATTCAAACCATGACAGTAGGCTTTCATTTAATCCCACTTTTTACCATATGATATCTCTGCCCTCAATTGTATTTCAGTTCCCCAAGTCAAGACTCATTCTGGTTCAGCCTTTTCAGGGGATAGACATCCAGTCTTCTCCTCGAGTTGGTGAGAAATAGTTGACTATCTCTGTGAGAATGCAGAAATAACATCTTGGAATTCAGCTGTTTTGCAAGCTTTCCACCAGCCTGTTCTCTGAGCCTTTCAGGAATTATTTGGCATGTTAACCTCCTCTCTTCTCCAGACAACAAACATTTCAGTTTTAACTTTTTCTAGATGGTTAGCTAATTCAGTTTGAACTCATACATCTACTTTACAGGTTTCTAAACCTGTCTGTTATTGTCATGGATTGAACTGTGTCCCCCCAAAAATAGTTGTAACCATGTGGCTGGGCCATGATTGTCCTCCATTTTGTGGTTTTCCTAAACTGTATGTTAAAGATTAGGGTGGGGCTGTAAATCCCTTCATAGGATGACCTTCCTGCTCCCCTGTAAAGGGAGTTTCCCTGGAGTATGGCTTGCCCCACCCTTAATCCTTTCATCCTACAAGAGATAAAAGGACAGAGAAGCAGACAGAGAATTGGGAACCTCCTACCATTAAGAAAGCAGCACTGGAAGAAGAGTGCATCCTTCAGACCTGAGGTTCCTGTGCCAAGGTGTTCCCTGAACAAAGACTGATGCTATACCAGTCTTTCCTCTGGAGCCGACAAGGCGAAAGCCTTCCCCTGGAGCAGACACCCTGAATATGGACTTGCAGCCTACCGGACTGTGAAGAATAAACCTTCTTCTGTAAAAGCCGTCCACTCTGTGATATTTCTGTTAGAGCAGCACTAGCTGAACTAAAACAGTTATCAACGCCTCTGTTTCCTACAACCACATGTGTTTCTCTTTTGTCCTTTTGCCATTACTTTCAAGGAGTCTCTACAGCTAGCTTAGAGAGATGGAGGAATGGAGCAGCAAGCCAAGGATACAGATGATATCTAGAAACTGGGAACAGCCCAAGCTGGCAACCAGAATGAAATTGAGAATCAAACTCCTAGAACTGCAAGGAATTGAATTCTGCTAACAACTTGAATAAGCAGAGAAACAAAAGCTACCTTACAGCCTACAGAAACTAACTGCCAACATCTTGATTCCATTCCTCCCATGACACTCATGTCAGTCTTCTGACCTACAGAACTGTAGAAAATTAATTTGCATTGTTTTAAGCCACTAAATTTGTGGTAATTTCTTATAGCAACAATAGAAAATTAATATAAGCACTAATTCATTATTTCTTATAAATGCACAGTCATCCAGCACTTCCTCTATTGTTAGACTTTCAATTTGTATCATGTTTGCTGGTACTTTTATTTTTAGGGATGAATTCTCCAGAGTGAAATTTCTATGTCAAAAGTTCTGTGTTATAAGAGGCCGTGCCAGTTTTCTTTCCCAAGACATTGTAGCAACTCACACTCCCACTTGTAATTTATGAAAGTTTTTATCCCTGTTGCTGTCAGGTAGGTGTAGGGAATGCTTTGGAAGATAGAGCTCCAGCCTGAAAGACATACTTGCTTTTAAGCGTGCAGTATATACATACTCTAATTCCAAATAATGATGACAAAAATAGAGTAAGATTATGTACTATTTCAAAACAAAACCCTTGTATGCATTCTATTAAGACCTTAAGACCTTTATAAAAGTTAATAAATATTATAGGAGTTTGAAGAAAGTCACTGGAAAACCAAGAATTCTCCCTCAACAGCCCTTAAATTATTTAATACGAAGTTAAAAGAGGCAAAAGACAATGAGTTTACTTGTTCCCGTCATTTATTTGGCTGTGGAAAGTATGTTGTCTTCACTAACCACAGAAAGAGCTGTGGAAAATACTGTGCAGTCTTGAGCAGCCTTTGTAGAATTGTATAAACAACAATGCCTTGCTATATTTAGATAACATAATAAATTGTAATGGGAAATGACCCTCTTCTGTCTTGCAGGCTCTTTGAGTTTGCCAGAAAAACTCTCTAGATAAAATTTAATATTAAGCTAAATTTTGTTTATTTGGAAATTTAAATTATCTTAGTATTAAAAATTCTCTGTGTATTTAAAATATTAAACTTACTCAAGTGAGGCATTAAGAATTTGGAACTAAAATAAATGAGATAATGAGGAAGTGAAAAACATATTTTTTATAATTAACAGCTCATTTTGAGTTAATTATATACAATTACCAAAATCTAATTGCAATTTATTTTCTATTATCTGTGGAAAGAATCACAGGCTAGGGAGCTTATATTGCTGCCTTTCTGTGTAAATGCTATAGATGAGAATAAATACCATGTGAGGCCTTAATGACAAATAAGAGCAAATAGTAGGGCACAGCTGAGCCAAACCACTGGAAGATAATTTTCACATGAAAGATGGTAATGATTTTTTTAAAAAGTCACAGGCAACTCTGATTGCTTATAGGTCCTCTGGTTTTTTTTTTTAGTGAGTTTGTGTAGTTTTTGTTTTTTGGTTCTGCAAAGATAACTGTTATGAATTAACAGTCATTTTACAATTCTGTCCACTCCTAGAAATATGACCAAATGGGCACTGTTATGGATTGATTTGTGTCCCCGTAAAGTGGGGACTAGTAAATCCCAGTCTCTGTGCCTGTAGTTGGAAGCCTGATAGTGAAGTGGTTAAAGCACTCAGCTGCTGAGAGGTCAGTGGTTTGAACCCACCAGCCACTCTGAGGAAAGAAGATGTGTTGTACTTCCCTAAAGGTTTACAGCCTTGGAAACGCTGTGATGGAATTCTACTCTGTCCTTTAGGAGTCCATATGAATTGGAATCCACTCAGCAGCAGTAGGCTTGTGCCTATGGTTATAATCCCATCTGGGACTGAGTTATCTTTGTTCTGTATGTTCATGAGACAGGCCCGGTATAGTGTGTATCTTGAGTCAGACTCTTTTAGTTATTAAGAGATTAAATGAGCAAGCTAGCAAGCAAAGATGGGGGAAGATTGATGCCAAGCCCCATGGCCATCTCCAAGAAACAACAAAACAGAAGCTATATAACTTGCAGAAGATGTAAAGAATCCACTGTCTTCAAAGACTCTCGTAGTGGAGTAAGGCAAGTAAACATCTGTACAGAATAAAACAAAAAAGGAAGAAATTAAGAAAAGGTTCTTGGAAAAGGTAATATTTGAAACATTCTAAAAGAACTTTGATAGGTCAGGGTACATGTTGGGGTGGGTGGGTGGGTGGGTGTTTCCAGTGGGAGAAGAGGTTGAGAGAGTCTTAGTAAAGTAGTGAAATGACACAGTATGTGTCGAGAAAAATGGTTAGGCATATTTTAATTTGGCCAGAAGAGTAAGAGGTGACACTACAGAGGTAAATTAGGCTGGATTATGAAAGGTATTAAATATCAGGAAAAGTTTTAAACCTATATGATTGTAAGAGTTAAAAAAAATTAGAGATAAAATAGCTTTTGTAGTGAAGATGATTAAAATTAGAGTCAAGAATGCCAGGAGTTACTTTCCAATAATCAACCATATGACTAAAGATAGTGTTATGTACCTCAGTCTCCTTACCTGTAAATGAGGGAGTTAAACTGGATTTCTGGAAAAGCTGTCTAGAAAAGTAGATATTTAGGTCTAAATGAATAAAAATTGAAGTTAGAGGTTTAGATTGGGAATTGTCTGCACTGGGACTGCATCTGCGAGAATGGGTATTAATTTTGAAAAGAATTTTAAAGACAGAAGAGGAATATAAACAGAATCTTAGGAAATGCCTGAATCTGGGAATCTAAAAAAGTAAGAAAAGAGGTAATATAAAGAGATGACATAAAAGCAGGCTGGTACAATGTTATGAAAACAAGGGGAAAAAAGCAGAAAAGAAATTTGGTTGAGTGAGAATAATTTTAAGGGTAGGAGTGACCTAAACACTGTTATAATTCTGGAGAGGTGGCCCACAGAGGAAAAGACTGCAGAAAGTTAATAACTGATGGAACAGTCCTAGAATATGTAGAAGGATCAAGTCAGACCTCTTGGCAAATTCTCAACTTTCTGTGCTGGCTTCTCTTTTGCTGCTTGTAACCTGTACCCTTTCTTTCTTGTATGCATTCTTCCTCTTTGACTTCATCTAAGCTCTTGACTTTAAATATCACACTTATACTGATGACTCCAGATTTATATCTGTAGACCTGAGCTTTTCCCTCAACCACTAAGCTCATGCTTCTTATCATCAAAATGACATTCTTCACTCAGCTGTTGATCTGACAAGTCACAGGTAACAAAGCTAAAACAGAAATTTTCATTCCTATGTTAGTCACCAGTTACTGCTCTAACAGAAAATACCATGAGTGGAAGGTTTCATGAAGAGAAGCTTTATTGACAGACTGGTAAGCCACAAATCAATTAAGAAGTCCATTCCTTATGAGAAATCATCACAGTCAGTAGGCTGAGTCCAAATCCAGTAAGAGCATCTCAGCACAGGAACCTCGGGTCCAAAGAACATGCTCTGCTCTCAGTGCTTCTCTTTTAGTGGTATGAGGTTCCCAACTTCCTCACCTCACTTCTCTCCCTTATAACCCACAAGCTTGTAGCTTGAGACTTGCTTCAGTAACACAACTGTTACCCATTCTCCATCATCAATCTCACAGAGGCAGGCAGGATTCACAACACATGGGAGGAAGGACACCATACTGGGACTTCATAACCAAATCAAATCAACACATACATTTTTGGGGGGACACAACTCAATCCATGACATTCCACTGTATGGCACCCCAAAAATCGTATCATGAGAACATACAAAATATAGTCATTCACAGCATAAGCGCCAAGGCCAAAGCCAAGTGCCGTCGAGTCGGATCCGACTCAGCAACAGTTTATATTTATAACATAGCCACAGTTTTCATTCATAACATATACCACGCAGATTATCAGAACAAGTTACTGCCTTCATGGCTTCAAAATCATTATTCCATACTCTGAGACATTTTATAACCATTCTCCTCAAACTTTAGGTATTGGCTACACTCTACAGATTCTGAGTGGAGGCCTCTGTGCTTCATCTCAGCCTTTAAGCTCACTTGGACAGCACTCTGCCTCCTTGGCTTAAGGTGCACCCTAAACCCAACTGAGTGGCTGTTCCACTCCCACAAACACAGAGACCCCTGGCTCCACCCTTTCACAGCCATATCTTCTGAGACTGAGGCAGCTCAGCCTCTCATCAACTTGGGCTGCAACCCTACATCTTCATCAACTTGTCTCTGCTCTGGGACTGAGGCAGCTCAGTCAGTCATCAACCTTGGGCCACAACCCCACATCTGTTTCAACTTGTCTCAGCTTCTATTTCCAACGGCCTCATGGCCTGGGCCACAAGCCCACATCCGCCCCACAGAGGCAAGTGTTCCAACACTCCATACCTCCGTAGCTCCCCAATTCAAGTGTCTGGAGGAACCCCACTCCATCAAGTAGCCTCCTGCACACAGGCACTCAGCCCTCTTGTTCTGTGGGTCAGCAAGCCTAGCTCCGCCTATTCAAATGTCCGGAGGCGTCCCACTCCACCAGGAAGCCTCCTGTGCACAGATATTCAGCACTCTCGCTCTGTGGGTAGGCTCCTGGTTCTGCTGCTGTTACCAGTTTTTTCACCATCTGCTGTCTTTTCAGGTGCTAACAATTCTCTTGGGTTCCTTCTTTCATCCATTCACAGTCTCAAAACAACTTCCACATTTTAGGTATTTGTTAGAGCAGTACCCCAGTCCTGGCACCAAATTATGTTCTAGTCACCCCATACTGCTCTAACAGAAAATACCACAAGTGGAAAGTTTCATGAAGAGAAGCTTTATTGACACAGTCCAGTAAGCTGCATATCCATTTATAGATTGTAAGTCCATTCAGTAAGAGAATTCATCACAGTCTGGTAGGCTGAGTTCAAATCCAGTGAGAGCATCTCGGATCCAAAGGAAGTGCTCTGCTCTTGCTGCTTCTCTTTTGGTGGTATGAGATTCCCAGCTTCCTCGCCTCACTTCTCTCCCTTACAACCCACAAACTTGTAGCTTGAGACCTGCCTCAGTAACACAACTGTTGCCCATTCTCCATCATCAATCTCACAGAGGCAGGATTCACAACACATGGGAGGAAGGGCACCATGTTGGGACTCATAGCCAAATCAAATCAACACATACATTTTTGGGGGGACACAATTCAATCCATGACATTCACTTTTCCACTGTCCACCTCTAATTCATTTATTCCCCATCTTCTCTATTCTCAGTAAATAGTACTAATTGCTTAAACCAAAAAATTTCTTAGATGTCTTTCCTTCTTATCATCCCTGCTACCAATCTATGAGCAAGTTTTTTTGGTTCTATTCTGCCTCCAAAATATATTTTGTCATTCCACCATGGTCCAAACCGTCATCATCCCTTACCTGGACTTCTACAGAGGTTTTCTAAGTGTTACCTTACTTCTGTTTTAACCCCACAAGAATCGACTTCTGGCAACAACTGGAAAGATAATTCCAAAAACAGCAGTCTGATATCTTGCCTAAAACTCTTCAAAGATTTCTGAGTGTGGGCAGGCCCGAGATGGTGGACTAGACACACATCTCCTCAATTCTCTCAGAGAACTAAGGCCTAGAACAATAAGTGAATAGAACAGTGTGGACATTCTGGGAGTCCCAGGATCTGGCACAGAGTTGTGAGATTGGGCTGAGAAACAAGAAATGAGAAACTACCTCTGTTGGAGGTAAGGCAGTGGCACACTGAGTTCTGTTTCAGCTGATGCATCATTTGAGAGGACTACAGGTATGGACACCTTCTTTGTTATCTGGGAGGTGGAAACTGGGTCTGCTGAGCCTGTAAGCCTAGCACGAGCTGGCTAATACGCTGAACTGCAGTACTTAAGTAAACAATGTATGCTGCAGCAGAGACAGTATGCATGGTACAGCCACATCTGGAGAACCCAGCTGCCGATCTTGTGTGCTCCTCCTGCCCTCTTCTCTGAGCTGTACCATAGATTCTTCAGACTCTGCAGGAAAGGTGGCTCAAGTGGTACGCCATCTTGGTCAGCTGAGAGGCTGAGTCAGACATGCCTGAAGTCTCACCTGGGGCTAATTCTCACTCTGAGAAGCTGTGCCTGTCTGGAAAGTGCTTCTACAGCAGAAAACCTGTTTTTAAGACGATCCTACCTGGGGATCATGGTGGTGCCTGGCAGCTAAGGGCAGCAGTACCTTAGCCCATCTCTGCTTTGAGCCATGTCATAGCATCTGGGGACAGCCTATGAGGTGCCATCACTGAGAGGTGGGCCTGCGACCCATGAGGGCCCTGGCTGCTTTGGGCACTTGCTGGACAGTGCCTCTCTCAGCAGTAAGGCAGCTTTTAAAATAAGACCAGCTGGAGAACACAGAGGTGACTGGAAGCTGAGTGGGTTGGCAGCATTTCTACCATCTTTCATTGGGCCACATCATACTGTCAGCTGACAGCCCTCAAGAGACTTCATAAATAAGGCACCATCTTTTTCAGCCCGGAGGCAGGGCCTGCCAACTCTGAGGGCTCAGCTTCTCTCAGCACCTGCTGGATAGCACTGCTCTCAGTAGAAAGTGGTTTATTAGTTAAACACATCTAGAGAGCACAGCTGTTGTGGGAAGCCAGGTTTGGTGGCATCCTTCTCTCTTCCCTTCCCCAAGTTACACCGTAGGCTCAACTGATGTAATGATAGAGAGTTGCCACAAGTAACTCACCACCCTTAGCAGCCAGGAGGTGGGGCCTGCCACCTCTGAGAGCCCACGTGGGGCCAGCCACTAGAGAACGCAGAGGTGGCTGGTGACCAAATCAAGCAGTTTCTTGATTCCTGTCTTAGAACTATGGCATAGCTCCCCTTGGTGTAACAGTAGTGAAACTGATCAGCTGCCTGATTCTGCAAAGACAACAATCAATATCTAACCATTTAAAGAAGCAGACCACCATGGCTCTGGAAAACTCCCAAAGAACCTAAAAACTTCCCAGATGAAGAAGCCTTTCTGAAATTGTTGGACGCAGAATTCAAAAGAATTATATATAGAGCTCTCCTAAAGATTAAACAGAATGCTACAGTGGAAAATGAAAAATTAAGTAGGTTATATGAACTGCTGAAACATCAATGATCTGAACTCCACTAGGTCAATAATAAAGTTACAGATTTAGACAATTTAATGCAAGGCCAAAAGGGCAGGATTGAGGAGTTGGAAGACAGAGTTAGTGAGCTGGAAGATAAAGGAACTGACACTAGCATTTATGAGGAGAAGTCAGACAAAAGAAATAAGAAAAAAGCAGAAGCATTAAGAAACAGGTGGGACTCTTGAAAGAGGAGTAATCTATGACTAATTGGAGTTCCTGAACAGGGAGGGATAGCCAAAAATACAGAATATTATTGAAGAGTTGCTGACAGAAAACTTTCCTGAAATTATGAAAGACGAGAACATAGATATCCAAGATGCTTATCGAATGCCACAAAAACTAGACCCTAAAAGAAAGACATCAAGATGTGTTATAATCAAGTCTAATAAAATGAAACATAACGAGAGGCTCTTAAAGGCAGCATGACTTGAAACAAAAGTAACTTACAAAAGGAAGACTTGTAGGCTTTTGTCTGACTTCTTGGTGGAAGCCATGTTGGCAAGAAGGCAGTGGGATGACATATACAAAGCCTTAAAGGAGAAAAACTTCCAACCAAGAATTATATGTCCCACAAAGTTGTCTCTCAGATATTGTCATGGTTTGAATTGTGTCCCCCCAAAAATGTGTGCAGCCATGTGGCTGGGATATGGTTCCCAGTATCTTGGAAATGTCCTCCATTGTGTGGTTTTGCTAACCTGTACGTTAAAGGATTAGGGTGGGGCTGTGAATTCCTGCTATGGGGGAAGTTTCCCTGGAGTATGGCTTGCCCCACCCTTAATGCTTTTAGCTTGCAAGGAATAAAAGGAAAAAGAACCAAGGACAATTTGAGAACCTCGCTACCATCAAGCAAGCAGCACCGGGAGCAGAGCGCGTCGTTCAGACCAGAGGTTCTTGCGTTAGGACACTCCCTGGACAATGGCTCCTCCAGAGCTGTCAAGGGGAAAGTCTTTCCCTGGAGCGGACACCCTGAATATGGACTTGCAACCTACCGGACTGTGTAAGAATAAATCTTTCTTTGTTAAAGCCATCCACTCTGTGGTATTTCTGTTAGAGCAGCCCTAGCTGACTAAAACAGATATGAAGGTGAAATTATGACATTCACAGACAAGCGGAAGCTCAGAGACTTTGTAAAAACCAAACCAAAATACCATAAATACTGAAAGGAGCTCTTTGTTTAGAAAATCAAATACAACAAATGTATACTTAAGGATGCAATGTGGGATACATGATCCAGAATCCTGTTCAGCTAGACAAGTCACAAAGCTCAATCAAAGCTAAAATATTAAAAGTAGGGGACCAGAAATCTTAACACAAGAACTATGACATCATCACACTATAAAGAGGGATATATTACAGTAGTTATAACCCTCTTAGATGAAGAGGAAATTAAGGAGATATGCAGAAGTTAAAGCAAAATAACAATGTGGTGTATTGAAACCAGAAACATGATACAGGAGTCTCAACAAACACAGAACAAGCATCAAAAAAGATGAAAAGTAAACTCATAAAGGAAAACGGCCCGGAACACAATATTAAGAGGAACAAAGAAAACATCAACAACACAAAGGCAAAGATATCAAAATGATAGCACTAAACATGTAAGTATCAGTAATCGCCGTGATGTAAACAGACTGAATGCTCCAGTGAAAAGGCAGAGTGACAGCCTGGATCAAAAGACATGATCCGTCTATGTATCGCTTACAAGAAATACACCTTAGACTCAAAGATATAAACAAACTGAAAATCAACAGATGCAAAAATACATGCCAAGCTAATAACACATAAAGAAGAGCAGGAACATCAATACTAATCTCAGATAAATTTTAATGTAAGGTCCACCATCGTGGACAAAAATGGTCAATATTTATTGCTGAAAGATTCAATATATAAGATGTAACAATATTAAATGTTTATGCACCCAATACCAGAGCATCTAAATACATTGAACAAATGCTGACAACACTGAAAAATGAGATAGATCACTTCATAATAATAGCAGGAGATTTCAGTATTCCACTTTCAGTAATGGACAGATCATCCAGAGAAAAGCTCAGTAAAGATACAGAAGATGTTGTTGTGACAATCAACCAACTAGACTTCATTAACAAATACAGAACTTTTACCCAACAAGTATATCTTCTTTTCCAACACACATGGAACATTTTCAAGAATAGGCCACATATTAGGACATAAAACAAATCTCAACAAAATCCAAACCACTGAATTATTGCAAAGCATCTTCTTGAACCATAAAGCCATAAAAGTTGAAGTCAATAGCAGAGAAAACATAAGAGAAATCTGAACTCATGGAAACTGAACAAAACCTTGTGAAAAAATCCATGGGTTATAGAAGAAATCAAAGACTCAATAAAGAAATGTCTGGAATCAAATGAGAATGAAAATACATCCTACTAGAACCTGTGGGCTACAGCAAAAGCAGTGTTCGCAGGTAAATTTATCTCTATAAATGCACACATCCAGAATGAAGAAACGGCCCAAACCAAACAACTAAACCTACAACTGGAGCAAATAGAAAGAGAGCAACAAACAGAAGAAAACAGATAATAAAGATGAGAGCAGAACTAAATGAATTAGAGAATAGAAGAACAATTAAAAAAATTAAGACCAAAAGCTTGTTCTTTGAAACGATTGAAAAAATTGATAAGCCACTGCCTAAATTTACAAAAGAAAACCAGGAGAGGAAACAAATAACCCAAATAAGAAGTGAGATGAGAGATGTCACAACAAACCCAAACAAAATCAAAAGTATCATAATAGAATACTATGAAAGACTGTACTCTTAACAGATTTGAAAACCTAGAGGAAATGGACAAGTTTCTAGATTCACATCACTTACCAAAATTATCACAAGGAGAAGTAGAACAACTTAATAAACACATCACAAAATAAAAGATTGGGAAAGTAATCAAAAAACTACCAACCAAAAAAAGTCCTGGCCTAGATGGCTTCACCGGAGAATTCTACTAAGCTTTTAGAGAGGAGTTAATTCTGATAGTACTGAGGCTCTTTCACAGCATAGCAAAGAATGGAATACTCCCAAATTCATTCTATGAAGCCAGCATAACCCTGATACCAAAGCCACGGAAAGATCACACAAAAAAATAAAATTACAGACCAATACCACTCATGAACCTAGATGCAAAAATCTTCAACAAAATCCTTGCCAGTAGAATTCAACAACATATCAAAAAAATAATTCATCATGACCAAGTTGTATTCTTACCAGGGACGCAAGGCTGGTTCAGCATCAGAAAAACAATGTGATCAACCACAAATAACACAAAAGATAAGAATCACCTGATTTTGTCAAATGATGCAGAAGAGAGATTTGACAAAGTCCAATAACCCAGTCATGTGAAAAACTCTCAGCAAAATAGGAATAGAGAGGAAATTCCTCAATACAATAAGGGGCATCTGCACAAAGCCAACCACCTACATCATCCTGATTGGAGAGAGACTGAAAGAATTTCCCCTGAGAATGGGAATTAGACAAGGATGCCCACTGTCACCACTTCTATTCAGCATTGTGCTCAAAGTTCTAGCCAGATCAATTAGACAAGACAAACAAAAGCCACCCACATCAGCAAAAAAGAAGTAAAAATCTCACTACTTGCAGATGATATAATTGTGTACACAGTGAATCCTAAAGAATCCATACATAAATGACTTGAACTAATAGAAGAGTTCAGCGAAGTATCAGGATATAAGATAAACATAAGTAAATGGCAGACTTCCTTTACACTAACAAAGAGAACATGAAAGAGGAAATAACCCAATCAATATCACTTACTGTAGCTCCCAAGAAGGCAAAATACCTAGAAATAAATCTAGCCAGAGAAACAAGAGACCTATATAGAGAGAATTACAAGAACTTACTGCAAGAAACCAAAAGAGACTCGCATAACTGGAGAAACCTACCATGCTGATAGTGTTTTAGTAAGCTAGTACACTCTAACAGAAATATCACCAAGTGAATGGCTTTAAAAAGAGAAATGTTTATTCTTACAAAGTCTGATAGGCTACAAATCCAAATTCAGTATGTCCACTCATGAGGAAGGCTGTCACCCTTGTCAGCTCTAGAGGAAAGTCCTTGTGTTGCATCAGTCTTTAGTCAGAGAGCATCTTGGCACAGGAACCTTAGGTCTGAAGGACACACTGTACTCCCAGTGCTGCTTTCTTGATGGTATGAGATTCTCAATTCTCTGCTTGCTTCCCTCTCTTTTTATCTCCCATAGGATGAAAGGATAAAAGATGTGCAAGCCACACTACAAGGAAGCTCCCTTTACATTGGAACAGGGAGGTGATTTTAGGAAGGGTTTTGCAGTACCACCCTAATCAACTCTAGCAGAATCTGTCTGTTAACCCGTCAGAGATTAGGATTTAAAGCATATGAAAATCACAAAATGGAGGACAATCACAGAACACAGGGAATCCCGGCCCAGCCAAATTGCTACACGTATTTTTGTGGATGCAGTTCAATCCGTGACATTCCACCCTTTGCCCTCCAATCACATCTTTGAAACATGTAACACATCCCATCATAGCAAGAGTCATAGCAAAATAATGTCGATTCCATATGATGGAAGTCAGTTCCAATACAAAAATTCTTTTACATTTATGAAACCTAGAATACAAGCTATCTGCTTCTAAAGGTACAGTGGCAGAACAGGCACAAATTAGACATTCCATTACAAATGGGAGAAATTGCAGGCAAAGAAGGCATTAACATGCAACAAGCAAGTCAGCAAAATACATTTACATTAACCCTCAAAGCTTTGAAAATAATCCTCTGTTTTCTGAGACAATTTACATATGAGACTTGCCCTCCAGACTCTGGGTATGGGCCACACTCTCCACATTCTGAGTGAAGATCCCTGGCCCTGTGCTACAACTCTGCCTTCTAGGCCCACTTGGACAGCAACTCTGCCCTCTTGGCTTTAGGTACACCCTAAGCCCAGCTGAGTGGCGTTTCCACCCCTACAAACACAGGAAGCCATGGCTCCACCCTTTCAAACCCCCGAGGTCGTGGCCATACCTTTGAGACTGAGACATTGCAGCTTCTTGCACTCTCTGTCTCTTTTGCTTGTTTCCTGTGACTTCATGGCCTGGGCCTCAGGCCCACATCTGCCCTGCTGGAACAAGTGTTCCAAAACTCTGTAGCTCCACCAATTCAAGTGCCTGGAAGTACCCGACTCTGCCAAGAAGCCTCTTGCTCACAGGCACTCAGCTCCCTTGCTTTGTGGGTCAGCAAGCCTAGCTCCACCGATTCCTCGAGGCACCACACTCTACTAGGAAACCTCTGTGCACAGGCAGTCAGCTCTCACACTGTGGGTTACTCCAGTATTGTCTTATGCTGCTCTGGTTCTGCTGCTGCCACTGGTCCTCTGCTGCTCATCTCTCACCAACTGTACCTTCATTGGTGTTAACAGTTCTGTTTGGTTCCTTCTGAGTCTTCTGTACACTCACTGTTTAAAACTGCTTCCACATCATAGATATTTGTTAGAGCAGTACCCTATTCCCAGTACCAAATTCTGTTTCAATCATCTGTTGCTGCTCTAACAGAAATATCATGAGTGGATGGCTCTAGCAAAGAAAAGTTTACACAGTCCAGTAGATTACAAGTCCACATTCAGAGTGTCCACTCCAGGGGAAAGCTTTCCCTCTGTATTGGCTCTAGAGGAAGGTCTTTATGTTGCAGCAGTCTTTGGACAGGGGCATCTTGGCGCTGCAACCTCAGGTCTGAAGGACACGCTGTACTCCTGGTGTTGCTTTCTTGATGGTGTGAGGTTCCCAGTTCTCTGCTTGCCTGCCTCTCTTTTTGTCTACTGTAGGATCAAAGGATAAAAGGTAGTGCAAGCTGCACTCCAGGGAAACTCCCTTTACAGTGGAGCAGAGAAGTAATCTTAGGAAGGGATTTACAGTCCCACCCTACTCCTCTCTAACAGAATCCACTGTATTAACAACAGGCAAAGATTAGGATTTACAGCATAAGAAAATCACAAAATGGAGGATAATCACACAATACAGAGAATCCTGGTCCAGCCAAATTACTATACATATTTTTAGGGGGACACAACTCAACCCATGACAGATAGAAAGACTTAACATTGTGAAAACGTCTATTTTATCCAAAGCGATATACATATACAATGCAATCCCAGTACAAACTCCAGTGTCATTTTTTAATGAGATGGAGAAACAAATCACTAACTTTGGAAATAGAAGAAATCCCAGATAATAAAGCACTGCTGAAGAAGAGGTCCACTGTGGAAGGTCTCACGCTACCGGACCTTAGACCCTGTTATACTGCCACAGAGTCAAAACAATCTGGTACTGGTACTAAAACAGACCTATAGACCAAATGAAAAGAATTGAGACCCCAGAAATGTCATTATCCTCTTATGAACAGCTGATATCCAGCAAAGGTCCAAAGGTCATAAACTGGGGTAAAAACAGTCACTTTAACAAGTGGTGCTGGGAAAATTGGATAAGTAAGTGGGACCTACTAAGAATCAAACATTTTTGTTCATTCAAAGACTTTATGAAGGGAGTTAAAAGACCACCTACAGAATGGGAACAAATATTTGGCAACTACATGTTGGACTGAGGTCTGATTTCCATAATCTACAAAGTATTGCAAAATATCAATAAGAAAAAGGTTAATAACCTAAGTGAGCAGTTGTCAAAGGAGATGGACAGACACTTCACCAAAGAGGACATCCAGGCAGCCAAAAGACACATGAGGAAATGCTCATGACCATTAGCTACTAGAGAAATCCAGATTAGAACTACAGTGTGCTACCATCTCAGCCCAACGAGGTTGGCCATAATCCAGAATCATAAAACAACAAATGCTGGAGAGACTCGGAGAGATTCGAACTCTCCTACACTGCTGGTGGGATTGCAAAACCATACAGCCTCTTTGGAAAGCAACTTGGTGCTTCCTTATAAACCTAGATACCTAGATATAGAAATACCTTTTGATCCAGTAATCCCACTGCTTGGAATATATCCTGCAGAAATAAGACAGTCACCTGAACAGATACATATACACGAATGTTTACTGAAGTACTGTCCACAATAGCAAAAATATGGAATCAACCTAGATGCCCCTCAACAGATAAATGGATAAACTATGGTACATATATTCAGTGGAACACTACATGATGATAAAGAACAATGATGATTTTAGGAAGCTTCTCATAACCTGATAGTAACTAGACAACAGTATGCTGAGTGAAATCAGTCAATGGCAAAAGGACAAATATTATGTGAGACCCCTGCTGTAGACACGTAAAAATAGACTTATGTATAGAAGAAAAGACTACTTGACAGCTACAAGGATGAGGAGGTAGGGAGAAAGTTGGTCATAGATTAGATAGTCAATAGACATGTGATTAGATGAAAGCAGTGACAGCACACAGTAGAGAGTAGATCAGCTTAACTAGACTTCACCATAAACTGAAAGGTTTTTTGAACTCAACCCAATATTTCAGAGGGTAGAGTAGCAATGATAGGGATTTGGGGACCATGTTTTCAGGGGACATTGAGACCGATTGTCATGAGTAGTCTATTGTTAAGAGTCTTCTGCACCCTATATTGGTGAGTGGCATCTGGGTTCTTTAAAGCTATCAAGCTGCCCTCTGAAGCACACCAAACAGTCCCAACTCATCTGGAACAGATGACGACTGAGAACAACAAAGATACAAGGAAGAACGAGTCCAGGAGACAGAAAGACCCTTGTGAATGGGAGACTGTAGCAATATGAGACCAGAAGAACTAGATGGTGCCTGGCTACTACCAAAGACAGCCGTGATGGGTCGCACAATGTAGAATCCTTGAGGCAGCACAAGAAAAATAGGGGTACAGTCCAAAGGACTCTACTAAAAGACCTGAATTGGTGGTCCAGAAGCCTGGAGGATCCCCTGAGAACATAGCCTTAGACCTGTTGTCCCTGACCAGAACCCAGTACTGAGGTCAACTCTTCAGACAAGAATGGACTGGGCTTAAGGGCACAGTGTGACCATATGGCTTGTGTACTTTATGGTTCTGTGCATTTATAGGAGGCTGACCTACTGGTCTCTTTCTGCATTGGAGAGAAGAGGGTGGAGAGGAGGGGACAGATGGTTATTAAGAGGATACTAGACTTACAGAGGGAAAAGTATTGTGCTGTCACTGGATAGGGAGAGCAGAGGGAGCTGCAGACAGGTGGGAATGCAAAACATTTGGATTGTATACTTCTACTTAATCACAATTAAAACAAAAAATGGAAGAAAAAAAATTTCTCAGTGTACACTGAATAAAATCTGAAATCCTTGCTTATCTTAAAAAGTCCTTGGTGATCTGCCTCCTGCTTAACCTCTTCTCAAACCGGTCACCTTCCCAACAACTTCTGTGGGCCCAGGCCCCATTTTACTTAAACTCGTCTGTCTTAGCTCTACACTTTCTTCCTCACATCCTGTGTTCCAGCTGCACTGGCCTTTTTTCGGTTGCGAGCACATGCTACATGACACCTATAGCTGCGCTGAACATTGTTAACGCTGCTCCTCCTAGAATTACCTGTTTCAAATCAGAGCTTAAATGTTATCCTCTGAGTGGGTACTTTCCTCACTACCCAGTCTAAAGTATGTGTCTCCCATTACTCTCTTTTAGTACCCTGAAGTCCCATGCACTGCCCAAAACTCAAAGTTTTTCAGTGCAAGGATCATGACTGGTCTTGTTCCCCATTGTATCTTCAACCCATAGTTGGTGATCGTAAAGTATTGTGGGATGGAGTTTTAAAAATCTTAGTATCCTCAATAAAGTATAAGAGGAGATCATCTACTAAGAAAGAAGACAGTAGAAGAATATCTGGAAGAACAAAAATACTTGAAATAGTCATAGGAGAAGTTATCATAAGTCATCAAAAGATAAGGAAGAAGACATTGCATCTAGAGTAGAGAAGTTCCCTCAAATCAGTCAAAGATACACATAAATTTACCTAAATAGGAAGCTCTCAGAAGAGTAAACCCATATAGCCAATAAATATGTAAAATCAGCTTGCAACTAATCAAGGAAAAATGAAAATTTAAAACAGCAGAAAGATAACATTTTAACCAATAAATTTACAAAATTAAAAAAATTTAATATTAACAAAGATGTGGGGAAATAGGCACTTTTGTATGCTACTGGTAGTGTATGAATGTGGCTGGAGTCACTTGGAGGTCAGTTCAGCAATATTATATCACAGTTGTTTCTAATTATCAGTGATAACTGGCACAGCAAATCTGCTTCTAATTACCTCCCCCTGCTGTCTAACTTGATTTCTTTCCTCGTTGTAACCCAGATATACTTTTGGCTTAAAGAAATGCTTGTGGAAAAAGAGAATGTTTCTTGCCAAGTTTTTTAATAACATAACTGATTAACATGGATGTGGATCACCATTAGGAGCCCTGGTAGGGCAGTGGTTAAATGCCTGGCTACTTACCAAAAACCAACCAAACAAACAAAATACGGCCACTCTGTGGGACAATGATGTGGCAGTTGACTTCCTTCAAAGATTTACAGCTTTGGAAACCCTGTGGGGCAGTTCTACTGTGTGTTGTAGGGTACTGTGGGTCAGAATAAGCTTGATGCCAGTATACTTGGATTTTGGTTGGAATCATTGTTGTCTACTTTACACAGTCTAGAAATTTTCAGAATTGGGTTTCGACACATTCCAGTATGGAGCATTACCAAAGTAAACCAAGCAAGGAAAATCATAATAAT
Organism: Heterohyrax brucei; assembly: GCA_028571685.1. Taxonomy (NCBI): domain Eukaryota; kingdom Metazoa; phylum Chordata; class Mammalia; order Hyracoidea; family Procaviidae; genus Heterohyrax; species Heterohyrax brucei. Next base: position 46,856,533 of record CM053152.1, read on the forward strand.
TAGATGTAACATAGCTTTAATAATAGATTTTCAGGGATTAGGAAATGACATTCCTATCCTTTCTCAAGCTCTTTTAAGCTGTGATATAATAAGATGTTTCCTCTTCAGGACTTTCTTCTATACCCATATTTCAGTCTTGTTAAATCCTTTACCTTTCTGAAAGTAATAAAATTCATGTCTTCAGTGTAGAATTGCCATATGATCCAGCAATTCCACTCTTAAGTATCTGCCTATGAGAAATGAAAACATAACATCTACATGAAGATCTGTGTGGTCATAGCAGCATTATTTATTTTAGCCAACTTATTCATTGTAAGCAGTATAGGAATTGCTTAGCACGTAAGAATAGGCTGAAACATAAGGCTGCTGAAAGTTCCCCTAAGCTGTTACCTGCATCTCCTTTTGTTAGTTAACAGACTAATGGGACTCAAACTGGACAAAATGAAGCCACTGCCCTGTCATATTTAGTGTAGCATATCCTTAGAATTAGTTACTTTATGATTAATACTTACATGTTCCTTGCTCTAGCTAATTGTTACAATCAAATTTTACATCTTGGGACATAATGCATTCGTGGGATAAATATTTTGTAAGTTGGCATCATAGATTTTCAGGATATTGAGTTGTCTAGCTATGTAGCATTTTCTCACACATTTTCATATGTGTGTCTAGGGGGGTAAAGGGGAGAGATAAGCTAGGGAATATAACTACAGAAATTAGGGAAATTTCCAAAACAGTATTATTGCTGCTACCACTGGTTAAATTCAAGGAGCTAAATAACAAATTGTATAAATATTTAAGCTTTATCTGCGGCACACAAATGGATAGAATGGTGGTTCTTAGCCTTTGGTCTAACGTACTTACACAAATCTTTGGGAAAGTGATTTTCTTCTCAATCAACAATTTTAGTGGGAATGGGGAATTGGAAGTTCCGTTGCTTCTAGAATTGGCTTGCTTTGTTAACCTCACTCCCAGATTTTTTTGGAATGAAAGCAATTTTTTTTTCAAAGACAGTAAATGCCTATCCTAATCCAGTGTAAAACATATGGGTTCTTGTTGCAGTATATAGCAGAAGTGGCATCTTGGACAGTGAGCATTACTTCCCTGGAGATAGAGAAAAACAGTAAGCTTTGGCAACATAAGAAAATTGCCCTTGAAGGTGTCAGCTGGTTAGAAAGTAACACATAAGCCTTTTTTGGCAGGCCTCAATAAATGGAGATTAGTTTGAAGCCTACAACTGCAGATTTAGTTGTCATATAGAATCTTTGGTAGAACACAAAGGACTGTTTCTAGATATTATAATCTAAATGATAAAATACGTCCAGGCCTTTATTCTCTTTGTCTTCCTACAAATATATGTGACTTTTCCATGGAAGGAATCTGTAAGCACATTTCTGTGTCTTCCTTACACAAGGGAAGTGTTTGTACACAGAAATTTGCAGTGGGAGGAAGGATGAGAAGCTAAGACAAGATGGATGGGAGGCAAAAGCATTTTACCAAAAACTTCACATTGTTGTATGACTTTTATGTGCCTGTAAATAAATGGAGACAGCAAGGTTAAAAGTAGTGATTATTAAGTCAATTGATTTATTCTTGTTTTCAGAACTCCCAAGAGTTCTCTCTGAAGGGATGTAAAATTTTTAGATACCATAACATTTTTACTTTCAACTATAATAGCTCCAATTTGCTTTCCTAACCACCTGGAGATAGTTTTAAAAAATTATTGATTTTTGAATTACAGGCAGCTGAATACACATAGACACAAACAGAAAAGTTGAAGAAAAAAAACATTATTTATTTATAAAAGCACTGGTACTACCTTATGTAGGTATGGTAACTGGAGGCTGATTTGAGATGACATGAAAAGATATGATAACCATGTTCTCAGAACTGGGTTTAGACACATCCCGGTATGGAGCATTGCCAAAGTAAACCAAGGAAGAAAAACGATAATTAGATGTCACATAGCTTAGATAATAGATTTTCAGGGATTAGGAAATGACATTCCTATCCTTTCTCAAATTCTCTTAAGCTGTAATATAAAAAGACATTTCCCATTATTTTTTTTTAAAAGCACTACATACTACCCTATGTAGATAGGGTAGCTGGAGGCTGATTTGAAGATGAGATGAAAAGATGTAATAAACATGTTCTGTGAGCATGCATTTGGTATTAAATGTCTTGAGAGCATGGTTATGATCTTGACTGGCCCATGGTGGTTTGTTGTAGGTGGATGCGCATCTCGGAAGAAGTGGCCATTGCATGGGAAATATAGTACTAGTTTTGATTCTACAAAGAAAATTTTGTATTGAACTTGATTTGTTTTTCACATTGCTCCTGTCTTAGAGAGGATGAATTTTTGTGTTGCTTGTGTTTTGTGATATTTTCCTCTTTAAGGATTAGGCAAACCTTAATGCTTTAACCTTAAATCTGGGTCCAGGGCTATTTGATGAAAAAGACTCTTTCTTTGTTATTTCACATGGTGCAGTGGAGTATTGTATCAGGAAGGGTTCAACCAGAGAAGGTGAACCAATAGGAAATGCATATTAAGAAATGTACTGTAAGGAATTGGCTTACATGGGGGCTGTCTATAAAATCTGAAATCTATTGAGCAGGCTGTCAGGAAGGGCAGGCTGACACTCAGGTACAGACTGGAGGTTCTGTCCATAGGGGGAATTTCTTGTTCAGGGAACCTAAGCTCTGCTTTGAAGACTTTTAGAGAAATTGAGTCAAGCGCATCCACATTATCTAGGATCATTGACTTTAATCACGTCTACAAAGTGTCTTCGCAGCAACACCTGGCTGGTGCTTGACCAGTCAGCTAGGGACTGTAGCCTAGCCAACTGACTTACCACAATCTACCTCTTGTCAGCTTGGCACCCAAATACATCTCCTGAAACCATACTTAATTTCCAAAAAAAAAGACAATAATAGCAAAGTCATATTTCTAACTAACATGGTATAACTATCTTGCATACCTCCAAAAACATATGAATCCTTTTCCCAGAAGAGGATGACATTCATTCTTTTGAAAATCCTGTAACTTAAATACTGTGATACAAAGTTAACTATTAATAATGCGTCTTATGTTAAATGATAACAGTATAACAGAAGAAAGAAAAATGTATTGGTTAATATGTGTACAAACATATTCTTAACCAAATAAGGAAGAACTACTCCAGACTATCACATTCCTCGTTTCTGCAGCTGGTCATGTTGGTGTAGTGGTATTTATAATTACTCTCTTGCAGTACTCATTCTGTTCCCTTTGCCTTTAGCAAGCAGGTCAGCTTGGCTGAGATTCTTTATCTTACAGGGTGACCCAAACTTTCCTTCCTTAAGAATCTGGGAAATTAGTAGTCATCTCTGAGTTGGGTTATTGTAATTTCACATTGACTTAAGTCACAGGACGTGGTAGTTGTGTTACGAGATACTCTGAAGAATCTCCTGTATCCTAGACATACTCTTCCTTACCTCCGTTGTGTTGTAGAAACCTGTTTTCCCCTTGGTAATTCCCCAGCAAGTACTTTAACCTCCTTCTTTGTCTGTTGATTCATAGGCAGATAACCCCAAAATGGCCAGGTAACAGTCTCAACTTCCAGTTCAGTGCAATCATTGTTGTGTGTCCCACTAGGACATTTCTTCCTTAGAAACTAAGACCTCTAGATCAACAGAATCTGAGCTCATGGGGAAAGGAAACAGAAATTTTATTAGAGGATTACTAGGGGTAATAGTGATTAGAATGAGTCTCATTTCCACTTCTTAATTTCTGGACCCATGAATCTTGGCTATGGGAGAAATAGGACCATATATTTAGGGTATATTTCCCATGGAAATAAAATTATCAAAATAGAATGATATATAGACAAATATGTTTTAAAAGCATTATTTGAAGTGGCAAAAACAAACCTGCAAAGAACCCATATTTCTATCTTTAGGGGAGTTGATTACATAAATTATGGTATGAGATATTACTGAACCATAAATGCAAACAAACAGCATAGTTCTTCACGAGTTGACATGTGATAAAAAAAAGCAAGATGCAACTACATGATGTACACTATTACTATAAACAAGTAATTTTGTGAATGTCAAAAAAGACCCATACCCCAAAGGCATGTTTGTATATGTGTGTAAAAGTGTGTGGACCTTGAGAATGGTATGGATCAACAGACAATAGACTGTCAACATTGATTATTGTGACTGGAGGAGGAGAAGCAAAAATAAAACAGTTCCTGCAATAAAAATTATGTGATTGGGTTCATTCTGAAGTATGTATGTGTGTGTTATTGTTTTTGCTAGGTGCTGCCAAGTGGATTTCTACTCATAACAGCCCAATGTGACAGAGTAGAACTGCCTCTTAGGGTTTTTCCAGCTGTAACCTTTATGGAAGCAGATCACTAGGCCTTTCTGCTGTGGAGCTGCCAACCTTTGGGTATTAGCTAGACTTAGCTTACCAGCTGAGCACTTAATCATTATGTGACCAGGGCTCCTTGTGTGTGTACAGAGAATGTGAAAGAGTAGTTATCAAACTGTTATTTGTGAGTTTATTTGATCAGCGGAGTTTCAGGCAACTTTTATATTCTTCCTTATATTTTCCTGTATTTTTTATGTTCAGTGTGTATTATTTGTATCTTCAGAAAAAAAAATCAATAAAGTCATTTTTGTCTTGATTTTTTATTTTTATTATGATTGAATGAAAATGTACATTCCTGTATAAATTTGCATGCCCACTGACATGCAACTCCCACTTCTCTCCCTGCATGGTGACAGCACACTCTTCCTTTCCACTCCATGCATGTCTTGTCCTCCCAGCAATCTCCTGTCCCCTCCTCTCCACCCACTTCCCTGCCTCCAGTAAGAGGTCAGCAGGATGACATCCTATAGATGCATAGAACCATAAAGTACACACATGATATGGTCACTCTGTGTCACCAAGTCCAATCCATTGCTGTCCAAAGAGTTGACCGCCATTGTGATTTATGAACAGGGGCAGCATCTGGGCCAGAGGCCATGCTCCCAAGTAGTCAGCGACAAAAGGACAAATATTGTATGAGACCCCTATGATAAGAACTTAAAAACAGACTCATGCATAGAAGAAAAGACCCTTTGATGGCTACAAGGGTGGGGAGGGAGAAAGAGAGGACAAGGGGTGGAAGGTTTAGATTAGACAGTTTATAGAAATTCAATTGGTTGAAATCTGTGACAGCACACATTAGAAAGAAGATCAGTATTAACTGTCTTGATAGAGCAGTGGAAGCTGCATATAGGTGGGAATGCAAATTTATATGGGAATGTACATTTTTATTCAATCATAATAAAAAATAAATAAAATAAAAATGAAAACCTAGAAATGCTGGTGAGGAAAAAGGTTATATAAAAGCACAAAGTGAGTACCAGTATTCAACAACTGAATTTATGGCATGATTCTGAGCAGCTGAAGGAATATTTCACAAAAGATCGTCTTTAACCCCAAGGTTGGGATCTCTTACTTCAGGTGGAATAGGTTTTAAAAATTTAATTATACTTTCTTCTCATTGATTTGGCTACCCTACTCTTTTTGGTAGTGAATAATGTTTATATAATCATAACATAGTAAACAGTATTTATTGGTTTTCAGTTTTCAGAATCAGTCTATAGACAAACATAGAAGATAATTATAGTTACAAAATGGAGTGTAAATGTTATGCATGCCAGCAGTATGCAGCTGATGGCATAGCTGACAGAGGCCAGAGGCCAGGGCCTGGAGGAGTACAAAGTAGTATAAAAGCACTGATTTCCTTCTTCTGGCTAGTGTGGAAACTCTGGTGGTGTAGTGGGTAAGTGCTACTCTGCTAACCAAAATGTTAGCAGTTCAAATCCTCCAGGTGCTCCTTGGAAACTCTGGAGCAGTTCTACTCTAACTTGTATGGTTGCTCTTAGTTGGAGTTAATTTGATGGCAGTGGGTTTTGTTTTGTTCTTGCTTTTTTGGCCAGTGTAAAATTAAGAAGTAGCTTCTGAAGTTGATGAAACAAGAAGTCATGGATTCATATTGAATATACTATGGACTGCCAAAGGAAGGAACAAATTAATCTTAGAAGAAATACAACCAGAATGGTCCATAGAGGATGACAAGACTTTTTCTGACTTGCTTTGGATATATCATCAGAAAAGACCAGTTGCTAGAAAAGAACACCATATTTGGCAAAGTAGAGGGCCAAGAAACATAAGGGAAAATGTCATTGAGGTAGATTGACACAACAGCCACAAGAATGGAACTCAAACGTTCCAATGATCCTAAGGATGACAGAGGACCGGGCAATATTTGCTGTTCTTTTATACCTAAAGTGGAATCCCTACTGGTGCAGTAGTTGAGAGTCCAGCTGCTAACCAAAAAGTAGACAGAATCCACCAGCCATTTCCTTGAAAACCCTGTAAGGCACTTCTGCTCTGTCCTATAGAATTGTTGTGAGTCAGAATTGCCTCAAGGGGAACTGGTTTAGTTTGTGTTTTTATTACATAAGGTGGGTACCTGAGTCAAAGTGACTTGATGACAGTTAACAACAACAGTGTTATTGAACACCATCTGGGTAACTAATATGAAAGAATTTAAATAATATAATTAGCAAAACAATGTAGAAAGAAAGAGAATCTGAGCGAAATACTACTTTTTCCTATTAGAAAACGAAGATGGACTCCTTGAAGCTGATTAGTTAAGAAATAGAGATTCATATATATTATTGAGCTTTGTGGTGATAATTATCAGAAGAACTCACAACAAAATATAAATGGGAAAAAAATGACACACAGAAAAGGAAGCTAATTTCCTTTAACACCATGTTTTAGTGGTAAATTTTTTTTGATCAAATGCATATTCTACTTATTTTTTAAAGTGAAATGCCAACGAAACCAACTTGTTAGCCTGATCTGAGTTGTTGTTGTTGTTTTTTTCCCTACAAAGGCATATGAACAAGGTCTTTTATAACATCTTTATGGAGAAGACAAAGATGTTTTTGCTTTTCGTGGTACAACTAGAGGACTTAATCCTGTGAGTCTTCTGACTAAAAGATGTTTAAAATGATTTTTTTTCTAGGTAGCTTCGTATAGCAGATTTGGAAGGACAGAGGAGAGCTTTGTCCTCAGTCCTGTCACCATAACCCCAGTATATAGTTTTGTTGAATAATTAGTAATAATATAAATCTATATAAAATTTTAGTGCTTTACAGTTTATAAAACACTCTAATTTCATTTAATCATTACATTAAATTTTTAAATGATAAGTATTTTATAGTCCCTTAGAAGACAATTGTGAAATTAATATTACAGGAGAAATAATGGGAGGCACCAAGGACATTTAGCCCCAGATTTAGAGAATCGTAATTTCTGCGGGTGGGGCCCAGGAGTTTATTTTGAAAAAGCTCCCCCAGGTGATTCTTCTAGTATCTGCTTTGGGATCAACTACACATGATCCTTTCTATGGTTTCATTGTGTGTGTTATATGAATTAATTTATGAGACTTGCATATCCTGCCATAAAGTAATCAATGTTCAGTAAACATATTGTTATAATACTGTTGGCATTATCTTTAACAAATCATTTTTGCATATTTTTATGGCCACAGAAGAGTCAAAGTAGTCTCAGAATTGTGTATTCCTTTCAACTGCAGGTATATACTAAAGATGGCTAAGTAGTGCTTTCTGAAGTCAGCCTTCTGAATCATGGTTTCTCATCCTTTTGTTCTGTGACTGCAGTGCCGTGCCTTCAAGCAATGAGAGAAGAACTTGACACTCTACTGAATGAACTAATAGACATAATATGCTGTCATGGTTTGTTTTAGTGGCTGAGTAGTTATTATATATTCCGATTTAGCAACCCCCTCCTCCTGCCCCTCGCTTTTCTCTCACTAGCAATCCAACATGACACCTAGCAATGAAGTCTTTGATGAAATACACTACACAGGCACAGAAGCTTTCTTGAAAAACGGCATAATTCAATAGAGACCAATTTCATATTGCAGAATTTTCAAAGTATAGTTTATTCTCTAACTATATAGTAATGCTAATAGCGACAAACTTTACATGAGAAAAGCATTCAAAGGAACATCTTTGTATAAACTATATATAACTATTAACGTTAGAGTAGCATGACTGATTTCTTTTAAACTAGTAATACTAGGGTAATTAAAGGCTTTCATTGTATCCTTATTCATATTTTAGGGCTTTTCATTCTACTGGAGCATTCTGGACCAAATGGGTGTCAAGGCATGGCCCAAACAGACTGTAAGAAAACCACGATTTTATAGTTCAAAACTGGCTCTTCTAATTATAGGTCCTTTTAATTTTTTTTTTTCTGACATCTTCTAAAATGCTAATCCCCTGCCACTCCCACCCCTTCTATCACATTGTCATTTATCTTCAGTGGATAATGGTGAATATAACCAGTGGCATTAAAAAAAGATTTCAAAATTGCTGTCCACGTCCCCAGGGTTGCCTGCTATCAATGACTATGAGCCTGTTCTCAGGCTTCTGTGGTAGAGAATGGTGTGTGTACGTGGTATGATCATATTGCGTGTATGAAAATATAAGCAGTCTTGTGGCATGATGGCATGCCCTGAATTTTTAGAGGTTTGTTGATTATAAGTCTCAGCTCATCAACCTGGTTATCCTTATACCATATAACAATAAGAGACCTGGAGTGAGATTGCTGGCTCTGCCTTGTCCATGGAGATAAGGAAGCCTCTTGATAGTCTTTTGCTAGTTGTCTACTTAGCAGTAGGATCCCAAACACCTTATTCTGTAAATGTTGGAAAATAAGATTATTTTTATAATGCTTGGTTGCTCAGTTGGGATTAATGTGAATCTCTTGAATGAGCAGAAAGGAAGGGCCAGTTGGAACTCATGGTAAATTCACAAGGAGCGTATTTGAAAGTTGGTTAATTTTAAGAAAGAGAGAATAAACATTCCCTTAATTTGAATGACTTTTTTTTAAAAAAAAATTATTTATTGTGATTGAGTGAAAGTGTTCAACCCGGTTTAAATTCACATGCCTGCCTATGTGCAGCTCCTACTGCTCTCCTTGCCCGGTAACAGTACATTCCTTCTTTCTGTCCTGTACAAGTCATAACCTCTTAACAATCCCTTGTCCTCTCTGCTCCACCCTATCCACTCCCCTCTAGTAAGAGGCCAGTTGGGTGACTTTCTATATAAATACATAGAATCATAAAGTACACACACGATATGGTCACTTTGTGTCACTGAGTTCAGTCCATTCCTGTCCGAGGAGTTGACTTCAGTGTGATGAGGGGCAGCTTCAGATCCAGATGCCATGCTGCCAGGGGAACCCCTAGGCTATCAGACCATCCATTGTAGTCTTTTAGTGGAGTTCTCAGTGTGCATCCCTGCTTACTCTCGTATTGCAACTAGGACTGAACTTTGTGAGCGAGAGCCCCATCACGGCTGTTACTGGAGGTGGCCAGGCACCATCTGGTTCTTCTGATCGCATGTTGATGTAGTCACCATTTCACATGAGTTTTTCTGTCTTCTGGGTTCTCTTTCCCCTATGTCATTTTTGTCCTTGGTGATCATCTGTTCCGGATGAGTTGGGACCACTTGGTGTACCTCAGATGGCAGCTTGCAAGCTTTTAAGACCCCAGATGCCGCTGACTAAAATGGGGTGGATAGGACTCTCTTAGCAATAGGCAGTTATACCAATTGGCCTCGATGTCCTCTGAGAGCATGGTTTGCAGACCACAGCCCCTGCTACACTGTCCTTACCTATTGGGTTAAGATTGGAAGAGTTTTCAGGTTATGTTGAAGTCCAGTTAAATTGATCTTTTTAATGTGTGCTGTCACTGATTTCACCCAGCCAAATTTCTGTCAACTGTCTAATCTATACAGCCATCTCTTTCCCTCCCTTGCAGCCATCATCTGTACGAGTCAGTTTTCAAGTCCTTAAAATAGGGTACTTGTGCCGCTGATTAATTTCACTCAACATGATGGATAGAAAGTTCTGTATATGTCGATGAGGTCTAGTTGGTTAATTGTCACAATAAGGTCTTCTGTGTCTTTATTGAGCCTTTTTTTTTTTTAGCAGTATAATCTACTTTATCTGAGATTAATATTGCTACACCTGCTCTTCTTTGTATATTGTTAGCTTGGTATATATTATTCCAACTTTTAATTTTCAGTTTGTTCATCTCTAAGTCTAAGGTAAGTTTCTTGTAAGCAGCATATAAACAAGTCGTGTCTTTTAATCGAATAAGTCACTCATCTCTTTACTGGAGTGTTCAGTCCATTCACCTTCAATGTAATTGTTGATAGGTATGTGTTTAGTGCTGTCATTTTGCTGTATTTATTTTTGTGTTGATGTTTTCTCTGTTGCTGTTACTATTCTGTTCAGGGACATTCTTGTTTATGGATTGATTTTTCACCCTTTTCAGTGTTGGTTTTGTGTTTGTTGAGACTCCTGTCTTGCATTTCTTGTTTTAATAAGTTGCTTCTTTGTTGTGCTTTGTGGCTACCCCTACAATCCCCCTTAGTAATGTATGTTTAAACCTGATTTTAACTTCTAAATATCTTATTAACTTCCTTTCCATCTGGACAGACTGTAACTACTGTAATATATCCCTTTTTTTAATGTGCTGGTATTGTAGTTATCATGATATGATCACTGTACCACTTCTTTTGGTATTATAACTTTGGTTGGGGTTTTGTGCCTTCCACAACTGAGTATGTTTCTAGATGATGTATCCTGTCTTGTCTCCTAAAATACAGAGTTAATGATTTTGTTCTTCTAAACCAACAGCTTCTTTCAATATTTCTTGTAGCTTTAGTTCAGTTTTTACAAAGTCTCTGAGTTTCTGCTTATCTGCAAAAGTCTTAATTTCATTTTCATATTTTAAAGACAGCTTTGCAGGATATATAATTCTTGGTTGGAAGTTTTTCTCCTTCAGGGCTTTGAATGTGCCACCCCAGTGCCTCCATGCCAACATGGTTTCTGCTGAGAAGTCAGATGAAAACTACAAGGATTTTCTCTGAATGTTAGCCTTGCTTTGAGTCTGATTGCCTGTAAGAGTTTCTGCTTGTGTTTCATTTTGTTAAGCTTGATTATAATACATCTTGGAGTCTTTGGGGTCTATATTGTATGGCAATCAATACACAGCTTGGAGATCTGTTCTCTTCTTTCATAATTTCTGGGAAGTTTTCTGTCAACAACTCAAGAACAATCTTCTCTGTGTTTTCAGGTGTCTCTTCCTGTTCAGTACTCCAATTAGTCATAGATTGTTCCTCTTGATAGAGTCTCACATGTTTCTTAATGCTTCTTCATTTTTCTTGTGTCTTTTCTCTGATTTCTCCTCAAAAATGCTGGTGTCAGTAGTTCTGTCTCCCAAGTCAGAAAGTCTGTGCTTAATTTTTTATTTTGATCTGCTAAATTTTATATAATGTCTAGGAGGGCTGTCTGTATAATTCTTTTGTACTCAACGTCTGAAAGTTTTAGAAAAACTTCTTCATCTGGGAAGTTCTTTGGTTCTTTCTTTTTGGAGCTTTCTGGAGCCATGGTTGGATTTTTCCTTAAGAGTCAGGCCAAGTTCTGTTGCTTTTTGGGCACCTAGAGGTTATTTAGTTTCTCTGGTGTAGCCTTAATAAGAGCTGAAGTAGAAGTTGATCACCAGTTACCTCTGTGTACTCTAGCGACTGGCCCAGTGGATTCTCTGTGATAGCAGGCTTTACCTTCTGTCTGGCAAAGACAGAGCCCTACTTATGGAGTCACTGGGAGGCTGTCAACTGACCCTACATTGTGGGTCAGTCAAGATTGGAAGAGATGCCATCAGGTGCACCACAGTTATTTCTCTAGGTAGCCTTATTTTGAAAGGTAAAAGGTATCCTACAACTTCCATAAACAGGCTGCCAGGTGTGAAAGCCTCTCTTTTCCAGCTGGCAATGGAGGCACTTCTATATCTGTCCCTAGATGCTGTGATCTAGTTCAAAGTATGGACAGGCTACTGCCCTGCTGGCATCAAATGCCAGGCCCTACCTGAAGGGTAAACTGTGCTAAACACAGCTTTTCTTCTGGGGAAGTGCTCTCCAGGCTGGCACTGCCTCCTAGCCTGGGAATTAGCCTCTGCTGAGCCCTCTGTTTGGGTAGATCCACCTCCCAGTCAGACAAGATGATGTCCCGCAGTGGCTGTCCCACCCTCTGGGAAATAGTGAAATCAATGGCGGAGGTTCAGAAAGACAAGTGGAGGGGCTGTGGTGCTCAGAGTCCAGAGCCAGGCTCTCAAAGTGTGCCTATTTGACCCACTGGTCACATCAACAGTGTGGCATAACTTTGCTTCCAGTTAAGCCCAATTGCTGCCACAGGCTAACAGAAAGGAAAAAAGTTAAAGCTGGTAGTTACCTTCAGTCCATGAGAGGTGGCCATTCAGCAAGGGTGGGGTCAGCAAAGGAGAAGAAATTTCCTGTTCAGTGGCATGTGGTCCAAAATGACAGCCATGTCCTATGCCATGTCCTAGGGCTCACTGGGTGTCCAGAAGCCTCTGTTTAATTATCAGTCCTGGCCTTAATTTTTGGTGAGTTAAGGAGACCTTGAATGACATTTTCCCAGTTGGTCACAAAGCTTTTATTGAGAAAGGAACAGGGTCCTTTTTAAGCATGCTGTTATCAATGGCAAGAACCAGAGAACTTTCTACTTCTCCCTCTGAAATTTAAATGGTTTCTTTAGCTACAAAAATATTTGTAACAACTTCATTTGCAATAGCTAAAACCTGGAAACCACACAAACATCCACAGCTGTGTAAATGGATAAATTATGGTAAATCTGTAAAATAGCACACTAGTCATCAGTAAAAATGAATGAACTTTTTATGCATACAACAGATTAATCTCCCAGACACTGTGCTAAGTAAAAAAAGCCATTGAAAACATTGCATCCTGTTGGTTTCCATTTGCCATATATTTTTTTCAAGTAGCATCCTTATGTAGGCAATGTGCACACACATAAAATGCATGAGAACGATGAAATTATGTTAAAAATTTTTGCCATAATGCACCCATGTATCATGACATTCCAAAATAAATTTCAGCCTCATTTACCCTCTTCAGTAGTCCAAAATGTTGCTTTTTTTCATATCTGAAAAATAAAAGCATAAGCCATGGTGGACAAGTGATACATCAAATTTGGTAGTACCCTGCTGATCAGAAAGTAAACAGTTGAAACTTTCCGTTATAGTTGATAATTATATCCCCATTGCTTGGCTTGCTTTTGAGTCATCCATCAGAATCTTAGATGACTCATGAATCACATGCTATCAAATGGAAGTGTAAACAAAGCTAGACTTGTACTGCCATAATGGCATCAAGTGGGAATCAGCTGGAATCTCTTTTCAGCCTGAGTTGACATAATTAGCACAGTCATCTTCCAACTCTAGCTTTTAAGTAAAAGAGTAAACTGATACACCATCACTCTTGGCTCAACAGTCGAAGTCCAAAAATCAGAGCTCCTTCAGTAAAACCATTAAGCTGTGTTAGATTTGCTTGTTTCATAGCCTAGTTATGTCTTACTAGCACAAATGTCTTTGATTGGTGGTCAGAAGTCACTTTAGTCATATGCTGGTGAGTGTATAAAAAGACTTCTGCTTCTTGTACACCTCAGTAGGCACCACTGGACCCATTCTGTTACAATCTCTTTACCACAGCCAACCAGTTATCAGTTACAGTGGGTACATTTTTTCAGTTATAAATCGTAAATCTTAGAGCCCTTCAGGATTATGGCAGGAATTCAGTGCGGGCCAACTACTGACGGCAAAATGGAAGTTGCTCTGAGAATAGAAGAAGAGATAAGCAAAAAGTGACAGCAAGAGAATTGGAGGTTGGAAAGTCATCCATTTGCAAATGAAAAAATGGGAAAAGGAGCTAGAGAAAATGAATTTGTGACAGTGGATCTGTGAGAACCAAAATGGCCTGAGTTGGAAAACGACTTCAAAAAGTTGATTATTTCTCAAAGGGAGCAAAATCAAGCTGTCTTTACTATCACACCAAACCAAATCTATTGCCATCAACTCAATTCCAACTCATAGCAACCCTGCAGGACACTGTAGAACTGCCCCACAAAGCACCTGGTAAATTCAAGCTGCCCACCATTTAGTTAGTAGTTAGAGCAGTTAACCACTGTGGCACCAAGTTTTCTCTCTATTGTCACTGTTCCTATCAAAGTAAAGCTTCTGACAAATGAAAGAAGAATCCCCGATTTGAAGGCAGGTTTCACCTAGATTTGTAAATTCATGAAAAAGAATGGCCTTTCTGTGAGAATGAGAACCACTGATGATGATAATGTATGAGTAAACTAAGAAGACTTATTTTAAGATGAAAACATGATTTTCTCTGGTGACTTTTATTTGTTGATTTTAAAGACATTGATTCCCAAAAATTAGGTTTCAATATAAGATATACAAAATCAATGAAATGTAGGCAGCTTCTTGTTCTCATAGTTTCAGGCCTAGGATAATTTCTTATTTACCAATTTCTAGCTCTTTTTTCATTCATACTCTTTGGTTTCAACATGGCATCCCATTTCTGTCACAAACCTGCTAAGTTCACCCTTGGTTGCACTTGGTTTAGGAAAATACCTATCTTTAATGAACAGTCCATAAAATCACTTTTATTCTAGAAATATGCAGTCTGATGGACAGAAAAAAAATGAAATTAAAGACAGCAACATGTAATAAATATTGGCATAGCACTCTTATGAAAATGTTGCATAAGAGGGTTACAGAATTTGCGAAAATAAATATATGTGTGTCATTTATGTAAAAGTACAGTATATAACATTCTTGAGAAGACAAAACTATAGTGATAGAGGAACATATCATTGGTTGCTAGGGGCTATGAGTTAGAAGAATGTGTAAATATAAAGCAATAGTAGAGTGTTTTGAGATGATGGACCCATTCTGTATTTTGATTGTGGTGATGGTTAAATAAATGTGTTAAGGAGTCCTGGTGGTGTGGTGGTTAAGCACTCTGTTGCTAACAAACAGGTTGGTGATTTAAACCCAGCAGATACTCCATGGAGAAAGATGTGACGGTCTCTTCTTGAAAGATTTAGAGCCCTGGAAGCCCTGTGAGTCAATTTTACTCTGTCCTACGAGATCACTGAGTTGGAATCAGCTTGTGGGCAGTGGGATGTCATTGCTTGCCATGGATTCAATTCTGACTCATGCAACCCTACATAGGATTTTCAGGCTTGTAACTTTTGGGAAGCAGATCTCCAGGTATGTCTTCCCAGGTGCCACTGGGTGGGTTAAAACTGCCAACCTTTTAGCTAGTGGTCAAGAGTTTATCTCTCTGTGCAAATCTGTACATGTGCTAAATTTCATGGACCTGTATACTCAAAAAATAGTTCATTTTACTGTATGTTAATTTTAGAACTTACTTTTTTAACTGTATGAAAATTTTCTTCTGCCTTTGATTTTTTGGCAACCTCCATACAAAGAATATGTTACTGATTATTTCTGTGGAGTGAACATTTATTATGCTGTGGAAATGCAGTTCTCAGTTTGATTTCAGAACCCCTTTCTGCCCTTAAGTATTATTGAGGACCCCAAAGAACTTTTGTTTCTGTAGGTTATATCTATTAATTTTAGCATATTAGAAATTGGAGCCTGGTGGCACAATGCAGAAAAGCAGTATTTTACACAGTGTTGCCTACAGCTGGTGCCTCAGCTTCTAACCAGAAGGTCAGCAGTTGGAACCCAACAGCTGCTCTGCAGGAGAAAGATATGGAAGTCTGCTTTTGTGAAGATTTACAGCACTGGAAACTCTATAGAGAAGTTCTGTTCTGTCCTGTAGGGTTGCTATGAGTCTGAACTGACTCAGTAGCGACAGACTTGGTTTTAGTTTGGTATTAGAAATTAAAATATAAAATTTAAAAATATTTATTTATTTAAAACTAATAAACCTATTGCAAATTACTATAAAATATTTTTCTGGAAACTAGTTTTCAGAACAAAATAATGTAATGAAAAGAGTGCCATTGCTTTAAGGTTTGCAAATTTCTTTAATGTCTGACTTAATAGAAGACAGCTATGGGATTCTCATACTTGTTTCTACATT
This sequence comes from Heterohyrax brucei, assembly GCA_028571685.1. Lineage (NCBI taxonomy): Eukaryota > Metazoa > Chordata > Mammalia > Hyracoidea > Procaviidae > Heterohyrax > Heterohyrax brucei. The sequence continues at coordinate 46,872,619 of CM053152.1, forward strand.
TTAACTCTGTTTTGATATCACATGTTATGTATGTTCTGAAAAATTACAGTGTGCTCTCATGAGAGCATAAGAGTGAAAAAGACAAATAACACATTAGCATTACTATGAAAATACTGGGAAATCCTTGAACCACACTCTTAAACACCACTGCATTAGAGATAACAGAAATCTAGATGGTCCTCATCTTGTTTCTTCAGTGTCACTCTGGACGTACATTGATTCACTGCTAGAATTTAGTTTCTTGATTTTCTTTGGGGAATTTTTCCTTAGCTAATGACCGTGAGATTTTCTGACAAATCCAATGGGTTTACACGTTTGGTAACTTTAATTAACTTTATTTCCAAAATTTTATAGTACAATCATGGTTCTGCAAACTGTGTTTTTGACATACTATAAACAAATCCTTAGCATATCTTTGTCATCATATAACAAATTTTTATAGCTTCGTAAGTACATGATTTGATGGAATTAAAATATGGGTTACAGATCTAATAATGACTATGAAAGAACTGTAACACAAGGAACAGTGGGGCAGAGTAAAGATGGCAGACTAAACACACGTCTCCCTAAATCCCTCTGGAAACCAAGGCCTGAACTGATAGTTAAACAGAGCCTTCTGAACACCTAGTGAGCCCTAGGACACAACATAGGGCTGTTACTGTGTACTTCATACTGATGAACGGAAAACTTCCACTCTTTCACTGACCCTGCTCTTTTTGAGAGCTAGCTTTCACAGACTCAAGATAACTCACCATTTTAACTTTTTTTTTCCTCTGTCTTAGCCAATGGACAGACCTAGGACCGGCAGCTAACCTTAGACACACTGCTAGTGGGATCAGCAGGCGAAACTGCCATATTTTGAGATCCTGGCTTTGGACTTTGTGCATCTCAGCACCTTTGGCCTCTCTTTCAACATAGCTTGTATGGAGGCAGGAGCCAAGCTTGTGTGGGGTGCCATCTTGTTCCATCAGGAGGCTGATACACCCATAAAGAGGCCCCAGCTGGACCTAGTTCCTAGGCTGGGAGGCAGCACCTGCCTGGAGGAGAGCACTTTTCCAGCAGAAAAGCAGTATTTTACACAGTGTTGCCTACAGCTGGAGCCCGGCAGCAGAGGCTGTGGACCCTGTGCATCTCAGCACCTTTGGCCTCTCTTTCTGCCTCCGGAATAGAGTAGTCTGGACTCAGATAGGAAGCAAACTTGTGCAGGACACTATCTTGTTCCACTATGAGGTGGATTTACCTGTATGGAGGCCTCAGCTAGACCTAATTGCTGGGCTGGGAAGCAGCAGCTGCCCAGAGCAGAGCATTTTTCAGGCAGAAAAGCCATATTCTGTATAGTATTTCCTACAGCTGGGGCCTGACAGCAGAGGCCAGCAGGTAAGTAACCTTTCTGTATCTTGAGCTAGTTTATAACATCTGGGGTTCAATATAGATGTGCTTTGGAAGTTGTCAGATACCTTTTACCTTTCATTTTAAGACAGCCTAGAGAAACAACTGCAGTCTATCCTTATGGCATCTCTCCCAGCGTCTGTTGACTCACATGGTGCCCAAAAAGCAACAAATTCTTCAGAAAACCATAACCAAGAAATCACCCATGGCTTCAGAAAGTCCCCAAAAGAAAGCACCACAAAACTTCCCAGATGAAGAAGCCTTTCTGAAACTATTGGAAGGTGCATACAAAAGCATTATGTATAGAGTCCTCGTAGACCTTATACAAAATGCAGCAGAGCAAAATGAAAAATTAAGCAAGCTGTTTGATCTGATGGAGCACCAGTACTCTGAAATCCAACAGATCAAGAACAAAATCAAACACACAGAAACTTCAAAGCCAAGAAAACGGAAGGAACTAATGGAAAATACACTTTCATATTTGGAAAACAGGGTTACTAACTGCAGCATCTATGAGGAGAAATCAGAAAAAAGATACAAGAAAAATTAAGAAGCATTAAGAAGAAAAATTAAGAGGAACAATCTATGATTAATTGGCGTTCCTGAACAAGACAAGATACTTGATGACACAGAGAGTATTGTTGTTCAGCTGCTGACAGAAAACTTCCCAGAAATTATGAAAGAAAAGAATATAGATATCCAAGATATGTATTGAATGCCACTCAATATAGATCTCAAAAGAAAGACTCCAACACATATTATAATCAAACTTAAAAGGAAACATAAGCAGAAACTCTTAAAGGCAGCAAGACTCAAAGCAAAGCTAACATTCAGAGGGAAACCTTGTAGGCTTTTGTCAGATTCTTCAGTAGAAACAATGCTGGCACGGAGACAAGGACATGACATGTTCAAAGCTTTGAAGAGAAGAACTTCCAACCAAGAATTGTATATCCTGCAAAACTATCTTTCAAATGTGAAAATGAAATTAAGACATTCCCAGATAAACAGAAACTCAGAGACTTTGTAAAAACAAAACCAGAGCTACAAGAAAACTGAAAGAATCTCTTGACTGAGAAGAGCAAAACTAATAACTTTATATTTTAGAAGCAAATACGGGACACATAAGGAAGACTCCAAACTCAATCAAAGCTATAATAGTGAAAGAAATAATCCAGTGATCATATCATGAAATCTAAGATGTCATCATATTCAAAAGAGCAGTGTACTACAGTCATTATAGTCCTTCCAGATGAAGAGGAAGTTGATAAAAATGGTAGTAATTAAAATTTAGTTTATACATAGTTTATTAAGGGGCATCATAGGGGTAGCCTTAAACACAATAAGGATGCAACATATTAAATCAGGAAATGTACTACAGAAGTCTCAGCAACCACAAAACCAACCCTGAAAAAGGTGAAAAATCAGTTCACAAAGAAGAATGTCCTAAAACAAATTAATAAGAAAAACAAAAAATATCAACACAAAAATAAACATTTTACAACATCAGCACTAAACACATACCTATCAATAATTACATTAATGTAAATGGAGTGAACACTAGTAAAGAGACACTGAGTGATTTCTTGGATCAAAAGACATGACCCATCCATATGTTGCCTATAAGAAACTCACCTCAGACTTAACGATATGAACAAACTGAAAATTATAGGATGGAAGAATACATATAAAGCTAACAATACACAAAGAAGAGCAAGTGTGGCAATTCTAATCTCAGGTAAAATAGATTTTAATGTAAAATCCACCATTGTGGGAAGGGGTGGACACTATTGCTGAAAGGTTCAACACACAAGCAGGACTTAACAATATGAAATATTTATGCACCTAATATTATGATATGCACCTAATATTTATGCACCTAATATTATGAACAAACACTAACTACACTCCAAAATGAGATAGATCACTCCACAATAAACAGTGGGAGACTTCCATGTTCCGCTCTCAGTATTGGACAAATCACCTAGAAAAGCTCAGTAAAAACACAGAACATCTTATTGCCACAATTAACCAGCTAGACCTCACTGACATATACAGAACTTTCTATCCATCACCAGACAACTACACCTTCTTCTCCAGTGCGCATGGAACATTCTCCAGAATACACCATGTGTTAGGACATAAAGCAATTCTCAACAAAATCCATACTACTGAATTAATGCAAAGCATCTTCTCAGATCATAGAGCCATAAAAATCAAAATCAGTAGCAGAAAAAACATAGAAAGTGGAACTCATGGAAACTGAACAACATCTTGCTCAAAAAGCTGTGCTTATAGAAGAAATCAAGGATGAAATAAATAAATTTGTGGATTGCAATGAGAATGAAAACACTTCCTTCCAGCACCTATGGGATACAACCAAAGCAGTGCTCAGAGGTCAGTTTATCTCCATAAATGCACACATCTGGAAGGAAGAAAGAAACCAAACCAAAAAACTGACCCTACAGCCTGAACAAGACAGAACAACAGAGGACCCCCTCAGGCACTGGAAAAACATAATGAAGATTAGAGTGGAACTAAACAAATTAGAGAATAGAAGAACAACTGAAAAGACCAAAAGCTGGTTTTTTGAAAAGATCAACAAAATTGACAAACCATTGCCTAAACTTAATAAAGAAAAACAGGAAAGAAAACAACCAAAACAAGAAATGAGAGGGGACTTCTCACAACAGATCCAACAGAAATCAAAAATATCATAACAGAGTACTATGAAAGGCAGTATTCTAACTAATTTGAAAACCTAGAGGACATGGACAAATTTCCTTGATTCATATCACCTACCCAAATTATCCCAAGGTGAAGAAAAACAACTTAATAAACCCATCACAAAGAAAGAGATTTGAAAAAGTCAGCAAAAAACTGCGAACCAAAAAAAGCCCGGGTCCAGATGATTTTGCTGCAGAGTTCTACCAAGCTTTTAGAGAAGAGTTATCGCCAATACTACTGAGACTATTTCACAGCATAGAAAGGGCTGGAATACTCCCAAATTCATTCTGTGAAGCCAGCATAACCCTGATACCAAAGCCAGGGAAAGACCCAACCAAAAAGGAGAACTACAAACAAATATCACTCATGAATCTAGATACAAAAATGTTCAACAAAATTCTTGTCAATAGAATCCAACATCATATCCAAAAAATAATCCATCCTGACCAAGCTGGATTCATACCAGGGATGCAAGGTGCTTCAACATCAGAAAAGCAATGTGATCAACCACATAAGTACCACAAAAGAACCACCTGATCTTGTCTATTGATACAGAAAAGGCATTTACTAAAGTCCAACACCCATTCATGCTAAAAACTCTCAGCAAAATAGGAATAGATGGCAAATTCCTCAATGTGATAAGGGCCATTTATACAAAGCCAACTGCCTACATCATCCTGAATGGAGAGAGACTGAAACAGTTTCCCCTGAGAAGAGGAACTAGACAAGGATACCCACTCTCACCTCTCCTGTTCAACATCGTACTAGAAGTTCTAGCCAGAACAATTAGACAAGACCAAGAAATAAAGGGCATCTGCATCGGCAAAAAAGAAGTAAAAGTCTCCCTATTTGTGGATGATGATTGTATACATAGAGAATCCTAAAGAATCTATAAGTAAACTACTCAAACTGATAGAAGAGTTCAACAAAGTATCAGGATACCAGATAAACATAAGTAAATCAGTAGGATTCCTATATACCAACAATGAGATTATTAAGGAAGAAGTCACCAAATCAATACCATTTAGTATAGCCCCTAAGAAGACAAAGTACCTAGGTATAAATCTAACCAGAGAAATAACAGACCTTTACAAAGAGAACTGCAAATCCTTACTACAGGAAACTAAGAGAGACTTACATAAATGGAGGAACCTACCCTGCTCATGGATAGGAAGACCTAACATTGTGAAAATGTGTATTTTACCCAAAGCAATCTACTTATATAATGCACTCTCACTACAAATTCCAGTGACTTTTTTTAATGAGATGGAGAAACAAATTACCCACTTTGTTTGGAAAGGGAAGAAGCCCCGGATAAGTAAAACCCTGCTGAAGAAGAAGAGCACACTGGGAGGCCTCTCATTACCTGACTTTAGCACCTATTACACTGCCACAGTAGTCAAACCAGTGTGGTACTGGTACAAAAACAGACAGATAGATCAATGGAACAGAATTGAGACCCCAGACATAACACAATCTTCCTATGAACAGCTGATATTCGATAAAGGCCCTAAGACGTTAAACTGAGGTTAAAACAATCTCTTCAACAAATGATGCTGGCAAAATTGGATATCCATGTGCCATAAATTGAAACAAGACCCATGTCTTCCACCTTATACAAAAAAACCATCTCAATCTGGATAAAAGACCTAAATATCAAATCTAAAACGATAAAGCTCATACAAGAAAAAGTAGGAACAACAATGGAAGTTTTAATACACAACGTAGACAGACCTGAAAATCTGTCAAACCACAAACGACAGAAGATAAAATAGGTAATGGAAAGTACTAAGAATCACTTTTGCTCATCCAAAGACTTTATTAATAGAATTAAAAGGCCACCTACAGAATGGGAAAAATATATTTGGCAACTATATGTCAAACTGATGCCTCACCTCCAAAATCTATAAGGTACTACAAAATATCAACAGGAAAAAGATAAATCATCCAATTATGCGATGAGCAAAGGAGATGGACAGACACTTCTCTAAAGAGGAGATCCAGGCAGCCAAAAGACACATGCTGACATGTTCCCTATCATTAGCTGTTAAAGAAATTCAAATCCAAACTGCAATGAGGTAACATCTCACCCCAGCAAGGTTGGCCATTATCCGAAAAATGCAAAACAACAAATGCTGGAGAGGCTGTGGAGAAATTGGAACTCTCCTACACTGTTGGTGGGATTGCAAAATGGTGCAGCCTCTTTGGAAAGCAATCTGGTGCTTCCTTAAAAAGCTGGATGTAGTTATATCATTTGACCTGGTAATTCCACTGCTTGCAGTATATCCTACAGAATCAAGGCCATTCACACCAACTGATACATGCACATGAATGTTTATCACAGCACAGTCCACAATAGCAAAAAGATGGAATCAACCCAGATGCGCAGCAGAGAAATGGATAGGTAAACTATGGTATATATATCAGTGGAACACTATTTAATGATAAAGAACAACAATGATTTTAGTAAACATCTTATTACCTGGTTTCAGTTGGAGGACATTATGTTGAGTGAAAGTAGTCAGTGACAAAAGGACAAATATTTTATGAGACTCCTATGATAAGAACTTAAAAACAGACTCATGCATAGAAGAAAAGACTCTTTGACAGCTGCAAGGGAGGGGAGGGAGGGAAAGTGACGGGAGGAGGGTCTAGATTAGAAAGTTGATAGAAATTCAGTTGGGTGAAATCTGTGACACATTAGAAAGAAGATCAACATTAACTGGATTTCAACATAACATAAGTACTCCTCCCATCTTAACCCAATATTGCAAGGACAGAGTAGTTGGGTCAGAGGGCAGGAGGCTGGGGACCATGTTCTTGGGAAACTGAGACCAATTAGCACATCTAGTGTTTTGCTAAGAGAGCCTTCTGCACCCCACTTTGGTGAGTGGCGTCCGGGGTCTTAAGAGCTGCAAAGCTGCCATCTGAGGGTACAGCAAATGATCCCAACTTAGCAGGAAGAGATGATCATGAAGGACCAAAATGACATGGGCGAAAGATAATTCAGAAGATAGACCCACATGAATTGGTGACTACATTGACTTATGACCAGAAGAACCGGATGGTGCCTTGCCACCGCCAGTGATAGTGTGATGGAGCTTACAAAGTTGAGTCTTGCTGGCAACACAAGAATCAAAAGGGGTGCACCCTGAGATCTCCATTAAAAGACCGCAGTTGATGGTCCAGGGACCTTGGGGTTCCCCTGGGACCATGGCCCCTGGCCCTGATGCTCCCCCTGTCCATAAATCATAATGGAGTTCAACTCTCAGACATGAATCTATTGGACTTGGTGACACAGTGTGACCATATCATGTGCGCACTTTGTGTTTCTGTGCATCTATAGGATGTTGTCCTGACCTCTTACTGGAGGAAGGGGATGGGTGGAGGAGAGAGGATAGGAGTTTGTTGGGAAGATAAGACATGTATGGAGTAGAGAAGAAGAGTTTGCTGTTACCTGGCAAAGAGAGAGCAGTGGGAGTTGCATACAGGTCACCATGCAGATTTATATGGGAATGTACATTTTCACTCAATCATAATTAAAAAAAGAAAAAAAAGGAACAGATAATGGTTAACCAACTCACAACTCTGTGTTCTAATTATACAAATGCCTTCCAGCTATAGTTGTTTATTCAGCAGAAATATGTTTGACCTCTTCTCTGTGTATTTCCCTGTGGAAGCTACAGCTAGAGACTCAAAGACGAGTAGAACATGGTCTTGGCCCTTAGGATAGTGTAGCAGTCAGTCATCATGCTTTTGCTTACCACGTTGATTTCTTAGTTTATCTTGAACTGACATTTCCATATGGTGAATGGTTAACTTTCTCTTGTATACTTTTAAAAACCTTTAAAATATTCAGGCTACACTGAAATATACATTAATTGGCTGAAAGAGCCATTTTTCTTGTTAAAGATCATAAAAAAATTCTCAAGGCACTGCTGGGATTAGACTAACAGAACTCTAAATTAGCAGTTTGGTGATAGATACAGCACAGTGTTATATATAGCATAGGTTCATCACGGTTCCCCTCTTTTGCTTAAGTGTATCTTCCTCATTTGCTTCCTCTTCTGGGCAGGATTGAAATAAAAATGTTATAAATGATAAAATTCTTGCTACCTTCCATTGGCAAAAGTGCAAATTAAAATTTAATGATATGTTCAAGTAGGAAGTGTACCTTCACTAAAAATGAGGTTTACACTAGTCTCTAATCATATAGTCCAGGTTATAGCTTTGTGTTAAGCAGTAGTCTTTTTCTGGATTTCTTTTAACTTGCCTACCAGGTATTACCACAGAGAGATCCCATACTGTTTTTATTGTTGGTAGATGCTGTCAAGTTGGCTCCAAGTTGTAAGACCTCTTCATGCAACACAGGGAAGCACTATCCTCACAGTTGTTGCTGTGTTTGAGCCCAGTGTGACAACTACTGTGTCAGTCCATCTCCTTGACCATCTTCCTCTTTTTCATTGACCTTCTACTTTATCAAGCATGATGTCCTTCTCCAAGGACTGGTCCCAACTGATACCATGTTCAGGGTAGGTGATATGAAGTCTCTCTTTCCTCCCTTCTGAAGTGCATTGTGACTATACTTCTTCAAAGACAGAAATGTTTTTGAATTGTATTTTAAATGTTTACACAGCAAGTTAATTTTTCATTAAATAATTAATACCCATATAGTTTTGTGACATTGGTTGCCAACCTCATGACATCCCCTCCTGTCTTCTTGTCCTTGCCTTTTGGCTAGTGTGCTCATATAGTCTTGTTTCATGCATCTGTCTACTCTTTGGCTGAAAGGTGAACCTCAAGAGTTACTTCAGTACCTAGTGAAAAGGATGTCTGGGGCCATGCTCTAGGGGTTTCTTGGATCTTTTATCAGACTGATCTTTTTTGTGTGTTAAAATCTTGTTCCACATTTTTCTTCAACTCGGTGCAAAACCCTCTATTGTGATCCCTGTCAGAACAGCCTGTGGTAGTAGCTGGTCACCACCTAGTTTTGCTGGACTCCATCTGATGGAGGCTATGGTAGTTATGAACTGTTAGTCTTTTCGATTAATCTTTACCTTGTGTCTTTGTTTGTTGTGGTTTTTTGTTTTGCTTTGTTCTCCTTGACTGCAGATGGGGTGAGACCAGGGGAGTATCTTAGATGACCACACAGAAGCTTTTAAGGCCCCAAACACTACTCACCAAAGTAGGATATAGAACATTTTCTGTATAAACTATTGTGTCAGTTGAGCTAGGTATCTCACAAGACCATAGTCCCTAAGCCCTCAGCCCAGTAGTTCTATCACTCAGGGTCTTCCAAGACAAATTTGTGTTTTTCTGGCAGTGCATGCTATACTCAGTATTCTTTGCCAACACTGTAATTCAAAGGCATCAGTTCTTCATTCTTCTTTAATCATTGTCCAGTTTTCATATGCATATGAGATGATTAAAAATACCATGACTTGAGTCAGGTGCATCTTTGTCCTACAAGTCACGTGTTTGCTTTTTTAGCACTTTAAAGAGATATTTTGCAGCAGATTTGCCCAGTGCAGCGCATCATTTGATCTCTTGACTGCTTCTCCCAGGGGTGTTTATTGTGGATCCAAGTAAAATGAAATCATTGACAAATTCAGTCTTTTCTCCATTTATCATGATGTTGTTTACTGGTCCAGCAGCCATCTGCTGTCATCTCTCTGCAAGAGATTTAATTTGTTCCTATAACTTTAGAGCATACCTTGCAGATAACTCTAAATCTTTGTCTCAGATCCCAGTTTTTTCTCCTGAGATAGAAACCTGTCATTGTAACTGCGTGTTAATATTGTCTTGCCTATGTGACAGATTTACAGGTACCTCAAGTTTAGTGTGCCCAGATTCAATCTAGTTATCTCTTTCATCCCATCACCAAAATAGTTTACTCTTTCTCTGTAATTCTCAGCAGTTATACCATCCATCTGTTCAGCCAGTCTGTAATAACTTGCTGAACACCTAGTATGTGACAGATATTATGCTAAGCCTTTTAAATGTTGCCTCATTTTTATTGCTGTTGTCACTGAGAATATACACAGCAAAACATTCACCAACTAAATCATTTCTACATTATAATTTATTGACATTGATTGTATTCTTCAAGTTGTGTGACCATTGTCACCCTCCTTTTCTGAGATGTTCCTCCTCTATTAACATAAATTCACTGTCCCCTGAGCTTCTATCTAACTTTTCAAGTTGCTCTCGTCACTTTGATCCCATATAGTTCTTAAAAAAGTATAATGCTCAAGGCAGACTTTTTTTTGACTAGTTAAGCAAGCTTAAGTAGTCATTTTTAAAAGACTTCAGTGATAAAAATAATGATAATAGCAGAAACTAAACTTTTAGGCAGTGTTATGTGCTGGAGTCCCTGGTTTGCCCTTCACTACTAAACAGTAGGTTGGTAGTTTATATTTCCACAAGATTACAGCACTGAAAACTCTGTAGAGTGCAGGTCTACTCTGAAGCATTTAGGGTTGGCTTGAGTCAGAACTGACTCTGTGGCAATGGGTTTGCCATTTGTCATGGATTGAATTGTGTCCCCCCAAAAATGTGTGTAGCCATATGGCTGGGCCATGATTCCCAGTATCTTGTGACTGTCCTCCATTTTGTGATTTTTCCTAATCTGTATGTTAAAGGATTAGGGTGGGACTGTAATCTCTTTATAAGATCACCTCCCTGCTCCACTGTAAAGGAAGTTTCCCTGGAGTATGTCTTGCCCCACCCTTAATCCTTTCATCCTGCAAGAGATAAAAGGAAAGAGAAGCAGGCAGAGAATTGGGAACCTCACACCATCAAGCAAGCAGCACCAGGAGAAGAGCGTGTCCTTCAGACCCAAGGTTCCTGTGCCAAGATGCTCCCTGGGCAAAGACTGATACATTACCGGACTTTCCTCCACAGCCAACAAGGGGGAAAACCTTCCCCTGGAGCGGACATCCTGAGTTTGGACTCGTAGTCTACCGGACTGTGTAAGAATAAACCTTCCTTTGTTAAAGCCATCCACTCTGTGGTATTTCTGTTGGAGCAGCCCTAGCTGACTAAAACACCGTTTTTATGGGTTTTACATGCAGTGTTAGCTCATCTAATCATCACAACAACTTTATGAGTAATATACGATTATTAACCTCATTTTATGGATGAGGAAATTAGGCCCAGAGAGGTTTAAGCAACTTGCTTAAGAAATCACAGCTGTTGGAACTTACAAATAGCAGTGCAGTATCCACTTCTCTGTGACCTCAGTGTTCTGTTCTTAAGCATTATGCTGCCCTAACTGCCCCTCAGGGCCAGCCATTTCTCTTACACCAATAACATCTAAACCGTATCTTCCCTGCTTCTAAAATATCTAGGGGCAGATTAACAAGTAAGCAAGGTATTCACAGGTTTAATCATGTTTACTTAGTAATTTGTGGTGCACAGCATCACATGGATTTTACCATATCAAAGAAAAACAAATGAAACTGCATACTACAGATTAGTAAGTAAGCACAAGTAAACTTGGTGAAAGTATTTTTGTCTTCCGGAGATCATTATTGTGCTTACACTTATAGGATTTGGCATACTCTTGTAAGTAAATTTTCCACTAGGGTAACACATGTCTTGGAGTCATAGACTGTGCCAATGCCTGTTGTATGATAAGTGCTAATAAGGTACTATTCCTTTTTACTGGCTTAATTCTTTCGACTGACTTAACCTTACGCACAGCGTACCCCTCCACGGCCTCGTGGAAGCTCCTGGTGCTCACTGTATGCTTCTAGAGCACTTTGCATGTACTGCCATCGTCACACTTGCTATGTGAGGTGCTCGGTTTTTAGATGACTCTCTCTTCTTGTTTACTTGTGGTTGTTCAAAGGTAATCATTATTCCTTTGTAAACTCTCATTTCTTTTTTTTTATTTAATGTGACTGAATGAAAATGTACTACTCTCATTTCTAGACACAGAACTGGCACATAGTAGCTTCTCAGACAATATTTATTATTGTTTTTATTACCTGCTGTTGAGTTGGCCCCTTACTCCAGGTGACAGTGTACACAAGGAGATTGGACTATTGTGATCCATAGGAATTTCATTGGCTTCTTTTTGGAATTTTCTTCTGGTCTGTCTATAAGCCTCCACTGACAAACAGGTGGCGGCTGTGCTCAGGATGGATTGGCTAGGAATTAAGCCCAGGTCTCCCACATGGGAGGCAAGAAGTCTACCACTGAACCATAAATATGTGGAAGTAAAATTTGTGTTGATTTTGGAGTAAGGAAGCAAGAGATCTGACACTATATAAAATAATCAACTTACTACACTTTATTCTTTAAACTGTAGTAGAATATTGACAGATCCATCTCTAGGAATATGGAAATTTAGCTGAAATGTTTAGGAAAACAGACTTGATAACTAAAAACTAGGATTACACAGGAAACAATGAATTCTTTGGAAGTATCAGGTGGATTTTAAGTGGTAGCTTTGGGCTGTCATTAGACTTGCCTTAGTTACTTGAGTCACTTAGTACATCAGTGGATCCATAATATTCCATTTATAGACCAAGCAGGCCACATTTGCTAGATTGATTCACTGAGATGAATAGTTAAAACAAGTTAGATTCCATCATTTATTTTAAAATGAACTTGGTGTTAACTGGACATTTGTTTTTATTGTCTCAAAGATTGGACTTTTCCTCAAGTAAGGCAGAATAATCTATGACGCTCTGGCTTGAATAGTACATAAAGATTAGTAAATAAGGCCCCATTAAAAATACTTATACTGTAAGTAACATGAGTCCCCAAAGCATTTCTAATGTCCATTAATGCTGATTCTGAGGATCAGAGCTCATTTTACTGAGCCATTTAGTCAAACCGTGTGATTATTTAGAAAGTTAATTCATGCATACTAAAATCTAGCTTAAGTAATGCAGAAGGTAGGAGGTAAAACTCTATGGAGATGATAGTCCTTTTTGTTATTTAATGATCAGCTATAATTAACTTGCAAATTTGAAATAATTAGAACAAATTAAAGGTATTTAACTTTGCCTCCCTAAAGAAAAATTCAAATTGCACCAAATGCAGCTTTAAATTATTCAAGTCTCAGAGGTTCAGGCTAGATTTTTTTTTATAATGCCTTTTCTGTGATGAGAATACCAATCTGCTTTTTGTCAGAAGGCATCCTATCAAGTAATTGTTCTTTGTGTTTAATAAATGACAGCTATTCTTCTTTGTAGAAGTATTTCAGTCTCCTAAGACTACATCAGCATTTCCGTGGCATTTTAATTCAATAAAACAAAAGGTTAATGTTTTTCCACTTTTTAAGGAATGCAAATACAAGTGGTATTCATTTGGTCCTGAATGACATTTAAAATTTGCCATTCAAACTCAGACTATCGCGACATGAGATTTGGACAAAACAGAAAAGTTCAAGGTGCTTTGGGTCATTAGAATTTTAGCAAACTTTAGGAACTGAACAAGTTTTTCTTTTCCCCACCCTACATCAGGGATACTCAATGTCCTGTTTAGTATTTTCAAATATTAAAATGTGGGGATTGGTTTATATATCATGTGTTTATTCTCCTCCCCCCACCCCCTTGATTTTGATCAGTTTGTCATCGCTTTTTAACAGCTGCAACAGATTCTTAATAACAGAAAACTGTTCTTAGTAATTCCATGAATAGCGGTGAATGGTATTGTCCACTGTTAGTCATAATCTCTCAATGCATTTTTAACACGTTATCTGTACTGTGTGAAGTGATAAGTAAGACTGAATGTTTCACAAATAGGTTTTGACTTGGTGCCTAGATAGTAGGTGGCACAAAGTACAAGTCCATAAGTATTTCTTCAGTGTACTGGGTCTATGTAGTTTGGGAAAATTATATAGTTATTCATTTTTATATAATCTATATCTGGAAGTTTCTTTAGTGAAGTTTTGTTTTTGCTTTTTTCTTCAACTGTTTTTAATCAACTTTATTAAAATATATCTTATATTCAGTTAACACACGTTTGCTGTGTTTTAACAAGTAAATATACCAGTGTAACTAACATCTCAATTTAATGTGGAAAGTATCCATCACCCCCAAAAAGTCCCTTTTGCCCCTTTGCACTAAATCATTCATCCTCAAGCTCCAGCAACCAGTGATGGTATTTCTGTCTCTTTAGATTAGTTTTATACTTTCTAAGTATTCACATAAAATAGAATTACATAGTCTGCATGTGTCTGTCATCTTTCACTTACCGTGGTGCTCTGACGGTTCATTCATTTTGGTGCATGTGTCAGTAGTGTATTACATTTTTATTTCTGAATAGTACTTTCTTATGTGCATATACCACAAGTTGTTTATCAGTTCATATGTTGATGTACATCTAGATTGTTTGTATATGTTTGACAAAAATTGACTGAGCTGCTATAAACATTTCTGTGTACATCTTTCAGTGCATGTGTTTTCTTTGTCTAGAATAACTAGACAGGAAATTGCTGTACATATTTTAAGTGTATGTTTATACATGAGACTACCATACTGTTCTCCAAAGTTGTATAATTTTACATTCCCACTAACAAAGTATGAGATTTCTAGTTGTTGCGTATCTTTGCCAAGGCTTGGTATTGTCGTACTTTTTTGTTTTAACTGTCTTAGTGGATGTGGAAATGGTACCTCACTGTGATTTTAATGTGCAGTTCTTTGATGACTGATGGGCTTCTTTTAATGTTGGTTCTTGGCCATTAATATATTTTCTTTTTGTCAAGTGTCTATTCAAATCTTTTAACTGTTTTTACTTGGGAAAACTGCTCAGTTATTGAACATAGAGGTCTTTGTATATTTTGGATACAAAAGCTTCAACAGATATATGTATTGTGAATGTTTTCTCCAAGTGTGTGACTTACCTTTTTTATTTATTTAATGGTGTTTTTAAAGAGCAGGAGTTTTTCATATTTATGACAGTTATGAAGATATTCTCTTGTGTTTTCCTCCAAAAGTTTTAAAGTATTAGCTTCTATGTTTATAGTCCACTTTGAATATATTTTGGGGTGAACTGTGAGGTAGGACTCCAGGTTCATTCTGTTTCTGTACAGTTATTCTAGCATCATTTGTTGAAAAAAAATTATTGAACTGCGTGATACCTTTTCAAAAATCAAATAAATATGTGTACCCACACAAACACACACTTACGGACTTTTCTTTCTTTAATGTGTGTGCCCATTCTTATGTGAATGCCATATAGTCTGAATTATATTAGCTTTATTGTAAATCTTGAAATCATGCAGTCATTTCTTCATGCTTTTTTATATTAAAAACTCTTTGGCTATTCTACATTCTTTACATTTTAGATTCAGTTTATCAATTTCTATTAAAGAGGTAGAATTACATTTAATCAGTTTGGGGAAAACTGGTATCCTGAAAGTATTGCCTATTCTAATCCATGAGCATGGTGTATCTTTCCATGCATTTAGGTCTTTTTTTTAATGTAACAGTAATGTCATGTAGCTTTCAGTGTAACAGCATGGGTTCATGTTTTTCTTGTGTTCCTAAACATTATATGTTTTTATGATACTGTAAATATGCTTTTTATTTCACATTCCAATTTTTGTGGGTGGTATATGGAAAAAGTATTGACTTGGGTACAGTTACTTTATATATTGCAGTCTTGCTAAATGTATATATTCTACCAGGGTTTTCATGTTTTGTTATTTTGGTTATATTCCTTTGGATTTTCAACTTCCCAGTCATGTTGTCTGTGAATAATGCTAACGTTACTTACCTATTTCCAAGTTTCGGTTTCCTTTGCTTGCTTTATACATTGTTTCTTTTCTTTTTCTTACCTTGTGCATTGGTTAGAACTTGTAAGTGGTTAAAGAAGGCGTCCTTGCTTTGTTCTCAGTCTCAAGCAGAAAGGATTCAATAATTCACCAGTAAGTATAATGCTAAATACAGGTTTTTAGTAAGTGATGCCCTTTATCACTCTCTAGTTCACTGAGAGTTTGTAATCAGAAATACATGTTTAATTTGGTCAGGTGTTTTCTTGTACTTATTAATATAATCATATGGTTTTGTGTCTTTACTAAATCTTAAAACCAAGAAAAATAGTCCCATGGGATAATTAGTTATGTCTAAGAAGTATCAAATTCTGTGATCCTTATTCATGTTTTTATATACATACATGTGTTTAATCTCCTCTTTGTTCTTCAGATTGGATAATTTTTATTGAGTTTATCTTAGAAAAACATCATCTCAGATAGTTGGAGGAAAAAAAAATGATGTAACTTACTCAGTGCTCATTCATTATCAGAAACAAAAGGAGAGGGAAAAAAGACCTCTCAGAAACTAGGAATCTACTAGAGAGCATTGACAACTTACAGTTAGCATCTCTTCAATGATAAATACTTTTAGGAACAATGGAAGGGTGTCTACTCTCACCACCTCTCCTAAGTTTTGTACTGGAGGTCCCAGCTAGTGTAATCAGGCATGAGAAATATTGGAAAGAAATAAGGAAAGCAGCCTTTATTTTTAGTATGCAAGTTTGGTGTACAAAAGTCAAATTTATTTCTGTTTAATAGGAAAAATAGCAATTGAAATGTAAAATAGTTTACAGTAACATGAAAACTCATCAAGTAGGAATAAATTTAACAAAAGAAATATAAAACCTCCACACTGTTAACTGTAAAGTACTTCTGAGAGGAATTTAAAATAAACATTTAAGATGAAAGACGTACCGTGTTTTGGAAATGGAATATTCAGTTTTGTTATGATACTTTCTAAATTGATGCTCGATACAATTTCAGTCAAAACTCTGACATAGTGTCTTACAGAAATTCAAAACATATTCTGAAATTTATATGAAAATGTGAATAGCAAAGACAACCTTAAAAAATACAGAACTTATGTAACTTAATTTCAGGTTTATTATTTTATTAATGCTGTGTCATCTGTAGAGACTGTTATTCACATTTAAACAGATATTTCAGTGAAATGGAATAGACAGTTCAGGAATAGAACCTCACATATAACTGCTTTTTGACAAAAGCACCAAGAAGTTCAGTGGAAAGGTTTGTTGTTTTTGTTCTTGAGAATACACACTGCAAAACATGCACCAATTCAACAGTTGCTACCTATACAATTCATTTGTCTTGATTACATTCTCCAAGTTGTGCAGCTATATGCATTCTCCTTTTCTGAATGGTTTCTTCTCTATTAACATAAGCTCACTGTCTCCTATACTTCCTTTCTAATCTTTCAAAGTTGCTTTTGCCAGTTTCATACTACATAGATAGCTCCTAAAAGAGCGTGAAACTCAAGGCAGAGACTCTTTACTAGTTACACTCCACTGTTTGGTTTTAAGAAGACTTCAAGGGATATTTTTGATTTGAGGTTTAAACATTCTCTAAGGGGAAGAGTTCCAGGGGTTTATCCAGCCTCCATGGCTCTAGGACGTGTGGAGTCTGTGAGAATCTAAAATTCTGTTCTGCATTTTTTCCCTTTTGATCAGGATTTTTCTATAGAATCCTTAATTAAAATGTTCACTGGTGGTAGCTAGGCACCATCCAGTTCTGGCCTCATTGCAAAGGTGGCAGTTATTCATAGAAACAATGAGGCACACATTTCATATCCTCCTTGTCTTCCTGACTCTTCTTCTTCTGTTGCTCCAGGCAATTAGACATCAAGTATTGTGGCTTGGATGGCTGCTTGCAAGCTTTTAAGACCCCAGGAACTACTCAGCAAACTAGGGTGTAGAACAGAAATGCTGAACTTGTTATTAGGCCAGTTAACTGAGATGTTCCATGAAACCATGAACCTGAACCTCCAAGCTAAGAAAACAGATGCCATGAGGATTTCAGTTATACATAAGCAGCCTCTGTAGTTTCTCTCTCTCTCTCTCTCTTTTTTTTTGGTTTGATCATTATTGTAAATATATCTATTGTAAAACTTTTGCCAATTCAGCTTTTTATAGGCACACAGCACTGGCAGCAGTGACAATAATCAGCTACACAACCCTACCCTGAATCATTACTTCCTTTCCATCACTGTTAAACCCCCAAAGGGAAGTGTTTTAAAGCTATATGTGCTATAGATACATTGTTGTTGTAAGGTGCCTTTGAGTCAGTTCTGTCTCACAGCAACCCTGTGAACAACAGAATGAAATACTGCCCAATCCTCACCATACCCGCAATTGTTTTTATGCTTAAACCTACTGGTACAGACACAGTGTCATTTCAGGGTCTTCTTTTTTGCTGACCCTCTACTTTACCAAGAGTTGCTTCCTCCTGACAACGTGTCCAAAACATAAGATGTAGTCTCGCCATCCGTGCTTGCCAACCGAGCATTCTCATTGTACTCCTCCAAGAACAGATTTATTAGTTATTTTGGCAGTCCATAGTATGTTCAATATTCTTCTCCAACGTCATAATTCAAAGGTGTCAATTCTTCTTGTCTTCTTTATTCATTGTCCAGTTTTGAATGCTTATGATGCGATTGAAAATACCATGGCTTGGATTAGGTGCACCTTATTCTTCAAGGTGGCATCTTTGCTTTTTAACACTTTAAAGAGGTCTTTTGTAGCAGATTTTTCCAGTGCAGTGTGTCTTTTGGTTTCTTGACTGCTGCTTCCATGGATATTGATTGTTGAACCAAGTAAAATAAAATTTTTGACAACCTCAGTCCTTTCTCTGTTTACCATGATGTTGCTTAGTGGTCCAGTTCTGAATATTTTTGTTTTCTTCATATTGAAGCGCAACTAATACTGAAGGCTGTGGTCTTTAATCTCCATCAGTATGTGTTTCAAATCCTCTTTACCTTCAGTTTGCAAGTTTATGTCATCTGCGTAACGCAGGTTGTTAATCCTGATGCCTCATTCTTCTTCATCTAGTTCAGCTTCTCAAATTATTTGCTCAACATACAGATTGAAAAGGTACAATGAAAGGAAACAGCCCTGATGGATACCTTTCCTGACTAAGCCGTGCAGTGTTCCCTAGTTCTGTGCACCTGACTGCCTCTTGATGCATGTACAGACTCCTCGTGAGCACAATTTAGTGTTCTGGAATTCCCATTCTCCACGATGTCATCCATAATTTGTTATGATCCACACGGTTGAATGCTTTTGTCCAGTCAGTGAATCACAGGTAAACACTTTTCATGTATTCTCTGCTTTTAGCCAAGATCTGTCTGACAGTGATATCCGTGATTCCCCTCCTTTTCTGAGTCCCTGTCAATATGTGTTGCAGTCACTTTTGAATGATCTTGAGGGAAATCTCACTTGCAGGTAATGTTAATGATATTGTTCAATAATTTCCACATTCGGTTGGTTCACCTTTCTTTGGAATGGGCATAAATATGGATCTCATCCATTTGGTTGGCCAGGTGGCTGTCACTCCAAATTTCTTGGCATAGATGAGTGAGCATTTCCAATGCTGCATCTATTTGTTGAAACATCTAAGCTAACGTTCCATCAAATCTTGGAGCCTTGTTTTTCTACAGTGCCTTCCCTGCAACCTCAGCTTGTTTCTTCCGTACCATCAGTTTGTGATCATACGCTACCTCTGGAAATGGTTGAACTCCAACCAGTATAATGAGCCCGTGTGTATTCCTTCCATCTTCTTTTGATTCTTCCTGAATCATTTAATATTGTCCGTATAGAATCCTTCACTATTGCAACATGAGGTTTAAAGTTTTTGTTCAATTCTTTCAGCTTGAGAAATGAAGATTGTATTCTTCTCTTTTGGTTTTGTATTTCCAGCTCTTTGCACATGTGATTAGAATACTTTGTCTTTTTTCTAGCTGCCCATTGACATCTTCTGTTAAGTTCTTTTACTTCATCATTTCTTCCTTTTGCTTTAGCTACTTGATGTTCAACAGCAAGTTTCCATTTCTTCTGACATAAATTTTGGTCCTTACCATTTTTTAAACAACCTCTTGCTTTCTTCATGTGTGATACCCTTGATCTCATTTCACAAGGCCTCTGATCTCTTTAGTTATTAGTGTTCAATGCATTAAATCTGTCCTTGAGATGATCTTCCAACTCTGGTGGGATATACTCAAAGTTTTACTTTGGCTCTTGTAGACTTCTAATTCTCTTCAGTTTCAGTTTGAACTTGTATATGAGCAGCTGATGGTCTATTCCAGTCAGCCCCTGGTCTTGTTCTGTCTGATAATATTGAGCTTTTCGATGGTCTGTTTCCATGGATATAGTCGATTTCATTCCATCTGGTGAGAGCCATGTGTATAGTCACCATTTATGTTAGTGAAAAAAGTTATTTGCAATAAAGAATTCACTGATCTTGCAAAATTCTATCTTTCAGTCTTGTCATCATTTCTATCATGTTTTCCAGCTACCAGTCCTTCTTCCTTGTTTCCAACTTTTGGATTCTAATCACCAGTAAGTATCCATGTTTCCCGCTTTTGGATTCCAATCACCAGTATCAATGCATCCTGATCGCATGTTTGACCTATTTTGGATTGCACAAGCTGGCAAAAATCTTCAATTTCTTCATCTTTGGCTTTAGTGGTTGATGCATAAGTTTGAATAATAGCCATGTCAACTGACCTTTCTTGTGGAGGTGTGGATATTATCCTATGACTGACAGCATTGTACTTCCGGACAAATGTTGAAATGTTCTTTTTGATAATGAATGCAACACCATTCCTCTACAAGTTTTCATTCCCAGCATAGTAGATCATGTGAGTGTTTGATTCAAAATGGTCAATAGCAGTCCATTCCTGCTCACTAATACCTAAGATACAAATGTGTATGCATTCCATTTCATTTTCGAGGATTTCCAATTTTCCTAGACTCTGCTATAGATATGGGAAAAAATGAATTTGTGATACAAGTTTAAATTCATGGTTTTCAATGTAGATAGATTCATACATGTGTATATTCTATGGGAATTGGGACAGGGGCAATCCAGTTGCCTTTTTTTCACTTAAGGTACCAGTTCTCCTTGGTCAGGAATTGGACAGTATAGCAGTTGTCTGTGTTTGACATGACCAGTGCCTGAAGGAAACCACTGGAAAGAAGTGGAATTAATAGGAATTGATATGTACCTGTTATCTGTTTCACTCTAGATTTTGTGTTCTTCCAAATCAAGGACCTGTTGCCCTTCAATTTTCTATTCTTTTTTTTTTAATAACTCACGGCAAACTTTGGGTATTTCATGTTGATTTTTCTTAAAAGTTTAGTGTTTCTTTCCTAGTTTTTCTTACACCACTAACACCCCTCCAATTCCTACTCTCCCTCAAGCATTTTGTAACAGCCCCACAGAGAATCCCTGTTTTTAGGAAATAAACTCTTTTCACCTCAACTTTTTTCAAAGACAAAAAAGTTTTCTGACAATCTTTCCCATAGTCAGTGATTTTCAACCCTGACTAGATGTTAGAATTACCTGAGGAGCTTTCAAAAAAGGAGTGAGAGAGGAAGGAAAGTAACAGCATGCCCACCCCAGGCCCGTTAATTCAGTTTCTGTAAGCAGATGAGACTCAGGCTATCACTCTCTTTGAAAACAGTTTCTCAGATGGTTTTAATGTTTAGCCAGTCTGAGTCACTACCTTGAGTAAGTTTCTTTTCTGTGTACACTACTTCTGATAGAGACCTTTTTTTTTCATTTCTGATAAACAACAGAGACAGTAGTGCCAGCATTTTTCTTTTCCTCATTCCAGCTTGTAAACCTATGACCATTCTACTCCCTTGCAAATATCCTTTATATGAATCTCATTTTACCTCATTTTACCTTGATCCATCCTTTCTTTGCTTTGTTTTCAATCGTTATTTCACTAGGACTTTGGCATCCTGCTCACTGATACTTTCTTTCCTGCAATTCCTGTGAGATTTGTACATCCACGTGGTTGATTCGTCTGTTTCCATAGCTATAGAGTGTCTTCCTCGGTTCACTCCAGTTCTCTTCAGCCTTATCATTTACTTCCACATCTGAAGATTGCTATTACCTCCAGAAGTCTTTGACTCTGCCATCTCACCTTTACAGCCTATCCTCTTCCTATTCAGCTTGCTCATGTTCTGTTATTTCTCACATCACTATACCAAGCTTTGTATTTATTTCATGTTGTTTTGATTTACCTTAGACATCTAAATCCTTCATTGTTCCTATTTTTCTGCCAGTGTTTCTTTGTTATATACTGGATCCATTGATTGACCTAAACTATTCCCCTACCAGTATACTCAATTCCCATACCTTCAGTCTTTTGCACCCACCTCATAAAATATTAAGCCTGGATCAAGCTGTCAGGCTACTTTCTCTGCTTTTGCATCTGTGTACCTGAGCCCTGCTACAAATTTATTACTTCCAGTTCTGTTAGGCACTCAGTACTGCAGGAGAGCCTTTTCTTTGTTCTTGGTCATTTCTTTCTTGAATTCCCTTAGTACATGCTTCCAACCTTCACCAGTCTCCTCAACACCGCTTATCTTACAAGAATAAATTAACCTCCTCCTTCAACAAGAAAATTGATGTTGAGGCATGTACTTTCTCAGTTTAGTCTTTCTCAACCCTACCACCCCTAAGTCAGTCAGCCAACCAAAACAAAATTTCAGTTATTCATCCAGTTCCTTTCTTGAAATAGCTTCCCAGTTCTTCACACCAAACCAAACTAAACCCATTGCCATTGAGTCAATTCTGGCTCATAGCAACCCTATAGGACAGAGTAGAAATGCCCCATAAAATTTCCAAGGAGTGCCAGGTGGATTCAGAGTGCTGAGCTTTTGTCTAGCAGCCACAGCACTTAATCACTGTACCACCAGGGTTTCCAGTTCTTCATAGGCACCTCCAATTGCATTTAATTGTTCTAACCTTTCTAAACTTTCTCTACATTGCTTGTTGTTTTTAGTGCCATCAAGTTGACTTTCAACTCGTAACAATCCCATGTGACAGGGTAGAACTGGCTCATAGGGTTGTCTAGCCTTGTTACACTTACAGGAGTTCTCCAGGTCTTTCTGTGTGGTTTCAGACTGCTACCATGCTGTCAGCAGCCAAGTGTTTAACCACTGAGCAACCAGAGAGTTGTCCTTGACTCCTCTACCTCACTTTTCACATTTAAATATTTATTAAATTCTGCCAGTTTTAAATTCTAAATATTTTCTGAATGACCTACTTCTTTCCATTCTTACCATTGCTTCCCTATTTCAGACCTTTCTTGTCTCTCACCAGAGCTGCAGCCTTCCACCATGCAGTCCATTTGCCAGAATAATTTTTTATAAATTCACTCTGAACCATGTCATTTTTCTTCTGAGAGCCCTTGAATGACTCTGCCTTGCCTATAAGATAAAGCTCAAGCCCTTTGACATGGAAAACAAGTCTTCCCAGATCAATTCCTCTTTTTATCCTGTTTACCTTTTACCTTCACCCAACCTGTAGCCGAAACTCTTCTTTCCTTCCTGTCTTTTTAATGACCTCTTACTTTTCTTCATGGATGTTTGATGTCATTCCACAGTTTGTTTGGTCTTCAGTCTTTAGTGTTCAACACATCAAATCTGTTCTTGGGATTGTCTGTAAACTCAAGTAGGTTATACTTGAGGTTATACTTTGGCTTTCTTGTAGTTTTTCTGATTTTCTTCAGTTTTAATTTAAACTTGCATATGAGCAGTTGATGGTCTGTGCCGCAGTCATCACCTGGTCTTATTTTGACTGCTGATGTTGAGCTTTTCCAGTGCCTTTTTCCACAGATGTAGTTGGCTTGATTCCTATATATTCCATCTGGTGAAGTGCATGTGTATAGTCGATGTTTGTGTTGGTGAAAAAAGATACTTGCGGTGAAGAAGTTGTCGGTCTTGCAAAATTCTGTCATGCAATGTCTAGCATTATTTCTATCACCAGAGCCATATTTTTGAACTACTGATCCTTCTTCTTTGTTTCAAGCTTTTGCATTCCAATCACCAGTAATTATCAATGCCAAATTGGATGTCAAAAGAGACCCTGAAAGTTGCTCTTGAACGTCGAGTAGCTAAAGCAAAAGAAGGAATGGTGAATTAAAAGAAATTAACAGAAGATTTCAAAAGATGGCTCAAGCAGACAAAATAAAGTATTATAATAACATTCACAAAGAGCAGGAAATAGAAAACCAAAAGGGAAGAACACGCTTTACGTTTCTCAAGCTGAAAGAATTGAAGAAAAACTTTAAACCTTGTGTTGTGATAGTGTAGGATTCTACAGAGAAAATATTTAATGACTCAGGAAGAATCAAAAGAAGACGGAAGGAATACACAGGCTCATTATACTAGTTGGAGTTCAACCATTTCAAGGATAGCATGTGATCAGGAACTGTAATACTGAAGGAAGACGTCAAAGCTGCTTTGAAAACACTGGTGAAAAACAAGATCCAGGATTTTATCGAATGCCAATTGAGATATTTCAACAGATACAGCACTGGAAGTGCTCACTTATGTATGACAAGATATGTGGAGGACAGCTACCTAGCCAATTGACTGGAACAGATCAATATTCATGCCAATTCCAAGGAAAGATGACCCAATCAAATGCAGAAATTACTGAACAGTATCATTAATAAGACATGCAAGTAAAATTTTGTTAAAGATTATTCAAAAGTGACTACAACTGTGTATTGACAGGGAACTGCCAGAAATTCAAGCTAGATTCAGAAGAGGACATGGAACCACGGATTATCATTGCTGATATCGAACCGGTCTTGGCTGAAAGCAGAAAATACCAGGAAGATGTTTACATGTGTTTCATTGACTATGCAAAGGCATTCAGCCATGTGGATCGTAACAAATTATGGGTAGTATTACAGAAAATGGAAATTCCAAAACACTTGTGCTCATGAAGAATCTGTATATAGACCAAGAGGCAGTCATGCAAACAAAACAAAGGAACACTGCATGGTTTAAAGTCAGGAAAGATGTGCATCAGGGTTGTGTCCTTTCATCGTACCTTTTCAGTCTCTATGCTGAGCAAATAATCTGAGAAGCTGGACTGTATGAAGTAGAATGAGGCATCAGGATTGGAGGGAGACTCATTAACAACCTGTGTTATTCATATGACACAACCCTGCTTGCTGGAAGTGAAGAACTTTTGAAACCCTGTTGATGATCAGAGACCACAGTCTTCAGTGTGGATTACACCTTGAAATCAAGAAAAGAAAAATTCTCACAACTGGACCAGTAAGCAACATCTTGATAGGTGAATAAAGGACTGAAGTTGTCGAGGACTTCGTTTTACTTGTCTCCACAATCACTACCCATGGAAGCCGCAGTCAAGATATCAAAGGCCACATGGCATTGTGAAGATCCACCACAAAGGACCTCCTCAAAGTGTTAAAAAGTAAAGAAGTCTCCTTGAAGACTAAGGTATGCCTGACCGAAGCCATGGTATTTTCAATCACATCATATGTATGTGAAAGCTGGACAGTGAATGAGGAAGACAGATGAAGAATTGACGTGTTTGAATTACAGCATTGAAGAAGAATATTGAACATACCATGGACTGCCAGAAGAACAAACAGATCTGTTCTGGAAGAACTACAACCAGCATGCTCCTTGGAAGCAAAGATGTCGACAGTCTGTCTTACATACTTCAGACTTGTTGTCAGGAGGGGTCAGTCCCTGGACATGGACATCATGCTTGGTAGAGTGGAAGGTCAGCACAAAAGAAGAACGTCAACAAGACAGATTGACCCAAGTGGCTGCAACAATGGGCTTCAGTACAAAAATGGTTTGGGGGATGGCACAAGACTGGGCATCATTTCATTCTATTGTCCATAGGGTCACCATGAGTTAGAACCTACTTGACAACACCTAACAACAACAACAACATAGCCCAAACTTGATTCTATAACAATACTAAACTATTTAAATTTACCTAAAATATATTAGGAAGTTTTACTTGTTGGTGTATTTCCTAAATACTGTTTTTTCCTACTTAGAAAATATTTCTACCCTTCCTTATCTCCTATTTATCCTCCAAGATTTAGCTCAGATGCTTCAGAAATCTCTTTCAGTCATCTATACAGAGTTAAGTTCCCTGCCTTTGTAATCCTGAAGTGTAGCGTTTCTCATACAATGTTAAAAATGATCTGCTCCCATGTCCCTACTGCTGCAATCACTTTGAGAACAGGAAGCAAGTGTTTTTCACATTTGTGTATCTTGTTGTTAGTTGCTACTGAGTCAATTCTGACTCACGTATGTTCTGACTAGCATTTATCAAGTCAGTACTCAATAAATATTTGTTTTCCTTTCTCTCACCCCAGCCTCATAGCGCATCATAAGGCCTGTAGAATGTGTTCTCAGTAAATATTTGGTTAATACAAATGATAGATTTGGCAGTTGATTTAATAAAATTAAGAAAAACAGAACTTGTTAAAATAACTGTTTTTTTTTAAGAGAGTGACCAGGTGGATGGTGATACCATTAAAGGAGAATGGAAACAGAAACAGGAGTGAATTTCAAGATAAAGATAATACATTACATTAGCATGAGTTGGTTTGGGAGAGCATTAGAAGAAGTCGCTTCACAGGAGATACTTGATCAGGTCAGCAATTCTGGAGACCACTGTAGATGAGAGGAATTCATATAGAAATGTAGCAAGGATTACTCACACAGAAAGTGCTGAGGGAGCAGTTAAGACAGAGAAGGAAAGAATCTTCACGAAAGTCTCCCCCTAGGGAGAAGGTAATAGAAGAGTTCCCAGCAAAAATCGCAGTAAAAGACTCCTAAAAGCAAGAAACCAATCAGGCTAACATATTATGAAGGCTAAGAGAGAAGAAATTATAATAATCAATTACTGTGAAGTGGTCTAGTAAGAAACCAGAATGCTGAAAAGAGAAAAAGCGGTTAAATCTGAAAAATTAATTGTCTTAATGTCTGTTAAAATAAACTGCTTTTTTCTAGCAGTTTATCACAGAAGGGAAAAGAGAGGAAGTAGTAATGTAAGTGGAATAGTGAAAATTTTTGGTTTTGTTGTTTAATTGCAAGAAAAAAGTACATGCTCACTGGAAGAAATTAAGACATTCAAAAGTATATAAATTAAAATGGAAAAATTTTCTCAATTACCCTGTTTTCCATGTTTGCTCTCTGATTTGGTGTTTGTCCATGCAGAACTTGTAAAATATTTTGTATAGTTCTCTTTTTTCAAAAAATTAAATTACATTATACATTTTGTTACTGCCAATTTTTTTTTAATTGCTTAATAGCATGTTGTAAAGTTTCTGTACCTTAGTGTAGAGAGCTACCTCATTTTCAATGGCTGAATAGTATTCCTGGTGATGGATATATCATAGTTGGTGTTGCCATTCTCCTACTCAATGATATTTGCCTCAAATTTTTTAGTATTACAGACAACTGTGCAGTGACCATCCTTTAACAAATATTCTCATGCTGTTATACATGTTTTTTCTGTAGGCTTGATTCTTAAAGGTAGAATTGTCAGAAGGGTAGGTACGTTTTTATTTTAGTCATATGTTGAGACATAACCCACAAACAGGCTGTACTTATTTGCAGTTCTTCTAATAGTATGTGAAAATACTCTTTTCCCCACACATTTATTGACATTGACAGTTATTATACTTTTCCACTTAATGGAAAAAGTTTTGATTTTAGATTTCTGTTCTTTGTGGCCAGTCTGATATTGTTTGTAATCCTAGGGAAACAATCGAGGGAAGAGGAGATTAAGTTATAAGAAAGGAGATGATTGGCAGGCTATAGTCTCAGAGGACTTGAGTCACAATGGTATCAAGAGTATGAATCAAAGGTATAATTTTCTCTTGAGACCCTGAGAAGAATAGTAGATGGGTGAAGATAAATGCAAATGAAGGAAGAATTTTCTTATTATTATTATATAGTCATCTTTATTTCACAGAAATTAGAAGCCAGGTTCCCTGTTGAGAAGGGAAATTACCGATAGAGCTTTGAATACATGTACATAAAATCCTCTGCATAAAATGGGGTATAGAAGTAGGAAGCAGCCAGTATTGGGAGCCATCAGTATTCACTAATAAAGTGACAGTGGAATAATTTTTAGGGAAGCAGTGGTCTTGGTCACATGCATTTTTCTATAGGAACAAGTAGAGATATAGAAATAGCTGAATTTAAAGTTCTGGGTTAAGGTAAATTTACATTACATTTGCAGTGAGGTAATTTTATTCTCCCTGTTTTACTGTCCCATGAATGGAAGTTATGTAACCTAAGGCACACATCAGCTGGTAGATCTGAATGGAAGAGTGTGTTAGTCATTTAGTGTTGCTATAAGGGAAATACCACAAGTGGATGCCTTTAACAAAGAGAAATTTATTTTCTCACTGTAAAGTAGGCCATAAGTCCAAGTTCAGAGCATCAGCTCCAAGGGAAGTCTTTTCCTGTCTGTCAGCTCTGGAAGGAAGTCCTTCTTGCCAGCCTTCTCCAGGACTAGACGCTTCTCTGTGCGGGAACCCTGAATGTAAAGGACGCTCTCTGCTCCCAGCACTGTTTTCTTGCATGTATGAGGTTCTTCTGTCAGAGCTGTGTTCCCTTTTATCTCTTGTAAAATAAAAGGTAGTGCAGTCCACACCCCCGGGAACTTGCTTTACAAGGATGTGACCTTAGTAAGTGTTAAAATTGCACTCTAATCCGCCATTCTTGTCTCATTAACCAGAGGCAGAAATTAGAATTTACTACACACAGGAAAATTACAATCATAAAGTGGAGGACAACCACATAGTGCTGGGAATCATGGTCTAACCAAGTTGACACAGGTTTTAGGGGATCCCTGAGTTTTGGTAAAATCAAAAGTAGAATCACATAAAGCCATATTGCTAATAGTTGCTGTTTCTTCATATCACTGATCATTAAGCTGTTTAACTTCTTGATTTTTATTGATAAATTACGAGTTGAGCAAATATTACTAAAAATTCTGACAGACAAAACCAGAAGCCCAATGACTTTGACAGGTTTATGTGATTGGAATCCTGGTCTGGAGATAGCATGGATTAGTAATGTATTCAGTATTCTATTTAGCTTATTCTTGTTTAGAGTTTATCTCTGCTTCTGGGGAGTTTAGACATCTCAATTTTTAGAATCTTGGTTTTAGAGTAGCTTCCTGTATCTGTTTCCAGGTCTTCTAACTTTAATTTTCACTTTGCTTATGGGCATGGAGAAGACCAAAGTGCCATGAATCTGTGGAAAAGGAAATGACTGGTAGAAGAGGAGGGATATACTCATCAGAATATTTCTTCTTAATAAAGGTGGTCACATGAACAGATACATGCACACGAGTGTTTATTGCAGCACTGTCCACAATAGCAAAAATATGGAAGCAACCTAGATGTGTATCAGCCGGTGAATGGATAAATAAACTATGGTACGTCTACTCAGTGGAACACTGTGTAATGCTAAAGAACAATGATGATTTTAGGAAGCATCTCATAACCTGGTTTTGACTGGAAGGCATTATGCTGAGTGAAATCTGTCTCTGGCAAAATGACAAATGTTGTATGAGACCCCTGCTTTAAGGATTTAAAAGTAGACTTATGCACAGAAGGAAAGACTCTGATAGCTACAAGGGTGGGAAGGGAAGAAGGAAAGGGTTGCTTGTAGTTTAGATAGTCAATAGGAATTTGGTTAGGTGAAAGTAATGACAGTACACAGTAGAAAGTGTTATCAGCTTCACTGGACTCTACCACAAACTGAAAGATTTTCTGAACTCAACCTGTTATTTCAGAGGACAGAGTAATAGGCACAGGGGTCTAGAGTCCATGTGTTTAAGGGGTATTGAGGTGACTTGGCATAACTAGTCTAATGCTAAGAGAGTCTTCTGCATTCCATGTTGCTGAGTGGCGTCCGAAGTCTTAAAAGCTAGCAAGCTGCCATCTGAGGTACACTAAGTGGTCTCAACCTATCTGGAAAAGATGATCATCAGGAACAACAAAGATATGAGAGAAAAAGAGCCCAAGAGAGAAAAGGACCCATATGAATGGAAAACTGTATCAACATGAGACCAGAAGAACCAAATGGTGACTGGCCACCACCAAAGTCAGCTGTGATGGGGGCACAGTGTAGAGTCTCTGAGTCAACATGAGAAAAAGAGATGTGCAGCCCAGGAATTCTCCTAAAAGACCTGAATTGATGTTCTGACAGTCTGGAGGGTCCCATGGGAACATGGCTTCTAGACCTCCTGCTGTACGTTACCAGAAACAGAACAGACTGGACTTGAGGACACAGTGTGGCCATATGGTGTGCATACTTTATGTTTCCGTGCATTTATAGGAGATTGTCCTACTGGTCTCTTCCTAGATGGGAGAGAAGAGGTGGAGAGGGGGAGACAGGTGCCTGTTTAGAGAAGACTAGATATATAGATATATAGAGTGAAAAGGAGGAGTGTGCTATTACTGAGTGGGGAGAGCAGAGGGAGCTACAGGTGGGCATGCAAAACTGATTTGGATTGTATACTTTCACTTAATCACAATTAAATAAAGAAAGAATATTTCTTACTGATATAAGTGTCATAAAAGGAAATGTCCTAAAGATGGGAATACGTTTTCACTCCTGATCAAGGGCCGGGGAGGGAGGAAGCATGTGTATGAATGTCCATTTTCTTTAAAATGCCTTTTTCTCCATATTTGCCTCTTTGACTTCTTATGGAATCATGTGAGGCAAGAATTCACTTCTTCCATATGCACTGTTGCACCATTCCATATATACTCTGGGTATGCAATAAGTGCTGTAAGAATTGAAAATGAGAAACACAAGTGCATTTTGAGGTAAATTGGTGGTATTTTAATTTCTAATGTTCATTTTAGTATAATAGTTAAGGGCTAGGCTGCTAACCAAAAGGTCAGTGGTTCAAATTTACCAGCTATTCCTTGGAAATACCATGGGGCAGTTCTACTCTGTTCTGTAGGGTCACTATGAGTCAAAACTGACTTAGCAACACCTAACAACAATGTTCACTTTTAGTACCTGGAAAGCATTTTAGAAATACAAGACTTGTCTTTGAATACTTTTTTCTTTATACATATATCCTGGTCCTAAATCCCACTCAGTGACTTTTTTAGCAGTTTCAAAGATCTGAGTATGATCTCCTGAACTCCAAAGGTAAGCTTTTTGAAGATAAATACCATTTCTTCTGCTCAACTGCTGTGACAGGACACAAAGTAGATCTTCAGTAAATTGCTTATATTCTACTTTAATAAAAAGTAAGAAAATGAAGGTTGCCATTGCCATGAATTGCATTTTGATGCATGCTGAATTTAAACTCCTTTGTGTGAGCTGGTCTCCTTCCATGCTCTCTGCAGCTCATTCATGTTTGTCCTTTTCAGTTTATTGAAGTTGAAACGTGACGACTGGGTGCTTGGAACAACACCATCCATCAAAAAGTCCCAAGAATCCCCTCACAGTGGAGAGAATAGGAGGGGGAAGAAAACAGTTGAGTTTCAGTCAGACTTGGAAGATGATGCCCTGTGGACATGTCAAATGAAGGATACATGTAGACCCCAAAGAGGTAAGCTGTGGGAGCAAAATGAGAAGTTCTTGGGAACAAGTTATTGCTGTTGGCTGGTGGCTGCTGGCCAACAGACTCCAGATGATACCCTGAAACTCCAGCCAAAAATTAAATATGTTATAAACTGACATATGCCTGCAAGGCCATAGGTAGCACATCTACTAGATCAGGAAATTGCATCTGCATTTCTCTTAGAATACTGGTATAAGAAACCGTATCCAATTTGTTGTTATTTATTCAAGCTTTAAACTAAGAATTATTCAGCAGTGAATGTGGTCAAGACACAAAATGATGTTCATAGTGAGCAAAGAGGACAAGAAAGTGAGCATAAGCTGTCCTGGAAAGTAACCCTAATGTCTGTGATCAGCCCTTAATTAACGGGAAATATAAGAGAGTTGAGTAGAGGCTATGGGTAACTCCACATTATGACTAAAATGAAACCTCAAAAGTCTTAGACGTATATTTTCTTGGAGTCTTTCAAATGCCAGTAATACTTCCTATTTTATGTCACAGGTATTTTAAAAGAAATCAGTTATAGACAACCGTAAGAAATGTTGAGTAATTTGGTCACACTGAATTGTTTTCCCGTTGTTCCCAGAGTAACTTTTGGATTAATCTATCCTGGTATCCTTCAGGGAAAGACTGAAACAGAATGGAGCAAATCTGAGCTTCACTGTACTGAAGAGAGATGTATAAGAACCTAAGAACTAAAAAACGTCTGAGCCTCTACTGCCAGCACCTTTCATAGCCATCTTTCTTTCTTGTCACCACCATTAACCCTGATTTTTTTCTTTTGACCTCTTTTTCCACTGGGCTAGCAACTTGCCACCTTTCTTACTAAGCAACCAACATTTTAAACCCTTTCTAGTCTAGCCACTCTCACGTTATTTGAGAATTGGACAGTGCTTGTGAAAAGGTCTTGCAAACCTGCCTCTCCCTGCATTTCCTCACCTGTTGCCAGCTTTGTCATGGTTTTGGGTTTTATTTATGATGAATTTAGAAAGTGTTAATCCTCTTCGAGATAACCAAGAGATGACTAATTGGTCTCAACTTCAGAAGGGAGACTATTCACAACTTGAAACAAAGGCAGAAGTATATTTTGTTTGACATAAGGGAAAAGTCCTATAGACTTGCATTGCTTTTGAACAGCTTGCCAAGTTTAGAAACTTCTTTTTAGACTTGGCTACCAAAGATAAAAATGAAGTCAAGAAGATTTACTGTATGAGATAAATTTTCTTTACTTTGTTCTCTAATAGTCCTTCAGAGATAGAAAGCCTTAACTTCAGCTGCCTCTGTCCTGAGTCATTGCACTTTGGAGAGTGGAAAACTAGTCAAAATAGTGTGATGGTTACAGTGCAGTGCTTAACATAGCCTTCTGTTGACTTGTCAACAAATTTGTGCTGTGTGTCAGCACTAAAATAAAATGGAAAAAATGAGAGACACATAGTATAATAGCAAAAGGACAAATAACTTATGTTATTGGTTAAGACCACAACAGCATTAGAAAGCAGCAATTTAAAAGGCACTTTGGGAAAGGTGTCATCAGGCCAGCCCTTGCTATATGTGGAGGTTAATCTCTCCTGGGCCCAGCTGCAGAAGCCAGAAGCCTGGAAAGGGCTTATGTCCAAAAAAATCAATTTCTAATTTGAAACAAAATCATTTTTGACTAACAGGGGTTCAGAACCCATTACTTTTTGCTGTATAGCCTGCTGACATTTCAGCACTTTCTGTTGTGCGCAGTGAATCCTAATAGTCATTTTATAATGTTGCTATACCAATCAATTTAACCAAGAGAAAGCTGTTACAATTCTGAAAAGTATTCAGGAATGGTTTTCACTCACGGTGTTTTTTTTTTATTAGTTCCCCTACCCACCCCCATACACTTCTTTATTTTTTTTGCAGGGGTGGAAGGTTGTAGTGCTGCAATAAAAAATGGAAACTGTTTCATCTTTTTAAAAGTTTCTATTTTAAGGTAGCCAACGGAAATGACTTTCTTTTCTATGCATTGCATTTTTCTCTTCTTTTATTCTAGTATAGAGCCATTAGCAAAATTATGGTGTACCTGATAATTGAAGGAGCTGAAACTATCCCTTTGAGCCAGTCTACCTGTGGTAGAGCTGTGTACACAAAGTACATTATAGGGCAAAATTATTACATTGGCATTTGCTGTGGCACCCAACCAAAGTGAGAAATAAACTTTACAAGGTGTGCTATATTAGTTTGGACACCCTGTTTATCATAAGGCCAATGACCTAGCTCTAATTGCCCAAATTATACTGCTCACTTTAGTGCCTCCTTAATTGCTTGCCCCTCTTCAGTGTGTCTGAATTTTTTTAATATACTTTTCTTCCATTTTCATCCTTGTTTCCTTTGTTGTTGTCCTTTAGGCATTAAGTACTGTATAGGACATTTGCTGCAGGACCATTAATCTTTATTGCCAGTCTATTACTCCTTTACGTCTCCTATCCTCCTCACCATTCTGTCAACTTTATCAAAGCTAAACACTTAGAAAAATTTTAAAAAACTCCTGACTCTACCTGACTCTTGTCTTAACAAACACCCTTGTATTAGCAAGTATACACAGTATTTACAGAATTGTTGTTAAACTATAAATTGTTTTTCATTCGTCAATAGTTGGTGTATTTTGGTTGTTCTTTTGAGCTCTTGGAATAGCGAAGTATTATGTTATGGCATCTAAACTTTGGTTAAAGACTTTTAAACCAAAGGCATAAATCTGGATGGATTTAATCTTCATTTTCTTTTCTCCTCTCTAGGCATCAGCACTCTTATTCTCTCCCAGTTTGCCTAGACCCTGCCCTTCCTGAGAAATCATAATTCTGTTTCATAAGGATCCTCAATGTTGAAGGCATTTTTTACCTTTTATGTTGATGGACTAGCAGAGGCTGTGAGACCATGAAAAAACAACGTGTTAGCCCTTAGGGCTTGACACTGGCCTTCTTAAATCACACTACAAAACCATTCCAAAACACTCTACTGCATTTAAAGCTTCCCAGGAGTTTTTTTCTCTCTTTCATGATCTCTGAATCTCGTAGAGAAGACCTGGAGTACATTGGATTTACCTAATGATACTGACCATGACCTTCATTTTGTCTTTTTGATTTTTTTATATAATCTTGTATGTAAAGCCATTGTTGTTGATTAAGGCACCCTGAGTGACCCCAAAGCAGATTTTCCTTTTAAATGAAGAAGGTTTTTATGTTAACCTAAGTGAAGTGAGGAGTAATCTCTGAAGCTCTTCTAAGTGATCTGTTTTTGCAATAATGTGAACACCATTTATAGCCCTAGGTGGAGACGTGGTTAACGAAATGAACAAGTTGGAGTAGCCAAATTACAGAAATCATTTCCATTTTGTATCTAAGGAGCATTTACTTATGTTTCTTTTATTATCATCATCATTATATATTTAATCCTAAGAAGAAGTACAAGATTTTACTTTTGGTATCTAAAACTATGAGCTGAAAAATTTGTTAAAAGTTGGTGCCTTTCACGGCGGTTGATGGTCCAGGGGCCTCAGAGTTCCCCTGGGAGCATGGCTTCTGGCCCTAATGCTGCCCCTGTCCATAAATAATAATGGAGGTCAACTCTTTGGACAGGAATGGCTTGGACTTGGCGACACATATGTGCACTTTATGGTTCTATGCATCTATAGGATGTCATCCTGCTGACCTCTTACTGGAAGCGGGGGAGTGGGTGGAGAGGAGAGGATAAGAGATTGTTCGGAGGATAATGCATGTATGGAGCGGAGGGGAAGAGTGTGCTGTCACTGGGCAGGGAGAGCAGTGGGAGTTCCATATAGGTAGGCATGCAAATTTTGTGGGAATGTACATTTTCATTAAATCATTAAAAAAAAAAAAAAAGTTGGTGCCTTTCATTCAACAAAGTCTAGTACCTATTCCTGGTAAAAATTCTCAGTAAAATAGATATAGAAGGGAAATTTCTGAATATAACAAAGAGCATCTATGCAAAACCAGCAGCCAGTATTGTCCATAATGGAGAGAGGCTGAAAACATTCTCCTTGAGAACAAGAACAAGGATGCCCTTTATCACCACTACTATTTAACAGTGTGCTGAAAGTCCTGCCTAGAGCATTAAAGTAAGAAAAAGAAATAAAGGGCATACAAATTGGTAATGTAGAAGTTAAAATATCCCCATTTGCAGACAATATGATAGTGTACATAGAAAACACAAAAAATTCCACAGAAAAACTGCTGGAACTAATAGATTCAGCAGAGTGGTAAGATACAAGATAAACATACAAAAATCAGTTGGATTCCAATACACCAATAAAGAGAAAAATGAAAAGGAAGTCAGGAACACAATACTGTTTATAATAGCCCATTAAAAAAGAAAGAAAAAGGAATAAATCTAACCAGGGATGTAAAAGACCTCTGCCAAGAAAACTACAAAACACAACTGCAGGAAACCAAAACACATCTACAAAAATGTAAAAATGTACCATGCTCGTGGATAGGTAGACTTAACATTGTGAAAGTGATAATTCTACTGCAAGCAATTTACAAATACAGTGCAATCCCACTCCACATACCAAAGGATTCTTTAAAAAGATGGAATAAATTATCATTAACTTTATATGGAAAGAGAGGAAGCCCTGTATAAGTAAAGTATAGTGAGAAAGAAGAGTAAAGTAGGAAGACTCTCAGTACCTGACCTCAGGACCTATTTATACTGGTGTGGCAGTCAAAACAGCCTGGTATTGGTACAATGACAAATACATTGACTAATGGAACAAAATTGAGAACCCAGATGTAAATCTATCCACCTAAGGTCAGCTGATCTTTGACAAGGGCCTAAAGAAGTTCATCAAATGGAGAGAAAACAGTGTTTTAACAAATGGTGCTGGCAAAACTGGATGTTCATCTGCAAAAAAATGAAACAGGACACATATCTCACACCATATACAAAAACTAATTCAGAATGGATCAAAGATTTAAATATGAAGCCCCAAACTATAAAATTTATAGAAGAAGAAGTAGGATCAACTCCAGGAGCTCTAACACAAGGCATTAATAGGATACAAGGCATAAACTAACAACACACAAACTACAGAAGATAAGCTGGATGATTGAGATCTTCTAAAAATTAAACGCTTGTGTTCATCAACAGATTTCACCAAAAGAATAAAAAGAGAACAGACTGAGAAAAAATTATGGCTATTATAAATCAGACAAAGGTCTGTTCTCTAAAATCTGCAAGAAAATCCAACACCTCTACACAAAAAGACAAATAATCCAATTTAAAAATGGGCAAAGGTAATGAACACACACTTCACCAAAGAAGACATTCAAGTGGCCAACAGACACATGAAGAAATGCTCACAATCACTATCCATTAGAGAAATGCAAATCAAAACCACAATGAAGATACCATTTCATCGAGGCACTACTGTCAGGAATAGAAAAAAACAAAAGTAGAAAATAGCAAATGTTGGAGAGGCTACAGGGATAATGGAACTGTTATGCAATGCTGGTGTGAATGCAAAATGATACAACTATTTTGGAAACTAATGTGGCAGTTCCTTAGAAAGTTAAAGATACAAATACTGTAGGATCCAACACCCCCACTCCTATGAATATGTCCTGGAGAAATAAGAGTAATCATGCAAATAGACATATTGAATACCCATGTTCTCTGCGGCATTGTTCACAATAGCCAAAAGCTGGAAACAATCTAGATGCCCATCAACAGATGAATAGATAAACAAATTGTGGTAAATACACACAACAGAATATTATGCAACAACGGAGAACAACAATGAATCTGTAAAGCATCATATAACCTGGTGGAAACTGGAGGGCATTATGCTGATACAATAAGTCAATCACAAAAGAACAAATATTGTATAAGACTGCTAGTGTAAAAACTCATGAAAATGTTTACAGACAAAAAGAAGCCATCTTTGAAGGTTACCAGAGAAGGGAGAGTAGGGGTGGAAGACACTTATAGACAATAGGTGTTAACTGTGGTGAAGGGTAAGACAGTATACAATACTGGGAAAGCCTGCACAACTTATACAAGGCAAGGTCATGGAAGCTTCATAGACACATCTAAACTTCCTGAGGGACCAGTTTGCTAGGCTGTTGGCTGTGTGGTCTATGGGCTTGCGGAACATGTAGCTCAGTTAGTAGTATAACATAGTTTAGAAAGAAACTGTTCTACATTCTACTTTGGTGAGTGGGGTCTGAGGTCTTAAAAGCCTGTGAGCAGCCATCTAGGATACTCCACTGGTCTTACCCCTTCAGGAGCAAGGAATAATAAAGAAAGCTAAAGATACAAGGAAAGAATAACCCAGAGGTCTAATAGACCACATCTATAGTTGCCCCACCGGACTGAGTCCAGTACAACTAGATGACACCCAGCTACCAACATTAAGTGCTGTGTCCCCAGCAGAGGGTCCTGGACAGAGCTAGAGAAAAATGTAGAACAAAATTCTAACCTAAAAATAAAGACCAGATTTGCTGGCCTGACAGAGACTAGGGAAACTCTGAGAGTATAGCCCCAGGATACCCTTTCAGCTCAGTAATGAAGGCTTTTCTGAAGTTCACTCTCTAGCCAAAGATTAGAGAGACCTATAAAACCAAATGAGACTAAGGGTATTCCAGCCCAGGGGCAAGAACTAGAAAGCAGAAGAGGACAGGAAAGCTGGTAATAGGGAACCCAAGTTTGAAAAGGGAGATTATCGCCCTGTTGTGTGGTTGTTAACCAGTGTTTTAAAACAATCTGTGTACTATTTAATGAGATACTACTGCTGTAAACCTTCAACTAAAGTACAATAAAAATAAAAAGTTGATTCCTTTATCAACAAAACACAGAAGTCAAGCATAATACATGGCTATGAATATGCCCTGACATGTAGAATAAATTGCCCTGACCAGAGCACTCAGAAAAGGGATGCAAATGCAAGAGACCAGCTTATGAGTTAAAGCTCCCACATATGAAATGTTGTCACATGAACCAGAGGGTCTGCATTTCTCATCCTGAAGAATGGAAAGAAACATAGTATCTCAACATAATGTACAGTTTACTTATTATATATATTTATTTATGTAAGCTCCGTATGTTCATTGATATATCCCATCTCCTGGAACATTGCTTAACAGGTGATAGGAGATGATTGTATTTGTTGAATGAATTAGCATAACCATGTGTATATTGATTCTTCCTTCTGTGTCTTTGTCCCATTTTCCCAGATAAGGACCTAATCAATTAGACCTTTTGAGCTCAGTCCCTTCAATTGTTTAGTGATTTAAACAGTGTATGTGCTTGTCCCTTCAAAGTCCTTATGCTGATTAATTGGTAACATCAACGACAAATCGGTGGAATGGGGTCTTAAAAAGAACACTGCCTTGGGGTCCAGAAAACTATGGCAGTTCTTTTCATTTCTTTTTATTTGAATTGAGGTTTAATTTACATACCATAAAATGGCACAGGTCATAAGTGTACAGTATGATGAACTTTGACAGTTGTGTATACCAGTGTAACCACCCCCCCATTAAGATGTATTCACTGTACTGAAAGTTATTTAATACTCCTTCCAGCCAATCCCCAATGTCTACCACAGAGGCTGGTATCTATCACTGTAGATTAGTACTCCTTTGAAATGTTGGGCTGAATTTAGAAAACCTGTTAGCTTATGATGTAGTCCAGTTAGGCTGACATGCCTTCTACTGCATGCTATCACTCTCTTTACCTAACTGAATTCCTGCCAACTATCTAATCTATGAATAACCCCCACCCTTTTAGCTATCAAAGAGGATTTTCTTCAGAGCCTAACTCCTTTCTTAAGTCTTTATAATAATGGTCTCCTATATTATTTATTCTTTTGCAGCAGACTGATTTCACTCAGCATAATGTCTTCCAGTTGATTCCAGGTCGTGAGATATTTCCTAAAATCATCATTGTTCTTTATCATTGCATAGTTTTCCATTGTGTACATACACCCTAGTTTATTTATCTGTTCATCACTTGATGGTCACCTAGGTTAATTCCATCTTTTTGCTATTGTGGATAGTGCTGCAATAAACATTTCTGTGCATGTATATGTTTGTATGACAGCCCTTATTTCTGTAGGATATATTCCAAGCAGTGTGATTGCTGGATCATATGGTATTTGTATTTTTAGCTTTTTAAGAAAGCACCAAATTGTTTTCCAAAGAGGGTGTACCATTTTACATTCCCACCAGCAGTGCAGAAGAATTCCAGACTCTCCACAGCCTCTCCAACATTTGTTGTTCTGAGTTTTTTGAATTATTACCAACCTTGTTGGGGTGAGATGGTATCTCATTGTAGTTTTGGTTTGGGTTTCTGTAATGGCTAATGATCATGAGCATTTCCTCATGGATCTTTTGGCCATCTGAATGTCTATTTTGGTGAAGTGTCTGTCAATATCCTTTGACCATTGCTTCATTGGGTTATTAGTCTTTTTCTTGTTGATATTTTGCAGTATCTTGTACACTATGGAAGTTAGATGTTGATCCCATAAGTAGTTGCCAAATATTTTTCCCATTCTGTAGGCAGTCATTTTACACTTTCAATAAAGTCTTTGCATGAGCATGAGTGTTTAATTTTTAGTAGTTCCTGTTTATTTCTTCTTATGCTGTCTGTACACTGTTAGTAAGAGTTTGTAGTCTGTTTAAGCCATATATTAGAACTTCCACTGCTGTCCCTCTTTCTTCTTCTGTAATCTTTATCATTTTAGACTTGATTATATATATATCTTTGATCTGTTATGATTTAGTGTTTGTGGAAGGTGTGAGATATGAGTCTTGCGTCAGTTTTTTGCAGATGGATATTAAATTTGCCAGCATCGTTTGTTAAAGAGTGTTTTTCCGCAGTTCATGACGTTTGGGCTTTTTTCAAGTATCAGCTGTTCATAGATGGATGGTGTCATTTCTGGATTCTCTGTTCTGTTCCATTGGTCTAAGTATCTGTTTTTCTAGCAGTACCAGGATGTTTTGACTATGGAGGCAGTGCAATAGATTCTAAGATTGGGTAGGGTGAGGCCTCCCACTGTGTTCCTCTTTTTCAGTAATGCTTTACTTATCTGGGGTTTCTTCCCTTTCCAAACAAATTTGGTGATTTGTTTCTCCAATTTATTAAAAAATGACATTGAAATTTGGATTGGGATTGCATTGTATATGTAGATCGCTTTGGGTAGAATAGACATTTTCACGAGGTTAGTCTTCCTATCTGTGAGCAAGGTAGGTTTCTCTACTTTTGTCAGTCTCTTTTGACTTCTTGCAATAGGGTCTTGTAATTTTCTTTGCATAGGTCTCTTACATCTCTAGTTAGATTTATTCCTAGGTATTTTATCATCTTGGGCACTACTATAAATGGGACTGACTTGGTGATTCCTCTTTGATGATCTCTTTGTTGGTATAAAGGAATCCTACTGATTTATTTATGTTTGTCTTATATCCTGATACTTCGCTGAACTCTTCTTTTAGTTCCAGTAGTTTATTTATGGATTCTCTAGGGTTTTCTGTATATAAGATCATATCATCTGCATATACATATACTTCTTCTGACTTCTGAGCACTGCTTTTGCTGTATCCCATAGGTTCTGGTAAGATGTGTTTTCTTTCTCATTTAATTCCATGAATTTCTTTACTGCATCTTTGATTTCCTTTATAGCCCGTGAATTTTTGAGCTAGGTGTTGTTCACTTTCCATGAGTTTGAATTTCTACCGTGTTTTTTTCTGGTATTGATTTCAACTTTTATGACTTTATGGTCTGAGAAGATGTTTTGTAGTATTTCAGTTGTTTGGATTTTGTTGAGACTTGCTTTATGGCCTAATACATGGTCTATTCTGGAGAATATTCCATGTGCATCAGAAAAGAAGGCATACTTGTCTGTTGCTGGATAGAGAGTTCTGTATATGTCTGTGAGGCTGAGTTCATTGACTGTCACAATAAAATCTTCTGTATCTTGATTGAGCTTTATTCTGGATGATCTGTCCAATACTGAAAGTGGAGAGTTGAAGCCTTGTGCTAGCATTGTGGAGTAATCTGTCTCATTTTTCGACGTTGTTAGCATTTGTTTGATGTATTTAGGTGCTCTG
This sequence comes from Heterohyrax brucei, assembly GCA_028571685.1. Lineage (NCBI taxonomy): Eukaryota > Metazoa > Chordata > Mammalia > Hyracoidea > Procaviidae > Heterohyrax > Heterohyrax brucei. Next base: position 46,914,229 of record CM053152.1, read on the forward strand.
ATATTGGCTACATGAATATTTAATATTGTTATGCCCTCCATATATATTGAACCTTTAAGCAATAAATAGTGACCATCCTTGTCCACTATGGTGGATTTTACTTTAAAATCTATTTTATCTGAGATTAGTATTGCTGCTCTTACTCTTCGCATCTTGTTAGCTTGACATACATTTTTCCATCCTTTGATTTTCAGTTTGTTCATATCTTTGAGTCTACAGTGTTTTCCTTGTAAGCACAATATAGACAGATTGTATTTTGTGATCCAAACTGTTCCTTTCTGTCTCTTTCTGGAGCATTCATTCAGTCTATTTATATTCAATGTAATTATTGGTAGATATGAATTTAGTGCTGTCCTTTTGGTGCCTTTGTTTTTGTGTTGTTGATAATTTCTTTGTTCCACTTAATGTTCTGTCAAAGTTATTTTTCTGTATGGGTTTTCTTTTCATCTTTTTCAATGCTGGTTTAGTATCTTTTGAGACTTCTATATTGTGTTTTTTGTTTTGATGTGTAGTATTGTTAGTTTGCTTTGCATCTACCCCATTATTCCCCCCAGTGTTCTAAGTTTAAACTAGTGTTTCTTTGTATCTCCTGACTTCTTCTTCGTCTGAATGGCCTGTAAATATGTTAATGTATCCCTCTTAATAGTGTAATGTTGTCATAATTTACATACTGAGATCACTGTTTCCCTACTTTTAATGGTTTAACTTTGATTGAGCTTTGTGACTTCCCTAACCAAGAAGAATTCTGGATGCTGTGTCCTGCATTGCATCATTGTATATGTGTCTGGTGGTACTGATTTTCTAAATGAAGAAGTTCCTTCAGTATTTCTTGTAATTTTGATTTGCTTTTTGCAAAGTCTCTAAACATCTGTTTGTCTGAGTGTCCTAGTGTCACCATCATGTATGAGAGAGTTTTTTTTATTGTGATTAAGTGAAAGTATACAATCCAAATTAAACTGAAATGCCTGCCTATCTGCAGATCCTTGTGCTCTTCTTGCCCAGTGAGAGCACACTTCTCCTTTTCATTCTATATATGTCCTGTCCCCTCCATTCTACCCTCTTCTCTCCTTTCTAGTAAGAGACCAGTAGGACAGCATCCTATAGTTGCACAGAGCTATAAAGTACACACGCCATGTGGTCACATGGTGTCCCCAAGTCCAGTTCATTCCTGTCCAAATAGTTGACCTCAGTAATGTTTTCTGGACAGGGGCAGCAGCAGGTCTAGGGGCCATGCTCTCAGGGAAACTCCGAAGCTACAGACCGTCAGTTGTGGTCTTTTGGTCGAATTCTTGAGGTGCACCCTTCTTTTTCTCGTGTTGCCACTGGGGCTAAACATTGTATGTCCCATCACGGTTGTCTCTGGTGGTAGCTGGGCACCATCTGGTTCTTCTGGTCACATGTTGATACAGTCACCTATTCACATGGATCCTTCTGTCTCCTGAGCTCTTTTTTCCTTGAGTCTTTGTTGTTCTTGGTGATCATGTGTTCCAGATGAGTTGGGACCATTTGGTATAGCTCAAATGGCAGCTTGCTAGCTTTTAAGACCCCAGTCACCACTCACCAATATGGGGTGCAGAACACTCTCTTAGCGATAGACTAGTTAAGCCAATTGGCCTTGATGTCCCCTAAGAACATGATCCTCAGACTCCCACCCCTGCTATTCTATCCTTGCGGTATTGGGTTCAGATCAGAAGAGTTTTCAGTTTATGTTGGAGTCCAGTTAAGTTGATCTTCTTTCTACTGTGTGCTGTCACTGCTTTCACCCAACCAAATCTCTATCAACTATCTATCTATGACCAGCTCTCGCCTCTCCTTCCCACTCTTGCAGCCATCAAAGAGTCTTCTGTATGTAAGCCTATTTTTAAGTCCTTATAGTGGGGTCTCATATAATATTAGACATTTTGCCACTGACTAATTTCACTCAGCATAATGTCTTCCAGTTGAAAGCAGGTTATGAGATACTTCCTAAAAATCATTATTGTTCTTTATCATTGCATAGTATTCCATTGAGTATATGTACCATAGTTTGTTTACTCATTCATCTGTTAATGGACACATGGGTTGATACCATCTTTTTGCTATTGTGGACTGTGCTGCAATAAATATTTGTGTGACAGCCTTTGTTTCTGTAGGATATATTCCGAGCCGTAGGATTACTGGATTAAATGGTATGTCTATTTCTAGCTTTTTAAGGAAGCACCAGATTGCTTCCCAAAGAGGGTTGTATCATTTTACAATCCCACCAGCAGTGGAGGAGAGTTTGAATCTCTCCAGCATTTGCTGTTTTGTGTTTTTTGGAACATGGCCAACCTTGTTGGGATGAGATGGTATCCCACTGTCATTTTGATTTGGATTTCTCTAATAGATGATAACTGTGAGCATCTTGTGTCTTTTGGCTGCCTGGGTGACCTCTTTACTGAAGTATCTATCTCCTTTGCCCATCACTTAAATAGGTTATTTACCTTTCTCTTGTTAACATTTTGGAGTATCTTATAAAGATTATGAAGATTAGATGCCAGTCTGACATGTAGTTGCCAAAGATTTTTTCCCATTCTGTGGGTGGTCTTTTAATTCTTTTAATAAAGTCTTTATTCTTAATAGTTCCCATTTATCTATTTTCTCTTCTGTTGGTTGTGCTTTGTCAGATTTTGATGTCTGTCTAAGCTGTGTATGAAAACTTCCATTGCTGACCCTCCCTGAATTTTTTTTGCATGATCTTCATCATTTAAGTTTGATATTTAGGTCTTTGATGCAATTTGAGTTAATTTTTCTGTAAGGTGTGAGATATGGGTCTAGTTTCAGTTTTTTGCAGATGTATATCCAGTTTTTCCAGCACCATTTGTTAAAGAGACTGTTTTTACCCCAGTTTACAATCTTGAGGTCTTTGTCAAATACCAGCTGTTCACAAGAGGATGGTGGCATCTCCGGGGTCTCACTTCTGTTCCATGTCTCTTTTTGTACCTGTACCAGACTGTTTTGACTACTGTGGCAGTGTAATAGTTTCTAAGGTCAGATAGTATGAGGCCTGCAACTGTTTTCCTCTGCTTCAGTAGTGCTTTGCTTATCTGGGGTTTCTTCCCTTTCCAAACAAAGTTGGTGATTTGTTTCTCTATCTCATTAAAAAAAAACTACACTGGAATTTGTATTGGGAGTCCGTTGTATTATGTAGATCACTTTGGGTACAACAGTCATTGTCACAATGTTAAGTCTTCCTATCCATAAGCAGGATAGGTTTCTCCATTTATGTAAGTCTCTCTTGGTTTCTTGCAGTATGATCTTGTAGTTCTCATTGTATAGGTCTCTTATTTCTCTAGTTAGATTTATTCCTAGGTATTTTATCTTCTTTGGGTATATAGTAAATAGTATTGGTTTTGTGATTTCTTCTTTGATGATCTCTTTGTTCGTATAAAGAAATGCTACTGATTTACTTAAGTTTATCTTATATCCTGTTACTTCGTTGAACTCTTCTATTAGTTCCAGTAGTTTACTTATATTGTTTAGGATTCTCTGCATATACAAGCATATCATCTGCAGGTAGGGAGATTTTTACCTCTTCTTTGCTGATGCAAATGCCCTCTATTTATTTGTTTGTCTTATCTAATTGCTCTGGCTAGAACTTCTAGTACAGTGTTGAACAGAAGTGGTGAGAGTGGACATCCTCGTCTAGTTCCTGTTCCCAAGGGGAATTCTTTCAGTCTCTCTCCATTCAGGATGATGTAGGCAGTTGGCTTTGCATTGATGCCCCTTGTTGCATTGAGGAATTTCACTTCTATTCCTATTTTGCTGAGAGTTTTTTGCATACATGGGTGTTGTACTTTGTTGAATACTTGTTCTGCATCAGTTGACAAAAATCAGGTGATTCGTACCTTTTGTGTTATTTATGTGATTGATCACATTAAGTGTTTTTCTCCTGTTGAATGTGATAGACAAGTTTGCAGGATATATAATTCTTGGTTGGATGGTTTTTCCCTTTAAGGCTTTATAAGTGTCATCCCATTGCCTTCATACCAGCATGGTTTTGGCTGAATAATCAGAGCTCAGTCTACAGATTCTCCTTTGTAAGTTTGTTTTGTTTAAGCCTAGCTACCTTTAAGAACCTCTCTTTTTGTTTCATTTTATTAAGCTTGATTATAATATGTCTTTGTGTCTTTTTTGGGGATCTACTAATTGCTTTTAAAAAAAAGTACAGCACCAAGTCTGTCTTAGAGTAGAAGCTCATCTGAAACATGCCCACCCTGAGTAACTCTGTCGTATTTGAAATACTGGTGACATAGCTTCCAGCATCACAGCAACACTCAAGCCACCGTGTTACAAAAAAACTAACAGACAAGTGGTGGCTTTTGTGATCCAAAAAAAAAAAAAAAAAAAACCAAACCCACTGCTGTCAAGTTGATTCTGGCTGTATGGGTCAGAGTGGAAATGCCGTGGGCTTCTGTGATAGTGACTGAAAAGATATTTATATCCTGTTGCCTCTGGATATTTCTTCTTCCCTCACATGTCACTCTTCTGTCTTACAGCAAGTTACAAATCCCTTTAACTTGTTTCTACTCCTATTTGTCCATTGAAATTTCACCTTATAACATGTAGAATTCTACCCAGACGATTGTGTTAGTAGTGAACTGCTTTCATATGCCTCAGTTCTCTCGTCCACTCTATTCTAAATTCTGCCATGATATTAATCTTTCCAAAGACCAGGCTAGTTTTCTTTTTTGTTGTTGTTTTGTTATATTTTTGAGGCCATGAAACATAATAGTTAAGAATTTGTAATACAGAGTCAAAGAGACTTTGACTGCCTTCAAAACACAGCTTAACTCTTAACAGTTGCATGGTATTGGATGTACTGCTTGACCTTGCAAAGTTTCAGCTTCTTTATCTATAAACTGAGGACAGTAATCTAATTTAAAGATTGTTGCATGGATTAATGAAATAATTCATGTAGAGAGATTTAAAGTGATTAGGAAGACACAAAGATAGTGATGTTCAATAAATATTTCCTGAATAAATTAAATATTTAGCCTTGAGCTTGTTAATACTTTTGCTAATGTAAGTTTCTCTGTCCTCCTGTTATGCTGCTTATTCTTTGTTATCTAAATTACACATCCTGCATTAAATCTTTCTTAATCCTACAGCCAGATGTGATCTCCCCCATCTCTGAATTCCTCACATTTTGTATACCGTTTATTGATGGTAGAGCATGATGGTGAAAACTCTTACATCAGATAGTCTGGATACATCATTACTAGCATTGTGACCTTGGACAGGTCATGTAGTCTTCTATGGTTGTTTTCCTTACCTATAAATTATATATAAAAATATTGTCTATTGCAGAGGTTTTTATGATGATAAAAATAATTTTGTCATAGAGCCATATTGTAGAGAGCTAGAGGAAGGAAGACAGTGAGTGAGGATTAACTGCATGAGCACAAAGGAACTTTTTGGAGTGAAGAAATGTTCTAAAATTTGATTATAAAAATAAAGTTTTTAGAACCTGAGTTATTGTGATTTTATAGCTATGTATTACATTCATTGCTATTTATAAAAATGTATGCTTAAAATGGATAAGTTACATCTCATCCAAGCCATTTTTCTTGAAAAGAGAGTATGTAGACAGAGCTTTAAAAAAGACCTAGCACATATTTTTCTCATATATTACCTTGTATTATTTATGTTTCTTTACTGGATTAGATATCCTTTTCTTATTCTTGCACCTTCCTTTACCTCCCCATAAACTATGCCTAAGACTAATCCTGGTGTTGACCCTTTACCGTAACTGGGGACTTAGTAAATGTTTACTGACTGATTGAATTCTATGGGCTTCTAGAGTTTATGTCTAGTATAAGTATGTACTTGTTGGGATTAATGGCCTTACAGGTTTGCATATGCAGCAAGAGCTGAATTGTGAATTTAAACAGCTAGTTATATTCTATACAAAATAGACAAGAATATAGCTTTTGGGTTCTATTCCATGTTTTTCTCACATTCTGTCAGTATCCCTCTCTTGTAGTCCTGGTTAGGACTGTTGGTAGTGGTAGCCAGGCACCACTGAGTTCTTCTGGTCTTCTGGTTTCAGGATATATGAGGCTGTGGTCCGTGTACACTGTTAGTCTTATAGACTGCTTTCTTTTCTAAATCTTTGCTTTGTTTCTTTCTTTCTTGTTCTGGGTAATAGAGACCAACAGTTGTATCATAGATGGCTATGTGTATGTCCACACCTACCTGTGTATACACATACCTATAGATTCATCTATCCGTGCCCAGCTGTATTCCCACATATTCATACCCATACACGTGTATATTTTGATTGTTGGTGTTGTCGCAAAATAATATTTCTCATATTTTTTATCAAAAATGCACTTTTGTCTTGTGCAGTTATTAGGGATATAGTTTACCTGGCCAAGCTGTGTACACTTCATCCACATTCAATGCTGCCTTTCCCATCACCAAAGACAACAAGTGTCTACATTCTCAGGAGTATATTCCCTTCCCCCATTTCACATTCCTGAACTTAAAAAGTCCATACTCATTGGACCAGTTGAGACTAAAGAACTCTTCAAGACTATCACCCCGAGATATGCTTTAAACCTTAAAATGGAGCTGTGCTTTGAGGTCACCTTTCACCTTGTTAATAGATTGACTCATAAAAGAAAGAATACCAGTGTGAGTAATGAGTGCCTTTAGAAATCAGCTGTATGAGACCAAATAGCCAAAGATTACCTGAAAGCAAAATGAAAAAGTAAGGGAATAGGAAAACTAGAGTATTAGCAACAGAACAATCAGAACAGAATGAATGAAAATCACACATTGTGAAAAATGTAAACAATCACTAAATAATTTCTGTAGACATTGGAACCTAGTGGGAAACTAATTTGCTATATAAGCTCTTACCTTAAACACAATGGAATATTATTTTTTTTAAAAGTATATAGCTTCGGAATACCAAAGTTTGTAGTCAGTATTTTTATACTAATCTCTAAAAATATTAAGACTTTGGCCTTCTCTAGGCCTAATTTTCTCTGGTCATAACTAAAATGGGCCTTTCTCAGATTTGGTATCCTGTATGCTTGGTATTTGTAGGGCCTAGTATTCCCAGCATTTCCAAGCTGTCTTCATGTTATTTGAATACTCACCCTTTCCTCAAGGATGGAATGGATCTTCCCAGATAACCTCTTCTTTTTTTTCTTGTTCATTAATGTCTTTTTTTTTAGTGTGATTAAGTGAAAGTGTACAATCCAAATTAATTTTGCATGCCTGCTTATGAGCAGCTCCCTCTGCTTTCCTTGCCTGATAACAGCACAGTCCTTCTTGTCATTTTGTACTTGTCGTATCCTCTTAACAATTTCCTTTCCCCTCCTTTCCACCCTCTTCTCTTCTGTCTAGAAAGAAACCAATAAGACAACCTCTCAAAGAACCATAAAGTACACATACCGTATGGTCACCTTGTCTCCCTGAGTCCAGCCCAGTTTTGTCCAAAGAGTTGACCTCAGTATTGTTTTCTGGATGGGGCAGCAGCAGGTCTAGGGGCCACAGTCCCAGGAGATACCCTATGCCCTCAGACCATTAATTGTGGTTTTTTAGTAGAGTTCTTGAGCTGAACCCCTCTTTTTCTCGTATTGCCACAGGAATTCAACATCATGTGCCTCATCACGGCTGTCTTTGGTGGTGGCCAGGCACCACCAGGTAACTTCTTTAAGCAGTCTGGGCAGTAGATTTCCAGGAACCAAAAGAAAATTATGCATGATGTTCTTATAAGCGTCTAAGACAAAGAAGGATATTGTGTGTTGTTTGGAAAATAATAATAAATTTTAAAAAGTTATTCTGCCCCTGCCATCTTTTACTTAGCACTCCCGAAAAGAAAAGCAATTTTTATCAACTAAACATTGCTTGTAGAAAAAAGAAGAGGCATATCAAGTGGTAGTTTATGAAGATAAACTCCTACTTTAAGACCTTGCCGTGGCTGTAGAATGAGTAGTTAGTTGGACATCTTTTCCAAAAAGATACCTGTTTTAGGCTATTGTTGAGCTCTTTAAAAGAAACATTCAAGATTTATGGGTATCTTGAGTTTTTTCTAGGGGGAGAAATTTAATCTGAGGGACTTTGAGGTACAAAGTGCTAGGATTTTCTGTGTTGCCGGCGACAGAAAGTTTCTTTTCTTGTGATAGTTAAAACGGAACAAGATAAAATGGTCTACCTTTGAGAGCATGTTCACAGTAAACCTAAATCAGCAGGAATATGACAGGCTATAAGTTTTAAAGCCTTATAAATGTATAAATATGCTTTATTAAGCCAAAACAGTGTGGATCTCTGATGTTTACAGTCAAAATAACTCATTTCAGAGAGAACTAATAGCTTAGCTTTGACTGGACTCTACCAGAATGGACTCTTCTATTTTCTTTTGTTGAATGCCGAAATTCTTTACTTTGAATTGTTCAATTAGGTACAATGGCAGGAGTTAGAAAAGATGCTTCCACATCTCCTTTGCCGACAGGAAGCCAGAAGGAGCTTGGAGCTGCAGCCACATCATTATCCCAACAAGACTTCTCCCGGTAAGCTTCATGGACTCTTCAGTATAATATTCTCCAGATCAGAGCATTTTGGGGGTTTAGTTTATATAGTAATAGAAGTGGAAAAAAAAATTGAGAATTCTTAATAAGCTTCATTCAAGAGAAAGGCTCTTATTTTGAAGCATGCAGATTTGCCCAGATTGTACTCCATGGAGCCCTTTTATCTATATATAATCTTTCTTAATTGTTAATGGTAATTGACAAATGTTGCCATAGCAACTCGAAGCTAATCCCATCCTTCATCAGAAAATCTCCTTTGCAGCAGGTCATCCCCAATTTTTCACAAAATGGTTATACACTTGGTGTAACTAGCTAAACTAACTGATATTGAAAATTATTTCTTTTGTACTACAGTTAACAAACTGTCAACATTTAATTAAACCAAAGATTTCTCAGGGATTAATGATTTTATCAGCCTTTTTTGGAGTAAGGGAAGGAAATATATTATTTAAAATTTCTCATGTCTAATAATTATACATTTGAAGCTAAATATTTAAACAGAAATACCAAAAGGACTTGATTGTGTTTCCTTGGGGATCTGATTGGTTTTGACCACTTAAATTCCTAGCAGTTTATCAGATGACTGTAGGTATTTAAGACGTAATTTGTACTTAATTCAAAGTCTGCTTGGCCCTCCAAATTAAAGAATCCCTAAATTGTTCACCTCAAGTCTAATTATAAAGATGCATTGTAAGATATATTCTTTTAGTTTGGTGTAACTTCAAGTGAGGGAGAAACATCATCTCTTCTTCCTTGAAAGAGTTGTTCTCTATATTTGAATGCCTAGAAATACTGTCCTGCAGAATAAAGTCATAGGCATCTGTGAGGACCAGTATTCATTCTAATCGTGCCTGTTATTGTTGTATTTTGAAATGTGGATCTGGAAGGGTGAACATCTTCAACAACTTGTAGAAAATGGTCCTATCACAGAGGAGAATAGTAATGGCTACCATCTATTAAGGCTCGACTCTGTGCCTAACACTTTGCCAAGCCATTTATATGCGTTATCCAATTGAGTCTGCATCTCAACATTATGAGGTGGTACTACTGTCATCTTCATTTTAAAAATTAGGAAACTAAGGCTCAGAGAAATTGAGTAACTCGATTCACAGTAGATAATAGAAGGCAGAGCCTGTGTTTCAGACTCCAAAGCCATAATACTAAATATCATGATAGCTGACGGTGATAACTGCCCCATTTCCAATGCCATACCCCTTGAAAAGAACTTTTAACTACATGTTATATTCTTTCTCCAGTATTCCTTTTTTTTGTTACATTTTTTAGTACTAGTATTGTTGGCATTTTGCCAGTGTTCCAAAGTACGTACTTGTTCTGGAATGTTGATGAGCCTTCCTCTTTGAGCTGAACACTTGTGCTCAAAGAAACTTTGTTGTAGCTCAACTTGAGGGAGTCATTTGGAGGAGATAAATTGTATTTTCAGTGGTAACAGTGCATTTTCCTACTGCTGAAGATTAAAATGAGATTTTTAACACTATTTTAATGTGTTTTTGATGGTTGCATTTCAGTTTACAGATAAGCATGAAAAAGAAGAATAAAATGTTTTCCTGGTAAGGGTTTTGTAGAACATCTTCAGCACACGTTTTGTGAATAGACCATATCAGCTTTGTAGAGTTTTACAAGCCCAGGTTAAAAACCACTGTGAATGCTCATCTATACGGACCTTAAAAAGAGGATTCTTTATCTGTTAGACCTTAATACTGCAGATCAGCTAAATACAGATTACCAAAGGCTTCTTATTGAATGAGCATTTGGCTAAATAAAACAATGTGTAGCACGTCAGATTTTATCCTTAGAAATGCACAATGGTATATTATAGACCTATTCTGCAAAATGCAGAGTTGAAAAAGAAGACTCAGTACTATGAAAATCAGTTACTGGGAAGGTACAGTGGCTGCTTTTCAGATTTCAGAATCAGGATTATTTGAATTATTTGAATTATTTTCATCTGTAGAAAAGGCATTTTTTTATAGACTATTTTTCAGTTCCTCACAAACTCTTAATGCAAGAGAAAAAAAAAAGCTTGTTCTTCCTCTCAACAGTCCTTTGAAGGTACTGAGGAGAGCAAACGTAAAAGCCCTTCCCCTTTCACTCCCCAGTTCCAAGAATATTTTCAAGATTAAAGTGAGGGTGGGAGTTGAACAGATGCTGGTGGGGGGGCAAGTTTTCCTTTGTTCACTGAAAAGCACTAATACCTAGAAGAGTTCCATATCTTTGTATGTTCCAGTAATAAGAGCAGGTGTGGCAGAGTCATCTTTTTCATTCACAGGGTAGGCTGTTAATTGTTCTCTCTGCTGGCTGTCAATGTAAAGTGAAATTTTCATTCCCCATTCAAGATGGAAAAAGTTGTGGTTGAAATGTTAACATTTGCATTTTTATTTGTTGATTTATTTAAAGGACAGCCTCTCCTACAGCAATCCATCACTTGGTGACACCCCAAATATGAATAATGTATTGTAGACTTGCGGTTACAATGTGTAATAAGTGCTAGAGACAGTAAAGGAATGTTAACTATGTCACAAATGTAATATTTATCAACTCATAAAGTTTATTGCTTTTGAGGTTCAATAATACTGACCAAAGGGCATTAATATCACTTATCCTAGTTTTAGCTAGGCAGCTTCATAGGTAGAAATACTTATATGTCATAGGCTAACAAAGTAAATATGTAATTTATAGCACAAATGAGAAAGGCATTACAGTTTTCTGGGCTAACAGCTGTGATGCTTCTTTCCCACCATTTCATTTCTGGCTTCAAACGCTGGTCACATACTCCTGAGCTGTCTAAGAGTAAGCACAGTGGTCCTCTTGGCGCAGCAGGGCAGTATGGCTGAAGTAAATGATGCCATGTGTTTCTGCTTGGCTGGAACTGGAAACACTCCCACATACCACCCCACCTAAAAAACAGACTAGAAGGGCATTCTCTCTAATGTTCTGAACACTGGGTGGTTGGTGATCCTTGGCTCTGAAAGAAACTCAAAGAAATACTTCCAAGAGGCTGAGTCAGAGCTTACTAGGTCTACTTCATCTGTGAAACCAGAGTTGAGTGGGTTATCATTTGCTTGTCAGAAGAATTTGTTATGAGCTCAGATGTTACTGATAATTAATCCTTTTGTGCCATCCAGAATTAGGTGCGTCCATTGCCAGCAATAAAGATCATGCTGGAAATATCTGGCACCTAGAGCAAAAGAAGTAATGTTAATTACCAACCATCAGTTGTAATTGTCATCTCTTTTAAGATGCAGAATTATGTATTTCTTCGTTATAAATAACCTTTCTAATTGTACTTGATGTATGCCAGTTTAATCCTAAAGTATACTTACAACAGGCAGATATTTGCATTAATGCAGTGTTGGATCTCCAATTTTTCTGACTTGAAAAAAGAGGTCTATTACAGCTACATATCCTTTACTTTTTTTCTATTCATGTATGTACATCTAATGCATTTTATATTAAAAAGAAGACAGTATCTTCTGGAATTGTTCAGTGCAACAGAAATTTTGTCACTTTTTCTATACTGGTCAAGTTTCTACCTCTGAGTCATGCGGCAATGTGATGATGATTGTTTGAAACTAATCGAAACACCAGGCATGCAGCAGTGGGAGCAAGCTGAGTCCCTGAGGTGAAAGGGCTCTTTGTTCTATGACTCTTAAAAAAACATACAGCTGATATTCTTCCCATTTCATATGTAAATGTGAAAAGAGAAAGGCAGAACTCACCATATCATGCCCAACTAGTGAATTTCTGGACATGGAACTGGGTCTACCCTATCTCTAGGAAGTACTGTGTACCTCTCTACTCTAGCTTTTGTTCAGAAAGATTGTTTCCCACACCAGGGGTTAAAAGGAAAGACAACTGGGAGCACAGCCCCTGGCCCGATGCTGCCCCTGTCCATAAATCATAATGGAGGTCAACTTTTGGACAGGAATGGATCGGACTTGGTGACACAGAGTGACCATGTCATGTGTGCACTTTATAGTTCTGTGCATCTATAGGATGTTGTCCTGCTGACCTCTTACTGGAGGAAGGGGAGTGGGTGGAGAGGAGGGGGTAGGAGATTGTTGGGAGGATAAGACATGTATGGAGGAGAGAGGAAGAGTGTCCTGTCACCAGGCAGGGAGAGCAGTTGGAGCTGCATATAGGTGGGCATGCAATTTATATGGGAATGTACATTTTCATTTAATCATAATTTTAAAAAAAGAAAAGCGATAAAACAAATAAATAAATATCCCTCTTGTAGTCTTTGCCAGCTGATTCTGTGCGAAGAAACCCCTTTGACACTTAACCAGCCTTAGACACAGCCCTCTGTGAAAGTTTACAATCTCCTCTGGTCTTTTCTGAGCATGTGCTTTACCTTAAGCATGCATGTAGTTCTACAAGTTGTATATGGATGCCTTTGAATAACACAATCTCCCTCCCTACTCCCTCCACGCCCCCCCATAAAAGAAGAACTGTCTTTTGGCCCCAAGACTTCCACTGTATGTCATAATAGTCCTCTTTCATTCCACATAGCCTCACTTCACTTTACAGTGCCTCAGGCTGTGCTTGCCACTTTTCTGCTGTGGGCAGAGATGGATGAAAGGGACACTGACGTTACCCTTCAGTCATTTAGATGCCACTCAACAGCTTCAAAGAAACAAACACAATAATTTGTCAGTAAGGTGTGTTCTGCTCACTCTAGAACCAAGAACCAGCATCCCAAGATGAAACCACAGGCTGCAGTTCAAACTAGCTGCTGAGCTAGGGTGGGGCTGAGCTAGTAACAAAAACCCAGAAAGCTGCCCTCACATTTTGACAAGCTTTCCTTTGGTTGCTGTGAACCCCTTCGTTCACAGTTGATTCTGTGCGAAGAAAGTTATGAAAGGTTTAGTACTAACAGTTTCTGCTTGTTTGTTTTTTGATATTTCTGTTGGAATATAGCAGCATGGAGCTTCTTACTCCACCATCCAGGTTTCCAGTATCCTATAGTCTACTTTTAATACTTTGCATAGTTTTCTTCATTAAGTATGTTTATATCAAGGAGATATGGTCCTCCCACAAAAGATATAGAAGTCATTTTTTCCCCCAGCCTATTTTTTTATTTCATGTGGGGAAATTCTTTTTAACATTTTGTATTATCTGTAACATTTAGAGAGTTTAACCCTATTTTTGTGTGTGTGTGAAAAATTAAGAAGTGGTATATATGAAAAGTCCTCTGTAAACAGTAAAGGGAAATACCTGAGTATTATTATTTTCATTAGCCTTATTTACTTCTGGATCTGTGTCCTCATGAAAATGTCCTTGCTGTGCCTTTTTAGAGAATCTGAGTATGCTGCTTGGAGTGCAGGTGTTAGTACTGCTCACGGGAGAGAGTCTGCTGGGCAGTGGTCCAGTGTATTACCTGTTGGCTTGTCATGCCTTTCACTGATTTCCTTTTTATCCTGGGTACATACTGAAGCGTGACTATTACTAAGCTTGGAATCTCATCATCGTGTTGCTTGGCATCCATTCCTAAATGCTTATAAAATGATCAACTTGGTTGCAAAATAAGTCTGTTGGCAAGTAAGGGGAGGGTGATAACTATTTGGGAGGCTGTTTCTAAAGTGGGTCAAGAGTAGTATTGGAGTAGGGATACTGCTTCTGTCTCTTCCTTCCACAGGATATGGGGCTATTGAAAACCAAAACCGATCACCAGAACCAGCACAGCAAAGTTGAAAGTAGACAAGCTTTCTTGTATGTAGTTGTATGTCTTGTACAAACCTTGTATACTACTGTTACATTTCTTGACATACATGAAGAATTCATCCTTTCTACATTGTGGCAGTTTAGAAGTATCCTGGATTAATGTTTACAAGCAAATAATATATAAAAGTAAAATAAAATAAAAGACATGCTTAGCTAGTGGGATTACTTTTGTTTTCCTATTGGGATCATTTTTTTAATGTCATACATTAAATATATAAATAGGAGTTGTACTTTCAGAATTTTCTTGTTTCTGGGGCTTAGAGGCTCTTTTAAGAGCCCATATGGGAGGCTAGATAGGTTCCAGGGTGGTGCCAACAGCTTGTGCTCAACTGCTAACCTAAAGATTGGCATTTCCAGCCCCTCTAGCAGCACCATGGAAGAAAGCCCTCATGGTTACTTCTGTAAAGAGTTGGTATTGCTATTAGGTGCTGTCAAATCCACTGTGACTGATAGTGACCTGTGTATAACAGAGCGAAATATTGTTCAGTCCTATACCATCCTCAAAGTCTTATGGCCAAGAAAAGCATATGGAGTGTTTTACACTGTAACACATGGGGTCATCGTCAGTGGGAACCAACTTGGTGGCAACAGTTTGTTTTGTTTGTTTTTTAAGGAAAGCTAGAAGTGGGCACCATGGCAGTCCATGCTGATGGGGAGGAGTACTAAGCTTATTCCTTGGTAAGGGCAATCTCTTTCCTCTACCCTGGAATAAGCCCACCATATAGAAGTCACCACAGTCACGCACTTGGCACTTAGCAAAGCTTAATCAAGTCTGAGAGTATCTTACCTCTCTTGTGTGATCAGAATGGACTGTTTACCATAAACAGCATGCTGTGTAGACCTCCATTTAGTGTGCTTTTAAATGTTCTCTGTTAGTGAAGTGGTGCCCTACTGGCATGCCTATGTGGAAGTGCTATGCCAGCTAGTTCAAAAGAGAGTCCTTAGTCTGTGAACCGTCATGCCATCCAGCCTCATATCGGCTGTCCTCACAATTTCAGTAGTGCTGCTACTAAAACAAAATTTTGTGTGTAGAGAAATTGACATGCCCCACAGCCAGTGCCTGTCTACAGGACTTTGAAGAAAAATGGACTGGTGGTGGAAGAACCAGACTCTGGTAAAAGTTGAAATCTCTGCAGTGAGCTTATTTTTAATCGAAAGAACGTAAAGTTGATACCATTTAAGATTTCTAAAGACAGGTAAAAATCTGTTGGTAAAACACTGTCTGTTATTTAAGAATAAACAGCATACTTTTCAGCTAATATGGCTTTCTTTCTATATGGGTGAATATGGCTGTAAGACTAGCATTGGCTCCTGATACTACAGGACATTAGTGGTTTATCTCAGGAGTGGATCATAATCGTAATACAAACTACTGATTTACAGATGAACAAGCTGTTAGTGGTAGAACTAAGACTGAAACTTTATGATTGGGAGTCATGGGCCCTATGAACAACAGGAAAGTTCAGAATCAGTGGTAACTGTTTTGAAACACGTAGATAAGTTAACCTCAGCTAGGGTCGCGGTTTCCTTTTACTCCTGGTTCAGGTGGTGGCAGAATTTAGAGTGTCACTTCCAGAACTCACTCCTTCAGTAAGTTTATACTTCACTACAGCTTGCCTTCATTCTTTTACATATTCCTTTAGAAGCTTGACATAAATATTTTTTTGTAGACAGCAAAATGTTTGTACTGATGTGCAAATTGTAAGGTCACATGGCATTGACTTATTCAAACCAGGATATTTCATGGCAGGACTGTAACAGTGTATTGTTACTTTAGTGGAGTCTTTTGTATCAGTGCAAAAATTTTCATTTCACGCCTTGCAGACTTCACAGTCTTTTGTACTCTCTCTGCTCCTATGTTGCATAAAGGGTAAATCCCCGTGTCAAGTTCATTTTAAATTGAAAGTAAGTAAAGTTGATACCATTTGAGGTTTCTGAGCAAAGACAGGTAAAAATCTGTTGATAGAAAGTTGTCTGTTATTTAAAAAGAAAAAAGAAAATTTCTTTCAGCTAATGTGGCTTTCCATATGGGTGAGTGTGGCCCCAAGGCTCAAAAGACGTTTGGAAAAAAAACAAACACCTCTCTGTTAACATTGGCTTCTGATACTATAGGGCACTGGTGGTACAGTTGTAGAGTTCTTGCTTTACATACAGGAAACCAAGTTTGATGTCCAGCCAATGCAGTCATGTACAGCACTACCCATCTGTTAGTGGATACTTGAATGTTGATATGATGCTGAACAGATTTGAGTGGAGCTTCCAGACTGGGAACAAGGGCCTGGTGATTTACTGCTAAAAAGCCGGCTTGGGAAACCGTATGGATGATAGCAGCTCGATCCCTAAGGGATCATGGAAGTACCACAGGATTGGGCAGCATTTAGTTACATTGTGTGGGGGGTCACCATGATTCAGGGGCCAACTTGAGAGCAGCTAACAGGAACAACTGGTAATGTTTTGTTTGTACAGACTATCATGAATTTCTTGATTGAAACACAAAATATTCTCAAGTGTTTGGAGATAAAAAGCAAGCAGACTGGGGCCAAATTCTTGTTTTAACTAGTAATTGCTGGCAAAATATTAAAATCTCTCCTTCACATGTCTGTTTACTTGAAAGAGAGAGAAAAACAATCATTGTTATAGAGAAAGCTATCAGTATAAGAAAAAGTCTGGTACAGATTAATAGGAAATGTGGTGGAAACAAATCAGACCTTGTTTAAACTGGATGTCTAGTTAAAATTAAATTTTAAAAGAATAAAATTAAAAGCCTATATACAGAAGTTTTTCATATCAGAGGCTTAATATCAGAGATATCACAAGATTAAAATTGTAACTTAATACCAAAAATTGTGTAATATTCTTGTTGTTAGTTGTTGTCATGGATTGACTTGTGTCCCCCGCAAAATATGTGTAGCTGTGTGGCTGGGCTATGATTCCCAGTGTGTTGTGACTGCCCTTCATTTTGTGGTTTCCCAAAACTGTATGTTAAAGGATTAGGGTGGGGCTGTAAATCCCTTCATAGTATTACCTCCCTGCTCCCCTGTAAAGGGAGTTTCCCTGGAATATGGCTTGCCCCACCCTTAATCCTTTCATCCTATGAGAGATAAAAGGACAGAGAAGCAGACAGAGAATTGGGAACCTCCTACCATCAAGAAAGCAGCACTGGGAGAGCACATCCTTCAGACCTGAGGTTCCTGAGTCAAGATGCTCCCTGGATGAAGACTGATTCAATACCAGACTTGCCCCCTGAGCCAACAAGGGGAAAGCCTTCCCCTGGAGCGGACACCCTGAATATGGACTTGCAGCCTACCGGACTATGTAAGAATAAACCTTCCTTTGTTAAGGCCATCCGCTCTGTGGTATTTCTGTTAGAGCAGCCCTAGCTGACTAAAACAGTTATCATGTTAATTCCTGCTCATGACAACTCCTTGTGTATACTGTAGAACTGACTGCTCTATAGAGTTTTCCAGGCTGTGACCTTTCAGAAGCAGATGCCTGTGGGTGGGTTCAAACTGCCAACATTTTGGCTAGTAGTCAAGCATGTAACCACATGAGGACCATTTATGTAATAGTAACATTTAAGAAATACATTCATATAGCCTTTAAAATTTTTTTAAAATGCTGTAATGGCCTGTAATGAGTGATTTCAAATTTACTTTCTTGCCACCACCTTCAGCATTTGGTCTCAAGCCAAGTTTAAAGTGCTGATTATGATGAATTGGCTGTGACATGGGCACCCAGCATATACTGTTTCATAATATCAACTGTAATGGTTTTTTTTTAAAAGGCTTTATATAGGGGCTAGGTAAAGTCCATTAAAGAAGTTGTTTAAGAAACTAGCACCAATGATTTAGCATCAGTTATTTAACCCTGTGTGTTCATTTGGTACAATTGCAATGGTAATATAGATTAGTAAAAGTAACATTGAACTATAATGTTAAATATAACCCTACCACACTGTATAAGAAGGCTTGGTGGAGCAATGTTTAAGCACTCAGCTGCTAACCAAGGCTTGGAGATTCAAACCCACCAGTAGTTCCTCTGGAGAAAAGACCTGGCAATCTGTGCCTATAAAGATTATAGCCTAGGAAAGCTGTGGAGCCAGTTCTTCCCTGTCATATGGGGTCACTGTGAGTCAGAATCAGTGCGACAGCATACAACAGCACTGTATACACCACTGTTAATGTTTTAGTTTGGAGCATATTTCCTTCCAATCATGTTGCTATCAATGAAATACAAATTTCAATCAGTCACTTCTTAGTCACTTATCTTTATATTAATTTTTCTAAATTGTGAGATATCTAGTAGTTAAAAAAGGAAAAACTTTATACTCACCAATCCATGAATAAACGAGAAAGAGGTAGATGAGAATTGTTATTGTTGTGTGCTATTCAGTAGATTCTGACTCATAGGACTCTATCAGACAGAGTAGAACTGCTCTATAGGGTTTCCAAGGAACATCTGGTAGATTTCAAACTACCTACTTTCTGGTTAGCAGCCTGAACTCTTAACCACATCACCACCAGGGCTCCAAGTGGACGTTAGGTATGCTAAATAAAATTGCATAGATTGCCCTGTTATCACTGTTGGTTTTTGGAATGAGACTATAGTTTCACTCATAATTCACCTTAAGAATTATGCGGTGTGATTAGAATGCATTTATTTACAAGAAGAATCTTAAATGGAATCTTCCTGGTTAGGAGTTACACAAGGCAAAGATGTTTCTTGGAAAATGCCCGTGAAGTTTACCAGTTGCCATTCTACTTTGTCAGAAACAGAGGTGGCTTTGGCAAGCGTATTGCTTCACCCTTCTGGGCATCTGAGGTTTGTACTAAGAAAGAATATTGTTCTCTTGTTTTAAGCCTTCCCAGAGACACCAAAATAGTGTTGGATTCTCACCTTAACATAACCCATTTACCCATTTCTCTTCTCTCCTTTTTGCCTTTTATCACGGATTTTGACCCAAACAGGTGAAATCAGGTTCAAGTTACTGTGCTGGTCCAGTGCGAACTGTAATCAACCAGGAAGACCCTGGTGTACCCGTCAATCTTCAGCAGATTCAGTCTTTCTTATTGACACCTCTTATGTTTTGTAACAAATTCATTTGACTTTTCCTTATCACCTGATTTTTCTAAATTCTCCCAAACTGAGAGAGAAAACATATCTGTCCAATTCCTTTTATTGCCAGAGCACTGAAAGAATGCCAGTGCCCCCCAGTCTCAGTGGCATTCCATTAAAATTCTAGTTTCTTCTCCCTATGTGTGTGTTTTTTTTTTTTACCTTTTTTTATTATGACTATTTTAATTACTACCAGTCTTGTCATCTTCCTCTCCATCTGGAAGGACTACAATGACTGTAGTACATTCCTCTTTTTACTATGATGGCACCATAGTTTTCATGATAATCACTGGATTGCTTCTTTCAGTATTAAAGCTGTGATTGGGTTTGGAGCCTTCCCTAACAGAGTAGAGTTCTGAGTAATGTGTCATTCTGAAATGTAAAGTTAGTAGTTTTGTTCTTCTAAGCCAAAGCCAAGAACTTCTTTCAGTATTTCTTGTAGTTTTGGTTTGGTTTTTACAAAGTCTCTGAGTTTCTGTTTACCTGGGAATGTCTTAATTTCATTTTCGTATTTGAAAGATAGTTTTGAAGGATGTATCATTCTTGGCTAGAAGTTCTTCTCCTTCAAGGCTTTGAATGTGTCGTGCCACTGTCTCTGTGCCAGCATGGTTTCTGCTGAGAAATCTGATGAGAACCTATAGGGTTTCCCTCTGAATGTTAGCTTTGCTTTGAGTCTTGCTGCCTTTAAGAGTTGCTGCTTATGTTTCATTTTGTTAAGCTTGATTATAATATGTCTTGGAGTCCTTCTTTTGAGATCTATATTGGGTGGCGTACAATATGCGTCTGAGATGTCTATATTCTCTTCCTTCATGATTTCTGGGACATCTTCTGTGAGCAGCTCAGCAATGATGCTCTCTGTGTTCTCAGGTGTCTCATCCTGTTCAGGGACTCCAATTAATCGAAGGTTGTTCCTCTTAATAGAGTCCCACATGCTTCTTAATGCTTCTTCATTTTTCTTGTTTCTTTTTTCTGGTTTCTAGTCATAGACGCTAGCTTTGGTAGCTCTGTCTTCCAAGTCAGAAATTCTTTTTTCCATTTGTTCCATTCTGTTTTCTTGGCTTTGAGTGGAAATGTCTATGTCTTTGATTTTGTTCTTGATCTGTTGGATTTCAGAGTACTGGTGTTCCATCAGATCGAACAGCTTGTTTAATTTTTCCTTTTGTTGTGCTGCATTTTAGGTGCTGCATATAAGGTCTAGAAGGGCTCTGTATATAATCATTTTATATTCACTTTATGATGCTTTCATAAAAGTTTCTTCATCCGGGAAACTCCTTGGTTGTTTTGTTTGTGAGCCTTCTGAAGCCATGGATGATTTCTTGTATGCCACAAGTGTCTGTTGCTTTTTGGGTCCCATGTGAGTAAGTAGAGGCTGGAAGAGATACTGTCAGGATGGACTGCAGATGTTTCTCTAGGCTGTCTTAAAATGTAAAGCAAAAGGTATCTGACCACTTCCCAAATCAGTTAGATTTTCAGGTGTAGAGGTCCCTCTTCCCAACTGGCAAAGTAATAACCTCTATTTCCAGCCTCAGATGATACAAACTAGTTCAGAGTACAGCAATGCTACTGCCCTGTTGGCCTGTGCTGACAAGGCCCGGCCTCAGATGACACTGTGTAAACTACTGCTTTTCTGGCAGAAAAGCACTCTCCTATGGGCAGGCTCTGGCTTGGGAGCTAAGAAATAGGTACAGCTGCAGCCACCGTATCCAAGATGGCACCCTTCATACAGACAGCAGATGGGGAGCTAAAGGTGACGAAAGGTAGTGATTCCTCTTCCTGTGTTGCTGGGCCCCCACCTTAGGCAACACTGGGTAAATTACTGCTTTTCTGTTGGAGAAGCGCTGTCCCGCTGTCCTAGGCTAAGAATTAGGTCCCGCTAAAATCTCTGTATCCAACATGCTGTCCCGCACTCTGGCAGTGCAGTTCTGTACAAACCATGCTGTGGCAGTTATAAAAAGACAGGCCCAAAGTGACTAGATTAACAGAGTCCTAAGCCTGGCTCTCAAAATATGGACATTTCACCTGCCTGTCCCCCCAGCAGTGCATCTGAGTCTAGCCACTAGGCAAGACCCAGCTCCACCCACCGGCCAAGACAGAAAAAAAAGTCAAAATAGTGTATTTACCTTCAGTCCATGAGAGCCAGGGCTAGCCAGGAGCAGGAGTCAGCAAAAGAGAGGAGGTTTCTTGCTCAGTAGTATGAAGTCCAAATGAACAGCTCTGTGCCGTGTCCTGGAGGCTCACTAGGTGACCAGAAAGCTCCGTTTGATTATCATTTCAGGTCTTGGTTTCCAGAGGGATACAAGGAGATGTGTGCTTAGTCTGCCATTATGACTCTGCCCCTCTCCCTATGTGTTTTTAGTTGTGGCAACAACTAAAATATTTCCACCCTGTTTTACCAGCTACCCTTGTTATCTTCCTTTCTGTTTCTCCCTTTCTGCTAAATTATTCTTGTTTTCCCAACGTCAGTAAAGCCCATTAAAGGAACTTGGGACTATAAGTCAGTTATAGTCTCCTGCACTATATCTTCCTCCCTCCCGACCCCAAAACAAAGTAACATGGGAAGTGACCTTAGGTGCACTCTGTCACATCTTTTATTATGGTCTGCATCAGAAGACATTCACTCAGAAAATATTCTAGTTAACATAAAGCCAATCCAGCATGACTTGCATTTGTAGCACATCATCTGCTTCTCAATGAGTGTTCCATTTTACATTTAATATGGGAGTAGCATAATTGCCTTTTTTGAGGTACATATTGTGTATTGTCTGTCCATTGATCCCAAAAGACTGGATATTCCTTCATCTTTAATTTTCATCTGAGATGCCCTGGATGTCAACTGAGAGTTATATGCTTCTTCATGGAGATCAAGTTCATAATCCTGACCAGCCATTTAAATAACAGGAATCCTGGGCACTCTCTGTATTATGAACAAACTAGGAGAGATCTGTAATTGTGCATGTACCAGTTTCATGATTTTGCTGTCTGCAACCTGTACACCTTCTTAGTAACCAGAATGTGGAATGGTTGTCATCTGCTGTGTTAAATTATCAGGATCTTGTGTCTCTCCCAGTAAACTCCGGTTTCAGCTTGCTTACCGTCATTTCTAGTCTCCCAGCTACATCTGTGGCAATGAAAGCAAGCCGAACACCTTAACCTCTAGGTCATCCTGCCTCCATGAAAGCAACCTGAAGGCTTACTTTTGCCTATGGCTAAAGGTAGCAGCAGTCTGATACATAGAAGAAAAACTGTAGGAGAAGGAGGATGTTTCTTTCCTGCTGGATTATTCTCCTGATAGGTTCATATAAAGGTTGTAAAATCCATCCATCCAAATTGTCTTTTTCTTTCAAAGTGTGAAGAGTCATAAACCAGAATTCTACCATTCAGTTTTATAATGTTAAATTTCAAACAATGCACAGATGAATTATTTATGTTATAGAATTGTGTTTTCAATAATGTGTAGCATAAAGTGAAATGAATGCATATCCATAGGTGCCCTGAACTTCCTAAAGTGTACACTAATAAAACATGGTGTTAAAGGAGTATTGTTTTGGCCTGGCAGGATTTACAAGGCAACACTTCTTGGTTTGTAGTTTTCTGCATTATGTTCTCTGGCAGCCACCTTACTGCTTTTTCTGCTATAGCCTAGCAGGTAGCATTCTTTGACTCTAAGTTGTCCAGAAGTGCTTTTCTCTCAATAGAGTCAAAGTTGGGGTCTGTCTGTTTCACTTGTCATACTGGCTTCAAGACATACTTAATTAGACTTTAATTCACAATTAGTAGGTAGTTTCAGTTCTGTAGAAAAGAGAGTATCTTATATTAAATGGCCATTTATCTAACTTCATGATTTCACAAAATGATTAAGATACTAGAAAATAATTAATTTTTCCAATACTGAAGCTTTCATTACTTAGAAGTTTAGGCATAGGGAGCAGGAATGACAGTTTTTATTTCTTTGTTTGATTTTTAATCTATATGCAGCTCTTGCTGCAATGACTAGAAGAAAAAAAATCTTCTTAAAGAATTTCTTCTTTATAATTGCACATATTATCAAATCTACTTTCCATATCAAAATCTCTAAGTGTCTTGCTCCTGTAGTAATAGTCTTTTACCAAAAGTCCCAAACAACTTCAGCAGAAAGCCAGTAGTCCCATTTCATGAACTTTACTTGAAGGAAAGGAATGAGTAACTCATAGCAGGCTGTTGCTACTAATGATATATGTTTGCATAAGGACTTGTCTCAGGACTGATAGCTAAGAGAGAAAATGATACATGTCTACAGTGTCTTATCTAAAACTCTTGATGTCAAATGTATTTTGAATTTTGGGTTTTTTTATTTAATCTATTTTTTGTTTTGTTGTTGAAAATATGCACAACAGACTATACCAATTCTATAATGTTTAAAAAATATTTTATTGTGCTTTAAGTGAAAGTTTACAGTCCAAGTCAGTATGTCATACAAAAACTTACACACATGTTACATACTCTAGCTGCTCTCCCCACCCTATGACAGCATGCCTCTCCTTTCTATCCTGTATTTACCATGTCCATTCAACCAGCTTGTATTCCCATCTGTCATCTCATCACACCACTGGACAAGAGTTGCCCCAGGTATCTACTTAAAGTCAAGAAGCACCCTCTTCACATGTCTTATAGTCCAGTCTAATATTTGTCTGAAGAGTTGGCTTCAGGAATAGTTCCAGTTCTGGGCTAACAGACAGTCCAGGGGCTATGTCTTCTAGGGACTCTCTAGTCTGTTGGACCATCAAGTTTGATATTTTTACTAGAATTAGAGCTCTGCAACCCATTTTTCTCTCACTATGTCAGGGACTCCTTGTTATGTTCCCTGTCAGGAAAATCACCATCGGTGGCCGGTTCCCATATAGCTTTTCTGGTCTCCTGCTGATAGTCTCTGGATTATGTTGCCCTTTCTGTCTCTTGAGCTCATCTTTTCCTTATGTCTTTGATGTCCTTCATTCTCCTCTGTTCCAGGTGGGTTGGCATTAATTGATGCTTCTTAGATGGCCACTTGCTAGCTTTTTAGACTCAGATATCACTCACCAAAGTGGGATGCATAACATTTTCTTTAAAAACTTTGTTACACAGTCTGACCTAAATGACACCTAAAACCATGATACCAGACACCTGACCTCCACTACTCTGCTCTTCAAAGTGTTCATTTGTATTTAGGAAACTTCTTAGCTTTTGCTTTAGTTCAGTTGGGCTGACTTGTCCTCTACTGGCTATTGTCTCTTCCTTCATCTAACTTAATTCTTATCTGCTGTCTAATTAATGAATACCGTTGTCGCTTCCCTACTCACCCTTATAACCATCAGAGACTGTTTTCTTCTATGTTCAAACTGTGTCTGACTTATGATACTGATCTCATACAATCTTTGTCCTTTTGCACTTTCCAATTTCACTCAGCATAATACTTTCCAGATTCTTCCATGTTATGTTTCCTAAATTCATTGTTATTCTTTATTATTGCATAGTATTCCATTGTGTGAATATATCATAGTTTCTTTATCTATTCATCCACTGATAGGCCCCAGGGTTGATTCTGTCTTTTTGCTATTGTGGACAGTTCTATAATAAACAGTGGTGTGAATGTATCTATTCATGTTATAACTCTCATTTCTCTAGGATAGATTCCAAGAAGTCAGATACTTGAATCACATGGTATTTCTATTTCTAACTCTTTAAGAAAGCACCAAATCTATTTTCAGCGTGATTGTAACATTTTGCATTCCCACCAGCAGTGCCTGTATGTTCCAGTGCATCCACATACTCTCCAATATTTATTATTTTGTGTTTTTTTTGATTAATGCGAGCCTTATTGGGGTGAGATGGTGTCTCATTGCAGTTTTTATTTGGATTTCTCTAATGGCTAATGATGGTGGACATTTCCTTATATATCTGTTAGTCACCTGGATGTCTTCTTTGGTGAAGTGTCTATTCATATCTTTTGCCCATTTTTTAGTTGGGTTATTGTCTTTTTGTTGCTGAGGATTTGGAATATCTTACAGATTTTGGAGGTGAGACACTGATTGGATTTTTTCTATCCAAATCTTTTTTCTCAGTCTGTAGGTTGTCTTTTCACTCCTTTGGCTGAGTCTTTTGAAGACCGTACATGTTTGGTTTTTAGGAGTTCCTAGTTATCTATTTTCTCTTCAGTGCTCATACATTGTTAGTGATGTTTTGTGTTCTATACTGTGTTTTAGGGCTCACAGAGTTGGCTCTACTTTTTCTTCCATGATCTTTATTGTTTTAGATTTTGTATTTAGGTCTTTGATCTATTTTGAATTAGTTTTTGTGCATAGTGTGAGATGTGGTTCCTGTTTCATTTTTTTTTGTAGATGGACATCCAGTTATGCCAGCACCATTTGTTAAAGAGACTGCCTTTCCCCAGTTTACAAACTTTGGGCCTTTGTCAAATACCAGATGCTGATAGGTGGATGATTTTGTATCTCAATTCTCTATTCTCTTCTCTTGATCTATGTATCTGTTGTTGTACAAGTAGCAGGCCATTCTGACTACTGTGACAGTGTAATAGGTTGTAAAGTCAGGTAGGGTAAGGCTTCCCACTTTTATTCTTCAGTAATACTTTACTTATCCAAGACTTCTTTCCTTTCCATATGAAGTTGGTGATTTGTCTCTCCATCTCATTAAAAAATGCCATGGGCATTTTAATTGGGATTGCATTTTATCTGTAGATTGCTTTGAGAAGAATAGACATTTTCAAGGTGTTCAGTCTTCCTATCCATGAGCAAGGTAGGTTCCTCCACTAGTGTAGTTCTCTGTTGGTTTCTTGCAGTAGCGTCTTGTAGTTTTCTTTTTATAGGTCTTTTATATCTCTGGATAGATTTATGCGTAAGTGTTTTATCTCATTGGGGCTATTATAAGTGGTATTGCTTTGGTCATTTCTTCTTTGATGTTCTCTTTGTTGGCGTAAAGGAATCCAACAGATTTTTTATGATTGCTTTTATCTTGTCCTGATACTTGCTGAACTCTTCTATTCATTCCAGTAGTTTTTTTCTGGATTCTTTAGGATTTTCTGTGTATAAGCTCATATTATCTGCAGATAAATATTTTTACTTCTTCCTTATCAGTTGGATGTACTTTCTTTTTCTTGCCTGATTGCTCTGGTTATACCCTCCAGCACAGTGTTGAATAACAGTGGTGACAAAGGGCATAGTTGCCCAGTTCCTGTTCTCAAGGGGAATATTTTCAGACTCCTCCCTTAATGCCCTTTATTATGTTGAGGCATTTCTCTTCTATTCCTATTTTGCTGAGAATGTTTAGCATGAATGGGTTTTGGACTTTGATGTTATTGATTTTCTAACCAAAGGACTCCCTTTAATATTTCTTGTAATTTTGGTTTGGTTTTTGTGAATTTTCTAAATTTTTCTTTATTTGGAAATGTCCTGATTTCACTATTGTATTTGAGAGACAGTTTTGCTGGGTATATAATTCTTGGCTCACAATTTTTTTCCTTCAAGGCTTTGTAGATGTCATACCCTTGCCTTCTTGCCTGCATGGTTTCTGCTGAGTAGTCTGATTTTAGTCTTACTTACTCTCCTTTGTAGATTTTTTTTCATTTGTCATTTTTAAAATTGCCTCCTTGTCTTTAGTTTTGACAAGTTTGATTATAATATGCCTTCATGTGTTTCTTTTGGAATCTGCCTTGTATGGAGTTCGATGAACATCTTGGATAGATATCATCTCTTCTTTCGTGATATCAGGGAAACTTTCTTTCAACAAATTTTCCACAATTCTCTCAGTATTTTCCATTATTCCCCTCTGTTCTGACACTCCAGTCACTCACAGACTATCCCTCTTTATAGAGTCCCACATAATTCTTCGTTTTTTTAATTTGTTTTCTGGTTTTTCCTTAAATATGTTTGTGTGATGTGTTTTATCTTTATTCTTACTATTTTGGCCTTCTATTGCCTCAATTCTGCTCCCTTGGCTTTCTACTGAGTTGTCTGATTCTATAATTTTATTATTAATCTTCTGAATTTCTACTGTTTGTATGCTTTCTTGCAGCCTGATCAATTTGTCATTATGCTCTGATGCATTTTGCGTCATCTGTTTCCTGATCTCTTGAAGAGTTTTAAATACTGATCTTCCATATTCTACTTCCAGTAGTTCCGGAAAGTTCTCTTTATCTGGCAGATTTCTTGATTCTTTGTTTTGAGAGCTATCTGAAGTTGATGTGTACTGCCTGCTTATGTTACTTGATATTGACTGTCATCATCAGGCCATCAGTAAGTCACTGTGTTTACGTTTGCTTACTGTGTTACAGCTTCTTGTTTTGTGTTTTGAAATGTCCAGATTGAGTGTGGTAACTGGCACCTTTGAAGCACTAACATCTTGTCACCAGGTTTTTAGAGCTGTTACTACACATGCTAGCCCTAGGGTCCATTTAATTTTCTTGTATGGATTCAGCTCAGGTGTCCAAATAGTCATTCACCAAGTGTGTGCTGCAAGATGTCCCCTGCAGTCCTACATGAGCAGTGGTGATTAGTGTGGGCACAGATATCTGGCTGCACTAGCTGAGAAAGGTAGAGGACTAAGAGCCTTCCCTGAAAGTCTTTGAGGAAGGCTTATCTCTCTATCCCCAAGCCTAGGTGAAGAAACTGCGTCTGCCCTGAATTCCCAGCTCAAGGAGTTAGCACGTTTTTTTTTCCTTCCTCCTAATTGTTAAATTGTTCCTTCTCTGAGCCTGGAGAATAGCTTCAGGTACCCATAATGAGTCCTACATCCAGCTCAGGAATGGGTCAATTTGTGGAATCTATTGCATTACAGAGAAAGGAGGGGGAAGCACTGGCAAAAGGGAGAGAGGTTTATCCTGAAGAAAAGTTTTAGATCCATGCATGGTGGGTTAGAAGCAAGCCATATAGCTTTTGATGGTCTAGTGCTGTTTTTCACTGGTTTTAGAGGCATGAGTGGACTTTCCATTGCTCGGTCTCTTCTGAACACCGTGGCTGCACTCACCACACTGGCTGCAGTGAATTCCCACAGAGTCATGTGTGGCCAGTCATAGGTATTTCTGGACCTACTTTTCCTTCCCCTCAGTCTGATTTCTCAACCTCCCTTTTGATAGTCATGACTCATAGAATGTTACATATGATCAATTTGTTTGTTCTTTTGGGTCTTTGTTGTTAGAAGGATCACAAGAAGCATCTGACTATCACTATGGCCCCACTCTTCCTAAAGTCTCTGTATGTATAATCCAGTGACAGTGGATAATTTTTAAAGTTCACATGATATATATATGATACGTGGACTAAAGCCTATTGTAGGATTATTTATATTAAGTGGAATAAATGAAATGTAAATAGCTTTATATCAGCTCATGTCAGATTTTATGACCAGATAAATTTGAGTTAGGACAGATGTTGCTACCAAAAAAGTCATGAAGAAAACTTTCTATTTTCAGTACTTTTAAGATTTCAAAAGTACAGATAAGCATTATGGGCCTACATCACCACTCTAGGTTATTTTATCTTGTTTATTCTTGTTCAAGAACCTCCATAAAGGGCAATGTATCTGCTCTTCTATGAGTCATGTCTTCATAGCATTCTAGATAAAATGCTGGTCTGCACAGATTGTGGGAGGCATCCATTAAGGTATTTCTGGTTCAACTAGTTTAAATATTCATTTTTTGAAGCCAGAGAACTAAATTGTTATCATAATTATTATCTTGCTTAAGAAGTACAAATTTGTCAGGATATATAGTGAAAAGTAAGACTGCCTCACAGCTTGATCTCACAGGCAACCAGGTATTCTCCTTGAGTGTAACCATTACCAGTTTCTCTTGTGTCCTTCAAGATAATTACATCTGTACAATCTTGGGTATGTATGAGAGTGTGCATACGGAACTGGTTATTCTTTTAAATTGCACAGTGTTCCACTGTATGAATGTACCATGCTACCTTTAACCAATCCACCAGGGTATGAATATATGAGTTATTTTGAGTCATTTGTTATTGTAAATAGTGCTGCAATGAATATTTTTATATATGTCATTTGTGCATGTGTGAGAATATCTGTAGAATAAATTCCTATAAATGGAATTGTGGGCCATGGATATATTCATTTTAAACTTTGATAGGTATTGACACTAAAAGTTTCTAAAGAAAATAATTAGAGCAATGTAAGTTCATTTGTTAGTGCGATGGATTGAATTGTGCCCCCTCCCCACCAAATGTGTTGTAAAGCCTAAACTCTATGCCTACAGTTATAATCCCATTTGGGAATGATTTCTCTGTGTTACATTAATGAGAGATAGGATTAGTGTAGTTTAAGTCTTCATCCAGTCTGTTTTGAGATGTACGAAAGATTAAATAAGCAAGTGAAAAGAGCAGAGATGGGCCAAGATTGATGCTAAGCTACATGGATATCCCCAAGGAACCAGGAAGCTAGCTGAAGTGACAAAGACTTCCCCTCAGAGCTGACAGAGAAGGAAAGCCTTTCCCTAGAGCCAGAACTCAGACTTAGACTTCTGGCTTCCTAAACTGTGAGAAAAATCAATCTATGTTAAAGCCACCCATTTGTGATATTTCAGTTATAGCCACACTATATATAACTAAGACAATTACTTACTGAGTATTTGACAGTAAGGATACAAAGTAAGCAAAGTTGACATGGTTCTTGCCCTCATCCTGTTTCCAGGCTAGTGAGGGAGACAGATAGTAAACAGATAAGCCCATACAAATAAATAATTACAAATTATGGTAAATGATGTGAAGGAAAAGAACAGAATGATATAAGAAAAATTATGAACTGCGTTGAGTTCTGCGGGTCTGTGTTGTCCGTGGCTGATGGATGCCAATGAAGAATGCCACACAAGAAACACTGGTGGTGAGGAGGGAAGTTGGTATCTCTGACGCCCCAGCAACAACTCCAGCTCTCTTTTATTTAGGGAGCAAAACAGGTGTACTTTGGTAAAGCAGGCATTAATTTGAGTAGGATGTGGGAAGTTCCTCACAAAGTAAATGGGTGTCTTCCTGTCTAACTAACATAACAAAGGCGTGAGAGGTGAATTCACCTCTCCAGGAGGTAAAGCACTTAGGCCTGGACACAGGTACCAATGTCACATTCAGTGGGCCAGACCCATTCTTGGGGGGGGGTGGTATCTGATGTCACACATTTCCAGCCTTTCTGAGCTGTTTTGCATTCATTCATTTGCAGGCTCATAAGCCCCACACCCAGGCCGCAGTATTTGCCCTAACCGTGGCCAAGTTGCCCACAGCCCCAGTGGTGGTCGTGTTGCCCACAAGCTGATAGAATTTAATGTAGATAATGGGGCTAAGGAAGATCTTAATCAGGAATTGAAGTATCTTCAGTTGATATCTGGTAGGATGAATAATAGTTATCCGGGAAAAGAACAGGTGGATGGTAAATATACAGTGAAATGTGAGAGAGCCAGAAATCATTGGGGCTGTCTTGTTTTTATGTCTCACAAATTTTCTGCCTTAGACTTTTTTTTTTTAACTCTCTCTTAGTGAGAAATATTTGTGCTTCCTTCTCAGTTAGGTTTCCAGCTTTCACAGGTTTTGCTATACAAGTATTCATGTTGTTATTATTAAAGTAAGTATAAATACTATATATGCTCTCTTATAGTAAAAAGTTTTTTTAAAAATCCATTCCTGGCAGCCATGTAAAATGATAGTCATTGGAGAAAATAGTGTGACTGTTTATGAAAAAACTAAAAATTGAACTACCATATGATGCAACAATCCCATTCCTAAGTGTACACTCAAAAGACTTGAAAGTAGAGACTCAACCAGAGAGTTGTACAGCACTGTTCATTACAGCAGTCTTCACAGTAGCCAAAAGGTAGAAACCACCTAAATGCCCATCAGCAGATGAATGGATAAACAAAATGTGGTGTATACATATAATGGAATACTAATTAGCCAGTAGAAGAAATGAAGTCGTGGTACACACTAAAATGTTGGTGGAGCTTTAAGACATTAGGCTGAGTGAAACAAATCCTTCACAAAAGGGTAAGTATCATATAACCTCACGTATATAAGAAAACAAGGAAAGGCCACTGTATAGAGACAAAAGTTTTTTAGGGATTACTAAGGGCAAGAGAGAGGGGGAATGGGCAATTAGTTATTGTTTATGGAGTATTGAGTTTCAGTATCTTGTGATAGAAAAACATCTCAATGAGCAAGGGTAGAATTGCACAGCTGATTATTTTAAGTGTTGTCGACAAGCTGTACACCTGTAAAAAGTTGGACTGCTAAAAGTCATGTGATTGAAACCTTTACAACAATGACAGAAAAAAAATTTAAAAAGAGTAACTGCTAAGCCTATGTATGTACAATAAAATCTTCATAGGATTTGGCTCTAATTTGGAGATTTGGGGTCATGGTTTAATGAGACATCCAATTGACTGGCCTAATAACATGTTTAGTGCTTCTGTTCTGTTCATTGTGTAGTATATGGGCTCTTAAAAGCTTACAAACAGCCATCCAAGGCACAACAGTTGGTCTGTATTCACCTGGAGCAACAGAGGAAGGAGACTCAGGAATAGGAGCAAACATAGTATGTGCCTAATTGTCTCCATGAACAAATGCCTCCTTTGCTATGAGACCAGAAGAATTGGATGGTGCCCAGCTACCACTACTGAACATTTTGATCGAAGATGCTATGAAGTATTCCTGAGGAAAAGAGGGAAAATGCAGAATAGAATTTCTAATTCTCATGGGTCTTCGAACTTGGGAGCCTTGTCAGCTGGATAAAGCCCTGAAGCTATTACCCTGAGATAAACTTAAAACTAAGCCTAAAATGTCCCGGGAAGTCTTCTTAAAACCAAACAGTAGTTTAGCTTAACTACTACAAAATATGTGCCATGAGCACTGTGCTCTTTTAAGAACTATCTATATAGGGTAAAAGTGACCCCAGCAACTCAGGAATTTAGATAGGAACCTAAGAAGGCAGTGAATTTATGTTAATAAGGGAGAATCGACTTGGAAAAGGAGGGTGCGAATGGTTACAGAACTTGAAGAATATAATAATCAGTGTCACTAAATAGTACATGCAGAAACTTGAATTGGTATGTTTTGATTATATTCACAAAAAACAACAAATTTTTTTAAAGATTAAGAAACGTGATAGTAAGGGGATATTAAGAGAGGAAGAGCATTTATGACAGATGGCAGCAATATTAAGGTCTTGAAGGTGTGTCTGCTTTGTGGGTACATTTAATCTTTGGGGCTAGTATTTTCTGTGTGTCTTTGGTGTTCCACTTTGCTGCAAGTGGGTTGGGAGCAATGGATACATCTTAGATGGCTGCTTGCAAGTTTTTAAGAACCCAGACACCACTCACCAAAGTGAAATGCAGAACATTTTTTTACTAAACTATGTTAGGCCAATTGACCTAGATGTCCCCCAAAACTGTGGTCTGCAGGCCCCTGCCTCAACCACTCTGCCCCTCAAAGTATTTGGATGTGTTCAGGACATTTCTTAGCTTTTGCTTTGATTCGGTTGTGTAGACTTTCCCAGTACTTGTGTTCTCTTTGCCTTCACCAAAGATGATCCTTGTCTATCTAGTTAGTGAATTCCACTTTTCCTCACTTCCCACCCTTATAACCATCAAAAAATGTTGTCTTCTGTATTTAAACCTTTACTTGAGTTCTTACAATAGTGATCTTATTCAATATTTTTCCTTTTGTGACTAATTTCACTCAGCATAATATCCTCCAAATTCATCCATGTTGTGAGGTGTTTCATAGATTAATCATTGTTTTTTGTCACTGGGGAAAATTCCATTGTGTGTATAGATCATAATTTGTTTATCCAGTCACCTGTTGATGGGCACCTATGTCGTTTCTAACTTTTTGAAGTTGTAAATAATACTGCAATGAACAAGGGTTTGTGTATGTCTCGTCATATGACAACTCATTTTTCTAGGATATATTCCAAGGAGTGAGATTGCTGAATCATATGAACTTCTGTTGCTAGCCTTTTAAGAAATCATCAAATCATTTTCTAAAGTAGTTGTACCATTTTATACTCCCACCAGCAGTGTGTAAGTGTTCCAATCTCTCCACAGCCTCTCTAAAATTTGTTTTGTGTTTTTTGAATTATTACCAGTTTTGTTGTGGTGAGATGATATCTCATTGTAGTTCTGATTTGCATTTCTCTAATGGCTAATGATTGTGAGCATTTCCTTATGTGTCTTAGCTGTCTGAATGTTTTCTTTGGTCAACAGAGTATTTGTATCCTTTGTCCATTTTTTTAATTGGATTATTTGTTTTTTGTTGTTGAAGTGTTGCAGTATCCTGTAGATTTTAGTGATTAGATCTTTTATCAGATATGTCATAGCCAATTTTTTTTTTCTTTCTGTGGGTTATCTGTTTATTCTTTGTATGAAGTCTTTTGATGAGCATATTTGATCCTTAGAAGCTCCTAGTTACTTAGTTTCTCTTCTGGTGTTTTTGCATTGTTAGTTATGGTTTATATACTATTTACGCCATGTATTAGGACTCTTAGTGTTGTCCCTATTTTTTCTTCCATGGTTTTTATCACTTTAAAATTTATATTTATGTATTTGATCCACTTTTGGTGTGAAATATGGTTACTGTTTCACTTTTCTGCAGATGGCTATTCAGTTATGCCAGCACCATTTGTTATAGAGACTATCTTTTCCCCCATTTATTGGACTTTGGGCCTTTGTTGAACATCAGCTGCTCAAATGTGGGTGAATTTACATCTGAGTTCTCAGTTCTCTTCCATTGGTCTATGTATCTGTTACTGTATGAATACCAGACTGCTCTGACTACTGTGACAGTAGAATAGGTTGCAAAATCAGTAATGTGAGGCCTCACATTGTTCTTCTTCTTCAGTAATACTTAATTTTTCTGGGACCTTTTCTATTTCCATATAAAGTTGGTGATTTGTTTTTCCATCTTGTTGATAGCTACCATTGGAGTATGAATTAGCATTGTACTGTATCTGTAGATCACTTCATGTAGAATTGACGTTTTTACAGTGTTGCGTCTTTCTATCCATGAGCATGGTATGTTTTCCATTTATATAGGTGTGTTGGCTTCCTATCTTAGTGTCTTGTAGTCTTATTTGCATATCTTTTACACCTATCATTAGATTTATTCATAAGTATCTTCTCAGAGGCTATTGCAAATGATACTGATAGATGATTTCCTTTTTAAAGTTCTCTTTGTTGGTATGGAGGAATCTAGTTGACTTTGGTATGCTTGTCTTACATCTTGATACTTTGCTGAAATCTTGTATTAGCTCCATTAGTTTTCTTGTAGATTCTATACCATTTGCAAATAGGAATACTTGTACTCACTTCTTACTAATTTGTATGCCCTTTCTTTTTCCTGCCCTCTTGCTCTGCCTACCACCTCCAGTACAGTGTTGAATAAGAGTGGTATTTTGGTCAGGTAGTTCAGCTATACCAGAGATACCATGAGTGGGTGGCTTTGAAAAGAGGTACTTTGTTTTGTCACAGTCCAGTAGGCTAAAAGTCCAAATTCAGGGTGTCAGCTCCAAGGGAATCTTTCTGTGCTAGCTCTTCAGGAAGGTCTTTATCATCAGTCTTCACCTGGACTGGAAGCTTCTGAGGCACAGGGACCCTGGTCCTTTCTGAAGGACACACTCAGCTCCTGACACTGCTTCTTGGTGGTATGAGGTCCGCAAGCCTCTCTGCTAGCTTATTTCCTTTATATCTCAAAAGACTATCTCAAGGCACAAAACAATCTTAAAAACAGTTGAGTCCAGCCTCATGAACACAACAGCCACCTGTCCACCCTCATTAACATCTAGAGGCAGGATCCAGACAACATGGAGAAACATCACACAATACTAAGAATCCTGGTCCTCCCAGATTTCTACACACATTTTGTGGAGGAACATAATTCAATACAAGGCAAGTGGTATCCTAGCCCTCTGGTGCTACTATAACAGAAATACCATAAGTGAGTGGCTTTAACAAAGAGAAGTTTTTTCTTTCACAGTGCAGTAGGATGTAAGTTCAAATGCAGGCTCCAGGGAAAGGCTTTTTCTCTTTGTCAGCTCTGAAGGAAGGTTCTTGCCATCTATCTTCCCTCGGTCTGGTAGCATCTCAGCCCAGTAACCTCAGGTCCAGTGGCCATGCTCTGCTCCTGGCCTTGCTTTCTTGATGGTCTGAGGTCCCCATGTCTCTCTGCTCACTTTGCTCTTTAGTATTTCAAAAGAGATTGGTTTAAAACACTATCTAATCTTGCAGTTTTCATCAATAACACTACCATTAATCTCTTTCATTGCATCATAGTGACAGGATTTACAACATATAAGGAAATTGCATCAGATGACAAAATGGTAGACAATCATACAGAATTGGGAATCACAATCTAGCCAAGTTTACAGATACTTAGGGGGAACACAATTCATCCTTTGACAAGTAGTGATGAAGTGAATTCTTGTCTGGTTCCCACTCTCAAGGATAATACTTTCAGATTCTGTCTGTGTAGAATGATGTTGGGTGTTGGCTTTGTATAATTGTCATTTATTATGTTGAGAAATTTCTCTTGTGTTTCTGTTTTGTTGAGAGTTTTTAGCAGGAATGCCTCTTGGACTTTCTCAGATTTCATTTCTGCAGCAATTAATAAGATCATGTTGTTCTTCTGTTTTATGTGATGGATTACATTGATTTTTTTGTGTTAAAACATAAAACTTGTTTATTTTTGTAATATGCTGTGTTGAATTCTACTGGCTAGAATTCTGTTGAGGATTTTTCCATGTGTGGTCATGAGGGATAGTGGTCTGTAATTTTCTTTTCTTTTTTTAAGACTTTTTTTTTTATTGTGATTAAGTGAAAGTTTACAATCCAAGTCATTTTTCCATATAAAACTCTGAGTACCTACCTCTTGGCAACTGTCAGCTCTCCTCACCCTGTGACAGCACACTTTTCTTTTTCACTCTTGACTCCAAGTATCCAATCAACCAACACTCTCCTTTCCTGTCTACCCTCTCCTCTCTCCTCGAAAACAAAACCAATAGGACAGCCTCACACACACACACACACACACACACACACACACACACAAACATGTGTATATATAAAGCTATAAAGTACATGTATCACATGTACCACTCTGCATCCCCGAGTCCAGTCCATTCTTTGTCTGATGTGTTGGCTTCAGTACTGGTTTTGGTTCTGGGCTAGCAGCAAGTCCCTAGCACTCATGTCCTCCGGGGACCCTCCAAGATGCTGGACCATCAGTTTGGCCTTTTAATAGAATTCTTGATCTGCACACCTCTTTTTCTTGTGCTATGTCAAGGGCTTTACATTGTGTTCCCTGTCAAGACTGTCTTTGGTGATGGCCAGGCACCATCTGGTTCTTCTGGTCTTGTGTTGATGTAATCTCTTGATCACATGGGTCCTTCTGTCTCCTGGGCTTATTTTTCCTCATGTTTTTGATGTTCTTGAATTTCATCTATCCCTGGTTGGTTGGGAATAATTGATGTTGCTAAGATAGTAGCTTGCTGACTTTTAAGACCCCAGACACCACTCACCAATATAGGGTGCAGAAGACTTTCTTAGGAGGAGACTACTTATGTCAGTTGACCTTGATGTCCCATGAAAGCATGGTCCCCAGACCTGTCTTTACTACTCTGTCCTTTGAAATGTTGGGTTGAATTTAGAAAACTTTTAGCCTATGATGTAGTCTAATTATGCCAGTCTGCATTCTACTGTGGGCTGTCACATCCTTCCACTAACCAAATTCCTGTCAACCATCTAGTCTATGAATAACCCTCTCCTCCTTCCCCACCTTTTTAGCCGTCAAAGAGTGTTTTCTTCTGTGCATAAGTCCTTTCTCAAGTTTTTATAATACTAGTCTCATACAGTATTTGTGCTTTTGAGGCTGACTGACTTCACTCAGCATAATCTCTTCCAGTTAGTTCCTGTTTATGAGGTATGTCCTAAAATCATCATTGTTCTTTATCATTGCATAGCTTCCCATTGTGTATATATACCCTAGTTTATTTATCTGTTCATCTCTTGATGGGCACCTAGGTTGAGTCCATCTTTTTGCTATTGTGGACAGTGCTGCAGTAAACATTTGTGTGCATGTATGTTTGTATGGCAGCCCTTATTTCTGTAGGATATATTCCAAGCAGTGGGATTGCTGGATCATATGGCATTTCTATTTCTACCTTTTTAAGAAAGCTCCAAATTGTTTTCCAAAGGTGTTGTACCATTTTACATTACCACCAGCAGTGTAGAAGAGTTCCAGACTCTCCACAGCCTCTCCAGCATTTGTTGTTTTGTGTTTTGGGGATTAATGCCAACCTTGTTGGGGTGAGATAATATCTCATTGTAGTTTTGGTTTGCATTTCTGTAATGGCTAATGATCATGAGTGTTTCCTCATGGGTCCCTTCCCTGCCTAGATGTCTTCTTTAGTGAAGTGTCTGTCCATCTCCTTTGCCCATTGCTTCACTGGGTCATTTGTCTTTTTCTTGTTGATATTTTACAGCCCCTTGTAGATTATGGAGATCAGATGATGATCAGATGTGGGATTGCCAAATATTTTTTCCCATTTTGTAGGAAATCTTTATTCCCTTGATTAAGTCTTTGGATAAGCATAAATGTTTGATTTTCAGTAGTTCCTATTTATCTGTTTTCTCTTATGCTGTTTGTGCATTGTTGATAAGACTTTGTAGTCTGTTTTAGCCATGTATTAGAACTTTCAGTGTTGTTCCTATTTTTTAGGTTTGATATTTAGGTCTTTGATCTATTTTGATTTAATTTTTTTGTAAGGTGTGAGATATGGGTCTTGTTGCAGCTTTTTGCAGATAGATATCCAATCTTGCTGACACTATTTGTTAAAGAGGCTTTTTACCCCAGTTCATGACCTTTCAGCCTTTGTTGAATAGCTGAACTATTTGACAACTGTTCATAGGTACATGGTGTTATTTCTGGATTCTCTATTCCTGTTTTTTTTTTGTTTTTTTGTTTTTTTGTTTTTTTTTGGTGTGTATTTCTGTTTTCTTACCAGTTCCAGGCTGTTTTGACTACTGTGGCAGTGTATTAAGTTCTAAGGTCAGGTAGTGTAGGGCCTCCCACTGTGTTCCTCTTCTTCAGTAGTGCTTTACTTACCTGGAATTTCTTCCCTTTCCCTTTCCAAACAAAGTTGGTGATTTGTTTCTCCATCTCATTAAAAAACGACATTGGAGTTTGGATTGGGATTGCCCTGTATATGTGGATCGTTTTGCATAAAATAGACATTTTCACAATGTTATGTTTTCCTATCCTGAATAAAGTAGGTTTCTCCACTTATGTAAATCTCTTTGTGTTCTTGTAGGGTCTTGTAATTTTCTTTGTATAGGTCTGCTACATCTGGTTAGATTTATTCCTAGGTATTTTATCTTCTTGGGGACTATTGTAAATACTACTGATTTGGTGATTTACTCTTTGATGATATCTTTGTTGGTGTAAAGGAATTTTACTGATTTATTTACATTTATATCCTGATACTTTGCTGAACTCTTAGATCCAGTAGTTTATGAATTCTTTAAGGGTTTTCGGTGTATAAGATTATACCATCTGCAAATAGGGATACTTTTATTTCTTTAACAATATGGATGCCCTTTATTTCTTTATCTTGTCTGATTGTTCTGGCTAGACCCTCCATCACAATGTTAAATAGAAGTGGTGACTGTGGGCTTCCTTGCCTGGTTCCTGTTATCAGGGACAATTCTTGCAGTCTCTCTCCATTCAGGATGATGTTGGCTATTGGCTTTTCATACTTCATGCCCCTTATTACGTAGAGGAATTTCTCTTTTATTCCTATTTTGCAAGTACACCTTCTTTTCCAACACACATAGAACATTCTCCAGAATAGACCATGTACTAAGCCATAAGCAAGTCTCAACAGCATCCAAACCACTGAAATATTGCAAAGCATCTTCTCAGAACATAAAGCCATAAAAGTTGAAATCAATACCAGAAAAAAATGGGTAGAAATTCAAACTCATGGAAACTGAACAACATGTTACTCAAAAATCTGTGGGTTATAAAAGAAATCAAGGATACAATAAAGAAATTCATTTTTAACATGAATGGGTGATAGACTTGTCAAATGCCTTTTCTATGCCAACTGATAAAATCAAGTGATTCTTTTGTCTTATTTATGTGGTTGATCTATTGTTTCTCTGATGTTGAATCAACCCTGCATCTCTGGTATGAATCCTAGTTGGTTGTGGTGAATTATTTTTTTGACATATTGTTGAGTTCTGTTAGCCAGGGTTTTGTTAAAGATTTTTGCATATAGTTTCATGAGCAATATTGGTCCATAATTTCCTTTTTTTGTAGGGTCTTTACCCAGCTTTGGTATCAGGGTTATTCTGGCATCATAGAATGAATTTGGGAGTGTTGTCATTTTCTATACTGTGAGATAGCTTCAGTAGCATTGGAATTAACTCCTTTCTAAAAGTTTGATAGAATTCTCCAGAGAAGCCATCTGGGCCAGGACTTTTTTTGGTTGGTAATTTTTTTTTATTACTTTTTCAATCTCTTTTGTGATGAGTTTATGTTTCTTTTTGTGATAATTTTGGTAGGTAATGTGATTCTAGAAATTTGTCCATTTCCTTAGGTTTTCAAATCTATTAGAGTATAATTTTTCACAGTATTTTGTTACGATACTTTTAATTTGGATTGGGTCTGTTATGACGTCTCCCGTCTCATTTCTTATTCAAGTTATTTGTTTCCTCTCCTCTTTTTCTTTTGTGAGCTTAGCCAATGGTTTATCAATTTCATTGATCTTTTCAAAAAACCAGACTTTAGTTTTGTTAATTCTTTCAATTGTTTTTCTATTCTCTGGTTCATTTAGTTCTGCTGTAATTTTTATTATCTGTTTCCTTCTGGTCCCCAAGGAGTTCTTTTGTTTTTCTCTTTATACTTCTTCAAGTTGTAGGGTTAATTCTTTGGTTTGGGCCCTTTCTTCCTTTTGGTGTGAGCATTTATTGAGATAAACTGACCTCTGAGCACTGTATCCCATAGCTTCTGGTAAAATATGTTTATTTCTCATTTGATACCCTGAATTTCTTTATTGCATCCTTGATTTCTTCTGTAACTCATGGATTTTGGAGTAACATGTTGTTCAGTTTCCATGAGTTTGAATTTCTACCCATTTTTTTCTGGTATTGATTTCAACTTTTAAGGCTTTATGGTTTGAGAAGATGCTTTGCAATATTTCAGTGGTTTGGATTTTGTTGAGACTTGCTTATGGCTTAATACATGGTCTATTCTGGAGAATGTTCCATGTGTGTTGGAAAAGAAGGTGTACTTGTCTGTTTTTGTGTGGAGAGTTCTGTATATGTATTTGTCTATGAGGTTTTTAATATCTTTATTGAGCTTTTATCTGGAAGATCTGTCCATTACTGATAGTGGAGTATTAAAGTCTCCTACTATTATTGTGGAGTGATTTATCTCGTTTTTCAATGTTGTCAGTGTTTGATGTATTTAGATGCTCTGATGTTGGGTTCATAAATATTTAATATTGTTATATCCTCTTTATGCATGGAACCTTTAAGCAATAAACAGTGATCATCTTTGTCCATGATGGTGGATTTTACTTTAAAATCTATTTTATCTAGGATTGATATTGCCACTCCTGCTCTTCTTTGCATGTTGTTAGCTTGGTATATATTTTTCCATCCTTGTATTTTCAGTTTTTTCATATATTGGTATCTATGGTGTGTTTCTTGTAAGCAACTTAGAGACAAATAGTGTTTTTTGATCCAACATGTTATTCTCTGTCTATTGGTGCGTTCCATCCATTTACATTGAGTGTAATTATTGATAGATATAAATTTAGTGTTGTCATTTTGGTGCCTTTATTTGTTGTTGTCGACAATTTCTTTGTTCCACTTAAGTATTCTGCTCTGAGTCATTTTCATCTATGGGTTTTTTCCCCCGATCTTTTTTAATGTTGGTTTTGTATCTGTTGAGACTTCTTTATTGTGTTTCTTGTTTTGATATGTAGTATTGTTAGTTGGCTTTGCAGCTACCACACTATTCCCCACTGATGTTCTGAGTTTAAACCATTCTTTTACTTTTTCGTATCTCTTTAACTTCCTCTTCATCTGATAGGTATATGAACACATTAAGATGTCCTTCTTCATAGTGTAATATTGTCATAATTTATGTGCTGAGATCTCTGTTTCTCAAAATTTAATATTTGAGCTTTGACTGAGCTTTGTGACTTCTCTAAGTAGTCCTCTGGATGCTGTGTCCTGCATTGCATCCTGGAGTGTATGTCTCATGTTACTGATTTTCTAATTGAAGAACTTTCTTTAGTATTTCTTGTAATTTTGGTTTGCTTTTTGCATAGTCTATATAAGCTTCTGTTTATTTGAGAATGTCCTAAGTTCACTATTGTATTTAAGACACAATTTTTCAGGATATATAATTCTTGGTTGAATTGGTTTTTTTTTTTTCTTTTCTTCAAGAAAAGAGTCACCCCATTGCCTTCAGGCCAGTGTGGTTTGGGCTAATTAATCAGTGCTCAGTCTAACAGACTCTCCTTTGTAAGTTAGTTTTGGTTTAAGCTTAGCTGCCTTTAATAGCTTCTCCTTATGTTTCATTTTATTAAACTTGATTATAATATGCCTGGTGTTCTGTAGGTACAGTGAGTGCCTGACTCAGTAGAGGTTTACTTCTACCCTTCCCTTTGTTTCCCTCCTGGGATCCAGGGAAAAATGCAAGGCACAAATACAATCCCAGTTCCAGTCCAGGTAGTACACTAGAATGGCATAGCTCAGAGAACAGAGGGGGGAAGAGTGCTGCTGCATTCAGCAGCCAGCTGCCACTGTGTTTTCTGTGTGTGCTGTCCTCAGCATAGTTTCTCTATTGAGAGAGATACTGTCCACTCAGGTGCTGTTGCTCAGCGTGGCAGCTGGCCTCAGCTGGGCTCTCAGGCTTAGCAGACCTAGCCTCTCAGCTATCAAAGATCGTGTCCGTATCTGTGCAGCCTCTCCATTCCTATGCCAGCAGAAGCTATGGCATAGCTCACTCAGCCACCAGCTACTAGCCACCACTGCATTCTCTAGGTGCAGCTGTCTTAAATACAGCTTTGCTGTGGCAGGCACTGTTCACTCAGACGCTGCTGGTCAGCATGGCAGCCAGCCCCAGCCAGGCTCTCAGGTGCAGCAGCCCCAGCCGTAGTCTCCTGGCTAACAAAGATGGCATCTGTACCTGCATGGCCTCTCCATTGCTGCTCTAGTAGAAGTGAGACCCTTTGTGCTGCCATCTCGCTTCTGACAAAGGTAGTTGTTCCCCTTCCTGTCACCTCAGTCCAGCCTCACAACTTTCTACCTGATCATGGGGCTTCTAAAATGTCCATTTTGTTCTGTTCAGTTGTTTTTCTAGGTCTTAGTTTTTAGAGGGAATCAGGGAGACATGTGACTATTCTGCCATCTTGGCCCCGCTCCTTTCCTGTTTTGTATGGTGTATTTACCTGACTTTGGTATTGGGATTATGTTGGCTTCATAGAATGAGTTTTACAATATTTCTTCCTTTTCTGTGCTCTGAAATACTTTTACTAATATAAGTGTTAATGGTAGAACTTCTCCAGAGAAGTCATCATGTTCAGGGTTTGTTGTTGTTGTGAGTTTTGTTATCACCCATCTCATTTCTTATTTGCGTTATTTGCATTCTTTCTTGTTTTGTCAGTTTGACAAATGGCTTATTGATTTTGTTGATTTTTTTCAAAGAAAAAATTTTCAGTCTTGCTGACTCTTTCAATTGTTTTTCTATTTTCTATTTCATTTATTTCTGCTCCAGCCTTTATTATTTCTTTTCTTCTGATGTCTGAGGGCTTCTTTTGCTGCTGTCTTTCTATTTGTTTCAGCTGTAGAGTTAATGCTTTGTTTTTGGCTCTCTGTTCTTTTTGGATGCATGCATTTACTGCTATAAATTGACCTCTAAGCCC
This sequence comes from Heterohyrax brucei, assembly GCA_028571685.1. Classification (NCBI taxonomy): domain Eukaryota; kingdom Metazoa; phylum Chordata; class Mammalia; order Hyracoidea; family Procaviidae; genus Heterohyrax; species Heterohyrax brucei. The sequence continues at coordinate 46,957,602 of CM053152.1, forward strand.
TGCTTTTGCCATGTTCCAAAGGTTCTGGTAAGATGTGTTTTCATTCTTACTTGATTCGATGAATTTCTTTATTCTTCTCTTGATTTCTTCCATAACCCAATAGTTTCTGAGCAAGGTGTTATTCAATTTCCATGTAGTTGTTTGTTTGTGAAAGCAAATTTAGCCACTAGAAGAGGGATGGTTATGGGGCAACAAGGCGCAGCTGTGTGGTGGTTAAGTGCTCAGCTGTTAGCCAAAAGATTCGGTGGTTTGAACCTACCAGCCACGCTGTGGGAGAAAGATGAGGCAGTCTTCTTCCACAAAGATTTACTGCATTGGAAACCCTATGGGGCAGTTCTACAGGGTCACTATGAGTTAGAATTGACTCGATGGCAGTGGTCTTGGGGCAAAGATGAAGATAATGGTTTAGAGAACTGAAGGTTGAAATGCCTTGAGACATCCAAGTGAGGAAGTCAGATAAGTGTTTGTGTTTTGAAGCTTGACTGAAGATACATATTTAGGAATTGAGATTTTAAAAAAACAACCAAACACACTGGCATCAAATCGATGCCAACTCCTAGCAACCCTATGACAGAGTAGAACTTGCCCCATAGAGTTTCTAAGGAGCACTCAGCAGATATGGACTGCTGACCTAGCACTTGTCCAACCTAGCACTTAACCACTATGCCACCAGGGTATCTGGAATTAGAATATAGATGTTACATAATGCTGAGATAACCTCAAAAAAAGAAGAAGAGTGAAAGAAGAAAAGCAGAATGAGAAGAGACCTCAGATCTAAACACTGTGGAATGCTAATACTTTGAAGTAGATAGAGAGGAGAACCTAAGAGGAGAACAAAATTGAGGAGTGGCCTAAAAGCCAGAAAGAAACAGGAAATTGTGATGTCGTGGAAACCAAAACAGAGAAGAAAATGTTTCGAGGCATGGTCTATTCTGTATAATAAGCCTGAGAAGCCAGGTAAGGTAAAAATTAAAGTGTCCACTGCCAAAACCAAGTGCCATGATTTTCCAAAATGGATGTTATTCTGTCCCCTAATTTTTTTTAATTGAAGCTAAATACCGTAACTTCCCATACAGTAGTTAAATGGGTTAGCAGTAGTAAAGTTTTTCTGTAATTTTTTTTGAGCTCAGGACTGAAAAGGAAGTATTCCTGAATGAGAAAAACCACCCTGAACCATGATTTTTGAACATGGCATAGCTTTGAAAATTAACTTGCTGCAAGCTTAAAAATGTTTTTTAACTAATCCAACCTAAAATTACAGGGTAAAACATTGTTTATATACAAACTTGTAACTGTGATAGTCATTTTGACAGCAACTAACCTTGTCTGAATCACAAGTAATATCAAGCTATTTTATATACTTCCCATGTGTCTAACATTAAAACAAGGAGTGAGATCACCATTCTAACTCAAATTTTCAACAGATATGTTTTCTGAGCTCAAATTGCAGTTTCAGGGATGTTTTTGAGACTTGGAAGCAAGTCCAAAGAATTTTCAAAATTTTGAAATCTACTTAACTGAGCAATTGAGAAGCTTCTTCTACCTAACCATCAATTGGAAGTGATCCATTTGTAATGTTATCATATGCTACCAAGAAGGTATCAAGAACATGATAGAATTCTATAAATGCTCAGTTAAAATCATATGCTTGTGGATTGATGTTAATACTTGACGGTATCTATCTGTATGACACGGTATTGTCAAAGATGAAATAATTAAAGTCTCATTTCATATTGGTGTTAACCATTGAACATTTTCTATTGGGTGACAGGGTACAATAACTTTGAACCCCAATGAAGTGAAATTTTATCCTGCCCTTAAAAAAAGAATTCCACTCCTCTCACTAGTAGACCTGTATCATTAAACATGTATTGTTATTACTATTATTACATTTTGAATTTTATCAATAAAAGAAATTGTGGCATTTGTTTTTTATTGTTATGTAAATGGATCTTGTCTTTTTCCTAGCAAGATCTAAAATATTTACTAACTGGCCCTTTATGGGAAAATCTTTTCTAGCCTTCCTTAAACAGTAGAGCACAGGCTCTGAAAACTGAATTACATGATAGAGCACTGTCCAAATCTCACATTTTCTTGTGTATGCAACATATATAGGACTTACCCAAATATTGCTGCAAATGCCTTAAAAGCTTAACTGACATTATTACCACACTAAACAGAAAGCAAGTTGGAATTATGCCTTGAACCAAACCTGGCTGGATGCTTGCTAAAACTAAATCAACTTGCTCCTTTGGATTTAAATAAAGCACAGTGTCTTACTGCATAATATTCAAAATGTCCAAGATGCAATCTAAGATTACTCAGCATATGAAGAACCTTGAAAATCTCAATTCACAACGGAAAAGACTATAAACAGATGCCAAAACAGAGATGGCACAGATGTTAGAATTATCAGACAACTCTGAAGCAGCTGTTAGTAAGCAGGCTTCATGAAGTAAGGGCAAATACTCTTTAAAGAAATGAAAGAGATAGTCTCAGCAGAAAATTAGAGCATATAAAGAAGAGCCAAGTGCATATTTTAGAACTGAAAAAAATATGATAACTGAAATAAAAACTGAGTAAATTCAGTAGCAGAATGGAGATGACAAAGGAAAGAATTTACTCTGTAGATAAATCAAAGCTCAGCAAACCCTCATCAAACAAGATAAACTCAAAAAATGTCCTCCCGATCATATCAAACTTCTGATAGCTAAAAACAAGAAAAAGTCCTCCAGGTTGTTAGGGAAATGACATATATCACATAAGGGTACAGTGGTTCAAATAACTGAATTTCTCATTAGAAACTAAGGATAACAAAAGAAAATGCAAAATTTTTGAAGTGCTGAAAGAACTATAAACATAAAATTCTGTATCCGTTGAAACTGTCTTTGAAGAATAAATGGGAAATAAAAATATTTTTAGATAAAGGAAAACTAAGAGAATCCATTAGCAGTAGACCTCTAAAATAGATAGTAAAAGAAGTACTTCAGCTGAAGGATTGGAAAAAGATTAACAAAACTGTCCTTATTGACACAGAAATTCCTATAGACTCTACAGAGAAGCAACTAAGTGAGTTTAGCAGGGTTGCAGTATACAAGGTCAATATGCAAAACTCAATAGTATTTTTATATACTAACAAGGAACAATTTGGAAACAAAGTTAATTTAACTACCACTTACAGTACTTCCCAAACTTGAGATAATTCAAATATCAAGTAACATGCATGACATCTGAACCAAATCAAGTAAGACCTAAATAAATAAATACATACCATATTTATGGATTGGAAGATGCAATATAATGAATATGTCAGTTCTCATGAAGTTGATTTATAGATTGAATGCAATCCCAATAAAAATATATTTTAAGTGGAAAGGTACTAAAATAGGCAAAAAAAAAAAATGAAAAAGAGAATTGATACAGATGATTTTAAGACTAACTATAAAACTAATTAAGCCAATGTGGTATTGTCAGAGAAAGGGTAAACATACAAATCAATAGAATAAAATAGTCCAGAAATATATACCAACACAAATATAGCCAGTGAATTTCTTTTGCAGATGTTCAAAGTCAATTCAATGGTGAAAGGAAAGTCCTTTCAGTACATATATTATGAGTACTGGACATTAATGTGCTAGCAAATGAACTTGGCATAAATCTCAGAACTTGGACAATAATGGACTTCAAATAGATCACAGAACCAAATGTGAAACATAGGTTATACAATTTTTTGGAGAAAATTTCTATGACCTGCAGTTAGGCAAAACCAAAAAACCCAAACTAAACCCACTGCCATCTAGTTGATTCTGACTCATAGAGACCCTGTAGGACAGGGTTGAATTCCTCCATAGAGTTTCCAAGGAGCCTTAGCGAATTTAAACTGCTGACTTTTTGGTTACCAGACCTAGCACTTAACCACCATGCCACCAGGGCTTCCAGTTAGGCTAAGCATTCTTATATATGATGTCAAAAGCTAAATTCATGGGAGAAAAATCATTGATAAATTGGACTTCATCAGAATTTAAAACATTTTCTCAGTGGCAGTGGTGGTTAAGTGCTCAGCTGCTAACCAAATTATCAGAAATTCGAACCCACCCAGTGGCTTTGTAGGAGAAAAGACCTATCTGCTCATAAAAATTATAGTCTCGGAAACCCTATGTGCCCATTCTACTCTGTTTTATAAGGCAACTGTGAGTTGGAATCATCTAAATGACATACAGCAAAATACAAGCTTCTTGCTGAGAGAAAAAGTTTGCAAATCAAGCATGTAACAAACTCTCAAACTAATATCAGATAGAAGTTTGAATAAGCACAGAGAAACAAATGTTGTGAAACTCAGGGAGGTGGCTTCTGTCCAGTGTCCTCAGACCTGCCGATAATCTGGATGTTCTTAGCCTTTGAGAAAGAGAAAGGAACTTTATTTGCAGTTTGCAGAGCAAGTAGCCAAGTGGAAGTCCCTCATTTCCCACTTCCTGAATGGCCAGGAAGCACGGCTTTTGAGTAATTTGGGTAGCAAGGTGGTGGTGATGTAGGCACACAACGAAAGTTCTTAAAAAAGAAAAAGCTACAAGGAAGGGGCATTGTAAGCAAGACACCAGAAAATGAAGAACACCGCCTTTGAATCCATTTCCACTTGTAATGACCCTATAAAGTAAAACGGGGGACCCGAAACAGGAGGTGATGTTGTCTAAGTCAGACTTCACCTTCCAGAATGAAGTCCCCGCAGTATTTAACTGCTTTGTTCCGTATGCCGCCATGTCTTCTGCTGTGGTCAGCTGGCAGTCACAGTTGGACTTTTGGTGCATGTGGGCCTGACCAAAATTGGTTTAGGCTGACTGCAAGGCAACCTTTTCTGAAAGGCAGCTTAGAGGAACTTATAACTGATGGCAGTTGGCTGATTTTCAGGGAATCGGCTTACACGAAGAATATCAGAAATGATAAATATATAAGCATAAAAGATTTTTCTCTTATTTTAAAAAAGTCTGTAAAAATAAGTGACTGCTTAAAGCAAAATAATAGTGTGTTGTGAAGTTGATAACACATGTAAAATTTAGATATATGAGATCTGTAACATGAAAGCTGGAGCCCTGGTGGTATAGTGGTTAGAACTGCAGCTGCTTCTGTCCACAAAGCAAAAAGATGGAATCAACCTAGGTGCCCATCAGCAGATGAATGGATAAACAAACTATGATGTATTTACACAGTGGAACACCATGTAATAATTAAGAACAAGAATGATTTAAGGAACAGAATCTGGAAGTCATTATGCTGAGTGAAATAGCTGCAAAAGAACAAATATTGTATGGGGCCATACTATAAGGACTTAAAAAAGGCTTATATAGAGAGAGGAAAATATTCTTTGATATCTACAAAGGTGGAGATGGAGCGAGAGGGTTATTCATAGATGAGATAGTTGATGGGAATTTGGTTAGGTGAAGGGAGTGGCAGCATACACTAGAAGGGAGTTCAGCACAACTGGACTACACCATAAGCTAAAAGGTTTTCTAAATACATTTTAAATGATATAATAGCAGGGACAGGAGTCTGGGGACCATGGTTTCAGGGGACATCAAGGTCAACTGGCGTAACTAGTTATTTTCCAAAGAAATTGTTCTGAATCCCATATTGGTGAGTGGCACCTCGGGTCTTTAAAAACAGCAAGCTGCCATCTAAAGAACATCAATTGGTTCTGAGCCACCTGGAGCAGATGAAAACCAAGAACATCAAAGATATGAGGAAAATACGAGCCCAGGAAAGACAGAAGGGTCTGTGCAATTCGGAGACTACATCCGTGTGAGACCCAAAGAACTAGGTGGTTCACAGCCACTAGCAAAGACTGCCTTGACAGAGAACACAGTGTAGGGTCCCTGTTGAAGCATGTGAAAAAAGGGAGTGCAGATCTAGAACTCTATTGAAAGACCAGACTTGATAGTCTGACATCCTGGGGAGTCCCCTGAGAACATGGCCCCTGCACTTCCTGCTAGCCCAGAGCTGAAGAAAGTATGAAACCAGCTCTTCAGACAAAGATTAGACTGGACTGTGGGACATAGAGCGATGCAAATGGTGTATGTACTTCTTGGCTTAGTATATATATGAGACTGTCCAACTGATTCCCTTTTAGAGGGGAGAGGGGAGGGTGGAGAGGAAGGAACAAGTGTTTGTTGGATGAATTCTGAAAGTATAGGGTGGAAAAGAAGAGTGTGCTATCACAGGGTGAGGAGAGCAAATAGAGTTGCACCTAGGTGTGTCTTCAGGCTTTTATATGGCAAATTGACATGGATTGTAAATTTTCACTTAATGATGTTATTTATATATATTTATTTTATATCTATATAACATGTGGATATATTTTTTTAAATGTGCAGCTGCTAACCAGAAGGTCTGCAATTGAAATCCACCGTCTTTCCCTTGTCCTATAGGATCGCTCTGAGTAGGAAGGGACTGTAGGGCAATGAAGTTTTTTATTTGTTTTAATAGTGTATGGGCTAGGAAAAGGAAAGTAGAAGTATACAGTTTTAAAGTTCTTATTCCATACATAGCATGAGGTCCCTATGACTTGGAATCTACTCAACAGCAACTGACAAGAATAACAATACTATACGTGAAGTAGTATAACATTAGTTAAATTAAAGATAGGCATTATATGCCATTAAAAAAAAAAACTTCAAGAACTTCATAACTAATAAGACAAAAAAGGTAATAAAATGTAATCAGGAAAAACAGTTGATTCAAAAGAAATAAGAAAAAATGATAGGGGAATAAAGAGTAGATGAGACAAATGAAAAACAAATATCAAGATGGTGGAAATAAACCCAACTGTGGCAATAGCCCCATTAAATGTAAATAGTCTATACACTAATTGTCAGATCTGATTAAAAAATAAGGCCTAGTAATTGTATCCTGCCTGCAAGAAACCCACTTGAAATATAAAGACCGAAAATGTTAAAAGTGAATGGTTTGAAATGGAAGTTCTATGTAAATACTGATAAAGCACAACCTAAAGTTATTATATTAGACAAAGTAGATTTCAGAGTAAAGAATATTAACTGGGGTAAAGAAGGTCAAATTCTATAAGGATAAAAGGGCCAATTTAATAAGACAATGAAACATTTGAAACGTGTGCTTAATAGTAGAACTTGAAAATACATGAAACAAAAGCTGAAAGAATTACCAAGCGACATGGGCACATACACCCACTCCTCACTTATTGACCGTTCCAAAACCAAGTCTTTATGCAGAAATCAGCAGTATGTGGAAATGGAAGAGGACCATATCAGATCATAAAATGGAGGATGATGACATTATTGCATAACTGCCAGATTACACCGTTACATAATGGCCAGACCACTGAGGATCTTGGTGCAACAATGTGTACACATAATCTTAACCATGACAGCCAGCCGTACTCTCATCATGCACTTTGGTGTTCGTTAGTGTCAAACTTACATTGTTAATATGCAAAGCAGTTGGATGCTTGATGTTTTTACTGTTATCATAAGTGATAAATTTTAGCTAACAAGGTAATCAATAAGTGAAGAGTAGGTATATATAATTATAGTCAGCAATTTCTATGTATCTCTCAATTATTGATAAATTAAGTAGGTAATCAGTAAGGATAGAAAACAATTAGACAACACTATCAACAAACTTGACATAATTGGCATGTGTAGAACACTCCATCCAAGAATAGGTAAGTACACATTCTTTTCAAGTGCATACAGATCTTTTACTAAGATAGACCAGGATATTCTGAGACTTAAAATAAGTCTCAATACATTTAGGAGAATTCACATAATACAAAATATGTGTTATGTATTGAATTTTATCTCACAAATATATGCTTGGTAAATCCTGACCCCTTTGCCTGTCATTACAGTCCTCCCGTTTGGGAATGGATTGTCTTCATTATGTTAATGGAGACAGGATTAGCACAGAGTGTGTTTTCAGTTGATCTCTTTTAGATATAACGTGCAAGGAAGGAAGCAGAAATAGGGGAAGAGAAATGCTGAGCCACATGCAGATCATGCAAGAGCAAAAGCTCAAAGAGACAAAGACCTTTTCTCTAGAGCCAACAGGGAAAGAAAACCTTCCTCTAGAGCTTGGGACCCTGAATTTGGACTTCTACCCTCCTAAATTACAAGAGAATAAATTTCTGTTTGTCACAACAACTCATTTGTGGTATTTCTGTTATAGCAGCATTAGGTAACTAAGAATTTAGGTACCTAAAATGTGGAAACAGTTTTGAATTTGTGTAGAGGCTGAAAGAGTTTTAAGATACCTAATAGAAAAAGTCCACATTGCCTGGAAGAGATTGTTGGTGGAATTATGGACGTCAAAGGCAATTTTGGTAAGGGCTCTGAAGGAAGTGAGGAGAACTATAGAGAAAACCTCTATCATCTTATAGAATATGTGTGGCACTAGCCACAGAATGTTGCTAGAAAGATGAATATTAAATGTGTTTCTGGGAAAGCTTGAAAATGATGAACAAGTGATTGGACAATGGATGAAGGGCAATGTTTTTCATGCAGTGGCAAAGAACTTGTCTGAATTATGTTCAAATGTTTGGTAGAAGGTAGATTTGTAAGTAATGAACTTGGATATGACTGAGATTTCTAAGCAAAATCTTAAAAAGGCCATAAGATTTCTTCTTGCTACTTACAGTAAAATCTGAGAGAAAGATGAACTTAAACGTACTATGCAAAATGCAAACCGACTTAAAGATTTGGAAAATTCTTTTGTACAAACTAGGGACATGTGTCATAGAATTTTTACCAAGGACGTGGCTACATAATCTTCTGTTAAAGAGTCCCTGACAGAGCAGGAGGAAAGTGGGATACAGAACGTAAATTGTAGTAAAATAAAAACACTTAGTGGTCTCACTGAGACTGGAGGGAACGCAGAAAACATGCCCCCTAGGACTCTTTGTTAGCCTAGGATTAAAACCACTCCTGAAGCCAACTCTTCAAACAAAGAGTAGACCTGACTGTAAGACATAAAATGAAACTCATGAAGAGGGTGCTTAGCTCAAGTAAGTACATGGGACTAAATAGGCAGTTCCTGTCCAGAGGTGAGATGAGAAGGCAAAAAGGGGCAGGAGCTGGCTGAATGGAGATGGGGAATCCAGGGTGGGAAGGAAGAGTGTGCTGTCACAGTATAAGGAGTGCAACTAGGATCACATAGCAACATATATATAAAGTTTTGTATGAGAAGCTAACATGAACTTTCACAATAAAGAAAAAAGAGAAAGAAGGAAGTCTGTGACTGACGGATCTAACCAAATGCCACAGGAAAAAAAAAAATCCATCATCTTAGACTGAAGAGATCAGAGAAAGGATGAAAGAAAACTGTCTTATTCTTAGTATTCTACATGTAGGAAACTGTCTTAGGCATCTAGTGCTGCTATAAAAGAAAACTAAAAATGGATGGCTTTAACAAAGAGAAATATATATTCTCACAGAAAAGTATGCTAACAGTCCAAATTCAGTGTGTCAACTCTGGGGAGAGCTTTCTCTGTCAGCTCTGCAGGAAGATCCTTGTTGTCAATCTTTCCCTGGACTGGAAGCTTCTCAGGCACAGGGGCTCCCAGTCCAAGGTACACACTGTGTTCCCAGTGCTTCTTTCCTGGCTGTGTGAGGTTCCCCTGTCTCTCTGCTCACTTCTTTCTTTTATAAGCCTGGGAGAGATTGTTGATGGAATTATGGACGTCAAAAGTAATTTCAGTAAAGGCTCAAAAGAAAGTGAGGAGAGCTATAAAGAAAACCTCTATCATCTTACAGAATGTATTTGGCACACATCTCAACACAATCTGAGATTATAGATTGAGTCCTGCCTCACTAACACAATTGCTGCCTATTCGCCCATATTAATATCATAGAGGCAGGATTTATAACATATGGGAAAAAGCACACAATACGGGGAATCATGGCCCAACCAAACTGATACACATTTTGATGGGGACCTCATACTGTCAAGAAAGCTGCACATCCTTTGGACTTGGGTTCCCTGCACCTGAGAAGCTCCTCATCCACAAGAAGACTGACAAGGACTTTCCTCCAGAGCCAACAGAGAAAGCTTTCCCCTGGAGCTGATGCTCTAAATTTGGACTGTAGCCTAGAAATAAATTTCTGTTTGTTAAAGCCATTAACTTGTGGTATTTCTGTTGTAGTAGCACTAGATGACTAAGACACAGACCATTCCCACAGAAGAAAAGTACCATCGCTAGAGCAGCAGCTGAGAGATCAGCAGAACTGCTGGAAGGAGAACTGGAAGCAGGGCCTTTTCAGTTTCCAGGAGCTGTGGTCTCTTGGATCTCAAATCTAGCTTCCTAGATTTCATAGCTAGATCTTCACCTAGTTCACTGAAGAAAGAAGTAGACAACTTAAATAACCCTATGTCTGTTAAAGAAACTGAATTTTATTTTAAAAAAAACACAAAAAACTTCCCACAAAGAAAGCTCCAGATATAGATGGATTCAATGTTGAATTCTTCCAGTAATTTAAGAAACAATACCAATTCCACATGAACTCTTCCAGAAAATAAAGAGTAGTTTTCAATTTTTTCTATGAGCCCAGCATTAACCTGATGCCCAAACCAGAAGATGTTATCAGAGAACAAATCTACATAATTTTGAACACTGATACATACAAAAAATTCTAAACAAAATTTTAGTAAATTGAACTCAACAGTATATAAAAATGATAATGAACAATAGTCAAGTTTGCTTTGTCCTGTGAACTTGATTGGTTTTACATTTTAAAATCAATGTAATTCACTGTATTAATGGATTTAAAAGTAGAAGGTATATATTATCTCAATAGGTAGAGAAAAATCAGTTTGACAAAACCCAGCATCCATTTCCAAATGGTAAATTTCACCCTTTTTTATCAGGATTCTTCTATGGAATCTTTGATCAAAATGTTCAGTAATGATAGCCGGGCATGATCCAGTTCTGTTCTCATAGCAAGGGAAGCAGTTGTTCAATGGAGGCAATCAACCCCACATTCGATTTCCTCCTCCTGTTCCTGAGTCTGCTTTCTCTGTTGTTCCAAGTGAATAGAGACCACTTGTTGTCTCTTAGATAACTGCTTGCAAGGAGGTAGAACAGAAGTACTAAACATGTTGTTAGGCCAGTTAACTGGATGTCCCATGAAACCATGACCCTAAACCTCCAAACCAAAGTGCCAAGTCCCCTGAAGTTTTTGGTTGTACATTAACAGACTTAGCAGCTACATTTTTTTTTACATTGTTGTAAATATGTCTATCACACAACTTTTGCCAATTCAGCTTTTTATAGGTGTACAGATTACTGACATCACTTAGCAACCCTACCTTTACTCATTGAGATTTTTTCCATCAACAGATACTGAAACTAGTACTCCATAAGCAAGAATCCCCTGTCATGGATTGAATTATGTCCTCCAAAAAATATGTATAGCAATTTGACTGGGGGTTGCCCTTTATTTGGTGATTATAACTTGTCTATGTTATAAATCCTAATCTCTGCCTGTGGTTAGTGGGTCAATATTAGATTATGGTACAGAGGATTAAGGTGGTCTGTATCACCTGTTATCTCCAAGACTTAAAAAGGAAAAGAAGCAAGCAGAAAGTTGGGGATCCTACAGCACCAAGAAAACAGTGCCAGAAGCAGAGGGCATGCTTTGGACCTGAGATTCCTGCACTGAGGTGCTCCCAGACCAAGGGAAGACTGATGGATTACAAAGACCTTCTTCCAGAGCAGACGAGAGAAAGACTTCCACTGGAGTCAGCACCTTGAATTCAAACATCTAGCCTACTGGACTGTGGCATAATACCTTTCTCTTTGTTAAAGCCATCCACTTATTTTTGTTATAGCAATACTAGATGGCTAAGATACTCCCCTTTCCCTCTCCCTCCTGCCCCCGGTAACCACTAATACTTTAGTCTCTATGCATTTGCCTTGTCTTTTTATATAAGTGAAGTCAGGTAATGTTTGTCTTTTGTTATTGATTTGTTTGACTCAGCATGGTGTATATAAGCTGTATCCACATTGTAGCACATACCAAGACTTCATTTCTTCTAGTGTCTCAGTAGTATTCCGTTGTATGTATGTACCACACTTCGTTTATCCATTCATCTATTGGTGAACATTCAGGCTGTTTCCACCTTTTGGCTATTGTGAATAGTACTGCAGTGAATATCAATGTACAAGTCCCTGTTGTCTCTTCTTTCAAGCCTTTTAGGTACATACCTTGGAATAGAACTGCTAGGTTATATGGTAGATCTATTTTTAGCTTTTTGCAGAACTGCCACAGTGTTTTCCATAATAGCTGTAGCGTTTTGTATTCCTTCCAGCAGTGCATAAAGATGGAACTTCCCCACATCCTCACCAACATTTATTATTTTCTGTTTTTTTTAAATCTTAGCCATTGTAGTGGGAGTAAAATGGTATCTCATTGTGGTTTTGATCTGCTTCTCTTTGATGGCCAGTGACTTTCAACATCTTTGCATGTGTTTGTTGTCTAGTTGAGAGTTCTCTTTGGTGAAATGTCTGTTCAAGTCCTTTGCCCATTTTATGATTGGGTTATTTATCTTTTGTGGTTGTTAAGTTTTATGTATATTGGTTATTAGATTCCTGTTGGATATATGGTTTCTGAAGATATCCTTAACAGATGTAGCTTGTTTTCTTAGTATTTTGGTGAAGGCTTTTGATGAACAAAAGTTTTAAATTTTTGTGAGATCTCATTTATTTACTTTTATTTTGTTAGATAATCTGTTGTTAAAAGCTAGGCCTGTAAGTATTGTGCCTGCTTCTTCTTCTGAGAATTTTATGGCTTCAGTTTGCACGTTTAGGTCCTTGACCTATTTTGAATTTGTTTTTGAGTATAGTATGAGGCATGGATCCTGTTTCATTTTTCTGCATGTGGAAATCTAGTTTTCTTAATATCATTTACTAAAGAGACTCTTCTTTTCCCATTGGATTGTCATAGACCATAGATGTGTGTGTTTGTCTATGTAACCTCAATTCTATTCTATTGGTCTACATATTTATTATTATACTAGTACCAGGCTGTTTCGATTACTGTAGCTGTATAATATGTTTTAAAATCAGGGTGTGTAGATCTTCCTACTTTGCTCCTCTCTTTCAACATTGCTTTACCTATTCAGGGTCTCTTGACATACCACATAAAGGTAAGGATTGGTTTTTCTCTGTTGGAATTTTTATTGAGATCGCATCAAATCTGTGGATTGCTTTGGGTAGTCCAGACATCTTAATCATAATAAGTCTTCCAATTCATGAACATGGATTGAAATATCTTTCCATTTATTTAAGTGTTCTTTAATCTCTTTCAGCAGTATTTTATACTTTTCATTACCTAAGTCCTTCACATCTCTGGTTAAATTTATTCCTTGGTATTTTATTCTCTTAGATGCTATTGTAAATGGAATTGTTTCCCTACTTTTCCTTTTGTAGTTCTCATTGCAAGTGTGTAGAAATGTAACTTTTTGTTGTTGTTGTTGTTGACATTGTCTTATCATCTGTGAATAGAAATACTTTTTCAATCAGGATACCCTTTCTTTGGGAGGGAGGTGCTTACTGCTTTGGCTAGGACTTCCAATACAATAAGTACTGAATGGAAATGGTGAGAGCAGGCAGTGTTGTCTTGTTCTCAGGTTGAAGAAGAAGGCTTTCAGTCTTTCTCCATAAAGTATAATGTTGGCTGTTGGCTTTTCATATATGCCCTGAATCATATTGAGGACTTTCCCATCTGTTCCAGTCTTCTTTCAAGTTTTCATCAAGAAATGGTGTTGTGTTTTATCAAATGCTTTTCTGCATCCATAGAGATGATTGGGTGGTTCTTTTCCTTATACTGAAATGGTATGTCATGTTGATTGATTTTCTGAAGTTGAATTATCTCTACATTCTTGGAATATATCCTACTTGGTCATAGTTTATGAGTCTTTTAGTATAATATTGTATTCTGTTCAGAGCATTTTGTTGAGGATTTTTGCATCTATATTCCTAAGAGATAATTGGCCTATAGTTTCCTTGTGATGTCCTTCTCTAGTTTTGGTATTTAAATTTATGTTTGCTTCATAGAATTAATTAGTGAATATTCCTTCCTTTTCTATGTTTTGGAAGCCTTTACACAGGATTGGTGTTAATTCTACTTTAAGTGCTTGGTAGATTCTCCAGTGAAGCCTTCTGGGCCAAGACTTTTTTTATTAGGAGATTTTTAATCACTGATTCAGTCTTTTTACTTAGCAGTGCATCTGCTGAGACTTTCTATTTTCTGTTGAGCCTATTTGGGTAGGTTATTTGCTTCTAAGAATTTCATCTAGGTTGTCCAGTTGCCATACAGTTGTTCATAATAGCCAAGCCAGCCAAGTACCGTCAAGTTGGATCCGAATCACGGCGACCCTAGAGGCCAAGATAGAACTGACCCCAATAGTCTGTCATTATTCTATTATTCTCTTTTTTTCTATCAAATCATTTGTAATGGTCTCTGTTTCATTTATTTGGGTTATTTTGCACCTTCTTTTTTTCCTCTGTCATTCTAGCTAAAGGCTTGTCGATTTTATTGATTTTTCAAATGACCAATTTCTGGTTTTATTGATTCTTTCTCAGATTCTATGTTCTATTATATTTATTCCTTCTCTGTTCTTTGTTATTTCCTTTCTTATGGTAGGCTTAGGCCTAGTTTACTCTCTTCTTTGTAGTTCCTACAGTTTTTGAGTTAGACATTGTCTAGTTATCCATTTATCCAGGCAAGTTTCTTAGGCCCTTGCCTTCAGACAAGTTAATGATAGCTGACATCTGATTGAGCTCAAAACATCAACTTTTTCTTTTTCTCAGTTCTTGAGGTTGTTTGTCCTCTACCTTTCTTCCAAGGTGGCACTTGTCCCTCCTTACCTTCTTAATGACTTGGAAATCTCTCTGTTCTAAATTAAGGAACAAAATAGACATCTCAGTAGACTCAACAAGTAGTCCCCCAAATTTTCCATGTACATACTGAGCTCTGACAGAGAAGACACTAAAGGTAGTTATTTGGGCCATATGTTTTTAGTGGAGTAAGTATAGACACTGCAGGCAGAAAGACCTAGGTTAAAATGACTTTAGGGAAAAATTCACTTTCTGAAATGGTTTCCTATTCTAAAAAAAAAAAAAAAGGGAAAGATCGCATTTATTTCTATCGGACTGTTGCTAGATCAAATAGAAAAATGTGTTTCTAACCAAGAGTCGAGTAAGAGATTTTAGTTTCTGCTGGAGACCAGGCAATACATTTTCATTTTAATTAATATGCTTTTATAATTTTGAATAAAATTATTTTAAGAGAACCAAGCCTTCTAGAGGTGTAGGTCAAATATTCCTCATTTGAAATTGTTCATAACACCACTGACAGTCATGCCTACTGTCTGTCACTGTGATAGGTGCTGGGGACACAAAGATAAGTAAGAGAAAATTATTTCCACACTTATTATCTAGTTGAATGAAACAGGCAGGTAGGCAATTACAAAGCATATGATATGGACTATATTAAAACAGTGTTCATAATTCTCTTGAACTCAGAAAAGAGGTAACCCCTGCTTGTAAGCAGTTGAGAAACATCTTAATTGAAATTTAGACTGAGTTTTGTAACATGAGTGGAATTTTAGCAGAAGACAAATGAGAGAAGAGGTTGAGAGAACAGCATAAGCAAAGAAAGCCACATAGACATAGGAATATGTCACTTTTAGGAAACTGTAGGTAGTTGTATATGGCTTATGTGCAGTATAATTTGGAATTAAAATAAGATGGAGTTGGAAGGAAGTAGTTAGGAGGGGAGAAGAGTGTAAGCCATTCCAAGGAACTGTGAAAATGTATAGAGAGCCAGATTTTCTCCATCAGAGTAACAAGATCAGATTTGCCGTTCAGAGAGATTGCCTTAGTGACATTTTGATGCATTACCTGGAGATTAATGATGCTGGCGGCAGGGAAACTGGCATGACCTTTGTTGGAAAAAAATTCAGGTGAGGAATTACTAAATTTTAAATTTAATAAGCTACAGTGTAGATGGAGAAAGATAATCAGTCAGAGAAGAATTTAAGAGGTGAATGATAGGACCTGATAACTGGTCAGATTAAAGAGATGAAGAAAAAGAAAATGGCATCTAGGTTTCTGACTGGAGTAACTGGAGTTGTAAAAATAGCACTTGCCAAAATAGAGTGGTTGTGTACATGGTATGATTTCAGTTTTTTACATATTCAGATTGAGATATTTCTAGGTATCTGAGTAGAAATGACCTAACAGACTCTGGTTTCTTTTTGAAACAGGGAGCAAGGCCATCTTAACCTGTGAGAAATGGCAAGATAGGGAATGGTTTAGGGTAGGTCGTGGGCAAATGAAATCGGAAGAGCAAAACAGCTGATAGAGAAATATATTAGCTTTGTCAGAAAATTTAAAGTTGGTGACTGTGTATCTATTTTGGATCTGCTCTTTGTTTTGTTTGACTTGTCTTCACTAATTTGATCAACTATAATTCCTAAAAAGGCAGACCTTTCATTTCATCTAGTATTGTGATTTTGTCAGATTTAGGTGCAGGGGACAAAAGAAGTAAGTTTTTCAGAACATTATTAATAGAATGACTGGAATGATAGACCATGAAATTCAAGTTGAATAAGGGCTAAAAGGTTGAGAAGAAAGTATACTGTCAATGGTCCCACTAAGGTAGATTTTCACTTGCAAATTCATCAGCTTATTCTCAGTTCGTAGAACAGTGCCTACTTTAATTAATGATCTGATGAGACCAAAGATCATAGATAGTGGGAATGGTTGGGAAACAAACTTGAAAGATAAGATGGGGGGCATCAAGGAATAGTAGCACATTGGAATTACTGGCTTCAGAAAAGCAGCAGTTTTAATTGATGACAGTTCAAGAATATGACTATGGGAAAGACTGTTGAGAGAGTAAGAATGTAATAGGGATAGCAATACTTCACCAGCCTATGATAGATTAGGGTAAGGGGTACATTTGGGGCATTAACTGATTGAAAAAAGAGAAACAATAGATTTAGTATCAGAAGTCTTTTGGACCTAGTCTATGTACTTCTCAATAAGGCATTGGTTAAATAAATGAACAGACATCTAGGAGATGGAATAATCTGATGCCATTAAAAGTAATACTGGAAGGAGGGGGCAAGATGGTGGACTAGTCACATGTCTCCTTGATTCCCTCTGAGAAGTAAAGCCTAGAAAAACAATTGAACAGAGTGGACATTTGAGGAGCCCCAAGATCAGGCAGAGGGTTGTAAGATCAGACTGGGCAAAAGGAAGGGGAAAACTACCTATGTTCTAAGTGAGATGGCAGCACAAAGGGCCCACTTCTGCTTGCATACAACAGAGGGGCTTACAGGTACAGATGCCATCTTTGTCAACTGGGAGGGTGGGTCTGGGGCTGCTGAGCCTGAGAGCCAGCTTAGATTGGCAGCCACTGGACAGCTCCTTTCTTAGCAGAAAAGCAGTTTTTAAGACAGTCACACCTAGAGAGCACAGCAGTGGCAGACAGCTGAGTGTGGTGGTGAATTTTACTCCACCCTTTTCTGAGCCACTCCATAGCATCTGCTAACACAGATGCTCCGCAAGTATGTTGCCATCTTTGTCAGCCAGGTATGACGGCCCAGCTGGGGCCAGCTGATGTTGGATAGCATCTCTCTCAGCATAGAGGCTGTTCTTAAGACAACAGCTCCTAGAGAACGCAGCAGCATCTGGTGACCACGTGTGGCAGTGCCCTTTTCCCTCTCTTCTCTGAGTTATGCCATAGTGTCTGCTGGTGTGACTCTGGTGAGCCAGCGTTGCCATCTTTGTCAGCCAGGAGGCAGGGCCTTTCACCCCTGAGGACTCAGCTGGAACCAGCCATCAAGTTGAGCAGTACTACCTGACTGAACAGTAGGACAGTATCTCTCTCACCAGAGAAACTGTACTTCAGACAGCTGCACCTAGAGAACACAGTGGTGACTGGCAACCAAGTAAAGCAGTGCCCTTCTCCCACTCACTTCTCTGAGCTATATGATAAACTCTGCTGGTGTGACACTGGAGAAGCTGAACAGCTTTATGATGGCACAAAGACAACGACTAATATCTAAGCATTTAAAGAAGCAGGCGACCATGTCTTCAGAAAACTCCCTAAATAAAGAATCAAAAAACTTCCCAGATGAAGAAGCCTTCCTGAAATTATTGGAGGTAGAATACAAAAGAATTATGTATAGAGTCCTAGATCCTAGAATGGAGATTAAACAAAGTGCAGGAGAACAAAATGGAAAATTGAACAAGCTATAGGAACTGCTAGAACATCAACAATCTGAGATTCAGCAGATCAATGATAAAATTACAGAGTTTGACAATTCATTGCAAAGCCAAAAGAGTAGGATTGAGGAAATGGGATGCAGAATTAGTGAGATTGAAGATAAAGCAACTGATACCACCATTTATGAGGAGAATTCAGATAAAAAGAAATCAAGAAAAATGAAGATTCATTAAGAATCATGTGAGGCTCTATCAAGGAACAATTTATGTGTAATTGGAGAACAATAGCAGAAAACACAGAGAGAATTTTTAAAGAGTTGCTGACAGAAAACTTTCCTAACAAGAGCAAAGAAGAGAAGATAGCTATTCAAGATGCTCGTCAAACTCCACAAACGGTAGACTCCAAAAGAAAGACACCAAGACATATAATCAAGTTTAATAAAATGAACATTAGGAAATGCTCTGAAAGGCAGCTAGGCTTAAACCAAAACTAACCTACAAAGGGAAGCCTTGCAGACTCTCCTCCTTTTCGGCTGAGACCATGTTTGCAAGAAGGCAATGGGATGACACATAGAAAGCTTTGAAGGAAAAAAACTTCCAACCAAGAATTCTATGTCTTGCAAAATTGTCTTTCAAATATGACAGTGAAATTAGGACATTCTCAGATAAACAGAAGCTTAGAGACTTTGCAAAAACCAAACCAAAATTACAAGAAGTACTGAAGGAAATTCTTCAATTAGAAAATGAAATCAGACATATACTGAAGAATGCAATGCAGGACACAGCATCCAGAGTGCTAGTTAATCAGGGAAGTCACAAAGCTCAATAAAAATTAAAAATATTAAAATTATGGAAACAGAGCTCAACATGTAAACTATGACAAGATTACAATATAAAGAGAGCTATATTACAGCATTCATAGCCCTTTTAGGTGGAAAGGAAGTTAAGGGGATATAAAGAAGTGAAAGACTAGTTTAAAGCTAGAACATTGAGACAAAGCAAACTAACAAGACTGCATATCAAAACTAGAAACAAAATACAGAAGTTTCAACAGGCAGAAAAACCAACATTGAAAAGGATGAAAATTCATAAGGAAAAACAACCCAGTACATAACGCTGTATAACACAGAAAATGTTAACAACACAAAAATAAAGGCACCAAAATGACAGCACTAAATTTGTATCTATCAGTAATTACACTGGATATAAATGGACCAAATGCTGCTGTAAAGAGATAGAGATTAATAGGCTGGATCAAAAACCATGCTCTACCTACATACTGCTTACAAGAAACACACCTTGGACTCAAAGATGTGAATAAAGGATGGAATAATATATACTAATCTAGCCAAGCCAAGTGCTGGAGAGTCGAATCTGACTCATGGTGACCTAACACCATTCAAAAAAGAGCAGGAATGGCAATATTAATCTCAGATAAAATAGATTTTAAAGTAAAATCCTCCATTGTGGATAAGGATGCTCACTATTTATTGCTTAAAGATTCAGTATATAAGGAAGATATAACAACATTAGATATTTATGCACCTAATATCAGAGCATCTGAATATATGTAACAAACACTGACAGCATTGAAAAATGAGATCAATCACTCCATAATAATAGTAGGAGACTTCAGCACTCCACTTTAGTAATGGACAGGTCATCCAGAAAAAAGTTCAATGAAAGTAGACATGATTTTAACTGGAACAGTTAACCAACTCAGCCCCACAGACCTATACAGAACTTTTTACCCAGCAACAGACATACATACCTTCTTTTCTAATGCACATGGAACATTCTCCAGAATACACCATCTATTAGGCCATAAAGCAAGTCTCAGCAAAATCCAAATCACTTTATTACTGCAAAGCATCTTCTCAGACCATAAAGCCATACAAGTTGAAAGCAATAGCAGCAAAAAATGAGTAGAATTTCAAACTCATGGAAACTGAATAACACCTTGCTCAAAAATTCATAGATTATGGAATAAATCAAGGATGCAATAAAGAAATTCATGGAATCAAACAAGAATAAAAACACATCCTACTAGAAGCTGCAGGATACACTGAAAGCAGTGCTCAGAGGTCAGTTTATCTCTGTAAGTGCACACATCCAGAAGAAGAAAGGATCCAAACCAAAGAATTAATCCTACAACTTGAACAAGTAGAAAGCTAACAACAAAAGAACCCCTTGGGCATCAGAAGAAAACGGATAATAAAAATCAGAGTAGAACTAAACAAACTAGAGAACACAAAAATGATTGAAAGAATTAACAAAACCAAATGTTGGTTTTTTGAAAAGATCAACAAAATTGATAAACCATTGACTAAACTCACAAAATAAAAACTGGAGAGGAAACAAATAACCCAATTAAGAAATGGGACATGAGATGTCACAATAGACCCAACCAAAATCAAAGGTGTCGTAACAAAATACTACAAAAAACTGTAGTGTAACAGATTTGAAAACCAGGAGAATATAGACAAATTTCTAGATTCACATCACCTATCAAAGTTATCACACAGAGATGTAGAACAACTTAATAAACCTATCACAAAAGAAGAGATTGAAAAAGTAATCAAAAAGCTACCAACCAAAAAAAATCCTGTTCCAGACAGCTTCACTGGAGAATTCTACCAAACCTTATAGAGAGGATTTAATTCCAATACTACTGAAGCTATTTCACAACATAGAAAAGGATGGAACATTTTCACATTCATTCTGTGAAGCCAGCATAACCCTGATACCAAAGCCAGGAAAAGACCCCACAAAAAAAGAAAATTACAGACCAATATTACTCATGAACTAGATGCAAAAGTCTTCAACAACATCCTAGCCAATCGAATTCAACGACATATGAAAAAAATAATTCATCATGACCAAGTAAGGATTCATACCAGGGATGCAGGGTTGGTTCAGCATCAGAAAAACAATTAATGTGATCAGCCACATAAATAACACAAAGGATAAGAATCGCTTGATTTTTACCAATTTATGTAGAAAAGCCATTTAACAAAGTCCAACATCCATTTGTAGTAAAAACTCTCAGCAAAATAGGAATAGAAGGGAAATTCTTCAGTGTAGTAAGAGGCAGCTATGCAAAGCCAACTGCCAGCATCATTCTGAATGGAGAGAGACTGAAAGAATTCCCCCTGCAAACAGGAACTAGACAAGTATGCACACTGTTACCACTGCTATTCAACATTGTGCTAGAGGCTCTGGTCAGAGTAATCAGACAAGACAAAGAAATAAAGGGCATCCAC
Organism: Heterohyrax brucei; assembly: GCA_028571685.1. Taxonomy (NCBI): domain Eukaryota; kingdom Metazoa; phylum Chordata; class Mammalia; order Hyracoidea; family Procaviidae; genus Heterohyrax; species Heterohyrax brucei. The sequence continues at coordinate 46,979,124 of CM053152.1, forward strand.
ATGAGTAAAGAAGAAGTAAAAGTATCCATATTTGCAGATGATATGATAGTATACACAGAAAACTCTGAAGAATCCATAAATAAACTACTGGAACTAATAGAAGACTTTAGCAAAGTGTCAGGATATAAGATAAATAAACCAGTAGGATTCCTTTACACCAACAAAGAACTAATCAATACCATTTACAATAGCCTCCAAGAATATAAAATACCTAGGAATAAATCTAACCAGAGATGTAAGTGACCTATACACAGAAAATTACAAGATCCTACTGCAAGAAACCAAAAGAGACTTATATAAGGGGAGAAATCTACCTCACTAGTGGATAGGAAGACTTAACATTTTGAAAATATCTATTCTACCCAAAGTGATCTATGTATGTAGTGCAATCCCAATACAAATTCCAATGTCATTTTTTAATGAGATGGAGAAACAAATCACCAACTTTGTTTGGAAAGGGAAAAAACCCCAGATAAATAAAACACTACTGAAAAAAGAGGAACACAAAAGGAGACTTCACACTACCTGACCTTCGAACCTATTACACTACCTCAGTACTCAAAACAGTCTGGTACTGGTACAAAAACAGAAATATAGACAGATGGAACAGAATAGAGAGTCCAGAAATATCACCATCCTCTTCTGAACAGTTGATGTTTTACAAAGGCCCAAAGGTTGTAAACTGGAGTAAAAACAGTCTCTTTAACAAATGATGGTGGCAAAATTGGATATCCATCTTGAAAAGACTGAAACAAGACCCATATCTCACAGCTTATGAAAAAACTAAATCAAAATGGATCAGACCTAAATATCAAACCTAAAATGATAAAGATTATGGAAGAAAAAAATAGGGACAGCAATGGAAGTTCTGATACACAGCTTAAACAGACTGCAGAATCTTACAAATAGTGTAGAAACAACAGAAAAGAAAATAGGTAAATGGGAACTACTAAAAAATCACTTATGTACATGCAAACATTTCTTCCAGAAAGTTAAAAGACTGTCTACAGAAGGAAAAAAATATTTGACAACTATGTATCAGATCAACATCTAATTTCCATAAGCTACAAGGTACTGTAAAGTAGCAACAAGAAAAAGACAAATAACCCAGTTAAACAATGGACAAAGGATATAGACAGACACTTCACCACAGAAGACAGCCTGGCAGCCAAAAGACACATGAGGAAATGCTTGCCATCATTAGCTATTAGAGAAATTTAATTGGAACTGCAATGAGATATCATCTCACCCAGGTGAGGTTGACAATTATCAAAAAAACAAATGTGGGAGGGGCTGTGGAGAGATTGGAAGTCTCCTAACCTGCTGGTGGGAACCTCTTTGGAAAGCGATTTGACACTTTCTTAAACAGCTAGAAGTAAAAATACTATATTATGATCCAGCAATTCCACTGCTTGGAATGCATCCTACATGAACAGCCACATGCATGTGAATGTTTATTGCACCACAGTCCACAATAACAGAAAGATGCAGTCAACCTAGATGTCCATCAATGGATTAACGGGTAAATAAACTATGGTTCATATACACAGTGGAACACTATGCAATGATAAAGAACAATGATGATTTTAGGAAATATCTCATAAACAGGAACTAACTGGAAGATATTATGCTGAGTGAAGTCAGTCAGCTTCAAAACGACAAATATTCTATGAGATTGCAATTATAAAGACTTACGAAAGGACTTATACTCAAAAGAAAAGACTGATGGCTTCAAGGGTGGGGAGGGAGAGGGTTATTCATAGATTAGGTAGTTGATAGGAATTCAGCTGGGTGAAGGCTGTGACAGACTCAGCGGAAGGCAAGTCAGCATAACTAGAGTCAACATGAACTAAAAAGCTTGCTAAATTCAGCCCTACATTTCAAAGGATAGAGTAGCAGGGGTCGGGTCTGGGGAGCATGTTTCCAGGAGGACATCGAGGTCAAGTGGCATAATTAGACTTTTGCTGATTTTTACTTTTACTTCTGCACCCCATATTGGTGAGTGGTGTCTGGGGGCTTAAAAGCCAGCAAGCTGCCATCTGAGGGACCTCAACTGGTCCCAATCCACATGGAACAGGTGACAGACAGGAACATCAAAAGGAAAAGTGAGCCTAGGAGAGTCTCCCAGTCACACCTATGGGACTAGGAAACCACATCAGCGTGAGACCAGAAGAACAGGATGGTCCCTGGCCACCCCCAAAGGCAGCCTTGATAAGGGCCACAATGTAGAGTCCCTGATGTAGCATAAGAAAAAGAGGTGTGCAGACCAAGAACTCTTTTAGTAAAGACCAGAACTGATGGCCCAGCAACCTGGAGGGTCCCTCAAGAACATGGCTCCTAGACTTGCTGCTGCCCTTGACCTGAAACCAGTACTGAGGTCAACACTTCAGACAATGAATGGACTGGACTTGGGGGCACAGAGTGAGCGTGTGGTGTGTGTACATTATGGTTTTATATATTTACAGAATGCTGTCCTACGGGTTTCTCTCTAGAGAAGAGGGCAGAGAAGAGAGGACAGCTGCTTGCTGGGAGGATACTAGAAGAGTGAAAAGCAGGAGTGTGTCTGTCACAGGATAGGGAGAACAGGTAGAGTTGTAGAGAGCTGAGTGTGCAAAATTGATTTATTATTAATCATAGTAAAAAAAGGTAAAATTGATAGGGAAAATGGTCCTGATAAATTTAAAAAGAAGTTTATAAAAACCATGTGTATAGTATCCTTTTTTATAGAAGGAAACCAAGAACAATGGATAAATGGATGGGGCCCCTATCAATTTATTCACTGTCCACCTTTCACATGCATATGTGATTGAAAATACTGTCGCTTGGTTCAGGTGCAGCATAGTTTTCATTTATCCATTCAGAATGTTTGAAATATATTGTAATTTTTAAGACTGTTGCTGTGTGTGGCTGGCTTTGGCATAGTATCCTTTTTTTATAGAAGGAGACCAAGAACAATGGATGAATGGATAATACTCTTCAGAATGTTTGAAATATATTGTAATTTTTAAAAGACTGTTGCTGTATTTCTTAGGTGCTATTGAGTCAATTCTAACTGAAAGACTGTCTAAAAAACAAAATGCTGTCTATGGTGGAAGATGCTGAAACTTAGGCTACAGAGCCACTCATTAATTTAACACACATTTGTTGTTGTTGTTGTTGTTAGGTATGTCAAGTTGGTTCTGACTCATAGTGACCCTGTGTACAGCAGAACCAAACATTGCTCAGTCCTGTGCCATGCCCACCGTCATTGTTATGCTTGAGCGATTGTTGCAGCCCATGTCAATTCGTGTAATTGAGGATCTTCCTCTTTCTCCCTGACAATGTATCCAAAGTAGTTAAGACTTGCTTGTGCTTGCTTCCGTGCTTTCAAGGAGCACTTTGGTTGTACTTCTTCCAAGACAGAGCTGTTCATTCTTTTGGCAGTCCATGGTATGTTCAGTGTTCTTCTCTAATATCACAATTCAAGGACATCAATTCTTCTGTCTTCCTTATTCACTGTCCACCTTTCGCATGCATATGTGATTGAAAATACTGTCGCTTGATTCAGGTGCAGCATAGTTTTCAAGGTGATGTGTTTTTTTTTTTTTTTTTTAACACATTAACGAGGTCATTTGCACCAGATTTTCCCAGTGCAATGTCTTTTTGATTTTTTGACTGCTGATTCCATGGGTGTTGATTATGGAAACAAGTAAAATGAGATCCTGGACAACTTCATCTTTTCTCCACTTATCATGATGTTGCTTAGGGTCCAGTTGTGAGGATTCTTTTCTTGATGTTGAGGTGTAATCCACACTGAAGGTTGTGGTCTTTGCTCTTCATCAGCAAATGTTTCAAGTCCTTTTCACTTTCAGCAAGCAGGGTTGTGTCATCTGCATAGTGCAGATTGTTGATGAGTCCTTCTTCAACCTCGATGCCCTGTTCTTCATATAGTCCAGTTTCTTGGGTTATTTGCTCAGCATACAGATTGAATATATGGTCAAAGCATACAACAGTGTTCCCTTGTACTATTCAAATGATTGTCTTTTAACCCATGTAAAGATTCCTCATCAGCACAATTAAGTGTTCTGGTATTCCCCTTCGCCACTATGTTATCCATAATTTGTTATGTTCAGCACTGTCCAGTGCCTTTGCGTAGTCAACAAATACTTGGAACCTACCTTATTTTAGATACCATTCTTTACACTGGAGATACCCTACCCTTATGGAGCACATATGTGTTAAACAAGATATACAATAAATAAATCAGTATATAATGTACTTTTGGTAGTTTTGAGTGTTATGAAGAAATGAAAATATCATAAATGTATAGATGTGGAGCTATAATTATTTTGGATAGAGTGGTCAGGAGAGGCCTCTTTGAAGGAAAAGACATTAATGAATGGGAGGAGCAAATAAAATCTGAAAGAAGAACACCCTAAGCAGAGAATATAATACATGCAAGTTCCAGAGGTAGAAATCAATAATAACAGCATTTTTTTTATCCTGAGGAACTGTATTGATGGTGAAGAGTGAAATTTAACATAATAAAATAAGGGTTCTGATGTGGACAACCTATAATGCCTGTTACACATCCAGTGGAAACCCTAGTTAAGAGCTGTGACTGCTAACCAAAAGGTCGGCAGTTCAAATCCTCTAGGTGTTCCTTGGAAATCTTGTGAGGTGGTTCTGTTCTGTCCTATAGGGTCACTATGAGTTAAATTCAACTCAACAGCAGTTAGTTTGGGGTTGTTTTGGTATTACATGTCCAAATGACATTATCAGGTAAAAACTGGGTAATGTGAGTCTAGAACTCAGGGGCAACTTTGATGTTGGACCTATACATTTGGGAAGCCACTGACGTATAAAACCCCATTGACATCTAGTTGATTCCTACTCCTAGCAACCCTGTAGGACAGAGTAGAAGTACCCTGTCGAGTTTCAAAGGAGTGCTGGGTAGATTCAAACTGCAGACCTTTTGGTCAGCTGCTGTAACACTTAACCACCATGCTACTAAGGTTTCCTTTTTGTTTTAGATGGATATTATTAAAAGCCATAAGAATGAATGGAATCACCAAAGATATAAGGGGTAAGAATTGAGCCCTGAGGCATTCAATCATTTAAAAGGAAAGAGAGGAAACGGTTGTTAATGATACAGCAGGAAAATCAGGAGAGGTCTGCTGAACTCACAAAACATAAAGAAGGAGAATGGAAGAGGAAAGCTCCAGCATCATGTTTAGACTCTCATCCAGTGCAGCCTATGGATGAGCTGCCATGAAATCAGCTCATTTCTTTGCTTTGTGCTAATATTCTCAGACACCGTGTCAGACTGGCCCCTCCTTGAGTTGATATGCATAGAGCCAAGTCAAATCTTTGGAGGCTACATACTCCTCTGAGTTTTGTCTTTGGGGTTTTTTTGGTATTACATCTCCAAATGAAGTTATCAGGTAGAAACTGGGTAATGTGAGTCTAGAACTCAGGAGCAACTTTGATGTTGGACCTATACATGTTGGACCTTTACATGCCTTATTATGTCAGAGATAAACAAAACTGGAAAGAGAAGTCTAGAACAGAATTAATGCTACTATAGGTAAGTCAGTCAAGGAGCCCTGGTAATATAACAGTTAAGGGCTCATCTCCTTATCAAAAACCAGTGGTTAGACCCACGCATCACTGTGTATCTGCTCTGATAAAGATTACAGCCTAGAAAATCCCAATGGGAAATTCTGCCCTGCCACAGGGGGTCACTGTGAGTCAGCATCAACTCAGCAGCACCTACAACAACAGCCAAGTCCAGACTACTTTCTGGGTGAGACTGGCAGAGCAGAACAAATAAGCCTTCCACTTAAATCCCTTATAACCTCTTCGTAATGAAGCTGTTAAGCCCGTGTGCTTAAGTAATTCATGAGTGCTAGCTTACTGAGATACGGAGGCAAGAAAAGCCAACACAATCAATCCATTTGGAAAAAACACGGTCTGGGTTTTTCAAGGGATGATGTTATATGCATCTGAATAAGTTGTGTGTCCCCTTAAGTTATTTGAATACCAAACAGCCTCAGCAGGGGCAGACCACACTAGATCTACCTATAACCTACTGTCACGTGTCACCTCAGCACACTAAGACACACTGCTTACAGAACACGATCAGGTAAACACTGCTCTTTGGTGGTATTTATACAAAAATCCCATAAGAATTCATTTTTTATTTTACTTTATTACCTATATAAGTCTAGTATAAAATTGGGTAATTTCCCAAAATTTGGTTTTTAAAATAATCTTTGCTGTTTTATTGCTTTTTAATCTGGCTAAATTATTTGGTCTTTCCTGAGAGCAAAAGTTCTGTGAAACTTAGATAAAATTTACTGAGCAAAATAAGCTGTGAGATGCAACTTCATTTTGAGGCCCTGCCTACCACAAACTCAGTGGTTCTTCTCTCCCCCTGTAACCTGTGATAGAAGGTAGCATCTAGAGAAAGGGAATTTTTATGCTAAAGCCCAACCACAAGAATGAGCATTTTTACTCTAGATTAAAAGTGTGAGTGTGTGTTCACACTGAGTTACGACTGTGTGTATTCAATTCAAAATAGCTGAGATACGAGAAAGCCAACATAAATAATAGTAATTACTATTTTATCATGTAAAAAGCCCTGGTGGCTCAGTGGTTAAGAGTTTGACTGCTAACCAGGAGATGAGCCTTTCAAATCCACCAGCTGCTCCTTGAAAGCCCTCTGGGAGAGTTGAACTCTGGCCTATAGGGTCACTATAAATTGAAGTGTGTTTGGTTTGGTTATCATGTAAAAGGAGCCCTGGTGGTACAGTGGTTAAGTGCTCAACTGCTAACCAAAAGGTTGGCAGTTCAAATCTACCAGCTTGCAACAGTATAGGACAGTTTTACTCTGTCCTGTAGGATTGCAATGGGTTTTTTGTTTCATTTCGGTGTCATGTAAAAACACGAAATCCATTTAAAGTTTGGCCAAGATCAGATTTTTGTGATAGCTGAGTTAAACAAAATAAAGAGAAAACTACTTTCTTTTTAAATGTTGACATTGTAAATCATTGCAAGTTATGTCAGAATTTCTATTCCACATTCAGTAACTTTGGTATTGGTTATTTGGTAGCTAGTCATACCAGTCATACTATGCATTTTAGATAAAATATGACTGGACACAGAAGCCGTTTCCTTCCTGTACTTTAGTGAAGCTTTATCTTGCTGGAAAGATTGAAAAGGCACTAATACAGGAAAGCAAGAGGCCTGGTTTGAAAACCACTTGACTCTGCCAGTCACTTGTTATGTGACCCCTGTCAGATGACATGTATCTTTCTGGACCTTAGTTTCCTTGTTTGGAATGAGAGAATCCTTCCAAATTATTTGTTAAAACTCTTTCCTCAGTGTGAAGGTATCACTTGTGTTTGCCGATATCCAGTTTACCTCCCCTTCTGGAGCCGCATGACTGGTTCTGTCCAGTCACCTTTAAGATGTAATGTGTCACTTCCAGGATGTGGAAAACATGTACAGTTCCTTAGTCTGTCTTCCCTGCCAAGACAACAGAGAAGCCCACATTTTCCAGATGATGCAGCCATAAAATAATAGAGCAGCTGTCTGCCTGTATCAACTTTAAGCCTATAGCATAAGCATGAAGTACATTTGAGGTGGATAAAGTAATTGGAATTTTGACATTAATTTGTTGCTATTCCATAATTTATCTTGTCTGACACATCCAATCTGACTTTCTGTGATTTTGGGGGGTTATTATTTCCATATTATAGACATTTTTTATTCTATACAAATAAGAGTACTGTAAAGGAAGTTGAGGTCCACAACTCTTTTTCAAATGATTAAGTTGGTACTGTTTAGATCAGCCTTTAAACACAAATGTTCGTTATTACTCTGGATTTTTGTTTTGCCCTTTGTAAAGGTCAATTCCTGATATACTTTTCAATTTTAAATTACTTTTGTCCCTACTTTTTAAAAGAGAAAGCAGTTGATTTGTTTACTGACTTAGGATATACTTAGAATCTCTCCATGGAGCTCTTTTAAGTAGGAAATAGTACAGAAAAATAAAAACTTTCCTCTGTCCCTGATTTTTTTTTTTTTAATGTAATGGTCTATGTAGAGAGGTGACTATTACTACAAACATTGTCATGTGTTTCCAAGGAAGATTCAAACAAAACCAGCTTCTTGAGCATGAAGTAGGCCTGACCTGCTTATAAACAAACTCTCTTGGAAGCAGTGCCTGAAGATGTTTTGGTCGAACACAGCAACTGTTGTTTTGAATGACGGATAATTGTGTTGAAGCATTGCCTTGATGCTATTAGAATAAAGGCTGCAAAGCAATCTCTGCTGACAAGGATCTGAGTTTATGGGGAACATAGTTTTCGTCCCATAGAAAATGCCTTGACATCTCCTTGCCTGAGATGGTAGTCTGATTTTGCCTGAGACTTGAGGGCAGGGCCAGTCATGTAGTTTTTAGGACAAATAAAAAGTAATAATGTTGAGTCCCTTGTTCAAAAGGCAAGAGGAATGAAGTGCAGCTATAGGTACTAGAATGCAAAGCTTTTTCTTTAAAAATAGTACCATACTCAGGAGAAGTGAACACAACTGGACTAAATCAATAGTTAACAAGTTTCCTAAATACCACCAAACCTTTGAGGGGCAGAATATCAGGGGTAGGGGCCTGGGGACCATGGCTTCAGGAGTCATCTATGTCATTTGGCATAATATTTGTTAAGAAAATGTTCTATATCCCACTTTGATGAGTGGTGTCTGGGATCTTACAAGCTAGCAACTGGCTATCTGAAGGATCATTTGGTCCCAACCCACCTGGAGGAAAGGAGGAAGAACACCAAAGAGATAAGGAAAAGGCCACATAAACCACAGACTACATCTGCATGAGACCAGACTACTCCAGTGACAGCCCTGACTGAGAATTTAACAAAGAGTTCCTCATGGAGCAGGAGAAAAGTGGGGTGCAGAACTCAGATTCCAGTAAAAAGGCCAGACTTGATGGTCTGACATACTGGAGGATCCCCAGAAGACATGGCCCCTGGACCCCGTGTTAGCCCACAACTAAAACAATTATCAAAGCCAACTCTTCAGACAAAGATTAAACTGGACTGTAAGATATAAAATGATACTGGTGAAGAATGTGCTTCTTGACTGAAGTAGATACATGAGATTAAATGGGCATCACCTGTCCAGAGGCAAGATGAGAGGATGGAAAGGCATAGGAGCTGGTTTCATGGACACGGGAAATACAAATTGGAGGGGTGGAGTGTGCTGTGGCAGTGTGGAGACAGCTGCTCAGATCACATAATGATGTGTGTACAAGTTTTTGTGTGACAAACTGACTGGAATTGTAAACTTTCACTTGAAGAACAATTTAAAAAAACAGAATGAAAAAAGTAGTATGTGTAAAACGTAATCGGTAATAGTGATACATGAGTAAAAACTGAAGAACAAAATGCACAAAAAATTCTATTTTTTGGTGTCAGAATTTTGTATAATACAATAAAGAATAATACTTTATTAGTGTTATAAATTGCTCATAAGATTTTTTGACTCATTTTTTTCAGTTCCATTTATTAGATCTTACTTAAATTTATACTTTTACAGCTTAATTGTAAACAATATAGTTATTTCATCAGTCACTCCTGGCAAATGAAATATAGCAATTAATTTTTGATATTTTTTAATTTGGAAAAGGTTCTTTCTGTTGATGCAGCTAGCTAACACTAAAACTCTTAAAAGTACTTTACAAGGCTGTAAGTAAGGATCCCTGGTAGGACTATGGTCATATGCCCAGCTGCTAACAGAGAAGTTGGCAGCTTGAACCCACCAGTTGCTCCATGGAAGAAAGACATGGCAGTATGCCTTCTTCAAGACTTACAGCCTTGGAAACGCTGTGGGACAGTTCTGCTTTATCTTGTAGGGTCACAATAAGTCAGAATTGACTCAGCAGCAACAGGTTTGGGATTTTTGTTTGTTTCCAAGCTGTGACATCACTGGGATAAATTTCTGATAAATTATATCAAACTATAAATTTTAGTACATCTACAGCTGATGATGGTTACAGAACAATCCTTCTAGAAAGATCTGACTCTTCATATGGTTTCCTGTAAGTCTAAATTCAATTTAAATGGTATACAGTATCATTTAATATAGAATTTAGTGTAGAAACAAAATGACTTAATGATTTGTACATTTTTATGCAAATAACACGTGCATTATTTGCCAACCATGCAAGCTCTTCACATATTATTTTCATATGTGCACTATGCATGATATGTATAGGGTGTGTTATTTACATGTTCAGATTATTTGCCAAAAAAATTATAGTATATAGTTCAAAATACATGTTAACACATTCTATTGCTGTATCTTCCATTACAAGGAAATGTTAATTTCCAAAAATTATTTCTCATTAATAATGGATTCACTTGAAGCTGCATATGAAAATAGGATTCTTTTCTACTGATTGCAATAGTCTTTAATTTTTGTTTCTAAGCCTATAGAGATTTGCTGTGCAAGCATTTTTCCAACCTTACTAGGCCCTGTGGCTATCTGTCACTCTAGGAATTTACCAAAACACTTTTTGTATCAATATATTCATCTTCTACCACATAATGCCAAAGCCAAGCCAAGTGCTGTTGAGTCGGATCTGACTCATAGCAACCGTAATACATTTCATAATTTGCCTTATCAGACTTGTAATTGTCCGTATCCTACACTGCTTGTAGTTTAAAGAGAGCTCAGCAAGATCTGAGACCCAAACAGGGGGCCCTAACTGCACAAGACTGATAGGGTGTAAAAACCTGCTGTATTCCCTGGACATCCAGCCTGTATCATTATATGTTTGTGGTACACTTACTACATTTCCAAAGCACTGTAACAATCTGGAATGTAGAGGGAGTATAAGAAACTAAATGGTAAGTCACTTGAGGGCAAGGACCTTATTTATATCCCACAAGGGTCCTTAGGATATAGAGTAAGTAAAAGGGAAAATCTGGTATAGATGTATTCTCTAAGGCTGGGAAGGGACTTTGGGCACTGGGGAGCCAGCAACAGAAGAAATATCTGAAAAGCAAACTTGAGCAAAGTTGAGGCAATTTCCAGCACCACTGTCTTGGACATTTAAGACATCCCACGACTTACTGTTCTAAAGTCAGTTGGACAGTGATAGAAAAATGGTCATTTGTCCAGAGGATATTCATAGGCTTCTATTTGTGAACTTAACAAAAAACACTCTGCCATGTAATTTTTACAGTTAATAATGTACAGTGCATGTGCTTCTATATTCATACATAGGTATCTGTCCTCCTTTCTTTTTAGGGTTAGATAGTATTCCATTGTATGAGTGAGCCAATATTTATTCCCACAATCCCTTTTTTGGTGAACGTTCCAAATATTTACTTTTTCAAGGCTGCACAGAACAACCCTGTATTTATATTTTTGTGTACATATAAAAGTTTTTTTATATAATAAATTCCTAGAAGAGTAACTGATGATGACAGTATATATTTTTCACATTTTCATGGAGAATATATGTTTTGTCGTCCCAAAGTAATTTGACCTGTCTGTGTTCCCATCAGCAGTAGATGAGATGCCCTGTCTTCCCACCCAATTACCAACACTGGAAATTAATAATTTTTTTAATACTCACCAACTTGCCCCTTCCCCAGTTGTTATAATTTACATTTTTCTGCTTACTAGTCACTACAGTAAACATTTGTTCAGATATTCCTTGGCCATTTGTACTTCTTCTGTGCAGCTCCTATTTATGCCTTCACCCTGTTCATTTCTGGTGTACTAGATCTTGGGTCAGAGAGCTGGCGGTAGAACCCAACAGCTATAACTCACTCTCATTGAGGGAATTTATTTCTGTCTTAGTCATTACTGACCCAGGAACAAAGCATCAGCTGAACTAGCTCTGCAGTGTTTAGAGCAGAGGAAGAAAAAGCAATATTAACATCATTAGCCAAGTGCCGTGGAGTCGGATATCATTACTGTTATCATTATTACTTTTCCTGCTCCACAGGCTAGTGAGGAATTGTAGGACTGAGCAGAGCTCATAGACAGAGCTCATAGACAGACGGCAGAGGCCGTGGTTCTGGTGTCTGCCCTAGGAGACCCTCTTGCACATGATGTGATCTGGAATCTCAGTCTTGGACTGAGCAGCCACCTTTATGGATTTCTTGATTTCTAACATCCTAGTGATCTGATCATTTTCTCTCTGGGTTGTGTGTATTACAGATATGAGACTTCTCTGTTGGATCTGGTTCAATCACTGAGCCCAAAGTCTGCCCCCAAGTCCCAGCCACGTCCTTCCAGAGAAGCTGGTGCCCGAAATCACAGTACTTTCCAACTCGGTCCTCTGAAACAGACCTGGAGCAAGATAGGGGCAAGCAGGACCCCTGAAGACCTGGAGGAGAATCAGATTCTGGAAGACATATTTTTCATTTGACAGTGAAGCCCATACTGCAAACTTTCCATAGGAAAATTGTGGGTTTCTTCATATACTGATCTATCATTTTAAATTATTTGATTGCAAAGTAATTGCATCTTTCCTTTCACAGAGATCTATCTCACTGGCATCCTGTTATGTGTTTCATTTAGAAATCATTCTAACAACCCAGGGGTTGTGTTTGTGTGTGTGTGTGTGTGTGTGTGTGTGTGTGTGTGTGTGTGTGTGTGTGTGTGTGTGTGTGTGTGTGTGTGTGTGTGTGTGTGCGCGTGCATACGTGCATGCGCATGCCTGTGTGTATTTGGTCAGACCAATCCACTCAGTAGATGATATACTAAGGGAGATGGGGGGATTGGGTAGCATCTTTTCTATGCCAAGCAGAGATTAGAAAATAAATATAGGGTACTTTTTGAGTGTCAGAGGCCACTGTACATTCACCCTCATTTGTAGTGTTTCCTTCTCAGTCTTCAACCAAAAAGGATTAGCTATGTTTTGTATACAACGAAAATCTTTCCACTAAACTAGCTCTCTGCTATAAACCCAGTCCCATTGTAACATGACAATTTCAGACAAACAGACCTTTCATATTCTTCATTCTGTTCTTGCAGCATTCACCTCTATCTAAGGGTAATCATTTAGTACTGAGATTGTAGTTGGCACTGCTATCGTGACAACACTGAGGGCCAGTTGTGAGTTAGTCCCAGTAGTCATCAGCCTGGTCACAGCCCACTGGGTGACTAGAAGTTTCAATGTAAACACAGCCAACTCTTTGAAACATGCTTTGCATAACACAAAGGGATGTTTGCCCTGGAGAAATCCAGGGAGGGCACAAGCTTGAAAGCATTTCCTTTCAGCAGTTCATGTAACCACCCCTCCAGTTTCAAAGTAAGAGCAGTCTTTATTTTTTGGTTGACGCACTTTTCTGTTTTATCCACCTTTCCGTCACATGCACTCCAGTGAACCTCTCATGGTTGTATCTGGGGAAAGTGCCCCTAGAAGGGTAGTGGTATCTAGCTGCTGCAGTCTGATGGCATGCCATGCCGCTGTCCTGTGCCCCAGAGTACCACGTTCCCTTGCCAGACTGTACTACACCACTCCAGGAAGGAACTCCTCTCCACTGGGCCTCACTTTGACCCGAGAAAGCCTAGAGAAGAAGTACATTGAGACCTTTTTTTCCCTCTGCCCTCCTACTCAACAGAGCTCTTGAGATAGGCCCTTCAGCTTGTGGTAGGCTCCAGGAGCCTCTCAAGTCAAGTGATGAGCCTGGTACAGCCAGTGAGTTAAAACTTACCAAAAATGGAGATGAGAAGATGTGTCCCCAGATGTATATTAGTTGATATTTATATGATATTTATATTTAATATGAAGAATGTTGCTGTATTTCTCTCTCTCCCTTTCACCAAACCCAGGCTTAGGACTGAGACTTTTTGTCAGTCATTATTGGAAGGCAAGATCAGACCATACAGAGTAGCTTGCACTTAGTGAGGCTTTATAGTTTCCCTGAATTCTTTTAGACTATTTTAGTCTAGAAAAGTCTCATTGACCAACCTCCTTAGCTGGGTAGATCCAAATCTCACATGCAGACTCTTCTTTATCTTTTCAGACTGGGCCTAGCCCTGTTGCTTCCACCCAGCCGTCTTTCACTGGGGTTGAAAACTCTTTGCAGATTGAAAATTGTTTAAGTCCACCTCTGTGAGAGTAACTACATCAATCTCAGTCCATTTCAGAAAGCCTTTGGGATATGAGCTTTCATTTGTAGCAAAAAGGGGTAGATGGCAAGCTGGGAACTCTCAGCCATTTTTTCGGTAGAAGTTAGATTACCAGAACTATCTTTTTCTCTCCAAAGGTGTCTTGACCAGCTTAAGTATACCCTTCTCCCTTAAATCAGCCATAACCATGGTCACCCATTCTGGACAGCAGTATCCTCACTGCTTTCTGGAGTGAGAGAATTCTAGAAGAACCAGGAGAATAATTGTGATTTCCCTGTTTTGTTTTAGAACAATCACAAACATGGTCTAAACTAAAGAATTTTTTTTTCTGGTCATTGTGTCACAGAATGAAATTTAATCATTTCTTTACCTCTCCCTGGATGGACAAGTTGGAAGAGCAAAGATAAGTTTCAGCAGAACATCAGTCAACATATTGTCATAAGCCACACTTCCACCTACATCCCAGCTGCCTTTCTCTATTCTATAGGCATTTTGTGGCTATCTAGGCAATTGACTGTGAATTTCTTTATAAACTTTTGTCTTCATTACTAATTGAGTAGCATATGTTAACATTTTAATCTGTGCTTTCCTTTAAAATGTACATGAAAAGACTATTGTAGAGCCTTGAGGCTTCACCTGATAGCAGACTATTCCACCAAGGGAGAGTGTCTGGTGCAAAGGAGTCTGTCTTGCCTCTCTGTTAAGTACTGCCAGCATTGCTGGGTATTGGATACATACAAGACTGGATACACATGAAGGATACTGCAAATAGTGCTACAACATTGTCCACCCTGCTACCCACCATTCTGTGAGAGAAAAACCAATCAATGTCTGCAAAATGGAAAAGAACAAAATATGTTCCACTGAGGCACCCTAACGAGGGTTTGTCTTATCATGGCCCAGCTAAGTTGGCACATAACCATCACAGGGTCCAAAGTGCTTGGTTTTGTTAAGCTAGTTAAAGTTAATCAAGAAAAAGTTGTTACTGACAGTCACCCTTCTAGGAAGCACCCTTGTGCTTTATTCAGACCTGACCCCTGTGATGGGGACAAGTGTCACGGGAAGGAAGGGACTGTCTTTCTCTTCCCACAGAGCCATTATTTTCTCTTATTCCTGCTTCAAGTATTGTTTATCCCTGAGATCTGCTAGCAAAAACTCTGGAAAGGGGAAAAGCCTGAAGTTACACAACCAGATAAAGTCTGTCATCATTCAGGAGGTAGAGGCTGTGGCAAACTTCTGTCAGCTAACATTTTCTCAGCTTATGTGTGTTTTTAATGTAGGCAAATGTTTATATACATATGAGATTTTTAGTTAATAAATGATCTCTGACTATTTTCGCCATGCAGTTTTGATGCTAAGTTGTCCCTTCAACATCTTTTATCAGCCCAGGTTATCAAAACATGATTTTCCTCAGTACCTGTTAAAACAATAGTATTTTGTGGTTCTGCCTCACTCCCATCGCATGGCCACCAAGCCTCCTCTGGGCTGTGTGGTTGCTGGAATGGAAAGTTCAATCTATAGGCAACTCTGAGTCCGTTCTATGTGCCTGTCCTTTTAGCAGCTCAGCAAGGAAGAAGTATCATGGAACTTGAAGATAGGAAAAGTGATCCTGCCTAGTGGGCTTTAGGTACTAGGAGAACATAGGCAAAGTCTTTAGTTCCTGAAATGCCTAGTTCTGGAATCAGACCTGTAACTTCAACTAAGGTAGCAGACACCCTGTCCTGCTACTGCCCACCCAGGCCAGTCTGGCACCTCCACCTGAACAAAGAGACTTTGAAGCTGCCCTTCAGAGAAAGAGTTGTCAAGAATAGAATCATCACTCAGCCAGCTCCCAAGCTAAAAATGACATAAGTTCACCCCTCTTGTCATAAGGATACTATCTTAGTCAGCTAGTGCTGCTTTAACAAAAATACCACAAGTAGATGGCTTTAAAAAGAGAATTTTATTTTGTCACAGCCCAGTAGGCTGCAAGTCCAAATTTAGAGTGTCAAACCCAGGGGAAGGTTTTCTTTGCTGGCTATGGAGGTAGATCCTTGTCATCAGTCTTTCCCTGGACAGGGAGCCAGGTCGTTTTCGAATGACTGGCTCAACTGCTGGTACAGCTTCTTGGTATGAGGTCCCCAACTCTTTCTCCTAGCTTCTTTCCTTTATATCTCAAGAGACTGCCTCAAGGCACAAAACAGTCTTATACAGAGTCCTTCCCCACCAACATAGCTGTGCCCATCCCCCCTCATTAGTATCACAGAGGCAGGATTTACAACATGGAGGAACATCACACGATACCAGGAATGACGACCCAGCCAAACTGCCACACACATTTTTGGGGATCACAATTCAACCCCTAGCAGATAACCTTGATTCTAGGAACAAAGCTGGAAATAAGTAGGGTGAGAGTGACACCCTAATCCTTAGACGTAGAACAACCTGGTAGCTAGAGAACTAGCTGTGTAAATTAGTTGATCAGTCACATGTTTTCTCAGAGTTGCTGGTCAAGCAATGGTTCCTACACCCGTGGGATTCCATTTCTCCATTTAGAAGTGGGAGTTTCTAACTTTCCAGACTTCAGTCTCATAGGTGTTTTTCCCTCCCTGTTCACCTCACACTCAGAAGTCAGCAAGTACCTAGTAGGGTAAATGCCAGGCTCCTGACTTTTTCTATCTCTACCGCCATAATTGCATCAACTTCTGAAGCCACAGAATTCTGTAGCTGAATTTTACCTAAGAGCCCATTTAATTAATCACTTTCATTTTACATGTGAGGAAGGAGTTCAGAGAAATGACTTGTCTGAAGTCGTTCCACATCCTGTTAATGGCAGGTCTAGCTGCCAAGCTGGTGTCTTTCCCACTACAGCGCATTGCTGCCTTGATCTCATCTTCCAAGATGAGCATTTGTTGAGAATCTCAGCTAGTACTGAGCAGTCCACCATCTCTAGAAAGTGAGCCCTCACAGACCACTTGGATCAAGTAGTGTGTAAAAAATGCAGCATGTCTACTCTGAGACTTTTCTCAGGTCAGTAACCCGTAAGAAGTGTCACCTTAGGGAACCTCTTTCGCTCCATAGATACAGAAGTCATGGGAAGGCTATCCAAAGTACTATCCCTGGGAAAAAGGGGCATCTCTCCAGCTGGCATAACATGTCTGGCTGTCTTTTTCAACTAATAGCTGCTGTGATGGCCTTAGTTAGGGCCTCTTCTGAAAAGACAATGGCCATGTGAGGGTAAGGCATCTCTTTGATCAAGTAGAGGAGGTAGTAGCTGTACTAGCAGAGGCAGATAAATAGGTTGGTACTTTGAGTCAAGTAGGAAGGACTTATGTCATATGTTACCAGTGGGACAACCAAATACTCCTCTTCAGGTCTTCATCAGTGTTGCTGGCCAGTCTATACTGAGTGCCTCTCCTGAGCCCCTCATCATGTTAGATGTCATTGACCCCATTTGGAAGTGTTTAACAGCATCAGCTGTGGAACCAAGTAGCCCTGGGTACAAACCTCCATTACATTGCTTACTAGCTGAATGATCTCAGACAAAATATTAACCACACTGAGCCTAAGTTTCTTCATCTGTAAAATGGGAATGATAACATTCCTCATGGGATGGTTGTGAGCATGGAATTCAGTGAGACAATGTATGTGAAAGACCTCGGTACAGTATCTGACACCTACAAGTGCTCCACTAATAGTAGCTATCACTATTATTGTATATTCCTCAATGAACTAGCCGATATTTTAAAACTTGGAAATTTTTAATAAACAGTAAGTAACAGTATATTCTCCTGTGAGTAGTAGGAGACTAGAAGTGTTACGGCTCCAGGAAAGGAAATTGCTGGGCTGAGTTTACTTAAGCTTTGCAGGAGGAGGAGGAGGAGGAGGAAGAACAGGTTTCACCTAGGCTTCAGAAGAGTGTCTCTAAGAGAATGGGAAAGGATTGGGGATGGGAAAGAGCAGGAGTTGAGTGTTCATTGGTAAGAAAGCTCAGGATGTGTTCTGAAAGGACAGTGAGGGAGGTTATGGTCAATGGCTGAGGTATTAGAAAAGAAGATAGGTAGATACACTGAGAGAAGTACTTCTAAACTGTGAAAAATGTTAAATGTCAGGCTATGAAATTTTATGCCTCAAGCAATGAAAAGCTATTTAAGATTACTTGTTTAGAAATATCTAGCAGCAATGTCAGGTTCTACTGGAGGAATCAGATAAAGAAAAGAAGAAATCCATTGATCACCTACTGGGTGTTAGACAAGGTCCTTAGATACATTATCTCACCTAATCCCGACAGGAATCCCAAGAAGTAACATCACTCCCACTTCATAGATCAGGATACTGAGTTTAGGAGAGTTTAGGAGTGCAGGAAAGGCAAGGTCCTTCTAACCTGGCCAGGAGTGGAGTGGAACAATTTTGTAAGATGTTTATGTGGAGTGGGTCTCAGACTGCTCATCTTAGAAATCTGTCTTTCTGAAAGGAAAGCAAGAAGCAGAATGGTGGGTAGAAGTGATTAGTCAGGTAAAACTTTGAGCCGTCTACAGAGTTTTATTTTTTCAAGTTAGGAGACACCTAACTAAAGTCCAGCAAGGGTCTTCAGAATCTAGAGGTCCAAAGGGCATTAGTAGTCATCTGAGCAATTATTATTTTAGAAAGACTTGTGGAAGTCCTACATGTGCACAGATGAAAGCTGTACAGGCCAACAACAATATCATTACTTTGGACCAGAAAGTACCGTCTCAGGTTGTAATTTCCTTATTGTGTGTAGTCATCTCTGATTGGCTAGTGTGTCAATATACACAACACACCTAAAATCTACACCTCAAAAAATCAACATGTATTCTTTGGTTAATGAATTATTTCCCAGCATGGGCTATGTGAGGGATGGGTAGCAATAAAATAACTCCTTGGTGGTGCATAAATTGGGAACAAATGATTTATTGGTAACAAAGAAAAAGAAGAAACCATAGATGGGAAAAACTTGAGATGGGGGACAAAAAAAAAAGTATCATTAAGGTCAGTAACTTGGGACTAACAGAGTCAGGAAAGAATGGAAACCCAGACCCCATGCTAGGAGACATGGGCCAGGAAAACACTGGAAACCCATGAAATACTGTGTGCCAGATCCTAGGCAGGGGTCCTGGATGCTGTTATTCAATCCTTGTGCAATGGGGTGTCTTTTTCTGCTTTTCCAAAATTCTGTTCATTGTACGTGTTTTTCTTGTAAGCCACCGAAGTCCTTTATGGAATGGGACCTGGTATACATTCTGTTGTTTTATGCCACCCAGTTGGCTCTGACTCATAATGACACCATGTACAACAGAAAGAAACACTGCCTGGTCCTGCACCATCCTCATGATCATTGATATGTTTGTGCCCATCATTGCAGCCACTGTGTCAAACCATCTTATTGAAGGCCTTCCTCTTTTTTGCTGACCCTCCAGTTTACCAAGGATGATACCCTTCTCCAAGTCTTGGTCCCTCCTGGTAACATCCTCAGAGTATGTGAGCTGAAGCCTTGTTATCATCACTTCTAAGGAGCATTCTGGCTATGCTTCTTCCAAGACATGTACATCTGTGTACACCTAAAATTAAGAGTGATCTCTCCCTGCCTGCCTGCCTGCCTGCCTGCCTTTTTCTTCTCTTGAGTTCAGTGTTCCAGCCACTCTGAACTTATGTTAGTTCCTGAAGACACTGTAATATCCTTGCCCTGGGCTCCTATGAGTTTTCTTAGTCTTCTTCACATCCTGTATCACTAAAAAACCAAACACATTGCCTAGAGTTGATTCTGCCTCATAGCAACCCTAAAAACAGCAGAACTTCCTCATAGAGTTTCCAAGGAGTAGCTTGTTGGATTTGAACTCCTGACCTTTTGGTTAGCAGCCAAGCTCTTAACTGCTATACACTGGAGTTCCATCTTACTGTGCTAGAATTGCATATTCATTAATTGGATTCTTCCATTAGACTAGAAACCCCATGGTGGCCAGAATAAAATTCCAGTCTTATTTATCACTAATTCCCCAGAACTTAGCATGGTTTCTGGAAGATGATAGGCTCTCAATCATTATTTATCAGATGGACGGAGAAATGGATGCATGCAGAGGATGAGATGAAGAGAGGAAGGCAGGGCAGAGAGGGAGGAAATGAAAGCAGTTCACTTGGCACTACTCCAGGCTGCTTGCCCTGTCAGCAGAGTAGAAAGTGAGGTGCTATGCTGAGAGGGTTGGGGGAGGGTGGGGCTTGGGATGCCTCCTCTCCAGTCCATCCCAGCTGACTTGCCTTTTCTTTCCAAAACAAATCTGAGATAACTTCCCTGCTTAAAAACCTTGAGGACTCCCCATTGCCTACAAAGCAAGGAGTAAACCCTTAGACTGACTCATCGAGATTCTCCATCTGTTCCCCACATCCCTTTTCTGCCTTGTGTCCCTCCTTTCTCCCCTCTGTAGCTCACAACTATTGGCTGTATAGCTTTCTTCAGACTCAAACGCACTGTTCCTTCCTGCCTATGCAACTTTTCCAGGCACCCCACTTTTGGTTGAATCTTCTCAGGTGTCACTGCTTCTAGAAATTCTTCCTCGTCTACCAATCACTGAGCAGCATTATGTACTCTTTCTTTTTGCCTTCAACAATATTCTACAGAATGTTCTGTTGTAGTCCACCTCAAACTAAGTTTCTGTGCACTAGTTGTCTTTCCTATTATAATGTAAACTGGCAAAAATATACACTGACCTTGGAGCCAAACTAGCCATACCACCTATGAGCTGTACCAACTTAGGCAAGTTACTTATATCCTTTGAGCCTCAGATACAATAATTTATAAACTTGTTCATAAAAATGGAGGTGATAATACCTCCCTTACAAGTTTTGCACCTGTAACATTGACCAAGCTCTGGAAACAGCCCAGAGGAAAGCCAGAATGACAAGGTGAGGGCAGGACTAGGCAGGGTACAAAAGACTGCACTGTGAGGGGCCCCTTGGCCATCCACTTTAAGTTCTTAAGCAGGCCTTTTCAGTTCTTAGCTGAAGGAGCTGGAGAGAGAGGGCAGAGTGATTTTCTTGCTCCTTGTTTCTGCCAGTTCAGATGGGACCCACTTCACAGGCCCAGTCTCCCAGCTGAGGTGATTTAAGCTTGGTGGATTTATATAACATTGGGAAATGGTAAACTGTGTAAATTTGCTATGTTTTGCAGGGACAGTTATTTATGGAGGGGCATTTTTAACTCAAGTGCTGGAAGTGTTAAATCATGGTAATAAATTCATGCTATTCAGACTTTCTTACATTGTAATAAATTTTTTCTAAGCATGAATGAGGAGATCCATGATTCCTCTAATATACCATTATGTATTTCTTCTCAAAATGACACCACTTACTATATCAAGTTGGAGAATAATAGAAGGAGATTTACTGCAGTAGAGGAAGAAAAAAACGAGTAGCACTGAGTCTGAGAGTGGAGCTGGGAAGCAGCAATCCCAAGCAGAACTCCTCCCTGCCTCTCTGCTGCTTCTTAGCTGGGCGAGATGAGCTGTGCCCGCAGCCACAAGGGGAAGACCTGGTTAGCGTTCCGTGCCACAGATTTCCTACCTGAGCATAGGGAGAGATTGTGAGCAGAGAAATGGGTCCTGGGTTCCAATGGCAGCTTGCTTTGTCCTGTCCAAGGGGAGGTGGTGGAGTTGCGCTCTGTTAGAAATGAAAGCTGTCTCTCCCATGAAACCATGTATCTGCCAAAAAAGCTACTTTGGATAAAGAAAAAGCTAGTCTGGGTAAGGGGGGAAAAAAAATCTAGTGGCCAACAAGTAGCTGATTTTTTTGAAAGTAGGTTGCTTGACCTTTGTGCCAGAGGAACTCTTAGTGGATTTGAACCGCTTTCAGTTAGCAGCTGAGCACTAAACTATTTCTGTCACCCAGGGACTCTCAGAGAGCATATTGCCCTCTTACTACCCATCTTCTTAACTTACTCTTCACCAGGACAAGAGGGTTTGTAGCTTTCATCAGACTCAAAAGAGCCTGTGACCCCAAAAGTTCAGGATCCATTGGTCTGGGTGACCTCTGAAGTATGTTGTGACTGTCCACTCTGGGCCAGGCAAAGTACAAGGACATAAAGTTTCCAGCCTCCAGCAGTGTACAGTGCAGTGAGGCTAGTCAAGTCAAGCTGCAATTAGAGTCATTGCATGTACCAGTGGGAGGGATTGGTGGTTGTCATGGATTCGTTTGTCCAAAAAGGATGTGTCCACTTCACTAGGCCGTGATTACTGTGTATTGTTGTCTTACCTGATGTACTTATCTTCCATTGTGTGATGGGCTATAAATCCTAACCTCCACCTGTGGTTATAATGCCATTTGTGAATGCATTTTGTTTGTTATGCTACTAAGGCAGAATTAGGTTATGTCAATAAAGATTAGGTTGTGTTTATTAAATCAACAAGGCAGGATTAGGGTGTATCTTGAGTCAGTCTCTTTTGAGATATAAGAGATTAAATAAGCAAGCAAGAAGAGATAGAGGAAGAGTGATGCCAAACCACATGAAGATCACACAGGAGCAGAAGCTTCGAAAACAACCTTCTGCCAGAGCAGGCAGAGAAAGAAAGCCTTCCTCTAGAGCTTGTGCCCTGACTTTGAACTTTTAGCCTCTTAAAATGTGAGAAAATAGATTTCTATTTGTTAAAGCCTCATACTTATGGTATTTCTGTAAAGGTTGGTAACTAAGACACTATTTCAGTGGTAGAATTCTCACTTCCATGTAGGAGGCCTAGGTTTGATTCCTGACCAATGCAGGTTTTTTCAAGGAGCCCTGGTAGTACAGTGGTTAAGTGGTTGACTGCTATCCAAAGGTTAGCAGTTTAATGGTTTCAGGGGGTTTCTAGGTCAATTGGCATAACAAAGTTCTTAAATCTAATGTTCTGCATCCCACTTTGGTGAGTGGTGTCTGGAGTCTTAAAAGCTAGCCAGTGGCCCCCTCAGAAGCATTAACTGGTCTCAACCAACCTGGAGCAAAGGAGAAAGAAAAGCATCAAAAACAAGGAAAGTGTGAGCCCAAAAGATAGAAATGGCTGTGTATACTAGAGACTACATCAACATGAGACCAGGAGAACTTAACTGTGCCCAGCCACCAGCAAAGACTGCCATTACAGGGAACTTAACAAAGAGTTGCTGAAGGAACAGGAGAAATGTGGGGTACAGAACTTGAACTCTAGTAAAAAGACCAGACTTGAAGGTCTGACAGACTGGAGGGTCCCTAGAAGACATGACCTCTAGACTCTCTGTTAGCCCAGAACTGAAACCACTACAGAAACCAACTCCTCAAAGATTGAACTGGTATATAAGACATAAAATCTACTGGTGAACGATGTGCTTCTTGGCTTGGGTAGACCCAGGAGACTAACTGGGCAGCTCTTGTTCAGAGGTGAGAGGAGATGACAGAGGGGGACAGGAACTGGTTGAATGGACATGAGAAATACAAGGTGGAGGGGAGAAGTGTGCTGTCACAGTGTGGGGAGAGCAGCTACAGTGACATGGCAATGAATGTGTAAGTTTTTGTATGAGACATTAACTGTAATTGTAAACTTCCACTTAAAATACAATGAAAAAAATGATAGTAAAAGGTTTGGCAGTTCAAACCTACCAGATGCCCCACAAGAGAAAGACATGGCAGTCTGTTTCCATAAAAAGCCTTGGAAACCTTATGGGGGCAGTTTTACTTTGTCCTACAGAGTTGCTAAGAGTTGGAAAAAACTCAGTGACAACTGGTTTGGTTGGTTTGGATGTCAGCACAGTCTCATGGGTCTAAACAACAGTCACTTGGAAGGGGGCTTCAGTCAGAATTTTCTCAGCAGATGGGACATTCGAGTTGGGCAAGGGCAGGGAAGGATAGGCATTCCAGGCAAAGGAATAGTTTGTTCAGAGACATGGTGACAGGGAGCCCCAAGAGGAGCTCAAGGGAGTCTTAAATGCTAAGCCTGGTCTTTCAACTCTGAGTATTTTAATACTGGGCAATGGTTTACAGTTTACTTAGTGCTCAATCAGAGGCTTTGGTTTAAATCTTACTCTGCCACTTCGTAACTGTGTGACATTGTCCAAACTCTGTCTCTGTCTGTAAGCTCATTGGCACACCTGCCTTCCGTGGCTGAAAGTGTACGTGAGAATTTGATGAAATGATGCTCACACACCTGTGGGGAAAACAGCTGCAAAGCACTTTATGTGTATCAGTTGCTTTTATAATTTACCCGAAGGCTGGCAAGGGACAGTGAGCCCCCTGAACTATGAAGAGCTGGGAGTTCGAGGGCAACCAGGCGAAGGCCGACCAGTTCCCAGCCATGGCTGCTCACTGCTTGCATTGCACGACCTCAGCTAGGGCTTCTGGCTCCCTTCTTCACCTTTAGTGTGCTTGGCCCACAGTTGGCTTGCTTGGCCCGCAGTTTCAGATTGCTCTGGGCTGGCTCCTCAGAAATAGGCCTGTTGGAGTCATCGTTCCATCCCCTGTGCAGAAGCCTACATTCTCAGTTGCCTCTGACCACCCCCCCCCCAAGGAGTGTCACCAGCACACAGAGCTAATCTCTGCCTCCTCAAAAGGTACCTGTGGGTCATTCACCACCATTCTTTCTCCATCCCACTCCCCATCTCCAGTAATTTCAAGTCTGTCCCTTATCTTCAGAACTTAATAAGTAGTAACATTCATCTTGCTAGTGAGTCTGTTCCTGGAGATGAGGACTGCAGTGGGCAATTCCAGAATAGGTAACATTCCTTAGGACGGGAGGCAGAAACCACCAGGGTCTCATTATGTTGCCATGACCCATCCGTTCAGGTCCATGTTTGCGGGTTTCTCCCCTAAGGTTATCCAGTAGGAAGATAGACAGGGCTTGCTCCCTTCAATTCCCTGTCCAAATGGCTAACAGTTCTCCCCAGATTAACCCAGCTAATGTTCTAATTGGCCATGTAGTATTTTCTTTTCAAACACTTTATTTTGAAGTCAGACTTACAGAAAACTTTTAGAAATAATACAAAGAATGTCCATATATCCTTCACCAGGATATTTCCCAAGTGTTACAATTTTAACTCATTTAAAATGTTCCCCAAATAGTAACATTTTAACCATTTGCTTTATCATTACTCTTTCTCTTACATGCTTATTTTCTTGAAATGTCTGGGAGTAAATTTCAGACAATATACCTCTTTCCCCAAAGAGCTCAGTGTGCATTTCCTAAGAATAAGGACACACTTTTACATAACCATGTGGAATTATCAAAATCAGGAGATTAATACAGTACTATAATCTGATCCACAGACTTCATTTAAATTTTGTCTATTGTCCCACTAGTGGTAATCCTGGTGGCATAGTGGCTACATCTGCTAACCA
Organism: Heterohyrax brucei; assembly: GCA_028571685.1. Classification (NCBI taxonomy): domain Eukaryota; kingdom Metazoa; phylum Chordata; class Mammalia; order Hyracoidea; family Procaviidae; genus Heterohyrax; species Heterohyrax brucei. The sequence continues at coordinate 47,004,592 of CM053152.1, forward strand.
AAAGGTCAGCAATTCAAGTCCACCAGGCACTCCTTGGAAACAGTATGGCTGCGTTTCTGCTCTGTCCTATAGGGTCTCTATGAGTCAGAATGGACTCAACAGCAGGGGGTTTGGATTTTGATGGCACTAATATCTTTATAACAAAAGAGAAGGCATTCAGGGTCACAAGTTGTATTTAGTTGCCATCCCTCTTTAGATGAACACAAGCCATTCATTTTGTAGAATGTTCCTCAGTTTGGGTCATTCTGAAATTTCCTTAGGACTGGATTCAGGTCATCCCTTGTTGGCAAGAATAAGCACATAGACCAGTGCTAGCTGTTCATTCCAGGTGGTATTAACTTTGATTGCTCAATGAAGTTATGTCTGCAAGGTATCTCCATGGTGAAATTACTAGTTTTGCCCGTGAAATTTATAAGTGCCTTGTAAGGAGATGACTTTAGGCTATGCAAATATTGTTTCTCATCAGATGTCTACCCGCTAGCTTCCATATCCATGAAAGATTTGGCACATCCATGTAAACCTGATGTCATCTACTGTGCCCTGCCTGCCCTCTTTGCCCAGTCTGTGCTTGCAAAAGTTGACAGTTCACTTCTTGTCCCACGGCCTTTAGCTAGTGAGGGAGCTACATACACAGAGCAACACAGAACACATGGCAGCAAGGTCTCATGCACTGGTCCCTACTCTGAGGCAACAGGAAGTCAAAACACAGCTCAGACTGAGCTAAAGCCCATAAAGGGTTCCAGGGAAGAAATGTGCTCTAAATAGACCTACAGACAGGGAGAATTTGAATGGTCAGAGATCTGAAAGCACCTAAGAATCTGTGTTCATCTTTGAGGGCACGAAGGACCCTACCCAAAATGCTCATCCTCCTAACACCCCAAGCACTTGGAAGGGGCAGACCCAAATCACAGGCTTTCTTCTGATTCCTGTTCAGAGCCAGGGCAAGTGAGACAGGGGCCTTGCTGAGGGTGTGACAGGCATGGGACATTTCAAAAGAGGCTCACGGAGGCCTGTCCCACCAGGCCTTGCCTCTTCTCATTCACACAGCGAACACTGTTGAGCCTCTACTCTGTATTGGGTGTTGGATTCAATGCCAGAGGTGTGAAGTGCTCTCAAGTAGCTCTTGAGTAAAGGGATGCCCTGAGCCCAGGGGAGCCCACAGGCCTCTGCAGGTCACCTGGCACTCCAGGCAACCAGCAAGTGACTTCTGTGCACAGTCAGGAGCAGAATACAGCAGTGGTGCAAAGCACGTGTAGGTGTTCTCCTTCTAGGGTCTCTCTCATCTCCGCCAACAGGCTGAGGGCATGCATACTCAGGTCCTTCGTTTGTCTTCTCTCTTCTCCACAGTTCCTCCTAGCACTCAGCAGAGAACTCAGGGAACACTAGATTTCAGCCATATCTTGAAGGCCCAGCACATTGCTCATTTTGCAGAGAAGGAAACAGGTCAGAGAGGTCTATGCCTTTCCAGGACAGCCCTGTCTTCACTCTCTGTCTTGTGATTAGGCTATGTGACTTCATTTGAGGCGTAGAAATATAGTTAGCGCAGAGGTTTCGAAGTGAAGAATGCTTATGCATGTGCCTGTAGGTAGGCTCTTTCAATATAATACAGTGATGACAAGCCTGGAATCGGACAGCAGGCACAAATGGACTCAAATGTCAGCTCTGCCACTCACCATGTGAATCTTGACACACCACTTAAGCTCAAAACCTGTTCAGGGTTGTTAGGAAGATTCACTGGGATGGTGTTGGTGACATGCCCAGGACAGTGTCTGGGAAATAAGCAAGTAGGTTCTTTATAAACAAGATTCTGTGTCTTCCCCAGCAATTTTCATACCTACCTACCTAAGACACCTTGCATTTCCTTAGACTATCTGGAGTTTTTGGTACTTCGTGGCCCCCTCCCTTGAGGGTGATTAACCCCTGTTCACCCTCCAACTCTTGGCCCAGGTGTCTCCTACATTTCAGTCTGGGCTATTTGCCTTTCTTCCTGGACTACCCCAAGGGCCCTGTACAATCACACCATACTACCCTGCAGTTATCTTTGACTGACCCTAGTGTAGAGAAATGAGAGTAGCTGATTCTGAATCCTGGCTTTATTACTTCCTGGCAGTGTGAGTTGGTCCAGTTATATTTACCTTCTCCAAGCCTCTGATAGTTCATTTTGTAAAGTCAGGTGGCAGCAGCTTGCAGAATCACTTTCAGATTAGACATAATACCCACAACATACCTAGCACTATGCCTGAAACCTGGCTAGGTGTGTGTTGTCTTCATCTCTCCACCCCTCAACCTTAGCACAGTGTTGCTGGCACTTGGAATGTACTCCATAAACAGTGCTAGAGGAGGTCAGGGAATAAATATACTTCCTATCCTAAGGGAATTTTCATTTAAAAAGCAGAACCAACTAACGTTCATGTCCGATCACCCCTTGCCCCCTGAAGAAAGCCTAAAGATGGAATCTGAGTCTCTGAGCAAGACTGCAGCACAGTGAAACATTTGGGGCGCCTGTGTGTCAGTCACCAGGGCTGTCAAACGGGCCCAGACCCTGCCCATGGCAGGATAGATCGACCATAGCCACCTTGCTTCCGAAGGCCCTCCTCAGTCACTGAGAGGAGAGTGGGAGCCGAAGGGATCCTAGTGGGCAGACCATGGCCCACTGCATTTCCTGCCACCCCCAGGCCCACAGTCCTGAAAGCGAGGAAACAGGGAGAAGAAAGGCAGTTACAAAGATGTCCTATGGCGGGAACCCTGAAAACAGGAGACATCCTCCCACCTCGAGTGATAATATCCAGGTCCTTTCAGAAATGGTTAAAATGGCCGCTTTATTTTGAATAATAGATAACCTTTTCTACTGATCATAAGAATTTGCATGGCGTTTTTGCCAAAGTTCAGTGCACTGAGGAAAATCAAGCTGATGCAGCTCAAAAGGTTTCTGAACTTCAGGTAGCTGCAGAAAATATTAATAGTAGTACATTTATTTCAATATAATTTTGTCTCTTTGTTAACAATAGGAGCTAACTGGATCTGTGGGTTTTTTTCTGTCTCCCTCCATGGGCCACCTCTTGTCCCTACATCAACAAGTGCCACCAGGGTGGGAGCTGGACCTACTGGCAACATGTTTAGTAACTTGTCACCCACTCACCTTTGAGAACTCCAATTCCAGCTCACATAATCAAGGAAAGTAAGGAAGAGTATAGATGCTGCCATGTGTAAAGGGAGAAATGTCAGAAGGAAGACGGAAGGGAATTGGGAGACTTGGGGGAAGGCATAGAGAGGAGCAATGGGACAGAGAATTTCACAACAGAGGGAGACAGGATGTAGAGATGAAGAGCCCACTTTTCAGACAAACCTGGGCTTGAATCCTGATTTGGGGTAATCTAAGTAAGGAATCTAACCTCTCCAGGCCTCAGTGTTTTCATCTGTAAAATAGGAATAATAATACCTACATCATAGAATTCTTGTGAAAATTAAATGCATTGATAATTATGCAGCTCTTAACACAGGCTGCCATGCAGGGCAAGCATCCCATAAATGATAGCTGTACCTGTACCTCCAAGAGTGAGGCCCGCATGATGAAAGTCCTCACCTAGCCTATGGCATCCTGAGCACCCCTTTGCCAGGGCTCATCTCCTGACAATACCAGGTTAAGCTGTGGGAGCCAGAGCACATCACTGCTGGCTGTGGGTCTCCCTACTGACAATGATGTGGTGTTTGAGCTCTTTACACCCACAAGACCCTGGACTACACACGCACTTCAAGATTAGGGTAAACAAGAGAATCTGCTAACACTGGAGAGAATAATGGGTGTCTGGATTCAGGGTTGCGAATAAGACTACATATTGTTTACTTTTCATGCCTTTTGGATTCTGAAATATGTAAATGAATTACTTATTCAAAGCATAGGTAAAAATATTTAAATGCAAAGACCAAGTAAGTATGCAGCCTGAGGCTGTAGGAACCAAGAGTGGGATGCAGACACCAGCAGCTGCAGTGGCATTGGGAGTGCTCTGGGGAAAAGGAAGGGCCAACAGACAAGAAGGGATGTAGGAGTGTTAGCTTACCAGGATTTTTGGAAATAGCAAGGAGCAGTGAGAGACGGTATACCTCGGCATGACAGAAATTCTTTAGAAGTGTCACTGGCAGACTAGACTTGATAGAAAATGACTTGAAGTCATCTGGTGTAGCTGATCTGGCGTTTAAGTTTGCTGAAGTTAGGATATGAATTGTCAGTGGAATGGATGGAACTGATAAAAGGGAAGGAGGAGCAGAACAGAGTCTAAACGATTCATGGTGAGTAGCTATACTATAGAAAGAAACCCTGGTGGCATAGTAGTTAAGAGCTACAGCTGCTAACCAAAAGGTTGGAGGTTCAAATCCACCACATGCTTCTTGGAACCTCTATGGGGCAGTTCTACTCTGTCTCATAGGGTCACTATGAATCTGAATTGATTTGATGGCAGTGGTTTTTGTTTTTAAATATATAACAATAATATAGAAGAATCTGGGACTCAGAAACTGCTTGGAGTTGAACATAGCTTTGTGTGCCTCTCTTATTTGCTTCTCACAACTCTTGAGGATCTATGTATCAGCCCAATTTTAGAGATAAGAAAACTAAGGCTCAAAGAAGCAGGTTTTCCAAAGTGACACAATGTTAACTGGGATTTGTTCCCAGCATAACATTTTCCACTCTGATATACTAGTCTCAGCTCTCCTTCTGATCCGGGCAAATCCTAGTTACAGAGAAGCAAAATGGAGATGTTTGAAGTTTCCTGAAAAGCTGAGACATTATGCTGGAAAAGGGGAAAGGGTAATAGGAAGGGCTTGGGGAGCTGATGAGGGTTGTCCAGCCTTCCACCCACCACTCCTTAGCCAGGCCTTGGGGCGTCTGGCAGTGTTAAAGACCAGACAGTGGCCAGGAACATGGGGTGGAAGGGCATGGGTAACCAAAGAGAGGACAAGAAGGGAGAACAACTTAGAAAGTAGAGGGAATGGCAGTAGAAAGTAGAATCCATGCAGTTAAAGTAAAAAGCTGAGGTGATACCTACAAATACTGATCTGTAGGAGAGTTTGGCTATACACTTATTCCACATGTGTTATTAATGCTTAAAAAGCATTTCTAGAACACCTGCTTTTTGGAACACACTTTCAGTTGTTTGTAATTTGATCTTTCCTTCTTTCACTCATTCATTCATGCAGGGAATGAATCAACATTTACTGAACAGTCGACCTCAGAAGTTAATTGTCTGTTGAGATTGGTACATCAGTGGCAGCTAGTAACTTTTGTTTAGGGATACATGTCATTTTGAAAAATAGCCAACTGTCATTCACAGCCAAGTCTGATGTCACCTTGGGCTTGGCTGGCCCCCTGAGTTCACTGCCCAAATGTCCCTTACCCACCTTTACCGGATGGGGAAGCAGGGTGAGGGTCATTGGGGTATAATTCCAACACTGGCCCAGCCAACATCATGCCGCGGGAGCGTCAGACTTGCCCAGACCAAAGGAACCAACAATTGGAAGGCAGGGGACTTGGAAACTCTGGTGCAAGTAGGAAAGCTCTGGTATGCTTGTGTCTAGCTGTACAGGAGGTACTATTTGTGATGGAGTGGGGGATCCTGCTTAGAGTACAGAAAAAGTTAGATCTTCATAGACACCCAGAAGGAGATGGCAGCTATTAAATGAAGCCAGCCAAGCCAACTCATGAAAGGCCTCAATAAATACATTCTTTTCATATAAGCATGGAGAAAGGATGGGGTAAAAAGGTGAGAGAGAAGATAGGGATACAAAGAGATAGAAGAGCTGAAAGAACTTTGAAAGTGCTGCTGGGAGACAGGGGAGTGGGTGGGGGTGCTCAGCAGGACTCAGTGTCAGCCCTTGGAAACGGCTGTGACAGATGAGCTCCGGTGGCAAGAGGGCTCGCGAGCTGCATAGCAGAAGGCCAGAGCCAGCCTTCAGACATCAATGCAGCCTTGAAACCATTGGGGAAATTGAGGTGTTATCTGATAAAATGAATTGATATCCAGGATTTACTTTAAAATATTTCATGAGTTGATATAGGTTGAAGCTAGGTGGTGAGTACATAAAAATTTATTATACAAATATTTCTACTTTTGGTTATGCATGATATAAACCATTTATAATAAAAAATAACTATGACAAAATCACACACTGCATGGAGGATATTAACAGAGGAGCATGAGCTACTGAATGTTAGCAAAAATGAATAGCAATTGTGTCTTGGATTTTCTTAAATAACCTGCAAACCAGGGGTTTTTACCAGGTGGGGGATGAGATTTTGAGAATCTAAGGACTCCCCTAAACAGGTACAAAGTGACCAAAGACTTTCTAGCTAGTTGTCAAAGAATCTACGACTTTCCCTCCAGAGATTAATAAATAATATCCTCTACTTAACATGCTGTGCATTCATTAGTTATTTGGTGTGTGGGCTTATTTCACAGAACTGACATATTTACATCTGGCCTCCTGTGCTTTTGGCTGTGCTCTCAGTCAACCATGCAAAACTGACCGGCCCAGCTGGCTTTGCAGCCTAGCTCCTTGGTGGCAGCTCCGTGGCCCCCAACTGCCGCTGAGCCACACCACATCCAGGGAATGTAGAGGAGGAGTACGTCCAAAGAGAACAGGACACAGTAGAGAGGTGGGTACAAAGAAATAGAAGAGGCCTGGAGAGGTGAGTTGGGGACTCTTTCCAAGAGGCTCCGTGGGGTCTTCTCCCTGGGGTCTCAGAGTAACAGGAGGAGGTGACTGTTTAGCTGATTCACTGTCTTTAAGTTGCAGATATCCAATACAAGCCATGGTTTTGAATTTTCTGAAACTCAAAACCTAGAGCTCTTACCTCATCATTCCCCAGAAAAGAACTCCTTAGAAATCACCTTACCTTTCCTCATCAGGTAATGTAACAGCCAGTCTGAAGACCAACCACTTGAAGCTAATTCTTCCAAGAAGTCAAGCTCCCCAGAAGGGACAGATAGTAGGCTGTCCCCTAGACTCACAGTCCAGATGTGCATCACTTACCTTACCAGACAAGCAGGGGAAGGCTTGGATAGTTTAGAGGACAGTGAGAGTCTAATCAGTCTCTCTCCCTCGGAACCATCTCTGCACTTAAGTGACTGCTTGAAGACCTCCCACATTTGCTGGCACAAAGTCTCTTCTCCCCAGGTGAAGGTTTCACACACTAGTGTCAGCAACATGGAATAGGCCTCTTGGTATGGGAGAGAGACGGGGAAGATGGAGTGCTGGGCCCAGGTATTGCTCTGGAGCTGGAGCTTCGAGGGCTGCTCTCCACCAATTTGCCTTCCCCACTCTCCCACAGGAAGAGGACATAGGTGGAAGACAAAGACCCTTGTCTCCAAGCACTGTTGTCTTTTCCCCACAGACACCTCCCTGTTCTTCACCTGGCAGTCCCTGTTATGGGCACTGGAGGGAGATGGAGACCCTGGTTAGGAGTCTGTCATTCCTAGACTAAGCTGCAGAGCCAAAGGCTGTGTGTGGTGTGAAAAGTGAGATGGTACAGAGAAAAGGGCCTGTCTACCACAGGATCTGCTGTGGCTGCTGTCTATCTAGACTCTCACCCCAGGAGGACTGCCCCTCCTCACCTACCTCCTTTCTCCCATGTCTCAGTTGATGTACTACCTACCTCAGGAAGAGCCCCCCACCCCCCGCCCACAACACCCTTCCTCTATTTCACTTTCAGAGTTCTAGACATCTCTCTCTATCCCAAGTCTATGTGTGGACCTGGCAGCCCTTTGGGAAACTGCCCACAGCAGGATCCTCTATCTCCTCCTTCTGCCCCTTCACTCTGCCTCCCAGAATCCTGACTCCAAGGGCATCATGCACATTTCTCAGTTTTCTTCAACCCTGCAAACTGGAAAAGTGGTGGAAAATGCAGGACCAAGGGAAGAATGCTTGGTCCCAACTGCGGTTTGCATCCTCGTCCTTCCTCCTGTACTGTGGTTTCTATCCTCCACTACCTCCATTACCTCCATCCTCAGCTCCTCACAATGCTTCATGCCCACCCCATTCCCTGGTCTATCCAGGCCAGATGGCCCCACTTTCTTCCTGTCAGGGAAGAAAGGGTGAATTTCTGTTGGGCTTGGGTACTCTGGATGTCCCAAAAACTCAAAAGACTGGGCTTGCAATAGGGACTTTCGGAGAGACCCATCAGCCAAAAGATTTTCGTAGGGTGGGACAAGACCTCCTTTTATGGCTCCCATCTTCTCCTAGAAAGAGGTTCAGAGCTACTTAGGCTTAGAGTGAAGGCCTCCAGAGAAACAAATTCATTCCATGAAGAAAAGGACCAACGCTATGTCAAACAAGTAATCCTTGGGGCTGGGGAGGCCCTGCTGGCCAAAGCTGGACAGGCACAGACGACTGAAGAAGAGTCTTTTTTTTCTTTTCTTTTTTTTAAACTGTGCTTTATTTAGGGCTAAGCTGGAGAAAGCGTCATCCAATAGTTACAGAAGGTTACAAGGAGTTTTGGGGAGTTGAGTGTGAAAAGAGCAGTTGTACTGAACTGCAGCTGTTTTTACAACATCTGGACATCCTAAAAGGAGGAGTCAAGAGAAAAAAAAAGAAAATTAAAAATAATAATAATGATAAACCAACAAAATAGATGGAAAGAAAGGAAAGGCAGGAGGCCTGAGAGGAGCTGGAGATCTGTTCTTCTAAAGCAAAAAAGGGAAAAGAAAAAAAAAAAACCAAAAACCATCTGTCCCAGAGCCCCTCGGCCTCCAGGTACCTGGACATTGGTGAGCGAGCATCAAGGCGGAGTGCCAAAGCAAGTCTTCCCAAGGGTGCAAATAAATTATAATAAATATGTTATACTTTAAAATATATGTGTTCTTAAATAATTCAGTGTTTTTTCTGATTCTGAGTTTTTTTAAGCAATGTCTTTTTTTAACTGCTCTAAAGTCATTTACCAAAGATAAATATCGTGCTTTCATTAAATAGTTTTCCTTGTTTTTTTCTCTATCATTACAATTAAAAGTCCTACAAAATATGCAAATTTATTTACAGAAAAACAGAGCCGGCATCATTTAAACATCCCTGTTTTTCAAAATTCCTTGTAAACAGTTTCAGAAATTCTTCAAAGATTGTTATTTCTCTCTCTTTCTCTCTCTTTTAAGGTTTTTTTTTTTGTGTGTGTGTGTGTGTGTGTTGTTTTGAGATGAAAGTTCCCAGTTCTCCCTTGCCCGGAAAGTCTCTGGAGCAAGCATGGAAGGCGAGTGAAGCGAAGGTGTCAAGGGCTTGCGGAGAGCCAGGGAGCGCGCGCAGCCCCCGGAGCGCAGCGAAGCAGAGGCGAGGGCGGTGGGCGACGAGGCGACGGCCCTTCCCTGCCGACGGCGCGGCCTCCACCGGTGATCGGCAGCCTGGAGCCCGCAGCTCTGGAACCAGTCCGGCCTGGCCTCGAGGACAGCGGCGTCCGACAGCACTCGCGGGGAGAAGGGATTGATGCTCAGTCTAAACTCTACAAAAGTACAGTCCTACAACATCTGGGGTTTTTAGCAGTAACGCTAACTTCTATAGGATTTTTTTTTTCCTTTTTTATTTATTTATTTTTTTGCTGTCCTCTAATTTTCTTCTATTATATACGTATTTTAAACTTTTTTCCTTTTTAAAATTCTGTACAACTATTATGGTTTTAAGAGGGGGAAAGAGAAGCATTTACAGACTTTTCACAACAAGTATCTTGCCTCTGAAGTCCCTTTTTTCCCCTCCTGGTTTTCTCACACTTCACGGTTAATGCGTTTTCATATTTCCGTTGCTTTTCCCAAATATCCACCATTTCGTTCATCTTAACAGCTCCATCCAGACATATAATACAGAAAACCATAGGAAAGTGTCATAGACTTGAATGAGGGTAATCAAAGCGCCTCTCAAAGTATCAAAGAACTAGTACCTTGCTGTTTTAAAAGCATTGAAGCATTATTTTTCCTTTTTTTTTTGTTTTTTTAATGTTTTTTTTAAATTTTTATTACATTTTTCATAGAATCGCTCTAAGCTGTTTCAAGAACAGCCAGCAGGCAGGAAGGAGGTTCTTCTCCATTCCCCCTCTATTTCACATAGAGCTACACATCTGCAATAAAAAGTTTGGTCCTTTGGTCCCTAAATAGCTAAAGGAATGACAGATAGAGATGCTCAGTGGCGGCCTTCCAGCCGCAGCCTGGGGACCAGGCCCCACATACCCCTTGCCCCATCCTGCCTCAAGGCGCCCGTGGGCTGGAAAAGCCCCGGGGATCGGTAAGCAGCGTCTCTTCCCAGTTCCCAGCCCTTCAGCCTCCCCATCTGGTTTCATGTTACTGTGTTTTAAAAGTTGCCTTTTGTGTGTGTGTTTTTTTTCCTCAGTTTTCTTCATCTTCTTTATGTCATAAGCATTTTTCCCCAAACACGTGCCCTCTGAACTCCATAGACGCTATACTTCCCTTGAAGAAATGGTACAGTCACAGAGGGTGTCTGGAGTCTTCAGCTTGATTGATATTGGCTGATATGTCAAAGGTGTCATCCAACAGTTCTCATTTATAAATATACATAGAGAGAGGTTTGTTTTTTAATGTAGCCCGTTCAGCATCCTGCCCTAAAATGAAGAAAATCAGGGCTGATTAAGCCAAGGGGGGAACCACAAAAACACATCCAAACACCAAAAGGAACCTGCCTTGGGGAGCGGAGATGGGGTTAGGATGGGATCTCTGGGGGATAGCAGGAGGAAGGGAAAAGAGACCAGTATGATAATTAGTCATGATCATGATAAATAAAAAATTGACTCTTCTGTTCAGAGTAAGAAACCAGTGGGCAGGCTAATGGTTATGGTTGTAGAGGTTCAGTTCTTGGGATTTAGGTTGCTTTAGAATTCTGGATTGGGGGATGGCTGTGTCTAAGGGGAGAATTTGGGGCTGTGGGACAGGAATTCATAATTAACCTGTCTCTGAGGAACCTAGCCCAGATACAATATGTATACAGAAGCCTAGCAAACAAGATAATAAAAAATCTAGCAGCCCAACCCACTCCTCCCCAACTTGAAGAAAAGAATAAAACAGATCTGAGGCATGAATTTTGCAGAATCCTCGCCCAATATCCAACCAACTGCTTCTTTCCTGAGTTATTTGCGAGGCTATGTATATATATGTATATCTGGATATATGTGTAGAATATATTCACCTGCACATATGTGGATATACATGGATATGTGTGTATGTATATGCATATAGATATAGATACACACATGCACGCACACATAATATTTTTCTCATACATGCCAGGGAATTTAGACAAAATTCAGAATTTCAAGGGGGTGGATGGGAGAACCTAAAAAAAGTTAGAACAGATTTAAGTATCCAACTTAAATAAATTAGATAGTTCGGTTTTATTTTGAATGGTGGCTTTTGGGTGTTTTGTTTTGCTTTTGAAGAAGAATCATGATCTGACTAGAATCAGAAGGAGAATACTTAATCATTGTGAATTAACAAATGAGACTCATCTCCATTCTAGCAAGCAGCTTCCACTTATACATGGGGGTGACTGGTTACATCAAGAAAGTTAGAACTGCAAAGCCCCCAGTTGAGGGGACAACGTCATGCGTATATCAATCCATGCTGGCAGGTTTTTCACACTGTTGATTCAACAAACAGCAAACCGTACACAGCAGTCTAAACAATTACAACACCAAATAAAATAATAATAAAATTAAAAAACACTTGTCAAGGACCCTTTTTCAGTTGTAAACAAAAAGGTGCATTTGGTTTTCGTCAGTACTGTTTTTTTTTCCAAACCAACCAAAAAAGCCCTCCCAAACCCCCGGCCCCTCGCCTCCCCTCCCCACATTTAATTTAGCAAAAGTGGCTACAATACAAACCTTAAAATTGTTACCAGGCTCTCTCTCAGAGGCCTCTGGCTTTATACTCTAGTTTTTTGGTTTAGAATTTTTCTCATTATGTTACTGTAGAGATTTTTTTTTTTTTTTTGATTTTGTTTTTCCTTTTAAAGTGAGATTTAAAATAGCCTAACTGGAAAAAGACCAGACCTAGGAAAGTGTCAATTGAAAAAGGCCCCCAAATTTCTAGAAAAAAATAAAATCACAATATTTTCAAGTGCAAGTAAATCAACCACGCATAGATATTTTTAAGATGTTTTCCTTATTTTAAGAAAAAAATAATGGTTTGCACAGTTAAATGATCCCATGTTTGATAATTCAGGAATTCATCTTTTACTATTTTTTTTGTTTTGTTTTTTTTCTCTATGTGACATCTAGAGAAGCATAAAAAACGCTGAACAAGAAAAACCAAACAACAGAAAGTAAAACCACTGCAAGCACCAAGAACGAAACAAAAATGAGCACAGCAAAAAAGATTGTGGCAGCACAAAAGTCAAGAAATGCACGTGTGATCATGACTGGCCAATCATCAACTGATACAACATCCAAGAAAAAACGCTCCAATCACAGCACCTCCACGAAACTTGACGGCAATTGTCATGCAACCGATTCTTAGCCTTGTTACATGACGCCATCATGTCACACTGTGAACTTTGAGTTGATTTGAACTTACGGATGGGGGACTGTTTTCTCCACTCTCATGTGATTACGTGAACTTTATTCCTAGCTCAGCGCGAGACTGTGGTGGATTTGACTGGCCCTGGTTGGGTTGTTGGAATTTGATTGAATGACAAAAGAAGAAAAGATTTATATATATATTTATATATGTCTAGAGAGAGAGAAAGAGAGAGGACAAGAGAGTGTGGGTAGAGGGGGAGGAAGAGGCAGGGGAAGGTTGGGTGGGGGAGAGGAGTGTGGGAGGGTAGGGATAGTCGGGTTAAGGGTGAAGAAGGGCAAGGAAGAAGTTAAAACAAAATAAAAAGAAAAATATTTATACAGCACCAGACCACAGCATCAATCTAAAAGCTCTGATGAAAGAACAGAAGTCAAATCATAAGAGAACGGAAAAGAACTGAAAGGATGGAGGAAGCCGGCAGACAAAGGACATGGTCACGTCAATAAGCACACACACACACATACGTACACACACAGTTGTTTATGCAGACACATGATATGCTGTGAACATTAGCAGAACCTCACACAGGGCCACTAAGGGCATCCATCATGCGTAGGGGAGAGGAGGAGGGCATGGGTGGTCTGGCGAGGGGGCCAGAAAAAATCAAACAGCCCCTCAAACCACCTTGGCCAGCAAGCAGATCTCAGGGAGCAAGCTCTCTGGTTTTTATCACCCTTGATTCTTTCTCTCTCCCGCAAATGCAAAGCTCTCACCTCCCCACTCTCTGTAGCTTTGGCCTGTGACCAGGAGGGAGGGCCTGACTTGCTGGGTAGGTAAGAGGCTGGCTAAGGTAACCTGGCACATGGGTGGAATCCACCATGAAACACTCAGCTGCCACAGGACAGTCTACACTGACAGCAGCTTGTTCCTTCCATGCTATGGATCCCACCTTGGCCACCATCCCTAAAGCAGGGTACCTCGATGCAACAACACCCCGGTCATGTCTGGGCCTCTCCCCTTCCACTCTGCCTCAACCCTTAGAACCTTCAGAAAGGCAACACATTTAATTTTGAAATTTAAAATAAATTACATAAATGTCTTTGGAACTCTATTATAAACCGTCCCTGGTACTAGGGATTTGATTTCACAGTCACTTCCCATAGCTAGCTTTGCTTCCAGGTGCTTCCTGGCTTTCCAGCTCTATCTACAGCTTTGACCGTAAAAGGCCCACATGGAAGGCTGCAGTGTCCCCTGCCGAGTGGGTAATACACAACACAAGGAGGAGTTCATGGGAGGGGTAAGGGCTGTGGCCCTGAATTTTATTCTTGCTACTGTCACTGGGGCTCTGCTGCCCTGCCCTGTCCCTCTGCTCCATTCCTTACTGCCCTGCACCCTTCCACGTCCCTTTCACAGGCCCTAGCCTGCTTTTCTTTACGGGTGAAGCCGTAGTTGGGTGAACCTGAGTTTCCTTCATCTATCAGGCATCCTCACATTTGGCTTTGAGTTGTCTTCTCACTCCTCACCATTTTAGGGTCCTCTGCCCCGACCCTGGAATTTGGGGGCCCCTCCTCATGGATGCCTAAGCGCTTGTCCCTCATCCCCTAACCAACTGCAGCACTCAAGCCTGTGCCAAAGCCTACACAGCAGGTCTTTTGGCAGGGTTTCCAGTCCACGGGGCTCCCACACTATGCAGCCAACTTCCACACTAGCTCTGTGTTATCCTCCAGAGGGTTGAAGTGAGGTCCAGGATCTTAACATTTCACTGTGGGGAAGCGATGAAGTGGCTGGGGCCAAACCCAGCCTTAACCGACCCCAGAGCATTCCCCAACCCCCTTCCTCCACAGACCCCTGCTCTGCCTGCCCAACCAGGCCGTTTTTTCTTCTTCTAGTACCAGATTTCCCTCACCCAGACCAGGGCCCACGACACACCCACCAATCCTGAAATGCCATGCTTGCACCCTCAACCCCTCCCAAAAGCCTTTAGACCCGCCCAGGATGTCTGATTGACAGGTCTCCCTTTGGAGTGATAGAAGAGCCTCAGAAAAAGAGGAGTGTAGAGGCATTAAGTGGCAGCTATGGGAACTGCATTAAGAACTTGTGAGGAACACCTCTTTTTCCCCCAGTGTCTCCCAGGCATCTGCTCCCCACCATCAACATGGCATTCCCACCGCCTGCTGTGTTCCCTGGCCCTCTCTCAGCGTTTGTCATCCTGCACTTCAGTGTCCAGGCCCCAAACCTCAATGGCATGCAGCCCTCCCCTCTAAGTTCAATCTAGGGGACTGTCTCACTCATACTCTGTTACACACCCCTCCTTACACAGCCTCCTAACTCACACACACTCAGCCTCAGATGCACAAACACATGCTCAGACTTATTTGGTCCCTAAAGAGACTCCCCTAGGATGCTGCATGAGCACAGGTGACTCCTCTCTTGAATAGGGAGCAGCTGCATCTTGGCCTACTGGGTCACCCCTCCTGGCCACCCTTTGGTGGAGCCTCAGAGCTCAGCCCCAGACCTGGCTGCCTGATCACTGACCAGCAGGGGACACTCTAATCAGGTCTGGGAAGCTCCAAAGCACTGAGCTGATTACAGCCAGAATGAACCAATGCAAATTTGAGGTTATGAAAAAAGCCAGGCTCCAGCCACAGAGTGCCCAGAACTAAAGCCACATCCTACCTAGGCCAAGTCCCAAAGCACCTGAAGCCCAGGTCAGACATTGTGCAAAGGCATGATCAAAGCTCACACCTGGGGCCCAAGAGAGACCGGATTCCTGCTGGACTCAGGAGAGTGTGCCCCTGTCTTTCAGTTTGGGGCCCAGAGTGCCAAAGCAAGCTCAGGAGTTGAACACTGCACCCGGAAGCCAATCACTAAGCTGGGCAGGGGCAGGTAGGGTGTTCTGCTTGCACTGTTACCAGGACATCATGCCCTGTGAACCTGGTGATATCCACATTTTCGCCCACTCTTCCTGCCTTTGGAGAAACTCTTGTCTTCGCTGCCAGAGGTGTAGGAGTAAGGGGAAGACAGGGAAACATTTTTCCCCTCACCATACAGGGTTGCTATGAGTCAGAATTGACTCAGTGGCAATTGGGTTTTGGTTTTACCTGGCCGCTGGCAGCTCTCTGCTCTAGGCTGCAACTATACCCTCAGTTCCTGCCACAAAGGATCTGCACAGCTCTGTCCTTCTGAGCCCCTCTGACTGTAGCTCATGCCTCATGCTTTGTAAACACACTTTCTGTGCCCTGAGTACTATTTCTCCCCTGTTGACATCCCGAGAGTGGTCACCTCTCACTGCAGTCCCCAAGCCTGCCTTGAGAAATTTCCTTATCTCTTTTTAGGACCTTCCTTCTATTACAGCTTCTAATAGTCTTGAGTTGGGAAGCTCGAAAGCACCATTTGTTAAAATGCTGTCCAGATGAAGAGGCCTAAAGGAACTGTAGGTCAACTTTACTGTCAGAGTTCTGTCATAATACAGTTTTTTGAAATCCTGATTAGTAGGTTGGTGACCCCAAAGAAGTGAGATGCCATGATACATCCCCTCCAACATTCAAGACATTGTGTGGTGCGGGTGAGGATGAACATGGGGGTGTAGTCTAGCATTCTCCTCACCTGAAGGGGTTAACACATGGCCTCTGGAACCAGACCACTTGGACTTCAAATCCAGGCTCTACCCCTTACTATCTGATAGGCAAGATATTTAATCTCTCTGTGCTCTATCTGTGAAATGGGAATAAGGATACAGTCTTCCTTCTAGTTTATTATCTACAAGAAGAGTGCCTGACACAATGGCAAACACTATGTGAAGGTCTAACTCTTACACTTTCAGTGCAAGAACTCGCTCTGGTTTTTACACTACACCCCCCAATCTGCCCAACTTTGACAGCTCATTCTATGCTGCTGGCCACTTCCTACTTGATCTCCCAAATGACCAACCTGCCTTCCTTACCCTTTCATCTGGGAATTTCTTTGAATGGAGGTTTTAACATGACTGGGGTTTAGCTGCATCAAGGCCTGGGAGGCTAAGACACGCTGCATGAGTGGAGTGGCCCAAAGGGTATCTGCATCTTTGGTCTGTTAATACACAGAGCACTATAAGGAATGGGGGTGGGGGCAGGCTAAAGGTGGGTTTTTGATGACCTGTCCCCATCTACCCCCCACCTGCACCCCCTACACAGGAGAACACACGTCCTGGAAGACTGACTGTGTCTCCAGTTCTGGGCAGCACACAGACTGAGCAGGAAGAGGTGACCACTACCTACTCACCACACTCACATGAAGTCGGCAGGGTAAGGTTCTCCTCGTCACCTCCCCTCCCAGATTATGTGCCATTCTCCGCACCGCCCCCCCCCCCCCCGGAAAGTTCCCTGTGAGAAAGCCTTTCTGTCCTCTCTTGGATAAGCAATTGGTAACTAGAGCGGGGGAAGGGGACAAGTGTCTAAAGGCTGCCAGCCCTCCTGGCAGAACTGAGGAGCTGAGAGCCAGGGAGTCTGGAGAACTCCCCAGCAGGCAGCTCCTGCTCTCTCCTCCGCAGAGCCTGTTCCGCCCCCAGACTCTCCTGGGCTCAAGCTAGCCATCTGCTTACCCCAGGGTTTTCTGGCAAACAGGGCTGCCAGCGCAGACCTGGAGGAGCAGGTCCAGGGCTCGTCCCATTTTCTCAGGACGGCTCCTTCATTCCTGCCCCTCTCTTTCAGGCCCAACCCTGAGGCCTCTAGGCTCCGCATCCGGGGGATGGCCATTTCGGCAGGGGAGACCAGAGCTGTGCGCCTGCTCGTGGGCACCGGGCCACGAGCAGGGAGACCCCAGAGCAGCGAGTCCAAGGCACAAGCGAGGGCCCCGCTCCCGGAGGCGAGAGGAAGCGGCGGGTCCGTTCGGTGTCCCCTCCCAATCCTCCCATCCCCGCACCCCGGCCGCCCCCGGTTACCTGTGCGAGTCCTGGTCTCCCCCGGGGGACGCTCCCGCCGGCGCTCAGTACGGGCGATTGGCGTCTTTGGGCCGCTTCAGCTGCACCTTGAGCCTCTTCATGCCGATCTGGAAGCCGTTCATGGCCTGGATGGCGGTCTGCGCGCTGGCTGGGTTGTCGAAGCTCACGAAGCCTGGCGAGACACGAGGGACGAGGGCCTGGGTTTCCACAGGGCCACCCCGGGGCCGCTCCCGGCCGGGAAGAAAGAAAAGGTCGGCAGGGCTGCAGGGCGGGGCCGGAAAACGGCAGCCCCGCCCCGACTCCAGTCGGCCTGGGGGCGGGGCGTCCTCGAGGCCCCGCCTCCTTCTGGGCTCCGCCCCGGCACGGGCCCGGCCTCTGCGCCCCGCGGGGCCGGGTGCCCGCGCCCCCCTTCAGCCCGCGTGCGTGTGACCCCTCCCGGGGCTTTTCCGAGACCCCAGCTGCCTGGCCACACCTTGCCTTTGGCTGGCGCCACTCGCCGGGGCGCCCACTCCCCCAGGTGAGCGCCCGCGGCGTGGCGGGGCTTGGAGAGGCGCCCACCCCCCGCCCCGGCCGGCCCCGGCACCTCAGCCCTCTCCTGTGGTTAGGAAAGGGCGGACACACCTGCGGGTGGAGGAGTTTATTGGACACTGTCCTCCCTGACAGGAGGGGGCCTGGCAGCGGGAGGGCACAGGGTGCCGGCCTGGGGAGAGAGAGGAGTGCGAGGGGGACGGAGGGGAGGCACCACGGAGAACGTCTCCACCGGCGTTTCTGGCCGCCCCCCTCGCGAGTGTGGCCTGTGGCCGTGGGGGAGGGTCAGAGGCCAGAGTCCTCGCCACCCTCCGCCCCAGCTCCGGTCCTCTGGCCAAGCTAACCCCAGCCTGGCTGCCAAGTGTACACCAGGACATCCAGACAGACTCCACTGGCATTAACCCTCCACCTCATACCCAGGGAACGTGGGCACCTCCCAAGCCCTGGACTAACCAAGCACCAACTGGTGGGTCTCTTAAGAGCCTCTCAAGACAGCTGTAACAATAGTAGTGAAAATTAGTACTATTAGTAAAAATGGTTAGCGAGCCTTCTGTGTACCATGGACTGCAGAAGTGCGGCTCACAAGTTCATTCCTCCCAAAAGCCCAGGAGAGGATATAGAACCATCTGTGACTCCTAGTCACCTTCTAAAACTGGCAGCTCCCACCTGGGGACGGTTCATGTAGCAAGTTTGGAAGTCAGCTTTTTGGAACTTTCTGTGCATCTGCGTACAGACACTGATTTACATCAGCATTTCCCAAGCTAGCCCATATGGATGCTCCAAGAAAGTAAGTTCAATGGGCAAGTGTATTACACGTTAATAAATAGAAACACCCCCTCCTCTCCCAAATTCTCCACTAAGTAAACTTTTACAGCTTTCTTATCCTAGTATTTCTTTCAATGTATTTGACTTTAAGAGGCCTTTTCTGCTGTGAAACAGATTTACATTCCTGCAAAGTAAATGAAATTAAGTTTGGTTAGGTTCTCAGGCCAATCTGCAAATATGCCTTATTTGGAGTGTTTGTACCCAAGTGGCAATTAGACAAAGATAACAGCATAGCCAGACCTCAAATAAAGTAGAAGCTGTTTTCTTGGATAACTGTCCACCTATGGTACCTCGGGCCTGTCTGCAACTTCTTCACTCTCTCAAGACCCTTTCGCTCATTCTCCCCACTGAGTGGCTCTTTCTCCCTTTTTACTTCCTCTCCAGACACCACCTTCATCTGCCTCTTTTCTCTTCGTCTCATCTACTTCCTACTTTACTCATGTAGTCATGTGCCACAAAAGATGTGGAACAGAAGGAGTGCTTGAGGGTTAGTGTGTGGGATATGGTTCACATGTGTGTACACACTTGCGTGTAGTAAAACTGGTCAGAGTCCAGGCCAGGCCAACATAACCAATCTCTATGTATATCTGTGCATAAAAATTAATAGCAAAGATTTAGGATTATCCAATGGAAACCCTGGTGGTGTCGTGGTTAAGAGCTACAGCTGCTAACCAAAAGGTCAGCAGTTCAGATCTACCAGGTGCTCCTTGGAAACTCTATGTGGGCAGTTCTTGTCTGTCCCATGGGGTCACTATGAGTCAGAATCGGCTTGCCAGCAGTGGGTTTTGTAACAGAAGATGAGCCTCCAGTCATCTTTCTCTCTCTTCCCTCTCATCACCTCCTGGTTCCTCTGACCTGTATGTCTGTTGCCTAAAATCCTTGGCAGCTCAGAGCATCTTTCAGATGTATGAACTGTACATTTACACCTGCCTGGGATGAGAAAGGTTGATTGTGAGCACCATGCAGTATCCCCCCATCTTCCTCTGGCCAACTGACCCAGTGGCTCCAACTCAACCTCACCACTTGGGCTTGGTGGCTGTCTTTTTGTAGGAAACAGGGTGAGCAAAGCTGATGATAGGAAAAAGATCAAGAGGGCTGGTGGCACTGTCTGGGGAGGAAGTAAAAAGAGGGAGAACCATCATATGTGGGGGTGAGGGGGTCTGAAGAAAGAAAAAGTTGCTGCTAGGCCAGTGCTCTGCAGATGAGTTTGGAGATTCAAGGGAACTTGCTTTCCTCAGCTAGTCTGTTTGTTATCTGGTAACATTTGGGTCAGGGACACCATCCTCCCCCACAGACTGTCTGTACCGGTTACCCCCTCACCTCCAGTCCCCATCTCCCATCTCCCATGTTTTCAATTTCCAGGACTGCCTTTCTTCTCCCAGAGCCCCTCCCCTCTACCACTGTTCATGTTGAGGAAGGTCTTGCCTCCCGGTGGGGAACCACTGTGGTCCTAGCCCTCCCTACTGCCTAGCCCTCCTTCCAACGTAGGAACCGTTCAAGCTGTTCACACACTCACAAGAAACTCTGAGGGATGGTGTATGCTTAGAAAGTGAGGGTGCTCTTTGAGGGGCTCACTTTTAACACAGGACCAGTTTTATGGCGAAAATAGCGCCTCCTTTTGAATGCAAAGGGGACATAGCACTTCCTCACATATACCAATATAACCCTGGTGGCATCCCTGTGGAATGTCTGTGAAAGTCCTCATTTCATTAATAAAGAAACTGAGACTCAGAGAGTGAAATGACTAGACCCAGAGACAGCTATAGAATGCTCAGAGCCAGAGTGAGGAAGAAGAACCAGTGGTGTCAGGGGTAATGGCTGGGCTAGACCATTGCTTGGGGAGATCTCCTATGTCAAGGTTGGCCAGTGTTTACCAATCAAAGTGCATTCAAGAAGAGAGGAGAGAGCCTGAGTAGAGGTATACAGTTTCTTTTTAAAAGCAGGAAAAACATCTTGGCCTTGGAAAATATACATAGTGCAGTGTTTAATGCACTTGGCTGCTAAACAAATGGTTGGGTTCTAACCCACCAGCCAATCCACAGGAGAAAGATATGGTAGTCTGCTTCCGTAAAGATTTACAGCCATGGAAACCCTATAGGGCAGTGGTACTCAGTCCTATAGGGTCCTATACTCTTGAGTGGGTAGTGGTTTGGACTGGATTTGGAATGGCAGGGGCAATGTTTGGGGCAGACTGTAAGGAAATGCCTTTGATAAACTGGGCTGCCACCCTGCCAGGAATGGAGCCAGCCCCCGAGGCTGGGCATGCTGGGAGGAGGCTATGGTTGGCACTTGAGCCTGACTCTCTGGGCTTTCAGCAGGCTTGTTCTGATTCACATAATATTTGAGTCTTACTTAAAGATCATATGTAACAAATATCCAGTTTGTCATTACATACAGAATTGTAATTTGTAAGCAGAGACACCTAACAGTGGAGGAGTAAGAACCCTGCTGTTTGTTTTTCCAAACCCCAAGAGAAAGGAGCTGCTGGTTGCGATTCTCTGCCAGGAGTTTCCTGTGGCAGCTGCCAGAGCGTAAAGGACAGTGGCAGAAAGTTCTTGGGTATTTTGGGGAACATGCTCTGAACCCTCAAGCCCTTGGTGTTTCTGGAGAATTGGTCTCCAAACTGGAATCCCCTTAACAGGCGCTTCCTGGTACTTCTCTGCTTTGTATCTTCCCTGTAACCTGGGCTCCCAGCTGACAAAGGTTCCTACTCTCTCTGCACAGTGTCAGAATCAATCTGAGGGTCAACCTGTAGATAACTGAGCTCCTGAAAGATTCAGCTCTGGTTCCACACATGGCTCACCGGGAAACTAATGCACTGGGGCTGGACTCCTCAAGCCTCAGTCATTCACGGTGGCTCTGGTCCCAGAAGGGACAACTAATAGAAATGGAAGAGGTGGGAGAGGCTCCAGAAGAGGAATGGAGTGGAAAGGAGTGGGAATGAGGCGCAGTTCCAGGAGGAGGTCTGAAGCTTCTTGGATAGGTTTGCCAGAGTTAGCAAATAACAGCAGAAGATGCCCAGTCCAACTCAAATATTAGACAAACAATGAATGCATATTTCGTATGAGTATATCCCCAAAATTGCATGGGCTATACTGCATGCAATATTTGGGACAAACTTACACCAAAAAAGTACTCTTGACTGTCTGAAATTCAAGTGTAACTGGGCATTCAGCTAGTTTATCTGGCAAACACACTTCTGGACCCCCCCAAGTCTTCCCGCTCCCCTCTAATTCATCCTGCTCCCAGGTGAATTTCCTGGAAGTTGCTGCCATACTGTAACTTCCATTTCAACTCCCCCCCTCCTCCACCACCTCACCACATTCCACAGGCTGCCACACCAAATGAAACCTCCCTACCTGAATCTTCAGTGTCCTCCCCACTGAGTCCCTCCCTGGCAACTATTGTCCCCTGAACCCTCCTTTCTCCCCCAGCTCCCTGCCTTCTGTACTTTGACTCTTCTTACCCCACCTAGCCCCAAGCCTCTCTGTCCATTCTGTTCTCCCTGCCTGTATCTCTCTCCACTTCCCTAATAGCTGTTTACATCAGTCCACCTTCCCTATGACATCACTACTTGGTAACATGTGGATTTCATTACTGGTACATGTATGTGCTTTTTCAGCTAAACTCAGACCTTGGCTTCCTGAGGGCAAGGACTAGTCTCCTTCCTGACTCCTCAACAATGCCCAGCTCTGGTGGGCTTGGGGTGAGTGGGAAGGAGGAGGGTTCACTGGATGATGGGATGGGAGCAAAGAGCAGGGGAGACAGAGAAGGGGGACGTGGGCAAGAAAGGGAGGTGGACAGAGGGGGCTAGGGGGCAGGCAGGGTAGGGGCTCACTGGGCTGACTCCTGCACCCCAACGATCATGCCGAGCTCAAGTTGGCCTCTCTGATCGTGGCAGGACAGGGCTGCTGGGAGAATGGATACTGTTGGGGTTCTAACTGCCCCCTCCCCAGCTTGCCCAAGGTGTCCCCTTTCCTTTTTGTCAGGTCTTTGGGTTGGGACATGAAAACCATTTCTTTGACTGGGATCAGGTTGATGAGGAGGAAGGCAGGGGTGGCAGAGGAAGCGAAGAAGCAAAAAGAACAGTAGAAGAGAGAAGAGGGTGTGAGAGACAGGGCATGGAGGTTGGGCTGAAGGGTACCCCCGGGGGGGGCGATGTGAAGGAGCAGGTTAAAAGCAGTTGGACACCAGTAAATTGGTGCGAGCACCGCCCTGTCCTAGTGAAGCTAATTGGTTTGTTATCTTTACCCACCAAAGCATTTACTTTGGTTAGTCGCCCGATCCACAAACACTTTCGAGGAGATGACATTACCGAAAGGGAGGAACATCTGCATCAGCTCAGCGTCCCCAAACTCCTGGGGCAGATGGTAGATGAACAGGTTACAGCCCTCGGGCCCTGCGGTGGGGGGAGGGGATGGGACAAGGGAAGAGGGGATGGCAGGGTAGGACGGGGAGAGAGAGACAGAGGAGAGGTGAGCGAGTTAGGCAGCGGCAGCAGGGAAGGGTAGGAGCAAGGTTAGGAGGGGGGTCTCATCCAAGATTTGAGGACGGCCCAGGAAGAGTAAGGGGTGCTGAGCCCCAGTTCTAAGCTCTGGTCTCTGCTCTGCCCTTGGACAAGTCACTAAACCTCTCTGTGCCTCAGCTGCCTGTTCTGCAAAATGAGTCTGATAATAGAAGGGGTCTGGCAACTCTGGACTCCAGGGGCAGAGCTGATGTGAGAATGAGGTGAACGTGCCAAGCTCACCCCAAGGTGTGAACCATGTTCTTGGAAATGGTGCTGACAGAGGTAGGGGCAGGCTGATCTAGGAAAGGCTGCCTGCAGAGCCTCCCTCCTGCTTAGCCCCTGCTCAGGCGAGGGAGGGCATAGGGCATCCTGGGCCAAGAGGGAGGGGAGGATCATTTCAGCTGCTTGAAGGCCCCAGCTTGGACTCTGAGGTCTGGAATCCCCATGGTGGCTCAGCCAACTCCTTCCAATTTCCCACCACCCCCGCCACGATCCCCATCGCCTGACCCCTACCTCAACCCAACTCTTTCTTGGGGGCTCAGACTGAAATTTTATCAGGAGGGCTAGGTGTATAGGAATGACTTCACACTGAGGCTTAAGAATTAGAATACCTGAAAGCCTCAGTACATGAAAGGCTCACTCTTTCATTACAACAGGCCTGCCACTTCTGTCGCATCAATTATGTGTCAGGGTGTGCTAAGCACTTTATACATACATGAAGTCATTCACTCCTACAACAACCCTGTCAAGTAGGTACTGTCGTCATCCCCACTTCACAGAAAAGGAAGATGAGGCCCAGAGAGGTTAAGTAACCTTCCCAAAGCCACGCAGCTAGTGAAGCTAGAGTCAGAATATGAACCCAAGTCATCTTCCTTCACAGTGCTCTTATGTTCTCTTTTACCTACTGGCCGTAACAATCGGCTCCCCTGAGCACCTGGTATCTTTGGATTTCTGAAATTTCCAGATAGCTAACGATTTACATTTTATTTTTAAATTTTCAGAATATTCCAGAAATCTTTCCAAATTGTCTTACCCGTTTCCTGCATCTTAAAGAGTATGCCATGTACACTATAACTGTTTAAAGCAACCTGTGGTCCTCCCCTGACAGTTTGCAATCTGTAGAGAATGTGGAAACGAACGCACTGCACTGCTCAGAGTTGTGTAAATGAGCCAAGTTTCTAGGCAGAGGCTGATGGAAACCTAAGCATGGGCTTGAAAGTGAAGTTTGGAAAGTACCTATGTGGGCTGCTATGTGGCTTTTGTGGCTAGAACCAGCTGTCTTGCTTTTCTTGGACCACTGAGGTTGCTGGGTAACCAATTCTGGAGACAGCGTTCAATCTCTGTGCCTTCTCCTCTGCTGGCCCTCCCACTCTTCTTCCTCCCTCCATCTGTCACAGGCTGCATCAAAGACACCTCTGACCACCAAAGCTGCCTTCTGAGTCACTGACCTCCTTGATCTTTGATCCTTACCCTGCCCCATCTGCCCACCCCTACAGATGTGCCACCCCTCTCCCTGAACAGCTGTCCCCCAGGCATTCTGCTGGCTGAAAGTGCAGGCATGCAAGTATGCTTCCACACCCACACCCAGGAGTGCTCAGAGCTGGGTCCCCAGGCCCTGGTGACCCGCCTCTCACCCTTCCCCTCCATCCAGGCCATGTCCTCCCTCACTGGCTGCATGCCCTGTGAGTGCTCCTTGAAGGGTGCCAGCTAGAAGTGAGTCCCTCGGGACAAGAGCCAGCTCTGAAGCTCAAGTGAAGCCATACCTACATCAGGAGGCCCACCAGATACCCTCCCACTCCTGAAAGCACCTTTTGCATCTCCCTCTGGTACTCCTTCAGTCTTCCCTCCATATGCTGGGGCCTGGGATCCTTTTTACTTTATGTCTGGAAGCTTTTTCTCTCTACTCTGACTGGCGCTTGCTCCCTGGGGCAAGGGCATTTGCCTTTTCCTATCTCCCCCGCCCCCCACTCAGGGCCTCACTCCAAGTTCAAGTTCTGCAAGCTGCTTCACATGGATGCTGTCTGTTTTCCCTCCTCCAGCCCCTCATCCCTCACCAGTGAGCCTACACCTCGTCTTCCTCCAGCTGCCCTCAGGCCCTCACTGCATTCCCTCATTCACAGATTCTAGAACACACAGATGGCATAACTGGCAGGACTTTAGAGATCATCTGGTCCAACCCAGCCTTCTGAGAAATGATGAAACAGTTTCAGAGACAGAAAGTGACTAGCCCCAGACCACACGGCAGCTCTGGCAAAGCCAAAACTGGAGCCATTCCTGAGGGTAACCTATGGAGCAGACAGTGTTAGAGGGATTCTGGCAAGGAAAGTCCTCCACAGCAACCAGTGTGGCCTCATAGTTCACTGACATTCCATGGGGTAGGGGATGATCATAATACAGAGGCTGATGGTTGGCCTAGCTGGAGGAATCCAGCCTTCTTTCTCCTCCCTTCCTTCTACAATGCTGCTGGACATGGCCTGAACTTGACTGGGGCTATCAGCCTGCCTCTCCTCCTCCAGACTCACTTTATACTTCACAGTGGCCATGTCTTTGTTCTTGCTATTCTCCCCTCCTGGAATGCCTGCCTCCCCACCTCTATGTGCTGGAGTCCACCTTATCCTCCAAGGTCACCAAACCTTCCCCAATAACCCCAGTACCAAGACCTGACTTTTATGTCCAGTGGGGTTCTGTAGGGGTCTGGGTTCACGTCCTACCCTCCCCATCCTCTGCTCCCCTGGGGTGGCTCATCCCATCATGGGGGATGGGGACAATGGTGGGAGAGCTCCTTGAGGGTAAGCTGTGTGGGGACCATATAGTTTGGTCTAGAAAGTGGGAGACAAAGGAGAGAAGGTGTGAAAAGGAATGACAGCCAGCTGCACTGGGGCAGTGCAGGTGCAGTGTAGCCAGCAAGAGGGGTTCTGTGCATGTCCACCAGGGCAGCACTGGCTGCACGCATGCATGTGTGCGTGCCCGGGTCTAGAGAACCCTGAGGCACAAGCCTGAATGATGCAGGGAGCTGACTACAGGGTGAAGCCTGGTCAGCCAGAAGTTAGTGGGGGACCATGGCAGTAGGGTGTGTGGGCATGGCTCTCTGAGGCTCTGATCTGACAGACATGAGACTGGAAGGCTTGGACAGTGGAAGAGGACAGGGCAGGCTCCAGGGCCATAGCCCAGTCAGGGGCTCTCTGATAAAGCAGTGGCCCTACTGTGCACCCATGTGAGTTGCTGTAGATCAGCTCATCCGGGCATGGGGAAATCTGGTGGTCTAGGTCTCGTGAGCTACTGAATGCACACAAAAGAGGGGGCCGTGGGTCATGTGCCCCGCGGAGGGAGTGGCGGTGGGGTGAAGGAAGGGCTGCATGCACACCAATCCACAGAGAATTCCTGAGTGGAGTTCAGACAGCAGACAGGCTAGTATAGTCCTCACACCTCCCTAGGGAACCCTCGTCATTATTCTCATTTTACAGGTGAGGGCACTAAGGATGAGAGAGCTGGGGTGACTTGTCCAGGGTCACATGGACAAGAGGTGGCAGAGCTGGAATTGGGCTTAGGGTGGGTTGGCTCCAAAGCCCTGGTTTCAGTCCTCCAGTCTCTGTGGCCTCTGCATAGCCTGTCTGGTCAATGAAGTAGACAGGCAGGCCCCCAAGGTCCTTTCTGGGACTAACCTACAGCCTGTGGCTCCAGGCAAGTCTGCCACAGGGGCTGCAAACTGGGCATCTGGAGGCACTGGGCCTCCCTAGTGATGTGTGCTACTGGGAGAGAAGCAGTGGTCTCCCTGCATGGGGTAGGGGGCAGAAACACTAACAAGGTTCCTGCCGCTCACACTGAGTTCTCTGTGGGCACATCTGCAGAACCCTGAGGGTGGCTTGCATATCCAGCCTCCAACCCACCTGCTCATGCTCTGCACTCTGGAGTGAGAGAACACTGAGTGGCAGGGACTCTGTGACATCCTTGCTACCCTGAGACCCACGGGTCTGCCTGCCTCGCCCATATGAGGGGCTTCCCAGGACTTTCCTTCTTCCACTGGGGCTTGTACTGGGGCTCCCATGCCCCTACCTCTACCTTGCTCATGGAGTCCTACTCTGGGAGCTCCAGAAGCCTTTCTTAGTCACCCAAAGGGGACAGCCTCTCCTGTAAGGATGGATAAGTACTCCTATCCCTCCCCCAGCCATGAGGATTCCTACCTCTCCCCTTTCTCTGAACTGGCCAAATGCTGCCCATCAGGGGAGGGGGCATTCTTGGACTCCATCTCCCCTAGGCCCCCACTTCCTGTCCACCCCAGTTTGTACACCTATCCCTTCTCAAAGCCCACAACCATCAGAGCTAGTACCATGAAATCTACCACATTCTCAGCATCCTGTCTGTCCTCCAGCTGTACTGTCAGCTCTCTGGGCACAAGGCAGGGGGAGCAGCAAGTAAGACACTCAAGGATGGGCCTCTCTCTTCCATATGAACTCCCTTAGGCAGGGACACAGCCGCCACTGGCAAACATGCACCTAATTTTCTAGGTTCTGTGAAGGACTAGTTGAAGGCCTTGCTCAGGAACATACCTAACCAAGAGATAGGTATCTGCCTTGTGTCATTGTCAGTGGTAAGTGGTGGAGGGCAGTGGGGAGGGGCTGTGTGTGACTCTGTGGCCCTGAGGGCCCTCTGTCCAGGGCCCGCCCCTGGGCTGGCCACTACTGTGGTTAGCAGAGCCACCCACAAGAACAACTCTATGCTGGGCCAAAGGGCGCCGCATCTCACAGACCTCCTAGATGTAACACTCAGTGTGACCACCCTTCAACTGAAATGCCTGAGCTGGAGGCCAGGTAAGCAGCCTCTGGGAGAAGGGGGTGGGGAGGGCCAGGAGCCCCAGCTTGCAGACTCACCTTCTCTCTGCTGCTGTGGGATCATTGGAGGTGGCTGAGGAAAGGCCTGGCTTATCTGACCATAGGCAGCAGGGTAGGCGGCTGCTGGAGGGCCAAAGACAAGAGGCAAGAGCGAGAGACGATGACAGTGACATGGAGAGAGAGACAGGGTGGAGGCAGGAAGAAAGAGAGAAGTTTCAGTGCTAAGCCGTGAAAGCAGATCAGACAAAAGTGCATTTTGGTGCAGTCACTTGAGATAAAGCCAACCTTTCAGTTTTCTGTACTAATCAAGAAGAAGCAAGAGTGAACACTAGGAGTGTCTGTTTGCATATGTGTATGTGTGCACACATTTGTATACAAGCGTGTGTGTGTGTGTGTGTGTGTGTGGAGAGGGGAGGAAAGTTTATTCTGAAATAAGGGACAATCCGACCACAGATGTATTATCCACAATGACAGATAATCAAAATTGTCAAAGTGTACTGGACAAGGTCAGTACCTTCTCTCTGGACCATGCTGACTTGGATTGTGCCTAGCATGGGAGATGGAAGCCCTACAAGGGGGAAGCTTAGATTCTGGGGAGCTGGCAAGGGGGTGGTCTCCAGAGCAGAGGATTGAGTTGAACAAGCTTGATGTTGTCTGTTTCCAACAGGCAGAGGTCATCTGCAGTGGGACATGAGGCTACCTCCCTCCCTCTCCTGACCTGGTTCGCAAAGGGATAGGGCTTTAGGTCAGAGCTAGAGGGGCCAGGCAGCTGAGAGCCAGCTTCTACCCCAAGACCCCATGTTGCCAAGCAGCCCTGTGGCCCTCAGGGTGACACTAGTGGCCCTTCTAAAGACAGGAGGGACTCGACCTGGTCAGACAGCAGGGCACTAGCAAGGCAGAGATTATCGTGGTGTGTTGCCCAGCCCGGTGTGTGAACTGGTTGAAAGTTGTTCTTGGGCTCACTCCAGTGGCTTGTGACCTTCCAGTCATTGACCATGGCTACCTGCTGGCCCAGGGCTGCTTTTCTCATCTCTTGCTTTTTCTGCCTCTTTCTGTGTCCCTCCACTTGTTCCTCATTATCTGCCATCCTAACCCATGCCTGACTCCTGCTGCCTGTGCATGGCTGGAGGCGGGCTGCTTCCCTTTCAGGATCTCTCCTTGCCTCACTTCCGGGGCAGTGACTGTGGACTGCAAGCACCCCAGGCCCCTTTCGTCCCCAATGCTGCTGTGCCACTTGGTGCTCCTGCGTGAACCATGGGGTACCATGGGGATGGGAAACATGGTTGTAAAGACAAATGACTGTACAGTAAGGCTGTGTGTCTAAAGTCCCAACACCCCACCACTGTGAGGGCACCCTGTCATGTTGGGTAAACATGACTTAAAGGTGAGGGGGCCTGCAGAGAAGGTCTCTGTCAGTACATCCCCTTTCCACCTCAGCTCCCCATCATGCCCTCCTTCCCTCTCCCCACCCCTCGCAGTGCACCCCCAGGCCTGGGAGCCAGAGGAGGCACTGGTGCCATGGGCGTGGGGAGATGGACATGGCCAGGGAAGAGCTGTGTGAGACTCGTGGATACTAACGACCTGCATACTGCTGCACTCCGGCGTAGGCCTGCTGCAGGGGGTCCGCGGCGGTGGGGCTCTGTGCTGCAAGGACACAGGGTGCATAGGTCAATGGTGCCCACCCAACCTGGCCCAACCCAGCGCCTCCCCCCACCATGTTTATGGCTGCATCACCCTTCCCAGCTTTCATGGAGTCTGCCCTGGCACCAGGTGCCTGACAGAGGTACCCAGAGCACCTGGAGTCTGCTGGTGCTACCTTTTCCAGCTGGGCCCCTCAGGATGATGGCATGTTGTCTACCCTGGCTGGGCCCAGGTCAGGTAGTAGCTCATGCAGAAGTGTGTGATGTGTAGGCTGCAGATGCCAGGAGAGGCACAAGCAGGAGGGACCATGCCCAAAAGAAGGGCTGCAGAAAGTTGGTGAGGGGTTCTGCAGGCTGTCGGAAGGGTGGGCCTATCCTCATGGACCCCTGACAGTGTCAGGAGCAGTGAATAACAGGACAGCCTACAGATCCTAGCTGAGTGAAAACAGAGGCACAGGAAGACCTCACCCTGCTTTCCAGCCTCCTGGGTTCCCTCTGCTCAGACAAAGGAGCCTCCTTCATTCTTAGGACAGTTGTGCAGACATGGAGGTTTTCCACTCAGGCAAAGCTGCTACTTGCAGCAGGGACTGGTCACACACATGACATCAGCTCAGACTGGATAACACAGTCTGACCTCCCTCTGATCTCCTGCCCTCGACTCACATGGCTACCACCCAGTGCAACAGGCAGACCCATGGGCTGATACTTTGGCAAGAAACTCAGGGAAGACAAACTGGGGACAAGGCTCAGTACACTTCTGTTGCTGTTGGTGTGCAGGTGCTTTGGGCAAGACCCTGGAGCCTGCCAGCAGTGACCAAGCCAGAATCACTGATGTGACCTTGGCAGGTGAAGAAGGTAGGTGGGGACAAGAGCTGACTCACAGGAAAGCAATAACCTTGGGGCAAACAGGATAACACAAGAAAGTGGGAAGAAAATCATCTTGGTATAGCTGCCAGGTGCTATGGGCTAGCCAAGCTCACAGGGTTGTGCCAGGCTTTGGGGTCTTTGGAAGAGGAAGAATTCCCAAACCTCTCTTCTGAGCTCTTGTTACTGGGTTTCTCAGTAAACTTGAATCAGAACAATAGTATCCAGACCAGTGGGGATGGCCGATTCCAAATTCCACGGGAACTGAGATGCAGCTGGGTCCAGGAGAGCGCTTCTCAGAAGTGGGGAGCTGAAATGAACTCCTTCCTGCTTGAAGCTGTCCCAGTTGAAAACCCTATCCCTGTACTTCCTCTATAGTGGATCCTGGAGCTACCAGGAATGGTGAGGCGGTGGTTGGCAGAGCTTGACTGAGAAGTCTCCTCCTCCTCCTGCTTCTTCCTCACTGTCTTCTCCATGGTCCCTCAGCTCTCTGAAGGCATGGCTATATCTGGGTTGTCCTCTTGGTCTCCCTAGCTGCTTGCCCATATAGAGTCTTGATGTGAACTAGAAAAAAGTGCCCTTTATTTTGGGCATGCAGTTTGGTGGCCTCACGTACAACACAACATGCAGAACTTAGATGGCAGTCCCACCTGCCAAAGTGCCATGAACTTAGTAAAGTGTTGAACAAACACTTAGGACCAAAGAAAAGAATGAATGTTTCCTCTAGGTCTCCAGTGTGGTGATGTGCAGGGTGATACGCAGCAGTAGAGATCATGCTGTGCGCCTCATATATGATCTCTCTGAGTGTGAGGGAAGCACAGAGAGGCTACCTGAGGCTAGGAAGGGAAGAGGAGCATTTCTGAGGCCCCTGTCTGCTTCTCTGCTTAACAACCTCCATCAGTAACTGCCAAAAAGTGAACATTTTGAAGGATCTTGCTCATTACAGCAGCTCCAAACTCTACATTTAAAGATGGTAAATTATTTTTTTAATGTACTGCTTTTCTCTTTCTCTTCCCTCCATCCCTCCCTCATGCTCTGGCAGGGAATTGTTTATGGGAATTGGCAGATTGTGACAAATGGGGGAGAGAAACATTTCCAAATTCCACAAGGGAAATAGTTCACAGATGCTGGTGGGGGTGGGGAAGGAACAGGTTTGTCAGGATCCAGGGATCCAGATGGGCTTGTGGGCAGACGAGAGCAGGGAATGAAGCCACCCAGATGTGCTGGGGACTCTTATCTCCCAGCCCAGGAGCCTGAGAATGGTGGGCTTTCCCCTGCCTCCAGCTTGCTGAGCCCCTCCTCCCGGCCATCCACACGAGCCTGAAATCATCTTCAGACAGCACTCCAGATCTCTTGGCCTGGGCCAACTACCTCACTCCCTCGGCTTTTATGGTCCCACTCTGGTGGGCTGAATTGTGGGCTAAGCACTGAGAGGGAATCAAGGACAACTCCAAGCTCAGAGTCAAGAAGTTCTCCACTGCTTCACTCTGATACAGTGGCCCTCCATGTTGCTGCTGGTGAAACTTTTAAATACAATGATGTCTAGGTTCACACTAAACACTGAAATCAGAATATCTGAGTGTTTACGGGTTTATGAAGCCCCACATGGGGTTGCAACAGGCAGCAAGACTGTGGAGCCCTAATGTGCCCCTTCTGCTCACCTGGTCCAAGCTGGCCTACACTGCCCCAAACTGGCCAATTTCCTTACCTCTACCCACCCTCCCAGGCAGATCCCTTCCTGCTTTGTGCCTCCAAAGTAATCCTCATTCCACAGGAATGGGCTTCTCATTCAGCCTTACCTTTCTAGCTCCTACCCATCTGTTTCGGTGCAATCTGAGGTTCCTACTTGGGAAGACTTTTTGGGCTTCTTCAACCTACAGAGGACTCTTCCTTAATGTGAATTTTTTAGCATTTCAAATATGAGAACCTTCAGTCTTGGTCAGACTTCATGTTACCTGTTGTCTCATTATTCTTTAGATGTATATCATGCTCCCAACCAGACTGTGGCCTCCTGGAGGATAGGCCCTTGTCCTGCCCTCCTTCGGGGTTCCGTCTTGCATACAGCACAGATTGGACACTTACTAATTCTCATGTGAATGCCACAACCTGGTCCTTTGCTCTCCAGAAAGGAGAGATGCACTCTTCACATCTCAGTTACATCATTGTCCCCACCTAATCTACTCTATAAGGAGCCCTAGTGCTATAACAGTTAAGCTCCCAGCTGCTAACCAAAAGGTTGGCTGCCCCATCGGAAAAACCTGTCAACTGGCTGCCATAAAGATTCACTCTATAAAACCCTATAGGGTAATTCTATACTAAAACATCAACTTACCAAAACCTAATAACAACAATCTGCTCCAAGACTGCTTATAGCCTCCAGTGTCCCTGCCTTGATGTCACCCCATCCCCCAGGCCTGAGAGAGTGCTTCAGTGCAACTGCTTCAGTACATCTCACCACATAGGATGTGCTGAGTTTGAGAGGAACAAAGCCAGTCAGCAACAGGTCTCCTGGATCTTCCTGGGGGCTGGGCTGCACAGACTGCCCATAGAAAGTGGGTAAATCCAAGAGCTGTCTGAATAGCTGGATTGCTGTCCAAGGTGCTGGCCAGCTGTCCAAGGTGCTGGCCAGCTGTCCAAGGTGCTGACCAGGGTTTGGTATGCAACAAGGGACCAGACTGCTATTAATAGCCAGATTGCCAATCCATATACCTCTACTTCCTTCCCCAAACAGTCTTCCAACTTAACCCTAAATCTCACCATTCTTTCAGTTCCTATTTCCTCACTTCTTATGGAACAAACTCATGCTCAAATCATTTGCAAGTAATAATCTCTTCATAAAGGAAGCCTGGTGCTGTTAAAGCACTTGGCTGCTAACCGAAAGATTCATAGTTGGAATCCACCAGCGACTCTGTGGGAGAAAGATGTAGCAGATGGCTTCTGTAAAGATCACAGCCTTATAAACCCTATGAGGCGGTTCTGCTGTGTCCTGTAAGGTTGCTATGAGTCATACATAAGGTTGCTATGAGTCAACAGCAATGGGTATGGTCCCTATATAAGGATCCCTGAGTGGCACAATGGGATAGTATTTAAGTGCTACATCTACTAACCATAGAGATTGGCAGTTTGAAACTGCCTAAAGCTCCTTGGAAACTCTGTGGAGCAGTTCTACTCCACCCTATAGGGTTGCTATGAGTTGGAATCTACTCAACAGCAGTGGGTCTGGTTTTTGGTTTTTGAGTGGCACAAATGTTTAAGTGCTTGACTATTAGCCAAAAGATCTGTAGTTTTGAACCCACCCAGAGGCACCTTGGAAGACAGGCCCCGCGATCTGCTTCCAAAAGGTTATATCCTTGAAAACCCTATAGAGCAGTTCTACCGTGTATATATGGGGTCACTGTCAGTCAGAACTGACTTGACAACAACTAACAACAACAGAAATAACAGTTTCTTTCAGTCTGTTTGAGGAAGTCCCAGGAATGGGATTCTTCTTCACCAAGCAGACTGATACTTCCCTTAGGGTGAGATTTTGGTCTCTTCTCCCACCATGGGCTCTTTGAGGGAGTGCAGGAGGCTGGCTCACCCTGATCACATTTGCGGTTCCTCCAAGGAGTTCCTATTTTAACAGCAAGGGCAGGGAAAGAATGGATGAGTAGTGTGAGGCAGAGGGAAGGAAGGGCTGCCAGTGTGCTTACCTGGGTAGGGGTGGATGCCGTTGGCAAATACAGCTTCTGCAGCAGGCTGCCCATTGGCCTGTGGAGGTAGGCCAGTGAAGCCGTTTACTCCAATGGGGGATGGGATGCTAGGCACGGCTGGTGCAGTGATGCCCGGAGGCGTGCTGCCACCTGGTTTCAAGAGTGAGGAAGGGTGAAAGAATAGGGGAGGCAAGCAGAACAAAGATGAGGAAGGATACTCTATGAAGTTCCTTGCTGACCTCAAATACTGGGGGACAGACTCAGACCACACACACGGGCTCAACTGTATTTGTGAACCGTGCTTCTAGTTATGTCCCTACTTGGTTTGACTTTACCCATTCCAATTGTATTCGTCATTTAAGGCAGATTCCAAATGCCACCTACCCCATGAAGACTTTCACTGACTGCTCATCCTCAACATCTTTGAATCTGACCATAGTTTGTCATCTTTCAGTATTCTTCCCAGTCAGTGGAGCTTGCTGACTCTAGCTAAGTCAGGGTGAGCTGGTCCCTGTTTGGCCACTAAGGGGTTTCTAAGTTGCTGGTTCAACTCTCTTATCTAGAACATCAAAGAGCTCAGCTACTTTCCTACTAAGAAGTGTTGCCATTCAGGTGGGAGGCATTCTTAATTCTCTTAATTCTAGGTTCTCCTGTGCTGAAGGAGAGGTCACTGGAGAGTCTAGACTCAGCTCTATGTCATACACAAAGCAGATTCCTTGGTAGCCTCCAAATGAGGCCAACATTTTAATAAAATGGTGGTAAGGGTATAGTCGGGGTCAGATGACCATACTCTGGCCTGTCCCCATGCCAGGATGCAATGCTGATGGTACTATGACACCAGTCTGGAAAGGGCCTTCCTCTTTATGTAGGAAGCAGATTGTCTCTGTGGATGGGGACCTGGGGCTGTCCCACTGACTGAGCTCACGAGATCACCCAGTTTGGGTGCCAGAGCTATGGGGGGGCGGGATCCCCAAGTTGGGCCCAGCAATGACACAGTCTTTTGTGGCTTTAGCTGGGAAGGGAACATGAATCCCAGTAGCTAGGTCCCCGGTGTAGGAAAGCTACTGGTATGGTAGCACAGAAAACCAAGGAAGCTTGGTGACTGAGAGCCTGGGATGTTGGGTTAGCCCCTGAGACTAGAATTTCTCAAGTTCAACATTATTAACATTTGGAACAGGCTAATTCGTTGTTTTGGAGGACAGTTCTGTTCATTGCAGGGTGTTGAGCAGTATCCTTCTTCTCCATCCACTACACTACAGTAGCATACCCTCTCTCAGTTGTGACAACTCAGTTGTGTCTTCAGCATTGCCAGATGTCCCTTAGGTGGCTGGGAAAGGTTGACCCTGGTTGAGAATCACTAGACTAAATAATTGCAAAAATCCAATCAGAAACATGCTTTGTAAGCTGGGCTGTTTTCAACTTTCTTGTCCTTTGAGAGAGGAGAGTTGAAAATAGCCCAGCTCATAAAGTATGTGGCATAGTAGTTAACTGCTATGCCGGCTAACCAGAAGTTCACCAGTTTCAATGTGCTAGGTGTTCCTTAGAAACTCTATGGAGCAGTTCTACCCTGCCCTATAGATCACTATGAGTCACAATCAACTCATCAACAGTGGTTTGGGTGTTTGGTTATGGGTCCTTAGATAACTTGTGTTTTTCATTAACTTATTTTAATGCTGTCTTGGACACAGTCAGAGGGTCTAGGCTAGGTTAAAAGTAAATGAAGACAAAAAGGGGAGAGGGAAAGGCTTCTGTTTCTGTCATGGACTAAATAAGGACAGAATGGGCAGAGGTCTTCTCCCTGCAGATCTCAAAGGAGGATGTTTTCATTTCAGTTTCTTTTCAGATATCTAGTGTCAACAGACAGAGATGAACTGATCCTAGACATGGCTAAACAACTTGGATGAAATTCTCAGCACCCTGAAATCACATCATGGGCTTCACTGAACTCACTGCATCCCACCTCCCCTCTGTATCCCCCAAGAATTAGAAAATTTTTAAGATCATCTGTCAGAGGGCTTGGCCTGCTTGGGCCCAGATACCAGGTGCTCTTGCCACAGGATGGTACCCCTGGCCCAACACAAGGTCCAGCTTGGGCCCAGCTGCTTTCAGTCAGGCCCTGGGTTGCTACTTGTCAGCTCACCTGAGGTTGGGGTCATGGGTGCGGCCGCCAGGCCATTCATGTTGAGGGCTGCCATCTGCTGCATCTGGGCGGCGGCGAAGGCAGCCATGGGGTTCAGGTAGCCACCCTGTGCAACCGAGGCCATAAGGGCTGCTTGCTGCTGCATCAGCTGGGGCAGAGGGAGTGGAAAAAATATCACATGCTTCCAGGAGGACAGCCCTCCCCACCAGGGGGCTTAGTTCCTGAAAACCAGCCTCCTAGGCCCAGAACCCAGGAAGCCCAGAGATGTCTCCCCACCCTGCCCCCACCCAAACTCCTACAAAGCCCTGATGCCTTCCCTATCCCTGACCACAAATCCTTAATGGCTGTTAGAGAACACCTCCCTGCACATGACTCATTTCAAAAGCAATGGTCTTTGGGATCTGGGGACTTTAGTGTTGCAGGTGGCAGGGACAGAGGGGTCGGTTTCATAGGTGCTGGTAAGCTCTGTTTGAGGTCTGCCATGTGGGAGGGTACCACACCCAGAGTACTTCAAACATGCTGGAGGAGCTGCTACAGAATTAACCTGCCACAGATTTCTGACCCAAACTGTCCTAACCTGGGGCTCTGCTGGGCAGAAGTGACAGGAGGCCCATGTAATAGAATCCTTAGTACCCTTGGTGTCCCCACAAAGGTGAGTAGAGGCTGGGGGGGGGCTGTTGACACTGGCCAAGGTAGGACACTGCTGAAGAAATGAGGTTGGCTTGCATTTTTAGAACCAGAGCCCTGGTCTTGTTCAGGGCCATCCACGTGAGCACTGTGAATACAAGTCTATGAAGCAGCTCAGGAGAGATGCTGGCGGAGCGGGCCCCAATGTCAGCAAAGAAGATGGCAGGTTAGAGCCCTACGGTGGGACCTAGAGAACTGCTGGAATGGCATGGG
Organism: Heterohyrax brucei; assembly: GCA_028571685.1. Taxonomy (NCBI): domain Eukaryota; kingdom Metazoa; phylum Chordata; class Mammalia; order Hyracoidea; family Procaviidae; genus Heterohyrax; species Heterohyrax brucei. Next base: position 47,041,929 of record CM053152.1, read on the forward strand.
TGTGAAGGTTTGGGGCATCTCAGAAGTCTGCAGCCACAGTGATCAGAGGCTTGATGACATCTTTCAATGAGTGGGGAGGGATGGTGACAACAGAATACCTGACTCCCAGATCAGCCTTTCTAGGATTCAGCACTGATTCCTCTCAGGGTAGGAGGTAGGTGGGTGCTTAGGGCAACTCACCCTGCTGCCCTCACCCAGAAGCCTTCCCTCCAGTTTCCTGCCCTGCTTAAGAACCAAGACAACAACTCCCCTCTTTGAGGCAGCCACCTTGTGTAGCGTTGGCCTTTGCAGCCCCCTCCTCACTTTCTGAGCTCATTCCTGGACCCGCAGCACATTCTGCACCCAGAGCAGTGCTTCCCCAGCAGCATGATCTCTATTTCTCAGGGGCTCGCTGAGTGTGGGTGCCTGCACTGCCCCCACCCCATCTGACTGCCCGTGATGCCCACACTTACTGCCTGTGCGTAGGCGCCATAGGCCCCAAAAGGGATGGCCATGGGGTTGAACATGCCCATCTGGCCAGCCATCTGCTGCATTCGCCGCATCGTGCGCTCCTTGTCTGTGTCGGCAAACTTGACCACCAGACTGGATGAGGCTCCCTGTGGCAGGGATGGCAAGGGAGGCTTAGCACCCCTGGTTGCCTCCACCCCCAGCTGTCCGAGTCCCAGGCCAGGGGCTACCAGGCCCAAACCTTACAGCGCTATAGGGTGGGGGTGGGCGGATGAACGGGCATTTGTGCTTGTCCAGGAATGTGGGGTCTTAGTCCCACGATGGGCATTTTCACTCTGGGTGATCTCGGGCCAATTTTTCAACATCTCTGTGTCTCAAAGTCCTTACTTGCGAAAGGGAGGCAAAGGCAGCACCGTCCTGTCTCCTGGGAGGCGGTGAGCCCAGCAAGGGCGTGGCACTGCGTGGACCATGTGGGGGCCGCCCAGGTCCTGCAGGGCCAGGGCATCTCCATCCCGCGCCACCTCCACCCTTCCCCAAGGGGTCGCACTCACCGGCATGGTCTGGCTGCCGTGTAGAGCATTGATGGCCGCTTGCGCCTCGGCGTGGGAAGAGTACTTCACAAAAGCGCACCCTGGGGAAACGCGAGAGGCTGAGCCAAGGCCCGAGGGCCCAGAGGAAGGTCAGATGATAGAGAGACAGCCAGGTCAGGACAAGAAAGGATTGAGAAACAGCATCCCAGATGAAAGCCCAATGTAAGAGACACCGAGGGAGACAGAAAAACAAGGACCGGCCCGCAGACTTGACAGTATCCTTAAGCCTCCCGGTCCTAGTCGGCGCTATGGAGGGGTACGCCTCTCTGCTTAGAGATGAGCCGCCCTTTCCCTTGGCTCCTGGGTCAGGTGGGCCGCAGGCTGCCTCGTCCCCGCCCCTCCCATCCGCGCCCAACCAGCCTCCACGCACCCTTGCTGTTGCCGTCCGGCCCGCGCAGGATGGTGCACTCCTCAATGTTTCCGAAGGCCTCGAAGAGGCGGCGCACGTCGTCCTCGGACTGCTGCTTGTTGAGCATACCCACGAAGAGTTTTCTATCTTCTAGAACAAAATTAGGAGATGCATACCCGGGCCAGAAGCCTGGTGGCGCGAGGACGGACCCGGGGGGAGGGCGGGGAGATAGGGGATAGCGGGAGGAGTAAGGGCAACTGGGAGGGAAAGAGGCGTGGAGAGGGGGGCAGAGCTGGAGCACTGGGAAGGGAGGACTGGAAGGGAGGACTGGGAAGGGAGGACTGGGAAGGGAGGACTGATGGGGTCCCGGGTCGAGAGGGCGTTGGATTGCAGCAACTCGGCCTCTGGCCTCCTCCTTCCCCGAGAGCAAGCTGAACAGAGCTACTGGTCAGGCCTCGAGGGTGGTGCAGCATGTACTGGTGCAGGCCACCCAAAGCTCCTTTCTCACTCCTCTGGAGAACACACTAGCCACCCAGGGCCTTTGCATATGCTATTTGCAGTTGTTGAAGCGCCCCTGATCACATCATGAAACTGCCTCCTTCTTTTCCTCTAAGTTTCAGCTTAAATGTCACCTCACTAAGGCTTTTCCATCATACTCCCCGCATTCTCTGTCTCAGCACCTTACCATAGTGTCCTCTAAGGCCCGACTTCCCAAGGACGATTGCTTACTGCTTTGCCCTTGTAGTTGGCCTCTGTCTAGTGCCCACTCCCTATGTATGGTTCCTGGGGGAAAGGACCATTTCCCCTTCCGCTGAAGCAGCAGGGCTTGGCATATAGTAGGCCCACACCACCAAAACAAACAAACAAAGCAAATCCACTGCTGTTGAGTCATTCTGACTCACAGTAACCCTATAAGACAGAGTAGAACTGTCCTGTAGAGTTTCCAAGGAGTGCCTGCTAGATTCAAACAGCTGACTTTTTGGTTAGTTAGCGATAGTACTTTACCACCAGGGTTTATCTGTGGAATGAATGAAGCATATATGAACGAATGCCCAAGGGCACACCTACTTTCTGTCTGACATGTTTTTATCTCTTTGGTCTGGCACCCTTACACTACAAAATTTAGCCAGGGCACTTTGGGGAAGACTTCCTAAAGGCTAAGCTGTCATAGCATCCTGCATACACCCCATCTCTAGGCTCTGTGATGAGGACTAGGTAGCTTGTTGATCGCACCCAATCATGTGCTCAGAGTGTCAGGGATCACAATGAGTTTTGTAGATCTGCAGCAGATTTTATTTTCCTAAATGACTCCGAAAAGTTCTCTTACTTCAGTGTGACTTTTACTCCTCCTACACAGAGATGGGTGATGTTTTTGCCTGTTAAATCTGGGTAAGGCTTTTGACTGCTCTAACCAACAAAAGAGTGGCAGAAGTTATACTAGACTTCCCCTGTTACCATCCAGTCAATTCCAACTTACAGCAGCAACTGCACAGGAAACAGTACAACTATTCCATGGAGCCAGAATTCCCATGCTAGGTCATAACAGGCATCAGCTTCCACTTGGGTTTCTTTTTTTGAGGATGCTTGCTCTGGGGAGGAGTCCCCGGTGGTGCAGATGGCTGTTAAGGCCCCTTGGAAGACAGGGCTGGCAATCTAAACCAAACCACAGACATTGCCATCGAGGCGATGTGGACTCATAGCCACCCTATAGGACAGAGTAGAACTGTCCCATAGTTTCCAAGGAGCACCTGGCAGATTTGAGCTGCCAGCCTTTCAGTTAGCAGCCATAGGTCTTAACGACTAAGCCACCAAGGCAACCTACGGGAAAAATCAGCCACTGAAAGCCCCATGGAGCACAGTTGTCCACCATTGCCAGGCGTCAGCAATGCTCTGGAGCCTGGAGTCCCACTGGCTACTTTGCCAGCCTCTGGGGCCATTGATGCACACCCTTATCCCATTCCCAGAGCCTCAGATGGGGCCCACCTGCCTCTCCAACATTAACTTTCTGGTGAGGAGCAGGGAAGCCAAGAGAAAGGAAGATGGAGAGGAAGAGGTTGGGGTGAGGCTGCAGAGGGAAAGGAAGGTCGAGTTAGGACAGAGAAGGAGAGGGAAAAAGCAGAGGAGCAAGGATTAAAACAAGAGAGAATACGCAGAGACAGAGCCCTGTATTTGACTGCCAGAAGCAGCAAAGTTTTACTAGAGGTGAAAGGAAGGTTTAGAAGCTTTGCTAGAGTAATTTAACTCCCTCTATCCAGTCTGGGAAACTCTGGTGTCTAAGGGATTAACCAAAAGGTTGGCAGTTCAAAGGCAGTTCAAATCTGCCAGGTACTCATTGGAAACTCTATGGGGCAGAGCTACTCTGACTTCTAAGGTCACTATGAGTTGGAACAGAATCGAGGGCAGTGGGTTTGGTCCAGCCTGGGAACCCTGGTGGCATAGTGGGTTAAGGGCTATGCCTGCTAACCAAACAGACAACAGTTCAAATCTGCCAGGTGCTCCATGGAAACTATGGTGCAGTTTGACTCTGACCTCTAGGGTTACTGTGAGTTGGAATTAACTCAACAGTAACTGTGTTTGGTCTAGGCTGGGTCCAGTGCCACCCGCCCGCCTCCAGGCTTTTTAAAGGCTCCTATTTAAATGAGATTCCCAGAAAGGCAAAGAAAGTGGGAAAGTCCCCCTGGCTAATCCTTGGCCCTCCTGCTTAAAAATTCCATTTCAGCCTTTGGAAAAGGGAAGGAAGGGTTACAGAAGATACCTCCTCCACCTGTCCCTGACTGGAATGCTGGGACCACAGCTCAGTGCCTTCTTTTCTCCTGAAGTCTGAATGTATTCCTTTATCATCATTATGACAGCCTTCTGATTGCATTAAAATTCATCCACACGTGGCTTTCTATCCATCCACTTCCTTTTGCCTGTTTTTCTGTTTCTTTTTCGCTCTCTCATTCTTTTTCTCCTTCCCCTGAAATCTTTTACTAGGCGGTTCTTAGTTATAAGCCTGAGCCCATCCTTTTTGGGATCTTTCTAAATGTGTAGTGGGCTGGACTCCCCTTCTTTGTGCTCATCCTGATTTCCCCAGAGACCTACAGCCAGCCTTACCTTTCAGAAGGTTGCAAGAAAGCAAGAACACCTGGCTTTAAACTCACTTCCTCCAGGAAGTATTCTTGGATTGACACCACCTAACTCAAATGCCTTCTTCTTCTTATTTTTTTAAAATAATGTGTCCAGTTTGCAAGTTTTTTCATTCCATTTGGCTTTTGTTGCTGTCTGAGCAAGTTGAAGGCTTGTCTCCCAAACCAAGGGCTGAGAGAACAATGAATCAGGTGAGCATACCTCTTCCTTCCTGGCCAGGCCAACTGGCTCAACCTCAAAGTCCCCTGCCTCTCAGCACCTCAATTTTAGGCTCATAAAATGGGCATGGAAACCCAGTGACTTAGGTGGTTAAGTGCTATGTTTGCTAACCAAGACACTGGTAGTTCAAATACACCAAGCACTCTGTGAAAACTCTATGGGGCAGTTCTACTCTGTCCTATAAGGTCACGATGAGTCGGAATCAAATTGACAGCAACAGATTTGGGGGGGCGGTGTTAAACAGGCATAAATTAGGCCTTCTTCTTGTGATGGAGACCCTGGGTGGTACTGACTGTTAAACACTCAGCTATTAACCAAGAAGGCTGGTGGTTCAAATCCCCTCAGAGGTACCTCAGAAGAAAGGCCTGGCAATCTTCTTGAAAACCCTATGGAGCAGTTTTACTCTGCAGTACTTAATAGGGTCCTCATGAGTCAGAATCAACTCGATGGCAACTGGCATGGTGGTTGCTAGGATTTCAAGAGATGCTGCAGGGACAGTGTCAGGCCAGCAATAATTACATGAGCAATCATTATTGTTACTTAGGTTCTTGCCACCCAGGAGGGAGAGGAAATGGAGTGCCACTTCCCCTTGGTTTGCCCTGCCCTGGCTCGGTGAGGCAGGCCACCCCTGGCGTGCGGGGAACACACTCATGTAGCCATTCAACAGCTGTTCGGTGAACACTGTCTCTGTGTCAGACAGCAACAATCAAGAATAGTGGAATCTGTGTGCTGGAGCTGACATCTACACAAGACACAGACCATTCATGGTAGACAAATCTCCCAACAAGACAAATGCCACATGATGGCCCCTAGAACTGGCATGCCCATCCCCGTAAAAACCAGGCTTACAGGCTGGCGGAGATGGATAGGACTGGCAGGCTTCCAGGAAGAAGTAGGCTGGAGATGTGATGTCCAGACAAAGATGCAGGGGGCTGCAGGCTCACATCAGAATTTCAGCAAAGGCTGAGCAGAAAGAGGGACCTGTTTGATTGCTCTTTGACCTGCTCCAGCGTGGCAACCCACTGGTACAAAGCTTGCAAGAAGAGGGCCTGGGGGAAGTTTGACTTTGCTTTTCCAGGTGCCCCCTGTCTGCTCCCCCTCTCCCCAAACACATCTCCTATTTCTCTGGCTTCAGGAATCTGTTTCTTTTTCCTAGAACCCCAATCTAACTTTGAGTTTAGGTTTCCTAACCTATAAAAAGTGTCAGTGGTACGCCCCTGGGAAGCCAGAGGAGCTTACGAAAAGGCACGGACGCTGGCTGCTAGGACCTCAGGCTTTCTTGGCTCTCTCCTCTGGGGGAGTTAACGACTCCCATGCTCCTTCACTCAGGATGTCGGAGCAGCACCAGGCTTAGTCTGGAAAGATTTGCATTTCAAAAGCAAGTCCCCAAAGGGAGGAAGAAATGCAAGGTGGAATCTCAGTGGAAACTTGGATATTGGGCAGGCCACCAAGGGGTATAGTTCAGGACTGTGCCGCAGGGACCACACCTAGCACTTGTGGAGTATCTTGATGGCCACATGTGGCAAGTGGGCCCTGAGGGAGGAGGAGACCAGTGGCAGAAAGCCAGCTGATTTACCAAATGCCAGCCCCCTGGCCCTCATGCTCAAATTCTGGTTTAATTTTCAAAATTTGATTCATTCATTACCATCAGCATTAAACAATATTTCCTGCTTAAGGATAGCTAGCTGTTGAGGCAGTATGGATGAGCGCTCAGATGGCTAATGCCTTCTACTGCTGCCAATTGACTTTCACTGTTCCCTGCCCTCCAGCTGCTCAGGAAAGGGCCCCGAGCTGGGAGGGGTGGGGGTGGGGTTGGGTAGAAAATAAATGACTTGGAGGTCTGTGACTGGCAGTGTGGCTAGAAGGGCTGTTGGGAGACCTCAGGCACCTGGCTGAGTTGGGGGAGGAGAGAAGTGTGCAGAGCCAAGCTGGCAAGAGACACTTTTGAAAGGGACCCTGGAGGCTTAAAGGCAGTGTGACTCAGGTGGAGGTTTCTCTCTGCTCTGGAGCTTCTGGTCTTGTGGGTAGGCAGCACAGGGCAAGAGCCCAGAGTCTTAGGAACCCCAAGAGCTGCTCACTCTGGAGACGGGCCAGGCAATCAGGCCCAGCTAGGGTCCTGGGGCCATCCCATGTAGGGCCCTGGAAGGGGAGGGGAGGTGTTTTTGAGGCTGTTTGTCCACTGTGCACTGCCCCTCCCCGCCAGGTACCTCCTGGATCCCAGCACCATCTGCCTTCCCTGGAGATGACCTTGATGCCTGAGGGCTCCCAAGTAGGGAGGTGAAGTGTGGGAGAGCTGTCATTTCTGCTTAATTGCACCTCAGGATTAGGGAAGACCTTCTTTCAGAAAAGGACAGAGGCACCCCAGACTTAACAAGAGGGAGCTGGGGGCTAGGTAAGATCCTCCGGATAGTGGACTGTTGTCAAATCCTGATTCTACCACTTATTGGCTGCTGTGCAACCTTGGGCAACTCATGTACCCTCCCTGGGCCTCAATGTCTTCATCCACAAAAGGGGGAGACGAATAGCACACATGTGACAGGGCTATTATGAGAATTAAGTGTTAGAGGTGTTTGGTACAGTGCCTGACTCGGAGTGAATACTCAATAAAGGCCAGCTACAGCAGTTAAGGAGGCTTAGTGGATGAGTCCTTGGCTGCTAACCTCCCTTGGTCATTCGAATTCACTTAGTGGCTCTGTGGCAGAAAGACCTGGTGATATGCTCCCATGAAGATTACGGCCTAGAAAACTCTACAGGGCAGTTCTGCTTTGTCATGTGGGGTGGCTATCCATCTAAATTGACTTGACAGCACTTAACAACAGTATGACTATTAAAACCTTAACTACCACTCACTCATCCATAAGGTGGTTTGTGGGGAGTTAATGGCATGAACCGGTGGGATGGCAATGCTCTCCTTCCAACGGGTGTGGAGACGACCCTCTGGACTCCAAACTGAACAAAATCATACTGGCCTGGCCAGCTCGAGAAACTCAATCCTGAAGGCTGCCCTGGATTGATCCAGAACAGCAGGCACTTCCCTCAAAGCTCTGCAGAGCACCACTGTATGCCTTTTCCTCCAATTCCACCTGCCCAGCCCAGTCCAGCACCTGTTATGCCTAAGGGACAAGCAAGGAGAAAACCAGTTGCCTGAATCTACATCTGTGCCAAATGTGTGCAATGTTCCAAGCCATCTGAGCACCCCACCCCAAGTCCATGGCCTCCTCTCCTTCTCTGTGCCACCCCCCAGGCTGGCAGCAAGCAATCTCAGGGTTGCCTTCCAGTTAGCGGGACCTGGGGTGTGTACCCCCACTTTAGTAACTGCTGGGCTGGTGAGGGCCAGTTCCCAGAATGATGCCCACCTCAGAGATAAGGCCTAAGTTTGGACCCCTCTGCAGCCGTATCTCCCAGGAACCAGCACCTTCGCTGGGATGCAGGGTCACATACTGGGCCTGAGGAGGGTGCTCAGTGACCAAGGAGGGAAATGACTGCTTCCCACCCCCCACTGTATCAGAACTGGAGAACCACAGCTGGGTGGGGGCTGCCTTCTGAGGATAAAAGCCTTCCTGCCTAAGAAGAAGGCTGAAAGAGACATCAAACCAGATCAAAGGCTGAGGGGGGCTGGGGAGGGGCTAGAGCCAGGATGGGGCTCCATGGGGATGCAAATGAGGACCCTCAGTCTCTGCCCCTCAGGGAGGCGGGTGCCAAGCCTTGATGTGCCTGCTCCCTAGGGGACTGGTGCTGTTTGATGTTGGAGGAGGGAGGAGGCCTGAGAACCAAACTGGGGAAGGGGTGGGAGAGAAAGGGGGAACGTATCTCTTCAGCTGCTCTGCCTTATGAATACTGCAGAATTTAGCCTCCCTGCTCCCTTCCCCCCTTGTCCTTGCTCTGGTCACACCAGTCTCCTCATTGTCCATCCTTGCCTCTGTAGTCAGCTCTCCACACAGCAGCTACAGAGGTCAGGTCTCCCTGTGTTCAAACCCTGCCAGGCCCCATTTCACTCCAAGAATAACCCCAAGTCTTTCAGAGACCTGTAGGGCTGCACTGGCTCCCCATAGCCCGTTACTCCTCTGACTCTATCTCCTCTCCCTCCTCCTCCCCCTGTCCACCCAAGCATTCCCAGAACACCCCTGGCAGGGAATTTGCACTTGCTGTTCTTTTCTCAGAAATCCTGGTGGCATAGTGGTTAAGAGCTATGGCTAATAACCAAGAGGCCAGCAGTTTGAATTTACCAGATGCTCCTTGGAAAACTATGGGGGCAGTTCTGCTGTGTCCTACAGGGTCACTGTGAGTCAGAATCAACTTGATGGCAATGCGTTTTTGGTTCTTTCTCCCACTCTCTTGCCTCCTACAAGCCTTTCCTCAAATGTCACCCACTCAGTCAAGTTTTCTGATCACACTAATTGGAATTATAACACCTCATACTCTTTGTTCCCTTCCCTATATATTTATTTCCATAACCTGTAACACCTTATTTTGCTCATTTAACCTATTCATTTTCTGCCTCCCTCCAGAGAGGCAAGGATGAGTGCCTGCTGCATTCATTGCTGAATGTCCAGTGCCTCAAAGCGGCTGGCCTGTAGTGGATGCCCTGTAACGATCTGCTGAACGAATACGTGGATCCACCTGCTCAGTACGTATCAGGGGTAAGGCTGCTATAGGCCTGGCATTGTGGTGGGTGCAGGAAGTAGAAGATGAGTGTCTCAAGGTGAGTGAGCACCAGCCAGTGTGGGACCATAGCTTGGAGTGATGAGCTCTGGGCTTTAAATGATTCATTGGAGGATTTGCAAGGTGGAGATGTCAGGGGTACCCCAGGCCAGGGAGAAGCATGTGCCACAGCAAGGAGTTTCACAAGAGTTTGTGGCACAGGGAGTAGTAGTGAGCTCACTTACACACGTAAGCACGCACCTGCACACAGGCCTTCCTTCTTCCCACTCCACCTACTCTGATCTAAGTGCTTCCCTCAAGGTCTAAGGCCTAAGCCCTCAGCTCTGCCTGCTTGGAAATTTGGTCCATGTCTCAGATGCTGGGTCCAGTCTCATCACCTGTGCCCATCTTCAGCATGGACTGGTCTGCCTGTACTAGATGAGGATAACAAAGGCTCTGTGGTATAGGAGAGGGCTCCTGCAGGCTCTAGTCATGAAGGGACTGGGGTGACATTGAGGCTGGGTGTGTACAGCTGGAACACAGAAGAACCCACGGGTACTGTGAATTAGGGAGCTAGGCCGGTGGACAGAGGAACTGGTGGGCAGCAAGGATGGGCACAGGTGAGCAGACTGGACCCAGTATCTGAGACCTGGGCCCATGTGCCCACTATACCTGTAAGGGAGCCCTGGTGGTCAGAAGTTCAGAGTTTGGCTGCTAACCAAAAGTGGACAGTGTAAAGCTACCAGCCACCTATTAGAAACTGTATGCAGCTCTATTTTGTCCTATAGAGTCGCAACAAATAGGAATCAACTTGGTCGCCATGAGTCGGATCTGACTCGATGGCACTTGGCTTGGCTAATGCCATCAGGTTTGGTTTTTATACTTGTACTTATTTTAGCACCTGGATCATAACCCAAACCCATTGCCATAGAGTAGGCTCCAACTCATAGTGACCCTGTAGGGCAAAGCAGAACTGTCCCATAGAATTTCCAAGGAGTTCCTGGTAGATTAGAACTGCCAACCTTTTGGTTAGCAGCCAAACAATTAACCACTACACCAGCAGAGTTTCCTGGATCATAAGAACTGCTCAATAAATGAGAACGACTATGATTGTTATTAATGTTGTGGCTATAATCGTGTCCAGGTGGCTAGCCTGAGCCATGGTGGGGACTCTGACCTGCTAGCAGAATCTCTTCAGATGGCAGTTTCTCCTGAGGCCCTGGTCTCACAGTGGTGTGGGTCCTAAGAAGGGCTCCTCCGTGCTCTTGCAGGACTCACAGCACATTTGGGGAAACAGAACTTACATCTGAGGACTGTCCAAACCCCCAGAGGACTCCACCACTCTCAAACTCTGTGGTGACAGGCAGGCAGAGGGTGTGGAGTTGGGCACAGGTGGGGGCCTGAGCTCTGTAGGTTCAGGACTGGTGAGGGATCCCGAGGCCATGCCCACTCTCCCTGTCTGCCTCCTGGGGCCACCCGACCTGCTCCCATGAGTCTGCATCATGGTAGTGGACCTAGAAGTCACCTTTCTTTGGGGCAGCAGCGTAGCCAGTCTCTCCAGGTAACTGATTACACATTTGATCTGCTACATTATCTTTACCAGGCACTAGGCGCAATGCAGACCACCCTGGAGTTCTGTGGAGACTCACGGCAGCTGCCCCCTGTTGTCTAACGGGGTTTTCACTGGTGCACCATCCAGTGTTTCACCCATCACAAGATTAATTTATAGCATAATGAGGCCTTTTTTCCTTTATATGCAGGAGCATAAATTATGGGCAGTTTGTTCTCAGCTCTCAAGGAGAGAGAGAGAGAAAAAGCAAAGCTTTCTTCCAGCAAGTGGAGGCCCACAGTAGAGTGGCCCACAGGCAGGGAGGGGGCACAGAAGGGGTGACCAAAGAATGCCTTTAACAACAAGTTATTGACAGGATAAAGAACCTACCCGAGATGGCCACAGATAATGGGGAAGAAACAAAAAAACCCACTTATGGCCATTCATCTCTATTAAACAGGAGTGGAAGATTGTTAAATGAGTGTTAAGACCCCACTGTAATAAGACCACTGACAGCCATCTCTCAAGAATACCCTTCCCTCAGATGGCTGGCCACAGACCAGCCTCTAACCCTAGCCACAACGTGACCCTTCTGCTGGCCATAGATTCTCCTAGCTGTGGCTCAACGTTCCATAATCTCACAAGAAAGCACAAGTGGTCATGGGTAACCACTACCCCTGCCACTGTCAGAGACCCCTGCAGATGCAGTACCAGGGGACTGGGGAAGCTTCTATCCCCTCTGCCACATGGCCCACTTTTAATACTGAGGTGTGACTTTGCTTCCTGGGGGAAGATTAGAGAGAGATGTACTCGAAGTTACCTAATAGCCACTGCCTGTCTTCCTTGTGTGGTGCAGGTGATTCAGGGTCAACAATACTTATCAAACACAGCAGGAGTCGCACTTGAGAGGAGCTAGCCTGGAGGTGGCAGCCCCAAGCCCAGTCCCTTCCCCTCAGCACTGTGACCAGGACCTCTGGTGATCCTGGATGGGGCTGGGCTCTTCAGACGCCACCTGGCCTAGCCTTGTCCAACATCAGTCAGTGTGAGGGGGATGGTTCTGGAGCGTCCTGGCAGACGCCTGCTGGTAGCCATGTGGGACCCACAGAGGCAGCCCAGCCTGTCATAGAGGGAGAAAGTTCTGTTTGGGGTGCCTCCTTGGTGCTGTTCAGAACCCAAGTTGTGCTCCTAGAGCACCAAAGTCTGCTTCCTCTTCTCCAGGATGACCTTTCAGATCAGCAGGTGCATTAGACTTTGCACTTTGGTGGTTTCTCAACTTTGGCTGCACAGGAGAGTCACCTGGGAGCTTTCTAACATATGGATGCCCAGGCCTGGTCCTGAGATATGGACTTGATTGATATGGAACCCAGGTACCAGTTTGGGGTTTGTTTCTTTCTTTCTTTTTACAGCTATTCACGTGCTACCCAGCAGCAGCAAGGCAGCCAGGGCTTGGCAGTGCCGTGGCCAGGCTTCTCCAGGCTGCTCCTGGCCTTCCCTCCTCCACTGCTGCATCTGTGCTCTCCATCGGAGGAGTACAGACTGCAGGATTCTGGGTCTAGCTTGTGTTGCAAGGACCTGTAGCTCCCACTCTCTCTGCCTGACACCCAAACTTGGGTACCTTCTCTATTCCCTCCAGGAGTCATCCTGAAAAGACATTTGTCCTGACTGTTGGCGTTAAGGTGGAGTGAGAGCTAATGGCTTGGAAAGCCCCCTCCTTGAGCTCTCTTCTGTCTTCTGCCCCACTCTCCTCCATCCAAGAGGGGTGTTCTAGACTCCCTCCAGTTTTATTCTTCTCCCACCTCGATCCAGACACCCTAGTCCGCCTGGAGCCACTACTGCGCTGCTTCCTCATTAAATTGTGTTAACTCATGACTGATAATGGACTACAGATAGACACAGAGATGGACGGATGGCAGATATGATTAATAGATGCTAGATACTCAGTGTCTCAGTCATCTAATAGAAATACCACAAATGGATGACTTTAATGAAGAAAAGTTTATTCTTACACAGTCTGATAGGCTACAAGTTCGCATTCAGGGCACCAGCTCTAGAGGAAGGAGTTCCCTCTCTGTTAGCTCTGGAGGGAGGTCCTTGTGCTCCATCAGTCTTCCTTTGATCTGGGACCATCTTGACACAGGAATCTCTGGTGTGAAGGACATGCTCTGCTCCTGGCACTGTTTTCTGACGGTATGAAGTCCCCAACTGTCTACTTTCTTCCATTTCCTTTTATCTCTTGTGGGATAAAAGGTGGTAGAAGACACATTCCAGGGAAACTCCCTTAGTAAAAGTGTTATTGTCCCACCCTAATCCTCTTTAACATAAACCAATCTATTAACCACAGGCAGAGATGAGGATTTATAGCCTAGGAACATCACAAAAGGCGGGGCAATTGCACAAAATTGGGAATCATGGCCCAGCCAAATTGCTACACACAATTCTGGGGGGACACAATTCAACCCATGACACCCAGATTCTACCACTTGTCTGTGATTTGGTTGGTATCGCCGTGGCTTATGTGTTGCTGTGATGCTAGAAGTCATGCCACTCGTGTTTTAAATACCAGCAGTGTCACCTGTGGTGGACAGGTTTCAGTGGAGTTTCCAGACTAAGACAGACCAGGAAGAAGAACCCAGCCATCTACTTCTAAAAAAACTGGTCAGTGAAAACTTGATGAATAGCAGTAAAATATTGTCTAATACAGTGCCAGAAGAGAAGCCCCTCAGTTTGGAAGGCACTCAAAATGTTACTGGAGAACAGCTGCCTTCTCAAAGTAGAGTTGACCTTAGAGATACAGACAGAGTAACCTCTTGGGGCCTTCATTTGCTGATGTAGACTGACTCAAAATGACAAGAAACAGCTGCAAACATCCATTAATAGTCAGAATGCAGACTGTATGAAGTGTGAGTCTAGGAAAATTGGAAGATGCCAAAAATGAAATAGAATGCTTGGAGATAAATATCCTAGACATCAGTAAGCTGAAATGCACTGGTACTGGCCATTTTGAATTGGATAGTCGCGTGGTGCACAATGCAGGGAATGACAGACTGAAGAGAAACAGTGTTGAATTCGTTGTCGAAAAGAACATCTCAAGATCCATCCATCGCTGCCAGTGATAGGATAACATCTATACAAGGAAGATCAATTAATACAATGATTATTCAAATTTCTGCACCAACCACTAACTTCAAAGTTGAGGAAACTGAAAATTTTTACCAAATTCTGTATTCTGACCAAACATGCAAGCAAGATGCACTGATAATTACTGATAATTAGAATAAAAGTTGGAAAGAAAGAAGGATGAGTGACTGAGGAAGACGGTGTTGCTGATAGAAATGCTGCTAGAGATCAAGTGATACGAATTTTGCAAGACCAACTCATGGGAAATCCCTTTTTCAACAACATCAGTGGTGACTATACATGTGGACCTCACTATACGGAATACACAGGAATCAAACAGACTACATCTGTGGAAAGAGTCAATGGAGAAACTCCATAATCCATCAGAACAAGGTCAGAGTTGACTGTGAAACAGACACCAGTTGCTCATATGCAAGTTCAGGTTGAAGATAAAGTTAAAACAAGTCCCTGAGAGCCAAAGTATGAGCATGAGTATACACCACCTGAATTGAAAGACCATCTCAAGAATAGCTTTGATGAACTAAACACTAACTGAAGACCAGGAGAGGTGTGGGACGACATCAGAGACATCACACAAGAAGGTATTAAAAAGACAAGAAAGAAAGCAAAAATCAAAAAGGATGTCAGAAGAGACTCTGAATCTTGCTCTTGAACATGAAGCAGCTAAATCAAATGTAAGAAATGAAGAAGTAAAAGAGTTGAGTGTAAAATTTCAAAGGATGGCTTGAGAAGACAAACTAAAGCATTATAATGCAATGTGCAAAGACACGGGGTCAGAAAGCCAAAAGAGAAGAACATATTCAGCATTTCTCAAGATGAAAGAACTAAAGAAAAATTCAAGCTTCAAGTTGCAATACCAATGGAGTCTATGGGCAAAATATTGAATGACATCAAAAGAAGATGGAAAGAATACACAGAGTCACTGTACTAGAAAGAACTAGTCATTGTTCAACCATTTCCAGAGGCAGCATATGATCAAGAGCTGATGATACGGAAGGAAGCAGTCCAAGCTGCACTGAAGGCATTGGCAAAATACAAGACTCCAGGAACTGACAGAATATCAACTGAGATGTTTAAACAAATGAATGCAACACCAGAAGTGCTTACTTGTCTACTACAAGAAAGTTGGAAAACAATTACCTGGCCAACCGACCGGAAGAGATCCTTATTTGTGCCCATTCCAAAGAAAGGTGATCCAACAGAAAGCAGAAATTGTTGAACAGTATCATTAATATCACATGCAAGTAAATCTTGCAGACGATAATTCAATAAATGGTTGCAGCAGTACATCAACAGTGAACTGCCAGAATATCAAGCCAAATTCAGAAGAGGGCATGGAATGAGGGATATCACTGTTGATGTCAGATGGATCTTGGCTGAAAGTACAAAAATGCCAGAAAGATATTAGCCTGTGTTGTATTCACTGTGCTAAAGCATTGGACTGTGTGTATCACAACAAATTATGGATAACACTGCAAAGAGTGGGAATTCCAGAACACTTGTTTGTGCTCACAAGGAACTTGTGTGTAGCCCAGGTGGCAGTTGTTTGGACAGAACAAGGGAACATGGCATGGCTTGAAATCAGAAAATGTGTGTGGCATGGTTGTATCCTCTTACCATACTCATGCAATCTGTATGCTGAGCAAATATTCTGAAAAAATGGACTGTATGAAGAATGCCGTATCAGACTGGAGGAAGACTTACTGGACCCTATGATGTGCCAACGACACGACATTGTTCAGTGAAACTGAAGCGAACTTGAAGCACTCACTGATGACGATGCAAGTTACAGCCTTCAGTATGAACTAGATCTCAACATGAACGAAACAAAAATCCTCACAAGTGGACCACTAAACAGCATCATGATAAGTAAAGACTGAGGTTTTCAAGGATTTCATTTTCCTTGGGTTAGTAATCAACACCCACGCAAGCAGCAGACAAGAAGTCAGACAACATATTGCACTGGGCAAATCTGTTACAAAGATCACTTAAAAATGTTGAAAAGCAAAGATGTCACTTTGAGGACTGAGGTGCACCTCATACAAGTCATGATATTTTCAGTTGCCTCATATGCATACAAAAGCTGGGCAGTGAATAAGGAAGCCTGAAGTGGAACTGACACATTTGAATTATTGTGTTGGCAAAGAATATGGAATACATCATGGACTGCCAGAAAAACGAACAAATCTGTCTTGGAAGAAAAACAGCCAGAATGCTCCTGAGAAGCGAGAATGGCAAGACTTTGTCTCATGTAGTTTGGACATGGTATCAGGAGGGACCGGTCCCTGGAGAAGGACATTGTGCTTGGTAAAGGACAGGGCTAGTGAAAAAGAGGAAGACCATCAACGAGATGTTTAAACACAGCAGCTTCAAGGATAGGCTTGAAGACAGCAATGACCCTGAGGATGGTGCGGTGTTTTGTTTTATTGTGCATAAAGTTGCTATGAGTTGGAATCAAAGGCACCTAACAACAATAAACCCCCAAACCAAACCCACTGCCATCGAGTTGACTCTGACTCATAGTGACCCTATAGGTCGGAGCAGAACTGCCCCATAGCGTTTCCAAGGAGAACCTGGCAGATTTGAACTGCTGACCTTTTGGTTAGCAGCCACAGCACTTAACCGCTATGCCACCAGGGTTACCCAAATTAAATGTCAGATGATGGCTACAGCGAAGAGAGAAAAATGGCTGCACAAAGAAGATAGTTTCTGATTGACAGTACATGAATAGTGACGGGTAAACGTGGATTAATGGATTCATTCCTAAGGGGTTTCTCGGGATCTGTTTTTTCAATTATGGTGTCTAATGAAAAAAATAATGACCATCCACTCCTGCTATAAGCATGGCTCTCAGAAGAACAAGAAACCCTGCTGCAGACCCGTGTTGAGCCAAGTTTTCTTCTAGATCAGGTTTCTGAAACTCCACATTTTGTGTTGGGTTTGTGTTTAACACAGGTCAAGTTGGGCTGCTTTTTCTGTAGGCACAGGAAGTTTCGCTCTGATGCTTCCCTGAGATGAGTCCCCACTGTATTTAAACAGAACCTTCTGTCTATGGGAAGGAAGCCTGCCATCTCCCCCACAGGTGTGTGCTCCTCAAAGGCAAGGGCCGTAGCTCTCCACCCCACAGAGAAGGTATGTAGGCTGAGGAGAGGGTTCTTGGAGTGTGGCAGGTTCATTCAACCTGGCCTTAGCAGGTAGAGGGCAGAAGCCAGCCCATATGCTGTATGCAGAGATTCATCTATTTACTCCCTCAGTCAGAAACCACGCCCTCACAGAAGACAAGGATAACTGACCCATTCAGAGCACTTCAATTTTGTGAGGTGAGTACCATTATCATTCCCATTTTACAGATGCGGAAACTGCAGCGGAGGAGTTTAGCAACTTGCCGAAGGTTACTGAACTAATAAATAGCAAAGCCAGGATCTGAACCCAAAGGTCTGGCTCCTGAGTGCTCAGTACCACGTACAGGCACAATCCTGGCCTGCTCAGCAGACCAGGTGGTGGAGGGTCGTGATGGTCATGTACTGGACATGCTGAGACCACAGGCACTGAAGGCAGGCCACATCACCTCCAGGCTCTTGCAAGAGTTGATGGGGGGTTTGTTTAGGAAGTAGAAATAAGGAAGGAAACCCAAGGACGGATGATCAGAGGAGAGAATACACTGGGACTGGAAACGGCTGTAAAACTGGCAAAACATGCTTTCTAATGACTAATGAAGTTGTGAGGGGAGTGTCAGCGTCCTCGATGGAACAAACAATTTTTAAAGGTGGCCGCGTATCAACTGTTGGTGTATGGCTGGCACTGCTAATGACAGAAGTGCCTGCTCTTGTCATTCAAGGGGACTCTTGAGACCTCCCTGTGGGCAATATTTGGTTACCAGGTAGGTAGTACCACAGATAGGGCCTCTGCTGAGTCTTAGAAACCTGCATGTCAGCCCTGGGATAGCTTGGCCTTTCTGTTAGTCCTCAGTGAGTCAACAAACCATATGTAAAGCTCTGTTTTGGGAGATAAAAGAAGTAGGCTTGATCCTTGAGTAAAAATGCTTCAAAATTAGTATTTCCAGTGCCCCACTAGGCCTGCACGTCCCAGCTGTGAGACGGGAGAGCAGGAGAGGGGTGGACACTCCTTGGGGGGAGGGGACAGGGTCCTGTCATACAGGGAAGCACAATGGGGCGCTTGAAGAGTTTGCTGGAGTGGAGGGTCATCATGGTCAAGTAGTGGACATGCTGAGACCACAGGTCACTGAAGTCAGGCCACATCACCTATTTACTATTCTGGGAAGAGTTGCTGGGGCAGCGGGTTGGTTAGGGAGTGTAAATAAGGAAGGAAACCCCAGGATGGGTACTCAGAGGAGAGAACGCAAAGGGCTTCACTCAGCTCATGTGCCTATTTGTAGGAGCGGGAAAAATCATGTATTTTGAAAAACAAGACACCACCCTCCCATCAACAGGTCTGAAGAGGAGGGGTGGGGTGGGGTGGCGGCGGTAGCAAGCACTGAGGAGCTGCTCTGCCTGGGAGTGAAGGAGGAGGATGAAGACCCCCGGCTCACTGGCTGGGACACCCTGGCAGTCCTGAACAGTCTTCTGTCATTGCCAAGCTCTTGTACAGGGATGGTGCCAGCTGTGCCTTTCTGGATGCCCTGACAGCTTGGTGCCAACAGGACACACTGTGTCTACTCCTCAATACCATGCTCTGCCTAATGTGATTACATCCCCATTTTACAGATCAGTTAACAGAGGCTTTGAGAGGCTAACAGGTCCAAGCTAACACAGGCAGTAAGTGGTACAGGCAAGACTGGAACAAAATATCTCTGACAGCTGCACTATGCCTTCTTTCTCAGCAAATAAAATATCATAGTGCCTGCCCAGAGCCTGGAACTCCATCTTTTGAGTCCTGTGCCTTCAGACTCAGCGTTGCCTTCTGTAGGAAGGCCTTGCAATGTGGTGGCTCTTGTCACATCAGCATGACAGAAAGTACATTTTGCCAGAAAATGCCCTTTATGATCAAAGGGACCAGACAGGTATTTGGGCCAGAGAAGAGGAGGAGGCAGGATGAGGAGACAGGGCTGGAAAGGAGAGAGGCCCAAGCCAAGAGGCTGGTGTGGGGGAGTGGGTGGGGAGGGTGAATCTGGGGTCGGGGCACACACCGTGATGGTGCTGAGTGGGGCCGGAGGGGGCGGGCTCTGTAATAACAACAGCCTCCAGGGGGGCCAGGGATGTGGGAGGCCCGGAGCTGCAGCAGCCCCAGCGAGGTGCTCCACCTCCATGCCCAGGGAGAGGGAAGAAGAGGAGGCTGCAGAGACTGACGGAGAGGAACAGGAGGAGCGCTACAGACAAAGAGCTCTCAGTCCAAGTCCCCCAGCTGATGGTCCCAGAGCTTTCCTATGTCCCCCATTGGGCCTTCCCCATCCGAGTGCACACCAGACAGAGGATTCAGGGCAGTGGTGTCCCATGACCTGGAGGTCTCAGGACCTTAAGCCTTGTCTGCTTATTCTATCAGAAGTGCTTCACTCACAGGTGTATGTCACTACTTTTCAAGTGTATGCAGATGCTATTGTGATTTTTAAAAATACAAATCCACTTAAAGGCACTGATGAATTCAAGGTAGCTTTTTGCCATTTCACATTCTCTCAAACAATGGATTCTCCAAGTAAAACGTCTGTCGGGGGGCTACTGATGAATTTTTGATGTTAAAAAGGACTCCGTAACCTTGAAAAGTCCGGAGATGCAAATCCAAGGAGGGCAGTGCAAGCTTAGGGAGGAAAAAGTGCTGTGGGAATCTCAGGCCCGCTGCCACCTCGCCCTACATGTAGTGGGGAGGAGAGGGGGAGAAGGGGGCAAGGAAGGACCCTGGGACCAGCAGCCAGAGCCTCCACAAACTGTATGACCTGGGCCTGGTATTTGACCTGTCCTGGGCTGACCCTGAAGCTCATCCACTGATGGGGTCAGGAGAGTGAAAATCAGGAGAGAGAGTGGCCAAGTCTCACAGCAGTTTTAAGGAAGCATTTCTTTTGATGTCTTTACTCTTGGGAACGCCTTGGGCCATGCCTGTCATACAGCAGGTACTCAATAAACCATGCAATAATAACAGCAGTCCATGTTTTAAAGAGTACTTTTACTCTGAAGAGTAGCCCTGGTTCATGCAATTGGTTAGTGCATTTGGCTGATAACCAAAAGGCTGGAGGTTTGAGTCTACCTAGGGGCACCTCAAAAGAAAGCCCGATCTACTGCTCAAAAGTCAGCTACTGGAAACCCTGTGGAGCACAGTTCTACACTGAGACACATGGGATCCCCGTGAGTTGAAACTGACAGCAACTGATATTTTTACTCAGCAGCCCATAATTAGATCTGGTAAGCCTCATACAAACACGTCACACAGCAAGACCCTTGGACAACACATGTTTCTTTGAAGATGAATGGTGAGTAATGAGCTGATGTGCTTTTCTTTCCTGGATACTAAAACCCGCAGCTGTCGAGTGGATTCTGACTCACAGCAAGCCTATAGGACAGAGTAGAACTCCTCCACAGAGTTCCCAAGGAGGGTCTGGCAGATTTGAACTGCTCACCCTTTGGTTAGCAGACATTGTTCTTAACCATGATGCCACCAGGGTTTCTCTGGCCAGCATAAGTGCATTTAAATAAGGCCCTTCCCCTTGGGAATCTTATTCCCAAGGAACGGAGGTTTATGGTGACAACTGAAGACCCATGACAAACGGGAAGATGTGAGGTGGAGATGACTTGGGCCGGGGGGCATTCTGGAGGCCCCCAAACCACCACAGGTAAGTGCCCATACCTTCTTCCTCGGCAGGCCTACGCTTGCGGAAGGGCCTCACAGGGGAACTTTCTGCTGCTCAGATTTCACCCCTGCTGCCCAGAAAGGACTCACACAAGCCAAGGCTACAAGCACTAGCACATTCCTTGAAATGGAGGAAGGTTGCCATGGTTATTAAGGGGTGCCTAATGATATTTATGTAGAGTAACAGACTTTAATGCAATCACAAATGCCACAATCCTGAGAAAATAATGAAGAAATCTATTACAAAGTCATAAAGTAACTAAGTCAATACAACAATAATTTGATCCCATATTAGTCATAATTTCATCTCCTGCTGCAAGGCAGTTTTATAATGCACACCATTTCTGGACAGTTTTACAAATTTCACCTTTGTCTGAGAAAATTAATTAACAAAATAAAAATATGTATTGCTGATATTTTGTACAATAAAGTAAAACTGGCAGGCTGGAATAAAACTTATGAGGATGAATGTACTGGGATGTCTAACTTCTCTTCAAGTCCCTGGTCAAACCTGGGGGCTGTCTAGTGGCAGTGGCTGGGTAGACAGTCAGGAGCAGCAGGCCTCCAGGAAGTATGAGTGGGAGGAAGGAAGGGCCCTTGCATCCTTCAGTGGTCCAGCTTCCCTTAGATACCAAGGCCTTGCATCCTCACTGTCCTCCCCCCAGGAAAGACGGAATAGACTGACTCACACTGAAGTGTGAAGCAGAGGTACAAGGTGGGAAAGAGTGGGCACTCGTCTCCATGTGCAAGTCCAAGGGAATGCCAGACAGGTACAGACTGACATTTCTAGGTGCCACAAATATGAAAGATATTGGACCGAGGAATCGGACAAGAGGGGAGAAGGCACTTCTACTGGTGTGATGTCACCATCAACACATATTCATCTTAAAATTGTCGGAAAGGCACAATTTAGAGATTGCACATGGGTGCTCTTTACACCTCTGGTCCCAGTACCTGTTAGGGATTTTGAGCAGAAGACCTCCAAACTAGGGCTGGCTACCAGAAGTACTTGGGTTCCTAGGAGGTCCTCTGATGGGCTGGAGAATAACTCTGGAGTCCCCGCAACAGTCAGTGCTCTTGGGAAAAGATTCACAGCTTCTGGAAGGCTCTCAGAGGGGCCTGGGAACCCAGAGGATTTTTGTCTAATGTTAAACATGTGGGATTTGTGATGAAACCACCCACCCAACCCAGCAGCTGACAAGGAACTCCCCAGTATACTGTCTCAGGAACCTTCAAATATTGTCTGGTTTTAGAAGGGAAACTGTTGGAATCTGCACTATTGCCGGGGTGTAAGTGGGGACAGGGGTAGGCACAGGGCTCATAAGTTCTACCTCTGGATAGAGAATCTCGCTGGGGAAATGTCTTTAGATACTGGTTATATTATCCAGGAGCTGATCTTTTAGACTAGCTATGGGTCATCAGTAAATTTAAAAATCAGCTTCTATGACCCTCCCAGCCGCCCACAAAAGTCTTTGTAAAGTAACAAATTCCATGAATGCCACCAGGGACCTCTCTCTGGGCCCACCCAGGCCTGAGTTACCCTGGGAAACTTTTCCATCTGTCCCTGTTAGGTGACATGATATCAGTGTATGCACAGGGTACCCACTGACCAAGGCAGGCAGCCGGTTCCCTGGGTGAAGCTCGTACTGGATGACTGTCACTGTTATGGATTGACCTGTGTCTCCTCCAAAAAAGTGTGCCAATTTGGCTAGTTCATGATTCCCAGTGTTGTGTGACTGCCTACCATTTTATCATCTAATATGATTTCCTTGTGTGTTGTAAATGTTACCTCTATGATGTTAAGGAGGTGGGACTAACAGCAGTTATGTTGATGAGGCAGGGCTCCATCTACAAGGTGAGGTTGTATTTTAAGGCAATCTCTTCCCAAACATCAAAGAGAGAAGCAGAGAAACAGGGGGGCCTCCTGTGATCAAGTAATAAGAACCAAGAGAGTAACTAGTCCTTTGGACTCCTGGTACCTGGGCTGAGAAGCTTCTTGACCACGGAAGATGGATGACAAAGACTGTCCTCCAGAGCTGACACAGAGAGAAAGCTTTCCCCTGGAGTTGGTACCCTGAGTTTGGATTTCTAGCCTCCTAGTCTGAGAGACGAAACCTTGGTAGTATAGTGGTTAAGTGCTACATCTGCGAACCAAAAGGTCAGAAGTTCAACTCTGGCAGGCTCTCCTTGGAAACTCTATGGAGCAGTTCTACTCTGTCCTATAGAGTAACTATGAGCCAGAATTGACTCAGCAGCACCGGGTTTGTTTTTTTGGTTAGCCTGTGAGAGGAATCCCTAGCAACATAGTGGTTACATGCTATGACTGCTAACCAAAAGGTCAGCAGTTCAAATCCAGCTGGCAGTACCCGGAAACTCTATTGGACAACTCTACTCTGTCTTACAGGGTTGCTATGAGTCTGAATTGACTGGATGGTAACAGTTTGGTTTTCTGGTTAGTCTGTGAAAGACAAATTTCTATTTGTAAAAGCCAGTCCCACTCGTGGTGTTTCTGTTACAGCAGCACTAGACAACTAAGACAGTCACCAAGTTCTAAGTGCTCATACTATCACCACCCCAACTGCTTACAAGCCACCAGTTTTAAAAGTTTATTCTGGAACCTTGCCAAAGATTATCTTCAAGATTACTACACTGCCAAGTTTTGGACTCTAGCTCCCTTACCATTTTACATTGGACCCTTGTCCACTTCTAGGCACCATGATACCTCAAGGATGATCCAGCATCTCTGAGAACCCATCCACCTGTGTCTCTTTTCGTTTTTCTCCTAGCTTCATGGTCCCTGGTTTGCTCTGGCCCAGAGATGCAAATGAATGTCTGAGGCTAGATTTACTATCCTCGCCCTGCTTGGAGAATTGTTCTCTTTGTACAGGGTTTATCTGCACTTTCCGTCCTGTAGATCAAGCTCTTTGCTGGGGATGACAGTTGGAATGTACAGAGTAAATAGGGCTGTTTCCTTGTAGACATCTGTTTGCTTTCCAGGCAGATGTAGTTGGTGGTTCTCAGGTCAGAAGACATCCAAAGCAAGCCCTAAAGGCCTCCCTCTCCCCACCCTCATCCCATCCTACTAGGGCCTGTCTTTCTGGGCCACAAGCAGTCCTCTTTCTGTCTCTGGGGCTCTTGTATGAAGGCAAGGAGGGGGCTTTTTGTTATGCAATGCCTTACTTCATCCAAGAGTGAGTGATGTGGGGGCTCTCCTGGATGTCGGCTCAGCCCATCCCAGCTCTCGGTGCCAGGGGGACTCAAAGAGCTGGGGGGCAGGGGCAGAAAGGGTGGGAGAGGCTGGGATAATCGCAAAGGTTCTTTCTCCGCTTTCATTCTTTTTTTGTCACTACACTCACGGAGCAGATCATTTTCAAGGTGTAAGACGTGGGCAAGGGCGCCAGGAGGTCCCTGCCCATCTTCCTGAGAGGCCTTGAATCCCACGATTAGGGCACCACCATTGGGGGTAAGCATTGCTGCCCTCAAAATTCTCTGTTAAAAAGTGTAATCACATGATTGGTCTAAAAAAAACACAGTCAAGCCCATTGCCAATGAGTCCACTTTGACTCATTGCAACCCTACAGGACAGGGTAGAATGACTTCCAGTGCTGTAAAGGTTAAAGGATTTGTTTATCAGATCACATTCCTCTAGCCTGCAGCTGCTCAGGATCCTTGACAAGGGTGGGACACTGCCCCCTGTCACCACGTGAGGGGCGCCCTCTCAGGCAGCTGACCCTCCTGGTTCTGTCTGTCACACATCATCCTTCTTAAGTCTAACTTTTTAAAGGTACTATTTACAGTGAGATGCCTTGACTGTGTAATTTAATGTATCTCGACAAATGTATGAATCCACGTACCTCACACTCTTATCAAGATTCAAACGTTACCACAATCCCAGAAAGCATCTCATGATCCCCTCCAGTCAGCATTCCCACCCCACAAAGCTACCCACAGGTTGATTTTGCCTTTCTAGACACTCCCAAGTGGTGCACTCAGTTAACACCTGCCTTCTTCTGCTCAGCAGAGTGTCTCAGAGTCATCCCTGTTGTCACGGCTGGCAGCATCTGGTAGCTTTAGTCTACTTCTGCCACACATTTTAGAATGACCTCTGTGTGGGTGCCAGCACACTCACTTCCAGGCACTCCACACACAAGCCCACGAGAGAGACAATGCTGCTGACACGTGTGTCCACATACACAGGCACATGAGGCACACAAAGAAATGTACTTACTATTCTCTCCTAGGGACAGAGTCTGGCTATTCTGATAAGTAACATAGTTTTGCATGTTGTCTTAAGAAGATAAAAACGACATGTTTCTGTGGGCACACCTGATAGTGTGAAGTGTGTGTGAGAGAGTGTGAAAGTCTGGACAGTCAGGAAGAGATGCCGAGGACAGATCCAGCTGTGAGGTGACCTGTGCTCCCCATGCAGGGAGTGGTGTCTCAGTCTGGTGACAGTGAGACCACGAGGCCCTCCCACAGGGCACACAGTTGCCAAGCTGTTAAGTGGACTTAGGGAGAAGAGGAGCCCTGTGTCTGCAGCCAGATAGCGGCCAGAGCCCGGATCTGTTGA
The DNA here is from genome assembly GCA_028571685.1 of Heterohyrax brucei. Taxonomy (NCBI): domain Eukaryota; kingdom Metazoa; phylum Chordata; class Mammalia; order Hyracoidea; family Procaviidae; genus Heterohyrax; species Heterohyrax brucei. Next base: position 47,067,356 of record CM053152.1, read on the forward strand.
TAACTGGGGGTCACAGTGGGGCTAAGAGGCTGTGCTCCTTCAGGCCAGGGGTGAGGGTGAGTGCGGAGCAGCAGCCCCGCGCTCTCTGGATTCCTTCTGCCCCTCCTTCCCGCCTCCTCTCACTCTCTGCCTGTGCCCACAGGGGTCCATGGCAGTTACGGAGCCTGCCAGGTTCCCAGGCTGCAGACACAGTGATTCCAGGTACGGAGCTCAGGAGCTCTAGAAAGCAGGAAGGAGTCAGAAGCGTCCTCGCCAGCAATGTATGGCTCTAAGTTAACTGTCCTTCTCCGGTGGGGAAACCCTGGTGGTGTAGCGGTTAAAAGCTACATCTGCTAACCAAAGGTTAACAGTTCAAATCCACCAGGTGCTCCTTGGAAAAACTGTGGGGCAGTTCTATGGGGTTGCTATGAGTCAGAACTGACTCAACTGCTATGAGTTTGGTTTTGTTATTTTCTGGTGAGGGTTGGGGAGGGAGCTTGGACTGCACTGGGTTCAAGGATTCTGTTCCCATCATTTCCACAAAGGAGCTTTAGGTGACAGGTCCAGGAGGGTGGGGCCTGGACCCAGGGACCACAGGACCCTTGGGGACTATGGCTGAGCCTTGAGGTCCTGCAGCAGCTTGGGACTGTGCTCAAAATGGTCAAGGATGTAGAAATCCTTACCTGCCAGGGAAAAGGACTGTCATTTTCCTTTCCTACTACAGCTGCCACCACCTAACTTTCCCTCCTAACTGTTCATCTTGCCTTCTCTAGTCTGCCAGGAACCAGAGCAAGATGCATCAAGCCACCTTCAGTGGCTTCTGTCTCACTCAATAAAATCCAAGTCTTTCTAATGGTCTACAGTGTCCTACAGGAACCCCCAGCCCACACACACGTGCACACACACACGCACCCGCCCACCCACGGCTTTTTACCCTGCTGTCCACCTTCTCTTGCCCTCTCAGCACTCAAGGTCCTGTCTTGATCCTTGAATACAGGTTTTTGCTTGCTGTCTGCCCCTCCCCTAACTTGGGGGTCCCAGGAGGGCTGGCATCTCCCAGCAGATCTGGGAGGGTGCGGCTGAAGCCTATATTCACTAATCTGTTCTGGAATAATAGAATGGATGGTTGAAAACCTTTCCTCAGTTTCCCAAGAGGTCTGTGACCCAAAAAGGCTAAAGGCCTCTGGGCAGGATCAGGTAAGCAGGGCTGTGTATTAAGGGTGAGAATGCCAGGCCAGGCAGAGAGGGCTCCTGGGTTGAACTCCTTCTCCGTGCACTCCCAATGCCCCCACTCACCACTATGCCCTAACCTTCCACCATGGGGAGGCCAGCCCAGCAGGAATGCTGGGCAAAGGGACACCACCCTAAAGATGGGCAAATGGGTGGAGGCACAGTGGATGGGGCAGGGTTCCAAAACGTGGCGTTGGGCCAGGATTTCCCTAAGGCGAGATATTTGGGTCTTTTGAACTCATTGCAAAGGTTTTCTTGATTTATGCTTTGTCTTATTGTACCCCACACCTTAAAAATAAGGTTCCTGGGGTGGAGCGACTCGACAGCCCTTGGCTTGGCTTGGCTTGGCTGGGGTGGAGGAGGGTAATGGAAATGTTCAGGTTCCATCACCTCTGGACTGAGATGGGCATGGAGTTACAGGCACCAGAGGCCTGCTGTGGGCACCAGGGATACGGCAGAAGAACGGGGGCTGAATGGGAGAGAGGCTTGGGGCCCCTTGGAAACCTCCCAACAGAATGTCCAGGGTGCAGCAGCTCTGCCTTTCCAACCCTACCCCAGATCAAGGAGACAAGAGAGCGGGAAGGAGAGCTGAAAAGACCGGGCTCTGGTATAGCCCCAGGGAGCAAGGCGGGAGGAGGGGGAGCTGAGCGGAGCTGAGGAAGCCTGGGCTGGTGATTGAAGGCGAGGGTGGACTTGGCGGCCCCCGTGGTGAGAGTGCGGAGGCCTCCCTGCTCGCTTCCTCGCTCCTCATGTGTCACTTAATGTTTGCAGTTAAGTATTTACAGATACGTTCCCATGGCAACTGAGGCTTCAAAGTTACTCTCACAATTCTGTTTTCTCAAATGTGTTTCTCTGGTTGATTGCACTGAGTTTTCTGGAAGCTGGCCAGGCTGAGTGAGTCACATTCCCAGCCCGGTGCTCTGGCACCTTCATCTCTCCCCACTCCCAGACTCGAGGCCCAAACTGTGGCCTCTTTGCCCCATCTCCTCTTGTTTAAAACAGCCCCTTTTGAGGCCTAACTTCCCCCAGCCTCTCCCTTCAGCACCTGGATCTTACTGTTTTCAGATCCATTGCAAGGTCCACCTCCATCAGGAAATCTTTGCCGGCTTCCCTGGTCCACAGGGAAGACGGGAGCCCCATCACGGCTTCCACCAGCGCTGCCAGAGGTCCCTTACAGGGGCCCGCCCTTTCTCCTCTGATTCCTGCACATGGTCCAGGGCCTGCTAGACGGAAACGCTGCCATGGTGTGATAGACTGACATTCACTCTTTGCTTGCTGCATCGGATTCCAAAGCCCAGCACTGTCTCACGGCACTGCGCTGTGTGGCTCCCTGCACCTGGCCTGCGTATCAGGTCCTTCATTTCCTGACCCCTGCTCTGAACTAGGCACTGCACAAGCGGCTGACATACAGAAGGACAGAGTCCCTGCTGTCAGGGAGCTCACTTTTGAAAAGGTACAGGCAAACAATGAACAAGACAAGATGGGGGGTGGTGGGAGTAGACACATGTGCTGTGAAAAAAAAACAAAGAGCAGAAGGCGAAGGTGAGGGCAGTGTTAGGCTGGAGAGTCAGAGCAGACCTGGATGAGGGGGTACACGAGAGCTGAGACACGGTGGTATCTGGGGGAGAGGTGCTGCCAGAGGGGGAGAGCAGGGCTGTGCAGGGTGTTTGAGGGACCGTCAGGAGGCAGGAGCCGGAGACGGCACTGTGACAGACGATGGGGCAGGGGAGCCGTGGGGGCAGCAGGAGACCTGGGAAGGCGAGGACTTTGGGCTTCACCTGAGTTTGGTGGTGAGGCTGTGAGGAGCGTGGCACATGGAGAGACAAGCTGGGGTCTGGCCACTGTGTGGAGAGCGGACAGCGGGGGGCAGCACGTGGGAGGCCACGGGTGGGGGCAGGGCAGTGGAAAGGGGAGGACAGAGCGGAAAAGGAGGATGGCGGATGGGCGCAGGATGCGCCGATGACAGGGTGGAGCGGCTGTCTGAGGTCGGGGCTGGAGAAGGCTCCATCGTGACTGCGCTTGGGCCTGCGGCCGTGGCTGGAGGGAGGGAGCCCTGCAGGTGCTCCCACAGTGCCCTCTGTCCTCACACGTCAGACCCCATCCCACAGTCTTGTCCCTGCCTGATTATTGGTAACACAAAGGTAGGATTTGGGGTGCATGCTGAGGGGCGGAGGGCAGAGCCTGCTGCCTCTCCACAGCCCTCAGGAGTAGCCCCCCAGCACCAAGGCAGATGGAACAAGTGAGACCCCCCGAGGATCAGCGTTGTCCCCCCTCAGGTCACCCTGAGCTGCACCTCCTGGGTGGGGGGGTCACAGGCTCCCTCTCATCCCACCTGCCAACTCCCACCTAGGAGCCAGAAGCCCAAGTGGGGAGGGTCAGGAGCCCCAGTCCAGCTGAGCCGTCGCTCTGTGTGTGCGCCTGAGAGGACTGCGAATACGCTGACTCTGCTAATGGTTCACTGAGTGGCTGCATCTCTATTATAAATGATTTAAGTCACCGGCATTTAATTGATGTTATAAATACGATATTTATGGCACAGTATGGGAAACGACGCGTTCTCTCACTGCTATACATCGTGGTGCTCGTGCGTCTCTCCGGGAGGGCACGCCTTCGGCCTTCTGCCTTCTCCCTTCACCGCCGCCCTGCCCACCTTGCCACCACTGCCTGGGGCTCCACCCTGCTCTGGGCCTCGGCTAGCGGAGAAAGGAGGCAGACAAGGTGTCGGAACATGGGTGGATTACCAGGAAGCAAGGCACACAGCCTGGAGCAAACAAGTTACGCATGGGCTTGCCTGGGTTTCACCCCTATGGTCGATACCACACTCCTTTAAGATGGCCACACCACAGATAAAAGACATCTCTTTCTTAAGTGACTCCACACCCATCCAGTACTCACGATGGAGGGGATGGACACCTGCGGCTAGATGGAGGTGGTCTTGAAAGTCAGTCAGGGGGATGGGAACCGGGGAAACATTCCAGCTTCTGGGGTTTTGGAATAGCAGATCAGGCTAGTTTGAGGAATATTAATCTGGTGGAGCTGCGTGAGCCACACTGTGGGGGAGAAGCTGGAGGGGCTGGGAGACGACTGGGCCCGGAGGCTTGCTGTCTCACCCTGTGCTGCTGTTTGCCCCGTCCCTCCTCTGCTGCCGCCTCCTCAGGAGACTTCAGACTGGACTCCCATGTGCCACCGCCACCAGGCTTCTCATTACTCTGTCATGTCATGGCAAGGACTCTGGAATGTGGACTTGGGCTCTGTCATGGATTGAACTGTGTCCCCCCAAAAATATGTGTAGCCATGTGGCGGGTCCATGATTCCCAATATTTTGTGATTGTCCTCCATTTTGTGATTTTCCTGTGCTGTGTGTTAAAGGATTAGGGTGGGACTGCAAATCCCTTTATAGGATTACCTCCCTGCTCTACTGTGAAGGGAGTTTCCCTGGAATATGGCTTGCCCCACCCTTAATCCTTTCATCCTACAAGAGATAAAAGGAAAGAGAAGCAAGCAGAGTATTGGGAACCTCACAGCACCAAGAAAGCTGCACCAGGAGAAGAGTACATCCTTCATACCCGAGGTTCCTGTGCCAAGATGCTCCCTGGACAAAGACTGATGCAGTACCAGACTGTCCTCTGGAGCAGAGTAGGGGGACAGAATTCCCCTGGAGCAGACATCCTGAATTTGGACTTGTAGCCTACTGGACTGTGTAAGAATAAATCTTCCTTTGTTAAGGCCATCCACTCTGTGGTATTTCTGTTAGAGCAGCACTAGCTGACTAACACAGGCTCTAAGCCAGGTCTTGATGGCATCCCACTGCAGCATCCCCATTGGTCCCTCTCCTGTCCTCTGCGGAAAGCCAAGGAGCTTCCATGCTTTAAGCTTCAGCAAACCAGCAAGAGACAGCTGCCTGGGTGGCTTCTCACTGTCTTGGGGTCAGAATAGCCACGGCTGGGGCAGAGGTGATTCAGAATCATGGACAATCTAAACACTTAGGCAATCCAAATTGTTGAACAGTCCTCATGGTGGTTTGTCTTGGCTTTGGATACATGCTGAGCTTTTAGCAAACAAGCATGCACTGGATGCCATGGGGATTAGGGCCATTTTAGAAAAGTTCCAAGAACACATTGGAAGGACCGTCTGATACCTAGTGGTTAACCCTGTCCGGCAGGGATGGGTAGAGTTACTGGCCAAACACCTGTCATGGATTGAACTGTGCCCGTTCCTCCCACCCCAAAATTATGTGTCAGCTTGGTTAGGCCATGAATCCCAGTATTGTGTGGTTTTCCTCTGCATTGTGATTTTAGGATATGTTATAAATCATAATCTCTGCCTGTGGTTAAAGAGGATTAGGGTGGGATGTAGCACCCTTGCTCAGGTCACATCCCTGGCTGTGTACCCTTGGAGTTTCCCTGGGGTGTGGCCTGTACCATCTTTTAAGAGGTAAAAGGAAAGGAAGCAGAGAGTGGGAACCTGATACCACCAAGAATGCAGAGCAGGAGTTCATGTCCTTTGGACCCCAGGGCCCCTGAGATGAGAAGCTCCTCAGCCAGGGCATTATTGATGACAAGAACCTTCCTCCAGAGCCGAGAAAAGAAAGGCTTCCTCTGAAGCCAATGTGCTTGCTGAATTTGGGCTTGCAGCCTACCAGACTGTGAGAGCATAGATTTCTTTGTGTTGAAGCCATCCACTTGTGCTGGCATTCCCCAATCCCTTTTATCCTTTTCTGTTGCTGGAACTGGCAAAGTCCCCTGTGGATGGGAGAGTAGCACTCCTGCCTGTAGTGACACAAATGTAGCCAGAAAGTACCCTGCCCTATAGGGGGCAACAGGCCTCACACTGCCTCAACCCTCTCATCACGGTGTCAGGCACCCTCCTGCATGGGCATGGACAGTCAGCAGGAATAAGCTCACAGCCCACTGGGAGCCCCCTCTGATCAGGGTTCCAGCTCTAACAAAGGGAAGACTGAGCTGAGGACACTGAGGAGGTGGAGACAAATCAGTGACTGGAAGGACCTCTGAACATGCTAAGGCAACCTTGGGTAACACAGGACTCTGAGTTCAGGTTTCCTGGAGGGGTGGGTATCATAGAGGGAGTGGGAGGGGGCAAAAAGCACGAGATAGGAGGGGACTTCCAGTAGAAAGCAGGGCAAAAGTTCCCAGGGGGCTAAAGGGTGGACAACACATGGGCTAAAGGAGAGTCTGCAGGGTAGGGGGGGTCTGGCAGGTTAGGTCCTTCCCCCAGACAAACCTTTGCAAGCCTCCCAAGCAGCTGCAGCCACTTGCAAACCACCCTCCTCCACCAGTTTTGCATCCTGGCCCCTTCTTTTTCCAGATGCCCACTGTTACTCAACGTTCAGAAGCAGAAGTGATCCCAGGGCTTCTGGGGGACAGGGTACACAGCCAGGGCCAAGAAAAGCAGGCATGAGATGGAGGAGTGGGGGGGGGGTTCCATCCTGCAGGAGATGGGGGCCCCTGAAGGGCTGCTATGAGTTGGAATCGACTCAACACTAACAGGGTTAGTTTTGGGGTTTGGAGGGTGCTGAGGAGTCCCTGGGTGGTGCATCAGGTTAGCGCACTTGATTGTTAACCAAAAAGTAGGTGGTTCCAGTCCACCCAGAGGTACCTTGAAAGAAAGGCCGGATGATCTTCTAAAAAATTAGCCATTGAAAACCCTAAGGAGCTCGGTTCTACCTTGACACATATGAATGGGGTTGTCCTGAGCTGGAATCGATTCAATGACAACTTTTTTTGTTTTTCAAGGATGCTGCGCATACAGGGAACTGACAGCTCCTTGACAACAGCCACGGTGGACAAGGAAGCAAAGCCAGCAGGGCGGGGGAGTGCCCTGCGGGAGGAGGGCTGCGGGCTGCCGCTGCCCGGGGGCTCTCAGCACTCACTCCAGCCGCAGAGGGAGGCAGGCTGGAGGCTAGGGCCGAGGGTGGGTCGAGGTCTCCCTGCTCCCTGAGGGCCGGCTGCGTCCTCTCTTCCCAGCCCTCTCTGAACCCCTGCGAGAAAAGGGTCCTGAGACAGCTTGGCTTTCTCTTAACCAGGGAGAGATTAACATTTGAAATCCATGTGGAGACCTTCTTCCACCATTTCCCCAGCCTTCCCTTGCCTCCCAAAAAGGAAAACAGTCGTTGAGATTGAAAAATGGTGCTCACTGAAGGGTTTAAAGACATTTTGAATTTAAAATATATTTTAAAGGTCATTTTCAGCAGTAATTATGTTCAAATGGTAGGGCTCTTAGCAAAAGGCAGCATCCCACAGTAATATTCATCCAAATAGGAAGCAGCAAGAGTCTGGGTCTCCTGCGGCCCACAGAGTGGGAGAGTGGGGTGAGTAGAAGGAGGCAGAATATATCCTCACTTATTACAGAGCCACAGGTCTCTGGTTTCCTGGGAATAGGAAACCGCACAGTTAAATTTGGCCCAGGCACAGGAGGGGCCTCCAAGACCTCCCCAGAGTACCCCATCTGGGTTTTCAAGGTTATTGAGCCTTTGTGGGGTCTGGCCTGCTGCCTGGTGGGCTACCCTACCACACCTGTCCTTTCCTTCTGCCTTCAGACACCCTCACTGTGGCCTCTCCTGGCAATAGGCTTCCCATGATGCCAGGGGCCAACTCTGTGGGAGATGCCCATTAGGAGGAAGCTTCCCCTGTCCCCAGCCCCACACTAACTGCTTCCTGAGCTGGGTGCCTGAACCTATAAGCAACGCGCACCTCTGCCTTACTTGCCCTGTGATTATGACTAAAATTTTTTAAACAGTTTGGGTCATGAATAGGTCTGACAGTTTAGACCGACAACTTGATGGTTTTAAGTGCTACATACCTTACTGCTGAATATCACTACAGTCACCTTCAAAATACTTCACTTAGGAAGCTCTGCACTGATGTCAGCACCTAGAATACCCTTCAAAGTGATTTTGGAATTCTTTCTGGAATGGCTATTGACTCAGTGGCATGGTGGCAAGTTCACAAACCTAACTGTATGGTTGTCTGTGAGGGAGTTTTTAGCCAGTAAACGCCTGCACTGGAGCACCTTCCCTACTCACTTGATCTGACCCCCAGTGACTTTTTTCCTTTACCCAAAGATAAAGGAAATATTGAAAGGAAGACATTTTGATGACATTCATGATATCAAGTGTAATACAATGACAGCACTGATGATCATTCCAGAAAAAGAGTTCCAAAACTGCTTTGAAGGGTGGACTCGGTGCTGGTGTTGGTGCACAGCTTCTCATGGAGAGGACTTCAAAGGTGACCATGGTGATATTCAGCAACGAGGTATGTACAACTTTTTCTAGGATGAGTTTGCAACCTTCATTGTCAGTATACTACTACTGTGTGTAAACTTCAGTGTTTACTATCTTATATATTCTCCTTCCCATGAAGCCTTACCCATACAGGCACCTTGTACAGCTTGTTGAACTAATGCACTAAACACACATAGTTACACGTATTGTGTGATTCAAACTCAGGATCTTCTGGAAAGGCTTAGAATCTGGTTTAGAATCTGGCCAGGCTCTAAGGGTTTCTACCAGAAGACAAGCCAGAAGGCTGATGGGAAAAAAGAGGCAGAAATTGAACTAAATTAGCTGTCCTCAGTCCCACCCCTCTGGCAACACTGACCGTCAGCCCAACACTGTGTAGTCCAGAGTCCAGGTGCTACCTAAGACGGAGACCTGCCCTCAGCCCTGCCCGACACCGTATGAATGCGATACGGCTGCCTCCTCCCTCTGAACTCATTCCGTGTCACCAGCAACTCAGCAACATCTGCTCCTCCATCCGGGACCTGCAATTTGAATAAATTACCCCGACGTGGCGGGGTAGTGCAAGGAGGTATGGCAGGGCTCTGAGGGAGGGGAAAGAAGGGCCCATCAGTAACTCACTGAAAGTAACCTGGGAGGACTTCCTGCAGGAGGTCGTGGGGTGTGAGTGGATGGACGATCAAAGACCAAACGAATGAAGAACCAGGACTCCCAGAAGTAGTGAATAAAGAAATAAGCTGTGACTTCGACCTCTCCCAAACTGCAGGCACTGCCAGCCCAGCTGGGGACACGGGTTTCACTCCCCAGGCTTCTACCGGGTCCTCAAAGACAGCAGAATCCCTGAGGAGCGGAGGGGGGCGCAGCCACCTTAGCCCTGTTGGGCTCACTTTCCAGGCTGTGCGAAGGCGGACCAACCAACTGGACAGTGGCGCCACCTGCCGTCCAGCTCCGCCTAACCCCCTGGAGGGCCTCTTTCTGCGGTGGAGCCGGACTGCGCTGCAGCTGGGCTGTGGACCGCTGTCGGTTGCACAGCGCCGGTTGCACAGCGCAGGATGAACCAGGATCCGTTCTGGCTGAGAGACCTGGTAGGGGTTGAGAGACCTGGTAGGGGTTGCTGGTGGTCCCGGGCGACCCAATGGTGGCACTGAGCACTGCATGAAATGAGTTCCCGAAGTGAGCCAGCTGGGGAAGATGGAAGCGGGCTCCCTCCAAATTCGAAGGGGGACGCAGACATGTGGCCCCCAACAGAGCGGAAAGAACTCACCCTCACTTTCAGCTCTACAGGTGGCCGCAAAAGGATCGAAGGGAGCAAGGGGTGGGAAGAGGGCGAAATACAAAAATATCCGGGAGAAGCGCCGCGCTCGGCTACAGTGTTATTAAACTAAACCATCTTATAAAACTCAAGCCATTAATAACAGCCTGCCGCCACGTCGGGGTAATTTATTCAAATTGCAAGTCCCGGATGGAGGAGCAGATGTTTCCGAGCTGCTGGTGTCACGGAATGAGTTCCGAGGGAGGAGGCGGTGGTGTCGTGTTCGTAGGGTGCCGGGCGGCGCTGAGCACCCCATCTCGTCTTAGGTAGCGCTTGGACCCTGGACTACACAGTGTGGGCTGACCGCTGTTGACTGAGGGATTGGGACCGAGGACGGCTCATTTAGTTCAACAAGTACCGGAACAGAACACTAGGAGGTGGGAGACCACAAGCAAGTCCTGCTATGCAGAGCTTCATTGCTCTCATCCTTGCCTGTGTGCACTGCCTTATTTTCTATCCAGTTGAGGTGCCACCTACTACACAAAGTCACCCCTGATTATTCCAGGTCCCCAGCACGGTGCTGAGAAATGGATGCCTCAGTTCCTTTCCCGATTCACCACTCACCAGACAATCACCCCAGCAAGTTAAACCCTGTGCCTCAGTCATTTTATCTATACAATGGGGCAATAATAATTAAGTCACAGAATAGGGAGAAGAAACAAAGGCTAACCAGGAGGGTCTGGCCCTAGGGGTAGGTGAAGGTCAGGTGCCTTCCTTACTGCAACTGTGGTGCTCATTATGGTCAACTTAGTGCTTTGATTGGAAGTCATGTTCTCTAGTCTTTTCATGGGTTTTACCCTAGTTCTCAGCTAGCCTCTCAGCTCCCTGTGGCCAAGAACCATGCCTTCATGGTGGTCTGTGTGAGGTGTGCCATGCGCGCAGTGGACCCTTGTCAGTGCTTACAGGACCAGCCTGTGTGTTAGATTGTGTGGTAGGGCTCCTGTGACTAAAGCCTCCCCTTGTGCTCCTGGTCCTGCTGCCCAGTCCCTTGTTTCTTGGATGTCTTGGATCCTAATGGGAGGTCAGGTCTCAGGGTCTGGCCACAGTTTCTATGACAGGAAAGTCAGCTGGTCCCCAGGCACCCAAAATGACCTAGAGATGTGGAACTTCTGCAGATGGAAGCTTTCTGCCTAATGTTGCCTTTTCTGGTCCAGTGCATAGCCCCCCATGAAGTCGTAGCTGGCTCATATGTACTCCCCTCCTTGAATGCCGGGAAAGGGGAGAGGGGGAAGGGGACTGCGCAGATGATGTCTTCATGCCTTTGAATCTCAGTCTCCACCTGGCTTGTGAGTGACTTGATGGTGGTCATATCATTTTTCATTGCTTACCCAAAAGGGGTCCAGCCAATGCTGCGTGCCTCATCTTAATCTTTAAGATGTAGGAAAAGCGATGTTCTCCTTTCCCGTTTTGCAGATCTAGATGCCTGCTTAGTGCATGCGCTTGTGGTGGGACTCAGTCACATCCAGGGGTGATATTAACCTCCTTTGGGGCATCCAGCCTTAATCTGTGCCCACTGCTGATGAAAAGGCTTCAGCCACTCCTGTGGCATGCTACAGCAAGTGGAGGGTGGAAAAAAGGGGTGACACGCTGGGAGTGTTCCCATTGGAGGCCGGCCGTCTCTTTCCACTGGCCTAGCCAGTGAGAGGAGACCAGCAAGGTACTTCTGTTCCCCACAGCCCTGACCTGAAATGACACCTCTAGAGTGGTGTGCTGTTAGGAAGAGATGCTGTTTTCTTGACAGTACAGCATCAGTGCATTTATCAGATAGTCGGGGCCCAGACAGAGGGCAGAAGGGCTACCTTTGCTGGCTCCATGGTCCGGCCTGAGGTTGCCCTGGACACGAGAGCAGATTGAGGGGCTGGCTTTCAGAAGACTGAACTCAGACTGAAGGGCCACGAAGACCTTGTTCAGGAGGGGTAAAGGGAGGTGTGAGGGACTGAGATGGCAAGAGAGTGTTCCTCTGCCCTCTCCTGGTCCTGTGCCCCTGCCTACCTGGCTCGGAGGGGCCATGGCCACTGTCTGCCCTGTGCTGCTTCTCCCAGCCACTGAGACCTGCTTGTCCATATCTCAAGGTACATTTCAAATGAAGGAGAAAGCCCAGCCCCACGATCAAGGGGCAATCAGCGAGCTCTGTGATGAATGGAGCCCATGTCACTCACTGAAAATGAATATTTCTTTGCGATAATGGCCAGATGGTAGCAAGTCTCCGATCCAAATTAAAACATGCATGATAAATGCCAGGAAAACAGAGGAAGACAAAACCCCAACCTGGAGTGAATTTTCTCTATAAATCTTCCCCCCACACCCCCGCCCCCTCCACCACAGCAGCTCTGCTAATAGCCATTAAATTATTAAGTTGTGCTTACTGCAAGGAGAATGCCAATGTCAGTGGCACTGGCCCCGCTGCCCACCCCTGCCCCCTGCTTGTGGGCCCAACTTCAAGGAGGTGGGGAGACAAAAGTGGAGGCTGCTTCCAAGCCCCACAGAGGAGCTGGGATACTGCAGTGTTCCTGCTGAGAGACCTGGGTGGACGACTGGCCTCACGGAGCGAGGGAGGCCTGCTGTGGTCTAGGCTCTTGTCCTCAGGGCAGACACGGTTTTCACATTGGTGAGAGACTAACAGTCCCTGCCTGACTTTATGCCTCAGTCAGAAGGGCAGGATGGGGGTTCACATTAGGGTGAGGTGAAAAAGCTAGGGACAGCAATGAGAAGGGGCTAGATGGGTGGGCCCTGATGAAGGTTCTGAAAAGTGGCTTCTTCTTGGTGGGAAGGGTCAGACACAAGAATGAATTGCCCGATAAGCAGGTGTATATGGGCTCAATTGTGTTTGCTTACTGATCTGTAGTGAATAAAACCAAGAAAACAATCTGTTGCTGTCAAGTCAACTTATAGTGACCCCCATACAACAGAGAAGAACTGCCCAAAAGAGTTTCCAAGGAGTGCTTGGGGGATTTGAACTGCCAGCCTTTTGATTAGGAGCCATATCTCTTAACCAGTCCACCACCAGGGTCTTCAAAACTCCAAACCAAACCCACTGTCATCAAATCTTTCCAACTCATAGAACAGAGTAGAACTGCCCATAGGGTTTCCAAGGAGAAACTGGTGGATTCAAACTGCTGAACTTTTGGTTAGCAGCCAAGCTCTTAAGCATTGACCACCTAGTGAACAAAGATGTGGTAAAATCCATGATCAGTAAGTAAACACAGTTAAGCCCATGTGTACTTTGCTTACAGGTTAGAGGAGAGCAGAGAAGACAGTCCAAGCATGGCTTGAGTATGTGTGGGAGATAACTCAGGTATTGGACACAGTAGGGCAGCTTTGGGGTTCAGATTTCTTTCTGGGCCCTTGAACTTGTATAATTATCATCCCACACAACTGGAGAGGGAAAGTAGGGGTTCAGTGGCAGAATTCTTGCCTCCTGTGCAGGAGACCCAGGTCCGATTCCCAGCCAACCAGTCCAGTACAGCCGCCCCCATCTGTCCCTGGAGGCTGTGTGTTGCTATGATACTGAACAGGTTTCATCGGAGCTGCCAAACTATGATGGACTAGGAAGAAAGACCTGGTGATCTACTTCCAAAACACTAGCCACTGAAAACTTTATGGATCACAGTTCTCTAACACACACACACTGTGGCCATGAGTTGGGGTCGACTTTACAGCAACTGGCAGCTGAATCAGCCTCTTTCTGGTCTCCCAGCTTTCCTCCTCTCCCACTATGGTCTTCCTTGAAGGTGAACAGTCTTCCTAGGTCCAGCTTCCATCCATTGCCCACCTCTCGAGGACTCTTACCACCCTGCAGAAAAATCACAGCCCTTTGTGTCACTTCTTCCTTGAAATCCTCTCCGAGAGCCAATGTGTTTTCTCATTTTCCTCGGACAGGCTCTGTGTCATCGGCCCTGCATCCCTTGTCTCACTGAGATCCCTCAGTCTAGAATGCCCTACAGTGAGTTTCTTGCACAACCTTCCCAGTTCCTGGCTCACACAGCTGTCTCTCTGATGCCCAAGTGTGTGCTGTTTCCTTTGCTCACCTGGAGCTCACAATGCTGCAAACTGATCTCGCAAAGGAGACTGTGAGCTTCTATAGGGCATGAGGCCCGACATAGGCTTGAAGAGATTTTCCTAGAGCCCCACGCACCTGCCTTTCCTGATCTGTCTGTTCTCCAGGGGCGGAGACCTCGTATCCACAGCTTAGAATTGTTTGCAGTTGGACATTTATGTCCAAGCCTCCCTAGACACCTGGGCCAGTTACTGAGTGTCAGAATGCAGTGCCCATGATGCTGAAGCCATGACTTTGTCCCTGATCTAGGTCCAGTGGAAACCTGAGCTGGTCTTCACAAAGCCTTTTTCATTGCTCGGCCCCAGATAGACATGGGCTTTCTTCACTTGTTCCTCCCAGCTGACCTTTCACCCTCAGATGGGCCAGAGACAGGGCCTCATCCTGTTGCTGACTAGGCTCACAAATGGGCAAGTACAGCCATAGACCCTCCCCAAGGACATGGGTGAGGGGTGGGAGGAGCTGGAGAGCCATCCTGAAGGCATGGCCCAGTTTCATCCCTTGTGGATCTGGTGGTTGACCTTGATGCTGATACAACTTCCTGAATATCCGCACTCAGCACAGATCCATGAGAAAGAAACCAGTAAGGCAAGGAGGCGTAATCAGAGCGGCTGATTGCTGGCTGTGCAGCCTTGGGAAGGTTACTTCTCCTCTCTGAGCCCTGTCTCCCCTCCATAAAATAGGTTGCTGCTCAGCTGGCCTTGCAGGGCCATTGCAAGCAATACAGCCCTGCTGTTGACAGCTTTGGAGGACAGAATGGGAGGACTGAAGCCCTGCTGGCTCTATCATCCTCCTTCCAGACCCCTCACTCACTTATGAGCAGCAGCTGCTACAGACATTGACCAGGTTCCCCTGTGCCTCTCCCAGGGATGGTTGGGGAAGGAGCACGCATCTCTGGAAGATAAAGCGGAGAAAGCAGACTCTGGAGTGGGCCTGGGGAATTTGCGCTGAAGGATGAGAAAGATGGTCCCGCTCCAGATTCAGACACTGTATGAGTGTAGGTGTTCATATCAGTGCACCAGTGTATGTGTGCATGAGTGGACATGTGCATACACGGGTATGTGTGCACGAACATATGTGTGCATACATGAGCCTGTGGAGGAACAATGCACTCACTATGCCACCAAATCCAAGCCTTCCTATTCCAGAAAATGGGTCCTCCTGTCCAGCCAAATTGACTCTTCTACACGTTTGCCTGACTTGCCTCTATTTTCATGCCTGGGCCTGTAATAGTCTAGTTCCTTCCTTTTGGTAGCTATGTTATCCTCACAGTCACCTTCTCCAAAAAGCCTTCCTTGTTCGTGCCCCATTCTGGTAATTCATACTGCTTACTAAAGCTCTAAAAGAGCCCCATGGTGCAATGGTTATTCATCTGACTGCCAGCTGAAAGGTCAGTGGTTCAAACCCACCCGCTACTCTGTGGGAGAAGGATTTGGCCTTCTGCTTCCTTAAAGATTTCAGCTTTGAAAACCCTATGTGGCAGTTCTACTCTGTCTTACAGGGCTGCTATGCATTGGAATCGACTTGACAGCACTGGCCCTAGGCAGTATTATTTATGTTTGCACTTTGCTTTTCAAACCTGCTCAGAGTACTTGCCCCTTTACCTTGTGTCCTTCCTGTGGACTGGACTCAGGTAATAAAATAACCACCACAAGAGCCGTCAATGACGACCCACAGCTCACCAACTGGGTTCCTCCTATGGGGGGCCAGAGGTCACTATCCCCTTTTGCAGTAGGAGGGTACAGCGCTGGAGGGTGTGGCAGGGGGAGGGTGCCGCAGTAGAGGGTGAGGCAACAGTAGAGGGTGCTGCTGAGGAGGACGCAGCATCAGAGGGGAGGGTGCAGTGCTGGGGGGGGGCAGTAGGAGGGTGTGGCAGTAGGAGGGTGCAGCACTAGGCGCAGCAGTAGGACAGTGCAGCAGTAGAGAGTGAGGCCATGGGAAACTTGCAGCACCAGGGGGCAAGGCAGCGTGTGGGCGGGGCGGTGCATTTGGAATCAGTGGGTCTGGGTGCCAGGCCAGGAACTGTCCCTGCTGGTCTCGCTTCCTCCCTGCATCTGCTCTGCCATCCATAAACTTAATTTTTCCCCAGCATTATTTTTATCATGTCATTCTTCTGCCTCAGGCCTTAGATGGCTTGCTTCCTTTTGCCTAAATGTACCTTCTGGAAAGCAGTGCTGCTCTCTTTTGCTCTGCCCCAGACGTAGATGCC
The DNA here is from genome assembly GCA_028571685.1 of Heterohyrax brucei. Lineage (NCBI taxonomy): Eukaryota > Metazoa > Chordata > Mammalia > Hyracoidea > Procaviidae > Heterohyrax > Heterohyrax brucei. The sequence continues at coordinate 47,083,398 of CM053152.1, forward strand.
TCATTCTGGTCTCCGGAGTCCTCCAGGCCTCAGGTTATTTTCCCACCCATGAGCCCTGCCCTTCCCTGTTTGGGTCCTCCTCCTCTCTGAACGTTAAGCAAGTGTTGTGACTCTTGTGCTGTCCCCCCCCCCCCCCCCCCCCCCCCGGGGCCAGGCTGGTGCTGGGCTCCTCCCAGTCTCGCCTGCTGTCAGGGCTTCCTGAGAGCTGTGAGGAGGACTGCCCTGACCCAGGAGGACTTCCTGTGAGCATTCTCTCTCTCATCTTGTCCACCTGTCACGGCAGTGGCTGTCTTTCTCTCATGCCCCCACAGTGCTTGGGACAGAACTCCATGGGAGTGGCAATGGGGTGGAACTGTGATCCCCTTTCCCTGCTGTTTCTATTTCTGTCATCAGTCCCTTCAGCTTCAGCACACATGCATGAGGCAGCTTTAAATATCATCCATGAGCCCATTTGCAATGATTAATTTCCCATTTCCCCTGAAACAATCCTTTGCTAAATTAGCCAGGGCCAGAGGGAATTTGGCTAGGAGCCTCAATTTTCAACTTCACTTTCCAAATGGATTACGAAAAAGCCTCAAAAACAAAATGCAGATCAATCAACACCCCTCCCCCCAGCAGAAATCCTAAAGTCCATTTAAACTCAGCAGGTTTGCCGTTAATTATATTCTCGCACTTATGGCAGAAGCTGCAGACGTATTTATAATGTGCGTCGGCCCCAGCGGAGCCTCCACCAGGCCCTCCTGAGGGAATCCTCCCCATCAGCCACGAAGACCTTCCATCTTCACGTAGACACAGCCGTGGGGAGTTGTTGCTGAGGTTCAGTTGTGTAAACCAGAAGAGGGCTTCCTGCATTTTAGAAGTTCTTTTTAAAAGGGGCTTGGAAAGGAAACAAGACAAAGGTTCTTTTAAGTGTTAAATAAGAAATATATGGATTATTAAGAATAAAACCTCAGGACAGGGAGCATAGAACCATGATGGAGGGAACCTAACAGCTGGAAATGCTTAAACAAAAATAGGTAAGATTGTGGTCAGATAAGTGACAGAACTTCCTGACCATCAAGGAAGCCTAGTTCTGGAGGGCAACTTGGTGTGTTCATGAGGTCTGATCTTTCAGCTCTTCTGAAAGGCAAACCAGAAGACAGGCACCAGAAGGGCCTGCAGTGTCCCCTGTCCCAGAGTGCTCCCTGAGCGTCACAAGATTGCCTGGGCTGGCTTGTCTTACATCTAACATGAACTTCTAGAGCTGAGCACTGTAATGCCTTTTCTTAAACATCAGTCTCCAAATAAATCTGGGATTCAAGTGCATGCAAGATCTGCTGGGACATTGGCTTTGGGACTCGTGTTCAGGGAAAACATTATAATGTACAGCTCAGGAAATTCAGTTGGGAATAAGAGAGGACAGGTTGATAAAGCAGGGTTTCCAATTCCTGAAAAAGGAGTCTGAGAGAAGCTGCAGAGTTGCTTTTTTTCCTTGATAATTTCTATAAACAGGCAGGGCTGGGTAAGAGGCAGATTCATCTCAGGGGTGATGGATACACGGCTCATGGGGTCTCTCCAGGCCTAGGAGGTACTGCCTCAGGGCACATAGTGTAGCTAGATTTCTCCACCCGAAGGTCTTTCCTCAAGGCCCCTCGTTCAGACACAGCTGTGGGAAGGGTTACAGGACACTTTGGAGCATGAAGAAGGGAGGATCATGATGTTACAGTGCCATGAGCTGAGGATATGTGGGTCTGGACAAGGGCTGGACCAGGGGGATTAGGAAAAGCACCCCCAAATACATATACATGTACACACACACACATATAAAGTGCAAAGCTAGAGTCACATGGTGACCCCAAGTATATCAGAGTAGAACTGTGTGTGCTCCACAGGGTTCTCCAGCTTTGTGTGTAGTACACATAGCCCAGCTTTTGGGGGCTTCTTTGGGGTCAAGGGAAGAGTCAGGGCAAGGAAGGGGTGTCTTCTGCTCTGAGGTTTAGACTTCTTCAGGATTCTGCTCTCAAGTCTCAGTCAGGTGACACCTTCTCACCCTAGGACATGCTCCCTGAGCCAGTGCGAGGTGATCTGTTCATTCTAGAGTCTTTCAAGAGAAAAAAAAAAGCAACCATTGCTGTCAAGTCAATTCCAACATATCCAGTGGATGGATTTGAACTGCTGGCCTTTTGATTAGCAGTCTCAGTTCTCAGCCATTACACTACCAGGCTCTTCCAGGAAAGGCATAAACCAGGATCCCCAAAGATGCAGTTAGGTCCTGCTAGACCCTGGGGTCAGGGGTTGACATCAGTCCTGAAGGGGAGAGACTGGGGCAGAGGTGGCAGGGGGTCCTTTTACAGGACTTGACTTTCAGACACTTGGCTTTCTTGCACAATGAGTCGTTCTCTGAGTCTCTGTCCCGCAGCCTCCAGGAGAACTGCACCCCAGGAGAGCTGACAGGCCTTGGGTCTCTCCTGTCCTTCATGGATCCTTGCACTGCATCTTGGGGGCTGCTGTTTGGAGTAGTATATATATGTATATATATATATGTATATATATACACATATACATACATGTACATATATATATATATATATATATATACTTAGTGAACTTTGTTTGCTACTGACATGGTATAATTTCAGGTTTCTCTTCAACAGGCTGTGGTCATCCCTGGCCCTTTAGCTTTGCACATCTATGACTTAACTCTTGGCTAGGCCACTGGATTCTTACCCAGAAGTCTCTGTAATGTAAGTCATTCACTGCTCTCTGAGAATAGAAAGTTGAACTTCTGTATACTGAATTTTCATAAAGCAGGACCAGCTTGCATGTAAATTTCACTAAACCCTCTACAATGCCTACCTAGTGTATAGGACTAAATAGATAGAAAAGTCTAGAAGCCAGGAACCTGCTATTAGGAAGTCTCCTGTTGATGCCTCTGGGACCCCAGGACCACTGCAGCAGTCTAAACTGCCAATACTTGCACCCACCACCCGTCTCCAGGACAGGAAGTTGTCTGTGTCTGTTTAGAAATAGAATGATGCTGGGAGGAGAAATTAGGAACTTAAAAGGATTTAAAAAACCACAGGAACCGATGGGGCTACAGATGGTAGAGGGGCCGGGAAGAAGGAATCAGCCACAGTTATATGGTGGGAACATGGCCTGGGGGGGGCCTTGGCGTCCTGCTGACATGCGCTGTGTCCAACCTCATTAGCGGGCCCAGCGGGTCTCCACTGCCACAGCAGTGCAGCCACAGCAGGGGGCAAGGAATACCCTGAAGATGGCTTTAAACGAACTGGGGGAGCAGCAAAAGGCTGCAGGGATGACTTGGCCAGTACCTGCCTTGGGGACCTGAATGACCAGAATGACTCACAAGCTATTTGCCTGCCCCGATCCTGCTCCTTTGCGTTTCTCTTCCAGCCACAGACAGCCTGAGGGACAGTGAGACAGCGACACACAGACAGGAGGGAGAGAGATAGGACCTGCTATGGAGAACCAGCCAGGGCCTTCAGGCCTGGGGAAGTGGGGGTGATGGGAGGGGACCGAACCTGTCAGGATACTTCAGCTCCAGGCTGTGCTGAAAGACTTAGGGGACTGGGGCAGAGGGCATGAAAGAAGTTCCTTCACCCCTTTCATCCTGAGGATCCATAGACAGTCACTTACTGCAACTACCCTGCCAGGGCCCTCTTTGTGGCCAACTCTGAGGGCCTCTCTCCAGGTCCTGCAGCCTCAGGGGCAGAGACAGGACTTCCCAGCTGACAGCAAGCCCGGCTCCCTTCTACCTCATACCCTTCCACAGACTCATCAGCCTCCAGCCAGGCGCTCTAGGTTTAACTCTCAGCACACCCCATTTGCCTCTTCACCAAAGGACCCTTTGGTGTTGGGATCTCTCCTCCAACTGGGCCTCACATGTCACAGCCTGTGTCAGCTGGTGCCTTGCACTGAGAAGTTCCTTATGTAATTGGGCCTGATTCCATTTGGAGAGGACCACTCTGTGTGTATGTATGTATGTTTGTGGTCCGCAGGTCAGGGTCCAGGGGAGAGGGTGAGCAGGGTATAGAGCCTGGAAGACCATCATCATTCTTGCTTATGGTCCCTCTTGAGGCACATCCCAGTGACAAACCAGCCCTCATCAAAGCCGGTGCCTTCCTGCCTTGTGGCCAACAAACTGACAAGACCTGGGCCTGTTACTGAGCCTGGCTTTACTTCTTACTGACGTGTCTGAAGACAGAGGAGGAGATGTCCGTTAACAGAACAAGATAAAGAGCCAGGGTGAGTTGGGGCAGGTGGGCAGCCCACTGGGAATCCTTGCTCTGTCAAGCCATTCCACTTCCTCAGCTTCTCCCAACTTCCCTTGTTGCCCCACCCAGACATTTTGCTATGTTTTCTGCCATTCCCACTTAAGGACTAAATCCTGGTGGCCCCATCTGTGCTCCCCCATCACTGCTTCCCAGATGAGGGCATATATTTTCTGTTTCACTGGCAGTGTGTGTGAAATTGGGGGTGGGGAGGAGGGCGGTTGAAGGTGTTACTATGTGCCCTTTGTGTGTCGGGTCTGGGGCTTCCTCAAACATCATGTGGACCAGGTCTGCATTAGCTAAATCTACTAACTGGTAGATGGTTATGGTGGGAGGTAGGGTAGTGTCACAAGATGGGAGTCTGAGGGGATCCCTGCGGGCCAGGGGTGACACTATTGTCTGCTACAATGTGTCTGGTTGTGTGTTAGAATAGGAGAATGCTAATGTCTGCTATACACGACCTAGCTTTTAGTCCTTTGTCCCTTCCTTAAGGCCTGTGACCTCCTTAGCCACTGCTCCCTGGGTGGCAGGCACACGCCCTAGCCCACTGTGGCTCTTCAGCCTCCTACGGTTAAGCCTGGGGGTCTGAGGCCAGCCTTGCTATTCGAGGCCAGGGCAGTTAATAGTTTCTTCTCCCTGTACCTGACTCCATCAAAGGAGACCAGCAATCTGGCAACAGGAGCCTGGCCTGGGGGAATGCTTGGTTCTGTCTTCTGGCTCACTTGGTCTTAAGCTTGACAGGAGGCAGTGGCTTCACTAGGGTTAGTGTCACCCTCCCCCTATGCTAATTACCACAATGTTATGGCTAAAGCACTAGAAAATTTGACAAAGTCAGCAACTATAAAAACACTAGCAGCAACAAAAACAGCATGCACTTGTAGCATGTGCAGAGAAAACCGTGTAATTCGAAGCTTCATTGTGGGTGGGTAATAATGATAGCTCTGATGAACTGTATTAACAGGTTCAAAAAGTAAGTTAGCATAGATAGAGTTTTAAACCTTGTAAGGTAAATTGATATATGTAAGCTGGGCTTTGGAGCCCTAGTGGTACAGGTGTGGATATGATCCCATTTGGGAATGGAATTTTCTTTGTTATATTAATGAGGCCATATCAGTGTAGGGTGTGCTGAAATCAATCACTTTTGAAATATAAAGGAGCAAATTAGACACAGAAGAAAGCAAATACAAACGAAGACCCAGACTACCTGAAGAAGGTGTAGGCTGACCAACCTGCAAGCCCGAGAACACCAAGGACGGTAAGCTAAGGAAGCTGAGACAGACAAGGATATTCCCCCAGGAAACACAGCCTCTCCTTTGAGCTGGTACTCTGGATTCAGACTTTTGCCTCCTAAACTGAGACATTTGCAGTATTTCTGTTACAGAAGTACTACGAAACCAAGAGACCTTGCTACCAGGATCAGTGGCTCCTTGGTAAGGACAAGCTCAACCTCTTAGCCTGGCATTGAAGTTCACACTTTCACTTTGTGCCCTCCTTGTCTTTTGCAAAGCCCATATTACTCGATCCAATTCTCACCTCTCCCAGGAAGCCCTCCTTGACTTCTCCAGGCCACAACACTCTCTTTTCTAATCTGCTCCAGCTCGGGTCTCTTTCACCTCGTGTGTAGATCCGGGAGCTCCTCGCTCTGTCTGGTCCTGCCTCCCTATTTGTCTCCCCTCTGCTGCCTTGAGAATGAGCCCACAGCATGGCAAACGCCTCTGATGTCTCCCAACTTCCCCCTGAGCTGCCAGAGAGTCCAAGAACCATCCTGCGAGTCAGAAATGAAGAGAGCCCAGGTTATGGTGGCTGATACGCAGGGAAATTTAAATTTGGCTCCACCACTCACTAGTTGTGTAATCTTAAACAAGTTACCTAACTTCTCTGTGCTTTGGTTTGTATAGTTAAGTGATGCTAGTAGTATCTCCAGGTTGTATAGATTAAACACATCTGCATAAAGTCTCCAGCCCTCAGTTTAAAAAAGCACCAAACCTATTGCCTGTTGAGTTGATTCTGATAACGACTGTGTAAGACAGAGTAGAACTGCGCCACAGAGTTTCTAAGGAGCACCTGGTGGATTTAAACTGCCAACTTTTTGGTTAGCAGCTGTAGCATTTAATCACTGTGTCATCAGGGTTTCCAAATAGTGTTCTGCAAATAGCCTTCCTGGATGGCACAACCCTTCTACCTACCAGGCAAGCAGGTCAAGAGGCAGAGCTCATTCTGGGCGGAGCTTGGACTAGAACTCTGAACTAGAACGAGAACTGCCATCCTGTGCCCCTTCTGGGGATCCACAGCTATGCACACAGCCAGCACCCCCCTCTCTTGGAGACGATGCATCTCTGTATTCACTCCAACCCCTTGGAAGGTAAGGCTAAGCTGAGTCCATACTGGAAAGGCAAAGTGCTAACTTCTCGGACAGCCCGTGACAGGGCAGGGGGCTGTCAGCATCCTGTCAGCCACGGGCTCAGACAGTCGGAGCCCCTAGAAGCTAAGAGGCGCCCCTGCGTGTGCATATCTAACATCACTCCTCCACTTGGCTGGACCCGGCTCCCCTCCTCCACATTTGGGCTGATGGCCCCCGGGGCCACCTCTAGAACCTGGAGCCATGTGACATGACTGTGGTGCAAGAGGCCGAAGCTTTCCTTTTGTCCCCACCCGATCCCCAACTCTAGTCTCTACAAGCACCCTATATCCTGCACAGAGAATAAATCGTCTCTCTCTGTGCCTCTTTTGAGCACTCAGCACCCTCCAGAAGCCATCTGTGTCTCACGGGAGCAAAGCTTCTAGAGCTGGGAGGAGGCGGGGAGCTTACTGCTGAGCCAGGAGTGGCAGGAGACCCACCTTGCCCTCGGGGGCCACTTCGTTTTCTCTGCCTTCTCCCTTGTCTCAGCTGTGTCCCCCGGTCTTCACACCCCCCTACCATCCTCACCAACCCACCTGCAAGGTCTCTCTCCTTTCTCCCTCCTCTCCTGCTCACTCCCCACCACCTCCCTCCTCCTCCCCTCTCCTCTTCCTGACTCCCTCTCCTGATCCCCATTCTTTAATTTTTTCCATGTTCACCTTGGCCCCCCCTTTCTCCCTAGAAGAAGCATTTACTAGGTATTAAATTCTTTTACACTGACTTTCTTTTTTTTAAAACAGCTTGGGGATAATGCTGACTCAGTATTCTCTCACTGTTTAATATTGAATATACAATATTCAATAGATAGATGTTTAGGTTTGGACCCCCCCCCCATTTCTACTTCAGGGAGAATTAATAAAAGAGCTGATTAATCTGGTTTGGGGCAAGTGTCAGTGGTAGGAGATATATGGGAGGAGGGCGCTAGCAGCTTGAAGTTGGAGAGCTATTGCCTCTGAGGCAACTGAGGGGAGAAAGGAGTCTGAGTTAGAGCTCAGCAAGCCCTAGCCGGGCAGAGGTGGTTTCTGACAGTCCTCTCTGGGCTCCGGAGACAACTGGCAGCACTCTGACCGGCCCACACTGCCCCCAGGCGTCCGGCTGCTCCCCTCGGAGGCCTCCTTCCCCGGAGCCTCATGCCGGACACCGCTGCTGCTTCTTCGGGTATGAAGTCTCCCCTTCCTCAGGCACCACTCTGTCTAAGGCCTCGGTCAGCCCAACCTCTCTGGGATCAAGGGTGATACTGAGTGCTCAAGTCACCTGCCCCTAGCCAGAGCTAAGACAATTGGAGAAGGAGCCCCGCTCTGCGTCCTAGCAGGGCTACCAGAACCCCCTCTGAGCCTGCCTCCAACAGCTGGCCCCTAGAGGATGATCCACATTCTGCCAGGTGCCAGCTCCAAGCTCTTAACACGCTGAGGATGACTCTTGGGCAAGGTCGTATGCAGACAGCCACCTCTCACTGCCAGGACACAGGTGCTTGAAGAGCTCAGGTGCTCACAGGAACAGAAAGCAATTCAAGTGCCAGGCAGGGGAAGCCACCTCTCAGTGGACCCTGGAGGTGTGTCCATGCCTGGGGTACAGTGTCCTTGCAGGTAGTACCCAGGAACTGAGTGGGTTGGTGGGGGGACATGACCCAAGTAAGGAGGGGACCAGAGTCCTGTCATCCTTATGCCTCAGTCAAGGCCCTCTTGGGAGCCAGAGAGAGCAGCCTGAGCTGGAGGATAAAGGAATGTTCTGGGAGTGCCTGGGGAGGGCAGGCCACCTGTGGCCATACTCGAGTTCCCACCTTTTGTCTATTTGACATCTTGCCCTTACGTTCTGGGTAAATGTGGGTATTTGGAGATAGTGAAGAAGAGAGAAATTCCTCAGTGTTGGGAGAGTTAATGGGAGAGTCACCTGTTCAGGCCCAGGCAGGGAGCACCCATGGACAGACTGTCCTGGGCCTATTGGTGGACATGGGCATCAGAACTTGGGGTGACTGGGTGCTTGGCAGAGGATACCAAGAGTTCATGGCTGGGAGTCAGAGGACAGCTGTGACAGCCACATCGTGTTGTCTCCTTATACTCCTCTCAGTGGCCTCTTGGACATGTTCTCCCTGCTTTCTCTACGCTTTTCCTAGGTGGTTTCTCTCCCACTGTTGGGAGTACTACCCTGCCTGTTGGGGTGTCCTTTTTACAGAGAGCTGCTCCGCTCATGGCCTTGTTGAGCCTGTGTGTAGTGAAGGGGCCCCTCACTGGCAAAGAGGACATAGCTTTCCCTGGGGGGTCCTTGACCTACCTGGTCAGGGCCTCGCTTTGGCCACCTGCCCAGGGAAGAGCCCAGGAGCACAGTTCAGGGCTCTGGCCAGGCAGGGCCCAATGGGGATGAGTCCAGTCGGGGCTGGGAGCTGGTGTCCTGCGGAGTCAGAAGTCCCTTCGATGAAGGCGAGGGTAGTCTCTGGCAGGAAGGACAGTCCTGCTCTCCCCTTGCCCCCTGACAAGTAGGGTGGCCAGGCCAGGGGTCTGAGGGTGGTTCCCCCTCTTTGGGGATGGTGAGGTGTGACAGGGCTCTGTGTCATGTGGGCTGGTTAGCTGCAGGCAGAGCCAGCACCACAGACAGAAGCTTGTCCTTTTATGCTGGAAGTGTTTCTTTGCCTTCATGTCTCCCTTAGTTGTCTTTACCATGGGAGCAATGAATCCTATCTAGAGGAAACTGGCTACAGGCTTTGCCCTGGGTGGGCCCAGGTAACTCCTAGAAGCTGAAGGGTAGGGTGAACACCACTGCAGAAAGGCCCTGCACTGGGAGGGTGTCACTTGGGGACAGGGCCACCCCTGTCAACACTTTCTCTGCCCTTCCAGACAGAGCCAAGTCCTCAAGGTGAGACAGTTCCTTAATGAGGCTTCCTCAAAAGGGCTTAAGCCACCCTGTTGCAGCTTCGGTAGAGTCTGCGCTCTGTGGCCAACATTCGTGTGTCTGTATCTACTATTAGGGCCTTACCTCAGAGGCTGACCTTGGATGTCCCCCTCATTCCCCATGAGCTGCCTTTTCCAGATTTGCCCAATCTGGACTGACTTCCCCAGGGCAGAGCTGCAACACCAGCTTCCTACATCCCAGCGCAGTACCTTTCAACTGGTACCTTTCACGGCAGGGTGTTTCTTGGTGACAATGCAAAGTTACGGGCACCCTTTCGGGGCAAAAGAGGACCTCAGATCATGGGACATGCTATTGGTTCACTCAACGAAAGGCACAAACCCCACCACTCAGCATGCCCAGTCTCCCTGCTCTCTCCACTCTGCCCACACCAGCTCCCAGAGCTCCAAAGCCCTGTCCTCAATCTCCTTTCCTCACTAGCCACGAGGTCCCCAGGGGGCAGCAGGAGGAGGCTGGGGGTTGCCGCATTAGGGAGAGGGAAGGTGGGGAGGGAGGGGCAGAGACAAGTGGGCCCTCACGTGAAGGGGGCTGGCGCAGGCAGCTACTACCTCCTCGGCTCTCGCTGTCTGCTGGCTTCACCTGGATCGGCCGGTTCATCTGCAACAAAGCAGAGGGACAGCGTTAGCGGTGTCCTGGCGGGTCAGGCACCCCACCCCCACAAGTACACAGATGCGTCTGTGCACATGCAGACCACAGACACCTGCACCCCGATGCCCTTCTCACTGAAGCCCACTGATTCCCTTTGGCTGTGCCGTTGCCTTGGCCCATTATTTTAGGAGAGGCTTTTTGGAACAGAGACCCCCAGAGTGCCCTCTCCACCCTTTGAGTAGTTCCTGCATGCCTGTCATATCAGAACCCAGGACTGACAGAAACGCCTGTCCCCTCACTCTGGACCGCCCTGAGGTCCTCGTGCTCCCATGGCCCACCTTGGCCCAGCTCTGCTTCACTTAGGCCGACGCTGCTCAGGTCGGCGCTGGGCAACAAGCCTCAGCTCGCAGACGTGGGCTGTGGGTCCCAAGGGTAGCTGAGGCTCTCGGGCCTCTGATTACAGCCAGGGCAGTCACCTGGGATGGGTGGAGCTGGGCAGTCACTCTATGGTCTGACTCTGTAAGCAGCCAGCCAGGGGCCTCTCCGGGAACATGTGAATTCCCTATTCAGGCCACTAGGGGTCTCCGAACTCCAAGCATCAGGTGCGGCAGCCTGTCTTCCATTCTCCCTGCTGTGGCCAGGCATGAGAGTGGGCTCTCCAGCCCAGAGGTCCCAAGACATTTCCAACAGTAAAAATGATAAGAGTCATTCAAATGGAACCACACTTCCTGGCTTTATGAGTGCTTTTCCCTGTCACGTACATCCCCATCATTTTGTTTGAATTTCACAATCACAAACCCCAGATGCTAACATGACTGATATTAAAACCCCCATTTCACAGACCAAGAAGCTGAGATGAAGAGAAGGTCATGGGCTTTCCACGGCCAGACAGTGGCAGGAGTAGTCTGGGAACCGGGGCCTCGTGACTCCCCGGGTGATTTCTGCTTTCTGAGCAGGCACCATGTGACTCTGGGTACAGGGCCCTGTACAGGGCTGGGCTAGCCAGTCACAGAGTGCCCTCAGGCCTCCTGGTCCAGGATTTGGAGTCAGTTTTGGCTACGTCAAGACAACTGGATGAGGGGGTGTGGGTGTCTGTGACTCAGCAAGGTGAAAGCAGACAAGGGGAGGACAGAGCCACCGCAACGAAGGACAGAGGCAGGAGGCTGGATACAGCCAACAGGAAGAGAGGCACTAGTGGCCCAGACAGGGCCACTGGGAGGCCAGGCCACGGAAGGGTGGGTCAGGAGTGACCGTCGGCCACAAGATCCTACCGCATATTCCCTGACGGAACTGAGGGACAGGTGCTTTGTCGATTAGCTCTACCACCCAGAAGAAACTGTCCCATCACAGAAACTCTAATTACAGGGAGAAGAAAGAAGGGCATAATGAAATTCCTGGCTTTATTTAGGGGACCCCAGGTTCCCCATAAACTACTTTCCTTTCGGTCCTTTCAGTCCTTCAGGCATCTAGCTGCAGAGCTGATAGCAGGGGTGGGGGGAGAGGGTTTCGGGAGGGAGCCAGGTCACTCTGGGTTTCCTGTACAGTGCTTTTTGGGACTTGGCATCTAACCTTTTCTAGGCTGCCGCTCCATCCTGCAACATTTTTTCCTCTCAGTCTTCGTCTAATTACGGGGAGAAGAAAAAGACATCTGCAATATTCTAGAATTCTCCCAAGCCAGAAAGGTCCTAAGGACCTGTCTGGACTCAGTTCTGGTCATTGCCTTCTCTTGGGCTTATCTGTATCTTTTTCTTGATCATGGAATTATTACAGTTTTCTGAGGCAGAGATTATCGTCTCTGTCTTGCCTGTGAGTAAACCAAAGCCTCAAGAAGTGGCAGGCCTGGGCTCCAGCCAGGACGGGCGGCGGGGGACTGGCATTAAGACGGCGGGCTTGCGTTCGTAGACTGGGATTCATCAGAGCATGACTGCTGAGGAAGGAGGAGACAGGCAGGACGTAAGCAGGAAACCCTTTCATCTGGCAAAAGGAGACTAGGGCCAGGCTCCTTGGACCACCAAACTGAGCGCAGCCTCTTCAGTGTCTCTATTCTGGCCCTGCTGCCTCTTCCGCCACCCTCCACCCATGCCCTGGTGTCTTCCTCCTCCAAGCCCACTCTCTCAGCCTGCGCGGTCCTCTCCTGAGGCCTCACCAGCCTCCTACTTTTGACCTTATATTCATCTTCTGAGGTGGGTCCATGAAGCCTCACAGTGCCCCAGTAGAAACAGTGCTCAGGGACTCCTCTCTTGTCCATCAAGCACCATGAAGAAGCACATTCAAGGCTGGAACTGACTTTCCAGGGGGGACTCTGGCAGCCCAGTCTCCCCAAAGGGCACACAACATTCTTCAGAAAACGAGCAGCTGCCACCTACATTATACTGCTGGATAGTCATAACTGCCTCTGTGATGTATGTGAATAGATTATAATCTTTAACTTTTGCCAAGGAAATGGAGTTTTAGAGAAGTTAAAAACACTAGCCTCAGGTCTTACATATAGTTAAGTCATGACGGGAGCCTAGGTCTCCTGATGCCTGCCTGTGTGTTCAGAAATGCTGAGAAGCAGGTGAGATGGGCTTGAGGGGCGGTCCAGGGAAGCTCAAAGCAGAAAGAGAGGGAAGTAAGGGATTAGGTAAGGGATCAAATCTTCCTCAGCTTGGAAGGAAAAGAGGGTTTGGCTGAGAAGGGGCAGGTAGAGGGGTGTGAACAGTCCCAGCTGAGCTCTGTCCTCTGCCCCTAGAACCAACTGAGGGCAAGTGGGTGGAAGGAAGAAAGGAGGGGAAGAGGAAGGGAGGCCTTGGAGGAAGCCCAGGTAGACCCCTCATCCTTAGGGATGAAGCCGGGAGGAAGGGCATGGACCCCTGGTACCAGGGCATCTTGTTTCTGTGCTCCACAGCTTCTCTTTTCTACCTGGGTCTCAGAGCAGTTGTGTGTGCTCAGGGATTGGCAGGGGCAGGACACAGAACTCCTTATGGTATGACAGGTCCCATTTTCCAGGCGAGTAAATTAAAGGAAGGTAAATTAAATCACCTTGAGGATGGAGCTTTCCGCTTCATTGGCCCCCCTGCCTAAAGAGCCTGCCACTGTCCCCTGTCCTGGGCTCTAAGCACATGTCAGTTAAACCTGATAAGCTCCCTCTGGAAGCCCTGCCAGCCCTCTGCAGTGTGCTCAGACCCCTCCATGCCCTGGTGGGGGGCTTGATCCTCACTCGGGCTTCCCTCCAACTTGACTGGGGCTCCCTAACAGCAGGGGTCTGCGGTCTCACCTGGTGGCTGCTCACGTGCTGTCAGCTACCCAGGGCAGGGCACCCACAGTGTGCTCCAGACAGACTGGAGAAGCAAAGTTGAATTGATTCCAGGGACCTACAGCTCCCGGTGCCACATCTCATGTCCCATGTGATCTTGGGGTGTTCAGCATCATGACAGCCTCCAAGAGGCTATGAGGGAGAAGCCAGGCCCCTTTGAGAAACGAGCATGGGCTGTGCCTTCTCTGTTCATGGCAGAAATGGTGTGTTGGGAGGGCTGCTCAGCCTGGGTGGTTCTGTATGCTGCCTGAGCCTGAATGAAGGTCACCGTCCTTTGTTAGAGGGTCTCCCTTCCTGTTCCTGGGCTCTAGGCCCTGTCCAGTCTCACCATGAGCCAGTTCTGCCTTGAGAAGGAAGCAGTGGACACAGTGAATCAGCCTGTCCTGGGGAGAGGAGGCCGAGGCAGGCTGGAGAGAAGGGAGAGTCAGGGCCTGGAGACAACAGAGAGTGAAAAGTGAGAGAAAGTGGGGAGAGTCCAGGAAAATGCAGAGAGTGAGACCAGAGAGATCTGGAGGAAGAGCCAGACGAATGAGGACAGAAAGGAAAATAGAAAGAATTGCCAATTCCTTGTCCTTCTTCTAACTTTGCCCTCTCCGAACCAGCCATTGCCTCAGGACTCCTTGGCTACGTGGACCCAGGGTGTACCTCATAGGTGACCACTGTATGTTCAAGGAACTGGGGTCCACTTCTCAGTGCCTTTTTTCTCCCCTGTCTCTTAGCTCTCTAGTCTGTCTATCTAGTCATCCAGCCTAGGGGCCTTGGGGCTTGTGCCTGGTAGGAGCCCAGGCTGGGGTATGGGTGCCTGCCTTGCTGATTTTCTTTCTGAGTTATCATCAGTGTACCCCTGGAGGGCCCGGCGGCCTTCAGTCCCAGGTTTTGTCTTCAGGGCCTGAGGAGGGCTTGTTGTGGCAGGATTCCTTCCCCGGTCAGGGTCAGGGTCAGCTCCCCAGAGGACATCACTAACCTGTGGACTATGTTTCTCTTTCTAGCTGGGGTCCTTTTCATGGGGAGGAAGTGGTCCCTGGCCCAGGAATTGGTACCCTCCTGAACCCTTCTCTGCTCCCCACCAAAGCTGAGGGCAGGTGGGCAGGCAGTGACTCTTTCCCCAGCCCCTTCTGCTCTGGTTCTGTCTCCCTTCCCCCTTCCCATCTCGCTGCCACTTTTTGCATCAACACATATCCATGCATTAAACAAGACATTCCATTAATTTCTTCATCATCATAACTTAAGCTGGGACATACCCTTTAAATATTCATTCAGCTATGAAAACTGGGCATTAAAATTTTAATAATGTCAAGCTCATTTGAACCAGACTCCTTGGGGACGATTACGACACAATTAGAATAAATACGATGATTGAGCTGGTCGAAAGGCTTCACCTGTCCAGTGTGGCTCCCCATGGAAGGAAAGGCCTGTGGCTGGCAGGTGGGCAGGCGGGCAGGCAGGCAGGCTGGCAGACAGACAGACAGGGCAGGTGGATCTTTCTTTGCCCCCACTGCTGCACTCTCTCCTCCTCCCTGCCTCTCCTGCTCCAGGCTGGCAGTAACCTGTGCAACCTCTTCCCCTACTCTACTTCCCGTAAGTCCCTGCGTGTTGATAGTGCCTCAGTGGGCCAGGGTGCAGGGACGCTTGCCCCCAGCCCAGCGAGATGGTCCTGATTAACCCTGTTGGGTCCCGTTGCTGCTCTTCTCTTTCTGCTATAACCTGAGATGCGCTCACTCGGTTCGTTCCTGACTGTGGTGCTTCCTTCCCCTACTAGAAGGACCCTCTGAGTTCAGGGATGGGAACCCCATCAGAACAGGGCTGGACTGGGCAGGGACCCGAGGGCCCAGCTGTGTTCTGCCTCCAGTAAGGATGGGGATAGCTTTGCCTGGCTCCTCCTTCAGCTGTAATGGTCTGCCTGAGGGCTGGCATGGGGACTAGTGAGGCTTGAGCCCCTGGAGGCCCCTCAGAGCCCTAACACCTGCCTGAGTGAGTGCTGGCTAGAGTTAGGCTGTGCCCTGGTAAACAACCTGCTTGGTGAGACCTTCCTCATGGCCCCCTGGCTCGTGCTGGCCTCCCCAGGAGGCGGCCCCGCCCCGCCTCCCTTCTCATGTACCTGAGCCTTCTGCTGTCTGCTCAGGGGCTGCATCTCACCAGACTCTCAGTGCTGTCCCGGAAACAAAGGGCCTCACTGGCCATCTAAACTCTCTTCCTGAAAGGTTTGAGTCTGGGCCTATTTATGCATCGAGTTGTGTCCTCCCCCAACCCCCTTAAGCACCCCTGCAAAAAAGTGCTGTAAGGCCTAACCCTGACACTTGTGAAAGGCACCTGGTGGTACAGTGGTTATGTCTTGGCTGCTAACTGAAAGCATGTCAGTTGAATTCCACGATCTGCTTACTCCTCGAGAAATCTGTGGCAGTCTGTTTCATAAAGATTTACAGTCTCAGAAACCCTATGGGGGCAGTTCTTCTCTGTCCTGTAGAGTCACTATGGGCTAGGTTTGTATAGCTGTGGGTGTAGTCCCATTTGGGAAGAGAGTTTTCTTTGTTATGTTAATGAGGCTATATCAGTACCAGGAACGTATTAAATCAACCACTTTTGAGATATAAAAAGAGCAGGTTAGGCACAGAAGCAAGGAAGCACAGACTGGGTTCGATAGATGCCACACCACATAAAGTGAAGTCACCAAGGAATGAAGGAAGAGAAACTGAAAAGAGAAAGTACTATTCCCCAGAACTGACACAGAGATAAAGTTTTCCCCTAGAGCCAGTGCCCTGAATTGAGGATATTAGCCCCTTAGACTGGGAGAAAATAAATTTGTTTCATAAAGCCACCCACTTGTATTTTTGTTATAGCAGCACTAGATGACTAACACAGAGCTCACCTCCTCCAGTAAGGTTTCCTTGATTATTTCAGTCCCCTGGTCATACACAACCCCTAATTACTAAGCTTTTTGGTGTGTGCAAATTGTGTGTGTGTGTGTGTGTGTGAGAGAGAGAGAGAGAGAGAGAGACTTGTTTTTCATGTGAGAACAGAAACCTGGGCTTGTACTCATGGGGCCCCCAGACTGTCACTCGAGGATGAATGCCCCTGAATATACTGTGAGTGCATGCTTTAGTCTGTCTTGTGTGACATTACAGACATCTGGAAAGAATTCACTTGAACCATAACATAGCATAAAGGAGATAACAGAGGAAGTGTGCCAGGCAGAACCTGCGCATGGCCAGCTTTTGACAATGCCAGCCTGCCCTCCCCTTCGCTCCCTGCTCTGTGAATGCCCCTGGGAGGTCTGCATCAACACCTTGACTGTGCAGGGGGAGAGGTGTGAGTGTGGAGCTGAGGTGTCAGCCACAAGACCGTGGTGCCCCTCGCGATTAGCCAGCGTGCTATGGGGGTGGCTGCCGAGCCCCTGGGTGGAGTTCCTGAGTAGGTGACCTGACCTCAAAGATGAGGGTCCTTGCTGGCTCCTTTCGGGGCGTGTGAGCATGCTGGGCTCCTGTTCACCCTGTTATGCCTTCTCCCCGTGCCGTGGAGTTCACGTGGAGGAGCTGATTCTTATTTTGTTCAAATTGGCAGTGGCCACTGAGAACTCAGTTCTTAAAGTAGGGTACCTGAGGACAAAGGTCCCCACTCGCCTACCCACAGATACACTCTTTAAGCACACCCCTGTTTGCAAGCAGCTCTGATCTTATATCCTCCCAGAGATTTCCGGTGTTTGCTGTGCCCCCACTCCCACCCACCCTAGGCCCACAAAGGTGATGGTGGAAACGGTGGCAGAGAAGCCCCCACGGACCGCGTGTGCTGAAGCCCCAACCTTGCAGCAGCCTTACTCTGGGGAAAGAGGTATAATTTTCAGGATCCACTGCAAAATGAAAACGTAGGGCTCCATTTTCAAAAGGCAAGAAAAAAGTGTCCTTGACAGCTACTGAAGCACTGTATAAAGCTTTTTCTTTCTTCTATGATTTCTCTCTTGACTTGTCATGGTGCTTTTTTTATTTGCCATTTAATGTATTTTAAGTAAGAAAGAATCAAAAATTTAAATTATTAGCATGAATTTCACAACGCATCCTCATATTGTGCAATGGCAGTTTTAAATGCAGGTATCAGAGCATTTAACTCCTATGTGGAATCACCAAAATTGCACAATTCCTAGCTCATGATTCCTCCCTGAGGGTGCCTGGAGCT
Organism: Heterohyrax brucei; assembly: GCA_028571685.1. Classification (NCBI taxonomy): domain Eukaryota; kingdom Metazoa; phylum Chordata; class Mammalia; order Hyracoidea; family Procaviidae; genus Heterohyrax; species Heterohyrax brucei. The sequence continues at coordinate 47,101,021 of CM053152.1, forward strand.
GGCCAGAAGAGACGATCACGGGCCAGACTCAAGAAGGTGGGAAGGAGTTAAGAGGGTCGCCAGGCACAAACAATCCTGAGGGAGTTCCTTTGGGCATGGGGACACTCACAGGGTGAGTACAGTTCCTTTCAGGCTCTCAGAGCCCCACTACGTGACGGTGCCTGCTCAGGCTTACTCAGGCCTGCTGCATTTCCTCTCATGGGCCTGGGCTGACATATCACAGTCCTGCTGGAGGTGGGCCTTGGAGAAGTCAAGCCAGACATCACTTCTTCCCATAGGCCCAACACCTCTACCCATGGTGGAGCAGCAACTTAAGGGTACTATAATTTCAGTGTCAGGATACCCCGAATACCTGGATCGAGGCAGGTGAGACACTCATCCTTTCTAAGACTTGGTCCCTGTTAATGTGACAGGTGTGCCACAGTGCTGGTAGCCTGAGATACTCTGCTGGAGGTCTGCATGGGCCTGACTTCATTGTCCTCACACTCACACCGATGCCACTGCTCGCACGGAAGGTGGCTGTGGTTGTAAGGTGGGGTAGGGATGTAGGGGCTGAGTGGGATAGGGAAGGGGAAAGGTTGGGGGAGGCAGAAACTCACATAAGCAGAGGCTCCAAGTCCTGGGCACATGCTCCATTGTCCCATTAGACTTCAATTACAAGACACAAATTCAAAGATAAAATTATTAAGAATTTCAAGACAGCAACTGCAGAGACTTAAACCCCAAATGTGGGATGGATGCTCCTGAGTGTGGGGCCCGATGTGACTGCACAGATTGCCTGTCCATGAAGCTGGTTCTGCAGATGCCTTTCTGTGTCCCATCTACCGAAACCAGGCACCAGACCTTTTATTGACCATCCATCAGCTGGTCCAAGTCTATGCACTAGCTTCAACTACAGAAAGATCATTACTCAAAGATTTATCTTTTAAAGATGAATTTTGTGCAATTTGGGGAGAATTGACTGTAAAACTTGAGTCACTGGTATCAAAGTTTGGTGATAAAGAAATGACCACCCAAATAGAGAATGAGAACTCAGGAGACCAAAGGTGGGTAGCTCTCCAGTGACCATGTCTTACCCTAACTTTGCAGTCACGTACTTGCTGCTGTGAACTGCCCTCCAGTCAGCCTTGGCTTGTGGCCTCCCCATGTGTTGCAGAGTATAACTGCTCCTTAGGGTTTTCTTGGAGCCTTCCCTGGTGGTATAGTGGTTAAGTGATATGGTTGCTGACCAAAAGTTCGGTAGTTCAAATCCACCAGCAGCTCCCTGGGAACCCAGTGGGGACAGTTTTACTGTGTGCTACAGAGCTGCTATGGAGACCCTGGTGGTATAGTGGTTAAGTGCTGTGGCTGCCAACTGAAAGGTCAGCAGTTCAAATCCACCAGGCACTCCTCAGAAACTATGGGGCAATTCTACCCTGTCCTATAGGGTCTCTATGAGTTGGAATTGACTTGATGGCAGTGAGTTATAGGGCTGCTATGAGTAGGGATCAACAGCAACGAGTATAGGGTCTTCTTGCCTGTAATCTTACGAAAATATTTCACTAGGTCTTCCTTTTATGGGGCTGCTGGGTAGGCTCAAACCACTAACCTTTGTGTTAGGGACCACTGAGAAATTGCTTGTGCTGCCCAGGCTTTTCACAGTACTGAGCCTATCATAATTAACAAATGAATTAATGGAGAAATTTTTTGTTTAAAGCCGCAGGAGGGTAGGGCCTGCATCTCTGCCTGCTGAATTCCCGCACTGTGCACAGTAGGCTCTCAGTAAATGTCAGTGCAAAACAAACCGTGGCCTGAGGGCTTCTACAGTTCCCTAGTGAGGAGGATGGCAGGATAACAGCACAGCCCCGCACATTACTTGTAGCTTGTTGTAAATATATTAATGTTTTAATTACCTCCTTAATAAATCACATACGGTTCATTCCATAGAGAGGGCTTAGAAATTCTCCGGGGCTTTTCTCTGTTGGTCTCATAAGGTTCTGACTCAGGGACACCCCAGTGGTGATGCAGTGATTCCCACCTTCTCCTGACCCACCTGGTCACACTCCAGACCGAGCCCCACCCTGATCAGGCCAGTTAGTGGACTCCTCACAGGATGAGAGCAGTGGACCCTCAAGGCTGTCTGTTCTTGCCTCTTTCTGTGCCTGATTACCACCCGCATCTCCCTCAGGCCTCACCAGATCACCATGCTTCCCCTCTTGACCTTATGATCTAAATTAGGTGCCCTTCCTTCTCCCCATAAAATCACTGAGTAGTACAGGTGGTTTGCACTTGGCTGGTTGATGTTTGAACCCACCCAGGGATGCTGCAGAAGAAAGTCCTGGTGATGTGATCTGTAAGGATTACAGCCAAGGAAGGCCTATGGAGCTCAGTTCTACTCTGCAACACGCAAGGTCATCATGAGACAGACTCCACTCAACTGCAAGTTGTTTTTTTTTTTCTCCCTAGCTCCCCATTCTTTCCTTCCTTGTCTTGTCACAGTTTGGGACTGTCATGGTTATTTGTGGACTTGTTTGTTTAATGTCTGTCTCCTTGCCATGAGGGAAAGCCCATGTCTGTTTTGTTCCACTGCACACTCAGAACCCGGTGTGGTACCTGGAACACAGTAGGTGCTCATCAAATACAGTTCGGAATGGATGACTCAATCCTCTCTCTCACACCTCCACTGCCACATCACTGTCCTTGTCCCGCCTGCCTCCATCTTACCCTGGGGGTCACCCTGGTGACAGCCTTGCCTTGTGTCAGCCTTCTTATCCACCCTCATCCAGCCAAGCAGCGATGTTGTACCTTTAGATTATGAAGCATTTACTGAAGCAGCGATCATCATTTAGAGAGACAGTCAGTGAGCTCAGACCAGACAGAAGCACCAGCGGTTATTGTTAAAATATGCAAATCCACCACCCATTGAAATGCAAACCCTCCAGATAAGATTTTTTAATAAATCTGGTTTCTGCTCCCACTCCCCTGCTCTCAGAGGAGGCCGTCTGATGCTTGTTGGGTCAGGACACATACCAGCAGGTAGCCCTGTCAGCTCTTCACCTCGCTCTTCACTCAGATCCCCCTGGCTCAGAGGTGCCTGCGTGGGGCTGGCTGACCAGCCAAGGCACCAGGCCTGTTCCTTGGACAAAACTTTCAAATAGTCCCTGGTCACACACAGGGACATCTCACCTGCTCCCTACAATGGCTGCAAGCCCTCACTCCTCTGCTCCCCTCCAAATAACCTTCAAAGTAAAGATCCCAGCTTTTGCCTCCTCCCTCGTTGAGTCTCCTCAGTTACAGCTGTCACTCTGCTTGTCATCCTCTCTAGACTCACTTTGGTCTGCTGCTCCATCAAAAGAGGCCCTCATGAGGGGTGAACGGAAGATGGCTAAGCAGCAGCCCTGGTACCTGTCTTAAGGACCTTGTTATAATCCACCCTCTCCAGTATGGGTGCGTGCTGGCTTTAAATCAGGACAGTGTAAACATGCAGACCTAGAAGAAATCAGGTGCAGAAGCTGCAGCAAGGTGTGCAAGCTTGGAGGCATGAAGATGCTAATAAAAACCAGTTTCTGTATGGTTGATTCCAACTAATGGCAAACTCATGTGTGTCTGAGTAGAACTGTGCTTCATACAGTTTTTAATGGCTGATTTTTCCTAACTGGGTTGCCAGACTTTTCTACTAGAGGTGCCTCTATGTGAACGTGAACCTCAGAACTCTCAGTTAGCAACCAAGTATGTAAACCATTTGCACCACCCAGTGACTCTGTACACCATAACAGGCAATGCTTTTCCATCCTCCTCTGTTTCAGGCCTGGTGCTGATTGCACAGCAAGGCTTACTTCTTACAGCCCTCTTGGAAACCCAGTGAGACAAAGTAAGCAAACTGGGGGGGGGGGAAGGGGGGCGGAATATGAACGGGGACTAAGGTGAGCATTCCAGGGCTAGGATTAACCAACCAATGGAGACCTGAAAGAGCTGAGGGACCGACCGGCCAGCCAGTGGGGTGTGATAGAGCTTAGGGGCAGCTACAAGAAAATGGCTGGATAGGCAGGCCAGGTAGAGCAGGGAGGACTTTGTGTGACCATCGAGGAGAGGTCAGACAGAGATCAGGCAATGAGGCTCCCAGAGTATGTTTGCAGGGAGGGCATTCCACTAGAGCCCTATTCAGAACCAGCATCAGGGAGCAAATCCTATGCACAGAACGGTGGTGCCAGGAGAAGCAGGGGCAGGAGCCGGGTCAGAGGCAACAGAAATGCCAGGCTGACTTCGGATCCACAGCTGCCGGCATGGTCTTGGTGCCTGGCTCCCTCACCATCTGCGGGAAGACAGAAGACAGAAGTCTCGTGCATAGGAGGCACTCAACAAATTGAGATGATTACACTGTAGCTCAAATGGTTAAGTGCTTGACTTTCAGCAGAAAAGTCTGTGGTTGTAACCCACCCAGAGGCTCCTGGAAAGACAGGTCTGGAGATCTGCTTCTGAAGGGTCACAACTCTGAACATCCTCATGGAGCACGTCCATTCTGCACCCATGGGGTCCCCATGAGTCGAGCCTGAATCAACAGCACTGACGAGCTGAAGTAAATCCCCCAGGCTGACTTTCCTGCAGGGTTCCAGCCTGGCATCATTCTCCTTCTGCCTAGAAACAGGCCTGGGGAAAAGGTGGTCAGATGTTAAGATGCTAAATGCTGTCCAGCCGGGGCTTGTCGTGGCCTGGAAGGGGACTGTGTGTGTGTATGTGGGTGTGGAAGCCTCAGCCCTGGCCCCCTTTGTAGTTCACAAGCTCCTTGGACCAGCTCTGACAAACAGCCCCCCCTAGTTGCTATGCAACAGGCTGTTTCTGCTCAGCAGCCTACAGCTCTGACGGAGCCTATTGGTTGGAACTGCTGGGGCTGCCTACTCCCCCCTCCTCTCTTCCCTCCTTCTCCACCCTCCTTTCTCTGCAGAACGCTTTCCCCTCACCCAAAGGGCAGGGATGAACTGCAAGTGGGGGCTGGGTTAGCACAAACAAAGGTAGCCTGGGCAGGCAGTCCAAAGTCACCTCATGGCTGAGGACTGCTTTTTCATCCTTTCCCTGATCCCCCTTCCTCCTTGTTGCAACAGGGTCACAGTTAGGAGCCGCCTCAGTGGGCTGTGGGAGGTAAGGTGGATAGGACCCAGTAAGAAACAGATTGGAGCAGGGGTCAGCGGAGGGAAGTGGGTGGAATTGATGTGACCCAGTTACAGTTGGATTCACGAGCCCCCTACTTCCCAGCCAGGGTTCTCATGCCACTGAGGACCCCTGGACAATGTTTCCAAGCCCCCTGTCCTTCCCACCTGCTCTCAACAACACGCTAGGGCTGAACAGTAAGGTGGGATGATTCTCGTGGTCTTAATTAAGACCTGCTGCCGTGGAAACCAAGCTAATTAGCCTGCATGGCCAGACTGGGTGTCTCACCCTCTTCAGGATGGGGTGTGTGCAACTGGTTTTGAAAATAACAGTGCATAATTCTTTAAGAAACCAGTCTCGACTTAGTTGAGGGGTCTGGGTTTCAGTCCTGGCTCTGCTGTACACTTGCGGCAGTCAATGGGGCTCTTAAAGATGAATGAAAATGTGGCTAATTACATTCCCCTCACAGGAGAGGGTTAGATATGATAATGTGACAATCCAGGCAAAGCTCTTAGCACAATGCCTGGAACTAGAAAGAGCTCAACAAATAAGGGAGAGCCATCTACTCCCCCCAGATCAGACACTGAAAACCCTGTGGATAACAACGATCTGATCCCATTGTGCCTGGAGGGCCGCGAGAGGGTGGGTGCTGGCTCAATGGCTGCTTACAAAAACAAATTCACTCCACTGTGTGCTTTTCCTTCCCTTCCTACTTCTCCCTTCCCCTCCGCCTTCTCTTAGGGAATGTTTTTTCTCTTTTTGAGGCAACACCTAACTTAGCTTCCCACCTCTAATCCTCAGGCTGTCTTTTGAACATAGTTGGTTGTTGGGTGCCACTGAATGCACTCAGAGTGACCCCATGTGACAGAGTAGATTTGCTGCAGCATTTCCTAGGTTGTAATCTTTATGTGAGCAGACCATTTCTCCCACAGAGCCACTGGGCAGGGTTGAACCACTGACCTGTTAGTCAGCAGCTGAGAGCTTAACCAGGGCTCCTTCCTTTGAACAATACTAAACTGAAATCACTGAACAGCCTCTGGGGAAGAGCTGAGACTGGGGTGGGGAGGCTGTCCCCCGACCCAGAGCTCTCCTGTACCCCTACCCTGGCTCTGTCCTCTCTTCCTGGTCCACCAGCAGCAGAGCCTGTTGCTTTGATAGGTCACAAAGTTCATCCATTCACTCACTTATTCATCCACCCTTACAATGCTCATTAAGCACTTCTGTGTGCCACGCCACGTTCTAGGCATTGGAGTGGTGCTGCACCCTGAATGACTACCCTGTCCCTGGAAGAACTCATGGCCCAGCTCCAGAAAGGCCTCGCTGAAAGGGGCATCAAGCCCATGTGTCCTGAGCCTGGCTGACCACTGTGTCTTCTGCTCTTGGAGCAGCAGGGGGACCCACTTCCCTGTAGACTTAGCCATGGGTCTGCATTCAGCAGGGACTGGACACCCCTACAGTGTCCTCAACAGCTCTGACAGGTGACTCTTCCTTATTTGCTTACACGCAGCACTGGGGAGGGATGAGGTTCATACTGCTGGGAAATCCTAAGTCAAGTTGGCTGGCTGTCTCCAGCCCATCCAGCTCCCTCTCGCCCTTCCTATCAGCTCTGGTGCCTGAGCTCCACAGGCTGAGTCAAGCCTTCTTCCGGGTAGAAGTTGCTGTCCAGACCCGACATTTTGGTTCCTTCCATGGATATATCCTCACAGTCCCCACCTCCCCGACCCCCAGCACAGTTTGTCTGGCTTTCTTGCCCTAGGAGTGCTTGTCCTTGCCTAGGGCCCTCAAGATGATCACCTTGGAATGACTGCCTCCTTTGTCTTTGACTCAGTGCCTTTGAATAAACTGAATGACTACACTGGAGTGAGAAGGGGAGGGGGCTTTACTGGTCGACGAGGGTGCCAGGGACCCTTGACTTCAGTCTTGGCCGTGTTTTCCTTTAGCTTCTCCCCCAAGCCCCTGAGTCAGATGCTTTGTGTCCTCCACCACGCTGGCCAGGCCCCTAGACTGCAGACTCTGTGCTAGGCTGAGTCCCCCCATGTCTAGAAGGGGGTCCTGGCTTCTCGTCCCCTCCCCCAATGGAACCCCTCCGGTTCCCTGTTTCACAGGGCCCTGGGCTCGCAGTACTGGGTCTGGGTGAGAGAGAGCCCCCAGGCATGCTAAAATGAAAAACAAATCTCACACCAACTAAATGACAAATCTGGAGGAAACTGCTCTTAATCCTTCCGCCACAGCCTGATGGTGCTGGCCAGGCACAAACCTGAGTCATCCTTGAAATGGCACCGACATTTGCTTTTTAGAATTTGTTTTGTTCTTTGGGCTTTAATCTCTCTCTCTGTTTCTCTCTCTCTCTCCTCCCCTCCCCCCTTCCTCCCTCCCTCCATCTCTCTCCCTGCCCCTTGCTCTCCTGTGTTCTAATAGGAGGCTGCACCGCCAGCTCATCCAAGTCTGTTTTCCTGGCATTAATTAACACAGCTCTCCAGCCTCCAACAGGCTAAATGATGAATCAGGTTAAATTCCAGACAACAGCCGCACACCGTCATCAATTAGCCATCTCTGGGCAGCTTCATTAATAAGCATCGATCACAACCCTCCTCCTGGAACACACTGGGGTTCTCTGGATCATAGGCATTGCCTAAGATCACAGCCCTCCTCCTGGAACACCCTGGCGTCTCTGGGTCGTGGGCACTGGCTACAAGAGCATGAGGTTTAGGTGTGAGTAAGGTGTGTGGGGGTGAAGGCCTGCACAGTGAGGCTCTGCACAGGAGTGTGAGTGCAAGAACGTGGGTTGTCCCAAGGACCTCTCTGACAGGGGACACAAAAGGATGTCCCCAATGGAGCTGGAGAAAAGTGTGAAACAGGACTGAGATTCACATAAAAAGACCAGCCTTATTAACAGTCTAACAGACTGGAGGAAACCCTGGATGCTGTGTCAATCCCAAACTGAAACCATTCCTGAAGACTACTGCTCAGACAGAGATCAGACTGGACTATAAAACATAAAGTGGCAGTGGTGAAGGGCGTGCTTCCTCCACCGAGCAGATACACCAGACCTGACTGGAGGCAGGAGCAGGCGGGAAGAGTCAGGGGCTGGGTGGATGGACAAGGGGAAGCTGGGGCAGACAGGAGGAGAGTGCTGTCATGTTATACAGATTGCAACTAGTGTCACAAAACATATGTCTATTAAATTGTGTACAAGAGATTGAACTGTAAACTTTCAACTAAAGCACAAAAAAAAGAAAGAAAAGAATGTAGATGGTGGAAAGAGTAAGCAACCATTTGTGGGAGTGTCTGCATATATATGTTAGTGTGTGAGTATGTAAACATGTGCTGTATGTGTATGTGACAGTGGGTGGTATGCGTATGTATGTGAATATGTGACTGGTGTATATATGCATGTTTGTGGGTGGGGTGACCTAAGTGCATACTGTGTGTATGTGTGAGTGTGGGGGGGTAACAGTGTGTACATGATCTATGTACTGTATGTCTATGTGAGTGTGGGGGGTGATTGGTATGTGTACATAGTGTGTATACTGTATGTGTGTGTGAGTGTGTGGAGATGTTGTGGGTGACTGATGTATATGTATATATGTTTCTGTTGGGTATATGTATATGTACAAGTAAGCATGTGTTTGTTGTGTGTGTGTGTGTGTGTGTGTGTGTGTAGGTACGTGGGTGGGTGACTGGCTTGCGTACGTGGTGTGTGTTCCTGGCGTGCTATGTGGAAGTGTAGATGAAGTAATGGAGAGCACAGGTGTCTTCTCAGTGGTCCACGTGCTCTGGTCCCAGCCCCGACCTCTCCTGCTCTCTCTGAAGGGCAGGCTCTGTTCTCCCCTCCCCCAGCACAGCGGTTCGCCCAGATGCTGCTGGCCCCTTACCCTCTCTCCCGCCTCCCTCCTGTTAGAGATTCTGCCCATCTCCTTGTTCTCACCCAGTATGGAATCCTCCCAGGCCCTGCTCTCTCTCTCTGATACATCTTCTGGATGTCTCTGGGTCTTTCTCTCCTGGCTGCTCCACAGGCACATATGACCTCTAGTCGAAAGCCAACGGTTTCCTGGCTACCACCCAGCCAGCAGCCAGGCTTACACCCTCCAAAAGCATCGCTACCTCTACTTCCCAAAGTTGGACTCCAACCGTGTTCCAAGCACCACGTTGCTCTGCCTGGGTCCCAAGTGGTCTTGGTCTTCCCCTCATTTAGCCTTGTCCCACATTCTTTGACTCTAGGAGGATACTTCCAAGCCATGAGCAGCTGTGAGCCCCTCAGTGGCACCCTCTGTCCACAGGCCAAGCCCTCTCCTCAACCTGGGGACAAGTTCACACCCTCTGCCCTTTGGGGATGTGCTCCCTGGAAGGCGTCTGCCAGCATACACTTGTCCCTCATTCTATTCCATGATTTTTTCAAGTCCTCAAAATGTAATGGGCTTGGGCCATTGGTCAATAGCACCTGAGTGGGAACTAGTCTGTTTTCAAAAGATGCTTTAAGGGAGGGGCTGTGGTGTCTCCCTTGGTTTCGCAGGTGCGGAGTGTGCCCAGGGGGCCCACGGGCCTGGCATGTGCAGCCTGGCATGCTCAGGGAGGGCTGCGGCCTCCTGAGGCGGCCACCAGCTGATCATCTCCTTAAAGGTTAATTAAGAATCTGAAGCCGGACGGCGTGGCGCGGCCTCTGACGGTGGATGCGGCATCTCTCCAGACCATTAAACACTAATTAGGTTTGGAAAGTCTATCGAGCTCCTGAGGTCTCGTGAAGGCAGGCGCTGGCCCCGAGGTGCCCTTTGAAATGCCAGCACTGTCACCCTGACCCCCCAGCCAACCCACGGGGCTGGCCTCATGACCCCGGGCTGCGGGCCACGTCCCGCTCCATTTCTCTCCATCTCATTGTCTCTCCATGGCCCCACGCATCACTGCTCTTCCCCCTTATCACTCTTGCATCTCACAGACCTGGCGTCTGTCTGTCTGCCCATCCAATGCCCTTCTTCTCCCGATGGCCCTTTCTGCTTGTGGGCAGCACGGCCTTCTGTCTGTATCTCTCCTCCACGGCTCAGAAGCACTGATTAGATACAGGAGGTAGTGGCCTGGAGCCTGGTGACAGGAAGCTGTGGTGTATGCAGGGCTGACCCGGCCTGGGTGTCCCCTGAGCAGAAGGGCAGGAAGCACCCCAGAGGCTGGGAGAAAGGAAGGTGCTGTGGAGAGAATGGGACCCTGCCCCCAGCTGGCATGGTGAGATGTCCTGGGCCTTAAACCATTTCTCTGGCTGAGTTTTGCTGCACCCCCGTAAAACCCCTCCTCAATCTGCCTCTGTCTCCAGACACCTGGCTGTCCTGAGGGCCACACTTCACAGGGTCTAATTTCATTTCCTACACTGAATGCAACAAGTGGAATTGGTAGGAAGTTGCTTCTGGTGGGGTGTGTGTGTGTGTGTGTGTGTGTGTGTGTGTGTGTGTGTTCGTTCGTTCACTCATTTGGTTTAAATCAGGCCTTGTTTTAAAAGGAAACCCTGTTAGTGCAGTGGTTTAAGTGCTACACCTGCTAACCAAAAGGCTGGCAGCTCAAATCCGCCAGGCACCCTTGGAAACTGTATGGAGCAGTTCTATTCTGACCTCTAGGGTTGTTATGAGTTGGACCCAACTCGACAGCAGTGGGTTTGGTTTGGTTTTTGTTTTACAAGGAGCCTGGTGATGCAGTGCTTAAGAGCCACAGCGAGCTAAGGCTAGCAGTTCAGATCCACCAGGTATTCCTTGGAAGTCTTCTGGCGGCAGTTCTACTCTGTCCTATAGGGTGTCTGCGAATCAGAGTTGGATCGATGGTTTGGTTTATTTAAAAGGACTCTGGTGGAAATGTCTGAGAGAGCCCTCAGGTACAGTGGCTTTACTTCCAGAAGTGCAGCTTTTCGAGTGTAAAGGATCTGCAGAAATAATTTTTTCATTACCTGCGCCTTCTGCCTCCACCCCATCCCCTACATCTTTAGCACAAACAGAAACATGCTCATTTCCAAATTCACTGGGAAGAAATGTCATTCCACCTCCTCTGGGTCCCCTGATCACCATGCCAGGGTAAAGAATTCTTGACTGTGTTCTTGTAGAAAAGTTGTGAAGTAGAAATAAATTTATCTGCAGTCCTCTCTTCAACACCTGTGTTTCACCTTACCCCTTGCTGTCAAACATGTCTGAAAAACCACTGCTATTATTTTCACAGCTGCCATCACCATAGTCACCATCACCATGGTCACCACCACCATCATCACCATTGTCACCATCACCATCGTGACTATCTCTGTCACTGTTACCATCATCACTACTGTCACATTCTGTATACCAAATAGGAACTTGAAGAGATGTCGCTAGTGCTGGAATCCTGGATGCTAGGAGGTGTATTTTGGGTGGCATGGAGCTTCTTTGGGGTCCCTCCAACGCACGCATGGAAGTCACTTAGACAGTGTGAGCTATGCCGCACACCAGCCAGCATGATGTCGTCAGAACAGCACAGCTTTGGGAATCATTTGGAACCGGTGTCCTCATGACTAGTGGTATGACCTTAGTCACTTTGTGACTCAGTTTCATGGGCTTGAAAACCTAGGATATAATTATATCTTCACAAAGTGGTTTTGAGGGCAAAAAGAAAAAAGCTGTGTGGGCAAAAATGCCTAGCATACAGCTGGGGACCCAGCTTCATATAAGTTAATGTGCTTCCCTCCCTCTTCCTCTTTAGGTGATAGCCTCCTCCCCATAGAAGCCTGGGAGAGGAGATGGGCAGTGGCCCACCATTTGGGTCCCTCCATGCCTTCTGTCCCAGCCCCAAGGTCCCCAACATCTTCTGACAAGTAGGACTTGTTTGGGCACAGGAGACACAGCCCAATTTTACAAGCACAAAGTATTATGATTGCATTGATTCCCATCATAAATCATATTTCCTATCTTCTGCCTCTCTCTCCAGCGTGCCCCAAGTTAAGCCTTGGTATTTTCTTTAGCTGCTGCCACTGCTGAGCCTGGAGATGATATTAGGATAATGATGATAAATTTTACCCTGGTGTTAAGCCACTCCCTCAGTGTGGGAGGGAGAATAGTTTGTCCCCAAGATGAGCACAGTTGCTAGGAAGAGGGGCTACCTCTGGGCCTGGAGGAGGGTGTACACCTCAGCTTTGCTGTGGGGGTTCCTGAATGTGGGCGGGGCATGTGTGAGCAGGTGTATGAGAATCCTGACACACCTGCATGTGTCCATGCGTGCAGTCACGTGTGTACAATGACCTGGAAGTCTGCTTCCTGCAGTATATTTTGTATAGACACATAGTCAATTCCAAGATGACAAGAATGGTTGGTGGGTAACACCTGGTGAGAGGGGAGCTGGGAAGGAACAGAAAGAGGTCTGCACTGAGCTTCCTACATGCAGTTGCCCTGGCCTTGGGACTGTCAGTGTCTTGGGATTCTTTAGGTCCCATTGTTTACCCCATAAAATGCACTCCACATGCTGGAACCATATTAAAAACAAAACAAAAAAAATCCGTTGCCATGGAATTGATTCCAAGTCAGGGTGACTCCGTGTGTTACAGAGGAGAACTTAACGCTGTAGGGTCTTCTTGGTCATAAACTCCGCATAAGCAGATCCCTAAGTCTTCCTTCCACAGAGCCACTGGCTATGTTCAAACCACTGACCATCAGTTTGGCAGTCAAGTGCCAACTGCTTGCACCACTCAGAAACCCGGCACCACGCTGAACCTCCGAGAACACTGCTTTGTTAGGTCCTTTACTGCCCAAGAACCTTTAGTGACCCCTACCATCACACAGTCGGGACCAGTCTCCCTTTTGCCTCGTCTCCGCCCCTGTGTGCAGTCCAGCCTCAAGAAATCTCCCTGAAATGCAATCAACACCCAGGCTGGGCACCCAGAAATACCACCTCAATTGGAGGGTGAAGCTAGTGTATGGCTCAGAGCTCTCTGGGCAGAGCTCAGCACTGATAGGGTTAGAGTCCCTCACGCCGGTGGGAAAGACACTGGGGTCCAGGCACGGCATCACAGCATTTTTCAAGAGGTTTAGGCTAGGCCCTCAGAGGGCAGGACAGGAAGAGGGTTCGGGGGACACGCTGTTCCTTCAGTCATTTATCATTTCCACAAGCAGTCCATGCCAAGTGTCTCTCTTGTCTCCTAACCCCACAGGCCTTCAGGATCTCATTGGCCAGTCTCTCTCTGCCTTCTACATCGCGACCTGCCTAGCAAGACCCTTGAGTAAGCATTTATCAGATTTTCTCAGAAGGTTGTGTTAAACCAAAGCACTACAGACTCGAGCAGGTCTTGTGTTGAAGAATTTCTCCACACAGTGAAGACGACAATCATAGTAAGTCACAGACTCAGAGAAAATGAAGGTGGGCGAATCCCACTTTCCCAGATTTATGGGCAGTGATCTCAGCTTGCAGCAATTCCGGGGCTTGTGCAGCTCCAGCTTGAATGCCTCCCAGGATGGGAAGCTCACTCCACCTGTGAGTCAAATATCTGTTGGAACCACTCTCCTGAATATCAGTTTGAGCCACTCAGCTGCCACCCTTCAGCCTTCTTGCTTCCATATAGGAAAAGCCTAATTTGTCTTTCTGAGAACAGCTGGTTAAAGCCAGGATGATGATGGGAACCACAGTGGCAGCAGGAAGAGCACTCGCCTGAGAGCTGTACAGCCAACCAGCATTTGACCCTCACCAGGATGGAATCTCTGAGGGACACCATAGGCTGCCAAGCTTGATTTCAGCACAGGTTTGCGGGACCCCTCTGGTGGCACAGTGGTTAAGTGCCACGTCTGCCAGCCACAAGGTTGGCAGCTCAGATCCACCAAGGCACTCCTTGGAAACCCTATGGGAAAGTTTTCCTGTGACCCAAGGGGTTCTATGAGTCAGAATCAACTCGATGGCAATAGGTTTGGTTTTCTTTTGGTTTGTGTGAGTGGGTGGCTGGGGTACAGGCTCAGCTCTGACCATGTCATCAGGAGCTCCAGAGATTCCAAAGAAACAGTGTGGGAAGACTGTGCTGCTTTGTACAACCAGCTCAGCATTCTAAATGCCACTGACAGAGGTCAGGGCCATGTGTGGACACAGGTATTCAGGGGAAAACACACAGTATGCTCAAAGGACAAGCTTGCCCATTTTGGCCCACATTTTGAGGTAGGGGTTAGTATGAAAGCTACCTTACATAAGGACGTTAAGGAAATGGGACCACTCAGCCCAAGCAGGGGTGGAGGTGTCATGCTGCTTCCATGGACTGGAAAGCAAGGTAGAGGGGTAAAAGGTTATTTCCCCCGAGCCTGGCTCCAGGGTTGGAATGTGACAGTGCCTTGTTTCTGGGGAGGTCGTTCAGACAGAAGCTTCTCCAGATTCTTACCAGGCACAGGCTGCCTTGCTGTGCTGTACAGGGGAGCCTGGCTAGGACAGAGGTGGGCCCAGAAGCTTCTTTCTGATTCCAAGATTGTGCAGTAATGACAGAAAGCGCTTCTAGGAGCCAGGAAGTCTGTTTCACTTGCAGCTCTGTCCCTTATCGACCAGTGTGACCTGAAATGGGCTACTTCACTTTCCTGAGTCTCAGTTTCCTCATCCATAAAAAGGGGGTAATAATTTCTACAACCTAGCATTGCTGTATTACAATGAGATATTCACAGAGCTGTAAACAAAGCAAAGCTTGCTGCTTAGCAAGTAGTTATCTCTAATGGATTTCTAATGGTGCTGGGCTTAAAACTCTTCTCCTCCAGGCAGGCTGTCCTGATTACTCCCACCTCTCTGAGTGATCTAGGCTTTATTACTAAGACTCACACAATGTCCTTGTTTGTGGTCTCCCTATAAGCAGGTTTCCGCAGGCTGCACCGTCTGTAGAGCTCTGTCTGTGTGTCTCTGTGTTTGTGTATGAATCTTCTTTGAGGAGGAGGACTGAGGGATACTGGAGTCATCCTAGGGACCAGCCTATTTCTTCCTCCACACAGGAATTTAGACAGGGTCAACATAAGAGCACGTACACACACACACACACACACACACACACACACACACACACACACACACACACACACACACACACACACACACACACAAGCACATGGCAGCCTTTCTACCTCCTCCCCAGCCCTCTTGCTGGCTTTCTGCAGTCCCCGGGGCCCTTTAAAGACAGTAACTTTCTCTGAGCGGTTTCAGCCTGGAGAGTACAAGGATTGGTCCAGTTCTGCTGTCTGCCTTACAGGGTTACGAGAGGCCTCTGGGAGCCAGGCCCTGTAAAGTACTCTCCAGCAGCGAGGGGTTAGCACAGGGCAGGTCTTTAGTCAGGAAATACCTGGTGCTGCACAGCAGCTATACTCCTACCCAACCCCCGTCCTGCCAGGTGACGTGCAGAGACAGAGCTTTGCGGACCATCCTCTAGACAAGTCCTTGTCTACCCCAGAAGACTGACCAGAGGCCAGGCTGAGTGGGATGGGGGCTGGGTCCCTGCAGAGATCTCCTGGCTATGTAGTCCTGGGCAAGCCCCAAGCCTCAGTGTGTGCATCTGGGAAACAACTGGGCGAAATAAACAGCTAACCTTGAAGCCACCGTATGTAAAGGTGTGTTGTGAGCCACAGAGGACAAAACAAGTGCAAGAGAGTAGTTGGGTTACAACATGTGATGGGTTATCGAATTGGCCCACAGTGCCCGCTCCTCAGGGACTCCCCCCAACCAGGCGTGCATCTGTGTGAGCAAACACAGGAGGGGGGTTGAAGTGTATAAACCATCACAGTTCTCCTGCAGGAGGTGGAGGTGCTGAAAACACTAGGCTCCTGTTAGATGTGTTAGCTTGAAGCTCGGTGCACAGTGTGACAGCAGAGAGCAAAAATAGTGCATTGAGAGCAGACCAAGGCTGAACAGAAACACACAAGGGAGGTTTGTTGCGGTGATGGTTTGTGCTGGGCTATGGACACCTTCTCCTACTCCTACCTTCTACATTTTCCTTAGTGAAAAGAAGCAAAAAAGTTGCGTGTGCAGGAATGACAATGTCCATGTGTGTCTGCTGGGTTTTTTTTGCAAGGGACCCCTGTGTGTATCAGGGTGTAGGCTGTGGTATCACGACC
Source organism: Heterohyrax brucei (assembly GCA_028571685.1). Lineage (NCBI taxonomy): Eukaryota > Metazoa > Chordata > Mammalia > Hyracoidea > Procaviidae > Heterohyrax > Heterohyrax brucei. The sequence goes on from CM053152.1 coordinate 47,117,199, forward strand.
AGTCATCCATGATTTTATGTGTATGTCTGTGCACAAGTCAGTGAACGGGGAAACTTGCTGGCCTTGTCACCTCTGGATGTTACATCCCAAATGCTCCTAAGCCAAACCTAATCCACTGCCGTCAAGTCGATTCTGACTCATAGTGACCCTATGGGATTGAGTAGAACTGCCCCAGAGGCCTTCCAAGGTTGTAGTCTTTACAGAAGCAGACTGATACGTCTTTCTGTCATCAGACTGCTGCTGGTTTCAAACCACCGTTTTGGTTAGCAGCCGAGCACTTAACTCCTTGTACCGTCAGGACTCGCAGCCAAACAGTCCAAGAAACCAGACAGCCCCGGTGGTTGCATTGCTTCAGACAGCCACCAGATGGTGCCCTGATGCAGTCTAAGGGCTGCGATCTGCGCGCTTCCTGTTTTGTTGGCCGGGGCTTTGTGTTGTGCTTCCATTAGCCAGGCTGGGGGTGGGGAGGACGCGCACAAGTGTGCATATGTGTGTGTGTGTTGCAGGGGACAGAACGAGACTTCCTGACTGAGGCACTAGTGCGTGCACACACAGTCTGCGTGTGCCATCCTCTTCCCTAACGTGACCACCTGGCCACTGCCCACACTCCATGCCCTCAGATCCTGGCTGTTTGGGAATATGTGTGCAAACAGGCTGGTGTGTGCTTACATGTGTGTTGGAACAGACACATCCAGCCTCCCCAACCCTCAAAATGCTCATCCTTCACTCCTGCCAAGTGACATCCCCTCTCTGCCAACTGCCTACTGGCTACCCCTAACCATGGCCTCTCTGTCCCGCCCTTCTTTACTCCTGCTGACCGTCTCCAGGAATAGACTCTCTCCAACCAAACTCCCACCCATTCTCCAAAGATTTTTAAAAGCACCCCTTCTCTAAGAAGCTCATTAGAGCTCCCCAGAGCCAGGCCCTCACCCCCTTGCTCTGGTCACCCCCATGACAGGATGTCTGAGCCATACAGTTAGCAACTGCTTGCTGGAAAGTGTTCAGTCATGAATCTTCCAGAGAGGCCGAGAGCTGAAAGGGCAGGGACAGTGCCCAGCACATGCCAGATACTCAGAGTGAGCGCGAAGTAAAAGCCAGGTCACTGAGGAGCACCGTTCTCCACCTCGCCTTCCTCACAAGAGCCCAGGGGGCTGGGGCCAGGGCAGGCTTGTTGGCTTCTGCCAGGTCAGCAGACCCAGGACACCCCCTGGGAAGAGGAGTCGGGCTCCTGGAGTTCTGGTAAGCTGTGGCTGAGCACTAGGATGTTGTGAGACTGAGGCAAAGGAGCAGGGGAAAAGAGGTGATGCTGAGTATTGGGGATCTTTGGGGCTGTTTTTAAGTCCCTAGGATGGGCCATCTGCTCTCTAGGCTGGTGATGGGGAGGTGGAAGATGGCCCTATACCTTGGCTGCAGCAGGAGAAATGACGTTTAGATTCTGGAAAACTCAGCCTCCTCGAGGTGAGGCAGGAAAGTGTGCTCCCTGGTAGTGAATAGGAGTCACAGGCCTCATGCATACCTGCCTGGCTTTCTGTATTTTTCATTGTGTCTCGTTGTCTATGCACTAACCTCATGTTACACATTGGCAAAGGGCTTCTGAGTCAGGCAGACAGACGCTCGTGAACCTGAAGCCAGGAGCTGTCACCATTCCCTTTTGATAGATGAGGAAAATGTGGCTTCAGAAAAAGGGGACTTGCCCTGTGGCCCAGCGCCTTATGGCCAAGGAGCCTGACTGTGGCTTTGCAGTCTCCAGATTTCATCCTCACAGGAATGCTCAAAGGAGCCTTGGTAGCACAGTGGTTAAGCCCTGGGCTGCTAACTGAAAAGTTGGTTTGAACTCACCAGCTGCTCCTTGGGAGAAAAAAACCCTGGTGATCTGCTCTGCTAAAGACTACAGCTTAGGAAATCCTACGGGGCAATTTTACTCTGTTACAGGGGCTGCTGTGAGCTGGAATTGACAGGGTGGTGCACATGAAGAACAACAGAGATACACACGGGAACACTTTCTCCCTTTTGCAGACTGTGGGAGGGGAAACGTGTGCATCCTGATCCTGGCATTGCTCATGGCCCTGAATCTTCCTCTGCCATCTGCTGGAGCCTTCTTCCTATTTGCCCAGAGCCTACGTAAACCCCTGTTTGCAGGATGCTGGCTATGATAAGGAGGGAGAATTGGGGAAAAGAGGGTGGAGAGGGGCAATGTGGACATAATGTCTCCTGAGACCTGGAGACCTCAGGGCTGGTCGGGGGCCCTCCACCAGGCTAGGCCAGGCCTGCACCCCAGAGAATGGGGACAGCCCATTCTGCAAATGTGAGCTGCAAGGGAACAGTAAGGCCGCCTTCCCTTGTCTGAATCCTTCCACAAAACAGAATGGAAGAAAGCAGTGATCAGGTGGACATGAAAGGACACATCAGGAGAGAAACAAAATCCAGAGAAAGTCTGGATAGAAGGAGGAAAGGCAGTGAAGGAGGAAGGGTGGGTCAGGGAGCCAAGGGCAGGGCTGAGGGCCAAACCTGAGAAGAAGGGCGCAACCCAGAGGGCAAGCCCAGCTCGATCTCTGAGCTTCAGTGGAGACTGTAGGCTCCCCTGAGAGGTGGCTGAATGGCCACAGTCACCTCTGTCCCAGACACCAACCGGGCAGGGGAGATGCTCAGCAGAGATTACACTGACAAAGTGCTTTGGTTTACAGGACAGTGCCTTTGAGTGCTGGGATGTTTGGAGCCGACTTTCCTGCTGTGTGGAGGGATGGGCTGGAATCAGGTAGAGGACCCCTTGGGGAAACTGGCAGAGAGAGAACTGTGTGTGGGATTCCTCTTTGGGTATGTGCCTCTTGGGGAGTACTTATCCTGGATAGGCACTCTGCTGCTCTGGGCTGGAGGGAGAATGGGCACAGGTCCCAGGGAAGAACCCCAAGGCAGAGATGCGGGCAGCCACCCTGGCCTCATCCAGTCCCTGCACTCAGATCCTGGTGCTGGGTGCTCACTCCCACGTACCAACCTAGCCTCCTCGGCCCAAGATGGCTGCAGAGGGGCTCCTGCTCCCAGCATGTGCCTGACCCACTGAGCCCCCAGGAGTTCTGTCCCAGTTCCTGAAGTGGCAGCTGGGCAGGTTACACACGTTTAATTACTAGTAATTAAAAAACTGATTACTCCAAATGGTGCCTTCCTGGGGAGAGGCATGCTGTGCCTGTCCTCCTGGCCGAGTGGAGGGCTTCTCTGGGGGCATGCAGCAGGGACAGTTATCACAGTCACTGCCCGCGTGTGGAAGGGAACGAAGGGCTGCCCTCCAGCTCAAAGACAGTACTCCTCCTCCTCTCACTGGCTGCCTGGGACCTCAGACTACCTCATTAGAGCATCACAACACTGAGCAAGTCACAGGTCTCCTCTCCAGACCCCCTTCTAAGTGCACATCTCTAGCAAGGCCACGTGCCCAGAACATGATCAGCAGGAAGGAAGGCGCCCGTGTGGGGAGGTCCGGGGGTGACTGGGCTCTGGACCTGCCAGACGGAAGGCAGGGAGTAGGCACTCAGTACAAAAGAAGCCTGAGGGATTTGCCAGTTTCATAAACAACTTATATTATTCATGATGTGATTGAAGTTTTGTGAGCACCTACTATGTGCCAGGCATGACCCTGCCCTAATGGGCCGTGTAGTCCAGAGAGGAGGCAGATACTGCGTGAGGAAACACGCTGTGTTGGGGTGATTATCTGTTGTGGTAGGTGCTGCAGGGGTAAGGGCTGAGGAAGGGAGTTTGGGGCAGCTGGAGAGGGTGTCTCTGAAGAGGTGACATTGAGGGTGGTGACAAGGAGCCAGCTGGGGGAAGTGGGGATGTTCTCCAGGCAGTGGGAGCTGCTGGTGCAAAGGCCCAGGAATGGGGCTTGACGAGGGGAAAGAGTCTGTCTGGAGTGAGCGCTGCAATAACTAACACAAGGTAGTTACGGGGGTCAGGTGGGTTGGAATGAGAGACATGCCCTGGCCTGAAGTGAGGCAATCAGAGAAGGGAGAGGAGAGGGTGAGGACATCAAGCACTCATCCCAGCGCAGTGAGTGGTAGCAGTCCTAGGGGTGAAGGGTGGCGAAGAGACTGGGGGTTCTAGGAGGAATGTGGAGCTGTGGTCTCCAGGGAGTGCTGTGGAGAGCGGTCATGGGAGACGTGGGAAAGAGCCTTCTCTGGCTCAGACCGGGAAAGCCTAGCCAGCAGTTCCAGGTCACAGGAGACCCTTTGGAGAAGATTCCAGAGGCTCTCCAGGCTGTGCCATCCCTGAGGGGCGAATGAGGGCAGTGAGTATAGTTCTCACTAGAGGCATCACTGGCAGGAGAAGTAAGAGGCCCAAGTGTTAGCGGTGCCTCCACTGTCTCCAAAGCCTGCCTGTCACCCAGTGGTGTCACTAGGGTTGTCACCCTCCCAATGCTAATTACCACAACATTGTAGCTGAAACACCAGACAAGTTAACAAAATCAGTGACTGTAAAAACACCTGCAGCAATGAAGATGGCAGCAGGTCTTGTAGCTCTTGTGCAGAATCACCATGTGGTTCAAAGAGTCACTGTCCTTGGGGAACAATGACAGCTCTGATTGGCATCCACTAAAAACCAAACGAGATGTTCAGTTGAGTCCTGACTCCTAATGACCCTACAGGACAGAGTGAAACTGCCCCATATCACTGCCAAGGAGCACCTGGTGGATTCAAAGGGCCCACTTTTGGTTAGCAGCTGTAGCTCTTAACCACTGTGTCACCAGCCTTTTGAGAAAGTAAATTAGCACAGAGTTTTAGCCTTGTCAGCATACTAATACATGTAGACTGAGCTTATAAGAGAAGTTATTTTGTTGTTATAACTGCAGGGATATTTTTATTAAGAAAAAATAAATTTGTGTTGAAACACTGCAGAGAAATTTTTAGTCATTTTGGTGTCCTCCCCTCTGACAATGTCACCTGGTGTGGTCCACAGCCCCCCAGCATCCCCTTGTGATGCTACTGCTGTCATCCAACTCTCCCTGGCCAAGTGGCCTGGTGACAGTGGCCACACAGGGAAGATTTATCTGCAGCCCTCATGTGGAAGACGCTGATGCACGGCTGGGCTCATCAATTACTGGAACGCTATGCCAATTACTCATTTATTAATAAGGGGTTTGCAGGAACCATCCCCCACCACTGTGCTGCCTCCCTGTGCCTGAGTGTCTGCTTTTATCCTAGAAAGAGTCCCAGAGAGCTCCCTGCCTCTGCCACCATGATCCCTCTTTCTTCTGCCCCACCCCGTCTTGGCAGCCCACCTCCGTCTCTCAAAATCCCCAATCCTCCTCTCCTCACCTACACACAAAGGACCAAGGTTTGCGTGCCCCTCATTTTACCCTCCTGTGCACCATTCTGAGAGAAGTCGAGCCAGCTCAGGGGCACACAGTGGGAACAGAGATTTAACAAAGAAAATGTGAAGAGCTGAATAGAACAGATGCTGCTTGAAGACCTAGGGCATGTGGGTGCAAGCTTATATGCAGGCAGGTCTGGTTTTGTGGCTGAGGGGTAGACAGGGGTCTGGGAGCAGACAGGAGGGCTTCCTAGAGGAGAGGAAGGGCAAAGCACTGAGCAGTTTGGCTCTCCTTGACCTGGCTGCTGTGCTCCACCTGGTAGAGCAGCAGGTGGCTCACGGTCCTTGGGTTAAGGCTGTGTCCAAGGTGGAGGGGTGTCCTGAGGCCAAATTTTCCAAGGCTCAGACCGAGATCAATTAGTGGCTCAGAGGTACAGGACAGGGAGCAGGGGCAGAAAAGGCTGGTGTGCAAGGGGCTACTCATTATCTACTCTTCCAGGCCTCCTGCTCCTCCCTGCTCTCCTTGCCTTTCAGCCTTAGCCTCCAGTTCCCAGTCCCCATCTCTATCTGACCCTGCCATTTGCTTGGACACTTCTATTTTGCTCCCCTTTCTCTCTCCTCCGAAGAGTATGGAAATCACAGTGATCGTTCATTCCATCTGAGCCTCAGTGTCCTCACTGAGATGGGGTGAATCACCCTAACTGGATGGGTGAATGCCCTTCTCCCGGATGAGGTAAGGCTCCAGTGCGATATCACACACGTGAGCCCCTGAAAGCCATCATGTGGTCCTGTGCTCCCTTGCATGAGATCAGGGGCTCCAGGACTGCGGGCCGTGGCCAAACTAGCTGGCTCTGTAACCCTCCACCTGCGTGCTCCCTGCTACACAGGCCTCCATCCGTCAGCATCCAGGCTGGCTCTCTCCTTACCAAACTGCCTTCATTTCCAGTTCAAGGGACCGGACTGGGGCCTTCGGAAGTCTCCTGGACCAAATTCCTTTCTCTTTGTCTTGCGCTTTGTGGATTCTTTCTACAGACAAAACAATCCAGGGCCATCCTTGTCCTCTCTCCCCTCCTCCTCTGGAACTTTAACTATCACACATCCCAGTGGTTAAAGCAATAGACTGCTAACCAAAAGGTGGGCAGTTTGAAACCCCAGAGGCTCCACAGAAGAAAGATGTAGCATCTGCTTCCGTAGAGATTTACAACCTTGGAAACTCTATGAGGTTGCAGTGAGTTGGAACTGACTCTATGGCATGAATTTGTCTGCTAAAGAAAGACATGACCTTCTCTTTGCACCTGCCTCAGGAGAGACCAAGTCATCAGGCACTTCAGGGTGGCTCTGGGACAGTGTGGGGCTGGGAAGGGAGCATGTGTGGATAAGGTGACTTGTCCCAGAGGAGAGGTAAGAGTGGGGATATGACAATCACCATCCAGCGGCCTGGGGAAAACCACCTAGTGATAAAACTGGGCCTTGGCAGTGCTGGTCTGGCCGACAGAGGTGGAATGAACAAGGATACAAGGTATGAGGGTGGGTTGGGAATCCCTGGATGGTGCAAAGACTTAACCTGCTGACCCAAACTTCGGAGATTTGAGTCCACCCAGAGGTGCATTAGAAGAAAGGCCTGGCGATATACTTCGGACAAATCAGCCATCGAAAACACTATGGAGCACAGCTTTACTCTGACACTTGTGCGGGTGCTATGAGTTGGCACTGACTTGATGGCAATGCATAGGGTATAAAGGTGCATTGATGGGACATGGAAAGAGCTTTGGGAAGAGATGGCCATGCCACTGTGGGTGGCAAGAGGCAGAAGAGCTGTGCTGAACCAGGTCAGAGACAACTCACAATTCACGGAAGCCAATTCAAATCACTCAGAGAAAAGTGGCAGGTCTCCTCTTCCCCTGAGCGGCTCTATACTCCCAACCTGAACTGATCCAAGAAAGGGGTTACCGGGTCTCTTGCTTCTCTGGAGGGACCTGTTTAGGATCTAAAAGAAGCAGGACAGAGGTGGCTGGAGCAACTGGCAAGCTTCAGATCAAGTCGGACTAGGCATCCCAGCCTAGAGACACAGACACCAACAGCAGCCCGATCTTCATTCCTTGCTGGGATGGGGATTGTGGAGGGAGAAGGGAGCCAGCATAGGATGTCCAAAAGGCAACAGAAAGGTGGCTTCTCCTACTTCACATGCTGCCACCCGGCTGAGTGCTGGGAATGCACGTGGACTAAGCCAGGCCCGCCCTGGGAGCAGACTCCTCAGGAGCTGAGCTGAGGCCCCGACAGGGACTTGGGCCAGGCCCACTGGGGCCATAGAAGTGAGTGACTCAAGGCTTGCTCAGAGGTGGCTGGTTCTAACAGTTCCTGAAGGACAAACAGGAGTTTGCCAGGAACGCCATGCTGGGAAGGGCGTTTGGGCAGAGCAACAGCAGTGTGAAAACAGAAAAGAGTGTGGGGAGTGGAGCAGTGGGCAGAGGGCTGCCCAGGGTAGGGGGATGCTGCTGCTGAGTTCACAGGGGCACTGGGCTGTGGAGTAAGAGAGGCGGGAGGCTGGAGAGCTAGTAAGGATCTGGCTGATGTGGGCCTGCACGTTAAGATCAGCTGTGAGGACTTGATCCCAGGCGATGACAGTCACTGAAATGTGCCCGCATGACTGAAGCTGCCTTTCAGTAAGCCCTGTCTGGGGAGACCTCTGGGTAGATGATCAGTCAAGGTGATAAGGAAGGGTGCTGGGAGGTCCTGCAGTCTCGTCAGGGCAGTGGGATTTAGAAAGGGGTATGCTAGAGAGTGCATTCGGAGAAAGAACTGACAGAACTGAGCGGCTGGTTAGGTGGACAACCAGGGACATGCAGTGGCTGAGGGGTAGGGGACAGAACCCCAGGCCCCCTCTGAACAAATACAGACTTGAGAACAAGTGGCTGCAGCCACGTAGTGCCCTGGAAGAAGCCAGGACCTTATTACGCATGGACTCCTCAGCAGCAATACAGGAAATTCCCAGTTTATGGAGGCAAAGTTGCAAATCACGTCATTGTTTTAGGAACTTTCTGAAAATACAACACAACAGAAAGCAAAGCACAACACAAGCGGCTCCTTCATGCACCATCAGCTCCCTCCCCTGGGCAAACCTGCTCACCTGTGGACTCAGGTTTGCTTCCCCACCACCTGCCCCCAAGCCTCCCCTTGCTGCTTCCACAAAGTCGGTACTATCAAATCACACACGCTGCCCAAGCCCAGCCAGTCAGCTCCTCATATTGCACAGCATACCACAACGCACCTCTGGTCTCCTCACTGTACCCCCTAGGAAGGAGCTCCCACACAAAGAGCGTCTTCACGACACCTTCAAGGTGACAGAGGTCTCCCGTTGGTCACAGCCTTCACCCATCTCCCTCCTTCTCCTTTCAAAGCTTTATTTTTGGCCAGGTAATTAGCATAGCTCTTCTCATTAATATTATATTAAAAAAGAAGAGGTGATGGTGGGGGCTGAGGGCTGAGGCCTGGGAGGGAGGAGTTTGCAAAAGCCAGTAATTGTCTTGACAGCGGCCATTGCAGTGCAATGACAGTCTACTTTAAGTGGCCCAATTAGCATAAGAAACGGCTGGCCAAAAGTTCTGAAGGCATCGTGTTGATTAATGCAATTTATCTTGCAAACCAGCGGCAGACAGCTGAATCACTGCTAATGATTATTATATACATTTATACATACTATGTACATGGGGCTTCCTCTCCAAGAAATGGTGTTTCTCCGTCGCCTCCTGTCTGGGCCCTCACACCGCCAGCCCAGTGGATCCCGGTATGGCTTCACTTACCCGAACCCTCCGGCCTGAGTTTCTGATGGATTTTGGCGTCCTCAACTCCAATTGCCTGGTTGCCCGAAATGAATTGCCTCTGACAAGGAGCTGGTTTTACCCTGACATTGAGATGGTGTTCAGAAACAAAGCTTTCAAGAATAATTTTCACTATGCAGGCAAGGCAGCAGCCACGTGAGTGGCCAGAAGATGAAGTCAGGACAGCAGGGAGTATCTGGATGCCAGATTCAAAACGCTCTGTCCACAGTGCCTCCACCTTTTTCCAGTGTAAACATCTAGTTACTCTGGAAGCTGTGGGCTGGTGTCCTAGTTGCTGTCACAGAAGGGGCCAGGCCAGTTCCTCCTAGCTATCCCTCTATCCAGGTCATGTCAGGGCAAGAATGCCACAGCCAAGCCACACAGCAGGGTGACCATGACAGCTAACATGTGTCGGGATAGTTCTAAGAGCTCTCACACACCGCCTCATTTGTCCCTAACATCACCTCAGCCCCATTTTACAGAAAGAAGTGTTTCTAGTTTGCAGTGCAGGCTGTGTGGCCCCAGAACCAAACTCAAAATCACCAAATCTGTTGCCTTTGAATTAATTCCAACTATTAGTGACCCTTACATAAGGCAGGGTAGAACTGTCTCATAGAGGTTCCAAGGAATACCTCATGGATTCAAACTGCCAAAATTTTGTTTAGCAGCCTTAGCACTTAACCACTATGTTCCTGATCCTAGGCCAGTGCTCTCTTAATAGCTCCTCTCTGTGAGCAAATTGAGATCAGAATTTGGTAGTCAAAATGGGAGCGTGGTGAGTGGTCAGGGTGGCACACAGAGCGCAAGGCTTCCAGGGTTTGTGAGCCTCGTGGTTTTCTGGGAAGGAAACCCATTCCTATGACGGCTTGAGGGGGGCAGTTTGATTCCGATTCTGGGCACACATAAAAGGTGATCAGGTGTGTGGATGCCTGGGTGTGCACATACACACTTGCTGAATTTCTGTTCTTGCATGTGCATGTGTGTCTGGAATCACACAAGTGTGACTCTATCAGGGAGGGTTCAAATTCGAGCCTCCTAGAGGATATGTCTGAGAATACGTATTATATCTGTACGGGCACACCGTTGTCAGTGTCTGCAGGCACGTTAGTGTGTACATGCCTGTCAGTATATGTGAGAAGATGGATCCCAATGAGACTGTCTGGCTACGTCGGGCAATGCATGTGTTTCTGGGCGTGTATTTGTGGGCGGGGGGGTGATCACATTAGCAGTGCGTGTGCTGTAGCATGGTAAGCTATAAACTTTAAACTGAAAACACAGGCCTGAAAAGACAGTAGACAGAGTGCCATGATCAGAGTGGGTGTCCTCAGTCCTGGTAGGCACCCTGGTGAAGGGAATTTCTGAGCAGAGCACTGACCATCCCCTAGACAGGGCAACAGGAGCCAAAGGTTGGCCTCACTGGGCCCTTGTGCCCTGCCCCCAAGGCTAACTCAGCAAACCTAGAGAGCCCTGCCAGGGAGCTTAAGGGGATCCTTGGCCTGTAGCTCCTGTACCCAACAGTCTCAGGCAACCAGCCAGCCCAGGTCTGCTTCTCAGGGTCCATCTCTGGAAATGTTCCTATGTGCTGAGACCCCTTGGTTTTCTGATTCAGGTGGCAGCCCCACAGCCTAGGAGATTATCTCCACTCTTTCTTCTCCATCAAGGACCACTGACCAAAGGACAAAACCCACCATGGGACCATCACAGTCACTCTGTTGAATTTTTGCTTTTTAATAGGCAGATATAGCACGGCGCACATCCACTTAAGAATGAGAAACAGGGAATGTAAACTTGATTTAACAAAGGCACCAAATAATAAAATATTCTTCTGTTGTGTGTTATGGTAATTGAAGGAGAGAGACAGAATGGTAGAGAGGCAGTAGAATAAAGAATGGGGGTGGTGGGAGGGACAGAGGCTGGAGAGAGGCACAGCAAGAGAGTACGTGGAAGAGGCACTAGGAAGTGTGCAAAGAAAAGAGAGATGGAGACAGAGAGATATTAAGAGACACAGTGTGGGACCCACTGACCTGCAGAAGATCCCAGGGTCTTGAAGGCACCACGTCAGTGGCAGACCCCATGCACTCATGTCTGTTTTACTGCATTATCTGAAGAGTCCAGATTATGATCTGAATTTACTCCCACAGAAGTATAATTAAGAGACCCCTTGGTCAGGGGCAAGGAACACTGGTGGTATAGTGGTTAAGTGCTAAGGCTGCTAACCAAAAGTGTGGTGGTTTGATCCTCCAGGTGTTTCTTGGAACTTCTATGGGGCAGTTCTTTTCTGTCCTCTAAGACTACTATGTGTTGGAATGGATTTGATAGCAATGTGTTTGGTTTTTTGAGTTTTGGTCTGAGGCCAGACAGCCTGGGCTCCAAACTAGAAACATTCCTTTCTGTAAAATGGGGCTCAGGTGATGTTAGGGACAAATGAGATGGCATGTGTGAGCTCTTAGAACTGTCACGGCATGTGGTGAACACTCAGAGCTGTTACCTGGCATTGTCGTCCTGCTGGGTGGCTTGGCTTTGGCGTTCTTGCCCTGGCCTGGCCTGGATAGAGAGCTAGGAGGAACTGGCCTGGCCCCTGCAGTGACAGCAACCAGGACATCAGTCCACAGTGTCTAGCCTAACAAGATGTTTACAATGGAAGGAGATGTGGGTACTGTGGACAGAGCAGTTTGAATCTGGTATCTAGACATTCTCGTCTGTCCCAACTAAAGAAAAGAACCAGTGAGTGAAGAGAGCTCCTGTCACACCAAGTGCCCCAGCTAAGCTTAGCCTCTTTGATCCCGAGCTGCTCTGTCCACTGGTGGCCGCAGGTCATGCCAGGCCCTGTGTCCTGCTTGAGTGTCTGTGCTCCCCATGCTCCCCATGTCTGCTCTGTACCTCTGTTGGCTCCATCTAGCACTTTCAGCACAGCTTGCTCCAGGGACCTGGTAGCCTGGCCTCGGGCCCTTCTGCCTGCAGCCTCCTCCCTCTCTGGGGGCCTTCCCTGCTATTCCTGCAGGACCCTGGCTGTCCTCCTGGTTCCCCCCATTTCTCCACCTGCTCTGTGTGCCAGCTTCTTGTCTACTCTGTCACACAGCAGGCTTTTGTCAGCTGATGATTCTTTACCCTCAAAAGTCCATGGCAACCACGGAGGTCTGTGCAAGGCCAATGGAAGCCTTAGAGGAGGGCCTGGAGCGATCAGCGGAGTCCCTGAGTGACATGAACAGCTGGTTAAGTCTGTGGTGGTTCAAATTTACCCAGAGGCACCTTGAAAGAAAGTCCTGAGGTTTTGCTTCTGAAAGGTCACAGTCATGAAAACCCTATAGAACAGTTGTGTTCTGTGCACATGGGTCCACTGTGAGTCAGAATTGTCTGCACGGCACCTGGTTTGATGTTGGTTTGGGGTGTCAGTGAGGGCCTCCCAAAGGAGCTGACCTTTGAGCCTGGAGCTTGCCAGGCCAATGAAAGGTAGAGGGGACACCAGGTGTAGAAGTAAAAGGGGAGAGGGAGGAGGGGAAGTGTGTGTACCATGTGACAGGAACAGGACTCATGAGGACAGAGTGACTGAAGCAGGAAGGCTGAGCCCCTCCCAAGGCCATCCTGTCTTGCCTGTGGCTCTCTTGAGCTAGCTCTGTGGGCTTTACGTTAGGGTATGGATCTCTGCTGAGCATGGCAAGGCAGGCCGCACAGACACAGGAGACAGATATGCTTCAGGCCCCCCTGACCTCCTGACTGGTACGCTTATGCTGCCCACGGATGTTGCAGCACGCACCGACTCCGCCCACAGTTAACTGATGGATCACAGGCTCCAGGAGGGTACACAGTATGCCTTGTTCTCCGGGGCCTGACACCTAGTATGAGCTCCACCCACGCTTGTCCATGACTAAAGATATGACGATCCCCAAGGAGTAAGCAGATGCCTGAAGACCCCTCTACGAGGTGAGACAGTTAAGTTTCCGAACTCACGCTAGAAAAAGTGCTGCATACCTCATTGCTGAATACTACTATGGTCACCTTGGAAGTACTCCTCTTGGGAAGCTACGCATCAAGGCTAGCACCTAGTCCACTCTTCAAAGCAGTTTTGCAACTCTTTTCCTAAAATGCCCGTCAGAGCTGCCGTCATACGAGGTCTGAAAGTTAAGTTAGAAGATTCATCCCAGAAAAAGTGCTACATACCTCAAGCACTTTTTCTAGCATGAGTTCGTGGACTTAATTGTCAGACTTCATACAACAGCAGCTTTCATGGACATTCCAGAAAAAGACTTCCAAAATTTCTTTGCAGGGTGGACTAGGCACTTGCGTAGGTACTTTGAAGGTGACCATAGTGATATTTAGCAACAAGGTATGCAGTAGTTTTTCTAGGATGAGTTTGTGAATTCATTTGTCAGAACTTGTATGTGGTGGGATCTCAGCGAGGCCTGGGGAGGACTAAGAGGGGTCACCTTGGTGTGGAGCAGCATAGTCACAGGCCATCTGGCACAGGGACTCTGTCAGTTGTCGCCATGTAGGCTGCGGCTACCTGTTCTACTTGCTCAACTCTGCCGACCCCATCCTCCTTCCCAGCCTCTGGCCATCACCACCCCACATTCTCTCACTCTGGCCCAGAGTTGGGGCCTCAGGGGTTCTAAAGACCCAAGGGCCCCAAGCTTCATCCTTGTGGGCCTGCAAGCAGCCAACTTGCCCTCAGCTCTGCCCAGCCCTACTCTAAGCACTCGTATAACCACCAGACGTTATCCCCGTGGGACAGATAAGGAAACTAAAACCCACCCAGGGAAACAGCTTGCCCAAAGACGTGCAGCTGACAAGGTTGGGCCAATGTGGATACAGTCAGCCCTGCCTCAGACTCTTGTTCTTGTCCTTCAGAGGAGTGGAAGCTTCCCTACCGGCTTGACCTTCCAGTTCTGTACCTGCATCTGCGGGTCTGTGGGTGTTCAGGGCTAGTATCCACAGGACGGAGAGAACGATGCGGCAGTCTGCTTCCACAAAGATTACAGCCTTGAAAATGTTGTGGGGCAGTTCTACTTGTCCTATACGAGTCGACTCGACAGCATCTAACAACCACAAAGGATTCTGTCTATGGAAAACTGCTATTTAGGGTCTCTAGCTGTGGCTCTAGTCAGTCAGCTCCATCCAGGACTGTAAGTGGTCACATTTCAGAGTCTGCCCCGTTCTCCCTGCGCTGCGCAGAGGTTCTGCTCGGCTCCAGCAAAGCTGTGGAGAAGCCCTGCAGACTGACGGTCCCGGGTAAGTGCAGGGAGCTGCTGCCATTAGCGAAGTGATTTAGACTCTCGTGTTAATGACTTCCGAGGATAACTTCCTCCTGGATACGCAAATCAAGCTGAGGTTATTAACACAATTAGCCTGCTTAGCTAACAACCGAACCCCTACTAGGCTCTGGGGTGTGGCCTGGAGGGGTGCCCGGGCCCCACCTGTGAGTAGACACGGGTGAGCAGGAAAATGCAGCGTGAAGGAAAGCAGGTGCCTCCGTGGCTCTCCTCAGCCTACCTCTCTATGCCAGCTCTTTTCCCTTCTGAGGGTCACCCCCACTCATCAAGGACACATTAAGTGGCTTTTAAAGCCTTTGCTCACAGCTCAATGGAAAGACTCCCCTCGGAGACGCCCAGCCAGAGGAGAGTCCTGGCCCATTAGGGCTGCTCCAGAGGCCGCTCCTGCTGGGGTTGGGGGGGTGGAGTTTGGGGGGTGGGTAGGGAAGTGGGGGGGTCTTCCTATAGTCTCAGAGACACCAGGAGATGTTAAGAGGGGAGGCCAAGGAGAGCTTCAGTGGGTAGATAGCATGCACCCTGATGCTGAAGGTCGCTGAGGCCAGGCCAGGCGGTGACACCCAGGAAGCATGAAGCACCCGGGCCCCAGTGTCCAGACCCCAGCAGGGCCACACGTTTGCACGAGGAACTGAAGCGGTCCATTCATTTACTGATATGAATGAAAGCCTATCATGTGTACTTGATGGGACTGTTCCTCGGCCTTGGTGAATGAATGAAGGGCTCAGGGCACAGCTAGGAAAGGGACCCCTGACAAGAGACAGAAAGCCTGGCCACACTGCCCTCTGGCCCTTCTCCCCGCCTTGATCCCCAGGGACCAGAAAATCTTTTCCTTTTGTTCACTGCTGCTGCAGTTTCCTCGGGCCGCTGCCCAATCCCGCTCCAGTTCCAAGGTTTGTTGTTTCAGCTCCTCCTCACACCAAATGGCATTTAAATGTTAATCAAGTCAAAGTTTTGGACCTGCCACTCCCTAGTGGTAGCCGAAGGTCAAGGACAGCCTGAAAGACAGCCCCATGGGCTCTGGAATTGGCATCTTCAGGTCCTGTTTGCATGGGGCCTCTGGCCAGCCCCTCTTGGGGTTATTAGAATTAGTGTGGCCCTAGGACAGAGCAGTGTGGTCAAGGAGCACAGGGTCAGCACACAAGAGGGCCACAGGCTGCCACAGCTACAAATGACTGACCTGCGGGCCCTCTTCCTTCCACTGTGTCTCCAGTCACCTATACCTCTGCATGTGTCTCCCTCCTCAGCCCTCTCTCCTCTCTCATCCTGATCTCTTCCTTGCCCAGCAAATCTTGAGGCATTCGCACACGTTGGTTTCAGGGTGGCTGGGCAGCTTCCCTGTCTGCACAGTGTGGACAATCTGCTCTCACAGGCCCCTTGAGGAATTCCATGGACAATGCCCAGGTACTCCAGATCCTCTCTGAAGTTTTCTGACTCCTTCCTCCAGTTTTCTCTCCTGATTCTTTCTGTAACTCCCTCATTTCTCCCTGTTTCTCTCTACATCTCAGTCTAAGGCACATGCCTGCACAGAACAGAACTGGTCTCTCTGCTTCCTGGTCTGGCTGCAGGGCTCCCTGTGTACCTGCTCCCTGGCCCTCTCTCTCGGAGTGTCCTGGATGTGCACTTGGATGGGGCTGTTTGGGCACAGGGGTGAGGCTTCAGCGAGGTGAGGAGATGCTGAGTAAGCTGCTATGCCTTAAAAAAGCCATTAGTCGCCTCACGGCAAAGAAGGGAACTTCCCATCCAGGCAATATTTTCATGTACAGAAATTTATCACTTACCAGGACACGAGCAAGAAATAGGAAGGAAGGAAACATTTTTTCTAGGTATCCAAACCAACATAAAGAAAATAAGTACATACATTTTTTGCATCAGAGATCTTTTTAGGCCTTCTCTTAGAGCCTCATAACTCATATTCCAGCCGTATTGATAACATGGTTTGCTAGCATCTGAGAGGCTGGGATTGGAACACAATGAAGGTGGTAGGTATTACGGGATTACCACGCAAGCAGAGCTGGTCTGCTCCCACCAATTTGCTCTTGTTAATTGCTACAGTTGCTAATTTTGAATCACGGGGACACCACGTGCTATGGAGCGAGTAGTCCTGTGCTCCACAGGGTTTGCTTGGCTATAATTTTCATGGAAGCAGATCGCCGGCCTTTTCTTTCCTGGTACTGCCTGCAAGGTTTGAACCTGCAACCTTCAGGTTAGCAGTCGACCTTCCAACCAACTTACAGGGCGGATAATAGAAAGGAGAGTAGGATTTTGTTGTTGAAAGGGTGTAGGCTGTCAGTTAAAAGAAGTCCTGGGGGCACAATGGTTAAGCACTCAGTTGCTAACAGAAACATAGGTGGTTCAAACCCACCCACTGCTCTGGGGGACAAAGAGGCAGCAGTCTGCTTCCATGAGGATTACAGCCTTGAAAACCCTACGAGGCACTTCTACACTGTCCCAGAGAGTCACCACGAGTTAGAACCTACTTGAAAGTGATGGGTTTGGGTGTTTTTCGTTTTTTGACTCGATTGTCAGTTATGCGGATTGGTTGTTCAAACTAAAACATTTACCAGGCTTCTAAATACCTGGGCCTCAGGCCAGAAGGCCGTCCCACTGTGGCCTGGACCTGTGGACACTCCCACTGGACAGTGCCACCTCTACCTTCACATGCGGGGCCGACCCCCTCCACTGGGCATTTCTCTCTGCCACCAGCCCCTGAGCCACAGCTCAGGAACCCACCACTCACTGCACTTTGCGGCTTCGTCCCCAAGTCTACCCGTCTCTCTGCACTGAGGCCACGGTGGCATGGACTGCTGAGGGCCACATGTGTTGCTCAGTCTCCAGAACACATTGTTTCTAAAACACAGGGCCCTGCTGGTGTAGAGACTTCAAAAAGAGGGGATAAAGGGAGTGGAGCGGTCTCTTTGCAGGGTGGAGGTTTTCTTTGTTCTGTGAAATAACTCACTCTGGATTTCTTTAAGTAGGAATATTTCCAGGAGGGCTCCAAAGAGTAGGGCTTGCAGAGGGTCCTCTCACACTCAGCTCTCTGGGAGCCCAGGTGTTGGGTCCACCGGCCCCACTCTCCTTTCTGGGGTCCTGTCTCCTCTCTCTCTTTCACCTGTCCCTTGCACAGAGTGGCAAATACTGTTGTTAGGTTTTGCTCTGCTTCCCTGAGTCCTTGCCCTGGGGCATGAAAATTGTCCTTCCATTTTTCCTTGGCAGTCACCCTAGAACTGGCCCTTGGCCATGCCCCTGCCCAGCCTGGGTCCAAGCTCCCGCCTTTGGATGTCAGACACTCGGGCCATGGTGGGGAACAGGGTGAAGAACACGGGCATCCTGAGTAACCCGAGAGTCTTGTAGCTCCAGGCCTTGGTCCAGAGGTGGGCTGTCATCTGTAACTCTAGCCCAGAAGGGGTGCCCTTGGGGCACCACCTCCTTCAGAAGCTTGTCCTCACCAGCACACAGGACACCAGTCCTCAGTGTCCATTCATCCTGTGGAGTAAATGGCCAGAACCCTCACTACACAGCTGCTTCTGCTTAGGCCTCAAGAACTTAGAATTGTGAAGAGAACTAGACTGCTCATCACCAACTTTTGAAACGCAACACTTTATATGGATAACAGTAAAAGCTTGCATCTGGTCTAAATAAAAATCGTATAATCAGGACGAGATACCCCTGCTGACAGTAATTTGTGTGATATGAACTTGAGGTTTTAGCATGAGTAGGTTCAGCAAAAGGAAAAGCTTTCTAACACTGAAAATGGACAGAAAAAGAACCCCTTGTAAGCCCGGGAGCCCTCTGTCCTGGACTTGTTACAGACATGGGGTCTGGGCCTGGAGCTGGGCAATGTCTGCCTCTTTGTTTTCTTGCTGTTTGCCCTGTGTGAACCCGAAACCTGACTTCCGGTAGTTTTCATTTAAGCAACCTCATTTTGTTGAGGAAGGTAATTTCTGTCTTTTCCCTAAACCACGTCTCAAGCTATCCGACACAGTAGGCTTTGGGCTGGAAAAGCAGTGGGCTGACCAAGAACTCTCTGCTTACAGCACAAATACCAGTTTAACCAGATTTTCACTACTATCACAGTTACTAATACTATCCACGAGGACACCCAAATAATGCTCTGCTGAGTCCAACCTCTCTCTGCTCTAGACTTCGAAAGTCTCATAAAAGTCCTGCAAGCTAGGTCTACCCCCTTTTGCAGACAAAAGAAACGAGGTTGAGAAAGGTGTGTGACTCCCCCAGGGTCACAAGGAAGGGGAAGAGCTGTGGTCCTCCTGACCCTGAACCCCCCTCTCACCCCACACTTTTTTGGTCCTGCCCAGTGGTACCTGAGCTTGGTTATCATGGAGATTGGAGCTGTTCAAGGATACAGTGCTGCTGATCTGTTCCACTTAAAGAGCCCCTAATCTTAATCAGGACTCTCTAGGTGGTGTCAGTGGTTTACATGCTGGGCTGCTAACCTAAAGGTTGGAAGTTTGAGTCCATCCAGAGACCCCTCAGATGGAGGGCCTGGCAATTTACTTCTGAAAAAACTAGCCACTGAAAATCCCATGGAGCACTGAATCAACTGGACAGCAGGTGGGCCAGCATGATTATTTCCAGTGGAAGACAAGGGGCTGGAATGGAAGAGGATTCCTAACATCTAATTCCAGTCCCAGTCCTGTTGCCATGCCACACTTGTGTTATTCCAACACACCTGGAAGCCTCTCTGTCTGATACCCCCCTTCTATCACCTTCTTCACCCCATCCTGCTTTTATCCATCTCCCTGAGCCTTGTGGAGCTCCTCAGGGCAGCTCCACCCTACTTTCTCATTTCAGAGGTATTTACTGAAAACCTCAGTGAAAAGGCTAAGCTCTGCAGGGACCCAGGAGTCGGGGGGCAGGGATCTTGGCCTTTTGGAAGCCATATCCTGGCTTTAGAGGGAAGGTGAGAGGTTGTAGGGCCAGTGCCCAGGTAGTGGTGTCATAGGGGTATGTGCTGGGCATTTGCAGGAGGAAGAAAGAAGGGTCTCAGGTGATGATGGCAGGGGGCTTCTGATGGAAAAGGCGACACCGAGAAGTGGAGAGGCGGTGGGTGGACAGGAGGACATGGGAATGACGGGGATGGGGAGTCACTTGGGAGGCAAACGAGGTGGGAGGGAAGCACCTGGACGTGTGTCTGTGGCAGGGCCTGGGGGCCTCCTCTGAGTAGCAGGAGGCTGCTGGGCGCTCCTGGGAGGGGCAGGCGTGGCGGGGTGTGAAAGAAAGGAGGCTGCTCCTTGTCCTGCATAAGACATCGGGATAAAAGCGACAGGGAAGCCATGCCTGGCCTTTTCATATCAAACTCCCAGGACCGGCACCCATTTGGGGAGAGGTGCCAGATGTTTCCATCACCCCTTTTCCAGCGACAGAGAAGAAGAGGAAGGGAAAATGTAAATCACATCAGGGAGACTGGTTTTTTTTCCCCCCCTTAAGACAGAGAAAGAGAACGCAAGTGACATTTGGAGCCATAATACCTTAAAGTCAATATCATTACCTCTGATATTTACTGTCAGCTTGTGGTGCTGGGGAAGTGGGAAAGTTCATTCGTCTTTCCCTACGCCAACCTCCGCGCCCAGGGTTTATCACGCCCACTTCTTTCTACCTTTGTGCAACTCCACTGAATTGTTTGCTGGTGTTAACACCCTCCATATACGCAGCCAGACTTCCAGTAGGGTCTGGGAAGGTGGGCTCAGCGAAGAGGAGGAGCCAGCTGGGTGGGTGCTTGGGACCCAGCATCTCCGAAGTGGGTGTGGGAGGGCACCAGCCTGGCTGTCACAGAGCCACCTTCCAGCCCCAACCTTAACATTTGGATCCAGTGTCTCCAGCTGAGACTACTCATTGCTATTGAGGAGATTCTGATTCATAGTGACCTATAGGGCAGAACAGAACTGCCCCATAAAAAATGAAACACTAAAAACCGTCATTGAGTCAGGTGCTACTCACAGCGACTCTAGAGGTCAGAGTAGAACTGCCCCACAGAGTTTCCAAGGAGCACCTCGCAGATTTGAACTGCTGACCTTTCAGTTAGCACACATAGCACCTAACCTACTACGCCACCAGGGTTTCTGAACTGCCCCACAGAGTTTCCAAAAAGTGCCTGGTAGATTCGAGCTGCCAAACTCTTGGTTAGCAGCCATAGCTCTCAAAGATTGTGCCACCTGGGTTTATGGGGTTATGTGCCTTAAGATCTGGTGGCATAGTGGGCAATTGCTATAGCTGCTAACCAAAAGGTCAGCAGTTCAAATCCACTAGGTGGTGCTTAGAAACTCTAGGGGGGCATTTCTACCTTGTTCTATGGGGTTGCTAAGAGTTGGAACTGATTCAACAGCAGAGGTTTGGTTTTATAATATGCCTCAGGATATAGGCGTGCATGCATTCACCTACTCACGCCTCCTTCTATGAGGTGAGCAGCTCACCTTCCCTTGCCTCCCAACACAACGTTGTGGGGTGCTTTTCCTCTCGCACGCAATTGTGATGAATGCAACATCTCCGTCTTCAGATCGAGTCTCTCCTCCTCCTTGCCATTTTACCTACTCTTGACCATAATTGTGAAGAATTTCCACTTCATGCCCTCATACTGATGGTCGCAGAATCTTCTTTCAGCATTGCTGGTGCCTGATCCTTGAGTCTTGAGCCTTTCCCAACAGTGAAATAGCAGACAGCAGGGACTGGTGGCTCCCCAGAGGGCGGTGGAGGAAGGGGCTGTCTCCTTCAGTTCCCAGATGGCCTTGACTCCCATCACCCGTGCCAAGGCTCAGCCCCATCCTGGCCGCTGCAGTCGATAACTGTCCTTCTTCCCAGGGCCCTGGTTTGATTTCAAATCCAATTTTCTGCCATCAAACTTTCTCCTTCCCTATGTTGGCGGCCAGCCTCTTGTCACTTTCAGCTGGCCAAGTCATTTTTCCAGTCTGACTCCAGGATTCAGGGCCATCTTGGTGCAAATGGAGCAGGCAGCCACAACACCCTCCTTCTCACCCCTAAGTGTGTGAGCACAGGCCTGTCTGTTTGCCTGCGTTCTTGTGAGCAGCCACACGCCCACGTGGTGAGCTGCCCATCCACACCTGCGGACGTCTGCGTGCTGTGGCTGTGCAGGTGGGCTGGTGCCATCAGTGTGAATATGTCAGCATGTGCCATGAGGACCCTGGGTAAACACCTGGATATCTCTGGGTACGTGGGCATGTCAGTCCATAGACACTCCCGATCTCAGATCATCTGCCTTCTTGGGGGTCTGACTGCTTGCTTGGGCAGCTCTAAGGCAAATTCTAGAATGATAGGGGAGAGAAGGGCAGGTTGGAGTGATTGGCAAGGATGAGTTGAGGTTCCTTTAGAGATACTTCCTTGGGGACATGTAAATCTCCTGCCTCTTCCCCAGCCCCTGTAAGCTGCTGAGCTTCCTTCTCTCATCTGCAGCCTCTACTACGGGATAAAGACACTCAAAATACTGCTGTATATGGTAGGATGGTGGAAGGCTGGCCTCAGTCCCAGAGTCTGAGTAGTTTGACAGGAGTCAAACCTTCACACCCCACCTCTGACTGCACTGCCCCCCATTGTCTGAGAGCCATGCCGAGCCCCAGACACCAGGTCTCAGGAGATCTCAGGAGACCCTCGCCAGGGAAGGCACCAGCAAGCTCTGCCCCTGCATGAGAGCTCCACATGGTTCCCCGGGCCCTGGGCTCTGGGCTCTGCAAAATGGGGGGAAGCATCAGCTCCCCTGTTTGCCTCTACTGAGTGCAAATTGAGGGGACTGTGCTCCCTTTCCTCAGAGAGGCCCTCTGCCTCACCTCTGCCAAATGCTCCTTCTTAGCAGAAGGTACTCACTGTCTGAGATGAGAGCAACTCTGGTTCCCCAAGGACTATGGGCTGAGGCCTGCTGAGGCTCCAAGCTCCTGGTTTAATAGTCTCCATCTTAAAGAGCTTTTCTTGGTTTAGAGCCTGTTCATTCCTCCTTCTGAGAGACTAGCACCTCACTTTCCTGAGCTTAAGAAGGGGCAGGAGAGGATGGCTGCCTCTCTCCAGTCAGGGTAGGGGCGTTCCACATTTCCTGGGTTATATTTCTAACAGGTAAGCTCTGCCGCTTGGGGAGGGGCATTCTGCTTTTCCCAGCAGCCCCACCCACTGGCGTCTTGGATGTTATTGGAAGTTGCATGGCAGGGTGGAGATGCCAGTGAGATTTCCACATACCTAGTGGGAATTGCAGAACCTAGACTCATTCACAAGGGAACTTTGGGGCCATTCAACCTCTCTAAGTCCTAACCATAAGCTCCTATTAAGTGATTCCTGTTTGGTGGTGTCTACTTCATCTGCCTATAGTATCTCAGGCCATGGAGCCTTTGTACAGCAGTGAAATTTAGCACACTTTGCATGAAATATGACTTGTGGTAGTTTCCTGGAAGTGATCTTCGTTTGGTCCCTTGGGGCCACAGGAAGTAAGCCTAGTCTCTTTTCCGCAGGACTGTCCTTGAATGCACCACCCGTCTGTGAGTTTGTCCTGCTGTGGTGGTTTGAGTGTTGCTATGACGCTGGAAGCTATGCTGCTGTCGTTTCACATACCAGCACGGTCACTCATGGCAGACACGTCTCCGTGGAGCTTCCAGACCAAGTGAGACTAGAAGGAAAGGTCTGGAGGTCTACCTTTGAAAAGTAGCCGAAGAAAACATAATGTATATACACAAATACATATATGACTGTACTCACACATACTCATAATATATATACACACACATATATATGTATTTATGTAATAAAGCACACAGAGGGTACAATTAATAATACTTCTGAGATATAACCAGTTACCTTGTAAGACTGGTTTTCTCTGTTTGAAGGACTATGACCGTAATTTCATAAAACATCTCAGTCCACTGGCATAACACAGCTCACAAAGTTATGTTCTTCACCCTAGTTTGGTGAGTAGTGCCTGGGGTCTCAAAGGCTTGTGAGCAGCTAGCTACAATACAACAACTGGCCTCTACTTGTTCAGAGTGAAAGAGAATGGAGGAAACCAAAGACCAAGGAAGAAACTAGTCTCCAGGAAAAATAGTCCATGTGAATCACAGGCTTATTTACCCTACGACCAGAAAAACTAGATGATGCCCCGCTACTACTAGTGACCATTCTAATTAGGACTACAATTTCTTAAAAACAACAGCAAAAACCAAACCCACTTCCGCTGAGTTGATTCTGACTCATAGCAACCTTACAGGAAAGAGTAAAACTGCCACATAGGGTTTCCAAGGAGCACCCGGTGCATTTGAATTGCCAATCTTTTGGTCAGTAGCCATAGCTATTAACTACTATGCCAGAAGGGTTTCTACAACAACCAACAACAAAGAAAAAACCAGACTTATTGGATAGGCTGAGACAGAGGACCTCCCCAGAATATTGCCTGGAGACACACTTCAAACCTTGAACCACCTTGTAGCAAAATAACAGACTGGCTCACAGAATAATGAGTATCACCCATGAGTACTCTGTTTCTTTAACAAATCACCGACACAAGACTGAATGGTCAATAATTGTCATAAAACAAAGACGACAATATAAGGGGCAAAGAGACTAGATTAATGGAAATAGAACAACCGGGACAGAAATAATGAGAGTGCTCACACACTGCAGAGAAATCACTGAAAAATTTCTGCAGAAATTTTGAATGGGAACCTGGACTTCTGTGTAAAGCTTCACCAAAAAACACAATTAAATGTTATTTAAAGTAATGTGGATCATAACAGAATATTGCTCAGTGTAGTGCTAGGAAAGGCTCCCCTGAGTTTGGAAGACACCTGACATACACTGAGGCCACGACAATGGACTCATGCGTAATAACAACCTCGAAGATGATGCAAGACCTGGCGATGGCGTGTTCTGCTTTACACGGGGCTACCCTGAGTTGGAGTCAACTCAGCAGCCACTCTCAACAGCCCATGAGTGATCACTGTCTTAGTCAACCAGTGCTGCTGTAACAGAAATGCCATAAGTGGGCGGCTTTAACAAACAAATGTTTATTCTCTCACAGTCTAGTAGGCTAGATGTCCAGATTCAGGGTGCCAGCTTCAGAGGAAGGCTTTTGCTCTCCATCGGCTCTGAGGAAAGGTCCTTGTCATCAATCTTTATCAGCCAAGGAGCTTCTCAGCACAGGGATGCTGGGTCCCAAGGACACCTGCTCCCGACTTTGCTTTCTTGGTGGTGTGAGGAACGTGTGTTTCCCTGCTCACTTCTCTCTTTTATATTTCAAGAGACATTGGCCTAAGACACAGTCTGGTTTTGTAGACTGAGTCCTGACTCCTTAACACAACTACCGATAATCCTGCCCCATTCACGTCATAAGGTAAGATTTACAACATAGGAAAGTCACACAGGATGACAAAACGGTGGATAATCACACACTATTCAGAATCAAGGACTAGTTAAACTGACACACATGCTGGGGGGACACTCTTCTCTGAACACACTCAGTGTTTATCCAACCTCCCAGTAGTTCCCAGAACTCTTTGGAACAGCACCCAGCAGAGTGGGACTCCCTCATCCTGCTGAGGCATCACACTTCTGTCATGTGCCAGGGCAGCTACCTTCTGCTGAAGACTAGTATTGAGCTGTCAACAGAAGTACCTCACCTTCTTTGGAAACAGCAGCTGCTTTTAAGTCACATCTTCTGTCTATGTGTCTGTGGCTAGATTTTTGACTCCAAATGAAAGGCCCAGCATTCCCCCCTGTTAAACTCTATCTTGTTAGATTATACCCATTGCGTCGCTCTGCTGAGCTCTTTATGTCAGTCTGACTGACATAGCTTCTTCAGCCAAGTCATGGATAAAAATGTAGATTAGGGCAGGATGAGCTCTTTCTCTGGAGATATCTCCCTAGGTTGAAACCTGCTTAATTGCCACTAAACCTTGGGAACAGATCTTTGACCAGTTATGTACCAATCTGACTATTCTGTCATCAGACCATTATCCGATAATTGTTCACAAGATCCTCAAGGAAAAAACTGCTAGTGGGTGGGGTCAGGGTCACAGAACTCAAACTGACCAGTCAGTGATGGTAACAAGTCCTCTGGCTTGGCTTCCTGGGGACCCCCTGGTGGTTCCCCAAAGACCATTGCTTCTTTCTCTAGGCATTGTCCTGACATCTGTTCTAGAATCTTGCTGAGGACTGACACTCACTTCTCTGTTGTTTGGGGAAACTCCCTTTACCTCACCAGTGAAAACCAGACTTACATTTGTGCTTCAGACTTCAGGGCACTGTTACCATTTTTTGCATTCTCCAGATATTATTTACCAAGAATTCAGTCAACAGACATTTAGCAGCCATGCTAGGAGTGGCCAGTACAAAGCTAAAAAATTCATGGACCAGACACCCGGAGTGGCCCCCAAGGTGTAAGGCCTTTGGTATGTGGGTCATTGGTAACCGGCTACTGACCAGAGGGCCCCAGACCCTGGTCTCTGAGGATGTAAAACAGCCCCACCAGAGGACCTCGTGGTCACCTCTCTCCAGGATTGTGGCCACTCCATTCCCATAGACAAAGGCCCTCAGATTGCAAAGCCAGAGGTTCTTTACAATCCACTTAAGGAAACAAAAACCCAAAAACTAATCAAACATTGCGAGGATCCTAGAGTGAGTTTTCTTTTTTTACATTTATTGTGGTAGAATCTGCAATATAAAATTTGCCATGTTAGCCAATTTTAAGTGTACGATTCATTCATTATATTTGCAATACCATGCAATCATCCCCACCCTACCAAAACCTCTTCATCACCTCAGACACCCCAGGAGCCCTGGTGGTACCATGGGTAAGCACTTGGCTGCGAACTGAACGGCTGCCAGTTCCAACTCCCCCAGGTGTTCTGTAGGAGAAAGACCTGGCAATTTGCTTCTGTAAAGACTACAGCTTGGAAACCCTATGGGTCGGTTCTGCTTTGTCACATGGGGTCGCTATGCATTAAAAATGACACGACAGCACATAACAGTAAGCAGAAATTCAGTGTCCCTTAATTAGTAACTCCCTATTTCCCTCCTTGTCCCAGCTCCTGATAACCTGTAATCCACTTGCTGTTCCTACGCATTTATATATTCTAGATACTTCACATCAGTGGAATGATATAATAGTTGTTGGTCTCTATCTAGCTTATTTCACTTAGTACAATGTTTTTAAGTTTCATCCATGTTATAGAATGCATCAGAATTTCATTCCTTTTCAAAGCTGAATATTATTCCACTGCAAGCAAATACCACATTTTGTTTATGCGTTCATCTGTTGATCAACACTTAGGTTGTATCCGCCTTGGAGCTGTTTTGAGCAATGCTGGTTCCTCCTTTCAGATCTTTTGAGTACATACCCAGGCGTGGAATTGTTTGGGTCATATGCTAATTCTATGTTTATAGTGTGGGTTTTCTTGATTTGTCGTTGGTTTTAGGGAAAGACAGAGAAGAGGCATGGTTTTGCTAACAGGAACTGGGCTCTTAGAAGGTGGGCAGGGCAGTTATGGCCCTCTGCTACACCAATAAGCATGACCAAGGAAGGCTCAGCCCAGGATGCAATAAAAACAGCCCAGGAAGATTTGGAACAGACCGCCAGCAACCCCCAGGCCCTGGGTGTGCATTTATGAGGGTGGCTGAGGCACTCCTGATTGACAGAGCAGGGAGAACAAGACTGTAGGCAGTGGAGGTCACAGGCTGCCCTGGATGCAGCTCAGTCCGACACTCTTAAACACATGCTTCCTTCTTTCTTCTTTAATGTGCAGTTGGTATTTGGTAAAAGCATTAAGGTGGGCAATGAACCCCAAACCAACCCAATGCCACAGAGTCAATCCTGACTCATAAAGACTCCAATTATTATACTGAGCAGAATTGCTCCATTGAGTTTTCTTAGCTGTAAACTTCAGAGGAGAAGATACCTAGGTATCTCTTCCAAAGTGTTTCTGGGTGGCTTTGAACTGACCATTTTTAGGTTAGTAGTCGAGGACCAAATATTTGCACCTCTCAGGGACATAGGGTAGATAATGGAGCCTGGACATGGGAAGCGTTCTCTCGTAGGCAGAGTCCTGCTGCAGCAAGTGGGCTGGTGTGGTCTGCTGAGAGCCAGGGTTGGGTGGCACTAGGGGAAAAGTAAGGGCCAAGGAGATAGAAGATGAGAGACTCTCTACTCAACAACAGACATTCATTACTTCTGCTTTACCTGCTAGCTCTTCAAGGTATGTTCTTGGGCATTACCCCTCTACACCTCATACCTGGCCGGAAAGGTCCACAAGGGACATATGACTCTCATTTTACAGGCAGGGACCCCAGGATGGTCTGAGGGGACTGCTCCTGACTGGCACTCTCTGGTGAGTTTGAGGCAGAGCCAAGACGCTGCCTGGTCCTATCTCTACCCCACATTCTTATGGTTTCCCATGTCTGACTCTCAAAGGAGACTGTCCCTTCTTAGGGCTGGCTCCAAGCCCCACTTGGCCAGCCCAGACCAGTCACCTGAGGGAGTTCTTTCTCAGGCCCAAACTTGTGCTCAGGGCCTGCCATCGATGGTTTCTGATGCGGAAAGGGAAGAGCAAGCTCTGACACCCACTCACTCATCCTCAATACAGACAGCAATATCCCTGACCCCGGCCCCACGCCTGAACAGGTGAGGGTGGGTAGGTAAACATACTCAAGACAGCTGCTCTTCTCTCTCCTTGAGGAACTTACTGGAAGAACGTCATAGTGATAGTGATGACCAGAGGACACCTGTATTCACTGACGCCACGTTCATTATGATCCTGGGAGAGAGGCACTTAGGGTCCTCATTTACAGATGAGATAACTGAGGCACACAGAGGGTAAGTAGCCTCAAGGCCACCCAGCTTGAGAGCCAGCTGCGTCTCACTATCTCCCTGCCCAGGGTCAGATAGAGGTTCTGACTCTAAGGGAAGGGACCCTCAGTAGGGGAGGCTGAAATGCCAGGATGAATCAGATCTGGAGAGGAACAGGGAGCTGGAGGGCACTGTGTCAGCCAGACACGGGGGATGAGGGCGGCCCACGTTGGAGCACTCCCGCCAGGTGCAAGGCTGTCCTGAAGGCTCTGAGAGGTCCTGGTGGGCAGGTGAAGGGGCCACTCCCAACCCCCGGCCTCTGGTGCATTGTCTGAGGATGCTCAGAAGGCTGACGATCTGGAGTCGCCTGGTTAAAGATGTGCTTTAACTGACCAATAATACTGGGGAAGGATGAGCTACCACACATCAGTGCTGGCCAAATGAAAAACAGGAGTGGGGACTGTGGGAGGCGAGCAATGGGCTGGGAGTGCACTGCACTCCCCAAATCTATAGTAATTCACATGCAGGGCGGATGGCCCTGCCCACAGTCTTCCTCAAGTGAGCGAGTCTTCTATCCATCATGTTAGGTTTGCTGAGAAGTTCCCCGCAGGGGAACCTCTCATCTCCCACATGCTCAGTCCAGTTCTTCAAGTCAACAAGACTTTTGAATGTGGTTGGCTCCACTATGAGCCCCCTGCCTAGCCAGCCTGGGGCCCAGATACTCCCACACCTGCAAAGGGCATGGCCTCATGGTCCTGTGCTCTCCTTTGCTCCTGCTGCTCAGCTCTACTTTGACACTCCTTCCCTCTAATCTTAGTCCTTGGGGTGGTGCAAACAGCCAAGGTGCTAGGTTGCTAAACAGAAGATTCAAGGTTCGAGTCCACCCAGAAGTGCTTCAGAAGAAAGACCTAGTGATCTACTTCTGAAAAATCAGCATGGAGCATAGCTCTACCCTGATATTACATGGGGCTGCCAAGAGTCAGATTTCACTCGGTATCTGTCCCCTTCACCCAATCCACCTCTGAACTCCTGTGTTCAGATATCCATCTGCCCTACATCTGTCCTACCCTGCAGGAAGCCACTAGACTCTTCCTTCCTCTCTGATCTCCACCTTCTCCTAATGACCCACCAGTAGCAACCTGCAGGGCTCACTGACTGTTCTGCCGGTGTCAGGTCCTGAGTATTGAGAATCATGTACTGGGTACAGAAGTGGGGTCTCATCTTATGCCCCACATGTACCCAGCACAGTGCAAGGCATTAATGAGGTGCTCCATAAGTCTCAAGGGGTTGTTCTGAATTAATTCTGTGATGGAACAGCCTCCAGAAGACCACCTTTCCCTTCTTGCCTGCTTTCAACCCTGGTGGAGAGTAAAGGGTAGACGCACAGAGTGGAGAAACATGCTTACACAATGCTAAGTTCAAATCTCCTCATTGCTTTATACTGGCTGTGCAGCTCAGGGCCAGTAGGCTGGTGTCTCTGAGCTGCATCCCCTCCTGTGTAAAACAAGGACGGCATGAGCTTCCAGGTCAATGTGAGGATGCCAGGTCCACTCCTAGTACAGTGCTAGACACAAAGGAACTCTGGGAGTTGGATGGTGCTGTGCTCATGGTTGTGTGGTCTTGTCTGTGTCAATGACGTGTCCCTGGTATGTCAACCTGTCCAGGCTTTGATGTACGTCTTCAAGTTGAGTGTGTACACATGGGGTAGTCATCCTAATCCCCTGACCAGCCCAGGCCCAACATAGACAAGCCAGCCCAAAAGAGGGGAGCAGGGCTACCAATGTCTCCAATGGGATGGGGGAACATGAGACCCTGGAGGAGGTGTGTGTGTGTGCTGTGTAACTTCCAAAACCAGCTTGCCATAGAGTATAAATATTTATGCAGATATCTGCCATAAACCTGCCCACATGCCAAAAAATAAATCGAAAAATGTAACTTTGTGGAGTTTTACAAAAGTGCTCATTGGCGAGGTTGAAGAACACTGAAGGAAACGAGCCTTAAGGAGCTAAAGCCAGCCGGACAGCTCGCAGACCTGGCCGGGGGCTACACAGCTGGGTCATCTCAGCCAGCATAGGGGGCACATGCAGTGACCCCACAGATTCAGCTGTGGCCTAACTTGTGAGAGATGCATGAATCACCCTGTCAGAGATGACCACGTACAGTGAATCTGATTCCTGGTAGTTTATTTAATGTTGCCACACCTCTACAGATAGAGAGACTACAGCACAAAGCAGGTAAGTGGCTTTCCTAAGTAATGCAGCCGGGATGAAATGTCAGTGTGTGATAGTATGTGTGTGGCGAGGCTTGTGTATGTGTGCAAGTTTAGGGCCCAGAGCCCCGGACTGCTGCCCACTGGGGACCTGTGGAGTAGACTCCTCAGTTTCTAAGACAGGGCTGGGGCCTGAACCACCCTCCCCTATTCCTTCACTGCAGACACTGTTTCCAATGACCCTCCCCTTTGTGTCTGCACACCACATTCTTCCTGCGGGGAAACTTTCTCCACTCTGGCCCCTCCCTCTGTGCCTCTTTAATTGGGTCCTAAAGAACTTTATTGCCTGGTAGCTAGTTCCTTTGCTTTTCCTGTAACAAATTATCCTAACGATGTGACCCAGGACCAGATGTTAATTGCAATGGAAAGTAATCAATTTCCTTTACTGAGCACAAGCTTGTGGGCAGGTTAGTCACGAGCAGAGACGGGGTTCTTAATGAGGAGGGACCTGAAGCATCCGTCTGGGCTGCCACAGCGGCCTCCCACTGCCCCCTCAGCCTCCACTTCCTCCTTCAGCTCTTACCCTTTCCCTTCAAGGACAACCTATGGCCCCAAGCCAACCCTTTCAGAACTCTGCAGCCTCCTACTTCTCCAGGCCATGTTCCTCTAAGGTCACTTTGTGTCAGGAACTCTATAATTCCCTAACGCCCATCAAGTTGTGTTCAGGTCTCCTTCCTGGCACACGAGGCTCTGTGATTTGTCCCAAGAGATATCCTCTCCTGATGCCCAGCTGGCCACCTGGATCTCCCCCCACATACTACACACCTGCCCATCGCTAGCTTTCTCCTGTGGCCCTGCCTCTGCCCTAGGCGGGCTCCTCATGTCCCATTCCTCTGGCAGGAGCTCAGTCTTCCTCTGGCCCTAAAAGCTTCCTTGTCTACAATGCTTGGGCCTGGATAAGCCCAGGAAGCCTGTGAGAAGGCTTGATTACAACAGAGCCCGTCTCTGCTGTCTA
Source organism: Heterohyrax brucei (assembly GCA_028571685.1). NCBI lineage: Eukaryota > Metazoa > Chordata > Mammalia > Hyracoidea > Procaviidae > Heterohyrax > Heterohyrax brucei. The sequence goes on from CM053152.1 coordinate 47,148,583, forward strand.
GGGTATAGAGTTTGCACTCAAATACTAATTGAAAGGTTGGTTAGTTTGAATCCACCCATCAGTGCCGTGAAATAAAGGGCTGGCAATCTGCTTTCATAAAGATGACAGCCTAGAAAACCTTATGGAGCAGTTCTACTCTGTAGCTTGTGGGGTAGCCATGAGTTGGAATCAATTTAACTGCAACAGTTTTTTTTCTTTTCTTTCTTCTTTGCTGTTTCTGTTATTCCAAAATACTCGAGGCCCAGGGCTAGAGAACAGGAGGCCCAGGGTCTGGCCCTGCCTTGCTGGAAAGTAGGCAAAGAAGGCAAAGTGGCCCTAGTGCTCACCTGACTCACCGGACTCCCCTATCGGGATGCGGGGGGCGGGATGCGGGGGGCGGGATGCGGGGGGCGGGATGCGGGGGGCGGGATGCGGGGGGCGGGATGCGGGGGGCGGGATGCGGGGGGCGGGATGCGGGGGGGCGGGATGCGGGGGGCGGGATGCGGGGGGCGGGATGCGGGGGGCGGGATGCGGGGGGCGGGATGCGGGGGGCGGGATGCAGGGGGAGGGCAGGGCAGGATCTTCTTCCCCAGGCCTGGGAGTATACTGGAGTTCTCTTCCTGTCAGACAAATCCTGATGTGGGCTACTCCACTGTGGGCTGTTGCTGCTGTGCTTAGGTGTCCCCGAGTCAGTCTGACTTAGAGCAGTCCCATATGACAGAATAGGGTTGTTCTGTCCCACAGGTTTTTCTAGGCTGTCGTCTTTACAGGAACAGTTCACCAGGTCTCTCTCCCTACGAGCTGCTGAGTGGGTTCAACCTGAGAGCAGCTAAGCACTGCTGTGCCGCCAGCCCTCCTTCAGCCTGTGGGTCCATGTGGGTTATAATCCTGGGTGTTTGCTTTCCACTGGAGGAAGGGTCCAGGGCAGTGGGGAGATGTGCATGTTGGGGGTAGAGGTGAGAGGGGAAGGGAGGTGGAGGACGGAGGCAAGCAGAAGAGAATTGAAGCAAGGAGGAGAAATAAAAGAAGAAACAAAAAGATCATGCCTGGGATAAAGCCGGGAGGAGGAGAAAAGGTGAGAGAAAGGGGAGACTGGGGGAAGAAGGGGGAAAGAAGGAAGAGGGAGAAAGGGACTGTTAAAAATCACAGGCTTCCTGGGAGGGTCCTGGCATTCCTCTTAAGGCTTGAGGAGGACCACTGAAGACAGACCTCCAGGAGCCACCCTCATGGCTTAAGGTCCAGATGGCTAGCTCAGGTTCAAGGTGAGCTCTGAGGTCATTGTAAATGAAGGGGTACACTGAGGAGACAGCCATGGGACCTAATGGAGAAAATGAGAAACACACACAAACCCCTTTCACAACCTGCTGGAAAAGGCAGGTGCATTCATGGGGCTGTCTTGAGTGACTCACGCTGAATCCGGCCTCTGGGGTCCAAGGCATAGTGGGGACTCCTCTCTAAGAAGATTCCTGAGTCATCTGGGACTTAGGTTGCCTAGCTTGAAGGAATTCATTCACCCTGGGATGGTGAGGGTGGTGGCTGGAGACTGGCGTGCCTAGAGGAGGAGGGAGCTGGGATACAGGAAGGGGGAAGGAAGAATAGGTAAACACACAGAGGAGAGGAAGAGGAACAGTAGCAGGAAGGAGTGGAAAAGGCCGAGAGAGCTGAGAGACAGGACAAGGGGTGCTGAGGAGTCAGGGAGGAAAAGATAAGGAATTCTAAGGCACTGGGAGAGCTGGGTCCTGAGAGGGAGCTGGGCCCCTCTTCTGAGCACTCCCAAGAAGGGCTGCATTTCTAGAAGCCTTGCTGAGGAGAGGAAGACTGCCGCACGCCTGTTTTCTCCTTGGGAAACTAAAGAGGTCAGCTCCCACTCACCCCATTCCCCCTTACCCAGGGCAAAGTAGGCATGGGGGTTGTTCCGCCCTGCCCGGTGGCTGAGCCCTCTTCCCCAGAGGACCATGCCTGGGGCACAGGCTGGGCGAAGAAGGCCCTGCTGCTGCAGTGCTCAGCGCCCCTCCGATGAAGACTTGCAGCCTGGCCAGCAGCGGTCCTGCAGGGGCGGGGGCAGCTGGACAGAAGGAGAAGCAGGAACCCGGGGGAAGCAGGCACGGAGAGGGCTACGGGGGTGGCCAAGGACAGAGTCCCCCGACTTGACAATTTCCCTGTGAGTCTACAATTCTATTAAATAGGATAATGGATTTTAAAATGCCTGAAAAGCAGAGTGCTGTAAGATGGGCGGTGTTATTGTTATTAACAACTGCATCCTTCTGAGCACGCAGAGAGGAAATAAATCAGACAACACTCACGACGAGCAAGTCCCTTGGAAGCATTCACTGCCGTGAAATAAACACATATATATTAGAAACCCCAAATTAAAGGGAAATAGCATTTGGGGTAAACCATGCTTTTATTTTTTAGGGTTTTATTAAAACCCACAAATGGTAGGGAAACAGTTACGAGAGGATCAGCCAAGGAACAGCACAGCTGGGCCTGCCCACCTCTGCCCAGACCGAGTGGAGCTGTGAGTGCATGGCTCTGGGAGACAGTAAGTGGGGTTCAGGAACACCGGAGTATACCCCAGAAGGGTAGACCTTTGTGTCACTGTCCACCTCTGTACTCCAGAGCCTGGCCCAGGGCCAGTACATACACAGAGCTCCATAAATAGTAGTTGAATCAAATAATTGGGTGGAGGAATGGATGGTAGGGTGCATGATGGGCTCCCTGGGACGGGGTGGTCTTCACCTGGCTCTCTCTCTCTTTGGCCCTGGGATGGCTTTGATCATTCCCCCACACCCTAACTGATGGATAGTGTTGCTGAGGTCGTGAGTGGGAGCTGAGGTGGGGTGGCTATCCTAAGAGGGACTGTAAATATGATTTTTTCTCTTACCTCATTAAGCTTAGCTTCTAATTACATGTTAATGATGCTGGCTGCCTTTCGGAGGCTAAAGTTTACTGTGGTGTCTTTAAATTTAATCACCTCCATAATGGCCAGCTCTGGCATCACAAAGAGGCCAGGAGGGGAAAAAAAATGCAGTCCTTCGCTCCTGAATGAATTGACAAGACCTAGGGTCCCAGTGAGGCCAGAAACGTCTTTCGAAGTCTGCTCAGCTTAGAGACATTGCAGGAAATTGTGAAACCTGCCTTCTAACACCTCACACTGGGTTCCCTCTGCTGTCTCCCGTACAACTGCATCAAGAGAGATATGGGTCAGACTCAGGGAAGGACTACTCACCTGTGCTGGGACATAAGCAGAGCTAGAAAAGGCTCATCTGAGGGGGTCTATTGGAAATCTCCTGAGAGTGTCTGAGAGATCTCCAGGACAGACTGTGGGCCCTCTCCTCCACCTCCCCCTTGGGTGTTTGATGTCTGGTGTAGGAGAGAGGTAAAAGGAAATTACATTGATTTTCTGCTTTGAGGCCCCTCCTTCCTGGGGCCACTCTCCCACTCACAGTGTTGGTGAGTCTCAGGGGACCATGGACTCAGGACCAGCTCTCATGTCTACTGTTACAGACTGAATTGTGTCCCCTAGAATATGTGTTGTAAATCCTAACCCTTACATTCATGAAGAAGCCCTGAGTGGTACAGACGGTAAAGTGGTGCTTGACTACTGTCCCACCCAGAGGAACTTGGGAGACAGCCCTGTTGATCTGCTTTCAAAAGGTCACATCCTTGAAAACCCTATGGAGCACAGTTCTGCTCTGCCCTCATGGGACTGCCATGAGTTTGGAATCCACTTGATGGCAACTAACAACGATATACCTGTGGATGCAATCACATTTCAATGTGTAGGGTGTCTTTAACTTTTGAAATGTAAAAAGAGCAGATTAGATTCAGAAGCACAAATGGGGGAAGACAGATGCCATGTGGAGATATCCAAGGGATGCCAACAAGGATGCTAGAGAAGCTGAGACAAGACTTCTCCCTAGAGCAGGCGCAGGGAGCCTTCCTCGAGGGCTGAAGCCCTGGAGTCCGGCTTCTATCCTCCTGAACTGGGAGAAAAATCACTTTCTGTTTGTTAAAGCCATCTATGTGTGGTTCTCCTGCTGCAGCAGCATGCAATAACTAAGACACCACCTTTTCTCCTGTGCCGTACTGAGCTGTAGCCAGAAAGTGAGATTCCTTTAAGCTTGTCTCCAACCTCCTTGGTCCTCTTCCCATTTCCCACCCAGCCCTATATTTGACTGGAATTCAAGGGGTTGGCCCACCCCAAATCACTGTGGTTTTGGAGATGAGAAAGATGCTTCCCTGCCCTTACTTCCCTCTCCAACCAGCTGCTCAGCTGCCTGGAGTTTCACCATCCGACACATCTCACCTTCTTTGGGAATGACAGTGAAGGTCCTGGTTAAAATGTAGAACCTGCGTCTCACATCCTGCCAAAGGAGCATTCCTGAAGTCCCCACTTTGCCTCCACTATCCTTCTGGGTAAACTTCTGCCTTCCCCAGTACTCATGTAGTGCTGAGGTCTTCTTCCCTCCTTGGCTTCAGGTTCAAGGTATGTGTGCAACCTCCTTATGCCTTCTATTCCCTCCAAGCCAATCTCTACACTATCCTTACTCAATGCCCAATGTCACACTAATAATCTCTTCTGCAATCTGGCCTTTGCTGCCTCCTCCACTCTTCTGGAAGTGGTTTATTTATCATCCATTCATCGCATCCATCCATTATCTATTCACCATCCATCCATCCACTAATTATTCAACTATCTATCCACCCACCCACCCACCCACCCTCCCACCCATCCACCCATCCTCCCACCCATCCACCCATCCATCCATCCGTTATCCATTGTCCATTTAACTATCCATCCAGCCACTGTTCATGCACCTACCACTACCAGGCCCTACTTAGTACTAGGTCCTACACTCATGCTGGCATAAGGTCTTGTCCAGCCTTTAAGGAGTCACAATGGAATACAGAAGGCAGACAATCTATAAAGCAGCTGTGTCACAAAACTAGAAGAAGGTCTCTGTAATGTGTACCCTAAAAGACAGTTGGATGAGTTCCTTACCCTCCTCTCTCTAGGCTCAGCTCAAGCCATCTGGCTCGCTTCTCCAACCTCCAAGAATGCTGAAGGTTGTACCACACTGTATGGGGGCTCCAAGGTAGGTAGCCTTCCTTAGGTGGGAGCTTTGCAGGTCCCCTGCAACACCGAACACTCTTGCACATGAACATTCCCTTAAGATGAGAAGTAGATGACAGTCTGGCCTCTGCCATCTAGCGGGCAAGTACTTAAGGGCCAGAGTGATGTCCTCATTTCCTTTTGGTCTCTAACCACTGGCTAGAGTAGGCTGTAGGTCTAGAGATTTTTGACTGAACTCAAAGGACACCTGTGACTGATTTGCTGAAGGGAGAGTCCCTCATGCATCTCTCATTGTCTACTGGGTTAAACTGAGATTCCTGTGGGTCCCTCCTTACTCCTCACTCCTGCGTGGCTTGATTTCTACATCTACACAGAATTCATAACAAGACCCTGTCTTGCCCAGTAATGCCTTGCCCGTCTATAACTCATCTAGCAAGCCAGCGGCCTCACTCTGGACCACAACAAACACAGAACCAGTAAGTAGGTCACAAAGCCTCTTAAAGTTTACTAATCCCTTCACTGATTCAACACACATAAAATATTTATGGTCCGTATGTTAAAACTTTTGTGCTCTTTGCTCATAGAAAACCCACTCTAGGGCTATTCATTGTTAGTTTATAGTGTTGACAACCTCCTCTGATCTCCTGCCAAGATGTGAGTGCCCTGATGCAGGCACTGCTACATCTTCAGTAAGGGTAACTAGAAAAAGGCATCAGGTTTAATAAAGGAAAGTGTCAGTGAAAATGAGGGACACTCTCAATGAGATGGATGGACACAATAGTCACAACAAGGGACCACACATACCAACACTCATGAAGATGGCATGGGACTGGGCAATAGTTCACTCTATTATGCCCAAGGTCACCATGAGTCAGAGTCAACGTGATAGCAACACACAACACCCATGCATGGAACAGTCTGCACATACTCCTGAACGAATGCGTGGAGCTCAGTAATTCTGGTTTCCATAATCAGAGCTGATTGACTTTGGATTTAATCAAAAGGAGTAAGAGGTGGCCTGCGAGGCCAAGGTCTGGAAGGCAAGTTGGAACAGACTGACTACCAAGGGGGAAACAAGAACCTAAAGAACAGCGGAAGAAATGGCCCCACCCTCCTGGGCATTCTTGGCATACCACACTGCATAAAGACAAACTCAGGTCAGGAGCAAGCCTTTGGGTGAGGTTTTGATGCTGAAATCAGAAAACAGGCACTTGAAATGCATTTTACAAAGATGTTCTCTCCAAGTAGTTAAAAATGAAAGTTTACAAGTTTCATTGCTTGAAAGAGGCAATCCTCAGCCAGCTGAAAACTCTATTATACATAATATTTAATTTCCAGATGGTTCATGTATAATACAGAAGTCTGTAATATACAGCCCCAGGATTGTTTCCTCCCATGCCAAATGCCATGTGGCATCTGTAAACACCTCTTTTCTTTTCAAAGCACGTTCACTTTGGTTATCTCTTTTGATTCCCACGATAGCCCTGGGAAGCAGTAAAGTACTTGAGTATTAACTGTACTTTACAGACAGAAGAGGAGATAGAGGCTCACAGAGATGAAACGTCCTGAGCAAGTTCTGACTGCCACTGACTCCCAGTCCAGTGCTCTTGCCATCAGAGTAGGCTGTCTCCCAAGCCTCTCTCCTCTCTCAGGATCTCCAGAAAGAATGAATTCTCCTGAAGCCCCGCATGCCTGGGGGCCCTTCCAGGATACTGTGGCCACACCGCCCGCTTCCCACTGCTCCCCACAGCACTCAGGCTCTGAGCTGGTCCCACCTTCTCCACTGCTAATTGCCAGGCTGGGCAGAGGTACTCGATTTGTGGATAAGGAGATAGATTGATTGATGGGAGCAAGTCGTGCAGGTTGCATGATGGGAGGAGAACAAGAGAAGCTTCCCAAGTCTTGTTATCTGGCTTATGGGATGGGGGAGGGGAGCCTCCCTGTCCTTCCTAAGCTGCTAAATGCTGTCACAAAACATTTATTAATATGCAAATTCTAAGTGGCAATCTGGACCCAGTCGGGTTGTGCTAATTTGCACATTAATATCTGTCTTCAGGCTGGCCTCAGCTCTGGGGAGGAGGGTGGCGGGACTTGGAATAGGGATGTGGGGGAGGAGGCAGGTGGGATAGGGTGCAGCGGTGCGCCTTGTGGCCAGTCCGGAGGGGGCAGCAGGGACAAAAGCCATCTGGCGGTGGAGGCACTGGAAGCATGACTGCTCAGCTAGAGCAGCCTGAGGTCAAAATACAAGCCTTGGAGGCTGGCTTCTGGCTCCTACTAATGACCTAAGGTTCCAGAGCCAAGGTACAAAGTCCTGCAAGGAAAGGAGGGCAGCAGAAGCCAGAGCCAGAACCCAGGCGGTGGGAATCACAGCAGAGTGAAGGTGTAAGAGAAGTAAGTGGGGAGCATCAGAGGCCACTTCTATTGCACGTTGTGGGCCCCCACTTGCTTGGTGCAGTTGCTCTCATTCTCTAGTGATGGGGATGGCTCAGAAGTCTCTCCTGATTTACTTGCTCCCACCTAGACCAGAGCTGGTCCTCTACATAGGCCATTCAGGTGACATGGTCTTCTCTCTGCCTGTCCCAGGATCACCTGCCCTCCTCAGTGGCCTCATATTTTCCCCACTGAAGTCACTAATGAATAGACCATATGTCTCAGATTTGCTGCAATCCCCATTCCAAGTTGCTTTCCTTTTGTCCTTTATACACTCTTATTTGCCAGACCATGTGTTGGCTTAATTTTTTTGTTAAGAAACTTTCATGACTTTTTCTTTGGGTTTTGCATCGATGGTGGGGGATGCTATGAAAAGTTAGGAGCTTCCTGAAGTAGCCTTCCCCTCCCTTAGCTTGTTGTTATCACTCAGTGAACCAGACAGAAGAGTAGCCAACTAAACCAATATGCTGTCCCTCCAGCTCCTACAATCTACTACGACAGCTTACTGACTGTTCTCATTTGACTAATTCTTCAAACTCTGCCCTATGCAGCTAGCCTTGCCTGGTATCCTATTCAGGATAGTTTTTCCATGATTCTCTGCCACATACCTCATTTTGAATGTTTTTCTGATAGTTTCATGTGTGACTTTTGATTCTCCAGCTGTACAGGGAGCTTTCTGGGACCCTGGCAGGGACTAGCCATGTAGCATGTGTTCAATACATACTTACCAACTTTCCAAAGTATTTTAATTAGCCTATGAAATAGCCAAGCAATTATTCCCAGATTCTGTACTCATCGTGCTCAAGTGTGACATTTATTGTGATTTCTTGAAGTTTAAATTTAGGAATTGTATTACTCAAAACAGACTGTGCTTGCAATTCTTGATATGCCCACCAGGTGGTAGTGGTGTGTCTTGGTAGATCCTCGAAGTCCAAACATGGAAGGCATTTGTTTTGGGCATGTTTTCCAGACAACATGTTGTTCAAGTATTCATCTTTCTTACTTTAATATCATTTTAATTTACTTGCTCTTATGTTACAGTCATATGATACTTCCCTCAAGGAGTGTCTGCTCTTGTGGGACAGACAGATGTACAAAAGGATGGCAGTTATTAGTGAGGTGTGCTGAAATAAAGCACGTGTTCTGGAGGTTTACAGAAATGAATAATTGGCTCAAAGAAGGGGAAACATTTTACAGAAGAGGTAACATCAGTACAAAGTAAGTAAGGAGAAAAGAGAAATTTGTAAGGAGTGAGGGAGTAAAGGATAGTGCTTTCCGTGGAGCAAAGTCAGAACAGAGATGACGAGGGAGGGTGTTATGGATTGAAATGAATCCCCCTAAATATGGGTTGGAATCCTAGCCGTTGTAGCTGTGGATGTAATCCTGTTGAGAAACATGGCTTTCTTTGTTAAGGAGGCCATATTGGCATAGGTTGTGACCTAAACCTAATAATTTCTGGGTTATAAAAAGAACAGATCAGACACACAGAGGCGTACAAATAGGACAGGAGCAGCCTTCATGCAAGGGTCACCTTTAAGCCAAGGAACCGAGGAGCACGCAGGGCTACCGGCAAGGAGGGAGTTGACACGGCCATGACCCTGATTTGGACTTTCAGCCTCCAGAACCAAAAAAACAAATGTCTGTTCTTTAAAGCCACCCACTTGTGATATTTCTGTTACAGCAGCACTGGGACATAATACAGAGGGCTACGAAGTGATGTGGGTGAGGGAGAGTTCCTGACCTTTACAAGCAGGGAGCGTGCGGCCGCGGAGGGACAACGCTCCTGCAAATGGCAGGAGCGTTTTATGTTTAGAGGGACAGTTGTGGGGGTAGAGCGGGGGAGAGAAGAGAGGGTGGCCTTCCTGTGGTGGGTTGCCAAGCTAGAGAAGATAGAGCAGGGATCTTGGGGCGAGAGGTGGGGCCTGCTGGGAGAGGCAAGTTTCCGGAAGGATGAGCGGCCTGATGATTGGCTGGGGGGCTGGTGCGGCAGCCCCAACGTGGATGACGCCCAAGTGTCCTGATTTGGGAACAGTGTGGATGATGACACAATTAACCGAGAGGGAGAACACACACTTTCCTGTTAATTATCCTTAGAAAAAAAGTCAAAATAGAACTTTTGATTGAATTAAATTAACTTGAACATGGCATCATTAAACAGGAGATTGGAAAGTCTTAAAAAACAAGCCTATCAAGAAAAAAAAACAATCGAGGTACAATTCAGTCTCTTCCTCAATAATCTTTAACTGTTATTGTCCTAAATAGTTTCTCTTTTTGTAGTTTCCCGCCTAGGGTTTCAAAGAGGAAACCCTTAACTACACAGCCTACCTCTTTACTTTGCTCTCACACCTCAGGGCAAGTACAGAGTTGGGTTCTGATAATTCTCTTTGCACGAAAAAGGCTTTATTGCCTCCTTTGGGATAGATCTGTGTTCTCTCCAAGATCTGAAGAAGAAAGTACCAGCAGAAAACTTGAAGGACTGCACCTCTCACCCAGTCTTGGGCTTCCTTGGTTCAGTTCTCACTGGCAGCATCTGAGACAGCTGGTGCTCACAGGCCTGAGTCTGCCTGCACCCTGCACTTCTGGCCTGGTCTGTGGATGTGTGGGAATTGCTTTGACCCTAGCCTTAGCTCAAGGTACAGATTCTTGCAGCTCCAGGAGAGAGATCACCTCATGTTCCTCTGCTTCCTTGAGCCAGCCGTTACTTTGTGCCAGAGGCTACCCTGCCTTCCCTGCCCTCTGACTGGTTTTCACTTTGCTGGCAGCTGGGGGAGATCAGAGGCAGGGTCTGGGCCCACTGAGCCCCACAGAGAAACTGAGATGTGCGTCTGGGCCAGACCATGCCCTCTGCAGCAGCAGGCTGGCAGGTAGCCCCTGAAACTAGCGGATCTCTGGCTCCTCTTTCCCCTCCTCTAACTCTTTTCGTACCTTCTCCAGTATCAGGGGCACCCTGGCCCAGACTTAACCTGGCACTGTTTCCTTTCCAAACTTCCTGCTGCGTGAGGCCTCTCTCACAGAGACTAATGAGCTCAAGGCAGCAACACCCTCTTAGATTGGTAGCTGAAATTCATTAGCATAATGGGCCTTTCTGCTAGCACTTACTGCAATAAATGCTAATAAGGAGGAGGAGCAGCTCAATGCCCCTTATTTGGGAGTGGGGTCCTTCCCAGGGCCTCCAGAGACACACATCAAGGGCCCCTCCAAACATGGCCTCAGTCTCTCTCCTTCTGGCCACCCACCTTCTCCAATACCTCCCATCTCCCCCACCTCTCTGCCTGGATAACCTCAGCTTTATCCATCCTGGACCCCCCAGAGGGTGAAAGGCCCACCTCTGGTCTAGGAGAACAGCCTTAATAGGTACCCACATCAGTCAATCAGCACGGATTCCCTGGGTGCTGACTGGAAGTCCTTCCTGAGGGTGGGTCCTTCCTGAGTTATTGCAAAAGCTCCTTGGTCTCTCACCCACATACGGTCACCTGTGGCAGAGTTACCGCTATGGACAGGCTTGGGGTCCTGAGCAGAGGAGAGAGTTGGCCCCAAAGTTCCCAACATTCAGGTAAGGTGAAAAAAAAAAAGTGGAGGGACATAATGACGAGTGCTGGGGACTCATGCCCTTGTGCAGATGTGACAGGGACAGAGACTAGATTGTGGGGTGCCTCAAACTGTGGGTTTCTATGTCTCTGTCAAGCAGCCCAGGTCTTCTCTAGGCCTCTCCTGAGCTGGCCCAAGCTCACACCCATGGGGCGCCAGGCGTGCTGCTGAGAATTGCAGGCCATGGGCATGTAGAGCTCCTGAAATTTATGGCTAGACTTTATGACAATGGAAATATTTTTTTAATTGAGGTTTGCACCACCATTACTCTGCTAATTTAATTATTGCCTATATTTCATCCATCACCATCTGATCCTCAGGAAGCAAATAGCTTGTCTTCTTGACAAGAAAACACCAAATTGATTAAAAGTGTGTACAGGAGAGGGCTGGGCTGTGCTTTGCTCACCAGGGCTAGACCCCTGGTGCTGGGGGAGGAGGGAGCATGAGAAAGAGAGCGGGTGTCTCTACTCCCTTGATCGTACACACACACTCTTGAATATGATCACCTCCCGTACACCCTCACCTACTCGACCTATAGCCACACAATTACCCATATATCTCAAACACACAGTCACACTCACTCAGTTGGTACAGGCATGTACCAGAAAACACTGTTATCTCACTCAACACCTAATCTCTTGCCCATGGCAGTGAATCCACCCTGGTCATGCACACACCACCTGTAGAGTCATTCAGGACTGCCTCACATGAGGGCACTGTCAGGAGTCAGTCTGGGTCCATCATGCTCACTCAGACTCCAAGAGTCCTTCAAGGGATCCGGTGTGGAGTGCTGTGGAGATCCAGGTTCCTGCACAGGACTCAGGGCTCCAGTGTGCACCGCCCCCATCTAGAAATGCAGATACAACCAGCTCGCCTTCGGGGTTGGCGGACAGCTCCTTGGTGCTTCCTGGCCTGCTGGCCCAGGATGTCCTCACTTCTGTGTGTGTAGGTATGTATGTATGTCTTGCACAGTGTGGGTTACATAGATGCCCAAAGGTTGTGTGTCTATATGTCCACTTGATTCTTTCTCTTCTGCATTCTATCACATCCTATTTCCCAGAGCCCTTGAGGATGAAAGAACTGAGAGACATCTGTGGCTGCTGCTCTCCCCACCCAAGTCCCCTGATCTGCAGTAGCACCCGTGTCATCCCTGCCCCACCAAGCCCTGTCCCTCCTGCCACCTCATGGCCGTGTCCAGACTTGGCCTGCTTTCTAACAGTTTTGTGCATGGGGATTTCTCAGCCTGCCTGGGGGTGCCTCTTCAAGTACAGGGTTATGGATTCAGTTGTGCCCCACCGACAACATGTGCTACAGTCCTAACCCCGTACTTGTGGATGTAATCCTGTTTGAAAATAGGATTGTCTTCGACATCTTCATTAGATTCTGCCCCAGGTAGAATGGGTTCTAAATCTCATCACTTCTGAGCAGAAAAGACACAAAGATAGGAATGCCTAGGGGGTTGAGGTGGGAAAGGGAGACAGACACCATGGGGGCTGCCTATAACCCAAAGAACCGAGAAACGTCTGGGTCTACCTACACATAACGAGTCAACACTGTCACGACCCTGATTCAAACTTTCAGCCTGCAGAACTGTAAGAAAGTAAATTTCTGTTCTTCAAAGCAACTCATGAGTGGAGGAAACTGAGACAGGTGATTCCTGCATTCTCTCCTTTTAACCTCTGCTGGGCACACTGCTTGGTTAAGTTGAGCTTGTTGACTGGGGTCAGTCAAGCTGCCTGTGAGGATGTCACATGCTGAGGTAGGGGCCTGGCAAACCTGCTGGGGAGCAGGGGCAGCTGGTGGCAGTGGACACAGCAGAAGAGTCTGGGAGTACTCAGTCAATAGTGAACGAGTGAATGAATGAATGAAAGAAGGAATGGGTGAACAGACAGAACAAGAGCTATGTGTGGGAGGGAGCACAAGACAGGCGAAAGAAACAGGCATGGGTGGAGTGAAGTCTGGTGGAGGCGATGGCACTGTTGCTGAGGACACGGTGGCGGCACTGCCATTACTCATCGTGAAAGCTCCAGGTGCCAGATGCAGGCCCGCCAGACCCCTGACCCGGCCTGATCAATCCTAATGGGATGGAGCAGAGAGGCTGCCACTGGAGGGAGCAGGCCACCCGTCCTCCCTGATGTCTCTGTCCTTGTAACTTTGTCAGCTGTCATGAGCAGCCCCGATTTCAGGAGGCTCCCCGCCTCAGTCACATCTGGTCTGCTCTGGTCAGCCTGAGCCACCACCAGAGAGGGGTTGTGGAGAGGAGAGGTCAGGGGGAGATCTAAGGGGAGCCTCTAAAGAGTGGGCTGTAAGTGGGGAGAGACAAAAGTGCAATGAGCAGGCAGAGAGAGGGACAGGCACACAGTAGGGCTAGGTACCCAGGAAGGCCAGAAACATGGTACAGGCTATAGAAGGGCCTGCTTACTGACTGTCAGATGAAGAGGCTTCTGGCCACAGATGGCAGAACATCAAGGAGATGGGTGCACTTAGGGGCCATGGGGGAGAAAACCAGAGCTGGGATGGAGGTCCTGACAGGCTCAGAGTTTGGAATGAGTGTGTGTCGAGCACAGGCAGGAGGTTGGCAGCCAGAAGTGGGCATTGTCAGCTGCATAGTTTTGCCTGTCTTAACCCATCCCGAGAACCCAAACCCAAGGCACAACTCATCCCAGGGTGGCTTTTAGCATGAGGAGCTCCCCAAGAGTGGGGAGGGCTAAGTGATGCTGCCAGCAACTGGGTCATAGGAACTGAACTCAGGTCATCCCATGGGGTCCGTGAGCCCCTGCAATTCCTTTAAACCTGGATTCTTCCTGGTGATTCAGTGTCACATACCCGCCCATAGCTGCTCATCACTGGGGTAGGGAAGTGGCTGGTTCTAGCTGCCCCACCTATGGCGGGACCTCATCTAGGTTGCCTGCCCAGCCACACCCCAGGTCACCTAGGTGAGGGGCTTTTGAATGCTGCTCCAGCCACTCATTTCAGCTTCTGTAGCTCCAGGTTTGCATCTGGTTTTGCTTAAGGGGCAATGTCTGAAAGCATTGTTAAAATGCTCACATTTATGCAGACATATGAGATCCTACAATTAAGTCTGGGAACTTAATTGTTCTAAGTGCTATATACCTTACTGCTGAATATCGCTACGGTCACCTTCCAAGTACTCCCCTTGGGAAGCTATACATCAATTGTCAACACCTTGTCCACCCTTCTGAGCAGTTCTGGAACTCTGGAATGGTCATTGCATGTGGTGGCATGGTAGCAAGTTTGCTGGCTTAATTGTACAGTTGTCTGTGAGGGTGTTTTTAGCCAGTAAACAAATCACTGTATTGGAACACCCTCCCCACTCACCTGATCTGGCCTCCAGTGAGTTTTTTCTTTACCCAAAGATAAAAGAAATATTGAAAGGAAGACATTTTGGTGACATTCAGGACATCAAAGATAATGCAATGATAGTTCTGATGGACATTCCAGAAAAAGAGTTCCAAAACTGCTTTGAAGGGTGGACTAGGCTCTGGTGTCAGTTTATAGCTTCCCAAGGGGAATACTTCGAAGGTGACTGTAGCTGATATTCAGCAAGGAGATATGTAGCACTTTTTCTAGCACGAGTTTGGGAACTTAATTGGCAGATCTTGTATGTGGGAGGCATGAGGTACCATGTCCTGGCGTCCCCTTTGCTCTGTTCCCAGTTGTGTGGAATGGGACCAGAGACCACTCTGACTAGCTGAGAACCCAGAGCTGAGAGAAGAAAGGAGAGAGCCCAGGGCAGGCCAGGCTCTACCTTTCTTAGAACCTCAGGCTGCCTCCTGCACTCTGGAAGGTTTTTGTGCTCACAGACCCCCTAGAGATGTTAGCCAATGGTGGCAGGTCAGCCCTCCTGAGTGGACCATTTCCTGGAAGATCATAGTCCCCAAAGCAGTGGGCCTGAACACTAAAAAACACATTCTGCAGCACTACAAGCTCATACTGATTCTGTTTGGTATAGTGATTCGCATTCTCTCTCACAACACCATGCACATTCATGCTGCATTGTACAAGTGAGCAAAACCCCAAACCCACTGCCGCTGAGTCAATTCTGACTCACAGTGACCCTACAGGACAGAGCAGAACTGCCCTGTAGAGTTTCCAAGGCGTGGATCTGAACTGCTGACCTGGTTAGCAGTTGTAGCACTTAACCACTACGCCACCAGGGTTTCCTCCAAGTGAGCAGGGGCCACTGTTTTGGTACTTCCTGAAGAAGGTGAATGTTGAAGAAAACAGTAGGATTAGCAGAAGTTAAGGAAGAGGAGTAGACAGAACAGATCAGCCTGTTGGGTTACTGAGCAGGTTTCAGGGGCCCTTCAGGTCTTAGCCAAAGTCATCACCTCAGAGGGCTTTCCCTGCCACCTCAGCACAAATAGCACCTCCTCTTTCCACACTGTCACTTGTTCCATTCTTCTTCAATACACTTAACCGCCTGACATTGTATTATATTTGTCCGCCCACAGATTATTTCCCTGACCCCTCCCCATGTCACTCCAGTAGAGCAGACATACTGTTCTCGGCCTCACATCCTGGTACAGGGCCTGGCGCCAACCAGCATCATGTGCTAACTAAGCATCTAGATTGTGGGGACTGTGCAGAGGCCTGAGGAGGTGATGCCGGTTTTCCTGGGAAGACTCTGTTCTCCTCCCACTGCCATAGGTCAAAGGGGGCCCAGCAGGGGAGGTCTCTGTAGAACCACTCTGGGAAGAAGTGGCTGCTGCTGGGAAGCCCCCCAGAGAACAAACCTGCCTGATGGATGTCCCTGGAACCCCTCAAAGCCACTCAGAACCACAAAAATCTCAGCAAGTATAAAGGTACACAGAAGGGACATGCTTTGCTTTCCACGGATTATTTAGGCTTGAGTTAGAATTCACCAAAAACTCCTTTGAAGATCTAGCTCTCTCTCAGCCTTTCATTAGAATCTGATACTGAAAAGGCCATCTGGTACCCGACTTTCACCCTTGGGAGGCGATGGGGACTGACCTGTGGAGGCAGTGGCTCGAGGTCTTCCAGAACTAGGTCCCTGGACATAGGGCCAAGATGTCTTAAGGCTGGGGCCTGCATGGCATGGTATTGAAGGCTCTGTCAACAGCCTAAGGCCCACAGCCAGAGGCAACTGCCAGGGGTCAAGCCTAGCTAAGGCAATGTGGGTATAGCAGTGTGTGGAGGGTGGGTGGGATGAGGGAGGGTCCATGTGGGAGGGGGCTGGTTTTAGGAGCTGGGTCTCAGTGTCCTAGCCCGGACACCTGAGTGTGTCTTGTGATGGAGTTGCCTTTCTGGAAAGAATCCTTCACCTCATAACCAACAACGGTCCCCTCCCCCACCCCAGCAGCCTTTGAAGGGGGGGTCTTTGAGGAGCCACAAACGCTAAGCACAAATGAAATTAAATAAACGATGATTCTTTTTCGCGGCTTTTTTTTTTTTTTAAATTCTGTCATTTTTTTAGGCGACATCAACAACTGCAATCGCAAAGACCAGGGGAAAAAACACGGCAAAAACACCCCACCTCCTTGGAGCACAGCGCCAGCGGCCGGCTCTGGGATTTGCATGACAAAAGCACTCGACAAACAACAACAAATTGCCAGCTTGTCGGGGGCTGCGGGGTGCACGCGACAACTGGCGCGCTCCTCAGGGCGGCGCTCGGCTCCTGGCGCCCGCGGGTGGGGGGTGCCCGCGGCAGCTGCTCGGGGACCTGCCCTAGCGGGGGCGGGGAACAAGCGGAGCCAGCCTGGATGCTAACACAGCCGTGACTGGCCGGCGCGCCGCTTCGTCACCGCCACCACCAGCTCGGGACTAGGCGCAAGAGGTGGGGAGGAGGAATGCGGGACTGAGGCCGCAGAGCGGGCACACCACGTCCGCGCGGTGACCGCTGGCAGACATCTCCTCCGGATAGGTCGTGGACCGCAGGGGCCAGGAGGCCGGCTTTCTTCGGTCCAGTACCCCTCCTGCTCCCACCCTTGTCCCCAGTGAGCAGCCCGAGCCCCTTCTGGCTTCGCGCGTCCAGCTCGAAGGCTGGCGGAGACAGGATAGCGGGCTGGCTCGCCCTGCGTTGATCGGCGCCGGTCGGCTCCCCCTCGTGAGGCCCGGGCAGATGGCTGGCCAGAGCTAAATTGATTCATAATGATTTGTGTCTCTCCTCTGCCCGGCAACGGGTAACTTTTCATTAGAGACACAGATGTCTTAATAACTCCATGCCAAGGCCCTCCCACGACAGCCCGCATCCACTCCACTCCACTGTAGACAGATGCGGGTGTAGGGTGGAAGGTGAAGGGGGTGTGAGCCAAGGGGCAGGCTGCCATGGCCCCAGCTCAGCAGAGTTTACCCTTTCCAGGCCCTAAATGTCCCCTGCGTATTTCTGCCCAGGCCAGGATAGCCTCTAACCTGCTCATGCCCTGGCCACTGGGACTCACACCTCCAGCCTCTGGGCTGTGTGGGTGACTGGGGCTACATCTGCTCCCAGTATCTCTCCACTTCCCCCAGGACTGCCAGGCAGCCTCCCACTCTTCTCAGTCTCCCTTCCATTCCACAGGGTCCCCTAGGCAAGCCCATTCGCACCTGGCATCTCCACTCCCTGTAAACAGTGTGTCTGGAAACCACCAGTGTGGATCTAACCCCTGGCCTTCCCACCACCAATCCCCAAACCACATTTCACATGGAAAATAGCCCTTCTAGCCCTCACAGGCCAAGGGCTTACCTCTGTCTTCCTGGGCCGTGCCCACAATTTCCATCTAAAGATAGTCTCACCACCTCTGTGGAATGCCCCCTCTTTCCTGGCCAAGTGGAGTGGCAGGGGAGGAGGAGAGGTGCTCCAGCCCTTCTGCAGTCTTGTTAGTACTTCTCTGGTGCCATTTGCAGTCCACAGCTTTAACTGGAATGGCTTTTTGTGTTCTTCCTCCACCTGTTCACTTGTTCACCCCTTCATTCAGCGAGTGATTCCTGTGCCATAACAGTCTGGGCTGTGGGTTAAGGTCCAGACGCAGTTCTCTCCTCTCTGTTACAGCTTCCTGGGAGCTGAAACCTGTTTTGCCTTCTCTGCGTCTTTGGCATAACTGTGCACCACATTTTGCGCCCCTCCACTTAATGGAGGTTTATAGAAAGATGAGTAACAGTGTCTTGGTTCTCACCATTAGTGATTCATCATTTTGAGATGACAAGTTCCTTTCTGATCCAATCCAGTTGCTGTTGACTTCAGCTCACGCTGACCTCATGTGTGTCACAGCAGAACTTTGCCCTTTAGGGTTTTCTGTTTTTAAAAGTATTTCTTTTCTTTTCTTGTACATTAGATGAAGGTTTACACAACAGACTAGTGTCAGGCCATCAAATCTGGCGCTTCATAGGGTTTTCAAAGGCTGACTTTTCAGCAGTGGATTGCCAGGCCTTTCTTCTGAGGCCTCTCCAGGTAAACTCAAACCTCCATTCTTTTAGTTAGGAGCCAAGTGTGTTAGCTGCTTCAACCGCCAAGACACTCCTTCCTTTCTGGTTCCCCCTTTAAAATATCAAGCCCCCTGAGAGGCTGAGTCAGTGAAGGCTGAACATGAGGTTTCTCATCTCACAGTGTGATGGTATCAGCCGGAGTTTTGCTGGTGGTGGGGCAGGCTCCCACCATTGGTGGGGATGCTGAAGGTTAGCCCAGTTGACGTCATAGGTATCTGGGACCAGTCCTGTTTGCAAGGTGTGAGGACTCCAAATACTACATGTTACTACTATGTCGAGCTCTGATGGCCATCTTCCTTCCTGTCCAGAGCTTCTGTGAGAGAAGCAACAAGGCAGGCACCGGGGGTCTCTGCCTTTGAAGCTCTGACGACCCATGGGGTCAAGTGCGAACTCCCTGGCCTGGAGCCCCCCGCAGCCTACCTCCCATGCTTCTACCCGTCATCCTGCCCTTGTGTTGACGGCTCCATTTGTGGACCCAGAGTCTTTGCTTGTCACAGGCCCACCTTCTGATGTCCTCTCCATGCTCTCGTCTGCCTAGGTAAATCAAGCCACAGTTCCAGGGCAGGTGTGGATGGACTCCATCTGCTCTAAGTGGGTGAGCTCTTTCTCTCAGTCAGGTCAGGATTCCAGTCAGAGCCTCTGACTCTTTCTTCTGACATTTCCCTGGTGACACAGCAGAGATACACTTGGGTGAACTTGTGGGAAGTCCGGCTGTTCCTCACACTGTCCTGATGCCAGCACACCATTGTGACACCTTACCTCCGAGGTGCTCATGCAGCCCGTCAGTGCCACCTGCCAACTCTACTGCCCCAACAGCACACATGACCAGGCTTGAAAAAGGTGTTGTTACAAGACAGGGAATCCAAATTCTTCTCCTTGTGGTGTTCCCCCTTTTTCCCCCCATCTATAAATGTGAGCTGAGCACATGCCACAAGATAGTAGATGAGAATCATCCTTGAAAGGATTAAAAACAGACAAAGCTAAACACAACAGCAGATGAGTCATCTGTAAAGGGCTGGTGGCATCAGCAGCAGTGAGAGCGAGAACTCTGTGATGCTTCCGGCAGTATCCCCTGCCGAATGTGGGCACCTAGTAGGTGCTCAGCAAACATGGGGCAAAGAAATGTCCTCTAAGGTCCCTGGGTGGCACATGCCACTGGCTTTCAGCTGCTAACCTAAAGGTTGGTGGTTCAAATCTACTCAGTGGCACCTTGGAAGAAAGCCTCGTGGTCTGCTTCTGTAAAGATTATAGCCAAGAAAACCCTGCGGAACTGTTCTACTCTAACGCGTGGGGTTGCCATGAACTGGAATCAATTAGGAGGCCACAAGTTTGGTTTGGTTTTGGTCCTGCTAATGCTCTTGAGAGAGACAGCATGGGTAAGGCAGGTGGCTAGGCTGACCTGAGGCCACTCTATGGCCATGGCTGGGGTCAGTCTCAGACAGGGAATTTAGGTTCTTTCCCTGTATCTTGTCAGAGTTGATTCCATGACCTCAGTCTCACCAGCAGCACAGCCAAATCCCCACGTATGTTTCTCCCAGACAGCCCTCTCAAAGGAAGCCAAGAACCCATCCTTCCCACCTCCTCAAGCACCTCCCAGGCAAGCTTACTCTGCTCATGTCTTTTGTTTTTCTTAATTAAAGTAGCAAGAGCCAGGATTCCGTCTCAGAGGGTGCAGCCTCGCCTGGATGTCTTCATTTCAGCTGTGCTATTGGTGTGCCTGCCTGTGTTGGCAGCCGGACACTGGATCTCACGGGGCTCCGAGTGGTGGTGAGTGTGGGAACCTTGCCCGACCGCAGCTCTGCCACATGTCTTCTCCATCCCTGTCACCTGGCTTCCCTGAAACCCTAACTCCCTGCCCAACCTTACAGAGCCTGTGCCTGTGCTCACTGCTGAAGGAAGCAGCTGTTTAGCACCTTCTGCTTAGCTTTGCTTCTTGACTTTCTGGACCCCCATACTGCCTGTACCCTTAACCTTTCACCTTTTTTCTTAAAGAGCCTGGGGTGCACTTGTGCACAGGAAGGCCTGATAGATTCTTCGTTTCAGGAGATTTGCTGTGGCCTGTCTGGGTGGTGGTGAAAATAGTTCATGTGCTCAGCTGCTAACTGAAAGATTGGAGGTTCAAGGCTACCCATAGGTGCCCTGGAAGAAAGACCTGGCAATGCACTTCCGAAAAGCCAGTCACAGAACACCCTGCGGAGCCAGGTTCTATTCCTACACATGTGGGGTTGCATGTGTTGGAAATGACGGGTTTTGTGGTATGCCTGGCACTGGACTAGACACAACCCTGGTCCCTGCCTTCCAGGAACATCTAGTCTAAACTGAGGGGAGGTCACTGAAGCTGGACTGGGGTAGGACTGACTGGGAGCCCCATGAGGGCCACTCACCTTTCTAGGCCTCAGTTTTCTCCTCTGTAGACTGAATGATTCTTGGCACCTGCAAACTGTGCCCTGAGAAGCCATGGAAAGGCCACAGGGGACTGCCCAGGCCTGAGTCCTTCCCTGGTCCACTTCCTCTAGAGCTGTGCTGCTCCTGTTGCCCAGAAACCAGGCCCTGGTTGGGCAGACAGCCTGATCAAGCCACATCTCCTGGCTTATGGGCACATCTGACATTTGTAAATGATGTGGACTGTATGTGAACCCCGAGGGGCAGTTCGTTGTTTCCACAGGGGTGTACAGCTGAGCTGAGGCTTGAACCCCAGCACTCTAGTGCCCCTCCCCACCTCGGGACTCCATGTTTGTTCTGACCCAAGGTCGGCTCTTTCCTTTGCAGCAGGTGCTGATCCCTGCCCTCTGTTCTGATGGTTGGGCTGTCTCCTCTTTCCTGTTCCTCCCACCCAGGCCTGGGCCAGGCAGCAGGCTGTAAAGGGACCCTGGACCCATTCAGGGTGTGAAGGGCAGGCGCTTCAAGGAGGATGTGTATGCTGCCTGAGGGACCACAGCTGCCAGGACTGCTGCTGGGAGGGACAGAGATGGAGGGGGAGAAGGAGGGAGGGACAGCTTTCATGGCCTGTGAGGCCTGTCTCCATTCCTTTTTAATAACAGTCCTGGCCAAATTACTCCCTTCTCAAAAGTTGTGGAGTTTAAAGGTCAGAAGAGAGAGGGGACTGAGAAACAGCACAAGAGGGCTAGGGTGACAGTGACAATCCTGTCCTGGGAGAAGTGGGAGGAGGACTGTTCTATTCCAGACTACAACCTCAGGCGAGCAGGAGTTCCCCTCCACTGCCTCTGGCTGTTCTGCAGTCTGACTCTGGGCTGTGAGGAGTGTGGGGAGCTGGCCTGCTGCAGATCTTGAGGGGGAACCTGGCCCATGGCCTGGGGTTGGGGTGGGAAGCACCACTGGCTCCCCAAGCATGTCCCCTGCTAGGACAAAATTTAGGTCATCTTGCCTTCCATATCACCTTCATCGATGGCCCTTAGGGGACCCCCTAGGATACCAGTAGGTGGAGAGGGGCAGAGTCACACACTAGACCCTAATGCCTCTAGATACAGTCCCTTTGTCTTCAAGATGTGTGCATTGATACAAGATGTGGGGTTTCAGGCAGAGCACTGGGCTTGCCATTGAGGGCAAATCCATTCTCTTGCCAAGTCCCTAAGCAAGCACACTCCGCTGGAAGGATCAAAAGGAGTAACAGAGAGCCCATAAACTGCACAGCACCTCTGCAGGTGTGCATTGTCAGGGTTAACACAATTCCCCCTGCATGTAAGACCTGCCTACTTCTTCCCACTACAACAGATGCTCTTCCCGCTTAGTATGATGGAGCCCTAATTGTACACGAGGCACTGTGTTAGGAAGGAGCCCTGGCGGTGCAGTGGTTAAGCGTTTGACTGCTAACTAAACGGGGGCAGTTCTACCCCACTAGCTACTCTGTGGGAGCAAAGACTTAGTGATCTGCTCCCATGAAGATTACACCCTAGAACACCATACGGCGCAGCTCTACTTGTCACATGAGGTTGCTCTGAGTCAGAATGCACTCGATAGTACATAATAACACTGTGCAAGGTGAATAATGCCCAGGAAACACTTCCTGCTGTTTTTCATCCAGGAACACTTTTTGGTCACCAAGGTAATGCAAGGAATTGGGAGGAAGGTTTTTAACAGGAAGGATGACAGTAGGTCCTCTTGTGGTTGTAGTCGATGACTCTGACTCATGGTGACCTTTGGGAAACAGAACAAGCCCTTCCCAATCCTGAGTGTCTTCATCATCATTAGTATGTTTGCATCCGCTGCTGTGGCTGTCGTGTTAATCTGTCTCATTGAGAGTTTCCCTGGTTTTTGCCGACCATCTACTTTACCAAACCAGATGTCGTTTTTTCTAGTGATTGGTCTTTCCTGATGTTGTATTCAAAGTAAGCAAGAGGAAGTTTTGCCGTCCTTGCTTCTAATGAGCATTCTGGTTTTTTTTCTGCTCAGACGAGGGTCGGGAATTCTGACACATCCGCTGTTTTGGTTATTGCTGTGTGCCATGGAGTTTATTCTAACTCATAGCAACTCTGTAGGATGGAGGAGAATTGCCTCATAGGGTTTCCAAGGTTGTAATCTTTAGGGGAGCAGATCTCCAGGTCTTTTCTCCCACTGAGCCACTGGTAGGTTCAAACAATTGCCTTTTAGTTAGCAACTGGATGTTTAACCATTGTGAGACCAGGGCAATTCCAGATTTGTCTGTTGCTACTGTTGTCGCTACATGTAGTCTAATTGGTCCTGACTTACAGTGACAATGTACATATCAGAATGAAACATTGCCTGGTCTCCTGCACCAATGTAACCATCTTTGCATTGTTTGAGGCCACTGTCACAGCCACTGTGTCAACCCATCTCATCGAGGGTCTTCTTTTTTGATGACATCCTGCCTTACTGAGTACAATGTCCTTCTCCAGAGTCTGGTCCCTCCTGATAATGTGTCCAAAGTGTATGAGGTGAACTCTGGCCATCCTCCTTTCCAAGGAGCAGTCTGACAGTACTTCCAAGACAAATTTGTTCATTCTTCTAGCAGCCCATGGTAGGTACAATATTCTTTGCCAACACTGTAATGGATATTCATCAATTTTTCTTCAGTCTTCCTTATTCATTGTCCAGCTTTTGTATGCATATTAGACGACTGAAAATATCATGGCTTTGATTAAGTACACTAGTGTGTACTTAATCAAAGCCACGATATCCTCAAAGTCACATCTTTGCTTTTCAACACTTTAAAGAGATCTTTTGCAGCAGATTTGTCCAATGCAATACATTCTTTGATTTTTTGACTGCTGCTTCTGTGTGCATTCACTGTGGATCCAAGTAAAATAAAGTGCTTGACAATTTAAATAATTTCTCTGTTTCGCAAGATGTTGCTTATGCATCTAGTTGTGAGGATCTTTGTTTTCTTTTTATTAAGGCATAGTCCACACTGAAGACTGTAGTCTTTGATGTTCATCAGTGAATGTTCTAGACCTCTTCCATTTTAGCCAGCAGGGTTGTGTCACACAATTTGTTAGTGAGTCTTCCTTCAATCCTGATGCTGTATTCTTTTTGGTATAGTCTACCTCCCTTGATCATATGCTTAACATCCATATCGAGTAAGTATGGTGAAAGGTACAACCCTGGTGCACACCTTTCCTGACTTTTAAACCATGCAGTACGCCCTTGCTCTGGTTGAATGACTGCCTCCTGTCTAAATATGGCTTCTGCATGAGCACAGTTAAGTATTCTGGAATTCTCATAATGTTATCCATAATTTATTATGATCCACACATTCAAACTCATTTGCACAGTCAACAAAACACAGTAAAATATATCTTTCTGGTGTTCTCTGCTTTCAGCAAAGATCCATCTGACATCAGCAATGATAGCCCTCATTTCATGTCGTCTTCTGAACGCTACTTGAATTTCTGGCAGTTCCCTATCAGTGTACTACTGCCACTGTTTTTTAATTATCTTCAGCAAAATTTTACTTGTATGTGGTATTAATGATACTGTTTGCTAATTTCTGCACTCTACTGGATGATTGTTTTTGGGATGGACCCAAATACAGATTTCTCCCAGTTGATTGGCCAGGTAGCTGTCTTCCAACTTTCTTGACATAGACAAGTGAGCACTTCCAAGGTTGCATCTGTTTTTTAAAACATCTCTGTTGGTATTCTGTCAGTTGCTGGAGTCCTTCTTTTCACCAGTGCCTTTAGTGAAGCTTACACTTTTTCCTTAAATACTATCAGTTCTTGATTATGTGCTGCCTCTTGAAATAGTTAAACATCAACCAATTCTTTTTGGTATAGTTGCTCTGTATTCCTTCCATCTTCTTTCAACACTTCCTGTGTTGTTCAATATTTTGCCCATCCAAAGTCACAACTCAAAGATTGAATTTTTCTCCACTTCTTTCAGTTTGAGAATTGCAGAGCATGTTCTTCCCGTTTGGTTTTTGAAACTCCAGGGCTCTGCACATGTCATTATAATCTTTGTCTTC
The DNA here is from genome assembly GCA_028571685.1 of Heterohyrax brucei. Classification (NCBI taxonomy): domain Eukaryota; kingdom Metazoa; phylum Chordata; class Mammalia; order Hyracoidea; family Procaviidae; genus Heterohyrax; species Heterohyrax brucei. The sequence continues at coordinate 47,173,542 of CM053152.1, forward strand.
TTGAGACATCCTTTGAATCTTCTACTCAGCTGTTTTCATTATCTGTTGGTTTTGCTTTAGCTACTGTACATTCAAGTTTCAGAGTCTCTTCTGACATGCATCTTGATTTTTTCAATAGACTTGCTTTCTTCATGTATGATATCCTTGATGTCATCTCCAAAACTCATCTGGTCTTTAGTCATCAGTGTTCAATCCATCAAATCTATTCTTGAGATGGTCTCAAAATTCAGGTGGGATATGCTCAAGTTCATACTTTGGCTCTTGTGGGCTTGTTTTAATTTTCTTCAGCTTCAGTTTGAACTCGCATAGGAGCACCTGATGGTCTTCTGCAGTCTGTCCCTGGCCTTTTCTGACTGATGATGTTGAGCTTTTCCATCATCCCTTTTCACAAATATAGTTGATTTGATTCCTGTGTTTTCCATCTGGTGAGGTTCATGTGTTGTTGCTGAAAAAAGGTATTTGCAATGAATAAGTCATTGGTCTTGTATAATGTTATCAGGCAGTTTCCAGCACCTTTTCTATCACCAGACTATATTTTTCTAACCACTGATCTATCTTCATTTCCAACTTTTGCGTTCTAGTCACCAGTAATCATCAGTTCATCTTGATTGCATGTTTGATCAATTACAGATTGCAGAAGTTGGTAAAAATCTTTAGTTTCTCCGTCTTTAGTATTATGGTTGGTGTGTAAATTTGAATAATAGTTATAGTAACTCATCTTCCTTGTGGGCATATGGATATTATCCTATCATTAACAGCATTATACTTCAAGATAGATCTTGAAATGTTCTTTTTGACGATGCATGCAATGCCATTCCTCTTCAGTTTGTCATTTTCTTGCATAGTACGCCATGTGATTGTCCAATTCCAAATGGCCAATAGCAGTCCATTTCAGTTCACTAATGCCTAGGATATTGATCTTTATGTGTTCCATTTCATTTTTGATAACTTCCAATTTTCCTAGGTTAATACATTGTGCATTCCACATTCTGGTTATTAGTGGATGTTTGCAGCTGTTTCTTCTCATTTTGAGTCATGCCACATCTGCAAATGAATGTCTTGAAAGCTTTACCTATGTTGTTAAAGTTGACTCTAGTTTGAGGAGGCATCTCTTCTGCAGTTGTACCTTGAGTGACTTCCAACCTGAGAAGCTCACTTTCTGGTGCTGTATCACATAATGTTCTGCTGTTATCTGTAAGTTGCCCACTCCTCTTTTTTTTTTTTTTCCCACAGAAGTAGAATGCGAGGTCCTCCTTCCTAGTCTGTCTTAGTCTGCTGAAGCCTGTCCATCAAGGGTGACCCTGCAGGTAAATTTATTTGAAATACTGGTGGCATAGCTTCCATCACTGCAGTGATAGGCAAGCCACCACAATACAACAAACTGACAGATGTGTGGTGGTGACTGGTCTGTTGTCATTGTTATGTGCCATCAAATTGTTGCCAACTCATAGTGAGCCTATTGGAGAGAGCAGGACTGCCTCATAGGGTTTCCAAGGAGTGGCTGGTGGATTTGAACAGCGGAATTCCTGGCTAGCAGCTGACCTCTTAATCATTTAGCCATCAGGGTTCTGGTGACTGGTCTAGAAGTCCCCAGTTAAAGAAACATGACGCCGGGAGACACACCACCGGTTATTTTCCATTGATTTGTAACAGAGCCCTTGATGCATGTGACCTTGTTTCATCTACTTGGCAGGTGAGGATGCTGTGATCCTGACTCCTGAAGACATGTGGCCATCTAACTAGCCGTGTGACTCTGGGCGAACCAATTACGCTTCAGTCTCCTCAATCAGATAGTCTCCAAATACATTCCCTGATCCTTTGCTTCTTAGTCATGCAGGTGAGCCTCCTGATTTGAGCCTCCTGATTTAGGCCAGCTGGGGGAGGGAAATGCAAACACCAGAGGCAAACCTGAGCTCAAGAATACTTCCAAAGAAACGTGTCTGTTGCCTTCAAGTTCTTCCAACAAATTATACTTCAAACACACCAGGTGGCCAACTTTCTTAAGCAGAGAAGAGCCATTTGTCATTAGCTTCACACCATATATTGAAGTACTTAAAAATACCTCCTCTTCTTCCATCGCACCAAGCACCCCGCCCTACTTTCTCAAATCAGACTCTGGGCTCACTGAGATTTTAAAACGCAACTTGATTGAATCAGCAATGCCAGTCCTTGGATGTACAAGGTTCACTGGCATATATATATATATACACATATAAATTTGACTGGTGTCTATTTTACTGTTATGAGCAGATGATGTTCTTTGTTTATGAGAGAAATTAGGCCAAATCCAACATTTCCACAGATGGAGAAGCCTGAATTATTTATCAGAGGCTCATGAATTTGGTTCTGGCAAATGGCAGGGCTGAGGGCGGCTGATTTGTGTTTCACTGTTGGAACAGCTTGATCCCAGCAGGTCCTGGGCCTTCCTGACTTGGTACTGGGCCTGGCAGGGGTCCCCAGGGCTGGCTCTGGGCAGAAGGAAGGTGGTGGCAACCCTTTCTTACTGCTTGTGCTGAGCTCCACCGGTTCCCAGAAAGGCATTGGATAGAGGCTTAGCTGGCTTCTTAGGATGCTTCAGACTTCACTGTGACCCCTGCTCAACCCCTCAATACTGCAGGTAGGGGGTCTTCTTCACTCAGAGAAGGAATTGGTAGAAATGGATAAGATACTACTGCAACTTCCCTTTACCCAACAGGTCACTCTTTACTTTAAAATTTATGGCAAAGTCAGTGGGTGATACCTTTTGTGAAGTTGGCTGTGTAGCAGTTCAGTATGTGATGCACTGTGAGCACCTACAGTCTTGGGCTCTTGTCAGGCACAGCAGCATCACGGAAGAAGAATAAGCTCCCCACTTGTAAGGGAAGGACTTAGGAAAGTGCCTTTCAGAGAGGGACCCTGGCCTGTCTGATGCACAGGTGCAGCCTCAACGGGTCTGTCAGCAGAGGTTTGCACGTTGCTGTGATGAGGCACAGGTTTCCACAGAGGGCCCGCAGCTTAGGAAGAGGAGCCTGAAAATCTCCTTCCAAGGGTCAGCCAGTGAAAACTCTGGGGGTCACAACTGAACATGGCCTGGTGGACAACCAGCCTTGGGGTGCTGCAAGACCATGAGGAATTTCCTTCCACTGTGCATAGGGGTCTCCCTGAGTTTGAGCTGACTCAACGGCAGTAGCACCACCATGGCTGAGGGCTGACTACAGGTTCTGTCCATGCGTGAATTCATTTAGTCCTCATAAGCACCCTAGGAGACAGTTCTGTAGACAACGAACTCAAGTTAAGGAATGGTAAGGTTGTCTAAGAGCTCCCAGCTGGGGAGCAACAGAGCCAACCTCAGGCCCCACACAGTGTGAATTCAGGGGTTCCTGGACGCCAGCCATGGGCCAGAGAGCCAGCAGTCTTTATGGTGCTTGTAGTTGAGGAGGGTGATGGGGGAGAAGACCTCCATCGTCCTTCCTCTAGCCTCCAAAATTGGTCTGGACTCAGTACATCAGAGGTCCCTGCAGTGTCTGAGGTAGAACCTCGTTGGGCAGATGGAACCTGGGTGCTGTAACTTCGTACCAATGACACTCATCTTCCTAGAGCTGAGGCAGTATGACCCTGGGTTTGAAGTGACCCTAAGGAGGCCTCTACTAGACCCCAGGTCTTCCTGTCTGTTCTGGTGTGTCATTCACTAGGACAAATTACTGTATTTCTCTGGGTCTTGGGCTCTTTCACCCAGTCTCTGGAAGTCTGCACTCTGTGTCTCTAGACCTCCTTATGTTTTTATTCTAGGCAACTGTTCCATGCAGCCAGGGCCACCTGGAGGGCTCAGCCCCTCTCTGCTGAGCCTGCAGAGCAAATGATTGGGTGGCAATGAGCAAGGAGGGTGCTGAGAAGAGTCTTTTAAGTGTTTGGTTTGAACCATTTTAATTTGCATTCAAGTTTAATTACCATCTATCGGTAAGGTTGCCCACGTGGGATGAGATGCATTTGGGCCCCAAGGATGCTGGATCCTGCTTTTATATCCTTCTTCCACTGGACCTGCTTGGAGCCTCTGCCAGAGCCTCTTGGATAGTGGTTTACTCTTTCCCCCTCCTCGAGGGGTTTCAGGATCACATGGGCTCTCACAGCTGCCCCTTCTCAGACCTTTCCCACTCTGGGTTCACAGGATCCCCAGTCATTCTCTCCTGTCCTGAGTGGTAGGTAGACACCTTCTTGATCCTGCTAGCTTGGAGGTGGCATATGGGTTGTATGTACGGTGGAGGGATTAGGGGAAGGAGGAGTGCTTTGTCATGTTGCAGCCAACAGCAAAGGTAGAATGGGGAAGGTAAAGAGAAGAGACAATAAAGAGTTAAAAAAAAGAAAAAGTTCAAACCAAATTGAACTTCTAATATTCAAAATAGTCTTCTTCTTAACAGAACTCCTCCCTCTGTTCTCAAAGCTATTTATTGTCTAGTCATTTCTGACTCACAGCCAACTCCTATGTGTCAGAGTATAACTGTGCTCTGTGAGATTTTCAGTGTTGGGTTTTCTCAGAAATAGATTGCCAGGCCTTTCTTCTGAAGTGCCTCATTAGCAGCCAAGTGGGCTAACCTTATGTACCACCCATCTCCTTCACCAGGGGCTGTTCCTTCTCCTCTGGGCACCCTTGTGTCTTCGGCTACCTACCAAATCTGGACCCTCTTTAAGGCCCATGTCACAATTCTTTGGGGCCCTCCTGGGCTGCTCCACTGCTCACAACTGTAATCTGACCTCTCCAGGGCCCTGCACACACTCAGGCTTGGAGGCAGCTAGAGAGACGGGTGAGAGCCATCCAGCGGGAAGGGACGGGGTGGAGAAAGATCCTCAGACCAAGACAGAGAGCTGACAGGAGACACGGAGAGGAGGAGGAAGAGGCAAAGAGAGAGGAGGGCAGGTGAAGGGGGGAGGGGGGTGATGGAACCAGCCGTGTTTACTGGACTAAATACAGTCCCGGGACAGCAAATAATTCAGGCCTGAGTCAGCAAGTTTCACCCACAATTTCTTAAGCATCTGTCAGGCCACTGCCTCCCCCGCCCCCCACCGAGAGAGGAGCAGCCACTTCAAAGGGAGCCAGAGCGAAAGCCTCATTTAGCAAATGAGGGGAATGTTTAAAAATAACACGCAGGAGTCACCCTCCATGAAGACGGAGTCCACCCCCTCGCCTGCTGCTCTCCATCTACCACCCCTCCCCCAGTTCGGTGAGGCCCTCAGGAAGGGCTGGGAACACAACCATTGGCGGGAGGGATGAGGTGAAGTGCTTTTGTGCGAGGCTATGTGATGTGACAATGTGACAGGTGGAGGGTCACGTGTGCTGCGTAGTGTGTGGCGGTGTAAGGGGTGAGGCCTAGCCTGTGTGCACTTGAGCGTGTAGGCCGTCCTCTAGAGGGACAGGGCTGTGACAGGGTGACAGTGTGGGTGGAATGACATATGCTATGGTGTGTGAGTGACACATGTCAGTGTTTCTGGAAGTCCATTTAGATGATGTGTGGTAGATTCTGTTCGTGTGTGCGAGAAAGACAGAGAGACACAATGGCAGGGATCAAAGCACACATACACTCTGAAGAAACAGGCTGTCAGCCCTCCCCTGAGACAGTCTAGCTATGCAGCTTTTCCCAAGTTTGGCCCCAGTTTCCATGTCCTGTTCCCAGAGTCTCCTTCCTCAGTCTGTCCCCTGACTACCAGGTCCAATGACTGGCCTTGTCCTAGCCTTACTCTGCCACGAGGCCATCGATCCAGGAGGTAGAATCCTAGCCTGGTAGCCAGGCTGGTTCAGAGCCAATGTCTTGCATCTGCACTAGGCTCTTGGCCACTCTCCACTGGTTTCTTATCCCCTCTCAGGCCTGGCCAGGCCTTTCCACACCTCATCTATTTACTCTTTACAACAGCCCCTGAGCAGGTAACACGAATCCCATTTCAGAATCCCACAGCTGTAAGAAGACACGGCTTGCGCCTGTGGTCACACCACTGGAGCCCCTGTGCCTGCTCAGCTCGGGCCTGTTGCACTCATCCCAGGAGAAGCGCACGGTCTCAGTCATGTTGTAAAAGTTCTGCTCCTTTACTAAGCTATCCATTCTCGAAGGCAACTCTTCAGACAAGAATTGGACTAGACTCTAAGACATAAAATGATACTGGCGAAGAGTATGCTTCTTGGCTTAAGTAGATACAAGAGGCTAACTTGGCAGCCCTTGTCCAGAGGTGAGATGAGAGGGACAGGAGCTGGCTGAATGGACATGAGAAATATAAGGTGGAAAGGAGAAGTGTGCTGTCACAAGCTGAGGAGAGCAGCTGGAGTTACACAGCTTTGTATGCATAATTTTTTTTTAATGACAAATTGACTTGGATTATAAGCTTTCACTTAAATGACAATAATATATGTATATTTTAAAAGTATTTATTTCTGTTCTCCCCATTACACCTTTTGGAAGAGGAGCCTCCCTTTCTTCAAAGAACTCATCTTGAGGCTGCTATAATCAGGGCACCCTCGGCATCATTTGTGTTTTCCTTTTCAGATGAACGGTATTAACTCCACGCTATAGGTTGATCTGTATCCCCAAAAAGTATGCTCAAGTCTTGCTCCCTGTAGTCATGAACATTACCTAATTCAGAAGTAGTCTTTGCAGATGAAATTATTTAAGATGAGGTCATTCTGGAGTGTGGTGAGCCCTTATCCACTGTGACTCGTATTCTTATAAAAAGCTAAGAGATGAGGGCAGAGAGAAGCTGGCCATGTGAAGAAGGAAGCAGAGACTGAAGTGTGGAGGCCACAAGCCAAGGAACAGTTGTGGGCTTCTGTGACACCAGAAGTAGGAAGAGGTAACCAAGGAACTTCCTTAGAGCCTTCAGAGAGACCAGGGCCCAGATGACATCCAAGATCTGGACTCCTAATCTCCAGAAGTGTGACAGAATAAATTTCTGTTGTTTTAAGCTCCCTAGTTTGTGGAATTTTGTTATAGGAGACCTAGGAAATTTGCATACTGACAAGGAGATGGCATGGGTCTTCGGGAGGAGAGACAGGAAGGAAACATGGCAAAAGTATAGACCCTAGACCCTGCCTGATGAGGTCTTTGCAGCACCAGGACTGGAGGGCACCAGGGGAGGGGGCCCTGGGTGGCAGGTGTACATACACTTGGATTCCCAGGGCCCTCCTGGAGTCCTGGGACCTTTCACGAGTGGATGTCTGGGCGTGGACTTTTCCCCAGCCAGCCTGGCTCAAGCTGCTCAATGCTTGCACCCCGTGTGGTCATTTTAGGGTTCTTGGCGAGCTTCGTGCACAGAGGGCTGCACAGTTTATGCGCTGAGGCCGGCGAGGGGATTCAGCTGCCCCGTAGGAGGCCCCCAGTAGTCTGCCCTAGCGGCTCACATTCCACCATGACTTTTTAATTTTTTTGATTAAGCACTAGCCATCCCTTGCATCATGCTTTTTCTTGCTTCAGCAATTTTATTTCTTTGGTTTCTCCCTCTGAAAAGTCCTTTCTCTGTGTTCCCCCCAATAGACCCTCCTTGTAAGATGTCCCCAGACCCCCAGCCCTTGCATTAGCCTTTCAGCCTGGGGCTTTGTCTCTGCTCTGGCCTGGCTGGACCTGTGTACAAGTCAGGCCTCACACCTCCCCCGATCCTTTGACTCAGAGTCCTGGTGGTATAGTGGTTAAATGCTGGGCTGTTAACCAGAAGATCAGCAGTCCTAACCCACCAACTGCTCCAGGAGAGAAAGATGTGGCAGCTGGCTTCTGGAAAAGCTTACAGCTTTGTAAACTCTATAGTGTGCTGTAGGGTTCCTGTGAGTTTCAACTGACTCAACAGCAAAGTGCTCCTCACAGAATATATGTTCCAGACATTTCTTTTCCTTCACCATCCTGTTGTTTCCACTATTAGCTGAATTGTCGGGTCATTTTACAGTGTTGTCTGCTGGTCCCCAGGGTTCGGGTCTCCTTGTGTGAGGAGTTTCCTCAGAGATCATCGTGTCCCCCCCAACCTCCTCCTCCTGCTCCTGCTGGTTCAGTAATTCGCACACAGGACCCATGCAACCTCCAGGCCAGGGCACCCACTCAGCAGGCCCCCCCATCACTTCTGGGGGGTGGTGCCGGGGGGGATGGGGGGGTGGGGGGTGTAAGGAGGCTGAGTCCTTTCCGTGAGACAACCAAACCAGTTCCTGTCTTTACTCTTCCCCTGAAGGGGGCTCCACTCGGTAGGACAGAGACCTTGGCACCTATCTCTGTGTTTCAAAAGGCAGGGTGGGCCGTTCTTTTTAGGGTGATATTTTTTACTTCACCCACAAATAGAGCTCAAGAGGGTAATGTTAGTGGGGGGTCCCTAAGATTACTTTCAGTTCGGGGAGGCTGTGGTTACATCCTGTCCCTGTAAAAGGCAGAGAGAGTTCTAGTTCTCCAGCCATAGAGGAAAGAGCATGACGGGCAACAGCTTAGGAGGAAGCCTGAGAGACACTGCCTGTGTGAGGGCCAAGTTCTCCTGAAATACTAACGAACGTCCCGCCTTCCTCAAACTCCTATCAGTCCTCCCCTTCACACATCATCTCCATCACTTTCGGCCAGGCTCTGGGTGGGGTGGGGGTTGGGGGACAAGTCTGGTCCCCCTCCAGCAGGAGTGGAAAAATCCATCATGCACCTAACATATATTTTAAAATAACTTACATGCAGAACACCCCCACGCTCCCATTTCTGTGTCTCAGATCTGATTATCTGCAGCTCTCTCTCTCTCTCTTTTTTAATAAAAAATTGCTATAAATCTGTTTGTCACAGAAGATATAAGACGCAGGTTCACTGGAGAAACTGCCTTACTGAGTTGTTTTGTAGGTTGCTTGGTGCTCTGCTCTGTTTTTTTATTTTTTTAATTCCCCTACAGCTCAAACTGAATTTCAAAGAAGATGAGGAGTAAAGGAAAGCTGTCCCTGGTGGGCACTAAAGGAGAGAAAGAAGTTAGCAAGTGTGAAAATGTCCATCCTATCTCTACCACTGAGTCCAGCTCACACCTCTGCCCCACACCTAGTCAGGGTTTGTGGAGTAGGACACAGGAAGGAAAGGAGATACCCCACCATAAGCCCATATGACAGCTCACCCAAAGGCCAATTTGTATTAGAAAAAGTCCTGAACTCGACTTTTGCCTTCCACATACCTTCCCTATTCATTTGTCCTGGGCCGCTCATCATGTGCCAGGTTGGGCCTCTTGGGAATGGAGGGAGTGGGGATGGGCTGCTGGATGGTGCAGGAACTTTGTCAATGGGACCACGAAATATCTACATGATAAATGATACACAGATAACAGCTTGGAAGGAAGGCCGGTGTTTGCTGGGAAATTGTCTTAACATATCTGACTCATTTGTTACAAGGGCCATGATCATGGGCCAAGGTTTAAGAAAGAAGAGCACTAATGTTACATGGGATTACAGCCCTTTTGAGGGTGGGGTCCTCTAGGCCCTGTGTGTAGTAGGTGTTCAACAGATGACTCTCACAGAATGCAGGTTGGTTAGGGAAGGTGCAAGGTGTGCCTCCTGAGGAGAGGAGAAGAAAAGTGTCATTCAGGAAACAGGAAAGGGGGAATCAGAAGTGTGCCTGTTTGAAGGAGACTAATCTGAAAAAAAAAAACTGGGAGCAATGTCCATCTATCTGTCCATCTATCCATCTGTCCATCCATCCATCCGTGCATCCGTGCATCCATCCGTGCATCCGTGCATCCATCTAGTATTCATCTACCTACCTGCACATCCATCTACCTAACCATCCATCCATCCACCTACCAGTGTCTCCATGCATGCATCCACACACTCATCCATGCATCCATCCATTATTCATCTACCTACCTGCACATCCATCCATCCATCCACCCATCCACCCATCCACCCATCCACCCATCCACCCATCCACCCATCCACCCATCCACCCATCCACCCATCCACCCATCCACCCATCCACCCATCCACCCATCCACCCATCCACCCATCCACCCATCCACCCATCCACCCATCCATCCATCCAGAGGTGGGTTGTCAAGCCTCACTTACGGGAGAGGGCATTGTTTAGTGAGAATAACAGGAAGCTTAGGGTCAGATAGATCTGTCATTTTCTATTCTTTGAACCTGGGACAGTTTCCTTATAACTCCGTGTCTCAGTTTCCATACTTGCAAGATTGGGATGATGATGCTGTCTTCAGAGTTGCTATGGGGATTAGAGGCACTAGCACTTGTGAAGCTGGGCACATGGGGACTGTCAGGAGATATCATCACCTTCAACATTAATCCAGGGAGGGGCCATTGGATGCTTCCTCTACTTCCTCCAGGGTCGTTTTAAGAGCAGGGCTGGAGATTTTGCCAGTGTAGCATGAATGAGCAAGATGTAGTGCCTTCCTGTCCATTCCACACTCCTCTTACCTCGTGGGCTGCTGGTGGAGGAGATGTATTTTATTTGTATCATATAAAGTCCAGTAGTGGGGCAGCTTGTGAATCACAGAATAAAACAAAAGAATGGATACCAGATAAGTACATACAAACGTGTGTGTGTGCTTGTGTGTACAGATATATATGTATGTGTCTACACATACACATGCACCTGCATGCACACATTTATTGGGGTTTTCAGGTCCACTACTGTTATTAATCTGGTTTAAAGCCTGCAGCCTGGTTTAATATATTAAGTGAAATGGCAAGTCTTTATCCCTCATTCCCTCCTCCTGCTCCGTACCTTCTGTCTGCTCTCCAGGACAACACCATGCACATGCCATATTAGATTCCATTTTGGTCCTGTTCTGATAAGCAGGAGATTAAATAATGAATGAGATTCCCATTAGCTCAAAAAAAATTTTTTTTGGCATATTTCAGGCAACCTTTTCCCTTTTTAATCAAATCAGCTCTGTACCGCAGAATATTTTTACACTGATTTCAAAGAAAAGGATTTTTTAAAAGGACTGGTTAAACTGACATCCTGTGGGTACTGAAACCTGGGCCTGGACAGAAGGACTATCAGAGAGGAGAAGTGGTTGTCGTGGGCAGGAGGGCAGAAAGTAGAATTTGGAAAAGATCCAATCTCTGGAAGGTTACCTCCATCCATCCTTCTCTCACTACCTGATTCCTTTCCTGTCTCCCATTTCAGGGTCTTCTGCTCTTAGACTAATGAGCTTGGGGAGAAACGTGTTCCTCTGTTCATACTACTAAGCAGGACTGCTTATTAAAATGTCATCCCATCCATGATGAGAATTATTTGCAAGGTGCTGCTGTCCTTCAGGAAGCCACCATAGTTGAGCTGAGGTCATGCTTTCTCTTACAAGCTGCATGAGCCTTGTAGTACCCTTTCAGAGGACTGTACCAGGGAGCCAACACCCAGTTTCTGAGGAACACAAATGTTGTCGTTCCTGGGCACTCCCTATCCATGCAAGTTTGCTACTCTTTCACCTTTATTTAACGTGTTCTCAGCGGAAAAATCACAGCCAGTCGTCTTTTAGGGTGTTGGTGGCAAGAGGAGGAGGCTTGGAGATCCCATACAGGTTTTGGCAAATGTGAAGGCTCCCTTTGCAGCTTTGCTTCATGACTTTTCCTGTTTCTTGGATGTGGAGGCAGAGTTTGGAAAATCCAAGTGCTGGGTTGACTGCCCAGTTGGCCCTTAGAATTTCCACAGCTCCTCACTCTGTTGAGAGCCCGTTACACAAACACTCCCAACACTTGCCACAGGAAGGTCCAGAACATCAAGTCAGGTGTCATTATCACCATTTAAGGGATGAGGAGACTGCGGCTCAGCACACCTCAGCCACCGTGCCCAGGCCATAGTTAATAGTGGAGCTGGATTCAGGATCGGGCTGAACCTGGGGCACACCTGCCCAACAATATATGGCTGAATACCACAGGCTGTTGTTGTTAGCTGCTGTCGAGGCAGTTCTGGCTTACAGAGACCCTACAGGACAGAGCTGAGCTGGCCCGAGGGTTTCCAAAGAGTGGCTGGTGGTTCTAAATTGCCGACCTTTTGGTTAGCCGCTGAGCTCTTAGTCACTGCACCAACAGGTCCCATAGCCTAGCTAGTAAAAATGCAAAGGCCTCTGTTGCTTCCTGCTCCAGGGTGTAGAAGGGTCTCCTGTCGCCCAGGCTGGCATGAACTGCGTTGAGGACAGCTGGGGACCTGATTAGGCTGCAGCAGAGGGCTGGGACAAGAGCGGTCTGTGAGCCACAGGAGTGGCATCCTAGGTCATTAGTGCTCTGTGTACTGCACAGCCCCCTCTCCAGGCAGCAGGTAAGAGGGGCTGTCCAACTCACCAGAGAACCCAGTGGCACCCAGTGGGGTTGACTAAATGACTCTAAACACAGACTGAGAGAGGCTGGGACTGAGGCTGTCGTGCTGGCTTGCCTCGGATACCTGAAGGGCGATCATGCAGAAGAAATCTGGAGCCTGACCTACATACCGCATGTGCCGGGCAACGTGGCTTTCCACGGCGATTTGATTTCCCACATGAACAAATACTTTCCCACTAGTTTTCAGAGAGGTCTGGACCAGAACCAGGATAGGGTTGGCACTACTTGCCCCCCTGGCTGACTGCTCTGGCTTGGCAGGGAGCCTTCTCTGAGAACTGGGTGTGGGCAGTGGGGGGACTCCCTCCAGATGTGATGCACTGATCCTCACCAAGGGACAAACAGGCTCCTGGAGGGGACTGACAGAATGTTGTAGCTGGGAGGAATGTTCCAGGAGAAGGGACAGACATTCCCTGTGTGAGAAGAGGCCTGTGTTTGGTTCACCACTTACTAGAAGCAAGGTCTTTATACTGAGCTGAAATCTGTCTTGTCATTCCTCGATACCCCAGCCCCTGTGGCTGGCTGGCATTCAGGGTATCCAGAAGTCACTCTCTAATACCCTAAAAAAGGGATGAGGCTGACCTAGCTTTGAAGTTCAGAAAACCTGGGGTGAAACTACATTGGAAAGGGCTGGGAAGCATGGGCAAAGCAGAGCATGTGTGGACACAGCCTGGGTAGTGCTGTCCTCCCAGCCTCAAGGTTCCCAACCCCAGTCAGCCCAGAGCCCGTGACAGAGAGAAGGAGGCGAGAGCTGATGGGGACGGGGGGAGGGGGTCGCGGAAGTAGTGGGAACTTGGAGTCTACATGTGGATCCACCACAAGAGATGTGACTCAGTTTCCAGATAGGTTTCTTGGTCTGCTCTGTTCAGGCTCAACTACCCTCCGTAGTGAGTTTCCTCAGGGCATGTAAAGACAGTATTTTCTTTACAAAGTGACCTTTCACCCATGAGGACATGCACATGGGGTAAAGCAAGGTGTTCAAGCCTAGCCGCAAAGTCGTTCTCTGTCTGAGATTGGGTGGGTTGCTGATACCAGGGACAAGAAATGCCAATGAGAAGGATGGAGGCAGCACCATTCTCAGGTGCTGACTGGGCAGAGCGGCTGCCCCTCCCAGGCAGATGTGCGTGAGGTCCTCAGGGGATCACGACATGTGAAGGACAGAAAGAGGAGATAAGAGGAGAGCACCGTAGATGCACCCCCTGCCGCCCCAGCAGCCCAGGCTTACACAATCTCTGGCTCCTGTTCCAGGTCCAATTAATCTACTCTCCCCCCTGTCTCCTTCCTTCTCCCGCTCCTGAAGACAAGGAAAGGAGAGTGTGCCCTTTTGGCTGATGCCTCTGCTGAATTATTTGAGAGACAAGGTTTTAAATGGATGTTTAAAGGGCCAGAGGCCCAGGCCTCTGTTCCTGGAGCATGAGGTTTGGGGCTGGAGGCACAGTGGGCAGCCCCTGTACTCCCAGGACCTGAGGATGACAAACCTAAGCCAGGGGTCTGACATCACACCTATGTGCTGCTGTGTACTGTAGGTGGTGCCAATGTTTGGCAATCATCTACTAAATGACAGTTTGTTGGTTTGAATCTGCTCTGAGGTGCCATGGCAGAAAGGCCTGGTGATCTGCTTCCATAAAGATTATAGACAAGAAAATCCTATGGAGCAGTTAGTCTACCTTTAACACATGGAGTTGCTGTGAGTCAGCATCAACATGAGAGCAACTTTTCTCCCCCCCAGGTGTGCTGGTGTGAGCTGTGCCTAAGTACCCAGGCTCATTCCCAGTTTGGGTGTAGTGTGTGTGTCGGGGGCGGGTGTTGGGAGGTATGAATGCGGTGTGTGGAACTCTGTATGTGCCTAGCAAAGTCATCTGGTGTGTGTCTGTGTATATATGTGTGTGTGTGTGTGTGCATGGCTGAGTGAATCAGCGTGTTCATAGGCTAGCTGCCTACCCTCTTACACGTGCAGAGGCAAGGAGAGGACCTGAGGGGCCCAGAGCTGGGCAGGTGCAGTGGAAGCCCCAGACAGGGCTTTGTGCCCCAGTTTCCAACTGGTCTTCAGGGTGCTGCTTCTTGCTCATTGAATTCTACTTCTACTAATTCCAGAGAAGGAGAGGAGTTGCTTTCCCAGAGACAGAGGCCAAATAGCCTGAGTTTTAAGAGAAGAGTCTTGAAATTTACAGTGAGTTCAGAAATCTAGAAGAGGGAAAGATTCTCTCTATGTGTGTGAGACAGCTCTGGGTTTGTGTGGGTATATACCTTCTTTCTTGCTATCACCTCTACAGTCCTTAGTCCAGAGCCGGATTCTTGTCAACTTCTGATAGATGACAGGATGGATGGATGGATGACAGAAGTCATTTCTTCTATCACACCGCTCACTTTGTATGTGACTGCATGTGTAAGACTGTGTGAGTTGGAGAGAAACTGATATAACCTTACTCCTTGGTACTTGGTCTCTGATTTCTTGGGGTGGGGAAGGGGGATGTGAGGCAGGTAGGAAGGAGAATAGAGGTCCAGCTGTGGCCAAACCATCTCAAGGAGACCAGGCCATGGGACAACTTTTCCATCAGAAACTCTGCTGTTCCGTCTTTCTCTCCATAACCCCTCCTGTGAGTGAAGAACTTAAGACACCTAAAATCTTACCTGCAAACAGCTAAGCACTCAACTGTTAGCCAGAAGGTTGGCAGTTCCAACCCACCCAGAGGACCCTTAGAAAACAGGCCCAATAATCTGCTTCCGAAAGGTCACAGCCTTGAAACCCTATGAGATCAGTTCTGATCTGTACATGCAGGGTTGCCATGAGTTGACATCAATTTGATGGCAACTAACAATAACAAAACTGTACTGAATTCAGTGAGTGCATCTAAATAGAAGGTTTTTGAAACTCAAGGGAACAGCAAATCCCCAAGCAATGCTCTCCCCAGGGGTCAGAGGTGAGCAGCCCATTAGCAGCTTATGGAGTGGCCAGTGTGAGGGAACTGGCGAGTCAGGGCTAGACAAGAACGTCAGTCAGCTCCTTGCTCCCCAGTCCAGGGCCCTCAAGGGTTAGTTCAGGTGTGGAAATTGTGACTCACTCCCTGCTAAAAGCTCTGCTCAGGATTCCTTGTCAGCTGCTGTCTCCTCCCACAGGAGGATAACCGTGAGTTCCAGACACCTGGCGTCACATTAGAGGAGCTACCTTCCTGTCCATCTCCTCCATGGAGCATGTCCTGAACACTGAGCACCCCCTTCTCTGCTGTGTATTAGTTTTCTTTTAATCCACATACTCATTCATTGATTCATTCCCATACTACTAATCAACTATATGTATGCTGCCAGCCAAGTGCTGGAGGATAAAAAAGAGAAAACTACATAAAACCAATGAATTGGCTTGCAGGATTTCAATGCTGTGCCATACAAGTCATCCATCAGACATTTACTGAGTACCTACTGTGTGCTAGCTGCTGAGGGTCCATTATTAGATAAGACAGATACAGCACCTTTTTTCACAGCCTGATGGAAAAAATCATTAGCAGCACGGTTATAAACTGGAGATTATGGTGTTTGGTGATCCAGTAGGAGTGGCTGCAGCAGACAGAGGACCCCAGGCTGGAGTTCACGGAGACACACGTTTTATCACCCCCATTAGAGTGGAAACTTTGGGTGCAGTGGGAGCATGTTTCTTCTTGCCATCACCTCCACAGGAGTCCCTGGGTGGTGCTAGTGGTTAAGCACTGAACTACTAAGCAAAGGGTGGCGGTTCAAACCTACCCAGAGGCACCTCAGAAAAAAGGGTCTAGCAATCTGCTTCTGAGTGGTCGCAGCCTTGAAAATCCAGTCCGGCCTTGTGCATTTGCATCCACCATGAGTCAGAACTGACTTGGTGACACCTAACAATACGACAGTATCGTCTCCAGAGCCCACAGTCCAAGGCTCATTCTCACAGAACAGCAGTGGACAGATGGATAGGGGGTGGGTGGATAGAAGGTCGCCACTTCTATCACACTGCTCTCTGAGATTTGGAGACATGAGAGGGGCAACTGGGTCAGAACTCCATGTTGAACGGTAGCAGTGTCACTCATCCCAGGCCATGGGGGCTGGGTGAAGGGGCTCCCCTCCCAGCCCAGGCTGTGCACACACATTATTGGCTCGCTCCTCAATCATGCCTTTTCCAGCTAGCTGCTCCTGTCACAGCACATCTTGTTAGCCCTGGAGGCTCAATGAAATGGAAATTCATGTTTAAATTTAAAAACAACATATTGACCCTGGGAGCCAGCGATGTCTACATTTTTAATAACTTACTCAGAAATGAAGGCTTGGGTGAGCGTGCATGTTTCTTCGTGTCTGGGTGTGTGTGTGTGTGTCCAGGCATATGTGGGCATGTGTATTTTAGGGGCTACGTTTCTGAATTTCTGTGGGTACGCGGGCTGTCTGTAGGTTTGTTCACCTGTGCCAGTGACATCTTCGTGCAGGTGGTCCTGGACTGTCAGCATTTGTCTCTGGAGTGTTTCAGTTTGCAGTTCAAATTGTGCAAGGGTACGTGATGGGTGTGTCAGAAAGATTTTGTTTGGCTTGGGTGTATTGTACAGAGGGGCTGAACACAGGTAGGCACAATTGAGGAAACAACAACATTTTTGCTCCCATTGCTCCACGGCTCCGCCACTCCTGGGACATTTGCTCCAGGAGTCTCCCCATTCTGCATTTCGTCTTTAGTCAGGATTCTCAAGCCAGACAACTCCATGGGCCAGCTGTGGGAACAATCCTAGCCAACTAAGACTGGCAAGGTCCTCCCCAAACCCTCCATATGTCTTCAATCTCTTGGCAGAATTAGTATTAACCCCCTGAGACAAATGCTTCCTTCCAAGTTTCCCAGTTTCCCAGAATCCCATTTCGTCTCTTTAAGGAGCCCTCTGGTGTGGAGGAAGAACAATCCTGTCTGGAGAACCAGGATCTGGTCTTACCTCCAGCCACAATGGAGTCTGCCTGACTTTGTTCACCATCTGCCCCTCAGACCTCCTTTGTAGGGTGAGGAGCCACATTAAGGCCTCCAGAAGCCCCTTCCTAGTGATATTACAGTCCCCACTCTCTAAGCCAGTCTGAGCACTGCTATTCTCTTCCAAACACACTCAGCACCGAGTCGTTGACACGTCCCCTTCTCCTCCTTAGCCTGCTGCAGCAGAATAGGCCCTGAGACTGCATGCGTGGCAGGGACTTCCCAGACACTGGCTAGCTGATGGAAACTGTGTAATGCCAGTTTCAAGTTTCTAATTTTTCCATCCACTCATTCACCCACCCTCGCATCCATCCATTTATCCATCCATCCATCTATCCATCCATCCATCCACCCACCCATCAGTAGATTCAATCTGTAAACACTTCTTTCTTCCTTACCATACTCAAACATGTAGGAGACAGCTTTCATTCCTGAAATGCTTGCAGCCTACCAGGAAAGATCGTGGGTAGTGAAGAAGAGTGTGAGAGGGCCAGCGCTGTCTGCAGAGAATGTGGAAGAAGAGAGAACGTGTCTGACAGGCAGGATTGGGAAGGACTTCATGAGGGAGGTGGCGGGCAAACGGAACCCAGGGGCCCGCAAGGGCCACTAGGTAGAAGAAGGAAACAAGGAGGGTGAGAGGGCACATTAGGAGCTCTCCTGGCACGGGTATGTGAAAGGCACTCTTAGAGAAGAGCAAGCCACCTGACTTGGGTGGGACGCAGGGAACCAGTGGGGTCAGTGGTGGAGAAAATCCAGCACAGCTGCTCATCAGTGGCCTGGAACACTTTCTTCCCCATCACCTTGGTGTTTCTGCCATTACCTCCAGGAGAAAAGCAGGGAGGCACTGTCATTTCCCTTTCAGAGATAGGAAACTTGGCCCGGGATGGTTGAGTGTCTGGCCAAAAGTCACACAGCAGATTTGTGGCGAAGTAGGGACCATGACCTGTCTCTGGACTCCTTAACCTGGAATCTTCTTCCCCAGTGAGGGGACACAGAGCCAATCCAGAAAGTTTTTTAAAAGTTTTATTTTTTAAAGTCCAAGGGAAATGGGAAAGGATCTGCAAGCACTTTGTTTCTATTACCTATTGAAATTTGACATAATGCCTCGGCAGTTCCCCCTTAATATTCTGCTGTATGGGAAGCCTGACGCCTTCCACCATCGGATGTGACAGGTTGGGAAGATTAAAAAGAGGAGCTAAACTAGCAGCAGTTGGAGATGAGGAAAAGTAGTACGTTTATGAATAATTTCAGCTGAATCCTCACAACACGACACTCCCTGGACAGAACACATTCATTATCTTATTCACCACGACTACTGCAATATTAGTGATTTGTTACCGAATCAATTATTAATTCATACAGGAGAACGAGGCTCTGTCATTTAACTCTTCTCTGTACCTTGGGCCCCGGGTGAGGTGAGGAGGGGGGAAGTAACCAGATTTAACTTCCATTCCTTGTTTAGTCTCTGCCAGAATGTGGAAGCCAGCAAAGTGTGGTAGTAACTGGGTGAGTGAGAGGTCTGATGGGGGGATGTCTCATGCTTCTCAGAGCCCTTACCTGAAACCATGGACACCCAACATGCCAGGATGCAAAGTCCAGCAGTCTATTCAGACAGCTGAGGCAATTTGTCCATCCATCCATCCATCCATCCACCCATCCATCTAATCTATTTCCTGCCATTTGTGGTACCAGACTCAAACAATATTTGCTCTCACCTATAATCTACCTTCCTCTGACAACCCACGCAAATCCTCCCAACTGTCAGCCCAGCTCAATTCTTCCACCTACTTCTCCAGTTACCCAGATCCTATCCTGGAACTTCCAGCCTTAGTTGGAGGCGGATGCACACCTGGTTGGCACACAGTTTTCATGTGAATGTCTTGTCTCTTTAGCCCAAGTTTCTCCAAAGTATGAACCACATGCTTCACATCACCTGGTCTGCTCCTTAAAATAGAAGATTCTAGAGCCCTTCTCTCCAGACCTACTGATTCGGAACTTTGAGGCTGATACCTTTGGATCTGCCTTTAAAAAGAGAGTCCAGGGACCCCTGGGCACACGGGTAAGCCAGTATGTGAGTCTCTCTGTCTTCTCCCTGCACCAAACCCACAGCCAGGTCTTCAAGAGGTGTTCGGGTAGCTGAGGGGCAGTGGGACCCTAGTGTGTGCAGGCCTTATTAATGGGGTAGCCTTTCTCTCCTGCTTTCTCACCTTGCACACACCTTATTGCACCTGCTGTGTGCAGTGGCAGATCTGTCATCAGGTGGGCTCACAGTTTTGGCAGCAGGTAGTCTCAGAAGTAAGGCAATGTAAGAAGTGGCAGTGTCTCCCTGGGGGACAGTTAATGGAAGAGGAATGGAAGGAAAGACAATGGGACATAAGGAGGAGAAAAGGAAGCCAGGTAGGAAGGACTGTAAAAGGAAGAATGAAAAAGAGAGAGGAAAGGAAAGAAGAAATAAGGAAGAAGAAAGAACGAGAGAAATATTAAAGAAAGGAAAGAGGAAAAGAAAAATGAAAGAAGGAAGGAAGGGATAGGGAAAAGAAAGAAGAAAAGTAAAATAAAAAACAAAAGAAACAAAAAAAAAAAACACAGAAAGAAAAGGAGTCTTCATGTCATGTGAGCCTGCCCGTAAATCTTTGAAAGCTTGCAAAGTTGCAGCTTTTCCTGGTGTATTTTATGGACAGAGAACTTGCTGACTGGGCTGAGCAAAGGAGGAGGACAGGTTGGGGCTGGGGCTGGGGGTAAACTAGTCCATCCTTCAGGGAGGGTTCAGCGATGAGTGAAGAAGGGCGACCAGACTGTTACTTCCAGCCACTCCCTCTCCCATGACTGCAACTCGTTTTCAGTCAGGTGGCCCAGAGACGTGAGTGTGGGGTTCTTTCCTTGCTCCCACTCTTCCCAGCCTCCTATTTCTCTGATCTGAGCTGTGGGCAGGTCTCATTTCTCCCAGGTTCTTGGTCCCTCCCCACAACCTCCCAGGGCGCTGTCACAGCACAATACAGTGCGCCCTAGTAAAGACTTGCTGTTGGCCAAGTGGCACCAACCCATGTTGGTGGCCTACACCTTGCTCAGTGCTTCCTCAGATGTCTAACCAACAGCCGGCTTCTTCCGTGGAGTCCATCAGGAGCACAAGGAGAGAAACAGAGCCAGCGGAACAAAGTTGTAGACGTCATCTTCACAGGGATCACAGGGTCCAGTCTGATCCTAATCTTCGCCATTTTTTGACCCTCTCAACTCTACCCAGTCATCCTATAGCTGCCAATAACCTCTCTGGGCATCCCAGTCAACCTGAAAAGACCATTCAGAGTCAACTCTCATGGAGGGGCCGGGTACAAAATGCTCACCTGACCACGAGCCATGTGACGGACAGTTTACGGCCTGAAGGGTGTTCTGGGCCCAACTTAGCTGCAAGGTCCTGAATCCTTGGCTTCTAAACTTCAGCGGCAAGGCCGGCACCTGCCCACTCTCTCAACGTGCCCTGCCCTCTCGGAAGTGCCACCAGTTAGGGGCTTCATGGGCATTCACCTCTCCTTCAAGGCAAAAGTGATCTGATACAGCCCTGACTGTGTTCCCTCCCTGCTGAGCAGGAACCCAGAAGGTGTGATGTGCAGCCCTGGTGCCCAGCTCTGCTGGCGGTAATTACCAATGGATAAATAAACCAGAGGGGAAACATCGTCTAAAAATCTAATTACTGTGTGGTGTGGAGGTTTCAACCTTGGTCAAGTACAGGCAGGTCTGATTTACGCACCGTCACAAAACCCCAGCATTCAGCAGCTCATTGTTGGCACGTGGCTCTATTCTCTTCCTTGGGATCACCCACCCCCTCAGAGCTGCTAACCTTAGTTTCAGGGCTCTTCTAAACCTGGGCTTCTTCCTTGTCCCCATCCTAGCCTAAGCCTGGGAATCAGAATTTTCAATGTGAAAGAGACCTTGCAAATCATTTATCTCAACCCTGGGGAGAGCAGTGAAGAAGGAATTGGAAAATTTGGGTTCTGTCTCAATTCTGCCAACTGTGTGACCCAAGTCATTGTCTGGTCTCTCTTACATTTTCCCCATTTCCAGAATTTAAAGTGGGGTGATCACCCATACTCTATCTTTTAGGGTTGCTGAGGATCATAAAAACGATACTGTAGAGTATTCCTCAAACAGGAGGAATGAACATTGGCCCATAATCTTAGAAGAACTAATTAATGCTGTCTGTCAATTGGTTCTACTAGGCAGATTTCTGTGTTGCTGTGATGCTGGAAGCTATGCCATGGGTATTTCAAATACCAGCAGGGTCACCCACGGTGGACAGGATCAGTGTCGCTTCCAGACTAAGACAGACTAGGAAGAAAGGCCTGGTGGTCTACTTCTGAAAATTGGATAGTGAAAACCCTACTGGTCACAACAGAATACTGTTTAATATGGTGCTGGAAGATGAGACCCTTCCCACCTCAGACTGGAAGGTACTACAGGACAGCTGCAATAATGAACTTAAACCTAACGATGACTATGAAGATGGTGCAGGATGGGGCCACTTTGGTTCTGTTATGCATAAGGTTGTCATGAGCTGGAGCTGACCCAACAAGAACTAACAGCAACAGCAATGCCCAAAGAGATTCAGTAGCTTGCCAAAGGCACATAATTTCTCTCCTGTTGGTCTCAAGTCATTAAATATGTGCCTGTTGTCAGTCAGCCTGTGGATTCCTTGAGATGGAGGCTCTCTGAGCAAAGGTTGGGTGCACTCTGCAATTTTTTCTAGAAGACTCAGAATTTCTATATCTCCCTGGTGCCCAGTGTAGGCTGGTGCACATAGCAGGTGAGCTGTGGAGGGAAAAGAGAAGGGACCTACTGAATTTCTTTGACATATGTAAGATTCAGGTGTCCAGCAAGGAGCTCATGAGAGGTAGGGCGCTGCCATCCTCAAGGGCCGGGCAGTGTCCTGTTCCTTTTTATTTCCTCAGTACCTACTGAGAGCTGAGTACCCCGAAAGGGCTCAATCACTGTCACAGAAGATACAGGCTAAATGTTAATCAATATTGACTTGACTTTTCTGTGTTTGATTGCATGGGTTTATAAATGAATTGCACTTTCAAGTGATGAAGCTGCGTTTCTTTAAAAGGATCCTATAAGTGTCTTCATGGCCACAACTCAGGAAAGATGTGCTAGGGAGGGGGCTGGTTAGTTCTTCTGGAACGTTCTATTCAGGTACTCACAGGTACCCTGAGAGTCAAGAAAAGAGGTGGAGAAGACAGGGCCAGGTGTCTGAGCCAGAGAAAACTCACACGGGGTCAGTGGCCTGGGGGTTGCTAGGAGCTAGGATAGGGCCAAGCCTGAGAACAGGCTTGAAGTCAGCAAGGATTCACTGCAATCCTGGAAGATGAGGGTAGCCCCCTATCCTGCCTTTCTTGCAAGAAGGAGTCAGTCAGTAAGACAGAGCTTGGAATTCCTTCTGCAGAGAAGCCTGAGGAACTGCCTTAGCGTGTGACCAGGCTGGTGAGACACAGTGCCGCGGCTGTGGGGGCCTGGAGCATTTGTATTTGACCCACTTTGCACACTTGTCCACCACCTGTCTATCAGCTATCGTGCCGTGGTGGCTTGAGTGTTGCTATGATGCTGGAAGCTATGCCACCGGTATTTCAAATACGAGCAAGGTCACCCAGTGGAGTTTCCAGAGAGGAACAAAGACCTGGCAACTTATTTCCAAAAATCAGTCAGTGAAAAACCTTCGGGATCACAACAAAATATTGTCTGATACAGTGCTGGAAGACAAGCTTCCTAGGTTGGAAGTCACTCAAAATACACAGTGACCGCAACAACGACCTCGAGAATATCAATGATCATGAAAGTGGTGGAGAACCAGGCAACATTTTGTCCTGGTGACTGTAGTGTTGTCATGAGTCACAGTCATTTCGAGAAATGACAAGAACAACAGCAACAACGAAGTCACTACATCATCCTGGCTGCCCTCTCCCCAGCAGCTTGGTGGCAGCTGAGTGGACAGTAGCATCCTCAGGAAAACCTTCAAGTATCAAAAAACAGAGGACTCAGGGGAAGACAGGGCCCCCTCTGCACTTGCAGGGTCTCTGAAGGATTTTTTAAAGGACAAAACACCAGTTTTGCCTAGGTTCACAGCCTACTTGCTCCCCTCCACAATACCCCTCTGCCTCAGGCGGCAGTAATTTCACAGCAAGGATCTGAGGAGGAATCTAGCCCAGGGTGGGCAGGAGTAGCATCCTCTGCAAAGGACTCACTAAACAGCCACTCCAGGGTTCTGGCAGCTGCATCTAGCCATCATGTGAACCATCTGCTCTTCTTTACCCAGCAGCACATTGATCCCTCAGCTTTGGACACCCTGCTGGGAGGCTTGGGGGTGGGGAGGTGGACTGGAGCTATTCATGCCTTGCCCTTGCCTGAAAGAGGCCTGCTGTAGAGTGGAGGGCACTGGCCCTCACAGTAGAAGGAGCTGTCTGAGTTAGTTCATGTCTGCGCCCGGGAGCTGGCAGGAGCTGAGACGGGCAGTGCAGTCTCTGACGGTTAGGGTGCACACTCCGGAGCCAGACTACCTAGGTCCAGATCCTGACTGCTCCGCTCCCTAGGCTCGTGACTCCTGGCTCCTCGGGTCCCTTATCTGGTAAGAAAGGATGCAGCACTTAGATCACAGAATTGTGAGGAGGAGTGAATGGAACACAGTAGTAAGTGAAACACGCTTGGGATGGCAAGTGTCTGCTGAAGGCTGGCTGTGAAAGGGATGCTCAGGAAAGCTCTGTGTAGGAGGTGGGACTCGAACTGGATGGCAAGAGAGGGGAAGGCAGGGAACTGTGTGAGCCCGAGTATGGAGGTGGGATGTGTGCTGGGACACTGGGGTGCTATGTGTCTGCCTCCTTCCTGTGATGATGTTCTGCCTGGCAGGGCTGTCTTCAGGGTACCCTGGCTCCTGGCTGGTGCAGAAAAAGGACACAAGGCTGTTCCCCAAGCAAGCAGCCTGGAGCCTGGCTAGGGGTGTAGTCACTTTGGCAAGCAGGCAGATCAGCAGCCTTCCTGAACCCTCAGAAGACAACTTTCTGAGCACCAACTGCAAGTCAGGCACACCTACCACTGACAAGGAAAAATACATCTCCAGGGCCTTCGTATAGATCAGAGTCTCACAGGGCCTCTGGGGTCCTGCCCCCTGGTCCATCTGGGAGCCTCAACTATCTGGAGGCTTCTTTGGGAAGAACCTGATGTCACGTCTTTTTCCAGCTCTGCTCCAACTCCAGTAAGAACTTGACTTGAACCTAGGACTTTCTAAGCCTCCATAACCACAATTTCTCCCTCTTCCTTTGTTTTCTCTCCTTTTCCACCATTTGACACAAAGGTAGGGCCTGCTGCAGTTTTAGCCTCAACCCTTCTGCCTTTGATCCCACCCAGCCCTCTCAGGGTACAAGCCACTCACATTCTGCCAAGAGCCTCGACACCCAGGGGCAGGTAGAACCCTCATCTCCAGTTCATGGAGGTAGAAACTAAGGCTCAGAAGGGTTGAACCTAAAACAGGTTATGGGCAGGTCTGTAACTAAACACAGACTTCTGGCTTCTTTTCTCCCCCAAGTTGTCACTGAGTCAATTCCACCTTCTGACAACCCCAAATATGTCACAGATCTGTACTCCATAAGGTTTTCTATGGCTGTGACCTTTTGGAAGTAGATAGCCAACACCTGCTTCCAAGGTATGTCTGGGTGGACTTGAACTGCCAGCCTTTTTGTTGGCAGCGGAACACTGAACCACTGCATCAGCAGTGCTCCTGGGCCCAGCATTTTTCCTGCTGAGGCCTCTGGTCCAAGACGCCAGCCTTTTTGAGTCAGCCTTCTCTACTTCCCTCTGCTCCTGTTGGCCTGGTCTTGGATCCCCCCAAAGCTCCTGGGGCCTTCTTAAATACAGGGTATTGTCACACCACCGACCTGAATTCACACCGGCTTCTACTTTCACCACGTCAGCACGCACGCATCTCTGCCCATGATCAGGGAGGCAGCCCTTGGAGTTCAGTCCCAAGCTTGTGCTCTGATTAATGGCTGCCCCCTGCTCGTCGATTGTGTCATGTGTGTGAGTCATGTCTCCCCAGCCAGACAGTGACCTGCACCTGCTGCAGTGGCTGTGTGCTCCCCTTCTGCTGAGTCCCTGAGGCTCGACCACACAATGTGTGCCCAGTGGAGCCCCTGAGAGTGACGAATGGATTGCAGACTCAGGCGTGTGGGTGATTGAGCTCGACCTTTGCTCTCTCTGGGGAGAATGGCCTTGTGGAACAAATGAATGGTCAAGCAACCGGGCCAGTCCCGTGCATTCCGTGAAACGTGAGGCATGAGACAGCTGACGTGAAGCTGAGCCCTCTGCAGCCGGGGAGGATTAGCATGGCCTGATGTTCGCCAGTCCTCACACCTCCCTCTGGTCACCCAGGCCAATGTCTTTTTAGGAAGCAGCAGAGTGTGCACAAACACAGCAAAGAGGTGCTCCTGGATCTTTGCCCTTCAGATCTTTCATTTTCAAATGCTAGCTCTTGGTGTCTAACTTGTGTCCTCTGGCTCTAATAGACACTGCTCAGTTGCCATGCTGTGGGAAACACACGATGACCTCTATTAGACAGGTGAGGAAACTGAGTCTGAGGGCCCGGTTGGGATGTCGCTGAGATCAAAGAAAGGGCCAAGTCTTGAGCAGGGACCAGACTCCCCTCCTCCATCTGAGAGTGGCCCTGGGACAAGGGAGGGTGGCCTCTCGGCCTCACTGAGGTCTGCCACTAAGGAAGACAGTTGCCTTGTCCCTGCTCAGTCCAGGTTCCCAGCTCCCCTCTCTCCTCCTAGTTCTTATTGCTGTGACTCTAAATCCCTGAACTCTGGTGGCTAAGCCAGCCTGCAAATGTCAGGAGCAAGTGGGGGAACGGAGAGAGGAGATGGGAGCCTGCAGCAGGGAGTGGCTGTACCTGAAGAAGAACGTGAGAGGGTGAATGTGTGTTACGTGGGTGGGAGTGAGTGTGAATGTGTGTGACTGTGAAAGAGGGAACGTGTGGGTTAGGTGTCTGGGGGTCGGGCAGTGTGTGTGTGTATGAGTGAGAGGAAGGAAGAACCTGTGTTTGAGGTACTGCCTTTGTGTGGTGTACCCGGCTACATTTCTGGCCACAGTGAAGTCACACCTGGCCACGTTGTGCCAAGGAAGCTGGTCAGAGACCACGCTCGTGCTTGGTCTTCTTGATGGAAAAGGGCCATAAGTCATTCCTTGCCTTATTTCTCCAGTTGATATGACCCACAATTGTTCTTCAGTGAGAACACCACCCTAAGCCTCTCAGTCTCTTCAGAGGACCAGTGTGTGTTCATCCTAATGCTACATTTTCCAAAGCTGCTTTCTTTATAGACTGGTAGGGCTGGGGAGGCCACAGGAATGGTCATTGCTCCCTAAGTACTGTGTGCCTGCACACACACCTACCCATGCATGCACATCACATATGTATATGCAAGTGCGTGTGAACACATGCATGTATGCAAACAATTACACACATACAAACAGGTGCACACACACGCATGCATCCTTGGGCACACACAGGCTGATTCATGAAATCAAGGCAAGCTGGTGAAACAACCAAAGCAGATGGAGCCCAGCAAGGGGGCTGAGATGGGTCTGCGTGGGGGTTGAGACATTGTCAGTGGTGGGAAGGGCATTGGGCAGAGCGTGGTTAGCCTGAGTGTGACACTTTGACTTCATCCCTGGAAGAGGGGGGAAGGCTCCTCCCACTCTCCCTGTTGTTACCAGCACACACTAGCTTTGTTTCTGGGGTCACTGGCCTTGTTCTCCTTTAAGGCACAGGGATAAACTCATGGACAGTCATAGGGTGAAGCTATTCTAGTGAGCAACAAGAACCGCTGAGATACTCAAGGTCCTGGCTACATCCATGGCCTCCATCCCTTGAGGCCACTACTTTCACTCGTCCCCAGATCTTCTGGGAAAGGCAAGCAAGGTGGCCTAGACCCCTGGATCTCATCTCCACACTCAGGAGAATAGCTATGGGAAGCTCGTAGGTCTTTTACTGGGGTTCATTGTGTGCCTACCTCTTCCACCTCCTAAAAGAGCAAATCCCAGGCCAGGTGCCAGAATGGCCAGACCACTCCATCTCTTCATGTTTTCTGAGGCTGATCCCTTTTGCATCCTCTTAAGTCCTGGAAAGAGGCCCCCTTCTCTGAGAAGCCCTTCAGGACTAATGCTGCCTGATCTATTAAGACAGATGCCTGCTCCATGAACTCTTCTCCAAGAGTGTGGTTCCTACAAGGGTCTGATTTGCTGATAGCTCCTCTAGCCTAAGAAAGATCTCTTCTGGACTTTGCAACTAGCACACCTATATGATATATATATGATATATATCATATGATATATATGATATACTGGTGATAGCCCTCACCAGGTGTAACAAGGTCTAAGATACAAAGCACAGCTTGGGCACAGGTTTTCTGGACAATGAAAAGTATTTTCATGGAGGCTCTGGGGAGGAGAGACATGTAGATGGAGACTCGGGAGGAAAGAGCGGTGGTTTGCCAAGGAGGAAAAGACGCAAATGGTCTCACAAGGGGTCCTTGAGTTGCTGACAACACACCGGGAGCTGGAGGAAGGCACCAGCCTTCAAGGCAGACAGTTCTGCCGTCCTGCTCTCACCAGGCCACTTTGCAGACCCTGCCTGGCTTGCATTGGATAGTGAGCCTGGCTTCAGCTGTAAGGGCCTCTTGCCTCAGGCACTCTGTGCCTCAGTCAGCGTGAATGAACAATACTCCCCATGCCATTTCTAAGGGTCTGTGCAGTTTGGCTAACCCTGGGGTACAGCTTCCCAGCTGCTCAGTTGCAGTGCCTGTGGCTGCACTGGGGGCCAGTGTCTCGTGAGTCTGTAGACGAGGCTGAGCGAGCACAGCTGCCCTACCCTCAGCTACTGAGCCAGGAGGTAGCGGGCGTTACCGTAGCCCAACTCTGGCTGTCCCGTCCTCTCCCTTTCTCACACCTCCTTCATTCTGGCTGGAAGATGAAGTCCAGGAACCCCACACAGGCTCTTGCCCCCTCACCCAGTCATGCCCAGTCACCTCCCTGCTGTCCCTCACTCTGGTCTTTCAGACCAAGGAGCTCCTCTCCCTCCCCCATCCAGCCGTCATCCCACACTGTCCCTGCTCCAGAAAGTTCTGTGTCCACTACAGCCCGCAAAGCAAGCTCAAGGTTCCTGAGCCTGTTTCTCCTCATTTCTCAAAGCCTGCAGTCCTCTTCTGACCCTTGGTCATATCCCTTCTTGTGTTGGGACCCAGTTGTCATGTGTGGATATGGGAATCCAGACGAAAGAAACAACTTATTCTAGCTATCTGGGTTTTCCTTCCTGCCAAGTCCCAGGCTAGATGACCCAGTGGTCATTTCACTGTCCTGCCACCTGCCATGCACACGGGCTGATGAAGTGGCCACAACTCAGAAGTAAAAATGGGGACTCTGTAGGCATGTGCATTAATATCTCCACTTTAAAACAAGACAAGGACAAGGCTCTCCCAGAGTTTAATTTTCACCTCTCCCCAGTCAGTCACCTACAGACAGGGAACTGGCAACTAAGGAGGTCTCGAAGAGGCAACCACTTCAAAAAGTCCTTCTGCCTCCCAGACTGCCACGGAACTGCGTTTTGTTGTTACATCATAGGCTAAAATACCCAGGACCAGATTATTTAGTAAGAAGTGATTTCTTTAGAAAAGAAAAAGAAAAAGGAATGTGCATTCTGCACATCTTTCCACCACACTATTCATGTAGATTGTGTTAATTACCTGTTTAGGACAGACACTGCACCCACTGAGGGAGCGCATCTCACACACAGTCAAGAAGGAAAAGAGTGGGTTCCTGGAGAGAGTTCTAGAGGCAAGCTCCAGCTCTCCTGGCACAGCCTTGGTATTTGTTATCTGTACAAGCTAAAGGCCCCAGGGACACCATCCTGGCCAAGTGGCCAGAGACCCTTGGAAGAGGGGCATGTCACTGCTGAAGCTGTCTGCTGAAAGGCTTGTGGCCTCACAGTGTTTCTCTGCTATGTGCTGGAGGTGGGGCCTCCATTCCTCGGAGAGGGCAGAGTGGGAAGGAACCAGCTTCTCCTCACATGCACAGTGGCCAAAGGCTGGAGGGACTGGAGGCATGTTGGCAGCAATAGACAGTGGCCACTGGAGTCGAAGTAGGGTATGCCTGCCCTGAGACAAATGTGGTTTCCACTCTTGCTGTAAGTCTGCTGTCTCCCTGACAGCAGAGGACAGGCACTCCAGTTCCTAGCTGGACCTGTCCCCAAGCATGAATCCTGGCCACAGGGAGGGTGAAGCCAGCTCTCACTCCATTTGCCTGGCCATCTCTTGCTCTTGCTCATAAACCTGGCTGAGTCTCGGTAACAGCCTTAATTCCTGCCATCATGTGGAAGCCTCAGTGGCCATTTGCAGTTTCTCAACAGAGGTAAAGTGGACAAAACAAACTCATTTCTGCAGAGTCAGTTCTGACTCATGGTAACCCTGTGTGTTACAGAGTAGAACTGGTACATAGGGTTTCCCTGGCTGTAATCTTTACAGTAACAGATTGCCAGGCTTTTCTTTCATGGCACCACTACCAAAACCAAGCCCATTGCCACTGAGTCAATTCTGACTCATAGCAACTCTATAGGACAGAGTAGAAGTGTCCCATAGGGTTTCCAAGGAGTGCTTGGTTGATTTGAACTGCTGACTTTTTTGCCAGCACTCCTTGGAAAACCTATGGGGCAGTTCTACTCTGTCCTATAGAGTCGCTGTGAACTTGTGGTAGTCAGGATTATGTCAACTTGGCTACTCCATATTTGGCTGCTGTATTAAGTGGCAGCGCGGGGTTTGTGGTGGCTCCCCACCCCTCGGCTCTCATTTCCTGACCTTCTACTACTACTGCTGGTCTGCTCACGTAGCAAGGAGCTCCTGCTCTCTCCTTCCGGAGTCTAGTTCCGGGACTTGAACTAGCAGCTATTGGATTCATGAGTCCTTACAGTTGGCACTTGAGAGTCCTGCTCCCTGACCTGCCGATCCTGGGTTTGCCAGCCTTTGTCGCTTCGTCTCGCCACCAGCTTGGGATCCACTGACCTACACACTGGTGATCTAGAACTCTGGTCTCTGATCTGCTGACTTTGGGTTCCTCAGCTTCCGTGGCCATGTGAGGCTTGTGCCAGAACTTGGGACATTCAGCTTCTGTGATTATATGAGCTGTTTCCTGTATCTGTATCTATCTATCTATATTACAAATCTTTCCTTGTACCTACACGTGTGGCTGGTTTTGCTTCCCTAGAAAACCCAGCCTAAGACACAGCTGTAGCTCTTAGCCACTGTGCCATCAGGGTCTCCATGGGGTGACTACCAACCTTTAAGTAGGCAGTTCAGTATACTTCATTTGTGGCACTCAGGGACTGTGAGTACCAGGCAGGGGACGGAACGTTGAAGTTCTGATCCTCTACCTACCACTGAGACTCTAGGTGATTAGGGTAAGTCAGGGTACCTCTCTGGGCCTCAGTTTCCCCTATGCAAAAGGAGACCCCTGGCCTGATGTCTGCCTTTCCAGTTTGCAGCTTTTGATTCCTAGGATTTGGTGACATTTTAGAGGCTGCTTTGGCCCTGGAGCTAGATTGGGGATGACTGTCCTGGGATGGGCAAAAAGAGTTGGCTCAGGGTCACCCAGGGATCTTGTCGCTGACCACAGGGAGGCTGAACTGTGTGAAAACCACTGCAGGAAGCTACAAACCACCCAGAAAGCTGGTAATACATCTGCAGAAAGCTGAGTGGGACAAATGTCTTTCCCAGTTGGGTGAGCAAGGGTGAGGCCTGCTGTTCCCATAGCACCAACCTCTGTCCTCCATCAGAGAGTCGACTGAGCCTTGCAGGCCAGCTCTGCTGGAAAAGAGGCTGTGGGAGGTGCACAGGGCTGTGCTGGGGCCACTGACCGTGTGGTCCTGTTTCCTTAAAAGTCTCCTTAAGACATGTGGAAAACAATTTGCCAGGCGATGTTGCATCACTGCTGCGTGCGGCTTGCTGAACATTAAATTCATTATTTTAACAGGTCAATGACTCTGACAGATATTCATTTGTGGCAGATGAGCGCGGCTGCTGCCTTAATCCCTGTGGATTACTTGGCTCTCCGGAAAAGTGATACCAGCAACTTGCAGAGACTTTAATCCCCATCACTCCAGACTGTTTACAGGGAGTAAGAACCCTGCCTGCTGGAGCCCAGCGCCATTCAGGCTCAGGCAGCAGAAGTACAGCTGTGGGCATGGAAGCAGACAGCAGTAGGGCTGGTGGGGACCCCAGGCACCCTTTGGGTGAAGCCCATGGCCTGGCAGCCCAGAGCAGTGTCCTAGCAGGGCCCTGAAAAGGAGATACTCTGGAGAGGCTGCCTTCTTCCAGCAGCTGGAAGTCAGCCTTACCTCCCCCAACCCAGGGCAGCTGTGCAGGATAGCTGGCCTGGAGTAGCACTAGGGATACTGAGGTGGCACTCTGAACATGCTATCATTTTCTTTGAAGATCTTAATAATCCGGGGGAGGAAGGGATAGCACCTGGGCCACGTTTGTGAGTGACAGGGGGCCAAACGTGAAGGTCACATAGAGGCAGACACGACTTGAAAACCCAGCTCCTTCTAGAGCTGCTTTGGGATTTGCTCTGCAGATGTTCCCACCTGGCTCTGCGGTGGGCTGAGCACCTCACAGGGTGGCCTCCTCTGTTGGAGGAAGCCAGCCTCAGCCTGGCCCCAGTGCCTTCTCTGCCACCTCCAGGGACCCTCATGTTCTGGCCTGTCCCTCCCTGCAGCTCCCCCTTTGATCCATCTTGCCTCTGGCTCTCCTCCCTGTGGAGATCTCACTCCCTGACTCCAGGCTTCAAGCGCCTCCCTCCTTTCTCAAGCCTCTCAGTCACTAGCTCTGGCTGCCCTTCTTGGGCATCTCCCCTCAGTGTTGCTGCTCCTGAAGACCCTAGAGGAGAGCAAGGAGGAGGGAGGGCCTGAGGAGCTCAGTTCTGTAGGGTTCTCAGTGTGGATAAGACAGCAGGGGCTGGCGTGGAACCAAAGACCTGCCAAGCAATGCCGAGCTTTCCTCCTGGCCTCTCAACACATGCACAGCCAGACTCTACTGGGCTGAAATTCTATCAGGGAAGGTGTTGAGGAGGTATGTACATGTACTCAGGTGTGCTTGCATGCCACTGTTGCATGTGTGGCTTCATCCACCTGTGAGCATGTTCTTCCCATGTTCTAGGGGCAGTGGCTACCTGTCCAGTGAATGAGTAGTTAATTGGTGGGTGATAAAGCAATTAGCCCTAGAGCTTTCGAAAATAATGAATGAGGGTCTTGTAGATGTCAATATTTGAAAATACTAATTTAAGGCCTATTAGCTGAAACAAATTTTAATTAAACAGGGAATAATCAGGGTGATGAGAGGAAAAGAAAAGATTTGGTCAGTGGCTGCGTTACCGAGAATTCACAGAGAGGAAAAGGAGAAGGGCTGGTTTGGACCTGGAGTCTGGATTTGACAAGTTGTCATTTGGGTGATAAGCAAGGGTGGGCAGGCAAAGGACTGGTAAAGAAGATGACACTGTACTCCTACTCTAGTCTCAGTCCCCTCATCTGTAAAATGAAAGTGTGGACCTCTCAGGTTGTTCTGAAGTTGACTCCTGACTAGGGAAGGAGGTACTGGGAGGAACCAGGTCAGCAGAGAGGTTTATTCCTATATGAGCATTTCCACTGGGGTGTGGCTGTTTCCAGGTATGTCTGCAACTGGTCATTTATTAGCTGGAATGGAACATAGCATCCCAAGGAACTTTGCCAGCATCAGTACCGCTAATAGGATGCAAAAGCCTTCGTAAGAACATTACTTTAGTCTTCCCTGATGGCATCGCCTAAAACAACAACAAAACAGAAACCCAAACCAGACACCACCAAGTTGATTCCAAGTCACGGTGGCCCCACATGTGCAGATTAGAATTGCGCTCCACAGGGTTTTCACAGCTGTGACCTCTCAGAAGTGGAGTGTCAGGCCTTTCTTCTGAGGTGGCTTTGGGTAGGTTCAGACCTCCAACTTCTTGGTTAGTAGTTCAGCACTTAACTATTTGCGCTACCCAGGGATTCCATCTCCCACACCAGTATTATCTAATAGCCTAAAATCTGAGTTATGGACCTTTAAATCTGCCATTAAGGTGATATAGGACAAGAGGATCTGATGGAGGCTCCTTTAGGTTCCAAATGTGTTTTGAATGGTGGCACATTGTGGGAAGGTGTGTTCCTGGCCCCTCCAACTGAGCCCACCATCCTTGGGATCCATGGTGGCCTGACTTATTCCCCTGACATCATGTTTGACACACAGTAGGCACTCAGAAAGTGCTTGCCGGATTCAACTGAGCCTGTCAAGGGCATAGATATGTCTTATACATCTGAGTATCCATGGCCTAAGGTGGTAGCTCTCAGCAAATACATCCTTGGGGAGGCACGTGTGTGTGTGCCACCACCAACCAGAGACCAGATTTGGTGACAGTCATCCGGACATCTTTGTGGTCTGCTACAATGAGTGTCATGGTGACTGACCCCTGTCCCTGTGGTGAGGAATGCCCTGGTACTTAGTGGCCACAAACTTTATAACAGGAGCCCTGGTTGTTGCTGGCTACATGTGTGGTGTTTGCTCTGAAATGTTACTTTCTACTCTGCCATCTGGACAGTATGACTCCTGACAATATGCTTTTCAGGGAGAACACATTTGTTCACTCTTCCTACGCCCACACTCTCCAGCCAGCCTTCTCTTATAACATAGACCCCAGCGGTGTGCCTGTCCACGGAGGGAAGCCTGGGAGCTGGGAGGGAAGGCATCTGTAGGTCTGTGTGTGTGTGTGTGTGTGTGTGTGCACGTGCACACATGTTTATGTGTCTGTGTGCCTCTGTGTGTGCACTGTGTGTCTGCATGAATGTTGATGTATGTGTATGCACGCACTTGTGGGCCTCTTTGTGTTGCTGTGTGTCTGCATGTGTTTCATTCACATCTACAAGTGTATACTGTACTTCTATGAGCCTGTATGTCTTTGTATATGCATGGGCATGTGCATCTGCACGTGCTTTTGCATATTTTGTGTGTGTCTTGAGTGTGCGTCTGCTGACTGAGCTATTAAGGTTTGGGGATCTCCAAGTGGGCAGTGACGCCCCATGCAGTGCCTGCTCTCTTGCTAGGCCCTCAGCTCTAGCAGGCATGGGCAAAAATCTTAGCTCACACCATGGGCTGATTGGTTATTTATTTATAACCCACCATGTTCCAAAAAATGATTTGAGGTGGATATCGTGGTTAGCCTGGGGCTCCCCTTTGGCCATGCATGGAGGTTTTCCTCTGAGGCTTATCTGAGGAACCCTGAACAACCTCCACCTCCTCTTTGGCCCAGGCCTCTATTGAAGAAGCCACACTTGAACCCCATCCTTCCCTCCTTCTCATTCCTTAGTTGGGTTCCCACCTGCATCTCTTGCCTCTGCATTTAGACGAACCTCACCCCTGCTCAGCCCTCTCTGTCTCCAGACTGTAACTGCAGTTCACACCAGCTGGGTCCTCCCTTGGACCACATCACATGAGGGTGAACTGAGGCCCCTCTTCCTTCAGGATCTCGCCCTGAGGACAGTGGGACTCTTGCTGCCCACTCCCTGCAGGCCATCATCACCACTGGAGGACCTTGGCTCTGCTGTTACTATAAGCCACCCAAGCAGTTATTTGTGGGCAAGAGTCATATGGCTGCTGCCCAGCCACTGCCCCCCACCTTTGCAGCTGAGCAGGGCTGGAAGCCCCAAGCACTCCATCAATGCTGGTGGAATTGCAAGTTGCATAATAACCCGGGGCCCCTTGGAAACTTTTCATCTCAACACAGAGACTGATTAAATAGCAACAAAAATAAATTATGTATACACAGGGTTGTAAAAGCACCCAGAGACTGGAGACTTGGGGTCTGGGCCTCATATAAATGCAAATACTGAAATAGCATTGCAGAGGATCTCCCACCTCCACCCACCTCAGGGTGGGGAGGTTTGAAGCTAGCAAAGACAGTGTGCTGAACTATAACAAGCCCAAGTCTGCTGGTGTTTTAAACAAAACCTAAAAGCCAAGCAGGAAACTCAACCTTGCCCAGTAACCGACCTGACATAACCACATTTTAGGGCCTAGTCTGCAAACAGAAGGATGCAGTTTGTGTATCTGGAATCTGCTGGTATCGCATGCTTCTGGGCTGGGGAAAGAGTTGTTGAAGTGGTAGGGCGGAGCAATGGAAAGCACTGGGCAGGCCTCAAGGGGCCTGTTTTCCCGCCCAGCACAGAGCCTTCAGGAGCTGTGAGACAGCCCCTCCTGGTGGCTAACAGGGATGGTCTGTTCAGCCCCTCCAGATGCTGACTGCCAGGAGCATGTGCTTCCACCCATGGGGTCCCTCTCCCGTGTTGCCTTCATAGCCTCTTCCACATGGATAACCCCTTAGAGGTGCCCCACCCATTGTGCACCTCTGGGGTGTTGTGCTCCCAGCTCCTGCCCCAGAAGGAGTGTTTGGTAGCTTCTTCTCACCCTGTGGGACCTTGGCTGGGTGCTCACATTAGCAGCTCTCACTTGGACTGAGACTAGGAGCAGGAGCTTTTTATAGCTGCAGGTGTCTCAGGTCGAGGCTCCTTCTGCTACATGCCCTCCCTAGGCAGGCTTCTTCCCTCCTCCAGGTCTCTGGGGAATGCATTCCTGTCCCCAGGGCTGGCTACTGCAGCTGAGTCTGGCATGGGTCTTGAGATAAGGCAAGGGGGTATGAGGAGGAAAGGACTCTAGAGTTCACTCTGGTTGGGGTATCACTGTCAAACTGGGTTCTGTAAATGGGAATGGGCCATGAGCCTTCTCAGATCCCGAATGACAGCTCGCATCCTGACTGATTTATTTATCACTTGCCTCGTTCTTTCCCTGGCATACAGTAGGTGTCCAATTAAAACTGGCCAATTGATTGATTAAACAATCGTTAAACCAAGAATGAGTGCTTTTTTTTCCAGGCAGGCTTCTCACTTCCATCTTATTTTTGTATTCTTGTACTATTTTGCAGCCACTTTCTCTCCCTTAAGTTAGTTGAATCCTCAATAAACCACAGTAACTGTAATTAGATTCAATTATTAAACTTTTCTGACAGGTGAGCACAGCACTTTATACTTTTCCAAGTGCCATCTTATTAATTCTTTCCTCTCATTCTCCTAATGCATCTGCCAGGCTGTTGGGGCAGGTACCATCATGTCCAATCTACAGATTAGGAAACTGAGGTCCTGGGAGATAGATGACTTGTTCACGGCTCATATAATTAGGCCTCTTGAGTCCTGGATTTCTAGTCTGTTGAAAAGCTGTAAAAGGGTGAAACAGGTCTCAGTTTTTATGGTAAAACTTTCCACTGACAACAGACAGTGAGGAGCATGAGGCATGCCTGTTTTTGCTATCTTTGGGATGGGTCTGGGCTGAAAAGTTACCAGACTAGGAGGCCAGGTAGCTTAACCTACCACACCTTGAGTTTCATTTAATCCTCTCTTTGGGTTTCATTCCTGCTGCACACCCAGCATCCAGGCTGAGTGACGAACACCAAGCACAGACAACTCGGGCCCTCATGTGGGTCCTCCCCTCCACACTTGGACAACAGACGGGAGACTGTTGTGAGGGTTACCTGAGCATCTGGGTGTGGGAGAAGGGTTGCAGGCTCCAGATCTGACTAGCTCCACCAAGTAGAGTCCCTCAACTCCTCACACATCGCACTTGGGCCCAGGAGGGGGAGCAGAGTGGTACTGTGAGGAATAGGGCTTTTGTTCTCCTACCACTTATTTGAAAAGACCAAAATAAGAGAATAACCAATTAGAGAAATCATGACAGGTTACTCTTTACCTTAACTTTTGAAATAAAACAAAGGGCAAATCCCAATAGCAGAGTGGTTGGGAAGAGCTAGAAGACGCTAAGCAAGAGTGTTTAAAATGAAAAAAGCAAGGAAGAATAAAACATATTTTAATTGATGCCGTTTGGTGAAAATCTCTAAACGAAAGATCTTACGAAGTACTCATGTCAGACCAGAGAACCAGAGAGCCCACTGGTGCCTCAGGGCTGCTGCATTATCACAGTGAGGGATCTGGGTGTCTCCTGGAATGGCTTCCCTCCCATAACATGCCCCAGGATCTGTGCCTGTGCTGTGCTGCCCCTTCCAGTGAGGCCCCGTGGAGAGAAACTGCTTCTGCTCTCTAAGACGTGATCAGAGGCTCCCACTATTTTATACCCTGCTCAATGGTCTCCCCTTTGAGGAAGGCTTCTTGGATTGACCGCACCTCTCTAATGATTTTCTTACTACCAGCACGTTCATATGCTACATTTTCTAGCCTTTTGATTTTCTCCTGCTAGGTGTGAGCTCAGATGTACTGCCAAGATTCCTTCTAATGCCCGCCTCCTGTCTCAATCCACAGTCACACAGCAGGGGAATCCTATTACTGTTACACAAGTATTTACAACACTACAAGACCAATGAATGTCAATCTGAATGAACCACCTGTTGGAGGTGGGGAGTGAGGTAAACTATGGTTAGGGTGTGTTCTACATCGGGTACAGCCTAACCTCCACCTCCATCTTCAAGGGCTCCACACTGATCTCCCCTCTCCGTAGCAGTAACTGTACTCCCAGTCATGTCAGAACAGGAAGGAGATTTACAGGTAATCTAGGCCCAGCCCTTCTGCCTGCATTGAAGAGACCAAGGTCCTGCCTAGGCAAGAAGACCTCCAGGCCACTGAGTAGAGGTGGCATGGGGCCAAGAACCAGGCACTGTTGTGTGCAGTTCCCTGCTCTTGCCAGTATTATGTAGCAGTGGACGTTTTCTCTTCTCTGGGAGTCTTTCCTTCTTTACTGTACCTCTGGCCCCCAACTAGACTGAATGCTGCTGAGGGCAAGGACCACATCTTAAACTCTGTCTGTGACACAGTCGAGAGCACACAGTAGGCACATAATAGAAATTAATCTGATGACAACGGGCTCTTTTTTTTGATACAAAAATTACTTTTGTTTGAACCTTGAAACTTAGTGCTTGGAAATGATCTCAAAGTGCCATGACTGCCTTTCTCTGGGAGTATTTTTAGTCACTCGCCAACAGTGGGATGACCCACCTGGTGAATGTGGCGTTCCCTGCAAGTTGAGTGCACACAAAGACTGGGCCACCACTGGTGACAAATGCTGGGTATAGACTTCCTACAGCTGGAATGAGGACAGACCAGATGATGTTTAAGCTTCATTCTCTCTAAAAGTTTATGATCCTGAAACTGTGAGAATAAAAGCAGAGATGAAGAAGCAGACTGAGCAGCACACGTCTGGAATCCCTGGAAAATGGCTTGCTTTGTTGAAATGAATCTTTGTGATTGGCCAGCTCCTTTAGGATCTGAAATCCCTGAAAGAGGCAAAGTTTGGAAGTTTTAAAGTAGAGAAGTCTTAGTGGAGCACTCCCTACATGTAAGGCAGTCTGTGCTAGTTACCAGGACCGAGAAAAATAAGGAAGGGTGTCTGACTTCAATGAGCTTATTGTTTTGTTGGGGAGAAAGGACACTGCACACAAAGACTGGGCCACCACTGGTGACAAATGCTGGGTATAGACTGAAACAGAAGGCATAAAAAGTAGATTACTAATACAAGAGTTAACAAAGAGTGTAAAATAAAAGGACAGGCGAAGTTTCAAGGCCATAGATGATTAGCTGCCCAATGAGGGGTATGGACAACAAGGCCTTGGGTTACTGTGTGGTGGAAGCACCATGGGAAGCTGCAGAGGGCTCATGGAAAGCCCTGGAGGCTGGTTCCTGGCATTTGCAGTCTATTAACTGCAGTTACGACAACTGAGGTTTGACTTCCAAGGACCATCCAACAGAATGCACCAATTGTCCTCAAGTCTGGAGTTACTCTAGCTGCTCATCTAAGGTGGGGGCTGTCATTACTCCCCTTTGTTTGTACGCATCTTCCAGGGTCCTATCTCTACAGCAGAAGCTGACAGAGTAGGATGCTCTGCTATGGTCTTCAGTGCCCTTCTTGCCCCTGAGAGTGAGGTCAGCTTCCTCCTGACGGAGCAGAGCAGGAGTGGGCCTGCCGGTCATACTGGAAACTCCCCACTCCAGTGAGCTACAAAACCAGGAGTCTGGACGTTTAGGGGTTGGAAGGATGGTTGGTCTTGCAGGGGCCAGTCTGTTGATGCTAAGAGGCTAAAGCTGCAATCAGTGATCACCTTGCACTGCCAGTCTGTCCCATGACCTTACCAAGGGAGGCGTGGGCAGGAGATTCTGGAGTTCCCCAAGTCTCTCCGATTCCTAATTTGGAATGGTGCCCCTAAGTCCACCCTCTAAACAAACCTCCCAGTCTACTTCTCTTCCCAGCCCAGTCCTTGAGCTGAGAAAGTGGATGCCTTGCTCTTTGGCTGCCTCTTGTCTTCTCTGTGGGAGAATGGCAGCTGGTAGGGTTGGAGGGAGCTTCAGATCTTCTGCCCAGTCCCTCCAAAGCCCTGGGGTAGGGGTGTGGACAGCAGAATGACAAGTAGGCAGGAAGGAGAACTCCAGGGACAGAGGGTCTGAGCAGGCCCTGCCCTCCCCATACTCTCCTCTTCTTCCCAGCTCCTGGTCGTGCTAGCCTGGCCTCTCCTTCTAGGCTAGGGCAGGTGTTTCCCCGTCATCATCTCCCACATCCTAGCACTCTGATCCTCAGTGTTCTAGCCTGGCTTGAGCAAACGATCTTTTTAACTTAGCTAAGACCAGGTAGAGTTTTTCCAGCTGAACTTCTGTGGAAACCAAGAGAAGAGCACAGGTACCTAGAAACGATGGTATTACATATCCCAAAGGATGACCAGGGTTGTATGCTTGGCTGACAGGTAACCTTGTCCAGAGATCTATGCCAGGCCTGGCTAATACATGTTTGTGTTTGTGTACATGGTGCTTCTGCCTTGCTAGGTGTGTCTGGCACCCACACCACTTTACTGTCTTTGGTTCTAGTCTGGGTCTGGGGTGAGATCAGATGACACAGTCCCCAGGCTGTCCTTTCTGAGCCCTTGCTACCTGATCCCTTGCCCTTTTACACAGCTAGCAGGGGCTGCTTCTGCATCTCCTGACCTCAGCTCCCTTGATCTCCAGCCTCAGCCATCAGCTTGGCTTGGCCACTAAGTGTCCCCTGTCTTAGAAGGTTTCCCATCCTCACGTTTCTTTGCAGAGCTGAGACAACTGACAAGTTCAAACTTAACATAGGATCAGGCTCCTCTCAGCTCGGAATTTCAGCAACACCCACTTCCCTAGGTTCTCCACGATGATTCATCACTCAGGTGCCTCCACCCTGCCCCCACCTAATTACACACCTACCAAGTCACAGACTCTAGGAACTCAGAGAACAGAGGTCATGCCCTTTCAGTTCAGCCTCCACTGGCATACCTGGTCCCAGAGGAACCCATCATAGACCTCCTTCAGAGGAGCAGGCCCACAAGGATCCTAAATTTCCCTGGCAGAGTCCCACCCAACATGCGCAGGGTGCCTGCAGAAAGGGGTGCCTTCACAGAATGGAATGAAGGGAAAGAAGGGATATGAGGAAATGGACCAGGCTGGGCAGGGAGTGGTGGGGCCAGCAGGTGGGTGGTTGGTGCTCCAGGACCCACCCTTCCCCCGCCCCCCCATAGGCCCACGTGCCTCTACGCTCACCTCTTGCACGGGCTGGATGGGGCTGGGTGGGGCTGGAGAGGCAGAGGGATGCAACAGGAATGACTTCACCATCTTTATTGCTGTAGCTGCTGGGCTCAAAATAGTCCTCTCTTGGGCAGGCTGGCTCAGGGTGTGAAAAGCTCCTCTCCTGGGGAGCAGCAGGAATGAGCCAGGGAAAAATTACCTACAGGTCTGATGCTTGCTTGCTTAACTGAAGAAAGCAAACGTCAACTCGCCAAGCTCCGCACCACCAATGTTTTTTTTTTTTTTTTTTGCCTTAGCAATGGATCTAATCCGGAGCAGCTCAATGCTCAGGCAGGTACCTTTTCCTGAGGCTTCCTGACTGCAGGGGGCGCTGTGCTAGAAGCCTCACATCTTGCAGACTAGCCCTCCAGCAATCCTGGAGGGGCTGGAATCACATTTTACTGATGGGGATACTGAGGCTCAGATGGGTGAACTAGGCTGCCTGAGGTCACACAGAGAGTAAGTGTGGGGCAAGTGCCCAGAAAAGAGACCAGGCTGCAGAGGGTTTCAGCGGAAAACACAAAGCAGCGTGCTCACAGGCACAGGGAGGTACAAGCCCACCCACTCCCAGCCCCTGACGAACGTCAGAAACGGAGGGCGCCTCCCCCACCTCGTGATGGAGGATGTTTGTTCCCTGCCTCTACCCTGGGGGCTGGCATGCGGCAGCAGCAGCAGTGTGATCATGGTAACTTTGTCTATTCCCAGCACGATTCCCAGCCTTCATTTCCACCCGAAAGTACACCAGATAATTAAGTCTCTCTCAGGCCTCCTCAGTATAATGCAGATTAATTTATTATTTAAATCTGAATGGAATATTAGCTCATTGTCTTAATAGTTCTGACAAATGCTTGGGGAGGGCACAGGATGAAAATCCTCCCACCCACCCCCTTCTCTAGTCTGGATAGAAAGGCCCAATGGGCCGGGGGAGTAGTTGGGGGGGGGGCAAGGCA
The DNA here is from genome assembly GCA_028571685.1 of Heterohyrax brucei. Lineage (NCBI taxonomy): Eukaryota > Metazoa > Chordata > Mammalia > Hyracoidea > Procaviidae > Heterohyrax > Heterohyrax brucei. The sequence goes on from CM053152.1 coordinate 47,215,448, forward strand.
CACAAGGGGCCAGGCATGAGGACACAGAGTGCTCATGAGTGTCACCACTTTGGTTCCCTGATTGCAGACCTCCAGCCAGTTTCTTGGGATTCTACCCCATGCCCCTCCTCACTACACCTCACACCAATAGAGAAAGAAGAAAGAAGGCAGGCTGGGCAGGAGGGCAGTAGCCAGAGATCAGTTTCTCAAGTTTGAGGCTACCCAGCGACCCTTCCGGCTGTGCACACTGCTGGTGGGGACAAGGTGAGGGTCCTGGACAAGCTCTGGAGAATCCATAAATGACATGTGGTCTCAGGCGGGGAGAAGCCTCCCAGCTGTCAGTCGGCCCTCAAAAATGATTCTAGGGATAAGGACATTTGGAATTATCCAAGAAGCCTTTGGGTGGGTTGGTCGGGAAAAGAGGAAGTTCTCTTTGTTGTCAGCTAGGCTCCAGAGGCATGGGACGTGCCACTATCTTGGCTTTGCCAACACATCCCTTTCTCTACCTCTGCCTCATCCTGTGCCCATGGGAACCAAGGTAAGGCCTAGAGGCAGCCACTTCCTGGGATGCGCACCTCCTCTCCAGGTGAGTAGTCCTCGCAGCTTCTGTTCCCCAGGAGAGATGTCCTGTCAGTCTTCCGATCTCCACAGGCAGTGAGGTAACAACAGCCTTAATAGCAAAAGTAGAACCCAGGCATGGAAACAGACCTGCAGACCATCTAGTCAGATGCCCACTGTATACGTGTGAAAACTGAGGCCTGAGAGGTAATGTGATTTTCTCTGGGTCCAAAGTGTGTTGCTGCAGAATAAATGATGGTCTGGTGTTCCAGGTGTCGGTGTTGCCCACTGACATTCAGACTTGTGTCCACTGTGGGCATTTGGCAAGGAGGGGTGGGAGGTACAGAGGGGACTATGGTGTGCCCAGAGTACTGACAGGGTATCCCAAGCAGCTGCCCTGACAGACAAGGAAACTGAACCTTCACTCCCTTTCCACTCCAGCCCATGACCAAGGCTGTGTGGATGGGCAGAGGGGAGGGGCCAGCCATCACATTTCCAGTGCCATGAGCTCTCTGCCACGTCTGAAACTTCCCTGTCTGAATCCTATCTTGGGAACCGTGGGTTCGGGGTCCTGTTTCCATTGGTGCCCCCAAGGCCTGGAGTCAAGCAGGAACCCTTGGCACAGAAGGTGCTAAATCCCACCTAGAAAAATATATGGGACACATCGTGTGGCTGTGGTTTCTTCACACTATCCCGTCATACAGCTGGCAATTAATTTCTCCTATAAATGAAACACCTTTCATATCACTTTATCAGGAGAGCTTGAATTGACAGCAGCGGGTGTAATTTATACATACTTTTTACCCATCTGTTAGCATTCAGGCTTCAGGCTGCTTGCGTTTTTTTCTTCAATTCTCTCCCCAAATTGAACGGATTAGGTTAGGATTAGGTGAGTGTTTTAACCAGATATTCAGAAAGATGGATGGTGCCGTTTCCAGACGGCGAATGCCCAGGGGAGGCCCTCGCACAATGTGGCCAGGTGGGGCTCAGTGATCTGGGAAATTGCCTCCACTTGAGGGCTCGGCAGCCACTTCGGTGGGATTCGAGAGCTGCCAAGGGCCTCAGGGATTCTCTCAGCCCGCCCCCTCACTTTACAGACAAGAAAACCGAGGTCCCCAGAACAAGCGGCCTTGCACAAGGTGGTGCAGCCAGCCAGAGGGAGAGGAGAGCTAGTCCTGAGACCCGCTGTCACGGCACTGTGGTGAGGGTAACTCATTTTGGCCCTGAGACTGGCCACGGGGGCATGGATGGGACCTGGAAGGGCCTGGCTGGCCCCGGAGAGTTCTCCCTGCTCCCTAGTCTCCATGGAAGTAGGGTTTGGGTATACACTGGAGCCAGGGCTAACACGGTAGAGTAATTCTTGGTGGCCTTTTTCCATGTGTCTGTGTGTAGATAGTCGTTGGAAGCCCATGAGAGCTCTGGCACTGTGAATATCTTCCATCTGTGTCTGCTAACCCAAAGCGCAGCAGTTCAAATCCACCAGGTGCTCCCTGGAAACTCTATGGGGCAGTTCTACTCTGTTGTGTGGGGTTTCTATGAGTTGGAATCAACTTGATGGTGCTGGGTTTGGTTTTTGGTTCTTTAAGGACAAGAATCCTGATTCTCTCTGGTGTTGTATGGCATCTTCTCTCAAGGAGTTGTGTCTTATTGACCATCACGAGGGCGTTGGGGGAAAGGGCCATGTTACGCTCCTTGGACACCTCCACACCTGGCCCAGCCCATCTTTATAGTTTTTTCCAGGCAGTTTTCCCCCATTAACTCCTCACCCTCACCACCATCCCTGGGGCTCAGAAGTGGAATAAAAATGGAGCCCTTCACACTGGTCCAAAATGCAGGGTTTAGCTTGTGTGCCAAACAATGTTTTGTCACCACTGATCCAGGCTGGAGAGGGGCCAGGTCATCCTAGCCAAGATGTGGCCTTGGGGTAAGTGGTCTATGTCTGTCTTCTCTTGTTATCAGGAAACATTTGTCTCGAAGACCCCTAAATCTCAAGATTTAGTGACCCATATGTTCATACATCCATTCAGCACTATATATTAAGTACCTACTGTGTGCACAATTCTGTATTAGGTTCCCACGACATAGAATGAACCCTACAGGGCTCTGGCCTCAGATGCCATGCAGATCTGTGATCCTGGGAGTGGCTCATTTCTGGCCACTCAAGGCCACAGCAAGGTGTCTGTTACCGATTTCTCCTTTGCCACCTCCCTCCTGCCTAGGCCGGGCTCTGGAGTCATTAGTAGCTCTACTGTGTTAGAACCAGTACGATAGTTTTGTATTAATGCCTGGACCTGAGGAGATTTGGCCATTAAATGTTACATTAGACCCAAGGTGTCCTGTACATGCTCCCGGTGGAGTTTTGCAGGCAGCCTTGGCTGGGGGGCCTCGATGAGGGGGAACGTGCTGTAACTAACAACCAGGTGGGGAGGAGGGGATGCTGGGCTGTGCGCTCCCCCTGGATCTTCGAGGACATCCTAGCTAACTCCTGACGAAGGGCAGGCATGTCCGTGCCTCCCGCTCAGCTCCACCAGTCCTGACTGCCCATGGCTGGGTGCCCAGTTCATCCTGAACCCAGTAGGGCAGCAAACACAGCTCACCTTTCACTTCCCAGGACAACCCTGTTCTTGCTTCTCCTGCCACCTAAGGAGCCCCTCCTCCTTGTCAGAACAGATGTCCTGAGTTTTAGCTCCAAAAATACAATCACGAGAGTGATGGGAAAGACAGAGGAGATGCCGTTTCCCTGCCATGGAGGAGGTGAGACCCACGGGGAATAATTAGTGAATGGCACTAGCTCAATTTAAAATACAACTAACTGTATCCTAAGAGGCAGGTGGTTACTGCTGTTGAGTGGCCAGGACAGGAGAGACAGGGTACTGGTTGAAGTCATCCTGTCTTGCTGTTGTGCTGTCTACTTACCCCCACACCTAAGGACCCACCCACCTACTCACTGACCCATCCACATAACCATTCCCCTACCTCACACTCATCTAAATACTCAGCTATCTCACTATGGAAATAGCTAACTACCCACACACCTAACTAGCTCACTTATCTGTTCTTTAAGGACCTTGGGCAAACCACACACACTCTAGACCTTGGTTTCCCTGTTGCAAATGGAGAGAAGAATTCACCCCCGATCTCCTCCTGAGCTTATTTCAAGAATCTGATAGACCTGAAAATGATTTTTAAAGTAGTGCGAAGATTACAAATACTTGATGATAGATGTATTATTATTGTTGTCAACTTTGCTGCCACCATGACAGTGTCTGCTACTGCTGGTATCTAAGCCCTTCCCAACCTGCGCCTAAATTATCACAGCAGCTAAGATCTCAGCTACCAACCAAGAAGTCAGCAGTTCAAATCTACCAGCTGCTCCCTGGAAATCCTATGGTGCAGTTCTACTGTGTCCTGTAGGGTTGCTGTGAGTGGTAATCTACTCAAGGGCAATGTTTTTTTTTTCTCTTCCCTGGTACCAGGGCCTGGGCACATCCACTGAAGGGATGACTTGGGTTTGTTTTTCTGTTTCCTCCCGGGACAGGTGGGGCAGACGCTAGAGGAAGCTCCACCCACCCAGCTCAGCTCCTCCACCAGCTTTCTTGGTAGTTTCTGGGACTGTACTGGGAGCTGGCTCCTCCCTGCGTCCCTGGGGAGGGGGCCGTGGAGCAGGCCTGCGGAGACCGTAAGTGCATTAATGTGCGGGCTAGTTGCAGGGAGACCGCAGACAGATACGGATGTGTTTGTGTTTTCCAATGTGAAGTCTTCAGAACCAGAAAAACAAACTGGGAGCTTTGGAAGGAGGAAGCTAATTGTTTGGATGGGAAGATAATATTTACAGTAATGGGGCAATTAGGAAGGAGGAGGGTAGAATGCACCATGGTGGTTTGACCAGGGGAGCCCAGTCCAACCTGGGGATGGACTGTATGACATCCAGGGGGACCTGATCACCCTCTCTCACACAAGGTCACCCTCTTTTTGGGAAAGTGCTCATGAAACAGGAGGGAATGCTGATTCACCTGCTTGAATTCAGCATTGAGCTAGACCACATTCTCATCTACCACTGGACATGGAACTGGGGAGTTTTCTAGTCTTAAAAACCCAGTTCAGCCCCACTCCAGCAGGAAGCCTTCTTGACTACTCCAACCCACGCTCATTTCTCTCTCTGAGTTCCCCTGGATCTTCAAGTCTGAACTGCAAAGACCCTTGATCCCACAGTGCTGCTGCCTTGTATCTGGGGCTTTTTCTCCAGGCTCCCCACTAGTGCCTAGCACAGGTTTGACATGCTGTGGACTCACATAGATTTGTGAGGGAAGAATAAATTACACAAGGGGTTTGGGGATATGAATGCCAAGGGGATAAGGGAGGGACACAACTCAGCAACAGCCCATCTGAAGGAATATATTTAAAAACGACTACCATGACCTCTATGGCACCTTTGGCACTGCATTGGTCGGCCGGCCTGCTGGGTCTTGTCATAAAGATATAAAAGATGGAAGTCAAGAATCTACATTCAGTGTGCACCAAACTCTTAGATCTTAGATTGACTCTGGTGAGTCATTGAGAATACTTAAGAAAAAGCAAACAAACAATGGTGGACCTCAGGAAAAAACATCACCTTTCCTTTGAAGCACTAACTGAACCATTTTCAAATTAAAGCCTGGCTGGAGGTCAAGAGACCCCTACATATATGTTCAGGGTATCAATTTCCTGGGGAGAGAGGGTGGGTGGTGGCTGGGGTGAGGGTTGTCACGTGCCGTGCTGCTGCTGAAAGGAGCACGGTGAGCCTGAGAAACTGCCAGTGACTCTGGGGAAAAGGGCACAGGCTGCTTTCAGCATCCAGGGCGGCATTCAAATCCGAGGAAACAGAATGCTCTGTGCCTCTATGGACATTTGTTAAGGAGCGGTTTGGGCAGCCAGCAGCACAGACTGCGGAGGGCTGCCTGAGCGCTGAGCCAGAAGGCCCACACGCACAAGAGCCTTCCGGGTAACCGTACCCTCAGAACTCTCCAGGAACTTGGGGCAGACGTCTGCAATCTCCCCCTCTCTACTTTCTAAGTGCTTCCCTTTTCTCCTGCAGGACACCTGTGGTCAGTGAAGACGCTGCCTTCTCTGTCTTTCCATGTGCTAGGCTATGTTTACTCTCAACCATTCCCTCCCACCTCCCTGGGCTTCCAAAATTCTCCCCAATTTCTTCAGCACACAGTGTCTTCTTCTCTAATGCATCTGTAATCAAATGCAGTTTCGGGTACTCTTTTTCTAGGGTGGAGCTCTGATTTTCCTAACTGCAGGCTCCTGGGAGGGGTGAGAACACCCACTTCCCTCCGAGGGCACCACACTCTCTGTGTGTCCCTTGGGGGCCTGGCCAGTTTTGTGAGGCTCCCCTCTCCTGAAGATTAGAGCCCAACTGTTGGATCTGGCAATGGGCAAAGCCACCTCCTGGGAGTTCTTGTCTTCCTTTGCTTACAGAAGTAGAAGGAAAGCCTGGAGCTCTCAGATTGCCTGCAGAAGCATGGGGCAGGCTCTGGGTTGGCAAGGCAGTTATGGGAGGGTCTCCCAACTGCATCCCTGGCCTGCCTGCATCCCACCCCAGTGTGGGTACACTGCATCTGTACAATGGTTCTGGACTGGCAGGGAGTCTCTCATGATCTGATGGAGGATTTGGGGGAGCCCTCCAAATGTATGTGAGGAGTGGACCCACAGTCTCTCAAAGCAGGAAGAGGCATTAATCCTTGGAATCACTGGAAGGAGACTGCTTGCTTTGTCCCTGGAGGCCTTCCAGAAAAGGGCCAAGGCTCCTGGCTCCACATCTACATGATAGTGGGAGAGCAGTGTGCAGACCCCAAATGCCCAGCTGATTCTTCCTTTGTACATGTTGAAGGTTCACTGACTGACATTCTGAGCCTGACACTGCACTCACAAACTCAGTCTCTCTTGGGTCCAACTCATTCAGCCTTCATTCACCAACTATTTCCAGGTGACCATTGTATGCCCAGTAAGACATCAGTTCAATAAATCTTCATTGTGCCTATTTTGCGTGCCTAGCCCTAAAATAGATGCTAACAACTTAAAACTTTATATAATTGATTAAGGAGCCTTGGTGGTACAGTGGTTAAGCACTTGGCTGCTAACCAATTATAAGCCCAATAACACATACCTGTGTGTATCTGAGAAAGTCTCATTACGCTTTGTAATGCTTGGCCTTGAATCTGTGCTCTTCCACTTACTATCCGTGTGACTTGGGACTAGTTACTTTTCTTTGTCTCAGTGTCCTCATACATAAACAGGTCACCTATAACCACCTGCTGCTGTCGAGTCAATTCCAACTCATAACCATGCTATATAACAGAGCGGAACTGCCCTACAGAGTTTCCAAGGAGTGCCTGGTGGATCTGAACTGCTGAATTTTTGGTTAGCAGACATAGCACCTAACCCCTACACTAACAAGGTTTCCAAAACAGGTTACAGTGACAACTAAACAAGATAACATATTAAAGCGCTTAGAGCAAACCAAACCCATTGCTGTAGAGTTGATTCCAACTCATCGAGATCCTATGGGACACAGAACTGCCCCAAAGAATTTCCAAGAAGCAGCTGACGGGTTCAAACCACTGACCTTTCGGTTAACTATTACCGACAAACTATTAACCACTACAATACCATGGCTCCAGATCAGAACCTTTTATGTTGTTATTTTCCGGGTTCCTACTATGTGTGAGACCATGGGTGAGACACTGAGCTATCCCCTTTGACCTCATAGTGCTTACTCTGCACTTAGTGCCTACGTACCCGTACAGATGCCCAGTGTGGTAGACAGATACCCTCAGCTGTGATGCTTCTGGGCTGCAGCTCAGGAGACCAGAGCCGAGGACAAGTCAGTGGTCACTGTGGACTGTCAGTCAGGAGCTGCTGCTGGAAGGTTTGATGGACTCCTGAGAGAGGTCACCATGAGAGGAGGCAGAGAGTACTCTCTGTAAGTCCTTTGGGGTGCTGGAGTCCATTTATAGCGAGGTCACTTATGAATATTAAGTTCTTTGCTTCAGGCTTCAAAGATTCCCACCGCCCTGCTCTACCCAAAAGCCAAGGTTACAGCTGTAATAAACAAAGCTGCCCTTCTTCGGGAGAAGCGTGGTCACTAGTGCTCTCTCACATACACACACTCACAAACTCTCACACACACTCTCAGGAACACACACACTCACAGACATTCTCTCATGCACTCACACATTCTCACACACACACATTCTCACTCACACATTGTCTGACATATAGTCTCACATGCACATTCACACACACGAGCACCTCCCACACACTCCCACAAACACTTTTTCTGTCACACACACAATCTCACATGCACACATGCACACACGAAGTATCAGAGGAGACAGGTCTAAGGTGACGGGAGAAGTGTAAGCAAGTGGCGGGCTGACAACAGCGGCTTCCCCACCGTGGCTTCCTGGGGAGGAGGGCCTGCTTCTCTGCACTGTCCCCATCCAGCACTGACTCAAGGGCCCACGAGCTCTGGACAGGGCTTTTCAGGTACCGTGCTCATGTCTGCCGCCCCTTCCTTCCCTCCTTTTATTTTTTGACCATGCACACTACCTGTGATAAAAAAAATAAAGGGAGCTTCCAGGAGAGGGTGCTGTTGGAACATCCTGCGTGTGTGAGATGCGGCTCCTCGGGTTTGAGGGCCTGCAGTGGGGTGCAGCACACATGGAGCCTGGCTTCAGGTGCAGAGAGGGACCCGGGCCAGGCTTGTCACCTACAGGGTTTGGAGAGGCGTATAATATAACTTTGGCCCTCTTGTTAAAAATGCAGTAAGCCTGAGGGTGGGAGCCCGAAACCTGACTTTTCCCCCATCCCCTCTAGTTGACACAGGTAGGTCGCCTACAGAAGTCAGACTGAGAAGGCTGAGTGAGCGACTAGGTCGGCACATGCTCCCCAGCCCACTTCCCTCCCCACGCCCCAGGAGCGAGGCCCCAGTGGGGCTGCAGTGGGGTGCAGTCGGAGCCCATGCTGCCTGTTCGGCCTCAGCAAATAACCTCATGGAGCTTGCTTTCTCCATTCAGGTCAGAAATGGTTTCTCAGTGCTTCCAGGGTTCCTGAAGGGAGCTCGGTGGGGGGAGGTGTCTGGGGACTGGGGCCTGGGCTCTAGGCGCTGGCAGTCAAGGTGTTGGTGTCCAAATGTGTGTGTATAATTTACTCTTGTCACCTTATGGAGTGGTGCTGCTATCAGAGAGCTCAGAGCTGAGGAACAAGGACAGAGTGGTTAAGATGATTAAGCAAAGGAGAGGGCTGGTGGGGGGTGGGGAACAGGGCAAGAGAGGCACTGCACACAGACGGTGCCTCTGGTGACAGACACAGGGGAGAAAGGGAAGCAGAGAGAGTGGCAGAAGGGCAGGGAAGTGGGGAAGGGGCGCAGACACAAAGTTGGAAAGAAGGGAACTAGGGAGAAACAGGTGGAACCAGTCTGATTCATCCTGTATCTCCCACAGAGCTTCCCACCCCTGCCTCCCCCCAGAAGCTGAGAGAATGTCTGATGAAAAGAGTGAGCAGCAGGGATGCCTGGAAGCTTCAAAATGGTCTGTCTGTCTACCTGTCTCTCTCTGTCTTTGCAGCAACACCACCGCCATCACCATCCTCCTCCTCCTCATTATTATTATCTGCTCTTCAAGTGTCTGCTCTGTGCCAGGCGCTGCACACGGTTAAATGCTCCGCTGCTAACTGAATGGTCAGTGGTTTGATGCCACCAGCTGCTGTATGGGAGAAAGACATGGCAGGCTGATTCCATAAAGACTACAGCCTTGGAAATCTGTCCTGTAAGTCACTATGAGTTGAAACTGACTCAGTGGCAATGGGTCTGGTTTTGGTTGGTAATAACATTAGGCACTAATACTCTGCTTTACAGATAGAGAAACAGAGTCTCAGAGAGATGAGAACTGGGACTCTGCTGTGACTAGTTAGCACCATCTTCCCCTAGGGCTTGTTACCGCTGCTCCAGAGAAGATTCTAAATGTGGAAGCTTTGTTTTAGCAGGAATAGACCAGCCTGGATTGTGAGGCTGTGTTTCAGGTGGGCTGAGATGAGAACGTGAATGTATGTGAGTATGTGTGGTACGTGTGTGTGCGTGTGCGTGTGTGATGAGGATAGGGCTGGGGCCAGCACAATACAACAGCCATCCCCCACTCTCTGAACCTCACTATCCACACGTGGGAACCTAATCACTGTGGAGAGCTAGGGTTTTGTAGGCCAGGTCTGCCCAGGCAAGACAGCAGGTTGGGTAGGCTAGGCAGTCCCTATCCATATCCATGCTTCTTTGCACAGTTCCAGCCTAGAGGATCTGTGCCCAGGTGACTGATGCCAGCCCTCCAGGGTCTTTACCTGGGGGGACATGGACGGGGGGCCAGTTTAAGCCAAGAGCCTATGGAGATGCTGTCAGTCGCAACTAGGAAGTGAAGACCCCTCACTGCTCCCCAATACAGGTTATGAGTAGCCGTTCTAGGGTCCCTGTGTGAGGGAGAACAGGAAGGCTTGCCATACTAGGGTGGCCTGTGTGTTACTATGCTGCTGGAAGCTGTGTCTCTGGTATTTCAAATATCAGCAGGGTCACTCGTAGTGGACAAGATCAGTGGAGCTTCCAGACCAAGACAGAGTCCATGAAGAAAGTTCTGGTGACCTACTTCTTAAAATTAGTCGATGAAAACCTATGGCTCACAAAAGGATGCTGTCTGATCTACTGCTAGAAGATGAGCCCCACAGGGTGGAGGGCACTCACAATACAGAGTGGCTGCAACCATGGACTTGAGCATACCAACATGGTGTTTTGTTGTGTTACGTATGGGGCTGCCACGGCAACTAACAACACCACCACTAGGTATGAAGCCTTCTGTTGGACTGGGAGCCACACAGGAGAAGGTCATGGTGTTGCTTGGGGACAAAACGAATCCATTCGACGTCACTGAGCATTTCCTAGGTGTAAAATCCTGTGATCAGCACACAACATATCAGCCTTTCTTTTTCTCTTGAGAAGCTTCCACCAAATAGGAGAACCATAGCAAGCACACAGATGACTTCATTCATTCACTCACTCATTTATTCATCATTAAAACAACCTGTTACTGGATTTGTTTGACAAGTGCAGAAGTGAGAAAATACCGTAAAATCCTGTCAGAGCACTTTAAGTGGAGTCACACATAGAACTCAGTCTCACAAGGTCCTGTCATTGTGAGGCTAACGGGGCCCTGGTAGTACAGTGGTTAAGGGCTTGGCTGATAAAAAGTCAGCAGTTCAAATACAGCAAGTTCTGCTTGGAAACCTGGTGAGGCAGTTTTACTCTGTCCAGTAAGGTGGTCATGAGTTGGAATTGATTCAATGGCAGTGGATTTAATGGAACAAACCTGGGTGGTGCAAACAGTTAATACCCTCCACTGCTACCAGAAAGGCTGGTAACTGTAGCCCACTCAGAGGTACCTTGGAAAAACAGCCTATAGTACTACTTTTCTAAGAATCATGCCATTAAAAACCCTACGGAACACAGCTCTACTCTGACACATGGTATTGTTATTGAGTCGGAGATGACTTGAGAACAGCTGGTTTAATGGGATAACACAGGGGACAGTATGGGGGGGTTGCCCAGCAGCCATCAGGCAAGGGGCTCTGGAGCTCAGGAGCCAGGATGCTAAGTCCAAATTCACGTGATCAGCGCACACCATACAGAGACCTCTCACTGATGATAAGCTGCACCCTTGTCTTGGTGTAGGGGTTTATGAAGTTTCATGTACGTTATCTCACTGAATTCTCTCTATAGAACTGGAAAACAGCCAGCCTGGAGATGAGAACCCCTGGGCAATGCTACAGACACTGTACAGGGAAAGAGTGACTCTCCCCACCATTCTCCAGCACTGACTGTCAGAGTCCAGATCAGAACCCCAGACCTCACTTGCATTGTGTGCTCTTTACAGATCCCAGAGCGCAGACCTGGGCCTTCCCTTTGGGCTGCTGGATTGGGTGGCTGGTTTTTCTCTCCATGCAGCCTGGCCCACCCAGAACATCCTTGGCAGAAAGGAGGCTCAGAGTCCTCTTTGTACCTCACACCCCAGTGCATGTCTATACCCCCAACCTGCTGGGGTATGACCTACTCTTCTTATTGATGCTCCTAAGTTTTAACTGATTGTGTATCTTTTTGTGGGGATGTTCATTCACTTATTTGGTTCCTCTTCCATTATTCATTTGCTCTACACAGAGACTGACCGAGACCCCAGTGGACAGCATGGCTGGGGGTGAGACCCACCTCACCCCAGGCCCCAGTACTGCCCAACCCCCCCTGTGGCTCTCTGGATGTCCCCTGTGCTCCTTGCCTTTCTTCTGATGACAAGAAACATGTCTCCCTCAGAGCCACAATGGTATAAGCCTAGGTCTCAGCAAAGGGCAGTCTTCAGTGATTCCTGTGTTAAGATTAGCTGAATCTGAGTAGTCGACTGGCCAGCTGAGCAAATACCACACAGTCTAGTGAAGATAACTTTTAGGATCTCTGTAGTGTTGGCATCACCATGCATCTGTTTCCTGCTTTGAACTCAGAAAGAGTGAATCTGCTATGAGGCCAGTGGGTGATGACCACAGTGTGAGGCCCCAGGGAGGAGGTCACCTGGATTGATTATTCCCCCTCTGGGAGGTCATAGGCCCTCCTGAGGAGGATGGGGGTTCTGGGACTTGGCTGAAGACGAAGGAAGTTCTTTCCTCCCCCACTGTGCCTCCAGTCCTCTGAGATGTGCCTCTGGGCCACCTCCCCTATAATCCTCTCTGACCACAGCAGGCCACACTAATGGCCCCGCAAGGTGAACCTGCTGAGTAGGCTATATGTTTTTCAGAGCCCTGCTTATGTTGTCTCCTCAGGAACAGAGTCTGGTTTCTCTCCCCGCTGTGCCCTCAGTGCCTAGGGCAGGGAGGTATCTAGTTATGGAGCATTTGTTGCCCGGCCTGAGTTGGGGGTGGCAGCCGCCCTCGTACCCCTTTCTCTCTTGCGCAGGCTCCAGGCTCCCAACTGTGCTCCAGCATCTGGAGGCTGGCAGGAACTGCCATGAGCCTGGTCTGCCTCCAGAGCCACTCTGACCGCCTTCAAGGGCACTGCCAGGAATAGACGCGGCCACCCTGCCACCCGTCTGGGCCTGGCAGCCACTGTATGCCCTTTCTGCAGACTTCCTGTGCATTTCCCAAGGAGTGCTAAACCCCAGCTGCCTGGTTCCTTAGGGAAGAAAACTCAGCTTGGCACTTGAACCTGGCTGTTGAGAATGCCTCTAGTCCTCTTCCCACAGCAGAGGTGATGTTACCTGCCACATCTCAGACCAAGAAGTTTCGGCCACCAGTCAGTCACTGAGGCAGAGCCAATGACCACTTGATGCCAGCCTAGCACTGACTTGACAAGCCCCACTGATGGGTCTGTCCAGAAAGGAGGACTGAGCAAGAGATTGGACCCTTTGCCTGGCAACGGAAACAGTCGTGAAGGCATAATGTGACTTGCTCAGAGTCACAGCTGGCCAGCTACAGAACCAGACCACAGGCTTCCCCTCCTCACCACAGCTCAGCAGCTCGGATGTCCACAGAAAGATGGCTTCGGGACTAGAGGTCAGGGAGGCTTCCAGCGGGGCTGAGGCTCTGAACCATCTGGGGTAGGTAGGAAGCTCAAAGCATGAGAGAGGAGAAAGGATGCTAACACAAAGCAGGAGGAAGTGTGGGGCTGCCATGGACCCATGACAGTGGGGGGTGGAGATGGGGAAGAGGTGGGCTGGGACTGTGTGCATCCCAGGGACAGGGCTCTCAAGACTCTGGGAGCCCAGTCTCAAATCTGCTGCGAGGCTGGCTGCAGAGCTCCAGGCACACCCGCACGATGGCAGCCCCACTGCTTGCTGCCTTGGGAGGATGTCCTTCCTCCTCTGGACTTTAGGTGCTCACTGCATGCCCTGTGCCAGAATTACAGCACAGCAGTGCGCATAGTTCCTGCCCTTGTGGAGCACAGTCTAGTGTATAAACACAAGGCAGGGGGCGGGCAGAGTGGCAGTGATAGGTTGGATGGTGGACGAGACAGTACAGCGGAAAGAGGAGGCCAGGGAATTCTATTTATTTAAAATGATCAGGGATGGCCTCTCTGATGCAGTGATATTTGACTTGGAAGCTGAAGGAAAAGAGAGAGTAGGCCAAGTCAGCATCTAGCAGAAGAGCCTTTTAGGCAGCGAGAACCGCAAGAGCAAAGGCCCTGAGCTACGAGGGGGTTGGGTGAAGAAAGAATGACATGAACCTGTGGAATAAAGTCTACTGTCAGGGTGTCTTAGCTCCTTCCATGCATCCATTCTGCGTGCATGGCTCCAGTCCCTTGACTGACGGGGCAGAGTGGATGGGGTTCTATCTTCTTGCTGGGTGAGAGCTAAGGCCTGAGAGAGCTGACCTTTGCCAAAAGTCTGTGATAGAAAATTGTGCCCCCAGCCAGGAAGGTGATAAACAAAGCCCTGAATATTTAATCCAAAGTGTGGCCCTAATTTTGTAGGAGGCCTTTTCCTCTCCCTGCCACCGACCCCCTTTCCCCATTTGTTCTCCTACACTCAAACCTTGAGCAGGGACTCTGCCTGTCCCCAGGGCTGGGGGCCAAGAGCAATGAAACCAGGAGAGCCTCACGTCCTTGTCCCCGAGAAGAAAACTCAGCTCACTCACACACAGGGCAGAGGTGGAGGAAAGTAGTGGGAGGTACAAGGTGAGAGAGGCCTGGGAGAGAGAGAGACTATAGGAGGGCTTCCTGGAAGAAGAGGCCAAGGACTATAGGCCTTTGTAATGTCCAGGGTGGGAAAAGAACAGTCTAGCCTGAAGGAGGGCAAGAGAAGAAGCTGGAGAGAGAGTGAGTGGGGGGGGGGGCGGTCTGGGCATGTGTGTGCATGAGCACCCTGAGACAAGGGGGAAGATGAGGGGCCCCACTGCTACTGGAAAAAAGTACACATGTATGGGAAAGTGGGAGACAGGTAGCCAGGCTCTGGTGATGTCTTTTCATCTTCTCCTCTCTTAGGACTGAATTTGTTTTCTTCTTTCTTCTTTCCTTCTGTTTGCGTCTGGGTGATCTCCTTGTCGGTGTTTCTTTTATTTCCCTGCCCCTATGCCTCTGTCTCTGACTCCGGGTTTTTCTCTGTTTGTTTTGCTCTGGCTCCCCCACTCCCTCTCCTCCCTCTCTTCTTTCTCTTACAACAGGAAGAGGCCTTCGAAGGACTGCGATTTCTCTCCTGCATCCCCACCCCCTCCCCTCCCCAGGTTTTTTCTCTGCTCCTTATTCAAGGCAGATAAAGTGCGCACAGCTGCTCCCAGCTGAAACGGGCCTTAATTGCACCCCCGTTGCCATGGCGATCCCTGATGATCTCCGTGGCTGGAATGTTGCCCTCTGATCTCCCTGCTGGGGCCTCCAGGCTGCACAGCCTCACTGGCCCTGGAGCGGACCACACGTGGCACCCTGGGCTGGCTACCGGGAGCTCACAGCTATTGACAGGCTGCACGAGGGCTCCCCAAAATGCCTCTCCCCGCCCCCACACCTGTGTCCCTGCTGTCAGTGTGCCTGCAGCGCCTCCACTGCAAGCCATTCCTTGGGACATTCCAGGGTCCAGTGTGAATAGGGAAGTGCTTGTAGCAGGGGCACAAAGCACCACTCGGTGACCACTGTGTCCAGTTTTGGGGATGGGAAGGAGGAGCCATAAGGGGCTGTGCTCTCCTTATGGGTTCCTTCGCCTGTCGGCGTGCTACAGCCACACTCATTGCCAAGAAGAGACTGTCAGTTGGGACCCTTTTGTCAGTGCCAAGTAGCCTGTTTGTTGCCGTTCTAATCTGAATGGACTTGGGATAGGGGAGTGGGGCTGGTAGAGAGAATGCACCCGTGACTCCATCCACGGTGCCAAGGCTCTGCCAAGGGGCCACCAGCAGGACCAGGCTTCTCCCAGCCCACTGCAGAAGGCAGTGGGAAGAGCAGCGAGGGCAGGGGGCAGCCCCCATTGGGCACGTTGAAAGGTGAGAGACACTGAGGAAATCCCCGTGGGGATGCACCTTGGAGTGAGGAGGGCTCAGGCAGGTTTCACTGGGGCTCAGGATGTCAGCTGGATGCAGGGTGTCTGTGCGAGTTCTGGCCTGCATCCCTATTTTACACTCTCCCTGCAAAGGCCCCTCCCCTGGAATCTGAGCCAGGGCACATTAGAGTGTGCCTTTACAGCTCAGTGGCTCCTGACAGGGGTCTTGGGGAGGGCCGCTGTACTCAGTGCTCCAGTCAGCACACCCTGAGGAGCCATCAGACATGATGTCCGACAGCTCTGTGAAGCCCACGAAGCCAAAGACAGCTGCTGGGTTTGTTCCCTCCTGCGGTGCCAGAGGGCCACCCGGCCCCAGCCTTCCATCTAGTGGGTCTGGGATGGAGAGGGTGCCTACATCCTAGATCTGCCCAGACCACTGCTCCACCAAGTAGATCTAGAGGAGGAGTCTGTGGACCCCAGTCTTTCTGTTCACCCACTTTCCTCAGCATCTGCGCCCTTCTCTTGCCCAGCACCTGAGTGAGGCTCTGTCCTGTAGCCTATGCCAGGGCCCACGAATCTCTGCCCAGCCTCTCAGCAGACAAGGACCGTAGGGTGAAAAGCAAGAGGTTCTACATGGGAGCATCACTGACGGCCCTGCTCTCCACTAGGGATGACATCAGCTTGAGACAGGACACCCTGAGCCATACTTGGTAATATAATAGAAGTTAACAGCAGCAGGAGTAATAACAGCTCCTGTTTAAGTGATCACAATGTCCCAAGTGCTGTGTGCAGAACTCTTCATATACCATACTGCAGTTTCTCACACCCTTGGGGTCAGACTGTTGTGGCAGCTCAGATGGGGTGTCCTGTGTTGGGTATTGCCAGCCCAAGAGCACTCAGCTGTTGCTGGCCTAGTGTGTGGTGCTCTGAGTAGACCCACAGGCCGTGGCTGCCTGGCCCCAGGCCCTGGTGAACAGAATCTCTTTTGCCCAGGGTCTCAGGCCCCCACACTACCAGCCTTTGGTAAGACCTGGGGCTAACGTGTCACCTCGTACATTGTGTTGCACAGCTGCTCAGGGAATCATCCTTTCTCTCACATAGCCCACACTTATCCACAAATATTTGCCCAATAATTAGAGGAATGAACAAGTGAATGCTTCTTTTGATTTAGAGTGTCCCCCTGGCTTCTCCATCAGTTCCAAAATGGCTTCACAGTTCATCTCACCTTCTCCTCCACACAGCCATAACAGAGACCCCAACATAGACCGGGCTGGGTCCTGCTGCCTGACACCCTCTCCTAGTCCCCTCAGCCCTCATGAGTCTGAGACACAGGGCCAGTACGTTACCTCTCAATGTAAAAGTCTCCTCTGGCCTGCACAACAATGTCACCTCACCTTCCAGGCCATTCCAGGCTTTTTGGAGGAGGCCTGGCCCCCACTTATTACAGACACCCCCTCCAGTTTCCTGAACACACATCTTCCTCCTGACCTTTGCTCTTGCTGTCTCCTACCTTGGAGTGCCCTCTTGCCTTCTGTCTGCCTAAAGAAATAATATTCCTTTTAAGGTCCAACTTATTTACCACTGTCTCCAGGAAGCCTCTCCTTTGTCTCCAAAGGCACCATGCTCAGCTCTGTTTTACAAAACTGACCACATGATGTCATGTGTCACTGCTTTTTAATGAAAGAACAAACGAACACTAAGATATACTTTAGAGAAAACAAGTTCCACATTTGGGATACTTCCCCTCAGCGCAAGACCAGCACTCATGAACATTCTCTAACTAAGCCCAGGCCACGCACAGGCTCTGGAAAATGGGATTTCCAGTTGAGGACAGTGTCTCCATTGAGAAATGACTGTGAGTTGTCTGGGAGGAGGATTGGTCTCTCTCACAAACTTCACCAGGGCTCTAAGGTCTATGGGGTTTCAGAGGAGGGGGCACTGGTGAAGGAGCTGATGTTTGAACTGGGAAATATTAGGATGGGAAAAGAAATAGGGAAACAGGAAAGAGGTCATTTCAGGTGGAGGGAATCTCACGGGGTACAGCACGGTAGCAGGGCGGAGTTCACGTACTGAGCGTCACCAGGGAGGAGCCTGGCTGTCGGGGGATAAGGCTGAGGGCAGGGTGCAAACAGCGTCTTGAACACAGAGACGGGGTGGATGGCAGCCTGGGAATGAGGATAGTTGAAGAGTCTCTGGGTGGTGGAAACAGTTAAGCACATGGCAGTTTGCATCTACCCAGAGGCACCTTGGAAGAAAGATTTGGCAATTTACTTTCCAGCAACCGAAAACCCTATGGAGTGTATTTCTACTTGAAATACACGGTTGGAATCGACTCAAGGCAACTAATTTGGTTTTTCGATTTTATCAAAGGCCCATTGGATACTCTGCCCTGGCTTTTTTCCTAGTAACAATTAAAGAGAAATAAAGAAATATATTTGCCCAGCAGGAGTCATGAACTTCCTTAAGGCAGGGGAGTCTTCTCCATCCCATGTGGCCTAACCCAGGAATTGGCTCAGGTCAGCCTTGTGGCCTCACCGGGAGTTGGATCAGGGAGCCATTGGAGGGCCACTGTCCAGTAAGCCAGCCGTATCTCCTTCTTACTTTTCCCACCATGCCTTAATCTCCACTCAGCTGCCCTTCCAGCTAAAATCCTATCACCTTGTCTCCAGACAGACCTATCACATTAGGAAAGTAGCAGTTGGAATTCTGTTAAAAAAAATAACTGAAAATGGCTTTGCAAAGATGTGTCCACTGAGAAGCAGAAAAGCAGATCACAGCCCTTTTCATTTTAGCAGGTGGGAAGTAGCTTCTCTCGGCCCTGAGAAGTACTGGGAGGTACGCCTGGGAATCTCTTTATTCTGAGCATCTCCCTGGACTTGGCCATGAGGCAGGTGGACTTCAATTTAGGGAGGAGACCCAGAAGCCCACTGAAGCTCCCTCAGTTCCAAATGACCTGCCAGGCTTGTCTAGTGACCCATTCTTGGTTGGATGAGGTCAGCAACCCCTTCCGGCTCCCTTAGCACCTGCCTCAGACCAGTTAGCCCCACAAGCTTTCCAGGGCTCTCATTTCTGCATCTTCTGACCTCATCTGTGCCAAGAGCCCCTGAAGGTAGAAATGTGGCAGCTGTCTCTGGTTGAACTCACTGCTTTGTTAGTGACCCAACAATATGGAAGGTATTGAGTAAAACTGCATTACCGATATTATGGGTGGAGTTCTTGGGTGGTACAAACATTTAAGGTACTGGACGGCTAACCAAAAACTTGAAGGTTTAAATCTACCCAGAGGCACTTTGGAAGAAAGGCCTGGCAACCTCCTGAAAATATTAGCCACTGAAAACACTATGAAACAGTTCTACTCTGACACACACGGGGCCATCATGGCCCCGTGAGCAGAAGGCAGTTTTTTTTTTTAAATCACAGACACCCATCGACATGGAAAAGCCCATCAGAATCAGGACAAAGAAACAGAGTCTGCCTGTAAAGGGGACTTTACTCTCAACATCATGCTTTGTTTAATTAACGGTCTCCATTGGAGTCTATTACACATTAAAAGACTTTTTTTTTTTCAATCGCATGATTAACCTTGGGAATTAAAGAGTCAACTACATACGTTGTTTTCACTTGACCAGTTCAGGAAACAGCCCCTGGATGGGCTAAGGCCCCTAATGAGGGGACAGCCAACAGTTAACTAACAGCCAGCGCTCCTTCACTGTGGTCAGGGACTGGGAAGACACAGCACCTGCCCATGTCTCCAGAGTCACAGCTGCAAACCCCATGCAGGGACACCACATCCCATGCCTGTGTTCTCCACCAGAGTTTCCCAAAGAGGCACTTTGGTGAAAAAAAAAATCCCTATCTGTATATTTATTTCTTTCTTTCTCCACTCAAAAATTTCTGGGCTTTTTAATAGGAGAGTCTTTTATTTCGTTAAAACAACAGCTGCTTTCATTTAGTTTTATGGATTTAGCGCATTTAAAGGCGAGAGGAGCAGATGGGAGGCGGTGAGCTTCTCAGGTCTACCTGTTCATGCTTTCCAAAGAACCACCCGTGTCTGATCCAGAACGTTCCATCTTCAGGAAATGGAAATGAATTTTCCCTTCCTTTGTATTCAGGCTTTAGAATTCATTTGTTCAGAGGGCTCTTCTAAGTGAGAGTTGCTTCTTTTCCTTTATTCTTCTTTTTCCTCTCTTCCTTCCCCTCCCTCTTCCACTTCCTCCTGTCTTCAGTTTCCAGTTGACAATTGCTTGCCCTTCCCACCCACCCAAATCTCCCCCGCCCAGGGAAGGCGCAGGGCTTGGACTGCAAAGGCAGCATACAGGCTCTCCCAGTGATGGTTTGGATAGGAAGCTGCCAGGGGTCTTTGTGAGAGAGCCCCTTTTAAGCCCATAGCTGAGGAACCAGGATGGAGAGGAACCAGGATGGAAAGGTCCCAGTGGAAAGTGGCTTGGGCCCAGGGCCCAGGGCCCAGGGATCTTAGCATCTGGGTTAATGATGTGCTAGATGGTGGATGGAGGGTGGACCCCTGTGGACGAACTAGATTGATGGAACATTTCAGGTTCTAGACCAGGTATGCCTGTGGCTGGGCCATAGAGGGGGATTGTGTTTTGGAGAATCACTGAGCATGGACCTTGAGTGGCCTTATGTTTCCAGGGTTCTGCTGAGAGTCCTCCCTGAGCCTACTGGGGTTTGGGGATTCTCCACCTTAGGTTCTTGCTGCATTCTTATTTTGGTCTGTCTCTCCCTAGACCAGCAGCCCCCGAAGGGCTGGGTATACCCTTCACTCATGTGTCTCCAGTACTACAGAGAGCAGTGAGTGACTCCTGGTTGTTCAGTGCGTCATGGCCTCTGTTCGCATCCTGAAGATCTTGGGGGTGCCCATAAGCCCCCTGGGTTACCTGAAACCGGGGGATCTCAGAGCCTAGGTCCTGCTCCTTTCACCATACCTCCCTCTCCAGCTGTCCATGGCTTCCTCCTAGGCCAAGATGTCTTGGGCCTTCCCCTCCTTCTCCAGACCATAATCACGCCTTTCCTTTCCTTCATGAGGTTTCATCTTACCTCTGCCCTAAAACCCACCCTCTGTGGTAGTGCTTGGTAAGGA
The DNA here is from genome assembly GCA_028571685.1 of Heterohyrax brucei. Classification (NCBI taxonomy): domain Eukaryota; kingdom Metazoa; phylum Chordata; class Mammalia; order Hyracoidea; family Procaviidae; genus Heterohyrax; species Heterohyrax brucei. The sequence continues at coordinate 47,236,103 of CM053152.1, forward strand.
CTCAAGAAGCAGTCTTGGTGGGAGTGGGCTCCCTATGTCCTGCTTTGTCACGCTTCAGAAGGGACACGCCGCCTTCTGCTGACTGAGGGCTCTGCCATGCCCTGAATGGATGGAGGAGGGGGAGACGCTCTGCCCCTCCAGGCACAGCCCTGAGAGAGTGGCTTGTACCACCTCACCCAAGTACCCTGTAGCTCTGAGAGCAGTAGTCCCTAAGGGGAACCCTAACACACTTCTCACAGGGCTCCGGGCCACTAACTCCATGATGAACACAACCTCCTCAGTTATTTACAGGGCAGCATCTTGTCCAAAGGATTAGATTCTTCTGGGTCAAAGGCAGAGTGGGTCTTTTTTTAACCCCTATTTTACTGTTGCAGACACTGAGGTCTAGGCTCTCAGGTGACACAGCTATAAGTCATGAGCTGAGACCATGCCCTCTGTGGATGCTCCCCCTGGAGCTTTATCCTGATGAACCATAGCCATGCCAGGCCGGGGAAGAGGCCTTTGTTCTTACTGAGTCCACTCATTTCTAGCAGGCAAGGGGCACAGGCTAAGACGGAGCTCTGGATCTGCTCTAGCCCTAGGGCTCCATGTTGCCGGAAGGAGGCTTCACTCCACTCTTCTGTTCCTTTCCTCATGACTTGGATGCGACAGTAGTCTTCCCAAGGGACTTGCAGCTGGAGGCTCCTCCACAGACTTTCCATTCTAGGTTTCCGTTATTGGTCCCTGCTGGAGGCATCTCTCTTGTGGGAGCTTCTGAGACCTGCCCCTATCCCGAAGATGCAGTCGGAGGGAGAGGGGCTGGCCCTGTCAATAGCTGTTTGTAGAAACTAAGTTGGCTCCTGAGCATCTCTGGTTCCTCTTGGGGGCTGAAGGGATGGCTCCGTGGTGCCTTTACTGACCCCAGCAAACAGCTGATGGTGGTCCCTAGCTGTGTCCTGGGCCAGAGCTGAGTGGACCAGGTCAGGTTCTTCTTCCTCCTCTGAGGGGTATTCCTTGATGATATTACCCTTCCTGAAAGCTCTCCCCAGAACACTCTCCGTGGGACCCAGGGCTAAGAGTCCTGTTTGGCTTTGGGGAGAGTGCAGAACTGCTGAGAGTAGGGATGGAAGGCTTCCACTGACCTTCCTCCCAGGCCGCTGCTGAGCAAATCCAGGGATTTAATAGGAGCCACACAAAGCCCTTAATTTGCTCCTGAGATCAAGGGTCAATCTGAATAAGTCATTAATTAACCAAGCAAGGCTTCCTGCTATTGACAAGGGCTGGGAGTTCAGCCCCAGAGCAGACCTCACATTCCACAGCCAGAAGACGTCCTTCCTCTCCCTGGGTGCCCACTGGCCAGACAGAGGCCAAGAAGGCCCCACTTCATGTTCTGATCCCAGCTTTCCCAGGAGGTTCTGCCTGGCAGGCTTGTGAATCATGATCTTTCTGCTTTGAAGCCTGACCTACAAGTTGCCTTCCTGCCTCCTTTCCTCCAGCCCTCACTGTTCCGTTGCCCGATGCTCTTGGGAGCCAGCCTGGGCTCCCACACACCTTCCAATGCTGCTCTTGGATGTCTGTCACCAGGGAGAGGACAGGATAAGCTGATTCACACCAAGATGTTAGGCTGAGGGTGTCTGGAGAGTGGGTGAGTGGGTGGGTTGTGATTTTCATTCTAAGGGCCATGCTTTCACAGTGTAAGTTCTAACGGTAGCATTTTAGGCATCAGAGGTAGGCTAGACAACCGGATATTTGGGGAGGGAGTTCTTCCCAGTGGACACTAAAGTAGCTGCCTTCTCTGTGGGTGACTGAGGCTGCCCTGTCTCTAGGCAACTCTTCCTCTAATTAAGGCCCTGCTTCTTCCTCATAGATAGGAATGTTTAAGCATCTGCTCTGGTCACCTCCACCCCATCCTTCAAAGTGAAGTGCCTGCCTCCAGAGAACTTTCCTCATTCTAACCAGATGCATCATTAGTGGAGACATCTTCTTGAAGGATGTTTTAGTTATGCAGTGCTGCTATAACGGAAATACCACCAATGAATGGATTTCACAGAAATTTATTTTGTCACAGTTCAGGAGACTAAAAGTCCAAATTCAGAGTGCTAGCTCTAGGAGAAGGCTAGACTCTACAGGAAGATTCTTATTTCTTCTGAGCTGCTGCTGTTGGGAAATTTGGCCTGACATTTCTCTTCTTCCATCTAGGCTTCCTAACTTGTTGACTCCCTTTAGTATCCCCAAGCAGACTGATTCTAGTTTCACTGTACACTAATCCTACCTCATTAACGTAACAAAGACAACTCATTCTCAAATAGGATAACTATGGGCATAGAGGTTAGGGTTTAAGACATACTTTTGGGGGACACAATTCAATCCTTAACATTCCACCTTTTGGTCCCACTGAAAGTCATGTTCCTGCCACATGTGACATTCAGCCCGTCACATCATCTCAAAAGTCTTAAATCAACTCCAAGCCCAGAATCTCATCTTCTGAATCATCTAAATCAACTCTAGGTGAGACTGTAGGCATATTCTATCCTGGGGCAAAATTCCTCTTCACTTGTGAATCTGTAAAATCTAGACTCTATATTATCTGCTTCTAAAATACAATGGTGGAACAGGCTGAAGGCAGACATTTCCATTATAGATGGAAGAAACTCAAGGGAAAGAAGGGATAAGAGGCACCAAGCACACCCCAAATCCAGCTGAACAAATTATATGTGCTCTTAAGACTTGAAAACAATCTGTTCTTCTCTGAGACCATCTGGGCAATGACCCTGCCCTACAGATCCCGGGTGGTGGTCATGCTCTCTGGATTCTAGCTGGGAAGCCCTTCGGCCCTGGGCTTCAGCTCTGCCTTCCAGACCCTCTGGGGTGGCAACTCTACTCTGCTGGCTTTAGGTAGTCCATCCAAGTGGTGACATACCTCTTCAGCTCTAACAGGACCAGCTCTTCAGCCACATAGCTTCAGCTTTGGACAGCAGTCCCATCCCCTTGGATACCTTAACCAAACATTTGAACATAACTTAGACAAGTTCTTTTCCACTGCATAAAAAGCATTGCCTTTCCTCCAGTGTCCAGTCACATGTTCCTGTTCTTTTAAAGCCTTACTATAAGCACATTTAAGATTCACATTTCTAGCAACATTCTGTTGCAGACGCCACATGTATTCTCTAGGATGATAAAGACATTCTCTACAGCTATCCTCACGTCCTTCTGAGTCTTACAAGAATAGCCTTGGACATTCACCAATTCTACCAACAGTCTCTTCAAGGCAATCTAGGCTTTTACCAAAAAACCTATTGCCTTTGAGTTGATTCTGACTCATAGCGACCCCATTGGACAGAGGAGAACTGCCCACAAAGTTTTCAAGGAGCAGCTGCTGGATTTAAACTGCTGACCTCTTGGTTAGCAATTGTAACTGTTAATCACTGTATCACCAGTGCTCCCTTTTACTGTGGGGCACTGTAAAACTCTTCCAGCCTCTATCCATTACCTGATTCCAAAATTGTTTCCACCTCATAGGTATCTCTTAGAGTAGCAGTCCATTCTCAGTACCAAATTGCTTCAGTTATCTAGCGCTGCTGTAACAGAAATATCACAAGTGGATGACTTTAACAGAAACTTATTTTCTCACAGTTTAGAAGTGTAGAAATCCCAATTCAGGATGCTCGCTCTAGTGGAAGGTTATCTCTGTCAGCAATGCTGGAATGTTATTGTCTCTTCTGAGCGTCTGCTTTTGGGCAGTTTTCAAGTGGCTTGGCATCTCTCTTTTCCCATCTCCACTTCCTAGCTTGTTTGTCTAATCTCTTTTATATCTCAAAAGAGATGGGCTCAAGATGCACTGTACACTAATCCTGCCTCATTAACAGAACAGTGACAACCCACTCCTCAGTGGGATGATAACCACAGGACAGAGGTTAGGATTTACAACACATATTATGGGGTGACATAACTCAATCCATGACAGAGGAGACCGGACAGAGGATCCTATCATCACCCATGGGTCTATGCAGAAGGAGAGCTGCATGGTGCAGCTATTTCATCTCCTGGCCTAGACAGAGTGCTCTTCAACCTGCTATTTCTGGGGATCAGGACATCGGAAACTTGTGACAGTTGACAATATCTCTGTTATTAATTGAAGTCCTCATCCTTGCTGACTGATGTTTGTAGAGCCTGTTGATGTTTTCAGAGTCCATCATTTCTTGAGGGCTCCTCATTGGCTTTGAAACTTGTTGCTGTTTGTAGAATTTGTTGCAAGCATAACCAGGCATTACATTCAGAGCTCATGACGATCTGCAAAGTTTGCTTCAATTTGTGAAGTTTCTTGGGGTTTGCAGAGCTGATAGTGTTTGCAGAACCTGTAGCTGTGGCTATGGAGCCTATTGTTTGCAGAGTCAGTCCCTGCTTGCAGAGCTTTGTAATTTGTTGCTGTTTGTAGAATCTATTGTCTTTAGCAGATGCTGGCACTGCAGGCTGAGCTCATCAGTATCCACAGATTGTTGCTGGTTACAGAACTGGGCTCCTTGTAGAACCTTCATTGCTTACACAGCTCATCTTGGTTAGAGAACCTGTCGCTATTTGCAGAGTCTGACATTGCTTTTATAGGGTTCTTCAATGCTAGTAGCCCCGGGACACTTCCTGATTCTTTTCCGTTTTCCTGGACTGTCTTCCTTGTCCTGAATTGTCAGGAGCATGGGCCATGCTATAGAGTTCAGAAGTGTTTTCTTGAACTTTGGGGTTTGGGATTCTCCTCAAGATGGCTACCAAATTCATTTGTATCATTTACATTTAGGTGTTGCCCCATGATTATGGCTCAGTGCTTAGACTTAGTTTCCTCTATAAAGCCAAGAGGCTCTGAGTCCTCTCCCTGACAGCACTAGTAGTCTGTATAATTAGCTCTCTCTTCTTCTTTGCTTAAAGCTCTTAAATGTCCAGTCAGGTATCTGGTTTCTCCTCACTTCTGGCTCAGTGCGATCTTATGTCCTTATGCACTCTCCTTAGTATGAAGACCCAGTGTTTTCATATTGATACTCATTTACAGTGTTCATGGGCATGACATCCCGACACTGGGGGGAATGAGAAGTGGCCGTGAGCTGGGATATTACTGAGAGCTCTACTCTATGCCTTGGGGACATGTGACCTTGGCCTAAGAGCTGGAAGGATGCATGATATTCCGTTAGCTCTGCCTTGTTGGGAGGGCTGCACTCACACATCCTGGCATGCTGGTGGGAGTCTTGGTACTTATTGTGCAAGGTAGCCTTTGCTATGATCGGTACATCTGACCCTGGTCATCTTGGACGTGCTTAGTACTAACACTGTATCAACTCAGGAACTCTGTGCTGAGCTGAGTGCTTCTGCGGGAACATAATCTTCTAAGTACACATGTCCCTGGAAGACAGAGTTTGAATGGTGTGATTCGTGGCTTGTCAGATTGAAAGATTTTTCAGAACACCATAAGGAAGATCAAATAGCAATTTCCAAATACTTCTTATAAAACCTAGCAGCTGAAATTCTAGATGGACAGGAGGTACTGGCTAAGAGGATGGAGTAGAAAAACAGTTCCTGTCATCACCATGCCTCTTTAAGAATTTTACTAAGCATCATCACCACCCAGGTCTTGCCATGTCTAAACATAAATGGGTCTGTGTAGAGCTCTTAAGGGGTTTTGCACTCAGTAAGTCTGTGATATGAAAATTGAAGTCAGGAGATAATCACTCACTTTATAAGGAGTTCTTCAAATATCTCCCCAGACACTTTTAAAATGGAATGTGCTTCTCTCCACAGTTCAAACAGGAACGCAGTCCTTATACTAAGCCAGGGGTGAGGGACTCTGGAATTGCCTCTTGTTTCTTTCGTAGGAACCTCAGCAAAGGTCCCAGCTGAGGCCCTTGTGTGTACCAGCATCTAACAGTTGCAAGACCTGGGTCTTTTTGACTCTTTTTGCCTCCATGCCTTGGGATGACCAAGGTTCAGCTTACAGAAGAGCAAATCCACAGAGCAAGCTTGACGCAAACTCGTTCCTTCCTTGAAACCCCATTTTTTCTGTCCTTTGTTCTTAGAAGAAATTGAGCCCCAGATACATTTCACTGTTGGCTTGTCCACAGGGCCTGAGGCGAGCGTGCGGCTGCTCAGGAGATAATTCAGAGTGCTAATGGCATACAGATGCATGCTAATTTATGTGCACACACACAAATTAGGCTGCAATTATCACAGGAACTATCTGCTAATGCTGGTTACCATTTGAACCATTACTCTGTGTTGGTTACCAAAGACCTCTGGTTATGATGGCTCCACTTGGGGTCTTCCTCTTAGGCAGTCTTGGAAACGAATGGAACTTGGCCTCAACATCAAGTACCAGCCGTGCACTGCATGGACGTGGGAGGTGGGTCTCCCAAGGTTTTCTGTGAGAATGGAATAAGCTGCTGAAAAATGACACTCAGATCTCTCCAGGGGAGGGAAAAGCTAGCAACAAATGCTCTGTATTAGAATGCATTCTACATGTGGAGAACAAAATGTGTAATGCGCATGATACATCCATCCTGTTCAACCGCTCTTCCCTGGATGTCTACTCTGTGTGCCCCCAGAGGAAGAGAGGCAGACAGCCCTGCTCATCAGTAGCTTATGAGACAAGAGACACCTCAGTGAACCAACTAGTTAACTTACAAGCATGGAGGCAAATCACTGCAAGAGGCAGGACCTGAGCTTTGTTTTCAAAGATGGGGGATTTTAGTGCAGGTGGGACGAAGGGCAGAACGGTCACTACATCCCAGCAGCAGCTTCTGCTCAGTGTGGGTCGGCCATGACAGCCATGCAACGGAAGGCTTCATTGTGTGCTCTTCGCAGGTAAGGAGACTCAGGCCCAGAGTGGCTACAAGACTGCCCTCTAGGCCACGTGGTGATCTAGTTGGGCTGGAGATAGAACCTGTCATGTCTGGCCATCAGTGAGGGTACTCAGGAGGACAAAAACAATTGGGTAGTGTCTGAAGAGGGTGGTCATACGGGACTATTGAAAGGACTTCTGGGAAGACAAGCACATCCTGCTCATGGGGAACTGCAGCTCCAAGATAACTGGTCCATGCCAATGGGAATATATGAGGCCAGGCAATGAGCTATGCTCTCACCATTGAGCATTACTGACTCCCAGGAGTGCCTGAGAGTCCAGCTGAGGAGAGAGGATGCTGTGGGGGGTTGCCCTTTTATTTGGCTGCCTTGTTCTGGACAGCTTCTACAGGTCTACCTGAGGTCCCAGGCAGGGATTGGGGAAAAGTGAGGTCACTGATCTGGGGGTACACCCTGCTCCCCAGAGAGCAGTTTATCTAACTTTCCTTCAGGCAGAAGGCTATTACCTCTCCTTCCCCTCCTCTCTCCCCACCCCACCTGCTTCCTGTCTGTTGGTGCATTCTGGTCCTGCCAGCATTGTTTGATTCTGCTAATGCCTTCCCTGTGGACACTCCCTGACCCCTGAGCTGCCAGCCAGGTGGGCTGTTGGCCACCAGAGATTGGAGTTGACAGCGAGGCTGTCAGTGTCCCTAAGCAGAGGTGGCAAGCTTGAACATTTATGCATCCGTACTGAGGTGGGAGCTGGTCTGCCACATTTGCGGGAGAGGGAGACAATGCTGATGGAGATGCTAGCCAGGCCCTTTAGAAGGAGAACAAAGGCAGCACCCATAAATAGATCCAACTTCACATATCTTGGAGGATTCGAGGCACATGCTGCATAAGCACCAAGTTCTAGGGCCCTTATCTGAGCACTCTGTGGGTGCCACCTACACTCCAGGATGCAAAGGGAGGAGCAGGTCCAGTCTTGGCCCTCAAGAAGGAAGCTCGTCTCCTGGGAGATGAAGTTAGTACACAGAAGGCCCTAGAGAACATCTTCCTTGTGTACAGTGTCCTTGTGAACCTGGTGGCTCTGCCACGACCACAGACACAATTAATAGGCCCAATGAACAATGAATACAAAACCCCTTGTTCAAAAATTATTAGGAAGTTCAGGACATTAACAGAAAAGCAGTAAACTAAGTGTCGGGCTCTTCTAAGCATGGACTGTACGTGACTCTGCTGGTTGCAGGCCCAGCTAAGAGGAAGGGCCCACATAGCCAGCAGGGAGCCTTTGTTGAGTGGCCAGAGGCAGCTCATGGCTCATGTGTTTGTGGACCATGTCAGATACTTCACAAAAAACCTTTTAAAGCTCTCATCTCCTGAGGCCTCTGCAGGTTCCAGGGATCCATTTGGGAAACATACTTCCTGTTTTTCAGAGGAGGGCTCTGAGGTCCTGGAACTAAGACAGGCTCCCTAGGGGTCACACGGGAGTCAGAGACGGAAATGGAGACGGGAGAGTCTTTGGACCTGAGCCACAGGACGTGCTTTCTCTTCCTTCTTCCAAACCCGCCTGACCCTCAGACACCAGCCCGTTAGGACCATAGTGAGACCTGGTACAGTCCTAGGCCCTTTCTTGGAAGGGAATTTGCCAGGGGAATGCCCTCTGTCATTTCCCAGCTCCTTTTCCCCCACCTGCCTGTCCAGCACTCCTCAGAGACCAACTTAGCACATTTGAACCTCTATGGACCCCTTTCCAATCTGCCCTTACCACAGCCAAGTGTGACATTTTAAAACTAGATTGCTAACCACCTGGCAAGCCATCCAAGTGCCACCAACAAGACCTCCCTGGATTAAGGTCATGGTACCTCCTCGCCCTCTTCCATGTGGAGTGCATCACCCTGGCCATGTCCAGGCCCCAGTCTCCTCCTCTTGACCCCCAAACTCTTTGTTACCCTTCCTGACAGGCCCTAGCCCTGTGGCATATTTACAGAAATGCCACTCAGCAGAACAACCCAAATCAAATGAACGTTAACGGGAAAGCTGCGAGCTCCCAAATTAGCGGTGCATAATTAGTTTCATGCATAAACCTCTCGAAAGCACCGGCACAGGCTGGTGAGAGAGACAATTAGTTTTTGCTGAGGATGAAGAGGAAGAGCAGAGAAAGGGTGGGAGTAGGCGAGGAGGGGGTGACTGGAGAGGGGTCTGGCCCCCGTGAAGTGAAGATTGCAGTGTTATGTGTGCCCAGGCGCCTCTGAGAACCCCACCACTGCTCAGCTCCCCGCACCCCCAGTGTGGGGTGTTCTCCACTGTCCTGGCCACAGGATACACAAAGAAAGGCATCTCAGGCCCCTGGCTGAGGCTGAATGGAAAGATGCTTTGACCATACTTAGTCGCTGGGGTGGTGGGGAGGTGTCATGGATTGAGTTGTGTCCCCCTAAAATATTTGTCAACTTGGCTAAGCTATGATTGCTATTATTGTGTGACTGTCCATCATTTTGTCATTTGATATAATTTTCCTGCATGTTGTAAATCCTGTCTCTATGATGTTAATTAGGCAGGATTGGAGGCTGTTACGTTAATGAGGCAGGCTCAATCTACAAGATTAGATTGCATTTTAAGTCAATCTCTTTTGAGATATAAAAGAGAGAACAAGCACAGAGGGACCTCACACCACCAAGAAACAAGAGCCAGGAGCACAGCACATCCTTTGGACCTGTCACTCCTGCACTGAGAAGCTCCTCAGCTGGGGAAGACTGATGACAAGGGTCTTCCCTCCGAGCTAACAGAGAGGCAAAGCCTTCCCGTGAAGCTGGTACCTTGAATTTGAACTTCTAGCCTTTCAGACTATGAGAGAAGAAATTTCTCTTTGGTAAAGCCATCCTCTTGTGGTATTACTGTTACAGCAGCACTAGAAAATCAAGATAGAAGAGTACCTGAATTTTGTCCATGTCTGCCTCGTGACTCAGAGTGCCTGGTTTAGGCTTGGGGACATCAGGCAGCCCAGTGTTTGGATCCTAAAAGCGTGCTGAGAATGGGTTGAGAATCACTATCCTTCCTGAATTTCAAAGGTCTTAGTGGTCCAGATCCCAGGAGTCCCTGAGGGGTATCATCTCACAGATGAGGAGTGTAGAAGCCCGATGTATAATTTTACCTGGCTGGTTAGGACTGATCTAGGATGGCAGTCCCATTCCCAAGCTTTCATGTCCAGCTCTCTTGGTCTATTCCATCCTAGCAGCCGTGCCCAAGACTGATTTCATAGGAAACCCTGGCCTGACTTCCTACAAACACTCTGGTGATAACCACCTACCCAGCATCCCCCATGGATGGAGAGATATCTAAAGGCCTTTTATGGGGTCTATCTAAGCCCTTCAGGACTCAGAGCAGGCCACGCCTCTTCCAGCCCCCCAGGAGCCTGCTCTAGGCCCTCAAGCTAGGCCTTTTACCCCTCTGGGTCCTCCAACCCCTACTTATTAGAGTACCTGCACTTCAGGGCTTGATTCACAATGATTCCCTATCCTGAGCTATGACACAGTTCCTAGGATCAGACTCTACACCTCCCTCTGCCTGTCCCACTGCTGTCTCCCCAGGCCCAACAAGAAGCTGGTGATCTGCAAATTTCATTGACTCACCCATTCCCTGATGGATGAAACTCAGCAGTGAGTGGGAAAGGGGGTCAGTACTGAGGGGAGATGAGGATATTCTTTCTCTATTTAGCCTCAGCTAATGGAGAATCAGCTCCATGTTTACCTTTGAAGGAGGTGAACACTGACCTCATTTCCTTGGAATACTCTCCAGTTGTGTTCCCATGCAGCTTGCCAATAAAGGCTGAAGGGCATCAGACCCACCAATGTTGTCCTTGAGTCAATTCTGACTCACAGCAATGCCATGCCTGTCAGAGCAGAACTGTGATCCATAGGGTTTTCAATGCCTTATTTTGCAGAAGTAGATTGCCAGGCCTTTCTTCCAAGGCACCTCTAACTTTTTGGTTAGTGGCTGAGCCCATTAACTGTCAGTCAGAAATAATAATACTGGCCCTCCATTTCTCAAGGTGTGTTAAATTCCTTTAAAACATTAAAGGTTTTCCATCACTATAAATATACTATTGATGTTGTTATTATTCCCATGCACAGATGTTCTGATTGAAGACAATGGGGATGGATGCTTACCGTGGTGGCTGGATCCAGCCTGAGTGTCGGGTGGTTAGATTCTGTTTGGTTGGATCCTCCTGGGTCTCATGAAGGGGCCCAAACATGGGGAGAATCTGTGATCTGCCCAGGCAGAGCTTCTTACTGGGAGGTGTGCTGCCTTTGTCACTTATTATGTATTATTTATTTAGCTTTAATTTATAATTGCATGATTGCCAGAGGTCTTACTGCCATGGGGACAGAAATATGCTGCCCAGTCCTCAATAAGGAATGCTTTTCCTGCCATAAATAAACAGAATATCCAATCAACTACCCATCAAATTGCCTGGTCCTGGCACAAACAGAACGCCACTAATGAGACACAACATGCATTAGCTTAATGCTCTACCAGCGGAAGCAAGCCGGCCTCTGAGTGCCAGCTTGGGCCACACAGAGGACTGGAATGAGTGGTCCTCCATGCAGGCACTGGGGGCTCCGCATGTGAGCTGAGAATCTCAGCGCCTGCCAGGCACCCCCAAGGAGCTGAGGCTATCAGCAGGGCCACTGTGTTGACCCTCTTCATCTTGACAACAAGGACTGACTGTGCACCCACAGTGTGCCAAGTCCTGGGCTAGGTGCTGTGGGCACTGAAGGAAAGTCTTAACAGCTGTTCAGAGAGATAAAATTCATGACACAAAGTACTGAGACACAGCACTGCGTGCAGTCATGTGGCTCACATGAGGGCCATAGAAGGGAGTCTGTGTGGGCAGGCTCATCAGGAAAGACTGGTTGGAGGTGGAAGACATGAATGGAGCCACAACCGGCACAGGGCTTGGGGAAAGGATGAGCACGGGGTGATGGCAGCAGAGATGGGAGGACAGGGGCTGATGATGTCCACTGGGCCTGGGAGAGCCAGGGCAACGTGTTTTATCAGAGGCTTTGCTTTTTACCACTGGAGAGCCACAGAGAGTTTCGGGAAGGGCAATTTGGCAGAGTCAAGTGCTACTGTAGACCAAGTTTAACCAGGTTTCTTCCCTAACTTGCCTTCCACCGTCTCCCCCTCCCAGGTTGGCTGGGACTCGGGCTCCAGTAGGGGCCAGCCTGCTGCCCCCCCGTGCTCTCTTTGCCCTTTATCACTGTCAGCTGCTTAAAGCCAACCAAGCCTACGCTAGCAGTCCTCCCCAGCAGAATGGAGCTCCCCAAAGATAAGATGAATGTCTCCAGGCCATTGAGCTGAGATGTTCTGTAGGAAGTAGAAGAAGACTAAGAAGGAATAAACACCCATCACATTAATAAGAGTTTGGGAGAAGTGAGGAGCTGAAGCCAGGAGTCTCCAGATGGTGTTTAGTGAAGTGACAGTTTGATACTTAAGAGGAAAAATGGAACTGTGGTCTGCTGGGGAGCTTTAATCTCCTCGAGGTGGGGGTGGGTAGGATGTGGGCACAGGGAGTCTGGTGTGAGGCCTATACTCATGCAGGCCCCGTCAGAGCCTGTGCTGGTCCAGCAGAGGGGACAAGCTGCTGAGGAACCCTACAAGTGGCTCTGGTCACAAGAGTTCCAGTGTACACTCACTCCTTCACACATTCCAATTATCAGCTACTGGGAAGCTGCCAGACCAATCCTGTGCCAGTGGCTTGGTCCACAGGGATGGGTGGGGTCAGCCCCTGCCATCAAAGAGTTCATGATCTAGGGTGACAGACAGGTCAAGAGGCCCTGTTACACTGTGGCAAACTGAGGGAATGCCCAGGGAGTTCTGTGAACATAGAAAAGGCTATCTTATTCAGCTTGGGAGGGACAGGGGAAGTCCTCCTGGAGACAGTGGTGTCCGAGCTGAGTTTGGAATGTTGATCAAGGGCTGGCCTGGCAAAAGGAGCTTGGGACCCGGGAAGATGTTAGGTGAAGGCAACACAACCAAGCAAAGCTTGAGGTGTAAAGCTTTATGGGTAGGAGGAAGTCAGGAGTGCTGTAGTGGTGCTGATCTTGATGTTATGGTGGGGAATAGTGGGGAGAGGCTGGGATAATGGTCAAAGGATGGAAGTTGCCTGTGAGTGATGGAGAGTCAGTGAAGGGCACTCGACAGGTCCATTGACTCTCACCTTGTGCTATCCCCATTCCATACACTACGTCATCAAAATGTAAAACGCTGCTCCAGGTGAAAGGATCTTCCTGACCTGCCTACTAATCAAGCCAAAACTGAAGCTACTGTCAAGTCACTTCCAACTCCTGGTGACATCATGTCAGAACTGCTCCATGGGGTTTTCTCGGCCTTTCTTCCATGGAGCTGCTGGACAGACCCCAACTGCCAACCTTTAGGTTAGCAGCTGAGCACAGACCATTTGTATTGCCCATGACCTCTGCCTTCGTACTTTGTTGCTGTTAGTTGCCACCCAGTAGATTCTGACTCATGGCAACCCATGTGTACACAGTAAAACTGCTCCATAGGATTTTCAAAGCTGTGACCTGAAATCCCACCATGCCTGTACTTTCCTTTGGGTGAAATACAGCTTTCTTCAAGCCCTTCTCTTGACAGCCATTCTTAATACCAACAGGTACTTTTGCTGCTCTTGCTTGAGGGAGGGTCTGAAGTCTTGGGGCCTGGCATGGCGGAAAGCAGAGATGCCCTGGTCGAGAAAAGAAGCCATTTCTCCGAAATGCAGGGGATCTTGGGCGCTGTCTGTCCTGGGGTATAGCTGTGGCAACCCCACTGGAGGGAACTTAGGGCCCAAGCCAGAAGAACCGCCGTGGCTTTGTCAGCACTGAAGAGCCACTGCACTCTTGGACAATCCATGTGGCAGAGTTCAAGGCCACTTTGGTCCATGCTGGGGATGAGGTGGCCCAAAGTCTGGTTGGATCATGTGCATAGGAGACAGGCAAGGAAGGGGGATGAGGAGACCAAGGAGAGAGGGAGGGAAGGAGAGTCAAGGAGAAGTTCCTGACTCTGAATCCATTCTGTTTTCATTTCCCCCCAAGTCACACAGCTGCCAGGGTTCAGACAGATGCTGTGATTAGCATTTTAATGCATTTCAGAGGACCTTGTCCAAACTTCTCTGGAAATCAGAAATCAAGAGTTTATCTTTAGCCGTCCCCATAGAGCTACATTCTCTTTCAATTCCAAAGCAGCAAGAGAGAGTGTGTATGCACATGGGTGTTTGTGTGCCCACATGTGGGCATGTGCCTGGGGCTCTGTGCATGCATATGTCATCCTGTGTGTGTTATTATGTACACATGCATCTGTTTGTTTATGTACACACACCTTGGTGCACACATACATGTCAGGGACCCTGGGGGCTGTATGTGTTTGCATTTGAATGTTCAGTGTGTGCCTGGAGCTACATCTGTGTGTGCACACGTACATTTTGCATGTGTACATTATTCCGCACATGCCTTTGCAAGTGCGATTTCATCCTGGATCATTCACGTGGAAGAGTGAGAGCTTGATGCTGGGTGAAAACAGGTCAGCGCTGAGGGACTTAGGCCGTCAGGGTGCCTGGGCCTCAGGTGATGGGAAATGCATTTCCATCGTGGTTTTGGTTGCTTGGCAGGATCTTGCAGCCATGTTTCCAAACAATACAGCCCAGTAATATTTTTGAGCCAGGTGGAATTCAGGGGGTTATGTCTCTACTCTCCTTGCCCAATGTTGGCAGCCCAGGCCCAGTCTCTGAGAGACTTTTGGAGCCCCAGTTGGGGAGTGGGGTAGCTCTTAGTGGACAAAGGGACAGGGTGGGGAAGCCAGAAGCCCTCATGACACTTCCTGTGTATGTCAAGCTGTCCCTTACACTGTCCAACTGCCTCCCGAGATTCTCTTCCTATGCCCCAGTCTGGCCACACCTCAAATCTGTGAAGTCTATCCTGCTTCATGTTGGACATCCTCCAGCTTGCCAAGGTCCTCCCCAAGTGTCTCCTCAGCAAGGAGACATGGGACATCGCTGTTCTTCCTTAGGCAAATGTACCTGCTAACTACTCAAGATTGTGGCAGCTTTTAGCGAGTTGAGCAGTATCACTTGCTTCTCTGGAGTCCAGAGCCCAACAAATACTCCAGATCTTTAACCCCAAGACCAATTCACCTCTTTTTGTCACATAGGGCCCCTCATAGTTGCTCTCAACCCAGCTATCAGCACAGACAGTGACCAGGAGTTGGGGAAACATCACTGAGGAAGGGGCAAGAAGAGAAGCAGACAGCTCCTTTTGAATTTGTTTAATGTAAATACATCCTCTATTTATCTTTGGCTGTTAATAAATTCATGCATTATTAGAAAATCCCTCATACCAGCAGACCTGCTGAGCTAGATCAGCTCGTTTTAAGAGATTTCCTGTTGGCAGGATTCAAAGCCCACACCTGCAGCCGGCCCAGGCACAAGGATTTAACTAAACGCCGCAGATAATTAGATCAGTTAACCTCACAAATTAAAACAAGCACATCGCATTAGCTCAGTTTATCCTAAAAGAAAATATTAAGTTCCTCCAGATAAATCGTTTAAAAAAGAATACAGAAAGATGGTGTAGACTGTGCTCCCCGCACCTGTCAGCAGGGGCTGGAGAGAGCTCAGATGGCCGCCAAGTATCAGGTTCATCTCGATCGATCGATCGGTGAGGCATCGGGTTCTCTCTGTGTTCTAACTGGGTGAGAAGTGTTTGAGGAATGCCCAGGCAGGGTTCAGGCTGTGCCTGCGTTTGATTCCAACTCATGCAACCCTATAAAACTGGATAAAACTGCTCCACAGGGTTTCTTAGGATAAAATCTTTATGAGGAGCAGCCTGTGAAGTCTTTTCTCCTGTGTGGTAGCTGGTGGGTTCGAACCACTGACCGTTCACTTAACAGCTGAGCATTTAATCACTGCTCCACCAGGGCCCCTGGGTGTAGGCTAGAGCATATAAATCTTGGGCAAAGCTCCAGGGTGTCAGAGAACAATGAAGGGTGTCAGTAGGACCCAGCCCACCTGCTACTCATAAAGCAGGACAGCCCCCAATGGGGATACATCAGAAATGGGGGCTCAGTCTCATCAGAGAAGGCTCTCTGAAGGGACTACAGCTGATTGAGCCTTGGCTACCACTAGTTCTACCTGTTAGATTCTGAATACTTACGAAATTCAAGTCTTGTGAATTTTGAATCTACTAACAGGTCCCTATTAGGAAATCTTTGTGACAGTTGTTAAGTGCTATAGCAGCTTACCAAAAGGTCAGCAGTTCAAATCCATTAGGAACTCCTTGGAAACTCTATAGCGGCAGCTCTGCTCTACCCTATAGGGTTGCTGTGAGTCAGAATCAACTGGACAACAATCTTTTTTTTTTTTTTTTTTGGTGGCACAGTGTTATCATACAGCTGCTAGCCCAAGGGTCAGCAGATTGAACCTACCAGCTGCTCCCTGGAAAACTTATGAGACAGTTTTACTCTGTCCTAATAGTGTTGCTACAAATTGGTTTTTCTAATAGGTCTTTGGTGGCAAAAATGGTTAAATTGTTGACTCCTACCTAAGAGTTGGTGGTTTAAACCCACCCAGCAATGCCTCAGATGAAAGGGCTGGCCTGCTTCCATGGAGCAGTTCTACTGTGTAACACATGGGGTCGTTATGAGTTGAAGTTGACTCAGTGACAATCGGTTTAAGTCAGACTAGAAGAGGCACTGGTAGTTCAATGGTAGAATTCTTGCCTTCCATGCAGGAGACCTGGGTTCGGTTTTCAGCCAGTGCACCTCATATGCAGCCATCACTGGTGAGTCAGTGGAGGTTTGGGTGTTGGTGTGATGTTGGAAAGGTTTCAGGGGAGCCTGCAGGCAAAGACAGGCTGGGAAGAAGAGCCTGGTGATCTATACCCTGTAGATCACAGAGAATCCACTCTGCGACCAATCAAGGGAATGGCTCAGGATGCGGGAGCGTTTTGTTACACTGGGCATGGAGTTGCCACGAGTCAGGGCTGACCTGATGGCTGACAACAACAGCAAAATGAGAATAGAGAGTAATCTGGACTTTAGGAGAAGTTAGCCTTGCAAAAATCTCTGGTGCAAAACAAATTTGTTCAGCAAATAAATAATGTAGACAAAATTACTGTCTGCAGGAATATGTCATCTACCTAAGAGAATGGTGTTTGCAAGTGGCTTAGCAGCCCTCTCTGTCACACCATCACTGTGCTAATTACACATGTTTTGTATCTGTTCATTAAAGCAGGTTTGGCAGGACATTAACTAGGAAACACTGCTGGATTGTCTCCTCAGAAGCAATAAAACTGCACTGAGCACATCCCATAATATGGATGCTAATGAGTATGGGTGTCCTCCCCAGCTCTTCTGAATTAGGAAGGTTTTACCCAATTTATCAATCATGGGCTCTCTAAGATAAAGGCCACAGTGCAGATGAGAAGGAACCTGAACGGGCATCTTAGCACAGCTGTGTCCCAGCTGTGTGTGGACCTTTGGATTTCTGCATCTCCCGTGCAATGTGGGAGTAGGGAGCAAGTGATGCTAAGGCTCCCTCCCACTCTTTCTGAGGTTCTCTGGTCCCCGGGAGGAAAACATGAAGGCAGAGAAGAGCCCTCTTCATGGGTCAGACTCTTCCAGCCCCAGAGGAGTCAGCGTTTCCAGGCAGTGCTGGGCAGAGAATGCGGAGGAGTGCCCAGGGTTCCCGGAGCTGGGAGCTCTGGAACCACTGGGGAGGGTTTGCAACACAGAGAGAGCTTCCCAGGCCACACCTCAACTTCACAGATCTCCGTGTGTGTGTGTGTCTGTGTGTGTGTCTGTGTCTGTGTCTGTGTGTCTGTCTGTGTGTCTGTGTGTCTGTCTGTGTGTCTGTGTGTCTGTCTGTGTGTCTGTCTGTGTGTGTGCGTGCACAAAGAGACAGGCTGAGACCCAGTCTTGCTTCAAGTTTGTTACAAATTTGAATGTGAAAGAGCCTCCCAGGTGATTCTGCTGTGCATTCAGGTGGTTAGGGAGCTCCACAGCACGGTCCTCCAGGTGGAAGAGGTCTTTCATTGGGTTAAGGTGATGCATGTATCACTCACTGGCCTCAGGGGCCCAGAGACTGCCCCATTTCCACTAAACTCTCCACCAGCAAGACATTTCCTGACCCAGGCAGCATCAGAACCAGGCAGGTGGCCTCTACCAGCCCCTGTTCCAGGTGGGCCAACTCTGCCCACTTGAGGCTGCTTCTGAGAAGGAAGGCTCAGGAAAGCTCTCCAGCCTCCCTGGCTGCTGGTTCCTGATGCCACCTCCCTGCCTCTAGCTTCTCAGCAGGAATGACTGCACGCCACACCTCCACTCAAGAAGCTTCATTAGCTCCAATGTACCCCCCCAAAAGACAACCAGTTCCTCAGTGGGGCATTTAAGGCATTTCCTACTCTGGTCCCAGCCCCACAACTCATGATGCTCAACCCCTTTCTGAGCACCCTGAGCTCCAGCCAATGCCATCTTCTATACACACCCGGGCTCCCTCCTGCCTCCCTGCCTTCCTTACACTACCTGTCTCACCGCCAATCCCCCTGTCCCTCAGAGGACAGTGTCCCAGGGCCCAGTGCAGTTCTGGCTCCTGGAAGGCACTCAGCAAGCAGTCACTATCTTGCAGCACTCCCAAACCACTCAGAGCTTGAAATTTCAACCAGAAGTGTCAATTCATTGTCCTCTAATTGCTTGGCTTGTACATCTTTTCTCCTCCGCAGGAGGCAAAGCCCCATGGGGCAGCACTGCCCTCACCTCCTCCTCACTTCCACCTGCCTAGCAGCACCTAGCACAGGGTCAGGCTTCTGGTGGGTGCTCGGGAAACACTTGCTGAATTGAATTAAAAACCTTCGTTGAGGCTCTGAGCAGTTCCAGCTTCCGGATGCCACCTGTCAGGTCTGCTGGGAGACACGGGATGCATATTCATTGCAGACCCCTCAGCCTCCCTGCCTGGAAGGCCTCCTAGACTATCAAGATCACACAAGTGTCCAGGGCATAGTTCTGTTCCTGTGCTCAATGGCCATATTTTCCATTTCCCCTTAGTTCCATTGCGGGGGTGCTACCTCTTTATTGCGGTGGGTGGCTTGAACTGAGAATGGGGAAGGAGGTATGCAGGTCCCCTGTGGGACCTGACAGGTGGCATTTATCTGCCACTTGTCATGGGGGCACAAAGGTAAGCATATTGAACCACTTTCTCTCAGCATAGCCAGGCCTTAACAGGTCAAGACCTGAGGCCCCTGTGGTCATTCCCAGCTCCCCACTCCCATGAAGGCTTCAATTCAGTATGGTGTGTTGGTCTCCCCAAGTGGCCAGCCCTGTGCTAGGCTGTGCACCCTGAGTTAGCTGCCCTCCAGACCAGAGCAGATGGGGTTGAGATGGAGCCAAAGGGGTTAGGTGGGCTCCTCTGGAAGACAGAGACACCACAGCAGTAGCAACAGCAGTGAGGAGACCATTACTTTGCATTATCCATAGTGCAAGCAGGGTGCTCAGTGCCACCCACACATCATGTCCCACTATTTGTAAACGGCGCAGTGATGGTTCATTCATTGGTAGAGTTTCCACCTTCCATGCAGAACATCCGGGTTCAATTCCCAACCAGTGTGCTTCAAGCACAGCCACACAGCCATCTGTCAGTGCAAGGTTCTGTGTTGCTATGATGCTAGACAGGCTTTGGTGGAGCTTCCAGACTAAAACAGACTAGGAAAAAAAGTCTGATGATTTATTTACAAAACACAGTCAACAAAAACTCCATGTATCACAATGGTCTGGTCCGCAACCAATCATGGATATAGCATAGGACTCAGCAGCATTTCATTCTGTTGTGCTTGGGGCTACCAGGAACCAGGGCTGATCTGGGGGCAGCTCATAACAACATGTGCCTACAGGGCCTGTAGAGAGGCAAATTTGCCACTCTCAGGGCTAGGATAAGGAAACTGAGGCACAGGGACGTGAAATCGTTCATCTGAGGTCACATAGCTCAGAGTGGTGGACCAGCCACTGGAGTCTGTCTAACTGAATTTAGCACCTGAGCCTGTCTAGAGGCATGATGAACGTGGTCTCTAAGTTCGGAAGGTCTTCAGAGAAGAGAGAGATGCCAGAGGGCCAGAGCAGTCATAAGGACTTCCTCCAGGATAGAGCCTGAGGAGTCCTGAATGGCAGGGTTTGGCTGAGACAACACTGTGACCAGACCTTTTATGAAGGGAAAGCAGGAAAAGCACTGGTCAAATCACGAGACCTTAGCTTGTCTCCCAGAAGCCATTTGGTCCCATGTAAAGACTACCTGCCTTGCTCCACCAGGTGACTCAGACCTGGCCAGAATACTGTGACCAGACACTTGCCATCTTGTGGGACAGTCGTTGTCAGTAGGGGGGCTTCATCAAGGTACTGTTGCTGAAAGCAGCAGTGAGGAAGGGCCTCAGGAGCAGACGACAGCATAGGCTGACCCTGGGGCCCTCCCTGATGCTGTCTCCCTAGTTCCCAGACCAGCCAAGCTGAAGCTGATCCTGACAGCACATTTCCATCCCCAAGGAGGGTGGTGTGCAGCACATGGCCATCACTCTACATCCCCTTACAACCAGCCACAAAGATCATGCTTCAGTCTCTGAAAGATAAAGTTGCACCACTGCTGTGGGCCCTGAGCACCAGCCATCGCAGCGACATGTCTCTCAGTGGTCTGGCCCAAAAGGATACACAGTGGGGAAAATGACCAGGGAATGAAGGTGTGTGATGTGGGGGCAGCTGTGTGGCAGCCCAGCGGCCTCTTATTCTTTAATACCTGAGCCACACATAGAGGCACAGGAAGACACAGATGGTAGAATTATAGTACCTAAGGGACTAAACTCCCCTTCCCTCCTCCAACAAATCCTACAAAATTAGAAACCACATTAGTAGCTGGGATAAACACACTCAGTTAGCACCACTATAGTGAAGAAACAGCTCTGGAACGCACTGGAAACTTCTTATTGTTGAGTGTGAGCAAGTTGATTCTGACTCACAGCAACCCCATGTGACAAAGTAGACCTGGCACACCGCGTTTCTTAGGTTGTAATCCTTAGGGGAGTAGACGACGAGGTCTTTCTCTAGTGGAGCTGCTGGCTGAGTTTGAACCACCAACTTTTTGGTGAGCAGCCAAGCCCTTAATCGTTTGCATCATTAGGGCCCTTTACAGCTAATGTATTGGGCCCTGATCTGAGCTGCAGGCAAACACTGCCTGGGAGTCACAGGGCTCAGATTGTCCAGGGTGGGGTCCATGGTCTTACATTTCTAACAAGCCCCTTGCAGATGCCGAGATGCTGGTCTGAGGTGCACACTGTGGCCAGAGTTTAGACCGCACACCGGTGGCTGGTTGGAAGCTTAGAGAAGGGGGGTCAGATGCAGGTTAGAGCAGCCCGGGGGAGCTCAGAGAGGAAGGCAAGAGCTCAGAGTGAAGTCAGATGCCCAGGGAAGATTCAGGTGAATGGAGAAAAGAGAGGCAGGGCCTTTCCTGGAGGGAGAAAGGGCTGTGCACGCTGGGGACCAAGGCTGTTATCAGGGTGTACAGGACACTGGGTGGGAAGACTGCCTGTCTGTTGGGTCTGACTGGAACCTATAGGCTAGAAGAGGCTGGAGGGGCTAGGAGGGACTGCAGTGGGAGAGAAGCCTGTCCTCACCCCTCAGCCGCATCCTCCCATTCTCATCCCTCACTCATCCCAACGCTTTTTCCCCCTACAGCCTTCCCAATTTCCTCTTCCTGACATATATGTCTGGATTCTCTCTTCTTCCCCTCCATGGAGTCCTTTCTGACTACTCCACCCCCAGTCTTCTTCCTTTTCTGAAATGCAATGGGACATAGGTTCCAAATCACATACTTGACCATTTTACATTCCTTTTTACTGTCCTCTGATTCCTTCATGTATGAATTAGGAGTCATAGAGTTTCACTGTGTCAAAAGACTGACACAATCACATCACTGTTTTATCATGAATAACAATACTTTGATTGTTTATAGAAATCCATAACTTATAAAGGGCTTAAAAAATAGTTGTTATCAAGTCTATTTCAATTCAGAGTGTGTTAGAGCAGACTGTACTTCAAAGGACTTGCAACAGTTTAGTTTTGGGAATTAGATTTCCAGCCCTTTCTTCTGAGGTGCTCTGGGTTGACTAAACCTCTAAACTTTTAATTACTAGCTGAGCCTGTTAGTCACTTGCACTACTGAAGAATTCCACAAAGGACTCGCCCCTGAGATTTTGCTACAGAAATTAAGCAATGGAGGCACAAAAAGGCTAGGAGGCTTGCCCTTGGTTATCCAGCTAGTTGATGTCTCACTTGCAGGCTGTCAGGGCTCCTAAGGGTAGATAGGAGAACTTGGCATCATCTTGCCTCTTCTCTGCTGGGCACACCAGGCTCCCATTTAAGCATACTTGTCCTTTATCTGTCCACTCAGGCACCAGGAGAGGAAGCCACTTGCTTGGCGCCGTCTAGTGGTCTCATTGAGAATATGCCACAAAGCCCTTTGACTGAAATGTCCAACACCAGTACTCTGGGCCGTGTCTTGAAAACCAAAACAATCAGACAAACAAACAGAGCAACTTGTTACCATCAGGTCCATTACAACTCAGAGAGACCCTACGGGGAAAAATACAACTTCCCCATAGGGTTTCCAGGGAGTGGCTGGTGGATTGGAACTGCCAACCTTTTGGTTAGCAGCCAAACTCTTAACCACTGCACCACTCTGGGATTCTGAGACATTTCCTTGGCCTCTAATGCTTTTGTTTTCACAACAACAATGTTCCTGAGGAACTGAAAAAAACAGACTAATACCTCCTTCTGCCATCATTCCTCGGAGTTGCCCAAATTGTCTGTCACTCAGCTTCCTTAACACCCCCTTCTCCTCCTGGCACATGGGCACTTGCCTGAATCCATGACAGTCCACCATCCTGGAGCCTCACTCCTGCATCTCTTCCCATACGAGCCAGTATTGCAGACACTTGGCCCTATGGTGTCCCATGTATGTGCTCTCCGGCAGAATTATCCCTCCAACCCTAAAACACACCCATCCTGGACCAAGTGCTCACAGAAATAGTATGGCTCCAAGCCTTGGTTTCTGGCAAACAATCAACAAAGCCCTTAACAGCTTCACTCAGGCTCATGCAGCACATGTACTATGACACCTGAGGGCCTCTCCCAGGTTGACATATACCTTGCTCTCATACACACTTGAAGAACCTCCTAGTGCTCCCGTCAGCATGCACACAGACACTAATACCTGTGCCAGCTGCTGATACACAGGCAAAAGCACCTGTGCACAGTGTTTCCATCATGCAACCATGGCCATAAAGTAAGGTCTGTTCATCTGGGCATATGTAACCCTGAAGGGTAGGTAGGTTGAGCTGAAACCACTCTAGACAGACACAAAGGTGTTGTCAATGGAAGATGAACCTCAAGGGAGGATTTAGTACATCCTAGGAGATCCCAAGACCAGTGAGGTTGATGAATGGAGACAGAAGCCACCTTCCTGCCCCACTCCTACCCTGAGTCCCAGGTACAGGAGCAGGCACAGGAAAGAATTTGAGTCTGGAATTCCAAGATGTCAAGACCAGAGTTTACAGAACAACATAGGACCAATGGACAGCAGTTGGTGTCAGGGGCATTACAAAGTCGTTACAGAAGATGTGATGCGGCATTTGGGTACCCAAGGGTGAGCAGAAATTTCTCAAGCAAAGGAAATGATACAAAAACAAAAACAAAACAAAAAACAGAGGCTTGAGAGAAGAGGCTGTGTTTGGGCAAGAACTCCTTGGGCTGGGAGGATCTGTGGAAGGAGAGGAAGCCAAACGTCTGACCAAACTGTATGATGATGGGAGACAAAGCATTTTCAGGTGATGGAATCTTTATCCCACAGGATAACTTAGGCCATCATCTGAAGACTGTGTTGTAGGGGTGACAGCCTAGAAGCAGAGAGACAACTGGGCTGCATGGGCTTGTCTGGGACACTCTGGGTTGTTACCACCTTTCTGACCTAAACTCCTGGGCACTTATCATCACTAGCAGTTTTGGGCATCTACAGGTATTTCCTTGATTTTGAACTATCTTCACACTCACCTTCCAAACTAGATGACAAGCTTTTTCAGAAATGGATTGTATCTAACTGATTTTTGTTATCCCTGCTCTATCCACACTCCCAGCACTCCTCCCCTCCCCAAAGTTTGTGCACCTGGAAGGTGGGAAAGCTAGCTGTAAACATTACTGCTGCTGATTCTGGTGATGACACACTCTTGACCCAAACCACACTTGGGCCAGTGATAGGAAAGCTGGGAAAAGCCCTCAGAAGGAGACCTGGACACGGGGCTAAAGGCAGGGTTGGACAAGTGGGTGGGAACCCAGCTCCTCACTGCAGCCCCTGCCCTGGCACAGCAGGTCCTCTGGTTGGTTTGCATGGTGGGAGAGGCACACGTGACCTGCGCTTTATTATACTTGTCACAAAGGGCGTCAAGCAGTGGTGAAGAGGAGACACTATCTTCCTCTCTCTTCCACTCTCCCCTCAGCTCCCTGCCATCCTAAGTCACATAAGTAAAGGCAAGTCCATTATTCTTAGTGTTATAAAGACTGTCAGAACTGGGAGGGACTCCAGCAGCTTTAAAGTCCAGAAGGTGGAGGCCCAGGGACCCTGCCCAGAGTCACACAGCTCGTGGGAGGCAGGGCTGGATCTGGCATCTGGGTTCTGATACTGTCCTGTCTCCAACAATGACTTTTATGTCCCTTCTTACTTGTTTATGTCTTTCAAATTGGATATGATAGCCGTGGGCACAGAGGTTCTCTGGCACTTTGGCCAGGCCTAGGCTCAGTACTGGGGTCCCCAAAGGGAGATATGACTCCTCAGGGAGTTGAGATTCATTTGAAAAATGGGGAGCCCCAGGCCAGTATGGGAGGGGCAAGGAAAAGGAGGGTGGGCAGTGTAGAAGTGAGGGACAGTGTGGGAAAAACTCCAAGGTGGAAAGTCTTTGACACAGTTCTGTGGGGAAGAGAGCAAAGATGAAAGCAGCGGGTGTAGGACTGGGGTTGGGGTCATGGTGCAGAAAAGGAGAAGCAGTCCCAGGCCCTGAGTTTCTGAATTTAAAGGTTTCCTCTTGGAATGCTGGTGTGTCCTTCAGAATAATAGGACCAGTCCAGGGCCCTGGACTACGTCTGTGGAGTGGTTAGTGCTGTGTGGTGGATGGCTGCTGAACTGGGAAGTTTGAACTCAACAGATGCCTGCCAGGTTTCTTTTCCTGTCAGGATGGGGACTATTCTGAAGGGAGGGGCTGAAGAACCCCCACACATGGGTGGACTGTGGAGACTGAGGTTCTATCACGAGCAACCTCTCACTTGACCTCACTCAGATCACAGGTGCCACACAGTCACAATGCAAGACTGGAGGCCGGAAGTCAGTGCTGAAAACTGGCTGAAGCCTTTGGGTGTAATCCAGCCTGCAGGTGTGAGTGTGTAACTGCCAACCCAAACCATCTTTTGTGCCTGGAGGTGGGCTCTCTCTGAGGCCCACTGCTCCTTAGTTCTTGTACTAACTGAGCAAGTGCCTCCTTCAACAAATTTTTCCCATCCATAGCACCCTAAGGACTTCTGAGCTTCTCCCCCAAATGAACGAGAACCAGTGATGAGGAATGCTCTACCCAGGACCTCACTGCTCTCTATCTTCTGCCCTGACCCGTTGCCTCTTTGGTCCTACAGCAGGGTTTTTCTGTCTCAGCACTACTGAGATTTGGAAGGAGATAGCTTTTTGTTATTGGGGGCTATCTTTGTGCACTGTAGGCTGTTCAGTAGCAACTCTGTCCTCTGCCCACTAGACGCTAGGAGTAGCACCCATGTATGACAACTAAAAAGGTCTCTAGACTTTGTCAGCTGGACCTGGGGAGCAAAATCACCCCTTAAAACGACAGCTGGATAGTTCCCTTTAGGGAGCAAAAAAAAAGAAAGAGATGTCATTCATTTCCCCAATGAGGCCAGGTGGGAGACAAACAGAAGGTGCTGCTGGGACTCCCATGACTCAAAACATTCCTGAAGATCTCTTCCCCTCCTACCATTAAACACCCACCTGGCTGCCGAGTGCTCAGCAAGGACACTAGGACTGGGGAAACTGGGTGTGTGTGTGCGTGTGTGCGTGTGTGCATCCGTGGGGATCTAGCTCATGGCTCCAT
Organism: Heterohyrax brucei; assembly: GCA_028571685.1. Classification (NCBI taxonomy): domain Eukaryota; kingdom Metazoa; phylum Chordata; class Mammalia; order Hyracoidea; family Procaviidae; genus Heterohyrax; species Heterohyrax brucei. The sequence goes on from CM053152.1 coordinate 47,262,118, forward strand.
GATTTGAAGCAGTACGTAAGGTAGTAGGGGCTGGGAGAGAAGACACAGGGGCTGAAGGGACCACGGTTCACTGTTTAGAGAGAAAGCCACACACTCTGCACCCAGGAAAGACTAGTGGAAATACTTCACATCTGTAAAATGAAAGACATTAATTGCACCAATCACCAGAAGCTGGAAAACTACCCTGAAGAAATAACAGCCTCTGTACACGCTTACTACATCCATCATAAATTCGTCTTTAGTTTCTGTTATCATATCACTGTCTCTGGGGACCCCCATCTTGTCATCATTTGCCCTTTATAATTTATTCATCTGGCTCTTGCCTGCATCCTTTCTACTTATCATTCATCTTTACAGTTGTACATAAAATTAGATGGATCCGTCAATGGCAGAGCTGTCATGGAGGGACATGTGCCTTGTCAGGGAAGCCCTTGTGAGAAGGCAGAGGTCCCCTAGAACTTCATGTGGGTGACAAAACAGAAGTAGGGGGCAGAGAGAGAGAAGAAGGGCATGAGGAAAGAAGGGGGAGAGACGAGAGAGAAGCGACAAATAAGAAGGATGAAAGAGAATGAGAGGGAAAAAGAGGAAGAGAAAAATAACCAGATAGGAGATGAAAAAGAAAAAGGAGGACAGAGGCATAAAGAGAATACAGAAAAAGGGAAGGAGGAAAGAGAAAATGGGACTCAGGACAAAGGAAGTGGGAGGAACAAGGACAAAGTCAGAAGAGATACCTGTGGCAGAGGTGCTAGAAATTCAGTTGAGCTCTTTGTTTTCTTTCTTAATGTTTCATGTTAACTTCTTTTCCAGTAAACTCAAAAAAGGTCACATTGCATTTCTATGGAAATGACCAGTCCTGAGTTGTGGCTGCCCTGAGTTGGGAGTTATGGCAGGGAAGTTGCATGTCTTTCCAGTTTACATGAGGGGCTGGCGGTGGGAGGCAGCCAGGGTAGAGTGTTGGTTTGCTTTGTATTCTAGGGTTGCTGGAGTGAGGACACAAAAGCCAATCTTTAACTAGTGAGTTGGAACTTCAATGTTTACCAAGCAGCTACATCTCCCACTCCCATACCCTGCCCAGCCCCCTTCTCCCACCAGCTCCCTCCCCTCCCCTCTCCCTTTCCTGTGTCCAGGCTTCCTGCTAACTGGATCCAGTCCCTAAATGAAGGCACCAGATAGGGTGGGGAGTCCTTTCTGCTGCGAGGGGAGCAAAGTGTTGGCCACTGCCTGTCCTGTTGCTTGATTTTCTCTAATCAGAGGCTCTCCCCTGAAGCTGTCCCAGAAGACAGTTCTCAGCCAAGCGGCTAGGGCAGGAGGAGCTGGGATGAATCATCAAGTGCCAATTCTAAGGAGAAGACTTTTTCCAAGAGGTCTCCTATGCACACTCAGGCCTGGGAGTTCTCAGACTGGGCCTCTCCTGCCTTGCGTGAGAATCTTACTCAGCCAAGTGGGTCAGTTTACAGCCCTGCCTGTCACACGTGCCTAATCTGGAGGCTGTTGCTTACAGCAGGGCTCTCACTGACATACCTATCTCATGCACTAACTCTCTGTTTCTACTCTGCCCATACCCTGAACAAAACCTTTTATCAGCTCCTTCATTCTATAGTCATGTTGGTCCCCACTACACTCCTATAGCAGCTGTCGATGCCGGAAAGGACAGGTGGGCATCCTGGGCTTTGGTAGCAGACCAGGGCTGGTCTTGGCTTGGCTATTCATTAACATGACTTTTGGTAATCTGCTTAATCTCTCTAAACTTTGGTTTCCTCATCTATACCAACAAACTAAACCAAACCCACTGCTGTCAAGTCAATTCCGACTCATATCAACCTTTTATGACAAAGCAGAACTGTTTCACACAGTTTCCAAGGAGCACCTGGCATATCTGAACTGAGACCTTTTGGTTAGCAGATGCAGCACTTAACTGCTACACCACCATGGTTTACCCCTCATCAACGGGGGATAATAGTATCTTCCTCCTAGGCTGGATATGAAGATAAAATTAAGTAATAGGGATAAAGGGCTTGACATCATGCCTGTCATACAGTAATTGCTTGACACTAATAATACCAATAAATTTAATTATAAATATAAATGCAATTAATAAATATTAACAATACATTATATTCCAACCTGTCCTATAGGGTTGCTATGAGTTGGAATCAACTCAGTGGCAATGAGTTTGGTTTTCTTATTGATATCAATAAAAATGAATTGTTATTATTGCACAACTATCCATACTATCCCTTTTACAATAACATGTGCCATCTTGTATTGTTGGTTATAAACACTCCTGTCTTTGACTCAACTGGCAATTATAAGAGGGGAGATGTGATGTGTCTCATCTATGTGTTTGCCACCAATCACAGAGCTTGGCTATACTCAGAGTATACTTGCTGATGAATTTAGAAACTGTCTCATGTTGAACTATACCCCACAAATGGTGGAATAAGCATTGAGAATAGAAGGGGATGGGCTAGATAAGGCCAGAGGTTAGGAAATGATATTGGGAGCGTGTGTGTAAGAGAGAGAATCGGGAAGAAGTGGAATCCTCTGCTTAGATGCTAGCAGAAGACACTGCACAAAAGGGACCTAATGAAGCTTTATGGTTTAGTAATCTCATTCTTCTGAAATTATTCCAAAAATAATAATCCATTGGTGACAGTGGCACAGGGATGATGCTATCAGTCACTTTAGGGCTTTGTTTAGGCCAGCTCCTGACCTCTTGATTTGCAAGAAAGCCATTGTGGTTCTGGTTTCTGAGATTCCACTCAACTCAAGAGAAATGCCACAGACCCTTCTGAGCTCCCAAATGAAGGGACTTATGAGAGGAGGTTCTTGTTCTGTCTCTTCTGTTGTTGTTGATAGTGGAGGTGGTGGTGGTGGTAGTGGTGTGTGTGTTTGTGTGTGTGTATGTGTGTGTGTTGACTACAGTTGTGTTATTTTCCCTTCTGGAAACAGAATAGACTGTCTATACTCTCTTCTCCCACAGTTCTGTCTTCTCTAAGAAAGTGGAGGGTAGATTTTAATTGATGGATTTTAATGAAGTTTCAAGTCTTGAAAGTGCCTAAATTGCTGAGGTTACCAGTTTCCCAGATTCTTCTATCAGTTTTATTCTTTGTCAGACATTCAGTGCTCTGGCTGGGGTATGTGAGTGTGGTTGCATAGACAAGAAGTCTTCACCCACCCCTCATCCAAACAGGCATCTATTAAGACACCCTCAGCTGGTTGGAGTGCCTATCACTTGACTGGGAGAGAGTCTATTGCTTGATTTTGTCTTTGTATGAGTTAGCAACACCCTATCTCTGATCTCGAAGGATAGAATCAACCAAAAAACAATAACAACCAGTTCCCCTCTATGGAATCAAATGACTCCACTCTAAAGCATAATTTTATTTGAGCATTTTGTTTTTCATTTGTCTTCATGTGAGTTAGTGCAGGGACAATGGACCCTGGCAACTAAGAGCCATAATTCTCTCCTTCACCCTGTGGGCTGTGCCTACCCTAAAAACTGTCGGTGAGGTATTTGAAGCTATGTCTTCCTGCGAGGCCTTTGAATAAAAGACAACATTGCAATCACAGCAACAGGACTCTAGGCTCTGTTTTAGCTCCTCTGTCAGCCTCAAGTATCATCCCTCTCATCTCCCAACATACATGCCTATTTCTTTTTTGCTCTTTTTCCTAAACTTGCCCAACTTGTCTTTGTGATTTCAGAAAAATGCCACTGGATCTCCCAGTATGAAGGATTAGCACAGATTATGGGGAACAGTGTTAATTATCGGTGGAAGAGGGGCTGGCGCCTCGCTCCAATGTGCTCCTGATTTCCCTTGGGCCTTTCTGCCTGGTAATAAGCCTTCTTTAATCTGGCAGGCCCCTTGGTGAAATCAGCACCACGGACAGTGATATTGATTGCTTCTGAGAAACCATCACAGCTGCTCAACCAAATTACCTTTGATGTGTGACCTTTAATGTAATTACTGCAACATCAAAGTATTTCTATAAATTATTAAAGAACTAATACACTCCATCATTTAGCTATTCTATTATATGTAAAATAAACAACCACAAGTTAATGTTAGATCCCCAGCAATCCACACTTGCTACTGAAATTCCCTAGTCCCTGGCCTCTCCCTCTTAAAAATCCTAAACCTCCCCCTCCCATCTTTTCTCTTTCTGTTTCCCCATCTGATTCCCGGCTTTTAGCCATCATGAAACTCCCCAGCAATCTCTCTCAAGCTGATGAAAGGCCTCCCATAACAATGTGGTATTTTCCATTCCATTTGGGTGGCTCTAAAATATCTATCATAATCTCCCCCCAAAACAAAGTACCATAAACACTTTATTAATCAGCACAAACCTTTCTCAGAAGCCTTTGATTATCTTACAATACGGCTTTATGCTTCACACATAACATGGGGCGACGTGGAGCATATTTCTGCCATCTTACAGAGGGCACCCAGAAAGCAATTACTATAATATATGTGCACGTAGCAGTGCCACTAAAAATTCAACTGGGGAATGGCCACCCCGACAGAGCTGGGACTCCACACAAAATCTGTGCGGTGCACGATTTCCATACATTTGCATCGTGGGTGTGTTTTTAAGATGACTCAGTCCTGTGCCTTGCGATCACAAATACCAACATGTAACACAAAGCTGTCCTAAGGGAAGGTAGAGCCCGTGCAACTCGACACCCCCGACTCCTAGACACGCAAAGAAGGATTTTTGATGAAAAAGAAGGTTGCCCCACCTGGAATACGTTTTCTGTCTACCTGGTTATCCTTACCCCGCTGCGGGGCAGAAATTGAAACGTGTGTTTGCATATGCTTTGCTTGATAAGAATGTAAACATGTGTATGTGAGCGCACATACAGAACACATACGCCTGCACGCAATCGATTGTATAAGCTTAAACACGGTATATTTATAAATTTTTTAAATTATGCCCACAAATACGAACATCTTTCCATTTATCTATAGATATTCAGCCAGCCATATATCTCCCTCCATCGCTTCCCCCCGCCCCCCCATCTCTCTGAACCCACAGGAGAGACCGCGCAGACCCTTGACCCGGAGAACACTTCTTATTTTATGGTGATGAACTAGCCTCGATAATAGCCATGGCTGATATCACACCCAGTTAGGGGGGCCATAAATAATTTTCTTCTCCCCCTCACCGAAGCCATAAACCAGGGCCGAGGCGCGATAGTTCATCAAAGCCCAGGGCTGGCTCCTTAAATAAACCGCGGTGATCTCACCAGCGGAGGCGGCGCCGAGCCGGGGCTGGGAGGTGCTCCCTCCCGCCTAGGCTCCCGCCCTCTGAAGAGCCCGGGAGGGGCCTCGGTGGCGTTCGGCGGCTGGACCTGGCGCAGGACCCGACTGCCCCGTGGCGGCTGCCCGTGGGGGCCGCCCGCGGGGCCCGGGCGCGGAGGAGGGGGGCCCGGACAGGCGCGCCCGGAGGGAGGGCAGGAACCGCGCGGGCTCGTAGCTCCCGCCCGGTTCGACCCCCGCCCGCATTCCGTCGGGCCTGGACGGCGGAGTGCCAGGTCGCAGGGAGAGGTCTGGCTCGGCTGTCGGCGCCTCGCCCTCAAACGTGCGGTCTGAGCGCACGCAGGCAGCGAGGGCCAAGCCCACCATGCTCCGCGGGCAGCATCGCGCCCCGGCCACCCCCAAGTCGCCCCCTGTTGGTGCGTCCGTCGCTAGCGCCACGGCGGGAGCCACTTACCCCTGGCAGGGTCTTCTGCTCGTGCAGCGCGCTCTGGGCCTTCAGCGCTGACTCACGCTCGCAGTAGGTGAGGAAAGCGCAGCCTGGGGAGGGAAGCAAGCGCGGAGAAGGGTCAGTGGGGCGCCCCCTGGGCCGCCGATGCGCCCGCCCGCTCCCGCCCAGCTCTTGGTCCCTCTCCTCACCCTTTCTCTCCTGTGCGCTGTACTCTTCGCTATCCCGCCTTCCAGTTTCCACCGTCTGTCTCTCTGCGCTTTGTACCTCCCGTTCCTTTTTTATTTTGCTCCCTCCGCGGAGCCTCACCGTGCACCTTCCCCTACCACACCCCCTTCTCCACGAGGTCTCTCACTATTCCAGTGCCCCGTGACGTAGGCGGCTCTGCCCTCTGTTCCCGCCCCAACGGGTGCTGTTTCTGTTTCAGTTCCAGCCGCCAAACCTTCCAGAAGGGACAGTCCCCTCCACTCCCGGGCCTTCTAGTCACACTTGACCCTGAACTCTCATCTTGGTGCCTTAAGAAAGCTGGCGGCTGTTCCATCAAGAATGATGGAAGGACCCTCTCTGTCTTCCAAATAAAGGCTCCCCCTGTAAGGAGGATCCCAGACCAGGCTGTCCTGAGGAAAGGAATGGGGCTGTCCACGTATCCTCTGCCCCAGTCCCTGTAGTCATATTGGCAGAGATGGTCTACATACCCCTCCCGGTCAGAAGGCACAATGCTGGAAGCTGGGGCACATCTTTAATTCCCTGGATGACCCTAGGCAAATCACGTGGCCTCTCTGGTTTTGGGCTCCTTAGCTGTGAACTGAGGGTTGACTGCGGGATGCCAAGGTCCAGCTCTCCCATGAAGTGATGCTGGCAGTGCCACGCCACTGCCTTCTCACCAAGATGTTTGGCTTTTCAAAAGCAGTAGCCTAACTCAAGAGGTGACTTAATGCTAGCTCTTCAGGCATGATGACAAGAATGTTTGGTGATAGGAAAGTCTTCCTGGGAGTTCCTCGAACTTCTCAGTGTTGGGGACCCCCTCTTCTGTGTGTAGGAGGGGGCATGGGCATGGCATGGGAGGCCTGCAAGACTTGGGCCATGGGGAAAGTCGAAGAGCTGATTTTGGTCAACAGCAAGCTGGAGTCTGAGTTGCCTCAGACATTCCAAGACCACCCATGGATCCAGGGAAGAAGCTGCGGAGTAGCCAGCCTCCTGTTTCACTGTCTCACCCACCCTCCTCTCTGGAAGGCTCTCTCCATTGTCTTTTCCGTATTCACCACCACCCCATTCCTTTGCTGTCACAGTCTCCTTGCCTGGTAGACCTTCCTTCCTCATTTTCACATCTCTCAGCCCCATCCATCTTTCAAGAAATCTAATCAAGTTCCACATACTCCAGGCAGCCCTCTGTGACTGGTCTATTCCATCTCCAGCCAACCTGCCTTCTTGACTGCCTACAGCTAGCCATGTGGTCATTCTCATGGTCATTTATCAAATATTTCCTGAGAGCCCATTGTGAGCTGGCTGTGTGCCAGGCCACAAGGTAATGGCTAGGGCCCCGTCCCGCCTCTTATGCGGGTGCCAGTCTGGTTCTTGCTACAGCCCTTGCCACCAGGCTTGCCACCAGCCTTCATCCTTTCTCTGGGCACAGAGTGTTCCCAGATTGCCCTGCAGTTCCTGACCCTTCTACCACCCAGCTTAATGAAAACACCCTTCTTCTTCCAGTGAGAATTGGCCCTGCCTGCCATCCCCTTCTGGCTTCAGAAAGGAATGGGAAGAAGGAAGCAGAAACAGACGCTTGGGAGACACAAACTCTCACCTCCCAGCTGGCTCTGCCTTCCCCACCTCCGCTGGGGGAGCTGTGAGTGCCTCTCTCTCACTCCATCTCATCCTTTCCTGACAGACTCCAGATCAGCCCTCCCTTCTCCCTTTACCCTCTTCCCTTCTTCCTGGTCACTGGCAGGTGGTTATTGATGGAGACTTCAGGGACTGAAATGAACAGTGGTCAGAGGCCCCTGTGACGCCTTCCCCTGTGCTGCAGTCTGCTGCTCTTGGGGGCATCTTTCCTCCCATCTCCTTGCTGGCCTTGTCCTTTGCATGTGTTTGCCTGCAGTCAGGAAGCAGCCACTGCTTTGGCCACATGCAGCCAAGCCAGCTCAGGACAAGGTCAGGGGCAGGTTTGAGAGGGAGGGGGAGGAGGAGAAGTAAATGTCCCCGTTGTTTCCATGGCCTAGGATAACAAGGAAGAGACTCTAGAGCAAACAGAATCTGGTACTTCTACCCACCAAACCAAACCCCTGCCACTGAATTGATGCCAGCTCATAGTGACCCTATACCTTCTAGGAATTTCTGCCTGTTTTTTGCAAGACCTCACAAGTTTTTTGTAAACCAGAATTTTTCAATGAGCAAACCCTTCTACCCCCCAAAACCTGTGTGACCTACCCCTGGCATTCCCACCACCTGAGCTTATGTCCTTCCACTCTTCCCATTCTCACTAACTGGTCTGCTTCCTCTTTAGCCCACCAGGCATGCTCTGCTTGCGGGTTTTTGCATGGGTTGTTCCCTCTGCCCAGAATGCTGTCCCTTCATTCAATACACCCCTCTTCCCTGTCCCAAACATACACTTGCTTTCTGACTTCTTGTCCTGTTTATTTTTCTGTCTGGCACTTTATTTATTTGTGGACACATTATTTATTTGTTGATGGTCTGTCTCCCCATGCTCAGATGAAGCCAGCAATTTGGTTTCTTTCTGTTTCTCTTGGGTCCCTAGTGCTCAGAATAGTGGCAGAAGATTAATAAACATTTTTTGGGAGCAGTGAATGCCTGAACATCCTGGATAATTTGAGGGGATCCGAAGGTGGGTGCCCAGAGGCTGCTAAGAGCTGACTAAGGCCCCATGGACACTGAAGCACACTGGACTTTCTTGGTGGTGGGGAAGGCAGAGGTTGTCCCTAAAGGCTGACAAGTGAGCAGGCTCTGAGAGAGTTCTTGTCCCACTAGGAGAAGGCCCCTTCTCCTGGTGCCTGAGTGTACTATTAGCCACTTTGTTGGGTTTGGAGGGCTTTCTCCGCCAAGCCAATCATCCCCTGAAATGAGTAATGCCAACTCCATACCAGGAGTGACCCCTTACCAACCACAGGTTCCTTACTGATTCGCCTTTCCGAACCTCAGTTTTCTCAACCTATACAACAGTAATATCCACCTTAGAAGCTATGGGGAGACCTACTAACCACTGAGTGTTAAAAACCTCTGCAGAGTTCATGAAGATCAGAGTGCACTGTGAATATAAACTCACTGTTGCCTGCCTTCTCTCGGTAACCTACTCTTTGAGAGGGCAGACAGGCCTTATACAAAAGCTGACTGGGGCACACCCACCCCATCCCTTCTCAAACAATCTCTTTAGCTGGTCTGATGCAGTGTCTGACACTCCATTGTGAAAGATCAGCCCACTGACTTAGGGCATTTTGAAAACCGCAAATACACTGAGCAGTTACTAAGCACTGACTCTACGGTGCAGGTGAAGGGTCCAGACCTGCTCCCTTTTTGAGGGCAGAGCCCTGGAGCAGGGGTGGGTGGAGGGTGGCAGCTTCAGAAGGCTGGTGCTGCAGGGCTTCCCTGGGTGCAGGCTGAGGTGGGACTCTGCAGCCAGGCGAGAGAGGGTGCCCAAGCCACACCTGGTGTGGCTGGCCTCATGGTAGTTGGCCTGCAGTCTCCCTGTGGAGATAATCCCTTTTCCATCCTGTTGATTGTTGTTGCCTCTCACTGTAATTGAGGAGGGGGTTGTGAGCTACCAGACTGTGCAGAAGGTAAAGTGGGCAGTGTCAGCCCAAGGCCCACTTGTCGCTAAATCTGCCGAGCTCACCCTTCCTCTGACACACAAAGGTGTCCTCAGAGACATGCCTGGGGAAGCCCTCCCTGGCAGGGCTGGGCCTCCAACACCTCTGGAGGATGTGTGTGTCTGCAGGTGTATGAACGTGTGTGTGTGTGTGTGTGTGCCTGTGGGAGTTTGTGTGGTTTATATGTGTGTGCCTGTGGAAGTCTGTATGGTTTATATGTGTGTACTTATGTGTATGTGTGGCTCGGAACAGGGATCTGTGTTTGCCTGATTGTGGGCCAATATGTGTATTTCTATTTCTAGTTGTATGTGTGTGTGCATGTGTGTGGCCATGTACATGAGAATTCTAAGTCATTTATCGAGTCCAACACAAAGGAAAAAGTCCGTAAGAATAAGAGAAAAAGACTTGTGCAACAGAAGGCAAAGTTGGTGCTACCTTACACAGCAGCAAATGGACCCACCCACCTGCTGCCATCAAGTCGATTCTGACTCATAGTCACCCCATAGGGTTTCCAAGGCTATAGATCTCTAACGGAAGCAGACTGCCACCTCTTTCTCCCTTGAAGCTGCCGGTGGTTTCTAATTGCTGACCTTTCTGTTGGCAGTTGATTGCCTTAACTGTTGCACCACCAGGGCTCCTTAGCAAATGAACATAGAGTGGTAATTATAACAATGAGAATGAAAATGTACATCTTCTTCACTCTCTGCCCGATACTGTCCTAAAAGCTCATACTATACAACTCCACTTGATTTTTGCAACAGCCTTGTTTTGTAGGAACTACCACTGCCTCCATTTTAGAAATAAAGAAACTGAGGCAAGTTCAGTGGCTTGGCCAAAGTTACAGGTTAGTTATAGGATTTGAACTTAAGCCATATGATCCCAGCTCCCTTCTACTAGATGGCAGGCCGTGGGCAAGATTCACCACCTTCGTCAAGCATGCTTTCCCCATACAGTATCCAAAAATGCTGTTGTGAGGATCTAGAGTCTAGTGTTTTAAAATTTAATTAAAAGCATGTATCATGTAGACACAGCACATTCAACTTGATAGGTTAATGATTATTTCAATGGAGAATGCCTTTGTTTTCTCCAGGAGCATGCCAGGGTGGCCTATGAAACCTTGCTGGGCTCCCTGACAGGAGGTACCTGAGGGCAGTGGCAGATATGGGGCACAAGTAGTGGTCAGGGCAGGTGGGGTGTGAGCACAGGGTGGATAAGGCCATCAGTCCCAAGAATCATGGGACATTTTCCAACTCTTCTGGCAGCCCAGGGTGAAGGTAGAGTTTTTTCTTCATTTTAAGAAATACAGGCAGCCCTCTGGTTGCAAGGCCCCTAGGGTCGCCATGAGTCGGATCCGACTCGACGGCACTTGGCTTGGCTGGCTGGTTGCAAGTGAGATCTGTTCCCATGTTCTTAAGTTGAATTTGTAGGTAAGTCAAAACAGGTGCAAACAGTTCTTATTTAGCCTTACTTGGGTGCAAGAAGAGGCTTGAAGCCTTTCAGTGATTGAATAGCTGCATATGCAGCAAGTGAAGGTGATTGGTGATAAAGACTGTTGCAGCTAGGGGTTGGTTCAAAAGTTTCAAAGTTAGGCAACTTTACATACCATGAAAGGGCAAGTACCAGTTGTCTGTAAGGCAGACACTAGTAACTCATTGACTTATTGTACATGCTTCTGATCTGAATGCAAAAGATAGACTTATTCATGCCAATCCAGAAATGAGGAACAAACTTTCTAAGCCACTGGTCTGCACCAAGACCGTCTGGCAGACACAATGGAGACAGCCACAGCTCCGAGCCTGAGGATCCTTCTTTTCTCCACTAGAAAGATCCCAGTCTGTTGACAGTGCCAGCACTGGGGTCTCAGCCTGCAGTCTTGAGGGAGGAGCCTGATGGCCTCTGGTTCTGGGGAGACCTCTATCAGTGGTGATTTCACCAGAAGTGTCTCACCTCAACCTCTTGAACCACAGATAGTTGGAAATGTGATGATTTCTCAGGCAGTCTTCACAGATGTTGCAGAAACAAAAACTGGATAGAGCAGAACAGTGTCTCCACTCTGGGTGGGCTCACCAAAATGCCTTTTTATTCCCTAGCCACTGAGCCAGGTATTTCACCACTGGGAAGCCACCCCTCTGAGGAAGGCCTGATCCCCTGATGAAACTGCAATCCAGTGAGGAGCAGCAATACTGGATCCAATCAGCCATCCCATAAGTGGGAAAATGAGTCTATTTTTCCTTTGGCTGGAGATGAGAGCTCTAAGGGTCTGAAGTAAGTCTTCTCGGGGACAGGCTAGGAAGAGCTGTCTGGAGATTGAACACAGTCTTAGGATGGTGAGTGCATACAGAACTCAGATTGTGGGGTCAGGGTGAGGATGGGTGGGCTTGAAACAGAAGGATCAGGTTGGGGAGGGGGTCTGCGAGGGCTAGCAATCATGGTTTCCTTGTTGCCCTGGCTCTGTGTGTGCCCTGCCTGTGTGTAAGCAGAAATGCACCTCAAGTAGGTGGATAATGGGAAACCCATGAGAAAAAGGACTATGCTGTCTCCTTCCTTCTTTGGGATCCCCTAATGTTCTGCATGCAGAAGGTGCTCAGTACATGTTTCATCATCTAGGACTCTAGGTTAAACAGGAATATGGGGTATCCATCCATCATCTGGGTGTCTTTCAGGGTGTTTTGTTCCCCAGTGAGCACTCATCAGACAGGAGCACACCTCCAGGATTCTCCTAAGGGAACTCACTCTGGTTGGGAATGAGGTTCTTTCAGGGAACAGCTGCCCAGCAGTACAAAACTGTGTAGAGAGAAGGCTAGAACCAGGCTCTGAAGCTGAGGGCTTAAGGAGGTCTAAGAAGCAAAAATCCTTTGTGGAGATGAGGCTGGTGGCCCAGAAGTGTCTCCTTTCCTTCAGACCCAATAGTTAGTTCCCTTCTAAGTCTTGGCCTCACAGGTTTTTTCATCCTTGTGCTGCCAGAGGAGAGAGCCAGGATCTACTGTGGGTATTTCTAATAGCAAAAACCTGAAATCCACTTAAATGGCTTTCAATACAGGAATTAAAAAAACACACACACAAACAAACAAAAACTATGGAATCTTCTAAAGCAGTTAAAAAGAGTGAAATGGCCCTAAAGGCGCCAACATGGAAGGACACAGATGAGAAAAGCAAGGTGTGGAATAATATATACCACTTATATTCAATTCAAATAGACTTAGCTAGTTCTCTAAATAGCCATACCTATATTTACATGCATAAATAAAGTCTGGAAGGAGTTACATCAAGTTGAAAACAGGGATTGTGTGTGTGTATGCGTGCATGTGTATGTGTGACAGACCGAGAGACAGCAAGAGTCTCTTAGATGACTTTCACTTTTTTGTTTTGTTTGACACATTTAGAATCAGAATGTATTCATATATCACTTGCATAATTAAGTATAAAGAAAAAAATCTGCCAAAAGAAGAGGATTGACTGAAAAGGGGGTGGGTGAGAATAAAGGAGCCAGACAGGAAATAGGACCACAGCCTGTTTTGAGGAAACAAAGATCCGTGGGCATCAGCTTCCTGGCAAATTCTTCATGAAGGAAATTATCATTAGCGGGTCTACTGTGCCCTTCTTCCAGCTTCCCCTGAGCTGGGTGCACTCAGTGCCGGGAGCGAGAGCACGTTCTCTGCCCAGCAAGCCGTAAATGGCATTTGTTGTTGGTCCTACTGTCCTGAGTTCTGAAGGCTAGTGTTTGGGATGGAATCCATAATGGAGCAGACAGCCTGCCCTTCTGCACCCTCTAGTCTCCTTGGGCCCCTTCCAGCTGGGTCACGCTGATGGTATGAGTTGAGGTGAGAAGCTACAGAAGTGACTTGGAACCCTCTGAAGGAGATGATGGACTCGCCCCAAGCTGCACCTCTTCTCCCCGGCAGTCCATCACCACCTCCTCACCTGAGCCACCCACCTTCCAGGGGTCAGCCTTTCTATCCCACCTCTGTCTGGAATTGACAAGATAGAGAAGTGCAAGCTGTTAGAATAGGAACAGACTTGGGAAATCTTCCGGAGTGGGGATGGGGGCAGAGGGATGATAGAACTTGAGACAAGTTACAGCACGGTGCTGTCCTCAGCAGTTGACAGCTCCAGCTCCTGCAGTGTTCTCCATCCAGGTGAAGTGGACCCCCACCCCCACCTCCTCTTGCCCACGGTGACCTGCTGTCCTCCAGTGCTGATAATTCTACCATGTCCATGGACACTTTAGCCTGCACTAATGTTTCTTTACACTGTCATTTAACCGTCTCCCACTTCCAGTACTATTCTTATCTACTTACTGCTTTGCTGTATCAGTTTCATGACTCTGTGTCAGAAGAGACAGACAGCTTCTTGTGGGTGAAGACAATGTCTTCTCCACCCACAGGGCTATGTGGATGGCCGAGCTCCCAGCTCAGGCGTCCAAGGGCTGGAAGACCAGGATGCCCTTTGAACATAGGGGAAGGCAATCCGTGATAGGGTACTGAAGAGCTGGAGGGAAGAAATGGGGCAAAGGGAAGGAAAGGGGGACAGGTGCATAACCAGGAGAGCTAGGACAGAGCCAGTGGGAAAGTCAGGCACAGCAGGTGGTGGGAGGGTGTTGGGAGGCTAGGTTAAGGTGGGGAAGGCAGACATCCTCCTTCACAATGGAAGTTTGTGGATGACAGTGAAGGTACATGGCTGATTCTCCAGAAGGTAGGCGGGTGGGTGCCCTCTCTCACGTGAGGGAAAAACACCGCGCAGTGGAATTAATTGCATGGAGATGGCAGTAATTTACAAAGCCCCTGTGTGCAGGGATAAAAGGCCCTTGTCATTGTGAAGTGAAGGAAGTACAATTTCCTGCCCAACTCTGCACAGGGCTGAAGCCTGGGGTGTAATCAACACTGAAGGGAAGGCTCCTATGGGCTGCCTCCTCCCACCCGGCCTGGCCTGGGCTTCCTGCTAATTGAATTACAGAATTAACTAAGGGAAGGTGGCCTGAGAAAAGGAAGATATGGAATTCAATAAAATATCAGGTCCTTCAGGCCCTGGACTCAGCTGGCAGTGAAGAGGTAGAAGAAAGCTGGGGTGTGGAAGTAGGGTAGGGGAAGGAAGGGACCCGGTGACTGATGAGCTAGATGGGTAGCAGAGGAGGGGGCTGTCGTTCAGTGTGAATGTCTAAGGTCCCTCTGCCTAAAATCTCCACCATTTGACCCACAGAGTCCCTAAAATTCTTTTGTCAGAACCTTGATTCTTGGCGTATCTCACCCCAATCTCCTGGAGGAGCAGACGTGGGCCTTCAAACACAGAAATGGAATCAGAACTTCTAGAGTGGACAGAGGGAAGGGGGAAGGAGACAGGGAAATTCTACCAGCTCGCCTGGAAAGAAAGTTCCTGTCTCCCTGACAGCCTCTGTCCCCATAGTCCTGGTGGGTGGGGGCGGCCTCCCTGGACTCTTCTGGGGCACATGTTGCCTGCCCCACATGGGAGCAACAGAACGGCAGATCAGGTCTTCACTGCCTTGTGCTTCTTTAGGATGTCCTTCCCTCTCTGACTGCCCTGTGTCTGCACACTTCCGTGATCCATGTCTTGGGTCCCACTCCCAGATGAAGCCCTGACCACTTGTCTTGGTCACAGCAGTCTTACCTTCTATGGATTCCTAGGTGGCTTTGCCCTTAACCACCATCTGGCCTACCCTAGGGGGAGCCTTGTCTCCTATCTCAACCAGGAGCTCCTTGGGGCTCAGGAGAGTGACCCTTGCTGGCATATGTATGGGCTCTGCCTGGCCAGTCTCAGCCCTCCAGTCATTTCCATCTGGAACTTACTCCTTCTCTCCTCTCTGCTCCCCTTGAATATCCCTTGATGGTATTGCAACAGTTTCTAGGAGTTCTCTCCATAGCAGAGGGACAGTGATTTCCATTGAATGAATACAGCTCTGAATTCCTCTTGCTTCTCCACCTGTATTAGGGCAAAAGCAAGCAGTCTGCTGCCTTGCCTACATCCTTTGGAGACTATACATCCTTCCAGGAATGGCTAAGCCTCACCTCCTTCAGGAAACCTTTCCTGACTACACCAAATGCAACACCTCTTATAGCCTTCAGCTACTGTCCCTCTCATTTGGCAGTTAGAATACACTTCTTTGTCTACCTCACATTTATGTGTGTTTGCCCATGGTAGAAATACTCTATTATAGGAGTTGCTAACTCTAGGTATCCCTTCTCCCCACAGTGACAGATGTCATTGAATGCAATGATTGCTAAACTCCACTCTGCCTCTGGCTAGGTGACAGTGAGCAGAACGGCTGAGGAGAAATGAGTAGCTGCAGGGCAGGGGTGTATGTGGGGGGTGGGGGTGCCGTGAGGTCTGGAGAAGTCAGCACATTGGCTCAGGCCCCTGGTGGCAGGAGCCATCCGTCTTCCTCCAAGGCGGCAGCCTAAGGGGGTGGGATTCTGGGGGGCTGTGGGGAGAGGTGAAAGGGGAAGATGGATGGTACCATAAGCCAGTGAATCAGGGGTGGCTGGCTCGTCTCCTCAGCTTCTCCTAGAGCTAAAACCCCCTCCATCGCCTGGTGGCTTCTCTTGGGCTCAGCGCTGCCCTCCTGAGTCTCTTTACAAAAGAAAAACCAGAGGAGAACATGGTCCCTTCAAACAGTACAGATGGGTTTCTGCAGAGTGTGACCTGGTTGTGTGATATGGGACAATGAAGTAGCTCACAGTAACTACATAAATATGTCCCCTCCTCCTCTCAGCTCCCCAGCCCTCTGCGTCCACATGGCAGAAATGAGCACAGAGCTGTTCTCCTTGTCCCTGAGCACCAGGACAGGACTGGGACTTCTCAGCAACCAGGACCAGCCTTCTTTTTCTACTTTCAGCTGGGCACCGGGTTGGGCCCAGCAAAGTTTATGCCCAAGCACCTGATCGGCTGTGGACCAGGAGCCATGGACTTGTGAGAGTTAAATGCTGCTGATCTTTCGCCAATGTCACTCCTGCCAGCTGCCCTTACCGACACCCTAACGTTGGAGAATTACACGTCTGGTCCTGGCTGCTCCAACCTTACAGCTCTGCGAAAAAGAACACAAAGTGGACATGATATATTGATGGGCTCTCCCTTTCTCTAGCCCATGAGGCTCAGGGAGAGAGGCAGCAGTCTTTCTAATGCTGAATCCATTAGAGAGGTCATACCCATGCTGCTCACCACATCTGCTGGGGCTGCTTCCCATTGCCAGGAGGCTGTTCCTGTACCTTGTTGTGTGTCAGTGGCTCCCCCTGGCCCATACTATAGCGTGAAAGTACTCCCTGCTACTGCCAGAGTGTGTCATGCCTGTGATTGCTCTAACACCTCAAGTAGGCAAGGCAGGTGTTATCAGCATTTCACAGCTCAGATCCTTGAGACTAGAAGAGGTTGGGTGGCTTTTTCACTATGGTTAGATGGAGATCTGAGGTCTCTTGATGGATGGATGCTTACAAAATCAGCTCCTGTCATCTCCTCCAGCCTCGCCCAGCCCCACAGGAATGGCAGTAGGCAGTGTCTGAGGGCAGTATGAGTGCTGGCCCTTCTCAGAGAGACATTTGGATCCCTGGGTGGGAGATGTCCTCCACCTGTATCCCACTCCACGGCCTTCACTTGGAGTAAGAGGTTCTGGTGTGACTTCCCACTCTTGCTGCAAGGAGCCAAGTGGAGGTGGTGGAGGCAGAGTCTGACAGGCTGCATGCACCCTGACCCCTTCTCCCATGGGTGCCCTCGAAATGTCAAGGCTGCACACTGTGGACTCCCCTGCAGAGAGCTCTATCCAAGTAGCAAGGTTGCATTTTAAATGCATTCAGGGCATTGGCTATTCATATGAACACCAGGATAAATTCTTTGCTAGAACAGAGAACCTGAACTGTGTTCCTTTCTAATTAACTGGGTCAAGGTGTTTAGATCTTCCTGTTTTGAAAGTTCACAGAACAGGGCAAACCTGCAGAGAAGCCAGGCTTGGCTCAGTGGGAAGGGACCACTGTTCAGTGAGTACCTGTGTGCATGTGGTTTTCTTTTTTTTTTTGTGAGTGTGTGTGTAGAGTGGGGGCTCTCAGAGGCCATGCTGGTGACCAAGCCCATCCTATGCCACATGAGATGGACACAAGGCAGGACTTCTGATGGCAGATAGGTAGATCTCAGCTGATCTGGGGCGGGAGACCTCCGCTTTCCTCCCAGACAGCTTCCCAGCCTTTGTGATACTCAGCCTTGTTCCTGCCCGGAGTTCCCTCTCACTCTTCCCCGCTGACTGGTTCTAGTTTCAGAGCATCCCTGGCTAACTTTGGCTTCATTGCTCTACACTGCTTGGGCCAGGTCTGATGTACTCAGCTCCTCCCATGCGCTGGGTGCTGTGGTGCACCATGAGTCTCCAAGGGCAGCCATCGTGTGTGGGTCTTACCCCACAGAGGCTGCTCAGGAAATGCTTCTTGAATTGCAGTGAACTCCCGTTACTGGAGCTTCATATGGCAGGTAGACTGGCTAATGGAAGTTCGGGTTCCTTTCTCCATAAAGACCCTCTTCCACATGACAGGAAAGTACAGAGGTTGGGATTACTCCTTGAGCTGCTCCTGAAGTGCCATCCACCTGAAACTCTCTGCAGCACATCTGCAGATAGCTTGCTGGTGGGCCTGGCTGGTGACACTTCAGTCACAATCTCTCTGACCATGATATCACTTCGAGGGTGTGAGTATGGCCCCTCTCATTCCTTTTTCCCATGGAAGGAACAAGGGCACCCTGAAAGGAGAGATCACACCAGTGAGGCAGTGAACTTACAAGAAGTCCTTTGTGGTATCTGAGGACAGACTTCCATCTCAGTCCTACTGCTGACCACATTCTCCCTAATAGGAGGTATGCATATCACCACAGGGCCTTTGCTCATGCTCTTCCCCCCATGATTCTGGATGCCTTCCCTGCTCCAGGTCCTCCGTCAGATCCTCCCACCCTTTGAGTCCAGTTCAAGCCAAACTTTCTCCAAGTAACACCCAATTTCCCCCACTATCCAACCTCTGCACCGCCTTCACTCAAAAGGGCTTTTGCTAGGCTGAGCGGAGCCCTCCCGTTGTGCTGTCTTTGGATTCAGGACCTGCCTAATAGACCGCAGCTTGGGAGGCTGTGCCTCTTCTCCTGCCTTCCCCAACCAAGCCCTAGGATGGGGGTCTCACAAGAGTGGTTGAGCTGATTAGAATTTGGAGGGGCCCATACCCCACAGGCCACTTTGTTTGCAGTGAGGCTGAGGAATGCAGCACTCAAGACCTGCAAGGTAAGGTGAATTCATCTTGCCCCCTCTCCTCTGACTCCTTCTGCGCAGGCCCTAATTCACTTAAAGAACAAAAAACAACAACAACAAAAAGAAAATAAATAAATAAAAGTATACAGAGCAAGAAATTCCAACCCGAGCATCCAACATACGCTATTTTGGAAAGACCAATAGCCAGGAGTCCCATAGTACAGGATCAGTGTTTGGAAAACATGTTTTTCTTTTCAAAAGCAGAAAAGCAGTCTCACATGGTCCTGGCTGACTGTGGTCAAGCTCTCAGTGGAGGGTGTCTTTCCTACCTGATCTTGGCCATTTTAGCTACTTTTCTGGCTGGGCTCTGGGCCTTGTCTGACATCAGTATAATAGGTTTAGTCACAAGCATTTAGCAATAATTAACCTGAGGGTTGTAGCGAAGGAGTCAGCAAATGTGCCTAGGAGGCAGTCTCTGTGAATTACTTCCCCAGACCCTCGGAGCCGAGTGGAGTTATCATTCACCCTGTTCAGAGGGGTGGCAGCTCTGGCTTTCAATATAGTCAGCTGACCCCAACCCGGGAAGGGCAAGAGTCACTGGAAGTCATCTGTTATCCACTGCTGACCAACTGAGACTACCTAAAGGTTGGAGAGAGGAGTTGGCAAATCTCAAGGGTGACCTGCAGGGATGGGACAGGGACAGACTTGGGGGTGAGGACAGAGCCCAGAATTGACCGCTGTTTTTTCTCCCTCAGAAATTCACCCACATACCAGCAGAGTTTCCCAAGAAA
This sequence comes from Heterohyrax brucei, assembly GCA_028571685.1. Classification (NCBI taxonomy): domain Eukaryota; kingdom Metazoa; phylum Chordata; class Mammalia; order Hyracoidea; family Procaviidae; genus Heterohyrax; species Heterohyrax brucei. The sequence goes on from CM053152.1 coordinate 47,281,650, forward strand.
GAGGATTGAGCCAAGTAATCAAGGGGCTGTACAAAAGACCCAAAAAACCATGTAATATATAGGGTTGAGGGTTCTGCCATCTGGGAATTGAATGAAAAGATGTATTCATTAGTTCATTTATTCACTTCAGTCATTTATTGATAGCCCATAATTTGCAAGGTGACAAAAACATACCCCTTGGCTTGAAAGAGAGCCTGGGTAAACAGCCCAGGCCAGGTGATACCTATGCAAAAAGCATACCTACAAAGCTGAGGTTTGTGCAGGGCCTATCAGTGGCACAGATGAGCACTACACTGGCTGATTATTGTTTTATGTTGTTCTAATCATGCTTATTGTTCTAATAAGCACCTACTATGTATTAATCATTATATTCACCCACTTGACAAAGTAATACTATTAACATCCCCCTTCACAGGCGAGAAAACTGAGCACTAGAAGATAAAAGACTTGTTCATTCAAGGTCACTTGGCCAGGCAGGTAAGGAGGGGCCTGAGCTCCGCTGCCTGGAGGAAGAGGCTTCCTGAGTTGGCCTGGAGGAAGGACTCTGGCAGGGCCAGATGTACTGCCTCGGCGGAAGGAATGCTGGGGAAAGGGCTAGCCTGGTGAGTGGGGCAGGTGGGAGGAGGGTCACAGCAGTTCAGAAGGGCTGGAGCCATTAAAAGTGGAAAGGAGAAGAAAGGCGGGCTCCTGGTTCCCAAAGCACTATCCCCTTCAGATCCCCTCCAGATGCATTTCTCAAAATCTTTCCTTGGCTTTCTCACTTGTCTCTCCCATCCCTTTCCTCTGTGTCTGTCTTTCTCTTTCCTTTCTTTCCTTTTCTCTTCCCTTTTCTCTCTCACCTTCTCTCCTTTTCTTTCCCCTTCTTCTTCTCCCTTCCTCACTTGCTTCCTTCTTCCCTCTCTTCTTGATTCTTTCTTTTTTTCTCTCTCGGTGTTTCTTCTTTCCTTCTTTTCTTCCCTCCTCTCTTTCCTTTGCTTCATGACTGGACCTCTACATCCTCTCTTCTCCACCTGTTTAATTCTTATCTATCCCAACCACTTCAGGTACACTGTTTTTCCATTCATGAATGATGATAACATCAGACCCTTAGGTCTCTGTCACCAGCCATCTGAGACAGCCATTTAAGCCCTGTGGCCTGACTGCTACTGTCTGCAGGATTTCTAGAGTCAAGGGAAAAAGCTGCAACCTTGGAGAGAGTGGATGTGGTTCTGTCTTGTTCTGGGAGTCCCTGGGCACTTTGTGTAGTCTCTCCCTAGCCTCAAGTTCCTTAGCTGTGAAGTGGAAATAATGATATTTACTTTTGGGGGTCAGGGCCACAGTGCCTGGAATCAACAGGGAGAACCTTGGTGGTGTAGTGGTTAAATGCCACATCTGCTAACCAAAAAGTCAGCAGTCTGAATCTGCCAGGTGCTCCTTGGAAATCCTATGGGGCAGTTCTACTCTGTCCTGTAGGGTCGCTATGAGTCAGAATTGACTCAATGGCAGTGGGTTTTGGTTTGATTATTACTAACTACTCCTGGAAAGCCTGGTGGAGTAGCTGTTAAGTGTTACGGCTGCTAACCAAAATGTTCGCAGTTCCAGCCTGTCAGGTGCTCCTTGAAAACTCTATGGGGCAGTTCTACTCTGTCTGCGGGGTCACGAGGAGTCAGAATCAAATTAACAGCAGTGGCTTTGGTTTGGGTTTTGGTGTTACTACTCCTATTACTGTCAGCAGGCACAGTTGTGATGTGCTGCCCATGGTTCCATATGCTGAAAAACGTAGCTTTGGCATTTAGACTGTCTGTTGTTGTCTGCTTCCCTTGCATAAAACTTGCACATTTTCCTCGACCATGATCCACTCTCCTCACATCTCCACACAAGGATCTGTGTCTCCTGGCCCAGCCACAGGCCAGGATGTAGTGGGAGCTCAGAGTGACTGATGATTTGCATTGTGAGTCTAAGATACAACTGTTTTGTTTACCTCTTATATCTAATATGCTAATGACAGGAGGCAGTAATGAGCTGTCAGGGACTGGGGTGACAAAGAGCTGACTTCGTGCTTCCCCAAAGAGGCATCTCAGTGTCAGTTGCTTCTTCTGTGAGAGGAATTGCCAAGACCTGGGTAGGGATGGGTATGGACTGAGGAGTGCTGAAAGAGGAAAGCTGGGGTGTTTCAGAGACAGTATAGAGGAATCTGACTTCTCACTCAAGAGCCAGTGCTGGAGCCTGGTGGCATTGTGATGGGACAGCCTGGCTGGGGCAGGGAGCCTCCCTGAGGGGTGGGTGTGGTACAGGATCAGGACTGAGTCCCTTGAGCACCTCATCATGGTCCTTGTTGACTTCTCAAGACAACCCTGTGAGCGTTATGACGGTAGGGCACAGAGTTTAGGGTGAGGGATGGACCCAGGTGTGGCATTAGATTTCTGGTTGAGGGCCTCCCAGCAAGGTCTTGCTGGGTAAATGCATACCTCCAGCCGCTCACCAGATCTCTCTGGACCTCTGTTTCTTTTCCTGTAAAATAAGTTTGCTAATCCATTTGTGAGTCTGTGTCCCCAGCATCTTTAACAGTCCTAGCACAAAATCAATTTTCAGCACAGTCAGCAATGAATGAATAAGGGAGAGAAGGAACAGGAAGTGGTTATGGCTCTTTTACAGAGACGGAAAGGAAGTGTTTGTATAGCCAACCTTCAGCAGTAATCCCAGAACCATACGTCTGGTCAGTGTGAGAAGGAGAATCCAGTGCTGCTGTCTACCTCCTGGCTTGAGAGAGGAGAGCACATCTGTGAGAAGAAGAGGGAGCAAGCAGATGCTGGGTGGTCAGCATGGAAGGACCCAGACGAAATGTGTAGGAACTAGGCTTTGAGTCCAGAGAGGAGGGAGGTGTCTCCAGGCTTTGCACCAACCCAGTGCTCCCTGCCTCTGCCTGGGGGCTGCAGGTAGCAAGAGGGCTGAGGTTGGGGTGGGGTGGGGTGGCGTGGGGTGGAGGGATGGAGGCAGCAGGTCCGAAAGGCTCCTGCACTCCTGGGTGAGGGGTTATGTTCCTTGTCCTCACTGACCTTACAAAGGGCTGGGAGGTGAGAACAGTAGGGCTGAGAAGGTGTTTCAGGGTCATCCAGTGTCAAAACTGTAGCTACGTTGGGTAGAGCCTGGCATTATCATCCTAGCATGGGTCTGGAACTAGCAAATGGCTGTGTCTCTGTAATCTCAGGGTTTGTCCTTTCTCTCAGCTTCTTGGCAAATTTTCTTTAAGCCTTCTTTTCGTCTTAGCTGAGCTGACTGGATATCATTGCCAGGAAGGCTAGCTTGGGGAACTGAGGCAGAGGAGGGGGAAGCCTGGTGGGTGGCGCAGATGACAGGCCTGGCTGTTGAGACTTCTGGAGTTCCTGCTCACAGGCTGCAGAGATCCTTGTCTGAGGTTGAGGACAAATGCCTGCTTGCCTGGCTTTATATGCCCTCTGAGTGTAGGGCTGATCCCAGCCACCCCTACCCTCTACACTGTGGCACAAGAAATGTGGGTTGTGACCAAGAGGCAGTAAATGGGAGGTGGGGAAGACAGCAGGGGACACTCATCCCAAAGAGCCCCACTGCATGGAGGTATGAAAAGACCCTGAAGTGGAAGTTTGGGTTGGGATTAGTGGCCAGGATAGGACCTTCTGGCAAATCATTAGACTTCCTGGAACCTTGGCTTCCTTGTCCGCAAAACCCCTACCCAAGAAACAGATTAGCACTGGGGAAAATTCCAGAGAATGAAACAGTGAGGGAAGAATCTGAGTTGTAGATTTTAATTCTGGTTCCCCTATTCCTCTGCCAGCCTAAAGGCATGGTTGGGACAAGGAGGAACTCCCTGGCCCATGACAGGCTCTGCCACCCCTCTGGCCTCTGGTTCATCCATCAGGTGTCCAGGGCACCTGCTTTTGGTCCAGCCCCTGGCCCTAAGAGGGAGAGGACAGACAGGGGAGGGGCAAGGACAGAGGGACAGCAGGAAGCCACACAGGATAGGGTGTAGCGCAGTGACCAAGAAGTTCAGACTGCAAGAGTCTGGGGAAGCTGGAGATAAGGATGGGTGATTGGGGAGCCTTCATAGAGTCAGTGAGTGGGGACTTGAAACTAGGAGGCAGGAAGAAGGAGGTCACTTTTGGGGAGTGGAAAGATCTGCTAGGTGTAGGGTCTCAAGAGGGGCTTGGAGCATTCTTGTGCAAAGGGTAGGTTCTTTAGAAACACATTCCAGTGTGGTCAGCACTGGCCTAGCCCACCCTTCCTCCTACCTCTCTCTCTCCCTTTTGTTCCATTCCTCTTTCACCAAGTGTCTTTACCAGAGCAAGATTAGTACACTGGGGGATATAACTCTTGGGTGAAGTCAGGAGTCATCGGCTGGTCTAGTCTGTATGGTCCAAGGTTTCAGCAGGCAGACTGCCTCTGTTGCCCACAACCAGCCCCCCAACATCAAGGCCCGGCACTGCCTGCCTCGTCGGTGGGCCTATATATAGCTATGGAGCTGCACACTCTGGAATTGGATTTGATGTAGCCCTCTGGACTCAGCTAACTTTTGGGGAGTAGTTTTCTTGGGAGCCTGCCAGTCCAATTCCTCCCTCATGAACACTAATTACCGCACAGACCTTCTCCATGAAATCAGCACTGAAGCCATTTCCATCCAGGCGGCTCTCCAAGACGAAATTTTTCTACTGGGAACCGACAGCCGCAAATAAACCTACCATCTACTTAGCAACAAAGAGCAAGAGCAGGCGGGAGGTGGAAAGGGAGGGAGGGAGGGGGCGTGGAGAGAGAGAGGAGGAGAGGGCTCAGCATCTTTTCTACCTTCTGCTGTTTATTTTTCAGAGAAGGGTGCAAACATCTCTCCCCTGGGGGGTGGTCCAGAGTATCTCCTAAGACAGCGTGGCCAGGAGAAGAGGCCTGGTCACCTACAAGGCCAGTGCCTGCTCTGCTTGCTTGAGCTTGATCAGAGCCCCTTGCATTGCTGGGCAGCCCCTGACCTCTACAGGTTTAACCTCCTTTCTTTGCCAGCCATTCTCCCTTGAGCTTCTGCTCGCCTGGCCCAAGCCTGGCTCTTTGTGTCACTTTGACCGCAAAGGGGCTCTTCTTCCTCCTTGCTGCCTGGTGAGTTCCACTCTACAGCTAAGGCCCAGGCAACAGCTCATGCCTGTCTCTGCCCAGTGGCCTTCCAGTGGCCTCTGGGTCTTACCCGCCTCCCCCTCCATTCTGAGCTCAAGGGGCCTGCACCAGGCACTCAGCAAGGGAGTCTGCTATGCTACCATTGCTTTCTGATTGCATGTGAACTGCTGCCCAGGCGAGGGTTGAGGACTAGGGTGAGTGGAGACCTTGCTACAACCAGATGCTGCTCTAAGCATCACCACACACTTTCAAGGTAGGTGCCATTGTCTCCATTCTGTAGAGGGGAAGATTGAAGCTTGAAGGGGTCAAGTAGAATGTTTGAGGTCACTTACATGCTAGCAAAATGTAGGGCTGGGATTTAAGTATACGTATCTGTGTCCGCAGGCCAGAATCTATGTATTCCCTTCTTTGCCCCAATGCCTCCCGCAGCAGTGGTTGTGGGGAGTTACGGTGCTTGCTCTTCTTCCACACCTGCACCGGGGTCAGGCCGGAGCTCTGCAAACAGTCCCTGCCCCCAAAGGACAGGAGAATTTCCCCTGAGGTTATCAAGGCACAGTGCAGGCTCAGCCAGCTCTCATGAGCACTGTGCATTTGTCAGGTTCTGGGTACTCCAGCCAGCAATGCCCGAGAGGACGTGGTTGCCTGCTGTGGAGTCATGAACTGCAGCTGTACCAATCTTGTCCAGAATGCAAAAGGCCTGACTCCTCCCTTGGCAGAGCTCCCTACACATCTTGTGCCCAAACGTGTCTCCAGGGACACTGCATGCCAGGGCTGCATCCCAAGTCACCCCCCTCAGCACCCATTTTCAAAGACTTACATCCCTAGGGCAGGCTCACTCTCCCAAAGCTGTTAAAAGTGACCAGGGCTCTAGTGCCACTTCTCCCACCAAGGCCTGATTAGTCTCTTTACCTTTCTAGGTCTCAGTTTCTCCATCCTTCAAATAGGTATGATGATTTCTGTCCTATCTCCCTTAACTGTATAGGTGGTGTGGGGCTCAAATGAGATGGCAGTAGGAAGATCTGAGTATTCTTGAGAGTGTGATCTTCTCGCTCAAGGTTCTCATTCCATGTACCCCTGCTTCCCCCTCACCTGGACTCTCCTATACCTGTTCCCTTCCTGTCCAGGGTGGGCTAGTGAAGTTACAGTGCAGTTCTTCTTTCCAGCAAGAAAGATCCAGACTTCTTGTAGGAGAGAGAGAATGCCCCTAAGAGCTGAGAGAGCAGGTTTCAGAGACCAGCTTTCTCGGGTAAGGAAGGGAGTCCCCAAAAGGAGCTCTTTCTTTAAAAATGCCTGCAGTGCATCCCAATTCAGTGAGTGGCATCTGGGGTCTTAAATGCTAATAAGCTGCCATCTAAGGGGTGTCAGCTGGTCCCAATCCAACTGCAACAGAGGAGAATGAAGGACATCCAAGACAGGATGAAAATGTGAGCCCAGGACTCGGACTTGGAAAGGGCCAAAGGATCCAGAGACTACTTCAGCATGAGACCAGAAGAACTAAATGGTGCCTGGCCACCTCCAATGTCTGCCTTGATAGGCAATACAACATAGATTCCCTGCTGTAGCAGGAGAAAAATTGGGGTGCAGATCTAGAATTCTGTTAAAAGATCACACTTGATGGTCTGATATCTTGGAGGGTCACCTTAGGGAATAGCCCATGGCCTTGTTCCTAGCCTACAGCTGAAACTAGCACTGAAGACAACTCTTCAGACAAAAATTGGACTGGACTGTAAGACAGAAGTCTGTTGAAGCAGTTCCCCTAGAGTAACAAGATGAGAGGGTGGAGAGGAGGGGATGGGAATTAGCTGAATGAGTATGGGAAGTACAGAGTGGAAAGGAGAAGCATGCTGTCACAGAGTTGGAGAGCAGATAGAGTTCCATAGGAGTGTCTGTGTGGGATTTTATATGGCAAATTGTCTTCAATTGTAAACTTTCACTTAATCACAATAAAATATTACTATTATTATTTTAAAAATGCTTGCACTGGAAATCAAGAAATAAGTTCTACGCCCAGGGACTCAACAGTTCCTTCTTTGGACACCTGCGGCTTAGTTGTATGAGCTGGTCTGTGTGGCCCTTTCTGCTTCGCGGTGGTACGGATAGTGGTTACAAATGTAGACATGCACATTGCTCGGCTTCCACTTGCAGTTTGATCACTCGTCAGCTGTCTCATTTGAAGCTAGTTTCTTAGCCAATTTCTATCTTGGTTTCCTCATCTGTAAAATGGGAGACTTATTGTATGTACCTCACTGGGTTGCTGAATATTAAATGAGAACATACATGCCAGGTGCTTAGAATAGTGCCTGACACCTACAACAGCCCACTTTGTTGGTGTTAGCTCTTACAACATTGATAATTTTAGTCATCATCTAAGGGATCTCCAGTTGAGATTGCCTTGAGTCAGAATCCACTGCAGGGCAACCAACAATCATGAGGAAGCCCTCACTCTGTGCCAGGGACCTGAGACCTGTGGCACACACTTCTTCATCTGATGCCCTTCTCCATTTTTATTCCCTCTTTTTATGTGTGTTTATGAAAAAGGTGGAGAGCCCTGAGGGACATGACCAGCACATTGTCTGAAACAGATCTCTTGCAGGGTCCTCAGAGTAATTCTCAGCATTTGGCTAGTACGAGAGATTTCTTCACAAAGGAAGGGGCCCAAGACTCAGACAACTTGAGGTGGAGTGAGGGTAGTGACCGCCAGGCCTAGGTGGGAAAGCAGAGGCCAAGAGGAGTCCTTGGGCTGACAGGAGCTGAGGGCCACTGAGAGGGAGCCTGGTGGAGGTGAGGAAGTACCTTGGGGGGAGGGGTCTGAGGTCAGGAAGATGGAGGGCAGCTGCCTATCCTTACAGGAAGTGCAAACTTCATCACTGCTGGTGCCAGATCCAGGCATGGTTTCAGTCTGAGCAGCTCCACCTGGCTGAGGCCCATAAGCATGGTGGCCTGGTGGCTTAGGCTAGCTAACCCATAGTTTTGGGGAAGTCGTCTGGGATCCACCCACTCTTTCTCTTCAATTTTCTAGTTTTTTTCCCCCACATAGATTCCTGGTCAGTGTTCTTTAGAAAACATTCCAGTTCCATCAGTAGAGCTAGGAAACCCAGGTGGAATAGTGGTAAAGTGCTATGTTTGCTAACTATATGGTCAGTAGTTTGAATCTGCCAGGTAGTCCTTGGAAACTCTGTGGAGCGGTTCTACTCTGTCCTCTAGGGTTGCTTGAGTTGGAATTGATTAGATGGCAGTGGATTTGGTTTCAGTGGGTTTTAGTAGAGCTAAACAGAAAGAGATACATCCTCCATGAGAGCTGTCTGGAGAGGAGTAGCCCTAGGTACATCCATCCTGGCCAGAGTCCAGCTACAGTGGGCTTTGGGGAGCAGAGACTGCTCTTGGCCCAGGGCCAGGTAGGTGTGGCTGTAGAGGGCTGATCCCTTCCCATCAAGGTAAAATGCCCTTCTTCCAGGGCAATCTTCTCCAGGAGACAGCCCTGGAGACACAAAGCTCCACAGGGCAGGGGCTTAGAAAGACTGGCTTTACATCAGACCTAGGTTCTTGTCTCAGTTCTGTTACATCCTGTCTGTGTGACTTCAGGGTAGTTTCTTACCCCCTCTGAGCTCTATTTTCCAAACTGTAACACAAGATTCACAATCCTTCCTGTGCCACAGGTCTGCTGTGACCCATGTGAAGTGGCAGGCCCACCCCCACCCCCTCTGTGATACCATAGAGCAGCAGTGTCCTTTGGATGCCCAGCTTCTCTGAACCACCCAAGACACAGCAGGTACCCAGCTCTCCTGCCAGATCCAGGTAGAACAGTGGTCCAGCTGTATCATTCAAAGGCTCAGCCCACTCTTGCTTGTCCCCCGCCCTTTCCCACCCCTGGCACCGCCCCCCTGTTCTGTGGGCATCCTCTGTTCCTTCTCTCAAGCAGGTGGCTGAGCAGAAAAACAAATCAAAGTTGCCTTCCTGTCTTGGAGCCCACGATGCTCCCGCGAAGCGATCCCTTGCTTCCCATTACCCACCCCAATAACTCTTGTATATGGAGTGTGAAATAATTAGCAGTGGCAAAAATAATTTAGGAAACAAGAAGAAACTAATTGTATAAGCTTGTTTGGGGAAAACACAGTCAACCAAAACTCCCACTGTGCAGGGAGATGTGGACAGACAGACCAGCTCCCTGCACACCAAGAATGGGCCACCTCCCAAGGCCTCTCCATGCCCTCTGTCAGGACCTGAGTCTTCAGTCCCTGCTCTTCCAAAAGGGTACTGCCTGCCAGTTCTAGCCAGGCCAAGGTGCCCTCATAGGCCCCTGGGAGACTTCCCCAAACACACTTTGTCCATCATCTCCTTCCATCCCACAAAGGCAGGCAGGGAAAGAGGTAGCCTGCCGGTCTCCAGGCGGGTGCAATCATGTGGCCTGGCATCCTCTCTGAACTTAAGCTGTAGGCAGGCAGCACGGAAGGCCGGCACCCAGGAGGCTGGGAACGTTCCACTTCCCTCGCCTGCCTGCATTTGCCCCTCAGACTCCCAGCCCCAATAGACGCCCACTGAGCGTGCGGTGGCGGCAGCAGTGTCATTAAGTACAACGCTTCTTTCCTGAGACATGAGGAAACATTCCACTCACAAGGTTTATGTCTCTTCTAACTTTGAAAAGTTTGTTTCCTCCTTGAGAGTTTTCCAGCCTTTTAAGGTCCCTCCTAGCCTCCAGTCTTGGATCTTCAGTTCTTGGAAGTTGTCGCAGGTGCCCTTGTTTCCACGTGACTGATGCAGAGGTATGACAAAGAATACTTTCAAGTCTCCCCACTTCCACGTTAAAGAAAGGAAGAACGATAAGGGTTAAATAATCACTGAAGGTCACATTTCCTGGGAGTGGCTCAGTGTTTGACCCTGAGCTGCCTGTCGCCAGTGATTTCTTCCCTGTTGGTTTTGCCACTCACCCAGATCCGGATAGAATCTCTCCTCTGACACTTCTCAAGTAGACCCTTGACTCCCAACTGAATAGGTGTTAGACACAGCTGGGGAGGGGACCCTCAGTGGCCTTAAAGGGCCTTGGCCACACCTCTTGTTCTCTGGTTCCTCCTTCCTTAGGTGTGGTGTATCTGCATTGCTCTAGAACTGACTTCCACCCCAAATCTGTCACTTTGTCCTACTGTTGGTGCCTGCTGTGTTGCTATAGTGCTGGAAGCTAAGCCACTGGTGTTTCACATACCAGCAGAATCACTAGTGGTGGACAGAATTTAGAGCTTCCAGACTAAGGTAGACTAGGAAGATACACCTGGTGATTTCCTTCCAAAACTTAGCCAATGAAAACCCTGTAGATTATGGCAGAGCTTATCCTAATCTGTATGGTTTTGAAACATTATCACAAAGGATTGATTACTGGAAGAGGACATCATATTTGACGAAGAAGGCCAGAGGGTGAAGGAGATCCTTGGTGGATTTGCACAGCAGCTTAAATAATGGACGTGAACATGCTGGCAACTGTGAGGATGACGCAGGACCAGGCAATGTTTTGTTCTGTTGTACATCAGGTCACCAGAAGTCAGAGCTGACTTGACAGCATCTATCCATCTTTCTGTCTATCTAGAACTGACAAGTATACACTTTCAGGTTGGTAACCTCTGCTTTCTTTCTATAAGCTCTTGTCTGCAACCTCTTCACTCCTCTCATCTGAGCTGTTGCAACAGCTACAAAATTTGTTCCCTAGCTTCGAGTGTCTCAGTCTCAGGTCACCACAGTGATTGTCCTAACGCAAAGTCTGATCTTTTCACACTGTTGCTCTGAAATCTTTGGTGACTCCCTTTTTACTCGGACATAAACACAAACTTTTCACCTTGTCTTTATACCATTGCTCTCTGTCATTCCCCATTGATCAAGTCTCAGAGTTCAAGGAGTTACTTTAAATTTTGACTCCATGACAAAAAGGCAGATTTGCTGAGAGAAGACCTGGGTTCATAGCTGGTTGCTCCCCACCCCCACCCCTGGTACGCACAGTTTTCACCTGGAATCACCATGTCTTCCACATCTCCCTTAGGCCACAGTGGCTTGGTGCTGATCTGTCTGACATATGACTACCTGCCCGACATCACTGCCTAGAGGGTTCATGGGCAGTTCACATTACACCTTGCAATGGTACCCATTGTTCTGTCCCACACCTGCCCTATCCTCCTGGAACCAAGCCAGGAACCTGGGAGTTTTATATCACACCTTCTCTGCAGGTACCTTGCCCCCACACCCATTGTCCCCCAAGTCTGCTGGGTCCACATCTACCTAACCATCTCCAAAGTCCATTCCCCCCAGTCCCTGCTCAGACCACACCATCCCTCACTGAGTTTGTGTCTCCTGTAGAACCATCCCCTCCTCAGTTATCCTAGCCAGGCCTCATTGGGCCTCTCCTTTTTTCTCCCACTTCTTTTCCCTGATACAGTTGACAAACTGGTGCTGAGTTGCTGTGACAGATGAGACAGGCTGGCCTCAATTAGGGTACCTGGAAGCCCAGCCTAAGACCTAGGAGGCCATAGGAACCAAGAAAGATTCTACTTGGTAAGCTCAGGGGAGGAAGTGGCACAGCGGCACAGTGGCACAGTCAGCCTGGAACTAGCACAAGGGACAAGCTAAGGAAGAGCATTTGTTGGCAGGAGAGTGACTCTCCAGGGGCAAGCCCCTTTGGGCCCATTTGCTTTACTAATTGCCTGACAGAATTACAGGGCAGGTGTCTGGACTTGGGCTGTGGTCTTGTCACACACTCAGCAGCTGAGGTCTTTGGCAGGGTGGGGGCTGGGTCAAGTGCTAGGGAGTTGATTGTGGAATGTTGGCCCCCCTTCCCCATCTCCTGCTGGGCTGATGGATGGCACTGGGTACACATAGGTAGGCATGCCTGTGCTCCAGGCTGACAAATACCACAGGTGCATCCACAGGAGACATGAGCCAGCTGCTCCCATCATATCTGTGTGTGTGCTGTTCAAGGTCATGCTGTGAGCTCAAGTGTTCTGGTGGGCCAGGGGCTTATAGCCCTCCCGCTGCCATTGACTGATCCCTCTCACCTCTTCTTTCTGGCTGGGGATACAAGGGTGTGGGATAGGGACAGTCTTTTGCTTCTCAGCCAAGCATCTCAACTGTGTACCTACAACAAAAACCGAGACCCACAGGATGTGTGCTAAGGGAGAGGCAGCCATCCCTGCTGCCTATAGCTCACTTGTCCCTGGGTCATCTCTCCTGAGACTTCTGCTTATGCTGCTCCTGACCCAAGGTGGTTGCACCTTTCAAGTCACCTTTTGATTGCTCTAGGATAACACAAGCTGGACTCAAGGGTTCGGCCAAAAAATTGTCTCCAGCTTGTCTTTCCCCAGCTCACTTAATACAAAAGTTAACTTGATGGTTAGAATATTATTAATTTTATATCATCTTCCAATTAAAAAAAATTATCAGCACTCGCAAACACTTGTGTGTATAGTAGAATCTAGATGATACTGATTTTACCTGGAATTAAGTATTTAGGCATTTTGAGTGTTATAAAGAACACCATGAGGCTGAGACTTCCAGGGACTGGGTGCCTTGGCCATGAGGGAGAGCCTCGTGGGGCGGGGTTGGCGGGGTGGGAGGATCCAGGCACTGGCAGCTGAGTTTCGGGCACCTCCCAGTTGGATGACCCAAGTCCTGATCTATATGAACCTGTTTTGTCCTTTATAAAAGAGACATAAAATTTACCCGACAGGGTACCTCCTAGGCTTACTGAGGGCTTGACAACGAGTAGGCACTCAGCTGTCGAGTTAATCTGAATCAAGGTGAAGTGCTTGAGACAGACAAGTCAGCTTGGAAATTTACAAACACTAGGAAAGCATCAGACAGCAATTAACAGACTAAAGCACAAAAGAATTTCCTCTCTTTCACCATCATGAGCAGGAATATTTCAGCCCAAGATTCTTGAGGCACAGCTCCTCAGTGCTGCCAGATATATCCTTGCTCCATCCTGACAGAACTTAGGACCAGCTTTTCCCCTATAACCTGGCATTCTCCCAGTATGGCTCCTTGGCTCCCGGGGTGTGTCAGTTCTGGGGCTCTCTTGCTCCTCCATATTTTTCTGGGGTCTCAGCAGGCCTTCTTGGGCCACAGGGCAAGCTCTGCCTGGCAGAGGAGAACCTCTGGCTCACTTTCCAGGGGCAGTTCTGCAGGAGTCATCCTTCCTTCTCAGCTCTTTGCTCTCTTGTTCTCTGACGATTGTCTGAAGCCCATACAATAGCTGGATGCTGATGGGGATGGTGGGTTCCATCCTTAGAAAATGTGACTTGACTTGTCCTTGGCCCTGGCCCTACCTTCCTATATGTCTGCTGGTTGAGGAGGCTGATGTCATTTTGTCAAAGTCCCTCCCTATGAGACCCTAGCACATGCACTTCTCAGATTTCTCGTGGTGCTGCTGTGGCTTCTTCTCTGGATACCCTGCCCTCTCCTTTTCCAGGTGTGCCCCCTGGCCCACACACGTGACTCCTTTTACCACATAAATGAAAGACATGGAAGACATGTCAAAAGTCAGAAGAGACTTAGGAGTGTGCCTGAGAGTGGGATGGGGGTTGGCATCCTGGAGATGGCTCTGCTTTCCCAGACAATCTCAGCTTCTGTTTCCCTTATTCCCTTCTACGCTCAAGTGGAGCAAACAGTGCAGCCACTAGCCTTTCCCCAGGGATACCACTTCCCACTCTGTTACCCCTTCCTTCTGGTCCTTATCTTCTCCAGCATAAGGTTTTCGCTGGGTCCCCAGTCCCCAGACCACGCTCTGTAGCTACTTACTGAGTGACTGAATGCGGAATAAATGAAAGGCTGAATGGCCTCTTTTGGGATGTGTCCACCAACCTTCCCTTCTCTAACATTCTCATGTGTCTGAACCATACAGGTCCTGTGTTCACTCATCATCTATCTTTTCTCCAGGTCTATATCGGGTGCTCTCTGCAATCAGGCAAGGTGGTAGGTCCAGTCCCCGTTGTGCCCAGGTGAGCTTCTTGGGCACACACAGTACTCTGGGGCCGGGAGCAGTTATCCTTTGCAGGTACCCTGCACATGGCTCTGGCTCCTCACTCTCAGCCCCAAAGGTCCCTCACCTTCTTGTTTTTAAAATTGCTTTTACTGTGCTTTAGGTTTGGAAACCGTGGTGGCATAGTGGTTAAGTGCTATGCCCACTAACCAAAAGATCGGCAGTTCAAATCCGCTACTTGGAAACTCTATGGGGCAGTTCTGCTCTGACCTATAGGGTCGCTGTGAGTTGCAATTGACTTACAGCAGTGGCTTTGGCTTTTGGCCTAGGTGAAGGTTTACAGAACAAATTAATTCCCTATTCAGTAATTTACATACAGATGGTTCCACGACATCAGTTGCAATCCCTGCAGTATATCAGCACTCTCCCCATCAGTTCCCAATTTCCATTGGTCTGATTTTCTTGCCCCTTCCTTCCTTCTCATCTTTGCCTTTGGGCCTATGTAGCCCTTTTGGTCTTATAGATGATTATTTTAAGAAGCACCTTCCTCATGCATGTTATGAGTATTGTTTATTTATAAAGGCCTGTCTATTATTTGGCTGAATGTGATCTCCAGGAGTGGCTTCTATTTTAAAGTAGGAGGGTGTCTAAGGGCCATAATCTTGGGGGTATCTCCAGTCTCTTTCAGACCAGTAAGTCTGGTCTTTTGTGTGAATTTGAATTTTGTTCTACATTTTCTCCCACTGTAACTGGGACCTTCTATTGTGATTCCTGGAGGAGTGGTTGGTATGTCTTCTGATCCCAGGCTCGTGGAGACTGTGGTTGATTAGTGCATTAGTTCTTTGTACTAATTGCTTTCCTGAGTCTTTGGTTTACTTCATTCTCCTTTGCTTCTGATGGAAAGAGACCAATAATTGTGTCTTAGATAGCTACTGACAAGCTTTGAAGACTCTAGCTACTACTCATGTAAGTAGGATGGGAAACAGTGTGCCACCCTCCTCTTAGGACTCAGACCAGCCTGGGCTCTTTTCTGGACATGAGTGCTGGACGCTGGCTGTCCTCTAAATTCAGCCTGTGATGTCTTGATCTAACACACCCTTTTGACATATGTCATATCCCTCACATTGACATTTAGGTGGAAGTCTACCTGAGACGTAAACTCTCAAAAGGCAGGACCCAGGTTTATTCATGTCCATCTACTGTAACAACTGTCGTGTGCCACTGAGCGGATTCTGACTCATAGTGACGATACAGGACAATGTAGCTCTGTCCCATAGTATTTCCTGAGGTGTCATCTTTATGGGATCACTAGGTCTTTTTGCCTAGGGAGCTGATGGTGGATTAGCAGCCATTGTGCCACAAATATCCCCAAGGGATAAGAAAGCTGCACTGAACTGAGAGACTAGGTACTAGATGGCTCTCGGCTCTTTTTCTTTCCTTCCTTCTTTCTCAACCTGGAGTGAATACAACTTCAGCATGGCCACCCGCTTTATAAATACTTTGACAAATGGTTTCTCTTTTGCCATGCTTACCCCAAGCTGGGGCACCTGTCATTTTGGAAGCAACTGTTTACAGCCCTTGGACCTTTAGTGCAGACTCAGCGCCTGGGGACGGGGGTGGGGAAGGGGCAGCCAGGCAACTGCAGTTCATCAGACCGGAATGTAAAAAAAGAAAGAAAGAAAGGCAGAAAAATACTCCACACAACTCACAGAGTAATTTCTGTCTCCTTGGCAACGAAACAGCAGTCAGAGCCCTGAGCTCAGGCTGTCCTTCCCAGGCTCAGGCTCAGGAGGTGAGAGGCAGCTGGGGGCCCAGGGAGGGAAGATGCTTTCCATCCCCTTGCAGCATTTCAGAGGATCTGTTTTCAAGTCACTCCCCAGACACCTTTCTTGTCTTCTGTAGATCTCTCACTGCAGTCTATGATTTCCAGCCTACAGGCTGACAGAGCTAGGCATGATGAGGGTGCTGCTGAGGGGAATCACACTTCAAGAGCACACCCCTAGCACCGTGTCTGAAAGCCACTGTTGTCAGAGCTGCCTTCCTTAAAGGTGACTGTTGTCTTCGCTGCCTCGACTTCCTCGTTTCCTCTTCTTTTTTTTCATCTTTTTCTTCTCTTCTTCTTCCCTTCCTTTTCTGCCTTCTGTTCCTCTGCTTTCTCTTTTTCCACTTGTTTTTTCTTCCCCTTCTACTTCCTCTTTCTCTTCCTTTTGCTGCTCAGTCTCCTCTTCCTCTGTTTATTCTTTCTACTCCACTTCTTCTTCCTCCTTTTTCCTCTTGCTCCTCTTTTCTCTCTCTTTCTTCCTCTTCCTGTTCTTCATTTTCCTCCTCTCCATCTCTTCTTTTCTCCTTTTTGTCCTTTTTTTCTCCTTCCTCTATTTCTCCTTCTTTTCCTCTCTGCTTTTGTCTTTTTACAAAACACACAGCTCCCTGGGAGCTCTGCGAAGGAACTGTTAGCCTTTGGGGCCCATGAGTGTGTTCTGGTGGGAGCAGAGAGCCGAGGGAATAGGAGTTCTGATGCATGTAGATGCTCAGAGGCCTGACGAGGTATGGCGGGAGCTCACTGGCACAGTGGGCCTCAGTGAAAGTGAGCAATGTGCCTTCCCCAGAGGCTTAGAAGAAGAGAAAGAAGCTGCCATATCTCCTAACCCCCACTACCCACCAGGACTAGCTGGGTGTAGTCCTACTTTGTAGACACAGAATGGAAAAAAGGCCCCTTCCCTTTTCTGTCCCCATAGGGAACCTTTCACCTCCAAGGACAAGCTCTGGTCTCCTCCTTACAATAGCCCTTCCATTCTCTGCTTCCTGCCAGGCCCTCTCATGGGGTCTACCATCTGGGATGTGGGACACCCTCCCAGACAGGATGTCAGCAACCAATCATCTGCCATCAAGGGCACCCATGATAGCTTCCCTGATCTCCATTTCCAAAAGACCACGATTCACGAACTGATGAATGTGGAATTAGATTATTCTTATGAAACAGATTTGATTTTCCTTGTTCTTACACTTCCTGCAGGCCCTCTGAAACCTGGATCACCTCCTTCTCAGACTTTCTTTCCTGGGCTTCTGCTAAGCAGCTCTTCTTACTGCTCCTGAGACACACCCTGCCCATTCTCGTCACCAGGCCTTTGCTCGTGCTGACCCAGCCCCAGGAATACCTTTCTTAGTCCTTTCTACTTCTGCTTATCCAACCTGTATCTGTAGGCCATGTTCACAGGTCCCCTCCTCTATGGAAAAGGATCTAATTTCTTACCACAGCAGTTATAGTAATAATTGCCTGTTGCCTGTTGTACACTGTCCTCTGATGGTTCATGAGAAGCAAAACTTGTCCCTCTTTGTTCTGTGTGTGTGTGTGTGTGTGTGTGTGTGAGAGAGAGAGAGAGAGAGAGAGAGAGAGAGAGAGAGAGAGAGAGGGAGTCCTGACAGAGGTGGAGAACTGGATCCTCTGAGGTTATGGTCTTATTGAGCCCAGTAAACAAAGGATACATTGAGGGCAAGCTCCTAGCAAAATGGTGACACCCCGCACCCCCCTCTGGTTTTCAACACTCGTGGTGAGCACCTGTCTGAGTTTTTCCTGTCCTAACCCATTTTAAACACCCAGAGGCCTCAGACTATTCTGTTCTGGTGTCCAAGGTAATCTGCTCTTTTTGTCCCTCCCCTACTTGAAGGATCCTTGATTAACAGCTGACTATGTGGCCCCCCTTAACATTGCCTCCCAAGAAAACCACATTATAATAGGAACCAAAGTTCCCTGGGCAGGTAGCAACATTTTCTGCCCTGAGGTGTCTGCCTGATCGATGCATTAGGGCCTTCTCCACAGCATGGCACTTCACCAGTAAATATTTACTGAGCACCTACTATATCCACTGTGTTGGATGCTAAAGAGGCACGAAGAGAAATTTCTTTCTGAGATACGATATATGAGCTCAGAGTCTACTTGACGAGTAAGGCCAGACACAGGATAGAAAAATCACACCAGGAGTCAAAGAGAAATGAAGCCACCTTGGCCACTCATCTTGAAACTGCCCTATGGAGCCCCTGGTCCCAAGCCCAAGGAAACTCCTGTGGTAAACAAGCAGCCTGAGAGAAGCCAAGGGAATTAGAATTTTAAAAACCTTCCGGTGGTAATAAAATCTGGGGTATAAAATGGGTAAGGAAATTTATTTTTTCAATATACAATTTTTTTTCCCCTCCCTTTCCTCTAAAAATCCATGTAACTATTCTGCTTCAGGTTAGGGCTCCTTTAAGCAGTTTTATTAAAAAAATCATTTACTGTGGGCTTTTCAGTTCAACTTTAACTGGACCGGGTGGAAATTAAAAAAAAGATATTTTAAAAATAAATTATATAAATTACAGCCCTAATTATAAAGGAACTTTTAAAAATGTATCCAAGCATTAAAAGAATTTTTTTTTTTTGAAAAAAACACCCCATTTCCCTACTCCATTGCAGGAGTGTAATTTAGATACTTCTAACAAATCCCCTCCTTTGGAAGGAGCAGGCTCTCCAGGCCCGTTTGCCTGTGTATTTTTCTGCATCCTATTATTATTTCATAACTTGAGGCTTAAATCTGCATGAGAGCCAACTATCTCCTTGTCATCAAGCAAGCTTGCTGTTCCATGATTTCTATAGTATCGGAAAAGCCTGCAGAGCCCAGGGAAGGTGGATTTGAGGTTCCATTTACATTCCATCTTGCCTCCCCCCTGACTTCTTATTCATTTTGTGTTGTTGTTGCTTGTTTTGCTTTTTTTTATTGTCATCATTCCCTGATGCCACAAGTTTTCCTCCCCTAGATGTTTGCCTCTCTCTGCCTTGTCCCCAGCTCGATCACCCTCTGGTGTCTTCTCCCTAAAGGATACTAGCCTATCCAGGTCTCTCTCCCTTCCATTGGTGGCACAATGATTAAGCGTTCAGCTGCTAACCAAAAGATTGGTAGTTTGAGCTTAGCCACCGGCTCCAAGGGAGAAAGACTGGGTGATCTGCTTCTGTAAATAAAGAATAAAATCAGAAAAGCAAACCAAACCCATTGCTGTCAACTCATATTGACCCTATAGGACAGAGTAGAACTGCTCTGTAGGCCTTCCATGGAATGTCTGGTGGATTCGAACTGCCAGTCTTTTGGGTAGTAGCTGTTGCTCTTAACCACTATGCCACTAGAGTTTCCAGGTAAAGATTATTTCCTTGAAAACTGCCACATGGGGTTGTTACGAGCTCAGGTTGACTCAACAACACCCAACAGTAATCAAAACCATCTCTTGCAGACCAACCTTCCTGAATAGAAGTAATAGCAACAGTCGTTTCTTGGCCCACCCTCCTGTAGGTGTGTAAAGCTAGGGTCTAGCTCTCTTCTCAAAACGTGGAGATAGCATATAGGTCACAGTGCTGGAGGAACAGACAGGGGTCCCCCTCAGGAGCTCACATTCTGACCACCAGGTGGAACAGATTCACCTGAGGAATAGCACGAAGTGTGGTACTGGAGCCAGTGCCTCTTTGGCAAACCGATGACATTGGAAGTGGGGTGCTGCCTTCTAGACAGGAGCATGGAGACCACCAGAGGAGTGGGTCTCAACTGTGGCTGCCTTTGTTTCTCCTCTAAAAAGAGAGAGAAGATGATGACTAAAAGGCGCAGATGAAGCTTCATGGAGGTGGCAGGTGACATCAGCTTGACCCTGCAAGACTTGACTGAGTATGGAAAAGAAAAGGCATTCCAGGCTGAAGGGAGAGTCTGAACAAAATTCGGACCCCAGATTGGAAGAGGGTGGTTCATCTCACAATTTTTTCGCTGCCATGTTCGCAAGCACCTAGACTGGGCTGAGTGCATGGAGCCACTCAACATACTTTGAATGAGAGAGAATGAATGAATGAATGATGAGGGTATGAAGATGTAAAGGTAGAGAGGCTTAGGATGGAGTATGAGGATTTGGGGCTTTAGGAAAGAGCCCTGGTCATGTAATAATTAAGTACTGGGCTCCCAACTGAAAGGCTGGTAGTTTGCTTCTACCCAACAGCTATGCAGGAGAAAGGGCAAGAAAACTTTATACAGCAGTTCTACTGTTGCCTCCACTTGCTATGAGTCAAAATTGACTTGATAGCACCCAGCAACAAATGGTCAATTGCCTTTTCTGGCAAAACATACACACACACACACACACACACACACACACACACACACACACACACACACACACTCCGGAAACCCTGGTGGCTCGTATTGGGTATGTGCTACATCTGTTAACTAAAAAGTCGGCAGTTCAAATCTTTTAGGTGCTCCCTGGAAACTTTATGGGTCAGTTCTATTCTGACCTATAGGATTGCCATGAGTCAGAATCAACTCGATGGCTGTGGTTTGGTTTTCTGGTGTATATGTATATATATGTGTATATATATATATAGATATAGATATAGATATGTGAGTATACATACCGATTTTCCAACAACCTAGGCAGAGAGCCTGCCACTACCTGCTGCCCCACGGACGAGGCTTTCTCCTTGCCCTCCTTCCTGGTCTGTGTACATGCTGTTCCCTCTGTTGGGAAACCATCTACCCGGACCACTTCTCCCATCACTTTTAGGACTCACTTCCACCTAGAATTCCTTCCTGACCCCAAAGTTCAAGTTAGGTTCTCTGGTGACTCTAAACTCACTGCCATCGAGTTGGGTCTGAATCACAGTCCTCACTAATTCTTCCATCCCCAGGCTGTCTGTACTCTAGCCCTGGCCACAGGCTCACAATGATCTCCATCTGAGTATTTCACAAAAATACAAATTTCTGTGAATAATAGCTAGAGTTAATTGATGTGTGCTGTGTACCAGGTACTGTGCCTACAATTCTATAAGTTGTGGCATGAGGCTTGGATGATGACAGACTTTCAAGGTTAAATACCAAGGCCATGGCTGAAAGCCTACTTAGAATTCAGGTAGGTCTGACTCCAAAGCCTTAGCTATTTCCATCACAGTACTGTGATTTTTTTTTTAACTGACTATGAAGGAACCCTGGTGGTGTAGTGTTTAAGCGCTTGGCTGCTAACCAAAAAGGTCAGTGGTTCAAGTCTACCAGCTGCTCCATGAGAGAAAGATGTGACGGTCTGCTTCAGTAAATATTTACAGCTTTGGAAACCCTAGGGGCAGTTCTGTTCTGTCCTGTGGGGTTGCTATGAGTTGGAATCACTGCAGTGGCAATGGGTTTGGTTTTCAGTACTGACTATGAGGAGTCCCTGGGTGGCGCAAATGGTTAATACACTCAGCTGCTACATGAAAGGTCGAAGGTTTTAGTCTACCTAGAGGGGCCTTGGAAGAAAGGCCTAGCACTCGACTTGCACTGAAAACCCTATGGAGCACAGTTCTACCCTGGCATACATGGAGTTACCAAGAGCTGGCACTGACTCAGTGAAACTGGTAGCAAATGGGCTGTGAGAGCACTGTGCTCAAAGAGGGTAGCTCACCTCTAGCTGGGGTGGGGCAGCTTGAGTTCTGCCTGCTGGGCTCCTTAGCTGAGCAGTCAGTACCTGAGGTGCCCGACTGGGATTCTCCTTTCTTGTTTCACCTCTAGATACCAGCTTCCCTCTCCTTACTCTGTCTCTATGTAGGACCAAGCAGTCTTAAGAGGTAACAGTCCTCTTACACATGTGCACACACACATACACCCATCCGAGCAGGGGCACTCTTGAAGACAGCTGGCTCTATAAGCCTCTGTGTCTACTTGGCCCCAAGTATGCCAGTAATGCCTTGGAAATCAGTAGCTGTGCCCCTCTCTGCCTGGGTCTGGAGGCTGGAGTTTGCAGCCTGAGGATCCTGACCCCCTTCTCTACTCAGAGAAAAGGCTCTGAGGTCTGGGCCTCAGACCAAGATGCCAGCAGTTTGCATTTGGGGCTGAAGTGGAGGCGTGCTCCAGCTGGAGGGCACTCATTTGAGTTTTCAGAGAGTAGGCTATGGTGTCTCACTCTCTAATCACGGGCAGTGGGAAAGCTACCTAGTGCTTCTGCAGGTCAGGTTTTTGGCACCAAGAGATGCTGTTCCCAGAGTGGCTGCCAGGCGGGGGCAGGGCAGGGTCCTCCCGGGACTTACCTGTGTGGGCCACATTCCCTCAGCCTTTCCAGTCACTTAGGCACCCCCATGGAGGGTTCCTTCACACTTTGTACACACTCATTTTAGAAGACCCTGCTGTAAGCACTGAAACATGTCCCAGGAAATCCATGAGCCCCAGACAAAATGGGACAGCTGGTCACCCCCCTTGTCTAACATACTTCTTGTCTCCAGGGTGAGGCTCCTTAGCTTGGCTGTAGGTACACCTTTTGGTATTTTCTTTTGTTCTCTTCACTTCAGAGAAAGCATGTGGTGGGTGCTAATAAAACATGTCAGGGTGACAACTCAAGCTCAGGTTATGGGTGGCACCACCTTGCTTTATGGGCCCTCCCAGCTCTCAGGGCTGGAGAAAGCACTGTCAATCCCATATTTGGGGTCAACAAAACCTACCCAGGATTCTCTGCAGCACAGCCCCTGAGTTCTCTCCTAGGGGCTGTGTGTGTGGAGCAGGGAAGTATACATAGGATAAGGGGCTGTAAATGAGTGAATCTTCAATGGCCGAAGAGATGCTGCTAGGCCTACGCAGATACATCCCTACCCCTGACCCTGCATACCTCAAAAGGCACGGCCACCACAGTTCACAGCTCTCTGCACCAGGCCCTCTCCTTACCTTCACCTGGCCACCCAGCCTCCATGCAGTGCTAGCCACTCTGGGGGACTCTGTGGCTCCTGGGGGAAGGCCCTTTTGTTTAGGAGGCTCTTCCCTGGCCTCCCATTGCTAGCTGGCAGGCAGGCGGGTAGGCAGGCAGGCAGAATATTACCCCTAAGATAAATGAAGAAGAGTTTCAGCTCTTATTGGATTATAGTTTTTATTGAACTTTATAAATTCCAATTAGCAGACCCCTGGGCAATAAGCGACACACAGCCCGTGGCTCGCTTTATGGCGTGATTATGACCCTGTTTATCCTCCCCTGAACAAGAAGTATTAATGGAAGAATGGAAGAAAGGGGGCCTAAGAATACATAAAAATAGATACTGGTGACACAGAGATAAACAGACAGGGTCAGGGACAGAAAGCAACTTTAGGCCGCCAGCTGGGACCAGAGCATCAAGAAATCAGAGAGTTCATGTGCTCAGAGCTGCACCAAGCCTGGAAGGCCTCCAAGCCTTGCTCCCTGGGCCCGAAGTTTCCTAGGTCCCTGGTGACTGGAGGTCCAAAGAGCATTGTCACTAACCACAGCCCTAAAGCAACTTGTTGGGTTGAAGTTAGATATACTTAGTGCACAGTCTCATTTGTTGGGGACTCTCTCTGCCTAATGTAGCCCTTGTCTCCATGGCTGAGGAGCTCTAGAGTTAGCTCTGTTGTTCCTTCATGTGTTGGAGGGACTCCTTACCCCTTTGAGAATCTGAGGAATACTAAACAGGCATTCCTCCTAGATAATGATCTATCCATGTACATCCACATATGTGTTCTCAGATGGATACACACATACACAATAGTTTTGCACACAATTTCTGGGGATCACCAGACTCCTCCAAACTGATCTTCCTCTTGCCTAAGAAACTGAGAGCATCAGGCTAAGGATCCTTGGGTGTGAGATGAACTATGATCAGTTTTCCTGGAACTTCTTCCTGTGGATCCCAGAGCCACAGGGAGATGGACCTGTCCACAGTCATAGGTCAGCTTCCAGAGGTTTATTGGGGTTGGGATTGCCTCCACACGTTCACCAAATTTCCTTTTCTCCCCAGACACTCAGGTTTGTCTCTGTCCGTGTCTACACTATTCACAACCCTGACCCAGAACAGTGGCTCTCGGGGCTGGGGAGAAGCTGACTTCGAGAGAGGCCCAGGGTAGGGGTTGAGCTGGGGCTCTCAGCCTGGAGACCTTCGTGCTGCCGTTCTGAGGGAAGGAAGCATTCTCAAGGATGATGTGGCCTTGTGCTGTGGGCTGTCTTTCTCCTGCCTCCTCTTCCTCTAGGTCATCTTGCTCAGAGGCTTCAATGGAAGATTCAGAAAGAAAAAAATCCCTCCCATCAGCATTTTACCACCCTGGTGGTACAGTGGTTACATGCTATGGTTACTAATCCAGAGGTCAGCAGTTCGAATTTAACAGGTGCTCCTTGGGAACTCTGGGGGAAGTTCTGCTCTGTGTTGTAGGGTTGTGATGAGTCAGAATCAACTTGATGGTGGTAGGTTTGGTATTTTGGTTATGGAGGTAGTGTCAGCAGTTCAAACCCAACAACTGCCCTGTAGGAGATGATGTGGCAGTTGGCTACTGTAGAGAACTATAGTGTTTGAAGCCCTATGGGGCAGTTCTATTCTGTCCCACAGAGTCACTGAGAGTCAAAATTGACTGGACGGCAGTGGGTCTGGTTTTGATTTTATGGAGGTACTAATCCAGAAGTACCCTAGGAGGTTTTTGTAGTTTGAACACGATGAAAAATTCTTCAGGTGTTCTTCACTCTGTAGCAGCATATAAATAAGATGCTGAGATCTGGGAGCAGCCACACAGCAAGTCTGCCAGGCTCAGCCATGAGGAATCCTGAGTTGCTAAAACCTTGAACTAGCATCCTGCTAGTGGCCTGAGCCTTGCCCCCACCTTCTCTGAGGCCTCTGTGATATACTGAGCTCAGCCTGACTTTGTCTTACTTCAGATAAGAAGTGTGCACGTGTATAAACTCCACTGGTCACACGCTACCCCAGCCAGACTGTCATGATTCCTGCCAGGAGAGGGAGAGCCAGCCAGGGGACCAGAGGGGGAGTGCACAGGAGGTAGGTGGGGTAGAAATGTGGGTCAACATGTACCATCAGGGGACACTGGCTCAATTCTTTAGCTGGTAGACTGGGGAGAGACAAGGTGGTCTCCTGTTAAGCCCTGACGAGGACTGCAACAGAGAAAGCAGTAGTAAGCACTCAGGTACCAGGACATTGTGTCCCCTTCTCCCCAGCAAAAAACTTTGAAAGAACTTGAGCCCCTTCTCACTCCCCTAGGAGGCAGACAAGGCAAGCAGGCTTAGGGAGGCCATCCCTCATAGTTTCAGGTCTGTACTCCCCCACTTCAATCCCTGGACACCCAAAGATGGCTGAGCATGACTCCAGAAGAACAGAAGAACAGACTACCCCTTCTTCTTGACCCAAGCTCTGCCTCTCTGCTGACATTCTGGGATCTTGGCAGAGTCAGCAAGTGATGCCTAGGTCCCAGACCCACAGCCACATAACACACGCAAAGCGCTGTGCTGTATTTTCTGGAGCACATTCACAGTAGGTTGTGCATTAAGTGAAAAGACAAAACCAAACTGGTTGCCTTCAAATTGACTTCATCTCATGGTGATTCCATGTCAGTCAGAATAAACAGGGCTTTCAAGGGCTGGTGTTTTGGTAGGTTGCCAGGACTTTTTTCGATGAGTAGACTTCGAACCTTTAGATTAGCAGCCTAGTCCACTAACTTAGTTAAGTAGAGCATGTCTTACAATTTACATTTTAGGGTATAGAAACGAAAGCCTGGAGAGGGACTTTCTTTAGCCAGACATTGTGTAAGAACAGAGGAATTAAGAGAGTAGGTTGTGGAGCTGGTCTGGAAGGCCTCTGAGATCGGTTGATCCAGCTGGTAAAGGGCAATAGACTTTGGTTGGCTGCATGGAAAATAAGTTTTTATTTTATTTTTTTAATTTTGTTTCCCACATAGTTGAGGGAGCTGGGTGTTGGCAGTGTGTGGCAGGGGGGATAACAGAACCTGAGAGCAGAGTTGAGTGCTTACATACCATCTGTGCTCCCTGCTTAGTGCCTGTAAATGAAGAATCCATTTTAAAAATCCCGGGGCCTGCCTACTGCCACAAGCCCCAGGTGGGGCTAGGCCAGAGGCTCCATCCCAAGTCCTAAGACATCTTAGGGATTATCACTTCTCACTCACAGGAAGTAGTCTCATGAATTTCTGGACACTCACTGGGTCTCTCTCATACTACCATGTCCCAAACCCGAACCAAATCGACTGCCGTCGATTCTGACTCATAGTGACCCTATGGGTAGGGTAGAACTGCCCCATAGAGTTTCCAAGGAGTTCGTGGCTGATTTGAACTGCCAGCCTCCTGGTTAGCAGTTGTAGCACTTAACCACTATGCCTCCAGGTTTTCTACCATGCCCTAAGTAGCCAGTAAATCCATGGTTTAAGTGGGAACGCCAAAGCCTGGGGCATCAGGGAGCAGTGTAGGAGACAGTGGGATTTTGGAGTTCCTGGCACCTCTGCAAACTCCACCTCTAGGGAAGCTCAGGCCTGGTGTGTGCCTCAGGAAAGCCCCTCTGTTACATTACCCAGTCTCAGAGTCCCCTTGTCATAAGGGAAGAGTCCTTCTGAGGACCAGTGGACAGACCCCTGGGATCCTTTGAAACAGAAGAAGCTACTGGTGCAGGAAGCTTTGCTGTAACTGAGGCATGAAGGAGGATGGGAGCATGTCAGAGAGACCTGGGGCCTCCTCAAGGATGCTCTCCAGCTCTAGAGTGCTTGGGTACATCACGCAGACAGTGGAAAGCAGCAGGCTGGGCTTCAACAGCTTAGGCTCTGTGCCAACCTCTGCCACCAACCAGCAGAGTGACTGTGGCCCTGCCACTCCTCTCTCCCGGCCTTAGTGTCCTCACAGTGAAGTGGAGGAGTTGGCACGGCTGGACCCCGAGGTGCAGGCCAGGTCTAAAACACAGATTCCCTTCTCTGACGTTGTAATCACAAACGCAAATTAGCCCATCTGGAGAGTCATGGTGAGTAGTAATGGCTCCACAGCCCCTCCCCAAGTACACACTCTCTTCTCTTCTCGTGCCCCCTGTAATAGATCATACAGGATGGATTACATTAATTTTCTATAAACTATATCAACTTGAGTGACATGTCCTTAAGGGTTGGCTGATTGATATCTACAATGCGGTCTTATAATCTAAAATCATATTAATATTAATATTAAAGATTTTCTGTCCTTTACGCGCACCATTAAATCTGGAGTATAAGGTGAAATTGACAACATACATTTTGACAGCTTATCTATAATAAATATGCAAATTTTGATGCCCACATGTCATCACAGAAGCACCGTGGCTCTCTGAAGATCAGAGCATGCCTGTCTCTGCGTGACATTTTCAGCGGAGGATCAGAGCACCCGTCTGGGCGGCAGGAAGCCGCGCTGGCCGTGTCTTTGCCGGCAGTGACCCTGGCCTCTCCTGTCTGCCTGTGAAAGCCTGTCCTTCATCCTGCCAAGCAGGCAGGAGGGCTTGAGAAGTGACAGTCGCAGAGAGCAGGGGACAGCAGGAACATCCAGCCCTTTCCTTTCTTTCTCTTTTCAAAGGAACTTTGGCTTTCTCCTCCGCCTCACCTGTTTATAGCAGGTTACCTTCACTAAGCAGTCAGCGATTTTAAGAGCTGGGGCTCCCTGAGGTCAGAAATTCTATTTCTGCCACCAACCTCTGCTAATAACCTCTTGCAGCCTCAGTTTCTACATCTGTAAGTGGGGAAGAGGAAGGGGGCCTCGTTTGCAGTAGAAGTGTGAAGAGTAAATGACATAATGATGGCCAGGTGCCCAGGACACACAGCCATGCCTTGCTAAAGGACAGCTCTTAAATCAGGATCTGGAGGAGCCCCTCCTCCTCTTGACCCCTGCAGCACACACTGCTCCTTCCTGGTCTATGACCCAGCCCCTCCTTGCCTACAGAATTTACAATTTAGCACAGTGAACATCTTACCTCTATCTTGCCCAGGTCTTGATCTGTCAGACCATGAGCTCCAGAGGACAGAGTCACACATCTCCTTGAGCCTCTGTCCAGCTGAACACTGAGTTGGACCGAGCTGGCAGATGGACTGAGATGGGAACTAAGGAACTGACTCTGAGGGGCAAGTCTCTCCACTGAGACCCTGCCAATCAGACTACAAAGCTCTCTGTGTATGGCTGTGTGTGTTGATTCTGACTCATGTCAACTGCGTATGGGTCAGAGGAGAGCTATGCTCCATGGGCATAAGGTTTTCAATAGTTGGGTTTTTTGGGGAAGAGAATTGCCAGTTCTTTGGGTTAGCAGAGGAACACATTAACTGTTTGCATCACCCAGGGACTCCTTCCCAAGCTAGATTCTTCTGAGATCTGGGAAATTCAGGCCCATCATAGGATGCCCATCAGCTGAATCCTGCAGCTCAGGCTATGAGAAGAACACATCTTGTGGAGGAGCAGGGACCCCATGGCCTGCCCAGAGGAGCCCTACCTGCAGAGCTTTCTGGGCTTCCCTGTCCTTCAGGTCCTTAATCCCAGTGTGAAAGTTGTGTCTGCATTGTTTTTAATAACGAACCAGCCATCAAGCCATCTACAATTAATCAGTCTTCAAGAGGGGAAGCAGCAGCAGCAGCAGCAGCAGCAGCGGTGGACAGAGCTCTCGGCTTTGAGCAACTTACTCAACCTTTCTAAGTATCTGTAACGTCCGCCCAGCATGGGTCACTGCTGCTCACGTGCACATCATGCTACCTTTCAAGAGGTTCTTGTGGTGGACAGGCAACATGCGCTGTGCTGAGGCTGTGGATGCGGTGGGGAAACGCAGACCCTGACCCAGCTTCTCCCTCCTACTGCTGTCTTCTGGGGATGCTGAGGAGGCTAAATAAGACAATATTGGATGAGCACCGGGCATACTGCCTGGCATACAGTGATACTTTAGACATGTTATCAGGAGGGACCAGTTCCTGGAGAGCGACATTATGCTTGGTAGAAGGTCAGCAAAAAAGAGGAAGACCCTGAACAAAATGTACTGATACAGTGGCCACAATGATCGTGACTGATGTTGCAGGACCCAGTGGTGACCCGTTCTGTTGTACACAGAGTCGCTAGGAGTTGAACTCTTCTCCATGGCACGTAACAACAATTGCCTGGGATGAGTCACATCTGGCTGGAGAGAAAAGGCTACTTAAAGCAAGATCAGATCAGAATACCAAGGAGAAGATTCAGGCTCCGGTGGTACCTGATAATGATATTGATGCGGGAGGGGTGTGCTGCGTGCGGTGGGTGGGAAGAGGGGAAATGATGGATTACAGACGGTTTAAAGTCCACCCTCAGGAATACGGAATCAACAACGGTCTTTTGAGAGCCCTTTCATTTTCTACCTCCTCATTCGTCTTCTTTCCTGAGTCTCTGTCTTCTGACTTCCTCCTCATCCTCTTCTCCCTCCCGACAGATCGCTAGCTCAGTCTCTGCCCTTTCCCCACGCCCCCTCAGCCCTACCGTTTTGTGCTTGAGTTCAAGTAATTTGAAACGCCCTAGTGCCCCACTCGAAAACCCTGGTGGCTAACCAAAAGGTTGGCAGTTCAAATCTACCAGGCGCTTCTTGGAAACTCTATGGGGGCAGTTCTACCGTGACCTCCAGTGTCACTATGAGTCGGACCCAACTCGATGGCAGTGGGTTTGTTTTTCGGTTTTTCTTTTCAGTTCCTGACTCAGTTCCCCTTCTAGTTAGACCAGAGGTAAATTCCAGGATTGTGGGGCGGCCCGGGGAAGCCACAGGAAATACTGATACTAGCCTACTCCCCTGCCCCTCTCGCGCCCGGCGCTTGTGTTGAAAATGGGATGCTGGGCCAATCAATAACCGAGCTGTTAGGACAGAGCAGGGGAGGGAGCCGGGAAGAAAGACGGCCCCTTCGACCCCGAGAGGCACCCTGGGGCTCGCAGTCACTCCCAGGGGTCCTGCTGCGGCCCGAGGCCACGCTGCCGGTGACGCGGAGCTCCGAGTCTGTGCTGAGCGCCGCCCGCCTGTCCTGGCTGCGGCTGCCCGTTCCAGCTCTCTTTGTCTGCGTCTCTGCCTCTTCCCGAGCCTCTTGCCCTCCAGCCCTCCCCTTTCCATCTCCTAGCCTGCCCTCTTCCTTTTTTTTCTCTTTGTTAACACTCTCTTTCTTTGGGGTCTTCTGCTTTCCTGACCATCCCACAGTTGTCTGTTTTTCTGACTCTCCCTCCTGAGCTGGCCACAGGGTGGCTCCAGGCATCCCGTTTTCTAGATTGCAAGCTTGTTAACATCTGTCTTTACAAATCGGAACCTAAGACAGGCTATGTCTGTCTAGTGTTAATGGCTTCTGGAAGTCCTTTCCACTTTTAACTTGTTTTCTCCTGACTCAGACAATAGTCCCACATTAGGCCAGGCAGCCCACATCTAGGCTGGGATCCAGCTAGGCTAGGGGAAGAGGGGACTGGTTTCTGGGATGTGTCAGGTAAGCATGTGGGGGACTGATGTGTTTGTGTGGGTGAGGGCTCTGGGTGTCTTTGACTAGGTGTGTGAGGGTGAAGGCATGTGAGTGTGAAAGCCTGAGAGGGTGGACTTGGGTGGGTATTTAACTTTTCTTGGAGAGAGAAGCTTCTGGTTTCTCTAGCTGATGATTCTTTGGGGTTCAAGAGGAAAGGTAAGAGATTAGAGTTGCTGAGGTCCTTGGGTGACTGGCTGATGGGTCTATCCCACCTACTGCTACGAAGTCACTTCAGACTCATACAAAAAACCCAGTGCCCTCAAGTCCATGCCGACTGAGACTCATAGTGATCCTATATAACAGAGTAGGACTGCCCTACAAGGTTTCCAAGGCTGTAATCTTTACGGAAGCAGATTACCACATCTTTCTCCCTGGGAGTGGCTGGTGGACTGAAATTGCAGAGCTTTTGGTCAGCAGCCAAGCACTGTAACTACTGCAGAGCTCCTTAATTGGTTTATGCTGTTTCCTAAAACTTCCAAAGGTTATTGGACCAGCAAATGTGATTCATGAAAATTTAAACTGATCAGTTATGCAGTTACAGGGGAATAAATGTTACTTTTTCCACTTGAAAGAAACCAAAAAACCCAAGCCATTGCTCTTCAGTTGCTTTTAACTCACAGCAACCCTATAGGACAAGATAGAACTGCTCCATAGAGTTTCTAAGAGTGCTCAGGGGATTTGAACTGCTGACCTCTTGGCTAGTAGCAGTAGCACTTAGCCACTAAGCCACCAGGGCTTCTGTCCTGAAATTAGCAAAATTTGAAAGAGTAACAAAAATTACTTTCACGGTTTCCCTTAGACACCCTATTTCATAGAGGAGAGGTTCTCTAAGTGTGGGTCTGGGCCTGGGGCATCATCTGGGAAACTGTTAGAAATGGAAATTCTTGGCCCCGTCCGCTGACTAAACTGCAGGACACTAGGGTTGGGGCTGGGCAGGTGCCCCAAATGATTCTGAGGCATGCTTTTGTTTGTGCACCACTGATCTCGATTATCCCAGGAGCCTGGGGTAAGCGTGGCAGGTAGGGTGGGAATGACTGTATCTTCTTTTTACCTCTAGAGAAACAGAGCCAAAGAATTATCCCATAGCCAAACAGCAGCAGGGCCAGAGTTAGAACTATTTCCTAATCTCATTTTGAGGCATGGGTTTGAGGGTGTTAAACCCCCAAAACCAAACCACATGCCATGAGTTGATTCCAACTCATGGCAAGCTCACATATTACAGAGTAGACCTGCTTAATAGGGTTTTCTTGGCTGTAAACTTGACGGAAGCAGACTGCCAAGCTTTTTTTCTGTGGAGCCACCGGGTGGGTTAGAACAGCCAACTTTCCTGTTAGGAGACAAGTGTAAACCATTTTCACCCACCCAGGGAACTTTAAAGGTGCTAGAGGGTGCGTTCTATTTCAGAAAACAGAAATGTTAGGTCTGAGGAAGTAACATGCATTTGCCTGGCTGTAAATGTGCCCATGACCCGCACGGGCCAGAGAGGTTATGGATTCTCAGGGCACCTCTAGAAAGTGCTTAGTGCTTGGGTGAGGGTGGTTTAGGATACGGCCACCTGGGTAGAAATTCTTTCCAAATGACTTCTTAATTGGACCATTGAAGTTAGCTCGGTGTAGAGAATGCCTTTCACAACAACCACTGGCCTCAGGATCTTGTCAGGTACTCTTCAAAATGCAGACTCTCAGATGACTTTCCTAAGAAAAAGGTCCCAGAGCCCTAAGGGAAGGAGCTCAGTGTCTTAGAAATCTAATGGGAGGGGATGGGGATCTAGTGTGAACCCCAGGTCTGCCGCTTACCAGCCATGAGAGCTTGGGCAAGTTACATAGCCTGCCCAGCAGGAAAGAGTCTTTATTTGTGGGGAAACTCTGGTGGTGTAGTGGTTAAGTGCCACATCTGCTAAGCAGAAGGTCAGCTATTCGAACCCTCCAGGTGGTCCTTGAAAACTCTGTGGAGCAGTTCTACTCTGTCCTATAGGGTCACTATGAGTTGGAGAGGACGCAATGGCACTAGTTTTTTTTTAAGGTATACCTGGGAATCCCTGGTTGTATAGTGGTTAAGTGCTACTATGTCTACTGACCAAAAGGTTGACAGTTTGACTCCTCCAGTTGCTCCTTGGAAACTGTATGGGGCAGTTCTGCTTTGTCCTACAAGGTTGCTATGAGTCAGAATTGACTCAACAGCAGTGGGTTTTGATTTTTTTGGTTGTAAGGCATACTTGTCCCTGGGTAGTACAGATGGTTAATGCCCTCGCATGCTAACCAAGAAGTTGGAGGTTTAAGTCTACCCAAAGGTACCTTGGAAGAAAGGTATGAAGACCTATAAAACCCAGATACTGTAAACCCTATGGAGCACAGTTTTACCATGATACATGTGAGGTTTCCATGAGTCTATGTTGACTTGATGGCAGTTGGTTCTTCACTGGTTTGGGTGTAGTCACCACCCCATTACCTGAGAACTCTGAAACAAGCTTCTCATTTCTCTGGGCCTTGGTTTCCTCATCTATCAAGTGAGCAAGTTGGACCAGGAGCCTCTCAAGTTGTAATAAGCCATGGCTTAATCAATCCTATTGCTGTAAAGTCGATTCCAACTCACAGTGGCACTACAAGGAAGAATAGAACTGTGCCAGAGGGTTTCTAAGAAGCAGCTAGTAGATTTGAACTGCTGACCCTTAGACCAAGCTATTTATTCACTGTGCCACTGGGACTCCATACTGTTAATGTGTGTCAGCCACAAATGGTGCTCAATTTAGCAGACTCTCAGCCTTGGTTCTGCTACTACCCTTTACTCTGTTTTCAGGAAGAGAAGCACATCATCCAGAAGGAAATAGCAAGCCCTATGCTCTGAGGAAACTCGGGTGGCATAGTGATTAAGTGCTACGTCTGCTAACCAAAAGGTTAAGAGTTCAAATCTGCCAGGCACTCCTTGGAAACTCCATGGGGCAAGTCTACTTGGTGCTCTAGGGTTGTTATGAGTCAGAATTGACTCGACAGCAGTGGATTTGTGTTGGTTTTGTGCTTTGCAGTGCCAACCAAAAGCTACATACATTGCTCATGCTCCCTGACATATTCCTGACCTCCTCCTCCACAGGTCTAACCTCCAAGGCTCCTGCACCTGGAAGCTTACCTGTGAGGTGACCACATGCTCGGATCTGACACTAGGGAAGGGTCACACACTAGACTGACCAAAGATGGAGATGAGCTCACGCCTTGGAAAGTCATTGTCAGAAAGAGCAAAACCCCTAAAACCTGTTATTCTCCATTACCCAGAAAACAAAATTAATTAGAATCCTCTATTTCTTGAGAACTTGGGTTAACTAAGGTTTATGTGGAGTAATTTTTTTTTCTTTCTTTTTCTCCCAGAACAGTAAACTGATGTTTTCACAAAGTACATAGTACTTAGTAAAACTGTTGGAATGGGAACTGGTCTTCACTGAACTGGAACAGCAAACCATGCTCTGAGACAAACCTGATGTTTCACTGTTGCAGTCCAAAGTGAGAAAACAAATGGCTCGGAGGAGAAGGAACACAGGCTGCCTTTCCAGGCCCTGGGTGACATCTGGATAAGACATCTTGCATTGTTGTTTCCAGCCAACCACCGCTATCCCTCGCACAAAAGTTCTGCCTCCTCTAAGAAGCTGCCCAGGACCACAGGGGCCCCTTTGCTCACTTGCCTGTGAACGTGTATAAGCCCATAGACTAGACTGTATGACTTTGCAGTTGACTTTATATTGTCGTTATGTGCCATCAAGTTGATTCCAACACATACCTACCCTATAGGGCAGATGAGAATTGCTGTGTAGGGTTTCCTATAGTCTTTATGGGAAGAGGTGACCAAGTCCTTTCTACTATGGAGCCACTGGTAGGTCCAAACAGCCAACCTTTTGCTTAGCAGCCAAGTGCTTAAACATTGCACTGTCAGGACTCCTTGCACTTGACCTTAGACCATCCCAACTGCACCTTAAATTTTCTCCAGGTGCTTGCTCACCAACCAGACTTTACATTCATTTACAGGAGCTCATGGTATAGTTTTACACACACAATAGCAACTTGGTGACCCTGAACCTGTTGTCATCAAGTCAATTTCAACTCATAGTGACTCTGTGTTACAAAGTAGAACTGCTCCATAATATTTTCTTGCCTACAGTCTTTATGAAGAAACCCTGGTGGCACAGTGGTTAATTGCTATGGCTGCTAAACAAAAGGCTGGCAGTTCAAATCTGCCAGGTACTCCTTGGAATGGAAACTATGGGGCAGTTCTACTCGAACCTATAGGGTTGCTATGAGTTGGAATTCACTCAACTGCAGTGGCTTTTTTTGACTTTAATCTTTATGAAAGCAGATTGCCAGGACTTTCTTCCATGGCACTACTGGATCAGTTTGAATGGCCAACCTTTAGGTTACTGGTCAGGCAAACTATCTGTGCTGCCCAGGGAACTTAGAAATTTGGTAGCTAGCAGATACTTTAAGTTACAGATAGGTAGAGCTGAAAAGGTCCTTGTAGATTACTTAGTGTGAACTTCACTTTCCAGGTGAGGAAACTGAGGCTCACAGAACCAAGTGATTTGTTCAAGGCCTCGTAGCTAGTTAGTATCAGGGTAGGAGTTGAACCCCGGATCCTGGCAAACATAACACATTTTTCTGGTAATATGCAATGTTAGTAAGAGTTTGGGAAAACATTAAAAAATTATGAGAATTTAAACTAGTAGCACTTATTTGGAGGGCAAATACCAATAAAAATGTAGAACAGTCACATCTATTTGCGATCACGTCTAGAAATTTTTTCTGTGAAGGGCCTGTACCTGTATGCAATGGATATGCACATGGATACTGACTTCGTGTGGTTTATAACAAAATAAAACACAAGCTAGAAACAACTGAAATGTCTGTCAGTGGAGAGTTGGCTATGTAAATGAGTATGTGGACAACTGAATAACACAAAACCAGTTGCTATTCAGTAAATTCTGACTCATGAGAATCCATGTGTGTCAGAGTAGAACTGTGCTCCGTAGGATTTTTAATGACTGCTTTTTTTGGAAGAAGGTTTCCAAGCCTTTTTTTCGAGGTGTCTCTGGGTGGACTCAAACCTCCAACCTTTCAGTTAGCAGCTGAGCATGCTGATCCTCTGCCCTACGGAAAGACTCACACTGAACCAAAAAACAAAAACAACAAAAAACAAAAGCCCACCACCAAGAATAGCAACCATACAGGACAGAGTAGAACTGACCCATAAGGTTTCCAGGGGATTGGAACTGCTGACCTTTTGTTTGCCAGCTGTAGGTCTTAACCATTACACTGCCAGGGTTAGGCAGCTATTAAATGAAACAAAGCAGATGTGTATGTGTGCTGATTTGGAAAGATCCATGATGGATTGCAAAGCCTAAAATTAAGGTGCACAGCTGTATGAGGAGCATATTCCAATTTCCACAACAGATAGTGTATGTGTGTGGGTTTGCCTGTGTTTGTCTGTACATGACATATTTCTGGAAGAATACACAGGAAACTGGTGGTTCTTCTGGAGAGTAGGCTGGGGTCTGCAGCGGGAGGGAGGTTCTCTCCTCCTTGTATATACCCTTTTGCAGTGTTTACCACGTGCACGTGTTATTTTTATAATAATAATTTAAAAACCTCAATGCTGCAGTCTCCTAGTTCAGTAGTTTCTTCCCCATGTACCAGGCCACCTCTTTTGCTGTTATTCTTCTGTAAATTGGTGACTCGCAGTCTAATTGTCATAATTTCAAGTAGGTAATAAACAACAAACAAGCCATCTGCTTTTAGCTCATCCCCTTGTTTAACCTGCAAATTGCTGCTTTTTAGGGGCCTGAGGCTCCAGAAAGTGACACCCATTTGGAAATGTTACATATACTGGATGAAGGACCAGACTCTGAAGTTATTTAAGGTGCAAGTCCCTTGCATTCTCTGAACCTCTGTGTCCTTGCCTGTAAAATGGGTGTAGTACTAGGGCCAGCCTGCTAGCATTTGTGGGTAAGTGAGGTAAGGTGTAGCTGGTCTCTAGGAAGAGCTTGGTGGTGACTGACTGATTTCTTCCTTTGATCCAGTGAACCTGCTGAAGGCCTGAGAGTGAGGCCCTGGGCAGGACTCAGGGGTGCCTGTATGTCCAGTGCTTTGTCCCTAACAAGGTGGGTAATGGTGCCTTTGAGAACAAAGAAAAGGTCTCTGACCTTACTAATCTTTGACTTAGGTGACACAGCACACCAGACCCTCTCCTTGAAGGAATGAGACCCATGGAGACACCTGTAAACCAGTGCACATCCACACAGCCAGGTGCCAGCTTCCAAGCTGAAGAGTAGGAGAGGAATGGTGACACTGGAGTTGGAGAAAGACATGCAAATAAAACCTCCTGGAGGAGGGAATAGATGCTTCCATATGTGATGTTGCTTAGCCACCAACAGGCAGTGGAAGCCAACAGTTTTTGGAATTTTGCCAGTTCCTTTGGTTTGAGTTTTGCAAGCAACAGGCAGACTGGTAGGTAAGTCAGGTGTGAGCTTTTTGAGGGAGAGAATGATGTAGTATTGTTTGTGGGGAAGAAATATGGATTTTATTCCCAGGTGCCCAACAACCAGCTACCGCGCTTTGAGAATGGGGATTTGGGCAAGGATTTAACTTTGCTGGGTGTCAACGTCTCCATCTGAAAAATGCAGGTACCTGGGTCTTAAACCTCCTGAGATTCTGATTCCATCAGGGCAGGGTGGGGCCTAGAGGTGGCTAGGACACACAGTCTAGGTTGTGAGCATCTGCTGTGGACAGTGCTGTGGGTTTGTAGTGTGGTCCGTGCACAGAATGGATGGCAGCCACTGCACAGATCCATCAAAACACTTTTTTGGCTATCATACTGCTTAACTGGTGTGTTGTCCCTAAGGACTTCATGTTCTAGTACATTCTGGAAAAGACATTCTGGAAAAGAGCTGGCCAGACTCTCTTCCAACCCTGTTCCAGCCTTTCTGCATTTCAGATGGAGTAGTTGTTAATTGTTGTTCATGATAACACTGAACATTTACTGTATCCAGATGATCTCCTATCATTCTCATATAGGTGTATGTACCACCCACCCCCAACATCTGGAGCCTGGTGGCACAATGGTTAAGAGCTAAAGCTGTTAACCAAAATGTTGGCAGTTCAAATCCACCAGCTTCTGCTTGGAAACTGTGTTGGGGCAGGTCTACTGTCTCCTATAGGGTCACTCTCACTCAGAATCAACTCAACAGCAATGGAGGTGCATGTGTGTGTGTGTGTGTGTGTGTGTGTGTGTATTTCTCATGTGTACTGATGATTTCAAGTTCAATGTATTACAGAGGAGGAAACTGAGGCAGAGAGGTGAAGGAACTTGCCTAAGTTCTGCTGGTGGGTTGTCTGGCTTCTCAGTCCCCCAGCTGAGTGCCACTTAGGCTGTCTGAAGTTGGCTTCCCCACATTCCATGGGCCTGGGTCCCCACCCCAGGGTACCCCTGACTGTATCTCATCCCAGGCAAGGACTAAAGCTTTGTGCTCAGAGAATATGCAAATTCCCTCCCTGCCTGCTGGGAAGAAGGCTTTGAAAATGTGACCAGTTGACAGTGTGGGCTGAGGCCATAATTTTTGTGTCCTGCTCACTATCCCCTCTACGTTCCCCTTCCCTTCAGGTTTGCCATCTTTAAGGTGGGAGGTCACTCAGTGCTGAGGTTTGGAGCACTCCTCAGCCACATTACCCAGGGATCACAACTGCTTCACTTTCTGCATCTTCCCTTTGTCCCCTCTTCTGCCTGCTGCTAGTGATATGGTCACCTTCCCAGGGGACAATGCCCATGTGGCTCTGTCCTGACAAGCCCTCTCAGCCCTATCTCTGATCTTCCCTGGGTTTAGGATTAATAGACTTTTTCCTTGGCTGGAATCAATAATTACAGAAAGGAAAAAAACAAACCGAAAAAAAAAAAAAAAAAAAAAACAAAAACAAAGCGAAGAAGGAAATAGCAGGATTGAAAAGAGAAAAGGACTGATAAGAGTCTGGTCCAGGTCATAGAACCTTGATGCTGCTAGTGACATCTTTTAGCTAATGGGATTGGTATAGGGAAGGAAGGGGTGGGGACCAGAAGGCATCTTATCGGCTGGGTTGGGGGCAGCCTGTGGGGAGCAGAGACAGGATGAGGTCAAAAGCTGGTGGGAGGACCTGGGGACCCTCAGTGTTAGAGAAAGTTCCAGACTGATTTTTTGTCCAGGATGAAATCTGAGTCCTGGGCTGTCTGTCTTCACTAGCTGGCCCACGCCTGTCTCCCACTAGGCCTGGGACCCTCATCTGCCTCCCATCAACCCCCAGGGCCCTCGAGGTGAGGACCATCAGCTTGCCAGCCTGAAATCCCAGAACCCAAGCTCTCCCTCAGTCAGTCTTCCACACAGCCCAGGGTGGCCCATCCCCTCAGTGAGGATGCCTGGGAAAACAAAAATAGCATCTTTCTGCTTCTAACAAGAACCATATCCACTCTGTGTGCTGAGCACGGCTGCCTCACGTCGATCTGCAGCTCTGATTAGCCTTTGATTAATAAAAAATGGGGAAGAAAAGTCAATGATTTATTTAATGACAGCAGTTTGTTTTAAAGGCAACACCTTTAAGAAAGTAGTGGAATGAGATGGGAGGGAGTGAATGAAAAGTGTTTTTAGAGGCGAGAAGATTGGGAATTAAGGATTTCCATTGTGGAGGTGAGGAGCCTTGGTGGCAAACTGGTTAAGTACCTGGCTTCTAACCAAAGGGTTTTTGATCAGAAAGCACCCGTCTGCTCTGAGGCAGAAAGACCTAGCGATCTGCTCCTGTAAAGGTTACAGTCTAGAAACGCTATGGGGCAGTTCTCCTGTGTCACATGAGGCTGCTGCAAGCTGGAATTGCCTTGACAGCACCCAACAACAATCTTGTGGTGTTGGTATTCTCTTATGCCTTGGTCTGAGGAACTGTTCCATTGCAGCTTTCAGGATGCATGATGAAGCTCTGAGTATGGGGAGCCAGGCCCTCCAGCATCGTGGTATCTGGATGTGCCTGGGCCTACTGACAACAAGGGGGTGAGCAGTGGGAGGGCAGGGCCTGGTCTGATTTAATCACTACAAGGATGCTGAGCAAGCCAGGCTCTCCTCTGCTGCCCACACCCACCTCCCATCTCTGTCTTAACTCCAACCAGAAAGGGCCTGTGTGTGCAGTTCCCTGCCTGTTCCCTGGCCTGGCATCCAGGTCTTTGCAGCTCATGTCAGCTCCATTCCTGCCATGTCCACACAGCAGCCTGCTGCCCAGCCTAGTCAGACCGGGTGCCCGTCCCCAGCACCTCTCTGCTGTTACTCAAACTGCTTTCTCCTTGTGGAGGGCACTTCTGCTGATCATTGCATTTCACAATCATATCCATTCATCAAGGCTGAGATCGAAGGACACCCCGTGCGGCTCCCCAAGCCATCCCCTCAGGAGATGGCCTTTCTTCTTTTGAAAGTCCCCAGCACTTTGAACGTGTGTTCCCGTGGCAGTCTGGGAAAATGCGGCTTTGTACTTTATTTCTTTGTAGGTATTTTGAGGGCTGGGATGGCACTGCAGTCACTTTTGTGACCCCTGCCTAGGGTGTGCAGAATAATAGGTGGAGGGATGGAGGTTATCTTTTGGGGAGGCTGTACCCCACTTACATCTGAAATAGATCTTAGGTTAAAGAATAGACCTTTAAGGAAATTGAAAACAGCTTCTCTGAGAGGGGCAGAGGAAATACATGTTTTCAGACAACTGAGATAAGCAGATCAGAGTACATAGGTAATGAATTAGACTTTAGTTTTTAAGACATAAGTCAAAAGACTGAGAAAATAAAGTTGGATGACATCGTGTTGGATGATACCACACTGGGTGATAAAAGAGAACCTGGCCTTTTGTCTGCAGGAATAACTCCTCCTCCCTTGACAACTCAGTTTGAACTCAGTTTTCTTAGCTGTCAAATGGGATAATAGTTTCTGCTTTACTGCACTCATGGGGCCATTACAACCATCACATGAGAGAGAAGCGGACAGAACTGTGTAATGGAGAAAGTGGCCTGCACATGGGCATGTATCATGGCCTAAAGCTGTTGTGTTAGTGTCCCTTCTGTAAATTGTTGTTGCTAGGTGCCACTGAGTTGGTTCTGACTCACAGAGGTCCTCTGTACAACAGTACACAGCACTGCCTGGTCCCCTGCCATCTTTACAATCTTTGTTAGGCTAAAACCTATCATTGCAGCTGCCATGTCAGTTCATCTCCTTGAGGTTCCTCCCTTCTTTAGCAGACCCTGTACTTCACCAAACATGATGTCTTTCTGCAGGGGGTGCTACAAAATCAGTAAGACCCCAAAGTCTTTCTTTCCAGCTCTGTCATCTGGATATCACCAGTGGAAGCAAAATTTCCCCTGAATTCTCTGGATTGTTGCCATTCTGTTCTTCTAGGTTTTCGGGTGTGAGTGGATATTTGCAGGGCAGACCCATCCAAAAAGCTGACTCAGCCACTCAGGATATCTCCCTTTACGCTTCAGTCAAGGGTGAGGTAGCACTGCAGGGTCACCTGGAGCCACATGTTTGCTTATGTGCTTGTCTCCTTCTTCTTGGTGGAGGGCTTTGGGTTTTCCAAAACATCTGCTCTCAAAGACATCATCTGGTGTGTTCCTTCACAGTTTCTGGATGCGAGTCAGGGACCCCTGGGTGGGGACCAGGTCTGCTGCATCACACAGGATGTATGAGATGCTCTTATGTCTCCAGCATGGCCTGCTCCCTTCCCCCAGCCTGCCAGCCACAGCCCCTTGCAGTAAGGAGTGCGTACTAAGTGGGGGGCTCCTGATTTAGGGCATCAGTCACCTAGTAACTCAGGGGGTGGCTCCAAGAAACACGGGTTGGAATAAAGGCCAACTAGTCACATGGCATAAGGAGTCTTTCATTTCTAAAAGGATTCCTTATATGGGTATCCTGATGAGCAAACACAGCACATTTCAAATAGGATAAATTGTAAAAATAAATAAATAAATAAATAAGGAGAAAAAAGAAAGAAGATAATAACAATTTGCATTCACTATTTTGGGAACAGTTCCTGTGAACAGCAAGGCCCACCTGTATCTCCTCAAAGTGTCTGCAAGTCCCTCTCCTGGAGAAAACAGGGAGCTGCAGAGACAGGAGAAATTCTGAGGATGGGGATACAGGGAGTGCCACGACCAAATCCACCTCTGACTTAGAAAGACACCTTCCTGTCTCCCTGTTTGTCTGGGGTAGGGGAGGGCAGACCCAGACTTGGGTACTTGGTTTGGCCTGTCAGCCAGCCCGCTGGGTCCTGGGCTTGGCAGAGTACGTGGTGCAGTTCCTCCAAAGCCCACACCCCATAAAAACAGATTTGCCGACAGAATCAGGGCTGGACAACTGGCTGCTGGGCCCTGGTGGAGTCCTCATCTCTCATCTCTTTCCCACAGGCTCCCCAGCACTGGCAATATTTGCCTTATGGCTGGAATGCAGCATTTCCTGTATTCACATAGTTAAATTAGTTAGCTGGATAGAAACCTCAGAGATGATGTATCTAGTTGTCAGTAGTGACTTGGTGCTAATGGCACTACAATTTGGTTACAGTCCTCTCTGTCATTTATCATCAGCCCCCAGCTGGCAGCACACGGGGGTGCCGGGGACAGAAGAGGGCAGGGCTGGACAGTGCAGGGGAGGGGGTGCCCAGCATCCAGACTGGGCCTCGCTCCCTTCCTCTGGGCAGTGCTCAGGCTTAGTCACAGGGCAGGCCGCTTGCTGTCCTTTGGTCCCTCCACCTTCACTGCCATCAGCACCACATACCTCTATTTATTAGCATCATGCTACTTATGCTAATAGCAGACAGTACACTATTTCTGAGCATTAACATCTGCTCCAAGCAGCCGACTTTCACTTACAGAAACTGATTTCAGCTCAGTCAAGCAGATAAACAGAGAAATCAAAGCAGGTGGCTGAAAGTGAAGGAGGAATTCTCAATTCCTGCATTCAACCGATGAACTTCACTAAGGCCATAATTAATATTCAGATAACTATATTCCGACACATAGAATAAACAAGATCATTTAAAGGATGCAAAATACATCCCCAGGGCCAGAGGGGAAGAAGAGGGAGGGTAAACCAGGGAAGGGGGGTACAGAGCGCTGAATACGAATGCCGACATTCCTGTGTGGGCCTATTGTCTGCATGGCAGCAGCTTGGGAGAGATGGGCCGCACCCTGCAGAGCAGACAAGCTGGGTGCTCACAGAGCACACTCAGAAGGGCAACAGCTGAGGCCACCGCTGTCTGAACCAAGAGGGCCTAATGTGCCCTGTCAGGAAGGCTGGGCTGGTGGAAAGCTGCCCTCTGCGTTTGCTTCCTTACCCTTTGTGGCACCTGAAGGCACCTGCATCTGGCTGCTGTGTGACCTTGCACGGGTGACTTGCTTGGCTGAGCCCAGGCCTTCTTCTTCTATAGGACACCATGCTGGACAGCATTCCTTCCTATGGAGGATGATCCCATGGATGATTTAAATGTAACATCTCAGTATGATGTGGATGAGGCAGAATCCAACTCTGTTCATTAAAAGCTACTCAAAAGTGCTGTTGTTGTTGGCCACTGCTGAGTCGATTTCTACTCACAGTGACCCTATGTGACAGTGTAAAACTGTTCCCTAGGGTTTTCTTGGCTGTAATCATTATAGGAGCAGACTGTCGGGTCTTTCTCATGAGGAGCTGCTGCCTGGGTTTGAACCACCACCCTTTTGGTTATCAGCCAAGTGCTTAACTTTTGAGTCAGTAAGGCTCTTTATATGCCCTGTTGGATTCCTTTATATCTTTTTGTTGCTTTTCTTTGTCATTTTAGAAATGTTCAAATGACAGGAATGCCACCATCCAGAGTAAACTTGAAAGCAGTTGCTTCTGTTCTCCAAAGAGCAGCCGCCTTCCAGCCACTGGCTTCCTAGCCAGCTCCCAGTGCCTGCATGACTTGCAGAGCAAGTGGCAAGGTCCCGGACCTGAGTCACTTCACTCACCAACATAAAACAATAGTGGGAGTCATGGGAAGGACTAGTGTATTCTACTGCTCTGCACCGAGTGTGTCTGCGTGTGGTGTGTGCCGAGTGGTAATTGATACCAATGTATTAAGAGGAATCCCTGGGTGGTACAAACAGTTAATTCACCCAGCTGCTAATTGGAACATTGGTCGTTCGCGTCCCCCCAGAGGCGCCTCAGAAGAAAGCCCTAGCAATCTGCTTCTGAAAGATCAGCCAACGAGAAACCTCTGGCGCACAGTTCTCCTCTGCATACACAGGGTCCCTGTGAGTTGGAAGCGACTTAATGGCAGTCGGTTTTGTTTATATGTATGGTGAGCTCTGAGGGAATAAATAAGTGACCAGTGTCCTATGTGTAGGATCCAAGACAGCGCTGAGCCTCACTGGAGGGCAGAGTAGCCACCAGGACGGAAGGACATAGAGAAGCCAGCTGGGGTCAGCCCCGCTCTCCCAGGGCCCTGTCTGAATCCAGGTGCCCACGAAGAGCCAGAGACCAGGACTTGCTTCCTGGTACAAGCACCCCTGCTCACTTTTCCCTCCTCTGACTGCGAGGACTCTGTGGCTAAACAGCAACAGCAAAACGTTATTGATAACTTTAATTTTCATTTCTGGGAAACATTTATCTCCCTCCCTGCACCTCTGTGTGTATGTCCTGTTTTGCTTCCTTCCTCAGAGGATGGTGTTGACAGTGCAGGGAGCCCAGAGCTGCGTCCTGGGTACCATCAGCACTCGTTTGGAACCATTTGCTTTGTGACTGAAATTTCCCCTGATGCCTGGAAAAAAATTTTCTTTTTTTCTTTTTGTTTCCTTGGAAATGATTCTCCCTCTGAATCACAGCTGTACGTGGCAATGGGGGGAGGTGGCAGGATGTTCCCTGGAAGGGGTGTTGGACAGGGTTGCGGACACTAACTGGCTTCTCCAGAGGAACCTGAGTGTGTACAGGTAGCATGACTGTGTAAGGCAGTGGTGCTCAGGGGTCCCTGGGCATGGGCTTTAGGGCCCAAGGTGGGCTGGGACCTGAACAACAAGAATATGCTTCTCCCTGGAGTCTGACTCTCTTCTAGAGCCTCTCCTGTGTCTTGCCACGTTTCCCCCAA
This sequence comes from Heterohyrax brucei, assembly GCA_028571685.1. Lineage (NCBI taxonomy): Eukaryota > Metazoa > Chordata > Mammalia > Hyracoidea > Procaviidae > Heterohyrax > Heterohyrax brucei. The sequence continues at coordinate 47,326,094 of CM053152.1, forward strand.
AGGGACACGACTGAGCCGCAGCTACCTTTCCGGCCTCGGAGACGCATCTCCAGCCACACAGAGCTCCCGTGTGGTGTCTTGTGCTCTCCTACTTACGTTTGCCTAAGTGGAGGACTACAGCATCCTTGTGAAGCACGCAAGGCGGGGATTATCGCTTCCATTTCACAGACGCTAACAGAGTGTTGGAAAAGTGCTGACAAAACCAAAGCCACAGGAGGAGTTAATGGCTGGGACAGGAAGCCCCAGCCCTGACCCAGAGCCTGCGAGATCCTCCTGTGCTTGCCACCAACCCCCGCCCCTGCCTGACCTGCAGACGTGCACATCCATGACTGCCGTCGCCACTGACCTCTCTTCATAAAGCCACCGGCTCCTGCAGACGGCCCTTTCTGGGGCTCACTCTGTCTCTTACACACCCACTCACACACATGGTGCTCCACTGGCCTGGAACAGCCCTCCACACTTGGCTTGGAGAAGGACACAGGTGACACCTATGGACAGCCTGGGCTGTGTACTGCCAGGGAGAAGGGGAAAAGGCCCCCGCCTTCTGGGGTCCTCTGGCTGGCTGACCTCTCACGGACCGGGCCGTGGAGGCCATGCACGACCTGGGTGGGCTGAGAGGCTCGGCCGCTCTGGCCTGGGGCCATCTACAGCAGTGGCAACTGAGGCAGTCATTCCATCCTCAGCGGGGTAGTCCTGACACCCTTCTGGCCACCCTATGTGTCTCTTTCCTCCACGTCTCCCTCTTCAGCTGTCGCCTCTCCTGCCTGCTCTGTGCTTGCTTACACCACCGTTAACATTCCTGTCATCTGCATCTCCAAACTCTCATCTATAAAACCAGGCCCATACTAGCTTCTAATAAGTCCTGGTAGCCAACAGTTAGGCACTTACTTGGCTGCTGACTGAAAGGTAGGCATTTCATACCCACCCAGTGACTCTGTGGGTGAAAGCCTTGGTGGTTTGCTCCCGTAGAAAGCCCTACGGGGCAGTTTTACTCTGCCACATGGGGTCACTATAAGTCACTGCCACTGTAAGACTCCAAGGCACCCAACAACAAAACTAGCATGCTGGTGCCCAAAGCAGGAAGCAGAAAAACCCAACGCAGAGTCAGTTCCCTTTGGGGCTTGGGGAACACAGGCTGGACTGAAGTCAGCCTGCGTACGCTCTGCAGGACTGGGTTTTCTTACACAAATCGTGCCCTCTGTTCGAGAGAAGGGGTCCCGGGAAGTCCTCGAGGGAGACTGTTTCTGAAGAAGAGCAAGCCATGGGCTAACTCTGAGTGGCCTTGTCATTACGGCGGAAGGCCAGTACCCGAGCAGGTTTATAAAGCAGAATGCAATTCCTGTCCCACGTCTGTCAAACACGACTGTTGCAGGTCTCTGGGGGCCATTTCAGGCTGAGCTCTACACCCTGACTCCACAAACACAGGCTGACAGGAGCTATTCACATTTCTTTGGTTGGGATAGAAGGGTTTCACGTGAAACCAGAGGTGAGAGCAGATGGGAAGCCTCCTTCAACCTTCTCTGAACAGAAACTAAAGAAAGCACTCCCGTTTTACGTCACAGTCAGGTGCAGGTTCCTTTTGGGAGGAGCCTCTTTATTCAGCCTGCAGTGCCACCTTGAAGATCTGTCTGTTTCCAGAAGGGCCTCTATGCAGCCCCACCCACCACACAGCAGCCACCTGGGTAGCTCCCCCATCTAGTGTCCCCTAACGGGCTCACCTGGGGAGTGTGAATGTGCTGATATTTGTGCCTTGTGCCTCTGAGAGCCCCAGGCCCTGAATCTAGAACCAGGGCCCCCAACTCCGTGGTGGAGGCTGTGCAATAGTCCTGGTGCCCTCTGCTGGCCACGTCTGGAAACACAGTGAGCCTCTAGCTGGTGCCTGGGTGGGACCTTCCAGGAAGGCCATGCGGAGAATCAGAGCCAGTAAAGACGGGGTGGTGGATCTTTTACCTTAGACGGGGCTCTAGTTTCCCCCTGTGTGGGCCTCTGGGGCCCCAGCTATTTACCATACCCATAGGGATACCTCCTGTTTTTCTCATCTACCCATAGTGGAGGGACCTGACACCTGGATCTAGCATTTACTACTAGCTGTGTGGCCTTCAGCAAGCTGCCTGAGTTTCTGGACCTCGTTACTGCTCTCTACAACATCTCACACATCCTTCAAAGCTCATTTCAAACAGCAGTTCCTTTTCCACACAGGATCTGTCCGCAGTGGGCTGTCCATCTCATCTGAGGCTATTTTCTCAGGCTCTCCCCTCAAGGGATTTCATTTCTCCAGCTCTCAATTCCTCGAGGCAACAGTCCCTTTCTTATCTGCCCTCTTGTTGAAGCCCCTTGCAGCACCCATGACACTGTCTTTCCACAGAACACACAGTCAGCAAATACCTGTTGACTTGAAGTGTGAAAATGGCTGCCTGGCCTAGAAATTCCCACAGGCGCCTCTCCTGCTCTGATTCTTCTTCATCCCAGTTGCCGCTTGTGAGTTGGTCTCATCTCTCAGGTGAGACTTGTGATCCTAGAGGGCGAGGTGTGAGGGAATGACTGTCCTGGCACTTTGGGTTACTGAATATAGAAGGCGATTTTGATATTGTAAAACCATCACATACACGGTTCTCTCTCTCTCTCCCTCACCAAGTAGTACATTTCCCAGGGCAAGGCAGGAAGATCTGGGCTATAAAGAACATTCTTCATTTCCACCCCTCCTCCTCCTGGAGCACCTCATCTCATTTGCGCCCCATCCGCCCAATAAGCACCACCTCCACCCTCTAGTCCCACTGCAGAACCCCACTGGCTTATCCCGAGCCCTGGCCCCACCTCCCTCACTTAAAGGTGGCCTTGAGTGTGAGGCTGCCTTTGTGTTTCATCACAACTTCCAGCACACTGCCTTACATGGCCAGCTCTTCACCAAGGCTGTCCCAAAGCAGCCAACACACTGTCTCCTGGAAAGGACAATAATAGCTCACACTTATTAATAGCCCATAATGTGCTGGGAGCCACGCTGAGAGCTTCACACATATTATCTCATGGAATGCTCCTAACAACCTTCTCAGATGGGGCTATTATTATCTTTATTTTATAACGAGAAAGCCGAGGCCCAGAGAAGTGAAGCCACCTGCCCCAGGTCACACAGTGAGAGACGAGAAGAGTTTGTATTGGAACCCAGGCAGCCTGGTTCCACTGCTGAGCTTGAGACACTTCTCCAGATACAGGATGCGTGGGGTGGTGGACAAGTGCTATGCACCTTCCAGACACACATACAGCAACCTAAAACACACACCCATGTGCCCATGTAAACATTCCATATACGTTAGTCTGCACGCACGTGATACCACTGGGGTCTTACCTGTTGGCCATATTTTAAGAGCATTGTTAACAGAACTTCCTGTAACCTAGGAAACATTCTGCGTCTGCAGTGTCTACCTAATACAGTAGCTGCTAATCACTTTGCAGCTATTGAACACTTGAAATACGGCTGGGGCACCTGAAAAAGGGAATTTGTAACCATATTTAAACAGGATGAATTTAAATGTAAATAGCCCCACATGGTTGTTGGCAGCCACACTGGCCAGCAATCATGAAACTTGTGTGACTCTTGTGACGGTGAAGCGAGGGGATGCTGTCGGGAAGTTTCACAGCTTGGGCCTGGCGTGTCAGAGTGCTAAAGACAATGTTTTATTATTATTACCCCATAAATAATCTGTGTGGATGTGTTTAGGTGTTCATAGCTATCCATATTTCTGTCTATCCATCTATCCAGCAACCCACCTCTTCTTTACAGAGGCCTTTGAATGACTATGCTCCTGACAATTTCTTGATGGTGACCAGGTAGGAGGGCTGGCTCTGGGGTATTCATAGAAGGCCGTTTGAGGGCAGGAAGGGCCCAAGTGGAGATGCTGCTTGCCTCAAATCAGCAGGAGGTGAAGTGGGGCTTGTAATCTGAGATCTTGTGCAAGAAGCCTTGCTCTGAAGGGACTTTCGGCCTGAAGCCTCCTTTGCCCCAGCTAGAACCCCCTGAAACCTCCTGGGTACTCTGGGTGAATGATTTCTTCTCTAGTTTGTGGATAAGACATCACCCTCTCTCCTTGTGTGTTGTTTCTATTAGTTTTTTACTTCAAAAGGTGAGGAGGGGACGAGCAGTCTGCTGCAGGTGTTTGGTGATAGCCACACAGTTTCTCAGAGGACTCTTCATGGACTGGGGAGGACAGCCCACTGAGGTGTGTGTGGCCACAAGGACATAGGCTTGGGGCAGGCAGGGCAGGGAGGCCTCAGCAGCAGCAGCAGCAGCAGCAGCAGAGGCAGAGCGGGAGGAGGGAGCGTGACGACCTACATCTCTGCCTAAATCCGGCTGACTCACCCCTGGACAGCAGTTCCCACTCTCCTGCCTGGATGGAATGCAATTTGGCATCTTGGGAGTGAGGTGCTCCAAGAAAGGGGAGCAGCAGCGGGCCTGCAAAAAGCCGAAGGGACTGAAACTACAGCTTGAGGGATTTAGGTGGGAGCACGAGAAGGGCAGAGTGAGGCTAAGTTCTATGAGATTGTGCAAGGGGACTTGAGGCAAGAGCAACTATTTCCTTTGCCAAGACACAAATGAGAAAAGTCAGGATCACAGTGTCTGATATTGGTGACCCCCTTCCTAGAGGGAGATGGGGTGCTGAGCATGAAAAAAGAGGACTCTCAGCATCCTTTGTTTCAAGCTTCATGCATGTGTGACCTCATGGCCTGTATTGCACAATCCGTGACCTAACTGATGCCCAATCCACAGTGTGGAAGCACAATAATCACATCTCTAAAATATTATTGAATTTGCTCTTTAAATACTATTACAACCTGACCTGCCAAGCCTGCCACAACCTGCCCTTACCAACCTCCTCCTTCCCATCTCCCCACCACCCCCAGGATGCTCCTGTCACACTGGCCTTGTGCCTGTCCTTCGGACACAGGAAGTTCTTTCCAGCCCCAGGGTCTCTGAATTCATCTTGCCGTCTGCCCAAAGTGCTGTCTCTCTCCATCTCTGTGTGTCATTTGGGTCCCAGCTTAGCTGTCAGCTCCATGGGAAAGTCCTCTCCACTTCTGCGGCAGAGAGCTGCCCCCATCACTCCAGACCTCCATCAGTAGGTCTGAATTCTCAGCATAGCATTTAATATCTCGTTTTTAATTTTTATTTTTAATTTATCGCCTCCATCTTCCCACAAAAAATGTAAGCCTCAAGAGAATCACGAGCTTATCTGCCTTGGTCAATGCTGTATCTCCAGCAGCTAGACCGGTGCTTGGCACAGAAGGGGTGATCAATAACTATTTGTGAATGAATGAATTATTTAATCTTGATAGTGTTTGTCAGAGCAGACTTCATGCCTAGGGTAGAAGTGTGAGCTCATGAATGTGTTTCCTGGACTGGCTCTTGTGTACGAATTGCAAGACTAATTAAACTCATACATATTTGTGGAAATGCAAATATAATTTTATTTACCAATGACTGTAATAAAGGTAAATGCTCCTTACTTAAACAAACAATTCACTTTGGGAATAGAGCTGTAAACAGAAGCAATAAATAAACACTCGTTATTGAGTGCTTACTGTGCATCCACCGATCTTCACGAGCTGGCTGTTCTGATCTTCTGTCAGAATGCACACACACGTGAAGGTGGAGGCCCCAGCAGGAAGACAGACCAGTTCCCAGATAAGAGTCATGGTTGATGTTAATGGCCTTCGAGTGAATGGAGACTGCATGCACAATGGAACAAACGCTGCCTAGTCCTGTGCCATCCCCGTGACTGATGGTGGATTAGATTGTTGCGATACATAGAGTTTTCACTGGATGAATTTTAGAAGTAGATCACCAGGGCTGTCTTCCTAGTCTAGACTTCCTAGTCTGGAAGCTCTGGAGAAACCTGTTCAGCATTACAGCAGAAGTGCAAGTCACCACGGTCAGCCGCGTGGTGGTTGCACAGGAGGTGCCCTGGCCAAGAACTGAAACTGGGTCTCCTTCATCGAAGGTGAATTCTACCACAGAACCACCCATGTTCCCTGAGACACAGTTATTTAACCACAGGCACAAGCACGCTTCACCACGCCCGTGACTCTCAGAAGCACAGTGTGGCATCCTGACTCTCTTCCATTTAACCTCTGTGTGGCCAGGGAAGATACGCAGACTCTCTGTAGAGCCTCCTTTTTTCTCTTCTGCAAAACAGAGATAGCAATTGAACCTTCCTCCTAGGAAAACTGGGATATTAAGTGAGATAGCACAGTAGAGCGTTTAGCATCGTGCTGAGCACATGGTAAATGATGAATCTGTGTTAATGATTCATATCTTATTATGATGATGATTATTCCCATTATACAAGCCTATTCTAGATGGTTCTATATATTCTCATTTAATTGCCAAACTAGCTCACAATGCCAGCGTTGTTCTTCCTGATTAGTAACAGATGAGGAACTCAGAGCTCAGGGAATAAATGGCTTGCCCATGGTCATCATGTAACTCTTGTGCATTACAGCTCAGGCCTTGGGACTCCAGAATCAGTGGGCTTCCCGTGGCACCAGAGCTGTCTCCCCTTGTTCTTAGTTAGAACTTGGTGTGAAAGATGACAAGCCATCACATTCTACTTCCATGCTACCCCATAGCCAAGTCCCAGTCACAAACTCTTCAAACCCTACATGAACTCAGTATCTTTGGTTACCTCCAACCCCTGATTGTGGTCTGAGCAACCCCTCAAATTGCTCCATGTTTGTCCTCATTTCCAGCCTCCCTGGGTCGCTAACCATTGCACAACAGGGAATGCTAAATCCAGCATGACCTTGACATCACAGAGTTAAAGAGGGCAAAGCAGAGAGGGTTCTTCCAAACCAAAACCAAACCTACTGCTGTTGAGTAGATTCTGACTCACCGCAACCCTATAGGACAGAGTAGAACTGCCACATAGAGTTTCCCAGGAATGTCGGGTGGAGTTGAACTACCCCCCTTTTGGTTAGCAGACATGGCACTTCACCATTATGCTACCAGGCTTTCTGAGAGGGTTTTTAGAGAGCATCAATTTCAATTCCACTCCCAGATGGAAAAATGGAGATCTAGAGAAGTCCAATGACGTACTCAAGGGGGCTCCTGGACTGTAACCCAGGGCTTCCACTCTCCTCTGAACCCCCTCCAAATCGACCCTACCATCCTCCAGCTGGGCATCTTACCAGTCACCAGAGAAAACAGGTGAAGGAGCATGAGAGCAGCTCACGCTGGGCTGCTGGTGCTGGTGGCAGTAGGCTGTGGTACAACTATGCTGTGAGTATCCCTTTTCGCAGTGCTACCTCCCTTTGGGTCTGTCAGCCTCAGTGGGACAGGGGCCGTGGCTCCTCCTCTTATTTCTCACACATTGCAGGTGATTGGTTAGGTCAATCTATATTCTATGAGGCTAGGAACATCACCAAGACATTTATAGCAGTTGTCTTGGGAAGTGGGGATACGAGTGTCTTTCTCTTTGTTCAACCTTTCCACCTTGCTTCCGTTGTCTGTGATGTGTATCGTTCACATAACAAACATTTAGAATAAACTTAGTGTTAAAAAAAGTAACAGGCTTTTGCTGGGCACTTACTCTGTGCTGAGCCTGCAAGGAGGTATGTCACACACACGGTGCCACTGCAGTGCTGTGGGAGCTCACCGTCTGAGCAGAGGCAGGACAGGCACAACCTAGCTAGTACCTAGGGCATGGCACAGAGGGTCTGAGGCCCTGGGGTGGGAGATCCAAGCCCGAGGGGACGCCACTGAGAGATTGATGAGGAGGCAGCAGGTGGCCGCTTCCTGGGGTGGAGCGAGATTTGGTTTGCGGGCAGGAGAAGGGAAGAAGAGTGCCAGGTCACAGAAACAGCCTGTGCAGAGGTGCAGAGATGGAATAATCACCCTAGAAGAGGGCTGCGAGGACAAAGGCAGCAAGGGTCACAGGTAGCAGACCCTTTTCACTTCCTTTTCCACTTACAGAAAAAACAAACAAAAAACTAAACCCACTGCCGTTGAGTCAATTCTGACTCATAGTAACCTTACAGACAGAGTAGAACTGCACCTGAGAGTTTCCAAGGAATGCTTGGTAGATCTGCCAGCCTTCTGGTTAGCAGCCATAGCACTTAACCACCACATTGCCACGGTTTCCATTTGTTACAGAGTGATCATATTGCAGGTTTACCATGTGCCAGGTACTGTGTCAAATGCGCTACCTAGATGACTGTATTTCATATTCAGAACTAACTCATTTAAGCAGTCTGTATATTACCATTTGCTACAGCAGGAAATGGAGTCTTTTCCAGAAGGTAAAGTACTTGCCCAAGGTCACACAGCTTGTTAGTAGGGGTGATGGGATTTGACTTCAACTCCGCTTGCCTCACAGGCCCTATGTTTACCTCTCCGTATGACACTTCCCACTAGCCTGAGTCACAGAAGGTCCAGGAGGACGCACGAGGAGGCGGAATGACCAACAGAGCTGAGGACAGAGCAGCTGAAACATGTGAACAAAGCACGTGCACGTTTGTTTTACAAGAGGGATTGGTTGTGTGTCTGTGTGAGTGTATATCTATGTGTGCAGGCCCATCGGTGTCAATGTGTGTAGGCGGGTCAGTTTCCACTTCTTACAGCTGAAAAAGGGATGTCTGTTACGACAGTGTGACAGCAGCCAATGGAAAGTGTTTACAGCAAAAGCAGACGATCCTGGAGATATGGTAGGTCATTGTCCTAGAGAAGGGCATTTAGGTAGAACCAGGAAGTTAGGGGACACCTTTGAAGCAGGACGCCTAAGCATGCTGACAACCTGCCTGGACTGCAGCGGACTGTAGGAGAGGGGCTGGAGTTGTGGGATGCCACAAGCCAGTTATAGGGACCAGGCATCTTGCCGAGACTGGAAATGCCTGAGGCTGCTACCCAGCTGCAGATCCCCTGGCCCTATGGTCTGGGACAGAGGCCAGGATCTTTACTTTTCACCAGAGTCCCAGGGGATTCTGACACAGGGCTCCCAGGAGAGGACCAGGGTCTAGCCTGTAGGCCCAGGTAGGCAAGGTAGGCTGCTGCAGAGGACGTTTCAGGCAAAGCGCAGATGAAAACCCTGGGTTGAGGACAGCATGGTGTATCTGTGGGCCTGAGTGGCAGGGTCCTCCATGGCAGTGATGAGTTATCACTAGATCTCTGTCCCCAGGAATCCTGGGGGCAGTACGGTTGTCCCCATCTGCTATCTAGGTCTCCAGTGAGTTCATGCAGCAGCCAGCGGAGGGTTGGGCCAGGCACAAGGGGGACCTGACCCTGGTGTCTGTTCCCCTGCGGTTAGATTCAGCCTTCACATGGCCCAGAGCTGAGGGAAAGAGCAGCCAACCTGCAGCTAGAAATGTGGGCTAGGTCTAGACAGAAGTCCAGACCCAGGAGAGCAGAAACGCCTTCTGCCAGAGAGCAGTTCCCAGAGGCTCCTACTCTCGCCCTCCTTTGCACAGTCCTCCCCCGAGGAAACGCTGCTTCCAAGTGCTGCCTCTGGGCTCCCTGGCCAGATCTGAACACCACCTGTTCCCACCCAGGTGAAGCCATCGGGAAGGGTCTCTCTTTCTGGAGGTGCTCCCCCTCATCTGTCTATCTCTCTCTCTCTGTCTCACACATACACACACACACACCACACCACACATGCACATGGCCCTGCATTTGCATCATCTCCAAGGGGAGCCTGGTGCTTAGGGCTGCCTTCTGGGGAGTAGAGGCGCCCCTGCCCCCTTCTGCCGATCTCCCAGGGAAATCTGTGGGCAGAATGTGAGAAAATGCCACAGATGGCCCAATCGTGCATTCAGGAAGCACGGAGGTCTTTGGAGGATGCTGTCTGACTTAGTGTCCCTGTGATTAGGCTACCCACAACTACATGTGTGTGGGATCCTCCCTGCTGACGCTGTCCCCACACTCCTACCCCATGCCTCAGCCACAGTGCCCTCTAAAACACACCTGCATTTGCAGAGCTGCAGGTGCCCACCTGAGGAGCTGGACCCATCTTTTCTGCTGTTCTTCCCATATATTTGTTAGAAACTCTAGTCATAGATGTACACACCATCTGTCACCCAGACATTGGCCTACCCAGCCTGTCAGGGCCCCCACACACCTGTGTACACCTAGCACTATGAGCACACAGGGTCACATGTCCCTTCACCCAGACCTCACCTGCTCAGAGTGAAGCGTTCTCATGTGGGGAACATATGTGCACACACACATGCCCATACACACTCACAGTCAACATAGTGCTCTAGTGGCAGGTGCTGGAAGCTCTGGACTTCAGGACCCAAACCCAGACCCAGATCCAGACCCAGACCCAGGTTTCTGGCTGGGGTCCAAGGTGCTCCTGGCATGAGATGCTCCTGGTTCCTGACTGGGAGACAAAGGGGGGCACCTAGACAGCAGGTCCCACAATAAGAGAAATTTAGAGCCTTACAGGAACAGAGAGAGCCCTGTCTCAGTGTTTCCTTTCCTTCTCACAATCAAGATGGAAAAGCACAGCAGTCCCACTTCTTACACATGCATGTTCGTGCACGCACACACACACATGCACACACTGCATAGCCCCAGTACACGTGGTAAGCACACAACAGACTCACAGGACAGACTGTAAATGTAAACACAGGGATGCAATGCACACACACACACACACGCCTCGCACAGACACATCATGTGCCAGAAGCGTAATGCAGGCCATGCTCATCCACAGCCCCGCTCTGCCACAGGCCTCAGAGGTGCCACGAAGGCCCTCCCCACCACGCAGCTGCCAGCACAGCACATTCACAGTGGAACCAGGTGGGGTAACTAACATGTGTACCACCTTCAACGGCAACTGGTGGTGTCTCCTGTCCAGCACACGGCTCAAGTTTGGTGCCCGTCAAAGCAGGCTAGCCCTGTCAACACAGGAAGGCATGGGAGCTTCTAAATAGTCTGCGTATGCATCCTTAAAATTTTATTTTAAAGACAACCACTGATTTCTTTTTCTCTGATGAGCTCGGCTCAGGGTGTGCGTACGTGTGTATGTGCATGTGTACACTCTTCATTCAGCTGAACAGGGTCACCTTCTCTGCCATGCCTGGACCCACTGTGGCCCCACGGTCAGGCAGCATGCCCTGCGGCCTGGGAGTAGACATGGATGGACAGCAGAGCACCGGGCATGCCAAGTTATTCTCCCTTGCTCGGAACCACAAAGCGAGCTAGCCGAGCTGGAGCCTCCAGGGTAGAATCCTGGCCACAGCCCTACAAGTCTCTCCCTTCCTTCTTGTTGCCACCTTCTAAAGTTCCCTCTTTCTGCTCAGGAAAATGACCTTACTCTGCTCACAGCCTAGCCCTACTTGCAGGAGAACTGCCCATGGCCAATGTACAGGGCTAGGTGGCCCTTGGAAGCCTGCTCCAAATTTGTCCAGGACCTGTCTTTGGCCTTGGTCAGAAAAGCAGACATTTGGCCAGCATCCCATGATTTGACTCAGGAGGGAGATTGCAGTGGGAGTATTCACAGTAAACACCTTCTGTTTATTTGCTGATTTCCATTGAGGACTTGGCCTCAGCCTTTTCGTGGGGGCGTCCCTGGGATGCACACGTGTGAGTGAGAGAACTTTTGGCTTTTGGCTGAGGACGTTCCATGACCCCTGTTCAGGGTCCTTTGTCATCCTCTTTTCCAAACAATTACCATCAAGTTGACTCTGATTCATGGTGACCCCATGGACATGAAAGTGGAACCACGCTCCATAGGCTCCTTCAGGGTGCCTTCAGGGTGCAGCTGAGCACATTAGCCAATTATCACCCAGGGCAGTCCCCCTTTTCCAAACCAGCTGGTTCTACTTCTCTTGCTGATAAGCTGTGTGGCTAGATTATGTCTATGGCCATCAGTTAACTAAGTCTTGTTGGTAGGAAGTGGTAGGTGAGGGTGCGTCTGTGTGAGTGTATGAACCTACGTCTGTCTGAGTATCTTTGTGTTTCTTTTTGTGTGTCTATGTGTCAGCATGTTTCTGTGTGTCTGTGAATGTGCTTGTGAGTGTGTACATCCATATTTTCGAGTGTATGTGTGTTTGTGTATAAGTGTATCTGTATGGTCCATGTCTGCAAGTATTTGTATCTGTGTATCTGTGAGTTGTGTATTTGTGTATATGCATTTCTATGAGTATGTGTCTGTGTAAGTTATCTCTATTGTGTTTGTCTGTATCTCTTTGTATATATATCTGTATCTCTTTGTATATATATCTTCTCAAGACCTTGGAGAAAACAGCATGGAGTGATTAAAGAAAACAGTAGCCTGTAATGTCACAGAGTTTCAGCTTTTCCCTCTGGCAAATGAGATGGAAGAGAGTAATGTTGAATTTATGTCGTAGAAGTGGGTAAGTTTGACAGCATGGCCAGTCTGGGTGCAAATTCCGGCTGTGGCCTCCTCATATGTCACGTTGGTCGAGTTACTGCTCTAAGAGCTTCTGTTTCCTCAACATTACAGAGGACACAACAACACCTCTGTCATGTAGCTTTGTCATGAGGAGCTGGTGCAATAAAGTGTGTGGTGTGTAGTAGGTGCTTGGTGAGTGATCATCCCTGTCCATCGCCAAGCCACCGTCCCGCCCCCCAAAGAGGGGAGAGGGAGTGAGCAGGTGTCATCTTAGTGATTTGAGAGAGGAGACACAGAAACTCTGATGAGAGGAGGGAAGGTGACTGGTTCTGCTGGGGAAGCCAGAGGCAGAGCTGGGCAAGAACCCAGCCGCTGATTCCTGGTGCTGAGCGGGCCGGCTGCCTCCTCAGCAAGGAATGTGCAGAGCCCTGAACATCTCTGGAACTGTCTGACGTAGTTTGACCAGAGGAGCCTGTCCGACCCCGACACACACAGGCCATTTGTGCGGCAGCCGCGTTGGCTCTGCCCTTGTGCGGAAATGGCAGTGCTAATCTCATGAAGTGTGGCTGGTCACTCTCCACAAGCCCCCTAGGATCCCCTGCGAGGAGCAGCCAGCTCTCCCTCCTCTCAGACAGCTGGTGGCATTGTGGCTACCCAGAGCCGAACGCATCACCTTCAGCACACACCTCAGTTACAAACGGACTCCAAGCAATGGCTGCTGGATTCCTGAACTTCAAATCCTTATAGAGCAGAGCAGGTTCGTGGTGGATCACTATTGCCTTCCATGCGGAAGACCTGGGTTCCACTCTCAGTCAACGCACCTCATGTGCAGCCACCGCCCATCTACCAGTGCAGGCTTGTGTTGCTGTGATGCTAAATAGGTTTCACTGGAGCTTCGAGACTAAGATGCAATAGGAAGAAAAGCTTGGTGATCTACTTCCAAAAATCAACCAGTGAAAACCTTATGGATCACAAAACTCCGATCTGCCATGGATCATGATAGTGGGTCAGAACGGGACAGCGTTTAGTTCCATCGTGCATAAGAGGTCACCATGAGTCAGGGGTCATCTTCATGGTGGCTGGCAATAATGTGGGGCAGGGCCATCAAGTAGTAAGGGTGAAGACAACCTCGGGGGTCTAATCTCCCAAGGAGAGTGTGCATTCAGTTTCATATTTCACTTCAGGCACACTGGTGGAAGAAAAACCCACATTGTTTAAATGACGGTTGCACAGCAGGCTAGGCGCAGGAATCCCCCTGCAGTCCCCTGCCCTGTCAGCAGCTGAGCCTCTGCCCTGTGACTCAGCCTTGCCCCCTCCCCACATGTCAATGCCCTTCCTGAGCTTGTGCCTCTTTGTGGTATCCTGGCAGGATGCAACAAAGTTTTAATTTTCCTTCATGATTCCGTTTCCATTTATCTTTATAAAAAAAAAAATCAACTGTACCTGGTTGCGATGGGAATAAAACGAGATAATACACAAGAAAGCACTTGAAAGATCGAAATGCTGTCTAAATGGAAGGCATCCCATAATATAAATAAAATATATATAATTTAACATCTATGGTATAGCACATAAGACGTATGATTTTAAATGACTGAAGCTCTTTGGCACATAGGTACGGTATCACATAGGACTTAATTTGGTACATGACGTGATGTATAGTATGTACCGTGATCCATAGGATTTGATAATATCTTATGACACATATTCCTAGTGCAGAGAAAGTAGAGTCAAAATCAGTCAACATTAGGCTATTTTGGCATTCGAAACATAAGCCCCAGATTTGTGATTTTAACAGCTGAAGCTGGGAGGGAGAAAACTAAAAATACTAATGAGTAAGACGTCTTCATCGATAGGCAGTGTGGCCCACTGTGGGGGTGGGAGGGTGCTTGGGAAGGCACAAACCCCAAGCACAGGTCTGGGAATGGTAGCACCAGGCAAGGGGTGGGAGGAGGGGGGTCTGGGAGGAGGTGGAGGAGTAGCATTGGCAACAGTTGTTTCTACTATTTATGAAACCAGATGAGGAGCTATAGGACTTGTGGGGGCCCCTGTGACTGCTGATTAGCTGGAGATTATATTGATGATGTAATAAAAATTCACTTTGTCTATTAAGTTTCACCAGGACAATCAGGGAGAGATTAGATAAAAATCAGAGGAAATGAATAATAGAACGGAGGAGAAAAGTCACAAGCCTCATTCCCTGCCGTGTTCCCAGTCGGTCTTCCCTTTTCTCTGCAGTGGGGTGTGAATAAGGATGCCCCACCCTAGAACCCAGGCAAAGCAGAGCTGGAAACTTCCCCTGTGCTGGGCTTTTGCTCCAGATGTGATGCTGATTTAAGTTCACTGACCATGTTTAATATTTGATTAAACCTTGAGCACAGCAGCCTCCCTGGATTGTGGGCCATGCTAGGAGCCCAGTGAGGAACCAACCCCTCAGCTGCGGGGTCCTTTCTGTTTTGCCTCCAGGGTGGAGGCAGAGTTCTGTGTTGCTGTCACAGTTGTAGGCCACCTCCCTGCCTCACAGGCCTGCCTCTAGCCTGGTTTGTGCCTGAAATTCCCACGATTAGAGATGTTTCTTTGGGTTGTGGCCTGGGCTCTAAAATATCTGTGTTAAAAGGCACGTGTCACCAGAGATAGTGACACATTAATGTCCATTAGCCACCAGGGGAAACATCTGCCCAGGTTGATCTGTCACAGCAGCAGGGGCCAGGCCTTGGAAAGGGTCAGAAAAGGAGGTCACTTTTGGTTGTTCACTGTGGTCTGGGAAAGCTGGGATAGCCTGAGCCCTGGGGCCTGGTCTCCTAAGTATGGAAGAGGGAGCAGGGAGGAGGCTGGATGACAGGGAGACAGGAGCCCATCACTGATTCCTGTACCCCTCCAACTCCCTGACTGAGCTCAAGCTCACTCCTGCTCTGAGAACCTATGGCCAGGAAGAAGTCAGGCACCCTCAACATCTGTTGAAGATCCATAAGAGCGGCTCTGTCCTCTCTGAAAGAGTAACCCACAAGGGTTCCTGTCTGTGGGGCCCCAAAGTTCCCTCATCTATTACCACCCCTCTGTGTCTCATCCAGAGATGTGTGAGGCACCCTGATTGTTCTTCTGCAGAAAATGGGGTGACCAGGAGCCCTCGGCTCTCTTGCCCGGGTACACAACCCACAACAGGAGAATTCTTCCTGGGATCCACTTTCAGCCACAGTGTAACCTCATGAAACCCTGTCCCCTGGCTTCATAATCACTGTCTGACAGCCCTCCAGCCAGTCCTGAGCTGGGGGCAGACACCGAAGGGGGTAGGCAAAGGGTGCAGGAAGATTCTAGCCTCCAGAACCCCACCTACGGTGTGCCAGTTGGGACATTCAGCTGAGTGAGTCTGTGGGGACAGCCTAGATGCTTACCTCAATGACAGGAAATGGGGTGACAAGTTTAAATCTTCCATGAGTAATTTTTCAGTCCAAGTGGGCTGCAGCTGGAACAGCTGAAGGATACTGCAGCCCCAAAGCAGGTGAGGACAGACCTTTTATGTTCTTCAAGTGGGACTGACTGCCTCAGAAGTATCTCCTACCCAGTTCCTGCCCCACCACAACACTCTTCTTCCTCAGCCAGGCTGTCATCAAGTCCAGATTTAGTCAAAATTAGAAATTCCTTTGTCCACCAGCCTGAAAGTGAGACTTCACTGCAGTTGGGCAAAAGTAAACAAATGGAAGGAAACAAAGCAACACACCCAAACTGTCCTCCAGGCTCCTGTCTGCTCTGTGTCTGTCCTGTTTCCTTCTGCTGCCAGTGGCATAGGCTGCCCCTCTCCACCTGGAAACCCAGAGCCAAGCCCACCCGGACAAGAAGCCTGTACTCCCATATGATTGCTCCTCTTCTGTGGGTCCCTTTATTTTCCAAACGGGACATCTGCACTGGGAAGTTCTTTCAGAGTTACGGAAGTGAGGGTGGGTCCCCCATCTTCTGAGGAGAACGCCTAGACTCCAGGCTCCTGAGTTGAACCTGAGTCTGCATCTCCCTGAGAAAGGCCTGACTCTCTCCATCAGACCTGGAGGCTTCTCCATGGGGAGAGATGGCACATGTCCCTCATCAGACTGGAACACTTCCCACGCTCCCTGTCTCTGTCAATGGAAGGGGGAAGCCCAGGGCCCCCTCCCTATGCAGAGAACAGAAACAGCAGGAAAGTGTTTGGGGGTACCCCAGAGACTGCTTGCAGTTGGGTCTCTCACACCTCTTTTGCACCAGTGGGCTCCTCCAGCTACGCAGGTTTTTGGGATCCACTCTCTCAGCCGTGGCCTCTGCTGTGGACCAGTGCTTTCCATCACTAGCTTAGCTGAGATCAGGTCAGATATATTCAGAGTTAATGTTTTACTGAGAAGTGAATGAATAATAAACGCTTGGCGCTGTCGTCATGAGCAGACTTGGGCCTAGACCTGAAGTGAGAGGAGCCTAGGCCTGTATACAGGCATCCCCATGTAGACAAGCTTGAGGGCTCCTGTTCCCCATCCTGTCTCAGGTGGGCCTCCTGAAGAAAGCATGCCTTTGCACGGTGTGTGTGGCTTGTCAGCCTTTCCCAAGAGCTGTTCCTTGCAATAGGGTTTGAGCTGCCGCTGTGGCCTGGTCTCACCTCAGCCTGAAGACTAGCTTTTCCAGTTTTGACACCAGCTTTCTCTGGGCCATCCTTCAACATACTGTTCCTCTGTTCTCCCTGGACTCAACTGCCCAGGCCAGGTCTCACCCTTTATTCACCACTCCAAGGACACAGATTTCCAAACCTGCCCCACAGAACTACAATAGAATTTACTATACCATCAATGGAATGATTTACTTATCGAGATGGTCACAGTGATAGTAAAGAAAACGGCCTTATTTGTGCATAAAAAGATATACATAAAAAACAAAACTTCTAAAAGGAAATGAAGACTGAAGATAAGCAAGGGGTGCCTTGCTCTGGCTCTCAGTGGCCCGGATGACTGCCACTGTTTGATCGCTTGCAGTCTTGGCCTGGTTCAGCACAGCCCACAGTTTCACCAGTTGTGGGCAAGTGTGGACCCGTGTGTACTGAGTATTTGAAAATTCCTTTGTGGAAGCTGAGGGGATGCAGCAATTTGGAGGTGGACTCACCCCAGGCCCTAAGTCTGGAAAAGATTCTGGTGCCTCGCTGAGCTCTCTCCAATATTTTGTCACTAGTTGACCACAAGTTGATTCTGACTCATGGTGGCCCCATGTGTGTAGAGAAAAAGTGCTCCACGGGGTTTTCAAGGCTGCAATCTTTCGGAAGCAGATAGCCAAGCCTTTCTTCCAGAGCACTTCTGGGTGAGTTTGAACCACCTTTTGACTAGTAGTTACACACTTAGTTGGTTGTGCCACCTGCACAGTCTCTCCCCCACGTGCTAAAAAACCTGCTGAGGACGAGTTGGTTCCCACTTACAGCTACCTTGTAGAACAGATTAGAACTGCCCCATAAGGTTTCCAAGGTTGCAAAGCATTAAGGAAGCAGACTGCCACATCTCTCTCCTGCTGACGGGCTACTGGTTTTCCACTGACCTTTGGGTTCACAGCTGAGCCTTCATTCCTAAACCACCTTGGTTGTTCTTCCTGACATCCCAAACCAATCAAACAGTTGTGGTCAGGTCGATTTCAACTCACAGCCACCGTACAGGGCAGAGTAAGCTGCCCCATAGTGTTTCCAAGAAGCAGCTGGTGGATTTGAACTGCTGACCTTTTGGTTAGCCGCCAAGCTCTTATCCAATGCACCATCAGGGCTCAAAAAATACACACCATAGACCGTAGGTTACAATTCTCAGTCTTTGAAACGCAACAAACCCCACATGTATACAGAAACTAAGATGGATGTTCCTTTTGAATTTTTGATTCCTATTTCTTGATTTGGGAGCTCCAGCTCTCCCTCCCCACCACCGTTTTGTTGGTTCCCAGGGCACAGATCTGAACTCCCTCTTGAAGGAACTGCTCAGGATCCCGCGTGGCCCACCGGGCTTCCAAGGGCCTCCAGCATCAGAGGAGCGAAAGGAGCAGCCTACCCTCCTCTCAGGAAGGAGTAGGGCGCCGGAGCTTTTGTGAGTCAGCTCTCGGAGGAGGGCCTCCAACTGCGGCAGCCCGCATTCTCAGTTTCAGGGGCCAGGCAGACAGCGCGTGTGGAAAGTTCCTCCTCTCGCCGTCAGAGGGCAGGCGGCCTCCGGAGGAGAGAAGAGACCCCGCCCCCATACTCGCAGTTTTGGGGGCTCCTCCCCAAGGAAGGCAAAGGACCTAAAGAGTGCTCTAGCTTCTAGGCTCCCTGCTGCTTCCCATGGAGCAGCTTAGACCTGGGCCTTGTGGCTGCAGGGGACACAGGGCACTTCCGACGTCTGGCGCCAGAATCCCTTCCATCCTCCAGAATCCCTTCCATCCTCCCCAGACATATTCTGTGGCTGAGGCTGCCTAGTCCTTGTTGGCAGAAAGTGTGGAGACCTGGGAACTGTCCGGATGGCACTGGGGGCTTAAGTTCAGCTGCAAAGGCTGGGCCTGGGGCAATGGGGAGGGAGCAACTGAGGTCCTTAATGGCCCTTTGACCTCTACGCTGGGTGTAAGCTCTCCGGCTGGAGCCTGTGTGAGGCTAGGGATCTGCTTGCTCCTTGGCATTTTGGCTGGGTGGGTGGATGGAGGTCCGGGGAGGATTACAATTGACCTGTCTGCTGGTGGCTGAGCACTGGCTTATCGGGAGCAGAGCACTGCCGCCAAGAGGCCCGGGTATCCCCTCCCAGCCACAGGCATCATTTCCTTGCCTGTCTTTGCCTTGTCCCAGCACATTAGAAGCCCCTCCTCTACTACACACTGTCACCCCCACCATGGCGCCTGGTCTCTAAGGCTGGCGGCCTCCCTGGTGCTTTGAGGACCGGCTCTGGGAAAGGAGAAAAGGGAGGCTCCAAAAGCCAACTGGACCTTTAGCTGTCACTGGAGATCTCCCTTACCTGTCCTTCTCCAGCCCTCTTTCCCAGGGCCCCCCAGACACACCTCAGTTGTTTCTGCCCTTTCCATTCCTTCCTCAAAAAACCCTCCCAGGTGTTACCTTGGGCTGCCAAGAAACCAGAAATATCCACAGCCAGATCTCTGAGCTGGAGGGAGAGAAGAGCCAGGGGCCCTCCCAAATGAAATTCCAAGGTCAAAGAAGCTCCACCTTCTCTTTTCTTCTCATCCGTGATGACTGGAGATGAATCTCAGTGAGAAATGGCTTTCTGAAGGATGAAGATGTACTCTGGAACATTCCCCATGTTAGCAATGCTGGTGAGGCAGGACCTTGGACCCCTGGCTCTGCTGGCCCCCAAGAGCTCAATCATAGTGGCTGATTTGATTAGGAGCCTTTCTTAGGGCCCACCTCCTACACCCTGCCAAGCCGCAATGCCCACACTGGCATTTCTGAGAGCCACGATCCCATCACTCTACTGGGGCTGTCGTTTTTGGCTCCTTTCACCCTCTCTGAGTTGGATCATTTCATACAGCGGTGCAAGGATACTCCCTGTACCTTATCCGGTGAGACCAAGCCAAGTATAGATTTGACAGAAAGATATAGATATGTTGGATGGATAATGGTTAAGGCATCCTATTTCATTCTTTTCCTGTTGAGAGAACACCTCGCCTCTGCACCACCCCACTGGACATAAGCCTGATGAGGGTACAGCGTTCTTACCAGTCACCCAGGGACACCTCTACTCTTCCTGGTCTCCTTCCAGGAGCTCAAGACCATGAACCCTCCAGGAACAAGTCTCCCCCTCTCCCACCATGGCAACATGGCAAGCACTCCCGTCATCCTTGCCTCCTCGTATATTCTTAGAGCGAGTCAATACGATTAATTTTACATGGGCATAATTTCCTGCTGTTGCTGCTTAGTCCTTCTCCCAGCCTTGCCCATCATCAGTGACATGATACAGCTTTTGGTTATACTGGTCAACCAAGATATTGATATTATTAATAATGGATATCTATATGCTGACCTTTGTCCACCCAACTGAATCACTCTGGGCTGGCTGTCACATTTCTTTAAGAGGTATTGATAAGCCCGTTACCGAAAGGGCATGCACAGTCTTAGGCGTGTACTTTTTGCTCACCTGCAAGCACCTCCTGTGAAAATCTGCCCTTCTTGAATGAAACAGTGTGTGTGCACATGTCAACATACAAGAGAATGTCTATATACTTGTGCTTGTGTGGTCAGTGGGTGTGTGTGCAACACTCAAGTGCGGGCATATGCGTGTCTATGTGAGTTTGTGCATCTATCTTAAACACAGGCCCTTTTAAAGCTGATCAAATAGTCAATTAGAGCATTATAGGGAGGTAGCAGAATCAGAGAGTTCCTACAAATACACTGTGATGTAGTGTTTGATCTTTGGATGCCTCTTGTCTCTCAGGACTTATGCGAGGAGGCTTGGCTTTATAAGGATATTATTAGGTTGATGCCTCATTCTCTCAATTTACCTGCCAGGCAGAAGACAGCTCTCACTGCTAGCAGTCTGGCCGGTACCAGCCACAGGGAGGTATACTGAAGGCCATGCTGCAGACTTGACATTGGGCATACTGCTCTGAGCCTCAGTTTGTTTATCTGTGCAGTGGCAGCAGTCAGTCTGGTTCTGCCTTCCTAAGGAGGCTTGGTGGTACAATGGCTAAGCTCTTGGCTGCTAACTGGAAAGTCACAGTTGGAAACATACCAGGAATTCCATAGAAGAAAAGACTCGGTGGCCTGCTTCTATAAAGATTACAGCCTAGGAAACTCTGTGGGGGCAGTTTTACTCTGTCATATAGGGTTCTCAAAGCCTAGCACATGGTAACTACAGCCTACCTAAGGCCTGAGAGGGCAGACTGACTCAAGTCAGCCTCTCTGCCTTCTGCATCAAAATTCCCTTTATCTGGATGTGCCACACACCTCGAGGTTTGGTTTAGTACACACTGGACAGTGGAATGGGGCCCACTGCCTGTTAGAAGTGCACGAGCTTGTGTAGTTTCATGGTGGAATGCTGCTCTGTGTGAGCGTGTGTGTGTAGGTGTGCACACACATCCATGCATGCACGTGCGTGCATAGGCGTATAGAACTCATTGCTACATTGCCAGGCAGCTGTTATCATTCCTACCTTCATGGACAGTGGTGTCAGCGACAGAAAGATGACACTGCCTCTATCAACCTAGTCTGCAGTGATCTGTCCTGTTTGGGTCCTGCTATGCTCACTTGTCAGGGGGCACCGTCACTTGCCCCTGTTAAGGGAAGCCAACTAGCTAGAGAGATCTTTTGGATCCTCAGACATAGTGTATGAATTAACCAGACATGGATTAATTAGGTGTGACTGCATCATTAAATTAGAATAATGAACAAACAGCCACGTATGGCATTCAAATATGCCTACAGTGACTCCAAGGGTTGCTTTCAAGTAAGTCACCTGTCACTTTATAGGTTTGGTTGTCCCTGGAGAGTGTGGCTCCTGTCATGTCTCGAGCAGCAGATTCTTTAGGCACCACCTACCCTAGGCAAGGCCTATCATTCAGTGGGTACCCAGACTCCACAACCAAATCCAAATAATGGCTTGAACATCATCTATGCACGCTTCAGCCGTGAGCATTTCTCAGAGTGAAATACGACAGTAGCACAGGTGCTCAAGAGACAGGAGGGAAAAGTTAAAAGGTGTGGGCAGCGGATGTGAAATGTATTGATCCCATAATATTTATGTGGATGTACACACAGTTGCTTGTGCATACATACACACATACACATACACACACTCTCTTTCTCACCCCTTTTATGTTTTCTTTAACTCTTTTTTTCCTCTATCAGCACTCCCCATTTCCACTGGATAGATTTGAAGGTGAACCAAGTCTTAGTTGCATAATTTTAGAAATCAGCTTCACTACAGCAGCCCCCTGTCCTAGGATGCCAACAACCCTCAAGTCGCCAACCGAGGAAGAGCAGTGGTGCAGCAAGAACTGTTTGTCTTTAACAAAGAGAAGGAAGTCAACAGCTAAGAGGGAAGAAAACGGAAAGCTAGCTGCCTCTGTGACATAGCCTAACGCATCAGGGGCTTTGTTAGTAAGATCTGTTAAGCACCTTGAAATCTTTGATCTGTAGCCGCTCTTAACAAAGGTGATAACTAATTAAAGCAGAATGTATTGCAATAAAGTAACATCACGGTCAGTTTATGCGCGGACCAGAGTCAGCCTTCCGAAGTCTCTGTCAATTAAACTCTTGTTGGAGGGCAGCTCATTATCAATTTTTTTCCCCTGGGCTTTGATCAATATTTTTGGCTATTCTGTTCGCACAGAACCAGGGCTATGTCTGTGTCCATGAGGACACCCATTTATTTACATCTTGTAGATGGCCACGTAGGATTTGTTCCTGAGCTGAGTTGAGCTGCTGGGAATCGCTCCGTGTGAGAGCCGCAGTCAGCTGGTGCTGGAGGGAGATACAAGGCAGGGTAAGAGAAACAGAAAGTGGAGCGAATGGAAGGGGAGAACTCTTGCAAATGTAGGTCCCTAAAACTCTACTCTTAGTAGGTCTCAGAAGTACCGGCATTTACCCCTGTGCTTCTTGTCAGCTCCTGGGCTCCTCTGAGCAGGGCTGGGGACTCTCCCTGGCTTTATATCCACAAGGGGTCCCAAGAAGCCTGGCCGGTAGAGATGAAGAAAGCTCCAGGGCAAGCACATCAACTCTGGAAGTACCTCTCACTCTTTTTCTATCCTTAATGTTATCTCTCTGCCCTGGCACCTTTGAACTGCACCCCTACAGCTTCTAGTGGAATAACTGGCTCCTGCTTCAAGCTCCACATTGGGGTTTGGGTGGGTATTTGAAATGTCAAGGAGAATAAGGAAAACAGAATGAGGAAAGATGGTGACAAAAGGGCTGCAGCTAAGCCAGGGGACACTGTTTCCCTCCCTGAGGCTATCTGGGCAGGACTCGATGCCTTCTGTGAGTGTTGGAGACACTGTGTATTTCATGGTATGCAGAAAAGGCAGAAGCAGAGCAGTGAATGTGCTTCTCTTGTTGGAGAGAACCCAAAAGGAGGGCAGTTGGGTCCCTGCCACACCCTGCTTAGGTTTAGGGAAAATGCATTGCTCTGCTTGGAGGGCCTAGCTTGACTGAGCTGTGTGTGTGTGTGTGTGTGTGTGTGTGTGTGTGTGTGTGTGTGTGTGTGTGTGTGTGTGTGTGAAAACTACAGGAGGGCTGGGATGCCAAGGGACAGCTGGTGTGATACAGAGTGCATAGAGGCAATTGTCTCTGGAGAGAGCCAGGTGGACCTGTCAGATTCTGGACAGAAGGTCATTTCCAAAACGAGGCAAGATAAGTAGAAGTGGTCACATCTTCAAAAGCTGTTGGGTGGGGGTGGGAATCTGGGGCAGCTAAACCACAGCATGCCTCTATACTGGAGGTTGGATCATCACTGACAAATTCAATCTCCGAGTTCCGAGGTGGAACATGTATGTAATAAGGAGAAAGCCGTCATGCTTCCCCGAGTGTTTTCTTTTCCCCATCACGCTCTCCCAGATCCTGCATATAGCTTTTCAGGATGAAACCTTCCACAGCACCACCTCCATACCACTTCCATTTGTCATCTCTTCTCTGCCGACACACATACACTCAAGTTTATACACACATGCTCACGTCCACACCCACAAACGCTGCAGTGTTTTCCCTTCCTCAACCTCTGGGACCCATTGACACACATGAGTTTTTTCACGCCCTCTAGCTATTCTTTGCACATCACGAGGGATTTCCCTTCCAAGTATAGGAGCTGCTGCAGTTTCTGCCACCATCAACCAGTGCCCCTAGCTTTCAGCTAGCATTTTGGCCCAACAACTTCCCGTTCTTTTTTCTGGTCTACAATGGTGGGCCTCATTCTCTGTTGCATCTCTCTCCTCTTTAGCATGTTCACTCCAAATTCTCTTCAGCTGAGACCTCTCCTGTGTCTCTTTGGAACCTGACCATCTTCTGACGACACAGAGGTGTGAACTGCGCAGTATTTTCCACAAGCCTGTCTGAGGCAACGAGACAGATTCTTTTTTCGGTCAAGGAGGTGGTCGCTTGGACATCTTCCCAGGAATCACTCAGAAGCCTCTCTCCCTTCTTCTATATAGTTTAAAATAATCAAGATATGCCGATGCTGATATAATAACAGTGATGGCCATATTCAAGTCACTGGAATGTGGGATCACTGGGCATCAGGAAAGGTCCTGGAAACTGGCTTTTTTAAAGAACTCGGAGAACTTTACAAATCGGTGGCACACATTTTTTGTAATGGTTTTCCTTTGAGTTGTTTTCAAAAGATGGTTTTATGCAAGAAAAGCTTTTCTTTTCTTTCTTCTTAAAATTTTGTTTTGTGTTTGAGAAGCTACAAACATTCAGCCAACTTGAGCAGGTGATGAAGAAAGTATGCCAAGGGGGTTCTTTCAGCCCAATCTAGAATTCTCATGACAGCTAAAGGGGGGAAGAGTGCTAACGTTTTCCTGTTGAATTGCAGTGAAATCTAGGCCAGCCTGGCTTCCACATGTGTGGGATGTGCTTAGTCATGCTTGCACATGGATGCGTCTGTGCACATGAGCATGTTAATTTATCTGTGTGTGTTGATTTTGAGGAAGTCTGTTTAAAAGAAAAATCAAATCATGCACAAGCAGCAAATAACTGCCAATCTCTTAAACAAGCCAACTGTTTCCCAATCATTTTTTTTTCTTTGCTTTTAAATAGAATACTTATCGACATCCAGAATTTGGAATTTTTGTTTTGCTTTGTTTTCTGGTGGCTATTGCTTTGCTTTAGTTTAATTTTGTAATAATTGCTATTGCTCATTTCCTTTGGTGAAACTTAATTTGTTTTAAATATTTTTCTGGTTTTCTTATTACACAGCTATCCCATTTTAGAAGAATGCAAATTGTTCTTCTAAAAACTCTAGCTGTGTACTCATTCTACTGGCTTCTTCCCATGGACAGAACTGAATTTTTACTTTTCTAAGTATTTTTTTAAAGTTTATTTTAATTGAACTGATGAGCAAGTTGATACTCTGATTTCACCGTCTCTTAGACTCGCTTGAAAGCAGAAATCAAGTAGAGCCTCACCAGCTTTAATTTACCTGTCTATAGGAAAAAAAAATCCACACTAGCCACCTTGGCTGAAGTTAAGGGGTGGAAACTCAACATTCTGAGAATCGCTACATCTTAAACACAAATATAAGGCATGACTTTATGAAGATGGCTTCAAAGCACCAAAATGTAGCCACAACACTTTCTTGTAGCTGTCCCCAAGTCAAGGGGTTTCAGGCATTTACTATGCAGGTACTGCTGAACTGTGAGGTTATGCATCTAGTGGTGAGTATAATTTTGAAATGATACACTCTTCAGAGTTAATTTCACCAAGGGTTTCATTACTGCATCCCTGTTCTCCATCCAAATGTTGTGTCAAAGTATGAGGGGCTAAAGTCCCTGAAGCTGTGGCTCCTGGGTTGGGTGCCCCCCTGCCCCAGCCCCAGCTGTTGGTAGAGCAGAATTTCCTCCGTGGAACAGGGCAAATTTCAATGCAGAGTGGTTACTCAGGCGCAGATCTCTTCAGACTGGATAACAAGAAGACTGTGATGTGTACTTGGCTGTTTAGATTAAAATGCATCACAGGCTCCAGGAACAAGCACACATCAGTAGTAAAGGCTGTTTAAACCTTTGGGGACAGCCCTATGTTTAGATTACATTAATTCATAAATATTATACTAAATACCACTTAAATTGGACTTAAATGACTTCAAAGATAATGCATTTTAATATGGCTGTCCAGAGAGCACTAGTCTTTATGTTTCCTAGTAACTCAGTCTATGCTGCCTCCCATCCTGCTTAGACAAGACCAAAGTTATAAATGGATTGCTGACTTGCTCATGTGTGATCCACTGACTATATGTGTGTTAGCCGGCACTGCAATGTATGTGTATACATGTATCTGTGGTTACTGCCTCTGTTTGTTCTCCAGGAAATAAAAAGAAAACAGAAATAAATAAGAAGTGAGAAAAGGGAATATTCAGACTAATGGGTGACTGTTTCTCTTCTCCAAGGGAGAAAAAGTCTACAAGAAGGAGTAACATTGGCCCTCGGCTCACTTTTGCTGCTGCCCTGAGGGCTTGCTTCTCTGTCTTTAATCAATAGTACAACACCTTTCTCTTTGGAGGTTCAAAAAGCAATGTTTCCCAAGGTGCTTCTAACTGGGGGAGACAAGAAGCCTCTGAGTTAGCCAGGAGAGTTTGTATTAACTGGGTTTTCTTCTTTGAGTGTTTCTTTGAATTTTAATTTTGGGCCTATATTTTTGCTGCGTAGCACCCAGACCCACCCCCAAATTGTTTTCTAGTCTCCAGAGAGTGAATTTACCTTTACACTAATTATCTCAGTCCATTGATGCTATTCACTGTCTCCCAAGCCCAACATCCTTTCTCTGATATGGCTGGATTTGCTTCACAACATTCACTCATTCCCTCCTCCACAGGCTCCCAATTTGACTGGAGTAATTGCCTTTTAAGGTTCACTCTACGCATGGCAGGTATTCTATCAACCCTTAGAACTACTTCCTATTTTAGTTACCTGAAATGGCAGATGGCCAACAAATGGAAACCCATCTGGAATCTCATGCATTTAATTTAATTTCTACTTATTTCCCTTTCCTCCTTTCTTCTTTCTCTTCTTGTTTTAAACCAAGAACATACATATTCCATTTGCACTGGAAGCCGATTTTATTCTAGCATAGTTTTCATCTCAATTGTATCTCAACATGATTCATTAGAAGTTAAAAACTCAAGAAAAGCTGATTAAGAGCCACAGATATACCCTGAAATCAGGCTTAACAATGGCATGTTTTTGTCCCAAGTCTCATGTTGTTAATTTAGAAATAGGAAAAATCTAGAAGCCAAACACAACCCTTACTCCTCAAGCCTCATCATGATTTTTCACTTAGCAGTAATTAATCACCAATGGCAAGCAAGTAATTTCTTAAGGTGGCCAGAGGCTTATTTTATCAGGATTAGCTAATAAATCAGGCAGCATTACTGAAGGAGGAGTTCAAACTCTTCTCGGACTGAATAAACCAGACCTTGGAAACTGGCTCATTTATTCAGCTCTCCAGGAGCTTCCAGGCACTGTTAGGGACACTGTGGCCCAGTCTTGCTCTATAAAAATCAGAGGAATGGAGAGGGAAGAAGTTTTACAGGAGAAATATATGCTTAGGTTCGAAGGGTGAGCTGCGACAACCAGGCACCCAGGATGCAGGAACCAACAGGCCTGCATGCCACTAACTGAGCCAGTTTAGGGAAAGATTTATTTAGAAAATGAAGTTTTGCTTTCCTAGGAATTCTTACCAGGTATATACGTGCGTGTCTATGCCTGTATCATAACATTCTCTACTTTTCTGATGCAGATAATAATTCTACTCCTTTGTTATAATATGAGAGTCCAAATTACACCAGAAGCAAAGTAATAATATAAGCAAAGAATTTTGAAAAGAAACCAAAGAATATTTTTAAAGTTTATCTGTATTTGAAATAAAGAAACAAATTTCTCTAATTCAGATCCCATATAAAAACCGTTCTTCACAACTGGTTTTTTTTTTTTTTTTTTTTGCTTCCAGTGGGTTGTGATTTTTTTAAACTTTTGAATCTTAAACGACCATAAGAATTGATTACTGAGATAAGTCAAAGACTTCTTCTCTTATGCCTTTTCATTTTATTATTACTGTTTCTAAAACTGGGCACATATTAGAATGAGAAAGGCTTGATACAAACCTTGATTAGCTTCTAGGGATACTGGCTAGAAAAGGGAAAACTATAAAGATATGGTTGACTTGAGAGGGAGGGGGGAAAGGAAAAGAAACAAATAGTATTTGGAAGACTGTTTCCCCATTCCACCTCTCCAATCTCTTCTGAACAGACAGACATTTTGAATAAAGGTTGGTTTCTCTCTCCATTACAGCCCCCACCCTCACCCCACCCTAGCAAACCTAGTATATTTCCATTCTGTTGTGTTTTTGTGTTACTCAACATGCCATTAACTTTAAGATTTACTCCTCAGCAGGCAAGCTGGAAGATGCTAAAGCCAATAAAAACTGCTCGCTGGGACTCCAACTATGAAGAGTTTTGAGCTCTGTTTAGTATTCGGATGAAGGGAGGGCTGTAGATGAGGGAGGTTGTGATAGTGAAAACCGCTGCTGCTTATAAAGCCAGCCAGCTCCCTGCTCTGCACCTAATGTGCTGGAGGATCAGCTCTGTTCATAGCCCATTTGTGGCCAAGGATGAGGCTGCTCTGTGTGTATGTGTGTTTGTGTGCGCGCGCGTGTGTTTCATCTTTAAAACCACCAGCTCTAACACAGCGTCTTCGGCGGCTCTCCACGCTACTGTTTATTAAAAAACGGAATATCCATACACATCCTCTACAACTTCCTTAGCCCAGTGTTCCTTTCATGCCTGGCGATCAATCTCTCTCAGAAAGCATTTAACTTGCCCACACAGCTCCAGCACCGATTAATCCCCGCTGCACATCCTATACATTACTGTTAGGAGCTGAGCACTGGGCTAATTTCGTCACCCACCAGCCACCCACACACGTTCTACAACTGAACACGTTTGGGGCTCTGCCTTAAAGATAATAAAACAGGCAGGCTGCAGACAATTCCCATGATCACTTTCCTAAAAAGTTGCTGGGTTTTAATTCTTTGATTATTCTGATTCCCCCCCTCCCCCAAGCACTCAGCATCAATGATTGCCTCAGGAGAGACAAATAAGGTACTATAAAGCTCTCTGCATGGTGAGTTTGGGATAAATTAAAGAATACCCTTCAAAATGCATATCTTGCACACATAGATTCTTTTTCAAAGACCAGATTTTCTGGAAAGTGGACCAGCCGGCTTCCCTGATCCCCACTCCACCCAGGGGATGGCTGGTTCCTTGATAATTCTTGCTTTAGGTTTTGTCACTCCTTGCTTCAAACAGTCCTGCCTACCCTTCCCCCTCCCCCCATCAGCACAACCAGATGATTGAGGCACACAGCTTGAAAGGGAGAGTTTACTGTTAAATTGATAGCGAAATAAAAATTTCCCGTTGAATTTGTCACCTCTCTCCCTTTTAGACGGCTGTGCTCCCGCTACTCTGGCCCAGAGCTGAGGCGGAGACTATCTCCACTTAGTATTTTCAGCACCACGGCGATGGACAGCACCCTCGCTCCCTGGCCCGCCAAGCGCCAGCCAGTCCGCTCAGCGTCCCGGGCTCTGTCGGTGTAGCGGTCCCCACGCCAGTGTTTCAAGTCGCTATCTCAACAAAATCCAAGTCCAGTTTCTTCTAGATCCTCTTTCTCTCTCTCCCTTCATCTTATGCACCCACTGCTCTCTCCACGACACTGCTCCCATTAGCTCTGCGCCCAAAACACAGCCTTGCCCCAGTGAGCAGCTCCACACGCACCCCAGCCCAGGGCTCCGCTGCCCGCGCGCCTCCCTCCTCGGCGCCCGCCTGAGGCTCCCTCTCGCGCGGTCTCCCGCTCCTTTGACGCGGGCCGGCCAGCCCGCCAGCCCGTTCCTTCTCCTCGGCAAAGTTGGGTGGGAAAGGTGTACTCACCTTTGTGCATGCCTGTGAACCTGTCCTTCAGGACCGTGAGCTCGTAGATCTTGCCGAACTCCTCAAAGAGGGGCTTGAGGTCCTTCTCATCCAGGTTGCGGGGGATCTGCCCAATGAACAGCTTGATGGCATCGTGGTCCTTCATGGGAATGGTCGACGGGTTCCCCGGGCTGTGGCTTAATCCGTTCATGTGCCCGGCGCTGCCCGGGCTGCTGCCGAGCCCGTTGGTACTGAGGCTCGCGTTGTCAGCCTGTCCGTTTGCTAACGTGGCCATCTTTATATACATAGAGAAAATCTTCTTTCCTTTTATTCTTTCTCGCTCGCACTCTCTCGCTCCTCTCCCTCGCTCGCTCGCGCTCACACACGCACACGCATACACACACTCGGGTTCTCTCCCCCTCGGTTTCTCTACACCTCGCTCTCCTCTCTCTCTCTGCTCTCTCTTTCTCCTCTCTTCTCTCGCTCGCGCTCGCGCTCTCTCTCCTCTCCACCCCCCCCTTCTCCCTCTCTCTCCCTTTCTCTCTCTCTCTCTCTCTTCCTAGGTCTGATCTGATTTTTTTTTACATTGAACAGACAGGATCTCTGTCCTTTCCGTTTAAACAGGCTGGACCGGTTCAAGTTCCCAGCCAGACCAGGGGTGGGGGAGGCGAGCGCGAGCGCGCGGAGGCGGGGGTCGCGGGGCCGCAAGAGGGCGCGACGGGGGGCTCCCACGCGGCGGCGGGCGGCGGGCGGCGGCCGGGGGCAGGGCGGGCGTGGGGCGGCGCCGGCCCGCCGTGCCTCCCCCGTCGGCGGCCCCACCGCTCCGCGGTGGTATGGTCCGAGACGGCCCCCGGCTATAAATAGCGCCAGGCGCATGGCTCTTCGGGAGGCGCTGAGACTCCGGGCCCGGCGGCCGCGGGGAGCGGGTGCCTGTTAGGAACCGGGCTGCCGGCCTCCTCTCTTTGCCTTTCAGGGGTTCTTTTTGCAATAGCAGCAGGTGCAGCTTTTTGTATTTTTAAAATAGTGATTTTCCTTTTTGTGTGGGGATGGCGGGGGGCGTTCTCCGCCAAGCCGCGTTCTATCTGGGCGCCGAGCGGGCGAAGCCCAGGCAGGGAAGGCGGGCGGGGCGGCGGCGCAGGCGGCGGTGGAGGTGGAAGGGGCGCGTTGCTCTCCCATCTGGCTCCACTTATTTATTTGTTTAGACTCGAAAACGCGAGCGGGTTTGGAGGGAGTTCGCCCAGAGATCCCAGTGCGCATTGATCAGTGTCGGGAGAAAGAAAAGCAACATAAATATATATTATGTGGATAAATCTATAGACAAGAGCTCTCACTCGCTCTCTCTCTCTCTTTCTGCCTTTTCCCTCCTCGCATCCCCAACCTGCCAGCCAGCCCAGCCCCAAATCATCGCCTTCCCTCCCGGCAGCCACTGCCACACCAGCCACCTGGGAGGACCGGGTTGGGGAGCCGCCGGGCCGCGTCGGGGGCAGGTGGAAGAGGGGGGGGAACTGGGCGTTGAACTGCGGGGCGCGACCCTAGCCCCAGCCCGCCCGTCGAGACGGGAGGTGGGTGCTTCCGTCTCGGCCGACCTCCCCCGCCCAGGAGCGCGGCGGCAGGGCCAGCCGGCCGGCGGCGGGAAGGGAGGGCGGGCTCGGGAGGAAGGCTGGAGCCGGGCGCCGCGCCCGCCGTGGAAGGAGGAAGGCGCAGGGCGCGGTGGCCGGAGAGCCAGCGCGGGAGACCGGCTTGTTTTTGCTTTACTGGTTCAAATTGATATATATTTTTTTTCCTTCTTAATCCAACACCCAAGAAATAAAGACCCTGAATCTTCATCCGGGCTGCGATCGGACCCGGACTTGCGCGGTGTGCGCTGTCCCCGCGGGGTGCGTTGGCGGCGTCCAGGGCCCCAGAGGTGCGAGGCAGGGAATCGCGTCGGCTGGCTAGAGCCCAGGGTCCCGCCGCCTTGTTCGGACTTCGCCGGGTTCCCTGCCAGGCCCTCCGGGGCCGAAACAACTCTGCGCTGGAGAGGGAGTGGCCGGCGCGGGAGCCAGTGAAAGCTGATGGGCAACTTGGGATGGGGAAGGCAATTTTCATTTTAATGGCATTTATTTCCTTCCTAGCATTTCCCACATTTGCTTTTCCAGGGCGACCTCTTCTCTGGCTTCAGAAGCCGAGCAAATAAAATAACGCACCCGCTCCCCAGCTGGCTGCCCGGCTGGAAGCCAGTGTGGCGGGCAGGGCTGCTGGTCCATCCTGGCCGGCCCCACCAGCCACTTTCAGGGGTTCAAGGTTTCTCTTTCTTGTCCCCGGATTACATTACGTTCGTAGACGATGTTTACGATTTTATTTAAACAAACGGAACCCCAGATGCCTGAAAACCTAGGCCAAACCCCTTTGGTAAAATCACAACAGGAGCTCTTCTGACGGAGGCAGCGCGGAGGAGGCCCGAGGTTCGCAGCCCCAGGCCTGAGCCTGCCCGGGAAACCACTCCCAGAAGATCCAGGGCCCAAACCAAACAGCAAGTACTATTCTGGGAACTGCGGAACTTCATCCTTTCCTTTTAGCTTCTCCTGCCTTGGCTTGATGGAGTCATGTGTAAGTATAATTGATTCATAACTCGGTTTCATGGGCTTACATTATCAAGTATTACATGATGGTCTAAGAATCACCCAAGTTGATGGAATCGAACAGAAACTCACACCTAGAGTCCCTCTGCGTGTGGTGTGTGGCTGGTGTGTCTGTGAAGGGCTGTAATACGGGTCCCATGCCCCTGGTAGGCAAAAGGGAGCTTGCTTTGTGGATCGGAGGTGTATCTGTCTTGACTGGATTGGAGCTTGTGTGGACGCAGTGTGGACGTGCCCAGACCCTGTTTGTATCCACATTCTTTGTGCATGTATGTGCGTGCACGCGCGTGCACGTGCGAAAGTGCCCATCTACTGAGACCCCACCAGCACACATCAGCAAAGACCAGTAACTTTGTACAAAATGACCTCAAATATCATCCTGTGGCCCTGGTGCTTGGCTCCTAGGATACTACAGCTGAGAGGAATGTATTTTCTTCCGTAACAGGGGAGTTAAAAAGGGTAGTTCCTACTTGAGGTCTCTTTGCGTACGCTATGGCCTCCCCTTGAAAACAAGAACAAAACAAAAGCAAAAAAAAAAAAAAAAAAAAAACCGACAAAAGCAAAGTGAAGGGAGTGAGTCAGGGGAGTGGGGACAACAGGGGACTGGGCCAGTGAAAGGCAGCTGCGGTTCACCCTCTGCTGCTTCCTGCCACCCCTCCAGCCACTCCCATGTCCCAGTAAATTATTTATAGTTGTTTAATTATTCACATTAGTGTTAATAATAATAGTCAATAAATGAAAGCAGTCCCTGGGCAGGAGTGACTGGGGGAATTGGGGTTGACACTCCTCCACAGAGTGTCAACTGCCTCTGCTTATCTGCTCTCTGCACCCAAATCCCTGCCTGTGTGTCTTCACATGTGGACCCACAGCTGCATAGAAAACTCCTTGTCCCTTAGGGAGAGTCCTCACTCTTCCCTGTTTCCCACCTGATGATGGCTGATTCTAGATTTGGGCTATATCTCCTTACAGGCTGGCAGGTCTCTCACTGCTTAGCTTTCTGGCAGGGGTATGGTGACATGTCACCCCTACCCCAGCTTGCTGGGGCAGCGGCAGCTGGGACACTGGGCCCCATTATTACTAAGCTACCTTGTGTAAACAGCAGCAGAAGCAGCCTAGCCAAGGCATTGATCTCTTAAAGGCACAGAGCTGCATCACCGATGCTCCCACTTCTTTGCCACTGCTAGAGTGCTGGGGATAAAATAACACAGACTGGTGTCTTGAATGCTGTACAGGAGCAGGACCCCTGAGAAAATAGTACGGAGCATGATTAAATTGCCTTTTGGTATTCTTGCCCTTGATATTGTAGGCAGACTTGAGTAAAAAAAATTTTTTTTCATCTTAGATCATCAAAGAGAAATGTAATTAAGGAGAGACAGGGGCAAAGTGTTACTTGCTGTGACATTTACACAGATTTAAAACTTTTTCTCCAAGTGCCACTTCATAGCCACAATTATTCCATCCACAAAGAGTAGAAAAGGCCAGCAAACGGAAGAGGGAGACGGGAACTATGGCTCTTATCTTCTCTCTGGGTTTAGGGTTACATTTTGCTGCTGATTCGTCTTTGGGGGGCAGGAAGACCCATATATCTTGAATCAGAGAGTTAGGTTTTAAGGACTTGCCAATGCTCCTGTCCATTGCTTATTCTTGCTCCTTCTTTTTGAGGTGGAAGCCCTCCTTGTGCTCGTCTTCTCTCCCTGTGGTACCAACTGAGCCACATGGCCCAACCCTGGCCATGGCTACTTACCCTCAGACCTGCTCTGGTTTTCCTGCTTTTGAATCTTTTCTCCCCATTGTGAACTTGTGGAGGGCAGAGACCCTGTAATCTGTCCCCTCCACCTCCTCCTCCTCTTATTCCTCCTCCTCCTTCTCCTCCTGGCCAATCCCACCCAAACACATATCAGCACAAAGCAGATGCTTAGGATGGAGTTTATAGACATCAATGTCTGGAGGGGTAGGGGAGACCAACAATGTATTGATTTATCTGGACCCCATCCTTGGGGCCCACAGTCACAGGCTATTCCCAGAAGGGAATTCAGGGTGGGGGTGAGAGCCTGGCCCCAAGCACACACACACACACACACACAGCCATCCAGTCCTTCTGAATCTGCAGAGAAAAGGCCTATGAAAAACTCACTGTCTAGGTGGGAGACCCAAGCCCCAGAACAGCAAAGGGCAATGTACGGTTAAGTGTCTTCTGAGTCTCAGGAGCTCCTTATATGATAAATCAGAACACTTGATGGTAGATGTGGTGGTCAGGGATGGAGAAGTAGCATTGAGAAGTGTGGAGGAGGATCAGAGAGTGTTAGATTGTCAGACAGCCAGGTGATGGCCTAGACTCTGGATGAGGAGAGAGAGAAGCAGCTGGTTCTCCAAGGTTACGTCGAGGCATAGGTGAAAACCAAGCTACAAGCTGTGGTGCGTGTGGAAATCCTTTTACAGAGGAGGCCTCTAGTAGTCTTCAGAGGGACTTCAGAGGGACTGTCTCCTCTGCTCAGGCCTGCAGAGGGCAGTGAAAGGAAGTAGGGGAGGGGACACACTTGCTCTCTGTAGGGAGCCTGTGTCCTTATTTGGGCAAAGAAAACTGCCAGTTAAGCACCCAAGGGTCTAACCCATGTGATGGACAGGGAGAAAGGTACAGACTTTGAGTGCCATGATCCCTAGAGAAGATGGGAGCCCTGATCTGGGGGAAGACAACAGTTGTCTTGGAAGATGAGGGGAGGAGGAGCTTTTCAGGTAGGGGCAGTGGCTGAAGATACCAGGCCAACACTGAACAATCGATCGCTCTGGGGTCTGGTGCAAGGTGGTGTCTAGATGGGATTCCTGTGTGAAGATAGCTTGGTTGGGCAACACAGGACCTTGAAAGAGCCTCAGAAATCTGCATGTGGTCTTTCCCGGGAGTCCAGATTAATTTGGGAAGATTGACTGTTATTAAGAGCAATGATCAGGGTGGGAAAGAGAGAGATAGGAGAGCTATCCCCCACCTTCTCTTAGTTAATGTTAGTAGTCTCCTGTCACCCACCCTAGACAGCTGACTGGCTGGGGCAGGGGTGCAAACCCACCATACAGAGACAGGAGGGAGGATGCTCTGTGTTTCAGAAACCAGAAGCTCCCCAGAAAGGACTGTGCTGTCTCCAGGGGCTCAGAAATTACCAGGGCTGGCAGGAGAGAGGGCTTCTGGGCTTTTTTTCATGCTAGCTGAGCTCCAGGAATGCACCGCCATGATCTTGTGGGCACTCCTCCAGGCCTGGGCACTGGTGGGAATGCTTTAGGGTGACTGGGCCTGGGACAGCATGGATGTGCCCTTCATGCGCTTGCTTCTGCTTCGCTGGGACTTTGCCTCATCTCCCCCTCCTCCACCCCAGGACAAGCAGGACATTGAAAGGGAATGGAAGAGGCAGGATAAGGGGATAAGTCAAAGTCAGGGACATCCCACATAGGACTGGGGAGAACTAGGACTCTGGGTGTTGTCTGTATTCTGACCTAAGCTTTGTTCTCTGTCCAACAAATTGGGACCTTTTCTCCCACCTTCTTTCCTTCTTCACGTCATGTCCAAGAAGTTGAGACAGTGGCGTATCTGTGAGGCTCGCGTAATAGTTCTCTAGTAAAAAATATGTTAAGATAAGAGAGTGGGTGTTGCGGTTCAGAAAGGCCTACAAGAATATAGGCAGGTTTGATTAACTTATTCATACAAAAGGGCTAGGACCCCTCGTGGCAGTTGCTGAGTCAGTTCCCACTCATGGTGACCCCCTGTGTTACATGGTAGAATTGCTCTTCAGGGTTTTCTTTGCTGTAATCTTAATGGAAATAGATAGCCAGGCCTTTTCTTCCACATACCGTTAGATGGGTTCCAATCACCAACTTTTAGGTAAACATCCTCCCCCCACAGATAACAGGTTCCATGATTTAAAAAGATGCCCATGTTAGGAGTTTTCAGGACAAAAGAAACAGGTGTTCACAATTGCATTTGGATGAGGCTGGCAGTGGGTAGTAGTTGGAGTCTGTGCTCTGGAGCTAGACTTCTTCAGTTCAAGTCCTGCCTTCCCCACTTAGGAGCTGTGTGACCTTGGGCAGGCTGTTTAACTTTTTTGTGGTTCCATTTCCTCATTTGTAAAACAGGAGAAATAGAACCCACCCCATAGAGCTGTTTCTAGGATTAAATGAGTAAATGCGGGTAAAGTGCTTAGATCAATGTTTAACCAGCCAATATTATTGGAGCATCACTAACAGGCCACTGGGGAAGTGTTTTTAGGACTGAAGGGCTTGCGGAAGCCCCTCCCACAACTGCAGAGGAGGAGGGGCAGCCCCCTTGGGTTGGGATGAGACTGATGCCCTGAACCCGCACGAAGTGAGGATCCTTCGACACTGCTGGACGGCTTCTTGGGGTGCTCCTGGGGAAGTGGGGCATAGGAAAAGGCGGTGTCTGCATCAGAGCTCTTCTGGGGGCCTGCCTTGTGTGCCTGGCTGCCAGCACTCTGTCCCTTTCTTCTTACCTGAGAGGTGTTGCTATAGCAAGTCCTTTTAATTGTGATGTTTTCCTAATTAGTTTTTAATTATGTTAATTTATTGTACATGAGCCCTGAGGTTTTCAGACACTGGGCTCACTTTAGAAACTGAAATAGTAAGTTGTATTTATTACACACACAATGCCATGAGTAAGTGTCACTTTGATGGGGCAGTGATTTCCCTGAGAACACCACTGAATCTACAGCTTTTGCTTGGACTCTAATCCTAACTCTCTTCCCAGGCTCTGCTAGTCCAGTGTACTCTCCTTCGGATAATACCGGGCTGAAAACTCCTTGTCCACAGGCTGTGCAGGTGTCACAGAAGATTGTGGGGTTGGGGCCTCAACTGGCTGGGGCCTCAGGAAGAAGAGACTTCATGACACTGACACCAGGCCAGATCTTCTAAGGGTTGTTATCCGGAAACCTCTGATTTGCTCACCTGAGTGGACTCCCCCTACTTGCTCACCCCAAAACTGGTACTGATAAGAGTTTAAGGAGGAGGCTGAAGCAACAGAACTGGGGAAGAAGGAGGGAGAGGCTGTCCATGAGGATGGAGTGGTAAGAGTAGTCTAGTAAGGCACTGAAGGCTGTGGAAGGATGTTGGCTTGGGTTCCAAGAGTTGCCGGTGGTTACTGGGGCTTGCAGCTGAATTGGCCTATAAAAAGGGTGCTCCGTGGCCTGCTGCTGACTGACTGATAACATGAAACATGCCAGCACATGCTGCAAGAATGGAGCAAGGAATAAAACTGAAAACCAAACCTATTGCAGTTGAGTTGATTTTGACTCAGAGAAACCATATAGAACAGAGTAGAACTGCCCGATAGAGTTTCCAAGGAGTGTCTGATAGATTCAAAGTATTGATCATTTGGTTAGCAGCTGTAGCTTTTATCCACTATGCCAACAGGGTTTCCAGGTACAAGGAAGGTGCCTCGGAACTTAGGAAGAATGGGCAAGAAGGGAGAAATCCACAGTGTCCTACCCCCTACCCCCTGCTACCTGCCTGAGGAGGAGAAGCACCTGTATCGGGCCTTAAAACAATTGACATCTTCTGAAGATCATTTCTTCTTTCAAAGAATGCAGATTTGCCCCTGTTGTTACTAGCTGTCACAGAGTCATGTGGACTGTGTGCGTGCAATAGCTGGTCAATGAAAAAGGAAGACCTGAGAAGAATTGATGCATGTGAATTACCGTGCCGGTGAAGAATACTGACTATACCGTGGGCCACCAGGAGAATGAACAGTTCTGTCTGTTTGGAAGTGTAAGTAAAATGACCCTCAGTAGTGAGGCTGGTGAGACTTCCTCTTGATTACTTTGGACATGTTACTGGGGGGAATAATTGCTGGAGAAGGACATCATGTTTGGTAGAGGATCAATGACAGGGACACAGTGGCTGTAACAATGGGCTTACACATACCCACTGTCGTCAGGATGCGATGGGACTGGGCAATATTTTGTTCTGTTATACGTGCGATACTTAGGAGCCAGAGCCAGCTCGATGAGTCAACAGTGCAGTGTACGTGTACAACAAGATCCCGCTGTTGGAATCCATAGGGTTTACAATGACTGATATTTTGGAAAGTAAATTGCCAGACCTTTCTTGCTAACTTTGTCTTCATCTGGAAGTGTTGCTGAAACCTGGTTAGCATCATATAAACCTCTACTGACAGATAAATGCTGGCTGTGTATGAGGCATTGGCCAGGAATCAAACCTTAGTCTCCCACATGGAGGGGAAAGATTCTACCACTGAGTCGCCCTGCCCCCTTGCTCTCACCAGGAGTATTTAAAATGAAAGGCAATGAGTTTTAAAGAAAGTACACCCTCTGCCCCTGTAAATTATTTCCAGATGGCAGTCTTCTTGCACTTCTTGCATTAAGTTTAAAGTCTTCAGAATTGTATATGTAAAGTTATACATATAAATTCTGGTATGTTTTTAAACAGACATTAAATTTTGTTCAAAGAGTAAAAGCTGAAGAAATACAGTCTGCAAATACAATTGAGCATTTATTGCTTAGAAATTTGTATAAAAGACTTAAGCTACTATATGTCTGTCTATCCACCTATCAGACCCCAGGTGGCTAAGTGGTTAAGAACTTGGCTGCTAAACAGAAGGTCAGCAGTTTAAATCCACTAGCCACACCTCAGAAATCCTATGGCTTCTACTCTGTCCTGTGGGTTGGTGTGGGTCAGAATTGACTCAACCACAAGGGGTTTGGTTTTGGTATCTATGCATGCATGTATCTGTCAACTTACGTATATTGAAAGAGTGTGCTTGAAGAGTTTGAACTTTATCGTCAAATCTTTAACTTATCAGCTGGTGACCTACAGGGACTCATGCTGTCAGAGCCACAGTTTCCTCATCTGAAACGTGGGGTTAGTAGTACTTCATACAATTGTTGTGAAGATGAAAAGAGATAATATGTACTTAATACCTGCCACTTAGTAGGTGCTTCCTAAGTGTTAGCTGTGATTCTAAGTGTACCCATTAAACAGCAAACTGCATCTCTCCTTTTCAGGTAACAATGTGAAATGTGGCAGAAAATAACCTTTGAACAGGTGTGACAGAGCATATGGAGATTTTCTGAGGAGGAGGAAAATTAAGGCTTTCTCCTCTGGTGTTTCAGTGTTGGTGGACACATGAGAGGGATACACAGGGATCCCAGTCCCCACCCCTTTCACTTTGGAGCAAATGGATGACATTTCCAGTAATGCATGCAAAGTGGCGGGAGGGGGTCTAGGGTGAAGAAGCCCATGTCAGGGAGCGGGCCCACAAGTTTCTTCTTACATGGCTGCTCAGTGATGCTCACCTGTGTTCAGGTGTTGAGAGAGTCACACACTGCAGCACACACCTAGAAACCCCTACCCGTGTTGAGGCCAGCCTCTATCATCCCTCCACACACAAACCCATAGGAGGCTCCCATGCAGATCTTCGTGCCCCTGGAGGTGGGCAAGCTGCTGTGACTCACTCCCTGGCTCCATGCCCTTTTGCTGAGTCACAATGTAATTGATCCCTCCTGAGCCAGGTTTCTGCTCTAATGTGACCCAAAGCAGGGTCATCGGACCAGGCTGAGTCTAGATCAGGGCTAGGTGGCTTGGTTGAAGAAAGTTGTTTCTGGGAAAAACAGGCAGGGTAGCAAGACCTGAGGATGGCACTTAGCCTCTTAAATGAGTTTCCTGGATGTCTGTGAGCTGCTGTGATTGGAGGGAGGAGGAGCAGGCCCACCATTCACCGATGTATATATATATTTCATGTTGGCACCTGTCGGTGTCCCTCTCAGGGTTGGGCTGTCCCAGTAAAAGGTAAATAATGAAAGGAGTGGTTTGGTCTCTGGGAATCTTCTGTGAAGATGCTCATGGTCTTTGCGATTCTAGAATGGGGGATGCTTTATCCTTATTTTCAAACCTGAGTTTCAGGCTTGGAGGAGCTAAGGTCAAGATGCAGGCAGAGGAAGAGGTTGGGGACATATAAAGGCATGTGTATTGTACATCATACAAGGGCAGTGTCCCCTCTTGGGGCTCAGCCCCATTAGATCTGGAGTCTTACAGGACCAGCCCAAACTTGCCAGGTTTCCTTAAGCTACCCGCTCCCCTTCTCTAGACCTCCTCTACTGGTTTGTGTGATGGGGACGGTTCTCCTTGCTCTGTACACCTTGCAGGCAGGGTGAGGACCACAGGCAAAGACAGAATTGCTTCTCTGAGTACAGGGTGCTGATACTGTAAATCAACTTCTCTCCCACCCACCCTGTCCTCTGTGTGGCTCCCTGGCATCAGAGCAGCCTCAGGAACTATGAGAGTGGCCTGGATCTCACATCCATCCTCTTCCTCCTGATTATTTCTCCCAGTCACACTTAATAGCTGCCTGGCTTTTGGCGGCAGCCCGGTATATTATAACCTGCAATTATTGTCCACTTAAGCTGTCCCTAGGGCCTTGTCTGTTGCTGCCGCCTAGGCCCACACTGCCGGTCTGCTGATTTTCCTGTTAGATTCATGGCCAATGAGAAGAAGGCCTCTGACAGGGCTGGACTGACAGCGTGCTGTCTTCTCTCTCCACCTTCCAGGGCATCATCCTGAGATGGGACCTCAGAGCTGCCTCCTGCAGCCACACATCAGACAAGAGACGCCGCCTTTCTGGGCTCCAGCCCTTGCCTGCATGCCACCCACCCATCCTCAGCTCCTTGCTCCTGTAGACACAGCACCTCATTTCAGTCTCCAGCCTGTGTTCATTCTCTACCTGGTCCTTCTCGGTTTCTATCTGTTGCTGTCACTTGCTGTTGAGTTGACTCCTGACTTGACGCTGATCCCATGCACAGTGGAACAGAATGCTGCCCAGTCCTGCACTATCCCCATGATTAGTTGTGGATCAAATCATGGTGATGCATATGTTTTGCACTGGCTAATTTTATAGTAGATTGCCAGGCCTTTCTTCCTCATCTGTCTTAAGTCTGGAAGCTC
Organism: Heterohyrax brucei; assembly: GCA_028571685.1. Classification (NCBI taxonomy): domain Eukaryota; kingdom Metazoa; phylum Chordata; class Mammalia; order Hyracoidea; family Procaviidae; genus Heterohyrax; species Heterohyrax brucei. The sequence continues at coordinate 47,367,566 of CM053152.1, forward strand.
CACCAAAACAGCAATAGGTAAGCCTCCACTGACAGGTAGGTGGTAGTGGTGCTTGAGGTGCACTGGATGAAATCAAATCTGGGCTGTCAACTATGGGAGGTAAGAATTCTACCACTGAACCCACCACTCCCCACCCCCTGCTCCCCACCTTCCCTTAATCAGCTACTCACACAGACTAGCCCCATGCAGGCCAAGTTCTTCCTTTCAGCATCCTTATAAGGAAGGTTTTGATGTCTTACACACCAGGCTACAGAAGACCAGAGAGTTAAGGCATCTTTCCTAGGGTCACATACCGAGAAAGTGTCAGAGCCTAAATGGAAAGTCAGATTAGCTGATTCCAAAGCTCTCTTGCACTGAGTCCTTAGGCTATGCTGTCTTTTGTCTTGCTGACAAATCTTATCTCTCCTTGGTGGCTCTGTTCAGTGCTACTTCCTTTGGAAAGCCCCCTTTCCTTCTCCATTTACCTGGGTCACCTTTTGATTGGAGCTCTCAAAGCTCTTAAGTCTGTGCAGGTGCCCTGGTTCCTCCATGAGTCAAGACTGAGGGCTCCAAGTAGAATTACTTCTTTTGTGATATCTTCCAAGCAAGGATGCCCAGATCTCCTTTGATTTCTTTTTTTGGGACTCAGCATGTCGCAGAGGAAGAATTCCCTTTAGCCCCAGGTAAAAAGGAACCAGCATGTACTGCTACACCTTCTGTTTGCCAGCCTTGCAAGTGTTCAGGGGCACAACTGTGGCATGTTAACAGATGAACTGCCTTTTCTTACTGGTGGTGTTATGGGCACTGCTGTTTCCTGCCCAGCTCTCCCCTGCCATTTTGATTCATAAAGCATTTCTGTATGCATGCTGGATGAAGGTGAGCGCTTTCACTGCCCTTATCCTCCCCTTCATAGTGTTGACTTCGTTTCAGCATGAAGTCGTGAGCATCCTTTTCTCATGAGTGTTCTAGAGCGAAGAGGACCTTCAGCTGGCTGAATGGTAAGTCATTGGGGGTATCTCTAGGGTGCCACCTAGCTCTGCTGGTGGTGATGTGGTAGACATGGATTTCTAGGCTGTGACAGAATGTTCACACCCTGATCTCCCACTAGGAAAGGGCAGAACCTCAGAGTGTTGTTACCTTCATGCCACTAAGTTGACTGAATAACTAAGTGACAATAGACCAAAAAAGGTATTGAGACCTGTCTCAGTCAACTGGTGCTGCCTGTACAGAGATAAGCGGATGGCTTTAGAAAGGGAGATTTTCACAGTCCAGTAAGCTACAAGTCCAAATTCATTTTAATGTCACAGTCCAGTAAGCTACAAGTCTAAATTCAATATGAGAGCATCTTGGCACAGGAACCTCAGGTACAAAGACATGCTTTACTGTGCTTTCTTGGTGGTATAAGGTTCCCAACTCTCTCTGCTCACTTTTATATCCCGCTAGCTTGTAGATTGAATCTCACCTTTACCAACACAGCTGCTCTCCATTCTACCTTATCAACATCAGAAGCAGGATTCATAACACATGGGGGAAAAAAAATCAACACTGGGAATAATGGCCCAGACAAATTTTGGGAGGTACAATGCCATTCATGACATTCCATCCTCTGCCCCTCCAAATCATACCCTTGAGACAAGCAAAATGTACTCATCTCATAGCAAGAGTCTTAAAGTCCAAGTCCAGATTCAGAAATTCCTCTTCAACTGTGAAATCCAGAACACATTATCTGCTTCCAAATTACAGTGGCAGAACAGGCAGGCACAAGTTAGACATTTTCGTTACAAATGGGAGAAACTGTAGGGAAACGTAGTCCTTATGGCTTCAAAGATAATACTTCATACTCTGAGACATTTTACACAATAACACTACTCTCCAGACTCTAGGTATTGGCCATACTCTCCAGATTCTGAGTGGAGGCCCCTGTGCCCTGGGCTTCAGCTCTGCCTTCCAGGCCCATGGGGCAGCAACTTTTCTCTCTGGGCTTTAGGCACCCTACTCTTTGAAGCCCCAGAGGCCATGGTTCCACTATTTACCTTTAGGCCATACCTTTTGAGATTGAGGCAGTTTGGCTTCCCCTGTTCCTTGTCTCTTTAGCTTCTGCTTCCTGTGACCTCATGGTCCAGGCTTCATGCCTGCATCTATACCTTTTGAGACTGAGGCAGCTCAGCTTCTCATGCTCCTTGTCTCTTCTGCTTTGGCTTCCTATGGCCTCATGGCCTGGCCATCTGCCCTGCAGGAGCAAGTGTTCAAAAACTCTGTAGCTCCACCAATAAGTGCCCAGAGGCACCCCATTCCATCAGGAAACTACATGCACACAGGCATTCAGCATTCTTTCTCCTTGGGTCAGCTCCTGGCTCTACTGCTGTGAGTCCTCTGCTGCTTTTCTCATTATCTGCCACCTTCTCAGGTGTTAGCAGTTCTCTTTGGTTCTTTCTGAGTCTTCCATCCATCCACTGACAGTTTCAAAACCGCTTACACATTTTAGGTATCTGTTACAGCAGCAACCTATTCCCGGTACCAAATTGTGTCCTACTCAGCTAGTGCTGCTCTTAAGAGAAAATACCACAAAGTATTTTTTTACAAAGATAAATTTTATTTTCACCGTCTGGTAAGCTACAAGTCCAAATTCAGTATGAAAGCATCTTGGTGCAAGAACTTCAGGTACAAGGGACACACTCTGCTCTCAGTGCTGCTTTCTTGGTGGTATGAGGTTCCCAACTCTCTTTGCTCACTTCTCTCTTTTATATCCCACAAGCTTGTTGACTGAGTCCTGCCTTACCAACACAACTGCTGCCTGTTCTCCCTCATCAACATTACTCAAGCAGGATTCACAACACATGGTAAAAAATAACACTGAGAATCGCACCCAGCTAAAGCATTTTTTGAGGGACACAGTGCAATCTATGATAGGACTCTATCTCAGGACTTAAGGGTACAACATAACATCCTGAATGTTGGTTTCTTGGTGTATGGCTGTGTGTTTTGGCTGTGTGTCCTCATGTGTGCTGCACATGGTATGGACTGAGTGTGGTGATGGGGGTGGGGGGTAAGAAATATCAGGTGCCGAAAGCTCATGTGGAAACACTAGTGGCATAGTGATTAAGTGTTATGGCTGCTAACCAAGAGGTTGGCAGTTTGAATCCACTAGGCGCTTCTTGGAAACTCTATGGGGCACTTTTGCTCTGTCATATAGGGTTGCTATGAGTCAAAATTGACATCAGTGGTTTTGGATTTTTGGTTTTAAGGCTTATGTTGAGTAGAGCCAGAAGCCTCTTGGACTGTCAGGCCAGTGAGATCCAGGGCTCAGAGGTGACAGAAGCTCTCAAGGACACTGTGAGGTGGGTCTTGCTTAGCTATAGCCTTGTTGGATGTGACACTGAGCTGTGGGCTGTCTGTGGGGGGGGGAGGGGAGCTAATGGCCCTGCCCCTGTTGTGTTTGCCCAGCATTCAGGCCCCAGACTCCTCCTCCTTTCCAGCCCTTCCTCTTTCTGAGATCAGTTCCTGTTACTTGAATGTTTCTCACTGTCCTTTATCTTAGAAATGGGCTCTCAACAAGAAAGCTGTGCTGGAAAATAGTTTTTGGGTAGCCTAAAGGCTTCTCTGGTGCCCTCAAATCTTACAGGTTAACTTTAAAGCTGATCTGAAGGTAAGCCACCATAAGAATTGTCCAGTGCCTCAGGAAGGAGCACTTACAAGGCTGCAGGAAGCACTTCCCTGATGGGTGCCCTGGAGGGAGGCAGGGGACCTCCATATGTACCTCCAACCACTGATCCTATGCCCAAACATGCCCCCTGCTCTGGGAGGTGGATGGTCTATGCTCCTTGGCCCTCCCTGATCTCTATCTCAGATTGGAAATGGCTGTTAACTCAGATTCCTGGGGTCTGACCTAAGATGGGACCTCTCAGGAAGGGGCTGAGAAGAGGTCCTCAGGTCAGGTAGCACAGGTGAAGACAAGTGCTACAACCAACCACTCCACTTGTATCTGCAGCAGCACACAATCTGGGGACTTTTCTCTGAGTGACAAAACTCAACAGGGTTCATTACTTATGACCATTTTACACTGTGCTCCCCGTGCCCAGGCTCAGTCAGTCCAGGGAAGAAGATCTCAGACATTCTAGTTAGAGTAACTACTCTTTCAGCGTGATCTGGTTTTGTATGGGCCAATTCTCTGTCTTTATAGGTTTCTCCCCGCTCCTGCCACCGAGCCAGATAGCATCTGAGGTGGGAGGGATGTCTATATCTCCTGTGGTGATGGTGGCAGAGGAAGGGGACTAGGGTTTTATCCTTGTGCTATTGTTTTGGTCATTGATGAGCACTTTTGGGATGTTGCAGTCATGATACTGATCCTAGAGACTATAGCTGCAGCTGGCAGCCCCTCTCTGCCCACCTGGACAGTCTGAGTCCTAGCACCTACACAGCAGCTACCTATAACCTGTGCTCTGAGGTCTTCTTCCCTTCACTTAAGGGGCCCTAGGACAGACTGTGACTTCCAGTTCTCTTCCAGTGTTTCCTACCCCAGGAACAAGTGTGTAGGCTCTGGAAATTTTTTGTACTTGAGAATGTGGGGTTGGGGAGAGGGGAGGGGATGAATCTGTTTTAAGCCCAGCTTATCTTTTTGCCTAAACCTACCTCACCTTCTTTCACCCTGCTATGTAGTGGACCCAGATGGCCCAGAACTACTTAAAAAGGAGGAAAAGCTCCCCACCCCCGCTTTCATCTTTGTTTGAAAATTTGCCCTCCTCCATGTGTCCCTCCGCTGCTTAACGATCAACTCTGGGATGGGAGGAAGCAGGGAAGGGGCTGCTGCAGGAAGATACCTGCCTGTCCCTTGTCTTAGCTCTCTGCTCTCTCCTTTTTCCCCCAAATTAGGAAGTGCTTCTATGGTCTGTTTTTCCCAGTATGCCCTCTTCCCCAGCTGGGGGGTGGGTTGGGAGGAGCCCATGTAGAGAGGCAGGGGGATGAGGGACTGATCTGGCAGCTTCTTCCCTTTGTGTGTCCAGGAGTCCTGGCACACAGAGCATGATCAATCGGTGTGTATTGAGAGAGTGGGAGAACCACCAGTGCCATCCAGAACCAACAGCAAGTCAGCCTTGGCAGAGTTGGCTTAAAACATTTATAATACATGCCTCCAATGATTTCCCTTTGTGTAGCTTTTAAAGTAGTTCTGATTACTGAAGAGTAAATCCTTAGCTACCTAGAAAGCTTGACAATCTAAAATGATTCATTGGCAAATATTTAGGTTTAGTTAAGATTAAGCGTTTGCCAGTATGTAGAAGAGGTGTGACTACAAATTGATCAAACACATTTTAGTGTGTAGAAAAATGCTCTAACCAGCTTTATGACTTTATTGACACACCCTTCAATGTAGCAGCCACCCTCCTGTGTGTATGTATGTGTGTGCACCTGTGTCTGTCAAGTATACACCTGTGTGCACACATCTTCCTCACTGGAGTTTCTTCTGTTTTCTTAGTGCTGCTAATGCTTTTGACCTCTGGGGGTGCTATATATATACAGATTCAGAATTTGAGAAACAGAATTTTTCAGACTGAAAGGAACATTAGGCATCTTCGAATCCACTTTTCTCATTTTACACATTAAGCAGTTAAAGTCCAGAGCGGTGAAGTCAGAGGGTCAGAGATAGGGTCCAGGTGCTTCTCTCTCACACACACGCGCACATATAAGCATGTACACCTTTGCACAACCCCTCTATTGTAATAAATTATTTCATCATTTTTCAGCACTTCTCTTTTTTCCCTTTCTCCTTTTTCTTATGTTTCCTTCTCATGAGTCTGTCTCTTTCTCTTCCTTCCATCCCTGCTCCGTGTCCCTAAACCAGGTGCTAAGGATGGCACAGGCATTGGGCTCTGGCTCTCTAGAGGGCTGCCTTAGCAGCTGGTCTGTGGGGCCACTGGGTGCTGGGGGAAGTGGAGGCACAGTAGGTCTGGCCTCCCTGTTAGTAGCCTAAGGCAGCAGCTCCCTCAGTCCTTGCGGAAGAGGCAAAGGGGACAGAGGATGGATTGGCCCCACTGTTACACAGTCTGTACTCAGCCTAATCCCTGACTCCCTCTGGAAGGGTTGACTTTCTCTTACGGGGAGGGAATGAGGTATCTCTTTGGGATTTATCCTTCCAAGTGCTCTCAAGCCTGAGCTACATGGCCTCCAGTTCAGCTTCCTCTCTAGGGAAGGTACACATGGCTATTTGCCTCATATCTAGAGGCATAGGAGAGTTCACACCTGCCAGGTTTCCCTCAACCTAATCCTAATGCCCAAGTTTGGGTCACAGTCTTGAACAACTGATACATAAAATAACTCTTGATGTTTTGCATTTTTCATAGAGGCATGGAATATCAGATTGCGAGTCAGTCTTAGAGACCATCTCCTTTACTGCTGCACACATTGGTGTAATCCATCTGTTGCATACCTGAAAGCAGTTTCTCTACTCCCTTTAACCACCTCCAGTGAAGAGGAGTTCACCCCGTCTAATGACAATCAATTCCTTAAAAACCTCCCACCAGCATGCATTTCCCCGTCATGATTCTTTCCTTGCCAAGGGTCTTGAAGGTGGCTTATTTTCCACCATGCTCTCAGTTCTGGCTTTTGCCCTTCCTACATTACCAGAGTTATTAAGATCACTGGCAACTTCCTTTTTTTTTTAATTGCGATTGAGTGAAAGTGTACAATCCAGTTTAAAAATTCGCATGCCCGCGTATCTGCAGCTCCTTCTGCTCTCCTTGCCTGTTGACAGCACACTCCTCCTTTCTGTTCTATACATGTCATATCCTCTTAGCAATCTCCTGTCCCCTCCTCTTCACCTTCTCTACTCCCCTCTAGTAAAGAGGGGCCAGTAGGGCTACGTCCTATAGATGCATAGAACCATAAGTACACACATGATATGGTCACTCTGTGTCCCTGAGTCCATTTCATTTCTGTTCAAAAGGTTGACCTCAGTAATGATTTATGATCAGGGGCAACATTAGGTCTAGGGGCCATGCTGCCAGGGGAACCCCCAGGTCTTTGGACTGTCAATTGCGATCTTTTAGTGGAGTTCTCAGGGTGTACCCCTTTTTTTTCTCATGTTGTAATTGGCCACTTCTTAATGGTCAAACCCAGTAGCCACTTTTTAATCTCTGTTTTAATGTGGTGAACCACTTCTTCCTTGAAATCTCTTCCTCTTTCTTTTTTAAGACATCTGTTGTTCTTTCTTCGTTCACCAACTGCCTTCCTCTAGTCTACCCAGCTGTTGGGCCCTTGAATGCTAGACTTATTCTGGTCTCATTCTTAAAGTTTTCAGGCTTCAGGGTCTCCTAGAGCCACTACATGCTCAGTGTCCATCATGTGACCCACCTCACCCCTAGACACCAGGTTTCTCACTTCCTGTGAAAAAATGAATCTCTTCCACTTGAGGTGCCTTTATTAGTCAACAACATCATCGTTTGCCCAGTCATTTAAGCCAGGATGTGAAACCTATTACTGACCATATCCTCTCCCTCATCCTAGAGAGTCCCCTGGTTGCCCAGTCTTGTTAGTTCTAGCACAGCTCCACCTCCTGCCCACCGAATCCTCATTCTCTCTTGTTAGAGTCTTCAAATTGGTCTTGTTCCCACTGGGCCTGCCTTCTCTGACCCATATACACTTCATTCTCATAAGAGAAAGGACTTTCTAAAACATAGATGTGACCATGCCAGTTCAAGTCTTCAGTGACTCCCTGTCTTCTTGGTTTGGTATTCAAAAAAACAGAAAAGAATCCTCACAATTTTCCTTCACTCATTTCCTTCCCCTTTGTCATGGATTGAACTGTGTCCCCTCAAAAATGTGTGTAGCCATGAGGCTGGGCCATGATTCCCTATATTTTATGATTGTCCTTCGCTTCGTAATTTTCCTATGCTGTATGTTAGAGGATTAGGATGGGACTTTAAATCCCTTTATAAGATTACCTCCCTGCTCCATTGTAAAGGGAATTTCCCTGGAGTATGGCTTGTACCACACTTTATCTTTTCATCCTACAAGAGATAAAAGGGAAGAGAAGCAAGCAGAGGGTTGGGAAGCTCACACCATCAAGAAACCATCACCCGGAGAAGAGTGTATCCTTCAGACTTGAGGTTTCTGTGCCAAGATGCTCCCTGGCCAAAGACTGATGTGACACAAGGACTTTCCCCCAGAGGCAACAAGGGAGAAAGCCTTCCTCTGGAGTAGACATGCTGAATTTGGATTTGTAGCCTATTGGACTGTGTAGGAATAAACATTTCTCTTTTAAAGCCATCCACTTTGTGGTACTTCTATTAGAACTACACTAGCTGACTAAAATAGTTGTCATATCAGATCTTTGGTAGAACCCTTCAAGGCCCATCTTCTGTTGCCTCCTTCCCATGGCTCTGAGTACCCCAGGCACATACCACTCTCATCTTCATTTTCGCTACTGCCAACTGGTTTTAAAAACATCTGTGATCTCTCTCACCTTAGGGCCTGTGTACAAACTCTCCCCCTTGCTGGGATCCTCTCTTTTGTTTCCTCGCTGACTGCTGCACTCTGTGTAAATGTCATTGCTTCAGGGAAGACTTACCTGACTCCAGTTGTCATTAGGTACCATGGAGTGGATTTTTGACTTACAGTGACTCCCTGTGACAGTAGAATTGCCCTAGGTTACAATCTTTACAGGAGCGGATCACCAAGTCTTTCTCCTGAGGTGCTGGTTGAGTTCAATTGCCAACCTTTCCATTTGCAGCTGCGCAGTTAACTGTTGCTTCACTAGGACTCCCAGCTCCATACACTGGGATAGATAGTGTGCCTTCCCAGGGTACTCTGTGTGCCTTTGTAATCACCTGCATAATTGTAATTATTTAAGTAATTATGTAATTATTTTGTTTCTTTCCTCCCAATCCAGTAGACTGTAAGCTCCTTGGAGGCATGACTGTGCCTGTCCTGTTCAGCTCTCTATCTAGGACCTTGCATGTATTGTGTGTACAGCAAATGTCAGTTGTCTGACTGGAGATCCTTGAATGTCAGACTAAGTGGGGTTTTGATCCTATAAATGGACAAGAGGGGCCACTATAATGGTAACTTGATCAAATTTGGGGTTTTAGCAAGATTGCTTAGAGAGTATTGTGCAAGATAAGGTGGAGACAGATGTATCAGGGACGAGGGCGCTGGCAGTAGTGCAGCATAATACTTGAAGGTCTGAACTGAGTGACTTTTCCACTCCCATTCCGTGTGCTTCTGAGAGAGTGTCCAGGAGATAGAGCCCATTCTTGGATAATTGAAAATGAACAGAATCCAGGAATGGGCTTATAATAAGCTCAGCGCGTAACTGTGAAATGACCTTATCTCATTATGGCAACATTTTCTTTTGCTTTCTGCTCTTTCTTTCTAAATCTGTTCTTATTTATTTCACTTCTCAGTTACTTTCTCCTCCTCCTCAAAGGGGCTGAATCCAGAAGAAGATATTTTCTGTGTGGAATAGTGTTCTAATCTGATTGACTACTAATTTGTTAACATCACTGCTAGTCTCTACAGCACGCCTGGAACTTTCAGGTATCTCATCTGGAGGCTTCTATCCCAGTGGAGGAGAAGGCTGTAGTATAAGAGCCTGGAAAGTGGTCACTTGGAGTTCTGAGGTTCAGACAGACTAAACTGGCTTTCTTGGCTCTAATTGCTGTGACAGGAACAAAGAGTACCACTCTCCCCTGCTCTGTGCCCTCTGACCCAGCCCAGTGACACGCAGGAGTCTGCTTTTTTGCTCTTGGTTATACTGGGTTCAGCCCCACCTCTCTAAAGCAATCTTATAAATCATTGATGAGAATATTTCTATTTTTGTCCCAAATATCCTAGCCAAGAAAGCCGTATGAATACTTTCCAAATCAAGTGCTGGCATTGCACGATGCCTCCTCATTGATGGCAGGCCTATTTCATTGTTTTTCTGCTTCTTGGCTCATCCACCCGTGGCAGCAATGCCAGCTCTCCGCCTGGGAGTGGGGGAGGGGGTGACCCTGATGCAGAGCCCTCCATGGCCTTTCTTTCTTGGGCTGGGCTCCTGTCCATGTTCCCCATGGCTGCCATCCCCATCTCCCACAATGTTAAACTTTTAAACCTTGCATCGCTATACATAATTCTCAGTAAGATTTCTTCCTGCCATCCTTCCTACCTTGGGACAGCTGCTGTTCTTCAGGACAGCTGCTGCTTCTCAGGACAGCTGCTGTTCCTTGAGACAGCTGCCCCTCCATCTCTGTTACTATCCATTATGTGCTTAGGAATTTGACTGACTTTAGTATTACCTTACACTTGAAGGTAGAGTTAGAATGAAAAAGACACCCCTCTTGAATAGCACATTCCCAAACTCCACTAGTTTGTAAGGACCACATCCTTCTTGTTCATCACTGTATGCTCAGCACTAATGTAGAGTCTGGCACATAGTGGGGACTCATGAAGTATTTACTGAATGAGTGAATTGGTGAAACAATGAGTAAATGAAACAACTAAAAGATTAGATGTCTTACATATTGGATCTCTTCTGTCCTCAAGTACTGTCTGGACCTGACTCTCTAGGAGGTTAACACAGAGTGCTCTCAAGGCTGGTTTATTCTTCCCTACTGAAAAAGGATAGGTGCTTTGGTGGAAAATGTTTAAGTGATTGGCTACCAACCAGATTAGTGATTTGAATCTACACTGGGGATCCACAGCATGAAGACCTGGCAGTCTCATCCCATAAAGATTAAGAAACTCTGTGGGGGCAGATCTATTCTGTTGCATGGTGTTGCTGTGAGTTGAAAATTGATTTGACCATACCCAACAACCACAACTGAGAAAGGAAGATGGTTAAAACCCATCTTTTCTGACTACCCTCAGCTCATGTGGATTTTTCTCAGCATTTATGCTAACAATTTACATTACTTTTCACTTGCTTAGATATTGCTTAGTTTGGTTCTTTCAGCTAAGTTCTCGTATTCCTGATCAGAGTAGAAACACCTGGAGGGAAGGAACTGTGTCCATTTATGCTGTAACCCGACTACAAGACTGGAGGCAGCAGACACTTAGAAATGGTTTTCAAGTGACTGAGTGACTGACTGGATCTAAAACCTGACATCTGCATCAACCTAACATTACAGGTTAAATTCCAAGCTCAAGAGGGAGTGAACAGGCTATTTTCAATACATCCTCTTTGTCAGCATTTTTGTAGTCTTTGCCTGGTAGCACAAAGTGTTATGGGTTTACAAAGTATATTTACTTGTGTAGATATTCAATAGGAAAATGTTAGGGAAATCCAAATGATCCAGGAAACTGAGTGATTTTTATATGGCTTTGCAATAATTAGGTGCTTCAGAGAACTCACTGCTTGGCATTTTGCTGATTGCTTAGTTATCATATATTATTTGCTGTGCTTTATATGCCAATGGAAGAAGATGACCCCGGAATCCAGGAACCACCCATTCAGCCCTTTACAGATTGGATCAATGTATATCATGATCAATGATGGAGCCAGGTATCATAGATATCATACTCCCTATCCTCAAGAAGTTTATGGTGCTGGGGAAGGCAGATGTATGGTGGTTAAAGGCTGAATGCTGTAAATCTTTGGGTACATAGAGAAGAATGAGGTAGTTTCTTATTAGGAGACTAAATTAATGAAGGTTTCCTGCAAAAGTCAACACTTAGACTAACTGTTGAAGGAGAAGCCTGAATTTAATAAACAGGACAGTGGCTGATACCTAGTAAGTATTCCACAAATGTTTGCTGGCAGTCTGAGAGAAGACAGTGGCGTTCTAGGTGGAGGTAAAAAGTATGTAACCAGAGAGCAGAGAGGGCAAATGTTGTTTGGGATGCAAGGAGTAGTATTCTGGGCTTGAAATTGAGGCCTAGGCTATCTGGGCCAATAGTTGGAGATGAATCTAGTTTGTTGGTTGGAGGCTGAGTGTGAAAGTCCTTGAGTTAAGCTTAGGAATTTAGACTTCCATCAGAAGGCAAAGGGACACTTTGCACTCACTGTGATTAGCAAAACAAAACAGAAAATAGCAAGTGTTGACAAGGATGTGGAGAAATTGGAATGCTCCTGCACTGCTTGTGGGAATGTGAGATAGGGTAACCACTGTGGAGAAACAGTTTGGTGCTTCCATTAAACACCACCATTAAACCATTAAGCACTGCCCCTTCAGGAAAAAAAACAAAAACAACCATAGCCACTCCATGGGACAGACTAGCACTGCCCCGTGGGGTTTTATGGTGTAGTGCTTCAGTGCTACAGCTGCCAACAGAAAGCCTGGCAGTTCCAATCCACCAGGTGCTCCTAGGAAACTCTATGGAGGCAGTTCTACTCTGTCCTACAGAGCTGCCATGAGTCCGAAGTAACATGATGACAGTGGGTTTGGTTTTTGACTGTAGGGTTTTCACAGAGTGGCTGGTGGATTTGAACTACCAGCCTTTTGGCTGGCAATCTGTGTTCTTAATCACTGTGTTGTCTGTGATTATCATATGACCTAGTAATTCCACTGGTAGGTATATATCCAGGAGGAAAAACCATATATCCACGTGGACACTTACACATGAATGTTTATAGCAGCCTTCAGTACTCATAATGGACAAAAGGTGAAACAACTCAGAAATCCGTCAGTGGATGAACAGATAAACTGTGGTATATGTGTGCAATGGAATGTTATTGAGCCATAAAAGGATTGAAGTAGTGATACATGCTACAACATGAACAAACCTTGAAAACTGCTCTAAATGAAAGAATCCAGACATAAAAGGCAACATATTATCAGATCACTTTTGTATGAAATATTCACAACAGGCAAATTCATAGGATGGAAAGCAGGTTAATAACTGCCAGGGACTGAAGGCGGATGGGGAGTGGGGAGACATTACTTGTTGTGTATGGGTGTCCTTCAGAGGTGATGAAGTCTTAAGTCTAAAGAGAAGTAGTGATTGTACAACACTGTTAATGACCTAAATGCTACTGGAATGGTACACTTGAAAATGGTCATTTTGTGAATTTCATTTCCATAAAAAAAGGGAAGAAATGAAAAGAAGGTAATAGGAGCATCTGAATGTATTGGAGCTGGGAGGTGACATGATAAGAGCTGTGTTTCAGTGAGGCTAGGCTGACACTGGAGAGAGGGCTGTGCTGGAATAGAAGGGGCTGAGAGCAGAATGAATCTTTTTGAGGCAATTACCAGGGACTGGGCAGAGGGCTAGCAGGGTGTCAATTCCAGCAGACAGAAGGGCTTTGTAATAGAGACTGCAGGTCTGGGAGCTGCCTCTTCTATCAGTGTCCAACCTGTAATGTCTTCTCCTTCAGAATCTGACACCTGCATTGCTCGTTCCACAGGGAGGCTCTCTCTAGGGCAGAATTGATTTTAGGCAAGTGTGTGTGGATATGAATTCATTAAGGCCCATACTTATTTAAAATTTGTTATTTATGCCTTCCTATGGCCCAAATGGAGCCCTAGTGGCACAGTGGTCAGCAGTTGAAATTTACCAGCTGCTCCATGGGTGAAAGATGTGACCATCTGCTTTCATAAAGATTACAGCCAGGAAAACACCATGAGTTAGTTCTGCTGTGTCCTATAGTGTTGCTATGAGTCAGAACTGACTCCATGGCAATGGGGTAGCCCCAATCACCACCCATCTTTGTACTGTGGAGGTTGCTTATTGCTGTAGTGTTGGAAACTATGTCACTGGCATTTCAAATACCAGAAGAGTTACCCAGGATGGAATTTAGTAGAGCTTCCAGACTGAGACAGCCTAAAAAGAAAGGCCTGGTGAAAATCACTGTTGTTGTTAGGTGCCACTGAGCTGGTTCTGACTCAAAGCAACCCTATGTACTACAGAATGAAACACTGCCCGGTCCTGTGCCATGTTCGTGATTCTTATGCTTGAGCCCATTGTTACAGCCACTGTGTCAATTCATCTCATTGAGGGTCTTCTGCTTTTTCACTAACCCTGTACTTTATCAAGCATGATCTCCTTCTCCAGGGACTCCTGCCCCCTGATAACATGCCCAAAGTATGTAAGATGCAGTCTTGCTGTCCTTCTAAGGAGGATTCTAGTTGTATTTCTTCCAAGGCAGATTTGTTCATCCTGTTGGCAGTGCATGGCATATTCACTATTCTTCGCCAATGCACAATTCAAAGGCATCAGTTCTTCAGTCTTCCTTATTTGTTGTCTAATGTTCAGTAGACAAAGAGATGATTGAAAACACCATGGCTTGAGTTAGGTTTACCTTAGTCTTCTAGGTGACACATTTGCTTTTCAGTACTCTAAAGAGGTCTTTTGTAGGAGATTTGCCCAAAGCAGTAAATTGTTTGGTTTCTTGACTGCTACATCTACGGCTATTGATTGTGGACCTAAGTAAAATGAAATCCTTGACAATTTCAGTCCTTTCTCGGTTTATCATGATGTTGCTTATTGGTTGAGTTATAAGGATTTGTGCTTTATCTATGTTGAAGTGTAATCCATATTGAAAGCTATAGTCTTTTATCGTCATCAGTAAGTGCTTCAAGTCCTCTTCACTTTAAGCAAGCAAGGTTATGTCATCTATATGATGTAATTATACTCAATGTAATTACTGAGTTTTCTGAAAATTAGTCAATGCAAACCCTATGAATCACTACAGAACTTGTCAGACTGGCCTGTTTTGGGCACATCACCAGTAGGGATCAGTCATTGGAGGGGGACACCAAGTTTGGTGAAGAAGAGGCCAGTGAGGGTAAGGGAGGCAGATCCTCTGTAAGGTGGATTGGCACAATAGCCACAACAGTGCACCGAAGCATGCCAGCAATTGTGAGGAGGACTCCTGACCAGGCAGCATTTCGTTTTCTGTTGTACAGAATGTTTCATTAAGTCAGAGTCTACTCGATGGTATCTGTCTCTCTATGGACGTACCTTCCTCTCTATCTATCCATTCAGAGGCATAACGAGGGTAATGGGTGCCCTCAGGAATTTCTAAATTGTGCTCTCCTCCAATCTGAGAACTCAGGAAGAGTTTCTAAGCTGCACACACTCCTGATTTCCAGATGAATAGGCACTGACAGAGGCAACACGTGAGCAGAAACAACTTACCTCCTCTTGTCTGGCTGTCACAGTCAGGTACATTTCATATTTGTAGCTTTTCAGAATGTTATTCTGTATCTCATCTGATGTCTCCTTAAACATGACCTGGGGGGCAAGGGGCCCTTTCTGCCCCCTGCTCCCCCGCTTTGCCTCTGTTTCTCTCTCTCATCTATCTATCTTCCAAAAGAATTAGAGGGGGCATAGTGGAAATGTTTTCCCACCCAGTGAGGTCTGTGATTTCAGCCTGATTTCTTCTTCTACGGACGTGTAGTTGAAAGTAAGGACTTTAGAGTAGATGATTGGGGTTTGATTCTTGACTCTTCCACTGCTCAACAGCATGACCTCCAGCAAATTCCTTAGTCAGCTCTTAATGTCTTCGTCTGTGGAGCTTTCATAATCATAACCTACTTCCCAGTTTTATTGTATGAATTAAGTGAGATAATACGTGCATCATGTTTAATACACTGGCATACAGAAAGCTCTCAAATGGGCAGTCAATACCATAAAGACTGTTTAATTTGCTATCATTATTTTCACTACCTCAGGCATCAGAGTTCAAGTTGGGAAGGTCTCTTCCTGTAGTTGTCCTCACTGTCCTAAGCTCTTGGCAGTTTATCCACTTGCTTCACTGATGTGATAAAGCAATCCTATGTCCCCCTGAGGCATGACTTCCTGTCTGGTTTCTGATGTTCTCCTGCATCAGATCATGCCATTTTGACAAACTGACACAGGGGAGATATCAGTAGGGGGTAAAGGTGCTGACATTTCCATTTATGACTAATTTGTCATGTGTATGGTGTGAAAATCTGGAATAGAAAATAAGACACGGCCTCTGTCCAGGGAGAATTCCTGTGGAGGAGGTGTATAGGCGTCTACATTGATAATCACAGAACAGTGTGACAGGTGATTGAACAGGGGTGTCTGCAGTGCTGTAAAGCAGCCCAATCTGGGTTTGGGTAGAGGCAAGAGGAAAGAGCAGGAGCCTGCCTGGCAGTCAAGGGAGGGAAGACTTCTGGTTGGAGAAAGAGTGGTGATCTGGGGAGCTTAGTAGGAGGTGGGTTGAGGAGGACTGCAAGCGGCTTAGTAAAGCTGGACCGTGGAGTTTCTGATGTATATTTGTCTGTCAAGTTGTTGTTTTTGTTAGGTGCTATTGACTGAAACACTGCCTGGTCCCGACCCATCCTCACAAACGTTAGGCTTGAGCCCGTTGTTGCAGCCTTTGCGTCAGTCCAGCTCATGGAGGAGCTCCACCTTTTTCACTGACCCTCTACTTTACCAGGAATGGTGTCATTCTCCAGGGAGCAGGCCCTCCTGATTACGTGTTCAAAGTATAGGAAATGAAGTCTCACCATCCTTGCTTCTAATGAGCATTCCAGCTGTACTTCTTCCAAGACAGATTTGTTTGCTTTTCTAGTAGTCTATGATACAGGCAATATTCTTTGCCAAAACCACAATTCAAAGACATTAGTTCTTCTTCAGTCTTCCTTTTTCATAGTCCAGTTTTCACATGCATATGAGGCAATTGAAAACACTATGACTTGGGTTAGACATTCCTTAGTCCTTAAAGTTACATCTTTGTATTTTAACAGTTTCTTCAAGAGGTTTTCTGTCACCTAGGGTCCAATATTGGAAAAAAGGAACTAGGGTAGGTGGAGTGGGAGATTCTTGAAAGGGCTATCCTGGTGCTCCTCAAATCACTACCTTTCCTTTACCTCTTTCTTTCACAACTAGTCTTTACAGTCAAACTGTCTATTTTATTTCCTGGTCTGAAATTAACATAAAAAACAAATAAGTTCTTTCAGTTCAACAGATTTATAGCCAATGTCTTAATTTCCTTTTATCCCCTTTTTACCCTCAAGAGAAATTTCAGTGTCAAAGTTTCTGGCTTCATCAGTCAGGGTATCACCTCCAGCCCCATTTCCTGCTCTTCTCAGAGGGTGACAGGACACCTGTTCAACAGTTGCTCCAGGAATCTCTGCCAACTCTTCTGCACACCTGGCACCTCTCTGAATCTCTGTGAGGGGCAAAGTATTTCTGATGGGTGTTCCCATAGGTAGCATTATTTAAGGGTGATGAGTTGTCCTCAGAATGGCCATCTACAAAGTTCTTGAAGAAGTCTGGTGGTGGGGGGGGTGGGTGGGGGGGTCAGATCCCTCTGTGGTGGAAATAGTTAACATTCTTTGCTACTAACCAAAACATGGGAAGTTTGACTCCATTCAGAGGCACCTTGGAAACAAAGTCCTGGTGATTATTTTTAAAAAAGCAGTCACTGAAAACTCTATGGGGTACAGTTCTACTCTGACACACATGAGGTCGTCATGAGGGAGGTCCACTCCAAAAGAACTGGTTTTTACTGGTGTGGGGAGGCACTGGGCAGGCATTCAGGGCTCTGCTGTGTTCTAGAGCTGCTCTAGTGACTGACCATCAATGATTCCAGGGCAAGATATCCAGTCACTAGAGACCATTTATAAGGGCCTTTGATTCAACAAATCGGAAACCCCACTGGAGTAGTGGTTAGGTCCTACTACCACTGACCAAAAGACTGGTAGTTCAAATCCACTAGGTGCTTTTTGGAAACTCCATGGGGGCAGTTCTGCTCTCTCTGTTGGGTTGCTAGGGTCAGTATAAGTCAGAGTTGACTTAATGAAAGTGGTTTTTTTTTTTTTGGTTCAATACTACGTCTTGACTGTCTTTTAAAAATCTCCCTCTGGCTTCTGTTCTGTTCCACCAAATGTGGTAGGACTAGGGGGGCATCACTGATGTTCTGTTTACTGCTGAGTGATGGAGCAGGTCAGGTTCTCCCTCATGGCTTTCAAGGACCTATGTGATCTGAGCCTGCTGACCATCCGGTGTCATTTCTCACTCACCCAGCTCAAGCCCTTTGCCTCTTTGCTATTGGTCTCCAACTGGATTCGTTTAAGTTATAGCTTCTACTTTCACTTGCACTGACCCAGTGCTCCTGTCCTGGTGGGCTCAGTCTTTGAGGCCTTAGCCTCGGATCAAACCTCTGGGGAAAGTCTTCCTCGCTGTTTGTGTCCTCCAGTCTTTCTAGAGATCAGAATTGGAACCCCCAAGAGTTCTGTTTCTTCAAAATAATAAATTTCATCTGCAGAGAATCCAGTGTGAAATCCCAGCATTTGAGGTACGGGGTCCTTGAGCAGACTCTTAGCAATCCAGTGCTGCTGTAACAGCACTGTCACAAGTGGGTGGCTTTAACAAAGAGGAATATATTCTCTTACAGTATAAGAGGCTAGAAAGTCCAAATCTGGAGTGCCAGCTGTAGGGAAGCTTTCTCTTTCTGACAGTTTTGGGAGAGAGTCCTTGTCGTCAATCTTCCCCTGGGCTGGGAGCTTGTTAGTACAGGAATCTTGGATCTAGAGGACATGCCCTGCTCCCAACACTTGGTGGTATACAGTCCACCTGTCTCTCCACTTGCTTCTCTGCTATATCTCAAAATAAATTGACTTAAAATAGAACTTAATTTTGTAGACTGAGTCCTACCTCATTAACATAACTGCCTCTAAGTCCGCCTCATTAACATCATAGAGCTACTATTTAC
This sequence comes from Heterohyrax brucei, assembly GCA_028571685.1. NCBI lineage: Eukaryota > Metazoa > Chordata > Mammalia > Hyracoidea > Procaviidae > Heterohyrax > Heterohyrax brucei. The sequence goes on from CM053152.1 coordinate 47,386,143, forward strand.
AACATGCAGGAAAAACACATCAGATCACAAAATGGGGGACAGTACTGGGAATTATGGCCTAGCCAAGTTGACACATGTTTTGGGAAGACACAATTCAATCCACAACAGGCAGGCACTTGCTACTTTCTCACCTCCAGATGGGTGAGTCCCTAGACAGACCCTCACCTGGCCCTTCCTGGCGGTCTCTGCGGGCTGCCCTCAGTCTAGGGTTACATCCAGTAGAACTCTGGAGCTCTTATGTGTGAACACACCCCTACTGCTGAGGGCCTGGTGCGCAGCCCCGTCTTAGGTTCTGTGGGTAGACGAGAGAAGCAGGAGACATGGTCCCTGCCTTTGGAGACTTGGAAGGTGGCTTCCATTGCGAGGATAGTGCTGGGACTGAAGCACTAGAGTTTCAAAAGGGATGTTTGGATGGGCAGGGACACAGGGAACACCTTTTCAAAAGGAGCAGAGGGCAAGTCAGGCTGGTTTCAGGTCCTACCAGTGGCATCGGCTCCTTTGCAGTCTCTCCTCTCTGGATTACTGTTTTCTCCTCTGTCAAGTCAGGACAGTGCATCTGCTGATTGGCCCACAGGTTTGTGGGATGAGCTGACAAGTGGAAAATGCACTCGGGAGGCAGAGAACAGTGTCTATGGGAAGGGGGAGCCTGTCCTCATCATTTGCAAAGAGGCATTGCTGCCTCACTAAAACATAAACTTCATTTATCACAAGCTTGATCATTCTTGTCTGCACAGGTTGTTTGGTAAGTGTGTTGTGCTCTTTTTTTTTAAGCTTTCTTTTTCAAAAAGATGGAGCTGGTGTGTGGTTAATGCATTGTTATAACTTGCCACTATATCTGTTCATCATAGCAGGGCCACATCACCAGGTATGAGTGTGTGTGCCCATTGGAGGAAGCCGTGCAAAACCACAGTGGGGGCGGGGGAGGTTCTCCTCCCAGAAAAGGAAACTGGGAGGTGGCTGTGGTCCAATATCAGGTTTGTGACCCTTAGAGCTAACACTTTTAAAATCAGCTACGGATCAGGCTTTCCCAGTTGATTTGGAAGTATAAACCAGGAGAAGGTTTAATTTGGGAAGCAGGTGTTGTTTTTAAATACCACAATGTGCTCAGATGGACCTACTTTCACCAGTTAAGAAACTAGAGCTGGCAGGGAGACAGAGGACCCTGCTAAAGAGCCTACATTTGGAATCCAGTCCACTTGGAAGCAGAGCATAGAGGTGTTAGGATAGAGAGGGTTGAGGCTCAGTCCTGCTCTTCCTGCTTAATTTGGGATCCTTAAAATCAGAGTCTGCGCTTTGAAAACTTGATCACTTTTGTGAGTTTAATTAATAGATTAAATGCCCTGGCCTGCAGGCAGACTTACATATAACTTGAATCAGTGGCCAGCACCTAAAATTTAGATCTGGATACGTTAGGCCCTTATTCCTGGATGACATCTGTTGTCTGGGGTAGGCAGAGAAAGGGCGTGTCCCCTCCAGGTACACTTGTTACTTTCTCATGTTAAGCCACTTGCTTGGGCCTCTAAGCCCTTGAGTTTGCAGCCCTGAGGTGGTCAACTTTGTTGGAGGGTCTCTGTGGGATCCTTTATTTTGGTAGGCTAAGGATGTTATGTGTGCCCCCAAGAGCTGTATTTGCCAGTCACAGCCGGGTTTCCATCTAGTGCCAACTCCTGCAGTTATTCCATTGTATTTCCGAGTATGGGCATGGTCCCCATGCTGATGGGATCTGGCAGGGGAGAGGACAGGCTGTATGTGGCTTCTTCTTAGGGAAGCGTCTAGAAGAGGGTGAGCTGAAAGCCTGGTTCTGGTGGTAGAGTGTGAGGACACCGGCCAGTCCTAGGCGGTGCACTAAGGGGTATGACCAGCTTACAAGAGTGGCCCACATTGGAAACCTAGTTTAGTTCTTCAAATAGACAATCTTTGGAAAAATGTCTCCCAGATACAAGAAACTTGGGAGTAATGGAAATACACGTAATCCTGTTTTCCACATTTTTTCAGTAATATTGTCATTTAAAAAATTTATGAATATAAGGAAATATTAATTATAAATTGTCAATAATAGCTGCATAGAGATGTGAAAATAGAGCAAAAAATTACAAGCTTTCCATAGAAAATGAAGAAGTCTTTATTTTAAAAGTCACTCACTGTGGTATCTCATTGTGTCACTCCGCCCCCTGCCACGTACCTTTTTCTTTACCAAGCTATACAGACTCCTTAGCTATTGTGTCCGGCACTCCAGTGACCAACACTGGGAAAAACCCACAGCCAAGAGAGACAGGAAAGGGGATGGGAAAAAACTCACATTACACAAGATAAGGTTGAGGCCAGGTGGGACCAAGATCTCTGATGGAGAGCCCCCGTTCCACAATAGGAAACTTTATTTGTAGGGTTACAATCAGGAGGAGGTTGGCAGGGCAGTCTATTTTCCCAAAAATGGTTACAGTGGTACTGGGGCATCTCATGACTGGCTGATCCATATGTGAAAGTCTCATCAAGGCACGAGGTAGAGCAAGGAGGCAAAGATCGGGCTTTCTCAGAGGCTCTGTCATACTTGAGAAAGGCCTAAACGTTTGTGCAGAATTATGAGCAAGGTGTGAGATAAGAGGAAGGAGAGAGAGACAAAGGTCAGGCTTTCCTGGAGGCTCTGCCATGTCCGAGAGAAGCCTAAACCTACATCAGTAAGACAGTAGGTGGGACAGCACATTTCTAGCAGCCCGCAGCATTTAGCAACATGTTTCGTATTAATGCTACTTCTAAATTGTAATTCTCATATATCACTCCTTCTCTTCCTTGACATTATTACTACTTCATCTGCAAAAAAATTATTGATACAGGTTCACAAACATTAATAACCACAATATTGTAGCTAAAACACCAGAAAATTTGACAAAACCAGAGACTCTAAAAACAGTGGTTGCAAGGAAAATTACTGTGTGTACGTGTAGCACAGCACAGATGAAACCACGTGATTCTAGTTGTCACTGTAATTTGGTAATAATTACAACTCTTTACGGAATGCAATCAAACCCAGACCAAGCCCACTGCTGTCCAGTTGACCCTGTAGGACACAGTAGAGCTGCCCTGTAGGGTTTCCAAGAAGCAGCTGGTGGTTCCCACCTGTTGACCTCTGTGGTTAGTGGCTGTATGCTTAACCACCACACCAGGAGGGCTCCTGGAGTGCTTTAGGAGCTTCAAAAAGTAAATCAGGATAGAGTTTTAGCTTTGTAGGTATATTGAAACATACAAGCCACTAACCACAAGGTCGGCAGTTCATATCCACCAGGTGCTCCTTGAATACTCTAGAGGACAGTTCTACTCTGGCCTCTAGGGTCACCATGAGTCAGCTCTGACTCGATGGCACTTGGCTTTGGCTTTAACTTTCCAAGCTGGGCTTAGGAAAAGTGTTTCTATTGTTATAACTAACTACAGGGATGTTTTTATAAACAAATCATTTCTGCTGAATTTTATTATTTTATAGAAAGGCATTTTGGTGTCACTCCCTTTGACAGTGTCACCAGGTGTGGTTCATACCCCACCCCACCACCACCCAGTGACTCTGCTGATCTTTTCTAGAACGTAACATCCATTTTAGATACTCAGGGAACTCAACCAGAGGACCTCTTAAGGCAGCTCAGAAGCTCTATGAAAATGCATCTCCTTATTTTCCATCTAGCAAAGTGGTTAAACAATTCTGCAAAACTCCATCTGTTCATTGGTTATGCTGTCTCTAGCTGTGTTCCGACTAACATTGTACTAAGAATTGCATTTTTCTCTCTCCTGACTTAGATTTAAATCTTGCAATCACCACTGGGAAGTGAGCTGTATCATCTTGAGAAATCAGACCACAGAGACGGGCCTGCAGCTGGCAGGCTGGGTCATCTTTAATCACTTAACCCTTCATATCAAAGGATGGGGTGTAGCAGCAGATTCCTCCTCATGAATTTGCCATGGTAAATTTTCTCAAGGAAAAGCTGTGAGTTAAAATGAAAGAGTGTGTGTGCAGCAAAACTGTGCCTTGTGAAATGACTTTTGTGCTTATACATATGACTGTTTTTATGTGAGTCTACATGTAACTCTCTCCTTGTGTGCGCGTATCCGTATTAAATGCCCATGTGATTGTCATGTATATGTTACATGTGCTTTTGCTTGAGAATATGTAATCAGTATTTATGTGCATGTGTGAAACTGTGTGTGTGAGTCTGTGTGTATGTGTGTGAGAATGTGTGCCCATGTGTTGTGTGTGTAAAGAAAATTCTTCCTTGTCTCAGAAAATAAAATCCAGGCTATTCCGAACTGGTGTGGATTAGATTGTTTGAAAAACTGATTGCAATGCTTCTGTTCCTTGTATTCACACTGTTGGGTAGTATTCACTTAAATCGACTCCAGGCTTGGCTGTGTGATTTTCTTAGCTCAGTGACGACAGCAAATGTGATGCAAACAGAGACGTGAGAAGCAGTTGGATATTGAAGTTGTCTTCTCCTACTGCTCTGGAGGATCCTCACCCTCTATCATGTCGGTGAACATAAGCAAGCCGGCTGGAGACTGATGGCCTGGTCAGCATAGCCAGTGCCAACTGCCACACAAGTGAATGAGGCCAGCCTAGACCAGGCAGCCCCCATCCCGATGGGGAGCTGCATGCAGACATAAGAGTGAGTGAGGGAAGATCAGCAGAAGAAACACCCTACTGAGCCTAGCCCAGATTACCAACTCACATAATCATGAGTTAATAATAAATGATTGCTGTTTTAAATCACTTCAATTTTTGGAGTGGTTTAATACACACAAAAAGCTATGTGATAATAGTTTTTAATTGCTGTGAGTTGGTTAGTGTCCCTCAGAAAGATACATTCAAGTCCTAACCCTGGTTCTTGGTACTTGTGTATGTGACCTTACTTGGACATAATGTCTTTGCAGATATTATTAGTTAATTAACATGAGAGTGTATTGGAGTGGGGTGAATCTTAATGCAATGTGACTTGTGCCTTTTTATGGAGAACTGAAGAGATGCAGAGAGAAATGGACACAGAAGGAGAACTATGGAAAGACCGAGGCAGAGACTGGAATTATGTTGGCATGAGCCGATGAATGCCAAGGGTTGCTGGAATCACCGGAAGTGAAAACAAAAGGCATAGAACAGATTCTTCCTCAGGGCCCTAAGAAGACACCAGTACTGCCCAACCCCTGATTTTGGACTTCTAGGCTCTAGAACTATGAGAGATTAAATGTCTGTCATTTTAAGCCATCCAGTTTGTGGTGCTCTGTTACTGCAACTCTTGGAAACATACAGTATTGGAGAGAAAAAATATATATTTTTTTGGGGAGAGGGGTGTTTGGTGGGAACTTGTGGTCATGTAGCTCAGACAGACATACAAACCCATAGTAAAACCCATTGGTGTTGAATCACTTCCAACTCACACAACTGTAGGAGCAAAGGGCAGTGCTGCATAGAGTTTCTAAGGGGTGCCTGATAGATTAAAACTGCTGACCTTTCGGTTAGCAGCCAAGTTCTTAGAACAACTGTGCCACCAGGTCTCTCTGTGCTTAAATGTTCCTGATAATTCTGTTGTCCCTTTATGGGTCTGAAAACATAAAAATTAGCTCTCACTGGATAGCATCATTAGTTTTAATATAACACATACTTTAAAGCCTGGGGACAAGTATAGACACAGGGTGACAGTGCTGGAATTCCCCAACAGTACTGAGGACCTGGGGGCGGCACGAGAGCCAAAGAGAATCAAATCCAGGAAGACCACAACACCACAGAATCTGCTTTAGAAGTTAGAGTTGTCTGTCTAGGCATTGTAGGATTCATTTCATCCTGGCTCCCAGCCTGTCTCCGTGGGGTGGGCATCGCTTCAGCGTCTATTACCCAGGAGCTCACCCCGGGCATCTTGACTCCTTGAAGAGCCGCTCCTATAAAATGAGGCTCTGAGAGAAACAAGATTCTCTTCTCTGCCTGAGGCCTGCCTTTCGGGAACCTGCCGTCTCTTTGGATAATTGACTCTAGGGATGATTGTCCCTCTCAAGGGAGACCATGTGCACTTTGAGGGATAAGACCTATACCCTACAGACCACAACAGTATATTAAGATACGATGGTGAACCTGTTCTCAATTGCACTTCTTGCATATAGGAGCAGCAGCTGGGTGAGAGATTGTGTGTGTGTGTGTGTGTGTGCATGTGTGTGTGTAAAGTGCAAGACTATTAGAAGACAGGTACATGAATCTGGCATTCCAGCTCCAGTTTCTCTATATAAGAAATCCCTACTTGGTATGATTTAGGGAGTTCAGGACAGAAGCTAACCAACTGGTAATATACTTTGAGTCTGAAAGATACTGTATTTCTAAAAGCTTCCTCTTAAAGCACAGGAATATTTACAAACACCTTTGTCATCAGTTAACACCTAAATGGGAAATTGCAGAGGTAAGGGAGAGGGTAGATGCTGTAGAGCTGCTAGGGAACTCTGATGGATGTGTGGGCATCGAGTACTTATTACATTTTATACTGTAGATTTTGTGCAGGCCTGGGCCTGCCCAGCCTTCGTAGAAATAATCACATCTCACAGGCTGCTGGATAGCATGTGCTAAGTCAAGTAGGTCAAAGGCTCTGTATGACTTCCCCTTTTGGGGAAGATTTAAGGATGCTGTGGAAACCCTGGTGGCATAGTCGTAAAGTGCTACAGCTGCTAACTGAAAGGTTGGCAGTGTGAATCTGCCAGAAGCTCCTTGGAAACTCTATGGGGCAGTTCTACTCTGTTTCCTAGAGTCGATATGAATAGGAATTGACTCAAGGGCAGTGGGTTTGGTTTGGTTTTAAGGATACTGGAAGAGAGGCAAAAGCTATGAGAGGATGGAACTTTTGATATTTTATCATCATCAACACAAACTAACTTGTGTTGTTATTGACTTACGTTGAGTTGGTTATCGTCTCATTGACCCTACTGACACTCTTACTAAGGGTTGCTGTGGAGTCAGAATCAGCAACAGGTTTGGTTTTTTGATATAGCCAAGCCAGGAGTCAGAATCCACCTGGAGAGAGGTGGGTACAGCCAAGAGCCCTGCTTAGACCTTGACCCACCAAACAAACAAACCAAAACAAAACCATTGTTGTTGAATTGATTCCAATTCATAGTGCTTCTGCAGGACAGAATAGGACTGCCTCATAGAGTTTCCAAGGAGTGCCTTGTGAGCTATGACACCACCACAGTTTCCCAGGTGTGTGTATGTAATTACAGCATTCATTTTTAAGATAAGCAAACTGAGGTTCTTCACTGGAAAACTCAAGCGTCTTGTCTAGGGCTGCCTGGTAAGTGTCAGAACTACAACTTGAATATAGCAGGCCTGTCTCACTACTTAAAAATTTATTATGAAATATGTCAACTACACAAAGGTTTCACAGAACAATACCACAAACACCCACCCATCCATCATCCAAGTTGATTAGATCTTAATACTGTCATATTTGCTTTATATCACATGGCCTTTTAAACACATTTTAAAATGTATACATAGGAATTCTTTATTTAGTCTGGATATTAATTCTGTGGGTTGTAATACTAGGACTACTCATGGCCACCCTAGGAAGGTCTCCAGGAGTTGGATCCGATTCGACGGCACGTGGCTGTGGCTAGGACTGCCAGTTAAGTTTGTGACGTCATCCTAGAAAAAGTGCTACATGTCTCCTTGCTGAATATCACCATGATCACTTTTAAAGTACTCTCTTTAGGAAGCTCTGCACGGACTTCAGTGCCTAGTCCATCCTTCAAAGCAGTTTTGAAACTTTCTGGAATGGCCATCAGAGCTGTCATCATATTACCCTTGATGTTCTGAATGTTATCACAATGTCTTCCTTTGAAAAATTTCTTCATCTTCAGGTAAAGAAAAAGTCATCGGGGGCCAGATCAGGTGAGTAGGGAGGGTGTTCCCAAAAGTTACTTGTTTACTTGCTAAAAACTCTGTCACAGACAACTGTACAATTAAGTTTGCAAACTTACCACCTAGCCACCGTGTGCAATAGATATTCCAGAAAGAGTTCCACCACTGCTTTAAAGGGTGGACTAGGCACTGGCATCGGCGCATAGCTTCCCAAGCGGAGTACTTCAAAGGTGACTGTAGTGCTGTTCAGCAAAGAGTCTTGTAACACTTAGAACAATTAAGTTCACAGACTTGTCAGACCTTGTTTGCTTGCTTTAGGGTGAGATATTTAGCAAACTGATTTTTGTGTTATTTAAATTTAGTCAACTGCTGCTTGTGGTTGAGCTTTCTAGTTCTATTTAGTTATTTTCTTTTTTTTGTGGTTAGTGATGTGTGTCTTGTTTTTGAAATGTGTCTTTGCTGTCATCATGATATTCTTTTTCCATTGTTAGAGAAATTTCCCCACTGAGATTTCAAATCTGTCTGGATCATAATGCTGGTGAATAGAGTGAGGTAGGGATCTACTTTGGGTTTTCCTGAATAGAAAAGGACTTAAGACAGCACATTTCATTCAATAGTCAGTTTTCAGCCTTGTTTATAAAGTACTTCTGTGGTGTATTAAATCTCCCTCTTAATAAACTCTAGTTCCGTCCTATAGTACTACATGTCTTGTGTCTACATGTTCTATGTGTCTATGTTATGGAAGGAATGTGGCCTCCTATAATACATCTTGGAATCCTAACCCCCATTCCTGTGGATGTGATCACATCTAGAAACAGTTTTTTCTTTGTTGTGTGAATGAACCATAGCACACATAGGCTGTGTCCTAAACACGCCATCATTTCCACATTATAAAAAGAAATTAGACAAGCACATAATGGGGAAGAAAGACTCCCTGTGAGACTTGCCAGGAATCAAGATATGCCCAGTTCCTAACATGGCAAGTGTTAACAGAACTGAGATCCTGAATTGGTGTTTTAACCTCCAGAATGATCAGAAAATAAATTTCTGCTCTTTAAAGCCCTCCCCTGTGGTACTTGTGGTGCAGTGGTTAAAGTGATGGACTGCCAACCAAAAGGTAGATGGTTCAAAACCACCAGCAGCTACAAGGGATAAAGATGTGGTAGTCTGCTTCTGTAGGGATTTACAGCCTCAGAAACCCTAAGGGGTCACTATGAGTAGGAATTGATTTGATAGCAGTGAGTTTTGATTGTTTTTTGGTTTACCTAACTAAAACAATCTATTGTACCAGTACCACATTGCTGCTTTATTGTGAAATTTGGTATAGGCAGGACACATCTCTTCCTGTTATTCTTCAGTTTTGTCCTGGTTTATTCTCTTATTCTTTCACATGCATTTTAAGATTGGCTTGTGTAGCTCCATGTAAAACCTTTTGTTGAAGTTTGGATTGTAATTTAATAAAATTTATATATTAATTTGGGGTTGGAATTGTAACTTTATGCATCTGAGTCTCCCCAACCAAGAAAATAGCATGTTTTCTTTTTTATATATATTTTTTATGATTTTAAGTAACATTTTGAAAATCTTCTCAATACAGTTCATACCTACTTTTTTTTTTTAGTTTTATGGTTAGGCACCTTACAGTTACTCTTGTTTGGCAAAGGGTATTTTTTCTCAACTTATGTTATTTCTTCAGAGTAGTGTGTAGGAATTGTATTTCTTTTTTAAGGTTAACTTCTTTTTATGAGTATTGCTAAACTTTCTTATTCTAGTAATTAATAGGTACTTTCAGATTTTCCATATACATATTTCTACTAATATGTTACTGTAAATCTACAACTGATCTATCAATCTGTTGTACTGTGGTGGCTTGTGTGTTACTGTGACGCTGAAACCTAAGCCACCAGTATTTCATGACATTGAAGATTTTCTTTTTGTACCTGCAATCTGAAATTGATTAAACATGCAATCATGATGCATTGATAACTACTGATGATTGAATGCAAAAACTGGAAATGAAGAGAAAGGATCAGTAATTGGAAAATATAGTTTAGGTGATAGAAACGACTACAGAAATTACGTGAAATAGTTTTGCAAGATCAATGACCTATTCACTGAAAATACCCTTTTCAACATTACAGGCAGTGACTATATAAATTACACGGACTTTGCTAGATGGACTACACAGGAATCAAATTGACTACATTGACAGTGAAGCTCAGTATCACCAGTGAGAACAAGGCTAGGGGCTGACAGTGAAACAAAACATCCATTGCTCATATGCAAGTTCAAGCTGAAGCTGAAGAAAATTAAAACAAGTCATGAGAGCCAAAGTGCAACCTGGAGTATATCCCGCCTGATTTTAGAGACTGTCTCAAGAATAGAGTTGACTCATTTAACTGAAGACCACATGAGGTGTGGGATCACGTAAGGGACATAATACATGAAAAAAGCAAAAGGTCATTAAAAAGACAGGAAATGAAGAAAAGACCAAAACACATCAGAACAGACTCTGAGGCGTGATCTTGAATATAGAATAGCTAAAGAGAATGGAAGAAATGATGAAGTAAAAATGTTAAACATAAGATTTCAAAGGGTAGATTGAGAAGACAAAGAAAGTACTATAATGAAATGTGCAAAGACCTAGAATTAGAAAACCAAAAGGAAAGAACATGCATGGTATTTCTCAAGCTGAAAGAATCAGAGAAAAAAGTGAAGCCTTAAGTTACAGTGTTGAAGGATTCTATGGGCAAATTTGAGCCCTGATGGTGCAGTGGTTAATAGTTTGGCTGCTAACCCAAAAGTTGGCAATTCAAATCTACCAGCCACTCCTTGGAAACTCTATGGAGCAGTTTTACTGTGTCCTACAGGGTCGCTGTGAGTTAGAATTGATTTGACAGCAATGGATTTATTTATTTATTTGTTTATTTTCAGTTTGTAGACAAAATATTGAATGGTGTAGGAGGCATCAAAAGAAGATGGAGGAAATACATAGAGACACTGTACCAAAAAGAACTGGTCAATGTTCAACCATTTCAGAAAGTAGCATATGGTCAAGAGTCAACGGTACTGAAGGACAAAATTCAAGCTGCGCTGAAGGTTTTGGCAAAAAACAAAAACTGAAACAAACAAGGCTCCGAGAACTGAAAGAATACCAACTGAAATGTTTCAACAAATGCACCAGTGCTGTAAGTGCCCAGTCATCTGACGCCAAGCAATTTGGAAGCCAGCTACCTGGCTGAGCCACAGGAAGATATCCATATTTGTGCCCATTCCAAAGAAAGATGATCCAGTAGAATGTGGAAATTACTGAACAATATCATTAGTGTCCCATGAAAGTAAAATTTTGCTAAAGATAATTCAAAAACTGTTGCAGTAGTAAAGCAGTAGGAAACTGCCAGAAATTTGAGATGGATTCAGAAAAGGGCATGGAACAAGGGTTGCTGTTGCTGATGTGAGATGGACCTTGGCTGAAATCAGAGAATGCCAGAAAGATGTTTATTTGTGTTTAATTAACTATGCAAAGGCTTCTGACTGTATAGATTACAGTAAATTATAGATAACATTGTAAAGAGTGGGAATATCAGAACACTTAATTGGGCTGACTGGAATCTGTATAGAAACCAAGAGACAGTCATTTGATCAGAACAAGGAGAAACCACATAGTTTAAAATCAGGGAGGTGTGTATCAGGATTGTATCCTTTCCCTGTACTTATTAAGTCTGCATACTGAGTAAATAATCCAAGAAGCTAGATTATATGAAGAAGGATTAGAGGAAAACTCATTAATAGCTTAGACTATGCAGATGACACAACTTCGCTTGCTGAAAGTGAAGGGTACTTGAAGTACTTACTGATGCAGATAAAAGACCACAGCCTTCAGTATGAATAACATTTTAACATAAAACAAAAATGCTCACAACTCCATCAATAAGAAAAATCATGATAAATGGAAAAGAGATTAAAGTTGTCAAGCATTTCATTTTACTTGAATCCCACAATCAACAACCATAGAAGCATCAGTGGAAAAATTGGATTATGTATTGCATTGAGCAAATCTGGTGTAAAAGATGTTTCTGTATGAAGTACTGAAAAGCAAAGATATCTCTTTGTAGAGTACCATGCACCTGATCTAAGCCTTGGCATTTTCAATTGCCTTCATATGCCAACAAGAAAGACCAGTTAATACAATTATTATTCAAATTTATGCACCAACTATTAAGGCTAAAGATGAAGTGACTGAAGACTTTTATTAGCTTCTGCCATCAGAAATTGATCAAACATGCCATCAAGACACATTGGTAACTGCTGGTGACTAGAATGCCAAAATTGGAAACAAAGAAGAAGATTTGGTAGTCAGAAAATACAGCCTGGGGCATAGAAATAATGCCAGAGATCGCATGATAGAATTTTGCAAGACTGATGACTACTTCCTTGAAAATACTTTTTAACCAACATAAATGGTGACTGTACACATGGAATTCACCAGATGAAATACACAGGAACCAAGAGCTAAAGTGTGACCTTAAGTATATCCCTCCTGAATTTAAAGAACATCTCAGGAACAGATTTGATGTGTTGATCACTAATGACTGAAGACTAGATGAATTGTGGAATGACATCACAGACATCTGTGAAGAGAGCAAGAGCTCATTAAAAGGACAGGAAAGAAAGAAAGACAAAATTGGATGTCAGAAGAAACTCTGAAACTTGCTCTCGAACGTCAAGCAGCTAAAGCAGAAGGAAGGAATTGCTAACTAAAAGACCTAAACAGAAGATTTCAGAGCTGGAAATGGAAAACCAGCAGAGAAGAACATGTTCTGCATTGTTAAAGTTGAAAGAATTGAAGAAAAAATTCAAGCCTCGAGCTACAGTAGTGAAGGATTCTTCAGGGAAAATATCAAACAACTCCAGGAGCATCAAAAGAAGATTGAAGGAATATACAGAGTCATCATACCAGAAAGAATTGGCTGATGTTCAGCCACCTGAAGAGGTAACAGATGATTTGGAACCGATGGTACTAAAGAAAGAAGTTGAAACTGCACTGAAGGCATTGGCAAAAAAACAAAGATCCAGGAGTTAATGGAATATCAATTGAGATATTTCAACAAGTGGAGGCAGTGCTGGAAGTGCTCACTTGTTTATGCCAAGAAATTCAGAGGACAGCTATCTGGCCAGCTTACTGGAAGAGATCCATATTTATGCCCATTCCAAAGAAAGGTTATCCAACCGAATACAGAAATTACTGAACAATATCATTAATACCACAAGCAAGTAAAATTTTGCTCAAGATCATTCAAAAGTGACTGCAACAGCATATTGACAAGGAACTGCCCGAAATTCAGTCCGGATTCAGAGGAGGATGTAGAACCAGGGATAGCATGGCTTATGTCAGATGGATCTTGGCTGAAAGCAGAGAATACCAGAAAGATGTTTACTTGCATTTCATTGACTGTGCAAAGGTACTTGACTGTGTGAATCATAATAAATTATGGCCAACGTTGCAGAGAATGGGAATTCCAGAACACCTAATTGTGCTCTTAAGGAATCTGTATATGCATCAAGAGGCAGTCATGAGAACAGAATCAGGGACACTGCATGGTTTATAGTCAGGTAAGCTGTATGTCGGGATTGTATCCTTTCGCCATAACTTTTCAATTACATGGCGAGTAAATAATCTGGGAAGCCGGAATACATGAAGAAGAATGAGGCATCGGGACTCGAGAATGACTCATTAACAACTTGCGTTACACAGACGTCATCACCTTACTTGCTGGAAGTGAAGAAGATCTGAAACACTGATAAAGATCAAGGGCCACAACCTTCAGTATGGATTACACCTCAACATCAAGAAAACAAAAATCCTCATACCTGGACCAGTAAGTAACATTGTCATGAATAGAAAAAGGATTGACATTGTCAAGGATTTCATTTTACTTGGGTCCACAGTCAATGTCCATTACCTGACTGTAAACCATGCAGCAGTCAAGAAATCAAAAGACACATTGCACTGGGAAAATCTTCTGCAAAGGATCTTTTTAAACTATCGAAAAGTAAAGATGTCATCTGAAGACGAAAGTGTGCCTGACCCAAGCAATGGTATAATTCAGTCGTATCATATGCGTGCAAAAGCTGGACGATGAACAAAGAAGACAGAAGAAGAATTGATGCCTTTGAATTGTGGTGTTGGAGAAGAATGCTAAATATACCATGGACTACCAAGAGAACAAACAGATCTGTTCTGGAAGAAGTAAAACCAGAGTGCTCCTTGACAAGACTGCATCTTACATACTTTGGATATGTTGTCAGGAGAGATCGGTCCCCAGAGGAGAACATCATGCTTGGTAGAATGGAGGGTCAGCCTAAAAGAGGATGACCCTTGACAAGACGGATTGACACAGTGGCTGCAACAATGGGCTTAAGCATAAAAACGATTGTGGGCATGGCGCAGGACCAGGCAGTGTTTCGTTCTGTTGTTCATAGGGTTGCTGTGAGTCGGAACTGACTTGGTGATACCTCACAACAGCAACAACAACTCGGAAAAGCTGGACAGTCAGTAAGGAAGACCGAAGAAGAGACACAGTGCACATCAATGGGACTTGAATGCTAAATAATTACATGGTAATTTTATCATTGAGACTTGGGTTGTTGTTAGGTGCTGTTGCATTGAGTTTTGACTTGCAGTGACCCTATGTGACAGAGTCCAACTGTCCCATAGGGTTTTATAGGCTGTCGGTTTTACTAGCGTTGATCACCAGATCTTTCTTCCATGCAGCCTCTGGGTAGTTTTGAACCACCAGCTTCTGGTTAGCAGCTGAGTGTTTAACCATTGCTTAATCTTCCATTATTGACACACTCCTGCCCTCCTGTCACTGCCCACATAAAACCCTCTTTGTCTTGTGTATGTATGTATTTATGATGTCATACGTGCTAAAGAGTCTGTGGCTGTCACAGGAACAAGACATTACCTAACCTGCACATGCCTCCGTGTGGCTTCAGCAGCTTATGTAGTCACCTTTCTCAGTCTTGTGCTCATCATTCCCTTTAAAGCATCTTGTTGTTGATGTCAGGTACTCCAGTTGGCTCTACCTCATGGCAACTCTATGGACAACAGAATGAAACCCTGCCAGGTCTGGTACACCCTCCCAACTGTTGTTACACTTGAGCCCATCTGTACAGCCACTGTGCGGCCCACCTCATTAAGGGTCTTCCTCTTTTTTTGCTGACCCTCTACCAAACATGCTGTCCTTCAGGGATTGATTGGTCCCTCCTAATAACATGTCCAAAGTATGTGACCTTGTTTCTATGGAGCCGTCTGACTTTTTCAAGTCAAATTTTTTGTTCTTTCTTGGGTTATTGTTAGTTTTATTATATCCAGGTACTTCTGAAATTAGATTGCTTGGTTAGCTATTTATTAATTTTTACAAAATAAAATCACATTGCTTGCCATCTTCTGGAAACAACTTTTTTGATTAGCGTTATGTGGCCAAGAGTCAACCGTAGTGTTGTGTGTCACTGCAGTTCATTTGCTCTGAGTGCTACACAATATTCCATTGTGTGAGTACACTAGACTTCACTTGTCCATTTGTATTGTTTTCAGAATTTTCATCTTAAAAATATGAACTACTTTAGACATCTCTTCAGGTACACACATGTAAATGCTTCTCTGGAGGATATATCAAATACAGGAATTTGGATATTGTAGGTTATGTAACTATTTCACATAATACAAAATATTTTTCAATGTGATTTTAGCAGTTTTCCTTTCCACTGGCATTCCTGTGTCTGCAATACTTAGCAATTTCAGCTTTCTTAAATTGCGCTAGTCAAAGGCATCTCATTGTGCATTTCCCTAGTGTTTCACAAATGTTTATTGGTCATGTGTTCTCTGCGAACTGTTTGTTCTTCTCTTTTTTCCTTTTCTATTGTTTTGTTTTTTCCCTTTGCAAGGATTTATAATGGTTCTTTGTATATTCTCAATACTAATTCTTTGTTGGCTGCATATGTCTCAAATATATTTTCTCAATCTGTGATTTGACTTCTACTATACTGAATGTGTATGATCACATTTTGGGGACTTCTTTTCTTCTTTTGCCACTTGCCTCCACTGAACTACCAGATGTCACCAAAGCAATATTAACTTTTGACATGGTTTTGTGCTGTTAGCACATATCTGTATTTTGATTCCCATGTTTTCAAGTAATTATCTGTTAAACATGTGTTAGAGTCCCACTGGTGAATGGAGCTCTCTAGGGTATTAATTCACAGTTTAACAGGGGAACTCTGAGGCCTGGGGTTGCCACTTGTCAGTGGAAGAAATATTTCTGGGCAAATGAGCCACCATCTCTCAAGCCACCACTTGGTGGGCAACTAAAATATGTTCAGGATTCACATCTGATAGAACTCTTCTAAAATATAATTCCCTAGGAAGCTTTCATTTCTCTCCAAGTAGTAAAACTCTTGGTAGTTACGAAGATGTGTTTCCTTGTCCTAATGCTTTCTCTGTGTGCTACTTTGCAATCAGAGTTTTCACCACTCAATGGATCCATCATTGAGCAGCACATTACAGCAAATGTGTATCCGTTTGCCTCTATTATTGTCATAATCAAAAGGCGGGGCTACATTGAAATATTTGCTTCGTGCATGTATATCTGTTATCCGAAGGGCCCTTTAACCTAAATGGTGTGCTTTCTGTAATGTCTTTGGTTAATGAATGGGTCTGTGAGGGCCTCAGAGCAGTGCAATGTGGGAAGAATGCTATAATTTCTTTTTAACATGCAGGAATTCTGAATACGAGAAAATGCATGCCAAATTTTATTGCTTCTAAATCTGAATAATTGTATTTCTGGGCTGTGCATCTGGGTAGATAATAAAGCCACAAAACAATTTAATGAAACATATAAAAAATAAAATGACATTACTAAATATTATAATATGAAGAAACTATTTTTTGCATATTGTCACCTAATCTTTCAACCATATAGCAACAAATAATGCAACCATAATTGAAAGTTTTATTATCCATCTGAGTAAATTGAGCTCAAATTTACCTTGTTCTTGTTAGCTGGTGGGCAAGCCTACAGGGGTTACTGACAGGATTTCATTTTCGTGGTGGGTTATTTTTTTTACTCCCTTTCTATGGAATCTAAAGTGGTCAATAAATAGCCCTGCTGTTTAATCGATCTGAACCTAGCTCTTGAGATAGCCACTCCACGCCCTGTGACCAGTGCTGGCAGCCAGCCCTGGGTCTGCATTGCTTCAGAAACAGGCTTCAAGCACCCACCATGAGTCTTCTTGGTCCTAAAGCCCTACAAATCCACCAAAGAGTTCATATCTTTACCTAGCTTGTCTCAGTGTGCCGTACTTCTGGAGTCTACTCCTCATTCCATTCTAGGGAGTGATACTCGATACGTGATGAGAGAAATTCGATTGGATTTCTGGAGTAGTGATTGGAAAGGTGGTGGACTGCTCAAAAGATGTACCATTTCACTCTTTAAAACACTCACAAGCTGCCTTATTGACTGTGTGGTGAACTGGAGACTGAATTCTAGGGAGAAACTCACAGGCATTTCTGATACTGACACCCTCACTGCTAGAACCCAGGCCCGTGGGTTCTCTAGGCAGGCAGCAGTGCCTAGAGGATGCCACATCTCAGCAAAAGAGGGCATATCTTTCTGAAGTATCTGAAGGATTGTATCTAGAGCTTTACTGAGTTCAGTTAAAAAAAGCAAAACACAAAACCTGTTGACATCGGGTTGATTCTGACTCATAGTAACCCTATAGAACTGAGTAGACCTGCTCCACAGGATTTTCATGGAGCACCTGGTAGATTCAAACTACTGACTTTTTTTTGGTTCATGGCCATAGCTCTTAGCCACTATGCCAAAAGCATTTCCTGATTTCAGTTGTAATTTTAAATTATGCTCATTATAAAAGGAAACCCTAGTAGCACAGTGGTTGAGTTCAGTGGCTGCTAACTGAAAGGTCAGCAGTTCGATTCCATCAGGCACTCCTTGGAAACTCTATGGGACAGCTCTCTGTCCTATGGGGTCATGGTGAGTTAGAATCAACTCACTGACAATGCTTTTTTTTTTTTCCTTTTGGTTTTATTATAAGAAGCCCAGCTTTCTCCTGGAGTCTATGGGGAATCAGTCTACTTGTTGTTTCCTGCCTCCAGTCTGCCTTCAGCTGTAATGGAGCCTATCGTGTGACTCCTGTGTCTGTTCCTCAATGGCTTCTGAGGACAGGAAAGAAGGGTGGGAGAGAAAGGCTGCCCCTGACGTGCCCGAGGCTGTGTTAGAGAAGACCAAACCCCAAGCCAAACCCATTGTCATTGAGTTGATTCTGACTCGTAGAGACCCCGTAGGACAGAGTAGGACTACCCCATAGGGTTTCCAAGGCTGTGTAATTTCTATGGAAGTAGACTGCCATATTCTTCCTCCATGCAGTGGTTAGTGGGTTTGAACTACTGACCTTTCAGTTAACAGCCAAGTGCTTAATCACTGTGACAGGAGTACTTGTTGGAGAAGAAAATAATCCCAAATTTAGTTTAGAAACAAAACTCAAGAGTAGAGTAATTCTTTTGGAAACATTTTAACAAGTGTCTCCTGATAGACTGCTTTCTGGTTCCTCAAGGGGCTTTTCTTGCCTCTCATGCCTGATTTTTCTCCTGCTATTGACTTCTGCCCTCACTGGAGCTCTTCTTTGTAGCCAAGTCATATTACTTCTGTGATTAATCAAGTTCACTGGCTCCAGTGTGTTCTTTGTGACCTCAGGGCAAAAGAGCCAAACTTCTTTGGCCAGGTGGCTTAGAAAGGCCTTCTGACCTTGCCTAGCTCATGTCTATGGCCTTCAGAGAACCTAGACATACCCTGCTTACCTCAGGGCCTTTGCACTGTTTCCCTGGTCTGAATGCCTCCATCTCCCAATCCCTTCCTTTAGCCTACTCCAGATGCCCTTTTTGAATCCTGGCGGTGTAGTGGTTAAGTGTTACATCTTCTAACCAAAATGTTGGCAGTTTGAATCCACTGGGTACTCCTTGGAAACTCTAGGGAGCAGTTCTATTCTGCCCTATGGGATCATTATGAGTTGGAATCAGCTCAACAGCAGTGGGTTTGGTTTTTGATCATTGGGTTAGGAGCCTGGCATAAAAGGTCCCATGAGATCCTGTGCCTAATCTCATGGCATTTACACAGAGCACTTTGCCTCTTTTTTGTCTGTCTTCCTGGCTAGACGGTGACCTCTGCCTACAGGGATATTTGACTTGCTCCTCACTATCCTCAGTGTTCAGCACAATTATGGGCATATGGAAGGTGCTCTGGAAGAACTGGGTGACGTGCACCTTTGGAAAGGAAGTGTCCTGCTCCTTAAGGGAAAGGAGGCTGCAGGAACTAGAAATCAGGGAGGTTGGGAGGGTTGGAGTCCTTGGGTAGTACAAATGTTAATGTGCTTGGTTGCTAGCAGAAAGATGGGTGGTTCAAGTTCATCCACAGGCACCTCAGAAGAAAGGCCTGGTGATCTGCTTCCAAAAGATTACAACCTTGAAAATCCTATAGAGGACGGTTTTACTCTGAAACATAAGATGTTGTCATGAGTTGGAATCAGCAACTGGAATTGCAGTCTGGCTCCACAGCTCAATTCACTTTGCCTGGATAAATCTGAAATGATTGACGAGAGTGGGTAGGCAGCGAGGAGCTGCTTCATTGGCAGAAGAAGGGGCCCCGAAGTGGAATGTTCTCAGACTTCCACATATTCCATGCCTCAGGGGGTCTTTATGATGTTTCCTTTTCACCTGTAAGGAAGTTGGGGTAATATTCATCCAGCCCTTTTCTGAGTAGATAAGCCTTAATGAGATACCCCACATGAGAATTCCTAGGTGTAGCGCGCAAAGGCAGAGCCTTTCTCTACCAGCAAGTGGTGAAAAATAAAGGGCATTTCAAAGAGTATTATCATACAACTTGATTTTGCATAGAGAATTCAGACCGACCGCTTTTGCAGACTTAAATAATCCCAGGATGAAAGGTACTATATAAATGCAAAGTATTATTATTATTATCCAGTGGTAGAAAAGAAGGGCATTTCAAAGAATGTTTCAGTACAATACAGTTTTATTTTGCACAGAGAGTTCAAGGGAAAAAGCTTTATTTTATGGACTTAAATAATATCGTTATGGAGCTACAGTAAAATAAATAATACAGATATGGTGTTAAAATAAATAATACAGTTAGGAGGCTTAAATAAATAATAGTGGAGAGAGATGAGAAATTAAGAGTTCTGGAGAAGAGGAGGTGGGAAGACGCAATTATGAATTATAAGTGGTAGAGAATTGAGGTCCAAAGAATCCTACCGTATTCATCATGTATCTATACTGACCCCCCAAAACATCATAGGACAGTTCACCATTAGGGGATTGACCTGACAGTATTTTTATGTCTTAGAAACAAAGTTTTTATTATTTCAGCAACTCTGAAGAAAGTATTATTTTACAGTATTTACTTGAAATGATGCTCTTTTCTCCCTTAATACTTGTTCCTTAAGCTGCCCCTCTGTTCCTTTGTCCAATTATGTAAAAAAGAACCATTTCCATTGGGTCAATTCTTACTCACAGCTCCCCTATAGAACAGAGTGGAACTGCCACACAGAGCTTCCAAAGAGCATCTGGTGGATTTGAACAGCTGACCTTCTGGTTTGTAGCCATAGCACTTACCCACTAGGCCAAAAGCCTACCTCATTTTCTTAAAAATTGAGAGCTATCTTTTCTCAAAAGCCACCTGCTCTGTAGGACCACCCTTTCTATGTACATAGAGTTGCTATGAGTTGAAATCAACTTGAAGGCAACTGGTTAGAATCTTGCATGTTGTCCAATCCCAGTCCACGTGCTGGCAAACCAGGCTACCCTTGTGCCTGAGGCTCTGGAACAGTGGAGAAAGGGTTCTCATTCTGGAGAGTTGGTTTTCAGCTGGGGATTCTTGCCAGGGTGTGACTTGCTCATTCTCCATCCAGCTGTGCCAATGTGTCATTGTGTTTGCAAAGAACAACATAAGGGAGGCTTCAGTTTTCAGAAGAAACAGTGAAGTTCCACTGCTTGCAATGGTCTTGTCCTGTCCTCCTTTAGCCTGACTTCAGTCTCCCCCAGCCCAGCTTCTGCAAGACATTTAAGCCAAAGTTCTCATTCTGTCCTTAATAGACACTGTCTTTTATTTTGACTAGCCTAGTTCACTGGGTGGGTCTTTCTCAGAAAATAGATACCACAGCTCTCACCACTTGTCCCTGAGTGTATTCCAGTTCACGGTGACCCCAGGGGTGTCAGATTAGAACTGTGATCCACTGGGTTTTCAGTGGTTGCTTTTTCACAAGTAAATCGTTAAACTTTCCTTCTGAGGTAACTCTGGGTGGGCTCAAACCTTCAACCTTTTGGTTGAGTGTATTAATCCTTTGCACCTCCGAGGGACTCCAGAAAGAAGACAATGAAAGCCTGTCTTCTCTTGCCTAACCTCGGTCTAGGCATTTGGTGGCTCTTCGGTGAAGAATGATGGATTTGAAGAGGGGCGGGAAGCTGTAGCTAGGAAGGGGGCTGGGGAGGAGTAAGGGCTGAAGACCAAGAAAGCCCCAACAGAAGCCTGCAGCAGCCTGTCCGGCAGATAACTGTGACAGTCTTCTGAGTTTCCTTCTCTGTGCGTGAGATTAGCTATCTTCTTGGACAACCCCACCGGGAGGGAGTAAAGAAAAGCCCTGGGGGGCTTTGTTTCCCTGGGAACAAGGAGATCAGGAGTTGGATGGGAAGTTATGTAACTTTGAGGGGGGAAAAATAAAACAAACAAAATAGAAAGGCTGGGAAAATATAAATAAAAAAGAGTGCAAAGTTTTATTGTCAACCGCTGCTGTCACCTCCTGGAACTACAGTCGTATCTAAGAAATATGTGACATACTAATAGGAAGTAATTTACCCAAGGATGTTTTTGTGCCTTGAGTTGCCTTCCCCGCTCAGCTGTGGGAGCTTTGTGAGTGTATATGCATGAGAGCCGGTGAGGTGCTTCAGAAACTTCCCAATTTGTGCACAATGTGACTTTTATAAGGCCATTAAACTCATCTCGGGGAAAGTGCGCTGGAAAACAATGATACATGTGATCTCAAGGAGGCCGTGAAGGCAGACTGAGATGGCAAAATTATGACTAAACCCTCTTGGCTAAAGTGACTTTGAGGTGGCTGCTGTTTATACACCCTCTGCCCACCCAAGGTTCCTTCCTCTTTCTCTGCTCAAGGTGAGCGGTGCAGCCTCAACTCTGAAGTTTTGCCAGGGGCTGGGGGGCTTGTAGCTGCACTATCTTTAATCCAGCAAACACTGTCATTTGTCCCTCTTGTGGTTAAGTGAGCATAGGGTCCCTGGGTGATGCAAAGAGTTAAGGCACGCAGCTGCTAGCTGAAAGATTGGAAGTTTGACAATACCAAGAGACACCTCAGAAAAAAGGCCTGGTGATCTATTTTGAAAGAACCAGCCATTGAAAGCCCTACAGAGCACAGTAAGCATTGCTCTGACACTCACAGGGTCACCATTAGCTGGAGTTGACAGCAACTGGTATTGGTAAGGGAAACTCTGGGGCCTGAGGTTGGAGCCAGGCACACGAGACTCTGCCCCTCTGAAACGGGGCCCTGCCCGGGGCTTGGTTCTAAGGCCTGAAGCCACCACAGAGCGGTGGGGGCTTGATAGTAAGGCTCCGAGTCCACCTGATCAAGCCTCTCATAGGCTGAGCACACAGACAGGGAAATTCAGGCATTTTACCAGCAGGAGGACCTGAGTCCTTGGTGGCAAAAGGACCAGAGAGGGAAGGGAACAAGGAGAAAAAAGGCAGAAGGAAAGAGGACCATGAGCAGGAGAGAAAGAGGAGTTAAGAGAAAGGAGAGAAAACTGGAAAAGGTTGTGGAGCTGATGAGAGAGTAGAAAGAGAGACGGAATGTAACCAGGAGAGAAAAGAGGCCGAGGGAGAGAATGAAGAGAAAAAGCATCAGGAGACGATCCTGCTGACATTTTCTAGTCAGATGTCTTCGTGTGCTTGTTCCATAAACATAGGTGGGGCCATGATCAAAATATAGAAGCTGTGAAATAATTAATAGCAACAAAGACAAGTGAACCACTTGCCGGGGTTGGTGTTGCCCCTGGGGGAAGCAGTGCCATGCCGAGTGCTTCTGCAAATTCGTTTCCTCCCAGCTTTGCATCTTTCCTCTCTGCTCCTGTCATAGAGCCTGAAATCCCACATGGTCCTGGGCTCCTTTTTTTGGGGTGCAGCCTTGCCTAGGACAGGGGACAGTGCAGTCTTTATACCCCTGGTAGTAAGATGGCTTCGTTGAGCTGGGCAGGCAAGAGGGCTTCAAGCTTCGTGCTGGAGTGGGATGGAGATTATCTGAGATAAGCAGACTTGATTTGGAGATGGGTGGTGGGGCGGTAAGGGACAGGGTGAGGGCATGCCTCTCCAGCCTCACTATCTGACAAGAGACTGAGGGTCTGGGTGCCGAGATACAGGGAAGAAGACCTGATGGTGCTCACTGGGTAGGAGTGGCAAGGTGTGGCCAGGGGGAGAGAAGGAAGCTAGCAGCCTTTAATTTATACTCTGGACTGTATATCTCTCCCTGTGTCCTAGCTTGGGAAAAAAGAAATGAGCCCTTTATCAATTTTTAATAAATTGAAATGACAAATAATCCATTTAATAAATTATTAACTGAGAAAATTACTGAAAACTGAAATATCAAACAATCGTGAGCAAATGCTCGAAGCAGCGTGTTTATTAATAACTGAGTCCTGCTGCAGGAGAGTGCTGATGCTGTGGTTCAACCACGACCGATGTCCCTGACACCCTAGCATTCTGCCTCACCCCTGCAACCCAGAGGGAACCTCAGGGCGGGAGTGTCTGCAAGGGGAGCTTGGGTGCAGGGACGCAGACAAAGGCAAAGGGAGTTGTCACTTCAGTTCTTGGAGCCTGGAGCTCTACTCCTCAAGGCCTGGTGGTCCATGGATGTGGGCATCAGGATGAAGTCCCCTGGTTCCTCCCTTCTGGTGGTAGAAGGGGGCCAGAAACAATTCCACCTGCAGCAATTAGTTCTTTAGATTTAGAGCCATGTCTCCAGAAGAAGTTGGGAGCCTGCATGTGTGAGTGCATGTGTGCATGTGTGTTTGTGTGTGTGTGTGTAATTACATCTACATAACGGGTGATGTCCGGGTCACTCTGGACAGAGTTCCATGACAGGAGAAGCCTGGGGTGAGGGTCTATCAGTACATTACAGGGTGGAGGCTCTGGCTAGGATTCTAGGAGCTACTTCACAAGGTACCTGCTGTTCTACTTCTTTGACGCTCCTGCGAAGCAGTTAAACTGGTTGCTTTGGAGCCAGTTCTGACCCATGATGACCCTATCCATACAGAGTAAAGTTGTACTGCATTGGGATTTCCAGGCTGTGACCTTTTGGAAGCAGATCACCAGGGTGTTCTTTCCAAGAGCCTCTCGGTAGGTTTGAACCAATGTTTTGGTTAGTACTGGCGTACCTAACCATTTGTACCATCTGGAAAGGTGAGGCAAGTAGAAGTTACTGAATCTGGGCCTCATTTATGCCGAGGAGGTGGAGGTTCAGCGAGAAGACCTCTGAGGGCTTGTGATGGCACCATGGCCTTCTGGTTCTTCTGGTCAGTTGCCCTTTCCCTGAGCCTGCAGCTCTCTAGGCTGGCCCTGAGCGGCTGCTTCTTCATGAGGCCTGCCTCTTACCTTACAGCTTCCTCCCTCCTTTTGCATGACTTCTGCTTTACACAAGTAGTCACATACACCTCTCTGGGTGATTGCAGCAGGCAGCTCTTTTCTAGGTAGAGCTTTACTTTGGACCTGGTGGTGCAGTGGTTAAGAGTTCAGCTGCTAGCCAAAGATGTGGCCAGTTCGAACCCACCAGTCGCTCTTTGGAAACCCTATGGGGGCACTTCTACTCTTTCCTATAGAATCGCTGTGAATCGGAATCAACCACACAGCAACTGGTTTGGTGTTTGGTTTATGGCCAAAGAGAATCGACATTACTTCCCTCTGAGGTATTTGCTTTCTCTAGAAGCCTAACAAAACCAGGTGGCCTGCCCCTTCCCTGTCCCTAGGCTGCCTGTAACCAGGAAACACACTTCTCCTTTACAGCTCTACTGGGGGTGTGGGGCCGGTCAGGTGACCTCCCTGTGTCCTAGTTCCTTTATCTATAAAATGGGGATAATAATAAACAGGATAATTTGATGACTGGGACTGAAGCAGTCCCATTATATAAATACAATGCAGCAGTTTGGGATGACAGGCTGTAGGCTTGAAGATGGTGCCGTGGTGGGTATTTTTAGGAAGGAGGGGAGGGGGAGGGATGGGTGGCTTATAAATGTTTGTTGCATTAAAAAATGTGCTAGTTTGAATTGTGCAGAACAGAGTACCATTTGTTTCTAGAAAAATGCTGTGGAAATGAATTAGTTTACATCGAATATGTGATGGTTTAGAGAGAGGGATATTAACCCAATTTGCATTTCTTTGAACTGAAATAAATTATTGCCGTGTTTGCATTAGTTGGGTCAACTGGATGTGACTGAAGTGAACCCACAGTAAGGAAGGCTGGCCCTGGACTTGGGTGGTTTACAGTAGGGTAGCTGTGTGGAGATCAGCAGCCCCTTCCAAATCAGTCTGATTAACCTTTTGGAAGAATACGGAGCACTTTCAGAATCTGATGAAAGCAGTGTGCACGCACACCCCTACAACTATCTATGGATCTCAGCCAGTTCTCTGAGTCTTCCAGCCTGTCATGGTCCTGGAGTAACAGCTTTCTGCCCCCAAAGAGAGCAGGTGACTGTTGCCCAGATCACATCATAGACTGGTCAGAGCCCAGTTTCTGAGGCTCCTCTCATCTGTAGAAACTAAACAAGACTTTAGTTGTGAACAGGGGGACAACCAAAGAGAAGTTCCTATATGTGTTGTGAGCTCAGGGCTTTGAATATTTCAAACCTCTATAAGACACAGTTCCAGCTATGAGAAGGAGCTGGCTATGTTACCAGCAAGCCACAAGCACTTCCTCACTTCTCCATGCCACTATGGAAGTTGCAGGTTGAACCAAATGAAGAGTACTCCCCTCGGGTGAGGGGTGCAGTGTTTGTGTTCCTCCACCTCCTGGAGCCTTGCCTGCACTCCAGGAACGTCCCATCACAGGGCGCAAAGAGTAGCATCAGCCCAGAGCCAGCTGGCCAGCTAGTCACCAAATCGGCGGTGATGCAAGCTTGTTTAATGCCTGATGACATGGCATTGGTCAGTGCACGTGATTTGTGGACTTTGGCAGCATATATGGACAATAGTTGATTATTACGGATAGACACTGAAGACAAGCAAACTGAAAAGAAGTGTTAGCTACTAGCAGTCGGAGACATGTGCCTGGGCTTTTTTATTACCCTTTTGGACCAAGGCAGCTTCAGCCCCTATACTGCCCCCCACATGTCTATCGGTATGATTAGGGTGAACACAGGATGGAGAACATGTTCTTACCTTTCACCTTATGACCAAAACTCATAGGAACCGCACAGAGTTTCCAAAGCTATAAATCTGTACAGAAGCAGACTGCTACATCTTCCTTGGAGCAGCTGGTGGGTTTAAGCTGCCAGTCTTTGAGTTAGCAGCTGACCACTTTAGTTACTGCACCACCAAGGCTTCTTCCTCTCCAGATTAAAAAATAAAAACAAAAACACAAAACAACTCATTGCTATCAAGTCCATTCTGCTTCAGGGACCCTATAAAGCAGAGTAGAACTGCCGCATAGGGTTTCCATGGAGCGCCTGATAGATTCAAACTGTTCTTCACCTTTTGGTTAGCAGCCGTAGCACTTATCTACTACGTCACCATCCGTTTCAGGTTGTCAGCGTATAGAGAGGGCAGTAAAACTAGCTAATTAGTAGCCAGCGGCCCTAAGGTGGAATCAACTAAACGGCAGTAGGTTTTTCGTTTGTTTGTTTTGGCTCATCTGAACTCATCTCTACTGGAAAGAGGTGACTGTTGATAAGAAGAGGCTTTATTTTATTTTATTTTTTATTGTAGCTTACATGAAAGTTTGGAAACTCTGGTGGCATAGTAGTTACAGGCTACAGCTGCTAACCAAAAAGTTGGAAGTTCAAATCCACCACGAGCTCCTAGGACACTGTATCGTGCAGTTCCACTCTGTACTCTAGGGTCGTGCTGAGCCTGACTCAACTTGATGGCAATGGATTTGGTTTGGTTTAGATGAAGATTCATAGCGCAAACTAATTTCTATTTTTAAAATATTTTTTTATTGTGAATTAAGAACAGTTTTACACTCTATATCATGTTGCTGTATAACATCAAGAACGTTCACCTCTATTC
This sequence comes from Heterohyrax brucei, assembly GCA_028571685.1. Taxonomy (NCBI): domain Eukaryota; kingdom Metazoa; phylum Chordata; class Mammalia; order Hyracoidea; family Procaviidae; genus Heterohyrax; species Heterohyrax brucei. The sequence goes on from CM053152.1 coordinate 47,413,389, forward strand.
TATTCTAGCTACACCTCCCTGCACCGGCTACATGACAGTATGCTTCCCCTTTTGCTGGGAACTTCCTGAACAAGGTCTGGCCCTCCTCACCCAATCATCTCGGCTCCAACGAAGAGCCTGTCAGACAACCCCATGTACATGTTTAAAGGTTTGTTCATCTGCAGTCTCATTCTATGTTTTGTATAGTCCAGTTCAGTGTGTATCTGGGGAGCTGGTCCCAGTGCTGGGTGCAGTCAGGGGGACCATGCCCTCAGGGGGCTCTCCGTTCAGAAGGACTGCCGAGTGTGGCCTTTTGGAAGAGTTCTAGCTCTACCCTCTACTCCATCACCTGCTATGTCCAGAGCTCCATTCCATGTACTCATCCAAGCTGTCATTAGTGGTGGCCAGTCATCATCTAGTTCTTCTGGTCCTATGCTGAAGCAGACTATGGCTCATGTGGCCCTTTCCATTTGGAGGGCTCATATTTTCGTTCTGTCCTCAATGTCCACTGGCAAACTAATTTCTCATTAAACAATCTACATGTTGCTTGTCACATTGGTTGCCAAACCCACAACATATCAACACCTTATTCTTCTTGACCTTGGATTCCACATTACCACTTTTCCTGTCTCTTCCTGCCCTCTTGTCCTTGTCCCTGGGCTGGTATGCCCATTTAGTCTCATTTTGTTTTATGGGCCTGTCTAATCTTTGACTAAAGGATGAACTTCATAAGCGACTTTGTTACTGAGCTATAAAGGGTGTCTGGAGGCTATACTCTTGGTGTTTCTCCGGTCACTGTCAGATCCGTAAGTCTGGTCTTTTTTCTTTTTGGGGGGGTTACAATGTTGTTCTATATGTTTATCCAGCTCTGAGACCTTCTACTGTGCTCCCTGTCAGAGCAGCTGGTGGTGGTAGCTGGGTGCTATCTAGTTGTGCTGGACTTAGTCTGGTGGAGGCTGTGGCAGTTGGAGTAAATTAGTCCTTTGGACTAACCTTTCCCTTCCTTCTTCCTCTTCTTTTTTTTTTTTCATTCTCCTTGCTCCAGATGGAGTGAGACCCAATGGAATATCTGAGAAAGTTACTCACAAGCTCTTAAGATCCCAGATACTACTCACAAAAGTAGGATATAGAAAATTTTCTTGATAAGTTATATTATGCCAACTGAGCTGGTTGTTCCCCCAAACCATGGTCCTCATAGCCCAGAAATTTGGTCCCTCAGGGAATTTGGATATATCTATTGAGTGTCCATGATCTTGCCTTACCAAAGTTACCACTCAGCTGTTGTTTATTTAGTGTTTGCCCACTTACTTTTCTCCTCCCTCGTAACCACAGAAGCTTGTTTCTCTTTGTGTATAAAGTTTTTCATGAGTTTTTATAGTAGTGGTCACAGAGACTTAATTTTAAAAATAACCTTGGGGGGGTCAGTCTTTCTCATATTATTTCTCTGCTTCAAACTTATCAGTAGTGCTTTAGTGACTTTCAGATAAAGGATACAAGGTTTGGCTACAATGGTGGAGTTGTTAGATACTTCCTGTGATCTTTCTATCAAGAAAGATCTAAAGAATAAATGAATTCATTATATGTGACATTCTAGGAGCCCTGAACATCAAAGACAAAGTTGAGGAATCAGATAGAGCAACAGGAAAGAGAAAATAGGTCCAGAAGTACCTTGGACTGTCCAAAAGTGACCGGGCAGGAATTGGTGGTTTGCGGGCAGACGGGCATCAGAGAGTGTGGTGAGGGTTAGCAGTGGTTTTAGGAAAGCATCTTACACAGCAGTAGAGACTGAGTGACAGAGAGAACACTCATGTTTCCAGAATCTGTGAAAAATGGCATTGGATTGTCCAAATCTCAGCAGATTGCTTCTAACCTACTGCATACATGGATTTCAATCTTTCCTTCAGGTTAAATCTTTCTACCTTTCCCCAGCACCTTCCCCTCTTTTTTCTGCACTGCTTCTGGATCCAGAGACTGACTGATGTATTCCTGGGTAGGAGGTAGTCATTCTCCCAGACTTGGAGAGGGAAAAATTTAAGAAAAGGACGCATTGGAAGAAAACTGGTAGCTCCCCTAAGTTGGGAACTTAGGGTGGAAAGACTTCTTTTGCTTAGATAGGCATAAGGGGTCCATGGACGTTGAATGCCTCCCACCTCTCCATACAGCATCAAGTACCCATAGTCTTGCAGCAAAATCTATCTACCTATGCCTTTAAAGAACAGCAACACATTTTCCTCACACTCAGGGATGGCTGTTGGAACCTGCCTTTCTCAGCACATGCAGCCAGATACATGTACCTACATGAATCACCCCTGCACATCTAGGACTGTAGAGGAGAGTCTGCAACACACACTTGGTAACCAACTACTTGGACACACTTGAGAAAAGTCAATGTACTCCTAAATTCACCTGCCTAGTAACAGCTCTAACCACTCAGTGACAGGATGTTAGAACTTCAGAGACACAACAGTCAAACTAGCTCACATGACCAGCCTATTTGGGTACTTCAAAACAAAGCAAAACCAGAAGCTAGAACACAGTAGCAAGCATTAAGTAAGTAAGTAAAACAACTTACTGGTGGCTCAGAGACAACAGTCAACATCAAATCACATAAAGAAGCAGACCACAATGGCTTCAGAAAGATCTAAAAACAAAGAATCAAGAAATTTTCCAAAGGAAGAGAACTTCATGGAATTATTGGAAGAAGAATATAAAAAGTTAATAGTCAGGACTCTTCCAGAGATCAGGCAAAACACAGCAGAGCATAATGACATATTGAACAGGCTGAAAGAAACCATACAGATAACAGCATGTAGCAATTCAGAAGGTTAGTAATAAAGTTACAGAATTAGCTCAGTAGAAAGTCAAAGGAGTGCAGAATTGATGCAATAGAGGTCAGAATTACTGAGACTGAAGATAAAGCACTTGACATCAACATATATGAAAAAAACTTAAATAAAAGAATTTTTTTTAAATGAAGATACATTAAGAATTATGTGAAACTGTATAAAAAAGAATAATCCGTGAGTGACTGGAGTACCATAAAAAGGGAGGAATAACAGAAAATACAGAGTGAGTTGTTGAAACTTTGATGACAGAAAATTTTCCTGATATTGTGAAAGATGAGAAGATATCTATCCAAGATGCTTTTTGATTTATGCAAGGTAGATCCCAAAAGAAAGACACTAAGACATGTTATAATCAAACTTACCAAAACCAGAGATGGAAGGTGGTTTTAAAAGCAGCTAGGGATAAACAAAAGATAATCTACAAAGCAGAGTCAGTGAGACTAAGCTTTGACTACTCAGCAGTAGCCATGCAGGCAAGAAGGCAATGGGAAGACATATACAAAGCCTTGAAGCATAAAAATTGCCAGCCAAGAATTATATATTCAGCGAAACTGTCACTCAAATATGATCGTGAAATTAGCACATTTCCAAATATAAAAAATTAAGGGAATTTGCAATAACCAAGCCAAAGTTATCAGAGATAGTAAAAGGAATTCTTTGGTGAGGAAAATGAATAACATCAGATAACAGCTCAAGGCAAGAACACAGGACAGAGCAGCTGTCCAGATAGAGAAATCACAAAAACATGTCAAAGCTAAAACACTGAAAACAGGGAAACAGAGAACTCAGCATATAGAAAATTACAATGTTATTATTATTTTTTTTTTAAAAAGGCACTAAAGAAAATGTAGTCATTTCTTATTTGGGTTATTTGCTTCCTCTCCTGTTTTTCTTTTGTCAGTTTGACCAGTGGTTTATGAATTTTGTTGATTTTTTTTTAGAGAACCAGCTTTTGGTCTTGTTAACTCTTTCAATCATAAATGAGTTATGATGACACAGAAATAAAAGACTGGTTTATATTTAGGACAATATGGGTAAGTATTCGCCATGAGTCGGATCCCACTCGATAGCGCTTGGCTTGGCTTGGCATTAAAGTAACAACAAAGGAAATTAACAATATGACACACTAAAACAATAAACAAGTCTGAAGTCCCAACAAATACAAAGCTAATGACCATGAAAAAGATCAAAACAAAACATATAAACAAAAAGAACTCAGCACAGAAAGTTAAGTGGAACAAAGAAACTGTTACACAAAAGGCAGTGAAATGGCAATACTAAACTCATACCAATGAATACTTATGGTGAATGTAAGTGGATTAAATGCACTGTAAAGAGACAAAATGTGTCTCTTAAAATTGCAGAATGGATAAAAAAACACAATTTACCTATGTGCTGCCTACCAGAGACACACCCAGACATACAGACACAAACTAAAACTCAAAGGATAGGAAAAATATAACAAGCAAACAACCTTCAAAAAAGTGGGAGTGGCAACATTAATATCTGATAAAATATACTTTAAAGTAAAATCTACCACAATGGATAAAGAAGAACACTATATAATGGTTAAAAGGTCAATACACCAGAAGGAAACATCCATATTAAATACTTAAGCACCAAATGGTGAAATCAATCAAAACTGGTTGCCATTGAGTTGGTTTTGACTCATAGCAACCCTACAGGACAGAGAACTTCCCCACAGTTTCCAAGGAGCACCTGGCAGATTTGAACTGCCACCTTTTGGTTAGCAGCCGAAGCACTTAATCACTACACCACCAGGGTTTCCCACCCAATGAAACAAACTCTAATAGCATTGAAAAGAGAAATAGATAGCTACATAATAGTAGGAGACTTCAACACCACTTCAACACCCTGTTTTTGAGGAAGGACAGAACATCTAGAAAGAAGCTCATTAAAGACGCAGAAGATCTAAATGCCACAGTCAATTAACTTGACCTCATAAACTATATAGAACACTCTATTTAACAGCAGCAAAGTGTTTTTCTTTTCAAACTCACTTGGAACATTCTTTAGAAAAGATCACATACTAGGCTGTAAAGCAAGCCTTAACAATATCCAAGACATCTGAATATTGCAAAGCATCTTTTCAGATCATAAATCCATAAAAGTAAAAATCAATATTAGAAAAAGCAAGGAGGAAAAAGATCAAACATAAGGAAATTGAACAACACTTGGCTCAAAAACTACTGGATTGTAGAAGAAATCAAAGACAGAACAAAGAAATCCACAGAATCAAATGAGAATGAAAACACATCCTGTGACAGCCTTTAAACAAAAAAACAACAACCACTGCCGTGGAGTTGATTCCAACTCACAGTTATCGCATATAGCCTTCAGGATACAGCAAAAGCAGTGCTCAGTGATCAGTTTATTTCAATAAATCAACACATCCAAAAAAAAGAAAGGGCCTAAATAAAAGCATTACCCCACAACTAAAGTAGAACAAGAGCAGCAGAAGAGCTCCCCAGATACGAGAAGGAAGCAAATAATACAATTAGAGCAGGACTAAATTAATTAGAGAATAGAAAAGTGATTGAAAGAGTTAACAAGACCCAAAGTTGGTTGTCTGAAAAGATCAACAAAATGAATAAACCACTGGCCAAACTGACAAAAGAAAAAAAAAAAAACAAAACAGGAGAGGAAGAAAATATGCCAAATAAGATATGAGATGGGCAATATCACACAGACACAATTGAAATTAAAAAAATCATAACAACGCTATGAAAAATTGTACTCTAACAAATTTGAAAACTTCAAGGAAATGGACAAATTTCTGGAAACCACTACATACCTAAACTGACACAAACAGAGGTAGAATAAGTAAACCCATAGCAAAAGAAAAAATTGAAAAGGTAGTTAAAAAACTTCCAACATAAAAAAGCCCTTGTCCTAATGGCTTTACTGGAGAATTCTACAAAACTTTCAGAGAAGAGTTAACACCACTATTACTAAAGGTATTTCAGAGCATAGAAAATGATGGAATACTTCCAAGCTCATTGTATGAAGTTGGCATAACCCTGATACCAAAAACAGGTAAAGACAGCACAGAGAAAGGAAATTATCGACCAATATCTCTCATGAATTTAGATGCAAAAGTCTTCAACTACACTTTAGGCAATAGAATTTAACAACATATCAAAAAAATAATTCACCATGGCCAAGTAGGATTCATACCAGTGATGCTGGGATGGTTCACCATGAGAAAAACAGTACAATCAACCACATAAATAAAACAAAAAACAAGAACAACTTGATTTTATCAGCTGATGCAAAAAAGACATTTGATAAAGTTCAACATTCATTCATGACGAACACTTTCATCAAAATAGGAATAGGAAAGAAATTCTTAAACATAATAAAGGGCATTTATACAAAGTTAACAGTCAGCCTCATCCTAAATGGAGACAGTCTGAAAGCATCCCCCTCGAGAATGGGAACCAGATGAGATATTCTTTGTGCCCACTTTCATTCAACACTGCTGGGATTCTAACCAGAGCAGTGAGGCTAGAAAACAAAATATGAGAAATCTAAATTGGTAAGAAAGAAGTAAAAGTCTCTCTATTTGTAGATGACATGATCTTATATGCATAAAACTGTAACACCAAATCCCACTGCTGTTGAGTCAATTGTGACTCATAACAGTCCTATTGAACAGAGTAGAACTGCCCCAGGAAGTTCCCAAAGAATGCTTAGAGGATTTCAACTGCTGACATTTGGTTAGCAGACAAAGAATACCCTAAAGAATCTACCAAAACCAAAACCAAAACCAGAAAAATGAAAAAAATGTAATTAATGGAAGAGTTCAGCCAAGTATCAGGACACAAGATAAACACAAATAAATCATTGGGCTTTCTCTACACCAACAAAGAGACCATCAAAAAAGAAATCACCAAATCATTGTCATTTACAGTAACCCCCAAGAAGATAAAATATCTAGGAATAAATCTAATTAGAGATGTAAAAGACCTATACAAAGAAAATTATAGGATTCTACCAAAAGAAATCAAAAGAGACGTATATAAGTGGAGAAAATTACCTTGCTCATGGATGGAAAGACTCAACATTGTGAAAATGTCTTTTCTTCCCAAAGTGATCTATAGACACAATGCAATCCTGATACATATTCCAATGACATTTTTTTAAGGAGGTGGGGAAATGTAACACCAACTTCATATACAAAGGGAAGAAGTCCCAGATAAGTAAAGCATTACTGAAGAAGAAGAACAAAGTAGGAGGCCTCATGCTGCCTGACTTTAGAACCTTTTACACTGTCGTGGTAGTCAAAACAGCCTGGTATGGGTACAACAACAGATATGTAGACCAACGGAACAGAATTAGAATCCAGAAGTATAGTCATCCATTTGTGGGCAGCTGATATTTGACAAATGCCTGAAGTCTGTTAACGGTGGAAAAGGCAGTCTCTTTAGCAAACGTTGTTGACATAAGTGGATATCCATCTCCAAACAATGAAACAAGACCCATGTTTCTGACTACGGACAAAAACTGACTCAAAATGGATCAAAGACCTAAATATAAAGTGTGAAATGATAGAGATCATGGAAGAAAACATAGAAACAATGCATAGGCAGAATACAAAACATTACTAAAACTGCACAAACACCAGGAGAAAGTAGACAACTGAGATTTCTGAAAATCAAGCTCCTATGCTTGTCTAAAGTCTTTACCAAAAGAATAAAAACACAACCTACAAGCTGTGAGAAAAATTTTGGCTATAACAAACCTGATCAACATCTAATGTGTAAAATCTATAAGATTCTGCAACAAAAAGATAAACAACCCCATTAAAAAATGGGCAAAGATTATGAAGAGGTACTTCACCAAAGGAGACATTCAGGTGGCTGACAGATACATCAGAAAATGCTCATGATCACTGGCCATTAGAAACATATGCATCACAATTACAGTGAGATACCATCTCACTGCAGTGAGGCTGGCATTAATCCTAAAAAACACAAAGTAATAAATGTAAGAGAGGCTTTGGAGAGACTGAAACATTCATACACTGCCAATGGGGATATAAAATGGTACAACCACTTTAGGAATTGATTTGGCACTGTTTTAAAAAGCTAGAAATAGAAATAGCATATGATCCAGCAATCCCACTTCTTGGAATATACCCAAGGGAAATATGAGTTGCCCCACAAACAGATACATGCACACCAATGTTCTTGCAGTACTGTCCACACTAGCAAAAAGATGGAACCAACCTAGATAACCATCAACAGATGAATGAATAAATCAACTGTGGTATATTCACACAGGGAATGTTATACAGTGATAAAGAATAATGTGATGAATTTAGAAACATCTCATGTAGAGGAATCTGGAAGGTGTTATGCTGAGTAAAATTAGTCAGTTGCAAAAGGGCAAATATTTTATAAAACCAGTTTTGTTAGCTCTCAATGAAAGGTTTAAATATAGAAGAAAACAGTCTTTGATGGTTACGAGGCTGAGGTGGGGAGAGAGAGGAGGATACACTAATTAGATAATAGAAAGAATTATTTTAAGTGACGAAAGGAGGGACAACACACAATACAAGTCAATACAACTAAAACAAAAGCTAAGAATGTTTCTAAATACAACCAAACACTTTGAGGGACAGATTAGCAGAATCAGAGGTCTGGGGACCATGGTATCAGGGGACATATAGGTCAGTTGGTGTCATGGATTGAATTGTGTCCCCCCAAAAGTATGTGTAGCCATGTGGCTGGGCCACGATTCCCAGTATCTTGTGACTGTGCTCCGTTTTGTGGTTTTCCTGTGCTGTATGTTTAAAGGATTAGGGTGGGACTGTAAATCCCTTTATAAGATCAACTCCTTGCTCCACTGTAAAGGGAGTTTCCCTGGAGTATGGCTTTTTGCCCTACCCTTAATCCTTTCATCCTGCAAAGCCACTCCCAGGGCACTGTTGCATCCCTGTGGTCAGCTACTTGGTAAATGCATTTTGAATGGATGCATCAATAAACCAATGACTAACTTGAAGAAATGGGGTCAGTCATGTCCCACATTTCACCCAACTCAATGATTGCCTCTACAACATAAAATGTAGCTAGTATTTGCTGAGCCTCTCTCATGTGTAAAGTGGGGTAATACTTTCCACTGATCTTTTGTGAGGAGGAAATGATTTAAAGCACATTAAAGGCAGTGTCTGGCACTCAGTAAGTACTCTGTGGATGTTCGGCATTATTGTTCTCCATAAATAACTCAAGAGTGACCAAACCTAGGCCTATTCTAGATACAAGAAACCTCACTTCCCTCAGTGACAAGAATCACCAATAGCAACTAATTAGTGCATATGCTTCCATAAAGCAACCCGCAGTAGCAGGCGGTCTGACTGGGCTAGCAGAACATCAGATTCAGATGTGGGGCAGAGTCAGATTGTTGAGGGCTACCAGGATCCCCCTGTAGGCTACCAGCCTTGTCAGGTATCTATTAACTAACAGGGTTAGAAATCTACAACAGCAGTCAGGCAAGAGTGGAGGAAATCTTAGCAGAGTCCACGCCGTCTCTGGCTAGGTTTTACTTAAGTTAGGAAAAGGAATCCATGCTGGGTAAATGAGGTAATGAATGTGCAAGTGCTTTAGGAACTGCAAAGTGCTATACAAATGTGAAGCATTATTACACTCATCTATTTCTCTTCTTTGTGCTGCCAGGGTTTCTTAATAAGAGTTCCTTTTGAAAGTCCTAGCCTGGTTTAGATTAACTAACAGGAAGGGGTGTGCGCAGCACGCTGGGTAGAGGGTCCTGTGCACCCCGAGCCCAGTGGAAGTTCTGACAAGGAAAACCGGATGTACTGACGGCAGGACGCGGGAAATGGAAAGGCTGACACAGAGCGGAGATTAATCCCTTCTTACATGGGCCTTTTTCTAGGCCCAGGGGCCACGCTGGAGTTAACTGCTCAGATCATTCTAGAGAGAAAGAGTGGTCTGTGCTGAGATGGATGAGAGCAAGTCCTTGTGACCGTGAATAAGTGCGAGTATCCTGGGACAATGTCTGTAATCCCTTGTCTGTGCTTTCAGTGCAGTCCCCTAGGCCAGTGCAATCATTGTCAGCTGTAGTGTGCACAGGGCATGGACTGGACAGAGAAGAAGGGCAGAGTTTTGAGCCCTAATATCTGTGATTATCCCGGCAGCACGAATCTGCTGGGCTGATTTGCTTCTACCAGTGCCTAGCATGCTCCAGGGCCTCCTTTCCCACCTCACAGCACAATTATCAGGCAGACAGTTGGGAGCGTGAAGACCCTAGATCTGCTTCAGCAAGTTCCAGTAAGCCTGGGCTGAGGAGACAGTGCACCAGATACATTTCAAATGCAAATATCCCTGAGTTCTGGAGTAAACTAAGCTTACTTGTTTGCATATTTTGCCAGTGGCAGAGTAACACCATCTAGAGAATCCTATGAAACCTTAGGGTGTAAGAATGAAAGCTTGATGATTGAATGGATAATCAATCTGTGATTCTTCAGAAGAACTATGTCTCCTTAAACCCTTGGGAGCTGTCTACAGTACAGACTTCACAAATCACCAGCGTGGAAACTCTGTAATGCTCTTAAGCAGTGACGTTTATATATGAAGCAAGGAAAATGTTCCCGTACCTGTTTTGTTCTGTGCATCTTATCCACCACCTGGTATATGGTTCCTGATACACAGGAAGGGGTCAGACATGTTTGCTCAATGAATGAATAAATGAATGAATATGAATGGACAGTGCAAATTTCAAGTGTCTCACTGAGACAGTGGACAGGTTCTTTCGCCAATTGTTAACTGATTTTTATGTCATTAGCCATAATTCATCCAAAGAAGTGAATGTGACTTGGACAGGCAGTGAAGGTATAAAATTCTACGTAGTTGATTGAAGAATTTCACAAACCAAGGTCTGGGTAGGGAATGAGCAAGGCAGGGTCAGTGACAGCGAAAACTTTTATTTAGTTTTCATTAAACTAGAAGAGGACCATATGTTAAACTCTAGCTGTTTCAGTCTCTTGTTTTGTCCAAGATTTTTGAGTTTTCAGAAAATGACATTAGTTTTTCTCTTCCAAAGGATATTTAAAGCCACATTTGAAACTGAAGCTGGGAGGGACCAAAGTCATCATCTGATTCTACTGTTCTGAATATTCTGAGCATATCAAAATCACCCAGGAAACTTCAGAAATTATAGCTGTCCAAGATCCACCCCAAACTTAGTGTTCTAGGACTTCCAAGAACACAGTCCAGGGTCTTGAGCTGACAAAGCTCCACGGGTAACACTGATGCTCTGAAGGGCTGAGAACAACTAGCATACAAGGACTGACAACTAGTTGTTCTAAGTGCTACATAACTCATTGCTGAATATCACTACAGTCACCTGTGAAGTATTCCCCTTGGGAAAATACGCACCAATGCCAGTGCCCCTTCAAAGCAATTTTGGAACTCTTTCTGGAATGGCTGGTGACACGGTGGGAGGTTCATGAACTTAACTACATAGTTGTCTGTGAGGGAGTTTTTAGCCAGTAAACAAACAACTGTATTGGAACATCCTCCTTCCTCAGCTGATCTGGCCTCCAGTGACTTTTTCTTTACCTGGAGATAAAGAAAATATTGAAAGGAAGATATTTGGATGATATTCAGGACATCAAGAGTAACACAATGACAGCTCTGATGGTCGTTCTGGAGAAAGAATTCCAAAACTGCTTCAAAGGTGGAGTAGGACTGGCATTAGTGCATAACTTTCCAAGGGAGTACTTCAGAGGTGACAGTAGTGATATTCAGCAATGAGATCTATAGCACTTTTTCTAGGATGAGTTTGCAAACTTAGTTGGTAGAGCTTGTAGTCCTGTTTCACCTAATCCACTGAATACTTTACAATATAAAAAGCATTACTTACTTATGTGGCACTTCCCAGTACTTTCAACTATTTATTATGAGGTATTATTACCAAGTGTTCATCTACCCTTGATGTTAACAGTTTCTTGAGGTTCTTAAAGTACCTTCTACGTTGAGTTCTATCTTTCATATGTCCTGTGATCAGGTTAGTGAGCAGAGGAGACCTTAAATTGTCTACAATAAGCAGCATGATCATCTGACCCTGTTTTTAGGTTGGTCACATTGCTGAGGGGAAAGTGATGGTTCAAAGGCAGATTTCTTATCTTCCGTGCGGGATGCCCAGGTTCAATTCCTAGCCAACACTGCATATTGGAGCCAATACCTGTCCCTTAGTGGAGGCTTGTGTGTCACTATGATGCTGAACACGTGTCAACAGAACTTCTAGACTAAGATGAACTAGGAAGAAAAGACTGGTGATCTACTTCTGAAAATTAACCACCAAAAACTTTACAGATCATAATGGTCAGTCAAATCCCAAATGGTGAAAGAGGGGACAGTGTTTCTTATCACTGTGCACCAGTCACCATGACTTGGGGGCTGACTTGGCAACAATGTGCTGATGAATGCATGGGATTTAACCTGGAAATTTTAGGTTAAGGTGAAGGAAAGATAGGGCATAGAGCTTCAGATAGAGGATTTGCCCAGGGAAGGAGATGTGTGGGCTGTTCCCTGGAAGTGTTGGAATGAGTATATCCTAGGCCTGGTTTGTTTATTCACTCATTTATTTTTCATTCATTCACCAACTATCTAGTGACTGCCAGTATTTGCTAGATACCACAGTAGACAAGCCATCCATGTCTCTGTCTCATGGAACTGGTAGTCCAGGGTGGAGGTAGAGATCATAAATATATCAATAAGCAAACAACATTTATACAGATTTTAGTACTGTGAGAGAAGTAACATCTGTGAGTGAGAATGACAGTTATCAGGGAAAGCCACAGACTACTATTAACACTATTTTGCTCACCCTGACCCTGTGTTGAAGGAGCCCTGGTGGTGTGCTGGTTAAAGTGATCAGCTGTTAAATGAAAGATTAGCAGTTTGAAACCACCAGCTGCTCCATGTGTCAGTTTGCTTCTGTAGAGATTTACAGCCTTGGAAACTCTGCAAGGCTCTGTGAATTGGAATCAACTCAACAACAAAGGGTTTGGTGGCTTTTGGGACCCCATAAAGAATTGGTAGAAGTCACCCTCTATTGTTCGTGATGCTCTGGCCAATTATCCCTACTTATTGCCTAGAGACTCCACCTGACCCCCTCCATCCTCCTCTGCCTCTCTTACTTTCTCTGTTTTATTTTCATCTAACATTTGATAACGGACTGACTTTTTCTGAAGCACACTCCAGTGAGCAGGGGTGCAGGGCCCTGCGCTTCAGACTCGGGTTCCGCTTGTCCTTTCTCTTCGCAATACCCCTCCCATCTTAGCCTCTCTTCAGCCCCCAAAGCAGGTTGACTCAGTTCCCACATTTTCTTTATTACAGACAAGGCTTCAATTAATGTTTCTCTATAAAATGACTGTATTAGGCAAAAGTTTGTGTGGGATCCAATAAAACGTCAGATGATATTGAGCATACATCAGGCAAAGCCTGCAGCCCAATAAGTTATTATGTGTAAATGTTACAACTTTATTTTGAGGAGAATACATGTGTACTATCAAGCTGTTTTATGGCTACACAGCATGATTGATTACAGCATGTGTATCTGTCGCAACAAGATAAACTCAGATAGAATAATCTGTGGATATTTAGGCCTCAGCAATTTGTTATCCAAAGAGTACTCTAGAAGTGATAATTCCTCTCATTTCAGTGACGTTTCTCTTTCCCTTCGCATCATCCCCAGTAGTAGCCTATCTCTAGAGAGCTGACTTCAGATGCTGGGGGCAGGGGTTCCTTTCTTGCTTGGGTCTCTTTTCAGCCTCTCAAAAGCAAGCAATAGATAGTTGTGTTTGCCATCAAAGCTACAACAGCTAGATCTTAGTTCAAGGTGGGCAGGCATTGGGGGTTGGGAACTGAGAATACGGCCTTAGAACAGCCTTTGCTTTTGAGTGAACAAACAAGTGAGCATGAAAAAATCACCATGATTTGTTTAGCACATAAAGCAGTTTGGGTAAAAATGGATTACATCAAGTAGCAGACTATTTTGCACATCAGCCGCAAGCAACTTGTTGCTAAAAAATGACTGGATGGAATTCATCAGCAACTTTTCAGATAACCATTTGTGTGAGAAACAAAGAGTTGCCTGAATGAATTAAATCGATCTCCAGCCCCTTCTCTTCCTTGAAACTGCCAGTGATTACCTTTGGACTCAACGACCTTCTCCGGGCTCCTCTAGCACCTGGGGTCATTCTTTTGGTGAGTTACCAGTGTTTGCTCCTTTGAATCCCTGTTCTGAATTTTTACTTATTCTTATACAAAATTTCAGGTATGGAGAGACACCAGCGCACAATGGAAGGGAATTCTAGATCTGGACTCCACCTCCCACTAACCATGTGACACTGGGCAAGGCACTGTCTCCAAGGCTCAGTCCCATCACTTGAGGAGCAGAGACAGTGACACTCGGTTCTTACAACTCTTACGAGAAGTGAATAAGGTATGAAACATTGTATGAACTGTGTGTTGTATTCAAGAAGTATATATGAAGACATGAAATTCCCTTCACCTGCTTGAGGTAGCGTTACAGTTACCTCTATTTTATTTTCCTGATCATTCAGTTAAGACCTCAACTGTTCTTATTATCAGAAAGTTCACTTCCTCACTTTTTTCCTCAGTTTGTACTCTCAAAAGCCTTAAGTGTGGGCTCAAGTCCAAATGGGACATTTTTTTGTTTCCAGATCCCAAAGGAGGGAGAGAGAGAAATGAAAGCCCATCTTCTCATGGGACTGCTATTTGAGTAAGCGATGTCTTTGCTTCTTTCTGGTCTTTGGGGCCTGGTTGTCTCTGGGCCCTGCCTGGCTCCTGGTGTGCCTTTGTGGGTTCAGATCCCTGCCCCGACAGCCATTGCTGGCCTTCTCCATGCTTCAGTCCACACTCACATACTCTCACATGCTACTCCACGGTTTTCCAAAGCATTTCTCCAGAGGTATTTTCAGTTTCCACTGTGTTCTGTGCCTGTATTGCTCTGTCCCCTGAGCATCTTAGGCCCTAGGACTGCTGCCATAATACCAGTTCACATTTTCCTTTTTATCTTGATAGATCCTCTTCAGGGCCCAGTCATTCTTTCTTGTCAGAAGACTTGGCAGTTTAGCATCTTGAATGAGAGCAAATACTCTGGAAGTCAGCCTCCTGCAGTTCGAAAGTCAGCGTCACCATCTTCTAGCAATGTGATACTGGGAAAATTACTTAGCATCTCTGTACTTCACATTTCTCATCTGTAAAAATGGAAATAACTCAGAGCTGCTGTAACATTAAATGAGACAATGTATGCAAATACCTTAGAAGAGTTAGCTGTTGTCCTTTACAGCTGATCCTGGTCACTGTGACCCACATGAAAAGTTTCCCTGATCTGAAGCTTATACTGCGAGGTCTATGATATGGGTCATGTCTCCTTTAAAAGGCTTCTAAGGGTCCTGCTTCAACTATGGTAGCCTAATTCATGTCCTTTTCCCCCAGCTCCACTTACCGTGGGTTGGACCTGTTAAATAAAAAGAGGCAGGAACACGTGTATCAGTTAGTGTTTGCTGTATGAAGCCCGATAATTAAGTTCATGAACTTAACTGTTCTAAGTGCTACATACCTCACTGCTGGATATTTCTAAAGTCAACTTCAAGGTACTGCTCTTGGGAAGCTATGCACTGATGCCAGTGGCTAGTGCACCATTCAAAGCAATTTTGGAACTCTGTGGAATGGCCACTGTGCATGATTGCATGGTGGCAAGCTTGTCAGCTTAATTGTATAGTTGCCTGTGAGGGAGTTTTTAACCAGTAAACAAACCATTGTATTGGAACATCCTCCTTACCACCTGATCTGGCCCCCAGTGACTTTTTTCTTCACCCGGAGATAAATGAAATATGGAAAGGAAGACATTTTGATGACATTCAGGACATCAAGGGTAATGCAAAGAAAGCTCTGATGGCCGTTCCAGAAAGAGTTCCAAAATTGCTTGGAAGGGCGGACTAGGTGCTGGCATCAGTGCATAGCCTTCTGAGAGGAGTACTTCAAAGGTGACCATGGTGATATTCAGCAATGAGATATGTAGCAATTTTTCTAGGATGAGTTTGCAAATTTAATTGTCAAACCTCATACACCACAAAGCTCATCTTGCTGCTTAACATGAGAACCATTTATTTCATTCATGATTTTGAGGGCTGACTAGGCAGTTCTCTTCTAAACTGGTTCATTTGATTGTGGCTGGGCTTTCTCAGGTGGCTGTTGTCAGCTGAGGCTCACCTGGTGGCTTGATGATCTAGGCTGGCCTCACTCGCAATTCCACGCTATTGGTCAGGAGTTGACTGACTGTTGGCCGAGGACAGCCCTCTGGCTGTCATCGGGGGCATCCTCGGAATTTCTCACACTCTGAGGCAGGTCTGGTCAAAACCAGTCAGAACTTTTACTCACATTTGACTGTTCTACACAAGGTCTGTTGCTTGTGTAGTCCTACAGCACCCACTCAAGTCTCCCAAGGGTGCTTTGTCAATGGGAAACTGAGAGCGTGAGCATATTATTACATATGGGAAACACCCTATAACTTCTATCCTACTAAAGCTCATTCTCTGGTGAGCAGGCAAGGAATCCTGAAATATTCCAAATTTAGCCAAATCTACACACACATAAAACAGCTTTGTTAGACATGGAGGAAAGGCCGTGGGGATTCCCAAGGAAAGATGCCTGGCTAGAATGTCTGAAGGACAGGTGATTAGACTCTCCTCTGTTGCTGAGGGTAGGACTAGGACAAACCACTGAGGATGCTGGGAAGCAGACTTTAATCCACTGCAAGGGAGAACTTTCTGCCCCTGAGAGCTGCCTAGAAGAGGATTTTGTCTTACACGATGGTTTATCTGTCATTCATGTGAGCTGCCAGTCCCGTTGCTGAAGAGCAAGAACTGACAGAAGAGGCTTTTTCAATCAAGCTAAAGCCCATCAATTTTTCTTTATTAGGCCCAGCCATTGGTCCTAATTTTAGATACTGGAGCTGCATCAAATAAAGCTAATCACTCTTGCACATTTTACAAGAGGGGCTTGTAAATGAGCTTCTAATTGGTGGAATTTCAGGCATGGTTATGAAGTGAAATGAAGAATTTCAGGCCAGTAGGGAGATATTTTGGGGCAGTGTGGGCTTTCCAGGGCCTTGAAATCATGCCACAGAGCTGACTAGCTGCTGTCCTTGGTTGGATGAATGAATGGGAAATTCATTTTAACCTTCAGTTGTTAAAGATTGCTTTGATGGGAACACAGTAGCATCAGCACTGCTTTAGATGCTCCCTGTGAGCCTTTGGTAAAACGTCTCATCTTCTAGGCTCAGATGATCCAGTTGGAATTGCTGGCTTAGGAATCGACTGTGCTGGATGGGGCAGGGGCAGATGGGCGAAGGAGGGTGGGGGGTATCCCTGCATCTTGTTGTCAACTTGCTTGGAGGTCTTTGAGCAAAGAATGCAATCTCTTAGGGTAAGTAGTGCCAAGAGCAGAGTCCCAGGTGGTAAAAGTGTGTGACTGCTATTTGAAAGGTTGGAGGTACCAAACCACCCAGAGGCACCTTGGAAGAAAGACCTGGTGATCTACTTCAAAACATTGAGCTACTGAAAATCCTATGGAGCACAACAACATTTTTTTTTTTTTTTAATGCAATTTGCACTGGGGGTGCCTGGTTTGTTTCTGTGTGGTCACTTTTCTGTGATGGAAACACCTAGCTGTACCCAAGAGACATTTGTGCTTCCTTCTGCAAGTCACACTGGAGGCAGGTACTGCTGTCAGCAAGGTGTGTCTTCAGAATCCTTGCCTCTCCTTTCTGTGCCAGTGGCTCATTCTGTGCAGGCCAAGTTCCTGGCTCAGGGAGGGCAGTGCAATCAATTTCCTGGGTGTTTTCTGTTTGCTCAGTCATCTTTGTTATTTCAGCAACCTGTATTACTCTTTGTTTTTAAAATCTAAAAGTCAAACTCTGGGCATCAAGTCACTTCCGACTCATTGGGACCCTGTAGGACAGAGTAGAGCTGCCCTATAGGGTTTCTAAGGAGCACTTGGTGGATTTGAACTGCTGACTTTTTTTATGGTTAGCAGTCATAGCCCTTAATCACTGTGGCACCAGGATTTCCTCTTTCTTTTTAGGAACAAGGAAACATAGTCTGGCCACCCTCCCACACATCTGCCCATCCATCCATCCATTTGATAAGAACTTACTGGGCTTTGGCAAACATTGCTAGATGCTAGGGACACACTTAGAGTAAAATAATCTTCTTCCATTCCAGGAACTCATGAACTATTTGAAAGAAAAGTATGTAAACGAAAATGTCCAATACAATAAGATAAGTGGAGATTCATAGAAAGGACAGAGGGACTCAGGGGAGCCCGGGAAGGTATAGAAGGAGCCTTGAAAAGTGAGTGGCCAGGCAGACAAATGAGTAGGACAATGTGTACATAAGGCCCAGAGAGAACATAGCATGTTTAGAAAGAGATTCCAAGAGGGCGAAGACGGTGTCTGCTTTTGATCTTTATTGTACAAGACCTGTTGATAGGAGATTCTAGCTCTTTCTATAATGCACAGGTATGCACGTATATTTAATTCAAGTTTATACACTTGAACTAAATTTTGACACTTAATCAGAGTAACATATTACATGGTTAAAAAGAAACTCAGCAGTTTCCTGGTTCACTTTTCCTCTTTCTTGAGTCTTACTCCCCAAAAACATCATTTTCAAAGTTTTGAGCCATTACTACAAGTATTTACCTTTATATTTCTAAGTAATATGCTTGTGTTTAGTTTGAGACACTTTTAGAGAATGGTGAGAAACAGATCACATACACAGAGTCAGAAATCAGAAAGGCAGTTGACTTCCACCTACAGAAGATTAGAATTTATGTTTTAGTGAATATACCACCCCTTCTTTTTCCCTTCATCTTGCCAACATAGTTGTATTGCTATTTTCTGTTAATGATTGTTCTACTGAATGATTTTCCAAGTTATCTATGTACCTATCAGTGATTTTTCCCAAACTCTGTGTTAGAGCTGTTTGGTTGTCCTCAACAGACAACCCCTTTAAACAGGGCTTTTTATTTTTCGGAACCATTCTTCTGAGGACCCAACCCCTCTGCTCCACTGGATCAGCTCGCTGTACCTTCCTGCCTTGGGCTCCTGGGCACTGCTCTCATCTCATGGCTTCCCTCTTTCCTGGGTCTCATGTTCTCTTCATTTCAGTTTGCTACAGTCAAGTGCCAATTCCAATAGCTTCTCATGAAAGCATGCATAGGGGATGAAATTTTGGAGCCCTAGCTTATCTGATAATGTCTTTAATCCTCTTTCTACATGTGTCATTGATCATTTGCTTGGACATAGAATTCTAGAATAAAAACACTTTTTCAACAGGTTTTTGAAGGCATTGCTCTACTGTCTTCTAGCTTCTAGTGCTACTATTGAGATGCCTGACACCTTCCAATTTCTAACGCCGTGTGTGTAATCTTTTTTCACTTTTCCCTGAAAGTGTTTACCCTGACTCTTTAACCTTTGTATTCTGAAATTTCACAGCGATATATCTAGATATGCATCTTTTAAAATTTATTATGACTGACCTTGTGGCAGGCCCTTTAAATCTGAAGATCTTGTGACCTTCTGGAACTATTCTTGTGTTTTTGGCTTTGTAATTCCCTGCTTTGTGTTCGCTGAGTTCTTACACTGAACTTTCTACTAGTAAACTTGGATTTCCATGATGGATACTCTAATTTTACTATTATTTTTTTCCTATGTTCCCGCTTTTTGTCTTTTATTTCTTACATTTGTCTTCTAGAAGTCTATTTGGAGCCATGGTTGGAATAGTTAAGAGCCTGACTACTAACCAAAAGGTTGGCAGTTCACATCTATCAGTGAATCCTTGGAAACCTTATAGAGTAATTCTACTCTGTCCTGTGGGGTTGTTGTGAGTTGGAACCAGCTTGACAGCACCTAACCACAACAACAACAGAAAGTCTATTTAATTTTTTTTATGGTCATTCTAGTTCTAATAGCCAAGCATTCTTTCTATTTTCAGACTATACTTTCATAATACCTTCCTGTTCTTGTTGCATGGATACTTACCATATACTTTTCTGATAACTTTAACTATAGTTTTTTCCCTCTTAAGGATTCTTTGCTTTCTGATTTACCTTTCTGAATCCCCATATTCCTAGTTTATACTGTTTTTCAGTTTTTGTCTGACTTTTTCTGAAATGTTTGGTAATCTTTGGTTGTCTGTTTGTATTTCAGAGTGAGGAACTGTGTTGCTACCTGAAATTCTGTGATTATGGGTGGGCCATGCTGATGGATTGGCTTCTGTGTAGAGGGACTGAGTCCTGGCCTCTTTGTTAGTAGACCCAGAAATGTCAGACTCTCTAGAGGCAATCTTCTAGCTTTCTGTTTGGCTGTTATCTGTCTGGGAACCATGTGGGGGAAGACAGAGAAGTGTCTTACTACTCAGTCTCCAGACTTCACTTTATGTAGGTGTCGGTTCTGAAGGAAGAAGGACGAGTGGCCCCAATGGTTAAGCACCGCAGTGATCAGTGACAGGTTGGTGTTCAGATTCACCCAGTGTCTACGTAGGAGAAAGACCTCATGGTCTGTACCCATACAGATTATACCTTAAAACTCCATATCAGGCAGTTCTTCACTGTCCTATGGGGTTGCTATGAGTGAAAACTGACTAAATGGCACCTAGCAACAACTGAAGGAGACAGGGCTGAGTCCTGACCATTAGGCCACTTCTATTTTGGGAGGATGAGGAAGGTAGAATCAGTGAAAGGGACAGAAGAGTGGTGAGAGTGACAAAGGAAGACTCGGGAAGGAGGAGGTAATAACACCACTGACTACAGCCTAGAGGTCATACAAGTTGACTTTAGATGACCTTGAAGAACTTCACTGTCACAGCAGAGGTGGAAACCAGTTTGTGGAAAATTAAAGAAAGTGTGGAAGAGGGAAGCTAAACAGCTCTAAAGAGACTGGCACCTTGCCCTCCTATGGGCATTACTGCTTCCAGTTTCCTGGCCTTTCCAAAGGTCCTGAGTGTATTCTGAAGAAATAGGAGGTGATGACATCAGCCTCCAGAAGTGATTGGCAGGAAACAAGGATTCTTGAATGTATGAAAGTAAAACAAACACTTTATTTAAGGAAAAGGCAACTTGGAGGAAAAAAAAACCCTAATAAATAACTCAGTACAGCTGGCTTAAGCACTTTAAAGCCAGTGTCTGTGATAAGCAATGAAAACATTAATATAAAATGCTTCACCATAAATGAGTACAATTCAGGCTGATGTATTGCAGCTGAGCCGGCTGTTGGATGGCATGCTTTTAAAGTGATGTTTACAATCAGTAGTTTTTTCCTCTGGTAACTACAAGGAGGCAGAAATGGCTGAAAGCCTGTCCCGGTGTGGCTCTGAGCCTTAGGGAGCAGGAGCTCCTCCAGGGTGGCTGACCTTCCTCTAAGTTCCCACGCTCCATCAGCTTGAGACAAGCTCGTTAGCAAACCTCAGAGCAGGGGGCTTCAGCAGAGAGCTTGGAGTCAGGGTTCAAGTCTTTGACTGGGCTTGGGTTCTAGAGACAGCTGGCCAGTCTTTTTGAGCTCTGTGTCTTCCTAGCTAGTTCTGAAGTCACAGAGGGTGTCTTCCAGGTGCCTCAAGACCACTGTTCTCACGGTCCTATTAGTGTCTTTTTTGGCTTCAAGTCTCTTAACAGTGTTGCTCACAAGCTCCTTATTCCCTAAATCCATTCACAACAAGGCTCTGTTTCACTGTGACATTTTTTGCATTTAAAGAACAGTGGGGAAATGCCACCCGTCCTACCATGTCAGTATAGTTATACAAGAATGAGATAAAAGAATCAGTATGGAAGCATAAAAGAATGCAAATCCACCTTCTTTTTAATGTATGGATGTTATGGATTGAACTGTGTCTTTCCCAAAATACGTTGTAAACCCTAGTCCCATATTTATGGTTATAATGCTATTAGGGAATGGGTTTTCTTTGTTATGTTAACGAGACAGTATTAGTGTACAGTGTGTCTTAAATCAATCTCTTCTGAGATATAAAAGATACTGAACAAACAAGCAATCAAGCTGGGGGAGTGTGGTTGGGAGTCAGGAAAATACATGCCATGCCACATGACGATCACCAAGGAACCCTAAGGACTTTCTCCCATTGTCAACAGAGGTAAAAAGTCTTCCTGTCAGGCCAGCATCATGAATTTGGACTTCTAGTCTCCTGACTGTGAGAGAGTAAATTTCTGCTTGTTAAAGCCATCCACTTGTGCTATTTCTGTTACAGCAGCACCAGATAACTAACATAGTGGGGAATCTGATAATCTTCCTCAAAAAGTCACTCATTGTTATTATTCAATGAGATCAGTCCATATTGGAGAGTGCCAACTATACGCTAGGTGCCTCAGAACTGGGGGGGGGGGGGGGCCCTCTCGGGAATGCACTGAAGTGCTCCTGCTATTGGTCCTCATGGGCTCTGGGTGTTTGTGGACAGACAGCCTTGCCTTTCCATAGGCCTTTTCTTTCCACCTGTCTGCCTTAGGCCGCCAGCAGGATTTTCTTTCTCCCCTACTGCCGGCACTCATTTCTTTATCCTTGGTTTCTGGCAGCCCTGACTGTCTTTCTTCCCCTTTGTCACTGTTATCCATGAAAGAAATCACAAGGCCCACAGTGGGTTTGACTGGCAGCCACTACAGGGCAATGAATGAAATCTCATAGATTGAGAAGTTTCAAGAGATCCAAGAAGCGTACAGAGTTCTCTCGATGGTGGTCACCAGCTAGGGGGTCCTGCATTCTTTTTTAATGATGACATATGAGCTTCCCAAGTAGGGGGCTGAGGGCCAGTCTATCTTTGTCTCAAATCTCACTGACAGCTCCTCATGACTTGAGAAGTTAAAGGAGCCTGCTCAGACCCCAACCCCTGACTGACTGCCTACTGATGCTGCACGAGTCTCCATGCCTCCCAGCCCCGCATCAGGTGAGGAATTGTTCTCCTTTTCTGGACCCCACAGATTTTTCTCTTTGGACTTAGGCAACCCTACACTCTTCTCTATTAGTTCCCTATTGCTGCTGTAACAATTTACCAAATTCAGTGGCTTAAAAACAATACAACATAATAAAAGAACATTTATTATCTTACAATTCTGGAAGCCAGAAATCCGGGCTAAAATCAACGTATTGGTAGGATTGTATGCCTTTCTGGATGCTCTAGGGGTGAATTCATGTCCCTACCTTTCCACCGTCTGTTGTTGTTGTTAGGTGCCACCGAATCAGTGCTGACTCATAGTGACGCTATGCACAAGGGAACTAAAACTGCCTGATCCTGTGTCGTGTCTACAATTGTTTCTGTACTTCAACTCATCATTGCAGCCACTGTGTTGATCCATCTGATTGAGGGGCTTCCTTTTTTCCACTGACCCTTCGCTCTACAAAGCATGATGTCCTTCTCTAGGGACTGATGCCTCCTGACAACGTGTGCAAAGTATGTAAGATGCACTATTACTATCTTTGCTTTTAAGGAGCACTCTGGTTGTACTTCTTCCAGAATAGACCTGTTTCTTCTTTGGGAGTCCGTGATACATTCAGTGTTCTTCTCCTACACTACAATTGAAAGAGGTCAGTGTTTCTCCTGTCTTCCTTATTCATTGTGCAGCTTTTGCACGCACAGGATGTGATTGAAAATACCATGGCTTGGGTCACGCACACCTTAGCCTTCAAGGTGATGTCTTTACTTTTCAATAGTTTACAGAGCTCCTTTGCAGCAGATTTTTCCAGTGCAATGCATCTTTTGATTTCTTGTTTGATGCTTTCATGGGTGTTGACTGTAGAACCAAGTAAAATGAGATCCTTGGCAACCTCAATCCTTTCTCCATTTATCACAATGTTGTTTACTGGTCCAGCTGTGAGAATTTTTGTTTTCTGGATGTTGAGATTCAATCCATACTTAAAACCTCATGAATAGCAGGGGAAGCAGCTTCTAGAGGCTGCTCATATTCCATAGCTCATGATCTTTTCCTCTATCTTCAAAACCAGCAAAGATCTGTTGGGTCTTTCTCACATCCTGTCCCTCAGACACTCATACTTCTGGCTCTCTGTTCCATTTTTTACGGACCCTTGTGATTACATTGGAGCCACCCAGATAATCCAGGTTAATTTCTCTATTTTAAGGTCATGTGATTAGCATCTTTAATTCTTCCTTGCCATGTAATAGAATACATTCACAAATCAAGGGATTAAGGTCATAGACATTTTCGGAGGGCTAGTAGTCTGCTATAACTGATGACAATCAGCTTTGCTCCTTGAAATTTTATCCTTCTTGCTGATACAGAAAGGATGCGTTCTGAAGACTACCCCCAACTTCAGGTAAGATTGACCTCATCACTTATGGTTCCTAGATGAAAAGATTCCGGCCTGTGTTTCTCTTGAGGCTCCAGTGGTAGCTGGGTGCCATCTTCTAGACTCCCTCCCCCAGCAACCAGAAACTTCTTTGAGGCTTCAAAGACCTTCTGTGCTATTTTGACCACACTGTCACAGCACGGCAATGTGGCTAAGAGGCTGATGTGCCCAGAGTGTGATGAAGGGCCTTGAATCTGGTTCCACTCACCCTTGTAGGAATTCTGTGGCAACACACTACAGTATTGTACTCCCAGGGATGGCCTCCTTCTCCTAAAATGTCAACTTGCAATATAGAAGACTTTGATCAATTGTGTGTAAGCAGTATCTAAGATGGAAGGAGAAGGATAATTTTGCCAACAGCCTATCACAAGGAAGCCCAGCTATTCTGAACAGTCTGCTGGCAACTCCATGGGACGCATGATCAGGAACCTCAGGGACAGTGTTCGGGATCCGCTACTATGTCACCTTAGATAAGCTACTTCATCTTTTTGAAGCTCAATTTTCTTTCTTTTAAAAAGAATATTTTATTTTTGGTGAAAATATACACAGTAAAAGATGTACGCATTCAGCAATTTATACGCATAAAAATCACTGACATTGGTTATGCTCTTCACTTTGTATCAATAATCTTGTTATTTCTTAATAACAAGAAGAGAACATTCTTGGGTCTAGAATCATCTGAAATACCACTCACATAGCTGACTGGAGTGTCCTGTTTCCCTGGTCTGGTACTGCTGTTTCCTAAGTTCTACCTCTTTTTCCACAAGGGATGGTGTCATGGATTGAATTAGGTCCCTCCAAGAAATGTGTACAGCAATTTGGCTAGGCCGTGATTCCCAGTACTGTGTAGTTGTCCTCTATTTTGTGACTGTAATGTATGTATATGTTGTAAATCCTAATGCCTGCTTGTCCTTAATGGGGCACGATTATATTATGTTAAAGAGGATTAGAATGGGACTATAACACCCTTACTAAAGTCACATCACTGATCCAATACAAAGGGAATCTCCCTGGAGTGTGGCATGTGCTGCCTTTAATCTCAAGATATAAAAAGGAAAGAAAAGTGAGTGCAAAATGGGGAACTTGAACCACCAAGAAAGCAGTGCTGGGAGCAGAGTGAATCCTTTGGACCTGAGGTTCATGTGCTGAGATACTCCCAGACTAAAGGAAGACTGATGCATCGTGAAGACCTTCCTCCAGAGACTACCAAGAGAGAAAGTCTTCTTCTTTAGCTGGCACCTGAATTTGGACTTCTAGCCTATTGGAATGTGAGAGAACAAGCTTCTCTTTGTTAAAGTCATCCACGTACGGTATTTCTGCTACAGCAACACTAAATGACTGAGATATGTGGTGACACACCATGGAGTGTGTCTCTCTAGAGTGTGTGTACGTGATTCTTTGCTGAACCCACCAGCTAGGAATTCTGAACCTAAGTCAGCCTAATCAAGCTCCCTTCTTACCAGAAAACGTGTACATGAAATATCAAGCAGACTTAATTCCTCAGCACTCCCTGACTGGCACTGCGCTTCTTTCCAGACCCCTGGATAAAGGTTTGATATCCTTCTTCCTTCACTGCTTTGCTCCATTCCAATCCTCTGGTCCCCATCCCTGTCACACACCACTGATCAGAATGGACAGGAAGGTGGGAAGTGGAGATTTAGCTTGACTCATGAGTCATGTGCTGGGCCACTGACTGAAAGATTGGAGGTTCTGCTCTGCCCAGAGGTACCTTGGAAGAAAAACCTGGTAATCTACTTCTAAAAAAATCAACCACTGGAAACCTTATGGAACACAGCTCTCCTCTGGCCTCAAGGGATTTTCATAAGTGGGAATTGACTTGATGACAACTGGTTAAGATTGGCTCCTACAGCAAATCCACCAGAAGGACTTACATAAATTGATTGCTTTCATGGGATGCTGCTTCTAAAGTGGGTTCCAAGCCCCTTGGTATTCATGCCTAGTGTATGAGCTAGGTGGAATGAATAGAGTGGCAAAAGGCATGGAATGCCACTTGTGAGATCAGGTTATAAAAGACTAAGACTTTCATCTTCCTGGCACTCTCTCTTGTCTTCTCAGCTTGCTTGCTTTGATGATGCAAACTGTCATGTTGGAGAGATCCACAGGGCAAGGAATGGAGGGTAGTCTCTGGTCATTAGCCAGTGAAGACCTGAGACCCTCAGTCCAATGGCCTTCAAGGAACTCAGTTCTGCCAACAACCTCTGAGTTAGCTTAAAAGCACATCCTGCCTCACTGACTGTGGTTCTAGCTGACACCCTGACTGTGAACCTGTGAAAGCACTTGAAGCAGAGGGTCCAGCTAAGCCACACTCAGACTTGCAAACCACAGACACTGCAAAATAATAGATAATAATAAATTTATACTCTTTTAACGTGCCAAATTTTGGGATAATTTTGTCTGCAGCAAAAGATAATATATCTCATACATATCCTATCTGTAAATTGGAACTATTTCCACCAGTCTTGTTAAGTATTTAGCAGGAAGAATGGGAAACATGAAGACACTGCAACACTGAAGCCTTATGCTAGTCACATCAGTAATGGTCAGCCATTGATTTATTCCAAAAATACCCCCTGAGCACCAACTTTGGTTAGCTGCTGTGCAATGCGCATGGGCTGCAACAATGAACAAGCCATACTTCTTTCCTATGAGGGGTGTGAAGTAGAGTTTAGAAACAGAGTGAAACACAATATATT
Source organism: Heterohyrax brucei (assembly GCA_028571685.1). Classification (NCBI taxonomy): domain Eukaryota; kingdom Metazoa; phylum Chordata; class Mammalia; order Hyracoidea; family Procaviidae; genus Heterohyrax; species Heterohyrax brucei. The sequence goes on from CM053152.1 coordinate 47,440,369, forward strand.
AAATGTTCTGAAATATCCTCAAAATGTTTTGGAAGTGAGATGACAAATATAACTTTCATGCAGCAAAATTGCTCATTAAAGTAGCGAGAATTCTTGAAAGTTTCTAAAGATTCCTTATTGCCCCTTTCTCAATGAGAACTTCAAAGAAAAGAATGAGTTTAAGAAGGAAAGAAGGCTTGGCATTTGGTGAATCCTAGGGTACAATTCCAGAGTGTGTGTAGGATGAACTACGGCTGTCTTGAGCCCAAGTCCTAGGACACGGTTTCAATAAAAAAACCAGTTGCTGTCCAGTCAGTTTCCACTCATGGCAACCCTGTGTGAGTCAGTAGAAGTGTGTCCTATAGGGGCTTCAATGGCTGATTATTTGCAAGTGTGACTTCCCCCCAGATAAAACCTGTTGCCACTGAGTTGATTCTGACTCTGACCCCATAGGACAGAGTAGAACTGCCCCATAGGGTATCTAAGGAGTGGCTGGTAGATTTGAACTGCCAACCTTTGGATTAACAGCCAAACTCTTGGCCATTTGAGAACTCTATCACCAGGCTTTTCTTCTTAGACCCTCTTAGTGGAATTGAACTTTCATATTTTTAACCAAGTGTGTTAATCATTTGTGCCTTTCAGGGACTCACACTCTCAGTAAAGGTTCCCCACGTCCTAACACTGGGCTCAGGCCCTGTCACATACTCCATCCACAGCAGCCCCTGCATTTTCAATGGTATTATTAATCCTTCCAAAGTTTTCTGTGATTTCTTTTGCTAATCTGACCTGAGAGCCCTTGGAGTCACAATTACCTATCTGAGCATCAGATTCTTTTGTTTCACGTGTACTGTTTATCACGCATTCACTCATTTATTCAACAAAAAGGAAACAGAGACACCAGCCACTCGCCACTCCCTCCAGAAGGTAAGAACAAGTGCTGAGCTTCAAAAGGAATGGACTGAAAAGAAGATTTGGGGAAGGTCTGCTACCCTCAGAATCCCTCCAGCATCACTCTCACAAGGAAAGGAAATTTAGTCTCTGGAGACACTGAGTCACAGATGCTGAAACTCTGTACCACTGGCCACAAGAGAGGATGACTTTACAGTGTTTTAGTGATCACGGTGACTAAATGAGGACCATTCACAGCTGACTTGATGGCAGTGGGTTTTTCTTTGGTTAGTAGTGGCCTATGATACAGCTTCATTGCTTCAATGTGGATAAGACCTGAATTGGTTATTTCTCTAACTGACCGCTTGCCAACCAGCATTAACTGCACTCCACTTGCAGATTATAGCATTACTGCAATGCAGACATCCAGGTACACTAGTGCCTCAGGGCCTTTGCATGGACTATTACCTCTAGCAGAATGCTCTCCTTCAGGTATTGGCACGACTTACTCCCTCACTCGGGGTCTTGGCTCAGATTTCACTTTCATAACCAGTCTACCTTTGATCATCTTACTTAAAATCACTCTAATGCCACATTCTCTAGTGTGTGTCCACACACACATACTCTGCAGTTCTATTACCTTTAACTGACTTCATATTTTAGTTTTTATGGCACTTATCACCTTCTAACATACAGTATACCAGTTGCTGTTGAGTTGATTATGACTCATACACCCCATGGGGCAGAAGAGTACTACCCCATTGGTTTTCCAAGGAGTGGCTGGTGGATTGTAACTGCTGACATTCTGCTTAGCAGTCAGTCTCTTAACTACTGAGCAACCAGGGCTCTAATAAGTTGTATAGTTTACATATTTGTAATTAGGTATTTATCACGACTCCCCACTGGACTGTCAACTTGCATGACAGTGGGGACCTTTGGCTTGTACATCTAGGCCAGTGCTCGGTACATAGTTGCCCCTCAATAGCATTACAGCTTGGGATAGCAGACGGGCTGGTCACCCTTGGTGAACTACTGGACAGTCAAGGGTCAGTGAGTTTCCTCTCCTGTGTTAGTGTTACCTGCTTGCTAAGCAAGAGGGAATTCCAGACAACTAGAGGAAGCCCACACACTTTGGTTATGAAATAATTCTTCCTTTTCCAGTGCTACTGTGGAAACTGGGGACAGAAGGAGTTCCATGAAAGTGAGGATGAGTTATCTACTTTCTGGCTCATAAATAATGAAAAATTAGACTCTGTATTTACGAACATTTATACCAATTCCTTGTTGAACAGGTGACTTCAGGCTAAATGATAAAACCAAAAAACAAAACCTGAAATTAAAAAACTGGTCAGGAGAAATTGAAAAATCGTTTTGCTAGAGAGCTTAAGGGAATTTCTACTCAGTTTCAGACTTGAATGCCCCTAGCTATTGTGAGCTAACTGAGGCCCCAGGACATGCTGGGCTAAACAGGGGTGCTACCTGGGTGCCCCAAAGAGGCACTCAGCTTACTGGGCCCGGCGCCTGTACCTTTGCCTTCTTGTATCTGGTCTTCTTGTTTGGTTGTGTTTGTTCTGTTTTTCACCTGAAAATGTAGCCAGAGATGATTGCTATTTTAAAAGGGATAAATTCCAGTTTCTCTTCTGTTTTGATCTTGACTAGCTTGTTTTTTCTTGGATGTGTTAGTTCTAGGCACTAAGTGTACTTTTAAGACAGTAAACTGTGACATAGGCATTCTCTAACCTATCTTCTCTGGGCTTCTCTCTCTCTCTCTACACTGCCACCAAGGGCCTGTCTCCCAGATGAGGTCTTCTCCTGTTATTTGCCTTCACTGAAGGCCAGGCCGCATGGAGGAGAATCCTTCTGATTCCCTGCTCTTCACTGCTACATTATGGGGGAATATATCATGGGACTGTCAATGTACAAAATGTGGAAGAAAATGGGGATATTTATGAACCCCGGTTTCATAAATACAGACTTTTGGGATCTCCAGAGAAGAAATTTTGGAACTTGAGATGCAGGATATATTTTCCAGAGGACGTGCTGAGATCCTGTGCCCACTCCCACAGTAGCAGATATGGGATTTGAAGGGGAGGAAAAGTCCTCGGGTTAGAACTCCAAATGTGCTCCCTCTTGGGGACAAGCTGGGTTGAGGGTACTATTAGTGTGGTATTGTGCTGAAGTATGTTGGGATTTCAACAGCCTTCGTGGGCTGTCTGAGGACTCAGCCACCATGTACGGCACAATTTCTAAGGGAAAATGCATTTTGAGTACCAAAAAAGTGACATACACTCAAACTTTTGGAACAGAGCCTGCTCTTAAGTCAGAGACTGCTTTAATATCACATTTACAGCTAAATTATATACGTAGGTCTATTTTTTAAGATGCCTGCCTATTTCCAAGACATTCAGCTTATGTAACAATGGGAACTGAAAGAAAGAATGGATAAAGTAGAAATCTTGTGTTACAGTGGGAAAGAGGAAAATGTGAACATTCATTGTATAGAATACATTCAGTTCTTCATAGAAGAAGAGTGGAGAACACAGAGAGGATGCTTAAAATACTTCCTGTGTTTGTGGAGTCCACCCATGCAGGCTTCCAGTTAACCAGTTCCGCACCTATCCAACTGTTAATTTTTGAAACAAATAGCTGCATTCTGCAATAACAGAGATGTTTGTACTAAATTAAGAGGACAGGGTGTACCACAGGCCCGTGTTTTATAGGATTTTCCCAAGATACGACACACACTTGGACCCCTACCTCCCGGCTTGATGAGCTTACAAAATGGTGTACGAGCAAACCCAATGCCAGGTCTGGATTTCCTTGCTCCATAGGTGAAACCTGCAGGAATTAGCAACACCTTTGCACAGGACTGTGTCTGGGTGCCATTGTCTCTGAGTCCCTTGTTACCCCTCACCCACCACATGCACACACTAACTAGCTGTCAACCCGGTGTTAAAAACCCCGTCACTCTGAGTCTGCAATGAAGCAACCTAGATTCACTTCTTTTAATTTCACATAACTCAATTCACGAAGATAAATTAATTCATTTCAGTTTAACTACTTTTAATCAACCTAGCAATTCAACACCTTTGAGGTAAGAACTGCATTCAGTACTACAGACATTTCTTAAACCACTCTACTGGTCTGGTACTAAATTCTTCACTTGGGGAAGTCACGAAGCTGGCTCAGTTGGCCTTTGGGTTGGCAGAGAGCTGTGGGAAGAATATTCTCCTCCTCTCCAACTGTGTGTATTTTATTCATAGACTACACTTGTATTCTAGATAAAAATAACCAATGTAAATGATGTTGTTTTTCAATTGTGGATTTAAGAAATAGAGCTTTAGCTCTGATTCATGCCTCATGTTTGGAACAGAGTAGTTGGTGCTTCATGACAGCTCACCTAGAGACAGATATAGAGGAAAAGGGGGCAGGACTAGAACCCGAGCTCATGTGGAAAGCTGGTCTTTCTCCATGGTGTGTGCCCTGTGCAGCCCTACCCCTTCCTTTTGCCTCGTTGAGGAGTGGGCTTCCACATCCAGGGAAGAGGGGACTGCTGCAGAATGTATAGCTGTGCTTCGGGTTTCATCCACACATGTCTGCTTCCTGTGGGAATAGCCACCCAACTCTAGACGGATGGAGCTGTTTGTTCATAGTGGGTCAGAGAAGAAAGGAAGGAGTTAGGTGTGAACACCTTTTCTGCAGATCATCCTGGGGATGAAGGAGCCCCAGGGGAATGGCAAGAACACTAGGTTTTGAGTTAGGAGATCTCAGTTCTGATTCTTGCTCTATTCCAAAGCAGCAAACTGTATGCCTTGTCTGGGCTAGCTGGTTGTTAATGTGTCTTTTAGCCATTTTTATCTATGAGGAGGAGAAGTGAGCTGGTTGTGTCCCCAGCCCCAGCTCCTGGTGGCTCCAGCAGTGGTCAGCTGGACCTAATGTTGCCTTCAGCAACTCTTTTGTTTCTACACAAATCTTAACTCTGGCAGTTAGCCTTTAAGTACCTTGGCCCTATGAACCAATTGAGCCTGAAATGGATTGTGTGGTTGTAACCCTAGGATGTCACTGCTACAGTATCTCCCTATTGACTAGCATCCCCAGCCCTGCCATCAGCATGATTATAAGAGTGTAATATGCCTGGCTCTGTGTTAACCAAATTTCTTTCACTGTCTCATTGAATCCTCATAATAATTCTACAGGGAGGTCCTCTCCCTATTTTTCAAAAGAACAGGTTGGATTCTAGTCTGTATCTACCTGATTCTGGGAGTTGCTTTCTTGGACCTTGATGATACACTTCATAGGACTGGTTTCTTGTTGCTGTGTCGGGTTGCCTGTCCTAGCAGTCCAATTATTTGCAAGGGTCAGAACTCTGTCTTGAAGCCCAGGTTACCCATATTTGGCCCTGACCACCCCCGCCAAGTTTTTGCCTGGACTCTTGGTAAGCCACGACCTGGTTCATTGCACGCTGCGCTGGTAGCTGTCTTCTGGCTCTGAGTTATCAGACGCTCCATATCATGATGCTGTCCCTCCCCGAGTTTGATAACACCTGCCATCTGGCTTGCCTGCTGCCACTCCCCATCCTCTGAGCTGTAGTTCTAGGGATCTTGGAATCTGTAGGAGATAAGGCTGACTTCATCACAACTCTTTAGAGTCCTTGGTCACTGATTCAAGGTTGGCTTTATAGTTCCAGAACTTTCCTTAGTCTTCTTCCAACTTGCTCTCCTTCCTCCCCCACCTTGCTTGCCCTTGCTGCTCAGTGATCAGCAAGATTCCCACCTAAGTTCACTTGACTTAATACGTCTGTGCGAGAGAACCCAGTGGAACACAGAGGTCCTGCCCTAGACTGCAAGAGACACCCTGGATCAAGCCAGCAGGAGCGGGTGTACGGACTGCGAGATAGAGCTCCATAAACGAAGCTTTGATCTTATTCATGTGCTCCTTTCCACCCACATTTAATTCTTCACTTGTGGAGTGCTCTTGAGCACAGAGCCACAGAGGAGAGAGGCCTTTCCACTGAGTCAGCCTGTCTTGTTCTGCCTCTGCTCTTTGCAGGATTTGGTTGTTTTCCATCTTAATTATGCTTCTTGCATCAGTGGCTGGCAGGCACAGAACCTTTAAAGGAGTTTGTCGTAAAAATCCCACTCTCTCCCGAGAGAAGCAGTTCTCTGGGGGAACTGTGAGACTTCCAGGGATGTGCATGTGTGTGTACAGGGGGATGGTGATTGCTTTCTCATACACCATTACCTTGGGGGAAGCTAGAGCTACTTGACATCAGTTGGGACACATATATGTCCCCTAGCCTTCAGTCTTATTAATCACACAAACTTATGCTGGTGATGCCACAACTGACTCACTGCAAAAATGGTAATGAGGTTGTGAAGGAGAACCAGGGCTTCCCAGTGCGTTACATGGGGAAAGCACCATGAGCTGAGGTCCTATCTGTAGGACATAATGACTAACTATAACGTGTCTTTTTGAGTCAAGACTCTGAAGATACCTGACTGAAAGAAAATGTCACTTTGGAGTAATAATACTTTATAAAAATCAATGATTCACATTTTTGTATAAATTAGCTTTCAGATGACTTGGATACCAAGTATGTATTGTTGCTGAGCTGGTTGTGACTCATAGGGGACCCTATAGGACAGAGTAGCACTGCTTCCTAGTGTTCCCCAGGAGTGGCTGATGATTTGGAATGCTGACTCTTAGGTTGGTAGCCAAAGCCAAGTGCTGTTGAGTCGAGCTGAGTTCTTAACCACTATGCAGCCAGGGCTTCCTGAAGTATACAGACCTCCACATTTCTGAAGAATTGTTTGATCGCTCTAAGTAATCCGTTTACTTACCCTTTGATTTACTCATTGGGGAAAAATAGATGTTTTTGGCTTTGTGTACTCAGTCTTATGCAGGGAAGCCAAGAGAAGAGTAAAACCTAGTCCCTTGAGGAGCTAGTTGTGAACATAAGAATTCCTCAGAGGAAATAATGGAAAATGATAGAGACAGATTACGTTCAGGAGCAGAACATGTGTTCCAGACATGACTGCACAACAGTGCTGAGTGAAGCATGTTTAGATGGGACTGAGCTTAGCAAAGTTCCCTGGAGGAGCTGAGATCTGCACTGGATTTCACTCTTGGAATTACCCAGATGAAATTGATGTGAACAAATATCAAAATGAGTAGTACAGAACAGATATTGCACGAGGCACCGAGAGGTGCATTGCAGGAACTGGAGAAAGCAGAAGACTTCTGTTAAATATAAGGGAACATTGAAAGTTTGCTTCTGTGATGATGCCACAAAGTGAAAGCTAGATTTCTTCCGGTCTGCTTTCCCCACCCAGCTGCCGGGCTTCATCCTTTCCTTAGCTCTGTGCATCTCGGGCCTGAATTTTCTAGCTCCCGTTCCCATCTCCCCACCAGCCTTGTGGGCAGGTATAGTGCTCTGCCTACACATTGTAAAAGCTTAATAGATGTGTTGAAAAAAATGATTGAGTGGGTCACCAATAATCTCAATTTTAATTTTTCTTGACCGATGTTGTTTTTCCCCGAGCCTAAAACTAAAGACGAAAGAACGTTCTAATGGCAAATACTGTACTACATTTCAATCACTGGAAGATGTTGCCACTCTTTTTATGTATCTGATGAATATTCACATAGCCTCACACCAAGTTAATCACATGTAGTGATTGTTTATGCTGCCATTTACATAGTTAGATGCTGTTGGGCAACCAAGCCAAAAAGATAACACGCTTACCCTTTAAGAGCTTACAATTAGTAGTTAAAGTTAATCTTATGAGCAATGAGCAGTTTCTTCAGGAAAGAGGCATTTTAGGTCTAGTCTGATAAAATTAATCACCCAAAAGGCATATAATGATGGTTTCTTTAACCAAAGCCAATGCTCTGGTCCTTTGTTATATTATATCCTTAGAAGGGTGAAGCATCAGAGAAAAAAGTTTAGCTATTCTTGACCAGTTTGAAATTATTTCTCTGACCATGGGCTCCTCTGCCTAGCCAAAGACCAGACTGAGAATGCGTTCCCCAAATGCAGCACAGACAGCTGTCTCCTGCAATAAGAAGTAGCTTGGTGTCCCAAGGAACTCCATAGGCCAGGACTTGTCTCCTTGTCCTAAAGCCTTTGGATGACACTAAATACACAGTCCTGAGGCTTCATGGATGGCCTCCGGGATACTTAGAGGACATTTGTGGAGATATCCTTGGGGTCCAGTCGTGCTCCCAATCAGGAACCCTGTGCCTCAGCTGTGTTCTCAACCATATACGACAGAGTCTAGGGACTGGGTCCAAGGCTAAGCTGCATTTGTAATCTGTTTTTCTACCTTCTCTTCCCATTACTGCCATCTGGGAAGGAAGAATGTTTAAATTTCTACCAAACTCGCAAGCCTTTCCACAAATTGACATTCTTGTTTTACTGTTCAGGTCTTTTTCTCTTCACCAAACGGCAAAGCTAGTGGTGTAGATGACTGTCACCGCTGCGCCTGGAGAGGCTGAACAGAGCACCTCCCACATGCCATGATAATAATAACTGGGAAGACGCATCGGTCTGTTTTATCTGGGTTGTTACAAGGAGAGTAAAGCAGATAATGCTGAATTTTGTGACAGTTTAACAAACTAGTAAGCATCTAATGGGACAGAAGACTGAAGGCAGGAGGCAGCAGGGCCTGTATTAGAGATGAAGAGAACAAAGTCAGACCCAGCCCAGGAGGTGAAGGCAGGGTTAAACTAATGTAACACCAAAGATGCCCAGGTCAAGTGAGACAACTCCCAGGAGCGGCTGGTGCACTGAGCCCGAACCGGGAGAGTCAGGAGGAAAGAGTGCGGTCGGACTTCATTCTCAGAGGTGAAATCTCACTTGCTGAGTCTCTCCCACCAAAAACTGAAAAAACCAAACCCACTGCTGTTGAGTTGATTCTAGCCCATAGTGACCCCTTCCGAGTTAGGCTAAAAGGCTGCTTCAAAGACTCTTCTAAAATGGGCCTCGTAAAACACAAGGGGTAGTGTGGATTTGAACTTAAGTCTTATTGGTTGGGTGAGGCAGCTCTGCTCTGAGAGGGACTTCAGTTTCCCCGACCCTGGGGAAAGAAAGATGTGATTGAACGAGCAGTAGCATGTAGGGTTTGCGGACGGGGCTCAGTCCGGTCTTCTTCAGCTCTTCCCTTGTCTAGGTCCTACTTCCCTGCTTACTGTCTGGAGCCAGGCTGGGACCCATGTGTTATGTGGTTACTCTCCCACTGGGCTCCCACCCACTTCCTTTCTTTCACAAGGAACACCACCCCTGTCTACAGCCTGGACCAACTTGCCTCTGTCTGGTCATCCTTGAACCACCCACAATTGGGTCTAGCATCACAGGTGCCTAAGATTAATTGCTGATTGTTCTGAATGTGACTCTGGTTGCCTCATTGTGCTAGTATTTGCATCCTTTGGTATTTTTCCCCCTGATGGTTTCCGACGGATGTCACAGTGGGTCCTCTACGTCATGTTTCCTGAATGTGATATTTACTCTCCTCCCCACACCACTCATATACCTGCTCACAGCCCGCTCATTTCTCATGACAGTTGGTGGTGCTGGGTCTAAATTTACCTTTTCTGTCTCTTAATTGAACTCTGCTTAGGTGCTGATTTTTTGCAAGCTGCCATTTTGGATTGGCCTGAGCTTACTCCAGTGTATCCAAAATACCAATAGTCTCTTGGCCTTCTTGGGTATAAAGTTAGTTTCACTTATGTATCACCTTTATAATTTTCATTGGATAATTTTTCTGTTAGTCATCTATCTGAGGGCTTAGCCAGGAATGAGCTAGAATCTCTGGAATGAGGACTTCAGGGTATGATCAGGATCCAAAGCTAACCAAAGAGGAAGCGAGAACAAAGGTCTCAAGGCGCTGCCTTAGCCCAGTGGAAGTGCTAGAAGGAGATTCAGTCCGTGAACAAAGCCCAGTACCGATTAGTGTGCAGGAGGTGCTCCCGAACTGAGTCCTGCAGACCAAGAAAGCGAGGATGAGAGTCTGGGAGCAGGAGGAGAGCAAGCAGACATCTGAGACCTGTGATCAGAAGTGGCTGGACACCGAGCCAGAAAGTGTGGGACTTGCGGATTTGCTGGCATCTCCTGCTTTAGGCTGGGCTGGGTCCTGGACACTGGGAACAGGAATGCACTTGAATGCACGGTGGTGGTGGTGGCTGTCCCAGTGAAGGACCCTAGTGCAAGGAGAAGGGCTGGATAGGACTAGATCTGATAGTGACTGCATCTCTCCTCTGCTTGAGGCTGTCTACAGAGCATACCATATCTCTTCCATCACACTGCGGACTACCGAGTCACAGAGTCAGTGCTGGCCCACGTCCCCCTTTGTTGAACATAGTTTCCCAGTTCCCCTAGGGTGTGTATTGAAGGGGCACCGGGTGTGAGTGTATTATTTACTGTACTCCTTGGTGTAGGGGGCAGGGCTGGGGAGAGAAAGAGAATCTCAGGAAATGTGTATATTTATCCTGGCCTGGCCTTAAGAAAACACAGCCACAAATCCATCAAAAATGAATTTTAGTTAGGATAACATTAGCGTTTAAGGCGATGCTCTTCCCTTGTATTGATTCTCTGTGGGTTGAAATGGAAACAATTTTGGAAATGTAGTCTTAGGTTTCCTTAATCTGCATAGCTCAGGGAGGAAAAGGCTGTTGTCACTTGTGCTAATAACCACAGAAACATGGTTCTAAAATGCTTAGCTGGAAAATGAATTCCAGAAGCCAGTCCTGGCCATGCCTCCAGGGAACTTGTTTCCTAAAAATTCAGCTATTTTCTTCCCTTCAAGGGAGTTGCCACATACAGCAAGGCCATTCTAGGAGAAAAAACTAACATGCACAATTGAGGACACCCTGGAAGTGTGATGTCAGCACTGGGTAAGGTCCTAACTGTCTTTGGCAGGTGGAGGAGGAAATTACCTATGAAGTGTGTCTTTGGAAAGCAAACCTAATCCTTTAGGATAGACATTGAAGAGATCTGGCCAAATATGTATGACATTTGACTTTATTGGCATGAAAATTATCACTGGTTTCGTGTCAGGGCCTTGGTTGTGGAGGGGAGTACAGAAAAGAGACAGGTTTGCACCAGCACTAGACAAAGAGATCAGCGCAGAGTACAATGAGAAGTTGTGAGGTTTGATGTCTTAGTGAGGATGACTACTTCCAAAAGAGAATTCTAGTGCAGCTAAAAGAGACTTATTTATCTATAGATGGGGATGAGTTTCCTCAAGATCTAACATTTGAAGCCATGTGTCCCAGATCTTTGACTGAAGGAAAGAAAGGTAAACAAACCAAAACCAAAACAAAGCAAAAAAGAGTGTGTAGAGTAGCACTCACTCCACTGAGTTTTCAAGACTGCGACCTTTCATCAGCAGATCATCAAGCCTTCCTTTGAAGGAGTCTCCGTGTGGGTTCAAACCTAGTAGTTGTGTGCTCAACTGCTTGCACAGCTCAGGGACACCTAGGAAGGAAAGGTACCATTGCTGGTCACACTGCAGATCAGAGTAGAACTGTCGCATAGAGTTTATAAGGCTGTGATCTCTATGGAAGCAGACTGGCACATCTTTCTTCCATGGAGTAGCCCTTGGGTTCAAATCAGTGACCTTTCAGTTAGCAGCCAAGGGCTTAACCAGCAAGCCACCAAGGCTCCATTGAAAGGAAGATGTCATGGATTGAATGAGTTCCTTAAAAAATCTGTAATAATTTGGCTGCGCTGTAATTCCTGGTATTGTGCCATGTTCCTTCATATTGGAATTCCTGCCTCTATGATGTTAACGAGGGTGGATGGGCAGCATTTGTGTTAGTAGAACAAGATTCAATGTGTAAGTTTGTTTAGTGCCTTGAGGCAGTCTCTTGAGCTATAAAGGTAAACATTTGGTCTAGAGGAGAACCTCAAACCATCAAGACAGCAGCACAGGGAGAAGAGCCCGTCCTTCAGACATGAGGTTCCTGTGCCAAGATACTCCCCAACCAAAGACTGATGCAACACAACAACTTTCCTCCAGAGCCAACAGTGGGCAAGGCTATCCCCTGGAGCGGACATTCTGAATTTGGACTTGTAGCGTGCTGGACTGTGTAAGAATAACCTTTCCATCCTTAAAACCATCCACTCCTGATATTTCTCTTAGAGCAGCACTGGCTGACTAAAGCAGCAGGTAAACTGAAAAAACAAACCCATTACCATTTCCAACTCACAGAAATCCTATAGGATAGGGTAGATTGCCTCATAGAGTTTCCAAGTAGCAGCTTATGGATTTGAACTGCCATTGTGTTGGTTAGTGATCATCGCTTTTAACCACTGCTCCACCAGACCTCCAGGAAAGGAAGTTAAAAACCAAACCCACTGCCGTCAAGTCAATTCTGACTCACAGTGACCCTATGGGTCAGAGTAGCACTGCCCCCATAGAGTTTCCACGGGGTGACTGGTGGATTCGAACTGTTGACCTTTTGGTTAGCAGACATAGCACTTAGCTACTACAAATCAGGGAAGGAAGGTAGGGAGGTCATAACACCTTTTGCATTTAAAAACCCAACGAAATGTATTGGGAATGAAAGTCAAGACCTTTTTCCTTTAGTACTTGCCTGTTCTGCCTCTCTGGGAGCTTGTGGAGCTGAGCCCTTGTGGATATTTGCATGAACATGATCTCAGTTGGCATAAAGTATGGTTGTAGATCGCAGTGTCCTTCCGGGGGCATGGGGGCAACATAAGAGGGCTACAGGGGTGTGGACCTCCCCGGGTGACACCAAAATGACCGTTTATGGGAATATCCTAGCAGTTAAACAACAACAGCATTTTTCCTAAGCCCAGTTTATGTGTATCAACATACCTACAGTACTAAAACTCTCTTCTGAATTACTTTTTGAACCTTTTAACACACTCCAGCCAGAGCTGTCATTACTGCTCAGTGACAACGACGATTCCAATCACGTGCCTTCATCTGCACGCACTACAAGCACTGCTGCTGTTTTCACTGCTGCTGGTGTTTTCATGGTCACTGATTTGTTTCAGATTTTCTAGTGTGTTAGCAATAATATTGCAGAAATTAGTGTTTGTGAACCTACATTAGTAACTTCTTCGAGAATGAAATAGTAATTAAAGGAAAAGAAGGAGTGGTATATGGGACTTATGATTTACGATTAACATCAGTACAAAAAAACATTCTAAGAATTCTATACTGTCAGGAATAGGAGGAGGTCCATGATGGGGACACTGTGAGTTACTGCACTGGGTGACACCAGTCCTAGTGATGTCATTGCCGTAACATTCTGTCCGTGAGCTTTTCTCTGTTTGTCACTTGAGATTTGACACTTCGTATCCTTCTTTCTTTCCCCTCGCCCACTCTGGTGACTGGGATCTGAGAAGTGGAGTGTGTAAGAAGGTTCACAAGTGAGGATGAACGATCTCTCTTCGCTACCTCCCAGGGTTAGAGTCCTGCCTCCCTCGGGGAGAGGCCTTCTTCTTCCTCTCACCAGAAGTCTAGCCTCCAGAGGAATCCCTTCTTTTTCACCATCACTACTTTGTTTACAATAGTACTTCACATCTTCAGCAGCCTGCATTTGGGCACAAGCTGCGGTTAGGGCAGGAGACCCAGCCCCAGATCAGTGGTTTAAAGAGACACAGGCCTAGGGACATACATAGGAGTTGCCTCCCTGGATTCCTACCAGGCGTTCAGAGTTCTGAGGAGTGGGTATCTCCTGCCATGTTGTTCAAGCTTTCTAAAGTGCTAGAGCAGACACTCAGTTTACATTAAGAATTGGTGTATACATCAAGTGAGGTGACCGCAGTGAGTAGCAATATTCAACAGTGAGGTATATAGCACTTTTTATAGGATGAATTCATGAACTTAATTGGCAGTTCTTGTACCTCATTTCTGAATATCACTATAGACACCTTTGAAGTACTGCCCCTGAGAAGTTAGGCATCAATGCCAGCAACTAGTCCACACTTCAAAGCAATTTGGGAACTCTTTCTGCAGTGGCTATCAGAGCTGTCATCAGATTACCCTTGATATCCTGAATCTCCTCAAAATGTCTTTCTTTCAATATTTCCTTTATCTTTGGGTAAAGAAAAAAGTCACTGGGAGACAGATCATTTGAGTAGGTAGGGTGTTCTAATACAGTTATTTATTTACTGGCTAAAAGTTCCCCCACAGAGAATACTGTGTAAATTGGTGCATTGTTGTGTTGGGAGAGCCATGAGTTGCTGGCGAAAAGTTCAGATTGTTTTCACCTAACTTTTTTCACATAGCCTTTTCAGCATTTCCAAATAGTAAACTTGGTTAATCGTTTGTCCAGTTGGCGTGAATTCATAACGGAGAATCCCTCTGAAATAAAAAAAAAAATTGGCAACGTTGTACTGACTCTTGACTTGGACTGATTGAACTTTTTTGGTCATGGAGAATTGGCTGAATTTCACTGTGCAGGTTGATGATTTGTTTCAGGGTTGTATCGGTACACTCAGGTTTCATCACCAGTGATAACATGGCCCAAACTATCATCTTGCCTCTCCAAAATGTCTTGGCAAACTTCAATACTCCTTTGCTTTTGTTCATCTGTGAGCTCCTTTGGGACCATTTTTCTCATGTCAAGATTTTCCTGTTTCTCTATCGATTTTTACTTGGTCTACTATGCTTCTTACAGTTAGCCTACAATTTTGATGCAAAATTCTATGAATTTTTGTGATGTTTTCATCAGTTCTACTCATTACTGGCCATCCTGACCTCTCTTCATTAGTGACACTTTCTCTCCCCTCAGAAAAATGTTTCACGCATTTTTACAGTGCTGTTTTCTTTACAGCATTATCTGCATAAACTTGGACAAACATGTCTCTTATTTTCCTTCCACTCTTGCCAAGTTTAATGAGAAATTTAATGCTTGTTCCTTGCTCTAATTCAAGCTCCAACATTCTTGTGATGGCATGCAAAATCACAGAGCAACAATCATGAATGCCATGCAGCAAGACACCACCACCTGTCAATATGAACACAGTTGTGAGACACTGATATACAAAGGTTATGAAACCTTACCAGGTTGTTTGTATAGTGCCACCAACGTAAGTGCATGGTGGTAGGTTCACAAATCTGACTGTCATACCTCATAACCAGGGAATCCTGGTGGTGCAGCAGTTAAGCACATGGCTGATAACTACAAGGTCAGTGGTTCAAATCCACACAGCACTTCTGCAGGAGAAAAGACCTGGCATTGTGCTCCTATAAAGATTACTGCATAGGAAACTCTTTGGAGCAGTTTTACTACATCCTACAGTGTTGTTATGAGCCTGAATTAACTTTACGGCATACAACAGCAATAGATTATAAGCATATTTAGCATAGGAATCCTATTTTAAAAAAAATTTCTTATAACACCTGTCTTAGTCTGCTAGTGCTGCTTTAACAGAAATATGTAAGTGGATAACTTTAAAGAGAGAAACTTTATTTTGTCACAGTACAGTAGGTTGAAAGTCCAAATTCAAGGTGTCAGCGCCAGGGAAAGGCTTTCTTTGCTGGCTCTGGAGGAAAGTCTTTGTCATCAATCTTTCCCTGGACTGGAAGCTTCTGAGGTACAGGAACACTCAGGAGAAAATCAACATCTAAAAATGTAGGCAGTAGTAAGTTACGCTTACTTCAAGTGAGACTGAAAGACTGTACCCTAGGGATTAGAGCGAACAGGAAGTAAAAGAGCCCCTCAGGACTTCAGTGTGGCCTGAGTCACCGGACAGCTCAGAAAAATTTACCTTCATTTCTGAATGGTATTCTCTCAGGAGATAAAAATCTAGATTGCAAAGTTTACACACAAAAAGAAACAATCCTTGACATTGATGAGGAAGGAAAAGGGTAAATCAAAAAATGAAATCCAGTGCCATTGAGTCAATTCCAGCTCATAGCAACCATATCATACAGAGTAGAACCACCCCATAGAGTTTCCAAGGAGCACCTGACAGATCTGAACTGCTGACCTTTTGCTTAGCAATCATGACACCCCTATGCCACCGGGGTTTAGAAGGGAGATACGCTGAGGAAACACCAGGTAAGTGGTAAATACGTGAGTGAAACTA
This sequence comes from Heterohyrax brucei, assembly GCA_028571685.1. Taxonomy (NCBI): domain Eukaryota; kingdom Metazoa; phylum Chordata; class Mammalia; order Hyracoidea; family Procaviidae; genus Heterohyrax; species Heterohyrax brucei. Next base: position 47,456,303 of record CM053152.1, read on the forward strand.
GTGAAGGGTAAGACAGCATACAACGCTGAAGACGCTAGCGCAGCTTGTCCAAAGTAAGGTCTTGGAAGTTATGTAAACGTATAGAAACCAAATTATTGGGCTAAAGGCTGTAAGACCCGTGGTCTGAGGAAACATCTAGCTGAACTGGCTTATAAAGAAAATGTTCTACACTCTACTTTGGTGCATAGCATCTGAGACCTGGAAAGCTTGTTGAGCAGTCATCTAAGATACTCTGTCTAATGCAAGGGAGGATGAAGAAAACCAAAATAAACAAAGAGACTAGTTCAAAGGACTAAGGGACCACAAGTTCCATAGCCTCTACCAGACTGAGCCTAGCACAACTAAATGCTGTGCACTGACTTCTCTGAAAGGGATCACAGTAGAACATCTGAGACAGAGCTAGAGTATAGCTCTGTATAAATGTATAAAAAATTTCGAATTCTAGAAGACCAGACTTAGTGATCTTACAGAGACTGGAGAAACCCCAACAGCATAGCCTCCAGGCATCATTATTGCTCAGTAATGAAGTCTCTCCTGAAGTTCATCACACAGCCAAAGACTTCACAGGCCCATAAAGCAAAATGAGACTAAATGGGCATGCCAGCCCAAGGACTAGAATGAGAAGGCAGGAAGTGACAGGAAAGCTAGTAATGGGGAACCCAAGACCCCGAAGGAGCAGTATTGATACGTGGTGGATTTGGCAACCAGTGTCATAAAACCATTAAGTGTATTAACTGTTTAATGAGAAACTAGGTTGCTCTGTAAACTTTAAAGTACAATAAAAGAAAAAATTTAAAAAAAATGGATTGCCAGTCATTTTCTTTTAGCTCATTTATGCTATCTTTTTTCTACCTTTGACTTTCTTTATAATGATGAGAAGTTACCATCAGTCCAAATGTTGCACTTCTCAAAGTAATCTATTTTTCTTTACTCATGGCTGTTTTTAACCATTTCTGCTGTTTTTTGCTTTCTTCAACTTAAAAAATGATAGGCTATGTGTAACTTCAGTTTTCTCACTTGTTCATAGAACATCTAAATTTTGGATTAATGTCTTTTAATATTGTTGGAAATTCCTTTGATATTATCTCTTCAAGTATTTCTTCTGCTCTGTTAAACAAATTTCAGTTAAGCAAATTTTAGAATATTATCACAACTTCCTCTACATCTCTTATACTCTTTTCTAATTCTGTTTTGCTTTTATGTAACTTACCTACTTCCTAGATATTGGATGTTCTCTTGTGACCTATATTCTACTTTAAAAATTTCCTCCTCAGCTGCATCTAGTCTCTAGCAAACCCATAAAGGTCTTAATTTAGGGTATATGAATATATATATTTCTAAGATTTCTGTATAGCTAATATTTTCCAAATCTGCTGTTTCAATTTTATAGTTTTTTGTTCTGTGTTGAAACGTCCACTTTGTTTTTAACCGCTTGTACAAAAAATACAGCTGCTTTAAATTATGTGCCTCAAATATCCAATAGCTGAACACTGTGGATCTTCTTTTGATCAAGTTCTTGCTCTTGCTGGTTTTGTCTCTTATGTGTGGTTGTCTTTGACTGTGTGCCAATATGTATAAAGATTTGAAATATGATTTGAGACCTAGATTGTCAGTATCTTTCTCATCTGCTTTTGTCAGATACTCAGAAACAGTAATAATCCTAGATTATCTTAATCCAACTGAAACTCTTGAAATTTTTCACTACTTTGCTTAGCTTTTCAGGACCTTCAAGGAAATTTTGTTATTGTTGTTGTCCATCCTTTCTGGTTGTGCTAAACACAGGGTTGGTTCAAATTACCTAGCCCACCAATTCTGGCACTGTCTTATATCTGACACCCAGGAATCCAATAGTACTTTCTGACTATCCAGAGAGACTTCTCACAACATTCACCCTTACCCTTAGGTTTTCCAGTCTAGGGCAATGTGACAATAACCTTTTATTTTCTTCAAATATCACATCTTTGATATCCATAGCTTGTCTGGTATTCAGTCATCAGTGTTTAATGCACCAAATCTATTCTTGAGATGGTTTCATATTCAGGTGGTACATACTTAAGGTTGTATTTTGACTCTTGTGGACTTGTTTTAACTTTCTTCAGCTTCAACTTGCACTTGCATATCAGCAATTGATAGCCTCTCCCAAAGCCAGCCCCTGGCCTCGTTCTGATCAATAATGTTGAGCTTTTCTATCATCTGTTTCCACAGATGTAATTGATTCCATTCCTAGCTATTCTATTCCCATCTATCCATGACACAGGTGGATGTCTTTAACAAAGAGAAATTTATTTTCTCACAGTTTACTAGGCTACAAGTTCAAACTCAGAGCTCCAGCTCTCGGGGAATGCTTTATCTCTGTCAGCTCTGGGGGAAGGTCCTTGTCTTCAGTCTTCTCCTGGACTAGGAGCTTCTCTGCACAGGAACTCTGAGTCCAAAGTGTACACTGTGCTCCTGACACTGCTTTCTTGGTGGTATGAGGTCCCCTTGTCTCTATGCTTGTTTCTCTCCTTTATGTTTCAAATGAGATTGGCTTAAGACACTATCTAATGTTATAGATCTCATCAATTTAACTGCCACTAATATGTTTCATTACATCATACTGATAGGATTTAAAACACATAGGAAAGTCATATCTGATGACAAAATGGTAGACAATTATACAACACTAGGAATCATGGTGTAGTCAAGTTGACAGATTTTTTTTTTTTTTTGGATAAAATTTAATCCATGACACCATCTGTATAGTTGCTGTTTATGTTGTTGAAAAGGGTATTTCCAAAGAATAGATCATTGACTTTGCAAAATTCTGTCATGTGATCTCCATAGTCATTTCTATCACCAAAGCCACATTTTTCAACTGTGCATCCTTTTTGTTTTCGGATTTTGAATTCCAAAAATAAAATAAAATGAAATAAAAACAATAATAAACCAAACCCATGGCCATCAAGTTGATTCTGACTCATAGGGAAGCTATAGGACAGAGTAGAACTGACCCATAGAGTTTCCAAGGAGCACCTGGCAGAGTTGAACTCCTGACTTTTTGGTTAGGTTAGCAGCTGTAGCAGTTAACCACTACACCACCAGGGTTTCCTCTGAATTCTAGTCACCAGAATCAGTGATACGTCCTGATTGCACATTTAATCAATTTTAAACTGTAGAAGTTGGTAAAAATCTTCAATTTCTTCATCTTTGGCATTACTGGTTGGTGCATAAATTTGAATAATAGTCCTATTAGCTAGTCTTGCTTGTAGGCATATAGATATCATCCTATCACTGACTGCGTTGTACTTCAGGATAGATCTTGAAATGCTCTTTTTTCACAATGAATGTGATGCCGCTGCTCTTCAGTTTGTCATTCCCAGCATAATAGACCATATGATTGTGTTTAGGAATGCAAATTAAGCAGCAAAATTACAAAGAATTTAGAATGATTATCCCAAAGATCATGATAATGGTTACATTTGGTGGGCAAGAGAGGGTAATTGGGAGAGCCTCTGAGATGCTGGAAATAATTTTTTTTTCGATGGTGATTACACAAATGCTCATTTAAAAAATAATTTGTTAAACTGTAGATCTGTATTTTATTTACTTTTTTGTATTTGTTGTATGATTTTACAATAGAAAAAAGGTGAGGGAGAATTGAAAGTGAAACAATACTTGACTTCAACCTTCTTCTCTTGCATTTCCTTTTGTTCCATCTTTCCTCTTCTTCCACTTTCTCTCTTTATTCCTCCCTCTGCTATTCACTGAGGATCATCTAGGTTTGTACATCTTAGGGTTATTTTACTTAAAAATATCTCCTAAGTCTTTTTTTTTGTTGTTGTTCAGAATTTAATTCTCACCCTCCTTCCAAACCCCAAAAGGGGTATCCTGGAAGGCATGGGTCAAGTGTTTAGAGCTGCCTAGTCAGGGCTTGCTGAGGAACTGTCCACATTCCATTGTCTTTGCAACTGGGGTGGTGGGGTGGGTAATATTGCCCAGGGTTAGGGTCCAGGAAAGCAGTGAATAAACTCGGGCTGAGGTTGTTAAAATGCCTCGTTTGTGATGATACTGATGGTCTGAGTTCTTGGAATAGGGAATATTACCCACCTACTTGCAACTTCAGCACATCAGGGTTTATGTTAATAATGCTGTGAAGGTATCTCTGACAGAGAATTAGGAAATTCAGACAGGCAAATGCTTCACATCTATCAAAGTACCTGAAATTCCTACCCCCCACTGCAACCCCTTAGGCATTTATTTCTCTGATTCATACTTTTTCTTTCCGTGCTCTTCTAAAGGTGCCTGGAAGGGGTGTTGGGGACATGTTAGGTCCCTCGGCAGCTGTGTGAACCAGCTTAATCTAATTGTCCTCCCTGTGTGTTTTCTGAACGCAAGTGTGTTATTCCAGTTACTCTGAGAAATAGATACCTAGGTTGGATAAAAGGTGCAATCATTTTATTAGGGAAATCCTCTCTGGGAGGAAAAAAAGAGGAAGACAGGGAAGGCTGGAGAACTGTCAGACCACGATGCACATCTGACTCCAAGTAAAGGCAAGAGGGATGGGTGGAAATGTTCTAGTCTAGGCTAAGAGTGAGCCAACAAAGCCAACAGGGAGTCCTTGAGCCAAAGTCTTCATACAGGAGTTTAGTGTCCCTTGTGAGCCAGGTCTGCCTCAGTTTCTCTGCTGCATTCAGTCCCTAATGGGAAATGGCTGATACAGTTCTGTGGGAGCAAAGAGAGGAAGTCCAGGTTCTAAAGCTGTTATTGCTTTCTTTTTCTCAGCAGCTCTCTGAGCCAGCCGCACTGGGCATGCTCATTCTTCTTTGAATCTCAAGCGTTTCTCTGTGCCGTTCTCACATTGTTATTCCTGTGGAGGACTTCTGAGGCCTCGGGGAAGATATCATGTATTGATCTGCTTCTTCTCTCTATAGGGGCCAACATACAGCCTTCCCTTCTTCTCTTGGAATGAACTCCATCCTCCCTGTCCTCAAGGCTCACTAGAATCCTCCTTTAGGAAGCATTTGTGGGATCCTTGAACCCAAGCTCATCATCCCCATGTCTGATCTATGGCACTTGAAGTGTGAATGGGCCCACCTCGTTGTCTAGCTATTTACCTGTGTTTCTTATCCTTTTGTTTGACAGACATCTTTGCTAGGACTTGGCTCTTTCTATTCTCTCCATCCCATCATCCAGCACAAGATAGGGCCTTTTTTACTTCTAAGAAACTCAAATGAAGATGTCAGCAGGAGTCTGGGCATCAAAATCAAATCTAGTGATCATGTTTGGAACTTGATTGTCTGGGACAATCACACTGCCTCTAGGAGCAAGAGAAACCTCTGGACCAGAAGCCAGTTCTAGGGCACAGTGGTGGCATGTTCAATATAAGAAATTTGAGAAGCAGGTAGAACATGCAAGTGGTGTGTTCTATACAAGATAGGTGCTGAGTCTGCAGATGTGGGAATCATCATGAGGTGGGTATTTTCATTCCTACCAGCACATACTCAGCATAACATTAGATGACTCTTAAAACGGATGGAAGCATGTATCAGGCGTGAAGTTAAGCTCGGAGAGTAACAGCTCTGCAGAAGATGTGACACAGATGCTTTAAACAATAACCTAAGATTTAAATAAAAGTCCAAGATAACAGTACATTATTAGTTGATGAACCATAATTAATATGTAATAATGTATTATAATTTTATATAATATAGTTTCTATATTATATAAAAATGCAATTAAGTACATAATTAATCTACTTACAGTCAGTAAGTCTTATTTGTTCCAAGGAAAGAGCAAGCACTTTAGGCTGGGAAAATCCAAGATACAAATGTGTGCTGAATCTGTAAAAATGAGAGAGAAGAGGAGGAGAAAATCCCAGATGGAGGTAATTCATTAGCAAAATGATAAGGTGAGAGAGTGTGAGTCAACCTTAGACACGTATAAAATTGTTCTGGAGACCCCAGCTGTCTTCAGAGTAAAGCCATATCTACCCTTGGTTAGCCTCACCTATCTGACTTCAACATACCTCTTCAAGAAGTGGTGTGACATAGGGCAAAGGTGCATGGATTACAAGTTGTGGGTCTGCACTGTAATCCTGCTCCACCACTTACTAGTGGTGTGACCTTAAATAAGACATTTAATCTCCCTGAGTCCCTATTTCCCACCTGTAAAATCAAAGCCTGCGTTAAAGGGCTTTTGTGAGCATCAAAAGAGAAAACATTCATGAAAGTCCTTAAACACAGCTGTTAATGAATATTAGTTATTCTCATTATTTCTGACATCTTTAATATACACCATGCCTTTTCCAATTGCCGAATTTCTAATGACACCTAATTCCTGTAGCATTTATTTTGACCTGTATGTACCACCTGTTATTGTCTCTTAATTGCTTTGTGAGTTTATAGGAGCTCCCTAATTAAATCACAAACTCACTGTAGGCAAGGACCTTGTCTTAGATATTTAACTAAATGTCTAGAACATATGGGCACATACTAGGTGCTCAAGAAATTGCTTCAATGATTGGTTTTTACATACATGAGGACCAAATAATGAAAAAGTGTTCCTAGAGGAGATAGATCTTGGGGTTGAAATGACATGTAGGTAAATAATGACACATAATGTTCAGGGGGCAAGATACCTAGTGAGGGGATGATGTACACAGAGTGGCACATTTTCTTTCTTTTTCACTTTTCTGGTTGTCTGATATCCCTAAAACATTCTACCAGGCTTTGAGGTCATTTATGACTCTGGTACTCTGAGAAAACCGGATGAAACCAAACCAAAAGAGAAAATACCTCTTCAGCAGCTGGACAGCTCAGTTATTTTTATGGGTAGGAGAAGAAGCCAAGGTTTGGGAATTCAGCATAGCAACCCCCTGCTTTTGGGGTTGACCAATCCCTAGAAATGCACAGGTCTAAGGATTTTCTCTGCTATATCTCTTCAGCATGTATGTATTTGAAAGGAAACTTAATCTGTTTGTGATCCATTTACATTGAACTCATCAAAAAAGATGCTGACACGTCCTGTGCATAGCCAAGTTTTCCGTGATGTTTTCAGGAAATTCCATTTCTTTTTGATATCCAAGTGATTGGGTTTTGTCTTAACTGGGAACCCTGGGAGAGTGGAGAATGCTCTGAATTGGAGTCATTCCAAACCTGCAAAGCACTTCTCTTCCCCTGAGGAGACTCAGTGGCTACCTGTCTGCCTGGCTTGGAAAGACAACAAAGCAAAAGACATTCCCGCAGTCTCAGATCTCTTGTCCTTACTCCTAGTAGGACCTAAGGGATGGCCCAGGAGAGGGAGAAAAGGGCTTCTGGTGCAGTTTGGCCAATAGTCTAATTATGGGACAAAGAGAGAGATGCTAGAGTTTTAATTCCAGATAATGTGTGACCTTGTCCAAAAATTGCTTTTCAGTTCTTCAATTCTGCAAAATGTGGCAGGAAAATGATGATATTGCAATTCTTGATCCATCTCTTAGAGATGGCTTGTGTGGTTGGTATGTGGTTTACGACTTTAGGAAACAAAAATATCACAGACAGAAATTATTATTTTCCAGAAACCCAGGGACAATGCTTATCCCTTTGAATAGACTGTTTGTTGAGTATCTCATTTCTAGCACTGGGCATGGCCGAGGCTGAATTGTTCATTATCACTTTTTCTTGGGCTTATTGAAGAATGAAGCTTGGATCTGTGGCCCAATTCCTTGGGGAGGCTGATTGATCTACATAGGATTGAATTTTTGATAGCCAAGTCACACATTCTCTCAAACTCAATATATACACTTACGTAGGCAAGAAGGAGATCTGTGTTCTTGTCTGAATGTTGTTGTTGTTAGTGGCCATGGAGTCAGCTCCAACTTACTGCGCCTCTCTGTATAACAGAACGTGGTCTGGTCCTACACTGTCTTCATGATTATTGGCGTATTTGAGTCCATTGTTGAGACTATTATGTCAATTCATCTCACCGCAGGTTTTCCTTATTTTCATTGACCCTCTATTTCACAAAACATGATGTCTTTTTCTAGAGATTGGTCTTTCCTATTATATGTCCAAAGTAAGAATACTGAAATCAAGCCATTCTCACTAACAGAAAACATTCTGGTTGCATTTCTTCTAATACTGATTTGTTCATTCTTCTGGCAGTCTAGTGTATATTCAATATTCTTGGCCAAAATTGCAATTTGAATGCATCGATTCTTCTGTTTCTTTTTCACTGTCAACCTTTCATGTGCATATGAGGTGACTGAAAAGACCATGGCTTGGTGCACCTTAGTCATCAAAGTGACAACTTTGCTTTTTAAAACTTTAAAGAGGCCTTGTGCATCAGATTTACACAGTGTAATACATCATTTGATTTCTTGACTGCTGCTTCCACAGATATTGATTGCTGATCCATAGCTAATACCCCACTGGAGGAGATAAATGTGTAACTCTCTGTAGGATTGAATGCTAAAAAGGAGCTTGAAAGCTTACAAGTCTCCTTTCCCTTTTAAAGATGGAGGAAATTTGGGCTCCAAGAGGGAAGATAATGTACCCTGTGTGTGCTGGGCTTTGATTTTGTGCCAGCTTCTGTGCTATTGGGTCATCACAATTAGTAGCATTAAATGGGAGATATTATTCTCCCCATCTTACAGATGAAGCAGTTGAGGTAAGAAAGAAAGCTTAAAACCAGGTCATAAGTCACTCAGTGAGCAATTTATAAATAGAATTTGATTTATGTTCTGCTTAACTTTAAAGGTCAATTGCCACTGGGCTAGCTGGTGAGAGGCCCCTCTGCCTTGAACACAGTTCTGTATCTCCCATATAAAGAATGTTTTGAGACGTGAAAGTTGGGTTATGCTTCTTTCCATTCATCCAACATACAGGCTCTCTCCTTTATATCCCTTCCCACTGTTCCAGTAGATTCACCAAGGGGTTGGCTGCCTGAGGAAGGGACATCAGTGACAGGGAGAGTGAGTGTGTTGAGATGGTAAAAAAGGTTATGGAGGGAGCTGTCTCTTCTACCTTAGACACTTCGTGGGGGAAGAAGACCCCACGAGACCCTATAAAGGAAAGTCAGCTAAGATTTAGAAGCTAGCATACAGCCATGGGAAGCCAATTCAAATAAGAACCACCATGACACCGTATCTGCAAGAGACACTCATTACTTTCTGTCTTTTCTATCCATCTCTTCTTTTTCTGTAATACATTGCAGATAGAGGAGTGAGTAGAGAGTAGGAGATGCCCTAAATGGAGACCGAGCCCCTAATCTCATGGTCTTGCTCTTTAGTCCAGAGCCTGGAAAAGGTGATGTTTATTCTAGATGTTTGATGAAGTTTTAAGCAAGGCTCAGTTCACTTGTACTTTTTACTCATTGACAGTGATTACACAACAGTGAGATCTGCTGTAGTTGTCATGAAGGATAAGGAAGAGGGTTTGACAGGACCTTATTTGAAATCAGAGATCAGGGAAAATCAAATGACTTTATGTCTGTGCCTCATGAATTCTGGCTGCTCAATGGGCTGATTGTCCTCTTTCCATCCATTGATCACATGGAAGGAATAGGAATATGGAAAGTGTCTTGGATAAGCTTCCCTCTCTTCCTCTCCTACTTTGTGCATTTTCCTTGTGTCTGCACTCCCTCAATTTGGCTAGAAAAAGAAATCCAGGTACCACCAGGTTGGCTATTCTTTCCATATGAGCTAGTTACTCAGCACAAGAACGACCCCAGCATGGCCAGAGAGGAAGACGCAGAGACAGAATGAGCACAGAGTACAATGTCGGAAAGAGAAAAGGACAAGTGTGTGGGAAAGAGGGAGGGATAATGGCCAAAAGGGAAGAGCAAGGGGATGAAAGAATAGGAAGAGGGGAAGAAGGTGGGGAAGAAGAGAAGAGCTGAGTGAAAAGGAGAGAGGAGGGTTGGGGGAAAGGCTCAGGTTATGGGGTCAGAGCTGGGGCAGCTTCCCACCAGGCCTGCCGCCCAGCCAGCTGCTGGAGCATCTGCATCCTGGTGGGGGTGTTTCCAAATGGAGCTGCCTCTTCCTGGGGTTTCTTCCCCCTGCATACCTCTGCCTGCCCAGATATCATCCTCCCACAGTGTTTGCTTTGCCTGTTACTAATCAGCCACTTGTGCCCAAACAGCTAAATCAGCTCTGAACATGAGCGTCAGAAGAGCAGTTGGGGTAGCCCTGAGGTCAGGCATGGGCAGAAGCATTTGTTATTGGGCTTCAGGACTTGAGGTGCAGGGGAAGCTGACTGGCCACAGCAGAGTTACCCTGACCTCTACCTGAATGACTCTGGGTCATGAAAGAGCACTGGGATGGGAGTCAGAGCACAGAGTCACTGTGTGGTATTGACAAACTGTTTGGTTTCTCTGAGTCTCAAGTCCATTGTTTATAAAATAAAGGGCTCAGGTCTCTTCCTCACGGGTTTGGAAAAAGATAACTTATGCAATTTTATTTTAGTATTTTGTGCTGTCTGATTCCTCAACTTGGTTAGAATTCCATTGGAAGTTGAAAGCATTAGCCTCTCGGTGGTGCCTTTTGTCTTTCTGTGGTATCTCAGATCTGTGTTGGAGCCTGATCTAAGAAGTCCTATAGCGGTGCCCATCCAGAGGGGTCTGCCAGATGGCTTCAGGTGTCAGAGCCAAGCTCCTGCCTGAGGGGGTAGGAAAGCTTGCCCTTACCCACCCGATCTGCTATGGTGTCTTCTTAGTCTCTTCTAGGGTGTATCATCCCTGGGTATCATCCTTAGTCAGCTGCCCCACTCTACCTTTCAGCTGACAGATAACTAATCTCTGTGAAGCTGCTACACAACCTGAAATGTGCTAACTGCTAATGGGATGAAAAAAGTTACAATTTAGGCCCTCTCTGGGAACTATAATTTTTAAAGGTCAGCCTGCCCTTTCCTCTGGATGGCTTCTTACCCTGGTCCTTCCTCCCCTCCCTTCTTTTCCCCTGCTCCACGGTACCTGAGGAAGCTGGCCTCGAGGAGAAGTATCTTGGGCACCTCACGCAGCCTCACATCTGGGAGGAGGGGGTATCTTAGAGGACTCACTCAGCCTTATGCTGAGATAAGAATCCTGAGACGGAAGAGCAGTGTGCCATCTCTGATTTGTGGCTAATGGAGCAACAAACAGAGCTCAGCTCCTGCTGCTGATTCTGGCACTAGTGGCTTCTCTCCTTTATTTTCCAGGGCTGGCCATGACCACCCTAGTGAAGTTATCACTAGAACTTCAGAAGGCCCTTTCTTCACCTTGTGCCCTTGCGATGACTCTTCCCTCCTTTAGGCTTTTAGTTTCTGGATAGAGTCCAGTAACTGGATAGAGTCACAGAGTGGCTCTCTTCTGGGAGATGAAGCTCTCTTCCTGCTACTTCTGGTCTTCCTCTGTGCATGGCAGCAGATTCATGTGGCCCCTTGATGTCACCATTTTTGACCTCTGACTTGGTCTTGCCAAAGCTCTCCACTGAAGAGGGAGTAGCAGTGGGACTTGGGGAAAGACACTGGAAAGGGAAGGTTGGACCCTTGAAGAAGCTCAGGAAGATGAGCCCTGGAGAAAGAATCAATGTGTGGGATTTACCACCCCCAGGGGGCAGAACAGGTTGAAACGTAATTAGATTATACAAATATGTTTATATACATTCCTGGAATATAATTCCTCAACACCGTAGTAGGCGTACAAGGCAGGCACAAGATTGTATTTGTTGAGCACCTACTCTGTGCCAGCTTCTTGCTTTTGGTAATTCATCTGCCCCTTAAACAACCCCCCTGGGTAAGCAGTCAGGCTCGACTGGATGGCAGTGGGTGGGTTTACAGATGAGGATCCTGGGGCTGAGAAAGTTTATACACCAAGCCAGTGGTAGAGCTGGGGGTGTGGATCTTGACTACTCAAGATGAATGATACATGAGAAGACACCAGGACTTTTGCACAAATTGCCCCTCCTCTATTCCTCCCAAGTCAAATTCAAATCATTCTTCAAAGCGAACTACAGACTCAGCTGCTCTGGGAATATCTGTCTTGCCCCCTAGTTCCTTCTGCTCACAGCTGTCCTATCCACCCATCGTCTCTGAGCTACAACAGTCTACAAGGAAGAGTCTGGTGAAACCATCCTCCATGTGGGACTCCTTCTTCCTTCTAGACTGGGAACTCTTGCTGGCCCAGATGGGGCCTGTCATGGTCTTGCTCTCTGACCGCTCTTTTTTTTTCAGTTGTGATTGAGTGAAAACATACAATCTGAACTAAATTTTCATGCCTGCCTATGTGCAGCTCCTTCTTCTCTTCTTGCCTGGTGACAGCACATTCCTCCTTTCCATTCTATACATATTGTATCCTCTTAACAATGTCCTGTCTCCTCCTCTCACCCCTCTCCTCTTTCCTCTAGTAAGAGGACAGTAGGACAGCATCCTATAGATGCACAGAATCGTAAAGTGCACACACTATATGGTCACATTGTGTCCCATAGGGCAACCCTACTCTGTCCTACAGGGTCACTATGAGTCAACATCAACTCCATGGCAATGGGTTAAGTTCTTCTGTTTTGTTTTTGCATAGCTACGCTTTTCCTGGTTCCTGTTATGAGACCTGAACTAGCTTTACCTGGAGGCAAGAGGAGAGAAAATATTGCCTCTGTGTTCTTTTTCCCTCCATACTTTCTCTGTGCTCTTCCTGCAGGAGACCTTTTCCATCAGTTCCAACCATCTTAACCCTATGTCCTTCAAGGCCCAGCTGAACTTGCACTTCCTGGGGAAACTTACCTTGATTAGTCTGTCCTGTACTGTCTCTCTCTCTGTTCCTTTCCTATACCCTTTAAGTCTTAGCTACCCTTACTACCACACAGTACTTTATTCTCCAGTAGTTCTCTGCATAAAGCCTACTCTTCTGTTCTACCTGATGCCTCTTGAAGTACTGGGTGGGTTATGTAACTTGCTTCTTCAGCTTCTTGCAGAGTGCTCACCCCTTGGCCAGTAATCAGCAAGCTTTGGATACCCTGAGTGTCTTAAAGAAAGACCATGGACAAAGTAGGACTAAAAGGTCCTGGTGGCCCGGCTCTTTCCAACAATTAGCCCATTGCTTTGTGCTGCCCTAAAATTCTCACTTGGTTAATTAAGATACTATGAAAAGTATGAGGAGCTGGCTGGCAAGGCACAGTCCATTCAGTCCTGCCCTCAGCCACCAGCTCACAGTCAAGCAAGCAGCTATTGCCTTCTGGTCCCTTCCAGGTGGTACCTCCCTGTCTCTATGGAGGAAGATTTAGATGTATGGATTTTGGCAAAGGTTTAAAATCTGCAATAAATAACAAAAAAATTCAGTACACCATTCTGCATATTTTATAACTCAGTCTAATAAAGAAATAATCCAAGATGGCACCTGCTAAGAAAACTTAGTTTATTGAAATATGACTGTAATATAGAAACGATGGCTAATGCATTAGGCTGCAAGATATTAATGCCCTAGACTTTAGCTGGTGTGTTTAAAAGAAGTATCTCATGTATTTTATTTTTTTTTATTAGGAGCCATATCATTAGCTTTTAAAGACATTGTGAGTGAGAGAGAAAGAAAAGGGATTTGGGCTATAAAAAAACCTTCAGAAACTCAACCTGCCTTTCTCTTCAGACAAAACAAACAAACCAAAAAAAAAAAAGAGGTTTTTTTTCATAAACATTTTTTTCCCCTGGCTGGGATATTAGGACAGTATATTAAATTCCCCCAAAAGGAGGCCCTAGAACTATTTACATAATAATGTCTCCACTGTGGTTGTGACAGATGGCCTTCACTGACGCAGACATACTGTTAGGGGCTTAGCAATAGATTAAAAAAACCACCACAATACTGTGTAACATAATAAAAGTGTATTGTAATGTACATCATAACTTGTGGCCAAGGTTAAATTTGCAGTCGGAGTATGAAAGTCGTATTCCATTATACAAAATAGATGTTACATGGAAAAACATTAAAGATGAGTTGACTCAACCATTTATTTTTGGTTTATATTTTATTCTATTTTGCTTGACTCTATTTATGCAATTTTTAAAAAATCATATGTAATGGTATTGTTATGTGTTCCCCGTCCCCATCTTAGAGTGAGGGGCAGCCTGGAGGTCTTCTAATTTTCTTGGTTTGGGGGGTTCTTGTTTCAGGGGGACCCTGAGCCATTGCTCCATTGGAAAACGGTCGTTTGTGTAGTTTTTTTTTAAAATGTCATTCAGAGGCTCTTGCTAAAGCTGAGGCCAGTAGTAGTCCCTGTGGGTGGCCTCTTTTGGTTATGTAGAATCACTGGAGAAAATCTGTAGCTCCAGGAAGTTTCCCCAGTCTGTCAAAAGCTCCATGGACATAGGAGCCAACTCGGATGTAAGCAGGGTGTGTGCAGGAAAGCAATCCTGTGTTTCCTCCAGGACTTGACTGTGACTTCAATGGTTCTGTGCTCTTGGATGTTCATCAACACACTCTCCAAGGTGCTGGTGGAGTGGTGCTCTCTTCACCTTGAGAGGGAGTTGTTTATGGGATAGAAGATCTGCAAAAGACATTTCAGCCTCATCTGCTATGAATTTCCTCTAGGTTCTCTTGGAGTGACCACAAACTACAGACACCCTTCAGTGACAGTAGAGAGGAAGATATTTTTCATGAATCCCGTAGGATAATAGATTTTTGAGCAATAATACTTGTACACATAACCCTCCATATGTCTCATTTCTTTGTCTATAGAAACAGGAACTCTTTTAGATCCTAATTCTTGAGAGGTGGTTTGAGGTTGTAACGAAATAATGTAAATGCCTAGCCCACGGTGAGTACTGAGTAAATGTTAGGCATTTTACAAATTTATTATTACGATTACACATGCTATTGTTATCCTACTTAGATCTTATCTTCTGGACACTATAAAGGGTGATCGAAGTAGTGTGTTTTCTGCTTTCTGAACACATGCTTGATTACTGTTTCTCTCCAGTTCTTCTTCTTTCTCTGATCGTGTGTGTGTGTGTGTGTGCGCGTGTATGTGTAAGAATCTAGTTGATGGCAATAAGGTATCTGTCTGTCAGTCTGTCTTGTCAGGCCTTTCGTTGGAGGCATCTCTAGGTGGGTTTGAACTTAACAGTTGACTGCTTAACTGTTCACACTACCCTGAAACACCTAGAAAAGGAATATACCATTATTGTTGAGTGGCTTCCAACTCACAGTGACCCTATAGGGAAAAGTGGAACTGCTCAACAGGGTTTCCAAGGCTGTCATCTTTATGGAAGCAGATTTCCACACCTCACTTTTGTGGAGTGACTGATGGGTTTGAACTGCTTGGTGGTGCAGCAGTTAACTGCTCAGTTACCAGCTGAACATTGGTGGTTGGAATCCACCAGCTACTCCACAGAGAAAGACATGGCAGTCACTTCTATGAGGACAACAGCCTTGAAAAACCTACGGGGCAGGTCAATTCTGTCTTATGGGGTTACTTGGAGTCAGAATTGACTCAATAGAAATGGGTTTGTTTCCTTGGGGGTTTGTTTCCTTAACCATATGTACATATAAACTTTTTTATGAGAAGATATATTTTTATTGTCTTATAATTTGCATAGTTACATTTATTGGATTTTCTCTTTCTCATGCAGGAAATACAGAGTTACCATGTACATCTCTTTCTCCTATTATTAATGTCTCTCTCTAATTTCCATTGGTTTCTTCTGTTCCACACTCTTGCTTTCTGTCTGTCTGATCTGTTACCCATAATTCAAGACTCAAGAGCCCCCTAAAATTTCTTTCCTTCCCTGTATCAGTCGTCCATCCCTCTAACTTGGCAAACTCCGGCTATCCTCTGAAATCCAGTAAGAATTCTTATCTGCTTATCATTTAATGCTCATTTGCAGAAGGAAATTATGAAATTTCAGCTCCTAAAAGGGAGAACTTGAAACCGTCAGAGATATTTTGTAATCAGGGAGCTCCATGTCATCAACAGGTTGAAGTGTTGTTATTAGTCAGAATTGACTCAATGGCGTTGAGTTTGGCTTATTTATTTATTTTGGATTTAGGAAGTAGATTGTAGTATCTTAAGAGGCTAGAATTACAAACACTCTAAGAAATGAACCAGTCTATCCTTAACCTTTAAAATATGAGGATAAAGGCAACCAAGGTCACTGCTCTAGGTCAGAGGTCCCATAGTTCAACAACGGTATAGCTGGCTCTGAGCATCAGCTGTTGCTTAGTTCCCCTTCCTTCTTTTCCACCACCTCTCCCTCTGCAGTGGAGGCTGAATCAGGAGAAGATTTCTAAGTTCTAAGACGTATACCTAGCTACTGTTGCCTTCAGTTTTATTTTTGTAAGTGATCTTACTAACTGTATGTATTCAGGAAGGGCTGTTGCTGTTAGCTGTTGAGTTGGCCCCTGTCTCATGGTGCCTCCTTACACAGCAGAACAAATTGCTGCCTGGTCCTGTGTCATCCCCATGATCTGTTGGGGATTGGATTGTTGCCATCCATAGGGTTTTCATTGCATGGTTTTTGGAAGTAGATTAATAATAGTCTTTTCTTTCTAATCCATCTTAGTCTGGAAGCTGCACTAAAACTTGGTCAACATCATAGCAAGATGAAAGCCTCACTGGTGGGTGGTGGCTGCGCATGAACAACACTGTCCAAGAGTCAAGCCTGGGTCTCCTAGGTCTCATGGAAGATGAGGATTCTACCACTGACCCACCATGGTCCCTTGGTGAGGGCAGACCTGTGTTAACTACTTGTATGGTGCTCTACAGTACACAGTAGGACTAATTTTACTAATGAGTGATTTGTGACTGTTTTTTGATTGCCCATTGGCTATAAACATCAGTATCTTGACATCAGTCTTTATAATAATCAGAGAGCAAGGCTCTGCAGGGGCTGGCAAAGGGATAGAAGGGTGAGAGAAATAATCAGAGCTCGTGCACTGGGCACACATTTAACTGGTTCACCATTTGTGGGAGGATAGCAGTGCCACAACATTTGAGGTAGTTGAGGAAGCAAGATCACATCTGAGGGCAGGAGACTGGAGTCTTTAGATAAGAGAAATCATAAAAAGGTATGTCCTGCAAAAGGCCATAAGCCCCCTAGTTGTGTCTTTCGTTCACCTTCTGTCTGATACCTTTGCTTTTAATCAGGTTTCATCTGATAATCCTGTCTCATCTTAGGTCGGTCTTGCAGGGCCTGAGTTGGACCATTTCTTATCTCAGACTATAGATGTGACTTTAGAAGGGAAATAGTGTCTTTTTAAAGATAACACATAGGTGGCTATAATAATCATCTAGCCAAATAAGGTAAAGATGGACTATGACATACTCAAGAACCTGTGCATAAGTAAAGCCTCTTTACAGGGTTGTGTTGTTTAATGGTCTTGGCTTTTCCCTGCAAAGAGCCAATTCAGGATCTACATTCTGTTCTGATAAACTGATATTTACCTTCTTTTAAAGAGTTCCAAATTCTAGTATCCCTTAATTTGATTAAAGCCAGAGGCGTCTTAGAGGGCCTTGGAGATGGCAGAGAGCATAGACTCTCACTGCCTCTTGGTAGTTTGAGGAATTTCTGGACATGGCTTTAATTGTGAGTTTCATTGGCCAGTACAGGAAATGCAGAAAGACGGTGAGCCTGGTTCAGGGAGTTCAGTCTGGGCTCAGGTGGGGAAGCTGATGGTGTCTCTGGTAGGGTTGGCCATCATCAATGCTATGGAGAAGGACTAGGTCCTAAGATCTTATTATTGCAGATAAAGGGACCTCAGGCATAATGTGAACATATGGCCACCCGCATGGAGTTATTTGAAAACTACAGAAAAAAGCCCTATTGTCTAAATCAGCAATGTGCAATAGAAATAGAATGTGAGCCACAAATGTGGGACATCATACATAATTTTAAATTTCCTAGAAGCCACATAAAAAGTACCAAGAAGTAAGTGAAATTAATTTTATTAGTATATTTTGATTTAATTCAATATATCCAAATATTATCATCTCAAAATATCACCAGTGTATAACACTGTTGAGATATTTTACATTCTATTTTTTCATATTAAGTCTTTGAAATCCAATGTGTATTTAAACTTCAAGCATATCTCAGTTGGGATCAACTGTTTTTTAAGTGCAAAACAGCTACCATATTGGACAGTAAATGATCTCTCTCCTTTAACAATGTCCCTTTTTGGTGGACTAAGGATTTTATCTGTTTAGATTTAAATACCCTTTGAAAGGTTCATATTTGAATCCCTTATCAGCTTTTAACAGCAGTGATCGGGTCTTTCCAACATGGCTGGGGTAGAAGTATGAACAAGCATTCTGCACTGTTGGTGGGATTTTGGATGCTAAGGGCAGTCAGGAGGCAGCTGGAGGGACTTATAACCTGGAGCATACAGAGCTACACGCAGGACAAATAGTTAAATCAGGGATGTGAGAGACACAAGGATCAATGCCAGTGGCTGTGTGCAGTCATGAGAAGAGTTGGGGTTGGGTTTTGTTGCCTTGATTACTTGCCGTGTTAGACGACTTACTTTGCTTTTGAATAAATCACCAATCCCTCTCTATCTCACTTTACTTATCAGTAAAATGCAGATAATATGATCTCTCTTGCTTTCCTCAAAGGAGTGTTATGAGTCTCAAATTATCTGATCCACATGAAGTAGCTTCACATAAACCCTAAATTCCTCAACTTTTGTAAAAAATCTCCCAGCAGTGCTGCCTCAGAGTTAAATCCAGTGAATGGCCAGGCCTAAGTCAAAGGCTCTGATGGGGATATGTCAAGGAGGAAAGCTCATGGTCCCGTAGGAAGTGATCTCCCACCTCAGTTGAAGAGACAATACTTAAATGGAAAACAATGAAAATACACGTATAATGAGGTTCCCAAGAAATGGTTCTGACATGCAGACCAAAAAGAAATGGTGGAAAGAGTATACAGTGTGAGTAGGTTTATCTGGGAAGGGTATGTTCTGGAGAGGAGATCTGAGTTAAGCCCAGAAGGATACAGAGGATTGAAGAAGCAGAGAAGGAGGGGTGAGAGTGTTCCTAGTGGAGTCCAAGTCTCAAAGACTGGAGAGAGAAGGAAATACTGTACTCCGGGGGTGATGAGAAACTTCCTGGAGAGAACAGAAGTCAGGTGAGAGATGGACGGAGAGCATAGCCCTTTCCTGGTGGTCCACAGGATTCTTTAACTGCCGTTCCTTCCGTAAAGAGCTAGACTTCACTCAAAGAACAAACTTCTGATACCCAGATCTTGCCCTGAATTTCGGTCACCCACCACACAGGAGACCAGCCCACTTGAGATAATATGAGATGGAACCACAGCTGTGGTGAGGGTGCTCTGATAAGGGGGGGGCATTTTCTCAGACAAGCTCGCTGCTGCAAATACATGCCCCAAGATGAAGTTTAGGCAGAAGCCTCAAAATATACAAGCCCAAAGGAACAAATACTGTCAGACATCTGCAAAACTTTCAGGAACTTCTGACTTCCAAGCCAGTGCTTGTTTTAATATCACAATGTTAGGGTTGCCATGAGTCGGATCCGACTCGAGGGTGCTTGGCTGGCTTGGCTTTCCATATGATGCACACACTTTTATACACACACGTAATGCAGATTCCAGTTCCATGCCGTATGGCTGCTCCTTCATTCCTCTAGCAAGCACACACAGAGTCACCCTGCAACATGTACATATGTACGCACACATGCTTGTGTACACGTGCATGGCACACATACATGGACACACACACATGCCTTGGGAATATGGAAGACAGAATTGCTCTAATTTCAGAATGAAAATGAAGGAAGATCAAGGCCAAGCTGATGTGTAGAAATGACATCAGGGGCATATTTGTTCCCTCTTATTTCATCTCCTATCAAGTCTCCACATCGTCTCTAATATCGTTCAAACTTTGGGGTCCTTACTTGTCTGTCACTTTTTTTCTGCATCCTTAGGTACTTGTTTATCTAGAGTTTAGTTGGACCCAGGAATGTGGGATTCAGAAAAAGCTAAAATGCTTTTGCAACTTGTATTTTAGCAGTTTGGAAGAGGGGTAAGGGACTTCAAAAAGTTCCTTCTGCCCAAGGAGTCCTCTGCCCTGATCATGTCACCTCCAGTTCATTCTCTGGATTACTTCTACTCCGACAAAGGTGGATTATTGGAACAGTGTGCAAGTTTCTAGCTATGTGTTTCTTTTATTGGGCAGAGAATTTGGTCAGAGGCCTTTCCAACAGATATTAGACAGAGAAATACAATTTTGTTAGTTTATAAAATAATCCTTTAAAAAAAATTGTACCATTGATTAAGGTTTACAGAGCAAATTGTTCTTATTAAGCAATTAAAACATATACTGTTTTGTATCATCGGCCGCCAATTCCAAAATGTGTCAACTCTTTCTCTTCTCAACCTTTGATTCTCTGTTACCAGCTTTTCTGTCCCCTCCTGTCTTCATGTTCTTGCCCTGGGGCTGGTGTGCCCATTTAGTCTATTTTGTTTTATGGGCAGGTCTAAACTTTGGCTGAAGGAGAAGTCTTGGGAGTGACTTCATTACTGAGCTAAAAAGATGTCAGGGTTTCTTCGGTGTCTGTGAAACCAGTAAGTCTAGTCTTTTTTAGTGAATTAGAGCTCTGTTCAGCCTTTTTCTCTGTCTCCGTCTGAGTTGCTCTGTTGTGATCCCTGTCAGAGCGGTGGTGGTGGTACCCAGGCACCATCTAGTTGTGCTAGACTCAGTCAGGTAGAGGCTGTGGTAGTTGTGGTCCGTCAGTCCTTTGGATGAATCTTTCTGTTGTGTCTTCGGTTTTCTTCTTCATCTTTTGCTCCAGCTGGGGTGGGACCAGTGGAGAATATTCGATGGCTGCTACCAAGTTTTTAAGACCCTAAAGTGGGATGTAGAGCATTTTCTTTATAAACTATGTTATGCCAGTTGAATTAGATATTCCTTAAGACCATGGTCCTCAGGCCTCAGCCCAGTAATCTGGTCCTTCAGAGAGTTCGAATGGGCCTGTGACGATTCCATGACCTTGCTTGGAAACGTTGTGCTGGCTTCCCTGGTATTGCATACTGTCTTATCATTCAACTAAGTTATTACTTATCTGTCATTTAGTGTTTTCCCTCCCTCCACCCTTCCCTCCCTAGCAACCATCAAGGATTGTTTCTTTCTGTGTGTAAACTTTTTCATGAGTTTTTGTAATAGTGGTCTCATATAACATTTGTTCTTTTGTGATTGACGGATTTTACTCAGCCTAATACCCTTTCGATTCACCCATGTTGTGAGATGTTTCACAGAGTCATCATTGCTCTTTATTGTTGCATAGTTTTCCTTTGTGTTTATGTATTGTAATTTATTTATCTGTTGGTGGGTACTTATGTTACTTTCATCTCTTCGCTATTGTAAGTAGTAATGCTGAAGTGAACATGGGACTGCACAGAATAATTCTTTTATCACTCAAATCTTGATCTTAAATGCTGGTCTAAACATCTGACATGAAGTCTTCTTTGTTCATAGGTATACCATGAGCCAAATAATGATAAATGCTGTTCCAGGCTGATTCGTCGTCCCAGCTCTGACTCTACTGCCATAACCATAGATACACTGACCCCTAAAATTAACCAAAACAACCCACAAATGACAATGAAATGCAAGAATGGCCCAAATAGTGCTGGAAAAACAATGCTGGAATCTGGCTAATTTGGGAACAAATCACTAGGACTTTTCCTGTTGTCTTTTGCCCCTCCAGGAAGTCAGGGCTTTGAAGTCAAAGATGAGTTCCAGGGTTTCTCTAGCCTTGAAACTAAATTTTGTGCCAGTTATTCTCAAAGAGTGCCACTCACCTGTCAGTGTGCTGTGCTGTGGTGTCGCTGCGCTCAGGAAGCTATGCTACTGATATTGCAAATATCTGCAGGGTTACCAGGGGCCCTGGTGTTGCAGTGATTAAGAGTTCAGCTGTTAACCCAAAATGTTGGCAGTTCAAATCTGCCAGCTGCTACTTGGAAACCCTAGGGGAAGTTCTGCTCTGTCCTGCAGGGTCATGGTGGAAAGGTTTCATGGTGGCTTCCAGACTAAGAGATACTATACAGAAGGCCCTGACAAGCTACATCTGAAAATTAGCCAATGAAAACTTGATGAGTCACAACAGAACATTGTCGGATTCACTTACTTTGGACACATCATTGGGAAGGATGGGGTGCTGGAGGAGGGTATCATGTTTGGTGAAGCTGAGGGCCAGCGAAGGTGAGGGAGATGCCTGGTGAGATGGAATGACACCATAGGCAATAATGGACTCATACTTGCTGACAATTGTGAGGATGACACAGAACTGGCCAGTGTTTCACTGTGTTGTACATAGTTCACCCTGAGTTGGAGTTGCCTTGATGGTAGCTGTCTCCATCTGTCCTCAAAACATTATTTTGCATAACTTGGGGTATTATTTTAGATGTGATTCAGGCTCCATGAGACAGGTAGTCCACTGAACCCATACAGATGGCTGTCCAACACCCAAACCTTATATCTTTGCATGGCATCCAGTGACAATCTTTGAAAGAAGAATAATGGGGTAGACCGAATTGATAGAGAATAGACTGGAAATCCTAAAATAGATTAGAATATATTCCTACATTTCAACTTCTCTCCTCCCAGATGATCTGATAAATGCCTCCTGAGCTGCAGTGGGGTGGCCTCGTGGGCATCCCCTTTGCAGAGGTCTTACATTTTAAAGGGCAGTCTATGCAGTGGTGCACATCAGGACCTTGCAGGGGGTAGGAAGGCTGCAGGCGGCTGGGGTGGAGAGGTTCCCAGCGCTTACGAAGCTGCCTCATTCTTGGAGCCTGGGCTTAGGGTTGTTTGTTTGTAATGAGCTCCTTTTTCTGCTGGGCTCACTTCCCTCTGTCCTTTCTTGTCTGGCTTCTCTACTTTCTTGCTTTCTCTTCCGGACTCCAAGTTGCTAGGCAACTCTTGTCTGGAGCTGAGGTTCTGACTGTGGAGAGTAGCTTCCATGCAGGGACGGAGAGTTTGATGCAGCCTGTGATTACAGGTGTCTGTGTAGCAAAGAAGACAACGGCAGCAACCTTCCCTCATGTTCCTGGTTACCTTCTCGAAACCAAGGAAATGAGAGTTCTAGGCAAGTGGAGCCACACTTTGCTTAGGCCATTTTTTCTCCTTCCCCTTCCTGTTCTACTGCACCCACTGGCAGGGCTTCCTTCTAGGCAGGCCCCAGAATCCCCTGATGCTCCTGGCCTCTTGCTGCTGCACTCAGACCCACAGTGATCTGGACCATCCAGGTCCTCCACAGCGCATCAGAGCTACCTCCAACTGTTCTCTGTTTGGGAGTGTACGAACAGCACAAGGGCAGTGTCTGACCTCTAACTTCACAAGGGCAAGGGAGAATCAAGATTGATAGCCCAAGACTGATTCCTGTGAGGTAGAAATCAGACATGCCTCCTCTCTCTGCTGTCTTTACCAGTTCTGACACCAACTGTTTCTCTGTGGCATTCTTCTTCTCTGTTGGGTTTGATAATTCATTGCAACGGCCACACAGATTGGGTTTGATAATTCATTACAATGGCCACACAGAACTCACAGACCACGTTCATAAATATAGGTTTGTTAGGGACATAACAGTCACAGTTGAGGCTCAGAAACACTCAGAATGTAGGTACTCCATCAGGACAGCCTCTTCACAGCCGTGCTTGCCGGTGCACCTCTCCCTGGCCCTTGGCCTCTGCCCAAAGGCACTGGGCTTTCTTTCTCCATGGCAGGGAAGCCCACCCTGTGGTCTCCTGCTGCTGGATCTCTGCTGCTGGACTTCTGCTGCCACTGCTCATCATCTTCAGGGTTAGAGCTCACTCTCTAACTTTCAGCATTCTGGTCCCAAGACCTTATTGGTGTAGGGATACCAGGTCCAAAGGACACACTCTTCACTCCTGGTAGTAGGATCCTCTCCTTCCTCCCTCGATGGTGATTCATTTAAAGTCCAGCAGGATGGAAAAAGTGACCCATCCCTTGGTGGGCCACAATTAACCCTATTTGCACAGCACCAGTCAATCAGGGTTGTATCCTTTTACTGTACTTATTTAATCTGTATGCTGAGCAAATAATCTGAGAAGCTGCATTATGTGAAGGAGAATGGGGCATCAAGACTGCAGGAGGACTCATTAACAACCTGAGCTATGCAGATGACACAGCCTTGCTTGCTGAAAGTAAAGGCAACTTGAAGCACTTACTGACAAAGATCAAGGACCACAGGCATTAGGATGGATTATACCTCAACATAAAGAAAACAAAAATCTTCACAACTGGATCAATGAACAACATCATAATAAATGGAGAAAAGACTGAAGTTGTCAAGGATTTCGTTTTACTTGTATCCACAATCAGCACTCGTGGAGGCAGCGGTCAAGAAATGCAATGACACATTGCGAATTTGATGCAAAAGATCTCTTTAAAGTCTTAAAAAGCTAGATGTCACCTTGAAGACTACGATGTGCCTTAGCCAAGCCATGGTGTTTTGGGTTGTTTCACATGCATTCAAAATCTGGGTGATGAGTAAGGAAGATCGAAGAAGAATTGATATGTTTAAATTATGTTACTGGTGAAGAGTATTGAATAAACTGTGGACTGCCAAAAGAACAAACAAATCTGCTTTGGAAGAAGTAACAACCAGAATGCTCTCTAAAAGCATGGATGGCAAGATTATGTCTCACATGCTCAGACATGTTGTCAAGTGGGATCTGTCCTGAGAGAGAAGCGTCATGTTGGTAAAGTACAGGGGCAGCTAAAAAGAGGCAGATTCTCAAGGAGATGGACTGATACAGTGGTTGCAACAATGGTCTCAAGCATAACAATGATCATGAGAATGGCACAAAACTAGGCAGTGTTTTTTGTACTGTTATATACAGGGTTACTATGAGTTGGAACTGACTCAATGGCACCTAATAATAACAATCCAACATCTTTGATGAGAGTTCCAAGACCATGGCAAGAAAGGCCATACAAAAACGAGCCATTGCACTGCAGGGGCCAGCATCCTTACATGGGCAGATCTTCTCGGTCTAACTTCACCCAAGTATAATACGGAAAGGCCCAGTAGGGGGAAGGCAAATGCCATGTGCCATGTGCTATCGAGTCAGATCCAACTCACGGCAAATGCAGGGCCTCTCAATACCTGGACCTGGAGAAATAAGAGCTATATTGGGGTGTTTCTGTTGCCCTATGGAGAACCCTGGCAAAGAATATCTGTTGGTAGTTGGCTTAAGCTTCATCCCTGGAACCCAAAGCATTGACAGCACTGTGGAAATCTGTTAGATGTAAAACTCAGAGGCCAGGCTCAGAGCCCTTCACCAGTCAGTTGTGCTAAGTGCATATCTGTGCCAGGTACCAGCCGTTGTTAGTGCTAGGATTTTCACAAACAAGAAAACATTCAGAGTGTCTGTTCTTTCAGAACTTACAGCTTTATTGGAAGAGTTGGCCAACGAAAAATAAGCTGTACCTGTTTCGTTCACTACAGTTCCAGGGGAACTCAGTCAGAGCTGGAAGAGCCCTTGGTTACCTCTGAGCAGGTTTGTTTGAGCCCCTTATAAGGCCCAAGTTTTTGGAGCATCTGGAATCCATCACTCTGACATTTATAAGACCAGCCCAAAGCTGTTCTGGTGGCAGAGTATTCCTAAGAGGGTGGGAGGTGGTACCTCTGGGTCCCTCGTGGTATGGGCAGCATCCTGTGTATGAGGCTACTGAGGTGAAAAGGAGGGTCACTGACTGGCCTAGACTGAAGGAGCCTCCTGGTTGAAAGTTGTCCCTGTCAGTCTAAGAGGCTCTAGGAAGAACACACCATCTAGGTCTGGCTAATCAGAGCCCAGTTACTACATAAGGAGGGCATGTGATGCAAGATTGGCCAATCAGAGCCCACCCCTGCACTTAGGGAAGGAGGAGCAGTTACCAGACTCCAGGATGTGAGCCTGGAGTTGTCCTGGGCAGTCTTTGTGACCCTTAAGGAGAATGCGAACAACTTAGAGTGAATCAGAGGCAAGCAGAGTAGAGGGTCAGCTGGGCCCAAAGCTGGCACACATTAAGACCTTTGAAATTCATAAGCCAATAGCTTCTTTGATTATTACTTTTTAACGCTTAACACAGCTTGCATAGGTTTTTACTACTTGCATTAATATCACTTCATCACATCTCCCTGCCCCTGGATCTCTTCGCTGCCAAGTACCTAAGGCTGTCCACCAGACTGCAGGATCTCTCCTTAGTCAGGGCTCCAAAGTTCAGACTGGGGCCCACCTTCTTCCCACTTCTTTCCATTACAACACACCTGACCTATGGTTCATCTCTTCAAGTCCCTGATCCCTGCCTGGGGTCATTTGATTAAGTAATGCCAGGGCACTGATAGCTAGAGTTCTCATGGTATTGGTAATCCCCTGATATTTTTACATTTTAACTGTAGTCCTTCATGCCTTACTCTGTGCAACCGGATATCGAATGGTGAAAGTTCAGGCACTGTAGCAGGCTGCTCAAGAGGTTCTTTGATGAAGTGTTCCTCCTAGTGACTCTAGTTCCTTGGCTGGATGTTTACTTTCTCTGCCTGTGTCTGCAGCCAAGGGCCAACTCTCCTGGCTCGCAATGAAATTCCTGGGTCTCTTCTACTGAGAAAAGATCACATCTTTCTCATCACTGGGAAGGAAGGAGGAAGAAATGTTTACAAAGAAAAGCTTTATGGAAACAGGCTTCCCCTGAACCTCTATGTCCTGGAGTAAGGTTGACCAGTCAGTGAGCTCTTGGGTCTCAGTCTTCTCATCTATAAAGTGAAGCTGTTTTATAAGCTGTTCCTCAAGACCTCTTCCAGCTCCAGTGTCTGCGGTGAGGCAGTCTGTGACTCAGACTCATCTGTAGATTTCCGTGTCTCTATAGGAACATGAAGCCTATTTGAATGAATGCTTTCCACAATCTGTTCAAATTTCACTGTCTTTTTATCATTTTCTGTTCCCTTGGGCTAGTGTCAGATTCATTTTGCTTTCAGTCCACACATGATGATGAGTGGGACATGTAAGGAGTTTAGCTACAGGAGTTAGGACATCTGGGTTCCAGGCCCAAAGAGGCCAACTGTAGCTGAGACCTCGAAGGAGGTATCTTACTACCCTGGAAGAGTTTCCTTACCTGTAAAATGGGAACCATATCATTTTGCTTTCCTTACCAAGTTGGAGATGGTTTAAATGGCACATTAAATGAAAATGTGGTGGAAAGATACAGTCTGTATACAAGTACTGTGGGAAGTGTTTAATTTTGGTAGTACCCTTAAGAGCATAGCATTAGCCTTCTACCACACTCAGAGAAGCAGATGGTCCTAAACCCTTTTTCCATCAATGACAGGTGAATGAGGACCCAGAGAGGGGAGGTGTCAGTCATTTCAAGTCCCAGTGTGGCCCTGTGGTCTGCTGGCAAGGCAGGAAGCCCTCCTCCCGGATGTCCTCCTGCTCTGCCCCTCATTTCCAGGTTAGAGATTTGAGTCAGATACAAGGTAAATGCTTAGGCAAGGAAAAATGTTTCGCCAGCTTGCTCCACAGGGAAAGAGAGTCCGTGATATGATATGAAGCCGAAAATAGAGTGCCTCAGGAAGGAACCTATCAGCCAAAGACTATCTGGTGCTGGAGGTGTGAGGGCCTCCTCAAGGAAGATGGGAGCTGAAATGAAAATATGATTTCCCTACCTTGTTGTCCAGCTGAGTGCAGACACTCTGGGCTGGGATTTGGAATCCGTGTCACAAAAAAGGGATCCTGCTGGAAAGGCTCGTTTAGCAACGCTTCCCTGCTGGGGTCTGTGGAACATCCTGACACAGTCCAGGGCTTGAACAAGGGCCAAGGATTTATCCAGAAACAGCAAGCCTGGTACAAAGACGATCCTGGATTTAGAACAGATGAAAGGTACTTTGAGGGAGTTCAAAGAACGGGCACACACTCCCTGATGGCTGCTTGCTGGATATTTTGAGAGGCGACTGGGGCATGCTTTCCCTTCCAGCTCCTCCCAGGGGTCTTTTCCAACACGGTTTCTCTCCATTAGTATATTCCGGGGCTTGTGGGCCTTAAAGCCTTAATATGGAAGTTTCTGCAGCTGTGGGAACAGACCTCTCCCAGTTGGGGTTTGCTGAGGTCGTTATTCTGATGATGTTAATGGTGATGATTAAATGGCACAAGGGATGTTGATGATGAAGGGAATGAGGCCAACTTGACTGGGTGATGAGAAGGATGGAGCCGGCAGCACACGGTGAGGACGGCGACAGCGGTGCCGATGACGAGGGCAGTGAAGTCTGTTGACAAACCCAAGGGACAAATCTCAACCTGAGCTTCATTCTCTTGTCTGGAAAAGTAGATCGCTGGCAGGAAAAAAAAACGCACTTCAGGGCAGAGAGACCACGAAATACCTTTTGTCTGCGGTCAGTACTTGGTGTCTAGTATATGAAACACCACGTCACTGGCCTTCTGGTGGATTATCTGGTGAGCTCAGAGTAGCACATGTTGAGATACAAACTGAAACTGGTGTCAGTGGCTGCAAGCAAGTCACTGACTTGTAAAACGTAGGATCAACACAAGAAGGATCCAGTTGTACTCATTTTTCTGCTTTGAACAATGTTCGGGAAGAAGAGTCTACAGACTCTTTATTAGGATCTGAGGCAATTTCACTGCCTTTCAATGGCATTTCCTAGAAGGCTGTGCTTGGAATTGTTAGTTGCTCTCACTCAGCTCCCACTCAAGGTGACAGACAAAGAATTGCCCTTACTGGGCCATCTTGATGGTAGTTGATACGCTCTTATCCACTGTTGCAGACACTATGTGTTTTGTGTGCCTTCCAATCTGGGTTGCTCATCTTCCAGCATTGTGTTGAACAATATTCTTTAGCGATCTGTGAAGTTTCCATTGGCTAATTCAGAAGTAGTTTGCCAGACCTTTCTTCCTAGTCTGTCTTAGTCTAGAGGTACTGCTGAACTCTGTCCACCATGGGTAATCTTGCTGGTATTTGAAATGCTGGTGGTGTCACTTTTAGCACCATAGCAACACATAAGCTACCACCATGTGATAAACAGATGGGTGGTGAATGGTTTGAAGAAGTTCTGCTATTTTCCAGTTTCTACCCTTGAGTCACTGTATTCTTGCCTTTCCAAGTCACTGGGTCCAACTGATGAGGCAGAGGAACTTTGAGGTCCAGTTGGCTCTTAGTCAAAGCAGTGATGGCATCCCAACAGCAATGGGGAAAGTCAAGGGTTTTTGAGACCTACTAAAAGAAGACAGTGACCCTAGGTCCAGGTAATCAGAATTTTAGTGATTATTGAAAACAAAAAAAGTAAGTGATGAACAAATTTAGTCAATTGTAATGAAATAAATATTCTAGCAGAGTCAACCAATTTTGGTGATATTGTGAAACAGAAACTTGATTTTAGTGTCTTAAGACTAAGACATGAGTCCCTGGGTGAAAATACTAGGTTACTAACTGAGAGCTTGGAGGTTTAAGTTCACCTAAAGACACCTCAAAAGAAAAGCGTGGGAATCTAATTCTGAAAAATTAGCCATTGAAAACCCCATGGAGCACAGCTCTACTCTGACACAAGGTGGATTTGACTCAGTGGCCACTCGTTACTGGTCAGAGTAAGACAGATTAGGAAGAAAGGCCTGGTGATCTATTTCTAAAAATTAGCCAGTGAAAACCTTATTGATTACAGCAGAGCAGGACCTGAATTGCCTGCTTTGGGCACATCATCAGGAGGGATCAATCACTGGAGGACATCATATTGGGTGAAACAGAGGGCCAAAGAGAGTGAGTGAGGGAGACCATTGGTATGACGGATTGTCGCAATAGCTGCAAGGATTTTCTCGAACATTCTGATGCTTGTGAGGATGATGCAGGATCAGCCAGTGTTTCATTCTGTTGTACGTAGTTTCAATGGGTTAGTCAACTTGATGGCAACTAACAACCACACAGCTGACTTCCTTTGTTGCTTTTCCTTTCATTCAGTGCCCACAGTTGTCCACAATCATTCTCCTGTGACGGGACAAAGTCCTGGGAACACATTTACTCTGGGATGTCAGGCCAGAATATCTGCTACACTGTTCAAGGGCTTGCTTTCGCTTTTTTCCCCCCATGATACATTAATTTTAATAGCTTCTAATACATACATTGTAATACATGTGGAGGATCCCTGGTGACACATTGGTTAAGCACTCAGTTGCTAACTGAAAGGTTGTTATTTCGAACCCACCAGCCACTCCTCTGGAGAAAGATGCAGAAGTCTGCTTCTGTCAAGATTTGTAGCCTTGAACATCCTGCAGGACATTTCTCCTCTGCCTGCAGGGTAACTGTGAGTTTGAATTAACTCTGTGGCAATGGGTTTGGTTTGGGTAATACATACAGATAGCAAAAATTTGAAAAGAGAAAATGCAAATTACCTATGATCCCATGAGTGAGAAGAAAAAAGAAAATTTCAGTATTTTGTCTGTTTCCTCTGTTTTCCTTTATATAGACGCATTTTAAAATCTACCTAAGATGTTTTTGTACACACAGTTTGGGCTTGAACTCAGTGATTAGGAACATGTCTCGTGCCTTTAAATACTGTGTAAAAATAACGATTTTAAAGACTAAATATTTCATTATACATATATGTACTATCACTTAAAAAAAATAACTCCGTTGGTGAATGCTCCCTTCTCTTTTAAGGAAAGAACCTGGAGAAGGACCTGCATAATTCAAGAAAGGATCTGAGGTGGCGGGTTAGCACAGGGAAGGTGTTTGCTCTTTAAACCATACTGTGTTGGGGAATGCCACTTGCTAGGGCTATGGCAGTAGTGGCTTAACAGAGGTAGGGGTCTGTTTATTCTTTGGGGCCATTGTTTCCCAGTTTGCACCCCTATTTTCCAAAGGTATATAGATGGTAGCACCTGATTGACCTGAATGCCAAAATGGGGTCACCTTTTCCTAGGAAGTGGCCCTTCTGAGACCAGGGCAAGCAAGCTCAAGGCACGTCAGTTTCTTCTCTGATTCTCTTGTTGTACTAGCCATCTTTTTACTCAGCAGAACCTTCCTGTATCCTGGGTAGCTAGAGATGTAACTGAAAGGAATTATGTAGTAAAAAACAAAGTTTGGAATTACAGTACAAGAAGAATTTGTTTTCCTGGTTCTCTTAGGACAGGAAGTTATTAAGAAGGCTCATTAGCAAGCACAGTTTTGGAACTAAGGAATACAGTGCAGGTTAGAATCCTCATTCATTCTTTTGTATAACAAACACACATGGATTAAATGCTATAGGTCTAAGGGTTTGAGAACTGAAGGTGTTCCAGAGAGATCTGTGAGGCAGCAAAGGAAAGGAAAAGTGTAAATTCTAAGTAGCAACTGCCACAATATAAATCACCCCAAAATGTAAAGAATGAAAACATAGCAATCAATTCATTATCATTTCTTACATTTCAGGGAATTGCCTAAGCACAGCTTACTAGTAATCAGCTGCTACTAAACCAGCTTTGACTCACAGAGACCCTATATGTGTCCAAGTAGAACTGTGTTCCACAGGATTTCAGTGGCTGATCTGTTGGATTTAGACCACTAGGTCTTTCTTCTGTGGCAGCTCTGAGTAGGCTCGAACCTCTGACCTTTCCTGTTAACCAATTACACCACTTGGGGATTCTCTAGGCAGCTCTGTTTCGGGATCTGTCATGTATGTGCAGGCAGATAGTGGGTGAAGGGGAGTCATGTTGAAGGCTTTCTCTGTCATATACTTGTGGCTGTTAACTTCAGCTGGGGCTCTTAGCCAGAACATCTCCATGAGGACCCGCCATGTGACCTGGACTTCCTCCCAGCACGGCAACTAGTTTCCAAGAAATGGCATCCCAAGAGAACTTCTGTACCCCAGCCGCAGCAATCACACAAAATCGCTTGTGCCACAGTCACGAGCCCATTCAGGTTCAAGGGCAGAGAAGGTAGAGCTCACCATATGAGGGAAGGAAAGTCAATGTCAGAGTAAGAAGGACATGTCAGGTAGGAGAACTTGTTTTAGCTATGTTAGAAAATACAACCTTACCACAGGTGAGGTCAATGTAGATCAGTGAATTGTGAATGGACTCTTAATGAGGAATTAATATTTTGAAACCAGAGATTGTTAGACAACAATAAAAGGATGTACATGATCAAATGTGGTTGCAGCGTATGGGTAATAATGACTAAATGAGTAATTTATCCTTGGAAACTCTGTGGAGCAGTTCTGCTCTGTCTATAGGGTCTCTATGAGTCTGCATTGACTCGATGGCACTGGGTTTTTTTTTTGGGTTATTGAAGTCTAGGGTAGTCAGGGCAGACTTCCTGAAGGAAGTACAATTTTAGGCTGAATTTTAAGCCTGAGTTCTTTAGGCTAAGTTTAATTTATACCCATTTACTCTAGACAGAAAATAATGAAAATAAATGCAATTGTAATTATTGACAATTTCTACATCTTGAGACAACTGTTCAATGTTTCCATGTGTATCTTTCTGCTTTTCTCCCTGTGAATATGTTATGAATTTAGAGTCTTATCTAACTTTTTAAATTAAAATAATTTGTGAATATTTTTCCTAAGCTATTAAATATTCTTCTAAAATACAGGCAGAATAGCTCCATAGCATTCTATCATGTTAATGTATCATGTTTACTTTTCAGCCTCTTGCTGTGGGAAATTTAAATTTTTCCATTGTAAAGAGCATGGCAGTAAAAATCTGTATGTGGAAGTCTTGAAGCTTCTATGTCTTAGTTATCTGGTGCTGCTTTAGTAGAAATGGCTGGCTTTAATAAACAGAAATTGGCCATTCACACCAACTGATACATGCACACGAATGCTTATTGAAGCACAGTCCACAATAGCAGAAAGATGGAACCAACCCAGATGGCCAATAATAGAGAAATGGATAGGTAAACTAAGGTACATATACTCAGTGGAACACTATGCAATGATAAAGAACAATGAAGATTTTAGGAAACATCTCAACCTGGTTTCAATTGGAGGACATTATTCTGAGTGAAAGTAGTCTGCGACAAAAGGACAAATATTGTATGAGACCCCATGATAAGAACTTAAAAACAGACTCACGCACAGAAGAAAAGACTCTTTGACAGCTGCAAGGGTGAGGTGGGGAGGGTTTAGATTAGACAGTTGATAGAAATTTGGTTAGGTGAAATTAGTGACAGCACACATTAGAAAAAGATCAATACTAACTGGACTTCAACATAACATGATTACTCCTCTCATCTTAAACCAGTATTGCAAGGACAGAGTAGCTGGGGTCGGGGGTCAGGAACCATGCTCTCAGGGGAAATTGAGGCCAATTGGCACAACTAGTGTTTTGCTAAGAGAGCTTGGGCCAATTGGCACAACTAGCATTTTGCTAAGAGGGCTTGGGGCAATTGACACAACTAGCATTTTGCTAAAAAGGCTTAGGCCAATTGACAGAACTACTGTTTTGCTAAGAGAGCTTTCTGCACTTCACATTGGTGAGTGGTTTCTGGGGTCTTAAAAGTTGCCAAGCTGCCATCTGGCAGCTGGTCTCAACTCAGCAGGAATGGATGATCACTGAGGACCAAAATGACATGGGGGGAAGAAAACCCAGAAGACAAAGAGACCCACATGAGTGGGTGACTATACCAACTTGTGAGTAGAAGAACCGGATGGTGCCCGGCCACCAACAGGGATAGCCATGATGAAGCTCACAAAGTTGAGTCTCACTGTCAGAACAGGAATAAAAAGGGGTAAGCCCTGAGATCTCCACTAAAAGATCACAACTGATGGCACAGGGATCCTGGAGTTTCCCTGGGAGTATGGCTCCTGGCTTTGATGCTGCCCCTGTCCGTAAATCATAATGGAAGTCAACTCTTTGGACAGGAATGGATTAGACTTGGTGACACAGGTTGACCACATCATGTGTGCACTTTATGGTTCTATGCATCTATAGAATGTCCTTCTGCTGACTCTTTACTGGAGGAAGGGGAGTGGGTAGCGAGGAGCGGATGGGAGATTGTTGAGAGGATAAGACATGTATGGAGCACAGAGGAAGAGTGTGCTATCACTGGGCAGGGAGAGCAGTGGGAGCTGCATATAGGTGGGCATACACATTTACATGGGAATTTACATTTTCATTCAATCATTAAAAAAATAAATTGGTTTTCTTACAGTTTATGAGGCTAGAAGTCCAAGTTCAGGATGCCTGCTCTAGAGAAAGGCTCTCTCTGTCTTCTCTGAGGGAAGACCCCTGTCTCAGCTTCTGTAACCCCAGAGTTCCTTGCTGATTGTCACATGAAATCTGTCTTTCTCCGATTCCTCCATGCTTGCTTCTGTGCCTAAACTGTTCCTTTTATACCTCGAAGGTGAATGACTTAAGGCACACCCCAACTACAACTGACATGGTCTCACAAATACAGCCAAGAAAATGCTATTCCCAAATGGGATTCCACTGACATATTTGAGGCGGAGAGGGATTAGTTCAGTCTATAATATCTTCTATGATACTTTTCAGGATTAATTTTTAAAAGTAGAATTACTGGTCAAAAATTAAGCATATTTAAAAAAACGTTTTATGCGTCTAGCCATTATGGCTTCCAAGAATGATTGTACTTCTTGACCCTCCTGCTAGAGTGAGAGTGTCCACATATTTGCAAGTTTGCCAGTAGTGATTGTTACTGGCTGCGGAGGACAGCTGCCTGTGTGAGAGGCCCAAAGGGGACTTTGGACTTGGACTTGGCAATCAGGAGAGTGGCATTTTTCCACATCGTTTCTTTGTCATCTGAGTTTCTTTTTCTATGATATTCTAGTTTAAGCCTATTACTTTTTTCCCCTCTATTGGTGTTTTCTTTCCTGTTGATTAGTAATAGCTTTTTATATGAGTACACTACTAGTCTTTTGTTAAGTATATATGGGCCAAAAAATTTTTTTTCCCCTCATTTGGTATTTTGTTTTCAAGCTTTGTCTATCTTGTGTTTTAAATGTAGAAATGTTCTCTAGCTTTTATGTGGCCAAATCTAGTTACCTTTTCACATATATATGTACATAAACACACACACACACATGCATAAACACCCATCTATATGCTGCTCTTGGAAACCTTGATGGTATAGTGGTTAAGTGCAATGTTTGCTAACCAAAAAGTCAGCAGTTTGAATCCATCCGCCACCCTGGCACTCTATGGGGGTAGTTTTTCTCTGTCTATAGGGTTGCTATGAGTCAGAATCAACTCAGTGGAAGCGGGTTTGGTTGGTGTTATATTGCTCTTATGCATGAAAGGCTTTAACTGCAATCATAGCAGATTACCTCTACCTTGTTTTCCTTTTGTGTTTTCAGACACACACACACACACACTCACTTACACATTTGTGTCTTGAAATAGTTTGGACTATGTCTTAAAATATGTTCTGAGTAGGAGTCTCTTAAAGATTGTCTCTTGAGTATTTACTCAGATGTTAGATGGCAGGGCTAGATAGGAAGGGAGGAGTCCAGAATCCTGAAAGGAAGAAACAGCATGGGAGCAGCTGGCCGAAGCAGTGGGTGGCTCAGGGATACTGGGGGAGGCAGAGCTAGAGGGCTGACCATGCTTGGATTCTGGAGGCTCTTAGATGCCTGGCAAAGGGTGTTTCTTTTTAGGGCTTGAGAACCATTGCAGGTTTTAGAATAGGAATATCCTTCTTTTTCTCTTTTTCTCCTTGTTCCTTAATATCTATGGTGGGCTTACTAGAAGCCAGGTACTCTAGTTAGCACACATGTTATTGTTGTGTGCCATCAAGTGGATTTTGACTCATAGCTACCCTCTAGGACAGAGTACAACTGCCCCATAGGGTTTGACAGGCTATAATCTTCACAGGAGCAGACAGCCAGGTCTCTTCTTCCACAGCATGGCTGGTGGGTTCAAACCACTGACTTTTTAGTCAGCAGCTGAGCACTCAACACATAGTATTTTATTTAATTTTCCCCATTGTCTACAAGGCAGGTACTATTCTTATCTTCGTTTTCCAGATGAGATGACTGAAGCTTAGTAAGTGGTAGGGCTGGGACTGAGTCCAGACCTGCTATTTCCAAAGCTCTGCTTTCAACTACTAAGCTTACTCACTTCTCAATGTAATTAAAGTAAGAGTTTCAGAGAGTTAGCCTGGAAACCTTGTACTGCTTAGAAGAAAGGAAGCGACTTGGGTCAGGGAACTTCTGAGAAACCTCAGGACACAGTGGTGAGGCTTATATTAGGTGATGTTTGGGTAACAGGTGAGGGTGACAGGGGGAGAGGAGAAACTACAAACAGGCAATGGCAGGGTGGGTAAAAGCTTGTCAGGATCAGTGTTTCTTCATTTTTGGCCTTCGTTCTAAGTGCCTGGTGCTCCTCTCCAGCCTTGCACATAGTCTTCTTCAGACGGTCTGGGAAGTGGTATTGGTTTCCTAGGCTGCTGTAATAAAGTACCACAAGCTGTGTAGCTTAAAAAAAAAAAAAAAACAAAAACAAAAACAAAAATCCAGAATCTACTGTTTCCTGCTTCTGGAGGCTAGAAGTCCAAAACCAAGGTGTCGCTAAAGCCATGTTCGATTTGAAGGCTCTAGAAGAGAACACTTCTCTGCCTCTTTCAGCTTCTGGTGGTTGCCAGCAGTCCTTGGTGCCCTTTGCCTGGCAGTTGCAGCCCTCCAATGTCTGCCTCCATCGAGACATGGAATTTTCTCAGTGTGTTTCCAGGCCCAGATTTTCCTTGTCTTAAAAAGACATCAGCTGTTGGATTACTGTTGGCTGTAATCTGGTATGACCTCACCTTAGCATGATTACATGTGCCACATCTCTATTTCTAAATAATGTCACATTCACCTGTGCTAGGGGTTAGCACTTCAGCATAGCTTTTTGGAGGACAGTCCTGTGATGTCAGTAAAATTTTCCAGGGGCAAGATGTTATGTAAAAACTGAGAAAAGCACCGATATTCTTTTTTTCCGTCTCTTCAGATCCTTGAAGAAATTCATTGTGGTTAAGGGAGTATTCTATTTTTGCAAGGGAAGAAACTATATCTTCATTTATTCAACAAATATTAATGAAGCATACAGATGGTGTGCACATCTGCACCACGGACTGTTAGGGATCCAAGGACACATTGGCAGAGCCCTGCCCTCAAAGAGGTTACAGTTGAGTGGAAGAAATAAACTGTCCATACAAAAGCCATCATACAAAATGGAAAATGCCAAATCCCCTAAATGAGGGGTAGTTAGCTGGTTATTGGAGGTGGGAGAATTATTCCACTTGGGAGGGCCAGCAACAGACAGGATCATGAACTAATAGTTAATTTCTATGTCAGGGTCTTTCTGGGCCTGTAGAAGGAAGAGAAAAGCATCCCATGTAATGAGAACCTTCATTCTTTGTTTGCAAGCCTGCGACCTGCCCTCCTACAGGCACGAGTGACTCCCTTGGCATTTGTCCCTCCTTCCCCCAGCCCCCAAGGTAGTTTACTCTTCAATCACCATTGTGTCATGCTGTAATTACAGTAATAGAACCAGCTTAGTTGTTTTCTTTCTTTATGCATCTAAGATGTTCTAAGGAAGAGGACAAAAGCCAGGGAATAAGAAATAAGCTGCAGCTCAGTGCACAGAACATGCATCTTTATCAAAAGAATTACAGAATGGATGCTGCTTTTATTCTCCATCCAGGCGCAAAGTGAAGTCCTAACTCTATTTCAAAGTCTTCCCTAATAACTCAGGTTGCATAGATCTTCCACAGCCCTTGTGTTTATAACCCCGATTTGGCCCTATGGTTCTCGGTAACTGAGCAATCATAAATAGGCTTAAATCTCCAAGAACACCCTACAAAATGTCTGCTGGGACTCTGGGGCCCCAGTAAGCAAGCTCACTGAGGGTGAGATCAGTGCCCTGCATGCCCCTATGTGCTGAGGAAACCATGAGTTTGAATCCCAGCCATGTGAGTTCCTAGCCATCAATTTCAGGCTGAGTAATCTTGGTAAGCTACTGAACTTCTCTAGGTGCCAGTGCGTTAATCTGGGAAAAGGGGATAAATGATGGCACATTCTTCACAGGGATGTTACAAGGATTATGTGAGGCCACCGTGTCAGGTTAATGCACAGTGAGGACAGTCCTAAGTCCCCACTGGATGCATTTTAGTGTATTTCATCGAGCTCTTATAGTGCAGGCCTATCCATTTACTTTTGCACTGAAAGTTATCATTTTGTGGTTGCTTCATTACAGTGTCTCAGATGGCCCTCTCCTGTCTTGTCACACGGTGAGTGTAGGCTGATGAGTACACCCTTTATAGGATCATTTGAAACTTCTTCTGAGGTGCTTTTGACAAATTCCTTGGGTCTGGGGCTTGTAATCTGGATCTCTCCAAATGGGGTCAAGTTCTTTCACCTCTATGTGAAGCAATATAGCACTTGTCTCAAAGTGTTGTACTTTCTGGTTTTACTAGTCTGTGGCTCTTAGTAGATTTTGAGCTCCACAAGGAAGGGGGATGGGCTCATTGTGTGTACCTTGGCATTTCCAGGACGAGGCACACAGCCTGATACGTGGGGATAGTCGCTGTATGTATACAGCACAATACTGTTTCTGTGGCCGCGGTTAGGTGCCTAACACGCTGTTGATCCCTGTGTTTTTTAACTTGTGTAAGCTCTGCTGCAGAAACCCTGGTGGCGTAGCAGTTAGGTGCTATAGCCGCTAACTAAAAGGTCAGCCATTCAGATTCTCCATGCATTGCCTGGAAACTCTATGGGGCAGTTCTACTCTGTTCCATAGGATCACTATAAGTTGGAATCAACTCAATGGCAGTGGATTTAATCAGTTTTTAAAGCTTCACTAGTCTTATGAATTGGGCATTATTATTTCCATTTCATTAACAGAGAAACAGAAGACCCTACCTGTTACAGTGGTTAAACTGCTCAGCTGTTAACCAAAAGGTTGACAGTCCAAGTCCACCCAGAGGTGCCTTGGAAGAAAGGCCTGGCAATCTACTTCCCCAAGATCAGCCACAGAAAACCCTACGGAACACATTTTTACTCTGATACACTTGGTGTAACCATGAGTCGGAATCGATTTGATGGCAATGACAAAACAAAACTAGAGAAAGAGATTCAGAAAGGTTAACCAACTCAACTACTGTTAGAGAATCACCTGCTCCTCTTCTCCACCCACTGCATCTTCTCTTCCTTAAAAAATCATGGCTCTCATTTTGATTATTCTGCTTATTAGCCATATGGTAACAGGTAAGCCCAAATTCTTACAAAGAATCATGCTTGCTTACAGTGAGACCTGCCTCATTATCTTGGGAATCTTTTAATATTTTCTGGCTATTCACATTCCTGAAAACTCAGTGACTCATCATGATACTGTTTTGATGAATCCTGAAAATGGCTTGTCTATTTTTAACGTGGAACAGCAGTAACTAATAATATTAGGTTCTCTTATCCTAGCCCAAAAAGAGAGAGAAGTGATGGGTTGTGGAGGCTGAAGAGTGTTTGTAAGGAGAGAGAGAGGTACTTAAGCGTCTCACCCTATAGCTAGTTCACTTCCTTGGGATGTTTACAAAAGTTGGAAGAAGCACTGTCGACTTAGTGCAAGTTCTCAGCCTCGTTTGGACAGCTCTCCCTCCAGCTGTACCTTCTCGTTGCTTTCTCCTTTTCTGGCACATCGCTGCTTACATGGCTCTGGTTCTACCTACCTCAGCACTTCTGGCAACTTTCAAATTAGTGACACAACGTAGGATTTGATCAACTTTCTGCTTTTACTTTTTCAAAAGTATAAATGAATAACAAATAAATTTGGAAAAGGACTCAGTATATGTCCAAGTGACGTACAGTGCTAAAGAACAGGGGAGTCAAGAGGCGGGTTGGTGGTACTGCCAGGGGTAAGTGGGCAGGCTCTGGGGTCAGGAGACCTGAGTTAGCCCCAGGCTTTACTGCTCAGTGGTGGTGAGCTCTTGGGTGGGTTACTTAGTTTGTTAAGCCTCATGTTTCCTATGTTTTACATGGGAGGAAAACGTAATATTTCTA
Source organism: Heterohyrax brucei (assembly GCA_028571685.1). Lineage (NCBI taxonomy): Eukaryota > Metazoa > Chordata > Mammalia > Hyracoidea > Procaviidae > Heterohyrax > Heterohyrax brucei. The sequence continues at coordinate 47,496,207 of CM053152.1, forward strand.
TCACTTAATTATGCTAACAAACCATCTCATTCCGGTACATTTCTGTTTACATAGGTCTGGTTTACGTGTGTGTGAGGGGCAGGTAGGGCCATTGATCTGGGCTGGGTTTGACTAAGGTGGCTCTGAGACATATGAGACACATGTCTTTTCCTCTTGTACCAGTGGGCCAGCCTGAGCGTGTGCCTCTCATTGAGCTGGCAGAAGTACAAGAAGGCAAGAAAACACACAAGGGCCTAGATACAGAACTCAGTGCTATCATTGCCACTTATGTATCACTGGTGAAACCAAGTCACACAGTCTCACTCAGAGTTAAAATGAGAGGGAGTGTACTCACCATAAGGCTGCTGCAATGGTGCAGCCGGTGGAATGGGGTGAAATGTTAGATGTAATAATGTATTTTACCATATTGCCTTACTGAACTATTGGACAAATTCAGAGATATTCCTTGTTAAGGGGCTGGCACAGCTATTGGTATATAGCGAACACTTTACATGCAGTTTGTGGGTTGTATACCTTGTAAGCCATGCATAACTTGCAGCCATGACATTGTTCATATAACTATTACTGCAAGAAATGCAAACACTTGTTATCCCAAAAAGCTAGATCTGGGTTTGGAGAAGTGAGTGAAGCAGTCTGTGTTTGGTCAGTAAAAGCGAAGTTTGTTCGTCCAACAAATATGTACTGAGCAGCCACGTGTCAGGCACTGCCCTGGATGATTGGGAAATACTGAGAACAAAATGAACCGAGATTCCTGCCTTTGTGGGGTTTCCATTCTGGAAGGAAAATATGTACATTAAAAAATATAAGAAAAATAAGTACGGTAGGTTGACTTATCAAAACATTTAAAGAGAAGTAAGAACATGGGTATGATGATATGGGATGAGATTAAACAGGGTGGTAAACCTGAACCTCCTCGAAAAAGTGAGAGTAAACCCTTAAAAGGAAGTGATGGAGTAAGGTGAGGAGATACTGGGGAGAAGACTATTTTATTCAGGGGAACTCTAGAGCAGAGGCCCTGAGGTAGGAGTACAGACTGAGGAACATCACGTGCAGTGTGACTGAGGAGGATGAGCAAGTGGGAGAGTGATAGTAACCAAGGTCAGAGAAGTCTTGGGGACGCAGGACCTTATAGGTAGAACAGGGAGCCACTGGAAGGTTTTGAACAGACAAACGGCATGTATGATCCTTACACGAAATGTCATGAAACATGTTTTAAAGCATATAACACAGTTGCTGCTATGTTAAAAATACCTCTAAGAGGCAGGGAGGCTGTAGGAATAAACCAGGAAAGAGATCTCTGGGTTCAGGTGGTGACAGTGGAGGCAGCGAGTGGTCTCTGATTTGAATATGTTTTGAAGGTTAAGCCTATAGAATCTACTGGCATATTAGATATGGACGTGAACAAGAAAAAGGAATTAATCATGACTGGAAGGTTTGTGGCCTGAGTAACTGATAAGGGACAGGTTGTGGGTGGAGTTGAATTGTGGGGTGGGATTAGGTATGCAATTTTGGAAGTGCTGTATTTGAGAGGTCTCTCAGACAGGTTGTGTGGTAGGTTGTTGGGAATATACATGTAGATTTCAGGACCAAATTTAGAATTCACGAGCCCACAGACAGTATTTGAAGCCATGTAACTGGTGGTGACAGGAGAGGGTGCTGGTTGAAAAGAGGACCAAAGGGGAAGGAGGTCAAGAGCATTTTAAAGAATCTAGAGCACTGGAAGGTGGACAGCGTGGACAAATGCTACTGGTAGGATGAGAATGATGAGGAGAGAATTGTCAGGATAAGGACAGTCTTGGTGGCCAGATGTGGGTGAAAGATGAACTGGAGTGGGTTTAAGAGAGAAGGGGGAGAGCAAATGCAGAGGCTATAAGCAACTCTTGGAGGAGGTCTGGTGCATAGGGGAACAAATAAATGCGCCAAGAGTTAGAGAAAGAAATGGGGTCAAGAGAGAATTATACTGATGGCAGACATAATGGTGTGTTTATATGCTGATGGTAATAACCCAGTAGAGAGTGCAAAACCAATAATGCGGAAGAGAACAGGAGGAAGGACAGTGAGATGGAAACCACCGAAGGAAGTGCCCAGGCTCCTCGGGCTTTTACTCCTGGTATTCCTTACCCTGACAGGGATATTCATTACATGATTATGATTCTCTCTTGTCAAATTATTGCATTAAGTCCCGTTGGTAGCCTCAGGCCCATCATTAGCATCAGCGCTTCCTCGGTTGTCGTCTATTATCTCCCCACTCAGGGCACCACAGGACCAGGTCATTTTTTTGTTTTCTAAATATGGAACCTTGAACCATTTCCTGTGCCATTCTCTCTTTCACAGACAAGAACATGACACAATAGTGTCGGACTCCCTGACAATAGTCTGTGAGGAATTACCGAGAGATTCTTTCTGATCTATATATTAAAAAAAAAAAAAAAAGCTCATATTGTGACAAACTGGGACTAATGAGAAGAGAAGAAGGAAAGTAGGGTCACCAGCTTTGAACTTGGGCAGACAAATGCACCAGACGACAACTGGTCAGAGGAAAGACCGAAACATTGTACTGTGTCAGGTGGCATCTCCAGCAGCTGTGGCCTCCACTAAAAGGTCTTCCTTTTTCCCTAAGTTCTCTGCGCTGCCATCCGAGCCCCATCTAGCAGCCTCCTCTACTCCCAACATGACTCAGTTGCTATCTGTGTCCTGGGTGCTTTTTCTTCCACAGCCTTGTGTTTATTGTGAGCCTTCTGGAGTCAAGGTCTAGTCTTTATCTGCTGCAGGGCACTAAGCACCTGTCTGGAGCAGGCTAGCAGGTGGGTGACTACCTGTGAATTCGCTGATGATGGGGGTGACAACGATAAGACAAACACAAAGCCTACAGAACAGGAAAAGCTTCCAGTTCCATCTTCAAGTCAACTAGTATTATGGACTGATTTATGTCCCTAAGAAGATATGCTCTAGTCCTGGCCTCTGCTATCTATGACCATAACCTTATTTGGTAAGAGGGCCACTGTGTATGTAGTAGGTTAAGATGAAGTCATGTTGGAGTAGAGTGGGCCATAATGAGGTCGTTATCTAGTACGACTGATGTCCTTATAAAAATGAAGAGACAGACAGAGAGATATAGAGGGGAGGCAGTCATGAGAAGACAGCAGCAAAAATCAGGTTTTGCTGCCATGAACCAAGAAACTCCAGGGACTGTGGCGAGAGACAAGAAAAGATCTTCCCTTAGAGTATCTGAAGACAACAGAGCCCGATTTCAGACTTCTAGCTTCCAGAAGTGTAAGACAATAAATATCTACTTTTTAAAGCTACCCTTCATAGTACTGTGGTGTGGTGTTATGGCACTCACAGGAACCAATCCAGCTGGTAAACCAACAGGGAGGGAGTGATGGCATGGGTTCACGCACACCCATGAGACCACATCTTTCATCTCTGCATCCATTTGGATGTTGGAGACCAGTCTTTTCTCTTCTGGACTAGTCAGTCCACCCCTGGCACAGGGTGGTCAGCATCTCTGAGGGGTAGTGAGCTCCTGATCACTGGAGACAGTCTGCTGGAAGCAGGTAGTTAGAAATGCTGTGTATGGGCCTCCTGCATGGTGCTGATGTTCTCTAAGGACCCTCCTGGGTTTCTGTGATGCTCCAGCTTGTGTGGACTGGTGAGCGATAGCTGCTCCTTTGTACCACCTTCCTACCCTTCTGTCCCTTAGCCTAGCTGGGTGCTCTGTACCATGTCATCCTGCAGCTGCTTCTTAACTGCCCTGAATCTGCAGCCACCATCTATACCGCAGGCTACACACTCCCATTACCTTAGTTCAGGGACTGGAGTACAGGAGGCAGATGCAGGTAGTAGCAGGAATAAAACCGAAGGCATGTTTTGCTCACTTTCATGCCCAAGAGGATGATCTGTGTTCTACTGACCAAGCTGATCCTAGTTGTTTCACAGGGAGAGGCCACCACGAGATCTTATTCTTGGTCACTGGGCTGACTTTCCTGTTCTCCTCATTTCCCCTTCCAATATTGTCACCGAATATTGATTGACAGGTACATTCCTACCATAAAAGCACAAGATTCCTATCACTGTTAAAATGCCCTAACGCGGAAAGAAGTTGAGGTGTATGTTTTGTTATTAGACATCACTCCTGAGTGTGACTAATGGTGAGGTGGTAGCCTGAGGGTAGGTCTAGAGAAAAGAGGTGATTCTGAGAGATACAGGGTCCTGGCATAAGGGAGAAAAAGCCAGGAGAAAGGGAGCTCGGGAATTAGTGATTGTAGTTTCCCAAAAAGACAATTTCCCCCTTTATTGTTCTCTGTCAGGGCTGGTCCTGGATACCTGTTGCTTCCCCAATCTCCAGCTTTCCTCCCACAGAAGCTCCAGAAAGGCCTTCAGGCTTCAAATGCCACCCTCATCAATAAGCTTGCATTATAAAACCACATTTTGACAACACGTTACCCAAATTTAGTCCCCTAATCCACTTCCAGAATATATAATGCTTTGCACCCAACAGATGGATTAAAAGCTTAAATCTTCTGCTTGTTAGGAAACCAACCAGAAACCAAAAATACAAACACATACACCACTGCAGGTGTGAGTACAATGGTGGGGGTGAGGGGAGAAGCTTGCAGTGTTATATAAGGATCCTGGAGCTTTCGTTTTGCGAAAGAGAAAACAGGGCTAGAGAATGGGGGTGGGGTAGGGTGGGGCTGGATCAAGGCATCCTCTGAGCTCTGAGGGGCCCTCCTGGCTGCTTTCAGTAAATCCTTCTCAGATCCCTTGATTTAGCAGGTGGGTGTGTGTCACATCAAGTGGGTTTCAAGTGTAGCTCAGACTCTTCTTGTGTGGGGACCACCAGGGGCTGTACCGTCTCAGCCAAGCTCTTCCCTGGATGAATGAGGAGACAGCACTGAGCAGAGACACTGGGCTATTATTAGCTCACCCCCAAGTGTCAGATACTTGACACCAGCCCAGGACTTTCTCCTTTTTGTCAGCTACTGTTGGAGCCTTACGGGCTTCTGGGTTTCCTTCACTCTGTTATTAGGGTGTCCCAAGTTTTCACCATGTGGAAGATCACCTCTCATGCTCCCTTTTGCCTAAAATCTTCTGAAACCTCTGTAAATGGAGACTGTTATTAGGAAGGCCACTGGGGGAGGGGGTTGGAGAGAGGGGTGCCAGAAGTATTATCAGGAATACGGGGGAGGACCTCTGGAGACGGCACCATCTGGGAAAACAGAGATCTCTGGGGTCCCTGAGAAATCTCAGAATTCTTCCCCACTGTCTTGTTTCTCCCTCATCATTGAAAAATTGCTCAGAATGCAATAAAAACAAGGTGTTCTAATTAAACAGATTTGTTTACATGTTGTGGCACAAAAAGCTAATTCAATCTGATATACTGTACATTCTTGCTGTACTTTTTCTCCTTCCCTTTATATAAAATGGCCTATTTTTTAAATAGTACTGTACTTAAGCATCTTAAAAATTGTCTTTGATTAAAAGAAAATGAGCAATTCCTACTTCCCAGAGTTTTTAAATGGTTGTGTCAAGAGTGAGAGGAGGACAAGCATTGAGGGGTTGGGGTAAGGTCTGGCCTTTTGCGATATTTCACTTGAGATTTCTTGTGACAGTTCTTGCCGTTTCATGCCTGGAAGTCTGTGCTATATTGCCCAACTGGAGTGTTAGATGGGCTTTCCACTATGACGAAAGGAGAGACCAATTGTGATGGAGGAGGTGGTTGTCTGATCTATGGGCCAGTGTCTAAGAAGGGGCCATCAGTACAGGGCTCCTCAGGAGAGGGCGGGTCAGCACCTGGGGAAGTCCCACTTGGTGTTTTGGGAAAGAATTCCTAGAGAGGGCTGTAGATGGAGAAACTAAGAGAAACATTTTAATAATGGCTGTGAAACCCTGCTAATCTAGTGGCTAAGTGTTGTGGCTGCTAACCCAAAGATCAGCCGTTCAAATCTACCATGTGCTCCTTGGAAACTATGGGTCAGTTCTACTCTGTCCTACAGGGTTGCTCTGAGTTGGAGTCAACTCTATAGCAAGGAGTTTTTTAGTTTTTATTTTTTGATTTGGTGGTGACAAAAATGTTGTACAAGACCCACTAGTATGCTTTAAACGATGTTGAACAAGACTTCTGTCAGTTTAAACTGTCTAAGATGACCCTGAGCCTTGGTGGCACAATGGTTAAGAGCTTGGTGACTAACTAAAGTTGGCAGTTCAAATCCTCGGAAACTCTGTGGAACAGTTCTACTTTGTACTATTAGGGTCACTATGAGTTGGAATCAACCCAATGGCAACAGGTTGCCTTTTTTTTTATTTTTAAATATGATTAAGTGAAAGTGTACAATCCAAGTCAATTTTAAATGCCCTCTTCTCGACAACTCGATCTGCTTTCCAGACCCTGTGACAGTACACTCTTCTTTTTCACTCTTTATGACTAGTATCCTCCAAATGAACACCTGTATGCTCCTCTCCCCTCTAGAAACCAGCAGGACAGCCTTCCATAAAACCAGAAAGTACACGTACCACATGCTCAGTCTGTGTCTATGAGTCCAGTCCCATTCTTAGTCTGAAGTGCTGACCTCAGCACTGGTTTCAGGTCTGGGTCAGTAGGAAGTTCAGGGGCCGTGTTCCCAGGAGACCCACCAGGTTGTTGAACCATCAGTTCTGGTCTTTTAGTAGAGTTCTTGGTCTACACACCTCTTTTTCCCATGCTGTGTCAGGGACTCTACACTGTGTCTCCTATCTGCTGTCTTTGGTGGTGGCCAGGCACTGTTTGGTTCTTCTGATCTCATGCTGATGTGCTTTCCCAATCACATGAGTCCTTCTGTCTGCTAGGCTCATTTTAACTGTGTCTTTGATGTTTTCAGTTGTTATCTATTCCAGGTGGATTGGAACTAATTGATGTTCCTCAAATGGTAGCTTGCTGGCTTTGAAGACCCCAGATACCACTCACCAACATGGGGTGCTGAAGACTCTCTTGGCAAAAAGCTAGTTATGCCAGTTGACCCCACTCTCTCCTGAAAACATGGTCCCCAGACCTCTGTATCTGCTACTCTATCCTTTGAAACATTGGGTTAAATTTAGGAGGGTTTTTGGTTTTTAAAAAGACCCCATATCATCTTCTATCTGGGGATGCAAGAGCGGAAGCCAAACCACCAGCATCTGAGGTGGGAAGGAAGCTTTATTTTGGGGAAGAGGTCTGGCTAGTTTCTTACCACTCCTGGATTCTCAGAGCTGGTAACAACCTGGCAGTGTCTAGCGGGCATGGGTACTGGTTTCTAAACCTTCCATCCCTTAGGCAGTACGGAGGATGAAGATATCACTGTCAGATGTAAACTGGGACCCTTAACAGTACTGTGCTTCCTGTCTGGATACCATCTTATTTATTCTGACCTCCTTCTGCTTATCCAACCTGGGAAACCTTCTTCCACCCATGGATCCTAACTCGATATAGCCAGTCCTTTGAGCCATGCAGATGCACACATTCTCTGACCAGTGTTCTCTAATAATTATTTTTACGATTATGACTAGATCTGTATTATTCAGTCTGTCATTTAGTGGTTCTGTTAGTGAATGGGAAACTCTGGTGGTGTAGTGGGTAAGAACTATGATTGCTTACCCCAAACTGGGCAGTTCATATCTACCAGTGCTCCTTGGGAGCCCTATGGGGCAGTTCTACTCTGTCCTATAGGGTTGTTATGAGTCAGAAGTATTTAGACAGAAATGGGTCTGGTTTGGTTTTTTTGTCTGTGAATGGCCTTTGGCACAGTCTTGCTCTCAGTCTGTGCCTTTTCCTCTCTGTCGCTAGCAGCCTGTGTTATTCTAGAGAGACACTAATGGTAAGGACATCTTCACTTGTAGAGAGTTATGGAGGTGAATTATTTAAGATTTATTTCCTCTCTCCCTTCCTTCTTCCCTCTTATCCTTCTTCCCTCCCATTTTAGTTGTTTGGTGAGTATTTACTCAGCATAGATCTTACAGTGGAGCACTGGGGGTGTAGTGGTTAAAGCACTCGACTGCCAACATAAGGTGCGTGGTTCTACCCTACCAGCCGCTCCGTGGGAGCAAGATATGACAGTCTGCTTCCATAAAGGTTTACAGCCGTGGAAACCCTAGCGTTGCTGAGTCAGAAATGACTCCACAGCAGTAGGTGGGGAAGATCCTGTGTTAATGCCCATAGGAATGAGGTAGGATTTCCCCATATTGTCACAATCGTGGAGGAGAGCCCAAACCAAAAAACCAAGCCCATTGCCATTGAGCCAGTTCTGACTTACCGTGACTCTATAGACAGAGCAGAACTGTCAGATAGAGTTTCCAAGGAGCACCTGGCAGAGTTGAACTGCTGACGTTTTGGTTAGCAGATACAGCACTTCACTGCTTTACTACCAGGATTTCCCAGTGGGAAGCAGAGGCCCTAAATAAGTGTTACTTTGGTACTTGGAGGCAGGGTGCTTTTGTTTTATCTTTTCTATAATGGATCTTGGCGTTTCCCTCCCTTATAGCTACCCTTCAGGGTCTACCCTTCTTTCTTGTTTTGGAACTTTGATAGGCCTTCTAAACCTTGATGCAATTGAGCAATGTTTTCAGTGTGTTTTTCAAAAAAATAATTAAATGCTTATATTTCTCCTGTTCAATTATGAACTCTCCAGAAGAAAGTCTGGATATATAAATTTCTGTCTTGCATCTCTTGTAGAATGTGGCAGAAAATAGTTACTCAAATGTCTGTTTATGGACATATGAATCACTACAGTAGCAAAGTTAGCATAGAGAGACATGGTCTTAGAGTTCAAATTCAGACTCAGAGATGGAGTTCAAACCTGGCTGTCTCTTTCCAGAAGACTGTGTCACCTTGGTCAAGTCATTATTCTCTTTAAAACTCAACTCTTAACTTGCAAAATTTGAATGACATTACAGGTTACTGTATCTACTCACATGTCATTTTCATTATAAAGAAAGAATAATTGAGGTACCAACTTTGTGAGGATTCCATAAAATCTGATCTGCGAAATCATCTTATTGTATTTATTTGAATTAAATCTGGAGGTAAAATTTGAGGCCAAATATTGAAAAGTCAGAAATGATTACAAAAGCAAGTAAATTATATATTCATTTCCTTGATCCAGACCTTGGATTTCTCTGTGATATTTCAGTACATATGTGTCTTGTCATCTCAGCCAGGCTGTAAGTTCCTTGAGGTCAAGCATTGCCCTATACGTCTTTAAATTTCTTTTAGTTGCCATCAATAAATGCCTGCTGAAAGACACTGAGAAGAAAAAGAGGTAGTGGAGCTGGAGACAGTGCAAACAAGATTGGACATCTTTATAATTTTCTCCGGGTTCAGCACGGCACTCAGCCTCTTGGAGATCTGAACTTTGCCCTTTTTAGAAAAAAAATTAATAAGTTATCCTAGATTACAAGGGGGGTATTATTAATCTAGTTAATAGAGTGCAGTGTTTTTACGAGGACTTTAGTCCATTAATTGTTTCCATGCAAATGGATGCCATTAATTACAAATTAATCTTATCTTTTCGTTAAGGCAGGGCTATCAGGACCTCTACTTGGAAATACTTGTTGGCACTTGATATGAATCAATGCATATACTTGAAAGTAATAAAACTGCATTTCTTTAAGGATAGTTAATAAATCAGATCTTCATTAATGCAGATAGACCAGACCCCCTGCTTGTCCAATTTAATGAAGCTCTAATTCATTACTGTGATTCATGCTTCCCCTGGGGATGGCCAGCAGGGCAGGACGCATAGTAGGTAGTTAATAAATCCTGTATTCCCGAGATTCTCCCACAGTAGGGAGGCTTTCCATTGGTCTTTCTTCCCATTATAAAGCATCCTTCAAGTGCTCACCAGCCCCGGTCCCATTTCCCAGATGGCCAAACAGGACCACAGGGAGTAGATACAATCATCTAGCAAAGCCCTTTTCTTTAATACCATATCCATGATGGAAACTTAATAACGATGACAACAACAACAACAACAAAATGAACCCGTTGCTGTTGAGTTGATTCTGACTCATAGTGACCCTATAGGACAGAGTAGAACTGCCCCACAGGGTTTTCAAGGAGTACCTGGTGGATTAGAACTGCTCACTTTTTAGTTAGCAGTCATAGCTCTTAATCATGGTGCCACCAGGGTTTCCATGAAACTTACCAAAGCAAAAAACCAACTCGAAGGCCATCGAGTTGATTACTACTCGTAGAAATCCCAGTGGTATAGTAGTTAAGTGCTACTATGTCTGCTAACCAGAAAGTTGGTAGTTCAAATCCACTGAGTACTCCGTGGAAACTCTATGGGGGAAGTTCTGCTGTGTCCTGTAGGGTCGCTATGAGTCAGATCCAAAAGCTTAAGTGTCCTCAAATTGAAAAATCAGGGTGGGCATGTTAGAAGCATTGTTTGGGTCAAAGTAATGTTGTTTTGGTCTGGCACTTGTACTCCGTTAGTGGCTAAGGTGTTCAGATGGGAAGGAACTGTCTGCCCTCTCTTTGCTGTCTATCTGAGCCTGAAGAAATGAAAAACGGGCAAGGATCGGACCCATGTTTTCCATGGGGCCCCTTCAGCCATCCGTTCCTCAGTGGCATCTCTAAACTACCCCTTGGCCTGTTTCTGTTCCTAGGCAAGCTTTTCGTTATAGGAGGGGTAAGTTGCTTCTCATCATGTTTATTGCTGGGCTTCCATCTATCGCCTTTCAAGCTGCTAGGAATCTCTAGAGTCAAATTCTGGCTTCCTCTGTTTAAGAACAAATGAAGGCCAATGGAAGCAGGGGGCTTTCCCCTATCTTTCTGTTCTTCCCATCCATCCCAACCCCAGGCCAGAGTCCAAGTCCTCCACCAACTTATGAGGCAGGCTGCACAAGTGTGGGTGATCAGGAGGAGACATGGCTTCTGTGTCATATTTGGGGAGCTAGCAGGATGATGAAACACTTCCCTGCGTGCCGCCGAATTCATTTCTCTAAAGTTCCACTGTGCACAGAACCATTTGTTTCCACATTGTTTTTATTAAACAAGAAAGGAGAGCTTTATTACTGCGCAAATGAAAGCAGCCGGCAAAGACAGATACTTCCCAGATTCTTATTAATCTCCAAGAGTTATGGGGCCTCTGAAGTCCCACAGAAATTAACATACTCTACAGAATTCTCTCAGCAAGTCACCGTAGCATGCTTCCCTCCCCTTCGGGCAACCACAACAGCCCTGCCACAGCTGGCTTGCTGGAGGGGGGCTCTCCATACCTATCTAGTGCAGCCACCTTCTTGACCCCTATGTGTGACTTCCCTACCCTCTGATAAGTTGTGTATGTGCTAACCTCACTTTCAATGCACATACGTGAATTTACTTGCAAACCTCTTTTGGGCTTTGTCTGAAATGTGGATTTAGGGGTCGTTCAATTCACTTCCATATACAATTAAATATGTATGGATTATTTACTATTGTAGAATGGGAGAGTCTTGACATCCGTGAGATTATATCCTGAGGCCTTTGTGAATCTCAAATGCATGAAAAGCACAGCCATGTATAATTCCCTCTCTCTACAAATGCAGAACAGTGATAGCACGTTCGTTGTACAAATATTTACTCAGTGTCTTCTGGGTGTTGGACATAGCACTCCCCAGTCTCAGGGAACTCTAGGCATGACGGAGGAGGCTAGAGAAACATGGAAGGTCTGTCTTATCATCTTCAGGGATCATCCTGTCTGCTGTGTTAATAACAGACCATCAGGGATAGAGCAGAAGCAAGCTGAACAGCCGGGAAGCATAGCAACATCAGAAGGGAGATGAGATAGACTAGACTGAGTAGGTGGTGGCTACTGGAGGGATTTACAAGTGCTGTGGCTGCTAACCCAAAGGTTGGCAGTTCAAATCTGCCAGGTGCTCCTTGGAAACTATAGGGCAGTTCTACTCTTGTCTATAGGTCTGCTATGAGTTGGAATTGACTTGATGGCATTGGGTTTGTTTGGGTTTGGGAATCAAAGTATACATAGTCCCTGTATGTCATGGATTGAATTGTGTCACCCCAAAAATGTACGTGTTGATTTGACTTGGATAGGAGTTCCAATATGGTACCATTCTTCCCATGTGTTGTGAATCCTGCCTCTGTGATACTGATGATGGAGAATGGTTTGCAGTTGTGTTAATGAGGCAGGGCTGAAGCTACAAGCTTGTGAAATATAAGGGAGAGAAGTGAGCTGAGGAAGTTGGGAACCTCACACCACCATGAGAGAAGCACCGAGAGCAGAGCATGTCCTTCGGACCTGGGGTTCCTGTGCTGAGATGCCCTCACTGGATTTGGACTCAGCCTACTGGACTGTGATAAATTCTCTTACTGAATGGACTTACAATTTATAAGTTGATTTGTAGCTTACCAGATTGTATGAATAAAGCTTCTCCTTGTGAAGCCTTCCACTCATGGTATTTTCTGTTAGAGCAGTACCAGGTGACTAAGACACTGGCTAGCACAAATGGTTAAATGCTCTGCTACTAACTGAAAGATTGGTAGTTAATATCCATCCATCGGTGCCTTGATAGAAAGGCCTGGTGATATACTCAGATATGTCACACTCGCTGAAAACCCTATGAAGTGCAGTTCTATTCTGACACAGACAGGGTTGCTATAAGTAGGAATTCACTTAATGGCAACCACTTTAAAAAAATATGGAGGTGTAGATGAGACACATAGGAAACGACACTGTCTTCAAATTCTTAAGGAGAGATGTGGGACGCCGACAGATAGGAGAGGTACCGCACGTGTGCATGGATGCTAGGTTCACTGCTCACCCAGTCTGGCTGGTCTTTGACTCAAAGTCTTAGGCTTTTGCACTCTCTTGCAAACAGTCAAAGACAAAGTTATAGAATCCATGAATGCTGGAGTCTGTAGTATGTTAAGATTTAAATAAACCTGTCATTGCCATTGAGTTTATTCTGACTCACAGTGACCCTACAGGACAGAGTAGAACTGCCCCATAGAGTTTCCAAGGAGTGATTGGTGGATTCAAACTGTTACCCTTTTGGTTAGCAGCTGTAGCTTATAACCACTGCACCACCAGGGCACCAAGATTTGAATAGCATATATTAATTCAAAGCATTTTCAAAGCTGATCTTCCATTAAAGAAGTAAAATAGTAAAAGAAGTCTCATCAGTCCTGGTGTACAGGTGAGAAAGCAAAACTCAGAATCCAGGTGGATTTCCCAATGTCACAAACTAATTAGACTGGACCAGACAAATGTTCAGGTCTTCTCAATCTAAGTGTGGCATTTCCTGTGCTAAACGGTGTGACCTCTTTATTGCATGCTCAGCCTTGCACGACGGTGGAGGAGGGTGGAGGGAGAGATCCAGTCCTTGCCCTAGAGAAGCTAAGAGTTTCTTTGGAGATAAGACTCACACATGCACACAAGTCTTATAGTAGAGTGCATGCTAAAAATGTTGGCAGTTCAAACTTATCCAGTTGTACCATGGGAGAAAGACTCGGTGAACTGCTTATAAAAACTATAGCCTAGAAAATCTTTTAGGGCAATTCTCTGTCACATGGGATCTGTATGAGCCAAAATCCACTCCACTGTGTGTAACAATGACAACAAAGATTCAAGTAGTGTTTCATCATGTGCAGGTTTGGGACTTGGGACTTTTAATGGAGGACTGAAAATGCCTCCAGCCACTAAAAGTCCATCTTCATATAATATTCATGATGGGATGAGGCCTCTGGGGCTGTCTATGTACTTTCTGGGCTGTCACCGGGCTTGGAATATTCTTGATCTGGTCTCATGTCCCCTTCTTCTCACACAAAGCCTTTGGCTCAAGCAAGGCTTGTGGTCTTAAGTCCCTCTCACAATAATATTATTTTGGAGGGCAGAGTCAAAATGGCGGACTAAGCCCACGTCTCCTTCTATCCCTCTGGAAACTAAGACCTGAATTGATAATCAAACAGAGCCTTCTTATCACCTAATCAGCCTCAGGACACGGCACAGAGCTGTTAATTGGGACTTCATACCACTCAGCGAAAAACCTCCTCTCTTTCGCTGACTCCTGCTCCTGGCTAGCCGAGGCTCTCACGGACGGAAGGTAAACGCACCATTTTGAATTTTCTTCCTCGGTCTCGGCTGGCGGGCGGAACTGGGCCTTGCCTGGCGGCTGGACTCAGACGTGCTGCTTGGGGGATAGGCAGGCGAAATTCCCATATTCTGAGAGCCAGGCTCGGGACTCTGTTAATCTAGACACTTTGAGCCTTTCGTTTTGTAGCTGCCTCAGTGGGGTTTGTGTGGAACTCCGTGGTCAGGGTGCGGGACGCCATGTTGGTACCGAGATTTTAGTGGGACCTCATTCTTAGCCTGGGAGCCAGCGCCTGCAAGCAGGACAGCACTTCTCCATCAGAAAAGTAGTGATTTTGCACAGTGCTGCCTACATTGGGGGCCCTGCAACAGAAGCAGAGGAATCACTAGCTCTCGGTACCTTTAGCCCCTTGGTTTGCTGCCTGTGTGGAGGATGCCATCTTGGATACGGTGGCCGCAGCTGGACCTAATTCTTAGCTTGGGAGCCAGAGCCTGCCCACAGGAGAGCGCTTTTCTATCACAAAACGAGTACTCGATGCAGTATTGGCTAAGGCTAGGCCCTGTCAGCAGAGGCCACCAGGGCAGTAGCACTGCTGTATTCTGAACTAGTTTGTTATCATCTGGGGTTGGATAAAGTGGTGCTTACTTTGTCAGATGAGAAGAGGGACCTCTACACCTGAAAACCTAACTGACTTGTGAAGTGGTCAGATAACTTTTGCTTTACATTTGAAGACAGCCTAGAGAAACATTTGCAATCCATTCTCACAGTACCTCTTCCAGCCTCTATATACTCACATGGGACCCAAAAACAACAGACAATTGTGGCATACAAGCAATCACTCATGGCTTCAGAAGGCTCCCAAACAAAGCAACCAAGGAGTTTTCCAGATGAAGAAACTTTTATGACAGCATCAGGAAGTGAATACAAACTGATTATATACAGAGCCCTTCTAGACCTTATACAAAATGCAACAGAACAAAATGAAAAATTAAGCAAGTTGTTCTATCTGATGGAAGACCAGTACTCTGAAATCCAACAGATCAAGAAGAAAATCAAAGACATAAAAACTTCCATGCAAAGCCAAGAAAACAGAATGGAACAAATGGACAAAAGATTTCTGACTTGGAAGACAGAGCTACTGATGCCAGCGTCTATGAGCAGAAATCAGAAAAAAGAAACAAGAAAAATGAAGAAACATTAAGAAGCATGTGGGACTCTATTAAGAGGAACAACCTTCGATTAATTGGAGTCCCTGAACAGGGTGAGATATCTGAGAACACAGAAAGTATCGTTGCTCAGCTGCTGAAAGAAAACTTCCCAGAAATCATGAAGGAAGAGAATATAGACATCTCAGAAGCATATAGTACGCCACCCAATATAGATCTCAAAAGAAAGACTCCAAGACATATTATAATCAAGCTTAACAAAATGAAACATAAGCAGCAACTCTTAAAGGCAGCAAGACTCAAGGGAAAGCTAACATTCAGAGGGAAACCCTGTAGGCTCTCGTCAGATTTCTCAGCAGAAACCATGCTGGCACGGAGACAGTTGCAAGACACATTCAAAGTCTTGAAGGAGAAGAACTTCCAACCAAGAATTATATATCCTGCAAAACTATGTTTCAAATACGAAAATGAAATTAAGACATTCCCAGATAAACAAAAACTCAGAGGCTTTGTAAAAACCAAACCCAAACTACAAGAAATCCTGAAAGAAGTTCTTGGCTTTGGCTTAGAAGAACAAAACCACTAACTTTATATTTTAGAATGACATACTACTCAATACTCTACTCATTTAGAGAAGGCTCCAAAGTCAATCACAGCTCTGATATGGAAAGAAGCTATCCAGTTATCATCATGAAAACTATGGTGTCATCATAATAAAAAGAGGGATGTACTACAGTCGTTATAGTCCTTCCAGATGGAGAGGAAGATGACAAGACTGGTAGTAATTAAAATTGGGTTTAAGGGGGTTCATAGGGGCAGCTGTAAAGCATAACAAAGATGTATCACACCATTTCAAGAAATCTAACACACGAGTCTCAACAACTATAACACCAGCTCTCGAAAAGGTGAAAAATCAACTCACAAAAAAGAGTGTCCCAGAACAGACTAATAAGAACAACAGAGAAAACATCAACATAAAAATAAACATATCACAATGGCAGCAGTGAACACATGCCTATCAATAATTACATTGAATGTGAATGGACTGAATGCTCCAGTAAAGAGACAGTGAGTGTCATCTTGGATCAAAAGACACGACCCATCCATATGTTGTCTACAAGAAACTCACTTGAGACCTAAAGACAGGAACAAACTGAAAATTAAAGGATGGAAGAATATATATCAAGCTAACAATGAACACACAAGAGCTAGGGTGGCAATTCTAATCTCAGACAAAATCAATTTTAATGTCAAATCCACCATCGTGGACAAAGATGGACACTATTTATTGCTGAAAGGTTCAGTACGCAAGCAAGACTTAACTATATTAAATATTTATACACCTAATGTCAGAGCACCTAAATATGTTGAAGAAACACTGACTAAGCTCAAACGAGAGTTAGGTGACTCCACAATAATGGTGGGAGATTTTAACACTCCACTCTCATTACTAGACAGATCATCTAGAAAAAAGCTCAGTAAAGATACGGAAGACCCCATTGACACAATTAACCAAGTAAACCTCATTGATATATACAGAACTTTCCACCCATCAGCAGGCAACTACACCTTCTTCTCCAGTGCACATGGAACATTCTCCAGAATTGACCACACGATAGGCCATAATGCAATGCTCAACAAAATCCATACCACTGAATTACTGCAAAGCATCTTCTCAGATCATAAAGCCATAAAAGTTGAAATCAATAGCAGAAAAAACATAGATAGAAAGTGGAACTCTTGGAAACTCAACAACATCTTTCTCAAAAAAACATGGATTATAGAGGAAATCAAGGATGAATTAAAGAAATTCATAGATTCCAATGAGAACAAAAACACTTCCTACCAGAACCTACAGGATACAGCCAAAGCAGTGCTCAGAGGTGTGTTTATCTCCATAAATGCACACATCTGGAAGGAAGAAAGAAACCAAATCAAGGAACTAACTCTACAGCTTGAACAAGTAGAAAGAGAACAACAGAGGAACCTCTCAGGCACCAGAAGAAATGAGATCATAAAGATTAGAGCAGAGCTAAATGAATTAGAGAATAGAAAAACAATTGAAAAAATTGAAAAGACCAAAAGCTGGTTTTTTGAAAAGATCAACAAAATTGATAAACCACTGGCTAAACTTACTAAAGAAAAGCAGGAAAGGAAACAAATAACCCAAATTAGAAATGAGAGGGGAGTTGACACCACAGATGCAACAGAAATCAAAAATATCATAACAGAATACATGAAAGACTGTACTCTAACAAATTTGAAAACTTAGGGGAAATGGACCAATTCCTTGACGCATACCACCTACCCAAATTATCACAACGTGAAGCAGAGCAATTTAATAAACCCATCACAAAGGAAGAGATTGAAAAGGTCATCAAAACACTGCCAACCCCCAAAAGTCTGGGCCCAGATGGCTTCACTGCAGAATTCTATAAAGCATTTAGAGAAGAGTTATCCCCAATACTACTGAGACTATTTCACAGTATAGAAAGGGATGGAGTACTCCCAAACTCATTCTACGAAGCCAGCATAACCCTGATACCTAAGCCAGGGAAAGATCCAACAAAGACAGAGAACTACAGACCGATATCACTCATGAATCTAGATGCAAAAGTCTTCAACAAAATTCTTGCCAACAGAATACAACAACATATCAAGAAAATAATCCATCATGACCAAGTGGGATTCATACCAGGGATGCAAGGCTGGTTCAACATCAGGAAAATAATTAATGTGATTAACCACATAAATAACACAAAAGACAAGGATCACCTGATTTTGTCCATTGATGCCAAAAAGGCATTTGATAAAGTCCAACACCCATTCATGCTAAAAACTCTTAGCAAAATAGGCATAGATTGTAAATTCCTCAATGCAATAAGGGCCATTTATACAAAGCCAATTGCCCACATCATCCTGAATGGAGAGAGACTGAAAGACTTTCCCTTGAGATCAGGAACTAGACAAGGATGCCCATTGTCACCTCTCCTATTCAACACTGTGCTGGAAGTTCTAGCTAGAGCAATTAGACAAGATGAAGAAATAAAGGGCATCTGCATCAGCATCTGCATCGGCAAAGAGGAAGTTAAAATCTCCCTGTTCGCAGATGATATGATTGTATATGCAGAGAACCCCAAGGAATCTATAAGTAAGCTACTCAAACTGATAGAAGAGTTCAGCAAAGTCTCAGGATACAAGATAAACATAAGTAAATCAGTAGGATTCTTTTATACCAACAACGAGACTGTTAAGGAGGAAATTATCAAATCAATACCATTTACGATAGCCCTAAGAAGATAAAGTACCTAGGAATTAATCTAACCAGAGAAACAACAGACCTGTACAAAGAGAACTACAAGCCCTTACTACAAGAAACTAAGAGAGACTTAGATAAATGGAAAAACCTACCCTGCTCATGGATAGGAAGACTTAACATTGTGAAAATGTCTATTTTACCCAAAGCAATTTATTTACATAATGCAATCCCAACACAAGTTCCAGCATCATTTTTTAATGAGATGGAGAAACAAATCACCAATTTTGTTTGGAAAGGGAAGAAGCCCCGGATAAGTAAGGTACTACTAAAGAAGAAGAACACACTGAGAGGCCTCTCATTACCTGACCTTAGAACATACTACACTGCCACAGTGGTCAAAACAGCCTGGTACTGGTACAACAACAGACAGATCAATCAGTGGAACAGAATTGAGACCCCAGAGATGACACCATCTGCCTATGAACAGTTGATATTCGACAAAGGCCCTAAGACATTAAACTGGAGTAAAAACAGTATCTTCAACAAGTGGTGCTGGCAAAATTGGTTATCCATCTGCAATAAACTGAATCAAGATCCATATCTTACACCTTATACAAAAACCAACTCCAACTGGATAAAAGACCTAAATATCAAACCTAAAACGATAAAGCTCATCCATGAAAAGGTAGGAACAACAATGGAAGTTTTAATACACAATAAGGACAGACTCCAAAATCTGTCAAAGAAACCTCAATCAACAGAAGAGAAAATAGATAAATGGGAACTATTAAGAATCAAACACTTTTGCTCATCCAAAGACTTTATTAATAGAATTAAAAGAACACCCACAGAATGGGAAAAAATATTTGGCAACTCTATGTCAGACCGACGCCTGATCCCCATAATCTGTAAGATACTACAAAATATCAATAAGAAGAAGATACACCATCCAATTAAGTGATGGGCAAAGGAGATGGACAGACACTTCACTAAAGAGGAGATCCAGGCAGCCAAAAAACACATGCGGACATGTTCACGATCTTTAGTTATTAAAGAAATTCAAATCAAGACAACAATGAGATACCATCTCACCCCAACAAGATTGGCCAATATCCAGAAAACACAAAAGAACAATTGCTGGAGAGGCTGTGGAGAAAGGGGAACCCTCCTACACTGTTGGTGGGGTTGCAAAATGGTCCAGCCTCTTTGGAAGGCAATCTGGCGCTTCCTTAAAAAAACGGATATCGATATACCATTTGACCCAGTAATTCCACTACTTGGAATATATCCTACAGAATCAAGGTCTTTCACACCAATGGACACATGCACCAGAATGTTTATCGCAGCACAGTCCACGATAGCAAAAAGATGGAATCAACTCAGATGCCCATCAATAGAAGAATGGATAGGTAAACTATGGTACATATACTCAATGGAGCACTATGCAATGATAAAGAATAACGATGATTCCAGGAAACATCTCCTAACCTGGTTTCAACTGGAAGACATTATGTTGAGTGAAAGTTGCCAGCGACAAAGGGACAAATACTGTATGAGACCTCTATGATAAGATCTCAAAAACAGACTTGTGTATAGAAGACTCTTTGACAGCTGCAAGGGAGGGGAGGGGGGGAGGGTTTAGTTTAGATAGTTACTAGAAATCTAGTTGGGAGAAAGCGGTGATAGCACACATTAGAAACAAGAACAACATTAAGTGGACTTCAGCATAACTTGAGTACTCCTTCCATCTTAACGCAATACTGCAAGGATAGAGTAGCTGGGGCGGGGGGCGGGGGACCATGCTTTTAGGCAAATTCCAGGCCAGTTGGCACAACTAAGAGAGCTCTCTGCACCCCACATTGGTGAGTGGCGTCTGGGGTCTTAAAAGCTGCCAAGCTGCCATCTGAGGACACAGCAAATGGTCCCAACTCAGCGGAACGGATGCTCACTGAGGACCAACATGACATGTGGTAAAGACAACCGAGAAGACAGAGAGACCCACAAGAGTGGGTGCCTACATCGACTTGGGACCAGAAGAACCGGATGGTGCCCGGCCAACACCAGTGATAGCCACGATGGAGCTCACAGAGAGGAGTCTCACTGGCAACACAAGAATAAAAACGGGTGCATCATGAGATCTCCACTAAAAGACCTCAATTGATGGTCCAGCGGTTTTGGGGTTCCTCTGAGAGCATGGCCCCCGGCCCTGATGCTGCCCATTCCCATAAATTATAACAAAGTTCCACTCTTCAGACAGGAATGGATTGGACTTGGCAATGCAGAGTGACCATATATTGGAAACACTTTATGGTTCTATATATCTGTAGGATATCATCTTGCTGACCTCTGGCTGGAGGAAGGGGAGTGGACGGAGAGGAGGGGAAAGGAGGCTGTTGGGAGGATGAGACATGTATGGAGCAGAGAGGAATAATGTGCAGTCACCGGACAGGGAGAGCAGTGGAAGCTGCATATAGGTAGGCATGTAAATTTATACGTGAATGTACATTTTCACTCAGTTATGTTAAACAAAAAAAGAAAAAAAATGTTATTTTGTTCATCAATGCCTTTCATTACCCTGCTCTCCTTTAGAGGGAGAACCTTGTGCTCCTCTCTGCTGGGTAAACCCTGCCTCTCTTTCCAGAGCGACTCTGACCTGTGTCCCACTGTCATACGAAAGTTTCCCATTGACATGTGCCAACCACTCCTCCAAGAGAATGTAAAGTCCAGAGAAATTTGGAAGATAAGTTTGAGGGTTAAAAAATTTTTTTTTTGATTATGAGGTGAAGAATAATGACTTACTTCTTAAGCACCTAGACTTGAGCATTTTTGAATACTTGAAAGAACAATGATCGGCACATTTCTCCTAAGACAGGAGACAGAAACCAATTCTAAGAGTTCTGAGGGCTTCCCAGAAGGGGATGTGAAGGGTCACACTGGTAATGATTAGAGAGCACACAGGAGCAGGTTAGTGAGAAAGGGCAAGTTAAGCTACCTCCAGGTGTGGGGTCTCCTGGGTCAGCACCTTGAACACAGCAGGAGAAGTAGGCTGTATTGTGTCAGCAAAGTCTTCCCATCCTCTTATTTCCACAAAAATGATTCTCATTCCTCCTGACCCTGGAGATCATATCAGGCCCCAAGCTCTTGAAGCCCAAAGAGTTTACACTTTTATAAACTGGATGTGAAAAAGGGATCTAGGACCTCTCTGTCCCTGTCTCTAGAACTCCAAATAAAGATGTTTTGGCTACAGCCTCCAATAGCTCTCCACTTTTCTGTGCCTGTGAAGAAACAGAAATGAGGCACATGTCTTCCATAGCACTTTTGTCCTGCAGAAGTGCCTTTCTGCAGTCTCATTCCTTTGGCAAAACCGTGGCTGTCCATCAGTATGTACCTAGTTCAGACGCTTGGAAGCACATTTGTCAGGGACTTCCACCCATATCAGAATGAGGTTATCAAAGTCTTTACAGATGGAATGCCTTGGAGAAAAGCTGAGTCTGGTATGAAGAAACTTTCCCAGAACAGGGTCTGATGGGTGATATGAGTCTGAATGGGAATGACAAGCGATGTGTATACGTGTGCATAAGAGGGTGTATGTGGCCTGTTGTTGTCATCCTGGAATCCCATGGAGGTCCCCCAACCAAGAATGACCACAGAGATTTCTGAAGAGCTGAAACCTCAAAGACCAGATTCTCTCATTTATGTGTTAAGCTCATTCTCAAGCTGCCTGAGCCTTGAGATATGATCAATTCATGGGTCACTCATCTGGCCAGGAGTGACTATCCAATGGTAACACTTACATATGCAGCCTGATATTTTCTGCCTCAGTGATTCAATTCTTTTCTATTTGCTTTTATTTGTCGTTATGGCCACCTATGAATAGTTGGATCTGTGAATACAAGCAATGCAGCCAACCACACTGGTATTTTCCTCCCAACTTTGTTTAGTTTCCAAGATCAGCTTTGTTGTTTTCTTTTTCATGTTTTCAAACCAGAATATCATGTCCTGGCACAGCATGATTCAGTGGATGGATTTCCTGAGGAGTCTTCTCTGTCTCAGGTTCACTCTAGTTTCCCATGGTAAAAAATGTGTAAATAGAGTCTCCAGCCCTAAAGCAGAAGGAGCTATGGTCCAGCAGTTGAATTCTTATCTTCCATTTGGGAGATCCAGGTTCCATTCCTGGTCAAACATCTCACATCTCATGTGCACTGCCTGCCTGCCTTTCTGTCACTCAGTGAAGGTTCAGGTGTTGCTGTGATGCTGAACACGTTTCAGTGGAGCTTCTAGACTAAGGTAAACTAAGACGAAAGATCTGATGACCCACTTCCAAACAGCCAGTGAAAACTCCAAGGATTACGGCAGTCCCGCCTGCCACCTATTTTATGGACGGTGAGGGACCAGATAGCGTTTCATTCTATTGTACGTAGGTTTGCCAGGAGTTGGGTCAGCTGGATGGTGACTAACAACAACAGCCATTGAGCAGGAAGATAGCACATCAGGAAATTTAGAAGAATTGGGACTCATTCTTCGTAAGTACAAAGAGAAGGGAAGTATGAGCTCCATTAGCACATGGGGTCTCTGCTCTAGGTCCCTGACCTACCTCTCTAAATTTTCTCTAAGGCTTATAGCACAGGTCTGCTGAGAGAGAGAGAGACATCTGTGAAGTGCACTGAATCTAGAGCCAGAACTTCTGGGTTGAAATGCAAATTCCACATATGCTAATTCTAAGGCCCAAACAAGTTGCTTCTTCCTTGAGTTTCAATTGCCTTCCTCTAACATGAAGCATCTTATCATTCCCTGCCAATCTAGCATACCCAAGCCAAACACCAAGCCCAGTGCCATTGAGTCTATTCCAACTCATAACAAGTTTGAAAATCAAATGAGGTAATATATGCAGATGCATTTCAGTGTGCAAACTCCTGTAACATAAATAAATACATATATGTGTATTTCTGCTCACACACACTCACTTGTGTGTATTAACAATTACAGAATATCTTTCAGAGATGCCACACTGATTTGTCCTGTGTCTTTGCTGTTGCCATTTTCCCCATCTGGGATACTCTTGCCATGTCTGACCATTCCTTACGTATTAATTTAAACTCTCAAGGATCATCTAGACTTCTCTGGTCTTCTTTGCTTCTTTCGGAAGCATTTCTGGATTGCTTTGCCAGTGTTGCCTCTTTTCTCTGAATGTGAGCACTGTGATAAGAGAGAATGGCTTCAGGTCGGGCTGTCTCCTGAAATTGTGAGTTATTTTAATTAAATGTGTTTTGATGAAAAGTGAAGCAGGACAGTGCTATTGAAACATTTAGGAGGTACTGTATTTCTACACAATGCCCTGACATGTCCTGGGGTAGGAGATTATGTGCAGAAAGAGGACAAAGACAAAAGGTTACTTGTTGGGTTAAGATGAAGATGGTGATGGATTTCTAAAAAACAAAACAACCAAGCTGACTCTGACTCAGGTCAGCCCCACATGTCTCAGACTACAGCTGTGCTCTGTGGTTTTCAGTGGCTGATTTTTCAGAAGGAGATCTCTAGCCCTTTCTTCTGAGGTGTACTGGGATGGACTCAGACCTCCAAGCTTTTGGCTAGCAGCTGGTCTTGTTAACTCTTAGCAAGATAAAGGGATTCCTCTATAAAGGATGGCAGACAATAAGGCAGGGGCTGCTGGCATCCCCACCCTTTTCATCAAAACACATTTAAGTTCTGACGAGGGGTGGCACCCACTATGCAGGTGGGACTGATTTCTACCCTCCCTCTAGAGGAAAGCAGTGGCAGATTGGAAGCCCAAAGCTGCCACAGCAAGTCAGGGTATTTTGAAAAGTGTCTCTTGACAGTTTAAGAGAAGAAAAGGCAGAAGAAAGGGGAGCACCTATCAAACCCTGTTTTTTGTGTTGCAGAGTCCACAAACCACAGTAGGAAGCCTCAGTCCTCGGGACAGAGGAGTGAGGGAGGAAAATATGTGGCGATGCCTCGTTTCCTTGGGGATCATGATTCTCCAGGATAAAGAGACTCACTGCATCTGGGCAAGAGGGCATCAGAGAGCAGAGTAAGGACTGAAGGTGGGGGTTTTGTCTGGAGCTCACCTATGTTAGACCTGTTATTCATCCTCTAACTTGTCTCTTAAGCAAATATAGCCCTAGAATCTTCTCTAGAGAGTCTCTGTATGTTGATCTTGTCTTCTCAAGCAGATTGTAACCAGAAATGCGTGGTAAAATACTTCTCTTACAGTCTATAGCCCTAGCACGTCATAGGAATCCCTCTGGCCATGCCCATCGGACTGAAATTCAGGCAGGAAGATCAATAATAACATATGGCACATATGCAAGCCAGGCATTGCCATAAGTGTTTTACACATGTTACTCTATCTGATCCTCATAAGAGTCTATCAGGTAAATACCACTTAGTCCCATTTTAGAGATGGATGCTAAGGCAAAGAGAGGTTGAGTAACTTGGTTAAGGTCACACATCTAAAGAGCAGTAAAGCAGGAGTTTGAACCCAGGCAGTCTGGCTGTAGCATCCAGGCTCTTAATCACTGTGTGTGTGTGTGTGTCTGTCTGTAGAAGTTAGGATAGTGAAAGAGTGTCTAGTTGGGCAAAGGGTCTGCATTAGCTGAGGGAGGTAAGTTAGGAATGGCTGGAAGAACAGAATCCCTAAAAGGGAGAAATACTAATGGGCCTTGAGGAAAATCTGTTTTCAAGGGGTTCATCCCTATAACAGGGGCCCTGGTAGCACACTGTTTAAGTGCTTGGTTGCTAACCTAAAGGCCAGTGGTTCAAATCCACCTGATATCATACAGATTACAGTCTTGGATACCCTACTAGGTAGCTCTACTCTGTCCCGTAGGGTTGCTGTGAGTTTGAAATTGACTTGATTGTACACAACAACAACACTGCTAGCAGTTTATAGCAATTCTCACAACGGGGAATATTTTGAAAATACACCGTCACTTCATACGCTATGTATCAGCCTTGGTCTTGTACTTAAAGCTTTAGGTAATCTTTACTTTCTATGTTTTGAATTCTCTCAGAAAGTTGTTTTTGAGATTGCTTCTTTTTGTTTTTTTCCTCTTGCCTCATTTAAAATGCTTGGTGGCACAATGATTAAGAACTTAGCTATTAACCAAAAGATCAGCTGTTTGAATCTACCAGCTGCTCCTTGTAGGCCCATGGGGTCATTCTCTGTCCTATAGGGTTGCTACGAGTCAGAATCAACCTGACAAGAAGTTGTTTGATTATTGAGTTTTGAAGTGTTTTGAAAGTGGGCTGTACTAGTAGCAGAGAGGGAGGGAACCTGAACAGCGTGACTCCTGTGACACCACTGTCAGCTTCCTTACCATGGAAGTGATTGTGTATACTAGTGGTGCAATGGTGAAGCACTCGGCTGTGAACCAGAAGGTTGGTAGTTTGAGCCCACCCAGGGAGAAAGACCTAGTAAGCTGCTCCTGTAAAGACTACAGCTTAGTAAACCCTGTGGGACCCTTCCTCTCTGTTACTCTGGGTCAAAATTAGCTCAACAGCACCTAACAATAACAACAACTCAAACAGCTGTGAGGACTGTGAGATTAGAGTGTGCTCTGTTCTTGTAACTCCCATAGCTCTGTAGGGTCTTGTATACAGTTGACATTTGAGTAACATGTGTTTGTTAACTACAGACCCATGACTAAGAAGAAATAACCTCTCTGTGGAGTACTGTTTTATTGGTTCGGTTCATGTGCAACTCTTAGAACAGGAAGAGGGACCAGTGTGGGTGGGTTTTAAACTGGGCTTCTCAGCTTAAGCTTTTTGTGGAATTTTCCTCATTGAGCATGAATGCCATTTCGAGAAAACAAATGTTCTTTTGTCCTATTGCGTTCGTTATCAGACATCCTATCACTTGAAGCACTGAGTGAAGATGTGTTTTCTCAGCTATAGCGATGTCGTCTTATGGGAGAAGTTCCACGTAATAGCAGTTCAGGAAACCCAGGCATATGATTTAGAAGCAATTCAGCAGGTCAGAGACATCGTTAAATCAGAAACGTGGCAAGGGAAAAAGAGAGAAATCTGGATCAGTTAGTTATTTTCTCTACAAATCAAGGGTATGGTGAACTTTCTCACTTTCAACTACTACGACCATAAACTATGAGCAATGCTAAAAACTAATTAAACAGCTTCCCTAAATCAACAAAAAAGGGTAAATTGAATTTTAAGTAACATTTGCTCCTGTGAAATGTGCGTGGGGCAGCAGGAGGGGAGTGTGTTTCTCCTTGTTTGGGGGCCACTTTGATGCTGACTAACCTGTAAGTCAAGTCTGACTTGATCTGTGTGTCCTTATCTCAGCAGGCTGCTGTGCTGACTGAGCACTCCATTCACTGTTCCGTCATCGTCACTATCATCATCACTGTCAATACAATTCCCTTCAAGCCATTTGCCCAACTGAAATGTTTTTCTAGTTTTTTCTTATATACGCCCCGTACTTACCTTTACAGTGCTCTCACAGTCCAGTTCTTTCCTTCAGCCTACCTAACAGTTCTTCAACATTCCTAGCTCCTGATACTTCATTCAGTGTCTACACCACTTACATATGGCTTCAGGAAAGCTATTCAGTTCTTACCAGTTTCATAGTTTCCTCATGAAAATCAGGAAAGGCTAGGCTACCGTGGAACAAAAAAATACCCACATTTTAGTGGTTTAACACTAAAAAGTTTTAATTTTTTTGCTCATATAAGGTTCTTTGCAAGTGAAAGTATTTCTCTAAGCAACTGACCTCCACATGGTGACTCGAGGATCCAGTGGAATCTCTTCCATTCAGTAAGAGTATCACTGGCCACAGCGCTTTCTTGGTCTCTGTCCCAGGAAGTCCGTACATTACTGTCATATTCTCAAGCATTGCAGATCATTTCTGCTCACATTTAGCTGGCTAATTAGTTGCACACATCCTCCTACTAGCAAGGCAGTTAAAAAGTACACTTTTCCAGGTGTCTGAAATAAGAGAACTAGCCATTGGGCAACACAATATGCGTATTGCCAATCGCATTCCCAAATAGGTAGTAACTTTATTGGAGCAACTTGGATGTCTTCTGTTTCTTGGTATCTCCCATGGCGCTTTAAAATAGGTAAAATAGGTTCTCAATAAATGTTTGTTGAATGAATGACATCATCCGTTAGCCTTCAGGAAGCATTCATTTATGATAAGATTTATGTGAGACAAAGCAGCATGGAATAAAGATCAGTAAATTGAAGGTCTGGCGTGTGATAGATGATTCGTTCATTCATTCAGTGCTGTGTGTTGAGTGACTTACACCTCCCGCTCACTGTTTCAAGTGCTTATGAACAATGTTTGTCTCCTTGTCCTTCTTATATTTAAAAGAAGGAAATGGATAATAAGCAACAAATATAACCAAAAAACCCCTCAAAACTAAGAATGTGATGTGTTGTGGAAATTTTAAAAAAAAAAAAGGTCAGAGTAAGGGATATAGATTGTGAAGATTGAGGTGAAAGTCATTTTAAATAGGGTGGTCAGAGCAGGCTTCATTGAAATGACAATGGAAAAGGAGCAGCTAGATATCAGCCCAGAAACCCTGATGGCTTAGTAGTTAAACGCTATGGCTGCTAACTAAAAAGTCAGCAGTTGGAACCTTCCATATACTCCTTGGAAACTGTATGGGGTAGTTCCAGAGTTTCTATGAGTTGGAATTAACTTGATGGCAGTGGGTTTGGTTTAAATATCAACCTTGTACTTATTCGGAGGGAGAATAGCCAAGAAGAGAGAACAGTCTTGCTAAAAACCCTTTGGATGGTATGTTTGACGAATACCAAGGAGGCTGGTAGCGCTGGAGTGAGCTACTGTAAGGGGATGGTGGGGTGATTTCTGAGAGGTGATGGGGCTAGGTCATGCAGGGCTTGTTGGCCATTTATAAGACTTGAGTTTTTACTCTCAGTGAAGTGAGAGGCCATGGAAAGGTTCTGGACAGAAGTATGGCATGATCTGCATTGGAAACTGAACACAGGGAGCAAGGATGTAAGCTGGGAGATCAATTAGGATAATAGAACAATAACATAGGAGATGACTGCGCTTGGACCATGGTGCCTGCAGGACAGGTGTGTTTTTAGATACATACGGATATATGTGTATGTATATCATGAATAAGAAAACAAAACAGTTGCTGTTGAGTCAGTTCTAACATGTAATGACTCCTGGAGTCATTACATGTGTCAGAGGAGAACTGTACTAGTTTGGCTTTTCAAGGCTGTGACCTTTCTGAAGCAGACTGCCAAGTCTTTCTTCTGAGGTACCTTTGGGTGGATTTGGACAGCCAGCCTTTTGGTTAGTAGTTGAGTGATTAGTCTTTTGCAGCATCCAGGGTCTCTATGTATACACATGTTGTTAGCTGCTGTGGTGCTGTTTCTGACTCATAGTAACCTTATATATAACAGCATGAAATATTGCCTGATCCTGTATGAATGTGTACACAGGCATATGTATATATGTATATGATACTTACATGTGTGCTATGTATGGGGCAGTTCCACTCTGTACTATAGGGTTATAGCATGTCAGAATCAACTCTACAGCAACTGGTTTTTATTTTCCGTGTGTATTTCAATCAAAACAAAAATGTAGCTTTGTCTTATTTGCATGTAAAGATATATTTCTTCATCTTTATTATATACTTTTTATTTGCCTTTTCACAGAACTTTCCCAGGTATAATATCATTAAACAACAATTATAAAAATAGAAGGGGCTGGTACATTATCACTGCCATCTTATATGTCCCCTTTACAGGGACTGTCACTGGTACAGGGGCTGGATGGAGACTGTGCCTAGAGTCACTGCAGTTCAGCTTCACCAGCAATGGAAGTTTTAAGGACTGGCGTCTCCCCTACCAGGCCCACAAGCACTGACATCACAAAGTCTTACAGAAAGAAACTTAATCAACAGAGGAGTCAGAGCGGTCGTGAGATGGGTTCCACATAATCCCCACTCTCGTTGCATCCAAGCATCTCTTAATAAAACTCACAGTTGTTGCAGGGAAGGGCTACGGGGCTCCAGTCTTTCCAGCCCGCTGAGCCACCACCTGCTCCCGGCAGGGGCTGCACCGTTAATCCCCTGAGCATCGTTGCTTATTTCCCAGACTACTTTCCCCTCTAGGAAGAAAATAACCACTGGTCTATGAGCTTTGTCACAGTCTCTCTCCCATTGCATCAGTGTCAGCATTGGCTACTGCCTGTGTCAGGCTACTTGTAGCCCCGAATGTGACGACCACCCTCTCTTTGTGGGGAACTTTTCTTTGTCCTCACTAATACCCGTTTGGTCATGCTTCGCTGTCTCAGGCCTGCCAAAGTGAGCGCTGCTTCCTTTCTCTGAGCCAGACATCAGTTGATTTTTATTTTTTATTGCAATGTGATGATGGTTGCTGGTTACAAGAGACTAGGATCGGCTATGAAGGTTTTGCTATCTCTTAATTCGCCGCTAGATGCAGCTGAGAAATCCTGCATCTTTCTGGCATTGCTCCTGTTCTCTGCCTGAAGGAGCGTACTCTGTTTTGCCTCATGTGTCCCCAACAACTGTGCACTCATAGCTGGCACGGCGGGCGGGTACTCTAAGCAATGGTAATAATTCCGTCTGTCAGTGGAGGCTTACATTTTGCTGTGATGCTGAACAGGTTTCTCCAGAACTTCTAGAACTAAGATGGATTAGGAAGAAAGGCCTGGTGATCTGCTACTGAAAACGAGCCAGTGAAAACCTTAGGGATTGCAATCATCCACTCTGTGACTGATCCCAGAATTGGCACAGGACTGAGCAGGGTTTTGTGCTGTTGTGACTGGGGTTACCATGAGTCAGGGGCCAACCTGGTGGAAGCTAGCAAAAACAGATTCCAAATCCAAACCAAACCCATTGCTGCTGAGTTGATTCTGACTTACAATGACCCTCTCAGACAGAGTACAATTCTCCCATAGGGCTTCCAAGGAGCAGCTGGTGGGTTAGAACTGGTGCCATTATTTATTTATTGGTTAGCAGCCAAGCTCTTGACTGCTTCACTACCAGGCCTGCAACCACAAATTGGGGGTCCAAATATTATCTTGTGTCTGATGAATGTGTTGCATGTGCCCCCTCTATTGGCTCTTTGTCTTTGCTACTTGTGTCGATTATACTTCACTTGCCACCTCCGTCCCATCCGTTTCCTACTCTTTACTATTTTGTTCTGTGTCCTGGGGTGCTGACCCTACAAACCACAACCCCCACACTCCCTCACCCTCTTGTTTCCTGTCCAGCCGATGGGAGACACCAGCAGGATACTGGGAGTGGAGGAGGAGTGTGAGGTCAGGACGATACTTTGTTCAGCAGGGCAGGTGCATTTGTCGCTGTGTGTTTACAAATAAACCGGCAAACAAACAAACTCATTGCCACTGAGTCTATTCCAGCCAGTGGCAACTCCCTGTGTGTCATAGCAGAACTGTGCTGCACAGAGTTTTGGCAGTTCTGGCTCAGGCTCTTGCTCCACTCCTGCAGCTTCTGCCAGGTGGGCCCACTTCCAGGGCTCTAGCTCCCATGGGGTCCTGGTAACATCCTTTTCTCTCTCCCCTTTCCCTTCCAGGCAACAGCCCTTGCTGTGCTAATCCCTAGGTGCCTTAATATCTCTTGTTGGCCTCTTTAGACCTGCCTACAATCCCATCATTTAATTCTTTTTAAAACTCCAGCTTGGGTGCCTTCTCTTTCCTGCTGGTCCCTTGGTGATGCACAGTTCTCCCTGAAAACAAGGGCCAGAATCGGGTACTGCTACTGGGGCTCGGCTTACTGTCTCATCTTCTGGGATTCTGATCCTCACCCTTTCTGCTGAACAGTTTGGTTAGGTGACGTTCACCGTGGTCACACTCCTGGATGAATGTAGAGGCTGTCAGCCAAGGAAGACTTGCTGCTATTGGCTTTAGACAGTAAAACCAAACCAAACCCACCTCCATCGAGTTGATTCTGACTCATAGCACCCCATAGACAGAGTAGAACTGCCCCACACAGTTTTCAAGGAGCGCTTGGTGGATTTAAACTGCCGATCTTTTGATTAACCCCCATAGCACTTAACCAGTATGTAGCCAGGGTTTCCTGAGACAGTAAGAAGGTGGTAAAATGAGATGTGTGTTCTTGGCCTTAGGGCTGTTCACAGACTCGCTGGAGGTGTAAGAAATCACGTACTATCAAAACAATATTAATAATCATAAAAAAACATTAGTTATTATCCATTGAGCTCCTAATATGTGCCAGGCATTGTAGCATGTAGTAGACTGTACATAAATTATCTCCAATTCTAATAATAGCCTTGCAATGTCAGTATTATGGCCTCCATTTCACAGACATGAAGCTGAAGCCCTAAACTCCAAGTAACTTGCAAAGGAGCTGGGATATAAACCAGGTGTCTCTGGCTCCACACCTTGCTTGTTCTTCAGATATGCCACACTGACCCACGGAACAGAAAATCATACAGGCTAATGTCTATGATCCAGGGCCAGAACAAAATGCAGTTCAAGCTCTGTGTGTGATCGAAGGTCAGAGCAGGGGAAGAGTAGTGTGGGCTGGAAGTTACATGAGATGTTTTATTAAGGAAGTTAGATTTGACCTGGACCTTGAGATAAAGAAATTAGTGGAGAAAGCCAAAGGAATCTAAGAAGCAAGGGTGATTTCACTGATGCTTGAAAGCCTGTTGTGATTGCTGTTACCTTCAGGGTAGAGTCCAAATTCCTTGGCATGGCATAGAGGGTCATTATGGACCTGCTTCCTGCTCCCTTCTGGTCATACTTCTCACCTCCTGCAAATTTCCCAGCATCATCTCATGACCTAGCCATATCCAGGAATTTTCCATCCTCATAGATATGCCATGCTTTTTTTTCTTATACCAGGCACCCTTGCCATTTCTCCTTCCTTCTGCAACTGACTTGTTTAGAGCATTTGTCTTTTAAGACTCAGCCCTAAGATCCCCACCTCTTTCCCATAGTAGAAAGAAATAATCCTTTCTCTGTGTGCTCTCAAATGAAAAACCAAATCCATTGCCATCTAGTCAATTCTGATTCATAGCAACCCTACAGGACCAAGTAAAACTACCCCAGCTGATGGATTTGAACTGCCGACTTTTTGGTTAGCAGCTGAACTTCTCACCACTGCATCACCATGGATCCAGGGGTCCTCATATGAAAAAAACCAACCCAAACCATACACCCCCCAACAAAATATTATTTGTTTGTTTCCTTGCCTATTTACTAAGCTGTGAGCAAGAACCACATTCATCTTTGTATCATTTTAGTGCCTCCTACAGTGGAAACTTGGTGACCTTGTGGTTGAGTGCTATAGCTTCCAAACAAAAGGTCAGTAGTTTCAATCCACCAGGTACAGACAGACTTAACAGCAATGCATCTGGTTTTACAGTGGTTAGCACAGTGCTTGGTACATAGCAGAAAGTTCATGTGCATTTGTTAACCAGTAAATGAATGAGTGGCTAAACAGATGAACGTACAAGTGTAAAGAGAAAAGCTCACTCATGCCTGTCCAGTGGTTTCTTGGAGTGAGTGCTGTGGCCAAGCACATCCATTTGACTCAAGATGTTCATTGAACACACACATTTAGGGTCTCACTACACACTTGGTGGAGGAGACTCACTGGCGCCGAACATCCCTGGAATTTGCATATTTGATGTGTCTCCCCCCATGAACATCTGAAGGACTTTAAAAATTGGAAACAACTGCTTTGGAAAACACAACAGAAGAGTGTACAGTCCTTGCCCTCAAAAAGTGACCAAAGTGAATCAATCAACTGATGACTAAATGATGTAATCTTGAAGATAACTGCCCTAGCCGGGAGGGTAAAGAAAGGTGCTGTCTCCCTGCCTTACCTACTACTTTCACGCTCACTCTTTCTTCATTCCATCACTCACTAAGCCTGTTTTTCCCAACACTTTTTAGAGGAGCATATTTTAATACGTTGTCATGTGAAGTGTGGGAAGAAGGAATTACCTCCACCCCCTCTCCATGGACTCGGCTCCTCCTGTCTCACCATATCTGAACAGAAATGCATGTTCTTGTAAGGCCAACTGTTTTATTTAAATCCTATTTTATTTTGCAAGGGTCTCAGCTGGATTAGAGTATGTAAGCTCTGTTGAGCAAGGAGACACAGAAACCTTATCCAAAATCAAGGGAAAACAAAGTGCAACACTGATTTGTTTGGATCTACCTGAAGCATATCAATAGATTCCCTTAGGCAAATCATGGATCCTCTGGGTGTCACACCTGGCCCCTTTAAAATGTACCAGGGGAAGAGGATTATCAAATTAGTAGTATGTACCTTCCTCATAGGGTCAATATGAGAATCAAATGGAATAAAAGTTGTGAAAACACCTATGAATCTTAAAATGCCACAATACAAAAATGGACCGCCAAGGCTTGAAGCGTCTTTTGACTTTCTGATTGTTAGATTCCATAACCGATTTTTTTCTTCCAAGTGTGACACAAATCTTTGTTATAGATGATAGAGAAATATTTGCTGTCTAAGAAAGGATTGCAAAGGGTCCATGTGTTGACATGAATGTTAAGAGTAAGAGGAGTCTACCCTACTTACCATTTTCTCAGGGTTTCTCCTTTAGAACTGGTCCATTACATGTCCTTGTGTGCTTTTTCTTCCCTCCTTTAGAGCTAAGTCAGCCTCAGTGAGTCTTAGAATCTTCTCTGAAAGTGATTTTTAACACATAAATTTCTAGCTGAAAGATATCCAGTGGAGATCTATCCCAAAAGTACATCCATCTCCCTCTCATACTTTAGCTCCTACTGGTTTCTAAATCCAGTTCTTCACTATAGCCAAACTACTTGCTTGCTCTGGCATTTGGGTGGGTGCATTACCTATTATAGTTAGTACAGGCCAGCATATGGTAGTCAATGCTCAATAGAATTCCTTGCAGGTAGAGTATACCCTTTTACTTGGCTCAAATCGTTCCTTTGGACTGAATTCTTAGTGTTGTTGTTTGTCATGGAGTTGGTTCTCACTCATGGAGAACCCATTTGTACAGAGTAGAACGTCTCCTTAGGGTTTTTGGCCATATAATCTTGCAAAGCAGATTGTCGGGCCTGTCTTCTGAGGCACCTCTGAGTGGGTTTGGACTGCCAATCTTTCAGTTAGTAGTGAAGCAAGTGTCTCCTAGGGACTTTCTGAATTTTCGGTAGCCCTTTGTGATCTTTAGTCCAGCCCAAATTAGCTACCTCTGAGGAACCAGTCACAGTTCTGCTTCAGGTCAACGAAAGTCAGGTATATTTTATTGTGTATCTTGGTAAGCCCCCGTCCTTGCTCTTCTTCCTCTTCTCTGCTGGCCTCACACACTGAGCAAGGCCTGATTTTATTTCAGTAAACTTGGGTAACAATAGATATGATTGTCAGCCTCCCTGGGGCTGGCCAGGTTTTTATGAAATTAGACATATTTGTCTTGATGTTTAGGAGCGAGCATGAAATTCAAATCTGTGTGTTGGCATTCCACGGGCTGGGCCTTTAATATTCAATGACATAACTTCATTGCGGTTTTGACAACACTATATAGAAGTTGTGCTTACCATTGAAAATTAAAGCCACTGAAAGCGTTGACAACAGCAAAATTGTGAATGCTTCCTGGCTCCTGAGGTGATTGCTATTCCAGTTTGTCTAGAAGTGCTTATTGTGTTTGTAATACCGTCAGTTCCACTTAAAGACGACTTGAAGTCGATGCTGTGCAGGTTAGTGCCAAAGAAATCTCCGTGTTGCTTCCTCTTCCC
Organism: Heterohyrax brucei; assembly: GCA_028571685.1. NCBI lineage: Eukaryota > Metazoa > Chordata > Mammalia > Hyracoidea > Procaviidae > Heterohyrax > Heterohyrax brucei. The sequence goes on from CM053152.1 coordinate 47,531,434, forward strand.
TCTCCTCCGTCTCCTCCCACACAGTTTTTCTATGAAGAATCTATTTACACTTGGCTATATAGCCCCCAGAATTTCTTCAACTTCTGAGGCAAAGGATTGCATTTCTCTTTCAAGTTCTCAAGTTAACTGTTCTTTCCTTTGTCCTTTTGTTCATTTTCCTTTTCTTCTTTTTCTCCAACAAAAGTATCAAGGAAATTGAGTGTCGGTGATTTACTGCACAAGTCTTCTATGACGGTGAAGCACCTTCTCTTGTGTGTAAAGCAGATCTTGCTTTGGGAGTGAGGAGGAATGACATGGATTGATACAACAGCTGCAACAATAGACTCAAACACCAATAGTCATGAAGATGGCACAGAACTGGGCAACGATTCATTCTGTTATGCACAGGGTTGTCAATAGTTGGAGCTGACTAGGGGACAAGTAACAACAATAAAGAGTCCTTTGAAAATAAAGCTAAGAGTAGGGCAAGACTGTTCTGTTAACTATGATTTGAGGATGAGTCCTTATAATGTTGAAAATGATAGAAAAAAGAAATCTAAAAAATAATTATTTAAAAACGGCCCTGGTGGTGGTGGTGATTGTGTTGAAACCTATGAAGTGAGTTTGTTTTGACAGCCTTTTTCTTAGACTGGTTGCAGCACTTGGTCTTTGGAAGTGGTCTTTCCTCTGCCATAAGCTGAATGAGGTGGTTTTATCAGAAAATCTTTTATACAAGCCTTTCATCCATGAGTCAGATCCAACTCGACGGCACTTGGCTTGGCTTCATCCTTAAGCAAGCTGAGACCCTTGGAAGGTAAAACTAAGGTGCAAATAGAAGAACTCGGTCGACTGTTTGACATATTGTAAATAGTGATCCTCAAATGATGGAAAGGCTACATTTTCAGGAAGAGTTCAGCATGACATAGGGGCACTGTGGGTACCCATACTACCTGTCTTGGGCATCTAGCTGGGGAGGTATCTTTCAGGCTCTAGTCTGCTTTCTTCAACAAATTTCTGCTTGCAATTCACTTCCTTCAAACCTGTTGAACAAAAGATTTCTTACAATGGGCCATGAACATTCCTTTCTGTTTCCAAACAGCCATCTTTGGAATTTGGGGATTAAGCCACATTGCCAGGACAGAGTCACTTGGTGGTGTTTCGAATGCTGAAGTACCAGAATGCCACCATCTGAACTGTGCACTTTTCCTGCGTACTCACAATTGCCGATGGTTGGAGTAGTCTTTTCCGGTCCTTGAATTTTCAGGAAGACTGTGCTGCTAAGTGGAGCCTTGTACTCAGAAAGCTTTCTGAGGAGGCCCTGGCACATGGAGATACTGAGTGTGCAACTCTTAATAGGTTACTGGTGTCAAAAGGAGTCCTATGAATTAAGAAACGTGACTGGATTTTATAATTTTCTCATGTATTTGGACTAGAGAATTTTTTGTTTGTTTGCCCTTTGCTAGGTTTCCTAGTCAGCTCACATCCTGGATCGTCTATTCATCTTAAATGTCTACACAGATTTTGGTCTGATTGGCTATACATTCTGGGATCACACACAAAACAGACACATGGTGGTCTCTTGAGAGGATTATAGGCCTGGGGTGAAAATTGTTGACCATTTCCCAAATTTCCAGTATCAAATTCTTTCTCTAGTATCTAACTTATTTCATCATTAGAGCCACTTTTTTTTTTTTTTAAATTTTTAAAAATTGGATGTTTGTCCACAATTTTAAAACTAGACATTGATATTTTGAACTGGGACAACTTGGACATGATTAAAATGTAACTTTACTTTGTTTAATGGAAACCTTGGTGGCATAGTGGTTAAGTGCTACAACTGCTGACCAAAAGGTCAGCAGTTCAGATCCACTAGGTGCTCCTTGGAAACTCTGTGATGTAGTTCTGCTCTGTTCCATGTAGCTGCTATGAGTTGGAATTGACTCGGTAGCAGTTGGTTTGATTTTTTTGGTTGAACCTTGTTTAAACTTATTTTGTAGGAGTGAGTGATTTTCCCTATGTTGATGCTAGTTCCACATTTAGGTATTAGACAAACCTGTAACCATTGTGTGGATGACACACACAGCCTAGAGCCAAGGAATAGCAAATCTAGTCTCCTGGAATTGTCAAAACTCTGAGTGGGCTTAGAATGCCTGCCTGGACTTGGACTGCTTCAGCTGGAGGCCTGGAGTAGGAAAAGGGATAAGGGTCTTTTTTTTCTTGGTCTGTTTCTCAATGTCCCAGATTCCTCACTCACCTCCTCTGCTACTTGTTCACTAGTTACTGTAAAGGTCCTTCCCAGAGTAGAAGCATAGAATGAAGAGGTGAATGTAGGAGGTAACACCTGCCTGGCTGGGTGACTTCCTGATCGCTAGTCTTGGCCAGTGATTAGAGTGATATTTATCCTTGAGGGCCTTACCTGAAACCTTCAAAGATTTCTTGCTGGATTCTCTACTGAGTTTTCCATGGCCTATGTATGACCCTAGTCTACCTAGTCTAATCCAGGTGGGCACTTGTGACATCTTTTGCTCTAGGAATACAGAAGTACCCCTCCAGTCTTCTTCTGCTGAAGACCTCATCTTTCATTGCCTAGAACCAAGAAGGCCTCACATATCCTTTCTTTACCTGGTCCACACCTTGTTCATGCAGACAATTCATGCTTCTCTTGCTCTGCCCTAGGAGTGAAGACCAATCACAGGAAAGCTGCACTTAGCACTGGAGTAATTGGACAACTCTGCCTTTACTCTGTGGATTTCCAAGTGGGGATCAGATTCTGGGTTCTAGTCTCCTTTAACTGTTCTCAGGTGTGAATTGGATAGTGATCTACTGTGTTTTTTATTGTGATTAAGTGAAATTATACAATCCAAATCAATATTGCACACTTTCCTATCTGCAGCTCCATATGCTCTCCTTACCCAGTGACAGCTCTTTCCTCCTTTTTGCTTTATACTTCCTATATCCTCTTAATAAGCACCTGTCCACTCCTCTCCACCCTCTTGTCTCCCATCCAGAAAGAAGCCAGTAGGATAGCCTCCTATAAGCATATAAAACCATAAAGTACACAGACCATAGGCTCACACTGTATCACTGAGACCAGTCTATTCTTGTCTAAAGAGTTGACCTGAGTACTGGTTTATAGTTAGGGCCAGCAGCAGGTCTAGGGGCCATGTTCCCAGAGGACCCTCTAGGCTGTTGGACCCTCAATTCTGGTCTTTTAGTAGAGTTCTAGAACTGCACACCTCTTTTTCTTGTGTTGCCTCAGGGATTCTACATTGCGTCTCCTATCACAGCTGCCTTTGGTGGTGGCTGGGTACCATCTGGTTCTTCTGGTCTCATGTTGATATAGTCTCTCAATCACACGAGTCTTTCTGTCTCCTGGGCTTGTTTTTCCTCTTGTCTTTGATGTTCTTGGTCATCATCTGTTCCAGATGGATTGGGACCATTTGTTGTACCTCAGATGGCAGCTTGCTAGCTTTTAAGACCCTAGATGCCGCTCACCAGTATGGGGTGCAGAAGACTCTCCTAGCAAAAGACTAGCTATGCCAATTTATCTCGGTGTCTCCCAAAAACATGGTCCCCAGGCCCCTATCCTGCTACTCTATGCTTTAATATATTAGGCTGAGTTTAGAAAACCTTTCAATTTATGGTGTAGTCAAATTGTGCTGATCTGCTTTCTACTGCGTGCTCTCATTCTCTTCTCTTCATCTAATGAAATTCCCATTGAGTATCTAATCTATGACCAACCATCTCCCTCCCTCGCCATCCTTTTAGCCATCAAAATAGCCCTTGTAGTCTATTTTTAAGTCCTTATAGCAGAGGTTTCATACAATACTTGTCCTTTTGTTGCCGACTGATTTCACTTAGCATAATGTCTTCTAGTTGAAATCAGGTTGTGAGATGCTTCCTAAAATCATCATTGTTCTTTGTCATTGCATAGTGTTCCATTGTGTATATGTACCATAGTTTGATTTTCTGTTCATCTGTTGATGGGCATGTAGGTTGATTCCATCTTTTTACTATTGTAGACAGCACTGCAGTAAACGTTCATGTGCATGTATCTGTTCATGTGACTGCCTTTATTTCTGTAGGATATGTTCCAAGAAGTGGGATTGTTGGATCATATGATATTTTGATTTCTAGCTTTTTAAAGAAGTGCCAAATTGCTTTCCAAAAAGGTTGTGCCATTTTGCATTCCTGCCAGAAGTGTAAGAGGGTTCCCATCTCTCCACAGCCTCTCCAGCGTTTGTTGTTTTGTGTTTTTTGGATTATTGCCAATCTTGTTAGGGTTATGTCTTTTAATTGTAAAAATACGTTTCAAATTTCTGCATGTGGGCATATTAGAGAATGACTCATTATGCCTAGGGAGCGAGGATAACACCTTTTCAACTCTCACCAAATTCTTGACTTAGCTGAAGAGTTAAAGCTTTGTAGAACATGCTTAACTTATTTTTCTTTGTAAATTCTACATAAATTAGGAGAGTTGAAAATGAAACAGTAGAGTCCTAGTCTAGCATTATTCTGCTTACAAGAACTTTACAGTCTAGGTGACAGGCCAAAAAATTAAATAAATAAATAAAATAAGGAAAAGGATTGAAAGCATTGAAAGAAATGTAAATCATGTCACACAAGTTGCAACACAATCATAGACAACACTATGGCACAAGTTATGGTTTGACTGGGTGGTGGGAAGGGGAAAGTAGTATGAGGTTGGATGTGTGCACATCCAAAGCAGTCAGTTTTAGCCTTGTTGGACTGTATTGCTTTTCTACTTAAAATTTGAGATACAAACACTCTGAGATGATGGGCCAAGCTTCCAGGATTCTTCTGGCTGAGAATGACTGGCTGAGAAAATGCACACAGGATCCAGATAGCTTCTGATGATAATGAAACGTAACACTTATATTAAGCATTAGATGCATGTAAGCCTTGTCCTATTAACCTAGATGTACTTCTGGCCAATTCCTGAGGCTTCCAGAGGTACTCAAATCATGGGAGAAGATGTAAATTTGGATCAAAAACTCCTGTTTTGCAAGATTTAGAGATCTGATTGTTCATTCACTTTACACACATGTACAGACACACATATATGTGAATGTACATATATGTTGCTGTTAGTTGCCATCAAGTGAGTTCCAACTCATCGTCACTCCACGTACAACAGAATGAGACACTGCCCAGTCCTGAGCCATCCTCACAATTGTTACATTTGAGTCAATCACTGCAGCCACTGTGTCAGTTCATCTTGTTGAGGGCCTTCCTGTTTTTCACTGACCCTCCGCTTTACCAAGCATGATGTCCTTTTCTAGGGGCTGGTCTCTACTGAGAACATGTCCAAGGTATGTGCAATGAAATTTCTCCCCCTTTGCTTCTAAGAAGCATTCTGGCTGTACTTCTTCAAGACACCCTAGTGCTCCATGGTATGTTCGGGTTATTTGGCGATACCATAAATACCATGGATCAGTGTTCCTTACTTACTGTCCAGCTTTCAGATGCATATGAGGAGACTGAAAATATCACAGCTCGTGTCAGTGGCAACTTAGTCCTCCAAGTTTGACATCTTTGCTTGTCAACACTTCGGAGATGTCTTTTGCAACAGATACTCAAAATGCAGTACATTGATTTCTGGATTCCTGTTTTCACAGGAGTTGATTGTGGATCCACATAAACTGAAATCCTTGACAAATTCTATCTTTTCTCCAATTATCACGATGTTATGTGTATAAATATGTGTGTATGTATATTTTATACACATGTATACATGTATATGTACATACATACATATATAAAAAAACAAACCCCGTGCTTGAGTCAGGTCCAACTCATAGCAACCCTAGAGGCTAGAGTAGAACAGCCCCATAGAGTTTCCAAGGAGTGTCTGGCAGATTTGAACCGCTGACCTTTTGGTTAGCAAATGTAGTTCTTAACCTACTATGCCACCAGAGTTTCTATATATATGTATATACATATATATGTATATACATATGTAGGAGACCCTGGTGGTGTAGTGGTTAAGAACTATGGCTGCTAACCAAAAGGTTGGCAGTTCAAATCCACCAGGCATTCCTTGGAAACTCTATGCAGCAGGTCTACTCTGACATCTAGAGTCACTATGAGTTGGACTCAACTCAATGGCAGTGGGGTGGGTTTATAGATATATATATATGTATCTATATTTATGTATATGCACATATATGTATGTATATGTATATTTATGTATATATATATGTATGTATATATATAAAACCGAATCCACTACTGTTGGGTTGATTCCTACTCATAGCAACCCTACAGACAGTAGAACTGCCCCACAGATTTTCCAAGGAGCACCTGGCAGATTTGTACTGTTGATCTTCTGGTTAGCAGCTGTAGCATTTACCCATTATGCCACCAGGGTTTCTATACATGTATGTCTGTGTATAGTACGTATACACGTATACGTATATGTGTATATATATGTGATGGTTAAATGCTTGCACCTAAGTAGAAAGTTGAAAGTTTGAACCCCTTAGAACAGTTCCACAGGAGAAAGGTCTGGTGATCTGCTCCTGGGATCTGGTGCAGTTCTACCCTGTCACATGGGGTCACCATGAGTTGAAGTCAACTTCATGGTACCTACAACAATATCACATACTGTATTATTTAAGATCTATTTTGAGCACTGTGAGAGACAATGAAGTCTCTCCAGTAGCCTTAGAGATGAGAGGCGCATACCAAATAACTACACTGCTGGAAACAGTATAAAAAGATTAGCTGAGTATGAGTACATGGACACAGCAGCAGAGGAGGAATGCCTGCTTGTTGCCAAAGTCCAGGAAAAGTTCACAGGAAGATGGGAATTGTGTGTCATCTCAGACTTTACCATCCCACCAAGTGATAGCTTTCTGGCTGTATTCAGTGTGACCTCTGGGCTTCCTGAATGCACAGTTATCAACTGTATGCAATACTGGCCTCATGCTCAATCATTCACTGCACCTGAGGAGTCCAGTGATTCCAGAATTTCTGTGCCATGCTTAAAAAGTTGCTAGCACATTTCCTGGCACATAGGGTCTACTATCTGATCTGGTGATATTTAAGATGTTCCTTAAATGTCTGTGAGTTGACTGAATAAGAATTTGAGAGGTGACTTTTTGGGTCATGCTGACGCAAGATGCTTCCTGCTTTGACCTTGCCGAGCATGGGACCCCAGAGGCTGTGATGGGAGGATAAGGTCAAGCCTCTGCGGTGATCCTAACAGGGCAAAGATTCCCCTCAAGAATCTTCATCCTCTGAGCATTTTTCTCTACGTTTCTACTTTTTTTTGTAGTTGTTGGCTTGGCGGCTCTGTCAGGGGAGCGGTTTGACAGTTTTTCGCCCTCTGGAGGAAAATGATTGTATTTGTCTTAAAACTCCCACCAAATTGCCAGTAGGGGGACTTTGAATGCAGGTGGCTTTGGGGATATAGTGACAGAGAACTCGTAGCTTCCCACAGCTTCAGTTCTTTATTGCTAGGAACTTCCACCTTGATGAGCATACTAAATTTCTCTAGCTAGAACAGAGGGTCATTTTCTCCATTTCTAGCTCTGCTGGGAAACATCTCCTCCAAACCTCTTTTCTGGCTTTGTTCAAGTCCCCAAGGGCACATTCAAGGCTGAATCAGGAAGTTCTTCATCAGCTGTTGGCTTCCCCGCTCTTGCAGAGCCCTTCTGCTCCCTGGCCCTTGGGATCAGCCAGTGAAATTCTAGGGCAAATGGAGGACGTGTGGGGCGTCTGTTCAGCATTGTTTGTATAAGGAAAGTATCAGCTACTGTCAAAGGAGTTGGAAGCATCTGTCATCACCTGGAGGGACATCCCCCTGGAGCAGAACATGCTCTGGTCCTTGAACTTTAACTGCTAGGTGACTTCGCAGTGTATGTCACAGCAGAGAACAGCGAGCACAGACTTCCATACTGGACTTGGCTTCCTCTCTCCCCTCCACCAGTGTGTTAGGTTTCCGAGGTTGTGAGCTGAATCTACTGTTTAATTTCTAACCTCCCACGGATCCCAATTTAGGGCTCACCTATGGGGTCCAGCCACTCAATTAGGGCAGGCATTAAAGGTGGTGGCTGCTTTTATGGTGTGTTGTAGTGATGTGGGAGGCAGCAGTATGTCCCCAGTCCAGGAGACTTTCATGCCTCTGTGATGGCCTCATTCAGGATTTCTTTATCGGGTTGTACTTTGGTTGCTAGTTAATGTGTCAAGATTTAGGTAGCACTGAACTGAGAGTGACACTAAGAAATGCATTAGTTCCTTGAGAAAGGGGGTCAGTTAGGGTAAAAGGGCACCCAGATGGAGGAAAGGGAAGCTGATGGTGGAACTGGAGACAACAAAGAAAGTATTATTCAGTTTTGATGTGTTGGCTGCCTTTGTCCCTGAGCTCCATCACTGTTCACTCTGCAGGGTTTTAACTACCGGATCTAACTTTCTAATAGTATACTATTTATTGAGCACCTACTCCTTGAGATAGACAAAATGTGTGTGTGTGTGTGTTTGAGAGAGAGACAGAGAGAGTGTGTGTGTGTATACATATGCATATGTTTGTATATGTCTTTGTATTATTCCTACTTTACAAATGAATGAATGGAGACTCAGAGAGGTTAGTAATCTTTTAAGGCAACACAGCTAGTGGATGGTAGAGCTAGTATTAAACTCAAGTGTGATCGCAAAGCACCAGAATCAGTCTATCACTGCTGAGCTCACAGTCTCTTTCTTTCTGTCCTGAACTTGATATTGACATGAATTTTAAGTTAGATAGAGAGTACTGCGTTTTCAAGATCACTTATTTGCTTCAGTTAAAATTCAAGAAGGGAAAGCAGAAAGAAGGCCAAGAAATAGTCTAGTATATGTTTTAAAGACCCACACGGTTTGTACACGCTGATTTTGTTCATTCTTTTCTTCCCCTCCTGTTCTTGGCAACTGTCCCTTAAGCTCGTCTGTTCTCTGCCTCTAATATATTATGCTGATATTTTATTACCAAACAATTACATCCACTAATTTGAAAAGGAAACGAGCAGGAAATTGCAATTATAAGAGTAAAAGCAATGCTCTTTTATTTCTCCCCTATATGCATATGAAATACGGTTTGTCATTGCTGCAAAACAGACTTTCCTACTCTTCCATGGCTCTTCACTGCTTTGTCTTTAATAATTGAGCAGAACACAGAGTCATAATTAGATTTCTGACAGTAGTGGTGAGATAGCCATAGACTTGCAGCATGTGGGTGCTCAGGTTGGAGCCATGGAGCCCGCCACCAGAGCTCCACAGGAAGAACAATACCTGGTGCTGTTTGACTTGAGTAACATACTGTGTACCTCTGTGATCATCTAGGTAGATTAATTTGTTGTTTGCTATTGTTGTTTCCTTGTAACTGTGCCAGCTTTTCCTACCCCACTGACTTTGACTTTGGGGATGGCCACAATCTTGCTTCGTTCAGTGCAGATATGAATAGACAGATGTACCCGTCATTCACCTGAGCAAATGATTTGAATGTGCTTGTATGGTTTTGTCGCACTTTCCTTGAGTAACACTCTGGAAGGCAGCTATTCCGTCTAGGTTCCGGAGTGATTACAGTGAGCAGAAGGTTCCTGCTGGCTCCTGATGGATGTGTGTCAAGAGCAAGACATAAACATTTGCTGTTTTAAGCCACTGTGATTTGAATCTCTCTCTGTTTCCCTCTCTCTGTCTTTATTCAATCATAGAATAGTCCAGCTCCTCCTCACTGATGTATTTGCGATCTCGTTTGACTCTCATTATAACCATGCATGGAGAAAGTGCTGATCACACAGGGTGGCATGGGGGAAAGAACGCATGATATACTATCAAAGCAACCTGTGTAAGAGTGTTTTCCTGTCACTGCTGGCTGTGCAGGCTCAGCCAAGCAACGCAATCTCTCTGAAACCCTGTTTCTTTATCTGTAACATGGGAATCATAACACCTGCTTTGGAGGTTGCTGAAAATCAGTGTCAATATATGCCAGAGATCCTAGCATACTACCCAGCACAAAATAAATACCTGATTAAAGAGAGCTGTTTTCAAAAAGCGTTATTATTTTAATATCCATTTCTAATGTTACCTCCATCGAATACACGAGAGCACTGAGATTCCATGCACTGTGGGGACTCACACAAGCTGATTTAATAACAGGGCTGGAGCTTCAGCTTTCAGACTCAGGGTCCAGAGCTTTCTTCTTGGACTAGTATTCACTGAGTTCCATGCTTAGCATGAGGCTAGGACCTCTGGGAGACAGCAGGTCCTGAAGGGAAGACACTGCTTCTCCAAGTAATGTAAGGTCACCTTAGTGAGATAAACTAGATAATAGAGTTAGGTACAAAGGAGTAACTAGTGTATCCGAAACACACCATCTCGTGACATTCTAACTTTGGGTGCGCAAGAATCACATGTGTAATTTATCGAAATGCAGAATCTTTTCTACTCCTGGAGTTTCTGCTTTAATGTGTGTTCTACACAGTTAGAGGACACAAAGCATAGTAGACTTTTGTATCCATCTCCATGAGTTCAAATCTCTCATCTGGTACCAACAAATAAATTGCACAAATTATCTAATTGGTCAAATCTAACCTTTCTGTGGCTCCGTTTCTTCAACTGTGAAATGTGTCTAATATTAATAGCTATCTTATATATATCACGGTAAGCAGTGACTTAGTACCTACAAAGCACACAGTACTTAGCAAGCACTCAGTAAATGCTGTCTGTTAGTGTTCTGGAGCCCTGGTGGTACAGTGGTTATGAGCTTGGCTGCTAACCAAAAGATCAGCCATTGGAATCCATGAGGTACTTCTTGAAAACCGTATGTGGCAGTTCTACTCTGTCCTATAGAGTCACTATGAGTCAGAATCCACCAAATAGCAGCAAGTATTCTGAAGCAGGAACTCTGACAATCCTTAGTCCAAAATGATTTCAAGAAAGGCCTAGGACAACCGCTTCTTCTCCAGACCTAGCTGGCTACCTTGTCTGGGCTTCTTAAGACAATGGCCTCTACCTTTGCAGAAACTACAGGGTAAATTTCTTGTCACAGGGGCTCTGAACTTGTGGAGTTTATTTAGGGCAAGTGGTGTACCACGGTGACTCTTAAATTGTGTGTCTGCTGCCTCCTTCTGCTCACCGGTAAGAAAGTTTGTCCGTGGTAGAAAGCCTCATTAGTAGACTTTGGGAACCAACTCTGGTTGGCAGGTGGGCAGCAATCCAGAGGAGAGCCTGGCTCATGCTGGCCTGAGGCTTGAGAGAAGGCCGAACTACTCTCAATTGAAATGTTTCACTTACAGCTTTCACCCTGTGCCAACTGCCTCATTTTGCCCCTTGCTAATCATCAGACATTAGAGTCCATAAGAGTCGCATTAACAAGGAGAGGTTTTCTTCTTCTTAAAACAAAAGTTTGAATAATTCATGTCTAATTTAGAAGGATTAAATATAGTGTTATCTCCCACTCCAGCAAGAGCTGCAGGTGAGAATCTGGCTTCTCAAGTGGGGCCCAGGCCAGGCTGCTGGGAGCTCTCCTGGCCCAGACCCGCTTAGCTGCCATGGATACTCAATGCATCATCTTCTTGGCGGTTTGCTGTCTTCGCTCCACTTGCCAGTATTGTTCCCCCTGCCCAGTACTGTTTCAAGGCCTGCGCCTGTCTTCCACCTCAGTGGACCCTTCTATGAGTTTTCCTCACCACTCTTTTGCATGATCAAGCTTTCATTTTGCCAATCCAAGATGCGTAAAGTGGAACGGAATGTGATTGTTGTTGTGATGTGAGTTTTCCTTATTCCTAATGAAGTCCAACCACTGTATACATTTATTGGCTGTTTGGACTTTCTTATCTGTACATGTTTTGTTGTGCTCTGTTCTTTGTCCTTTATTTTATTGAGTTTTCTTAATTATTTTTAGGAGTTCTTTACATAGTTTGGATAATAACCTTTTCTGTCTTATCTGTTGACACTGTTTCCTCCCCTTCCCCCCTTGTTTGCTCTGCTCTTCTAAATGGAGTTCCTGGGAGGAACAATCAGTTAATGTGCTCAGCTGCTAATCAGATTGGTTGGTTGAGACTACCCAGAGGTACTTTGGAAGAAAGGCCTGGCAATCTGCTTCAGAAAATCCAGTCATTGAAAACCTGTGGATCACAATAGAACTTTGTTTAACTCTTTTATTTTAGACATATCTTTGGGGTGTGGGTGGGGGGATGCTGGAGAAAGACATTATGTTTGGTGAAGTAAGGGGCCAACGAGGGCAAGGGAGCCCCTCCGTGAGACGGCTTGGCCCAACAGTAACAAAGATGAACTCAACATGCTGACAATTGAGAGGATGACTCAGGACAGGGCAGAATTTTATTTTGTTGTTCATCAGGATGCCATGAATTGGAGCTGACTCAGCAGCAGCTATCAATTGATTAATCAATACATCTATCTATCTATCTATTGCACATCCAAATGCCTCTCCCAGGGGATCCTGTAAAATGAACACTGATTGACCACAATTTACAAGAACTTGACCCAGAGCAGAAAATCCTCTCTCATGTAGAAACAAATCAGGGAGGCTCGCTGAAGGCCAGGGGCAGCAGAGTCCTGAAAGGACAAAGAATCCCACAGTCTTAGGGACATGGCTTACATGGAGTCAGCTTTGGGTGTGGCTCCTCTCTAGTGCCTGGGGGAATTTCCAGGGTCATCCAACCCTGCAGGTCCTTATTTCATCCAGGAAGATACCAGGACAAGCTTTGTTTCCCTTGCCTTCCAGCAGGAGTGGTCTAGGAAGCTGTGTGTACAACTTCTTCCTCATCCATTTCTCCTGTACTCCTGAATAGGGAGGCTAAGTATGCGATGGGGTTCATGAGAGAGGCGATAGAAGTTGGGTGATGAAGAGAAGAGGTGGTCAGCTGAGGGTAAAAGCTCTTTTTGGTATCACCTTGTAAATATCACAGCTCCCCACCTCCTCACCTCTTTGGGCTAGGAAGTCTGGCTCAACCTTTCCATCTCTCCCCAAAGAGCTGTGAACCACACACTTAGCAATGCAGAGAGATGGCTCCAGGCACCATCAGCATTTATTATAAATCACTGAGACAGGAAAGATATGAGTCCCCACCTGCAGAATCACTGAAGCAGCGACTGTGAGCATATCTTACCCGAAAACGGTTTTCCTGCCTTCTCCACAGTGCGTGGGGCTTTGGGAGCCTAACTTAGAGGCATTGTTTTCTCGGGCAGCATTCTGGAGGCCCAGGAAAGCTTTTTTGATATGATCTTTACACTGAGACACTCCTAAATGCTGACATTTTCTGACCTCCCTTGAAAATTTCTTTCTTTGAAGTTATTCCCTCCGTGTCCTATGGTGTTTTCATGTTCACGTCTCCCTTATAATAAATGCTTATTCTGATCATCTAGCCAAGAATGGATTTTAAGCTCCTTAAGGGAAGCACTGGACTTCTTTGTGGGAGAACAGTAAATACTATTTAATTTCTTGCAACAAAGATATAAAAAACAAAGGAAATCTTATTTTCTTTATTAAACCGTTTCTCCAAATAAGCTGATGCTTCTCTTTCCCCAGAACACAGTAGAATCACTTCTATCTCTACACCTTCGTTATACAGTTATGTCCACCCTGGACGCCCTCTCTTCTATGTCTGATCTGATGTTTGGGTACACAATTCAGATGATGGAAATAGTTCCTGGTACTTTCATTTTAACTGCATGTCACATGCTGCAAATCAGAAGAAGGTGGGCAGAAGTGGCCGTCCCTGTGTGGCTTGTCCCAGCCTCTCCCACTTGGCCTTACAGCTGACCCTGTGTTGTCCTGGTTGTGGAAAAGGCTGTACAGCAAAGTCCACCTTTGGTTTAGACAAGCCTTGCTGCCCTTTGTTCTTCAGATCCGATCCAATCATCATCCGGTGGGGACGCTCTCCAGATGCGCCCCCCCCACGCACATATGTTGCTTAGGAGGGGTGGGGAAGGCTCTTTGGGCCCCTCTCATTGGTACATCGGCTCTGATCAGTTTACTTGACTAAGTGGTTCATCCTTTTGGCTCTGGCACGTCTTGGTCGGAGTGTTCTACTAGAGCCCTCAGCTTCCTTTTCCTTAACCAAACCTCACATGGTGGCACTTGCCCCATACAATCTGGATTTAGCAGCTATCTCTATTGGTGGAATAATGAAAGAGAAACAGTATTTCCTTTACTGGAAGTTATTGGACTAGAAAAAAGACGATAGAGTGACCTGTCTCAATGGAAGTGTCTTTCTCTTGGATAACTACTGAGCTTGCTGGTTACTGTATTACACATGGTGAACCTTAAGATCAGAGGGCTAGGCCACACCCTGGGTGACCTTTAGAAAGCATAACAATTTCAATTCAATTTTCAATTGACAGAAAAGTGGGTCCCCTGCAGGTAATGGACTTCAAAACATCTCCTTGATAGGGTCCAGTGCTCTTGGCTTCTCCAGCTTTCTCTTCTGGCATCGGAGCGTGTAAGGTCTTAGTGTGCTTGCATAGGTTCCCAGTATAGAAAGAGTTAAAGTTATTCTCTGCCTTCTGAGCTCCAGTATCTCTTAAGCCTCATCGCCCAGAATGAAGGTGAGGGTTGCTTGTGCTAAGCCAGGCAGTGAAGGTGGTAGTGGCTCCAAGGGCCAGCCACCTAAGGTGATGGGTGCTGTTGTGTAAGGACTACTTCCTCCCTGGGTCCTGTGGAAGGTCTTCTCCCACTTTGCCAACACTGGGAGATATAGATTTATGACAGAAGGGAGAAAGCAGTTTCCTATCAATTCCCTACAGGATTGTTTTAGATTAGTGTCTCCTTATTACAGATTCTACTGGGAAACCCTGGTGGAGCAGCAGTTAAATGCCATGGCTACTTGCTAAAAGGTTAACAGTTTGAATCCACTAGGTGTTTCTCAGAAGCAGTATGGGCAACTCTATGGGAAACTCTGTCCTGCAGGGTCACTGTGAGGTGACATGGAATCTATGGCAACATTTTCAGGAAACCTTGGTGGTGTAGTGGTTAAGTGCTGTGGCTGCTAATCAAAGGGCTGGCAGTAATCAAAGGGCTGACAGTTCAAGTCCACCAAGACCTCCTTGGAAACTCTATGGGGCAGTTCTACTCTGTCCTATAGGGCTGTTATGAATCAAAGTTGACATGATGGCAATGGATTTGGCTGGTTTGGGTGGTCCCCAAATCTGTATGCATTATATATATGGGGAAATGATGCACAGAATGTAGTTTTGGAGCAGGAGCAGAAGACACAAACACTGAGGAGACTGGGAAACTTCATGGAGACAGGTTTGGGAGGTTTGATAATGTGTCAGAATTTGCTAGAAAGAGTACAGAGAGAGCATGTGCTTGATGAGGTCAGGAAGTTGGGCATCCCTCATGCTGTGCCCAGAACAGAGCCCAGCAGGGCAAGAAAGGGGCAGGTGGGGATGGTGGGAAACAGCAGCTAGTCCCACCTAGAGGGAACGATAGAGGCGGGGGAAATCAGGGTCATCAGGCTCTAGCAGTGGCAGGTACCAGAGCAAAGCTTCAGGTGCCACTATGGACTTGGGCTTCTGTCTCTTGGAGGGGCGTCACTTCTAAAGGCATTAGGTGGCTTTAGTTTAGAAAAATCCATGTTACACCTGGTGCTTGGGCAGCAGAGTGTGGCATAAAGTGAAGCTCAGTTGTATAGCAATGGCTTCTCTGCCTGCTTTTGATTTAGACTGAGCCACTGGCTGAGCGGTAGGCCTGGGTAGCCTTCAAGGCCTAGCGGACAGTGATCTCAGACTTCAGAAGTGACCCCATCAGGTCCTTGAAGGGGCATCTTGGGGAGTGAACTGCACTGATGATTCAAATCAGTCCAATTCGAACTTTCAGAGTTCATTGTGAACCCAGCGTGCCCTCCCTCTAGAGCTTAGAGGATGCAGTAGACTGCACGCATGTCTGTGGTGGACTGGGGAGCATTCTCTGCTCAGGGGAAATAGCCCCAAATACCCAGCACTTGAGTAGTCAGGGTTCCAGGGAGTGGTTGCAGAGACTCAGAATCAGTGCCGTAGAAGGGGAGAGAATAAATGAGAAGGGTAGCTCGGAGTCCTCTGGGAGTGGGTATGTGATGGAATAGCAATAGGCAGGATTTGGATAGGTGGGTAGCAAAGATAACCACTTCTCAAAAGAAAAGTTTCCAACTGGTTTTGCCAGTGTGAGCTGTCAACGTGTAACTGGGCATCTTTATTGCAGAAGTATGCAAAGGGTGCTACAGACAGGTCAAGACCAAAGTGAAATGGAGTTCTCACTCTCTGGGAACCCACCTGTTGTGGAAGACACATTCATATACCCACTGATTCACTGATTCCACAGTTACTTTAAGTTTGCTCCTGCCTTGTCAGAGAAGGGTGATTTGCAGGCCAGCCTCCTCTGGTACACCCTTGGAATTGTGTCAGGTTCAAAATGTCCTCCTCAACCCACCTCTTTCTATGACGCTGATGAATCTCTAATATACGTGGCTCTGTGTGAGGTGCTGTTGATAGCACCCTAACAGGAACTGAGGCATGGTGAGTGAACCTGTAACAGGGACAGCCTTGTAAGTAATACCCATGAGGGCTTAGAGGGCTGGAGTGATGAGAGTAGTTTCCGTTTGTCCAGGAACAAGACCTCCCCTAAGAGGTGGGATATGAAATGAAAAAACAAAAAACAAACAAACGATAAGTGGCTCACATTACTGAGCGTCTACACTCCTGGTATAGCAGTTAAAAGCTACAGTTGCTAACCAAAGTTTCACCATTCAAATCTACCACGTGCTTCTTGGAAAATCTATAGGACAGTTCTACTCTGTTTTATAAGGTCACTATGAGTTTGACTTGACTTAAGGGCAGCAGGATTGGTGCTTTACATATATATATATGTATATATATATATATGTATGTATTCGTCAGTCTCTATGCACAGCTTGAAGATTTGGGTCATCCACAGGGGAAGACCAACAAACTAAAGGAGACTGTAACATGCTGCAAGACCATGGGGAGGGGACGATCAAAAATGAGAGGGCTACAAGAGAAGGCAAGGTTAAAAGAAAGGAGAATTTAGAGGACAGAGGGTGAGAGGAAGCACAGGAAAGACCTAATTAGCTGAACAGGGAGGGGATGTGGAGGAGGGGGAAGGTCAGCTTCTGCTCTGGGTTCCTCCCTGGTCCTGATGCTGTCATGGGGTGTGGGAATCTGGCATGGACTTTCAGCCTCTGCTCGCTTCTGTGATGTTGATGGTACTGCGGTGAAGACACAAAGATCTCAGAGAGGAGGAGGAAGAGCTTCAGCTTTCATTGCTGTGAGTTACTATGTGTCTCAGAAAAGGCATTAGGGAAGTGGGAAAATGGCTTTTTGATGCTGATGCTGCATAAACAGGCTTCCCAGGGACAGACATATTTTAATATGATGTTAAAAGATGAAGAGAGTGAGATTAAGCTCTGAAGTCTCCAGTCCTCTGGGCCTAGTGGCTGCTGCCTACCTGAAGCCCATCTGGGCAGAAGTAGATCCCAGCAAGGAACCAGCTGGATGATGGCCTTGAGGGCTGAGGGGCAGTTTGGAGGAGGATGAGGGGGGAACAGGAAAGGACGGGGCAGCAGAAGGACTTTACGGCCACCTCAACCTTCTCAGTATTCTTTCCAGGCTGTGCTGACCCGTTGGGAAATCTCTGGAGCCCAGGTCTAGGAAACTAAGCTAGTAAAGGGCATCAACATCCAGAGTTCATTCTGTTTACATAACCTGTTCACAAGACCTTCTTAAATATCCTTCGAGGGGGCAGGTGCCTAGTGGCAAGGCCTAGGGCCACAAGCAAAGTCTCCCTTTACACCTGACTATGGTCTGCCCGAGGGGCTTTGCACACTTGGAGTAAGCATTGTATCATTTCAATTAAACTTTACCTTCTCTGGGACCCCCTTTCAGTCCATTTTGCCCTCCCCCCCTTTTTTTTTCTGGAAAGACTTCTGAGCCTCCTCCACATCCTACCGTCATCTTCTGCCTTGGAGTTCCCAGGGTTCCTTATGTGAAACGTGATTATTACACCAAGCCGACTCTACCATTAGGATGCGTTGACTGCAGTGTTGTGACACTCTCCTTCCCGCTTTCATGTATAGCCCCTTCCCAAGGCACACAACGTCCAGGCCAGCTCCAGAGTGCTTTGAAGACCAGCACCCACCCTCCCTCGTATAAGACTGATGCTGGCCCTGCTGGCAGAGCTCAGTCCAAGACAAGCCACATCATTGCCACTGAGTCGATGTAGACTCATGGAGACCCTAGAGGTCAGAGTAGAACTGCCCCATAGAGTTTCTAAGAAGTACCTGGTGGATTTAAACTGCTGGCCTTCTGGTGAGCAGCTGCAGCGCCTAACCCCTATACCACTAGAGGTGTTGGTTAAAGGCCCTGAGACAATAAACACGTTCAGATCCTGTCTTCACACAGTAACTAAGCTCACTGTAACACCTTTGATCCCTGGCAGAGCGGATTGAAAATAAGCATGGACACGCATGAACATACTTGGTTCCTAGGGACTGAGCAGTGGGAAAGGGACGGAATTAAGAGAGGGGAGCAGGATCACCTGCTTCACTGCTTTTCTAACGTTATAACCAGACTGTGCCTTTCATCATAAAAAAACAAACCAACTGCTGTTGAGTTGATGCTGATGATAGCAACCCTATACAACAGAGCAAAACTTCCCTATAGAGTTTTCAAGGAGTGCCTGGAGGATTTGAATTGCCAATCTTTTGGTTAATAGCTGTAGCACTTATCCACTATGCAACAACGGGACTTCACACGTAAGAACTGGAAACTTGTCAAAGGGGCAATCTCACAAGCCCCTTTCCCTGGAGATTCATTTGCTGTATAACCTAGAGAAAGTTAATCTTTAAACGGGGCACTGGAATAAGTGACCTAGGTCTCCCCAACTCAGTAGACCCAGGAAACGCAACCCTGAAAGCCAAATAAATCAAACTTTGGAATAATCTAAATGTAGACATGGTCACATTTCTGGAAGAACGAAAAGTTTGTTATTAACTTCCTTCATGGTTTTAGAGACTTTCCATAAATGTACTTGATGCTGAGCTCCTTGAGAAGAAAGAGAATATAAAGCTGTTCACTGCATAGCGTCCACATTCAGTACAGTGTTTGGCACATGGTAGGAACTCAGTAAATATTTTTTGGATGAGATATCCCGTGCTCAGTGTTGTTTTATTTTAGGTGAGGCTGTGGCTGGCTTCTTACGAGGGAGTAGATGCTGGAATTAGGTTAATCCAGAGGTGTGAGAGGACATTCTAGTACCGTAGTGGTTAGGAGCTGTGACTGCTAACCAGAAGTTAGAGGTCTGAATCTACCAGGGGCTCCTTGGAAACTGTCTGGCACATACTACTCTGGCCTTTATGGTTGCCATGAGTTGGAATTGATTTGATGGTAATCTTTTTTTTTGGCTTTTTTAATAGAATGAGGTGGATGCTAAAGGGAGTTCAGACCAGTAGGCAGTAACCTTGGTACCCAATAAGTGAAGCGCATCAGTAACGGGGCATGTTGCTAGGCAAGCAGCCCAAGGTGGGTAACAGAATACGAGGAAGCAAGAGGTCTTCTAGTGCTCCTGTGCCATGAGTAGAACTCTAAGTGTGTTAACTCCTTTCCTCCTCACAGGCAAGATTAGCCTTCTTTTTTACAGATGAAGAAGGTGAGTCAGAAAGAAGCAACCCCTTGTAACTCAGCTGGAACGTACTATGTGCTCAACCCCAGAGACTGAGATTTTGTGCTCTTCACAACTTCCTTCCATTGCTTCTCTGTGAAGAGTAGAGTGCTAAGGGTAGGCAGCGTGAAACACAGCTGATCTAGCAACTCCGAAAGCAGGCCTAGGGCTAATCCAAAGCAGGGCTGTCTAATCAGGTAGCTTCTGGGGTCTGGACTAGGGTAAACCATATTCTAGAGTAGCTGGACACTGGGCAATGATTCAGATAAGAATTCACACAGGAACAGTACAAGAAAGCCATGACCAGAATTAACCTGGTAAGTTCCTGGGGGCTCAGGTCTGGCTAAAGGCTAGTCCTGAGATATTGGAATGGACCTTTCAGATACTCTCTGCAGGGTCCATATTGGCCAAACAAAAGGACAGGGGCAAATATCAGTCCTAGAAACTTCTGGTAAAGTGGGAACTACCTGAATAAGAGAATGGAGAACCCTAGAAACTGTCCAGCCTTACCTAATGCGTACACTAGCTTGAGTCCCTTACGGTGAATGCATTTTCTTTAGTCCCACCCTGTTTTTTTCAGACCTTACAACTGGAGCTAGTGTTTATTTCCAAGGTTGTGTTATACGGTGGAGAAAAGTTCTCTGGAGAAAAATTCTGGGCCTCATTAAACAGTGGGTAGAAGAGGAGCACAGAATCAGGGAGGGAAGTGTGAAGAGAAAATTATAGCAAGGTGAGGTTTCCTTTTCCTTTAGGAAAGAACCTAAAATAATTGCGTCTCCTGTTTGGAACATTTTTATTTTCCACATTTCATTCCTTTTTATGCAAAGCAATGGATTTGGAGAGTACAATCTTTAGGAGAAATTCTCTGTAGGAAAGATACTATTGTGCCCCCAAGACTTCTCAGATTGAAGGAATGGGAGGTGGGGGGTGAGTGGGGGGACTAATATTTACTTACAGTAGAAGAGTCACCTAACCTTTCTAAAACACTTTGTTCACACTTATGATTTTTATTTGGACAAATCAATCGGCTTCCCTTTGAATGTGATTGAGGAAACTAATGAATTGTTGTCATCTATCATCCAAAGCTCTTGGCTACAGAGGGACTCGAGTCTTGATTATTTGTTGGATGACTTGTGTGTGTGTCTGTATGTGTGTGTGTGTGAAATAAGAAACAGTGGCCAATACTTCTGAGAAAGTCACCTCTGTTGGTAGCAGTCCTTCTGTAAGTCTATCTTTTTCTTTTAAATGGCTAACACCTTCTATCTCTCCTAACAATCTTTAACCAAACCAGTTAACAGGCTGCATCATAGAAAATCTACTCTCAAGTATAAACAGAATGTATTGATTTTGTTATCCCATTTCACTGACATTTTCACAGAGACTTTGGCCCATGCAGCAAGAATGGCCAGGATGATAGAATTTCAGACATTGGCATTGGCTGGCAGCATACATTATTTTGGGCAGGATGGCTTTCCTTAAGCTTTGCCTATAACACCACTACCCTACATTAAGAAAAAAAAATCCCTTAGAAATGACTTCTTATCCACTTCCCTTAATGATTTTACTAAAAATTGGGCCCGAGAGACCTTGCTATTTTGGAAGGACTTTGATCACTTTGTCTTCACTGATGGGGCTGAAAAGAAAAGGTAGGAGGATGCTGGAGGAACAGTTCTGAAGAGTCAATCTCATTAATTTTTCACTGGGATGGAAGTTTCCTAAACTCTGTCCTGTGATGCAAGCAGCTGAGCCTGGAGGGAGAGGATCCTCACAGCCAGGTACCATCTGGGGTGTGGAACCTTCAAGGATGTTCATGAGCTCTGGTGTCTGGAGGAAATGGAAGAAGAAATTGGAAAGAGAAATTAAGAGAAGGCCAAGGGTTTGGGGTTTTGGTAAATTTGGAGAGATTTCTGCAATCACAAGTCACTTTGGTTCTTGGCTACATCCCTACAGGGAGCTAGCTCTTGGCTACAGAGGGATACTGCGTGACTAGAAATCTAGTAACAGACATTAGGAATCAACTTAGAAGGCACCTTAAAATCGTACATTCTTCACTGATTCTCAAACCCAGGTGCCCATTAACATCAACAAAAAGTTTTTAGAAACACTGATGCTTAGACACTCACCCTTTGAAATACTGATTCCGTTGGTGTGTAGTGAGGCCAGGGGTTTGATACTGTTTTGATTTCTCAAGAGATTCTAATATGCCACTGATATTCAAAAATAGTGATGTAATTTATGGATAATGGAACGAGTTACTAGAGAATTTTGATGGTTTCTACAAGATCTGGAAAAATGTATGGACTAAAACACCAGCCCATCGTTGTTGAGTTGGTTCCAACTCATTGTGGCCCCTTGTGATACAGAGTAGAATGGAGCTCCATAGAGTTTTCTTGGCTGCTATCTTTGTGGAAACAAATTGCCAGCCCTTTCTTCTGTGATGCCCCTGGGTGGTTTCAAACTGCCAACATTTTGGGCAGCAGCTGAACACAAACCATTTGCATCCAAAGACAGATACTCCATTGAGATACCTGTCACAGATGTTGTGAGGCCCCAGGTTCTCTCCTTCAGACCGAAACATTCCTTAACCAAGGTTCTAGGAATATTGGTGAAGTGGGACAGCGCTCCTCCTGAGACTGGCTAATGATGGTATATAAAGATAGCACAGCTTTGAAGCACCGTCTCACCTCTTGAGCTCTCTGTAGTGAGTGTGTTCAGTTTCTCTCTCTGCCCAACCCTGCTTCTCCCACTCCCCAACAGGCATGGATTCCAGGGCATTCTCGATCTCATGACGGATCCTTCCTGGGTTTCTATTCTTTCATTAGCACTTACCAAGTGCTCACCGTATTGGGCTCTGTGTTAAGTGTCCAGAATATGAAGAAAAAAGGACCTAATTCCAACTTAACCTGATTGCAGTCTGTTAAAGGAGCCAGGCAGTCTATGGAAACTCTGGTGGCATATAGCAGTTAAATGACATGTCTGCTAATCAAAAGACTTGTAGTTTGAATCCACCAGGTGCTCCTTGGAAATTCTATGGAGCATTTCTACTCTGTCCTATAGGGTCACTATGATTTAGAATTGAATCCAAGGCAGCGGTTTTGGTTTTGGTGTCCTATAGCCACCTGCAATGGCCTGCCTAAGTTACTATAATAGCAGTATGATGGAAGCGGCATGAGAGTGCCAAAGAGAGGGATGATGATGCTTTGGCCAGAAGAGCCTGATTCATCCTCCTTAACCCTTCTAAATAGTCTGTGTAGGAGTTTGCTGGTTGTGGAGAATAATGGAGGCTGGGCACTGGTGATTACTGTCCCATTGTATGCATAGGTTAGTGTCCTAGTGCTTAGGAGGGAGTCCTTAACTCCACTGACCTCAGACAGTCTCCTGCTTCCTATGGAGCATCCCACTGGAGGCTGAGCCCTAAATGGGTCCAGACAGAGAGCCTGAGTGAAAAAGAAATGAAGACTTCAGCCTTAGGGCAGTCTCCAGCTTAAGAGGGATGACAGGCGCACTGTCACCAGGTGTCTCAGGTTTGGTAGAAGACAAACAGTCTTTCCTTATGAGGAGCCCCATACCTGCTGGCCTAATTTGAGACACATGGTTTCTGCCATAGGCCAGTATTTAGGACACACATGCATATTTAAAAGTCCCAAGAACAGACACAAATAAGACGTGCAAGTGGCTACAACAGAACAGCTAGAGCTAGGGACAGGATGAAGAGGTGGGATTGAGAGTAGAATGTCCAAAATACATGGGGCCAGCCCGATAGCTCCCAGCCAAATTAGGTAACAGGGGAATGGGAGGGGCTCTAGGTAGCAACTGATATGTTGTAGGTGTTAGTTGGCAGAAAGCACAGTGCCCTTTGTTATGGAAGGAAGGTCAGGCTGAAAGTGAATGTTGCACAATTGCGTGTTTATGTAAGTGAAAGCATAAAAGTTATTCAGAAGGACATATTGGAGGATTCTCTGACAGTACCACTTGGGTGTTCATACAAATTCATGATTTATGACCATGACTGTGCACGTGTGTGTGTTTGTGTGTACACATTTCCCTATGTGTGTGCACAGACCTATGGGGCTTCCTTTCAGTGAGATGAAGTTGAAGATGCTAATATCAGTCCATCCGGCCTGTTCTGTAACATCTTCCAGACAGCATTCCTTCTTAACCAAGGAAGTCACCCTTTCTATATCATCCCAAGCTTTCTTGGAGGTAAGGAAACTGTAGAGAAAGAATTCTTCTTCTGACATGTTTCCTGATCTCAGACCCGGCTCTGAGTCCTTCTTGCTTTCAGGCCTGAAGATGAGAAACATTTTGCCATCTGACAGGTGTTGGGGAACACTGCAGATGGGGTGTGATCTGCTCAAGCAAGAGCCCAAATCCTTTGTCAAGGTAGAGTATAAATTTGCTACAAAATGAGAATATAGATAACTGAGCCTGATGAACAGACTTTTAGCAGCAGGTGAGAAGGAAAAATGGAAAAACAAGGCACATTTGCTTACATAGAGAATAGGAGATGACCTTAATTAAAAAACCACCTTAGCTAGGGCAGAGAGAGGCTTACAGAAAGTTGGCTGAAGAGAATGGAGTTTAACATGGATCTAACACCCTGAATTCTTGGGTTAAAGACTTCCCATGGCATCTTTTCCATAAAGCAGACAGCAGATATAAGAAAGGGTTTGATGCAGAAGAGCTTGTGGCCTGGCTGCACAGTGGGCAAAGTGACCACATCTAGCTCCTGGAGAGTCCTCTTGGTGGCCCTGGGCTGATGGGGCTTGGAGACAAGAAGCAATAACCCTGGAGTCTCAGGCCTGACGCCAGAGCATTTTAGATGTTCAAAGCCAAAGTGAGAGAGGAGGATATGACAGACACAGTCAACTTGGCTTTCTCCTGCTTTCACATAAACTTTTGCTCTGGTACTTGTGGTCCCAAACAGGTAGGGATTAATTTGGCCTGGGTCACCTACCTCTCCCTATTCCCATCAGTCTCCATTGATCCTCCCCTCCCTTGGCTCACTTTCTGCCTTTGTTATACTTTCGGTCCACTTGGAATGCCCTCAACAGCTCCACACTGGTCCAGGCTCCATCTGGTCTCTGAAACTTGGCTCAAACGCCACTTACTCCAGTAAGTCTTTCATGCTTAATTTAGCCACAGTTCTTTTTTCCTTGCTCTGATATCCTCTTTCATATCACTTAGAAGCTGAACCCCTGCTCACAGGTGCCTTAATATTTGTTTGATTTTATTTCTTGGGTGTTGATCTTATCTATTTAACTAGACTGTAATCTCTTAGAAGGCGTATTATCTACGATTCCTTGTCAAGGTCACAAGGAACTTCCGTGAGGCCCAGTCTGAGTATCATTTCTTTGTTCTTCCTTTACTTGCCCTCTCCTGGCCACTCTACACAACTGAACGCTTATTTCTTCTTGAAGCCCATCTGTCCGCTGGCTGCCTTGATCCTGTGTTTGTCTGATACTCCTCCAACCTTTCTGACTGCCTTTCCCACTCACTTTTGCTGGCTCCTCTGACCCACTCTAATGTTGGAATGTCTGGGGCATCATCTTGGATTCTTTACTTCTTTAGCTACATTTTTTCTTTTCAGGGATTTCTTGTTTTGTTTTTGATTAGTAACCATCCACCAGCGGTTACAAAATTCACATTTGTAGGTCCCGCGTTTTCTGTGATCTTGAGACGCACATATCCACTGTCTAACAGCAATCTCAGACCTCACATCCAAAAGGGAAGCCCTTGATTCCCTCCACTGAGCTATCTTCTCCCAATGTAGCCATTTCAGTAAATGGCCCACCGTACACCTAGTTACTCAAGCAGACACTTCATCCTAACTTGTTTCTTCCTTTTATTTGCTGGACTTATTTCATTGGCAAATCCTACTGATTCTGCCTTGAATACATGTTCTACATCCTAACTTTTTATCTCTCTACCCAAGATAGGCTGCTATCTTTACACATGGCAACAGAGCAATCGCCTTCTTTTAACTTACCTCCTTGCTTCAGTGTGTTACCTAAATCTGTTCTTCAAAAAGTCACATGATATTTTTAAAGCATAAACAAGACGATGCGCTCGTTTTCTCAAAACCCTCCAATGTCTTTATATCGCACTGAAAATAAGATCCATATTGCCTATCATGGACCATAAGGCCGTCACAGATTGGGGCTTCAGGTGGCCTGGCCCTTGTGCAGCTTGCTGATCTCACCTTGTTCCAGTCTCCCTGCTCATGTTGCTCTAGGTCCTCTGGCCTGTTGGCTTCTCAGCAGCCCCGTGGTTGTCCCTGCCTCTGGTCCTTGGTGCTAGCTGTTTTCTCTGGCTGAGATGGTCTTCTCCAACATATTCATAAGATTGACTCCTCCTTCTCAGGCAGGTCTCAGGTTGAATACTGCCTCCTCTGAGATGTGTTTCCTGTCACTAATTTAAAGCAGCCCCTGTGTCTCCCTTTGTTATACTATTTATGTTTTATTTTCTTCAGGCATTCATTTCATGCTTGTTTTTTGGTTTATTTTTTATTATCTGTCTATAGGGTTTCTAAGAGTTGGAATTTTTTTTTGTTTTAATCTCCCTCTGTTGGAATGTAAGCTCCTTGAAGACAGAAAGCATCTTTAATTTGCTTTCCACTGTCAGACTCAACTTGATGGCAGTGGCTTTTTTGGGGGCATGTGGGGGGATATCCTTAGTGTCAAAGCCATGCCTGGAAGAGTAGGTATTTGAAGAATATTAAAGACCAAAGACAAACGAGTTGATTTGGAATGCTTTATGTATGAGTTTTAGCTTACAATAATTTTTATTCCAAAGGAATAAGTCTTCTAATCTTACCCCAATAACATAAGTTGACATTCTTATCCTTTTCCTATTGTTTTTATAAAAGTATGACTCACTATGGAGCTGCAAATGATTCATTTAGTTGGGTACTAACTGAAAAGTTAGAGGTTCAAATGGCATCTTGGAAGAAAAGCCTGGCAATCTACATCCAAAATATCAAGATTGAAAATCTATAGAGTACATTTCTCTGACATACATGTGGTTGCTATGTTAATTCTTTTAATGACTCATTATATTTATGATTTAAGAGTTGAACTGCATCTGCTCCCTGTATTTTTGAGGATAACTCTCAAGCATTTGAAGATTTTTCTCCAGGGATTCCATCCTTCCTTCATATTTGGGTTGGGTTCTCTAGAGAACCCAGGGAAGATGCAGGTAAGCAACTAGCTGAAGTCCCAAGAACGGGAGATCAGATGAACAAGAGCCAGCTGCAGGGTCCAGAGTGAACAAAAGCCAGTGAACCTTGCCAGAAAGTTCACTTATGTTCAGTGCAGACCATATTCCCAGGGAAACTTCATTTCAACTGACTGGCTACTCACTGTAGATTCTATCATGGAGGTGATCACATTACATCATATCTCATCACGGAAGTGACCCCATCGTCATACGGCTGCCAAACTGCATTATAACTGCCAAACCACTGAGAATCATTGCATAGCCGAGTTGGCACAGAGTCTTAAAGATAACACCCGAGTAGCCTGGTGGCAGCAGTGGTATGTCAGAAAAAGAGCACTACATCTGGGCTCCAGGGTAGGGAGTCCTAGTCTGGCTGTGCCACTGATGAGTTGCAACCCATTTGGGAATGTTGTTTACATCCCAGTTCTCATATGAGCTTAATGTTTGTAGCTCTTCTGGCCTTGTGAGGTTTGAAAGATGAAGGAGATAGCAAAAGTGTGTATTTAAAGGGGAAGTGGGGCTGTCACTCCTAATCTAACTTTATACACATTCATCCATCAAATATTTCAGAGCAAGGTGCTGCATTAGCTACTGTGATGCTAAAAAGATGACAAGGTGCGTGCTGTCCATCCCCTCACACGTCTCGATGGATGCACACAGGTGATGGTGGCCTAGAAGTACCAGATTCTGTTTCAGAGGTATAGCAGAGAGCAGTGGGATCCAGAGGCAGGCTGATGACCTTGATTATGAGGCTCCTGAAACTGGGGAAAATGGTATTTTGAAGAAGCCAAAACTCACTGTCTTTGAGTCAATTCTGCCTCACAGTGACCGTATGGGACAGAGCAGAACTGCCTCAAAGCGTTTCCAAAGAGTGGCTGGTGGACTTGAACTGCCAACCTTTCAGTTAGCAGCAACTGCTAACCACTTAACCACCGTGCCACCAGGGCTCTAACAAAGTCAGTTTCTCAGGGGTCTGCAGGGCGCCCAGCCCAGCAGACTGCTAAACTGAAGGTGCTGCTGCCAGCCGAGGTATTTCTCTATGACCCCTTCAGAGGCAGTTCATCAGAGCAACTTGAATTGGCCTAAACCGGCCGGGCCTGAGGCTCTAGAACAAATGTTTGTCCTCTTATGAAGACTTGAAAAAACACGCAGACAGAAATAAATATACATTTACTTGCTTGTATTTGCTATTAATTGATTCATTTTGATCTTTTCCCGCTTTGACTCAGTGGAGGTTGAGTTTTGTCTTTACCAGGGAAGCCTGTCCAGAGCCAGGTCTTAAGAGTTTCACAGGCTTCTTTGGGTCCATGTTTGCCTAGAGCTACTATTTCCAGTAGGCAAAATCTTTTGCTCCAGTTAGCACCATCTCTACCGCAGCCCAGTTCCCTCTGCCCTTATTTCCCTGAGCTGAGCTCCGCAGGCCTTGGACAGGCAGGAGCCCTCTGGGACTTGCAGAGGGAGGACCAGCCAGGCAGGAAATGGCTGTGGGGGCTTTTATCAGTGAAACCTCAATTACGTCTTCATGCAATACAGCCAGGAAGGGAAAATGTCCCTGAATTCCCTCATCACAGGTTAGAAGAGTCTTTGACAAGGAGTAAAGGAGCCAGCACAATATGAAGGACCCTGTCTCTGGCAGGGAAAGAAATGTGACTATACTTCATTTTACTTTTTTATCTAAAGAAAAATGTTTTTAATAAACTCTGTCGTTAGCTTCTGCTGAGTTACCCCTAACTCACAGCGACTCCAAGCACAACAGGATTGAGCAGTTGTGATCTGTAGGGTTTCCACTGTCTGGTTTTTGGAAATAGATTGTCAGAACTTTACTCTAGTCTGCCTTAGTCTGGAAGCTCTGCTGAAATCTGTTGAGCATCACAGCAACACCTGAACGCCACTGAAGGCTGCACGTGGGGCACGTTGGCCGGGAAATGAACCCAGGTCTGCTACTCAGGAAACAGGAGTTCTACAACTGAATCACCACTACCCCTGATGCTCATTGCCGCTGAGTGGATCCTGACTTATGGAAACCCTGTAGGGCAAGGCAGAATTGCCCTCCAGGGTTCCCATGCTGTAATCTTTTACAGAAGAAGATTGCCACGTCTTTCTTCTGTGAAGCAGCTGGTGGATTTAAACCACTGACTTTTTGGTTAGCAGACAAGGGCTGAAGCATTACGTCACCACGACCCCTTAATGCTCTAATACCGGTCTATGATTCCTATGACAAACTTTGGGACCAGATGTGTTTGATAACTGAGAATTTTTCTGATTCCCTAAGATAATACAATAACGTCACTTACAAAGTAAAATCTGCTAGCAGTTGGGCAGCGTCCTAACCAAACACACTAATGGTTCTGCAGCAAAACCTCTGAATACTGACACTAAGTGGGATGAATAAAGATGATAAAAAGCTTCATGTCTGTTCAGGTCAGGTTGTGAAGAATTTTTTGACTTTTGAAGGTTTCAGGATTCCATGAATAAGAGAAAGCAGGCCCATCATACTTACCTACGTCATTTCTGGAACATTAACTATTTGGCAGCCAGTGTACCAAGTACTTGAAGTACATGATCATACGTAGACCTCACAGAAGTCCTGCGAGGCAGAAATCATCATCGTCTCCATTTCACAGATGAGAAGATGGAGGCTGACAAGACAAAATAACTTGCCCAAGTGCATGGCTCTTGGGTGGAGGAAATTAGAATAGGAAATCAAATTCAGTTCTATGCTTTTTGGGGTTGAACTACCCTGTCACTGGGGTACTGATGGAGAAGAGAGGGATGCATACAGATGCGGTTTCACACGGTACTCTTTCTGGGAAGGTGTGTATCGTGTACACACTGGGATGGGTGTGGCTGTGCTTATGTGTAGCTGTCTGTGTGCAGGTGTGTGTGTATCACAATTGGTGTGTTCATATGTCTTCCTGTGTACCTACATATCTGTGTTTGTTGCAGTCTGTAGTCAAGTTGCTGCCTGCCTTTGTGTGTGTGTTGTATCATTTGTCTAGCAATAGCCACCAGGTAGCAGGGAGAGTGGCTCTTGTAACATCCCTGCTTTTGTAGTCTGCAGCCAAGGGAGGAGGAGCCAAATTAAACAGTCATTTGCAAGAAAGGTGGAACCTTCTGAGGGGTGTTTAGCAACGCAGACTGTCTACGTGCATGCCCCAAGTGGGATGTTAGCCAAGGTTAGCACACTGTCCCCCAAGGGTGCCCCGGGAGGCACTTCAGGCCCCTTAGTGTGGTCACTGAGCTTTATCTTGGTTCATTTATTTTTGAGTAGACAGTTCTCTGGATAAATGGAAGGAATGCAGATTTTCTCAAAGGGTCCTAGAAGAAGGTAGCTGTTTCTTGGAAGAGATAAAGATGGAAATTTCTGTAGAGACCTTGGTTTTCATTGGAATCTGTATACTGATTGTAAGTGATCTGACTTGACTAGAAACCACAAGGTTAGCAGTTTGAACCTACACAGAACCCACCTTGAAAGAAAGGCCTGGTGATCTCTTTCTGTAAAGATTACAACCAAGAACATCCTATGGAGCTCTGCTGTACATGGTAACACATGGAGTTGCCGTAAGTCAGAAATGACTGGGCAGGAACATGTTTGGTTTGGTTTGGGTGTGCTGGGCAGCCAGCAGCTGCACGCAGTAACAGGGAAGTCTCGTGCACAACTCTTCTCTCTCCTCCTAGAGTGCACTAGAGAATCAGCCTAGGGAGCAGCAAAGATACTCCATATGCAAGTCATCAGGGTTGCCCAAAGGCCGGGATTTACAACCCAGATCTTGAATCAGGCATATATACAGGCCAGTGACCCCTAACATGCCAAATCAGGGGAAAAAAAGAAAAAAAAAATCAAATTGCTTGGAGTTCATCTCTAGTCTTTACTTTTTATGAATGTCTGACTACTCCAGGAAGAAAAGAGAAAAAATAGAACACTTGTTGGGTGTCTAATGTGCTAGGTGCTTTGTTAGTTGCTTTACATGAGTTATTCCTGAGAGCTACCTGTAAGGAAGGTATTTTCTTTCCATCTTATGGAAGTTAATGGAGATTAGGTAGTTTCTCTGAGATCCATCTGCTGTCAGTCAGCAAAGCTGGGATTTGAATACATGATCCTTGGACTACTATTCCTTTTCCATTATACTCATTGTCTCGGAAATTCCTCCCCTTTATAAATACTATGGAAACCCTGGAGCGTAGTGGTTAAGAGTATGCCTGACAATCAAAACATTGGCAGTTCGAATCCACCTGGTGCTCCTAGGGCAGTTCTGTTCAGTCCGATGGGGTCACTATGAGTAAGAATCAACTCAACAGCAATGGGTTTATTATTTTTTTTAATCAATACTGTGGAGCCCTGGTGGCACAGTAGTTAAGAGCTTGGATGCTAACCAAAAGATCAGCAATTTGAATCAACCAGCTGCTCTTTGGGAACGCTACGGCGTGGTTCTACTCTGTTCCATAGGGTCATTATGAGTTGGAACTGACCTGAGAGCAAAGATTGAGTTATGAATACTATAGCTGTAGAGCAAGAATCATGTATCACAACCCCATTGATTTGCATTGTTTTGAATATTTCTTAAGTGTTTCCTCTGATGCAGTTACGAAAATTCCAAATGCAGAAGGGATTGGATGCTATAGTTTCATGTTTCTTAAAAGGGGATTCAGGAAAGCTGAGATCCAGACTTAACTCTTTATCACTTAGGGTCTCAATTTTCACACTTTGAAAACACAGTGGCAGGCATAGATGGTGTTTAAATCTTTTTGGTTAAGGCTACGTTAGGCTCTGGCTCAAAGCAGCTTTGTTTTCTTGGCAAGTTTCCTTAGAGTCTGTGGCACAGAGTCAGACACAAGGTGGGCATTGACTGGCATACACACTAGGTCCTCAATATAGTCACTGTTGTTAATGTATGGCAATTTCTTACCAATAAATGACAAAACACTAATATTCAACAATTGACAAGTAGTTCTTAATTTTTCTTGTTATGAATTGCTGTCAAGTGGGTTCTGACTTATGCTATGAGCTCTTATTAGTGTTAGATACTCTTCTATGAACACAGAGTGGACTGGGCCTTATAGCTACTGTGCTCGGTCGCTTGGTTATTACCATAAAAAGGGAGCCTATGGATTCTCTAACCTTGCAGAAAGCTGCTCACAAACATATTGTAGTCAGTATCAATTTTCCAATGTATTATTGATTCCAAGAGGCATTAATTCCAAAACAAACAATAGTTTTCTTTGGTAACTTTCATGTTGCAGATAGATACAACTGCCAGTTTTGCTGACCTGCTTGTTGGTGAATCTTATTGACTGAATACAGAATGAAAGACAACGACTTTTCTGGGCTTCTTTCTTGAACTGAGCTGGGACAATGGGTACAGGGGATTACAAATGAGGGAATTGCTAACAACAGTCTCTGCTCTGTTAATAACCCACTCTGCCCAAACTTGATACATGACTCCTACTCTGTGGTTTCTAGTTCTCCTCCAGTTATGTGTTTTACATTGCTGCCTCATTTTGCCAACACACACACAAATTATGTTTATCTATGATCTCTATTTCATTTTTGTTCAAAATTGTCACTACCTATCAACACCACTGTGACTTAGGACTTGTCTGTGAGGCGTTCATTCATTAATTCATTCATCAAACACATGCAAGGAGATTGGGTGGGAATGAGAGAAGTCAGAATCAAGGTGTCTTAGTTACCTAGTTTTGCCATAACAGAAATACCATAAGTGGATGGCTTTAATGAAGAGAAATTTTTTCTCTCACAGTCTAGTAGAAATTTATTATTATTATTATTTATTATTAACAGTCTAGTAGCCTATGAATTCGGGGTGCTAGCTGCCAGGGAAGGCTGTCTGTCTCTGTTGGCTCTGAAAGAAGGACCTTGTCATCAATCGTCCTCTAGCCTAGGAGCTTCTCTGAGCAGGAACTTCAGGTCCAAACGATGTTCTGCTCCTGGTGCTATGTTTTGTTGGTGTGAGGTCCCCATGTCTCTCTGCTCACTTCTTTCTTTTATATCTAAAAAGAGATTGGTTTAAGACACAACTCATAAATTGAGTTCTCTCCCATTAACATGATTTATGCTAATTCTGTTTTACCAATATCACAGAGATAGATAGGATTTACAAAACATAAAACAAACACATCAGATGACAAATTGGTGAACAATCACATAGTACCAGGAAGCATAGACTAGCCAAGTTGACAAATATTTTGAGAGGACACAATTCAACTCATAACAAAGGTTAAGATGGTATACGGGTAGAGGAGATGGATCCTCCTTCCTCTGGGTGGGATGGGGGCAGGACTGGCTCAAAGGAGTATGCGTGACCAGAAAGTCCGCCCAGATCATGCTCTTGGGTATTGAAATTTTTAGCCCTGCTGTTCTTGCCTCAGGCCTCCTGTTTTATCTTGCTTTCTTTTTCCCACAATTCCACCTACTCATAGACTACAGTTTTAACTGCTGGGCTGACAACTCCTGATCATATATGTTCTAACTCAGTGATCTCTTCTGAGCTTAAACTGGACATCCAGAATTACAAGCATCTCAAAACAAACCTGCTCACTGGAAGATCCGCTGTGTCTTCTTTACTCTTCCACATCCACCATTGCCTGAATGAAATCTGTGTGTCACCTAGAGTATGGCTTCCTCCTGTTCTACATCTGATCAGTTAACAGGCCTGGCTTAAAAAGAAAAAAAGTCTCTTTTTCATAGGACTTAAGAAATTAGTAAATTTTTATTAAACTGGAACATACATGCAAAATACTTTAATAAGCTTGTGGCACAATAGATTTTGTAAAAGTGAATGAATATACCCCTGTATCTATCTACCACCCAGATCACAAAATAGAACTTTAACTAGTAGAAACATTTCTTTTGGTAGCTTTCAGTCACTGAGTCCCAAGGGTAACTGTTTTCCAACCTTCCAACATTATTGATTGTCTTGTCTGATTTTGAACTTTATGTGAGTGGGCTGACACTATTTGCATCTTTTGTGTCTGGTTTCTTTCACCATCCGAGTTCCTGAGTGAGGCAAATCATTAAGTATTCAGCTATTAACTCAAAGTTTGGTGATTCAAATCCACCCAGAAGCACCTCAAAAGAAATACCTGGTAATTTATTTCTGAAAGATCACAGCCACTGAAAATCCTGCAGAGCACAGTTCTGCTCTGAAATATATGGGGTGTCCATGAGTCACAGTCAACTCTGTAGAAGTTGCCTTTCTTTTTGACCTTCTTTCCTATATCTGTTGTGTCCAGTGACTTACTAAATAACCATTTATGCTTGTGAGATGCATGCTATCAGTAATTCCTTATTTCTCAGCATCATGTATTCGTCTTCAGTAAAGCAGAAAATTGAAAATTGTTATTGTTAAGTTGACTTTGACCCGTGATGATGCTTATATGTGTCAGAGAAGCAGAATAGAATTGTATTCCATAAGCAAAGGAGAATGAACACCAAAGACGTAAGGCAGACACAAGTCTAAGAGGCAGAAAGGGCTACATAAGCCAGAGACTACATCAGTATGAGACTGGAAGAACTAGATGGTGCCCAGGTATTACCACTGACTCACTTGACAGGGAACACAACAAATAACTCCTGGTGGGATGGGAAAAAAGTGGGGTGCAGAACATGAACTCTAGTAAAAAGACCAGACTTGATGATTTGACAAACTGGAGGGTCCCTTCAAGACATGGCCCCCAAACTCTGTTATCCCAGAACAGAAACCATTCCCGATGCCAACTCTTCAGAAAAAAATCGGACTGAACTCTAAGACATAAGATAAGACTGGTGAATAGTGCACTTCTTGGCTTAAATAGATATGTGAGACTACACAGGCAGCTTCTGTCCAGAGGTGAGATGAGAACAGGGGGACAGGAACTGGTTGAATGCACATGGGAAATACAGGGTAGAGAGGAGGAGTGTCCTGTCACAGGGTGAGGAGAGCGGTCAGAGTCACATAACAATGTATATGTAAGTTTTTGTTTACAACAACAATTAAAGCTTAGTTGAATTGTAAACTTTCAATTAAAGCACAATTAAAAAAAAAAAAAAAAAAGAATCCTGTTCCATAGAGTTTGCAAGGTATGATTTTTTTGGAAGTAGATTTCTAGAACTTTCTTTTGAGGTGCTTTTAGGTAGCTCTGAACCTCCAGCCTTTTGGCTAGCAGCCAATTGCTTTAACCACTTGCAATCAGTACTTTCACATCAAGATTATTTTATTGTACAATTTGTTATCTACACGTGGCCATTTGAAGACATATAGGATATGGTCAAGCCACAGAGAGTTCCATTCATAGTTTAAGTCTTTAAAAGCCAAACAGATCTCTTTGCAATGTGTGAAAGCTACCCCTGAGAAATGTGGGAAGCCTTGGAAAGACCCAGAGTAAAGAAGCTAGGGAAAGTAATGGTGAAACTTCTTCCATTTTCTAGCTGGTGTTCTTTCTTGTAGTTCTGAAAGAGAAGCCGTGCTTTAATTAATAAGAGACAACATAGACAGTATGACCGCAGCAGAGACAACTGCACGATCAAGAACCAAAAAATGACTGATGGCTGAAAAAATGTCACCTAAGCCAAAGCCGTTTCTCCTGACTTCTAACTTCATTCATTCAGTGAATAACTTTTCATCATGGTTTTACCAGTGGAATGCAATTCTGCCCAGATCAGTCATAAATGATAAGAACAGCATCAAGTCATTTTGTCTGTATGAATAGATCACTCTTTATTATTTTCTCCCATTTGAGATCCAAGTAGGAGGACCAAATATTTCAAGCAAAACAAAGGAAAGGAAGAAAATAAAAAAGTCTCTATGTTGATAAATTCAGTTGGATAACGCATTTTTGCCTTTTCAACACATCCTGATACAAGAGGGATAAACAGTTTTTAAATTTAGAGCAGAAACAAACTGTAATGATAAGCACATTGAAGGAAAATGCAACCGTTTATTGCTCCTCAGGGACATGATAGTGTTTCTCGTTCTTCACTTTTGGTTATGTACTTCTGCTTGCTGGGATTTTGTTACCTTTCCTCAACTGTACACTCAAGTTCAGAGAAGAATTAAATCCCAAAGGCTTATAAAATCCGATAGGGGAGGTGTCATCTCTGCTTTTCAGAGAGTCACTGGTTATGAATTAAGGGACTCTTTCCAGATCTGCTATTTCTTCTTGTCAATTACAGTCCTTCTTGTAGAATTATTGGTGGTGGTACACTGCTGGGTGGGAGACGTGTGGCCCTTACAGGGATTCTATGCAGAGTGGTTTACTCTCTGGGGCCACAGTGGCTTACAGTCACAGTATTCTTAATTAATTGCTCAATCCCACTCGCAGCTTTCCCGAAGGTCCCAACTTCAGGGTCAGAACAGGTTCTGATATCTGAACTATCATTCCTTTTTCTTCCCCAGGACCACCATGGAGTAAAGCAATTTCTCTTTGTCAGAAGCACAGACGCAAATGATCTAATTATGGCCCTTTCCCTGAAGATGTGACATTTTTGCCAATGCCAGGGAAAGAGCTATTCTTGTATCTCGGTGGTGATTTATCCTCCTAAGGGAGACCAACACTCTTTCTATCTAGCCCAGAGAAAGAAAATAAATAAAATAAATAAAAGACAAGTTAAATCTTCAGTGGTGCATCAAGCTCCATGTACAAGGCCAAATTACACTTCAAGGACCTTGAAGTTGGTAAGTTTGTCCTGTATCTGTGTCTCTGGTGCATCCCACCTGCCTAAAACAGAGTAGGGCTTAATTAAGGTGTCTTTACGAGGATAAAAATGGAGATGATTATGTGTGGATGCAACATCTAAGACATAAATAGAGTTCAAGAAAATTTGACTCTAAGCCAAACGCTTCCACTCAAATAAAGATTCTGTTGCAAACAATGACTATTTTGAAAATAACATCCATTTTCTGGTGTTAAAAGCAAAGCTTGTTCATTAAATTAGAAAACAAAGACACTGAGGAAGATATAAGAAAGCAAAACATCGATATTTTCACCACTTAGCTAACATTTGTTGCATTTAACATTTATTTTTCTTTTGTAAATTTGAGTTGATACTCATGCTATACACATACTGTTATATATATATTATATAACAATACACAAATACTGTTACATTTTTCATTTAACATATTACATCATGAGCATGGTTGTCAAATTTCTGGAGCAATTTACCAAAGCTCGGCTTTGAAAGCATGATGACTGTTCTTTATTAATTTTAAAAACTATTAATTTTTAAAACTAAAAAGACAGCATTTGTGGGTATATGTATTCATATACATTGGGATATAGTTCAAATTACATTGTCTTAGAAGCTGCTAAAAGTAGATTTATAATTTTGATTAAAAGGTTTTTGTTACCTGTTGCTACATTATTCTCTAGAACAACTGAGCCGATTTAAGCTTCCATTGGGTATATTTGGAAGTCCATATCTCTGAAACTTTGTCAATATTGAAGAACATAATTTAGCAAAAGGAAAAACAGTACTGTGATAACCAGACAGGCAAAAGAGAACTCCATTGTGTTAATTTGCATTAAAACTACTTTCTTATTATTATTAATTTTTGTTTTCTTTTTGTGAATTACCCATTTATACTTTTGTCCGTTTTCATTGACATATAGCCATTTTCTTCTTTGTAGAACTCTGATATGTTACCAACATTTTCCCCAGGTATTTGCTTCTGCTTAAAAATTGGTGATTTTTCCTCCTACACAGAATTGTCTGATGTTTGTGTTAAGTTGGAACTATTATTTTCTTTAACAATTTCTGCTTTTGTTTTTTAGATTTAAATCAGACTTTAACACATGCTTTTTCTCCGTCCTTCCCTCCCTGTCCATGTATTCTCTTTTTCTTCCTCTTTGTCTTTGTTTCACAGGGCAATACCTTTGGAATATGGTCTAGAGCAGAAAGCTCTCTAAATATGAAATCAGTTGTCTAAGAAATATTTACTAAATATTACATTCCTTCTCCTTTGATTTCAAATGTGATCTTGCTCACATGCTAAGCTTTACTTTGTTCTACAGTCCATTTCTAGAATCTTTTCTCTGTGCAGTTGATCCATCTGATGATTCTTGTTTCAGTGTCATGTTGTTTTAATTACTGAGCTTTATAACACAGCAATTTACCACCTGGTAGTATCAGTCTCCTTTCAATACTCTTTTCTGGGGGTGGCGGTAGTGGGGGGAGTTATTTATTTTTCCAGATGAAATTTGCCATCTTGATTAAAATTTATTGAAAGCTACATTTTTGAAAGAAGTAACATACCTACGATATTAAGTCCTTTTGAAAACTGTTATTTTTTCCTGTTTAGAACTGTAATTTTTTTCTTAAGTTTTTTCAAGATTTGTTTTGTCATTCACTAAAGTATAAAAAATTTGTTTGTCAGCTACTGTTTTCTAAACTTATTACTATGTATTTATTAGGTGTGTTTATCACTAGTTCATGCAAAGACACTAGGACATGTGTATATGCATTTATTTTGTATTTGTCCACTTGTACTGAAGCCCCTTAGCAATTTTAGTGTTGTTGGTCATTCCTCAGGTTTTCTTTTGCCATCTTCATCCACATATGGACATACTTCCTGTTTTGTTGCATTGGTTAGAACTTCAAAAAGACTGTGTAAAAGCAAAGGTACCTGGTGTCCTTTGTGTTATTGTCACTGTAATGTGAAAACTTTCAATGCTTTGTCATTTAGCAAAACAGCCACTAGTGAGATTGGTTTTTTTTTTTTAGAGTATTAAGGAAGAATGTTTCATCCTTAGCATCTCACAAATATTTGTATTTAAATTCAGGAGTATTAATTTTCTTTGAAAATTGATAAATGGGTAGATGTGTGAAATCAAACTCTTAAACTTCTGAGGCCACACTTACTTAATCTTGTATATTTTAAGTATACTTACAATTTATTTTATTTTTTCATTATTGTACTTTGAATGAAGGTTTACAAAAAAAACTAGCTTCTCATTAAACAATCAGTACACGTACTGTTTCATGATGTTGGTCAGCAACTCTGTGACATCGCGACACTCTCCGCTTCCTGATTTTGGGCTCCTTGTGACCAGCTTTCCTTTCCACTCCTGCTTTGTAGTCCTTGTCCCTGGGCTGCTATTGCTCTTTCATCCCATTTTGTTTTATGGGCCTGTCTAACCTTTGGCTGAAAGGTGAACCTCAGCAGTGACTTCATTATTGTGCTAAAAGCTTCCAGAGGCCATGGTCTTGGGGTTTCTCTGGTCTCTGTCAGGCCAGTAAGCTTGGTCTTTTGTTGTTGTTGTTGGAATTTTGTTCCACATGTTTATACAGGTCTGTCTAGGACCCTCTGTTGTGACCCTGTCTGGGCAGTCTGTGGTGGGAGCTGGGCATCATCTAGCTGTGTTTTGGTTGGTCTGGTGGAGGCTGTGGTAGTTGTGGTCTATTAGTTCTTTGGACTTCTCTTTCCCCTGTGTCTTTGTTTTCTTCGTTCTGACTTTCTCCAGATAGCATGAAACCAGTCAAATATCTTAGATGGGTACTTACAGGCTTTTCAGACCCCCGACATAATCACCAAAGTAGAATGTAGAACGTTTTAAACTATGTTACGCCAACTTAAAAAACCAAACCCACTGTTGTTAAATTGATTCTGATTCATAGAAACCCTATAGGTCAGAGTGGAACTGCCACATAGTTTCCAAGGAGTGCCCAGGGGATTTGAACTGCCAGCATCATGGTTAGCAGATGCAGCACTTAACCGCTACTCCATCAGGGTTTACATATCATGCCAGTGGAGCTAAATGCTTCCTGAGACCATGGTTCCCATAGTCCTCAGCCCAGTAATTCAGTTCCTCAGAGTCTGCATGCACCTATAGAGCTTCCATGACCTTGCAACTGCGAGCTCCTTGAAGCCGTCTTTCTGTGCTCTTTGTCTTCTCTGCTTGGTGGCTGAGGAGTTTAACGTGGTGAATTGGTGCCCTGTTAGCTGACAGGGGACCTCCACTCAGTGTCTCTCCTGGATCTCTGTTCTCTATCAGTTTTTTAGTCCATTAGATGCTTGGATGAGTTCTTTATCTCTTCATTTGATGCTTAGGCTTCCAAGAGTGATGTCAGTTGTTCTATTCAGTTTTTCAGCTCTTTGCTGTGCAGGGTGGCATGGTTACTTCTGTTTATAGTGTCATGTTGTCTCCACACAGTGTATTTATGATTTTGATTTACACTGATTTTATTTGGGATTTTGTGTCTGTACTATCAGTAAAATGAGGTCTGTAGGTGTGTGTGTACATTTATGAATATGTATGTGTGTGCAGGGGCATCTGTATAAGGGTATGCTTTCTTTATTAGATCTGGGCACAGGAGTTATGGAAAACAAATAGAATATTTTCCACAAAAAAGTAGCTCTGGCACATGTTATTTAGCATAGAAATTACATATTCCTTGAGTGTTTTACAGAATGCAGGTGTCACCTACGGGTACCATCTTGTTGTTGAGTACCATTGGGTTGATTCCTGCTCACAGTGACCCCATGGGACAGAGTAAAGCTGTCCACAGGGCTTACTACATTATAATCTTTAGGGGAACAGGTCACTCGACCTTTCTCCAGAAGAGGGGTTGGGTGGGTTTGAACTGTCAGCCATTGGATTAGCAGGTAAGTGCTTACCATTGTGCTACCATGAAATAAATGTTTATATGCTGCAATTTCTTCCATAGTTTTTGATCAGTTCAGATATTCTTTGTCTTCATGGCTGAGATTTGGTTCACTCAAATTTTCCTAGAAAATCATCCATTTCTTCTTTGTTGTACAGATTTAA
Source organism: Heterohyrax brucei (assembly GCA_028571685.1). NCBI lineage: Eukaryota > Metazoa > Chordata > Mammalia > Hyracoidea > Procaviidae > Heterohyrax > Heterohyrax brucei. The sequence goes on from CM053152.1 coordinate 47,572,070, forward strand.
AAAAAGTCTGTTAATTGCTATACCAACTTCCTCACTTCTGTTTGTGTGTTCTTTAGTATTCATTTGAGTATGAGGTCTGACAATTACGTCTGTGAACTTAGTTGTTTTAAGTGCTACACACCTCATTGCCGAGGATGGTTTCACCTTTGAAGTACTCCCCTTGGGGAGCTATGTACTGATAGCAGCACCTAGTCTACTCTTCAAAGCCATCTTGGAACTCTTTCTGGAATGGCCAATGCACATGGTGGCCAAGTTGATGAATTTAATTATATAGTTGTCTGTGAGGGAGTTTTTATCCAGTGAACAAATAATTGTATTGGAACACCCTCCCTACTACCTGATCTGGCCCCAGTAACTTTTTTCTTTACTCGAAGATAAAGGAAATATTGAAAAGAAGACATTTTGATGACATTCAGGATATCAAGGATAATATGATGACAGCCCTGACGATCATTCCAGAAAAATTTTCCAAAATTGCTTTGAAGGGTGGACTAGGTACTGGTATTGGTGCATAGTTTCCCGAGGAAAGTTACTTTGAAGATGAGCATAGTGATATTCAGCATTGAGGCATGTAGCACTTTTTCTAGCGTGAGTTTGTGAATTTACTTTTCAGATCTTATACACTTATCTAATGTTTATCTATTCAAATTTTCTTTTCAAAGATATACTCCTTGGATTTGTCAAATTTCTCATTTCTAACTCATGATTTTCTAAATGGAATTTTTTTTTCTTTTTGGGGAATATTTTTATTTTGATAAATAATTTGTGTTATGCATTGACTTTCATGATTCATATTTAATTCTGTAGGCATTTAAGGCTTCAGATTTACCACTGAGTAAAACTTTGGTTGTATCACAAAATTTTCATTTGATATCATAATTTAGAGATACCTTTTAAGTTCCTATAAAACCCTGGTGGTACAGTGGTTAAATGCTACAGCTGCTAACCAAAAGGTCAGGAGTACAAATCAGCCAACTGTTCTTGAAAACTCTATGACACAGTTCTGCTCTGTCTATACGGTTGCTATGAACAGGATTCAACTTGACAGCAGTGAGTTTGGTGGTTTTGTTTTTGAAGTTTCCAAGTGGCTGCATTTTGTTGCTTCTACTCCTTTTTATTTATTTGCAAAAATTTTCATTCTGAAGTTCATTCAGATTTTTATTATGGCTTAGTATTTGGGACATCCTTGTAGTATTTTGTGTATACATGCAAAGATGCAGTATTCTCTGTTGGTAGTGTATAAAATTTGATAACATGCCTATAATGGAACACCCAAACTGAAATTTAGTTCCAAGAGCTTTGAAACCATACTAGACAGAAGCTAGAGGAAACAGAAGATTGTCTGGATATTCCTGCTAGACCAAAAGGTCAGAGTGTGCACAGCTGTTGGGAGAGGGGAATGGTTCAGCTGGAGGCAGACAGAACATCCCATGGTTAGCCTGTCCCTGAGACAGCCTCGGAAGGTTAGCTTAACCTGCATAGACATGCTAGAGCTTGGCTGGGCACGAAAGTGAACCTCAGGACATGCAAGAATTGGGAACTTAGGACAGCTAGCAGGACTCTCAGGGCTGACCTGGGTTTGGGGCCTCCAAAAGTGGTATGTCTGTTGGCAACATAAACTTGTTCTTTTCTTCTCTCTTTTGGAATGCTCAGTAAATTTTTGATAAGGGTTATAGTCTGTGTTTGGCCTTGAGGACTTAAGAGAAAGGTCTGTTTTAGGCTTGTGCACACTGGGAAAGGGGAGGAGGCCCTTTGGCCAAGGCCAGGCAGGCTGGTAGGTGGGCAGCTGAGCAGACCCTTCCCAGCCCTGGCTACAAAGTAGATGGAGACTTGGTAGCTTCAGCAGGCAGGAAGAATGGATGAATTTCAGGATTCAGTCTTCAGTATTAATAAGCCAGTACTGGGGGTTGATGGGCTGTGGTGGAGTGTAAGGAGCATCTAGGAAGCACTTTGAGGGTGTTATTACATGCATGGTAATTGTCTAAAGTTATAAATTAAATTTTATTTTAGACTAGACCAATGAGGTTAGATGACATTTGTGTTAGAAAAATTTAAAGTGAAGATTATTAATTATATTATTTTCACCCTCCTTTTCTGACAGTATGATCAGTCAAAAGAGAAATATTTCCAGCTTTTCTGTGATCACTCCATTGGTTCTCAATTCTCTCCTAAGTTTCAGAGATCTTGCTCTGTGATGCTATGATGCGAGATGAAGATATGGATTACACCCTTGGAGTCAACCTAAAAATACCTCTCTTGGTTTGTCTAATGTTTCATTTTCAGTTCTTATCTTTTGTTTCTTTTTGTGTGCATAATCTTTGCTAAACCTTTATTCTTTATCATTGACCTTGTTAGAGTTGTAACTTGCGTATTTTGTATTTTGACCCATTATAAGGCCTCCTTGTCTGTTTACGAGGGAGTTAATCAGATTAGATTGACAGCTATTTCATAACTGATACATGCAGTGAACACTGTTATTTCCAGCCCGGCATCTATCCCCTCCTGTTTTGCCTTAACTGAGCCCATATTTTCCAGGAATCTATCATCCCTTGCCAGGGGTTGGTTCAGAAATGGGAAGATTACTCAACTGTGGCCAATGCCCTGAGACAGGATGTGGATCTGTGCCTTACCTGGAGAAGAGGTCTTTGCTCCTGGGCAAGGGTCATGCTTTTCCTTCTGCTAGGTCTCATCACATGTGGGTGCTGTGCTATATCTTGGAGTTGTGCAGATATTTTGTTATGTGCCTGACAAAGAAGTCCTCACAAAGATGGCAGAGCAAAAGGCTTTTAAAGGAATCCTGAGCTGCTAAACCACCTGCTCTGGGGCTGTCCTATACCTGGTATTCCTGGTACACAACAATAAGTAGTTCTTTATTGTTTTTTAAGCCAACTTGAGTCACGATTTCAACCACTTGTAGCCAGGAGCACCTAACCAATAAAATACATTCACGTTTATTCTTTTTAAAATCTTTGTTTCATGCATTAACTTACTATTTCTGGTTTCTTTCTTTTCCTTTTTTTTTTTTTTTTTTTGGCTTTCTGTCATTTGTATATAGAATTTATTTTCTTTTTCTTGCAATTTGTTAAATATGCATCTTATTTTTAATTCTACTAAAAATCAAGTAGCTTAATATATACTTGAGCTTATTATTTTTAGAAATATCAAAGCCAACATTAATACCGATAGTTACGATACTTTTATTGCAGCTAGTATTTATTGAGCTCTTAATGTGTGCCATGCACTGTGGTAAACAATATATGTGTATTTATTCATCTAGTCTTCACTGTAGGAAATGGAGACACAGAAAGTTTAAGTAACTTGCCCAGAGGAAGCAGAGGCTATCGATTTTCTGCCCGTGGATGATAAGAAAACGAGTGCATGTTTAGTTCATGCCACACTTTATCTCTCCATTTACTTCTTATTTTGGGGGGTGTTATTAGAAGAATTCAGAACCAGAATTTTAATAATTAATTATAATTATCTTGTATATATCGTTTCAATTAACAAGTGTTATCATTCTGTTTTGAATTCACATTTCCTACAACCACTTAGCCTCAGTTCTACATTTAAATGATTTTATATTCACTACTAGTCCTGTTCATTAGCAGCTTTGCTTGCTGAAAGTGAAGAGGACTTGAAGCATTTAGTGATGAAGTTCAAAGACTACAGCCTTCAGTATGGATGACACTTCAACAGAAAGTAAATAAAAATCCTCACAACTGGACAAATAAGCACCATCACAATAAATGGAGAAAAGGTTGAAGGTTTCAATGATTTTATTTTACTTGGATCCACAATCAATGCTCGTAGGAGCCGCAGTCAAAAAATCAAGCAATGTATTGTATTGAGCACATCTGTTGCAAAAGACCTCTTTAAAGTGTTAAAATGCAAAGATGTCGCTCTGTGGACTAAGGTGTGTCAGACTCAAGCCGTGGTTCTCTCTGTTGACTCATATGCATGTGAAGCCTGGACAGTAAATAAGGAAGACTGAGGAAGAACTAATGTCCTTGTATTATCGTGTTGTGAAAGAATATCGAATACGTCATGGACTTTTGGAAGAAGGAGCAAACCTGTCTTGGAGGAAGCGCAGCCAGAATGCTCCTTAGAAGTGAAAATAGCAAGGCTTCCTCTTTTGTACCTTGGTGCATTATCAGGAGGAGCCAGTCCCTGGGGACGGACATCATGCTCAGTAAAGGAGAGCGTCGGCCGCAAAGAGGAAGACCTTCAGTGCGAGAGGGACGGACACAGTGGCTGCAACAGTGGGCTCAAACATAGAAAGGACCGTGGGTTTAGCCCAGAAATTCCCAGTGTTTTGTTCTGTTGTGCATAGGGGAGCTAGGAGCTGGAACCAATTCAGCAGTACCTAAGAACACCACTGTTCATTTTCAGACTCTGTCATTCTCAGTGATTTAACACACTTTGTTACTGGATTAGCTGTTATGTATTATTTTGATGCGCTTAAAATGAGCAATTTTATTCACAAAATATGCTGTTTTTGTCTAGTTTTCACAGCATGATCACTTGGTTGGTCATAGAATTAGCAAGGTTATTAATTTCCCTAGAAGTTCTATGTATTTCTCTTATGTATTCTCACATTTAGAAGAAGTTTGAGCAAGTTCTTTTTTCCCTCTTGTAATTTATCTCGGCATTCCCACCCAGATGTGATCAGTGTTCTTTGTTTGTTTTACAATTAGTTTTAATTACCTAGTTCCTGAAAACCTTTTCTTTATAATTATTAAGACCTTACACACAAAAGAAAAAAATCTTATTTGACCAAATTTCTTTAACTAGAGCCCTCTTCCCAGAAGTAAGTACTAGTTAGCGTTTTGTGTGAATCCCTCCAGAAAGTTCTTTATGGATTTGCATACATATAACTCTGGACAGCACACTATTATTCTCAAGAAGGGTGGTGAGCGGGTGAGGGTATAGAGCAACCTGGCCATCTAAGCTAAGAGACCTTCCCCTGCAATAGTGGGTGAGCATGTGGTGTCTGATGGTCTCATCTTGGATCTCTGACTCAAGACTTGTTCCACAGGAAAGAGTGGGGCAGCAGGCCTGTGGCCTGTTCCCTTTGTAGAGTCATCTACCAAGTTAATTCCCACCTCACCTCAGAGGGCCTGTGGAGAGCCTCCCCAGATTCTGACCAATGGTATTTATTAGTCACCACGGTTTTCTCATTTTCTCCTGCGGTTTCAGTTGGACTTTGGCAAAAGCTAAGTCCCAGATTTAGTGAAAGGTCTTCCCTGGGATAAAACTGATCAGTTTCTTCTATAAATGGGCAGGTTGCTTGTAACCTCAGGAGGGAATAGTTTACATAATAAGGTCTTGGCCGGTGTACCTCTAATCTTTAAATTAGAAAAGAGGGAGGCCTGTTTCCCTGGGAAGTCAGTTTGTCTGATGAGGAGGTGCTCTGAGCACAGAACTGCAGAGAGCAGGAGAGTGAGCATGGGCTGAGCTCTAAAGAAATGACACAAACTCACTCATAAAGTATATTCTTCTTCCTTTTATTTTTTAATAATCAAGTCAGTTCTTATACCTAAATAAATAAATAAATATGAGTCCCATAAGACTTATTCCCCCAGGAAATCAGTTTTGTCAAAGTGGGTTTTCCCATTTTAATTACTACCATGACTTTTGAAGAGTACATGAAGCTTCATATTATGTATTGCATGTAGGTGCTGTGATTCCTGGTTGCATCAAAGGAATTCTGTCTGATGAGCCCAAGGACCTCACTGTGGGCAGGCAGACAAACTCAGCAGGCTTCTACAAGTTTGGGAGATAACCTACTGCCTTGACGTGACATAGATTTTGCTGTGATTCGTGTTTACAGAAAAGGGACAATTGGACAGACCGCAGAACTTACTTGTCTATCTGCTGGGCATGGCAGTTTATCGAAACCCTGGTAGCATTGTGGTTATGTACCATGGCTGATAACCAGAAGCTTGGCAGTTCAAATCCACCAGGAGCTCCTTGGAAACTCTATGGGGAGGTTCTACTTTGTCCTATGGGGTTGGAATTGACTTGATGGCAATGTGCGTGTTTTTCTTTTTTTGCTCTGGTCCTATTTTCAGTTGTAAGTCCCTCCTGGAAACTCTCAGTCCAGTAGTCTTTTCCCTACCTGCACCCTTCCCAACCTTGCTTTATTTTCTCCAGAGAACTTCTTATGATCTGAAATAATGTGGCTCACATACTCCTTGCTTGCAATTTTCTCCTTTAGACTGTGAGGTCAGTGAGAGCAGGAGTTTTGTCTATCTCTCCCACTGCAGAGGCTAGCCAAGGACACTGCTGGTTCCAGGAAAGAAGGCATTCAGCAAAATGTCTCTTACTTGTTGAATGAACCAATGTGCTAAATTTCTAATTGCAGAGGTTTAGACGTTGAGTCCCAGGTGGAAAAGAAAATGTGAGCCAAGATGACCCTAACGACACGGGACTTCTGCTCATGCTAGACAAGCTTCCAGACTCTGTGTGCTGTCAAGTACCCTGGTTTGTGGCCAAGGCAGGGTCTTTTCTTAGCTGCAAGAAATGATAACTGCATGCTGGAAAAATGTGCCAGAAGATAAAAAAGAATATGGATAATTTAGATTCAAATTACAAGTTGCACAAATACAAGGTGGGGGAGATGATTGCTTGTCAACAATTTCTGAAGAAATTGGTCTTTGGGTTGACTCATTTTAAACTAAAAGTGGGAATAGCTGTTAAAAATTGTACACTATTAACAGAATATTGTGTCTCATAATATAAATAACATAAACATTCTTTGCAGCCATCATTTATTTTGCAGTAAGCGGGAGCCAAGCACTGTCATTAATGCAATTCCTGACAACCTTGTTAGTATTTCCATTTTATAGATGGAGAAACATAGGTTAGAGGGTTTAACTTATGCTAGGTTTCTGAGCTAATATACGGGGGAACCACGTATATCTGATTGCCAAAGCTCTTAGTCTTAACCACTGATTACCTTCCCTGTACAGGTCTTAGTGTACCTGGGTATTGGACTAAGTTCTAGGAGACACATTTTAAGACTGAAAGTAACAAACAACGGCTTCATAAGGAGGCCATCAGCATGGTAAAGGACATTACAGTGCATGGGGAACGTTCAAAGAGAAGGGGCTGTTTAGCAGAGGGGAGAAATGACAGGGGGGTGGGGGTCAGGAATGAAAGAGTGTCAAATGGGAGAAAGCAGACCTGTCTTTCCTGACTCCAAATGGCAAAACTGGAACAGCAGATGGAAATTACAGACAAGCAGATCTCAGCTTGACATAAGAAGTAACTTTCTAAAGATTAAGGATGTGGGCTGCAGCTCTTGAACTAAACCCCCTCCTACCCACCCACCAAGCCTGGATAGCCATCTGTCAAAGATGTGGGATTTCAGGAAGAAGTGCCTTCCACTTCTAGGAGTCTGGGGTTGTCTGGACAATTCTGAATTTTATTTAATTAAAGGTAAAGATGAGTTGAGCTGATTTAAGGTGACTCTTGTCTAGGGGCAAAGGGATTATATTACTCTCAGAGTTCCTTTTAGCCTTTACCTTGTCCACTGGGGCCCTAATAGGACACTTTTGAAGGCGAAAGGGGGACATCTGTTTATTTTGAGCAAACTCCTCTTTGAAAATAATAATTCATGGAAGATATTCTTATATGCAAAGTCACTTAGAAGGATCTTAAGGATATACTTTGTGTTCAATTCCAAGGTAGGTGTTAATTTTTAACTTCTCCAGAGTCCCTGGGTGCCACAAATAGTTAATGCTGAACTAACAGAAGGGCTGGCGGTTTGGACAAACCCCTAGAGGTGCCTTGAAAGTAGGACCTGATGATCTGCTTGTAAAAGGTCACAGCCACGAAAACCCTGTAGGGCAGTTCTATTTTGCACACATGGTATCTGCCTGAGTCAGATCAATTTGCTGGCAGTGAACACCAGTCTTCCCTATTCCACCCCTTCTTAATCTCATCCTAGGTCAAGACCATGTGCAGTCATGCTTCCTGTGACCCTTTCAACTCTGCCTACCTCTACACTCACACAGACCTTGTACAGACAGGAGTCACCTGGTCACCTGTGCTTGTAACTCACTCACCTCAAAGAGCAGTGGAAAAAGAAGAGGTATACACAACCTCTTACATGCAAATTCATTTAGAAATTCATTTAACATCTGAGGAGTTAAATGCCTCTGCTCTTGATGCCATCCCTGGGAAGGGAGTCCTCCTTCAGGAAGCTTATTGATTACTTCCTACATGCTAAGCACTATTCTAGGCCTCTTACATGTTTATCTATGTACCGCTAACAAGAAAACTGTTATATACTACCTTTATATTACATATGAGGAAACTGAAGCTTAGAATTGTTAAATACTTTTCCAATTCCACACAAGTAGTGAATAGTAGAATGTGGATTTGACTTTGGAATCTGTATTCTTAATTAACTAGCATATAACATTGTTGCTGACACTCTGTATGCTGTAAATACCCAGCTCTCAGAGACTGAAGAGAGTGACAGCATAAGAATTGTGTCTGTTATGTGGGGGGTTATTTAGGTAAATTATTAATCTATAATTCGTATGAGATGCTTAATGTAATTCTCAATTCTGGCATGGGAACGTCATTATTAACATTTTATTATTTCGCTTAAAGTCAAACGAAGATCTGGAAATAATTACTGACTGACCCATTTCCTTGCTCCTCCCTCCCTCCCTTCCTCCTTTCCTCCCTCCCTCCCTCCCTCCTTTCCTCCCTCCCTCCCTCCTTTCCTCCCTCCCTCCCTCCTTTCCTCCCTCCATCCCCCTTTCCCCCTTCTTCCCTTCCTTCCTCCCTTTTTCTTCCCTCCTTCCCTCCCTTTTTTCCTTCAAAGGCACTCTATCACTTATGAACATTTGCTGTGTCTTGGCACTGGGGTATACACTAGAGGTACAAAGATGAGTCACAGTTCACGTCTTTAGGGACCCCAAAGCCTAGGAAAGCAGACAAAAAAGGATGATTATTTAACACGGCAATGGTTGTAAAGGAGCAGATTTTCTAAACCAGTGCTTCAAGGAACACTCTTTGGCAGGATGTTAAGCGTGCCATGAAACAAAGACTTTTGAGTCAAAATAAGTTTGGGAAATGTTGGATAAGATAAAGTAAAACAATTTCTTTTAACTGAGAATTTTGAGATCCATTAAGATGCAGCATGGACTATCGATCTCTGAGGAAGGAACACAACACTTTTCCCCAACTCATTTGACTTCAGAATGCCTCTTTTCTCAGGAAACACAGTAAAATTTGTGTTTATCTTTGTATTATCAATTATTTATACATCCATCCACGCATCTAATGTTCATTGCATCCACACACTATTTTGTGAGAACTCACTACGTGCCAGATACTGTGCTATACCCCGGGAATCCAGGAGCCAACAAGTCTGTGCAACTTGTAAGCTAGAGTGGAAGACAATCATGAAGCAAGCAAAGATCCACGCAGAAAATAACCAGGATTCTAAGATGAGAAAAAAAGTAGAGTGATCCTCTCAAGTAGTCAAGAAAGACCTTTGTGATCAAAAGACAGTTAAAACAACTTTCTAAGGAAGAGAATGAGCCAATTTTGCAAACAGCAAGAGCAAAAGTGATCCAAGAAGAGGAAACAAATGCCAAGACCCTAGAAAGCAGAAGAGCTTGGCAAGCTCCAGGAATTGACCTTGCTCCAGGAGTACAGATTCGCTTAAGGCATAAGCCTGGACCTGATTTTTTTTTTTTCTTTTACAAAATTAGAATCTCATAATCATGCCATTGCAGAGTGGGAGGAAAGTCTTGGACCACCTATCCCCAACTCCCATTCAAGAAAGCGCTGTCTTCTAAAGTATACCTGCCTGCTCTATTTACCCCTATTCCCAGGGTTTCTCCCTTTAGAGGGGAGAATCACTGCAGACCTAAAGTGGATCTAAGGAGAGCATTGCTTAGAACATTTTTCTCTTTCGTATGAAGTAAGAACTAGTGAGAATCGAACATATCACTGTATTTCTGAGGTGAAAACTACTCTCACAGATGCAGCCAATGTGAGCAATCATGGCTGGTAACCTCCACTGCCTTCTAGAAATGAGGAACAACAAGCCTGAAGGCGGAAATTGACGAAGAAACTACTTGGTTATTCTTGAGTCAGTGGCCAAGGAGGGGAACGAAGGTAACCCTGATTCTTGCAGCCTGAGTGCCCTGCCTCCAAAGCTTTTATCTTTCAATTCTCCCTGCAAGATTAAGCATCCCCAAACACCACTTTTATGGTCTCTGCCCTGGTTCAAGGAGTTACAGTGGATCTTCTTTACTGTCAAATCAACTGAAAACCTCACTGCTAGACATTCAGTGCTATTCATTATTATCAGCATTTTTTTTTTTTTTGGTGAGGGGTGACCCTCTGCCTTCCACAGACACAGGCACGGACACACAGACCGCAAACACACACACACTGCATTTGTCTCACCATGCATTTAGGTTTACAATGGAGTAAAGAAAACAACCTAATAACTCAGGCTTTGGAACTGCAGACCTGGCTTTGATCCTTTCTCAGTCATTTGCTGGCTGCATGGCTGTGTGTGTTACAGATCTTTAACTTCCTCATCTTCATGAACGGATAGTAATACTTGTCACTTAGGGTTGTTGTCATCTGATCCTGATTGTCACAGCACCCTCCCCACCAAGGGCTAAGAAAGGCTCCCTGCCTAGAATGCAATTCTTTTATCTTGCTTGCTCTCTGCCTGGGTCTCAATCCTTTGAAGAAAAATGGGAGTCTGGCTTGTTGTCCATTCCTCATTTGGACTTAAAACATTCGCAGTTGGTCTTAAAATGAAAGACTTTTGTTCCCATCTGTTTAACATTGCCTTTGTTCCCAGTCTCAGTTTCCTAGTAGCCCAGCCTGGTGAGAGGTTTAAGGTCCTGTTTGTTTTGGAGGGAGGGTTGGAAAGTTCTTCTCTAATGTCTGACCTTGATAAGTTGAGACAATTGAAGTCTGGCTCTGTCCCTTTGCTCGGTTTTCACTGAGACATGATCTCTCCTTGGCTGGCTGCAGAAGGTATGCCTAGACTTTCTCATGGTTTGGTGAGTCTCACAAGTTATTGACACGGGCTCTTTGGCTAGCCAGTTCTTACAGACTCCTGGCTTACTGTGACCTAAACTAATTCAAATTGAAAATAGAGAAGTTTTATTCAGAATCCCCAATTCAGCATGTTCGAATACTCACAGTGCCCTTTCCTCACCTTGCCACACTTATTCCCAAAGAAGCTCTTAGAGATCACGCATAGACTGTCCTTCCTTTCCGCCTTAGATGTCACAAGTTCAAGCAGGCTGGGAAGGGATGTGGGTAATTCAGTTCCTTTTCCTGGCATTGCTCTGCTTGTGGTGAGGGAAGCAGTGGTCTAAGAGGTGCTCCTGATGCTCGGGTCTCCGGTAAAGACTGCTGGATGGATGTTCTGGTCAGGTAAATGGCACTGTGCTCAATAGCACTGCTCCCAGCCTCCCACAGAGACCCACATCAGGGGCCACTACATGGAACAGTTGGAGAAAAATGACCTGGGAGAACCTGTTCAATTCTGGGAAAGGCTAGCGGATATTATTCTCTATGAATTAGAGATTTCAAATCCCTTTCATTTTTTTAAAAAGAATTATTTGTATCAGTGCAAGTCTACTCATCTTTAAGTTCTCCTTGCACAGGGAAGCAAGGTTGTTGGCTGCTTCTGATGACTGACTGGCCACAGACATCGAAAAGGGCGCTCTATTCTGTCTGGTGCCCGCAATTTTATAGTGTTTCGGGTGGTGAGACTTTTTTAAAGGTGGGGGAAATTAGATCACGTACTTTGAGAAGCTTTGTAGATCAGGAAATACGAAGGTTGTGGTCTTCTTTCCTCTTAATTTTCAAACACCTTTGTAGTGTGATTATTCTGCAGTAACTTTCCCTTACCCTTACCTCCCGGTGCCTGCATCTCCGCTGCCTGACCCAGATGGACTCCCGATCTCTAGCTCCACCATGGTGGCCAGATTCCTTATTAAAGAGATCTCTGTTTCCATAGGTTTTCAAATTGCCCTCTCCTTTTATCTTTTCGTTTTTTTATTTCAAAGATCAGCCTCTGCTCATCATTCTGGTAGAGCACTTTTCAAGGTCCTTCGTGTATTTGTTCATCAACTTATTACTCAGCATCCACAGACCTAGTGACACAGCGTAACTTTTTGTCAGTTTCTAAGAGGCTGTGATGACTACGACAGCAAACTCAAGGTGCTGCGGTTTAATAAACAATCGCCCCCTGGCTCCCCAATATGGAATCCAGGGACGAGATTGCTGGCATTTTTTTCGTCTTTCTTTTCTGGTGTGTGTGTGGTTTACAGATGTTAGTACCAGTATCTACAATTCCTTATTCCTTAGGTCTTTCTCTTACAGTCTTAAGACAGCTGCTGCAACTCCAGCCATCCTGTCTCTATTCCAGGAGGAGAAAGGAAGAAGTTGAAAAGGAGAAAGGGGTGCTTTATGTACCACTTCTCGAAGACTGTCACTGATGTCTGTTTTGTGGCAACTATCTCATAGGATCACCTGCAGCAGCAAGGGAGGCCAGGAAATGTTCTTGTAATTGCCTCCCGGAATTAAATGGGGGTAATTTCGGTACGAAGGAAAGAAATAATATTTGGTAGGCAGTTACAGCCTTCCGTGCTCAACCTACCCTTCCTGCCCACTTCTCTGGGTTCCCTCTCCCAGAACATTTCGTGCTAGGGATGCCTCTTCTGTCTGTTCTTCAGCGTTACCAGCATCTAGGTCAGGAATTTAATGGAGAGCAAGTCACCACAAGGGAACTCCATGACACCTGCTGGTAGTCTCAGGACCTGTGTAAGAAGCATACTGATTAGTTCTGGGTGCCCGAGATTATTTGAAAGGGAAATAATGACTTGTTCTGGTCTTGGATTTCATGCTGAAAGACCATTTGGAGTCCTTTAAGCTAACAGGGGTGATCAACTCCAGAGTGTTCATAGCGAGCCATCACCTGCATGCTTATCCACAACATATCCTTTGTCTTTCCTGTCTTTCCAGCTGACCCTCAGCCCCTGTCCTAAGTTACATGCTTTCCTGGATAAAAACTAAATCCACTGCCATCAAGTCAATTCTGACTCACAAAGACCCTAAAGGACAGAGTAGTTACTGCTCCACAGAGTTTCCAAGGAACTTCTGGCAGATTTGAACTGCTGAACTTTTGGTTAGCAGATGTAGTCGTTACCCACTACACCACCAGGATTTCTGCTTTTCTGGATAGGGCCATGATACAGACACTCTCCCAGATAAAAAGTGCAAATGTATACGAAACACTTTACAGATTGATTAAATGGAACTCAGGACAGTCCTAGGTTGCAGAATTGCATCCCTAACACAAATAATTTACTGATTAAGGAGAAGTTAGGAGATTCATTCTCCCTCTTTCCACCATTCAAGCTTGTGATACTCATGATTTCCTCTCTATTCAATCCCATAATCGATTATACTTTCTGCTGTAACTAGTGATGTTGGTAAGATCCTGCTGGCGGGGTTAGCTAAGTGCGTTGACACATGGATCACCTGAGGCCAGCGTCAGAGTGCTCAGTTGCCTGATGGACCATTTTACCCACGACCTATTCAATGGCCATAGGCTGTAGACATCTTAGTATTGGGTCATTTCAGTAGAGAAACCCATTCTCATTTCAGGTGAAAAAGAACTCCAACATGTGCCATAGAGGTGGCTTGGGAAAATAATTTGAAACCACTGTTCATATATCTTTCTGAGTAGTCTGAATCAGGACCCCCAGGACTAGAAGACAGTGCTAATAGAGTGAGCTTGCTACCTCATCCTGGAGGCCCAATTTCCCTTTCTCTGTTATATAACCACAGACTGACCTCCAACACTTGCAATTATAGCCACAGAACAATCCTTTAATTTCAGACACAAAGGAACACTTAGTCTGTTCACCATCTGATACTCTAACCAGGTGGTTCTCACCAAGGCCTAAGCTCTGGCCTCAGAATTTCTGGATCACCTGGGCTTAGCTGGGCAGAAGCATTGATACTTAGTATCCATCCTTCCCCAGGTAAGTCTAGCATGCAGTTCATATGTGAAAACACCTCTAAACACTAGCGAGAAACTGAACTATAGCTTCTTTTAGCCTCAATCACAACACTCTGTTAAATTCAACTTTAGCTGACTCTGACCTCAGCTACACACAAAAATCCCAAATCAAACTAGTTGCTGTGGAGTTGGTTTCAAATTATGGAAACACCATATCTGTCAGAGTAGAACTACTTCATAGGGTTTTCCGGGTTGTGACCATTCAGAAGCAGATTGACAGGCCTTGCTCCTGACTTGCCTGTATGTGGATTTGAACTACCAACTTTTTAGTTGGGACTTGTCTATACGTCTCCTTGTTCACTGACGTTAAAGCTAGATTCAACACGAACAATTGGCCATAAATTTGAATTTTGGCTCTGGAAATAAAAAAATCCCTAAATACAGGACATAAATGCTGTTCACTCCAGGAGATATGACCTTTTACCTTGGTTAAACATTGTCTTTCATTCCACCTTCTAACCAATGCCTACAGCTGGCTATAGACTAATCTGAACCTCAGACAGAAAGTTACCCTATAACGATGGCCACATAGTTCCCACTTTGTTCTGTTCTCTTCTCAGCTCTTTCCTTGGTCATAGATTGCCCATTCTGATTAATTACAAATTCACGACCCTCACCACAAATGGAACCTGTGGTCCCAGCTACAGTCCAGCCTCAGACTCCGGCCATAAGCTAACAACTCAGCCACAGAAAGACTCCTCCCCTTGGTTATTTACAAATCATCTCCGTTTCCTTTTTTTCAAATGAAAAATTTAAACTTAAACAGATGTCAAGAAACCAGTATAATTAACCTTATGCATTCATCTCTGAACATCAGTAATTGTCAGCACACTCTTATTCTTGATTCTGAGGAAAATACAGGTATCATATCACATCATTGTCATATTTTGGTTTGTGTCTCTAAAATGTAAGAGCTCCTTCAAAAAAATAAATATGATACAACAATCACACCAGAAAGTTACAAAAATTTCTTATCCATAGATAATATGCTAAGTGCTCACATTTCTCCAAGTGGCTTATATATATGAAATGGTTAAATGCTCTGTTACTAGTCACAATGACTGGCTGTTCAAACCCAACCAAAGTTACCTTGCCAATCTGCTTCCAAAAGGCAAAGTCTTGAAAACTCCATGGAGCATTCTACTCTGCGCACATGGAATTGCTATGAGTTGGAATCACCTCCTTGTTAACAGCAGTAACAATAACAAAATACACACACACACACACATTTTTTTCCTGTTTGATCTGAGTAACTTCTGTACTTTGCTATTGGTTGCTATGTCTCTATGACTCTTTTAATTTATAGGTTTTCCATTTATCACTACTGTGAACACATTTCTCTTTGTTGTTGCTGCTGACAGAAGTATGATTATCCGCTAACAATAATCCATCAAGGTCAGGTGATGCTGAATGTTAGTTCTGGCTACTGATGCATCAGGGTAAATTTGTCCCATGAAATGAAAGTTCTGATCACAAGTGGTGCCAGCCAGGGACTAAGTGGGAGAATCCCTCTGCACAGCCACTAACTGTGCCACGAGGTAAAGCTTCTGCCCTCCAGCTAGTGAGGAACAGGCTACTCTGATATCAGATGAGATCAGGTGTTGCTTTGTCATGATCTTACCATCTTTCGTTGCAGTCTTCTCACCCAGGATCATGGCACCAAAGATGAAATCAACTGATCTGTGTATGCATATGAAAGACCTAAAGTATGCACAGGACAGGTTCCCCCAGACCCTGCCCACCTTTGGTCTGCTGCTAAGACTCACATAAAACAAGATTCACAATCTAGAACCACAGTCAGCAACACAGGCCATGAATGCGTGTTCCCGTCATTCCTGCGGGAGCTGAGAGGAAATTTGCCTGGAGGGTTGGAGAAGTGTTCAGACAGCTTCCCACCGTGGAGAAGTATCCTAATCTCCAAATGGCCAGGTTTTGTGACAAGGATTTGATTGTTTCTAAGAGAGTTAGTTCACTCTTGAGTGCTGGGATTTTTGAAGCATTTGACATGATTAGTGTTGAGTGAGAAAGCACAAAACAGCATCTTCAGCAACTCCGTATTGCCTTCAGAGGAATAATGCTCAAACTTCTTGGCCAGTATTCAAGTCTCTGTCCATCACATCCCAGCTTATTTTGACAGCCACATAGCCCTCTATTCCTGGAATCTTCTCCATTCAAACTGAACCCCTAGCTGCCCCCTTCAGTGGGCCATATACTTCCCTACTTCACTGCATCTGCTCATATTGTTTGCTACACTTGGAATGCCCTTCCTACAACCCCGTCTGTGCATATGTTATCCAGAATTCAGGACGGCAACTCTTAGGCTAAACAGGAACTGTAAAGCAGTGGCAGCTCTCACATGAAATATCTAGAATAAGCAAATGTATAGAGATCAAAGTTTATTAGTGGTTGCCAGGGGTGGGAGGGAAGGAAAAGAGAGAGTCATTGCAAGGGCACTGAATTTCAGTTAATGATGATGAAAAACGTGGAAACATATAAAGGTGCGGGTTGCACAACATGATGAATATAATTAATGCCACTGAACTGTACATGCAAAAAATGTTGAAATGACTAATGCTTTGTTATATACACATTTTCCAAAACTCCACTGCCACTGAGATGGTTCCAACTCATGGAAGCCCTACAGAACAGAGTAGAACTGCTCCATAGGGTTTCCAAGGCTGTAAAATCTTACAGAAGCAGACTGTCATAGCTTTCTTCCATGGAGTACCTGGTAGGCTTGAACTGCTGACCTCTGGATTAGCAGTTGCTGAGGGCTTTAACTACTGAGCCACCGGTGACTCCTTATATATACACTTATCATTATTATAAAAAGAAGTAGTGGAAGAGTGGCAGGAGATAGGGTCAACTTGAATGTACAGCAAAGAAAGATCTGATCAGTATGATTTAGAGCTTGGGGCCACAAGGTTCCAGACTGTCCAGACAGCTGGAAGAGGAGCATGAGCTGGGAGGAATCCTTCTCCAACCCACACCCTCGATAAAGCTCAACTCATCTAAAAGTGAAGCATGATGAAACATGTTGAGCAAAATTATAGTGCTCATTTCCTAACAGCTTTCAGATTTAATTGTAGGAAATGTTTGTTTTGGTTTGAATTTCTGTAATTTTTAGAAACCATTTTCTCTCTTAAACTAGGTCATTTGAATTATCTGCTGATAGTTCAAATTTGTAGATAATTTACTTTTACTCACATTCCTAAGAACTAATTACCTGTATGTATAAAATGATGAAATCTCATTATATTTTCTTTTAAAAATCTGACATGCATTTAATTACATTAGTCAATTATTACTGTACATGCTGAGGATTTGCTATTGACTATCTCATGCTGGAATATTTACTGCACAGATGTGTAACTTTAATTAAACAAATGTGATTACACACATATCAATTTTTATTTGGTTTCAAAGCCCAGAATCTAAAAGTGACGCAGTTGGCAGAGCTGTGTGGCACAGTGCTGGTTCCTAGGAAAGGACTGAGAGGCATGTGACCGGGAACGCCAAGTGCCTGCATCTCTGTGTGCGAAACTTCAGCCACAAGTGAGTTTTTATCACTGTGTAGGTGCCACTGAATGAATCCACGAAAGGCATAAACAGATGAGCTTCGAACCTTCCTAACATACCTTCACGTTAGGTCTCTCATGTGTAGACGAGCGACCGTGAGACTCAGAAAAACTCATCTAAGAATCAATCCATTTGAAAGGAGGCATGGTTTGGGATGGCTGCTTGCTTCACTAGGCCAGCTGATAATTGTTTTTAAAATTAGGAATGAAGTGGGACAACATTAGGACACTGACCTTGGTCTCTTGGACTCCTTGCTATATGCTACAGCATGACCTCAAGCTCTGAGGTTAGCACCAAGAAGGTTGATCATTTCTCAGTGCCTAGTCCCCAATCAAGCAGTTTTGAATAATAACACAAAGACTTCAGTAGAAAATATAAATGTAATTTACTAACTGTAGAAATGTAGAATTCCCACTTCTCCTAGTACAATGACTGGTACTTATCACCAAACCAAACCAAACCAAACCAAACCAAACCAAACCAAACCAAACCAAACCAAACCAAACCAAACCAAACCAAAACTGACAATGCCAACAACAACAACAGAATCCAAAACCAAACCCATTGTCTTCAAGACAATTCTGACTCACAGTGACCCTACAGGACAGAGGAGAACTGTCCCATAGAGTTTTCAAGGAGTGCCACTGGATTTGAACTGCCGACTTTTTGGTTAGCCGTTGTAGCATTTAACCACTATGCATCCAGATGTTTACTAGGCATTTAGTAGTCTTGGCACTTAGAAAGCCATTTAAGTCAGTACATTAATACTCAAACACAAACCACTGTATGAGCTGGTTGCTAGTTGGTACAAATAGGAAAGCAGAAGCTCTGTCCAGAAAGAGAGTACACTAGACATTTTCCTTGACTTTGAGATTACTGTGTTGTGTTCTCACAGGGTGTCTGCTGGGTTGCATGGACATGACACCCAAATAACAAATCCCATTGGTCAAGTCAATCAAAAATTCTGTTTAAACCATGAGTCTCCAGCTCTCCTGGACGCAGACAGCATCTCCAAAGAAAAGGCAGGGAGCAGATGAGATGGCATATGCCAGTATTTCAGATCTACCCTGAGATTGGAGAGCTCACTGGTATGCTGAAAAGGATGCTATTGACTCTAGGTGCAGGAGTTTTGCTAGGGAAGAGGCAGCAAGCTATAAAAAAAGAGAGTCCAGATTCAAAGTGAGACCAAGCTAAACACAGATCAGGTAGAACACCTACGTAAGCTGCGCAGCATACATCCCTGTCATAACAGTGCCCTCATCTCAATAGTAAGGATAAAGCACAACTCAGTGCTGTTAAGAGACTTACAGATGATATGTTTGATGATTAGCACTTCATAGGCTTTCAGAGAATGGCTATTGGAAATGGCAGAGGTGATAGACTTAGTGTGGAGTAGCTGGGCAAGTTTAGTTCTTGGAAAAGATTGTTTTCAGTCATGTTGCCTATGCTGTTCCTCCTTTTAGTACATTGCATGTCACTGGTCTATTTTCTCAAGAGGAAAGTTGATGAATCCATTTGCAGTTTTAAGAACTCCCAGGTTACCTAGTCCAGCTTTCTGCAAATGACTTGCCCAAGGCCTTTCAGCTACTCAGCAGTAGAATTGGGAACTAAATCCAGATCTTTGCACTTCAAGTTAAATGATCCTTACATTTAACTTGCATTTAAGAAGAATATGTGGAGGGCAATGATTAATTCAACATAATTGTGGTATTGCAGGTCCTTCAAGTCAGAGGAAGGAACTGTTGGGATATAACCACTGTATTAGTTTTTTGGGCTTAAGTGTCACAAACTGAGTGACTTTTAACAAGAGCAATTTATTGTCTCACTGTCTGGGAAACTAGTAGTCAAAGTTCAGGGTGTCAGAAAGGCCACGTTCTACCTGGAGGCTTTAGGGGATCTTATCTGTCTCCATTTCTGGTAGCCCTAGACATTCTTTAGCTTGCAGAAACTCTTTCACCATATGACCTCTTCCCTCTATCTTTCTCATTTTGTCTCTCCTTTTCTTTTGGGATACCACTAAAAGCAGATCGGGACCCACCCTACTCTGGTATGACCTCATGTTAAAAAACTGACAATATCTTCAAAGAACGTTTCCAAACAAAGTCACTTCACAGTTATCAAGGATTAGGACTTCAACATAAAATTTGGGTGGTGGGGGCCAATTCAATCTAAAATACTCACTTTGCTGATAGCTCTCAGATTACCTACACAAAAGGTTACCTTTTTTTTTTTCCTCTTCTCTATGTATTAGACTTGAATTTGCCAACTGAAGTGGCTTGATATATTGATTCCTTTATCCAGTGAGGGCTTGGGCAGTGTTTAAGTTCCAGGGTACTAGACGAATATCATCTTCTACGCACTCCATGAAGTAAGCAAATTTGGGACAAACTGGTGGAGATGAGCCAATTCTTAAAACATAACCTCAGTTTTGATAATGACCTTAAACCCACTGGCCACTGATTCATAAGAAGACAGATCTTAGTATATTATATTATTTGAGCCTCAGTTTCCTCATCACAGAATCCTGATAGTGCAGTGGTTAAGGACTCAACTGCTAACCAAAATGTCAGGAGTTCAAATCCACCAGCTACTCTTTAGAAATTCTACAGGGACTGTTCTGCTGTGTTTGTTGTGGTATTTTCAATACCAGCAAAAGAGATATAACTTTTATGCTGCAGTTTTGCTATAAAGATTAGCTGATGAGGGTCCAGTGTATGACTGAAATACCATAGATGCTCAGTAGTAACGAGTTGAATGTTTCACTGATTTTTTTTGTGGTTTATTTTGTTTGTTAAAGTAGATGGCTAAACTTTTGGCTTTCTTACTGCTTGGGGGGTTAAGTCAGGAGATGGTTTAGCTGTTTGAGTTTGGGCTGTAATTCATACCTCATCTCAACTTCCATTGGGTCCCCAGTCAGAGGGTCTGGTCTTACATGATCACTAAGTAGGCTGGCAAGGCCAGAATTAGTCTCTGTTGTCCCTCACCTCCCAAAGGGAACCCAGGACTCAGCCCTGTATCCCTAGCCCATCTAGCTCCCAAGCATCTTATCAGCGGCTGATCTCATCTTTTTGCCAGGGCCAATTGTAATTAAGACCAGACTTATAGGGAGAAACATGCATGCACACACAGCCAAAGCCCGGAATCGCTCACCCAAAAACGACTTCCCTCCTCCT
Organism: Heterohyrax brucei; assembly: GCA_028571685.1. Lineage (NCBI taxonomy): Eukaryota > Metazoa > Chordata > Mammalia > Hyracoidea > Procaviidae > Heterohyrax > Heterohyrax brucei. The sequence goes on from CM053152.1 coordinate 47,592,911, forward strand.
TCTGCTCCGGTTCCCCTGCCTTACCAAGAGCGGAGCGAGGATGGTGACAAGCGAGGTTGGCGCTGTGTGTGCTGATTCAAGGCAATTTTGGATCAGTGCAAGCAGGCAGCCACTTTGCATCTTACCTGGGAGTGTAGCCTCGCGCGCCGCCTTAGGACACCGGACTGGAGCTGAGCTTGGAGAAGCCCAGCAGCCAGCCTCAGCCTCTCCTCCCTAGGGGCAGGTCACGGTGGGTTTAACCCAGCACTGCGGGGCAAGGGCTAGGCTGCTCGCCCACTGTACCTCATTATGTATTCCTTCATTGTTTCCTATGCAAATTAAGTTAATGAGAATTAGGAACATAATGGAGCCCATTCACCGTTCTAGTCGCTGGAAAATGGGTTTGACTACCAATTTTCCATTACAGCTGTTTTGTAATTACCGTGGAATACTCTGAATTCTAATGGAGACGCTGAGCTGCTTGACAGCCTCTTCCACTACTTTTTTTTTAAGGTAAGGTTAAAGGGGGAAAGAAAAAGGAAAAGGAAACTCAAACCCTACAACCGAAGCGCTCTGCTGTCAGTGTCCAGGGTTTGGCTTCAGCTCTGAAAGAACTCCACAGCTGCAGACAGAACCTGTGTCAATTGCAACAGCTTCCTGACCTGTGCTTGGGCGAGGTTACCGGGCAAAACAACCTCTTTCCTTGCTGTGGAAGCAAACCAGCCTGGGATCATGTTCAGCCAGTAGCTGCCCTCTGAAGCGGGACCAGGGAAGCTTGGGGCTACCTAGAGTGTGCTGTAGCCCACTTGAACTGATCTTCTGCTTATCCCTGCCCACCCAGGACCCCAGCCACAAACACTCCCTCACTCATCTGGTGCTCAGTTCTCAACACTTAAGATTATAGCTATATTCTTTGACATGAAGATTCCTTGTTTTGCTATACTGAAGACCCTAAGAAAAAGACAATGTTAAGACATTAAGAGTTCAAATAGTTGACAATTTGCTAATAGTTTGAAATGACTGGAGCACAGGATGCAAGGAGGTAAGGATGGGACTGGTGACCTTGAGTGCTGAGGAGGCAGAATGAGGAAGCCACTGTGTAATGCCATGCTAAGAAAGCTTATGTTTTGTTCTTATAGCTTCTCAGAGCATGGGAGAGATATAAGGAGTCTTATAGTTTAGAAAGATACTGCAGTGTGAGAAGGGATATGGATATGGGCATCTCGGGGTGAGGATGTTTGGTTGATGGACATGCAATACTCAGAGAAAGAACTTGTGACAATTATGCACTGCCCATGATTGAGGAGGGAACATGAAGGCTTGAACTCAAGAGGGGACAGTGAATATGAAGAGGGGTGGCTTGATTCAGAAGATGTTAAAATCATGTGATCAACAGATTCGATGATTAATTGGATAGGGGAACACAACAGAACCTAGGGGACTGGGAGAATTTTTCTTTCTTGGATTACTGGGTGATAGAATTTACCAAAACAATAGCAATGCCAGCCAGCCAAGTGCCATCGAGTTGGGTCAACAATAGCAATAATGAGAGCTAAAGTTAGTGGAGAGCCTAATATGTGCCAGGTACTGTTTTAAATGCTTTGCATGTAGAGCTAATCATGTTAAAAATAACTAAAGAGGAGGTTGTTGTTAGTTGCCATTGACTTGGCTCTGACTCATGGCAACCTTCTGTTTAACAGAAGCAAATGTTGCTGGTCCTTTCCCATCATCATCACTGTTGGCGTGTTTGTATCTCCCAGCACTATATCAGATAATATTCTGGGATGCACAGGGTTTGCACGGGCTGATATTTGGAAGTAGATTACTAGAACCATTTTCCTCGTTTGTTATAGTCTGGAAGCTGCTCCGAAGCCTGTCCATCACGGGTGGCTGTCTTAGCTTCCTAGTGTTGCTATAACAGAAATACCACCAGTGAGGGCTTTAACAAATAGAAATTTATTTTCTCACAGTTTAGGAGGCTAGAAGTCTGAATCCAGAACACCTTCTCTAGGAAAATTCTTTCTCTCTGTGTCAGCTCTAGGGGAAGGTGTTTGTCCCTTCACCTCTGCTTCCTGGTTCCTTGGAGATCTCCATATATGGCTTGGCATCTGTCTTCCCAATTTCTGATTGCTTGTTTGTTTGATTTGCTTTATAACATAAAAAAAAGACTGATTTAAGATACACTGTATACTAATCTTGCCTATTAACAGAGACAACCCATTCCCAAATGAGATTAAAACCACAAACAGGTTAGGATTTACAACACATATTTTTGAGGGACACGATTCAACCTATAACAGTGACTCTGTTGGTATTTGAAATACCAGTGACATAGCTTGCAACGTTCTTTTGTCAGTGACAACTTGCCTGTTACGGTGATGCTAAACAGTCCTGGCAAACTACTTCTGAAAATCAGCCAATGAGAACCTATGAATCACAGGGGTCTGATCCACATCTGATCATGTGGATAGTGCAGGAAGACCAAGCATCATAAGTAGTAGCTAGAACCCAAAAGTACACACTAAAACCTCACAGGTACATACAAAAACACATATTCATGCTTGTGGCTTCTGATCTTGATGATAAGGTTGTTTTGCAGGAGCTGGGGCCCTCTGCTGCAGAGCTAACACAAATGCCTGGTCAGAGTTGGAGGAACTAAAGGAGGATCCAGGAAGCTAGAGAAGAAATTCCTCATCCAACTTCGGCTGCATACAATTAAGGTGAATCAGCAGATTAGCAATAACATATCTAAACCATAGAAACCCTGGTGGCATAGTGGTTAAGTGCTACAGCTGCTGACCAAAAGATCAGCAGTTCACATCCGCCAGCTGCTCCTTGGAAATTCTATGGGGGCAGTTCTACTCTGTTTACAGGGTCACTGTGAGTCTGAGTCTAATCAATGGCAGTGGATTTGGTTTTATTTTATCTAAACTGTGAAGTGGTTGCTACTCCCTTTCTGCCCCTGCCTTTTGTAATCTCCCAAGAATCTGCTTTGTGTTCTACTCTAGCCAGAAAAATACAAGAGAGGAAATTACGGGAAAAGTAGTGCAACTCAGCCAAGGTGACACACGATAAACCTGTCATAGAATACTCGGTAACACCACCTGTAGTTTTTGGAACACATTTTACACAGCTGTGCTCTTTTCCTCAAAGCCTTTCCTTGGGTCCCCATTTCTGTCTGTACTTCAGCTTCCACAACACCTTCTATGTGACCAGCTGTGATAGGTCCTTACAATGTATGTCACTTTCATTATAGCACTAGGGACAATGTATGAGTTCTATTCGTTTATGTATCTGTCTTCACCAGACTTTAAACTCCTGAAAAGAAGGCAATAAACCATAGTTTCCTAATATCTCCAAAAGTTAATATCTAGTACACACCAAAACCAAAAACCCACTGCTGTCAAGTTAATTCCAACTCATAGTGACCCTGCAGGACAGCGTAGAACTGACCCATCGGTTTTGCAGGAAGTAGCTGGTGGATTTCATCTGCTAAACTTTTGGTTAGCAACTTGAGCACTTAATCACTACGCCACCAGGATTTCTTTCTGACACATAGTAGGGGTTTGGTAAGTGCTGAATGAATGAAACCCTAGTGGCATAGTGGTTCAGCGCTACAGCTGCTAACCAAAAGGTCAACAGTTCAAACCCACCAGGCACTCCTTGGAAACTTTATGGGGCAGTTCTACTTTAACCTATAGGGTTGCTATGAGTTGGATAGGACTCGATGGCATTGGGTTTGGTTTTTGGGTTTTTGAATGAATGAAAGAAGTCACGATATCTCTGATCCTCAGTATGTTGAGTAGAATGGTGTTGTGTTTTATGAAGTTGTTGTGAAGATGAACCATGATGTAGCAAGTTCTCAGGGGAAACTCTGGAATCCTCTGCACAGACCCATTCTCTTATATGGCAGATGGCTCCTGAGGGTTCCTTTACCTTCAACATCCTGTCAAAGCCTTCATCCTGGAACTATACAGCTTATGAGAGATGATAAAATCCCTAAGAGCACTTACATCTTCCCAAAGCTCAGGAAAGAGATGTGTTGTTGAAATGCTGTCTTTTAGAGGACAGATTTATGATCCCTGTACACAAGGATTCTTCGGTTAGCTGGAAATAAAATCTCTGGACTTTGGGGAAAACACAGTCATGGGATATGTTGTCTACAGACCTGAAGTGTTAGTTTGTCACCACCTAGATCATACCCAGGATAGTGCTCAGGTCAGGCTCAGATCCATATAGCAAAGGTGTCATCTTTCAACTTGTTTACCCAACCTACATTTATTGAGGACCCACAGTTTTACTGGTTCTGCATTAAGTGCTAGGATACAGAGGAGTATCCTAGCATGTAAAATTGCTTGGTACTTGTAAATCTAATATGTATTTGCTATTATTATTATTAAGTAGAGAATCCCTAGGTGGTACAAAAGGTTAAGCACTCATCTACTAGCTGAAAGGTTGGTGGTTCAAAGCCACTCAGAAGTGCCTTGGAAGACAGGTCTGGTGATCTGCTTCCATAAGGTTACAGCCTTGAAAACCACAGTGAGCAGCTCTACTCTTCACACATGGGGTCCCTTGAAAACCACAGTGAGCGATTCTACTCTGCACACATGGGGTCCCTTGAAAACCACAGTGAGCAGCTCTACTCCGCACACATGGGGTCCCTGTGAGTTGGAGCTGACTTGATGGCATAAAGCAAAAACAATTATTAAGCGATACATTTGGTTCTGACTTGCACTTTATCTTTACAGATATGTGGTTGTTACCTGTTCTCTTTACTTCTATCTCTCTGGCTGTCTGAGTATTTGGTTGGTTTCTATGATGTACCGTCTAGACTGATCATCCATCTAACGCTTGACTAACTGCCATAAAATTCATAGTGTACTTATGTGCCAGGAACTTTGCTACATGCTTTGACTTTTGCAAGAGTTAGTATTAGATTGAGGTGTATAAAGCAGAAAAACACGTCCAAGGGTAATCCAACATTCAGAAGACATCTGGAGGTACCAGCTGGAGCCAGTATGGTCATTCTACAGTGTCATCAGAAACTCAGGATTTTTTTCTAACTTTTTACTTCACTAGCTGCAAGGGAGGCAGGGAAGTATGGTATTTAAGCTTAGGGCAAATCTACCTGAATAAAAGCAGAGTTCTACTCCCCAGAAAAGAGGAGAATGGATATCGACTGGTGTCACAACCTCTTCTGTTCAAGCACTTCTTCCATCTGAAGCCAAAATATAACCTGCTTCTTCATCCCCAGGTTCTTATGAAGCCTAAGTAAGGTAATGCACATCAGGTTTGGTATACAAATGTGACTTAAAAGAGGAAATGGGGGAGGTCACTTCCAGACCAGTTACTGGGAGTCTGGCTGGATGCTATAGTGGTGATTCAGAAATGAATTTTTAAGACTGACCCATAGTGTCTAGAGATAAGATATTGGCCAGACCTGGTATTTCTGTTTCCCTTAGCTCCAGTCATTGAGGGAGAAAAAACTCACCTCTGTGTCAAAAAAGAGAGACTGATGTAAGTTTGAAAAGGAAGCAAGCAGAGGACCAATAGCCACCTCTCACCAAGATCTAATTCACACTCAGAGAACATTTGATCCTCTGGGCTCTGAGGGAAGTTTAATTGAAATGCAAAAACCAAAGGTCAAAACCATGTAAAATTTAAAGGCCATTTTTACTATTTGACAAGGAACAAATTGTAACTTTATATTGCTTTTAGATGCAATTTTGTTCAGTGAAATTAGATTATACTCAACTAAAGCACCTTCTTTAGAGCTTTTAGATTAAATATTAGAACTTATTAGAAGGACCTTGATTTCATCAGTAAATACCAAGAAAAATATTTGGTGGGAAATGCAGCTGCCTAATTTGCATTAATATAAACGAGAACTATTAAGCTTAGTTGATTAGCATATTCATATGTACTGTAGTCCCTATGTATTTTAAATAGATTCTGTTAGGTTCTGATTACAAACTTGGTGCACATATAATGCTATGTACCAGGTTCTAGACAACAGAGAATGCCATTTACTGAGGGGGAGCAGGGCCAGAGGGATATAACTTTTAACAGAATATTGGATTCAGGATTGTTTCCATAGCCTGGTACCACTCAGGGCCAGCTTATCCTGAAAGTCAAGAAGGTAGATAAATGGAAAGCTAGTAATCCAGAGCAGAGTCTAGGTTGCTGGAGAGAAAGGTGTTGAAAAATTATGTGTGTATCTTCATTCATTTATTTGTTACCTTGCTGGGTCCAGTAAAACCAGTGGCTGTCATGATGAGTCCAATTCATGGTGAGTCTATTTTATCAGAGCAGTACTGAGCTCTATAGGCTTTTCAGTGGTTGAGCTTTCAGATATAGATTGCCAGGCCTTCCTTTTGGGTGCTGCTGGATGGACCTGAGCATCCAACTTTTCAGTCAGCAGTGGACATGTTAACTTTTTACCTCACCCAGGGATTCCTTCATTGACTCAGCACTTACTTATTAAATACCCATCAAACTTCAGGGACCAAGGCTAGAGCTGGGGTGACTGCTGAGAATAACGCTCACTCTGAGAGTGGGGCTATTTTCCTTCAGGAGCTCCAGGAAATGCATCCTGGTTTACCATAGCTGGGGTGGATCATCTAAATTCCCACCTGATTCCACTAGCTGGTCATTTCATCACTAGCAGAGTTGCTTCTATATGGAAGGTACCTTTCATTATGGGAGCTGGGAGCAGGCAGTGATAGAGTCAGGCAGAGCTGTGTATCTGTCCCTGCTCACACACAAATTACAAATGACTCCCAAATAACCATTGCCAACATGGAGTAGCATTATAAAGTGCTCTAGGAGAGATAAGGGACACAGGGGGAGCAAAAGGATGGGCCATGGGAGGTTGGTGAGGGGATAATTTGAACTTAGGCCTTCAAGGATGGACTGGATTCTGGAGGTTGCTTGGTGTAAGTGAGAGAAAAGCAAGAGCACAGGTAAGGAGGGGAACATGGAGTCTAAGCGTCCGCAGTGAGTGCGCTCAGAAGGATGGACTGGAAAATCATGGTGGCTCAATGACAGGATTCTGTGTTGCCAAGTGGTAGACCCACGTTTGAGTCCCAGTCAATGCATCTTATGCACAGTCACCACCTGTCTGTAGATGGAAGTTTATGGTTGCTATGATGCTGAACAGGTTTCAACAGAGCTCTCAGACTCAGATGGACTAGGAAGAAAGGCCTGGTGATCTACTTCAGAAAATTAACCAATGAAAGTCCCATGGATCACAATGGTCCTATTTACAACCAATCATGAGGAGGGCACTAGATCAGGCATCATTTTTTCAGTTGTGCATGGGGTCTCTGTGAGTTAGGGCCAATTCTAAGGCAGTTAACAGCAATAGTAACATCATTAAGAACAGCAGCAATTACAACAGTCTTCAGAATGGCCTATTTTTCCACCCTGCTAGCTCTCAGATACTGGTATCTTTATCAATTACTTAGCAATAGGTTTGTTCCTTTCATAAACATTTTGTGTAAACTCATCTGTCCTTTTTCAAATAAATTAATTTCTCTATAATTCACATTGTGATTCTGTGGTGATTTGATTTTATTTCTGATATGTGCTTTAGGATTTCTGTCCTTTTAGCCCCCTTGCCCTATACCCAGCAGCATAGTAAGTGATCTCTAAACACCCAAATACACCCACAAATTCAATCAAGAAGGTAGTATTTGTGGAAGCTCTATTGAAGTGAAAATTTTGTGGAATGATTAACCTTCTTGCTCTCCAATTTCAGATTTCCACTGAGTTTCTGAGAATGCTTAAATCAGAGCAGGTCTCCACTATAGCTATGGCCATCTATCCTGAGATGACCCTGGGCAGACTCCATGGGGCCAGTTCCTTTTTTCCTCTGTTACTGTACTGATCTCTGCTTCTACCTTCTGCCCATGATATTCTGTACCTGGGATGTTTGGGACATTGTTCTCCAAGAAGGGAACTTTATGCTTCTTACTCCCCTAAGTTTCTAAGGCCATTTCTTCAAGTGAATGTAGTTGTTTGGTGAGTGATTAACGTATGCCAACAGACTAATGTACATTGCTTACAAACAGGGCTTTCAACCAGCTTTCCCCAGTTCAGTCATGGCTCAGGAAATGATGCTGGAACAAGCTCAAATTTTAGGAATTTAGGTGAACCGAAATGGCAATTGGAACTTGAAAAATTACTATTGAAGACCTGCTGGAAATGTAATCTCCCTCTTTGAAAACAAGCCAAGCCAAGTGCCGTAAGGGCGGCATATATATCACATAGCAACCAGTTGTCTTGGCCATGGAATTTTGGGTAGAGTGGGAAACAGCGGCCACTTGAACGTGCCATGCTCTCCACCATCCTGGTGATAATCCAATTTTGTACACTGGGCTTCTGAAAGGACTCACTATATCTCTTCTGAATTTCCCATGTCAGGAATTAGACCTTAATTTTTCCCATTCCAGTTACTGTTCCAGCAAGTTGTGAAAATTAATGTCTACTTTAGTTTTGATTCACTGGCCATGAGTGAACTAGTCTGAACTGGTTTGAAGCCCTGTTTACAAATAAGGTTGTTGTTATTATTAGTTGCTGTTGAGTTGACTCTGAGTCATGGAAATCTTGTACATAACAAATGAAACATTGCCCACTCCAGGTCTCATTGTTAGCATGTTGAGTCCATGTTGTGGTTTTTGTGCCAATCCATTTCATTGAAAATTTCTGTCATTTTTTCATGACCCTCTACATTACTGCTTCCAGAGTTTTCATACTGTGGGGGCTGTGTGTTGCTGTGATGCTGGAAGCTATGCCATCAGTATTTAAAGACTGGCCAGGGTCATCCATGATGGACAGGTTACAGCTGAGCTTCCAGAGTAAGACAGACTAGGAAGAAAGATTGGCAGTCTACTTCTCAGAAATATTAGCCAGTGGAAGCCTTATGAATAGGAGCAGAACACTGGTATAGTACAAGAACATGATGCCTCAGGCTGGAAGACACTGAAAAGACAAGTGGGGGAGAGCTGCCTCCTGAAAGTACAGTGGACCCCAAAGACATGGGTGGAGTCAAACTTTTGGGATCTTTATTTGCCAATGTGGTACAACTCAAAATGAGGAGGGGCAGCTATAAATATCCACTAGTAATCACACTGTGGAATGTATAAAGTGTGAATGTAGAAAAACTGGAAATCATCAAAAATGAAATGGAATGCATAAACATTGATACCCTCGGCACCAATGAACTGAAAAGGAGTGGCACTGGCCATTTTGAATAAGATGAACAAATGGCATACCATGCTATGCCAGGAATAATATAGTGAAGAGGAATGGCATCCCATTCATTGTCAAAACTAACATCTTAACATCTATCCTTAAGTACAACACAGTTAGTGACAGGATACTATCCACATACCTACAAGGAAGACCACTCAAAATCATTAATTTTCAAAGGTGAAGAAATTGAAGAATTTTTTTTCTTTAAACCAACTTCCACAGTCTGGCAATTGATCAAGCACTCAATTAGGATGCATTGATAATCACTGGTGACTGTGATGCAAAGTTGGAAACAAAGAAGGAGTTAAAAAAACCTCATTGCCGTGGACTCATGTCTGACTCATAGTGACCCTACAGGTAAGGGTAGAACTGCCCCATACAGTTTCCAAAGGAGCGCCTGACAGATTTGAATTGCTGACCACATGGTTAGCAACTCTAGCACTTAACCCACTGTGCCATCATGGTTTCCAAAGAAGGCATAGTAGTTGGGAAATATATCCATTTTGATAGAAATAACACCAGAGATTGCATGATAGAGTTTTGCAATACCAATGACTTCTTCATAGCAAATACCTTCTTTCACCAATATAAACAGTGACTATACAGGTGGACATCACCAGATGCAATACACAGGAATCAAAGTGGGACTGCATCAATGGAAAGAGGCGACCAAAAAGCTCACTTTCAATATCAATATCAATATCAATACCAACATCAATATCAATATCAATATCAGTATCAAAACAAGGCCATGGAGCAAACTGTAGAATAGACCATCAATTGCTAATATGAAAGTACAAGTTAAAGTTTAAAATTAGAACAAGTCCACAAAAGCCAAATGAGGAATGAGTTTATCCTGCCTGAATTTAGAGACCATTTCAAGAATAGACTTGACACAGTCTATTGAAGACCAGACAGGTTGTAGAATGACATCATGGACATCATACACGAAGAAAAGCAAGAGATCACTGAAAAGACAGAAAAAAACAAAACTGATGTCAGAAGAGACTCTGAAACTTGCTCTTGAATGTAGACTAGCTAAAGTGATAGGAAGAATGTTGAAATAAAAGAGCTGGAGAAGATTTCAATTGGTCGTTTAAGGAAACAAATTAAAGTATTATAATGACATGTACAAAGAGCTGCAGTTAGAAAATTAAAAGGGAGGAAGACGCTTGACATTTCTCAAGGTGAAAGAAGTGAAGAAGACATTCAATCCGCAAACTGCAGTATTGAAGTGCTCTACAGGGAAAACCCTAAATGATGCAGGAAATATCAAAAGAAGATGGAAGGAATACACAGCATCACCGTACCAATAAAAGTTGGTTGACAGTCAACCATTTCAGGAGGTAGCGTACGATCAAGAATTGATAGCATGAAGAAGTCACTGTTTCCTGCTGACCAAATAATTGGAGAAGCTGGATTATATAAAGCATTGGAGGAAGGCTCATCGACAGCCTGTAATATGTAGATGACATACCTTGCTTCAAGAAACATTCACTGATGAAGATCAAAGACTACAGCCTTCAGGTATGGATTGTACCTCAACATAAACAACACAAAAGTTGTTGTAACTGGACCAATGAGCAATATCATGATAGACTAAAAAAAAGAGATTGAAGTTGTCGAGGATTTCGTTTTACTTAGATCCACAATTAACACTCACGGAGGCAGTAGTCTAGAAATCAAAGGACTCCTTGCACTGGGCAAGTCTGCCACAAAAGTTCTCTTAAAGTGATAAAAAGTAAAGATGGCACTTTAAGGACTAAGATTCACCTGACTCAAGCTATGTTGTTTTCAGTCACCCCATATGCGTGTGAAGCCTGGACAGTGAATAATTAAATACAAAGGAAAACAGATGCCTTTGAATTATGGAGAAACCTTGGTGGTGTAGTCGTTAAACGCTACGGCTGACAACCAGAAGTTTGGCAGCTCATATCTGCCAGGTGCTCCTTGGAAATTCCAATGAGGAAGTTCTACTCCATCTACAGGGCCACTATGAGTCAGAATTGACTCAGTGGCAGTGGGTTTGGTCTTAGTGGGTTGAATTATGGTGTTGAAGAATATTGTAAATGCCATGCACTGCCAGAAGAATGAACAAGTTTGTCTTGGAAGGAGAACAGCCAGAATGCATCTTAGAAGCAAGGATCAAGAGACTTCGTCTCATGTCCTTTGGACATATTATCAGGAAGGATCAGTCACTGGGGAAGGATATCATGCTTGGTAAAGCAGAGGGTCAGCAAAAAAGAGGAAGACCCTCAAGGAGATGGACCGACACCGCGGCTGCAGCAATGGGCTCAAGCAAACTAAGACTGTGAGGCTGGTGCAGGACTGGGCAGAGAGTCACTCACGGCGTTGCTGTGAGTCAGAGCTGACTTGATGGCACCTAGCAATGACTTCCTTACGAACCACGATATCCTTTTCTAGTGATTGGTCTTTCCTGATCACATGTGTGATATTAAATGAGCGGAAGTCCATCTTCACTTCTAAGGAACATTTTGTTGTATTTCTTCTAAGATGACTTGTTTGTTCTTCTTGTAGTCCATTCAGTATTCTTTGCCAACCCCACAATTCAAACTCATCAGCTGTTCTTCTGTCTTCCTGTTTTGTTGTGCAGTGTTCACACAACAAATAAAGTAGCTGTGCCTTAGTATTTAAAGGTCAGAGCCCTCAGGGAAGGACAGCACTCTCGAGGACATTGGCACTTCTTTGTCAGTGTGTCAGTCACTGCTCCGGGCTACTTGGCTCCTGTCCCCTGCACACCTAGGCCCTTCTAAAGAACAGTCTCACAGGCTGGGGTGGGAATGTTGAGACTAGGCTAAACCTCCCCCTCCCCCAAACCAACTATCTGCCACGTGTCTGCCGCCCTCTTCCCACTGATTAGTCAGGTTGGACTACCTACCGACACTGGTAGTGGCCTAGCCTGACCCAAAGTGTGTAGTTAGTCTCCATAACGTATGATATTTTAGCTAACTTTCAAACAGGCACATGTTGAACAAGCACCTCTGGAGATGCTGGGTGGTGCTGAGGCTGGTGGGGGCAGGAAAAGTCCACCAGCAGCCTTAGTTTCTGGCCTCTGCTCTCTCTCCAAAGGATTTGGTTCACTGACTTTGCTATTTTGTGCCATCACTGGTCTGGGGCCCAACACTTGGAATTACAGAATTTTGGAGCAGAGAATCACTGTAGATGTTATTCTATCCTAAAAATAAAGAAATTGAGGCTCAGGAGAGGCCTGAGACTTGTCGAGGTGATGCAACTCTAATAAGATCACTGCAGGATGACACAATCATGAGGATGGGGCTTGAGATTTGCATATAGCTTTATGATTAACAGTGAGCTCCCTGGCACATTTTCTCATTCCAGAAGGCCAATCCTAATCTGCCCTTTCAGGTATCTCCTGATGGAAATAACAGCGGGGTCTGAAGCTGAAACCTCTTCCTTAGCACACATTTAGCTGCTCCCCATCTGAAGTGGATTGCCTAGAAACTGCAATTTCCATCACTCCCTCATGATATTATTGGAGACTGGAAATCAGGTTCTGCCCTCTTTCCCGGTAGACACAAAGCCTGGGGCACCATAGCCTGTGAAGTAAGCCAGTCCTTAGTACCACTGGGCACTTGTTTAGGTGCAGGGACAGAGTGCCTGATGGGCGTCTCCAAATGCCTCCTTCTTGTGGTCAGACCCGGTGAATATTATGTGCTTTTGGTTAGGAAATTGCATCCAGCCCTGTGTGGCTTCTGTCGCTATCCTATCTCATGGCTTCTACTTGATGACATCTAGGTCCCTAAGGGACAGAACAACCAAGATGGGGCTCAAGGAGCCTCAAGTTGGACTTTCAGCTTCCTCAAACACCCAGCTCAGGGAGGTGACATGCTTGGGGTGTAAGGTGTGAGCACAGAATGTCATTGTGAGGAGCGCAGAAGAGGGCTTTGTGGTGGAGTGGTGCAGCCTGCGGCTTAATAGCTCAAAACGGTGGGGCTTCCTCACTGAGAAAGGGGTGGAGGTGGGGACTCAGTTCAGTTTTTGTTGACGCCCGTCTCTGGCCAGGGTCACCATTGCCGATAGTGGAGCCTATGTCCAGGCCCTGGGGTTCAGACTTTACCCATCCACCCTCAGGCCAGTACGGGCCTTCAGAGCCTCCTTACCTGAAGCTAGATGGCTTCTGAGAGCATGGCCCATGCTACCCGGGGGCTGGCCTTTACGCTCCTTTTACTGCTTAATTCTGCATGGCTTTTCTATGTGCACTTGGTTCAAACTCACCATAGCAAGGTTCAGAAGCCACAAGTCTGTCTCCCTAACCCCACTTCCATGTTGTAGTACCCCTTGTTTGCAGCTGGTGCAGGATTAAGGAAGAATTCCAGGTCGGTGGAACACTTCCACTAAAGTGAGGATGCTCCACACCGACAGTTCCAGCAGTAGGTGGTGGTGGGCAGGCACGTACGGGCCGATTTGCTTCTGTGTAGCCTCAGAAATCCTCTCGTGGGGCTACCTCCCTGGTGCACGTCTGGCCACCGGACTCGGTCAGTCGTTGCTCAGGGCCTGGATACGGCTGAACAAGGAGACTCAGTTCACCTTCCCATATGTGACCACCAGGGGGCAGTGGAGCACACTCGCAGGCGGGCTGCAGCCGCCTCACCAGGAAAGGCCGAAGGAAGTCTGAGGCAGGGAAAGCAGAGCCAGCTTGCCCTTTGACCCAGAAACCACTTTGAGAACAAGGTGTCTCCTATCAGAGAATGGAAGAACTGTGAAATGGCTTCAAACCAATCAGGTCTACCTGTAGAGAGCAACTGCCAAACTTCGATATCCTCATCATCATTTCGTTTTGGACCATTGCCTCTGTTTCACTGGCATGGGATGCCCAGAGCACAGAGAGGTTGTGTAACTAAACTGAAGCTACACAGCCACAAAAGTAGTAGCCACTTTGACTTTTCACCAGTGAGATTTGGCCCCAAGGACCTTTCTCATTGCTCCACAATGGTTCACCAACTCACTGCTCACTTTGCTCACTTTGGGGTGCAGGTGCCTGGCCCCACTCCACACCTACTAAACCAGAACCTCTTTCCCATGTGTATCTGTGATGCCTTACGCAGAACCTGCATTTTTCACAAGCTCTCAGGTAATTCCAATAAACATTCTAGAGAGAAACTGCACTTGAGCACGTGACCTGAGCAAAATTGTAAAGAAAGTGAATTTTTTCTTTTGTCTCTTGGCACCGCCTGCTCCCCAGTCATGCTGGGCTAGCTCCCAGTCACCCCCAGCCCCATCCTACGGTGTCAACTGCTCGCCTGTGAAATCTCCCTCTGGTCAAGCTCTTCTCTATATCACAGTCAGCTCTCCCTCCTTGAACTCCGACTTGGACTGACACTCCGCTGCCCTTTACTGCCATGCCTTCCAAGGTGACAACAAGTTAATCTGATTAAAAAAAATCAATTCTAGTAGGATTAAGATAGAAAGTTGCCCCAACAACTGGTGAATCCCAGGTATCATGGGAATTTAAAGCAGGGCTTTCTGGTTATAACATCACAGCCTCAGCTTTTAACCCAGCTCTACAGTAAAAACAGTATTTTATGGAAAAGGACAGAGATGCATTCTGAAAGACAGAGGGATTAAGTGTTGAGAGGTCTTTTACTGATATTGTGGTGGCAGCTGGTACCAGTTTCAAGTTTCTGTTTTTTTGAAAAGAGCACGTATTTGTTTTCTTATTACAGAGGTGATTTGCATGCATGCAAAATATTCAGGCAATATACAAAATGATAAAGAGAAATTAAAAACTATAATTCCTGTCACCCAGCTGGTTTAGAATTTCACAGAATGTCCATCCAGACACCTGTCTATGAAGATGACACTGATTAACATTGCTAACCTTTGTCAAGTATTTCGTGTTTACCAGACACAGTGCTGCTCCGCAAGCATTCTGTCATCTAATTCTTACACGGTTCATAGGAAGGAAATGCTGGGTTTTTGTATTTCAAGAATAAAGAAATCAAAACTAGAGGAGTTGAATAACTTGTTCAGCATGAACTACCATGTGACATACCATGTGACCAGAGAGCTCCCCACCTCAGGTTTCTCTCAGTCCACAGCCCAGTTCTTACTTACTTTCTGATACTGACTACACATGCAAACACACACGTGCACACACTGCACAAGCACACAGAACCCACACACCCAATAGTCACACACACACACACATACACAAAACTTATCACACACTGGCACACATACAACTTACATACACCCTCCCCGCCCGCGTAACACACATGTAAACTGCAGGCACACAGACTTCATGTGAACACATACAGCAGACACATGCACACTGAAGCTATGCACAGCTTTTGCACACATATGCAAACACCACAGGCAAGCACAGAGTACACACACACACACACACAGACTCACACATGCGCCCACAGACTTTCCTGGTCAGTCTTTTACAAAAAATTGATACGTCCATAATGCTTTAATTCTTTGAAAAGTCTTCACAGTGTTCCATTGCATAGCTCTATCATAGTGTATTTAATCAAATCCTGTTGATGGTTATGTAAGCCTGTGAAAAATGCTTGAAGTATAATTAAAATGCCAGCCAAGTGCCGTCAAGTCAGATCCGACTCATGTCGACTCTAGGGGCCGGGGTAGAACTGACATAATTAAAATAGCAATAACTTAAAATGATTGGGTTTCTACTGTGTGCTGGGCACATGCATTATATCATCTAATCTTCACAACAATCCTATGTAGAAACCCATTTCACAGGTGTAAAAACTGAGGCCCAGAGCATATCAGTATCTGAGTGGCAGGGCCAAGAACCAAAGCTAGGAAATCTGTCTCTAGACTTGTCCTCACTATGAGATAATTTTCAATGAAGGTCCCTGCCCATCTGTGTCCCGTAGGAGCAGGTGGGAGGGGATTCCTAGAAGAGAAATTCCATGCCCACTTTATTTACATTGCTGGTCTTCAGAGAAATATGTTAACGTATATACTCACTAAACCCATGAGAGGATATCTTCACTTCCGTTCAATATTTCCAGAACTGGGTATTGATTTTTTTTTTTTTAACCTTTTGCATACTGATTAGATGAAAAGTCACAAATATTAGACAAAGTTCCATAGGAAGTCAGATTTTGACTGATATGGTCAAAAAGTCTTCTTAGCGGAGGTAGACTTTGACATTGAAGGATGATTAAATAAAAAACAAAAAACAAACCTGCTGCTGTTGAGTTGATCCTGACTCATAGTGAATCTGTAAGACAGAGCACAGCTGCCCCGTGGAGTTTGCACGAAGTGCCTAGTGGATCCAAACTGCCGACCTTTTGGTTAGCAGCTGTAGCACTTAACCACAGGATGATTAGGTTGCATTAATGGGTAATCTGTATTTTTTTTAACACAGGGATAGCAACATTAGCTATAGTTAACTCTTGGCTTCTAACCTATCAAGCTGCATGTAGAAGTCTCTCAAAGCTTGCTTGATATTCCGTCCTGAGGTTCAGTGTTTGGAAGATTTGCCTCCTGTGGGTTAACAGTCTTAGGAGACGGCGGAGAGGGTGTGGATGATGCTGTGGAGCCCACCTGCACCTGGACCAAGTGGAGAGTGGAATAAAGGGCATAAAGCATCAGCTTTGAGACTCTGCGTCTGGACCACTTACCCTTGTCTGCTTCTTGGGCCCCTTTGCAAAGCAGGCATAAGCAGAGGAGCTTCATGGTGCCAAATACTTTTGTTCTCCAGGCTGAGCTGCTCACTGGTAGAGGACTCTGCCTGCTGTGTGTGTTAGGGCTGGACCTCACACAAGTAGGTGCTTGTTGCCTTATAAATGGTGGCTCTTCCGGGTTCATGTTTTATTGGATCATGATAAAACGGTGTACGCAGCTCTGGAGGTAAAATTGGCCTGTGTCGTATTGTCAGTCTGCCCCTTGACTCCCCTTCAGAAGCTGCCTACACCAGTTCTGCCCTGTCCCCATCACTACCTGCCAACCTCTTTAGCTCAGCTTGGAGCCCCTTGAGCTGGGCAACACCAGGCAGCTCCTGGAATGCGCTCAGCCGTTACAGATTTGACACACCATCAAAACTGCAGCTATTCCTTCCCTGAGTTATTATGACATTCTGCTTTTTCTTGCCCAAGAGAATGGATCTTTAGTTTCCGTTGTGAATTTATTTTTAACTGAGCTGCTTTGGTATGGCAGAAGAGAGAGCAAGAAAGGACAGAACAAGTGACAGAGGAATAGCTTCTTCTAGAATCAAGGTGGTCTAAGACTCATGTCTCTGCTGACAGAAGCTTTGTATCCTAAGATACGGGGCTGCAGAAAAGAAGTTAAATGTAGCCGGAGAGCAAGGGTGCTTTCTCTCAATGCCCACAAGAACTAGTCCAGGCTTAAGGAAAAGACGGCAGCAGTAGTATGTAAAAAACAGCCGAGTTTCTGTCCTTGATGGAGTTGTTTTACAAGGGACTTGGTGGCCTTTTACTAATGGAGGGTGATCAGTTTTCCACTTTGTCCAACAGAGGTACTGAGGACAACCTGTGGATGGAGATCCTGACTGTCTTTTCTGTGTCCAATGCACTTCTGGACACAGAGTGGTTCATATACACAGTGAGTGGGAATGGGTAAGGTGAAGGGAACAGAAAGTATCCAGTTAAATATTTTGGGTAAATACAACAATGTATCATATCCACTGTATTATTTGTACCACACATTTTACTTTTAGATACCCTATAAACACAACATATTATTCCTGGTTTTTGTTTTACACAGTTATGTTATAGAGCTGTTGATAAACAGAAGATAATTTTTTTTTTACCTTTATTAGTTCGCTTTCTATCCCTCTTCTGTTTTTGTGTAGACCCAAGTTTCTGTCTGGTTCTGTTGTAGTCTTTCTGTCTTTAGAACTTTCTTTTAATATTTCTTATGCTGCAGGCCTTCTGGCAATCAGTTCTCTCAGCTTCTCTTTGTCTGAAAAATTGTTTATTTATCATTTGTTTTGTTATCTTAACTTCTCTGCATATATATTGTGTCTTTTTCCTCATTGCCTTCAAGATTTTCTTTATATTTGTTTTTCAATAATTGAATACGACTTGTTTAGTTTTTTTTGTTTTCCTCTGCTTCATATCATGACTGTTATTAACTTGGAAAAGTCTCTGCCTTTATTTTTTCAATATTTCTTCTGTTCTATTCTTTATTACTCTTCTCCTTTTGAGATCCCAAATGTACGTATGCTATACTTTTTTGATAGTTTCCCATAGCTTCTGGGTGCTCTTATTAGTTCTTATTAGTATTTTCACTTGAGAAATTTCTATTAGTTTGTCTTCAAGTTCATTGATTCTTTTCTCACTGTGTCGAGTCTGCTGATGAGTCAGTTCAAGGCTTTCTTCATGTTCATTATGTTTTTATTGCTAGCATTTCCATTTGATTTTTTTTTATAGTTTTCATTTCTCTGATGAAGTTATGCATCTGATTTTGCATTAACACTTTTGACATATTAACTATAGTTAATTTAAACACCCTGTCTGCCAGTTTCAAGATCTGTGTCCTGTGTAGATCTAATTCTAGTGATAGCATTGTCTCGAGTACGTTTTCATCCCCTTTCTTCTGTATGCCTTGTAATTTTTTTTCTTTTCCTAGAGAAAGAACACTTGGTGCAGAACAAGGTAGTTTATATTCTTGAATGTGCGACTACTTCTACTGTCAGAATTTTAGTGCAGAGGTACGCATGAACCTAACTGGGAGTTCAGCTGGGTTTGAGATTTCTTGTTGCTCTTTTAAAACCCACTGCTGTTGAGTTGGGTCTGACTCATAGTGACCCTGTAGATCAGAGTAGAACTGCTCCATAGACTTTCCAAGGAGCACCTGGAGGATTTGAACTGCTGACCTCTTGAGTAGCAGATGCAGCACTTGTTGCTATAGTCACCTTCAATGTACCATGTGCTTTACCTTTCTCAGGTTCTACCTTGTTTTTAGAATAGAGTTTGGTTTTCTGGAGAGTTAATCTCAATGTCCAGCCCACTCTTAGTTTTAGGGCTTTCTTTTATTCTGTGCGTTAGACAGAGATGGTCTCTTTCTTGCTCTTGTCCCTCTGCTAGCAGCATTTCATTGTTACTTCTCACTCAGTTCTTGTTAGCCTTGTGGTAGCAGGCATAGAGTATCCTTGGTTCTAGTTCAGCTTTATTCTTACAGACACTGTGTTCCTGGGTCCTGGGACGTAGTCTTTTCAGGTCTCCTGCTCCACTCTTAGGGATAATTCTGATTGAATTTATATTCTTGAATTTCCCTTGGAGGAGAAGGTTTCTGTGTTTTCTTTCCCCATATACTATAGGGTTTCATCATGGTCTTGAATGTGACAGGGTTTATAGGCCCTCCCCCAGCAGTTTGTGTTATGAAGAGTAGATAGACGAGCATCATCCGAGTGGGGTCTCATGCCTTTCCTTTAGCAGCTACGTTTTCTCCTCTCATTACTGCACTACAACAGATGCTTTCTTAAGATTCTCAGCAATCTTTTTAGGTGATCACCAATGTGATCCCCATGTAGAAGAGTCTGCAAGTGGGTGTGAATTCCAATTATATGTGCACTCTGCCGGGAGGGGGAGCAGGGTTCCTAAATCTCTTGGGATCTGTTACTTTGCCTTAGCAGTTCATTGACAGTATTACTTCAATTCTTACCGGTGTCTGGGGGCACCTTTCCAGGTAAGCAAATGCTTATGTTCTGTTTCTCCTTGTACCCACGTATTTCTTTACATTTCAGGTTAAGTGTTTGCTTTACCAGCTCAGATATATCACAAATTCAAGCAAAGTTGTGAGTTTGTAGATTGTCCAGAATTTCTGTTGTAAAAGTGGGAATGATAGTCTCCCCATCTTTGTACATCTCAAACAGAAGCCAGAATCAGTGCTATTCTTGTTATTGTTGCTGTTCGTACACCTGAGTTGATTCCCAAAGCCACATCCCGGTGTTCCACAAAACACTGCTCAGTCCTGTACCATGCTTACAACTGTTGTTACACTTGAACCCATGGTTGCAGCCACTATGTCTATCCATCTCAATGAGGGTCTTTTTTTCCGCTGATTCTCTACTTTACCAAGCATGGTGTCCTTCTCCAGGGACTTATACTCCCTGACATGCCCGAAGTATGTAACATGTAGTCTCACCAATCCTTGCTTCTAAAGTCTATTCTGGTTGTACTTCTCCCAAGACTGATTTGTTTGTTCTTAATACTCTTAGACTTTAATATACCAAAATACCATAAACAGTCACCTGCATAAATATACTGTGCTATACTCTCCAAAAGACTTCTCTATAGCAAAGAGAAGGACTACATAAAGTGAATAAAACTCACAAACATAGTGTTGAGCTAAGGAAGCCAGTCAGAAAGAGGTACCTACTGGATAACTCTACTTACATAAAGCGTGAAAATAAGATATGCTTTTTAAGAATCAGAGGAGGAATTACCCTGGAAGAATTGGAGAGTAGCATAGAGGAGAAGGGGAGATTGTTAGATATCAGCAATGTTCTGTTTCTTGGTGTTTGTTGTTTCTAAAGTGTTGTGTTTCTGAAAATACAAAGAGGTATGTGTGTATTAAATCCAATTCTCTGTATGCATATTATACTTCATGAAGAAAATTTTAAAAATATCTGTTACTATGATTAAAACATGAATAGATAACTTTCTAAATAAGAAGAGAAAATAAAAGCAAATAAAATATAATCTAGCAAAAGGCAGATAATTAAAAGAATGTCAGGGAAGCTTATAAAATAAAATGATAAAGACAGAGGACATCAATTGTGTCAATAAATATAAATGATTAAAAAACTTTCCCCACTAGATGACAATAAAGTGCAATAAAGTTCATGGGTGTTTTTATTGGTGTGCAAATGTGAAAGGACTACAGGTGAGCATTTTCCTCTCTAAATCCCTTCTTTTTTAAAATTATATTTGTGCTATTGGCATATCTTCTCGAAACAATGTACCTAATCTACTAAACCATAGTTGGAGCCAGGACACTCAAAGATAGGAAGAAAAAGACAGGTTACTGAAGGTAATAATTTGGAGTATACCACAAAATATATATAACCTGCAAATTGAGATTGTTCAGAGTTGGATCATGCTCTGAATGTCTAAAGGAAATTGTTCTTACTAATTTAATGTCAATTTCCAAACCTCCTTATCTTCGATTCTCCTAGAATATTACTTTCATAGAATTCCAGTACTATTGTGTTGGTTGTGACTCACAACAACTCTGTAAGATGGAGTGGAACTGTCCTATAGGGTTTCTGAGGATCAGCTGGTGGGTTTAAACTGCTGATGTTTTAGTTACCAGCCAAGCTGTCAATCACTGCTTCACCAGGGTTTCAATGCCACCCTTTCCAAAACTCAGGAAGAAACATTTTAAAGTCTAACCATCTTTGAAGTGTAAGGGATAAGATGGAGAAATTAGGCCTAGAGGATTTGACTGAGGAATGATGGAGGTTCAGAGGCAAAGAGGAGAAAAGTGGAGAGGGCAGGAGAGGGGAAGGGAGCAGAAAAGGAAAGGAGAGAAGAATTGGTATTTAAACTGTTGTTCTCAAGAACCATGGAGTAGGGTCCAACTCATAAAATGTCTGTGTGACAGAGTAGAATTTCACCACAAGATTTTCTTGGTGTAATTTTTATAGAAGCAGATAGCCAGATCTTAATCCCAGAAAGCCACTGAGTGGATTCCAAGAAACCACATTTTGGTTAGCACATGAGCACTTAACCATTTGTGCCACCACGGCCCTTTCTGTTTACCTAGTTGATGGGAATTGATGAATGCAGAAACAGCAACTATTCCTATCAATAATCATCCTGGGAAGACAGTGTAGGTTTAGGACTTGTTTTTTTACAGGAATTGTTTGAAGTGATCCAGGATAATGAAGACTTGTAGGCAAAGCTTTGAGGAACAAGTGCATCTTAGATTCAACTAGACCATTCTGAAAAGCAAGCAAGTAAGCAAGCAGCAACAACAAAATCCAAAATTTGGAGGCATGTGTTCAAGACTTATTAAAATATCTTACTTTGTGTAATAGTTCCTTCTAACCTTCTAAAAAATTCCACATAGATCATCTAATTAAAGCTACATAAAATCTCTGTTTAGGGGTATACAAAGCAATGTGCACCTATGATTTTTTTCCTAGACTGGATGATAACATTCTTATTCAACAAATATATTTGAGATCACAAATGCATTTGAGACACTGTATAAGTCCCAGAAAAAATAAGACTTAGTTTCCATTTTCAAGAAGCTCAAAATCTAATGACAGAGAGAGACTGTTAGAGAAGTAACAAACAAGGACTTGTTATAAATACTGTAATTGTAAATTGTTAATGATGTTGGAAGACAATGCTCCATGGGTCTTTCAAGTTTTTGTGCATCTTGCAAGTGAGACACTAATTGTCCCTTGTTCTGTTCCGTCTTGTCAATAACGCTAATATAGTGAAGAATTTTGAAAGATGTAAATAATCTTTTCCTCTAAGGCAAAGGGCAGGCAGGCTTACTGTCCATTGTAAAATAGTCGGCTTCCCTAAAGTCATGGTTCTTCCCTTGCATCACCAGCTACTGTGTGTGTCGGAGACTTCTAGTCTCCTTTGAGTTACCCTGTAAGAATTGCAAATTGGCTCAAATGCTGGTATTCTGACTACTGCTATCCTATGAGTAATAAACTGTTTCTTGCCTCTGACCCAAGAATCTTATGTTTCTTCCCAGCATCCATGAAACTGACAGGCTGATCTGTTAGTTTGTATATAGGATAAAATTTTAGACTCTTTCAAGTGTCTGCCACAGGCTACTATGGGAATATGGAAAAGAATCACTGAAGTTTTTTAGGACAGTAGCAGTGGTAGAGTGAGATGGAGAATGCTAGGAAAATTGAGCTTGACATGATATGGATGGGATAGGGATAAAGTCAGGAAAGAAAAGGGGGTGGGGGAAAGGTGAATCACCAGGCAGAGAAAATAGGATGAGGCATGAGCAAAGACCTGTTTGTGGGAGTGGAGAACAGAGTATTTTACTGTTAACAAGAAAATGGATGTCTGCATGAAGGTAATACAACTGAGGGATCTTAAGTAGAGGATGATTGCACGAGATCTGAGTTTTAAAAACTCAGTCTTCTAATAGAGTTGAGGATGGGAAACAAGGATCTCCACGAACCAATCAGGAACACTTGTAGTAATGCACATGAAGCATAATAAAAACCTAAAATAGAGGAACATGATAAAGACGAGAAAGGCTTCGCAAGATCTTATGGGAAGTAGAATAATCTGATCGTGTTGATAGAGTAGTTTTGTTCTCTAGGTTGAATCTCAGTTTGTCTGGCTTGAATGTCTGAATAAATAATGGCAATATTTATCAAGAAATACACATCTATAGGTGTAATTGCACTTAACATATTTATGCACATATATGGTTTAGAAAAAATGTTCATTCTAAGTGGGAATTAGTTCTGTCTGAGAATTAAGGAAATTGTAGTCCTGAAGGTTAAACGGATTGCAGAGGATTATATGGTGAGTGAGTTACTAGTGGAATCTGGATAAAATGACTAGTTCAGCTATCTATTTACTTTGCTTACCAGACATTGTTAGTTAGGGCCTGTTAGGACTAGTCACAAGTCTCTCATCAATTCTTAAGGGAATGCGGCCTTGCCTGGGAGAAGGAGGAAACAGAAGGGAAATAAAACTAGGGAGATATACATTTTTTCTTTCATTTGACAAATGCATTAGACCTGTTTACCGTAAAAGAAAGGGAATAAGGAATTCATGTTAAACAATGTAGACCATAAATTAGTCTACTTTAAAAGTGTTATTCAGTTAATGAAATAACTCCAAAAAGTGTATTTTTAGGAGAGCTGATCATACATGACTCAAGAAGAAATACGTCCTTCCATAAAGCAGTAATTCATTTTTGAACATTTGATTATTAGACTAAACTGGTTTGCAAAAAGGACAAGGCTAGAGCACCGGATTTGTTTCTACTCAGTCAATTGAATGGAGAGTTGTTACAGTTAAGTTCTTTGATATTTGCCATTATAGACAGAGATTTTATTGCTGGTCTCACAACTAAAATGTGGTATCTCTGAATATCAATTAGTCTGAGCCTCAGTTTGGAGCCTGAAACACAATATGCCCTCACATGATGTTCATTGAATTATAAGCTTTTTTTAAAAAAATGATCTAACAGGCTAAGAGTGTAAGGGTTCAAAGAAAGAGCAGGCAGGATATAAATGAGGGCCAAGGCCAAACAACTGAAGAAATTCACATTTAGGAACTAAGAGGATAAAGAAGAGCTAAGCCAATAAAGAAATAGGAAGCAGCCAGGGAAGGAATACTTAAAAAAATCTTTTTCTAAAGGAATGCCTGTTCCAACAAATTAATAATTTTAAGAGTTGGTTGGTGATCACCTATTCTCCATGCCTATGGAGAGAACTGTGAAAAACATTAAAGTGTGGGAAATTTGAGTTGGGTATAAAAAATTTTAATTTCTGTTTAATGTAAGAAGAATGAGAAGTCTTACACCAAACTCTCCCTAAATAAACCATTAAAAATAAAATAAATATTTCACATTCAAGGTAATATTTACTTTTTTGGAATTTCTCAGTCCCAGCTGTATTTTTCAGCTATTTGATTTCATTACCAGATGTCTTGTTTCTCCAACTGTGATGTCAGTTTCTTAGGAGTACAATACTAGCACACATTGGAGAGGTAATAAATGGCTTCCAATTTATTTGTTTAGAATATTCTTAGTCTTCTGGGAACAAAGTTGTCAAACCTGAAGATGAAGACTCAAGAAGAGTGGAAATGTTTAAAATTCTCTTGAGTAAAGATAAGATGCTTTCAAGGTCCTTCAGGCTCAGAGAGTGTCTGAAATATCTTAAGTGGGCTTGAGATTCCAGAGTCTCAGCCTGCTGCCTGGATTGCCCATCACCCCCTTGCACTCTTTGCATTAGTATCTTTGAGAGAGGCAGACTGCCTTTTCAACTTATAGGAAACACAGCTTCAGAAAACAGCTGCACTCAACTGTTGAATTCTAATGGTACATCTCTCTCTCGGTCTTTGGCAGATGTCCTTGCACCTAAAATAGCCTTAACCACAGTGTTAAGGTTTTCCCATAATTGAAGAGTGCTGAGAGAAATAATAAGTGCATGAGGGTTGATAGGCATTTAATGCAACTGTACTGAACAATTTGGGCTTCCTTTGAAGTTGCATTGGTGATGGCAGTCATTGAACTCTTGGGATCTGGACTCCCACTACAGGATGATAAGGGGCCATGAAGAGAGCTGCCACTTTGAGAGAGAGTGGTCTCTTGGCAGGATGGCTGAGTCAACATTTTTATTTTTGGTCCATAAGATATAATTGTAAGTGGTGCTATCCAGTACTTAGTCCACTCCAGCACATCGACTCTCAGGTTAACTGGAGTAAGATTTCAAGTCACCGAACACCTTTAAGATCTCTTTGTTTTCCTACTGTAGGCTTCTTTCTGGAAACTCTGGTGGCGTAGTGTGTTAAGTGCTGCTTCTGTTAATGAAAAGGTTGGCAGTTCAAATCTGCCAGGTGCTCCTTGGAAACTATTGGGCAGTTCTACTCTGACCTCTAGGGTCACTGTAAGTCAGACCTGACTCAAAGGAAGTGGGTTTGGGCTTTTTGTGGTTTTTAGGCTTCTGTCTTGGCTTGGCTGGCTGGCACATTTCTTTCTCTCTTGGATATAGTTTATATTTTTTCCTACTTTAAAACCTCCTTCCATTTTTATCTTAGGAAAATATTTGGAGAGCATCATATAGCACAGCCCCACATATATATTTATATTTTAATAAGAGGTAAAACTTCTAGCAAAATAAATGCAGTGGCCTTTTGGTAGAATAGTAACCGTCAGAGAGTCAGAGAGGAAACTGTGGATAGGGTAACTTCTCAGATGCATATTAATTTACCTCCTGAGGATTTTCCTTTATCATTCTTCTAAAAGTGTCCTATACACAAACCAGGTTTTCAGGCTTCTGTACTTTTGATGGAGCCATTCCTTTGGTGAACTGTTCTCACCATTGTACTGTCTATATTTTACCTAATTTATTTATCTACCCTCAGCTCAAATTCTACCAGGAGCAATATTTGAGTTCTTCACTTGGATATTTTCATTGTCTTCTCTTAATTTCCTCAATAATGTGTTCCTTTCTTATGGTATGTATCATTTTCTATTTAGTATTTCAATTGTTAGTATCATTGTTTTGTGGCATAGTGTGACCAGAGTAGAACACAGGCCTGGCATATAGCAGCAATTTTATTTTTTTCATAAAATTATTAACAAGCCTCAAGTGCCCGATATTGTGCTAAGTGATTTTGAACCCATTATCAGTAACAAATCTTTGTTGATTTGAGTTGAATTTCTTTATCCCATTACTTATCATTCTGAACTTTCATTGTCTACAGTATACATTTATTTACATTCAATTTAAATTTCATTCAATGAAATGACATTAAATGAATCTACAAATTTCTCAACACTCCTTGAACTGGTCACATAAAATGGGTGTAGGAATCTCTGGGCAATGCAAAACAATTAGCATATTTGACTCCTAACCCAAAACTGGTGGTCTGAGCTCACGTGGAGGTACCACAGAAGAAAGTCCTGGTGATCCGAAAAATGAGTCCGTGAAAACCATATGGAGCACAGCTCCTCTGACACACATGGGATCACTCTGAGTTGGAACCAGCAGCAACTGGAAGGTGGTAGAATGTATTGTAAATTACACCTTAATAGAGTTGGCTTAAAAAAGTGGAGGTAAGCTTTTCCTCTTTTGATTTGTCAAGGACTAGATCTTTTTCTCTTGCCAATCAGTTCACTCGTTGTTCAGGCATAGGCTGTGCCCTTCTAATTTGGCAATGGGCTGTAGAATTTTATGCAATAGAGCTCTGCCTGAGAAATGGTAACTCAATCTAGTGCAAAAACAAAACAAAAACTAAAATTCGAATGTCTGAAATGTACAGTTGTTAACTAAATCACGTATTTATTTATTATAATTGAACTGTTTTAGTTTATAGTGTGCATTCTATATTACATATGATAATTATAGTTATAATCACTTAATTTTATTGTAATAAGGCAATTAAGTATGAATAATCTGTTTTACTAAATACAATTAAAATGATCAAAATAATTTATTATTATAATACATTCCCCTATGTTATGAACAGGCTTTGTTACAAATCATCCTATGCACCAGCAGTTGAACTCCAACTACATTTGTCTGTAGAGACAAAGTCCCAGCCAAGAGGAGCCTGCGTACACACAACTGGAGCTCTGCTCAGGGTCTCCATTCCTGGGCCATTCTCACTGGAGTCATCCGTCCTGGAAGCTGCATGAGGCTGGGCTCGCACATCTGTGAGAAGGCTCTGACATCTGCACCACTCCCCAGAGCAGTGACAACTGATTTCCTACCACCTGAAGTGGTAGGTGTTGTGGGCCTGCGTAACAGCTGTCTAGACTTTCCTCAGTCTCCAACTTCCTTGTCTAAATACCCTTCTGTTACTTGTTTCTGCAAACAGAACCCAACCACCTGTCCATTCTGGCTTATTTCTTCAACTTTCACTTCTCATGTCTCCTACCCTGCTAGTACCTCAACTCATCTCCAATTCCCTTTTTTCTAATTCTGTTGACTACAGATATTTCTTTGGTAAAATACAGTAGTGCTACAGCCGTTTACCAGCTGTATGAGTGTGTACAATTTACTAAACCTTACCGGTGAAGATCATATTCCATCTTTCCCCAAGGTTTATTATAGAGATGAAATGGATTGATATTTGGATAAACACAAAAACAAACAGCAAAACAGCACCTGACACCTAGATGTGCTATGTGTGTCTGTTGCCATTATTATTGTTACTGGAATCAGTGTTTAAAAAAAAAAATCCAGCACAAAACATGTAGCTCAGCCCTAGGATGATTAGTGTAATTTAATCTCTTAAAACCTGTTTGATGGTGGCCATGAGAAAGTTTTTGGAGCACTGGCAAGGAGACAAAGAGAAGGACAGTGATTTTGGAGGATGGGTAACAGAGAAAGAGTAAGGATAAGAGGTGATGTTGCAGTGGAGGAAGAGGCCATCAAAAGCATTTTGATTTATCTAGGGTCTTAACTTCAGTTATTTCTTATTTGTCACTGAAACTAATTTTTCTTGTTACCTTTAGCCTTTGGGGTGAAAGGTTGTGGATGCCAGTTGCCTCCTTTGCTCTTATTAAAAGTTTCCCCTGCCAAATTCTGTCCTCAGCCCTGAAGAGCAAGTCCCCAAACCAGGTCTGATGGACGATAACTGCAGCAAGAAGATATGACAGGAAGAAAATAAAGGGATTTGTCTTTGGCTGGGACAAGCAGTGTTATAGATTGAAGAGTGTTCTCCGAAAAGACACATGTCATTCCTGTTTTGGCAAATATGACCTTGTTTGAATTGTGTCTTTCTTTGAAGATGTTATCAGTTAAACTAACATGGTCATACTGGAATAGTGTGGGTCTAATACAGGGGAGAACAGACAGGGAAATGTACTTGCAAAGGGGAGACTGATGCTGTGAGAAGAAGCATTCAAAAGCCAAGAAACAGCAAGAGATGTCCTTGGCTACCAGAAGTTGAAGGGGTGGGGAAGGATCATCCCCTAGGTTGGACAGAGAGAACACTCCCCTGATGACTTCCTGAGTTCAGACTTATAGATTGCAGAACTGTGAGACAATCAGTGTTATTTAAAGCCACCTAATTTGTGGTGTTTTGTTAGGGCCACTGCAGAAAAGCAAGACTAGCAGATTCACAAGCGATGCGACAAGTGTAAAATAGAAAAAACAAACCCATTGCCATCGAACTGATTCTGAACCATAGCAACCCTATAGGACAGCATACAACTGCCCCACAGGGTTTCCAGTGAGAAACTGGTGGATTCGAACTGCTGATCTGTCAGGTTAGCAGCTGTCTCAACTGTTAGCACCACCAAGGTTTCCAAGCCCTCAGCAAAGAGTCACAGAGGAGATTTCCAGAAGGAAAGAAGACCAGTGCCAGGTGTGACCTGGACAGTGCTGGGCAGAGAGAGAGTTCAGCTCAGTAGGTTTACCGCGTTCTTGGAGGAGTGGGCTTGTCCTAGAAAGAGTTGGTTGCCCTTTAGGTGGACCAGTCACCACTGTGTTGGGGGATGATTCACAATACATATAGGCCACCAGCACCCCTAGAAGGTGGGGCACTGCTCCACCAGAGCTAGAGAGTGGGAAAAGGACAACACCCCCAAATACATGGGGAGACATTTTCGACAGCTGAAGGGAAACAGGGACCTGGGATGGCCTGAAGCAGTATGTTGCCCTTCCTATGGACTTGGCTGCTTCACGTTTAAGAACATGAATGAGGGCTCGGCACTGGGGACCACACTCAGAGCTGGAATACATAGGAAAGTGCTTGTGTACAAGAAATGGGACCAGAAGGGAAGGTGTTTTTAGAGGGGAAAGTGTGTTCTCTCTCCCCTGCTGGAAGAGAAGGCAACTAGGCTGTGCCCCCTTCCCCAGGGGCCTCTCAGTCAGCCAGGGGTGGTTATCTAATCGGAGGCCCTCAAGAAGCCACTTAGCAGCACTCATGCTAAGGGGCGGTGACCTCCAACCTCAGAGCTGGGGCGCTCTGGAGAAGGCAGCCTATAACCACCCAGAGTGTAATTTGTCAGGGACATGAAGGTTAACATTATTCTTCACAAAAAACATCTTTAATGACCAGCAGCAATCAGGACCTCCGATTTCTGTCTCATTTGAAAGCTTTTAATGCTTTCAGAGGGATAGATGGGGTGACCTAATAGGTCTTTTCCATCTCTGATTTTCTATGATTAATGAAGTTCAATTGTGCAGAATAAAATGGTGAGTTTCTCCGTGTCAGTTTGACTGTGTTCCTCTTCCCCTCCCTCTTTCTTGACCCATTTTTTTTTTTTTTTTTAGGACAAATGATAATCATGTACATTTTCTCTTAACGCTTCATGGAAAAAGGGACATCTTTTTCTGAGCCAGGCTTTGAAAATGTCAAGATGTGTGTATTTATCTGTGATGTAATTGTTGATAAATGCCGCATATCCCACCCCCGGCGTACACTTGGTGACTGGATTTAAAGGCAATGGGAGCACTGTAAACATGGAAATGTTTTAAGTTTGTGCAGCATGTTAGGCTTTTAGGAAAGTACTTTTGTAACATAAATTTGTTTAATAATGTACTGACTTGCTAACTTCTGGGGTGGATGCTATAATCCTCTTGTCTGAAGGGAAACTGAGACCCAGAACAGTTGTGCATCTGATTCAGGGCTGCCCAGCCTGGGAAAAAGCTGCAGCCCAGGGTTTGATTCCACTGTTACCTCTGGGAACTATAGTACCATCTTTAATGCATTGCTTAAGGAAAATTTTACAGGAATTCAGTGAGGCTTGTTCTCCCTGTCTCAGCCTAGAGATTTTCCTTTGTTTAAGTCTTTTGTGTTAGTTAGAGGCCAGGTCTTCATAAGGAACTGTTCTGGGAATGGAAGTTTTTTTTTTTTAACCTTCACACACATTTGCATTTGGAAAGAAAAGATTTTAGGAATGGGATTCCCATAACTGGGTGTTAGACTCTTTAGATGGTGTGGGGTTAGTCCTGCAGCTGGCCCACAACGTGGCTGTTCCACCTCTCTTCTTAAGAGAGAGTGAAAAGACCTCTTTCGGGCCCATACCCTGGGGAGACCCAGTCCATCTGCACCCAGAGCTCACTCCTTCGCTTCATGTCTTGGGAGTCAGCACCACCTATGCTATGTACATGGGTGAACGTTCATCTTCACAGCTGTGCCTCTACATAGCTTAGAATCCTATGGAACTTACAGTGAACTAAGCAGTGCAACAGGGTGACCCTGTTTGAATTTAGAAACAAACACAAAGGAGCTCAAGTGCAGTGTTCTGCAGGGAATCCCTGGGGATGAAGGCCCGTGAATGGAGACCAGCATTTATGTAGATGCTCCGTGAATGTGTTCTAAATGAGACACTGTTACTTTTGTTAGTTGCTGGTGTCAGGTGCCATTGGGTTGGTTCCAACTCATAGTGACCACAGAATGAAACACTGCCCTGTTCTGCTCCATGCCCACAACAATTGTTTTTATGCTTAAGCCCATTGTTGCAGCGTGTCAGTCCGTCTCCTTGAGGATTTCCCCTTTTTCCCCGTCTCTCTACTTTCTGAAGCATGACGTCCTTCTGTAAGGATTGTAAGGCCAGCCCCGATGCATGAATACCACTTGCACAAGGAGATCAGTTCTTTGGATTCTCAGGGTTTTCACTGGCTGAATTTTGGAAGTAGATCACCAGGCCTGTCTTCCTGGTCAGTCTTAGTCCAGTAGCACTGCTGAAACCTGTTCAGCATCACAGTGACGTGTGTGCCTCCACGGATAGATGGGTGATGATTGCATTTGCAGTGCACTGACTAGGAACCAAACTTGGGTCTCCTTGCAGATAAGACAAGAATTTTAACGGTAGACCACCACTGCATTCTAATTGAGATGAGGCAGCGGGTGAAAAGTCAGGGCCAGTTGTAGGGAAAAAGTTAAGTCAGGAGGATTTTTCTTATCCACATTCTAAGGCCTAGTTCAAAGGAGAGCTCAAATCTCGAAATTCTATGAACCTTGCTTAAGATCTCCAGTCTTCACTCATCTTTCTTCTCTAATCTCCAATAGCACTGATAGTAACTTCTCAGCATGGGTTCCCGGTACCACTGGCTTTTGAATGAACTTGGGTAGACATGTTAAAGTAATACTTTCTGAAACCTATGATAGACCTGCTGAACAAGACTATCTCTGAAGGTGGACCTCTAGGATCTGCATTTAGCTTCCTACTTCTCCCCGTAGCTCTTGCCTACACTGAAGTTTGAGAAAGGTGGCCAGAAGATGTCAAGACCAATGATTTGCCCACTGCAAATATATTTTTCCAATAACATAAATGATGACTGTGTATTTGGATCACACTGGAAGGAATACACAGGAGTCATATTGACTACATCTGTGGAAAGATACAACGGAAAGCTACACATAAACAGTCAGAACAAGACCAAGGCCTGACTGTGGACAGGTCATCAGTAGCTCATATGCTCAAATTAAAATTGCAAAAAGCTAAAACAAATCCATGAGACCCAAAATACAACCCTGAGTATATCCCACTTGAATTAACTCATTGAACTATAATGAACAAAGACATAATGAGTTGTGGGATAATGTCAGAGACATTATATACAAAGAAAGCAAAAGGTCTTTAAAAAGACATGAAAGAAAAGACCACAATGAATGTCAGAAGAGACTCTGAAACTTGATCTTGAGCACACAGCAGCTAAAGCAAAATGAAACAACAATGAAATGAAAGTCGTGTACCAAAAAGAATTTGTTGACGTTCAACTACTTGAGCCAGCATGTAATCAAGAATCAGTGGCACTGAAGGAAGAAGTCCAAGCTGCACTGAAGGCATTGATGAAAAATATGGCCCTAGAAACTGATAGATTACCAACCGAGATCTTTCAACAAACAGATGTAGTACTGGAGAAATTTAGAAAGATAGGTACGAGGCTAACTGACAAAAAGAGAGCCATCTTAAAGAAAAGTGTTCCCACAGAATGCAGAAATTATCCAACAATATCATTAATAACTTTGCTAAAAATAATTCAAAAGTATTTGGACCAGTACATCAAAAGGGAATGGTCAGAAATTCAAGCTGAATTCAGCAGACAATGTAGAAGGAAAGATATTACCATTGATGTTGGATGAGTCTTGGCTTAAAGTGTAGAGCACAAAAAGATATTTGCCTGTGTTTTACTGACTGTGCAAAGGCATTCAACTGTGTTAATCATTACAAATTATGGATAAAATTGTAGTGAATGGGAATTCCAGAGCACTTAATTGTGCTTGTGAGAAGTGTGTACAAGACTGACAGGCAGTCATTTGAACATAACAATGGGATACTATGTGTTTTGAAGTCAGGAAAGGAGTGCATCAGGTTGTACTTTTTAATTGTAATTATTCCATCTTTAAACTTACCATATAATCTAAGAAGCTGGACTATATGAAGAAGAATGAGAAATTAAGATTGTGGGAAGGCCCATTAACAACTGGTGATATGCAAATGATATAATCCTGCTTTCTAGAAGTGAAGAGGATTTGAAACACTAGTGAAGAACATGGACCACAGTCTTCAGTGTAGATTACATCTTAGTATAGAGAAAAAAAAGATCCACAGAACTAGACTAATGGAGAAAATATTGAAATTGCCAAGGATTTCACTTTTCTTGAATACTCAATCAATATTCAGGGAAGCAGTAGTCAAGAAATCAAACATACTGCATTGGGCAAACCTGCTGCTGGGAAAAAATATAGCTAGAGTGCTTTTTTGAAAGCAGGATAGTGAGACATCACTTTATGTATTTTGGACATGTTATCAAGAGGGACCAATCTCTGGAGAACAGCATCATGCTTGGTAGGAGAGGGTCAGTGAAAAACAGGAAGAACTTTGATGAGATGGATTGACAAAGTAGCTACAGCAATAGGCTCAAGTGTAGGACATGGTGAAAGGATGGTGCAGGACCAGGCAGTGTTTCATTTTGTTGCGCAGAGGGCTACTCTGAGTTCGAACTGACTCAATGGCACTTAGCAACAGCAACAATACTGACTGTCTGACAGAAAAGTCCTTGGGTAGCACAAATGATTTCAACTGGGATACTAACTTAGACTCTGACACTGTGGAAGAAAGATCTGGAGATCTGCTTCTCTAAAGGTTACAGTCAAGAAAACCCTGCAGAGCAGTTCTACTCTATTACACATGGGTTGCCACAAGTTGAAATTAACTCCATGGCAAGAGATTTGTTTTTCCTTGGGTTGGACCTGGAAAAATGATTCTGAGAATTAAATAATGTAATAAGGTAACATAATAAAAAAGGGACATTACTCTTGTTGTTGCTAGGTGCCATAAGTTTGCCTCTGACTTACGGCCATGCTATGGGCAACAAAGTGAGGCACTGCCCAGTTCTGCACCACCCTCACAGTCCTTGCTATGCTTGGGCCCATTGTTACAGCCACTGAGTCAGTCCATCTCAAAGAAAGTCTTCCCCTTTCTCGCTGACCATTTACCCCACCAAGCATGATACCTTTCTCCAGGAAATAGTCCCTCTCAGTCACAAGTCCACAGAGTGTTAGATGAAGTCTCACCATTCTTGCTTTTAATGAGCATTTTGACTGCATTTCTTCCAAGACAAACTTGTTCAGTCTTCTAATAGTCCAGAGTATGATTCATATCCTTCACCAACACCGTAATTCAAAGGCATCAATTATTCTTTGATTTCCTTTAGTCATTGTCCAGCTTTCAATTGCACATGAGGCAATTGGAAACACCATGGCTTGGAGTAGGGTATACCCTAGTCCGCAAATTTGACATCTTTTTTTTTTCAACAGTTTAAAGAGATCTTTTGCAAGTGAAATCAGTCAGTTGCAAAAGGACAAATATTGTATGAGACCGCTATTATAGATACTTAAGAAAACATTCTTCAATGGTTACAAAGGTGGAGAGGGAAGGAGAGAGGTATTCATTAAATAGTAAACACAAATTATTTTAGGTGAAGAAAAGGACAAGACACAATACAGAAGTCAGTACAATTGAACTAAACCAAGAGCTAACCAATTAAACATTTAGAAGGACTGAGTAGCAGGGGCAGGGGTCTGGGGACCATGATTTCAGGGGACATCTAGGTCAACTGGCACAACAAATTTTACTAAGAAATTATTCTGCATCCCATTTTGATGAGTGGTGTCTGGAATGTTAAAGATAACAAGGGACCATTTAAGAAGCAGCAGTTTCCAACCCACCTGAAGCAAAGGAGAATGAAAAACACCAAAGACATGAGGAAAATATGAACCCAAGAGATAGAAAGGCTCACATAAACCAGAAACTGCATGCACATCAACACGAGACCACAAGAACTAGATGGTGCCTGGCTACTACCAATGACTGTCCTGACAGGGAACACAATGATGATTTCCTGATATAATAGGCGAAAAGTAGGGTGCAGAACTTACACTCTAGTAAAGAGAGCAGACTTGATGATTTGACATGCTGCAAGCTTCCCAGAAGACATGGCTCCTGGATTCTCTGTTAGCCCAGGACTGAAGCCATTCCTGAAGCTAACTCTTCAGACAAAGATTGGACTGGATGGACCATAATACATAAAATAACATAGTGCTATCTGGCTTAAGTAGATACATGAGACCGAATGGGCAGCTCCTGTCCAGAGGCCTTATGAGAAGGCAGAGGGAGACAAGCACTGGTTGAATGGACATGGGAAGTACAGGGTGGGAAGGAGGAGCATGCACTACAGGGTGGGGAGAACAACCAGAGAGTCACAGAATAATATGTATGCATATTTTTGTTTGGACCAACTGACTTGAACTGTAAACTTTCACTTAAAACATGATACAATATATATACATAAAAAAACAGAGATCTGTTTCAGCCACTTGGCCCAATGCAATGCATCTTTGGGTTTCTTGACTGCTGCCTCCATAAGTGTTGCTTGTGATGCAGGTAAGATGGAATACTTGACAACTTCAGTATTTTCTCCACTTACCATGATGCAGTTTATCAGTCCAGTTGCGAGGACTTTCGTTTTCTTTAGGTTCAAGTGTAACCCACAGTGAATGACTGTGATCTTTGATTTCCGTCAGTAAGTGCTTCGAGTCTTCTTCAGTTTCAGCAATTTAGGTTTTATCACATGCATATTTCAGATTGTTAATGAGTCTTTCTCCAATCCTGATGCCATGTTCTTCTTCATATAACCCACCTTTGGAAATTGTTGCTCAGCGTGCAGGTTGAATATGTGTGGTGAAAGCATACAACCCTTATGCATACTTTTCCCGATTTTAAACCACACGGTATCTCCTTATTCTGTTCTAATGATTACCTCTTAATCTATGTATAGATTTCTCGTCAACACAGTTAAATGTTCTGGAATTCCCATTCTTCGTAATTTTATCAATAATTTGCTATAATCCACACAATCAAAGGCATTTATACAGTCAATAAAACACAGGTAAACACCTTTTTTGGTATTCTCTGCTTTCAGCCAGAATCCATCTGATGTCAACAATGTTATTTCCTGTTCTATGTCTTCTTCTGAATCCAGCTTGAATTTCTGGCAGTTCCCTGTTGATGTATTATTGTTGATATATGTGATGTATTACTGCAACAGTTTTGAACTATCTCCAGCAAAATTTTACTTGTGTGTAATATTAATGATACTATTGTGTTATATTACGTTTCTTTGAAATTGGTATAAACATGAATCTCCTCTAGTCAGTTGACCAGTTAGCTGTCTTCCAAATTTCTTGGCATAGACAAATGAGTATTTGCAGTATTGCATCTGTTTGTTGAAACATCTCAGCTGGTATTTTGCCAGTTCCTGGAGCCTTGTTTTTCACTAGTGCTTTCACTGCAGCTTGGACTTCTTCTTCTAGTACCATTGGTTCTTGATCACTTCCTGAAATGGTTAAATGTTGGCCAATTCTTAGTGATGCATTTTAGTGGGAGAAAAGGGAGGGTCCATCAGCACTGTCCTCTGTACTTTGATAATAATGAGGGGTGATAACAGGCACCCTTGGAAGACAAAGTGAGAAGTAATGGGACTAACAAGGTCCGGAAGTGGTGGCCCTCAGTCCTGGCTACCCTATGAAGTGACCAGGCAATTTTGAAATTATCTGGGGAGCTGTTCATCTATCTGTTTTCTGCACAAGGTTCGTGGTGTAGGGCTCTGGGGTGGCTTTTTAGCACCTCTTGGGCCTTGTAAGGGAGAGCTCACATTCTCAGCTCCTTATCAGAGATAAATCTAATTGCAGAGCTGCAGGAGGCAGAGGCCACTGCTACCTCTGAGGACCTCAAGTGCAAAAAATCTGAACACATTATAAAGGAAAAATGGTGCTAGGTGCCTCTAAATCTCTGGTGTTTAATGTGTATTAGTGATAACGCAGGCAAGGAATAGACTCAAATATATGATTTCTCACTTGATACAGTATCTGTTTAATTTCCAGCTCCTGTCCTGCAATGCTGGCTCATATGATTGGGTTAATACTATCATTATTATTCTTTAGTCTTTTAATACATCAAGGAACCAAATGGCACAATTTTAATCAAAGACGTTACGTTCAGCTGCTTTTTTCAGTTGCATGCATCCAGCAAGGATTTCCTTTTGATCTAATAAGACAATTATTGGGTTTTAATTAAGTGACAGGTGATTATGACAGCCATAATCTGTGAAGTTTCATACCTCATTTTTACAAAGCTTAAAAAATGTACAATCCTTTTCAGTAAACAATGCATTTCACATACAGCCAATGGAGAGCCTCTTTCAGATATTTCTTGGGGGGATGCTAATCAGCATTAATCAAGAAAAATCATATTCTGAACCATCTTCTCCTGAAGCCCTGTATGTCTTCTTTTAATTAAACAATATTTCTGCACGTGAGTTTGAATCATACAGATTCTAGTGATGGAGGCTGGGGGTTGGAACTATGCTTGGCAAAAATTGGAAAAATGGTCCTGTTGGCCTTCATCAAACTCAATAGAATTCGATTTCCTGTACTCTCATTTGGCGGTATTCACTCCCTTCAGGCCCACAGAGCCCTAATTAGTGGTGTCCTAGGAAGCCCAATATTGGAAGGAAAAATAAAAAGCCTCACTCAGTTAAGTAGCATTTGCTGACTTTCCAAAGTATTAATAATTTCACTATAGCCTATTTCAAACTATCACTAAGGTATAACGGAATGCAGAGTGCGGGAAGGATATGCAAAATCAGATCTTGCAATTGCATCTGGTAGGAGATGGCTTTAATATACCACTGCCCTAACATTGTCAGCTTATCCTGCTCTCTATATGTCAAAACCTATGGAACAGGACTTTTTGTCAGTTTTTACCAAGTTACTATGAATTTCAGTCCCTTAGCTCCTTGTCTCAGAGAATGTTACTTTCTGCATTGGAAGAGAAATAGGACTTGCCCTCACAATGTGAAGTTGGAGAAGATACTCCAGGACAGCTGAGAAGACTGACTTCCAAAATCACATGTCCATGTAGTGTGGTAAAAAGAATATGTGTGAAGGAATCAGGAATGCTGTGTTCCTGTGCTGACATTCCTGGCTCTACAATCCTGGACAACGCAAACTTCTCTAGGTCACAGATACCTCATGAAAGGGTGAGCTGGTTAGACCTCAAGGATTCTCCCAGCTCTGACACGTTACTGCTCCATGTGAAGCTTGACTCTAATTATGGTTCACCATAAAGATAGCAGTTGA
Organism: Heterohyrax brucei; assembly: GCA_028571685.1. NCBI lineage: Eukaryota > Metazoa > Chordata > Mammalia > Hyracoidea > Procaviidae > Heterohyrax > Heterohyrax brucei. The sequence goes on from CM053152.1 coordinate 47,631,454, forward strand.
GATGAACTGTGGCAAAAGGGACCTACCAGATTAAATCTTTATGTTTCTCTAACCAAATGAATGTCTTTGATGTGACAAAAAATGAAGAACTGTATAAGGGAGCAAATGTATCTTTCCTAAATGAAAGAATCTCCCACAAAGTATAATATTTTTAGCCCGTCACCAGCATCTGTTAATGTTCAGAGAATTTATTCTCTCTAATCAAGTGGTATGTATTTATCATACAATCGTTACCTTATTAAGCTATAATAAATGCCTAGTTAAGTGCATATAGGCTGCTTCTCTTGCAACCTAATTACCAGCACAGTTAATTAGGCAATATACTCCATCACCAATTTTATTTAAAGGGTTTCTTGTTTTTATTGAGCAAATTTGAGGAAGGACTGTCAAATTCAAAATGCTTGGTTAGGAAAGGTAGAGAAAACAATCACTGTTGAGTGCCTACTATGTGTCAGTGTTTCACAAAAACTGTCTCGAAATCTTCACAGTTTGCCTATTTAAAGACCACAAAGATGGAAACTGAGATGCTGATGAGACAGCACACAGTCAGAGGGCCAGAGATGTTTATAACCTTCCTATCACACTATGGCAGCCAGATTTGGGAACCACTGGGGGGAGACCCTGGGTACCCTGCCCCTTAGCAGATGTCCTCCCCACAGAGCTTAAACCAGAGAACTATCTCAGAGTTCTGAGTCACCTCAGCACCAAATTTCCCTAAGAGGTGATTTTGTGGACCACTGGGAGAGCTCAATTGCATCAGTATTTCTCCTTCAGCTAGAGAAAATTAAGCGGAAGTCCGTCATTAAAATGCTCAGCCCTAACTTAAGATTGGAAACCTTGATGGCACAGTGGTTAACTGCTATGGTGCCTTGCCAGGAGGTTGGCAGCTTGAATCTACCAGATGCTCCTTGGAAACTCTGTGAGGTAGGTCTACTCTGTCTTATAGTGTTGCTGCAGGTTGGAATCAACTTCACAGCAATGTTTTTTTTTTTTGTGTATGTGTGTTATTGTTATTTGTTAACTTAGGATTCTGATAGATGTTTAGGTTTCTAGCTGTTATCAATCCCTGTATACCAGGGAGAAAAGAGGACCATAGGGAGCAGGTATTGGTTTGACAGCAGAAGGAAATGAAGGTAGTGGGGGATTGGGTGGGGATGGAAAGTTGGAGGGGGGAGAAGTACCAATTTTCCAGATTTCAGAGCTATGCTGAGTAATTGTCCTGGCAGAGCCTGACAGATTAGCTCTGAACAGAAAGTTTATGCAAGGACCGAAAAGCTTGTAGCCTCAAAGTAGGTGTCCAACATACCTAAGATGGATACTGGTATTGTGTTCACAAATCTGTCATTTTCAAGACATGTGGCTTTGTGCTGTATAGTTGGTTCAAAGATCTCAAGCAAAGGACTGGTGAGCCTTAAAATTTTGAAGCATTTAGAAAGGAAGTATTTATTAACGATATTGGAACTTATTGAGAGAACCATACAGTTCATTTTGACCTTCCACTAATATGATCCATTATACACTATTTCTAAGATTAATGTTTTATTTTACTGTTCACCCAACAGTAGTTTTATTTCTGATGCCATAAGGTGCCATCAGGTAAGTTCTGGCCACCTGGTCCTGCGCCGTCTTCCCAATCTACGGTGCTTGAGCTCATACTTGCAGCTACTGTGTCAATCCATTTTATCGAAGACCTTCCTCTTTTTTGATGACCTTCTACTTTACCAAGGATGATGTCATTTGCCATTTATCCGGACTGAAAAAATGTCTAAAGTACATAAGATGAAACATCACAATCCTCCCTTTAGAGGGAACATTCTGGCAGTACTCCTTTTGAAACAGATTTGTTCATTCTTCTGGCAGTCCATGATATCTTGAGTATTCTTCACAAAGACCATAATTCAAAGGCATTGATTTTTCTTCAGTCTCCCTTATTCATTGTCCAGTTTTCACACGCATGTAAGGCTATTGAAGATATGATGGCTTGGATTAGGCTCCCTTTAGTGCTCAAAGTGACAGCTTTGATTTTTAACCATTTAAAGAGGTCTTTTGCAGCACATTTGCCCAAAGCAGTGCACCACTTGATTTCCTGACTGCCGTTTCCACGGGCATTGTTTGTGGATCCAAATCAAATGAAGCCCTTGGCAACTTCAAACTTCTCCATTTATCATAATGTTGCTTAGTGATCAAGTTATGAGTATAGCAAGGTGTAATCCATATAGAAGATTGTAGTCTTTGATCTTCGTCAGTAAGTGCTTCAAGTCCTCTTTACTTTCAACAAGCTCGGTTTTGTTATCTGAATATTGCAGGTTATTAATGAGTCTTTTTCCAGTCCTGATGCCACAGTCTTCTTCGTGTAGTCTACCTTCTTGGGTTATTTGCTTAGCACACAGATTGAATAAGTGTAGTGATAGGATACAACCCTGATGCACACTTTTCATGACTCTAAACCACAGGGTATCCTCTTGTTCTGTTCTAATGACTGCCTCTTGTTCTTTGTACAGGTTCCTCATGAGTATAATGAAATGTTTTGAAATGTTCATTCTTTGCAATGTTATCTGCAATTTCCTGTGATCCACACAGGTGAATGCCTTGGTGTAGTCAATAAAACACAAGTAAACAACTTTCTGGTATTCTCTGCTTCCAGCTAAGCTGTGTTTGACATCAGCAATGATATCTCTCCTCCCATATCCTTTTCTGAATCCAGCTTGAATTTTGGGCAGTTCCCTGTCAGTGTACTTCTGCAACCATTTTTGAATTATCTTTGCAAAATTTTACTTGTATGTGATATTAATGAAATTGTTGGGTGATTTCCTCATTCTGTCAGATCACCGTTCTCTGGAATGGGAACAAATCTGGATCTCTTCCATCTGGTTGACAAGGTAGCTGTCCTCTAAATTTCTTTGCATAGGGCCAGTAAGCACATCTGGCATTACATTTATTTATTGAAACATTTCAGTTGGTAGTCCATCAATTCCTGGACTTTTGTTTTTCACCAATGCCTTCAGTGTAGTTTAGACTTCTTCCTCCAGTAACTTTGGTTCGTGATAATATGCCACCTCTTGAAATGGTTGAACATAAACCAGTTCTTTTTGGCACAGTGACTGTGTATTTCTTCTGCCTTTTGATGCTACTTGTGTCCTTTAAGATTTGCCCATAGAATCTTTCAATGTTATACTTCAAGGTTTTTTTTTTTTCCCCTCAGTTCCTTTAGCTGAAAAATGCCGAGCATTTTCTTTCCTTTTGGTTTTCTAACTCCAGGTCTTTGCATATTTGATTGTAATACTTTATCTTCTGGAACCACCCTTTGGAATCTTCTGTTCAGCTTTCTTACTTCACTATTTCTTACTTGTGTTTTAGCTACTCTACTTTCATGGGACAGTTTCCGAGCCTCTTTTGACATTCATTTTGGTCTTTTCTTTGTTTCTCTTCTTTTTAAGGACTTTTACTTTCTTCATTTATGATGTCTTTGGTGTCATCCCACAACTCATCTGGTTGTTTGGGTTCAATTTGTGGTGGTATAGTGTGTTAAGTGTTATGTCTGCTAATCACAAGATCAGTAGTTCAAATCCACCAGGTGCTCCTTGGGCATTCTGTGGGGTAGTTTTACTCTGACCTCTAGTTTCACTATGAGTCAGGCTCGACTCGGTGGCAGTGGGTTTGGTTTTGATTTTTTGGTATTCTTAAGACAGTCTCTAAATTCAAGTGGGATATGCTCAAGGTCATACTTTGGCTCTCATGGACTCATTTTAATTTTCTTCAATTCCCACTTGAACTTGCACATGAACAGTTAATGATCTATTATGCAGTTGGCCCCTGGCCTTGTTCTAACTGATGATATTGAGCTCCACCATCATCTCTTTCCACAGTTGTGGTAAATTTGATTCCTGTGTGTTCCATCTGCTGAGGTATTTATTTTTGTGCTATTTATTTATTTGATAGTTCTTTTTTTGTCTGTCTATCCTACTCTCTTGGGTATAACTTGCCTGCTATTATGCCTCAGAGTCAAACACAACATTTGGTACACTCAATGAGTATTTGTTGAATAAACACATTTTTTCCCCCTTGAGTGACAACTATTAGCTTGCAGCTAATGGGAGAGAAAATGCACAAATTAAAAAAATCTAACCTCAAGCCAAAATGATTTGATGAGGCTTGCAAGTATACCAACGTCCACCACGTGGCAGGTACACTCTTGGCTATTCAGACAGTCGGGGATAACCTGGCAAAAATTCCTGCTTTCACAGCATTTCAACCTCTCTCTCTCTATTATATGTTTTACTGCTTTTCGCTTCTTTTGCGAATCCAGCCTGATACAGGGAGAAAGGCATGAGGCTATCTGGGAAAGAAACATCCCCAACAGAGGGAAGAGCAAGTGTGAAGACCCAAATTAGGAACACACTTGATGCATTCAGAAAACATTGAGAAGGCCAACGTGAATGGAGTGTGGAATGAGGATGAGCGTGATAGAAGGAATCACAGAGGTAATAGGAAACTCAATCACACGGGGTCTTATAGGTCATTATAAGGACTTTGGCTTTTACCTTTGGTAAATGGAAGTTAGAAGATTCTGAGCAAATGAGTGGCATGATCTGACTTTCAATTTAACAGGATCACACAGACTTTTGGTTTGAGGATAGGCTAAAGATGGAAAGATATATATGTTTGCAGACTGTGATTCAGGTGAGAGATGATGATGGATTTAACTAGGGTTGTAATGGGAAGTGGTGAAAAGTAGTGATAAGCTAAATATATACTGAAGGTAGAATCAAAGGCATTTTATGATTGGTTGCACATAGGATGTGAGTGGAAGAGAGGAATAAGGATAACCCCAAGATTTCTGACTTGGATGATAGAAAGTAGAGTTGACCTTTACTGAGACGGAAAAATGTGGAAAAAGCACATTTTGGGGCATTATTCATTCAATTTTAGACATTCAATTTTAAGATTTCTTTTTATTAGCAAAATGAAGATGTCAAGTAGGTAGTTGGTTACATGAAATTAGAATTCAGGACTGGAAATATAAATTAGTCATGTACTAGTATTTAGGCCATGAGACTGCAAATAGTGACAAACAGAATGATTATAAATAGACAAGGAATGTATTCCAAGGATTGAACCCTAGGGCCTACTAATGAATCAAAGAGAAACCGGGAAATGAGATTGATAAAGAGCAACTGGTGAGGCAGGAAGACTACCAGAAGAGACTCACTAGAAAAAAGTGCTTCAGGAAGAGATAGTGATCAACTGTGTCCAGCGACACAATGAGTCAGGTAAGATGAAGACTGAGAATTAATCAGTGTATTTAGCAAAGCAAAGACCACTGATACCCCTGTCAATAGAATTTTTATAGGAATAATGTGAATAATAACTTAATTTGAGTCTTTTAAAAAAGTTAAGGGAAGAGTTAGAACAGACGGTTTTCAAAAGGGATTGATATAAAGTAGATGAGAGAAATGGAGCCATAATGAAGGAAGATATAAGATCCAGAGGTTTTTTTTTTTTTAAGACGAAAGAAATAATAACACTTTTGTGTTCCAGTGAGGATGATTCAGAATACCTTTTAAAAATAATGATACAGGAGTCAGAGGGGTATTAAACTGCAATGGCATCATAAACTCAAAAGATGGCTGAAAGTACAAGATTGGAAGCAAGTATACTATGAAACTATTAAGCAAAAGAAAGCTAGTGCACCCATATTGATGTCAGACAAAATGGGAACACATAGCAATCATTTTTTCCCCTACAAATAGACTTCCAGATGATAGTAGTAAATCAGAAATAAAGAGGGGGCATTCCACAATGACAAAAAGGCCAATTCATTAGGGAGACATAACTCTATTTAATATATATGCATCTAACAACCAAACTACCAAAAATGAAGGAAAAAAAATCCTAGAGCTATAAACTCAGAAAGAGACAAATCCACAAATGGATAACTAAGAGTGCGAATAGATAAAGAGAAATGACCAACGATATAATTTGAATAAATATTATCAAACAGTTGGTCTATTTTACATTTTCTTTCTGTTGTTAGGTGCCATCAAGTTAGTTCCAAATCATACTGACTCTACTTACATTTTACAAGACCTTAAAGCTAATAATAATAGATTCTCCCTTCTTAAACACACATGGGGTGTACACTGAGGAAGACTATGTGCTATACCATAAAGGAAGTCTCAGTAGATTTGGAAGAACTAAAATAATGCAAGATACTTTAAATATAAACTGATGCATTAAATTTGAAATCAATAACATACAAATATGTGAGTACACAAATATTTTGAAATCAACACGTTTCTAAATAATCGATGACTCACAGAATAAATGTCAAAATGATAACTTAATGATAATAAAAATCCAGAGTAACAAAGTGAGACACAGGTAAAACAGTACTAAAGGAAATTTATAGCTTTAAATGCCTATGATAGAGGCAAAGAAAGTTATAAAAAGCAACTAGGGAGAAAAAAGAGCAAGCTACAATTACATTCAACAGAAGAAAGGATATATTCCTACTCCTCACTTACCAACCATCTCATTATCACATTTGCAACAATGTAAAAATAATGTAAAAAACCTACCACTCGACCATTTTGCACATTCACAAAGTGATGGACATGGCAGCAATGGCTCCAGAGCAACCCCTCTCTCAAAGAGGGTCTCCAGAAAGATTCGACAAAGTTGGCCGTGCTGCCCTGTACCTTATGCTCCTTTCTGCTGGTGGTGCTGTTGCTTTAAGTTTCTATGTGGGGCTGGCTTCCTCTGTGGTCACGAACTCTGCAGTGACTACCTCTAGGCAGATGTACAGGCTGTACTAAATCAGTGGTCATCTATTTTTGTTCCTATGTCCTATATGGCCTGAGGCCCTGCAGCTCAAAATTACAATGGAACTGGAAGAGAGAAAAGAAAGAGGCATCAGAGAAGACATTTGAAGGAAATGTGTGAGCTTAATGACATCACAAAGTGAGCTAAACTGCACCAAAGACCTTGCTTTGGTGAGATCTGGCTTCCCATGCTGTCACAGGAAGTCCCAGTCCTCAGCCTGGAAGGCAGAAGAGGCTATAGGTTCACAAATGCTATCAGGCATGGGAGTGGAGCCCTGGACAAGATTCTACAAGGGAAACTCTGGTCTGGCACGGGAGGAAGGTGAAGTGTTTAAGCCATTAACCCTCCATTCACACAGCTTGGTGTTACCTTTTTTTTTTTTTTTCCTCTAAGGCTCCTTTTCCACAGATAAATAATCCATAACTGGATTCATTACAGAGATAAGCACATCAGTACATCTGAGCTGTTATTATTTGTACGATCACATTTTCTAAATAAAAAAAATTGGAAACAGATGGTCTGAAAATGGAAGGCAAAAAACCCTTCGTTTTCTCCTAACACTGATTTTCACATGACAACCTGATCTTTGGAACTTAACCATGTCTGTAAGTAAAGAGTGAGTACAGTTAAAAAGTTGAATGTCAGTGATGTAGACAAGAAAGAATGATAAAAATCAAGAAATTAAAAAGCTAGTTCTTTAAAATAATGAAAAAATTGTAACCCTCTTGTGATACTGTTCAAGAAGAAATAGCAAAAACAAAGCACCAACACAACAAATGAAAGAGAAGGCATCATTACAGATCCCACAGATGTTAAATGTATGTCGAAGATGTAATTTAAAATGCATTATGCCAAGACATGTAATGACCTATACAAATTCACTGAAAAAATAACTTATCAACTCTGAAAAAGCAAAAGCTTTCAAAATCTAAAGTCTTATTTTTACTAAAGATATATTATTTCTAATTAAAAACCTTCTCACAAATTAAATTTTAGATTTAGATGGTTTCATGAACAAATTCTGTTATACTTTGAATTATTTTACAAACTTATGCAGACAATAGGAGAGGAAACATTTCCTATCTCTTTTTACAAGGCTAGCATGACTCTACTAAGAAAACCAGATAAATCCATCATGAAAAATATAAATTGTAGACTAGTATTTCTCATGAATATAGAAACAAAAATTGTTGACAAAATATTAACAGAGTGCAGAAAAACTAGTAAAGAATCCTTTATGATGAAGTGTGGTTTGCTCTAGAAATGAAAAGTTGGGTTAACATTAAAAAAAATTAACAAAACCATGTAATTAATCATACTAACAGTATAAAGGAGATAAATCTTACGTTCCTTTAAATAGTTGCAGATAAAGTAGAGTTTAGCATCGCCATGATAAACAGAGAAAAATTTGAAGTTGTCAAAGATTTCATCTTACTTGGATTCACAATCAATGCACATGAAAGCAGCAGTCAAGAAATCAAAATTACACTGGGTGAAAAGATCTGTTTAAAGTGTTAAAAAGCAGAATCATCAAGGGCCAAAATGACATGGGGGAAAGAGAACCCAGATGACAGACAGACCCACATGAGTGGGTGACTGCATCGACATCATCGACATATGAACAGAGGAACCAACTGGTGCAGGGCCACCCCCAGTGATAGCCATGATGGGGCTCCCAAAGTTGAGTCTCACTGGCAATATGAGAATAAAAAGGGATGCACCCTGAGAACTCCACTGAAAGACAGCAATTTATGATCCAGTGTCCTCGGAGTTCCCCTGAGAGCATAGCCCCTGGTCCTGATGCTGCCCCTGTCCATTAATCATTACTGAGGTCAACTCTTCCGACAGGAATGAATTGGACTAGGTGACACAGAATGACCATATTGTGTGTGCACTTTATGGTTCTGTGCATCTATAGGTTGATGTTCTGCTGGCCTCTTACTGGAGGGGGTGAGGGAGAGGGTGGAGAGGAAGGGACATGAGATTGTTAGGAGAATATGACATGTATAGAATGGACAAGAGGAGTGTACTGTCACCAGGCCGGGAGAGCAGTGGAAACTGCACATAGGTGGGCATCCAAATTTATACTTGATTGTACATTTTCACTCAATCACAATAAATAAAAAAAAGAAAAAAGAAAAGTACAGTGAAAATGTAAAAAAAAACTAATAAAAAAATAAAGTGTTAAAAATCACAGATGTCACTTTGAGGACTAAGGTGTACCTTACCTAAGCCATGGCCTTTTCATTTACCTCACATGCTGTGAAAGTTGGACAATGAATAAGGAAGACTGAAGAAGAATTCATGTCTTTGAATTATGGTTTTGATGAAGAATATAAAATAGACCATGGATTACCAGAAGAGCCAACAAATCTGTTTTGGTAGAAGTATAGCCATAATGCTCATTAAAAGCAAGGGTAGTGAAACGTCATCTCACGTACTTAGATATCTTTTCAGGGGTTGACTACCCCTGGAGTAGTAACCATCCTTGCTAAATCAGAGGGTCAACGAAAAAGTAGAAGACTCTCAATGAGATGGATCGACACAGTGGCAGCAACAATGGGCTCAAACATAACAGTGACTGGGAGAATGGCACAGGATCAGACAGCGTTTTGTTTTGTTGTACACAGGTTTGCTACGAGTTGGAATCAACTCACTGACACCTATCAGCAGCTGGTGTTTAGCAGGAAGTAGCAAAAGAGAACAACAATAACAACAGCAACAAAAATCTCCTCCAACCAATAAGTCAGTGACTGTCACACAGAAAAAATAAAAATAAAAGATAGAAATAAACTCAAACTTCTCAGTAATTACGTAGAAATGGTTTAAAATAATTGATTTAAGATGAAGGCGAAAGGGAAGCATACTGATATCCATAGTTTATCTTGAAAAATGTCAGATAACAAGTTGTATCAGTAAGTTGCACAGAGGAATGGTAGATGAATAAATATATGGTAAAGCACCTATATTAAAATGTTAAAGAAAACATAGATGGCAACTATAAGGACATTCACTCTGAAATTCTTTCAAGTTTATGGTATGTTTGGAAACTGTCACAACAAAATTTCGGGAAAAGGGAAAAATACAGTTTACACTTATATATCTTTTAATAGTTACAAATAACAGAGAAATTAGAGTTAAGTATCCAGAGATACTTGCCTTTAAAGAACAAGTCTAAATTTAAGTAAAACAAAGAATTTAAAATTAAGCCACCTAAAAGGACATTTAAAGTAAATGATTATCTTAAACCGTTATGGAAGCAGTTACTGAATTTTATTTAAAGAAAATAAAATAATTGTAGAGATAAACAATACTCTCGGAACGCAAAGTATTGTATCAAGGTGTCATTCCTTCCAGTGCTCTATAAATCTGATCAGCTTCAACTGCAGTCACAACAGGTGTTTTTCATTGAACAAGGTTATACTAAAAGCCACGTGCCCAACTTTTGATCACTGATTTAATCCCTTTACTTGCCATGGCTCTGTTGAGATTTCTGCTGCCTTTTGATTCAGGTTTTACGCTTTTAGGTGTTTATCCACTTCATCCTGGCTATGCAGTTTATTACCGTATTGTTGTTTGTAATATTCTGTTATTTTCTTTACTTGTCAGGACAGTTGTAATGTCTCCGTTTACATTTCTTATTTTTATTATTTGCATATTTTCTCTCTTTTTTTTTCTATGCCAGTCTAGCTGAAGGTTTGCTAATTTTGCTGATCTGCTCAAGGAATTAGCTTTTGGTTTGTTGATTTTTTCTATTGCTTTTTTTCTGCTGAGGCTGATTATTTACAATCAGATATGTTATGGGATTTGGTTCCTTGGTTTTAGATGTTTAATGTCATAGTTTTATAGGAAATTCCAGTTAATTGGCCTAGTAATGGGTTTAGTGCTTCTGTTCTACTTCCAAATATTTCATTGTACAGTACCTGGAGTTTTAAAAGCTTGCAAGTGGCCATCCAAGATGCAGAATTGATCTCTATTCACTTACAGCAACAGAGGAAGTAAAAGAGTCAGAAATAGGAAGAGGAACTGGAACGTGTGATTAATTGCCCCCATAAACAACCACCTCCTTTGCCATGAGACCAGCAGAACTGAATGGTGCCTGGCTACTTTACTGAACATTTTGATAAAAAATTCTGTAGAAGAATCCCGATGAAAAGGTATAAAATGTAGAACAGAAATTAAAATTCTCATGGAATCCAGATCATCTGGAGCCAAGGAGGCTGGCCCTGAGATAATCTTTAAGCCAAAAATATACCCTAAAATCTTATTAAAACCACCAGACAATAAACCAAAAATCTCACTGCCATTGAGTTGATGATGACTCATAGAAATCCTGTAGGACAGCATAAAACTGCCCCACAGGGTTTCTGTAAATCTTTATGGAAGCAGACTGCCCTATCTTTTTCCCAATGAGTCACCAATGGGTTCCAGTCACCGGTTTTTTCTGTTAACAACTGAGTACTTTAACTGTTGCACCTCCAGGGTGCCTTAAAACCAAACAATAGTTTAACTTTACTAGTAAACAATGTCTGCCTTGAACATTGTGCTCTTTTAAGAGCCGCCTATATGGAATAAAAATAACAGCAACTCAGAAAATATAGGAGTCTGAGTCAGATCAGACTCGACAGCACTTGGCTTGGCTGAGTGAATGTTAGTGGGGGAGGAGCAACTCAGTAAAGGATGATGAGAATGGTTGCACAACCAGAAGAATGTAACCACTGTCACTTAATTTTACACGTAGAAACTGCTGAATTGATGCATATTCTGCTGTGTATTTCTCAACAATAAAACAAAATAAATTATAAAAATATACACACAGTAATAATCAAGACTACTTTAAAATGAGTAAGTGCAAGTCTTGCTCTCCAGATATTAGAAATTAGGATAAATTTATAGTACTTAAAATAATATGGCTTTGACATAGGGATAAAAAATAGGCCAAATAAAAACAAAACCCATGAAATAGACCCAAGGATATATGGAAACTTCATATATAAGATTACAGAACTGTTAGGAAAGTGTAGAATATTCAATAAATTGTGCTGTCACAATCGGTTTTCCACACAGAAATACATTTCATGCTAAAAAGAACCAAAAATTCACACAGGTTACAGAAACATGAAAAGCAGAACTTCAGCTCTTACAGCAGAAAATACAGAAGAGTACTTTTATGATATAGGAATAGGTACAGATTCCTTAAAAAATTCTATGCAAAGTAGAAATCCTAAAGAAAAAGTCTTACATTTTCTTACATTAACTCTAAAATCTATCTGACTGAGGACTGTGTACACAGAATTCAAAGGCAAATCAGTATCTGGTTAATGCATGAAAGGAACGCTTGCAAGCACTGTATATGTTTTTACATCTACACTCATGTAGTAAAAGGAAATGTTTGCAATAGTTTTAATCAACAAAGGAATGGTAACTGGAGTGAGTAAAGAAGTCCTACAAACCAATAAGGAAAATGAAACAGTTTAACGGGAAAATGAGCTAAGGAAATGAGCTAAGGAAAATGAGCTTACAGTCTTGTCACAGAAAAGAACTGTCAGATACCCAGTATACTCATGAACAAGAGTGCAAACGCCTCAGTAATCAATAAGAAGCATTTTAAAACAAAATTCCTTTTCCCACAAGTCAGATTTTCAAATGGTAAAACTTTAATAATCCCAAATCTTGGTAAAAATGTAATCTTTAGACACTGTTGACGTCTAAGTAACAAAAGTAACAAAGATTTTGGACAGTAGTTTAGCCATGGCCACTGAAGTTGAAGATGCTAATGCTTTGTAATCTCAGAAGTCTACCTTTAAATGAAATTTATACCCTGGGTACAGAAGTATGTGTCCACAATGATTTTTTTTTTGTCATATGAGTTTGTGTTATAAAATAATTAGAAACAACATACATGTCTATCAATATGAAAGAAACACTAACCATTGCTGTTGAGATCCCATGGGACAGAGAAGAACTATTTCGTAGGATATTCAAGGAGCGCCTATATTAGAATGCTGCTGAGAAGATCCAATGGATGGCCACTGGGGCTTAGTCAGGATTTTCCATCTCTTTAGTTAGTTTCTCTTCTTTGATCATGTTCAAAGCTCCCACATAGCTCTGCCATACGATACCTGTGTCTTAAGCACTGATTCTGGGAAGGCTTCATGGAACCTGAACAGCCGTTGTCCTTTGAGTGCATGGCTTGGCGGGTTCTGGCCTCTTACCTGCTTTATACTAGTGATAGCTCCAAAAGGCATCTTGATTCTATGCTTATCAAGGCACCCTGGTCCATAAATCTCCACTCTTCACCCTTATCCATAACTCTTCAGGCTCAACTGCTTAATGTTTTGTCATCAAGCGCTGACAAGAAGAAAAAGCAAGAGATGAAAGTGCATTACTTTTGGTCACGCTCTTGGGTGGCTAAGTTCTTCCTTAACTGAATGAGTACAGGCATTTCTGTGCACTTGTGGTGTAGAGGTTTTCAGAAAAACAAAGGGAAGCATCAAAACAAGAAGAAGAAGGAACTTTAGTTTATGTCTTTACTGCACTTTTGTAATATCTTTTTTAATTTTACAAAAAGCCTATGAGAAAATTATGTATATATCCTAAGTTGCTGCTGGAGAAATTAAGGTGCAGAGAAGACAAGTAACTTGCTCAAGATTGCACATGTTTTGGAGGAGGGAGAGGAAAAGACGAGGATGAGGATGAGGAAGTGGTACTAGTGGTAGCATGACATCTTTGAATTAATTTTTCAATTATTTATGCAGTGTTCACTGATTGCTTACTAGGCACCCAGCACTATGCTGGATCATATAGGATATACAAAACTTTTCCTGTTTCAGCATACTGGGAGTCTTTTGGGAAGAAAAAATAGAACAAGAAGAGAAGGTGTTAGATTTTAAAGTTGCCATGTAAAGCAATAGTCCCATGGGCTGTGGACCAGCCATGCCAGTCCAGAGGGTAAAGGGTATCTGCCTGCCTTAGGTATTACATCTAGTGACAGGTCACTGTGGCTCACACAGAACATAGAGGTGGACATTCACTGTGTTAACTGACTGATTTGGCTTTGCAGAGGAAACCCTTCTCTTGTTTCACTGGTCCCTTGGATGCAGCCCAGCATTGCGAGGCCCGCTCATCTGGGATCATGTGTCCTGGGAAGGAGGGAGTAGGTGAAATGGAAGCTCCATCTTCCGTTGAGTTTCAAATTTCTGTTTTGCGAAAGCAAAGAGAAACGTCCATGAACCAAAAACTATTATTTTGCTGACAGAGCTGTTTTGGGGACTGAAAATGCTGACATTCTATGGGGGGGAGAGTGCCAAATTCATGCCTGGAAGAAAACTTGAAAAAAAAAAATCCAGTATTTTTGTTGTGAAAGCAAAATTTTCTGTCTTCTCTTTCTTCCTTCATCTTTCCCTCCGCCCCATTTTTTACCACAACAAGGAAATCGACTTTCGATTTTCACTTGGGGATGTGTCTTTCTATCTCGGTAGTTTAGCCATGTAGTAATTCATAGAGCATGACCACTGTGGTTTTCAAACCAGGAAAAGCACAGCCTTCACAAGGAAACACCCTTTACGTTGGATCGGGAAAGTGACCTTAGGAAAGGTGTTACAGTCCCATCCTACTCCTCTTTAACATAATTCAGTCTATTAACCACAGACAGAGATTAAGATTTACAGCATAGGAAAATCACAACATGCAGGACAACAAAAAATTGCTGGGAATCATAGCCCAGCCAAATTGTTACACACGTTTTTGGGGGAACACATTTCAACCATGACATAGGACATTCTGAGATAGGAAAGTCCTGTCTTATGTTGACTTAAAACTTTCAGTGTCTCAGTAATTCTCCACCTTTTTATCAAAAGGAAGTATTCAGGAAAAATCTACCACTCCTCCAAAACTAGCTTTTCAAGAGATTGAAAAGGAAATATCTGTCATTTCTTACTATGCTGTACACCCTTAAACCACAAAACCACTGTGTGGATTTTCTACTCCTATTAAACATTCCCATTTTCTTCTTTTGAACAGACTTCTGAGTCTCTCACCTACTTGCCTTCTCCTGTCTGGATCTTCCTAGCCTAGACTGTAAAGGTTCTTCCAAAATGCCAAATCCAGGGCTGAACATAAATACTCTATAAGAGGTTGGCTCAGTGCAGGGAACACCAGAATATTCCTCTCCTGGAATGAATCTTATAGCAGTTGTACTTTGCTAGTCTGGGACTATGCTAGCTTCTCTAGTATCTGCATCCAAATGTAGTTAGGCTGATATTTAAGAAAAAAAAATACTGCTTTTCCTTATGTGAATAGCTCTTGAATTACTTTTCTGCAATCCTGTTCCCAAGTAGTTTGTTTTTAATACTTAGGTAGAAGTCTTTGCATTTTCTCCTGCTTATCTTAGCACTGTGATTTATCAATCTATGTCTGTGGTTTAAGGTCCTGTCACTCAGTGTGTCCTTACCCTCTCTGGAAGTACTTCAGGCCAATGCCTGAGGAGCCTGCTCTCCATAGAGTTACTGTTTGCTGCACCCCAGGTCTCTAGAGCTGTATTTGGTGACAGAGCAGGCCCTCAGTATGGAATTGTTAAATCAAAGATTAGAAGAATCAATGAATGACTAGATGTCTTAGTCCTCCAGTGCTGGTATAACAGAAATAACCAAAAACTGATGAAATGACTGTGACATGAAATTTATTCTGTCACAGTTAGTAGACTAAAAGTCCAAATTCTGGGCATCAGCTCCAAGGACAGGCTTTATGTTGACTCTGGAGGAAGATCTTTGTCATCAACCTTTCCCTGGACTGGGAGCTCCTGAGATTCACAGGCCCCAGGTCCAAAGGATGTATGTGCTCTGCTCCTACCAAAGCTTCTTTGCTAATGGCATGAGGTTCTCCTACTCTCTTCTCGCTTCCCTTTCCTTTACATCCCAAGAGATTGTCTCAAAACACAGTACAAGCTTACACATTGCATCCTGCCAAGCTAACACAGCTTTTATCCATCTTCCCTCATTAACGTCATAGGGGCAGGGTTTATAGGAACATCACAGAACACCAGGACTCATGGCCTAACCAAATGGCTACGCATATTTTTTGGGAGTACATAATTCAATCCATGACTCAGTCAGGAAGAACCCTTGTTGCTCACCTTCAACTCTCTGCAGGTATGGTTACCACATTTAGCATAAATCCACTTCCTGAATCCCTGGGCTACGTGACATCCCATATTTTTCTACTTTATCTTTGAGAATATTATAAGCCATTTAGTCAAGTCACTTATAAAAACTGAATATGCTTTATCTAAAAAGAAAATTAGACTATTCAGATCCATTCCTTCTATAAGAGCCTCCAATTGCTTTCTCCACCCTGGGGTGGAGTTTAAGTCTGAGTCAAAGACTTGAACTAATTTAAAGGGTCTGCATATTAAAATTCTAATTAAATACACACTCACACATACACACAAAGAATGATAGAGAGATAACAAAAAACGCGTGCCATACTGAATCATGTTCACCACTGGCTATAGTCTGTGAATGTTTGTTATGGTTTGTTTTTTTCCCCTGCTGTTCTCTTTTTTTCCCTCAATTATCTTATCATGCCTATGGGTTATCCACTCTACAGTCAGACACAGGGATTTCTAAAAAGTGAATAAGGGCTTTACCACCATTTTTCATTTATTAAGGCTTTAATTCCTTCTTAGCCACAGTATTCTACCTTTCAGATTGAAGTTTGTTAATACTGTCGGAGGAAACAACAGAATAGAGAGCAAGGGGCTAAGGTTTCTCACTACTGTCTCTTAACCTGATATTATGATCTTTCCAAAGCAATAGGCTTAGCCCTGTCTTACCATCTTTAAAACTATGCTTGCTGTATTTGTGGAAATTTTTAATATCTTGTATATTCCAAACTACAGTCTTTCTGATAACATCTATGTAGGTTAATAGGATTTTCTTGTTTTATGTGTGTGTGTGTATACAAAACATACATATTTATACACATAGGTATTGTACCAGTGAATGATGAACACGTAACTGTTGAGCATACATAAGTAATGGAATTGGGCAGAGGAAACAGTTATGGAGCACGCAGTCTGCCAAGTGTCAAGCTCATGCCAGTTTCTAGCTACTGTTGTATTGATTCACCCTCACGGTGACCCCACATGTGGCAGAATAGCATTGGACTCCGTAGCATAAAGTTTCAATGGCTGATTTTTTTAGAAGTAGATCACCAGCCCTTTCTTCAGTGGTCCCTGTGGAAGAACTCAAACCACAAAGCATCCTGTCAGCAATG
This sequence comes from Heterohyrax brucei, assembly GCA_028571685.1. Lineage (NCBI taxonomy): Eukaryota > Metazoa > Chordata > Mammalia > Hyracoidea > Procaviidae > Heterohyrax > Heterohyrax brucei. The sequence continues at coordinate 47,648,551 of CM053152.1, forward strand.
GAACACCATAACTATTTGTACGATCTTGAACTCCATGGCTTAAAAAAGCCAGAATTGTGGTTTCTAACTTCATGAAGCATCTGGTTTAATTGGGTAGCAGGACTTTCATATAGGGAGCCAGAATGGGGCATCAAAGAGTGTGCGATCAAGAGGGAGGCTATGCAGAGCAAACTATAAATTTTTCCAGAAAAGCGTAGCAAAGGTCAAGGAAGCAAACATCAGATTCCAAGACCAACATGAGCTAATGCTGGAGAGAGTTGAGAGGCTTTTTCCAACACACTTGTGAGACAGGAAATAAGTACAGCTTTGCTTATTCTTATTCGTTCTATAACAAAACTAAGTCACAGGAAAAAATGTCTTTGTTGGCCAAATATTGCACAATGGCTCATGAGGAACTAAAACTCAAGATTCTTAGAATAGGACAGTTGTCATCTCTCTTTCTCTGTCTCTCTGTCACACACATGTAGCCTCTACCGCACTCCCCGTTCAGCTACTTCTCCTTCGTGTCCTGTGCCCTCTTACCAGATGTTGTCACCTGTCTTTCCTCAGAAGGCCTTGGTACACTTACACAGCTGAGCCCAGCAGGCTCCTGCCCCAGGCCAAACAAACAAACAGAAATCTTTCAAGCTGGACACCAGGGAAAAGCGATCTTGATGCCGTCCGTGGCTTGAGCTGAGGCATTTGATGACTTGGCATTCTGTCTCCGAGTCATCAATCATAGAGAATCAATCTCGGCTCCCTCAGGAGCTGGCCTCCGGCTCACATAATTCTCTCTCCCTGCCACCAACCTGAACAGTCTGATCCCAGTGGTGGTAACTGTTTTGTTCTGCATTCAGCATTGATTCACTTGGCCTTCAGTAGTATTTTCTACATTCCCCAGAAATGTCACTTAATTTATCCTCTCTGAGGTGGCTAAGTTGCCTGGGCCTTACTGCATAAAATAGGGCAGGCAAACATAGCCACATGTGGCTTCTCACACTAAAGACACGGGCTCCAGTGCCCCTAAACCTGAAAGCCAAGATAAGCCCTATGTTCAGCCCAGAGCCTAGGGAAGGAGCAGAGGGCTGGGCTAAGCCTCCAGCATTTCAGTCTGAGAGCCCTAGGTCGTGTTCCTGGTTCTGTCATTTCCAGATGTTTGAACTTGAACAACCTACCGAATCACTTTGATTCTCATTTTCCTGCTCCGATACTTGGTGACGATAATAGCGTCTACCTCATGGAACTGTTGTAGAATTACATTACAACAGAGAGGCAAGTACTCAGCATGGCAGTATAGGGGTCACATTTGCTTGTGCTCAGTAAGTGTAAGCTATTAATCTTGCTATTGTTAAGATACAACTATAATTTGTAGGGTTGACTGTATATATAATGAAGTTGGTAGCCATGAGGGAAGGGGCAGCCTGTCCAGAAAGAATGAATCTGTTAACTTGTTACACAACCTGATGTCTGATCAACAGTTATTTGCTTCAGTATCTTGAAATATGGGTCCTTCCTCTCCCATGAAAAAGAAAGTGGCCCTATAGAAGGTATGGATTAACAGTATGTGTGGTACACGGTGGGTAAAATAGAAAGAGAAAGCAGAGGAAGCTGAAATGAAAATTTGTGGACTTCACAAGCTTTTAAAAGAGTCTTTCGGAGAAATGTGCACAGACAGGAGAGTCCTCATGTTTTCTACGCAAAGACTTCTCTCTTGTTATGCTGCTATCGGGGATGGAGTGGAGAAGCAAGGCGAGGAAAGAGAATGTGTTCAGGAGTGGGAAGAGTTGCACATCTCTGCGAGGTGGCGTTGTCCTGGGATGGGCAGCAGCCCCCTGACAGGGGACAGCCACAGGAACTCAGGGAACTCCCTTCTCAGTTCTGATCACTGTGTCTCCACATCAGCCTGTCCCTCTCTCCTAGAAATTGGAACCATTTTTTTTAAAGAGATTCTGAGGGCTGCTTTATTTGTTAGGAGACAAGGAGGCACTAATAAATTCCTCTGTGTGAGGTATTTAATTACATAATAATGTGTACACTAATCAGGGTAAATGTGTTTGTGAAAACACCTTGATATGGGAACAGTTAATCACCCAAGGCATTGCTTCTTAACACACCTTGGAAGTTAACTTAATTAAATTAATTAGAACAATGAAAAAATTGAACTGTTTATTGGTCCACAATGGCCTGAAGAAATGCTCCCCTCAAATGCAGGGCCACACTGCAAACTGTTTCTCCCCAAACCCTCAGCCCTTACGGTTACGGCTACACCCTGGGAGTTCGCAGCCGGCGAAACCTCCCCCTGTGCCCTGTGTTGGAGTCATTTCCTGTTGGGGACAGAGGCAATCAGGCTACATGCCTGCAGGCCTGGCGCACGCGCACACTCGTACACACGTGCTTCTTTTGTGCACTTGTACCATAAGCTCAGGGAAATCAAGTAAGCTTCAACCCAGGACTCCTTGAGTGTACATTTTGCAGTCAACCACTTTGAGAGCCAGTTTGCACTTTCCAAAAGAAGAAAGAAGAGAATATTTTCTGAGGGATTATTATAATCATCATCAGTGCCATTACCATCACTGTTATTTGTTAATAATGATGGTGTTAATAATCTGAATTTTTTTTAAAAAAAAAAAACAGCAGTACTCCTACCCTACCTTCCTCTCTACTCAGGCTCGCTATAAGGTGACAGATAAGGCAAGATGCTTGCCTCTGGGGAGCCTACAGGCATCCAGTCTTGACAAGAACAAACTTAAAAGCCATTCTGACAACTGAATAAACATTGAGTAGTGTGTGCATTAAATCAATCAATGAAAGTGAGCTTGCATAGCATAGAACCTGAAGGCTCTGGAGAAGAGAATTTTATTTTGGGAGACTTCTCAGAGTCATGAGGATACTAGGGACCCTAGAGATTGTATCACAAATCCAGGAACTGGAAGTCCCAACTTGTGGTGAGTTGCACAGAGCCTTGTCACCCTCTCCTTTAAGGAGCATTAGGCCAGTACCTTCCTTGACGCAAACATTCCCACAAAAGCACTACCTGGATACTCCACAGCAAAGCTACCTTCCTGATAGGCAACAACTGAACATGAGCTGCTTCCATTGTATAAATTTCCTGCTATGAAAATAACTAACTTGATTATACATAGCCTGGAATTACATTTTATATGTGTCTTCTCTTTTCTTATTTAAAAAATCAGAACAGGAGTAATTATAAGAGCTATCATGGGTTTAGCATAAACTTTTCCTGTAACTTCTGTTAGCCCCAAGATGAGAACAAGACGTCTCTCCCCTGAAGTGACCTTTTGAAAGGAGATCACCGAGGCTGTCTTCTGAGTTGCCTTTGGGTTGATTTGAACCACCAACCTTTTAACTGATAGTTGAGTTCTTAACTTTATGTGCCATCCAGTAGGTAGACCTAATCTATAGAAGCAAATATCTAACTAGCCCAAATACCCAAATATTTCAGCATTTCTTACAAGCAGTGCAAAGATCAGGTAGATTCTGGCTCTGGGAACATAATAGAAAAGGGATCATCCTTTTTCTCTTTGAATGTGTCTTTGGTTAGTGGCCAGTGGGACCTTGTGCCAGTCAGAACCTCTGCAGGAAACAGGTACAAGAAACTCCCAGATAGGGTACGGTACTGGTACTGCTAAGGAAAATCAACAAAATCTGTTGAAGTTCTCCAGGGTTGGCAAGAGCAAAGGCTGTTATCAGTCTAAGATTGGAAAGAGCAAAGAAGGTTCTGAATCCAGAGAGACTTCCAGCTGTACTTCTGGCTACGGCCACAAAAGAGGTGTGTTTGATGGGAGCCTTGACAGAGAAGAGCAGCCACCACCATCCCCTAGTCCTGCAGGGAAGGACCTGTGGGAATAATACTTTGACCATTCTGGATTCCACCCCCTGACCGCCTCAACCTCTTGCTAGCACCTCTGGAAGCCAGAATGTGAGATACCAAGAGTTTTAGTTCTTGGAGGTCAGCTTGAGGCAAGGCAGTATGAAGAAAGATGGAGTTAATATGTAAAACCAAACTAAACCCACTGCCACTGAGTCCATTCTGGCTTATAGCAACCCAATACAACAGAGTAGAACTGCCCCGGAAAGTTTTCAAGAAGCGATTTGAACTACCGACGTTTTGGTTAGCAGACATAACACTCAACCACTATACCAGCAGAGTTTCCAAAGATGATACAGAGGAGAAAAAGAATATCCTGCTCAGACCAACTGATATTAGTAAAATGAAAACATTTTATAAAACAGAACTGAATCAAGAATAAATCCTGAAATTTGGTTAGATGATTTGTTTTACTTGGGGATCATCAAGATTCTGTCCTACACTGTTATTTAAACTCCCCATGCATCAAAGCAGATATTTGTGTTCAAGCTACAGCAAGGCATAACCTTGGTTTTAACAACTTCCCTCCAAAGAATTCTCTGTTTGTATGTGTTTGGAGGGTGCTGGTTGGGAAGAAGCTCACAGGTAGAGATTCTCAGTAAAGTCAAGTAGGAAGGGTGGAATAGGTCCTGAGCGGAGCCCGTAAAAGACATTAGAAAAAAGGAAGGAACTCATTATCCAGGAAAGTGTCTTGAGCAGTAATTCACGTGGTAATAAGCATTCCGGTTTTTTAGATCATCAAGTTTTCAAGTTCTTGGGCTAGGATCTGATCTGTAAAGGGAGGTCAGATCTTTACCTATCAGGTTGTCCAAATATATCCACTTCCCACTCCTTTCATTATTTATTAAAATGTTAATTGAGCCAACTACTCTGTTGTTGTAGGTGACTTCAAGTCATTTCTGACTCATAGCAGCAGAATGAGATATTGTCCAGTCCCGTGCCATCCTCGTGATGGTTGTAAAGCTTGAACCCATTGTTGTAGTCACTGTCACAGCCACTGTGTCAGTTCCTCTTGTTGACGGCCTTCCTCTTTTTTGCTGACCCTCTATTTTGCAAAGTGTGATATCCAGCGACTGATTGCCTCTGATAAACACACCCAAAGCATGTGAGATGGAGTCTTACTATTCTAAATTCTAAGGTGCAGTCTGGCTGTAATTCTTCCAAGACAGATTTGTTCATTCCTTTGGCAGTCCATGGCACATTCAGTGTTGTTTGCTAACACCATAGCTAAAAGGCATCAATTCCTCTTTGGCTTTCCTTATTCAGTGTCCAGTTTTTGCATGCCTGTTGAAGTGATTGAAAACACCATGGCCTGCGTCCAAAACATGTTAGTTCTTACAATGACATCTTTGCTTTTTAACACTTTGGAGATGCCTTTTGCAGCAGATTGACCACAAACAGTTCATTGTTTGATTTCTTGACTACTGCTTCCACGGGGGTTGATTGTGAGTACAAGTAAAATGAAGTCCTTGACAACTTTAATCATTTCTCCATTTATCATGATGCTGCTCATTGGTCCATTTGTGAGGATTTTCGTTTTCTTTATGTTGAGGGATAATCCATACTCAGGGCTGTAGTCTCTGGATGCTCATCAGTAAGTGCTTTAAGCTCCCTTCATTTTCAGTAAGTAAGACTGTATCATAAGCATAATCAGATTGTTCATGAGTCTTCCTCAATCCTGATGCCCTCTTTTTCTTCACATAGTCTAGCTTCTTGGATTATTTCCTCAGGATACAGATTAAGTATGGTGAAAGAATGCAACCCCGACACACACTTTTACTGACTTTAAACCACGCAGTATCCCCTTGTTCTGTTTGAATGACTGCCTCTTTGTTTGTGTACAGATTCCTCATGAGCACAATAAACTGTTCTGGAATTCGCATTCTTTAAAACATTATCCATAAATAAAAGTGATCCATTCAGATGTGGAAATCAGCAAACAATGTTATTAATGTCACACACAAGTAAAATTTTGTTGAACATCATTCAGAAGTGGTTAGATCTGTACATCCACCATGGACTGCCAGAAATTCAAGCTGGATACAGAAGAGGATGTGGAACCAGGGATACCTTGGCTGATGTCAGATGGATCACGTCTGAAAGCAGAGAATACCAGAAAGATGTCTACAAGTGTTTTGACTATGCAACGGCATCCAGTTATGTGAATCATAACAAATTACGGATAACATTGAGAAGAATGAGAATTCAGAACACTTAATTTGCTCAAAAGGAAGTAATCTGTACTAAATTTCAGGATATTATGCATCTTGGGGTCCAGTAAGGAAATTATCAGTCAAAAGACAGTTACCATTAAGAGATTATTGCTATTCATGGCAACCCAATGTGAATTGTGGTAGATCTGTGCTCTGTAGTGCTTTCAAAAGCTGGTATTTTTGGAATAGATCACTAGTCCTTTCTTCTGAGGTACTTCTGGGTGGACTTGAACCTCCAACCTTTCAGTCACCAGCCAGTGTGTTAACTGTCTGCACCACCCATGGCCTCTAGTAAGGAAGCTAGCTCAGGTTAATAATTAACCTCAGCAAAAGGCAATATATGAAATATGCCTCAAAAGGTGTGAAAACCACCTGTTACGGGAGTTCAGAGGAAGAAAAGATGTTATTTACTAGAGCATTTGAGGAGGTCTCGAAGGATGGAGGTTATTAAAGGAATTTGTTCTCAGTGCCCTTTTCTAAGCCCAGCTCTGTTCAGTTTCAGGTTGTTGTTTATTCTGTTATAATACTCCCTGAAGGCCCAACACCAGGACTTTGTTCTTGGCCTTCAAGGAAGAGATGATGTCCTGTCTCTTCCACAGAATTTTTTCTGTGACTGCTGCAAGTTACAACGGCTCCTCTCAGCTTGTGTGACTCCCACAGGCAGAGCCTCATCCTTTACCGTCTTGACCTCCTTCTGGGGTGGACTTGTTCCTCCATCTCCACTGTGAGCAGATGCCACTTCTTTCCACAGCATCACGTTGCTCATCTGTGTTCTGAAGCAAGCGCTTTCCAAACGGGCTGGCGAGATGGGGCTGTCTGCCTTTCTCTGGGAGGTCTGCCCCAACACCTGGGAAAGCACACACACAGAGCAGCGCATCTTCTGATGGGAAGCAGGTGCTGCTGAATAGGCTCAGACTAGTCACACAGACTCTACACCTACTGAGCACACGATCTGGGTTTCAGAGCCTTTTAACTATCCTTAGGTTGACTTTTCTTCCCCTCAAAGATGATTCTGGAAGAAAAAAGTGCTCCATGCCTCAGCCACTCAAACTCACATAATCACAGCCCATCAGATCGGAGGGGCAGAGAAACTCAGTTCCTCAGCACCAGCCATTTGTCAGCTGTGCTCTCTGCCCCTCATCTCCTGCTCTTTCCCCTGTGGTCCCTTTTTCCTTTCTTGGGATCTTGTTTGGTTCTCTTCCTGCTTTCCCTGGGACTTGTCGTTATGACCTGAAGCCCCCTGACCCTGATGTGGCCATGACAGAAATATTAAGGCTACTCTAGGGTTTCCCTCTGTTTGATCCCTGTTTAGGGCCTCCAGTGCATCAACTGGTTAGTGTACTTGGCTGCTAACTGAAAGACTGGAGGTTCCAGCCCACTCAAAAGTGGAAGTTACACTCTTACATTGATGAAGTAACTAGTCAGAATCAACTGGAAGGCAAATGGTTATCACTGTCCCTTCATTTGTGAATCATGACAGCCCTCTGGTACGTAATACACATCAAGGGGTCTGTGGAGAAGAGAGGAGAAAATATCTTTTATTTCTTTCACACAGTTGAATGTCTTTCCCCCTAAAATTCACATACAAAATGCGAACAACATGTGGAACGGGTAGAAGACCCACAGCCAGCGGCGGGGCTTACGTCTGTGACCCCAGGGGATCTATCTATTGGTTACACACCTTCATGCGTCTCAGATAATTCAGACATGCTGTGGCTCTGACACAGCCAAAGCGGACCTACAAGTTGCTGTGGAAATGGACATCTGTTTCGTTGAATACAGTTCATTTCATTTGCATTTACTTCTTCGCTGTGTGATTCAGTTCTGTTCATTCCATTCCATCTTATTTGATTCAAATGCATGTTGAGCTCCAATCAGAAGAATTTCTCGCTTTGTTTCACTGAAACAAATTCAGAGTCCCAAGAAATAAAGCAGAAGGGACAGTCCCCTGCCACACAATCTGGTTTTTCCTTTTTATTCTGGGAAGACCTTGAGTTCTGGGTTTTATTTCTTCTTATCTCTTCCCTTGATGCAGAGAAATGTCTGAACAAAACTAGCGATTAGGAATCTTTTCCTCAGACATTTCTCCTTGAAGCTTGCATGCGTAATAGGCTTATACTTCTAATGTAGCTCAAAAGGTTAGGTGCTCAGCTAATAACCAAAATGTTGGTGTCTCAGAAGAAAAGCCTGGCAATCTGCTTCCTAAAAGTCACAGCCGTGAAAATCCATGAACCCCAGTTTTCCTCTGGAACACACGGGATTGCCACAAATTGAAACAGAGCTGGTAATAACTTTTTTTAAAAAAGAAAAATCAGTCCATTAATTGATTCGTCATTGTTGCATGAGTCCAGTCAGCCCATTTTTACTAGCGGCACAATTGATTGGATTGGGTTTACTGGTGGGAAGAGTCCTTGAGTTAAAATGCACAGACCTACATGTAGCTCTTTATCTCTTCCTCACCACGAGGCTGACGGACTTGCTTGGTAGGCCTGGTCCTGTCAACTGTCCTGCTTGCCTTTTCCACCTCATTAGCAAACACAGTCAGGAAGATTAGGAGTAAGCTGACTTGCTGTACAGACTTAGACTTCATCCTTCGCCTTTTTCCTCAAGTGTCGTCTAATATGTTTTCAGTCAATGGTAAGTAAGAATTTCAAATTGTACTTGCTGTTGTTGGGTGGGGAGACGGGTAAGAGGCCTATAAAAGTCTCCAGGACAGAGTTATTTGCTTCATTGTAACTTCATAGGCACTTTAGATGGGGCTGTGCATCTGTTTTATAAACTACTTTGCTTTGCCGACATCTGTTAAGTATCCTACCTAGTCTCACCTATGCAATGTGGTCAGAAAAATATTTTCTATTTTATTTTGGTTGATTGCTTTCTGCACCAATGTAACATGGGTCAAGAGTAAAACAAATGTATCTTTTTTTGAGCAAATGAAGGGAGAATCCTCTACCGATTATTCCTGGCCCTTTTATCCCTAGCAAGCCTCTGAGTCCTCTTCCTATGTACACATTCTTTGTAACCTCAGAAAATGGAAATATATAAGATCAACCTAGTATGCTCCCTGCCATCCAGGTCTGCTCCTAGTTGGTCAAGTCTGAGTACCCTTTCTCTCACACTCCACACAAGGTTGCTCTCTAAGTCTCATGATTCCCTCCTCCTCCCATTTTTCCTGGGGCTGGCCTCAGATAGACTCTTATGATGGTATGTTTCCATGATTATAAAACTCCTCAGCTGGGCTCTCTTCCTCCAGGTTCAGCTCCAGGTAGACATGTCCTGCCCAAGACCTCCAGGTTAATTCTCCTAAAACAACATGTTTTCATCAGTGCTCTACTGCTCCTTGTTGTTTCTAGAATTCTGATATTCCAGTTTTTTCAGGTTACAATTTTACTGTTCTTTTCCAAGTTCACTTCTTAGCATTACCCCACATAAACGATCAATTCTAATCCACCCGGTAATGAACATTCTTCCAGAACCAAAATGTTAGGCATTTTGAAGGGCCTTCAAAAGATTTCACACAAAATATGACTCAATAACAAAGACTTGATACCATTTCTTATCCTAATTGTGAAATCATTGCTACTAATCAAAGGACATAAAAATCTCCAGAAAATGATTAAAGTATGATTAGGATGGGTTATGTATTGAGGTACAAAACTGACCAATAGAAGGAAAATGTTACCTGAGAAGTTTGGTTATAAAATAATGTTTATGCTGCAGAACAATGATGAATAAATCTAGCAAAAAATTTATTTTGCTACCAACTTGACATCTTTTCTTTGTTTCTCCTTCCCTAGCTAGCAGAAGTGTAGCTATATACATGGAATAAAAAAAACACAAAAACAAAGAAAATTACACATCGGTTTGACTAGTTTTGGCTAGTTCTGGAAATATGAAGATGATGATCAATCAGGTGCAAGAGTTAAAGACACAAAAAGTTGGACACAACTTCATTTTATGGGTCTTCCTGAATCCCTTTGTTAATTTACGACAACGTGTTAGCAGTGGGCTTTGGTTGCCTAGCTATGATCAGTAGCCATGGATCATTTATGATCATTTGGGGCACAGCTTGGCCTTGGAGTACATTCTTATCTCCTTAAATATATTTTTTCACATTTCCTTCCTCCCTTCCTCCCTCCCTCCATTCCTCCCTTCCTTCCTTCTCTCCTTCCTTTTTCTTTCTTTCTTTTTTCCTTCCTCCTTTCATTCTTTTCTCCCTGCTTGACCTTGCTCCTTTCTATTTCCTCTGATTTATAAACCCCTTGAGGAGCATTTGGAAATGCTGGGTAATCCCATAGTTAAATGAAAGGTTGGACATTTGAGTCTACCCAGAGGCAACTTGCTTGCAGATAGATGGTCACTGAAAATCTTAGGGAGCGCAGTTCTACTCTGACGCACAAGGGGTCACTACGAGTCAGGTTGGGACTTGCCAGTAATTTTTTTTTTGAGTAGTGCCACCATTCCTGTAGTAATTCTGCCCCTCAGAATCAGCATCAACGTCTCCATCTCCCATTAACCAGCCATCTGGCAAGTACCTTCAGTTTTACATCTGCAGTGATTGTGTTGTTCTTCGCGGCCCGTGTGGTACCCCTGTATTCAGTCCGCCACTGCTTCTTCTTTTCCCTGGCATCTGATCTCTCCTTCCTCTGGTGTGCCTGACAAGCCAATGCTGTCCTCCTCTTCCATGATGCTGTCATGATTGTGTCCCCTACTGCCTCAAAATTTGCCCGAACTCCACCAATGTCTATAGAAATGTGTTGCTAGCTTTGTGAGCCATGTTCATTGCAGGGGTGGAGGATGTGGGGGAGGGGCTTCCCAAACCAAACACCATATTCCCAACTTCATGCCCCATTTCTCTGCTTTATGCTTATTTGTACACACATACTTGCATAGCCATAAAAACATATTCAAAAGCACATGTATCTAATTGTGCATATTCAGACACATAAACTCTCACACACATGCATGTGTACATGCACTTAGACACACATGCACTGCAAATATGCAATCTCACATAAATATTTTTGAACCATGCACTTTACACTTACCTGTGTTCCTAGTTTGTCTCAGACCATTTCTTCTTTTTGAAACACCTCTTATCAGCTTCTCTGCTGGATTAGTTATAGAAGTCTAGTTTACATTCCACTGACTTTGTGAAGTCCTCATTGAGTCCCTTCCAATATGATACTATCTCATTTCCTAAACTTCAAAGAAGGGTTAGAGTGGGCTGGGTTATTATGTATTGGATATTTACTTAAAAACATTGTTGTGTATTTTACATGCATTTTAAAATTATCTCTCACAATAATCTAAGGAGCTACTGCTGTCCTCATTTTGCAGATGAACAAAGAGGTTCCAAACAACTTATACAATTAAATTCTCTGATTCTTAATTTATATATATATGTGTGTGTGTGTGTATGTGTGTGTATATATGTATAACTCAGCTCATGAATGGCAGGGGCAGAATTAGTATTTTGTTCTGTTTTTTGAGGCCAACCTCCCACACTTCTCTTTCTCAATAAGATCTCACCAAAGCCTGTGAAAGCTTTATAATGCTGCATTTGTCTTATAAAGCATGCCCCCTTTGTGCTTGTCCTCTCTCCTCCTTTATGTTTCCTCTGGTGGAAGGCCAGTGCTTTGTGCATGGCATAAAGTTATGAATCCATCCACCTGAGAAGTACCTGAGTTCACACTGAATTTCATTTTGGACAGGTTTTCTAACCGTGCTCCAAGGATTGTTTTGGGGAGCACTTAAAATTTCTTGAGAGATGAACACAGAGGCCAAAAGCCAAGTGCCGTCGAGTTGGATCCGACTCATGAACACAGAAGCACTTTATAAACTACAGAGAACTACATACACTTGGCTCAAGGAGCATTAATTAACTCCCCCCAAAACCCAATCCCATTGCCATCCTGTTGATTCTGATTTGTAGCAACCCAACAGAACAGAGAACTGCTCCACAGGGTTTCCAAATAGTGGCTGGTAGATTCAAACTTCTGACCTCTTGATTAGCAGCCTGAGCTCCTCACCACTGCACCATCAGGGCTCTAAGCATTCATTATGCATCTAACATTAGTAGAGGCACAAAAAAGAGACATGATTTCTGCTGTCAAGGAGATTATAATCCAAGAAGAGTTGAATATGCAAAAACAAGCAAATAAATGAATAAATATGTGATCTCAGTATAATGTGAAGTGTATGACCACTGAAGTGTAACCACAGTTACAACAGTGGGTGAATGAATGAACATATTATTCTATAGCACAGGTCAGACAATGTGTGTCTGATATCAGAAGATGGGTTGGTTGAAGGACAAAAACTTGAAGGATAATATAGAAGACATATTCCACACAATGGGATTAGCAGAAGTAAGTAAAAGAGATAATTCTTATTTCTAAAAGGAATAAGTAGATTAATGCTTGAAAAGAATCTGACTCCCTATCCCAAGAAATCCCTGAAGTGGCCTGCACAGACCCAGTTAAGAACTATCCTCTTTTGAAACTCTCCTTTAACTTCTTTTAAACACATCTTACTCTGAAAGAATTTATATACAACTTTTGGCAGTCACTTTTTCTTCTTTAAGTATAATTTACTATGAAAAATAGGTTTCTGTTATTTTGTTTTATTTTAAACTTGTCACTTTGTGGTATTGTGGTGGCCTTCATGTTTCTGTGACACTGGAAGCTATGTTACTAGTATTTCAAGTCCCACCAGGGTCACTCGTGGCGGGCAGGTTTCAGTGTAGCTTCAGACTAAGACAGACTGGGAAGAACATATTGGTGATCTGTCGGGGGCCAGCCTCGACGGGGTCTGGGATCACGAAGGGATGGGCGACGTTGGCCAAGGAAAGAGACCCAGACAACTGGGAATCTGGAGGTCAGCAACCTGTTAAGGCCTGTCTTTCTTTATTTTTATACAAATGAGGTGATGTGATTTCATCCTGTTCTTTGACCACATAAGCTGTTGGCTAGTAAGGAACTGATACCTTGTGGTCTCTTTTCGTGTTAATCATTAGGGCCTTCTAGGTAATGGCCTGAGACAAGTATATTGTGATTATAATCAACAGTGAAAACAAAGTCATGCCTTGAGCTCAATGAGCTCTATCTATGCCTCGAGGTTAAAGGTGCAGGAAGAGGGGTAGACTCATCTAAAGGTTATTATCTGGCTGTCTCTATTTGTTCCTGCTTTGTTCTTATTTTATCTCTTCCTGTGGGGACAGTAAGTGCCTACCATCCCCCAACCTATGCCTCTCTTAAGCTGTTCTAAGAAGGGTATTTCTTTAGTATTTGCCCATTTGCCATACCAATTATAATAAACTTGGGAGCCTATCCATCTTCCTGATGCAGGGAATGGGATGTCTGTATCTAAGGGCTGTGTAGGGGGTCATCCCTGGGGAGCTTCCCAGGGCCTTCCTGCAATCTTGTATTTTACATGTGGAGGGGGATGTGTTGTTGGGGGAAGCCAGCGGGGCCGGGCTGGCCTAGGCTTTCCTGGGCTGGGCGTGCTGTGTTGGGATTCATTCCTCCGAGCTCTTTTTTCTAGGAACCCCCGTTCAGGTTTCCTCAACATTATTTCATAAGCCGAGGGGGTTGTAAAGCCCCTTTCAGAAGGCATCTTCCTTAATCCTTGTGCCCAGAGATGAGAGGGTACTTTTGAGGAAGGTTTTTCAGTGTCCCTAATGACAAAACCTGGTATGGTTATAAGAATCAGGATGCAAAATATTATCAGGGAGAGAACAGCCAAAAATATACTAAGGGTGAGATGCCTCCGCTCGTCATCACATAGGTGTGTAGCTTTGCTACAGGGACTTGTGTGGGTGATGGGCCTCGGCAGTGATCAGCTTCCTAAAATTAGCCAATAAAATTCCTATGGCTCAGAACAGAGTAGTGCCTCATTTAGAGCTGAAAGATGAGTCAGTTGATTAGAAATCACTGAAAACAAACAATGGCTGCAACACTGGACTGAAGCACACCAATAATTGCGAAGATGGCACAGGAATGAACAGTGTTTTATTTGTTGTATATAGGATCGCTGTGAGTTGGAGCCAACTTGGTGACTAACAACATCTCACACTTTGAGATAATCCTGTAAGGTAGATACTGTCATTTCCATACAAGAGACAAAAGCAATTGAGTCTCCAAATGGGAAATAACTGCATCAAAGTCAAATAGTTGACTCATTCAGTTGAGGTTTGAACCTCTAGATGTACATAACAAGGAATGTTCTCTCTCTGGAGCATGAGACTAGGCAGAAACTTCAGGGTCCATAGGGAGACTAGAGCCATGGCTCAATCAATCCTCATTTTGTGATGGTGATTTATGTGGCCAGTAGATAGGTCAGACTGTTTTCTGGAGGATGAGCTGCTGTTACTTCTTTCCTCTCAAGATAACAATTTTTGGATGCTGGAGCAGGACTTTACTTCTCACCAGTTCCTTGAGTGCTTCCTACAATACCTGAAAATCTTACCAGTCTTGCTATCACACTGAAGTCACACTTGGGAACAGGTTTCAAGATACTGAAGCTTGACTTTGGGTTTAAGGCTAAGGCAATAGCATGTATTCATGTCTGATTCTTGTTTGACCCTTGTTGGGTTTAACACAATATTGTTAACATAATACAGGGTTAATTAAAATATGAGTGAATGCAAGGATGAATAGGTAAATGATTTTCTACAGAAGTACCTGTGTTGGGTCTATAGCCATCTGCTCCACATGCTGGCACGGATGTAGCGTAACCATCACTTTCTACTTCTGGATCAAAACTCTCTTCCTCCAGAAAGCCATCCTCAGTGTTTCTTACTCTCTCTTATGTCTTACCATCCTCTCCCTTAAAACTTCTCTCTCCCTGACTGCTTCTTGTTCTCTTTAAACAATTTGGCCAAGTGCTGCTAAACTAGATCAGTTTCCCAAACTTTCCATGCTCCCTACAGGATGCTTCTTCCTTGGACTGAACACCTGTTGTCTCTGTGCTTCCACCGGATAAGTCTTACTTTTCCTTTAGGCCTCAATTTGGAAACTTTCTGTGATTCTCTTCTCCCAAGTTTAAATGAGATGTTCCTTGCTAGACCTCCTAGATCCCAAATATTTTCCTGCTTATAATTGCCCATTTGTACTTTTTTTTCTCCCCCTGGAACTATAGACACCTTCTGATCAGGGAACTTCATTCATCCATAGTTATGGCCCCAGTAACTAGGACAATGCCTGGCACATGCATGGTGCTCAAAAAATCTGCCTAATTGAAGTAATGAGTTAGTAAATAAATGAATGAATACAATTGTGTGTGTACGTGTGAGCACGACTGCCCCTATATTTGCATAACACCTTCTCAGAAATGCTGTGCTTAAGACTTGAAAGTGACTGAGTAAGATGTGAAAAGATGCTTATGAGGCTTCTATGTAATTTTAATGGGCCTTTTATGTATCCTACTTCATTAATGAAGGGAAGAATGAAGTACTCCAGCATCTTTTATCTCCCATCTGTACTCAAATACAAGAGGAGTTTTTCCTAATAAAATTTCAGTGTAAATTAATGATTTTCATTTTCTCAGAAAACCCACTTTTTCCCCCCTAGTAGATGGAGTGCTGACCCAACACGTACACATGATTTCCTGCTTCATAACAGGCACTGGTTGATAGAGTGTACTGAAAATGACTCTTTGTCTTGTCATGAACCTGTGGGAGTTGGGTGGAGTGGGGTGATCCTTTTTGAAGGGATGATTGTGGGGCCAAGATATAGGTGTTCTCACTTCAGAGTTGCCTCTCCTATCCTCCACTCAGTCGTGGCTAACTTTGATGTTATCTGTTGGATGACTGTCCTCTTTTTGTTTCTCTGTTGTGGGTGGTTCCGTCCTGACACTGAGGACATTAACTTTGGGAGCTTTCCTGTATAAGTTTTCTCAAAAGATTAACCATCCTCAGTAGCCAATAAACTTAGTGACCCTACTCCTGGAAGACAGACAAAAGGCATAGTGATGTAATGAGTTGAATGCACCTCCCCCACGATGTGCCTATCTGGAATCTGCAAATATGACCTTACCTAGAAAAAAGGTTTCTGCAAATGTAATTAAGTTAAGATCTAAGAAGAGATCATTTAAATCCAATGACAAGTGTCCTTATAAAAGGAGAGAAGAGAACAGAGAAAAGAGGGTGTGAAGACAGAAGCAGTGATTGAAATGCAGTGAGATCAGAGAAACTACACAAGGTGGCCTCTCAGTTGGACCTTGAGGATGATCAAGAGCTTTGTTAGCTGGAGATGCCTAGGTAGGTGTTTGAAGGTAGAAAATCACTAGAAGAGAAGGAAAGCTTGAGAGACATGTGTGGGAGAAGTGGAGGACAACAACAGCAGGAGTAGTTTTATTGTTGGAATCATGAAAGGACTTTATTAATAGGAGTGATTTTGTGGGTTTATAAGACAAGGAAATCGGCTCACTGGTCATAGAGTAGTTAAGTGATCACAGATAGAATCATGCAACATTTCCTTCTATACAGTGTATAGGGAAAATCGAAAGGAAAAAGGGAATAAATAGCTTGCCTTTCTCTGTCAGAAGGCAGGCCATTTTGCTGTCTGGGCTGTACTATCCTTTTATCTGTAATTTTGTTTGCTTCTTAAGATGCAATTACGGATGTAATGATAGGAATGTTGCTGCTGCTGCTATTGCTGCTTATAATAATGATGACCATTCCTTGCATTTGTAGATCTTGGCAATTTTCAAAGTTGTTTCACACTCATTATTTCATCCCATGTTATCCAAGATTCTCTTTGGTCTGCATCACTACCCTGTGTATAGGGCAAGACAGATGTTACTTTTCTTATTTTACTGAAGAGATAATGTCATTTGTTGAAAGAATTCTCAAGAGTGATAGGTCTGGAGTTTACACTGGACTCTAAGTGTGGTTGCGTCCTCCATAGTGGTTTTCCTGCTCTTTGTGAGATAGTTATGGTGGGTCTTTGCCCATCCATGGCCTGAAAAATCCATCACTGCCTTGTTCCCGCCTGTCTTTTCTTGTTGGTTTTGGGAGGCCATCAGAAGCTCAACTGAATAATACCCTCCAACCCCACAACTGTAGACAAGAGAGTTTTCCTGAAATGTTTTCTTTTCATAGCAGATGCTGTTATTTTATTCCACCTTGGGTAAGAGTATTAAAGGGGGAACGGTCTTGAGTGCCTGCTGTATGCTTTACCTTCAATCTTCACGACAACTCTACAAAGGAAGGTATTTGAGGTCTACCTGAGGAAACTGAAAACTGAATGCAGAATGTAGCAATCCTTTGCCTAAGGCCATAGTTTATAGGGTTAAATCAGAGTTTGAACCTACTTCTGCTAGTTTCCATATTCAACACCCTTTCCACTAGACCTGAGTAGTATCAGTGGGAGTCAGAATAGGACCCTGAGAGCTTTGATTTCTTCTTTTGTATATTTAGCTATTTTTTTGCAGGTGCAGACCATTCAAGGATGCGAAATTTCAGTTACAGCTCTACTTCCTGGAAAAATGCACCCAATATTTTTGTGTGGAATGGGCCCCCCAGAGCTGCTTTGCAATCTCTGGGTCAAGAATGCCTGCTCTCAAGTAGGGTAAAACTCGGGAAAACAGGAGCAGGGAATTTTCAGTGGCTCCTTATGGCCACCTGGAGAGTCTCATTTTTAAGTTCCTCCTTTCTGGGGCTTAAAGGGATTTGGGGCTTTGTTTTAATAAAAAAGGTCATTACCTAAAAGGCTGTTAAAACAGCAGGCATGAAGGCTGAGACAGCTGCTGGGTAGAGTGGCGATGGCTGTTCTCTCTAGCAAACCAAAGCTCTAGAGAAGCCTTAATCAGGGGCACTAAAGTTCTCTTATTTTGGAGTGTGAAATTTTGGGTAATAGGGAGGATCAGACATTTTCTGGGACTCATTCACCCTTCCTCTATGTCCCTCTTTAGACTGCGAGTCTGAAAGCAGTGAATTTAAAGTTCAGTTTTTCCTGGATGAAGCTTATGTCCCAAGGCTGTGTCAAGATGATGAAATACATTAAATAAAAAGCAGAAGAGACGACTTTTTAAAACATCTAAACAACTGACTTATGTCAGTTTTTAAGATGATAAGGACAAAAATATATGTGGCTATAAACAGTCTGCTGAAGCTCAGTCATAATTTCAGGATCAGATATTTAAATATAGATACTTTAGATATTTCTATAAACAATGGTAGTTGCTGTCTGGTCAATTCTTACTCGTGGTTCCTCCATGTGTTGCAGAGTCAAACTGTGCTCCACAGGACTTTCTGTGGTTGAGTTTTCTAACATAGACCATCAGGCCTCTCTTCCAAGATACCACTGGGTGGACTGCAACCTCCAATCTTTTAGTTAGTAGTCAAGCACTTACGCATTTTTGCCACCAAGGGGCTTCCACCTAAGACACTTAAAGCTTACTTTTCTATTACTCTTTGGCCCAGCAGAGCGTCTGCATCGAATTTCATTCCAGTCTTCTTACCGCACTCTATTTCTCATTGCTTCTTTTCAAGCTCCTTTGGTTCCATTCAGAACCATTTTCTTACTCTCCCTCTGAGAATGCTATCCCTCAACTCGGGATCAATATATTCTGTTGTTAGTCAAGTGGTTCAAAGTTCCAGTCTACCCAAAAGCACCTTGGAAGAAAAGCCTGATGATTTATTTTCCAAAAAATCAGTAATTGAAAATGCTATCGAGCACACTTTTATTCTGACATTCATGGCATCATCATCAGCTAGAATCAGCTTGAACAGGAGCTGTTTTTTTTTTAAAAAAAAATATGTATTTTTTACCAAAGAGTTCTCTTGCCATCTCCACCAATCACCTCCTTCCCAAAGCCATCCAGCAACTTACACCAGAAAGGGAGGTTCAATCTATAAATCTC
Organism: Heterohyrax brucei; assembly: GCA_028571685.1. NCBI lineage: Eukaryota > Metazoa > Chordata > Mammalia > Hyracoidea > Procaviidae > Heterohyrax > Heterohyrax brucei. The sequence goes on from CM053152.1 coordinate 47,667,499, forward strand.
TAGTACCTGCTAACCTCCACTATCATGAGGCTCATTTGCAATACTAAAAACCAAACCCACTGCCATTAAGTGGACTCTGGCTCATAGCAACCCTATAGCTAATAATATCTACCTTGTAGGGCTATTAAAATTAGTTGAGATGATACATGTACAACAACTGGCATTTATACTTACTGTTAGCTGTCTTCCTTAAGACAGGGTAAATACTGCCTCCTTCAGGAGGTCCACCTGGAAGCCTATCCCAGAATTATATTTCCTCCTCTAATGTATAACTTCCTCGGTATATATAGTGAACAGTCCGATCTTTTAATATTTAAATATTTCCCAATTCTTCCCTGCATGGAACATGTATTTGTAGTTAAGATTGCAAACCTTTGAGGACAGACACCTGGTATTCATTTTATGTATGACTAGCCTGATCCTTGCCCTGGCAGTGAGTAGTTAAGAGTTTGGCTGCTAACCAAAAGATTGTCTGAAACCACCAGTCATCACTTGAAAAAACTCTGTTCTATGGGTTTACTACGAGTTAGAATCAACTCAAAGGCAACATTTTTTTTTTTTTTTACTATCATGACCTGTACTGGCATAAAAGTTGAGTGCTTGGCAGTTAAGTGAAAGAGTGGCACTTTGAAATCACCCAGTTTCTCTACAGGATAAAGACTTGCTGATCTGCTTCTGTAAAGATTAACCAAAAAACAAAACAAAAACATTGCTAGTGAGTCAATTCTGACTCATGGTGACCCACAGAACAGAGTAGAGCTGTCTTACAAGGTTTCCAAGGAGCGGCTGATGGATTCAGGATTCAAACTGCCGACCTTTTGGTTACCAGCCAAGGTCTTAAACCACTGCAGATTACAGCCTAGGAAACTTAATGGCACTTCTGCTATGTATCTTGGGGTTGCTGTGAAATGGAATAAACTTGGTGGCACCTAATAACAACAACAAAGCACGAGACAAGGCATGTTGTAGGTTTAATAAATACTAGTTAACATGCTGACTGATTGGATTTTATGACATGAAAACCATAATTTGACTGTTTTGGAAAAAAGTTGTGAGTATGTCATGTATTCAGGAGAGGCTAGAGTATGCAGCAATAAAACCTAATCTCCAAATCTCACTGAGTTATAGCAATGAAAGCTGCTTACACCTCAGGCTACGTATTCATCATGGATAGGTGAGGAGTATGGATTATTTACTGTAGCCTACAGGGGACCCAGGCAGCCTCCATCTCAGTGTTTGTTCTGTATGGGGGCGAAAAAGAGAGCCAACACTTAGGGCTGGGGTCAGTAACGAAAGGCTCGCTAGCTACAACTTACTAGCCAGATGAAGTTGCATGGTTCTTCCCAATCACAGAGAGGAGGTAAGAAGTGCAATCCTACCATATGTGCAGAGGTGAAGAGGTGGGAACACTTGGTGAACGTCACCAAGGACCAGTGCAGTAAAGAAAGAGATGATCCATTTTCCAAGAAGCAGAGAAAGTGACAATCGTTGTGTAAGTTTCACCTTTACCATCAGGAGATTGGATTCATCTTCTCCTCCCCTTTTTCATGCACACTCAGTGAAATAGTTTCACAGCCTCGAAAGGAAGATTGGATTGGTAGCTTAGAGTTAAAGCTTGCTGCCTTTGGACAGAGTCTTAATTTTCTTCTAATCCAAGAATTTGCACAGTGACTCTCCAACTATCCTAGGAGAGGTTCCACTGGGATGCTTCTAGTGAAGTCAACAGGAAGGCTTTACTCAGATCGAAGAGATTCTGGATGCTACCTTTGTTTCCCCTCTCTGATTTATGCATAGGTCTTCTTTGTAGTATTTCTACTGGGAGGAAAAAATGATGCTCCAAAAAGAATTTGAAAACCATGAATGTAGTTCAGCCACTCAGGTAGGATACAAATGATTCTAAAACATTGTTTCCAGCTTCTGAAGTCGGGTATTCTGAACTGAATTGATACTTCCACTACATGCATGGAACAGCACCAGCATCTCCTATTCACGCTGGGACACATCCTCCTATTCTTTCAGGGCTATTAGGGCTGGATTGCAGGAAGCACCCTCACCTGAAGCTGCAGTCATTCTCTGACTCCTGGGACTGCCTCCTCTTTGATGGAGACGAGAGGCAGCTTCACTGGCACTTTGAACAGAAGTAACCCTCTCTCTGTTTTTAAATCCAGTCCTTGCTTGTTTAGACAAACATATTCTGCAAAATCAACTAAGGAGGGGTTACAATATTTTTATCTGCTATGTCTTCAGAACCTCAGAGTTCCAGAATGCTTAACTGTTTAAGGTTCTCTGAAAATTATTTTCCTTTTCTTCCTTTTGGAACTTGAAGCAAACCAAAGACTAGTGAGCCATCCTCAAACTATAGTATCAGGTGGGAAGAGCCTGTCCCGCTTAACTCCATAGAAATATGGAGAGAGTGACATAGACCTTGATTTGCTTTAAGCAAGACTCCAAAAGAGTTTTCTGTGCATAAAGTCACAGAAAATATGGAGTAATACCTCTTACAAATGGCACTGAAGCCAGGGGGCTGCTAGGCAAGCGTTCTGCAGGTCATATTCCCTCTTCCCTTGAACAGTGCTAGCTCCGGGCTGGTAAAGCAGCCCTTGGTAGCTTCACAGAAGCTGCCTGCACACAGAGCTCCTGCTTTGCCTCCTACCTGGGCTCTGAAATACCAGTGTTTGTCCCTTATCCCTTTAGTTTTGGGTTCAGTGTCTGTTAAAACATTTCTCTCACCAGGAGGGCTGTGTGGTCAAGTTGTCATCATCCATGGTTACCTGAGTGAGAACTGGGGTACGAAGAGCAGGTATCCTCATGTGAGGAGGAGCACTGAGAGCTCTGAGAGCTTGGTGACTGGGGGTAGGCGGCTACCTGTAGGGGTGAGTGCGTGGAAAGGGTGGGCTGGACAAGGTAACTTCAAGAGTAGATACTGATCAAAGTCCCTGACTTTGGGGTCACTAGGCCTGATTCTTCTAGTAGGAGAGCAGCAAGAAAATGCTGATTCTTTCCCCAAAATCTATTTATGGTAAATTTTAGAACATTACTGTCTTAGTTATGCAGTGCTGTTATAATAGAAATACCATGAGTGGATGGCTTTAACAAACAAAAATTTATTCTCTCACAGTTTAGGAGGCTGAAACTCCAAATTCAGGGTGCCAGCTCTAGGGGAAATCTCTCTCTGCTAACTCTAGAGGAAGATCCTTATTTCTTTTGAGCTTCTGCTCCTGGGACATACTCATGTTGCTTAGCGTCTCTCTGGTCTCGTCTTGGCTTCCTGGCTAGTTTGTTTAATCTCTTTTATGTCTCAAAAAACCTTAAATCAAGAGATACAGTATACATACATTAAAATAACAAGGAGAACCCATATCCAAATGAGATTACAGCCATAGGCATAGAGTTTAAACTTTACAGTACTTATTTTAGGGGGATATAATTCAGACCATAGCAGTTACTGAGTGGAAGCTGAAGAAGGAGAGGGCATGTGTCCTTGGAATCCTCACCACTAAAGATATTACTACATTAACTTAATTAAACACATAAGCAAATGGCAGCCACACCATGCATATCTTCCCCAATGAAAATATGCAAAACCAACTGCAGATTCTCCTGATTTGTTAAATCAAATTATACAGTTTGATGGGAAGAGATGAAAACCCCTGAGTCAGGAGGAGGATGCCTGGTCCTTTTGCTTCAGGACTAGACCAGGGAAATTTAAACACAGATTCATTAAGCTTGATGACAGAAAAACAGGAAGCTGAAAGGTGGTCAACAAAGGGTTATGGCATAGGGCAGGATGGACTGGCTTGTCTCAGCTCTCCAGACCCTTGCGGCTGCTGGCAATGCTTTCTATCTGTGTGAAAGCATGTACATTAGTAAAGGGACAAATGAATGGAGAGAATGGTAGCAGGGTGGCGCAGTGTTAAAGGCTTCTTGAGCTCCAAACACTGCATATGCCCTGTTTGTTCTTCAGCCCAAGTTTAACCAGTAACAGGCCTAAGCTTACCTCAGAAATACTTGAAGAAAAGGATGAGATTTATTTTCTCTTTTGCTACCAGTGGAATTGGACTTAGTGACTATAAAGGAAAAACTCTGCTGGGTGCTCATTGTGGTTCACTGCTGTCAAGGTGACTCTGATCCATGGATTTGTGATGTTTCATAGAACAGAACGAAATTCTGCCTGTCTCCCAGTCATCCTCAAGGTTACCAGTAAATGTGGGTTCACTGTTGTAGCTTCTGTGCCAGTCCGTCTCACCAAGTGTCTCCCTTCTCCTTGGTGACCATATACTTCACCAAACATGACGTCTTTTTGATCCCTCTTGATGACATGTCCAGACTAAGCAAGCCTGTCAGACAGGGTTCTGCCGTGGCCCACAAGGTTTTACCTTCCAATACTTGGGAATGGAGTACCAGGTCTTTCTTTGTGGTCTTAGTCTGGAAGCTCTGCTGAAACTCGTCTACCACTGGTGACCACCACAGGACTATCAATTTGTTGGGCTGGGATGGCTTGTGTGTCACTGCGATGCCGGAAGCTGTGTCACTGATGTTTCAAATGCCAGCACAGTTACGTACATAGGAGGTTCTTAATACATGTTTACTAAATCAGTACAGTTTTCCTAGTATTGTGCACTACCATCCTAAGAATTTATTTGCCAATAATTTGTCACATAAGAAAGCAAACTGGAGCCCAGGTCGGGATATTTTGACAGAGGTATTAGGAGAGTTAACTTCTGAACCACTTCCTGAAAAGACCTACGTAAGCGGTCTGTGGCCTTCGGTGCTGAGAAGAGGATTACTCCTTCCTTCAGGACCCCCACAACTGCTGCTGCCTTGAACTCAGTGGCGGGTAAGCAGACGAGTTAGTTTTTCCTGAGTCCTCTCTCCCTCTGCACTCCTGGGATGTGTACAAAGTTTTGTATTAAATTTCATCAGGAACCTGGCCTACCTAACACGTTGTGAGTGTCAGCATTTTCGAGCATTGTGTGTGTTTATTTATATAACCCTCTGAGCTGGGGTGCGACTAGGGCATAACTGGACTTCCTTGGCCTCTTTGCCAGCCTATGTGTGATGTGGATTAGCGGTGCAACGTAAAACTCAGGGTCAGTTCCCTGCTGGACCCGGATCAAATAATTTAATTACAGCTCCAACTTACAGATGCTCGAGTTAGATCAAAATAATTATAAAATAATAATCCCTATGGTCTCATTTATCATTATTTCACCACCTAGGCACTGAGCGCTGCTGGAGCCTTGCTTGCTGAGGACTTCTATCTGTTGTATTTGTCCAACTCCTTAAACACACCCTAAACCTCTCCCTCTATGCTTACTTATGCTCCCAATATTTGTATTTTTGAAATAACTACTTAAAGGACTAAGAAATTGTTCTGGCAATTCTAACGTACAACTGGTTATACTCCTGCCGCCCACAACTTTCCAGTGACCATGGACAGTGTTTCTTCTCGATTTATCTTTTTCTTTTCTTTTATAATGTTGCTTTATTATTTTATTTGCAGTTAATTTATACAAAAAGTGATACAGCCAAAACTATTAGGGTTGTATAAATACTCTTGTGAATTTTATGAGTGCAAAGCATATATAAAAAGATTCAAATCTAAACATAATCAAACATTTAGCCTAATCTTTTAACTGATATTGTAAAAGTCTTTGGTATGCCTTTCTAATTCATTTATTTTTTATCTCAGCCACACCAGTTAGATTCTTAACGTGACAAGAATTGAGGGACATCTGGTCTCCCTGCTACCGCATCAGTGACCACACCGAGCTTGTTCATCTAAATATTGATAGCAAGTCACCTTAGAGTTCATTTACTAGGAACTCCACCTAATCACAATCAGCACAGTCCCTCTCTAACCGTATTCTGGCCTCTGTTTTGACACTTTCCAGTTGCAAAAGGGTTTACAATGTGATTTAGCCCATTCAACTCTTGAGCATCTCAGAATGATAGAATCATCAGCATTCTGTTGAAGCACAATGTGTTTCCAGGGAATGTCCATCCAGTGGTCCATCTGCTCTCTGGAATTATACTCAGTATGCCTGTAAACTGCCCTCCTGATGGCATGTCTGCACACATTCTGAGGACAGCACTCATAGCCTCAGAAAAAGGGCCGGAGTCTTCTTGTCAACCTGAGCACTCTCCTTGATATCCTCCATTCTTTCCGAGGTGACATTCTCTCCATCAGAACACTGGTAAATTCTGACCAAGAGTTTAAATGAGGAGGCAGTGTCACTTATCCTTGTTTTAGCATATCTGTGTTCCAGCTCTCTAAAAGAACTACTCATAAATTATCCTTGTTAAATTTGTGCAAAACAATCAGTCTATTAAATCTCGTCTTTTGTGTATTGATCCAAAATGATACCTTTCTTCAGAAATGTGTCATATATCCTATCATTTAACAAATGACATTTAAATAATCATGTGTTAGAGACTCAGGTGATGAGTATGTAGCTCTGAATGAAACAAAATGCTTGTCCTTTTGAAGCTTATGTTCAAGTGAGAGGAGAGAGCTAATCAACAAATGAATGGGTAATACATGGAGGGCAATAAAATAGACCAGTGGGATAGGCAAAACTGGGTGAGGTTGCTTTTCATATAACACATATGCCATTGTTTGTACTGAGTCAATTTCAAATCTTAGTGACCTTATGGGACAGAGTAGAACTTTCTGGTGAAGTTTCCTGGGCTATGAATTTTACAGGAGCAGATGGCCAGATTTCGTCCCCTCTGCTAATGGATTTGAACAGCTGATCTTTGGATTATCAGTATATTGCTTAACCGTTATGCTACCACGGCTCCTGTAATGTAGATCCATGTGTTAATTGTTCATGTATTATGTATCTCAGCCTCTATATTTTCTGCATGCATTTTATCATCCACAGCTTTGTGTGATAATGACATCTACCCCCACTGCTAATGTTACAGCTGTGGCTACCATCAGCACAATGCACTGATGTCCTCAGCCACACAAGCTCAGGAAAGGTGACGGGTTCCATGTACTCAATAGGTTAAGTCTAAAAGTAGTTCTCAGCTGTGTGACATGGCCAAGGTATTTTAATTATGAGCTTTGGTTTTTGTAAAGTGAATATAAAAATGATACTTGTTCCTAAAGTCCATGAAAAGAGGAAAAGATAGTTTCTTAAACAAACGCGGTTGGCAAAACTTGATGTCTACATGAAAAAAAATGAAACAGGACCCCTACTTCACATAATATACAAAAGCTAATTCAAATTGGATCAAAAGCCTAAACACAAAGCCTAAAACTGTAAAGATCATCGAAGAAAAAAGAGGTTCAATGCTAGAGACCCTAACACATGGCATTAATGTGACACAAGCCATAACTAACAGCACAGAGACTCCAGAAGATAAGTTAGATAACTGAGAGCTTCTCAAAATCAAACAAAAGACTTTACCAAAGTTGTAAAAAGAGAAACTATAGACTGGGGAAAAAAATTTGGCTACTGCAAATCTGACAAAGTTCTAATCTCCAAAATCTACAGGAAAATCCAACACTTCTACAACAGAAACACAAACAATCCAATTTAAAAGTGGATAAAGGAAATGAGCGGGCACTTCACCAAAAAAGAAATTCAAGGAGCTAACAGACATATGAGGAAATGCTCGTGATTACTATCCACCAGAGACATGCAAATCAAAACCGTAATGAGTTACCGTTTCACCCCAGTGTTACTGGCATGAATAAAAAATGAAAAGTAAAGAAAAAAATAACAAATGTTGGCGATTGGAGCTCTTATGTACTGCTTGTGGGAAGTAGAAACACTATGTGATCCAGCAATCCCACTTCTAGGAATGTATCCTACAGAAATAACAGCCATAATATGAATAGACATAGGAACACCCATGTTCACCGCAGCATTATTCACCACAGCAAAAAGAAGGAAACAACCTAGATGCCCATCAAAAGACGAGTGGCTAAACAAACTACAGTACATGCGCACAATGCAGTGCTGTGCAAAGATGAAGAATGATGATGAATCTGTGAAGTATCTCACAACAAAGAATCTGGAGGGCATCATACTGAGTGAAATAAGTCAGTCACAAAAGGACATGTATTATATGAGATCACTATTACAGAAATTTGTGAGAAGGTTTATACACTAAAAAGATAGAATCTTTGACGGTTTTGAAGGATGTGAAGGGTGGGTATAAGAAAAAGGCTAAAGAGACGTAGTTCAGTGGTAACTTTGATGAAGGTAAGGCAGTGCACAGCCCTGAGGAAGCCAGCACAGCCTGGGCAAGGCGAGATCACTGAAGCCCCATAGACACATTCAGACTCCATGGGGACCAGGTTTTGGGGCTGAGAGCTGTAGGGACCATGGCCTTAGGGAAGAGTTGGCTCAATTTATTAGACAAGGTTTATAAAGAAAATGTTCCTACATTCTATTTTAGCAAGTAGCGTCTGGGGTCTTAAATGATTTAGATGACTGTAAGTGTTCGTTTGAAATACTCCACTGATCTCACCCCCAAGAACAAGGAAGGATGAGAAAAACTAAACATACAAGGGAAAGATTAGTACAAAGGATTAACAGACCACAACTCCCACAGCCTCTGCTAGACTAAGTCCAGTACAACTAGATGGTGCCTGGCTACCAATGCTGACTTCTCTGACAACGGTCATAAGGGGGGTTTGGGGCATAGATGCAGACAAATATAGAACAAAGTTATAATTCACACACACACAAAGGCCGTACTTACTGGCCTGATAGATACTAGAGGAACCGACAAAGTATGGTCCCTGGACATCCTTTCAGCTCAGCAATGAAGTTGTGCCTGAGGTTCACCCCTCGTTCGAAGATTAGACAGGCCCATAAAACAAAACAAGACTAAAGGGGAACGTTAGCCTGGGGACAAGGACCAGAATGCAGGAGGGGATGAGAATGCTGGTAACAGGGAACCCAAAGGTGAAAAGGGAGAATATTAGTATGGTGTGGGGTTGTTAATCAATGTAAAACAGTATGTGTACTAATTGTTTAATGAGAAGCTAGTTTGTTCTGTAAACCTTCACCTGAAGTTCAATTAAAATTTTTTTTTAAAGGTTTTAGTGAGGATAAGGTAAAATACTGCGTGTGAATCAATTTGTAGCTCATAGACTGCAGAAGATGTTCACACATTTTAGCTCTTCTATGCCTTTCTGAGTCTCCAGTCTGTAAGATGATAGAAAAGTCAAACTGCGAAAGGCTGAAAATCAAACAGATCTCTCTCATGTTGACCTTATTTACTAATTCCAGTTCTTTGATTATGGTAGCCGAGTTTGGAGTCCATCTAAGTATGATGTTAATTTCTCCATGACTTTATGTATTTTTCTATAAATACACCAGCTCACGAAAGAACACTAAAATTATATGGAATAAGCTAGTATGGTAAGTATATATAGGCTTCAGATTTAATTGAATTGTTAAATATAGGATAAATCTGAACAAAATAGGTGTGGTCAGAATAAGATACAGGAATAGACTGGTAAGAGACGGAGGGTAGTGGAGCAGAGCAGGAAAAGAAGTGATGGGAAGGGATAATTTGGGAGGAAATAGAGTTAAGAGATCTTGGGAGCACAGTGGTACAGAAAAGATGGAAAGGAAATGGGTTGAGACTGGGTGGATATGTATGGGACTCAAATAACAGAGACATTCCTCAGTTTCTTTACTCTTCTGCATCTGTTTTGGCAGACAATTTGAACATTATCAAAGTAAGCATCTTGGACCTCTGTGTGTTTTGCACAACCTGCTGCCAGTGTTGACAGAGACTTACTGCTGCTGCCTAGGGACCCTGGCTACCTCTTTAATGGTCCCCTTCTGTGGTGGCTTTATGGCTCTACTGTCTGACTTTATCCGCACTTGCTGGTTGGCACGTGGGTCTCTTTGTCTCAAGTGAATGAGAAGTGTTAAGGAAGGCTAGACCTTCTGTGTGTTTCTGTGCAGTTACCGTTCTGCCTGTAGACTCCTTGCCAAACAGTGTCATTTTCCCAAAGGAATGCTGTGTGCAGCGAAGGGAACTGGGATGTCTGTGAGTCACTGGTGAGTACAACTCCTCCTGCAGACATTCTATCTCTCCAGTAGCTGGTGTGTGCCAAGCCCCTGCTCCTGCACCTGCCTGGCTCCGGAGAGTTTACCTCAGATCCTAGTCACTCTTGACATACTAGTGTTAGGTGACACCTCCAGGGACAGTTTGGCTGACTGATTTATCCACCTTTATTTTCCTACCATGTGTTATTGGAGCATCACATGAGGTTTTGGTTAGCATGCAGTTTAGAGCTTAGATTCACAGGCCTGAATTTACCTGGGAATCATTTCTCCCTGAGAGATTCTCAGTGGCCAATATAACTATTGAAAATTGGTGGTTGAGGATTTGTGTGTGATGCAAGGAAAAGGGAATATGGGCTTTGGAGTTAAGCTTGCAGGCAGGTGAAAGAAGACAATTATTCTTAGGAACATCATCCATGAAGATTTCCTTGCATTTTGTACCTGGGTGCCTTACTTTGCTTACTCTAGTTCTACTGCTGCTAGACCGGTTCAAGTCCCAGATGAGACATATACTAGATGGGACCTTGGACAAGTTATTTAACATCATAGAATCTCATTTTCCTCATCTGTAAGGAGGAAATGTATTACAGGCTAATGCCGACCTTCCTGGGTTTCAGTAATTAATAGGTGAGATGTCACAAGTAAGCCATTGATCAGGATAGATGCTTATAGAACAGTATTTCTTTTTTTAAATTGTGATTAAGTGAAAGCATACAATTCAAATTAATTTTGCATGTCCTCCTATCTGCACTTCCTTTTGCTCTCCTTGCGCAGTGACAGCACGCTCCTCCTTTTCATTCTATGCTTGCCATATCTTCTTAACAAGATCCTGTACCCTCCTCTCTGACTTTCTCTCTGCCGTCTAGAAAGAGACTAGTAATACAGTACTCTGTAAATAAATGCATAGAACCATAAAGTACATAAACCATATGGTCACGGTCCCTGACTCCCTTCCATTTTGATCCAAAGAGTTGAATTCTGTAGTGTTTTCTGTTCAGGGGCAGCAGCAGATCTTGGGGCCATGCTCCCGAGGGGTCCCCCAGGTCATCAGAACGTCAGTTGTGGTCTTTTAGTAGAGCTCTTGAGCTGCACTCTCTTTCTCATGTTGCCGCAAGGACTCAACATTGTGTGCCCAGTCACAGCTGTCTTTGGTCTTTGGTGGTGGCCAGGCACCAGCTGGTTCTTCCGGTCACATGTGGATACAGTCTCCCATTCACAAGGGCCCTTCTGTCTCATAGGCTCTTTTTCCCTCATGTCTTTGTTGTTCTCAGTGATCATCTGTTCCAGGCGAGTTGGGACCATTTGATATACCTCAGATAGCAACTTGCTAGCTTTTAAGACCCTACATGCCACTCACCAGTATAGGGTGCAGAAGACTCTCTTAGCAACAGGCTAGTTATGCCAATTGGCCTTGATGTCCCCCCAAAGCATGGCCCCCCAGGTCCCTGCCCCTACTAATCTATCCTTGCAATATTGAGTTGAGAAGAGCTTTCAGTTTATGGTGAAGTCCAGTTGATACTTTCTACTGTGTGCTGTCACCCAACCAAATTTCTATCAACTATCTAAACTATGACCAACCTTTGTCCCCCCTTCTCACTCTTGTAGCCATCCAAGAGTCTTTTCTTCTGTACACAAGTCTATTTTAAAGTCCTTCTAGCAGGGATCTCCTGCAATATTTGTCCTTTTGCTGCTGACTGACTTTGCTCAACATAATGTCTTTTAATTGAAACCAGGTTATGAGACACTTCCTAAAATCATCATTGTTCTTCATCATTGCATAGTGTTCCATTGAGTAAATGTACCTTAGTTTGTTTATACATTCATATGTTGATGGACATCTTGATTGATTCCACCTTTTTGCTGTTGTGGACTGTGCTGCAATGAACATTTGTAAGCATATATCTGTTCTTGTGGCAGCCTTTGTTTCTGTAAGATATATTACAAGTGGTGGGATTACTGGATCAAATGGTGTACCTATTTCTGGTTTTTTAAGGAAGTACCGACTTGCTTTCCATAGAGGTTGTACCATTTTGCAAACCCACCACAGTGTAGGAGAGTTCCCATCTCTCCACAGCCTCTCCAGTATTTGTTGTTTTGTGTTTTTTGAATCATGGCCAACCTTGTTGAGGAGAGATGGTATTTCACTGTAGTTTTGATTTGGATTTCTCTGATAGCTGAGGACCATGAGCATTTTCTCATGTGAATTTTGGCTGAATGGACGTCCTCTTTGGTGAGTGTCTGTCCATCTCCTTTGCGTATTGCTTAATTGGGTTATTTACCTTTTTCTCATTAGTATTTTGCAGTACCTTGTAGATTATGGAGCTATGACATCAGTCCAACATGTAGTTGCCAAATATTTTTTCCCATTCTGTAGGTAGTCTTTTAACTCTTTTGATAAAGTCTTTGGATGACCAAAAGTGTTTGATCCTTAGTAGCTCCCGTTGATCTATTTTCTATTCTGTTGATTGTGTTTTGTTTGTCAGTTTTTGAAGTCTGTCTAAGTTGTGTAATAGAACTTCCATTGTTGATCCTAATTTTTTCTTGCATGACCTTTATTGTTTTAGGTTTGATATTTAGATCTTTGATCCAATTTGAGTTGGTTTTTGTGTAAGGTGTGAGATGTGGTTCTTGTTTCAATTTTAGGGGATGTGGATATCCAACTTTGCCATCACTGTTTGTTAAAGAGACTGTTTTATACCAGTTTACAATCTTAGAGTCTTTGTTGAATATTAACTGTTCATAAGAGGATGGTGGTATCTCAACTCTGATGGGATCTCAACTCTGTTCCATTGGTCTATAAGCCTCTTTTTGTACCAGTACCAGGCTCTTTTGACTATTGTGGCAGTTTAATACGCTCTAAGGTCTGACAGTGTGTAGCCTCCCACTGTGTTCCTTTTCTTCAGTAGTGCCTTGCTTATCTGGGGTTTCTTCCCTTTCCAAATGAAGTTGGTTATTTGTTTCTCCATCTCATTAAAAAAAGACACTGGAATTTGTGTTGGAATTACATTGTCTATGTAGATCACTTTAGGTAAAATAGACATTTTCGTAATGTTAAATTTTCCTATCCATGAGCAGGTTAGGCTTCTCCATTTATGTCTCTTTTAGTTTTCTGTAGTAAGAGCTTGTAGTTCTCTCTGTATAGATCTCATTTCTCTAGTTAGATTCATTCCTTGGTATTCTGTCTTCTTGGGGGCTATAGTAAATGGTGTTAATTTGATGATTTCTTCTTTGGTGACCTCATTGTTGGTGTAAAGGAATCCTACCAACTTACTTACGTTTATCTTTTATGCTGATACTTTGCTGAACTCTTCTATTAGTGTGTAGAACAATATTTCTATACTCTGGCCCACACTACCCCCTGGAAACAAAACAAAACAAGGTAAAAATATATGACAACAACAAACACTCAAGTGCCGTGGCTAATGGCTGCAGTTAGTTTTCTCACGGATGCTGTTTGTCTTATGAAGCCCAAGAAATCTCTTGGACTACAACAGTTTTGTCACACAGGCTAGGAGACAGTGGGCCACTAGGCTGGCCTGAAGACCAGGTCTCATGATCTCAGAGTTTTAATGTCTCATTCTATCTCATTCTACCTCTAGAGCAAACCCTCCTGTCTGCTCGGCAACCAGGTTTGACATCATGAAAAGCAGAGTACATCTGTAATGTTGCCAGCTTCTCTTCTGTCTTGTTTTTCCACAAGTGGGGTTGCTTATGTGCCCCCAAAATTTCTAAAGCCATCACATCAAAGAAGACTATGTCTGATAACAATAATTTGCACTGCGTTAGTGCACTGGCCTTTCCTCATGGCTCCTACCCAACCTGCCATACCCTCCCCAATCTACTCTTTCTGAATCCTACCTTCTTCTTAAAGTACACTTCAGGCTACACTTCAGCCTCTTCCTTCCTCTCAAAGACCCTTCTAGGTGCTTTGGCTGATGACTGCCCTTTGCCTACCCTGCTTCGGGAGGTAGTCATCTCAGAGTCTGCTGGGGATGGGGTAACAATGGAGTTGGGAGCCAAGATGGTGATACTGTGGGCCAACCAGGGTAGTATGACCCTCGTTGGTCATACACCCACCAGTGGGTGTTACCCAGTTGAAGCAAATAACATCAGACAGAGGGAAAATATTTGGAAACAAGTTATACCCAAGGTCACATGGTACATTAATGACAAAATTTAGGCTAGATCCCAGCTCTTCCTAAGTCCTCTTTTCACAATTATTCCATAATCATTACTGAATTACACGCTGTTGTTGTTATTAGGTGCCATAAAGTTGGTTCCGACTCATAGCTCCGCTGTATACAACAGAATAAGTGCTGCCCGATCCTGCAGCAGCCTCAGAGTTGCTGCTATGCTTGAGCCTGTAGCTGCAGCCACCTTGTCAATCCATCTCATTGAGGTTCTTTCCCTTTTTCCCTGACCCTCTGTTTTACCAAGCACGAAGTCCCTCTCCGGGGACTGGTCCCTCCTCATAGAGTGTCCAAGGTATATGAGATGAAATCTTGCCATCCTTGTTTCTAAGAAGCAGTCTAGTTGTATTGCTTCCAAGACAGATTTGTTCATTCTGTTGGCAGTCTACTGCATATTCAATGTTCTTTGCCAACACAACAATTCAAAGACTTCCATTCTTCTTTGATATCACCTTTTAAATACTTCTGCAGAGCTGGGTAACTGCAGACCTTCTCCAATTCACCAGGTAGTTATGTATTTAAAGGAGCAGACTGCACTTAGTTAACGTTACATTGCTGTAGTTCCCAGAACAACACGTAGTACACAGGAGAAGCTTTTGAAAGAATCCTAAGTGAGGGGTGGTAGTAGTGGAGGTAGGAAGGCAGGGAGGTTATATCTAAAGTGTTGAGAGTTTCTTTTTGAAATTATAAAAATGTTCTAAAATTGTGGTGGTGGTTGCACATATCTGTGAATACACTAAAAATCATTAAACTGTACCTTACAGGTAAAGTGTAGTTATACTGAACTATATTATCAATAAAGCTGTTTAAAAAAAAGAAAAAGACAAAATGTATTGACCTGGTTTCCCCAGTATAAGAGGTATTCATGTCAATTCTTGCATTTTTAAAAAAGAAAACAAAAAGACAAAACTTATTGACTTGGTTTCACCGTTATAAGAGGTATTCTCGTCAATTCTTGAGTGAGAAAAATTGTGTTACCTAATAAGAATGATGTCCGATGCTAACACTAAAAAAGTTCAGTTGGGTGCAATATTTTTGAGGCACAAAGGCCTTTCTTGTGCCTTTCACATCCTGTGAAAGCTACTCAACCCCCAGAAATCTACCAAACCTCACGCAATGAAGTCTAATGAAATTCAGGTGACTGGAAAAAAAAAAGGCCCAATTAATATAGTTTTAATTATGGTGGTAATAATACCTACCTCTCAGCATGAGAAGGTAGGATATTAAGTTAGTAATACTAAATTTCCCAGGGGTGCCAAGACTTTTTAAGATCAGTTAATCCAAAAGTTAGTGATATGATTAGAAAACAGAAATAGGCACATTTGAAAAATTCCAAAGGCAAGGAAACATCAATGTATCCATCATTTAATCAATCAATTCTGTAAAAAAATTCAGGGCCCTGGCTTTACAGAAGTAGACAGCTGTATTTGTTTTTATAGAATATATGATTGGATAGAACAGGCAAAGCAGAAACCTCTGTCTCCACATTAAGTGCATTAGCCAAGTGATTCTTCTTCATTCTTACCATTCATCCAGTATTACGTGTTTCAATCTAGCTTATGTTGCCTTCCTTTGTTCAGTTTGAGTGTGCTTTGCTACTCAGTTGGTTTGTAGCTCCTTGAAGGTAGGAGCTTGTCTTGTATGATTGACTCTTAACATAGTACTAGCAGTATTTCTTAGAGTTGGAGATCAGTTACTAAAAGAGTCAGCACTGAAAACCTGGTTACTTTGCAAGGCTTTCGTGATGGAGTTGAAGCTTGAGAAAGGACAGCTACTGTATTAGAGAGCTCAGGATAAGTAAGTATTCAGCAGATAGGTGTAGGCATTTGGCGTTTGTTGTTCAGGACATGGGGAAGCATTGGTGATATGACTACGTGGGTACAGAGTGACCTTATTGGACGGGAGATGTTCCAAGGACATTGCTCTGAATGTGGTATCACAATGCCTCATAGACTTTCTCCAGGAGACCTTGTGTCAGCCACTCAGTTGGCTCAACACATTTACCCTACCGCTGTGTCAGCTTTGCTTAGTTTTCCGTGAGATTTCAGACTAAGGTATTCATATTGGCAGTCTGCCTGAGGAGTCTATCCATCTAGACCTGGAATTATGGCTCAAGTCGTAATCTGGGCACATGTCCTTGTTACTAATCGTATTCTGAAACCATTGCCTCAGTGACAAGCTTGATTCTAATGCTGCCCCAAGTTGCAAACCCTCCTTGGTTTGTCTTCTTTTGCTTCCTTATTTCAGTTTTAGACCTGGGCATTTTTCTTGCTTTCATATCCCTTTCCATGGAGTTACTTTGTTTCTACAGTAATCACTAAGCTCCCTTAATTATTTTATTTTTTTAACTTGGTGGCTGATGAAAAGGTCAGGTGAGGCTGCTGCTGGCCACCTACCCAGCTGGCAGTGCTCTTGCGTAGATGGCTATGATCGAGCATTTGTCCTCTGAGAACTTACCAGTGCCTTCGTTTCCTGACGCTGGAGTTTGGCATCTAGATTGAGGCAGCAGAGTCTACTCTGTACATTTATGTCATTCATTTATTCACCAGACTTTTATTGAACATTTATTAAAACGTATCCTGAGCATACACTTGTGTATAAAATAGCATGGCCTAAAGTTATCCACAGTCTGGTGGGGAGAAAAATAATTTTGACATAAATAACAATAATTTTGACATAGGCAGATGGGTATGTGCTCTAATAATGCGATACTTGTAGTAGTATGTGAGTCAGAGGACAGCAAAGAGAATAAACTTTGAATTTTGACAAAGACAACCAGTTTGAAAAAGCTTCCAAGAAGGAGAGACAGTTTTGAAGGTCAAGGAATTCTGCCACCTAGATGGGCTGGAGGCTAAGCCTTCCAGCTGAGGGGAATGACACGTGCTGAAGTTCAGACAACTTCTTGCTGCTGTCACTAACATATTTCTTTGATTTGTCATCATCTCTTTCTTGAGTCACTGCAGTTTGTAGTCTCCTGGTTCCCTGCTTTTGTCTTTTCCGACTTAGAGCCTATTTTCATTCTAGAAGCTAGAAAAGTCCTTTTACAATATGTCTTCGTCATCTGGTATTGTGTTGTGAATTGATGTGTGTCTCTCCACCTCCTCACCCCAAAATGTATGCAGTAGTTTGGCTGGGCCATTGGTTCCCAGTGTTGTGTGATGGTTCTCCATTTGTGACTTTCCTAGGCTGTAAATCCTATTCTCTACTGATGGATAATAGGTTGGATTATGTTAAGAGGATTAGGGTGGGACTGTAACACCCTTCCTAAGGTCACCTCCCTGCTCCAATGTAAAGGGAATTTCCTTGGAGTATGGCTCGCACCACCTATTATCCTTTCATCCTACAAGAGATAGAAGGAAAGGGAAATGAGCAAAGAGTCAGGAACCTCATACCATCAAGAAAGGGGCACTGAGAGCAGAGCTTGTCCTTTGGGCCTGAGGTTGCTGTGCTGAGATGTTCTGAGACCAAAGAAAGACTGATACAACACAAATTTTCCTTCAGAGATGACACAAAGAGAGAGTATATCCCCTTGGAGCTAGCATCCTGACCTTAAACTTCCAGCCTACTGGACTGTGCAAGAATAAAGCTTTTCTTTGATAAAGCCAACTACTTGTAATATTTCTGTTAGAGCAGTGCCAGATGACTAAGACATACTGCTATAACAGAAATACCACAAGCGGGTGGCTTTAAAAAGAAAAATTTATTTTTTCACAGAAAAACAGGCTGAAAGTCCAAATTCAGTGCCATCAGCTCCAGGGGAAGTCTTTCCCTGTTGGCTCTGGAGGAAGGGCCTTGTTAATCTTGGCTTGGACTGGGAGCTTCTGAGGCTCAGGGACCCCAGGTCCTTTCCAAAGAATGCTCTGATCTGGGCACTGCTTCTTTCCTGGTACTATCAGGTCCCTAACTCTCTGCTGGCTTCCCTTTCCATGATATCACAGGAGATTGCCTCAAGGCACAATACAATCTTACAGACAAGTCCTTCCTCACCACCAGTTCTTCCCCACCAACACAACTACCTTCCCCACCAACAGTCTTTCTCCATCAACAAAACTACCACTCATCCTTCCTTATTAACATCATAGAGGCTGGGTTTACAGTGTGTAGGAACATCATACAATACCAGGAATCATAACCTAGCCAAATTGCTACACACACACACACATACACCAATATATATATATATATATATATATATATATGTATATTAGGAGGGGGACACTATTCAATCCATGATACAGTATGACCTTACTTTTACAAGGTTAGCTCCTTACTTCACTGAGAATAAAGGCAAAATCCTCACAATGCTAAGGCCTTGTATCAGCTGGCCTTTTAACTTTCTACTCTCTTTGGCTGCTTTGCTGACTCTACTCCCCTAGAAACAATTGGCCTTCCAAGAGGCTCTTCAGAGCCCACTTCCTCCTTCAGGCTTTAGAGTGTCTCCTTCTTTTAGCTAGGAGATCCGCCCCCTAGATGTCAGTGTGGCTTCCCCTCTCAGTTCCATTATGTCTCTGCTAAAATGTCCCCTGCTGAAGGAGCCCACCCTGAGCATGCTATTTAACTACAGGTCACATCAGCTGTCATCAATCCTGTGAATCCTGCTTTCCTTTTCTGTTGTCTTTTTTTTCTACGTGTTCTGCTTATCTTCTTCTTTCCACTGTGTAACTAAAGAGTTTCTTATGTTTCTCATTTATTGTCTGTCTTCCTACACTAGACTATAAGCAGATGGGTTCTTTGCTGTTTTGTTCACTGATGCAATCCAACTTACCCAGAACAGAGGCTGACAGGTAATATGCACTTGCCAGCCAAGCCAAGTGCTGTTGAGTCGGATCTGACTCATAGCGACCCTAAGAGCTAAATATTGGTGAAATGAATTAACAGTAGCTTGGGATGCACTAAAAACCCATTACCATCGAGGTGATTCCAACTCGTAGTAACCCTTTGGGACAGAGTAGAACTGCTCCATAGAGTTTCCAAGTAGTGCCTGCTGGATTTGAACTACCAGCCTTTTGGACTACAGCTGCTAACCAGAGGGCTGGCAGTTCAAATCTACCAGGCACTCCTTGGAAACTCTCTAGGGCAGTTCTACTCTGTCTATAGGGTTGCTTTGAGTCTGAATCAACTCTGCTGTGATGGGTTTGGTGTTGTTTTTCTTTTGATTTTTGGGATGTACTAGAATATCACAAGCTGACTGAAGTGTCTAAACATTTTCAGCAAACATGGCCAAAGGGGGACACACAGTTAGACACACATCATGCCATGGTGGACTTCATGTGTCCTGGGGGAAAATTACCAATGTTTGTCTGAAGGAATTAGATAGCACCTGAAGAATTTTGAGTCAGGAAAGAGAATGGCAAGATCAGGTATCCATTAACCAAGATAGAAAATCCACAAAAAAGCAGTGGAATAAGCTCTTTATACTTCAGCTGAGGTATGTGGGGTATGATCTGAGGAAGTTAGAAATCTACATGCTGATTTTGATTGACACCTTAGACAGAGGATGGCACTTGAGCAGTGGTAGAAGGTGAATGGGCTTGGAGTCAGCCTTGTCTGGCATCCTGGCTGTGGGATGCTCAGCAGTGTGACTGTAGGGAGGGCATGTAGATGTCATGAATTTCTTCTTCCTATTATCTTGAAGAGCTAGTGAGGATACAAAGAATTGTTCTGTATCAAATCTGAAGGATATCTGATTTAGAGCAGATAGTATTCTTTCTCTTATGTACACATATGATATTTAGGAGATACCTACATGTAGCTGAGAACCACACGAGGAAACAGGAGATGGAAAAAGATATTTATAGCTTGGGGACACCATCATTCTGAGTATGGGTTAGGAACAGAGGTAAATAAGACCCAGAATGGGCAAAGGCCAAGGAGGAAAAGTGTTGACGAAAAGTTTGAGAATCTCTCACACAGCAAATCCCTAGCTATGACACCCAGGGGCACACATCTCCAGCAGACAGAGGTCAGGAGGGATAAAGCATGTACTATAGGAACCATGTAGCATACCACCAAGAAATACAGCAGTGGAGGGAAGATAAGTTGGATATTTGAACAAATCTACATAATGATATGACATATACATATACATATATAATTTTAGTGTGCTTTAGGGGGAAGTTTACAGTGCAAATACATTTCTCGTTCATTGTTTGCGATCCTTGCATTGTGTTGGCACTCTTCCCCTTTCCCTTTTCATCCCAGTCTTTCATGTCCGTTCCTCCAGTTGTCCTGTTCTTTCCAGACTTCTTGTCTTTGCTTTCAGGCAGATGTTGCCCACTTAGTCTCGCTTTATAGGCCTGTCTAATCTTTGTCTGAAAGGTGGACTTCAGGAGTAGCTTCATTTCTGAGTTAGCAGGGTGTCCAGGGACCATTGTCTTAGGGGTTCCTCCAAGTCTCTGTCAGAGTGGTCTTTTTTCTTTTTTGTAGCTGAATTTTGTTCTACATTGTTCTCCTACTGTGTCTCAGACCTCCTGTTGTGATCCTGTCAGAGTGGTAGCCAGGCACCATCTAGTTCTTCTAGTCTGAGGGTGGGGAAGCTGATTCATATAGTCATTTGGACATTTTCTGTGTTTTGTTTTTCCTTCATTCTCCTCTGATCTAGACAGAATAACCTTAGATATGCCTTGGACGGCCACTTGCAAGCTTTTGAGACTCCAGAAGCTACTTACCAAAGTAGGATGTAGAACTTTTAATGAACTGCCAAGCCAAGCCAAGTGCCGTCGAGTGGGATCCGACTCAGGGCTTAATGAGCTGGGTGATTCTAATTGATCTAGATGTCCCTCAAGACCGTAGTTTCCAGTCTTCAGTCTCAGTAATTCAGTCTCACTAGGTGTTGGGTGTAGGAAGCTTCTATGGCTTTGTCTTGGTCAGTAGAGGCTGACATCTTTCTCTTTACCAAAGTTCACACTTGCCTGCAATCTAGTTAGTGATTGCCCCTCCCCACCCCTTCCCTCCCTCATAACAATTAAATATTCTATTTTTTGTGTGTGTAAACCTTTTCTTGAGTTTTTGTTCCTTTCAACTCATACAATGTTTTTCCTTTTCTGATTGGTTTATTTTACTCAACATAATGCTCTCCAGATTCACCCATGTTGTGAGATACTTCATGGATTCATCATTGTTTTTTATGTTTTATGGTATACCATTATACATATGTCTCATAATTTGTTTATTGATTTATCTGTTGGTAAGCACTTAGGTTGTACCCATCTTTTTTTGCTGCTATGAATAATGCTGCAATGAACATGAATCTGTATATGTCTATTGATGTGATGGTTCTTGTTTTTCTAGCATACATTCCTAGATGTAGGATTGCTAGATCATATGTTTTTTTTTTTATTTCTAGCTATTTGAAGAAGTGCCATATCATTTTCCACAGTTGTGC
Source organism: Heterohyrax brucei (assembly GCA_028571685.1). Taxonomy (NCBI): domain Eukaryota; kingdom Metazoa; phylum Chordata; class Mammalia; order Hyracoidea; family Procaviidae; genus Heterohyrax; species Heterohyrax brucei. Next base: position 47,689,116 of record CM053152.1, read on the forward strand.
CATTTTATGTTCCCACCACCAGTGCATAAGAGTTAAAATTTCCCCTCAGCTTCTCTAATAGTTTATTTTCTTTTCCTTCTTTTGAGCACTGCCAGTAATGTCATGGTAAGAAGACATTTCACTGTAGTTTTGATTTACATTTCTCTAATGGCTAACTGGAAACCTCAGTGGCATAGTGGTTAAGTGTTACAAACAAAAGATCAGCAGTTCAGATCCTCCAGGTGCTCCTTGGAAACTCTATGGGGCAGTTCTACTCTGTCTTATAGGGTCGCTATGAGTCAGAACTGACTCAGTGACAATGCGTGAGTAGTGCAGTAGTTAAGCAGTTGGCTGCTAAGCAGAAGGACAATAGTTCGAATTCACTAGCTACTCCCTGGAAACCTTATGGGACAGTTCTACTCTGTCCTATAGGGTTGCTACAAGTTGAAATCAACTCACTGGTGATGGGTTGATGGGTAAGTGATCATGAGCAATACCTCTAAGGTCTGTTAGCCACCTGAATATCTTCCATGGTGGTATGTCTGTTCATATCTTTTGCCTGGTTTTTAATTGGATTATTATTATTATTCTTTTCTGTTGTTGAGGTGTTGAAGTATTCTATAGATGTTAGAGATGAGAACATTGTTGAATATGTCATGGCCCCCCAATTTTTCTTCCTAAGTTTGTAGCTTCTTCTTTTACTCTTTTGGTGAAGCCTTTTAACAATGTTAAATGTTTAACTTCTGGGAGCTCACTGTTACTTAGTTTCTCTTCTGATGTTTGTGCATTGTTAGTTATGGCTTGTGTTGTATTTATGTCATATATTAGGGTCCCTAGCATTGTCCTTACTTTTTTCTTTCACTATTTTTATCATATTAGGTTTTCATGTTAAGGTCTTTGATGAATTTTGAATTACTTTTTGTATATGTTGTGAGGTATGAATCCTATTCCTTTTTTTTTTTTGAAAAAAAAAGATAGACATCCAGTTTTACTTGCACTATTTGATACAAAGACTGTATTTTTCCCATTTAATGGACTTTTTTCATTTGTCAAAGATCAGCTAACCATAGGTGAATGGATTTAACTCTGGGTTCTTAATTCTGTTCCATTTATTGGCCTATGTGTCTGTCATTGTACAATATTAGGCTGACTCGACGGCACTTGGCTTGGCTGGCTACTCTGGCTATTTTTTGTCTTATTATTATTATTATTTTTTTGTTATTGTGTGATGTGAAATTCTAGAGTACATTTCCAGTTGGAAGGAAAAAAGCCAATAGAGAGAGGGATTGACTATGCCTGAAGTCAGGTGTGTGGTTGAGTACAGTGAAGTCCAGGGGTCTGGGTCTGACGTATGGTTTTGCTTCCTATTAGCTGTGTAACTTCAAGCAAGTTGTTTTGAACACTCAAGCCTTAGATGTGAAGTGAAGTGAAAAAGGGCACCCTCCACGGGCTTGTCAGGGGGCGTAAATGACAACATTGCTGATACCCTTAGGTATGTTTAGGACTTGACAAACTCTTCGATGTGGGGAATGAACAGAACGCTGAGGTGAGAAATGTTTGGAGGTAGGCAGAAGATACATGACCTGGTCCCTGTATGGCCAGAGAGAACTTATCAGAGGGTGAGGGATAATTTTTTTTCTTCTGACAGACAAGGGTTGGAGTTGTGTGGCTTGAGATGTGTATATAGGCCTAGTGGAAATCAGCGGATGGAGTTGGTATGGTGGCTGACTTCCTTGTGAGATACAAGCCAGCCTGTCTGAGGGTAGAGGCATGTGATTGGAATTCTGAGCTGTGAGGAGAATGAGACAGAGGTGAGCCAGCTTCGTAAGTGGTAGCTAGTATAGTCAGTCATGCAGGACTCCACTGCTAGGCTCCAATGCTCTGCAGGGGCCATCTTGAAGTTCTTCACAGTTTTGCTTTTGAATGTGTATTTTGTAAGTGCATCCAGTGGAACAAAGTGGAGCACTTGCCAAGGGCTGGGAGACTGGTTAATATGTGGTCCCATCTTCAAAGTTCTCTGCCTCTCACTGCCCTGTGCCCACCCAGCAAGCTCCACTGCCTTTTGCCCTGGTGTACACCTGGGTCCAGGAGTGGGAAGGGTTGGACTCAGGCACGTACCCCATGCACTGAGTTTTGAAGTGAGATCCCTGAGGCTGGCAAGAGTCTGCATTTGCCAAAAAAACAACGCTTTTTTTCCCCTGCTTTTTGAACAGGGTGAATTGCATTTCCATTCTGTAATGTTCCCCACAAGTTATATAGCTGGCCCTGAGGGAGAGAGTCTTCTGAAGAAGCAAGAGGGCTGCCAAGAAGGCCACAAGACCTGCTGCGCTAGGCCTTCTAGATCCACACAGCAGAAAAGGATTCTCCAGGAGGGCGTGGCAGTAAAAGAGGAATATAGAGGGATGTCTGAGTTTCTGAGTGCTCCTGTAACAGAAATTCCACAAACAAGTGGCCTGGATGAACAGAAACTTATTTTCCCACAGTTTAAAATATTAAAAGTCTGAATTCAGGGAGCCGTATCTCGGGGAAGCCTCCTGTCTCCACTGGCTCTAGGGGGATGGTATGATGGTTGACTCTCTTCGGTTTCAGTTACTTGGTTCCTTGGTGGTCTTTATGTGGTCTGTATCTTCCATTTCATTTGTACTTGTTTGCTTCAGTGCCCAATCTGCTCTTTCTAAAACACATCTTGCACCGATATGAGCTCATTAATAAAACAAAGGAAATTCTGTTCCCAGATGAAAGTATATCTACAAATATAGGGGTTAGGATTTACAACACATATTTAAGGGCATTATAGTTCAATTCGTAACAGGGTAAAGAAAATGTTTTGGAATGGATGGGTGTGACAAAGTGAGGATGGTTAAATTTTAAGGAGGCGAATGAATCACTGGTGCGAATGAAGAGAAATTCAGAGTGACGGGAGTTTGGACTCGGAGCCCTGGTAATGCAGTGGTGAAGAGCTCAGGCTGCTAACCATGAAGTCAGCAGGTAGAATCTACCAGCTGATCATTGAAAACTCTCTGGGGCAATTCTACTCTGTCTCATAGGGTCACTCTCAATTGTCATCAACTCAGTGACACGCAACAACAGTAACAACACCGGTGGTGAAGGAGAACTTTAAGTGATAGGGGTTTGGACTAGATAGAGAAAGGGCTTAAATCAGAAGAAAAATTGCAAAAATGTGAATTATAAATGGATATAAGAGGAGCCAGGCACAGAAGAAAGTAGACTCAGAGAAGATTTGATCAGAAAAAGAAATTTGGCGACTTAAGAATTTCCAAAGCAGCATATTTCCGGAACAAGTTCTCATACATCTCGTTAGCAAAGTTTGTAATTTGCCTTATTTTGCCCTGCATTTTCAAACAAACCATGGCGCTCAGATTCAAGATTTAGATTTCTGAATCATAGTACAACTCATTTTTTTTTTTTTTGTATAAGTAACATATGTTGGGTGTCTTTAAACACAATTACTTTTGTATAATAAAAGTGTTGGTTTGATGATGCGACATTTTCTGCAAGTGTGTTTAAGAGAGTTTATGTTTTCATAAGTTGCAATGAAACTCAATTATGTATGTGTAATAAGACTTCTGATTGTTACACTTAGACTTTTGTGTATAATGAAGCCAGCAATTAGAATTTGCTTGCTCTATGGCTTAGGAAAACACACTTGTTTTGGAGACAAAAGACTCTTAATGAGCCCCCTTTTTGGTTAATTTTTTGTTGTTGTTAAAAACCAGTCTATAACTCAAACATATAATTAGATTTCTTAAAGGTTTGGATTTTATCATTGTTGTTATTTGTTTTTTCTCACTCTAAACATGAAACAAAGCAAAAAGCAATAACTTTAAGGCATGTGTTGTGGCAAAGCTGTGGATCTTGCTAAGATCTGCAGTTTTACTTGAGCGGCACCCCTGGTACACACTGACATCTTGCTTTCCTAAGGAGGTGGAGTGCTGGCCATGGCAGCTACCTTGATTTAGGTAAGAAAAGATTTGTCCTAGAATTGGGAGTGGACATTGGGCCTGGAGTTGGGCCCTGGTGTTCTGTTTCAATCTCAGTCTCAGAACTGGCCTGAAGCCTTGACCCGGGAGATAACACTTTGTCTTCCTGTGACTCTACTTGTCTCAGTTGCAGCTAGTGCTTAGGTGCAGGGGCCATTCTATGTCCTATGTGAGCACAGAGAGAACTGCATTGTCGTTGTTGCTGTTGGGTGCCATTGAGTTGATTCTGCCACACAGTGACCCCCACCCCCACCATGTGACAGAGTAGAACTACCTTGGAAGATTTTCTTGGCAGTAGTCTTTACTGAAAGATGTCCTGGTAAGTCAGTAGTTATGTGCTTGGCCTAACAAGTTGCTCTGTAGGAGAAAGATGCTGCAGTGTGCTTCTATGAAGATTACAGACTTAAAAATCCTATGAGGCAGTTCTACTCTGTCCTATAGGGTTGCTATGAGTTGGAATAGACTTGATGGAAATGGGATTGACTTTCAGTAATCTTTACTAAAGCAACTTGTTAGATCTTTCTCTTGCAGAGTTACTGGCTGTGTTAGAACAACCAGCCTTTCAGTTGCTGAACTTTTGGGTCATCAGGGCTTCTTAAAGTTTTCTTACTGGGTAATAGATAGAACCTCACTTACTGTCTTTTCACCTCAAGATCCATGACACCCACTGTGACAGCTGCTCATGGTGCCCTCTTTAGAGTTGATTCACTGTTGGTCTTTCACGTCATTTTCATCAGAGACTGTTTTCACATTGTAAGTTAGGAGGTACAGTGAAAGATCCATGGGTGGAAGCATCTCCCATCATGTGTCAAGTGGAAGGAAGCCATTCTAACTTTGGAGATGTTTTCTTTAAAGTCTACTCTTAAAAATGTTTACTTTAGAAGGTTAAAGTCTTTTGCTGTTAGTAATTGTTAAAAGTCAAAATAAAACAAAAACAAGCCAGTTGCCATCGAGTCTATTCTGACCCCTTGTGTGTCAGAGTAGAGCTGTACTCTATAACGCTTTCAGTGGCTATGTTATTTTGGAAATATATCTGCATGACTTTCTTCTGAGGTGCCTCTGTGTGGATATAAATCACCAGTTTTCTGGCTAGAAGCTGACTTAGTTACCTAGTATTGTAATAGAAATACCACAAGAGGATGGCTTGAACAAAGACAAATTTATTCTCCTTCAGTCTAGGAGGCTAAAAGCCAAATTCATGGTGCCAGCTCCAGGGGAAGGCTTTCTCTCTGTCAGCTCTGGGGGAAAGTCCTTGTCATCAATCTTCCCCGGCTGAGGAGCTTCTCAGGTACAGGGACCTTCAGTCCAAAGGGTGCCCTGTTCTCATGGCTCCTGTTTTTCAGTGACACGAGGGCCTTATGTTTCTGTTTACTTCTGTTTTTTATGTCTCGGAAGACATTGGCTTAAAATACAGCCTAACCTTGCAGACTGAGTCCTGCCTTATTAACATAACTTCCACTAATTCTACCTATTAACACCACAGAAGGTAGAATTTGTAACACATAGGTCAATCACATCAGATTACAAGATAGTGGACAATCACACAACAGTGAAAAACATAGCCAAGTTGACAGACATTTTGTAGGGACACAGTTCAATTCCTGACGGTAGCCAAACAATTAGGCCACCCAGGGCTGTTTGTTTTCAGACATTGTAATATACCAGTTGAAAGAAGATCCTCAGTGGTGTATGGGTTAGTCTCGTGTGGCAAACAAAAGAATCTAGGCACTTTTAGGCACAAGAAAATTTAGTACAAGAAATCGGTTTCACATATGTTGGAAGGATTAGAGAAGAAAAATGAAAGCGTGCTTTTTACTCAGAGTACAAAAGAGGGGATTGTCCCTGGTGTGACTAGAGCTTTGTGACAGATATTGCTGCTGGTATAACCACTGCTCTCTGCTGTCAGCAACAGGAACCAGGAGTTCACAGTCCTCACGGTGAAACACTCAGTGATACGGCCAGAGCCTTCAGTTGCCTGCAATTCCTTACTATTGCTGCCAGAGACCAGAGAAAGTTGACTTCTCTCTACTTCCAGCTTCCCAGTCTCTGTGAGTGCCTGCCATGAGTATAACTGTAGTTAGCCAAGGACTCTTGGTGGTCCAGTTTTGAGACTGTCACTGGCTGGGATAGAAAGGAAAGCACAGCAGGGTGGCAGTGGGTCTGAGTATCAGGGAACAATATCTGGTATACTGGGAGCATTTGACAAGATTAGTTCAGAAAACACAGCCTTGTCCTGAGAGAGCTGAGACTTTCAGGAGGGTCCCTGGAAATCTGGATGCCTGAGTTAGACAGGGGTACTGGACTTGTGACTAAGGGGCCTCAGGGGCTGAGAATCTGTTCTGCCTCTGACTAGACGTGTCACCTCAGGCAAGTTGCTTCATTTAATTTATTTTTAAAATGAAGGAGGTGAGCTAAATGGTTTCTTGGGGCTCTCCAGTGGTTAGGGACACTTGGTACTATGAGATTTAAAAAGGCAGTTACGGGGACCCACAAAGTATGTGTGTAGTTGTCTCTAGCTATAGACATTTCACTAAGATGGTAATTTCTGAGATGTTTATTGTGTGTAGATGTGCATAGATGTGCATGTCTGTATATGCAACTATGTATGCACGTGTGTTTGTTCACATGTAAACCAAGCCCAAACCCATTGCTGCTGAGTCGATTTCTGACTCATAGCAACCCTGTAGGACAAAATAGAACTGCTCCCTAGAATTCCTAAGGAGTGCCTAGTGGATTTGAACTGCTGACGTTTTGGTTAGCAGCCGTAGCACTTAAATTTTGTTCACATGGGAAGGAATGTGTACCCATGAATAGATACGAACAGGTGTTGGTGGTATGCGGGTGTGGAGATACTGATGTTACCTGGGCAAAACACATTTTAAGCTTCTGTTTGAGGTAGAATCTAGAATTTAACCTGGGTGGGAGACGAGCCCTCTGTCCTGAGGTTGCTTACCTTGCCTGCAGGGGTAGATAGGGCGCTCTGCTCCACACAGAGGTAAATCCTGCAATGTAACTGAACAACCGCAACCACAGCTGTGGCTTTCATGTTCAATCAGCTCTCCGAGCAGTGGAGGAGGGCAGACACGGATGGGGCATTCTGTCGGGAATTGTCAATAGAAACAGAAGGCAGGTCAGATCTGATTGCTGGAATTAACAATCCCCAAACTCGAGAAGTCTTCCATTCAGCCTCTTCTCAGAGGCAGACTTTTAAATTTTAAACAAAGGATGCAATTAACTTTGATCCAATTTAAATCCATTCAGTTCAGAAACCTTTATTAAATATCTGGGATGGGTAGACAGTACAGGCGTCATAGATTTGTGTGAGACAGCAAGCACTGTATTGGCACTGTGGCTCAAGTCAGACTAGGTTCCTGGTTTTAGGAACTCAGTTGTGGTTTCTTTGCTATTTAATTTCATAGACGCCGTATTCGTCTGTGTCAGGCGTTATCACTCTCATGTTTTTAAAAGATAAGTTATATTGAGAATCTTCTATGTCCTAGGCAGTGTGTTAAAAACTAGAAAAACACCATCTCATTAAATTCTACTAGGATTCTAGAATGTGGCTATAATCGCAATTTTTTTTTTTTTTTTCCAATCGAGGGAGAGACTGAGGCTCAGCAATGTTAAAATGAGCCAGCCAATGTATTCATCAGATTGTTAGCAGGACTTGTGGTGCTCTGAACTCTAACATGTGCTGCATCTAGATAAGGTTCAGCAGAGTTAAAGGTCTAGTCCAAGGTACCATGGCATTGTCTAATTCTGAGGATTTTTGCAGTTGCTGCACAGACTAGGGACCTGGATTTTGTTCCAGGAATGCCTGGGTGGGCCAGCAGTCAACACATGTGACAGTTAGCCAAAAGGTGGGAGGTTTGAGGCCACACAGAGATGCTTAGGGAAAAAGGCCTGGCAATCTATTTTTGAAAAATTGGCTATTGACAGCTCTATGGTGCACAGTTTTACTCTGATGCACCCAGGACCACCTGAGGTGGAATAGGCTAGATGGCAACTGGGTTTTTATTTTTTAATTCTCACTTTGCCATTCTCAGGAGCCCCGGTGGTACGGTGGTTGACAGCATGACTGCTAACTAAAATGTCAGCAGTTGGAATCCACCAGTGGCTGCTTGGAAAAAAACACTATGAGACAGTTCTTCTCTGCCCTATAGGGTGCCATTAGGAATCAATTATGAATCAGCTTGGCAACAAAGTATCTGGTTTGATATGGTTGTCATTCTCAAGCCACTTCATCACTTTACCGGTCTTGGCTCCGTTACCTCGTATACAGAATGAGAGGCTGAACGGGATACTTTTCACACGGAAGCTTTAAGGCTCATGTGGGTGGACTCTGCAGCACTGATTTCCCTGCCCCATTCTTAAGTCCGGTTTTCTCATTTGTCAAACCTGTCTCCTACTTTCTTTTCTACAAGCTGTTCTTGTGTCATATTCACACCAAATGATTGTACAACTGTCCCATTGGAAACACTTTCCCTTTCCATCCTAATTGCTCAGTACAGATCTATCCAGTCAGCTCGCTTCCTCTAACCAGCCTCAAGGCGGACCACCATAATTCTCAGTGCTCTCCCTCTCTTTGAGCTCTTTTGATCATATTTCTGTCTGAACTACCCACTGGACAGTTACACAGGACTGGGAATTTTTATTAGCTTCATATATGGACAACTCTTGACTCTGCAGCATTGCACCTGCAGAAGGCAGAGCCTACAAGTGTATATCCTCATCTAATATCCTCACAGTGCCAACAAGGGACTTGGCATGTGGTAGGTGTTGAAAACCAGAAGACCAGCTGTTGCTGAGTTCATTAAGACTCAAGACAGCCTCATGCCATGTCAGAGTAGAACTGTGTTCCACTGAGTTTTCAATGGCTGATTGTATAGAATTAGACTGCCAGGCTATTCTTCTGAGGTACCTCTAGGTGGACTCAAACTTCCCACTTGTCATCTGGCAGCGAAGATCATTAACCTTTTGTGTCAATTATCAGTTAGTTAAGGAGTTTATCTTAGTCATCTAGTGTTGCCTTAAAAGAGATACCACAAGTAGATGGCTTTAAAAAGAGAAATTTTATTTGTCGCAGCACAATAAGCTTAAAGTCTGAGTTCTGGGTGTCAGTCCCAGAGAAAGGCTGTCTCTGCTGGCTCTGAAGGAAGGTCCTTATTGTCAATTTTACCATGAACTGGAAGATTCTAAGGTACAGGGATCTCAGTCCTTTCCAAAGTATACTCAGCTCCCAGCACTGCTTTCTTGGTGGTATGAGATCCCCAAATCTCTCTACTAGCTTCTCTCTTTTGTGTCTCAAGAGGCTGCCTCAAGGCACGGTACAACTCTGCACACTGAGTCCTTCCACACCAGCACAGCTGCTGTTCATCCTTCCTTATTAAGATCGTAGAGGCAGGGTTTACAACATAAAGGAATATCACACAGGCATCATGGCCCAGCCAAACTACTACACACATTTTGAGGGGGACACAATTTAACCCATGACAGAGTGGGTGAGCAATGTACATATGTATAACAGGTTAGAGACCAATGTGAACCCTCGAGATTAGGAAAGATTGTCCAGAAGAGGTGGGTTTGAGTAGAGTTTTGAAGTTTCGTGGAGATTTGCAAAGTGAGAAGAAATGAGGAGCACAAATTCTACAGCATAAATAAAGTGGATGCAGAAAGAACAACGTGCTGTTTGAGAGAGTCTGTAGGGAGACCTGGCTAATTGAAATACATAAGTAGATTAGGCTATGAGAAGGCAGGTTCAGGGTATGGAACCCAGGGGAAATAGATGCCATCTTAGGGCTGTTAATTCAGTCTAGAGCGTTACTCAGTTCTTGGGGGAAGGGGCAAAGTTCCGGAAGAAGTGATGTTCTCTTGATGATGGTAGAGCTTATATCAAGGAAGGCAGTGAAAGCCACATGACACTAAGCTCTCACATCAAGCAGAATAAAATTAGTGTCAACAGGGGAGGTACTCAGGACTGGGCTTAATAAGCTGGGGTATAGGGTTTGAGGGTGACCCTGGATGGCACAAATGGTTAAATGCTCAGCTGTTAACCAGAAGGCTGGTGCTTCGTGTCTACTCACAGGTGCCTTGGAAGAACAGCCTGGTGAATTAATTCTGAGAAATCAGCCATTGAAAGCCATGTAGAGCACAGTTTTGCTCCGAAACATATGGGGTCTCTATTAGTTGGAATCAGATGGCCAAATTTAAAAAAAAATTGTGGGGTTTAAGGCATGGGAGCCCTGGATAGAGAGTTTGGTCTACGACCTCAATAGCTAAGTTATCAAGAGCAATTGCCTTGATGTCTCTGGGCCTCTGTGTCATCATCTGTAAAGTCAGGTTAGTGTCAGCACGTAATCACAGGGTTGTTGCGAGGATTAACTCAGATCATGGCCCTGATAGGTGCTCAATAACTCTTAGCTATTTTTAAATATTTATTTTTAAGGAAGAGAAGGTGACATGTGATTGAAAGAGATCATTATGGACTTCTTAATGGTTTCATGTGCGAATTTGCTTTGAGCTAAGTGTGGAACTTAGCAGGTAAAGGCTGGAGGTAGGGCATCCTAGGGAGAGGAAATGGCCTAAAAAACTGGCATGAAGGAAAGAATGTTCCTGGCACCCATAGGGACAAACAGCCCAGTGTTCCTGAAACAGAGGGTGAGTGAAAAGGGGCAGAAGTGATGCTTCCGAAAAGACAGGCAAGGTTACAACTACACAGGGCCTTACGAGTCAAGTTGATAAGTTTGTTCTTAGTGGTGCAAGCAATGGGGTGACCTAATTGGACTCTGGGAATTGGCCCAGGCTGGGACCCAGAGCAGCCCACATGCCGGAAGAACGCTGTCTCCCCCAGGCCTGTACCGGTTAACCTACTGAGGCAAATGCACTTTTTTTCAAAGTCAATCTCAGAGTAAAAAGCCATGTGAATCCAAATATCCGGGCAGCAATCCCCAGCGGCGCCACAGGTAATGAAACATTGGTATCTGATGCTCCTATCTGTTATTGCTGATATTCAGATAATGATGCCAATACCCAGCTCAGGAAGGGGAAGGAAATGCTGCTGGACAGCTTGTTTGACTTGTCTCCTAGAGGGTCAAGGGGAGGGGGAAGCGCCAGGCAAGGAAGGTGACCCCCAAAAGCCAAACAATCTTCCTCATTCTGAGTTAAAGTGAAGGCAAAATAAATTACTCCCTGCCATAAGGAGCCATCGAGAATGCTGGAAATCTCTCCAAACTGTCATTGACTATGCACTTGGAAGTCCACTCTTGCACTAATAACAGTTCCATCCTCTTTCTGAATAGTGTTTTATAATTTTCAAAGTGCTTTCACACATACAATCTCACTTAGTGTTTGTAATGACAAAGTCCTAGTCTTGGGAGATCCCAGGATTCATATAAGCGGCTGTTCCAAGCCCCATTTTGCCATCTGTAGCTCATACAGCACAACTTGAAGGATTTAGATCACAGTGGGGGCGAGGAGACCATGCATGACACAAATGGTTAAGCATTTATCATGGATTGAAGTATGTCTACCCTAAAAAATATGTGTCTACTTGGTTAGGCCATGATTTCCAGTACTGTGTGATTGTCCTCCTTTTTATGAATTGATGTAATTTTCCTACATGTTGTAAATCCTTCTGTCTGCCTGTAGTTCACAAGGCAAGATTAGGTTACATTAAAGAGGATTAGAATGGGATGCAATACACTTGCTGAGGCCACAGCCCTGAGTCCGTGTAAAAGGAACATCCCTGGGACACGGACTGCGCCATTTTTTAAGAGATTTTTTTGAAAAAGGAGAAGTGAATGCAGACAGGGACCTCCTACCACCAAGAAAGAAGAGCTGGGAATGGAGCATATCCTTTTTACCTGGATAACCTGTGCTGAAGAACTCCTAGTCCCAGGGGAAGATTGATGACAAGGAGCTTCCCCTAGAGTTGGCAGACAGAAAGCCTTCCCCCGGAGCTGGCACCCTGAATTCAGACTTCTAGCCTTCTAGACTGTGTGAGAATAAATTTCTATTTGTTAAACCTATCCACTTATGATGTTTCTATTGTAGCAGCACCAGATAACTAAGACATACTCAATTACTAGCCAAGTTTGTTGAGTCAAACTTACCCAGAGGTACCTCAAAGGAAAGGCCTAGATCTGCTTCCAGAAGACAGCAGTTTTGAAAACCTATGGAGTGCGATTAGACTCTGTAACATGTGGGGTTGCCATCAATCTGAACTGACTCAGTAGAAACTGCTTGGGCAGGGTAGAGGATGAGGATGTTCCCAAGATGTCTAGTCAATCAAGATCAGAGCTGGAGGTGAGAGGTGGAGTGGTGAGCCTGTCTCTCCTGTCCTGTGAATGGCAGAATTGACAACGTCATGGCTGACTTTCCTTCCTCCGGTCCCTTCTCGAAGCCATGCTGGGCACCCACTGTCCACTGATCAGAGACGGTGCTTGGGATATAATCTATTCGCTCTCCCTGTCTACAGTTGTTGTCCAGAGTCCCTCCTTGTTAAAATGTCAATACTTGTGGAACTTAACTTACAAAGCCATTATTCGTTCCTGGCACCTTAGTGTGGATTCAATTTTTAGATTGCCGTGTACAAGCCCTAGGATGAACTGCTTTGGGGAGAGGAATTTGTTTACCACAGAATGCAAAGCCTGATGAGAGTGTGGGAGGGCTGGCAGTGCCTCCTCTAGCAGATAATATAACTTGAAAAGATGTATTGTCTATACAATCAAGACCGCAGTGCAGTACATTGGGCAAATCACTTGTACACCTTTAGGTTCCATTTCTTCACCTGAAAGATGAGAATAAGGACACCCACTCAATCCACTTACAAAATAACATTGAGAAAAGAATATCTGTGAATATGTTTTGTATTTTATAAAATGTTGTACAATTGAAAGGTATTGTGACTTATACATTAGGTAGATACAAGCTTCCATTCTTCAAGTTGAATGCACGGAAGGGAAAGGGAAAGGAAAAGGGAAAGGAAAAGGGAAGGAGATGTATTTATGAGATTCCCAGTTGTCATTTGTCTTGAATATATCATGACATTTAAGTCCCGAAACCCCATTGGCTTAGTAGTATTGAGCCTAGAATCTCTCTAGTCATACAATAAATAATTTTCAAAGACACAGTTCAAACTCAGATATGTCTGAGCACTCTTCAATACATCACGTCTAAGGCCTTACCTGTCCTCACCTTCTTCTTTCCTGCGTGCTTCCCTGAAGATGGAGTTAGGGCCCTCCAGGTTAGAATAAGATGAACGAGACTGACAGTCAGATGTCCTGTGACCAGAAATCTTGCAGAGTGGCCAGCAAGGCTGAATAAGGGTTTGGAGAAGCACAGAATGTTTAAGAAGGTTCAGAGACAGGATCAGAAACCTATTCACAATATCTGAGGTCAGAGAAAAGGTTGTGGCAGCTAACTTAAAGCAGAAACATCAAGGAAATCTTTGTACATAAGCCAACTGAGTCAGCTGTGAAGCTCAGGGCACACTTCCGATGAAGGCAAAGACCATCAAGAAGAGGGATAAGCTAGATTTCAAGTGGAAACAGCGAAATGAAAACACATGTTTCTGTCATGAATGTGAATGTAAATCCTGAGATGTGATGAAGTCATTCTGATTCTCTGAAAACAATTTGTTGTTGGTGTTGGGTGCCATCAAGTTGGTGTGAACTCATACCAGTCCTATGCACAACAGAAGGAAACACTGCTAAGTCCTGCGCCATCCCCACAATCAGTCATGCTTGAATCCATTGTTGCAGCCACTGTGTCAATACATCTTGTTGCGCTGGCGCTCTGCTTTACCAAACGCGACGTCCTTCTCCATGGACGGATTCATCCTGATAAGTATGTGAGAAGTAGCCTCTTCATCCTAGCTTTTAAGTAGCATTTGAGTTGTATGTTCTCCAAGACAAATTTGCTTGTTCTTTTGACAGTCCATGGTATATTCAATATTCTTTTACAACACTACAGTTTAAGGGGATCAGTTCTTTCTTGGTCTTCCTTATTCATGGTCCAGCTATCACATGCATATAAGGTCACCGAAAACAACACGGCTTCAGTCAGGTGCACCTTTGTCTTTAAGGTGATATCTTTGCTTTTCAACCTTTAAAGAGGTCTTTGGCAGCAGATTTGCCTTATGCTTTGAGTCCGTTGATTTCTTGATTGCTGCTCCCATGGGCTTAATTGAGGATCCAAATAAAATGTAATTCTTGACACTCTTAGTCATTTGTCAATTTGTCATGATGTTGCTTATTGGTCCAGTTGTGAGGATCTTCATTTCCTTTATGTAGCAGTGTAATTCTCATTGAAGGCTGTGGTCTTTGAACTTCATCAGTAAGTGTTTCAAGTCCTCTTCACTTTCAGCAAGCAAGTTTGTGTCATCTACATATATCACGGGTTATTAATGACTCTTTCTTCAATCCTAATGCCCAATTCCTCTTCCTATAGTCCAGCTTTTTGGTTTATTTATTCAATGTATAGATTGAATGAGAATGGTGAAAAGATGCAACCCCAAAGCATGTGTTTCCTGACTTCAAACCATGTAGTATTTTCCTGTTTTGTTCGAAAAATTGCCTTTTGATCCTTGTTCAGGTTCTTTATGAGCACAATTAAATGTTCTGGAATTCCCATTCTCTTCAATGTTAATTTACTATGTTAACTTACAATGTTAATTTACCATAGTTTACTATGACCCACATAGTTGAATGCTTTTGCATAGTCAATAAAACATAGGCAAATGTCTTTCTTATATTTTCTGTTTTTTGCCAGGATCCATCTGACATTAGCAGTAATATCCATGGTTCCACACATTCTTTGGTATCCAGCTTGAATTTCTAGCATTTCCTGTCTACATATTATTGCAGTTGCTTTTGAATAATGATTATTAGCAAAATTTTACTTGCATGTGATCTTAATGACGTTGTTTGATAATTTCCTCTTGCAGCTGAATCACCTTTTGTGGGAATAGGCATAAACACAAATCTCTTTTGGCTGATTGGTCAGATAGTGGTCTTCCCAACTTCTTGGCATAGACGAGTGAGTACTTTCAGTGTTGCATCTGTTTGTTGAAACATCTCAGTTGGTATTCTGTCAATTTTGGAGTCTCATTTTTTGCTAATGCCTTCAGTGCAGCGTGGACTTCTTCCTTCAATACCGTCAATACCTGACCACATGCTGCTTCCTGAAGTGGCTGAATGTTGATCAGTTCTTTTTGGCATAGTGACTCTTCTGTTTATTCCTTCCATCTTCTTTTGATCCTTTCTGAGCCATTTAATGTTTTCTGCACAGACTCCTTCAATATTGCAACTCAAAGCTTAAATGTTTTTTTCAGCTCTCTCAACTTCACAAATGCCAAGTGTGTTCTTCCCTTTTGGTTCTCTATAACATGTCATTATAATACATTGCATTTTCTTCTTGAGCCACCTTTTGAAATCTATTCAGCTCCTCTACTTCATCAGGAGCAAGGTTCAGAGTCTCTTCGGATTTTGATTTTGGTCTTTCTTGCCTGTCTTTTTAATGACATTTTTCTTTCCTAATAGACGATATGCTTGATGTTATTCACAACTTGTTTGGTCTTCAGTCCTTAGTGTTCACTGTATCAAATCTATTCTTGAGATGGTCTCTAAATTCAGGTAAGACATTCTCAAGGTTGTACTTTGGCTATTGCGGATTTGTTCTAATTTTCTTCAGCTTCAACTTGAACTTGCGTATAAGCAACTGATAGTCTGTTCCACAGTCAGCCCCTGAGTTTGTTCTGACTGATGATATTGAGCTTTTCCATCATCTTTTCCCGTTGATGTAGTTGTTTTGATTCCTTCATATTCCATCTGGCAAGGCTAACATGCATAGTCACGTTTATGTTGGTGAAAAAAGATATTTGCAATGAAGAAGTCATCTATCTTGCAAATTCTATCATATGATATCCAGCATCATTTCTGTCACCAGAGGCTTATTTTCCAACCACAAATCTTTCTTTGTCTTCAAATTTTACATTCCAATCACCAGTAATTCCCAATGCATCATGACTGCATGTTTAGCCAATTTTAGACTGTAGAAGTTCATAAAAATCTTCAATTAAGATGCAGAAACAGCATCTTAGACTTTGACCTTAGTGGTTGGTGTATAAATTTGAACAATAGTCATATTAACTGGTTTTCTTTGTAGGTGTATGAATATTATTCTATCACTCACAGCACTGTATTTCAGGACAGATCTTGAAATGTTCTTTCTGATGATATGTGATATCATGCCTCTTTAATTGGTCATTCCTGGCAAAGTAGACTTTAAGACCGTCTGATTCAAAACGGTCAATATCAATCCATTTCAGCTCACTAATGCTTCCACATCCCATTTCATTTCTGATGATTTATGATGTTCCTGTATTCACATTTTGTACATTCTGCATTTTGATTATCAGTGGATGTTTGCAGTTGTTTCTTCTTATTTTGAGTCATGTCACATCAGCATATGAAGGTCCTGAAATTGACCCCATTTATTTCATTAAGGTCAATTCTACTTTGAGAGGGTAGCTTTTCCCCAGTAGTATTTTGAGTATTTTCCAGTCTGAGGGGCTCATCTTCTGGCACTGTGTCAGACAATGTTCTGCTGTTATTTATAAGACTTTCACTAGCTAATTATTTATAGAAGTAGACTGCTGGGCTCTTCTTCCTAGTCTGTCTTAGTCTGGAAGCTCAGCTGAAGCCTGTCCACCATGGATGACCCTACTGGTATTTGAATACTGGAAGCACAGCTTCCAGCATCACAGTAACACACAAGCCTAGGTAATATGACAAACTGACAACAATTATGTGGGGTAAAATAATTTAGGCACAATCTCTATCTAGATGTGGACGTGAAACAGGAAACTTACCTCCAAAAATGGAGGGCAGTGAGAGATCAAATAAAGAGGGAGGAGACTCCAGTGATTCATCAAAGAAAATGAATAAGCAGACTTTCAATGAGGCAAGTCCTAGGTGGCCATGGACCAAAGAAGGTCTCTGTGCCCTGTGGTAAGAGGGCAGAGGTATTATAGTTGTGGTAGATGACAGTAGGCAGAAGCCGTAAGAATAACGCAACAAACGGTACTGAATCAGTGGTGTACATGAAGGTGTTCATATTTGGCCTCATAAAGCCTATTGCCCCTCTAGCCCACTGCTGGGGACCGGCTCCTAAAACCTACCATGTTTCCCCTTTTGTGCTGCAGCACAAGAGGCATTGTTCCCTCCCTGTTGGAAACAGATATAGAATTGAGGTTGGCCAAGTGGCGTATGTTCCCCTCACATATGCAAGGACAGTTACTGTGTGCCCCAATCAGGGGAAGGTTTCAGTGATAAGAATTGGGAGAGAGAAGGCAACCCAGTTCCCACTCTAGTTCTAAGAGAATATTTTGAGCCAAAGACCTTCATTTAGGCAGCCTAGATGGGAGGCGTACATGTAGAAGCAATTTTGTATCAATACTATCATTGCATCAAAAATTTATATGAAAGATGGCATGAGTACATAGAACATGAATGTCATGCGCTCATTAAAACACTAGTGCAATGGCACAGATAAATGCCAATTATCTGAATTATTTTTAGTTTGACTCATATGTTTGAGTTGTTGCATGGAGCTTGGAACCCCAGGACAATGCAAGTAAACACGTTTGCCACATACTCTGGGCATAGTCCAGTGAGGTTTGATGGTTGTAGGGTAAGTAAGTCACGCTGATGATCCTTTCATCTCTTCAGTGTTCCCAAGGATGACAGAGAAGCAAGAGGCAATTTCATTGTGACAACTGATTTCTTAGTGCTCTTGTACCTAATATCTCAAATTAAATATATTTGAACCAAGTAACACAGAGCATACTTTTTATATGCTACTTAAGCATGATTTATTTTAAAGTTAGGTACTAGAGGGAAAAACAGAATGCTATATGTCTAGTGGCTTGGAGCTAGCTTGTGAGCATTGCCCCCATGGTTTTGCTTTATGTGGGTGGGAGAAAACTGAGTGTCTCACTGGAACAGGAGAGGTATTGTGTTCACTTGGTATTGGCATAGCGTGGAAGGTGGAATCAGCAGAAACACAGCATCTTTCCCGACTCTTTCACAAACACTAGTTGAATCAGTTTCTATGGAGTCAGTTCCAACTGGTGATGACTTTCGGTATGTTAAAGTAGAACCATGCTCCATAGGGTTTTCAATAAATGATTGTTCGCAGGTAAATTGCCAGGTCTTTCTTCTTAGGCACCCATGGGTGGATTTGAACCCATTAGCATCTTAATGCATTAACCACTGATATCACCCAGGGAGTCCTTTTTTGTTGGTGTTGAGTGCTCTTGAGGTCGTTTTAACTCATAAGGACTCCCATGGACTGAATTGCTCCCCAAAATATGTATAGAAATTTTGCTGGGTTGTGATTACCAGTATTGTATGATTGCCCTCCATTTTATGATTTTCCTATGCTGTTTGTTAAAAAGGATTAGGTGAGACTATAAATCGCTTCCTAAGGTCACCTCACTGCTACATTATAAAGGGAGTTTTGCTGGAGTGTCACTTGCACCATCTTTTCTCCTGCAAAGGATAAAAGGAAAGGGAAACAAGCAGAAAGTTGCGATCTCACATCATCAAGAAAGCAGCACCAGGAGTAGAGCGTGTCCTTAGACCTGAGATTCCTGTGGCAAGATGCTCCCCGACCAAAGACTGATGCAACACAAAAAACTTCCTCCAGACCTGATGGACAGAAAGTCCGTCTGGAGTGCATATCCTGAATTCAGACTTGCAGTCTACTGGACTGTGTAAGAATAAACTTCTCTTTGCTAAAGCCATCCACTGGTGGTATTTTCTGTTACAGCAGCACTAGCTAACTAAAACACCATGTAAGAGAGTAGAAATGACCCACGGAGTTTCTGAGGCTGTAATCTTTATAGGAGGAGATCACCAGCACAGCAGGTGGGCTTGAGCTGCTAAACTTTTGGTTACCAGCTAAGCTCTGAACTGTTGTGGCACCAGGCGT
This sequence comes from Heterohyrax brucei, assembly GCA_028571685.1. NCBI lineage: Eukaryota > Metazoa > Chordata > Mammalia > Hyracoidea > Procaviidae > Heterohyrax > Heterohyrax brucei. The sequence goes on from CM053152.1 coordinate 47,708,090, forward strand.
CCTTTTAAGTCAAATGAAAAATATCAGAAGGTAAGAATCCATGTACTAGTAAATTAATTAGATTAAGATACATGCTTTCAAGTTCCTGTGCTAATTTGCTCCTTTACCATCTTGATTGTCTGGGCCTCATAAGGCATTTCCACTACTGTCCTGATTCCTCTCCATTTTGTATTACAAATGGTATTTACTGAGCTAATACCTCAGGTCTGCATTTAATGTTGGTGTCTTAAGTAAGAGTAGGGTACTTGATTCCTTTTTTACACTTCCTCACTCTTCCCTGTATACTGCCTTTTACATCATAGACAGTAAATTCGATTAGCATGCACTTTCAATAGGGCAAGGCTTATGTCCTATACTGTACCAGGCACTAAAACCATACTGATGAACAAGACAGAATCCTTGCTCTTATGGGATCTTATGGGTTAGTTGTAGAAAAACCAAACTTCCTGCCATTGAGATGATTCCAACTCTTAGTGACCCTATAGGACAGAGTAGACCTGCCCCACAGTATCTAAAGGGCACCTGGTGGATTACAACTGCCAACCTTTTTCTTAGCAGCCGTAGTACTTAACCACTATACCACCAACAGTCTTCCAGCTGTAGAAACAAGGCTGAAATTTGTGAAATACTTAGCGGTACTACAAATTAAACAAATTTGGACAAAGAACATGTTTGAATATGCTGTCAGAGAAGATGGGCTTTAGACAACTCATGGTGGAGGCCAAGAAGAGTTGGTTTCTGAAGGATCTGTTGGGTTTGTATACATAGAAGCCGGCACAGCATGTGCATGAAACAATACCACTCTGTCTGTGTGGGGTTAGGTACTCGGGCTTTTCATCAGTCATACTTCATTACAATTGGATTTCATTACTATTCTAGAGCATTGGTGCTTGTCAGTCAGTTAGGGTGACCTGGGGCAAGTGAGTTGATCTCTCTTTTCTCACCTGTAAATAGGACAATAGTATTTCACTGTCTATTTTGTTATGAAAAGTCAGTTAGGTAGCATGTCAAAACACTCAACAAAGAGTCAGGTGCTAGATACACCAAAAAAATCGCATTGCCATTGAGCCAATTCCTACTCGGAGCAACCCTCAGAATAGAGTAGAACTGCCTAATGGGGTTTCTAAAGAGTGCCTGATGGTTTTGAACTGCTGATCTTTTGATTAACAGCTGAGCTCTTAACCACTGTGCTCGCTATCACCACCACTGTACTCAGTACCAGGGCTTCGGGTACTTTGTAAGCGTTCAGAATAGGTTGGCCAGACTTACTGGTGGTATCAGTTATCACCGTTTTGTCAGCTGTAACTCATGGAGGCCCAATGCATGTCAGAACAAAGGTTTTTAGTGACTGATTTTTTTTAGAAGTGATCTATTGCTACAGACCTTTATTCTGAAGCACTTCTAGAGGGACGTCAACCAACAAATTTTGGTTAGCAACTGAGGACGTTAATCATTTGTCCCACTTAGATATTACTGGTACTATTTTGTTACTTGGATGGGCTGCAATATAATCTCCTAGAAGTCAGGGTCATGCCTCTTTTTCTTGTGGACTTCGTAGTGACCAACACACAGGGGATCTAGTAAGTCGTTGCTGAATCGCCTGGTTCTTCTAACAGATTCTGCTGGATCACCTTGCCTCCTGCCATGTCATTTGGAAACAAGCCCTTTCAATATACACGTGAAAGTAAAATGTAGAAAAAAATCTAGCCATAGTGTTAATTACACATGGTTTATGCAAGGTCCAGAGTGAGTGAGGAAGCAGAATTCGATTACTCCAAGGCATTAGAGCCTTTCAACCAACAGTAATTTAGTGTCTATACTGAGTACCCCTGGACACTCTGTACAGGTGACTGGGGAGTGAAGTGTCTGCTCTGCTGAGTGTAGACAGTGCAACTCTTCCAGAGCTGTGGACAGGGCCAAGGGAGGCAGCAGTTCTCTGATGAGGTTATGAAGAAGGGGCGTGTATTGAAGCAGGAAACTATTGGCTAGAGATGCAGAGCCTGGAGAGTGAGGCTAATGTTAAGAGATTGTCAGTATAATGTTAAGAGAATGTCAAAGCAAGGTTGTACACGTGTGTGTACATGTGTGTGTACACATGCATTTTTATATTTGCAGATGTAACTGTAATGTGTAATCACACATGTACATACATAGAGGTATGTATGTGTGTGTGTGGGCATGTACATAATTATATGTGTGTGTGTTCATGCATGCCTGAGCGACCAGTGTGTGTATTCTAATCCTCTGATCCCCTGGTAATTTGTTCTTTTTTCGTCTTCTGGGTTTCCCTCCCTTCGTTATCTGTCTGCCTGACTGTCTGTCATCTATCTACTTTGATGGAAAAACTGCTTTTTAAAATACTGTATGACAGACACCAAGTTAAGTGTATTTGTGTAACAACCCAGAGGTTGCCTTATAACCTCAGGTTACCTTAAGAAACAGATTTTGGCAGGTGAGTAACTTTGGCAGGTGAAGACCAACCAGCCTATGAGTGGCCCCCAGGAGACCAAATTCAGGCAGCCTTAGCTGCCCGCTTTATGTACAGCCTACTTTTCCAAATTCTTCCCCAATCAGTGTATCTTCTCAGTAGCACTATCCTATTTTTCATATCCTTTTAAAAGCTGGATCCTACTGAAGTGGTATAGTGAGCAGTGTTCAATCCTCCAGGGTTCATCCCTCCTTCTCCTGGTACAGTCTAAGACAGTTTTCAGCATCTGCTCCAGAGTGCGAGCTCCTATGGCCTAGACCTTATGTAGAGCTCATTGCTTTCAGGGTCCTTGGGGATTTCTGTGGTTAGTTTAGCAAGCACAAAGATCAGTCACAGGGCAAAATGGTGGCTGGAAGACAATGCAGACGAGGTGTTCGGAGAGAGGGATGGGATAAACAATCTTGTGCTAAATGGTCTCCTGAGCTTCCTGGAGTCATCTTTGGACCAGTAGATGACCTAGAATTCCTAAGGAGATCCTATGAGCACACAGAGAGCAATCTCAGCGCACTACCTGCCGTCATCCTCCCAAACTGCATGTGGTGAGGAAGCTGTGTCACTGCTGGTGAGAATTGGAAGGGTTCCAGAGAGTAATGCGAAATTTTTGACGTAAGCTTTCACCCAGTGGGCATGGTCTGAGAGTTCGAAAAATTCTCCCTGCTTGTGTGATCTCTGTCACCTAACTCCCATGGAACATGAAAATTCTCACTGTAACACAAAATGTTATCTGCGAAGCCTGATGTAGTACATGCTGACTAGCTACTAGCACCTTATGATGAATTATTTTACTGGACAAGACTTTGAAGGAAGTAAAGATCTGAGAGGCTGAAACTGAAGACTGGCAAGTCTAGAGTTGAGTTTCCCAAAATGGTAGCCATCAGTCAGGTGGGTTACTGAGCACTTGAAATGTGGCTAATGCAAATTGTTGTGACAGTATAAAATATGCAGCCCTGATGGTGAAGTGATTAAGAGCTCTTACTACTAGTCGAAAGGTCAGCAATTTGAATCTACCAGCTGCTCCTTGAAAACCCTCTGGGTGCAGTTCTATTCTGTCCTATAGGGTTACTATGAGTTGAAATTGTCTTGGTGTCACACAACGACAGTAAAATACATTTGGATTTGAAAATTTAGTACCGAAAAGAAAAGTATATGACACCTTATGAATAATTATGCCAAGCCAGCCAAGTGCCGTCAAGTCAGATCCAACTCATGGCGATTATTACATAATGAAATGATGACAATTTGGATACACCTGGTTAAAATGTCCTGGATTGAATTGTGTCTCCCAAAAGTGTGTGGCAACTTGGCTAGTCCATGATTCCTAGTACCATGTGACTGTCTACCATTGTGTCATCTGATGTGAATTTCCTATGCATTGTAAATCTTACCTCTACAATGTTAATGAGGTGGCATTGCCAAGCATTAGTGGTAGTTATATTAGTGAGGAAGGCACAAGATTAGGTTGTGCCTTAAGACAATCTCTTTTGAGATATAAAAAGAGAGACGTGAACAGAGAGACAGTGGGATCTCGTACCACAAGAAACAATAGCCAGGAGAATTGTGTGTCCTTTGGACCCAGGGTCCCTATCATGAGAAGCTCCTTGACCAGGAAAGATTGATGACCTTTCCCCAGAGCCAACACAGAGTTAAAGCCTTCCCTTGGAGTTTGCTCCCTAAAATCAGACTTCTAGCCTTCTAGACTGTGAGAGAATAAATTTCACTTTGTTAAAGCCATCTTGTTGTGGTATTTCTTTTACAGCAGGACTAGATAGCTAAGACAAATGTATCTGGATTAATTTCACTTGTTTTCTTTTTACTTTAGAAATTGCAAGTGTGGCGTGCCTTTTATGACTTATGTTATACTTCTCTTTGGTAGTACTGCCCCAGAGGAACAGTCTATTGTGGGTCTTTGAGTGCTAGAGGAAAGGCTTTGGAATCATGAGATTGCAGTGCATATGGTTAATGGTGGTGCTAGAAGTATACCTTAATGACCTTCCAGTCTCACTTGCACAGAACCTGCCTGGATTAGCCTACAAGAGTGGTCTCTGATGATGAAAGAAATACGTAAATATGTGTAGTGTGTGTGAATGATGTCACTTTCTTTCCTAGTAATCAGGTAAGTAATTTGTTTTCTATATAAAGCACTGTTCTTTGTTATTAGTTGCCATCCACTCAGCTCTGACTCATAGCATCCTTCTGTACAACACAACAAAATGCTGCCTCCTCCTGTACCATTTTCATGATTAGTGGTATGTATGAGTTCATTGCTATGACTATTGTGTTAGTCTGTCTCATTTTGATGATCTTGTATTGCCCCAAACATGATGTCCTTTTCTAAGGATTGGACTTTCCTTATAAAATGTCCAAAGTAAGCATGACAAAATTTCACCATACTCGATTCTAAGGAATTAAGGTCAGATTTTATCCCCATAAAGTCTATTGGGGATAGGTAGGTATTTTAATGAATATCTGATTGCTTGCATCATTGCTTTATGGTACTTTGCCAGGTCCTCCTGTTAAATACATACTCCTTGTAGAGACAGGTGGCCATGGCTAGCAGCTTGAAGCCAGGTGTAATAACCTTCTGAATTTGGGAGCTCAGTTTTAAACTTGATATTAATCACTCAAAATCTCCTAAAGTGTTATAAAAAGAAGGATTTGATAGCTTTTGACCTACCATAACTTGTAGGCATTTGACTGGAGCAGCTACAACAATTGTGGGCCTGACATGTTACCCATGATTCCTTGAATAGGTATGTGTCTTCTGGTATATGTTGGTCTTCTTTGAACACTTTAAATTCACATTTAAAAGCACATTTAAACCTCCACATCCTCAAAAGAAGTGTCTGTTGAAAGATGCTAGGTAGAGAGAGGAGAGTTCCAAGAGAGAAAAACATTAAAAAATGTAGGAGTAGGAATGGCTAAAAATACACTTGGCCTCCCTCCCAAATTTCCTGAGGGCTATTCCTTTCCTGGGGCTGGAAGGACTTCACATCCTTGCTTTTCCTTTCATCCTTAAAGCCTGGGCTGCAGGAATAAACCACATGTCGGTGAGTCAACAGGCCTGGGAGATCAGTCAGTCAGTCAATCTTAAGAGCATTCTTGGATTTGTGGCTGCCTTGAGGAGGATGCTTAGAGAAATTGAGGATAGGGTAGTTATTAAAAGAGATTAAAGGGTATTAGCTAGTGCCTCAGCAAGTTATAATTAAAAAAAGGGAGTGGAAAGGAAACAGGAGATTAATTTTTCCAGTTGCTGAAATTTCAAGGAGGAGTGAGCTGGTCTGTGAACCATTACTGCTTTATATTAATTCTCCTGTATGGTTAAATCTAACCCAAAGACACGTCTTTCTCAGTTGGAAATGCTCTAGTCAATTTCACTGTATAATACAAGGGGGAGGCAGCCTGAGACCAGTCAGCCACATTAACTTCAGATGGTATTATTCTCTGAAGGATCCTAAATCCTATTCAAAAAATAAATGAACTGTTTCTAGGGCACACCTTTGGCATTAGGAAGAGGAATTATCATGGTGTCCATCTAGGGAAGTTAAGTTCAAGAGTAGTAAAGGAATAGGTACCCCTAGAATGCCTGGCAGAGAAGTGTGTTACTAAGCAGCACTGCTGTATCATGCATTGCAATGATTTAGTCACCTTGCTGTTGGTTAGATCTGCACAAAGAAGATGGGAGGTAGTCTACTCAACGAAGTTTAACAGGATCCCTCTGGCTTCTCAGTCTCAAAAATTTCACCCACTTGAGGATGCAGGGCTAAGATGCTGGAGTAGTCAGACGCGTCCTATGATAATTCTAACAAAGATCCAAAAAACAAATGAATTGATTATATATGACATTCTTAGGAGTCCTGAACATCAAAGAGATGGTTGAGGAATCAGACTGAACAACAAAAAGGGGAAGTAGGTCCAAGTACCTAGGACTGGTCAGTCTTGACCCAGTGGGAGTCTTCATTCTATGGAAATAGCATTGTTGGCTAGCATGGTGAGTGAAGTAGTGGCATTTGGAGAGTGTCTTCCTTGGTGGGAGAGACTAAGTGGTGAAAAGTGCACTCACTCCTTCAGAATCAGTGAAAAGCAGCATTCAGTCATCAAAAGCTAAGTGGCTTGTGTCTATCCTGCCTCATGTTTTAAATCTTTAAAGTATTTCTTTCATGTTAAACCTCTCTCTCTTTTTGCAGTGCTTTCCTGTCCCTTCTCTGCACTGCACCAATCTCCATATACTATGAGGACTGTAAGTAAGGCCCCTTAGCAAGCCCTTAGATATTCTCCCAGACTTGAAAAGGTAATAATTTAACAAGAGGGGAGAAAAATCTACTGACTCCCCTATGGCAGAAATTCAAGCCTTTGCCTAGGTGCAGGCATCAGGGTTCCATGGACCGTGAAAGCATTTCAGGGCAGCATCCACCATCCAGCATGCCCATCATCCTGCAGTACAAGTTGTCTAGTTACTTGCATTTAGGAATGGGGACAAGCTTTACTCACAGGCACTCATGGATGGCTGTCAGCCCACTATGTTTCTTAGTACATGTAACCAGTTACCTATGCCTACACCAATCACCTCTGCCTATGTAGGACTATAGGAGGATCCTGCAACACATAGTTACTTACTAACTACCTGGGCACCTGAGCTGATTACATATAAGAAAATAAATAGATGTTCTAGGTCCACATGCCTTGTAACAGATCTAACCACCTGGTGGCAGGGCACTAGAACCTCTAAGCCAAAGCCAGCCAAATGCCGTTGAGTTGGATGACCAGCCTATCTGGGCATTGTAAGACAAAACAAAAAAGTTAGAACACAGTAAGCAAACATACATAAATACAACTTATTAGACTTGGAAACAATTGTCAATATCAAATCACTTAAAGAGACACAATGTGGTGGCTCCAGAAATCTCCCAAAACAAAAAATTGAGTCCTTTTACACATGAAGAGAATTCCTGAATAGAACACAAAGAATAATATTTACTATTCTTTATGAGATTAGCAAGAAAATAAGGCAAAAGGCAGCAGAGCATGACAAACTGAACAGGCTACAGGAAATCCTCAAGAGACAGCAGCAAGAAATTCAACAGATTGATAATAAAATTATCAAACTAGACAACTCAATAGAAACTCAAAGGAACAGAAATTGAGGCAATGGAATGCAAAATTAATAAAACTGAAGATAAAGCTATTGACAACAAAATATTTGAAGAAACTTAAGATAAATGAATAAAAACTTGAAGAAACACTAAGAGTAATGTGGAACTCTATCAAGAGGAATAATTTATAGATGATTACAGTACAGAAAAGGGGGCAATAACAGAATATACAGAGAGAATTGTTGGAAAATTGTAGACAGAAAACTTAGCTGATATCATGAAAGCTGGGAAGACGTATATCCAAGGTGCTCACTGAACTCCATACAAGGTAGATACCAGGATAAAGACACCAAGACATGTTATAATCAAACCTACCGAACTAAAGATAAGGAGATCATTTTAAAAGTGGCTAGTGAACTCGATGGCACTGAGTTTTAGGGATAAACAAAAGCAATTACAAAGAACAGTCAACAAGGCTAAACTTGGACTACTCAGCAGAAACCATGCAGGCAAGAAGGCAAAGGGATGACACATACAAAGCCTTGAAAGAAAATAATTGTGAACTAAGAGTTACGTATCCAGCAAAACTGGATTTTTTTACAGAAAAATAGAAATTTAGAGAATCTGCAAAAAAACCAAAACAAAACTACAAGAAATACAAATTCCTTTGGTACGAAAATCAGTAATATCAGATAAGAATCCAAGATGAGAATGCAGGACACAGCAAACAGATATCAACCCTGATAGGGAAACAACAAAAGTGAATTAGAGCTAAAACACTGGTAACAGGAAAACAGAGACAGAGACATCAATATGTGAAAGATGACATTATAACATAAAAGTCGGAGTAAGAAAATGTAGTCATAGATCTTTTATATGGAGAGGAAGTCAGGGCCATACAAAGAAATTAGACTGGTTTAAATTTGGAAAATTAGGGGTAAATATTAATGTAGCCACAAAGGAAATTAATAATCCTATGCACCAAAATAAAAAAAAAACAAAAACATGAAGTCTCAGCAAATACAAAACCAACAACAATGAAAAAGATGAAAATACATAAAGAAAAAAGGCTCAGCTCAGAAAATTAAGAACAAAGAAATGGTCAACAGGACACAAAAATGGCATCAAAGTAACTTCCCTAAATTCATACTTATCAATAATATAAATGGATAAAATTCCCCAATAAAGACACAGAGATTAGTCAAAAGGATCAAAAACTTTGTTTGTATGCTGCCTACAAGAGATAAGCATTAGGCTTAAAGACACAAACAAACTAAAATTCAAAGAATTGAAAAAAAATATGCCAAGGAAACAACATTCAGGAATGAGCAGGAGTGGCAATGCTAATTTCTGATAAAATAGACTCAAAGTGAAATCCACCACAGTGAACAAAGATGGATACTATGTAATGATTAAAGAGTCAACACATTAGGAGGACATAACCATATTATTTACACACCCAATGACAGGTCTGCTAAGTATATCAAACAAACTCTAATAACGCTGAAAAGAGAAACAGGCAGCTCCACAATAATAGGAGAATTCAACACATCACTTTTAGTGAAGGAACAGAACATCCAGAGAGAAACTCTGGGAAGATCGAACTCCACAACGAACCAACTTGACCTCAAAAACACATGAGGACAGCCAATTAAGTACACAAACTCACCTTAGAAAAAGTGCTACATATCTCCTTGCTGAATATCACTGGAGTCACCTTTGATGTACTCTCCTTGGGAAGCTATGCACCGACACCAGGGCCTACCCAATTTTGGAACTCTTTCTGGAGGGGCCATCAGAGTTGTTGTATTACTCTTGATGTCATGAGTTGACATCAAAATGTCTTCCTTTCAATATGCTCTTTATCTTCAGGTAAAGAAAAAGTCATTGGGGACCACATTAGGTAAGTAGGGAGGGTGTTCCAATACAGTTATTTATTTACTGGCTAAAAACTATCTCACAGACAACTACAGAGTTGGACAATTAAATTTGCAAACTTGCCACTGTGTGCTTACATTAGCAGCGCTGTCCAAACAACTTAGTGAGGTTTTATAACCTTGGTATATCAGTTTCTCACAGCTATGTTCCTGTTGACACGTGGCGATGTCTTGCTGACTGGCATTCATTATTGTTGTGTATTTTTGTGTGCCGTTGCAAGAATGTTGGAGTTTGAATTAGAGCAATGAACAAACATTAAATTTTTTGTTAAACTTGGCAAGAGTAGAAGTGAAATCAGGTACATGAGAGGTCCAGAGACAGTTTTTGTAGGAAGAAGACTGGATTTTTATGTCCCAGGATATCTGATGCAAAACTTTTCTACCCTTGGATATTTGCAGAAGCCTAGCTTTGTGACTGTGTTGTTAGGTGCTGCTGAGTTGGTTCCGACTTATGGTGACCCTGTGTGCATCAGTGAGGCTAGAATACAGAGAAGGCATTTGCTCTAGCTCTGTCTAATTTTTGGACTTCTCTAACTAATCAACACAATGTCAGCATACTCGTTAGCCCGAGGGGGTTCACACCTTGGATAAAGGCATCCCTCCGCTTGGGCAGAGGTTAGCAGCTGACTGCATTTACCTTTTGTACAACCCAGGGACTCCAGTTCACGTATGCCGGTCCTGCCCAGTCCTCTGCCATCCTCGCATTCGTTGTAGCTGTGCCCATGGTTGCAGCCATTATGCCAATCTGTCTTGTTGAGGATTTTCCTCCTTTTTGCTGACCCTCTACTTTACCAAGCATGATATCCTTCTCCAGGGACTGATCCTGCCTAATAACATGTCCAAAGTATGTAAGATGTGGTTATGATTGTTACTCTGATTGCAATATTATTATTTTAAAAGACTAGACAATAAAGCTTTTGATGTTATGTGGAGAAAATACAAAAAAGTAGCCACATTTTTTTTTTTATCACAATGCTCTGTGTATGATTCCCCTGTTACAGTCTCCACTGGCTCCGATTTCCCCAATTTCCCACTCTCCAGCTCTCCAAACTCCCTTACATGCTCCCCTCCACCTGCCTTTCCCTGCTTAGCTCTCTCCTCCCCCACAGCTGAGCCTGTTTTGAGGTTCTTCTTTTCACTGAGTAGGCCCTAGACCAGCTCCTACTTTCCTTATTCAAGAAGTCTTGTGTCCCTCGTTAAACTCACTGCCATCAAGTTAATTCCAACACATACTGTTCCCCATTGGATTCCTGAAATATTACCTCACAATGTTCTCCTAGTTCAACCTTCATTCATTCAATCAAGATACTCTATTTGCCTAGGAAAAAAGTTAGCTACATACCGATGTGTACATAAGACAAACTTCTGACTAACTGATTGTCCTTTTCATTCTTAAATCCATATACTCAGATCTACCAAAACTTAGTGTATTTTCATAATGATTTCTTCACTTTTAGCAGGTAAGAAGAAATACAGGCAAAAATAATAGAGTAAGAAAGTGGCAGCTATCAGTCCCAAGAAGGGGAAAAAAAGGAAAAACAACATCAACGGCAACAAAACGGACGTAAGAAATTCATAGCAGTCTGAAATCAAATTGGATAAAAACACACAATAATTCCTGTGTCAAGACTGGCTCAGATACCACTCTGTGCCAGTAAGTCAACCACTGATTTTCATGAGAGGTGATCAAAAGACCAGGAAATCACCAGAATTAGATTCAGTCTCCTTGGCTTAGGTGAGGGTATGTTCCCAGTAAGGAAGTTAATTTTTTGAGCTATGAATTGAGGTAGGTAGGTAAATAATGTATAAAAAAACCCAAGTCAAACCACGTGTCACTGAGTTGATTGTGACTCATAGTGAGTGACTCTGTGGGTGTCAAAGTACAACTGTGCTCCCTAGGGATTTCAGTGGCTGATTTTTCAGAAGTAGATCACGAGGCCTTCCTTCTAAGATTGGGGCAGACTCAAACCTCCAACTCTCAGTTAGCAGTTGGCTGCATTTACCTTTTGTATGACCCAGGGACTCCAGTTTATGTGTGCTAACCCTTTAATTCCTCTGTGGTATAGGTGGTATAGGTGTTACTATTCTCGTAGTAGAGAAGAGAAAACTGAAGTTTGGAGAATGAATGAAAGTTAAGTCAGTTGATATGGGAATGACATGTCTGCCTGTATCTCCTTTCTCGCCAGTGAATTTCCTGTGTGTCTCCTTCATTGTGATCGGATCCTTTCTCACCTCTTCTTTGCTCATGTATTTCCACTGCTCAGAGCAGCACCTCTTTATCTCCACATGTCCTAATTTATTCTCTATTTTGAGGTCTAGCTCAAGAGGACTTCTTATCCACCTCACATACCTTTCTTCTTGCTCCAATTTCCATAGCACTTGAGGCAACCCTGCCTGTGTAACTCAGTAATTGTTCCCTCTCAGCTTGCCACATTTATTATTATGCCTTATTCTGTACAATGCCGTGATTGTCTTCCCCTCTTCATCTAAAGTGTTCCTTAGGTCAGGGACTGTATTCTCTCTTTCTTCTGTTTTCCCAGTACCATGTAAGACACTTATTTACCCTTGTAAATTATTGATTGTTTAGAATGCCAAAAGGCAACTCTCGACAGCCGTTCTGCACCTGTGCATTTTTTACTAGCTGGTGCTCAACTGTGTCCTAGTCAGTAAAGCGCAAACCCCTGATGGCTTAAAGAATGCCTGCGACAGTTTAAGAATTTTTTCTTCACTCCTCACTGGCTCTGCCTGTGGCGTGCCTTGCGACCTTGATATCTAACCCCTCCCCAAGCAGAGGGACACCTTTACCCAAGGTGTGAACCCCTCAGGCTAGCGAGTGTCTTGGACATTGCATTGATTAGTTAGTGAAGTCCAAAAATTAGGCAGAGCTAGAACGAATGTCTCTCTGTGCTCTAGCCTCACTGCTAGCCATCTCTCCTATCTCTGCTCTTTGTAGCTGCACCCATAGATTCTTCTGTCTCCTTTCTCCTTTCTTCCCCTTCCTCTTTCCCTTTCAGTCTGTAGCAAGTTCTACTGCCTGCATCTCCCTCCACTCCCAGAAGTCACTGTCCTTTGCTGGCACAGACCCTTTACTCCCTTCCATTCTCTGCTGGTAAGGTTACTTCATCAAGCGAAAGCTCATTAAAGGAAAAGGCAGAGAGGCTATTCAGTATCCTGACCCCAGGTATTGTAGCCAAAAGAGCCCTTTACCTTTTATGTTTCAACCTGAATAGGTGGATGACTCAGTAGTGGAAGGATTTGTAGCTGACACTCAATAGAAGCTGCTCTCAAATTTTGACAAATCCCGTCTTGAGCCCAGAAGAGAAACAGATATTGATCCTAAGTGTACCTAATTCATCTCTGCACTTGTAATCCCAAAAGAAAATGCCTTCTATGACCAGAGGGCAGTCAATATTTTTTCCATCTTGTAAAATAAATAGCAGTTATTTTGGTGTGTCTTCACAAGTCCAGGGTACCAGGAGTAAACAAAGAGTTGATTTTTCCGTTTTCTGCAGTCGTGTTCTAATAACTATGGGGTCTCTTGTTTAGACTAATTGAAACCACATCAAATAATTTGGACTGATGATCATCCAGAGGCAGCTGTATCATATCTTGGCTACATTAACAAGGAGGCCTCACTGCCCAGGCTGGGAAGAGATACGTCTGCAGAGACTTAGCTAGAGACGTACAATAAATTGCAAGTGAATTCATTTCAGGGGACTCTGTCTGACTTCTTTAGTATTTCGGTTTTAGCCACACAAGGGAGGTGTTCGTACCAGCCAGGGGTCTACTTACAAACTTGGTTTTATTTATTGTCCTCCCTCTCCTTTACCTGAGAGACCAGAGTTAGTTATGGAGGGACTTCCAGAGAGTCAGCAGGTCAGGCTAGATAGAGAACTGTTCTGTTTCTACAATCATTCTGTATATTCTCAACCCAGATGGAAGGTCACAAGTTGTCAGAAATACTGAAAAACTGATTTGTGTCTGTATTGATCCAAGCCCCACATCATTTCCCAACCACCCCAGATCTAGTCCAACAAGCAAGCACAGACTCGCCTTGAAATGATGCATATCAAACACTGTGCCTACATGTGGGCAAACTATCTGCTCAGTTCCAGTTTCCTCTACACATTAATAATTATTTCAGTTATTGTATCTGACTAGTTCACTCATATAAACCAACATACTAACTTCTTGAACATTAAGAAAAAAGATCAGAAATCAGTACTGAGTTAGCCAAGTCTTTAAAGGGATATTAGTTTCAAATCAGAAATCGTTTGATTCTGGCAATGTAGGAGAACCATCTGGTCTCCCCCTTACCCCCCAATTTCTATGTCCTATCAGAATTTTTATTTGGGTTGTGTGTTTACCCACAAAGTAAATTCTTATTTTCTCCTACTCTGTCAGGTCCACTGAGTTTCAGACAGACAGATTACCCAGCACAGCTAGCCGATGTCTGGGAATTGCGTACGCAGGTTTCCCTGGCTAGCAGGAGCAGGTGATGCCCCCTTCTTCTGTGAATAACGGCCTCTCCCACTTAAGCCATTGGCTGCTGCTGGAATGCTTTAGGTACCATCACTTTATGTTAAACTGATGTCCTAGCTAGTTTTCCCAAGCTTGTTGTCTGTAGGCCTGTAGATGCTGTAGCTTTCAAGGTGAAGAAAGTTCGAGTTTCAAAGTTCACACTGTCCATCAATACAGAGATGAGCAGAGAATATATTGGGCAACACTGACCAAGATTTTTTGTAAAGTTCTAAACCCTCTACCTAACATGTGAATTTGTGACTAATTCTCATCATTATTTGGAATATAAAAGCCAAAAAGGTCATTGATGTGAACAGGCAAGTGACATGATTGCATGAAACAATATAATTTGATGAGAAGTTAGAAGCCCTAAAAAACTATTCTTAGACTTGGCCCCAAAGTAACTCTGTGTCCTTGGTTAAGTCACTTAATATTTCCAGGTTTCAGTGTCTTCATTGTTAAATAAGGGGGTTGAGATTAGATGGCCTCTTAAGCCCCTCGGTGCTTTAATTCTGTGAATTTGTATCTCAAAGGCATGTAAATAAGCCATTTGGGAAGATTTACATTGTTTTCTTTATAACTGGAATGCAGAAATAGAGATATTGGGCTTATCTCAGCATGGTTAAAACTCAAGAAATATCAAGCTTCTGTTGTGAATTTCCTTAGTGGATCAAAGCATTTATTACCAAAGTTCTTCTTCAGTGCTTTTCATTCTCCAGGGTACCAGGGATTGGGGGTGGGGGGTGGGGGTAAGTAGTGCATATTGGTCAAACTAACACTCTCTTGAAGCAAATTTTCTGTGTCACTGCATTTCAAACACAGCTAACACAGTGACACATTACGTGCATCTGTTCATGATCATAGATTCTTATGTTAAAAAGCAGAAACCTTAACACTTCAGGGGTGGCCTCATCTAGTCCCTTCTTTTACAGATGAGACTATATAGGATCCCACTGAAGAGAAGTTGCCTAAAGCCACCCAAGTATCTTAAACATTTTGAGATTCAAATGACTCCACTGCTACACATTTCATGCTGTTTTTGCTTCCTCTACAACTCCACATGACTATGTAAACATTCTGGAAATCATGGTGGCATAGTGGGTTAAGTGCTACATCTGTTAAGCAAAACGTTAGCCATTCAAATCCACCAGTGCTCCTAGGAAATTCTATGGGGCAGTTCTACGTTGTTCTATAGGTCACTGAATTGGAATCAGCTTGACTGTAGTGTGTTTGTGTTTTTCGGTTTCTGTACACATTCATGTTTTTGGGGTAAAAAAGAAACACATCTTCATTGGTTTTATGTATACACCTGTCATGTACGCACATGAATAACTAATGCATTCTTAAGACTCATGCAGAATTATTAAAGATCTTTCAAAGACACCTCAGTCTCTCTAGAACACTGGTCTAGCCAATCAACACTTCACTTGTGAATTACCTACATTTACATAGTATACCTAGATCTAAACCTGATACTCTGATTATTTTCGGAGTTAAATCCATAGTATGAAAGTTTTAGTTCTCAGTGTATGTATGTTGCTTCTCTCATATGAAACGGCTATTTACCCAACTTCTATCTCTTTGCTACTATCATATCCAGTCTCTGCTTGAAAATGCCAAAAGGTGTAGTCTACCACTGCCTGAAATAGCCAAATCCACTGTAAGAATGCTGTTCTTGGTTTTGATCTTATGTTTAATTCCCAGTGGCTCGCACTCATCTTTCCTAGTTTGCCCCTTCTCCCTTGTGTAGAGCCAGCCACACTGTGACACCTCTTATCTATCTGAAGACAACTATCACCACCCTCCAGTTTTCCTGTAATCAAGCTCAGCTTTCCTGTTCTATTCTTTCTTTCATTCCTCACGTCGTGTTTCACCTCCTCTGGGTATTTCTCACTGTCTCCGTGAAGACATTCTGCCCCAAATGGAACACAATTCCCTAGATGTTCTGTGATCAGTGCAGAGTACAGGGAGCTGCTACTCACCATGAGCAGGACACCGCCTTTCCATTAGGTACAGAGACTCATCAGTTTTCACTTATTTCTTTATTAAGGGGTGATGAGTTTGCTCTAGCCTTTCCTTGGTTTCTCAGCAGAAGGCAGACACAGGAGCAACAGGCTTGATTTCAAGAATCTCTTTCTTGCTAGAACACGGAAGACCTTGTCAATATCTTTTTTAGGTGCATTTTATCCAACCGATATTCCAATAGACAGCCATTAGCACCTCACCTTAGGCTTCAGAATCACATTTGGAGGAATTTACTTTGACGGATCACATCTCACAGTGGTCATCTGGTTCTACGAATCCAATCCTATGTTTCAAAAGCTCATTTCCTATCAGTGATGATGTGTGTGCCCCTTGCTCACACTGATTTGCAAAGAGCAGGATGGAAATGAGTTATTTGATTTTCTAGGAGGATTGTCTAAAGGAAAGAATAAATTTTCTCCCTCAACTCTCCCCCACCCCGCTAAGAGCCAGCCACTGAAGGTAAAAGATGTCATGCCTCCTAAGGAACCTCATGAAAGCAAATTGTCACCCATTGACACACTGAGATGGGAAGTTGGACAGTGCACTTCCCAGGTCCGAGCAATATGGATGTTTTTCTTTCTAGGAATGCATCTGATTGGTAAGTTTATTGTCCTATAGATTGGAATGTGGTGATCAGTCAGATAAAACTATCACAGGTGGAATAACTTTGATTCTTACAATAAGTTATGGAATATTCTCGTTAGAACACCAAAGAAAGATAAAAAAATAAACTAAGCAGAGGAGATTCAATGATGTCATTCTCTTCTGTAGGAAGAATAGTAACATAAGGGAAAGAGCTGAATAGGCCAAAGAAAAGGATCCATTTGATGACAAGAACAACAGATTTCTCAAGAAAATATGTGACCAGAAAGAAACAGTGCATTGTTTAAGACACCTGTAGTTAATTATGGCAGCTAAAGACATTAAAATCAGTTTCTTTGCTCATATATCTTCATAGACTGTTTGGCAATATTAAATGACAAAGGCTTAATAATCCAAAGTACTGAGTTAGCAAATGTTTTCTAATTTTAATAACTTCTTGTTGTAATTACCAAGTCTTAGAGTGAAATGATTTAATTAGAAAGTAATCAAGAAGTGTCTACTGTTAATTGAAGGAATTACAAAAGATCTACATTTTTAATATATTTCTGGGGTAATAAAATTAGAGTTTACCGTAATTATTTTTAACCACCCTGATGAAAAAGTTTTGGTGCATGAACAAAATATTTGATAAACCTGAGAGCTGCACCCATCACTTAAAATATTGTGGGATTATAAAATCTCATCCCCTTTGATTGGGAAATGATAATAATAGCTAATGTTTATTGAGAATTTATTGTTTGCAAAAAGAAGTATTTCTGGGAGAGGACCACATGTGTTATATTTACCAATGTGTACGCTATGTGTGTTATGTTTCTATTGTTAGCTACCATGAGGTCAATTCCTGAGTCAGAGAGACTTCATGCAGAAGGGAATGAAGTGTTGTCTGATCTTGAGTCATTCCTGTGGCTAGTTGCAACTGAAATGTCATTATCCCTAAAGTTTTCTTTGACTGGTTTTCAGAAGTAGATCACCAGGACTTTCTACCTAGTCCATCTTAGTCTATAAGTGCTTCTAAAACCTGTTCTACACGCAAATAGGCAAACCTCAACTGACCCATAGCTGATAACTGCCTTTCAGTGCATTTGTTGTTGTTAGGTGCCATCAAGCTGGTTCTGACTCCTAGAAACCTTATGTACAACAGAATGAAATGTTACCTGGTCCCCTACTATCCTCATAATCATTGTTATGTTTGTGCTCATTGTTGTAGCCACTCTACCAATCCTTCTCTTTGAAGGTCTCCCTCTTTTTCACTGACCGTCTATTTTATCAAGTATGATGTCTTCCAAGAGCCAGTTCCTCCTGATATGTCCTAAGTAAAAGAGACAGAGTTTCATCATTCGGCCTCCTAATGAGCAATCTGGCTGCACTTTTTCCAAGACAGATTTGTTTGTTCTTCCGGAAGTCCATGATATATCCAATATTCTTTGCTAACACCTAATGAAAAGGCATCAGTTCTTTTCTGTCACCCTTCCTCCTTGTCCAGCTTTCATGTGTCTAGGAGGCAACTGAAGGTACCACAGCTTAGGTCAAGCACACCTTCGTTCTCAAAGCAGTGTCTTTGCTTTTTAACATCTTTAAAAGTCTTTGTAATATATTTGCCCAATGTAATGCGTCATTTGATTTCTTGACTGCCACTTCCATGGGTGTTGATTGTGGATCCAAGTAACACGAAAACCTTGACAACTTCAGTCTTTCCTCTGCTTATCATGATACTGCTTATTGTTCTGGTTGTCAGCATTTTTGTTTCTTTATGTCAAGATGTAATCCGTACTGAGGCTGTAGTCTTTGATCTTCATCAGTAACTGCTTCAAGTTTTTTTTTTTTTTAATTTTCAGCAACCATGGTTGTGTTGTCTGTACATCCAATGATATTACTGAATCTTTCTCCAATTCTGATGATGTGTTATTCAAGAAGTCCAGCTTCTTGTATTATTTGCTCAGCATACAGCTTGAATAACTATGAGGACTACTAATAAAGTTTGCAAAATCATCCTAGAAAAAGTGCTACATATCTCATTGCTGAATCCTACTATGGTCACCTTCAGAGTACTCCCTTTGGGAAGTTATTTACCAAAGCCAGCACCTAGTCCACCCTTCAAAGCAGTTTTGCATCTCTTTTTCTGGAATGGCCATCAGAGCTGTCTTCTTCTTATTCTTGATGTCCTGAATGTCATCAAAATATCTTCCTTTCAATATTTCCTTTATCTTTTGGTAAAGAAAAAGGTGACTGGGGGCCAGATCAGGGGAGTAGGAAGGGTGTTCCAAAGCAGTTACCTGTTTACTGGCTAAAAACTCCCTCACAGACAACTAGACAATTAAGTACATGAACTCGCCACTATGCCACTACGTGCAATGACCATTCCAGAAAGAATTCCGAAATTGTTTTGAAGTTTTGACTAGGCATTAGTGTCAGTGCATCGCTTCCCAAAGGGAATACTTTGATGGTGACTGTAGTGATGCTCAGCAGTGAGGTATGTAGCACTTAGAACAATTAAGTTCATGGACTTAATTGACAGATGTATGATGAAAGGATACAGCATTGACTCACAACTTTCTTGACTTTAAACCTTGCAGTTTCCCCTTGTTCTGTTCAAATGACTACCTCTTGGTCTAAGTATAGGTTCTTCACAAGCACAGCTAAGTGTGTTGGAGTTCCTATTCTTCATAATGTTTTCCATAATTTGTTATAATCCACACAGTAGAATGTCTTTGCACAGTCATAAAACACAGGTAAACATTTTTCTGGTATTTTTATGCTGTCAGCCAAGATCCATCTGAGTTCAGTGATGATATTCCTGTTTTCATGTTCTCTTCTGAATCAGGATTAAATTTCTGGCAGATCTCTGTCAATTTACTGCTGCAACTACAAAAATGATCTTCAGCATAATTTTACCTATGTGCGATATCAATGATAGTGTTCAATGATTTCTGCATTCTGTTGGATTGCCTTTCTTTTCAGTGGGTATGTAGAATGAGATAAAATCTTTGTAATACACCTTCAAGCTTACTAAGGCAGCTGTTGTACATAAAACACAATTTTGAAACATTCTCAATAAAATTGCTAAAATTATACCCCCTTATAACTAAGTCCAAAGTGGACTGATAGGTGTTTTGAAAGCAGAACATTTTCAGCTCTCACCAAGAGTGATGCAGTATAATCTTTTTTATTTTTTATTATTATACTGCAGATGAAGTTTCACAGAACAAACTAACTTCTCATTAAACAATTAGCACATGTATTGTTATGTGACATTTGTTACCAACCCCATGAAATGTCAACAATCTCCTTTCTCAATCTTGGATTCTCAATTATCAACTTTCTTGTCCCTTCCCTGCCTTCCAGTCCTTGCCTCTGGGCTGGTGTGCTACTTTAGTAATGTTTTGTTTTATGAGCTTGTCTAATGGCTCAGGGATCAACCTCAGTAATGACTTCATTACTGTACTGCACTAAAAGGGTGCCCAGGGGCTATACTCTTGGGATTTCTCTAGTCTCAATCAGACCAGTAATTCTGTTTTTTTTTTTTTTGAGTCAGAATTTTGTTTTGCAATCCCAGTCATGGTGGTGAGTGATGGTAACTGGGCACCATCTAGTTGTGCTGGAATCAGTCTGGTGGAAAATGTGGTCGTTGTGGCCCATTGGTCATATGCACTAATCTTTTCTTCATGTCTTTGGTTTTCTTCATTCTCCCCAATGTGACATAATCTTACTGTTTTGAGAAAAGTAGGGAATATAAGATTCACCTGAAGTACATTAGAGTCATAATATTTCTTCACATCTGAATTTTCCAAGAAAAGAAGAAATAATTCTGAACAAGTTTGGAACAATTTGATGACTATTTGTAAGGGTAGTGGGTTCAACTAACAACACATAAATAATATGAATGAATTTTAAAAGGAATGTGCAGATGTATATGCTTCTGTATTTTACATGAGAAACATGAAGAGAATAGAGAGGATGAGCACACTCATGTTTATCAAGTCCCACTCACCAAAAACTATGTGTCTTTATTTTTGTAACTTAAAGGGATTATACTGAGCTCATTGTGAAAGCCTTGGCCTTCTTACTCTAGTTGTATGAGTGTCTCCAATGAGTTAGTTATCCATTTAAGAACTGCTTTCTTGCCTGTTGCTGAGACAGTGGCAGCAGTCAAAAAAGATGTTAACTGGCAGATGAATATGGTGATGGAAGTTTTGAGCATCACAATGATGCGATTCTCCATGGAACAACGTAATTTTCTGAAGCTGATCAGATTCTTAGAAGCTAGTTTAGCTCCGGACTGCCCAAAGATAGACAAATCATCTGCCAAGAATCAAACTAGAGCTGTAAAAAATAAGTATTCTCCTCTCCCAAGCATTATTCTGTCTTTTCCTCACTGCCAATACTCAGTCTCCTCATTTACCCCAAATCAATGCATATGGCATTTTCCTATCACTAAATTTACCTGTTTGGAGGAGCCTGAATGTATGACTCTCTCTGTATTGCTGCTTTTTTCTACTGAATTATAAATATCTTAAAAATGCTGCTAATTGAGAAATTAGTTTCTGGTTGATAACACCAGAAACTCTACCTTTTTTTTTAGATTTGTCCTTTCCTTATCAGTATTTGAGATGAAATGTAATTCATTTATTTTTAACCATTATAATATTTTATTAATGCATTTATAGCTAACTACTGCTTTCTAATTTTCCTCTAAATACTTCTTTCTAAATAGTTGGTGATTTTCTTCTTAATCCATTAGTTATTTAGCAAAAATTAAAATGATTCAACTTTTTTCTTTTTACTTTCTTGCTCCTATTAATTTCTAATTTAATGGCATTGTGCTTAGTGAACATAGTTTTTATGACATAGAGTATTTGATACTGGTAGAATCTTGCTTTGTTATTACTTCATTCATATACAAAATTAAAAATGTTTTATATGTACATGAAAACATCACATAGTTTTTCTTTTTTCAAAGCAGAGTTCTACAAAAGCCCAAATGTCCATTAGATCAATATTTTTGTTTTATTGCTCAAAACATCCCTACTGGTAAAAATTAATTGTCTTTTTAATGTGTCAGTCCCTGACAGATGCATCTTACAATTTCCACTGTAATTACATATTGGTCATTTATTCTGAAAATTCTGTCAGTTTTAGGACTGAATATTGATCAACTCTCCCCTCTATTGTGTTACCTTTAAAATTTGTTAAGTTTCTAAAATGAACTTTAAATTTATTATAATCCATAGTTAATTTTGCTGTTGGTTCTGAATGAGTTATTTATTGGTATTTATATCCATTTCTGTACTTACCGTTGTGTCCTTACCTCCAAGTACATGTTCATTTTGCTGAAGTAGATACCTTAGTAATTTTTATGTTGAGTGTCCATGGGTAATAAACTCGATTAGTAGTTATATAATTGAAACTATCTTCTCAAGAAAATTGCTGGATAACTTTGTCTATATTATCCTGTCCACCTTTTTCCTTTCATAATCTCTTTGCCTCTCGTCCCTGTCATTTCACTTTATCTGTTTTTACCAAGACTGGTAAAGACCTCCAAGGCCAAATTCCATGTCTTAGTCTTCATCTTTCTTGATTTAAGAATAGTCTGTGACACAATTTACCACTTCTTTGAAATGCATTCCACATTTGACTTTTGTAACATTGCTCTATTTTGATACCCTCTCATCTCACTAGTCCGCTACACAGGCTCCTTCTTATCTATCTAACCTACAGTAGCCCATGCCTCAGGGTTCAGTCCTCAGACTTGATCTTTTCTCTGTTTTTTTCATACCTGAAACATGGCTTTAATTAATATTTGGATGAAGACATGAATCACCTATTCCAAAATTTCCCCTGAATTTCAGATTCCTGTGTCCAACTATTATGTCTTCATTTGAGTATTTTATTAGATACCTCTTACATAAATACATTTTGATTTTTATCTACAAACCTGTGTCTACTGAGGTTTTCCCCATCTCAATAAATGACAACCCATTCTACCAACTCCTCTAGTCAAAAACTTCAGCCTTATTTTTACTTCTCCTTCTTCTCTTCCTTTTCCTCTTCCTGAGTCCTCCAACTTGGGTTCATTTTTTTCAGACATATCAGATACTTCTCAATTGCTTTAGGAATTTAATAAAATGCCATATCTTAAGAAAGGTCCCCATCCTAGGTATCCATCAATGGGTGAGCGGGTAAACAAATGACAGCATGTGCACACAATGCGACACTACACAATAATAAAGAATAACAATGAATTGGTGAAATATCTAATAACATAGAGGAATCCAAAAGGCATTATGAGAAGTGAGATTAGTAAGTAGCAAAAGGAGAAATATTGTATGAGACTAGTGTTATAAGAACTCACAAAAAGGTTTAAACACAGAAGAAAACATTCTTTGATGGATATCAGAATAGGTAGGGAGGAAGGGATATTCGTTAACTAGTAGCTGACAAACTATTTTAGGTGGTGGGAAAGATAACACACAACATAGGAGAAGTCAGTACAACCAGATTAAACCAAAAGCTAAGGAGTTTCCCAAATATAATCAAATACTTTGAGATATAGAACAGCAGGGACATGGGTCTGGGGGCTGTGATTCCAAGAAACATCTAAGTCAACTGGCATAACAAAGTTTATTAAGAAAATATTCTGCATCCCACTTTGGTGAGTAGCTTCTGGGGTCTTAAAAGCTAACAAGTGACCATCTAAGAAACATCAGTTGGTCCCAATCTACTTGGAATAAGGGAGAATGAAGAACACCAAAGACAGAAACATGCAAGCCAAAGAGACAGAAAGGGCTGCATAAACCAGAGACTACATAATCATGAGACCAGAAGAACTACATAGTACCCAGTTACCACCAATGACAGAGTCCATGACATTGCAAGAGAAAAACAGAGTTTAGAACTAAAGCTATAGTAGAAAGGCCAGACTTGAAGGTCTAATTAACTCAAACTGTAAACTTCTACTTAAAGAACACTAAAATATACCAAAAAGAAGGGACTCTCCTTAATATCTTTCATAATTGACATCTTCTCATCATCACTCTTTATCCCTCATCCTGCTTTTCCTTTTAATATTATTTTTAATTGTGCTTTAAATTAAGATCTTTAATTCAAGTCAGTTTGTTTTTCAAACACACACACACACACACACACACACACACACACACACACATTATTATGTGACCCTGCTTGCTCTCCCTACACTGTGACAGCAGACTCCTCCTTTCCATTTTGTAATTTCTGTGTCCATTCAATAAGTTCTTGTCCCCATCTACTTTCTTATCTCACCTCTGAACTGGAGCTGTCCAATTAATTTCCTGGGTCTACTTAAGTCAAGAAGCAGTCTTTACCAGTATCATTTCATGTCTTATAAACACACAAACGCACACACACACACACAAGGCCACTACTGTCTGTCAATTCTGACTCTTAGTAACCCTGTAGAGTTTCCTATAGAGTTTCCAAGGAGCACCTGGTGGATTTGAACTGCTGACTTTTTGATTGGCAAACAGTAAGCAAGTTTCACATTTGTCTGAAGAGTCAGCTTTGGGAATGGTTTCAGTTCTGGGCTAACAGAGTGTGGGGACCATGTCTGTCAAAACATCAAGTCTGATCTTTTTGCTAGAGTTTGAGTTCTGCACCCTACAGTCTTCTACCTCTATCATGGATTCTCTGTTGAGTTCTCTGTCAAGACACACCATCGGTGGTAGTTCAGCGCCGTTACTTCTTCTGGTCTCATGCTGATATAGTCTTTGGGTTATCTCACCCTTTATGTCTCCTGAGCTCATGTTTTCTTTGTATCTGATATTATCTGATTTTTCTTTTTCTTTTTACAGTTCTTTTTATTGTGATTAAGTAACAGTTTACAATCCAAGTCGGTTTTCCATATAAAACCCCAAGCACCCATTTCTTTGCAATTTTATTTGCTCTTCTCACGCTGTGACAGCACACTCTTCCTGTTTTTTCTTTTTGATAGTACTTATAGCCTCATGACATATTATTTATTTATTATTCCAACTATACAGTAAGTTGCATGAGAAAAGAGGGTTTGCACACTTGTTCAACCTGTATGGTGTGCAAATTATCCAAGAAGCTGGATGACATGAAGAAGAATGCAACATCAGACTTGGAGGAATACCCATTAATAACCTGTGTTATGCAGATGATGCAATCTTGCCATGTTGAATGTGAAAAGGACTTGAAGCACTTACTGATGAAAATCAAATGCTACAGCTTTCAGTATGGATTAGATTTCAACATAAAGAAAACAAAAATCCTCACAGCTAGACTAACAAGCAATATCATAATAAATCGAAAAAAATATTGACATTGTCACAGATTTTATTTTACTTGGATTCACAATCAATGTATATGGAAGGAGCAGTCATAGGATCAACCAATGCAGTGAAGTGGACAAATCTGCTGCAAAAGGGGTCTTTCAGTTTGAAGTCTAATGTAAACCTGGTTCAAGCCATGTGTTTTCTATTGTCTGCTATGCCTGCAAAAGCTGGACAATGAATAAAGTAGACTGAAGAACTGATACCATTGTGATACCATGGACTGCTAATATGTCTTGGAAGAAACAGTCAGAGTGCTCCTTAGAAGTAAGGAAGGCAAGACTTTGTTTTGCATACTTTGGACATATTATCAAGAGACACTAGTCCCTAGAAAGTGACATAATGCTTGGTAAGACAGAGGGTCAGTGAAAAAGAGGAAGACCCTGAATGAAGTAGAATAACACGATGGCTGAAACAATGGGTTCAAACATAACAGTGATTATATGGAGGATGCACGACAGGGTAGTGTTTCATCATATATGGTCATTGCGCGTTGGAACCATCTCAACAGCAAGTTACAACAACTATGATTGCATTTAAAAAACTAAATTTTCATATTTAAGATTTCTGATTTATTTTTTTGTCTTGACGATTGCTTCATTCCTATCTAATTTTGATTCAGGTTTCTATTTTATTTTATTTATTTATTTCCTAGTGGTTAATACATCTTCATTTGTTTGGGAAGGGGAAGCATCTTAAACATTTAGCTAAAAGTCTTTTGAGTATTGTTCCATAAATCATCCTTCACTAAGCATGAAGCCACATTACATTTTTTATTAAGAACCTTGGAAGTTGTTTAGACTCCTTGAGCAGAACATCTAGGGTCTGTTAAAGGTTGCAGACAATGTAAGACAATAGTACTCCCTCCACTTTAAATATTGAAATCTATGTTGAAGGTAAATGGAGAAATCCTTGGGTTAGGTTAAGTTTGCCAAGCCAAGCCAAGTGCTGTCGAGGTAGTGGTCCATGACAGATACGAGAAAATTAAAGAAAAGGTATTACCTTAACTTCCTCCTCCAAACCAAGAATAGAAACAGCATAAAAACATGTTTCGATTTGTGAGTAATTTTCTTTTCCCTCCTAGAGCATCACTGAGATCTGTCTGCTCAGCTCTAAAGTGGTATCTGTTTGTAAGGTGGTTGGAATCCATTGTCTACTTCAGAGTCTGGGGCGACATGGGTATCAGGGAGTCCCCATGAGTTGTCCATATTATCAGGCCTCAGTATGTTCCTCTAAGGGTTAGAGGAGACTAAAAGGCTAAAAGAAAGGGAATTGGCAGACATTAGCAGAAATCTTCATGTATCAAATTTTTATTTTGCTAACTTTCTTTGATTATATTGAAATTCTTGATGTGTTTTGCTATTTTTTTCCTGGTCTAATTTTGCATGTTTCCTTTAAAAAATTGTGACTCCTAGCAAGGGTGGAAGGCAGGCATTTTTGCATCAGTGTCCTCATAAATTTTGCAGCAAAATCCTTGCTAAGTGTTTTACCTTGTTTCCAAAACATATTAGCACATAGAATCAATTTTTAGAGTTATGAAAACCCAAACCCATTGTTGTTGAGTCAATTCTGACTTAGTTAATTCTGTTTCATAATGATCCTGTAGGACAGAATAGAATCAACAGAGAGTTTCAAGCCTATAAATATGGAAACAGATTACATATCTTTCTCCCAGGGAGAAAGGTTTGAACCATTTGCCTTTTGGCTTGTAGGCCAGCACTTTAAACATTACACCCTTTAGTAACATCCCTGAAAAATATATATCAATAAATATCAGGACCTTAATCATCCTCTGTATTCATAGCCTCTACCATGGCACCTAGCCCATAGTTTGTGTGTCATATGGATAAATTATGATTAAAGTGCAGGTCTAAATATAGTTGGAATCTGGTTTCCTGCAGACTGGGTTTAGAATAATGCCATTCTTACATGTGTAAGGTATGACTATTTGACAACAGTCGACGAAAAAGAGAATACAATAACCCTCTTGTCAATAGCAAGAATGTGTCAATAATGGAAAAACTTTCTGTGCAGCCTGTCTTGGGAACAGCAAAGCAGACAATGCCCATTATCCATGTGTCATTTCCTGGTTGAGGACATAAAAAAAGATCAAGGCAAAACCCAGTGCATCTTTAAATTAGTGGCACAAATCGATGCCCATATTTCTCAGTGTCATGTTTCATTATGTTGAACTATTTATGTCATCGTAACCCAAGACATCTTAATGCAACCTGACATTCAGGTTATGTAGCATTAAAAAAAATAAGCAGCCACTGCATTTTATTAATGGGCTAGAAAACATTTCAGGTCTGTTTTTCTATTCAGTAAAGGGTCATCTCATGTTGGCTGGGTATAGTTCTATAAGGTTGTAAGGTCAGAGAGCTTAAATTTAAGTCTGTCATCAACTTTCCTTTAGCTTTCTATTTCTGATAGACATTTCAAGATTAGTTTCAGGTTGGTCAAACAAATCTTCATAATAGAGTTTAGAGATGACCACTTAAATTGGGACAACTCTACTTAATATTCTAAGAGAAAATGTCATTCATCTTTTAAGATTCTATTTAAATGCCACTACCTCTTTTATGCTTTTTTTTCTCTTGCCATTTAATTTTCTTCTTTGTTCTCTGAATTTGCTTGGTAAGTCACCCTTGCTTTTATTGCATAAATTTGCATCCTCAGTGGTTAAGAGCTTGGCTGCTAAACGATAGGCTAACAATTTGATTACACTAGCCATCCCTTGGAAAGTCAATGGGGGAAAGTTCTACTCTATCTTACAGGGTCAGTATGAACTAGAATTGACTCAGTATCAATGGATTAATGATATTAGAGATTGCTAAGTGCATATTTTGACTCTATTAAACCTCTTAAATTTCTTCAGAACAGGGACTGATATTGTAACTATAGCTTAGTGATTCTCTAACTTTTAGTACCATGAAACAATTAGGGGATGTTTAGAAATTTAGATCCTGTGCCACTAACAGAGACTCTGATATAGTATGTGGGAATCTACTAGGATGGGAATCAGTAACCTGTATTTGTAACAGAAAGCTGGATAGAATTGAATACAAAGAAGCTATGCTTAAGTATATCATAGTCATATTGCTAAAAACCAAAGATAAAGAGAAAACCTTGATGAATGCAAGGAATAAATAACATATTATATACAGCATAACAACAACATGAAGTATGGTTGATATTTCAGCAGAAACAATGAAGACCAGAAGACAATGGAATGGCCATCTTTAAAGTGTTGACAGAAATAAAGAAAAAATACACATATTAGAAAAATGAGGGTGAAATAAAAACATTTCCAGGCAAAGATGGCTGAGAGAATTTGCAGCCAGCAGATCTGACTATAAGAAATAAAGGATCTTCCAACAAGGGTGTCCTATTTTTGACAGCTCATGGCAGGGATATTTGTGAAGCTATAGTGGTCATATGTATCACATTTTGTTGATTAGTCTTGATAGATAACCAAGAAAATTTACATGATTCCATAGCATGTAGAAATTTTAGTTTATTATCAAAATGGGTGTTCCGTTCACCAAACATTCTGTGCTTTATGTGACATTTACAATATGCATAATTGTTCCACTAAGAGAACAGTTTGACATTTAATCAAAAAATTTGAGACAACCAGGTCTGTTGCCAATCAGCTAATGCCTGTGCTTCAACAAACCATGTGTTCCAGTGAAAACATCACAATGAAAACACGTTAGTCAGAATGTGTGCGAGAACACATCCCAATCAATTTCTCATTGAGCACAAGAAGTACACTGTTCATCTACCACAATTTGGTGGATTTCGCATCTGGACGTGAAGCTTTACTATTAGAAAATTCTTTTAAGTCAAGAACTGAAGTTTAATAACCATAGATTGTGTCATGCATTTTCTGACTGGGCTCTGGAGCAATTGGAAATTGACCCTGCCTTTGACAGAAAAATCATCTTGAGTGAAGAGGCCCATTTGTGGATCAATGGTTCTGTTGACACACAAAACTGTCACATTTTAATTGATGAGAATCCAACAGAGATTCAAGAACATCCACTTCATTCTCCAGAAGTTACTGTTTGGTGTGTGTTTTGGCCTTGAGGAATCACTGGACCTTATTTCTTCCAAGATGAACAAGAGAGGCTGTGATTATCAATGGTGAAAGATATCAGGCTACGATAGCTGGTCATTTTTGGCCCCATTTGGAAGGTGTCATGGTGGCCATTTACGCAAAGTGCTTTTCCACACATAATACTACCAAATGCACTTCACAATAAAACTGCATCATTTACACAACTTGTTTTATGCAAGTTCAGATATAGGACACATTTTTGGAAGTCCCTTTAGTAAACAAAATATTTAAGGCTAAAGAGAAGTAACACCATGCACAAATCTAGTTCTATGAAAAAAAATGAAGAGCCCTAGCAATGATAAATATGTGAATTAAAATAAAAACAGTCAAACTAGATTTAAATTATATTTTGTTAATTTCCTTCTAGGGCAAATGACTAAAGCAAAAATGACAATTGTAAAGTGAGATTTAAAACATTATTGAAATAGACTATATGATAATAAAAGAACCAGTGCTGTCAAGTCTATTCTGACTCATAATGACCCTATAGCTGGAGTAGAACTGCCATATGGTTTCCAAGGAGCTCCTGGTGGATTTGAACTGCTGACATTTTGTTAATAGACGTAGCACTTTAAGTGCTACACCACCAGGGTTCCCATAGGACAAAATTTGATGGAGGTAACTAGTATTAACTACTTTAAGATCTTACATTCATAAAATTGAAAGTATAAAGTATGAACTGGGAAATATTAATTCTAAGGATATCCTCACAAAATAAAAATATATATTGCACAAAAAGGAAAAAAATGCAAAAAATATTTACCTTAAAATGCAGTAAAGGCAATAAAAAGCTTAAAAATTAAATCTAGTTAAATTACAGCAAAAGAAAAAAAGAGGAGAGAGAGAAAGAAATGAAAAGAAAAGAAATTGCAAAGTGTAAGAGTTAAAACTGATTACATTAAATGTAAATGGACTAGATGCCTGATCTCCATAATCTGTAAGGTACTACAAAATATCAATAAGAAGAAGATAAGTCATGCAATTAAGAGATGGGAAAAGGAGATGGACAGACATTTCTCTAAAGAGGAGATCCAGGCAGCCAAAAAACACATGACAACATGTTCATGATCTTTAGTTATTAAAGAAATTCAAATCAAAACTACAATGAGATACCATTTCACCCCAACAAGGTTGGCCATGATCCAAAATACACAAAACAACAAATGCTGGAGAGGCTGTGGAGAAAGCGGAACTCTTCTCCACTGTTGGTAGGCTTGCAAAATGGTCCAGCCTCTTTGGAAAGCAATCTGGTGCTTCCTTAAAAAATGGATATTGATATACCATTTGAACCAGTAATTCCACTACTTGGAATATATCCTATAGAATCAAGGCCATTCACACCAATGGATACATGCACAAGAATGTTTATTGCAGCATAGTCCATAATAGCAAAAAGATGGAATCAACCCAGATGCCCAACAACAGACGAATGGATAGGTAAACTATGGTATATATACTCAATGGAGCACTATGCAATGATAAAGAACAATGATGATTCCAGGAAACATCTCATAACCTGATTTCAACTAGAAGACATTATGTTGAGTGAGAGTAGTCAGAGACAAAAGGACAAATACTGTATGAGACCCTTACAATAAGAACTCAAAATCAGACTTATACATAGAAGAAAAGACTTTGATGG
The DNA here is from genome assembly GCA_028571685.1 of Heterohyrax brucei. Lineage (NCBI taxonomy): Eukaryota > Metazoa > Chordata > Mammalia > Hyracoidea > Procaviidae > Heterohyrax > Heterohyrax brucei. Next base: position 47,738,846 of record CM053152.1, read on the forward strand.
CTGTAAGAGAGGGGAGGGAGGGAGAGCAAGGCAGGGAGGGTTTAGGTTGGTAGAAATTTGGTTGTGTGAAATCAGTGATAGTACACATTAGAAACAAGAATAATATTAAGTGGACTTCAGCATAACTTGAGTACTCCTTGCATCTTAACCCAATAATGCAAGGACAGAGTATCTCGGGGGGCAGGGGACCATGCTCTTAGGTGTAATCGAGGCCAATTGGCACAACTAGCATTTTGCTAAGAGTGCTGTCTGCACCCCACATTGGTGAGTGGCGTCTGGGGTCTTAAAAACTGCCAAGCTCCCATCCAAGGGCTCAGCAAATGGTCCCAACTCAGCAGGAGCAGATGCTCACCAAGGACCAAAATGACAACCCAGAAGACAGAGAGACCACATGAGTGGGTGCCTACATCGACTTGGGACCGGAAGAACCAGATGGTGCCTGGCCACCACCAGTGATAGCCATGATGGAGCTCACAAAGTTGAGTCTCACTGGCAACACAAGAATAAAAAGGGGTGCACCCCGAGATCTCCACTAAAAGACTGCAAATGATGGTCCAGTGGCTTCAGGGTTCTTCTTGGAGCATGGCCCCTGGCCCTGATGCCACCCTTGCCCATGGATCATAATGAAGGTCCACTCTTTGGACAGTAAGGGATTGGACTTGGTGACGTAGAGTGACTATATATTGGGTGCATTTTATGATTCTATGCATCTGTAGGATATCATCCTTCTGACCTCTGACTGGAGGAAGGAGAGTGGGTGGATAGGAGTGGAAAGGAGACTGTTGGGGGGATGAGACATGTATGGAGCAGAGAGGAATAGCGTGCTGTCACCGGGCAAGGAGAGCAGTGGAAGCTGCACATAGGTGGGCATGTAAATTTATATGGGAATGTATATTTTCACTCAGTCATAATAAAAAAAAAAAGAAAAATGCAAATGGACTAAACATTCAAATTACACTGTAATAGTTTAAACATAAGTAGATTGAATGTAAAAGGATGGGAAGATAATCAATTGTTATCACTTCCTCTCAGTAGTAAATAGATGAAAATTGATTGAAGATACAGAGAATCTAAACACCATTATCAGTTGACTTGACTTACTTGACGTTAACAGAATACCATACCCAAGAACTGCAAATATACATTGTTTTCATGCATTCATGGGGAATTCACAAAGGTGGATCATGTAACCAGACCAAAATCTAAAACCCACTTCCGGCTGAGTTGACTCTGACTCACAGAGACTCTATAAGATAGGGTAGAATCACCCATACTGTTTCCAAAGCTATAGATCTTTATGGCACCAGACCACTACGTCATCCTTCAGCAGAGTGCCTGGTGAGTTTGAACTGACAATTTTTCAGTTGTCAGCCGAGTGTTTAGCCATCATACACCCAGAGTTCCCACAGATAATATACCCACTGATATACAGGAGGTTCCAGTTCATAGTGACCTTACAAGACAGAGTAGAACCACTCCATAAGTTTCCAAGGAGTCCCTGGTAGATTCAAACTGCCGACTTTTGGTTAGCAGATGTGGCATTTAACCACTATGCTACCAGAGATTCCATAGATCATAGAGTAGAGCATAAAACATGCGTCATAAATTTTAAGCAATTGAAATCTTACAAAATGTTCTGTAACTACAGTAAAATTAAATAGAAATCAGTCACATTAAAATATATAGAAAAAATTATTGTTATGGACTGAATTGTTCTCCTCCCCCGAACGTGTGGTAGCCATTTGACTAGGCCATGATTCCCAGTATTTTGTGATGTTCCTATAAGTTGTAAAGCCTGCCTCTATGATGTTAATGAGGGAGGATGGATGACAGTTGTATTTGTGGGGCAGGATTAAATGTGTAAGATTGTATTGCCCCTTGAACAATCTCTTGAGATATAAAGGAAAAAGAAGCCAGCAGAAAGATCTGGGGACCTCAGAGCACCAAAAAGCAGTGCTGGGAGCTGAGTATGTTCTTTGGAAAGGACCTAGGGTCCCTGTGTTCCAGAAGTGCCCAGTCCACGGGAAGACTGATGATAAAGGCCTTCCTGCAGAGCCAGCAGAGAAAGGTTTCCACTGGAGTTCATGCTCTGAATTTGGACTGGTAGCCTGCTGGACTGTGACAGAATCAATTGGTTTTTTTTTTTAAAGCCATCCACTTGTGGTATCTCTGTTATAGCAGTACTAGGTAAATAAGAACATTTTTAAATATTTTGAAATGAGAGAATACATTTATAAGTAAGCCATTTTTCAAGGAATAAGTTACACTGGGAATTAGAAAATATTTTTACTGAATAATAATGACACTGAAAATAATTAGACCTTATGGACACACACACACAGAGTAAAGAAAAAAAATGGACTTTGATGACTTAAAACACTTGAAAATATTATGTGAGGATATGGAACAAGTGAAACTTTTATAAGTGGTGGCAGTGTAAAATGGTATATTAACTTTAGAAAATTTACCGGGTATTTCCTTTAAAGCTAAACATACACCAACCCAGTGGTCATATAGTCCCACCGTATTTATCTAAGAGGAATACTAATTTTTGTCTAGAAAATGATTTGTTCATAATAGATATCAAACATATAATATTTAGAAACAACACAAATGATTACTAATAAGTGAATGAATACAAGAAATCCTATGAGGTTTGACAGTTGTATGCTTACATTGGCAGCACTGTGAAAACAACTCACTAAGGTTGCATAACCATGGTATATCAGTGTCTCACACATGTTTGTATTGACGTGGTGGTGTCTTGCTGAGTAGTGTTCATAACTGTTGTTGCATGTTTTTCTGTGCCGTCTTGAGGATATCAGAGCTTGAACTAGAGCAATGAAGAAACATTAAATTTCTTGTTAAACTTGGCAAGAGTAGAAGTGAAATCAGGGATTTGTTAGTCCAAGTTTATAGGGTAATGCCATAAAGAAAATGGCAGTGTACAAATGGATGAAAGGTTTTTCTGAGGGGAGAGACAGTGTCACTGATGAAGAGAGCAGAACTAACAAAAGTGTTGCAAAAATTCATCAATCTGTGTGCCCAAATTGTCAGCTGACTGTGAGAAGCATAGCATATCAAGTAAACATAGGCAGAGAACAGGAAAATCTTTGCTGAAGATCTTGGCATGAGAAAAGTGTATGCAAAAATGGTCCTGACGGAGCTTCACCAATGAACAAAAGCAAAGGACAGTTGAAGTTTGTGAAGACCTTTTGGAGAGGTAAGACGATGTCTTGGTCCATGTTATCACTGGTGATGAAACATGGGTGCACCAATATGACCCTGAAACAAAGTGTTAAAGTGCACAATGGAAGTCAGCCAGCTCTCCATGACAAAGAAAGTTCCTTCAGTCCAAATCAAGTGGAAACGATTGTTCATTATGAATTTGTACCAACTGGACAAACAGTTAACCAAGTTTAGTATTTGGAAATGCTCAAAAGGCTGCATGAAAAAGTCAGATGAAAATGACCTGAACTTTTTGTCAACAACTCATGGCTGTTGCATCACGTGAATGCAGCAGCTCACATGGCCTGTCCTTCAGGGAAGTTTTAGCCGGTAAACAAGTAACTGTATGGTGGCACCCCACCCATTCACCTGATGTGGTTTTCAGCGACATTTTTCTTTACTCGAAGATAAAGGAAATACTGAAAGGAAGACATTTTGATGGCATTCAGGACATTAAGAGTAATATGATGACAGCTCTGATGGCCATTCCATAAAGAGAGTTCCAAAATTGCTTTGAAGGGTGGACTAGACACTGGCTTCAGTGCATGCCTTCCTGAGGGGAATACTTTGAAAGTGACTGTAGTGATATTCAGCAATGAGGTTATGTAGCACTATTTCTAAGATGGGTTTGCTAATGTAATTGTCAGACCTCATAGTATAACCAATAAATGTATTACTACTTGGCAAAAAAAAAATTAAGAAACTACCATTATCCAAAATAATAGATTTCAGAGACTTTATGTTGAAAGGTGAAAGCCAGGTACAAAAGAGTTCACCCTGTATGGACCCACTGATATGAAATTTTTTAACAGACAAAAATAATTTGTGGAAATTAGAAATCATATCAGTGGTTAACTACAGCCAAGAGATGCAGTAAATTTGGTGGATGATAGAAAGATTCTGTATCTTGATTGGTGTGAAGGTTACACTGGTATATAATTTGTCAAAATTCATTAAACTAAAAACTTCAAATCTGTACACCTTATTGAATAAGAAGTATACCTCAATAAATGTACTTCACATTCCTTTGAGAAGCATTTGAAAATGCAGATTTCTAGGCTCCTTTCCCAAGAGATTCTGACTCAGTGGGTTATTGGTAAGAATCAAGTAATCTGCATTTTAACAAGAGACCCTAGTTGGTCCTAATGTATGTGACCTATCAATTACACTCTGCAAACTTACTGATCTGTCATGTTGTATTTCCAGTATGTCCATCAAATTGTGCAAGAATAAAAAAATTAATGATAATCCACAGTAAATTTACTGTTTCTCAATCTTTCTACCCATATTTTAATGTATATGTATATGTAATTGTCTTTTTATTTTACAAAATCACAAGCTGTATGAGCCTCCTCCAAACTGAATAAAATAAGACCATCTCTTCATTGTCTCCTGTTCATGTCACAGTTGACTGCAGTGTTCCATTTTGCTAATGCTCTTTTCCCCACCAGCATTGCCTCTCCTAGCCTCTCTTCCTGACTTGTTCTCCTGTTCATTGAAAGGCCAGCAACATGAAGGCCTATCCAACTAAGCTGGCTGCTAGCATCTGACTAATAGTGACTTTCCCTTCTGTCAGTTTTCTACTTCTTACTGACTAATCTATCTCATTTCACACTCACACATATATCATACTGTGTCTCTTCCTCGTGTGGGTGTTTTCTGTTCAGTAATATTGTAAATATACTCTGAAAACATATCTATATTGTAGTTTCTTACACCATGTCTTCCCCTTCCACCATGCTAGGTAAAATTAAATTGCTTAATAATATGATTTTAAAGTTAAAGACACAAGTTCTAGGGTTAGACATGAGTTAGAATCCAGTCCTGGTTCACTAGCTGTCTAACATTGGGAAACTAATGTGTCTTCCATGCAATGTATAAAACAGAAATACTAATTTTTTCTTTATTAAGTCATTGTGAGGATTAAATTAGAAAAGTACATAAAATACTTATTGCATTGGTACCTTTAGCAAATGGTTGTTGACAATGCTATTGTTGATGTACTATTATTGTGTAGTTGTGAAATTTTTATTTATGCATTTAAAGAACAATACAATATTAGATTTGGTGGGAATTTAAGAAATTGTGTAATCCAAACCACTTACTCCACTATTTGGAAAATTTAGGCCAAAGAGGAGTGAACTTTTGATTATTTTCTCCTAAAAGAACAGTTTTCATGCTTTAAAGATTGTGGTCTGAGTTATGTTATGTTGCAGTTAAATACTGTATTTGCTACATGGGCAGAATATTTTCCCGTTTGGTAAAGTAGAAAGCTACTCTCCATTTAACATGAAGGTGAGCTTTAGAATTTCTGAAGCCTTGTATTTTTAGGATAAACCTCTATCCACAATATTCTGACTGCATATACATTGGACATCTATTCTCCCATAGTCATGATTATTCAAGTTAAAGTCAGTCAGAAGAATAACTAAACAATTGCCTTGGTCACTAATATTGCTACCTCAACACTCTGCTCAAACTCGAGCACATCTGACTTATTTTGATTAAGCACTTTTAGTTGATGGTTTAATTCTTGACCAATAACATCAGTGTCTCATTGGGAAAATGCTCAACCTCTTGATCTGGAGGCGACTGACTTGACGGCACTTGGCTTGGCCACAGCACTCTGGGAAACTCTTACGGCGTAGTAGTTAAGGGCTGTGGCTGCTAACTAAAAGGTCAACTCTTCAAAGTCACCAGGCACTCCTCAGAAATGCTATTGGACATTTCTACTCTGTGCTACAGGGTTGCCGTAAGTAGGAGTCTACTCGATGACAATAGGTTTGAGTTTTTTTTTTTTGGATAGCAAAATATATCAATTTATCAATTAGTGTTTTATGAAAAAGTCCCTGGGTGAGTAGCAAGAGCTATCAGTGTTAACACCGGGCTGCTAATACAAAGGCTGACAGTTTGAATCTACCCAGAAGTGCCCTGTGATAAAAACCTAGTGATTTGCTTCTGAAAAATCACTGACAGCCACTGGAAATCCTACAGAAAGTAGTTCTACTCTGGCACACATGGGGTCACTACAAGTTAGAATCAGCTCGGCAACAACTAGTTTTTCAGTACAGCCGATATATGAGTTGCTGTCAACTTGATTCTGCTCTTGGCCACTCCGTGAGTGTTAGAGCAGAGCTGTGCTCCACGGGTTCTCAAAGACTTGAGTTTTTCAGAGGTAGCTTGCAATTCTAAACCTATAAGGTAGAGCAGAACTACTCCCTAGAGTTTGCAAGGAGTGCCTGGTGAATTCAAACTGCTGACCACTTGATTAACAGGTAGCATTTCACGGCTGTTACCAGGATTACCACAGCACACCACAGCACACTAGTGAACGTAATTCCACCATTAGGTGTAGCACAAAATACAACGTGTGACGAAGTTCCTACAGGAGTTTGTAGATGGTGAGAGAAAGAGAGAGCGATCTGAAACGTGAATACATGGACGTTTTAAATATTGAAGGCTTAAGAGAATGAACTGGCACCTGTCAAAGTGGGCCTCATTGCTACTGTTTTCCAAGATTAGTAGTCTATTTTCTTCACTACAGTGTCCATGTTGTTTTTATTCAACATACATTGAGTAGGTTTTCAAAGGCGTCGAGTCCCTGAATGGTGCTCCAGTCACTGCCCTCTCCCCCACCCCATTCCTTGTCCCTTGCTTGAGGCTCCCTGGGTGTTCATGGTTAAGTGCCCTGAGAGCTCCCGATTATTGTGATTTCCTTTAATCAGCTCGACATATTCCTTGCTTTTCAATTTTTGATGTAAGCTCTAATGTGTTGGGCCAAACATGTTGGAACTTGTTAAGATTTCTCCAAATAGCTTCCTTGTGCTGGGGAAATCACACCAGTGACAGGCCCTCCTCTCTATCCCCAGAGCTTTTATGCATGTGTTGTGCTCCCACAGTCCCCATCACTCTATCTCACAGATGAACTGACATTCAGAGCCAGAATCCAGATACCAACAACACTTATTATTTTTGAAAACTTCATTTCTTTCTGTATTTTTCCCTTATTTTGTTCAGATTCTTGATGTAATAAAGTTGCCAAAACTCTCCCTCCATTGGAGTGAAAACCATTCATTTGTCGTCTCAATTTAAGATTCCTGACTCCAAATAGAAGGGTATTCTCTGTGGATGTAATGGGACATTTAGCACTTCATTCATTTTCTTCACATGCTACTTATTTAGGCACTCAGTGGTTGGCGGCTTTGATGTGGAGTGGTGAAATTATAAAGACATTACATATCATAAAAATACAAATGAAAGAAAACACAGACCCTCTTTTATATCAGGCTAAATTGACTGCTGTCATATTAAGGGTATTTTGTTTTATAAATTACACTCGTTTCAAGGTATTCCCTTGAGTGAGTCCCTACTTCATCTTTTATTTCTTTTTAAAACAAAACAGGCTTTTCATTTCCAATACATGGTGGTAAAGAAATTTAAAGGCTCATGTTTATGTCTGATAAACTTGACATGAAAGTTGCAATACTGGGCCAGTAAGACAGTCAAGTCAACCATGACTTCCTAAGTCATGTGTTGGATACGATATAAAGGACTTTGTAATCAAAGTGAATTCAAAAGTTATGTTCTTTAACATTTATTTTCTTGAGATGGTTTCATAAGTATGGCTACCTCTTTATATCAGCTTTAAAAAAACTATAATTGTTCTCTCAGATATGCTAATAATTTGTTAATCATTCATTCTGTCTATCCTCCATATTTATGCTTAATCCTTTTCTAAAGTTGACTCCCTCCTGAGAGGGATGGCTAGCAGGGAGGAGACGGCAGCTCCAGTATGGAAGACAGAACTCCAGGTACCAGGAATGCCCTGGGAGCCGGGTCTGGGCTTAACCTGGAGCAGAAGGCTGTTTCTTGGTTATTGCTAGAAAGACATGAGATTGAGTAACCTTAGGAGAAGCCAAGCTGAAAGGTGAGATATAAGGGTTACAAACTCATGAAAGTAAAAGCAAAGAAGAGAAAAACTAAGGTAAAAGACTTGTTCAAATGAGAAGTACTGGGTCAGAAGAAATGATGGGAACAGGAGTAAGATGAAGACTAGCAGAAGGTGGAAGCAGAGGTGACGACAATTGTTGGGAATTGTCTGAGCAAAATTAATACAAAAAATTTCCCGTAGCCTATTATTTTAAAATGTTAAAAACTCTCTTCTTTATGATGGACCATTTTTGTCAAGAGTTTGCTGTTTTTATTAGCCAAAAATATGGCATGTGTGGGTAAAGATAGCAGAAAGAAGAACCAACAGCCAAAATGATTAACATGGGTTTCTGTACCTGTTTCTGGGGAAGGGACGTGGGGTGCTAGGGTGCTGAAGTGCCACAGTGACTGATGGTTCTATGTACCAGCGTTGAGCACCTTTAATGGCTTTATTAACTCTTTCAGAATAGGTTACATAGAGAATTTAGCTAGGAAGAATGGCCCCTGGGGCCAGGAGAATACATTTGAGCGCAATAGACTTTTAGGAAGGAGTGGCTCCTGGGATTTTATGATTTTATCTAGTACTGTATCATTCAGTCTCTAAAAAAACATATTCTTACAATTGTTACAACATTCAGTAAGAAATATATGTTTCCCTTCTCCATTCCTTGTTCCTTCCATTTCTGCTTGATCACTGCATTTGTTCTGTCATCATATGAGAGTTTCCCAGACGTCTTGATGATTCCAGTTGATATTCTTTTAGGGTTTCTGTGGACACACTTTGGGGTTTAGGGGTCGATTATCTTAGGGGAGTGTCTACTAGTTAGTGACAGGCTCTTAGTGAGTATCCTGACTACTTTCTCCCAGCCTGGGCTCTTTGTCCGGTACCACACTTCCTCTGGTTTAGAGGAATGACCATGATGGCTTAGGCAATCCTTGTCCTTCTCAATTTGTTCCCTCTTGCCTTGTTAGAGCTTATCTAGTAAGTGTGGCAGTGATTTGCAAATTATAGAGTAATAAATTCTTAATCCAGTCTTATTTTAACGTCTTCATTAATTATGTGAAAGAGGGAGACAACCTCCCGCTAATTAAATTTTCAGATGTTGCTAAATTGGGAGGAGTTGCAAACCCAACGGAGAGCCAAGATGCAACATAAAGGGGGCTGAAGAAGTGATGTGGAGGTTCGGGTAGCATAAGAGGTCTGAACTGGAAACAGAGACATCAAGACGATCTGGAAAGGAAAATAATAGCTACCTTGCCCCAGAGGCTGGAAGCAGGCTGAAAAACTAGGTCAATCACAGGTTGTCATGCGTAATGACAGGAAGATCAGGAAAAAACTATTCTCCATCTGGTGTTGTGTCTGAGGTTCCAGGTCTGATGGCATTAGTCACATTGATCTGTGAGAGCTGTGGGGCAGGCAAGGGGTAGTGCAGTTCAAAAACTATACCCAATTTTGTCCACTATAATCTCCCGTAGTACCTAACACCTTGGCCCCACAATAGGCAATAAGTACTGAATCAGCTAATATATGTGAGTATTGCTTATAAAACAAACAAAACACCGCTATTAGAAGAGAAAGAGTCATTGTTAATACTTTTTACAATAATAAGAATGATGATCAATTTTTGTGAAAAGGGAGAAAATGGGCATATGTGGGTAAAGATAACAGAAAGGGGAACCATCAGCCAAAATGATTAACGTGCGTTTCTGTACCTGCTTCTGAGGAAGGGACGTGGGGTGCTAGGATGCTGAAGCTCCTCAGTGACTGATTCTTTGATGTTCCAGAGTTGAGTATCTTTGACGGCTTTATTAACTCTTTCAGAATAGGTTATGTGGAGAATTTAGCTAAGAAGAGTGGCCACTGAGGCCGGGACAGCACATTGGAGCACTGCAAATGGCAGGCCGTTGCATGAAGGAAATATTTTTTCTGTGACTCCAACTGACTTCTGCCACTGGCCATGGTCTTTTCCCAGTTTCATTCACATTGACCTTTCATCAGTTCACATGGGGCACATGGTCTCACTGCAGTACAACTGCCTGGCCTCATACCTATTTATGTCCGGTTAGTATCCCAGCCCCTAAACATCACTGCAGATACCGCTGTGAGCTCTGCTTAGCGTCATTTCTACTGACCCCCATTGGTTACTAATGATTTGGCATGAAAGGGTCCACATAGAAGAGTGTCCAGCGCATATTCGTCCTACCCCAAAACACCAAAGCACTTGCTGCTGAGTCAATTCTGACTTGTGATAGACCCATGTGTCTGAGTAAAACAGTGCTCTGTAATTTTTTCAGGTTGATTTTTTGGAAGTAGTTTGCCAGGGCTTTCTTCGTAGATGTCCCTAATCTGTTGCCATTGAGTTTTTTTTTTTTTTTTTGACTCATGGTGACCCCATGGGACAGAGTAAAACTGCCCCGTGAGATTTCTAAGGAGTGGCTGGTGGATTCAAACTTCCATCCTTTTGGTTAGCAAAGAAATTCTTACTCACTGTGTGAGATGCTCCCCGGGTGGACTCAAATTACTAACTTTTCAATTAGCAGCTGAGCATAGTAACTGTTGCACCACCTAGAGACTGCCACTCATCCCGAGAGTCATATAAAAATCCCCCAAAGTAGTACTCGTCCTGCTAAAAAGAAAATGGCAGTTTCGTATATGAAAAATAGCAGCATCATTAAGATTGTCTCCCCCTAGTAGAGTTTTATTTTCTCCACTACAATAGACTCTTAACTCTAAGACACCATGGCATATGGCTTCTTCCTTCCTTGTGTCTTCCACAGTGCCTAACAAGGGTTGAAAATACAGGAGGTACTTCGTGTCTGATGGTTGACACCTGAGAGAAATACTGCTTCTTCCCGGGTATTTACCTTTCCTCATTTAGAAGAAACAACAGGGGCAAATACGTAGTCTTAAAGAAAGGCCATGGGTAAATATGACGCATTTTAGTCCAGTGAAGGGCAAGTAGTCGTTTACCAAAAAGAAACTTCTGTGACCTCTTGCCTCCTACCCAGTGAGTCAAGGAGTGGAAGAAATAAAACAGTCAACCAGCAAGTTTAGGATGACATGAAAAGAGGCTAATTGGCTTTTCACCTTATTTTCTCTGTCATTCCATCAGGGATTAGGTTAAGCCTCTGTATATGTTTCATTAGGGAGTCATTGGGATTATACCTTGCCTTCTGTCTATCACGCTGAAAATGCCTGTAGTTGACTCGATTTTCATAAGCCCTACCACTCATCATGCAACTCCTTCTAGTCAAAACAGATATCTAATTTATGGTGCCCAAAGCAGTTGTTAGTGTTAAAGAATTAACTAGAAAGGAGCCCTGTGCACCAAGGCAGTCACTGAATCTTTAAGTGGCTGTTCCTGCCTGCTTCGTGTGGTTGGTTTTTGCCTTTAACACTCCTAAATGAGACACAGACAGGCGTGCCATTAAAATATTGCATCTTTTCCTACCTTAAAAAGAAAGAAAGTTTTTAAAAGAACAAAAAAAGAACCCCTTGATCTCATTGTGCTGGGTCAGTTTGGTAGAAGAAATCCTGGATAGGACTAGCGGTTGACAGGGACCAGAGGGTCAGTCACTGAGCAGATGGATGCTGACAGAGTGAAGGGAGCAATGTGGGTGCTGCGGGTGATGCAGGGTTTGAGGTGGCAGGTGGGACATCTTAGTACCTAGTGTTGTTGCAACAGAAATACTACATGTGAGTGGCTTTAAAAAAACTGAATTTTATTTTCTCACTATTCAGGAACCCAGAAGTCTGACTGCAGAGAATGGTGATAGGGTCGTTCTTCATTACCTATTTCAGCTCCCCATAGTGGGCAAAACCCCTTGGTGCTGCAGTGGTTAAGTACAAGTACTACACCTGTTAACAAAAAGACTGGCGGTTTGAATCCAAGAGGTATTCCTTGGAAAACTTATGGGGCAATTCTACTCCATCCTATAGGGTTACTACGAGCTGGAATTGCTAGACAGCAAGGGATTTGGTTTTGTTTTTAATAGAGGCAATCCTTAGAGTTCTTGGGGTTCATCTGCCTTCATTATGATCAGGTAACATCTGTCTTCCACCTGCTTTGTGCTTGCTTTGTGTCTAGCCTGCTTTTCTTATAATTCAGAATCAGGTTTATGACACATCCTACACTGGGTATTATTAGCATAACAAAGAAAACCCTATTCTCAAATGGAATTATATCCAAAAATGGAGGGGTTAGGATTCCAACACATATTTTGTTGCCATTGTCATTAGGTGTCATCGAGTTAGTTCTTACTCATAGCAACCCTGGGAACAACAGAATGAAACCCTGCCGGGTCCTGTGCCAGGCCCGCAATCATCTTTATGCTTAAATCCATCGTTGCAACAGCTGTGTCAATCCGTCTCCTTGAGCGTCTTCCTCTTGTTTTGCTGTCTGCTTTACCTGGCATTATGCCCTTCTCCAGGCACTGATCCCCACCACCCCAACAGCATATCCAAGGTACGTAAGACGGAGTCTCATCCTCATTGCTTCCAAAGAACACTCTGGCTGTACCTCTTCCAGAACACATCTGTTTGTTCTTTTGAGGGGGAAAAATTCCATTAATATTTACTTGTGGGAGTGGGAGGTGGGGTGAAGCACCGCAGGGGACCAGGCTGATGTGGGCTTTCTGAATAGCTGATAGGATGATTTCTCCAGTAGCTTCAGCTAAGATGAAGTCAGGAGTCCAAGGCCTCTGTGATGTTGCAGTTTCCAAAGATGCTCAGGTGTACACAGTTCACACATTGAAGTTCTGCAGCCTGGAATTCATAGCCTAAATAATCCCTGGAAACTCAGCTGGCCCTATTTGGGTGCACTCACTGAAGTCAGCCTGTCACAGCAATTCTAGTCCCACAAAGAGGCTAGCATGTCTTCATTCAAACAGAAATTTCATAGTCAATGGGACAGACAATAATCGATGGGATTTAGATTTCTCCTTCAACTAGAGTTCAGGAACATTAAGAGATTTAGTCAAAAACCTCCATAAACGGTATTGGTATGATTAGGAAATCAACTTTCTCTTCTGAGTATTCTCTACTAAAAGTCAAGGCATGCAATAGACTTTTAGAGGAGTTTTTCCAGGGCTCCAAGCCCCAGCTTTCAACCTTTACTCCTGAGATGCACTTCACATTGAGTTTAGTTATCAGTTTGCATGGCCTATAATCATCTGCTGCTTTAGGCTCTTTGATCTCAAAGCAAGAGTAGTTCTTCTGTATAATGACAAATCATTTGTCTAATTTCTTCGGGGATGAAGTTTCCTATATAAGCCCATGTCCCAGATTCCTGATACTTATTCTTAAATTTGCTGTACTAATCTTTAAAATTTTAACAAATTTAAATGGAATTATTTCTATAATACATCATGCAAATATATTCAGGAAAGTTATTGCTCTTTCTTTATATATAGGCAAGTTACTGCTATTTCTTTAAGTAGCATTTAATCCTTCACAATGGCTTAAGATCATTATTATTAACTTCAGTTAGTATATTCTGCTGTAACACAGATACATTCTTCTAGTTTTCTCTACCTCAAGGAAGATTTAAACTGTATTCTGGGAGGTTTTGGAGTGAGGGACAGGGTTTCAGTTACACATTGCTATATAATGAACCACCTCACAAACTTAATGGCTTAAAAGAACAATTTGTTAATTTTCCCAGTTCTGTGGATGAAGAATTCAGGTCGAGCTCAGCTGAACAAACTCCCTAACTCACTGTGATACCAACAGTGGTCATTCATGCTTTCAGCTGAAAAGTTGGTTGAGACTGAGATCAACAAGATGGCCTGTCACCTTCATGGACCTGTTTTTTTCTAATTCCTTACAGTTTGGCTGTTAGACTCCAAAAGGGAGGAAGTAGAACTTTCTACTCTTTTTAAGTCCTCTTCAAAAGTTCCAGAGCAACACTTCTGTTACATTTTATCAGTCAAAGCAAGTCCCAAGGCCATTCCATGTATAAGGAGAAGGAATTCATCTTCACCGTTTTTTGATATCAGGAGTGACGTGTTTTACAGGGAATGGAGGAATTGCTGGTAGCCATGTTTGGAGACTGAGAAATCCTGGTGGCATGTTGGTTAGGTGCTATGGCTGCTGAGCAAAAGGTCAGCAGTTCAAATTTGCCAGGCACTCCTTGGAACCTCTAGGGTGCAGTTCTACTCTGTCATATAGGGTTGGTATGAATCAGAATCAGCTCGATGGCACTGGGTTTGGGTAGAGATTTAATGGCAGTAGATAGCATAATAACCAGAAATCTGCACTGTCAATCATCTCTTGTCTGCATCCTCTCCTTTAATGTGGTGATCAAAGGTACTAAGTGCAAAGACAAAGAACAGCACCCATTAGAGTACCAAGTTTTAAAAGCAATATAACTGGCTCCAGTAGAGATTTTTGTTACTTGCAATTTAGGCTTATGATAAGTAGGGCAGCTCTGAATGTAAATCTTCATAGAGGAAGAAAGTTGAAGCAAGAGAGACAAAATGCTCATTACTCACCTAGATTTCAGGTAACAGAAAATGGAAAAAAAATAAAACCAAAGCAAGACAATCTTCTTCTTTCTGGAGACTAAGAAAGGAGTGGCATAAACCTGGAGTGAGATAAAGCACTCACTTCCCAGCACTCTTGTCTTTGCTTCACATTCTCTTTTGGGAGGGGTAGTGGTGGCCATTCACTGTCACTTCTTTGTGCTGTGGGCATATTTGCTTTTAATCAACTCTTGCACATGCTTTTCCTTTGTGGTTTCGAATTTGATGTGGAAAATTAGAAATAATCTTTCATAATTTGCTTAAATGAAGAACATATTAAACTCTAAGTGAGAAAAGACTTTTCTCCATGAGAAAACATAACGACCATATACTTAATTTGGCATTGAGAGTGTTTTAATTTCTTTGGAGGCTGTTACCTGTTTTCTAAAGCAGTGTTTCTCACATTGTCTGATCTTCACGATCACCAGGGGAGTGTCAGACAAACACATATTCCCAGGAACTCTAATCCCACGTTAGATTGAAGAGGGTTGCATGGGGCCTAGCATTTGAAGAAGGAAAGAATGAAAGGAAAAAGGAAAGAAAGAAAGAGGAGAAAAATAATTAAGGAAAAAAATTATTTGGAAGACACATGAGAAAACCAGTGTTTATACTTCATTTCAAAGAGTAGAGGATGATACAGTCAGTCACAGTTTTGGTGGAGACAAGTCTTCAAAAATATATGTCAGATATCAGACCATGAAGAGTAAATACTCATTTTTTTTTCATGAGGAAGAATGCTGATGTGGGAGTAAGGCAGGTGTGGGGGCAATGTGAAGTGACTGATCTGGCTGCAGCCAAGGATACCTGCTGGGGGTGAAATGAAGAAAAGTTTCGGCTAGAAGAGTGGAGTAATCGAGGAGGCTAGTTGCTTACCACAACAAAGTATTTGCATTGTGTTGAAGAGGCTGACAACTTCCTTTAAGCAGGTTGTTTAGCCCTTGTGAACAACCGAAGTTGGCACTGGTGGTGACAGTTCTTCCTTGGCAAGAGTAAGACCAGTTAAAATCTCTGCCATGGCCATAACTACTGAAATTTGGTATGATGACTCACAGGGTCAGTGTTACTCTCCTTTTCAGCAACGTTTCCTAGTGTCTGGCCTTCAGATGACCAGCTGGGACAGGGTGAAGCACATATTAGATTTCTAGGCCTAAATGATGTCTGTCCAATATTGTCAATGAATTACTTGAGTAGCGATATTTAGCAGTCAGAGTATAATGCCTCATTTGGTGAAATAGAGCTTTAGAAGTGGAAAAGGAGCACAGAGGTGGATGTTTTAGCTTTGTTATCTGTTGATGTTGGCCACAATCCATGGATTCAGAGAATAAGAGGGCCAAAAGACACGTTAGAAATTACAGATAAAAAACCTGAGTCCAAGAGAGAAATTTCTTTTCCAGAGTCTTTTCCATTAAGACCCCACAATGAAGTCTGAGCTAGAACCCAAGCCTCCCAGCTGTTAGTCCAGGGTAGTTTTCTCTTCTGCACTAGCCTCTCTACTATTTAACACCATTACATTTACAATGAGTTGAAAGTAATCACTTTGGGGCATAGAAGATGTAAGAAATATGACTTTTTAGATTACCATTCCACTCACTTAGTTTCGGAGAGAACCATCTTTGTCCTTACTTAAAGTTGTGATCTTGACCTAGTTTCTTTCTCCAAGCTTTCATGTATTTTCATCACCATTTAATGGTAACATGTTAAAAGCAGAAGCACCAGTCTTCCAAGTATCTGAGAATATTCAGTAGACATAGAAAATGCACTGCATAACAGGAGAATTAAAATCCCTTCTCGCTTGGTTTGCATAAGACACCAAGATTATACCAATACATATGGAAGAATGCATTTCGGATGCAGAATATCACATGCAAAAAGTTATATATGAGATTGCATATATTTTGGGGAGTGGTTTAAATCTGCTTGAAACTTTACTTTGACTTTATAAACTTAATTTCTAACTTTTAAATTTTGAAACCATCACTGAAGAGCATGGTGCTGTTAATAGTCTATGTGCACCACTAATATTGGATGGAGCTATTTGGGAAGAATTCACCAAGTAGGTAAGACTTAATAAACAAAAATACCAAGAGGGTGACAGACAATTAGAGGGCTTTGGACATAACGCTACTGCTTTGTCTCTTGAGCTAGGTGGAGAACACAAAACTGATCCTCGTTTTTGGTTATTCTTCATACCCTACGAACATTTTGTAGCTATTCTTTTGTATCTGAGCAATATTTGATCACCCCTTCCGAAACAAAGCAAAACAACAACAGCAACAACAACAACAACTCAGAGAAAAGACATTTTTAGTGGAAGAAATGAGTGGTGTACATATGTCTATGTGACAGCCCTTTGAACAAAAGATGAAGACCCTAAAGTTGGGGAAAATGGAAAAGACAAGCGAGAGGTATAGTAAAGAACTCATAGATGAGGAACCGTACTGGATGTCAAGCATGAAGCACCCAAGGCTGCCTTCTGTCTTTTGAACTCTGGAAAAAGCTGCTGAAATTGAGCTGTGGGAGAATATGTTATGTCAGAATTCAACAAACTTTTTTTCGTAAAGGGGTCAGATAGCAAATATTCTAGTCTTTGTGGGCTGTACGATCTCCAGTGTAACTATTCACTCCGCCCTTACAGCACAAAAGGCAACCATACATATGCCATAAACAAATAGATTTGGCTCCGTTTTGACAAAATTTTATTTATGAAAATTAAAATTTGAATAATTTGCATGTAGTATAGAATATTCTTTTTAATTTTCTTTTTTGAATGGTAGAAACCATCTTAGTTTGTAGAATGTACAAAAGTAGGCTTTGGGCTGGATTTGCTATCCCAGGCCATAGTTTTTCTACCATCTGTTAAACGACTATGAGATGATAAAAGAATGAGTAAAGTGAATAATGACAATTATTGTTTTTTGAAATATTAAGTTGCATTGACTACTTTCTTCTTTTCTTCATCTTTTAACTCCTTCAAGATTCAATTCAGTATTTACTTTTCTCCAACACACTGTTTTCTCTCTGTTTTACTAACTGTATGTTTTCCTTGTTTCTATTTGGTGGTAATTGCATTGCTATGTAAGTTAGCGTGGTGACCCCGACAAAGTATTATTCTCTTTTATTTCCCCTAGGGTGCCAAGCACAATGCTGAATATGTGGCATGTAACCTATAAATATTCAATGCAATGCATACACATTGGAATTCCTTCTGTAGTAATAAAATTAATTCTTCTTTAATAGTTAAGTACAAACTGTACCCCAAATTACGCAAAACCTATAGACTTAATCAGTATAAACTACAAGAGTTTACATTTAAACAATAGAAATTACAAACATTTTGTAGATGGCTCTATTTTATAGTGAAAATAGCAAATAAAACAGATCTAAATTCAGATGTAGTCCAATTAATCAAGTCCTATATATCATTCAATGTCCTGTCAGGGAAAACAGAAATCACTCTTAGTTATTTCCATCAGAGAAAGCAAGTTGGGAAATGCAATTTGTAAGCTTTCTGCCATGATAGCAGAGAGAAGAATGTAGGAAAATAACCGTGGAGCTGAGAGACAAGAGACACTCTGTGGCACAGCCTGCCCCTTTGGCTATTCAGCATCCACTCGTATCCTCTTCTGCCAGTAGTTATAGTTCCATATAATAAAAATCACCTTACTTCCACCTAAGAGACTGCAACTAACCCTTATGTTTTCTCTCCTAGAAAGTAGAGGCACAAATTCCTATTAATCTCTGTATGCGTATTTAGGTAATGTTAAATTAGTTCAGTTACAAAGCCACCTGGAAATTCTATAACATGAAGACTAAATTCTAAATTTAACCATCACAAGACCCTTTATACAAAATAGAGAGGAAAGGGAGAGTAGAAAACTTATTAATATGTACAAATACATACATAAATAACAAAAGCAATATGAAGACTGTTACTGTCTTCCATTCTGAAAGCAGTCATAAGTCTATAGCCAAAATTTGATTTTCTGCTTTTACTATCTATTTGTTCCTTTTACCCTCAGCCAGCGCTTCAGTTTGCTAGGGCTCTTTTACATTTCATTCCATGAGTCTGAATCTTTTATTTTGTTGGTTTGCTGTAGTTTTCACCTACTAAGCACACTTGGACATGGTGGGTAATAGATACCTCTGAGCATCCCCTAAGATCTGGAAATACAATGTCACTAAGGACGAAAAGAACAAACAGATCTATTCTGGAAGTACAACCAGAGTGCTCCTTGGAAGCAAAGATGGCAAGGCTGCGTCTTACATATTTTGAACATGTTGTCAGGAAGGATTAGTCCCTGGAGAAGGACATAATGCTTGGTAGAGCGGAAGGTCAGCAAAAAAGAGGATGATCCTCGACAAGGTGGACTGACACAGTGGTTACAACAATGGGCTTAAGCATAAAAACACTTGTGGACATGGCTCAAGACCGGGCAGTGTTTTGTTCTGTTGTTCATAGGCTATGGGGCAGAACTGACTCGAAGGCACCTAATAGCAACACTAGGATCACCAAACCCACAAAACTGCATCCACACCTTCATTTTGTAAGGGCAGTTAAGTTCTGTGTTTCAGGGTCCCTCTTCCTCAGTTTTCCCTTCCATCCCGACAGAATGTGGGAGGTTCCTTTTCTTCCCTAATTAAACATTTTGAGCTGCAAGTCATTTGTAATGATTTACGGCAGCTGTGCTTTTGACAATCTTACACAGTATTTTTCTTATTACTTAATTGTTTTAGCAGTGCTTCAGCCATTAGTTTCTGAGTTCTGAAAACAGGAAGCAGAAGTCTTCTATTACAGGCGCCTGCCTAATTAGCTCAGAGGCTGTCTAACGGGGGCTATTAAAAATGCAAATGAGGTGTGATCAAACAGTGAAAAGTTTGGTCCTGACAGAATATACTAATGTGTTCCCCCCCCCTTGAAAAATCTGCCACAGCCTTGAGTTTAAATGCCTCCCTTCTTCCGTCATGTGAAATAACTTCCTTCCTCAACTTGGCATGGATTGCTGTTTAAGGAGAGTTCTTAGGAAAACCTTCTTATCCCTCATCATTTAAGGAAGGAGTTCTCAAGTTTCAGCATGCATCAGAACCATCTGGGGCACTTCTTAACAACTCAGGATTCCTGGAATGGCTCCTGGAACTTCCAGTTCAATATAGGTCTGGGGAAGGGTCCTGAGAATTTGCATTTCTAATGAGTTTCCAGGGAATAGTAATGTTACTGATTTGGGGACCCCATTTTGAGACCTGGTGTAGGGTTTTAGGATTTCTTTCTTCATTTTTTCTTCATTTTTCTTGCTTCATTTTTCTCTTTCTCTCGAGCCATCTTCTTTAGGATTTTTCTTAATTAACAGTCTGAACATGGCTTAGTTGAGCCAGGTGTTGGATTCATTAGAACAAATTCTCTGACACTGTCTCAACCCAAATCCAGGTTGTGTGCACATCCTTTGAGATGACATAGTTACCATATCAGCACATGAGGAGCCGACCTTGATTTTGCGGAGTCTGAAGTGTGTATAATTTTGAGGATTCTCTTTAAGAAAAAGATAAAATATCCAAGACTTTTTTTTTCTTAGTGTTCATATGAGCGAGAGGACCCAAAGCTTCCTGGTTAGTTTGTCCTAGCACCACATTATACTGAATTATTTGACTCTAACTGTGTCACTCAACTTGTGGACCAGGACTAGGAATGAATCTGAACTGTATCCACAATCCTACATCCTGTATAGCATTTAGCACATAGTGAATACTCAACGGATGCTGTTGACTTAATCTTTTTACATTACTTTAACATGAAAAATCCCATGCTGGTTCCTCTCCTTTACAATGAAATATGGTTTCTTACCTTCCTATTAGTGCTAATCCTTAGCCTTCCTACCAATGCCACTCCTGAGCCACAGTCTCCATGTCCCACATTTCCATCACTGCATATCGGAAACAGGGCTTCCAACCTGTTCATTCAGATAGGGAGCCCTGCTTAGAATTTGCATTTCTAATAACCTCCCTGCTGAGAATTATCATTTCCACTCCAGATATACTGAATCAGAATTTATATTTTAACAAGAACCCCAGGAGATTCTTAGGTATAACTTTCTGGAAATTTATTAGAAATGTACATTCTCTGCAGGTAATTATTAGAGATGCAAATTCTCAGCAGGGCTTTGAACTGGAACCAACTGCTTTGAAGACCTGGTTGGAATGCCATCACAGTTTCCATTTTGCACAAGTATTTGAGACTTTTTCATGGTCTACTGCATTTTGATATTTCTGTTTCACAACATTGAGAATTTCATCCTTCAGCATCCAGTCCAAACTTCACCTCCTTTTGAAAGCACTTCTTGCATCCTTCTGGAAGAAAGAGATATGAAGCTTGTTTTTCAGACATTCGTTAGATCATCAGGCTTTTCTACCTGATGATTTTCTGTTGGACCGGGATGGAAGGCTGTGTAAATTTTAAATAAACCTGCAAAACCATTCTTGGCAACCCAACCCCCTTTCATCCATATCCATAACTCTAGTGGTCATCACTGTAAATTTATGTGGAAGTGAATAAATGAATAAATGAAGAAATGGTGAACTTATTTTATTTTTACAACATTTATAAATTTTATGTATGTTTGGTTTTTTAATAACAAATGTTATAACAAATAAATTTGTAACAACATTTGTTATTAAAAAACCAAACATACATAAAAGTTGAAAGAATTACACAGTGCTCATCCATAGAGCAGCCACCAAGAGTTTAAGGTTAGTAGTTTACTCTCCTGTTTTGTCACCTATTTATTCATCTCTCCATCCCTCTCTATGTATTTATCTTAATTTTCTACAAATTTCAGAGCAGGTTGTACTTTAATACTTCTTACCTCTAAGCGTGTCAGCATACACATCATTAATATCTTTTCAGATAAAATTTAGATGATGACTTACTGTACATTTGTTGATTTTTTTCATTAAAATACCATACATCTCTGTAGCCCTGACCCATGTCAAGTGCTAGAATATGACTGTCAACTCGGAACATTTACTTATGACTCTTCTCTATCAATTCCTGTCTCACCCTCCTGGAGAAAACTACTGTTCTAATTTCTTTCTACCATAAATTAGTTACAGAACTTCAATTAAATAGAATCATGCTTTCTTTTTATTAATATCCAAATGAGAGAGACCTACTGTCTACAGAGTAAGAAGACATGGAAGAAGGATAATTCTTCCTGGTGTGAAGCCCTTTTGTAGCCCCTTACATTTGAGTGAGAGCTCAAGACTGACTTGGTGGCTTCACTCCATCCTCCTTCTTGCTCCTGACTTCATAGTGTCACTGGGCTGTCATTCTGTGTGCCTCTCTGTTTCCTTACAGCTCAGGGCCTGGTTGTGTTTGCTGTCCTGAAAGAAAACAATTTGACTTAGCTCTCTGTTCTTGGGCTTCCTTATTTGGCTGTTTTTCTCCCAACTCTCTGGGCCCAGGGAGGTGTACAGATAGGGTGAGGAGAGACAGCTAAGCAGGTAGTACCCTGCCTGTGGAAAGTGAAGGGCCTGGGACCCAGTCCTACCTGAATGAAGACCTACCTAAAGTTGGGTACATAGTTAGCTTTTATGACTAATACAATTTTCTGCCCATTGGGCTTTGCAGAGCAGTACCGTCTGGGTTCAACAAGCTGTAGCCAAGTGCTGCCTTTTTATCCTTCTTGTTGGTGCACTAACAGCAGAAAGGCAGTGACATCACTTGGGTTGGTGTCATCCAGTGTGATCATTCAGGTGTCAACCACCCTTCCCAGGGACCTTCTCTAAGACCAAGCCATGCAGAATCCTTAACAAGGTATTTTATTAATTTTAATCATAGAATGAAATGTGATAAAGTTGCTAAAATATTTCTTTGATGAAATGACTATTAACAGCAAAGCTGTTTTGTAAAATCTTTCTAGACTGAATTACACCATTACTAGTTACCACATTGTTAGTAACAAAGCAGTTTTTTAAAAATAATGTTTTCAATATTTTTCTCCTTTTTCTGAACCACTACTTCATTCTCAAAAAAAGTTATTGATATAGATCCACAGATACTGTGAAACAAAATAGTACAGCTAAAATACCAGAAAGTTTGACAAAATTAGGAACTATAAAAACACTGGAAACAACAAAAACAACAATGTACGTAGACAAAAATCGCACGATTTGAAGTGCTATTGTGATTGAGTAATAATGACAGCACTAACAGAGGGTATTATGAGGCTCAAAAAATAAACTAGCATAGAGTTTTAGCCTTGTAGGTATGTTGATATGTATAAACTGGTCTTACAAAAATGCTTTTGCTGTTATAAGTAACTATGGGGATATTTTTACAAAAAAAATAACAAATTTCTACTGAAATACAGCACAAAAATTTTATAGACAGTAGTTTTGGCATCACTCCATGGACAGTATCACCGACGTGGTTTGCATTGCCTGCACACCCCTAGTGATGCCACTGTAGAGAGGTGTCCTACTGATGAGTTCTCATTGCTGCTAGTCAGGCACGTCCAGCAGGTGAGGTTATTCTGAGGAGGGCTACAGCCCCAAGGTTGCCTGCCTGTTGGCCACTACTCTCCATGTCCCCTTTGTTCTGTTGGCTATTTGCTGCCACTCTTTACTGGCCAGTCCTTTTAGGTGGAATGTAAAACGAGCAGAAGCAGCGAAAGCCAGAGTTTGCTGGTTGCCAGGGCTCTGTAACAGAAACTCTTTGATTTAAGAAGCAGACCTTCACCTGGCTCGTAAAGCAGTCTTGCTTTCCCTCATTCTCCCGTAAGTCTTGATCTTCAGAGTCTGGGCTCTTTGAGGGCAGAGGCTGGGCACCTATTACCTGAATTATACTGAGAATCTTGTTTCTGTCATCAGGCTGGGTGATGGCTGATGGAGTTGTCCCTCTCTTTTTGCCTGCTTAGCAGTCATAGCTCATGAAGAACCCAAGTTGTGCTTCTGTACCCAGAGGAGGGAGTATCAAGTCTAAGTGTTCACTGCCTCTTAACTGTTCTGGCAAACAGGGAGCTAAGCCTGCTACTTGGGAAGCAGAAACATCTTAGCTATCGAGGCACATCTGCCATCACCCCAACCGCGATCTTTTTTCCAGAATAAAGAACTGCAGGTGCCTGTGTTTCCTGTATTCTGGCGACCCTTGCCTGTCATACAGCCTCTTGCCACTTGCTGCCCATCTAATATCCTCTTCAATTCAAACGGTCCTGATGCAACTTTATCCTTTAATTAGACAGCACGTCTCTACTGAACTCTTGGCATGTGCTCCGCTCTAGTTGGGGTGCTAGAAGAAACTGAGAACCAGAGGGTGTCCTTGGTGAGCTGAAAGAATGTGTCCCTCACCGGGGGGGGGGGGGAATGCCCCTCACAGAGAAAAGGTGAAGCAGCACCTCAGTGTGTGGAAAGTGCCAGAAGAGGTAGTCAGGATTCCAAGAAGGGGCAGCGGTGACGTCATTAGCAGCTCCCAGGATCAGTCTATTCAGCAAATGTTGAGATTTAGTCCTAAAGTTTGCAAACTCACACCGGGCTTTTCAGGTCCTTGACAAGTCAGACTCCTTGATGAGCTTGTGCTTCTCCTTGCCTGCTCTTCATACCACCAGCCGCTGCAGGGTTTCTCTGTGCTGGCCCCAGGCTAAGCCCTCTCCCCTGCTGGGCTGCCTCTGCTTCCTTTCCTTCTCACTGCCTTCTCGCTGCAAGCACTGTCCAGAACCGACGGCCCCAGAGATGTCCGAGGAGGGCTCTAGGACGAGCCGTAATCACGGAGGAGAGACCCCCGCCCCCACCTGCTGGCTGCTCAGCCAAGGAATGCTGACAATTATAGACCCTTGGGGCCTGAGTGAATCATCATCCCCAAATGCTTCCAGGGTGAAAAAGACTAGTTTGGAGCCTCTATCTGGGGCTTTAAGAGTTATTTTTGTCCTTGAAATCTAATAGCGGGTTATTGGTAATTATAGGAAAAATGGAGTGGAAATAAAAGGGTTTTAGAAAGGCTTTTCTGGTTCCCCTATTGTGTTTTGAATTTCCTATTCGGTTAAACACAACTCCTGAGGCCATGACCTCTGTGATTACATCAGAAAAAACATGCGTTGTCAGCGAGCCTGTGATTTCCACTGCTTCTGCCCCTCTGACTGGCATAATTTCTGTGGAAACCACAGAGAGGGGATGTTGCCTAAATGCTTGCTTGGCAGGATGCCATTCTGATGCATCCAGTTCACACGGGGTAAGGGCACATAGCGGTTGGTGGGTCTCTCTCCGTTGGTGTTGATTTAGAGTGTGCTCTGTCAGAAGCTTTCCGTGGTGCCCTACTGCCAACAGTAGGACAACTGTCCAGCATAGCTGGGCTTCCATTTCCTCTGTAATGAGCTTGAACATGATATTTCAGCCTCTTTGTTTTACTCATTCACTCATTTTTCCTTTAATTTCATAAACAGGTATTCACCAACTCTTCTGCTGACCTAGGTTCTGGAGGTATTTACAAGAATAATACATCCCTTTGCTTTCAAAGTTCTAATTACTTAGAAAAAAATGAACCTTTTGCTATTGACTCAGTCCGACTCCTGGTGACCCCAGGTGTTACACAGTAGAAGCGTAGAACTGAGATTCATAGGCTGTAACATTATGGAAGCAGATGATCAGGAATTTCTTTCATGGTACTGCCAGTTGTGTTCAAACTGCTAATTTTTAGGTTTGGTAGTTGAGTACAATTCATGTGTGCCATCTAGAGACCTAACAGCCTAGAAGATGAAGACACATGGAACAAAATCCAAGAAACATTTTCTGTAATACTGTGATGCAGTTCTGTGTGGTGTTGAGCAGGGGTGCTGAGAAGCAGAGCACCATTTCACTCAGGGAGGGAGAGGGGTAGACTAGATAGGTTTTCTAGATCAAATGTCTGCAAGGCATTTTGGCATAGGGTAGAGAAACCATGGCAGGTGGAAGCAGTGTCATGGGTGAGGGTACAGAAGAATAAAAACCCCAGTGTACTCAATTAGCTTAGTCTGAATTCTCCAAAGGATCAAATCAGTGAAATGTACATCTAAATAGGTCTGACAATTAAGTCCGTGTACTTAATTGTTCTAAGTGCTACATACCTCATTACTGAATATCAATACAGTCACTTTCAAAGTACTCTCCCTTGGGAAGTTGTGCACCGAGCCCAGCACCTAGTTTACCCTTTAAAGCAATTTTGGAACTTTTTCTGGAATGGCCATTGCACACAGTAGCATGGTGGCAAGTTCACGAACTTAATTGTATAGTTGGCTGTGAGGGAGTTTTTAGCCAGTAAACAAATAACTGTATTGGAACACCCTCCCTACTCACCTGATTGGGCCCTCAATGGCTTTTTTCTTTACCTGAAGATAAAGAAAATATTTAATGGAAGACGTTTGGATGACATTCAGGGCATCAAGGGTAATATGATGACAGCTCTGATGTCCATTCCAGTAAAATAATTCCAAAATTGTTTGAAGGGTAGACTAAGTGCTGGCATTGGCACATAGCTTCCCATGGGTGGGTGACCAAAGGTGACCATAGTGATTTACAACAGTGAGATATGTAGCACTTTTCCTAGGATGAGTTCACTAACTTAATTGTCAGCCCTTGTATAGTGTAATTTACTTCAATGAAATGGCTCATATAGTTAGGAGGGATGGTAAGAGCCAAATCCATGGATCAAGTGGCAGGCTGGAAATTTCTGCAGGCTTGTGTCTCGAGAACTGGCAGTCAGGTGACAAGAATGCAGGGTCAAGCGAGAGAATAAGCTTTGAAAGAACATCCGTTTATATTCTGGAGGTGGGCTTCACCCCCAAGGAAATGTCAATTTCAGCTGAATGGCTTATCACATCAAATCACATAATGGAGTGTGATTACATTATATTACATTGTGGAAGAGCAATGAGTCCAGTATCTCTCAAATCACTGAAAATCACAGCCTAACCAAGTTGACATATAACATCAAAGCATAGCAGGGAACTACACACCAGAGCACAGGTGGCCAGAAAACCCTGCATGGGAGGGGAAAGGTCAGAGGGTGGAGAATGACATGCAGGCTACAGAGAGTCATTAGTGGGTCTCCAGCTGGGAGTGGGAGTGGGGTGACGTGATCAGATCACGGCAGTCCCAGTGTGGAAGACTGTTTACTAGGCTGCAAAGGGTGTGTGTGTGTGTGTATGTGTGTAAGACATTAGATAGCAAGTGGTACCTTGAATACTTAAAGGAAAAATACAGCTATGTATATTATTTTAAACATGGAAAAGGTACATAATCAAGAAATTTTTTTAATCAAGAAATGTGTAGTCCCAAACCTCCTGGCTCCATAGCCAGTCTTGCGCACATGACAGAAGGTCAGAAGCACCTGCAAAGCCACTGTCTATTTCAGAGAGTCCCATCGGAGTAACTCACAGGCTTGCAGAAGTGTCTCACGTCAGAGACACTATGTGCGTCTTCCCGCTTTTCTGCCCTGCCCTTGCTCTGATGGCTCTCTGTATGTCCTTAGCTATTGCCCACACCTATTGTAAGGACACTGGGTTCAGAAAACAGTGTTCTGGGTGTTTCCATAGTTCAGGTCTCAGAAAGGCAGACCTGTGAAACTCTGCTCAGCATGTAACAAGGCATGCTTACCTATTCTGGGTGCACAGTCCTGTAAACTGCTCAGGTTCTGCCTCTTTCCTTCACCGGAGGTGAATAGGACCTGCCTTGTGGTCAGGTCATGGGCAAATTTTCTCCCTCCTACCCTCTTAGTTCCTGTCTCTTCAAAATGCCTTATGTGCTCCCTCACAGTGACATCCCATTGACTGCTTACTGTGACAGCAATAAACATGTCCTGTTATAGATGCCAAAGAACGCAGTACCCCTGCAATAGGAGCAGGCAACAGCAGGAACCGAGGAGGCACTAAGATAAGAAAAACACTAGAAATAAGAATGCACCAAACTCTAATAGCAGAAGCCAGGACAAAGCATAATGAAAGATGAGAGTTATACAGTTATAAGCTTTTCTACAATGCGGTAGTAGTGGAATCAGGTCAAAATGCATGGATTTGTTCTCAACTTTGATAGGCAGAGAAAATTTTAAATGTATATTTGATGAACTGTTAGAAATAAGGCCATCCTTTTGCTTACAAATAGCCACAGAAGACATAAACAGGTAGGTTGTAGTTGTAGAATTAAAGGCAGAAAACTAGATCATTATGAAGAATGCCCCCGGACTGAAAGCTTACACAAATGTGAAATAAGTATTATATACTCTACTCCAATAATAATGTATGTCTTAAAGTCCAATATTCATATCAATACCTCTCACAATGGGTTAATGACAAACCTTAAGAGAATCACCTAAAAAAGATGAGAAAGAAAGGAAAGTTGGAAGCACAAGACAGGTAAAAGCGAAGCTGGAAAATACTAAGAAAAGAAAGTAGTTTTGGAAATATAAATATCAGTCTATACAGAATTTCCCATTGATGTCGATTTGATTTTGACTCACAGCAATCCGTTAGGACAGAGTAGAACTGTCCCACTGTTTTCCAGGAAATGGCTGGCAGATTAAGGCTACTGACCTTTTGGTTAGCAGCCAAACACTTAACCACTGTACTGCAGGGCATAATTGGAGAAGAAAGCATTGAAAAATGGCCAAAGGGGGTTTATCAGATGTGGAACCACTACCTTAAAAGGAACTAGCATGGTCTGAAGCTGTGAGGATGACAACTGGTCCAGTAGAAGCTTTTCTGAAACTCAGCTTAGTTATGAAGGGAAAAAGAGAAATTGTATATTAACTATTTGAGCTGTTTTGTCAAGGGAAGGTTGAAATATATACTAATGGTATTTTTTAAATTTTCAATTAATAGAAGTTCTAAGTAGAACACATGGAAAGTAAAGAATGGTGACGTAGAGAAATCAAAATTATCCCAAATTCCACATGCTAGGGTAGCTGTGCTTTTATAGTATCTTGTCTTCTAGGGATCCTGAAACCTTGGAGATTTGACCCTGTTTAAGGCCCAAGAGAGAGAGGTAGTAGGGAGAGAGAAGGAGAGAGAAGGAGAGAGAAACTGATGGGAAAGAAAAGTTACTGTTTTATTCCCCTTCCCCTAAACAAAGCCAAACCAAAAAACCACCCAGTTACTGTTGAGTCCATTCCAGCTTGTGGTGGCCACATGTGTATCAGAGTAGAACTGTCATCCACAGGGTTTTCAGTGGCTGATTATTCAGATGTAGATTGCCAGGTCTTTCTTCTGAGACATTTCTCTGTGAACTCTAACCTCTGACCTTTCACTTAGCAGCCTATTCCATTATCTACGCTGTGATATCTGGAAACATAGGGCTTTTGCTTCCTGTTTCTATTCTCTTGCAGTGCTAGGCAAGGTGCAATAATTCAATGAGGAAAAGAGAAAAGGAGAAATGATGTATGGGGTTCTTAATTTATTGCAATTACAATAGATTAACAAATCAGAGAAAATGCAAAACCATCTAAGAAAACATAAAGAAGCCACAGAGTGAAAGGGGAAGAAAGCCAGAAAAAGGGAAAAACTCACAGCCTTATTTGTGACTTTTGTCACTGTCATTAGGAAAGGGGAAGAAAAAAGAAAGAAGAGTAGGAAAGAAAGGAGTCCAGAGATGGGTTTCCTTAGGGATACAGTCCTGGTGGCACAGTGGTTAAGAGCTCGGCTGCTAACCAGAAGGATGGCAGTTCAAATCCACTAGTTGCTCCTTGGAAACTCTGTAGGGTAGTTGTACTTTTATCTATAAGTTGTACTTTTATCTAGCTCTCTCCTCTCAGCAGTATTGTATTTGGTTCATTAAAAGGACAGGCAGTTCTTTTCTTCATTCAAGGATGTCATCTTACATAGTCCTTATATAAAAAACTAAATGATTGTGTTTAAGATAATAGCACAACTTAAGATAACAGTTGTCCTGTAGAGTCACTAAGAGTCAGAAGTGACTGGCTCACAGAAGTTCCCACCCCTCTATGCTCCTGCCACCCACCTCCCCTGCTTAGAAGATTTAGCGAATCACTAAACAATGTAGAAGTACATAGAGAAAGGAACTCCGGACAAGAAGCTCCCCTGTGAAAGGAGAGCCTAGGTAGCACAGTGGTTAAACATTCAGCTGAAAAGTTGGTGATTGAAATCTACTGACTGCTCCATAGTAAAAAAAGACCTGGTGATTTGCTCCCATAAAGTTTACAGGTTAGAAAACCTATGGGAGCAGTTCTACTCCGTCATGTGGGGTTGCCACAAGTTGAAACTGACCTGGTGGCACCTTACAACATTGGGCAAATCTCTGGAAGACACAATTTGCTAAACAGGTTTACTTTAGCGAGGGAGTCTCTGGATTGTGTGAAGGGTGAAACAAATGGCTACCAGTTGAACTCACCCAGAGGCAATCTGCTTCCAAAAGGTCACAGCCAAGAAGACCCTGGGGAGCTCATTTCTACTTTGAAACATGTGAGGTTGCCATGAGTTGAAATAAACGCAATGACAATTAGTTTGAGTTTTGATCACTTTGGCCAGCGTGAGCATACAATCCTTAACACAGTCTAAAGGTATGATTGCTTGATTTTAATGTTTCTGCATTTGATCAGGCCTGATCAATTCCCAGACCCAAAGTGTTGGGGATCACTAAGGGCTAAATAGAGTAAGCACTGAGTGGAAATAGGAGTTTGAAACTCACCCAGTGCCCACAAAGGCATACCTGTTCTGTGAAAAAGAAGGCAAATTTAATTTCTGTATCAGTGCAGACTTTCTCAGACAAGAAGCAGTTCAACAAATACAGAGAGAAAAGGGCCTTTTCAGTTTGTGTATTTTATCCCAGCAATTGCCTTACCATAACAAAACAGCAGTGTTTTGTAACGATTCTCCAGAGCTCAGAACAGAAAGTACAGAAGTTGGGAAGGCAGTAGGTGGAGAATATGGCTTAAACGTGCTTTGGGCTGTATCTTTCAGATAATTACTATGGAGTCTGTTCTTCACTAACTATGCCTGTCATCCTCAGTATTAAATTATGGTGATGATTACTGATAATTATCCCTTTCATTTATTCACCATTTTCTACTTTCTGCACTACTCACACCTCACAGTAAGCCTGTGTGACAGGAAGAGAGGTCACTGCTTCACCCATCTTTGAGATGAGGTGTGAGGCTGCAGTGCCACCGCCTTGCCCTGGGTCACCCAGCTCGTTAGGGGCCTCTGCTGTCTGCGGTTCTCTAGCTCTCTCCTTCTCTCAGCAGTATTGTATTTGGTTCATTAAAAGGCCAGGCAGTTCTGTTCTTCATTCAAGGATGTCATCTTATATATTCCTTAGGTAAAAAACTAAATGATTATACCCAAGGCAATAGCACTACTGAGCTTAGAGCTTACAGCACTGTCCCTTCTCCCACCTTCCTGTTGGTCTTCCTGCGTCTCTCCAACCTCTCTGCTTATCCTCTGTCCTTTCTGCCCTTCCTTCTTTCCTGCCTCCCCCAATATAGATGCATAGTCAATCATTATTTATGATTTTTCTAGCATTTTCAAAATAACAAGGTATCACCTCTTTTGCTAGGTGTGAGGTCTAGAATTTTTAGCAAATTCGTCTCAGATTTCTGCTTGTCCATTCATTATAGACAGAAAATCAAGGGATAGGGCTGGGTACTAGCATTTCAATTAGGACACTGAATGTGGAGACGTGAGTGTGTGTGTGTGTGTGTGTGTGTATGTGTGTGCATGTGGATTGTGCCTGGCTGACTGCTGATTCTTCTCCATGATCTGGAGCTAATCCCAAGGATTAAGTGAGCATCTGCTCTCAGTGCTGACAGCGGATGGAGCCAAGCCACAAACAAAGGGGATGAGTTGGAGAGGGAAGAGGCAAATCAGACTCAGACAAATTAAAGATGGCTTCCTTGAAAGCCCAGAATATTCAACCCTGGTTGCTCTCATCTGCTCCTTCCTGCCCCAGGCTCTACCTGATCTTCTGGTCTCTCAGCCTGGATGCTACGCAGAATAATGGGCAAGAGCAAGGTAACAGGGCTTGTGTTTGCCCTCAGCTCTGCTGGCCCTAGGCACTGTGACCTTGGACTGATTGATTGTGGGCACAAAGTCTCCCTTGTCTTATTCATTAAATGGGGGTAATAATAATAATCTACCCTTCAGATAGTCACTGTGCAGATTCAATGACATTTCTCTTAATGCAATGTCATCAAAGCTCTTGGGTTGCAAATCCTCCTGTTACTCCACTTACCTTTCTTTCCATGCCACCGTTTTAGCTCAGGTGCCACCTGTCAGTCTTCCAGTGCTTTCTGATTCTCCTTGCACCCCTGTCACACTTTACGCAGACTTCTCCTTTGGGTACTCACCTTGTTAGGGTCATATATCATTCTGAGTCATGCATATGAGTCTGAGAGCTCCCACTGTGGTGACTTGCTTCAGACCCGAATTTTCTAGTCTCACACACACACACACACACACACACACACACACGTGCATGCACACGCACGCACACACACAGAGGAGGGAAAGGAGAAGAGATTAAAGGAGACACTGGATATTTTAAAATTGTCCCTAATGTTACCTTCCTTCTCCATTTCCTCCCCTTCAGACAAAACAGTCTTGAGGAACTAAACAGAAGAGAAGAAATTCAGGAGAAAGCCACACTATTTTCCCAGCAGCTGAATACTTGGAAACAATTAGCCTGTGTGTTAAAAAGGTAGGGTTTGTAAAAAGTGACATGAGTGTGTAAAGTTACGAGATGCTCTTAGCAGTCCCACCAACGGGATCCCACCAGGATCACTGGCCTGGCCTTGAGGCAGGTGGATCCCACACTGGAGCCACAGATGGACTTGGGACCTTGGGCAAGCCTGTCACCTCTGTGGCCTCAGTGCCCATCTGGTAAATGAAGGGATCTCCTCCAGGTCTGGCATTTGGTGGCTGCTACAGCTCCCAGCACTGCCTCAGTGAGCACAGCAGCAACTGGTGTTTAAAATGATGGTGAGTCATCTAGAACAGATGACAAAAGAAGGTGGTTCTCATTTAGTCACGGAGATGGCGCCACATTCTAGAATCCTGAAAGCTGAGGGATTCAGTGCACATAAGCCTTCTAGATAACTGAGTTCTACCTTTGTAAGTACCCAAACTGAAGTTTATTCTAAGCACAAAAAATAATACAGCTTATTTTATTTTATTATTATATTGAATATTTTATTCTCAAATTTCTTCTCCTCAATAAACAAGTTGGGAAGAATAATCTGTGTTTCTCTGGATGACTCAAGGCCATCATTATTATCAGTAATGTATTTCTTTTTCTTTGGTAGCGCAGTGTGATGGTGGGGACTACTGAGATGCATCTTGGGTTTGGATTATTCCAGTAGTACTCTTTTCCCCAGAGACTTCCACTGCTTCTTTCAGTCTCTGACAGTGTCACTCAGTAGAAACTAGAAGGGTCATTGTTTTCATAACAAAACATCCTGAGTGCCAGAAGTAGATAAAGATGTGCCCAAAGCCTAAGTGCTCGTAGTAGCACAGCTTCGGGGTGGGAGAGGTGGGGTACCCGGTTCTCTTTGCCTTGTAAACCGTGGTCCTAGAGCACTCCAGATGTCAGACTGCTTAATTTACAGTCTCTTCCTTTCCAGAGGGTCTCTGAAACATTCAATTCAAGTTTCAAGGTTGGATCTTTATACAGTTGATTGCTGCTGTTGCTGACGAAGACTACACTATTATAGAATCCAGTTTATATCATACTTCAAAATTCTTCAATCTAGAGAGGTTTTCTGGAGAGCTAATAAATTAAGAAGCAATCACCTACTATCGCAACCCAGGTTCCCGAAAGATGTCTGGCCAGAATCACGTTTAAGCAGTTTTTTCTTTTTTTGTTCTTTCTCTTTTTGTCTCTCCCTTCCTTTTTCCTTCCTTCCATGTTGAAGAGACTAAAAGCATGAGGACTATTTCTGGAGTAAGTTCAGCTGTGATGTTGCTCTCGCATTGTACTTTGCAGGTCCAGAACACCAGAAAGTATTTGTTTACTCATAACCCTTTGCTAGTGACTTATTACCAACCTAGATGTGGAGTAGGAACTTTTTGGTCACCATGTGGTCAAAACAACCAGGTTTCAGCCCAAGGAAAGGCAGATCTAACTAAGTGGTTGCCTTCCTTAGAAAGGATGAATCTGCTTTTCACCAAGTGTTGTTTTTTATCCAAACTCATGGACAAAAAAACGCACAGCAATCCTTGGTATATTCAGTATTATTTGCCAACACCACAATTCAAATGCATCAGTTCTCTTCAGTCTTGTTCATTGTCCAGCTCTCACATGTATAGAAAGTGACTGAAAACACCATGGCTTTGGTCAAGGGCAACTTAATGACCCCCCCTTTTTTTTTATCATTTATTGTATTTTAGGTGCAAGTTTACAGTGCAAATTATTTTCTCATTCAAAAACTTGTATACAATTTCTCTGGGGCATTGGTTGCAACCCCCAGAACTTGTTAAGACTCTCTTTGTCTTTCTACCTTGAGTTCTGTATGTGTATTCGTCCTGTTTTCCTTTCCCTTTCTACCTTCTCGTATTTGTTTTTGAGTAGATGTTATCCATTTGGTCTCATATGCTTGGCTGATCTAAGAATAATGTTTCTCATGCATGTTATTGTTTGTTTTTACAGGGCTACCTAATCTTTGTTTGAAAGGTAGACTTTGGGAGTGGCTTCAGTGCTGAATCAACAGGGTGTTCTGAATTAGCAGGGACCATAGTCTTGGAGGGTCTGCCACTGTCTGTCAGACCAATAAGTCTGGTCTTT
The DNA here is from genome assembly GCA_028571685.1 of Heterohyrax brucei. Lineage (NCBI taxonomy): Eukaryota > Metazoa > Chordata > Mammalia > Hyracoidea > Procaviidae > Heterohyrax > Heterohyrax brucei. Next base: position 47,773,268 of record CM053152.1, read on the forward strand.
TTTTTATGAAGTTGATTTTTGTTCTACGTTTTTCTTCTACTTTGTACTCACTATTACGATCCATATTAGAGCCATTGGTAGTGGTAGACTGGCACTACCTGGTTCTTCAGGACTCTCTGTCTGGTGAAAGCTGTGGTTCATGTGGTCCATAGTCCTTTTGTTTTACTAATATTTTCTTTGAGTCTTTGGTTTTCTTCAATCTCTTTCACACTGAATGTGATGGGACAAATACGAGGTCCGACAGTTATGTTTGCAAACTTGCTACCATGCTCTTACATTGGCAGGACTGTACAAACAACTCAGTAAGGTTTTATAATGTTGGTATATCAGTGTCTCACAGCTGTGTTTGTGTTGATGTGTGCTAGTGCCTTGCCAAGTGGTGTGCATTATTGTTGCAAGTTTTTGTGTGCCATTGTGAGAATTTCAGAGCTTGAATTAGTGTGATGAACAAACATTAAATTTCTTGTTAAACTTGACAAGAGTGGAAGTGAAATGAGGGACATGTTAGTCCAGGTTTACGGAGATAATGCTATGAAGAAAATGGTAGTGTGAAAAGGATAAGACATTTTTCTGAGGGGAGAGAAAGCATCACTGGTGAAGAGAAGTCAGGTGGGCAGTAACAAAGGTTGACAAAAACACTACAAAAGTTTGTTGAATTGTGGGTCAAAATCATCACCTAACTGTGGGAAGCATAGCAGATGAAGTAAATATGGACAGAGAAACAGTTCGGAAAATCTTCACTGAAAATCTCGGCATGAGAAAGGTTTGTACAAAAAGAGTCCCCGGTGAGCTCACTAATGGAGAAAAGCAAAGAAGAAAAAAGTTTAACAAAACCTTTTGGAAAGGCAAGATGATGTTTTGGACTGTGTTATCGCTGGTGATGAAACATGGGTGTACCAATACAAATCAAGAGTCAAAGTGATGTTGCTAAACCTTTTAGATATCAGAGGAATTGTTCATTATGAATTGTACCAATTGGACAAACAGTTAATCAAGTTTATTGTTTGGAAGTGCTGAAAATGTTGTGTGAAAAAGTCAGGCAAAAAAGACCGGATCTTTTTGTCAACAACTCACAGCTCTTTCATCACGTGAATGTACCAGCTCACATGGCACTGTCAGTGAGGGAGTTTTTAACCAGTAAACAAATAACTGAATTGGAACACCGTACGAACTCACTTGATCTGGCCACCGTTGACTATTTTCTTCACCCAAAGATAAAGTAAACATTGAAAGGAAGACATTTTGATGACATTCAGAACATCAAGCGTAATACAGAGACAGCTCTGATGACCGTTCCAGAATAAGTTCCAAAATTGCTTTGAAGGGTGAACTAGGTACTGGGTGCCTAGCTTCCCAAGGGGAGTACTTTGAAACTGACCATAGTGATATTCCACAATGAGGTATGTAGCACTTTTTCTAGGATGAGTTTGCAAAACTAATTGTCAGACGTCATAGATGTATCTTAGATCACCTCTTGAAAGAGTTTAAGATCTTAGATGCTATTCATCAAAGTAGCTAGATACTTCTTTTTATGACCATTCTTATATCAGTTGACCTAGATGTGTCATAAGATCATGGTCCCCAGCCCTCGGGCCTAGTAACTTGGTCCCTCAAGGAGATTGGATGTATCCAGGAAGCTTCTGTGGCTTTGCTTTGTTCAAGTTTTGCTGATTTTCCCTACACTGTTGTCTTTCCCTTCACCAAAGTTAGCACTGGTCTGTTAGTCAGTTAGTGATTTCTTCTCTCCAGCTCCCCACTTCCTCATAACCATCAAAGACTGTTTTATCTGTGTGTGCACCTTTTTATGACTTTTCTTTCTCATTCAAAGATTTATGTAAGTATTATTGTGTAACATTAGTTGCAATCCCCACAATGTGATAACATGTCCTTCCTTGTCACCCCAGGCTCCCTGTGTCCATTAAACCAGTTCCTATTTGCTTCTGCCTTTTCATTTTGCTTTTGGTTGGGTTTTTATCATGGTGGTCTTGTACAAAATTTTCCTTTTGTCATTAGCTTATTTCACTCAGCATAATGCCCTCCAGATTCATCTACCTTGTGAGCTATTTTGTGAATTTATCATCATTCTTTATCCTTCTGTAGTATTCCACTGTGTGTTGGTTTTGTATAGATGGCCTTGATTGTGCTGAGGAATTTTACTTCTGTACCTATTTTATCGAGAGTTTTTTTTTTAATCAAGAATGAATGTTAGACTTTATCAAATGTCTTTTCTTCATCAGTTGAGATGATCACATGATTCTTTTCTTTTATTCTATTTGTACTGTGCATTACATTGATTTTCTAATGTTATACTCTCTTTGCATGCTTCGTGTGAATTACACTTGGTTGTGATGCAATATTTTTTATATGTTGAATTCCATTGGCTATAATTCTGTTGAGTATTTTTGTTTGCATGTTCATGAAAGATATTGGTCTGTAAATTTGTGTGTGTGTGTGTGTGTGTGTGTGATGTTATTGCCTTGCTCTGATAACAGGATTATGCTGGCTTCATGGAATGAATTTGAAAGTGTTTCTTCCTTTTCCGTGTTCTGAAACAGTTTAAGTAGTACTGGTGTGAACTCTTCTCTGAACATTAGATAAAACTCTCTAGTGAAGCCATTTGGACTAGGACTGCTCCCCTTCTGCCCCCCACTTTGGCTGGAATTTATTATTCTTATTATTTGTTTATTTTAACTACTTCAATATCTTCTCTCATTATGAGTCTGTTCAGATTTTCTGCCTCAGTTTGTGTTAATTTAGGTAGGTTGTTTCTTTTAACTCTTTAAAGAGGTCTTCTGCATCAGATGTGCACGATGCAATAAGTCATTTGATTTTTTGACTGACCCTTCCACGAGTGTTGATTGTGGATCTAAATAAAATGAAATCTTAACAACTTCATTCTTGTCTCCTTTTATCAATATGTTGCTTATTGCTCCTGATGTGAGGATTTTGTTTTCTTTATTCTTAGGTAAAATGCAAACTGAAGGCTGTGGTCTTTGATTTTCATCAGTAAATGCTTCAAGTACTTTTTGCTTTCAGCAAGCAAAGTTGTGCCGTCTGCATGTTGTAGATTGTTGATGAGTCTTGTTTCATGCTGATGCTGCACTTTCTCAACTAGTCCAGCTTCTTAAACTATTTGCTCAGGTTGAATAAGTATGCTGAATGGATAGATATACCTCCAATGCACACGTTTCCTGGTTTTGAACCACGTAGTATCCTACTATTCTATTCAAATGACTGGCTCTTAGTCTATGTACAGGTTCTGCATGAACACAACTAAGTGTTCTGGAATTCTCATTCTTCACAGTGTTATCCATACTTTGTTGTGATCCACACAGCCCTGATGTGTGGTTAAAATACTCAGCTGCTAACTGAAGGGTTGGAAGTTTAAACCTGCCATCAGTTCCATAGGTGAAAGATTTGGCAATCTGCTTCTGTAAATATTTATAGTCCTGAAAACTTACAGGGTAATTCTACTTGGTTCTATAGGTCTGCTGTGAGTCAGAATTGACTCAGTGGTGATGGAGAATGACATGCAGGTGCATGTCATTAAAAAGTGTACTGCTGTAACACTATAGTTCTGATCTAGGATGACCTTGAAAGACATTGGTGAAGGGAAATCCCTAAAGTTGGAAGAAACTTGGGAAGCGCTCATAAGACAGATGGCAGAAATACTTATTTACATCAATTCAGAGACTATGAATGGTTTTGCTTGGCTGGATGTCCAAATATTTGAACCAATATGATTGGAAAAATTGTGACAAGGAAGTCTGGGGAACAAGTATATGGGTAGACCTATTAAAATGGACACACAGTGTGAGGATACTTGTTTTATGTGTGAATGCTCACCAACAGATGAACTCATCAGCAGAGGATTTAAATAATCAAGTGAATAGGATGATCTATTCTGTGGATACCAGTCATCCTCCTTACTAGCTATTCCTGTCATTGTTTAATATGTTCATCAACAAAGTGGTCATGGTGGCAGGGATGGATGTTATATATGGGCTTAGCAACATGTATTTCCATTCAACAAAGAATGACCTGACTACAGCCACTGCTGAGTGCCCAGTCTGTCAGCAGCAGAGAGCAACACTGGGTCTCTGATATGGCACCATTTTCTAAGGGGATCAGCCAGCTACCTGGTGGCAGCTTGATTACATTGGACTGCTTCCATCATGGAAGGGACAACATATTGTTCTTACTAGAAAAAACACTCTATATTTGCCCTGACTGATTCTAATACTTAGGTTTCAAAAAATAGAAAATAGATATCTGAATATCCTAAACAAAAATGAAAGCCATGAATTGTATGCATTTTACTCATAGATGAAAGCATAGTCAAAATTTACTTATAGACTTATCTGTACAATTAAAAAAATATATAGATCAGATATTTTAGTTTCTTATCTGTGTCATGTTAGAATCTTCAGATTAGATAGCTAAGAAATAAATCTCCTGAGATAGGCTAGGTTATGCTGTTCTAACAAATAACCTCAAAATCCTGATGGCCTAAAGTGATAGTTTCTTTCTGTTATCATTGTAGGTTGGTTGGAGGTTCTACCTGAGGGCCCAGGCTGACAAACAAGTCTCCTTATGGGGTCATGGCAGCAGAAAGAAAAAGAACTCATGGAAATCTTCTACTGGGATAAATTGACGGATTCAGGTCACATGGCTCCAAACCTGAGGGAACCAAAAATTTCAGTGCTATCAGAGGATGAAGTTTCAGTGATGAGAATTAATGAATACTCAGGTGAAATCCATGGTGGTATGGTGGTCAACTTCTATGTCTGTTAACCAAGAGGTCAGCAGTTCAAACCCACTAGGCACTTGGAAACTCTATGAGTCAGTTCTACTCCGTCTTATAGTGTTGCTATGAGTTAGAATCAACTCAACAGCAGATTTGCTTTTGGTTGGTTCTAGAGATGAAGGAATGCTGCAAGTGGTAGGTTCACACATCATTGAGGAAAGATAGCATGTAGTAAGTGAAGAAAGAAAAGAATGAGAGAAAGAAGAGAAGAGAGAAAGAAATCAAGATGCAAGACTGGGCTCATTTAGTTCAGGACTAGATGGGCAGCCATGTAAGCCTGAGTTAGACCCTACCTTACAGTGGAAAACCTGATGGCACAGTGGTTAAGTGCTTCATCTGGTAAACAAAGGTTGGCAGTTCAAACCCATCAGGCACTTCCTGGAAACTCTATGGAGCAATTCTACTTTACCCTACAGTGTTGCAATGAGTCAGAATCTACTTGACATTAGAGGGTTTTGTTTCTTTATTTTATTTTATTGCTTTATGGTTTAGCAAATGATATTGAATTCCTCTCTTAGCTATGAAGAAAGGATAAAATTGTGTTATTTGCATTCTGTTTACGAGACATAAATTTATATTGCATTTTAGAATTATTCCCATACCAAACATTTATTTGTTATCATATACAGTAATTACATCCATACTGACCTCTCTTTCTGAGTAAATTATGTCACAAGAAGCAAAGGATAAGATACAGCCCTGCTGGAAAACATCCACTCATTGAAGTCTGTCATTTGGCTGTTTTCAGCTGCATCAGAAGAGGATATGTTGGGATGACACGCAGCCCTGGATAAGATTGTTTTGAACAATATGAGAAATCACTGGCATTCAGGCCAAATTAAATCTAATTTACTCCACAAATTGCCAAACTATCAGTCCTATTAAATCTGTTTATTAAAAGGCAAGAGAGTTGGTCTGGGTCACAAGCTGTGGCTGGGATAATAAGACAAAGATGAAGCCCACTAATGTAGATAAATCATGTTTGATTTTCAGGCCAGGGGTAGCCAATGGGAGGGCTTTCACCTCGCCTCCCCTGTCATCCAGAGATGTTTGTGAGCCAGTTGGAGTGTCCCCAGAGTCAGACCATACTGATTGATTTCTATGGCACTGGGAGGCCCATGTTATTGCCCCCAAGAAGGGGTTATTAATAAAACCAGCTCAGTCCCTAGTTGTCCATTCTACAGAATACAACTCAAACAGGTCTCTGTGATTTAAGGATTAGTAGGATAAGGAAGGTAGCATTACAAATAGTGGTAGTACATGACAGAGGTCAGTAAGTTGGGCTTGGGTAGTCTACACCCTAAAGTGTTAAGTAAGGCAGGTGATATTGCTGCTGTCAGGTGCTTTGAGTCTGCTTTGACACCTAGTGACTCTATATACAACAGAACAAGGCGCTGTGTAGTCTTGAGCGTAGTGTTTCAGTCACTGGGCAGTCTATCTCGTTGAGGGTCTTCCTCTTTTTTGCTGACCTAGTACTTTACTAGTCAGAAGGGGCTGATCACTCCTAATAACATATTCAAAGTAAAATGACATCTCACCTCCTTCACTTCTAAGGAGCATTCTGCCTATACTTCTGACAGTCCATAATATATTCACTATTCTTTACCATCACCATTATTGAAGATATCAACTCTTGATCTTCCTTATTCGTTGTCCATCTTTCACATGCCTATGTGGCAACTGAAAATACCATAGCTTGGTTCAGGCACACCTTAATCCTCAAAGTGACAGGTTTTTTTTTTTTTTTTTTTTTTTTTAACACTTTAAAGAGATCTTTTGCAGTAAATTTGTCCAATGCCATTTGATTTCCTGACTGCTTACTTCCACTGGCATTGATTGTGGATGCAAGTAAAACAAAATCCTTTAACAACTTCAATATTTTCTGTTTATCATGATGTTGCTTATTCCAGTTGTGAAGATTTTTGTTTTCATTATGTGATACTAAACCAAACCAGTTACTGAAGTCCATTCTGACTCATAGCGATGCTATGGGACAGAGCAGAACTACTCCCTAGAGCTTCCGAGGAACACTTGGTGGATTCAAACCATGAACCACTTGGTTAGCAGCCATTACTCTCGATCACTACTAGGTGAGAATACACCTTGATTACTACTAGGTGAGAGTACATCTTTATTCCCAAATTACTTGGGGGTGAGCCAAAAAACCTTGTAAAGACTTCGGGTTGGATTTCATATCCTAACAATCATGTGCAAACACATACAGCGAGGTAAAAAAGGCATTGATGATTAAGGTCTAATTCTTTAAGACATTAAAGAATATTTTTTAAGTAAAGTTTTGTTTGTTGTGTTCACCTGCTTGGAATACCCTATGTCCAAGTCTGATACTACCCAAACTATACCCATCCTTGGAGGTCTGTCTCAAAGTCTTTCTTAAGAACACTTGTTTAACATTCCAGCCCATAGCTGTCCTTCTTTTGAACTTTTATCTCAGTGAGGATTATTATTGGCTAGACAATTATCACATGCTTCACTCACTGTACTTTGATGAGTCTTTTTATAAAACATTTCCTGAAAAATTAAAATAAACATGTGGAGAGATCCAGATACTTGCCCAAAGGAGCATAATTAGTAAGAAGTTTCTAAGCTTTCCTTTGGTGTTTCATTCCATTACTCAGCTTTATCTCGAGGGAAAAGAAACTTCATTGAAGATGTGCATCTGAGTGGTTTAAAGTCTGACTATGATCACAGTGTAGATTACACACCTCTTTGTTGTTATGACCTACTATGCTAGAGACCTTGTGTGCAACAGAAGGAAACAACGTCTGCTCTTGAACTGTTCTCACAATTTCTGACATCCATCCATCCTGGCAAATCTGTGGAAGTAGATCCTTAGGCCTTTCTTTGTAGCCTTTCTTAGTCTGGAAATGCTACTAAAATCTAATCACAAGGAGGACCCTGCTGGTATTTGAAATATTAGCAGCATAGCTTCCAGCATCAGGGCAACAGGAAAGCCACCACAGGTGGATGGGAGGTGGATCTTCCTCTTAGGGTGACTGAAAAAACAAGATCTTCCACTGGATCTTAGTTAATGGTCCTCAAGTCAGCACAGGCAGACAGATCATGTTGACCACTACCTGCTTGGTTCAGTAGTTCAGAAGAGTGTTCACCTTGATTGAAATCTGTTCTGTGACCACCCTCCATTGAGCCATTTCTATGCCTTACACTTCGTTCCAGCAGCCTTCAGTTCAGACAGTGTTATGGACACTTTTCTTAAATTCAGAGTAGAGGCAATGAATGAGAATAGAGTTTAACCCTTGAATGTAACTCAAGCCCCAGATCTTAATTTCATGGAGTAAACTTGTAGGATTAGGTCACCATCCCATACAGTCCAGTTCTAGTTCCAGGAAACCTTTGGAGGAAAGTTGAAGTGAAGGAAGGGAGGAATAAAAATCACTCACAGCAATCCAAAGGCTTTATTAGTCTATAATTAGGAGTGATGGGAGGAAGCCAAGTGAGGGAAAATTTAAGCTGAATTGCAAGAAAAAAACAAGTTCCTAACAATGAAGAGTATTCAGCTGTGGAGGAGGATGACAGAGACAGAGCAGTGGTAGTCACTCATAATTTCTTTATTGGTAATTTGGTCTCTATATTTTGGATGAAATACATATCTGGGAACCTTGCCAGGCCATGCAAGGGATGCCCTTTAACCGGCTTTCAGGATGAGAACATTAATGGCTCTGGGAGAGAAAAATGAGATAATCTCAAGAGCTGCTGAGAATTAGAAGCCCAGTGGATAAGATGTTCTTTTAGGTTCAGGTCCTAGCGCTGCATATAATCTGAGCTACTCAGTTGTGAGCACACACGGCAGGAGCAGAAATCCATGATCTCTCAACTTGCTGCCAATATCTCTGGGAGGTAACTCTTGCTGTTTCCAACCTTACTTTAGAGCTATATGACTTCTCAGAATATCAGTGAGCTATGAAATGAGAACATGGTGAAATGCTACTCTATTCCATATAATACATTTGTTATTAAAAACAAAAGGTATAGGAGTGGTGTGTGTTTGTTTGTTTGTTTTTGTTATTAAATGAATTACAGTATACACAAACTATTTAATATCCCTCTTCTGGTAAGACCTATGACAACAAATCTTTGTTGCTTCCTATCTGGAAAACTCTGTGAGTGTTGCAGCAGCTCATTCTTCCTCCAGGTGGACCTCTGTGTACTATTTTCTTGTTATCTCTCTCTTCAGAATCTTTCCAAGGACTTCTACAGTCTGTTCCCGACTTAGCTTTGTAGCCATATTTTCAATACTCCAAGCCTCTATTTTAGCTTCCCAAGACATCAGATATCTACCAAACACATGCGTAAGTACTGCATGTGTACACACACCATGTTCACATGCTCACATACACTTACACACGTATGCACACCCATGCATGCACACAAAGAATAAAATGAACTCTGTTTTCACTTAACATTTTGGCAGCCTACTGTTTCCAGAAGCATCATTTGACAAAATGCTTCCCCTTTGGTTTTTGAACACAATCTGTTGGTTGCTCTTCTAACTCTTTTTCTTACCTAAGGGAAAATGTCACATGTGCATTTTGTCACCGCTATACTTTCATCTGGAATCCATCTTTATTTAATTCATTCCATAAGAAGGCTACCTGCACTTTAAGGCTCAAGTCTAGTACCACAAGTACAAAATGTCCTCAGCAGCACCTTTCTCTGAAATTTTCAAGCCATTTGAATAATCCACAGGTGCTCCACACATCCACCTTCTATTGCATACGTTTGTATTTATGCCTTCTCTCCCTTAATAGGAAATACTTCCTTTAAGTTTAGAATCACACTTCAATAGTTTTGCATTTTCCATAGTAGCCAGCAAAGTTCTTTTTACCGAGCAGGTACTCAAAAGACACTATTTTTAGAAAATGAATGAATAACCAGAAAATAAATTTTTAATTATATCACACCTCTGCTTAAGACCTCTACTTGATCTTTCTTCCAAAGTGTCATTTATTAAGCCCTGTAACTCCCCTACAGCTGTGTGGAAGGTCAATCTATTGAGTTGTACAGGTCATCAACACTCTTTCCTGTTCCTACTCAGTTCCTCCTTTCTGCTGTACCATTACTGCAGCTGAATCCTCAGCATAGAATGGTTTCCTGTCTTGATGGAAGTTCAGGAAAAGCTAAGTCCTTCTGTCCCCCAGGAAACCTCTTCTTGGCCATCCTTGTTTCCATTAAAATTCTGGAAATCCCACTCTTTTCCTTGTTATTCATAACTTGTTATCATTCACATAGTCAAATGCCTCTCCATAGTCAATAAAACACTGGCAAACATATTTCTGGTATTCTCTGCTTTCAGGCAGAATCTATTTGACATCAGCAATGATATCCCTTGTTCTGCATTCTCTTCTGAATCCAGATTGAACTTCTGGTAGTTCTCTGTTGATGCACTGCTGTAACTGATTTTGAGTGATCTTAGGCAGGATATTGATATCGTTCATTAATTTCTGCACTCTTTTGGATCCTCTTTCTTTAGAGTGAGTACAGTCAGGGATCTCTTTCAATTGGTTGTCCAGGTAGCCGTCTTCAAAATTTCTTGGCACAGATGAGTGAACTTCTCGTGCCGTATCCGTGTTTTGAAAAGTCTGTGCTGTTACCTGGTCGCTCCCTGGAACCTTGTTTTTCACCAGGGCCTACAGGGTAGCTTGTACCTCTTCCTTTAGTATCATTAGTTCTTGATCATATGGTACCTCCTGAAATGGTTGAACATCAACCACTTCTTTTTGGTACAATGACTCTCTGTATTCCTTGTATGTTCTGTTGCTGCTTCCTGTGTTGTTTAATATTTTCCCCCACAGAATCTTTAAATATTGCAGTTTAAGGCTCTAAAATTTTCTTCAGTTCTTTCAACTTGAGGTATGGCAAGCATGATTGCCTTTTGGTTTTCTACCTCTATGTTTTTGCACATTTCATTATTATACTTTATTTTGTCTTCGCGGGTAGCCCTTTGAAATCATCTGGTCAGCTCTTTTACTTCGATGTTCCTTCCTTTTGTTTTAGCTACTCTATGATCAAGAGCAAATTTCAGTGTCTCTTCTGACACCCAGTTTGGTCTTTCCTTTCTTTCCTAGCTTTTTAATGGCCTCTTGTCTTCCTCATGTGTGATATCCTTGATGTCATTTCACAATTCATTTGGTCTTTGAATATCAGATCAGTGTTCAATGTGCCAAATCATAGGACAGCACCATTTATGTGTAAACTATTATTATTATCGGAGCATAGATTTACTGTTTGACTTATCCTTTATCTTCTCTTTCAAGTGTTTACCTGAGTGCCAGATGTGTGATACGTTATTAATATGTTCCATAGAAATTATTCATTCAACAAATATCTATTGAGTACCTATGTGGTGCCAAGTTATTTTTAAGTGATAGACATGCAGAAGAGAATAAAACAGGTAATGCCCTGTGCTCAAGGAGCTAATATTTTATTTACATGACATAAAAAAACACCAATATAATGTAAAATATGTAGCATATTGCAGATCATTTGATTTGTATGTATAATACGTTATATATTGTTGTTGGTAGATGCTGTTGAGTTGAGTTGGCTCTGACTCTTGGCAATCCTATATACAGCGGAATTAATCACTGCCTGCTCCTGAGGCATCTTCATGATTACTGGCATGTTTGAGTCCATTGCTGTGGCCATTGTGCAGTGCCTTCCAAAATCAAGGGGCTTGTCTTCCACTAGTATGTTAGACAATAGTTTGTTGTGATCCATAGGTTTTCCATAGTCATATAGGTCCATGGCTATTTCACTAAGTGTTCTTGATCCAGAGTAATGTGAAATAAAAAAATTATGCATGCTTTTGGAATGCATGCAATAAGGCAGGATCAGAAATATACATATAAATAATAAAAAAATAAAGATCTTGGTTAAGAGCAAAGTTAGTAGACCAGAAGTGAAGAACTCTAGAAAAGAGCAAAAGGAGAACATTTAATGTCTTAGAATGTCCAGTACATTTTCAGCTAAACTTTGACTCATCTGATCAAGGGGGCAGAAATTTATGAAATAATTTATGAAATTTATGAAATAATTTATGCTGTGGGCACAAGACTGAGAAACTGAAAAACCTGTCCTCGTCAGGGGTAAGCACGTCTGGTTATGGAAGTATTTTAGCGGACAAAATGGAATTTGTCTTTCCAAGAACACTGAAGGTAATTTCCCTTAAACTCATTGGACATATTTTCCCAGCTCACATTCTTTGCACAGTCGATAAGGCATGTATTCTGTACATATATATGCAGGTATATAAATACAGAGCATAGTCACTATCACAGAAAACATTTATCATATGATTGTCTTGAAGACAAAGATACACAGGCAATTTTCAAAGTTGGGGAGAGAGTAAAGTTAAACTTGTATGTGCAAAAAGTATGGCATAATTATTGAGTAGCAAAAGAAATCTCTGAGGATGTTATTGGCCTTCAGAAGGTGCAGTATTCCTTCAGTGGGTAATAAAATATGCTTGTGATTGTTAAGGTTGTGCCTCAAGTTGGCTGGGCTTTGATTCTTAGTGGTTTGGCACTTATGATGTAGTTTGGCCGTAGTATGATGATGTGACCACTTCTGTGATGAGATTTGATATAGTGTGATCACCTCCATGATAGGACCTTTTGTGAGTAGCCAATCAGTTGACAGGCAGTTTCCTAGGGAGTATGGGCTGCATCTAGTATAGATGGACTCTTAGCCAATGTTCTTGGTCTTTTGTTCATCTGGATCCTCTAGGTGGCTCCTGTCTGACCTTCATTTCTTGAGAATTGAACCAGAAGCTTACCTGCTATCTTGCCTGCCAATCTTGAGGTTTGTTGATTTCACAGAACCTTGCTGTTGGACCTACCCAGTCTCGGGTTCACCAGTTCCTATGATGAATGTAGTTTGAGTCAGAGGCTTCTATCCTGACCCATAGACTTGGTACATTTCAGTCTATACAATTGTGTGAGCCAGTTCCTTGGTATAAATCTCTCTTTATGTGTATTTGTATACATTATTGGTTTTGCTTCTCTAGAGAAGCCAGACTAAGACAGTGCTGGGGAACCATTTAGAGTGAGGAAATTTGCTTATGCATTGGGGCTGTCCATTAACCTCAAACAGTGGTTGAATCCTCTTGTATTTGTTTTCTGCCCCATCCCCTGGGTCCCTTGAAATCACCCGTATTTTATTCTTAATGGGACATGATGTTAAAGCCAATAGCTACAAATTCACCAGATTGTGAAGTTGGAGAACTTTTTGGGGGAAAGTCACATGAAGGACACATTTTTACTGCTGTAACTGACAATTATCTTCAGAGAGGTTTCAGAAACTGCCTCATAAATGTAACAGCCTAATCACATCCTGATTGTTTAATGGGGAGATATGAACATTCAGTTGACAGAGCTGTCATTTCCAGGAGGGCATTTTTATCTGAAATAAGCATTAATGAAACCTCTAGGAGAAAAGACTCATGTGAGCTCACAGCACACTGGATTCTGGGTGTCTGATCCTGTCCCACTGAGCCTTTCACCAGTTTTGCACACACCTGGATCATGGCCACAGCTGCTGCTTTCCCACCTGGAACCTCTTTCCCTCTGTTAGCTGTGCAAGCCCTACTCGTCCCTCAAAGTTCAGATTAATTTGCCCCTCTGCCAGGAAATTATCCCTTGCTTCCCTAGCCTATTTTCAACTCTTCATTCTCAGATTTCCATGCCATTTAGTGCTTAAATCTCACAAGTAAACTGTGAGTTATAGACTATTTTATAGGTATTAATAATATAATTTTAACACGACAGGTTCTGCTCCATTGCTTCAAGTACACAAGGCTCGTAACCAAGCTAGGAGAGCGTAATGAAAACAATCTGTTAAGAATCACTTTGGTGGAGCGGGGTCAAGATGGAGAACTAAACATATGCCTCTCTAAATCCCTCTGGAAACCAAGGCCTGAATTGATAATTAAATGAAGACTTCTGGACACCTAGTGAGCCCTAGGACACAGCATAGGGTTGTCCATATGTTCTACATACTGCTGAATGGGAAGCTTCTTATCTTTTACCAACCTCTGCCCTTGTTGGATCATGGCTTTCCTGGACTGAAGGCAAGTTACCATTTTAACTTTTTTTTTCCTCTGTCTTAGCCAGTTGGGAGGGGCTGAGGTGACTGGAAGTAAGGCTCAGACTCACTGCTGATGAGATTGGTGAGCAGAGTTGCCACACTTTGAGATCCTGGCCTTGAAACTTGTGCAATTTGGCACCTCTGATCTCTCTCTCCCAGAATCTCAGAATATCTGCCACTGAATAGCCTTTTCTGAGGCAGGCGGGGGAGCTGGTGCAGGATGCCATTTTGATTCACTGGGAGGTGGAGTTTCCTATAAGGAAGCCTCAGCTGGACCTAATTCCCAGGTTGGGAGGCAGGATCTGCCTAGAGAGCACTTTCATGGCAGTAAAGCAGTATTTGATATAGAGGTACTTGCTTTGCCAGCTGCGAAGAGGGACTTGTACACCTGAAAGCCTAACTAATTTTGGAAGCTGTTGGATACCTTTTGCTTTTCAATAGAGAAATAACTGCAGTGCATCCAGATGGCATCCCTTCCAGCCTTTATTGTCTTACATTATAGGGTCAGCTGATGGCTCCCCAGTGACTCTATAAGTGGGGCTGTGTCTTTGCCAGTCAGGAGGTGGAGCCTGCTATCCCATAGCTTTCACTGAGCCCAGTCACTGGAGTACACAGAGGTGTCTGGTGATCAACTTCCTTTTCAGACTGAGCTTCAGATCCATTAAAGTAACACCAGAAAAACAAAACAAGCTCCAGATGTCCAAAAAACAACAAACTTCGGACCAGAATATTAGGAAGAATTCACTTATGACTTCAGAAGGCCCCCAAAAGAAAGATCCAGAGAACATCCCAGATAAAGAAGCCTTTCTGAAACTATCAGAGGGTAAGTACAAAAGGATTATACATACAGCCCTTCTAGACCTTATTTAAAAAAATGAAAACTTTAGCAAGCTGGTTGATCTGATGGAACACCAATACTCTGAAATCAAACAGATCAATAACAAAATCAAAGAGATAGAAAATTCAGTTCAAAGCCAAGAAAACAGAATGGAACAAATGGAAAATAGACTTTCTGACTTGGAAGACAGTGCTACTGACTCTAGGATCTATGAGGAGAAATCAGAAAAAAGAAAGCAGAAAAATGAAGAAGCATTAAAAAGTATGTGGGACTCTATCAAGACAAACATTCTGCAGTTCCTGAACAGGGTGGGACACTTGAGAACACAGAGAGTATTGTGGCTGAGCTGCTGACAGAAAACTTCCCAGAAATTATGAAAGAAGAGAATATAGATAGCCAAGATTTGTGTCGAATATCACTTAATATAGATCCCAAAAGAAAGACTCCAAGACACATTATAATCAAGCTTAAAAAAATGAAGCATAAGCAGAAACTCTTAAAGGCAGTGAGACTCAAAGCAAAGCTAACATTCAAAGGGAAACCCTGTAGGATTTCATCTGATTTCTCAGCAGAAATGATGCGGGCATGGAGACAATGGGATGACACATTCAAAGCCTTGAAGCAGAAGAACTTCCAACCAAGAATTATATATCCTGCAAAACTATCTTTCAAATATGGAAAAGAAATCAAGATACTCACAGATAAACAGAAACTCACAGACTGTAAAAACCAAAAGAAAAAGCTACAAGAAGTACTGAAAGAAGCTCTTCTCTTAAAAGAACAAAGCCATTGACTTTGTATTTTAGGAGGAAATACAGGACACATCATCCAGAAACCTACTCAGTTAGGGAAGGCTCCAAACTCGATCAAAGCTGTAATAGTAAAAGAAGTGATGCAGTGATCATGTTATGAAAACTATGATGTCATCATATTAAAAAGACAGATACACTACAGTCATTGTAGTCCTTCCAGGTGGAGAGGGAATCAATAAGACTTGTAGTAGCTAAAATTGGGTTCAAACTATTAAGACTATTAGACTATTAAGGGAGATCACAGGGGCAGCCACACAGCTCAATAAAGATGCAATATTTCAAGTAAAGAAATGTAATACAGGAGTCTCAACACCACAAAACCAACACTGACAAAGGTGAAAAATCAAGTCATAAAGAAGAATGTCCCAGAACAGAATAATAAGAACAACAGAGAAAATATCAAGGCAAAAATAAACATATCACAATGACAGCACTAAACACACATCTATCCATAATTACATTGAATGCGAATGGACTAAACTCTCCAGTAAAGAGACAATTAGTGCCATCTTGGATTGAAAGATATTACCCATCCATATGTTGCTTACAAGAAACTCACCTTAGACTTAAAGATATGAGCAAACTGAAAATTCAAGGATGGAAGAATGCATATCAAGCTTACAGTACACAGAGAAGAGCAGATGTGGCAATACTAATCTCAGAGAAAATAGATTTCAATGTAAAATCCACCATTGTGGACAAGGATGGACACTGTTTATTGCTGAAATGTTCAATACACAAGCAGGACTTGACAACATTAAATATTTATGCACCCAATACTAAAGCATCTAAATACATTGAAGAAACACTGACTACACTTAAAAATGAGATAGATCACCCCACAATAATAGCAGGAGACTTCAACACTCCACTCTCAATATTGGACAGATCATCTAGAAAAAAAGTCTCAGTAAAAATGCAGATCTTATTGCCACAATTAACCAATTAGACCTCACTGACATATACAGAACTTTGTATCCATCAGAAGAAAACTACACCATCTTCTCCAGTGCACATGGAACATTTTCCAGAATAGACCATGTGTTAGGACATAAAGCAATTCTCAACAAATTCCATACCACTAAATTATTGCAAAGCATCTTCTCAGACCACAAAGCCATTGAAGTTGAAAACAATAGCAGAAAAAAGATAGATAGAAAGTGGAACACATGGAAACTGAACAACATCTTGCTCAAAAAGGCATAGGTTATAGAAGAAATTAAGGGCGAAATAAAGAAATTCATGGATTCCAACTAGAATGAAAACGCTTTCCACCAGAACCTATGGGATATAGCCAAAGCAGTGCTTAGAGGTCACTTTATAAATTCACACATCCGGAAGTAAGAAAGATCCCAAACCAAAGATGTAACCCTACATCTAGAACAAGCAGAGAAAGAGCAACAGAGGAACTGCTCAGGCACCAGAAGAAAACAGATGATAAAGATTAGAATAGAACTAAATGAATTAGAAAACAGAGGAACAATTGAAAAAATTGAAAAGACCAAAAGCTGGTTTTTGAAAAGATCAACAAAATTGACAAATCATTGGCTAAACTTACTAAAGAAAAGCAGGAAAGGAAACAAATAACCCAAATAAGAAATGAGAGGAGAGTTGTCACCACAGATCCAACAGAAATCAAAAATATCATGACAGAATACTATGACAGACTGCAGTTTACCAAACTTGAAAACCTAGAGGAAATGGACAAATCCTTAGATTCATATCACCTATAAAAATTATCACAAGGTGAAGCAGAACAACTTAATAAATCATCCCAAAGGAAGAGACTGAATAATTCATACAAAAGAATCAACTAAAAAAAGCCCTTTCCCAAATGGCTTCACTGCAGAATTCTACCAAGCTTTTAGAGAAGAGTTATCTCCAATACTACCGAGACTATTTCACAGTGTAGAAAGGGATGGAATGCTCCCAAATTCATTCTATGAAGTGAGTATAACTCTGATACCAAAAGCCAGGGAAAGACCCAACAAAAAAAGAACTACAGATGAATTCCATTCATGAATCTAGATTCAAAAATCTTCAACAAAACCCTTGCCAGTAGAATACAGCGGCATATTAAAAAAATAATTCATCACGACCAAGTTGGATTCAAATCAGGGATGCAAGGCTGGTTCAACATCAGAAAAATATTTGATGTGATCAACTATATAAATAATACAAAAGACAAGAATCACCTGACTTTGTCTATTGATGCAGAAAAGGCATTTGATAAAGTTCAACACCCATTGGTGACAAAAACTGTCAGCAAAATAGGAATAGATGGCAAGTTCATCATTGCAGTAAGGGCCATTTATACAAAGTCAACTGCCTACATCACCCTCAATGGAGAGAGACTGAACAATTCCCCTTAAGAATGGGAACCACATAAGGATGCCCACTCTCACCTCTCCTATTCAGCATTGTACTAGAAGTTCTAGCCAGAGAAATTAGACAAGATCAAGAAATAAAGGGCATGTGCATCAGTAAAGAGGAAGTAAAAATCTCCCTATTTGCAGATGATATGATTGTATATGCAGAGAATCCTAAAGAATCATAAGTAAGCTACTCATATTGATGGAAGAGTTCAGCAAAGTGTCAGGACACAAGTTAAACATAAGTAGATCAGTAGGATTCCTTTATACCAACAGTAAGATTATTAAAGAAGAAATCACCAAATCAATACCATTTACTATAGCCCCCAAGAGGATAAAATACCTAGGAATAAATGTAACCGGAGAAGTAACAGACCTTTACAAAGAGAACAACAAGACCTTACTGCAAGAAACTAAGAGAGACTTACATAAACAGAGAAGCCTACCCTGCTCATGGATAGGGAGATTTAACATTGTGAAAATATCTATTTTACCCAAAGCAATTTACTTATATAATGCAGTCCCAATACAAATTCCTGTGACAATTTTTAAGGAGATGGAGAAACAAATCACCAACTTTGTTTAGAAAGGGAAGAAGCACGGGATAAGCAAAGCACTACTGAAGAAGAACACACTGGGAGGCCTTTCACTACCTGACTTTAGAACCTATTACACTGCCACAGTAGTCAAAACAGCTAATGGTATGAAAAGAGACAAATAGATCAGTGGAACAGAAGTGGGACCCCACAGATGACACCATCCTCCTATGAACAGTTGATGTTTGACAGAGGCTCTAAGACATTGAACTGGGGAAAAAAACCACATCAAACTGGATAAAAGACCTGAATATCAAATCTAAAATGATAAAGCTCACTCAGTAAAAATTAGGACCAACAATGGAAGTTTTAATACACAATGTAGACAGATTTCAAAATCTGACAAACTACAATCAACAGAAGAGAAAATAGAGAAATGGGAACTACTAAGAATCAAACACTTTTGCTCATCCAAAGACTTTATCAATAGAAAAGACCACCTACAGAATGGTTTTACAGAATAGGAGAAAATATTTGGCAACTGTGTGTCAGACTGATGTCTGATCTCCATAATCTATAAGAGACTACAAAAGATCAATAAGAAAAAGATAAATAATCCAATTGATGGGCAAAGGAATTGGACAGACATTTCTCTAAACAGGAGGTCCAGGCAGCCCAAAAACACATGAGGACATGTTCAGGATTGTTAGCTATTAAAGAAATTCAAATCAAAATGAAAATGGGATGCCATCTCACCTCAACAAGGTTGGCCATGATCCAAAAAACTCAAAACAACAGATGCTGGAGAGGCTGTGGAGAAATTGGAACCCTCCTGCACTGTTGGTGGGATTGCAAAATGGTGCATTGTCTTTGAAAAGCAATCTGGCAATTCATTCAAAAGCTGGAAGTAGATATACCATTTGATCCACTAATTCCACTGCTTGGAATATACCCTAGAGGATCAAGGCCATTCACACCAACTGATACATGCACAAGAATGTTTATTGCAGCACAGTCCACAACAGCAAAAAAAGGGAATCAACCTAGATGCCCAACAAAGGAGGAATGGATAGGTAAACTATTGTATATATACTCAGTGGAACACTAAACAATGATAAAGAACAATGATGATTTTTGGAAGCATCTCATAACCTGGTTTCAATTGGAAGACATTATGTTGAGTGAAAGTAGTCAGTGGCAAAAGTATAAACACTGTATGAGATCCCTACTATAAGAACTTAAAAACAGACTCAAGGCAGCAAGGGTGGGGGTGGAGGGAGGGAGTGTGTACAGTATTGATTAGATAGTTGATAGAAATTTGGTTGGGTGAAATCTGTGACAGCATACATTGAAAGAAGGTCAGTTCTAAATGGACTTCAACGTAACATGATTACTCCTCCCATCTTAACCCAATATTGCAAGGACGAAGTAGCTGGAGTAGGGGCCTGAGGACCATGTTCTCAGGGGACATCAAGGCCAGTTGGCATAACTAGCATTTTGCTAAGGGAGTCTTCTGCACCCCAAATTGGTGAGTGGCATCTGGGGTCTTAAAATCTGCCAAGCTGACATCTGAGGTACACCAAATGGTCCCCACCCAGCAGGAACGGATGATTTCCAAGGACCAAAATGACATGGGGCAAAGAGATCCCAGAAGACAGAGAGCCACATGAGCAGATGACTACATCAACATTTGACTGCAAAAATTGGATGGTGCCCGGTCACCACCAGTAATAGCTGCGATGAGACTCACAAAGTTGAGTCTCATGGGCAACACAAAAATAAAAAGGAGTGCAGCCTGAGATCTCCACTAAAAAGTATGCAATTTATGGTCTATGGGCCTCAGGGTTCCACTGGGAGCATGGCCCCTGGCCGTGATGCTGCTCCTGTCGTAAATCATAATGGAAGTCAACTCTTTGGACAGAAATGGACTGGACTTTGTGACACAAAGTGACCATATCATGTGTACACTTTATGGTTCTATGCATCTATAGGATGTCAACTGACTGACCTCTTACTGGATGTGGGGGAGAAGATGGAGAGGAAGGGACAGGAGATTTCTAAGAGGATACCCCATGTACAGAACGGCGAGGAGGAAGGTGCTCTCACTGCGCGTGGAGAACAGTGGGAGCCGCTCATTGGCAGGTATGCAAATTTATACGGGATTGCATGTTTTCACTCAATCATGATAAAAAAAAAGGAAAAAAAGAATCATTTTGGTCTAATTTAGAACTGTCTAAGCATTTCTGACATTGCGTTGACTCTGTAGGGCTGATATTTGGGCTAGGATTCCTTTAGATGGCTTTGCTGTCTCAAGAGTGTCTCATATCCAAACATTGGTTTGTGTTGTGCTGCTATCAGCTTTGGACCCTGTGTGTGAGGTAACCACTCGTTTCTCCAGTGAGGTGCTTTGCATTAAATTTGATTCCAACATATATATTGAATATATACTGAGGGTAAGTTATGGTGTTAAGTGTGTGTGTGTGTGTGTGACGTCGTGGTCAAAGAAAGGAAGAAGAAATTCTAAAGAATGAATTAGAAGATCTCATTTGAGGATATAATTATTGTGTTTACTGCTTGTGAATGCTCGTGAATACCCAACATATGGGGGAAAAGGGGCTGGGAGAATAGAATCCATAATACTGGTACCGGTATCAAACTTTACAAAGTCCTTTACTTTTAGATACTGTACCTGCAAAGTGAGTATGAGGTGCTTGTCTCCATAGCGATGCTGCCAATCAGAAGATGAACAAGATGATTCGCTGGGCTGTGATAAAAGAATACTGAAACTTGTACTAATAAATGGGTTAGCTTATTAGCATTTGACACAGGGACTCTCTTTTGGTTCTCTAGCCACATAGTCACATAACCCACACTGGGCTCCAAGTGTGCTGAGGGAAAGTGAGGATTCCATAGTATGGTGAGTTTGGTGGGACATCATCTTTATTTTTAATTTGTATATACCCAAGCAATTGGATTTATGGATTATATATTTCTTCTTTTATCTAAACTAATCTTAATAGAATTGGCAAGTGGCTTACAAAATTCTTCAGAGGACTCTTTGGATTGCTGAGAATACTAACTACAAAAGGCCAAGAGAATTGCCTTGATAAGTTACAGGCTAGATGATACTTCTCTTCTAAACTCCTCTTTAGTCCCTGTCATCAATTGAATTGTGTCCCCCAGAAATGTGCATAGTAATTTGCTGGGCCATGATTCCACATATTGTGTAATTGCCCTCCATTTTGTGATTTTTCTTATGCTGCAAATCCTGATCTCTGCCTGTGATTAACAAAGTAGATTATGTTAGAGAGCATAAGGGTGGGACTATAAAACACTTCCTAAGGTCACCTCCCTGCTTAAGTTTAAAAAGTTTCTCTGGAGTGTGGCTTGCACCACCTCTTATCCTATAAGAGATAAAAGGAGATTAAAGGGAAAGGAAGCAAGCACAGAGTTGGGAACCTCATATCATCAAGAAAACAGCACCAGGAGTAGAGCACATCTTTCAGACCTGAGGTTCCTGTGCCAAAATGCTCTGTGACCAAAGACTAATGCAACACTAGGGGTTTCCTCCAGAGCTGACAAAGAGGGAAATTTCACCTTCCTCTGGGGGGGACACCCTGAATCTGGACACAGAGCCTACTAGACTGTGTAAGAATAACTTTTCTTTGTTAAAGCTATCCACTTTGTGGTATTTCTGTTACAGCAGTACCAGATGAGCAAACCAGTCCCATTGCCAGGTAAGAGCAACGTCAAAGTCAGACCTAAAGAGAAGTCAGCCAATGCAAGGAAAGTAAACTCCATTTTGAAAAAGAATGCTTACAGAGGAGGTTTCCTTCCTGATGTGACATTGCTTTCAAAAGTAATAATTTAAGCTCTTATGTAAGAACTTTGAAAATATTAGGGAATTTTTTCTAATCTGTTTTACATTAAATAAGCTGGAAATCAACTAGCAAAATTTCAACAAATACTTTTGATCAATGGGTTCATGGCATTGAAAAGTGTGTTAATGACTCACCAGCAGAGTTGATTGTACCTTTATCAATAGTGCTGTGGTTTTCACAAGGTAACTTTTACAGTGACAGCAGCAACCTAAACCAAGGATCAAAATAAGCTAAAAGTTTTACAGGACCTTACAATTGTTTTACCACAACATGATAAATCCAGGTTTTCTTAAATGTAAGAATATTTAGTCTCAGTGTTTTCACTGAAAATATTATTACGAATCATGATTTCAAATCCCCCAAAAAAGGCTTGCAGTACATTACCATTACATAACAAAGTGAAACATGCATATATTGGTTATTTCATTTATGTTTTAAA
Source organism: Heterohyrax brucei (assembly GCA_028571685.1). Lineage (NCBI taxonomy): Eukaryota > Metazoa > Chordata > Mammalia > Hyracoidea > Procaviidae > Heterohyrax > Heterohyrax brucei. Next base: position 47,796,076 of record CM053152.1, read on the forward strand.
ATTTGTCTTTATTATGACGATTGAATGAAAATGTACATTGCCATGTAAATTCACATGGTCACCTATATGCATCTCCTACTTCTCTCCCTTCATGGTAACAGCACACCCCTCCTCTCTGCTCTATACATGTCCTATTCTCCCAACAGTCTCCTATCCCTTCCTCTCCACCCACTCCCCTTCCTCCAGCAAGAGGTCAGCAGGATGACATCCTATAGATGCATAGAACCATAAAATTCCCACAAGATACTGTCACTCTGCATCACCAAGTCCAATCCATTGCTGTCCGATAAATTGACCTTCATTGTGATTTATGGACAGGGGCAGCATCAAGGCCAGGGGCCATGCTTCCAGGGGAAACCTGAAGCCCACGGACCATCATTTGTGGTCTTCTATTGGAGATCTCAGAGTGCACCCCTATATATTCTCTTCTTGCCAGTGAGACTCATCTCTGTGAGCTCCATCGTGGCTATCACTGGTGGTGGCCGGGCACCACCTGGTTCTTCTGGTCACGAGTTGATGTAGAGACCCACTCATGTGGGTCTGTCTGTCTTCTGGGTTCTCTTTTCCCCGTGTCATTCTTGTCCTCGGTGATCATCCATTCCTGTTGAGTTGGGACCATTTGCTGAACCTCAGATTGCAGCTTGGCAGCTCTTAAAACCCCAGACACCACTCACCGATGTGGGGTGCAGAGGGTCCTCATTAGCAAAACGCTAGCTGTGTCAGTCGGCCTCGATTTCCCCTGAGAGCACGGTCCCCAGCCCCCCGGCCCAAGCTACTCTGTCCTTGCAATATTGGGTTAGGATGGGAGGAGTACTCAAATTGTGTTGAAGTCCAGTTATTATTGATCTTCTTTCTAATGTGTGCTGTCACCAATTTCACACAACCAAATTTCTATTAACTATCTAATCTAAGCTCTCCCCCCTCCCCTCCCTTCCTCCCCACCCTTGCAGCTGTCAGAGTCTTTTCTTCTATACGTGAGTCTGTTCTTCAGTTTTTATTGTAGGGGCCTCATATAATATTTACCCATTTGTCGCTGACTACTTTCACTCAACATAATGTCCTCCAGTTGAAACCAGGTTAAGAGATGTAAACAGACCCATTGTTCTTTATCATTGCATAGTGTTCCACTGAGTATATATACCATAGTTTGCCTATTTATTCCTCTGTTGTTGGGCATCTGGGTTGATTCTGAAATTTGCCTTTTAATGTACACTTTATAATGTTTAGGAGTCCCTGTCCATTGCTGTCAAGTTGATTCTGACTCTTGGCGACCTTATAGGATAAAGCAGAACTGCCCTATAGAGTTTTCAAGGAGCAGCTGGTGAATTCATACTGTTGAGTTTGGGGTTACAGGCTCTTAATGACTGTGCCACCAGGCTTTCCACAGGTAGCTCAAATAGCTACTCACTCAGCTGCCAGCTGAAAAATGAGCATTTTGAATCCGCACAGATATTCTTTAGAAGAAAGTCCTGATGATCTTTTTCTGAAAATTAGCCACCAAAAATCCTAGGAAGCACAGTTGTCTGCCACATGTGGAATCTCCATGACTTGGAAATGGTTCTATGAATACTGGTATGGATTTTCTTTACTTTTGTTGGTGATGCATGCAGCTTATTAATTTACCATCTTTCTCTGTGTTTTTCTTTTTGGGGATAACAAGCTCAAATTTCCCCTGATTTGAGTGTATGACCAAAACTGTGGGAGGCCACTGGGTTTGTGATTCAAATTTTTTTGATTTGTTTGGTTTAATTTTGTGTATGTTTATTTTGTGGCAGTAGGGGTGGAGATTTTATTTTTTAAAGCAGTTTTAGGTTTATAGAGAAAATGTGCAGAAAGTATATCTAGTTTCCATAAATCACCTGTCTCTGCTCCACACTGTTTCTCCTATTATGAAATGCTTGCTTTTGGTGTAGTAATTCTTTTGCGATTGAAGAGCCAACATTGACACATGATTAACAAAAATTCATATTTTACATTAGGGGTTCACTCTTGTGTTGTACAGTCCTATGGGTTCTGACAAATGCATAATGTCATCAATCCAAAATTAAAGTGTTATGAAGGATTATATGACAGACATGAAACTGCCTTTAAAGTGTTTTATAGGAGCATGATAGTAATGATGGAGAATGCTACTTGAAAGGCAGAATACCAGACTACTGGCTCAAGTGATCAGTTAGGTCAATTAAGTGTAAGCAGGTACAAACAATAGGTTTGATTAAAATGACAATGATTTCATTTTTCTAAAAGAATAGAGTCTGAATTCTTCTCTTTCTAAGGCCTTATAACACAACTCCAACCAGTCTTTTCAGTCTCACTACTTTGACTATGCCTAAGAACTCCAGGCTGACAGTTTCTTTGTCTCCCCAAACAAGCACCCCACTGCTGTTGAGTCAATTCTGACTCATAGAGACCCTATAGAGCAGAGTAGAACTGCTCCATAGAGTTTTCAAAGAACACCTGATGGATCTGAACTGCCAGTGAAAAGCTAGTAGTTGTAGCACTTAACTGCTACACCATCAAGGTTTTCAGTCTCCCAAATACAGCCCCTAAATGAAGGGTGGATTCAAACTGCTGACACTGCGGTGAGCAGCTCAGCTCCTAAGCACTATACCACTAAGTTTCCAAATTCAGCCTATATCCACTCAACTCAGGCACTGCCTTCCTATTCTCAATCTGAAATGCCGTACACTGTCATAGTGACCTTGCTGCATCCAATCAGACTCACCCTTTGTGACCAAAGTCAGCTCTCTTCTTCTTCCACAATCTTCTCAGACCACTTTAGCCACAATTTTCTTTCTTTTCTAAACTAACAGCAGTTTCTATCTCTGCCACTCATTTGACAATCAACTATATAATGCATTGTGACAGCTCTGATATTACATTGTGTCATATTGTTACGTTCCTCTTCTGTTTTTTTTTCACTTCTCTTCACATTTTGCTTTATAACAGTAACTTCACTCAGAAGTCCTTCTGTGCAGGGGTGGGAGTTCCCCCCTTTCACTCTCTTCCTCCGTAGTCTATGCTTAATATGTAATTAGACTCAGAGAAGGTACTTAATAAATACTGTTGTTTGACTAACAGATGGGAAGTTCTGTTTGCCGTTGAGTTTCCCCACCTGATATTAGAATAACAAAATATACATAGAGACTTAACTATGCAATATATGTAAAGTGCAACTAGTATGCCTGTCACTAAGTGAACCCTTGCAAATTTCATATTCTTCACAGTTAACTCACTAATAGAAACTTTTATGTCACAAAGCTATCTGGTTGTTTTGAAACAGTTGTTGAACAGGAATGAACGATTTGAGGCACGCTCCATTCACGTAGGAAACTCTAGTGGTGTAGTGGTTAAGTTCTATGGCTGCTAACCAAAAGGTCAGTAGTTCAAATCCACCAGATGGTCTGTGGAAATTCTGTGAGGCAATTCTATTCTGTCCTATAGAGTCGCTATGAGCCAGAATACACTTGATGGCAATGAGTTTTATGCAGATATTAATATATTCACTTATATCTCAGGCACTAGAGATGAGGTTTTTAATTTTCATTTTAGTATGCCTTCCTACTGTATCAGTTAATATCCTTCAAAGCTTTCATTCTATAATCAAGAGAAGGAATTACAATTTCTTGACTCATTGATAATTGACGCTAATGGGATGATAGTTCCTGAGGCAATTCAATATACTGACCACAATGAGAAAAAAAGGAACAGACAGATGCGCACTCACTCACATACCTGCAGAGCCCTTAATCAGACCTGAAACATCCTGCCGACAGATATTTAACTCATTAATTCCATTTGGCTTTTGGTCTATCACCATCACTGTAATACAGTATGAAGTGCTAATTATCATAAAATCCAGGGCTACAGCTGACTGGAAGAGAAAAACTTCCTTTCACTCCTTGGAAGCTGCCTGCTCCCTCTCTTAAATTTGATCAGCATTTAATGTGATGGAAGAAGAAACCGCAGCCTGGCATTTGCCTTGAGCCCTAACTAATGCAAAGGACAGTTCACTCTCAATCCATGTTATTTTTCAGATAATTCAGCACATCACTGAGTGCTTAAGTGTTTCTGTTGGTAATCTAGGAAGACAAAACAAATCTGAGATTCATCATCCCTTCAAGTGGGGAGGCTGGCTAACTAGGATGATGAGCAGGCGAGGCCAGGACCTTCTTCCTTAGGGGAGCTTTGAATCCATTTCTGTGCACAGATCCTGAAGAGCTGGTTCTCCATATCTTCCCATTTCCTGAATTAAATGGGCTGGTCAGTTTCAATATTCCTTTCAGGTCCAGATTTCTTGAAAACAAAGCTACTATCTGAGACTTCCTCGGGAAATATGTGTGCATCCTAAAGTCTACAAACTACTGATTGCCGACTGGACTATCCTGGGTAGGAACTCTACATACCTCTCCAAGGGACTGCCCTAGCTGCCTACGTTTTTGTTTGAGGCACCAAGTCCTACAACTAACTGAGTCAGTGTCTCCCTAGTGACTTCAAAAAGGTTATTTCCTTAACTGTGTAGTCAAAGGTCCCTGGGAGGCACAAGTATTCTGTGATTGGCTGACGAGGTTGGTGGTGTAGTGGTTAAGTGCCGCGTTTGCTAACCAAAAAGTCAGCAGTTGAAATCTACCAGGAGCTCCTTGGAAACTCTATGTGACCGTTCGTCTTTGATCTATAGGGTCACTATGAGTTGGAATTGACAGCAGTGGATTTTACTGGGGAACAGGGGGGATGAGGTTTGCAGTTCAAGTACATCTAGTGGCTCTGCAGATAAAAGTCCTGGCACACTGCTTCTGTAGAGATTAGAGCCAAGAGAAATCTATGGAGAAGTTCTACTTTGTAACGTATGGTGTTGCCATGAGTTAGAATCCACTTGACAGCAATAGGTTTGGTTTTTGGTAGTTTACCAGTAATGAAGCACCCATCTTGTACCCGGAGGCTTTGTTAAACTCAGCATCTCTTCGTCAGGTATGTTCTAACCCCTGACTTTCCTTTTGTTTCTCTTGACCTACTTGATCCACCTCACCTTTGTGACCTAATGGCAGTCGGTGGAGACTGCTAGCTGTGTGGTTTGTTAGAAAGGTATGCTGGGGTGGAGACGAGTGTTGAGGGTGTTAGTGGAGCTGTCTGTCTTGCTGCTGCCACTCACACCATGTGCTCTTGGTAAAAGCCTCTGTTCTAGGCCACCCGTCCCACCCTTTTCAGTAGTCCTCCTTTTCCTTAACTGCCTATACCTGGAGCTCACAGAATGGAGCAATAGGAGAAGAAGATAAGGGCACCGTTTAGGGTACAAACCTCTTTAAAGTGTTCATATCAATGATTAGCAATGTGTGAAATATTGAACATCTGATATGTTGTTTTTTAAAAAAGATATTAAACAACAGTGCAGGACTGTCTGGTTATATTGCAATGTCTGTCTTCTCATGTGTCAGCAACAAGTAACGCTGAAGGAGGCCTAATTATCATATTCACAGTGGTGCAGGTAGTAAAACAGTTATGCTTTGCATTGCTCAGGATGTTCGGGGCTGAAATAGATAAACTACGTGGGAGACTAGTAATAGGTAATTATTCTCTACTTACATATTCAGCCTCATAATTCTAAATTAAGGTAAGTGGAAAAAGCTTATAAAATATTCAAAGCTCCTTTATCTTTCCTCCTCCCTCTTATTAGAAACTGTGCATGAATTTGCATAGAATAAACGGAGCTCATAAATCAAAGAAGAAACTGCAAGAATGCTCTTTGTAAGTTATAATTTAAGGTTAACTGTAGCACATTTTGCTTACTGTATTATTAATGACTTTCGTTCACTCATGACAAGATTACATATTAAAAATTGTTGGTAGACAAAACTCAGTTCATAATCAATTTGCTTCTTAATGTGAGCAATCTGCGTGCATCCCCATGGTGGAGGCAGGTTTAGCGAGGATAATGGAAGGAGTGCCTTGGGAAGAACAGCTCACACACAGTTGGGCTCCCGCAGGGCTGTGATTGACAGGTGGCTCCAAAGGGGAACTAAATGACTGGTGAAGGGCAAACTCTGATCTACACAGTCAGGGCTCCAGGCAGCTCCCCAAGGTCTCAGAATCTGACTCCACCCTGTACCAACTCTTCCTCCTTCATTCCTCCCTGGCTTTATAGTACTTTCCAATGACCTTCCAGACTTGATGTTTTTTCATCTTCCGAGTTTCCTTCCCTTTCACAAATCATCGTATCTATTTACAAGAAAATGTACTTCCCAGCAGTGTTAGACCCAAACCGTTTCCATGTTCCTCCTCCAATCATGCTTCATGTATTCTAGTTGTCTCTCTCATTTTTTCTTGCTCCCCTTCCTCTTTTGCACTGTGTTTTTGGATTTCCGGCTGTTTCCTGTCTATCATGTTTCTTTCTGTGTTTCAGCATTTCTGCTTTTCTGCTTGAGAGCTCTCTTTCTCCTTTCCTCCCACAAAGCACTTTCAAAATCTGTCTGCAGTTAGAGATTCCCACCACAGTTTCTACTTCCTAGGTCAGCCTGAGGGTAAAGCTTTTCATTATAGTAGAGTTAGATACCAGCTGCCTTCAGATGCAGTGTGCAACTGAAAGACTTAGCCTCCCTCTCAGCAGGAGAAGCAGAGACTGACTAAATTCACTGACTATGGACTGGAAATCCACATACACAGATCTGACAGTTCCTAATGTCTTGTGCTGTAGCCCTGACTCAGTGTCAAGTAGATTTTAGGGGACAGTAGAATCCCTGACCTATGTACATGTGAAAATTGTGACACGCTACAGATTTCATTCCTATCATATTGACTCAGGTGAAGTGGCATTCATTTATTTAGAGAATATGTTGAAATTATGTCTAAAGCCTTAATAACACATTTCAGGCTTGTGCCTTTGGGATGAGGAACCTTTGATGTAGACACATTACCTATGTAATCAAGGAAGCATTAGCTAGAGATTTTAAAACACCACCAAGGGAGATCACGGTGGAGAAATACTTCCTTTTGGTGCTAATTTTTAAGGAATAAGACAGACTTGCTGTCTCGTTCTCCCTAGCTTCAAAGGGGCCTCAGCTTTGCCCCCCTACGTGTAAATACTCCAAGGGACTTAAGGCTAAGCCAGTGGAGGCAAAGAGAAAATGAGAGTGCCAAGTAATGGTGCCAGGGCAGACAAAAGAAGAATCCAACACTGAGAGACACACCGAGGCGTAAGGCAGCACAGGGACTTGAAAGAGGAGGTGACTCATATCAGATATGAAATAATGTAGGACATTAATTAAGCTTAAATTAAATAAGGGGAAAGAAATGAAAAGGCAACAAGGATCCTTCCCCCCCCCCCCCCGCTTGAATTTAAAATGGAATGTTTTGGGAGATAGTGCCTTGACCTTCTTTTACGCCACTCACTCACTGATGACTTTGCTACTGTCAGGGATTCAATCCTCTCTTTTTAGAGGTGACTCTAGCATCTCTACAAACCCTGGTGGCAGAGTGGTTAAGTGCTACAGTGGCTAACCAAAAGGTTATCAGGTAAATCCACCAGGCACTCCTTGGAATTTCTACGGGGCAGTTCTACTCTGTCCTATAGGTTGCTATGATTCTCAGTCACCTTAACAGTGGCTGGTCTAGCATCTCTAAACCAGGTATACTCTTCTCATGGGAGCTCCAGGCTTGTCCTTTCAATCTGTTTCCTTCCCTCTCCATGCAGTCACCACACAGTGCTTCAGGATTACAGTGTCTAGAAGGGTGCTCCCTTTTTTCCCCACCCAAACAACTTGGTGGATTTTCAGTCCTGCTCTTTGCATCATCGTCTGCCCAGCCCCCAGGGTACCATCTTGCCATTCTTCCTACCTTACCTGCCCCTCCAGGCTCAGTGGTCTCACAACTCTGTTCAACATCTCCCAAATCTGCCCTTCCTCTGGGCCTTGCCTCAGTTCTGACGTTCATCTAGGGTATACCACATTGTCTAACTCACTGGGGAAGCTGCTAGCCCCTAATCTATTGTTTATCCTGCCATAGAGTAGGCAGCCTAAAACATGACTTTTGCCCTGTCATTTCTTTGTATAAATTTCTTCACTGGCTCTCAGTATGACAAATTCGCATTTCCCAGCATGATCCTGCTTATGCTTACCTTTCAACTATCTTCAACTTTTGTAGACTTTCTGAAATGAATCAGATTCCCTCTCTCTCTCCCCCTTACCTCACTATAACGCATATATTTTAGATAATAACTCTTTTTATTTCACTTTCAGCCAGAGGCAGAGCTTTTACTTCTGTGATGTTGCCAAAAATGTTAATCTAATTCATTAAAAATGTATCATGCATCTATTATGAAATTTTGGGAGTTGCAGAAGTTGGGGAGTAAAGACTGTTGAGTGAAAAAGCAGAGCAAGCAGGAACCCAGAGCAGACCCAGAGGACTTGGAGAACCTCTAGCAACTCCCACCCTTTCCAAAGGCAAAACAACCAGAAGCCTTGGAAAAAACAGTCCTGCTGAGCAGAGACCACTGAACCCTGGGACCACTTACACTCCTTAACGGTCTGACCTTCCTCTAAGTGAAGCCTGGGAACTGACTAATGCATGAGAGCAATTTCCCCAGCTTTTTAAAACTCAAATTAATAATACGAGGAATTAACACTTGAAATGGGTCTCTTATTTTTGCCATGTGTATTTATATATGTATATATATGCATATACACACACATATATATATATATGTATCTCCAGCTGAGCTTGGTTATAGATTTTAGGCCTTCTAGTTTGCTGAGTTCCATTTGTCTAAAGTAAGACTTCTCCATGAGAGAAGAAGGCCTTAATGTTATTTAAAGTGCCACATCGCCTGTGTGTGTTGCGGGGGGTTGCCGTTCCTCTCCCTGGTGACAACTGCAATTGTAGATGCAAATACATATTCATATACTCACATTTGTACAAATTTTAAACCTCAGTGAAATCATTTCCACATATAGGAAGGAGCCCTGGTGGCAAAATTCTTAAGCACTCAACTACTAACGGAAACCTTTTTCAGTCAGAACCCACCCAGTGACACTGTGGAGGAGCTATCTGGAATCCTATGGGAGCAGTGCTACTCTGTCACATTGAGTTGACTTCACAGTACCCAGAGATAATAATACACATGCATGTAAGTTTCTAGTGAGTTAGTTAATCTATTTCTTAAACATCTACCTTCATAACACTTCCTTGTCAGTTGCCCTCATTCTTTTCAGCTCCACAGTGTCCTGTAACAGATGCCTAAGGATTTACTTAAACAATGTGCTACTGGTGGGTATGCGAGCTCTTTCAAGTGTTTCTCTATGGCAAAAGACATCTGGGTACTTTCATTTTTGGATACATTTCTCTGTAGGACAGGTTCATGAAAATAGGATTGCAAACTCTGTGATATTGAATGGATTGAAGATATTTACTCTCCCATTGAAGTACAAGGACTGCCAATTAAGTTTTTAAATTCACTCTAGAAAAAGTACTACATATCCCATTGCTGAACATTGCTATGGTCAACTTCAAAGTACTCCTCTTGGGAAGTTATGCGCTGGCACCAGTGCCCAGTCACCCTTCACAGAAAACTTTGGAACTCTTTTTCCGGAAGGGCCATCAAAGCTGTTGTATTATACTTGATGTCCTGAATGTCATCAAACTGTCTTCCTTTCACTATTTCCTTTACCTTCAGGTAGGGAAAAATGTCATTGGGGGCCAGATCAGGTGAGCAGGAAAGATGTTTCAACACAGTTATTTGTTTACTAGCTAAAAACTAGACAATTAAATTTGTGAACTTGCCACCAAGCACAACAGCCATTCCAGAAAGAGTTCCAAAATTGCTTTGAAGAGTGGACTACGCACTGGTGTTGGTGTATAGCTTCCCAAGGGGAGTACTTTGAAGGTGACTGCAGTGATATTCAGCAGTGAGATATGTAGCGCTTACAGCAATTAAGTTTGCAGACTTAAATGACAGACCTCAAATAATGTGTGCCAGTGCCCACTTCCTTCCGTCAGTGGCATTTTTCTTGTTTGCAAAATTGATGTGAGATGTGATATGCTTTCTTGGTTGTCAGCAAGTGAAGTTTAGTATCCTTCTATGTCACTGGTTATTCTATTTTTCAACTTTATTTTTAGTGCTCCATAGAAGTCATTTGTCTTACCTCTATCCCTTATTAATTAGAATTTAAATCAGTTTAACTTCCACTGAGCTTTTTCTAGCCATCAAATACCTAAGCCAAGTAATGTGAAAGTGTTAAGTGAGTTAAATAATCAATTGATCAATATGTATTCACTAGGCAATTAATGGCTCTGGTCTGTGCTGGATATTGTTGGGGACACAGCTCTGGCTTTCAAGAAGCTTATATGATCTTTTAGGGTGATAAGATTCAAACTGTAATCAATAACAGTAACACTGTTTACTAGACCCCAAGGACTGTAGGAAATGAAGGATGAGAGAGGGCTCTATAGGTTAGAGTAGCTGGAAGACGTTTACTGAAGGAGTTGTAGTTATGATTAACCTTGAAGAAGAATGTTGGAGGGAAGGAATGTATGATAGATTGGGAAGAAAAGAGTGAATAAAGGTCCCAAGAGGGTAAGTGGTATCTTTAGGAGAGTAGCAAGAAGCGCAGTTACCTGAAATCATAAACTATAGATGCCTGTAGAAATTCACAGAGTCCATGGGTGATACAAATAATTAATGTACTTGGGCTGATAATCAAAAAGTTGGAAATTTGAGTCCACGAAGGGGTGCCACAGAAGAAAGACCTGGCAATACACTTCCCCAAAATTGTTGATTAAAAGTCCTAGAAGCACAATTCTACTCTGATAAACATGAGGTTGCCATGAGTTGGATACCATATGACTTAATTAAAACCCACTGTTGTCGAGTTGGATCTGACTCATGGCAACCCTAGAGGCCAGGGTAGACTGCCTCCTAGAGTATTCAAGGAGCACCTGATGGGTTTGAACTGCTGACCTTTTGGTTAGCAGTGGTATCACTTAACCCACTACACCACCAGGGTTTTAATTAGGAGTCCACTTATTTTGAGCTGCTCTGTGAATACTCCCCTTATTCCTCACCCCACACATGGAGACGAGTGTTTCAATGCCATTACCCATTCTCAGCTGACCAGCCTTTTTCTGGAGACTGACATTAGGGAACTTGGCTTTCAGGCTAGAGGTCAGAAGGGCAGATGAGGACAGGATGAGAGTTCACTCTTCAGAATACCCTTTGATCCCCCAGAAAGCTGTTGGATCTGGTACCTACCTAATTGCAACCCGTAAAGCCTCATCATTTTGTCCAGAGGTGTCATTGCTGCAATTACAATCTAAACCCAGAGTCAATTACTTGCTGTGTGAATCACCCCCAAAAGATTGCTTTTTCCCTTTTCCATTAGTATCACACATAATTGTACTCTGTATGGTTCCTGAATGCTTATTTCTGACTTCGATGTCCAAGTGGATCTGAGTTGATTATAAAGTCCCTTCATCTCTTATCTCTGACCTCACCAACACTGTCCGTAAACTCCTTTACTATTTTCTTCATTAACAACACACACACTCCTTACTATTAATTACTCAGCTCCTTGTGAGGAAAGAATCACTATGTTTTCCCTGCTGATTTTTCCATATGTTCATTTATTTTTCTTTCTTCTTTGTATCATTATTAATGTGAAGAGTTAGCTTTCATATGTCATAGAGTTGTCAGGATGGTTGACTTTGATGACACTGCACTTTCTGTCTTACAGCCACTCTTTCTTGAAGGCCCCATACCTTCTCATGTCTTAGGCTTGAGGATCCCTACTAGCTGACTTAGAGCTTGACCTCACTCCAGCTTTCCTTCTGATTCAGTTTCGGTCTGCAGCTAACCCTTGCTTTCACCCACCTCTTATTTGTCAACACGGCTGTCCCATGTGTTGTTACCTGCCACCAGGATTTATTAAATGAGATCAATCAATTCATCATAAATCATTTACAACTGCTAACTAACCTAGGATCAGTTAACAAAAGCAATCATTATCTGGAGTCCTCCACCGCAAGGCAATAGGGAATGGGAAGAAGCCTGGGTGCGGAAGACCACAATACAGGGTATTTGCTTGATTAAATGAAAGAAGAGGGAAGGCAGTCCTCCACGTGGAATCCAAAAGACTGTAGTGGCCTCATCTCATATTTTCATCAGAGTTTATATTCAGAAGGCCTAATCTTGCAGAAAGATGCACTGTTAGAGGATTTCAGGTGGTGGTGATACATTTAGTATGTCAAAATAGTAGTGATTCTTGGAGACCTTTTACATGGAAGGTATCCAGCAGTAATGGAACATAGGGCATATTCCAAGGGCAGTCAGGGCAAGAATATGAAACAGCACTGACATGGATTGAATTGTGTCTCCCTCGAAGTGTGCATAGTAATTTGGGTGGGCTAGTAGATTTCCACTACTGGATGACTGCCCTCTATTTTGTGATTTTCTGATATTGTAAATCCCAATTCTGCCTGTGGTTAACAGATTGGATTTATGTTAGAGAGAATCAGGGTGGTACTGTAACTCCCTTCCTAAGGTCACCTCCCTCTCCAAGGTAAAGGGTGTTTCCCTGGAGTGTGGCTTTAACCACCTTTTATCCTATCATGCTATAAAATAAAAGATAAAAGAGAAGCACGCAGAGAGTTGGGGACCTCATACCACCAAGAAAGCAGCATCAAGAACAGACGATGTCCTTCAGACCTCAAGGTCCTGTGCCAAGATGCTCCCTGACCAAAGACTGATGCACCACAAGGAACTTGTCCAGAGCCAACAAAGAGGGAAAGCCTTCCTTTGGAGCAGACACTCTGAATACAGACTTGTAGCCTTCTGGACTGTATAAGAATATACTTTTCTTTGCTGAAACCATCCACTATGGTATTTCTGGTAGACCAGTACCAGATGATTAAGACAAACACTGAACAAAGGGAAAAAAAAAGAAAAACCTCAAATCAAGTCTGTTTCTGTAGTAGTGACTCAGAGCAACCCTGTAAAACACAGTAGAACTATCTTGTAGGGTTCCAAAGATGCGGCTGATGGATTTGAACTGCTCATATTTATGGTTAGAGCCAAGCTCTTAACCACCATGCAACAAGAGTATTTCAGACCAGCAGGCTAAGTTTCAGGTCAGAGGCTGAGTGACCACAAAGTACTGGAAACTTGAGCCAAGGTACAGTCACAGAGTCACTGAAACTGAGGAAGATTATCAGAGTCTTACAGAGGGGCTTATAAAGAGAATGTGGGCATTTAAGGAGTACTGTCTGCAAATTAAATCCTGAAATTCTAATACTAGCACCAATACACTTGCTGGTAGATTTGAACCTGGAAATTTGGTGGTGGTGCGTTCTACAGTGTTGTGACCTTCAGATGCTCTGGATTTGCCAAGGTTAGCATGCAGGCATCACTTGCTTATTAATGGATAGATGCCTACAACACAAATCCTTAATTCAGGCTAATGGGAAGTTTAAAACTGGGGAGTCAAGAGGACTCAAGAAATCGAGCCTAAAGTCAGGGCTAAATTCTGGCTATGTTTAAAGTAATTTCTATAAATATGAACATGTTGCAGTTTCAAATCAATATGAAATACCATATGCTTTGTCCAACGATAGGCACGTATAATACTTCTAGGGTTCCAAGAACTAACCTGGGGCTAAGCTAATTAGTCACGGTGAAGGTGAGCTTCTCGAGGTCAGCATTATTTTCCTGTTTAACTTTCAGGGCCTTGCACATAATACATGTGAAAATGGCATGACTGTGAGACCTCTGACCTCTTCTAACTTCAGAATGATGGAGTATCAAGATCAACAGTGCAAAGCTGAAGTGAGACTTGCCTCCTCCCGCCATCTTTACCAATTCTGACATCAACCATCTTTCACACAGCACTCTCTACTTCTCTGCTGGGTTTCATAATTCACTGTAGTGACCCCACAGAACTCACAGATGAGACTCACAGTTATGGGATTTCTTACAGTCAGGTCAGGAATGCTCAGGATACAGTTCTTCCGTCAGGACAGCCTCTTCTCAGCTGCCTCTCTGACTCCTCATCCTCTACCCTGCTGAAGCAAGTCTGACAAAGGAATTTACCTTTGCTGATATGTGCCTTGGAGGCATCCCATTCACCAGTAAGCCCAGCCTGAAGGTGTTAAGCAATAGCTTTGTGTGTCAGCAAATGTAGCTCCACAAATGCACAATGGCACCCTATTCTACCAGAAAGCCTCCTTGCCAAAGGCACTCAGCTTTCTAGCTCTGTAGTCTGGGAAGCCCGCCTACTGTCTCCTGCCAGTTTGCCTGTTCTGCCCTTGGTGCTGCTGTTTCTCTGTTGCTGCTTCTTGCCGTCTTCTATGTTGCAGCTTTCTCTCTCTGTCTTCTGATTCCAAGAGCTTCTTAGTGCAGCGACCCTGGGTCCAAAGGACATGCTTTCCTCTGGGCCCTTCTTCCATGGTGCTGGTGAGATCATTCCCTTCCCACCTCTAGGGTGGCTTATCTGAAGTGTAGCAGGATGGCAAAACTCACCAGTCACTTTGGTGGGCCACCACTACCTTATTTGTACAGTCCCACTTAAACATTTTATGTAAATCACAGAGACCAGGGCTAGAAGGTCCACGTTAAGTAATTACTGTACTGCAGTACATATGTAATTAACACCTTAACAAAGAACAGAGTGACAGGTACAGCAGCACTTTGAAGCTATGGAGATGGGTGCTCTTGTTATAAAATGAAGTTTATCCAGGGAAGAGAGAATTGAATACAGACTGTGGAATGTCTGCAGTAAGCGTACATGAGAAGGACAAAAAACATTCATGATGTGGTATTTATGGTGATCATGTTAATGATAATTCACTCAGACTTTCTGTAAGACCATAGCTAACTCTGTTGTGTAGTTACTACCAGACACTATGTAGCAAACTTTAATTACATTGACATCTCACAACAATGTAAGTGAAATATCTCCTTTATGTATGTAAGAGAATTAAAGTTGGTAGAGTATAAGCAAGTTGCTCAGGAATACATAGCAAATAATTGGCTGAGCTGCATTTTTCTTTACGTTTGTCTGATGTGAGCTAATGAGCTCTTGTTACCTGTATGAGAAGTCTTCTACACGGTATATGATAGGGACTGGCAGTTGTAAATTAACCAAAATACTCAAATGCTTGTGCCAAGGGTAAGGGCTCCTTATCTGGAATTAAAGTTCGTTTTTTTGTTTTTTACGTCTCCCTCTCTGTTAGCATTTTATGTCCAGCCAAGAAACAAAATGCTCTTCTTGTCTGCATAAATGATAATAGCCATGATGACTTGTCTAGGATTTTCCATTTTGGTTTTTTAAAAGTGAAACTAAATTTTATGAAGAGTGACACTTAAGAGTTTTATGATGTTTTTCCTCTACAACTAATGTCTCCTTCTAATTCAACAGGGTTTTTTGTGCTTTGTTTTTAACAAATGGCCTTCATCAATTTTTTTCTAAGGTTGTTTTCATGAAAGAAATAATCATCTTTCTTTTGCACTCAAATTTTATTGGTTCTCATATTATTTAATTAAAATGTGTCATTTTAATTAAAAGCCCAAATGGCAGAAAATATGCTGCGTTGTAAACATAACTGACCTTTGGTGAGACTAGAGATCATGGTGAGAACAGAACTGTGAAGTCCAATCAAAGATTGTCCTCCCAACTAAACGCTTTCAATAAGTGTGAGAGGGAATAGCCACTCATCTTGAGTGTCAGGCAAGTCTCATCTACTATCTTTCACTGTGCTGTCTCAGATGGATTAGGGAGAGTGCAAGGTCATGAGAGGGAGCCTTGGTTGTACAATTGTCAAGAGGATAGCTGTTAAGTTACAGGATGGCAGTTTGAACCCAGTTTCCCCAGGAGAAAACAATTGGCGATCCCATAAAGATTACAGCTTTAGAAACTCCATGGAGCAGTTCTGCTCTGTCCTAGAGTGTTTCTATGAGTCAGAATCAACTTATCAGCACGTAAGAACAGTAATAAGGTTATGAGCTCTAAAAGTTTAGGAGAAAATGTTGCTGAAAGATTAAGAGTTGCTTAACATTTTTATTTATATATTCATACACTTGCATACACACACACACATATATGTTGTTTTCAGTTCCCATGAAGTCAGTTCCAACTCCTCCAACTGCATGTGTACAGAAGAGAGCTTCTCTGCAGTGTTTGCAAAGCTGTGACCTTTCAGAAGCAGATCAGCAAGCCTTAGTTCTGATGCACCTGAGGGTGAGTTTGAAGCACAGATCTCTAGCAATAGTCCAGGGTAGTAGCCAGAATGTTTCCTAAAAGCTAGAGGGACACAACCTCCTCTCACATGCTTTGGACATGTGATCAGGAGGGACCACTTCCTGGAGAAGGACATCATGTTTGGTAAGGTAGGAAGTCAGTGAAGAAGAGGACAACTAACTGTCAATGCAATGGATTGGTACAGCGGCTGCAACGATGGGCTCAAGTGTAACAGCTACTGTGAAGATGGCACAGGACCAGGTAGTGTTCCATTGTGTTGCACAAAGGGTCACTGTGAGGCAGAGTTAACTTCGATGGCACCTAACGGCAGCAGTAATAACGTCCAGTGGTTAACCATTTCAGCCAACCAGGGATTCTGTTACGTGTGTGTGTGTATGTGTGTAACAGTATGTTACATATATATACAGAATGTGTTACATATATACATATATATATAGGGAAGGGAACAAGGGGAGACAATCATTTAGACCTTTGTGAAGGCAACTGCAAGCAAGAAAAGTTAGAAACTGGATTGTAAAGATATAATGTGTGTCTGAAGGATCAGATGATTGAAACAGTGGGTGCAGATTTTTCTTTTAAGGGATTACACCCAAACCTATTGTCACTGCGTTGATTACAACTCATAGTGAACCTATAAGACTAAGTAGAATTGCCCTATAGAGTTTCCAAGGAGTGCCTGGTGGATTCAAACTGGTGACCTTTAGGTTAGCAGTCGAGTTCTTGATGGCTGTGCTACCAGGGCTCTTTTTCGGTACTCAAACAAAGGAGAATGATAGGCAGTTCTAAGATGGAGCAAGCGGGAGATCAAGACATGCGTTTTAACGCAGACAAGACTATGTTTGCAACCTGGAATTAGAACACTGCTGGCGAGGGCTGATGGGAGTTGAGGAAGACTCAGGATGGAGTGAGATGATGGAGAGGACGTGCCACAAAAACAAAGAATGTTTGCCATCTAAGAGAGAAGAAGCAGTCCTTGTGAGACAAAGGGCTAACAAACAAGCAAAACCAGTTATTGCTTTAACTCTAACTCATGATAGCCTCAGGTGTGTCAGACTACAACTATTTTCCATAGCGTTGTTCAAGTTCTGATTTTTCAGAAGTAGATTTCAAGTCTTTCTTCTGAGTTATCACTGCGTGGATTCAAACTTCCGTCACACTGGTTAGCAGGCAAGCACACTAACCTCAGGATCTCCTGAGGCATGGCAGGGTTGTATAAAATCACTAAGGCAAGATCCTGCAATCTTTCCAAGAGGAACGTCTTCTTTATACGTATGCATACATATATATGCAACAGTTTTTAATGCTAAGAAGTTAGTGGAAAACTAATGGGGAAATTGAAACAGGAAGCTAGATAATTTGGATGTTGTGCAAACACCATATTATACGCATATGTAGTCCCTGGGTTATGAACATCTGTCTGACTCATGTACAGACTTTTGTTAAAAATCCAAGATACATACAAAGGTTCTAATAGCAAATGGCACTACTTTGTGACCCATATCAAAACATCATTATTATTATTGTTTGTGTATAACTAAGCTAATGATGTTTTAGTGCCAAAAAAAAAAAACAACTAATAAGGGATATAATCTCATAGAGGTATAAAATGATTTATGAAGACAAACCATTTTAACTAGCAGTTTGATGTGGTTTCTGAACATTGTACTTGTGGTGGGGCAGGAGAGACTGAAGCTGGACAAGTTGGCAGAGACAAGCTCTTATTTTTTAATTTTTATTCTTATAGCAAGGAGATTGGATTTTATCTTATAGTTTGTGAACACCTACCCAGCATTGATTTTGGAAAATCTGATTGATGCCTATCATGAAGTCACACAGTGCAATGAGACACATGTGACAACCATAACATTCTTCAGAGGTCATTAGTTTCAATCCTCTGTTCCGAACAGGTTTTTCTGCAGTATCTTTAAAAGACGTGTAGGATTTGAGGTCTCAGACAGACAGTCCCTTTTCCATCACTTAGGCTTAATGAGAATTCTCAAAAGGATTCTTTTTTTCTGATCTAGAAAATAGGTGAAAGAGATGTATAGGGTACAGATTATCTTTACATCCAATAAAGCATTTTTAATTTTCAGAAAGAGGATGGAGAGGGAAAAATAAGAATAAAGCTTCTGTCTGAGATCCCAAGGCAGAGATAAAAGGCTAGGAGAGAAGATAAATATGAGCTGTTGGCAGAGAAAGAGAATTACTCTCCTTAACCCAGGCAGGGAATAATCGGTACTAAGAAAAGAAGGGGTAGGTAAGACTTTCTGAGGCTTCGAAGTTTCTATGAGTTTCTTTTTTTTTTTTTTAAAAAAAACACTGACCAGAAAGCTTTGTTGTCTAGGAAAGGGTAAAAGGATGTCTGGCTGAATTGGAATTGACAAAACTAGGCTACTCAGACAGGGCAGTCTCAGGAGCAGACTTTAACCACAAAAGAGATATTGAAGGCGATGCAATCGATAAAGCTGGAGCGGACACAGGAGGAAGATGATGAAACCCATCAAATTTGATCACTGGGCAGGAGTGGTCAGCGTCAGCATCCTCAGGAAGGGTTACGCAGTACCACCTCGTCCCGGGGCTTTCACCATCCCTGTTGATTGCATTCTTAGGATCATAAAGCTTTAGCGCCGGAAGGAATGATGTATGCTGTCTAGTTCAAACATCTTGCTGGGACTCGAATCCTTTCTAACATGGCCTACGTGGGTATGTTTTTTGGACTCATGGGTTACAGTGTGGCAGTCTCAACTACTTGGAGTACTTGACAGCTGTCGCCTTTCTTGCTGTTGTCGTATTCATTGATTCATTAACTTATTCAGTCACAATTTGTTCCTCTTGGCTGTTGTTATCATTTGTCATTCAGTCTGCTCCTACTTAGGGCACTCCTATGCGGGACAGAACAAAGTGGTGCCCAGTCCTGTGCCATTTTCGTGATGATATGTTTGAGCCCATTGTTTTGGCTGTTGTGTCAGGTCACCTCATTTAGGGTTTCCCTTGTTTTTGCTGACCCTCTGCTTTACTAACAGTGGTGTTCTTTCCTAGTGAGTGATCTTTCCCGATAACATGCCCTAAGGAAGCGAGCCAAAGTCTCACCACTCTCGCTTCTAAGAAGCCTTCTGATTGTGGGTCTTGTAAGATTACTCTGCTTTCTCTTAGGCAGTCCACAGAATATTCAGCGTTCTTTCCTAATATCACAGATTCCTCACGGCTTCTCGCATCAAGAAATGGAGCCTACTTCCCCCTGACATGCGCCTTGATTTGGTCCAACAGAACACAGAGGCTGGAAGAAATACACAGCTTCATTGTCCCAGTTATCTCGATCATCCCAGCTGAGACCTCAAACATGTTTGGGTGTGCAGCTGACACTGTGTGGAGAGAGATGAGCTCATCTGAGCTCAAAATGCTGACTCAGAAAATCTTTAGACAATAAAGAACCTCAAAATAAACATTTAAGTCAATAAACTTTAAGGTAGATTTTTATGCTACACAAGTTAACTGATAATATCTAAGGACAAATTTGAGAAGAGTCCCAGTAGAAGAGTTACCAAACTCTCTTCTGCAGAGCCTCTTAGGGCTGCCAGTGGTCCCCATAAAAAGTGTAAAATAGATTAACTGTCTTAAAATTGTACTAATAAACTATCTAGGAACTTCAGAAATTCAATCTTAACATTCTGGCAAATGCCAGGTAAATTGTGATTGCACTTAGAAAGTGTCCATTCAAATGAGTGTGTGGTAACAAGAGAACGGCGGTACACATAGCATCTATAAAGGGCGGAGCACGGTTTATCAGAAGGGAGGAATTTCTGGGTGGTGCAAGTGTTAACATACCTAGATGCTAACAAAAAGATGTAATGCAAGTTCCCCTAGAGGTATCATAGGAGAAAGACTTGATGGTCTAATCTGGAAAAACCATCCAACGAAAACATTATGGAGCACAGTGCAGCTCTGACACACAAAGAATTTCCATGAGTTGGAAGTGACTCAATGGCAAGGTTTATCCTTTGTCTCTCTCTCTCTGTTTTTTTTTGTTAGAAAGGAGGAGATGTCTGTTCTCTGCCACTAGAAGGGTGAAGTAGGGAGGATGTTTTGATATCTCTTGTACATTAGGAATATCTTACAGCAGAGAAGGATGCACGCGGTTATCAGCTTTACTGTGAAATTAGGATCACCCACTTTCTCTCCTTGCTTGGTTTTCAATTCATCAAGCAACCTTTGGATTATAATTTGGCATCCCATATTTACTTGCCCACAAGGAGAGAAAGCGCTTATCCATAAACACTGACATTCCCTCTACTTAATAGTTATATTTCTCATTGTAAATTAATGAATTGAGCTTCTGTGTTTTATAGATTGGTCTCTGTAAGTTTGATGAATGTGCTTGTTGTGCTACCAATCTGATTGAGCCTGCAAGCGTAGGGTGCAGAGAATGTTAAATTTACCCAAAACACACCCTCCTTTTTGGAATACCAGCCAGGCTTCTTCACCTCATTCTTGATCTCGTTTGTGCCTGTCCTTCAAATTGCAGCAGAGCCTAGGTCCTCTGATTCTCAGACCAGTTGTCTTTTCCCTTGTGTGTGTGGTTAATTATGATACTGGCTAATGCTTCTTGAGGTCTCACTAGCTACCAGAAACTGCTCCAGGGTCTTTGCATGGATCATCTCAAGCAAACCTCACAATGACCCTAGGAGGTAGATTGAGTCCCTTTTTACAGATCAAAGAGTTGAGAGTTAGAGAGATTTGTAACTTTTCCAAGGTCATTCAGGAATAAGACCACAGCAAGAACTCAAACCTAGGTGGTTCAACCTCTGATCTACTTCTATGACCACCAAGTTACGATGCTTATCCATCTAGAGACAGTGATATCTTTTCTTCTCATTCCTTTCCTTTAAGAAGAAATCTACAATATCTCCAAACATCTATCAGTCCCCTACTTGGCTTTCAAAACCAAAAAACTAAAACCAAACTCATTTCAGTCTTGCCGATTCCAACTCACAGCAACTGTATAGGACAGTGTAGAACTGTTCCAAAGGGTTCCTAAGGAGCAGCTGGTGGATTCAAACTGCTGCCCTTCTGGTTAGCAGCTGCAGCTCTTAACCACTTGGCTTCTGAGGCCCTTTGTAATCTTATCTCCACCTGCAGATAGAACTTCAGCTCACATGTTTCATTTAACCTAAACAATCAATTTCTCAGTGTTTCATACGCCCAACATTGGGCTCAGTGCAGATAGAGAAACAATATGAGTAAGAGTTTCTAATCCAAATAGGCAGATGAAACACAAATCTGTAAAAATACAACTTGCATAACTAGGCTGAAAATAAATGATACTGCAAACATTTATAGGAGGAGGAACTCTCTTCTGAATTGAGGATTCATATGGCTTAGACAGCAGAAAGGATACAAGGACCCATCGGTAAAGGTTGTGCTAGACCAAGAGGAAGAAGAAAGCAATTCGTTATAAGAAGGAGTAGCAGTGTAAAACAAAGGCAAGACCTTTGAAAAGCCGCGGTTTTTAGGGGGGTAGAAAATGCACCAGTATGATAAGGGTAAAGAAGTATAATTATAGTTAGTATGAAAAGATTAGACCATAGCTGGGTTTTGAAAGGTTTAGACTTGATGTCAAAGGTGAGAAGAGAAATTATGCCTAGTGATTCTAACACATTCACAGGGAATTAATAATCGAAGCCTTTAGAACTGAGGAGTCTTCCATAGAGACTAGCAAAAGAAAAAGATGTCAGCAAGGACAAATTCTGGGGCTCCCTGCTCTCACCTGACATCCTGGCAACTCTAGTGGAGAATAGAGGGGTGCCACTGATGCTAGCTGGTGTTCCCAGGTACATTCAGGTTTTAGTATTCATTTGAAATGCTCCTCAGTAGATGGTTTCCTGAGTCACATAGGCTTGTGATGTCTTTTTGTTTGATATTTTGATGTTTGCAAAGCTCAGCAAGATATTGACGCTCTGAAAATGTTCTGCAGCACAAAATTGTGTTTATCTCTATTTAACTCAGTTTGTCAAGTTTCTTGTGGGATTTCTCTTCTTTCCCGTAACCAGTATTAACACAAAGAGTCAGTGTTCCCTTATTAAATAAGGGCTATAATGCATATTCTCCGTTTGTGGGCAGCAGACAGCTCACAGAACTACCAGTGGGACAGCTGACTCTGACCTTCAGGACTAACAGATTGTCTGACTTTGAACAAATAATGCAGATGGACCAACACTTTCTCATATGTTGACTGGCTGATGACTTCAGACTACTCTTTAGAGTATCATAGGAATAGATTGACTTAACATATTAAGAGGGTTTTGCAAATATAAGAATGTTTACAGATTTTTTGCAGTGTGGTTTGGCCTGAATACTGAACTACTTTAGGAGTATTCTAATGTTATAGTCAGATAATTCGTCACTACCAGTCCCTCTGTATTCAATTGACCTGAAATAGTGTGGCTTTAGTCTTGGCCCCCTACCTTGAGCAACCCGAGATTAGAAGAATGAAGCTTAAGCATAAAAAGACATATCCTGGCCACCAGTTTTCTTAAAAAAAAAAAGAAGATCTGTGATCACGTGACTTGAATTGGGGAACAATGGCTTGAACATTAATTCTGTGTTGATGTGATACACAGTAAGGTATCTGGCCCTGCCCAAAAAAGGTCTGGCTCTTTTTTCCAGCTGTGGGATACAGCCTCTACATTCTCAGGATTTCCTTAGTGATAGGAGTATCTTTGTTGTTTGTGGTTGGCCCCATGCAACATACTAACTTGTTGGTTCATGGTGACCCCTTTAAGCCACATGATCATCATATTGACTTGGGAGCAAGTTTGGCAGTAGCTGGGGACTGAGTTCAATCACCTGAACAGTTAAACAATTGATCATGTTTATGTTAAGAAGCCTCCATGAAAACTCTAGACACCAAAGCTCAGATAAGCATCCTTGGTCAGCAATGTTCCATGTGCCTTGTCACATACTCATTCCCAAGGGAAATGGAAGATTTGCATTTTGAACTCCCCTTATGGCCCAGCAATCAGAGCCCCAAGCACCAACTTGCCTTTTAAAAAATGTGATTCTAATCTCTAAGTAAGCAAACTCCTTCCCCAGAGCCCTAAAGAAGTCTAAGAGCTGGTTTGGACATTGCAAATGTAGTGACCTCATCTACACTTTAAGTTTTATTCTGGATAAAACATCAACATGTTAATGGCTGGGGAGGATGGCGAGGAATTAGAAAGGTGAAAATGTAAAGAGCATACAAGGGATGAGGACTTCATGGACTAAAGTGTTTGTGGAAGATCTGGTTAGAAGAATGTGCCAAGTTTAGGATGGGTAGCAAATCTCTTATTCTGTGTTGTTGTTTCATCTGGACTAGAAATCCACCCATTGAGTTGGAAGTGAGCTAGTCAACACACCTCAGGAATGCCAGTATATCAAAAGGAAACCTTTTCCCTTCAGCAAATAAAATATTAAGAGGGCTCAACGAAAGCCAGTGGGAAGTGGCCTGGAGAAGGAGATGAAAAATTAATTTTAATGCATGGGAGACTAAGTAATTCACTTATTTCGCAACCTCAATCAATTTTAATATTTTAGTATTTGATGTGACTATGGTGCTTCTCCAATATTTTAAAAGTTGTTTCTCCTTTTTTGGCTTTTGTCCTACAAGTACTTTCTGTTTTTGTAGCCATTTTTCTGAGTATCTTGAGAGGGATTTCGCGTGACTCCAGGCAAGAAATCTACACTCTCTTATTCTAACCAGTTTTAAAAGTTGGTTGCTAAGTGGGGAGCAGAGACAGTGGGGAAGACCCCAAACCAGCTTTTAGGCAGGCTGATTTTGGAGAGACCACTGAACCCAAGAGCTTCTGATGTCTTTTGGGGCAGGCCATCTTGAGAAGAGGAAAACAGAATCATTTAGTCATTAGTTCCCGGGATATCAGCCCAAGAGAGAAAGCTGTCTGCCGTTCTCCACAATTTAGACACTTATCTTACAAATTCACCGAGCTCGGTGATTTCTGAACAATGCCAGCTGTTAGGGAGCCATTTCCCTGGCACTTTCCCCATAATTTGATTTAAAAGGAAAAGATTAAACTCATTCTGACCCAGAACTGTCAGCTCAATACCCTCAAAGAGTTTGACAGGAAAAGGAAAACACACACACACACAATCTTGCAGACTCTTTTAAAAGAAGAAATCACCTTTACCTGTGTATTATGGAGATTCACTAAGGCACATCTCATAGGCCACATTATTTATTAATATAGGTAGACCCAACCAGGGAGATTACTCCTAGAAATATGGACCAAGGGAAAGCTAAACTTCAAGTCCTTCCGAACCGCCAACTTTTAGGTAATGTTAATTTGGGCCAGAAATATGTGATTGTATTTAAATGATGATCAAGGGTATGATCGTATCAGCATTTAAAGATAGTTATAAAAACTAAGTTTTCCAGGTTGTGAGTGATCCTGTCTTCTGATTCAGTAATAAATATTCTGTTTCTTCTTCTAGATCTAGCTAAACATGAATATCAGAACATTTACACTTTATCAAATGCTTGTTTTACATAATCCTTCCTTGGCCACAATGATTTAGATGCTAACGTTATCTTGTTTTTCTGATGAGATCGT
Organism: Heterohyrax brucei; assembly: GCA_028571685.1. Lineage (NCBI taxonomy): Eukaryota > Metazoa > Chordata > Mammalia > Hyracoidea > Procaviidae > Heterohyrax > Heterohyrax brucei. Next base: position 47,820,914 of record CM053152.1, read on the forward strand.
TGTTGGAGCAAATAACTTGCTCATCATGAAACAGCTAATAAACGCTAGAGATGGATTTTGAACGAGGGCCTTTCCCATCTTTAGAGAAGGCAGTCTTACTGTGCTGGGGCTCAGATGAAGGTGTAATGAAAACTATAATCTAATGGCATGGTTTTTCACTTATACCATGGCTCAGTCTTTCAGAACATAAGCACCTAAAAATATCCTTTTCAAGCTTACCTTCATTGTCCTTCTACCCTAGACTCTATCTTAGTTTATTGAGAAACAGTTGGGGAGATCACGACTGCATCTGTTACATCACCCTCATACTTTAGATGTCAGTCAAAGATTTTCTGATTTTTTTATAAGTTGGTGTCTAACATCAACAAATACATTTCTTATTCATTATGTAAAATATGCTTTCAGTTAAACATAACTCGATTCAATTTTGCTCATTTCACAGATGAAAAAAGAGCCAGATGTAGACATTGACTTCTCTAGAGTCATAAAGCTCACTGATGGCTGAGCTAGAGGTGTACTCAGGTTTCTCTTCCCTAATCTAGTACTTGTTGCAGGATTCCATTTCAAAGACATATTTTCATTTTATACAGGCTTTTACAGTAGTGATATACATGTATGTATATATGTGTATGTGTGCATATATATATGTGTGTGTGTATGTGTATATATGTATATGTGTGTATGTGTATATCTAGGGTCTCCATGAGTTGGATCCAACTTGATGGCACTTGGCTTGGCTAGTATACACACATACACGTACATATATAAACCAAAACCAAATCCATTGCTGTCAAGTCAATTCTGACTCACAGGGACCCCATAGGACAGAGTACAACTGCCCCACAAGGTTTCCAAGGAGTGCCTAGTGGATTCAAACTGCCAGCATTTTGGTTAGCTGATATAGCACCTAACCACTGTACAACCAGGGCTTCCAAAATACATTTTTTTTTAAAAAAAAAGAGGAAGAACTTCAGGGAGACAGACTGATGCACGGGCTGCGACAATGTGATCAGTCATGACAATGATAATGAGGATGGCACAGGACCAGGTAGTGTTTCATTCTGTTACACATAGAGTTGCTAGGAGTCAGAAGTGACTCCATGTTACCCAAGAACAGCATACACACATTAGTGTGTATCACTATATACATATCATTAACAACAAAAACAAAAACAGTTGTTGTCTAGTTGATTCTTACTCAAGGCAACCCTGTGTATGTCAGAGTAGAGTAAACCTATGCCCCACAGGACTTTAAATGGCTGAGGTTTTTTTTTTCCCTGAGCCTCCTCTGGGTAGACTTGAACTTGTAATCTTTCAGTTAGCAGTTGAGCTCATTAGTTATTTGCACCTCCCAGGGACTTCTATCTTTACATCTCCATATACATATATATATATATCTATTTATGTTAAACTTAATGTCTTGTATATCAACACTTTTCTTATATTCTCTACTTCACTGTTTTTATGCAGCATTGCATACATCTTCCTCATTTCTGATAGCTAACACTACCTTTTCTGTTTCTTCATTCACAGCTGTGACTGGGATAGTTTTGACAAAGCATTTTGTCCTCATGAATTGTTAAGTGATTGATTTATACTAGTTGAGATGAATTTGTATGCATTTATGATTTTAAATCCTTCAATATATCATTTTTACTATTTCCTACTTATTTATTTTTTGGTAGACTTTCATTTACTCAGAATTTGTGGTGCTGAGACACTGACATCCAGACAACATTCCAACAGCAACTAAAAGACCACAGAATTTGGTTTGTTAATAACTCATTTGGCATTTCTGAAAGTTACTCAATCTATATTTTCTTTTCCATATGCCAAGATGTTTCCAGTGATGGAAAGTAATGAAACTTCAATGAATAACAAAAATGCTTTGTTTAAGACTCTAGGGCAATACCTCTGTCTTCGTTTTGATAGGAAAGGTGAAGACCATAGGCAACAGGAAGTGAATGTATCCCTGTTCCAGGCACAATCAAGAAAGTAAGGAATTCTAGGGAGAAGATTGAAAAGGAAGGATATTACAGAGGCTTCAGACATCCAATCCCAACCCAACTCATCACCACTGAGTCGATTCTGACTCATAGAGACACTATAGGACAGTAGAACTTCCCCATAAAATTTCCAAGGAGTGCATGGTGGATTCCAACTGCCAACATCTTGGTTAGCAGCTGTAGCACATAGCCACTATGCCACCAGGGAAACAAGACATCATTGGGGACTTATATTTCCTTGGGTTCTTAAGTCATTTCTGTATTAATTAATGTGTAAATTTAGAATTTTTGTCTTTTAGGATTCTCAAAGACTGAAAGGTACATTACCGAACATATATGTACACAGTGAAGATCATATCACTTAATGGGAAATGTACACACACATATGTATATTACATAAATAATACTCTTTCACGATTCATTTAACTGATTGTTTCTTAAGACTATAGAATAGTTTAAACCCCAAACCAGAGTCATTGCTGTTGAGCTGATTCTGACTCATGATGATCTCGTATGTCACAAGGTACAGCTGCTTCATGAAGTTTTCTTGGTTATAATTTTATAGAAGCAGTTTGCCAAGTCTTTCTTTCATAGAGCCACTGGGTTGGTTTGAACCTCCAGTCATTAGGTTAGCAGTTGATCATAAATTGCTTGCACCACCTGGGCTCCTAAAATAGATTATAGATATTAAAAAACTGTAAAAACATAAGACATTAAAAGCAAGCAAGGGAGAAGCATAGACAGCAGAAGAGACTAAAATGAAGCCCAGAAGGAGTCCTATATAAAATACATATCATAGAAAAAGCATGCATACGATATAGGTAGGTTAATAGAACTCTAGAATCAAAGTGTCACAATACTAGCTTTGCAATTTTGGACAAGTTTATTTAGAAGATAGACTAATTTTCGTATGTGTTGTGTTTCCAGTCACAGAGTCAGAGACTTTTAGCAATCTCTATGTTTTAGTTGACACCACCTTGTTCTTCCTAAAAGTAAAGCTACTACCAGCTACTACCAGGGCATTATTCTTGCCCTGAGGAATTCGCACATACACACACTGTCAATTTTACTCTTGTAAGTATGTACTTCCACATGCAAAATAAATCTAAATGAAAGAAAAGCTGTCCATGCCTTGTGTTCTCTTCCCCTTTGTAAGTAGCAATTTGATAATGTGATGAACTGATACTAATGTGCCCAGCGCTGCCCTTGTTGTTTGTTGTTAGGTGTTGTCAAGTCAGTTAGGACTCACAGTGACCCTATGTACAATAAAAGGAAACACTGTGTGGTCCTGTGCCCTTCTCACAGCTGTTGTAATGTTTGAATCCATTGTTCCAGCCACTATGTCAATCCGTGTCTGGAGTGTCTTCTCTTTTTTGCTGACTCTCTGCTTTACTAAACATGATGCCTTTCTCTTGAAACTGGTCTTCCTGATAACATGTCCAAAGTATTTCAGACAGAGTCTTGCCATCCTTGCTTTTAAAGAGCATCTTGGCTGTGCTTCTTCCAAGATCTGTTCATTCTCTTGGCAGCCCGTGGTATATTCCATATTCTTTGTCACCACCACAGATCAAGGAGAACTGAAGGATAGACATATCAGCTGGTTTAAGTCAGAGACTTTTAGCAATCTCTATGTTTTAGTTGATACTTTGTTCTTCCTAAAAGTAAAGCTACTACCAGGGATACTTTGTAGCTCTTCTTCCCTTGAGTTTGCATCTCAACTTCTATTTTTCGTGACTAGTGAAAGCTGTTTGTAATAGCTCGAGAATACAACCGGAGACTAATGCAGGTGACCACACAGGGCTCTTATTCCACACGTATGGTAGTTTATTTAAAGTCTGTCTTTCAGTGGAAAAGGTACAGAGCAGAAGTTAAGTATGTTGGCTTTGTAGTGAAATTCTCTGTGTTTGGTGGTAGCTGTGTGTGAGTGGGTCAGTTCGTTTCCTGTTTGAGGCTCAGTTTCTTCTTCTGTGGATAAAGGGAATGGTAATGCTTGCCTCAGAGGATGCAACGACATGTTCTACGTGAAGAATGTAGCAGAATTTCTAAAATTTTGTAAGAAATTGAAGAATATTAGATATTATGATGATGTTCCAGGTTTCCCTTTTTCCCCTTTCACTTGCCTTTTTGTTTTTTTTTCCGGAGTTCTTGTTTCTGCGTACAATGAACATTTTAAAAGATTGTATGTAGATTCACAGAATCAGAAAATTTTAAAAACTGAAAGGAAACAGAGAGACATTTAGTCTAAAACCATTTATCCTACAGAATGTGAAACTGAGGCCAGAAGTATTTCCTCACTAATTTAACTGTACCAGTCATTGCAATTCTTCCCAATTTTCCCTCCAGGTAACTAATCTCGTGGGTCATCACCTAGTGACTTACACCTACAACTCTGGACATCCATGTTGAGTTAAATTATCAGAGATAAGACTAGGTAGATGGACTGATATTAAACATTGAGGAACTATATTGAAAAGCCTGTCAATCACACCCTACCAATATGGACAAGGAGTCTCTGTTAGCAATGTGGTTAAAAGCTCACCTGCTAACTGAAAGTTAGTGGTTTCAACCCACCAGCCCCTCCACAGGAGAAAGATGTGACAGTCTGCTTTCATAAAGATTACAGTTTTGAAAATCCCATGGGGCAATTCTGCTTTATCTATAGGGTCAATAGGAGTCAGAAGTGATTTGATGGCCATGAGTTTTGTTTGGGTTTTGGTTTACCACCATGGAGGATTTCCTTTTGCTACTCAGATTATAGACTCTAGTCACTTCTGTGTCCAGAGTCTGGGATATCCAGAGTTCAGCTGTCTGCCCTATGTCTTAGAAGCCACCTGGAAGGAATTTCCTTCTCTTGCTTTCCACAACCGCCTTGCTCTCCATGGGCCCTTCACACTCCACCTTGTGAAAGGTCATCGTTGGTAACAAGTGTCATCTGTTTTGCAGCTTTTCCCATGTGATTCCTCCATGTGCAGGGAGGGCTTAGAGCATCCTTTCCATCATCACTGATTGGATGGTGTCATCACCACTTTTTCTTGGTGGTAACACATTTTATTCTATTATTATTATTGTTTTCTTTTGACCAAAGTCTTTTCCTGTCCCGGTTTTATTTATTCATTTTTCTCTCAGCTCTCTCCCTCAGGTTCATCTACATCATCCAATGTCCTCGGTAGCACATCCCCATATCACAACACTTTGTTGTTCCCATCATTCTCAGTGTCCGTATTTGCTGGTAGCCTGTAGGGTTTTATTCTCATTTAGCTTTGACATGTCTTTGTTGTCTCCAGGAAAAGCACTCCAGGGCCTTAGAAATAATTTCTGCAACTGGTGCACACAGCTTCCTAGAGGTGGTGACAATTGGATGATACAAATCTCACAGAGAGAATTTCTGTCTCCTGAATGAACACAGCTCCAAGGAATTCTGAGTACTCTCTGATGAGGAGAAGAAGAAGCCAGTACTGGCTTGGATTAGGCCAGAGAGAAGATGAGGTGACCTTAGGACCCCATGGTGGAATAGCCTGGCCTCCCAAGGCAAGTGTAAGACCCCAAATAGAGGGGTGGCTGCAGTCAGTAGTGAAGGGCCAGATAAGCATGAGACACAAGAAGGGCAAGAAAAAAGCCAAAGATGCCAACAACAAATACTGGGTGTCTAAAAAGGTGATGCTAAGAGGCAGATGGGAAAGTGTCATAATCTGTATCAGGAAAGTTGAAGCTAAATCAGAAAGTGAAGGAAATAGAACTCTCTAGAGAACACTGAAGGCTTTCCTTAGAGCCTGACTATTAGAAAACAGACTTGAACAGAATTATCGCTTCCTTACTCAGTCCACAGACATGTTCTGAAGCCTGGAACATACATAGCTTCAGCATGTAATTTCTCAAACATTGGAAGATAACAGAATTTCCTTGAAGACTTATTAAAGACATAGATGCCTGTGTTCAAGCTCTAATTTACTGATTTAGCAGAGGTTGGCTAACGTTCTTCACAGAAGGGCCAAGTAGTAAATATTTTTGGCTTTGTGGGCCATGTATTCCCTGCTACAACTACTCATCTCGGCCATGCTAGTATAAAGGCAGCCATAGACAATACACAACTGAATAAATGAGGCTGTGTTTCAAGAAAAAAAATTCTTTACACAACAGGTGGTGGCCTGGACTTGGTCCAGAGACCACAGATTTCTAATCCCAGATAAGAGCAAGGCTGTCCTTCACCCAACTCAGTGGACCAGTGAGAGAATTAGAAAAATACAAGCCTCCAAAATAGAAAATCAAATGGTTTCTTTCAATTACCTACAGTTTTTTAAATAATATTATTGATGGTGCTCAATAACTCTATGTACAAAGTGGATATATAAAACAAGTGACTGCAAATATAGTTCCTTTTGAAAGCTACTGGAAAACAATCCCAGTTCCCCAAGAAACTCGCTTGCCCTGTCTTGTGTCAGAAATCTCACCTTCAGCAGGTCAGTTCAATTCATGGCCGTAATACAGAACCTGATACTGTGCAATACTGAAAGAGAGAAAAATTGTTCTTACCTTCAAGGCGTATGAAGAGCAAATTTTCTTTTCATAATGTATATACTCCTGAGAAGCTAAGAGATATTTACAGAGAATAGAAATGGTTTGAAGACAGAAGTGTGGAGATCATTGAGAACTTAGCAGCCGGTACAAATGTCCGATTGTTTATAAAACCCTTCCCATGGACACAGGGGTTTGCTGGATTTGGGGGTAGAGGGAGAAGAATGTAGATTTATGCACAGATCAGGCAGGCTGTGTGTGTGTATGTGTGTGTGTGTGTGTGTGTGTGTGTGTGTGCATGTGTGTGTGTACATGCACATGCAATCCCGTTCACATGCTGTGTAGGGTGTATGGTTATGATGTGATGGTGATATTAAAGAAGTGGGCAGCACTGAAGTGAGACATTTCCAAGAAGTATTCTAGGCCAAACCCCGTTCCTTCACTAAAGTGTAAACTCATATTTCCCCTCCCAGTGCGATGTAATCAGTTTCTTGATTAACATTTGCGGCCAAAAGCATTCAAAGTTGCTTCTACACAGCTCTCTCCTGGATTCATTGTCATGTCAGGAAAAGCCCTTGGCAACCATGAACAGGCTGCAGTCAGGTGCAGGAGAGCAGAGAAGCAGGTGTTTGTTATTGAGGACTCTTGAGTCTAAAACTGTGACTTACCCTCTGGGCTTCTCCTGAACTTCCTGTATTTGGTACCTGGTACACATTGGCCCTGGATCGGTCTAGAATTCCAGACCTTTCTTAAGTCCTTCTTGTTTGAAAAAACATAGACCCAGTTTATCTTCCATAGGAGACTACGGTGTCTTAAGATGTGACTGGACTTAACGAAATTTAATTTGATAAACTAATTGAAGATAATCACATTTCAAGGATAGTTCCTCCTCAGTTACTTGCATTTCATTGAGAGTTTTGAACTTCATTCTCACAAGGATTATTTGCCAGTTGGAAATTTTATTAGATCCTGGTCTCTGTCATCTCTGCTAGCTCTAACTTTTGGAAAGGTCGGGGATCCAAATGTGGTAGTTAATTGAATGGCAGGAGATCTAGGTTTTTGTCCTGTCTCAAATTAACTGTGAAACTGTTTTCCTATTATGGATCTCAGTTTTCTCATTCTATATAATTAGGGTTTGGAATTATGTAATTACTGCTTTAGACTTTAGGATAAGCTAATCTACACTTAAGTATTAATGATTGACAGTGGTCTAATTTGTTAGTTATTCAGGTATAGCAGAATTTAAAGCCACTTAGCCTCCAATGGTTCTGTAGTGTATCCATTTTAGGCACCATTGACAATATGGAGGGCTTTCCAGTTTTCTTCAAATCGTACCATGTAGGTTCAGTGGCAATTGAAGCAGACTTAAATGGCCAGAAAGTTGTTCTTGTTAAGGATAGATGCTTACTATGATTTCCAGGACCATTTAGAGTAGGAAATAACCTGGAATTGACAGGGAGTAATCAGACGTGCTTAACATGCTGAGATCTGGGAGAGGAGTGCTTTTGAGTGTAAACAGCCGAAAAGGTTTTATAGCAGAGAAACTTATGCCTACTTGGTTCTGGCACTTAGGTACACAAAACTAAAACCCACTGCTGTCCAGTTGGGTCCAACTTATAGCTACCCTATAGGTCAGAGTAGAACTACCTCATAGAGTTTCCAAGGAGTGCCAGGTGGATTTGAACTGCCAACCTTTTGGTTAGCAGATGTAGCACTTAACCCCCTACACCACTAGGGTTTCCTTAGGTACAACTGCTCTGAATATCCAATCTGAACACTAATCTGCCTTCTTCTTCCTTGGCTCCACAATCAAATAAACCTGTCTCACTGGACAGGTTTTTGTTTTTGTTTTTAAATAAACAATTATACTTAGTTGTTAATGCCTAATGAAAAATTAGAAAGATTTCCATAGTTCGGTCCTCACTCAGGGGCCCTGGTGGGTCAGCGGTTAAGTGGTTGGCTTCTAACCAAAAGGATGACAGTTCAAATCCACCACCCACTCATTGGAAACCCTATGGGACAGTTCTACTGCGTTCTGTAGGATCATTATGAGTCAGAATCGACTCCATGGCAAGAAGTCTGTTTTTTGTTGTTTTGTTTTTGTCCTCAACTCATTTCTCCTCTCTCTATATGTTGCTTACCCCATGAGGGTGGGAAGAACCTTTCTGTTTTTAAATTTTTGCATACAATGATGCTTGAAATATTCTGTTTATCCGTGGATGTCTTAATTTCATTTTCATATTTGAAAGATAGTTTGGCAGGATATATAATTCTTGATTGGAAGTTCTTCTCCTTCAAGGTTTTGAATGTGTCCTGCCACTGTCTCTGTGCCAGCACTGTTTCTGCGGAGAAATCCGACAAAAGCCTGCAGGGTTTCCCTCTGAATGTTAGCTTTGCTTTGAGTCCTACTGCCTTTAAGAGTTTCTGCTTATGTTTCATTTTGTTGAGCTTTATTATAATATGTCTTGGAGTCTTTCTATTGAAATCTATATTGAGTAGTGTTCAATACATATCTTGGATATTTATATTCTCTTCTTTCATGATTTCTGGGAAGTTTTCTGTCAGCAGCTCAGCCACAATACTCTCCGTGTTCTCAGGTGTCCCACCCTGTTCAGGAACTCCAATTAGTTGTAGATTGTTCTTCATAATAGAGTCCCACATGCTTCTTCATTTTTCTTGTTTCTTTTTTTCTGAGTTCTCCTTATAGATGCTGGAGTCAGTAGCTCTGTCTTCCAAATCAGAAATTCTCTTTTCCATTTATTCCATTCTGTTTGAATTGAAATTTCTATGCCTTTGATTTTGTTCTTGATCTGTTGGATTTCAGACTACTGATGTTCCGTTAGATCTAACAGCTTGCTTAATTTCTCATTTTGCTCTGTTGCATTTTGTATAAGGTCTAGGGGCTCAGTTCTACCCTGGCCCCTAGGGTTGCCATGAGTTGGATCTGACTCGACAGCACTTGGCTTGGCTAGAAGGGCTGTCTACATAATCCTTTTGTATTCACCTTTTGATAGTTTCAGAAACGCTTCTTTGTCTGAAAAGTTCTGAGGTGGTTTCTTTTGGGGCCTTCTGATCCCATGGGTGATTTCCAGGTTACCATCTTCTCCAATGTTTGCTGCTTTTTGGACTTCATATGGTTCAATAGAGGCTGGGACAGATGCTGTGAGATGGACCACAGTTGTTTCTCTAGGTCATCTTAAGATGAGAAGTAAAAAGTATTTGACAACTTCCAAAGTCAGTCAGGTTTTCAGGTGTATACATCCCTCTTCCCAGCTGGCAAAGTAAGCACCTCTATATAGAACCCCAGATGTTATAAACTAGCTAAAAATACAGAAAGGCTACTTGCCTGCTGGCCTCTGCTATTGGGTCCAAGCCGTAGGCAATACTGTATAGAATTCTGTTTTTCTGCTGAGAAAGCAGACTCTTCTGGGTAGACACTGCCTCCCAGCCCAGGAATTAGGTCCAGCTGAGGTTTCTGTATGAATGACTCTGCCTCCCAGCAAAACAAGATGGTGCCTCACAGAAGCTCTCCAGCTGGCTGGGACCAGGCTCCCGGAGGAAAGGGAGGCCAAGAGTGCCAAAATGCCCAGAGTCCATAGCCTCCGCTGCTGGGCCCCAGCCCCAGGTGACACTGTGCAAAACACCAGCTCCCTTCTGGAAAAGCACTCTCCCCCTGGTAGGTACCACCTCCCAGCCTAAGAACCAAGTTTAGCTGGGCCGCTGCCTGGGCTTCTCTGTTTCCCAGTGGGTCAAGAAGGCGTCCTGCACAAGCGCATCTGTATGGCTACCACATGGCAGAGGCAGAAAGATAAGCCAGAGGAGCCAAGATGTACAGAGTCCAAAGCCAAGCTCTCAGAACCTGGCAATTACACTTGCCGGTCCCACCAGCAGTACGTCCGAGACCAGCAGTTAGTGAAGTCCCAGTTCTGCCTGCCAGCCAAGACAGAGAAAAAAAAAATCAAAGTGGTGAGTTACCTTCGGTCTGTACAAGCCTGTGCTTGCCAAGAGTGGGTCAGTGAAAGAGAGGAGGTTTTGCGTTCAGTGGTATGAAGTCCAAGTTAACAGCCGTATGCCACATCCAAGGGCTCACTAGGTGTCCAGAAGGCTCTGTTTAATTATCATTTCGGGTCTTGGTTTCCAGAGGGATTTAGGGAGGCGTGTGTTTAGTCTTCCATCTTGCCTCCGCCCCTGCTGACTTTGGAAATATTCCATGGTGATAGGATTCTTGGTTCAAATGATTGTTTATTTCTTCTCAGACCAAAGGTGCATATATTTTTTGGTGTGTATAATTTGGATTCATCACAATTCATGTTTTTACTCAATAGATAGTGACAACCAGGCTGTGGCAGGCACTTTCTAGGTGTCAGGACTGTAGAAGTACATAGTGCAAACTAAGTCCCTATCCTCGCAAGGGATTGCATTCTGGCAGGAACAGGCAGATAATTAACAGATAAAAACTATATTTGCTATGTCCTGAAAATGTACTCCAGAGATATATAAATAAAAACCCCAACCAGCTGCCATCGAGTCAATCCTGACTCATGGTGACCCCGTATGTGCCAGCCTTGATGTACATACACTCCATGGAGTGTTAAACTGTTGATGTTTTGGAAGTGGATCACCAGGACTTTCTTCGGAGGTGTCTATGGGTAGACTCAAACCTAACTTTTGGTGAGCAGCTAAAGGTACTGTTTGCATCACTGAGGAACTCCAGAGGGCAATGGTACATAGATGAGGTTTTGATAAAGAGGCCAAGGGAAGGCTGCTGTGCAGACATTTAAGTGTACCTGAAAGAAATGAGCATGAGTCTTGTGGGCTGTGGGACTTGTTTTGGTTTGTTGTTCCCGATGTCAGGATGCTCTTCCTTATACTGATGTGTTAAGCCATCTCTCCCCTCTCCCAGAGTCCAGGGGCTTATGAATGGCACAAGCAGTATGGCTGCTAAATGAAAGGTTGGAGCTAGAGTCTGCCCTGGGTGCCTTAGAAGAGCGCTTTGGTGATCTACTTCTGAAAAATCAGCCACTGAAAACTCTAGAGAGCACAGTTCTACCTTGACACACATGTGGTAACTAGAAGTTGGAATTGACTCAATAATAACTGTGTTTATTTCCCTCTGTTCTTGAACCCTCCTCTGGTATTTACCTCCAAGGCTTTATCTCTAAAATAATGGATTTTGAACTACCTCAGATCCAGTACCCAGTTATATTCTAAGGAATGTTGCACTATGTTTGGTTTTGAGCTCTTTTCTGGTTGTTTTGTGCATCTCCTTAAGCCACCAGGAGTCCCAGTGGCACAGTGGTGATGTACTAGGATGCCCGGTGGTAGAAGCTACCAGGTCCTCACTGAGAGAAAGATGCGACAGTCTGCTTCTGTGAAAAGTGCAACCTTGGAAATCCTATGTCCTGTAGGGTTGCTTTGAGTCAGAATCTGCTTGATGGCAATGGGTACAGTTAGCTTTTTGCCAAACACTGAGCACCTTCTACATGCTCAAGATCTCACTGGGAGATTTCATTGCAATGACCCAGAAAAGTAGGCATTAGGAGACCCAGTTTACAAATTAAAACCTTAGACTCACAGAGGGTAGATGATTTGCCTAAGATCACACTGTGAATAAAGCTGTGAAGCTTTGGTTTGGCCCAAGGTGAGTCTGGCTCTAAGCTTTAATGTTTTTACACAGTTCTGGGTGTCCAACAAAAAACTCAGTGAGCTAAACTGAGTGTTTTACAAACAAGACAAAAAGAGAAGGGGAAGTCAAGGACAATTCATGCTTTGTGTTGGTTGGTAGCAAAGCTATTTTTCTCTCTGTAAGAAAGAGATGAGAGTTCTGATATTCAAATGCTCACCCACCAGGCACCCTTCAGAATTCCCATCCATCAGCTGGCAAATGGACACATTTTAACGAGCACAATCGCAACCAAGCAAGTTCTGGTAACAAAATATGCCTCCACTAATGATATTCAATTGTTCTAAGAAGACAAAATGGTCTGAAGTGTAATGAGATGCCAAACACACAAACACACAAAACAGGCTGCTCATATTTAAGCCCTTATGTTTCTTGAAGTGAAAACTCATTTTAAGAAGATTATAGTGCATATATTATAAAATGGGATGATATTCTGCATTCATGCCCCACTGCGGCCTTGACTGTATTAAAAAAAAAAAAAAGAAAAGAAAACCAACAAAAACATTTTGTTCCCACACAAGAATGCTTTGCTAATAGGACATGTGACATGGTAGTCATTTGTTTGGGTTATTTTTATTCCAAGTTTTCCAGATGCATTCAACCTTTTGATGTACAGCCTGAGCGGGAGGTTTTTCAGTCAGGACTCTGAGATTGAGAATATGTTAGAACCAAAGGGCACAGGGTCAAGGTCAAGGGAATAACATTGTAGTTGATAGAGTAGGACAGGAGAGAGAAAAGGTGGTAAATTTAGGTTCTGGAGATGGAATACCAAGGTGTTCTTCTACTTCTGGTTAGAGCAAAACAAATTTTACTGAGGCAGTAACCAAGCTTTTATCCTTGACCAGGTTCTATTCAGCATGTTTATCAGTGGTGAAGAAGCATGGTTTTCAAACATTTTCTTATGAGCAAATGCTTTTGTTCTGATAAAATCCGTTTGAGAAATGTAAACAAAAGCAGAAGTAATGTGGTCAGGGGGTGCTCTTTCCTTCCTCCTCTTTTTCATAGCAGAAGCCTTATGGGACTTCTGGAAACTTCCATACTCTAAGATACATAGTGTGGAAATCATTTAAGATTTAGATGAAATGAGGGCTTGAGATGTCCAGCAAAGACAAAGTGACAAATGAAGGACATAATAGGTGAGAAGAAGAAAGCACTGTACATACGTCAAAGAGGAGGAAATGATCACAAGAGATCATGCAATCAGGAGTTGAAAGGGCTGAGAGTAAATAGTGAAGGTGAGGTAACACAGAAATCATTATGTGTAGGCAAGTCACCACTCAGGGCTGGTGGAAAGAAAGGAAAGACGTGCTACTGTCAGAGCTAATGGTCACAGAGGAAGGCTGGTGCCCGTACTGTGACCATGAAGAGGATCTCATGACTGACACTAAGGTCTCAGTCATTTCCAGAGATGCTACTGGCGGTGAGAGGGAGAGCAAGGAAGCCGTGATGCTTCTCTCTTATTCTTGCCTTCCAGCCTCATCCGATAGCCCATACCGATTAAACTCAGTGGGAAGTCTAATGGAAAGGCCGACTCCCAGCCTTGTATTACTGAGTTGAGAAGGCCAGCTATGAGACTAAGAGCCAATAAGTCAGCAGCTAGCCCAGTACATTTATTTTCCGTTTGGCACGTGTATGTATATACTTTGGACCACATGTACATCAGTTTGTTGTAGTAATGTTGGAATGCTGGAAGCTTTGCCAACAGAATGCTTGACCATGGGACACCGGCTTTGAAATAGCTTTCAGACTAAGAAAGACTAAAAGGAGAATTTTAACACCTATTTCCAAATACTAGCCAATTAAAACCCTGTGGATAGCAGAATATTTTCTGAGACTTCAAGTCACTTGCTTTGGGTGCATCACTGGAAGGGACCCGTCACTGCAGAAAAAAACATCATGTTTGGTACAGTGGAGGGCCAGTGAAGGTGAGGGTATCACACAGTGAGATGGACTGGCAAAACTGCCACAACAATAGACTCAAACATGCCACTGATCGTGAAGGTGTTGCCAGCCCGAGCAACATTTCATTCTGTTATAGGTGGTATCACCACCAGTCAAGAGTTGATTTAAGAGTAGATAACAGAGACGGGGCTCCAGGGGCGCAGCGGGTAGGTGTTCCACTGCTAACTAAAAGACTCACAGTGTGGATCTGCCAGCTGCTGCTTGGAAACACTTTGAGACAGTTCTACTCCGTCCTATGGGGTCACTCATTCAGAATTGCCTTGATAGAAATGCTTCTTCTTTTTTTGAAAAAAGAAAAACATAGCAATAATATAGCCTTTTACTTATAAAGTTACTCTCCTTTGTACATAGCCAAGTGCCGTCGAGTCGGATCCTTTGTACACAGGAAGATGTTCATTTTCTCTTTCAGAGACTAGATGCCAGATTTCATCAATCCATACCAGCCCCTGTTTCTAAACAATACTTGTTTCTGTTCAATCAGTTACAAATCCATGTAACCCAAGGGCTAAATTTAAAGTCAACAAATATATACCCTGTTTATATAAAGTAATAGTGGTGAAAAGGAGAAAAAATTAGTATGCATGTGCGTGTATGCATATATATGTGTGCATAAATAACTAGCAAAGAAGAAAAATATGTATACCTTCTTGTTGGCACTTGGCTTGGCTTCTTGTCATGGATTGAATTGAGTCTCTCCACACATCATGTATCAGTTTGGCTGGGCCATGATTCCTGGTATTGTGTGATTTTTTTCCCGTGTGTTATATATAGATCCTTCCTCTCTGATGTTAATGAGGGAAAACGGACAGCAGTTGTGTCAGTGAGGTGGGACTCAATCTACAAACTCAGATTGCGTTGAGGTAATCTCCTGAGACATACAAGGAAAGGGAAAAGAGTAGAGTTGGGAATCTCACGCCAGCAAGGAAGCGGAGCTGGGAGCAGAGCATGTCCTTTGGACTGGGAGTCCCTGTGTGAAGAACCTCCTAGTTTAGGGGAAGAAGGCTGACTGAGAAAACCTTCCTCTAGAGCTGATGCCCTGAATTCAGACTTTAAGTCTGTTATTGTCAGCTGCTGTGGAGTCAGTTCCAATTCACAGCAACCCTGTGTACAGTAGAATGTAACACTGCCCACTTCTACGCCATGCCCACAATTGTTTTTATGCTTAAGCCACTGCGTCAATCTATCTTGTTGAAGATCTTCCTCTCCTTTGCTGGCCCTCCACTCTACCAAGGATGATGTGTGTCTCTAAGGACTGATCCCTCCTAAATGACATGTCCAAGACTTTAAGCCTACTGTAAAGAAATAAACTTCTCTTTGTTAAAGCCATTCAGTTGTGGTGTTTCTGTTGTAGCAGCACTAGATGATTAAGAGAACTTCCTAGTTGTTTGTTGTACAGCTTGTTACAACGTCATAGTTGATATTCATAATTGAAACAATTCTAGGTGACCTTTGTACTTATCTGCCATCTCAGTGGATACCTAGTGACATAGCGGTTAGGTGCTATGGCTGCTAACCAAACAGTCGTGTTGTTGGGGTACTTTGGGGGGTGAGTCAAACCCCCATTCCTGAAGTCCTTTGCAGTGTTATCTAGTTGAGATGTTTGGTCTTCCCTAAAATATTTTTACTAGACTTGTAATTTCTTAGAGGTGCCTAGGAAATCCTCTGGTATTGTCCCCTCTGGTATAAAAACAACTCTGTTTCTTTTTGATAGTCAGAATTTTGAGCTTTTAGGTCCTTCAAAACCCTCTTGTTGTATGTAACACTTCTACTTAGTGACACAGTGCTGCTGCATAGTCCTAAACTTGTGATTTAGTGAATGA
The DNA here is from genome assembly GCA_028571685.1 of Heterohyrax brucei. Lineage (NCBI taxonomy): Eukaryota > Metazoa > Chordata > Mammalia > Hyracoidea > Procaviidae > Heterohyrax > Heterohyrax brucei. The sequence continues at coordinate 47,836,897 of CM053152.1, forward strand.
GAAACAGCCATTTCTTGGTGTAACTCAGATGGTGTCTTAGCTGGTATGCTCTAACAGAAGTGCCATTAGTGGTGGCTTTTAAAATCAGAAACTTATTTTCTCCGAGTTCAGGAGGCTCAAGGGTTCACATCAGGATTGATTCCTTCTGTGTATTCTACTTTATGGTGTCTTCTGTTGACCCTTGGAATTCTTTGGCATTTCTTAGAATATTTGTTTCCCCTTTGGCTGTCTTGGTATATGTTCTAGTGTTTTTACAGTTCAGCAATGATTGTTCTTAGGACCCACTCTACACTGCCAGGAAACCCTGATAGTTTGACACTTAAGTGCTATGCCTGCTAACCCAAAGGTGAGTAGTTTGAATCTACCAGGCATTCCTTGGAAACCGTATAGGGAATTTCTATTCTCTCATGCAGGGTCACTATGAGTTAGAGTTGACTACCTAGCAATGAATTTTATACTGGTATGATCTCTATGACATAACAAAAGATAATTCCTGTTTCCAAACAAGACCACATGCACATGTAGAAGAAGCAGCAATTCAATACATTTTGGGGGGACGTAATTTATAGTAGCTCAATTTTTGTCCCATGATCAATACTCAGTCTTTACCACAACTTAGTGTATGAACTTCTGTATAGAGGATCAGAGTACCTTCAGAAGGATGCATTATTTTGCTCATGGAGGAAAAAAAAAAAACCAGTAAAAATAGTGAATCATGCCTCAGAAGGCTATGGTGAAAAGAGAAAATACAAATGCCAGTAATTCTGTGTATTTTTCTGAATCCAGGAGGTTAGAATCACATTGAACTGAAATCCACTGGTGTTGATAAGATCTAGTGACATGAAGTTGTTAACATGAGAACTGTGCTAGCGTAAATGTGGACTGGGGTTTGTGCAGTGTGAGAAGTCATGGATTAGCATCAATATATTAAGTGATTTTTCTACCCAGTACAAATTATCAGAATGTTGTGGCTCAAGAAGAGGCTCATTCAGGCAAAGACTGTCTTTGCAAATTACAACTATGGCACACAGCCAGGTTTGCTCTATTCTCTCTTACCCACTAGTGAGCACCACACTTGAAGAGAAAGATTGGTGAGTATAATTCAGAAATGGTAATGAGAATAGTGAAACATCTGGAAATCACTTAACATCTACATTTTACATGATAAAATTAAAAACATTTAATTGGTAAAAGCTGGACTTCATTTATGTTTACCTACATATTTACTTTCTTTTTCTCATTTGTTTCCTTTCACATTTTTGAAAATCAACCTTTGATAGTTGTTTCCACTCTAGAACTTTCTTTAGCATTTCTTTTAGGGTGGGTGTTCACCAGTGATTCTCCAGGTTTTGTTTGATTGGATATGTTTTTTTTTTCTTTCCACTTTCATTTTTGAAATTCATTTTCACTTGGCATAGAATTTTATATTGTCAGGTATATTGGCACTTCAAAGATATCATCCTATTATTATCTGATAAGGAGTTAGTGTTGACTCTTACAGTTGCTTATTTGAAAGCTGCCCCTCCCACTCTATTGCTGTTGAGTTGATTCTGACTCTCGGTGACCCCACGTGTGTCGGAATAGAAACGTATACCACAGGGTTTCAAGAGCTGTCATCTTACACAGGCAAATTACTAGGATTTTCTTCCATGGTGCTACTTGCTGGATTTGAATGGCTAGCCTTTTGGTTAATAGCTAAGTGTAAACAGTAGGTAGTATATACACAGTAGGTAGTATAGCAACATCGTTTTTCTTCTGTCAGCTTTTTTAAAGATTCTTCTCTTTTTGGCTTTGGTTTTCAATGGTTTTATCATGATACGCTTAGGTGTGTTTTCTTTGTATTTTTTCTTATATTTTAGTAGAACTTTTTGAAACTGTGGCTTCAAGTGTTTCATAATTTTTGGATTATCCTTTGTATATTGTCTGACTTATTCTCTCTGTTTTCTTTACTGGTTACACTTATACATATAGCATGTCTTTTCACTGTGTTTTCTTCTCACTCTTTTATATTTTCATTTGTTTTGCTTTGTGCTTCAGTCATTTTCGCTAATCTTCCACTTAATTTATTCTTTCATCAGCTGTGATCTGTCTACTGTTAACCCAAGCTATTGAGTTCTTAATTTCAGGTACTGTCATTTTTCAATTCTGGAGATTTCCATTTGCTTCTGTTTTATGGTTTCCAATCTATGGTGAAATTCTCCTTTGCTTATCTGTTGTGTCTGTTAATCATATTTATTTTAATGTCCAAGTCTAATACCTCAAATAACTAGAATAATTGTGGGTCTGACACTATTATCTGTTTTATTTATTTATTAATCTCTTGGTCTGATTTCTGGAATGTCTGGTAAAATTTTGTTGTATGATGGACTTTTTTTTAAATTAAATATTGTAGAGGACCTACATAATGTTATTTTTGTCTAAAGACGGTAAACCTTATTCTTTGTCAGGCAGTAGGAATGAGAGCAGATCATTTGAATTCAGGTAACAATTAAATGGACTTAATGTTGTGAGGAAGTCCTGCTAAATCTCTTTTTTGCTTCATTCTAAGCTGTAGCTCAGCATTTGCGACTGAGCCTTAGTATGGTTGTCAGAGACCCTCTTCCTGGGAAGACTATAAACCCCGTTTGTTCTCCACAGAACAATGAAACTGTAGTCTGCTGAGATTTGGGAGGGGGGTAGGAATATATACATATATATGTATGTATAAATATATAGACATCTATATATAGTGTGTATGCATGTATACACAGGTATAAAAACTTTTGCCATGTCAACATTTTTGCATGATTTAGTGACATTATCTTCATCATGTTGTGAAACCATCACGATTACTCATTTCCAAAACTTTTACCATGCTTAACAGAACCTCCTTGTGTACTAAGCAATGATTCCCTTTCCCTTTTCCTCCCACACCTGATAATCACTAATAAACTTTTGTCTCTGTCTCTGTAGCTTCTTAGTCTCTTATCCTGCCTTATTTGTGAGTAGAGCACGTTAGTGTTACTTTCTTCTACCTTGCTTCTTTAAATTACAGCTATCTCAATGAGCCAAGTCCAGTCTTGGCTTCTTTAGCTCTGTGAGGTCATCTGTGATTAAATCTACAGCCTCACGACATTTTTTACTTAAAACCTGGAAAATTTCCAGAGGCTCCTTCCTAGCTAGTGTCTTTGACCCTCAAGTTCTGGCTGCCTCAGAATCTCTCCCATGTGTTTGTGGGGAGATTTGTTGGTTGCTCTCAGAAGAGGTGTTGTTCTATAAGCTACCCTGTCATAGTCAGATGCAGAAAACGGTGAGAGGATATTTTGAACAAAAGTATAGGGTGAGTAGTGACTTAGACCTAGTCCTGCTGGTTGCCGTGTATTTCTGTAGCTGACAAAAATGGAGAGAAAGAGACTGAGTCGACTCACTTTTCTTTACCTTTCACTATATTGAGGAAAACAATTCCTCTCCTCTTAATTTTGGTAACTCAGACCTCAGGTCCAGAATCAAGAGCAAAATATGTGTATGAAAACCCACATGTTTGAAGGAATGATGTCTGTTTTTTGTTTGAGGCTTTCTGATGGCTTGCCAAGCCAAGTGTCGTCGAGTAGGAGTCGTCGAGTCGCAGTCGATTCATGGCTTAGCGCTACATTTTTTTTCTTTTGGTAAACATACATTGGGTACTGGAGAGCAATGTGTATTTTGTAACTATTGCTGCAAAGCTCTACAGTGAACTTTTAGTTCAAGCTTCTTAACTGTATTGTTTTTAACTTTCAGATTCTTGTTTTATTTATCTACCCTTCTCTCAATAATTAAAAAGTATGCATGGAAATCTGCCATGTTTGTGATTACATTTCTCAATTTCATTGTGTGTCCTTTTAATAGCTTCTGTTTTTTATGTTATCTGTATCTTCTAGTGGGTAAGACAAATACATCAGTGTGCATCCACATCTCTTGGTATTTCCATTTCAAGATCCATCTTTCCATTGCCAGAACTTTCATTTGTAGGATGCTATGAATATGTTTTTTCTTTTGTTTTTTGTCACCACTGTCTTTTTTTTTTCTTTTACTATTAGAAAATATTATATTGTGTTTTGGTGAAAGTTTATACAGAAAATTAAGTTCTCATTTAAAAATTTCTATATACTTATTGTTCAGTGACAATCAGCTGCATTTTTAACAATATAGCAACATTCTGGTTATTTCCATTTTGGTCACTGTATTTCTGCTAATCTAACCTCCTTGTACTTCCTCATCTTCTTATGTTTGGTCTAGGGAAAAGGATTCCCATTTGGTTTCCTCCAGATGATTATTTTAGAGGAGTACACTACTCACTGGTGATATTATTTACTTTATGGGCCAATCTGGCTCAAAGGGACCTCTGGGAGAAGCTTAACATCCAAGTTTAAATCATAATCTTCTCTCATTACTTTTAAAAGCAACAAATTATATAAAAATATTTGATATATAACATACTGTATTTTTACGCAAATAACTCATGCCTTCTACATTTGCTTGCCAACTGAACCCTCCTCCTATGAAGTGCTTTGGTAAAAGAACTATGCTATTTTTTTTCTTTTACAGCAACATGTTGGCAAAACAAAAATAAAACGTGTGCATTATTCGCATAAAATACAGTATATTATGTATCACATTGCATGTACATATGCATTATGTATAATATGCATATATAATTGATTTTATGTATGTAATATATATAATCCCATAGATTAGTTTTTCCTGTTAAATTTTTCATTAAAAACTATTTTCCATATGGCTCTTTTTAAGGCTTATATGCCTAGTAATATTTTTTTTACATATCCTTGTATTTTAATGACAGTCTAGGTGGATAGAGATAATAGGTTTAATTACATTCATATGATTTCTACATTCTCTCCTTGTTGAGAATTCTGGCTGTTACAGCATAAAAAACTTGGCAAATCCTGTCCACCCCAAATGAGTTAAACATTGAACAAAATTGTCAAACAAACCTCAGGAAGTGCGCTAAGGGGAAACAACAAATTGAGGAGTGGTTATTCATGAAAATCTCCTGGAAAAGAGTGGGAGTCTGTGGCCTTCTTGCTTCCAGCGACTCCTCTCTGCTCATCACCCAACAGCTTGCTCGGTGAAACTAGTGGCTCTACCTGGGCAGGGCTAGCTGGGTAGGCCAACAGCTTTGAAGCCACAGGGGGTCAATTCAATTAGAGAGGAATATAAGCATCTGTGACATTGCCATTAGTAGAGGCAGAAATCTCAGGAAGGAAACACATGGGAAAAACTGTATCTCTAATATTTTGAGGTTGACTGAGAACCAATAGTCAACTATGAGATAGATCCTACCTACATCATGAAGTATTACTGTTCAGTGGAGAATTATATTGCTTTCTGTGTGGGACATCTAGGTTCAACTTCTGGCTGCTATAGCTCACATGCTTCCTCAACCCACCTCTGAGGGGAGAGAGGCTTATATACATCTTTGATGCTGAATAGTTTTCAGTGGAACTTCTAGACTAACACACACTAGGAAGAAAGGCCTGGTTACCTACTACTTAAAATCAGTCAATAAAAATCCTATGGATTACAGTGGTCCTATCCCCAATGGATATGGGTCTGAAACAACTTCTGTTGTGGATAGTGTTTCCATGAGTGAATGGTCAGTATGACATCAGCTAACAATCCAACAATCCATCTATCTAAGTCTTACTTTTTGACAAAGGCTCTTAAGAGTATGAAGAAGTCAACTGTAGACCAGAAGACTCATAGTTTTTATACTAAAAAAAAAACCAGTTTTATCTAGAATAGATAAAGAAATTTAAAAAATCAAAAAGTCCAAATAATTTATTTTAGAATGTACAAAGGAGTGACTTGAAAAGACACTTAAAAAATGACAGTATATGAGTGATCAACAAGCATATAAAACAATACTCAACATCCTTGTCTTCAGAGAAACGAAAATGCATACCACCATATCACTAGAAACTCATTAGAATGTGTAAAACTAAACAAAGGAACAAAAAACACACTGGTAATAATGTTTTAGTTAAGATGAGGAACAACTCAAACTCTCATACACTGATGCTGAAAATGTAAATTGTTGAAATCATTCTTAATAATAATTCATAAATTTCTAATAAAGTTATATCTTTACCATGTGATCACACAGTTTCACTACCTGGTATTTTCCCAAGAGCAATGAAAACATATGTCTGCCCCAAAGACTTGCACATGTATACTCACAGCAGCTTTACTCAGAAGAGCTCATTGCTAGGTAAATGAATAAACAACTGTGGCATATCCATTCAATAGAATGTCTGCTCAGCAATAAAAGGAACACATTCATAATAGATGTAGTAACATGGATACATATAGAAAATATTATGCAAAATGATAGAAGCTAGACAGAAAGCATTATGTATTATATGATTCCATTTATATAAAATCGAGGAAAGACAAATATAAAATTCAGTAACAAAAAGCATATCAATGATTGTCTGGGGTCAAGATTAGGAGGTAAGAATTGACTGGAAAAGGAGCACAAGAAAAATTTAAAAGTTGTAAAAGTGCTCTCTGTCTTGCATGTCATGTTTACATGCATATGTACATTTGTCAAAACAGTGTAGTGTATGTACTTATCATGTATGTTTTATAGTGCATAGATTTTATCTCATTATAGTTGATTTAAATAAGGCTTTGGTAATCAATGATATTTCTATAAAGTTTTTAAAAAGGAAGTAATAAGCACACACAAATACCTATGAACTTCCTTTATCTCTTTAACTCCATGAGAGATAAGCCTAGAGACAACATAAATGATTAACAATAATGGAATGTTTCGTAGGTTTGATATACTCGTACAGTGCAGCCATTAAAAAGGATCATGCAGATGTTTGATAATTGATATTGAAACAAAACACTTTCACATGACTTATTTAATCCTGCCTCACAGTAATATGTACTTCAAAGAAAGTTTGGTACAGACAGTAGAAGTATGGCTTTGGGAGGGTGACTCGTCCAAGGATATACGGGTCATAAACAAATAGGTTTCTTTGGACTCAATTCATGTGTTTCATTCTGTGTTGTGCTGTCTCTCCCGTTCCACGCATAAATCACATTCGTCATGTTCCAGTCTGAGCTGTTTCCTTGAAGCAACAGAGTGCTGACACAGAGCAGTGCAGAGGACAACTTGTTCATGGTGGTTGCAAGTGCCAGATTCTATCCATCACTGTGGAGATGGAGACTCAATAGGACACAGATAAAAACAGCAGATCCAAGTTAACACTGCAGATGATTGTGCTGTAATTGACATACATTAGTCATAATTTCTGATTGAGTCAAAAAGTGCCTTAACTTTCCAATCTCATGCAACTGCTTGTTAGGCAATTTAGGAGTCAATGGCAATTCTTTGGAAGGAATAAATTATATCAGACCCATGGCAGTATGTATCATTGAAGGATCAGCGTTTACCTAAATCATCCTCTCCTGTGTATTTCCTTTCTTTCTTATATGTGTCTCCCCTCCATTCTTCCCTATGAAATTTCATCAATGCTGTACTGTTGTGCTTTCCTAAGATTTTCTGGTCATAAAATGTGTGTGTGTGTGTGTGTGTGTGTGTGTGTGTGTGTGTGTGTGTGTGCGTGTGTGTGTGTGAGATCACACTGAGTTGGGGACTCAACACACAAACCAAATCTTCAGTCACTCACTGGGTTATCTCAGACAAGGTCTACTACAAACTTTGAAGCAAATTGGGTTTCCATAATGTGATACACACCCAGAAACTTTGACCTGGAAATCTTGGGGCCAGATGTGCTTCTGAAGTTTTAGATTTTAGAAACATCATGCAGTGTATACAGCAGGGTCTGGAACAACACTGTGTAAACACACACAATATTCTGCTGTGAAACTTCTGCCTATTCCTGTTGTGTAAGTAGCACATAAATAGACTAATGTTCTTTCAAGTCTGGTTTTGTTCTCAAAAAATGAATTCAGGTCATTGTCCAGGAGTAATTGTGGCCCAGATGTTGTATTCTAGGACAGAAATCTGGGCATTCTTTTAGACTGCAAACTGCAGTGTCTCTTACTTTCTCATCTGGCTCTTTATGCCCCTTTATTCACTTCCTGGCTTCCGATGCCTGCTTCAGAACTTCAGTAAATGTGTATAGTCATGTAATTACCACCACTTTCAAGATTTAGGACATTTCCATCACTCTCAGAAATTCCCTCCTGTGCCTTTGCAGTCAATTCTGATTCCCACCTCCAGCCTCAGGGCTGGCAACCACTGATGTTGTCTGTGTCCAGCTTCTTTCACTTAGTCTAACGTTTTTGAGATACATCCATATCACTGTATGTGTCATTCATTGTTTTCTCCTTTTTACTGGTGACTGGTTTTCCCAAATGTGCTTGAACTACTAAAGGGATCAAGAAAATATGGTGCATCTATACAACTGAGCACAAAAAGCTCTTGTGATTTTAACTTATTACTCTGTTTACCAGGCCTTGAATCCCTCTCAAAGTTCAGTGCTTCCTCAAAAGAGGTATAACCTCACTTAAATATGAGCCTTTATTCCAGCAAGATTCTCCCTAAGCCCTTAGAACTGAGTTCCCAGTTAGGCAGTGGGCTTGCATAGTGAAATGTACTCAAGAACCTTGGAAACCTAATTGCAGTCTCCTTAGGCAGGTAAATCACAGCCTTTACCAGCTATACAGCTGTGCTAGAAAGTCCTCCTGATGGTCATGAAGTCAGCCACTCTGACACTGGACCCTAGTAATCTTCTCACTTGTTAGACCCACGAAGCTCTTTCTGCCGCTTGCATGATCTTCAGAGATCCAGAGATGTACCTGCTTCCTGAGCCTGAAGGGGCTGCAGTTAGATTGAGAATCTAGGTAGGACCCATTTCCCAGGCTATCCAAACTTACCCTCTTATTCTATCTATGTCTTCAGGAAAAGGGACCTAAAAGGAATTCCTTCAGAGTTTCTCCATACTTAAGAATTTTTGCCTAGGCAGTGATGCTTATGCTGAAATGAGCTAGTTACAGGATGGAGAGAGACCCAGATGGAGAGTCTGTCATCCACATAAGGGGTCATTAAATTTGCGTGGACAAGACTGCACTAGAGCTATAGCTGGGAATGTCAGCCCCCTTGGGGCCCGCTCCAGGGTTAGCGACAGGACGTTCTGTCCATAGCAACAAGGTATTCAAGATGCCATGAGAAAATTCTCTTAAGGCAAGACAGGACTTATCAAAGTGCTTTAGGGATTCTATGGGGATTCTATGGGGATTCTGAATCTAGATGCAGTTATTATTTATACTTCACAGCTAGAGGCAAGGCTGGGGCAGGCTATAGAAATGATAGGAGGCAGGAGTGCTACTATTCTAAAATGTAGTTTTTGTTTTGTTTTGTTTCATAAGTTTCACTTGCTATTTGCATTTCAAGTTTAATTGTTATTTCATTTTCTCACTTTGGAAATATAATTGACATCTCATTTGTAAAATGGAAATAATACTCATAGAATGCTTCTGAAGGTTAAATGTACTAATAAAACAAAAACTCTCAGAACAATTTCCAGAGTCTAGTAATTCTCCAGTAAAATTTGGCTACTACTACCTAACATTAGGTATTTGTGAAAGGATTATTTTAGCAAACTTGTGGATTACACAGTTATCCACAAAATTCTTTTGTGGAGTGAAGGGTTTGAAACAGAGAGGAGAGAACCTGGTCAGTATCATAATACAAGATGCTGTGTCATCATGGACCGAGCTGCTTACAGATTATTTTGTAGATCAAGATGAGAATATGAGACTCAAAATGAGGAAACACTCTCCCTCCACATTGCTGGTCTTCCAGGTATTGGGGAAAGCTTGGCAGTTTAAACATCATGATATCGAAAGCGTTCCTATTGAAGGGATGGTTGTATGGGAGATACGTCTATCTAATTTATAAATTCTCACATCTCACAACCATATCAAGCTCTTTCTCTGGTGTAAATCCCTTCAATTATCCCGAAGTCCTTGATAAATGAATAGATAAACTCCTACAGCAGAGTCATGGCTATCCTTCAGAGTAGTCTCTATCCCTGCTTTAGGTAATGTGGTCAAGAAATAGCAGTGGTCATCTGCATAGCTTAGTTATGATTTGTCCAAAGGTGAGGTAAGATGTGAAAGCAGTATTGGTCTCTAAAATATCTGGCTGCCTGAGGTGACAGGAAATGCTGAGACAGATAACGAGAGAGGTCCTAAGTACGACTTGCAAATTCCCAGAACTGCTTGAAGACGTGTGCCCTGTAAAATATTGGACTTCCTATGAGTTCAGGCAGGATGGGGACTCACATAATTGTTAAATGAGCAGTAATGGAATGTACAAACCCTGTAAGTCAGTAGGAGTTTGGGAAATGGGAAACTCCCATACCCTAAATGACAGGTCTCATAAGCCTTACTGGTTTCTTGGGGCAAATCTTATTGAAGACTCCAGCTTCTCCTGGCGGTGTAGTGGTTGAGAACTATGGCTGCTAACCAAAAAGTTGGCAGGTGAAATCCACCAGATGCTCCTTGGAAACTCCATGGGGCAGTTCTACTCTGTCCTGTAGGGTTGCTGTGAGTCAGAATTGATTCAGTGGCAGTGGGTTAGGTTTGGTTGGTGTTCTCCTGCCTGAAGATCACACAGCCCCTGATGAGATGTTGTCCTCCATGGCACTGAAGAACTACAATTTACCAGAGAGAATGGATGCTCACAAAGTTGATGTCTCACCAGTTGGTTAAAATCCAGTTGTGTGATGACTTTCTGCATCAATCACAGAGACAAGTTACACTGGTTCAGTGTGGCCTTTTCCAGAACTCTACCAACCAGCAGGGCCAGCACTGTGGTATTTCATCTCTTTGAGTAGTACTTAGGGTGAACTGGCCAAGATATTCAAATACTCAAGTTCTCAGGACTTGCAGGGTGTGTTTGTGTGTGTGTGTGTGTGTGTGCGCGCACGTGTGCACGTGTGCTCATGCACGCTGTATGTGAACCTGAGCTTGGAGATGTGAATGTGAATTCTTTCCTGCCTCAAGTTGTTATTGAAGGTTTCTCTTTTCAACCCTCAACACGTATGCACTGAGTACAGGACAGCCCTCAGCTTCAGTCCTTTGGTACCTGAAGAATGATGTTACTTCTAGTCAGGATGTGTACACTTGCTATGGTCAGGAAGGCCACAGACTTGTATTTATGGTCCCAGACAAGCACTGCAGGAGAACTGACCTAAATTATCTAGGCATCAAGGAAAATAGACATTAGCTTCTAAACACCAGTGTATTGATATTAGGAGCAGTGGAAAGCCAAAAGACCATGTTGTAGACCAGTAAGCCACACCTTCCTCCATCCGCTGTTGTGTAATAAAGAACTCTACCCACAGAAAAAGGACTTTCTGTAACCCACAACCTGATGATCATGAAGTGGAACATAGAGACAGGATACCACATTGAGAATTCCCCACCAAATGCCTATATGTCTTTTCAGTTTTTTCCATCTCCCAACTGGAGACCCATATCCTCTGCTTTACCAAGGAATTCTGCCTGGGCTCCAGCTACATCCCCACTCTAATTGCCTGTCTCTGTCCAAGAACTTTGAACAAATATTGTACTTCTTAAGGGTGGCTTTTCAGACCAGGGGTGTAGGGGGTTTCTGAGCATGTGAGTCTACCCAGACAACACGGTGCTAAACCCTTGGTCCCTGCCCATCAATCATAACACACGAACACTGCCTCTTGGCCAGAAGGCTCCATTGTCTCTCCCCCCAAACGACAGACTTTGTCTTCTTCCTTAGTGAATTATTCCCCAGTCATCCACCAGCCTTTCTTGTCTGGTTCCAGCAGGCTTTGTGCCAACCTGGCCTGAGCAATAACATTTTGGTTCCTTAGTGTGAACTGCAGGGCTCTTGTCTGCACTCCATCTATCCCGTTACATGCGGAGATTTTCAAGAGAACTATGTTCTGCAGGTATCTGAAGTTAAGACTGCTGAGGGCTCCCACAGAGATCTCCAAGGGGAGCTCACCCATTACCCGACAGAATAGAAGGAATGGGAGCAGTGCCAAGGCCGGATGGAATTCTCATGTTTGCACTGAGAAGGAAGCCACCTTCTGCTCTGCCATCAGGAGCCCTGGACATATGCCCCTGGCTAATTCCTGAGCTGCTACTGTCACTGCATCAAACTTTGATTTTCTGTTTTCGGACTTAGTCTTCCTTCCTACATGTACTACTTCAGGCACTGGTGATTTACTGAAGTATATTTTACACAAATGGCATGCAGTAAGTGCAAAACATAAAATAAAATTTAAAAAAAGTAAGGACTTTTTTTTTTCTTTTTTTCCAGCTGGACAAGCTAAAAAAAGGAAGCCTTTTCATATTTATAAATCAAAAGATTACAGTATGTGTACTTTCTCATCATTGCTTAAATAGTCAGTGAGGAAAACATTAATTCAGCCTGAAGGATCAAGAAAAGACTTCAGAGCAATTAGCTCTTGAGTTCAAGTTGAAAGAATGAGTAAGTGTTTTCTAGGTAAACCTGGGCAATGAAGGCTTACTGGGGGAGGCTGTTCAGGGAGGAAGAAACAAACAACCCCCACTAAGACGGTAAGACAGGAGACTTTGTGCTGTGTTAGAGGAATGACAAATAGTCCTTGAAGTTTTTGATAACTAGTTTCATGACTACCAAATATTAAACTGGGTTAGAGTTATAGAAGAAGATGCTAGACAGGTGGGCCCAGAACAAAATGTGAAATACTTTGAATCTCATGCTAAGGAATTTGGATATTTTTTGTATCTGTGACAGAGAGTTATTGAAAAATTTCAACTGTGGAAAGCCAAGCCACCCAAGTGCCATCAAGTTGGATCTGACTCATGGCAACTGTGGAAAAGAGTTTACAAAATTTATGTTAGAAAGCTTACTCTGATTCCTGGTTAAGGCAGAACTGGCTAGTGATCTCAGGAACACTTGGTGCAAATTTGCCAATGGAAGTTTTAAGTAAATTAAAAAATGAGTACTCTTAGCAGCTCGGGGAACTAAGATGGAGAGAAAGCAATTACCAGAATCTTAGAGACATTTCAACACTCCTATAGCCCATGTAGTTGGATTGATGACTCAAGACATACTGTCTGTAGTGCCTCAGTTGGTTGTAACACTAGGAAAAGACTTCACTGGTGCAGCATTCTGCAGCAGAGTTTGATCCCCATTCATATTTAGAGAGTAGGACAAGGAAGGCTGAAATAGGAGTAAATAGAAAGACCAACTTCTGCCATTGGATTGGTGACTCTGACAAATACTCTGTACCAGACAGTGGCAGATATGAGAAGATACATAACAACAGTGAATGTTGGGGATTGGTGTATTGATCTGTTCATCAAATATGACATCAGTCCTAGGAATCAGTCAATAGGATAAGATAATAATCATCTCAATTCAGCAAAGTGGGCCTTGCTGAAAGTCTCCATGTTTGGCAATGGACTGGTAGGATTATATATCAAATTGCCGTCTAGCTGAAGACCTGAGAAAGGTTTTTTTTTGTATGTGTGTGTGTGCTATTGTTTGTATTTTTACAAGCATTGAAATGAAAAAGATTGAACTAAAATTATCACTACTTGGTCAAATCTGCATAATTAAAAAGATCCCTAAATGATCATATTGAATCAGTTTGCTTATATTTGATTATTTGGGGATATACAAACTTAGAAAAGGGAACCCAAAAACTATGACAAAAATACTGAAGGTGAAAAATTTAAAATAACATACTGAACATTAAAAAGAAAATAAGATTTTTGAAAATGACATACTGAAGTAACCAGGAAAAAAATTCCAGAAGACTCCATGGCATTTTTCTAAGACAAGACAAAGAAAGCCATGAAGACAGAAAAGGCTAAAATCTAACTACAATGTTGTGAAGGAAATAATAACATGAGTAGGAAGGTAATATGCATAAGAAATGGTTATAAATAAACCACAAATCACAACAGTAAAGGAAAACTCTCATTGATAATAATAAAGTGTAGCACTAGAATTTCCTGAATCACCAAGGAGAAGGATGAGCTGAACATCTTTTCCAAAATGTATACTGTTTCTGACTTTCATTTTGAAGGACAATTTAACAACAAAACAGCAAACAAATATCCTACTGGATAGCGTGGATAGATACATTGTTTATAACTCCTCAAAGCAAACAAACCAGTTTTAAGTGTTCCTGCACAATGGCAAGAGAAGATCGTTTAGATTTATTATTGAAGACAATGCTCCCCAAAATTATGATCCCTGGACCAGCAGCATTAGTAGCATCTGAAGACTTGTTCAAAATGCAGAATCTCAAATCCCATCTCAATCTATTGAACCAGAAATTCTGGGACTAAGGCCAAGCAGTCAGTGTTTTTAACCAGCCCTACGGGTGATTCTGAAGCAGCTTAAATTTGAGAACTACCAGATTAGGAGAAGAACCCATAATGGTACAGTGGTTAAGTGCTCAGTTGCTAACAGAAAGGTCAGCAATTTGTATCTACCAGCTGCTCTGTGGGAGAAAGATGTGACAGTTTGCTTCTGTAAGGATTACTGCTTTGGAAACCCTATGGGGCAGTTCTATTCTATCCTATAGGGTTGCTAAGAGTCAGAATTGGCTTGAAGGCAATGGGCTTAGTTTGGTGGATTAGGAAAAGAACTCTATACTCCTTGCATTCAAGGGCTTCCCTGGCAGTTTCCCTGAGCAATTTAGGTATTGCTTATCTATCACTATTCCACAGATATACAAAATCTGGACTAGGTTGTAGTGGTGAGGACTCTGCTATTTGTGCAGCATGTGGACTTTAGATTCTTCATCCTAAAATAAGAGAGAAAATGGCTATAGAGGCATAGACACATAGATTACTGGTTTTTCTAGAGCACCAAGGCAATGTCAGGTGCAACATATAAATACAAATGAAAAAGAATCCATTGCTAAAGCAAAGGAAGAAGACTATGTAAGTAGATTCAAAGGGTTTTCTACAGTATAGTAAAAGTCAGCAATAAAACTCATAGCTAATTAATTGTGCAAAACATAACATACCTTATAAGGAAAATATACCTTACTAACATCCAGAATAAAAAGGAATATAGCAAAATAAAAATAAGCCTCTAAGATTCAAAATCCTTAGAGAGAGGGGTCAGATCTACAACTGAGGTGAAAAATTAGGTTTGCAAAGGAAGAAAGGTGGGCACCTCTTTACAGTAGGCATCAATGTTAGGTACAAAAGTTAGAAATTTATGTGAGATTTAAAACGTGTAAATCGGGGGTTTGGCCAAGATGGTAGGCTACACATGTTTCCTCAATTCCGTCTGAGAACTAAGGCCTGAATTAATAATTGAGTGGAGCACTCTGGACACCCAGGAAGCTCTAGTATATGGCATAGGGTTGCCTAATTGACCTATGAGCCACTAAATGGGAAACTACCTCTCTCTGACAATGGAGCACGCACTTAGCCACACTCCTGCTGACTCATTGCTTGGGCAGACTGCAGGTACTGAAGCCATGTTTGTTGTCTAGGAGGTGGGGGAATGGGTGTGAGCTAGCAAATATGCAGAATTGTAGTGCTGGAGTGAATAGTGTTTAGCACAGCAGAGAGACAGCACATGGAATAGCCACATTTTGAGAGCCCAGCTACTGACTGAGGGCACCACTGCCCCTTCCACAGTCTCTTTCCTGAGCTGTGCCCTGGATTCTGCAGTTTTGTGGTGAGAAGGGCAGCTTGGCTGGGACACTGTCTTGGGAGTCTTGGAAGTGGTGTCACCCAACTGGATACTTCAGCAGGGGTTAATTCCAGAGCTGAGTAGCAGTGGCAGTCTGAAAACCAGTTTTCAAGCAGAAAGGGTATATAGAACAGTATTGCCTTACAGAAGTGGCCTAGCTAAGGATGGCAGCAAGGCTGTAACCCCTACTAAACTGAACTACATCATACCGTCTGGGGACAGCCAAAGAGGTGCTTCTGTTGTTGGCTGGAAAGTGGGGTGTGCCACACCTGACAGCCTGACTGATTTCAGCAGTTGTAAGTTAGGTCCCAGCTTCTTAAAATAAGACTGCCTGGAGAATTAACTACTGAGAGGCCCCGCAGCACCTCTTCCAGCCTTTACTGATCCACATCATAGTCTTGGTTAACAGCCCCCTGGTGAATTCATAACTAGGGAGCTATCTTTGCTAGCCAGGAGGCAGAGTCTACCACCCCAGGAAGTCCACTGGGGCAGTCACTGGAGTACACAGAGATGGCTGGTGACCAACTCCCTTCTCAGGACTACTCCTCAGCTCCTGTTGAGGTAACACCAGAGAAACTAAACAGCCTCTAGATGGCTTGAAGTCAACAAACCATTCCTAATGATTTAAAGAAACAATCCTCTATGACTGCAGAAAGCTCCCAAAATAATCAAAAAACTTCCCAGATGAAGAAGTCTTTCTGAAACTATCAGAGATCAAGTACAAAAGAATTATATAGAGAGCCCTTCTAGAAATTAATCAGAATGCAGCAGAGCAAAATGAAAAATTAAATAAGCTATTTGAACTGATGAAACAACAATATGAAATATGGCAGATTAATAACAAAATTATGGAATTAGACAACTCAATCCAAAGTCAAAACAGTAGAATTAAAGACATAGAATCAGACATAGGGACCTTGAAGACAGAGAAACTGACACCTGCATTTATGAGGAGAAATCAGAGAAAGCATATAAGAAAAATGAAGAAACGCTAAGAAACTTATGGGACTCTATTAAGAAGAATAATCTATGATTACTTGGAGTTCCTGAACAGGGAGGGATAGCTGAAAACACAGAGAGCATTGTTGAGTTGCTGACAGAAAACTTCCCTGAAATTATGAAAGCAATCATAGATATCCAAGACATGTATCAAACACCACCAAAACTAAACCCCAAAAGAAAGATACCAAGACATAATCAAGCTTAATAAAATGAATCATAAGCAGATCCTCTTAAAGACAGTGAGGCTCAGAGCAAAGCTAACATTCAGAGGGAAGCCCATAGGCTTTCATCTGACTTCTTGGCAGAAACCATGCTAGCACAGAGATAGTGATTTCACACATTCAAAGCCATGAAGGAGAAAAACTTCCAACGCAGAATTATATACCCTACAAGACTGTCTCTCAATATCAAGGCAAAATTCAGAGATTTGCAGATAAACAGAAGCTTAGCGACTTTGTGAAAACCAAACCAAAACTACAAGAAATACTGAAAGGAGCTCTTTATTTAGAAAAACAAAACCATTAAATGTATATTTAAGGAGGTAATGCAGAACACAGCACCCAAAAACCTACTAGTTAGAGAAGTCACAAAACTCAGTCAAAGCTACAATATTAAATGAAGGGATCCAGTGATAATATCATGAAATTTATGACACCACCACACTAAAAAGGGAAATGCTACAGTAGTTGTGTTCCTTTCAGATGGAGAGGAAGCTAAAACAATATGCAGAAGTTAAAATTGGGTTTAAACTTAGGATATTAAGGGGGACCATAAGGGTAGCTGCAAAGCACAGTAACACTGCAGCATATCAAAACAAGAAACATAATGCAAGAGTCTCAACAAACACAAAATCTACACTGAAAAAGATGAAAAGTCAATCCATAAAGATTGACCCAGAACAGAATATTAAGGGCAACACAGAAAACACCAACACAAAAACAAATACATTAAAATGACAGCACTAAACACATACCTATCAATAATTACACTGAATGTAAATGGACTGAATGCTCCAATAAAGAGGAAATGAGTGACATCCTGGATCAAAAGACATGACTTTTCTATGTGTTGCTTACAAGAAACTCACCTTAGATTAGACTCAAAGTTCTGAACAAACTGAAAATTAAAGGATGGAATAATGTATACCAAGCCAACAACATACAAAGAAGAACAGATGTGGCAATACTAATCTCAGATAAAATAGATTTTAATGTGAAATCTAGCATCATGGACAAGGATCGCCACTATTAATTGCTGAATGGTTCAATACACAAGCAGGGCTTAACAGTATTAACTATTTATGCATACAGTGCCAGAGTATCTAAATACATTGAACAAACACTAACTACATTGAAAAATGAGATAGATCATTCCACAATAATAGTTGGAGACTTCAGCACCGCATTTTCAGTAATGGACAGATCACTCAGAAAAAAGCTCAGTAAAGACACAGAAGACTTTATTGCAGCAATTAACCAACTAGACCTCACTGACATATACAGAACTTTTCATCCATCAACAGATAAATACACCTTCTTCTCCAATGCACAAGGAACATTTTCTAGAATAGCCCATGTGCTGGGACATGAAGCAAGTCTCAACAAAATCCAAACCATTGAATTATTGCAAAGCATCTTCTAAGACCATAAAGCCATAAAGTTGAAATGAACAGCAGAAAAAACTTAGATAGAAATTTGAATTCATAGGAACTGAACAAAAATTTGCTCAAAAAGCCACAGGTTATAGATGAAATCAAGGACAAAGTAGTTTATGGACTCAAATGAGAATGAAATCACATCCTACCAGTACCTATGGGATACAGCCAAAGTAGTGCTCAGAGGTCAGTTTATCTCTACAGATGCACACATCCAGATGGAAGAAAGGACCCAAATCAAAGAATTAATCCTTCAACTTGAACAAGTACAAAGAGAGCAACAGAGGAACCCCTCAAGTACCTGAAGAAAACAGATAAAAAAGATTAGAGCAGAATTAAATGAATTAGAGAATGGAAGAACAATTGAAAAAATTAACAAAACCAAAAGCTGTTTTTTTGGGGGGGGGGGGAAATCAAGAAAATTGATAAACCATTGGCTAAACTTAGAAAAGAAAAACAGGAAAGGAAACAAATATCCCGAATAAGAAATAAGATGTAAGACATCACAGCAGACCCAGTTGAAATCATAAGTATCATAACAGAATACTATGAAAGACAGTACTCTAACAGATTTGAAAACCTAGAGGAAGTGGACAAATTTCTAGATTCATGTCATCTTCTAAAATTATCACAAGAAGTAGAACAACTTAATAAACCCATCAGAAAGGAGGAGATTGAAAAAGTCGTCAAAAAACTATCAATTAAAAAAAGTCCTGTTCCAGATGGCTTCACAGGAGAATTCTACCAAACATTCAGAGAATAGTTAACTAGGATAGTACTGAGACTATTTCACAGCATTGAAAGGATGGAATAGTCCCAAATTCATTCTGTGAAGTCAGCATAACTCTGATACCAAAGCCAGGGAAAGACCCAACAAAAAAGGAGAACTACAGACCAATATCACTCGTGAACCTAGAAGCAAAAATCTTCAACAAAATCCTTGCCAGAAGAATTCAACAACACATCAAAAGAATAATTCATCATGACCAAGTTGGATTCATACAATGGATGCAAATTTGGTTCAATGTCAGAAAAACAATTATTGTGATCAACCACACAAATAGCACAAAGGGGAAGAATCACCTGATTCTGTCAATTGATGCAGAAAAGGCATTTGATGAAGTCCAACACTTGTTCATGCTAAAAACTCTCAGCAAAATAGGAATAGAAGACAAATTTTTCAGTGCGTTAAGGGGCATCTACCCAAAGTCAATTGCCTACATCAGCCTGAATGGAGATAGACTGAAAAAACTCCCCTTGAGAACAGGAACTAGCCAACGATGCTCACTCTGACCACTTCTATTCAACATTTGTACTAGAAGTTCTAGCCAGAGCAATTAGAGAAGTCAAAGAAATAAAGGGCATTCACATTGGTAACAAAGAAGTAAAAATCCCCCTATTTGCAGATGAATGAATGTATGTGCAGAGAATCCTAAAGAATCCATGAGTAAACTACTCATAGTAACGGAAGAGTCCAGCAAAGCATCAGGACATAAAGTAAACATAAGTAAATCAGTAGAGTTCCTTTATACGAACAAAGAGATCATCAAAGAAGAAGTTATCAAATCAATACCACTTACTATAGCCCCCAAGAAGACAAACTACCTAGGAATAAATCTAACTAGAGAAACAAGAAACCTGTACAAAGAAAACTACACGACCTTACTGCAAGAAAACAACAGACACGTAAATGGAGAAAAATTCCCTGCTCATAGATAGGAAGAGTTAACACTGTGAAAATGTCTATTCTTCCCTAAGTGATCCACATATACAATGCAATCCCAATGCAAATTCCAGTGACAGTTCTTAATGAGGTGGACAAAAAAACTGCCAACTTTATTAGGAAGGGAAGAACCTGTAGATAAGCAAAGCACTACTGAACAAAAGGAACACAGTGGGAAGTCTTATGCTACCTGACCTTAGAACCTATTACACTGCCACAGTAGTCAAAATAGCCTGTTGCTGATACAAATAGACATATAGATAGAGACATATAAAACAGAGTTGACACACTAGAGATGCCACCATCCTCTTATGAACGGTTGGTATTTGACAAAAGCCCTAACATTGTAAACTGGGGTAAAAGCAGTCTCTTTAAAAAAATGGTAATGACAAAAGTGGATATCCATCTGCAAAAAATTGAAACAAGCCCAACATCTTACACCTTACACAAAAACTAACTCATATTGGATCAAAGACCTAAATATCAAACCTAAAACAATAAAGATCATTCAAGGAAAAATAGGGTCAACATTGAAAGTTTTAATACACAGCTTAGACAGACTTCAAATTCTGACAATCAAAGCATGACCAACAGAAGAGAAAATAAACACAAACTACTAAAAATCAAACATTTTGCTCAGCCAAAGACTTTATCAAAAGAATTAAAAGGCCACTTATAGAATCGGAAAAAGAGGCAACTACATGTGGGACCAATGTCTGATCTCCACAACTAGAAAGTATTACAAAACATCAAGAAGAAAAAGGTAAATAACCAAATTAAGCAATGAGCAAAGGAGATTGGAAGACACTTCACCAATGAGGACGTTCAGGCAGCCAAAAGCACATGAGGAAATGGTCACGATCATTAACTATCAGAGAAATCGAAATCAAAACTACAATGAGATACCATGTGACCCCAACAAGGTTGGCAATGATCCCCAAAACACAAAACACAGATAGAGTGGCTGTGAAGAGACTGGAACTCTTCTACACTGCTGGTGAGATTGCAAAATGGTACAACCCCTATGGAAAACGATCTGGCACTTCCTTAAAAAGCTGAAAGTAGTATACCATTTGACCCCGTAATTCCAATTTTTGGTATACATTCTACAGTATCAAAGGCAGTCACAAGAAGAGATACATGCACATGAAGGTTTATGGGAGCACAGTCCACAATAACTAAAAGATGGAATCAGCCCAGATACCCCAAAACAGGGGAATGGACAAACAAACCATGATACGTATATTCAATGAAACACTATGCAATGACGAAGAACAATGATGATTTTAGGAAGCATCTCATAACCTGGTTTCAGTTGGAAGATATTATGCTGAGTGAAATCTGACAGTGGGAAAAGGACAAATATTGTATGAGACCTCTATGATAAGGACTTAAAAATACTTATGTACAGAAGAAAAGACTCTTTAGTAACTGTAAGTTGTTGAAGGAAAGGAGAGGGCTGTTCATAGTCTAGATGTTGTTGTTAGATGCCATTGAGTTGGTTCTGACTAACAGCGACCCTATGAACAACAGAAAGAATACTGCCCATTTTTGTGCCATGTCTGTAATTTAGATAGTTGATAGGAATTTGGCTGGGTACAAGCAGTGGCAGCATACAGTAGAAAGATCAACTTAACTGGGCTTCAACATAAACTGAAAACTCTTCAAATCTTAACTTGATACTTCAAGGATAGAGTAGCAGGGGCAGGGATCTGGGGCCCATGCTCTCAGAGGACATGGAAGCAAAATGGCATAACTAGCCTATTGCTAAGAGAGTCTTCTTCACTGCTTATTAGTGAGTGGCATCTGGGATCTTAAAAGCCAGCGAGCTGCCATCTAAGGTACACCAAATTGTCCCAACCCATCCAGAACTGATGATCACCAAGAACAACAAAGACACTAGGTAGAAAGAGTCCAGTAAACAGAAGAACCCATGAGAATGGGCTACTGTATTAACATGTGAGCAGAACCAGATGGTGCCTGGCCACCACTTAAGACAACTGGGATGGGGCACACAATGTTGAGTCCCAGTGGCAACACAGGAAAAAGAGGGATGCATCTCAAGAACTCAACTGATGGTCTGGAAGTCTAGGGGTTCCCCTGGGAGCATGGCTCCTAGATCTGCTGCTGTCCCTGACTAGAAAACATTATCAGGGTCAACTTTTCTCACAGGAATGGACTGAACATGAGGATGTGATGTGACTGTAAGGCGAGTGTACCTTATGGTTCTATGTATCCATAGGATGCCATACTATTGTCCTCGTACTAGACAGAGAGGAGAAGGTGGAAAGGAGGGGACAGGAGTTCGTTAAGAGGATATGACATATATAGAATGAAAAGAAGGAGTGTGCTATCACCGGGCAAGGAGAGCAGAAGGAGCTGCAGGTAGGTAGACATGCAAATTTAATTTGGATTGTGTGCTTTCAATCACAATAAAATATTTAAAAAAATAAAAAAGAATAAAACATCATTATTATTGAAAAGCAAATATGTAAAACATCTAACAGATTTCCCAGCACACGGTCTGTGCTCATTCACTGCTAGCCCTTGTCCAGTATTATAGTAGTTTGTGAATATGAAATTCATTCCTAAAAGATAGCAGTCTTTAGGGTTTAGACCACTGACAAAAGTTTACCCAGCAGAAGGAAGACGAGGTCTGAGAAAAGGTTGTAATAAGAAAGCAAACGAAGAGGAAAGTTAAGAACATAATGGCCAGGGACATTTTTCATAAATGTGTATGTATTTGGGGTATGGTGACTGGGGAGCATCAGTGAATAACAGCAAGAAAGAACGTAGAGCAAAGGAACAGGTACTTAAGAGGAACTTCAAATACTTTGAGTGTATCGTAAGCACAAATCCTATGTAGAAGAAAAGATATTCACTATGTATCAGATACCACAGAGGAGACATGTGACCTTTCTCCACCTACCATTTTGGGAAGAGTAGGAAAACAAAGCTAAGCTGGACTCTCAGGTCCTCTCCTAGACTGAGATTCAACGGTATTACTCGGTGAACAATAGATATTTCTATTAGACATAACCCCTAATCACAAGAATTATGGAAAGTAGACAGAAAGGCAAGACACATGGAAACAAACCTGAGAAGTTACTAACTGTTTAAAATGTGAAAACAATATAAATAACATCACAAATGTACGTGTGGTAAGTAAAACATGAGTGAAAAAATATGGCTACAGTATGAGCTATTGTGAGATGGAGATGAAAAGGAAGGCTTTACAGAGAAGAAAAACAAATCAGGACAAGAAATTTGCCCACGAATCAGGAGGATGAAGTTTACAATGGTAGCACCATTGGCAGGTGACAGCATTTGAGCCTCCAAAACAAGTGACTGCAAGGTGGAGAAGGTAGATAGCAGCGAGAGATCAGGGAATAAATTACAGGTAAAGTCTTCATGTTAACGTCGTAATATTTCAGAGTTCGGAATTTATCCTACAGGCAATGAAGAACCATGGAAAGTTAAAGCTGCCCTTCTCCATATGAATTTCCAAAGATGGAACAGCAATTGAGCATCAAATGGTGGGTTCTCTTGTAAAATCCTATATTTTAATATCGTATAATCAGGAAGACATGATTATATTCTTGCTGTTTCTGAAAGTGATGCAATTACCTTGGTATTTTTGCACCAAAAAATTGGAAAAAATATCCTTATTTTCTTTCCTTTTTCTTTTTGGGCTGCTTTTAGCAGTCTGAAAATCAGCTTTCATTTTGACTGCTGCTTAACAGAATTTGATTAAAAAAAGTAAACTAATTACAACGGAAATGCAGCCCTGCGAAGCCTTAAGAAAAACACATTATTTTGTTTTAGGGTTCAGTTACTACACATTCATTTATCATCTTTATAAGCGATGTGCAGGCGATGATGAATAGGCCCTGGCTTTGAATCAGGAAATGTAAATTATCCTCTTTCTTTCGTTCCATTTTCTTTTCTTAAGCAAATAATGAATACTAGTAAATTTGAAACTAACTGATGTGCCAGGATCTCAGCGATGATGTCATGCCATAAAAGAAATGCACAGGCTACCCATATGATAGGCTAAAGTGAAGCAAAACTGCTGGTGGAGAGGATGTATTACCTGACCTGGATGTTGTTTTGGCCAGTGCTGTGGCTAGCTGGTTTGGAGAACCATTGGCAAGCTGGAGGCTGCTCTACAATTGCTTGTGTTTGGGCCTATGTCATGCCAAATAGCCTTTGCCCTGAGCAAAGCACTAAGTGAGTTCCCTAAACTCTTCCTCGTCTGGGTTTCATATTTTAGCTATGGGGCTTTGCCCTTTCCTACTCCTGTCCCAGGCAGTATTGGTCCTTCATTGGGTGCTTAGGTTTCACCTTCTGGTAAAATCTTCTGCAACTGCTTCTTAAACATGTTGTGAGATACAGAGTGTGCTTGCAAGCAAGAAGTTACGTTTTTAAGGATGGATGAAATAAGTTTTAATGTTTGGGTAGTATTTGGACAGGCAGCAGAAATGAGAAAGCACATTTCAATAAAATAAGAAGAAAAGATGCTCAGCTATAGACCACAGACTGCTCAACTGTAGATCATGGGTGGACAGAGACCAATTCTGACTTAATGGTCATTGTATATATGCAGCATGGGCAGATCTTAAAAAAGATAAAACTCAGGATGTTCACCTCAGGATAGGTCTCAAGTTTATTTTACACTTACCATTTGATGTAGAAAAACAAACCCCAGTCTAAAGAAAACAGCAATATGAACGTTAGCTTTATTGGTGTGGAAAGTTATGCATGCTCATTTCCATTTTCAAGGGTTTTGCAATACTTACATTAACTTGCACATAGAATGTTTAGGTTATTTGCATGCATTCTGCAGATTAATTTAAAATCAGCAATTTACTTACATTTGGGTGGCATTTATGGATAAAGACATTAGCCATAGACACTACTCACAGATGAAGTTATGTTTACATCATTAGCTCCCATATTCCTTATAAAATATACCAATTTGATTTTTATGCCATGATTTTACACATATTTTGTTTTTTTGGAAGCAAAGCCCAAACCATTCTCAGAGTGCTGTGCCGAACGTATTTGCATACTTCCTTTTTGATTTCATTAACTTTTGCTCTTTCTCACAGTCCTTAATTTTTCAGTTGGTTTTATTATACCTTCTCTGAGACTGCTGAGACAATGATTAGGCACACTGGCTTTGGAAGAACAAAGTGAAGGAAAATATGAGGTCCTGTCACTTTAAAATGTAGTCCACTTCTACAAACGTATTAAAAGTCTAAATATTTTATTGTCTAGGCACAATCTCATTTTTATTGCCCCAATCACAGCTCACTGGCTAGGATATGCTAGGCAGAGGAGTGAGCTGGTCAGTTAATGACCTCCCTGCTGCTAAAATTAACTAATTGTTAAAGTAATAACCATGGATCCTCATGGCGTGTTTTAATAGTCAGTGGCAATCTGGGAAGTTATTTTGCTATTTTCATTTCACTAAGTCCTCTTGTGGCCATTTGCATCCCTTTCTATCTTCTTAAATGTCCTCTTGATGAGAAATATCTCAATAAGAGTCTATGGGGGACTCTGGGCCAGTCTCTCCAAGTTGCAACTGGGGCCTTTTCTCTTGTGAATATGTGAAGGACATCTTATAAACCTGTGTGTTACAGCATGTGGGTGTAGTCATTGATCTATGGCACCCAACTTCTTTTCCAGCTTCGCTCTCCCTCCCCAGCAATGTGTGCTTCTCACACTAGTTTGAGTCATATCTTGCAAAGTCCTGCTCATGTGCTGGTCATGTTGCTGCTCTTACCTTCATTCCTTCATAGAAACAAATCTACCTCTGGATGATCAGCCCCTCCCCACACTTAAGACCGGGCTGAGTCTACCCCTTCAATATCTCAGGACAGTGCTCTGTTTCATAGTTGGATTTGCTATGGAAATATCCTGTGAAATTATCTTCAATCTCTAGTACCTAAAAAGAAAGATAGCATTTGTGTGGATTCCCCCACTGATACTAAATCTTGAATTGTGCTATAAACATATCATTACTACGGATCCCACAAATTGGAAATCCTTTGTGATAGAATGTTGAAGGACACGCCCCTCCACACAATAAATTGTCTCCCTAAAGAGCCAACTTCTTCATATCCAGAAGTGCAGTCCTGTACAGAAACAAACAAACAAACAAAAAAATAGAGGCAGTGACGGCACTTGGCGTTGGCTGATGTAACTTTGCTGTAACTAAGTAAACACCAAACCAAATTACTCTCCCACTTCTAGAACTCTCAAGAACGAATGGAATTTCAAGAAACATTGGTCAGGAATCCTAGGTCAAATGAACATTTTTGATAAGGGAAAAAAAAAAATCTGTACCTGTGTTTGTACATCCATTTATCTTTATATCAGTGTATTCTATTGATGTATCCATGCATCAGTGGGAACCCTGGTGGCACAGCAGTTAAGGACTATGTCTGCTATCCAAAAGTCGGCAGTTTGAATCTGCCAGGCACTCCTTGGAAACTCTGTGGAGCAGCTCTACTGAGTCCTACAGGGTCACTATTAGTAGAAATCGACTCAACTGCAGTGTTTTTGTTGTTGTTTGTTTTTTCTTTTAATGTCAGCATGTGTAGCTACATCTATCTGTACATATGCCCCAGCCAAGTGCCGTCAAGTCGGATCCAACTCATGGATATATACATGTATATATTATATTCATTAATCAAGGTCTGGTTCAAACCTTTCTTCCTCCATGACTTTCCAGCAGACTACTCTTACTGCTGATTCGCAAAATTCTTTACCATTAATTGTCTATTGACACTTTGACTTCTCTCTTGCACTGCTAGAAACTCTGGTGGTGTAGTGGTTGAGTGCTACGGCCAACCACAAGGTCAGCAGCTGGAATTCCCCAGCCCTTAGAAACTCTTGGGGCAGTTGTACTTTTTTCTATAGAGTTGCTATGAGTCAGAACCGACTTCATGGCAATGAGTTTAGTTTTTTATTTTTATTTTTATTGTATTGCTGATCAAAGTAGTTATTTTTAAATCCACATACATTTCCCACCTTCATGGTACATTCCTTGTGAACACAAACTGATAGTACCTTGTGTCCAGGAGCCGGCTGCCGTACCAACTACCCAGCACTTAGCATGACGATAGGTCCTTAGTAGGTGCTCACTTCAGCACAGTGAAAAGACTTGCTAAAAGAAGTAAACAAGCCAAGAAAAGCAAATCTTGAGAGGTGTTTGCTAAGCCATAGATAGTATTTCCTTCTACTTGAAGATAAAGCTAACTTTGGTAGTTGTGGAGGAAGGTGGCCCATCTGGTCCTGTGACATTTTTCTGGAAATATCATCAAAATGAAAGTGAGAAATGTGCCACGAATTGAACAATCATGATCCTCTCTCATATCTGAAAGGAAGATTGCAAGCGTAATGAGCATAAATCTAGGCTGGGCTTGTCCTGCCTGCATTAAGACAAAACAGGGTTTTCTTTTTTAAAAAACATCTGCCATAAGGGATTTAAATTGGGTACTCCTGTTTTTAGAAAATCTCTATTTTCTTACAGGATGTCAGCTCTGATCACTAATCCCTGGAAAATGTCTTTAAGAGTTACACCAATTGGCAGAAATACCGGAGAGTGGGTGCGGGCAGGTGTGGGAAGAATGGGGTGGGGTGGGGTAGTCTTTCCCAAGCTAATGCTTTATTTTAAAAGGAAAAGACAACTCCCAAAGAGGCCTGGCTGTAATGATTCCCTCTGTGATTTTTTCCAAAGGTGCGGCCCAGGGACGCCTTTCAAAATGTTTCTCCTGCAGGTCAGCACTTTGATGTTTGCCCTTCTCCCTGACCAATAGCATTAATGCGCGTTTGTCAATACTGAATTTCATTTGCTGCACAGCAGCTTATAGATTGAAGTACATCGTGTTGCATTTTCCTTGCCTCTCAAACTGGAGTTCCTCCTTCTCCCTAGCTTTGTGTTGTCAGCAAAACGTAACGCGTTTACAATCGGTCTCTTGATCTGAGGTAATTACCTGCAGGAGAAAGAGCGAGGGTAGGGACCTAACAAGAGAAGCGTCGTGTCGTCTTGCGGTAGGCTGCTGTCCGGAAAGTGTATCGGACTTGTCAAATTGGTTCAAATTAAATTGACACGGTGCTCTCCCAGGCACCGCTGAGTTATTCTACTTCTCAGAGCCCTTTTGGACTATAAATGCCTTCGGAGTTAAAAAGAAATGTGCAAAAGAAAGTGACATAAAGGAACCAGCAACAAGGACAGCGAGGGTCTCTAGGAGGACACGTTAAAACTGGCAATGTATTTTATTACCGAAGTTCTGTTTGGGGCTTCTTTCAGCAATTCCTAGTTTCGTGCCTCCGTGACAGAAGTGTCTCCAGGCCTCAGCAATAAGGCCTCGGAACTGTTTTTTTTTTTTTTGTTTGTTTGTTTGTTTGTCTTATCGCCCTCCTGCCTCTGGCTCTATTTGTTTATTTATTGTAACATTTATGAGCCCTGGCTAGGGAAGCTGCTGGATACAGCCACATCAGCTCCAGCCTGAAGCGGGACAAGAGAATGCTAATCCCATCCCTTCTCTGATGTGCCAGGTGACCTTGGACAAGTCATTTAACCTCAGCACGCTGGGTCCTGCATTGGCAACCAAGCGGGGGAGTGAATCCTCGCCGAGATGTCAGAGGAATAACTAATTAATGATTGTGAAGCACTTTGCAAACAGAAGAAAGTGCTCTACAAAATGCTTAATATTAATAATAAAATGCATTCACTGCAGGCCTCCAGGCATATGTACAGAAATAACGACAGCAATTAAAGTAACACGCTAACAAAACTCATTAACCCCCAAACCTCCTTCTGACTGCGCTTGGCTGTTCTAGCTTCATTGCTTTCTTAAAATTGCCAGGTGGTGCCAGGAGGAAGGCTGCAGGGGAGGGCACCGCACGGGGCGTGCCTTCACTTTTTAGGCAGATTAGCACTAGCAGGCACACTGTTCTGAGAACCAGCAGTACTAAAGGCCCGTGTCCCCGTGCTGCCTTCCCAGCCCACTTTCTCCACTCCCACACCTTTTTACGCTATTAGTGTTACTTTTTGTTGTTGTCATAGAAGTGTGCACAAGTCCTTTAGCAATTTAACAGTTTCTACATGTAGAATTCAGTAATATTAATTGCATTCTTCATGTTATATCACGTACATTTTTGTTTTTCCAGATTATTCCATCATCATCGTTAAAAACTCAATGCCCTCTAAGCAAAGTCTCCTCATTTCTCCCTCTCTCCCGTTCTTATCTGTTAACTGCTATATATTTGTCTAATTCATGTTAGTGAAATCATACAATGATTGTCCTTATGCAACAGATTTATTTAGCTCAGCGTGACGGTTTAAAGGCTTATCCGTGCATCAAGGCGTCATTTCTCTTTGTGGATGAGTAGCGTGCCGTTGTGTGCAGGAATCACACTTTGTTTACATAGTTACTTGTTGGTGGAAACTTTATCTTACTTGGTTCTTGTCTAATTTGTATGTTCTATTTTCTACCAATGTACATGACTTTTCTCTACCGAGGCTGTAAGCTCCTTGAAGGTAGCATATCCCTGTGTATTTTATCCCCATATTTGCTTAAGAGGGCAAAACACACAGCATGCACATGTGTGGTCCGTGCACCAGGAGGCAGACACTCTACCTACTCCATATAATTAAACTACGAACAAAGTGTTGTATAAAATAGTACATATGTACTAGTGTTACATATTCTATTTCAAACAATACCTACTCTTAATTTAATCAATCATATGAGGTAGGTGTGGTATCTGCTTCTTGGTGCGCGGACCGCACGTATCCATATCATATACTGGTGTTGTGGAAACTATAGTGGTGTAGTGGTTAAGTGCTGTGGCTGCTAACCTAAAGGTGAGTGGTGTGAATCCACCAGCCTCTCCTAGGAAATTCTATGGGGCAGTTCTGCTATTTCCTACAGGGTTGTTATGAGTCACAACTGATTTGAAGGCAGTGGGTTTGGTTTTTTGTATTTCTTTTGGGTTTCCTGGTGATGCATTGCTGCTAGCCAGCCAGCAAGTATTGCCAAGAGGTCCCTGAGGCTGATAGGGAGGAAAAACGTGTAACATTGAGAAGATGGCTGGAGAATGAGAACAAAGACTTTGACACAGTTGCTCGAGAGATCTGTAACTTTGAAACCAGGGGAAAATGAAAGCAAAAGTTCAAGAAAGTAGCTCAAGAGAAAGAAAAAGAATTAATATAATTGGCCTAGACCTTCAGTAAGCAGAAGACCTCTGTCCCAGCCAAGGGGATCACAAGTCACCAGTTAAGGAGCCAGGGTGGTGCACTGGTTATACACTCACCTGCTCACCAAAAGGTCTGTGGCAGGTCAAACCCCACAGCTTCTCCACTGGAGAAAGATGCAGCGTGGGAAGCACCATGGGGATGGTTCTACTCTGCCCTATAGGGTCACTGTGAGTTGGAATCAATTCAATGGCAACAAGATTGGTTTGGGGTTTGGGTCACCAGTTGCCACTGAGTCCCATGGTAACCTCATATACAACTTGCTCCATGAGGTTTTCAATGGCTGATTTTTTGGAAGTAGATAGCCAAGATTTTCTTCTGCATTGCTCTGGGTGAACTTGAATCTCAAACCTTTCAGTTAGCAGCTGAATACTTAACTACATGTACCACCCACAGGCAGAGAATGGGAAAGACGTGCCCAGCTGGAGGCCTCAGGGGGTTCCTGGGAGAACACTGAGGAACTAATAACGGATGGGAGCTTGGTAAAAGACAATTTTTTATTCCTGCCTTCCCTTTGAAAGAACAAATGACTAATTAACAACAACAACAACAAAAATTGCCTCTCTCCTCACCTGCTTTCTCTTCCTCTTTAAAAAGCCACCACTTTTTTGTTTTCCTCTTTTTAAATTTGTGTCTTGTCTTGCCCAGCATGCTGGCTTGTGCCAGATTTTTATGCTGTAATAGCATATTTTACAGTAAAAATGGTATGTGAACCATATTCCTGAGGCATTGTGAGTCAAAATTTAATCTGATTTTGCCTTGATTATAAAATTATAATACAGAGTTGTGGTATGGACCAATAGATTGGTAATCTGTATAGTTTTTATAAAATTAATCACATATACTATAATAAATGTGCTCCAAAGTATATATCAGGATAGTATAATATTTAATATTATATAAAGTTGCATAAATCCACCAGAGTCCTTGAATGGTGCAAATGGTTAACGTGCATAGCTGCTACTGAAAGGTTGGAGATTCAAGTTCACCCTGAAACATCTCTGAAGGGAACCCAAGTGGTTTATACCCGAAAATCAGCTATTAAGAATTCTGAGGAGCTCATTTCTACTCTGACATTTCTGAGGTTGCCGTGAGTGGGAACCAACTCAACAGCAGCTGGCCAACTGGCTTATATAAAGTGACAAAACAAAAATAAAATCAAATATTATACTCACTTTGGTTTTTAAAAAATGGATTCCCTAGGGAGGAGCTTGTCAGGCAGTAAGCGGGGACAGGCACTCTTAGAAGTAGCCAGAGAACTTCTAGGTAGAAAGTATAGGGGAAAATAGGTAGAGGCTCTCAGTAAGGTCTCTTTGGGAAGTAATTTGTTCTGAGAAAACTGGAACCAGGAAAGATCATGGTGCCACTCGGTACAAAACTCTACTTAAAAGGAAGCGGGGAGCAAGGGAAGAGTAGAAGGCGTGTCGGGAAGGAGGCTAACTGCACACAACCCCGCTGCTGACTGATACCAGACTATCCAGAGCAGGAGGCCGTAGGAATTCAGAGAAGACTGGGAAGAGTGGGGGAGGGAAACCTTGAGATCCAGCCAGGAGGAAGCCTGTTGTGAAGAATATTCTTGGTTTTTGGCAGTCACTCTCTGGATGATTCTCTCCTGTGGAGAGAAGAGAGTGATTGTGGACAAGCGGTTTGGGAGATTACAGGTCTGGAAATGATTTCAGGTAAAAAAAAAAAAAAAAAATCCTAAAATTACAAGTGAAAAAAAAAAAAAAAAGAAATGATATTGAGGGAGCACAAGCCTCTATTTCATGGATAAATCAAAAACTCCCTGACTAGGAAACTGATATTCCGCCTCAAAGTTTCTTTCTAGAAGGCCAGGCCTAGCTTTTGGGGAAGAAGGCAGAAGAGGAAATAGGTTATTAGTGCCACAAACTTATGGTATAACCTTGAACAAGTCACTGAACACCAGTCAACCTATTTTTTTTTCTTTTTTTAATATTTAACCATACTTAAAGTGAAAGTTCACAGTTCAAGTCAAATTGTCATACAAAACTTACACACGCATTGCTATATAACTGACTGGTCTCCCTGCACTGTGACAGCACACTCTACTCTTCCGCCCATATTTCCAGTGTCCATTCACCGAATTCCTGTATCCCTCTGCCCTCTTATCTTGCCTTTGAACGGGAGCTGCGCAGGTAGGCTCATGTATCTACTTAAGCCAAGTACTACACTTTTGCCAGTATCATTTTATTCTTATAGTTCAGTTCAATCTTGATCTCAAGAGTCAGCTTCAGGAATGGTTTCAATTTTGGGCTAGCAGAGTCTGGGGGCTGTATCTTCTGAAGACCTTCCAGTCTGCCAGGCCACCAAGTCTTGTCTTCTTAATAGGGTTCCAGTTCTGCACACCTGTTTTTCTGCTTCAGGGACTCATTGTTCCTGCCAGGGCAGTCATTTAGTTCTTCTGGTCTCATGTTGACGTAGTCTCTTGATTTTTGTGGCCCTTTCTGTCTCTTGGGCTCATATTTTCCTTGTGTCTCTGATGCCTTTAATTTTTCTCTGCTCTAGGTGGCTTGGGACCAGTTTATGTTACTTAAATGGCCACTTGCTAGCTTTTAAGACCCTGAACACTACTAGCCAGAATGAGATACAGAACGTTTTCTTTACAAACTTTGTTATGCCAGTTGACCTAGATGTCCCCTGAAACTGTGGTGCCCAGGCCCCTGCCCCTACTGCTCTGTCCTTTAAAGTGTTTGGTTGTGTTTAGGAAACTGCTTAGCTTTTGTTTTAGTCTGGTTGTGCTGGCTTCTCTACTGTGTGTTGTCCCTCTCTTTACCTAAAATTATTCTTGTCTGTTAGTTAGTGAATATCCAGTCTGCCCTATCTTCCTAATCTTGTAACCATCAAAGACTGTTTTCTTCTGTGTTTAAGCCACTTCTTGAGGCCTTCTAATAATGGTCTTATACAACATTTGTCCTTTGCAGCTAATTTCACTTAGCGTAATGCCATCCATCCACTTTCCTCCATGCTACGAGACATTTCCTGACTTCATTATCGTTCATTATTATTACATAGTATTCCACAGTGTGGATATACCATAGTTTATCCATCCATCCATTGATGGGCTCAACAATGGCAGTTTTAATACACATGTAGACAAACTTTAAAATTGGAAAGGCAAAGCGTGATCAACAGAAAATAGACAAATGGGAACTACTAAGAATCAAATACTTTTGCTCATCCAAAGATTTTATCAAAAGAATTAAAAGACCACCTACAGAATGGGAAAAAAATATTTGGCTACTATATGTCAGACCGACATCCGATCTCCATAATCTACAAGGTATTGCAAAATATTGACAAGAAACAGATAAATATTCCAATTAAGTAATGGGCAAAGTAGATGGACAGACACTTCTCTAAAGAGGATATCGAGGCAGCCAAAAGACAGATGTGGAATTGCTCCCGCTCATTAGCTATTAAAGAACTTGATTTCAAAACTACGATGAGATACCATCTCGCACCAACAAGGTTGGTCATGATCCAAAAAACACAAAACAACAAATGCTGGAAAGGCTTTGGAGAAACTGGAACTCTCCTGCACTGTTGGTGAGATTGCAAAATGGTACAACCTCTTTGGAAAGCAATCTGGCACTTCCTTAAAAAGTTGGAAATAGATATATCATTTGATCCTGTAATTCCACTGCTTGGAATTTATCCGTCAGAAGTAAAGGTTGTCACACAAACAGACACACGTACACGAATGTTTGCTGCCGCACAGTCCACAGTAGCAAAAAGTTGGAATTAACCCTGATGCCCATCAACAGATGAATGGATAAACAAACTATGGTGCATATACTCAATGGAACACTATGCTATGATGAACAACAGTGACGATTTTAGAAAATGTCTCATAACATGGTCTCATTTGGAAGAGATCATGCTGAGTGAAATCAGTTAATGTCAAAAGGACAAGTATTACATGAGAACCCTGTTATAAGGACTTAAAATAGAATTATCTACAGAAGAAAATAAATGTATTGGCTACAAGGGTGGGTGGGAAGGGTGTGGGTTTACCATCGATGAGATAATTCATAGATGTTAGAAATTTTATTCTTTTACTGTAATTAATAAATAAAATTAAAGGAAAAAATGACATTGGAATTTGGACTGAGATTGCATTGTTTCTGTAGATCTCTGTGGGTAGAATACATATTTTTATGATGCCAAGTCTTCCTATCCACAAGCAAGGTAAATTTCTCCACTTACGTAGATCTCTTTTGGTTCCTTGCAGTAGTGTCTTGTAATTTTCTTTGTATGTGTCTTTTAGGTCTCTGGCTGGATTTATTCCTAAGTATTGTGTCTTCTTGGGGGCTAATGTAGATAGTACTGATTTGGTGATTCCCTCTTCAATGTTCTCTTTGTTGGTATAATCTAACTGATTTGTGTATGTTTATCTTATATCCTGATTCCTTGCTGAACTCTTCTATTAGTTACAGTGATTTGGGGGGGTGGTGGGGTCTTTATGGTTTTCTGTGTGTGAGATCATATCATCTGCAAATAGAGATACTTGTACTTTTTCCTTACCAAGTTGGGTGGTTTTATTGCTGTATTGTGCCTGAGAGAACCTATAGCACAATATAGAGAAAAAGTGATGAGAAATGGCATCCTTTTCGGGTTCCTGTTCTCAAGAAGAATGCTTTCAGTCTCTCTGCATTTAGTATGATGTTGGCTGCTGGCTTTGTATAAATGCCTTTTATTACACTGAGGAATTTCCCTTCTATTCCTATTTTGGGCACCCTGGTTGTGTAGTGGTTAAGTGTTACAGTTACTAAACAAAAATTGTCAGTTGAAATACAACAGGAACTTATTGGAAATCCTATGGGGTAGTTGCATTCTGTCATATAGGGTCTCTAGAAGTCAGAACCCACTTAATGGCAATAGGTTTCTTTCTATTTTGCTGAGTTTTTAATATGAATGGGCATTGGACTTTGTCATGTGGATTTTCTGTATCAGTTGATAAAATCAAGTGGTTTTGTCTTTTGTTTTACTTATGTGGTTGATTACAGTGATTGTTTTTCTGATGTTAAACCATCCTTGTATCTCTGGTATGAATCTCACTTGGTCATTTTTTTTTTTTCCAGTATGTTGTTGAATTTTATTGTCTATAATTTTGTTGAGGATTTTTGGATCTAAGTTCATGACATACGCCAAGCCAAGTGCCATCGAGTTGGAGCCGACTCATGACATACACTGGTCTGTAATTTTCCGTCTTTGGAATGTCTTTACTTGGTTTGTGTGTCAGGGCCATGCTGGCTTTATAGAATGGATTTGGGTGTATTTCATACTTTTCTATGCTCTGAAATACCTTTATTATTTACCTTGTGTACCTTGGCTGTCTTAGCTGTGTACCTTGGTGTTAACACTTCTCCGAATGCATGGTAGGACTTATTAACTTATTATTTCAATCTCTTCTTTTGTGATGGATATACTTAGCTGTTATCCCTGTGTTTGTGCTAGTTCTAGAAATTTGCCCATTTACTGTGGTTTTCAAATTTTTTACAGTATATTATTTCATAGTATTCTGTTATGATTTTTAAAATTTGAGTTGAATCTGTTGTGATACAGCCCATCTGATTTCTTTTTTGGATTTTTTTTGCTTCCCTCTTTTTTTTCTTTTCTTTCCTTTTGTCAGCTAGGACAACAATTTATCAATTTCATTGATCTTTTCAAAGAACAAGCTTTTGTTCTTGTTACCCATTTCAACGGTTTTTCTATTCTTTAGTTCATTTAGTTCTGTTCTAATTTTTATTACTTTCTTCTGGTGCCTGTGGAGTTCTTTTGCTGCTCTGTTTCTACTTTTTCCAGTTGTAGGGTTAATGCTTTTATTTGGACTCTTTGTTTTGGATGTGTGCATTTATTGAGATAAACTGACCACTGAGCACTGCTTTTGCTGTGTCCCAAGGGATCTGGTACGATATGTTTTCATTCTCATTTGATTATGCTAATTTCTTTACTCCATCCTGAATTTCTTCTATAACCCAGTTCTTTTCGAGAGAGGTGTTATTCAGTTTCCGTATGTTTGATTTTTCTGTTATTGATTTCTACTTTATGATTTTAAGGTCTAAAAAGATGGCAGTGATGAGTTTTGCTTTTTGTTAAGGATTGCTTTATTTCTTAATACGTGGTCAGTTCTGGAGAATGTTCCATGTGCTTTGGAGAAGAAAGTATACTTGGCTACTGTAGGGTGGCAGTGTTCTATATATGTCTATGAGGTCAAGTTGGTTGTAACATTTAGATCTTCCATATCTTAACTGAGATATTTTTCTGTATGTTCTATCATTCACTGATAGTGGTGTATTGAAGTCTCCTATAATTATTATGGAGCTGTCTATTTCTCTTTTAAACACAGTTAGAATTTGTTCTATGTATTTTGGAGTCCCTTCGTTGGGTACATAAATATTTAATGTGGTTGTGTTCTCCTGAAGTATTGACACTTTAATCATTACATTGTGTCCTTCCTTATCCAATGTGGTAGATTTTACTTTACAGTCTATTTTATCAGAGATGGCTATTGTCACTCCTGCTTTTTTAAGAATGTTGTTAGCTTGATATATTTTTTTACATCCTTTGAGTTTTAGTTTGCTTGTATCTTTGAGACTAGGGTGTGTCTACTATAGAGAGCGTATAGGTGGATCACGTGTTTTAAATCCAGTCTGCCACTCTCCCTCTTTTTATTGGTGTATTTAATACATTTACATTCAGTGTGATTATTGTTAGCTATGAGTTTAGTGCTTTCATTTTGATTTTTTTTTTTTGTGCATGGTGGACAATTCCTTTATTCCACTTAATTTTCTGTGCTAAATCCTTTTTCTTTATGCATTTTCTTTTCAGTTCTTTAAATGTTGGTGGTTTTGTATGTGCTGAGATTTTATTTGTTTTTGTTTTTTATTTTGAGTGGATAGATTTCTGCCCCCACCACCCCCTTCATTAAATTGTTCCCTCTCTTAGTCTAGGAGAATGGCTCAAGGCACTCTTAAAGAGTCCTACACCAATTTAGGTAATGGCATCAGACTCTAGAACTGAGTGCAGTGCAGAGAAGGGAGGGAGAAGTGCTGAAAAGGAAGAGAGGTTTATCCCAAAGGAAAGTTTTAGATCTGCGTGCAGTGTGTTAGTTACAAGCCACTTAGCTTTTGCTGACTGAGTGCTGCTTTTCATTGGTTCTGGAGGCATGGAGTATGTCCTCCACTGCTGAAGAGGACACCCTCTGAATGACACTGTTCCATTTACCACGTAGACTGCAGCTGATTCCCACTGGGTCAGCTCTGGGTGCTCCTAGGTAGTTCTGAACCTACTCTCCCATCCGCATTATTCAGTGTGACTTCTCAAATTTTCTTGCTGATGTTCAGGGCTCCTGGATGTCATATATAGCGGATTTGTTTGTTCTTTTGGTTCCTTGTTTCTTTTTAGAGAGATCACGGGAAGCGTGTGACTACTCTGCTATCATGGCCCTGCCCCCGGTCAGCCTATTGTTATGTGTCAAGAAAACATTTGAGTTAGATAATCTGCAATGTTCTTACCACCTCAGAAATTCAATGAACTCTATGATGCTGAGTGTCTAATAGGTATTGGACGGATAAAGGAATACTGCGTAGTTTAAAATTAAGAAAGGTATGTGTCAAGGTTGCATTCTCTTGCCATACGTATTAAACCTGTATGCTGAGCAAATGATCTGAAAAGCTGTACTATATAAAGAAGAACATGGCTTTAGGAATTTGGAAGACTTATTAACAACCTGTGATATGCAGATGACACACTTTGTTTGCTGAAAATGAAGAAGACTTAAAGCATTTACTGATGAAGATCAAACACTACAGTCTTCTGGAGGGATTACACCTCAACATAAAACAAAAATCCTTACAATATCATGATAAATGGAGAAAAGACTGAGGTTGTTAAAGATTTCATCTTACTTGGATCCACAATCAATGTACATGGAAGCAGCAGGCAGGAAATGAAATGACTTACTACATTTGGTAAATATGCTGCAGAAGGCCTCTTTAAAGTCTGAAAATGCAAACATGTCACTTTGAGGACTAAGGTGTGCCTGTGCCAAAGCCATGATACTTTTAATCACCTCATATGCATGTCAAAGCTGGACAGTGAATAAGGTAGACTAAAGAAGAATTGATGCTTTTGAATTATAGTGCTGGAAGAATACTGAACCTGCTATGGACTTCCAGAAGAATGGCCAAGTCTGTCTCGGAAGAAATACAGACTGAATGCTCCTTGGAAGTGAGGATAGCTAGAATTCATCTTATGTATTTTATACATGTTATCAGTAGGGACCAATACCAATAGAAGGACATCATGCTCAGTGACTCAGAGGGTCAGTGAAAAAGAGGAAGGCCCTCAATGAGATGGCTTGGCACAGTGGGTGCAGTGATGTGCTCAAGCATATCAGTGATTGTGAGGAAGGCACAGGAAGAGACAGTGTTGCCTTCTGTTGTACGTGGAGTCGTTCCGAGTCTGAACTTACTCAGTAGTACTTCACAACAACAGACATCAGTGAAATCCATTCAGCAACTTCTGTATGCCTGGTCTCTTGATAAGTGCTGGAAAAGAGTATCCTGTCCCTAATCTTGAAGTGGAAACCCTAGTGGCACAGTGGTTAGGAGATATGACTGCTAACCGGAAGATTAGAAATATGAACCCACTAGCTGCTTCTTAGAAACTGTACAGGACAGTTTTACTATGACATTTTGGGTACTATGAATCAGAATTAACTTGACAGCAATGAGATTTTTTGGGAGGAAGGGATTCTTGAAGAGTTTACAGTCAAACTGGGAAGTCATATAAATATATGAACAATAAAAAGGATGAGAAATGTTAACAGATCCTGATGTTTCATTACCAAAGACAGCTAGCTACTAGGAGTGTTTTGAGGTTACTGGAGTGTGAACTTTCTCTCGACTGAATGGCTTGTGACAGGGTGGAAATTTGAGCTGAGTTTTGAAGAGTTAGTATTGTGTTCATCCTAGCAATCCCTTACCGCATCTTGATTCCTGTTGGGTGATTGCTAATTAAGTATATACGCACACATGCCAGGATGAGTTTCAAAGACGTGACCTGTCAGTGAGGTTCTTAGTTAATCTGTTAGACGACAGAGAATCGGGATGAGTGACCCTAGCTCAAATCCAAAAGTCACTATTTCTGGAGAAGCTGACCTAACATCAGGCACCGATGACGCAGCTGTTGCTAGTTGCCATCAAGCGAATTATGTCTCAGTGAAGAGCTCGTGTGCAAATAGAGAGGGAAAATAACCATTAAACTAGGGGACAAGAATCTTGCATCCAAATTCTTGTTGTATCATGTATTAGACCTTTGAATTTGAGAAAGTCTTTTACACTATTGAATTTGGTATTAGAGCCAAGGATTTTCAACTATTTTGTAACACACTATGGTTAGAAGTGGCAAAATTGAGGGTAAATAAAACAGTTGGGGCCAGAGTGAAGATGCTGCTGATGTCTACTGAGCATGGCGGACTGGGGAAGGTGATAACTTCTAGAAGGAAAATTATTGTGTGCTGAGCAACTAGACTGTTGGCTTACTCCACAACTGAGGCTGGAGTTGGCCTTTCTAAAAATCTAGAGTCTTTTCAGCTTTGTGCATTACACTTTTTCAGTGAATGTATTTTGTGAGCAACTATAAACAGTGTACAAGCAGGATAACCTGCTGTTAATGGCCGAAACTAAGAAATGACTAAGAGTAAAAGGGATGATGGCACAGGAGCAGGCAGTATTTCTTGTCCCCTAGTTTAATGGTTATTTTGCTACCCTATTTCACACGAGCTCTTCACTGAGACACAATTCACTTGATGGCAACTAGCAACAACTGCGTCGTCGGTGCCTGATGTTAGGTCAGCTTTTCCAGAAGTAGTGACTTTTGGATTTGAGCTAGGGTCACTCATCCCGATTCTCCGTCGTCTAACAGATTAACAAGAACCTCACTGATAGGTCA
Organism: Heterohyrax brucei; assembly: GCA_028571685.1. NCBI lineage: Eukaryota > Metazoa > Chordata > Mammalia > Hyracoidea > Procaviidae > Heterohyrax > Heterohyrax brucei. The sequence continues at coordinate 47,877,236 of CM053152.1, forward strand.
CATCTTTGAAACTCATCCTGGCGCGTGTGCTTATATAATTAATTAGCTATCACCCAATTGATTAGCTATCACACAGGGTCACTGTGACTTAGAACCAGCTCAGCAGCACCCAACAACAGTAACAATTACACTAGACAATAGATGACAACCAGGCTTGTCTCAGGAAAGCTGGGCATATGATTATCCTGTCCATAAGATATTCTTCTTTCTTCATTCCACATCACTGATTTCCTTTCTTACCAACTTAGGCAACTGCATCTAAGTACCTGCATCAGACACTGCAGAGTCTGTTTAAACAAGCAAATTTGTTTAAACAAACAAACAAAGCTACTCCTAGGTAACAATCAGAGTGTTAAATGTCAGGGAAATGAAGCTAAAAAAATATTTTTTAAAAAAGGTGATACAGAATAAATGTACATACAAACATTGAAGGAGAGTTTGTACATACACACATTGCTTTTTCACCCTGAAATCTAAAATAATGTGGATGTAATGTATAACACTGTGGTATGTGAGGGTGTGTACACAGTTACGTGTACCTGTCTACGAAAATGAGAGTGTCTATCAAGTTCTAAAGAAATGCAGTTCTTGGATGAGAGAGAGAAAGGAACAAAGACACACCGGAGAGGCAAGGTGAAGAAGAGAGTTGGAGATGCATGTGTAATTTTAAATTATAACTCAACAAATGCAAAACAGGAAGGGAACAGCATTTTAAAGAGGCCAGCAGATAGCATCAGCTCATTAGTGGTTCCATTACAGTGTACATTGGTTTGCTTTCTCTCCTAGCAAAAAAAAAAAAAAAGTGATATATGTGCATGTGGATATGAAGGAAGTAAATGAAATAAACATAACTCAAACTATTTTAGGGTATTCTGAGCATTAACTCTCATCCTGGAAGGTGGTGGCAAGAATTGTGAAAAGTTTCAGTCTTTAAAATTAGCCACTGCACTTTAAATATAATTGGATTCTCAAGGCATTCTGTTCAGTTGATAGAGGGTGGGGAAGGGTGAAAATGAAAAGGAGCAGAGATCTTTCCACCAGGTAATGTAACAAGAGAGTCTTTGTTGCCTGCCAGGTAGACAGTGTGACAAGAGAGACTAAGCTGCTTACACAGCATGGCTGTCAATGAAGTAAGAACTTTGTTTCCGTTTGGAAATGATTAAGGTCTTGTTGCTCATGTCTTGGATATGAAAGACTTAAAACACATCAGTTTCATGTAACTAAGGTTGACTGACAACTCTATGCATGTGGTTCGCAAAGTTCACTGAGAAGGAGAGAAGAGCACTGAGTTTCAGTAAAGTTAAACCATAAGAATTGAATATCTTGATTGAATTTGATAGCTGTTAATGGGAGACTGTGCTGAACTGGCAAAAAAAAAAAATGCAATGAGATTTGGTGAAAAGATCACTCAAATTTAGTATTTAGAAAAACTCAGAATTAATCTTGCACACTTAATACAGTTCATGGCAGTGGAAATTACTTCACACGAGGAAAGACAATTCAGAAATAGCAGTGTGAGATTTTAAAGACAGAATTAGAAGATGGCTGCAGGGGCAGGTCATTTGTCCTTCTGCTCCAGAATATCCATAGCAATCATGTCATGGGGTCTATTTGATTGTTTTTCACTAACGGTAGAGCAGAATTTCTTCAGAAATAGAAGGAGCATCTCTGGGTGCATCAAGGTTGTAATCACTGATTGGAAATACACAAGAGGGCAAACAAGCTGATGTACATAGACTGGAAGATGGAAAGAACGACTGAGGGCCAAGAGGGACCAGCTGGGATTTTAGACTCTTACATGATCAGAAGGACAGCCAGAGACAAGGGATTCGCAGTGCAAGGAGCCTAGAACTACAGAACATGTTAGAAACTCCTAGGGGTACCAACGTCTATTTTTGACTAGGGCTGTGAGTCCGAACGAACTGAACTGCAACGGGGTTCACTTGTTTGTTTGTTTTGTTTTTGCTAGTGGCACTTGCAGAGTGGGAAGCTCCCCCTTAGTGATTATGACCCGAATCCACCATCCTTACTTCTGCCTCATGTGGCAGATGAGTAGTTGTCAAGTTTTTCAGCCTAATTCTGTTTGCTCCTGCCAGTAGGTTTCACTGCCTCTTTGAATTTAGTCTTAAGTGGAATATCCATTCTCTAATCTGCAGCAGCTCTTCCTTCTCTCCCCATTGTTTGATTGATATTGAACATACTTCCTTGATTTTCACGAATGGTGTAATTCTTGACTATTGTTAGGCTAAGTGCAGTGAGCCTCATTATCTGGTCTTTGGAATGCCCTAGAGCACTCTTCTCTCCACTTTACCCATGACGACTCTGTAGGAAGAAAGAAGGGCGAAGGTCCAGAGTGATTCACGTAAGGTACATATGGTCTTCATTCTGTAGAGAGTAAGTAAGGAACAGGAAAAAAAGTGTCAGTCGTACCATTTGCATTTGGTATGTAAATTCAAGATACATATTGATTTACATGTATAATTTAGTAACCAAGAAAAAGAAAAATAGCTGAGTAAACATGAATACCCAATGCAAGCTGAAGGCTGGGCTGCTTGTGGTGTTTGTAAATGGTGCATCTACAATGTGGGAGCACATCTCAGCATGCAAATGTGTGCAAACTGCAGCTATCACTAGGTTAAACAACACCTTTCACAGGAAAGGAGCAACTGACTTCACAGCTTGTGTTTCAGGCACTGGTTTGGCTCCAGGGCAGAAGGCCCTTTTCCTCACCTTATAGTGAGAGCAGGAAAACAAGATCCCGCTCTGTTTTCTTCCTTGCTGACATCTACCTTCAATGCTAACACAGCTCATCCTTTCTGGAAAACACTTTCCTTTTGTTGTTTTCATGCATGAAGACTTTGGACACGTATTTTCCCGCAAACTTAAGAGACAGGTCTCTCATCCAGTATCCTAAACATACTGTGACTCTATCCTACATTCTCTTCCTGAATAGTTCCTCCCAAAAGAATTTCTCTGCCCACTCAACATACAAATATCACCATCACCACACTTTTCTAATCTAGTACCACTGAAAACAATGCAATCTTTCTTGTTCTATTAGGTTATTATTGTTATTGTTGGGAGCCTTTGAGTTGATTTTCAACACACAGAGACCCGCATAACAAAGTAGCTTTATCCATAGCATTTCCTTGGCTAAAGTCTTGACAGAAGTAGATTGCCAGGTCTTTCTGCTGCAGAACCATGGGGAGGGGAGTTCAACCAGCTAAACTTTTGGCTCGTGGCCAGATGCTCAACTCTTATGCCACCAGGTTTCCTTAATACTCCTATTCATTTCTCAAGCTCAACTTGAGGTTGATCTGTGTGAAGCCTTCATGAATACTGTAGCTACCCTGATTTCTTCTTTCCAGGGTGAGTCAGAATTTGTGTTCTAAAGCTGTGTTCTGAGTCTTGGTCATGTACAGTTTTATGAGACATTGATGCTTTCCTAAGTATTACTCTTGGTTCTCCTATCAAAAACAATGTTCTACTCTTTTCACCCGGCTGATAGTGCACAGACTGCACAATGCCTGGAGTTACTGTAAAAGATGTGAACCAGCAGGAGTTTATCAGAGCTTTGGCAGCCTTTCTCAAAAAGTCCAGGAAGCTGAAAGTCCTTTAATGGATAGACACTGTCAAGCTGGCAAAGTATAAACAGCTTGCTCCCTATGATGAGAACTGGTTCTACACATGAGCTGCTTCCACAGCAGGGTACCTGTACCTCCAGGAGGCTAGGGTCAGCTCCATGACCAAGATCTACTGGACGCAGCAGAGAAATGGTGTGATGCCCAGCCACTTCAGCTGAGTCTCCAAGAGTATGGCTCAGCGTATTCCCCAAGCACTGGAGGGGTTTGAAATGGGGGAGATAGACCATGATGGGGGCTGCAAACTGACATCTCAGGGATGGAGAGATCTGAACAGAAACACCAGACAGATGAAGCTATCAACAAGAAACATTACAACAGATGATGCTGAGTTAATAAATTGCATCCTTTATTTAAAAAAAAAAGTTTCCACACTTTACTTGGAGCAAAGGTGGACATACTGACAGTGCTACCACATAGTTGCTGGACTGAATTAAAAAAGAAAAAAAAGATTCTGTTACAAGATGGCAGAGTAAACAGATGTCTCCTCAGCTCCCTCTGAGAACTAAGGCCTGGATGATATTTTTTATGGAGCATTGAGTACCTGAGAAGCCTTGGGACCTAACATATTTGACTGGGCAACAGTATCGAACTAATCTTTTCCTCTCAGAAACAATCCAGTGACCGTTTGACCTGTGCTTCTACTGCTACATTGTAACAGAGAACTGCAGCTTCTGCAAATGGCCACTAATGGTAACATACTTTCATTATAAGCTGGCAGGTGAAGTCAGCTGTTCCACACTGCCTGTTTAGGCCAGCCTGTTGGACAGCTTCCAGATTCCAATTCAGCACCTGGACAGCCCCCTGCGTAGAAGTGCAGTTTACTTTTACTTTTAAGGTTTACTTTTTTTAAGGCTGAGAGTCTTGTTTTTTCTCTCTGGAAATCCCTCTATTGAAAAACTTCTTTTCTCTCACTCACATTATAAGATTGGCTGACAGTCCCCAATTTCTCCATAAACAGAGCAGCTTCTTTACTGCACAATAAGCAAAGTCTTCCACCCTTGAGAGTCCACCTGGGGCAAATCACCACAGTAATAGAGTGAGCTGGTGACCAACAATTCTGTTAGATCCATTATCAGAGAAATCAAATCACATCTAGATGGCAGGCAGGCAACAGACCATAATTAATCATTTAAACGCTCCAGAAAAATTCCCTGAATAAAGATTCAAAAAATTTCCCAGATGAAGTCTTTCTGAATCTAACAGAGGCTCAATACAAAAAAGTTATATATAAAACCCTCCTAGAGATTAAACAACATGCAATAGAACAAAATGAAAAATTTGGTAAACTATTTGATATGGTAGAACATGAACAATCTGAAATACATCAGATTAATAACAAAATTACAGAATTGGATAATTGCATCCAAAGCCAAAAGAGTAGGATTGAACAGATGAAAGTTAGAATCAGTGACCTAGAAGACAAAGTAACTAATGCCAAAATTTACGAGGTAAAATCAGAGAAAGGAAATAAGAAAAATGAAGAAAAATTAAGAAACATATGGGACTCCATGAAGAGGAATAATCTACGTTTAATTAGAGTTCCTGAACAAGGGAGGATTAATGACAACATAGTATTGCTGTAGAGATGCTGACAGAAAACTTTCCTGAGATTATGAAGAAAGAGAACATAGATATCCAAGATGTTTATTGAACACCGCAAAAGTTAGATCCAAAAAGAAGAACACCAAGACATATTATAATTAAGCTTAATAAGCTAAAACACAAAGAGATGCTTCTGAAGACAGCAAGGCTCAAATCAAAACAAACATTCTGAGGGAAACCCTGTAGACTTTCATCTGACTTTTCTGCCGAAACAATGCTGGCCAGAAAACAATGGGCAGACACATTCAAAGCCCTGAATGAGAAAAACTTCCATCCCAAAATAACTTATCCTGCTAAATTGTCTATCAAGTATAATGGTGAAATTAAGACTTTTGAAAATAAAGAGAAATTTAAAAACTTCATAAAAACTAAACCCAAATTACATGAAATATTGAAAGAAGCTCTTCCCTAAATATATGTTTTAGGTGATAATTTAAGGCACTTCATCCAAATTTCTAATCAGTTAAGGAAGCCATAAAACTTCACCAAGCCAACCCCAATACTACAATATTATAATAAGGGAATCCATAATCATATCATGACAACTATAATATCATCACATTAAAAGAGGGATACACTACAATAGTTACAGTTGTTTTTGATGCAGCGACAGTTTCTGACTTCTAAAATAGTTAAAATTGATTTCAATAATTATTTGTTAAGGGGGATTAGATATGTACCCACAGAACTGATTAACAATATACCATTTGAAATGAAAAATCACAATACAGGAGTCTCAACAAATATAAAAATCAAAACTCATACCATCCATAAAGCAAAATTTCCCAGAACAGTTTAATAAGAACAACAGAGAAAACACCAACATGAAAATAAACATATTGCAATGACATCACTTAACATATACCTAGCAATAATCACATTGAATATAAATGGACTGAACACTCCAGTAAAGAGACAGTGAGTGATATCATGGATCAAAAGACATGATCCATCTGTATGCTGCTTACAAGAAACACATCTTAGACTTAAAGATAAGAACAGGTTGAGAATTAAAGGTTGGAATAATATATATCAAGCTAATAATACACGAAAAGAGCAGGTGTGGCAATATTAATCTCAGATAAAATAGATTTTAATGTAAAATCCATTGTTATGGACAAGGATGGTCACTATTTATTGCGGAAAGGTTCAATACTCAAGCAAGACTTAACAATATTAAATATTTATGCACCCAATACCAAAGCACCAAAATACATTGAACAAATACTGACAACATTGAAAAATGAGATTGATCATTCCACAATAATAGTTGGGGACTTTAGCACACCCCTTTCAGTTAAGGATAGATCATCTGGAAAAAAGCTCAGTAAAGATACAGAAGATCTTATTGAAACAATCCACCAACTTGACCTTATCAACATATACAGATCTTTTCATCCATCAACAGATAAATACACCTTCTTTTCCAAAGCACATGGAATATTCTCCAGAATAGACCATATGTTAGGTCATAAAACAGTTCTCCATAAAATCCAAAACACTGATTTATTGCAAAGTACCTTCTCAGACCACAGAGCTATAAAAGTTGAAATCAATAACAGAAAATTCATAGGTAAAAATTCCAACTTGTGGAAACTGAACAACGTTTTACCCATAAAGCCTTGGGTTATAAAAGAAATTAAAGACACATTAAAGAAATTTATGAATTCAAATGAGAATGAAAGCACATCCTACCAGAATTTATAGGATACAGCAAAAGCAGTGCTCAGAGATCAGTTTATCTCTATAAATGCACACTTCCGGAAAGAAGAAAGAGCACAAATTAAAGAATTAACCTCACAGCTCGGACAAGTAGAAAGAGAGCAACAAAGAAACCCCTGAGGCACCAGAAGAAAACAGATTATAAAGATTAGAGCAGAGCTAAATGAATTAGAGAATAGAAAAACAATTGAAAAAATTAACAAAACCAAAAGCTGGTTCTTTGAAAAGATCAACAAAATTGATAAACCATTGGCTAAACTTACAAAAGAAAAACAACACAAGATACAAATAACCCAATTAAGAAATGAGTTGGGAGATGTTACAACAGACCCATCTGAAATAAAATATAACAGAATACTATGAAAAGCTATACTCTAACAGGTTTGAAAACCTGGGGGAAATGGACAAATTTCTAGATTCATATGACTCACCAAGACTATCACAAAGAGAAATAGATCAACTTAATAAGTCTATCACAGAGGAAGAGATTGAGAAAGTCATAAAAAATCTACCAACAAAAAAAAAGTCCTGGCCCAGATGGCTTCACTGGAGAATTCTACCAAACTTTTAAAGAAAAATTAACTCCAATACTAATGAGGCTATTTCACACGATAGAAAGAGATGAAATACTTCCAAATTCATTCTATGGAGCTAGCATAACCCTGATACCAAAACCAGGGAAAGATCCCACAAAAAAAAGAAAATTACAGACCAATATCACTGATGAATCTAGATGCAAAAATCTTCAACAAAATTCTAGCCAATAGAATTCAGCAGCATGTAAAAACAATCATTCATCATGATCAGGTTGGTTTCATTCCAGAGATGCAAGGCTGGTTCAACATCAGGAAAACAATTAATGTAATCAACTATATTAATAACACAAAAGATAAAAACACCTGGTTTTGTCCATTGGTGCAGAAAAGGCATTTGACAAAGTTCAACATCCATTCATACTTAAAACTCTCAGAAAAATAGGAATAAAAGGGAAATTCCTCAATATAATCAATAGCATCAATGCAAAGCCAACTGCTTTCATCATCCTGAATGGTGAAAGACTGAAAGAATTCCCTTTGAAAATGGGAACTAGACAAGGATGCCCGCTCTCACCACTTCTATTCAACATTGTGCTAGAAATTCTAGCCAGAAATTAGACAAAACAAATAAAAGGCAGCCATATTGGCAATGAAGAAGTAAAGATTTCCCTCTTTGCAGATGACATGATTGTTTATACAGAGAATCCAAATAAATCCATAAGTAAACTATTAGAGCTAATAGAAGAATTCGGCAAAGTATCGGGACACTAAATCAGTAAGATTCCTTTATACTAACAACGAAATTATTAATGAAGAAATCACCAAATCAATTCCATTTACTATAGCCCCCAAGAAGATAAAATACCTAGGAATAAATCTAACTAGAGAAATAAGAGATCTTTACAGAGAAAACTACAAGACCTTGCTACAAGAAATTAGGAGAGACTTACAAAAGTGGAGTAATCTGCCCTGCTCATGGATAGGAAGACTCAATATTGTGAAAATGCCTATGTTGCCCAAAGCACTCTACTTGTATAATGCAATCCCAATACAAATTCCAGTGACATTTTTTAATGAGATGGAGAAACAAATTATCAGCTTTATTTGGAAAGGGAAGAAACCCTGAATAAGTAAAGCATTACTGAAAAAGAAGAACATACTGGGAGGCCTCTCACTACCTGATTTTAAAATTTATTACACTACCACAGTAGTCAAAACAGCCTGGTATTGGTACAAAAGGAGACATATAGACCAATGGAACAAAGTAGAGACCCCAGAGATGCCACCATCCTCTTACGAACAGCTGATACTTGATGAAGGTCCTCAGATTTTGAACTGGGATAAGAACAGTCTTTTTAACAAGTGGTGCTGGCATAATTGGATATCTATCTGCAAAAAATTGAAACAAGACCCATATCTCACATCTTATACAAAAAATCAACTCAAGTTGAATAAAAGACCTGAATATAAAAGCTAAAATGATAAAGCTCATCCAAGATAAGATAGGGCCAACAATGGACATTTTAATACACAATATAGACAGACTTCAAAATCTGACAAACAAAATGCATTCATCAGAAGAGAAAATAGATAAATGGGAATTAATAAGAATCAAACACTTCTGCTCATCCAAAGTCTTCATCAAAAGAATTAAAAGATCAGCTACAGAATGGGAAAAAATATTTGGCAACTCTATGTCTGATCGATTCCTGATTTCCATAATCTATAAGGTTCTACAAAATATCAATAAGAAAAAGACATATCATCCAATTAAGCAATGGGCAAAGGAGATGGACAGACACTTCTCTAAAGAGGAGATCCAGGCAGTCAAGAAACACATGCGGACATGTTCATGATCATTAGTTATTAAAGAAATTCAAATCAAAACGACAATGAAATACCATCTCACCCCAACAAGATTGGCCATGATCCAAAAAACACAAAACAATAAATGTTGGAGAGGCTGTGAAGAGACTGGAACTCTCCTTCACTGTTGGTGGGATTGCAGAATGGTACAACCTCTTTGGAAAGCAATTTGGCGTTACCTTAAAATAATGGATATAGATATACAATTTGACCCAGTAATTCCTCTGCTTGGACTATATCCTACAAAATCAAGGCCATTCACACCAACTGATACATGCACACGAATGTTCGTTGCAGCACAGTCCACGATAGCAAATAGTTGTAATCAACCCAGATGCCCAACAACGGAAGAATGGATGGGTAAACTTTGGTATATATACTCCATGGAGTACTATACACTGATAAAGAACAATGATGATAGCAAGAAACATCTCTCAATTTGGTCTCAACTGGAGGACATTATGTTGAGTGAAACTAGTCAGCGACAGAAGGACAATTATTACATGAGACCCCTACGATAAAAACTTAAAAGCATACTCGTACATAATAGAAAGGACTCTTTGATGGCTACAAGGGTGGGGAGGGTGGGAGGGCAGGAAGGCAAGGGGTGAGGGTTTAAATTAGATAGTTGTTAGAGATTTGGTTGGGTGAAATTGGTGACAATACAGATTAGTAAGAAGATCAATATTAATGGGACTTCGACACAACTTCGGAAAGAAGAAAGAGCACAAATTAAAGAATTAACCTCACAGCTTGAACGAGTAGAAAGAGAGCAACAAAGAAACCCCTGAGGCACCAGAAGAAAACAGATTATAAAGATTAGAGCAGAGCTAAATAAATGTGTACTCTTCCTCTCTTAACCCAGTATTGTAAGCACAGAGTATGTACACTTCCATTTTTTTATTTAATAAAAAAAATTAAAAAAAAGAACACACAATTTCCACTCCTTTTTACTATGTCATTAGCTACAGCCTGGAGTAGCAGCTTTAGCAGGTGAACATAGCTGATTGTGTCAGTAATGTAGAGTGTATAAGAAGTGCATTAGAGAATAGATTTGGAACTTTCTTTTTGTCCCCACTCAGCTATGCTGTTTTTTCATGAAGATCTCTTGCTTGTAATTAGAGGTAATATTGGTGTATTACAATCTGGAATCATCACCTTCAGCACAATTGGTATTTTGGGCCTGTGTTTGATAGGATATTTAGCAGCGTCCTTGGTCTTTACCCATTAGATGACAGTAGTCTCCCCTGCTCCCTAGTTGTGAGAACTGAAAATGTCTGCAGACACTGCCTAATGACCCAAGGGACAAGATTGGTATCACAACACCCTTCTCCCCACCCCACCTGAATTAAAATCAACTCCAAAAGGAAATCTACCACCACTGAGTTGATTATGACTCATAATGACCCCATAGGGTTTCTGAGACTAAGAATCTTAACAGGATTGGACTGCCACATCTTTCTCTCAAGGAAAAGCTGGTGGGTATGAATTACTAACCTTTCAATTAGCTACCAAACACACAACCACTGCACCACCAGGCCCCTCCTCAACTGAAAATCATGGTTATGATCCTTAAATCTTTTAAATCCTTAAAACATTTGCAATTCTTCAGTGTGTTAAATAATGCCTGGTGATACTTAATGCTTGTTACTTAGGAAATTTGGCTATTTTTTTTTTCTGTATTGCTTGTTCATCATTTAACAAATATTTATATAGCACTGTTTATATAAATATTGTTGGAAACCCTGGTGGCAAAGTGGTTGAGTGCTACATCTGATAGCCAAAAGATCAGTAGTTCAAATCTGCCAGGTGCTGCTTAGAAATGCTATGTGGCAGTTCTACTCTGTCCTCTAGGGTTGCTATGAGTTGGAATAGGCTGGACTGCACTGGATTTATAGGTTTCTATAAATATTTCTACAGATGTAGCACTTAACCACCCTAGTGGTGTAGTGGTTAAGTACGCCATCTGCTAACCAAAAAGTTTCCAGGTGCTCCTTGGAAACTCTATGAAGCAGTTCTACTTTGTTCTATAGGCTTGCTATGAGTCCACCTCAACTATAACGGGTTTTGGTTTTTGGGTCTATGTGCAGCTCTGACTGTTCTAAGTGCTTTTGAAATATCAACTCATTTAATCCTTTTAACATATCCATAAGGTAGGTATTATAATAATTCCCATTTTATAGATGGGATACTGAGGCCTAGAGAAGTTAAGAAATTTATCCAAGGTTACCAACTTGTAAGTGGCAAAGCTGGTATCTGAATCTCAGACAGTCTGGCTCTGACATCTGTGCTTTTAACTACTTAGTTTGCTCTGAACTAAATTTATCACAAATTCTGAATGGAGTATTTTGATAAATTTTTGCAGGTTCAGAGGTGCCTAACTTGGGGATTAACCATAATTCCTGTTGTTGAAATATCCACAGCCTTCTCTCTTCTGCAAAGATTTCCTTCTGAGTGAGCCCTTTCTCTTGACTGGGGCCAAGATATGCAACTTTCCTGTACCAGGTATAGGCTGTGGAGGGATATGCACTGGAGATCTTGGGTATTCTTCAGAGACAGTGTAAAATATTCTCTCTGTCATACCTGAATTAATCCCTCAGTTTTCTGTACCCACGGGGAAGGCCCCAGACTGATCGCAGTTTTGTATTTTCAGCTATTTTATACTGTCAGGCTATTTTCCAGCTCCAAATCTCCAGTGGGTCTTTACTTCCAGCTGCACTGAGTCTAAACTCCTTTGACAAGATGTCAAGACCTTTTGTTATTTCCCTATTCCCCACACAGCTCATCTCTTTGGCACGGGTCAGCATTCTCACTGGCCCCCTCTGACATCACTGAAATTTCCACATGTCCAGGCTCTCCATTTGTCCTTTTAGACACACCAGAAGTTCAGTGCCTTTGGTGACGTTCACCCTGTCATTGAGCCTACTTTCTCTGAAGTCCATTAACAACTCTTTGCCATGTCATTGACAAAGATAAGGTCTTCATTCTGTGCTATTTTTTCATATTTTTTGGTACTCATTTTCTCATCCAGTTTGCAGAGATCTTGAAGGATAGAACTGTATCTTTTCCAGTGTTTCTGGTCTCGGCCTTTAGGGACAGGATAAGTACTTAATCAAAATATTGACCCATTAGTCACTCATCATCAGCCTTCATGCTTCTTTCACCATGAAAGGACCATGGGTTTCTGCCCTCTTTATCAGTAGAAGCTAAACCTCAGCAAAAAGTCCTCTAGTTCCTGACTTGTAGCTCTATTGGTGATCAGCTACATACATTAATTAACAGTTTCCCAAGAAAATGTGCTTCTGAGAAAAGATGAAGTAGAGTGTCATAGTTAGTTGGAAGTACACGGTGAAATTTAGGTCAGCATGACGCAAGTGCCGACCCTGGGAAGGAGACAAAGCATACAGATATTTACATTGCCCTTGTGAAAAACAAAAACAAAAACAATGAGCACCAAACAAAACCACTGAGCCTTGCTTTTGAAGTTTATTGGGTCAAAGTGTTGGAGATATGTAGGTACGTAACCTTGGAGATGGGGAAGACTCAAAGAACTACCAGAGTTCTAGAACCAGAAGTAGCAAGCATGAGAAGCAATATATATTTTAAAGAAACTAGTTTTTCATTATGGTATTTATTTTCTCTGATGACAGTGGTGGTAAACTTTTGAGTGTCCATAGTATCTTGATCTGTGCTTTAATATATAGTTTCTTGATTATTTTATGTCACACTCATTTGCTGTCCTGAGAAATAGTTTTCCATACTAGTGACATACTAGCCAATCACACTAGCAACCAAAGACTAATCTTGTAAATGGAGTCGTTCAAGGAAAGAATATTCGCTGTTACAATTTTACTTCATTTGGTTCAACGATTTACTAAGCATATTTTATGAGCAGTGATTTTCAGAAGATCCAAAGTTACATTAAACTGTCGCTTTTTAAAGACATTTTCAAGGACAAAGAGTCCTAATGTTGAGGTTGTTAAGACCTTGGATAGTAACCACAAACTTTGGCAGTTTCTTAGAAACCTTATAAGGCAGTCGTAATTTGTCCTGTAGGGTCACGATGGGTTGGAATTGACTCAGTTGCAACAGTATTATTTTTTCAAGGACAAAGATACAATAAGTTTATGCACTGTGAAGGAAGTGATCAACACCTGAAACAGTGCTTGACATGTAGTCTGCATTCAGTAAATATTTGTGGAGTGAATATATTCTAACATAAGACAGAACGTGTTTAGAGCCAAAAAGATTATCCAAACAAAAGTCCCTGGTCATTTGTAGAATGAATATATTATGTTTGACTGCAAGGAACATTGAGGGTTAACATAAAAAAGGAAACTTGTGACATACAAAGTCTGATAATTACATTTGTGAACTCATCCTAGAAAAATTGCTACATACCTCATTGCTGAATATCACTAGGGTCACCTTTAAAGTACTCCCCTTGGGAAGCTATGCACTGATGCCAGTGCCTAGTCCAACCTACAAAGCAATTTTGCAACATTTTTCCTGGAATGGCCATCAGAGCTACCTTTGTATAATCCTTCATATCCTGAAGATCATAAAAATGTCTTCTTTTCCATATTTCCTTTATCTTTGGGTAAAGAAAAAAGTCTTTGGGGCCTAGATCAGGTGAATGAGGAGGGTGTTCCAATACAGTTATTTGTTTACTGGCTAAAATCTCCCTCAGAGACAACTACCCAATTAAGCTAATGAACTTTTCACTGTGCCACTGTGTGCAATGGCCATTCCAGAAGGGTTCCAAAATTGCTTTGAAGGGTAGACTGGGTGCTGGCAGTAGTGCATAGCTTCCCAAGGGGGGTACTTTCAAGGTGACCATGGTGATATTCAGCAATGAGGTATATATCACATGCAACAATTAAGTTCACTAACTTAATTGTTAGACTTCGTAAGTGGTGAAGAATAGAAGCAATTTAGGAAGGTGGGAAGCAAGGCAGGATTTCTGAAGAGAGAATGGTACAAGCAAGAGACAGTAGCCTGAGATATAAGTGAAGAACAAAAGGAGGTGTAGTTTAGAAAGCAGACTGATCATACTGTGGAGGATCTCCATTTCCAGTTTTGTTAGTTTATTAGTTTCCCAGGGCTGCCATGTAGAACAGTATCAGTAATATCACACACAAATAAAATTTTGCCAAAGATCATTTAAAGTTACTGCAGCAGTATATCAGTAGGGAAATTCTGGAAATTCAGGCCAGATTCAGAAGAGGATATGGACCAGGATATCATTGCTTGTGTCAGATGGATCCTGGCTGAAAGCAGAAAATACAAAAAAAAAAAAAAAAAAGAAACATTTACCAGTGTTTTGTTGACTGCAAAAAAAAGGCATTTGACTGCGTGTAGCATAATAAATTATGGGTAATGTTGCAAAGAGAAGGAATTCCAGAACACTTAATTGTGCTCATGAGGAACCTGTACGTAGACCTAGAGATGGTCACTGGAACAGAATAAGGGGGTACACTGCATAGTTCAAAGTTAAGAAAAGTGTGCAGTCAAGGTTGTATCATTTCACCATAACCTTTCAATCTGTTTGTCAAACAATCTGAGAAGCTGGACGATATGAAGAAAAACAAGCATCAGGATTAGAGGGAGATTTATTAACAACCTGTGCTATGCAGATGACACAACCATGCTTGCTGAAAGTGAAGAGGACTTGAAACACTTACTGATAAAGATTGAATCTCAACATAAAAAAAGCAAACATCCTTACAATCAGACCAGTAAGTAACATCTGAAAGCGGGAGAATAGATTAAAATTGTCAAGGATTTCATTTTACTTGGCTCCACAATCAATACCCATGGAAGCTACCCACACTGGTATTTCTGTTAGAGCAATACCAGATGACTAAGACAGCTGTCAAGTCAGTTTCGATTCATACTGACCTTATGCACCACAGAATGAATTACTGCTTGATCTTGTACCATGGACACAATCATTGTTATATCTGAGCCCATTGTTGCAGCCACTGTGTCAATCCATCTTATTGAGGATCTCTTCTTTTGCACTGCCCTCTACTTTACCAAGCGTTATGTCCTTCTCTACGGAGACCATAATGGGTGGCTTTAACAAAACAAACAAACAAACAAAAAAAAAAAAGCTAAAAGTTCAAATTCAGGGTGCTGGCCTCAGGGAACACACTCTTTGTCAGCTCTGAGGGAAGGTTCTTGTGTTGCATTGACCTTTCTGTGGTCTGAGAGCATCTTGGCAGAGGAACCTCAGGTCTGAAGGATGCACTCCACTCTCGGTGTTGTTTTCTTGATTAATGACATGAAGTCCCCTCCTGTCTTTGTTTCCATTTCCTTTTATTTGTCTTTTTTAAAATAAACAATTTATTGTGATTCAGGGAAGTTTGCAATCTAAGTCAATTTTCAATGCAAAATCCCTAGGACTTGTATCTCTACAGCTCTGCCTGCTCTCCTCACCCTGTGACTGCACATTTTTCTTTTCCACTTTTTACTTCCACTATGCACTCAACCAACACTTGTCCCCTCCTCTGTACCCTCTCCTTTCCCCTCTAAAGCATATCAGTAAGACAGCCTCATATATGTCTTAAACCATTAAGCATACACACCACTTGTATCACTCTGTTCTGTAGTCCAGTTTATTCTTTGTCTGAAGTGCTGACTTCAACACTGGTTTCAGCTCTGGGCTAGAAGCAAGTCTAGGGTTCTACCCACAAGTCTAGGGACTTCTCCTTTTATCTCTTACAGATAAAAAGATAAAAAGTGGTATAAACCACGCTCCAGGGAAATTCCCTTAATATTAGAACAGGGAGGTAACCTTAGGAAGGGAGTCCCACCCTAATCCTTTTTAATGTAATCCAGTCTATTAACCACAGAGACTAGGATTCATAGCATAGGAAAATCACAAAATGGAGGGCAATCACAAAATACTGGGAATCATGGCCCAGCCCAATTGTTAAGCACATTTTTGGGCAGATACCATTGAATCTATGACAGCGGTACCTAACAACAATAACAGGGGTGCCATGGCGGCACAGTGGTTAATTGCTATGGCTGTTAACCAAAGCTTTGCAGTTTGAATTCATCAGCTGCTCCTTGGAAACTCTATGGGTCAGTTCTACCCTGTTCGAAAAGGTCACATATAGATCAAGTCAACTTGATAGAACTAGATTAAACAGAGGGCTGCCACAACAAAATAACACAGCATGGGCAGCTTTAAAGAGCAGACATTTATTGTCTCACAGTAGTCTAAATTCAGGGTGTTAACAAAGCCATGTTCTCTCTGTCTTTTCTAGGGAGAGATCTTTCTTGTCTCTTCCAGTTTCTGGGTGCCCTAGGGTTTTTTTCCCCCTGTTCCTTGGTTTGTAGATGCATCACCATGTGTGTCTTTTCATGCCTGTTCTCCTCTTTTATAAAGTCACCACCATGGTAGGACCTACCTTATGCTGGTATGAAACCAAACCCATGGCCATTGAATTGATTGCGACTCACAGTGACCCTTTAGGACAGAATAAAGCTGTCCTATAGAGTTCCCCAGGAGCACTTTGTGGATTCAAACTGTCAACCTTTTGGTTAGCAGGCATAGAGCTTAACTACTATGCTACCAGAGTTTCTTTGCTCTGATATGGTCTCCCTGTAATTAAACTAATAGCATGTTCATAGACCCTGTTTCAAAATAGGGTCACGTTCACAGACACTTGGGGTTATGACGATATATCTTTTGGGAAGAAATCACTCAATCCGTAATAGTATGTCTTTTGTCTTCCTCTGTTGCACTTTATTATTGAGAATGTTACTAGAGATCACAGAAGACATAGTTTTAACGAATCAGTGAGTTGCTATGACTAGGACCTTCCTTCTTGACTTGGTCTGTATCTATCTGTGTTTTATCCACCAGTGTCTCTCACATCCAATTTTTTATTCTTGTGGGGTGGAGTCAGGGTGACGAGATAGGCACATATGTCATTAATTCCTGCTGAAAACCAAGGCCTGGATTGATAATTAAATGGAGACTTCTGGACACCCAGTGAGCCCTAGGACATGGCATAAGGCTGTCAATTTGGACTACATGCCACTGAACGGGAAACTTCTTGTTTTTACTGATTCCCACCCTTGTTGAATGACCAGCTCTCATGGACTGCAGGTAACTGCCATTTTTTAACTTTTTTTTCTTTTTGTTAGCCAGAGGCAGCAACTGCACTTAACAGCAAAGCTCAGCTGCACTGCTGATGGGATTAGTGGGTGGAATAGCCACACTTTGACAGCCTAGCTCTGGACTTAGAGTACCATGGCCCTTCTACCCTCTCTTTCCAAACCTCGTCATAGACTTGGCTATTTCTCAACAGGCAGGACAACTTGTATGGGACACCATCTTGTTCGACTAGGAGGCAGAGTTACCAAAAAAGAGGCCTCAGCAAAGGGCTAATTCCCAGGCTTGGAGCCAGTGCCAGCCTGGGGAGCACTTTCTCAGCAGAAAAGCTGTATTTAGCACAGTGTAGCCTTAGGGGTGGCACGCAGAAGCAGATGACAGCAGGACAGTATCTTTTCTGTACTTTGAACTAGATCACAGCATCTGGGGATGAATATAGAGCTGCCTCCATTGCTAGTTGGAAAGAGGGGCTTGCACACCTGACAGCCTGATTGATTTTGGAAGCTGTCAGATAGCTTTTATCTTTCAAAATAAGACTGCCTAGAGAAATAACTGTGGTGCAGCCTGATGGCGTCTCTTACAGCCGTTACTGATGCACAACATATGGTCAGCTGACAACCTCCCAGTGACTCCATAAGTAGGGCCGTGTCTTCGCCATCCAGGAGGTGGATCCTGCTACTCCAGAGATTCCACTGGGCCCAGTCACTGGAGTATATATAGGTGACCAGCGATCAACTATCTTCTCAGACTGTGCTTAAACTCCCATTAAGGAAACACCAGAGAAACTAAACAACCTCTAGATGCCCAAAAGCAACAAACTTTGCCCAGACACTTAAAGAAAAATCCACCCATGGCTCCAGAAAGCTCCCAAAAGAACCAAAGAACTTCTCAGATGAAGAAGGCTTTCTGACACTTTCAGCTGTCAAGTACAAAAGGAGTGTATATAGTGCTGTCCTAGACATTATACAAAATTCAACAGAGCAAATTAAAAAATTAAGCAAGCTGTGTGAACTGATAGAACATCAGTATTCTGAAATCTGACAGATCAATAAAAAAATTAAAGAATTGGAAAATGCAATTTAAAGCTGAGAGAACAGAACTGAACAAAAGGAAAATAGACTTTCTAACTTGGAAGACAAAAATCCTGGTGCCAGCATTTATGAGGAGAAACCACAGAAAACAAGTAAAATGAAAAAGCATTAAGAAACACGTGGGACTCTATCAAGAGGAACAATCTGTGATTAACTGGAGGACTGGAACAGGGCAAGACATCTATGAACACAGAGATTATTTTTGACTGGCTGACAGAAAACTTCCTTGAAATTATAAAAGAAGAGAACATAGATATCCAGGATGAATATTGAATGCTACATAACATAGACTCCAAAAGAAAGACACAAATACATATTATAATAAAGCTTAACAAAATGAAACATAAGCAAAAACTCTTAAAGGCAGCGAGACTCAAGCAAAGCTAGCACTCAGAGGGAAGCCCTATACTTTCATCTGACTTCTCGGCAGAATCCATGCTGGCACGGAGGCAGTGGGATGGCACATTCAAAGACCTGAAGGAGAAAAATTTCCAATCAAGAATTTTATATCCCACAAAACTGTCTTTCAAATATGAAAATGAAATAAAGACATTCGTAGGTAAACAGAAACTCAGAGACTTTGTAAAAACCAAATCAAAGAAATACTGAAAGCAGCTCTTGGCTTAGAAGAAGAAAACCATTAACTCTATATTTTAGGAGACGATACAGGACACATCATCCAAAAACCTATTCAATTAGGAATGCACAAAATTCAACCAAAGCTATAATATTAAACAAAATGATCTAGTGATCATATCATGAAAACTATGATACCATCACATTAAAAAGAGGGATATACCACAGTAGTTATAGTCCTTCCAGGTAAAAAGGAAGTCAATAAGGTATGTAGAATTTGAAATTTGGTTTAAACATAGATTATTAAGGGGGATTAAAAGGGTTGCTGCAAAGCACAATAAAGATACAACATATCAAAACAAGAAATGCAATATAGGAGTCTCAACAAACACAAAACCAACA
This sequence comes from Heterohyrax brucei, assembly GCA_028571685.1. Classification (NCBI taxonomy): domain Eukaryota; kingdom Metazoa; phylum Chordata; class Mammalia; order Hyracoidea; family Procaviidae; genus Heterohyrax; species Heterohyrax brucei. The sequence goes on from CM053152.1 coordinate 47,896,806, forward strand.
CTAAAAAGGGTGAAAATTCAACCTATAAAGAAGAGCGGCCTAGAACAGAATAGTAAGAGGAACAGAGAAAACATCAACACAAAAATAAACACATCACAATGACAACACTAAACACATACCTATCAATAAGTACATTGAATGGAAATGGACTGAATCTTCCGGTAAACAGACAGCAAGTGACATCTTGGATCAAAAGACAAGTCCCGTCTATATGTTGCTTACAAGAAACTCGCCTTAGACTTAAAGATATGAACAAACTGAAAATTAAAACATGAAATAATATATACCAAGCTAACAATATACAAAGAAAAGCAGGTATGGCAATACTAATGTCAGATAAAATAGATTTTAATGTAAAATCCACCATCGTGGACAAGGATGGACACTATTTGTTGCTAAAAGGTTCAATACACAAACACGACTTAACAATGTTAAGTATTTTTGCACCCAACACTAGAGCATCTTAATACATCAAAGAAACACTGACTACACTCAAAAGCTCAATAATAGTGGGAGACTTCAACACTCCACTTTCAGTATTGGACAGATTTTCTAGCAAAAAGCTCTGTAAAAACACAGAAGATCTTATTGCAACAATTAACCAACTAGACCTCATTGACATATACAGAACTTTCTATCCATCAGCAGATAATTACACTTTCTTCTCCAGTGCACATGGAACATTGTCCAGAGCAGACTGTGTGTTAGCATATAAAGCAAATCTCAACAAAATCCAAACCACTGAATTATTGCAAAGCATATTCTCAGACCATAAAGCCATAAAAGTCAAAATCAATAGCAGTAAAAACATAGAAATTGGAACTCATGGAAATCAAACAGCACCTTACTTAAAAAGCCATGGGTTATAGAAAAAGTCAAAGATGAAATAAAGAAACTGATGGATTCAAATGAGAATGAAAGTACTTACTATCAGAACCTATGGGATACAGCCAAAGCAGTGCTCAGAGGTCAGTTTATCTCTATAAATGCACACATCCAGAAGGAAGAAAGAACCCCAACCAAAGAACTAACCCTAAAGCTTGAACAAGTAGAAGGAGAGCAACAGAGGAACCCTTCAGACACCAGAAGAAAACAGATCATAAAGATTAGAGCAGAACTAAACAAAGTAGAGAATAGAAGAACCACTGGAAAAATTGATAACACCAAAAACTGGTTTTCTGAAAAGATCAAGCAAATTGACAAACCACTGGCTAAACTTACTAAAGAAAATCACGAAAGGAAACAAATAACCTGAGTAAGAAATGAGACGGGAGATGTCACAACAGATCCAACAGAAAACAAAAATATCATAACAGAATACTACGAGAGACTGTACTCTAACAGACTTGAAAACCTAGAAGAAATGGACAAATTCATATCACCTACCAAAATTATCACAAGGTGAAGCAGAACAACTTAATAAACCCATCACAAAGGAAGAGATTGAAAAAGTCATCAAAAAACTAACAACCAAAAAAGCCCAGGCCCAGATGGCTTCACTGCAGAATTCTACCAAGCTTTTAAAGAAGAGTTAACTCCAATACTACTGAGACTATTTCACAGCATAGAAAGGTGTGGAATACTCCTAAATTCTTTCTATTAACCCAGCATAACCCTGAAACCAAAGCCAGGAAAAGATCCAACAAAAAAAGAAAACTACAGACCAATATCACTCATGAATCTACTTTTTATTCTTTATGCCATTTATTATGTTTGTTCTTCTGTGTTTCCCTGTTTTAGTCCTCAAACCTCCAAATAATGGTTTGATGGTGTATAAAATAGTAAGGCACACAGTCTGGGAAGCAGGATGCACAACTGTACTGCATCATACTGGTATGGAAATATCATATTGGCATGGAAACATTCCATACTGGCATGGAGTTTGACCCATTCATCACCAAGTCTTCTTTATACGCTGTCTTAGTTATTTTGTGCTGCTATAACAGAAATACTCCAAGTGGGTGGCTTTAGCAAAGAGAAATTTATTCCTCATAGTTTAGTAAACTATTAGTCCAAATTCAAGCTATCAAGCTATCAAGGTAAGGTAAGTTAAGGTGAGGTAAGGCTTTCTTTCTCTGTTGGATCTAGAGTAAGACCCTTGTCATGTCTTCCCTTTCTCGTTCAGGGGCCCTGGGTCCAAAGGATATGCTATTCTTCTGGTTCTTGTTTTTTGGTCATAGGGGCTCCCCTATTTCTCTCTGCTTACTTCTGTCTCTTATATCTCAAAATAGATTGGTTCAAGACCCAAGTGAGTCTTGTAGCATTCATCCTACCTCATTAACACAACTGCTACTAATCCCATCTCATCAATGTCATAAAAATAGGATTTACAATGCATAGAAAAATAACATCAGATGACAAAATAGTGGACAATCACACGGTGCTATGAATCATGGCCTAGCCATATTGACCACAAATACCTGGGGGGACACAATTCAATTCATGACATATGCTTTTGGGGGAGAATACATAAAGGTGTGTTAATATGGCATTAATGAAATAGTAAGTCTGAGTCTCATTTTCTTTCCTAGGAGCCAAGCCTGTTGTGTTTACAGCACCAGAGAAATTCCAGTATCTTCAACATTTAGAATGATTCTTCTCACCCTGCACCAGCTCTTAAGGGGTGGGGAAAGGTAAATAAATACAGGAAAGTTTTATAAGCCAACCTGGTCAAATCTGGAGGCAGACTAGTGCAGACTGGCCCAGCTACATGTGAAATTCCTGAAGTTTCTGTTAATTAGCTTTTAGCATTACACTGTCTCAGAACTGTAACCCAAGAATTGCTCAGGTACAGGTACAGGAAAGTGCAGCCATTCTCTAGTCATCCTTGTTTTTGATGTCCTAATGTTCTTGGTCTATATTCCTCCCACTGCAGAACCTTCTTTGTTTCAGGTTGCCAGAACTGAAGACCTTAGCCTTCCTAGCTAGGTTTCTCCTCAATAAATCCTGCTCCTATGTCTTATAGGCCCCCGAAAGTGAGCACAGTTAATCCTGGAGTAGAGAGATACACCCAGAGAAACCTGGATTTTAACTCAAATCAAAGTCTAAAGAAAACATTTTCTGTTTAATTCAAGATTATGTTTTTCTGGGATGTCTTCTAATTTCAAGTGCTTCAAAGACTGAGAGGCATTACCTCTGAGCTGCGTGATAGCAAAAAGCTGAGGAAAGAAACAGAAAGGAAAGCATTGTAATCAGATTTTGGAAAAGGTGTCAGACAATCCAGATAAGTGAATTTTACATTTTGGTCTAACTGAAAACAGGCTCTATTATTCTGTTTTATTAATTTCATCCACCATGAGTAATACTAATTAGTGATAGACCAATAAATAACAAATTTTATTTGTTCCCCCAAGACGTTTTGTCTTTCTTGTATTGTTTCTAGATAGTGCTTACAATGAAATACATTTGCTCGATCAAAATCTCCTATTATTTTAATAAATACATTGGCTAAAATAAAGTTGAATTTGTTGCAACAAATTTATTTTCTTTAATTCTTTACTTTCTTCTTGTGAACTGCTAATATCACATGGAGAAAGAATACAGAGGCTAAAATTTAGCTTTAGACTACAACAAAATAAGCATGGTTAGCTGATAAATGCTGGACCAGACAAATGACTTGTCAAAATCTTTGGTTTTTACTCTTTTTCCTAAAAGCTATTCTTCTTGGTTGTCCAGGAAACAGTCCAAAATTGGTATCCAGATGGGCTCTAATTCAAGAGATAACCAGAGGGAGGCCCAGATACCCCAAAGTAGTGAAATTACACCTTGTCTTGAACAGATGGCTCAGCCAGAGACCTGGGATTTCCTAAGAAACAACCAAAAGGAACATTCTGTCTTAGTACAAATGTGTTAAATATCAACATTATTATAGAGATTGCTCTTCAGACCCTAGCTTCAATGTTGACCTGGTGTGGGAACAATCAGCACTCTTTGGAATGCCTGATGCTCAAGTTAATATGTGCACAGTGGTGCTGGGGGCAGGGGGGCAGAATTGAGCCTAAAACAGGAACAAGGCATGAGGACAGACCCTTGTAACCACACTCTGACTACTGAGTTAGGACCACTCTAGGACTATGAGTCATGATGAAACGTAAGCATATCCTTGAACAAAATGTTGACTTTATGTGGCGCATCATCCCCATTTCCCTCTGATATCCCTGTGAGTTGTAGTTGCTCACGAATGGAGTAATGGGAATACAGAAAAAGTAAGCTTCAGGCTGAGATCAGACTTCCCTCTCATCAGTTTGTATAAAGTGTTAACTAGATCTGTCAGGCAACCATGCACGTTATTCACTCATCTACAAAGAAGTGCTCATACTTCTGCTTCTATACATTTTTCCCACTGACTATCTGCCTTTTTACCTCCTCTCTGCCTAAGCAACCTTGCCCATCCCTTAGACTTCTGTCAAGAGACTTGACAAACCGTGCTAAAGTTATCACACACTACTACCAGTTCTTATTTCACTTACTGCCCATCTTACTGGGGAATACTTTTCTGGCCTGCATTATTAGGTATATTTTAAAAGTATGCCTTATATGCAGAAATTAATTGCTGAGTCCATAGAACCAGAAAAAAAAATGCATGTATTCTTGGGTTAGGTCCTTAATTTCATCACTCTATGTATCACTTAGTATATAACACCATACACATACATTACATAACATTTGCTTAAAATGAACTGCATCTATCATATAGATATTTTCTTAATAATCAGTGGTATGTCTCAGCAGGAAGTTAATCATGACTTGATACAAAACTTTAACAATTATAAGAGTTCAGAAATGAAATACAGTTCTTTTCTTCAACATTAGCTTGGCTGCCACAAAGCTGCACCATGTAACTATTTAAGAAAACGTATATTCTTTCTATCTGTGTAAAGATTTTTCCTTCTTACAAACATGAATCGTGCTATGAATCCAATAAAACCAGACAAACCAAACGCACTGCTGTTGAGTCAATTTTGATGCACGATCACTCTATAGGACAGGGTAGAACTGCTCCATAGAGTTTCCAAGGAGAGTCTGGCAGATTTGAACTGCTGACCTTTTGGTAAGCAGCTGTAGTACTTAGTTTAGCCACTATACCACCAGGTTTTCCTTGAATCTAACAGGCAATTTCAAATTTCTTTTTACTGTTCTCCTATATAGTCTACAGTCAAGAACAAAAGGTAAATGGTCTGTTCCTTAGTTCATTTTCTCTGATTTTTTTTCCTGCTGTCCTCTGATTCTTCTAGAACATAAGCAAAATGTACATTTGGACTTATAATATATTCAGTGTCACTATATGACAAGATGGAGAAGTTGAGATAATTACCATTAGTTCAGATCTTTGATGTCTACACACAGAGAAGAAAGGGAGAAGTCTTCTATGTGCAAGTTCTTTTCCCAATTCTAGGATTCTTAAAAGCTATAAAAATCTACATTCTCTTTTTTGACCATCTGCTATAGTTGCTATGACTTCACTAAGCTGACAATACCAGAGGGGGTAGGATTGGCTTAAGTAGCCTTGGTGCTCAACAGTTAAGTGGTTGACTATTAATCCAAAGGTCGGAGGTTTGAACCCACCAGATGCTCTGAGGATGACAAGATCTGCTGATCTTCTCCAGTAAAGATTTACAATCTAGGAAACTCTATGGGTCAGTTCTATTCTGACCTATAGCATTACTGTGAGTCAGAGACAACTCTACAGCTTACAACAATAACAGGGTTGGTTTGGAACTAAGGGAACTAAGGCATTATGTGTAAACATTTCACTTAGATGTGTTCAAAGGTTTAAGTTTTCTGTTTTAGGGGAAGAGGGGTACACATTAGTGACCAAGTTGAGGAGCATGCATATTTCTAACCCCAGGGAAAATAGTTGTATAGGTGACTCTATTGCTCTGATCCACATTTAGTTCAATTTTTGCATCGCTGTTTTCTACTGCAAGATATATGTATTTCCTTTGATAGAGGTTTTGACTTAATTCATGCTTTGTGAATCACCCATACTCAGGCAAGTGATGGTATAATCACAGGGGAACTTTCTAGTAGGCCTGATTGCATGCATTTAGCTGGTCATTTGGATATTTCAATCGACTCAGCTATTCAATGGGAAGTTCCAGCAAATGCCTCTAATTTGACATTGTTAGTTGTGGGCTAATTTTTTCTCTTGTATCAACTGCTGTGGCTAATTAGGTAGCAGATTCGAATCTTCATGAATTTTTCAGGCTGATACGTGTTCCTTCAGGGCTAATTTGCTGTTATCAGAGGAATGACTCTGGTGTTGATTGTTGGTAGTGTCTGACTTCACTTCCTTATTCAGATTGAAATTAGCAGCCATAGAGGTCATTTGATAAATCATCCCTGAGAATACAAGCTCTGCCTTAGAGAATGTTCTTCCTCTTCTTCGTCACTCATTGTTGCCCTTTCTGCCACATGAATCTTTCAGGAAGAAATAAAATTCGATGAAAGCTTTACCCTGGATTTCAGAAAGTTAAAAAATTTCATAGAGAACCTAGTTATAAAGCTTGTAGAGGAGAGTGGGATAATTCCATTCTATAAGACTTCTGTGCTAACAATGACAGAGATTTGGCATATACCACTAAGGGGCAAAATTTCATCTAACTAAATGAGAATTAAGGGAAATTGCTTTATTATGTGGTTTGCTGTACTATGAGTGTTACAAGAATTAGGTTTCTTGGGATGACAAAGGAAGACCAACCCATTTTGCTTTTGCCTTTGGACATAAAGGTGAGAAGTCGGGGTACTACCAGCACTACCATTTCCCCCTTTAAGTTTTTAACGTTGATTAGTTGCTGAAGTTATTAATAAAACATATAGGACAATTTATGTCTGTTGAAAATGCCTTCAGTAGCAATTTTCACAAATTGGTTGTAATTTTCAGTAAAGAAAAAATGCCAATTAATACATTTGCTAAGAACTGTAACTGGTTAACCCAACAGAGGCTAGCATGGTGGTAAGAGCAGCAAAGCAACATTTGGGTATTTAAGCTTATAGTTCATCCTTGGTAGTCCCAGGAGCTTCGAATATATAACTTATGAGAATTAAAAAAGAGAGTGTTCATTACCAGACAACAAAAGAATATCCCCAAAAGACCTATTTCAATTCTTATTTCTCTTCCTTTAGCAATTTTTCCCCTTTGTCTTCCATTGGAAGGAGACAATATGGTATTTAACCCCCTTTCTTTCTCATAATTTGTATATAATTAGTGTCTTAGGAATATTATCCTTCAGCTCTAAAACACACTGGTATTTTGGAATACAAAGAGTTATTTTACTTATGGATGTATTTACTTTTTAATTAAAAATTAATTCATTGTTTTGTTAAGTAATTAAAATTTACAAAGTAATTTCTCACAAATATTTATTAATATTCAGTTGTTTTTGTCATATACATGTAAGTAGCAAGCAATTGCTCTACTCCGCATGTATAATTAAAGTGACTATGTAATTATATTTTTTCTTTGAGTACAGTTGACATTATCACATTTTTCTAAGTTTTATTTTTATTTCCATTAGTGAGTGCTTCATAGAAGATAAGGAGTGTCTGTTAGCAAGGAGGCAAACTGCTTCTCTCACTAAGCTTTGAGAAGGCAAACATAAAATACAATTTTTGTTTGTACTTTTATGTCTGCATTCTCACATGCTTTGTTTTCCTGGAAGTCTTTGTTCTTCCTTTATCTGGGCTTGTATTTTGTCATTATCATCCAGATGGTTATTTAAACATTTGTGGAATGGTTTTATTACCTTAAAAAGTTTTAATTTTATGCAATTAGATTTCTGCTCTAATTGGAACAGGCGAGCGGTGTGTCTAGGCAACTATACCATTAGTTCTGCTGTGTCCTTATCCTATCCTTCTCTCTTGCTTTTCTTCAGATATGATCAATTCTCTTGTATTCCTCTTTATCATCAAAGAATGCCCTCTAAGAGTCCTCAGGGAACAGGCTCCATGCAGTGTGCGCTGAGATTTTATGCATGACAATTTACAGCCTTTACCTGCTGTGGAGCTTAGCATCAGATGGGGAGAAGGCTGAGCCAACATGATGGTTTTCCCTTCCACCCAGATATAGGAGAAGCAAAAACGAAACAACACACCTCATGCTTCAAGACTTCAGCGTCTGGTTAAGACTGGAAAATAGGATTAGACTTACCCTTTTACCTGAAAAATACACCCCCACAAAAGACAAAGTTTTTGAAATTATGGAACCTGGATATTAGGCAATGTTCAATGATATCTGAGGGACAGGGGAAAAAATAATCAAGTAAATTGTGTGCTTTACAAAATTTAGGGGATTTGAGAGAACTGCAGTTTGTGGAGTAGGGAGGGAGAAGCCACGCAGAGCCTGGTAGACATGCTGCATTGAAGAAGTAGGGCTAGGAGTATGAGGAAACCTAGATGGTGGGGAAGAAAAGTGGAAAGAAGGATGCCATCCAAAGAACCAGAGATCTGCAGAGCGTCCTCACTTGGGAGTTCATCAGAAATACTGATCACCATGTGGGGAAGTTACCACAGACCAGGGAAAGGATTACCCGTAAAGATTAAAGCGAACTGTACCTGGACCTCACACAGGACTGGAATGGGGCTTGTTTGTACCAGCCAGACTGGAAAACCTCAAAATTGACAGGGTTTTGGGTAAAGTATTCAAAAGAGCCTTACCTCAGTAGCATATGATAATTTTCCCTGCTCTAACAAATCTTAGAGCAAGACTCCAAACAATTAAACCTTTTCAAGTAACCCTAAAATTCAGATTTATAATATACTGTTATTTTAGTAACAGCGGTGTAGTGGATTAAGTGCTAAGACTGCTAACCAAAAGGTCACCAGTTCAAATCCCCCAGGCCCTCCTTGGAAACCATGGGGCAGTTCTACTCTGACCTTTAGAGTTGTTGTGAGTTGGACCCAACTCCATGGCGGTGAGTTTAATGAATTTTGCATTGTGAAAAGCCCTGCCCGGCTGACCTTGATTGGCCTGTGAGGACTAGTAGTCACAAATGGCTACAAGCTTTCAGATGGTTCACCCTGCTATCACCAGCTATAATGAAAACCCCTACAAAACTCAAGCTGACATCTGCCACTCCCCGAAACAAAACTGACGTCACCTGCTGCTCTATTCAAAACCCCCAAAAATCAAACTCACTACGTTGAGTCGAGTGCTACTCTAGTGACCTTAGTGACCCTAGAGATCAGAGTAGAACTGTCCCATAGAATTTCCAAGGAGCACCTGGTCCATTTGAACTGCGGACCTTTTAGTTAGCAGACGTAACACTTAACCCACTACACCACCAGGTTTATCAAACAGAAAGGTACGTACAAGTAGACTCTATGAAAGCACGAGGGCTGCCGGTTAAGTTCACAAACTCATGCTAGAAAGAGTGTTACATACCTCACTGCTGAAAGTCATTACAGTGAACTTTGAAATAGCCCCCTTGGGAAGCTATGCACCAACACCAACTCCTAGTCCATCATTCGAAGCAATTTTGGAACTCTTTTTCTGGAATGGCTGGCCATCAGAGCTGTCGTAGTATTAACCTTTGATGACATCCTGAATGTCATCAAAATGTCTTCCTTACCATATTTCTTTTATCTTCAGGTAAAGAAAGAAGCCACTGGGGGCCAGATCAGGTGAGTAGGGAGGGTGTTCCAATACAGTTATTTGTTTACTGGCTAAAAATTCCTTCACAGGCAACTAAACATTTAAGTTTGTGAACGTGCCACCCTGCCATCATGTGCAATGGCCATACCTGAAAGATTTCCAAAATTGTTTTGAAGTGCTGGTGTCAGTACCTAGTTTCCCAAGAGAAGTACTTCAAAGATGATCATAGTGATATTCAGCAATGAGGTGTGTAGCACTTAGAACAATTAAGTTTGTGAACTCAGTTGTCATACCTTGTTTGAGGAAAGGGACAGGAAAAACAAAAATGACACATTACTAGAGAATGACACATCACAAGAGAACATGCACCAAAAGCCCACCACAGAGCATTTGAAAAATGTGGGTGAACATAGCATCAAGAATTAAGAAAAGAAGAAGGAATCAAATGCCCCTATCGAGTAAAAACACAATAGCAGAGGTAGAAGAGGTCCTATAATAGAGAACATGAGAATAAAAGAAGTAGAACAAGGACTGGTGAAGTGTAGAAAATAAAAAAGGAAAAGAAAATGAAGGCCACATTTATAACATAAATTGTAAAAAAAAAAAAAAAAATCCTGAAGAAAACAACAAACATATACAGTTTAAAAAACATGTAATGAGTGGCACAGAAGCTAAGATTGATGTAGATGATCAAAGTGAAATGGAATGAGGAAAAAAAAGAATAGATGTGGCAGATTAACACGGAGGTTTGAATATAAGGATAACTACTATCTCTAAAGAAGATAAATGGAATAGTAGATCAGAAAAATATATTGGACTGTATCACTTAAGATGAGTTTTCTCAAATAAATTATTTGAATCAAACAGCAACCCAGAGCTATCACAATGAAACCTATTCCAGAAACATTACTGAGCTTCAAAGACAAAGAAATGACCACTGGAACAATCTGACAAAAATACTAATCACTTAAAGCAGAAATATTTGGCTGGCTTTTGACTTCTTTATGGAACTATCACCCTCTAGAAGATCTTAGAACAACACCCGTGAAGTCCTCTGTCTTAGACACTAGTCTCTAGAGTAAAGCAAAACCAGTAAAGCGTGTATATGTGCATACATATACATACAGAGAAAGAGAGAAACAGAGAAAGAGGCAGAGACAGACATAGTTATATCAAGGAAATGGCTTATGTAATTATAAAGGCTAGAACATGCTGGGTCATGCGGGAAGCTTCTGCTGACTCATCTAGACACAGATATTGGTAAATTCAAGACTGGAAGTTGAGATAGGAGGTCTCTGGCTCACAGGCTGTGGAGGTCATCTAATCTCAAAATTAGCTGATATGATGCTAGCTCAAGTCCCAAGAATTGGAGTGTCTTAGTTTCCTAGTGCTGCTATAACAGAAATACAAGTGGATGGTTGTCACAAAACATTTATTCTCTCATAATCTAAACAAACAAAGAAAAAATTAAAAACAAATCCACTGCCATCGAGTCAATTCTGACGTGCAGTGACCCTAGAGAACAAAGTAGAATTGTGTCACAGGGTTTCCAAGGAGTGCCTGGTAGATTTGAACTGCCATCCTTTTCGTTAGCAGCCTTAGATCTTAACAACAATGCTACCAGGGTTTCCTCTCACAGTCTAGCAGATCAGAAGTCTGAACTCAGGGTGCCATCTCTAGGGGAAAGCTTTACCCCTCTCTCAGCTCTGGGGGAAAGTCCTTGTCATTAATCTTCTGATAGAGGAGCATCCCAATTCAAGGACTCTGGGTCCAAATGATACACGCTACTCCCAGTGCTTCTCTCCTGGTGGCATCAGGTCCCCTATGTCTCTCTTCTCACTTCTCTCTTTTGTATGTCAAAAGAGATTGACTTAAAATGCAAAATAATCTTGTAGTTTGACCTACTTCATTAACATAACCGAAGATAATCCCACCTCATTAACATCATGTTGTTGTTGTTGTTAGGTGGCTTCAAGTCAGTTTCAACTCACAGGGGTCCCATGTACAATAAAATGAACAACTGCCTGAAGATCACTGTCATGCGTAAGACCATTGCAGCCACCTGTATCATCGATGGTCTTCTTTTTCATTGACTCTCTAGGGATTGATCCCACCTGAAAACATGTCCAAAGTATTGAGACTTAGTCTCCCTGCCCTTGTTCCTAGGGAGCATTGTCTGTATTCTTTCCAAGACAGCTTTGTTCAATATTGTTCAATATTCTTCACCAATGCCATAATTCAAGGGCCTCAATTTTTCAGCCTTCCTTGTTCATTGTCCAGCTTTTGTATGCATATGAGGCTACTGAAAACGCCACAGCTTGGGTCAGCTCTACCTTAGTCTTCAAGGGGACATCTTTGCATTTGAACACTTTAAACAGCTCTTTTGCAGCAGATTTCAGCAAGGAAATTCATCTTTTGATTTCTTGACTGCTACTTCCATGGGGGTTATGTCTCTATCCAAGTGAAATGAAATCCTTGCAACTTCAATCTTTTCTCCATTCATCACAATATTGATTATTGCTCCAGTTGTGAAGATTTTTGTTTTCTTTCTGTTAAGGTGAAATCCATACTGAAGGCTATTGTCTTTGATCTTCATTATAGAGGCAGCATTTACAATGCAGAGGAAAATCATATTAAATTACAAAATGGTGGACAACCACACAGTGTTAGACATTTTGGTGGAGGGACAATTCAATCTGTAACATGCAAATCAGACAAACAGGAGCCACCTACAAGATCCAAAGCAAGTAAAAGTCCATAAGCCTGGCCAGAAAGTCTGCCTATGTGAGAGCAGGCCATGCTCCCCCAAGAAAACTCCTTTTCAGCTGTATTGGCTACTCACAGACCATTTACCATGGAAGTGAGGACATTATATCAGATCTCACCATGGAGGTGACTATATCATTCTGTGACTACCAAATGACATCATAGCTGCCAAACCACTGAGAATCATGGCTCACCCAAATTGGCATATAACCTTAATGATCACATCCTCAAAGAAAGAAAGGGTGACTTCAGAATTTTAGACTCAGGCAAATTGCTTTTTTAGTGTATAAAACCAAGAAAACCCTTGGGGGCACAGAAGTTAAGAGCTACGCTTTCTGAAATGTCAGTGGTTTGAACCTGCCAGGGTGTAAACTCTTTGGGGCAGTTTTACTCTGTCCTTTAGGGTTGCTATGTGTTAGAACTGATTCAACAGCAATAGATTTCTTTCTTTTTTTTTTTTGCTTACTTTGTAAATGACAATTTAGTTCTTGTGAGTACTTACTGAGGAAACTATTAAAGGACAAATTTCAGACAAGTAAGTAGTAAATAGAAAATGTAAACTCTTTGAGAGTATTGAGACCACGTAACCATGGAACTAAATTTGCTGGGAGGATTTCCCAGATCCAGCGCTGAAGAGAGAGGTAAAGCAGACCATTATTGTCATCAGTTGCCTTGAAGTCATCTCCTACTCATGGTGGCCCAATGTACGACAGAATGGAATGTTTCCTGGTCATCCTCCATCCTAGTGACTGTTGGCAAGTTTGAATCAATCAGAGGACATTATCCATAGGATTTACACTGGCTTATATTTGGATATAAGTCACCAGGCCTTTCTTCCTAGTCTGTCTTAGTCTAGAAGTTCTGCTGAAATCTGTACCATCGGTGATACTTCTTGTATCAGAAATATGAGTGACATAGATTCCAGCTTCATAGGAACCTATAAGGCACCAGACTGTAACAAACCGATGGATGGATGATGCAGAGTAGACCAGAGTCAGCAGATATAGTCAGTATTACTCACTCTTTCTCTCAGTGAATGTCATCGTTTCTGCGGATATTCTACCACATGTATGTGTTCTATCTCCCCAAGGAGATTTCAAGTGCCCTTGTCTTTTCCCTTCGTTTCATATATTCTCCAAAATTTTTAACATACAGGAACATAGGCCAAGTTTAGCAAATATATGTCTGCTAATTAACAGATGGTGTTTTGTTGATCACAGAGAGCAGTAAAAACCTCCTGTTGCTGTGGCCAGCTGCTGTCGAGTCAGTTCCAACATGCAGCAACCCTATGCACAGCACAATGAAACACTGCCCAGACTTGCGCCACTCCCACAATTGTTTTTATGCTTAAACCCATTGTTGTGGCCACTGTGTCAATCCATCTCCTAGAGGGTCTGCCTCTTTTTCACTGACCTTTTATTCTACCAGGCATGTCTTTCTCCAGGGACTGATCCCTTCTAACAACTTGTCCAAAGTAGGTAAGACGCAGTCTTGCCATCTTTGCTTCCAAGGAGCACTCTGGTTGTACCTCTTCTGGAACAGATCTGTTTGTTCTTTTGGTGGTCCATGGTCCATTCAACATTCTTCTCCAGCACCAGAGTTCAAAGGCATCAATTCTTCTCCTTTCTTCTTTGTTCATTGTCCAGCTTTCACATATGGGTCAGTTTTTCTCCTCCCCAGACACCTTGCTTCCTCCAGGCTTGGGGCCTATACTTAGAATATCACCTTTTCCACTCTGTTTCTTTGGTCTCGTTCAGTAGTCCTTTTACTTCTTTCAAGACTCAACTCAAGACTGGTCTTCCCTAGAAAGCCCTTTTAACTGAAGTTTTGCTATTTATATACCACACATTGATATATACTACAAAGTGTCTATCTTTCTACTATTTTACTGGATTTTGCTGTTGTTTTAGTTTGGACAACTAAGAATTTTTAGCAGAACTGGAACTGCGCCTTTCTGCTTGTATATCTTTTTTTTTTTTTGGAATTTTGTTGTCATTAGATACTATTGACTCAGTTCCTACTCACAGGACTCGTATGCACAACAGAACAAAACACGCCCAGTCCTACACCACACTCTGAGTTGTTGCTGTGTTAGAGACACTATCTCAATCTATCTTGCTGAAGTTTTCCTCTTTTTCAGTGATCTTCTATTTTACCAAGTATGATGACCTTCTTTAGTGACTAGGCCCTCCCGATAACATGACCACAGTACGTGAGATGAAGTCTAATTGTCCTGGCTTGTAAGCAGCATTCTGATGGTATGTTTTCCAAGATAGGCTTGTTTCTTTCTCTAGCAGCCCATGGTATATTCCGTATTCGTTGCCAACTTCCCAATTCAAAGGCATCAATTCTTCTTTGGTCTTCCTTACTCACTGACCAGTTTTACATGCATATGAAGTGATTGAACGTGCCATGGCTTGAGTCAGGTATATGTTAGTCTTCAAAGTGACATCTTTGCTTTTTAACACTTTAAAGAGATCTTTTACAGCAGACTTACCCAGTGGAACATATCATTTGATTTCTTGACTGCTTGTTTCTATGGTTGTTGAAGTAAGATGAATTCTGTGACAACTTCAATTTTTTTTCTGTTTATCATGACGTGGACTTTGCTGAAAATCAGTGCAGAGTAAACAATGGGGCAGTTACATAAAATGAGAATTTCCTTCATGCCTCAATGCAAGATCCTCTGAGTGCTGACTTGGTAGTTCATTTCTGTTGCTGAAGTGGCCAGGCACTTTTCTGTTACTAACTTATGGTTGCTTTCTTAAAGGTTAGTGACTAACTGAAGGGCAAATACTTGCTAATGACATTGGATATTAAAACATATGTATGTGTATGTGAGGTGGTTAAGAGCTCGGCTGCTAACCAACAATTTGGGATTCTCATCTACCAGCCACTCTGTTTTGTTACCTTTGCCAAATATTCTGAATCAATTAAAAGTGCGGTATTGTTGAGAATGCTGCCAGAGGTGTGAAGGATACTGGAATTCTAGTACAGACTCACCTCTAACTATGTGCCCTTAGATAAGTCATTTGCTCTTTCTTCTGCTGTATCTTGGGGCTGGAACAATTCCTGCCTCATTATAGATATTTAATAAGTGTTTTGAATGAGTGACTAGTTAGTCTCCATTCTTCCTATGTTAAAGGAGACACTTGCACTAGCATGGTCTCTAAGAACTGTTTCCACCTCTAAAATCTAAAAACGACCTGCTTTTTGGCTGGGCAGAAAGCATCTATGCTACACAGATGCCTGTTGTTATTATGGAGGATGCTTTTGTCCCCACATGTGTTGTTTACACTTTTGTGTAGATTTTAATGTCCATCCTAACTTGCACATCTTTTCAGAACAACCAGAGGAAAAGTACGGATGGCACACTGAAGGATTCTTACAGGAGGCTTATAGCCTGTCTCCTCTGGCTGATTTGTGAAAGAATTTTTTGATTTAAAATAAAAGGAGGGAGAATTCCTGAGAGAAAACTCACATTCACTAATGTTCCTTCTGGAGTGAGTTATGAGAGGGAGTCCCAGATGGATTACAGACGAAGGTTAAACTTTGAGACACTAATTTATTGGAAAGGTAAAGGTTGTAAAAGAACAAAAAGTGCCCTGAATGTGACATCCATGTCCTTTTTGCCCCACGCTTTCCAGTAATTTAAGGACTTCTAAGGCACTGGGTTTGGTTTGGTTTAAGAGGAATATGTGCATCTGTGGAGGCAATGTCAACCAGATTTCTAAAGAAAATATTTCTTCCTTGAAAATATTTCAAATGATCTTCTAATTGGATTCTCCACTTAGACAAAAAAATATCAACTTTAAAGAAGGTACTTCATTTTCAAAAACAGGCAACCTAATAGTGCTGTTTGAGGATGATGGGATCAAAGTGGCCAGTGGTATTCTGGGAAGTATTATTGCGCACCGTTGATCCCTCAATATTTAATAGCATATTTCATCAATCTGAAGATGCCTGTTATTTTCACATTTCTAAAATTACCTTGTAATCAATGAAGGCTTACAGCTGCTGTGGCCCAGGAGAGCAATGCGTCCAGGGTGTTGTCACAGACAGTCATGATGGTCTGGTTCTCATTGCTGGTAGCATGGCTCAGCAGTCACAACCTCTCAGTATTTTAGTCACTATGCCAGTTAAGACCCTTCTGAGGAAGGAATATGTATCCTGATTCTTCTCTGAAAGACTTCCGTTGGCACTGTCTGGTAAGATCAAACAAAGTACCTCATCTAACCTACAAATAGGAGGCAGTGGCTTGAAAGAAAAGTTCTGAATACAGTAACAAAATACTCTTTTAAGAAATGTTGCATCATCAACATCTCAAGGATAGAGAACACAGAGGATAATATATGTAAATATTTATACACTTTCCAAATATAATTAATACCTACTTTTGTTTTTCCTCTCATCATCTCAAATCCTAGTACAAAAAGTCATGTATTCATAGAGCTCTCATTCATTGCTATTGTCTAAAAAGCTGGCAAAAGCTTGTGATCAAGTGAACTTTGGA
Source organism: Heterohyrax brucei (assembly GCA_028571685.1). Taxonomy (NCBI): domain Eukaryota; kingdom Metazoa; phylum Chordata; class Mammalia; order Hyracoidea; family Procaviidae; genus Heterohyrax; species Heterohyrax brucei. The sequence goes on from CM053152.1 coordinate 47,913,677, forward strand.
GAGCATACTTTTTGTTTAATCTTTACAGAACTCTTCAAGAATGTTTCTGTGAAAATTAGAGGTGGTGGAATGAATGCATTGGTTGCCTTGTTTAATGTTCTCTGTCCTTTGCAATATGACTTTGCATTATGAATTGGAGTCCACTTCTCTATCCCTTGAATTTGGGCTGGGCTTGTCACCTACTATGACCAAAGAAATGAGGCCACAATGCTGATGCTCCACTTTTGAGACTAGGGCTTGCGAGGCCTCATACACTTTTACCTTCTCTTAGAAGGTTGATGTCAATGTAAGTGCCCAGTTATCCTACCTAGGCCATCAGAGACTACCATACAACCAGCCTTCTTTCAAGCACATAGAACAAAGCCTAGCCTATTTTGGGAGAGCTAGCTTACCTCCCAACAGATAATTGAAGACAAATGAGTGTGCCCAGCAAAGAAGAGAAGGTTTGCCCCATTAGCCTGTAGCCCTGTGATCTATTTTTTTTAAAGCTTATTATTTTTAAGCCTTTGACATTAGTGTGATTTATTCCACAGCAATAGCTAACTGATACATGAGGGGCAGCATATGCTTCTGACATAAAATCAGGTCAGCCTGAAGTTCACATCAAGATGTTTTTCTGAATGTGTTTTGAATCTGTTGAATCCCACATATCCATCTATTTTTGCATTTCCCAGGAGCAGAAGAACTGAAATTCTGTATGACAGGCTGCTCTTGAGATATTTTCAACTTAGCTGGAACTAGGATTTGCCAGAAATGTCGTGAGACAGCTTGTTTAAGTGAGATTTCCTGCTCAGTTTCTTTTTTTAAAAGAGAGGAAGAAAAAGAAAAAAAAAAAAAAAAAAACTAATGATTTTTTGGATGGAGTTCATCTGAGCTGGACACATTTGGACATGCAGCTGAGGAGATCCGATGTGTAAGGCATCTTCAGGTTCTTCAGAAACTTTGGCAAAGTCTTAAACCACCAGAGAATTATAAAGGCTGAATGTTCTAAGCATGATTCTAAATTAATAATAGTGAGATCAAAAATTTCTACCACAAATCCATCTCCTCCTACTCATCATAAATGTTCTGTTTACAGATTGCTCTGTCTACATATGGTTGTCTCTTATTTAGCTGGATAGGATATTTCACTCTCCTGTTTGCTAATTACTGGTAGATTGTCTTCATTTCTTTTCAGACCTCACACTGAAGTGTGAGTTTTTGCCATCTTATGATTTGGTTAATATTTTACACTTCAATTTTCCAATTCAAACCAGGGAATCAGAGAATGGTATGAATAAAACTTAAGCTATAGGTGCACATTTAGAAAAAAGAAAGAGCAAAGGATGAATATGTATGAAACTTATTTAAAATGCCATATTTATGAGGAGAGGAAAAATATTGGAGCCTCTCTTCCCCTTTACATATTTTCAAAACACCACATGGGACTGAGTGGGACCAAGTGAAAAGTATAGAATTTGTTGAGTGTGGCGGGTGTCTTAGTATATTGGTAGAGTGACAAGTTGGCAACGTGAATCATCTGGCGCTGTGGGGAAGATGACAAATAGAGGCCCTTGGAATGGGGAAAGACAGGGGTTCTCTAAGGCATGGTTTGCACCCTGACATTGAGTGGGATGCTTGCCCTTTCTGTGTCAGTTTGTCCCATTCTAGAGGCCAAGATTGCAAAGGCCACAAGTTGCTCTTCAGTGGACCGGGGCTTGCACTGGCATCAGCAGCATCTGCATTGCTTCTCTTCCTGTTCACCGTGACAATAGGAGACAGCCCAATGGACAGTGACAGAAATGTCCTGTCGTTGGCAGTAGCCAGTGAATGGGAAAAATGTACCGGAAGAAATATTCGATTGAACACATTTGAATTCAGCCAACATTTATTTCACTCTCTGCATGCTAGGGTTGTCTTAAACTCTGTGTCATTAAAACAAGAAAGGGAAGACACAAGGGCTGCGCCTTCTGGATTCCACGTCTTGCTTCATGGTGTCCAAATTATAAAAACCAACACACGTACACAGGATTGACAACACATAGGGAAATCACATCAGAGGGCAAAATGGTAGACAATCAGACGATACTGGGAATCATAATCTAGCCAAGTTGACAGATATTTTGGGGGCACACAATTCAATCCATAAAAATGTACAAACAAACCCAAAGACATTTACACCCAAGTTGCTATTTTCTGACATGAGGAATGATGGATGTAACATCTTTTTTAAGAAAATGAAATATGATCTTTTTCCGTAAAATTTTTATTTTGATTCTCAATCCCGTGTCTCTTTTTCTCCCTCCATTTTTTTTTTGATAGCTTTTCTTTTGTATTTCCTTAATCTGAATGTTTTCTTTGCTTAATCCTTTGAACTTTTCCTCTCCTTTCTGGAAATGTTCACTAATTCACATAAAATCAAAGACCACTGTTTCTTAGTCTCTGTTTCCACTTTTGCTTTTCCTCCCATTGTTGGTCATATTCCTTGACATGTTCTGCCACCACTGCTGGCTCAGTATTCCCAAACCCAGGTTTATCTCCCTTCCCTTCTGTCCCTCAGTTGGCTATTTATTCTGACTTCTTGATTTCTACCAAAGATACTGTCATTTTCCAGTCTCTCAGAGCTGGAAGCTTAGCTTATTTTTAATTCCTCTCTGTTCTATCTTCCCTTGGCAACCGTAAAGTCTTGTCTAGTAAGCATTTTTGCATCCATAGTTTTCCCTCCAGGTATAGATTTCCTCATCTAGATTATCTCAACCAAAAATAAATCCAAAAGCTAATTGCAAAATTAAGCTGCTGCTTTCAGTAACTGAAGGCTTCCATGTATTTATTTATCCACTGATTTTGTCCAGTTTATGATTGGTTTGAATTACATGGTTGCTACTTTTTTACTCTCAATCATTAATAATCAAACATTTATCAGGACTAGTTTTACAATTGACAGTGATTGATATAATAAAAATAGACATAGGTTCTTCTTCGAAGGAATGAATTGATGAAATAAATCATAAATATGTAAAAGAAGTGCTTTTGAAGAGAAGTTACAGTAGCTTTGGATACACACAAAACAAAGAAATGAAATCTGTACTTCTGTCCCTCTCCCATCTTTGCTTCCACAAATATTTAAGTATCTACTACGTGTCCGACTACGGAGCTCTCGTAACACAGTGGTTAAGAGCTTAGTCTGCTAACCAAAAGGTTAGTAGTTTGAACTCACCAACCATTCCTTGGAAACCTCACGGGGCAGTTCTAGTCTCTCTTGCAGGGCTGCTATGAGTCAGAATCAACACAGTGGAAAAGGATATGTGCCAGACACTAATCTAGAAACTGGGTATATGGTATAAATAATTCAGACAGTGCCTCTGCCCTTGCTGTGGGGTGTCTAGTCAAGAGAAGAGCAATAAATACTCAACAGGTATGATACGTAATAATATTATTCCTGAAAGTGATAAATCCTCTGAGAACCAAATAATACAGGGTGTTGTATCAGAAAGTGCCTGGGGATGAAACTCAGCTAAGAAAGTCAGAGAAATCTTCTCTGAGAAGACATTATTTGAGTTGAGGCCTGAATGGGGAAAGGAGCTATCTATGTGGAAAGCTGGCGGCCGAGGGACAAAAGCTGGGCTGATTCCCAGAACAATGCCCCTGAGATAGATGTGAGCTTGATATGCTTGAGGAATTCCAGAAAAATTAGGGTCTGGAGGATGATAAATACAAACTGGCTTATATTGAATACCATGGGTCATAGGGTGATTGAGAGGAGGGGATCTGGGACAGCAGTTGTTTGGAAGAAGGCAAGTGTTTTAGAAGAAAAACTTATAACTGCCTTCTGTAGGGCCTTGCCTTGGTGCACAATCCTTTCTGACCACCTGGCTGCCATTGAGTTGACTGACTCATGGTGACCTCATGTGTGTCAGGGCAGAATCGTGCTCCACAAGGCTTTCAGTGGCTTCTGTTTCATAAGTAGATCACCAGGTCTTTCTTCTAAAGAGTCTCTGGGTGGACTGACATTTTCTGTCTTTCAGGTAACAGTTGAGCACATCAGCCATTTTCACCATCCAGGGACTCCACTTTTGATCACATAAACTGTAAAATAGGCCCTCCACACACCTTTCCTTGACCTCCACTGTGGCCATTTTTCTATGAAGTAGCATGGAAGCTAGTTATATAAGCAGGGAAAAGAATAAAGAATTTACTGGGGAAGGGAAAAGCTAAGTGAATCAACAACACTTTCCTAATTGGTTTCCAGAGGCATTTGTCTATGCGAGAATGAGATGTTTGATATTCTGGTTGAGCAAGTTCTTGATTCCAGGTCATCAATTATGATAATAGAACAAATCAGAAAGTTTCCAGCAAACAGGAATTCTTCATTTCCTGGCTCCTACTCAAGTTTATTGATTAGACCATTTGATAAGACTATAAATTTTATATAGAAAAGCAAAAAAAAAAGAAAGCAGTTGGCTATATCCCTTGCTCTTTCCAAATCTCAAACATGGTTTGAGGTACCTTGGGCAATTTGCATCATTCATCCTACCCTTTCCTCTCCCTGTGGACAAATGCAGGTGTGTCATGGGTAAGATTGTCTTCCTCTTCTTAAAGGGAAGAATGGACTGCCATATACCAGTTGCTGATAAGTCAATTCTGACTCATAGTTACTCTACAGGACAGAGTAGAATTGCTCTGTTTCCGAGGAGTGGCTGATGGATTCAAACTGTCTACCTTTTAATAAGCAGCCATAGATCCAGACTGCCACACACATAGTCTAAATCCAAAGAGCCTTCTCCATTTATCTTTTAAAATGCTAATCACTAGAACCCTTGTCTTACAGTTGCAAAACATAGGTTTCTTCTTAACTAGATTTATGCTCCATGGAGAAGAGAGATGGTCCCTGCTGTATAACTCCTTCCTCTTTCTAAACAGGTTCATATTAAAACATAGTGAGACTATGAAGCAGCCAATTTACAGAAGATCTGAGTCCAAAGACCTGAATTCAAGGCCCAGCTCTTCCTGTCACTAGCTGTATGACTTGGTGAATTCCTCAATCTGTATGAACCAAAGTTTTCACCTCTGTAAGGCTAATCCTCATATGAGATTTAAATGAACTAAAGTATGTGCCATAGCTTTGCTAATGTTAAAGCACTGGATAAATGTTAGAAGTTGTCAATAGATTAGTACAGATTGATTTTTAGGATCAATTTCACCATCATTTTGGAAGGTATTGGAATTTTTAAAGGATTTTATACAGCAAAGTCCCATGGCATTAGGATAAATTTAGAATAAACAGAATAACCTTTAACAATTATTTACTATTTACTAGGGAAGCTTGGAAACCCTGGTGGTGTAGTGGTTAAAAGCTATGGCTGCTAACTGAATGGTTGACAGTTCAAATCTACCAGGTACTCTTTGGAAATGATAGAGCAGTTCTATCCTGTCCTGCAGGGTCACCAAGAGTGAGAATCGACTCAGTGGCAGTAGGTTTTGGGAGAAGGTGTTAAATGTTTTACATATAGCCTCAATTCATCCTCACAATAATCCTATGAAATAGTTACACTCAAAATACAGTGGGAGTTCAAGGTCACATAACTAGCAGAAATTTTCAAAGATTAAGTGCTTAGATATTCCTGTGACCATACTGCAGCCAGTGCTGGTTTCCAGTAGGAAGCCAGGATTGCAAGATTTGAGAAATTAAAACTCAAGATCTGAGAAATTAAAACTCAAAATCTGAGAAATTAAAACTACCTATTGAAGATGATGGCAGGTGGAAAAACGTGCTCAGCTAAGAGGAAAAACAAGCTGAAAACTAAGCTCCTATTCTTCCTACTTCGGCCCAGTTTTCTCCTAGAAATCTCTCTTCAATGTTTATGGCTAACACATGTTCTCACTCACTGAAATACATTCCAGTTTGAGCTAGCTCTCCTTCAAGAATGTCTTATCTTTCCCACTAATTCTAAGACCTGCTGGAGAAGCCCTTTCCTTTAAATGTAAGAAGCAAATTGTATCAACTGCTTTGTCACTGCTTTGTCTAAAAACTCTCCAGGGATAGAAACCTTGTCTTGAAGTCATCTCTGCAAAAAAATGCTCCAAGTCTTACTCAAGCTGTGGAGTCCAAGTCAAGTCCAAGTTCCTTATGTAGCCTGATATGAAGATTCCTGATCACATGTTTATATTTTCCTTCTCTAAATCTCTCCTCTATCTTAAATCAGTACTTTTAGCTTCATGGTTTTAATTATTGGATGTAACTGTGTTTTATGTTACACGTGATAATTTCAGATTCTTTAAAGTAAAGGACTAATATTGGCTTTCTTTGCATTCATTGCAGTGTCTAGCTCAGGGTTTGGGAAAAAGTGTTCATTTTCCAGTAAATTATGATGAATGACTTGCATGCATACATGCATGAATGAATGAATTTCTCTCTTTAAGACTGCATAGCAACATGGCATTTTTAATTTCTCCCAGGCATTTTAGTTAGCTTAGTGACTTTTTATTGGATAATTACTGAACAAGTGATTTCTCTACTTCTCAACCACCATTTAAAAAGTCAAATTTAGAGAGCAGAATGACTATCTCTTTGCAGAAACCTCTCTTTTTCTCAAGGAAACCCAGGCTCTTAGCTTCTTCCACCTGTGCTTGAGAATCTGCCCTGAGAATCACTAATAAAAATGATCGAAAGATGCCTTGAAAATACAAAGTGCTATACAAATGCTAAAAGAGGCAATAATAAGACAGTAATAATAATTGTTTGCTGATAATGTCACTTTAAGCCCTAGGGAAACATTTTGCAGGGGCAAAGCAGAATGGGTCCTGTGTTTGTCCCTAGGCCATGCATTGCTCTGAATCACACCATTCTCCTTCCATTGGAACACCATTATTTGCAACGGTCATGAAATAGTACTAGAATGTAAAATTATTGTCATCATCAATATTATAGAAAGTGATGTGCTGCCGAGTAATCATTTCCTGATAATTGCCGGGGTTACCTCACTCCAGCTGATCATTTAGAAAATAAATGGATTTAGGAGGCAGTGCACAAGAACTAAGGAACCCTAGTGGCACGTAGTTAAAGCCCTCACTTATTAACGAAGTTTGTTTCAGCCCACTGTCAGCTCATGGGAGAGAGATGTGGCAGCCTGCTTCTGTAAAGATTTATTGCCTTGGAAACTTCGTGGAAGCAGTTGCACTCTGTCCTCTATCCTCCCCATGAGTCAGAATCGACTCAGTGGCAGTGGGTTTGTGTTTCTATGGCCTGACATAAGAACTACTTAGCAGCTCCTGTTGGTCACAGCTCAGCCCCTGGAGCATCTACAGCACCCAATCCAGTCTTGTTGAGCCCTAGGCCAAGTTCTATGAGGAAACTGACTCAGTGTGAACTCAAAGGTTTGTGTGTCTAAATGGCAGGTTTGGCGAGGTTTTAGGGGAGTCACATTGCCCTAAAATGCTAAGATATTTTAAATAAAATGAAAGATATTTTATATTTTGCCTGTTATAATGCCTGACACCTTTATATAATATCTTTGGCTCAAGTCATTGTCTTTAGGAAGATCTTCAATATGTACATAGTTTTCCATGAAAGGCAACAAATGGGAACACTGAGCCATCAGCATGTATCTCTCTCTGTGGTGAGAAAGATGAAATAAGGGACAGAGAGGATGAGACTCAGGGCCAGGTGCAGTGGGAGATTTGCACCCAGAGCCAGGTAAGCTTGGAGATTCTCATGATCATCTTTGCTGCCATATGGGGTGAACTTTCTGAGACTAAAAACAGAGCTAAGAGACAGAAACAAAGAAGGATGAAGACCACACCAGAGATGGAGGCCGCACCCTAGACTCTTTTAGGTCTCTACCCAAACATAACCTTCCCTCATCATCCCGTATAAACAGATTCTCTTCTTCCATATGTCCCGGCTCTACTTGTCCCCATAGCATTTATCACCATCTGTCACGCTAGGAACGAGCCCTGGTAATGCAGGAATTTAGAGAATTGTCTGTTTTCTTCACTGCTGTTTCATCAGCATCTAGAACATCTTCTGTCCCAAACTGGGTCCTCAGCCAGTATTTGTGAACTAAGCCATAGATGTGACTAAAGTAGTTTCCTCTCTTGGATTTCCCAGCCTCTTTTCTACACATTCAGCCTCATTATGAATTTTCAGTCCTTCAAACTACAGCCCTCAAAACAAGGTCCATGTATCAACTAATAAGGAACCCCTAGTTAACCAACAGGCCCAGCCCACAGCCTCAGTCACATGGCTGGTAGAGCCCGGGTGGAACCAAATCTCATAGACCCTCAGACTACTGGTCTTCTAGATCACAGGGTTGTTCTAGGCATGATCTATTTTCATCCTGGCAGCTCAGCCTGAGGGACTTTGAAAGAGAGTTTTCTTACAGCAGCTGGCAGATTGGACAGCTGTAATGAGGAAAGTGTTCAAAAAGTGGATGTAGGTGTCTGGAAATAACTTTGTTCTTGGCACGGGGTCAGAATGTGATGCTTTCAACTGCAGATTTTTCCTGTGATTTCCATTTGTGCAAGCTGGCTTAATTAATTCGCTCTTTCACCAGGACCGACCATCTTTATGGGGCCACTTTATGACTTAGTGCTCATTCTCCAAGGTTTGGAAACACAAAACAATCCATAGATCCTTCGGGCTGGGCAGTAAAACTTTATAAAACCTCTCTGGAGGCAGCGAAGGATGCAGTCACACTCCACCCTTGCTGAGGCTGGGGCTGTGAGCAAATAGATTATTCCATATACATTTGAAATAAAATATATGACTAAGCTAAATTTTAGTTGTGGATATTGATTTTATTGACTAAAGCCTCCTCCTTACAAACTCCTTGGTTTGTCTAACAGAAATGTTATCATTTGACCACAGTAGACATTAATGAGACGTCGGGGTCCATGCATAGAATGAATAAAGGAAGTTGGAGATCTTTTTTTTTCTTGAGAAGGGGCTGGCAGAATTAAGACATCAGCATAGTTTCTTGTGTCGCTGGGCATATTCTTTCTCCAGTTCCCCCATTCCCTCAGACTCTTCATTCCCCTCTCAGCACAAGCTCCCAGATTCCACATTCATACTAAGCTGTAAATGACCAAAATCAACTAAAACCACAAGCACTTAAAAGGAGATTTACACTTTGGTCATAGAAGACAGCTGGATCCATTTCCATAGGGGCATCGGAGCAGCAGTGACCAATTGCTGCTTGATTCAAGTGATGCACATTAAGCACTTAGGCTTCAAGATGCCATTAGCACAATCTGAAGCCGCGGGAGGGCATTGTTAATGTGGGAGCCCTGAGGGGGGCAGGCAGTGCCAGTGGGCTGAGAGGACAGGGTGCATTGGGAAAAAAGGCACCGCGTGATGGGATGTCAGATGTACAGGGTGGGAGATCCTGACCTGCCAAATCGCAGGGAGAACCAGTCTGCCCTCCTGGCAGAGGCTTCCCTGGGCATGTACACGACCCAGCACACAGCTGCGTCTCCTCATGCTTCCCCATCTCTGGTGATTTGACTCTTGACCCAACTTAACCTCTTTCAGACACACCATTGATCATGTTAACATGTGTCCCGGTGCCTACTCCTTGGCGGCGGCGTCTTCCGTCTTCCGGGCATCCGATACCTTTCCCCACTGTTTTAATTGCCGCAACTAGTACCATTTTTTTCTAAACCATGTAATCAGTTGGAGCCCTGGCGGTGCAAGGATTACGAGTTACGGCTCCTAATCAAAGGTCAGCAATCTGAATCCACCAGCTGCTCTTTGGAAACTCTCTGGGGCAGTTCTACTCTGTCCTATAGGGTTACTAGGAGTCAGAATCGGTGGACACCAACTAGCTTGCTTTTTTTTCCCCCCAATACTAGTAGCCACCAAATTGATTCTGACTCATGGTGATGCCATGTGAGTTAGAACAGAACTGGGCTCCATAATTTTTAATGACTGATTTTCAGCAGTATCACCAGGCTTTCTCAGGCAGCTCTGGGTGGACTCAAACCTCCAACCTTCCCATTATCAGCCCAGCTCATTAACTGTACTACCCATGGAATTTTAAAACCCGAAACACTTTAAATCTCTACATCTGTCTCCATCAGTCTCTCTAGGTACTTAACCTCTCTAACTTTCAATCCCTTTATCCGAAAAATGGAAGTACTACCAGATAAAGCACACAGTACATGATTTTGAAAGAATGAAATGATTTAATACAAGTAAATGAGGTAAGTCTTCCCACACTGCCTTGGCTCTGTTTGAAGTAAGTGCTCAACAACTGATGGCTTCTAACAAGTGGGATGATGTTCATGGTAGCAGTGCCCCTGTAGGCACAAGAAAAATTCTGTCCCTCTCCCTACTTTATAAGGTGTCCCGGCCCGCGGGACAAATCAACGAAGGGACGAAGGGGAGCCTGTGAAAGTGGAGCAAGAAAACGCGGAGAAATGGAGGCAAGACAAGATTCTGATCAAGCCTCAAGGTTTTATTGTTAAAATGAGGTATATTTATAGCAGCGGGAATAGAGGGAGGGATCAAGTGACGTAGGGATGGAGTGACATTTGGAGTGAGGTAGCTGTCGGCTGGGGATTGGATATACATAGGACTAAGGCAGTGACATCAGGCAGGAAGTTTTTCGCGCGCGCGGGCCTTTTGAATTTCGCGGGCGCGGGCTTTCTCAAACTTGGCGCGCGCGGGCTTTTTCAACCCTACAAGCTTCCTATATGTCGGGGCCTGGGGGCTCACCCATGGCTCCCGACAATAAGGAGCCCTGATATAGCAAGGGTTAAGCACTTGCTTGGTAGTTTGAAATGACCTAGGGTTCGTGGGAAACACCAGGTGATCTGTTCCTGTAAAGATTACATTCTGAAAACTCTATGGGGCAGTTCTATGTGGTCACATTGAGTTGCTCTGAGTTGAAATCAATTCAATGGCTCCTAACTAAATGAATTCTTATCATAAGCCTCCTCCTTTTTAACCACCGTCTTCCATCCAAAGCAAGGAAAGGTTGCTAAGTGGATCAGAACCCAGGACATCCATGGTGTCAGATTTTGTTTTTATTTATTTATTCATGCTAAGAGTCTGATTTTTTTTTTTTCTCCTTTCAAGTATTTAACTTTTTGTTCTTGGTTAGGATGTTGTCCCTCTGGGAAAGCAAGACATGGCTCTCCATTTCTTTTCCACCTTCTCCAGGTAAAGCTTGAATAGATAATACAGGTCAAGCTCTGCTCTGTAAACCTGGCTACTTGGTGTTTATCTGTCCGTGCAAACATTTCTGAGCCTTCTAGTTCTCAGCTTTGGGACTAGAAATGAGAGTTCTAGGAAAACCCATTTAAGTTTCATGACTAAGCAGCAAGCATCCATTCACCTGTCTGCTGTTCTAGCCAGGTTAGACAGACTTGTACTGGGGTGTCAGGTATCTCTCACTTATTAATAGGTTGTCATCAAGTAGACTCCAACTCATTGTGACCACATATGTGTCAGAGTAGAACTGCACTTCTTAACATTCTCAGTGGCTGAGTTTTTAAAAGTAGACCATCAGGCCTTTCTTTTGAGCCACCTCTGGTTGGATTCAAACTGCCAACATTTTTAGTTAGCAGCCAAGCTCATTAACTGTTTGCACTACTCCAGGATTCCCAGCTATTAATAAACTAGTAATTTTAGGTATATTGTTCAATTATTCCTTGTATGTCTAGCTCCCCTGATCTAAGGTAGAATTCTTGTTGACTATTTTTTTTGAGACGCCACTCAAAACTTTACACTTATCCTGTCACTCTTATTCTTAACGTCTTCTGTCACCATCCCCTCTACAGTTTCTCTACCAGCCATACAGAGCCTTCCCTTACCTAAAACAGCAAAACTCCTTGCTTTGCATTTTAAACTTCACTTTAGTGACTGGTGACAATAAGTTAGAGAAGCAATGATCCAAACGATAAACAATGAGAATGTGAGGATGGAGAGGAGACAAAGAATTAAGAGGTGGCAGGGGATAAAATGAAGAGGACACAGAGAAAGGGTACATGAGAGACAAGGTTCTGGGTTCCAGGATTGGGTGGTGGATCTGTTTGTCACACAGGAAATCCAGATGGTGTCCACATTTGGAGCCATTAAGCATACTGTGAGTTGGAATTGAATCTACGGCAGTGGGTTTGGTTTTTGGAAACATACTAGACATATAATGACACTAACTGTAGTTCAAGTTTGGGTCAAAGTACTAAAAAAATTCTTCTGCTAGTCCCCTAATGCCCCAAGTACCATATTACCCCATCTTAACTATGACAAATATACATATTTTACAACCTGTACAGTCATCTGACTGAATTAAAATTTCTGATCTAATATATAATTCCTAGTGATGACTGTTACTTTGATGAACCAATGTAATTCTTGTGTTAGTAACCGGTAACAGCCAGTACTAGTTTTTACTATCCTCTTGGTGTTTTCAGACAACATACATTCAATCATAAAATTTACTTTTAGTCACTGGATTTTCTAGTCCCTATTAAAATGATGATGAACCTGCAAATGCCTCTTCCTGAATATGTGTGCTCGTGTGATTATATGTAAATATTTGCATATATGCTGATATACACACACAACCTTTTTTCTAGCACTGCGCCACTGCAGCAGGAAAATGTCAACTATATTTTTAATGTAGGGCAAGTCATGTTGTGTCTTCTCATACGCATCATTGCCTTTGTGCTCACTGAGTTGGGAAGCAAATCTGTTTCTCTTTTTGTTTCTGAAGAGTAGTTCTGAATAATAGCCAAGCCAAGTGCCATCGAGTCGGAAATGGTCACACTGATAATCTACTTCTAATTAGATATTCAGTGTTCTTAACTTTCTTGGCAAATGTACTCTGTAGATAATTTAAATATAATGTGTAATCTGATTAAGTCTGATATATTTATATTTTCTTTTAATTTATTAAGCAACAATTGATTTCTTTGTTGGTCAATATCAGCACTTATTAAGTTGAAGTTATTATGTATCAGTCAAGTGCAATCTTCCAAAATAAGGCATTTAAAACACTTCAGCGATAGGTGTGTCCACATTTACATGCTGGAGCTTCATTTTATTGGTCACATATTTAAGTGGAATGCATGCTCAGCCTCACAAGCCAGAAACATTTATTCAATCTGTTCTCGACATTCGCAGGTTGCCCTTACTCAATATGAATGATTTCTGCCTGTAAAGAATGTTTCATGGTGTGAACCAAACATACTTACTAAAGCTGTCTTTTGGAGACCTGCACCTGTATCAAACATTATGTGCCCCCAATGTGCTGTCAGTTGAAAAATCTGCACAGGAATCTCCAGCCAAAATTAACTTCCCTTTGGCTGATAGTCACATTGTCTCAAATTGTTAGAGATTTATGTACATGGGAAGCCTCTTAAGATTATCTGATGGAAGTTTCCAGTTGGTGCTAGAATTCTTTCTAGAGTGTTACCACCACAGATCCATTTATGAGAAAGTAATTACATATATTTGTACTGATTGTGTCCCTTACAATTTCTATGCATTGGTGGTGTTTGTATAGGCCAGAATTTGATATTTTCTATATGATTACTCTTCAGACATTTAAATGGTCATTAAAATTTCCTACTGCCATATAATCTCACCTTTAGAGCTCCAGTTCTTGCAGTTTATTTCCCTTAGGGTTGTCTTTCAAAAAATGTCTAAGACTCATTGGATCATCTTTCCTTGAAATGTATAATGTCACAACAAATTTAAGAATGTTACTCTGGAGACAGATATCCTCCTAATGCTGTGTAACCATTGCATGGCGGGAATGGTAGCAAGAGGCTATGGAAATGCTGTTCTAGCCAGGTTATAATAATTCAGCAGCCTCTACTGAAGATCTGAACAACATGACAACATATGAGGAAGAGGAATATGAAAAGTCCCCCAAATATGGTAGATCACGAACTATTGGGGTCTGTGAAACTACCCATGTAGATAATGAAACAAGTCACTGCTTTAAGTATTTTTTGATGATGGAATATACATGCTTCAGCACTACGGAAATGAGAAACAAAGATAGAATATGATGTCCTCTTGTGCAGGAATTTGTCAGTCCTACCTTAAACTATGCATGTTCAAAAAAATTTATTTGTCTTGTATTGACGTCATGGATTGAATTGTGTCCACCCAAATATATATGTAGTAATTTGGCTGGGCCAGGATTCCCTGTATTCTGTGACTGCCGTTTGTTTTGTGAGTTTCTGATGCTGTAAACCCTAATTTCTGCCAGTGGCTAATAAATAAATTGATTATGTTAAAAGAGGATTAGGGTGGGACTGCAACACACTTGTTAAGGGAGTTTCCCTGGAGTGTGGCTTTTACCACCCTTTTTTTAATTTTAATTTTTATTGTGATTGAGTGAAAGTGTACAATCTGGTTTAAGTTCACATGGCTGCCTACGTACAGCTCCTACTGCTCTCCTTGCCTGGTGACAGCACACTCCTCCTTTCTGTTCCATATAAGTCATATCCTTCTAACAATCCCCTGTCCCCTCTTCTCCACCCTCTCCGCTCTCCTCTAGTAAGAGGCCAGTAGGAAGACATCCTACGGATGCATAGAATCATAAAGTGCACACATGATATGGTTACTCCCTGTCGACAAGTCCAATCCATTCCTGTCCGAGGAGTTGACCTCGATAATGATTTATGATCAGGGGCAGGATCGGGTCTAGAGACCACGCTCCTAGGGTTACCCTCATGCTTTTGGACCATCAATTGTGGTCTTTTAGTGGCGTTGTCAGGGTGTACCCCTTTTTATTCTTGTATTGCCACTGGGACTCAACTGTGTGAGCCCCATCACTGCTGTCACTGAAGGTGGCCGGGCATCATCTGGTTCTTCTGGTCACATGTTGATGTCGTCACCCACTTACATTGTTCTTTCTGTCTTCTGGGTTCTCTTTCCTATGTCAGTTTTGTTCTTGGTGATCATCTGTTTCTGCTGAGTTGGAACCATTTGATGTACCTTAGATGGCAGCTTCCTAGCTTTTAAGACCCCAGATGCCACTCACCAAAATGGGGTGGAGAAGATTCCCTTAGCAATAGGCTCGTTATGTCAGTTGGCCACAATGTCCCCTGAGAGCATGGTCCCAGGATCCCCACCCCTGCTACTCTGTCCTTGCCACATATTAGGTTAAGATTGGAAGAGTTTTCAAATTATGTTGAAGTCCAGTTAAATTGATCTTTCTTTTTTTAAATTTTCTTATTATGATTGAATGAAAATGTACATTCCCATATAAATTCACATACTCACCTATATGTAGCTCCCACTGTACTTCCTGCCCAGTGACAGCACACCCCTCTTCTCTACTTCATACGTGTCTTATCCTCCCAACAGTCTCCTATCCCCTCCTCACCACCCACTCCCCTTCCTCAAGCAAGAGGTCAGCAGGATGACATCCTACTGATGCATAGAAGTATAGGATTCCTGCAAGATAGAGTCACTCTGTGTCACCAGGTCTAATCCAGTGTTGTCCGAAAAGTTGACCTTCATTATGATTTATGGACAGGGGCAGCATCAGGGCCAGTGGCCATGCTCTCAGGGGAACCCTGCATCCCCTGGACCATCAATTGTGGTCTTTTATTGGAGAAAATTGATCTTCTTTCTAATGTGCGCTGTCACTGATTTCATCCAATTAAATTTCTATCAACTATCTAATCTGCAACCAACCCTCTCCCACCCTCCCTCCCCTTGTAGCTGTCAAACAGTCTTTTCTTCTGTACATGAGTCTGTTTTCAAGTCCTTAGAGTAGGAGTATCACACAATATTTTTCCTTGTAGTGCTGACTAATTTCACTCAACATAATGTCTTCCAATTGAAACCATGTTATGAGGTGCTTCCTGAAACCATCATTGTTCCTTATCATTGCATAGTGTTCCATTGAGTATACATACCATAGTTTATTTATCCATTTATCTACTGTTGGGCATCTGGGTTGATTCCATCTTTTTGCTATTGTTGCAGCACCCTTTATCTTTTCATCCTATGGAAGGTAAAATGAAGCAAGCAGAAAATGGGTAACTCATACCATCAAGAATGCAGCACTGGCAGAAGAGTACATCCTTCAGACCTGAGGTTCCTGCACCAAGGCGCTCCCTGACCAAGGACTGATGCAACACAAAGACTTTCCTTCAGAGTTGACAGAGGGAAGCCCCTTCCCCTGGAGAGGACACCCTAAATGCAGGCTTGTCACCTGCTGGGATTATGTAAGAATAAAACTTTCTTTGTTAAAGCCATCCACTTCGTGGTATTTCTGTTAGAGCATCACTAGATGACCAAAACAATTGGTAAGCTTAGGAAATTATACCATGATAGAACATTGCAATGTGACCCACCACTGCTCCTCTTTTGCTACTAGTTTAGCACTAAGCTGTAAAGGTGGTCTATGAGTAACACAGACAACCAAAAAGCAGTGTGGACAATTCAAGGTAGGAAAAATTCTGTATTGCAAACTCATGTCTTGCTGAGGGTAGATGAGAACAAAAGGTGGCAGCAGGACCTTGGAAACATTGCCACCACTACCAGTATCGTTGCCAGCATCACCACCACCACCATTGTTCTTTCATAACTTCCCACCGTCCCACTCTGTCTTCAAATATTACTTCACACTTGCCTTCTGCTGTGGAGAAACTCTCTACCAATGCCCAGTGCTACTAAGTCCAAGCCATCCTATTCTTTTGCTAAAATTCTATCCCCTCTTTAACATCCAGTTTACAACCATCACCCTCTCCAACACAAGGGTTCTCTCACTCATGAAGTTTGTTTATATCATTTCAATGTCATGCATAATATATTTCCAAGAATTGATGCTATTTCTATAAATAGCTTAGTCCTTTATTGGATTGTGAGTGCTCCTAGCTCTGAGAACATTGCTGCTGGACAGAGCAATAGTTTAATAAAACCCACAGGCTCTCCCAAGGGCTGTACTTGCTTGAATCTAAGGGGGACTTAGATGTAAACACATCGTTCAAGTCTGAGGAATCTCTAAGGAGAGAAATCACCACAGAGTTCAAAGATGTCAGGCACAGAAAGATGAACTATTTGAAAAATATGTGTGGATGTTTGTGAGGCAGGCATAGTGATGGGGTGGAAGACATGGAATTGATTGCAACATAGTATCCTATTCATCTTTACTGATTAGTGTACATGGGGAATGCCAAAGGAACTATGCCAAGGAAGGGGACTCTGTTGGAGGTCAGAGGTCCTACATGAGCAGATGGTGAAAAAGTTAGTGAAATCTAAGTTATTCATAGACTGGTGAGCAATTTATACCTTTAGATTAGTGAGACCTATTTATAACTATTTATTTATACCTACTATGGACTAAGGAAAACACGATGGTGTAGTGGTTAAGCGCTATGTCTGCTAACCGAAAGGAAGGAGTTCAAATCCACCAGGCACTCCTTGAAAACCCTTTGGAGCAGTTCCACTCTGTCCTATAGGGTTGCTATGAGTTAGAATCAATTTGACAGCAATCTGATAGGGTTTTGGTTACTATGAACTAAAGACACTTACGTTTCTTTTTTTTTTTTCTGACATTACAAAAGCTTTGCAAGATAGAGATTATTATTTGGGTTTTATAGACAAAGAAACTGTAGAGGATCAGTAAACCTAATCACTATGACTAAGGTCACACACTTAGGAGGATATGTGGTTATGTGCCAGCTCAGAGTTTACATTTCTTTTCACCCTCACCACTCTGCTATGCTTTGGAAACACTTAATCAAGATTTTATAAATGGTTAAAAAATGAGGATCAAGCTAAGAGTTTGGGGTGGGGCACTAACTGTGGCTTCTATATATTCCTTTAGGACAGGCTCTAACTTTGTTTCAATGTTCCTAATTTGCAGCAGTAAGGTTCATTGCATTTCAAGGCAGTTTGGTTAAATACGTCTACAACCCTATCAATGGCATTAGGCAGATCTGATGAAGAAAAACAGCGTTTTAAATACAGATTGTATCGTTTTAGAGGGGAGTAAGACAACTGTTATTTATTAACAAGACTAGGCCAAGCTTCTTGCTCCTTCCTCTCTATAACAGGGAGAAAATTATTCAAGGCCACATGATTCAGGGTACATCATGGGGACAATATTCTTATTATTCCATATTTAAAAGCAATAATTTCAGGAGACTTAACATCATGGATTTTCTAATATGATAAAATTAAATAAAAAAACATTCTAAATGCAGCTGATAGAATCCCTTTATGTGCAATTAGCAAATATTAAATAGAAACTTTAATATTAGCATTATTCTTTATGCCCCAGTGAATGGGATATTATTTAAATTGATATGACATAAGAGGATATAAATAATTCCTAAGTGTAGATTTAAACTAGAATTTGAGCTGGAGTTTGAAATCACTAAGTAGT
The DNA here is from genome assembly GCA_028571685.1 of Heterohyrax brucei. NCBI lineage: Eukaryota > Metazoa > Chordata > Mammalia > Hyracoidea > Procaviidae > Heterohyrax > Heterohyrax brucei. The sequence goes on from CM053152.1 coordinate 47,932,015, forward strand.
ATCAATTCCCTATTTCCCAGTGTATCATTTATTACCAAGCTGATGATTTTTTCAAAGAGATTAAATTAGCATTAGGGCAATGATAAACATTATAAATAAATACAAAAATTGCTATTCTGAAAATCCAGTTGAAAAGAAAGTAAATGAATTGGTGTGATATCAAATTCCATCTTCCCTAGAAGAGCTCATATACAGTTCCAAGCATAAGTAATCTCTATAACTTCTTATGCAATCAAAAATGAAATATATTAAAACCTGAAAGTATAATTTCATTATCTCCTATGCTAGATACGCAAACTAAGATTCAGAAATAGCAGAGGCATGAGAAGAATTCTGATTAACTTCCTACCACTAGTTGGTCAAGGCAGGGGAAAAGCTGGCTCCGATGAAGTATCATAGTTGTTTTCTGGGCCTGTGGGCATCCTTTGGCTTGTCTGGGGGAGAAGAATTAAAGCTGACAATGGTGAACCCTCTCTTTCCCAGATAACTCTTCTCCAGGGTGTGAATGAACTTCACAGTATACAGCATAGGCAGCAATAAGCAGATGGTGAAACTACACTTTTTCTAGAATAAATTGTGCCATGGAGTGGTTTCTGGAGAGCTAAACAGCCGGTAGGTGTCCGCATTGTTTTGTATTGAAGACGCTTTGCAGGACAGTAACAGGGTGAGGCTCCACTGAGTCATAAGTAGTGATAAAATTAACACTTCAGGTGCTATGATAAGACCATGTTGATTTCAGGCCTAGATATAAGAAAAAGCCACTGACCTGATGGTTTTTAAAGGTTGCCTAGGAAAAAACTCAGATCTAGAATATCTACTGAGGTACCACAATTCTCAGAATGTCCACTATTAAAAATTCTTAATATTCATGGCATTATCCTTTTCTAATAGGTTGAATTATGTCTCCCCAAAATATATGTCAACTTGGCTAGGCTACGATGCCAAGTATTGTGTGACTATCCACCATGTTTTGATCCTGTGTAATTTTCTGATGTATTGTCAATCCTATCACATTAATGAAACAGAACAGAAACTACAGGTTAAATCATATCTTGAGTCAATATCTTTCGAGATATAAAAGACAGAATCAAGCAGGGATGAGAGGGAGCTCATTACAACCAAGCAAGAAAGTCAGGAGTAAAGCATGTCCTTGGAACCCAGGGTCCCTGTACCAAGAAGCTCTTAGACTGGAGGAAGACTAATGACAAGTACTCTCCCCACCGAGCTGACAGAGAGAGAAAGTATTTCCCTGGAGAAGATGCCCAGGCTTTGGACATTCTTAGCTTCTTAGAATGTGAGAGAATAAATGTATGTTTGTTAAAGCAACTCTCTTATAGTATTTCTGTTATAGCAGCACTAGATAACTAAGACAAAATTTGGTATTTAAATAGTGGATGCTGAACTAAAAGATACCTAAAATGTGGAAGTGGTTTTGAAACTGCATGGATAGAGACTGCAAGAGTTTTAGGATAATCAAGAACAGAAGTCTAGATTGCTTGAAAGAGACTGTTAGTGGAATTATGGGCATCAAAGGCAATTCTGGTGAGAGCTTAGAAGGAAATGAGGAAAGCTATGACACTAGAGATGGAAAGAAGCAGAAGCAGAGAAACAGCAGTAGCAGAACTAGAAGGCTAGTGTGACACAGCACGTGAGCCTACTTATAGAGTGAGAGAGTTGAGTGCTTTTGTGGAGGAGGTTTCCTGGTGGGGGGGTTGTCTTTGGGCACCTACCAGTGGAGCTAGGCTTGCTGATCTACGGAGTAAGAGAGCTGAGTGCCTTCTGGTTGAGGATTACTGACAGAATAGGGGTCTTCCAAGCACTTTTTGGTAGAACTAAAGAGCCCCGTATTACTTGCCTGAGCAGGACAGAGGCCAGGTAGAGGCCAGGCTGTCCCAAGAGGCATGAGGGGCCAAGGGGCCAAGGGACCAAGAAGCAGAAGGTAAAGAAACAAGGTCTCATAGAGTAAGGCTTCAATCTTTAGGATCTTGAAGGTGGGGCCACATTCTCCTAGGTTTCAAGGAGTCAGATCTTCACAAACTAGATAGACTGGATCACTGTCCAAAACAAAGGGAGTAGGACTGCTATGCCCTAGGATCAAAAGAATGGGTCCTGCCTGGACCAAGGGGGTAGGATCACCACTCAGATGGACTTGGAGAATGGGGCTGCCCAAAAGTAAAGTAGCTTCAGAGTTGCTATCCAATTTGTCCTAGAAGGTGTAGCTGAGCCTCGGGTGAACAGGCCTCCAGAATCCAGATTTTGTCTAATACCCAGTGTCTGTAGGGCAGAGCCATTACCCAAAGAGTGTTAGAGAACAGAGGATTATGTACAAGTACTGAGAGATAATTTAATGCGTTCTTCTGACGTGCTTTGGGCCCGTTGTCCCTTCTTTCCCTCTAGTTTCTCACACTTGTAGCAGAAATGTCTACCTTGCATCTGTTCCATCAATGTACTTTGGAAGCAGATAGCTTGTATTCTGGACTTCCCAGATTAAGAAGAATTTTGCACCAGGAGATTTTGGATGTCGATATGACTTAATACGTTTCAGATGATACCATTGGGTGAAATTGTTTTACATGTGGCAAGAATATAAATTTTGCGGGGCCAAATGGTGGAATGTCGTGGATTGAATTGTACCCCCTCAAAATGTGTGTCAGCTTGGCTAGGCCACTATTTCCAGTAGTTTGTTTGTCCACCGTTTTGTGATCTGATGTGATTATCCTAGGTGTTGTAAATCCTAATCTCTATAATGTTAATGAGGCAGGATTAGAGGTAGTTATGTTAACAAGGTAGGACTCAATCTACAGTACTAGGCTTCACCTTGAATCAATCTCTTTTTCCATATAAAAGAGAGACTTGAGCAGACAGCAGAGGGACTTCATTACTATCAAGAAGAAAAACCAGGAGTAGACCATGTCATCTGGACTCAGAGTCCCTATGCTGACAAACTATTAGACCAGGGGAGGATTGATGATAAGGACTTTCCCCTAGAGCCAACAGAGAAAGTCTTTTCCTTGATTTAGGACTTTCACTCTCCTAGAATGTGAAAGAACAAATTTCTGTTTGTGAAATCCACCCACTGACAGTTTTTTTGTTATAGACACACTAGTTAACTAAGACCCATATCTAGGAAGGAGCCCTGCTGGTACAGTGCTTAAACAAATGGCTGCTGACAGAAAGACTGGTGATTCAAACCCACCAGCCACTCCACAGAAGGTGGATGTGGCAGTTGGCATCTATAAATCTTACAGCCTTGGGAGCCCTGGGGAGCAGTTCTGCTTTATCCTGTAGGGTCACTGAAAGTGTGAATTAACTCTACGACAATGATTTTTTGTTTTGTTGTTACTGCTTTGTTTTGTTATTCTTTCAAGACTTCCCTTCTTGAAAGCAAATACCATGGAAGAGTTTTATATATATGTATCTGTTAATATTATATATACATGTGGTCTTTCAATGAAGTTTGAGAACTTAATTGTTCTAAGTACTACACAGTTTGTTGCTCAATATCACTATGGTCACCTTCGAAGTATTCCTCTTGGGCAGCTATGTGCTGATACCAGTACCTAGCCCACCCTTCAAAGCAGTTTTAGAACTCTTTTTGAAATGGCCATTGGGCACTGTGGCAAAGTGACAAGTTCATGAACTTAAATATATAGTTGTCTGTGAGTTTTTGGCCAGTGAACAAATAACTGTTTTGGAACACCCTCCGTACTCACCTGATCTGGTGCCAAACAAAATTTTCTTTACCCCAACATAAATGAAACATTGAAAGAAAGACATTCTGATGACCTTCAAGATAATATGACATTCAACGGGTAATATGAAAACAGCTCTGATGGCCATTCCAGAACAGCAGTTCCAAAATTGCTTTGAAGGGTGGACTAGGCACTGGCACAGGTGCGTAGCTTCCCAGGGGCAGTACTTTGAAGGTGACCATAGTGATATTCATCAGCGAGTTATGTAGCACCTGTTCTAGGATGAGTTCTCAAACTTAATTGGGAGTCCTCCTATATAGAAAAAAGGAAGACTAGTATACAGGTATCATAAAACTTCAGCTTATGACTTGATGCCCTGTGAAGAGATGGTAGGTGAAAGTACACATGGGGAGAGGCAACGAGTGGCAAAGCCAAATTACCTCTCTTAAAAAGATAGCCACTAATAATGTCAAAATATTATAGACTGTTATGTCTTCATTTATGATGTTTTTAAATTAGAATGTATTATTCAGAACATGGAGAAATATATTAAGAGATATGGGGGAAGGAATTTAAAATTCATTGTTTCTAGAAAGCAGGAGTTGGGGAAGACAGGTGGAAAGGATTAAGAACTGCTATTTGTCCCTACTGTTATTTGCATTTTTAAAGTAGGTGCATAGATTCCTTTAATAAAATGAAAATAGCTAAAATGTAATTTATCTCCAGACATGAGGTCAACTTTGCACATGTCTCAGTTAGAAAGAGTTTACCAGAAACCAGGAAAATAACCGTGGTTCATTTGGGTTTCGTTTGCAATTGTTGACAGTCCTGAGTGTCTCTTCCTGTGGGTAAGGTCCACCTGATCCCTGAGCTAATGTAGAGGGATGCATGTTTGCTCGAGCACAATTGGAGCACACTCTCACTCTGAGGTCTTGGGGCTTAGACACATTGGCTAGATTCACTTGTGCCCGTGAGAGTTGCGTCGATGCCTGTCAGAACCTGATCTGCTCCTTCTAGGACCTGCAGGGCTAAGTGGTTAAAGCTCTCCCTCTGCCTGTCTCCTTCCACACATGTATGGACTTAGCATTTCTATCTGGATGCACTCTAGTGCCTATGGGTCAGTCTCCACCTTGGTCATTAGAGACATGCTTTTACCTTCAGACCATTTGGAAACTGATTGTTATACAGCTTTGTACAAATTTCTCTCCCCTGATGACAGAACTGGCTGCAGGACTTCTCTTTACTGCCAACACTTCCACTACAGGCCAACAGATTCCCCAACCCTATTTCCCAGCCATCACACTACTAATGTAATCCCTCACAACCTGGGTCCCGAAGGCTAAGCCTGCCACCTAACTCATTGTCAAGGCCCCAAGCACTGGGCTCTGCACTGTTGTTGTCTTCCACATCAGATTTCTCAGCCACTATCCAATCTGGTTTTGGATGGCTTTATCTCTTTAACCAGCTGATCGATGAAGAAGCATCCACAGTGCCTCCAAATGATGCCTGGTTGAGGAGTGATAAACATCAGTCAGAAGAGTTATGTCATTAGTGCTTCCTTCTTTCTTTAAAATACAGATACTCCTGAGAAGGTAAACAAACAATCACGTGCTCTCAGTGTGGGACAATAAAATGAATTATGTAAACAGGAGGTAACCAAGGGGCACCTGGTCTGAGAAAGATGGCAGAAAAGTCTTTGCAAATTTTAGTATTTTCACCATGCTGCCCAGTATAACTATAAAACTGTATTTCTTTTTCTTTTTTTAATTTTCTACCAGCTCATATGGTGGAATCCTACTATAGGCTCCAGGCCTCCCATTTAACCTCAAAAATGAAGAGAAAGCAATTCAGTAGGTGGTTAAGAATACGTCACAGGCACAAACTCAGCTTAAGGCATTATGAATTTTCTGTGGAGAAAATGCATTTATTCATTCTGCTCTAAGTCAAGATGGCTGAAACCCATTATCTCCAACTTTGAAAAAAAATTCCCTTTTGGGATGTGAATAGCCTGTGAAATATTTCAGTCAGAAATGAAATTTTTTGGAAGAAGTGAGGGTCCAGTTGAAACTGATGGCATAGAGTTTAGACTTACAATCATGAAGGCTTTCTCTGAGCCTTCTAGATAGAAAGGGGCATATGGAGTTAATGGGTGATATTATTCTAATTACATTGTATAGCATAAGAGGGCCAATCTATTTCTGTAGAATAATAGAGCTAGGATGAGATTCGACAGCATCTGTCACAATAAATGCAAATATATAGAGAACTGACAATGAGCCATGATCTCATAAGTGATTCTATTTTCCATCTGAATAATGACAATGCTGTCTTTCAAGCTCACATGACAGATTTCTTAGAAGACTCTCAGGGGTCTGCACTGGAAGCCCTTGCTAAATGCATGGGCAAGGGTGAATATATTCAGACTTGAAGTTTTCTAAGGCTCTTTAGATTCCCAGAGAATTTTCTAGAAATTTTTTAGTTTAATTCTCAAAACATCCACTCTTGCAAGCATTTATCGTTTACTTTCCATGTGCCCTTTTCTGTGCTAGCAGCTTTACAGAAATTTGGAAAACATGATTTCTACTCTAGAGAAGGTTACAGTCTTGTTGGAGGAGACATAGGTAAAGCTGATCATCAGTCTCAGTGTAAGTGCAGGTATTACGTGATATACTGTACTTTTGACAGTACACAGTATATACTAAGACATGGAATGAAGTGGCTCAGCTAGTAGTTCGCAAAAGAGAGAGGACTTGAACTGTGTTGCATGAGATGGAAAGGTATCAGAGGCATAGCTAACAGAGCCATGAGAGACTTGAATACAATCACCCTTGGAGAAAGAGCACTGCAGAGGCGGCAGCATGGGAAGCCCACTAAGAGTGACTACTGGAGCGGCTGCTGCTGCTGCTGCCTGTTACCGTCAAGTTAACTCCAACCCATGGCAATGCCATGTAAAACAGAACAGAATGTTCCCCGGTCCCCAGTCATCCTCAAGGTTGTCAGCATGTTTGATTCCATCACTGTGCCGTTGTGCCAGTCCATCCCATTGGGAATCTTCCTGTCCTCATTGGCTTCACCACACAGCGCGTCCTCTTCTTCACCAAACAGGATTTCCTCCTCCAGTAATACATCCTTCATGATGACAAAGCAAGTCAGTTGGACAATGTTCAGTTGTGAACGACAAGGTTTTCTTCGGCTTGTTTCAGACACAGATCACCAGACCTTTCTTCATAGCGTCTCTTAGCCTACAAGCTCCACTGAAGCCTGTCCCCTTAGGTGATGCTGATGGTATTTGAAGTATTAGTGGCATAGCTTCCACTATCACAGCAACATGAAAGCCATCACGGTATGACAAACTGACAGCGTGACTAGCCATGACATGCAAATTAGCCTATCCTTTGGCCCTAGGGTCACCATGAGTTGGATCCGACTAGACAGCACTTGGCTTGCCTTTGGCTCCATTTCTTATCCAAGACCTTCACCCCATCCTCCAGCCTCTTCCATGACTGCCATTGGAACGTGACCAGGGCAGTCCCTCTATGCCCAGGCAGTAGGCAGCAGTCTACTCCTCCCATCACATTGCAGATGAATAAAGGGGTGAGGCAGGAGACTGGCCAAACTTATTTACCTTGCAGTACCTCTTTGTTTCTCTAGAAGGAAGAGAACTTGGGGGCAAAGTGGATCTTGGTGGTACTCAATACATTGACATTGTGTGTTGAATAGTCCAGGGGTTTATATCTTTATTCTAAGCTGGTGAAATGTTAATTAGCCCCTTCCCTGCCCTGCCCTCATAAGGTCACAACTGTTCACCTAGGTCACTTCTTTTCTACTTTGTATTTTATTCTTTCTTTTGTTTCTGTAAAAATTTCAAGCAGATTTCAACAGCACCTCCCACCCTCTAAAACAATTGTTTCTTTCTGTCTCTAAATAAACAGGCCTTTTTGTTTGTTTAGTTTTACACTTATTTATAATAATACTGATAATAAAAATAGCTCTCATTTTGTGGCTCTACCACGTGCTGAGCAATAAGGTGAGCATATCATATGCACTATCTTATTTAGTCCTGTTCTGAACCTGTGGGAGGATGCTATTATAACTGTTCAGAAGAGGTGAGTACCTTTTTTTAAGATCAAATGGGTAGTAAATGGGAGTTTGCAGATCCCTGAAGTGCAAACGAATGTTCTTTTGCCACTTGGCATATTCACAGGGAAACAAACATAGCAACACTGGGCAATTTAAAATGTTCAAGGGACTATCTAAAACACTGAAGGCAGGTAGCTACTCCCAATAAGATTGTCATGTAGTACACATATTCATAGTTTTGATGGGATTTGAAGACCTCCTCATGGCCCAGAGAATGTATTACTTTTGTGTGAAGTCACTGAAAGTGTAACTCAGTTCACCCCCCAGTCTGATTTGTTTGCTCCCTGCCATCTTTCAATCCAGCTCAAGAAAATCTTGCCTAGCTGAATAGACAAAATGACCATTTTCTACTTGTCTGCAGTGGGGTGGGATGGATTCAAGTTTAAACCAACAGCAGCACCCCAAATTAGTGGGGAACTAGGGGAGGTCCAGCTTGCTAGGCTCACTGAGGTGAGGAGCTTTGAGGTCTGCTCCTGGATTTGGGGGTGCTTCTGAGGAAGAAGACAACAAGACTGATGCTACCTGCATAGGAAGCTAGATCAGGTTTTGCAGATTCTGTCAGGAGATAGGCATCTGCTGTGATTGCTGCTGGTTTAAGAAGCCAAGTCTGCTTATTTTCTCTGGGAACGTCTATGCCTTTCCTCAGCGTGAGCCTTGGAGTATCCCTAAGCCCAGATAAGCTTCTTGGGTCCTACCCCTGGCTAATCCTGTGGGAAAAGGTGGCACTCTCGCATCAGGGTCTCAGAATTAACCGCAGAGCTCTGGACTGTCCAGTGGACACCTCATATATGTGGTATTGTTCATTCTGGCCCCAAAGTCAGTTTTTCCTTTGCTGACCTATTTCCTTCAGTCTGAAGCATATTCACCAGCTTGCTTTTTTAAGGCATATGGGAATCTTATGTCAGTGTTCCAAAATTATATACTTACTTCAGATCTTCCACGGTCTGTTAATAGATGTTACATAAGAAGAAAGTTCTGTCAGTAAACATGTTTGGTTTTAACCAAAGTTAAAACATGGAGAGGGAGGATCAACACTAACTTCATTATGATCCTTACTTCTGAAGAGGGAGGGAGGAGAATGGTTGGAGGATTCACTTGTACCTGGAACATTTTTCCTTTTACCTAAAGAAATGAAAAAAAAAAACTTATGCAATGAAGAGTAAGGTAAAATGGCAGTTTGTATTTATTCTGAGTGGTGGTGTGTGTGTGAGTGTTGGTTCTCTCTCTCTCTCTATATATGTATACATATGTATATGCATATATGTTGCTGTTATTAAATGCTGTCAAGTTTGCTTTCAACTCATAGTGATCCTACGTACAACAGAATGAAACATTCCCTGTTCCGTGCCATCCTCACAATCTTTGCTATGCCTATATACATATTTTTATATGTATGTGACTATACATACACATTTTGTATGTATATTCAATAGGCTTGAATGTTTCATAATTAAAACTTGCTAAACCTGTTTGAACTTTTTTTTCCTGCAGAACTTTTAATCATGTTGACTTGCATTAAGAATCTTTAAGTACTTGGTAATTTCTAATGATTTAACAAAGTCTCTTCAGGGAGCAGCATCCTTCAGGACTCTCATTCTCTGGAACACACTTTAGGACACATCACTTCAGGAGACACTGGTCTTTCTCATCTAGTTTTCTAATGCCTCCTTCTAAAACCATAGCTCGCCCCAGAGGTGCAAACCTGGAAACCATCATCTCAGAAGACTCTGCACTTACCTGTTAGTTAAGTTCCTATAGGCTTAGCATATTCCCCTTCTCCTTCTTCAAGGGAGTCTCTGTTTCTCTCTCTCTGTCTTTAGAACTCCCACTCAGAGCCTAATTGCTTTCTGAGCACACTTAGTTTTATAAAAGACTAATATCAGAGATGATATGATTGGCATGTCCAAGACTTACTGAATAATCTGTTCCTCCATTTGTTCCTTATTTCTAGATAATCTTTACGTACCTGTTCAATTTGAGATTGTCCCACCCCCACTGACCCTTTTGTTTAGGGAAGATGTTTAAAATCTCAAAAGTTTTAAACATATAGAATCTGTGATCAACTCTATCTTCTACAATGGAAGTAGAAAATTGTGTTCTAGAAGTTCTTTTCAGTTGACTTTCTGTATATTGAAATTATATTAGTCATCAGGCATGAGCTCTATAGACTGCTTTGGCTTCCTTAGGGGGGATAAAAAAGAATGGTTTTCCTGAAGGTAAGAGTTCTGACATATAATCTGAGAAATAACATACTAAAATGACTTCTAATTCTGTGCAAGTTGAAGACAACAGTCTGGTAAGAAGGAATGTGAAAGGTACTGGGAAAAACAGGGCCTCAGAACCTAGACTGGATTTTGCCTCTAACTTGCTACGTGATTTTAGGTAATTCACTGTATTTCTTTGGCCTTGGTATTATATCAAATGAGAGAAAATGTTAAGACTTGAAAAGGTCTGTCTTAGCTATCTAGTGCTGCTATAACAAAAATATCACAAGTGGATGACTTTAACAAGGGGAAAGTTGTTCTCTCCCAGTCTACTCATTGTCTTCCAGTTAATTCGAACTCACAGGGACACTATCGGACACAGTAGACCTGCCCCATAGGGATTTCAAGGAGTACCTGGAGGATTCAAACTGTAGATTTTTTTGTTAGCAGCTGTAGCCCGCAGCCGCTATGCCGCCACAATTTCCTCTCACAGTCTGGGAGACGAGAAGTCTGAACTCGCAGCACCAGCTCCAGGGAAAAGCTTTCTGTCTCTGTCAGCTCTGGGAAATGTCCTTGTCATCAATCTTCCCCTGGTGGAGGATATTCTCTGCATAGGGACCCAGGGTCTAAAGAACAGACTGTTTCCAGTTCTTCTTTCTTGGTGGTATGAGATCCTCACGTTTTTCATTTCTCTTTTTCATATGTCAAAAGAGATTGGCTCAAGACAAAACCCAGTCTCATAGATTGAGTCCTGCCTTATCAGTGTAACTGCCACTATTCCCATCCCATCAATAACATAGAAATAGAAATTACAATATATAGGCAAATCACATCAGATGGTAAAATGGTGGATAATCACACAATACTGGGATCATGGCTCAATTAAGTTGACAGATATTTTGAGGACATAATTTAATATGTAACAAGGTCTAAAATGTTAATGAACAAAATGAGACACATGTACACTCTTACAATTTTTTGAGACTATTCAGTTGGATAGCTGTTGACTTAAGTTATGGTACTGGTTATTTCCATACAAAAATAGAAGAATCTCTGTACTGTTTGCTAGAGAACTTATGCAGTAAAGTTTACATCTATGCTGGGAAATGTGGATTCCAGGCAAAGAGGTCAGTTCAAATCATTCACCAAGTTAGTTAAATCCCTCCTTCTCATTTCTCCAAATTCACTTAGGTTTGCTGGACAAAACTAATTCTTTTCACTACCAGTGGGTGCCTAGATGTGCCTAGTCAGATATGAATGGCATCAGCTTTTGTATGGAATTTATGAGAGCATGTCAGGGATGAGATGCAGAGAAGTTAGGAAGCTGTGTGCCCGCATTCTTCCTCTATCCATTGCATCTGATATAACTGATTTGTGAATTGTGGTTGCAATATCAAGCAGTAGTCAATGCTGAAACATTGTTGAAACTATTCCTTAGGGCAGACAGCAATTAGTTCCCAAGTAGATGGGCTCCATTAGCTTAGGCTATAATAGGTCCCAAAGGAGAAAGACCACAGGATGTAAACTCCCATCTCCCTTTAGATTAAAATGCGTATTTTACTAAACATAGATTATGTCCATCCCTAATCTAACTATTATTGTTGGTAAGTCACAGTTGAGTCAAGTCTGACTCATGGTGATGCCATATGTTACAAAGTAGAACTACTCTATAGGATTTTTATTTGTTTATACTGTAATCATAAAGGGCACAGATTGCTAGGGCTTTTCTTCTGAGGTGCCATTGGTGGGTTTGAACTGCCAGCATTTAGGTTATCAGTGCGAATTCGTTGTACCACCTGGGAACAGTGGAGGGAAAAATAAGGAACAGCCTCCATCCTTACCCTCAGTTTACTTTAAGTCAGAATAAGGAGAGCAGTTTATGCAATATCAACTAAAACATGTACACCAATATACAAGCAAAGACAAGGCAATATTGCTTAGACAAGTGCTTTAACAGGACAGGGAAGGAACACTTACCTGTGATACCGTGCAGTCACTGAAGTTTTAGTAGAAGTAGAGGAGAGGAAATGACATCTGAAGGGGAGCCTTGGATGAAACGGGAAAGAGAATAGCCATTTCAATAGTAACGGAATCATGTAGTTGAACATTACCCTTGGTAACTGCAAAACTTGAGTAAATGATGTGTGTATATAGTGTGTGTCAACTCGATTCCAGAAAAAGTGAGCTATTCAAATTACCCTACCACTTCAGGGAAGTACACAGATGGTTCTGAAGGAAAGTTGCCCACTTCACAGTCCCAGTTGTCTACGTTGGCTCATGACTGCTTTTCTGTGATCCTTGTGGATACAGAGTGGAAGTCAGGAAATACATGAGTAGCCTGGACTAATCTGGGATATGTTCAGAAATTTGGCTTTTAGCATAAACTGACATGTTTAGCTTTAACTGCCTCATACCAAGCCAGAAAAAGAAAGCTTTTAGAGCATCTTTATTGGTTAGTCCCTATTCCATTACGTCTGGCATGCTTTTCTATCTCTACCTCAAGCCTGAACCACGCAGCTAGAGTAGGAATTAACAAATTGTGGCCCACAGGCTGAATCCTAACTCATTTTTATAAATATTGTTTAATTGGATCACATTTATTCTCATTTGTTCATGTACTGTCTATGTCTGTTTTTGTGCTATGACAGAGAGTTGAGCTATTGTGACAGAAACTGTGTGGCCCAATGCAAGACCCATAGGATGCTACTGGGTGCTGTAAGTTTCTAAATCAGCAGAGACATGATAGCTAACATTTATGGAGTACTCCTGTGCCATGGACAGCTCTGGAACCTGCATATATAATTTCTTATTCTTTGTTGTCGTTAGTTACTATTGAGTTGGCTCTGACTTGTAGTGACCTCAGGTGTAACAGAACAAAACATTGCCCGGTCTTGTGCCATTCTCTTAACTGTTGAATGTTTGATTCTGTTGTTATAGCTACGGAGTCAGTTCATCTCATGTAGACCTTCACTTGTTTTCACCGACCCTCTACTTTGCCAAAGGTGATGTACTTTTCTGGCAAGTGATCTTTCCTGATGATTCGTTTGAAGTTAGCAAGACAGAGTCTCAACATGATTCTCTCTAAGCAGTATTCTGGGTCTATTCAGCAGTGTTTATTTTTGCCATTTTACTTATGAGAAAGGAGTACCTAGGTGGCACAAGTAGTTAAGCACTAGGCCACTAACAAAAAGGCTTGCACCTTGAATCCAGCTAGAGAAACCTCAGAAGAAAGGCCGGGAGATATACTTTTTGAAGGTCACAGCCATGAAACCCCATGGAGGGCAGTTTCACTCTGAAACACATGGGATTGCTACTCACTGGAATCAACTCAATGACAACTGATTGGTTGGTTGGTTAAATATGACAAATTGACTCTGAAATTTTAAGCAACCCATCTAAAATCACATCTTTAGCATGAACTGAAATCCTGTTCTCCTGAATTCCAGAATCTGCCTTAATCATAGCATGCTATGTTGCTTCAGTGACTACACTGAACTATTTATGTAGGGAGAACAGCAAGGCTTGAGAATTTTAGGTAAAATTTTTATTTCAGAGTTTTAATGTTTCTTTTGGTGGCATAGTAGTTAAGTGCTACCTCTGCTAATCAGAAGGTTGGCAGTTCAAATCTACCAGGTGCTGCTTGGAAACTCTATGGGGCAGTTCTACTCTGTCCCATAGGGTCCCTGTGAGTCAGAATAGACTTGACTGAAATAAGTTTTTTATGTTGTTATTTAGAACTAAGAAATTTCAACAACTTAATGCTTATTAAACAATACTTTTACTATATCGGATCTGACTCGACGGCACTTGGCTGGCTTGGCTTTATTATATCAAGATCTTTTATAACTAGGAAAAATAAACCCTCCGATCTACTTAGAGAAATGTTTCCTAAGAGCTTCACCTTCTGATGGTTGTCCTTGATCTTTCTTATTCTCTTTCTCTTTCAGATGCCACACAATTAAAACTAATCTCTCGTATGCCATGTTATGTTGTTGTTGTTAGGTTCCACTGAGTCATAACAACCGTATGTACAGTGGAAAAAACAGTGCCTGGTCTTGCCCCATTCCACAATCTTTGGCATGCTGGAGTCCATTTTTGCAGCCACTGTGTCAATACATCTTGTTGAGGGTCTTCCTCTTTTTCACTGACCCTCTACTTTACCAAGCATGATGTCTTTCTCCAGGAACTGATCTCTCCGGACAGCATGTCCAAAGTATGTGAGATGTACTCTCACCATCTTTACTTTTAAGGAACATTCTAGTCATATTTCTTCCAGGACAGACCGATTCATTCCTTCGGTAGCCTATGGGATATTCAATATTCTTCTCTGATACTACAACTGAAAGGCATCAATTCTTCTTCTGTCTTCCTTATTGTTCGGCTTTCACATGCATATGAAGCAATTGAAAATAGCACAGCTTGGGTCAGGCACAACCTTATCTTCAAGCTGATGTCTTTGTTTTTGAACACTTGAATGAGGTTTTTTGTGGCAGATTTTCCCAGTACAGTGGGTCTTTTGAGTTCTTGGATGCTGCTTCCATGGGTGTTGACTGTAAATCCAAGTAAAAGGAAACCCTTGAAAACCTATATCTTATCTGTTTATCATAATATTGCTGATAGTTCTTGTTGTGAGAATTTTTATTTTCTTTATGTTGAAGTGTAATCCATACTGAAGGCTGTGGTCTTTGATCTTCACCAGCAAATGTTTCAAGTCCTCTTCACTTTCAGCAAGCAAGGTTTGTCATCTGCATCACACACGTTGTTAATGAGTCTTCCACCAATCCTTATGCCCTGTTCTTCTTCATAAAGTCCAGCTTCTCATGTTATTTGCTCAGAATACAGACTCAAGAAAGATACAACCCTGACACACAGCTTTTCTAACTTTAAACTATACGGTATCCCCCTGTTTTGTTGGAATCACTACCTCTTGGATACCCTATTAAGCAGAACAAAGAAATTGCTTACAACTGTGGACAAACCTTTTAAGCCATTGTACATCAGCTTCTTCATTTGTAACATGATAAAAAATGGTAGATATAGTATCCCCTACCTCAAAGTTATCATGAAGACTAAGTAAAGCCACAAGGAGAAAGTATCTGAGAGTTATTATGTATGATACAAATATATGAATATGTTCATATGCCATTTACAAATATAAAAAGGAAATTTATGTATTGACAAATACCATGTAAAATAAAATAAGAAAGAGGGTAAAAGGAGAGAAAAAAGCTAATAAGATTGAGAGGTTATAGGAGAATGAATCAACTTGGAGTCCTCCTGGATAGATTTACATTAAAGGTGAACTTTAGGAAGGATAGTGATATAGTGATAGGTCAAGAATCAGGTAAAGGAAATACACACTGGCCTCAGGCCCACTTGGGCTTGGGAAGTCAATTCTAGGCTCTTCCATGAGTTTAGAATTCCATTTGGGCAGGCATGTTACTGTCGATTTGATATAGCACTAAACTCAACGAAGAGTCCTAGGACTTGGGACATTGCGTATCACACAATTTTTCAAAATATATCAGGACTTGACAAAATTTTTTCAATTATTTTGCCTTTTATCAATCTCCTTTTCTATGCTATAAAACCAAAAACCAAACTCTTTGCTACTGAGTTGCTTCTGACCCACATCAAATTACTAGAACTGCCCCAGAGTTTCCAAGGTACACCTCGTAGACTAGAAACATCGGCCTCTTGGTTTAGCAACCTTTGCATTTAACCTCTTTGCAACCGGGGTTTCCTGCCATCGTGCTCACAACTGGTAAGGAATCTCCCTTTTGTTAGTATTATCTGCTCCAAGACGAAGAGTTAGTTGGCCTCAGCTGAAACTTATTTCGGAGGAAGCTATCCAGTTCCTTTATTTCAGTCTTCTGGCCTGGTATCTCATTTGATGCTTTCTTTCTACAACACCCCAATCTCAGCTCAACTTTGCCTTCCATTTCCCTCTCAGGGAGTTTATGCCTCACCTGGACTGTTGTTCTCAATGTGTCTGTTGTTATAGAGCACTGGTTCTTGTTTATTAAACCAGGTTCCTTGAGCATCTCTATCAACAATACCACTTTCACTTTGTCTGAGTTATTGTATGTGCACTTAAAGACAGCAAAAATGTTTGTTCTCAACAGTTTTAGAATGCCAAAGCTGTTCCGTGCAGACTATGTTCCTTCAAATCATTCTGAATCAGTGAGATTTCACTATATTACCTTGAGTTTCTCTTCTGCCAGGGTACTCACCAATATTTCAATCCCATTTAGGGAAGCATTCAGAATCTTTTGAGTATCAGAAGTTTAATAAAACTAAATAAATTATATTATTTTTCATAGTTTACCTTATAGCCTTTATGTTAACCACCCTAAAATGTCCACATACATGTTGAAAAACAAGGACTTACTTAAAATCAAAGCTGCTTGGATTCCAGATGGTGCAAAGTGTATCTTAATCTATCTTGAGCAAGTCCCCTAATTCTGCAAGAACAAATGGTAGAATGTTATTAAAATGTTAATTAGTTAAATTTAGTCCCCAAAGTATAAAGAAAACAAAATTGCACCTACATGATTTTATTTTTACTAATGGGGAAAGAAATTCTGATATATAAAGAAATTAGGTTACTTCAGAGAAAGAAAAAATGTATCATGAGAGTTTTAGATTAAAATATCCTGTGGTGTAAAGTAAGTATGATTGAGTCTACTGGGATATATATTTCCAATGTATTATATGAGGATATTTTCAAATAAGCTATTTTTATCTTTTATTTTATTTTTATTTTTATTCAGCTGGAAATTCGAGTGATTGAGATGCCAGAGCTATTGAATTTGTGTCATTTCTTCGATTTTTCCCCTGTTTTTCCATATGTTGGTATTTAAAAGGTCCTCAGAAGTCCCTGGAGCCCTCAGATCATTCTCTGTAAAAAGAAAACACCTTTTCTGATTTTCTCCAGAGAAAGGGACATCTTTCTAATTTAAACATCTTGGGTACAAATCTTAAGACGTGATTGTGTAACTTCAGAAAGTTAATAAAAAAAGATAAACATTATGATCTAACAAAACTTACTATTTGAGAGCCTTGAGAGTACATCAGCTTGCTGATAACTCAGGCTTTCTTCTAATCATTGTGATACTACTGAATAAATAGCTTTTATGCTTATAATTGGTTTTACTGCTTCATTTTAACCAAATACTCGTACCTGGTGTAGTTAAAAGGAAAGAAATAAATAGCAAAATTAATGTACTAAGTGGTATCATACAGTTGCTTAAAACACTTTGATAACAGGGAGCTAGTGAAAGTTTCTGAGTTGAGGTATAGGTTATCAGATTTATGAAAGATGAGTATGGGCAATTCACATATTGCATAGGGTGCCTGTGTTAACTAGCTTGTATAGACTGTAGCAGCTGGCCTCTCAGAGCTGCTGCTTTCCGTCAGGAAATGTCTTCCCACACTACTCAGACTTCACTATATTACATAGTACTTACTATTGTTTCATATAAAATGATGCTCTTGGACCACCCTAGTACCTTACTGAGGACTCAATACCCTGTCTGACTTATAAAAGTCAAAAGAAAATGGAAAAAAAAAATCATCGACAGATACCCTAAGCCAGTGTACCTCATTAGGGGAGTCATCTTACAGTAACTGGCCAGTGATAGACTCAGTTGACTGGGATGGGCAACAGTTGTTGACAATAAATTTTGGTCCATCAATTAGGGGTGGTTCTTAAACTATAGATAAATAAACAGATTTCATTTGTTGTGAGTTCTATGAGCACAAGAATGAATGAAGCACATTCAGCTATCTTTAGGTATTAACCGAGAGACGATGACTGCAACGCAGTATCGCTTTTATTCTTTTTATTATATTCACAATTGTTAAGCTGAATTTAGGACAACTTAGGAAACATATACTGGGATTTGGCCATCACATAGAAAAAACAATCCTTCTTCTACAGAGTGTTGGACTTTGGGGAAGAAAAAAGCGAATAAAAAAAGAAAAAGAATCTCTAAATATTTCTTTCTTTGTTTTTCGGCCCTATGTATCACATGCAAAAAAAGTCTACACATGAAAGATTGGTCAGTTTATTATATGCTGAACAATAAACTGAGTGAATCAATTTTACTATTTCTTTGGAGATCCTAAGAGAAGGGTACCTTCCACCTCTTGGGAGTGACGGTACTCCGTCAAACATAGCTTTGCAGAATGTGTGCTAACCAAGGAAACAGATATGGCTGTTCATCAAATAGACAGTAAATCTTGGAAAGGTGGATAGAAGAAGCAAATTCTGAGAAGGAATTTAAAAAAGGAAGACAGATTTGTCCCTATTTGTAGACAGAGTAAGTTGAACAGATGGTTGCTTCTGGAGTGTGAATTTAGGCAGGCCTTACTGCCCCAAAATACCTCTTATTCTGGCCAATCATTTCACCAGAAACTCTTATCACCAGGAACTTCTAAGTTGAGGCACTGGTCGCCATCATTAAACTCAAAGACATTTCCTCCTTTATTTCTAAGAATACTCCAGTTTTGTTCAGACATGGAGTAAAGAATATTACAGTTTAAGGTAGGTATATCCAGCAGCAACTTGATAGCTTCACATATTATCTGATGGTGGCCAGACAGATGCAAGGACGATAGTGCTGGAGGGTAGTTCCTGTCTGATAAGGGAGAAGAATCTAAGAGACATTCTGCTCAACTTCTGCCTTTGTAGAAGACATTGAGAGAAAATGGTATCTGAAACTGCTTCATCTATCTTGCAGCCAGGAAGGGAAGATCAAGGGACCAACAGAAATCCTGACTCAATGTCTTGACCTCAATATAGCAGTTAATTCCTGGGCTTTCTTTTAGGTGAGAAAATAAATCTGCATTTGTTTAAGTCACGATAATTGATTATTCTGTTAGGCTTCTTAATGGATACACCTACTATTAAACTCACTGCTAAAGCCTAACTAT
Organism: Heterohyrax brucei; assembly: GCA_028571685.1. Taxonomy (NCBI): domain Eukaryota; kingdom Metazoa; phylum Chordata; class Mammalia; order Hyracoidea; family Procaviidae; genus Heterohyrax; species Heterohyrax brucei. Next base: position 47,950,988 of record CM053152.1, read on the forward strand.
TATGACTCTTTGAATCTCTCTCCAGTTGAAAGTAGGTGTGAGTGTGTTTGAATGACCTCGCCCTCTTGTGACGCCTCCAGCATTTGTAGTCTTACAGTTATTGTTTTTGTTGTGTCTTGCATTATCTTTTCATACATGTAAAGGTGTAAGGATACAAGGCATAGAATATCCCCAAAGCATAAGTTCTTTTGAGGTTAGATAAATTTGGTAGATAAGTAACAATCTGTAGATTAGACATTCCCCCTAGGAAATGTTGTACAAAAGAGAATTTTAAGACTTATCTTCAGTTAACTCCAGTTTTAATATCATGAAGGCTTAAAATATAACTATGTTCTGCAAACTCACAATTCCATGGCCAAAGCAAAACTGTGAACCCCACTGTTGCTCCCGTCAAAGTCCTCTGAATCATCTCTTGCTAATAAAAGGAGTTTTACATTTTCAGAAATGTGACAACTATGCTTTAAAAGGGTTAAAAAGATGCCCCTATAGCTTACATTTATGCCATTATCTGTGATTTTCCTCTGCTAGCCCACTCCATCACATTGGGATTCTGCTTAGATCCTCTACTCACAGTTGCCCTGGTTCATCGTCCTATTCACCTAAACACTGCATTCAATGGAAATCTAGCATTAGGAGATTTGGGACCCAGTCCATTTGTTACCAAATGTCTCGTTGTTTATGGATAAGTCTTGTGTCGCTAAGAACTTCTAACAGGTAACTGATTGGATTCTTGTGCTCGGGACTTACCCACCTGCTTGCATCAGCCTAGCTTGAGATTAATATGCACTTTGAACCCTGTGTATCAAATCGTTTGCTCACCTTGTTGGAGCCAACAGCTACAACCTAGGGATCTCTCCTAAGGTCACCTCTTTTTCTTCCAGGTACTGTATTGTTGAGTCTTTGTGTTCTTTTTTGTGTCCATCTCCATTTTAAGAGACATCACAGACCTCTCACTACCAATTAGCACTCACCTGTCAAACCCATCTTCCTAAAGGGAAATCTATTATTATTTGAAATAAATAACATTACTTTACTGGCCATTTCTCAGCAGTGAGTTTCTACTGCCTGTAGAATAAAATCTAAATGTACTAGCCTGGAATTTGTACACCTTCGACAATCTACATCTGCAAACTGTCTCCCAAAATTTCTGTAAATGTACCTTGTGTTCAACCTTTCTCTGAGTAACTGACTTTTTCCTATATTCTTGAAAAAGTTTTTCTGTGTTGTTGTCTGCAGATATGGTATAGGCTTCCCACCCAAAATTTGATAAAGATGTGATACTGATGAAGCTTATACACCCTGAAAGGGTGTACAAAGGTTTAACATTAAATATTTGGGGAGAGAAGGGCAGGTTCCCATATAGGTCTGAAAATGGCTTCACAGAGCAGAGAAAGGAGGCTAACCGGAGGGCTCACTGTGGTAATGGGTGAAGGTGGGAGGAGCAGCCCCTGCGCACAGGAGCTGTGGTGTGCTTTATTTGAATATCCCGCTGATGCTGAGGGAACACTGTCCACATAGTGGTTAAGTGTTACATCCGCTAACCAGAAGGTTAGTTCAAATCCACCAGGCTCCTTGGAAACTCTACGGGGCAGTTCTACTGTGTCCTATAGGGTAGTTATGAGTTGGAATCTACTCTACGGCAGTGGTTTTTGGCTGATGCTGAAGGAAGGAGCTTAACCTTCCTTATCAGTTTGCTGGGATGTGAGTAGAAGGGAAAGAAGGGAGTTTGAAGTTAAACATTAAAATGGATCCATACTTTTTTTATTATACCCTGCTTTACTATGTGTTTATAGGCTTACTTTTCTTAGGACGATATTACTCACTTTGTGTGCATATGCAACACTCAGTCACTTTCAAACCAAAAAAAAAAACAAATATGTGAGGGTAATGAGGAGGCTCAGATGTGGCTCAGACCAGCGGTGCCACCTCATCTGTTTCATTTTATTTTCACACGTAGATATATTTGTATGTTGAGCAAATAATCTGAGAATCGATTGTTGTTGTTAGATAATGTTGGGTTGGTTCTAACTCATAGTGACCCTATACACAACAGAACAAAATACTTCCCAGTCTTGTACTATGTCCACAACTGTTTTTATGCTTAAGCCCACTGTTGCAGCCACTGTGTCAATCCATCTCATTGAGGGTCTTCTTCATTTTCACTGACCCTCCACTCCATCAAAAAATGACTATGTGAAGAAAAATGAGGCATCAGGCTTGGAGGAAGACTCATTAACAACCTGTATTATGCAGATGACACAATCTTGCTTGCTTCAAGGGAAGAGGCCTTGAAACACCTGCTTTTGAAGATCAAAACTCATAGCCTTCAGTATGGATTATACCTGAACATCAGGAAAATAAACGTCCTCATGACTGAAACAGTAAGCATCATCACGAAAAAAAAAGATTGAAGCTGTCAGAGATTTCATCTTGGTTCCAGAGTCAACACCCGTGGAAGCAGCAGCCAAGAAATCAAAAGGAATATTGTATTGGGAAAACCTGCTACAAAAACTTCTTGAAAGTTTTGAAAAGCAAAGATGTCATCTTGAAGACTAAGGTGTGCCTGACTCAAGCCATGGTGTTTTTAATGGATTCATACCACCTGTATATGAAAGCTGGACTATGAATAAGGTAAAAAAGAATTGATGCCTTTGAACTATAGGGTTGGAAAAAAATATTAAATATACCATGGACTGTGAAAATAATGAGAAAAAAGTCTGTCTTGAAAGAAGTAACAAGCAGAATGCTCCTTAAAAGCAAGGATGAGGAGACTGTGTGTCACTACTTTGGACATGTTATCAGGAGGGGCCAGCACCTGGAGAAGAGGTCAGCGAATAAAAGAGGAAAACTCTCAGTGAAATGGATTGACACAGCTGCTTCTACATGAGCTTTAGCCTAACAGTGATTGTGAGGACGCTGTAGGATTGGGCAGTGTCTTGTTCTATTGTACACAGAGTCTCTGGGAGTCAGAAACGACTCAATAGCACCTGACAATAACAGTAAATGTAAAGCAGAAGAAATTCGCAAATATAACAGAGAAAACATCTGGGAACATCGGTGAACTTGGTACCCTCAGTCAAATCAAACACTCCTTGACGTGTGTTTGGCCAAGTATAGATTTACTATAGAGCTATTGGAGCAGAAGCTTTTCACTTGCATGAAAGATTTCAGAAGCCTTCTACTTAGCTTTTTTATTTGAATTTTTGTTTTATTTGTATTAAAGAGATGCCTCCTCTAGTTGCATAAGCCTTAGACCCCACAAGACTTAATTCATCCCTGTCTTTGTCACATTGTTGTTGTTAGTCTTTGTGAAGTCAGCTCCCACTCATGGTGATCTGGTTAGGTATAACAGAATAATACATTTCCTAATTCTGTTCCATCTTCATGATTGTGGTTATATTTGAATCCACTGTTGGGTCTAAAGTTTAAATTACGTGGAAGTGAACACAGTCAGGAAACTTTCGTTTGGGGTGGTGTCTTGATTTTCTGGAGGAAATGACTGGATTTTGAAAAAAACTAAAAATTTTGTTAGAGTTCAAACTTGGACATTGCGGACAAAAGGAAGTAACAAATATTGTTCTGGTATCAATGAACAGAAGGAGATTGATTCGAAAATGTAGATTACGTCACGTTCATAGGAAGCGTTGCTTTTGAAACTTTATACATCATACAAAATCTCAAATATATTCAAAAGTAGAAAGAATAATATCAGGCAACCTTTCAACTGCCACTTTTCGTATTAGCAGGTTCTTCTAAAGGAAAAACAGATCCAAATGTTAGGCAGATCTTTCAGCACTGGCCTTTTATTTTTATTTATTTATTTATTTTAAAGAAATTTAAGCTTTGTTCCATACTTTACTTTAGTTCCTTTCCATCCAGAACCTTCTATTTTGTCTCTGATATAGTTGGGCAGATCTCTCAGAATTACCCTACACTCCCAGCACTTGGCCAATACATTTACACTTCATCGTAGCTGTTTGATACACGTAAGCAGAAAATATTTTGTTCAGCTTTTCCAGTTGCCCTAGAGTAAGGGTTGATTTGAATCACTGAAAGGAAAAGTCTTGGAGACATTTTTATGTGCGGAAAAAAAATCAAACTCCCATTTACATAGTTCCTGGGATCATAATATCTAGGAAAATAATCAAAGCAGATGGGACAACATGGTAACTGATTTAGTAATTGCAAATGACATAGTTTAATCCCATTAAAAATTTTTAATAACTGTGAGTTCTTACGGCAGTTATTTTGTTTCTCAGAGAATAAAAATACAGTGATGAAAATGATGCCTACTTTTGTACATTATGGTAACTTTTTAACAGGAACTTACATATATTGAACATACACTGTGGGCCAGACACCATTAAACACCTTTCATATATTATCCCAATTTCACAAAACTTTTTTTTTATTACTGAATGAAAATGTACATTCCCATATAAATTCACATGCTCACCTATATGTAGCTCCCACTGCTCTCCCTGACCAGTGACAGCACACCCCTCCTCTCTGCTCCATACATGTCCTATCCTCCCAACAGTCTCCTGTCCCCTCCTCTCCACCCACTCCCCTTCCTCCAACAAGAGGTCAGCAGGATGACATCCTATAGATGTGTAGAACCATAAAATTCACACAAGATACAGTCACTCTGTGTTGCAAAGTCCAATTCACTGCTGTGGGAAAAGTTGACCTTCATTATGACTTATGACCAGGGACAATATCAGGGCCAGGGGCGGTGTTCCCAGGGTAACTCCGAAGCACCATTGCAGTCTTTTCTTGAAGATCTCAGGGTACACCCCTATTTATTCTCTTGTTGCCAGTGAGACTCAACTGTGTGAGCTCCATCGTGGCTATCACTGGTGGTGGCTGGGCACCATCTGGTTCTTCCGGTCATGAATCTATGTAAAGACCCACTCATATGGGTCCATCTGTCTTCTGGGTTCTCTTTTCCCCAGGTCATTCTTGTCCTCAGTGATCATCTGTTCCTGTTGAGTTGAGACCATTTGCTGTACCCTCAGAGGGCAGCTTTTAAGACTCCAGATGCCACTCACCAATGAGGGGTGCAGAGAGTCCTCATTAGCAAAATGCTAGCTATGCCAATTGGCCTCAATTTCCCCTGAGAGCATGGTCCCAGGCCCCCCATCCAAGCTACCCTGTCCTTGAAATACTGGGTTAAGAAGGGAGGAGTCCTCAAATTGTGTTGAAGTCCATTTGTTACTGATCTTCTTTCAAATGTGTGCTGTCACCGATTTCACCCAACCAAATTTCTATTAATTATCTAATCTAAACCCTCCCCCCTCACTTTCCTTTGCTCCCCACCCTTGTAGTCTTCATAGTCTTTTCTTCTATACATGAATCTGTTTTTAAGTTCTTATCGTAGGGGTCTCATACAATATTTGTCCTTTTGTTGCTGACTGCTTTCACTCAGCATAATGTCCTCCAGTTGAAACCAGGTTCAAAGATGTTTTCTGCAATCTTTATTGCTCTTTATCATTGCATAGTGTCCTATTGAGCATATATACCGTTGTTTACTTATCCATTCCTCTGTTGTTGGGCAACTGGGTTGATTCCACCTTTTTGCTGTTGTGGACTGTGCTGCGATGAACATTTGTGTGCATGTATCATTTGGTGTGAATGACCTTGATTCTGTAGGATATATTACAAGCAGTGGAATTACTGGTTCAAGTAGTATATCTAGATCCATTTTTTTAAGGGAGCACCAGATTGCTTTCCAAAGAGGTTGCACCATTTTGCAATCCCACCAACAGTGTAGGAGCATTCCAATCTCTCCACAGCCTCTCCAGCATTTATTGTTTTGCGTTTTTTTGGATCATGGCCAACTTTGTTGGGGTGAAATGGTATCTCATTGTTGTTTTCATTTGAATTTCTTTAATACCTAATGATTGTGAACACATCTGCATGTGTTTTTTGGCTGCCTGGATCGCGTATTCAGAGAAGTGTCTATCCATCTCCTTTGCCCATTGCTTAATTGGATGATTTATCTTTTTCTTATTGACATTTTGCAGTACCTTATAGATTATGGAGATCAGGCATTGGTCTGACATGGAGTTGCCAAATATTTTTTTCCATTCTGTAGGTTATGTTTTAATTCTATGAATAAAGTCTTTGGATGAGCAAAAGTGATTGATTCTTAGCAGTTCTCATTTATCTATTTTGTCTTCTGATGATTGTGGTTTGTTTGACAGATTTTGAAGTCTGTCTGCATTGTGCATAAACCCTCCATTGTTGTTCCTACTTTTCCTTATTTCCCTCTCATGATAGGAACAATTGGTTCCCGAAACCATACTACCATGACTTCCTCAGTTCCAGAATGAATAATTGGAATATATATACTGAGCAACTAGCAGAACCCCCACATTGGATCCATGACAAATGGAGTAAGGTCTATCATGGTTAGAAAAGCCAAATGGAAGCCATTAGAACTGGCTTTACCCGGGAAAATAGTAAACTGAAAGTAATAGCTGCATTTCTGGAGGAATTGCATAGATTATTGCCACTATCAAGGACTTGAAGTATACAGGGATATTGATTCCCATCATGTCCTTACAGAAATCTCTTATTTCATCTGTGTGTGCAAGGGGGCAGTTTGATCTTGGAGAATGGCAGTAGATTATCAAAAACTTAGTTAGGTGGTGACTCCAATTGCAGCTGCTATTCCAGGTGTAGTTTCACTGCCTGAGCACATTATTACATCTCCTGGTACCTGGTATGCAACTGTTGATCTGGTTAATATCCTTTTCTGCACACCTGTTTGAAAGGACCACCAAAAGCAGTTTGTCTTCAGCTGGCAAGGCCAGCAATACACCTTGAGTGTCCTATCTCAGAGCTATATCAACGCTCTGTCTCATAAGCTATACTTATTGGGCACAGTAAAGAAGAAGTGCCAATGACTGTGGGCTTATTGGTAAAATATTTTCTTACTAAAGGGTAAAAAAATAATCTGACAAAAATTCAGGAGTCTTCCACTTCAGTTAGACTTCTGGGGGTCTGGTGGTGTGGGAAATGTCAAGATTTTCCTTCAAAAGTGAAAGGAAAATTATTACTCCTGACCACAGCTAAAAGGAGGTGCAATGACTGATGGGCCTCTGGATTTTGGAGGCAATTTATTCATTGTTTGAGTATGCTGCTATCACCTATTTACCATGTACATTGAAAAGCTCTTAGTTTTAAGTAGGATCCAGACCAGATGGAGGCTCTGCACAGTTTCAGTCTACTGTGAAAGCTTCTCTGCAGCTTGGGCCATGTGATCTGGCTGATCTAGTGGTGCTTAAAGTATTGGTGGCAGAGATGTTGTTTGGAGTCTGTGGCTTGCTAGTGAATCACAATGCAGAACCTTATCGTTTTGGAGCAAAGTCCTTCTATCTTCTGCAAAGTCCTTCTATATTCTTATTTTGAGAAACAGCTTTCAATCTCTTACTGGTTCTTAGTGAATACTGAATGCTTAATTATGGGCTACAAAATCACCATGTGTCCTGAACTACCCATCACGAACTGGAAGTTGTCAGACTCTTAAAATCATCAAGTCAGATGTGCACAGCAGTACTCTGTCACTAAATGGAAGTATTATGCACGAAATCAGGTTCAAGCAAGACCTGAAGTCACAAGTAGGTTGCATGAGAAAATGGCCATAGTGTTCATGGTCCCCACTCCTGTCACATTTATTTCCACATCCCTGTCTGCCCTATGGTCTCCCTGGGAGCTCCTTTTGTTGAGTTGAGTAAGAGAAAATGTGTGTGAGGTTTATAGATGGTTCTGTGTAATATGCAGCACCATTCAGATGTGAACAGTGGTGACACTATAGCCTTTTTCTGGGACCTCCCTGAAGGACAATGAGGAAGGAAATTCACTCAATGGGCAAAGCTTCCAGCTGTGCAACTGGTTATTTGCTTTGCTTAGAAAGATAAATGGCTAGATAAGTGAGCATATACTGATTTATGGTCTGTGGCCACTGGTTTGATGGGATGATCAGGGACTTGGAAAGAACCTGATGGAGAGACTGGTGACAATGAGTATGGGAAAGACGTATGTGGATTGACTTCTCTGAATGGCCAAACAAGTGAAGATATTTATGTCTCATGTGGATGTTCACCAAAGTGTGAGCTCAGCAGAGAAGATTTTAAAAATCAATTGGATAACACATTCTGTAGAAACTATTTTCCTTCCCCAGCTACTCCCATCATTTCCCAATGGGCTCCTGAACACAATGTCCACGATGGCAGGGATGGAGATAATGCCTGGGATCTGCAACACAGACTTCACCAAGGCCAACTTGGGTATGGCCATTGCTGAGTATTCAATCTACCATTAGTGGAGACCAACACCAAGTCCTTGATATGACAACATTCCTTGAAGTGATCAGCCAGCAATTAGGTGGTAGATGATTTCACTGGACTACTTTCATCATGGAAAAGGCAGTGTTGTTTTACTGGAAGAGACATTTTAGATATGGGTTTGCCCTCCTTGCATACAAAGAATCTGCCAAAAGAAGCATTTGAGGACTTATGGCATGCCTTATCTACTACCATGGTATCCCACACAGCATCGCTGCTGATCAGGGACTCACTTTACAGCAACTTAAGTGTGGCAGTGGGCTCATGCTAATGAAATTCACTGTAACTACCATGTTTCCTATCATTCTGAAACAGCTGACTGGATAGACAAAGGAATGACCTTCTAAAGACACAGTAACATTGCCAGCTACATGGCAATACTTTAAAGAGTTAGGGTAATGAGCTGGGGGCTGTATAAGCTCTAAACCAGCATGCGGTTTATAGTGCTGTTTCTCACATAGCCAGGATTCATGGGTCCAGGAATCAAGGGTTGGAAATGGGATTCATACCACTCACTATCACCTCTGCTGACTCACTTGCAAAACTGATACTTCCTATCCCCATGACATATGCTCTGCAGGTTTAGAGGTCTTAGATCAAAAGGAAAAATGTTTCCACCAGGAAACACCACACTGATTCTATTGAACCAGAAGTTAAGAAAGCTGTCTGACCACTTTGGGCTCCTCATGCCTCTGGATCAATAATGAAGAAGGAAATGATTCTGTTGGATGGTCTGATTCATCCTGATTACCAAGAAAAAATGGGATTGGTTTTACATGATAGTGCTAAAGAATAAAGTGTCTGGAATATAGGACATCTGTTAGTACTACTATATCCTACAGTTAAAGTTAATGAAAGACAATAGCAATCCAAATCTAACATGACTACTAATAAACATACCCTTCAGGACTGAAGATTTGGGTTATCCCACAGGCAAAGAACCACAACTAACTCAGGTACTTGCTGAAAAAATACAGAACAGATGGTAGAAGAAGATAGTTCTAAGTACCAGTTACAACCATGTGACCAGTTGCAGAAATAAGAACTATAATTGATACGAATATTTCTTCCTTGTCTCTGTGTATTGTGTAGTTTTGTTTTCTTCTTCAGGCACAGTGGGTTAGAGTTTGGCTGCTAACTGAAAAGTCAGCAGTTCTAGTTCACCAGCTGCTCCTTGGAAATGCTATAGGGCAGTTTTACTTTGTCCTATAGGGCTTCTATAGGTCAGAATCAATTCACCGGCACTGGATGATTTTATATTTTTTTCCTTTCATAAAATGCAAGATGTTAAACAGGCCTAGTACATTTTTGGTTATACACTTTTCAATTGTATCATGTAAGGCATAAGCATAATTTTATAGTTATCTTTATTTAAAGATGTGTATGGATATCAAGTTAATGAGGGATAGTGATGGTTAAGACTGTGTCAACTTGATTGAGCCATGATTTTCACTGATTTGACAGTTATGTAGTTTGGCAGCTATATAGTGATAATAATTGCCTCCCTAATGAGATCTGATATACTGTAATCACTTCCATAATGAGATCTGCTGCCAATCAGTTGAACGGGAGTTTCTTTGGGTATGTGGCCTGCATCCAATATAGGTGGACTTTCTGGAAAAACTTATTATGTTTTGTTATCACTGGATTCTGCAGCCTAGAGCCTAGTCTTCTAACCTTTCGTTCTTGGGCCTTCAGCTGGAAGCTTACCTGTCCATCTCGGGACTTTTCAACCTCTGTAGTCTGTGAGCAAGTGGGCTGCCAACTTACCTGTTGAGATATACATATATGTATGGACATATATATACATATATGTATGTACATATATATGTATGTACATATGTATATTCATATGGTTAAGAGATTCCTGCTAACCAAAATGTCCACAGTTCAAATCTACCACTTGGTCCTTGGAAACCCCACGGAACTGTTCAACTCTACTCCGTCATACAGGGTCACTATGTGTTATAATCAACTTGATAACAATGGGTTTACACACACACACAAACTTAATTGTTCTAAGGGCTCCATTCCTCATTGCTGACTATCACTACAGTCACCTTAGAAGCATTCATCTTGTTAAACTATGCAGTAATGCCAATGCCTAGTCCATCCTTCAAAGCAATTTTTGTGTATACACACACATGCAAGGACTGCTGAAGTAGTTTGCGAACTCATAGTAGAAAAAGTGCTACGTACATTATTGCTGAATGTCGCTACGATCACCTTCAAAGTACTCCCCTTCAGAAGCTATGCACCGATGCCAGTGCCTAGTGTACCTTTCCTAGCAATTTTGGAACTTTTTTTTGGGAATGGCCATCAGAACTGTTGTATTAAGCTGTATTAAGCTTTATGTCATCAAAATGTCTTCCTTTCACTATTTCTGTTGTCTTCAGGTAATGAAAAAAGTCATTGGATGCCAGATCAGGTTTGTTTAATGGCTAAAAGTCCCCTCACAGACAACTATACAATTAATTTTGTGAACTTGCCTTCATGTGCAATGGCCATTCCAGAAAGAGTTTCAAAATTGCTTTGAAGGGTGAACTAGGCACTGGCATCAGTGCATACCTTCCTGAGGAAAGTACTTCAAAGGTGACAGTAATGATACTCAGCAATGATGTATGTAGCACTTGGAATAATTAAGTTTGTGGACTTAATAGTCAGATCTTTTGTGTATGTGTGTGTGTGTGTGTTTGCACATGTGCACACGCAAGTGTGTGTAAACCCATTGTCATCAAGTTTATTCCAACACACGGTGAACCTATATGACACAATAGAACTGTTCAATGGGGTTTCCAAGGAGCAGGTGGTGGATTTGAACTGCAGACTTTTGATTAGCAGAAATGTGTTAATCATATGAATAAATAAACTCTTCACTGGTTTTGCTTCTGTAGAGAACCCAGCCAAAGACAACTGCCTTTCCATTTCAGATTTAACACATGATCATTTTCTCTCCTTCACTCCAAATCACGTAGTTCCTGCTAGTTTGCTTTATATTCTGTCCCATGTGCTTCACAAAGTTGCGTGCTGTGAGAAAAGTTATTACTCTTTACTCAACCCCGATGATTAACCTGCTAAACTTACTTTTTGACAATCCTTGTAGAATTGTTACATGATTTAATCAATCCCCCAAGAAACTTTGAAATATACAGCAAAGGCCAAATGTACCCTTTAAAAACAACAACAACAACACTTAAATTGCTAACAGATAGACTTCCAGAGCCTTTTTTGCTGTTTTATCATTTTCAATCCTTTTCCATGCCAGGGAAAACATCCTATAATGAAACTCTGGTCTTATGGGTTTTTTCCTACTTTTCTCAATATAAGATTCTTTTTATTTTTTATTTTTAACCTTAAAACTGACATTACCTGGGACTGACTCGGTTTTGTATCTTTACTGACAAATCTATATTAATAACAACATCAATACTGTATTAAACCTGAACTATGGGAATAATTTGTAATCATGCCAAAATTAATAGCATTGTGTATCACCCAGAGAGCCTCTCAGGAAGGAGAGTGGAATGGTTATTAACTTGGGTTATTATTGTAGCATTATGGACATTTAAATAGGCTATAATTCTAGAAATTTAAAGGTCAGTTTGATTTATTCAATTTAGTTTGTCATGTGTTTGGAAAACTAACTAAAATCACAAATAACATGGTTATAACATTTTCATGACAAACATAATTCCTGCATTTTGAGACTCAGTAGGCAATCATTTCTCTGGGTATGGTGGACTTTCTTTGTGGGAGAAAGGGGAAATTTCTTCCATTCCCATGACTGGGTCTGGGAAGCCGTGTTCTGAGGAAACCTTTTTTTTTCTGGTGATATGAACTACCTTTTTGTGGATTTCTTACATCAAGACACAATTCCCTAAATATTACTGTGATGAGGGAACTGTCATAATTAGACTATGGTGCTGCCTTTTTTGAAGTGATTCAGTAGTCTAAAACAATCTCTCAGACTAAAAGACATCCGTGCCACAGTTTATCATCTGTTTCAGTGCACCACTATTTCTTTCTAATTGAAGATACATTCCCTTTGTCATAAATAATGTCAATCTAAAGGAGAACAGTTTTGCAAATACTTCTGGAATCCAGAGTTCTTGAGTTCTCTTTGTGTTATGACAAGTTGCATGAGAGAAGAAAACACAATACTACAGTAAAGTCTGAAAATGGAATGAAAGATAGATACAAGAAGCTGAAAATGAAAGGATGACAAGAATGGCTTATGCCAGAGTAATCAGGAATGAAAAAGGTGAGTTTTTCCCCAAATTTCATTAAAATGGATCTTTACATGTGCCTCTTCATTTCATGTATTTCCTGCCTATAATCTTTGAGAGAAAAATTCAGACATGGCTATTAGAATCAATGCCAAAAAGAAATACGAGAGCTGAAATACCAGTATAATTAAAGGGCAATACATTAAAAAAATGTGAACCCCTTGGACCATCTTAAAGGATATGACTGTAAGGAGATAAAATAATAGATTTGAGACCAACTTTCACAGTACCCTCAACATTTAGCTGCCTTACATGGCTGTAATTATCAAGCTATATCTTATAGCCAAATAGCTTCCAAGAAGTTCTTAAATTATTTGGATGACAATTTTATGATCCTCAAAGCAGAAACTTCAGCCATAGGAATATCTACTTTAGGTTGACTGCCTAATGATGAGAAGGGACTGATGAAGATAGGAGAAGATAAAAGAGACAAAGACAGGGAAGGAGTCTAACCACTGGGGTTAGTGCAGTTGGGGCTGGCTGCTAATCAAAAGGTTGGAGGTTTGAGCCCACTTAGAGGTACCTCAGAAAAAAGTCTGGTGCTCTGCTTTGGAAAAATCAGTCGTTGAAAACTGTGATTCACGGTTTAACTCTGCCACGCTGGGATCACTGTGAGTCAAGTCATTTGTAGCTGATTAGTTGTCTCAGATTAAAAAAGCAAAAACAGACCCGTTGTTCACTGAGCCCATTTTGACTCAAGCAACACTATAGGTCACAGCAGAACTGATCCACAGGTTTTCAAGGAGTAGTGAGTGGATGCGGACTGCCAACATTTTGGTGAGCAGCCTGCACGCTTAACCCTGGCGCCACCAAGTCTGCTTCCCAAGTAAAGGCCTGGGAAAATAATTTGAAAGTCTCTAAAATGGCCTGAAAGGAATTTTTTCTCCTTTTAGCTACAGCAGGGACATAGCTAAAAGTCAGACTTAAGGCTTTATTGTGTATATTTTAGAGTTGTAATAGACATCGCACCAAGTTCTTATGCTAAGTAAGGTTTTGATTGGGAAGTAGTATGACCTAGGATCTTGAATGGAGACATTTAGGTGAAGATGAAGCTAAGAGTTTTGAATCTCCACATCCCTCTGAACCTTCCTTCCTCTGGAAAGTCTTTCTATAATCTAAGGGATTCTGCTTGCCTTTGGGGAAAAAAAAAAAACAAAGCAAAGACAAAAACAAACATGGAGAAATAACCTAGAATGGCTTATTTATGAGTGGATCACTTTTCTTCTCACTATCCAGATGCTCTCAAAAGAGGTAATACGTGCACCTAGCATAATGGACGGCATGTGGCTGGCTTGGCAACATAGTGGAGGCTCTTCTCAATTTTGATTCCAAAGGCGTGGATCAGGCGAAATGTATAACCATAAAGGGCACATCCTTGGGTTTCATATTTACTGAATTAGCTAAAGCACTTGGAGTTAATTTTTATTGTTAATTAACTAAATCCTAGGTTCAAACATAGCCCGTAGCCCATATTCCATAAGAATGAAGTACCTGAACCTCCACGGAATCATATCAAAAGGAATCTGAAGCCTTAGAAAGACAGGCCATTGAAGTGAAATTTGTCGTCGCTCCTTTATAGCATTGTTTTTAATCAGAATTTGATAATTTTAAATCGTTCTCTCATGCTTTTATTTCCTTTTTGTTAACGAATAATCCATACTGAAAGCTGTGATCCTTGATCTTCACCAATAAGTGCTGCAAGTCCTCTTTACTGTCAGCAAGCGAGGGTGTGCTGTCTGCTTATACAGTTGTTAATAAGACTTCCGCCGAACTTGATGCTATGATTTTCCTCACATAGTCCAGATTCTGAATAATTGTTCAGCATACAGGTTTAATAAGTACGGTGAAAGCATACAGTCCTGACACACACCTTTTCTGATTTTAAACTACTTTGTATCTCCTTGTTCTGTTTGAGACACTGCTTCTTGGTCTGTGCACACATTCCATATGAGCACAGTAAGTATTCAGGAATTCTCATTCTTTGCAATGCTATCCATAATTTTTTTGTGTGTTTCATGTAGTCAAATGACTTTGTCTAGTAAATAAAAACTAGCTAAATATCTTCCTGGTATTCTGAGCTTTCAGCAAAGATACATCTGACAGCAGCAATGGTGTCCCTTGTCCTATGTCCTCTTCTGAATATAGCTTGAATTTCTGGAAGTTTCATGTCAATGTATGGCTGCAACTGTTTTTGAAAGACTGTCAGCAAAAATTATTTATATGCAATACTGTTTCATAATTTCTGAATTCTTTTGGATAATCTTTCTTTGGAAGGGGTATAAATATGGATCTCTTAGTTGGCCAGGTTTTCTAAAGTTTTTTGCATTGACAACTGGACCAAGAAGCAACGTAAAGATAAATAGAGAACATATTGAAGTTACTGAGGATTTCATTTTACTGGGATCTACAATCAATGCCCATGGAAGCAGCAGTCAAAAAATCAAATGATGTATTTCATTGGGTAAATCTGCTACAAAAGACATCTTTAAAGAGTCACAAAGCAAATATGTCACTAAAGTGTGCCTCACCCAAGCTATGGTAATTTCAGTCACCTCAGACGGCACTTGGCTTGGCTTGGCATATGCATATGAAAGCTGGACTATGAATAAAGAAGACCAAAGAAGAATTGATGCATTTGAATTATGATGGCAAAAAACGTTGAATATAACATGGCTACCTGGAGAGCAAACATGTGCATCTTAAAAGAAACACAGCCAGAGAGCACCTTGGAAGCAAAGATAGCAAGACTATGTCTTGTGTTCTTTGAACACGTTATCAGCAGCATCCAGTCCCAAGAGAAGCACATTATACTTTGTAAAAAATGAATGAAAAAGAAGACCTTTAGTGAGATAGATTGACACAGCAACTGTAACAACGGACTCAAACACAGCAACGATTGTGAGGATGGCACTGGACTGGGCAGTATCTTGTTCTGTTGTACATAGCATTGCCACGAGTTGGAACGGACTCAACAGCACTTAACAGGAACATATTTTTAGCTGATATTTCCTGCTAGACTCTGAGTCAGTAAGTGTCTTGGGGTGAAACAAAGGGCACACTAAAAACCGCTTTAGTGAAAAACAAAAGGGTTTATCAAAGAGACATTTTACAGGCATGTGAGCAGAGACAGGGAAACCAACAAAGGGTAGTGAGACTCTCAGCAACAGCAGGAAAGAGTGACATCCTAAACTAGAAAAGTTCCTACAAGGAGATGGTGAGCTTAGTGTCTGGGGATTGGTGATGTCAAGGGACAACACTCAAACTGTGTCCATAGAGGAATGCAGACATGGCAGGATTGTAGCATGGCAAGAAAGGAGTGAGGGAATAACTACCTTAACCTCTTTGTCTCCTCCTGCTTTATAATCTTATGCCAGTATCTTTCCCTCTCAAACCTGTCTCAGTGGAAACTAAAGGGCCAGGGAGATGGAGTGACTTAGACCACACAGGAAATCTTTCTGAGGCACACAGTAGTGCAAAGAACAGTAAAGACAGGATCTGGGGAGACAAATGGAGAATAACCAGAACAACTTACTGCTTTCTTACTCATATCTCAGTAAATATGTAGAAGTTAATGTCATTCAGGCCATGTTTTCTGACAACAGAATTATGCTGTATTAATTCAATAAAAATCTATGTGCCTGAAAACTCAAATACTTGAGCACCTATGCCTATTGTATGTGTACATGCATGAACACACAAATATATAAACATCCTTTAAATAGCACTGAATATGGAGTAAGGTCCCTGGTAGAACAGTTAAATGTTCAGCTGTTAACTGAATAATGATGTGATTCTTATATATTAAAATGTGCAGGGCACAGGTAAGGGAACATCCGAGGAAAAACTCAAACCTGATATGAACTCATTTGGAAGGAAACAATGGAATCAGGGGACAAAAAAGTGTCTATTTTCAAACAAAATGTCTATCATACTGGAAAACCAATAAAACTAGTATATAAAACTATGGTTATTTTAAGACAGTTCAACAATAGTTCCATAAATAAGAAAAAAATTGAGTAGTAGTAAAAAACTAACATCACTAGCAGTTGTCAATGAGAACTCATTTAAAGAAAAAAAGCATGATTTATAATAGCAACAAAAACTGTAAGTTGGCATTGGCTGCATGGCAATGAGTTTTGTTAAAAAAAAAAAAAATAACTTAGCCAAAAACAGTAAAATGTCTTGTAAGAAAATTTTAAAATGTGAATAAAACAGAAGGTAATTTTAAGAAGCTAGCCAAGCCAAGTGCCGTCGAGTCAGATCCGACTCATGGACAACCCTAGGGGCCAGGGTAGAACTGGGAAAAGTGTATGTCCTTGGATAGGATGTTTAAATATTACATATGTGGACAGTATCTCCCCAATCAGTCTATAATTTCAATGAAATTCTACAATAATATCTAGGTAGAATTATTGCATAACTTAGTAAACTTTAAATAAATCTACATGGAAGAATAGAGGCCTATGAAGAGCTAGGCAGATTTACAAAAGAAAACCAAAGTGTATTCACTGGGTGGTGGATAACCATGCAAGGAGTTAAAATATAATACAAAGATACAATGAAATAATGAAACAAACATAGTTTTCTAAGAAGGACTGAAACATCATAAACGACTCAGGCACCAACTCATGTATTTGGGAACATCAGGTGGAAACACAAATCAATGGAGGAAAAACACGGAATCTCAAATAGGTAGTTTTGGAAAATGGGTGTATTTTGTGGAAAACAGCAAAACTTGAACACTACCTAGTGTTACATACAAAGATGACTTTCAGATTAAAACTCTCTATATAAAAGTGTTTAGGTATTCAAATGTCTAAAGCATAATACATCTATGATACATAGTTGATTAAAAAAATGACTTCCAGTTGATTCTGACTCATGGCACTTTAGGACAGAGTAGAACTGTCTGATAGAGTTTCCAAGGAGCCCATGGTGGGTTCAGACTGCCAACCTTTTTGTTAGCAGACATAGCACTTAACCACTATGCCACATAGAGACCTAAAAAATTAAAAATAAAGCACAAACCATAAGGAAAAGAAAGATACAGCAATATACTCACCGCTGTCAAGTTTATTCCAATTCCTAGCGACTCTATAGGACACATAGAACTGCCCCACAGCATTTTTAAGGATCATTTGGTGGATTTGAATTGGCAAGCTTTTAATGAGCCACCAGGGCCACTACTGTGCTGCTAGGGCTCTGTATAGCAGTATTGTTGTTACTGTTACTGTGAAGCGCCATCAAGTCAATTCCAACTCATAGTGACTCTATGTGCCACAAAATGAAACACTTCCTGGTTCTACACTATCCTCAACATTGTTATTATTATGCTGGATCCCATTGTTATAGCTACTGTATGGATCCATCTTGTTGATAGCTTTCTTCTTTTTCACTGACCATTTACAAGCATGATGTATTTCTCCAGGGACTGATATCTCCTGATAATATGTCCAAAATACTTAAGATGAAATTTCACTATCCTTGCTTCTAAAGAGCATTCTGGCTGTACTTTCTACAAGATGGATTTGTTTGTTTCTCTGATGGTCTGTGGTATATTCAGTATTCTTCTCCAGCACCATAATTCAAACTCATCAATTCTTCTTTGCTGTTCTTTATTTGTTGCCCAGGATTTGCAATATAAGTACAAATAAATAAATAAATAAATGTTACTGTATAGTAAATTGTGACTCTTAGGGACCCTATAGGCTATATAGAGTAGAACTGCCCCATAGAGTTTCCAAGGAGCACCTGATGGATTCAAACTGCCAACCTTTTGGTTAGCACTTGTAGATCGTAACCACTATGCCACTGGGGTTTCTTTCTCAACATAGACATGGGATAATACATTATGACAAAGTGAACTTTATTCTAGGAATATAATTTTGGTTTCTACTCAAAAACCAAACAGTGTAATTCAACATGAAGAAACTAAAAAAAGAAAACCATATTATTTTCTTGGTAGATGCAAATTTTTTCGCAAGTTTCAACACCCATTCATGTTAAAAACCCTCATTAAACCAGGAGAAGCAGAAAGTTCCCAAATCTGAAAAAATATACAGGTACTGTTATAGTCAATGGTGAAAAACTGAGCTGTTCTCTCCCTAGCATCAGGAACTGGGCAAAATTGTCTGCTCTCACCATTTAAATATTACATTGTGCAGAAGGTTGGAACCAGTGTAACATGGCATGGCAAAAACTTAAATTTCTACTCCCTAGGGATCTCTAGCTATTCACTCTGTTTCCATTGAGATAAATTTTCTATTGTGGCAGAAGATAGGTGCTGGCTGTCTTTTCTCTAACTCCAGGATAGAAAACAGGTTAAGTGTAGATGGGGACAAGAATGACAGTATCACCCGGATTAGTTGCTCTATTCACAGAACTTTGATCATCCGTTTTACAGTCAGCCCACCCCTAGACCTATTTGTTGGTATCTCTTGAAATCAAAACTTGTCCATCCAAGATTCTGAATGGCAGACTACATCTCATGTGGTCCACAAGCTTTTCTGGTTTCTACTGAGTAGTGTAGATTTCACTCCTCTGATTTAATTTGCTAGCTCACATTCCTCTTCCTCAAGTCTCTCGAATTCTCTCATACTTGGTGCTTCACCTCCTTATTGGTTTATTTCTTGTCACATCTTGATGCTTTCATGCCATTATTTCAGTGGAAACTTGAGGAAAACGTGAAGGTAGAGCCTGTTAGGTGTGCAATCCAGCACTGGAAATCTATAATGTTTTATTATACAGTGAGGCAAGTCTCCCCAACATACTCTTCTTTTTCTAATTTGTCTTGGCTGTTATTTTCTATTATTCATCCCCATGGAGTTTAGAATCATTTTGTCAAGTTCAAAGAAAAAAACATTCAATTGGAATTTTAATTGGAAATGCATTAAATTGATTAACTTGGGAGTGATTGCTTTTTATTTTTAATTAAATTTCCAAGCACTTTTTTTAGCATGTTAATTATAAATTTCTAAATTTATTGCATTTTGCCAGAACCTAATCTCTATAATTTCTCCTTTTCCAAACTGTTTAGTGTTTAAGGATATTGTGCTTGGTGTTGCTTGGCCCAGTGATTCTCAACATGCAAAACTGGACCAGCAGCAGCATCACATGGGACCAGATCAGAAATCGAAATGATCAGACTCAAACAAACTGGAAACCCTCATTGTGGCCCTCGGTAACCTGTATTCGAACAAAGCCTTCAGGGAACTCTGATGCATACTAACAATTCAGTAGCCCTGAGTTTAACAATTAGCCTTGGTTAAAATGTTTAAGCTAAGCCTAAACATCCTCGTATGTAAAATAGAGGTATAATAGCATAAACTTCATAGCATTATTGTGACGAATAGATGAGGTAAAGCACATGGAACATTTAACATGTTTCCTGGCACATGTGAACATAAAATGATTGTTAGTGATCATCATAGCTTTTGTATTGTCATATTGCATTTTTATCTATTACAAATCTGAAATTTCCTTTATTATGACCAATTACAGTAAATATTCAGTGTTTGTAGTAGAAGAGTGTCTTAGTAATCTGGTACTGCTCTAACAGAAAATATTGAGTGGATAACTTTAGCAAAGAAATGTTTACTCTCATGCGATCCAATAGGCTAGAAGTCCAAATTCAGGGTGCCAACTCCAGGGGACTGCATTCTCTCTGTTGGCTCTGGAGGAAGGTCCTTGTGGCACATCATTATTTGCTCTGAGAGCATCTTGACTCAAGAACCTCAGGACTGAAGAACGCAATCTGCTCTTGGTGCTGCTTTCTTGATGGTATGAGGTTCCCAAGTCTCTGCTTGTTCTCTTTTCTTTTATCTCTTGTAGGATGAAAGACTAAAAGGTGATGCAAGCCATACTCCAGGGAAACCCCCTTTATATTGGAGCAGGGCGGTGACCCTAGGAAGGGTTTTGCAGTCTCACCCTAATCCTCTTTAAGGTGATCCAAGTTGTTAACCACAGGCAGAGATTAGGATTTACAGAATCAGAAAATTATAAAATGGAGGACAATCACAAAATACTGAGAATCATGATCCAGCCAAATTGTTACACACATTTTTGGGGGGATACAATTCAATGCATGACAGAGGAAACATACATATCTCTCCTTTGCATATAAAGTTTTACCTGTATTGTCAAAAATGGATGCTATCATTTTTAGATCTCATGTCCTTATTTTAATTTACTAATCATTCTGTGCATTGGATTTATAAAGGATCATACATCTTGTTACACTCACCTGAGACTATTGCATTTCTATAAAGTATTTCTTGCAGCTTTAAGAGTTATCTGATATATGTCAATGCCTTTTCATACTGAATATAAATGCCACTGAGTCATATCTTTATCATATACTACATTTTTATTATTATAAAATATTCCTTTGGCTTGGGGAACCATTTATCGTCATCTTTGTGTTCATTTCATTTTAATTTCCTTAGTATATCTTTGATCAGTCTTTTCAAGTATTTGTTTAATCTCTTTAACATTGAAATGTCTTTTAAAAAACTTATCTATAGAACTGTGTATTTTAATATGAAAGCTTAACCCTATTAGAATTAAAATTGCATAGCTGTTATACATTTCTATGTATTTGTTTTATGTTCCTGATTTTATTTGCAAATGTATCTATATAAATACATGTTGTCACAAGCCATTGAGTTGATTCAGAATCAGGGCAACCTCATGCATACAGAGCAGAACTGCTCCATTTGCTTTTTCAGGTCATGACCTTTGGGTAGCATATAATCAGGCTTGTCTTCTGTGGCATCTCTGGTTGATTTTGAATTGCCATCTTTTCAGCTAGTAGTCAAGCATTAAACATTTGCACCACCCAGGGACTCCTATATACAACCCAAACCAAACCCATTGTTTTCCAGTTGATTCCAACTCATAGTAACCCTACAGGACACAGTAGAACTGCTCCACAGGGTTTTCAAGCCTATAAACTTTTACAGGAGCAGACGGCCACATCTTTCTCCCATGGAGCAGAGTGACTACTGGTTTGGAACTACTGAACATTCAGTTAGCAGATGAGCACTTAAGCACTGCACCACCAGAGCTCCTTCTATATATGCATACGTGTATGTGTGTGTGTATGTATATATTTATGTATGTGTATATTCTTGTATATATGTGGTTTTTAATTTTGATAATTTTTTTTTTTAATTTATTCTCACTTATTTGGAATATTTGTATCCTGGTTTGTTTATAACTCATGGTTACTTAAAATTTTTAAAAATTACTATTTAATCATATAATTGTCAACATTAAAAGCAACAACTATTCCTCTGTGGCAACCTCCTTTAGAAATTGTGAAATGTTTTTATATTCTTATGCAGTCATATATAATTTTCATACTGATCATTATTCATAAATTATCTTTTTATACTGCATGTCTTATTTATAGAGTAGTTATTGATTTTTTACTCTTTTCAGCAGTCTTTGAACTTAATTTCATTTAAATGGCATCACCATTACTTACTTCTGACCCTTTTTTCAAAAAAAATATTTTATTGTGATTAACTGTAAGTTTACCATCCGAGTCCATTTGCCATTTAAAACCCCATACACACACCTCTGTGCAACTCTGGATGTTCCCCTGGTGCTGTGACAGCACACTCCCCCTTTCCACTCTGTACTTCCTGTATTGATTCAATCAACTCCTTTTCCGTTCTCTCCACCCTCCCGTCTTGCTTCTATACAGAAGTTGCTCTGACAGCCTGCTGTCTTATAGTCCAGTTCCATTTTTTTTCCAAAGAGTTGCCTGGTTTGTACTGGTTGTACTGGTTTTAGCTCTGGGCTAGCAGTGAGCCTAGGGGCCATATTCTTGGGGGAACCTCCATGATGGTGGACCATAAGGTCTGGTCTTTCAATAGAGTTCTGGATCTGCATCCCAGTTTTTCTCCTGCTACATCAGGAAGGTTACACTGGGTTCCCTACCAAGGCAGTCATTGGTGGTGGCCACACACCATATAGTTCTTCTGGTCTCCTGCTGATTTAGTGTCTGTATTACATGGCTCCATCTGTTTCACGGGATCATATTTTCCTCCTCTATGATGTCTTTTGTCCTCCTCTGCACCAGGTGGATTGGGACCGGTTGATGCTCCATAGATGGCAGCTTGCAATCTTTAAAGGCCCCAGACACCACCCACCAAAGAGGGATGCAGAACATTTTCTTAAAAAAAAATAACAAAACTTAGTTATGCCAATTGGCATGGATGTGCCCCCCAAACATGGCCCCCAGGCCCCTGCCCCTGCTACTCTGAACATTAAAATATTGAGTTGTATTTAAGAAAGCTCTTAGATCTTATTATAATTCAGTAGAGTTGACCTTCCTTCTACAGTATGGGGTCACTTCCTTCAACTTAACCCAATTCCAATTTACTGTTTAATCTATAAATACCCTTCTCCCTCTTTCTCCTGCCTGGAAACCATCAGGGATTTTTTTTTTTTCTGTGCTTATCCTGTTTCTTGAGTTGTTGTAACAGTGATCTCATACAGTATTTGTCCTTTTGCAACTAATTTCACTCAGCATAGTATCATCCAGATGACTCTATGTTATAAGGTGTTTTCCCAAGATTGTCTTTGTTCCTTATCATTGCACAATATTCCATTGTGTGAATATACTATAGTTTGTTTATCCATTCATCCATTGATGGCCACCTAGGTTGATTCCATCTTCTGCTATTGTGGATGGTGCTGCAACGAATATTGGTGTGCATGTTGACTCGACGGCACTTGACTTGGCTGTATCTCTTCTTTTCACAGCCCTATTTCTCTAGGGTAATATTCCAAGCTATGAGGTTGCTAGATCACATGGTATTATTTTTTTTTAGCTCTTTAAGAAAGTGCCAAATCGAGTTCCAAAGTGGCTGTACCACTTTATAGCCCCACTAGCAATGTAGAAGAGTTGCAGTCTCTCCGCAATGTCTCCAACATTTATTATTTCGTGCCTTTTTTTGTTGTTGTTGTTAATACCAGCCTCCTTGGAGTGAGATGGTATCTCATTGTAGTTTTGATTTGGATTTCTTTAATGGCTAACTATGTTGAGCATTTTCTCATGTATCTATTAGCTGTTTGGATGTCTTCTTTGGTGTAGTACCTGTTCATCTCCTTTGCCCACTTCTTGATTGGTTTATTCGTCTTTTTCTTTTTGAAACTAGAAAGTATCTTGTAGATTATGGAGATTAAGTACCAATCCAATTCAAGTTGGCCAACTTTTTTTGTTTCTAGCCTGTAGGTAGTCTTTTCAGTCTCTTGATGAAGTCTTTGGATAAGCATAAGTGTTTGATTTTTAGAAGCTCTCATTTATCTATTTTCTCTTCTGGTGTTGTGCATTGCTTATAATATTTTGTAGTCAGTTTTATGGTGTTATCTTTAGTTTAGTTAAATCTGATGATAATATGTCTTAGATCTTTATTTTGGGATCTGTCTTGTGTGGAGTTTGATGAGCAGCTTGGATAGATATCTTCTAGTCTTTGATGCTGTCATGGAAGCTTTCTGTCAACATATCTTCAACAATCCTCTCCATATTTTCTGTTATCTCCCCTGTTGTGGAACTTCAATTAGTTACAAATTATTCATCTTCATAGAGTCCCACATAACTCTCAGTGACTTTATTTTTTTTTAAATCTTTTATCTAATTTTTCTTCAAATACATTGGTGTCAGTTGCTTTGTCTTCAGTCTAATTCTGCATTCTATTACCTCAGTTCTATTCCTTTGACTTTTTACTGAATTGTCTGATTCTGTAATTTTATCATTAATCTGGTGAATTTCGAATTGTTACTGCTTAAGTATTTCTTTCAGGCTTCTAAAATTTTATGCATGCTTTTTTGGCTTGGCTGGTTGCAGTTTGTCTAATTTTCTTTCTAATGTGTATCAGAGTTCTGAAAATTACTCTTTTGTATTCTGCCTACAATAATTTTTGGAAGTCTTCTTTGTCTGAAAAATTTTTTGATTCTTTGGTTTTGGGAGTTTTTTGAAGTCATGATGGTCTGCTTCCTTAAATGATTTGCAATAGACTGTTTCATCCAACTCAGCAAAAATTTGTTTTGTTTAATTTCAGTTATTGTCTTCTGATGTGTATATGCATATTAGTTTTTTAAGTGTTCTAGCAGAGTAGTCAAATGAGCTGTTTTGTTAACTGGAGCAGTAGAAATTTAGAAACATTTTCACCTGGTGGTTAGAGCCCTTGCTAGGTATGGGGGCCCCAGTATTAGTTTATTTTTCTTGTGTGTGTTCAGCACCCAGTCAGTTGGCCCCTAAGTGTGCAGTGTCTGTGAGGAAATGTTGACTAGCATAGGCTCAGGTTGCTGGCTTCACACGCTGTGCAAGGCAGGGGTCTAGCACCTGTGTGCCCAGAAAGGGAAGAACCCCGCAGTAAGAAATGTAAGTGACCAGGCAAACTGAACCTAGGGAAATGGCCTATTTCTGCCCCATGTTCCTGGCTCAGTGGTGCTGGCAGACTTCCTTTCTTTGTTCCTCTCCTTTCTTAAGCTGCTCATCTTTCACTTACTGTCAGAATACAGTGCTGGCACAGTACAGAAAAGAAAGGGGGAAAGCATCAGGCAGAGAGACAGAGTTTGTGCCCCAAAGAAAGTTTTGATCCACATACATCTGCAAGAACTTGTCTTTTAGAGTTCAGATGTAAGGAGGTTGCAATTCTGTAAGTGTGTCTGTCCGAAGCTTGACTTTTTTACTAAGAAACATGCTGTCTGAATGTGGCTATGTTTGCAGTGCTGGTGTGGAGGGACCTCCTACAGAGCGTAGATTCCCTTTGGCCTGTCTTGTCTTTTCTGGGCCACTTGCCATCTACTTGTACCTTTCCATCAACCAGCTCATTCTCTATTTCCCCCTGGGTTTGGGGGGCTTCTAGAATATCTTATGTAATCCATTAAGTTATTTTCCAGTTCTTTGTTGTTAGAAGGATCAAAGGATAGCTCTGGCTACTCTGCGATGTTAGCATCTTCTCCATTCCCTTACTTTAAAGAATTGTTTTTTTACAATGGGCTATATCTTCAAATCATGTTTTTAGGCCCCCAAATCAAAACTACGTCTGTTACCATTGAGTCCATACTTTTACTTACAAGAAGGGTATGTAAGTATCTCAAAAGACCCTCAACAAGTGGAAAACAGCTTGGTCAGGTATTAAATTCTTGCTTCTCAGTATTTCTCCTCAAAACTGTTACACATTTGTATTTTATTTATTTTCTTAGCTGTGTACTTTG
The DNA here is from genome assembly GCA_028571685.1 of Heterohyrax brucei. Classification (NCBI taxonomy): domain Eukaryota; kingdom Metazoa; phylum Chordata; class Mammalia; order Hyracoidea; family Procaviidae; genus Heterohyrax; species Heterohyrax brucei. Next base: position 47,976,858 of record CM053152.1, read on the forward strand.
CAAATATGAGTTTAAAGGGCAACATAATACTATACCATTAAACACTGACAGCTTACTTTTCCAGTTAGGTTTTTTATTTAGTTTTGTAATTACAGTGGAAATTGCAAAACTAAGACCAAACCCACTACCACTGAGTCAATTCAGATTCATAGTGACCCTATAGGACAGAGGAGAATTTCTCCATAAACTTTCCAAGGAGTGCCTGGTGGATTTCAACTGTTTACCTTTTGCTGGATGTAGACTTTGTTTTTATTAGTACCTTTGAGCTGAAGAAAGGCTTATCTTTTAGTATACCTTTAATGTTTTCATCTACTCTCATTGTCCTTTTTTTCTTAAGAAACTCCTTTTATCTATACATTTCTTACCAATTCTGGGTTCTCTGTATGAGTTGTGATCGATTTCATATCTTAGATCTTTGCTTTCTCTGATAATTTCTCAAATTTGTCCTCCACATCAATTACTGAAGCCTTTACCCTTAAATCAGAAACCCTGGTGGTATAGTGTTTAAGTGCTATGGCTGCTAACCAAAAGGTCGGCAACTCACATCTGTCAGGCACTCCTTCAAAACTCTATAGGGCAGTTCTACTCTGACCTATAGGGTTGCTGTGAGTCAGAATTGACTCAGTGGCAACGGGGTTTGGTGTTTTGGGTTTTTGCCCTTAATTCATTTATCTTTACATATCCAACATGCTTTTTAATTTTATTTTTTATTTCTTTGTACATATCATCAACATTAATTTCCATAACTTGTAAGTTTCTCCTCATGAACTTCTGCTCATTTTTAGAAAGATCACTCATTCTTATATTTTATCTCTTGATAACATAGGAGATGATTTTTAAGGTTTTGCATCTGGATCCGGATCCCTTTTTCTTTTCTTTCTTTCTTTTTTTTTTTTTTTTTTTTTGTTGTTGCTGTTCATCTTTCAGCAAGTGGGGTCTAGCCTTGAATTTTAGAATGAGCTGTAAATCAATGGTTCAAGTTTCTCTCGGTTTATTCAGTATTTCCAACTCAATTTTCTTCTTTTTCTCAGGGGGTAGGGCATACATTTTTTTGAAGATGTCTATGAAATAATCTGAATTCTCTCCTATTCACGTTGTTTTACTCATCTTCCAAAATGAGGACAGATAGAAAAAAGTAATTGCCAAAGTACTCACTGAAGAAGGTTCTTCTGATACTTCCCCTGAACACTGTGCCACACGCACAATTTTTTACTTGTGAAGAGTTCTCTTCTCCGTGTTAAACTAAGCACACATAGATGTTTAATGTGGTCTAAAATCCGATACCAAAAGTAAATAAAAATTGAGAGGAGGAGGGATGGTGCACTAAATGCCTCAAAAGCCAGTATATGTGCAGAATAGCAGCAATCACTCAGTACTCTCACTTTTCTTCTCTGTCTTGGTCCAATAGAGTGTACATTACAAGGTGACCTCTTTCCTTTACACAGGTAATCTCCCTTGCCCAACCCCATGATTCAAAGCTTATTACGTCCTGAAGTGAAATCTGGGCAATTTTCCCCTGAAGACAAAAGGTTAAAAGAGGAAAGTGGGGTACAGGGAGACTAATGAGCTTTGTCAAGGTCTCATTGCTAACAGTGGACTCAAAGCTAACATCCAGGTCTCTAGACTTAGTACATTCTTCCCTAACAGAAAACAAAAGCTAGCTTTCTAAAGGACATGTTTACTTGCTGATAAACCTAAATAAACCTGATGATGTGAGAATTCTGAAATGAATTTGGAAGAGAATTACCTTCATGATAAACAATATCTAATATTTCCACCCTGAATTGTATGTATAAAATAGCAGTGTAATTCAATGAATGCTTACCCACATGTCATTTATCTACTACAACTCCACTGCCATGCATTTATACCTCCTTATAATGTCTCATTCAATTGTATTAACTCATACAATTTTGCCCTCTTCTGAACTCCTTTGATCCATACTGTTCCATTCTTTTCTCTGACCCTGCATCATCCTCCACTGTGTACCTTGGAGCCTTTCATGGCTGTCGTATCTCCAGATGGCACCCAAGATTATTGTCAGAGGACAAGCTCTATTCAGTTACTCTCCACACCATCTACCACCAAAATATGCCCACAAGAATTATTTACACTATAGTCTAGTCTCGGATACAATCCTAAAACAGCATCTCTCCCTGGAGAACTACTTAGAGAAAAATTAAAATTCAATTATCAAACAGTATCTGTATTTTTTTTTAACTTGGCTAAAAAATAGCTTTCATTTACTCTTTTTGTTTCTTTCCTTACATAGGCATTTTTTCATGAGTTTTAAGATTTCTTGTTCAGAAAACTTTTCATGAGGGTTTCTTATGTGCTGGGCACTGTGCCATGCCATTGAGAAACATACATGAATAACACACCATTGCTATCCCAAATGCTCACAGTCTGATGAGCACAACAGACATACATGCAAAGAATCTCAGTAAAATTTGGTAAATGTTCCAATAAAGTTGTGCACTGGAGGAGCAGAAAGGATACCAATTAATTTATTTTGGGGGAGTCTCATGATCTCTACTTCTTTGTTTTCAGAATAAAACCAGCAAGAAAGCCAAATCTCAAAGTACCAATTAAACCTTGGGTCTCTGGAGACTTGAATATATTGAACAAACCTCACCTAATCCTGCTAGTAGTGCTATTTGGGAATCTAAGGGCACTGGGGCCTCAAGAGACCAGTGGCAGACCATGGTCAACTGTATAAGAAATAAATGGACATTTTACAATGATGAAAAACTAAATCCCTTTCCTGTGTCCTTTTAAATTTACTTTGACTAGATATTGAACAGGTGCTTTGTAGATTCAATACATCACAATGTATTAAGTGCTGCTCAGCTCACGCCACTCCTCTAGCCCTGCTGTGGACCGTCTCTTTCTGTTTGCATCTCGCCCGTCCTCTGTGCATATAAACTAAGTGTCTCTATTTCTGCTCTCAGAGTGTACCATGCCACACAACCGAGATTTCAAGAACAAATATCAACAGTGGCTAAGCCAAACATATCTTGTCAAGAGAGTGCCACTGCAGTGTAAAGATTGATTTGTCGAGGGAGGTCTTGCATATAAGTAGATGTGAAGGCAAGGACTGAGGTTAACAAGTTTCCACTCTGGGAGTTTATTTATAACAAAATAACAAAAGGACAGTTCTGTCTATGCCAATTTCTTCCCATCCCCTCCTGCATCCATCACCATAGCAGCTTTTTTCTTCACCAGGAAGTAGCCTCTTCAGGGCAAATCCATGTAGAGTTTGTGGATGAAGAGCCTGTTTGCAGAACTTATAATCTCATTTAGGTTAGGGTCATTTCACGACAATCACAACTGTTTGGAGATGCTGTCTGCACTCATCTCAGTACTTAGACACAAAACCGACCAACCAACCAAATCCACTGCCATCGAGTAAACCCTGACTCATAGCGAGCCTAGAGGTCAGAGTAGAACTGCCCTGTAGAGCTTTCAAGGAGCACCTGGCAGATTTGAACTGCTGACCTTTTGGTTAACAGATGTAGCACTTAACCACTATGCCACCAGGGTTTCTACTTAGATGCAAAGAGGGAGCAAAAGGGAGAGCTAAGGCACATCTTTTATGTGTAAGTCACTTGCAGTGACAGGAACTACAGATATAACACAGAAAGTAAGTGTACTTCAAAACATTGTGAAATAAGTCAGTCACAAGCATAAATATTGTATTATTACACTTACTAGAAACATCTAGAATAGACAAGCATGTAGGCACCTAAGTTTATGAGTGGTCAGTAGAGTGTGTAGGAGGGGCAGAAGGAGGGAAGTCATTGCTTGGGGACACTGAATTTCAGTTAAGGGTGATGGAAAGTTTTGGAAATGGATAATCGTGGTGACTCTACAATATGATGAAAACAATGTCACTGAATTGTATACATGAGGAATGTCGGAATGGCAAATGTTTTTCTTATACATATAATTAGTTGCATAAATTTCAAATCCTGAGTGCTGTAGTTCAGAGAAGGACTGATACAGCTTATACATAGCACAGTGGAAGAGGTGGTCATACAGTTGGTGCTTGAGGAAGGGGTAGGTTGAGAGTAAATCATGTGTAGGTAGTAAGATGTGTCACTACTCCCAATCTCGGTAGACTGATACAGTCAGAGCCAGAGCCAGCTAGGTAGTACAGTAAGAGTCTAGGCAGACATGGAGATGATTTCATTTAGTTACCCCCTCACTCAACAAGTACTTATTATACATCTGGAGTTAGGAATTCAATATGTAAAACATCCAGTTTTTACCTCAAAGAAGTTGACATCTTAGTAGTAAATGCATATACTGACAAGTGCTCAGAGAATTATAGGAAAATATAAGAGCTGTTGGAACATCACAGAAGTACAGTTTAGGGACATCTATCTTAGGCTATGTCATTTGGTAAGGCTTTCTGTAGAAGCTGATATCTGAGCTAAGAGAATATGAGAAGCAGAAGGAAAGGATACAGTGCCTCTGTCTTCCAGAGGCTAAAAGCCCCAAATTCTGCAATTAAATGTCTTTTATCTAACTTAGACTGTTCTTGAGAGTACTTCTTCTAAAACTACTCTCCTCAATATGGCAACAGGTCACGACTATGGGTCAGAGTTAATCAAACCATAAACACAGTTGGCCCATTCTATTTCAGAGCAGGAATTTACTGAGTACTACTGTAAACTTTCCAGTTTTCAGCGAGAAAATCTGCAGTCAAGTCATAGCTAATTATCTCAGAATATCAAAATCATGTCTTGGGTAGCACTGTGAGCTAGATTCTTTTACATTGTTCTTGTGGGGAAGAAGAAGAAGGCTTCTAACCCCAGAAATAAGACTAGTCATAACCTTGGCCCCTACTGATGCTCCTCTGTCCCCAGAGCCTGACTTTACCTACAGCCAATTATCTCTAAAGAACTCATCCTTGGACATAAGCAGAAGATATGTGCACTGCATCTATATTACAGCAATAGTGTTTATACTGCAGGATGGAAGAGATCAAGCTAAGCTGTAAATTGAGCAGAATTTCCCTACTGGAAGTGAGTCCAGGCATGCCCCCATGCTCCTTGCCACACCCAGCCCCAAATTTTCACAATCTGGAGGGTACCATACTTTCCGTTTTAAATTCTGCTTTCTCCTAAGAACCAACTGATGGCACTCATCTTCAAACCCAAGTCAAGCCTCCTACAGCTTTGCTCTGAGTGACTGTATCTGTACCCTCAAGGGAGAGTGTTTCCTGTGTTGACTTGCCTAAGTACTCAAAACTCCAGTTCCATCAACTCTTTGTCCATATGGAATCTCATGTTTTCCTCAGGACCAGAGACACCATCCTTCAATCCTTCCTTAATAGTTGATAACATCCTGTGTTTGGAATGGCCACACTTAATGACTTGGAAGGTTACAAGCTAATTAGTGAGACAGCAGGATTCAGAGAGTATTTTTGCAAGTTTTTTAGTAGTTAGTAGCTCCCAAAGGATTTAAACCATGCAGTGGTTTAGAGGAGAGAAAGCTCATGATGGAGCCAAGAATGGATGTATGGAAAGCATTCCAATGAAATTAAGCCCAGAACAGCAGGAAGGACAATGATAATGAATAAAGAAAAATTAGACAAAAACAACCCTAAAACAGAAATGTATATATTGTACCTGTATTTGTTATGTTATATATTAAAAAAGTCTGTAATAGACAAGCTGCATTCCTCCAAAATGTATTAAAATAAAAACATTACTAGAATTTTTAAAGTAGTTTAAATGATAATTTTTAAATTCTTTGGTGACTATATTGCTAAAATATGTTGTACATTGATTTGTGCAACTTCATAGAGCTTTCCATTTGCTTCTAAAATTAATGACCCGGTTGTTGCTGTTGTTACATTCCTCTGAGACAGTTCCATCATATAGCAATATTGTGTACAACAGAGCAAAACGTTGCCAGGTTCTGTGTCATCCTCAAAATTGTGGCCATACAGTTGAAAATGTTATGGCTTGGGTCAGGTGAACCTTAGTCTTCAAAACTGTATCTTTGGTTTTTAATACTTTATAGAGGTCTTTTGCACCAGATTTGCCCAGTGTAATATGTCCTGTGATTTCTTAACTACTGCTTCCAAGAGTGTTGATCGTGGATCCAAGTAAATTGTAACCCTTAACAACTTCAGTATTTTCTCCATTTATCATGAAGTTGTTTATTGGTTCAGTTGTGAGGATTTTTGTTTTCTTAATGTTGAGATGTAACCCATACTGAAGGCTGTAGCCTTTTCACTCTGTCAGAAAGTGCTTCAAGTCCTTCCCCCTTGCAGCAAGAAATTTTTTGTAATCTGCCTATGATAGGCTGTTAGTGAGTTTTGCTCTAATCCTGATACTGCATTCATCTTCATCATAAATTCTGTTGTTTCAGATTATTTGTTCAGCATACAGATGGAATAAGATGAAATGAAACAACTTTAACAGATATCTTTCCTGACTTTAAACCCTGCAGCAGCTCCTGTTCTATTAGAACACTGCCTCTTGTTCTATGTACAGGTTCCACATGAGCACAATTAAGTGTTCTGGAATTCTCATGTTTTGCAACATCATCCGTAATTTCTTATGAGCCACATAGCTGAATGCTTTTGCACAGTCAATAAAACAAAGGTGAACATCTTTCAGCATTCTCTGTTTTCAACAAAGATTAGTCTGACATCAACAGTGATATCCCTTGTTCCATATCCTCTTCTGAATCTGATCTGTATTTCTCTCAGTTCCTTGTTACAACTTCCTTTGAACAATTGTCAGAAAAATACTATTTGTGTGTAATATTAACAATATTGTTTGATAATTTCCATATTCTGATGGATCATGTTTATTAGGCGTGGGCACAAACATGGGTCTCATCCAGTGAATTGGCCATACTGCTGTTCTTTAAATTTATTGGCATAAACTAATGAGCACCTCCAGCACTGCATTTTTTTTTGTTGTTGAAATATCTCAGCTGATATTCTGTCAATTCCTGGAGCCTTGTTTTTCACTAGTGCCTTCAGTGCAGCTCGGACTTCTCCCTTTAATACTGTTGGTTCTTGATCACACGTTATTTCCTGAAATGTTTGAAAGTTAATCAGTTCTTTTTGGTATAATGACTTCGTGTATTCCTTCCATCTTTTTTGATACTGAGTAATTTAATATTTCTCCCATAGAAACTTTCAGGGGGAGGGCCAAGTGGCAGACTAGTCACACATCTCCTCAATTCCTTCTGAGATCAAAGGACTAGAAAAATAGTTGAACAGAGAAGAGTGGACACTCTGGGAGCCTTAAGATCAGGCATAGAGCTGTGAGATTGGACTAGGTGAGCGAAAGGGGAAAACTACTTTTGTCGGAAGTGATACAGTAGCACAAAAGTCCCACTTCTGCTAGCACAGCAGCTGAGAGGCTTACAGGTATGGATGCCATCTTTGTTAACCATGAGACTGTGACTAGGGCTGCTGAGCCTGAGAGCCTGGCAGGAGCTGTCTGCCGTGCTGAGCCTCAGTGCCTAAGTAAACAGCATTTTTCACAGCAGAGGGGCTGTGCTTAAGACAGTAACATCTAGAGAACCCAGCAACAGCCAGCAACTGAGAATACTGGTGCCCTTCTCCCTTCTCTGAGCTGTGACATAGATACTGCTGGCTCAGCATAGGAGAACCTCCTTGCTGGTGGCTGAGCATGTCTGTGTCCTTACTCTTTCTTTCTTTCAGCCACATCATAGTGTCTGCAGATGCAGCCCCTGAGAGATTCCATAAGTAGGATGCCATCTTTATCAGACAGGAGGTGGGGCCTGTCACCACTGAGGGTCCAGCTGGGGCCAGCCACCACACAAGTAGCATCACAGGGCTGGACAGCGTCTCTCTCACCAGAGAAGCTTTATTTAGTCAGCTGCACAAAACAAATGCAGTGGTGGCAGATGGTCAAGTATAGCAATGTCCTTACTCCCTTCTTAGAGCTATACCACAGCTGCTGTTGGTGCAACAGTGGAAAAGCTGAACAGCTTTGTGATGGTGTGAAAGCAACAATCAATATCTAACCATTTCTGGAGCCAGGCTACCATGGATCCATCCAGCCAAGTGCCATCACTGTGGATCCAGAGAACTCCCAATGAAAGAACCAAAAACCTTTCCAGATGAGAAGCCTTCCTAAAACTATCAGAGGTAGAACATGAAAGAATTGTGTATAGAGCCCTTCTAGAAATTAAACAAAGTGTAGCAGAACAAAGCCAAAAATTAATCAACCTACATTAACTGCTAGAACCTCAATGATTTCAAATTCAGCAGATCAATAATAAAATTACAGAATTAGACAATTCAGTGCAAACCCAAAAGAATGAAATTGAGGAAATGGAATGCAGAATTAGCGAGACTGAAGATAAAGCAAATGACACCAGCATTTATGAGGAGAAATCATATAGAAGAATCAAGAAAAACAAAGAAGAACTAAGAAAAAGAAAGAAGCAAATAAACAGAAGCTTAGAGACATGTGGGACTCTATCAAGAGGAATAACCTACAAGTAATTGGATTTCCTGAACAGGGAGGAATAGCAGAAAATACAGAGAGAATTGTTGAAGAGTTGCTGATAGAAAACTTTCCTGACATCATGGAAGAAGAGAACATAGATAATCAAGATGCTTATCAAGCTCCACAAACAGTAGATCACAAAAGAAAGACAGCAAAACATGCTATAATCAAGCTTAATAAAATGAAATGTAAGGAGAGGCTCTTAAAGGCAGCTAGGCTTAATCAAAACTGATACATAAAGTGAAGCCTTAAAGGCTGTCCTCTGACTTTTTGGCAGAAACCATGTTGGAAAGAAGGCAATGGGATGATGCGTACAAAGCCTTGAAAGAGAAAAATTTCCAACCAAGAATTATATATCCTGAAAAATTATCTTTCAAATATGACTGTAAAATTAAGACATTCTCAGATAAACAGAGCTTAGAAACTGCAAAAACCAATTCAAACTTACAAGAAATTCAGAAAGAATCTCTTCGATTAGAAAAATCAATAACATCAGAGTATTCTCAAGGACGCAATGCAGGACACAGCGTCTAGAGTCCTATGCAGATAGGGAAGCCACAATGTGCAATCAAAGCTACAGCATTAAAATTAGGGAAACAGAAATCTTAACACATAAACTGTGACATCATCACATTATAAAGAGGGATATATTACAGTGTCTATGGCCCTTGCAAATGTAGAGGAAGCTAAGGAGATATATAGAAGTTACAGATTAGTTTAAACTTACAACGTTAAGGGGGAACAAAGGGAGAGCCACAAAGAAAACTAACAATACTACATATCAAAACAAGAAACATAATACAGGATTCTCAACAGATACAAAATCAACAATGAAAAGGATAAAAAGAAACCCCACCCCTCGAAAACAGAATATTAAGTGGAACAAAGAAAACATCAACAACACCAAAATAAAGGCACCAAAATGACAGCATTAAACACATATCTATCAATAATTACAGTGAATGTAAATCAACTGAATGCTCCAATAAAGACAGAGATTAACAAGTTGGATCTAAAAACACTGTCTGTCTATATACTGCCTACAAGAAATATGCCTTAGACTCAAAGATGTGAACAAACTGAAAATCAAAGGATGGAAAAATACATACCAAGCTAACAACATGCAACGAAGAACAGGAGTGGAAATACTAATCTCAAATAAAGTAAATTTTAAAATAAAATCCACCATCATGGACAAGGATGGTCACTATTTATTGCTTGAAGATTCTACATCAGCAGAATATAACAATATTAAATATTTATGCACCCAATACCACAGCTTCTAAATACATGACCAAATGTTCACAACATTGAAAAATGAGATAGATTATTCTACAATAATAGCAGGAGACTTCAACACTTCACTTTTAACAATGGACAGATCATCCAGAAAAACACTCAATAAAGATACAAAGGATATTATTGAGACAATCACTCAACTAAACCTCATTAGCATACACAGAACTTTTTACTCAACAATAGATAAGTACACCTTCTTCTCCAAAGTACATGGAACATTTTCCAGAATAGACCATATACTAGCCCATAAAGCAAGTCTCAACAAAATCCAAACCAATGAATTATTGCAAAGCATTTTCTCAGACTATGAAGCAATAAAGATTGAAATCAATAGCAGAAAAAACATGGGTAGAAATTTTCACTCACGAAAACTGAATGACACTTTGCTCAAAAATTCATGGGTTACAGAAGAAATCAGACAAGCAATAAAGAAATTCTTGGAATCAAATGAGAATGAAGTCACATCCTACCAGAACCTGGGATACAGCACAAGCAGTGCTCAGAGATCAATTTGTCTCTATAAATGTACAAGTTTGGAATGAAAAATGGGCCCAAACCTATAACTTGAACAAGTAGAAGAGGCACAACAAAAGAAATCTAAGGCACCAGAATAAAATAGATAATAAAGAATAGAGCAGAACTAAACAAATTAGAGAGTAGAAAAACAACTGAAAGAACTAACAAAACTGAAACCTGTTTTTCTGAAAATATCAACAAAATCGACAAACCATTGGCTAAATTTACAGACGAAAAACAGGAGAGGAGACAATCTGAATAAGAAATGAGATGGGAGATGTCATGACAGACCCAATAGACATTAAAAGTATTATAAGAGAATATTATGAAAATTGTACTCTAACAGGTTTGAAAACCTAGAAGAAATGGGTAAATTTCTAGATTCACATCACCTACCAACATTATCACAAGAAGTAGAACAACTTAATAATACCATCCCAAAACAGAGATTGAAAAAGTGATTAAAAAAACTACCAATCAAAAAGAAAAAGTCCTGGCCCAGATGGCTTCACTGGATTCTCATACCAAACTTTTAGAGAGAAGTTAGTTCCACTACTGCTGAAGCTATCTTACAGCATAGAAAAGGACAGAAAATTTCTAAATTCATCCTTTGAAGCCAGCATAACCCTGATAAAAAACCCAGGAAAAGATCCCACCAAAAAAAAAAAAAAAAAAAAAAAGACATTACAGACCAGTATCTCTCAGAAACTAGATGCAAAGATCTTCAACAAAATCCTAGTTAATAGAATTCAACAATATATTAAAAAAATTCATCATGGCCAAGTTGGATTCCTACTAAGGATAGAAGTCTGGTTTAACATCAGAAAAACAATTAATGTGATCAACCACACAAATAACACAAAGGATAAGAATCATTTGATTTTATCAGTTGATGCAGAAAAGGTATTTGACAAAGTCTGACACCCACTGATGTTAAAACTCTCAGCAAAATAGGCATAGGAGGGAAAATCCTCAATGCAACAAGGGGCCAATAGGCAAAGCCAGCCACCAACATCTTCTTGAATGAAGAGAGACTGAAAGAATTCCCCCTGAAAACAGGAACTAGACAAGGATGTCCACTATCACCACTTCTATTCAACATTGTGGTAGCAGTTCTGGCCAGAGCAACCAGACAAGAGAAAGAAATGAAGCTATCTGCATTGCTAAAGAAGAAGTAAAAATATCCCTATTTGTAGATGATATGATCATACACACAGAGTAGCCTAAAGAATCCAGAAATAAACTACTGGAACTAATAAATAAGTCGAGCAAAGTACCAGGATATAAGATAAACAAATTAATCAGTAGGATTCCTTAAGGTTAACAAAGAGGTCATCAAAGAGGTAATCGCCAAATCAATACCATTCACAATAGCCTCCAAGAAGATAGAATACCTAGGAATAAATCTGACCAGAGAAGAGACCTATACAGAGAAAATTACAAGACACTACTGCAAAAAAACAAGAGACCTACATAAATAGAGAAACCTATGTTGCTCATGGATAGGAAGACTTAATATTGTGAAAATGTCTATTTTATCCAAAGCTGTCTATACATACAATGCAATCTCAATACAAATTCCAGGGTCACTTAAAGGGAAGAAACCCCAGGTAAGTAAAACAGTGAAGAAGAGGAATACAGTGGGAGGCCTCACACTATCCAGCCTTAGAAACTGCTACACTGCCATGATAGTCAAAACAGCCTGGTATTGGTACAAAAACAGACCTATAGACCAATGGAACAGAAAAGAAAATCCAAAAATATCACCATCCTCATATGAACAGTTAATATTCAACAAAGGCCAAAAGGTTGTAAGCTGGGGTAAAACAGTCTCTTTAACAAAATATGTGGACAAAATTGGACATTCATCTACAAAAAACTAGAAAAAGACCCATATCTCACATCTGATAGAAAAACTAACTCAAAACGGATCAAAGACTTAAGTATGAAACTTATAATGACAAGGATTATGGAAGAAAAAATAGGGACAACAACAGAAGTTCTAATACACGTGTTAGGCAGACTAGAAAATCTGACCAATAATGCACAAGTCACCATGAGTCGGATTCGACTCGACGGCACTTGGCTTGGCTTGGCAATGCACAAACATCAGAAGACAAAATAGATAAATGGGAACTACTAAAAATCAAACACTTATGCTCATCCAAAGACTTTATTAAAAGAGTTAAAAGACTGCCTACAGAATGGGAAAAAATATTTGGCAACTACATATTGGATCAATGTCTGGTTTCCAAAATCTACAAGGTACTGCAATGTTTCAACAAGAAAAAGTTAAAAAAAACCCAGTTAAACAACGAGCAAAGGAGATTGACAGACACTTCACCAAAGAGGATGTCAAGCCAAAAGACACATGAGGAAATGCTCACAATCATTAGCTATTAGAGCAATCCAAACTAAGACTACAACAGGATACCATCTCTCACCCTAACAAGGTTGGCAATAATCCAGAAAACACAAAACAGCAGATACTGGAGAGACTGGGCTCTCCTACATTGCTGGTGGGAATGCAAAATGGTACAACCTCTTTGGAAAGCAATTTGGCTCTTTCTTAAAAACTAGAAATGGAAATACCATATGATCCAGCAATCCCACTGCTTAGAATATGTCCTAAAGAAATAAAGATGGTCACACAAACAGATACGTGAACATGAATGTTTATTGCGGCACTGTCTAAATAGCAAAAAGGTGGAATCGACCCAGGTACCCATCAATAGATGAGTGGATAGAAAAACTAGTACATATACACAATGGAGCACTATGCAGTGATAAAGAACAGTGATGGTTTTACAAATCATCTCATAAGCTAGTTTCAACTAGAAGACATTATGCTGAGTGAAATTAGTCAGCTACAAGAGGTCAAGCATTTTATGAGACCTCTCCCATAAGGATTTTAAACTGGACTTATGTACAGAAGATTATTTGACAGCTACAAGCTTGGGGAGTGAGGGAGAGGGATGTTCACAGATTAGGTAGTTGATAGGAATTTGTTTAGGCGAAGGGAGTGACAGCACACAGTAGAGGGCAGATGAGGACTGTGCCATAAACTAAAAGATTTTCACATTTCAAAATATAGAGTAGCAGGGACAGGGGTCTAGGGACCATGTTTTTAGGGGACATTGAGGTAAATTTGTATAACTAGTTTTTTGCTAAGAGAGTCTTCTGTATCCTGTAATGATGAGTGGTGCCTAGAGTCTTAAAAGCTAGCAAACTGCCATGTGAGAAACTCCAACTGTCCCAACCGATCTGGAACAGATGATGACCGAGGACATTAAAGACACAAGGAAAAATGAGCCCAGGAGACAGGACAACCCCTGTGAATGGAGACCGAATCAGCACGACGAGACCAGAAGAACCAGATGGAGTCCAGCCACCACTAATAACAGCCGTGATGGGTGACATAATGTACAGTCCCTGATGCAGCATGAGAAAAAGAGGCATGCAGCTCAAGAACTCTATTAAAGACTAGAACTGATAGTCCAAGAACCAGGAGGGTCCTGGGGGAACATGGCCACTAGACTTGCTGCTGGCCCTGAATGAGTACTGAGGTCAATTCTTCCGACAAGTATAGTTTCGACTGGAGGACACAGTATGCGCATGTGATATGTGTACTTTGTAGTTTCATACATTTATAGGAGGCTGTCCTAGTGATTTCTTTCTAGACAGGAGAGGTATTGGTGGAGAGAAAAAGAGAGGTGTTTGTTAAGAGGATAACGGAAGAGCAAAAAGGAGGAGTGTGCTGTCACAGGGTGAGAAGAGCAGATGGAGTTGGAGTTAGATAGTTATGAAAAATTGATTTGGATTGTATACATTCATTTAATCATAAAAAAAGAATCTTTCAATAGTGCAACTTGAGGCTGGAATATTTTTCTTCAGTTCTTTCTGCTTGTGAAATGCTCAGGATGTTCCCCTTTCTGGTTTTCTAACTCAAGTTCTTTGTGTGTTATAATTATTTACTTTGTGTTCTTTAGCCCCTGTTTTGGTCACCTGGTACTGCTCTACCAGAAAATGCCATGAGTGGGTGGTTTCATGAACAGAAACTTTATTGACACAGTCCAGTAAGCCACAAATCCATTTATGAGTTATAGGTCCATTCAGTAGGAAAAACTGGCACAGTCTGGTAGGCTTGAGTCCAAGTTCCAGGAGAGCATCTTAGCACAGAGACCTCAGGTCCGAAGGATGCGCTCTGCTCATGGTCTTGGTGGTATGAGGTTGCCGCCTCTTTATGCTCACTTCTCTCCCTTACATCCCACAGCTGGTAATTTGAGTGCTGTTGGCTTGGCTTACCAGCACAGCTGCTGCTCATTCTCCATCAATATCACAGAGGAAGGATTCACAACATGTGGAAGTAATTGTACCATATTGGGACTCATAGCCAAGTTGAATCAATCTGTATATTTTTTGAGGGACACAATGTAAACTGTGACAGCCATCCTTTGAAATCCCTTCACGTCTTTACTTCATTATTTTTTTCCTTTTGCTTCAGCTACTCTATATACGAAGGCAAGTTTTAGCATCTTTTGTGGCATCTACTTTGACCTTTTCTTCTTTTTTTAGTGACCTCTTACTCTCTTCATGGATGATATCTTCAGGCTACTGCACAACTCATCTGGTCTTCAATCTGTTGCTGAGATGATCTCTGAATTCAGCTAGGATGTGTATAATGAAGGTAGGATTTTGGATTTTGTGGACTTGATCTGTTTTCTTCAGCTTCGGTTGGAACTTCGGTGTGATCCTAGAGCTACGGTATTTGAATTTTTCTGAAGTTTTCTAAACTCTTTGTCTTTTCTCTCACTTTGAAGCTATTGGCAGTAACTATTACCTTGAGTACAATTTCGTTGAGCTTACTGCTTCTGGCTTCAATCTGGTAATTTTAACCTGTTTTGGGCTTGAAGAGTTCAATGCTACCCTTGGTAAAATTAATCATAATGTGCCAATGGTTATGGCAATCTTGCCTGGTAGTCCAGTGCTCACATTTGATACACGACATAAGCAAATGTTATATAAACCAATTAGCTGCCTTTCAATTTAATACCAGATTTTGTTTGCTTTTTTTTCCTTTAAAGTTGTGTTGTTAAGGGAGGGAGGGGAGAGAGTGTGGGGGGACGCCTAAAGGAGAGGGGGAAGAGGAAAGGGGAAGGATGGGGGCAAGGGGAAGAGATAATACATTTTTCCTTTTGTTTTCAGTATGTTATTGTGGTTTAGATAAAGTTTACACACCAGATTAGATTCCCATTCCACAATTCACACACAAATTGCTTTGTGATATTGATCACAATCCCTCCAGCATGGCAGCACTCTCTCCATTTCTACTCTACTTGCCCTGTTCCCATCCCTGCAGTTTCTCTACCCCTCCTTACTTTCTCATCTTTGCTTATGGGTAAATATTGATCATTTGGTCTCATACAGTTGATTGTTTGAAGGACAATATTGCACATGGGGGTTACTGTTTATCTTACAGGCCCATCTATTATTTTGCTGAAAGGTGACCTCCACGAGGGGCTTCAGTTCCAGGTTAAAAGGGTATCTCAGGGAAATAGTTTCATGAGTTCCTCCAGTCTAGGCCAGTCCAGTAAGTTTTGTCTTTTTTATGAGTTTGAGTTTTGTTTTACAGTTTTCCCAAATTCTAACCAGGACCATTTGTGATGTCCCTGATCAGTAGTGGTAACTGGGTACTCTCTAGTTCTGGTCTCAGGCTAGAAGAGGCTGTTGTTAGCATAGACAGTTAGTTCTGTGGACTAATTTCCTCCTTCAGTCTTTGGCTTTCTTCACTGTCCTTTCCTCCAGATGGGAAGCAACAATGGTTGTATGTTAGATGGCTACTTGCAAGCTTTTAAGGCTCTAGCCTCTACTTACTAAACCGGGATTTAGAACATCATCTTCACAAACTAAGTTATGCCAGTTGACCTAGTTGTTCTATAAGACTATGACCCTGAGCCTTCAAATCCAATAAATCGATGAGAGGCAGTGTTTGGATATGTCTAGAAAGTATCCATAATTGTGCCCCCTATGCACTTTATTGTATATATGAACATATGTGCAGCACCTAGGAACATGCATATACATATGTCCACATACATACCAATATATGCACTCCCATGTCTTCACATACTCATATAGAGTACATATCTATGTAACATTTTTTTTGCTTGTTATTACTGCTGTTTCAAAATTGTGTTGTAACATTTACTGTTAATTGTCCTTTATGCTTTTGTATCTCTCAGTGTCTCCATTTACCTTGGTCAAGTTGTGTTGACTTTCTACATATCGTGCATTGCATTTCCCCATTACCAGAACTAATACGCCTACTATCTAGTAAGTGGTTCCCTTTCCCACCCCCTTCCATCCCTGGTAACCATCAAAGAACTTTGCCTTTTGTGTGTATACCTGTTTTTTACTCTTTTTTTTAAAAAGTAAATTATTGCCAGTTTTACAGGGGTGTGAGGATATCTCACTGTAGTTCTGATCTGTATTTCTAAAAGCTGATGCTCACCAGCATCTCTTTGTGTGTTCGTTAGCCACCTGAGCATTCTTTGTCCATTTTAACTGACTTTTTGTTGTTGAATTGTTGAAGTTTTCTATAGACTAGAGATTATATCCTTGTCAGATATGTCATTATGAATTTTTTTCTCATCTGTAAGTTTTATTTTTACTCTTTTTATAAAGTCTATTGATGAACATAAATATTCAATTTTTAGGAAATGACAGTTATCCACTGTACCTTCTGTTGTTGTCAATGGGTTTTTGACATTTGAGAGCACATTCCCTTTTGCTAGTATCATGTTGAAATAAGGCATCTTCCCTTTCACCTTTTGTCCTATTTTTTTCTTTTTAAGACTGATTCCTCAAACACAGAGCATTGCCAAGTGCTGAGAATACAGCTCTGGAGAAGACATGCATCGTCTTGCCTTTATCAGGATTGCAACTGAGTTCATTTCCTTCTTACTCTACTGTTAAAATCTCCTTAGTCTAGAGGCACTTTTCGGGGACATTTTCATAGAGAATTTGATAACAGCAAGACAAGGGAAAAAGAAGTTGGCCAATATTAGTGAATTTGAAGACTTTTTACCAATCACTTGCATTTATTGATGGGCTCCCCTATGAGAGATGGTAAGAAGAGTAGAGGAATTCATATCCCTCTCCTTGGAGTGTTTCAAGTCTCATGAGACAGAGAAGATTCTTCCAAAAGAAAACCAAAACAAAAGCAGCTTCCTTGTGGCCTCATTACTTGGTTGATGTAAGACTTGATATTTAGCTTTTTATTATTCATGTGTACATTCATTCATGCAATCACTCAACAAATATGAGTTAGGAACTCACTGTAGTTAAGGTCCTTATATAAACAAAATATTTTCAATGATGAGAACCAAACAAGGACAGCAGTGAGGAACTCAAACCATAACCAGACTCCATAAACTTCTTACAGTTGTTTCAAAATAAATTGCTTGACCAGTGTTACCTGTTGCTTGGCTTATGAGGCCCTCGCTTCCAGTAGGCCAAGTTCTTTGGGGGGTTTTGTTTTGTGTTGGTGGTTTTTCTTGTGCTATGTACCACTGCCTTCTCCCTACCTCCCCAATCAAAACATATACAAAAGCTCTCAAATTTATCCACCACAAAACATAAAATTGGGGTAAACTCTAGTCTTACCCCCGGGCCTGGAAGTCATTACTGGGTTCCTGGGGGACGAATTAAAACCTGTATTTCCATCCTACGCATCTCCTATTATTGAAAATAGTCTCAGGAATGCATGAGAGGGAGATAGCAATACTTTAAGTTTGTGTGTATGTGTGTGCATGGGTAGTCTTTCTGGGCTTGTTATTTTTTACAACCAAAATAGAATGAAATTGAGGAAAGTTTATACTAAAGTTTTTGAAAATTATACCCCTAATTACATTCTAATCTTTCAACTCTAATTGGACACAGAGAAGCCCACAATAAAGCATTCTTTACTACTTCTAATTGGCTGTAAGCTGGTTAAGTATGTACTTTTCTAAAACTTCACCCACCCAGAGTACCTGCTTTCACAACATCACAAATTCAACTCATTATAGCAACCCACTTCAGGTACCCGTCTTCCATCTATAACTGAAAAGCCAACTACACTCATGTATGTGCTGAGTAATTTTGCTTTCAGCTCCAAAAACTGTAACTTGGAGAAGATAATGCAAACTCTCGTTTATTATTTTTTATCTTAGTGGAGGTTCTATTCTAAGTCATGTTTTCCACATAGGCATCCTCAGTCTGCTCATCTAATGAATTCTGTTCTGTTTATTTGGATTTGTTAACTCACATTCTCCTCTATTACTGGCATTTCTATTGCCTACCTCTTTTTGGAGTCACCTGGTGGCAAAAGTGCTGGTTTGCTAACCACAAGGCTGGCTATTTGAGCTTGTACACAAGAACCACAGAAGAACACCCTGGCAATGTGCTTCTGAAGGTCACAATCATGAAAAACCTGCAGAGTGCAATTCTACTCTGAAATGCACGGAGCCTTGATGTATCAGAATCCACTTGACAGCAATTGGTATATTTTGTTTCTCTCTCTCTTCACTGAGAATGCTCCAGCAGAGCCTCACCTCGTTGTTGCCATTTAATTTAAACACTGCTTTATTTTAACTGAGCCTATTGTATGAAGTGGAATATCAGTATGAGTAGAGATGACAGTTTTATACCAAAACTTGAAATAACTAGTGGTCAGCTTAAGAGTTCTCTGACCTATCTTTGAAATCTTTTCCACAATGACACTATTCAAAGTTCATCCTTTTTATTTTTGCGGATTGTCAGGCATAAAGATCTCTGAAGGCAGGGTCTATTTACATCTTTTCATACCCCTCACATCCGATTAATCGGATTTCCTTAGACACAGTAGGTCCTTAACACATGTACACTGAATGAACGGATCCCAGCTTTCTGCTATCATTTTTTTTTTTGTTGTTGTCCCAGGGTGCGATATTGTGTAACACCACTGCCTGCTGCATATATGAATTGAGCTTAACTATCAGTTGCTGTTGAGTTGAGCTACAGAGTTTCCAGTACCTGATTTTTCAAACGTTGTTTGTGAAGTCCTTTGAGGCCCTTATGGACTAGAATGTCCCACCTTTTAGTTTGAGGTAGGTATGCTAATGGTTTTTACCACATAGGGACTTTATACTGAAGTGTTATTTCTTTCTCAGAAGCAAATCACATGCTCAGACTGAGGAACAGAAGCTCTTTCCTTATTATTAATCGTGTTGCAGAACATGGTTTGTGAATCAAGAGGGGTGGAATGCTTGTCATCTTACACTAAACCTTCAGTTAACCAGGACCCAATGAACCAGAATCCTTAATTAGAATTTTCTCACCTCTCATTTAAGAAGAAAGAGAACTGGTTTAGGCTGGGGAGTTAGTTAAGAGGTGATGGAATTAAACACAAAACTGGTAGGCCATTGATAGGGCACCAGTTAGGATTGGCTCCATCTCCCCTGTGAATCAACTGTCATCTCCAGCACTGGACCAAAAAAAAAAAAAAAAAAAAAAAGATTTATTCTTATATAAATCAATAGAGGAGAAAATAATTAATGGTTAAAATGTTTGAAACTCAGGAAAGATTCTGAAGGTCTTGGAATTTATAAATTCCAGTGTTCTGAAGAAGGTGTCAAAGAAAAAGCAAATTGTTGACAAAACTTAGCTAACCAATAAAAGCATGACAGCATCTGTGACCAGTGGAAGAGACTTTTTACCTTGTACTTGTGTTCTTTCCCCTAGAATGAGATGAGAGACTTTCTGTCGAGGTTTCTACCTCCTGGTGAATACCGGAGAAGTAGCTACCGCCCTTGTCTGTGCTGAGCCTGCCGTATGGGAAGAAAACCAAAACCAAAACCAAAGCTATTGTCTTCCAGTCAATCCATCATGGAAAGAGGAGAGCCAGTTAGATTAGTCAGAGTTCCCAGCACACTGGGACTTGGTGACAGTAATATGCAGCTTCCACCCCAAGTTGGTCTGGGACCTGCACATCTCTGTGGTTGAGTAGCAGCGTAGCAGCCTCTTCTCTGCTTTCTTCTCTTACTTGGAGGTCCTCATCCCCGAGCAGGGCAACACCCGCTTTCCTAAACCTCCTCATTGTAACCAATGGTAAATGAGGGCATGCAGCAGGGTGGGTTCAACTGACATCAATTAACGGTTAACGGATACAAGTCTCAACTTGAGTTTTCAGACCTGAGCCATTTCTTTCAATGGTATACCAGAAATCTGCTTATTAATCACTATTTCCAAATGATTAATAAAGGTGATACTTTTAAGTCTTGTTTTAGCTAATGTTTCTTGTGTCTATGCTCTCCATAGATTAAAATTGGGGAGAGAAGTTTGGTTTCATTGTTACCTCTAATCAATAACCCTCAGATATAGTCAAATCTAAATTAACCGTTATCTTAAACTCACTTATTTTTTCTCTACTAGACTTCGGAAGAGGAAGTAATTTACCTGAGAAAAACTGAAACGGTGCATTTTTAAAGGGAGGAGAGGGACAAGATTAGTCTACATATAGTCTAAATTCTAATCGCAGAGTAATAAGAGTGGGGAGTTTTGGTTATTCGATGGGAGAAGACCAAACAAAAAAAACCGTTGCCATCAAGTCAATTCTGACTCATAGTGATCCTATAGGACAGAGTAAGAACTGCCCCCTAGAGAACTCCAAAGAGTGCCTGGTGCATTCAAATTGCAGAACTTTTGGTTAGCAGCTATTCTTAACCATTGTACTACTAGGGTTTCTTATGGGAGAAGAAAAGGTATAAATTTTGGAATTCTTTTCTAAAGTGGGAGAGTAAATGGATCTGAGCAGTGTAATAAAATCTCCAGACAGTGGTGAGGGACCACCGAAGTGTGTGGTCTCATATTTAAAGTGAAACCACTGAAGGAGGCGATACAAAATTTACCAGTACTTTCACAGCCCTTTCCTCCTTCCTCTTGTCTTTCTAGAATAATGATATTTTGCATTATCTCTGTCCTGCTCTCATGTGTGTGCTGTGTTATATAATTCTATATACACTGTACCACATACCACATACATATGAGCCTTAACCCCAATATTGCTAAGTTTACCTGGCTTTAAGCTTTAAAGCATATTGAATGTATTCTTCTGTAACTCGATTTTGTTCAATATTATATTTATTAGCTACAGCCATATTGTTGCTTAGAGATGTAATTCATTTATTGCCACCAGCTATATAGATTTTCATTGTTGTTGTTATTATAAAAGGGTTGTATGTCCCTTCTCACGCATGTTTCCTGGTATATGTGAGTAATTTTCTTGACTTACTAACCAGAGAATGGAAGTGCTGGGTCATAGGGCAGACACAAGGTTAAAGACAATGCCAAGTTGTTTTCCAGATTAGTGGTATAAATTTATACCTCTTCCAGTAGTGATGTTTTGGAACAATTTTTGTTGCTTAGATACAAGTACCAAATAGGCAGGAAGATAGATTTAACCAGATTCACATTTTTCCCAGTAAATATGGTAGAATAGGCAAGAGAATGACGATTTTATTAAGACAGTGATTATAATGAAGTTCCATGGAAATGAAACTGGGAAGCGTAGAAAGTAACTGAGTGAATGATGGGTAGGAAAGAAATGTCTTGAAATCTATGTATTAGGGGTCCCTTTGCATGCACTGCCGTGTTTCTTGATGTTGCAAACTGTTTGTTTGACTACTAAATGAAAGGTTAATGGTTTAAATCTACACAGTGCACCACAGAAGAAAGGCCTGATAACTTCCTTCTGTAAGATTATTGCCTTTGAAAATCCTATGGAGCACAATTTTACTCTGAAACATATCGAGGGGCCATGAGTCAGAGTCAACTTGACAGCTAGGGTTCTATTTTGGTTCTGTTAGGTGCACCACAGAGAGAAGTGAGCTCCCTAGGAGAAAAGTCAGGTAGAAGTTCTAAAAAGGGAAGCTTTAGACGTCAGACAAATGGAGAATAGATCTGAGAGGAAGAAGCAAAGACATCTAGAATTTATTAAGATGCAAGTTTTTATTGTTCATTGAGAAATTGCTCTGAGAAACAGAAAGTGAGTGAAATCTAATGAGTTAATGTGTTGCGTTAGGCACATCTGAATGGCTAATGGGAGTGAGAGGATGTCACTGTGTATCTAAACGTATTAAGAATATTACTCGAACTGTGTGCACTGAACAAGCACAGCCACCACTAGGACCTCAAAAGGAATACAACAACAAGAAAACAACTTGAGGAACATTAGTCACTAAGCTCACAGGTTGGAGAACTAAATGCAAAACCAGGTCCACTGACTCTAAGACCAGAGTCCTCTGCATTTCTGTGTCTGGAGTAGTGATCTATAACCACGGTTTGGTGTGGACTTCTTGGGAGATACAAAGGCAACTATGGTTTCTATCCTGAGAACAAATAGGCTGTTGTTACCGGTGCCATGGAACCACTTCCTACTTGCAGCAACCTTAGGTACGACACAATGAAACACTGTCCAGTCCTGCTCCATCACCACAACTGTTGCTATGTTTCAGCCTGTTATTGCAACCTCCATCTCATTAAGGGTCTTCTTCTTCACTGAAGTTCTACTTAACCAGACCTGATGTCCTTTTCCAGGGACTTGTCCCTCCTGGTAGCACGTCTCTGACAAGCGAGATGAAGTTTCTCCATTCCTACTTCTAAGGAGCATTCTAGATGTCCTTGAATACTCAAGTTTCATACCATTTATGGAAGGTCTAGATCCTCCCCCCAGTCCTGGAATAAAAACACTACACAGGGAGCTGTGCAGGTTGTACCCTACAGGGAGGTGTATGGGATGGGGACAAGTGATAGACAGAAGTCCTATTTGCCCTTGATTTGCTAAGCTAGGTGCTGGTGGTTAACTAAATTCAAACACGAAGAAAAAGATAATTTTTCCTAATTCACATGCCAAAAAATATTCTTTTTTTTTTTTTTGTAATTCTCAAAAAGATATTTTAGAGACAAGCACAGAATAGCTTTAGCTTCAAACCATTTGTTATGGAAAGCTCAGGAGTTGATTTAATCATCACAAGTCATAACCTATTTTTAATTCCAATAGGTTTTCATTAGAGACTAAGAATATGCATGTCAGCTACATTGCCATGCATTTACCTTGTACTGTGTCTGTGTTTTAAAGTTCTGGAGGAACCTGCCTGTTGCATCTTCCCTAGCATACAGTAGTATCTGTCTACACAAAGATGCTCAAATAACATTTGATGATTGGTTGGTAGAACAATTAAATCTAAAAGCAAATTTTAAAATAACTGTTTAACAGAGACACAGAATAGCAAGGAGTTCCTGGGTGATACAGATGATTAATGTGTTTGGCTGCTAGCTGAAAGACTGGGAGTTCCAGTCTACTGAGAAATGCCTCACAAGAAAGGGCAGGTGACCTACTTTTGAAAGATCATCCACTGAAACTCCTATAGAGAATGGGTCTACTCTGACACTCACAGGCTCACCAGGAGTCAGCATCAACTCAGCAGCCACTGGTTTTAAGTGTATATCATTGCTTTGTTTTTTATTTTAGCCTTCCCTCCCCCCCCAATTTTTTTTCTTTTTTTTTTAGGAGAGGCAAACATAGTCTTCGATTCAAGAGTGAATTGTACCCAACTCTCGTATTGCCTTAGTAAGCTTCCTGCTGCCTGAAAATAGTGACTTGGAAACTAGAGAGGGCAGTGACTGGCCAGTGGAGAATAGATGAGGTCATGCCATTGAAGTGAGAGCCAGAAGGGTTTCTTCAGTTTTCTCCAGAAACCTCGGTGATCTGTAAAACAGGAGCTTTCTTGAGATTGAAAGTGATGGAAACAGGATCGGAGATACTCTCAGGGAGGTAAAGGAATGGGAGAGATTTATTGACGAAGCATGTGTAAAAGTAAAGGTGGAAGTTAAAACAGCAGAAAACGAGGTCCGGGAGAAGAAATTGAGGGAAGAGAAAGCATGTGTCAGGGGAAGAGGAGCACGTGGGGAACACAAGGTGAAGACGGCAGAGCTGGAGTAAGAGTCACTGCGCAAAAGGCAACTTAAGAGCTGGAGCCATGCGGAAGCACAGCCCCACTGGGCACTGGGGGCACACTTCTGGGTCCAGACAGAGGAGTGACATGGGGCCTCCACGTCCCTGGGAAAATATAAATCTCTTTTGCTAAGCAGAATTTCTTCACATTGTAAGTGTCCATTGAATTTCCAAATAAATACAAACCAATGAGAATAGTCTGTTGACAGGTTACATGGAAGGGGCTTTTGGGCCCAGAGTTAACAACAAGGCTTACTTGCATGCTTGTTCTTAGAAACTTGATCTTAAAAAAAGTGTGAGAGAAAGCTGTAATTGAATATATTGCATTCATATTTTCTTATTTAAAAATATTTTGTTATTGTTGTTGAGAACATACACAGCAAAACATATACCAGTTCAACTGGTCATACACATACAATTCAGTGACATTAATTTTACATTCTTCAAGTTGTACAACCATTCTCATCTTTCTTTCCTGAGCTGTTCTTCCTCCTGTAAGATAAATTTACTGCCCCTTAGGTTTCCTAACCAATTTTTCAAGTGGCTGTTTTTAATTTGACCCGGTATAGACAGTTCTAAAAAGAGCACAATGCTTAAGATAGACATTTTTTACTGGCTAAGTTAAACTGGTGTTTGGTTTTCAGGAAGACTTCAGGGGATATTTTTGGTTTAAGAATTATCTGAGGGAAATAGTTGCAGGATTTTATCCAGCCTCAATAGTTACAGAAAGTCTGGAGTCCATGAAAACTTTGAAATTGTGTTCTACCTTTTACCCCTTTTGATCATGTTTTATAATTTAGGTTTCATTTAGTATATGTTTAGATTCTCCTTCTCAGTGGAACTGATGCCCTAGCGAGAGAGGAGAGGCATGAAGCAGAGAACTACAGGACAGTGTGGCCCAAACTCTGGGTCAGATGAAGGCATGGTCCACTTGACTGCCTACTGCGGGGTTTTATTTTTTGTTTCAGTTACCTAAGAGAGTAACAAATTGCTTCAGAATGTCATGGCTTGAATAAACAATGTAGGATCATTAATGTGGTTGTGGTCTGATGGCAGCTAGAATTGCAGGAAGGTACCAGAAGACTTTAGTTACATTCCTGAGGCCTTGTTACTAACGGCTGTTATTTCCATGGGTCCGTTGTCAACAAGTCAGGAAAACCTGGTGGCATAGTGGTTAAATGCTATGGCTGCTAGCAAAACGCTGTCCATTCAAATTCCCTTCTTCTGCACTCCTTGGAAACTCTGTGTAGCAATTCTACTGTGTCCTTTAGGGCAGTTAAGAGCCAGAATTTACTTGTCAGCAACTTTATTTTTAATTCTTTTCTTTTCATTCAATAATCCAAGCTCAGCCTCCTTATACAGTGGTGGCAGCATTACAAAAGTTCAAAAGTGGAAGCTATAATGTCTTATGTTCCAGTCTCTTGAACTCATGTGATCTCAGTTCCACACCATTCCCTTGGGCAAAACAAGCCCCAAAGCCAGGCCAGACTCAAGAGTACATAATAGAAGTTCACCTATTCATATTTTGACTACAATTTCCTATTTACTACAATTGACACCTAAGGTCTATGGATTCCTGTTCATGAATTTTTAAAATGTCAATATTGATAATGTCTAATGTCTTTTGCAGGGATCCATGGTAGCATAATGGTGAACAGCTCAGCTGTTAACCAAAAGATAGCAGTTTGAACCCACTAGTGGCTGTATAGGGTTAAATAGTTAGCAATCTGTTCCCGTAATGATCACAGCCTCAACAAGTCAGTGTAACTAGACTACACTGTAAGCTACAAGGTATACTAATTTCAACCCAACATTTCAAAGGACAGACTAGAAGGGACAGGTGTCTGGGGACCATGTTTTCAAGGGACATAGAGGTCAACTGTCATAACTAGTCTTTTTGTAAGAGAGTCTTCTGCACCCTATATTGGTGAGTAGCATCTGGGGTCTTAAAAGCCAGCAAGTGGCCAACTGAGGAACATCCATTGGTCCCAACCCACTTGGAAAAGATGACAACCAAGAACATCAAAGACACAAGGAAAATGAGCCCAGGAGACAGAAGGACCCATATGATAGGGAGACTACATTGCATGAGACCAGAGAAACTAGATGGTGCCTGGCCACGACCAAAGACAGCCCTGATAGAGGGCACAATATAGAGATCCTGATATAGCACAATAAAAATGAATGTGCAGATCAAGAACTCTATTAAAAGGCCAGGAACGATGGCCCAATAACCTGGTGGGTCCCCTGAGAACATGGCCCCCAGACTTGCTGCTAGCCAAGAGCTGAAACCAGTACTAAAAACACCACTTCAGACAAAGAATGGACTTGGGGACCCAGAGCACTACATGTAGTACGTGTACTTTATAATTTAATATATTTTGAGGCTGTCCTACTGGTTTCTTTTCAGAGGGGAGAGGAGAGGGTGGAGAGGAGGGAAAAATGTTGAGTGGATACTAGCAGCAAAGAGTAAAAAAGACTGAGTGCTGCCACAGTGTAAAGAGAGCAGACAGTTGCAGAGAGGCAGATACTCTTGGTTTTATATGGAAAATTGACTTGGATTGTAAAATTGTACTTAATCACAATAAAAAAGTTAAAAGAAAATAAAAGATTACAGCCTCAGAAACCTAGTGGTATAGTTACATTCTATTACACAAGATCACTATGAGTTGGAATTCACTCAACAGAATACAACATCTTTTTTCATTTCCAGAGTTAAAATATATATATTTTAAATGCATTTAATTCTCTGCTAACTTCTGAGAAAATAGTTACTGGGAGCCAAAAACTCACTCAGAACCACACAGTAGGTGAGTGCCCCGCTCAGGACAAGGACATGACTTACCTATGTGCTGTGACTCTTACCCTGTTACTGATTTGAGTCTGGTTCTTTCTTTCATCCAAATCTCACTTTTCAGGACATACTCTAACCTCAATGTTCCTATTTAATAATGTTGCAATCCTGAGATATCAAACACAAATTCCTTTTAATCAAATCCTTGGGATCTAGTTAGGGACAGATTACCCAGGTAGGAAGGTTTCTCTTTTGTTTACTTACTAATTTGTAGGGCACAGTTTCTCAATTGCACCTGTGTGAAATTGGGCACTACCGATTAGTATAAATAAATAAGTACAAATCCAACTCTGCTGTGTTTGAGTAGATTCTGATTCACAGTGACCCTGAGAACAGAGTAGAACTGCCCCATAGGATTTCCGATTAGTGGCTGGTAGGTTCAAACTGCAGACTGTTTGATTAGCAGCTGAGCTTTTAACCAGATTAGTAAGTAAACACAATTAAACCCATGCATACTTTGCTTACTGTAAACCCATTTGTACTTTGTTTCCTGGTTAATCCACCTCTGGATCTATTAATGTTTCCTCTTAGTTTGTGTCATACCAAACACAATAAAGTCCCCATATTAAACCCTAAATCAAACCTGTTGCTATCAAGTTGATTCTGACTCACAGTGCCCCCAAAGAACTGTCCCAGAGTTTCCAAGGAGCACCTTGTAGGTTTGAACTGTTGACCTTTTGATTAGCAAATACACTGTTAACCACTACACCATCAGGGTCTTCAAGTCCCAGGGTTACTAAGATCCGAGGTTACGTAAATCTCCTCCTTTAAAATGACTGAACCAACTCCTAAAACCAAACAACAACAACAAAAATCTGTTACTTGTGGAGTCAGTTGAGACTCAGCAGCCGTATACTCAGAGGACAGAGTAGAACCACTCCGTAGGGTTTCCAGGAAGCAGCTAGTAGATTTGAACTGCCAACTCTTTAGTTGGCAGCCAAGCTCTAAATCACTGCTCCGCCGGGATTCTACTCACAACAAGTTTGTTATTACAATCACTTTCACTTGCTGCACCTGTAGCTTTTAAATCATTGCAAAGTGTTTGAGTCTTTTCTTGCACTAAAGTAGGTATTCTGACATACAAATTCAACTAAAAGATCCACTTCGGAATGGATCTAGTTCATAACCTTGAGAGAATTTTGAAGGGTGAGGTCCTGACTTCAGCATTTTCAGCCGAGACTATAAATTTCCATCAGTGTTTGAGAACTACAGTTACAGTTTTATTAGCTCAATTTTAGTATGAATTGACCAGAGAAAAATGGTATGTCTACTACAAGGTTTAGGTTTCTCATCGAGAAAATCACAACAACAGCTTAGTGTTGCTGTGACATGGATGTGAACAAATGCCTGATGGGGACCCTCACAAATGAGACTTGTTAATGTTAATCTTGATGACGCAAGGGTTAAATGCTTGGCTATAAATCAAAATGTCAGCAGTTCAAACTTATCCAGTAATTTTATAGGAGACAAGACCTGGCAATCTTCTCCCATAAAGATGACAGCCTAGAAAATCCTATTGCTTAATTCTAATCTGTCACATTGTATCCCCATGAGTTGCTAGTCAACTCAATGACACATAACAAAAATCCCATTTTTACTATTGTTGTTATTTCTATGATTATTAACATTATGACTATTAAGACAAAATATGAGCTCCACAAGAGCAGATTTGTCTCTGCTTGGTTTACAACTATATTTAGAGTAAAAAAATAAAAAAACTAATCTGTTGCTGTTGAGTAACAGTAACCCTACAGGACAGAATGAAACGTCCTCATAGAGTTTTCAAGGAACACCTGATAGATTTGCACTGCTGACATCTTTATTGGCAGCTGTAGCACTTAACCACTACGCCACCAGAGTTTCCATATTTATTATAGTACCCGGCACACACCAGGTATTCAGGAGCTACTAGCTGAATACATCTTTCACTGAATGAATTACTGTAACAAGCTTGTGGCATTGCCTGGTATTTGGTATTTAATACAGGTTTTTTATTTTTAATTAAGAATACTGTCTGTAATATCCTTTTATTCAACTCTTATACAACCAGTTTTATATTACTATTATAAATCATATATTTTTTTAAAATATACATTTACTTAACCCAGCAGAACAAACTGTGATGCCCACGTGTACAATGCAAAACCTAGGTATCCCTGCTCTCAGGGATAGCAAACCTTAGAGAAGCAACAATAAACGTGCATATGGAAAGACGTGTTGTTGATGTAGTTGTGTGCCCTGAAGTGGATTCTAACCCAAAATGAGCCTGTAGGACTGAGTAGAACTGCCCTTAGGATTTCCAAGGGAGAACACCAAATCGTTTCTCCTGTAGAGCCACTGGTGGGTTTGAACTACTAACCATTTGGCATACCAAAACTTAAATGTTTGCTTCCTACTAAATAACCGAGTTCTACTGGAGTTGTGATGATGAGCTAACCAGCAGTGCAGTTTTGAATGATGGCAAAGATTGTACAGAAGAAGTATGGCCTGCTATGGCCCTTGGACAATACAGAAAAGAAGGTGAGGAAAGATACGAACAGCAAGAGAGATGGTATGGCTGTAGGAATGAATATGGACTTTGGGGGGGAAATGAGGGAACCAATGGATGCAGGAGCCAAGGTTTGAAAAGATGGCAATACTCTGCCAAGCTGAGGTTGTAGGAGTTTCTAAAATGTTTTAGGAAGTAAGGGTCATTTTGAAAATGATGTTTGTTTTTGCAAGACCAGTTCAAGTGTGTTCCTTGAGGGCAGAAGTCAGGCTGACTCTGCTGGGAATGTATTTTCCTGATTTCTTTGAGATAACAAAGGTAGCCTTGAGCAAGTGATGTGGGGACAAGACCCTAAATAGATAACTCTTCCTTCAGTCCTCTTATTTACATACACAGATGATTCATAGCAACCCTATAAGGCAGAGTAGAACTCCTCCATATGGTTTCCAAAGAGTGCTTGGTGGTTTCAAACTGCCAACTTTTGGTTAGCAGCCATAGTACTTAACCACTGCGCCAACAGGGTTTCCATAACAATTACAGCTTTGCTCAGGTTTCCTTTCTGCCGTGAAAACTTCCCACGCTATTAAACCCCACTCTGATCTGCTTCCTGTTCCAGTTCCTAAGCAAAGATGCAATTATAGAACTAGGTGACTTAGCTAGGTATGAAATACTATGGAATGTGTAGTAATTAATGATTATTACATTAACTATGAAATATTAATGACATTGGAAAGAGCAAGATAATAGCATCATTACATCTTTATAATAGTGTGAGAGGATGTGAAAATAAAAAGCCATAATGATAACTTCTGTAATATGGAGATAGCAGGCATTTCTGATAATAGATCAGCAAGGAGAAAAAGCTGGAAAGTGTCCGAGAAGATGTACGAATGTGGAAAGTTGTTAGAGATTTGCCAGGTAAAAAGAAAGAGGGGGAAAAAAAGATCCACTTAAAGTGTCACTTAGAAAACCATATCCTGTGAGAATATCAGTGCTGGTCATCAACCTGCTGTCTGGACCAAAGGGGCATGTGATGGGGTCTCAGGGGTTGCCTTCTTGATGGGGGGGGGGCAATCAGCAGTACAATCAACAGCCTCGCAATATGTCCATATACATCTCCTCTCCAAAGGGTTGTGTTGTGAAAATATACAAACAAGTAGCAGAAAACAGAACTTAAAAATAATCCTATTAAAAATATACAAAACACACATGACAAATATACATCTTCACTAAGACTTATTTTTATTTTGTTATTATGACTGAGTGAAACATACATTCCCATATAAATTTACATGCCTACTTTGTGTTCCTGAGTGAGAGGATACAGTATAACATAAACATCCATTTTCCCCAATTAATTTATTAATTGGATTCTCCCAAACAGGAAAAAAAAAAATCACATTTTTATTGACTCTTACAGATAAATCCCCCAATACGTATGGTAGACAAAATGTGCAGGTATATTTAACACACTTTTGGAGAAGTATAACATGAGACGTAAACTACCTTACCAGACATCAACACATACTAAAAACCAAAAAAAAGAAAAAAAAACTAAACACAAACTCACTGCTGTTGAATCAGTTTCAGCTCACAGTGACCATATAGGACACAGTAGAATTATACCATAGGCAATTTCCAGGACTGTGTCTTCGCAGAAGCAGACTGCGACATCTTTCTCCGGTGGAGCACCTGGAGGGTTCTAACTGCTAACCTTGGGTTAATAGCCAAGCACTTTAACAACTGCACCACCAAGGTTCCTATCAATATGTAACAGATAGCTATAATAATTAACACTGATTAATACTGATATTGATTTAAGATAAATGAATGGAAGAAAAAATACAGAAACTTTGCCAAGGGATGAAACTGTTTGGTAATAGCTGGCATTTCAAATAATAAGAGAAATAGTAAGAATTTTGGATATTTCGGTCTTCATTTGGAAAAATTAATCTCACATTTATATTGTTTATGCATAGCTTATAGTTAATAAGCTAAAACTTGAAAGATAATTCTAAGCATAATTATAAGAACATTTATAATATTTTAAATTATCTGATGGGTAAATTTTAAAAAATGACATGGAAAAGGCGCAGCTGAATCTAAGTTTACAAACACAGATGTAAAGACAAACACTGAAGAATCCGATGTCTCAGAAATTCTTCAAGGAGCAAAACATTAAGAAAATTAAAGGCAAATAAGGAATTTAAAACAAAATTGTCATTGATACAGAGAAAAATAATCAAACTGTATTAAAAAAAGACTGAAAAATCCCAACAAAAAAGAAGAGTGATAATTTAAATGGCAAATTCACAAAGAAGAAATGCAAATAAAAAGTCAGTACATACAATGCTTAGTTTTATTTTTCATATAAAAATGGGCTTAAAAAATGTTTCAACCGTTGGACAGACAATATTTGAGGCATGATAATAATGCAGCAGGTGCGAGGTTGAGGAAACAAACACTCATTTTCCATTGATGGCAGTGGAAAATGGTGAAATAATTTCATAAATTATCTTTTAAAATTAAATCTCTAAAACTGACTTTTTGGTGTGCAATTCTATGAATTTTAACGCACATATTTTTGTTCCCTTCTGTGGCTGAATAGTAATCCGAAACATGGATTTAGAGATGGTCTAGCTGTTCACTCGTTGAAGGACTTCGTCAGTGACATTTCCCTTTTGATTTCTGACATTGGTAATTTGTGCCTTTTCTCTTTTTTGCTAGAGCCTCGTTACATTTAACTGATCATTTCAAAGGACCAACATTTGGTCCATTTGATTCTTTTACTTATTTTTTTGTATTCATTTTCCATTATCAATTTTTTTAGCTGTAATTTTCATTTCTTTCCTTCTGCTTACTTTAGGCTTATTTTTACTTCTTATAATTTCTTTAGGCTTAGCCTTACATTATCGAAGTATTTTCTGTTTCCTTAAACAAATATTTGATTCTCCCAATTTCCCTGTGCATCTGCTTTAGCTGTATCATGCTAGTTTTGATATATCGTATCTTGAATTTGTGTTCAGTTCAGAATATTTTCTAATTTCCTGTGAGACTGCCTCCGTGCTGCGGAACTTTTGAAAATATGTTGTTCAATTCCAAATATTTTACTGATTACTGTTTTTTTCTTCTTTTCTAGGTTTTCATATAGTTGGGAAGCAGAGCCTTAGGCAGATAGGTGTATTTCAAATGCATAGTCCAAGTGTTTGCCTTACCTTTTTGGTTTGTTAGAAGTATCCTATAAAGAGAGTTTTTAAATTTTAATAATTTACATCTTATTAATGTCTTTCTTTTATGATTCATAATTTGATGTCCTGTCTTATAAATTCTGATGTCACAAACATTTTCTCTTAAGTTAGAGGTAAGATTACTTCTTTTTTAAATTTTGTCCAGTTGCTATAATAAAGGTGTTTTAGAAAGCTTTTGCTTCTTAAATCCAACAGGCACTCCTTGGAAACTCTAGGTGGCTGTTCTACTCTGACCTACAGGGTAGCTATGAGTCAGCATTGACTCGACAGCAATAGATTTGGTTTGTTTTTCATTCTTTCTCATATTGAATTACCTTGGCATTTTTATAGAAGATGTATTGTTCGTGTGTATTTTTATCTACCTCTGAATTTTCTATATTGTTCCTTTAATCTTTATATTTATTCTTACTTCAAAAGTACACTGTCTTGATTACTTTTCAGGTTTTATATTAAATCGGGTAGAGTAAGCCTTAAGTCCTTCAACTTTTTTTCTTTTTCCTTTAAAATCTGTATGTTGTTTATTTCCTTTTCTTGCCTTATTGATAGTACTTCCAGTTCAATGATGAGTAGGAGTGAAGAAAGAGAATATAACCTTGCCTTTTTCAGATATTAGGGGGAAAGCATTCCGTTTTTCATCACTGATTTGTTGTCTGCTACAGAAGTTGTGTTGGTATCGCTTCATTTGTTTGAGAAAACTACCTTCTTTTCATTTTTTGCTAAAATGTTTTATTATGGATTAATGTTGGATTTTATCAAACACTTTCCAGGATCTATTAACTAAACATTTTGTAATGCTGAACTGTTTTAATCACTCTTTGGTGTTTTCCTAATCTCACTTACCTGTAATACAACTCACTTTTTGAAAATGCATTACTTTTTTATATGATATTGGATTGGATTCTCTAGTATTCTGCAATTTTTTTTTCACATCTATGTTCATCTTTTCTTCCTTTCTTTTTGTCTTTGTAACAGAATAATTCTGGTCTCATAAAATGAGTTAAGAAGAGTTCTCTTATCCTCTATTATCTGAGAATTGATATCGACTGGTATTTTATGCTTAAATGTTTCATAAAATTAACCAGTAAAGTCATTTGAGCCTAATTTGATTTGAATGTTTAACAAATACGTATTTTCATTTATTACTTGTAAAATTATATGAACATACACACACATGCACTCATACACATACACAAGAAATTTCTTACCCAAGTGAAACTGAAGGAACCATCTATTGAATCTATAAACTGAAGCTGATTCTTCTTTCCCTTCAGTACAAATATGTTTTGTAAACTCAGCAATCCAAGGTAAAATAAACTAGTAGTGTATGTACCTGTGTGTGTGTGAGACAGAGAGACTTTGGATATTTTACAGGGGATTCAAATATGAGTACAAATGGGCCTCTGTAACTATCTTCCCACACTTTATTTAATGGAATACTACATGGTGGAGAAAGAGTTAAATTTGATACAAATCTATCTGAATCAGATATACAAGTGTGTAAAATATCTAGTCCTCTATAATAATAATAAAACCCTGCTGCTGTCAAGTTCATTCCAACTCATAGTGACCTTACAGGACAGAGTAGAACTACCTTATAAGGGTTTCCAGGGAATGCCTGGCAGCTTTAAACTACCTTTTGGTTGGCAGCTGTAGCTCTTAACTGCTGTGCAATAATGTTACCTCTTTACTTCTCTCACCCTCTCAGTTTCTCAGAAATTATGCATATTAATGGGATACTCCCGGACTGATTTCCTGTCCTTGGTTTTCTAGCTTGTTACAGAGGAGATGCAATGACAAGTAAAATGAAAGATAACTTACGTGGTAGCAGATGATGCCTCCTAAATAAGGTTGTATGTGTATGAATCTTCTCTCCTCTGTTACTTGAAAGGATAAAACCAAAAAGCAAAACAAAAATGAAGAGAAAACCTGTTTCCCCTGAGTCAATTCTGAATCATGATGACCCATGTATTAGAGACTCTGTGTGCTCTATAGGGTTTTGTTTGTTTGTTTGTTGGTTTTGCTATAATCTTGATAGAGACAGATTGCCAGACCTTTTATTCTGTAGCAACACCTAGTTCAACCTGCCATCCTTTAGGTTCTCAGCTCAGAGACAACTGTGCCATCTAAAGGATAAGTGGTGTAGAAACCAGATCATTAAATTAAGAGAACATGGCATTTGTAAAGAGAACCAAAGGGGTGAAGTCATATTTAAGGATAGCTTTTCATTAGAGACAGATAAATTCCAGTAATTTAAATTCCTCCTGCTATCTATAGAGATACAAATTTGGTGAGAGTAGATAGATTTGATGTGGTTACAGAAGCCCTACTCTCCCTTCCCCCTTCCTACTCTTTTGATATTTCAACATACCCTGGGTTTCCAGTGAACTTTCAAGAGAGTATCTAGGGTTAGCAAGAAGTCAATGGTGCTCTCCTTTTGGAAAATTCCCTGCAGATATACTTCTTTCTAAGCTAGATTGACTATGAGTCTTTTCCAAGACACAGGAAGAGCAACTTTGTTTTTTGCAGTTTTGTATGACTTGATGCTTCTCAATCTCTGACTTTCTACCCTCTCTGTGGTCATCAGTGTCCATACTCCTTGAAGGTTAGGGCTTCTGAAGACTTTTGGATTAAGATCCTGATGTCAGTGCCTGTTATCTGCTGCAAAGCCCCTAATGCCATTAGCAAGACAATGAAAGAAGCTTCCAAACAGCCTTCAGATCGATGCTAACATTACAACTTCCAACAGTGCTCCTCAGCTTCTTTATTTGTTAAGACCACCTCCTGTGTGGAACTTTCTTGACTAAGGATTAATTCTGTCAATTCGACAAAGGTGTTTTGAGCAGCTATTCTGTATCAAGGGCTGGGCAAAGCCTCAGAAAAATAAAATACGTAGGCTGGGTTGAGTCCTTTTGCTCAATGGGTTAAATATTTAACTTGAAAGAGAGAGACCACATAACATTTGCATGACCAAGATGATTTCATTAATAAAATATACGTGTGGAAGGTTGTGAGAGAGAGATACTTACGTTGAATACTGCTGGAAAAAACAATTTAGATAAATGAGGAGCAGATGACCTGTCTTCTGTACAAAACAAGGCCTGTGGAAAACAGGACCTTAGTTCCTGGGTACATACAGTTTGCAGTTCTGTCCCATCAAGGCTCCATACAGGAATGACAGGAACTCTCATAAAGTAACTCTATTTCATACCTTACAGAGGGCACTCTGATTTCTGGTGGTGAAGGGAAGAGGGCGTAAGAAGTAAAAATCTTTAATAGCTGTTTCTTTAAGAAAAACAGGGTAATGAAAACGTGGACCTCTTCCACTTGGCTCATGAAGTTCTATAATGGAATCTCTCCTGCCTTGATGTAAAAATCAATAGGCAGGGATTTTAGCAGTCCAGCAGACCTCCCTCACAATGTCAGGGCTGACAGTTGTAGAATTGTGTCTGCCTGACCTCATCTAGGAATAACAGGAGGGTCAGCTATGACAGATGACTTCAAGGTCTAGGGACTCTGAAAACACTTCCTGGAAGAAATTAAAAACAAACAAACAACAAACAAACAAAAAAACACTTAGCTTGTCACTCCAAACTCTTAACAATATGAGCGATACACTTCCGATTCTACTTATATTTTTCATTACTGATATACTCATTTCCCAAATTACACAAGCCATGAGCTTTTTCTGTTCACCATTTTCCTGCCTTGTAGATTCCTTGTTGATGCTCTCTCCTCTTTACACTTATCTTTTTCTTCAAAGGAAAGTTCAGTCTAGTCTTGTTCTACCAAATCTGGGCTGGGAAGACCCATGCATGGTAAACTCATTTTTCTCTGAAATTAAGCAGTCCTGATTTTCTGAACCATTTTTTTGGTACTTATCCAGCACCTTCTGGCATCTCTTCTTTTGTGGCTTGTGTTGTTGTTATAAGGAGGGACCATTCTCTGGAGAAGGATATTATGCTTGGTAGAGAGCCAGCAAAATGAAGAAGATCCTCAACAAGATGGACTGACACAGTACCTGCAGCATAGGCTTCAGCATAAAACAGTGGTGAGGATGGTGCGGGGCTGGCTAGGGTTTTGTTTTGTTGTACATGGGGTTGCTATGAGTCAGAATCTATTTGACAGTCTCTAACAACAATACTTTAGGTTATGTTTTACTCTTGATCAGTTTTCTAAAGTGTCTCTCAGTTTTTAGTCTGCTTAGAATATTTTTTAAAAACCATTAGTGGCTGTTTAATTCTGTCAAAAGATGTTCCTTCATCTTTTGAATTGCTCATATAATTCCTTTCCTTTGCTGTGTTAAAATATATTGTTGTTTGCCTCTGAATCAGTTATGACTCATCGTAATGCTATATCCACTGCCATCAAGTCAATTCCAACTCATAGCAACCCTATAGTACAGTGTAGAACTGCTCCACAGAGTTTCCAAGGAGCACCTGGCAGAGTTGAACTGCAGACCTTTTGATTAGCAAATGTAGCACTTAACCACTATGCCACCAAGGTTTCCAGAAACTGTTTAATACCATTTATAGGCTGTAACTTTTATAGGAAAAGACTGATGGTCTTGCATCCCGTGGAGAACCTAGTGGATTTGATTCACTGACCTATTAGTTAGAGGCCAAGTTCTTAACCACTATGCACCACAATTCCTTTGTTAAAATAGGCTAAACTAATTGATGTTAAATTGTTAAACCCATATTTAGTTACCAGGCTAAACATCACCTGCATAAGGTATACTGGTTATTGTATATGTTGCTGAGTTAAATTTGATAATGTTCCTGATTTGTATGTGTGTCTACGGGAAACTTGGCGGTATAGCCATTAAGAGCTACAGTTACTAACTAAAAGGTCAGCCATTTGAATATACTAGGTGCTCCTTGGAAACTACAGAGCAGTTCTACTCTGTCCTATAGCGTTGTTATGAATCAGAATAGACTCACAGCGATAAGTTTGGGCTTTTGTGCTCCTAAGCAATCTGTATATGGATCAAAAGGCAGTCATGCGAACAGAACAAGGAGACACTGCATGGTTTAAAGTCAGGAAAGGGGTGCATCAGGCTTATATCCTTTAACATATCTTTTCAATCTGTATGCCAAGTAAATAATCTGAGAAGCTGGACTCTATGAAGAAGAATGGGGGATTAGGATTGGAGGAAGACACACTAACAACCTGTGTTACGCAGATGGTACAGTCTTACTTGCTGAAAGTGAAGAAGATTTGAAGCACTTACTGATGAAGATCAAGGACCACAGCCTTCAATATGGATTGCACCTCCACATCAAGAAAACAAAAATCTCGCAACTGAACCAGTAAGCAACATTGTCATAAATGGAGAGAGGATTGAGGTTGTCAAGGATTTCATTTTACTTGGGTCCACAGTCAATACCCATGTCAGTAGCAATCAAAAAATCAAAAGACGAGGTGGAGTCCAAATGGTGGACTAAGCATACGTCTCCCTAGATCCCTCTGGAAGCCAAGACCTGAGCTGATAATTAAACAGAGCCTTCTGGTCACCTAGTGAGCCCTAGGACATGGCATAGGGCTATTAATTTGGACTTCATAGCACTGAACAGAAAACCTTCTCTCTTTGGCTGACTCCTGCTCATGGCTAGTCCTTTCTTTCACAGACTGAAGGTAACTCACCATTTTGACCTTTTTTTCCTCTGTCTTGGCCAACTGCTGGAGCTGGATCTTGACTAGCAGCTAGTCTCAGACAAGCTACTGGTGGGATCAGCAGGTGAATTGCCAAATTTTGGGGGCCCTGCTTGGGAATCAGTGCATCTGGCCAACTTTAGCCTCTGTTTCCTCCTCTGCCACTATGTAGCTTGTACGGAGATGCCAGGTGGCTTGCTTGTGCAGGGTGCCATCTTGGTTATGGAGGCCTAGGCTAGACCTAATTCTTAGCCTGGGAGGCAGTGCCTGCCCACAAGAGAGTGCTTTTCTGCCAGAAAAGCAATACTTTACACAGTATTGCTACAGCTGGGGCCCGGCAACAGAAACTGTGGACTCTGTGCATTTTGGCATCTTTGACCTCTCTTTCCACCTCTACGGTGGCACAGTTTGTATGGAGGTGCCAGTTTGAGAGCTTGTGTGGGACACCATCTTGAGTACAGAAGCCTCAGTGAGACCTAATTCCTAGGCTTGGAGCCAGTGCTTGCCTTGAGGAGAGCACTTTGCTGGCAGAAAAGCAGTATTTTACAAAGTGTCCCCTGTGGCTGGGGCCTGTCAGCAGAGGCCAACAAGACAGTAGCCTTGCTGCAATTTGAACTAGTTCAAAACATCTGGAGTTGCATATAGAGGTGCTTACTATGCCAGTTGGAAAGAGGGTCCTGTACACCTGAAAACCTGACTGAACTAAGGAAGTGGTCAGATTCCTTTCACTTTTCACTTTAAGACAACTTAGAGAAACAACTGTGATCCATCCTCACGGCATCTCTTCCAGCCTTATTGACTCACATGATGCCAAAAAAGTAACAGTGTTGGAGAAAACAGTAATGAGAAGATCATCCATGGCTTCAGAAGGCCCCCAAATGAAACAACCAAAGAGCTTTCCAGATGAAGAAACTTTTCTAAAATGACTGGAAGATGAATACAAAAGGATTGTATATAGAGCCTTCCTAGACCTTATACAAAATGCAGCAGAGCAAAATGAAAAATTAAGCAAGCTGTTCGATCTGATGCAACAACAGTACTCTGAAATCCAACAGATCAAGAACAAAATCAAAGACATGGAAACTTCAATCTAAAGCCAAGAAAACAGAATGGAACAAATGTAAATGAGACTTTCTGGCTTGCAAGACAGGGCTACTGACTCCAGCATCTATGAGGAAGAATCAGAAAAAAAGAAACAAGAAAAATGAAGAAGCATTAAGAAGCATGTGGTACTCTATTAAGAGGAACAACCTATGAATCACTGGGTTCCCTAAACAGGGCAAGACACCTGAAAACACACAGTATTGTCACTGAGCTACTGTCAGAGACCTTCCCAGAAATCTTGAAGGAAGAGAATATAGATACCCAAGATGCATATTGAATGCCTCTCAATATAGATCTCTATAGATCAATAAAGAAAGACTCAAAGACATATTATAATCAAGCTTAACAAAATTAAACATAAGCAGAAACTTTTAAAGGCAGCAAGACTCAAAACAAAGATAACATTAAGAAGGAAACCCTGTATGCTTTCATTGGATTTCTCAGCAGAAACAGTGCTGGCACAGAGACAGTGGCATGACATATTGAAAGCCTTGAAGGAGAGGAACTTTCAACCAAGTATCATACATCTTTCAAATAGGAAAATAAAATTAAGATATTGGCAGATAAACAGAAATTCAGAGAATTTGTAAAAACCAAACTAAAGCTACAAGAAATACTGAAAGAATCTCTTGGCTTTGGCTTAGAAGAACAACACTAACTTTATATAGTAGAAGGATATATCATCCAGAATCCCACTCGGTTAGGGAAGGCTCCAAACTCAGTCAAAGCCATAATAGTGAAAGAAATAATCCAGTGATCATATCATGAAAACTGTGATGTTGGTATATTAAAAAGAGGGATTTACTACAGTTGTTATAGTCCTTCCAGATGGAGAGGAAATTGACAAGACTGGTAGAAATTAAAATTGGGTTTATACATAGTTTATTAAGTGGGATCATAGGGGCAGATGCAAAGCACAATAAAGATGCAATATACCATATCAAGAAGTGTATTACAGGAGTCTTAACAACCACAAAACCAACCTTGAGAAAGGTGAAAAATCAACTCACAAAGAAGAATGTCC
Organism: Heterohyrax brucei; assembly: GCA_028571685.1. Taxonomy (NCBI): domain Eukaryota; kingdom Metazoa; phylum Chordata; class Mammalia; order Hyracoidea; family Procaviidae; genus Heterohyrax; species Heterohyrax brucei. The sequence continues at coordinate 48,017,585 of CM053152.1, forward strand.
CAGAACAGATTAATAAGAACAACAGAGAAAACATCAGCACAAAAATAAACATATCACAATGGCAGCACTGAACACATACCTATCAATAATCACATTGAATGTGAATGGACTGAACGCTCCAATAAAGAGACATCAAATGACATCTTGGATCAAAAGACATGATCCATCCATATGTTGCCTACAAGAAACTCACCTTAGACTTAAAGATATGAGCAAAGTGAAAATTAGAGGATGAAAGACTGTATATCAAGCTAACAATGAACAAAGACGAGCAGGTATGGCAATTCTAGTCTCAGATAAAATCAATTTTACTGTAAAATCCACCATCATGGACAAGGATGGACACTACTTATTGCTGAAGGCTTCAATATGCAAGCAGGAGGACGTCACATTATTAAATATTTATGCGCCTACGACTCGATGACACTTGGCTTGGCTAATATTAGTGCACCTAAATAAGTCAAATAAATACTGACTACACTCAAAAAAGAGATAGATCACTCCACAATAATAGTGGGAGACTTCAACACTCCACTTTCAATACTGGACAGATTGTCTAGAAAAAAGCTCAATAAAGACACAGAAGACCTTATTGCCACAATTAACCAACTAGACTTCATCGACATATACAGAACTTTCTATTCATCAGGAGACAACTATACCTTCTTCTCCAATGCACATGGCGCATTCTCCAGAACAGACCACATGTTAGGACATAAAGCAATTCTCAACAAAATCCATACCATTGAATCAACATAAAGCATCTTCTCAGATCATAAAGCTGTAAAAGTTGATATCAATAGCAGAAAAAACAAACAAAGTGGAACTCTTGGAAACTGAACGACATCTTGCTCAAAATATCATGGGTTATAGAAGAAATCAAGGATGAAGTAAAGAAATTTATAGGTTCCAATGAGAACAAAAACACTTCATACTAGAACCTATGGCATACAGCAGTGCTTAGAGGTCAGTTTATCTGCATAAATGCACACATCTGGAAGGAAGAAAGAAACCAAGTAAAAGAACTAACCCTACAGCTGACCAGTTAGGCAGCAGAAGAAAATAAATCATGAAGATTAGAGCAGAACTAAACGAATTAGAGAATAGAAGAATTGAAAAAATTGAAAAGACCAAGAGCTGTTTTTCTGAAAAGATCAACAAAATCAACAAACCACTGGCTAAACTTACTAAAGAAAAACAGGAAAGGAAACAAATAACCCAAATAAGAAGTGAGAGGGAGTTGTCACAACAGATCCAACAGAAATCAAATATATCATAACAGAATACTATAAAAGATTGTACTCTAACAAATTTGAAAACCTAGAGGAAGTGGACAAATACCTTGATTCATATCACCTACCCAAATTGTCACAATGTGAAGCAGAACAACTTAATAAACCCATCACAAAGGAAGACATTGAAAAAGTCATAAAAAAACCACCAATCATAAAAAGCCCGGACCCAGATAGCTTCACTGCAGAATTCTACCCAGCTTTTAGAGAAGAATTATCTCCAATACTACTGAGACTATTTCACAGTATAGAAAGGGGTAGAATACTCCCAAATTCATTCTATGGAGCCAGAATAACCCTGATAGCAAAGCCAGAGAAAGACTCAACCAAAAAAAGGAGAACTAAAGACCAGTATCACTCATGAGTCTGGATGCAAAAATCTTGAACAAAATTCTTGCCAATAGAATACAACAACATATCAAAAAAATAATCCATCATGACCAAGTTGGATTCATACCAGAGATGCAAGGCTGGTTCAACACCAGAAAAACAATAAATGTGATCAAACACATGAATACCACAAAAGACAAGAGTCAATCTGATTTTGTCTGTTGATGCAGTAAAGGCCTTTGATAAAGTCCAACACCCATTCATGTAAAAACTCCCAGCAAAACAGAAATAGATGGAAAATTCCTCAATGCAATACAGGCCATTTATACAAAGCCAACTGCCTTCATCATCCTGAAAGGAGAGAGACTGAAATAACTCCACTTGAGAACAGGAATTAGACAAGGATGCCCACTCTCACCTCTCCTATTCAACACTGTACTAGAAGTTCTAGGCAGAGCAATTAGACAAGACCAAGAAATAAAGAGCATCTGCATGGCAAATAAGAGGTAAAAATTTCCCTGTTTGCACATGATTTGATTGTATATGCAGAGAATTCCAAGGAATCCTTAAACAAACTACTCAGACTGGTAGAAGAGTTCAGCGAAGTCTCAGGATACAAGATAAAAATAAGTAAATCAGTAGGATTCCTTTATACCAACAACGAGACTGTTAACGAAGAAATCACCAAGTCAATGTTATTTACTATAGCCCCGAAGAAGATAAAGGACCTAGGAATAAATTTAACCGGAGAAATAACAGACCTTTACAGAGAACTACAAGCCCTTACTACAAGAAAATGAGAGATTTACATAAATGGAGAAGCCTACTCTGCTCAAGGACAGGAAGACTTAACATTGTGAAAGTGTCTATTTCACCAAAGCAATCTACTTATATAATGCAATCCAAATACAAGTTCCAGTGACATTTTTTAATGAGATGAAGAAACAAATTACAAACTTTGTCTGGAAAGGGAAAAAGCCTTGGATAAGTAAAGCACTACTGAAGAAGTAGAGCACACTGGGAGGCCTCTCATTACCCGATTTTAGAACCTATTACACTGCCATAGTGGTCAAAACAGCCTGGTACTGGTACAAAAAGAGACAGATTGATCAATGGAACAGAATCAAGACCCAGTGATGACATCATTTGCCTATGAACAGTTGCTATTCGACAAAGGCCCTAAGACATTAAATTGGGGTTAAAACAGTATCTTCAACAAACGGTGCTGGCAAAATTGGGTATCTATCTGCAATAAATTGAAACAAGACCCATGTCTCACACCTTATACAAAAACCAGCTCAAACTGGATAAAAGACCTAAATATCAAATCTAAAACGATAAAGCTTATCCAAGAAAAGGTAGGAACAACAATGGAAGGTTTCATATATAATGTAGACAGACTTCAAAATCTGTCAAACAAACCACAATTAACAGAAAAGAAAATAGATAAATGGGAACTATTAAGAATCAAACACTTTTGCTCATCCAAAGACTTTATCACAAGAGTTAAAAGGCCACCTACAGAATGGGAAAAAATATTTGGCAACTCTGTGTCAGACCAACACCTCATCTCCATAATCCATAAGGTACTACAAAATATCAATAAGAAGAAGATAAATCATCCAATTAAGCAATGAGCAAAGGAGATGGACAGACATTTCTCTAAAGAGGAGATCCAGGCAGCCAAAATACACATGAGACATATTCACGATCTTTAGTTATTAAAGAAATTCAAATCAAAATGACAATGAGATACCATCTAACCCCAACAAGGTTGGCCATCATCCAAAAAAAACACACAAAACAACAAATGCTGGAGAGGCTATGGAGAAAATGGAACTCTCTTACATTGTTGGTGGGGTAACAAAATGGTCCACTCTCTTTGGAAAGCAATCTGGTGCTTCCTTAAAAAGCTGGATATAGATACACCATTCAACCTAGTAATTCCACTGCTTCAAGTATATCCTACAGAATCAAGGCCATTTACACCAAAGGACACATGCAGAAGAATGTATAACGCAGCACAGTCCATGATAGCCAAAAGATGGAATCAACCCAGATGCCCCCAAACAGAGGAATGGATAGGTAAACTATGGTACATATACTCAATGGAGCACTACGCAATGATAAAGAATAATGATGATTCCAGGAAACATCTCATGACCTCGTTTCAACTGGAAGACATTATGTTGAATGAAAGCAGTCAGTGACAAAAGGGCAAATATTGTACGAGACCCCTAAGATAAGAACTCAAAAACAGACTTATGTGTAGAAGAAAAGACTCTTTGATGGCCCCAAGGGAGGGGAGGGAGAGAGGGTGAGGGTGGGAGGGTTTAGATTAGACAGGTGGTAGAAATTTGGTTGGGTGAAATCCGTTACAGCACACATTAGAAACAAGAACAATATTAAGTGGACTTCAACATAACTTGAATACTCCTTCCATCTTACCCCAATATTGCAAGGACAGAGTAGCTGGGGCAGGGGGCAGGGGACCATGCTCTTAGGCGAAATTGAGGCCAATTGGTACAACTAGCGTTTTGCTAAGAGGGCTTTCCGTACCCCACTTTGGTGAGTGGCATCTGGGAGTCTTAAAAGCTGCCAAGCTGACATCTGAGGGTACAGCAGATAGTTCCAATTCAGCAGGAACAGATGCTCACCAAGGACCAAAATGACATGGGGTAAAGACAACTCAGAAGATAGAGAGACCCACATGAGTGAGTGCCCACAAAGACTTGGGACTGGAAAACCCGGATGGTGCCTGGCCACCACAAGTGATAGCCATGATGGAGCTCACAAAGTTGAATCTCACTGGCAACACAAGAATAAAAAGGGGTGCACCCTGAGATCTCCACTAAAAGACCACAACTGGTGGTCCAGCGGCTTTGGGGTTCCCATGGGAGCATGGCCCCTGGCCCTGGTGCTGCCCTTGCCCATAAAGCATAACGAAGATCCACTCTTTGGACACAAATGGATTGGACTTCGTGATGCAGAGTGACCATATATTGGATGCACTTTATGGCTCTATGCATCTATAAGATATCATCCTGCTGACTTCTGGCTGGAATTAGGGGAGTCGGTGGAGAGAAGGGGAAAGGAGGCTGTTGGGAGGATGAGACATGTATGGAGCAGAGAGGAACAGTGTGCTGTCACCAGGCAGGGAGAGCAATGGAAGCTGCATATAGGTGGGCATGCAAATTTATATGGGAATGTACATTTTCACTCAGTCATTAAAAAAAAAAGAACCAAACATTTTCTCATCCAAAGACTTTATTAATGGAATTAAAAAACCACCTACAGAATGGGAAAAAATATTTGGCAACTATACGTCAGACCAACTCTTGATCTCCATAATATATAAGGCACTAGCAAATATCAGTAAGAAAAAGATAAATCATCCAATTAAGCTATGGGCAAAGGAGATGGACAGACACTTCTTTAAAGAGGAGCTCCAGGAAGCCAAAAAACACATGCGGACATGCTAATGATCATTACCTATTACAGAAACTCAAATCAAAACTGCAATGAGATACCACCTCACCCCATCATGATTGGCCATGATCCAAAAAACCCAAAACAACAAATGCCGGAAGGGCTCTGGTGAAATTGGAACTCTCCTACACTGTTGGTGGGATTGCAAAATGGTGCAACCTCTTTGGAAAGCAATCTGGCGCTCCCATAAAAAAATAGACCTAGATATAACATTCGACCCAGTAATACCACTGCTTGGAATATATCCTACAGAATCAAGGTCATTCACACCGATAGATACATGCACACGAATGTTTATTGCAGCACAGTCCATGATAGCTAAAAGATGGAATCAACCCAGATGCCCAACAACAGAGGGATGGATAGGTAAACTATGGTATATATACTTAAGGGAACTCTATGTAATGTTAAAGAACAACGATGATTTCAGGAAACATCTCATAACCTTGTTTCAACTGGAGGACATTATGTGGAGTGAAAGCAATCAGCAAATGAAGAACAAATATTGTATGAGACCCCGACTATGAGAACTTAAAATCAGACTCATCCATAGAGGAAAACACTCATTGATGGCTGCAGGGGTGGGGAGGGTGAGCTGCCAAAGGGGGAGGAGGGTTTAGATTAGACAGTTGTTAGAAATTCGTTTGAGTGAAATCAGTGACAGCATGCATTAGTAAGAAGATCAATATTAACTGGTCTTCAACACAACTTGTGTACAACTCCCATCTTAACCAAATATTGCAAAGACAGAGTAGCTGGGGCCGGAAGCTGGGGGCCAAGCTCTCAGGCAAAATTAAGGCCAATTGTCACAACCAGCTTTAATGAGGACTTTCCACACCCCACAATGGTGAGTGGCGCCTGTGGTCTTAAAAGTTGCCAAACTTCCATCTGAGAGTACAGCAAATGGTCCCAACTCAGCAGGAACAGATGATCAGCAAAGTCCATAATGACATGGGGGAAAGAGAACCCAGAAGATAGAGAGACCCAACTGAGTGGGTCTCTACATCGACTTGTGACCGGAAGAACCAAATGGTGCCCGGCCACCACTAGTGATAGGCACCAGGGAGCTCGCAAAGCTGAGTCTCATTGACAAAACAAGAATAAAAAGGGGTGCATCCTGAGATCTCCACTAAAAGACCACAGTTGACGGTCCAAGGGCTTCAGGGTTCCCTGGGAGCATGACCCTTGGCCCTGAGGCTGCCCCTGTCCGTGAATCAGCAACAGATTGGATTTGACTATGCAGAGTGACCGTATTTTGTGGGCACTTTACAGTTCTAGTCATCTATAGGATGTTGTCTTGCTGACCTCATACTGGAGGAAGGGGAGTAGGTGGAAGGGAGTAGATAGGAGACTGTTGGGAGGATAGGACATGCATGGAGCAGAGAGGAAGAGTGTGCTGTCACCATGTAGGGAGAGTAGTGGAAGCTGCATACAGGCCAGCATGCAAATTTACATGGGAATGTACATTTTAATTCAGTCATGAAAAAAAAAGAGAGAGAGAGAGATTTAGGGGAAAGAAAAGGAAATAAAAAGATGCATTGCACTGGGAAAACCTGCAAGGAATCTCTTTAAAGTACTGAAAAGTAAAGATGCCACCTTGAAGACTGAAGTGTGTCTGAACCAAGCCATGATATTTTCAGTAGTATCATATACATCTGGAAGCTAGACAATAAACAAAGACAGAAAAACAGTTGATGACTTTGAATTGTAATGTTGAAGAAGAATGTTGAATGTACCATGGACCGCCAAAAGAACAAACAGATCTGTTCTGGAAGAAGTACAACTAGAGTGCTCCTTGAAAGCAAAAATGGCAAGACTGCATCTTATACTGTTTGGACAAGTTGTCTGGAAGGATCAGTCCCTGGAGAAGGACTTTACGTTTGGTAGAGTGGCAGGTCAGCAAAAAACAGGAATATCCTCAATGAGATGGATTGACACAGTGGCTGCAACAACGGGCTTAAACATAAAAACAATTGTGGACACGGTGCAAGACTGGGCAGTGTTTCATTCTGTCATTCACTGGGTTGCTATGATTTGGAACTGACTCAATGGCACCTAACAACAACAACAACAGTAATGTTATTACTATGTTTTTGGTAATGTACTCATTAAATGGGCACATCTGGCCACAAAATAATTATGAGACCTTTCTTGTATGACTGCAGGGAGGACGTGCATAATTCTAAAGTTTATCTTGAGTAAGCTCCTGTTCTGAGAATTGTTTCATACTCAGTTTCTTAAATGGGTTGTAAGCAAGCAAATTCCATTAAACAAATGAAATCACCTTGTTCTCTAAAACTGTTTAGCAAATAATTTTCTCAGGATACAGAGGATAGTTACAGAGTTTACAGGATCCTTTCTCAATGTAGAAGTTGCTTTAGATTTAAAATGGTGTTTGAGCCTCAGACCTTAGTCTAGCCACCATCTCATCTTGAGAGTTCCAGTTTAATTTGGGGTGCTTTAACTCAATCTCCTCTTTTGATCATGAATTTAGCTTGAAAGAATTTCCTTGATCACATTTTAAGTCTTTCGCCTTGCAGGGCTGGGAGGCTTATCTTCAGAGTGAGTTAATTTTGAGGTTTTGTTTTCCAGTTAGTCTTTATCTATGAAGAGTAACTTGTCTTTGGGACTTCTTGTTATATGGCAGTTTATTTAAGATCCTAGCCTGTGCAGTTAGATAGCTGGGCTCTAGTGGATATGACATAGTGGGTTTGGAGAGTAAGGTGGACTGAAACAAGAGACTTCACCTGACATAATGAGGAATCTAAACCTACAGTGAGAGGCCAAAGCCACATGAGTATTTTTTTTTCCTATGTACATGATTTTTTTCCCCCATAGGACAGGAGTTAGTAGCTTCATCAAACATATGAGATATACATCTTTTACAAATGATTATAGCAACAACAATGAGTATAATTAAACCAGTTCATAGAAAAGAACAAAGCCTAGATACTATACCTTTGGGTAAATACCTGAAGATGTCTAAAAAGGGGGAACCAGAATAGAATAAAATCATATAACTGCTGTTTGTTTAATATCTTGTTCTGCTTTCTCTGAAGAATTTATCCAAATACAACAGAGGTGCTGGAAATAGCAAAGACTCCTACTTGTTGAGCCAGAAGGAAATTGATCAAAATTCCAAGATCTAGCCCAACTTTGACAAAGGAGTGTAAAGATTTTTGTTGGGCTACCATTCCATCAACAGCACCATTGTCTATTTGTTACATAAAACCAAACCAAACCCACTGCCACTGAGTAAATTCCAACTCATAGCCACCCTACAGGACAGAGTAGAAGTTCCCCATAGAATTTCCAGGGAGCATCTAGTAAATTCAAACTGCTCACCTTTTGGTTAGCAACCATAAATCTTAACTACTGTGCTTCTAGGGTTTCCATTTCTTATGTAGTAGGAGAATAATTGCAAATAGATTTCTCAGGTCATAAAAGGTCTAGGAGGAATATCTGTTCTTCCAGGTTTTTCTGTTATGGGTTTTCATTAGATTGTATAAGTTCCCTTTTATACAGTGAAGTATATTTAAATCATAAGTCCAATAGATGCCTTCATCATAGTAACGTATATCCACAGTAATTTCTAAGAGGTCTGAGATATGTTGACCTCTCATTGTCCAACCGTCCAAATAAAGTAGTGAATGCCCAAAGTAATTTTTATTGTCATTGGGACTAAATTTGTGAATCTAAACCAATCATACCCTACGCACAGGAATATATATCTGTGAGGAGCATAAATCATAACATTTTCAGTGCCTCTGGCTGGAAAAGGATTAATTTGTTAACATTTAGAAATCAATATTATGTGAAAGAGTTGTTTCAGGTGAACCAATATCCGAACCTAGTAGCATTCCATGGGCATCAAAAAGAGCAAATAATTTATTCAGATATATGTTAGTTGATTTTATTTTCAGGCAGGTTGATGACATGTTGAATCCTCTAGTCAAAATGTTGTAAAATCTGGGAGGTGAGATGTATCCCCCAAAATTAGTTAAATGTTTTTAGGCCTTGACAAAAGGAGCCATAAGTTTCTGAAAGAGTATCTTTATATAGAACAGAGCGTTCTGCCAGGTGTTCAGTGAGTCAGGGTTGTAATGCTAACTCAGGAGAATGCCACAGCTTAATGCATACGGTGCATTTGAGGGTCAGAATGAAGTTCATTGTGGACTTTGGCACTAGGCTACAACTGAAGATAGGAATGGCTGATGTCTAAGTTTGAATGTGTGGACCTGGAGTGAGGGTAGTAAATGTAATATTCAGTTGTAGTATTGGTACTAGCTATAGACTGTGACAATGCATTATCCTTCCAGGTTTTAGTGGGGATTATTGAAAATAGAAAGAGAAAACAGGTTGTTGTTTTTGTTAGGTGCTGTCATGTCAGTTCCAACTCATAGGGACCTTATGTACAACAGAACGAAACATTGCCTGGTCCTGCACCATGCCCACAATTGTTTTCATGCCTAACCTCATTGTTGCAGCCTTTGTGTCAATCCATTTTGTTAAGGGTCTTCTCCTTCTGCCAAACCTGTATTTTACTAAGCATGGTCTCCTTCTTCAGGGGTTGATCCCTCCTGACAATATGTACAAAGTATGTAAGACTTGCTTCTGAAGAGGCCTGTGGTTGTACTTCTTCTGGGGCAGATCTGTTTGTTCTTTTGGCAGTCCATGGTATATTCAATATTCTTCTCCAGTGCCACAATTTGAAGGCATCAGTTCTTTTTCTGCATTGCTTATTCATTGTCCCTCTTTAGCATACATATGATATGATTGAAATAATGTGGCTTAGGTCAGGTGCACCTTAGACTTCAAGGTGACATTATCATTTTTCAACATTTTCCAGAGGTCTTTTGAAATGCAATGCAATGTGTCTTTTCTGCATGCAAAGTGTCTTTTGATTTCTTGACTGCTGCTTCCATAGGCACTGATTGTGGAACCAAATAAAATGAGATGCTTGACAATCTCAGTCCTTTCTCCATTTATGATGATGTTGCTTATTGGTCCACTTGTGAGTAGTTTTGTTTTCTTGATGTCGGGGTGCAATCCGTACTGAAGACTGTGGTCTTTGATCTTCATCAGTAAGTTTTCAAATCCTCTTCACTTTCAGCAGGCAGGGTTGTGTCATCTGCATAACACGAGTTACAAATGAGTCTTCCTCCAATCCTGATGCATCATTCTTTTTCATGCTTGGCATGAAGTTTGAAAATGTATGGTGAAAAGATACAATGCTGACACACACTATTCCTGACTTTAAACCAGTCAGTGTCTCCTCAATGTTATCCATGATTTGTTATGAACCACAAGGTCGAAAGCCTTTGCATAGTCAGTAAAACACTGGTAAACATCTTTCCGGTATTCCCTGCTTTCAGCCAAGATCTATCTGAGATTAGCAGCGGTATCACTGGTTCCATGTCCTCTTCTGAGTCTGACTTGAATTTCTAGAAGTTTCTTATCAATGTATTATTTCAGTCACTTTTGAATGATCTTTAGAAAAAATTTATTGGCTTGTGATATTAATTTTATTTGATAATTTCCATATTCAGTTAGACTACCTTTCTTGGAAATAGGCATAAGTATGGAACTCTTCCAGTTGGTTGGATGGGGAGCTGTCTTCTTGCCATAGATGAATGAGTGCTGCCGGCACTGTATACATTTGTTGAAACTTCTCTGTTGATATTCCATCAATACCTGGAACCTTGTTTTTAGCCAATACCTCCAATCCAGCTTCAATATGGCCAGTTAATATGACTACTATTCAAATTTATGCACCAATGACTAAGGTCATAGATGAGGAAATTGAAGATTTTTACCAACTTCTCTAGTCCAAAATTGGTCGAACATGCAATAAGGATGCATTTATAATTATTGGTGACTGGAATGCCAAAGCTGGAAACAAAGAAAAACGTCTGCTATCTGGAAAATATGACCTTAATGATAGAAGTGATGCCAGAGATTGCCTAACAGAATTATGCAAGGCAAATGACTTGTTCTTTGCAAACACCTTTTTTCCACCAACACCAACATAAATGTGACTATACATGTGGATCTTGCCAGATGGAATACGTAGGAACTAAATTGACTACATCTGTGGTAAGAGACTATGTCAACGCTCAATATCATTAATCAGAATAAGACCAGGTGCTGACTTTGGGCCAGAACATCCATTTCTCATATGCCGGTTCAAGTTGAAACTAAAGAAACTTAGAACAAGCTCATGAGGGCTGAAGTATGACCTTCAGTGTAGTCCAAGTTTAAAAAACATTTCAAGAAGAGATTTGGTGCATTGAACACTAATGACTGAAGACCAGAGGAACTGTGGAATGGCACCAAAATACCACCCATGAAGAAAGCAAAAATTCTTTGAAAAGGCAGGAAAAAAGACCAAATTTCATGTCAGAAGAGACTCTGAAACTTGCTTTTGAAAGTAGAGTAGCTAAACCAAACAGAAGGAATGATGAAGTAAGAGAACTGAAGACTTCAAAAGATAGCTTGAGAAGACCAAGTAAAGTATTATAATGACACATACAAAGAGCTGAGATAGAAAATCGAAAGAGAAGAACACGCTCTTCATTTCTCAAACTGAAAGAACTGAAGAAAAAAAATCAAACCTTGAGTTGCAATAGTGAAAGATTCTTCAGGGAAAATATTAAATGACTTGAGAAACATCAGAAGAAGACACAAGGTATACACAGAGTCACTATACCAAAAAGAACTGGTCAATCATTTCAAGAGGCACTATATGATTAGGAACCAGTGGTACTGAGGAAAGAAGGTAAATGATAAAAAGGACAACCAGGGCAACAATTTCAATTTGTATTACCAAATTCACCATGTAATAAGACCTACTTCAAATAACACAAATACTGTAAGAAATCCAACGAGGAGAAAACAAAGTCCAAGGACTTCATAGGCCAGGCTGTTTACTTCTATAGTCATCTGCTTCTAGTCCCCTGGGCTTTGGAACTTCAGGTATAGTCCTTTTGTAGCCTGGAAAGTCCAAGAATGATTTGTTCTTTTTTAATTACTGCAAGTGAGAATTTACAAGTTGAGATTTATTACCTGGAAATCAACTTCGGGAGAGCTCCTAAGTAACTTGGCAGATAGCCTCTCTAATGATTTCCTTGTCAGAGGAACATGCTATTTTGTGTGAAACTAATTTTTCATTGGCTGAGATCATACTCTGGTATCAGCATTTTCATAGCATCAATCTTACTTGTGTTTCTTTTTCCTTGGGTAAAATCATTTGTTGATAACTTTCAAAACATTCTAGAGTTAGATTAGAAAGATTATAACTATTCACAAACAAATAAGGGTAGTCTCCATCACCAGACCTCATAAGACCAGACACAAGTAGAGAGGCCCTCTTCTGCAGAGTTCAATTATATAACTTAGTATCATATTCTTGTAATTATTTAATTCTCATTTCTTGGTCATACTTACACTGGGTAATTTGGGAAAGTATAGCACGGATTCAAAGAAGTACTCAATCTACCAACATTTCTCTAAGGTGTTCATTATTTCTATTTCTCTGATAAATAAAGATTTTGAATGTAAGGATTCATAAATTTTAGATTACGGGAAAGTGCAAAGATTGTGATAAGACACCATTTCCATTTGACCTGAACCATAATATTTTAGTTGGATGTTGATAACATTCTACCCTTTCCCAACTCAATAGTTCTATTCTGGGGGCTGTTCTTAAGCATTTCCAGCATTAATTCAACAACTGTTCTTCCATTAATTTATTTTGTGAGAATTTTTAATATGACCCATTTTTTCTTAAAACAAAACTTTATTTTGTATACTATAGTACTGAGCTGGAAAATAGAAAACCAAAAGTGAAGAACAAACTCCAGAGTTCTCAAGCTAAGAGAACAAAAGAAAAAATTCAAGCCTTGAGTTGCAATACTGAAGGATTCTACAGGGAAAATATGAAATGACTGAAGAAATATCAAAAGAAGATGGAAAGAATATGCAGAATGTACCAGAAAGAAGTGGTTGACATTTAGCCATTTCAAGAAGCAACATATGATCAGGAACTGATAGTACTGGAGGAAGAAGTCAAAGCTGTGTTGAAGGCTTTGGCAGAAAACAAGGCTTCGGGAATTGATGGAATATCAATTTAGATGTTTCAAAAAACAGATGGAGCATTGGAAGTGCTCGCTCACCTATGCCAAGAAATTTGGAGGACATCTACCTGGCCAATTTATTGGGAAAGATCCATATTTGTGTGTCTGTTTCCAAAAACGGTGATTCAACCAAATGCAGAAATTATCAAACAATATCATTGATATCACACACCAGTAAAATTTTGCTCAAGACTGTTCAAAAGTGACTGCAACAGTATATTGACAGGGAACTGCCCTAAACTCAAACTAGATTCAGAAGAGGATGCCCAACCAGTGATAACACTGCTGATGTCAAATGGATCTTGACAGAAAGCAGGGGATACCAAAAAAATGTTTACATGTGTTTCATTGACTATGCAAAGGCACTCCACTGTGTGTATCACAACAAATTATGCATAACATTGCACGTAATTGGAATTCCAAAACAATTGTGCTCACGAGGAATCTGTATATGGATTAAGAGGTGGTTATGAGAACAGAACAAGGGGTCACACATGCTTTCAAGTCAGAAAAGGTGTGCATCAGAATTGTGTCTTTTACCAGACCTTTTCAAACTTCAGACCAAGCAAATAATCTGAGAAGCTGGACTGTGTGAAGAAGAATGAGGCATCAGGATTGGAGGAAGACTTATTTACAACTTGTATTATTCAGATGACCCAACCCTGCTGTCTGGAGGTGAAGAAGATTTGAAACACTTACTGATGAAGATCGAAGACCACAGCCTTCAGTATGGATTGCACCTCAACATCAGGAAAACAAAAATCCTCACTACTGGACCAGTAAACAATATCATGAAAAATGGAGAAAGGATTGAGGTTGTCAAGGATTTCATTTTACTTGGTTCCACAATCATGCCCACAGAAGCAGCAGTCAAGAAATCAAAAGATACATTTCATGGGGAAAATCTGCTGTCACAGACTTTTTTCAAGTGTTTAAAAGGGAAGATATCACCTTGAAGACTAAGATTTACCTGACCCAAGTCATGATATTTTCAATTGAATCATATGCATCCAGATGCTGGACAATGAATAAGGAAGAAAAGAAGAACTGGTGACTCTGGATTGTAATGTTGGAGAAGAATATTGAAAGCACCATGGACTGCCAAAAGAACCAACAGATTTGTTTTGGATGATGTACAACCAGAGTGCTCCTTTGAAGTAAAGATAGACAGGCTGCATCTTACATACTTAGGACACATTATCAGGAGGGATCAATCCCTGGAGGAAAACATCATGCAGAGCAAAGTTCAGTGAAAAAGAGGAAGACCCCCGACAAGATGGACTGACACGGTGGCTACAATGATGGGCTTAAATATAAGAACAATTGTGGATATGCACAGGACCAGGCAATGTTTTGTTCTGTTTTTTTTTTAATAAGGTAGCTATGAGTCAGAATCACTTGATGGCTCCTCAGAACAACAACAACGGTATTAAAGGGCAATTCCTCACCAGTATTTTTTCAGGATTTCAGATAGCTTTTTTCCTTTTAAAGGGAGTTTTTGTAAATTTATTAAAGGAAAATATAAGTATCTGGGTATGACAATTTTATTATTTTACCCAAACCGTAATTTTGTGACTGGGTCTTTACAGTTTACAGCCTCTTTCTATTCTGCTGTTTCATCTTATGAAACCATTTCTTGGTGGAAAAAAAAGCAGCTCCGAGGCCTTGTAAAATTTAATGTTGTGGGAAGGTTAAAGGTGTATGGCTCTAAACAGGCAAGGTTTTGCAAAGCTTGGGCAGCAGCTTGTTTGGCCATTGCACCAGCAAGTTTGCTACCTCTGACTGTTTCAGTATGAAGTGCTCCTTTTAGTTGACGGGCTTAGACTTAATAAATGCCATTAACGTTCCCCCTAATAGTGATCCCAAAGCAAAAAACAAACAAAAAATAACCCCCAAAGCCAAAAATATTGCCATCACGTCACTTGTGACTCATAGTGACTCTACAGGAGAGAATAGAACTGCCCCATAGAGTTTTCAAGG
This sequence comes from Heterohyrax brucei, assembly GCA_028571685.1. Classification (NCBI taxonomy): domain Eukaryota; kingdom Metazoa; phylum Chordata; class Mammalia; order Hyracoidea; family Procaviidae; genus Heterohyrax; species Heterohyrax brucei. The sequence goes on from CM053152.1 coordinate 48,032,811, forward strand.
AGTCTCTGGTGGATTCAAACTGCTAATCTTTTGGTTGGCAGTCAAACTCTTAACCACTGTGCCATTAAGCTCCAATAATAGTATCCTCTCCAAGTAAGCCCGTTTTTGTGGAGTCAGTTCTTACTCAGAACAATACATTTCCTTAGACTACTCATGTTATGGAGCATTCCAAAACCATATCTGTAGTCTGTGTAAATAGTCATGGATTTTCTGGAAGGTAGAAGGCTGTTTCCAAGACTGTTTAGCTTTGTGTGGTGAGATAGCTCTAGGAAATAATGTACTTTCTAGCACTTCAGTAAATGTGATAACTCTTTTCCTTGCTTGGTAGTGACCATCAAGATGAGACCTTAAATAGGATCCAGATACAAAGAGGACTAAATTGTGATTGTTGAGGAAAATTTTTTTAAAGTCCTCCCTGGTTACCATTAACTATTCCACCAGGCTCAATAACATGGGCAGGACATTTATCATCTTATCAATAGGAAGGAAAGTAGCTGTTACAGTATGAAATCTTATATTGGCAGCTGCCAAAAGAATAATCTCATATGAAATAATGCTACTTGTAGACAAGAGTTGCATAAAGTTAGAATTAAGTAAAATGTATGCACCATGTAATTCATAAATATCCAAAAATTTTCAAGTTTTACACATTTGATCATTGGATTCTACAAGTTTTGTAGTCATAGATATACCTGGAAGGCAAGGAGAGTAAACTCTGTCCACTGGATCAACTGAAGACTGTTATATCTTGCAGGCCAGTTTTCTTCCACCATGTTTTTGAACAACTAACTCTAATACATTTCCATTAGTTCATGGACCAAAAAAGAAAAATATAATTTGTAGTTTGTAAATCCTAAAGCTGATGTTATAGCTTCCTTTAGATTTTCTATGGCATACTAGTCCTCAGAACTGAATTAAAAAAGGTTCTGGCTCTGAGAACTTTAAATACTTGTATAATGGATAGACTAACCAAAATAAATTTTGGATCTAAATTTGGTAATAGCCACATAATCCCAAGAATTTTCAGAATTGTTTCTTTGTTTCTGGAAGTGGCTAACCAGAATAACATCTTTTCTATTATGGTCAATTGAAATTTCCTGGACTGATATTAAATGACCTAAATATTAAACCATATGCTGGACTAGTTATAACTTACCTTTAGTATCTTTATTATCTCTGGAGGTCAAGTGTTTAAATAAAAGGAGGATATTTATTATACAAGTCTCCTGAGAGGAAGAACACACTAACAATTCATCCATGTATTGTAATAACATGGTATTATTCTTAATTGTAAAGAGTGCAGATCAGCATGGAAAACCTGAAAAAAAAAAGGTGAGAGATGTAGTAAAGTCCTGAAACATCCCAGGCCGTATAAACTGATGATTTTCTCATGAGAAAAAAACAAATGTTTACTGTCAGAGTGCCCAGGAATGCTAAAACTTAACTGAAAAATCTGTAACTGTAAAATAAGTGGATTCTGTTGGTACATTAGAAACTAATAAATGAGAATTAGGAATCACCAAGAATATAGGAACAACTGTTTCATTAATTGTCCATAAATCTTAGACATTCTCCAGCCTCTATTCTTTGGCTGCCTAACCTGTCAGGTATGTTCAAAGTGCTATGAAAGGGATAAAAAGTCTTAAATTATTAGTGCTAATTCTTCCTTAGCTTTTCCTTTCACAGGGTGTTGGGGAAAATTTGGCACTTGTTTAAATAAATCAGCTTGAATTTTAATAGGCTTAGGAGACAGAATTTGTCCAACATCAGAAAATGCAGTAGCCAAAAAAGTTTTGGGAACTGAGAAAAGAGCTTCTATAAGGGGTCGATGAACTTTAGTCTGAGTTTGAAGTGACAGAATGATAGCTTGCATGTAGCAAGCAGCATCCTATTTTTCTGTTTCTGTTCCTAATTGCAAAGGGGATTTGCACATATATATCTTCATTTCTCTCTTTTTATTGAATGTAATCTAACATTTCCATTTAGATTGAAAAAAAATCCCTAACAAATTTTATAGGAGCATCTGGGCTAATGAGTAAAGGGTACAGATCTTCAATAAATTCAAGAGAAATGGGTACTGTCTGAGAGTGACAGAAAATCTGCACTTGGTTAGTAACCCCATCTACTTTAGAGGTTTCTGTACTCCAGAGTACAGGTTTTTGTAAAGAAGTGGGACTAATAGCAGATAAAGTAATACCTGTGTCAATTAGAAACATAAATGCTACAGTAAAAATCAGCGTAGTTACTCCTTGATGATTTACAGTCACCGTAGAGAAAGCCTCTACTTATTTCCCAGAGACCTTCCATTCAAATTTAGACCGAAACTTCTGACATGAGGAAATTTCTTGTTTGGCTTTTAGTTAGAAAGAATCCTTTTATCCATGACTGGGCTTTTTGTGCTAGATGCAAATTTTGAGGGTGTTAGTCTTGTCCTTACAAGGTCGTGGCTTAAAAGTCTTTCTCTGTTCAGTGTATAGCAGTTTCAAAGTCATTAATTTTTTTGTTTGTTTGACCAGTTTCTTTTGCTCGTGAATTTGACCAGTTTATGGGTTACTTATGTCAGTTCAGGTAGTGGGTACAGCTTCCAAAGTCAACTTTTGGTTATCAACTTTTTCAGATAATCCAAGATGTAAACTATTTCATGACTGAAAGCTAGCCCAAGCCCCTCTTCAATGGAGTTTAATCCTGAATGCTCAGCAAATATGCTAGCTCAGTGGTCTCTGTAATTATATACAGATTGATCTTTTTCTTGTTTGCTATTTTGTACTTTATCCCAATCAATTTTTTGGTGGAAAGTTTTGGTGTAGCATCTATAAGTAAGCTAGTAACTGGTCTACTTCATTGCAGCAGTATTCTATTTATTATAGCATGAACTGTTAGAGACTGTTCAAAATTTTTCTAATTTGTCTTTTCTATCCACAACTGATCTTCGCCCAACACAGCTGACATATTTACCAATTGATATAAATCTGGTAATTCAGGTTCATGAGTATTGATTAGTATTCTAAATTCTCTAGTGAATTTTTGTGGATCTTCAGGAGGATTAGTAAATTATTTTACAACTGAGTAAAGCTCTGCTTTAGACCAGTGAGAAAAATTCTCTTACAGTGGTTCGTTGGGTTCCTCTGGATGTATTACTCTAAGAGATAACTCACATAAAGATTTTCTTCTTGCTATCAGGGTAGAAACAGGGTTCAGATAGCATGTTAGTAGAGGAGTAAGAAAGGAGTGAGGGATAGAGATTGTTGGGACAGATGGAACAGTAGATGATGCCAAAGTATTAGAGGTTGCTGTGGAATTTTGATGCATTAATTAATTTCTTATTCTGTTTAGTTACTTCAGAGATCATCTCTTACATAGGCAATACTGCTCTTTTAATTTCTTTTGGAAGCTTCAAAATATCTTTTAGAAAATACGTAACATTGAGTTTGTTTAACCTGAGCACACTCTGTCCTCATTTGCTGTGCAGAAAGATTACTTTAGGCAAATCTAAAGGTCTCCAAAGGCCACATATGTTCTAATCTATTCCACATGTTCTCAATAAAAGAAAGTAGGAGGGGCATAATGTTTACTCATGTACCGGGCAGTGATTTAAAAGGGAAATTCCACTTTTTTAAATTTAAAATTACTCACTGAAGAAAAACAAGACATGAATTAAAAATAGCAGCAGAGCACTACTTTTGATATTTAGGAGGCAACAAATTGTGCAGGACACTCTGATTTCTTTTTTGTTTCTCTTTATGATCCACAGAAAAGGAGAGGAAAGTTGTGGGATTTGGAAAATGTTTTGCATGGACCAATGAGTACCTTCCTTGCACAAGGTTTTGCTTCAGAGAGTCAGGCAGCCTAGTGTTGTCACTAATTCTGTCAAGAGATTTTAACACTCATGATGTGTGTTGGTAGCCACCATACCAGCTTTTACTGGTCAACCTCTGCCCACATTTTGAGGCTTAAAGTGACCCAGAGCACTTTGAAACTGTAATTGTCTCCATCTAGACAAAATTGTGCATTAATTCTAGTACAAACTAAAGAGAAACCAAATCCAGACAAAATGTAAGAGGCAATAATCCTTGGTACAGTTTAAAGAATTCTACTCAAAGAAGGCAAATTTTGGATCTGAAATGGGGCTTAGCTGAAGCAACTCCTGTGGAGGTTTGGGAGACAAATGAGCCAAGACCCTTATTTCTGTTCCAGGGCCTGACTTTCAGAGTCTGTGAGGGGATATTCCAGCAGCTCTTCTTCAGACCTTGCTTTTGACACTAAGAAATGTTGTAGAGAGGGGAAAAAAAGCAAAATTCAGTTGATATTAAAAGTGAAAGACTTTTATTCAGAGTCAAAGCAGTCTAAAAACTGGGAATCAAAAAGCCCTGAGGATTCTGAACTAAGTGATCTGAGGAGAGATCTGAGATTTTGAAGAAAATATAAGGAACTTTAGTAAAAAGATTAATGATTAGTTGTCAATTAGGTAACAGTTGCAAAACTAGGAGGGGGGACATCTGTTTGGTGAGAGATTATGGATGTTTCTTATTTTTTAAATTACAAAGTTATCAAGTTGGTTATATTTGATCTAGAAACAATCGTGAGGCCCTCAGTACAACACAGAAGGGAAGACATGCATAATTCTTAGATTTACCCTGAGTAAACATCACTTGTATGCCAGTTTGTAAGACTGTCGGGGCTTGTGTGTTGCTATGATGTGGAAGCTCTGCCACTGATATTCAAATACCAGCAGGATCACCCATGGTGAACACCCATGGTTTCTGGTGAGCTTTCAGACTACAACAGACTGGGAAGAAAGACCACGCAGTTTACTTCTGAAAAGAATCAGCCAATGAAAACCTTGTGAATAGTAGCGGAACGTTCTCAGGTGTAGTGTCAGAAATTGAGCCCCCCAGGTTGGAAGGCATTCAAAAAATAACTGAGGAAATGCTGCCTTCTCAAAGTAGAGCTGGTCATAATAAGGAGGATGTAGACAAACTTTTAGGACCTCTGTTTGCTGACCTACCATGACTTAAAATGAGAAAAAACAGCCACAAGCATCTATTAATAATGAAAACATGGAATGTACATTGTATGAATGTAGGAAAATTGGAAATCATCAAAAATGAAATAGAGAGGCAGAGTCAAGATGGCGGAGTAGACAGATAGCTCCTTAATTCCCTCTGAAAACTAAGTTCTGGATTGATAATTAAATGAAGCCTCTGGACACCCAGTGAACCCTGGGACACAGCATGGGGCTGTCAATTTGGACTACATGCCAGTGAATGGGAAACTTCTCTTTTGCTGACCCCCACTCTTGCTGAATGTGGACTCTCTCAGACTGAAGGTAACTTGCAATTTTAACTTATTATTATTTTTTTAATCTCTGATTTAGCTGGCAAGTGGGGCTTGGGCTTAACTGGCAGCATAGCTCAGTGGCACTGCTGATGGGATCAGCAAGCAGGATAGCCACATTTTGAGAGCCTAGCTCTGAACTCTGTGAACCTCAGCCCCTCCACCCTCTCTTTCAGAACCTATGCCATTGAATCAGATATTCCACAGCAGGTGGGAGTACTTGTGCAGGACACCATCTTGTTAGACTGGGAAGTGGAGTTACCAAACAGAGGCCGCAGCAGGGGCTAATTCACAGGCTGGAAGGCAGTGCTAGCCTTTTTTTCTCTGTCTTAACAGGTAGGTGGGGTTTGGTCTTAACTGGCAGCAAAGCTCAGCAGAACTGCTGATGGGATTGGCAGATGAAGCAGCCACATTTTGAGAGCCCACCTCTGGACTCTGTGCACCTCAGCCCTTCCGCCTTCTTTCTGAACCCCTGCCACGGAATTGGCTATTCCACAGTGAGTGGGAGATCTTGTGCAGGATGCCATCTTATTTGACTGGGAGGCTATTCACACAAATGGAGGCCTCAGCAGGGGCTAATTCCCAGGCTGAGAAGCAGTGCCAGCAAGGGGAGCACTTTCCCTGCAGGAAAGCTGTGTTAGCACAGTGGGACCTTACAGGTGAGGCCCGGCAGCAGATGACAGCAGGGTGGTAACCTTTCCCTATTTTTAACGAGTTTACAGCATCTGGGGTTGGATATACAGGTGTTTATTTTGCCAGCTTGGAAGAGACTCTTGCACACAAGACAGCCTGACTGCTTTTGGAAGATGTCAGATAGCTTTAACTTTTAAATATAAGACTACTTAGAAAGATAACTGCAGTGTGTCCCCATGGCATTTCTTCCAGCCTTTCCTGACCCACATCATAGGGTCAGCTGATGGCTCCCCAGTAACTCCATAAGTAAGGCCATGTCTTTGCCAGTCAGAAAGTGGAGACTGCTACCCCAGAGATTCCATTGAGCCTAGTCACTGGAGTACATAGAGGTGACTGGTCATCACCTTCCTCATTAGACTGTACTTCAGATCCTGTTAAAGTAACACCAGAGAATCTAAAGAACTTACTTATAGATGCCCCCAAAGCAATAAACTTTGGCTAGAAACATAAAGAAAAATTCGCCTATGGCTCCAGAAAGCCCCCCAAAGAAAGAACCGAATAACTTCCCAGATGAAGATGCCTGTCTGAAATTATCAGAGGTCGAGTACAAAAGGATTATACAGATTGCCCTTCTAGCCATTATACAAAACACAGCAGAGCAAAATGAAAGATTAAGTAAGCTGTTCAAAACGATGGAACACCAGTATTCTGAAATCTAACAGATCAAGAACAAAATCAAAGAAAAATAAAATTCAGTTTAAAGGCAAGAAAACAGAATTGAACAAATGGAAAATAGACTTTCTCACCTGAAAGACAGAGCCACTGACTCCAGCATTTGTGAGGAGATATCAGAGACAAGAAATAAGAAACATTAAGCAGCATGTGGGACTCTATTAAGAGAAACAATCTATGATTAATTGGAATTCCTGAACAAGGAGGGATACCTGAAAACACAGAGAGTATTGTTGTTCAGCTAGTGACAGACAACTTCCCTGAAATGAAAGAAGAAAATATAGATATCCAAGATGTGTATCAAATGCCACTCAACATAAACCCCAAAAGAAGACTCCAAGACATATTATAATCAAGCTTAACAAAATGAAACATAAGCAGAAACTCTTAAAGACCGTGAGGCTCAAAGCAAGCTAAAATTCAGAGGGAAACCCTGTAGGCTTTTGTCTGACTTCTCAGCAGAAATGATGCTGGCATGGAGGCAACAAGATGGCACATTCAAAGCCTTGAAGGAGAAAAACTTCCAACTGAGATTTATACATCCTGCAAAACTATATTTCAAATATAAAAATCAAATTATGACATTCATAGACAAACAGAAACTCAAAAGACTTTGTAAAAACCAAACCAAAGCTACAAGAAATACTAAAAGAAGCTTTTGACTTAGAAAAACAAACCCATTAACTCTATATTTGAAGAGGCAACACAGGACATATCATCCAGAAACCTACTCAAGGAAGGCACAAAACTCAATCAAAGCTATAATATTAAAAGAATTGATCCAATGATCATTTCATTAAAACTATGATATCATCATATTGAAAAGAAGTTGTAGTACTTCCAGATGGAGAAGAAGTTAATAACACATGTAGAAGTTAAAATTAGGTTTAAACATAGATTATTAAGAGGGATTACAGGAGTATCTGCCAAGCACAATAAAGATACAACAGATCAAATCAAGAAACATAATACAGGAGTCTCAACAAACAGAAAACCAACACTGAAAAGGGTGAAAAATCAACTCATAAGGAAGAATGTCCCAAAATAGAGTAGTAAAAGCAACAGAGAAAGCATCAACACAAAAATAAACAAATCACAATGAAAGCACTAGACACATATTTATCAATAATAATGTTGAATGCAAATGGACTGAACGCTTCGGTAAAGAGACAGTGAGTGGTATCTTGGATCAAAACACACGACTTGTCTATATGTTGCTTACAAGAAACTCGCCTTACACTTAAAGATATGAACAAACTGAAAAATCAAAGGATAAAAGACTATGTATTAAGCTAACAATACACACAAAAAAAGCAGATTGGGCAATACTAATATCAGATAAAATAGATTTTAGTGTAAAATCCACCATCGTGGACAAGGATGGACACTATTTGTTGCTGAAAGGTTCAGTACACAAGCAGCCCTTAACAATATTAAATATTTATGCACCCAATACCTGAACACTTAAATACATCAAAGAAACACTGACTACATTCAAAAATGAGATAGATCACTCCACAATGATAATGGGAGACTTCAAAACTCCGCTGTCAGTATTGGACAGATCTCATAGAAAAAAGCTCAGTAAAGACACAGAAGATCTTATTGTCCCAATTAACCAACTAGACCTCATTGACATATATAGAACTTTCTATCTATCAACAGATAACTACACCTTCTTCTCCAGTGCAAATGGAACATTTTCCAGAATAGACCATGAGTTAGGACACAAAGCCAATCTCAAAATCCATACCATTGAATTATTGCAAAGCATTTTCTCAGACTGTAAACTTGTAAAAGTCAAAATCAATAGCAGAGAAAACATAGATGGAAAGTGGAAATCATGGAAACTGAACATCTTGGTCAAAAAGCCATGGGTTGTAGAAGAAATCAAGGATGAAATAAAGAAATTGATGGGTTCAAATGAGAATGAAAACACTTCCTACCAGAACCTATGGGATACAGCCAAAGTAGTGCTCAGAGGTCAGTTTATCTCCATAAATGCACACATCCAGAAGGAAGAAAGAACCCAAACCAAAGAACTAACTGTATAGCTTGAACAAGTAGAAAGAGAGTGCCAGAGGAACTGCTCAGGCACCAGAAGAAAACAGATCATAAAGATTAGAGCAGAGCTAAACAAACTAGACAATAGATGGACAACTGAAACAATAGAGAAGACCAAAAGCTATTTTTCTGAAAAGATCAATAAATTGACAAACCACTGGTTAAAATTACTATAGAAAAACAAGAAAGGAGGCAAACAACCCAAATAAGAAATGAGATGGGAGATATCACAATAGATCCAACAGAAATTAAAAATTTCATAACAGAATACTATGAAAGACTGTACTCTAACAAATTTAAAAACTGGAGGAAATGGACAAATTCCTAGATTCACATCACCTACCAAAGTTATCACAAGGTGAAGAAAAACTATTTAATAAACCCATCCAAAGGAGGAAATTGAAAAAGTCATCAAGAAACTACCAATCAAAAAAAGTCTTGGCACAGATGGCTTCACCACAGAATTCTATCATGCTTTTAGAGAAGCGTTGTCTCCAATACTACTGAGACTATTTCACAGCATAGAAAGGGATAGAATACTTCCAAATTCATTCTATGAAGCCAGCATAACTCTAATACCAAAGTCAGGGTAAGATCCAACTAAAACGGAGAACTGCAGACCAATATCACTCATGAACCTAGATGAAAAAAATCTTCAACAAAATACTAGCCAGTAGAATTCAACAACACATCAAAAAAAACAATTCATCATGACCAAGTTGGATTCATACTGGGAGGAAAGGCTGGTTCAACATCAGAAAAATAATTAATGTGATCAACTACATAAATAACATAAAAGACAAGAATCATCTGATTTTGTTAATCAGTGCAGAAAAGGCATTTGATAAAATCCACACCCATTCATGTCAAAAACTCTCAGCAAAATAGGAATAGATGGCAAATTCATCATTGCGGTAGGGCCGTTTATACAAAGCCAACTGCCTACATCACCGTGAATGGAGAGAGGCTAAAACAATTCCTCTTGTACTAGAAGTTCTAGGCAGAACAATTAGACAAGACCAAGAAATAAATGGCATCTGCGTTGACAAAGAAGAGGTAAGAATCTCCCTATTTGCAAATCATATGATTGTATATGCAGAGAATTCCAAAGAATCCATAAGTAAACCACTCAAACTGATAGAAGAGTTCAGGGAAGTCTCAGGATACAAGACAAACATAAGCAAATCTGTAGGATTCCTTTATACCAACAACGAGATTATTAAGAAAGAAATCACCAAGTCAACACCATTTACTATAGCCCCAAAGAAGATAAAGTACTTAGGAATAAATCTAACCAGAGAAATAACAGACCTTTACAAAGAGAAATACAATACTTTCCTAAAAGAAACTAAGAAAGACTTACATAAATGGAGAAACCTACTGTACTTGTGGTTAGGAAGACTTAACATTGTGAAAATGTCTATTTTACTCAAAGCAATCTACTTATATAATGCGATCCCAATACAAATTCAAGTGACATTTTTTAATGAGATGGAGAAACAGATCACCAGCTTCTTTTGAAAAGGGAGGAAACCCCAGATAAATAAAGCACTACTGAAAAAGAACGCACTGGGATGCTTCCCGCTATCCAAGTTTAGAACCTATGACACTGCTGCAGTAGTCAAAACAGCCTGGTACTGGTACAAAAAGAGACATACAGACAAAAGGAACAGAGTGGAGACCCAAGAGATGTTACCATCCTCCTACAAACAGTTGATTTCGACAAAGACCTTAAGACTTTAAAATAGAGTAAAAGCAATTTCCTTAACAAATGGTGCTGGCAAAATTGGATATCTGTCTGCCATAAATTGAAATGAGACCTATATCTCACACCTTATACAGAAACCAACTCAAACTGGATTAAAAATCTACATATCAAATCTAAAACGATAAAGCTCATCCAAGAAAAAATAGGATCAACAATGGAAATTTTAATACACAACACACACAGATTTCAAAATCTGACAAACAAAACACCCTCAACAGAAAATAGACAAATGGGAACTACTAAGAATCAAACACTTTCACTCATCCAAAGACTTTATAAAAAGAATTAAAAGACCACCTACAGATTGGAAAAAAAATATTTGGCAACTATATGTCAGACCAACATCTGATCTCCATAATCTATAAGGTACTACAAAGTATCAAGGAGAAAAGGATAAATAATCCAATTAAGCGATGGGAGAAAGAGATGGACACAGACTTATCTGAAGAGGATATCCAGGCAGCCAAAGCAGATGTGAGGAAATGCTCACCATCGTTAGATTAGCTATTAAAGAAATTCAAATCAAAACTACGAAGAGATATCATCTCACCCCAACAAGGTTGGCCATGATCTCAAAAAGTCACAAAACAACAAGTGCTGGAGAGGCTGTGGAGAAACTTGAACCTTCCTACACTTTTGGTAGGATTGCAAAATAGTAGAACCTCTTTGGAAAGCAATCTGGTACTTGTTTAAAAGCTGGAAATAGATGTACCATTTGACCCAGTAATTCCACTGCTTGGAATAGATCCTACAGAATCAAGGCCATTCACACCAACAGATACATACACAAGAATGTTCATAGCAGTACAGTCCACAATAGCAAAATGTTGGAATCAACCCAGATGCTCAAGAACAGATGAATGGATAAATAAACTATATAGTATATATACTCAGTGGAACCCTATGCAATGATCAAGAACAATGAGGATTTTAGGAAGCATCTCATAACCTGGTTTCAATTGGAAGACATTACGTTGAGTGAAAGTAGTCAGTGGCAAAAGGACAAATATTGCATGAGACTCCTACAGTAACAACTTAAAAACAGACTCATGTTTAGAAGGAATGACTCTTTGATGACTGCAAGGGTGGTGAGGGAGGAAGTGAGAGGGTTGTCTATAGATTAGATAGTTGATAGAAATTTGGTTGGGTGAAATGAGTGACAACACACATTAGAAAAAAGATCAATTAAACTGGACTTCAACATAACATGAATACTCCTCCAATTATAACCCAATATTGCAAGGATAGAGTAGCAGGGGCTGGGTTCCGGAGACCATGCTCTCAAGGAACATTAATTGTCATAACTAGCATATTGCTAAAAAAGTCTTCTCCACCCCATATTGGTGGATGGCATCTGGGGTCTTAAAAGCAGCAAGCTGCCATCAGAGGCACACAAAATGGTCCCAACTCAGCAGGAACAGATGATCACCAGGGTCCAAAACAACATGTGGGAAAGAGAATCCAGAAGACAGAGAGACCCACACAAATGGGTAACTACATTGACGTCCGACTGGAGGAACTAGATGGTGTCCGGCCACCACCGGTGATAGCTGTGATGAGGCTCACAAAGTTGAGTCTCACTGGCAACATGAGAATAAAATGGGGTGCATCCTGAGAACTCCACTAAAAGAACACAACTGATGGTCCAGGGGCTTCAGGGTTCCCCTGGGAGCATGGCCCTGGTCTTGATGCTGTCCCTGTCCGTAAATCATTACTGAGGTCATCTCTTTGGACAGGAGTGTATTTGATTTGGGGACACAGAACAAGCATATCATTTGTGCACTTTATGATTCTATACATCGACAGGATGTCATCCTGCCGGCCTGTTACTGGAGCAGGGGAGGGTAGAGAGGAGGAGACAGGAGATTGTTAGGAGGATGTGACATGTATAGAATGGATAGGAGGAGTGTGCTGTCACCAGACATGGAGAGTAGTGGGAACTGCACATAGGTGGGCATGTAAATTTATACGGATGGTACACTTTCACTCAATCACAATAAATAAAAAAAAGAAAAATAAATAGAACACATAAACATCAATATCCTAGCCATTAGTTAACTGAAATGCACTTGTATTGGTGGATATGAATCAGACAATCAGGTGGTCTACTACACCAGGAATGAAAAGTTGAAGAAGAATGGTGTTGCATTCATCTTTAAAAAGAACATTTCAAGATCTGTCCTGAAGTACAATGCTGCCAGTGATAGGGTAATATCCATTCACCTGCAAGGAAGTCTAGTTAATGTGACTATTATTCAAATTGATGCATCAAATACTAAGGCCAAAGATGAAGAACTGGAAGATTTTTCAGCTTCTGCAGTATAATCGAACATGCAAGCAAGATGCACTGATAATTACTGGTGAATGGAATGCAAAAGTTGGAAACAAAGAAGAGGCAGGACATGGTCAGGATCCCATGGTAGTGAAGGAAGAAAGAGAAGCTGCACTGAAGACACTGATGAAAAACTAGGACCCAGGAATTGTTGGAGTATCAATTGAGATATTTTAACAAACAGATGCAACACTTGAGATGCTCACTTATCTATGCGAAGAAATTTGGAAGACAGCTACCTGACCAACTGACTGGAAGAAATCCATGTTTACGCCTAGTCCCAAGAAAGGTGATCCAACCAAACGAAGAAATTATAGAACAATACCATTGATATTACATGTAAGTAAAGTTTTGCTTGACACCATTCAAAAGTGATGGCAACCAGGGATCTGCAAGAAATTTAAGCCAGATTCAGAAGAGGATGTGGAACCAAGAATGTCATCACTGATGTCAGGTAGATCTTGGCTGAGAGCAGAAAATGCCAAAAAGATGTTTAGCTATGTTTCACTGACCATGGAAAGGCCTTCAACTATGTGGATCATAGCAAATTATGTATAACATTGCCGAGAACGGAAATTTCAGCCCACCTAGTTGTGCTCATTAAGAATCTGTATACAGATCAAGAGACAGTCAAGTAAAATGGAACAAGGGGACGCTGCACTGTTTAAAGTCAGGAGAAATGTACATCAGGGTTGTGTCCTTTCACCATGCCTTCCAATCTGCATGCAGAGCAAATAATGGAGAAGCTGGACTATATGAAGTAGAACAAGGCTTGGACTGGAGGACTGGAGGAAGACTCATTAACCACCCGTGTTACAACCTTGCTTGCCGATTTGAAACATTTACTGATGAAGACCAAAGGCCACAGCCTTTATTACAGATTGTACGTCAACATCAAGAATATAAAAACCCTCACAACTGGACCAAAAAGTAACATCCTGATAAAAGGAGAAAGGATTGAGGTTGTCAAGGTTGTACAATCAATGCTCATGGAAGCAATAGTCAAGAAATCAAAAGACACATTGCATTGGGAAAATCTTCTGCAAAAGATCTCTTCTGAGGTGTTTAAAAGTAAAATGTTACCTTGAACGTTAAAGTGTGTCTGACTCAAGCCATGGTATTTTCAATTGCATCATACGTATGTGAAAACTGGACAATGAATAAGGAAGACAAAGAAGAACTGACATCTTTGAATTGTGGTGTTGGACTGCCAAAAGAACAAACATCTGTTCTGGGAGAAATACAACCACAGTGGTCCTTGAAAGCAAGAATGGCAAGATTGAATCTCAGGTACTTTAGACGTGTTCTCAGGAGAGATCAATCCACAGAGGACATCACATTTAGTAAAATAGAGGGTCAGTGAGAAAGAGAAAGATGCTCGACAAGATATATTGACAAAATGGCTACAATGCACAAAAATATTTGTGGGCATGGCACAGGACTGGGCTGTGTTTCGTTCTTTTGTTCACAGGGTCGCTGAGTTGAAACTAACTCAGTGGCCCCAAACAGGAACAGACATCAGTTTTGTTTTTTTTTTTAATTTTTATTTTTTATTATGACTGAGTGAAAATGTACATTCCTGTATAAATTTACATGCCCACCTATATGCAGCTCCCACTGCTCTCCCTGCCCGGTGACAGCGCACTATTCTTCTCTGCTCCATACATGTCTCATCCTCCCAGCAGTATCCTTTGCCCTCCTCTCCACCCACTCTCCTTCCTCTAGCCAGAGGTCAGCAGGATGATATCCTATAGACGCAGACATCAGTTTTGAAAAATATTTTTTCCTTGTTATCCTGAACAGGGTGTAAGCAAGCAAAAACATTTAAACAAAACCGCGTTGTTCTCTGAAGTCGTTTACCCAGTAATATTCTCAGGGTAAAGAGTAGAGGTACAGAAATGACAGGCTGTGTTTTTGATGTGAAAGTTAGTTTTGATTCAAAATGAAGCATTCGCCTCGGAATTCATGTTAACATCTCGTGTTGGTAATTGTAAGTTAACTGGGGGGACTCTTATGCTGTAGTGCACGATAGTTTACACATATTCGCTTAAGTCCTTGGTTTCAATTCTTTTTGACACAGTTCTTTGTGGAATTGTGGGTTCATATTGTTTAAGCACTTAGCTACTAACCAAAATGTCACTATTTTGACTCACCAGCTTCTCTACAGGAAAAAAGACCTGGCTATCTGCTCCCATATAGATTATAGCCTGTGAAACCATAAGGGGCATTTCTACTGTGTCCTATAGGATTCTGATAAGTTAGAATCAATTCTCTAGCACAGAATAACATAATAAATTTATGTTTAATTTCTTCATGGACTGTCAAATTGCTTTCCACAGAGTTCTGTTACTTTTGGCTTCATGTTTTATTAAATAGTTTTATAAGAAGATATGTATATGTCATTGTTTTATCTTTCTGATTTATTTACTTTCATAATTGTAAAGTGCCATTCTTTGCCTTAATAATGTATGCCATTTGATATTAATATATTTTTAAAGATTACCACTTTCGTTTATCTCTATTTTAATTCTTTTCCTTTCAATATTTGTGTCTGTGTGTTTAAAATGAATCTCTTACAAATAGCATTTAGCTGGATCTTGTGTTTTTAACTTGTGTGACAAGTTTTATCTTGTTAGAGTGTTTGGTCCATTCATATTCAGTATAATTACTGATATTGTTGAGATTTGGATTACTATTTTGCTGTAATTTTATATTTCTCATTTGCTTTTCTTCTTTTTCTGTTTTCTTTTAGATCACTTTAGTATTTTTAGTATTCCATTTAATTTCTCTATTTTTTTTCTTTAGATATGCCCTTTGGGGATTACATGCTGATTAAATTATTCTTATTTCTCTCTCTTTTTCACCTCAGTGTGTTCTCTTGACTGTACTGCAACACTTCCTGTTGACTCTACTATCAAAATCCACCCGGAATTTTATTTTTTTAAACCACTGCCACTCTTGCTGTCTCAGTTCATGTCATCATTCTCTTTCACTTGGATTGTTGTAAAATTCTCCTCAATTATTCTCTTTTTTCCATTCTTGCTCATTTTCAGTTTATTACAAACAATAGAGCTAGAGCAATCTTGTTAAACTGTATGTGAAACAACGTTACTTCACTACTTTCCGTAGCTAAAATCTTACCAAGAAGTGCTGTCATTGGTTTCCGATGAATTGATTCTGACTCACGGCTGTCTCATGTGTGCAGAGTAGAACTGCTCCGTAGAGTTTTTAAGGGCAATAACCTTTCAACAGCAGATTACCAGGTCTATCTTTGAAGGTGCCTGTGTTTGAAAAACTAGCCTTTTGGTTAGTAGACAAACGTTTAACTATTTGTACTACTCAGGAACCCCTGAGTATGACAGGCAATGGTTAGATAATTTTCTGAATCTGTGTCCAGTTATTTCTATGTTCTTATATTTTATCACTTTCCCCTTAATCACTCTAATCTAAATAAAATGGATCCTTACACTTTCTTTGACAAACCATTCATGGTCCTAGCTCAGGGACGGATGTCCTGGTAATCTGCTTCCTTAAAGATTACAGATGAAACCCTATGGAGCAGTTCTGTTTTGTAACACATGAGGTCATTGTGAGTCAAAAAGGGTTTAGGTTTTGTTCGCTTGCAATACTCCATACTCAATACCGTATGGCTTCTTCCTCATCTTCCTCTGGTTTTTATTTTTAAAATACTGTCTTTATGGTGAGTTCTTTTCCCATAACTCTATCTGAAGTTGTTAGCTGTCTTACTTACACACCTCCCATTCTGACTTATAGTTTCTTCCTTAGCACTAATAACAATTTAAAATGATATCTATTTTGCATATTCATTTTGTTTATTGTAACTCCATTCCTTTACCTACACTTCTTTTAGATTGTAGACTTTATCAGGGCAGAGATTCTTGTCTGTTTATTTCACTAGTCTATCCCCGGTGCCTAGACTAATGCCTCACACATAGGACCCAACTGACAAAAGAAAAGACTTTAAGGCCGATTTCAAGTCATATTATCTGTCAGTCTTTCTGCCGAGGGCATAACTTGGGGTACCAGATAGAATTCTCAGGGTATTTCTTTTGCATGTCTTAGTGGTCCTGCCTTAATTACCCTTTAATCTTCTCTGACAAATGGTAAGGTAATCTTGCCTTGAATACCTTTAAGTGAAGGTGATTTTACTGCCTCCCTAGGTGCCTTGTTTCCAGAGCCCTCACTGTTCTAATAGTTGCAAAGATTTTCCTAATAATTAACCTAAATTCTCCCTCTGTTGAAACAGCCCCATTAGCTCTTGCTCTGTCCTTGTTGACTAATGAGAATAATTGGTCTCTGTTTTTTTCATAGCCTCACCCTTCTGTATTTGTGGATATCCGCTGTGCCCACCCCCAGCCATTGGTCAAGGATGTATGTCAGCAAGATGGCCACATGGGGACCAACTAGGCCCAGAGCAGGCATAAGCAGCTCGTCTCCCTACAGCAGAAAGAATGAACATTCTTTTGACTAGACTGTGAGTGTATATGCCCAAGGGGGCCCCTAACTGGGATGGACTCACATCTTTCATTGACAAATTGCCTTTTGAAGAAAGTTAGGACTGTTAGCATCTATTGGATTGACTTAAAACTTCAGTTTGCTTGGCAATTAAGATAATAAGACTGCATTCTCTGGATACTCCTGTTTTGTTTTTTCTTTTCCTTCAAAAAGTTACTTTCTGGGTATCAGAAGTGAAATAGGGTTTTGTAATTTTTCATATCTTTTCTAGTCTCCCTCCTCCCAGGTTCCTAAAATATCACTTGTTTACTAGAATTTTGTGCACTACTCTCTGTGTTGAGTTGGCCATTTTGCATTTCCTTTCAGTTGTTGTTATTATTTCTTTAGATGTATGTAAGAATGTAATTGTTGGAGAAGAATGTTGAATGCACCATGGACTGCCAAAGGAACAAACATATCTGTTCAGGAAGAAGTACAGCCAGAATGCTCCTTGGAAGCAAAGATGGCAAGACTGCATCTTACATACTTTGGACATGTTGTCAGAAGGGAACAGTCCCTGGAGAAGGACATCATGCTTGGTAGGGTGAACGGTCAGTGAAAAAAAGGAAGACCCTCTATGAGAAGAACTGACACAGTGGCTGCAACAATAGGCTTAAGGATAAAAATAATTGTGGACATGGCACAAAACTGGGCAGTGTTTCGGTCTGTTGTGCATAAGGTTGCTATGAGTTGGAACCAATATGATGACACCTAGCAACAATATAATTTCTGAATCTAATTTCTTTCTCAAGATTTTCCTTTAAATTGTACACTTGTTTTTACCAGAAAGTGGTCCATTTATTTAAAAGTATAACCAAAGATGATACAATGAAAAATTACATTTAAATGGTCGGGTACATATTAAAGATAGTGGGATAAGTGGAGAGAAATAAATAAGCAAACAAATAAAATTCCTGACTGATAGTTGGAAGACACAGTTTGAAATTTCATCTCTTTAAGTTAATGGTAGTGTAGCCCTTAGGATGATCCCTTTAATGTATATAGTTCATCGAGGTTATAGGGAAGATTCTCTCTGAGACTCCTTTTAATCCTTCATTTTTATGATTCTGTAAAGGAGAATAACACAAAAAATCTCATAACTATAACATTTAAGGTTTTAATTCATGCAATGAATGTTAGAAAGTGTGGTGGATAGCTACTGTGAATTAGCGTCCATATACTGTGGACTAGAAAGTATTCCTATGAAAAATTTTGAGGAAAAGAATAATTATTCTTGCCCCTTTCAAAATGACAAATAATTTTTATTTTATGTTAAAGAGATATGTATTGAGTAACTTTAGATCTTTCTTTTCTGTTATATGTTGCAACATTTGGTCTTAGACTAGTCAATGAATAAGCAGTTGGTATTTTATCTTAACTAAGATTTTTGGACTTGTCAAATTGTGATGTAGGAAACTTCAGAATTATAGCTGCTTACCATTCATGACTTGTCGTGTAAGATTAGCACCATTGACTAAGACTAAGCTGGAGACATGTTATAAAACTTATGATGGTGCTTATTGTAAATCAACAGTCATAGGAGGTCCACCTGTCTGAATCCTGCTTTCTACTGCTTCAATGTTTGTCTACATCTTTTTAGGAGCATGGCCTTACTGTCTTCTCAGTGTAAGACTCAGAGTGAGGATATCTGGGGATAAGCGTGGAGATAGGAGAAAGCCTTGAAACTTTGCAAGGTAAATGACAGCTGAGATGGAGACTTTAAGTAGGGAAACTTTAGGTGGGGAAGATCAGTCTGGCTTGGGATATTTTGAGTCTGTGCAGTGGGAATTATTAATGTGTTCCATTCTGCAGCTACCTAACAGGTTAAAGGTTCAAGTTCACTTGAGGTGGACTGGCCTGGCGATCTGCTCCTGAGGAATCAGCCATTGAAAACACTATGCAGTACAGCTCTTGTCTGACATACATAGTGTCACCAAGAATTAGAGTTGACTCAGTGACAATTACATTTTTTAGACATCCAAGCAGAAATACCTAGAAGGCACTTAAAAATATGAGATGGGGATTTGTGGGAATCTGTGATAGAAAACACTGTACTTGGCACATGGTAGGTCAGAAATAATTTAGAAAAGCATTTGTGACTTCATTTTCAGTGCTGCAATGTTGCTATGAGACCATCCTGGATAGATGGATGCTTGATATCAATTGAATTTCCTACTAAGAGTCATATTATTACCTTGTGAAATGCATAGCAGCTTGGAGATCTCAAAGAGACCACTGAAAGCATTGCTATTTCACCCCTACTGCTCCTCCTCCTGCCACAGGGGACAGTGTGATGGGAAAATCATAGGATTTGCTAACATGACTGATAAAGATCAGAAGATCAAGCTGTAGATCTCTGTGTACTTAAAGAAATACCAACCAGGCTTCAGCAAAGGAAATCAATTCCAAAACATGTAGCAGATGGCCTGATAACCACAGGTAGAGCCCCTTGGTGAAATATTAAGCACTTGGATACATAAAATGAAGGATACGGTGTCTTTGAATAGAGGGTGATCAAAAAAGAATGCTTTCGGAAGTGGCAAGTTTGTAATAGTGTTGCCCTCTAAAAGTCCTCATGGAAGAGAAATCCTTCCTTTCTGTTGAGTCCCCGTTCCCCACTCACAGCCCCACTACACAAATGAGTATTTATTCCCATATACGTCAGTCTTATGTAAATCCTTGCAACAGTCACTACCTTTCAGCCCAATGAGCTGTTGGTAACATAAAACCAAACCAAACCCAGTACTGTCGAGTGGACTCCAACTCATAGCAACCTTATGGGACAGAGTAGACCTGCTCCATAGTTTCCAAGGAGTGCCTGGCAGATTCGTACTGCCAGCCTTGGGTTAGCAGCACTTAAACACTAAAGCATTGGGGTTTCTGCTGATAACATAGCCCTAGAGAAAATGACAGTATTATTAATTTCTAGTCTTCTTCATACCTGCAAGGGTTAAATGCATTACAGTGTCTATTTAGATTTATTTATGGCTCCACTATTCACCAGCTTAGGAGTTGATAGTGGTGTCAACTGTTAAGTGCTTGGCTACTATCTGGAAATTTGGCTGTTTGAACACATCCAAGGGAATTCTGGAAGAATATCCTAGTAATTTACTTTTGAAGATCACAGCCGTAGAAAACCTTACAGAGCACAGTTCTACTCTGAAACACATGGGATTATCATGACTCTCAACTGATGACAATTTACTTGGGTATATTTATTTATTTGCTTTTTATTTTTAACTGTGATTAAGTGAAAGTATACAATTCAAATTAAATTTGCATGCCCACCTATCTGCAGATCAGTCTGCTCTCCTTGCCTGAAGACAGCAAGCTCCTCCTTTTTGTTCTATGTGTGCCATATCCTTTTAACAATCGCCTGTCCCCTCCTCTCCACCTTCTCCTCTATTTTATGGTAAGGGGTCAGTACGACAGCATCCTACAGACGCACAGAACCATAAAGTGCACACACCATATGGGAAAATCCAGTTCAGTCCATTCCTGTCCAAAGAGTTGATCTCAGTAATGTTTTCTGGTCAGGGACAGCAGCAGATCTAGGAGCCATAATCCCAGGGAACCCTCAGGCCACCAGATCATCAATTGCATTCTTCTGGACTTGGCAGTAGAGTTCTTGACATACACTCCTCTTTTTCTCGTGTTGCCACTGGAACTCAACATTCTGTGACCCATCATGGCTGTCTTTGGTGGTGGCTGGGTACCATCTGGTTCTTCCGGTCACATTTATATACAGTCACCCATTCACATGTGTCCTTCTGTCTCCTGGACTCTTTTATACTCTTGTCTTTGTTGTTCTAGGTGGCTATCTGTTCTGGATGATTTGGGACAATTTGGTGTACGTCAGATGGCAGCTTGCTAGCTTTTAAGACCCGAGACACCACTCACTAATATGAGGAGCAGAAGACTCTCATAGCAATATGCTAGTTATGCACAATTAGCCTCAATGCCCCCTGAAAGCATGGTCGCCAGATCCTCACCTCTGCTACTCTATCCTTGCAATATTGCATTAAGATTGGAAGAGTTTGTGTTGAAGTCCTGTTGATTTTCTTTCTACTGTGTGCTGTCACTGCTTTCACCCAATCAAATTTCTATCAGCTACCTATCTTCATCTATGATCAGCCCTCTGTCTCCCTTTCCACTCTTCCAGCTATCAAAGAGTTTTTTCTTCTGTACATAAGACTATTTTTAAATGTTCATACTAGGGGTCTCATACAAAATTTGTCCTCTTGCCACTGACTGATTTCATTCAGTGTGTGTCTTCCAGTTGAAATCAGGTTATGAGATGCTTCCTAAAATCATCATTGGTTTTTATCATTGCATAGTGTTCCACTGAGTTTATATACTATAGTTTATCCATTCATCTTTTGTTGGGCATCTGTGTTGATTTCTCTTTTTGGTATTGTGGACCGTGCTGCAATAAACATTTGTGTGCATGTATCTGTTGGCGTAACTGTCCTTGATTCTGTAAGATGTATTCTGAGCAGTGGGATTACTGGAACAAAAGGTGTATCTATTTGCAGCTTTCTAAGGAAGCGTCAAATTGCTTTCCATAGACGGTATGTCATTTTGCAATCCCACCAGCAGTGTAGGAGCATGCCAATTTCTCCACAGCCTCTACAACATTTGTTGTTTTGTGTTGTTTGGATCATGGCCAACCTTGCTGGGGTAAGATGGTATCTCACGGTAGTTTTGATTTGGATTTCTCTAATAGCTAATGATCAAGAGCATTTCATGTGTCTTTTGGCTCCCTGGATGTCTTCTTTGATTAAGTGTCTGTCCGTCTTCTTTGCCCACAGCTTAATTGAGTTATTTACTTTTTTCTTGTTAATATTTTGCAGTACCTTGTAGATTATGGAGATCAAATATTGGTCTGACATGTAGTTATGAAATATTTTTTCCCATTCTGTTGGTCATCTTTTAATTCTTTTGATAGAGTCTTTGGATGAACAAAAGTGTTTGATTCTTAGTGGTTCCGATTTATTTATTTTCTGTTCTGTTGATCGTGCTTTGTTAGGTTTTGAAGTCTGTGTAAGCTGTGTATTAAAACTTCCATTATTTACCCTGTTTTTCTTGTGTGATGTTTATTGTTTTTGGTTTGATACTTATGTCTTTAATCCGATTTGAGTTAGTTTTTGTGTAAGGTGTGAGATGTGGGCCTTGTTTCAACTTTTTGCAGATGAATATCCAAGAGACTGTTTTTTACCACAGTTTTCAATCTCAGGACATTTGTCAAATATCAACCGTTCATAAAAGGGTAGTGGCATCTCTGGGATCTCAACTCTATTCTGTTGATCTTTATGTCTATTTTTCTATCAGTAGCAGGCTGTTTTGACTACTGTGGCAGTGTAATAGATTCTAAGGTTGGGTAGTGTGAAGTCTCCCACTGCTTTTAGCTTCTTCAGTAATGCTTTGATTATTTGGGGTTTCTTCACTTTCCAGATGATGTTGGGGATTTGCTTCTCCATCTCATTAAAAAATGTCACTGGAATTTGTATTGGGATTGCATTATATAAGTAGCTCACTTTGGATAAAATAGACATTTTCACAATGTTAAGTCTTCCTATCCATGAGCAGGGTATGTCTCTCCATTTATGTAAGTCTTGTAGTTCTCTTTGTATAGGCCTCTTATTTCTCTAGTTAGATTTATTCCTAGGTATTTTATCTTCTTGGGGACTACAGTTAATGGTATTTACTTTGTGATTTACTCTTTGATGATATCTTTGTTGGTATAAAGGAATCCTACTGATTACTTATACCTATCTTACATCCTGATACTTTGCTGAATTCTTCAATTAGTTTGAGTAGTTCGCTTATGGATTCTTTAGGATTCTCTGTGTATGCAATCATATCATCTGCAAATAGGGAGATTTTTACTTCTTTGCCAATGCAGATGCTGTTTATTTCTTTGTCTTTTCTAATTGCTGTGGCTAGAACTTCTAGTACAATGTTGATAGCAGTGATGTGAATAGGCATCCTTATCTAGTTCCTGTTCTCAGTGGGAATTGTTTCAGTCTCTCTCCATTCAGGATGATATAGGCAGCTAGTTTTGCATAAGTGCCCCTTAGTGTGTTGAGGAATTTCCCCTCTGTTCATATTTTGTTGAGATTTTTTTAGAGTGAATGAATATTGGACTTTGTCAAATGTCTTTTCTGCATCAATTGACAAAATCGGGTGATTTTTATCCTTTGTTCTATTTATGTGGTTCATCACAGTAGTTGTTTTTCTGATGTTGAACCAGCCTTGTATCCCTGGTATGAATCCAACTTGGTCATGATTAATTTGTTTTGATATGTCATTGAATTCTGTTGGTTATGACTTTGTTGAAGATTTTTGCATCTTGGGACATGAGTGATACTGGTCTGTAATTTTTTGTTTTTGTGGGATCTTTCACTGGCTTTGGTATCAGAGTTATGCTGGCTTCATAGAAAGAATTTGGGAGTATTCCATCTGTATCTGTGCTGTGAAATAGTCTCAGTAGTACTGAAGTTAACTGTTCTATAAAAGTCTGGTGGAATTCTTTGGTGAAGCCATATGTGTCAGATATTTTTTTGGTTAGTAGTATTTTGAACTTTTCAATCCTTTCTTCGTGATGAGTTTATTGAGTAGTTCTATTTCTCTTTGTGATAAGTTTCGTAGGTGACATGAATCTAGAAATTTGTCCATTTCCTCTAGGGTTTCAAATCTATTAGAGTACAGTCTTTCATAGTGTTCTGTTATGATATTTTTTATTTCAGTTGGGACTGTTGTGACATCTCCCGTTTCATTTCTTTTTTTCTTTTGTAAATTTAGCCAGTGGCTTATCAATTTTGTTGATCTTTTTTTTAAAAAAAAGTTTTTGGTTTTGTTAATTGTTTCAATTGTTCTTCCATTTTCTAGCTCATTTTGTTCTGCTCTAATCTTTATTATCTGTTTTGTTCTGGTGGCTGAAGCATTCCTCTGCTGAGCTTTTTTCTACTTGTTCTAGCTGTAGTGTTAATTCCTTGGTTTGGGCCCTTTCTTCCCTCAGATGTGTGCATTATTTGAGATAAACTGACCTCTGAGGACTGCTTTTTGTGTATCCTATAGGTTCTGGTAGGATATGTTTTCCTTCTCATTTGCTTCCAAAAATTTCTTTAGTTTGTCCTTAATTTTTTCTACAACTTATGGCTTTTTGAGCATGGTGTTGTTCAGTTTGTTTGAATACAAATTTCTATCTATGTTTTTTCTGCTATTGATTTTGACTTTTATGGTTTTGTGGTCTGAGAAGATGTTTTGCAATAATTTAGTGGTTTGGATTTTGTTGAGAGTTGTCTTATGTCCTAACACCATAATCTATTCTGGAAAATATTCCATGTGCTTGTAGAGGAAGGTGTACTTACCTGTTGATGGGTAAAAAGTTCTGTATATGTCGATGAGGTCTAGTTGGTTAACTGCTGCAATAAGATCTTCTGTGTTTTTACTGACCTATTTTCTGGGTGATCTGTCCACTAATGAAAGTGTGGTGTTGAAGTCTCTAACTGTTATTGTGGAGTCATCTATCTCTTTTTTCAAAGTCCGTGCTTGTTTGATGTACTTAGTTGGTCCGAATTTGAGTGTGTAAATACTTAATATTGTTAAGTCCCCCTTGTATATGGAACCTTTCAGCAATAAACAGTGACCATGTTTGTTCTTGTTGGTGGATTTTATATTAGAATCCATTTTATCTGAGATTAGTATTGCCACACCTGTTCTTCTTTGTATGTTACTAGCTTGGTGTACATTATTACATCCTTTAATTTTCAGTGTGGTCATATTTTTGAGTCTAAGGTGTGTTTCTTCTAAGCAAGATACAGACAGGTCATGTCTTTTGATCCAAGATGTCACTCATTGTCTCTTTATTGGAACATTCAGTCCATTCACACTTTGTAATTATTGATAGGTATGTGTTTCGTGCTGTCATTTTGATGTATTTATTTTGTGTTGGTATTTTCTATGTTGCTCTTAATATTCTAGTCTGGATCATTCTTTTTTGTGAGTTGAATTTTGATCTTTTTCAGTGTTAGTTTTGTGTTTGTTGAGACTCCTGTCTTACTTTTCTTGTTTTGATATGTTGCATTGTTATTGTGGTTTGCAGTTACCCCTATAATTCCCTTTTAATATTTTAAGTTTATTCCCAATTTTAACTAGGGCACGTCTTTTTAACTTCCTCTCCATCTAAAAGGACTATAGGTACTGTAGTATATCTCTCTTTTTAGTGTGATGGTGTCATGGTTTTCATGATGTGATCACTGGTTCTTTTCTTCTAATATTGTAGCTTTGACAGAGTTTTGTGCTTTCTCTAACTTAGTAGGTTTCTGGACGCTGTCCAGAATGTTAGCTTTACTTTGAGCCTTGTTGCCTTTAAGACCATCTGTTTATGTTTTGTTTAATTAAGCTTATCATATGCCTTGATGTCTTTCTTTTGGGATCTAGTTTTTGTGGTGTTCGATAGACATCTTGGATATTTATGTTCTCTTCTTTCACAATTTCAGGGAAGTTTTCTGTCAGCAACTCAATAACAATACTCTCTGTATTTTCAGCTATCGTTCCATGTTTCAGAATTCCAATTAAACATAAACTATTCCTCTTAATAGAGTCACATATGTTTCTTAATGTTTCTTCATTGTTCTTATTTTTTTTGTCTGATTTCTTCTCATAAATGCTATTGTCAGTTGCTCTGTCCTCAAGGTCACTGTCTGAGTTCCATCTTCTCAGTTCTGCTTTTTTGGCTTTGGATTGAATTGTCTAATTCTGTAATTTTGTTGTTAATCTGATGAATTTCAGAATTGATGTTCCATCAGTTCATATAGCTTGCTTAAGTTTTCATTTTGCTCTGCTGCACTTTGTTTAATCTCTGGGAGGGCTCTCTCTATAAATTCTTTCTACTCGACTTCCAATAGGTTCTGAAAAGCTTCTTCATCTGGCAAGTTTTGTGATTATTTTGGGAGTTTTCTAGAGCCATGGTGGACTATTTCTTTAAATGGTTAGGAATAGTTTGTTGCCTTCAGGCCATCTAGTGGCTGTTTAGTTTCCCTGCTGTTACCTCAACAAGAGCTCAGGCATAGTTCTGAGAAGCGAGCTGGTCACTGGCCATCTGTGTAATGTAGTGACTGGTCTCAGTGGACTCTCCTGGCTGTCAAAGATGGTGCCCTACTTGTTAAGTCACTGAGGGTCTATCAGATGACCTTATGATGTGAGTCACTAAAGGCTAGAAGAAATGCTACTGGACTGCTCAGCAGTTATTTTTCCAAGTTGTCTTATTTTAAAAAGTTCAGAGAAGTCTGACAGCTGCCCAAATCAGTCAGGCCATCTGGTGTGACAGGCCCCACCCCACATTCTGGCTGATAATGGAAGCACATCTTCAGTCATCTCAAGATGCTATGACATAGTTCAAAGTAGGAAGGGCGGCCTTTCTGCCATCCTCGGCAGGGCCCCATCTGTAAGGTAACACTGCACTAAATACAGCTTTTCTGCTGGAAAAACTGCTTTCTGGACTGGCATTGCTTCTCAGCTTGGGAATTGGCCCTGCTGAGTCCCCCAGTTGGGTGACTCTGTCTCCCAGCTGATCAAGTGGCATCCTGGCCAAGCTGCCCTTCACACCACAAAACAGCGGAATCTATGGTGGATCTCATATAGCTGTATGAGCAAGCTATATGAAAGAGAGGAAGGAGAGGCAATGATGCCTTCAGCCAGTAGCCAGGCTCTCAAAACATGTCTGTCTCACGCACTGTCTCTCTGCTGTGTTATATGCTATTTACTTTAGCACTGCAGTTCAGCATATTTGTCAGCTCATTCCCAACCACCTCCTCCTGGATAACAAACAAGGCCTCAGTCACTGTGGTTTGCCAAAGAGGGGAGTCAGCCAGAGAAGGGATCAGTGTGTGCTGTCTCGTGTTAAAGGGAGGTAGTTTTCTGCTTAGTGGCATGTAGTCCAATCTGAGAACCCTATGCTGTATCCTAGGGTTACCTGGTATCCAGAGTGCTCCATTTAATTACTGATCCAGGCCTGAGTTCTCAAGTTCTCAGAGGGAACCAAAGAGATATGTGTCTAGTCTGTCATCTTGGTCCCACCCCTCTGTTTGGGTATATTTATGGTTTATTCATCAATTTAACTATTGTCTTCTTTTTTTTTTTTTTTTTGGTGTGCATATATGTGTGGTTTTTCTCTGCTGTATCTGGTGTAACTAGCTGTATCAGCTAACTGATGTATATACCCTACCATTAGCACACCCTCTTCCATCTCTCATATTTATTCATATCCTGGGTATCATTTAAAAACAAACTCTCCATAATTCCTCCTCCACAAATATTTATTTTTCAATACTAGGCTGATGCTATTTTTCTCTACTTTGAGCTTAAATAGATAGAATTATTTCCCTAGACTTACACTAGCAGGGGGGGTCCCTGGATGGCTGAAGTGGTTACATTTTTGACTACTAGCTGAAAGATGAGCATTTTGCACCTACCCAGAAGTGCTTTGGAAGATAGACCTGGCCATCTGCTTCCAAAACTCACATCTATGAAAACTGTATGGAGCACAGTTTGATTCTGACACATGGAATTGCCATGCAAACTCAACGGCGCTTGGCTTTTTGGCTGGCTTTTGGCAGAGTTATCTCAGTAGCAACTAAGGACAACAATGCTAGAAGGAGATTCAAATAAAGCACAATATAATATGTTTCTTGTTCTTAGGATATTCATATTTTGTAAGAGAAAATAAGAATAAGAAATAAACTTTAAGAGGTTATATGACTTTAAGGAAATCCTAGAAGTGTATTTGGGTTGCATCATCTTCCCATTTTCAGAACCGAGTCTGGATTTTAGGAAGTGGCTCTGACCAACCTTTGGCCACTATATGATAAAAGATGATCATGTGCCACTGTTTCATCTGGATACTGAGCCTCAGAGGAATCTAATATAACAAAATAGCTTCCTTGGCAGGGAGTCTTCATCTTCATTCCCTGCACCTCTGGGGTCTTCCAAGACGACATGCCCAGCAGAATAACATTTCTATTCTCTCTTTTACCTTTCCAGGGCATTTTCCAGCTTTCTTCTATTTTTCTGCCTTTTCTTCATTTGTCCTTCCTTTTGCTTTGTCTCCTTTGCATTTGTTCTCTTTCATGAGGACTCTTTTGCCTGACTGATTTCCTTTGACTTTTTGAGTTCAATTTTCATTTGCTGAAACTCACTCATCCCCTAATAATTCACATATTAACATTGAAGGGTGAGAAAAGCCATATTAAGATCTCCTAATGTAACCCTTCCTTCCTTAGACAATTGCATTTTTTGGTTTTCCTCTGACTGAGGGGAAATAAACTTACTGGGGGAAAATCATAACCCAGTAACATTACCTGACCCCACCACATGCATTGGGATGTAACTGAGACAGGGGGATTAGAGAAATCCACTCAGTAGTTTCGATGGTGCATCTCTGGCTTCATGCATTAGGCAAAGAAACTAAAACTACATTATATTAAAGACTGTCTCCACTAGTCTAGTATAATTCTCAGCCGAAATTTCTATTCTCTTAATATTGGGTTTTAGGGGTACCAGATCAAATCCTTCTATTTATAACTTTTACTCTCTATCTAATTCATGAGTGGTTGGAATTTTTTAAGATAGGACAGACATTTTGATTCTTCAGTTAGGTATAAAACTTTTGAGAAAACATGACTGGAGAAACAAGAATGTTGCCCTAAATCCATAGTATAAAAACCTGTATCTTGCATTTTAAGTCTTTCTAAGAAACCTTCAAAAGAGGAAGAATAAGAACTTTAGAAAAGAGAGAAAGAGGGAAAAGGGGTTTAGTGGAAAAAAAAATCCTCAAATTTTATACAAATAGATCTTGTCCTACTTTATAAATTTTCTAGGCACAGTTCTTGAAAATAATGTAGTTATTATATATTGCAAAATCAGAAAACACTTCACAAAAACTTCAATCAGAAATCTGCTTTCAGGAAATTGTACAAAAACACTTTTCCATATATGCACAAATGCACATGCTGTGTCACAACAAACACACACGTAAGGAATACAAACTCTGATTTGGGATAAATTATCATAAGACTAGGCAGTACTCATTCATGCTTTTCTGGCTATGTTAGTGTTAGGACTGTATTTCATCATAAATAACTTTTTTGTTGTTACTGTTGCTGGAAAAAATTGTTATAAAACTGCAATGCTGTAACCTGTTTCTTTTGTGACTTTTGATCTTTATTTCCAGTTCCATAATATTATTTAGATTCACATAGAGTTAACAATGGATTCACATAGGAAAAAACAGCTACAACAAAAACTTGGTCCTACTTCTTTTAGAAGTACCTATTTTTAATACACAATGTAGACAGACTTCAAAATCTGACATACAAAACATGATCAACAGAAAACAGATAAATGGGAACTACTAAAAATCAAACACTTTTGCTCACCCAAAGACTTTATTAAAAAAAATTAAAAGACCACCTACAGAATGGGAAAAAATACTTGGCAACTATATGTCAGACCAATGTCTGATCTCCACAATCTATAAAGTACTACAAAATGTTGATTAAATAGGATAAATAATCCAATTAAGCCATGGGTGAAAGAGACTACACTTCTCTAAAGAGGATATCCGGACAGCCAAAAAACACATGCAGAAATGCTTACAATCATCAGATAGCAAAGACATTCAAATCAAAACTATGATGAGATATCATCTCAGCCCAGCAATGTTGGCCATGATCCACAAAAGATAAAACAACAAATGCTGGAGAGGCTGTGGAGAAATTCGAATTTTTTTTTAGCCTAATATCTTTTGTTCTTCTAGCTATAAATATTAAAAAGAGGTCTCTAGAAGAAAACAAATCCTACTCGATGGCACTTGGCTGGCAGAAGAAGACAAAGGTCACTGTATGTAGGCTAAGTGCACCAGGTCAATGAGCTCTGCTCTTATTTGTAATGAAGACAAATTTCTTATTTTTTGACATATATAAAAATCTCTAAGAATTTCTGTGCATATGACTTATCCTTTCACATTTTTTGCCCTCTGTTCTCAGTTTTGTATGGTTATTGGGTCTTTAGTCAAGACTTGTGTGTCACTTTTTGACTCAATCACAGCTTTCACTCTGATTCTCGTTACAACATAAATAGATTCATCAAAAACCTACAATGTCGTGCTATTACTCATTGCCTATGTGTAGTGTCTCCTATCTTACTCTTCTGGCTGTTGTTTATTAAGCACAGTCATAGGTTATTTAATGTCCCACAATGAAATGCCTAGCAAAAATAAATATAACCCCCTACAAAGAAAGAAGACCAAGAGTCAACAAGATGAGAAAAATAAAAAAGTCAAATGAAATACAAGAAGACAATAGAGATGAACAAAACTAAACATTCTGTTTTGATAAGAGATTAATATGCATGAAGACTGAGAAACAATATAGAAAATATATAAATATTTTTTCTTTTTCCATTTTTTTGATAGTATCCTTTGATTCCTTTGATGCGTATTTTTTTTTACTTTCATGCAGTTTATTTTAAAGTTTTTTGTTGCTTGTGTTTTTGATGTCACAACTAAGGATTTATTCTAAATCCAAGGCCATGGAGATTTATTTCTATTTATTCTCATGAGAATTTATGGCTTAGTTCTTACATTTAGGTCCCTTTTTGACTTCATTTTTGTACACGGTATCTATATGGAGTTCCAACTACATTCTTTTGCATGTGGAAGTTCAAGGGCTACAGCACTGTTTGTTGAAGGGATAATTCTCTCTCCAGTGAATGGGCTTGGATTCCTTGTTAAAAATTAATTAGCTGTACATGTATGAATTCATTTCTGGACTCTCAGTTACATTCCATTTGTTTGTGTATCTATCCTTATACAAGTACCCACAATTTTGATTACTGTAGATTTGTAGTAATTATGAAATTTGGAGGTGTAAGTCCTCAACTTTACTCTTATTTTCCAAGAAGCATAAATATTTCTTTCCGCTCTTTGGGGATTTTTGTAACTCCACATGAAATCGAAGATCAGCTATTCCGTTTATGTTAAAAAAAAAAAAAAGGATATTTAGAGATTATCTTGAATCTCCAGATTATCTGGAATAGTGTACTAGATTGGGTTCTCTGGAAAAGCAAAACCAGTGAAGTGTGTGTATACATATTCATTACACACACACACATATATATGCATGTATATATATCTATACACACACACACTTACATATGTATATGTGTATGCATATATGTATGTATTAGGTGCTGTTAAGTAGATTCCAACTCATGGGGAACCTATGTACAACAAAATGAAACACTGCTCAGTCCTGTACTATGCCCACAATTGTTGGTATGCTTGAGACCACTGTTGCAGCAACTGTGTCAGTCCAGCTCATTGAGGTCTTCCTTTTTTTCACTGACCCTCTACTTTACCAAAAATGATGTCATGTAGAAATTGATTCCTCCTGACAACATGTTCAAACTAAGTAACGTGTAGTCTCACCATACTTGTTTCTAAGGAGCACTCTGGTGACATTTCTTTCAAGACAGCTCTGTTTGTTCTTTTGGCAGTCCATAGTACATTCAGCACTGCAATTCATTTGCCTTTCTTATTCATTGTCCAGCTTCCGTCATGCATATGATACAACTGGAAATACAGTGGTTTGTGTCAGGCACACCTTAGTCTTTGAGGTGACATCTTTGTTTTTAAATATCTTAAGGATGTCTTTTGCAACAAATTTTCCCAGTGCAGTATGCTTCTTGATTTCTTGACTGCTGCTTCCATAGGTTTTGATTGTGGATTCAAGTAAAATGAAATCTTTGACAATCTCAATCTTTTCTCCACTTATCATGATGTTGTTATTGGCCTGGTTTTAAGGACTTTTGTTTGTTGAAGTTAAGTGCAACCCACTTTGAAAGCTGTGGTCTTTGAAATTCATCACTAAGTGTTTCAAATCCCCTTCACTTCCAGCAAGCAAGATGTGTCATCTGCATAACACAGGCTGTTAATGAGTCTTCCTCCAATCCTGATGTCTCTTCTTCACAT
Organism: Heterohyrax brucei; assembly: GCA_028571685.1. Taxonomy (NCBI): domain Eukaryota; kingdom Metazoa; phylum Chordata; class Mammalia; order Hyracoidea; family Procaviidae; genus Heterohyrax; species Heterohyrax brucei. The sequence goes on from CM053152.1 coordinate 48,065,223, forward strand.
AACCCAGCTTTCCAGATTATTGGATCAGCATAGAGATTGAACAGGTATGGTGAAAGGATACAACCCTGATGCACACTGTACCTGAATTTTGGTCATGCAATGTCTCTTTGTTCTGTTTGAATGACTGCCTCTTGATCCATGAGCAGACTCTTCATAAGCGCATTTAAGTGTTTTGTAATTTCAATTCTCATCAACATTATCCATAATTTATTATGATCCCCACAGTCAAATACCTTTGTGTAGTATTCTCTGCTTTCAGTCAAGATCCATCTGATATCATCAATGATATCCCTGGTTGCACACCCTCTTCTGAATGTAGCTTGAATTTCTGGGAGTTCCCTGTCAATATACTATTGTGGTCACTTTTGAAAGATCTGTAGCAAAATTTTACTTGCATATAATATTAATAATATTGCTTCATAATTTCTGCATCAATTGGATCACCTTTTTTGGAAACAGGCATAAATATGATTTTCCTCCAGTTGGCTGGCCATGTAGTTGTCTTCCAAATCTCTTGGCATAGGTGAGTGAGCACTTTCAGCATTGCATCAATTTGCTGAAATATTTCAGCTGATACTCCATCAATTCCTGTAGCTTTGTCCTTCACCAGTGCCTTTAGTGCAGCTTCAAGTTCTTCCTTTAATACCATCAATTCCTGATCAAATGCTACCTGTTCAAATGGTTAAAGTTGACCAGTTCTTTCCGGTATAATGATTCTGTGTATTCTTTCTATCTTGTTTTGCTGCTTCCTGATTCTTTTAATATTTTCCCTGTGCAATCCTTCTCTATTGTAACTCAAGTCTTGAATGTTTTCTTCACTTTTTCAGCTGCTCTTTGCACATGTCATTATGATACTTCACCTTCTTGAGCTGCTCTTTGAAATTTTCTGTTCAGTTCTTTTACTTCATTATTTCATCCTTTTTCTATAGCTTCTTGATGTTCAAGAGCAAGTATCAGTCTTTTCTGACATCTAATTTGGTCTTTTGTTCTTTCTTGTCTTTTTAATAACCTCTTGCTTTCTTCATACATGATACCTTTGATGTCAGTTTCATTTGTTTGTGAGTTTATTGTGCTGTGGGGACTGTGTGCTTCTGTGATGCTGGAAGCCATCCCACTGATATCAGATACCAGCAGGTCACCAGGGAAGGACAGGCTTTAGCTGAACTCTCAGACTAAGACAGACTAGGAAGAAGGACCCACCAAAGTACTTCTGAAAAGAACTGCCCAGGGAAAACTTTATGAATACCTGTGGAACATTTTCAGATATAGTGCCAGAAATGAAGCTTCACAGGTTGGAATGCACTCAAAAGCCAAATGGGAAAGCACTACTGTCTCAAAGCAGAGCTGACCTTAATGATATAGACAGAGTCAAGCTTTAGGGACTTTCATTTGCTGATGTGGCATGACTCAAAATGAGAAGAAATAGCTGCAAACATCTGTTAATAATCAAAACATAGAACATACAAAATATGAATCTAGGGAAATTAGAAACTGTTAAAAATGAAATAGAAGCCATAAATACCTGTATCTTAGGCATTAGTGAGCTGAAATGGACTGACTTTGGCCATTTCTAATTGAACAATCATATGATTTAATATGCCAGGAATGAAAATCTGAAGAGGAATGGTGTTGCTTCCATCATCAAAAAGAACAATTCAAGATCTATCCTGAAGTACAATGTTGTCAGTGATAAGATGCTATCTATGTGCCTACAAGGAAGGCCAGTTAATATGACTGCTATTCAAATTTATGCAACAAACACTACGGCCAAAAATGAAGAACTGGGAGATTTACCAGCTTTTTTCTGCAGTCTAAAATTGATCAAACATGCAGTCAGGGTATACTGATAATTACTGGTAACTAGAATGCAAAAGTTGGAAACAAAGAAGGATCAGTAGTTGGAAACTATGTCCTTGGTAATGGAATTGATGCTGTAGATCACATGATAGAATTCTGCAAGACCAACAACATCTCAGTTGCAAAACCTTTTTTTTCACTAATATAAGCAGCTACTGTACACGTAGAACTCACCAGATGGAATACATAGGAACAAAACTGACTACATCTGTGGAAAGAGATGATGGAAAAACTCAATGTCATCAGGCAGAACAAGACCAGGTGCTAACTGCAGCATTGGCCATCAATTATTCACATGAAGGTTCAAACTGAAACTGAAGAAAATTAGAACAAGCCCATGAAAGCCCAAATGTGACCCTGACTAAATCTTACCTGAATTTAGGTACTATCTGAAGAATAGATTTGAGACAACAAACACTAATGGTCATCAACTTAGTGAGCTGTGGAATGACATTAAAGACATTTATATAACTGTTTTATGAAAATAGATCTACTAGTCCAAAATTATCATTAAGTTGAGCTTGTGGTTCTTAGGAAAATCATTAACAATTGATTTATTCAGCAATATCGGTGGAACTTAAATGCATATTTTTAAGTGAAGTAAGCCATATGCAAAAGGATTTACATTACCTGATTAAATTTACATGTTGTCTTTGTTACCCAGTGGTGCTATAACAGAAATACCACAAAGGGATGGCTTTAACAAAGACAAATTTATTCTCTCATAGTCTAGGAGGCTAAAAGTTTACATTCAGGGTGCCAGCTGTAGGGGTATGCTTTCTGTTTCTGTTGACTCTGGGGGAGGTCATTGTCATCTATCCAGGAGCTTCTCCATATAGCAACCTGGGTCCAAAAAATATACTCTGCTCCCAGTTCTGCTTTGTTAGTGCTGTGAGGTCCCTTGTTTCTTTGCTCAGTTATATCTCACAAGACCAAAAAAAAGAAAACCCAGTGCTGTTGAGTCAGATCTGACTCATGATGACCCTAGAGGCCAGAGTAGAACTAAGAGAGAGCCCTTGTAGATTGAGTCCTGTATCATTAACATAACTGTCACTAACCCTACCTCTTATATTATAGTAGTAGGATTTATAACATAGATCAAATGACAAAATGATAGACAATCCCCTGATTCTGGCAATCATACACTAGCCAATTTGACACACATTGTTTGGGGTGACATGATCCAGTCCAGCATGTATACCACTCTGGGAAAAAAGCAAAACTCTAGGGACAAAGAAGAGATCAGTGGTTGTCAGTTGCTGGTGATGGGTATTGACTAAAAAGGAACTTCGCAAGAAATTTTAAAGAGAAGAAATTTTTGTATGGTACTATGGAGATGCATATACGCCTCTAAGCATTTATCAAAATCTGTATCACTATATATATAAAATACTGAATTTTAGACAAATTTAAAACCACTATTTTGCTTTTAGAGCAATTAAGAAATTGAGACTATGAAATAGAGGAGAAATAAATCTAACTCTATTACAAATATATAGAATAATATCACTGAAGAGAGTAGGGAAAGAGACGACCTAAGAAAATTTGACGGAATATTGCAGAACTAAAGACAAAAACAACTGTGTGTAAACACTGTGCTACAGTTGGTAACTTTGTTTCTAACAGGAATATGGCTTAACAATTCTACCTTATGTGGATACTATGGTTGAACAAATAACTACATTAGGTATAGGCAATAGAATGGACGTCTCTTTGCAGAGAAATGCAAAGGGGAAAACTAGCTTGAACCTTGTGGTGCTGGATCAGTTACAGATATTAAGTACAAACAAATGACAGAAAGGTAGATATATGCATACATAAGTTAGTGTAGACACAAGCACTTCCTAGAAGTAGCAACATTTCAGTAGTAATGAAGATACTTACCACTCTGTTCTATATTTCCAGTTACATCTTCAAATAAAAAGGATCCAGTGCTTCTTGAATAAATGATTAACTTTAGAACTGGAACAGAGAAAGAAGATGATATGCCTGGAATATCATGCAGTACTGGAAACCAGGAGAAAGGCAGGTTAATCTATGTGAAAGACCTTTCAAAAGTCAAGGCAGAAAGATTTTGAGGAATAAAATAAATAACAGCATCACTGGAGTATGATAGAAGTAAAATAAATATCCATGAGTCTATGGAGATATACAAAAGATTAGATGCATAAACATGTGGAGGATAATGTGCAAATCTTTCTTATATTACTCCTTACAGGGATCCTCATTTGAGTAAACCACATTTGAGTACCACAACTGCTGCAGAGATGATACAGTGCTAAAACTGGTGGGTGAAACTTGAAGAATGGGAGAATCAAATAACCTCAAAGTGTAGTTGTTAGGAGGTGGGACCAAGATGACAGATTAGACACATGTCTACTTGATTTCCTCTGAGAATGTTGCCCAGGAAAACAACTGAACGGAGTAGTGTGGACATTCTGGGAGACCCAAGATATGCCTTATGGTTGTGAGAGTGGATTGGGTGACAAGAATGAGACAACTATCTCTGTTGGAGGTGAGGAATTGGTGTAATGAGTTCTGCTTATGCTGGTGTATCATTTGAGAGGATTACAGGTATGGATGTCATCTCCATTAACTGGGACACTGGGACTGGGACTGCTGAGCTTGTGAGCTAGCTATTATGCTGAACTGCAGTGCTTAAGTAAATGGTGTGTCCACAACAGAGACTGTGCTTGTAATAGTTACATCTAGACAATCCAGGTGCAGCTGGCACCTGAGGGCTCCCCCTTCTTCTCTGAGCTGCGTAGACACTGCTAACTCAGCACAGAAGTGGCTTGGCGGGGATACCATCTTGGTCAGTTGAGAGGTGGATTCACCCATGACTCAGGTCTTGGTGCTAATTCTCACGTTGAGCAATAGTGCCTGTCTGGGCAGTGCTTCTTCCAGCAGAAAAAGCTGTTTTCCACATGGTCATACCTAGAGAATGTAGTGGGAGCTGGTAGCCAAATGCAGCAGTGCCCTAAGTCCTTCCTTCCTTGAGTCATATCATACTGTCTGGGGATGGTCTACAAGACACTGTTTCTGTCAGCCAGGAGGCAGGCCCTGCCACTCTTGACGGCCCAGCTGCTTTTAGCTGTAGCTAGTCAGCACCTCTCTCAGCAAAAATCAGCTTTTAAGGTAAGAGCAGCTAGAGAACACAGCAGTGACTGGTGACTGAGTGTGGTGATGCCATTTCCACCACACTTCACTGAACCACATCATAGCATTGGCTGATGGCCCCAGAGAATCCATAAGTAGGGCACCATCGTTGCCATCCAAGAGGTGGGGTCTGCCACTCCTGATGGCCCAGCTGCTTTTGTCAGATGCTGGGGAGATCCCCTCTGAGCAAAAAAAGCAGTGTTTAAGATAAACACATATAGAGAAAGCAGCAATCCTTAGCAGCTGAATATTGTGGTATCCTTTGCTCCTCCCTTCCCTGAGCTATGCCACAGTCTTACCTGGCATGATGGCAGAGCATTGGCAAAAGTAGCTTGCCAGATTTAGCTGGCATGAGGTGGAGTCTGCCACTCCTGAGAGCCCAACTGTGGCCAGCCATTAAGCTGAGCAACATTGTGGGGCTTGACACACTCTGTATTACCAGAGAAGCTATTCATAAATCAGGTACAACTAGAGAACAGAGTGGCAGCTGGCAACCAAATCTAGCAGCACCTTTACTCCTTTCTTGGAATTATACCACAGCTGTCATCAGTGTAACACCAGAGAAAGTGAGCAGCTTGATGGCACAAAGATAGCAATTAATATCTAACCATTTAGAGAAACCTGATCATCATGGCTCCAGAAAACTCCCAAATTAAAGAACCAAAAAACTTCCCAGATGAAGAAGTGTTCCTGAAATTACTGGAGGTAGAATAAAAACAATTATGTACAGAGTCCTAGAGCCCATCTAGAGATTAAACAAAATGCAGTAGAACAAAATGAAAAATTAAGGAAGGTATAGGAACTCCTAGAATATCAATGATCTGAAATCCAGCAGATCAGTAATAAAATTACACAGTTAGACAATTAAATACAAGGCCTAAAGAGCAGGACTGAGTAAAATGAAAGCAAAATTAGGGAGCTTGTAGATAGAACATCTGACACCAGCATTTATGAGGAGAAATCAGATAAAAGAAATTAGAAAAATGAAGAAGCATTAAGAAGTATGAGAGACTCTATCAAAAGGAATAATGTATGAATAATTGGAGTTCCTGAACAAGGAGAGATAGCAGAAAACACAGAGAAAATTGTTGTACAGTTGCTGATAGAAAACTTCCCTGAAATCGTGAAAGAGAACACAGATATTCAAGATGTTTCTTGAACACTGCAAAAAGTAGACCCCAAAAGAAATACACCAAAACATATCAGACTTAATAAAACAAAATATAAAGAGAGGCTCTTAAAGGCAGTGAGGTTTAAAGCATTGGAGGAGAAAAACACCCAACCAAGAATTATGTATCTTGCAAAAGTGTCTCTCAAATGTGACAGTCAAGTTAAGACATCCTCAGATAAACTGAAGCTTAGAGACTTTGTAAAACCAAGCCAAAACTATAACAAAAACTGAAAGAAGCTCTTTGTTTAGAAAAACAATAATATCAGCACCCAGAGTCCTACCTAGTTAAGGAAGTCACTAAATTAATCAAAGCTAAAATATTAAAAGTAGAGAACCGGTGATCTTAGCATGAAAATTATGACATCATCACACAACAAAATGGGATATATTACAACAGACATAACCCTTTAAGATGGAGAGGAAATTAAGAAGATATATAGAAGTTAAAGATTGGTTTAAACTTAGAACATTTAGGGAGATCAAAGCAGTAACTACAGAGCAAACTAACAATGAGACAGATCAAAACAAAAAATATATTACAGGAGTCTCAACAAACGCAAAACCAACACAGAAAAAGATGAAAAATTAATGTATAAAAAAATGACCCAGAACAGAATATTAAGAGGAACAAAGAAAACAACAACACAAAAATAAAGACACCAATGACAGCACTAAACACATACTTATCAATAGTCACACTGAATGTAAATAGATGGAATGTTTCATTAAAAGGCAGAGAGCAATAGCTTGGATCAAAAGACATGATCTGTTTATATGTTACTTACAAGAAACACACCTTAGACTCAAAGATATGAGCAAACTGAAAATCAAAGGATGGAAAACCACGTAGCAAGCTAACATACAAAGAAGAGTAGGAGTGGCAATATGGCAATACTAATCTCAGATAAAATAGACTTTAATGTAAATCCACCACTGTGGACAAGGATGTTTGCTGTTTATTGCTGAAAGTTTCAATACATGAGCAATATGTAATAATACTAAATATTTATTCACCCCAAACTAGAGTGTCTAAATACATTCAACAAATGCTGACATTGAAAAATGAGATAGATCATTCCACAATGATAGTAGGAGACTTCAACACTCTACTGTCAGTTATGGATAGATCCTCCAGAAATAAGCTCAGTAGTGATAAAGAAGATTCTATTGTGACAATCAGCCAACTAGACCTCATTGACACATACAGAAATTTTTACCCAACAATAGATAAGTACTCCTTCTTTTCCAGTGCACACAGGATATTCTCCAAAATACACCAAGCCATTTAATTATTGCAAAGTGTCTTCTAGGACCACAAAGCCACCAAAGTTGAAATCAATAGCAGAAAAAAAAACACAGGTAGAAGTTTGAATTCATGGAAACTGAACAAACTCTCGCTCAAAAATCCAAAGTTGTAGAAGTAATCAAGAACAAAATAAAGAAATTTATAGAATCAAATGAAAATGAAAACACATGCTACTAGAACCTATGGGATACATGAAAAGCAGTGCTCAGAGGTCAGTTCATCTGTATAAACGCATACATCTGGAAAGAAGAATGAGCCAAAGACAAACAATTAACCCTACAACTTGAACAAGCAAAACGAGAGCAACAAAAAGAACCCCTCAGTCACCAGAAGAAAACAAATAATAAAGACTAGAGCAGAGCTAAATGAATTAAAGAATAGAAAAACAATTTGAAGACAATAAAATGAAAAGATGATTGTTTGAAAAGATCAATAAAACTGATAAATCATTGACTGATGTTACAAAAGAAAAACAGAAGAGGAAACAAATAACCTGAATATGGAATGAGGAGGGAGATGTCACAATAGACCTAACCAAAATCAAAACTATCATAACAGAATACTATGAAAAACTTTAACAGAAATGAAAATTTAGACGAACCGGACAAATTTCACATCACCTACCAAAACTATCCCAAGGAGAAATAGAACAACTTAATAAACCTGTCACAAAAGAAGAAATTGAAAAAGTCATCAGAAGAATAGCCAAGCCAAGCCAAGTGCCATTGAGTCGGATCAGAATACCAACCCCCAAAATTCCTGGCCTAGATGGCTTCCCCAGGGAATTCTACCACAGTTTTACAGAAGAGTTAACTCCAATATTGCTGAGACTACTTCACAGCACAGATACAGATGGAATACTCCCAAATTCATTTTATGAAGCCAGAATACCAAAGCCAGGGAAAGATCCTACAAAACCAGAAAATTACACACCAATCTCACTCATGAACCTAGATGCAAAAATCTTCAACAAAATCCTAGCCAATAGAAGTAAAAAAAAAATTATTCATCATGACCAAGTTGGATTCATATCAGGGATGCAAGGCTGGTTCAACATCAGAAAACAATCAGTGTGATCAACCACAGAAATAACACAAAGGATAAGGATCACCTGATTTTGTCAATTGATGCAGACAAAGCATCTCACAAAGTCCACACCTATTCATGATAAAAACTCTCAGAAAAATTGGAACAGAGGGGAAATTCCTCAACACAATAAGGGGCATCTATGCAAAGCTAACTGCCTACGTCATCCTGAATGGAGAGAGACTGAAAGAATTCCCTCTGAGAATGGGAACTAGACAAACATGCCTACTGTCACCACTTCTATTCAACATTGTGCTGGAGGTTCTAACCAAAGCAGTTAAGCAAGACAAAGAAATAAAGCACATCTGCATTGGTAAAGAAGTAAAAATCTCCCCATTTGCAGACAATATGATCGTCTACACAGAGAACTTGAAGAATCAATGAACTACTCGAACTAACAGAAGAGTTCAGCAAAGTATCAGGATACCAGATAAGCATAAGTAAATCAGTAGAATTCCTTTACACCAACAAAGAGATCTTCAGAGAGGAAATTATCAAATCAATACCATTTACTATAGCCCCCAAGGAAATGAAATACCTAGCAATAAATCTAACCAGAGAAACAACCTATACAGAGAAAATTACAAGACTTCACTGCAAGAAACGAAACAGTGGAGAAATCTACTTGCACATGGATAGGAAGACTTAACATTGTGAAAATGTCTATTTTACTCAAAGTGGTCTACATATACAATGCAATCCCAACAGAAATTCCAGTGCCATTTTTTAATGAGATGGAAAATTGAATCACCAACTTTGTTTGGAAAGGAAAGAAACACCAAATAAGCAAAGCACTACTGTATAAGAGGAACACAATGGGAAGCCTCACACTATCTGACCTTACAACTTACTATATTGCCACGGTAGTCAAAACATACTGATATTGGTACAAAAAGAGACATATAGACCAGTGAAACAGAATAGAGACCTCAGAGGTATCACCATTCTCTTATGAACAGTTGATAGTTGACAAAGGCCCAAAGATCATAAATTTGGTGTTGGCAAAATTGGATACCCATCTGTAAAAAACTGAAACAAGACCCATATCTCCTACCTTACATGAAAACTAACTCAAAATGGGTGGAAGACTTAAATATCAAACCTAAAATGATAATGATCATGCAAGAAAAAACAGGGTCAACAATGGAAGTTCTAATACAGGGATTAGACAGCCTACAAAATCTGACATACAATGCAGGAACAACAGAAAATAGATAAATGGGAACTACTTGCCATCAAGCACTTATGTTCATTCAAAGACTTTATCAAGAGAGTTAAAAGACCACCTACAGAATGGGAAAATAGTATTTGGCAACTACATGTCAGATTGACGTCTGATTTCCATAATGTACTGAAAAATGTCAATGACAAAAACGTAAATAACCCAGTTAAGCAATGGGCAAAGGAGATGGACAGACACCTCACCAAATGAAATACACAGGAAGCCAAAAGACACATAAGGAAATGCTCATGATTGCTAGCTATCAGAAAAATCCAAATCAAAACTGCAGTGAGATACCATCTTGCCCCAACAAGGTTGGCAATAATCTAGTAAACACAAAACAACAAATGCTGGAGAGGCTATGGAGAGACTGGAATTCTGCTACACTGGTGGAGGGAATGCAAAATGGTGCAATCTCTTTGGAAAGCATTTTGGCACTTCCTTAAAAAGCTAGAAATAGAAATACCATACAATCTAGCAATCTCACTGCTCGTAATATATCCTACAGAAACAAAGGCGGTCACACAAATAGATACATACACATGATTGTTTATTGCAGTGCTGTACACAGTAACAAAAAGATAGAATCAACCCAGATGCCTAATAACAGATGAATAGATAAACAAACTATGGTACACACACCCAATGGAATGGTATGCAGTGATAAAGAACAATGATGCTTTTAGGAAGCATCTTATAATCTGGTTTCAATTGGAAGACATGGTGTTGTGTGAAATCAGTCATGGCAAAAGGACAAATATTGTATGAGACCTCTGCTACAAGGACTTAAAGACAGGCTTATATACAGAGGAAAAGACTCTTTGGTGACTATAAGATTGGGGAGGTAGGGAGAGGGTGTGTCACAGATTAGCCAATTTGGTTAGGTGAAAGCAGTGACAGCACACAGTAGAAAGCACATAAGTGAACTGGGCTACACCATAAACTTAAAGGCTTTCTAAACTCAACCCAATATTTCAAAGGACAGAGTAGCAGGGATGGAAGTCTGTGGACCATGTTTTCAGGTCCACATTAGTGTAACTAGCATAATTAGCATAACTAATCTTTTGTTAAAAGAGTCTTCTGCACCCCATATTGGTGAATGGCATCTGGGGTCTTAAAAGCTAGTAAACTGCCATCTGAGATACACCAAATGGTCCCAACTCATGTGGAACAAATGATGACTGAGAATAACAGATATGAGAAAAAAGGAGCCCACGAGACAGAAGGACTCGTATGAGTGGGAGACTGCATGAACATGAGACCAGAAGAACCAGATGGTGACTGGCAACCACCAAAGACAGGCGAGATAGGGGACACAATAGAGTTCTGAGACAACATGAGAAAAAGAGGTGAGCAGCTCAAGAACTCTATTAAAATACCAGAACTGATGATCTGACTGCCTGGAGTGTCCCCTGGGAACATGGCTCCTAGATCTTCTTCTGGTCCTGACCAGAAACCACTGCTGAAATCAACTCTTCATATAAGAATGGATTGGACTAGGGAACACAGCGTGACCATACGGTGTGTGTACTTTATGGTTCTATAAAATTATTGGACTCTGTCCTACTGGTTTCTTTCTAGATGGAAGAGAAGTGAGTGGAGAGAAGGGGACAGGTGCTCATTAAGAGGTCTAGAAATACAGAGTGAAAAGGAGGAATATGTTGTCACTGGGTGAAGACAGCAGCTGGAGCTGCAGATAGGCAGGCATGCATAGTTGATTTGGATTGTATACTTTCACTTAAACACAATTAAAAAAATGTGTTGTTATTGTTAGGTGCCATGGAGTCAGTTCTCACTTGCTGGTACTCATGTGCAACAAGAGCGAACACTGCCTAGTCCTGTGTAATCCTCACAATCTTAACTATGTTTGAGTCCACTGTTACAGCCACTGTGCAATCCATCACGTTGAGAATCTTCCCATTTTTGCTGACCCTTTACCAAGTATAATTTCCTTCTCCAAGGAATGGTCCTTGATAATGTATCCAACATAGGTGGGACAAAGTCTTGTCATCCTTGCTTCTAAGGAACATTCTGGCTATACTTCTTCCAAGACAGATATGTTAATTTTTCTGGCAGTCCATGGTATATTCAGCATTCTTTGCCAACACCATAGTTCAAAGGCATCAATTCTTCTTTAGTCTTCCTTATTCATTATCCAGCTTTTAAATGTATCTGAGGCAGATGAAAATATCTGGGTTGGCTCTGGTGCATCTTTGTCCTTAAAGTGATTATCTTTGCCTTTTAACACTTTAATAAATCTTTTTTTTATCAGACTTACCTGATGCAACCCATCAGTTGTTTTCTCACCTGCTTTTTCCATGGGTGTTGACTGTGGGTCAAGTAAAATGTAATCCTTGACAACATCAGTATTTTCTCTTCTCATCATGATATTGCTTATTTGTCCAGTTGTAAGGATTTTTTTCTTCTTTTAATGTTAAGTTATAATTGATACTGAAGGCTGTGGTCTTCAGCCTTCATCAGTAAATACTCCAAGTCATTTTTGTTTTTGTCATCTGTGTATTGCAGGTCGTTAATGAGTCTTCCTCCAAACCTGAAACTGCTTTCTTCTTTGTATAGCCTATCTTCTAGGATTATTTACTCAGCATACAAACTGAATAAGTACAGTGAAAGGATATAACTCTGACACACACACCTTTTCTGATTTTAAACTACTCAGTAGCCTCTTGCTCTGTTTGAATGGTGCTTGTTCTGTGTTTGGGTTCCACATGAGCACAATTAAGTGTTCTATTAGTCTCATTCTTTACAACGTTATCCATGATTTGTTACGAGTACCTTTACATAGTTAGCAAAACCCAGGTAAATGTCTTTCTCGTGTTTTATGCTCTCAGCCAAGTGACATTTAACCTCAAAATATCTCCCCCCAAATATTGATTAATTACTGGGATGGTTTTAGTGTACGCCCAGAAATTACTTGCTACTCCTCCATCTCAAAAGTAGAGTTTAATTTCCTTCTTGACTGATTGTTGGCTGTGCTTAGTGGCTTGTTTCTAGTGAGTAGAGTGTGAGAAGTGAGAAACAGTAACTGGCGATGTTAATATTGTAACTGGTAAAGTAACTTACAAAGTGAAGAAGTCTGGCAGAATCTACCTCAATCAAGTGATCAAATCTAACATCATGAGTGAAAATTTATTTTAACGCAGTGTTCCTCTAACATTATTTTTAAAATTAGTTTATTGTGCTTTAACTGCAAATTTGCAACCCTAGTCAATTTGCCATACAAAACCCTGCACACACACCCTAGCTGCTCTCCCCACATTATGTCAGCTCATTCCTCCCTTCCACCCTGTACTTCCCGTATGCATTCAACCAACGTCTGTTCCCCTCCACCCTCTCATCTCGCCTCTATATGGGAGCTGCTCCAACAGCCTCATGTACATTTTTAAGCCAAGAAGCACAGTCTTCACCACCATCTTGCTATGCCTTAGCTGTATAGTTCAGTCCAATTTTTGAAGAGTTTGTTTCAGTACTGGTTTCAGCACCGCACCAGCAGAGAGTCCAGGGGCCATGTCCTCAGGAAATCCTCCAGGATGTCAGACCTCAAAGTGTGGTTTAATGGAGTTCTAGATCTACTCCCCCATTTTTCTTTTGCTACATCAGAGACTCTATGTTGCGTTCTCTGTCAGGGAAGTCATTCGTGGTGGCCAAGCACCATCTAGTTCATCTGGTCTCATGCTGATGCACTCTCTGAATCATATGACCCTTTTGTCTCCTGGGCTCATAATTTTCCTCATGGTTTGATGTTATTCATTTTCCTCTGCTCCAGGAGGACTGGGACTAGTTGATGCTAGTTAGATGACAGCTTGCTAGCTTTTGAGAACCCAGACACCACTCACCAAAACAGGATGCAAAACATTTTCTTTAAAGAAAAAAACGATGCTTACTTATGCCAAGAGACCTCAGTGTCCCCGGAACAATGATCACCAAACCCCAGCCCTTGTTGCTTTGTTCTTTGAACTGTTAGATTGTATTTAGGAATCCTCCTGGCTTTTGGTATAGTCTGGCATTGTTAACCTGTGTGTTAACCTGTGTGCTGTCACTCCCTTCACCAAAACCAATTCCTATCTACTGTGTAGTCTGTTAAGACCCCTCTCTCTTCCTCCCCTCCCCTGTAACCATTAGTGATTATTCTTTTCTGTGCTTAAACCTTTTCTTGAGTCCTTGTAACAGTGGTCTCATACAACATCTATTCTTTTGCAACTAATTTTGCTCAGCATAAAGTCCTGTTATCAGATGTTTCCCAAGGTCATCATTGTTCTTTATCATTGCATAGTATTCCATTGTGTGAATATACCATAGTTTGTTTATACGTTTGTCTGTTGTTGGGCATCTAGGTTGATTCTTCTTCTTCTTCTTTTTTTTTTTTTGCTATTGTGGACAGTGCTGAACATTTGTGTACATGTATTTATTCATGTGACAGATGTTATTTCTCTAGGATGTATTCCAAGCAGTGGGATTGCTGGATCACATGGTATATCTATTTCTACTTTTTAAAGAAAGCTCCAAATCAGTTTCTAAAGTGGTTGTACCATTTTACTTTCCCATCAGCTGTATAGAAGAGTTCCAGTCTCTCTACATGTATTATTTTATGTTTTTTGGATTAATGCTAGTATTGGGATGAGATGGTGTCTCATTACAGTTGTGGTCTGCATTTCTCTAATGGCTAGTGATTGTGAGCATTTTCTTACGCATTTGTTAGCTACCTAGATGTCTTCTTTGAGGAAGTGCCTGTTCATATCCTTTGCCCATTTTTTAACTGTGTTATTTGTCTTTTTCTTGTTGAGGTTTTGAAGCATCTGGTAGATTCTGGAGATTAAAAGTCAGTTGGACTCATGATTGCCAATTTTTTTTTTTCATTTTTTTGCAGTCTGTAGGATTTTCATTATTTTTGATGAAGTCTTTGGATGAGCTTAAGTGTTTGATTTTTAGGCGTTCCCATTTATGTATTTTCTCTTCTGATGTTTGTACATTGTTAGTAATATAGTTTGCTTATACTATGTATTAGGGGACACAGTGTTGTCCTCATTTTTTCTTCCATGATCTTTGCTGCTTTAGATTTTATATTTGAGTTTTTGATCCATTTTGAGTTATTTTTTGTCCATGGAGTCTCTCCCCTCCCTCCCTTTCTCCATCCCTTTCCTCCTCCCTTCTCTTCCTATTGTGCTGAGAGTTTTTATCATGAATGGGTGTTAGACTTTGTCAAATGCTATGCTTTTTCTGCACTAATTGATGAAATCAGGTCTTTTGTTTATATGGTTGGTGACATTGTTTTTCTGATGTAAAACCATTCCTGCATCCTTGGTATGAATCCTACTTGATCATGGTGAATCATATTTTGTTATGCTGTTGAATTCTATTGGCTAGAATTTTGTTGAGGGTTTTTGCATCTAAGTTCATAAGTGACATTGGAGTGTAATTTTCCTTTTTTGTACTGTCTTTACCCGGTTTTGGAATCATAGTTATGCTGGCTTTATAGAATAAATTTGGGATTAGTCCATCCTTTTCTATGATGTGAAATACCTTCAGTAACAGTGGTGTTGACCCTTCTCTAAAAGTTTGGTAGAATTCTTTACTGGAACCATCTGAGTCAGAAGATTTTTGGTTGACAGATTTTAATTACTTTTTCAATCTCTTTTTCTGTGGTAGGTTTATTGAGTTGCTCTTCTCTTTGTGTCAATTTTGGTAGGTAGTGTGCGTCTACAGATTGGTCCATTTCCTCTTGTGTTTTCGTATTTATTAAACTATAGTTTTTCATATTATTCTGTCATTAGTCTTTTACTTTCAGTTGGGTCTGTTGTGATATCAACCATTTCATTTCTTGTTTGAGTTACATGTTTCCTCTCCTGTTTTTCTTTTGTCAGTTTGGACAATGGTTTATTGATTTCATTGACTTTTTCAAAAAAGCAGTTTTTGATGTTGGTAACTCTTTCAAATGTTTTTCCATTACCTGATTCATTTAGTTCTGCCCTAATTATAATTGTTTTGTTGTGGTGTTTCAGACATTCTTCTGTTGTTCTCTTTCTGTTTGGGTTGTAGGATTAATTCTTCCATTTGGAAATCTTTCTCCTTTTTGGATGTGTAAATTTATTAGGATAAATTGACCTCTGAGAATTGTGGGGCTTTTTTGTGTCTTGTAGTGTCTGGTAGGATGTGCTTTCCTTCTCATTTCTTTTTACAAATTTATTTCTGTCCTTGATTTCTTCTATAGCCCAAGGTGTTGTTCAGTTTCCATTTTTTCATCTTTGCTTGCTCTACTATTGAAGAAGACTTTATGATCTGAAAAGTTGCTTTGCAATGTTTCAGTGTTTTTGATTTTGCCAAGACTTGCTTTATGGTCTCATGTGTAGTCTGTTCTGGATCATGTTCCATGTGCATTGGAAAAGAAGGTATACTTGTCTGTTGTTGGGTGGAGTGTTCTGTATATGTGTATTTGGTCAAGTTGATTAACTGTGGCATTTAGATTTTCTAGGTCATTACTGAACTCTTTTCTGTATGTTCTGTCCAGAATCACAAGTTGTATGTTGGTCTCCTTGGAGCTATTAGAAGGCCCATTGTTGGGTATGTAAGTATTTAATAAGGTTATGTCCTCTTGACATATTGATCCTTTAAGCTGAATATAGTGGCCCTCCTTGTCCACTGTAGTGTACTTCACTTTAAAGTATATTTTATCTGAAAAAATTCATATTGTCACTCATGCTTTTCTCTGAATGTTGTTAGCTTGCTATGTATCTTTCCATCCGTTGAGTTTCAGTTGATTTTTGTCTTTAAGTCAAAGGTATGTCCCTTGTAGGCAGCAGATAGACTGTGTTTTTTTTTAAATCCCTTCTGCTACTTTTTGACATTTATTGGTGCATTTAACCCATTTACATTCAATGTAATTACTGATAGATATGAATTTAGTGCTGAATGACGAATGTCTTTTTTTGGTATGTTCTTGATAGTTTCTTTGTTCTACTCAATTTTCTGCGCTGAGTCTTTTTTCTGCATGAGTTTTCTTTTCATCTTTTTCATTGTTGATGGTTTTGTATTTGCTGACTTCTTGCTTTTATTTCTTATTTTGATGTATGAGATTGTTAATTTCCTTTGTGGTTACCTTAATACTTACTCCTAGTGTTCTCAGTTTAAACTTATTTTCAGTTTCTTTATGTCACATTGACTTCCTTTCCATCTGTGAGTCCTATGAATACCTTAATTTCTTGGTTTTCAGTATGACGTTGTCATCATTTACATACTGAGATCTCTGTTTTCCTATTTCTAGTGTTTTAATTATTTTGCAGGATATGTAATTCTTGGCTTGCTGTTTTAATTTCAATTTATTCTTGTGATTTCTCTATCTGTGTTGGTATCTGGGTACTCTGTCCTGCACTGTATCCTTGGTGTATCACTGATGTTATTTATTTTCTAGTCGAAGCACTTCCTTTAATGTTTCTTGTAATTTTGGTTTGGTCTTTGCAGAATTTCTAAACTTCTGTTTATTTGAGTTGTCCTAATTTTGCTGTCATATTTGAGAAATTATTTTGCAGGATATGTAATTCTTGGCTTGCTGTTTTGTTTTGTTTTTTTTTTCTTCGAGGCTTTGTAAATGTCATCCCATTGCCTTCTTCCAAACATGGTCTCTGCCAAATAATGTAAGCTCAGTCCTATTGGCTTCCCTTTTTATGTTGTTTTTTGGTTTAATTCTAGCTGCCTTTGATCTATCAATCTGGTAAATTTGATAATATTATGTTTTCATGTCTTTTGGGATCTACCTTGTGTGGAGTTTGATGAGTAGATATCTTCTTTTCTTTCATGATATTGGGGAAGTTTTCTTTCAATATATCTTCAAGAAATCTCTGTATATTTTCTATTATCCCTTGTCTGTTCTGGTACCCCAATCCTTCATAAATTGCTTCCCTTGATGGAGGCCCACATAACTCTTAGTGATTCTTCATTTTTTAAAAATCTTCTATTTTTCCTCATGTATGCTGGTGTCTCCGACGCGACGGCACTTGGCTGGCTGGCATGCTGGTGTCAGTTGCTTTACCTTCATCTCACTAGTTCTGCCTTCCATTACTGAGTCCAGCTCCTTTGTCTTTCTATTGAATTGTCTAATTCTCTAATTTTATTGTTTAACTGCTGAATTTCAAATGTTTGTTACCCAAGTATTTCTTGCAGCTTGTTTAATTTTTCATTATGCTCTACTGCACATTGCCTACTCTGCTGCATGTTACCTAATCTCCTCCTTGATGTCTTGAAGAGCTCTAAACATTACTCTTGTATTCTACCTCTGATAATTGCAGAATGTCTTCTTTTTGTAGAAATTTTTGTTCTTTCTTTTTGAAGTTTTCTGAAGCCATGGTAGTCTGCTTCTTTAAATAATTTGATATCAATTGTTGTTTCCAGGCCATTAGAAAGTTGTAATTTATTTATGTTTTATTATTTTGCTCCAGCACACAAATATATATATTTGTCCAGAGTCAACTAGTTCTCTCTGTGTGTCTGTCTGTCTGTCTGTCTCTCTCTCTATTTGTATGTTGAGTGGCCAAATCATCTGGCCATTTGAACTAGTTTGATTATTGGAACCTTAGAAATTCTTACATTCTGTCACAAGATATTTAGACCTGTGAATACACTGAAAAAGCTAACGGGTGTTTCTGGCTCAGGGGAGTCAGCAGACCTTCTTCTTTTTCCTTGCCTCTTTAATTCTCTCTCCAAGTCTTGGAGAATAATTCAGAAAATCCACATGTAATGTGCCCCACTTCCGTCTGAGTGGAGAGTGTCAGAGTTTAGTGCCTGGTACACAATGGAGAAGGGTTTGCAGAGTGCTGAATAAAGGGAGAGAGATCAGCTCAGAGGAAAGATTTAAATCCACAAGGGTTTGCAAGCACTTAGCTTATGATGTTCAAGTGAAAGTCCTCCATGGTTCTTTAGGTGAGACTGTCTGAAGCTCAGCTTCCCCACTGAGAAAGGTGAGCTCCACTCACCACTGCTCTGTTTGCTGCCAGTCTGCCCTCCCAGTCAGCTCTTAGAAGTGGGTTCCTCTGTGGACTGAAGATTTAATTCTAGCTGAACTAGTTGCTTCTGGACCTGCTCTCTCCTACTTGTCACCAGGTTCACTCTTTCAGTTTCGTCCTTGATAGTCGGGGCTCCTACACTGGCCTATAAAATCCAGTAGGTTATTTTTCTGGTTCTTTGTTATTAGAGAGATCACAGGAAATATGTAGCTATTCAGCTGTCTTAGCCCCACCTCCCTTCTGATATTTTTAGATGTTGTTGAAAATAGAACACCAATGTGATGTGATGGGAAAGGCATTTCATCTCTGCAGTATTCTTTCTTAATATGCATAACCTAAGCCTCTTGGCAAGAGAAACATCATACAAACTAAAGTTGAGAGATACAGTCTAAAATCTGGGGGGTTATGAAAGAAATAAAGGCCATAAAAATGTCAAATTGGAGGACACTATAGAGATGTAATAATTAAGTACAGCTTAGCATTCTACATTGGGCACCTGAGTCGATTCTATCTTTTTACTGTTGTGAACAGTGCTGGGATGTGCAGGCATTTATTTGTGTGGCAGCTCCTGTTTTTCTAGAATATATTCCAAAAAGTAGGAATGCTGAATCATATGGTATTTATACTTTTGGTTTAAAGAAAGTATCAAATCAGTTCCCAAAGCGGTTGTACCATCAAGATAAAAATTTAAAAGCAATAAATTTATAACTGTTTTTCTCTTTTTTAAAAAAAAAATTCTGAAATAGCTTTTGTTGGAAAACCATCACAGTTTGGTATTTCTTTATGTGAAGATTTTCACATGCTAATTCATTTTATTCCATGGTTACAAGATGCCTAAGTTTACTTTTTTTCCTTGAGTAAGTTTTGGCAAGCATTGTTTTTTACCCCTGAAAAATTTTCAATTTTCAAATTTATTCATTTCAAGCCATTCATGACACACTCATGTATTTCTTTAATCTCAGCAGCATTTGTCATTATAAGCCCTTTAAAATACAGAATATCGTTTATTTGAAATTCATTCCTTTTTTGATTAGTCTAATTAGAGGTTTCTTTTGTTATTCTCCTGCAAAATATGTGCACCCATGCATGCACATACACACATACACAAAAACACGTGAATGCACAAACACATGTATGCAATTTAAATTTTTAGATCATTTCTATTATATCATTGTTTTGTATGTAATTAGTTTTCAAATATTTTAATTACTACTTTCTTCTACTCTAGTCTATTATTGTTCTGTTCTTTTAAGTCGTATGGTTAGGTCACTGTTTTAGATTTTCTGCTTTTCAAAATAGGCATCTAAGTCTGTAAATGTCCATGGAAGTACTAATTTTTTGTATTCAGAGTTGTGTCTCACTATTTTAGGGTATGGATAATTATAAACATCTTCAGTTTCCATTATTATTCCTTTTTTGACTTTTAGGTTATTGTAAATGTGTTTATTAATTTTGAAATATGTGTGGTTTTTTGGTTTAGCTTTTTGTTATTGATTTCTAACTTAAGTGCGTTGTAGCAGTGACTGTGGTTTTTGTTATATCAATCATTCTAAATTTGTTGAGACTTGCTTCAAAGCCAAGTATGTGGTTAATGTTTGTTAATGCTCCAAGCATACTACAGAAATATGTGTTTTCTGTGGTTATTGGATGTGATGTTCTAAATATGCCCATTAGATCAAATTTTGCTGCTGTGTAACTCAAATTCTCTGTAT
This sequence comes from Heterohyrax brucei, assembly GCA_028571685.1. Lineage (NCBI taxonomy): Eukaryota > Metazoa > Chordata > Mammalia > Hyracoidea > Procaviidae > Heterohyrax > Heterohyrax brucei. The sequence goes on from CM053152.1 coordinate 48,085,747, forward strand.
CCTTTAAAATTGGTCTATTAATTAGAGTGTGTCACACTAAAATTGCCTACAAATATTGTATGCTTTTTTTATTTATTATTCTTCTATTTATATATTTTGAGTATATGTTGCTACACTTGTGGAAGTTTAAAATTTTTGTTTTTCCTAGTGAATTGATTATATTGTCATTATGTATGAATACTTTTTATCTCTTTACAATTACCTCTGTATTGCCTGGTATTATGACCATCACACTAACTTTGTTTAGCCATTAGCCCTGTTGGCACAGTGGTTAAGTGATTGGCTGCTAACCAGAGGGTCATAAGTTTGAACCCACCAGAAGCTCTGAGCAAGATGACATGGCACTCTTCCTCCATAAAGACTATGCAGTTGTTGGTAAGTTCCATCGAGTCATTCCGACTCATAACAGCGCTTATACAATAGAATGAAACCTTACCTGGTCCTGTCCCATCCTCCTAATCATTGCTGTGGGAGCTCATTGTCGCTGCCATGTGTCAGTCTGCCTTGTTGAGAGTCTTCCTCTTTTTTACTGACCTTCTACCACACATGATGTCCTTCAGGGACTGTGAGCCTTGAAAATCCTATGGGGACAGTTTTACTCTGTCTTGTATGGTTGATATGAGTTAGAACTGACTCAGAAGCAACGGGTACATACGTTTTCACCCTTTAATTTATTATCTTGCTTTTTTCTAATAAGTTGTGAATGTTCATTTTAAATCACATATAAATAAATTTTCAATTTTCTTTCACACATTTTTATTTTACTGGTAAAACATTTAATCTATTTATAATTATTCTAAATAGTAATACATTTATATATGTGTCTTCCATTTACCTTATTTTTCTATTTATTCCACCATTTTTATATACTCTCATTTGTTTATTTGCTGTCTTTGCTAGCTTATTTTTTTAATTTTTTTATTTGATATGACTGAGTGAAAATGTACATTCCCGTATAAATTTACGTGCCCACCTATATGCAGCTTCCACTGCTCTCCCTGTCCGGTGACAGCACTTTATGGTTCTATACATCTATAGGATATCAGCCTGCTGATCTCTAACTTATTTTTTTTTGAAAAAGATTATTTTGATCTGAAATAATGGAAGTCATATGCTTTAAATAAGTATAATGGAAAATTTAACAAGTTTATTTAATTTATCAGGGTCAGAAATATACTAATATTCTGATTGTTACAATACAAGGACCTAAGAACTCTGTCTCAGATCAGTCTACTGTCAATTTATATTAGATCAAAATGCTATAGTTAAGTAAACCTGTTTTTAATACACAAATAATCATAATTATTTTTGGTATGTTAAACGTTTATGTATCTTATATATTTTGACTTTGACATCCAGGATTTCTTAAAAATTTCATATGTATGTGGTTATGTGACCCTAGTTGCTCTCCCTACAATGTGACAGCACACTCCTCCTCTCCATTTGTACGTACTGTATTCCTTCAACCAGCTCCTACCACCTCTGTCTTCTCATCTTGCCTCTGAACAAAAGTTTCCCATTTAGTCTCATGTATCTACTTGAACCAAGAATCATACACATTACCAGTGGTATTTTATCTCTTATAATCTTTGTCTAAAGAGCTTGCATCAGGAACAATTTCAGTTCTGGGCTAACTAAGAGTATGGAGTACTCTTGGGTCCCTCCAATCTCAGTCAGACCATCCTGGCCATGCACCAAGGCTGACTGGAGAGGTCAGCTTTTACCACATGGCCTGGCAGGTAAATCTTTTGTAATTATGTGATCAAGCCTGAAAAAAATAACACTCTCAGTTTAATTATCACTCCTTTCAGAGTTCTTTCTTTCTTATCACAGGCTGTTTTTATATGTATACACACACACAAATTTTTGCCAGATGATTGATCAGTTCTTCCTGTACCATTTCTTGACAATATTATCAGTTTCTCAATTTAATTGTCTTTGTAAGTATCTTTAGGTCTTTAAAAAAAAATTACTATACTTGTGTAGATCTATTTCTAGGCTCTGCATTCCCTTTAATTTATCTTTGTGTCTATACTTTTGCCAATACTAACTATACTGATTGTTATTTTATAGTAAGTCTCGAAATTAGGTTACATGAATACTCCAACTTTGTTGAAGATTGGTCAACTTTGTTATTTTTCAAATTGCTTTGGCTGTTCAAGTTATTCTATTTTCTGTGTAATTTTTAGAATTTTCTTTTTCATGTCTTCAAAAATATTGCTTGATTTTTGATTGTGCCTGTGTTAAATCTATATACCAATAGGAAAGAACTGACATCTTAACAGTATTGTATCTTTCAAACCATGAATTATGACTCTATCCACACTATGTCTCTACATTTGTTTAGATTTTCTTAATAACTGTTTTGTTTTTATCTACATACATATCCTACACATTATTTATCAGATTTATAGGAACAAATGAAGCCCTAGTGGCACAGGTGAAAGACCACAGCCTTCAGTATGGATTACGCCTCAACATCAGGAAAACAAAAGTCCTCACAGCTGGACCAGTAAGCAGCATCAGTGGAAAAAGGACTGAGACTGTCAAGGATTTCAATTTATTTGTTTCCACAATCAACACCCATAGAAGCAGCAGTCAAGATATCAAAAGACACACTGCAATGGGAAAATCTACTGCAAGGGACCTTTTAAAAGTGTTGAAAAGCAAAGCTGTCACCTTGAAGACTAAGATGTACCTGACCAAAGCCATTGTATTTTCAGTTGCATCCTATGCATGCAAAAGCTGGACAAAGAATAAGGAAGCCAGTAGAATTGAAACCTTTGAATTGTGGTGTTGGAGAAGAGTATTGAATGTACCATGGACTGCCAAAAGAACCAGCAGATCTGTTCTAGAAGAAATACAACCAGAGTGCTCCTTGGAAGCAAAGATGGTGAGACTGCATCTTGCATAATTCAGATATGTTATTAGGAGGGATTAATCCCTGGAGAAGAACGTCACACTTGGTAAAGTAGACAGTCAGCAAAAGAAAGGAAGCTCATCAACAAGGTGAACTGACACACTGGCTACAATGGACTTGAGCACAAAAAACAGTTGTATGGCAGAAGACCCAGCAGTATTTTTATTCTGTTGTCCATGTAGTTGCTATGAGTCAGAACTGACTCCATGGCACCTAACAATGACAACAGTGGTGTAGTGATTAAGACCTCAGTTGCTAACCAAAAGGTTGGCAGTTTAAATCCATCAGCTGCTCCATGGAAATCCTGAGAAGCAGTTTTACTCTTGCATAGGGTTGTTATGTGTCAGAATCAACCTCACAGCACTGGATTTATATTTCCCTTTTTCTTCTTGATTTCTTTTCTTTTTTTTTTTAACTTCTATCTTTTTATCTTGGCCATATGTACATATTTAAGAGTTGAAATTCTTTTCACTACTTTTTTTTCTCTAATTTTGTTTTTCATTTATTTCTGCTCCAAGCTCTCTATATACTTCCTTTGGTTACTTTGAGTATATTTTATTATGCCTATAGTTTCCTAATTTAGAAGTTTATGTTACTAATATTAGCTTTTCATTCAATGCTATACGTTTTTCCTCTAATACCATCTTTAGCTGACATCACACATTTTCTGTTTTTTGTTTATACCTTAAGAAAAAAATTTGTAGAATTTGCTCTATAACTCATCCTTAAAAATACTAGGCTACTCCACGTGTGGTGTAGGGACCTTATACCTATATAGCATGAAGGACCAAGTTTTGCCCTATTAAGTAAGATGGCCTTTGTCTTTGGCTCTGATGAAGTAACTCTTAGAGTAATTGGAGTACTTTGGTTTGGGGCTTCCTGGCTGCACCAGAGTATTTGTACTGATGAGTCAGGTCTGGCCAGTGAGAAGAGACTTCTCTGGAAGGCCAATATCGACTAGCCTCAGGAAGTGTGAGTTAGCATATTAGGCAAGACTGGTCAATAAAAACCTACAACACTAAGGCTCAGAGAGCTTCCGGGTCAGTACATGGAGGTGATGTGCTCTCTCTGAAACACTGAAGGTCTCTATTAAGAAGTTAGCATTGATGATTAAGAAGATAAACATAATCTTGTTAAAAAAACTGATTATCTACAAGGAAAATGGAAAGATAATATCACCTATTCACAAAATTTTTGTTGCAAATTGATTATGAATTTAAGTAAAAAAGCCCAAACTATAAAACTTCTAGAAAACAATACAGAGGACTCTGAATACATAAATATATCTTATAGGTGACAGAAATGGAAAACCATTAGAGAAAGAAATGATGTTTCACTTCAATAAAATGAATAACTGCTTTTGTTATTTGTTTATTTTAATAGCATTTATTTTGTTGTTGACACTATGCAGTGAAATGAAAATCATTTTGTTTCTACATGTACATTTCAATGACATTGATTATATTCTTCAAGTTGTGCAATCATTCTTATTCTCTGTTTCAGTGTTGTTCTTCCTGCATTAGCATAAACTCACTGCCCCAAAAGTTTTTTATTTAATATTTTGAGAAACCCTGGTGGTTTAGTGGTTAAGTGTTACAGTTGCTAACTAAAAGGTCAGCAGTTCAAATCCACTAGGTGCTCTTGGAAACTGTGGGGCAGTTCTACTATAGTGACCTATAGGGTCACTATGAGTCGGAGTTGACTCAATGGCAGTGGGTTTGGTTTTACTGTCAATTGGATCACTTATATGTAGATTTTAAAAGAGGATAAAGCACAAGGTAGAATTTTTTTGCTACTGAAGTTAGAATCTTGTTTAAGAAGATTCCAGGGAATATTTTTGTTTAAGGCTTAAAAATAATCACAGGGCAAGAGTTTCAGGAGTTTATCCAGCCTCTGAAGCTTCAGAAAGTCAAGATTTCATGTAAATTTGAAAGTCCATTATACAGTTTCCCTCTTTTGATCAGAATATTTCTATGGAATCCTTGATCAAAATGGTGAGGATAGCCAGACACCACCTAGTTCTTCTGATCTCATAGCAAAAGTGGCAGCTATTCATGGAGGCAATCAGCCACTTATATTCTCCTCCTATTAGCCATATCTTCCTCCACTTCCTGACTCTCCTTTTTCATTTGTTGCTCCAAGTAATTAGAGAGCAATTGTTGTAACTTTGGTGGCTACTGGCAAGCTTTCAATTCCACGGGCACTATGTAAGGAACTAGGAGTTTGAACAGAAACACTAAATAGTCTATTTGCTGGTTAAGTTGGGTGTACCATGAAATCATGATCCTAAACTTCTAAACTAAGGAGCCACATCCCATGAAGTTTTTGGTTATAGATAAGCAGCCTCAGCAGCTATTATTGTGTTTTTATTGTAAACATATCCATCCACTTTTAAATAAAGGTGCCATAGCTAAGACTTCTACCTTTGGCCCAGACTGAGTAACAAGGACCAAATTTATCATCCCATCCATGCACAGAAAAAACTAAACTTGAGGGGGCAGAGTCAAGACGGTGGAATAAACACTCATCTCCCTAAATCCTTCTGGAAACCAAGGCCTGAAGTGATAATTAAATGGAGACTTTTGGGCACCTAGTGAGCCCTAGGTCACAGCACAGGGCTGTCTATTTGGTCTACATACCACTGAGCTTGAAACTTTTCTTTCACCAACCCCTGCCCTTGTTGACTCCTGGCTCTTGTGGACTGAAAGTAAATTGCCATTTTAACTTTTTTCTTTCTCTATCTTAGCTGGCAGGACGGGCTGAGGTGACTGGCATCAAGGCTCAGAAATACTGCTGATGAGATCAGTGAGCAGAGTCGCCACATTTGAGAACCTGGACTTGGAATCTGTGCAGCTCAGCACCTCTGACCTCTCTATCTCTTGGAATCTCTGAATCTCTGCCATTGAATAGCATTTTCCAAGTTGGCTTGGGGAGCTTGTTGGGGGCACCATCTTGGTTCACGGGGAGGCAGAGTTTCCTATACAGAGGCCTCAGGTGGACCTAATTCCCAGGCTGGGTGGCAGTGCCCTCTCAGAGAGTGCTTTTCTGGCAGTAAAGCAGTCTTTGATATAGAGGTGCTTACTTTGCTAGCTGGGAAGAGGGACTTGCAAACCTGAAAGCCTGACTAATTTTGGAAGCTGTCAGATACATTTTACCTTTCAATGGAGAAATAACTGCAGTGCAACCAGACAGCGTCTCTTTTAGCATTCACTGTCTCACATTACAGAGTCCGCTGATGGCTCCCCACTGACTCTATAAGTGGGGCTGTTTGTTAGCTAATAAGGAGGTGGAGCCTGCTACCCAGAGATTCCAATGAGCTGAGTCACTGTAATACAAAGAGGTGTCTGGTGATCAGTTTCCTTTTCAGACTCAGCTTGAACTCTGTTAAAGTAACACTGGAGAAACAAAACAACCTCCTGATGCCCAAAAAACAACAAACATTGGACCAGAACATTAGGAAGAATTCACCTATGGCTTCAGAAGGCCTACAAAAGAAAGATCCAAAGAACTTCCCAGATGAAAAAGCCTTTCTGAAACTGTCGGAGGGGCGAGTACAAAATGATTATATAGACAGCTCTCCTAGACCTTATACAAAATGCAGCAGAGCAAAATGAAAAATTAAGCAAGCTGTTTGACCTGATGGAATGCTGGTACTCTGAAATCCAACAGATCAATAACAAAGTCAAAGAGATAGAAAATTCAGTTCAAAGTCAAGAATACAAACTTGAACAAATGGAAAATATATTTTTTAACTTGGAAGGCAGAGCTACTGACTCCAGCATCTATGAGGAGAAATCAGAAAAAAAGAAACAAGAAAAATGAAGAAGTATTAAGGAGCATGTGGGATTCTATTAAGAGGACAATTTATGGTTTATTGGAGCTCCTGAACAGGGTGGGACACATGAGGACACAGAGAGTATTATGGCTTAGCTACTGACAGAAAACTTCCCAGAAAATGTGAGAGCATATAGATATCCAAGATGCATATTGAATGCCATTCAATACAGATCCCAAAAGAAAGACTCCAAGACATATTATAATCAAACTTAATAAAATGAAACACAAGTAGAAACTTTTAAAGACAGCAAGACTCAAAGAAAAGCTAACATTCAAAGGGAAACCCTGTAGGCTTTCATCTGATTTCTCAGCAGAAATGATGTTGGCACAGAGACAACAGGTTGACACATTCAAAGCCTTGAAGGAGAAGAACTTCCAAGCAGGAATTATATATCCTGGAAAACTATCTTTCAAATACAAAAATGAAATGAAGACATTTGCAGATAAACAGAATCTCAGAGACTTTGCAAAATCCAAACCAAAGCTACAAGAAGTACTGAAAGAAGATTGTGGCTTAGAAGAACAAAAACACTAATTTTATATTTTAAGAGGAAATACAGGACACATCATCCAGAAATCTACTCAGTTAGGGAAGGCTCCAAACTCAATCAAAGCTCTAAAATTAAAGAAGTGATCCGGTGATCATATCATGAAAATATGATGTCATCATGTTAAAAAGGGGGTTGTACTACAGTCATTATAGTTCTTCCAAATGGAGAGGAAGTCAATAAGACTTGCAGTAGTTAAAACTGGGTTTAAATATAGACTTTTAAGGGGGATCACAGGGGCAGGTGCAAAGCACAATAAAGATGCAACATATTAAATCAAGAAACATAATACAGGAGTCTCTCAACACTAAAATACAAGAAACACAGTACAGGAGTCTCAATACTAAATCAACACTGAAAAAGGTGGAAAGTCAACTCATAAAGACAAATGTTCCAGAGTAGAACAATAACAGCAGAAAAAACATCAACACAAAAATAAACCTATCACAATGACAGCATTAAATACATACCTATCAATAATTGCCTTGAATGTGAATGGAATAAATGCTACAGTAAAGAGACAAAGTGGAATCTTCGATCAAAAGACATGACCCGTCTATATGTTGCTTACAAGAAACGCACCTTAGACTTCAAGACAGGAAGAAACTGAAAATTAAAGGCTGGAAGAATATGTATCAAGCTAACAATACACAAAGAAGAGTAGGTGTGGCAATACTAATCTCAGAGAAAATAGATTTTAATGTGAAATCCACCATCGTAGACAAGGACAGACACTATTTATTGCTGAAAGTTTCAATACACAATCAGGACTTGATCATATTAAATATTTATTCACCCAATACTAGAGCATCTAAACACATCAAAGAAACACTGACTACACTCAAAATGAGATAGATAATGCCACAGTAATAGTGGGAGACTTCAACTCTCCACTCTCAACATTGGACAGATTGTCTAGAAAAAAAGTTCAACAAAGACACAGAAGATCTCATTGACACAATTAAGCAACTAAACCTCATTGACATATACAGAACATTCTATCCATCAGCAGATAACTACACCTTCTTCTCTAGTGCACATGGAACGTTTTCCAGAATAGACCATGTGTTAGGACATAAAACAAATTTCAACAAAATCCATACTGTTGACTTATTGCAAAGCATCTTCTCAGACCACAAAAAGTCAGAATCAACAGCAGAGAAAAACATAGATAGAAAGTGGAGCGCATGAAAACTGAACAATATCTTCCTTAAAAAGCCATGTATTATAGAATAAATCAAGGGTGAAATAAGGAAACTGATAGATTCAAATGAGAATTAAAACACTTCCTACCAGAACCTATGGGATACAGCCAAAGCAGTGCTCAGAGGTCATCAGTTTATCTCCATAGATGCACATATCCATGAGCAAGAAAGAACCCAAATCAAAGATATAACCATACAGCTTGAACAGTAGACAGAGAGCAACAGAGGAACCCCTCAGGCATCAGAAGAAAACAGATCACAATGATTAGAGCAGAACTAAATGAATTAGAGAATAGAAGACAAATTGAAAAACCCAAAGGTGGTTTGTTGAAAAGATCAACAAAATTGATAAACCATTGGCTAAACTTACTAAAGAAAAACAGGAAAGGAAATGAATAAACCCAAATAAGAAATAAGAGGGGAGTTGTCACAACAGATCCATGAGAAATCCAAAACATCACAGCAGAATACTAAGAAAGACTGTACTCTAACAAATTTAAAAACCTAGCACAAATGCCTTGATTTATATCACCTACCAAAATTATCACAAGGTGAAGCAGAACAACTTAATGAACTCATCACAAAGGAAGAGATTGAACAAGTCATCAAAAAACTACCAACCAAAAAAATCCCTGGCCCAGATGGGTTCACTGCAGAATTGTACCAAGCTTTTAGAGAAGAGTTATCTCCAACACTACTGAGAATATTTCACAGCATAGAAAGGAATGGAATACTCCCAAATTCATTCTACGAAACCTGCATGACCCTGATACCAAAGCCAGGGAAAGACCCAACCAAAACAGAGAACTACAGACCAACATCACTCATGAATCTAGATGCAAAAGTCTTCAACAAAATGTTTGCCAATAGAATACAATAACATATCAAAAAAATAAAAATTCATCACAACCAAGTTGGATTCATACCAAGGATGCAAGTCTGGTTCAATGTCAGAAAAATAATTAATGTGACCAACTGCATAAATAACAAAAAAGAAAGGAATCAGCTGATTTTGTCTACTGATGCAGAAAAGACATTTGATAAAGTCCAATACCCATTCATGCTCAAAACTCTCAGCAAAATAGGAATAGATGACAAATTCTTCAATGCAGTATGGGCCGTTTATATAAAGTAAACTGCCTTCATCATCCTGAATGGAGAGAGACTAAAACGGGGACTAGACAAGGATGCCCACTCCCACCTCTCCTATTCAACATTGTGCTAGAAGTTCTACCCAGAGCAATTACACAAGACCAAGAAATAAAGGGTATCTGCATCAGCAAAGAGGAAGTAAAAGTCTCCCTATTTGCAGACGATATGATTGTATGCAAAGAGAATCCTAAAGAATCCGTAAGTAAAGTACTCAAATTAATAGAATAGTTCAGCAAAGTGTCAGGATACAAGATAAACATAAGTAAATCAGTAGGATTCTTTCATACCAACAATGAGATTATTAAGGAAGAAGTAACCAAATCAATACCATTTACTGTAGCCCCCAAGAAAATAAAATACCTAGGAATAAATCTAACCAGAGAAATGAGACCTTTACAAAGAGAACTACAAGACCTTACTACAAGAAACTGAGATTTGCTTAAGTGGAGAAACCTACCTTGCTCATGGATAGTAAGACTTAACATTGTGAAAATGTCTATTTCATTTAAATAATGCAATGTACTTATATAATGCAATCCCAATACAAATTCCTGTGACATTTTTTAATGAGATGGACAAAGAAATCACCAGCTTTGTCTGGAAAGGGAAGAAGTCTTGGATAAGCAAAACACTTCTGAAGAAGAGCACACTGGGAAGCCTTTCACTACCTGACTTGAGAAACTATTACACTGCCACAGTGTTCAAAATAGCCTGGTACTGGTGCAAAAACAGAGAGATAGATCAACGGAACAGAACTAAGATCCCAGAGAAGACATCATCCTCCTATGAACAGCTGATAATTAACAAAGGCCCTAAGACATTAAACTTGGGTAAAAACAACCTCTTTAACAAACAGTGCTGGAGAAATTGGATATCAATCTGCAATAAATTGAAATAAGACCAATATCTCGCACATTATACAAAAACCACCTCAAACTCGATAACATACCTAAATATCAAATATAAAATGATAAAGCTCATTCAAGAACAATTAGGTTCAGCAATGGAAATTTTAATATACATTGTAGACAGACTTCAAAATCTGGCAAACAAACCTCAGTCAACAGAAGACAAAATAGATAAATGTGAACTACTAGGAATCAAACACTTTTGCTTATCCAAAGACTTTATCAATAGAATTAGAAGACCACCTACAGAATGGGAAAAAATATCTGGCAACTACATGTCAGACTGACGTCTGATCTCCATAATCTATAAGGTACTACAAAATATCAATAAAAAAAGATAAATCATCCAATTAAGGAATGAGCAAAGGAGATGGACAGACACTTCTCTAAAGAGGAGATACAGGCAGCCAGAAACACATGCGGACAGGCTCGAGATCATTAGCTATTAAAGAAATTCAAATCAAAACTACAATGAGATACCATCCCACCCCCACAAGGTTGGCCATGATCCAATAAACCCAAAACTACAAATGCTGTAGAGGTTGTGGAGAAGTTGGAACTCTCTTACACTTTTGGTAAGGTAGCAAAATGGTACAACCTCTTGGGAAAGCAAGCTAGCACATCCTTAAAAAGATTGAAATAGATATACCATTTGACCCAGTAATTCCACTTCTTGGAATGCATCCTGAAAAATCAAGTCCATTCATGCCAACTGATACACGCACATGAATGTTTATTGCAGCACAATCCACGACAGCAAAACGATGGCATCTATCCAGATGTCCAACAACAGAGGAATGGATAGGTAAACTAGGGTATATATACTGAATGGAACACTATACAGTGATAAAGAACAATGATGATTTTGAGAAACATAACCTGATTTCAATTGGAGGACATTATGTTGAGTGAAAATAGTTAGCAACAAAAGGACAAATATTGTATGAGACCCCTACAATAAGAACTTAAAAACAGACTCATGCATAGAAGAGAAGCCTCTTTGATGGCTGCAAGAGTGCGGAGGGAGAGAGGGAAAGAGTGGGGTATAGATTAAACAGTTGATAGAAATTTGGTTGAGTGAAATCTGTGACAGCACACAGAAAGATCAATTTTAACTGGCCTTCAACATAACATGATTACTTCTCCCATCTTAACACAATATTGCAAGGATGGAGTAGCTGGGGCATGGGGCCACAGACCATGATCTCAGGGGAAATCAAGGCCATTTGGCACAACTATTGTTTTGCTGAGAGTCTTCTGCACCCAAAATTGGTGAGTGGCAACTGGGGTCTTAAAAGCTGCCAAGCTGCCATTTGAGCTACACCAAATAGTCCCAACTCGGCAGGAATGAGTCATCTCCAGGATCAAAACGACACGGGGACAAAGAGAACCCAGAAGACAAACTCACGTGAGCACTTAACTGCATCGACCTGTGACTAGAAGAACCAAATGGTGCCTGGCCACTGCCAGTGATAGCTGTGATGGCGCCCACAAAGGTGAGTCTCACTGGCAACATGAAAATAAAAATCGTGCACCCCAAGATCTCCACTAAAAAGACTGCAATTAATGGTCCAAGGGCCTAAGGGTGCTCCTTGAATACTCTGGGGGTCAGTTCTACCCTGGCCCCTAGGGTCGCCATGAGTTGGATCTGACTTGACGGCACTTGGCTTGGCTGGCTTGGCTTGGGGCCTAGAGGTTCCCCTGGGACTATGGCCCCTGGCCCTCATGCTGTCCCTGTCAATAAATCATAATGGAGGTCAACTCTTTGGACAGAAATGAATTGGACTTGGTGACACGGAGTGACAATATCATGTGTACACTTTATGATTCTATGCATCTATAGGATGTCATCCCACTGACCTCTTACTGGACAAAGGAGAGAAGGTGGAGAGAAGGAGATAGGAGATTGTTAGGAGGCTATGACACATACAGAACAGAGAAGAGGAATGTGCTGTCACCGGCCAGGGTAAACAGTGAGAGTGGTTCATTGGCTGGTATGCAAATTTGTATAGGATTGTATATTCTCATTCAATCATAATAAAAAATATGTTAAAAAAAACTAAACTCAGTATGCAAAACAATAGACTTCAAGTCATTGTAAATTAGACAACATAAATAATAGTATCCTCAAGACAGAAAATGAATGTTGCCAGCCCTAAGATAACTCATCTTATTTTCTGAAAAGAATTTCCAGAGAGGGAATAGGAAGGCAGGTAGTCTGAAATTTCCCGGAGTTGAAGGAATGGGACTGGGAGTATAGGGAGACTGAGAATTTATAAGACACAGTACCAGAGATGAGAGAGCTGCCCATAATGAGATCTCCAGTATGAGCTGAGGTACCCCTTGAGACTTCAGTTGAGTCTAGGTCATCACACGAGAGGAGATTATCCAAAACCAGGCAATGAACTGCCAAAATTATTAAAGGAAACAATTCTTGAGGATCACCAGAACTAAGAATAATTCTTGTTCCTATCAGCTAGAGAGAAAAACCTCATAATTCAAAGGGAATGAGATAGAATTCTCATAAGGATTTGCCTCTCTTCTGGAACAAACTTAGCTATAGAGACAACGTTGCTGTGTTGCTTTTAAGTTTAAGAGACAGCTGAAGGGATCAAGCTGTTTTCAAGTAACTTAACTGTATCAATATATACATACTGTGGCCAAGAAAGTAAAAATCACGTCTGGTAAAAAATTAAAATTACCTGGTATGGAAATACAACCCGTAAATAGAAGGAAAATCAATCAAACAAAAAGCAACAGATGATAGAATTACTATGAAAGATCTTTTATAATTTCACAACTGTATAACATTTTTGCAAGAAGATACAATTAACAGGATAGATTGATACCATCAGCAGATATCAAAGTGATATAAAAATGGCCCAAAACTTCAGAAGGCAGGACTGTCTCTATGAACCACAGTCTCCTCTACCTTGAGATAAGAATTAGATGGTACCCAGCTGCTATTACTAAATGTTTTTATCCTGGTCACAATAGATGGATTCTGATTAAGAAAAAAAAGGGGGGGGGGAAATTGTTGAAAAGAACTACAAATTCTCAACAAATCTAGATTTCCTAGAGCCACTGAAACTAGAGGAATTCCCAAGACTACTGTCTTAATATACTCTTGATACTCTTTAAATTTTGAAAAGAGACTAATCCCTAAAATCACCTGTTGGTTAAATAACTAGCACAAAAGTAAAGAACTTCACCCTAAACTTAAATACACACACACACACGCACGCACATGAGGACTGACACCCTTGAGAACTTACCCTAGAAAAAGTGCTACATGCCTTACTGCTGATTATCACTACGTTCATCTTCAAAGTACTCCCCTTGGGAAGCTAAGCACCAACACCAGAGCTGTCGTTGTATTACCCTTAGTGTCCTGAATGTCATCAAAATGTCTTACTTTCAATATTTCCTTTATCCTTGGGTAAAGAAAAGAGTCACTGGGGGCCAGGTGAGGTTAGTAGGGAGGGTGTTCCAACACAGCTATTTGTTTACTGGCTGAAAATACCCTCATAGACAACTGTACAATTAAGTTCATGAACTTGCCATAGTGCCGCTGTGTGCAATAGCCATTTTAGAAAGAGTCCCAAAATTGCTTTGAAGGATGGACTAGGTGGTGGTGTCAGTGCATAACTTCCCAAGGGGAGTATTTTGAAGATGACTGTGGTGATATCCAGTAATGACGTATGTAGCACTTGAAACAATTAAGTTCGTGGACTTGTTAGCCCTTGTGTGTGTGTATACATGTATGTATATCCATGTATATCCATACACATGTATGTGTACATGTACATATATACTTGGTTCCGTATCCTTATGGAACTGAATAGAAAACAGTTATTCTAAAGCATAGGTAAGAAGTTTGGGGCAGTCAGATTTAACCTATGGCAGTGGAATAAAAAGTAGGACAGTACTGATGAGAATATTGATAATAGTTAAAAAATTTAAGTAATGTCACTTAACATTATGTGCAGACATTGTTAAATGTGACCTGTGTTGTATATACTTTCTACCAAAAATTTAGTAAAATGATTTTTTTAAATGACTCCCCCAAAGAAGTTCTGCAGAGAAAAACTGTAATGTCTGAAATGAACAAACAAACAAACAAACAAACAAAAACCTCACTGGATAGAACTGACAGTGATTTAAACATTTCAGAATAAAAAGATTAGTTAAATTAAACACTAGATAATAAAAACTCACCCAAATGATACAGAGAAAAAAAATTCGACAGAGCATCAGTGAACTATGTATGGGGCAACTTCAAGTACTCTATTGCATGAAAATGATGTATTTAGAGAAAGTGAAATTTGGAGAAATAATGACTGAAATTTTTCCAAATTCAATACGACTATATACCTATGGAATCAAGAGATTCAGCAAAGTAAGGCACATCATGGTAAAACTGACTAGAACTAGGGTGTCTCGGATTGAATTATCTCCTCAAAGAATGTGTACAACAATTTAACTGGGACCTGATTCCCAGTGCTTTATGACTGTCTTCCATGTTGTAGTTCTTTCTAGGCTATAAATCCCCATCTCTAGCTGTGGTTAACAGATGGGACTATGTTAGAAGGGGTTAGGATGGGACTGTAACATCCTTCCTAAGGCTGCCTCCCTGCTACAATGTAAAGGGAGTTTCCTTGGAGTGTGATATTAACAGTTCTCCTCAGTGCCTTCTGAGTCTTCTGTTCATTCGCAATTTCAAAATGCTTCCACATTTTAGACATCCTTTAGAGCAGCACCCCACTCTCTCTCAGTTCCAAATTCTGTCTTATTTATCTAGTGCTGCTGTAACAGAAATACCACAAGTGGACTGCTTTAAAGAAAAAAAAATTATTCTGTCACATTCCAGTGAGCTACAAGTCCAAATTCAGGGCATCAATTCCAGGGGAAGGTTGTATATGTTGGCTCTAGAGGAAGGTCCTTGTCATCAGTCCCTGGGCTGGGAGCTTCTGAGGTGTAAAGACCTCAGGTCCATTCTAAAAGACATATTCTGCTCCCAACCCTGCTTCTGTCCTGATGATATGAGATCCCAACTCTGTGCTTGCTTCCCTTTCTTTTATATTTGAAGAAATTGCCTCAAGGCACAATACAGTCCTACTTATTAAGTCCTGCACCACCAACACAACTGCTGCCCTTCCTCCCTCATTGACATCATAGATTCAGGATTTGCAGCATATAGGAACATCACATAAGACTAGGAATCACGGCCTAGGCAAATTGCTATACATTTTTTTTTAAGGAACACAGTTCAATCTATGACAATGTTGTCTTTAAGTATTTAGATTAGATGAATTCCTTGTTAAACACAAGCTACCAAAGTTTACTTAAGTAGACAAAATGAATTGCCTATATCTGTTAAGTAAATTTTAGTTAGAAAACGAGATTTTAGTTAAAATCCTAGTTTAAAATACAATTTAGAATCCAGAGATAATGTCACACATCTATGGTCAATTAATTTTCAATAGGGGTGTCAATTTCATAAAACAGAAAGAATTCTTTCTTCAATCAATTGTGTGAGGACAACTAGACCTCCATATACAAAAAAATAAAGCTAGACTCATTTCAGAATGTGTACAAAAATTAACTCAAACTGGTTCCTTGGCTGGGGTTCTAGAACTTAAATATAAAAACTAAAACTAAAAAGTCTTAAAGAATACAAAGCAAAAGATACAATAAAGCTCTAGGACCTATATTTGGAAACTGATTTTAGGTGTAACAAAAGCACAAACAACAAAAGGCAAAATAGGTAAATTGGATACTATCAATATTAAAAACTTTTGTACAACAAAAGATTTTATTAAGAAAGTGATGAGACAAACTACAGAATGGGAGAAAATATCTGCTGACCAAATGCTGAATAAGGATTTAGTATCCAGAATATATAAAGAACTGCTAAATCTCAACAACAAAGAGTCAAATAATCCAGTTGAAAATGATAAAAGGCTTGGATAAAAATTACATCCAATAAGATGTCCAAATGTCCAACAAGCCCATTAGAAGATGTCCAATAGCATTAGTCATTAGGGTTATTCAAATCCAAACCACAATGAGATACAACTTCATCCTCAGTAGAATGACTATCAGCACAAAAATGGAAAATAGTAAGTGTTGGTAAGTATGTGTAGAAAGGATTCACATAAATTAGAATCTTCATCCATTGGTGATTGGCATGTAAAATGGTGCACCTGTTGTGGAAAAAGTTTGGTGGTTCTCCAGAAAGTTAAGCATAGAATTACCACTGTTGTTACTTTGTACTGTTGAGTTGATTAGAACTCATAGGAACCCTACAAGACAGAGCAGCACTTCACCATAAGGTTTCGCAGGTTGTGATATTTTATAGGAGCAGATTGCCAAGTCTTTCCTCACAAGGCGACTGGTGTCTTTGAATCACGGACATTTCAATTACCAAACCAGAGCTTAATCATTGCTCTACCAAGTTTCCTCAGAATGAACCAGCAATTCTACTCTAAGGTCTGTATGCAAAAGACTTGAAAGCAGTAACTCAGATAGATGCTTGTACACCTATGTTTGTTGCAATGATATTTTCAACAGCCAAAAGTTGGAAACAATCCAATTATCCATACAAAGATAAATGGATTAAAAAATAATGACATATTCAGGAGAGTGGTTGGAGAGGAGGGAAAAGGAGACTGTTGGGAGGATGAGACATGTATGGAGCAGAGAGGAATAGTGTGCTGTCACCAGGCAGGGAGAGCAGTGGAAGCTGCATATAGGTGGACATGTAAATTTATACGGGAATGTACATTTTCACTCAGTCATATTAAATAAAAAAAGAAAAAAATAATGACATATTCATAAAATTGAATATTATTTAGCCATAAAAAGAAATAAAGTTCTAACACGTATTGAACCTCTGAAACATTGTTGTGTCCTTGAGTAGATTCCAACTCACAGCAACCCAATAGGACAGAACAGGATTACACTGTAGAGTTTCCTAGACTGTAATTTTTACGAGTACAGATTACCAGGTCTTTTCTTCCATAGAACAGCTGGTGGATCTGAACCTTTAATTTTTAGGTTAGCAGCCCAGTCCTTAACCCTTGCACCATCATGGCTCCTTTCTGAAATGTTATGATGAGTGAAATTAGTCAGACACAAAAGGGCAATTACATGATTCCAATTATTTGAAGTACCTAGAATAGTCAGGAAGCCCTAATTGCATAGCAGTTAGAGCTACTGGCTGCTGCCTGAAAGGTTGGCATTTCATCCACCAGTTGCTCCTTGGAAATCCTATGGCGCAGTTCTACTCTGTTCTGTCGGGTCTCTGTAAGTCAGAATCCACTTGGTAGCAACAGGTTAGGTATTCTGGTTTTTGGTATGATTGGTTTAACATTTGAACATTAACCTACATATTTTACCGTATTAGCAAGCTAAAATATGATCATCTCAGTAAATGCTTAAAAATCATGTAACAGAGCTCAATACACATTAATAGTTAAAACAAACATACTTAGCAATTGAGAATAGAAGAGAGCTTTTGCAACATGACAGAGGACATTTATGAAAAAAAAGTAACTCCAGATCTAGTAGTAGTAAACAGCACACTTTCCTTGAGGGCCAGGAACAAGTCGATGCTGTCCTCTTTCATAACTTTTATTCAGTAAAATACTGCAGATTTTAATCAGTGTAATACAGATAGAAAAGTAAATACTGGACATTCAGATTGAAAAAGAAGAAAGCCATCTTCATTGAAGATAACCTATTAGAGAATCGTAAGGAATCTACAAAAATAGCTATCAGAACTGAGAAATGAGTTTAGCAAATTTGCAGGACACAGTCACAACCTATGAAAAAGAACTGCATTTCTACATGCTAGCAACATACAATTGGAAATTGGAATAAAAAGTACCATACATAAAACTATCATATATGAAATGTTAATGAACTTTACCAAGTGTTCATAGAAATTGTATAAAACTACAAAAATTTCAGAGTAATTAAACTGAAAAACCCAAACCTACTGCCATCAAGTCATAGCAACCCTGCAGGACAGAGTAGAACTGCCACATACAGTTTCGAAGGAGCATCTAGCAGATTTGAACTGCCTACATTTTAGTTAAGAGCTGTAGTATTTAACCATTATGTCACCAGGGTTTCCCAGAGAAATTAAAAAGAACCTAAAAAGACAGAAAGTTAATCTATCTTCCTGCATCAGAAAACTCAGTATTGATGTCAATTCTCTCAAACTGACTGATGTACCCCCAAGCCCCATTGTGGTCGAACGGAGTCTAAGAAATTCCAATCAAATTTTGTTAGATTTGGCTTCCCACCCTTGGTTTGGGGCAAGTCCATCTGCTGTTGGTTCTGTAAAATTCCCCTAACAACAGAAAGAAAAATTGGAAAGTGGGAAATACACGCATTGTGTGGATGTACACAGGAAAGTGGTGTAAAAGGCCCGAAGCTACAGATGCATGACTTTTTCCTGAGAGAGGAAAACTTATCAAGTGCTCTGAGGTATAAATATTGAAAAGCTTCATAAAAGGTTAACCCGTTTGCTAGATGTCAAGATGATTTTTTTCAAGATTCAGCTCAAAGTAAATTGCCTGTGAATGGGAAAAGGGGAGCTTGTCTGACAAAAAAACACCTTCAAGCAATTTTTCTCTTCAATGAGTGATTTCTCTCACTCTTTCTCTCTATGCTTATGTGGCATTAAATTTCATATACATGCATATATGTATGCATATACTGTATGTATATACACACATATATATGATTTACATTTCTCCATAAAGCACTGCTTAAATAACATCCACTTCTGCCTTCAGCTGCGCTTTACTCTGAATCTTGCCTCATTTGCTGTGAAATGCTTTGCCAGTGACATTTCAGTGAAATTCCCTTTAAGTAAAGCTCTTGCACCTACCCTGTTGCTCTGAAAACTTCCGTCTGGTCAAATCCAACGCTATTTTAAGCTCTTGAATCACATGACTTAAATCCACGTAAGTGTTGATTGTACATGATTGCCTTTATTGATTCCTGCTTGGACTGAACTTATTTTAGAGCCACCCTCCAACTCTAACAAGAATTCTCTTGAATTTTTTCTCACTCCTTCTCCTCCCCTGAGGCTCAATACTGAATCTTTCCCTCTTCTTTTCTAATGCTCTATCTACAAAAGTATTGAGGAGTTGAGCCATGTGATGCTTAGCCTGGAAATTTGGCTTCCTTAAACCCAACATATTTGAATAGATCTCTCATTGTCACACCCCTTTGAAATCAGCTCTGCTTTTTAACTGCTTAATAACTAACTCACTGATATTCTCATTTCTTAGGATTTGACTTAATGACATGGACTTTTTACAATTCCCATCATACCAAGAGGAGTTCCTTGGTGGTAAAAAGTGTTAAGCTGTCTACAACTAGCCAAATGGTGGTGGTTTGAACCCGCCCAGAAGTGCTGCGGAAGTCAGGCCTGGCAATCTACTTCAGCCTTGAAAACCTCATGAACCCCTCACTCTGTGGCCATGGGGTCTCCATGAGCTGAAATTCATTTGATGGTAACTAACAACAGCAACATCATAAGACATAGAATCCTTTACATTATTTCCTTTTACGTTATGTCATGAATTCTTTTTCTGTTTCTCCCTTTCCATTTATTTTGCTAGTCTCTTTTTAGGGTAGGTTGCCCTCACATCAGCGCCGGCTATTTATATAGCTCGCTTTCTAACCAGACTGTAGGTCAGCCCCGGTCACGCTAAATAGAAACCCATGGGTGAGCCCCGGGTACTTGGGTTAAGAATCTCCAGTAATTCTGAACCTCGCCTAGTAAAACCGTTATTCCTATGTGACATTTTTAAGCTTTGTGAACTTATTTCTCTTCCCATCTCCTTACTCTGGGGCAGAGATTCTTGATGATAGAGTTTGTTTTTTCATTCTTTTATCCCTATGAGCATTATACATGTGAAATATGTTCAATAAAATTAATAACTACATATCAAGATAATTGAGGAGAACCCTACCTCAGCACACTTCCGCATAATGTGCCCTCACTTTGCATACCCCTCATTTTCTGCTCTCTCACTTTACATCTGTTGACTCATTCATTCAAGGTCCACCTCAGACTTTCTCCCTGCAGTGGTTTCCACTTAACTCACATTCCTTTGTCAAACCCCTACAATACGTGTCGTCTGTGGAAATCACTTCAGCAGTCAACATAGAATAATATCTTATGGGTTAGTGGATTTTTCTAGCTAACTAGAAGGATTATAATGTTTCCTTCAGTCTTCACAATATTATTTACATTACTCTGAACATTTAGACTATGTGAATCATTAAGGCAATTTAATCAATAGATATTGCTTGTTTTCTCTGTTATTATGGTTGTGGCTTTCATTTAATTTAATATAACCCCCCGAAATCAAACCTACCACCGCTGAGTTGAGTCTCGTTTCCCTTATTGAATACTAGGCACGTGTAAAGCTTTGCTTCAGGTGTTGTGTTAGTGCGAGTACACCTTTGACATGTTTAGAAAGGATTCCAGTGCCAAAAACAGATGATGTATAAATTAACCCCCAAAGGGTTTTATCATTAAGAAAATTATAGCTACCACAGGGAGTTAATCTGTCTGTCTGTTGGAGAGTGTTGCCTTGTCCAACACTTGCAAATATAGGGCAGTTGTGAGAAAAAGAAATGCGACTGTCCTAGAGTCTACGGAAACAGTAGAATATTCAAATCAGGTTTCAGCCTCCCAGCTCAATCAAACAAACAAAAGCTGTCGTCTTGGAGTGGATCCCCACTCATCTCCCAATAAACCATTGATGACAGTGTTTGCAGTAACCGTCCATGCTCCTCAAAGAGTGGCTCTTATTTTGCCACGAAAGGAATATACTCTGTGAGTAAAAGATCTTTATAAACTTTTTAGTAAGGCATTGCTATAAATAACTAGCTCACGTGGCTCAAGAGAGAACAGTAACTTAGTCCTATTTTTACTATTTACTATGTGATGTGGGGCAAATATCACTGGATGGTGCTGGTCATCAGCTGCCTCACCTGAAACAGAAGGTGAGAGAGAAGATCCCTCTGGTTACAACCACGGGCATGTGAGCTATGTTGCAGCTAAGCACATCTTTCAGCTGTTTCCAGGAACCGTGAAGAGTCTCATAAAGTTTGAAGTACACATACTACAGAGAAAGACAGGAGAAACTGCATTTCATATGAATTACTGATATGGTAATCTATTCCCTGGGAAAAGATTCTGATTAAAAGAAATTATTATTCTACATTGAGTATAGTATTAATATGTGTGAGTGAGAGAGAAAGGGAAATGATGTGTATGACGGAGAGAGTGAGATATACATGTCTTGGGTATCAAATTAACAATCTTAGAGAAGAATCCCTTCTTAATCTCTGTAATTTGTATACAAGACCTGTTTCAGAATACAGTCATAGACTCACACATACATTTACACACACACATGCATACACAGGCATCTATCCATCTTAACACCCAAAATATCCTTAATGGAAGACATTTATGAATCTAATCACAATTTGCTTTTTTTAATCTAAAATCACTGTCATGAAATATATTCGTGGTGAGATCTGTAGCTAAAGTTTGGTTTTTCACCCTGCTTGTATAGCAGAGTATAGCATAGGACAGCACAGCACAGCACATTATTTATAATAAAGTATGACAACGTCAAAATTTCTTATTGATATACTTTTAGATTGTCACAGTGCTTTGCTTTTATTAAAACTGTTGCTCAGAGCATTATTGGTGCCTTCCAATGCACTCAACAAAGAACTTTTAAACAGTATGTCTCAATAAATCGTAAGATCGAAGAATGCTAGTAGTACAATGATTAAGCACATAAAGCTTATCAGAGTCAGCTTTTGGAACTCATCAGTGGCTCCATAGGAGAAAAGATGTGGCTATCTGATTTCATAAGATTTACAGCCTAGAAAATGGGACAGTTCTAACCTATAATATAGTGTCGGTATAAACCAGAACCGACTTGGTGGCACACAAAGAACCAAATAAACAGGGTAAGGGCTCGTCTTCAACGTAGGGGATAACGCTGGTTACCTTTGAAAGCGGTGACATGTAGTCCAACACTCAGTAGCAAGGTATAGGATGTTCTAAAAGTCACAGTGTGTTTTCAAGGTGAACATCTAGATCTAGTTATCCCATATACTTGTCAATGTGTGATATTTTCAGGCTATCTATTTACTCAGTATTGAAGGTGTAAAACGATACCCCATTGTGGTGTTAATTTCATTTAATTAATAATTAATAACACTTAATTTCTTTACATATTTGTTTCTTTAACACAGCTTACTTATTTGTCCCGTTTTTACTGGGCTGTTTGTTTCTTATAATTTGTAGGATTACTTTACATATTTTGAGTAACAAACCTTTCCTAGTTTATGTGTTGTAAAGCAATTCTTTCAAATGGTACGTTGTTTTTCCGCTCTCTTTAGGATGTCTTTTGATAAACGTAAGTTTCTAATTGTAATATAATTGCATTTATATTGCAATTCCTTTTGGATAATATTTTCATGCTTTGCATGAAAAGTCATTTCTTATTTTAGGATTTGAAGTAATTATAGTTCTGACTTTTATAATTAGGACTTTAATGCACACAGAAAGGGCTTTTGGAGTTGGTGCCAGGTAATTTCATTATTTTCTATAAGGATAACCAATTTTCCCAGAATTACTTATTATTTCCTCTTTTCTCAGCATTTTACGTATCCATCTGTCTCCTGAAACTTTCATCAGAATATTTGCCTATCTCTGTGTTATTGTCACAGTTTCCTAATTATCATATATTTAAGTCTTGATATATAGGAAATCGCAAGCTTTTCCATCTTCTTTTTCTTGCAGTGTCCCTAAGCTATTCTTGATCCCTTGTCTCTCAATGTAAATTTGAGAATCAGAATGCCAAATTCCACTCAAGATAGCACTGACAATTTGATTGAGATTACATTGACACCAGAAATCTGTAAGAATATGAGTGAAATATGTGAAATATTAAATTTCTCTATGCATAAGTATTACACATCTCTGAATTTCTTTATTTTTTAATATTCAAAACTCATCACTTATTTTCATGATTTGAAATTCAAGCCATTTTTCATCCATAGGTATATATACACATATTAGTTGTATGTATCTATAATTAGTGTATGTAATTTTGTATGCTTCTTCCTGGAATAATGGCATTGCTGGTTTTCAAACTCTATTTTCTGGATAAAATTGACCACACCGCTTCTATGGGCTAACCAAATTGCTTTTTTTAGAAACATAAATTCATAATACATTTATGGGGATAGTGTCTTTCTATCTACTTTCAATTTGAGTTTTTTCCTCAAGTTAAAAGACAGTTCTCCATGATGATCTTGCTTACATTTTGTTAAACTCTGTTTGTAATCTAAATATTTAACTATGACAAATGACCAAGTATAGTGAAAACATATTTTAATTCAAATGTAGGAATTATTTTGGGTGAAAAGACATACTCATATGTACAGGATGGTGTTGTAACACGTGTTTTAGTAATTATTTAAAGCAGAAATTTCATAGTGATAGTTCGTTAATTTTGATTCTAGCAATGTTATACACTTAACACATTCAAATATTTCCTCAAAGAATCTTTGCATTTTGTTTGTGTTCAAACATATTCAAACAATTCTATTCTGTTTCCTTCATTACAAAATTTACGCTTTTTTGTCTTTGCTGGTTGGGTCTTTATAATAATATTAAGTAGAAGTGCTTTTAATAGGCACATTTGATTTTTATTTCAAATGATTTAGTCAAACATTCATGTCACATAAAATACAGTCTGTGTGTGCATTATCACACGTTTTTGAATGGAGACTTCTCTGAGCTTCTAATAACTTTCATTGCAGTCAGGCCATAGAGATTAACTTCCATTTTCCTATCAAGTGCTTCTTGACTTCCCTAACAACTTCACATTTACACATTTAACTGAAATTCTTCATTTTTTCCATTTTATATAATCCAATATTTATGTGTATTGTTATATGCCTTCTATCAAGTGGTAAGGATACAATGAACAGCAAAAGTACTGAGGTCTACTTGTAAAAGCCATGGGGAAATGAAAATCATGTCAATTTGACATGGTGTACAAATGTGCTACATAAAAAGCTGTCATGAGATAACCATAGCTGAAATTTAGCTAAATCATGAGTATAATTTGCCCTCAAATGAAAAGTCATAGTCTCAAGTAAAATAAAAGTAGTGACAAGTCAATCATTAATTAAAGTTCTAGAACCTTGATTTTAACAAGCAGCTAGATGCTTGTTAAACTCAGTAGGATTCTGCCTCCACAGGCCAACTGATTCGGGGAGCTGGTACCACACAATTCAGTTAGCATGTTAACATTTTCTGCCATGATTACTTTATTCAAAGAATATTCTTAAGTATTAAAAGTATCTTAGACGTTCCCCATATTGGTGAGTGGTGTCTGGGGGTCTTAAACTAGCAAGCTGCCATCTGAGGTACACCAAATGGTCCCAGCTCTGGAACAGATGATCACCGAGAACATCAAAGACACAGGAAGAAAGACCCCAGGAGACAGAAGGACCCGTATGACTGTGAGAGAATGAGACTGGAAGAACCAGATGGCATCCCGTTACCCAAAGATAGCCCTGAAGAAGAACACAATGTAGAGTCCCTGAGGCAACATGAGAAAAAGAGGAGTGCAGCACAAGAACTCTTCTAAAAGCCCTGAACTAATGGTCAGACAGCCTGGACGCTCCCCTGGGAACATGGCCACCAGACCTGCTGCTGTCCCTGATGGGAAGCCAGTAATGAGGTCAGCTCTTCAGACAACAGTGGACTGGAATCAGGGGCACAGTATGACCACATGGTATGTGTACTTCGTGGTTCTATGCATTTATAGCATGCTGTTTTACTGGTTTCTTTCTAGATGGGAGAGAAGAGGATAGAGAGGAGGGGACAGATGCTAGAAGTATGGAATGGAAAGGAGAATTGTGCTGTGACCAGGCACGGTGCACAGAAGGAGCTGCAGATAAGTGGGCATGGAAAACTGATTTGCATTCTATACTTTTACTTAATCACAATAAAAATAAAAAAAAGTCCTTAGAGGACATGAGGTTCAATCTATCTTCTATTAGAAGAAACTTTCTTTTACGACCATTGCCCTCTTTATGGAGTTTTCTTCATTCATTCTTAACTTTGTGGATGTAACTAAAAAGCTAGATACATAAGCTCATAAAAACATAATTTTTAATTTCAGAGAAATACATCATTTGTGGTTCTTATCCTTCAGAGTTTGGCTTCTGCTACTGTTTGGGGGATGTACATAAAACAGCAAGCTCAGAAAGGAATAAAGACACTAGAAGAAAATTGTAGAAAAAGAAAATAGTAAAAAATAAGGATTTGAGAGTTTTGATTGTGTTGAATCTAAGAGGACAGCTATCGAGCGTGCACGGGGCAGGGGGAGCTTATTATTCCCCAATCAATGCCTGGTTTACTCATCCTGAATGATTGCACGGGTGTGCATCAGGAAAGAGTATTACACAGAAGCCGGGGGAATCATATATCCACCTAAGGTGACACACGAATTGAACTCAAACTAAAGACACCAGCTTGTGAGAGATAGGCCCTGTAAGAGAATGTATAAAGAAGATGATTTCATGGACTTCTGAGCACCAGTTTTTCATAATTCACTTTCTCATAGATACGTGTCAACAGTGGAAAACCTGCCGGATGGTTTTCGTTATAGACACCTTTCTTCATCAGCATGAAAAATGTTAACTTTTTTTGCTTTTTTGGTTCTTCCTGTGGTGTATTCTATGGTAAATCAATGTCCAATATATTAAAGTCACATTCTCATCCTGGGCAATTCTGTGAATATGGTAATAATTTATGGTGCAAATTAAAAGGTGAAGAACTATCAAATTGTTGACAGAGTGGCAGTATCTCTTTGTTAGGTCCATGGGGTGGGAAGTTCTGAATACAAAAGGTCAGCGCTAGAGGGAATTCTGTGAGATGTTGATGTATTTTCATATGCTGTTTGTTGTGGCGGCTAAAAGAATCTATGCATGTTGTATATCTATGTGTGTTAAAACTTGTAACACTGTATAGAGAACAGTGAATGTTATTACATGTAAGTTTGTAAGAATAAATAAACATACCAATTCTCAAATTAGATAGCTTGCCAACGTTCTGGTGTGTGAGGGGGAGCAGGGCACACCGAATAACTTTCAGGTACTCCAGAGATTTTCACTTATACTGGGCAAAAAACAAACAAACCAAAAAAAAAAAAAAAAAAAAAAAAAACTGAGAAACTGTCAGTTTTGTTTTCTTGCAGTTTATCTTTTACATATATTTACTTCTTAAGGATCATATTCCAAATCCTTTGTACTTCCCTTTTAATTTCAATCTTGCATTTTAACTTTTACATTTTCCCGTTTTAAGTTGGCATTTCTGTTCTTAGAGTTGGAAAATTGTTCTATAATTGTGGATAGGGTATACTTGACCATTCAGAAACAGGGAGGGCAGTTTTTCATGGAACAGTTTCTATATATGGACCTTATGAGTATTAGAATGATGGTAAGATGTAATGAAAAGAGAATACATAATGAATATTGAGTTTTTAATAGAAGTTGTCTGCTTTAAAATCCAAACAAGATAATCGTATGTACAGTTAAATCATTAATATCTCAATGACTGTCGTCATTATCTACTTATGACACAAAAAACAAACCCCAGTTACACTATCCCTTTAATAATGACTCTGATGCAGTGTGATAAAAACAGCCTGGGTCATATGCTGGATGTTATGTATTCCTAACTGAGCATTTGTAAGACACTTACTAACGGCTAAAGATCCATTGTGTCTAACATATTATGTAATAAATGTGTCAAAAACCTGTGACGTGCTCAAAAAATGTATTTTAAAAGAGACACATCATACAGTTTAGATCCATTGCTTGTGCCTGAATTGGGCAGCTGTAGGATTCAAGCAGCAGATGAAGAAAGTCATACAATCTCTTCACCCTTAGAAAAAGATGCTGAATAAAATGATTAATTTGATTCTTTGCCATTTTTGTAGGACACTCTGTATAAAGTGACTAAAGTGGGTTCCATGGACAAAATAGGCAGTTTGAACACTTGTTGGCCAGAGAACAGAACAAAAAGTTTTTCTTGTAAGATCTAATTTGTGACACTAAATGCTCGCCACATAAAAGCTGTAAAGGGAAGAGCCTGTCCTGTTGGTATAGCTGCCCACCAGAGTCTTTAGTCTACCCAGGCTGTGCAGACCCTGCCTCCATCAATAAGCCACGCAGGAAGCTCACTAAACCACAGGATAACATGTGTCGTTGCTGGGAATCTCATTATGTTCTTTCTAGAAAATAGAACTTGATTAAACATTTCAGGAACAAATCTTAAAAATAAAAAGCAGACGAAATTAAATACATTTGAGTGACAGTAGTTAACCGCTGTTTGATTTTTAGATAAATGCATTTCTACTTGCTGATTTGTGGCAACTGTCAACATTTCAGCTCTTCACTGATTTACCAAATATATATCACGTACTCAGTGCCTTTTATCATTTAAACACTGTACTAAGCCCTGGAAGCACACCTGTGGAACTCGCACTTCCAACTAGAGAAAGTTATTTCTGGAAGAGTGTTGATTGTGTTGGTCTTAGTTGTGATCAAGTCAGTTCTGACTCACGACCACCCCATGTGTGCAGCGTTCCCGAACCACTCCTTAGTGATTTTAAGATGGTAAGTTTTCAGAAGCAGATCTCAAAGACTTTATTCTGAGTTGCCTTTGGTTGTGTTTGAACTGGCAACCTTTCAGTCAGTATTTAAGCACTTAACTATTTACAAAACTCAAGATCAGGAAGAAGTATTAGTTGCTAGAATTTGTCCTCAGGTCAGAGATATTTCTTTTATATGAATGTATCAATCTATTTGCACTTTCATGGTTTCGTAAATTCATTCAAAGTTATTTTTAGGTGATGGCTAATGAGTCTCTGATTAAAACTAGTGGTATTTTGTTTTTGATATTTGTAAATAAAAATTTTCAAGAGGGTTTTCTCTAGGATTTCTCATGGATTTCGTGCCAGCCCCACTGATGCATTGATGTTGATCCTTAAGAGACTCTGTAGAGTATATATCAATCTATGAAATAAATACAGCTCTGAAAGTCTTACTAAGTTGTAATGTGTTTATGTTGAAAATGCTACATTATATTAATGTTCTCTATATTTTTAGTATAAGAATATTGGTTTTCCTATATTTTCTATAAGCTACTGTTTTGTCTAGTAAGGTTTTACGTAATTCTCATTTTCAATGAAGTTTAAGTGAATTAAAAATGAGATACAACAATGCTTCTACTCCCTAAAATCTTTCCTTCTTATTTTGCTAAACACATCTTTAAAAATTTTTTAATAGATTTTATCATGAAATACTCCTCTTCTTATACTATTTCTGACTCATAAGAAAGCAAAACAAGGAGTGTTTAGGGTTTAATTTTTAATAAAAAATGCTTCTCAAACTCAATTAAATTCTTACTGAATCTTGAGATAAATGAAATATTTTAAACCCCAAGAAGCAGCTGCAAATGTCTAATACATTGGATAACAAGGATTAGAATGCTGGTTTGGGATCATATGCCTTCATTTGATTATTAGATGTTAAGAATAGGATTTTAGGAAGCTCTCCTGGATGCATTAGTCCCAGTAAAGTACTTACCAGATAATTCATTATAGTCTTTTTTTTTTTTTTTAATTTTATGTGGGGAGGGGTTGTAATTTAGAAGAATGCAATTAAAACTGAACTTGATAATTAATTCTGAACTGGTGAGAACTAGTTCCAGAGATTATGACTATAATGCTGTGTAGTCATTGATATAAATATTCATGAGGTTTCATTGTTTTATGGTTTTCTCAAGCACACAGCTTATCTGAAGAAGTAAAATTAAAGTACCATTATTTAACATTACAATGCAAATAAGAATCAATAAAGAAAAAATAGTTAATTCACTGGGGAATGTGAACACATGAAGGTACATGTAGGGGCTATATCACACATGCACAAATAAAATGCCTTTAAACATGTGAATTAGAAGATCTAGCAGTGAGAAAAAGTGATACGAGCAACAATTTGGGGTCTTAATCTGGTCAACAGTAGGTGAATGAAATTCATTGAAATCGACTTAACCTACCACAAAAATCAATCAACATATAAAACTAATGGTGTGCAGCAGAAGGGAGAATGAGAGAATAGTGTTTCTTGTTCTATTTCCATCTTTTACTGAGCCATAATGCCATCATATCTGACCTTGATGCAGATTCATCTGAAACATGAAAATTTCAAGTAATCTGATAAAATAAACAGGCTGTGATAAATGGAAGAATGGATGAGTGCATGGATAGAAGCTACAAAGATAAAAGTAGCCAGAAAACAGGCAGCTTTTGCAATAGATGGCAGGAGGATGATAGAACAATGGAGGGTCATTTCAGACTGTATATAGCCTCTGATTTGATTTAATTTAAAAAATTCGGTCTTAATGAAATGCTCATAATTGCCATTTGTTTATTTCTTCAAACTTCATGAAGAAAGAATCAGCTCAAACATCCTAGTCAGTGAAAACTTTGTACAAATTTGAGGAAGATTTCAGCCTCTGTACTGCGATGCTCAGTTTGTTTACTGCTAAGCACCACAAAGTCAAATTCAGTATTATGTGATTAAACGACATCTGTCCCTATGCAAGCTCTCACTATATTTCTTTACGCTCAGCAGTTGCTTTGCAAAGAATCTAAAGGGCTTTACACAAAATTAGTGCCAATAATAAAGAATGCTGATGAAGAGAAAGCTTTTTATATCATTGATATATTATAGTTTCTACCTAATAAATGTCATTGCTAGGTATTTCAAAACCTGGAACAGATTTGCTGACTGCACTGTTTTGAAGCATATTTGCTGTGCCTTATTGCTAAGATGTTCTTTTATAGACATACAGTTTAGATATTTTATTTGGCACTGTTGACTATTAAATTAGCAGCTTTTCAACTTTGCAAGACTTCTGTTACACAGTTGTGGTAAAAAAAAAAAGGTAGGGTGCATCACTTTTGCATTAATCCTTTCTGGCACTGTCCTAAAGCAATCTGAAATGCATTAATTGAGACCACAATTGGAGAAACAAAAATAAGTGTTTGATTTTTTTTTGCGTGTGTTTGTTTCCCAGTTTCTCTTTTATCTTGTCTCTTCTTATTCTCTCTCCTATTTACTTCTCTGCCTCTTTCTCTCTTTCACACACACACATTATAAGTCAAACTCTAAATACACATGTACTTTAGTTACCTGGATGTGGTGGTTTAAAGCCAAAAGCGTTGTTCATTTGTAAGGCTTATTTGGGAAACCCGTTGGGCCTCCCACCATTGGACTGCTGCTGTGTTCCCTGGGTTCACACAGTGGAGGAGTTCCAATGACAGCTTTTTAGGCAAATTTATTCAGTTGGTTAGAAATCTGAGATTTCAAAGTGCATATAACATCAGGTTTAATCTATAACTTTATCAGCTGAATTTGCCCTGTGTATTGAGCATCAAAAACTGCCCATAGTCAGGGCCCTATTCTAGCTATAGATGACAGTGCTAACATAGGCATCCTTAACCTGTAGATAGAAAAAAAAACCATGTAAACATGAACATAGAATAACTTCAGGCCAACTTAGCAGCAGAAGCCTAGTCTGGGCTGGTCCGTGGGGCACTAACATAATTGGAGACTGACATCCTGGTGCCAACCTCAGTAAAAATCGCTCACTGAATAGAGAGTAAATAAATTATAATCTCATTGAGCTAGCTCTAAAATCTAAATCTGTGAGAGGACCTGTGGGTACTGAGCAAAACTAGAAAGAATTATTAACCACAGTGCAACCTTGATAAACTTTGTCTAAAACAATCTACATTTACTCAAATGCAGTCTATTTGCTGACTGTGGGCTTTTCCTTGTTTCACATAGGCAGAGGCATATCAAAAGCCTACAAATACAGTTTCTGTTAAAGAATGTATAATCTAAGTCAGTGTTAAAGTTACACATTAAACAAACGATAAGTATAACCCGTTGCCATCAAGCCAGTCCTGACTCACAGAGACCCCATAGCACATAGTAGAATTTCCCCATAAGGTTTACAAGACTGAAATCTTTACAGAAGCAGACTGTCACATCTCTCTCTGATGGACCTGCAGGTGGATCTGAAGAGTCCAATTTTCGATTAGCAACTGAGCACTTTAACGACTGTACCACTATACAGGGTAGTAAATGATAATGGGCAAATAATCAGTACAGACAACAATTCCCACTCGAGAGAAAGAAAAGTTCAAAACTTTGTGCATACAAGGTAGTTATACATGGAAAGTATATAAGACATATTTAGGACAGAAACAATATTAACTCAAAGAATATGAATGTATTCTACTTTGTAAGTACATACATACTTTCCTGCTTAGATCTCACCGTGACATAGATAGAGATTAAAGGCAAAGTAGAACTTTTCACCTTCTATTTGGTTTTCCCTTTTCTACTAAATAGAGTTTTATTCTGTCATGGATGGGTACAATAAACATTAAGGAGATTTACATCATTGCTGAAGGAATTCTGTAAAACATTTCGCTACCCGTCATAATCCAAGCCTGGAAACTGAGATTAATTATGTATTAAGCGTCTTGAGTAAGATCGCAAATGAGATGTTCAGAGGTTTTCGAGAAATTGTGGAGAATAAGATATGTAATGGAGAACTAGTCAAATTACAGACTTCTTTTGCCAAGGAACACGGGGTAAATTCTTCAACTACTGGTGAACATTTCAACAAATGTCAGAGAGACAGCATAAAGGAATATTAAAGAGACTACGTACAAGAACATAGCACTAGAAAAACTCATGACCATGGGATCCAAGAGGAGTTTACCAAGAAAAAAGCAAAGTCGAGCTTCATTTTGCTCTGCTACTGCTTTGTTAAATGGAGTAAACAGTAGTTTTGACATACTTGCATTTTAGCAGGACATTTGGTAACATGCTTGTGAATAATCAGAATAAATGAAATAATGACATATCTGATTACTTATACTAGCTATAGAGTGAATAATAATAAGTGCTGGTAAATGGATTAACAAAAATATTGAAGGAAGTTTGTATCCTCTGTCTTGGGAGTGTGAGTGAATGACTGGGGTTAAGATACAAAATATTGTCATATGGGAAAAACAGAGAGTTGGATATATTTGCTTTCTTAATAATTATGGTAAAAATACATGTAATATAACACGTACCAATTCAGTATTTTTTCATGTAAAATTGGTTGACACTGATTACACTCATCACGTCTTTTAACTATCATTATGTGGTTGCTGTTAACTACTATCAAGTAGTCTTTGACCCTCTGTATAACAGGATTAATTATCTGTCCTGTGCTGCGCTACCCTCTCGGTAGTAGATATGTTTGAACACATTGTTACATCCACTGTGTCAATCCGTCTCACTGAGAGTCTTCTTTTTCACTGGTCCTGTACTTGACCAGGGAAACTGTGGTGGCCTAGTGGTTACGCGCTCTGGCTGCTAACCAGAAGGTCAACATTTCAAATCTGGCAGGCTGTCCTTGGAAACTGTAAGGGGCAGTTCCACTCTGCCCTGTAGGTTCATTATTAGTCAGAATCAACTTGGTAGCAATAGGTTTTTATACTTTACTGAGCACGATTTCCTTCTTCAAGGCTTGGTCCTTCCTGATAATCCCAGAGGAAGCGAGACAAAGTCTCACCATCCTCACTTCTAAGGAGCACTCTGGTTGTGCTTTCCTCAAGACGGGTTTGTTAGTAGTCATTGCTAAATTTTTCAACATGCAGTATATCTACTTTGACTGCACAGAGTAATTGCCACAAAAGAGGCTACCAAAAGATCTAAGCTGGTGTTGAGAAACAACAATCCAAGCAAAATATTAGGAACAAGGATGAGGTTGCACTACCCTCATTTTTTTGATTTAATAAAACCAAATTCTGATTAATCTGAGCACAACAGTTTTAGAGGGATTAGAAAAAACTAAAGGAAGTACAGAAGAAGGAAACCTAGGGGTTAAAAACTACATTATTGGAAGAATATTTGAGAAAATTAGAAATCTCTTTTAATGACTAATGGAAACCCTGGTGGCATACTAGTTAAGTGCCACATTTGCTAACCAAAAGGTCAGTAGCTCAGGTCTGCCGGGTGCTCCTTGTAAACTCTATGGAGCAGTTCTACTCTGATCTAGAGGGTTACTGTGAGTCGGAATTGACTTGACAGCAGTGGGTTTGGTTTGTTTTGGGTTTTTATGGATAAGTATACAACTCTCAAGTAGTGAAAATAAGTGTGTATTTGTGAGAGAGAGAACGAAATTCAAACAAATAAAATTCTGATATATACAAAAAACATAAGACTTATTTCATCTCAGAAAAATAGGAGAGGAAGTGTCCCGGTTATAAAGTAAAACTCTACAGAAAGAAACATTTTAACAGTTTTCCAAAGAGGCAAAGCATAGTTTTCAGAGGTAGTGAGTCATCACACTGGAGGGGAGCAAATTTAATGTTTTTAAGCATCAGATGTGTGATTGACAGGAATGACCTTTGGGGTTCCTGCCAAGCCTGAAATTTGATGACTTTATGACTACAAAATTACCATAAAGCTTCACCTCCCCATTTTATTCAGTCTGCTCCTGTTCCCCTTGTCACTGCTTCCCTTCTATTTTGTTTTCAGTGAGCCCTTAGAGAAATCTGTTTGGATTCATTTATTCTAGACATTCAAATTTAAGGTTTGACCTCTCAGCCATTGGTTCCCAGCCCCTAGAAGAACTAAATTATTTCACTTCTGAATTGATTTCATCTTGTATTTCCCAAGATACACCCAAGAAACTTTGTTTTCATAGAATTGCTATCTTCTGCAAAAAATACATGCATTTATTATGTGTCTGGGATGAAAAAAGAATTATAAGAATAGGAGAAACCAGAACTAAAGTCGTGTCTGTTGCCTCCCACCCACATGCCTATGACAAATTGTTCAAAATTATGACCTTATGATTATTTCCTGAGCAGAATACTGCAACCACTCCTAAATACCACTTAAAATGTTAAATGACTTCATTTAAATTTGAAGTTATAAATGATATTACAACTCATCTAAGGCAGTTTATATTTTCGTAAGAAAACAGAAGCCCATCATGTACCATCTTCAGAATCAACCTCTCTGAATTCTTTTGTAGTACTACACCAGACCCTGCCTAATAGGACTGAATTTAAAGCAGACAAAGTGCCTTTGAATTCAAACATCTAGAGTGGCTCTAGAAAACCCAGCTTGGAGGTGCCAGGTTACTGAAATCAGGACGGTGTTCACTGCTAGCTTTGGAAATGGCCCTCTACGTCGGCATTCCCCCAAACTTTCCTGTCGATTAGTCACATTAAACTCTCCCAACAAGTTTGTCAAAACATGGATTACTAGATACTTTTCCAAGAAATTCCGTTCTTTTAAATGCAGCAGATTTCCCAAGGGCTGGGGCTTGAAAACTCTGCTTTAGCCTTTATTAACCACCACTGTGAAGGGGTGCCACAAAGCCCGTTCTGGGATTTTGGGGCCTCGGGATCCGCTAACTTCTCTCAGTTGACGTCTCACCTGGTTTCTGACATGGCCCGTCCCACCTTGTTTCTCTTGGTGAGAATCTGGTGCTCTTTTCTAACTCTGTCTCTCAGGGGTCTAGTTACTCCTTGTCCCTTCTGGCCATGTGCCTTTAATAAAAATTTTCCCTTTTCCCGCTCCAATGCTCTAGAAACCTTTAAAGTGGCCATGACGACATCTGCAGGGGAAACCTAGCTAACCCCACCCTGTTTACTTACACAAACCCTCTCCTCCAATTCTAGCTTGTTACCTTGTCCCTGGGTGTAACCACAGGGTGGCCCCAAACTGATGGGGGCTGTAACTTGAGTCCTAAATTCTATTTATTTTCCGGCCTTCCTGCTTTCATCTGACATCTCCGTGCCACACCTGACAGGCCCTCCAAGACACCCACGGACCATCTTTGCCTAAACTTAATACAAGGGGGAAACTGAAAGAAGCGTGCTTGGCTTTTTCACACTTTTATGATGGTGCTGTGGTGGTTTAGAATTTTTAGTTTCATACTATTTTGGGGGTGTTTTAAGACTCTTTATTTAAAACATATTACAATTGCTCATCATATCTCCATCCAGTTAGGTTTGTTGTATGTTGCTCAGTATTCTTTCTTATCTGGAGGCTTTGGTTCTCCCATATACTGAGATTTTTATTCTGATTATTTTTATTTGTCAAGGGTTCTTTTTTATTTCTGGTAAAAATTATTTTCGTATAGAATACTGTCTGGTGTACTATCTGAGCTCAAAATACCTTTATTTTTGCCTAAAATTGTGGACTCTTTTCGAAAGTCTCTCCAGTTGATATTTATGCAGAGCTAGATTTGGAATCCAGCTGTCAAACCTCTGACACCAAACATATTTTCAAATCTCAGGGGTTAACATGCCTACATAGGAATGATTCCCTACTTTCTACTTTGCCTCTCACAAAGACTCCTATTGTTAAAGCCGATGAACATTTAAATCCAAGAACAATTTATAACTCTCTTTAGGCATGTATCCCATATTGCTTGGATTGTCAATGATCTCTGACATGTGTTAACCTTGTCCTTGTAACTGTAGAGTAAAAGCCTGGAGAATAAGGTACAGTGTCTTCCTATTGTGATGATTACTGTGACTTTTTTGGAAAACAGAAATTTTGTGTAGAAGGACACTGAGAGGATACTTTCCACTTCCCACACTTCCCACATGCCTACATAACAAAAATTTAAAGGAAACTATCTGGCCAGCCAACTAGAGATCCATATTCATGCCTATTCCCAAGAAAGGTGATCCAGCTGAGTTCAGAAATTACCAAACAACATTATTAATATCTCACAGAAGTGAGATTTTGCCCTGGATCTTTCAAAACTGACTGCACTGCAACAGTACTCTGAAAGGGAATTGCCAGAAACTCCATCCTGATTCAGAAGAGGGTGTGCAAACAGGGTCGTAATTGCTGAGGTCAGATGGATCTTGACTGAAAGCGGAGTAGACCAGAAGGATGTCTACCTGGGTTTCATTGACTATGCAAAAGCGTCCAACTGTGTGGATCATAACAAATTGTGGGTAATGTTGAGGAGAATGGGAATTCCAGAACACTTAAATTGTGCTTGAGAGAAATCTTTATACGGATCAAGATGCAGCTGTATGAACAGAGCAAGGGAATACTGCATGTCTGAAGTCAGGAACAGTGCGTGTCAGGGTTGTATCCTTTCACCATACCTTTTCAGTCCATATGCCAAGCAAATAATTTGAGAAGTTGGCTGATATGGAGAAGCACGAGGCATCAGGTTTGGAGGAGATCTTACTAACCACCAGCATTATACAGGTAACACAGCCCTGCTTACTGGAAGAGGATTTTAAACACTGATGAAGATTAAAGATCACAGATTTCAGTATGGATTATACCTCAACATCAAGAAAACAAAAGCTCCCAGAAATGGACCAGTAAGCAACATCATGATAAACAGATAAAGGACTGAGGTTGTCAAAGATTTATTTTAACCTGGTTTCACAATCAATGCCCATGGAAGCCTCAGTCAATAAACCAAAAGATGCATTGCACTGGGAAAATCTACTGCCAAGTACCTCTTCACAGTTTTGAAAAGTAAAGAAGTCACCTTGAAGACTAAGGTACACCTGATTGAAGCCATGGCATTTTCAATTGTATCACATATATGTGAAAGCTGGACAATAAATAAGGAAGACATAAGAATTCTAGTGTTGGATAAGAATATTGAACGTACCATGGACCACCAAAAGAACAAACAGATCTGTTCTGGAGGAAATACAACCAGAGTGCTCCTTGGAAGCAAAGATGAGGAAACTGTGTCTTGCATAGTTTGGACATATATGTTATCAGGAGGGGTCTATCCCTGGAGAAGGACATCATGCTTGGGAGAGTAGAGGGTCAGTGAAAATGAGGAAGACCTCAATGAGGTAGACTGACACAGTGGATGCAGTGATGGGTTTAAGCTTAAAAAGAATTGTGGCACAGTGCAGGATTGGACAGTGTTTCATTCTGTTATGCATGGAGTCACTATAAGTTAGAACTGATTTGATGGCACCTAGCAACAACAATAGCACATAATGAAATATGTCTGCTGTCTCTCAGAAGGTGACAAACTGGACAGCACAGTCAGGTTTCCTTCTGCAGAAATGACATTTATACAAATGATTAAAGCAGATATCAGAGATTTCTTTATGATGACCCAGTGCCTGTGCAATGGTGATCCTAGGAGAGGGCTTGTGAAGGACAGTTCTTTCACATGCAATCAGGTCAAAATTGTCAATACCATCTTTTTTTAATTTTTATTTTTTGGTAGTTGGTGATTTCTTTGGTTGCATGTGGTGGCTTTTCTTATGTGTCACCTTGGCTGGGCTATAGTCCTTAGTTATTCAGTCACTAATTTAGATGTTGTGTGAAACAATTTTGTGGGTATTTAAAGCCCATAAGTTACCAACTGCTGTTGAATGAATTTTGACACGATGACCTCTATATGTAGAAATGCATTGCTCCATAGGATTTTCATCATCGTCAATTTTCAACGGGTTGCTAGGCCGTTCTTCTAAAGCATGTGTGGGTGGGTTTGAATTGTCAACATTTCAGTTACTTGTGGAGATTTTAATTGCTTGTGCTACTGTGGGACTCCTTATTGGTGCCGTTTTGAAGAGAGTAGGAGGGACCAGGGTTGAGCTTGCGAGTGTGTGATATTGGGCTATGGATCAGCAAGCTTGATTCTATGCCATGTTCTAATATAACCCACTTTCCTGATTATGCTTTTTTTAAATTGTTTTTCATTCATTGTTACATGTCCTCAAGTCAGTACAACAGAAAGAAATATTGCCTATTCCTGTGTGACCCTCATAATTGGTGCTATGCTTGAACCCATTGTTGCAATCCAATTCATTTAAAGTTAGGTGACTATTTTCTTTATTTATTCATTTTTAAAATTTTTCATATTGTTCATGGTGAAGTTTTCAAAGTAAATTAAGTTCTCATTCAACAATTTCTATACATATTGTTCAGTGTCACTGGTTACATTTTTCACAATGTATAAGCATTCTCAGTATTTTAGATGAGTATTTTATACTGTTATAATCATATAAGAAATAAGTTAGAAAGATCATTCTGAAAGGATTTAAAGCTTTTTAGACATAACTTCTGATCCTCATCTAGTCCTGCATCTCCCTTGAATGTAACCACTATTGCCCTCTACCTCTAACTCCATGGGTAGGTTACCTAACTGTTTTCAATCCAAGTCCTATGGGTAAAATACAGATGCTACACTTGCTCTGTATCCCCGGCTTCCGAGAGATGCAAATAAGGTAACCTACACAAGTGCTTTGAAAAGTCCATAAAAATTTGAATGTATTATAATATGAATTAATATTAATAACAATTATAAATATGAAATAAAATCAAATATACATAAAACAATAATATACTTTCTGCTCTAATTTAAAAGTCTTCAGGGTAAGGACATTATCACAAAAAATTTTGGAACGCTGTGACACAGGAAATACAAGACTACTCAAAAAATAGTGTTTAATTACCTGTTTGAATTTCCTTTTTATAATATTATCTCATTAATTTCTTTATATGACTTTCAATTTCTGATCTTTGCAAGAGGATAAGCGCTTGGCCTAAAACAGAAATATAACTTTTGCATACATGGCACAAAAACGCTCAAGATTTAGAAAGTATTGTGTGTGTGTGTGTGTGTGTGTGTGTGTGTGTGTGTGTGTGTGTGCGATGTGTATGAAAGCTTATAATTTGCTTCAATTAACAAATGCTCAGTTGGTTTATTCTCTGGAAACAACTAGTATCTATTACTTAGGAGATTTCTATCACTTCAAATGGACTCTGCAACACCTAACGACGACACAACAACACGAATATTTTTTATCGAAGCCCCTGGTGATGTAATCTGTTAACATGTAACCGCTAACCAAAAGGCTGGAAATTCAAGTCCACCAGAGGTGCTTCAGAAGAAAGACCTGAAAATCTGCTCCTAAACATCAACAAGATTGCCATTTTTTTTTTTTTATTTAGCTCTTTTACCTATTTTTGTATAAACTAGGTTTTCAAAGGACAATTATTTGTTGGGAGAGCTCATGTTCTAGTATTTATTTTAATGTTAATAACTACACTCCCTAAAACTACATCCCCAGAAAGTCCATGGCTTTTAGTGCCTGTCTAACCCTCTATGTGTAACCACCACTACCGTGCACGGCTGTCCAGTTGATTCCGACTCATAGCGACCCTATAGGACTACAGTAGAACTGCCCTGTAGGGTTTCCAAGGAATGCCTGGTGGATTTCAACTGCTGACTTTCTGGTTAGCGGTCGTAGCTCCTCACCATCAAGGCACCCGAGTTTCCATCTAGAAAGGACACGTAAAAAAAAAAAAACAATTGTTTGATTATTCACCCCAGTCACTAATTCACTCAAAAATCACTCTTCGGTTAGTTTAAATTGGCAGAAATGTTTTCAGTTCCATCCCCATTCCCAGCAAAGGAGTTTTGCCTGCCCTTGTCTGTTCATTCAGTCAGACAGAAGCAAACCTGACTGGCAGGTTTTTTTGTATGCAGAGCTGCCTGCACGAGGCCAGTATTATTAAGGTGGAGTTTTGACATTTCAAAGGAACATGGGAAGATTCTGACCTCTTCTTCTGGAAGTTGAAAGAGAAAGATACTGACGGATCTCTATTCACCTTAGGTAATATGATGTTTTTCTCCACCAACTAGAGAAGCTTTGAATCGTGTGTTTTTAAAACACAATTTACTTCCTTTTCTAATTAACTGTCAAGAATAAACAAAAATGTCTCTTCGATTTTAGCTCTCAAACAGATTTTCTAGCCTGAGGAGTAACTTCACAAACAGGTCTCACTTCCTACCACCATCACCCACAATTAAGACTCATTAAGATTTTCCTCACTTCCCTATTCCAAGGACAAAATAATGCAGGCTATTTCCTTTTGTTTTATTCCAATAGGGAAACCCACAGGGAGTTTTATACTGAGAATTTCAGAATTTTCTTTTTAAATCACAAGGCTGAGAAATAATGAGCTCTTAGCTTAATTTCCTTTTATCTTTGTGTGTAGGTGTGTAATGTTTATTTTGCTGAAATTTTGTGTCCATTTAGTCAAAGTTCACTTACTCTCTAATACAAGTAAGATTAATTCCAAGGTTCTAAACCTTCTCCAGAACTGGGTAAATGTGTTACCACCTCTTAAAACTCTCCAGACAGTGGGTTTATGTGTAGCAATCCGAGAGAGTATGTGTTTGGGTGAATGTGCATGTGTTCATGAGTGTGTATGTGAAGGTGTGTGTTCACATACCTTTAGTTCACTACGAGCTAAATGCTCACCAGGAACCAGCTAAAAGTAAAGAGTGGGATGTGTGCTTCACATCTGAGCTCCTTTACAACCTCAAGGAATCAAATAATGTTCTGACATCATAGTTAATTCAATCTTCTCCTTTTGAGAAGCAATAAAATTTCTCAAGTTACCTTATTTACTTAGAGTAAATGGCCTCAATAACTGGGCTAGATGAAACTCAATGCATAAGCATGCCTATGCTTAGACTTGTTTTTAAATATAAACCATAAGGATATGCAAGCATGTAAACATACCTGTTGCCATATGCAGAAATGCCTGCACTTGTAGAGTTCCTTCCCCACCACTCAGGGAAGTTCAATGAATTTACTTTGTCACCATTAGTCCCCTAGTCACGAGACTAATAATTTTCATAGAAACCCCGGTGGTACAGTGGTTAAGTGCTACATCTGCTAAGCAAAAGGTCAGCAGTTTGAATCCATCACATGCTCTTTGGAAACTAAGGAGCAGTTCTCTTGTTTTACAGGGTCACTATGAGTTGGAATAGACTTGACAGCAGTGGGTTTGGTTTTTAGAAACTTTATTTATTGAAGGGACCTCCAAACCTTTGCAATGAAAACCTAATTTTCATATCTCCGAGTTGCTGCAGGCAACTGGGTGATGCAAATGTGAAGTACTTGGCTGCACATTAAAGGTTGGAGGTTTGTGTCCACCAGAGATTCCACAGAAGAAAGGCCTGAAATCTACTTCTGAAAAACCAGCTACTGAAAACGCAATGGAGCACAGCTCTGCTGTAACACACATGGTCTCAACGGCTCAGAATGGACTGGAGAGTAACTGATGTGAAATGAGGGCTGTGGCTGAGGGGTAGAATTCTCACTATCCGTGCAGGAAACCCAGGTTTTATTCCTGACCAACGTACCTCACACACGGTCACCACCTGTTTGTCAGTGGAGACGTGAGTGTTGTTACGATGCTAAATAGATCTCATCAGAGCGTTTGGATGAAAATCGATTAGAAAGAAAGGCCTGATGATCTGCTTCTGAAATTCAGCCGGTGGAAATCCTGTTGATCGCCAAGTTCTGACCTGCAGTTGCTCTTGCGGATGGTACAGGACCAGGCAGCAGTTGGTTCCAGGTCAGGACCGCCCTGAAGCAATTAAAAACAAGAACGAGTCGTGCCTATGGGTGTCAGAAGAAGACAGTCTTTTTGAAAACAATGTCCGTAAATAAGACATAGATGTGATTTTCTCTACTAGCCCATCCCTCAGGTAAATGTGCTAAAAGTGACACAAAATTACAGGAAAGAAGAAGATATAGTATCAGGCATTCTCCAAGGACTGACTAAGACTATGCTTTTAGAGCCACTGGTCTATTGGTTTGTTTACTGGAACTCAAACTTGCAAGATTTTTCAGGATATCATTTAAAGTCCTCCCTGATTTCACTTCTCAGTACAGCTCCAAGATATTTACCTGCACTGCTCCCAATATGTACTCCATCATCTCACAGCTTCAAGGGAGCAGAAAACTGCGATGTTGTGAATATGAGTCTCTTCCTTACTTTCTGTGTTTTTTTTTTTTTTCAAATGCCCCCAAACTCAAAGATCTCTCTTTTGCTCCCTGAACCCAAACCTTCTAATTCTCCAATTGGAGCCACAGGATAGTGAAGACGCTTCTCAGGTCTTTTGGAGGATTAAAGGAGAGAGGAGGGTGAGTTGTGAGAAGGAGATGTGGTACTGAGTGCTCTATCAGTGTCTTCTGCTCAGAGAATGCTTACCTAATAAGGAAGATAAGTATGGTGTTTACCTGGTCATCAATTAAAAAACAGGTCATCAATTAAAAAACAAAAACCCAGTGTCATTGAGTTTGCCCTACAAGACAGAATAGAACTGCTCCAGAGAGTTTCCAAGGAGTGTCTGGTGGACTTGAACTGACAACCTTTCGGTTCACAGCTGCTGCACAT
This sequence comes from Heterohyrax brucei, assembly GCA_028571685.1. NCBI lineage: Eukaryota > Metazoa > Chordata > Mammalia > Hyracoidea > Procaviidae > Heterohyrax > Heterohyrax brucei. The sequence continues at coordinate 48,128,753 of CM053152.1, forward strand.
AACTACTAGGCCACCAGGGTTTCCAGATCATCAGTAGTGAACACAATTTCAGTGGGTTTCACCTCATCCTTGATGGAGTAACATGCATATGAAATTGTTCACCACACAACAGTAAGTAAATGCAAGTAAACTCATGTTACCTTGTTCACTGCATCATCTGTCCCTGTCAGGGTTGCACATTTGAAAACAGGCTTTGATTCTACAGACAGATGCTGTGGGGTTGGAAGACAGACAAACGCCAGCCATACCTAGAAGCAGAATCTTTGATGTGCTTTACTACAGAACATCTGCTAAGCAAAGTAAACACCTTGCTTTCCTGCTTATTGACTAATCTACCCCTGCTTCTGTTTCAACAATTATAGTGTTGTTGAGGCTGAAATGCTATTTTAAAATTCACCTCAAACTCAGTTCACATGATACTTTCCTCCCTGTAATTACTATATCGCCTTCTATTTTTATACAGTGCTACTATTTTTATTTACATCCATTTGCATGTGCATATGCCATTTCTCCAATTAAAATAATGATGTTTTTGTTTTATGAATGTCACTTGTATCAGTTGGTATTATACATATTACAATGGATTATAAAGAGCTGTCTGCGCTACTTGTGATAACTCTGATGGCTGTAGAGTTGAGTAGATACTACTCAAGAAATCTGTGCTTTCACACTTTCTTCTTCATTTTTAATCCTACTGCCGAACAATCAGTGTGTTAGCAAGTCAAATAGTATCACATTAATTGTCAAGTTTGTTAGCCATGACACTTATCGGGAAAGCTGTATTTATATGAGTAAGAGAATTAGATAGCAATGCAGAGTTCCACTTTGTAAAAAGTAGGAGAGTCAGACAGTGAGTCTTTAAATAACAGCCAAGAAGAAATTCAGTTTTTCAGCACTACAGCATTTACCAAATGCATTCACAATTATTTCATTTAATCAACTCTACAACCATCTCAGTGAGACGTAGTTGTTTGCATCTTATAAACAATAAAATTTAACATGTTTGTATAAGACCACACACTGGTAACTAGTGATTCCAAAATCATATTTTCAAAGTCTCCAAGGCCTCTTTTGTATGGGCCAAGCTGGTAGAAAGAAAACATTACTATAGAAATGGAACGTATGACATACTATCAAGATAAATGAGACCAATTGGGAAAATCTTCAAAATTTTGTTTAATTGCAGTAGTCTGAAGTTGATTAGCAAGAACTGTCTTGGGTGACACTGAGCTAGTCCCTTCAGCGCAGGCATGACCAGTTCTTTTCACTAAGTTCAGACGTGAACTTCTTCCTTTCTCCTCACCTTATGTGCACTTCTCCGCTCCTTTTTCTTTACTTTTCTCCAGTCATTTTGGAAGAAGAAATGCTCTTTTACCAGCTGTCTTTTCTACTGTGTGCCCTTTTACCCCTCTTGTTACGACTATCTTGAAGCTTTTCTGGTACCTCATTCATTATTCCTTCCTTGTTTCCAATATCTTTCTCTTTCTAGTCTTTCCTGTGTTATACAAACCTTTATATCACAAATTATAATAATGAGAAGACCTTATCCCTTTTCTGTTCTTCAAAATAACATCTAATCTTGAGGGAGTGTAGTATAAGATTACAAAGTGAGTGGACATTCCTATCTACTCTCCCAGAAAGTAACATACGGAACAGCGAATACAGACAATCACAGACTGAGATCTCACAACTCCAGACAGAAATTGAGGAATCAGAAAATCGGAGTCAGTCCAGAAGCAAGAGAGAGAAGGAACGAGACAGAGAAGCTCAGATACTGACTGATCCCTCCCACTGACACCAGGAGCATGAACTTGTCACAGCTATTTTGGGACTAGACTGGGTAATACCTTAAGCAAAGGATGCTTATTTAGCTCTAGCAGGCTTTTTTTTTTCAGGCATCATAAATTGGACGTGGGAGTTCATGGGCCATGTAAAGAAGAGGGAAAGAGGGAAGACCGTAATATTATTGGAAGTACTAGAGAGGGAGAGAGAAGACTTTAACACGGTGTGCATACTAGAAGAAGAGAGGAAAGACCTTAACACTGTGTGGGTACTGTTGGACCTCAGGGCAGCCCCCAAGTAGCAGGCACGAGGGTCTGAAGTGCTTCAAGGGCAAAAAGTGAGGGAAATAGTCCAAACTGTCACACAAGAAGGAGGTGACACCAAGCAGAGCACTGCAAATAGTGGGTATGTCTAGTGCAGGGGTGCTAATGGTGGAAAGACTAAAAAGTAGTCCTCACTGATACCACAGTAAAGTTGATCCCCACTGTGCACACCAGCGGAGGTGTAGAGGGAAAAAAATATATACATATATATATAAAACGTATATATATATATGTGTCTCCACTGATGCACGTGTGTATTGAATTCTGGAGACATTCATTTCTCTTGACTTTTCCCACAACATTCAGAATAAAAGTTAAAGTGAAGATGAAAACAATGCCTCAAATTCAACAAAAACTAGTAAAAATCACAACATCGGAAGAGGAGCAATGCTTAAAGACAAAACACAAAGAAGAGAAAATCTCTCCTATGGAGGCCAGAATAATGCAAAGAATTGATAATTTTCAGGTGTGAAATATGTTTAAAGAGAACAAAAAAAATGCGCAAAAAACAAACTAGTGGAGATCAGGAAGAAAACAGGGAAATAAATCAGAGATTCAACAAGGAATTGGAAAACAGAGAGAGAGAGAGAGAACTACTGGAAGTGAATAATAAAACATGTGAATTAAAAAAAGCAAGAGAAACACTGAACAACAGAATTGAGAGAGCAAAAAATAGAATATACTAATCAGAAGACAAAATATCTCAACCTAGCAGGTCTTAATAAATGTAAGAGCAAAAAGAAATGCAAACTCGAAGAGAAACGTAAGTTTCAATTAAAAAATCTAACATTAGAATTATTGGTATCTTGGAGCACCACGATAATAATAAAGACATGGACACAATTTTCCAAGAGATAATTATACAAAATTTCCTGCTTTTGAGCAGAGAGCCAAGCCTGCAAATGTAAGGAACTACAAAAACCTGAATCAGAAGAGACATGAAAAGATCAACTCTGCACCATGTTGTAACAACAACAAAATTTTCATTATAAATTAGATGAAGATTTACAGAGCAAATTAGTTTCACATTAAACAATTATTACACATGTTGTGCTTTGACATTGGTTGCCAAACCAATGACATGTCAACACATTCCCTATCTCCAGATTTCCTGTCTCTTCCTGGCTTCCTGTTCATGGCTCTGGGCTGCTGTGCCAGTTCAGACTTTTTGTCTTATAGGCTTGTCTAATTTTTGCCTGAAGGGTGAACCTTAGGAGGAACTTCATTGGTGATCTGTAAGGGTGTTTTGGGGTCATACGTCCAAGACTTCTAGTTACTATTAGTCTCTTTCTTTTCTTTGTTTCTTCTTCTCTTTTTTTTTTTTTTTTAATTAAATTTTGTTCTACACTTTGCTCCATCTCTGTTCAGGACCTCCATTGTGATTCCTGTCAGGGCATTTGATGATGGTGGCCAGGCACCATCGATCTGTGCTCCACTTAGTCTGACAAAGGCTGTGATAGTTGTGGTCCTTTAGTCCTTTGTACAAATCTTTCCTTTGTATCTTTAGTTTTTTTCTTTTTGTCTTGCTCCAGATGGGGTGAGACCAGTGGGGTGTTTTAGATGGTTGCTTACAAGTTTTAAGACCCCAGATGCTGCTCATGGAAGTAAATTTTGAATGTAGAACTTTTTTTTTAATAAAATGTTATGTCAATTGAGCTACATGTTCCCAGAGTCCCTCGGTCCAATAACTTGGTTCCCCAGGGTTTAGATGTGTCTGTGGAGATTCCATGACCTTGCCTCGGACATGTTGTACTGGTTTCTTAACTATTGTGTACTGTCATACCCTTCATTGATGTTAGTGCTTACCTACTGTCTATTTAGTTTTTTCTCTCCTACCCCTCCCCTACATTGTAACCATCAAAGACTGTTTCTTTTTGTGTTTAAAGCGTTCCATGAGTTTTTATAATAGTGGTGCCATACAGTGTTTGTCCTTTTGTGACTGACTTATTTTACTCAGCATAATGACTTCCAGATTCATCCAGGTTGTGAGATGTTTCACAGATTCATCACTGTTCTTTATAATTGTATAGCACTCTACTGTGTGCATGCACCAGAGTTTATTTTATCCATTCATTTGTTGATGGGCACCAAGATCATTTCCATCCTTCTGCTATTGTAAATAGCACTGCAACAGACATGGGTGTTCATGTATCTATTTATGTGATGGCTCTTGTTTCTTTAGGATATATTCCTAGGAGTAGGATTGCTGAATTGTATGGTATTCCTATTTCTATCTTTCTAAGGAAGTGCCATATAATTTTCCAGAATGGTTGCACCATTTTTAATTCCTACCAGCAGTGCATAATAATTCCTATCTCCTCATCGCTTCTTTAATATTTAATATTTTCTTTCTTTTTTTTAAATAAATATATTATCAAAAAAGTACCACCACCACCAACAACCAACGATAACTCCAGGACCAGATGGCTGTACTGAAAAATCCTACCAAATATTAAAAGAAGAGTTGACACCAATCCTATGCAGTCTCTTTAGGAAAAAAATATAGAAGTATAAGGAATACTATTGAACTCCTTTAGTGAATCTGGTGTAATCCTGATAATGAAACCAGGCAAAAAGGTCACAGAAAACAGAAAGAGCTTGGAGAACTAGGAAAGAGTGGAAGAAGCTACTAGCAACCGCTGACATTTTCACCATTCCACCTGGAGAAATCCTTGGCCAGATACTAGAAGCTCATTAGATGCTTCTGGAAAAATGGAACAGATCAACTTTTTCCAATGTATCCTGCTAAATACAACTAAAAGCCCTAGATATTCTCTATAAATCAAACATAAGAAGACTAAGAGCTGAAGGAAGACCAATAAGGGACCTCAGAACTCGGGGAACCACACACTGGCTTAAAATGAACCATTTCAGCTGTGAGAAGGAAAATATCACCACTACCAAGAAAGAAGAGCCAAGAGTGGAAGAGTCATTTGGACTTGGGATCCCTGCTTTGAGAAGCTCCCGGAACCAGAAGATGGAGAAAAAAAGCTGAAGCACTGAAGGTGGTAAGAAGTGGTAGCACAGAAAATGTAGCAGCAGAGGAAGGAGGCTGGCAGAAGACCAGCAGGAGACAGCAGAGTGGCCTTCCTGGCCCAGGGAGCATCCAAGCTGAGTGCCTTTAGGCAGAAGGCTTTCTAGCAAGTAGGGTACCTACTGACACTTAGTGGAACTAGGTTTGCCAACCCACAAAGCTAGACCTGAATGCCTTATGCCTGAGGATTACTGAAAAAGTTTGGTGCCTCTAAGTACTTAACAGCAGAGCTAAAAAAGCTTTGCAACATTGCCTGAATGAGGCAGAGGCTGAGTTGAGGGGGTCAATGGCCAGAGAGTGACTTTTCTGCAGGATCAGCTAAGAAGAGGCTGTGTTGATTGAAGAAGATCTACTGAGCATTCCTTGACCTGAATAATAATCTGCTGTAGCCTGTTATTTCCCTAATAGACTCCATAATTGTGGGGGAGGAAAAAAGATCACAGAAAAAGTAAATTACATAGATTCAAATATTTTCAGTGAAATTCTAGCCAAGACCATCATATTTGAAGCAAAGAAGAATGGAAAGGAAAAAATATATATATATTACTGCCCAGGACTATTGGACCACATGGACCACAGAATCCACCAGAGGAGCCCAATTAGATGTTGCCCAGCTACCATCACTGACTGCTCTGGCAGAGATCACAAGGAGGGTCTCAAACAGCGTGGGAGAAAAACAGAACAAAATTCAAATTCACACACACACAGAACCAGATTTACTCAACTAACAGGGGCTAAAGGAGCACCCAGGAGTATGGTCCCCGGTAACCCTGCTGACTCAGAACTGAAGTCACTCCTGAAGTTCATGTTTCAGCCAAAGATTAGGCACATAGCCCAATGGAAAAAATAATTGAGAACTTAGAACCTAAACATCTGTGGACCACTGATTTTTGATGACAGTAACACATGTGAGGAACGTGCTTCTTAATCAACTCCAGTGACCAAATGAGTAACACCTGCCCAAGCAAAGACAAGAAGACAGAAAGGGACAAGAAAATTGAATGAATGGACAGAGAGTACTCAGAGTGGAAAGGGAAAGGGAAAGGGGGAGAGTGCTGCCACACTGTGGGAATTATATCAAATGTCACAAACAATTTGTGTATAAGTTTTTGAATGCAAAACTAATACGTGTTGTAAACTTTCTCCTAAAACACAATAATTTTTTTCTAAAAATCTAGCCAATGTGCTAAACCAGCATATCAAAATATCATATACCATGATCAAGTGGAATTCATATCATGATCATAAAGGTGGTTCAGTATCAGAAAATCAATAAAAGTAATCCGCCCTCTAAAAAAATCAAAAGAACCATGTATTTATGACAATTGATACAGTAAATCTTTTGATAAAATTCAACCCCCTTTGCTGATAAGAACTCTCAGAAAAATAGGAGTAAATGGAATTTCCTCACATAATTATTGGACTATATGAAAAAGCAGCCACCAATATCATATTCATTGAGGAAAGGCTAAGAACTTTCCCTCTGAAAACAGGAATGAGACAAGGACACCCATTATCATGGCTCTTATTTAACAATATACTGGAAGTTTTAGCCAGAGCAGTAAGAGAAAGAGAAATAAAAGGTATCCAAATTGGAAAAGAAGAAAGAAAATTATCACTATTTTCAGATGACATGTTCTTGTATATAGAAGACCTTAAATTACCACAAGAAAACTTTTTAGAACTAATAGAAGAATTTAGCAACACTGTAGGACACAGGATCAACACACAAAAATCAATTGGGATCACCTGTACTAAAAAGACTGAAAAAGCAACCAAGGAAATAATACCATTCACAATAGCCCCCAAATCAAGAACATTCATAAGGACTAGCCTAACCAAGAACATAAAAGACTTACTTATACAATGAGAATATAAAACACTGCAACAAGAGACTAAAAGAGATCTACAGTAAACAGAAAGACATCCCATGCTCATAGACAGGAAGGCTGAATAGAAAGGAAATGTCAATGCTACTTAAAGCAATCTACAGATTCAATGTAATCCTGATACAAATCCTAGTAACATTCTGTACTGAAATTGAAATGTTAATGACTAACTTCACATGGAAAGGAAAGAACACAGAAATGTCCAAAGCAATACTGAAGAAAAAGAATAAAGCAGGGGACCTTACATGCTCTGATAACAAAACATGTATTTACTACACAGTTAGTATAATCAAAACAGCCCGGTACTGGTTTAGTAACAGACACACAGACAGTGGAATAAAATTGAGATCTCAGAACACAAACAGCTATGGACAACTGATTTTTGATGAGGAGTCAGGCTCCATCCAGTGGGGGTAGAGACAGTCTCTTTAATAGATGGTGCAGGCAAAACTGAATAATGACCTGTAGAAAATTGGGGCAGGATTCACAACTTACACTAAACACAAAAACTAACTCAAAATAGATCAAAGACCTAAATATCAAACCTAAAATAATAAAATTCTTGGAAGAAAACAGAAAACTATGAGACCTAATCTGTGGAAAAGTGATAATAAGCATTACAACAAATACACAAATAGAAGAAGACAAAATAAACAGGATTGCATAATAATTATAGAGTCTTGCTCATCAATATTGTAAAAAGAGAACCTACAGATTGAGAAAATTCATTTGGAGAAGACACATCAGATAAAAATTTAAGCTGCAAAATTTGTTGAAAACTTCAACAATGCAAACAAAAAAGTCAACCAATCTGACTGTAAAACAGGCAAAGGATGAACAGAAACTTTACCAAAGAAGACATCCAAGCAGCCAACAAATACATGAAAAATGCCCACAAATCATTAGCTGTTAGAGATGTTCATCAAAACTACGACGAGACACCATCTCATTAGCACTAAAATGACAGTGATTAAAAAATGTATAGAACACAACAAATGTTGGCTAGGATGTAGAGAGATTGGAATCCTTACTCATCGCTGGCAGGACTGTAAATTGAAATGACTACGGAAAATCATTTGGCACTGTTTCAAAAAAACGAAGTAGAGCTACCCTGCACTGCCAGCAATCGCACTCCCGGGAATACACCCTAGAAATCTAAAACTACCGAGACAACAAAATATATGCACCCCTGTCTTCATTGTAGATTTATTCACAAAAGCAAAACAATTCAAATGACTGATACGCCACTCAACATCTAAATGTATACACAATTTATGAGACATACATGCAATAGAATATTACGAAAAACAATTATGAGTCTGGGAAAAATAACACGGATGTACCTAGCATAATACTAAGTGAAATAAGTCTCGCACATAATGATAATTATTTCATGATACCCCTTTCGTAAGAAGACTTGTAGAACAATAAGAGACTAATATTCATTGTTATTTACCAGGGAAAAGAATTGGGGTAAGTTAGCTTTAGAACTTAGAGACTTATTAATTATTGCATATCACACATATGATGGGATCTGTAGTTGCAGGTGTAGAAGAAGTATATACAGTACACTCCAATAAAAATGAGCATATGAGCACAAATAGAAAGATATGGTCACAATTAAAGGCAATGCTGGCATTCTATGAAAAATGTAACTAAAGTCAATGAAAAATTTATGTGGAAATTTGTTAACGTAATTTCAGGATGCACAATCTTGAAACAACAGTAATAAATAAAATACAGATATATAGATACATAAATATGTTTGGAAAAAGAGATGTGTAATTATGCATATATATGTACTTGAAGGCATAAATATGTAACTGCTGTTGTTGCTAGGTGCTATTGAGTCTGTTTCTACAGATAGTGGCCCTGTGCACAACAGAATGAAACACTGCCCAGTCCTGCACTATGCCTACGGTCGTTTTTATGCTTAAGTCCATTGTTGAAACAAGTATGTCAGTCCATCTCATTGAGGTTCTTCCTCATTTTTGCTGACTCTCCACTCTACCAAGCATGATGCCCTTCTTCAGGGACTGATCTCTCCTTGCAATGTGCTCAAAGTATGTAAGACGCAGTAGCACCATCTTTGCTGCCATGGAACACTCTAGTTGTACTTCTTCCAGAACAGATCTGTTTGTTCTTTTGGTGGTCCATGGCACATTCTACATTCTCCAACAGCAAAATTCAAAGGTATCAGTTCTTCTGTCTTCCTTATTCATTGTCCAGTTTTCACATGCATATGATGCAACTGAAAAGACCACGGGTTGGGTGAGGTACACCTTAGTCTTTAAGGTGACATCTTTACTTTTCAATATTTTAAAGAGGTCCTTTGCAGCAGATTTTTCCAATTCAGTGCATCTTTTTATTTCTTGATTTTTGCTTCCAGGGGCATTGATTGTGAACACAAGTAAAATAAAACCTTTGACAATCTCAATCCTTTCTTCCTTATTGATGATGTCACTCATAGGCTCAGTTTTGAGGATTTTTGTTTTCTTGATGTTGAGGTATTCTCCATACTGAAGGTTACAGTCTTTGATTTCATCAGGAAGTGTTTAAAATCCTCTTCATTTCCAGCAAACGGGGTCATATTATCTGCATAACACGGATTGTTAATGAGTCTTCCTCCAATTCTGATGTCTCATTCTTCTTCATATAATCCAGCCTCTTGGATTATTTGCTTGCCACACAAATTGAAAAGGTATGGTGAAAGGATACAACCCTGGTACACACCTTTCCTGACTTTAAGCCATGTAGTGTTTCCTTGTTCTGTTCTCATGACTACCTTTTGATCCACAGATTCCACAAGAGCACTATCAAGTCTTCTGGAATTTCCATTCTCCACAATGTTAACCATAATTTGTTATGATCCACACAGTCGAATGCCTTTGCATAGTCAGTGAAACATAGGTAAACATCCTTCTGGTATTTCTTGCTTTCAGCAAAGATCCATCTGACATCAGCAGTTATATCCCTGGTTCCATGTCCTCTTCTGAATTCAGCTTGAATTTCTGGAAGTTCCTTGTGTCAATATACTGCTGCAGTCACTTTTGAATGTTCTTGAGCAAAATTTTACTTGCATGTGATATTGAAGATATTGTTTGATAATTTCTGCATTCAGTTGGGTCACCTTTCTTGGGAAAAGGAGTAAATATGAATCTCTTCCAGTTTGTTGGCCAGGTAGCTGTCCTCCAAATTTCTTGTCATAGACAAGTGAACACCTCCAGTGCTGCATCCATTTGTTTTAACACCTTAGTTGATATTCCATAAATTCCTGCAGCCTTGTTTTTCACCAGTGCCTTCAATGTAGCTTCAACTTCTTCAGTACCATCAGTTCCTGATCACATGCTACATCTTCACACGGTTGAATGTTGACCAGTTGTTGTTGGTATAATGACTGTGTATTCTTTCCATCTTCTTTTGATACTTCCTGAGTTATTTAACATTTTCCCTGTAGAATCCTTTGTAATTGCAACTTGAGTCTTGAATACGTTCTTCAGTTCTTTCAGCTTGACAAATGTTGAGCATTGTCTTCCCTTTTGGTCTTCTATTTTCAGCTCTTTGCACTTGTCATTATAATACTTTGTCTTATCGATCCAACTCTTTTAAATCTCTGTAGTTCTTATTTTTCCCATTTTGCTCTATGTTTGAGGGAAAGTTTCAGAGTCTCTTCGGACATCCAATTTGGTCTTTTCTTTCTTGTCTTTCCAATGAGCTCTTGCTTTCTTCATGGATGATGTCTTCGATGTCATGCAACAACTGTTCTGGCCTTTGATCATTAGTGTTCAGTGTATCCAGTCTGAGAAGGTCTCTAAACTCAGCCGAGATATACCTAAGGCCATACTTTGGCTCTCATTGACTTGTTCGAATTTTCTTCAGTTTCAATTTGCATAGAAGCAATTGATGGTCTATGCCACAGTCAGCAACTGGCCTTGTTCAGACTGATGATATTGAGTTTCTCCATCATCTCTTTCCACAGACATAGTCAATTTGATACTTGTGTAGTCTGTCTGGTGAGGCCCATGTGTATGTTGTTTTTATTAGGTGCTGTTGAGTTGGTTTCAACTCATAGCAACTCTATGAACAACAGAACAAAACATTGCCTGGTCTTTCACCATGTCCACAATCTTTTTATGTTTAAGCCCATTGTTGTGGCCACTGTGTCAATCCATCTCTTCATGGATCTTCCTCTTTTTCACTGACAAGTGCATTCTACCAAGAATGATGTCCTTCTCCAGGGACTGATCCTTCTGGACAACATGTCCAACATATGTAAGATGCCGTCTTGTCATCTTTGCCTCCACAGAGCACTCTGGTTGTACTTCCTCCAGAACACATCTGTTTGTTCCTTTGGTGGCCCATTCAAAATTCTCCTCGAACACCTCAATTGAAAAGCATCAATACTCCTTCTGTCTTCTTTGTTCACTGCCCAGCTTTCACATGCATGTGATACAATTGAAAATGCTGTGATTTGGATCACGTGCTCCTTAATCTTCAAGGTGACATCTTCACTTTTCAAAACTTGAAAGAAGTTTTTGGCAGCAAACTTTCCCAAGCAACGTGTCTTTGGATTTCTTGACTGCTGTTTCCATGGGGGTTGACTGTAGACCCAAGTAAAATGCAATCCTTGAAAACCTCAATCCTGTCTCCATTTATCAGGATGCTGCTTCCTGGTCCAGTTGTGAGGATTTTTGTTTTCTTAATGGTGAGGTGCAATCCATACTGAAGGCTGTGGTCCTTGATCCTCATCAGTAAGTGTTTCACATCTTCACTTTCAGCAAGTAAGGCGGTGTCATCTGCATAACACACATTGTTAGTCTTCCTCTAATCCTGATGCCTCGTTCCGGTTTCTCAGATTATTTGCTTGGAAAACAGATTGAAAAGTTGTGGTGAAAGGACACCCTGACACACACCTTTCCTGACTTTAAACCATGCACTGTCCCTTTGCTCTGTTCACACGACACCTCTTGATCCATGTACAGAATCCTTAAGGGCACAATTAAATGGTCTGGAATTCCCATTCTCCATGGTGTTACTGTAATTTATCATGATCCACAGTCGAATGCCTTTGCATAGTCAATTAAACAGAAATAAACTTCTTTCTGGCATTCTCTGCTTTCAGCCAAGATCTGTCTGACATCAGCAATGATATCCCTTGTTCCTTGTCTTCTGAATCCAGCTTGAGTTTCTGGCAGTTCCTTGTCAATGTACATTGCAGTCACTTTTGAAAGATCTTGAGTAAAATTTTATTTGTGTGTGATATTAATGATGTTGTTAGCTAATTTCCATGTTTGGTTGCATCACCTTTCTTTGGAATGAGCATAAATAGGGCTCTCTTCCAGTCAGTTGGCCAGATAGCTGTTCTCCAAATTTATTGCCATGATAAGTGTGCACTTCCAGTGCTGCACCTGTTTGTTGAAATATCTCAGTTGATATTCCATCAGTTCCAGGAGTCTTGTTTCTTTGCCAATGCCTTCAATGCAGCTTTGGTTTCTTCCTTCAGTACCAGTTCCTGATCATGTTACCTCAGATGGCTGAACACTGACCAGTTCTTTCTGGTGTAATGACCCTGAGTATTCCTTCCATCTTTTTCGATGCTTCCTGAATTATTTAATATTTTCCCTGTAGAATCTGTCATTATTGCAACTTGAGGCTTGGATTTTTTTTTTTTTTTTTTTTCAGTTCTTTCAGCTTGAGAAATGCAGAACATATTTGTCTCTTCTGGTTGTCCACTTCCAGTTCTGTGCACACGTCATTATACTTTCTTTTGTCTTCTAGAACTGCTCTTTGAAATGTTCTGTTTAAATCTTCTGTTTTGTCATTCCTTTCTTTCGCTTTAACTGCTTGACGTCCAAGAGCAAGTTTCACAGTCTCTTCTGACATCCAATTTGGTCTTTTCCTTCTTTCATTCCTGTCTTTTTAATGACCTCTTGCTGTCTTCATGGATGATGTCTTTGATGTCATTCCAAAATTGGTCTGGTCTTTGGTCATTAGTGATCAACACATCAAACGTGTTCTTGACATGGCCTTTAAACTCAGGAGGGATATACTCAAGATCATACTTTGGCTCTAATAGACTTGTTCTAATTTTCTTCAGTGTCAATTTTAATTTGCATATGAACAGTTGATGGTCTGTGCCACAAATCAGCACCTGGTTTTGTTCTGACTGCTGATACAGAGATTTTCCACCATCTTTTTACACAGATGAAGTTGGTTTGATTCCTGTGTGTTCCATCTGGTGAGGTCCATGTGTACAGTCACTGTTTGCGTTGGTTAAAAAAAATTTTCAATGAAGAAGTCATTAGTCTTGCAAAATTCTATCATGCAATCTCCAGCATTATTTTTATCACCAAGGCCAGATTTTCCAACTACCAATCCTTTTTCTTTGTTTCTAGATTTTCTATTCCAGTCACTTATAATTGTCAATGCACCGTGATTACATATTTGATCAATTTCAGAACACAGAAACTGGTAAAAATCGTCAGTCTCTTTGTCTTTGGCCTTAGTGGTTGGTGCGTAGATTTGAATAATAGTCACAATAACTGGACTTCCTTGTCGGCTTATGTATATTATCCTATCACTGGTAGCATTGTACTTCAGAACAGATGTTGAAATGTTCTTTTTGATGATGAATACACCACCATTCCCCTTCAAGTTTTTGTTCCTAGCATGGTAGACCACATGATTGTCAGATTCAAAATAGCTGAAAGTGGTCCATCTCAGCTCACTAATGCCTAGGATAGCAATGTTTACATGTCCCATACTTGTCTGTCAGTGGAGGCTTGCTTGTTACTGTGATGCTGGAAGTTATGCCACTGTTATAGTGGTCTATAGGTACAGGCAGAATCACCTACGGTAGACAAGTTTCAGCTAAGATTCCAGATTAAGACAGACTAGGAAGAAGGACCTGCAGCCTACTTCTGAAAGGAGTTATCCAGGGAAAGCCTTAAGAATAGCAGCTGAACATTGTCAGATGTGGTGCCAAAAGATGAGCTTCCCCAGGTTGGAAGGCACTCAGAAAACAAGTGGGGAAGAGATGCCTCCTCAAAGTAGAGTCAACCTTAATGACGTGGATGGAGTAAAGCCTTTGGGATCTTTTTTCGCTGATGTAGCAGGACTCAAAGTGAGAAGAAATAGCTTCAAACATCCATTAATAATTGGGACATGCAATGTAGAAATGCATGTATATAATCACCATTTATGTTGGTGAAAAAAGCTATTTGAGGTGAGGAAATTGTTGGTCTTCCAAGATTCTGTCATTTGTTCTCCAGCATCATTTCTGTCACTAAGGCTGTATTTTCCAACTATTGATTCTTCTTTGTTTCCCACTTTTCCATTCTAATCACTAGTAATTATCAGTGTAGCCTGATTGCATGTTCAGTCAATTGCAGACTGCAGAAACTGGTAAAAATCTTCAATTCTGTCCTTAGTGGTTAGTGTGTAAATTTGAATAATATTCCTGTTAACTGGCCTTCCTTGTAGGTATGTGGATATTATCATATCACTGACAGCAGTGAACTTAAGGACAGATCTTTAAGTGTTCTTTTTGACAATTAATGCAATACCATCCCTCTTCAAGTTTTCACTCCTGGTGTAGTAGGCTGTACAATCATCTGATTAAAAATGGCCAATACTGGTCCATTAAAGTTCACTAATGCCTATAATATTGATGTTTACACATTCCATATCATTTTTTATGATTTTCAAATTTTCTAGACTCATACTTCTTACAGTACATGTTCTGATTATTCATGGATGTTTGCAGTTATGTCTTCTCATTTTGAGTCATGCCACATTAGCAAACGAAGATCCTGAAGACTTTACTCCACCCACATCATTAAGGTCAATTCTACTTTTAAGAGGCATCTCTTCTCTAGACTTCTTCTGAATGCCTTACAATCAAAAAGGAGGGGGCTCAGTTTTGGACACTAAGTTTGACAATGTTCCATTACTACTCATAAGGTTTTTATTGGTTAATACATTTCAGAAGTAGACTGTTACTTCTTAGTCTGTCTTAGTCTGGAAGCTCAGCTGAAAACCATCCACCATGGGTGACCCTGTTGGTATCTGAACACTGGTGGCATAGCTTTTAGTATCACAACGACACACAAGCCCCCACAGTATGACAAACTGACAGACAAGTGAGGTACGTAACTGTAGGCAAATGTATATACATGCTTATGTTTTCTAAATATATTTTCAAGCATCAAGTACATAAGAGACACAAATATGGACACTTCTCAGATGTAATCAAATACCTAAGAGGTTTGTTTCCCTGATTTGAGGGCTTAGGACCATAGTCTTGTAAGGCAACTCAATTAATTGGTATAATATAGTTCATGAAGACAATGTTCAACATTTAGTTGCATCTGAACTCTTCAAAGAAGTGCAAGCAGTGATCAATGACACAACTCCTGGTCTCTACACATTGGGAGCTAAAGAGACAAAAGAAAACCAAAGATTCAAAGAAGAAACTAACCTACAGAACCAGTAGTCTATACGAACAATGATGCCAGGTACTTTGAGGCCAGAAGAACTAGACAGCACTTATCTGTCTCTACTGACCGTTGCAACCAGAGATTCAGTAGAAGGTTTCAGATAGAACATGAAAATATAGAACAAATTCAAATTCCAAAAAAAAAAAAAAGAAAAGAAAAAGGACAGACTGACTGGACCAGTAGAAACTAGATGAACCCTCTAGACTGCTGCCCTGAGGTACTCTTTAAACTTGGAACTCAAATCACTCCCAGAGGTCGCCTTTCAGCCAAATGACAGATTAGGCCATGAAGTCAATAATATCACCTGTGTGCACTGTGGATTTCAAAGTAATTGTCTAGATAAAATCAAATAGTTAATATTTACTCTAGAACAAAGAGGAGAAGGCAATGGGGGACAGGAAAGCTGGATTAATGGGAACAGAACAACCAAAGCGGAAGTAATGAGAATGCTGATATATTGTGAAGAATATAACCAATGTCACTGAATACTGTATATAGAATTTGTTAAATGAGAAACTAATTTCCAGTGTAAACTTTCAACAAAGCATGATAAAATATTTCTTAAAATCCCAATCTTTATTTCTTTTATAATCTAAATTCTAACAAAGCTCTTTCTCAGAATCTGCTTTCTTACCATCAACTACTGACAGGTTCCCTTTAAATCTGGCCTTTGCTCTCTTTTCTTTGCAAAAATGACTAGCCTAGCATGTACTTCTTGTCAATAACACATTTCTCAAAATTCTTGGTATTTCCAATAGTTCGCATTTTTTATCATTGCCTCTTCTGAAATCTCTTCTTTCACTTGGTTTTTGTGACCTTGTAAGATCCTCTGGTTCACAGAGTATATTTCTGCCTTCTCACTTGTCTTCATTTGATCTTATTGCTCCACCCATAATTTACAGTAAGACATTGCATGTGGGTTTGTCTTCAGCCTGTTTTTAATGATCACTCTCTGAGGAACTCTTCTCCTGGAATACTTTATTAGTCACCTCTGTGCTGTTGATGACCACCGTTAGCCCTGACATCTCTCTTCATCCTCCCTGAGATAGCCGATGTGCCACACAAATTCAATATCCTGCAAGCATTCAAACACATCATGTTCATAATCAGACTCATAACCTTCCCTTTTTCCACATTTGATTTATATATATCTTCCCTAATCTCAAGAAACCTGATTGCTCTTACATATTCCCTGTCTGAGTAAATGGCATTCGCTAAACTATTACGTCTCCAAGTCATTTTTACTCCAGGTGCTTGGTCCCACATGCTAAATAAGTCAATGGGCTCTATGATTTCTACCTGTTACTGATCACATTTCATCAATTCTAAGACATACTTTTTTATATATGCTATTTCTGAAATTGCAGTACACCTTACAATGGTGTCTTACAATCACTGTGAGCCAGATGTAGATGTGCATGGTATTGTGTGTACATGTGAAAACTTCAAAAGCATCTGCACCAAAGCATAAGTGCACCAAATATATGTCACTGGCTTGTAAGAAATTCCAAGGGATAGTAGTGGGGTCGTTTTACCCCTAAAAATCAAAAGACTGTGGAGAAAGGAACAGGAAGTCGGCCACCTCTATATAAATGCCAGTTTTGTGTAAGCCCCTATTGCTAATCATGTTTTTGCTTTCTTTTTCTCAAGTGAAATCCTTAATAGAAATGCTGCAATATTATTACCATGGATGTCCCAGGGGATGAAACAGTGTGTAAAACGTTGACATCAATGGCTTTAAAGTGATTAAAAAAATAGACTCTGAATGTGAAAAGTTTTAGGATTAACTTGATTTGTGTAGTTTTTAATTTCTTGTCCTACATGGGCAAGAATAAAATTTGTATGTATCTCTGTCTACTTTATTTAAATAAGGATACAATACAATTTTCTTTATATAACAGTACATTTTGAAATAGTTTAATTACCAATGATGTCTTTCTTTGCATTGCATAAATATTGTTGAATTTTACAATGTAAGAAATAGTCTTCTTGTTGCTAAAGACTATTTCCCTCTATGGGTGGGAAACAATCCCCTCTTTTCCATTTGCTGCTCCTGTCCTATCCATGTGGTTGATATCTCTATTATAATCTTTTTATTTCTCTCCAATTCTTTTGCTACATTGCTCACCATTATCTTGATGATATAGGTGAAATCATGTCATTCATCTTTCTAGATCCATTGAATCATTCTTCATCTCCTGAAAAATAAGTTCAAAACACCTAAGCATAACAAGAATATCAGCATCCCTGGTCACCTAGCTCTTGAGGAGCATTCTTCTTTATCTCTGCCACATTCACCAACCCTCTAGTTCAAACACACGAAGCATCCTACTGTTTGGAGGGTATGTATTTTTCCTTCCTTATCTATGGTAAAATAACTTGGCTTTTGAAGCCACTATCCTGTTAATTTTTTCCCACCTCCCTTAGTTGTAATAAATTATTCACTGTTTTGTGATCATGAATATTTTAATAATTCAAATATATGACAGAATTTATTTCTTGTAATGCCTTTTCAGTTTTCTTCTCCCAAGTTTCACTAAATAGGTAGTTCAAGAAAAGAATGCTTGATAATCACTTTTGCATCCCAGCAGCATTTTCTACCATTTTTACAACTCCAAAACATGTGCCACTCTGAATTGTCAGTGACATTCCCTTTCCAGTTAGCTCTAAATCACTGGGTACCTGTTCTAGGCCATGAAATGGGACCTGAATTCATTCAACTATCCTTCCAATGGTGAGGCAAATATTTGAGATGATAACTAACTTCAAGATAATATCAAAGGAATAATTATACATTTTGTTATCAAGTGACAAAAGCACAAAAATGGAGCACTAAATATATGGGGAGTCCAGTTAGTTTCTTCTGTTGAACAGCCCCAATGAGCCATCTGTATCCTAAAAAGAAAGAATATTAAGAAGGGCAAGCTAAGTATTTCTTGCTCTTAAAGCTGTTTTAAATAAAATAACACTTCTTAGCAAAGTGTCACAAGGTGTAGACAAACACCTAGAAAAAGTAATGTATGCCACACACATCCTTGGCAACAGAAACAGAAACATTCTTACTGTTACAAGAAGAGCCAAATTTCAAAAGTACCCATTTGATCATCTCAAGTCTTACTCAATAAGCCTGGAGGTAAGAGAAACATTGCCAATGGTATCCTGTGATAACCGAACCTACCCTGTAGACCTACCAAATGGTAGACTTCGATGCATGTGCATTATAATTGTACGTGTGTGTAAGGGCAGCGGAATTGGTGTGATAGTTACGTGTGCATCAAATGTGTGTGTGTGTGTGTGTGTGTGTGTGTGTGTGTGTGTGAGAGAGAGAGAGAGAGAGAGATTATTTTCCTTCTAGATAAGCTGGAAATACATTCCCATCTCTTTTTACCCCAGAAACACGACATAGTGATGCATCACATCACCACTTCTCTGCAAGTTATAAAATTACTTCTAAAATCAGAGTTATCATTAAAGTACAGATTTGGAGACTTGTTTTTACCCATTCTCTCTTGTTTTTATTTTTTCTAAATTCTTCTTTGCTTTCTCATCATTTAGTATTTTTGCTATATGTCATGTGTTCTAGACCCTCCTTAAAAGCTGTACTCTGTTCTGTATCACATTCCTTAGATTTTGGTCCATGGATCTTTCAAGCATTGCCCTTCCCTCCCTCTTTTCTTTTTTGTCTTCACAATCTTCATATTTGACAAATTGATCTGTACTCACTTCTCCTTATTCCCTTTCCTCGTGATGTTCTTGTATTTTTTCTGTCCTTTTCTGCTGAATTTACCCCATCTACTCATATACAAATTCCTCATTCTACACACTTTCAAACCTGAAATTCCAGTGCTCTTGTGTACTTTCTGACTCATTGTGACCTGTAGGACAGAGCAGAATGATCTAAGGCCATAAATCTTTATGGAAGCAGACTACCACATCTTTCCCCCATAGAGCAGCTGGTGGATTTGAAGCACCAAAATTTTGATTAGCAGCTGAGCATAGTAACCACTGCATCACCAGGGATCCCCTATATGCCTCAAATTTAATCAGTTCTTTCCAATTTGACTCATAGTACGGATCCAAACAGAGTGAAAAATAACTTTCAGAAATATCATAAAAAGTGATTTCAATGTAATTATTTTGACATAACTTCAATCAGATGTATTGTAGAAAAAGTTGGTACTATCTAGTAAAATAAAGAATGTATATAACCAGTTATCAACTAATTTCATTCCTCACTTTCTTCTCTAGAGAAATATTGTCCACATGTCAATAGACATGCACAAGAACTTTCGCAATAAACCAAAGAAACTCGAAAAAAAACAAATCCATTGCCATCCAGTCACACAGGGCTTCCGAGGAGCACCTGAAGGATTCAAACTGATGACTTTTTGGTTAGTAGTTGAACTCTTAATCACTATGCCATCAGGGTTTTCCATTCACAATAGCTGTTTTAAGAACACATATCTCTATCAACAATAAATAAATAACAATATATACATAGGAGGGAATGCTATGGAGTTAGAAAAAATAAAAGAATTACAGCTACCATCAACAGTCTGATTGAATCTTTTAAGTGTAATTTTGAGCAAAATAATATTTTAGGAAATTGCATATGGTATAATTTAATTTATGTAATTTCAGAATCACATAAAACCAAACAACATACATTATCTAGAGTTGCATATACAAGTGGGTCAAGTTCTAAAGAAAAGTTTTGAGATGGTAAGAAATTTGAGAAAGTAAGGGATGTTTTTATTAGGAAGAAAGAGGAAGGAATTAAACCAAGGAAAGATACAAAAGAGAGATTTTTGAAGATAGTGGGAACGCTCCTTTTCCCAAACGGTGATTTCATGGATGTTTGTTGTTTTTACATCTGATATGAAGCTTATAAATATTTGAGTACTTCAAGGACACATACCAAAAAGAGATATCCAGTTGATAAAGGTATTTCTAGACTTAATACATGAGAAAAATACAAAGGATATGTAGTAGCTGTATATTAGCAAAGCATTCCAAAAGTTTTTTGTAATATTTTGGTGGATAAGAATGAAGAACATGAATGAGAAAAAACTGTACATTTGTGTGTAATACATAGTATACATTATATAATATATGCTATGAATACATAGTATATATAATGTAATATATACAATATAAAGATACACTATATGTGCATGGCTCATATATGTACCCACACATATTTCTTTTATTTATATATCTTTATATACACCTTTTACATAGAGGTACATTTTAAGAAACATACACATATATTTTATTATAACCACTAGTAGCAGTGCTTAAGCTTTCAGCTGCTAAGCAAAAGTTCGGTAGGTAGACTCTACCAACTTCTCCTTGGAAACCTTATGGGGCAGTTCTACTCTGTCCTATAGGATTGCTAACAGTAGGAATCAACTTGATGGCAAATGGCATATGTTTACACATGAATTATTATATATAATATTTATCATATATTATAATTATATAGTATAATATATTATATAATATATAATGTGATACATATGACAATAATATATAATGTTTTATATTACATAATAGCATGTAACACATAACAGCATACAACATATAATATAACATGTAATAAAAAAGCAAACCCAACTCACTGCTATCAAATTGGTTCTGACTCGTGACGACCCTAGGAGCCAGAGTAGAACTACCACATAGAGTTTCCAAGGAGTGCCTAGTGCATTTGAACCGCCAACCTTTTGGTTAGCAGATGTAGCACTTAACCTGCTATGCCACTAGGGTTTCCATAACATATAATATATAATTATAATTTATTAAAATTATAAAGACATGTAATATTATATAATAATAGTATATAGTATTCATATAATAATTTATGCATTTATATAATATATTATACCATATATTTATATAATAATTATATAATAATATACAATATACTATTAGATATAAGTTTGGTGAATACTTAATTGAACAGCTTCTTAGCATATGATGAAAAGTTATAAAACCTGGGGACTATGTAATCAGGAAAGTAATTTAGGAAGAACAAGACAGGCCAAGGATTCATGATACCTGTGGAAGCATATTTGAAGGATTCTTTATGTGGAAAGGATTATACATGTTTTGCGTGATTCCTTGGCAGGAGAACTTAGGCCTGACAGCGGAAATATAAGGCTTAAAACAATGACTTTAATATGAAAGAGAACACTTTTATATTACTTAGTCAGGGATATTTACAGAAGGAAAGGGCAACTTCAAGACAAAGTGTTGGGGATAGATGAACATGTGGCAAGGTGGGGGTGTGGGGATAAATACAGTAGAAAGAATTTGGTACTAGAAGCTTCTAAGGTCCTTTCTTAACAGAGGACACGTTGACGAATCAATGCAGAAGCTGTGAGTTTGTTTATTAGGAGGGAACAGATAAAGGCACTTCAGTCAAAATATATAAATGATAGGAGTTCCAGAAGCAGAAACAATGCGTTGAGAGAGTATAAAAAAAAAAAAGAAGAAGAAGAAGAAATAATAGAAGAAAATTTTCCTGAATTGAAGGAAAAAATTAAGCCTTGAAAAGGCTTGCCAAGTTTCAGTCAAGGAAAAAAAAGAGAGAGAAAAAAATAAAACAATCAGGCATATCCTACAAAATTCTTTATTTTTACCAATAAAGTGAAAAATCTTGTAAATTCATAGGCAAAATGACATGTTATCTACACAGAAAAAAATAAGCAAAAAAAAAAAACCCAAAAAACTAACAAGCATTGGAATTTTTAGCCACAACTCTGAGACAGATTACAGTGTAATATTGTCCTAAATTTAGAGACACGAAAGAGGACCACAACTCAGAAAATCTACTCTACAGAGATTTTTGAGTTGCTTTGTGAAGAAACATTTTAAATACATGTAAATATTCAATGATTGTAACATTGAAAGAAAGCACTTACAGCTCATCTAATGTCTGGTAGGATAAAAAAGGAAAATAAAGGGAGACAAAAATATTTTTAAAAGTTAATCTCATTTTCAATGGGAAGAAAACTAGAATGCTTTGGTAGAAACCAATACATTTTGGAAGGTACAGTTTTTATGTTATTTTTCAATTGGTAATCAGCATTTGATTTTGACATCAGTAAAATAACCGCTAGTGTGTTAAATAAAAAAGTGTATTTTTAACTTCACTAAAAGGAATTTTGCAGCAAAATGCAAAATCTATTATAAATGCAAAGTGAACTTGAGAAAAATTCATTTTTGTACATCTTGCAGAAATATACAGTTCTAACACCTAATAAACATGCAGACATAAAAATTGGCTAAAATTAATAACTTGATGAATTCTATATAGTGTGTTCATATGGTTTTATAAAATAAAAGAGAATATATATTTAGTGTGATTTCCAAGTTAAAAAAAAATTCAAATCTAGAAAGGATAAGATAATTTGTAGGAAACTATAAAATGTTTTTTTTAAAAAAGGATTACAGTAATAAAATATGGAACATCACAATGGAGTAGAAAAATGAAAAAAAAAACTGGGAGTTTTGAAATAAATGTTGAATTACAATTAGAAGTAAAAACTAGCACTGATGAAATTAAAATTTAATAGAAGAAAATACAAGTTTAAGACAGAGATATTTTGTAAATGGAAAGTTGAAATCAACAAAATCACTCAGAAAGCAGCATAAAGAGGTGAAGACAAAATATGTGACATAAATTTTAAGGCAAAACACACAAGTGGGTCATTACATGAGAATAAAACAAACAATTTTCTAGGAAGCCTAAAATAATCCTCAAATAGATAATGCAAATAGTGATGAACTTTTAAAGAAAACATTGTCAAACTCAAAATGTCATTGTGAAATATAACACATAGCTCTCATCATGCACTAGAATCAGCAGGAAAAATAAAATGGGATAACAATTTGAAATGATTAAAAAAAATGATTAAATGCATACCACAACCAGATTCCAGATTACATACATAATCGCTGTCTATGTCTATGTATATATCTGTATCTATCTATAAATCTTTACACTTAATTATAGATTTTACACAATATACATTTAAATATGTATTTGTATTTCAAGCACACAGAACACTTCCAAAAGTAGAAATAGAGATGGCGTTCTCAGTAACTGCCCGTATCACTAACACACAGACTACGTTTTCCTGGTCATAATTACATTAATTGTGAACTAAAACTGAGTGAACAACAAAAAATAAGGTAAAAAGTTGAACGCATTTAAAAGTCATAGTATCACCCTAAATAAGCAATAAATGAAAGAGTAGTCATAATGAAGGTTAGAAAGTAACCATACCCAAATGACAAAAACCGCATGCACACACACACACATACACACACACAGACAACTATATTGTAAAACTTTGGGATTCATCTAAAGAAATGCCAGGAGTACTTATAGCCTTGGAGTAAAGAGTGGAAAATGAACATAAAATATTTTCGCCTAAAGATTTAGAAAAAAGTAAAGCACAGTAAGTTCAAAGAAGGAAACAATAAAAATGAGTAGAAAATAATGATAATAAATAAAAATAATAATGGATAAACAAAATCAACAGCTGCTTCTTTGAAAAACTTATTAAAGCAGTCACATTGCCAGAAATATGATTCAAAACAGGAGGAATAAATAAATGATGTTGTGAATTCAAAAGACACAATTAATGCAAATAAGCGAGTGCTTTGTATGCTAACCAAAAGGTTGGCAGTTCAAATCCACCAGGAGCTCCTTGGAAACTCTATGAGGAAGTTCTACACTGACCTTTAGGGTCGCTATGAGTCGAACCTGACTCAACAGCAGTGAATATCAACCAACAAGGAGGCCTGGTGGTGCAGTGGTTAAGTGCTTGCCTGTTAACCAAAATGTGGATGATTTGAAGCCACCAGCTGCTTCTTGGCAGTCTGCTTCCATAAAGATTAGAATCTTGGAAACCCTTTGGGGGCAGTTCTGCTTTGTTACGGTCTCTGAGTCAGAATTGACCATGGTCAGCAAGTTTGTTTTTGGCTTGGAATCAACCAAAAAAGTTCTAAATAATTTTAGAGAATTTATTGAAAAGTTTGATACAATGTCCAAATCTTGAAAAAAATAAATTAGCAAAATCAACCTTTATTGTTGTAAAAATATGTATAACACATTGCTCAATTCAACATTTTTCATATGTCTAATTCAGTAACATCATAACATCACGTTGTAACCAGTCAACCAACAACAAGACCTATTTCTTGATAAAGAGAAAATCTGGCAAAAAGATAACTTGACACAGATGTCGTTTCAGGAGTTTACATTATACCTTTTTCCAATTTCTAGTCCCAGGGAGTTGTCCAGGTGCACTTTAACAATCTTTCAAATAATATTTCCAGTTTTAATTAATTATTTTGCAGTTGGAGAATGAAACATGTGGAACATTGTTACCTCCTTTTTTGAGCCTAGTTTAATGTTGACAACATCCAAACAAGATCACAGAATAAAATTTTATGATAATCTCAATTGTGAACATAACTACCAAATTCCTTAATGAAATAATTACAAATTATATCCAACAATATAAATAAATTTAGAGCCAAAACTAAGCAAAGAACAAACACAGTGCCTTGGAATGGATTCTGACTCAGAGACCATACAGGACAGAGTAGAACTGCCCAGTAGGGTTTCCAAGTCTGAAATCTTTATGGAAACAGATTTCCACATCTTTCTCTCTCAAAGCAGCTATCCTGTGTCCCAAATACCAGATCTTTCACTTAGGAGCAGTGCCAAGTGCTTCAACTACTGTGCCACCAGACCTCCTTAATTCAGGTCAGGTTGAGTTTATTCTAGAAATAAAATGATGGTGAAAACAACCTATGTGATCCAATACTACAACCCTTTCCTTGTTTCTTGCTGAAACACTTGGCTTGAGCAGTTTTATTAAAGTAATTCATTTTATTAACAGATAAAAGTAGAAACAATATGTTCATATTAATTCACTTAAATAGGCAGAGAAAAAGCATTCCATAAAATTCAACACTCATTCATTATAAATCCTCTAAGAAAAACTAGAAACAGAAGAAAATGTCCTTTATCAGATAAGGATCACTGTTACAAATCACAGTCACTATCATCTTAATAATGAAATATCAAATGCATTCTCTTTAAAGTTTGTAACATGAAAGATTCCTTTTTCTATTCATTTATTTATTTCTATAGTGCTCTGAAGTTTCTCCACAATGCCATAAAATAAGAAATAGACCAATACGTAAGGAAGAAGAAAAGTTTTGTAGCTCATATATAGAGAATGCAGTATCGGTCTTTACTATTCTAGGTTTCTGGTACGCAGTGTTACTTTTAAGTATTATACTACTATGAAAACCTGGTGGTGTAGTGGTTAAATGCTATGGTTGCTAACCAAAAGGTCAGCAGTTCAAATCTACCAGGTGCTCCTTGAAAACTCTATGGGGCAGTTCTGCTTTGAAGACGGCTTTCAGTCAGAGTCAACTCAACAGCACTGGGTTTAGTTTTCATTTATACTACTAACAGTTTCAGCATAGAATTGTTAAACATTTCATAAATTCAAAGTATAAATCATTTACCTACTGAAATGCTGTCTATAATTATATATGGCATTGAAATTTTGAATTAAATAAAGAAATATTTGTGATGGTTCTGACAATAACCATCTCCTTTAAAAATCTTTTGAAAGTTTACAAAAAGTTTCATGTAGTATTGGATCACACACGTTGTTCATCTGAACAGCTGCATCAGGTTTGGCTTCCCTTCTGCCTTGAGCTTGAGGTTGGGAAAACCTTGAAGATGTCCCCACCCTCCGGAGACTCTATTAGTCTCTGGAACTTGCTCCGTTTGTGCTTTTGGCTTTGGTTTGGGGATTTACAGACTTCTTCCTCTTTGCTGCCCTTCTCTCTCTCACTCGTTCTACAACACTTTTCTTGCATCTTGTTGAAGCACTTTGGTTTTGCCTTTAACTAACAAAGAGTTTAAGCCTTGGAGACACAAAATCCAGAATGACTTACAGACTCTTCCCGTTTTCCACTTATCTGTGTTTCCTTCCAAAGGAAAGTAGCAAAGCTGACAGATGAATTGAATCACTTGATGTCCTGAGGGGTAGAGGGTTAAATAGAAGTGGAAATAGATTAATACCTTGAAATACAACCCTAGCATACCAGATGCTGTCAGAACTCAGCATGTCACATGGACTCTATTAGTTCAAAGTAGTTTGGCCATCTTCCAACTGCTGATCTGATATCTATGTTTCTGTACCTGAAGGCTTTTCTGGAACCTTGGAGGGCCATGCTATTTGTGTACATGGAAGGCTAAAAATGTTGGACAATAACCTCCAGTCCAGCTAAACAGCCTTCAGTGATCCTCGGAGCATGTAATAAAATGCCTCTGGACACATGGCTCACCAGGGGGATAATTCTGAGACGTGAGCATTACATCAATTCCAAGTTTTCATTTATGGTTAAGATCCAGAATCTCACCTTGGTAGACAGACTAAATTTTGAGATGTCTGAGGTTGTATGTCAGTTTGACACGATCATGATTCTTAGTGGCCTGGCAGTTGTGTGTGGTCACTTCTATGGTAACATTTGGTATAATGTCATCACTTCCATGATGGGATCTGCTAAGGACAGCTAATCAATTGAAAGCGGGTTCCCTTGGGTAGGTGGCCTGTATCACCTCTATGGACATTCTAGCAAAGTTCGTTGGCTTTGCTCATTCTGGATCCTGAACCTGGCTCCTGTTCTTGGGACTTGGTACTTGAGATAGCAGCTTACTCAAGATTCTGATTTCTTATCTTGGGATTCATCTATCTTCTCAGCTTGTGGGAAAAAAGAGCCTTACTCTCAGACTTGTCTATCTTGGATTCTTCAGCCCCTGTGACTACGTGAATCAGAAGAAACCTCTGACCTGGCCTACAGACAAGAGACTTGAGATGTTCCAGCCTGTACAATGGTGTGAGGCATTTCCTTATTATAAATCTCCTCCATAAATACTTGGAGCCTTGATGGTATAGTGAGTTAGTGCTCAGCTGCTAACCAAAACCTTAACTGTTCAAACCCACCAGCTTCTCCTTGCAAACTCTGTGGGGCAGTTCTACTCTGTCACTGTCACTGTCACAGGGTCACTATGAGTTGAAACTCCCTTGATTATAGTGCCTAACAACAACTACATGTATATACTTATAAGGTTTGCAGGTTCAGCTTCTCTAGAGAACCCAGCCTAGGAGAAATATGCACATTTTATCTACTTTCGTTTTCAGTCTCACTTCCTTCTTCCTTATGAGTGTCATCAGTGTATTGCAAATAAACAATTTCAACTTGAATTCATAACTCAAGATCTGTTGCTTAAAGAATTCCAGCCAGCTCCAGTATATATATTTTTTGTCTATAGTTACATAGCTGATCAGTTAGTAATATGGTTAGGACTTGCAACTTCTGTTATTTCAGTAATCAGGTTCTTTTCATTCTATAGTACGAGTTCTCATCCATTCTTTTCTCTGTAATTGTTTTATTCATTGCAGACTTACTTGGCAAGCAATAATCTAGGTGCATTAGATACTATAATCTGAATATTGGCACCTGCACTCAAAGAACTAACATCTAGTAACTCCTATATACATGTAATTAACATTTAATGAGAAGTTCTTGTTCTAAGAAATATGAAATGATCACACTTTCCCATGTCACTTTCACTAAATGCAGCTATAAAATCTGGACAGATTGTATGGAGTAGTAACCTGAGGAGACTTGGCTAGCGGGAAAAATGGAATAAATGATCAGAATTAAAAGTGCTATTATGGACCAGCTTTGAGTTTACACATTTTTCCCACTTTCTGGTATACCTTGGCTCAGTTTCAATGCAGTATGAAATCTAGAAGTAGACATCAGTGCATATGAAGACTCCTCTAGGAGAAGCACTCTCAACTTTGACTTGCAGAAAATGAGTCTCTTGACAGTGACAGTATGTACCACAGTTGCCTTAAAATTCTGAAGGAAACTTATTCTCCAATCAGAAGCACTGTGATTCCAACATGATGAGACAACTCCATTTTGCATGTTTTTTCTGTCACCCTGCCACTTGGCTTTAAGCAGAGATCCAGATACACAAAATACCTGGCAGGGTGGCATATAAGAAATTTCAGATATCAGGTTGGAAACACAAGATGGGGAAAGCTAGGAAACCAGGACACTGGTGGAAAGCTCTAAGCTTAGGAAAATGATCCACAAAATATGAATTCAAAGATCACTTCCGAATTTGTATACATGCATGGATTTGTTACTAAATATCATACCGAAAACTTTGAGAACTGAACTAAGATTTAGACAACTCAGACTTGCCAGTGGGTGGTACACACATAAGACTGATCTGACTAGCACTGCAAGGTTTTCAAATGGAATTTATGCTGAAATCAAAACCTATGGTAAGCTGGACAGAACTTGCAGCCTGAGCCAAAACAGACATATTGCCTCCAAAAAAAAAAAAAAAAAATCAACGTTCTCCTTACAATTTAAATAAGAATGACTGTCTAGTAATGTAATATTCAAAATTTCCAGGATACAATACAGTATGTCTTGGCATACGTTATGTTTCTGGTAAAGGATTAGTATTCATAATATATAAAGATCACTTACAACTTAACAGTGGGACAAACAACACTATTAAAAATGGTCAAAATATTTCAATACACATTCATCCAAAGGAAGTAAAGGAATGGTCAATAAGCACATGAAAGATATACAGTATCATTAATTACTACAGAATGAGGTATCAAAAACAGTGAAATAATTCTTTATACTCACTAGGATGGCTAACATTATATTAATAATAAAAAGAAGATATAACAATTGTTAACAAGAATACCCTATTGTATTTTACTGGTGGGAATGTAAAATGATATAGTTTCTTGTGAATACAGTTTGATGGGCCCTAAAAATTTTAAACATGGAACTCTGCATTGCTGTCAAGTTAATTCCTATTCATAGCAACCTTATAGGAAAAGTTAAACTTCCCTATAAGGTTTACAAGGCTGTAATCTTTAAAGAAACAGACTTCTACATTTTTCTCCAGTGGAGGAGATGATAGATTCAAACCACTGAACTTTCAGTTACCAGCTGAGTGCTTAACTATTAGACAATCTTTTGTTAAATGAAGTTATCATATAATCCACTAAGTTCCCACTTAGACATCAATCCAAGGGCAAAAAAACAAACAAACAAAAAAAAAAACACTTTTAGCTTAAATTTTTCATGTGGTTTTTCATAGAAATATTATTTATAATGGTGCAAAAGAAAAACAATCTAAATATCCATCAGTTAATGAATGAGGATACACAGTAGATACACGAACAGAACAAACAAACCAAAAAAAAAAGGAAAACAAAACAAAAACTCATTAAAAAGAA
Source organism: Heterohyrax brucei (assembly GCA_028571685.1). NCBI lineage: Eukaryota > Metazoa > Chordata > Mammalia > Hyracoidea > Procaviidae > Heterohyrax > Heterohyrax brucei. The sequence goes on from CM053152.1 coordinate 48,158,663, forward strand.
AGAAAAGACCAAAATGAATATCAGAAAAGAGTCTAAAACTTGTTTGTGAATGTGTTGTTGTTGTTGCTAGGTGCCATCAAGTTGGTTCCAACTCATAGCAACCTTATGGTCGGATAATTAAGTCCATGTACTTAATTGTTGCAAGTTCTACATACCTCGCCACTGAACATCACTGTAGTCACCTTTGAAGTACTCGCCTTGGAAAGCTAGGCACTGATACCAGTACCTAGTTCACTCTTCAAAGCAATTTTGGAATTCTTTCTGGAAAGGCTATTATTCACAGTGGTTTGATAGCAAGTTCACAAACTTAGTTGCATAGTTGTCTGTGAGGGAGTTTTTATCTAGCAAACAAATAACTGTATTGGAACATCCTTCCAACTCACCTGATCTGGCCCTCAATGACTTTTTCTTTATCCAAAGCTAAATAAAATATTGAAAGGAATTCATTTTGATGACCTTCAAGATAATACAACATTCAAGGATAATACAAAGAGAGCCCTGATGGCCATTCCAGAAAAAGAGTTCCAAAATTGCTTTGGAGAGTGGACTAGGTGCCGGCATCAGTGCATAGATCACAATGAGAATACTTCGAAGGTGACCATAACGATACTCAGCAACGAGAAATATAGCATTTTTTCTAGGATGAGTTTGCAAACCTAATTGTCAGGCCCAGTACAACAGAGTAAAACATTGCCCACTCCTGCATCGGGCCCACAATGGTTTTCATGCTTAGTCCCATTGTTGCAGCCACTGTGTCAATTAATCCCCTTGAGGGTCTTCCTCTTTTTCACTGATGCTCCACTCTGTCAAGCATGATGTCCTTCTCCACGGACTGATCCTTCTTGGCAACATGTCTATAGTATGTAAGATGTAGTCTTACCATCCCTGGTTCTAAGGAGCACTCTGGTTGTCTTTCTTTCAGGATGCATCTGTTCATTCTTTTGGCAGGCCGTGGTATATTCAATATTCTTCTCCAACACTGCAATTCAAAGGTGTCAATTTTTCTTTCTGTCTCTCTTAATCATTATCCATCTTTTGCATGTATATGATACAACTGAAAATACCATGGCTTGGGTCAGTGTAAAGCAAATGGAAGAACTGATGAAGTAAAAGACCAGAATGTAAAATTTAAAAGTTTAGCTCAAGAAGACAAAATGTTATTATGAAATGGGCAAATATACGGAGCAAGAAAACCAAAAGAGATGGACACATTTGTCATTTCTCAATCATTTTTCAAGTTGAAAGAATGGAAGAAGAATTTGCAACTTGAGTTATGATACTGAAGGATTCTATGAATAAAATTTAAAGGCCTTGAATTACAGTGTCAGCAAAGAATATTGTACATACTGTGGACTTCCAGAAGAATGAACAAGTCTGGGAAGAAGAATGACAAGACTACTCCTTGGAAACGAAGACAGGGAGACTTCATTTTATGTGTTATGGACAGATTATCAAGGGGGAAGTCTTAGTCACCTGGTACCGCTCTAACAGAAAATACCATGAGTGGAAGGCTTTGTGAAGAGAAATTTTATTGTCACAACCTGGTAAGCCACAAATCCATTCATGAGTTGCAAGTCCATTCAATAAGAGACATTATCACAGCCTGGTAGGCTAAGTCCAAGTTCAAGGAGAGTATCTCAGCATAGGAATCTCAGGTCCAAAGAACATGCTCTGCTCCTGGTGCTGCTCTCTTAGTGGTATGAGGTTCCCATCTTCCTCTGCTCACTTCTCTCATTTATATCCAGCAAGCTTGTAGCTCAAGTCTCGCCTCACTAACACACGTGTAGTCCATTCGCCATCATCTGTGTCACAGAGGCAGGATTCACAACACATGGGAAGAATGACACCATATTGGGACTCATAGCTGGGTTAAATCAAGCATTTTGGGGGGGACACAATTCAATCCATGGCAAGGGACTAGGCCCTGGAGAAGGGCATCAGGTTTGGTGTGATGGTTAACCTTGTATGTCAGCTCAGCTGGACCATGACTCTCAGTGGTTGGATAATTGTATGATGGTATGATCACTTCTATGATGAGATTTTAAATCAACTGATCACCTATATGGTGGGGTCTGTTGTCAGCAGCTAAGCAGTTGAATGTTTATCTGTGTTTCATTGACTATGCAAAGGCATTTAACTGTGTGGATCATAACAAATTACAGCTAACATTGCATAAAATGGGAATTCCATAACTCTTAATTGTGCTCTTAAGGAATCTGTGTAGGGATCAAGAGGCAGTCATGCAAACAGAACAAGGGGACACCGCATGGTTTAAAGTCACAAAACATGTTCATCGGGTTGTATCTTTTCACGATACCTTTTTAATCTGTACACAGAGCAAATAATCCAAGAAGATAGATTATACAAAGAATAACAAGGTGTCAGGATTGGAGGACGACTCATTAATGACCTGCATTATGCAGACGACACCACCTTACTTGCTGGAAGTGAAGAAGATGTGAAACACTTACTGATGAAGATCAAGGACCACAGCCTTCAGTATAGATTTCACCTCAACATCAAGAAAACAAAAATCCTTATAACTGGACCAGTAAGCAACATCATCATAAATGGAGAAAAGATTGAGTTTGTCAAGGATTTCATTTAATTTGGGTCCACAATCAAAGCCCACAGAAGCAGAAGTCAAGAAATCAAAAGATGCATTTCACTGGGAAAACCTGCTGCAAAGGACGTCTTTAAAATATTGAAAATAAAGATGTCACCTTGAAGACTAAACTGTGCCTGAACCAAGCCATGGTATCTTCAGCTACATCATATGCATGTGAAAGCTGTACAATGAACAAGGAACAGAAGAAGAATTGATGCCTTTCAATTGTGGTGCTGGAGAAGAATGCTGAATGTACCATGGACTGCCAAAGAACAAACAGATCTGATCTGGAAGAAGTACAACCAGAGTGCTCCTTGGAAGCAAAAATGGCAAGACTGTGTTTTACATACATTGGCCATGTTGTCAAAAAGGATCAGTCCCTGGAGAAGGACATCACGCTTGGTAGAGTGGAGGGTCAGTGAAAAGGAGAAAGGCCCTTCATGAGATGAATTGAGACAGTAGCCGCAACAATGGGTTGAAACATAAATATGGCTGTGGACATGACTCAATATCAGGCAGTATTTTGTTCTGTTGTACATAAAGTTGCTATGAGTTGAAACAGACTTGACAGCACCAAACAACAACACAATCAGTTGAAAGGCAGTTTCCTTGAGTGTGTGGCCTGTACTGAATACAAAGGGATATTCTGGCAAAAACTGTGGGATTCTGCTCATTCTAGATCCTGCAGCTGGGTCCTGTTTATCTGACCTCTGGCTCTTGGGATGTGAGCTAGCAGCTTACCTGCAGTCTTACCTGTTGAATTTCAGTCATTGGAATTCATAGATCTTCATAGCCTGTGAACAAGATGCCTGCTCTCTGACTTGCCTATCTTGAGTTTACCAGTACCTGTGGCTGTGGATATCAAGAGAAGCCTCTATTGTGACCCAAGGACTTGGAATGTTTTAGCTTCTACAACTGTGGGAGTCATTTCCTTGACATAAATCTCTCTGTATAATGTATACTTACATACTTTATGGAAACCTTGATGGTACAGTGGTTATGTGCTATGGCTGCTAACCAAAAGGTTGGCAGTTTGAATGTCCCAGACACTCCTTGGAAGCTCTGTGGAGAAATTTTACTCTGTTCTATAGGATTGCTATCATTTGGAATGGCCTTGACTGCAATGGGTTTGGGTTTATATGCTTTGCTGGATTTGCTTCTCTAGAGAACTGACCTAAGACACTTGTAGTGCAGAGAACAAGCAAAAAAGAAAACCCTCAGTGGTATGTATTAGCACAGTGATTACAACAACGGGCTCAACGTAACAGTGATTGTGAGGATGAAGCAGGACTAGGCAGTGTTTTATTCTGTTGTACATGGGGTTGCTATGATGTAGACTCAAATCGATGACACCTAAAATCAGTGAGTAAAATGTTGAAAAACAGTGAGTAAAATATTGAATAATCCTCAAGAGAGGATGGGAAGACAACACAGAGTCACCGCCAAAAAGACTAGGTTAATGCTCAACATTTCAGGAGATAGTATGTGATCAAAACCAATGGTGTTAAAGGAAGAAGTTTAAGCCACGCTGAAAGCGTCGGTAGAAAACAAGGCTCCAGGAATTGAAGGAATACCAAGTGTGATATTTCAACAGCGGATGCAGCACTGGAGGCACATCCTTGTCTGTACCAAGAAAGGCATAAAACAGCTACCTGGCCATCTGACTGGAAAAGATCTGTATATTTATACCCATTCCAAAGAGACGTGATCCAGCAGATTAAGGAAATTATTGAAAAATACAATAAATATTTTTGAAGATACTACATAAGTGCTTGCACCAGTACATTTATAGGGAACTGCCAGAAATGCAAGCTAGATTCAGAATAGGGTACATAATGAGGCCACTGCAGATGTTAGATGGATCTTGAGTGGAAGCAGAGAACATCAGAAAGATGTTTATCTATATTTATTGACTATGCAAAGATATTTAACTGTGTGGATTGTAACAAATCATGGATGACATTGTGAAGGGCATCCTGCTTGGCAAAGTAGAGGGTCAGCAGAGAGAGGAAGTCCCTCAACAAGATGGACTGATGCAGTGGCTATATAAGGGGCTCAAACACAGCAAGTGTTGTGAGGGGGCTAAAAGACCCAGGAGTGTTTCATTCTGTCTTACACTGAGTCTCTGTGACTCAGAAGCAGCCTCTGGCCAATTTTTACCGAAATTAATATCTATGTCTCTTCCCTGGGGAAAGCTGGTGGGTTCAAACCATCTGTTTGGTTTTTTGTAACAGCACATGAGCATTGCACCAACAAGGCTCCTTTGTGATTGTAAACAGTCTGTAATCTTGACCTTTCATTTGCTAACAATAATCTTATTGACCTCATTTCCTCCACATAAAAACATAAATGAAAATAAATACTGTATTTAATGCCTTTAAGATTCCTTTTATAATTGACATGATAAGCTAATATGTGCAAAAAAAATCATGTTTTTCTCTCCACAGACAGCAGGCATAGTACGTTGAAATATATTCCGGACATAGCCTATACTCTCAGCTTGAAAGAATATTGTAAAACTAATTAATCTTTTCTTGTTAATGGTATGTTTTTATTTTTTTTCAATTAGTTACAGGCAGCCCCTGGGTTATGAACTAGCCTTGTTCATAACTATGTATGTAGCTAAATTCATAGGTAAGTCAAAACAGGAGCATGCAGTTCTTATTTAGCTTTAGTGCAAGAAAAGGCTTGAGCTTTTTCAGTGATTTAAAATCTGCACATTCAGTGAGTGAAAGTGATTGTGATAGAGAATTTGTTGTGAGTAAGGATTGGTTTAAACATTTCAAAGTGAGGGCAAATTTCCATAAGAGTAAAGGGCAAGTTAGAGTTTTCTGTAAGTTGACCATTCATAACACAAGGACTTGCTGTACTCCTATAAAAGTGTTTTGCAAAACAACTTTGTCAGCATTTGCAAAGATCATTTCTGCTTTTGTGTGGAAATTGTACATGTCTAAATTGTTTCCTGTGCCATGTTTGGGTTTTAATTTTTCTTTAATATACATCTCAGCTTCTAACTAAAACACACACATATACTCACACTCATATACATACTGTGTATATAGGAGGACATCAGACTGTAATCTTCTTTTTGTCAACACCATGTCCCTAGAATCCAAGAGAATATCTGCCTGGAGTAGACAATAAACACTTGTTGAATATATGAATCAACAAGCAGGTACAAAGCCACGGTTCCAGGAGTCCCTATTTTGCCTTTATTCCAGCATACACCAGTCTCTCTTCTTTGTTTCCTCCACTGCACTGAGAACCTGTATAGTGCGTGACATTTAATTCTGCTCTACTGAAACCTGTGTGTGTGTGAAAATCTAATTTTTCACAACAGAGTTGTAAATGATTTGAATCCAGAGAATTTGACACATCCCTGAAATGAGACCTCTTTCTCTTTCTCCTGCGCTTCTGATAGTCTTCACAGTTGTTATAAAACCCAACCTGCATGTATACACACAATGTTGTGCCTCACTGAAAGCTGATTCAGAGAGTGCTAGGTCAGTGCCCCAGTGATATAGCTGCACGGCACACAGGAAGATAGCCTTTCATTTTTTAATCTTATGCATGTACGCTTGGAACCAGTCTTGATCTTGATCCATGTAAATAAGCCTCCCATTGGAATTCTGTCTCAGCACCTGTGCTCCTTTTTAATTCTAGAGGACTCTGTTTGTCCATGTTTGGTGTTCTGTTTCTATATGCTAGGCACTGTGCATGACTGAACTCACAGTATCTGCTAGTAATCTTCCTTGAGCCTAGTTTCAAAGACCAAAGGCTTTCCGTATACTTGTCAGGATATCAGCAATTTATTCATGATACTTGCTTCCTCCAGTTTCCTACAGCTCAGAGCTCTCATTAATTCTCTGCTGCCCCTTTGTCTGTCTGGTCTGGGCGTTCCAGGACCTCATCCACCTGGCAGGTCACTGAAGTCCTAATTTTTACCCTCTTCTTGCATCTTCCACAGCTCCTAAGAGAGGACTAGATTCACAGTATTCCTAAATACAATACTTGTTGCTGAAGAATTATCATTTTAAACTTTGAACGTTCATCTTCTCTTTTTTTCTAATGTCTTGAAAAGTCTTCAAAAAGAAACACAAAAATCAGAGATCCTGTCTTCTTTAAGCAGTCCTGTTTTTCTGGGTCATTTTCAGGCCATATAGGGCCTGAAAACTAGGAATATGAATGACAAAAACCACACCATAGAAATGTGTTTAAGCAGGCTAGGGTGAAAGTTTTGTAACTCAAAATGATGTCTTCAAGTCCTGATGGAAAAAAAAAGAAAAAAAATTGCTCCCACCCTGAAGCAACAATTTTGTCTCCAACATAAAGAGTTCTGTGATTAGAACTGTCCTGATTTGCTGAAAATACTTTTTCAAAGGATTTTGGTGTGCATTGTATTTAAGCATTATTCATGTTAGCAGATAAATTAAAGTCCTCAAATCCTATTTAAGGCTGGGGGTGGGGAAATGAGAACAGGGGGATTTACCCACCGATGCTAAAGTAGAATACAGAGAGCATGACCTGCAGCTGTTCAGCTCTATCTTAACAAGAAAACAAACTTCCTAACCAGCCATTACCAAGCACCTTTCTCTTGGTTCCCATGGCAACACCTCTATCCTCTGGTGCCCACAGTGTCTCTAAGGTTTCCAACTAGTTGGATTCATTGGCACCTGCTCCCTTTGCCAGGTCTTGTCAAAACTTATTAGAATGAGAATCTTTTCTCCACTAGCACTAGTGAGAGAAGAGAGCAAACACATTAGTTCACCGAGATCTCTTTCAACTCTCAGGCAAACCAGCATCTTAGGCTTCCTGAGGACAAGGGTACTCGCCTGGGTTGATGGCATCCTACCCGCAGACACACTCGTGCTGACGTGAAGTGGAAGCGATGACCCAGCAGGGTGTGCCCCTCTGAAAGGCTGTCCTTTCCTGGAGCCTTTGTTCCATCCTATGATACCCAGGTTTCTGATGCTGTGCAAGGCAAGGAAAGAGTTAGCCCAAAGAGCAGGTGTTCTGGTCCTTCAGGTACCGTCGGCCAATGACAGCAAGCACTGATGATGTAATGCTGTTAACTCCTCCAGCTTGAGGGCTTGAGGGTGGGGATTTGTGGAGTTTGGATTTTCTCTGGCCTATATTGAACTAGATTTTTCTCTCCAGCCATTTACATCCTGTCACTTAAGTTTAGGCTTTCTCAGGAATGTGAGTGCTGCTTTTGAGACAAAATTCAGAGAAGAGCCAGACAAGCTGGATAAAACAGGGTGCGGCAGTAAACTTTTTGCCTGTTATCTGGTGTTGCAGTCTTGTGTAGCTTCTTGAGAGGGAGTTTCAAGTGATCCTTTTCCTCTCTTAACTCAGCTGACCCCAAACCTGGGCAGCCTAGATGACTCCTTGACACAAAGACTCCATCCTTTCAATTCAACCTAAAAATAACTACTGGAGTCTACAGTGCTAATTGAAGGTAGGTGATCCAGGAGTTTTAAGGACACTAATCAACTGGTTTTCCAGCTATTTACATGTTTTCCAAAGAGAGGAATTTCGGTGCTAAACCATTTGATTATTCATCCAAAGTAACACATATAATAAATGTTGGTAGAAAAATAAAATGATAGAATTAACTTTGTTGAACAGGGGAATTCAGGGAGACACAGAATTATACAGTACCTTGTCAAGTTAATGATTTGATTCCCCTTAGAATCTATGATTTTCAATATATGTTCAATATTGGTTCAGTGGTGATGAAAAGCAATCCTGATTTTCTATGACAAATAATGTATATCTCCTTTTATTGGTCTGTAACTTCTATACTGACTATCCTTTTATCTTTGTATCTGTGATCTCCCCAGACAATCACTTACAAAAGAAGATTACTTAACGGTGGAGAGCTTACTGAAGATTTCATTGGGAGAATAAGAAAAGATGTTTACATTGCATTTCACTCAATAATAAAACGAAATATTCTTTCTTGCCCAAGTTGCTTTTTGGAGGTGTGCCGCAACCAGGCCTGTTCTTCTTTCCTGAATTGTTTTTAGGGCTACAAACTTCCTAAGACAAGTCTACCCATTTCTTCCTTACTTGTGTGAAATAGCTATTTCTTTCTTTCTTCAAACTTACATTACCCTACCTACTAACTATATTTAAAAATGTGATAGTCCATTACGTACAAGATGAAAATTTTGTTTGCATTTATCTGACATGTAATCTGTCAGTAACAAGGACTTACCACTTTTACAGGAAAGCCAGGGCTTTTAAAAGCATTTTAAAAATTAAATTTAGGATAGTAAACTTATTTCTTGAGGGATAGTAGTGGGAAAAATTTATCTTTCCATACATGTAAGGAGCTGGGTGTAGACAGCTGAGTTAACCGGTAAGGCAGTTAACCAGTAAGTATCCCAAATCAGGGCTCAGCACATGGCATAACTAATCCAGACAGTAGGCTGGCTGACCCACACCACTAACTCGTCCTGTACAGTCCCTATGTTCTCGAGGACTCACACTTGGTTCTAAAGTTAGTATATGTATACTGTGGTGATTGAAGAGCCACACAAGCTGGTATGTGAACTTATCATGAGCTGTAGTAGTAATGATACCATCTGTTAGTAGGATATCTGACATGAATGAGGAGATCAATGGGGACTCCGGAGCAAAAAGGATTCCTGGAAAAATTTGGACCTTAACTGAATTTTGGAAATTGAAAACACTTTAACTTTGTGAAAATTTATTAGACTGAATGCTAATAATATACACATTTTTCTGTCAGTGTGTTTAATAAGTGTTGTTATTAGGTGTCATCAAGTTGGTTCCAACCATAGTGACCCTATGCACAAAAGAACAAAACACTATCTGGTCTTGCACCACCCTCATAAACATTGCTTTGATTAAGCCTATCTTTGCAGCCACCGTATCAATCCATCTCATTGAGGGTTTTCCTCTCCTCCACCAAGCACAGTGTCCTTCTTCAGGAACTGGTACCTCCTGATAGCATATCCAAAGTACTTGAGGCAAAATATCACCAGTCTCATACAAGAGGAACACTTTTACTGTATTTTTTACAAGACAAACTTGTTAGTTCTTCTGGCAGTGGGTGGTATAGTCAATACTGTTCACCAGCATCATAATTCAAAAGCATTAATTCTATTCAGCCTTCCTTATTCATTGTCCAGCTTTCACATATTTATAAGACAATTAAAAGTACTAACACATGTGTCAAGCACACCTGAATCCTCAAAGTTACATCTTTATCTTTTTTTTTTCCTTTACTGTTAAGATCTTTTGCAGCAGATTTTTCCAGTGCAGGAGGTCAGTTGATTTCTTGATCGCTGCTTCCGTTGGCATTGATCATTGACCCAAATAGAATGAAATCTTAGACAACTTCAATATTTTCTCCATTTATTATAATGTTGTTTATTGGCCCAATTGTGAATATTTTGGCTCTCTTTTTGTTAAAGTGTAATCTGTACCGAAGGCTATGCTTTTAATGTTTTTCAGTGTGTGCTTCAAGTCCTCTTTGCTTTCACCAAGCAAGGTTGTGTCATGTGTGTATTGCAGGTTGTTGGTGATACTTCCTCCAATCCTGGTTTGTGTCCGTCATATAATCCAAGTTTTAGGATTATTTGCTCAACATACAAATTGAATAAGTATGGTGAAAGGATTTAACCCTGATTCACACATTTCCTGACTTTAAACCATGTAGTAAGCCTTTGTTGACTGGCTTAGTCTATAAATACTTAGGAAATACTGCATGTATATATAGTTAAGCATTCAAACGATATACCTGCTAAAATATATCTATCACAATAAGCAACAGTCCCCTGCTCCATACTTTTCCAACTCAATTTCACTTCTATTGTAGTTATTTCTTCAGCTATTTTAAGTGGTATTTCCAAATAACAAATTCATTCTCCTGCACTCTAATTTTTAAAACTTATTTTTACTGTTTCTATTCCATAAGATGAATGTTTAGCTCTCATGTTACTACTATTATACATACGCACACACAGTTACAATTGCATTGCTTTTATGTGTCATTTTTCTTCCTTGAGTAAACAATTGCAGTGTTTTTCATTTTCTTTGTTTTGTCTTAATTATCATTAATCTATCCTTGAATTCTGTCAGGGATATAAAATGTTTTTTAATTCAGTCTTATCAAGATTAACTTGTCCTGTAAAACAACAGTGTCAGATTTTTCTTGGAGATGTCCCTTCTGGAACCCTGTGTTCATCTGCTGCTATATAAAATGGTCATTGCTTGGATAAGCTTCACAATTACCTTTCTGGGATCACTGTCATTATTACCCTAGGTATGTTATCTACATTTCTTCTGTTGCTAATTCCAGGTATCACTATGTTTTATGATTGATTTGTTTTATGGATACACTTTGTTTTCTGCTTATATGTTAGAGTCATGTTACAAATTTCTTTAAAGAATTATTGCTGGAATTTTTACTAGGATTACATTAAATATATAGATTAGTTGTGAAGAAACTGATATTTGATACTCTGGGACTTCCAAGGTACAAATACAGCATGTACCTGCGTTTCATTTAGGTCTTTTTATATTTTTTTCTCATCAGTATTTTACAGCTTTTATCATACAGTTCTTGTGCATATTTAATAATATTTCTTGTATGTCATGAAATTTTAGAACTAAAGTTAATAGAAGTGTTCAATTAATTTTAATCTTCAAGTGTTCATTTCCTGTATATGGATTAAATTGACATTGTTATGTTGACCTTGTATCCTGAGATCTTGCTCAACTCATTTAGATCTAGTAGCTTTCTAGAAAACTTTTTGTTTCTATAGGGATCTGAATAGAAATTTTTTTTTCTCAATAGACAATTTTCCTTTTCTCACTTTATTGCATGGGCTAAGATTTCCAGTAGAATGTTGACTAAGACTGTTAGAAATGATTAAGTCAGAACATTTTTGCCTTCTTTTGAATAGAATGGGAAAAAGGGTTAAGTAGCCTTTCTTTTTTAGATGCTGTTTATTATCTTTTAATTTGGGAAAATCATTTTGTTTGCTGGGTTTTTGCTCTTTTTTTCTTCCTAAAACTCAAAATAAATACTAGATTTCTGGTATTGATCATAAATTTTTATTTAATTCTCCTTTTAATACCTTTATGAGATACAGTTTATAAGCCATAGAATTCATTCATTAATTGTATGATTAAAAATACTTAGTAAATTTATGAACTTGAAAAACCGATATCACAATTCAATTTTAGGACATTTCTATCATGTCAAAAAGAAATTCCACATGCCATTAAGCCAATCTCCATTATAACCCCTAGAGTCAGGCAATTGTGAGCAGATATCCAGGTATTCCAGAACAGTTTGTGGGAAAGAAGGAAAAGAACAAACAAGAATTATCTTTTCACCACTGGATTGCCTTGGAATCATTATGAAAAATGAAATGATCACACATGCCAAGATTTATTTCTACACTCTCAATGTTATTCCATTGATCTACATGTCTACACTTATGTCACACTCCCACTAGTTGTTTTTGGTCCTTTGTATTTTTGTATATATTTTGTTATCTATTTGTCAATTTCTGCCAAAAAGCTCTTAGAATTTTCATGGGGATGGCACTATATCTATACATTTTCAGTTGTTTGTATTGGTGTACCTTGACAGTTAATACATCATTTCTATCTGCCTGCTTTTAAGTATTCTCCATATAATAACGTATGTTTATTCCAGTCTTTAAATGTCTCCCACAAATTTATTAAGCTGATTGGTAGCTCACAGTAAAGCATAATGAACCACAAAACTTTGGAAAGTTGACATCAACAGGGAGTTATAGGATTTGAATTTCCGCCTAAGAACAGATAGTGCAACTAACTAGCGAAACAAAAAGAAAAAATAACAAAACAGGAAACCTCATGGCTGAATTTTTTATTAGGAAACAAGGTTTATCCATATGCTCCAAATTAAGAGTCTATTGGGCCAAACCATCAACAGCTAAAAGATCCATACAATATCAAATTCTGTAAAGAAAGCAGCAGGGTAAAACAATAGAGAATTTGACAGACTTGATACTAGAACAACTTTGAAAGCTAACAGAAATTTCCTTGAAAGATTGTAAGGTCAGATCTGAAAACAGTAGATGAAAATCACAGGAATTGTGTTCATTCCAACAGTGGGTTAATGCAAATGGCCTGTGAGACATAAGAGACCTTGAACAGTCTAGGCCCTCTGGGATTTTGACAGGACTCCTTGTCAGTCAGGACCTCATACTGAGAAAGAGAGAGGGCAAGCAAACTGCTGAGAGTAACAGAAAAATTTGAGCAGTTTAGAAACTTACGGAGTGAAAGAAAGACGAGATTTAAAAAGTGGGGAAGGTGAACAGAGCTAGGATATGTTAAAAAAAAAAAAAGCCACGACATTTTTACTAACAATGCACTAAAACAATCCAAGAGAAACCAAACCCTCTGCCTTGGAGTCAATTCAAACTCATAGTTATTCTATATGACTGAATAAAATTGACTCATAGAGTTTCCAAGGGATGTCTGGTGAGTTAAAACTGTTGACTGTTTGGCTCTGAACCACTACACCACAATAGTTTCCAAACTAAGACAATAGAAAACAGAAATTTTAGCAGTTAAAATGCAATATATATGTTGCCGCTCACCAAAAGGGGATGCAGAACATTTTCTTAATAAAAATCTTACATATATATTTTTTCGTCATGTCTATGATATCGTTCATTCTTTTCTGCTCCAGGTGAATTGAGACCAACTCATGCTAGTCAGATGGCAACTTAATGAGCTTCTAAGACCCCAGAAACCACTCACCAAAGGGGGTTGTAGAACATTTTCTTAATAAAAAACTTAGTTACGCCAGTTGACCTAGATGTACCCTGAAACCATGGTTCTTACACCCCTGCCCCTGCTACTCTACCCTTTGAAATGTTGGGTTGAATTTAGGAAACCTCTTAGCTTTTGGTATAGTCTAGCAGTGTTAATCTCTCTCCTACTGTGTGCTGTCACTCTCTGCATCTAACCTAATTCCTATCTCTTATCTAATTTATGAATACTCCTCTTCCTCTGTCCCCTTCTTTATAATATCAAAGATTCTTTTCTTCTGTAAGTAAACCTCTTCTTGAGTTCTTGAAATAGTAGTCTCACACAATATTTGCCCTTTTGTGATTAATTTCCCTCAGCGTGTCTTTCAGATGACTCCATGTTATCAAATGTTCTCAAAATCATCATTGTTCCTTATCATTGCATAGTGTTCCTTTGTGTGAATATACCACAGTTTGCTTACCCACTCATCTGTTGGTGGCCATCTAGGTTGAGCCCATCTTTTTGCTATTGTGGACAGTGCTGCAGTAAACATTGGTGTGCATGTATCTATTCACGTGACAGCGCTTATTTCTTTAGGATATATTACAAGCTGGTTTTATGATATTTCTATTTCTAGCTTTTTAAGAAAGCACCAAAAGAACTTCCAGGGGGATTATACCATTTTACATTCCCACTGACAGTGTAGAAGAGCTCCAGTCTTTCCATAGCCTCTCCAACATTTATTATCTTATGTTTTTTGGATTAATGACAGCCTTTTCGGAGTGAAATGGTAGCTCATTGTAGCTATGATTTGGATTTCTGTAATGGCTAACGATTGTGAGCATTTCCTTATGTGTCTTTTAGCTGCCTGGATGTCTTCTTTGGTGAAGTGCCTGTTCATATCCTTTGCCCATTCTTTAGCTGAGTTATTTTTTTGTTAAAGTTTGAAAGTACTTTGTAGATTATGGAGATTAGACATCCATCAGCTTAGTGGCTGACATGTTTTTTCCCTAGTCTGTAGGTAATCTTTTTACTATCTTGGTGAAGACTTCGGATGAATGTGTTTGATTTTTAGGAGTTCTTCATTATCTATTTTCTTTTTTGATGTTTTCTCGTTGTTAGTACTATTTTGTAGTTTGTTTAAGCCTTGTATTAAGGCTCCTAGCATTGTGCATGCTTTTTCTTTCATGATCTTTGTTGTTTTGTGTTTCATATGCAGGTCTTTGACCAATTTTGATTTATTTTTTGTGAACTGTGTGAGATATGGGTCTTGGCTAATTGCTTTGGAGATAGATATCCAGTGATTCCAACACCTATTATAGAAGAGACTGTCTTTTTCCCAGCTCATGGACTGTAGGCCTTTGTCAAATACCAGCTGCTCATGGGTAGATGATATTGTATCTGGACTCTCTATTTTGTCCCAGTGATCTATGTATCTGTTTTTGTATTAGTACCAGGGTATTCGGGGAATGACAGAATACTTAGTAGTACTCTTAAGGAATCTGTATGTGGATCAAGAGGCAGTTATGAGAACAAAACAAGGGGACACTGCATGTTTTAAAGTCCTGGAAGATGTGCGTCAGGGTTGTAGCCTTTCACTATACTTTTTCAATCTGTGTGCCAAGAAAATAATCCAAGAAGCTGGATTGCACAAAGAAGAACAAGGCATCAGGATTGGAGGACAACTCATTAATGACCTGCGTTATGCATACGACACCACGTAACTTGCTGGAAGTGAAGAAGGTTTGAAACACTTACTGATGAAGATAACAGACCACAGCCTTCAGTATGGATTGCACCTCAACATCAAAAAAGCAAAAATCCTCACAACTGGACCAATGGGCAACATCACCATAAATGGAGAAAGGATTGAGGTTGTCAAGGATTTCATTTTATTTGGGTCAACCATGAATACCCATGGAAGCAGCAGTCAAGAAATCAAAAGACGCATTATACTGGGAAAATCTGTTGCAAAAGATCTCTTTAAAGTATTGAAAAGTAAAAACATCATCTTAAAGACTAAACTGTGCCTGAACCAAGCCATGGTATCTTCAGTTGTATCGTATACATATGAAAGCTGGACGATGAACATAGAAGAAGAATTGATGCCTTTCAATTGTGGTGCTGGATAAGAATGTTGAATGTACCGTGGACTGCCAAAAGAACAACCAGCTCTGTTCTGGAATAAGTATACCCAGATTACTCCTTGGAAGCAAAGATGGCAAGACTATGTTCTACATACTTCGGACATGTTGTTAGAAAAGATCAGTCGCTGGAGAAGGACATCATGCTTGGTAGAGTGGAGAGTCAGCAAAAGAAGAAAAACTCTCAATGAGATGCATAGACATAGTGTCTGCCACAATGGGCCTAAGCATGAGAACAATTGTGGATGTGGCACAAGACCTGGCAGTGTTTTGTTCTGTTGTGCATAAGGTCTCTATGAGTTGGAAGTGACTTGACAGAACCTAACAACAACAAGAGCATCAGGCTGTTTTGACTACCATGGTAGTGTAATAGGGTCTAAAATCAGACAGCTTGAGTCCTCCCGCTTTGTTCTTCTTCAATAATGCTTTGCTTATCCAGGGATCCTTCACTTTCCATATGAAGTTGGTGATTTGTTTTTCTACCTCATTAAAAAATGCCACTGGAATTGGTTTGGGAACTGCACTGTATCTATAGAGTACTTTGGGTAGAACAGAGCTTATTACAGCCTCAGTAGGTAGCATTATCGTCACTTTCCCATGCATCCTCTCCAGGAAACTTCTACATTATCTAGTCACCATTTCTAAATGTGTCTTGTGCCTCTTTATTCCCTCACCTTTGTTCAGGACATGCCTGCTCTTGGATTCTGTTTAAATGTTTCTATGATATCTCTGAGGGACACTTTTTACCCCTGGACCTTTAACGCTGTTTTGGTGATATGATTCTTTAGTACTCTGTGTCTACAGTTCTTCAGATCATGAAGTATATGTCTATTGAAACACTTCCCCTAAATTTTCCGTCAGTAGTAGCTCTCCTTTCTAATCACTCTTGGTAGCTATTACCATTCTTTTTGACTTCTAATTATTTTAAATCTGTTAGTTTTTATTTATATAACCTGTCTACATTTTAAACCCTCCTGCTTAGCAGGGCATTCTCCTAGTCTCCTTCTGCAGTAGAGACACTGACCCTGCTACTAGGTAAGATCAGAATTGCTCTGATGTTTTAGATCCCAGACCTTCACTCTTCTCAGAAACCTTACTGTTGATTATTCCTCACTCACTTATTAAATTATATCCTGTCAAACTGAGAACATCAAAGACACAAGGAAAAATGATACTGGGGGACGGATGGACCCATATAATCATGGGGAAGAAAGATTTCAACATTATCTGTCACCACCATTCTCTATTATAAGGTTGAGAACATTTTTGTGGACACAGGCTTTAGATGATCAGATGTCTATGTTTCTCATTTTCACATTTTTCCTTCTTTTCTAACTAACTGTCATCATACCTCTTGTTTTATACAAATATACCTACAGCTTCAGCTTCAGCCCATATAATTAACAGCAAAATCATCAAAAAAGATCATTCATTTATCTATGAAATCTAGAATTAGAACATCTCTCTCTCTCTCTCTCTCTCTCTCTCTCTCTCTCTCTCTGTGTGTGTGTGTGTGTGTGTGTGTGAGGTTCCAGGGATTACGGTCCTGGTGTACTTGGGATGAATGAGAAAGAGAACATTTTCAGGAACAAACACTGAGGTTGTAGTAGAACAAAATCTCCACAAGAGCCTCCCTCTCTAGTGTCTCCCACTTCAGTAAGGGCTTGAGAAGTTGCAATTTATAGAATAGTACATATTGCAATTATGGAGCTTGGAGAATCTTTGTGAAATCCTTTGTCTTTCAGTCAGACCCAGGATGATGCACTCTCTGGCTTCCAAGCTGCAGAGAATATTATACATTCTACAAAATATCCCAAAGTTTTTCTAACACAGGGGTGTAGCATAACAGTTTCTTGATTGGGGACTTTCTGCTCTGGTTTTTATAACATTGTGCATTTTCTCCACAAAACTCACTTCTCCAAGAATTCTTACTAAAGCCCTTCTCTTTTTCTGTCACCTTCTGGAACACATATGTCCAGTCTCCTTAATCATTATGCTTAATATAGGAGAATTAACTAGGCCTGTATAGCAGCTCTTGATTATAGGTTAGTTTACATTATCTCTCGTAGATTTGTTTCCAGTAAGATGGCATAATCTCCTAGGGTTGGGTCCTGACATTTTCCACTGAGTTTTCAACATGACATAAGGTGATCTGGTACCAGGAGTCACACTAACACAAGAACTATGCTTACACAGCATCTTATACAACAAATTTACATAAGTCAGTTTTCCAGATAGCTGAAGATCAGTTTTAAGCTGCCCCTATATTTCAAGGAACCCTAGTGTCCTCTGTGTAAAGGAAAGCTTAACCTGTTCCTATCTCCTGCCTTTCCACTCCCCTGTCTCTGTAGGTGTGCCCACCATCATGGTAGTTAAGAGCTCTGCTGTTAATCAAAAGACTGGCAGTTTGAATTTATCAGCAGCTCCTTGGAAAGACTATGGGGCAGGTTTACTCTGTCCTGTAGGGTCATTATGAGTCAGAATAGACTCGGTGGCAATGGGTTTGTGTTTCTTTCTTTCTCTTTGCTCTCTTTTTCTCTCTCTAGGCTCTTCTTACGGAATTACAGAAGACCTTATCACCTAAACAGGGAACAAAGAAAGAGTGCAAATTGCAAGACAAGTGAGTAGTGCTAACCTTGGTAGAAGAGAAGGTAGGAGAAATGCTATAAGAAGATAGGAGGGGTTGAGAAAAAACTGAAGTGCCAAGAAAGAAACATGACATTTTGTAAAATGCTGAGTTGGTTGAACAGAGAGTGAGATGTGGTGTGTCAAATGTGAGGGACACTCACCTCTGTCAGAGGAGTGTCACTTCAAGGAATGCAGAATTGGATTCAGCATTAGCTTCTCCAGCAGAGTTGCAAACGGTCTTCCATCAGTTAGGAAGTGACATTAAAAAAAAAAAAAAAAAAAATAGCCACCACAAGTTGTCGCTTCTCAGACTGTGAAATCATAGGTGTGTTTCTGCTAATAGGGTAGGGTAGAAAGAGGAGTTCTTGAAAGTTGGAAGGCTTCTACAGGAGATGACATGTTTTAAACTGACATTTTTTAATGTTCTAACAAATATTTTTGCAAGTATTTTAAAAGCGTCTGTTAACTAAATGCAATGCTTTAAATAAAGGAAGCGGTCCATAATTTCTTAAATTGCTTTAGCTATGTTATGAATAACATCAATTTTTTCTTGATGACTCGAGGTTATTGTTATCAAGTCACTTGTTGACTTGTGCTATCTATAATGCAGCTGTACCCTTAGAGTCTCTGCTGCGGTTTGAGCTGCTGTGTTTTCAGGTACTAACTAAATGGTCCTTGTTGGAGTGCTTTAGTTTCTTCACATGTCTTGCTGAAAAGTGCTCACTTCTTTGTTTTCGTTGGTTCTTCTAGTAGCTGTTCTTAATCTCTATGTGTTTTAAAATGTAATCATTAGAGTTGTTAAGAATTGTTTGTAAAATATAAACTCATAGAGTATGATTTTTTATAAGAAGTTTTTTTCATCTGTGAGTTATGATTCACTAACATATTGGGAAATCAATTTATTTATCAGGGCTCAATATTCTTATTGAAGTAAATAAGTGAAACAAAATACAAAATATTATATAATTGAAATATAACAGAAAATATAACTATTCTCCAAATGTGGCATGTGTAAATGTTTTATAAGTTGTATATTTGTATAAAGGTAGAAAATGCAAACCATGATTTATAATTTGAGAGTGGAAAGTGATTGAGTGAATTTTCAGGTGTTGAATTTTTTATATTTACATATATCTTTGCTTATGACTTATTCCTTACAATGTCTTGATTTCTATGGACATATTTAAGGGACAATAATAATTTATGAGTCAGATCCAACTTGATGGCACTTGGCTGGCTGGCTATGCAGAGCCCTTAGCTATTGACTTTAATATCATTAGAAGTTCCCTGTGATACTGTCAGTCTCTACAGATTAGGCACTTTTAAGAAATGACCTTTACTGACGAGCTGAAAACCAGTACAAAGGTAACATTCTCCGAAGGTGTTGATGAATACAGAGTCCTTCCCTGTGGCTGAAAGTTTCAGCAGTGGGAGCCATTTAGAGAATGAGTGGAAGGAGATGAGATTCTTCCTTTTCTGGGCAGCATTGTGGGTAGAAAGGTGAGCCAGGACATGCTTTCATTTTGGAAGATGGCTATGTTTTGATGTGCTAGGAGCTGCAGAGGAGGTTCAGAAGAGCAGAGGCTGTACTCCTAGGTGTGAAGCCACACTGTTACAGAAAAGTGGAACTGGGATCTTAAAGAGTGTTTTTTTTGTGTTTGGTCCAGTTTACCAAGGATGGAGAGTCATTGGCAGTGGCCCTAGTCTAAACAGAAGTAACTAGAAAGCTTTACTACAACTCTCTTAGATGTTATTTTAGTCTAGGTAGTCTAAAGAAGCAAAACCAGTGAGGCATATAAATACATATACAGAGAGATTTACTCAAACAAACAACTCACGCTATTGTAGATATGGTAAAACCTCAAGTCTGTGGATCAGGATCCAGTCCTGTCACAATTCAGGCAGCTGCAGAAGTTGGCTAACTCCAGATCAACAGATCAGGGGGAAGGAATCTTGCATGCACAGTGTGAAGAATGATGAATGCTAAAATTGTCAAGTAAGCTGCTAGCTCAAGGCCAAAGACTAGCAGTCAGAGGACAAGAATTAGCTCCTGGAGCCAGAACAAGCCAAAAGCCTTGATAAGGTGAGCGGGAAGGAAGTAGTCAGTAGAGAGTGGAAAGAAGGCTGAGGGAGCAGTGAGCTAACATGGTCCTCACTCAACCTGTACCCCTCAACAGATACCATCACAAATGTGATCACGTATCAAATTTCAACAGGAGTGTTATCGTATGGTCCTATTGCCAAAACACTGAGAATCATGGTTCACCCAATTTGATACACAATCTTAACCACCACAGGTATTGTTATGATGGAAAAAAAAATGGTTAGACAAGACATAGGTTAAAAGTAAGAGCAGAAAACTGCAGCTTTGCAGATAAACTAGATGATTCACCATTTATTAAATAAAATGTTATTGATGAGTCCCTTGGTTTCATTATTTCCCTGACCCTCTGAAATGTGGTGTGCACCCTTCTGTGGCTCACCTTCTGTTACTTTTTTAAGTTTCTTTGTTCTCATCTTTGCTTCTTGTTGTTTATTTTAAAATTAAACAGACAACTAAAACAAAAAACAGGCAGACTATTATTATTTATTGACTGAATAACTCAAATTCTTTTGATGCCAATATTTAAAAATCAGTGGGTTGAGTGTTTTGAAGGATACAAACGTAGATACGAGCCTTTTGATCTAGAAGTTCACCGTGTGCGGTGAGGGCACTGAGGAAGGAAGAGGAGGGGGTGCAGCTCTCTAGATTCCCCTTGGTACATGTCTGAGGCTGAGTTTTCTAGAGAAGAAAAGCCAGTAAAGCATATAAATATACATATATAGACATACAGATACACAGAGAGAGTGAGAGTGCTATATAAAGGAAACAGCACAAGCAGTTGTAAAGACTGAAACATCTGAAGTCCTGGATCAGAATACAAGCCTCACACCACCACAGAAGCTGGTGAACCCAAGGTCAGCAGATCAGAGAGCAGAGTTCTTACAGGCTGTGAAGGTAGGTGAATCCCAAGATGCCAGGCAAGGCTGCAAGGTTTCTCCTGATTCATTTAACTGCAGGGGCTGACAAACCCAGGGTCACAGGTCAAGCAATGAGACTCTCAAAAGCAGGTTATGAAGACTGGTGAATTCCAGGATCAAAAGGTAAGCTGCTAGCTCAAGTACCAAGAACTAGATTTGAAAATACAAGAGAGAGGCAGCTGGTGGACCCACAATAAGTCAAAAACTTTGGCAAAGTGAGCAGGAAAGAAGCAGACAGTGGAAGGTAGAGAGATGAGGGCTTAGGGGATGGTGACCCGCAAGACACAATACCTCACCAGTGCCACTCAGTACATTCCATCATGGGGTTGACCAAAACATTATACAACTGAAAAACACTGAGTTCCATGGTCCAGCCAACTTGACACAGTTTCAGCTGCTACAATACAGACAGGAGCAAACCACAAGCCATAAATGTGTTTCTTTTTCAGAACACAAGCTAGACCAAGGGTATTCTTTTTCTTATTTTTATTTTATCTGCTAGGTGTCAGCCTTTCTAATATTAAGATACAGAAAAATCTATTTAGTGTATACCAAATATAGCTTGATTGTCAAAGGCCACACAGTGGCCATTTTTTTTACACCCACATCTTACGATTTCTCATTGTAAACTTACCTGTAATATGTATGGATGTTCAATAAACTGGAAGCCATAGTTTCCTCCATGAATAAAACAAGACCTCAAGAAGATTTTCCCAGACACTCAGCCACCATTAGAATTATTCAAAGAATGAAAAGTTCTCCTGAAAGCAATTCCCAGTAGCTCATTTGCTATGTAAACAAATCATGTGTCCTGAAGGTATGGTTGGAGTATATAAAATATTAAAATGTTGATACCTGATAGATTCTAGGAAGAAATCTAAATGTACAGGCAAACATTTCCTGGAACAGTGAGAGACCTTTATGGTTCAAAGAGTCTTACATTAAAAAATAAGACAAGGCAAAATAAATTAGCCCAGAAGATACTGCAGGCGTGAGTTTTATAACCGTTATCACCATGGCTGTGGTGCTGGGTACAGTTTTCCTCTTTGGAGTTGTAGGAAACAAGGATTCATTCTACCATCAACTCACAACCAGATGAATCTATTTTTTAATCATGAAAGAAAATTAAACAAACAAAAAAAGGAGGTAAGGGAAGAAGATAGATGGACAGTTAAGTAAACTGATAGAGGTGAGAGATAATCGCACGTTATTATCATGTTTGTAAGTTCTTTTAATATTCATGATAAACTTTCAAGTTAGCTTCCGGGTTTATCCCTAAAGAGAAACAGCTATGAGCACTCCAGGTAGTTCCAGGCCTTGTCCACGTCCCCCTGTAGGTGGTTCATCCTGATTGGTACGCGTGGCAGCAGGCTACCCTGGAGACTGGCTAGGCATGCCCTGTGCCAGAGATCCAGGCAGTGAGTGGATTCAGGTTGGATCTTGAAGCAGAGGCTGAAAAATAAAGAGTAACTTTCTGCTTCTTAAGTGAGGGAATCTGAAAAGTGTTAAACAGGTTGTGGGGGTCCCGACAAGTCATGTCTCATCTAGAGAGGGACATCTATACAGGTATCCAGGTACCACA
Organism: Heterohyrax brucei; assembly: GCA_028571685.1. Classification (NCBI taxonomy): domain Eukaryota; kingdom Metazoa; phylum Chordata; class Mammalia; order Hyracoidea; family Procaviidae; genus Heterohyrax; species Heterohyrax brucei. Next base: position 48,181,431 of record CM053152.1, read on the forward strand.
TGGACAACTGTGGCAGGAGGCCTGGCTGCAGTAACCATGATGAGGTTATGGGTGGACTGAAACCCACCAGGTATATGAGACCCAGGAAGTCACAGTGTTAATTCCAGGTTCTCTCCCATGACTATGCTGAGCACTCTAATATTTGAATATTATCTCACTCTATTTTGTGTTTGACAACAAATTGTGAGACAGTCACTATTTTTTAATCATTATAATCAATGATAAGGCAATTGTGGCTCAGAGAAGTTCAGTAACTTGCCCAACATCAATCATAAAAGGACAGTCAAGGTTTGAACTTAGATTCTCTGACTCCAGAGAGAGGTATCTTTAACCACAGCTTATACAAGTGAAAGCATCCAACTCACCCTTTCATTCAGTAGAGCAGTATCTGAGGATCTTCTAAGTGTCAAGCATTGTGCCAGATGCTAAATATTAGGTGCTTACTAAATATTGTCTTCCTAGATGAGTGAATGAATGGATATGTTGGTATCTTAACCAATGTATATATCAGAATGCTGATTTGAAGAGATCACATTTCAATTAAACTGTTTTGCTGGTGGTAATAGTATAAGATCCTACCACCGTGGGCAGAAATAATCTCTCCCAGAGGGATAGCAATGTCTTCACTGTCCACTCTCCTGATGAAAGTCCTATTCGGAGTGAGGAGATCAGGGTTCGTGATACACATTACCAGAGGGAAAGCAGAATTCCTTCTTTCCATACAGCCTCCTTGCAGTTAGGTCTGGACTTGGCAGCAGTGATGCTCAGCATACTCCAAGCAGTGTGGGTAGTTCTTCTGGACACAAAGAGGAGAATCCTATAGGTGGATCTGAAACGATCCTTAATATTCAAACTAAAAAAAGAAAAAAAAAAGAAATCCATTACCATTGAGTTGACTTAAATTCATAGCAACGCTAGGCAAGAGAGTACAACTGCCCTACACGGTTTCCGGGTTGGTGGAGTTTTGGTTTGGAGTTGATGGCTTAACCACTAGGACACTACAGTTCCACCCTTAACATTGCTTGCCCTTTAAATTATTTTTGTTTCCTGACTTATATTGTGTTATTATTGAACATTCACTAAACTGTTAAGGAAGGTAACATTCTAGAGGTGGCTCTGTTGAAGGTGGGACAATTTATATCGAGGACCTGGGAAGCCCACAAAGCCCCTCCTAGGCAGGAGAGTTTTCAATGTTTCCTTAATTCTCAGTAGAGTGGAAATTTCATGGCGAAGAAGTCAGTGTCATAACAGCTTTATGAGTATTCATGAGTAAAGGAAGATGGAAAATTGCTTCCAAGCACATGTGAACAGCGCCTAGGAAGACTCACAGCTTTAACTGGTGGACTTGTAGTCAGCAGCAGGGAGCTAGAGGATAAAAGGTTTGAGTGGAATTCATTTCATGCAAATATATTCAAATTGTGTTGGCATTTGCTGATGAGTTGACAACAGTGTGTTGGCAAACACAATGCCAGATTGTGCTGGTTGCTGACTGTGTGCCCATGGTAAAATAAATAGAACTGGGCCCTGGCGTCTAGGGGACTGGTGCCCCAGGTCTAGCTGCCCCCAGGGAGTGGCTCAATTAGTTCACTGGGTGCTCATCTCTTTCTTTGCGTCCAGGGCTGACGGTGCACACCTGCGTGGACGTGTGTCTGGTAGAAGCCAAAACCTTACATTCAGCTCCCTTTCCTGCATCTGCTAAACCTCAGACCTTTCTCTCCCACTAAAAAAGCACACACAGGAATCCAAAGAAAGTGTCAAACTATTAAAAATACAATCTTAATTCTTTCTAATTTATATGTAAAAGAGGTGCCCACAAATTATAAGTAAATGTGACCCACTGACAATGACACTGAAAAAGCTGATCTAGTTGGATCCGACTCGATGGCATTTGGCTTGGCAAGATGTTTTCTTACCCTGTTAATCAACTTCCTCAGTATTTTTGGAGTTTGGGTGGCACAGTGGCTAAGAGCTTGACGGATAACCAAAAATTTGACAGCTGAAAACTACTAGCTGCTCCTTGGAAATCCTATGTGACAATTCTACTTGATGGCAACGGGTTTGGACTTTCTGGCTCACTTTTTTTCAGACCATTCAATATGGAAATTTTTTCAAAGGGTAAAAGATAAGAAGCAAGAAAAATAAGTGAGAAGTTGAGCAAAATGTCTTAAGTCACTTGAAGACTACAGCTGTGCTGTATACTCAGTATCGTGGGGAGATTCCATCTGAAAGAAGAGCCTGCTAGCAGAACTTGCATCTTCTCTGCTCAAGATGTCGTTCAAACACCTTGAAAATCCCTCTAACAGAGACAGCAGGAGCATAAGCATCTTCTAAGTTTCTCTGAAGTTTGGTAGATGCCATGGAGGGGATCAGTCCTTTGAATGATGTGGCTTTTAGTGTGGAGCCATGATATAAAATCAAAACAAAACAAAAGCAAAAAACTTCCATCCAAGTCTATACTCTTAGCTTCTGTCTGAAGTCTGTGGGTGGTGCACATGGTTAAGGTATTCAAATACTAACTGAAAGGGAAGTTGGCAGTTTGTGCACACCCCAGGTGCCTTAGAAGAAAGGCATGGTGATCCTCTTCCAAAAAATCTGCCACTGAAAACTCTATGGAGCACAGTTCTACTCTGACACATGGAGTTGTTGTGAGTCAAAATCTACTACATGGGAACTGGTAGCATCTGTTTAAACTAAGACACAGGCCAGCATCTTCATTCTCAGTCCAGATTTCTCTTTAATGTGAAATAGTGTGAGTGGATTCATGATCACAAGATGAGCAGTGGCAGTGATATGATAAAACACTCCTTTAATGTTTTCTCTTTTTGTTTTCATTTCATTCTCTCAACACTCTAGAAAGTAGCTAGTAGTATTAATCCAGAAAGAAAAAAAATGGTGTTTTTCAGGGATTAACTCACTGTTTAATGGATGACAAACCAGGAATAAAGACAAAGACTTCAACAAACAATTCTAGTTTCCTCTTCAGTCTCCAGTGTCTCCTTGTTCTGTCACGGCCTTGAGAATAAATGGACACGTAAAGCTGTTTCACTTCTCTGAAGCTCACCACCTGCATACAGGCTCCCTAGAGTGGGGTGTCTCAGACTGAATTCATGCTTTTTGGTGGGGTCAGGAGATTTTCAGTGGGTAAGTGTGACTTTGACTTCTGACAAGCACCAGCATCGCTTGATCAGCACGTAATTCTTAGGGAAAAATCATTTGGCTGAGCTAAATGGAAAAGCATCAGGCACAGACAGATTAAATTTTCCTTTAAATAAACAAGGCCTTTCAAAAAGGCAAGAAAAATATTTGGAGCAAAACATGCCAGGCATGAAAATTTCAGATGAAATATCCACCCATCCTGAGCAAGAACAAGAAACATTCTACAGTTCCTGAGCAGCTAGAATCACTTCTCTGACAAACCAGTATGAATGCAGTTTGTGCTTACAGACAAAGGCACAGCACCCTGTTTCCAAATCCTGCTTTGCTCCAGTCTCACAGACTATCTTCTGTCCCTAGTTATTCAATGAGTTGGCTAATATCTGATATACTCGAAATTTGTGTAGTCATCAGCTTGACCATGAAGATGACAAAGAAAGTCTTTAAAGATACCAGCAGGTTCTCCATATTAGATGCAATGGCTGTGTTTTAGTCCCATCATTTTCTGTTATAAAATAGTGTTTGGTTTGCTTTTTGAAGCTTCTAAAAATTCTTTATAAGGTTATCTTGCTCATCTCATTCACTGTTTTTCTGTTTCCATTGTGGACTCATTTCCTTTTCCCCCAATCTTGTTATTTTTTTCTCTATTTTTTATCTCAGAGACACAAGTTGACAAGACAGGAAACTTTCTTATTTCATTTTTACTCATCACATTCAGTAAATCACCAAGTCCAAAGAATTTTACATGTTTATCAAATGCATATACTCAGTAGATATCTGTTAAGAATATGATATGCATTAGTCACAGTTCTGTATATTAGGGACACTGGAGTTAAAGGGTGATGCTTTCTTGAAACTTCCTTCTAGCAGGAGAATGAAATGATAAATAAACAAGACAATTTTATGAAGAAATATCTTACAAAGATGAAAAATAATGTACCATGGTATAAGGTGACTTAGTGGTCATAAAAGTTGTCTTTTACAGGGTGATATTTAAGCCAAGGCTTGAATGATATAAGGAAGCCAGCTACACAAATATTTGAAGTAAGAGCATTCAAGACTGCTGACAAAGCAAGTTCAAAGGCCCTGGGGTGAGGACAATCCAGCTATGTATGAAAGAGTAAAAGGACCTTGGATTGTAGATAATGGGAAAAGAGTTTCGATGCCTAATGGCCAAAAAACAAAGAGGAAAGGGCCCAGTGAGTTCTGATTCACTGTAAATTCATTAAGAAGCCATTGGAAAGGTTTACATAGAATACTGACACAAATCTGAACTACATTTTAAGAGAAATGAGAATATGCCATAGAGACGGTGAAGGCTTCAGTTAGATGATATTAGTGGAGGCATATTCTCTAAATATTATGGAGATATAGTTGATATGAAGCACTGATTGTGCAGTGGTTAAGCATTCAGCTACTAACTGAAAGGTCAACAGTTTGAACATAACCAACTGCTCCATGGAAAAATGCTGCAGCAGTCTACTTCCATAAAGATTACAGCCTCGGAAACCCTACAAGGCAGTTCCACTCCGTCATATAGGGCATCTATGATAACAACAGGTTTGCTGACACACGCACACACACACACACTGTTAATATAACTTCATGGTGAATTGAACATGGAATATGAGGCAAATAGAGAGATCAGAGATAAGGCCTGCATTTCTAATCTGAATAACAGGTGGGCAGTTATGCCATTTACTCCCACTGACCTAGCATCATCTTTCACTTAAGATCTCTGCCACTAGTAACTTGCTTGTCTTCCAAGCTCCAAACTTAACCTTTTAAAATCCATCATCCATGTGTTGATTCATACAGAGAATAGTATGATCTCATCATTCTGTTTCTCTCACATCTGAGTGATCCCACATCAGCAGGAGAGAGCCTCTAACCCAATCAGTCTCAATACTTCTCTCCACTAACTGTGCCCTTCCCACAAGATGCTTGATGACTAAGTTCTAGCTGGTACACAAACTCACCACCCACTGCTGTTGACTTTATTTAACTCACAGCAATGCTATAGCATAGAGTGGAATGGCCCCATAGGGTTTCTGTTGTTGTTGCTGTTAGGTGCTGTCAAGGTGGTTCTGACTCACAGTGACCCTATGCACGACAGAATGAAACACTGCCTGGTCTTGGTGTCACGTCCACAGTCATTTTAATACTTATACCCATGGTTGCAGCCACTGTGTCAATCCATCTTTTTGGGAGTCTTCATCTTCTTTGCTCACTCTACCAACTATGACGTCCTTCTCCAGGAACTGATCCCTCCTGACAACACGTCCAAAATATGTAAGATACAGTCTCGCCATCTTTGCTTCCAAGGAGCACTCTGGTTGTACTTCTTCCAGAACAGATTTTTTTTTGTTCTTTTGGCAGTCCGTGGTATGTTCAGTGTTCACCAACACCATAATTCAAAGACATCAATTCTTTTCCTGTCTTCCTTATTCATTGTCAGGCTTTCACATGCATACGATGTGATTAAAAATAACATGGCATGAGTTAGGTGAATTGTAGTCTTCAAGGTGACATCTTTACTTCTCAATACTTTCTAAAGATCCTTTGCAGAAGACTTTCCCAATGCAATGTGTCTTTTGATTTCTTGCCTGCTTCTTCCGTAATCATTGATTGTGGACCCAAGTAAATTGAAGTCCTTGGCAACCTCAATCCTTTCTCCAGTTATGATGATGTTGCTTACTGGTCCAGTTTTGAGGATTTTTGTTTTCTTGATGTTGAGGTGAAATCTGTACTAAAGATTGTGATCAGTGATCTTTATCAGTGTTTCAAATACTCTTCAATTCCAGCTAGTAAGGTGCCATCATCTATGAAACACAGGTTGTAAATGAGTCATACTCCAATCCTGATGCCTCGTTCTTCTTCATATAGTCCAACTTCTCAGATCACTTGCTTGGCGAACAGATTGAAAAGGTATGGTGAAGGGACACAACCCTGACACACACCTTTCGTAACTGTAAACCATGCACTGTCCCCTTGTTCTGTTTACATGACTGGCTCTTGATCCATGTACAAATTCCTTAAAAGCACAATTAAGTGTTCTTGACTTCCCATTCCCCACAATGGTAGCCATAATTTATTATGATCCATATAGTCAAATGCCTTTGCATAGTTAATGAAACACAGGTTAATACATTCCTGGAATCCTCTCCTTTCAGCCAAGATCCATCTGACATCAGCAGTGATATCCCTGGTTCCGTGGCCTCTTCTGAATCCTTGAATATTTGGCAGTTTCTTGTAAATCTACTGTTTCAGTCTCTTTTGAACGATCTTGAACAAAATTCACTTGCATGTAATATTGATGATATTGTTTGCTAATTTCTACACATGGTTGGATCACCTTTCTTTGGAATGGGTATAAACATGGATCTCTTCCAGTAAGTTGGCCAGGTAACTGTCCTCCAAATTTGTTGACATAGACAAATGAGTTCTTTCAGCACTGCATCTGTTTCTTGAAATATCTCAGTTGGTATCCCATCATTTCCTGGAGCCTTATTTTTAGCCAATGCCTTCAATACAGCTTCAACTTCTTCCTTCAGTACCATAGGATTCTGATCACATGCTGTCTCTTCAAATGGCTGAACATTGACCATTTCATTCTGGTATAATGACTCCATGTATTTCTCCCATCTTCATTTGATGCTCCCTGAGTTGTTTAATATTTTCCACGTAAAAACCTTCACTATTGCAATACAAGCGTTGAATTTTTTCTTCAATTATTTCAGCTTGAGAAATGCAGAACATATTCTTCCTTTTTGGTTTTCTGTTTCCAACTCTGTGCACGTATCATTATACTTTGTCTTCTTGAGCTGCTCATTGAAATCTTCTGTTCAGTTATTTTACTTTGTTATTCCTTCCTTTCACTTTGGCTGTTTGACGTTTGAGAGCAAGTTTCAGAGTCTCTCCTGGCATCCAATTTGGTCTTTTCTTTTTCTTGTATGTTTTATTGATCTCTTGTTGTCTTCGTGGATGATTCCTCTGATGTCATTCCATAGTTGGTCTGGTATTTGGTCATCAGTGTTTAACACAACAAATGCATTCTTGAGGTGGTCTCTAAACTCAGATGGGATGTATGTAAGGTCATGCTTTGGCTCTCATGGACTTGTTCTAATTTTCTTCATTTTCTACTTCAACTTGGATATGAGCAGTTGACGGTATGTGCCAAAGTCAGCACCTGGTTTTCTACTGACTGCTGATATGCAGCCTTTCCATTGTCTTTTTCCTCAGATGTAATGAATTTGATTCCTGTGTATCCCATCTGGTGAGGTCCGTGTGCATAGTCACTGTTGATATTGGTGAAAAACTGTATTTTCATTGAAGAAGTCATTGGTCTTACAAAATTCTGTCATGCAATCTCCTACATCATTCTATCACCAACGTCATATTTTACAACTACCAATCCTTCTTCTTTGTTTCCAGCTTTTTCTAGGGCTGCAAATCCTTAAGCTCCTGAAGAACCTCTTGTGGTTTTGAACTACTGAACTTTCTGTTAACATTCAAGTGCTGACTGATAGAACATTATTATTTTACAAATCTCTAAAATGGAATGCCAAGAGCGCAGGCTTGGACAGTGGTTTCTCTTGAAGAGCAGTGAAAGACTGAATCATTCCTATACATCTACCCAGAAGGAAAACTCACAGCACTGGCCTCATTAGCACCTGCTCTACAGGTCTGCTGCCAGGAAACATCATTTTTATACACAAAGCTGGAGCTCAATGAAAATAGGAATTAGAAGGATAGTTCCACAACAGACAGCCCAGTTTCTTCCTGCACTTTAGCTCAGTAGGCCCATTATATAGATAGTCAGCTTGCTCATGCAACTGTCCAGGCAATAGGTGGGAGCCAGGAAGCAAGACAGGTTCAGGATGGGGTTAGGGTTCAACAGTGCAGCAGTCTAATTTCAAAAGAAAGGTGAATACTTCATCAGCAGGGAGGAAAGTGTGTCCAGCAGTTATAAGAGTCTGTGCTAGTTTGAAGACAAAAGACATTCTGAAAATCACGGAAAGTACTGTGATACAGATCTTCAGACAATCATGCTGCTAAATTAAGCAAATTTCTCAGTGTTTCCATGTCTTTTTTATTAACACTTGTCTTTGAATTTTGGCACAACAAATTGCAAATTAATTCAAGGCTCTGAGTGTAATGATGAGCCAGCCTACTTAGCCAGATTTAGTTATGAAGCCTGTTTCTTTCTCTTGTCCTCCTGTGTAGGTGTCATGGTGAAAGGGAGGGTACAGTGTAAAATGGGCCACACATGTATTCATACCTGAGTAAATATTGGTTCTGCCACTTTCTGCCTTTGGGTCTTGGAACAAGTCACTCCCCAAGCCTGTGCAACTTTTTTGGAAAATAGAAATTTCAATCTCTTTCTCACAAGCACTTTTGGAAAACGCCGGGTACATCACACATTTATCATGAACTGTCAGTCATTGTTTGCTGGATCTGTTGCTGTAGAATCTGCCAGCCCTATACAATGAGCAGGGTTCTAGAAACCAACTGCAGAGGGAAGAGAGAACATTAGGAATATGTGAGCTGAAAGGCTTTCTTTCTCACCTCACTCTTCAGTTATGGCAGGCATGATACTGTCAGCATCTGGGTCCCCTCATAAACAGCTGTCTACATGTCTACAAGGCAGGAGGCTCATATTAAATAATGAAGATTAAATATGTTAATTACACCACAGTAACTAACGATCATATAAAATATAACCATTATATGATTGTGCTTACTTTTACTACATTATTCATGCTGACGTAAATATATTGTCCACTAGTCATCAATGTCATACTGTTTTTATAGAGAAAGAAAGTAGATTTCCAAGCATTAAATCTAATGACCAAAGCTCTAAATACCAAAGTATTGGTTGGGAATGCATGAAAAGAGGCCAACAGATTTACCAATAGGACAGCTTAATGACTGGGCTATGTTTGACTTCTTTTTATTATTATTATTATTTGTTTTTATTATGTTTTAAGTGAAAGTTTACAATTCGAGTCAGTTTATCATACAAAAATTAACCACACATTATTATGAGACCCTAGTTACATTCCCTATAATGTGTCTGCACATACCTCCTCTCTATTGTGTATTTCCTATCTCCATTCAGTCAACTTCTGTCCCCTTCTGCCTTTCCATCTCACTTCTGTACAGGAGCTGCCCATTTAGTCTCAAGTATTTATATGGCCAGGAAGCACACTCTTCACCACTATAATACAATGTCTTATAGTTCAGTCTAATCTTCGTCTAAAGAGTTGGTTTGGGGAATAGTTTTAGTTCTGCGCTAGCAGAGTCCACGGACCATTTCTTCTGGAAACTCTCCAGTCTGTTGAATCAAGTCTGGTCTTTTTACTAGAATTCAAGTTATGTGTTTTGCTTTCTTCCTGCTCCATCAGGGACTCTTTATTATGTTCCCCGTCAGAATGGTTATTGGTGGTAGCCAGGCACCATCTAGTTCCTTCGTTCTCATGCTGACGTGGTCTCTGCTTTATGTGGCCCTTTTTGTTTCTCAGATTCATGTTCTCCTTCTGTCTTTGGTATTCTTCTTTGCTCCAGGTGGATTGAGACCAATGATGCTTTTTAGATGGCCGCTTGCTAGCTATAACACTCCAGACATCACTCACTATAGCGGGATGCAGAACACTTTCTTTACCAACTTTATTGTGCCAGTTGACCTAGATGTCTCTGACACTATGGTCCCAAATCCCCGCACATGAAACTCTTTCCCTCAAATTTTTGGTTGTGTTCAGGAAACTTCTTAACCTTTGATTTAGTAGAGTTATAATTTTGACTTCTAATTTCAATGATGTCTTCTAAGCCTCTTAGCCTTATAACTGGGAAGATCAGATTGCAACATATGGGAGTCAAGTAGAGGGAACCGTGATAGTTTACCCTGGCTTCACATGTAAGACCTAGTGTTCCAACTCTGTCATTTGAACTTAATTTGTGTGATTCTTGAAATCAGTGTTTTATATCTACACCAGTTCCTTACATACATCAACTTGAAGGCAATGGATTTGGTTTTGTTGTTTATTTTTACATACCAATCCTCTTTCTCAGATAGTAACTCATGTCAGTTAAGAATATACCAACTAATATTTTATATGAAGTGGTTAAGGCAGCTGTTAGTTTGAACTCAATAAAAGAATCAGGAAAATGAAACTCAGAGACAGTTCCCAAGGACACAATGACTACAGTAAATATGTTTAACTACTGAGATTCTTAATCTTCACCATATATTGCATTACTTCTCTTTAACTGTTAAGTGCCCATAGAATGGTGGATATGAGAGCAAAAAAGAAAAAAAAAGTCAAAGAAATGCAAACTAGTTGAGAACCTGTAAAGACAAGTTTTTCAAGTTCATAATTCTATATTTAGAGTGGAGTGTTGAAGCGTTCCACTGTTACTGTGGAGTGATCTATCTCAGTTTTGGGTGTAGTCAGTGTTTCTTTGATGTATTAGGTGTTCTAATATTAAGCCAAGCCAAGTTCTAATATTAGGTGCATAAATATTTTATATTGTTAAGTCCTGCTTGTGTATTGAACCTTTCAAGAAGAGTGTCCATCCTTCTCCACAATGCTGGATTTTACATTAAAATCTATTTTATCTTAGATTAGGAATTGCCAGACCTGCTTTTCTTTGTTCATTGTTAGCTTGATATATCGTCTTCCATCCTTTAATTTTCAGTTCATTCCTATCTTTAAGTCTAAGGTGTGTTTCTTGTAGGCAACATATGGATGGGTTGTGTCTTTTGATCCAAGATGTCACTCAATGTCTCCTTAGTGGAGTGTTCAGTCCATTCACATTCGATGTGATTATTGATAGGTATGTGTTCAGTGCTGCCATTGTGATATGTTCATTTTTGTGTTGATGTTTTCTCTGTTGTTCTTATTAATCTGTTCTGGGACATTCTTCTTTGTGAGTTGATTTTTCCTTTTTCAGGGTTGGTTTTGTGGTTGTTGAGACTCCTGTATTACATTTCTTGATTTGGTATGTTGCATCTTTATTGTGCTTTACCACTGCTCCTATGATCCTGCTTAATAAATTATGTATAAACCCAGTTTTAATTACTACCAGTCTTATCAAATTTCTCTCCATCTGGAAGGACTTTAATGACTGTAGTGCATCCCTCTTTTTGATATAATGACATCATAGTTTTCATGATATGATCACTGAATCATTTCTTTCACTATTATAGCTTTGGTTGAGTTTTGAGCCCTCCCTACCTGAGTAGGATACTGAGTGATGTGTCCTACTTGCTTCTAAAATGTAAAGTTAGTGGTTTTGTTCTTCGAAGCCAAGAGATTCTTTCAGTATTTCTTGTAACTTTGGTTTGGTGTTTACAAAGTCTCTGAGTTTCTGTTTATCTGGGAATGTCTTAATTTCATTTTCATATTGAAAGAAAGTTTTGCAGGATATATAATTCTTGGTTGGAAGTGTCATGCCACTGTCTCTGTGACAGCATTGTTTCTGCTGAGAAATCAGATGAAAGCCTACAGGGTTTCCCTCTGAATGTTAGCTTTGCTTTCAGTCTTGCTACCTTTAAGAGTTTCTGCTTACGTTTCATTTTTTTAAGCTTCATTATAATATGTCCCAGAATCTTTCTTTTGAGATCTATATTGGGTGGCATACAATATGCATCTGGGATATCTATATTCTCTTCTTTCCTAATTTCTGTCAGCAGCTCAGGCACAATACTCTCTGTGTTCTCAGGTATCTTGCCCTGTTCAGAAACTCCAATTAATCATAGATTGTTTCTTTTAAAAGAGTCTCACATGCTTCTAAATTCTTCTTCACTTTTCTTGTTTCTTTTTGCTGATTTCTCCTCATAGATGCCGGAGTCAGTAGCTCTATCTTCCAAGTCAGAAAATCTCTTTTCCATTTGTTCCATTCTGTTTTCTTGGCTTTGAATTGAAGTTTCCATGTCTTTAATTTTGTTCTTGATCTGTCAGATTTCAGAGTACTGATGTTCCATCAGATCGAAAAGCTTGCTTAATTCTTCATTTTGCTCTGTTGCATTTTATATAAGGTCTAGGAGGGCTCTATATATAGTCCTTTTGTATTCACCTTCCAAAAGGTTTCAGAAAGGCTTCTTTGTCTGGGAAGTCCTAAGGTGCTTTCTTTTGGGGGCTTTCTGAAGCCATGGGTGATTTCTTGGTTACATTTTTCTCAAGAATTTGTTGCTTTCTGGACATCACGTGAATCAATAGAGGCTGAGAGAGATGCTGTGAGGATGGGTCATATACCTGAAAACCTGACTAAATTTGGAAGCTGTCAGATACCTTTTACCTTTCATTTTATGATGGCCTAGAGAAAGAACTGTGGTCCATCCACATAGCATCTCTCTCAGACTCTATTGACTCTGCCCCCAAGTTCATAATTCTTGAAGACTTTCTTTTTGGACCTATCTTGCTAGCTAGACTTGCTTCCTGTCCCACTTCTTAAGTGCTTCCTCATACAGGCACGAAATGAGAAAATGAAGGTAAAAACAAAAGCATAAACTTTTTGAAATCATCAGAAAGAGATTAAAACATACCCCTTAGAAGCACTTACAAAATAAATGTATAATATAGAGTTATGAAAATGGTTACATTAGATTGAATTTTTTACTCCCGTAGATAGGCATTTTAACCATATGAGAACATGATAATGGAACATTCATTCACTGACAAATATTTATTGGAGGACTTCTGTGTAGAATGTAGAGATTTAGGTCCTTCAGAACTTTGGCTAGTTTGTTTGGGTCTTTCCACCTCCTTTCACAAAAAGGAGAATCACCACGACTTTGGCATCAAGGCTTATCTCTGCTGAATTGTCAGTTGCTATGAGAACCCCCTGGTGGTGTAGAGGTTAAGTGCTATGTCTACTAATAGAAAGATCAGGGTTTCAAATTCGTCAGGCTCTCTGTTCCATAGAGAAATGCAGAAGTCAAAGAGATTTAAAAGCTTGCCAAGTAGGACAAACCTCATACTAGTGGCACAGCTTCAGTATTTCTGGGAGTATATTGTGAAATAATGCATGTGAAACCCTTTGTAGCTAAGGACTATGTAAGTTCAAAGTATTGTTATTACCAGATGTACTTTTAAAGTTAAAAATATAAGAAAAAGGATGTGTAAATTGATTCACTCTATCAGGAACATTTTCTTTTTTCTTCAAATTCCTTGTATTTTATAACAACTATGAAAAATACAAAAATAGCTTCAATATCTTCTATTTTACTTAATACTGACAAAATGAAACAGTACTTAAATTGCTAATGATTCTTGTTTAATTATTCATGTGGAAATTTCAGGTATATGTAAAAGTAGGCAGGGCAGTATAATAAACGTCCATATATCCGTGAACAAGTTTCAACAATTTCCAACATGTGGGCAAGTTTGTTTCCACTCTCAACTATGCCCACAAGTTCATTTACTAAAGAACACCAAACATCCTTGAATATTTTAATATACATCTCTAAGCTATTAAGAGGAAACATCAGTGGTGTAGTGTTGGCGCTATGGCTGCTAACCAAAAGGTTACCAGTTGAAATCCACCAGACACACCTTGAAAATTCTATGGGGCAGTTCTACCCTCTCCTACACAGTTGCTATGAATCAGCATCGACTTGATGGCACTGGGTTTGGTTTATGTTTTAAGGACTCTTTTTCTATCTGTTTGTGTTTAACCTAATCATAATAAATGACATTTTAATAGAAGCCTTCAGGAGACCATTTTCCATTGGGGCAGACTATTTACGTCCTGTTGAAGAATATCTGGTGACTCCCCACACCTTGAGGATGAAATCTCAACTGTAAGATTATTCCGTAACCAAAACCTTCCCATGTCCTCCGTTGTCTGTGCATGTCCTCCGTTGTCTGTGCATGTTTGTTCACATATTTAGTTTACTGTAAATCTAGGCCTCCAGCTGCGTCTCCATCTGGACCCTACCTAGTTTTCAAGGACTCGTACAACCCAACCTCTTGACTTTTAAACATCATTGCAGTGGCTAGTTTTTGTTTTTTAACTTTAAAACTCTCTTACTCTACTAGCAGAAGACAACATTTCAGGGATTAAAACCATGTGTTGTGCAGTCTGACAAAGCTGGGTTTGGGAATTTCTCCATGACTTATTTACTAGCTAATGCCCTTGAGAAAGTCCCTAATCCTCAGGTGTTAAAACAGAAAACTTATGTTGTTGTTAAGAAGATTAATTGTGTTTATACATACACATGTTTTTGTCAGGTTCCATTGAGCCAGTTTTGACTCATAGCAACCCTATGTACAGCAGAATGACACACTGCCTGGTCCTGCACTACCCTCAGAATAGTTGCTATGTTTGACCCCGTTGTTACAGTCACTATGTTAGGCAAGCTCATTGACAGTTGTTGTGGATTAAATTACATCCCACAAAAACCTGTGTCAAATCAGTTAGGCCATGATTCCTGGTATCATGTGATTGTCCAACATTTTTCATCTGATGTGATTTTCCTACATTTTGTAAATTATACTTCTGTGATGTTAATGAAGCAGGATTACAGGCAGTTACATTGATGAGGCAGGACTCACTCTGTAAAATTCACTTGTGCCTGGAATCAGTCTCTTTCAAGGCATAAAAGAGAAACTGAGCAGAGAGACGGGGAAACGTTGTTATCCATCAAACAAGAAGAGTCAGTAGTATGCTAAGAAGATCCTAGACCAGAGGAAGACTGATACTAATATCATGACCGTAGACCCATCAAAGAGAGAGAGACTTCCCCTGAAAGTGTATCCTCAATTCCAAATTCTATCTCCTAAACTGTGAGAGAATAAATTGCTCCTTGTTAAAGCTATCTGCTTGTGGTATTTCTGTTATAGCAGCACTAGATAACTAAGACAAGAATCTTCCTCTTTCACTGATCCTCCATTTTACCAAGCATAATACCTTTGTCTAATGACTCATCCTTTCTTATAACATATTTCAAGTACTTAAGATAAAGAAGTCTCACCATCTTCCTGATTGACGAGCATTCTGACTGTGATTCTTTCAGGACAGATTGTTCATTTTCTTGCAGTCCATTGTATATTCACTATTCTTCACCAAAAGTGTACTTCAGAAGCGTCAATTATTCTTTGGTCTTCCTTATCCATTGTCCAGCTCTCTCATGCATACGAGGTTATTGAAAATACCATGGCTTGGGTCCTTGCACCTTAGTCTTCAAAGTGACATCTGTGATTTTTAACACTTTAAGGAGTTCTTTTACAGTTAGATTTGCCCAGTGCAATATGGCATTTCATTTCATGACTGCTGATTGTGGACCTAAGTAAAATGAAATCCTTGACAACTTCAATATTTTCTCTGTTTATTATGATGTTTCTTATTGATTCAGTTGTAAGGATTTTTTTGTTTTCTTCATGCTGATGTGTAATCTATACTGAAGTCTGTGGTCTTTGATCTCCATCAGCAAGGGCTTCAAGTCCTCTTTACTTTCAGCAAACAAGGTTGTATCATCTGCATATCACAGGGTGTTAATGAGTTTTCCTTCAGTCCTGATACTGCTTTCTTTTTCATATAGTCCAGGTTCTGAAATTATTTTCTCAGTATACAGATTAAATAAGATTCAAAGGGTACAACTCCGACACACATCTTTTCTGATTTTAAAACCATGCAACATTACTTTGTTCTGTTTGAATGACTGTCTCTTTGTCTATGTACGGGTTCTTCATGATCATAAATAAGTGTTCTGGAATTTCCATTCTTATCAATGTTATCTAATTTTTTTATGATCTACACAATCAAATGCTTTTGCATAGTCAATTAAAAGGTAAGCATCTTTCTACTATCCTTTGTTTTCAACGAAGATCCTTCTGACACTAGCAATGATATCCTTTATTCCATATCCTGTTCTGAATCTGGCTTGAATTTGTGGCAGCTCCCTGAAAATGTGCTATTGCAATCACCTTTGAATTGTTTTCAGTGAGATTTTACTTGTGTGTGATAGTAATGATATTGTTTGATAAGTTCTACATTTTATCAAATCACTTTTTTTTTGGAATGGGCAAAAACATAGATCTCTTCCAATCAGTTGGCCAGGTCACTCTCTTTCAAATTTCTTGACATAGATGAACGGTCATTTCCAGCACTCGTCAGTTTCTTGAAATGTCTCAGTAGGTATTCCATCAATTCCTGGAACCTTGTTTTACACCAGTGCCTCCAGTGCAGCTTGGACTCATTCCTTCAATACTGTTGGTTCTCGATTATATGCCACCACCTAAAATTGTTGAATGTTGACCAATTCTTTTTAGTACAGTGATTTTGTGTGTTCCTTTCATCTTCTGATGCTTCTTTTGCTAGTCAATGTTTTGCACATAGAATCCTTTAACACTGCAACTTAAGGCTTTGTTATTGTTATTTTTTTTAGTTATTTCAGCTTGATAGTGCCAAGTGTGCTCTTAACTTTTGGCTTTCTAACTCCAGGTCTTTCTATGTTTCACTACCATATTTTACTTTGTCTTCTTAATCTGCCCTTTGACATAATTCTGTTCAGCTTTTTTACTTCATTATTTCTTGTATTCACTTTGAATACTCTGTTCAAAAGAAATTTTCAGAGTCTCTTCTAACATCTGTTTTGATCTTTTTTCCTATCTTTTATAATGCTGTTTTTCTTTCTTCATTTATGACATCCTTGGTACCATTCCACAGCTCATCTGGTCTTCAGTATTTAGTGTTCTATTTATCAAATCTACTCTAAATTCAGGTGGAATATAGGTCAAGGTTGTATTTTGGATCTTCTGGACTTATTTTACTTTTGTTCCACTTCAACTTGCATATGTGCAGCTGATGATCTGTTCTGCAGTTGGCACCTGACCTTTTTCTAATTGATGATATGGAGCTTCTCCATCATCTCTTTACAGGGAAATAGTTGATTCAATTTCTGTGTAGTCTATTAGGTGAGGCCAATGTAAATAGTCACCATTTATGTTGCTGAAAAAGGTATTTTCAATCAATAGATTATTGGTCTTGCAAAATCCTGTCTTATGATTTGTGGCATTTCTTTCACCAAAGTTGTATTTTACAGCTACTGATCCTTCTTCTTTGTTACCAGATTTCACATTCCAATCAGCAGTAAATATTAATGCATTTTGATTGCGAGTTTGATTTCTCTTAGACTGTAGTGGTTGGTAAAATCTTCAGTTTCTTCATCTTTGGTGTCAACTCAGTAGTACTGAGTTTGTTTTTTGTTTTGGTTTTAGCATTAGTGGTAGATGCTAAAATTTGAATAATAGTTGTATTAAAGGTCTTCCTTGTGGGCATATAAATGTTCCTATCACTAATAGTGTTATATTTCAGGATTGATCTTAAAATATTCTTTTTGCCAATGAATGTGATGACTTTTCTCTTCAAATTACCGTTCCTGGCATAGCTGATAATAGGATCGTCTGATTCAAACTGGCCAATACCCGTCCATGTCTAGTCATTAATGCCTGAGGTATAGATTGGCAAATTTCCATTTCGTTTTGACAATTAACTTTCCTAGATTTGCACTTTGCATATTCCTTGTTCTAATTCCTAATGAATGTTTACATCTGTTTCTTCAAATTTTGAGTTGTGCCACATTAGCAAACTAAGGTCTTAAAAGCCCCTTCCAACAACATCTTAAACTTGACTCTACTTTGAGGTGGCAGCTCATTCCCAGGCATGTTTGCAATGCTTTTCAACCTGAAGGGCTCATCTTCCATCACTGTATTTGACAATGTTCTGTCACCTTTCCTTTCATTTCAGAACCTTGGTGGTATAGTGGTTAAGTGCTATGGCTGCTGATCAAAAGTTCAGAAGCTTGAATCTGCCAGGCACTCCTTGGTCTACTCTGTCCTATAGGGTCACTATGAATTGGAATTGACTTGATGGCAGTGGATTTGGCGGGTTTTTCCTTTTGTTTACCTCTGCATGTTAGCCTTTTGTGCTCAGAAGCACCTTTGACTTTTCTACAGCAGTTGGCTTCATGTAGGACTGTCTTAAACACATTTCTCAAAGCCAGACAGCCAGTGTGCAAAAGTATGGAGAGGCTCAGAGCTACATAACTCTCCTTCCTTTCCGCCAAAGATGTGTTACATAATAGAGTCTCTCCTCACCTTCTCTGTCTTTCTGCAAGACTTACAATATGTTTGTGGCATGGGGCACTTTAAAAGTAAACCTTTAGATTTCTCAGAAAATGAAAAATCTTTTCTGCAGAAAAAATAAAAATAAAGAAATACAGATACGATGGGACAACTGCAAAAACAGTCATTTCTAACTGAAGTGAGCTTCCAGACAGCTGATCCTACCACAGGGCTGGCCGTCTTTATCCTGGAAATGTCATCCTTCTTTAGTCTGTAAATATCATGCTATAGAACACGCTAGCACTGGCTTTAGGCAGAGACGGGAGCTTTCGATGCACAGGCAGTTTACTGTCAACCAAAGGACAATGCCTCTTTCTAGAATTTAATAAAAAGGGAAGAGGGAGTTGGGCGGGCAGTTCAGGAGAAAGGACAGGCAATATCCTTCCTGCCATCACATTGTGGTTTCTTTAATAAAATTATGAAAGAGTGTCTTTGTCCTTCAAGTGCTGGTTTTACTTGGGCACATTCACTTTTTTCACCTTCAGATGTGTGAATCTTGGGCTATGACTGCAGCCTCTCTTTTCAACCTGCCTCCAACCTGAATCTTTCAAGGACTGTACAGGGCCTTTTTACCTCTCAGTATCTCTCTAGTCCAGGCCAAATTCTCTATAGCACCTTTTTGTAGTTTAACACTCCACTAAGTGGAGATGGTGCCCAGTTAACTAACACATTTAAGAAAATAAATACCCCCAGAAATAGAAAGATTGGCTTTCTTGCTGTGAAGCATCCCTTACTGTGAATTACATAGTCAGATTTCTCTATATTCATTACCTCGTTGGGAACAGAAAAATGACAATTTCATTGTGAATGGTGGAAGTTATTTTTGCAATATGGATCAATTTTAAAAAGGCATGGTCTGAGAAGGAAGTTGATGTGATAGAATTTGTGCAGCTAGAAGACAGAATTAAAGATTGTGGGAGGGTAGATAGACAGAGATGTTTCAGAAGGGATGAGACATTCTGTGGATAATACGAGGGACACAGAGAAAAAAGTGGAAAGTATGAAAAATAAACCTCACCCATTTGGAAATTGTGCTGGTAGTGCACATCAGCAATCAGACAGCAGTGCTTTAGGCTGCAGAATTTGGAGACAAATTACCTGGGAACTAATACTGGTCACCCTACTTACCAGCTCTGGGACTTTGGACAATTTAGCTCCCCTAAGCTTCCATTTTCTTATCTGTAAAATGAGGATGAAAAAGTGTTCACAGGTCACAGGGTTTTACTGAGGATTAAAGGAGGTAATGCCCATTAGGTATTTAGCACAGTGTCTGGCACACATTATGCCACCTACTACAACGCTAACCAGTCACTTGCTGTGGAGTTGATTGTGACTCATGGTGACCCCATGTGTTTGAGAACTGAACTGTTCTCCAAGGGAGTTTCAAAGGCTGTGATTTTTTTGATGATATGTTGTGAGGCCTGCCATCCAAACGCACGCAAGGTGAGTTTGAACCCCTAGCCTTCTCCTTAGTAACTGAATGCTTAACTGATTGCGCCTCTCAGGGAGTTCCCACTAAGTGGGATATGCCATTAGTTTTTTTCTAAAAACAGAGTAATTCTAATTACTATTATAAATTCTTCTAGTTTATAAACTATCATATGTGTTGTTATCATCTTAAGGGAAACCCTGGTGGTGTAGTGGTTAAGGACTATGTCTGCTAACCAAACTGGCAGTTCAAATCCACCAGGTACTCCTTGAAAACTCTATGGAGCAGTTTTACTGTGTCCTTCAGGGTTGCTACGAGTCAGAGTTGATTTAGTGGCAAAGGGTTTGGTTTACTGTCTCAAGGTTCTCTTTTAAGAGTCAGTGGTAAAAAGATGTCATGCCTAATAAATGTTTTGCAAAAATGTCAATTTTTATGCTTATCTATATTGAATATTTGTTATTTTGTAGAAACTCTACTAAGTCTTTTTATGTATTAACATATTTAATCCTCCCAAGAAGACATTTTACAGGTGAAGAAACCAAGACACAGAGAGATTAACTCATTGTCCAAGTGCCCTCAGCTACCGTGTCATGGAATCAATGTGATTCCAGAGTTCTCAGCGCTGTGAGGATTGAAGAGACAATGTGACTTGTTAAAGATCATCAAAGGAGTGAGACGCAGGACAGGAGTTCAATCCAATTTTCTCCCAAGCAGAGTTCTTGCCTCATTATACTATAACTTTATTCCAGAAAGTTGATCAGTTTAAAGCAGGAGACAGGACTGGACAAGCTCTCTAGAGTCCTGAGCTCCAGCCCAGCTCCAGCCCAGCTCCAGCCCACAATATTCATGTGGTTTATGATAGGGACAAATAGTAGCCTAGTTTCTTGAGTTTGAGTTTTATCATCTGCTACTTGACTATGTTAACAAGTTTCTGGAATAATGATTTGGGTTATTGCAAATTTCAAATGAAATAATCAAAAATTTCTTTGAAAACTGGAAAATACTAAATAAGAGTAAGCTAATTTTTGTAATTATTTCCAATATTAGCACCCTTTTATGAAAATACTTTCTGCCAGTAGTTTATAGTCACCTATCTGACTGACATTAACAATAATCATCTCTCTCTTTTTTAAACCAGAGAGTTCCATATTCCAGCTGCAGAGAATCCAATCCACTTGTTCTAGATGGGCTTCTGGAAGCCAATTTTTTAAAACCTTCACAGGTATTTCAGTCAGTTAGGCTATGAACCAGCAGTCTATGTCACAATGTCTAGCCCTGGATCATAGACTATCTTAAGCTTTCTCTTTTCTATTTTCCGAAGTCTGAGATTTATCATCTATATAGCTGAATTTCTTACTATAAGTTATACACACATACTGAGACATAAATTATATGTTATATGTATCTATGTTATATATTCTTTTTCCTTTTAAAACCTGCAGATCTTAGATAAAGATGGGATACAATAATGAGTCAATGATTGGACTGAAACCCATTTATAATTGGATACATTCTACACACTTGTGTAAGACAATTAACAAAAAAGAAACAGAGTTAAGTTGTAAAGAGAACCCTTTATTGACACTGAGGAATCACCTTCCTGAATGGCACCCCTAAGGCATGGGTTTAGATTAAATGACCTTTTAAGGTAATGACCCTTTAGAAAGGTTACTACTGACTCAAAGGCCAAGTCTAGACAAGAAAGTCATCTTGGAGAAAATAAAATAGCTGAATCCTGTCAGTGAATTAAATATTTAGTGAACTATCCTTAAATGAAATAACACTCCTAGTGTTTCATCAGGAGTTTGAAACCCGACCCAGTGTTTTACTGAAGTATGGCATCATGTACCACAGACTCTGCAATCAAGCCAGCGACTGGATTCCAGATTCACCCCGTCATAGTTGTGTAAACTGAAGCAATGTTCCCAGCTTCTCAAAGCCTGTGTTTTCTCATCTGCAACAGAGGGCAGAATTAAATGCAATAATGAACATGTGCAAAGCACATGTGCTAATGCTTGGTAGACGTGGGATAAGTGGCAGCTGCTATTATTTTTAAGTATAACTAATCCATCTAGAATTGCCTGTTTTCTGAATTTCTCCTGGTGGTCGGGAGAAATTAATGCAGTCGCTGAAGTAGCGGAGGGGTGCATACAGTACTAGGGAGGGACAACATAATACAGAATGTGTTATCTGAAAATCTCCTCACTTCTTTGTATCTGTTATCTCTGTTCTTAAAATCCAAGGTACACAACACTTCTTATAGCATTTCAGCTGCTTGTTTTAGAAAGAGACATTGATAAATTGGAAAGAATCCAGAAGTGATAAAAGGATTAGAGGATATGACCCACAGAGAAAGATTATTAAAAAAAACTTCATATATCCAGTGTGGAGAAATGATGACATAGGGCAGAAAATATGAGAACTGAACATAAATACTAGCAATAGGTGAGGAATAGGGGGAAGGAGTTTTTTCAGGTGATTGGAGGGTGAGAAAATAAGGATCAATGGCCTTAAATCATCAAAGTCAGCACTTGTATGAAGTCTCATTAAAAGAAAAATATTCAACACAGAGGTTCATTAACAGTTTGATTCTTCCATCTCAGGGATTATTGAACCACTCAAAGAAGTCAAAAGGTGTCCAGTGCAACACTTGAGATGGTACCACCAAAGACTGATTCTTTCATAGTGTCACTGAGGGATGAAGAAAGAAATCATGTCTTGGCTGTATGCTGTATCTCTGGGTGTAAGTCATCAGACAGTATATAAATCTCCAAATGCTGTAGGCCAGTGTTCATTTCTTCTTCTACATTTTTTTTTTTATCCTCTTCCTAGTATACATGGCTGAATGGCAGCCACCAAAATAAGTGTCCCCTTGATAAATCCCAGAAATCCGTAAATGTAGCTTTATTTGAAAAAAAAGTTTTTCTAATGAGTAGCAGCCTCAGAAATAGCAAGCTCAACATTCAACGCTCAAAAAACTTTAGATGTGGACTTTGAAGACTTCTAATGCTCATAGAGGAAGTTGGAGAAATCTTAGAGGCCGTTCGGTTCATTTCCTTCAGTTCCCAATTGCACTGCCATCTCTGACAGCTTGGTGACAGTCTTCTGATAGCTGACTGTAGCTTAGTTCCTGTGAGGATGATGCAACAGGAATCTCTTTTGTCCCAGAATTCTGTTAAGCCGGCACCTGTCATGCCACTAGTTACCACACAAAGTTCTTTTAGTGTTATCCTGGAATAAAATATAGTTAGCAAAGCAAATATACTGACCCTAGAAAGAAAAGGCGCAACATTCACTCCAACAAAACACTGGTTTGTGATTGTCTCCTATTGTCTTCTGCACCTTTGGGCATAGAACAAGGCAGTAGAAGTATATGGGGTGGATTTAGCCTCTGAAAGGAAGGCACAGGCTCTGTGACCAGGAGATAAATGGGGGACTGCTACCAAATAAATGAATGCTTTGGTGGCTCAAAGAAGGAACAGTGTAGGCAGTTAGATCAGATTAGAAGAATTTAGTCTTGTCTCGCCCTAGCTAAATTTTGGTATGATACTTTAAAATGCAAATGGATAATCCCCGTCTTTTTCAGTGGTTGTTTATTCCTATTACATTTATAGCAGTGTTTTCTTATTTGGCCTTATTTCTCCACCTTTTGTGTGATTTATTTCTCCTTTTAGTCACAGATGGCTACCATTCTTTTGATAATTCATATTCTCCTATTTTAGTAATAGTTATTATTCCAGGCCAAGAACATCCTCCTCCAATCCCCACTGCATCTTTCAGGGACCATATTACTCACTCTCACCAATTAAATAAGGGCAGACATGATGTAAGCTACTATTGAACCTAAGATCTAGACTTTCTTCTTTCAGCTTATCTTTCCTCATTCATTGGCTGGAAGAAACAGAATTCAAATCACTAGATGTTTGAAGAGCTGCGAAATGGAGGAAACCTGAGCTCCTGAATCAACTAAAGAGAAGTTGCTCAACAGAAATCCACACTTAGTAAAATTCTATTAAATCATTGAAATTTTGGTATGTATTTGTCATGGCTCTGTTTTTTCTTTACTAGAAAAATTGTCTTGCAGTAAAATTCTCAAGTATATAGCATCGTCTTTGCCACTACGTCACAAGTTGCAAAGAAACTCGTATCAGAAGGTAGAAAACTCAAACTCTTTGTTTGAGTTAACTTTTGTTAAGCTGTTGCTTCAGGTAAGATATATCCCATGCCTAAAATTGTAACTTGCAGAAACAGTGGAAAAAAGAATTTTTTTAGTGTATATTGGTTATTTTCTGTGTTTATTAAAGTGTTACAAGCCAAGCCAAGTGCCATCGAGTCGGATCCAGAAAAAGATAAATTCAGGCAAGAACTTTCAAGTTTTCAAGCAAAAAGATGTAGAAAGAATCCTAGAATTTAGAGTTTTGAAAGATTGGGAAAAGTGACCAATTACATACTCAAAATTGTATTGGATAGATATAAAAGAAATCTGAGCAATCAAAGCCCATTAAGGCCCAGTCTTGCACAAAAATCAGATACAGGTTGCAAGCTTCTTGCCAGTCCTCTTAGATGGCCTGATTTCAATCACCTATTCTCTGCTTACACCCATTCACAACCAACACAAATCTATCCCCCAGCCTTCCTTGCTTTCTTTGTGCCTCAGAAAGCTGGTCCTCGTTGACTATTTCTCCTGACTTTCCTTGGAGCTTGTTTCCTTTCACATTTCTAGCCATGTAGTTGTATGTTGGGAAGCTGGTATTTCCCCTCCCCACTGATTTGCTGCTTTGGCAGAATATAATTTTCTCCAGCAATATAACTTCTGTAGGTAGTCCTTCGTTTTGGTTTCAGGGATCTGTTGGATCTAGTAACTCTATCTCCTCCCGTATCCCTCGGTCCTAAAAATAGGAACTGTTCTACTCTGTTGCCTGTCTTTGAGTGGCTCATCATGCCTTGCTTGTTTCCTTACGTTGGCTCATGTCTTCAAAAATAGCTCTTGCATTGTCACTATTCACTGTCAGTTGATTCTGACTCATGGTAACTCTACGTGTACAGTGTAGAACCATTCTATAGAGTTTTCAAGGCTGTGCCCTTTCCGAAGCAGATCACCAGGCCTGTGTTTTGAGACACCTCTGTCAGGGGCTGTGGTTTAAACTGTCAACTCATTGACTAGTAGCTGAGCATTTTACCATTTGTACCACCCAAGGACTCCAAAGCCCTTCAGTACATCCTTTATTTGGATTATATGAGTGACTTATTTTTCCTACTAAGGACATGAAGCCAATGCCATTACTAAACACAGAGAGGGAGACTTGGAAGCAAAAACAAAGACATAAATCTGGGTTAAGAATTGCATCAAGGGAAGAACTCAGAGCTCTTGGAATTGAGTGAGAGGCAAAAGATCAAACTTCTACCAAGTGTTGCAATGAATTGCATCGTCAAATAAAAAACTATCTTAGACCAAAAATAGCCTTTGAATTGCTATAGTCAGGTGCCATCCAGTCAGTTCTGACTCATAGGAACCCTATTCATAACAGAACAAAACGTCGCCCGGTTATGCGTCACCGTCACAATCATTGCTGTGTTTCAGCCCTTTGTGGCAGCAGCTATGTTAATCCATCTTGTTGAGGGTCTTTCTCTTCGTTTTGGCTGACTCTCTACCAAGCATGATGCCCTTCTCCAGGGACTAGTCCCTCTTCATAACATGTCCAAAATAAGTGCGATGAAGTCACACTTTCTAAAGAGCATTCTGGCTCTAATTCTTCCAAGACAGATTTGTTTGTTCTGCCAATCCATTGTGTATTCAATACTTGCCAGCACCAGGATTCAAATGTGTCAGTTCTTCTTCTGTCTTCCTTATTCACTGTCCAGCTTTCACATGCCGATGAGGTGATGGAAAATACTATGGCTTTAGTCAGGCCTGCTTTAGTCCCCAAAGTGATATCTTTGCTTTGTTACAGTAGATCTGCCCAATGCAACACATAGTTTAATTTCTTGACTGCTGCTTCCACAGACAAACCTTTGAATATGTAAACCTCAATAAAAAGTTTATGTCCTTGAGCATACCTGCAAATTCACAGATGGGTATAAAGCAGGCTAGATGGTTAGAAAACTAGTCATTTTTACACTGAGTATTATTTATTAAATTTACAAATACATTGTATCATTTTCTCCACTTACCGTTTTTGTTCTTTTAGTGTATGTATTCACTCTGCTTTCCTTTTCTTTCTTTCTTTATTTTTTTTTTTGAGAAAGGATTGACTATACCCTTGAGTAGCTCCTTTCACAGTAGTCTGAACATGACAAATTTCACTAAACTTTATTTTGCTCCTGTCTTGGAATAACAGGTATGTAAAATTTAGGCTACCTTGTCTTACTCTAGCACTTTGAAAATATTGAACCATTTTTAGCCTGTGCATTGACAAGGATAAACATATATCATTATAAGTTATTTCTTATTTTTTGTAGAATTTAAGGATTAGCTTTACTTTTGATATTCTGTACTTTTTTATAATATTACTAAGTATATATTTATTTCTGTTCATTTAGTTTGGTACTCAGAGTAAGTTTCCAATCTAGAGAAATTTCCAGATTTCTTCAATTTGGAAAAATGAAATAATATCTCTATAGGGTCTTAAGCATTCTCTATATTATCTTTTTTGGAAACTCTGTAATGCCATTTAGTTACTAACTTCTCCTCTGTATTCTTAATTCTTCTGTATCCCTGTATTCATTATCTTTCATACAAGTGGTATAATACCCTTGTTCCTCTGTCCTGCATACCAAATGCTGTCCTCACCACTAAAACTTCCTCTTCTACTGTGCCTAGTGTGTAGCTGCATTTTAATTTTAATATCCATTATTATTCATTTCAAAACTTTCTAATTCTTTTGTTCATATATCTTATTTTACTTATGTCTACTTGGTTCCACAATATTTTAAAATTAATGGTATGTCTTCATTATCTCTTTGAACATCTTCAACATACTTAGGTGTGTGACAAATTATAAAATGTACATAATTCTGAATGAATTTTATTCCCATATTGATTGCATTGGCAGATGTTCTTACCATTTGCCTTATTAACCTAGGTTTAAAATTCTGGTTTGAAGACACATTTTGAGTGGGAGGCTTCAACTTGTTTGTTTAAGGCTTATTTTGTGTCATATACTTGTTCTCTAAAGAGAAGTTCAGGGTTATTTAAGTGTCTTGATGCCATAGGCTCTTAATAAAGGACTAAGTATTTTATAGGCATTTTTGCTCTGCAGGGGTGTTGGATATACCTCAGACTCACTCCGTAACTAAAGGGCATTCAATTCAGTTCAGGGTCATGAAGCTCTTCCTTTCTGCCTCTGCTTTCCTTGCCCTGTGGTTTCCAGTAGGAGAATAAACCTGTGAACCTACTTGGAAATTGCATTTTAATCTGTATTGAGAGGATGAGAACACCAATCCAGGCTCAGCTTCCAGCCTGAGCCTTCTCTGAGTAGAGCAGTTTCAGTGTGCCTACTCTACTTGAGTGGAACTCCTGGATATTGTGGCTTGTTTCTTTCATCAGAATCAACAGGTCTGAATTGACACATGGCTAGTAGCTTTGATTTGTATTCTCTGTGATTTTTATTCTTGTGTATTCTCTCTTATGGTAGATTCATTATTATTTCCTGTATATAAAGTAGAGAAAAGCAAAGATTGAGTTTGAGCCGCCATCTTCAGTGGAAATAACATTGTTATTTCCACACACCTCTCATAGAGTTTGGGGTAAGGAGCTGGTTTGAGGAAATATTTCGTCATTGACTTTTACTGAGCCATCCAGTGCACACGTTTAGTAGCAATACCCTCTGACCACAACGTGGAATTTTGTGCCATCTTACACAATGTTTGTGTCAGTTCTTTCGTTTGCAAACAAATTTTCTTGCTTTCTTTCCTGAGGTTCTCTGAAGCTTCACTTAAATATTTTAATTGTCTTGCAGCTGGAGACAGACATTTTATAATCCTCTGTGCTACTGCTCTGCCAACGGAAGGTCTGACAAAAAGGCTGACACAACAGCTATTACATTCAGAAGTTTCTAAACAATATCATTTTGATGCTTTTCTGCTTTCAGTGAAATTATAGGGTGCTTTCTTTTTTTTTGGAATAATGGAACTCAGCTCCCACACAGGGGTTCCTTATAGATTGTACACCAAGTTACTGAGCCACAACATTAATGTAATTACCATTGAAGATGTCAGTTCAGATTCACTATCTTGGTTCATGATGGCATACCAAATAAAAAGTTACAAATGAGTTATAAACTTTGATCTGAATATGTGGTCAGTGTACATACACATACATATATATACACACACATATATACACATGTATATATATATACACACATGTATATATATACACACACATACACATATACATATATACACACAAGTATCCATATATATATACACACATACGTATGTATGTGTCTGTGCATAGATATATATATACATACTCAGGATGCATTTCAAATTTAAAAATACACACACACACATTTATTTGCTAATTTGAATCCTGAGCAAATAAG
Source organism: Heterohyrax brucei (assembly GCA_028571685.1). Classification (NCBI taxonomy): domain Eukaryota; kingdom Metazoa; phylum Chordata; class Mammalia; order Hyracoidea; family Procaviidae; genus Heterohyrax; species Heterohyrax brucei. Next base: position 48,209,687 of record CM053152.1, read on the forward strand.
TAAGAGTAATATTTAGAGAAATGCACAGTGACAAATCAACTATGAATCTGAATTTAAGCCTGATAAATTCTTATTGCCTTCATTTGCCTGACAAATGAAATGACCCACTAAGCAGCTGCTGCAAATTCAATTGGATGCCTACATATAGTGAGTATTCCATAAGAAAAATGGGGAAGTTTGGTGAATCTCTGGGGCTAGAATCTCATACAACTTGAGAACAAAGGTGACATTTTCTCTACCCCTTCACTGTGTCAGGCTATTTGAAATAGTAACATATATTTTGCTGCCACCACTCTGCCAATTGAAACCATTCCTATTTTCTTTCCATTATCAATCCACTTTCAACATTATCCTTGACTTTTCTTGATCCTGAGATTCCCATCAATCCCTCTCTTAAGATACCATTTAGTGCACAGGATTAACGTGCCTGCCTATAGAGCAGCTATCTCCAAAATTTGACTTTCAAACATGCAGAGTCCACATTTGTGGGAACAGAAAACTTTCTGGGTAAGACTCTAGAATTGGTAGTAACCAGGACCCTTCCTACCTCCATCCCTTCATTCCCAAACACATGAGTCTACCTGCTGAGATCATCAATGCATCCTAGAAGACGGAATCTCAACTCCACGTTACATCATGAACAAGCTAAGTGTGTGACCAACAGGCCATTCCATTGCTCTATCAGACCAGCATCTTCTAGGCGGTATGGCATATGACCGCTTACATGTTCACTGCCATACCTTCTTTGTTATAAAGAGGCTCCCTTTGTCTAATAGCATTATACAGGATCTTATCTCACATTAGGGTGTAAAACACTTTATAAATTCTCAAATATTAGTGTTCAATCAGGCTGAGTAGGCAGGAAAAGAAAACCTGTATCTGAATACATTTCAATTCCAATATTCTAGAGATCATTCTTGTGGGAGGTTAAAGGATGTAGAATTAAGTAGAGAGTGAAGATGAACTCTGAGACCAACAAAGATGTCAGATAATCCTTTGAGAGTTTGTAACCTGGGATAGTTTTACATAATTCTCCCACACTGAGACAAAGGAGCCAGACTCTATCATTATATCGTGGATGGAGACACTTTTGAGAAGGGGTATGAAATTGGACAAGGTGATGATCTTCAGGACCTAGGAAACTATCAGAGAAGGACTCAGCTGAGAGATGTCAGTTGCCAACTTTCACGGCACTTAAGAGAAAAACCTCATTGTCCTTAAAGGGGGTGATGAGATCTGAACAAAATACCACATTATTATAGCATGCAGTACAAGATATATGGATATATTTTGCTCCGTACTCTTAAATGTGAATTATGGTCACTGATAAGGTTTCAGCTAAAGTTGTTAGACATGCTTTGAATACAGGAAAGGTGAGTAGAAAGCAAAATAATGTTAGATCTCTGGAGGCAGAAACTCATTCACTCCCTTGTTCCAAAACAGAAAAATGATGGAGATCAGAAAAATTGAGAGGAGAAAATGTGCAAGGGACAAAGATTTCATTGTAAACTCCAAAACAAAACTTAGTTTCATCAAGTAAACTCTGACTCACAGTGACCTTACAGGACAGAGTAAAACTGACATACAGAGTGTCCAAGGAGGGCATGGTAGATTGCAACTGCCAGCTTTTGGTTAGCAACCACAGCTCTTAACCACTACGCCACCAGGATTTCCAACAATTTCATTAGCTATGTCCAATTTGACATAGAGCTGGTCCTGCCTCTTCCAAATCCCTCCATGAATCATCTTGTATGCCCACTGCTGGTCCTGGGCTGGGTAGTATGTGTACTTACTGAACAGAGAATGCTGTGCAACACTGTGAGAGAGTGGCAAGGGATGGTGACACTGAACACTAATGAAATGAACATTTAAAGGATACAGCAATATATGTTGGCAATACCACTGTCTGCAGCAGCCACTTCTCCCCATTCTGAGCAGTCTCTTTCTGGTTGTTACTTAATCTTCGTGAAGTCACTCATTAATTAGAACTTCTTAGAACTTCTACAAAGCTAAAAGCTTTTCTATCTCACCTTTCTACAGGTTCACACATGATTCCATGGCAATTCCATGTAGTAGATACTGTTATCTTTAATGCATGAGAAGTGAGAAGTTACACAGACAGAAGTTACATCTCATTTTTGCCTTTAAACAGTGATGTGACTGTGTTCATATGACATAACCTCTCTGTGAGTTAGTCTTCTCGTCCACACTGTAGTGAAAATCATGATTCAAATAATGAACGATTAGATAAGACTGTCTGTCCTGTAATTTGTGCTTAATAATTGGTAACCATTTTTAGCTTAATTGTTTCAAAATTTTCTATTAGGCAAAATATATAGTGTTGCTGAAACTGTGTGACAGTCTAAATATAAACGGGTAGAGCACAATGATGTGAAACAAACTGTTAGCCACTATGCCACCAGGTTTTCCAACAAATGTGAGTGTTTTTAAGAATAGTTTATTATAATTATTTTGGCTGTTCACAAATATTTTTTCACCTTCTCTTCTTTTCCCATATTTTAAGCAGATAAACTTTGCAAAGGGCTGACTTCCAGGTAAGCAGGTCCTTTTCCTCCCTTTTTCTAAGTCCTGTCACTGTGTATAAGACATTTAACATCTCATGTTTCAATTACTTTATCCACAAACCAGAGGCCATCATCCTGACCTGTATCATCAAAAAGCAATTTCTATTAGCAAATTAATGACTATTGAGGCAGCTATCAATGCTGAGTATCATTCATATTAGATTGGGCTTCAATTGCCAAACGGAAAGTGAATCATCCCAGGAAGCCCCACTGGGAACAAGAGTTAAGGTTTTTTTCTTGTTCTGGCTGTGAAGGAAAAGTACTGGTCAAAGAGAAAAGGGAAAGGCGTGGGGGAGGAGAAGGGCAGAGAGGAGAGGAGATAAAACAGTTCAAGGTTGTATTTCCCTGACTTCATTGCTGCAATGTCTGCTTCACCCTTTATGACAAGGTCTGGGGAAGATGTAGTTTATGATGTGCTTCAAGTGTGATAAAGAAGCTGAGAGGTGAACCTGGGAAGGGTTAGGTGTCCTTGAGGACTGGATGGGCTTGAGTACCCTGTTAGGATGGATGTTATTAAATTGAATTATTATTATTAGCACTTAGACAATGTGAAGAGGAAAAGGAGGAGAAGAGAAAGAGAGCTAAATTAAAACTGCATATGGGTGGTGTTGCAAGAGAATTCCAAGAGCTGCAGCTGACCTGTACATGCAGTGTGGAATACTCACGGAGGATCTGCTGATTCCAGAGGCATTCTTCAATTCCACCAGCAATGAGTTTTATCAGAACTCTTTGTCCTGGAAGTCTGGAAATGAGCCCATGCCTTTGACCTCGTTCTACTGAAGTGGATTTCTAAAGTCAGATTTCTTTGTGTGACCCCTGCTCCACTTCCATTGGGTCCTTTCCTAGTTTCTCTGCATTTGCTGATTTTATTCCACTTTTCTTAATACCTTCATGCTATTCTGATTTAAATCATGTTGACCTCACCTTTCACGGGACAGTTTTGAAATTGCACTAATCATTTTTACTAATAGTAGTTAATATTTATGAAGCACTTACCGTGTGCCTGGCACTGTGCTTAGCACTTAGCATTTATTCTCTCATTCTATTCTTATGTGTGCTCTGTAAGGTAGATTTCATTGACCCTGTTCCATATTTGGGAATTTCACCTTAGACAAGTAGTTTTAGCCCAGAGTTCACAACAAGTGACAGAACTGGGACTCAGGCCAGAGTCTGTTTGACTCCAAACATTGTGATCTTAACTAGTACTAGTTTCCATGAAGCCTAAGAAGATAACTCTAATCTGGACCAACTTACAGAAGAAAAGCACCTACTGAATTACTGGAGTTACAACACTGCAGAATTATTATCCTGGAGACTATTTTGTATCTGATTCTGACCAACTAAGAAAACATTAATTGAACCATCAGTAATAAAGCTTGAGTCAAGGAAAGGGGTATTATAACACAGATTAGGAAATGCTGAACAACTCTACCTCCCAAAATATCATATAGTCCATTTAGAACATCAGTCATGGCCCTGGGACATGCATCAATGTTTACTTTTCTGTTCTGACATTATTTGATGTATCATCATCAGTCATATATTGAAATCTTTCTTCTCTTTAAAATAACTTTTCTTTTTTTCCTTCAGGTTCCACAGTGGGCATGCACTTTCCTACTATTTAGGACTTGTCTAACTTCACTAATTGCTCTTTTACTATCCTTCTATATCTTTTCTAGTTCTGCAAAGTTTGATGTATCTCAGGATCTTTCATTGCCTCCTTCTCATTTTCTTACACGCTGCCTGGGTGATCTCATCAATTTTCTTAGCTTTTCTTTGAATCTGTACAATAGCTTTTCAGACTTCATCTTCAGCTTTTTCTAAACTCCAAATTAGAACATACTATTGACTTTCTCTCTTTTATATTCAACATGAATATTTTGTAGTCCTCTGAAACTTTACCTGGCAAAAACAGAAAAGAGGCATCTTTAATTTTTTATGACAAGCATTATCCCAAACCTAGACTTCCTTATCTTAGTAAAACTACCATAATCCACTAGACTGTGCCAGCCAAGTGCCATTGAGTCGGATACAACTCATGGCGACCCTAGGGGCCAGGGTAGAACTGACCCCCAGAGTATTCAAGGAGCGCCTGGTTGATTTGAACTGCCACTAGACTGTACAAGTCACAAATCTGTAGGGTAGGTCTCACACTACCTGATCTTATACTATATAGTCACTCTGGTCAAAACAGCCTGGTACTTGTACAGCAGTGGACACACAGATCAATGAAACAGAATTGAGAAACCAGACATAAGTACATCCGTTTATGGGTAGCTGATACTTAACAAAGAGTCATATTTTGCTACATGGGAAAACACAGCTTCTTTAACAAATGGTGCTGTCATAATTGGATGTTTGTCTATTAAAAAATGAAGTGGGATCCATATCTATCACCACACACTCAAAATAGATCAAAGACCTGAATATAAAATGTGAAATGATAAAGATAATGGTTGAAAAAATAAGCAGAATGCCAAGGTTTCTAATACAACATATAAATAGAACACAAACTATAACTAAAAATGCACAAATACGAAAACAGAAAATAGATAACAGACAGCTTCTAAAATTAAACAATTATACTCTTCAAAAGACCTCACCAAAAAGGAAAAAAGAAGGCCAAGACATATTCGACAAAGGTCTAAATTCTACAATCTGTAAAATACTTTCCAGGTAACTTAGAATATACTTTACAGGCAAACTTAGAATATTAAGGGGGAATCATAAGGGTAGCTGCAAAGCAAAATGACAATGCAACATATCAAAACAAGAGCATGCTAATTTATATGAGAATGTACATTTTCATTCAATCATAATAAAAAAAGAGGAAAAAAAGAAACACAATACAGGAGTCTCAAAAAACAGAAAAGTCAACTTATAAAGAAGAATAACTCAGAGTAGAAAATTAAGAGCAACATAGAAAACATCAACACAAAAATAAATACATCAAAATGACAGCACTACCTATCAATAATCACACTGAATGTAAGCAGACTGAATACTCAGATAAAGAGACAACGAGTGACATCCTGGATCAAAGGACACTAACTATATGTTGTGTACAAGAAACACACATTCAACTCAAAGATATGAACAAAGTGAAAATTCAATGATAGAATAATATAGACCAGGCTAACAACATATAAAGAAGAGCAGGTGTGGCAATACTAATCTCAGATAAAATAGATTTTAATGTAAAATCCACAATCATGGCCAAGGACTTTCACTATTTATTGCTGAAAGGTTCAATATACGGAAGGACTTAACAATATTTAATATGCATGTACCCAATACAGAGCATCTAAGTACATGGAACACTGACAGCATTGAAAATGAAATAGATAATTCCACAATAGTAGTTGGAAAATTCAACACTCCACTTTCAGTAATAGACAGATCATCCAAAAAAAAGCTCAGTAAAGATACCAAAGGCCTTACTACAACAATCAACCAACTTGACCCTATCAACATATACAGATCTTTTCACCCATCAATTGGTAAATACACCTTCTTCCTCAATGCACATAGAACATTCTCCAGTATGTTAGGTCATACATCAATTCTCTACAAAATCCAAACCACTGATTTATGGCAGAACATCTTTTCAGACCACAAAGCCATAAAAGTTGAAATCAATCACAGTAAATCATATGTAGAAATTCGAACTCATGGAAACTGGACAGCAGCTTGCTCAAAAAGCCATGAGTTGTTGCAGAAATCAAGGATAAAAAAAGAAATTTATGGAACCAAATGAGAATGAAAACACACCTTACCAGAATCTATGGGATACAGCAAAAGTGATGCTTAGAGGTCAGTTTATCTCTATAAATGCACACATCCAGAAGGAAGAAAGGACCCATATTAAAAAAATTAACCCTACAGCTTGAACAAGTAAAAAGAGAGCAACAGAGGAATCCCTCAGGCACCAGAAGAAAACAGATCATAAAGATTAAAGCAGAACTAAACGAATCAGAGAATAGAAGAACAACTGAACAGATTAATAAAACCAAAAGCTGATACTTTGAAAAGATCAACGAAATTGATAAACCATTGGCTAAACTTACAAAAGACAAACAGCAGCAGATACAAATAACCAGACTAAGAAATGAGATGGGAGATGTTACAACAGACCCAGCTGAAATCAAAAGTATAACAGAATACTACAAAAGTCTGTACTCTAACAGATTTGAAAACCTAGAAGGAATGGTCAAATTTCTACATTCGTATCACTCACCAAGAGTATCACAAGGAGAAGTAGATCAACTTAATAAACCTATCACAAAGGAAGAGATTGAAAAAGTCATAAAAAAAAAAACAAACTGCCAACCAAAAATATCTTTCCCCAGAGGGCTTCATCAGAGAATTCTATCAAACTTTTCAAGAAGAGTTAACTTCGAAACTATTGAGGATATTTCACACCATAGAAAAGGATGGAATACTCCCAAATTCATTCCGTAAAACCAGCATAACGCTGACATCAAAGCCAAGGAAAGATCCCACAAAAAAGAAAGGTACAGACTAATATCCCTCATGAATCTAGATGCAAAAATCTTCAACAAAATCCTAGCCAATAGAATTCAACAGCATATCAAAAAAATAATTCATCATGAGTAAGTTGGTTTCATTACAGGGATGCAACACTGGTTCAACATCAGGAAAACAATTAACATCATCAACCATTTAAATAGCACAAAACATAAGAATTACCTGATTTTGTCAATTGATGCAGAAAAGGCATTTGACAAAGTCCGGCACCGATTCATGCTTAAAAAGTTTCAGCAAAACAGGAATGGAGGGAATATTCCAGAACACAATAAGGACCATCTACACAAAGCCAACTGCCTACATCATTCTGAATGGTGAAAGACTGAAAGACTTTGCCTTGAGAACAGGAACTAGACTAGGATGCCCACTCTCAACACTTCTATTCAAAATTTAACTAAAATTTCTAGTCAGAGCAACTAGACAAGACAAGGAAATAAAAGGCATCTGTATTGGCAATGAAGAAGTGAAAATCTCCCTATATGCAGATGATATGATTGTATATACAGAAAATCCTAAGGAATCCCTAAGTAAACTACTGAAAGTAACAAAGGAGTTCAGCAAAGTATCAGGGTACAAGATAAACAGAAGTAAATCAGTAGGTTTCCTTTATACCAACAAAGAGATCATCAAGGAAGAAATCAGCAAATCAATGCCACTTACTGTATCCCCCAAGAAGATAGAATACCTAGATACCAGTCTAACCAGAGAAATAAAATACCTATACAGACAGAAATTCAAGGTCTTACTGCAAGAAACCAAAAAAGACATACATAATTGGAGAAAGCTACCCGGCTCATGGATAGAAAGACTTAACACTGCGAAATGTCTATTTTACCTAAAGCGATCTACTTATGCAGTACAAATCCAGGTGTCATTTTTTAATGAGATGGAGAAAGATATCACCAACCTTGTTTGGAAAGGGAAGAAACCTCAGCTAAGTAAAGAACTATTGAAGAAGAGGAACACAATGGGAGGCCTCACACTACCCAACCTTAGAACTGATTACACTGTGACAGTAGTCAAAACAGCCTGGTACTGGTACTAAAAGAGACATGTAGAGCAATGGAATAGAGTTGAGACCTCAGAGATGCCACCATTCTCTTATGAACAGTTGACATTTGACAAAGGTCCTAAGATTGTAAACTGGGATAAAAACAGTCTTTTCAAAAAATGGTGCAGGCAAAATTGAATATCCATCTGCAAAAAAAAACTGAAACAAGACCCGTATCTCACACCTTACACAAAAACTCAAAATGGATCAATAGCCTAAATATCAAACCTAAAACAATAAATATCATGCAAGAAATAAGTAGGCTCAATAATGGCTATTCTAATACACAGCTTCTGATAGACTTCAGAATCTAACAAAGCAAGATTAACAGAAGAAAAAGACAGATTATTGGGAACTACTAAGAATGAAACATTTTTACTCACCCAAAGAATTTATCAAAAGAGTTAAAAGACCACCTACAGAATGAGAAAAAATATTCGGCAGCTACATGTCAGACCATCATCTGATTTCTGTCATCTAGAAGGTTCTGCAAAATATCATCAACGAAAGGTGAATAACCCAATTAAGAGATAGGCAAAGGAGATGAGCAGACACTTCACCAAAGAGGACATCCAGGCAGCCAAAAAACACACAAAGGAAATGCCCATGATCATTAGCTATCAGAGAAATCCAAATCAAAACTACAGTGAGATACCATCTTGCCCCAACAAAGTTGGCCATTTTCCAAAAACCACAAAACAACAAATACAGGAAAGGCTGTGGAGAGAGATTGGAGCTCTACTACACTGCTGGTAGGATTGTAAATTGGTGTAGCCTCTTTGCAAAGCAATCTGGCACTTCCTTAAAAAGCTGGAAATAGATGCAACATTCGATCCAGTAATCCCACTGCTTGGAATTTATCCTACAGAAACAAAGGCTGTCACAGAAACAGACACATGCGTAAGAATGTTTACTGCAGCACAGTCCACAACAGCTAAAAGATGGAATCATCCCAGATGCCCATCAACAGATGAATGGATAAATAAACTATAGTACATATACTCAGTGGAACACTATGCTATGGTGAAAAACAATGATGATTTTAGAAAACATCACGAAACATGGTTTCAATTGGAAGATGTCATGCTAAGTTAAATCAGTTGGTGGCAAAAGGATACATATTGCGTTAGACCCCTATTATAAGGACTGAAAAACAGAATTATCCACAGAAGAAAAAATTATTTGATGGCTACAAGGGCAGGGGTGTGTGAGGGTTTATTATAGATGAGATAGTTGAAAGATGTTAGAAATTTGATTCATTTATTGTAATAAATAAATAAATATTTTTAAAAAATAGGCAAAGGATATGAAGAGACACTTCACTGAAGGGACACTCGGGTGGCTAGCAGACACATAAAGAAACGCTCATGATCATTAGCCATTGGAGAAATGTGAATTAGAAGTACAATGACATACAGTTTTACTCTGACAATACTGTTCCCAATAAAAGAGGGGGGAGAGAAAGAAAGAAAAGAAATAAGGTGTGCACAAAAGGAAAACTATAAGAATTAGAAAAAGATCTTCACACATAAAAAAATGTGTTTAATAATCAGGAGGGTGAGAAAGGATGGAAAGGGGAAATCACTAACTAAATACTAGACAAGCGTCAGCTTTGGCAAAGGAAAAAATATATATGAAATATTGGAAAAGTCAGCACAACTTGACTAAGATGAATTTATAGACGTTTCCTAGACACAGCTAGAAATCTTGAAGGACCAAGTTGCTGTGACTGAGGGCTGAAGGCCGTGGTCTCAGGGACATCTAAGTTAATCAGTATAACATTGTTCATAAAGAAAATGTTCTACTTCCTACTTTGGTGGCTAATATCAGGTGTCTTAAAGCCTTGCTGGTGGTCTTCTAGGACAGCTATTGGTTCTACCCTGTCTGGAACAAAGGTGAATGAGGGAAACAAAAGACACAAGGAAAATATTAACTCAAAGGACTAAAGGACCGCAACAACCACAGACTTCACCAGTCTGGATATACAATTAGATGATGCCTAACTACCATCACTCACTCCTCTGACAGTGAACACAATAAGGATTCCCAGACTGACAGAAAAATGCAGAGCAAAATTCAAATCTGTAAAAACAAACAACAGGTTTACTGGTTTGCTATGGACTTGACCTGAAATATTCTCCTCCATGACCTCTATAGCACTAGCTGTGAGATTGTAATCCTAAGTGTCACCTGACAGACTATTTTTTCACCTTCTTTTTCTCTTTTTATTGTGAATTAAGAACAATTTTACAGTCTATATCATATTGCTATATAACACCCAGAACTTTCACCTCTATTCATTCTAGCTGCACCCTCCCCACCACGTGACAGCATGCTTCCTCTTTTGTTGAGAACTTCCTGTAACCTTCTGACCAAGGTCTGGCCCTCCTCATCCAATCACTTTGGCTCCAGCAAAGTGTCCCTCAGACGACCACATATACGTTTTTAAAGGTTTGTTTGCCTCCAGTATCACTTTATGTTTTTTAAGGTCCAGGTCAGTCTTTGTCTGGGGAGCTGGCCCTGGTGCTGGATGCAGTTTCACGTTAGAGCATCCAGGGGCTATGCTCTCAGGGGGCCCTCTGTTCAGAAGGACCATCAAGTGTGATCTTTTGGTAGAATTCTAGCACTGCCCTACTACCCGCTGTGTCCGGAGCTCCATTCTGTATACCCCATCCAGGCTGTCATTGGTGGTGGTTGGCACCATCTAGTTCTTCTGATCCCATGTTGAAGCAGGCTATGACTAATATGGCCCATTTTATCTGGAGGGCTCGTATTTTCCTCCTCTCCTTGATGTCTAACATTTGCTTCTGGTCCAGGTGGATTGGGGACATTTGTTTGGTGTGATTGAGATGGCAGCTTGCCAGCTTTTAAGACCCCAGTCTCCACTCACCCAGGTAGTATGAGGAGCAATACCTTGAGAGAGGGAGGGAGAAAAACCTTGGGTATGCCAGTTAATCTGGATATCCCTGAGAGCATAGCCCCATGATCTCAGAATCCATTTCTCTGTTCTTCCAAAGAGGTGGTCAATTTGGTTTTGAAGTTGAGTAGTTGTGGGTACCCCACTTCTAGTGCATGGTGCCACATCCTATACCCACACCTAACCACTATCTAATCTGTGAAAAATCCCTCTTCCTTCCAGCCCCCCACCTTGTAACTGTCAAATATTGATTTCTACTGTGCATAAATGATCAGCCGCGTCCTCACAATAATGGTCTCATACAAAATTTGTCCTTTTGTGTCTGGCTAATTTTGTTTAACATAATTTCCTCTAGATGGCCCCACATTGACAGGTATTTCTCTAAACGATCATTTCTTGTCATTGTGTAGTATTCCATTGTAGTAATATATCACAGTTTGTTTAACTATCCGTCTATTGATGGGCATCTAGGTTGTTTCCAACTTTTTGCTGTTGTGGAGAGCTGCAATTAACACTGTAGTGAAAATATCTGTTTGAGTCACATTCATTATTTCTTTGAGATGCATTCTAAGGAGTGGAACTGGTAGATGACATGGTATTTCTATTTCTAGTTTTTTTAAAAAGGTGTCAAACTGGTTTCAATAGTGGTCGAAGCATTTTACAGTCCCACCAACAGTACAAAAGAGTTCTAATCTCTCCAAATCCTCTCTACCGTTGATTATTCTGTGTTTTTTGGATTATTGACATCTTTGTTGTGGTGAAATGATTTCTCATTATGGTTTTGATTTGGACTTCTCTGATGGCTAGTGATCATGAACATTTCCTCATGTATCTGTTGGCAACCTGTAAGTGTTCTTTAGTGAAGTACCCATTCATATCATCTGTCCATTTTATGATTGAATTGTTTGTCTTTTTCTTGTTGAGATTTTTCAGAATCTTGTAGATTGGAGAGATTTAGGCAGCAGTCAGAAACATGGTGGACAAATATTTCTTCCCACTCTGTAGGTAGTTTTCTTACTGTTTTCATGAAAGCTTTGTGTGAGTGTAAGTGTTTAATTTTTTTAAGAGTTCACAATTATCTATTTTCACTTCTGATGATTGAATATTGGTGGTTTGGGGTAGCCTGTTGATGCCATGGAATAACACTTCCATTGTCTTCTCAGTTTTTCCTTCCAAGAATTTTATTGTTTTAGGTCTTTGGTCCATTTTGAAATGGTTTTTGTACAAGGTGTGAGATAAGGGTCTTGTTTCATTTTTTTGCAGGTGGATATCCAATTAAGCACCATTTGTTGAAGAGACTGCCTTTACCCCAATTCACTGTCTTTGGGCCTTTATCAAATATCAGCTATTTATAAGTAAACAAAGTTATATTTGGATTTTTTATTCTGTTCCATTGGTCTATGTGTCTATTTTTGTGCTAGTACTAAGCTATCTCGACTGCTATGGCAGTGTATTAGGTTTCAAGGTCAAGAATGGTGAGGCCTCCCACTTTGTTCTTTTTCTTTAGCAGTGATTTACTTATTTGTGGCTTCCTTCCTTTCCATATGAAGTTGGTGATCTATTTCTCCATCTCATTAAAAAAATATCATTGGAAGTTGGATTGGGATTGCACTGTATGTATAGATTTCTTTGGTAGTATAGACATTTTCACAATGTTAAGTCTTCCTATCTAGGAGCAAGGTAGATTTCCCCACTTGTGTAAGTCAGTTTATTGCAGGAAAGACTCATAGTTTTCTTTGTATAGGTCTTTTACATCTCTGGTTAGAGTATCCCCAGGTATTTTATTGTCTTGAGGGCTATAGTAAGTGGTAATAATCTAGTGATTTCCTCTTTGGTTGTCTCTTGGTGCAAAGGAATCCCACTGATTTATGTATGTTCATCTTGTATCCTGATAATTTACTCAAGTCTTCTATTAGATCCAGTAGTTTTTTTTGGTGGATTCTTTAGGGTTTTCTGTGTATAAGATCATATCATCCACAAATAGTGATACTTTGATGATTTCTTTGCCAATTTGGAGGCCCTCATTTCTTTATCATTTCTAATTTCTCTGTCTAGGACTTCTAGAACAATGTTGAATAGAAGTGGTGACAATGGGCTTCCTTGTTTAGTACGTGTTCTTAAGGGGAATGTTTTCAACTTCTCTCCATTAAGTATGATGCTAGCTGTTGGTCTAGTGTAGATGGACTTTATTATGTTGAAGAATTTACCTTCTATTCCAATTTTGCTAAGAGTTTTTAACCTGAATGGGTGTTGAAGTTTATCAAATGTTTTTTCAGTGTCAATTGATAGAATCAGGTGGCGTTATGACTGTATTTAATTGCATAAATAATATATATGCCTACCTACTCTTTTCAAGTCTATTTTCTTTCTCTTACTATCAAACAAGAATGTGGACTTATGAAAATAAGATCTTAATATTTTTACCCTAGTGATTAGAATGATGCCTACTACATCATTGACTGTTAGTAGATTTTGTTGAAAGAAAACTAAACAGGTGTTAAAATAAAAAATAATGTACTAAAAATGATCTGTTTTACCAGTCCTTTATGATAGATACCAACATACTGTGTCTCTATTACCCAAAGAATGAACTTGAAATTTTGACATAAGAATGTAAATGCAGTGATGAAAGTGTTACTGGAATTTAGCGAGGTCAGGCAGATGATTAGAGGATGAAACAAAGATTTTACGTTAAAATGAGAAATGAATTTAAATGAAGGACATGAGAAAATAGCTTGGTAATCACAGAAACTATTATATATCTGAACAGAAATCCTTTCACTTATCTGAGGAAGTATAATGGAAATCATTTTAGTAGTCAAATAGAAAAGAAAAAAATGATATCACTGTGAGATGATACTATACAGAATATCACTGGATCAAATACATCATTACATTTTTTTCTGATACGTATTATGAAAATTATACATGAAAAAGTTAAGATGCAGGGAGTAGAAGGGAGACAGAAATTTTCCAGTATTCTCATATTTTTTTCAGCAAAGGACACTCACTGTTGTTTTCGCAATTATTTAACTAAAACAATCTGCCTTCGTCAAGTTGTGTAGATTTTTCCTATATTTTATGTTGTGTTTCCCTTAGCCAAAGTTGATACTTGTCTTCTATATAGTTAGTGATTCACCCTCTCCAGCCCTTCTCACTCTCACAACTATCAAATGATTTTTTTAATGTGTGAATACTTTTTCTTGAGTTCTTACATTTATCATTTAGTGCTTGCCTTCTTTCTTTTTCTTACTTGACAATTTTACTTTCCTCAGAATTCAAACATAAGCAATCACTCGATTTTATGTGCAACTTGAATAAAATTGAGCTACCGAGTAGTCCAGCCTTAGAATAGTTATTTATTAAAAATAATAATAATAAAATAAAAAATAAACTAAATATTTGCTACAACTTTTTAATTAAATTGTTATGAAAATTTTCAAAACTACACAGAACATACGATAAAACATTTTTAAATGTAGTTAAATGTATTTCCTCCTTCCTGCTGTGTGTTTCTATATGAGTGAGAAGACAGGAAGGATGATGAAGAGAGATTGAGATTGAAAGAATGAGAAGCAGAACATGACTTTAAATGGATAAGATACTGTTAAAGTGACGGTATTTTATAAGAGAAAAGGGATAAAGTAAAAGGAGTTAAAATCTTTCTTAAACAAAGCTACAAGAAGAAAACTTGTGTGAGTATATGCGGACTGTCACACACATAGTATTTACCTCAAGTTTTCCCTTTTAGCTCTCTAAATTCATTCATATTCTCTATTTTGTTTCTCTTTTCCAACCCATAGTAAGTATTCTCTGCTCCAACATCTTTTTCTGTTTCTATTATTCTTTCTTGTACCAGCAATAGCACTTTAGATAACTTCGTGTAAATGAAATTAAGCTGGCCTGGCATCTTCTCAGTTTTGCTTTTCAGTCACATTATTAGGAAAAGCTAATCTCTCCGACACCACTGCAGTCCTACAGTCTAAATGTAAACAGTTCCTATTGAAACCCTCCTATCCACAGCTCTCTTCTGGCCACTTGCATTTTCTTCATAGCTGATCCACGTATCAACAAGTGCGATATTTTTTCTTAAAATCCCAAAATAACTTCTGATCACTAGCAATTGTCATGTTGAAAATGATATAACACGATATAACATCTTCCTAGCTTGGGAGACTTACATCATGCTACCCTCATCCTTAGCCTATAACTACATGAGCTTCTTATGAGCTCTGAAGTATTCTATGTTTCCTTGTGCTTCTGGACCTTATTACACTACTCTTTCTTTCTAGAATGCTTCCTCTCTCTGTCTCCCAGCTAACTGTACTCATTAATCAGTGCAGTCGGCTGAAATATCCCTTAGATATCTTTGGATCAAATATACTGATACCATTCTATACCTTTCCCTTACCTTGACTATAATTAATTACACAGAAATTAGTTCAGTTTTCATAAATTTCTTAGACCATAAACTACGTGAAGGTAAGGGTGTCATAAGTCTAGCACACTGAAGGAATTAAGACACACACATGCACACACCACGTATTGAATGAACGAACAGATACATGAAAAAATAAATTTTATGAATCAATCCATTAAAGGTCTGTATCTAGGAGAATCTATGTTAAGTTCTTTACTGTCCTTGCTGATAACTTTTCCACTTACTAGTGTGAGGAAGCAACACGTTTCTATAATCGATTGTGATCGGCAGAAAACTTTCCTCAGTAGAATCACAGTGCCAAGAACCTTGGGGGAACATGACCAAGTCTTCTTGGAATAATAACTTTGAGAAAGAAATCTGGGCCTTTTAACAGCTGGTCTAGTTCCACTGACCTGCCCAGTAAGGGCACTACTCAACGTGTAATATGGATTCTATGGCTTACTACGTAGACATGGCCTGACACCATCATGGTTCAGACTCCTACCTCCTTCTTGGTCTCTTCTATTTGTTATCAGTTTTATTTCCAGAAACTTGTGCAGGTGTAGCAATGACAATATAACTTACCTTTATGTTTCTCAGTTTTATAGTGATCTTATATTTTGTAAAGCAGCTATCACGTAGGCTTTAATTTTCACATAGGATTTTCTGAGGCTTGATATGTGTATGCATATCCCTGAAGGGGGAAAAGCACGAATTTATTGCACCTCTTACTTTCCCTCTGTGTTAGCCACTCTCTCCTACTGAAGTGGTGTGACTACAAGTAGAATTATGTGGTAAACTCATGTTCTAAAGATATGCTTAATGCATGAAAGGAAGAAGGACATATAGCCAAACAGATATGTGAAAGAATCCCTTATTACCTTAAAAAGTTTGCAAGAAAAGCTAAAAACCAGAAGTAGGTGAAAAGCAAAAAATTACAGTATTCGGGAAAATGGTGATATTTTACTCTATACAAATCTAGAAGAAGAACATGGCTTTAAGTGGATAATAAACTTTTAAATGACAGCAAAAGCAGAGTGATTCATTCATCTCTTATTTTACTTCCATTTTATCTATCAAGGAGAATGATCTGCAAACTGTAAAGCATAAAGCCAAACTACTAAAGAGAAGATCGTGCAGGAAGGTAGATGCCAAGCTTTTAGAATGGCATCTGACTGCTTTTAAATAAGCGTAATCCTTACAATATTCATCGGATCCACTTTATTCCCTCTGTTCACCAAACATTCCCAATATCTGATCACTCTACTTAAACACGTAATATCTTTTCTACAGCTCTGATCTGGGATGGTATGCTCCACATACTGACCACTGAAGCTTTTCTATGAATCAAAATTTAAGAGATTGAATCTCTGCTGCCATGACTGCTCTTCTTGGCATTCAGAATCTTATGCCAGTATTATACTTTACCCACTGGTAGAATTTCCATTTACTTCAGCCTGGTCAGTGTCCATTATTTAAAGTGTAGTTAGAGACAGACACGTATCCTTCCAGGACATCAATTTAGCTGGCTCGTTTTAATGACTATAATTGATCTACCCTCTTCAACCATTTAACATGTGCCCTGCCATAGCCCTTCTTCTGCTTACAGTGATAAACTGCTTTACTTCAACAGCCAATCCATATATAGACCTTAGGTTGTACTTATTCAAATGCCAAGTCCTAGGTCCAAGCACTATCACTTTTGTTACTGATTCTTGGTGACAAACAAATGGAATTTTATTCTTTCCTAGGAGATTGCAAATATACTAGGTATTCCTTCATTTTGTGGCAAGAAGGCTTGGGTCTAGTTACATGTTACTAGTTTGAAACAGACTTTAGAAACTCTGTAAGAGTAGCCATCTTGACTGCTGCTCTTCAGCATAAACCTGATTAGTGCTTGTTATTTCTACATGCTGTCAACAACAACAAAAATGGCTCTTGTTCCTGATACTCTTCTGAAACCTCAGTCCTTTCATGCTTAGCCTAGCCACATCTGTGCAAAAGGCCTGCCTGGAAGCCAGAAGGTCATTAACCTGGATGTGTCATGTGCAGAGAACAGGAAATGGACTTTTTAACCTCCATTAAATCATTACTCACTGTAGTTTGTCATATATTATGGAAATATGTTTCATTTATAAAAACTACTCTTCACACTGTAAAAGATAAAGAATTACCATCTTACTTTTTTGAAAAGAAGCAACAAAATATCATGTAATTGTTCTGTGGAAGAACTATGATAAAAATTTAGTTTTATCACTCTCAATATGGATATTTTAAAATACCATCACACTATTTTTTAGATTTACTAAGGCATTATCTTTTTAGTCTTCTTTTTAAGGCATATGTTGCTGGGAATGTGTATCAAATATCATGCATTCTAAAATATGGAATCCTATGTCCAATAATTTTAAAAATAGAGGGATTAAGTCCATTTATATGGATTTTAAAAATGTAGTTGTTTTTCAGTTTTTGCTATGTTTGTATGAATTATGAATGCTCAAGAATGGAATATATAGTATGCAATGCTTTCCAAAACTTTGAAAGAGGACCAGAACATTCTTCCCCCAATAGAGTGTCTTCCTGTAAATCTCACTTTGGGATAGGATGCCTGAATTGATTTTATGACATTTAAGATAATTTAATGAATTCATTCATACTCCACAACAGCGCAGCTGTCTGAAAACAGGTATGAGGAAGAGGGGTGAGGAAGAAACATTATATGGCTTAGCATCTGTTACAGATTTAACTGTGTCCTCTGAAAATATATACTGTGAATCTTAACTGCTATGCCTGTGTTTATAATCCCATTTGGGAATGGGTTGTCTTTGCTATGTTAATGAGATAAGATTAGTGTAGAGTATGACTTGAGACACTCTTTTTTGAGATACAAAAAGAGATTAAACAAGCATCTAAGAAGCAGGAAGAGAGATGATAAGCCACATGAGGACTGTCCAGGAGCAGAATCTCAAAAGAGACAAAGACCTTCCTCCAAAGATGACAGAGAGAAAAATTTTCCCTAAAGTCAACCCAGCGCCCAGTGCCACTGAGTCGATTCCAACTCATAGCAACCCTATACGACAGAGTAAAACTGCCCCACAGAGTTTCCAAGGAGGGCCTGGAGGATTTGAACTGCCGACCTTTTGGTTAGCAGATGTAGCACTTAACCACTATGCCACCAGAGTTTCTAAACTTACCATCCTGAATGCAGGCTTCTATACTCCTAAACTGTTAGAAAATAAATTTCTGTTTGTTAAAGCCACCCACTTGCAGTATTTCTGTTATAGTAGCACTAGATAGCTAAGGTAGAACTTGCTGTAAGAGTGGGCCACTACTCTAATGGATACATAAAATGTAGAAGGGATTTTGGAATTGGGTAACAAGTAGAGGCTGAAAGAGTATCAAGGTGTCTAGAAGTAAAAGCCCCTCCCCCCCCCGGAGAAGAAAGGTTGTGGTCATGGAGCAGGACTCGGCAGTATTTTGTTCTGTTGTACATAGGGTGGCTGTGAGTTGGAACCAACCTGACTGCACCTAACAACAGCATAAGTAAAAGCCTACGTTGTCTTGAAGAGAATGTCAGTAGAATTATGAATATCAGAGGCAAACCTGATGAGGGAACAGAAAGAAATCAGGAAACAGAGAAAGTCTCTTTCTGCCGCATTTAAGAATACATACAGCACCAGTAACAGAATCTTGCTGTAAACATGCATGTTAAATGTACTTATAGTGAAGATTTAAAAGAAAATGATGAATATGTGATTGGACAGTGGAAGAATAGTGAAAGTTTTCATGTAGTGGGAAAGAACCTGTCTGAATTATGGTAAAATGTTTGGTGGAAAACAGCAGTTATAAGTGATGAAATGGGGTATCCGGTTGATGAAATTTGTAAGCAAGATCTTAAAGGGGCTGTATAGTTTCTCCTTGATGCCTATAACGAAATTTGAAAGAAATGAGCTTAGAAACAAACTCAGAGATTTAGAAAATTTTATTGCACCAACAAAGGACACATGCCCTAGAATGTCCTACATAATCTTTTGTTAAAGAGCTTAATCATATGACTTATGGATCTAAGCAAATGCCACAGAAGGACAGCCATCAGGTTAGATTGAAGGAAACAGAGAAAAAACTAAAGGAAAGAACACTGTCTGCCTCTTGGAACTGTACAAGCCGGAAGGCAGTCAAAAGAAGATGAATCTGTTGTTCTCCAAGCAAAGAAAAGGAACATACTTAAAGCAACTGAACATCAGGAGAACTACTGGAAAGAGAAAGACAAACAGGTCCTTCTCAATATCAAGGGATGAGGCCACAGTCTCTAGAATCTCAAAGAGTGGGGCCCAAGCCTCTTAGGTTTCAAAAGTAAAATTTTTGTCAATTTGTCTTCACAACATGGGGCTGCTGTTATGGTGTGCCACAAGAATGGGGCTGCTGCCCCAAACTGAAGGGGTGGGACTGTCATGTCCAAGGGAAGAAGAATGGGACTTGCCTTGGCTGAGGATGTGGGGTCACCTCTCTGATGGACTAGGACTCTGGGGTCACCCAATGCCAGAAAAGGCAAAGCTAAAGCCCTAGGTTGTGGGGCCTCCACTCAGAATCTAGCGGGGATACCAAAAGCAAACCAAACCCACTGCCATCAAGTTGATTCTAGCTCATAACAACCCTATAGAACAGAGGAGAACTGCTCCATAGAGTTTCCAAGAACCATCCAATGGATTCCAACTGTCAACCTTTTGGTTAGCAGCTGTAGCACTTAATCACTATGCCACCAGGGTTCCCCTAGAGGGAATGATCAATACTTAAAGTTTGAGTGGTCCCAAAGAAAGGAAGATTATTTTCAATCCTGGAGAGCTAATTTAAATTGTTGTTCTAGGTTTTGGACTTGCCTGTTATCTCTTCTATCCTCCTGTTTTTCCTATTTGAAATGGAAATGTGTACATTGTGCCTGTTCTACCATTGCATTTTAGAAGCAGATAATTAGATTTCAGAGGTTCACAGATGAAGAGGAGTTTGCCCCAGAACAGGCTATACTTAAAGTCTCACTCATACTTGATTTAGATGATTCAGAAGATGAGATTCTGTACTTGGTGTTGATTGAAAACTTTTTGGATAGTGTGGTAAATGTGTTTTGCGTGTGGCAAGGATATAAATGTGGAGGGTCAAGGTGTGGAATGTTATGAATTGAATTGTGTTCTCCAAAAATATATGTTGTAAATCATAACCTCTATGCTTGTGGTTGTAATCCATTTGGGAATGGGGTGTCTTTGTTACGCTAATGAGACAGAATTAGTGTAGAATGCATCTTGAGTCACTCTCTTTTGAGATATAAAAGATAGTAAAGAAGGTGAGAAGCAAAAATATAGAACAATAGATAACATGTGACATGAAGACTATCTACCTCAAAAGAGGTAAGGACCTTCCTTCAGAGTCACCATTGAGAGGAAGGCTTCCTCTAGTGCGTGTGCCCTGAATTTGGACTTCTAGACTCTTACTACACTGAGCCATAAATTTCTTTTTTATTATTATCATTGTGATTAAGTAAACTATGCTACCCAAATCAATTTTGTATGCCTGCCTATCTACAGCTCTTCTGCTCTCCTTGCCCCGTGACAGCACAGTCCTCCTTTTCATTTTACACTTATCACATCCTCTTAGCAAGCTCCTGCCCGTCTTCTCTACCATCTGGAAAGAGACCAGTAGGACAGCCTCCTATAAACACAAAGAACCGTAAAGTACACACACTATACGGTCACATTGGATCCCATAGTCTAGTCTATTTTTGTCCATTGAGTTGACCTCAGTAATGTTTTCTATACAGGGGCAGCAACAGGCCTAGGGGCCATGTGCCCAGGGGATCCCCAGGCTGTTGGATCATGAATTGTGGTCTTTTAGTAGAATCCTGAGCTGCACCCTTCTTTTTCTCATATTGTCACTAGGAATCGACATTGTGTGCCCCATTATGGCTATCTTTGGTGGCAGCCACGCACCATATGATTCTTCTGGTCACATGTTGCTACAGTCTCCCATTACATGGGTCCTTCTGTCTCCTAGGCTCTTTTTTCCTCATGTCTTTGGTGGTCTTGGTGATGATCTCTTCTGGCTGAGTTGGGATCATTTGCTGTACTACAGATGGCAGCTTGTTAGCGTTTTTAAAAAAATTAATTGCAGTAAAATAATTAAATTTCTAACATCTGTCAATTATATCATCTGTGATAAACTCTCAGCCCCCCACTCACCTGTGCAGCCAACACAGTCTGTTTCTCCTGTGAATAGTTCTCTTTTTAAGACTTTATAACAGGGATCTCATACAAGATTTTTCCTTTTTACACTGATTGATTTCACTCAGCATGATCTCTTCCAAATGAGGCCATGTTATGAGATGTTTTCTAAAATTGTCATTGTTTTTTAATCATAGAATACTGTTCCATCAAGTATAGGTACCATAGTTTGTTTATCCATTCATCTGTTGATGGGCATTGGGGTTGATTCCATCTTTGTGCTACTGTGGACTGTGCTGCAACAAACATTCATGTACATGCGTCTGTTTGTGTGACAACTTTGTTTCTGAAGGATAAATTCCAAGCAGTGGAATTACAGGATCAAATGGTATATCTATTTCCAGCTTTTTAAGGAAGCACCAGGTGGTTTTCCAGAGAGGTTTTACCATTCTGCAATCGCATCAACAGTGTAGGACAGTTCTAGTTTCTCCACAGCCTCTCCAGAATTTGTTGTTTTGTGTTTTTTGGGTCATGGCCAATCTTGTTGGGGTGAGATGGCATCTCATCGTAGTTTTGATTTCAATGCTTTTAATAGCAAATGATCGTGAGCAAGAATTGTGTCTTTTGTCTGCCTGGATATCCTCTTCAGAGAAATGTCTGTTCATCTCCTTTGCCCATTGCTTAATTGGATTATGTATCTTTTTCTTGTTGATATTTTGTAATATCTTGAAGATTATGGAGATCAGACATCAGTCTGACATGTAGTTGCCAAATATTTTTCCCCATTCTGTAAGGGGTCTTTTAACTCTTTTGATGAAGTCTTTGGATGAGCAAAAGTGTTTAATTCTTAGTAGTTCCCATTTATCTATTTTTTCTTCTGTTGATTGTGCTTTGTCAGATTTTGAAGTCTGTCTACACTGTGTATTAAAACTTCCATTGGTGATCGTATTTTTTCTTGGATGAGCTTTATCATTTTAGATTTCATATTTAGGTCTTTTATCCAATTTGAGTTGGTTTTTGTATAAGGTGTGAGATACGGGTCTTGTTTCAATGTTTTGCAGATGGATATCCAATTTTGGTAGTGCCATTTGTTAAACAGACCAATTTTACCCCAGTTTAACATCTAAAAAAATTTTAAAAAAGAAAGTTACAGAACAATATCACTCCTGAACCAAGATGCTAAAATCCTCAACACAATTCTAGCCAATAGAATTTAACAGCATACAAAAAAAAAAAACCAATTAATCATGATTAAGTTGGTTTCATTCCAGGGATGCAAGGCTGGTTCAACATCAGAAAAACAATGAATGTAATCACCACATTAATAACACAAAAGCTAAGAATCACCTGTTTTTTCAACTGATCCAGAAAAGGGCATTTGACAAAGTACAACACACATTCATGTTAAAACTCTCAGAAAAATAAGAATAGAGGGGAGATTTCTCAACACAGTCAGAAGCATCTACGTGAAGCCAACTGTCTTCATCATCCTGAATGGTGAAAGACTGAAAGAATTCCCTTTGAGAATGGGAACTAGACAAGGATGCCCACTCTCACCACTTCTATTCAACATTGTGCTAGTAGTTCTAGCCAGAGCAATTAGACAAGTCAAAGAAATGAAGGACATCTGGATTGACAAAGAAGAGGTAAAATTTTCCCTACTTGCAAATCATATGATTGTATATGCAGAGAATCTAAAGAAATCCACAACTAAACTACTGGAACAAATAGAGGAGTATAGCAAAGTCTCAGGATATAAGATAAACATGAGTAAATCAGTAGGATTCCTTTACACCAACAATGAGATTATTAAAGAAAAAAAATCATCAGATCAATTCTATTTACTATAACCCCCAAGAAGATAAAATACCTAGGAATAAATCTAACCAGAGAAATAAGAGACCTTTACAGAGAGAACTACAAGACCTTACTACAAGAAACTAAGAAAGACTTACATAAATGGAGTAATCTACTCTGCTCATGGACAGGAAGACTCAACATTGTGAAAATGTCTATTTTACCCAAAGCAATCTACTTATATAATGCAATCCCAATACAAATACCAGTGACATCTTTTAAAGAGGTAGAGAAACAAATCACCAACTTTGTTCCGAAAGGGAAGAAACCTCGAGTAAGCAAAGCATTACTGAAGAAGAACACACTGGGAGGCCTCTCACTACCCAACTTTAGAAACTGTTACACTGCCACAGTTGTCAAAACATCCTGGTATTGGTACAAAAAGAGACATATAGACCAATGGAACAGAGTTGAGACTCCAGAGATGCCACCATCCTCCTATGAACAGTTGATATTCAACAAAGGCCCTAAGATTTTAAACTGGGATAAAAATGGCCTCTTTAACAAATGGTGCTGGCAAAATTGTTAGCTTTTAAGATGCCAGATGCCACTCACCAATATGGGGTGCAGAAGACTCTATTAGCAACTGGCTGATTAGCCAATTGACCTTGATGTCCCCCAAGTTCCTGGGTTGATGTTAGAAGAGCTTTCAGTTTATGGCAAAGTCCAGTTAAGTTGATCTACTTTCTACTGTGTGCTGTCGCAGCATTCAACTAACCAAATTTCCGCCAACTATCTAATCTATAATCAACTCTTGCCACCCTTCCAACCCTTGCAGCCGTCAAAGAGCCTACTCTTCTATGCATAAGTTTATTTTTAAGTCCTTATAACAGGGGTCTCATACGTATTTGTCCTTTTGATGCTGAGCAATTTCATTCAGAGTAGTGTTTTCCAATGGAAACCAGATTATGAGATGTTTCCTAAAATCACTTTTTTTTTTTTTAAATCATTGCATTGTGTTCCTTTGAATGTATGTACCATATTTTGTTTATCCATTCATCCATTGATGGGCATCTAGGGTGATTCCATCTTTTTGCTATTGTGAACTGTGTTGCAATAAACACTCGAGTGCATGTGTCTGTTCATGTGACAGCCTCTGTTTCTGTAGGATAAATTACAAACAGTGGGATTAATGGATCAAATGTTATGTCCATTTCCAGATTTTTAAGGAAATGACAGATTGCTTTGCAAAGAGGTTGTACCAACTTGCAATTCCAACAGCAGTGTAGGCGAGTTTCAATTTCTCCGCAGCCTCTTCAACATTTGTTGTATTCTGTTTTTTTGGATTATGGCCAACCTTGTAGGGGTGAGAAAGTATCTCAACTTAGTTTTGATTTGGATTTCTCTAATAGTTAATGATTGTGAGCATTTCCTTGTGTGTCTTTTGGCTGCCTGGATGTCCTCTTTAGCAAAGTATCTGCTCCTCTCCTTTGTTCATTGCTTGATGGTGTACTCACCTTTCTCTTGTTGATACTAGGTGTCTCCTAATTGGAATGTTCAGTCCGTTTGCCTTCAGTGTAATTATTAATAGGTATGTGTTTAGTGCTGTCATTATGATGCATTTATTTTTGTGTTGTTGATATTTTCTGTGTATTCCTTAATATTCTATTCTGGTTCATTCTTCTTAATGTGTTGACTTCCCATCTTTTTCAGCATTGGTTTTTGTTGAGACTACTGTATTATATTTCCTGTTTTGATAGGTTGCATTGTTATTTTGCTGCCACTACCCCTAAGATTGCCCTTGTTATTCTAATTTTAAACCAGACTTTAACTTCTACGTATCTTTTAATTTCCTCTCCATCCAAAAGGGTTATAACTCCTGTAATATCTCCCTCTTTTTAGTGTGGTGATGCAGGTTTTTGTGTTATGATCAGATGTTCCCTTATTTTAATAATGTAGTTTTTGATTGAACTTATTGACTTCCCTAAGTGAGTAGGATTCTGGATGCTGTGTTCTGCATTGCTTCCTTAAGTATACACTTAACGTTTTTGTTTTTCTGAGAAAAGAGCTTCTTATTTCAGGATTTCTTGTAGTTTTGGTTTGATTTTTACAAACTCTCTAAGCTTCTGCTTACCTGCAAATGTCTTAATTTCATCTTCACATTTGAGAGACAGTTTTGCAGGATATGTAATTCTTGGTTAGAAGTTTTTCTCCTTCAGGGCTTTGAACATGTCATCCCATTGCCTTCTTGTCAACATTGTTTCTGCAGAGAAGTTAGATGAAAGCCCACAGGGTTTCCATTTGAATGTTAGCTTTGATTTGAGCCTCACTACCTTTAGGAGCCCCTGTTTATGTTTCATTTTTCTATTTCCTCATTAAACTTTGTTTTAATGGGTCTTATAATTCTGTCACAGATTTTTGGTCAAGTTGTTTCCATTTAAAAAGTACTTGTTTAAAATTGAATAACTTAAAACTGCCACGCACAAAAAGAAACAAATTGTCCACAAAACATTCCATTCCTCCTGAAGGTTTCAGGATGCATTGTTATCATTAACCAGTTTTTTACTATTAAACTTAAATGGCCAATTGAGATGAACAGTTTTGAGACAATTCTTCCACCATTGATTAAGACTGGGGTGGCATGTGTTGTGGGTAACATTCATTTAGCCTTCTGAGCTTTCTGGGCAGACTTGGTGACCTTCCCAGCTTCAGCAGCCTTCTTCTCCGTTGCCGTGGTGACACTAATGGCAACTGTCTATCTCATGTCACAAACAGCAAAACGACTCAGAGGAGGATAGGCAGAGAAACTCTCAACACACATAGGCTTCCCAGGAACCCTGTCAATAATGGCAGCATCACCAGACTTCAAGAATTTGGGGTCATCTTCTAGCTTCTTACCAGGACATCGATCAGTCTTATCCTTGAGCTCAGCAAGCTTGCAAGCAATGTGCGCAGTGTGATAATCCAGTAAAGATGCATGGCCAGTACTGATTTGGCCTGGGTGGTTCAGGATGATACCTGAGCAGTGAAGCCAGCTGCTTCCATTGGTGGGTCATTTTTGCTGTCACCAGCTACATTGCCATGATGGACATCATTGACAGACACATTCTTGACTTTGAAGCCTGTATTATCCCCAGGCAGAGCTTCACTCAAAGCCTCATGGTGCATTTCAACAGACTTTGCTTCAGTGGTGACATTCACTGGAGCAAAGGTGACCATCATGCCAGGCTTGAGAACAACAGTCTCCACTCTGCACACAAGGACACTGACAATACCACCAATTTTGTATACATCTTGGAGAGGCAGATGCAAGGGCTTGTCAGCTGGACAAGTTGGTGGCAAGATGCAATCCAGAGCTTCAAGCAGTGTGGTTCCATTGGCATTACCATCCTTTCAGGGGAGTTTCCATCCCTTGAACAAAGGCATGTTAGAACTTGGCTCCAGCATGTTGTCACCGTTCCAAACAGAAACTGGCACAAATGCTCTTGTGTCAGGGTTGCAGCCAATTTCCTTAATATAGGTGCTGACTTCGTTGATGATTTCCTCATGTCTTTTCTGGCTGTAAGGTGGCTCAGTAGAATCCATTTTGTTAACACCAATGATTAGTTGCTTCACACCCAGTGTATAAGTCAGAACGGCATGCTCACAGGTCTGCCCGTTCTTGGAGATACCAACTTCAAATTCACCAACACCAGCAGCAGCAATCAGGACAACACAGTCCACCTGTGATGTTCCTATGATCATGTTTCTGATGAAGTCTCTGTGTTCTCGGGCATCAGTGATGGTCACATAATACTTGCTGGTCTCAAGTTTCCACAAGGAGATATCAATGTTGATGCCTCGCTCACATTGAGCTTTCAACTTGTTCAAGACCCAGGCACACTTGAAGGATCCCTTACCCATCTCTGCAGCTTCCTTCTCAAATTTTTGAATGGTTCTTTTGTCGATTCCACCACATTTGTGGACCAGGTGACCAGTTGTGGTGGACCAAATCTGCATATCCAATGACCACAATGTTGATATGGGTCTTTTCCTTTCCCATCTTGGATTAGACTTTGAGATAGTTTTCACCAACACCTGTGTTCTGGTGGCAAACCTGTTATGAAAAAATCTGCTTCATTTATTAAGGTTGAATATAACACATCTTGATATGTCTCTTTTGGAGTCTTGTTTTTGTGGTATTTGATACACATTTTGGATATCTATGTTGTCTTCTTTCACAATTTCAGGGAAGCTTTCTGTCAGAAACTCCCGAAATGCTCTCTGTATTTTCGCCTATCCCTCCTTGTTCAGGATCTCCAATTATTTGTAGGTTATTGCTCTTAGTGTCCTGCATGTTTCTTAATGTGTCTTCATTTTTCTGATTTCTTTCTCTGATTTCTCCTCATAAATGCTGGTGTCAGTTGCTCTATCCTCGAGGTCACTAAGTCTGACTTTCATCTCAATTCTGCTCTCTTTGCTTTGGATTGACTTGTGTAATTCTGTAATTTTGTTATTGATCTACTGTATTTCAGATCATTGATGTTCCATCAGTTGAAATAGCTTATTTAATTTTTCATTTTGTTCTGTGGCATTCTGTTTAATCTCTAGGAGGGCTTTCTATGTATTTCTTTTGTAGTCAACTTCCAATAGTTTCAGAAAGGCTTCTTCATCTGGGAAGTGTTTGATTCTTTATTTTGGAAATTTTCTGGAACTATGGTGGATTGCTTCTTTAAACGTTTACCTATGGTCTGTTGTCTGTGTGTCCTCTAGAAGCTGTTTGATTTCTCTGATGTTACCTCAGCAGGAGCTGAGGCATAGTTCTAAGAGATGAGTTGGTCCCCAGCTGTACTCTATGTACTCTAGTGACTGGCCCCAGGTAGACTCTCTGGGCTGGCAGTCTCTGCCTCTTGGTTGGCAAAGATGGTGCCAGAGTCACTTGGGGGCTTTCAGCCAACTTTACGATGTCAGTCAGTGAATGATGGAGGAGAAGCTGTTAGGCTTCTCAGCAGTCAGATCGACAGGTCTTATGTAAAAGAGTACTTTACTTCTAAGAGGTGAGATGTCCAACTGCTGCTGAAAACAGGTCCTCAGGTGTGGCAGTCCTACCAGCTGACAACTAAAGTACTTTATAGGCTGTCCCTAGATGCTGTGACATGGCGCAAAGTAGAGAAAAGTTAGGGCCTTCCAGCTGTCCTCTGCCAGGTCCCACCCATCAACCTAGACATGAATTGTCCCACACACCACTTTACTGCTGGAGAAACACTTGCCAGATAGCCTGCTTCTCTGCTTGAGAATCAACCACAGCTAAAGCCCCTGGCTGGGTGACTCCACCTCCCAGCCAAACAAGATGGCATCCTGGCTGAGCTGCTCTTGCTGCTGTGATACAGCAGTCTATGGCACAGCTCAGAAAAGAGTGGTTGGAGAGGCAGTAGTGCCCTCAGTCAGCAACTGGGCTCTCAATTTGTGGCTATCCCATGGACTATCTTTCTGCTGTGCTATACACTGTTTACTTAACTGCCATAGTTTGGCATATTTGTCGACTCATGCCCATTCCTCACCTCCTGGATAACAAAGAAGGTGTCAGTAACTGCAGTTCTCCAATATGGAGAGTCATCAAGAGTAGGGGTCATTGGTCCCTGGCTCATCTTTGAGAGGGGTAGTTTAATCTGTTACTGGTGCCTAGTCAAATCTGACAATACTATGCCAGGTCCTAGGGCTCCCTGGATGTCCACTGCTCCATTTGGTTATAATTCCAGGCTTTAATTCTCAGAAGTAATTGAGGTGACGTTTGTCTAGTCTGCCATCTCTGCTCTGCCTCTGAGCTAACGCCAGTATACTTTTAGCATTTCTGTTACAACAGCACTAAAGAACTAACAAACTGCATCCTTCTTGGAGAAATGAACACAAGAGAGAATTGGGGCAAGACCAAAAAGAGAAGTGAAGAGTTATTTGAAGATGAACTTGCCTAATGATACAATTCCTTAATACACTTTCTGGGCTCTATGTTATAAATCATGTTGGTACACGGTTCCTAAAGTCATCGTAAGCCAAGCAAACAGGAATTTTCTTGAGTTCTAGGACAGCTCATGAATTTTCTGAAGCATGGGAGAATTTTCTGAGTCCATTCATAGCTCACATTCCACTTTCTTTGTAAATCAAAAAGACCTCTACAAACTGGTGCTTGGTTTGGGGCATTTTCCTCAGCAAAATTAGATCTCTCCATAATCACACAAAAGTGAAGACTAGCAGAGGTCATACAGTAAACATGCAAATATCTCCTAATTTGTGTTTCTTAATGCTAATTAGTGATAGTTATATATTTGAAGTCAAGGACTGATTAAATCTATCAACATGCAATCGTCTTTGTTTCTTTTACTTTCCTCTTCCTTTTGGGTTAAGTTTTCTTCTTGTTGCAGTGTATTCTTTAAGATTTATTTTAATAGTGGTCTATTATAAAATACTTTTAGGTTTATTTCTCTGAAAGATTTAACTTTATTATGCATTATAGTACAAAATAATATATAATTCTATGATTAAAATTATTCATACTGAGATTATTTTTGCTGGGACATTATTTTCATACTGACATTATTTTCTCCCAAGCTTTTTGCTGTTGAGATTTTGCTTTTGGGTTAACTACCATTTCATTTTATCTATTGTATCTTTTTCTCTGATATTTTTTACGATTTTTCTACTTAGTCTGGCTGTTTTAAAAATTCTCTATAACATGAAATCCATCTCAGTACTCAGATCAAAATTTGATATGGGGATTGATTTTTTTATTTTTAAGTTCTGAAAAACTTCTAGCCATTATATTTTCTAATTTAGTTCTTCTCTTATTTCCTTCACTCTGCTTTTTTGGGGTGGTGTAGGGGTGGGGATTTAAAGTGAAAATTAACTCAGTACCTCTTAGTTCTGTCTCTCATTTCTCTAAATTGCTTTCTTCGGGTGAATTTTTCAGTACTATCTACCTATTCGTTAATTCATTCACTGACTTTGTTCAGTCTAAATTTTATCTCATTTATAACATTTTATTTAATTTCAATTACTTTTTTTTAATTTCCAATATTTTCAAGTTTTTCTTTTTTGTATCTATAAGCTTTTCTAAAAATTTTATTTCTGCTTGAATTTGTTTCATAGAATCTTGTGTGTGTGTGTGTGTGTGTGTGTGTCCAGTATATTTAATACTTTCATTTTCTTTTTGAGTGCCTTGATTATACTTGTTTATAAGCATTTTTCATAATATTTCCTAAAAATAATTTTATCTGTAGTTTTCCTGTTGATTTCGTATTTCAGGTTTATTTAATGTTTCTTTACTTCTATTTGTAGGCTTACTTTTAATCTCTCTTCTCTCACTCTCACTCTGTTTCTCACTCTCCCTCTTCTTTTCCCTCTTTTTCATTTATCTTCCTCAGTCTAGAGGTTCTATGGCTACATCTGCCAGGCATTAGAGTCCCAGTCAAGTACTAAGCTTTAAAATGGTAATTTGGTACTCTTGTCAAGTGAAAAAGTCACAATCATCACCTATCCATGAACAGACTCATCTAACAAATGCATTCAATTTTATATTAATAGGCTTTGACCTGACAGCACATCATAGCAGTGTTTCCCCAAGTTGTAAACCTAGCCATTTAAGAGAAATTATCCCAAACCTTTTCCTTTTTCATCAGTAAGAGAGACCTATTTAAGACACTGTCTTTAGAATCAAAAACCCTACCTCACATGGATGCATTTTCTTCTCTTTCACTCGCAAGATTAGCCACTCCTTATATCCATATTGTAGGATTTTTTAAATTTTAATTTATTTTTTAATTTCTAAGATTGCTCAGCAGTTCTTTTTTATATCTACTAGTTCTTTCTGTTTATTTCTACTTTAATCTGTTTCACATTATTGTGTCTGTATGTGTCTGTTTTAGCAGAAGTAAATCTTGTTTTCTCTTTACGTATCTTAATCATTTGTTTATAAGGCTGGTAGTTCATAGACATATTTATTTTTTTTTAAACAGACCTATGTTTTCTCTTTTGATATTTTTTTCCAATTATTTCACACATTTAGACCATGAGAAATCCATTAGACATGAATTTATGCCACCATTTCTATTGGAAGAGACTAATCCACCCCCCCTTTTTTTAAAGTATGTCTCACACTTAAACATGGATGTAGAAAATTATGATTACAAGATACAGGAGAAATCAAAGGGGGAAGGGAGAAAATGTCTCTGGTGGAGATAGATAATAGAGAAAACAAAAGAAAATTAAATGACTATTTCTTCTTTATTACCTACAGCATGTCCAAGAAAAAAAGTCCATAAATAATCACAAAAAACCACTAAAATCTAATATTTAAAAAAACATGAAAAAATTTCTTGAAAAAAAGTGGGGGTAATGTTGGAAGATAAAGTAAAATAAATTTTCCTTGAAGTGTAACTAAAAACAATGGACAGTAAAACTATAAGAGAAAAATCAAACAACTTATGTACTGAATACAGAATCTAAATAATTCACAAATAGAGATTTAAACACAGAATCCAGAGCAAGCATTAAGGAATATGAATCTTTTGTCTTGTTCTGTTTTTGTTTTTAAGAACAGGCAACTCTACACTGAAGAAAGAATGTTCATCTCTGAAAAGTAAAAGAAAAAATTAAGTTTCACCCTATAGCAAATCATCACCGTTTCAGAACAAGGAAAGCTGACAGAAAAATAAGTAATGTACAAAGAAATAAAGAACTTGAGTTGTTTTTATTTTACAAACAGTTCAGATGAATGCTAGGAATGAACGCTTTCGAAAATTTGAGCTTTTCATCTATATTTCAATAACGAGCCAAACTATCAATCAACCGGGAGGACAAAACAACGATAAGAAAGCCTCGGAAAATTTACCTACCAGTCAACTCTTTTGTGAGAAGCAATTTGATGATGTGTTCCAAAAAAATTCAGATCTTCAACCAGAGCATATGAAAGTATCATATCCAGGAAAGAATGTAGTCACACCTGGAAAGCAATTAAGGGAACTGCTTGGATATGGGGAAATTAAAAAGTAGTATATAACAAGAGAAACCAAAGTCTCTCACAGTTTCGAGTCTGGATTGAGGTGAGTGGGCAGAGAAGTATCCAAGAAATAACAGAATATCTAATATGATAGAACACTGAGGAAAACTACATTATTTGTGTTTACTATATAGAATGGCAGTTCAAATCCACCAGGAACTCCTTTGAAACACGATGGAACAGCTCTGTCCTACAGGGTCGCTATGAGTCACAATAGAGTTGATGGCACTGGGTTTGGTTTTTTTTGTTTGTTTGTTTGTTATGTAGGACAAGAACCCTGATGGCTGGAAAACCTATCATTCAGTTCCACTCTGTTTTACTGAGTTGCTATGAGCTGGAATCTACTCCATGACAATGAGTTTGGTTTTTATTGGAGAGAGGAACAGAGAAAGCGAAAGACTAAGAGAAACCAAAAGAAAATCAAAATTCTATAAAGAAAATGGAATCAAAGTATGTTATTTGGCTTTTTTGTTGTTGTTGAGTTCTGTGAAGTTGGTTCTGACACATGGAACTGTGTCATAGGGTTTTCTTGGTTGCAATCTCTGTGGAAGCAAATAATCTTGTCTTGTGAGTGGCTTTAGGTTAGCAGTTGAGTACTTAATACTTATTTAATTATAATAATGCTATTAATGATTATCACTTTAGCTAATGATGGCAATGAGTTTAAGTAACTCTATTACTGCTATGTCTGCTAACCGAAAGTTTGGCAGTTCAAACCCACCTTGGAAGTGCTGTGGGGCAGATCTTCTCTGACTTACAGGGTTGCTGTGAGTCAGACTCAACTCAACGGTTGTGGGTTTTATTAGCTAAAATGATAGTCATTATCATTATTATAGTAATAATTATATAAACATTATATCATTATTATATTAGTTGATGGCAACTCATAGTGAGCCTATAGGACAGAGTGGAACTGACTGTTAGAGTTCCCAAGGCATGCTGATGAATTTGAACTGTTGCCCTTTAGATTAGCAGCTGATCTCTTAACCACTGTGCCGTTTCGGATATAAGTAGAAGATGTGATTCTAGTATTGAATAAAAATGTCTAAAATCAGTTCCAAACTTAGTACTTGCCTCATAACACAAACATGATGGTAATTACCAGATGACACAGCAAAAGAATAGTTGTGAAGGGACTGTATTGGGGCATGGGACTGTCATTAAGTGTTATTTGATTTTTAAGCTGTTTATGTAGATAAACACACATACACACATACATATGAACACTTAGAGGCAACTCAGTGCTCCTTTCTTCTATAAAGCTTTCCATGAGCCTGCTCACTGGTTAACCTTTAGTGTCAACCACAAAGGACAGAAAATGAGGAATCATTTTCTTTATCCTCACGAGGATCACACAATTGGGCTAACTAGCTTAGGTGGATGGTGAGAAGTTAATCCATTATATTCAGTGGATGTCTTTGGGCATAAAGACTTGATCTTCTTCCTGAATAAGTAGAGAAAGGCTCCATTTAGGCTGTCAAAGGTTTAACTCACCATTTCCATTATCTCCGCAGTGTCTCTTGCCATTAAATCTGCTGTATCTCCATCGCTCTACTGTGGTTATTGTATGCAATTGAGTTGATTCTGACTCAGAGAGAGACCCTGTGTGACAGACCTGTATTTCCCCATAGGATCTCCTAGTCTGTAGTCTTTATGGGAACAGATTGGCAAATATTTTCTCCTGCAGGGCCACTGTTGGGTTTGAACCACTGATTTTTGCATTAGCAGCCACGGGCTTAATCAGGGCACCACCATGGCTCCTTATTTTTACATTAACATTTTCTAATTCTCTGCTCCAAAGCTCTTTTCCTTCTCTAAGTTCTCTGAAAGCAGAACTCTATTTTATTTATCACTACATTGTCAGTGCCAGGAAATTTTGCTATGATGATAGTTAATATACAATCAATAGGTGTTAACTGTACTAATTAATTCTTGGATATATATCTTATGAAACTGAAAAGTAGTCTGTGCCTAACGTGTAGAAAATTTCACAGCTAAAGTCATAGCTCCAACTTACCCATCCACTAGGTCAATGTTTCCTCCTGGTAAAGTTGTTTAAATTCCCTGGGATTCATTTTCTCTTCTATTCAGTGGTAAAATTAATGTTATCTGGGGAGCTCATAGGATTATTGTTACTATACAGAGGGCTGATTAAGGTAATAATATTGCTTAATGAGTTATATGTATGAAGGGATCGTATGCACAATGTTAATGGTTATTTATCCAGCATCTTGTTGCTGAGAACAAAAGACATCTTACTGCAAATCTTATGGTTCTCTCTGCACAGCAGGGCTGGCCTTCCAAATCGAGTAAAGACAGTAGTAGTTAACTCCAATTAGTTAACTACTAATTCTGGTAAAGTAAAGGGGGAGTAAATAACATAAGCCTAGGTACTGGGATAAATTTATATGATATCATCATATACAGAAATTGGTAAGACGGTTTTCTGTTCCTGGCCCTGATATGTCGAATGTAGACTGTAGTTTTCAAAGTTTATTGACAAAATATCAGAAAAAGGTGAGCTGTTGACAGATCTAAGAAAAGTTGGACAGCTCTTTGCACAAATGGTTCCCACTGCAGGCCAGAAAAAA
Source organism: Heterohyrax brucei (assembly GCA_028571685.1). Classification (NCBI taxonomy): domain Eukaryota; kingdom Metazoa; phylum Chordata; class Mammalia; order Hyracoidea; family Procaviidae; genus Heterohyrax; species Heterohyrax brucei. The sequence goes on from CM053152.1 coordinate 48,244,836, forward strand.
TGAAAAACCTCTGTGTATATCACTGCAAGTCTTTGTATGTAAACAAATTCTTCCCCAAATAATTCTCTAAAATCTGTTCATCTACTGACTTTACCCCCTCACCATAGGGAAATGAGAATTGAAAATATTTAAATACTGGCAGAGGGATGGGATCTGGGCGGTAAACCAAGATTCTCCATTAAAGTCCGAGATTTAAAGACCCATTTATCAAAACCTTTGGTGTGTGCCCAAGTCTTCCTGAATTAATGCATGCATGCATATGAAAATCAATGTTTCCTGCCCATATAAACACTGCAGTTTTGAATCAATCTCTCAAAGCCGAAGAGGGTTAAATATTTAAACAAGCTATGTATTGAAATACATTTTTAATGCTGTGAAGTCATTCTGATGAAAGATTACTCAGGAGCCTTCATTACTGAGAGTAGAGAGTAATGTGGTATTATTGGAACAGATGGTCCAGCTGTCTGTGGGCTCTGGCCCCCCTCAGGGTAGATTCAAAGACCACTTCTAGAGTCAGCTGTTGGTAGCCAGTGGCCTGAATGGATGGCTGCCTGCATGCCACACATTCGCTACATGACAGCCATGCTGGCAGCTGTCTTGAGAACATTTCCTCAAGGAGTCAAATGCTGTTCTGATTTGATTTGATTTGATTTCTTTGTAAGCATTCTGTTTCTACCACTTGTTTCAAGCAGAAGCTGTTGTTCAGGAATCCAAAGTGGACACGCTGACCGTTCCACCACATGTTGTCTGATTAGGAGGCACTATTGAGTATCTCTTAAAGGTCTGCACGGAGTAGGTGTTAAGATGTTTTTCCCTCTTTAGTTACCTGTTTCGGATGTAAGTATTACAGTGAGTGGAAAGGATGCTGCATTCTGCTAAGATTCAAAAGCCCCTGTCCCATCATACTTACTTCCTTGTTTACTAGACATGTGGTTTTGAAACACTTGCATCATTGTTTTGGCCTCAGTGGGTTTTTTCCGGGACTGCTGGTGTTTCTTTTATGGCTTTTCATGACCATTCAGTTTTAAATCATATGATCACAGACAGGAATCATGGAGGGTTTATGGGTGATGGCAAGAGGATTAGAGTCAGAGTCAGGCAGAGGTATTTGGACCCTCGATCAGAGCTTTAAGCATCTTTGCCAACTCCATTGCCTACTACACCTCAGTTTACTTATCTCTACAATAAGGTGAAAATCCCTGTTCTATGTCCAATTATTGAACACCAGGAGGAACTGTTAACAAACTCAAAAAACCACTGCTATTCAGTCGATTCCAATTCATAGTAAACCTATGGGATAGAGTAGAACTGTCCCACAGGGTTTCCAAAGAGCACCTGGTGGATTCAAACTGCCAACCTTTTGCTAAGCAGCCATATCACTTACCCACTAGGACACGAGGGTTTCCAAGGCACTGTAAAGATACAGAAAACTATTTATTGAGTATATGAAATGTTTTCCAACAGTGAGAACAAGAGATGATAAAATGAGTGGGTTCTGACCCTGTGTGAAAAGGAGGGGTCAGAGGTATAGGTGGTACATTTCAGAGCATGTGTTAATTTGTAAGTTAATTTGTAATGTTCCCATCTAAGTCAGAATAACAAAGTGACTTCATTCTTGCTCTCTAAGCCATGTCATGGAAGGGAACGTGTCATGAAAAGCTGCTATCGGAGGCCCAATCTGCTTAAGTACCAATCAGGTAAAGTCCAGGAGTGATGTGGGTACCCCCTGACAGTAAATGATTATGACTTGTTATAATTTTGCATTTGAGTGACAAAAAAAATTAGAAGATGAGTTTGATGAGTGGCCAAGATCACTACATTCTTGAATTAAATATTGACCCAAAGAGACAGTTTTGGAGATTTTCTAATTATGAGTAGATGCTACTATTGGTGACATGTATTCAGTACAGAATGGCCTACTTCTGCTAGGAGGCAGAGTAAAGGACACACATTCTTTGGAGCCAGGAAAAGCATGAAAATAAAAAGTTGGAGAAGATTTAAAAAGAACACTTGGCAGCTCTCACATACAGCTTCCTTTTTACACCCTTGCTAATTCCACAAGTATCGAACCATTAACTGTAAGAAAAACTGGAGCCAGAACTTCTGAGTCACAGACTGACAGCTGCCATTTTCGTTAGGTAAGGCTTGTCATTCCCTCTGCTTGCTTATTAGCTGTGGAAGTTGATGGCCGTGTATGTACAGCGAGGACAGGCCAGTGCCAAGCCCTGTAGCTCTGCACTAGTTTGGCATGTTCAGGGTCCCCAGTTCCACTTATTAATTTCCCTTCTACCCACGAGCAGTATGACTAGCCTGGAAATATCCAATATTATGTCCCTTCTAGCGATATCACCAACTCATCCTTGCCCTCTGTGAGTAACTGATGCTTGGTAAAGTCATATGATTCCATTTGAAAATTATAATAGTCAAGGCCATGCGTGATCCCTAGAAATCCAGCCATGGGAGCTAACATGTGAATCTTCTGGAATAGTCCACAAAGTTTTCTGCTTCTTTTGCACTGTTCTCTCAGTTCCTTCTGACTACAATATTTGTATGCCACTCCTTTGGGATGTTTATGTATTCTCATATTCTGTGGCCTTAAGTAAGCTTACCGGTTTCTATGAGGAATCCCTCCATCCCTCCAGAAAGCTCTCTTAGTCCTGTGGCCCGTTACTACACTTGTTCTTTGTCATGTGACTCCTTTGTCACGTAAAGTACAGTACAAACCTGTTATCTATGTCCTGGGAATGCACCAGTGAATTGCCCATTGTCCCTATACTCTGCCACCTACCTGGCCTGTGTGACTTTGGGATAATGATTAATCTCTGTCATCTATCATAGTACCTCCTCCCAAATTGTTGTGATGATAAAATAAGAATGTATGTGAAATACCCATGTAAATTATAAAGTGCTACATAAACATAAGGTATTGTTTTTATTATGCCTACTTCCAATCATATTAGCTCTCAATCATTTGTCTTGGTGCATAAAGATCAAGATATTTTTTGTTGGTTTTAGCAGAGTGATTTGCACATAAAGATTGAATTGATTGATTGATTCATTTTTGCCGTCAGATTTATGACCCCAGGTCTAACAATATTTCAAAACCTTGGCAGTCCATGACTAAGGTTTTGAGCTTACTTTCTCCTTAGTCACAAGTTCAAATGGACTTGTTTCCCGACTAGATGAGACCGTAGTCACTCAAACCTGGATGCTTAGGTGGCCTGGGGCGAGGCACTGTGTTCTTCGTATAATCTCACTATACTTTCCTTATAACTTTTCAGTTTAGCAAAGGCACCTTGACTAAGTTTTTATTTGACTTAACACATTTTCGATTTTGCTGGTCTCACTTTGGTGTTAGAACATATAGCAAAGTCTTCAAATTGCAAAAAAGAAACCACAAAAAAACTAGAGTAGAATAATAAAGGTGGCAAGTCAATTTTTGAAAACAGACTTCTTTTTTACAAAATATATTAATTTTATTCTCTTTTGAATATTCTCGCAAATTAAAACAAAAATCATTCAGTAGGTGATAAATTCAAGACAACTGATTTCAAATTAATATTGTCTATAAGGGCTCTATGAATCAAAATTAACTCCATAGCTATGGGTTTGGTTTTGATTTTTATACCTTTTCTCCCTATAGCAACAATAACTATAAATCTAATTTATTTGATAAAGCAATACAAAGATAAGTTTTGCTTATAATCCATCCAAATTCCTCTAGGACAGAAATCTTCTCTGATTAACTATATAATCTGTATGAGAAAAAAGAATGGTGGAAAGTGAGTCTCTTATCCCAGGCTACAAAGGGAATATAACCACATTTCCAGGCAGAATCATGACTTGAGAGGGTGCTCAAAGCAGAAGTTGGAGGAGGAAATCTGAATGGATTGCCAGCAGAGGATACCGTGTACCAAATTATTTTGGGAAGCATCCAGTGTAAGGTGTAAGAGGTACCATTATTTTAAGAAAGAAAAACAAAAAAATATTGCTGGTCATACTCTGATATGCTTTCTTATTTGCAGCTCTTATTAATGGAAATACTTTGTTTAGACTGATGTAGACACAGGTTTTTTTTTTTCTTTTAATAATGATAAACTGTTGTGTATACATAGAAAGGAAAGCATAAGTAACATATATCAGTTTGGGGGATTTTTAACCTACTTCACATTCTGAATCTGCCTTTTTCTCAATTACTTTTATACTTGGACATTGACGCCCATGTATTTGCAAACAATTCTGTCCTCTGTGCCATGAAGAACACTGATGGAGCAACATTTCTTAAAATGCTACTGTTCTGTTGCCCCCAGCATTTTCTTCAAAACTGTTGTAACTTACTCTGCAGATTATGTGTGCTTCACTGAAGACTCTCGTATAGTTGCCTTAGCTTTCTGCTTTGTCGTTTCTGTCTCTGCTACTACTGCTGCCATCATCAGCCACAGATGCCAGTTGTTCTTTGAGAAACTTGGACTAAGTCGGAATCATATCATAAGTCGGTCCCCTAAAATTCCCATATTTAACCATACCTAAAAGATAAAAGAATGCATAATAAAACAATCCAATTTCCATCAATGAACATACACAGAGCTCTTATAAACATGGCGCTGTGTTCTATAATTTTATATTCCACCATTTATACAATGCTCATGGTATCTTGCTGATGAGAAAACAGAAGCCTGGTGAGGTCATCTAACTTGTTCATATTCATACAAAATGAGTTTCTTAATCCACTGCTAATTTTGTTAATTCCCTTGGATTTTTTTTAACTGATGTGTGAACTCACTGTTAGTTGCTGTTGAGTCTATGTGTGCCAAGTAGAACTACTGCATAGAATTTTCAAGGCTATGACCTTTTGGAAGCAGACAGCCAGACTTGTCTTCTGAGGCACCTCGGGGTGGGTTTAAACTTTCAATCTTTTGGCTAATAGTGGAGCACTTCAGCATTTGTGTCACTCAGAATATCCTATATGGAAAGCAGAAATAGCTCAGTTCAAACTTCTGTGATACTGTTATAAGTTACTATGTGGCTTTTTCCACCGGATTTTGACCTCATAGAAATTAAAAAATGGCAGATGGAAAAACAGAATTTTTATGCCACTGACTACGCCACTTGCAGGGAATACTAGCTGTGGTTTTATCTGAGCACTTTCCTGAGGACAGGGGCTCCTGAACAAAAAGGAAAACTACTTTCGCTAAGACAAAAACAGGAAAGCTATGAAAGAAGCACCGGAGGTGTTGAGATTGGTCTTCTTTGAAATCATTGTTGGGTGCCAGGCTACAGCATCTTCAGTCCTGGCTGTGTGAGTCTCTTTTTCACCCTATGTGGTACTTCAATCTCTGAGAAAGCTGTGCATCACATTAAAATATGTCTTATGCAGACCAGACTTGGCAAAGCTGCTGGTATCTTTCCATATTCTTTCCATTCTCCTTTCCTTCCCCGTATTTTCCTCCCTTTTCTTTATCCAGTCTAGACTTTTAACATTCCCCATCCCCCCATACTTTTACTTACCTCTGCCATGACCTTTAACACTTTACACCTCCTTCCTCAATGTCTTGTCTTTTCCATGGTTGATGTCTTCCTTTAGTCATATCCTTCTTCTGCTCTAATAATGTATTTTCAACAGTAATCTACTGCATGTTCATCAATAGAGACTCCTTTGATAACTTCTGAATTCAGAAGGAAAAAAAAAAATACTGGGGGTCCAATGTTTGAATTGTCAAACCTCAGAGGACCATGCAGATTCTCGGCCCAGATTGTGTTAGGGGACTTTCCAAGCAAGAAGGACAATGCCTGTAGTATTGGGGTATGAAAAATGGGGTCCTAGCACACGAGGTAAATAGATATCTGCTAATCTCAACCTTCACCTTGAGTCCATGCTCAGCTATTTTGAGGAAGGAAGAAAAGAATCTCTGGTTTATTGATTGCCTACTATGTGCCAAGCCTTGTCCTGGGCACTTTCAAACACTTAATTCTCCCAAGAGCTATCAAAGTAGATATTAATATCTCCCAATTATAGACAGGGAAACTGAAGCTCAGTTAGGTTAAGACTATCAGCCAAGGTCATGCAGCTGACAACAGTCAAAACTAGAGTCTGCGTCTTCCACTATTTCTAACATCGGCTTGCTTTTGTCTCTCTTTTCCTACAAGGGCACTGCAACTGGACTTGCAGCAAAGATAACAATCCAAACGGTTGCCTCAGCCTTGTAATAAAGCCTTGATATCCCTTTGTCATGCAAGGCAGGACCTTGGATGTCATGCTGATAAGTGGCCAGAAACAGGCTTAGGCAGACCTGGAGGAGACCAGGCTTGGGGATTAGTCACGTGAGTGCGGGCTGGAAAGTACAGGAAGTTGGAAGGGCAAAGGTCAAGTTCCAGAGAAGCCAGCTAGGCGGGCAAATATCAAAAACCCAAGCAGTCAAGGTCCAGAAACTCAGTGATCACAGAGGCAGGGACAATGGTTTCACTGAACAGGAGACATGAAGGTGAGTGATGATCTTAAGGTAGGCGCTTCTTTTGTTGCCTGCTAAGTATGAGCAGTTCTGGATCCTAGGTGTTAAAGTTAGAAGGCTCTCAGATATCTGCAGGTGAATTGGAACCCTTATGGAGGCTAAAACAGAGAGGTGGAAAATGTTTCACTCTGGCTACCGCTGCAAAAGGCCTAACTTTTATGTTGACTGATGCTTCTGAGATTTCAGCTTAAGATATGAATAGACATACTTGTTACCTTGCATGTCCATCATTGTTTTATCTACAGAACTCTCTTACAGCATCCAGCCTCATTTTTTAAGTCCTTCCTCCTGCCATGACCTTATGTTGAGTACTACTGTATCCTATCACTGTCACATCTGTCCCTTTTTTCAGCCAATACTTACTTTCTGATTTCACTTGAGAAATATTATAGGGGCATATCCTCCTTTCCTGGGGAAACTGGCTTTACTCAGAAGGACAGAATATGGGAATCCATACCATCAGGAAGACATTCTGAGTAATCGGTGATAAGGGACAGCTCCCTGGATTCCCCAGTCTCTCAAGAAGTGAGTGAGCAGGTGGCTATTCCACCTACACATAAGGTCATCCCTGACAGCAGTCGTTTTTTTCTTTTTTTTCCTAACTGTGTCCTGGAACCATTTTCTCAGAGTCACATTGACATATGTCCCTATAAATAAATTAGCAACCCCATCTCAGCTGACACATTTGGCAGAAACAAGAAGCTCACGTGCCAGTGTGTGGGTTAATTCCTATGCCCATCCCACTGGGAAAGATCAAGTGTATCACTGAATTTTCAGCCCCCCACACACTGGGATACAGAAAGCTCTTCTGTCTTTTTTTTTTTTCTTGTTCTCATGAAAATACCTTTTGACTTATCTGAGTAAAAGACATATATGAGAGGCTATTAAATCAATAAAACAATGATAGAAAGACAGGAGGATAGGTGAGGCAGAGGTAGTATTTTACAATACACAGAAATAGAAATAGGGGCTTCCTACTGTTTACCTTGAAAACCCTCACTGTGAGAGGTGGGTATTTTTTAAATTGTAAAAGTGCTTCTGCTAAACCCCCACATAAAATTAAAGCATGAAAAGAAGGCAAACAATTTCTAATCCCTTTCACTTTATTCTTCCTGACAGAATAAGGACTCTACAAAAATACTTTAGGAGTTTCCATATCATTCAATTAACAAAGTTTGGAGAAACTTTTATGTGTTGGTTCCTGTAACAAGAATTCTGTGAAATAAGGGGAAAACGCACAAAAAATTTTCTATTACACACAGTTAATTGGGACGGGCAAATCGAGAAATAAACAGAGAAATACACTAGCTTATTCAATAAATAAAAACTGAGCTATTGCAATGTGCTGAGTGCCATGCTAGAATCATCCTGCCTCACACCTATTTTGTAGGGTAGCAGCACTCCTCATCTAGATAACAGAATTTTCATCACAACAGTCAGCGCAGTGTACCTGGTCCAGACACTGTAATAAAACACAGAGTGTTCTATTTACAAATTAAATTATCCATATAGTTATTGTTTGTTTCGATGGCACTTGGCTTGGCTTGGCTTACTATGTGGCATTTACTCTGCTAAGAACTGAGGCTACAGTAGGGAACAAGCCATATGAAGCCACTGCCCTCATGGAGCTTATAGTCCAGAGGACCTTAAATGTAATCTCCGTTCTTACGAAGACAGCATATAGTTCATGGAGAGTGACTGAACTTTCTCCAGTGTCATGAAAATGGTGCTGTTCTTCCTGGTGAAGATCAATGGCAAATCAAGATGCTCCCTGGGTGAGGAGTTAGAACTGACAACAACAGACAAGTCGCTGTTGAGTCGACCCTGACTCACTGCAAACTTAGGAGTTAGAACAACCTCTCATGAATTCACCAATGCAATATTACTGTGTCTTGTTTGCATTTGCTAAATCAATATTACAAGCCAAGAACTGCATTACATAATATTATGACCACTAGCTTAACATGGCCATTTAAATTTAATTAAAACTAAATAAAATAAAAAATTTAGTTTCTCAGTTTCACTAACCACATTTCATGTGCTCCTAGTCAGATGTGGCTAGATACTACCTTACTGGACAGTGCAGAAAAAGTATTTTAATCCTTGTAGAGTTGTCTCTTGGACAGGCTTGTTCTAGAAGGTGGCATATTGTGTTAAATCTGTGGTATTTATTTGCCTTTTGGATATTTCACCGTAGAATTCAAGATGTAACTCCTCGTTTTGAAATTCTGCATCACCTTCTCTCTTCATAAATTACATGACACTACTGTGCAAACCCGTAGAGATGTTTGTATTTCCTCATGCGGGTCTTTTAGACTGAAAACCCTTGAAGGCACCAACCATGCCATACTCCTCCATATTCCAAATGTTTAGCACAGTGCCCTGCAGACGGTAAGAATTCAGTAAGGTATTGGTGAGGAAGACAGTTTCTGGTGTTCAAAAGCACCTTCACAGACTGTGAACTGTGATTCCAAGCAGCAGAAGGGAGTTGTACTACAGGGAAGCTCTGAGGGACAGATCATGAATTTGAACTTTGCTACCTTGAGTTTGATCCCAAAGGCTATTTCTGCATATCAAGCCATCTGGAGATAGTGTAGGCGCCAGGCATCATGCCTATGTAGTGATTTAACTCATCCCTTGGTATTTAAATGTGGTTTTTGGCACGGGACACTGTTGTGCACAGTTAAGCACAGACATAGAACTGATTCCCAGTTGTGGGCTGCAAACTTCATTTCTTTGCTGAACTCAGTTATCTCTTGGGTCCAAACACTGATCCACTTCCAGGGCAGTGTGAATTCTCATTTCACCATAGCCTCACAATAATGAGAAGGGACTAGAGTTCTAGGCTATAGATCATGTTCAAATTCAGGTCATAAAAACTGAGAAATAAATGTTTGCTCTGGAAGATCACATTTGCTTTGGAGGATGAATTACTTTAAGTTAAATAGCCTTCAGCATTACTCAGCTGCATCAAGATTTAGCTGCCAAGACAGACAATGTATTAGATCTACTTATTGTTTCATATGATTGTCTTCCTCTTGTCAGCACTCTCTCATTTTCTGTGGACCATTTTCTTAGCTCTCTTGTCTGTTTGTCTCAAAGCAGCCTGCACTCTTTTGCCCACAGTGCTGGCTTTGGAAATTTGAAGAGAAAATCTAAAGCAACAGGTTAGCATTTACCATGTTTTTTTTTTTTTTTTCCTTTAAGTTTTCTTTCTTCAAACAAACTCAAGGAGGTTAACTCTTACTGTTTTCCAAAAAAAGTCTGTGAAATCCCAAGATTTAAGGGATTGTTGAAGACCCCAGAGTGAGACAGTGGTAGAGCCAGAACTAGAGACCAACAAGATATTTGAAACGTCAGAAAGGAAATCACATAGTAAGATTTCAGAGACTCTGAAAAGGGTGCTTGTCCTCAGTACTTTATTCTGCCTGATAATTTGTTAACCAACATTAGTATTTATCGGATTCCTAGTATGTAGAGAAAGATATGACTAAATGTCAAGAATATTAAAACAAACGCAGTTGCCCTTAGGATGTTTATTATTCTGATTTGGAATACCAGTTATAAGACTAAAATTTCAGTGGAATAGATGGATAAAAGTAATATGCAGGCAATAAATAACCATTGAGTTCAGAAGCTGGTAAGACCTTCTCATGCAACTACTACTACAGATGAATTATTAGTGGAGGTGATAGTTTTGCAGGAGTAAAATGTAAAGTAGACATCAGTCTACTATTCCGAGAAAAAGGAAAAGCGAGAAAAATGCAGAGACTGGAAAGTTCAATACTCTTTAAGAGACATTAATTAGTTGATGAAAAACATGAGAAATAAAACAGGAATGGCATTATGAACCCAAATTCTGCAGATATTCTGAGACATGTCAGAATCATGTTCCTAAGACAGAGTCTAATTGAGTGAATTCAAAGAGTTTGTAGACTAATTGTCAACTTGGGAAAAGATAAAACTTTTGAAAATGTCAGCTTTTGTACAATATGAATAGAAATTCTATGTGAAGGATGTTTGGCTAGGAAAATCAAACCAAACCTGCTACTGATGAGTCAGTTCTGACTCCTAGAGGTCCTAGAGGACAAAGTAGAACTGCCCCACAGGTTACCAAGGATTTCTCCAGAGGGTTTCCAAGAAGTGGCTGGTGAATTTGAACTGCTGACCTTCTGGTTAGCACCCAAGCTCTTAAAGACTTGGAAATACGATGACATACAGAACAAGACATGATTCTCAGGAAACTATTAGTCAAATATGGGAGATAGATGTATAAATACTACTTGAACCACAAGGTAAAATAGTTGCCAATGATTAGGGCAGAGTAGTCAGGAGGAGAGTGTCCTTTATGTTGACTCAGTTACTTGCTTCATCTGGGAAGGAAGAAAGAGCCTAGGTCCTGGCATAGTGCTCTTTGGCAAGTGTTTGAAACCTGCAGAGTCTCTACCCTTGTTCCAAATGTCCTTTGTACATCACCCTTTATAACTACATATTACATTATGTGACATTTTCCTGCCTTTTCTTCCACACTACAAGGTCCCCCGTGAGGTCAGTGGGTCAGTGTCCTTTCCGTCTTGTCTGGTACTTGACACACACAAAGTTGATACCCAATAAATGTTTGAACTCAACTGCCTTTTTGTCAATTATTTCTGCTCATATACTTTGACATAATAACAGGTACAATAATTTACCTTAATGCCAAAAATTAATTCTAGGACCTCCAAGGCAAATCAGTTGTCCAAGAGGGTCATGTGTTTGAATGATAAGGAGGCAAAGACTAAAGAACTAATGAGTCAAGTATTCATATAACATTCTCTTTATGGATTACAGACATATTTAGCCGAGTTGAATACATCACAGGTTTAATATTTGAAAGCGAGGGTCTGGGAGACCCTTCTTATTATAGAGAAGGTGCTCTTTGGAATAACACTTTGTAAAAATGAGGAAACAGACTTCCCATTTTTCACATGGTTGATTCTGCATATATCTTCGGAGCAGAAAGTAGAGACAGAAGTCTCTTAGTTTTCTTTTTGCTCTGAGCAGTCAAACCTCAGGGGATCTAGGGTTTAAACTGACACAAGGATGCTGGAACTCCATGACCAGACAAAAGTGAGAAAAAGTCTTGCCTATTTAATCTTTGGCAAGTTTCTCCCTTAGCCCTTCCAACTGAGGAACGAGAGTTTTATTATCCTTCCAACAGTTGGTTCCATTCGGTGACATTTTTCTTGTTGCCTGTGATTTTACAAAGCATCCACTTTTCACAAGTGAAAACTGATTTTGTCCAAACAGATGCTTGTTTCTATATTTTGCATTTTGAAAAAAAAATGAGTATGATCTGGTTGTGGAGGGGGCTAGAGAGAGAAGGGAAATGAAATTTTACAGAGGCACAGCTTGTGCTGAAATTAGAAGCCAAATGAGAGCTGTGAGCAGGAGGAAGGGGGTCTCCAAAGAGAATTTGTTGTATAATAAAAGTATTCATTGAAAATAATTCTGTCAAGGAGACCTAACAAAATTCACACTTATCTTAGGATAGATGATAAAATGAACTCTCTCCTAAGTCTCTGTGAGTATTTATGGTAAGCTGAGTTTGCTTGAATTAATCTAAATCAGCCTACAGATCAGATTCTTCAATCAATCTATTAGTCAACACTCAGATCCTGAGCAAAACTGTTGGTCCTCATCACTCTTGGGCTTGAGGAGAAGTCAGAAGAAAAACCAACAAACAGTATAGCTTTCCTGGAGGACCTCATGCATTGTTAGGGAACAGAGATGATAAACATGAAATAGGAGCGATGGGAAGTGACAATACAGGCACACGTCATTTTATTGCACTTCACATTACTCACATGTCACAGATACTGCATCCTTTTTTTACAGATTGAAGGTTGGTGGCAACTCTACATTGTGCATTGGTGACATTTTTCCAACAACGTGTGCCCACTTCATGTCTCTGTGTCACTTTTGGTCACTTTCACAGTATTTCAAACTTTTTCAGTATTGTCTTCTTTGTAACGGTGACATGCGATCAGTGATCTTCGATTTCACCATTGTAATTATTCTGGGGTGCAAATGACCATATCCATTTTTGAAGGCAAATTTGACTGATAAATGTTGTGTGTGTTCTGACTGCTTCGTCAACTGGCCATTTCACTGTCTCTCTTCATCTCCTTCAAATCAGCTGCTTCCAGTCAATTTTCAGTCATAGCAACCCCGTAGGACAGAGTAGAATTACCGCATTGGATTTCTATGGAGTTGCTGGTGGATACAAACTTTCAGTTTACCAGCCATAGTTTTAACCTGACAAGATTCCCCCTTCTTCTCGGGCCCAATTATTTCCTGAAATACAGCAGTGTTGAAATTAAACCAATAAATAACCCAATAATGTCCTCTAAGTGTTCAAGGGAAAGGAAGAGTCATTTTAAATCAAAAGCTAGCAGTGATTGAGCTTATTGAGGAAAGTGTATAGAGAGGCAAGACAGGCCAAAAGCTAGGCCTATTGAACCAAATAGCCAAGCAGTGAATGCAAAGAAAAAATTCTTGAAGGAAATTAAAAGTGCTACCCCAGTGAAAGCATGAATGATAAAAGAAAGAAAAGCCAGTGAAATAACCTTATTGCTGATACAGAGAAAGTTTTAGTGGTCTGGATAGAAAATCAAACCAGCTACAATATTCCCTTAAGTCAAAACCTAATCCAGAGTAGGGCCCTAATGCTTTTCAATTCTGTGAAGAGTGAGAGAGGTGAGGAAGCTGCAGAAGAAAAGACTGAAGCTAGCATAGGCCGGTTCACGAGGCTTAAGGAAAGAAGCTGTGTTTGCAACACGCAATTACCAGGAGAAACAGCAAGTGCTGATGCAAAAGCTGCAGCATTTTGTCTAGAAGATTTAGCTAAGATAATTGATGAAAGTGGCCACTCGACACAACAGATTTTTGATGTAGTGGAAACAGACTTACAGTGGAAGATGATGCCATCTAGGACTGGCGTAGCTACAGAGAAGTCACCGGCTGGCTTCAAAGCTTCAGAGGACACGCTGTCTCTCTAGCTAGGGACTAATGCAGCTCGTGGCTTTATGTTGAAGCCAATGGCCATTCACCATTCTGAAAATGCTATGGTCTTTATGGATTATCCTAAACCTACTCTTCCCTCTTGGTGCAGTGGTTAAGAGCTATATCTGCCAAGGGAAAGGTCAGTAGTTTGAATCTATCAGTCACTCTTTGGAAATCCCATGTGGCAGTTCTACTCTGTCCTATAGGGCTGTTATCAGTTGTAATAGACTCAGCAGCAATTTTCTTTTGACACTCTACCTGTGCACTATAAATGGAACAACAAAGTCTGAAAGATGTAACATCTATTTACAACATAAATCAAAAAACAAACTTGTTGCTTTTGAGTCTATTCTGACTCACAGTGATCCTATAAGACAGAGTAGAACTACCCCATAGACTTTCCAAGGAGTTCCTACTGGATTCAGACTGCTGACTCTTTGGTTGACAGCCATAGCTCTTAACCACTACACTACCAGGCTTTCCGTTTATTGAATGTTTTAAGCTTACTCTTCAGACCTGCTGCTGAGAAAAGAAAGAATCTTTTCAGAATATTGCTGCTCATTGACAATATACCTGGTCACTCAAGAGATGTATAAAGAGACTAATGTTGTTTCCATGCCTGCTAATATAACATCCATTCTGCAGCCCATGGATCAAGGAGTAATTTTGACTTTCAAGACCTGCTATTTAAGAAATTATAATACATTTTATATTTCTTAAGTAATATTACATTTTGTAAGCCTACAGCCTGCCATAGATAGTGATTCTTCTGATGGATCCAGGCAAAATAAATTGAAAACTTTTTGGAAAGAATTCATCATTTTTGATGCCATTAAGAACATTTGTGTATGATTGGAGGAGGTCAGAATATCACCAGCAATATGAGTTTGGAAGAAGTTGATTCTAATTCTTACGGACAATTTTGAGGGGTTCAAGACTTCACAGGAGGAAGTAACTGCAGACACACTGAAAATAGCAAGAGAAGAACTAGAACTGTAAGTGAAGCCTGCAAATGTGACTAAATTGCTGCAAACTCAAAATGAAAGTTTTAACAGAGGAGGATCCACTTCCTATGGTTGATAACAGTAGTTTCTTGAGATGGAATCTACTTCTGTTGAAGATGCTGTGAACACCATTGAAATGACAATGATCGATTTGGGATATTACATAAACCTAGTTGATAAAGCAGTGGCAGAGTTTGAAAGGATTGAATCCAATTTTGCAAGAAGTTCTACTATGGGTAAAATGATACTGAACAGCATCACATGCTACAGAGAAGTCTTTATTGCTCTTCAGGTGAAATTTTACAGCTCAGGTTAATTTCTCATACAAAAATTTATGTAATTATTGTTATGTGAAACTAGTTACAATCCTACAACGTGGCAGCCCAGTCCCCATTTCTACCACAGGTTTCCTGTGTCCATATAACCAGCTCCTGTCCCCTCCTACCTTCTCATTATGCTTCTGGACAGGAGTCACCCATATGGTCTTATATATCTGCTTGAACTAAGAATCACTCTCTTCACAAGTATTGTTTTATGTTTTCTAGTTCAGTCTAATCTTTGTCTGAAGAGTAGGCTTTGGAAATGGTTTTAGTTCTGAGTTAACACAAAAGTATTCTGTGAAAGAAACAATCAATAGATGCAGCAAACTTCATTATTGTCTTATTTTAAGAAATCCCCCAGCCCCTTCAACAATCTTCAATCACCACCACCTTGATCAGTTAGTAGCCATCAACACTGAGGCAAAATGCTCCACCAGCAAAAACATTAACTTGCTGAAGACTCAGATGATGGTTAGCATTTTTTAGCATTAAAATATTTTTTATTAAGGTACATAAATTGTTTCCTAGATGTAATCCTACAAGCCACTGGAAACCAAAAAATTTATATGATTTCCTTTATTGTAATACTTTACTGCAATGGTCTGTTACAAAACCCCCAGTGTCTCCTAGGCATTCCTGCACAAATAGATCCACGTATTTGATGCTCCCAGTCACAGATGACCTGTTTCTTCATAGCTTGATTCCCTCTTCCATCCTGAGTAGCTCAGTTTTGCTTGAAGTGTGAGAGAAGTTGTCATCCTTGATGTACCATGTCCCCTGCTGGTACAGCAGAGACTGAGACCGTGCCCATTCTCCCCAGGTGAATTTGCAGACATAGGATTGTGTCATTTTCTGGACACACTGTCTTAGTTACTTATTGCTACCACAACAGAAATATCGTAAGGGAGTGAGTTTAAAGAGCATGAACTTATTTTCTTATGGTTTTAGAGGCAAAAAGCCCAAATCAGGCTCTTGACTGTGCCACTTTTTGATGTGGGACTCTGTCCTATTTTCTAGTGTCCTCTTAAATCCCTTTGCTTGTGGAAAGGTGCTCATTTGGCCTTTGTCTCCTTATGCTGTATGCATTTCTCTGTCTATTCAGCCCTTTTTATAACTCATAAGTGATTAGGTTTAGGACCTACCCTACACAGCTACTCCCTCATTTACACAGTAAAAGAAAATCCTATTTATAAGCAAGGTCATATTTGCAGGTACAAGGATTAAGATCCTATCTTAGGTTGGGTTCTTTATAGGAACAAAACCAGTAAATCATATACTACTTACATACAGAGAGATTTATATCAAAGAAATGGCTCACATGGTTGTAGAAGCTGCAGAGTCCCAAATATGGGATCAGGACAGAGGCTTCTCTGATTCACGTAGCTACACGACCTGGCAAACTTGTAGGTCAGAAAGTAGGGATCCTGCTCATAGACTGTGAAGATCAGTGAAACCAAAGATTGTTAGGCAGACTTCAGGTAAGTTGCCAGCTCAGGTACCAAGAACCAGAGGTCAGACTAACAGGAGACAGCTACAGGATCTAGAACAGACAAAAGCCAGAACATCCACTTATATTCTATTCATTTCCCATACCCAAGGAAACTTGCAACTGGTTGGCTATTCACAGCAGTTAGGGGGGTGATTACATATTAGATCTCAACAGGGAAATGAACACAGCATTATACAACTGCCAAAACATACAGTCTTAACTATCAGAGATACCAACACATCTTTGGAGGGCCACAGTTTAATGCATAAGATTTGTCGCACTCCCATTTTTCTGCCTTTTTCAAGATCCTCCTGGGCTTGGCTGTGATCACTCCATGTGACCCACCCTCCTCATCATGAATCTTTGAGTAAGGATTTTCTGACTTCAGACAGGGGAGACTCGCTGTCCAGATGATTTCAATTCATGGTAATCCAGACTAAGTCAAATTAGAATTGTGCTTCATAGGGTTTCAGCTGCTAGTTTTTTGGAAGTAGATCATCAGGCCTGTCTTCTGATGCACTGCTGGGTTAGCAGCTGAGCACATTAACTATTTGTACTACCCAGGGATTCTGCATCTAGGGTAGCTGGTACAATTTTTAGGAACAGGAAATCTTCTATTGTTGTTCTTGTTAGGTGTTGTTGACTTAATTTTTGCTTATAACAACCCCATGTGACAGAAAAAGAATTACCCCATAAGGTTTTCTAGGCTTTGATGTTTACAGAAATTCTTTTTCCCAGCAGAGCCACTGAGGAATTCAAACTGATGATCTTTTGGGCAGCAGCTGAGCTCAAAACCGTTGTGATGCTGGGAATCCTTGAAAACTTCCTCGAGGCCAGTATATCAAATGGTGCAAGAGCCTCTTTGAGTGGGGAAAAGCATTTCCGGGACAGTATTTCTCCCTTTGTCTCCTTTGCCGTAGGTTTAGATCCTGGTTAAAGAGATCCCAAGCTTCTTCCCAGACACAGGTAGCTCAGAGCAGGTGAGTCATCTCTTCTTGCTTGGGGTTGGGGGGGGCATATCCCTGCATGTCCAGAAAACACTCCATTCCTAGTTTATACTGAGCATCATCCAGATGTAATTGAAGTGGCTCCCTTCTAATCTAGTTTAGACTGCGATGATAACTGCTTCCGTTTATACAATCAGAGCTCACTGCTGAGTGACTTTCATTCCTCTACATCAGAGGTAATTATTATTTTTATAGTTCAATTAGCAAACATTACATTTCTGTTTGCCTTGCTAAGATGGTACCACCTAATTTAACAAGAACACACTTATTTCAAAGCTGCCAAGGGACAAGATGCTATTTAATGCCACCACTCTGTTTTGGTATATGTTGTACCCCCTTTTCATTATGCAGACAAAACTTAGTCAATTTGAAAATGAAAATGCTTCAAATTAAGAATGGTAAGCCTATTAAAGTCCTCCCAGTGATATACAACAAACATATACATTTACAAAGGAGGAAACCTAGACCCAAATTCAATTATTACCTAAAATCATAATAGTCTATAAGAAAGTCAGCTTTTTTTTTTGACAAGGCCTTTAGACTCCCAGTACAATGCTCTCTTTGTGTTTTTATGCCCTGGATACAGAAAGGAGAAATAGAAGAGCTCAGGATTGAAGGAAAGAGAAACTGACCCACCGTTCATGGAGTACTCCCCAGGTGCGAGACATGTTACATAATTTAATGTCTTCAACTTGAGGCCTAGGCTCTAATCTCTTCTCTGGCACTAAGTAGTCAGGTGACCTTGTCACTGGGTTCTCTCAGAGGCTTAGTTGCCTCCTTTGTTAAAATGAGAGGGCTGAGCTAGAGTATTCCCAGAATTCTTTCTATCATTTTGGAACAAGTCCCAACCACATCTCATTTTAACAAATCAAAAGTCCTTTGGGTACTCCATTTATCTTGTTGCTCCAACTGGAGTATGACAGTTAATGTCATATGTCAACTTGGCTGGTCTATGATATTTTCAGTGATTAGGCAGACAATGGACTAGGTGCTCTACCATAATGTAATATAGCATAAGCCAAGTGCCGTCGAATTGGATCCGACTTATGGTGTCATGAGTCATAATATAGCATGATTACTTTTGATTATGTGATCTGATGGGATCAGTCAATCAATTGAAGGGGCATTTCCTTGAGGGTATGGCCTGCCTCCAATACACAAGTAAATGTTCTAGCAAAGCTGTCTCTCTTTTAATGTTGTACTATTTGCAGTCCTCACCTCTGGTTCCTGGGACGGAAGCTTTGCCGCGTCTTCAGCCTGCCACCTGACCTCCAGATGGTAGATCCTGCAGATGGTAGATCCAGTGCAATCTTCTTAGCCAGAAAAGGTGTTCAGTCTATGCCCAAACCTGCAGATGTAGTTCTTGCAAGCTCCTGCAGTTACATGAGCCGTTTCTTTCAAGTAAATCCTTCTATATTAAGGCAAGGGAGAAGTGCATAACTGATTTTGTCCTTTGCTAAAACTCATTTCTGTTTATATTTGGGGGCTCCCCAAAATAAAAGCCTTTGCCTGTTTATTATATACATATAAGGAAGCGTACTTCATAGGTAACAAGTTATGAAATAGGTAATAAAGTTAATGGCAATCAATCTTTAGATATGTAGTAGATACCAGACGTGATGGTATGTGCTTAAAAACATAGATTACCATAAATAATTGTCAAACAAAACAAAACAAAAAACATCATTTTGTGTAGATCCTGTTTTAATCCTTCGTTTTCATGGGAAGACACTGAAACACAAATGGGCCTAATTATATCATAACGAAGGGAGATTTGTTCCTGGAACCTTGTGACCTCAAGGCTGTACTCTTAATGACTATACAAATACTGTGTCTCCAGATGAGACAGAATGATAGAATTCAGTGATCTGAATGTTTTTTCCATTCATGATTATTAAAATATTTTAGCTTAGGCAAATAAAATATATACCATTTAATTTTTTTTATTATGATTCAGCAAAAGTTTACAATCCAAGACAAATTTCCATATCCACTTCTTTGCCACTGTTTCCTCTCTCCTAGCCCAGGGATGGGCACATTCTTCTTTTTTCACTCTTTTCCTCTAGCATCTGCTCAGCCAAAACCTGTCCCCTCTTCTACTCTCCCCTCTAGAAAGAAACCAGTAGGACAGCATCATATATAACATTTGAAACAAAGAATGGACTGGACTTGGAGACACAAAGCATGTACTATTTTATGAAAGGCTGGGAAACATGAATGGTGTAGTGGTTAAGTGCTACCACTGCTAACCACAAGGTTGGCAGTTCAAATACACCAGGTGCTCCTTGAATACTCTGGGAGTCAGTTCTACCCTGGCCCCTAAGGTCGCTGTGAGTTGGATCCGACTCAACAGCACTTGGCTGGCTGGCACATAAAGCCAAAAGCTTTAGGAGGAAGCTCTAGAAATCTGTGTACTCAACTTTGCCATGCCTCTACTATCTAAGGGCATTCAGTATGAAGATATATTTTTGAAGAACCTTGCTTAACGAAGCACCATCATTTTATAGAGAAAGACAATGATATCCCAGGGAGCTAAATGACAAATCTAAGACCACATAGCTAGCCATCTCCCTCCTTATTTCACAACATTTACACTAATTTCGTGGTTTACACCCATCTTGCTAGGTGTTACAGATAATGTACTTCATCACTCAGTTGAATAAGAATTGAGTTGAATACGTTTAACAAATATTGACTGACGAGTCAGCAGTGACTCAGTGACAGTGGGCTTGGTTTTTTGGTTTTCCCATTCTCTTCTAGGAGCAGCAGTGAGTAAAAAACCAAAAATCTCTGTTATGATGGAATATGCATTCCACAGCTGGAGTCAAGAAATGATCAAGATAAATCAGTAAAAATATAGTACATCATTATAGATAAATGCCAGAGAGAAACAAAATGGGAAAGACACAGACTGTGTGCAAGGAATGTACATAGTTAATAGTTAAGGGTGGCTAGGGAAGTCCTCTTGAGAAGGTAAGTATTCAGAAAACATTGAAGGGAATGAGAACTCCAGTTGTGTGGGTATGTCAGGCAAGAGTGGTCCAGATAGAGTGAACAACACAATAAAGTCTTGGAGTAGGAGCATGTGTGGTGTCCTTGGGAAACGGCAAGAAAATTGGAGGAGGTCATGTGGAACAAGTGACCATGTGGTGTTGGAGCACAAGCCTAAGAAGTAAAGCTGAATGGATCAGATTAGTAAGGCCTGTCAAGTCTGCCAACCTCATAACACTTCCGTCAATTTGTCATACTGTGGGGGCTTGTGTGTTTCTGTGATGCTGGAAGCTGTGCCACTGGTGTTCCAATTGTAGCAGGGTCACCCATGAGGAACAGGTTTGATATGAGCTCTCAGACTAAAGCAGACTAGGAAGAAGGGCCAGTGGTCTACGTCTGAAAAGAATTAGCCAGTGAAAAAGTTATAAACAGCTGCAAAACATTGTCTGATATGGAGCTAAACTGAGCCCTTTGGGTTGGAAGTTACTAAAAATATGACTCGGGAAGAGCTACCTCCTCAGTGTAGAGTCAAGCTTCATTTGCTGATGTGGCACAACTCAAAATCAGAAAAAATAGCTGCAATCAACCTTTAATAGTTGAAATGTGGAATGTACAAAGGATGAATCTAGCAAAATTGGAAACTGTCAAAAATGAAATGGACCACATAAACATCAAGATCCTAGGCAGCAGTGAGCTGCAATGGACTGGTACTGGTAATTTTGAATCAGACAATAATCTATTAGGCTGGGAATTTCAACTTGAAGAGGAATGGTATTTTGTTTGTTGCCAAAAACAACATTTCTAGATCTATTTTGAAGTCAGTGATAGGATAATATCCTACAAGGAAACTGAGTTAATATGACTATTATTCAAATGTACCCACCAACCACTAAGGCCAAAGACAAAGAAATTGATTTTTTTTTTTTTTTAACCAACTTCTGCAGTTCAAAATTATCAAACATGCAATAAGGATGCATTAATCACTACTGGTGATTGGAATGTGAAAACTGGAAACCAAGAAGAAGGATCAGTAGTTGGTAAATGTGGCTTTAGCAATAGCAACAACACCAGAGATCTCATAATAAGATTTTGCAAGACCAGTGACTTCTTCATTGAAAATACCTTTGTTTAGCCAGCATAAATGATGGTTACACATGTGGACCTCTCCAGATGGAATACACGGGAATTTAATCAACTACATCTGTGGAAAGAGACTGTAGAAATGTAGAAATGCTCAGTATCATCAATCAAAACAAGACTGGGAGAACAGACAACTGTTCCTGTGCAAGTTCAAGTTCAAGTTGAAGAAAAATCAAAACAAGTAGACAAAAACCAAAGTACAGCCTTGAGTATATCCCACCTGAATTGAGAGATCATCTCAAG
Organism: Heterohyrax brucei; assembly: GCA_028571685.1. NCBI lineage: Eukaryota > Metazoa > Chordata > Mammalia > Hyracoidea > Procaviidae > Heterohyrax > Heterohyrax brucei. The sequence goes on from CM053152.1 coordinate 48,266,583, forward strand.
AATAGATTTGACTGGTTGAACAGTAATTGCTGAAGACCAGATGAGTGGTGCAATGATATCGAGAGCACCATATGTGAATAAAGGAGGAGGTAAGTAAAAGGATAGGAAAAAAAGAAAAGACCAAAATGACTGTCAGAAGAAACTCTGAAACTCACACTTTAACATTAATTAGCTGAAGCAAATTGAAAAAATGATGAAGTAGAAGAGCTGAACAGAAGATTTCAAAGGGTGGCTTGAGAAGACAATGTATTGTAATTACATGTGCACAGAGCTGGAGATAGAAAACCAAAAGGGAGGAAAATACACACACTTTTAAAACTGAGTGAACTGAAGAAAAACCTCAAACCTTGAGTTGCAATAGTGAACAATTCTACAGGGAAAATATTAAAACCACAGGAAGCATAAAAACAAGATGGGAGGAATATGAAGTCACTATGCCAGAAAGTATTGGTTGACATTAAACTGTCTCCTGAGTTAGCATATGATCAGGAACCAATGGTACTAAAGGAAGAATTCCAAGCTGCACTGAAGGCATTGACAAAAAACAAAGCTTTAAGAACTGACAGAATACCAAATGAGATGTCTCAACAAATGAATACAGACCTGGAAGTGCATCCTTGTCTATGCCAAGAAACAGGGAAGACAGCTACCTGGCTAACCAACTGGAAGAGTTCCACATGTATGCCTATTCTAAAGAAAGGCAATCCAACCAAATGTGGAAATTATTGAAAAATATCATTAATAGCATACTTGTTAGTAGCACATACAAGTAAAATTTTGCAGATCATTCCAAAGTGGCTGCAGTAACACATTTCTAGGGACCTACAAGGAAACTCAAGCTGGATTCAGAACAGGATATGGAATGTGGGATATTATTGCTAATGTCAAATAGATCCTGGTTGAAGGCAGAAAATATCAAATAGATGTTTACTTGTGTTTTACTGACTGGATCAAAACAAATTATGGCTAACATTTCAAAAGAATAGGAATTCCAGAACACTTAACTGTGTTCTTGAAGAATCCGTACATAGGTCAAGATACAGTCATTCAAATAGAACAAGGGGATGCTCCTCCAATGAAAGTCAGGAAAGGTGTGTGTAAGGGTTGTATCTTTTCACCAGATTTATTCAGTCTGTACTCTCAGTAAATAATCTGAAATTATGGACTACACTGAAGAATAACAAGCATCAGGATTGATCAGGATTGGAGACGACTCAGTAACAACCTGTGCCATGCAGATGACACATTGCTTGCTGACAGTGAAGAGGACTTGAAGTCCTTACTGATAAAGTTTGAAGACTGCAGCCTTTAGTATGGTTACATCTCGACATAAAGAAAACAAAAATCCCACAAATAGACCAATAAGCAACAACAGTACAAACGGAAAAAAGTTTGATGTTGTCAAGGATTTTACTTGGATCCACAATCAACAGCCATGGAAGCAGCGGTCAAGAAATCGAACTATGTATTGCATTGTGAGAGTCTGCTGCAAAAGACCTCTGTAAAGTATTAAAAAGCAAAGATGCCACCTTGAAGACTAACATGTACCTGACCCAAGCCATGATACCTTGAATCCTCACATGTATGTGAAAGTTGGACAATGAATAAGGAAGACTGAAGAAGAATTGAGGCCTTTGAATTGTGGTGTTGGGGAAGAATACTGGATATACCATGAACTTCTAGAAGAAATAACAAATCTGTCTTTGAAGAAAAAAGAATGCGCCTTAGAAGCAAGAATGGTCAGACTACACGTCATATACTTGGACATGTTATCAAAAGGGATCAGTGACTGGAGAAGGACATCTTGCTTGTTAGAGTAAAATACAACCAAAAAAAAAAACACTGCTGTTGAGTTGACTCTGACTCATAGAAACCCTATATGGCAGGGTAGAACTGCCCTATAGAGTTTTCAAGAGTGACTGCTGGCCCCACCAGGGCTCTGATAAAGTAGAGGGTCTGTGAAAAAGAGGAAGGTCTTCAGCCTGATAGATTGATACAGGGGCTACAACAATGGGCTCAAGCACAACAATTGTGAAGGTGGTACAGGATCCGGCAGTATTTCATGCTGTTCTTCACAGGGTTGCTACGGGTCAGAAATCAGCTCAGGGCACCTAACAACAACATCAAGTGTAAGGAACGTTTTCAGCTTGACTCTGGAGACAGAAAACCACTGGAGGAATTTGAGCAGAGGAAGAACTTGTTATAAATTGCTTGTTGTTTAGTTGCTTTTTAATTTGCTACGTTTTGACTAGAAAGGCAAGAAGAAATATAAAAATAAACTATCCCAGACAGACTCTAGTCCCCACCCCGCCCCCCACTCTATTATGCTCCCCAGGATTTAATGATGTCAGTTTTCAGGTATAAAACAAAAGTGTTTATACTACATAAAAGGACAGAACTTCATTTCAAAAAAGCTAGAGGAAGAATCACAGAATTAGCCCAAGGAAAGGACTAAAAATGGGATTTTTTTTTTAAAGATAGCAGAAATTAAGAAGACACAGGGGGTGGATACAGGGTAGAAGGAAGAAGTGTGCTGTCACAGTGTGGGGAGGGCAGCCAGAGTCACATGATGATGTGCATATAAGTTTTTATGTGATCGATGACTTGAATTGTAGACTTTCACTTGAGGCACAATAAAATATAAACAATTTTTTTTAAGGAACATGTATACAGTCAGTAATTATTTTAAAAAAGATAACAAAAAACTGAAAGCCTCTAGTAGTTGTTACCGAGAAAATTAGTGAGTTAGTAAAAGCAGTGGTGTGTCTGGGGTTCGTGCCACCTCACCCAGACCGACCTTCCCCTACATCAGGACATACCGAACCACCACAGTACTGCAAAGCATCAGAAAATATGACAAAAATCAGTGACTCTAAAAACACAGAAGCAACAATAACAATAGCATATGCTTGTAGAATGTGCAGAGGAAATCACATGATTCTAATCGTGTTTGTAACTGAATTGAGTAATAATTGAAGTCTGACCAGAGGGCTTTAAAATCCATTGCCATTGAGTCTCTTCTGCCTCCCAGATACCTTACAGGACAGAGCAGGGCTGTCCCGTGGAGTTTCCAAGGAGCACCTGGTGGGTTCCAAGCACCAACCTTTTGGTTAGTGGCTGCTTACAGTTCAGAAAGTAAATTAGCAGATAGTTTTAGCCCTGTAGGTATAGTGATACTGTAATTTGGGCTTAGGATGTGTTTTTGTTGTAATAACTAACTGCAGGCATATTTTTATTTAATAAAGTAATAAATTTTTGCTGAAACACTACACAGAGATTTTATAGACAGCCATTTTGATGTCACGTCCTCCGACACTGTCGTGAGATGTGGTTTGAAACCCCCTTACCTCTAAGGACGCCACTGGGCAACAACACAAATGAGTGAACGATAGGTTTGAAAAAGGGGCTATAAGGACAAGTTACAGCTGAGATGAAAAAGTGACTGGAAGGATATTATGAGCAAACTTATTCCAATATTTTTGAACAGTTCTATGCGATTAAAAATGTCCAAAATGATCAAACTGCTTCTAGTAAAAATGGAATACATAAACATTAGTAAAAAGCTTTCCTAAAGGGAAAACCTGATATCCAGATGGTTTTGCAGGGGGAAAGCTGTGTCTTTTGATTCTCCTCAAAACAGATGCGGAGGCAAGAATTTGAGCGGACGTCATTTATCTGGGAAGTGATTTCAGGAAGAACTGATAGGAGTGTAGTGCACGAAAGGAGGGAAGGAAGAAACCCGATACAACTGACTTGTTGAGCAGTCTGCACCCAGGAGCAACTGAGGTTTGATCCCACGGAGACCCTCGGAGAAGTTATAACCTCAGTGCCTCCGACTGAAAAGACAAGAGGCTGGGCTAAGTACATACCAGGACCCGACCGTTGGGGGTTGCGGGCTGCACCTACCCAGGCATATTTATTCCCGCGTTGCTGCCTTCCCCTAGAAGTAGGTCTAGTAGCCTCCAAAGTGAAAGAAAGGTCTCAGATAGAGGCACACGTGTTTTCAGTGAAAAAGCATTTGTGTACTGTAGATAATCAAGTGCTAATGTAGGCACCGACAGCATCCACTTACAAACGCGTACAAAACAGGTAATCCTGATCACTGTCACTTTTCCATACCACTAAAACCAAGAGAAATTTCCAGCAAATACATCATAAATTAGAGGCAAAATTCTTAATTTACCTGTATCTTTTTCTTGCAGTTGCCTTTCATTTGATTCTGACTCATGGGAGACCACATGTGTGTCAGAGTAGATACGCGCTCCACAGAATTTTCAGTGACTTTCTTTCAAAAGCAGATCACCAGACCTGTCTTCTGAGGTGCCTCTGGGTGAGCTCAAACTTCCAACCTTTTGGCTAGCAGCCAAGTGACTTAATTGTTTGCATAACCTGGAGACTCCACTTATAATATTGTCAATGCTGTACCGTAGGCTCTAGCTCACGGAGACCTTATATGTAACAGAAGGAAACATTGCTGGGTCCTGTGCTGTCGTTTTGACTACTGGTATGTTTGAATCCATTGTTGAGTTTATTCTGTCAAGACATCTCCTTGAGAATTTCCCTTGTTTTCATTGATCCTCTGCTTTATCAAACATGATGGTTTTTTCTAGAGACTGGTTTTTCCTAATGACGTGTCTAAAGTAAGCGAGTAGAATTGGCACCATCCTCTCTTCTGAAGAGCACTCTGATTATATTTTTCTGAGACTGATGCTGTGTTTCTTCTTTTAGCAATCTACAGTGCATTCAATATTCTTCACTTAAATTTGTAAGTAGATTTAATAATAAACAGTCTGTTAAGGTGATCTATTACACAAACAGATTAAAAAGAAGATAGCCCTAAAAGTATTTCAGTAGATATAGAAAAAATATTTGGTAAAACTTAATATCAATATATGATAAAAATTTCAATTAATTAATAAAAACTTTAGCTTGATAAACAGAAACAACAAAGATTACAAAAATAGAGAAAATGCTGTAACTCATGAACTGATATCTTAAAACATTTCCTTTAAAAACCAAAAATGAGGCAAGCTTACTCATTATGACCACTAGAATTTAACATCCTGATAGAGATCCTAAGTCAGCAAAGATAAGAGAACTTTAAAGCTATAAGAATTGCAAAGGTATAAACAAAACAAATTATTTTCAGATGTTATGATTGTTTACACGGCAATCCAAAAAGCATTTACAGAGAAATTATTAGCAATAATAAGTTAGCTTAGCAATGTGGCTGTGAGTTGTAAGATCAATATACACAATCAATTGCACTTCTATGCAGCAGTGTAATTCAGCAAATATAATTAAAGAAAATATTGCCCTTTACAGTAGCATAAAAAATGTCAAGTGTTTCAGAATAAAAATATAAGGAGATGGAGAAGACTTTTGAAATTTCTAAAAGAAGAGGGAAATAAAAGGAGAGTTCTATGATAAACACACATGTCATTATAAAAACATGACCATTCTGTTTTTATTGATTTATACATCAATGAAAATCCAATCAAAATTCCAATAAAAATTGTAGTAGAATCGACAAGCTAATTCCAAATTTGTATGAAAAAGCAAATGGCAAACATAATAAGATTTTATGGAAGATCAAGTTGAGGAAACTGTATTTCTCAGAGATAGTATACAATTAAACTAGTCAGAATTTTTTAATATTGGATTCAGAAATGCACTATTTAATAAAAGAGCTAGAACAATTAGTCTTTCATGTGAAATATTTATGTATGTAATAAATGGTGCTGAAATAAAGAATATGATGTACAATATAGATAATATACAATCTTATTTAGTACAACAACTGTGTCACAGATTATACTGAAATTAATTTTGGGTGGAATAAATTCTTAAAGATGGCACTTGGCTGGCATAAAAGGTAAAATTTAAATTATTCAGGGGAAAATGTAAACCAGTATCTCTGTGAGATATAGTTGGAAAAAAGATTGTGAACAAAAAATCGAACACTGAAAATAAAGAAAATTATTGGTAAATTTGTCTAAATTGAACCAAAATACTGTTAAAACATTTAAGAATTACAATAGAGATATTACTAAATAATGAAGACACAAAATAGAGATTTCAGCACACGTAATTGCTAAACAACTCAAGTTTAGCATATATACATAAATCTTATAAAGCAATAAACACCTTCCCCCCAAAAGAAAAGCATAATTTTGAATGAATTCCAATTCATAGCGACCCCATAGGACAAAGTAGAACTGCCCCACAGGGCTTCCAAGGACTGCATGGTGGATTTAAAGTACCAACCTTCCAGTTAGTAACTGTAGCTGTTACCCACCACACCACCAGGGTTTCCTAAAAAATAAATAAATAAATAGGAAAGAAAAATAAGACAAAGGAATTTAGGTAGAACACTTGAACGGGCTTTCACAGAAGAGGAAATGCAAATGGACAATTTATTAAAATGTGCTCAACCCTGTTGGTACCCAGGGAAATATAAATTTAACCAAAAGGAAATGTCATTTTACATAAACACAATTTGTGATGATTAGAAAGTTTGACAGCACCAAGTATTGGCTAAAATATGGAGCATCAATAAAATTATTTTTCTTTATAATTAAGCATTATCTAGGAAAATTGGTATTGTGTATATTCTTTGCCCTGCAATTTTATTCATAGATAAATGGCTTAAAGTTTGTATTTTGCATGAGTATCAGGAAATAAATTCCCCAATATTTGTAACAGAAGAAAAAAGGAACTGACTCAAATATTCATCAATAGAAAATAAATAACTTGTGGTATAATTTTACAATGAATGCTATACAGCAAAGAAAAAATTGAGCTATATTTATGGTACACCAACTTTGATGAACGACAAAATACCTTGTTAAGACTACTAAGTGAGTTACAAACAATGCACAGTTTGCAATACTATTTCTGAAAACTTCTAAATGTTAGACTATACATTGCTTAATGTTATGTGTACAAGTATGTGTGTGTATGTGTGTGAGCACCTACACAGAGGGGAGACAGAGAGAAAGGCTGAAAACTGTAAACATTGTTTGGATACTTCTTGCAACTTGCAGTATTTAAATTTCATCAAATGAAAAACTTACATATATATTATTAATCTTTTTTATGGATTCAGTATGTTAGATGGTTCTTGTTTAAAAATATAATCAAGAGAAAGAAAACAGAAGGAAGGAGGAAGGAAGTTAAGAGTGAGAGGGGAGAAAGGGAGCAAAGAAGGAAGGGAAGGACGAGGGAGGGAGAGGCAGGGAAGAAAGAAACAAAATTCTTATCTGAAAATGAAGAGGGTAGGAAACACATGTCCTTGGGTGGTGCAAATACTTAATATGCTTGGTTGGTAACCTAAGGCTAGAGATTGGGGTCTAACCAGAGAGGCCTTGGAAGACAGGCCTGTAACTGACTTCCCCAAACTCAGACATTACAAAGCCTATGGAGCACAGTTCTACCGTGACACTCGTAGGGTCCCCATGAGTCACAATCACCTCAGCAGCAACGGGGGAAAAAATAAAGGAAGCCCATATACTGGCCCATTTTGTTAGACCATAACTGTGAGGATTCTCTGTCAGCAGTACAGTGAGCGCCATGGAGAGAAAGCCGGCTCTCTGAGAGCCATCTCTGTTTTGTTTGTTTTCTTCCACGGCCCCTGACTCTGCCCTCTGGGTGAGCTTACCTCAGCAATTAACATTAATAGATTTATCTGGAATGAGCATTGCAGAGAAGGCCCGTGGAAGGTTAAAGATGGCCACAAATTTTTTGATACTTCTCCCATCAAGAGACAGGATTTAGTCTCCTCTTCATGAATTTGGGCTGGTCTGCAACTTCCCTGACCAATAGCGTGTAAGAATTCTATCAGCACAAACAAGTCACCTTTGAGTAAACACTGTGACTAGCCTAGCTGACTGCTGAAGAGCACCCATGACGGTTAGCTGAGGCCAAGTAGAACATGATGAATGAGTCATGTCACAGAGTCCTATCTATTTTAATTTCTGACTCAAAAAATATATAATAAAATTATTGTTGCAGGCTACTTGGTTTTCCTGAATAGTTTGTTATGCAGCAACAGAAATCTAAAACGTAATGTAATATTGCAGGTAAGGTATTACTGTAAAAAAAACTCGGGATTATATGACATTGTCTTTTTAATCAGGTGGCAGGTAGCAGCTGGAAATGTCTTGAGGAGACTACGTGAAAGCAGCACAAGGATCGAGGATGTTGGTGATAAACATTGGAGGAGGATCGAGGAAGAGATAAAAAAAAGAAAAAGAAAAAAATAACCTGGGTGCTGGATAAAGTGGCAGCCTAGCCACGTGCTGCAGAACAGTTAGTGAAACGCTTGTCCTTGGTAATGGAGGAAAAGGAAAGAGTGTATGTCTACTGCCCTCAAGCATATTCTGACTCATAGTGACCCTATAGGTAGAGTAGAATTGCCCCATAGAGTTTCCAAGGAGTGTCTAGAGGATTTGAACTGCCAACCTTTGGGTTAGCAGACATAGCACTTAACCACTATACTACCAGGGTTTCCGAAGAGTATGTAAGAGCTTATAAATCTGGCTGGTGATATTTCCAGATAGAAGATAGAAAGTTCCAACTGAATTCTTTTATCTTCTTATAATAAAATGTAAGAACAAGGAAATGAATTCAAGAAACAAATGTTGGAAATGCAAGCAAAATTTAAAGGAAATACTTCTAATTAAGACTTACTGGAGACTGATGGCAATGCTAGGTGTAAAAATAAAACTGCATCTCATCCACAGTCCCTCCCATTAAAATGCAGTCCCATCAGGTCAGTTCCTACTGACAGTGACCCTATAGGGCAAAGTAGAGTTGTTGTATAGGATTTCCAAGGTTATAAGTCTTTATAAAAGCAGACTGCCACATCTTTCTCCTACAGAGTGGCTAATGTGGATTTGAACTGCCCATCTCTTAGTCAAATGTTTACCCACTGCTCCACCAGGGGTCCTTCCAATCCCTCCAGAAACAAAGAAGACTCTCAGTGTAAGAAATGTACCAAGTGAAAAAATGAAATCCAGAGCTCTGCAACAGGGCTTCCTAGCAGTCTTATAACAATCTCTCAGGAGCCCTAGTGGCAGTTATTAAGAGCTTGATGATAGATCAGTGGTTCAAACCCACCAGCTGCTTACTCTGTGAAAGAGACATCTGTAGTCTTTTTTGGTCAAGAGTTAGAGAGGCAGTTCTACTCCATCCTGCAGAGTTTCTATGAGTCAGTATTGATTCAACAGCAGGTGAAAAAAAAAAAAAAACAACACATTTCTCAGGGACACCAAAGCTCAAGGCAGAGATTTTGCTTGTGCTTAAGACAGTGAATTTTTAATTTGATATATAAGAAACCACAATTTTTTAAAAAGAAATTGTATCAGAGTAGAACTGCCCTGTTGGGCTTCCAAGGCTGCAAATCTTTATGGAACCAGACTGTCACATCTTTCCCCTACAGAGTGGCTGGTGGGTTTGAACCTCCAACATTTCTGTTAGCAGCTGAGTGTTTAATGACTATGTCACTAGGGACCCTTGAAAAAGCCGAAAGAGGTAGAAAAATAAAAAGGAGTTTTTGCATGTTCTCCCTGGAAACAGCTGCTAGAAGACAACTCAGCTATAAACATGAATCATCTCTTACATAAAATAAAGGATCATGCAAAGGAAATGCTGATGGTGTGGTGGGTTAAGTGCTACACCCGCCAAACAAAAGATCAGCAGTTCAGATCTGCCAGGCACTCCTTGGAAACTCTATGGGGCAGTTCTACTCTGATCTGTAGGGTCTCTATGAGTTGGAATTGACTGGATGCAGTGGGTTTTTAAAAGATAGTACCCAAAGAGCAAAGAGTAGATACAAAAGCCAGGGTAAATCACTCCAGAAAACAGGACTGAGACCTTATCAAAGAATTGTGAATATGCTCCCAGTTGAATTTCAGAATTTCTATGTATTTCTGTCACTACCCATCCTCAAATACAAGCACAAGCTGCAATTATCATGTCTGCATACCCTTGTATATTGTGTGTGCTTGGGGCAGAGGGCAAGGATCAGATGACTGTATCTTTGAATTGAATTAAATGAAACCATGCTGAAGAAGATGCCGCCAAGAAACCACACTCGGGCAGCTCATCTACACCTGGTTCTAATTTGTATGATGGCGTCAGGAACTTGAGCTTGTGACTGGTGCCATAATGTGATGAAAACTTGAGGAGCGGGATCTCGGGAGAGGTTGAACATACTTTTCAAGTGGGTGAAATGCATCTGATTAGAGAACCAACTGCCAATAAAAGTTGTGCATACTTTCTGTGACACTTGTCTATACTTGAATGTGGTGATTCTCTTCCTCTCCCCTTAAACTGGGTTGATTTTCAATTGCTCTGACCAACAGAATATAATAGATTTGATGTTATGATGGCTCTCGGTTCAGCCGTTACAAAATTGTGCACTTTCTGTTTCCACATAAGGAAAATGACCACCCTTAGACCTCAATACCATGAGAAGCTCAGGCTAGCCATATGGACAGCCTGTCCCAAGCCCAGAAGTTCAAGTAATCTGAGCTGAGATCGCATATTGTGGAACAGAGAGATAATGCACCAGCTGTTCTCTGCCCAGATTCCTGATTCAAAGATACAGGAGATTTAGCAAGTATTCTAAGCCACTAAATTTGGGGGGGGGGGTAGATTTTTACATTAAAATAGGACTTAGAACAATGTTCTGCTCCAGTGGTGGAAGGCCAGGAAGTAACTGTGTCTCTACATTTGCAGGTCTCCTGTTATGGGACTCTCAGTTAATTCTGACTTCTGGTCAGAGGCAGAGAACATCTCTTTTCTATTTGCCAAGTGACTAGGTCTATTATAATTTCACCCATTGAGTGTGTTTCTAAAATTAACAAGAATATACCATAACATGTTATAGTTCTGAATTTAATTCTGAAATATTTCTATCACATTCCACATACAGTCTCATTGAGAACATTAGGTTACTCAGGCAGTGTGAGAAGAATTTGATCTGATATTTTCAATATAACAAGAATTATCATTTTCACGTTTGTGATACCTACTTCCATGCTGACTATAATCCTACCTCCTCCATTTATACAATATCACTACATTTCATATTAGTAAGGTTGGCATCAGATAGGACTACAGTAAATTGCAGTCAGCATAAATAAAGCTATAAATTCATAATGATCTTCTTTTATTGCATAAGAGAAATTGTAGAGCTGGAAATCGAAGGAATAGTCTAGGGCTCCTTATTACTCATTATCGAAGTTTTCTTCTCCGTTCCCACTCTGGTGTCCTTATGACGTGTTTTTCAACTGCATGCATGTCTCATGGTTAAAAGGTAGCTGTTCCACCACAAATCCAAGTCTACATTTCAAGAATAAAGGAGCTAAAAAAAGCAAAGAGCTGCATATATTTACAGAAAGCGAAAATTACCTGAGATATACAGTAGACTTCCACCTATAACTTCCTGGAGAAACTATGCCACATAGCTGCATCTAGCTGCAAGGGACTCAGGGAAAAATTGTGTTTACCTGGGAACATTAATTCTCTAGACAAAATCAGAGGTGTATCATTTATGAAGCAGAGAATGGATTTTGAGTAGGCAAAACATATCATTTGGCACACTTCTACTGGCTGTGTAATAATCTGCACAAATACTGCTTTCCTACTATTATGCATTCATGATACAATGGAGATTTTTTTTATGCTTATGTATACAATCCAAATCAATTTTGCATGCCTGCCTATCTGCAACTCCATCTGCTCTCCTCACCCTGTGACAGTACAAACCTCCTTTTTACTCTTTACTTCTATTATACTCTTAATGAACACCTGTCCCGTCCTTTCCATCCTCTCCTTTTCCTTCTAGAAAGAAACCAGTTGGACAGATTCCCATAAATGTATAAAACTATAAAGTGCATATACCACATGCTCACACTGTACCCCTGAATCCAGTCCATTCCTGTCTGAAGAATTGACCTCAGTACTGGTTTCAGGTCAAGGCCAACAGCAATTCTATGGGTCTTGTTCCCAGAAGATCCTCCATGCTGCTGGACCATCAATTCTGGTCTGTTAGTAGAGTTCTTGAACTGCACACGTCTTTTTCTCATGCTACGTTAGGGACTCTACCTTGTGCCCCCCATCACAGCTGCCTTTGGTGGTGGCTAGGCACTACCCGGTTCTTCTGGTCTTTTGTTAATGCAGTCTTTCATTCATATGGGTCCTTCTGTCTCCTGGGTTCATTTTTCCTTGTGTCTATGGTGTTCTCAGTAGTCATCTGTTCCAGATGAGTTGGGAAAATTCAGTGTTCCTCAGATGGCAGCTTGCAAGCGTTTAAACCCCAGATGACACTCACCAATATGGGATGCAGAGGTTTTTCTCAGCAAAAGACTAGTTATGCCAGATGACCTCGATTTTCCCTGAAAACATGCTCCCCAGACCCCTGTCCCTGCTACTCTATCCTTTGAAATAATTGGGTTGAGTTTAAAAAACTTTTCAGTTTATGGTGTAGTCCAGTTATGCTGATCTGCTCTCTACTGTGTGCTGTGACTCCCTTCACCTCATGTAATTCCTATCAACTATCTAACTATGAACATCCTTCTCCTTCCCTCCCAACCCTTAAAGCCATCAAAGAGTCTTTTCTTCTGCACCTAAGTCCATTTTTAAGTCCTTATAGCAGAGGTCTCATACAATACTTGTCCTTCTGCAGCTGACTGATTTCACTTAATGTCTTCTAGTTTAAAGCAGATTATGAGTTGCTTCCTAAATTTATCATTGCTCTTTATCATTACATAGTGTTCTGTTATGTACATGTACATAGTTGTTGATGTGTCATCATCTGTTGATGAGCACCTAGGTTGACTTCATCTTTTTGCTATTGTGGACAGTGCTGCAATAAACATTTGTGTGCATGTATCTGTTCGTGTGACTGCCTTTATTTCTGTAGGATACTTTACAAACAGTGGAAAAGCTGAATCATATAGTATTTCTATTTCTAGCTTTTTAAGAAAGTGTCAAATTGCTTTGCAAAGAGGTTGTACCATTTTGCATTCCCACCAGCAGTGTAGGAGAGTTCCAAACTCTCCACAGCCTCTCTAGCATTATTTTTTTTGTGTGTTTTTGGATTATTGCCAACCTCTTTGGGGTGAGATGGTATCTCAGTGCAGTTTTGATTTGGATTTCTCTAATAGCTAACAACTGTGAGTGTTTCCTCATGTGTCTTTTGGCCAACTGGATGTCATCTTTGGTGTGGTGTCTGCCTTTGCCATTGCTTAATTCAGTTATTTACATTTTCCTTGTTGATATTTTGCCATACCTTGTAGATTATGGAAATCAGACATTGATCTGACATACAGCTACCAAATATTTTTTTCTCATTCTGTAGGTAGTCTTTTAACTTTCTTGATAAAATCTTTAGATGAGCATAAGTGTTTGATTTTTAGTAGTTCCCTTTTTTCTACTTTCTGTTTGAGCAACAGAATATTTTTAACAGCATATACCACATTCATAATGTTTACATGTATTTACAATTATGGAATCTTTGTTTCATGTAGAATATGTAAGCTCTATATGAGAGAAAACTGTCAGTTTATTTCTCATAAATAAATGACTACTGTATGGAAAACCTCATGGTGTAGTGGTTAAGTACTGCAGCTGCTAACCAAATGGTTGGTGGTTTGAATCCACCAGGCACTCCTTGGAAACTCTATGGGGCAGTTCTACTCCATCCTATAGGATCACCATGAATTGGAATTGACTTGGTGGCATTGGGATTGTTTTTTGCTTTTGTGTTGAAACATATGTAGTAGGTTCTCAACAAATATTTTTTTAATAAATTGGTTCAACTCAAAATGTATGAAAATCACAGATTCTGCTTGCCTTTGTCCTCTCTTCTTAACCCTGAGTTCAAAGACCACTTTGAAGATTAGATCAATGCTATTGTTCATTTTTCTGTCACTTTTTTTTCCATGTTAAAGCAAGACTGCAATATAATAACCAATGAGTGCATACAGCCTACAGTCTATAATTTAGATGGTGTTGGTAATTGCAATCCATGACCATTATACACAAAGACAACATAGTAAACCCAAACATGGAATGTAACATTCTTTTTTTTTTATTGTGATTGAGTCAAAGTACACAGTCCAGTTTCAATTTGCATGCCCGCCTATCTGCAGCTCCTTCTGCTCTCCTTGCCTGGTGACAGCACACTCTTCCTTTCCGTTCTATACATGTCATATTCTCTTAACAATCTCCTGTCCCTCGTCTCCACCCTCTCCACTCCCCTCTAGTAACAGGCCAGGAGGACAACATTCGATAGACTAATAGAACCACAAAGCACACACATGATATGGTCACTCTGTGTAACACATTTTTTTTAAAGTAACACAAAACAAACATTCTGTGTGTGATTCCTAGAAAAAGCACAATAAAGTAGTGCCAGAAAATAATATTTGTGCATACCTATTTTGGAGTCCCTGGTTGGAAACTGTAGGGGTGTGTGGTGCAGTGGTTAAGTAACATGGCTGCTAACCTAATAGGCAGTTTGAATCCACCAGATGCTCCTAGAAAACTCTATGGGGCAGTTCTACTCCATCCTGTAATGCGACTATGAATCGGAATCTCCTCATTGGCAATGCTTTTTTTTTTTTTTCAAATGGGTGACACAAACAGTTAAGCACGTAACTGCTAACCAAAAGGTTGGCAGTTCAAATCAACCCAGAGATGCTTCAAAAGAAAGGTTAACAATCTATTTCTAAAAAGTAACATTTTGCAATCCCTGTGGTATGCAGTTCTTCACTCTGCACAGAGGGTCTGCATGAGTCAGAACTGACTCAATGACAGTGAATAATTGTACCTTTTGTCTTAGGCTTTGCAGTATAACAGAATACTGTTACCAGAGTTATTTACGTTAGTTAGCTCATTTGTCTCCTCACCCCCTTCAGTATGGTCTTGTTATTTGTAATAAAGTTAGAGTAGTTCGTTAGAGTTTGCATACCACACAACGCCCATGGAAGCAGCAGACAAGAAATCAAAAGACTCATTGCACTGGGAAAATCTGCTGCAAAGGACCTCTTTAAAGTATTGAAAAGTAATGATGTCAGCTTGAAGACTCAGGTGGGCCTGACTCAAGCCATGGTATTTTCAATCACATTACATGCATGTGAAAGCTAGACAGTGAACAAGGATGACAGAAGAAGAACCTATGCCTTTGATTTGTAATCCTGGCGAAGAATATTAAATGTACCATGGACTGCCAAAAGAACAAATAGATCTGTTCTGGAAGAAGTACAATGACAGCACTACTTGGAAGCAAAGATGGCAAGACTGCATCTTACATATTTTGGACACATTGTCAGGAGGGATCAATCCCTGGAGCAGGACATCATGCTTAGTAGAGTGGAGGTCAGCGAAAAAGAGCAAGACCCTCAGTGAGATGGACTGACACAGTGGCTGCAACAGTGGGCTTAAACCCTCATCATCTCTTCTATACTATTTCCATTGCCTTCTTTATGCAGCCCTGTTTTCTGCTTTATAGGTAAAAAAATCTCTTTAATTTCTGGTTTCTCTTTTCTATATTTGTTTTGTCATTGTTGTTGTTACTTAAATACATAGCTTGGGTATAACTTGGTATCAATTTATAGATTTTGCCTCACTTTTTAACAGAACTGTATGTTGTTAACAGTACTGTATGTTGCTGTTGTTGCTGTTGTTAGGTGCCCTGGAGTCAGTCTCGAACTCATAGCGACTGTATGTACAACCATGGCTTGAATCAGGCCCACTTTAGTCTTCAAGATGACATCTTTACTTTTCAATGCTCTAAAGAGGTCCTTTGCAGCAGATTTCCCAATGCAATGCGTCGTTTGATTTCTTGACTGCCACTTCCATTGTCGTTGTGTGGTATGCAACTAAAACGAAATCCTTTCCAATTTCAATTCTTTCTCCATTCACCACAATGTTGCTCACTAGTTCTATTGTGCATATTTCTGTTTTCTTGATGTTGAGGTGCAGTCCATACTGAAGGCTGTCATCTCTGATCTTCATCAGTAAGTAAGTTTCTTATACTCTTCACTTCCAGAAAGCAAGGTTGCATCATCTGCATAATACAGATTTTTAACAAGTCTTCCTCCAGTCCTGATGCCTCATTCTTCTTCACATAGTCCAGGTTCTTGGATATTTGCTAGACATACAGACTGAAATGTTGTGGTGAAAGGATACAACCCTGATGCACATCTTTTCTGAATTGAAATCATGCAGCGTCTCCTTGTTTTGTTTCCATAATTGCCTTTTGATCCTTGTACAGATTCCTTAAGAGCAAAATTAAGTGTTCTGGAATTTCCATTGTCGACATTGTCATCCATAATTTGTTATGTTCCACACAAATAGTCAAATATTTTTGCATAGTCAATGAACTACAGGTAAACCTGTTTCTAATGTTCTCTACTTTCAGCCAAGATCCACCTGACATAATGTTCCACATCCTGTTCTGAATCTGGCTGCAATTTCTGGAAGTTCCCTGTCAACACACTGTTGCAGTCACTTTTGGAGTGAGCTTTCAGACTAAGGTAGACTACGAAGAAGGACCCAGCAGTCTACTTCTGAGAATAAAAGCCTTACTAATAGTACTGTATAGTACTAAAAAGAAAAATAAAAGCTGAGTTTTCAGAAATAGATCCCCAGGCCTTCCTTCTGTGATGTCTCTGGTTGAAGACAAACCTCAAACATTTCAATTAGTCATGAGTACGTTAACCATTTACACTAACCAGAACGTTACTCCATAGTATACATGGCCCATAGCTTATTCTTCCAGGTTAATTTTTCTATATACTTGTGGGCCCTTTCATTATATAGATTCAGAACTTTTTTTTTCATGTTGGTACCAAACTTTTATTTAAGTCTTACATGATTCAAGCTTTGAAAAAAGCCAACATTATTGAAAATTCATTTCTCCCTCTAAAGCTTTAGGTATTCAAAGCCCGAAACAGTTAATTTAAAAATAAGCGAACAAAACAAAACACCCTGCAGCAGCTTCTGCTGAAATACTTACCAAAAAAAAGTCTTAATGAGCTTAATCTTTACAAAAGTTTGATTGAAAAGCTATAAAATCAAAGTTATCTTAATTCTACAAAGGGAGAGGGTCTTTGACTCCATGCCCTGCTTCTGTCATCAAATTTGGCCATAAATCGAATTTTTGTGTGCCCCTGTTTTCAGATAAATTTCTTGCAGAAGAAGCCCAGATCTTCTTTCATTTGTGGAAGATACGTATGATTTACGCCTTTAAATATTAGTTATGTAACATTGTTTAATGTATTTTTTTCAGGAACTACAGATGCGTGAATGCCATTCCTTCTGAAGTGTTCATTTCCTTTTTTTTTTGTCTCTATTTCATTATTTTGGATGTTTTCCTGGTTTTCATCAACTGTCCATATTAAATATCAATTTGATTCTGTTATCTTTTGTGCATTTTTTTAGTTAATATTTATTTTCTCTTTCATTTAGTTTCTAAGTTCAAACAACTGTCTTTCATTTTCCGCCTACTACTTCTGCTTCCTCTTTTTCATCTTCTCCCTTCCTTCCCCCCCTCCCCAGTTTCTCATCTTCAGTATAAATTTCTGGTTCATAGTGTTTTTTCCTGTTCATGAATACTTCAGTAACTTTAATTCAGTTTGGAATGGTCACTTATAATTCCCTCCCCGCCCCCTCCCCCATATGTGGTTGTCAGGGGAAGTTTTAATCAGCTGACGTGTGTTAGATCTCACTTTCTGATGAGGGTGCGTGTGTCTGTGTGTGTGTGTGTGTGTGTGTGTGTGTGTGAGAGAGAGAGAGAGAGAGAGAGAGAGAGAGAGAGAGAGAGAGAGAGATAACTCTGCATGGATTCATTTGTTTTTCTTCCCCTTGTTCATTTTTTGTATATCAGAGTAGTTTAGACAATTCCCAACAAGAAATAATGCCTTTTTCCTACTGAATCAAAGTCCATATTCTTTAATAGATTTTCTGCAAGTATTCTGGAGGACGATTTGTATGTCCTTTGATTTTTAGGTTTTCCTGTTCTTGCAGAACCCTAAATCTTTCATTTTTTCACCTTTTACTTTTCATCAGTCAATTTCCAAAGTACTCTTTTCCCTTCCTTTTTGCTTGTTATGACCTCTCCCAGAAATTTTGCATTTTGGAGACTACTACTTTAAGACTGTTACCTAGGTCTAAGTCCCTTCCCTATAGGCTGTGCTCTGGTCTACCAGGACACTTTATCTTTTGTTGCTGTTGCTTTGTTTTTAGTAGTTTCACAATTAGTAGAGACTTAAGCTTTCTCGTAGTGGTTTTATATTGGCATTAACCTCATAACTAGTTCTCCCGTTCTCCCTTCTCCCACATTTTTCTTGGTGTGCCCTTGCTTACCAGACAGTCTGACAGAGGGAAGCAAATGTGAGGGACTGATTGCAGAGATCTGGTGATTCCCTGCCCCCGTCACCAGGTACTTGCAAGTTATTCTGAAGTTAGGATATTCCACGTCTTCAAATTATGCTGCGGGTGTGGGTTGTCTTTTTCTAACACATAGTTCCTTTTTCTCTTTTAAAATTGTTTTCAGCTAACCAGGATTTAAAGTTATTAATTTTGAAGGAAGTTTTGTCATTGTGTCCTCAGGGGTTCAGAAACACTACATTCCTTTGAGGCAGTCTTCTGTCTCTGCTTCCTTTGTGACAGTCATATCTCTTCATGCAGTCCTCTAACTGCCCCTGTTGCCTTTCATGGGTGCCAGAGCAATCAATTTATGATGGAAGAGAGGCCTCTGTCCCCAGAGATAGTGTGTGTGGCTTGATCTGCTCTTCCGTTTCCCCGTGGCTGGTTTAAAAATGTTTCATTGGATTTCTTGCATGTTGTGCTGCTTGGGTGTACAAAATATTGGCAGTGTTTTATAATAAGTAGCAAATCATTATTATGCGCTTTGGTGTTCATCGTATTACCATTAATCATCGTAAATTCACTGAGTGTATTCATACAAATAAGGTAGGTAATTTCAGAGACAGTTTTATTCATGAAACTTTTCAATTTATTAATGTGTTTTCACCTTTAAAGATACACAGAAAAGTTAAATCTTTTTTTTTTTCTCCGTTATTGTCAGCATCAAAGGGCCTTTACAGAGTCTCAGTCCATGGAGTTACGCTAGTTAGGAAACTATGAAGGACATCATATTTGCCTTGGGTTGTCTCTTGTTGTCTCATTTTGTGGGGACAAAGGTACTCAAAGTTCTATTAAATCACTCCCTGCCACCCAGTTGATCAGAATCACTGTGCACCCTTACCAGTATTTAAGTGTATTTGTGCATTCTACACATGCACGTGCACTGACACACACATACACAGAATGTATTTTAAAAAATATTTGCCATTTCAACATTTTTTACATACACTGTTCTATGTGACATTGATGACATTCATCATGCTGTGTCACTATAACTGCTACCTATTTTGAAATTTTTTTACCACTGTAACAGAAGCTTGGTGGCCTCTAAGCAACGACTCCCTCCTTTTGCCATAGAACTGTAAGGCATGCGCGAGGGGGGTGCACCTGTCAAAAGAACTCATCAATCAGTTTGACCAAGCTTATTCTGGCTAAATCAGTAATCTGTTACTATGATAATAATGGACTGTTATCTATTTAAGACAGTGGGAATTGTGAGTCTATACTGATATAAATAAGCAATTTGTTGAGAAGAAAAACTTTCAGTTCACTATCAACTATTATATATAAAAGAAATGATGAAATTATAAAATCACTCTTTGGTAACCTTCCTAAGTAACTCAGTTTAAAAAAAAAAAAAATCATTGTTTTTGTTACTGCCGTAAGTTGGCCCCCAACTGTTGGTAACCCTATATGTTACAGAACAGAATGGCTCCACAGAATTTTTCTTGGTGGTAGCTTTTGTGGAAGCAGACCACCAGAAATTTCTTCTGCACAGAGCCTGGGAGGGTTCAAACCACCAATCTTTCTGTTAGCAGCTGGCTGTAAACTAGTTGTGTTGCCTAGGCTTCTGAAATCATTAGGAGATAAAAGAGAGTAACTATTTTCTGTGGAACAGGATATTTACATAGTCTTAAAGTATTCCCCCCAGATACCCAACAATTGCAAGAAAAAATCTAATTTTGCAGTAGATAAACCTAGCAGGGGCCAGCTTGAGTAAGTAATCAAAGTGAACATCACGGGAAGGGAGACAAATCAACATGCCTGTGACTCAGGTGTGGTGTAATAAGAAGGACAGAGTCCTCTTATTGGTCGGGGAGAGGGAAAATTATGAAGCAGGAAAGTTGGAGGATTATTCTTCCTAGGAAAGACCAATTATTTTATCATGATGAGATGAGAAATCAGCATGCTAGTATTCATGTAGATAGGCAGATATATAGATGATGGATGGATGGATGGATGGGGATCTAAAGTCAGTATTTTGGAATTTCAACATTGGGGAGGAAAGCAGCCTTTCCTTTCCTAACACTGCACGAAGAGCTCCCTCTCTTTCCAGCCCACCCTCTACTCTAATCCTATATATG
Organism: Heterohyrax brucei; assembly: GCA_028571685.1. Lineage (NCBI taxonomy): Eukaryota > Metazoa > Chordata > Mammalia > Hyracoidea > Procaviidae > Heterohyrax > Heterohyrax brucei. Next base: position 48,287,111 of record CM053152.1, read on the forward strand.
CTAAAACAAACAAACCAACCAACCAAATCTGTTGCTGTCAAATCAACTCTGACTCATAGCAATCCTATAGGACAGAACTGCCTCATAGAGCTTCCAAGGAGCACTTGGTGGTTTTGAACCACTGACCTTTGGTGATCAGCCACAGCTGTTTCCCACTACACCACCAGAGCTTCCTCATATATGACAGGAGCCACAAAATACCCAGTCAAAACATTGTACAAACCTGCGTGTTTCATTCGATGAAGTACTTTACAGGCCATGTTCACAAAATTAGAACCCTGAAAGGGTGTGTTCTCTCTAAGAAAAGTTCACTTTTTTTCCTTCAGATTCAGATCCATTCTAACAAGTAGACATTCACACAGAGAACAGGTAACAGTCTGAAACTGGAAAGAGTAAAGTGGCCTATACTACTGTCTTAGTTTATATCTTAGCACTTTTGACCTCATGCAGTTGCAATTAATGTGAAATTGGGAGACGTGGCAACTAGAATTGATTACGTTCCCGACTGTTTGTGTCACTCATATAAATCATTTCCCTCTCAAAAGCTTTAATTTCCCATCTAGAAAGGAAGGGTACAGGACTTGATTTTTCTTCTCTACCATTCTATGATTCCATGAGCATTTACAGCTGTTGAATCCTTTTTGTTATGACATATAATTAGTGACTCCTTTCCGGATTACTTGGAGCTTTTTGAAAGGTTTATGGCTTATTCCTGATGTAGATAAATGTTTTTAGAATATTTGGTTTTGCCTTTAATGAATAGAAAGGTGACTGAACAAAGCATACATTCATCATTCTATTTATTGCCCTGAAACAACAAGTGTAATTTATAAACCAACAATACTTTTGGGAGTGTTATACACATGTTTGAAAAGAATGGCTAAAATTAATGGGAGGCCAAGAAGACACTAATCCAGCAGCCCCTGGAGGAAGATGTAGGAAGCCAACCAGAGAGGAAACTTGGATACACGTTGTTGGCTAATACAAGTGTTGTTCTACTATTTTTGCTGAAACATGAATAAAAGCAGAGAAGAGGTGAATGACTCTGGGTTAGCCTATTTGCTATTTCCTAAGATGTACAAAGAGGTCAGGCCATCATAAGGGGTTGCAACTAGAACCCAAGAAAATGCTGGAATGTATATTAAAGAATACATCTGCTCTTCTGTACATCAGTCACAGAAACATGATTTTTTGTTGAATTTAATAAATTTCTAGAAAGCTGTAGGAATTAGTGGAAAGCTAGAACAGGTTCACTTTAGTGTGACTGTGGCTCATGCAAGAAGACGTACTTTTAGCATTAATGAGAATTATTTGGAAACTCTTGTCAGAAATCATTAAATGGTTTACTTTTCTAGTTTCCTGTGTAGCATCAAACAAATGTTTTCTCTTGCTAGGAATGCCTTTTTTTTTCTCTCATTGCACAAAACTCCTACCTGTCACTCAGATGTGATTTCTGTTTCAACTTTTTTATGTTGGTCCTGGCCACATACTTTCCAATGTTTATTAGCATAGTTAGAATTCAACTTCCTCTGAAAGCCTTACCTCTCTTGCTTGTCTGAAGACTTAGTCGTCTAGTGCTGCTGTAACAGAAACACCGTAAGTGGAGAGCTTTAACAAAGAGAAATATGCTTCTCACAGAAAAGTTGGCAAATGTCTAAATTCAGGGTGTCAGCGTCAGGTGGAGTCTTTTTCTTTTGGCTCTGAAGGAAAGTCCTTGTCATCAATCTTCCCCTGTGCTAGGAGCTTCTGAGGCTCAGGGACTCTAGGACCAAAGGACATATTTTGCTTCTGACACTGCTTCCTTCTTAATTGTATGAGGTCCCCAACTCTCTGCTTGCTTCCCTTTCCTTTATATCTGAATAGACTGTCTAAAGCAACAATACAATCTTATAGACTCAGTCCTGTGTCACTAACACAACCACTGCCCATCCTCCCTCAGTAAGAACATAGAGGCAGGATTCATAACATACAGCAAGTTCACACAATACAGGAGTTAATGGCCTAGCCAAACTACTATACACATTTTTTGAGGGACACAGTTCAATCCATGACATCTAGGGAGCGTATAGATGAACACCTAATAGGAAGAAAAAATAAGTTTCTAAACAAAATAAACATCATTAAGCTTGTGCACCTGGTACAAAAGAGATCCATTTATGACGTTTGGCAGGACAAATTCATTCTTAGTTTACAAAACATTTTAATGTATTCAGCTGTTGTGAAGATTAAATGAGTTAATACAAGTAAGGCCCTTATAAAATGTCTGGTAACATAGAAAACATTTAATAGTAGTAATCATTATTTAACATTCATGCCAATAAAATATTAATAGTGACACATTTAAGAGCAGAGAGGGATTTCTAGGAGCAAGTGGACTCTAGTAAAAGTAGGTAAAAATGTAAAGTGTGGAAAGAGATGATAATAGGATCAGAATCAGTTGCAAGAGCTCAAAATCCAGCCACTGTTACTCATTTGGTGCAGAGCCAAACATATCTAAGCAGAATGAGAGGCACTGCCATTATTGCACATTGCAGTAGTAATGGCTGTTAATAACAGTAACTGTGAGTCATCAAGAACAGTTGAAATAATATGCAATATCCTCTAAGAAAGCATGCAAATCTGCAATAAGAATTTATAGGCTCCCATCCAAATGAGTTATGATTCTGAATGTTAATGTTTAACTGATTGTTCTTATTTTCGGGTGCGGTTGAGTTGATTCTGCTCCATAGCACATCCATGTGACAGAGTAGACCTGCCTCGTAGGCTTTCCTAGGCTGTAATCTTTACAGAGGTTTGAGGCACCAACCTTTCAGGTAGCAGAGGAGGGCTTGAGTTCTCCCACTATTGCTCCTTGTTTAACCCATAATTCTCTGTAATCTAGAAAACCTACTTTCTAGAATCGTTTGAGAATGTATATGTAGGTAGAAACCCTAGGGGCATGGTGGTTAAGTGGTACATCTGATAGCCAAAAGGTTGGCAGTTTAAATCTGCCCTGTGTTCCTTGGAAACTATGGAGCAATTCTGCTCTGTCCTATATGTTCACCGTGAGTCAGAATTGACTCAAAGGAATTTTTTTTTTTTTTTTAATATTTAGGTAGAAAAGGTTTATTCAATTATATTAATTAATCTTAGTAATATTTGGACATATGTTTTAGCTGCTCAACTAGATACCATGTGAGGACTGCCATTAAGTTCACAAATTTGCCCTAGAAAAAGTGCTACATGCCTCATTGCTGAGTATCACTACAGTCACCTTTGAAGTACTCCCTTTGGGAAACTATGTACCAATGCCAGTGCTTAGTCTACCCTTCAAAGCAATTTTGGAACTTTTCTTTTCTGAAATAGCCATCCCAGCTGTCATCATCTTACTCTTGATGACCTGAATGTCATCAAAATGTCTTCCTTTCAATATTTCTTTTATCTTCAACTAAAGAAAAAGTCACTGGGGGCCAGATCAGGTAAGCAAGGAGGGTCCTCCGATATAGGTATTCGTTTACTGGCTAAAAACTCCCTCACAGACAACTAGATAATTAAATTAATGAACTTGCCACCAAGTGCAATGGCCATTCCAGAAAGAGTTCCAAAATTGCTTTGAAGAGTGGGCTGGGCACCAGTGTCGGTGAATAGCTTCCCAAGGGTAGTACTTCAAAGGTGACCAGAGTGCTATTCACCAGTCAGGTAAGTAGCACTTAGAACAATTACATTTATGGACTTAATTGATAGACCTCGTATTTTTCAAAGACAAAAATAAAATGTTCCTGGACACACTATCTTCAAAACACAGGACACAGGCATGTGTATTTAACTGTCATTTCTCTTGTGTTTAACAGAATGATCCATCCCTTTTATGTTTGCTGTGTAGAGATCATAAGATAATGTTAGGAAAGAACTACAGTCACCATTTATTTTCCCACTTTGGGTTTTCTTCAATAAAGGTAGGTCTTAAGTTTGGTTCATAAGAATCCTATCCTTTCCCCTACCCAACCGGATTTCCCAATTCCTCAGCCATTATCCACCAATCTAAATAGGTTACCTAGACTATGAAACACTAGACATTACCTGAGAAAAACTGAATTAAGGAGTAGCTAGAATTGTACATTTTGATGGAGATCAGGCTACAAAAACAAACAAACAAAAAGCCCACTGTGTGGTAAACATATGTTTTAATTACCATACCAACTGTCATTAATTTTAATTCATAGCAAGCCTATAGAATAGAGTAGAACTTCCCCACAGAGTTTTCAAGCCGCACCTGGTGGATTTGAACTGCCAAACCTTTGATTATCAGCTATGGCACTTAACTATTATGTCATCAGAGTTTCCATCTTTTTAATTATGTGAACTAAATATACTGATAATAAACCATGCCTATATTTTTTGTACATACATACATATGTTGGTGAGGAAAGCATGGTCCACTATTCTTGGTGCAGGGACCAGGCAGGCACCTCAGAAAAATTGTTGTAGAATGTCAAAGAAAAATGGTCCATGAAGAAAATAGGAGACCATTAATTAGACATTAAAACCTAAATGGCATGAATGCTGACAGAATCCTGTCACCGAAAGGTGGATGTGACAGCCTGGTGAGATGTAACAGGCTTCAGCACACGTTGATCTCTGGTAAAATTCCTATTAGGATGAGACTTTATGATTTTACCGGTGTTTGATCACCTCATATTTCTGCTACTTATTTCTTCTTAACCAGGTCATATGTTTATCCATTCATGTATTATTCAAGTTCTAATTCTTATGTTTAAATTTATGTTAGAGAGGACAAATAGTTAGAATTTATATTATCGTATTTTATATATAAATAGTCCATCATTGGTCTGCATTTGCTTAAAAAAAATAAATAACCTCATCTATTTAACTCTATCTCCCCAAGTTCTAAGCCACTCAGTGCCATCTGCTAAGGCTCCCAGAATAGGGGTTACTGCTCTTGTAATGTGACTGCCAAAGAGATTGTGACTAAAATCCCAGCAATCTCTACATAGATGCCAAGCAATGATGATGTCACAAGCAGGGCCTGGATTGAGTTTTACAAAGAAAGGGTAAAGGAATCTGCTTTCCTGTAGAAAATTCTCCTTGCTATTCATATATGTTTGGTCAATGTTACTTTATGGAATCCACATAAGTGGTCTGTCTGAGAGAATAACAATAAAAAACAACAATAATAAAAACAACACCCTGATTTCTGGCTAAAAACTCCCTCACAGACAACTAGACGATTAAATTCATGAACTTGCCACCACGTGCAATGGCCATTCCAGAAAGTGTTTAACCTTTTCATTGAGAGGAAGACATCAGGTGTAAGGACACACTGTAGCTTATGTTTTTCTATGAAAAGCACAGGATCACCTTGGACATTATTCATGATGAGTGTAGTATACCTTTGCTCATCAAACTGGGCTGCAGGAATCTGGGTTATAACAAGATTATGAAATTGTGTGAGTGACAATACAAAGTGGGGGCAGAGCAGGATGCTGTGCAACAGGAATCCTCCTACACCGCTGGCTGCTGGCTGGGCTGCAGATAGGCACAAGCACTTTGGATAACATTTGGACAGAGCTAAAGACACACCTAGTCTATGATTTGGCATTTCCTCTCCTAGGTATTTATCCATGAGAACTGAGTGCACGTGTTTACAAAACAATTTGTATAAAAATGTTCACAGAAGTGTTCTTTAGAACAAACCCAAACACAAATAATCCAAATGCCCACCATTAGGGAACAAGTTAAACAAAATGCAGTATATCTACACAATGGAATAAATTATCCAGTAGCAACAGGGAATAATCTACAGATAGAAGTATCAATGTGGATAAATTAAACACATATATTATGTTGATCAAAAACAGCCTGACACAAAAGGTAACATACTGTATGATTAACTTATTTAATGCTTAAGAACTGGTAAACTTCTGTACTGAGATAAAAGAAATATTAGAGCCGTGGAAGTACGAGAGTGGGTATTGATGGGGAAGGGGCAACAAGGACATTTACGGGGTGAGGGCTGTGTTCTACATCTTAATCTCGGCGGTCATGGGGTTATGAAATTCTTCAAGCTATGCTAATTTCTTTTGCATCAAACTGTATGCAAATTTACCATAATAAAAAAGTAATTTCATATCTGGCTCAGATGTCAGAGGATATTCTAAAACTTCAGCTCCCTCACACAAAAACATACAGACCCATGGTTGTTCTCCCACATCCCTCCTCCTCACTCTTTATTTCTCATGTTCGTTCAACCAATTCTAAGTCTCTTTACCTCCAGAGAGAGGAATTTTTAATACAACTATTCCAAACTACACTCTACTCTGTGATATAGAGGAGGGTGGTTAGCAAACAACTTCCCAGACCCCATTCCCAAAGAGATCCTTCTATAGGTCAGAATCTACATTTTCAACAAAGAATTCTGAATGAGATAGTCTCAGTACTATAACTGAAAGTGAGCTCATGCTTTTACCCTCCATATTACCAGTAGTATTTAATATACAGTGTAAGGGTCTGCAATGAAATCTTACAAAATCCTGTCTAAATGCCTCCTTAAAACTGTATCTTTTAGCATAAACTCAGGTTTGTAAACAAAATCTTCATACCAGAACACATATTGGCCTAAGTGTAGGAGTTTAGATCCACTGCTAAGGGAACCACTGTAATTAAATTTCATTTTGCAAAAACATCCAGTCATTCACACTAAGGGATAAGGAAGAGATGGGCTGGGTATATCTTCATTTTCTTCCAAGGTGTCCTGAGAAAAACTGTGATACTACTTTCCAGTGGAAGAACGTAACTTGCTGTATCTCTCCAACACGGAAGAGAATAAGATCTATCTTCCTTTCTGTCAATTTTTTTTCCTGATTTTCCCCTCCCCAAAAAATGAACAGCAGCAAAGATAGGGCCAAACATATCATTCTTTCCATTGTTCTAGCCACACCACCACCAAGACTTCTTTTTTTAACCTCTGATGGGACAAGGGAAGTAACTTGGAGCTGTATTTTCCAGAGCACTGGCTCTCAAAGAGTGCGTGACCCCTAGACCAACAACATCGTCATTACCAGAATCGTGCCAGGAACTCCGGGGTATAAAGTGCAACAATCTGTGTTATAACAAGCTCTGTTGAAGTTCAAGGACTTTCTTGAACTTTAAGTTCAAGTTCATGTCTGGTGGATCTGAATGCCATTACCATTCATGACATATATATAAATCTGTTGAAGAGTTTGGGATATGTTTCAAACAAGGAGCACAGGTAAAAATTTCACATTTACTTTTGAAGTCCTGAAATGAGAAACACAAATAAATGAAAGTAACAGAAAAATAAATCAACAGCACGTTATTATCTTTATTTTTTTCCAAAAAGCATCTAGTGCAAATAATGTCTATTTTTTGCTGTATTAAAATAAAATACAATTGCATTACATAATTGAAAATATGTGTCTCTCAAATATACCATGGAAGGCTAATTGTAAGCCCTCAGAGTTCCTTCTTTTCCTTACAGAAAAAAATTTATATACTTATTTATCTAACTATGATACTCAGAAATGAAATGTGATCTATTACTCATCTTTAGGCAGATGTGTAAATTGGCACCTTTGTCCTTCTTCTCGCTGTTCTTTCATCTTCCACTCTAACAATTCATTTGGGCTACAATTTCTGTCACCAATTATTGCATCAAAATTACTGTTCTTCATTTTACACTAGGGATCCTTTATCATAGTTATAAAACTTGAATTCAAGTACAATTGCTTAGACTTAAATTCATGATTAGCTTGCTTTAGAGCTGAAGGTTCAACTTTGTTTCTTTACACAAAAATCTCTCCAGTCGCTAGTTTTCTGTGTTGACTCCTCTTTTGTGATGGGAATCCGTGTAGCTTTTTGGAGGAGAGAACATAAGGAGAGGGGAGTGGAACTGTGTTAAAAAAAAAATGTGCATGTATGATATGCTTCCAGATATTTTCCATTTCTAAACCTACCTATTGTCTTCATACTAAAATAAAAAATGCTGCTGAGTTTAGATTCCTTATCTCTCTCTCCATCTGTAGTCCGGGTGGTACAGCGGTTAAGAACTTGACTATTAATCAAGAGATTGTTTGAATCTACCAGCTGCTCCTTGGAAATGCTATGGGATAGTTTTACTCTGTCGTATGAGTTGACATCAACTCAATGGAAATGGGTTTGTTTTTTGGTATCTAGCTATCTAGATATTTAATCTATTACTCTATCTATCCATCTATCTACCTGTCCATCTACTTATCATCTGACACACAGTGTTGTTGTTAGGTGACACTGAGCCCCCTGAGACACAGTAGAACTGCCCCTTAGGGTCTTCTATGCCGCAACCTTTATGGGAGCAAAGACTGCCAGCTCTTTCTTCCACAGAGCCATAGGATGGATTCAAACTGCTAACCTGTCTGTTAAAAACCAGGAATCTAACCTTTGCACCAACAGAGATCCTTTTTCTATACCCGTATAATTTGTAATGAGTTAATAATTTGTCTATTTGCTAAACCTGTACTCTGTACTTCCCTCTGCACCCCCTTGCACCCCTCGAAAAACTACTGTGAGGGCCATGAAGTCAGGTATTATGGCAATTTTCACAGAAACTCAGGATTTTTATCAACGAAGAAGAACAAAGAAACTGATAGCAGAAGCCTAGGAAGCCTAGGAAGATGGAAGGTGTCACCACTTATCTGTGTACCGGTGGGAGTTTTGCTAGAGAAAGAGACAGGAAAACAAGAATGTAGGAATAAAGAACCTAACAGAAGCATGTCTCTTCTTTGGAATGGCTACCAACGTGCTTCCTGACCTGGCATGTGTCCAGTTCTCCACCTGCTCTTCAGGTTTGTGGCTGATGCAGTTTACAGCTTAATCTCACCTGTTTGTCTGTTACTTAACCGCTTAAACCAATGTTCCCTTTCTGATCAAGTCCCCTCTGTTATTCTGAGACCTGGGTGAAGCACACTCTGGCCTTGGGCATGAGCTCTGAGTTCTTGGCCCCAGCTGGTGATGTGTGCTAGCACGCTCCATAAACCCTAGGTGACTGAGATTGGTGTGCAAGAAGTTCTGAATCCTATCTAGATACTCCTTGGGATCTTCAATTATGCTAATTATCTAAATCCTTCCTCTGCATAAACTCCAGCCAGGATGTATTTACCAGAATTGGTTGTGCTAGGGAGCACTAGCGGCACAGTGGTCAAGAGTTTAGATGCTAACCAAGAGGTTGGCAGTTTGATGAAAACGGGTATGGTTTGGTTGCCCTCTAGATGACCTGAAACAAAAGCACATCTGTCCCTAGCGTTCACCCCATCTAGGATCACCCTCCCTAGGGATCTCTATAACATGGTCCTCTGGGCCTTCTTCTTGGCATGTTAAAGAAGAAGAAAATGAGTTTAGACAATCCTTTAGTCTTTCTTTCTTAAAGCCTCACTTTCAATGCTCTCCCTTTATAGAAGAAGAAAATCATCTTTGAAAGAAGGTTAATTCACAGGCCTCTCTGTCCTGTAGGTTACCACACCCACTTTTGTCTAGCTCTGTTAACCTTGAGACAAAGTCTTAGAGAAATTAAGGAAGAAATTAAAATCTATTGGTTAAATTTTGGCAAGTACTACCCTGTTTTATTAATTTTTAGACATCATGGCATAATGGAAAGTGAATTGATGTCAAAAGACATGAATGTTAGCTCAACTCAGAGAGTGACTTTCTGTGTGACCTTGAGTAATTCACTGCATTTCTCCCAGGTGCAGGTTCCTCATCTGTAAAATGAGGATGTTGGCCTAGGTGAACTCCCGGGAACCTTTCATCTCCAGCAATCTAGACCTTAAATAAGACTAAAGGCAAAGGCAATATCATGATCTATTGGTAAGACAGGTTTTAAAAATGTTTTCACTAATCTTGGCTTTATGTTACTCAAGGTCATCGGACAAAGAATACAATGTGTATAAAGGTGTGTACAGATCTTGATTTCTCAGTTATTTAAAAAGAGGAGACATATGTTTCTAAAGAATGCAAAGCCACAGCTTCTGAAACAAATCACTCAGAAACATCACAGACTTTCAGGAAACATATGGTGGAATTTTTCAGTGAAATGAAAAACCTGATAAACTGGCCTTTACATGTGTCTCCTCATTAATGGACACTGATTTGATGAATCAAAGACATCTGAGGGGGAAAAATACTTAATCTCTTAAATATTATCCTTAGGACTTCTCTCTACTCAGAAGGTGTCTATTGTATTTTCAAGAGGATATAGAAAAGAGGGAAGGGCACAAAGTGAAAGAAGGAAGAAAAAAGAAAACAGGAGGAAGCCACAGAGAAAGGGCAAGAGGGTTTAGTACACTGAAGCTGCTGGCTTCTCCAATTTGCAGGTGCTGGTTGATGGGGGGGGCAGCGCAGGTACTTGTATACACAAGTACACACATTGATGTAATTGCGTAAACATGCCTTTCCTAGCTCCACTGCAGTCAGGTTGAAATTGAGAGACAGCCTTGCTCTTTTCTTCCTCAGTCACTTTTTCATTCACTCAACTTACAATTATTGCGCACTTTCTGTGTGCAAGGTGCCCTTCCAGACTCCAGAAGGCATCAGTGGATAAAACAGACAAACATTCCTGTCCTCAAGAAGCAGAGGCTCTGGTAGGGGGAGACTGACAAGAAGTATGGCAAATAGGGCAGTTAACACGTCAGAGGGTGACAGGAAAAGAAACAGAGAAGGGTAAAAAAGATCAGCCGGGTGGCGTGGCACCAGTGGATGAAATCTTAAATGGAATAGTCAGAGCTGATCTCTTTGAAAAGGCAACGTTTGAACGAATAATTGAAGATGGATTTTTTCACTAAAATCAGGAGAAATGTCTACAAGATGAAGTTTTTGCTGTTCTTTGTAGGAGACATTAATCCTGGTATGTATTTAAAATACTTGCAGTTTTTAAAATAACTACAGCAATTGTTTGCCACAGGGGGAAACAGGACGTTTTTCTACAACAGAGAACGTGCGTGTCAGGTATGTTTACTTGAAACACAGTGAGTCAGCAGAGATGAGGCTCTGAGGTTCCAGCAGGGATTCTAATTGGTTTTTCAGGCTCAAATCCCCGCTGAGAAGTTACATTTCTAAAACCGAGGTATACTGAATCAGAATCTACATTTTACCAAGATCCCCAGGTGATTCAACGTGTAGTACATTTTGAAAACCACTGCTCTACCACTGGCATGAACTGGTTGGCAGTCCTGGCTCCCAGGTCTTGAGCTCCAGGGCCATAAAGCTAAATGAGAAAAGCTAAGTTAGCCGAAGGAATAAAGAATGACCAACGACACTGCAACCTGCTTTATGTCAAGTGCTTTTGTCTAACTTAAACAAGGAAAAAAGGTAAAGCTATGACTAATAACTCACTGTCTGGCTATTTTGGGTCCTACTTGCTTCTCTGAGCAGCTGCAGACAGACACTACGTGTAATCTTGCCTCAGCAGAAAACAAGAGCTGAGCTGGCTACAAGCAGCAGGGCCCTGCCGCTGTCTGCAACCCAGCAGCAGAGCACAGGAAGGGCAGGCTGGGTTTGGAGGGCTACAGTCGATGCAGACAAGCTCTGGCTTCAGCCTCCAGTCCACCGCTTTCTGTCTATCATCTACTAGAGCCTGGCGGCCGGCAGAGGGTGCAGTGAACAGCAGGGGGCCCAGCTGAAGCGGAAGGAGGCTACCTCCTGCCCTGTAGCTCACAGCTGGGAACAGGTGCTCACTCTGCCAGCCCGTGCCCCTTCTTAGTTCCTCATCACTTTTCCCTAATAAAACCCAGTGCTGTCGAGTCAATTCTGACTCACAGTGACCCTATAGGTCAGAGTAGAACTGTCCTATAGAAGTAGCTCCTGGTATGTTTGAACTGTCGACCTTTTGGTTAGCAGCCATAGTACTTAACCACTACACCAGCAGGACTTCCTTCCCTAACAAAAGAGACATCCATACCCACAGCAGCTTCAGAGCTCAGGCCGTCGGAGTTCTGCAAAGCAATTTGGCTGCAGGAAATCTAAATGGTTTTGTGGGTGTGGATGCCAGTGACAGAGTCACAGTGTGGACTGAGTGGTCAGTGCTGATAAATACAAGTCCAGAGGAAGAGAGAACCTACTAACACAAATGTAGGCTTTTGCCAGAGTGGAAATACAGGCCCTGTGCCTCCTCAGCTGTAGCAGTCACCATTTGTCCCACACCAAAGAGGCTGCATGAAGCAATCAATGTCTTGACTACGACTGAAGACAAGCGTGGCTACACTCAACTAAGCACTGGATAACGAATATTGCAGAAAGATGTGGTGGCAGGGTGGGTTGGGAGGGGTTTGCAGGGAAACAGATCTGCTATACATGTATATGTATATGTAGAAACCCTGGAAGCATGATGGTTAAGAGCTATGGCTGTCTATGGCTGCTAACCAAAAGGCCAGCAGTTTGAATTCACTACGAGCTCCTAGGAAACTCTATTGGGCAGTTCTACTCTCTCCTGTAGCGTCACTATGAGTGAGAATTGACTCAGTGGCAATGAGGTTTGGGCTGGTGTTTTTATACACACACACATATATATATATATATATATACACTAAAAAAATAAAAATAAAAGCCGTCCAATCAATTCCAATTCATAGCAAGCTTATGGGACCTTGTAGAATTGTTTCACAGAGTTTCCAAGGAATGACTGGGGATCTGAAGTGCCAGCCTTTGGTTAGCAGCTGAACTCTTAACCACTGTACCACCTCTTATTCTGGTACCTTAATTTTTCTACTGGGTAAAGACAGAGAAGGGCATTATTTCACTTCGTGTAGGACATAACTAACAACATGAAGTAGTGTAAATATGTATACATTACATATACGGTGACAGCGTTAAGAGCTGAAACTTGACAGGACTGCCTTCTTTTTCCATGTCTCACAGGCTTTGCACCTTGACAGGATTCAATTTTACTAATTCTATATCACTCTCTATTTGAGTTTTCCTTTTCTGACAAGTTTTGCCTTACAAAGGTTCTGGCTTTTGCGGGTTTTTTTTTATTTGAAACAGTTTGTGTATTTAAAACATAGGAAACTCAAGAACAATACTAACAAATTGTTAACAGTGGATAATTCTGGGGGGAGAGATGAGATAGATAGAAAGAATACACTTACTTCTTTTCTGTACAACTGTAAAGGTGGTTGGAATACTGGTCCATTGTTTGGTAGTTTCAAATAAAGCAAGACATACGACAGCTTAACAATTGAGTTTGTGAATTCTTCCTAGAAAAGGTGCTACATACCTCAGTGCTGAATATCACTGTGATCACCTTCAAAGTACTCCCCTTCCGAAGCTTTACACCAATGCCAGTGCCTAGTCCACCCTTCAAAGCAGTTTTAGAACTCTTTTTCTAGAATGGTCATCAGAGCTGTCATCATATTACTCTTGACTTCCTAAATGTCATCGAAATGTCTTCCTTTCAATATTTCCTTTATCTTTAGGAAAAGAAAATAGTCACAGGGGAACCAGATCAGGGGAGTAAGGAAGATGTTCCAATACAGTTATTTGTTTACTGGCTAAAAACTCCCTCACAGATAACTATACAATTAAGTTTGTGTACTTGCCACTGTGCCACCACGCACAAGGCCATTCCAGAAAGAGTCCCAAAACTGCTCTGAAGGGTGTGCTAGGTGCTGATGCCAGTGCATAGCTTCCCAAGAGGAGTACTTCAAAGGATGGCTATAGTGATATTCAGCAGTGAGGTACGTAGCACTTAGAAGAGTTAAGTTTGTGGACTTGTCAGACCACATATGTACACACACACACACGCACATTCATGCTCACATACAGCTATAAACCATAAAACAAACCCAGTGCTGACTCATAGAGACCCTACAAGACAGAGTAGAACTGTCTCATAGAGTTTCCAAGAAGCACCTGGTGGATTTGAACTGCTGACCTTTTGGTTAACAGCAGTAGCACTTAACCACTATGCCACCATGGTTTCATCATACACCTATGGCTATCCATAATTCTTTATTTGGTAAGTTAACTTCCTAAAGTTTGGTCCAAGGAGGGCTGTACTTACAGTTAAGGGTGGTTCATCCAACAGGCAATGTAAGCGTGGTGCTTACCTTCCTTACCAGATTATCTGTAGTGAACCATTTCACATTTTTTTTTTTTTACCACATCCAAGATTCTTCTTCTAGGTCTGGCTGGCATCTCTTTCCTGCAACCACGCAGCACCTTTCAATACAGTCAAATCCTCATTTCAAACATATAATCCCTGACAGGAGCAGGCGACCCAATAAACAACAAAAGCACAGGCTTATTTAATACTTACCAATCCGCAGTGAATAATTTCACGTGTTTCACCATGTTGATATGGATAATCCACTCATTTTTAGTTTAGGCAAATGCTACACATCAGGGCTTGATTTATTGATATGTTGATTGTTGAGACTCAAAGTTCTGTAGAAAATGTTAAAAACCAGACTATGCTGAAAAGTTTGTCAGGTTTGTCATCATTACACTATGACTAGACAAAGAAATTAGGACATCATCTGCCAGTATTCAAATACTGTTATCTGATTCAGCAAAGAAATTGTTCACATTTCACTGACAAACAAGTGACATTCCAGCATGTGTCTTCATAGTTTCACAGTTTTCTTACTCACTACCAGAAAACAGGAGTCTGCACCTACAGCCTCTGAGCCAAACCTAGTCTGCTGCCTGTTTTTGTATGGCCTGCAAGTAAGGATGATTGCTACATATAATTTCAAGTATATAGTTGGTTGAACATAAAAATTAAAAAAAAAAAAGATACACATGCAGAGAATTCTATGAAGTACAAAGTTCAGTGATTATAAAGTTTTATTGAAATGCCACCACATTCACCCATTTACACATTGACTATGGCTCCTTTTGTGTTATGATGGCTGAGTCGAGTAATTGTGAACAGAGAGACTGTGGTGTCCACAAAGGCTAAAATACTTTATCTCTTTCCTTTCCCAGAAAAATGTTCACTGGCCTGTACTGTAAGAAAAAAATATCACCTGGCACCCAGTATGTCTATCATGAGAGACAGTGATGCTAAACATTTATGAGCATGCTACTGGGCCCATGACCAAAAGTTGAAAGATGATAAATTGGGTCTTAAGAGAAGCAGTGAGCAAGGACAATGTATATGCTGATCATAGGAATACGAGCTTTAGTTTCTATTTGGTACTAGTTAGTAGCACCATCTTCTCACCAGCCTGCACAGATCCCCTTACCTGATTCTCCAAGTAGCGCGTGGAACCCTAGAGGCTTGGAGCTTACTCAGCAGCAGTGTTTTTACTCAGCAGCAGAAACAACAGTGCTTCAAACACAGACTAGTTAGCACTAGTTAGTACTAGTTAGCACATCTGGATGTTATGATTTGCTCCCATTTTTTTATATGGCATAATAATTCCATATTCCAAAACAAAGGTGTTTTTAGCTAGGAGACAGCTTAACATCCTGCTTCCTGAAGCAATGATTTTCATAACTTATGTTTCTATTGTTCTTGGATTAATACAGACTGCATTTGAACAGGCAAATGGGTAACCAATTAGCTTGGATTCTTTACAGTCAGGATTTGTGCTGTGTCTTGATACGCCTTTCTTAATCTTCCCTTTGAAACATGTTTTTTCATTTAGGCCAGAAGTAAATAGCACAAGTAAGTGGGTGGTTTTCTCCCCCTTCTTCTTTTCTTTCTCCTTGAAAAATAATGCTGAAGGAATTGTTTTGCAGTTGAAAATTAATGTAACCTATTATGTCCAGGAAATTTCTTCAATATATTACTTGCCAAGCCCCTCGGCCATTGTGAAGAAAATAATTTTAATTTATCTCATTTTTCACCACTGAGTCAATGATTGTTTAACCTAAAATGCCATTGTGACTAAGTGCTCAAACCTCATGGTCCTTGGCTATTTCACTGGGACTTGGCTATTACGTCCATATGCTCAGGCCTCGGAAGCACCAAAATTGTCACATTAAGAGGGCCACTGTCAACTTGCCTTTGTTTTTATTGTTTTTAATTTCTGCCTTTCCATTTTCCCTGCTATTTATAATGTTCTTTTTAAAAGTTCAAAAATAACATCTCTCTTCTTAGCCTCGTGGTTATTTTTCATTAGCGAGTGCTTCTTTCCCAGCTTCTAGCCCTTTTCCTGCAGCACAGAGCAGTGTGGTCATCTTGGGTTAAGTTGGCTCTTGTGATTGTGATCCTCCTTGACATTTCTACACAATCTCACCCACTGAGACTGGCCACCATCCCAACACAATTTGTCCAGGACTATGATTCTCACAAAGAAAAGTCCTGGGAATCTCTGGCAGGTCTGATGAGAAGGTTCCGCATTAGATGAAGTCCACTGCAATTAAGGTGATAAAATCCCATCTTTTCCATATTTACCTTCCTAGGGAAAAGCAAATTTGCTATTGCCTGTATTTCTTACTAAGGATTTTTGTTTTCTTAGTGCTTTTTCTGCAACAGTATCACATACCTCAGCCTGGCTGCTCAGCAAGGTAAATCTGAGACAAAAGCTTCTGTGTGATTATGCTTTTTGGAAAGTGTGAACCTGAGGAAGAGAAATAAGGGGTCAGTGTAAACGGGAAAAAGGTATTGGCGGGGGGAGGACGACAGCCACTTAAATGAGGCTTTCTCAGTTGGAGAAACTGGTTGCTTGATTCTACAAAGGTCTACCTTAAGACAGTCTCTCGGTTGAAGGCAGAAGGAATTATCTAGTAGATCACCTCATCAGTTGTTAACGTCCTGAACTTCTGGGAAATGAGTGCCTGAACTCCAATCTGATTGAGTTTCTGTGGCTTCCACAGCATGCGAATAGAGACACTCTGAGATGAGGGACAAGTGTCCTGAAACACAGGCCTGAAACCAGGTGCTCAGGTTGTACCAGCAGAGACGTTCTTTAGATCCAGCAGGCCTAGACACGACAGCAGCAGCAAGAAAAGACAGAGACAAGGCTGTGAGTTTCTGAACTGTGAATAAGATTTATCTGATATACGCATATAAATTTAGGATGGCTGCTTTCATGTACATTTCACAAAGAAAGACAATTTTCCAGAGGACTGAAGCTGAGAGTCCAAATATGCAGTTACTGAGAGCTTCCTGGCTCACCTATTCACACCCATTAGGGCACACTGTCTGCATCAGCATCTGTCCTTGGTGATGCCAGCTCCCCAAGTTTCTCCTTCCACCCTATGAAACATTCCAGAGTCTGGAGAAAAATCTCCCAATGCAATTCTGAAAGTGAAGGAAACTTTGTAAATCACTCAAAATTTATCATGCAGAAATACACCTACGGCAATGCCAGGGTTATTCAAAATTCTCCCTAAATAGTAGGAAGTGAGGAAATTTCTGTGGTTTGAAAGAGGTCATTTACTCACTCAAGCCACTGGGGGGACTAAAGATCAATTACTACTTGATTGCAGTACAGGAGTCAAATTGGCTTATATAACACTTCTGGAAAATCCTATTTTATTCACTGGAGATGGATATTTGGTCAGCAAATATTTGGTTAAGGACATGCTGTTTACAAGGTATTAACATGGTGCTGTGGAATAGAACAAGGAACTATACCAAAATCTCTCCCTCAAAGAGTTTAGAATCTAAGGAAAGAGCAGGTACACAAAGCTGGACTGACTGTTACTACCTGTAGAAGGTAATCTAAACAGAAGTATGAAGTGCTAGGGGGAATTCAGTGTAGGGAGTAATTAATTCCAATGGATAGTACAGAAGAAAGTAATATGTAAGTTTGGTCTTAAAGAGTGAGCAGAGTTTCAACAAAAATGGGCTGGATGTCGTGTTGTGAGGGATTAGTTTCTCCTAAAACAAGAGGCCCTACTAATGTATAAAAACAACTAGATTAGTTAGGACTTGGAGTGGTTGCAGGTGAGGTTAGGGTAGGGATGGAGACACAGCAAAAGCTGAGCAAGATAGACAAGTTTTCTGAAATAGTCCAAGGAGACCATGAACATCTGCTTAAAAAATAAATACATAGATAGGTAAGTATATTGTTTAGACAGATAAATGTATTAAACACTTGTGTTTTATACCATTGAAATGGAGGCAGTAAAATTCAAATTCATAGCATTTTGGAGCTCACAGGGATCAAAGGTTTTGTACTTGTCTGACATTGAATTGCCCCGGATTTTCTGTAATCTTTCTGGGAACAGATTGCTACATGTTTTCTTGAAGGAGCAGCTGATGGGTTCCATTAGCAGCAGAGTGCGTAACTAGCGCACTACCAGGGCCCCTTGGGTCTCTATTAAAAGTGAAGAATTCAAGGGCCAACTAGTCTTCTTGGAAATGTTATAAAAAGAAGCCTGTTCAAACATAAATTTCCACAGACCACCACAGGTCTTTCCTACTGTCCTTGGGGACTTCTGAACCTCTTTATCTCTGCTAGCTGGTGAAATTTTATCTTAAGGTAAACAACTAGGAAGTAGGTTACCTTCCCTTGCATGGAGATCTCACTTTGCAGACACTTTACAAAGTGCTTCGTAAAATTCTATCCAATTATTGAGCAAATAGGCAGTCCTGGCATTGAGCAAATAGGTAGTCCTCTTGACTACCAAGGGGAGGGTCAGCAGTTCCAACCCACCAGTGGCTCCTGTGAGGAAAGACCTGACTATCTACTCCGATAAAGCAGCAGCCTAGGAAACATTATTAGTCAGTTCTGCTCTGTCCTATAGGTTGTTACGAGTTGGAATCTACTTGACTGCCAGTAACACTGAGAAAAATACTTCAGTCTTTTAACTTCTTAAAATTTCTAACCCTTTTAGGTATTTCAGCCCTGCTAGCTTGCTATAGAGAAATGTCAACTTGATTCTTCTATGACATTCATCTCCCCTCACATTAATGCCATTGCATACTTGTGTGTCTTTCTGCTTGGTTCTTCCTTTCGAGTTTTCCACATCCATCACTGGAAATCTTCTTTTATAAGGTACATTCCAGCATCACTACAGAATACTGCTTCCTCATACTTCCCTTCGTTGGAATGGTACTGTCTATACAGCTGTATTTCCCAAACATTCCTAGAGGTTCTCATTCACTTGTCCACAGAAGAATCCTATAATCTGTGTATTTAAAGGGTATCTATCACATACTTGACATGTGTCTCAAGGTGATGCTTGTGATCTATCAGGTTTGGTAAGTGCTGCCCTAGAATTGGTCAAGCATTAAGCAGATGCTGTTCATTTTCTCCTTTACCTGCCTTGTTACCATATTCAGACTAAGAAAATGTTTTCATCCTTTAAAATATATATATATACATATATATATATGTGTGTGTCTTCCTTTGAGATTCTGACCATTCAGCTATAGCAGCATCTTCAGGGTCCTCTACAGAACTCTCCAACACTCATTCACCTTCAGCAAAGGCTTCAGTGCCTGATGTCAGTCTTCTTCAAGTACCCTGTCTTCTTCTATCATGGTAAATAAAACACTCACATGGGAGTGGAAACCTGTACCTTCATAACTCTTTGATGCTATCACCTCCAGGGTCCATAACTTCGGATAAACATCTGCCTAATCTCTCCTCTAAGGAGTCCTGGTTGCCTAGAGGTTAAGCAGTCAGCTGACTGATAACCAAAAGATGAGCCTCCTTCCATAAAGATTTCATGGGATCAAGCTGACAGCAGAAACTAGATAGAGAAGAAACTTAGGGGGCACTCAGTCACATTAAACACATTAAACACATGAAAACTAAGAAAAGGAGGCTGAGAATAACTGTACAACTTGAAGAGTATACGCAATTATCATTGAATTTCACATGTGGAAATCGTTAAATTGGTATGGTTTACTGTGTGTATTTTCAACAATAAAAATAGAAGTGAGGAAAAAAAAAAAGATTTCCAGCCTTGGAAACCTGATGGGTAGTTCTATCCTGTCCTAAAGGGTGCACTCTGAGTCAGATCAACTCAACAGTAATGGGTTTGAGGTTTTGGTTTTTTTTTTTCCTCCAAATTTATGCTCTTAAAGGAAACTCTGGTGGCCTAGTGGCTAAGTGCTACAGCTGCTAATCAGAAGGTTGGCAGTTCAAATCTGCCCGGAGCTCCTTGGAAACTCCATGCAGAAGTTCTACTGTGTCCCATGGTGTTGCTCCCCATGAGTCAGCTTTGGCTCGGTGGCAGTGGGTTTAGTTTGGCTTTCTCCTCTTAAAAAAAAGAAAAAAGAAAACAAGACAAAACCCACTGCCATTGAGTTGATCCTGACTCATAGCAACCCTATAGGACAGAGTAGAACTGCCCCATAAAGTTTCCAAGGAGCACCGGGCAGATTTGAACTGCTAACCTTTTGGTTAGCAGCTGTAGCACACAACCACTAGGCCACCAGGGTTTCGAATTGGTGGTCAAAACTGTTTGTATTGGACTGTTAACTTAAAAGTTGATAGTTCTAACCCACCCAGTGATACGGGGAAGGAAAGAGCGTGAAGAGCTGCTCCCATTAGGCAGACCCTCTGGAGTGGTTCTACTCTGTAACATGGAGTCACCATGAGTTGGAATCAATTTCATGGGGACTACCAGCAACGGCAGTCTCTCCTCTCAGACAAGCAGTTGCAGGACAGTCTGGTGTGTGAAGCGCAGTGGAATGTTAGGAGGATGTTCTGAGAGTCAGAATCTTGGATAAAAGTTGGATCAAAAAGACTGGTGGCTCTCGTGTTTTCAAGGAGCCCTGGTGGCACCGTGGTTAAGCACTTGGCTACTAGCCACAGCTTGGTGGTTCAAACTCACTAGCCACTCTGCAGGAGAAAGATGTGGCAGTCTGCTTTCATAAAAATGTACAGACTTGCAAAACCCTGAGGTGCAATTCTACTCTGTCCTATAGGACCACTATGAGTCACAATCTACTCACTGGCAATGGGCTATGTGGTTTCAACAATAACATGATTAGTGGGACAAAGAATACCCCCAAGCCCCAAAAGACGGCTAGATGAGTTAGTTAGGGGTGGAGTCTGCTTCCTGTAGCCTTGAGCTGCATATACTACGAAGGGGTGAGAGTGGGTGGACACGAACCACTTTAGAAATGTGCTCCACACCTACAACTCAAACTTTTACACTACCCTGGTTAGCCTTGTCCCTCAGATCTTAAGGCCCATGGCCCCTGGCCCTAGCCACAACCTTCCAGGTTTTCTTGTGATCACTTCAACAACAACAAAGAGTTGCCAAAAGAGCCAATTCAGATCCATGTGGATCCCAGGTATATGAAAGTAGAACCATGCTCCATAGGGTTTTCAATAGCTGATTTTTTTAGAAGTCGACTGCCAGATCTTTCTTCTGAGGTACCTCTGGGTTGACTTGAACTTACAACCATTCGGTTAGCAGCACAGTACACAAAACTCTTGTACCACTCTGGGATTCTGTGTTCATCATTCACTTTCACTTTAATAGTCAATTTTTGACCTGACTGAACCAAATGGTGGTCTCAGCCTGCCCGTTGTCCCCTGTACCTGAAGGTTTCCTTTTCTATTCCCTTGCCTGCTGAGTTCAGAACCAAGGAGGAATAGATTTGAAACCATGTTGTTAGCCCTGCAAAGGTTTTCCTTTTTCCTCTGCAAAACTCAAGTCTTGGCTCAAATCAATCACCTGCCTACACTCTGGTTATTGAGGGCTACTAGAGAAAATCATATCAGTGTGTAACAATTATAAGACTGAATAACAATGAGCATTTGGATAGGTGGGGAGCACTACAAATAAGTTAAGCACAGGTTACCTGAAAAATTTTCTACCTCAAGAATCCAATTTTATGTTTCTGGGAATAAATATCATAAAATCTGGAAGGCAGGAGGCAGGACCTGGAGAGTGGGTGGCAAGAGTTGAGTCAACGATCAACCACTCTCAGTCATAAAACCAGAAAGGCATTGAACATTTAGAAGGAGAACTGGCCCCGTAAAGAAAACAATGCCTCTTAGTAAGCATATTATCTGCAACAAAGCAAAACAAATTTTCAAGCATCTTATTGAAACTGTTGGGGAGGGAAATCATGAGAAGTTTCTGTTCAGCAAGGGACAGAGAAAGGGAGTTAATAACACAGCGCCCATCATTACTAATTTAAGATGTATAAAATGTCACTGATATGACCTTTATTTATTGTAATGTCATTTTTGTTTTGTTTTGGTGAACACAGCACTACAGAGAGGCAAAAAAGCAAGTTGGTTGAGAGCCTGGTCGCAGCAGCCGGACAGCCTGAGTTTAAGCTCTGCCACTCATTAACTCAGTGGACCTCCATGGGCTCCCTAATCCTCTATACATCAATCTTCTAATTTGAGAATGAAGACTTAATTATTATTTCTCAGAGCATTTATATTGAGATTACCATGGGTCAGGCAAGCTGTAAGGGCCTTTTAAATTTTAACACAGTTAGTCAAAGTGGCCTAATGAGGTGAACACCATTTTACAGAGGAGGACACAGAGATTCAAGAGGTAAGTAACTTGCCCAGAGGCACACAGTTACAAGATTGACAGCACTGGCAGGTTCTTACCCACTGTGCCGTCTTGCCCATCATCTCTGTTCTCATGGAGTTGCTAGGTGTTGGTGTTGGGGAGTGTCAGTGGGTTCCCTGTTCTCGCACTGCCACAAGGCATGACAGCCCACCCAATCATTTGTCCTCTTAATGCCTTCCAGAGCAAGGAGACAAGAAGACTGTTAGCCACAGGCCAAGCAGTGACCGGAGGAAACCATCCTACAAATACTCTTCTGAGAAGTTTGCTGGGAAAGAAGGAGATGAGGAAAGGAAGGTTTGGTGGTGGGTGTGGTTTCAGTTCTTATGTAGTTTATCTTGAACACCATTTGAATTGAGAATAAGGTGCCAGTGGGGATTGAAAGACCTGACAACTGAGAGACTACGGGAGTAATTAGTGGAACAAGTTCCCAGAAGAGGCAGAAACATCAACTAATATATCAAAAGTAGGGCTCACACTGCCTCACACTGGATAATGCTGCTGCTGCTTCTGTAAATGGACTCAGCCCAAGCAATTAATTCTGTTGATTTCCTTAAAAACCATACTGACCCATAGTCTTTAAACATAAAATGATAGAGCCAGAAGGATCCCTGGAGACCTTTTAATAAGTCAGCAAAAAAGAGTGGACTGCATGAGGCATTTAGTCAGGGCCTGCTTTTTGTTCTCAGTTAGGCTCTACTGTAGCAAAGCTTGCCACATTCACAATAGGGGGAATTTCTTATGAAAGTCTGTATTTCTGGCCTCCACTGAGAAACTAGATTTTCTGGAATGGCAAGGTCTACATGCTTACATGGAAGCAATGAGAAAGGGACCACCGTCCTTTTACACACACTGGTTTGCCAGTTTCCAGAACCTTCTCCAAATCCTATACTCTGCTGCTTGAGCAGTGTTATCTTCTGTCTGAACTTGTAAGAGCCTGAGTCTGTGGCTTAGAGCTTTACATACAAGGACACCAAGGCAGGGACAAGTGAAAGGCTACAGGAATGGAGCTGGAAGACACATGTTCCTGTTCCTCGTTATTGTCACTCTCTTCAAGTTGCCCTAATTCCCTGATGAGCTTTTGGAATAATATGCTAGTGTCAGTTTCAGTGGGCCTGTCTGTGATGTGGGAAAGCTAGAGAATGTAAACGAATCATAATCTGAAGAGAAATCTTTGATTATACAACACATTAGTCAGATTCACACTTAGATTACTGTGATCAGTTCTGGTCATCACATTATAAAATAAAATATTGAAACACTTGACAATGCAAAGAGAAAGAGATGATCTTGATCTTCTGCTGTGATTATATTGTATTAATGACTTCCTATCATATTACTGGCTTCTCCAGCCTGTTAAACCAAATAAAATGTACTAATATAAGGGGAAGGGAGCTACAAGGGGAACCATGTTTCTTTTCTGAAGAGTTTGAAAGGAAATAAAAAGCTATTTTTCCCCCTTCAAAGGAGGTACTACTTTCCTATCAGAATGGAATGATTTATTCATCAGTAAGATTATACATTTTATAATTATTTATTCAATAGACCAGACAAAATTATATCACTCCAAAAATCAAGCTGAAAGAAACAGATAGATAAGGGAGCTGGCACACTGGTTCAACTGGACAGTGTGCCCAGGGCCAATTTCTACTTAATAACATGGTGTGGGGAGTAACAGAGTTACCAAAGATACTACTTCTCTTACTAAAGAATTAAACTACTTAAGCATTACAAGGATTCTTGGTATCACTCAGGATTTGTTGATTCATCCAACTCTAACTATGGGCCCTAGTGGCACCATAGTCAAAAACGGTGTCTACTAATCAAAAGGTCAGCAGCTTGAATCCTTGGAAACCTTATAGGACAGTTCTCTGTCCTACAGAGTCACTATGAGTCAGAATCAGTTCAACAGCCATGTTTTTCCCACACGTCCTCCCTGTTTTTAAAAAATTGTCAGCTGTAGTGGTGAAGTGAAAATGAGGTTTAACAATCTAAAATTTTGGCCTTTGGTGCAAAATGACAATGGGGAAATTTAAGAATTGGGTATTGGACTGCTATGGTGTGACTCTGGCCAGCTTGCATATTACTTCAAATAAGACTGGAGTCTGTGCCTTTTATAGAGACCAGGTATAACTGCTTACCCGTTCTCAAGAAAAAACAGGCTATTATTTCACTTATCTGTTTGCTTCACCCCTATTCCATCCCTCCATATACAGGAGGATATTGGGATTGTCTAGCAATTAGATTAGGTCATGGATTAAAAATGATTGAATTTTATATTTAAAAACCCATACATAAATTGCATAAAAACTTTTTACATATCAGACAATACGTATTTAAACTTAGCAACTTCCTGAATCAGTTTAGGCATGTAGAGAACAGGAAAGAGCTCACAGTCACTCCTAGAAAAATGAAAAACTTGGCAAACTATAAATAAATGAGACTTCTTAAACTCATCAGAAATCTGAGATCACAGACCCAACTACCAGAAATATAGAAAGAGACAGAAACTTTCAGAAGGACAGGAATCAAGCATTTGCTCACCTGAAAATGAAAGCACCAAATACCATACAAACTGGTAAGAAAATTCAGCTAGAAAGTTTTAATGCATTGTGAAAGACTGAGTGTGGGCTAGCTGAGAGTATAAAGCCCATGGGGGATGCACACATACAGGATTTGTGCCATTTTCCTCATGTAGGAATTCCTCCAGGAACTCTACCTATCATTCATGGAGAGGTGATGAGAACTCTGAGCAAGCTTCCATTATAGTGATAGATATAAAAAGCCCTGGGGATACAATGGCTAAACACTCAGCTGCTAACCAAAAGGTCAGCAGTTCAAATACACCCAGCATTCCCTTGGAGAAAGACTTGACAGTGTATTTCCATAAAGATAACAGCCTAGAAAACCCTACGGAGCAGATGCACTCTGTCTCATGGGGGTCACTGTAAGTCAAAATTGATGTCACTGAAGAAGAATAAGGAAATTCTGGTGGCATACTGGTTAAGAGCTATGGCTGCTAACCAAAAGGTTGGCAGTTCAAATCTACCAGGTGCTCTTCAGAAACTCTTTGGGGCAGTTCTACTCAGTCCTATAAGGGCACTAGGAGTCACGGTTGACTCAGTGGCAGTTGTTTGTTTGTTTAACAACAACATAATGGATGGGGGAGGGGAACAGAAACTACCACCAAAACAATACCCAGACAAACTTCTTTTCCATCCCCAAAGCCTTCCCCCTGTAGGGGAAAGGATCATAAAAACTAGCCTGAGAGTCTTAGGGAGCCTTGATGGTATAACAGTTAAGAACTACAATTGCTAACCAAAAGGTGAGCAGTTCAAATCCATCAACCTCTCTTTGGAGACTTTATAGGGTAGTTCTACTGTGTCCTATAGAGTCACTAGGAGTTGGAATCAATTTGATGTCAACAGATTTGCTTTGGTTTGGTTAGTTTGAGGATATTGGTAGAAAAGCAAAATAGCTGGGAGTAGGAAATCATCACTGAAAATACTGAGAGAATCACCTTCTATAGTGAGACACAGAAGCCTATCTGCAGCTGGGAAGAACATAAACAACAAACAAACAAAAAACCCAAACCTGTAGCTTGAGGAAAATCCATAGTAGTTAGGTGTAGGGAAGATCTTCCCCTGGGGAATGTGAAGAAAATGTATGCTAGGCATAGAGTTAAAATGTAAAGCAGAAAACTAAATATATATGCATTAGTAAAAATACCTAGTGCACCAATCTGCCAATAAATAAATATAGAAAATAAAAAACAAAGACTTCTTTCACAAATAAAAATGTAGGTAATTAACTGCCTATAGACTTCATTTATAAGAAATACTAAAGGAAGTTCTTCAGGCAGAAGGAAACTGATGTAGGTCAGTAACTTGTATCTACATAAAGAGATGGAAAACATCAGAAATGGAAATAAAATAAGTTTTACTTGTATTTTAATCACTCAAAATGGCAACGCATATTTTAGGTAAAAAGAGCAACAATGTATATTGCATGTTTGTACCATATGAAAATTATCATACATGACAATAACACAAAGGTTGGAGATTTGAATAATTAAAAATATGCAGTTAAAAATTCTTCATATTACAGATGAAACCAATTAACATTATTTGAAGATAGGCTGACTATTTGAAAGTCTGTATAGTAAACCCTTGCAAAGGCTTTTTTTTTAAATTTAAATTATAAATCAAGTAATAGAAGAGTCAGATGAACTTTAAAAACATTCAGTTAATACCAGGGAACACTTTCTATGGAAAGGAAAGGGGCCTCAGATAAGTGAAACACTACTGAAGAAGAATAAATTAGGGAGATTTGCACTACCTGATATCAGAACCTACTGTACAGGTATGAAAATTAAAACAGATCGGTACCCAGGGTGAGGAAGGCAGATAGACTTGCAGAGAGGCAGGTATGCAAAATTGACTTGGATTGTAAATTTTGACTTAATTACAATAAAATAAATAAATACATAAATACATAAATAACAAAAGCCAGACTGGTACTGGTACAGTAACAGACACATTGACCAGTGGAACAGAATCCAGAACCTGGATGTTAATCCATTCATCTATGGTCACCTGATCTTCAACAAACGCAGAAAGTCTATTAAATGGGAAGACAGTCTTTTTTAACAAATGGTGCTGGTGAAACTGTATGTCCATCTGTAGAAAAACGAGACAGAACCCATTCCTCACACCACATACAAAAATTCAAAGTAGATTAAAGACCTAAATATACAACACAACTATAAAATCTAGAATCAAAAAAGGCTCAGGACTAGAGGCCTTAATATACCAAACAGACAAACAACAACAAAAAAAACACCTCATTGCCACCAAATAGTGTTTGACTTATAGTGACCCTAGAAGTCAGAGTAGAACTGCCCCATAGAGTTCCCAAGGAGCACCTGGAGGTTTTGAATTGCCAACCTTTTGGTTAGCAGATGTAGCATTTAACCCACTGTGCCCCCAGGGTTTCCAATATACAGTATACATAAAATAAAATCACAACTAACAATGCACAGCCACCAAAGATAAACTAGATAACTGGGATCTTTTAAAAAGTAAACACTTATACTCATCAAAAGATTTCACCACAAAAGTAAAAAAGGATTTCAGTCTGCTAACAGATACATGAGGAAATCACTAATGATTAGAGAAATGCAAATGAAAACTATAATGAGATATCATCTCACCCTGACTCTACTGGCACAACAAAACAACAGAAAATAACAAATGTTAGAGAGGCTGCTGAGAGCTTGGAATTCTTATACACTGCTGGTAGGGATGCAAAATGGTATAATCATTTTGGTAAATGATATGGCACTTCCTTAAAATCTAGAAATACCATATCATCAGCCTATATGGAGATTTCAACACAAAATAAAATAGGACGATAGACTACAGAAGGTAAATATAAAATAAATAAATACAACAACTTACTGATGGCTTGGAAACAACACTCCATATCAAATCACTTAAAGAGGCAGCCAACAATGGCTTCAGAAAGCTCCCCAAACAAAGAATCAAGAAATTTTTCAGATGAAGAGAACTTCTTGGAATTATAGAGGTGGAATACAAAGACTAATATTTGGAACTCTTCAAGAGGCCAGGAAGGAGATGTGGCAAAATGCAGCTCAGCATAAAGACAATTTGAATAGGCTACAAGAAACAGGAATTTGAATTTCAGAAAATTAATAATAAAATTACAGAATTAGACAACTCAATAGAAAGTCAGAGAACAAAAAATACATGGAAAATCTAAATGCTACAATCAACCAATTGATCTGATTGACATATGAAGAATGCTCCACCCAACAGATACGAAGTATACTTCCTTTTCCAATGCACTTGGAACAGAATAGAGCACATATTAGGTCATAAAGCAATCCTTCAAACCACTGAGAGCATCAAAATATTATGAAGCATCTTTTCAGGCCATACAGCCATAAAAACAGAAATCAGTAACAGAAAAAGTAAGGGGGGGAAAAAGACCAAAATCTTTCCCCAAAACTATTGGGTTATGGAAAAAATCAAGAACAAAATAAAAAAAAAAAAATCACAAAATCAAATGAAAATAAAAACACATCTTACCAGAACCTTTGGGACATGACAAAAGCCATGCTCAGCAGTGAATTTATCTCAACAAATGTACATATACAAAGGAAGAAAGAGCCTAAATCAAAGCATTAACATTACAACTTGAAAGAGTAGAAAGCAAGCAGCAAATGAACTTCTTGAGCACTGGAAGAGAGCAAATAATAAAAATTAGAGAACAACTAAGTGAGTTAGGGAACAACTGAAAGAGTTGACAAGACCAAAAGCTGGTTCTATGTAAAGATCAGCAAAATTGATAAACCTCTGGCCAAAATGACAAAAGAATAACAGGAGAGAAAGTAGATAACCCAAATAAGATATGAGATGATCAATATTGCAACATACCCAACCAAACTAAAAATATCATTACAGAATATTATGGTAAACCATACTCTATCAAATCTGAAAATGTAGAGGAAATAGACTAATTTCTAGAAACATATTACCCAGTCAAACTAACACAAATAGAGGTAGAACAGCTAAGTAAACCCATCACAAAAGACTGAAAAAGTAATTTTAAAACTCTCAACAACAACAAAAAAATCCCTTGCCCTGATGGGTTCAGTGTCAAATTCTACCAAACTTTTAGAGAGGAGTTAACAACACTCTTGCTGCTAAAGCTGTTTGACAGCATGTAGGAGGATGGAATATTGCAAATTCAATCTATGAAGCTAGCATAGCACTGATACCAAAATTAGGTAAATACAGTACAATAAGGGAAAATTAGACTAATGACTTTCGTAAAATTAAATGAAAAAATCCTCAACAAAATTCTAGCCAATAGAACTCAAAAGCATATAAAACATAATAATTTGCAATGACCAAGTGTGATTCATACCAGGGATCCAGGGATGATTCAATATTAGAAAAACTATTACTATGATCAAAAACACAAACAAAAGGCAAGAACCACTTGATTTTAACTGACACAGAAAAGGCATTTGACAAAGTCCAACATCCATTTATGTTAAAAACTCTGAGCAAAATAGGAGTAGCAGGGAAATTCCTTATGACAATAAAAGGCATTTATGAAAGCCAACACTGAAATCCTCCTCAATGGATACTGTCTGAAAGCATTTCCCATAATAACAGGAACCAGACAAGGATACTATTGTCACCACTTTTATTCAACATTGTGATGGAGGTTCTTTAGAAAGTGCAATCAGACAAGATAAAGAACAACCAAACTGATATGGAAGTGACAGTATCTCTACTTAGAGATGGTATGAGCTTATACACAGAAAAGCCTAAAGAAGCCACAAATAAATAAATAAAATTACTAGAACTAGTAGAAGAGGTTAAAAGAGTATCAGACAAGGTAAACATAGAAATATCAGTTGGATTCCTTTACAACAACAAAAAAGAGAACATCTAAGAAAAAAAATCACCAAATCAATATCATTTACAATTGCTCCCAAGAAGTTAAAGTACTTAGGAAGAAATCTAACTAGACACATAAAAGACACATACAAAGAAAATCACAAAGGACTACTGAAACAAACCAAAAGAGACCTACCTTGCTTATGGATAGTAAGACTCAACATAGTGAAAATGTCTACTCCATCCAAAGTGATCTACAGACACAATGCAATTCTGATATGAATTTCAAAGGCATTTTTAATAAGATGGAGAAAAAAAATCACCAACCTCACATGGCAAGAGAGAAAGCCCCAGATGAGTAAAGAATTAATGAAGAAGAACAAAGCCGGAGGCCTCACACTACTTGACTTTAGAACCTATTACACTGCAACAGTAATCAGAGCAGCCTGATATTCATACAAAAAACACATACATTGATCAATGGAACAGAATTTAGAATCCAACATAAAATCATCCATCTATGAGCAGATGATATTTGACAAAGGCCCAAAGTCTGTCCTGGGAAAAACAGTTACTTTAACATGTGGTGCTGGCATAACTTGGTGTCGAGATGCAAAAAACAAAAAAAGAAGCAAGACCCATTTCTCACACTATGCATAAGAACCAACTTAAGACGGATCAAAGACCTGAATATCAAATCTAAAATGATAAAGATCATGAAAGAAAAAAATAGAGACAACACTGGGAGCCTATCACGTAGCATAAAAAGAGCACAAAACATTACTAATAATGCACAAACATCAGAAGAGAAAATAGAGAACTGAGAACTCCAAAAAATCAGATACTTTCGCTCATCCAAAAACTTCACCAAAAGAGTAAAAAGACTACCTATGGACAGAGAAAACATTTTCTGGCTATGGCAAATTGGTTCAGCATCTAATCTCCACAAGATACTGCAATATCTCAACAAGGAAAAGACAATTAACCCAATTAAAAAATGAGCAAAATGTATGAACAGTAACTTCACCAAAGAAGACGTCCGGACAGCTAACAGATACATGAGAAAAGGCTCAGAATTATTAGCCGTTAAGAAACCCAAATCAAAACTACACTGAGGTACTACTTCACCCCAACAAGACTGGCATTCATTCAAAAAACAGTAAATGTTGGAAAGTCTGAGGAGAGACTGAGACACTTCTGCACTTTTGGTGGGAATATAAAATGGTAAAATCATTTTGGAAATTGCTTTGGTGCTCTCTTAGAAAGCTAGAAATAGAAATACCGTATGATCCAGCAACCTATGGCTTGGAATACATCCTGGAGAATTAAGAGCTATCACATGAAGAGACAGATGCACACCACTGTTTATTGCAGCACTGTCCACAGTAGCAAAAAAATAACCAAAATCAACCTAGGTGCCCCTCAACAGACGAATGAATAAACAAACTGTGGTGTTTCAGTCAGCTAGTGCCACTTTAACAGAAATACCACAAGAGGATGGCTTCAAAAAAAAAAGTTTTATTTTGTCACAGTCTGGTGGGTTAAAGTACAAATTCAGGTGTCAGCTCCAAGTAAGGCTTCCTCTGCCAGAACTGGAGGAAGGACCTTGTTGTCAGTCTTTCCATGGACTGGAAACTTTTCAGACACAGGGACCTCGGTCCTTTCCCAAGGACGTGCTCAGCTCCTGGCATTGTTTTTGGTGGTATGAGGTCCCCAAATCTCTCTGCTACATTCTTTTCCTCGTAGCTCAAGAGATTGCCCAAAGCACAAACAATTTCCCCAACAAAGCAGCACCCACCCACCCTCATTAACATCATAGAGGTAGGAATTCTAACATGGAGGAACATCACCCAATACCAGGAATTACGGCCCAAACAAATTGCTATAGATTTTTCAGGGAACACAGTTCAATCCATTGACATATGGTATATTCACACAACGGAATACCATGAAACAATAAAGAACAACAGTTATCTCGGGAAACATCGCATAACACAGAGGAATCCGGAAGACATTATGTGAGTGATGTTAGTCAGTTGCAAAAGCACAAATATTTTAAGAGACCACTATTATAAGGACTTAAGAAAAGATTTTAAACAGAAGCAAACAATCTTTGACGGCTGTAAATATAGAGACGGAGAAAGAGATATTTGTTCACTAAATCCGCCCACTCAAAAACACCCACTGCCATGGAGCTGAGTCGGGTCTGACTCGTAGCAACCCCAGAGGTCAGGGCAGAATAGCCATATAGAGTTTCCAAGGAGCTCCTGGCAGATTTCAACTGCTGACTTTTTGGTTAGCAGGCCTAGCACTTAACTCACTATGCCACCAGGGTTTCCCATTCATTAGATAGTAGACAGGAATCGGATGAGGTGAAAGGAGGTACAGTGCGCAGGAGAACTGAGTTTAGCTGGACTGTTCCAAAAGCTAAGAGGGTTCCTAAACACAACCGAAAATCTGGAAGGACACAGTAGCAGGGAAGGAAATCTAGGGACCATGGTTTCAGGGGACAGCTAGGTTAAGTGGCATAATGAATCTTTTTAAGAAAATGTTCTGCATCCCACTTTGGTAAGTGGCATGTGAGGTCTTAAAAGCTAGCAATCAGCTATCCAAGTAGCATGAGTTGGTCTGAACCCACCTGGAAGAGAAGAGAATGAAAGACATTGAAGACACAGGAAAATTACAGCCCAAGAGACAGAAAGTGTGACAAAATCCAGGGACTACATCAGCATGAGACCAGAAGAACTCAGTGGTGCCTGGCCACTCCTAATGACTTCCCTGACAGGAAATACAACATAGAATCCCTGAAGCAGTGGCAGAAAAATGGGTGTGCAGAACTAGAACTCTATTAAAAAGTCCATATGTGATGGTCTGACAGACTGGCAGCTCCTTAGAAGGAAAGGCTCCCAGATTCTCTGTTAGCCCAGAGCCGAACCATTCCTGAAGCCAACTGTTCACACAGACACTGCTCCACACTATAAGACATAGGCTGACAACTGGTGAAGAATGTGCTTCTTGGCTTATATACATAGGGCTAACTGGGTAGCTGTGTTCCAGCAGTGAGATGAGAGTGCAGAGGGAAACATGAGCTGTTTGAATGGACATGGGAAATACAGAGTGGGAAGGAACATGCTGTCACAGGGTGAGGCGAGCAGCAAGTTTTTGTATGACAAGGTGACTTGGATTCTAAACTTTTACTTAAAGCATGACAATTTTTTTTTAAGAAATATTGTAACCTAACACTGCTTAGGTTCTTGTCCTCTCTTATTAGCTGATCAAAATAGGATGGACACTAATTTCAAGGGAAAGAGAAAGTGGCAAATTTATTGTCTGCACAGACAAGGATAGGTGCAAGGTTTACCAACTATAATGCCACCTGTTGTCTGCTTGAGGGGACTGGGAAGCTTTTTGTTTCCAGAGGTGTCAGAGGTTGGGTTTGTAGCCGAACTGACTGCCTTTAGCCTTTCTATGTCCATAGCTGGAGGTCCAGGTGTTGAATCATCTTCAATTGCATGTTGGTGTGGTGTACCCCTCACTTCTCCGATGGTCACTGGTGAAACTGTGGGCTAGGAAGTATCTTCCTTTACGGCAATAACTGTGTCTGGGGTCAGGTAAGGGGCATGATTCCTTCAGTCTACACATGTGCCAAGGTCTAAGTTTGACTGATTTAGTAGACAACTGCTATTTCTTGTGACTTCCTGAAAAAGATTGCTCAAAATAAGCCCGTGGTTAGCAAGACAAAGAAAGGAGGGAAGGAGTGTTGATTAGGGATTTCAGTACCATAATGGATAACTTCAACAAAGAGAAATCTACTTTCTCACAGAAAAACAGGCTGAAAGTCCAAATTCACGGCATCATCTCCACAGCAAGTCTTTCTCTGTGTTGCTTCTGGAGGAAAGTCTTCGTCACCAATCTTCCCCGGGGCTGGGAGCTTCTGAGGCACAGGAACTCCAGACTCAATGGTTGTGGTCTGATCCAGGCAATGTCTCCTTCCTGATGATACAAAGACCCCTCCCCAAATCTCTGCTTGCTTTCCTTTCCATTATATCCCAAGAGATTGCCTCCAGGCATAATACAACCTTATAGACTGAGTGCTGCCTCAGAAACACAACTTCTGCCTATCTTCCCTCATCTAACATCATAGAGGCAGGGTTTAAGACATAGGGAAAATCACACAGTGCCAGGAATCATGGCCCAGTCAAATTGCTACACACATTTTGGGGGGATACAGTTCAAACCATGATACTGTAAACCTTCATCTAAAGCATAATTTAATATATATATATATATGTATATGAAAAGGACCAAATAGAAAACCCTTATCAAGATACTGTTGTATGAATGTGGATGAACTAGAATTGTCACACATTATTCATGGTAACATAACCAGTACTGGCATTTTAGAAAACATTTTGGCAATTTCTTTAAAAGTTTATCATATACTTATCAAATGATCCAGGCATTCTACTCCTCAAATTAAATAAAAACTAAACCACTGCCATTGAGTCATTTCCAACTTACAGTGAACGTATCTCACAGAGTGGAAGTGTTCCATAGGATTTCTAAGAGGTGTTAATAATCTTTACAGAAGCAGTGGGTTTGAATCACTATCTTTTCCATTAACAGCCGAGTACTTTAACCACTAAACACCCAAGGTTCATAATTTATGTATTAAAAAGAGAAGAAGAAAGAATGTAATCATATGCAGATTTCCATAAAAACATTCAAAGTAGCTTTATTTGTAATGGCCCCAACCACTAACAACTCAAATGTCTACCAACAGTCAAATGCATAAACTGAAGGACATCTGTACAATGGAATGCTACTCAACAATAAAAAGGAAGTAAACTATTAATATATGCTATGATATTGATAATTTTCAAAATGATTGTACAGAGTAAAGTTTCCAGAAAAAATAAAAAAGGAGAATATATTGTGTGATTTCATTTACATAAAATTCAAATTAATCAAGAATGATAGAAAGCAGATCAATAATATTACCTGGATATGGAAGTTGGGGTAAGAGAGGAATGGGAGAAAAAGATTGAAAAACAGCATGAGAGAAGTTTTGGGGTAACAGGTAGATTCATGATCTTGGTTTTAGTAATAGTCTTACAAATACATGCATACATCGAAACTTATCAAATTCTAGATTTAAATCTATGTGTTTTATTCTATGTCAATTATACCTCAATAGCATATTTTAAAAATCCACTGAACTCTTACTAGTGGCCAAGTTGGTCCATGTCCTGACAAAGTGGGAGAAAAATGTGAGTATTTTTTAAAATTAAAATATTAAAAAAAAAACCACTGCCATTGAGTCAATTCTAACTCACAGCAACCCTATAGGACAAGTAGAATATTTCCATATGAAAAATTATGAGGGTAGGCTCTACTCTTGCCCAAGATATATTTTTCAATTTGCAAAAGATGGTTATGGGGTCAAAAAAAATCTGTAGGTAGTATCATTTGAGATTGTTCTTTTTTCCTGTTCTTATTTCAGTTTAGCTCAAGTAGTCAATAGCCTCTACACTTGTTTCTTTGGAGAGAACAGATTCCGAGATTTCCTCACTTTGTAAAGACTTGCTGCAAGTGGATGGTACTGAAGTCCCTACTAAATATAAAGATTTATTTGAAAATATCTGATAACAGTATTACTCTAGAATATTGTTTTAGGAAAGATTGATGAAAATTTGGGGTAAGAATTCTGACCAATGACACTGAACAAAATAATAATGACGTTAATGATAAGCACTGTGCTATTGTGTTGTGCTAAAAATGATAATACTTCTATTATTTATTATGAGCCAGAGCTATTTCTCTAAGTGCTTTAAATATATCAAATAATTTCCTTACAACAGGCCTATAAGGTAATTTTGCTCTGCATATGAAGAAATCACAGAACCAAGAGATTAAGGTAATTGTCAGGGAGCATGAAGAGAATTTTTTGTACCATCAAGGTATGGTACATAACAATAGTGGTAAATCAGGATCCTGGCAGCAAAAAGATAGCACAGCCAGACTATTTAATTTAGAAGCAACTAGTGTTGTTGACACGGTTAAGGAAATTAACAGTGACGAAACTCTCAGAAACTAAAAAGTGTGGGAAATTATTTGCTCTCACAAGATGTGAAGGATCAAAGGCAGAAGCACTCTTGACTGAGTTTACAGAAATTTTGGAGCCATTAGTGAGGGAACAACAGTTGGAGCTATACTGATACCACTGAGGCTGGGAAGGTGCACAGGAGGGGATGGCAGGAAGGAGGAATATCCTGGCCTTTGTTCCTCTTATCCATTTACAAAATCAGTTGGAATTCAGATGGTAAGATTGTTCAGGAAATTCTATTTTCAGGTATCAGCACAAAATAGGGCAGAGTAATGCATTTGGTAGTGTCTTGTCCTTCACTTGAAAGAAAAAACTTGTTTCCTAGATAAAGATGAATCAAAAAGTCCTATGAGCTACCATATTGTCACCATGGTGGCAATAACATCGTTTTCACATATACAACCTAAATTGCGATCTTAGCTCTTCCCAAATATCCTTCATATGATGATGTCACAGGGAAGGGGTGGATTAATTAACCTAAAATATATGTACTAAAATACTGTTTCTGTATATAGTCATGAACCAGACTGATAACCATAGCATCCTTTTTCTATAACTCATTTCCTGTTATTTTTACCCTCAGAGAGACTAGTTTCCTTCATCTCAGGTTCATGGAATTTTTCACTAGGTAGGATGACACACCCCTGTGCATCCGTCAGTTTGTTGTACTGCAGGGCTTCCATGTTGTCATGGTGCCGGACTGGCCAGGTCACCTGTGGCGGACAGGTTTCACCTGAGCTGCCAGACTAAGGCAGACAAGGAAGAAGCCAGCTATTTACTTCTGAAAACAATTAGACAGTGAAAACATTATAAAAAAAACAGGGAAAAATGTCTGATATAATGTCAGAAGATGAGCCCTCAGATTGGAAGGCACTCAAAGACGGCCAGGAAAGACCTACCTCCTCAAAGCAGAGTCAATCTTAATGACGTGTATGAAGTCAAGTTTTCAGGACCTTCATTTCCTGAAGTGGTACAAATCAAAATGAGAAGTAACAGCTACAATCATTCATTAAAAATCAGAATGCAGTCTATATGACATATGAATCTATGAAAACTGGAAATTGTCAAAAAATAAATGGAACATGGACACACATACATCCTAGGCATTAGTGAGCTCAAACGGACTGGCATTGGCCATTATGAATTAGTCTACTATGTGGGGAATGAAAATTTGAAGAGGAATGGTGTTGCATTCATTGTGAAAAAGAACATATTGAGATCTGTCCATAAGTACAATGCTATAAATTATAGGGTAATATCTATAGGCCTACAAAGAGGACCAGATAGTATGACTATCATTCAAATTTATGTACCAACCAAGGCCAAAGAGGAAGAAACTGAAGATTTTTACCAGCTTCTACACTCTGAAATTGACTGAATATGCAATCAGTATGCACTGATAATCAATGGTGATTGGGACAGAAAGTTGAAAATAAAGATGAATCAATAGAAAATAAGGCCTTGGTGATAAAAATGATGCCAGAGATCATGCGATAGACTTTTGCCAGGCTGATGACTTCTTCACTGAAATACCTTTTTTCAACAACATAAACAATAACTGCAAACATGGACCTCACCAGACGGGATATACAGGAACCAAATGAATTACATATGTGAAAGAGATGGAAAATCTCAATATCATCAGTCAGAACAGGGTCAGCAAAACACATCAACAACAGCTCATACACAAATTCAGGTCAAAACTGAAGAAAATTAGAACAAGTCTACCAGAGTCAAAGTTTGATCTTAAGTCTATCCCACTTGAATTTAGAGATCATCTCAAGAACAGACGTGACTGGTTGGCCACTAATGACCAAAGGCCAGATGAGTTGTGGAATGACATCAAGGACATCATATATGAAGACAGCAAGAAGTCATTAAAAAGACAGGAGAAAACAAAAAGACCAAAATGGATGTCAGCAGAAACCCTGAAGCTTACATTTTAAAGTCAGGTAACTAAAGTGAAATGAAAAAATAAAAGTTCTGAACAGCAGATATCAAAGGACAGCTTGAAAAGACAAACTAAAGAATTATGACATATAGAAAGACCAGAAGATGTAAAACCAAAAAGGAAAAACATGTCCAGCATCTCTCAAGTTGAAAGAACTGAAGAAAAACATTCAAACCTTGAGATGCAATATTAAAGGATTCTATGATGAAAATATTAAATCACTCCAGAATCATCCAAAGAAGATGGAAGGAATATACTGAGTTAGTACACCAAAAATAATTGGTAGACATTCAACCATTTCAAGAGGTAGTATACGATCAAGAACCGAAGGTGCTGCAGGAAGAGGCCCAGGCTACACTGAAGGAACTGATGAGAAACAAGGCTCTAGAGACTGACAGAATGTCAGCTGAGAAGTGTCAACAAATGGAAGCAGTGCTGAAAGTGCTCACTTGTTGATGCCAAGAAGTTTGGAAGACAGTACTTGGCCAACTGACTGGTAGAGATCTGTGGTGGAACTTACCATGAAGGAAGGCGATCCAATTCAACGTACAAACTATCTAAAATATCATTAATATCACACAGAAGTAAAATGTTACTGAGGATCATTCAAAACTGTTTAGAACAAAATATTGACAGGGGACTTCCAGAAATTCAAGACAGATTCAGAAGAGGGCTTGGAACTGGGGACATCACTGTTAATGTCAGATGAACACTGGCTGAAAGCAGAGAATACCAGGAAGATGTTTACCTGTGATTTTTGACTATCAAAGGCATTCTGCTCTGTGGGTCACAATGAATTAGGGATAACACTGCAAATCAATGGGAATTCCAGAACACTTAATTGTGCTCATGGGAAACTTCTATACAGATCAAGAGCTATTGTTCAGATAGAACAAGGGATGCTGCGCAGTTTATAGTCAGGAAAGGTGGGCATCGAGGTTGTATCTTTCACCATATTTCACCATACCTATTCAGTCTTAATGCTGAGAAAATAATCGGAGAAGCTGCTCTATATGAAGAAGAATAGAGGTAAGGGTTGAAGGAAGACTCATTAACAACCTGCATTATACAAATAACACAACCTTACTTGTTGAAAGTGAAAAGGGCTTGAAGCACTCATACAAAATCTTTATTATGTATTGCACTTCAACATAAAGAAAGCAAAAATCCTCACAACTGGACCAATAAGCAATATCATGGTAACCAGAGAAAAGACTGAAGTTGTCAAGGATTTCCCTTTACTCAGATCGACAATCAACACCATAGAAGCAGTAGTCAAGAAATCAAAAGACGCATTGCACCAGGGAAATTTGCTGCAAAAGAACTCTTTACAGTGTTTAAAAACAAAAATGTTACCATGAAGACTTATGCGCACCTGACCCAAGCCATGGTGTTTTCATTTACTTCATATGCATGTAAAAGCTGAATAATTAATGAGGATGACTGAAAAACTAACATCTTTAATAAAAAATCATTTTTTCTTATGATTAAGTGAAGCTATATAATCCAAGTCAATTTTGCATACCTGTCTCTCTTCAGGAAACCCTGGTGGCAGAGTGAGCTATGTGCTATGTCTGCTAACCAAAAGGTCAGCAGCAGTTCAAATCTGCCAGGCGCTCCTTGGAACCTCTATCATGTGGCAATTCTACTCTGTCCTATCGGGTCACTATGAGTTGGACCTGACTCAATAGCAGTGGGTTTTTGGTGGGTGGCCTCTCTCTAGCTCTAGCTGCTCGCCCCACCCTGTGGCAGCATACTCCTACTTTTTATTCTTCACTCTTCGTATTCTCTTAATGAACATCTGTCCTCTCTTTTCCCCTCTAGAAAGAAACTGGTAGGACAGCCTCTTATAAATGTATAAAACCATAAAGTATACACATGACATGCTCACTCTGTGTCCCTGAGTCTAGTCCATTCTTGGTCTGAAGAGGTGACCTCAGGTTTCAGGTCTGCGGCAGCAGCAA
Organism: Heterohyrax brucei; assembly: GCA_028571685.1. Classification (NCBI taxonomy): domain Eukaryota; kingdom Metazoa; phylum Chordata; class Mammalia; order Hyracoidea; family Procaviidae; genus Heterohyrax; species Heterohyrax brucei. The sequence goes on from CM053152.1 coordinate 48,327,002, forward strand.
GTCTAGGGGCCATGTTCCTGGGGCACCCTCCAGTTTGTGGGACCATCACTTTTGATCTTTTAGTAGAGTTTCTTCATCTTCATACTCCTTTCTGTCAAGCTACATCAGGGACTCTACATTATGTCCTCTATCAAGACTGTGGTGGCTGGGCACCAACTGGTTCTTCTGGTCTCATGCTGAAGTAGTCTCCCAATCATATGGGTCCTTCTAGCTCCTGGGCTCATTTTTCCTTGTGTCTTTGATATTCTCAGTTCTCATCTGTCCCAGGTGGTTTGGGACCAGTTGATGTTCTTCAGATGGTAGCTTGCTTTTTAAGACCCCAGGTGCCACTCACCAATATGGGGTGCAGAAGACTCTCTTAGCATAAGGCTAGTTGTGCCACTTGACCTTGATGTCCCCTGCAAACATGGTCCTCAGACCACTGTTCCCAGTAGTCTATACCTTAAAATGTTGGGTTGAATTTAGAAAACCTTTTAGTTTATGGTGTAGTCCATTTATGCTGACCTGCCTTCTACTGTGTACTGTTACACCCACCCTTCACCTAACTGAATTCCTATCACTATCTTATCCGTGACCAACCCTCTCCCTCCATCCCCACCCTTGCAGCCATCAAAGAATCTTTTCTTCTGTGCATAAGCCCTTTTTTAAGTCGTTATAATACTGGTTTCATACAACACTTGGCTTCACTTAGTATAATGTCTTCCAGTTGATACCAGGTTATGAGATGCCTCCTAAAATCATCATTGTTAGAATTGACACTTTTGAACTATGGTGTTGGCCAAGAATATTGAATTTACCCTTTACTGTCAAAAGAATGAACAAATGTCTCTTGGACGAAGTACAGCACAAAGCTGCTAAGAAGGAAGGATAAAGTAACTACATCTCACGTACGTCAGCCATGTGACTAGAAGGACTCAGTCCTTGGAGAAGGACTTCATGCTCAGTACAGTAGAGCATCATCAACAAATGAAGAGCCTTAATGAGATGGATTGACAAGTCGCTGCTTTAATAAAAGCCTCAAGCATAGCAATTGGAGATGGAGTAGAACTGGGCAGTATTTTGTTCTGCTGCACATAGCATTACTATTCGTTGGAAGTGACCAGACAGCACCTACCAGTCACAACAGGGTAATACTGTACTTTCCACATGATCCAACTGTAGCCTACAGAAGATAAACTCCAAACCCCAACCCCATTGCCGTCAAGTTGATTCTGATTCATAGACACCTACAGAGTAGAAATGCCCCATCTAGTTTCCCAAGGAGCACCTGGTGGATTTGAACTGCTGACCTTCAGGTTATCAGCTGTAGCACTTAACCACCATGACACCAGGGTTTTTCTACGGAGAATAGCAGCCACAGAATCTTATATGAACACTGGCATTTCTCTTACAAGTGCCTTTGTTAACCCTTGAATAAGAGGGATGACTTCTGGGCAACCTCAGAGGTTATGGTCAGTAGGTAGCTACGCTAGTTGTACCTATACACTTTCACCTACCTAAGCTTTATGATTGTGAAAGTGTGGTCCTTGAATACTGTATCATCATCTCCTTGGAAATTTTTAGGAAAATCTTAGCTTTCACCACAGATCTACTGACTCAGAAACTCTGGGAATGGGGCCTGAAAACCTGAGTTTGTAAGCTATCCCCTCCAAAGAGTTGTATACACACTAAAACTTGAAAACTCTGTTTCTAAAGTGTCCCAGGAAAGTCCTGGGACCACAAGTGCACTACTGGACCCTGATTTTAACTAATTAGCCAGTTTTTGGTCCTCAAACCAACCAGAGAATCAGACCAATTAGGATGGATTATAAATAAATATAGATATAAAACTCTATGTATACACTTTGCATATACATATATTCTATTCAGATATACATATTTATGTGTACATGATACATATGTATATTACTAAATAAATATGTATTTGATTATATAGATTATGGATACAGATTAAATAGATTTGATTTGTCACAAGGAATTGATTTAAATATAGAGGCTAGTTGAGAGAAACTTGGGTGGTATAGTGGTTAAGAGCTATGGCAGCTAACAAAGAAGTCTGAAGTTTGTATCCATGAGACATTCCTTCAAAATACTATAGGGCTATTCTACACTGTCCTATACAGTTGCTATGAGTTGGAATTGACTTGATGGCAAAGAGTTTTTGTTTGTCTGTTTGTTAAGTAGAGATGCCTTGACAGTACAGTGGTTAAGCACTTGATTGCTAACAAAAAGGCTGGAGGTTCAAACCGTCCAGCAGCTCCAAGGAGAAGGATGTGGCAGTTTGCTTCTGTGCCCTTGGGAAGCCTATAGCAGAGCTCTACTTCACCCTGCAGGATTGCTGTCAGTTGTAACTGACTCAGCAATAACATGTACAGGTAGTGAAGCAGATTTTTAAGGTTGTGTCCCCATCTGATGCTGAGAATTTCATAAGACAGACAGTGAGGAAGGAAAAATTACAAATACACTGTAATTCCATAAGGTTGCCCTGCAATCAGCATCTGTTCTTATTGTCTCTGACCTTGGTGACAAGTGTGTCTGGCAGAAATCAGGGCCCTTCATCACAGGAATAAACATGTTTCAGGAGTCAGAAACACTGAAAGAAAATCGGGGAGGCCACTTACTCAGAGACAAAACACTGAAGGAGAGGCAGGTTTGCAACTGGACAGACAAGTCTAGGAGATGGGAAGGGGCTGGTCTAGATGTGTAAATCTGAGAAGCATCAGAAGAAATCATATTCAAAGACCAGAAACTGAAGGAGAGTCTCTGGGAAGACAGAAAGGAGAGAGAAGCCAAGACATAGCACGGAGACGAGGAGGAACTAGCAAAGGAGACTAAAGAGGAACAAAGGAAAAATGGAAATTGTAGGTGTTCGTAAAATACATGGTAATATGAAAATAGGGTTAGCTATGAAAACCTTTATGAATTTTCCCCCATGTTTCTTGAGAGTGCAAGACTTCTTTGATTAGTACTAGCCTTAGTAGCCTGTCTTTGAATTCACTGTATCATCTCAAGATTTTGGGGAGGGTACAAAGTTGAGCCCCTAGAAACATAATACACATAAAGTCCTGAATTTTCTAGTGCTTCCTATCAAAATATGAAAAGTACAAAACATAACAAAGGGTGACAGCTCTGAGAGGACAGTAGATCCAAAGAGGTCCCCTTCCCCAGTCAAGATATTGGAAACATAATATTCTTAAAAATGTGAGTATGGGTATGAACTCAATAGACCTAATACTGGTTAGATCTGTATTGGTTTGGAATTCCAGAGATTCTTTAATAATGTTCATAACTTTCTACAGAGGCTCAACAAGATCACTTTTATAATGGATATTTAAAATTATTTATTAACCTGAATAAAGCATTTTAATAAGAATTTCATCAAGGTTATTTGAACATAGATTTAAAGAGGTGAACACAGGATCAAACTTATTGTGGGTGTTGCAAAACAGTGGATGGAATATAACTGCCCTTCATTGCATTTTTAGCACATTTTCAGAAACTCTAAAATGCTTAGCTAGAACACACAATCACAAAGAATACACTCCAACTCTTTTCCTCAAACTTACTGCCCCTCTGGCAGGACAAGATGAAAAGTAGTAATTAATATTTCAACCTACTGAATTACAGAATCATACAACTCCTCGTGAGCATGCCACTCAATTATTATGGTTGTTTATGGAGTATTTATCTTGCATCCAAAAGATAATTACAGCAGACTTCTTATCTTTTTGGGATGATTGCTTCAATTAGACTTATGGCAGTATTTTCCATCACTGATTATGAACTTCAAGTGACCCAGGAAAATGCTGGTTCCTCACTTCTATTCTCGGCATAGGTGTCCATGTTAACTTTAATCTTGGTGACTTTGATCACAGGTCAGAGATGACTTTTTGATCACAGTGACTTTGTCTTGGCAACTTCACTCTAACAGTGAGGGCACATTACTGAAAAGACCAAATTTAGGACTTATATATAATCGTCAAATCTGTCCTACAATCTTTGGTCATTCTGTGAGCCAAAGAGAAGCCTTGGTAACAAGGAAGACCAGGTGGAAGTATACATGTGTATATCATTCATCAGTGTAGTGATTTTCAATATGCATTTATTAAGTGTCTTATTTTCAAGGATGTAACATTATATTCATAATGATTATTCTGGAATTTCATTTGGAAGGAAATTTAGTGGTAGGAAAACAGTTGGGGAGGAGATGAACAGCTCTGTGTAGCCTGACATTTTACGAGGCCAGGAGAAATTGTCCTAATCTCTAGTACAACCTCTTCTTACTCATAATGAACAGCACATCAATTAAGAGTAATTATCCATTGTAGCATTGTCAATAATGTGGTCTGTGTTCCATAAAGTCTAAGCTTCCCTGAAAATTTAATTAAGTCAGCTATACATCGAAGCAATGCTTAGACTTCCTATAAGCATACACTTTCTTTCAGGTTTAAATATTGTCTAGGAGAAATGTTCTTCTGCATGTGAATTTAGTTGCCAGTTAACATGTTCAAAATCTTTTTTTCATGAAATTTTTGATTGCAATATTTCTATAGTGTATTATTTAGTATCTCTCTTGACCAAATGGCATACAGGGGCAAACAAATAGTCCTTTATGGGAACCTGAAGATTATCATCACAAAAGTAGGTCATCTTTTTCCACTCCAAGAAAATAATGTTACCAGTAATTTCAAATCTCCAAAAGAAAGTTTTGTGATCTCTCTTAACCATTAACTTTACTTTTTAATTAATTTGATTTTCTTTTGTGTTTCTGTATGTCTATACTGCCTATAACCTGCAGTTCATAACACATTAGCATCCTTTTTTCTAAAGTAGGGCAGTATTGCACCAAATAACCATTAAAAGAAAAAAAAACTCAAACAATTTGTTCAAGTTCTCTTAACTTTCTTCACTTTTTTTTCTTTGTTTTTTTTTTTTCCCCCTACTTGTTTCACAGAAACCCTGGTGGCATAGCAGTTTAGTGTTACGGCTGCTAACCAAAAGATTGGTAGTTGGAACCCACCAAGCTCTCCTTGGAAACTATGGGAAACTATGGATCAGTTCTGTTTTGTCCTATAGGGTTGCTATAGTAAGAACTGACTTGATGGCACTGGGGTATCGTTTTCTGAAGGAGCTTATTCATCTATTAAATGGAGGAACTAAAAAACAAAAATTTATATCGCTGGACAATAAACCAAAACCCACTCCTGTCGAGTCAATTCCAACACATAGCAATCCTGTAAGACAGAATAGAACTGCCCCAAGGAGTTTCCAAGGAGAGCCTGGTGGATTCAAACTGCCAGCCTTGTGGTTAGCAGATGCAGCACTTAATCACTATACCACCAGGGTTTCCTACTGGACAATAGTGAGGCTAAAAGGAGATAATAAATTAAAAATATGTTAAATACACCTGTGAAATGGTAAATGGAAAATAGTAGTTAATGCTGATATATTCACCATTAAGTGAAAAGATGAGCATAAAATCTTTGGTGTGCTCAGCAACTACTAGTTTCTTCTCTTTCTCCAAAGAAAGTGATTGACCTGAGAAGAGTTTCCCATCTATGTACACAGGTTAAAGTTTATGGGCTTTGTGATTCTCTTTTCTGTTCTGCTCTGAGGCCATCCTCACTTACTTCTGGGTCAAAGTTATGCTTCTAGAGTCTAGATGGCTGGAAGTCTCCCTGTAAGGTAATGGTGCTACCGTATTTTATACCTAGGGAAACCAAAGAAGGTAATTATCTGCCTTACTTCCTACTGCAGGTCAAGATTTAGTTAACTGACTCCAGTGCATTTGTCCCAGGGCAACTCCTCTGAGACAGATACCATGGTTGCTTGCGTTAGCTGATAGGAGCTGTGGTCCGACACACAGAGAAGAGGGATGAAGCTCTTCCAGTCATAGAATTCCCAGGGACCACGAAACATCCACGGGCTCGTAATAACTTCCTCTCCCTTCTGACTTGGAATGGATTGCAGGCACTGACCCAGAGGGGAAAGGCTTCATCTCCCAACACCAACCAATCTCATCTCATCGCAGGGGAAAGGCCTCTGGAGACGTGCTCCTATCTATCATGTGGACAGCTTTGGCCAAAGTGCCCACTACATCACAGGCTTTAATAAAAAGTTGCTGGGGGCTGTGGTGCTAGTGACCGATGCAAACCGCAGCACGGCCGGAGACCGCGAGTTCTCCCAAGGTGGAAGCACACTTGAGAAAGAAGAGAAAGGAAAGGGAAAACAAGACATAGAGATGAGTGAAAAATGATGACTACTCAGAATATCCATTAAAAGTGAATTTAAAAAACTGACAGACTCTAAAGGGAATGCTTTAGTCTAAAAAGACAAAACTTTAGAAATGATCCAAGAGAACTAAAAATAAAGGAAGTAATTCAAGATGCCATGAAACTGTCTTAATAAATCCATGAAAGCCAAAGTTAAGAGGGAAATAAGCCAAGTGCCGCTGAGTCGGATCCGACTCATGGAAATAGGGACTCCTAAAAATTTGAAAGAAGTAAATTCTGGAAAAAAAATAAAATAGTAGCCTTATGCCAATTGTTGTCCCACAGTTCCGTTTATTTAAAAATGAAAATGTTTCATAATGCATTTGTAGAACTTCAGAGCTATGTACTTCATAAATTTTGAATAAAGCCTTGTTATGTGGAAATTGACTCACCGCTTAGTCAAGTATCCATAAAAATGACAATCTTACTATGTAAAGACTTGATCACTTCTCAATGGGGTCAGCTTATAATGTTTGGAACATGAATATTTCCTGTAAATTTTCTCCTATTTGATTTAATGTCACTAGTTTCAGTAGTGATAAGGAACTCAGTCAGTAGTTTCATCACAAAATATATAAAGTTGAAAATTAAGAATTCTCCCTCAAACACACTCCCACACATGCATATACATAAACACACTCAGATAACTATGGTACATCATAACTGAACACAAAAGTGCATTGGATATTATTATGGAAGGGTCAGGGTGGGGTCCAGGAGGGCACAGAGGGAAAAATCCTTTCTATCCTAGTATATACCAGAGTGAGAGTAAATCACTCTCAGAGTCAGAGGAGACATGCAGAACTCAGACACTAGGCCCATGGAGGTACTCCTCACAGCGTCTCACTGACTTAGAGTGGAGGTATCCCCACGAACTTCACTGCCTTGCACAAAGCCTGCATGATCAGTAGGACAGGGACCACTATCTCTGCTTCTGTCATAAATATTGAGTATGTAATATATACTAGACAAATGGGATATAACTACAGGGTGGGGTGCATTTGGTTAACTTTATGATTACTGATCAAAAAGTCGGTGGTTTGAACCCATCAGGGAAGAACGATTCATTGAAAGAAATGCCTCGAGATCCGCATCCAAAAGGTCACAGCCTTGGAAAGGCTCCGCTCAGCATACAACAGTTCACCATGAGTCCGAATCTGGTCATGGTTGATCAGACTTCACTACTGTCTCAACAGCAGAAGAATATTGCCTGGGCTACTGTAACTGCTTTATGATATGTATTAAATGAAGACATAAAGCAACTGTTACCTTACAATACTTATAAAATGTTGTGGTTTCAGCTATAAACAGCGGAGTCAAGGACTGCCACAAAGAAAGAGCAAGAAGTAAGTGGTTCCTGTCTTTTCTGTAACTTAAATTCCTACCAGAACTCCATCTGTCGCATGGGCCAACAAATAGGTAATACTTTCAATTATCTCAAACACTTTCAGACTACTTAGTCTTCTTTCTGAAACTCTGATGTCATAGTGGTTATGGGCTATGGCTGCTAAGCAAAGGTCAGCAGCTGAAACACACCAGGTGCTCCTTGAAAATCTTAAGGGAAGTTTTACTCTGTCTTACAGGGTTACTAGGAGTCAGAATCGACTGGACAACAACCAGTTCACTTTACGGTTTAATGTCTTTCAGATAGCGTAATATCTGTGAGACCATGGTGTGTCTATTTGTTAGTTGTGCCTAGACTAATGCCTATTAGTAGCAAATACTTGATACATGTTTCTTGAATGATGAATGGACAAATCAGTGAATCAATACATGAATGGAAAAAAAATCAATGCCTTGTGTAACAATTCCCAGTCTTTTATCTTTTCTCCCACCCTCCTGATCCTCCTCTGAGTGACACCTGTGTTTATTTATAGGGGGTTCAAGCTTGTGCCTCAAACTATGAAAACTGTGTCCTGAACATGAGGCCTGAAGATGTTCTGTCCGTCAGGGTCTTCCTAGTCATTTTGACCCAACTTCAGATCTGTCTTCAGTTGCAGACCATTCGATTATCATATTTAACCTTTAATCACATCCTACCCCTGGCTACTTACCATACGTTTATATGAGTTCCATCTTGCTTCTTGCCAGGCTGACAACATCACATGTTCACCAGCCCTCAGTTCAGCACCCTTCCACGTCCCTGGCAAGATATGCAGGAAACCATGGATTCCTTCTAAAACACACAAGCTGGGGTAGTCTCAGGACATTAGGTCTTATTTTCTCAGTCTAACCATGTTCTCCTGTTAAACATTTCAGTTTGGGGGTACATCCTTTTTTGGCAAAGCCCCTGCACCATGTTCTCTCTCTTGAATTTCAAATACAGAGTGGGAAACCAACTCTCCCTCTTTTCAGCTTTTCTACAGATGCTGTACAACTAGCCAAAATACAATCTTCTTAAATTCTAGTCTATGAAAGCCAATTTATCAAAATAGATGAATTTGCCAAATGTATCAAATGGAAAATTATGATAACAGCTACCACAAAATAGTTTTTAACCTTTAACAAAGCATTTGAATGGCACTTTTTATTTTTTTTTCAAGTATTAAGGAACTTTAATACTGAGCCACTAATTCTTAAAATTTTAAATCAGCTAGTGTTCAACTTTAAAATTTCTATTTGACTAGACTATGTGGCTCAAATGTAATTTAATGTTAATATTTAAAGAATTAATAAAATGTTAAATTAAATTTAAATTGACTTTATCTAATTAAAAGTGGTGGATAATTATGTTTTTTAATTAACAAAAATGACAGTTAAATAATTAAAAATGATATAAGCCCATATAAACAAAGATGGCATGAGAAGAGATGATAACAGAAGAAAGAGAGTAATACAAATTAGGAAGCAGAAGTGTGTCTTCGGATGGGTTTCCTAGGCAAACAAAATCAGTAACACGTATATGTACAAGCTAGCTAAAGCTAAGTACAAGGAAAGAGTAATACAAAGGAAACAGCTCACACAATTGTACAAGCTGAACATCCGAAGTCCGGGCACAAGCCTCAAGTGGCCACGGGAGCTCGACAACCCAAGGTCAGCAGGTCAGAGACCTGAGTTCTAGGGCACTGCCTGTGCAGCTCAGCATATGCCAAGCTGCCGGGAGACGGCGAGGTCTCTGCAGACTCACGGAGCTGCACAGGCTGGCAACCCAGCATTGGTGGGTCAGAGAAAAGGACTCTCACTCACCAGCTGTAAGGGTTGATGAATCCAACACGGGCTAGTTCAGGTCCAGCAACCAGACACAAAACGGAGCAGGAGCCATTGGCGACTGGAGCAAACAGGAAGTAGGTGGTGGAAAGCAGAGAGAAAAGACCTGAGGGGAGGGAAGCCACCAGAGGCCCCGCCTCTTTCACTTGATACAGCAGCCACATAGGGAGTTGCCAAGTTGACACAATCTTGACCACCACAGTCCACTCCTTGTCAACCTGACATCTGCACACATCCCCCCTTACCATCCATAGTCTCTAAAGATTGCAATTACAAAGTCATACTTACATCTAATATGACATAACACATGTACAACTGAGAGTGCATTAGCCCATTTATACCTTGTGTTTTATAAATAAACAAAAATATCTGATATACAAATACAAGACAGAAATACTCATAACAATCACAGCCCTCATTTCTGGAACTGATCACAGGGCTACAGGTGATATTTAGAAGGACTTTCTTCTACAACCCATTCTGTACTCCTTTTGCCCTCAGCAAACACCACAGCTGGTCATGGTTCCTTGCTTGGTGAGGTGACCCAAATCTTCATTCCTGAAGAGTCTGGGCTATTAACAGTCATTTTGGAATTGGGTTGCTGCAGTCTTCCACTGACTTTAATCACAGGATGTGGTAGTACTAGGAGGCATCCTAAGGGATCCCCTGGATTCCAAACACGTTCTTCTTTATCTCCATTATGTAATCTCAATCTAATTTCATCTTAGTAGTCAGGATCAATCACACCAGCCAGTATGGTAACTCCCTTCTTTGTCTGTTGATCTTGAGGCACAAGGAGCTCCAAATGGCCTAGTGGTAATCTTAGCTTCCAGTTCAGTGGAATCATTGATGTGCCTCCAGGTGGCAGCATTCTTCCCTTTAGAACTAAGACATTTAGATCTGCAGACCATAAGTTCAGGGGACAGAAAGCAAAACTCTTGCACGTAGGTCACTAGGGGTAATAGTGAATGGTACCACTCCCATTTCCACCTGTGGATTCCTGGACCTATGAATTCTAGCTGTGTACAAAACAGCACCATATATTGGATACTGGTTTTGGCTTGGCTGGGAGAACATTTCCTCAACCCTGTAAGGTATTGTCACCTAGCTGGTAGTGTGACTGTGGCTCTAGGAGGCCATTCCATATTCTATCAAGCCAGCTGCTTCAGGATGATGGGGAACATGGTAAGACCATCAAATTCCATGAGCATGTGTGCACTTCCATACTTCATTTACTGTGAAGTGAATCCCTTGATCAGAGGCAACACTGTGTGGGATATCATAACAGTGGATAAGACATTCTGAAAGTTCACAGATGGTAGTTTTATCAGAAGCATGGCACACCAGGAAAGCAAATCCATATCCAAAGTATCTATTCCAGTAAGAACAAAATACTCCTGTTTCCATGATGGAAGTGGTCCAGTGTAATCAACTTGCCCCCAGGTTGTTAGCTGATCATGTCAGGAAAGAGTGCCGTATCGAGGACTTAGTGTTGGTCTCTGCTCCTGGCAGACTGGGCACTCAGCAGTGGCTGTAGCCAAGTCAGCCTTAGTGGGAGTCCATGTTGCTGGGCCATTGTATAACCTCTATCCCTGCCACCATGGCCGCTTTTTCAGGAGCCCATTGAGCAATGACAGGGGTAGCCAGGGAAAGAGGATGACTGGTTCCCACAGAATGCATCATCTTACCCACTTGATTGCTAAACTCATCCTCTGCTGAGGTAACTCTTTGGTGAGCATTGACATGAGACACAAATATATCTTCATTTCTTTGGCCCATTCAGAGAGGTCTATCCACATACCTCTTCCCCATAAATTCTTGTCTCCAATTTTCCAGTCATGTTCCTTCCCAGTCCTTGACTAATCAGCCAAGCCATTGGCCACAGACTGAATCAGGATACAGCTGCACATATGGCCATTTCTCCTTCCAAGCAAAGTGAATAATCAGATGCACTGCTTAAAGTTCCGTCCACTGGGAGGATTTACCTTCACCACTGTTCTTCAGGGAGGTCCTAGAAAGGGGCTGTGGTGCTGTTGTTGTCCAAGTGGTGCCAGCATGTCATGAAGAACCATCTGTAAACCAGGCATGAGTTTCTCTTCCTCTGTCAGCTGATCATAAGGAACTCCCTGTGAGGCCATAGGTGAAATCTGGAGATGGAAGATGAGGTTACAGGAGTGGAGACCATGGACATTTCTGCCACTTCTTCATGCACCTTACTTGTGCCTTCAAGTCCTGCCCAGGCCCAATCTCGTATATACCACTTCCATTTAAAGATGGATTGCTGCTGTGCTTGTTCTACTTTACAACTCTGCAGGTAAGACAACACTCAGTTCACAATAGGCAGCTCAGGATGTAGAGTGACTTTGTGTCCCATGGTTAAGCATTCAGTCTCTACTGAGGCCCAGTAATAAGCCAAAAGCTGTTTTTCAAAAGGAGAATAGTTACCTGCAGAGGATGGTAGTGCTTTGCTCCAAAATCCTAAAGGTCTATAATGTGATTCACCAATAGGGGCTTGCCAAAGACTCCAAACAGCATCTCTACCTGCCACTGATGCTTCACACACCATTGGATCAACTGGATAGTATGGCCCAAGTGGCAGGGAAGCCTGCACAGCGACCTGAACCTGTTGCAGAGCCTTGTCTTGTTCTGGGCCCCACTCAAAAGTAGGAACTTTTTGAGTCATGATAAATAAGCTGAAGTAGCACACCCAAATGAGGAATACATTGCCTCCAAATTCCAAAGAGGCTCACTAGGCACTGTGCCTTCTTTTTAGTTGTTGGTGCAGTAACCTATCCTTCACTTTAGAAAGAATATAGCAACATGCCCTACACCACTGGACCCCTAGAAATTTCACTGAGTTGGAAGGTGCTTAAATTTTTGTAGGATTAATTTCCTACCCTCTAGCATGCAAATGCTTAACTATTAAGTCCAGAGTCACTGACACTTCTTCCTTACTAGGTCCAATCAGCATAATGTCATCAATACAATGGACCAATGTGACGTCTTGTGAAAGAGAGAGAGAGACAATCAAGTTCCCTGTGGACTAAATTATGACATACGGCTGGAGAATTAACACAGCAGTAGGCAGGCAAGTGAAAGTGTATTGCTGGCCTTGCCAACTGAATGCAAACTGCTTCTGGTTCTCTTTGGAAAAGAGAAGAAAGCATTAGACAGATCAGCATCTGCATAACAAGTACCAGGAGATGTGCTAATTTGCTCAGGCAGTGACACTACATCTGGAACAGTAGCTGCAATGGGAGTCACCACCTGGTTAAGTTTGTGATAATCTACTGTCATTCTCCAAGACCTGTTTTTTGCACAGGACAAACAGGCAAGTTGAATGGGAATGTGGTGGTCCTGCATCCTTCAAGTTCTTAATGGTGGCAATAATTTCCATAGTCCCTCCAGGAATATGATATTGCTTTTGGTTCACTATTGTCCTAGGTAGTAGCAGTTCTAGTGGCTTCCAGTTGGCTTTTCCTATCATAATAGGACTCACTCCATTTGTCAGGGATTCAATGGGTGGGTTCTGCCAGTTGCTGAGTACATCTATTCCAATTATGCGTTCTGGAACTGAGGAAGTCACTACATGATGGTTTGGGGTCCTACTGGACCTATTGTGAGGGAAACATGTGCCAAGACTCCATTAATTATCTGACCTTCCTATGCTACCCTCTGACTGATGGGCCACAGTGACGTTTTGAGTCTCCCAGAATTAGTGTGAGTTCAGAGCTAGTATCCAGTAGTCCCCCAAAAGTCTCATTATTTCCTTTTCTCCAGTGAAGGGTCACTCTTATAAAAGGCCACAGATCCCTTTGGGGAAAGGTGGGAGAAAACAGTATAAATCATTGTCAGTATATCAGAATTCTTTTTCAAAGGGACCTGGCCTCCGCTTCATTCGAGGAGTTGTGGATCGTTAAACTCACCCAAGTCTGGGAATTGATTGAGGGACCATGACTCTATTCTGGCAATTTGAGTTAAAGTGCTGTTTACCTGACCTAGAATTCTTCCATTTGTACAGATCAAGTAAGTATTTAGTAGGTTTATCTATTTCACTCCTAGACACACCATGACTAAGTGCAGCCAAGTGCCGTTGAGTCAGATCCAAGTAGCCAACTCCGTAAGTCCGTATAAGTCAGACTATTCTGATTACTATTTTCCCTCTGCTTTCCATTACTATAAGCACGCCCATCTTGTCCTTTTTGATCTAGTGCAGCCACTTTATCCCTACCACCACGGGGTCCAGTCAGTCCTGTTGTAGTTACGTGTCTTAATTCAGTTAGGGAAGCTCTCACTGTCATATCTTATTTACATAAAATGGCAATCAGCAGTCTTCAAGGATCTTGGAGCTCCCTTCACAAATTTGTTTCTCACAGTTGTGGTAAAAGTTGTGTCCTCTCTGCATCCTGTTTGAAGATCTAAACCGATAAATCCACTCTAGCATGCCAACTTCCCTAAGCCTTTGGATACCCTCTTCTATAGTATGTCAAGACAGGTCTGGCAATTCAACTGGATTTAGTGTAGACCACCACATCAACCGTGCTTCAGCAATCCACCCAGACAAACTATCAAGCCTTTTCCTCACTTTCTGAGCTGAAACAGTGAAAGAAGAATCTGGGCTCAGTGGACCCATGTCAATAAATTCAGACTGATCCATCTTTATGTTTCTTGTAACATTATCCTACATCCTTGCCATTCCCATGCAGATTCTCTAGGTTTTTGTTTGTATGCATTAGAAAAATCACATAATTCCTTTGGGGTATAGCTATGTTCTCCTGGATCACAATTTGTACTTTGACTCTTGGGCTTAGCTGGTACTCAAGTCTAGTTATAGGTCTAGAGTCCAAAATTGGTAGTGTGGAATTGTTTTTAGAATTATCCACGTTGTCTTGTATAGCATCTGCCTCAGGTCATGCCCCAGGCAATGACTTGGGCAGGGGCTCTTTAGAGGCAGCTGGGCTACAGTAATTTTCATTAAATTGGGGTGGAGAGGGTAATGGCTTTCCTGGCCAGAGTGGCATAGCAGACAGTCATGAACTAATCCTTCACATGGATGTGGATCTGCTGGCAGGAGTGATTCACTGGACGTTAGTGACTCGGTTTCCTTATCCTCTGCCCATATGTCCCCATTCCAAGTTTCAGGGTCCTATTTTTTCCCACTCAATGCCCTCACTTTAACTTCAGATACCTCTCAAGATTGGCAATTGAGCTGGCGTTGCAATTCTACCGCTCTAATGATGATAAGCACTTGGGTTTGGCCTTGTAATTAGGTTGTTTTTTTAAAAAAAAGCAGTGGAAGCTTTGCATTCTCTTAGACAGCATGTGAGCTTTGGTTGCAAAACCCTGAGCTCACCTTTCTTTCAGCGGTTTGTCTAATGGGCATAGGACCAGCCAACCAATTTTCTTGTACTTCTCATCCTCACATCATTTCAAAAAGTCATCACACAGGTTTTCACCCCAAACCTCACCTTTCACCAGTATCTGATCTATTGGTGGTGCTATTTTGTGGATCATACTGCCACCACAGCCCATGGACTAACAGGGCACTCTTTACTATTAGAAGCAGAGTCATCAGCAGCCTTAATACTAGCCAGACTCGAGAACCACTTTAAAAGTTTTGTTTTTATAATGTTATTTCCCTAGAACCATTTTTGGTACCAAAATGTCTTAGGCTGGGTTTTCTAGGGAAGCAAAACCAGTAACACCTATATGTACAGTGAAAGATTAATATAAGGGAAACAGCTCACACAATTGCAGAAGCTGAACGTCACAAGTCCACGGGAGCTGGTGAACCCAGGGTCAGCAGGTCAGAGGCCAGAGTTCTAGGTCACTAGTTGTGTAAGTGGGAGGAGCCCATGGTGGCGGGAAGACTGTGATATAGCTGCTGACTCGTGGAACTGAAGGGGCTGGCGAACCCAGGATCGCAGGTCAAGGAACAGGACTCTGACTTGCTGGCTATAAGGGTTCATGAACCCAGCAGCTGCCAGTACAGGTCCAGTAACCAACCACAAAACGAGAGCAGGGACTGCTGGCAATCAGAGCAGACATAAAGTAGGTGGTAGAAGGCAGAGAGGTGAGAACTGAGATGAGAGAAGTCACCACAGGCCCCGCTCCTGCCACTTGATACTGTAGCCAAACGGGAGTCTGAAGGTTGAGTTTGCAACCTGGAAGGAGACTGGGAAGAGAGGCAGGAAGTGAATATCTGCTTATTGAATAGTAAGATATTGCTATTTTCTTCTTTCACTTAGCCCTCTGAGCACTGGTGACCGGCAGTATCACTGCTTACCATAACCCTAAGAGTCTGAGGATTTCTTTTGGGTAAAAAAGGAAATAAAACCACAGATAAATTCCATCTGTGGATTCCTTAATAAGATGGACAAGTTTATGCAGAACAGGTTAGAGTGCACCAGTAATCAATTCCTACCCTATCTGCACACAGGCCTTTTAAACACTTTTTGTTATCTCAGTTGTAAGTATGTATACTTGTATAAGGATCACCAGACATTTGAAAAAAGTCTTCAACATAAAAACCAAACCAACAAACAAACAAACCCACTGCTATCAAGCTGATTCACAGCAAAAATACAGAACAGAGTAGAACTGTCCCCTAGAATTTCCAAGAAGCACCTGGGGGACTCTAACTACTAACATTTTGAATACCAGCTGTAGCACTTAACCACTACACCACAGGATTTCCAACGTAAAGGAACAAGTAATTTTTTTTTTCATTTTTTTATTGTGATTAAGTGAAAGTAAATAAAATTTACATGCCTGCCTATCTGCAGCTCCTTCTGCTCTCCTTGACCAGTGACAGCACACTCCTCCTTTTCATTCTATTCTTGTCATATCCTCTTAATCTCCTCTCCACCCTCTCTTCTCCCATCTAGAAAGAGACCCGCAGGACAGCGTCCTATAAATGCATAGAACCATAAAGTACACATGCCATATGGTCACATTGTGTCCCCGAGTCCAGTCCATTTTTCGCTGAAGAGTTGACCTCAGTGGTGTTTTTTGTTCAGGCGCAGCAGCAGGTCTAGGGTCCCTGCTCCCAGGGGATTCCCCAGGCCGCCCAACAGTCAGTTGTGGTCTTAGCAGAGTTCTTGAGGTGCACTCCTGTTTTTCTCGTGTTGCCACAGGGACTCAACATTGTGATCCCCATCACAGCTGTCTTTGGTGGTGGCCGGGTAACATGTGGTTCTTTCTGGCCACATGTTGATACAGTCTGCCTTTCACATGGGTCCGTCTGTCTCCTGGGCTCTTTTTTCCTTGTGTCTTTGTTGTTGTTGTGAATTAAGAACAATTTCAGTTTATAAGATGTCACCTACTTCTATTGTGTTCTAGGTACCTCCCCCATACCACGTGACAACATGCTTCCCTTTTTATTCAGAACTTCCTGTGACCTTTTGATAAAGGTCTAGCCCTCACCCAATCAACTCGGCTCCAGCAAAGTGTCCCTCACACAATCCCATGTACATTTTTAATGGTTTGTTCGCCTCCAGTATCACTCTACATTTTGTATGGTCCAGGTCTTTGTCTGGGGAGTCGGCCCCAGTGCTGGATGCAGTTTGGGCTTAGAGAGTCTGGGGGCCACCCTCTGAGGGATCCCCTGTTTGTAACGGCCATCAAGTGTGGTCTTTTGTTAGAGTTCTAGCTCTGCCCTCTATCACCTGCTGTGTCTGGAGCTCCATTCCACATACCCTGTCTGGGCTGTCATCAGTGGTGGCTGAGCATCATTGACTTCTTCTGGTCACATGCTGAAGCAGGCTATTGATCATGTGGCCGTTCCATCTGGTGGGCTTATATTACATTCCTGTCCTCTACATCATCTATTTGCCCAGGTCCAGGTAGATTAGGACCATTTGGTGCTATTTAGATGGCAGCTTGCTAAATTTTAAGACCTCATTCACCACTCACTCAGGTGCTATGTAGAGCAATAATCTTGACAGAGGGAGAGACAAAAACCTTGCGTATGCCAATTAGTCTAGATGTCCCCTGAGAGCATGGCCATCTGACCCCAGACCTATTCTCTGTTCTCCCAAAGAGGTGGTCCACATTAAGTGGACACTTTGGTTTTGAAGTTGAGTAGTTGTGGGTACCCCACTTCTAGTGCATGCTGCCACATCCTATACCCATGCCTAGCCGTTATCTAATCTGTGAAAAATTTTTCTCTGGATGCCCCCCCTTAACCATCAGATACTGATTTCTACTGTGCTTAAATGATTAGTTGTGTCCTTATAATAATGGTTTCATATAAAATTTGTCCTTTTGTGTCTGGCTGCTTTGTGACAGGTACTTCTCTAAGCCATCATTGTTTCTTACCATTACATAGTATTCCATTGTATAAATATACACAGTCTAGTTTAACCATTCGTCTGTTGATGGGAATCTAGGTTGTTTCCAACTTTTTCTTATTGTGGCAACAGCTGCAATAAACATTGTTGTGCAAGTATTTGTTTGAGTGGTATTCATTATTTCTTTGGGATGTATTTCAAGGAATTGAATTGCTGGATCATATATTATTTCTATTTCTAGTTTTTTAAGAAAGCACCAAATCAATTTCCATAGTGGTCAAACCATTTTACAGTCCCACCAACAATGTAGAGTGTTCCAGTCTCTCTGCATCCTTTCCAGCATTTATTATTCTGTTTTTTGGATTATTGCCATCTTAGTTGGGGTGAGATGGTATCTCATTGTGCTTATGATTTGGATTTCTCTGATGGCTAGCGATTATGAACATTTCCTCATGTATCTGTTGACAACCTGTTAAGTCTTCTTTGGTGAAATGCCTGTCCATGTCATTGGCCCAGTTTTTAATTGGGTTGTCTATATTTTTCTTGATGAGATTTGGTGGTATCTTGTAGATTAGAGAGATTAGGCAGTAGTCAGAAGTGTGGTGGGAAAATATTCATTCCCACTTTGTAGGTAGTCTTTTTACTCTTTGGATGAAGGCTTTAGATGAGAGTGTTTAATTTTTAAGAGTTGCCAATTATCTATTTTCATTTATAATGACTGAAGGTTGTTGGAGGTTTTTAGTAGACTGTTGATGCCAAGAATTGGCACTTCCATCATCTTTCCAATTTTTCCTTTCAAGAATTTTATTGTTTTAACTTTTATATTTAGGTCTTTGGTCCATTTTGAATTAGTTTTTCTGCATGTTGTGAGATCTTGTTAAAATTTTTTGAGGTGGATTATGCCAACACTGTGTGCTAAAGAGACTGTACCTCAATTCACTGTCTTTGGGCTTTTATCAAATATCAGCTATTCTTAAGTGGATGAAATTATATTTGGATTTTTTAATTCTATTTCATTCATCTATGTGTCTATTTTTGTGCCAGCACCAGACTGTCTTGACTATCGTGGCAGTGTAGTAGGTTATAAGGTCAAGAAGGGTGAGGCCTCTCACTTTGCTCTTCTTGTTTAGTGATAATTTACTTATTCATGGTTTCCTTTCTTTCCACATGAAGTTGGTGATTTGTTTCTCCATCTTGTTAAAAAATGCCTTTGGAATTTGAATTGGGAATGCATTGTATGTACCGCTTGTTTTGGATAGTATAGACATTGTCACAATATTAATTCTTCATATCCAGGAGCAAGGCAGATTTTTCTTGTGTAAGTCATTTTTCATTTCTTGCAGTTGGGACTTGTAGTTTTCTTTGTACAGGTCTTTTACATCTCTGGTTAGATTCATCCCCAGGTATTTTGTCATCTTGGGGGTTATAGTAAATGGTAATGATCTAGGGATTTCCTCTTTGGTAGTCTCTTTGGTGGTGTAAAGGAATCCCACTGATTTATGTATGTTCATCTTGTATCCGGATACTTTGCTCAATTCTTCTATTAGATCCAGTAGTTTTTTGGTGGATTCATTAAGGTTTTATGTATATAAGATGTCATTCACAAATTGCGATACTTTAACTTCTTTCTTATCAATTCGGAGGGCCCTTATTTCTTTATCATTTCTAATTGCTCTGCCTACGACTTCCAGAACAATGTTGAATAGAAGTGATGACAGTGAGCTTCCTTGTTTAGTACCTGTTCTTAAGGGGAATGTTTCCAACTTCTCTCCATTAAGTATAATGTTAGCTATTGGTTTAGTGTAGATGGTGTGTAGTATGTTAAGGAATTTCATGTTTATTCCTATTTTGCTGAGAGTTTTTAACACGAATGGATGTTGGACTTTATCAAATGCCTTTTTTTGCACTGATTGATGGAATCAGGTGGTTCCTGTCTTTGATTTTGTTTTTGTAGTTGATTACATTAACTGTTTTACTTATGTTGAACTATCACTGTATCCCTGGTATGAATCCTACCTGATTGTGATGAACTATTTTTTGATGTGTTGCTGAATTCTGTTAGCTAAGATTTTATTAAGGATTTTAGAGTCTAAGTTAGTGAGACATATTGGTCTGTAATTTTCATTTTTTGTTCTGTCTTTACCTGGTTTTGGTACCAAGGTTATACTAGCTTTGTAGAATGAATTTGGGAGAATTTCATCCTTTCCTATACTCTGGAATACCTTTAGAAGTAGTGATGTTAACTCTCCTCTGAACATTTAATAAAATTCTGCAGTGAGGCCATCTGGGCCCGTGTTTTTTTGGATAGAAAGTTTTCAGTTATTTTTTCAATTTCTTTTTTTGTAATAAGTTTGTTAAATTGTTCTATCTCTGATTTTACTAGTTTAGGTAGTTGGCATTTTTCCTGAAAATTGTCTATTTCCTCAAGGTTTTCAAATTTATTATAGTTCTTCATAATATTCTTGTATTATTCTTTTAATTTCAGCAGGGTCCATTGTGATTTCATCCATCTCATTTCTAATATGGATTATTTGTTTCTTCTCCTGTTTTTCTTTTGTCAGTTTAGCCTATGGCTTATCCTTTTTTTTCATTTTTTCAAAAAACTAGCTTTTGGACTTGTCTATTTCAATCATTTTTTTTTTCTATTTCCTATTTCATTCTAGTAATTTGCTTTCTTCTGGATCCTGATGGGTTCTTTTGCTGAGATCTTTCTAGTCATTCAAATCAATGAGCTAACTGTTTCATTTGTGTCCTTTCATCTTTTTGGATGTGTACATTTACTGAGATAAATTGACCTCTGAGCACTTCTTTTGCTGTGTCCCTTAGATTTTGGTAGGACATGTCTTCATTCTCATTTGATTCTATAAAACTCTTTATTGTAGCCTTAATTTCCTTTATTACCCAGTAGTTCTTGGGCAAAATGTTACTCAGTCTTAATGTTTTTTATTTAATTTGCATCTTTTTTCTGTTATTGATTTCCAGTTTTAGGGCTTTGTGATTTGGCATGAAGCTTTGTATTATTTCAGTATTTTGAATTTTGTTGAGTACTGCTATGCATTCTAATATGTGGTCAATTCTGGAAAACATTTCATGAGTATTACAAAAGAAAGTATACTTGGCTTCACTTGGATAAAGTGCTCTGAATATGTCTGTGAGATTAAGTTGATTGTGGACTTTAGATCCTCTGTGTGTTTACTACACTTATGGGGGGAATGTTTTGACCTTTATCAAGAGTGGTATATTGAAGTCTACTGGTACTAATATGGAGCTGTCTATTTTTGTTTCCAGTGCAAATGGTGTTTGTTATATATATTTGTCATTGAGTATGTAGATATTTAGTACAGTTATGTCCTCCTCTAGAGTAGAGCCTTTGATCATTAGATGGTGACGCTCATTATCTTGTTTGGTAGATTTAACTTTAAAGTCTATTTTGTCAGAGATTAATATTGATCCACCTTATCTTTTAGAATGTTATTCGTCTGATATTATTTTTCCAACCTTTCAGTTGTAGTTTGTTTGCGACTTTGAAGCTAAGGCGTATCTCCTGTAAGCAGCATATAGATGGCTCATGTTATTTTTTTATCCAGTCTGCTACTCTCCTTCTCTTAATTGGTGCATTTAGTCCATTTACATTTAGCATGACTGTTGATAAATATGATGTTAGCATTGTTGCTTTGATGCCTGTTTTAGGGTGTTGGGAACATTTCTTCTGTTGCATTCTATTTTGTGTGCTGAGCTCTGTTTTTCATGTATTTTTTTCATGGCTTTCAGTGTTTGTCTTCTTGAAATTGTGGTTTTTTATGTTGCTTTTTGATGTGTAGAATTACAAGTTTACTTTGCAGTTATTCCCTCAGTTATTACACTAAAAGTGTCTGTGTATGAACTTGCCTTCCTCCACATCTGGAAGGTCTATGTGAACCTTTCTTTGACTCACTTTTTCATGTAATATAGCTGTTGATTATATCCTGAGATCTCTGAATTTCTATTTTTGGTGATTTGGTTTTGGTTATTAGTTTTAGATTTCCTTTCCTGATGTTGTCTAGATGCTCTGTTGAGTACTGGATATTTAAGTATTTATCTAACACTATTAATTTTTTAATCTAAGAATGTCCTTTAATATGTCTTATAATTTTGGTTTGTTTGTTACAAATTGTCTAAATTTCTGTTAACCATGGAAGTATTAATTTCACATTCATATTTGAAAGATAATTTTGCAGGATAAATTATTCTTGATTTACAATTATTTTTTCCCCCTCCAGGACTCTGTATATGTTATCCCATTGTCTTCTGGCCAGCATTGTTTCAGCTGAGTAGTCTGAGTTTAATCTTAATAATTTTCATTTATAGGTTATTTTTTTGCTTATTTCTGGCTGCCCATAGTAGTCTCTCCTTGTCTGTAGTTTTATTGAGCTTAATTATGATATGACTTGGTGTATTTCTTCTGGGACCGAACTTGAGTGAGGTTCAGTAAGCATCCTGAATGGAGAGCTTCTCATCTTTCATATCAGGGAAGTTTTCTGGCAGTAGGTCTTCAACTGTTTGTTCTGTATTTTCAGTTATCCCACCTAATTCTAGTACTCCAATTATATGGATATAATTTCTCTTAATAGAGAAATAATAGATATCTACTTATATTTGGAAACAGGCTACATGCCCACATCACCCTTAGGGACTCTTCACTCTTACTGAGTCTTTTATCTGATTTTTCTTCTTGTATGCTGATGTTGTTTACTTTGTCTTCAAGCTCACTAATGCTGCTCTTTTGACAAGGTCTGACAAGTCTGTGAATTTAATTCTTCTAAGTGCTACATACTTCATTACTGAAGATCACTATGGTTGCCTTTGTAGTACTTCCCTTGGGAACCTATGCACTGATACCAGCATCTAGGCCACACTTCAAAGGAATTTTGGGACTCTTTCTGGAATGGCTGTTGCATGCAGTGGCACATTGGTAACTTTGAAAGCTTACTATACAGTTGTCTGTGAGGGAGTTTTTAGCCAGTAAACAAATAACTATACTGGAACACCCTCCCTACTCACCTGTTCTGACCCCCAGTGACTTTCTTCTTTACCCACAGATAAAGGAAATATTCAAAGGAAGACATTTTGATGACATTCAGAACATAAAGTTTAACATGACAGCTCTGTTGGCCATTCCAGAAAAAGAATTCCAAAACTGTTCTGAGGAGTGAACAAGTCACTGGCATCAGTGCATCTCTTCTGAAGGGGAGTACTTCTAAGGTGATCATAGTGATACTCAACAATGAAGTATGTAACACTTTCTCTAAGATGAGTTTGCAAACTTAGTTGTCAGATTGTGTATACCCAGAGATTTATATCAAGCTCATGGGATTTTAGAGGCTGGAACATGCTGAGTCTACGAATCAGGACAGAAACTTCTCCTGATTCATGTAGCTCCACCAGCTGGCAAACCCATAATTAGCAGTTGGCAGAGTAGGGCTCTTGCTCACAGCCAGTGAAGATTAGTGAATCCTGAAAACCAGAGGTCGTATGAACAGGAAGAAGCTTCAGGATCTAGTGCAGGCAAAGGACAAGACATTTACTTACATTTGGAAGCAGGCTACATGCTCACAGAAACCTCCTTCCCAAATGACTGGATACTCACAGATGATCCTTTCATGGGGGTCATCACTTATAAACAATGAGAGTCACGGTACCCCTAAGTCGATATGCAATCTTTTTTATTTATCTATGTATTTATTACAGTAAAAGAATAAAATTTCTAACATCTATCAACTACCTCCTCTATAATAAACCCTCACTCCCCTGTCCTTGTAGCCATCAAAGTTATTTTCCTCTGTAGATAATGCTATTTTTAAGTCAAGGGGTTTCATACAATATTCATCCTTCTGACACTGGTATCACTGAGCATAATGTCTTCCAATAGAAACCATGTTATGAGATGTTTTCTAAAACCTACACCTTTTTTTTTCATCATAGCATAGAATTCCATTGAGTATATGTACCATAGTTTGTGTATCCATTCATCTGTTGACGGGTAGCTGTGTTGATTCCATCTTTTAGCTATTGTGGACTGTATTGCAATAAACATCCATGTACATGTGTCTGTTCATGTGACAGCCTTTGTTCTGAAGGATAAATGCCAAGCAGTGGAATTACTGGATCAAATATTATATCTATTTCCAGGTTTTTAAGGAAGCACCAGATTGCTTTCCAAACAAGTTGTACCAACTTGCAATCCCCCATCAGAATAGAAGAGTTCCAATAGCTCCACAGCCTCTCCAGCACTTGTTGTTTTGTGTTTTTTGAATCATAGCCAGTCTTGCTGGGGTGAGATTATGTCTCATTGTAGTTTTGATTTGGATTTATCTGATAGCTAATCATCATGAGCATATTCTCATATGTCTACTGGCTGCCTAGATGCCCTGTCTGGTGAAGTGTCTGCCCATATCCTTTGATCGTCACTTAATTGTGTTATTTACCTCTTTCTTGTTGATATTTTGAAGAACTTGTAGATTACAGAGATCAGATGACAGTTCGACATGTAGTAACCAAATATAATTTCTAATTCTGTAGGTGGTCTTTTACTTCTTTTGATAAAGACTTTGGATAAGCAAAAGTGTTTGATTCTTAGTAGTTCCAATTTATCTATTTTCTCTTCTGTTAATCATTGTTTGTTTGCTAGATTTTGAAGTCTGTCTAAGCTGTGTGCTAGAACATCAATCATTGACTCTATTTTTTCTTGTATGATTCTATTTTTTTACATTTGATATTTAGTTCTTTGATCTGTTTAGAGTTTGTTCTTTTGTAAGTTGTGAGATACTGGTCTTGTTTCAGTTTTTTTGCAGATGAATATCCATTTTGGCTAAAACCATTTGTTTGGACCCCAGTTTACAATCTTAGGGCCTTTGTCAAATATCAACAGTTCATAAGAAGATGGTGGCAACTGTGGAGCCTCCAATCTATTCCTTTGCTCTATACATCTCTTTTGGTACGAGTTCCAGGCTGTTTTGACTATTGTGGCAGTGTAAAAGTTTCTAAGGTCAGATAGTGTGAGGCCTACTATGGTGTTCCTCTTCTTCAGCAATGCTTTACTAAGTCGAGATTTCTACACTTTCCAAACAAAGTTGGTGATATGTTATTCCATCTCGTTAAAAAATGACACTGCAGATGGAGTCAAGAAGGCGGACTAATGCACGTCTTCCTAAATCCCTTTGGAAATGAAGATCTGAAATGATAATTAAACAGAGCCTTCTGGACACCTAGTAAGCCCAAAGATGAAGCACAGGGCTGTTAATTTGGATTTCATACCGCTGAATGCAAAACCTCCTCTCTTTCACTGACTCCACTCTCGGTAAGTACTGGATTGCACAGACTGAAGGTAACCCACCATTTTGATTTTCTTTTTCCTCTTTCTTGGCCAGTGGGCAGAGCTGGGACTTGGCTGGTTACCAGTCTTGGGTGGACTACTGGTAGGACCAGCATGGGTAGTAACCATGTTCTGAGAGCCTGGATTTCAACTGTATGCATATCAGCTCCCCTGGCCTATGTTTCTGCCACTGACATGTGGTAGCCATGCAGATGCACTTGTTTAGGATGCCATCTTGATCTGCTGAGAGGCAGAGGGCCCCAGGTGGAGGCCACAGCTGGAATTGGTTCCTAGGCTAGAAGGTGGCACCTTCCAGGGGGAGAGTGCTTTTCCAGGGAGGAAGTGTTTTTCACAGTGTCACCTGGGGATGGGGCCTAGCAGCAGAAGCTGCAGATGCTGGGCATTTCGGCACTTTGGGCCTCTATTTCCACCAGAAGCCAGGTTCCAGCCAGGTGGCAAGCTTCAGCGTGACGCCATCTTGTTTGCTGGGAGGCAGAGTCATCCATATGCAAGCCTCAGCTGGACCTAGTTCCCGGGGTGGGAGGCAGTGCCTAACAGAAGAGGCTGCTTTTCCAGCAGAAAAGCAGAATTCTACACAGTATCACCTACAGCTGGGGAACAATAGCAGAGGCCAGCAGGCCAGTAGCCTTTCTGTATTTTGAGCCAGGTTGTAACATCTAGAGTTCAATATAGAGGTGCTCACATTGCCAGCTGAGAAGAGCGATGTATACACCTGACAATTTGACTGACTTTGGAAATTGTCAGATACTTTTAACTTCTCATTTACAGACGGTCTAGAGAAACAATTGTGGTTCATCTTCACATCATCTCTCCCAGCCTGTATTGACCCACATGATGTCCTGAAAGCAGCAGATGTTAGGGAGGATGGTAACCCAGAAGTCACCAATGGCATCAGAAGGCCACCAAAAGAAATCACCTCAGAAATTCCGAGATGAGGAAGCTTTTCTGAAACTGTCAGATAGTGAATACAAAAGGATTATATATAGAGCCCTCCTAGACCTTATAGAAAATGTAGCACAGCAAAACAAAAAATTAAGCAAGCTGTTCGATCTGATGGAACATAGGTACTCGGAAATCCAACAGATAAGAACAAAATCAAAGACATAGAAACTTCAATTCAAAGTGAAGAAAACAGAATGAAACAAATGGAAAAGAGAATTTCTGATTTGGAAGACAGAGCCACTGACTCCAACATTTATGAGGAGAAATCAGAAAAAATAAACAAGAAAAATGAAGAAGCATTAAGAAGCATGTGGGACACTATTAGGAAGAACAGTCTATGATTAATTGGAGTTCCTGAACAGGGTGAGACATCTGAGAACACAGAGAGCATTGTGGCTGAGCTGCTGACACAAAACTTCCCAGAAATTATGAAAGAAGAGAATATAGATATCCAAGATACATATCAAACACCACTCAATATAAATCTCAATAGAAAGACTCCAAGACATATTATAATCAAGCTTAACAAATGAAACATAAGCAGAAACTCTTAAAGGTAGCACAACTCAAAGAAAAGCTAACATTCACAGAGAAACCCTGCAGGCTTTTGTTGGATTTCTCTGCAGAAACAATGCTGACACAGAGACAGTACCATGACACATTCACAGCCTTGAAGGAGAAGAACTTCCAACCAAGAATTATATATCCTGCAAAACTATCTTTCAAATATGAAAATGAAATCAAGACATTCACAGATAAACAGAAACTCAGAGAGTTTTTAAAAACCACACCAAAGCTACAAGAAACACTGAAAGAATTTCTTATCTTGGAAGAACAAACCCGTTAACTTTATATATTAGAAGGACACGTTATTGAGAATCCTACTTAGTTAGGGAAGGCTCCAAACACAATCAAAGCTACAATAGTGAAAGAAATGATCTCGTGATCATGTCATGTAAACTATGATATCATCATATTAGAAACAGGGATGTACTACAGACGTTATAATCTTTCCAGATGAAGAAATTGACAAGACTGGTAGCAATCAATATTGGGTTTATATATAGCTTAATAAGTGGAATCATAAGAGCACCTGTAAAGCACAATAAAGAAGCAACATACCATATCGAGACATGTAATACAGGAGTCTCCATAACCACAAAACCAACCCTGAGAAAGGTGAAAAATCACCTCACAAAGAAGAAGTTCACAGAACAGACTAATAAGAACAACAGAGAAAGCATCAGAACAAAAATAATCATGTCACAAGAGCAGCACTGAACATGTAACTATCAATGATTACATTGAATGTGAATGGACTGAATGCTCCAGTAAAGAGACATCAAGTGACATCTTGGATCAAAAGACATGACCCATCTATATGTTGCCTATAAGTAACTCACCTTAGACTTAAAGATTCAAACAAACTGAAAATTAAAGGATGAAAGAATATATATGAAGTTAACAATGAACAAAGAAGAGCAGGTGTGACAATTCTAATCTCTGATATAATCGATTTAAATATAAAATCCACCATCGTGGACAAGGATGGTCACCATTGCTGAAAGTTTCAACAGACAAGCAGGACTTAGCAATATTAAATATTTATGCACCTAATGTTAGAGCACCTAAAGACATCAAAGAAACACTGACTATACTCAAAAGGGAGATAGATCACCCCACAATAATAGTAGTAGACTTAAACACTCCACTCTCAATATTGGACAGATTGTCTAGAGAAAAGCTCACTAAAGACACAGAAGACCTTATCACCACAATTAATCAACTAGATCTCATTGACATATACAGAACTTTCTGTCCATCAGCGAATAACTACACCTTCTTTTCCAGTGCACCGGAACATTCTCCGGAATAGACCAGGTGTTAGGATATAAAGCAATTCTCAAGAAAATCTATACCATTGAATTAATGCAAAGCATCTTCTCCAATCATAAAGCCATAAAAATCAAAATTAGTAGCAGAAAAAAAAATAGAAAGTAGAACTCATGGAAACTGAACAACACCTTGCTCAAAAAACCACTGGTTATAGAAGAAATCAAGGATGAAATAAAGAAATTTATGGATTCCAATGAGAATGAAAACACTTCCTACCAGAACCTGTGGGACACAGTCAAAGTGGTGCTCAGAGGTCAGTTTATCTCCATAAATGTGCACATCTGGAAGGAAGAAAGAAACCAAATCAAAGAACTGACCCTAAAGCTTGAACAAGTAGAGGCAGAGCAACAGAGGAACCCCTCAGGCACCTGAAGAAAACAGATCATAAAGATTAGAGCAGAACTAAACGAATTACAGAATAGATCAATTGAAAAAATTGAAAAGATCAAAAGCTATTTTTTTGAAAAGATCAACAAAATTGACAAACCACTGGACAAACTTACTAAAGGAAAACATGAAAGGAAACAAGTAAACCCAAATAAGAAATGAGATGGGAGTGGTCACAACAGATCCATGAGAAATCCAAAATATCATAGCAGAATACTATGAAGGACTGTATTCTAACAAATTTGAAAACCTAGAGGAAAAGGACAAATTCCTTGATTCTTATTGCCTACCCAAATTATCACAAGGTGAAGCAGAACAACTTAATAAATTCATCACAAAGGAAGAGATTGAAAAAGTTATCAAAAAATTGCCAACCAAAAAAAAAAAGCTCAGGCCCAGATGGCTTCACTGCAGAATTCTATTCAAGCTTTAAGGGAAAAGTTATCTCTAATACTACTATAGAAATGGATAGAACACTCCCAAATTCATTCTATGAAGTCAGCATAACCCTGATAACAAAGATAGGGAAAGATCCAACCAAAAAGAAGAACTACAGGCCTATATCTCTCATGAATCTAGATGCAAAAGTCTTCAACAGAATTCTTGCCAATGGAATACAACAACATATCAAAAAAATAATCCATCATGACCAAGTTGGATTCATACTAGGGCTGCAAGGCTGGTTCAACATCAGAAAAACAATTAATGTGATGAACCACATAAATATCACAAAAGAATCACCTGATCTTGTCTATTGATGCAGAAAAGACATTTCATAAAGTCCAACACCCATTCATGCTAAAAATTCTCAGCAAAATAGGAATAGACAGCCAATTCCTCAGTGCAATAAAGGCCATTTATACAAAGTCAACTGCCTACATCATCTTGAACGGAGAGAGACTGAAACATTTTCCCTTGAGAACAGTAACTAGACAAGAATGCTCATTCTCACCTCTCCTATTCATCATTGTACTAGAAGTTCTAGCCAGAGCAATTACACAAGATCAAGGAATAAAGGGCATCCGCATTGGCAAAGAAGAACTAAAAATCTCCCTATTTGCAGATGATATGATTGTATATGCAGAGAATCCCAAAGAATCCATAAGGAAGCTACTCAAACTGATAGAACTCAGCAAAGTCTCAGGATACAAGATAAACATAAATAAATCAGTAGGATTCCTTTATACCAACAACAAGATTATTAACGAAGAAATCACCAAGTCAATATCACTTACTATAGCCCCTAAGAAGATAAAGTACCTAGGAATAAATTTCAACAGAGAAATAACAGACCTTTACAAAGAGAACTACAAACCCTTGCTACAAGAAACTAGAAGAGACTTACATAAGTAGAGAAACCTACTCTACTCATGGATTTGTAGACTTAACATTGTGAAAATGTCTTTTTACTCAAAGCAGTCTACTTATATAATGCAATCCCAATACAAATTCTAGTGACATTTTTTAATGAGATGGAGAAACAAATTACCAAATTTGTCTGGAAAGGAAAGAAGCCCCGGATAAGTAAAGCATTACTAAAGAAGTAGGACACACTGGGAGGCCTCTCGTTACCTGACTTTAGAACCTTTTACACTGCCACAGTAGTCCAAACAACCTGGTACTGGTACAAAAACAGATGGATGGGTCAATGGAACAGAATCGAGACCCCAGAGATCATGTCATCTGCCTATGAACAGTTGATATTTGACAAAGGCCCTAAGACATTAAACTGGGGTAAAAACAATCTCTTCAGCAAATGGTACTGGCAAAATGGGATGTCCATCTCCACTGAATTAAAACAAGACCCATATCTTACACCTTACACAAAAACCAAGTCAAACTGGATAAAAGACCTAAATATCAAATCTAAAATGATAAAGTGCATCCAAAAAAAGTAGGAACAACAATGGAAGTTTTAATACACAACACAGACAGACTTCAAAATCTGTCAAACAAACCACAATCATCAGAAGAGAAAATAGATACATGGGAACTACTAAAACTCAAACAATTTTGCTCATCAAAAGACTTTATTAATAGAATTAAAAGGCCACTTACAGAATGGGAAAAAATATTTAGCAACTCTATGTCAGACCAGTGCCTGATATCCATAAGCTATAAGGTATTACAAGGTATCAATAAGAAGAAGATAACCCATCCAATTAAGCGATGGGCAAAGGAGATGGACAGACATTTCACCAGAAAGGAGATACAGGCAGCCAAAAAACACGTGCAGACATGCTCACAATCACTAGCTATTAAAGAAATTCAAATCAAAATGGTAATGAGATATCATCTCACCTCAACAAGGTTGGCCATGATCCAAGAAGACCCAAAAGAACAAATGCTGGAGAGGCTGTGGGGAGGTTGGAACTCTCCTACACTGTTGGTGGGACTGCAAAATGGTGCAACCTCTTTGGAAAGCAATCTGGTGCTCCCTTAAAAAAATGGATATAGATATACCCTTTGACTCAGTAATTCACTACTTGGAATATATCCTACAGAATCAAGACCATTCACACCAACTGATACATGCACACGAATGTTCGTCACAGCAGAGTCCACAACAGCAAAAAGATAGAATTAACCCAGATGTCCAACAACAGAGGAATGGATAGGTAAACAATGGTATATATACTCAATGGAACACTATGCAATGATAAAGAACAATGATGATTTCACAAAACATCTCTTAACCTGGTTTCAACTGGAGGACATCATGCTGAGTGAAAGTAGTCAGCAACAAAAAGACAAATATTGTGAGACCCCTGTGATAAGAACTTAAAATCACACTCATACACAGGAGAAAAGACTCTTTGATGGCTGCAAGAGTGGG
This sequence comes from Heterohyrax brucei, assembly GCA_028571685.1. Lineage (NCBI taxonomy): Eukaryota > Metazoa > Chordata > Mammalia > Hyracoidea > Procaviidae > Heterohyrax > Heterohyrax brucei. The sequence goes on from CM053152.1 coordinate 48,358,205, forward strand.
GAGGAAGGGAGGGGGAGGGGGAGAGGGTTTAGATTAGGTAGTTGATAGAACTTTGGTTGGGTGAAACTGGTGACAGCACACATTAGAAAGAAGCTCAATAATAACTGGACTTCAACAGAATTTGAGTACTCCTCCCATATTAACCCAATACTGCAAGGACAGAGTAGCTGGGCAGGGGCCCAGGGACCATGCTCTCAGGTGAAATCGAGGCTATTTGGCACAGTTAGCGTTTTGCTTAAAGAACTCTCTGCATCCCTCATCGGTGAGTGGTGTCTGGGGTCTTAAAAGCTGCTAAGCTGCCATCTGAGGGTACAGTAAATGGTCCCAACTCAACAGGAACAGATGACCACCAAGGACAAGAATGACATGAGGAAAAGAGAAACCAGAAGACAGGGAGACCCACGTGAGAGGGTCTCTACATTGACTCGTGACCAGAAGAACCGAACCAGATGGTGCCTGGCCACCACAAGTGATAGCCATGATGGAGCTCACAAAGTTGAATCTCACTGGCAAAAAGAGAATAAATAGGGGTGCACCCTGAGATCTCCACTAAAAGACCACAATTGATGGTCCAGGGCTTCAGAGTTCCACCAGAAGCATGGCCCCTGCCCCTGATGCTGCCCCTGTCTATAAATCATACTGAAGGTCAACTTTTCGGACAGCAATGGATTAGACTTGCCAACACACAGTGACCGTATTTTGTGGGAATTTTATGGTTCTATGCATCTATAGGATGTCATCCTACTGACCTCTTGCTGGAGGAAAGAGAGTGTGTGTAGAGGAGGGGATAGGATACTGTTGGGAGGATATGACATATATGGAGTAGATAGGAGGGGTGTGCTGTCACCGGGCAGGGAGAGCAGTAGGAACTGCATATAGCTGCAAATTTATATGGGAATGTACATTTCCATTCAATCATAATAAAAAATAAAAAATAAAGTTATTGTTAGAATGAGATCTGGAATTTGAAGGTAAATTTGATCTTAATAAATAAACATAGAATAAATCTTAAAAAAGACATGACAACTATAAAAATATACAAAAAATCATGACAACTGAAATGAATAAATCAATTGATGGCTTATGAGGTTAGTTAGAGCAGAAAAGTAAGTTGGTGAAGTTGAAGACAGAGAAAAATAAATCAATTAAATAAACAACATTTTGAAATTGAGAAAAATGAACCATCTCCAAGAACAGTGGAACAATGTCAAACCATTAAACAGGTATAATTGGAGTACCATAAAGAAAGGAGAGGATGAAATAGAAAGGAAGGAAGGAGGGAAGGAAGGAAAGAGGAGAAAAAGGAGAGGAGGGAAGAAAAAAATAAACCAGAGATAAAATTCTTGTAAATTTGATGAAGAATATTGACTTACAGATTGAAGAAATGGAGAGAAACTAAGCAGAATAAATATACAGAGATCACTCCTATGTTTCTAACTTTCATATGGAAATCCCAGTAGCCTAGTAGTTAAGTGCTGAAGCCAAAAATATAGGAAAAAATCTTGGCAGAAGACAAGGAGGGAGGGCATTGAAAGTAAAGGAAATCTCATTATACTAAACCCACTGCCTTCTAGTCATGTCCGACTCACAGTTACCTTAGAGGTCAGAGTAGAACTGCTCTGCTCCATAGACTAAGAATAAACAAACAAACAAACAAAAAACTGGTTCATTTCTTATCAGAAATACAAAAGCTAAAACCAAAAGAAAACCAAATCCATTACTGTCAAGTAGATCCTATTCAAAGTGACTCTATAAGACAAAGCAGAACTGCTGTATAGAGTTTTCAAGAAACGTATGTAGATTTAAATTGTCTTTTTGTTGTTGTTGTTGGCAGCTGTGACACTTAACCACTAAGCCACCAGGGTTTCCACATGAAAGCTTGAAACCAATAAATGTAGTTTTTTAGGGAACCAAGGTAGAAGAGATAACTGTTGTCCCAGAATTCCTTATAGAGCTATAAGGTCTTTAAAACATTGATGAACTAATTTAATTTCTGAATAAACAGAAGCTGAAGAACTTGTCACCAGCAGATATGCACTGTAGAAAAGGCTAATGAACATTCCTTAGGCTGAAGGCAGATGATGGCAAATGGATGAGAAGAACCACAGATATGAAGTATGAGAAACAAGTTTTAAAGATTTTTGTTTGTTTGTAATAATTTACAAAAAGGATGGTTAATATTTAGAGCAAGAACAACAGCATTATGAAGTGGTAGTAATAATTTATGCAGCAGTAAAGCATATGATATCTGAGTCTCAAATTGCAATGTTGAAGGATCTCTGGGCAAAATACTGAAGGATAAGGGAAGCATCAAAAGAAAATATGAAGAATATACAGAGTCATTGTACCAAAAAAAAAAAAAAAAAGACTCAACCATTTCAGGTGGTAGCATATATTTACCCCTAGTTTAAACCAGTGATTTATTTCTTTATATCACCTTGATTTTCTTTCCATATGAAAGATTTGGGAAACCCTGGTGTCATAGGGGTTAAGTGCTACGGATGCTAACCAAAGGATTGGCAGTTCAAATCCACCAGGGGCACCTTGGAAACTCTATGGGGCAGTTCTACCCTGACTTATAGGGTCACTATGAGTCAGAACTGACTCGATGGCCCTGGGTTTTGGTATTTTGGGTGGAAGATTTGTGACTACATTTTTCAGCCCCTCCTTTCTCTCTCTTTTTTTATTTTATTTTTTTTAATATGATTGAATGAAAATGTACATTCCCATATAAATTTGCATGCCCACCTATATGCAGCTCCCAGTTCTCTCCCTGCCCGGTGACAGAACACTCTTCTTCTCTGCTCCATACAGGTACTATCCTCCTAACAATTTCCTATCCCCTCCTCTCCACCCACTCCCATGCCTCCAATAAAAGAGGTCAGCAGGATGACTTCCTATAGATGCATGGAACCATAAAGTGCACACATGATATGGCCACTCTGTGTTGCCAAGTCCAATCCATTCCTGCCCGAAGAGGTGGCCTCTGTTATGATTTACGGACAGGTGCAGCATCAGGGTCAGGGGCCGTGCTCCCAGGGAAACTCTGAGGCCTCTGGTCCATCAATTGCAGTCTTTTAGTGGAGATCTCAGGGTGTACCCCTTTTTATTCTTGTGTTGCCAGTGAGACTCAACTTTGTGAGCTCCATCATGGGTGTCATGGGTGGTGGCCAGGAACCATCTGGTTCTTCTGGTCTCAAGTCGATGTAGTCACCAACCCATGTGGGTCTCTCTCTCCTCTGGGTTCTCTTTCCCCCGTATCGTTTTGGTCCTTGGTGATCGCCCATTCCTGAGTTGGGTACATTTGCTGTACTATACTCTCAGATGGCAGCTTGGCAGCTTTTAAGACTCCAGATGCCACTCACCAATATGGGGTGCAGAAGGCTCTTTTAGCAAAATGCTAGTTGTGACAACTGACCTTGATTTCACCTGAGAGCATGGTCCCCAGTCCCATGCCCCAGCTACTCTGTCCTTGCAATATTGGCTTAAAATGGCAGGAGTACTCAAATTCTGTTGAAGTCCAGTTATTATTGATCTTCTTTCTAATGTGTGCTGTCACAGATTTCATCCAACCAAATTTCTATCAACTATCGAATCTAAATCCTCCCCTGCCTTCCATCCCTCCTTCCCCATTCTTGCAGCCATCGAAGAGTCTTTTCTACTATGCATGAGTCTGTCTTTAAATTCTTATCATAGCGGTCTCATACAGTATTTGTCTTTAGTCACTGACTACTTTCAGCACTATGTCCTCCAACTGAAACCAGGTTATCAGATGTTTCCTAAAATCATCATTGCTTTTTATCATTGCATAGTGTTCCGTCGAGTATATATACCATAGTTTACGTATCCATTCCTCTGTTGTTGGGCATCTGAGTTCATTCCATCTTTTTGCTATTGTGGACTGTGCTGCAATAGACATTCACATGCATGTATCAGTTGGTGTGAATGGCCTTAATTTTGTAGGACATATTCTGAGCAGTGGAATTACTGGATCAAATGGTATATCTATATCCAGCTTTCTAAGGAAGTGCCAGATTGTTTTCCAAAGAGGTTGCACCATTTTGCAATCCCACCAACAGTGTAGGAGAATTCCAATTTCTCCACAGCTTCTTGTTTTGTGTTTTTTTGGCTCATGGCCAACCTTGTCATTTTGATTTGAATTTCTTTCATTGCTAATGATCATGAGCATGTCCACATGTGTATTTTTTTGGCTGCCTGGATCTCCTCTTTAAAGAAGTGTCTGTCCATCTCCTTGTAGCACCTCTTTTTTTTTTTTTGTTATGATATTGTCATCTTTTACATAACAACATCTCAGTTTCCCTATTTTCAATGTTTTAGCTTTAGTTTATTTTTGTGATTTGCCTATCTGGGTTGATATTTGGTTGCTCCATCCTACATTCTAGTCTCAAGTTTTATTATTGATTTTCTAACCAAAGGACACACTTTAGTATTTCTTGAAAGTTTTGTTTGTTTTTTGCAAGTTCTCTAAACTCATCTTTATCTAGAAAAGTGCTTATTTCACCAAAAATTCTAGAGACAGTTTCGCTGGATATGTAATTCTTAGCTGGTGTTTTAGTCAGCTAGGTCTGCTCTAACAGAAATACCCCAGAGTGGATGGCTTTAACAAAGGAAGGTTTATTCTTACATAATCTGGTAGGCTGCAAGTCCACATTCAGGGTGTCCGCTCTAGGGGAAGACTTTCCTCCTTGTTGGCTCTGGAGGAAAGTCTAGTATTACATCAGCCTCTGTCCAGGGAGCAACTTGGTGCAGGTACCTAAGGTCTGAAGGACACGCTCTTCTCACAGTGCTGCTTTCTTGACGGTACGAGGTTCCCAATTCTCTGCATGCTTCTCTGTCCTTTTATCTCTCATAGGACAAAAGGATTAAGGGTTGGGCAAGCCATACTCCAGGGAAACTCCCTTTACAGTGGAGAAGGGAGGTGATCCTATGAAGGGATTTATAGCCCCACCCTAATCCTTTAGCATACAGCATAGAAAAAACACAAAATGGAGGACAGTCACAAGATAATGGGAATCATGGCCTAGTCACACAGCTACACATATTCTGGGGGGGACAGAATTCAATCCATGACATCCCACCCTTTAACACCCCCAAAATCACATCATTTAAACATGTGACACATTCATCCCATATGATAGAAGTCGTAAATCAGTTTCAAGTCCAAAATTCAAAAATTTGTTTACATCTACAAAACCTAGAATACAAACTATCTGCCTCTAAAGGTACAATGACAGAAAAGGCACAAGTTAGAGATTCCATTACAAATGGCAACACCTTGCAGGGATGGGGAAATATTCTCCAGGAGGCTGTGTATGTTCTAAACCAGCATACAATATATGGTGCTGTTTCTCCTACAGCCAGGATACATGAGTCCAGAAATCAAGGGGTGGAAATGGGAGTGACACCACTCAGTGTTACCCGTAGTGGCCCACTTGCAAAATTTTTGCTTCCTGTCCTCATGACCTTATGTTCTGCAGGGTCAAATGTCTTAGTTCCATAGGGAGGAATGCTGCCACCTGGAGACACATCAATGATTCCACTGAACTGGAAGCTAAAATTCCCACCAGGCCATTTTGGGCTCCTTGTGCCTCTGGATCAACAGACACAGAAGGAAGTTACAAGACTGGCTGGTGTGATTGATCCTGACTATGAAGATGAACTTGGATTGACATTATATAACGGAGGTAAAGAAGAGTATGTTTGGAATGCAAGAGATCCCTTAGGACGCCTCCTAGTACTACCATGTCCTGTGATTAAGGTCAGTGGAAAACTACAGCAACCCAACCCCAAAATGACTGATAATAGCCCAGACCCCTCAGGAATGGAGGTTTGGGTCACCTTACCAGGCAAGGAACCACGACCAGCTGAGGTGCTTACTGAGGGCAAAGGGAATATACAATGGGTTGTAGAAGAAGGTAGTTCTAAATATCAGTTATGGCTACGTGACCAGTTGCAGAAACGAGAACTGTAATTGTTGTGAGTGTTTCTGCTTTGTATGTGTATACTGGATATTTTGTTTACTTACGAAATGTAAGATGTAAATGGGCTAATGCATTTTCAGTTGTACATGTGTTAGTTATATCATGTTAGATATAATTATGACTTTGTAACTGTATTCCTTCAGAGACTGTGGATGGTAAGACGAGAGGTGTGCAGATGCCAAGTTGACAAGGGGTAGATTGTGGTGGTCAGGATTATGTCAGTTTGGCTACTCCGTGTTTGGCTGCTGTACTAAGTGGCAGGGCGGGGTCTGTGGTGGCTTCCTGCTCCTCAGCTCTCATCTCTCAACCATCCACTATTACTGCTGATCTGCTCATGTAGCCAGGAGCTTCTGCTATCTTTTTCCAGCGTCTGGTTCCTGGACTTGAATTAGCAGCTATTGGATTCATTAGTCCTTACAGCTAGCACTTGAGAGTCCTGCTCCCTGACCTGCCAATTCTGGGTTCCTCAGCCTCTGCCACTCCATCTTGCAACCAGATTGGGATCCACCGACCTACACAACTGGTGATCTAGAACTCTGGTCTCTGACCTGCTGACTTTGGGTTCATCAGCTTCCGTGGCAATGTGAGGCTTGTGCCAGGACTTGGAACATTCAGTTTCTGTGATTGTGTGAGCTGTTTCCTGTATCTATATCTATCTATCTATATATTATAAATCTTTCCTTGTACCTACATGTGTTACTGGTTTTGCTTCCCTAGAAAACCCAGACTAAGACAGCTGGCAATTTTTTTCTTTCAACTTTATATGTATTATCCCATCACCTTCTACCCTACATAGTTTCTGTTGAGTAGTCTGAGTTTATTTAGTCTTACTGACTTTCTTTGTAGATTATTTTTCATTTATCCCTAGCTGCCCTTAAAATTCTATCTTTATCTTTAGTTTTTGCAAGTTTGATTATAATAAGTTGTGGAATTTCTTTTGGAATCTATACTATGTGGGATTCAAAGAGCCTCTTTGCTAGAAATAGGGTCCCACATAATTCTAAGATTTTCCTCAATTTAATTTTTTTTTTTACTAGCTTTTCCTCAAATTTGTTGGTGTCCAGCACTTTATGTTCACTCTCACTAATTCTGCCTTCCGTTGCCTCAGTTCTGCTCCTTTGACTTTCTGTTGATTTGCCCTTTTGTGAAATTTTGTTATTGATCTTCTGAATTTCTATTTGTTGTTTATCTAGGGATAAGCCTCTTCAATCTGTCATTATGCTGTGCTCTGAACTCCTTAAGCTCCCCAGTTGTGTCTGTGTGTTCTTGGCTTGTTCTTCATTTTGTCTAATCTCCTTCCTGATCTCTTAACGAATTCTGAATATTGCTCATTTGTATTTTATATCTAGTAATTCCAGGAAGTTCCTTTCATCACAAATGATTTCTTGATTCTTTGTTTTGGGGTTTTTCTGAAGCTACCATGGTCTGCCTTTTTATGTGCTTTCATGTTGACTGTTACCTTCAAGACATCAGTAAGTTATTGTATTTATTTTTTTTATGTTTTCTTAATGTGTCCTAGCTTTGTTTTGTTTTACTGTGTTCTTGTTTTGTTTTATTTTGAAATGCCCAAATGGGCTGGTCATGTGATCTAGTCTGATCATTGTTGCTTTAGAAGTGCTGATGCTCTGTCACCAGATCATTAGAGCTGCTGCTAGGTATGTGAGTCCAGAAGGTAGTTTACTTTTCTTGTATGGATTGGGTTCACATATCCAGATAGTTGTTCACCAAGTGTGTGGTGTAGACTCTCACCTATGGCCCTAGATGAACAGAGGAGATTGGTGTAGACACAAATGTCTGGCTGCATGCTCTGAGCGAGACAGGGGGATGACAGCTGCCCCTGAGCATCTACTGGAAAAATGTTTCACTGTACTCTGTGGAGCATGAGTGAGTAGGTTTTTCAGAGGGACTATGGGTATCCAATTATATTGATTGTAAGGACAGGGGGGCATTATTTATTCTTAGACCTCTGTTACAGGTGGCTATGTAGTATAGGTGGAGTCACCAGTGTTCAAATGTCTGCTGTGTGTAGGTGAGGATCTTGCTTAATAGGCAGCATAATGTCAAACGTCAGCAGCCTACCTTTCCATCACATAGCTGGTTCAGTAAAATTAGAGTTCAAGTGCTAATGAAGACCTACACTGTTGTTTTCAAGGTCTGTGCAGATGTATAAAGCATTCAAAGCCCATGGAATCCTTATGGCTGTGTCTAAGCAAATGAATTGTTTTTGTCCTGAGTTCCTGGCTTAGTGGAGCTGCCAGATTATTTTTTTCCCTGTTTCTTAACTTGTTCCCTCTTCAAGGCTGGGAATACGGCTCACAGAGCTTAAGAGGTCATACTTCTGGCCCAGGAACTGTGTCTATCTCTGTAGCCAGCTCAGGGCCAGTGCAGAGCAGGAGGAAGTCAGGTTAAAGAGAAAAAGACTATCCCAAAGGAGACTTTTAGATCTGTGTAGGTAGGTTAGATACAAATCGCTTAGCTTTTGACAATCTAGTGCCAGTTTTCATTGATCCTGGAGGGGTGAGTGGACTCTGCTGCAAGGTATTTCCAGTTATGGAAAATATATTTCAAATACCACTGCTCATCCCACTGCACTGGTGCAAGTATGTTCAGCCCATGGAGTGCTGATTCCCAGTGAATCAGATCAAGTTACTCTTTGATGCTTCTGCAACTTCTCTCCCTCTCCTATCTGTCAGTCCAATTTCTCAACTTTGTCTTTCATGTTTAGGGCTCCTAGAATGTAATATATAATCAATTTATCTTTTTTGGAGGGGGAAGGGGCATTTATTGTAAGAGGGATTATAGCCAGTGTTCAACTACTCCATCATATTGGTTTTATCTAGGTAGCATAAGATAAAAGATACCCTACGGTACTGAAAGAAAAGAATCAACCTTCCCTGAAGTCATTAATAAAAGAAAAGGCTCCAACAACTGGCAGAATAAAAATGAAGATATTTGAAGAAATAGATGCAGCACTGGAGGGGCTCTTTCATTTATGCCAAGAAATTTAACATACAGCTACCTGGATAACAAATGGAGAGGTACATGTTTATGCATATTCCAAAGAAAGGCCATCCAACAAAATGTATAAATTAGAGGACAATATTATTAATATCACACTCAAGGAAAATTTTTCTGAAGATCATTCAAAAGTGGTTTCAGCAATACATCAACAGGGACCTGCAGATTCAGAAGAGAAAGTGCAGCAAGGTATATCACTGCTGATGTCAGGTGGATCTTGGCTGGTAGCAGAGCCTACCAGAAAGACGTTTACCTGAGTTTTCTTGACTATACAAAAGGGTTTGATTATGTGGATCATAACCAATTATGGATAACCTTGCAGGCAATGGGAGTTCCAGAGTACTTAATGATCACAGTCAACCAGTCAACCTATCCATAGACCAAGAGATAGTCATTCAGACAGAACAAGTGGATATCACATGATTTAAGATTAGTAAAGATGTACGTCAGTGTTATATCTTTTTACTATACTTATTCAATCTTTATGCTGAGTAGATGATTTGGGAAGCTGGTCCATATGAAGAAGAACATGGTGTCAGGATTGGTGGAAAATTTACTAGCGACCTGCAATATACAGATGACACAACCTTGCTTGTTGAAAGTTCAGAGCACTTGAAACACTTAGGGATAAAAGTCAAAGACTACAGCTTCCCAAAAGGAATACGCCTCAAGTAAAGATAATGAAAATCCTCACAATTCAACCAATAAGCAACATCATGATGAGCGGAGAAAGGACTGAAGTTGTAAACAATTTCCTTTTACTTGATTCCACAATCAACATCCATGGAAGAAGCAGTCAAGAAACCAAAGGATGTATTTCAATAGGCAAATCTGCTTCAAAAAGTCTCTTTAAAAGATTAAAAAGCCAAGATTTCACCTTGAGGAGTATGGCACTTTTGACGCAAGCTATGGTATTTTCAGTCACCACATATACTGGTGAAAGCTGGAAAATGAATGGTAAGAAGAAGAAGAAGAGGAAGAGGATGAGGAAGAACAGAAAGAGGAAAAACAGGAAGAGTAAGAACTGATAACTTTGAATTACAGTGTTAGTGAAGAATATTAAAGATATCATGGACTGAGAGAAGAATGAACAAATCTGTCTTTGAAGAAGCACAGCTGGAATGTTCCTTGGAAAAAAAAAGAATGGTGAGACTTTGGTGTACTTTGGACATGTTATCAGGAGGAGCCATTTCCTGGAGAAGTATGCCACGCTTTGTAGAGGTTCAGTGACAAAAAGGACAACCTCCAATTTGACAGATTGACACAGTGACTGCAACAATGAATTCAAACATGGCAATGATTGTGAGGATGGTACAGGGCAGGGCAGTGTTTGTTTTTGTTGTACATTAGCTCTTTATGCATCAGATCCTACTTGAGGGCAACTTACAACAACTAACAACAGCACACACAACTTCACTCTTAGATACATGAGGACAGACAACTAAATCTGTGAACTCATCCTAGAAAAAGTACCTCACTGCTGCGTATTACTGTGATTACCATCGAAGTATCTCCACGCTCTGGAAAGTTGTGCACTGATGCCAGTGCCTAGTCTACCCTTCAAATAAATTTTCGGACTCTTTCTGGAACGAACATTGTGCACAGTGGCACCATGGAAGTTTTGCAAACTTACTTGTATAGCTGTCTGGAAGGGAGTTTTTAGCCAGTAAACAAATAACTGTATTGGAATACCCTCACTACTCACCTAATCTGGCCCCCAGTGACTTTTTTCTTTACCCTAAGATAAAGAAAATATTGAAAGGAAGACATTTTGATAACATTCAGGATATCACCAGTAATATGACAGCTCTGATGGCTGGCCATTTCAGGAAAAGAGTTCCAAAATTGCTTTAAAGTGTGGACTAGGCACTGGTGTCTATGCACAGCTTCCCAAGAGGGCATAGTTCGAAGGCAACCACAGTGATGTTCAGCAATGAGATGTGTAGAACTTTTTCTAGGATGAGTTCATGGACTTCATTGCCAGATACACGCACACACGCATAATTATATATATATAGTTATTTATTTTTGTCTGTGTTGGTTTTAAGTGAAAGTTTACAATTTGAGTCAGTTTCTTATAAAAAAACTTATGCACATTTTGCAACATGACCCTAGCTGCTCTCCCCACACCATGAAATCACACTCCTCTCCTGCATCCCAAATGTCCAGTGTCCATTCAGCTAGCTCGTTTCCCTTTTTTTCTTTTTTATGTCCCCTCTACAGGAGATACTCAGCTAGTCTCTTTTATCTACTTAAGCCAAGAAGCACACCCTTCACAAATATCATTTTATGTTTTATAGACCAATTCTTTATAGACCAATCTTGCTAGTAGACAGACCAGGGACCATGTCTTTCAGGGACTCTCTAGTTCATCAGATCATCAAATCTATTCTTTCTACTAGAGTTTGAGGTCTACACCTCACATTTCTCCTGCTCCATAAGGGACTCTTTGTTGAATTCCTTGTTAAGGGCAGTCGTCGGTGGTAGCCAGGTACCGTATAATTCTTCTGGGCTCATGTTGGTGAAGTCTCTGGTTTATCCAACTCTTTTTAACACACGATAGCTTAAAAATACACATTCTTATCAAGTGAATCAGATATTCTTTGGTTTATCTAGTGTCTTTAAAATATATGAACTGTTCACCAAGATAAACAATATGATTGCCTATATAGTAAAGGTTAGTGAATTTCAAAAAGATAAAATCTTAGAGATTATGTTTGCTGACCACACTGGAATAAAATTAGAATCAGTAACAATAAAGCATTTAGAAAATTTAAAAAATATTTGGAAGCTAAATAAAATGCTTCTAAACTACACAAAAATCAAAAAGTAAATCACAAGGAAAGCTATAAAAAGAGTTCAGATATTAGAAGAGCTTACTGCATATGATTTTGTTGATATAAAGTGCTCAAACAGGTAAGATGATAGTAATCAGTGATAAAAATCAGATCTGAGCCTTCCAGGACATTGGGATTGTGTACTCTGCTTTGACAGGATAAGCAGACACATGGGTTTACACCTTCATCAGTTTTTTTTTTTAAGTATACACAAATATGTTATTGTAAGGGAAGCTTATGTAAAAAAAAAAAAACAATGAATATCAATTGCTGAAGACTAAAATGAAATCATCTTAAAGCAAAAATCTTAGAGAAGCTAAATAGGCCAGCTCAACTTATAGAAACCCAAAATACTCATAACTAGACCAATAAAGAACATCATGTTAAGTGGAGAAAATGCTGAAGTTATTAAGGATTTTATTTTACTTGGATCCACAATCAATGCCCATCGAAGCAGCAGTCACAAAATCAGATGACATGTTGCATTAGGCAAATCTACTACAGAAGATCTCTTTAAAGTGTTGAAAAATAAAGATGTCACTTTGAGGACTACAGTGTACTTGATTCAAGCCAAGATATTTTCAGGTGACTTAGATGCATGCAAAAACTGCTTGATGAATAAGGAAGACAAAGGAAGGATTAACGCATCTGAATTATGCTGACGGTGAAGAAAGTTGACTATAACATGGACTGTCAGAAGAATGAACAGATCTGTGTTGGAAGAAGTGCAGCTACAGCACTCCTTGGAAGCGAGGAAGGCACATCATTATCTCATGTGCTTTGGATACATTATTAAGAGGGTCCATACCTGTTTAAAGACATCATGCTTGACCAGATAAACAGGCAGTGAAAAAGAAGAAAACCTTCAATGAGATGGATTAAGACAGTGGCTGCAACAATGTTCTCAAACACAGCAATGATTGTGAGGGTGGTGCAGAACCAGGGCTGTCTCATTCTATTGTACACAGGGTCGCAGTGAGTCAGAACTGACTTGATGGCACCTAAGAACAACAAAAAGTAAACCAAAGAAAACCCAACACAAGCTAGTGGTTTTGAGTTCTGGTTATACTGGCATCATCTTTGTTACTGCAAGTATCTATTAACTCCTCCTTTATTGCCCTTTTCTGTGGTTGAATAATACCCATCCTCCCTATTTTGTTCTTTTTAATCCTACTTCCTCTTCAGTAATTCCAATATCTCGGCATTCTTTATGCCTTCCCTTGTTAAAGCAAGCTCAAAGGACAATTGTTCCCCTGAGTTCCTATAATCTTACTGTTTATGTCATTTTAGCTTTCAAGATAGATTTGACAATGTAGATGTAACAGGCCTCTTGCTTTCATAGCTCTTAGAAGAGGTAGTTTTCTCTTTCAAGAAGGAATTCCTTTTTGGATTACCTGAAGGAATGCTTACATTTAGATAGCGCCATTCAAAATTTATAACACTTAATAAGGAAATAAATGATTCATTGTGTAACTGCTTTTTCATTGTTTTGTGGAAAATGTTAAATAACATAAAAATAACATTAAAAATTTGAAGATTCTATAGTAGACACACACATCTACCACTTAGATTCATAATTATTAACATTTGTCTGCTTTTTTTCTCTCTCTCAAGTAAAAAAATTCTTCAAGTGCATTTTGTATGTCCTAGTATTCTACCAATAAATCCTTCAACATTCTTTCCCTAAATATTATCAGAAATATCTACAATACCGCAGTTACCTCACAAAATTAACAATTTTCTTATATGGTCAGCTACTCAGTCTATTTGGCTTTGGCTTGGCACTCAGTCTATATGAAAATTTCTGATTGTCTCAAAAATGTTTTCATGATTTTTGTTTTTCCAGTCAAGAGACACATCATCAATCATATTATTAAACTATATTTGTGTTACATATATATTTAAGCCATATTACAAAATTTCTTATGATATATTACATATTCAAAAAGCCCGCCCACAAACCTTTCCCTGTGTCCCCTTGCTAAAAGTAGTCTTGAGTCTGAGAAAATCATTTCATGTGTTTCTGTACTAGCAGTCAACCATAGGTAACGTTTCATGATAAATTACAAGCTCCATGTTATAAATACTAGGAGTTGGGAATCACTGCTCCACTGGATAAAAGCCAATATTAGGTATCTACAATTTTTCTTTTAATCATCCCTCAAGAAACACTTCATACCTTGCATGACCAATTGCACTCTACTTACAGTAACATAGACGCACGTTAGCTTTCCTTCAAGAAGAGCAAAAGGTATCTGAGTGAACAGGTGCGATACTGAGTAAGTGGAATTCAAGTTCTGTTGGAGTTGGACCTTGAAAACTGGGTAAAATTTTAGTAGATGAAGACATAAGTAAAGTTTGAAGGGAGGTGTCAATTTGGGTAGAAAAGGAACTTTGTGATTAAGGGGGTAGATTAAGAAAAAAGTGTAAGTGTTAACTGAGGTTTGGTAAACAGATATATTTAAACAGTTTCGGCTTCATCTAGTTGTGATCTTAAGCCAGAGAAGTAGGTCGAATGTTAATGTAAGGAATTTAGACTTTATTCAGTGAGTGCTGGATAGTTATTAGATGTTTGTAGGCAGGCCTGTAAACATTTGGTCAGTTTCTCAGGTAGCTGTATTTAGATGGAGAACAGCGGAGAGAGGGTTACTCATGAAGAAACTCCGGCGAAGACAATCCAAAAAGAAGACAGCATAGATCCTTGCAATGCCTGGGGAAAGATGCCTGGTGTCTTCCTCTTCTGTGAAATTCTTTGCTTTAAAACTATGTATTATACAGAAATTTTACAATAGTTTAGAGCTCAGTTTATAAGTAACAAATTTAGTAACATATTTTGCTTCAAGAGGGATTTTGCCTTTGACCACTCCTTGATTAGACCTGAACCAAAGACAGAACAGGATATGAATAAATTATTTCTGTAAGAGCAGAAATACAGAACCTGTTGCAATCAAGTAAATTTCAATTCACAGAAACCTGTGAGGCCCTAGAAGAAGATGTGGTTACTAGAATCCTAGAATTTGCAATTGCAAATAATACAACGTGAAATTAGGCTAAAAATAAAACCATTAACAAATAAGTATTGCATACATGTGTTCCCAAGCCTACATGGGTAAAGATTTCTCACTTTACTGTCAAGCATTTGAATTTCTCTGAGTGAGGCCAGACATTTTTATAGCATTTTCTGTTTAACTTTGGGTATCTGAAGTGGCATACAACACAAAAGTGTGGACTTTCCGCTATAAATTTTCTTCTGCAAAATGAAAGATGCAAAATAATGATCATCAACCCCCTACACCCTAAACCCATCTCTGATTTTCAGTTTTCTTCTTTGCTTAAAAAGAACAACAACAACAACAAAAATGCATTCTGGAAACACACTAGGAGTCAATGACAAAGTAGTAAAAAATGCTGGCACTTTGAAATTCTTTGCAGAAAATGAATCCAACGTTTAGTGTTCTGAGCCAGTTCTAGCATCAAACTTGGAATGGACAAGAAACCCTCTGGAAGTCTCATTTT
Organism: Heterohyrax brucei; assembly: GCA_028571685.1. Taxonomy (NCBI): domain Eukaryota; kingdom Metazoa; phylum Chordata; class Mammalia; order Hyracoidea; family Procaviidae; genus Heterohyrax; species Heterohyrax brucei. Next base: position 48,373,578 of record CM053152.1, read on the forward strand.
ACCTGCAAGAAACTTTGAGATGAAATAGGCACATAGTTATGAAAGAAGTTACCATACCAGAGCTAGTGCTGTGCCATAACTTGTTAACTTTGTCTCAGAGACACAAAATGGCAAGACCATATCATCACATGGGATACCTACCCATTGCTATCAAGTTGAGTCCAACTCATTGTAAATGCCCCATATAGTTTCCAAGAAGTGCCTGGTGGATTCACACTGCCAACCTTTTGGTCAGCAGTCGTGACACTTAACCGCTATACCACCAGGGTTTCTCCATGTGGAACAGAGTATAAATAATATTTGCTGAATTGTCTGGAAGAATTGTTTTCAGATTTGATTCTTGAAGGTGAGAACTGGACTGCAGAGTTGGAGATTAGTGTTCATGATGAAAGTTCATCATACTTATTTCATCTATATGCTGAACAAATAATCCAAAAAGCTGAACTATATTTATAGAAACATGACATCAGGATTAGAAGAAGACTCATCAACTGTCTGCCATATGCACATAACACAACATTGTTCAAGGGGGCTTGAGGCACTTTCTGGTGAAGATCAAAGATCACAGCCTTCTGGATGAATTACACCTCAACAAAAAGAAAAAAGTCCACATAACTGGACCCAAAACCGGTACCAAGATTGACAGAGAAAAGACTGAAGTTCTCAAAGATTTCATTTTGCTTGAATCCACAATCAATGCCCAAGGCAGCAGAAATCAAAAGATGCACTGTAATGGGCAAATCTGTTGCAGAAGATCTCTTTCAAGTGCTAAAAACAGGGAGTTACTTTAAGGACTGAAATGTACCTGATCCAAGCACAGTATTGTCAATTATATCAATTGAATGTGAAATGGACGATGAATAAGAAAGAAGAAGAATTGATGCCTTTGAATTAAGTGGTATTGGTGATGAATATTGACTATACCATAGACTGCCGGAAGAAGAAATAAATCTGTCTTGGAAGGAATACAGCCAGAAGGCTCACTGAAAGTGAGGCTGGAGAGATTTTGCCCTTCATACTCAGACATGTTTATCAGGAGGAACTTGTCCCTGGAGAAGAAAAACATGCTTGGTAAAGTAGAGGTTGAGTGAAAAAGATGAAGACTCTCAATAAAATGTTTAATATAATGGTTGCAACAATGAGTTCAAGGATAACAAGATTGTGAGTGTGGTACAGGATCAGGCAGTGTTTAGTTTTGTTGTACATAGGGTTGCCATGAGTCAGTACTAACTCGAGGGCACCTAACCAGAACAACAAAAAGAAGGCAAGTGCATACCCAGAGCCGTTTACATGAATAAACTGACCAAAAAGCAAACCAGCAAGTTGACAGAAACCAACTAGTACTAGCCTTCATTGTGAAGTCAGAACATAAATAGTGCTAAATTTGACATCAGCATGAGAAGAAATGCAAACAAACATAAACAAATTATTAAAGCCTTCCCTGCAACCTGAGAGCTCAGTACAAACGTTTTCTAAGAACTGGGGACTACGAGGTGGCAACACAACTGCTAACTTACCTAATGAAGAAGAAAAACGATAGCCAGCCATGTTTGGTGGAAACATCAGGATGAAAAATACAATTTCTCCCATTAGATTCAAGAGAGTTGTGAACATCTTTGACCTAAAAGAGATCAGATAAAGTGGTGGCACTATCAGGTGCTATAGAAAACCAAATCTTTCAGTCTGGAAAATGTGTTAAAGCTACCTTGTTATTGTCATTGTTGGGTGCATCAGTTCAGTCTGACTCACAGCAACCCTTTGTACAATGGAAGGAAACACTGCCAAACAACTGTTTTTATGAATGAGCCTATCCTCACAGCCACTGTTATGGAGGATTTTCCTTTTTGTCATTGACCCCTACTTTAGCAAGCATGCTGTCCTTCTCCAAGGACTGTTCCCACCTGAAAACATGCCTGAAGTATAAGAGACATAGTCTCTCCATTCATGCTTTTAAGGAGTATTCTGGCTCTACCTTTTCCAAGACAGATTTGTTCATTCTTTTAGCAATCCAAGGTATAGGTAGTATTCAAAGCCAACTCTATAATCCAAAGACATCAATTCTTCTTTGGTCTTCCTTGTTCACTGTCCAGCATTCACATGCATACAGCATGACTGAAAAAACCGTGGCCTGGATTAGGTACACCTTAGTCTTCAAAGTGACATATTGGTTTTATAACTCTTGGAAGAGATCTTTTGCAGCAGATTTGCCCAACTCAATATGTCCTTTTATTTCTTGACTGCTGCTTCCACGGGTGTTGATGGTAGATATAAGTAAAAAGAAATCGTTGACAACTTCTATCCTTTCTCAGTTGACCATGATGTTGTTTTCTGGTCCAGTTGTGAGGAATTTTATATTCTTTAGGTTGAGGTCTAATCCATATGATCTTTGATCTTCATCAGAAAGTGCTTCACGTCCTTTTAACTTTCAGCCAGCAAGGTTGTGCCACTCGCATACTGCAGGTTGTTAAGGAGTTTTATTCTAATCCTGATGTCCTGGTCTTCTTTATACAGTTCAGTTTCTTGGATTATTTGCTCAGAATACCAATTGGATAAGTACAGTGAAAGAAAACGATCCTAACAGACACCTTTCCTACCTTTAAACCATGTGACTCCACTTGTTCTGTTTGAATGACTGCCTTTTTCCTTATGTACAGACTCCTCAAGAGCATAAGTGTTCTGGAATTCTCACTCCTTGGAATGTTACCCACAATTTGTTATGGTTCACGCAGTCAAATGTCTTTGCACAGCCAATAAAACAGACAAACTCCTTTCCGGTATTGTCTCTTTTCAGCCATTGTCTATCTGACATCAACAATGATATCCCTGGTTCCATGTCTTCTTATGATTCTGTTCTGAATTTCTGGCAGTTTCCTGTTGATGCATTGCTGCAACTGCTTTTGAAGGATCTTCAGCAACAATTTATTTGTATGTGATAGTAACTATATTGTTCATTAATTTCTATATTTGGATGGATCATCTTCTTTGGAATATGCCTCAACATGGATCTCTTCAAGCTAGTTGGCCAGATAGCTGTCTTCCAAGTGTCCTGGCATAAATACGTAAACATTTAAAGTTCTGCATCTGTTTGTTGCAACATCTCAGTTGGTATTCCATCAATTCCTGGAATCTTGTTTTTTGCCAGTGCCTTTAGTGCAGCTTGGACCAAGGATTCCTCTTCATATGTTACAGCCTGAAATGGTTGAACCTTGATCTATCCTTTTTGGCACACTGAATCTGTGTATTCCTTTCCTCTGTTTTTAATGCTTCCTTGTTTATTTAATATTTTGCCAATAGAATCCTTCAGTATTGCAACTCAAGGCTTGAATTTTTTTTATAAATGCTATCAGCTTGTGAAATGCCAATGGTGCTCTTCCCCTTTGGTTTTCGATCTCTAGCTTTTTGCACATGTCGTAACATTTTACTTTGTTTTCTAGAGCTACCCTTCAAACTTTCCTATTCAGCTCTTCTACTTCATTCCTTCCTTTTGCTTTAGCTACTCCACTTTCAAGAGCAAGTCTCAGCGTCTCTTCTAACATTCATTTTGATCTTTTCTTTCTTTCCTGTACCTTTAAATGCCTCTTGTTTTCTTCATGCATGATATCCTTCACCTCATTCCACAACTTGTCTGATCTTTGCTCATCAGTGTTCAATGTGACAAACCTATTCTTGAAATGGTCTCTAAGTTCAGGTGGGATGTGTATACTCAAGTTGGTACTTTGGCTGTCATGGACTTGTTCTAATTTTCTTTATCTTCAGCTGGAACTTGCGTATGAGCAGTTGATGATAGTCTGGTCAACAGTCAGACCCTGGCCTTTCTCTCATTGATGATACTGAAATTTTCCATAATCTCTTTCCACGGATTTGATTCCTAAGTATTCCATATAGTGAGGTCTTCATGTGTAGTTGCTGCTTATGTTGTTGAAAAAGGTATTTGCAATGAAGAAGACATTGGTCTACCAAATTTATCTCATGTGATCTCTGGCTTTGTTCCTATCACCAAGACCATATTTTCCAGCTTTCACATTCTAGTTAGTAATTATCAATGTATACTGATTTCATGTTGGAACAATTTCAGACTGCAGAAGTTGGCAAAAGTCTTCAATTTTTTCATCTTAGTGGTAGTGTATAAATTTGAATAGTAGTTGTACTAACTAGTCTTCTTTGTAGGTATATGGATATTATCCTGTCATTGACAGTGCTCTACTTTAGAGTAGATCTTGAAATGTTCTTTTTAACAATGAACGCAAAGCCATTCCTCTTCAAGTTGTCATTCCTATCATAGTAGACCATATGACTGTCCAATTCAAAATGACCAATTCCAACCTATTTCAATTCACTAATGCTTATTATATTGATGTTTATGCATTCTATTTCATTTTTTAGTGATTTCCAATTTTCCTAGATTCTTATTTACTACAACCCATGTTCTGATTACTAATGAATGTTTGCAGCTGTTTCTTCTCATTTTGAGTCAGATACATCAGCAAATGAAGGTCCTGAAAGGTTGACTTCATCCACTTCATTAAGATCAACTCTGCTTTGAGACAGCCTCTCTCCCCTAGTCATTTTTGAAAGACTTCTAACCTGAGGAGGTCATCCTGTGGAGCTGTATCAGACAATTTTGCTACTATTCATAAGGTTTGCACTAATTCTTTTTTTTTTCCTCTTACTTTAATTGTGCTTTAGGTGAAAGTTTAGAGCTCAAGTTAATTTTTCATACAAAAATTTATACACATGTGATTATGTGACACTAATTGTAATCTCTATTATGTGACACCACAACTCCCCTTTCCACTATGGGTTTCCTGGTCTATTCAACCAGCTCCTGTCCCTTTCTGCCTTCTCATCCTGCCTGCTCACTGAATCTTGCATATCTGCTCATGCTAGAAGGCACATCGTGAGTATTCTTTTATAGTTCAGTCTAATCTTTGTCTGAAGGGTTGACTTAGGGAATGGTTTTAGTTCTGGGTTAACAGAATGTCTAGGAGCCATGTCTTTGAGGTTACCTCCAGTCTCATTCAGACCATTACATCTGATCTTTTTATGTGGATCTGAGATCTGTGCTATATTTCTCCTCTGCTCCATCAGGAATTTTCTGTTGTGTTTCATGTCGAGTCAGTCATTGGTAGTAGCTGGGTACTATCTAGTTTCTCTGGTCTCAGGCTGATGGAGTTCACTGGCTAATTCTTTCAGAAGTAAACTGAGATATTGGGCACATAATACTCATTCTTCTGGATGCTGATTTTGTTTGCTTTTGTTTAACAAAACATGCATTTTCTATGAACAGTTGCTCAGTGATTTATTTATCTGGTGACAGCATATGATGTAATGGTAATTTTATGGACCCCAATAAAGAATCCATGCTTTAGCATGAGAGAACTATGATTCACTAAATACATACAAAAGTTACTTATTTACTGAAATCCATTAAGTTTACACATGATAATGCCATTCAGAGTATGACTCTCACTCACACAGTCTCTCTTGTTTAATTTCTTATTTCCTACTCCATAACAGATCAAGACTCAGTCAAGCCAAGTGCTGTTGAGTCAGATCCGATCAAGATCAGTGAACTGAAAAATAGAATGATGTATTATCAAAAAAGTCACAGGTCAGGGTAGGCAGTGTTATACATATTAATAACTCTCATGGACATCACATCACTAGAGCTTAACTTGTAAATATGTTCTCTTTAACTTTTTTTTTTTTTTTAACATATGATACCAGTCATTTATTTTAGGGGTATAATTCAATGAGTTTTGGCAAATGTATAAATCTGTGTAACCACGCAACCGTGATCAGGATGATGAACATTTCCATCAACAGCAACAATAATAACAAAAAACCAATGCTGTTGAGTAGATTCTGACTCATAGTGACTCTGTAGTATGGAGTAGAATTGCTCTATAGAGTTTCGAAGGAATGCCTGGTAAATTGGAACTGCTGACCTCTTGGTTAGCAGAAGTATCACTTAACCACTATAGAATCAGGGCTTCTGTTTCCATCAAAGGCATGCATTAATCTGTTCCCTGTTACTACAGTTCGTTTCGTCTGCTCTTGAGCTTTGTGTGAATGACATCATGCACGTTTTCCTTTTGTTCTTTCTTTCAACCTGTTATGCTTAAGAGTCATCCACATTGTTGTAGAACCAGTAGTTTATTCCCTTTTTTTTTAGATTATAGAGTAATAAAGTCGACTGTAAAAGTATAGCAAAATATGCTGACTCATTCTCTATTTAACAGGTATTTTACTTATTTCCCATTTTTGCTGTCTCTGTGTAAAATTGCTATACAAATTTCTGTGCCAGATCTGCCTTTGGATGAATATAAATTTTCACGTCTCTTGGTCGGATCCGACTCGGTGGCACTTGGCTTGGCTTGGATTAATATTTAGAAATGGAATATTTAGTTATGGAGTAGGTGTATATCTAATGTTATAAGAATTTATGATTTTTTTCAAACTGGTCATCCATATTTACTTTTCAATTTTAGACATTCTGGTAAGATGTGGTTTTGATAGGCATTTTCCTGATGACTAATGACATTATTACTTTTTTAATGTACTTATTGACCATTTATATAGCTTCTGTTGTGAACTAAGTCTTTTGCCATTTTGCAAATTCACTTCTTTCGAATTTTTGTTGTTACAATCTATGTTTTTATTTATTCATTTTAAATTCTGCACACTCTCTAATCTTGTAGATTAAGTCCAACCTCATTAACGTAACTGCCATTAATCCCCTCTTACTAACATCATTATGGAATGATTTACAACATGCAGGAAAATCACATCAGGTGATAAATGATGGCCAGTCACAGAATACTGGGAATTATGGCCTAGTCAAATTAATACACAATTGGAGGTACACATTTCAATCTAAAATAGGTTTTAAGGCTATACATTTCCCTATTAATATGTGTAAAGCCCTATCTTCCTTAATGAAGTAAATGAAACATTCATATCAATTTATAAGAATATCAGTTACAAAGGAATAAAACTTCATCAAGAGAAGCAACTATTATACAATGAAATCCTTGTTACTTGTCTCTTTAATCTTGTAATAATTTCTTTTGATGAACATAAAGAGAGGACCAAACAGAGAGATGTGGGGACCTCATTCCACTAAGAAAGCAGTGCACAGCAGAGCAGAACACATCCTTTGAATTCCAGCGTTCCTGTGCTGAGAAGTTTCTAGACCACAGGAACATTGAGGACAAGGAGCATTCTCCAGGACTAACGAAGAGAGAATAGTTTGGAGCCTGGATCCTGATGGATTTCTAGCCTCTTAGACTGGGAGGAAAACCCTGGTGTCAAAGTGGCTAAATCCTACAGTTGCTAACCAAAAGGTTGGCAGTCCAAATCCACTAGATGTTCCTGGAGACTCTGAGGGGCAGTTCTACTCTGTCCTTTATGATCACTATGAGTCAACATTTACTCAACAGCAGTGGGTTTGTTTGTTTGCTTCTTGGTTTAGACTGTGAGATCGTAAATTTCCCTTTGTTAAAGCCATCTACTTGTGGTATGTCTGTTAGAGCATTGCTAGGTAATTAAGTTAAAACCATATCCTAAAAATGTTGTAAAATAATGAACTAAACCTGTATCACAAGAAGTTAGAAAGAGCAAATGAACTGAAAAAAATTTGAACAAAGTATGTAATAAAAATAATGGGAGATAAAAGAAATAGATATCCATAAAAATCCACTGTCATCAACTCTTATAGGTTAGAGTAAAACTGTCTCATAGAATTTTCAAGGAGGACCTGACAGATTTGAACTGATGAACTTTGATTAGCAGAAGTAGTATTCAACCACTGTGCCACCAGGGTTTCCATGAAGTAGAAAGCAAAGTGATAGAACTAAGAAAGCAAATTTTTTGTCTGTATAAAGACGAGCCCACTATGAGTCAGAATCAACTTGATGGCAATGAGTAAAGACAACATCAACAAACATATAGTCGGTTCGTTAAGAAAAAAAGAGTGAAGCCCTGAAAACAGCTACCAGGACTAAAAAAGAGTATGCCACAGGTTGTCATCTATTTAAACATAATTAGGAGAGACTGTGAAAAATATCTATGTCAAAATTTTTAGAAATCTAAAGTATATAAATTTCTAGAAAACTAAGACTAGTTTAATAAACAATAGTCCTATGAATAAGTCTATGGCCATTGAAACAACTGGCTCAGTAGTTAAAAAAAAACTTTTCCACAAAGAAAATTGTTTCCTGATGACTTCACAAGTAGGTTCCAACAGCCAAGCCAAAGCCAAGTGCTGTCGATTCGGATCCGACAAGTATTTAATAAATTATCTTAACCTAATGCAGAGTCTTTGAAATACAGAAAAAATGAGACACTTCTCAATCAATAGGCAGGTATTCAGGAGAAAAGACTTGGCCATCTGCTCCTGTAAATATTTCAGCTTAAGAAACCCTACAAGACATTTCTACTCTGTCGTCATGAGATAGAATATGAAGTCATCATGAGATGGAATTGACTTGATGACACACAACCACAACAAACATAACCTTGATACCCAAACTGAAGAAGACGAAAACAGAAAAGGAAAGTAATAACAAATTCCATGAATGGAGATGCAAAAACTCTAGGCTCACCTAGCAAACTGAGTATGATAAAACAAGGTAAGACTGTACTTGTCATCACCAACTTGGGAGGTGATTTAATATTAGATACACGTTGTTATTCACTATTTTACCAGGTTATGGGAGAGAAATGAAATGGCTACCTCAATAAGATGAACAAAAAGTATTTCTACATTCAGGCACGTTTAAAATTTCTAGAAAAACAGAACTACAAAGGAAGAATGGAACTAACCTAATCTGATTGGTAGAACATCTTTTAAAAAGTCAGCTCCGTGGTTCCTGGTGAAATTTGGAAGGATTCTCCCTTAAGGATGGATTTAAAATATATATATATATATATATATATATATATATGTATTTCTGTCTATCAAGTCTAAAGTCTAAAGCTGTTGTAGCCAGCACATTATGGCAATAAATGAATAGACCTATAAATAGCCAGATAGATAGGTAGACAGAAAGGTACATATTATAAAAATTGGAATGAAAGAAAGAAATGTCATTACTCACAAATATTTACGGATAATATGATCTAGAAAAAAGAAGCCCTACTGGCACAGTGGTTAAATGCCAGCCTGCTAACCAAAAGGTAGGTGGATTGAACCCATTAGCTGCTCTGCATAAGAAATGTGTCATTCTGCTTCTGCAAGAATTTACAGCCTTGGAAACCATATGGGGTAATTCTACTCGGTTCTACAGGATCACTATGAGTCAAAATCAGCCAGATGACAACAGGTGTGCAATGGGTATATGATATAGAAAATTCAAACAAATTTATTAATTTTAATATGATGCTATGGCAAGGTTGCTGGATATAAACTAAGTATACAAAAATCAACTTATTTCTAAATGATAATGAAGTATTTAGGAAAAATAAAATTAAATGTTATACATACATATGCTTTTTAATAGCTTCAAAGAATTTTCAATTATCTAGGAATGAATCTAACAGAATATGTTGAAATCAGTTAGGGAGAACATGATAAAATACAGTTTTGCAAAAAGGTAACAAAAACTTAAACAGAGAAATGTAATATAGCCATGAATTGAAAGACTAATGCTGTCTAGACACCATTATTCCCAAATTTAATCAACCCTCAGTTAAAGGTTCTAACATTCCTTTTTCATTTTTGGAATTTAAAATAGTGATTTTAAAATTCACGTGAAAACGGAAGGAACCAAGACATACTGTAAATAGAACAATATGGGAAGATCTGCTCAACTGGATATAAACACATATCAATGCATATTATTAATGTGCAGAGTGTTGTGGATTGTAAATCCATATGTATGTACTGTGAATCCTAAACCCTGACACTTGTGGATACAGTCCTATTGGGAACAGGATTTTCTTTGAAAGTTAGTGTTATGTTAATGAGGCCATGTTAGTACAGGATGTTAAGCTAGTCACTTTTGAGATTAAAAACAATAAACATGAAAAGCAGATTAGGCACAAAGAAGAAAGTACAAATGGGAAATACTGTACAAATGGGAAATGCTGATGCCATGTGGTGATCACCAATGAACAAAGGAAGAGATGCTGCAGAATTTCCCCTCACTCTCCTCAGAATGGACAGAGTATGTTTAAAACCGGTAACCTGAAATCAGAGTTCTAACTTTCTAAAGTGGGAAAAAATATATCTCTGTTCTTTGCAGTCACCCATTTTTTGTATTTATATTATACCAGCACTAAAAATATAAGACATATGGTGACTAAGACAGTATTGTATTGATGTAGGAACAAACAAGAGGCCCCAGAGAAGACATTTGAGCATATCTTCTTTTGATTTTTGATGAAGTGCTGTGGTAGAGAAAAGGAGAAAAAAATGTTCGATAAATGTTGCTAAGAAAATTGAATATTCATATAAAAAGCAATACAAAAATTGTACTTGTATCTCACAACAATAATAAAAAAAATGGATTATACATAAATCTAAACATGGAAGATGAAACAATGAAGCTTTTAGAATATAACAGAATATCATCATTACCTTAGGTTTGAAATTTCTTAAATGAGAGAAAAAAAAACTAAATATACAAAATTTATTAATAAATTTGACTACACTAAAGTTAAGAATTGCAACTTATATTACCCACCCATCTTATATTAAGAGAGTGAAATGTCAGATCATACAAGAGAATATTTGTAATAAATATAATTTACAAATGGCTCAACCAAGATACAGGAAGGAAATTCACATATCAATAAAAAAGAGATAAAACCAACAGAAAAAAGGCTTGAACTGTCTCTCAATAAAAGAAACCATGTGGCTGATCAAAAATATGTATATACCTCTGTTCCAATTTAATTGGGAAAGTGAAATATAATCACAATAAAATATCATTTTGTGCATTAAAAAATCCTATATAAGCAGAATTAAATAGTAGTATTCATCTTAAAAGAAATACAAAATTTTGAGTTGAGTATGTTGTAATAGGAAACTCATTTACTACTACTGTGAGGGAAAATTTCTCTAACTTGCTCGTCAGTATGTAGACTGCGATCCACCAACTCTACCTACCTATCTATCTTTCTTTTTAGAATTACATGTGTGTATGTGTACCACAGCATTTAAAAAATAATATTCACAGAAACAGTGTCTCTTATGACTGAACTTGAAAATAATCAAAATTTTTTCTAGTCGTATTAGAGGTAATGTTGCATTCATACAATCGGAAACTACACAACAATGAAAAAGAATAAAGTATACCACAACATGAGTGAATTAAAAAAAATGAGCAAGATAAATAAAACAAGCTAGATGCGTGGAATACTTAATCTTTGATAACTTTTGTAAAATGTCAAATATATGGACAAACTATACCATTTTTGTTTCATTTAAGGTACTTCTATATGGTAAAAAAGAAAAACAAGAAAGCAATTATTACAAAATCAAGGTAGTTATTTCTTTCAGGAACTTGAATGATATTGTCTTAAATCGTGGCATAGTGTGGTGGGGAAAGTGCCTTCTTATAAGGGACTATGCTGATATTTTATTAAGCTGTACATTTATGTTTGCATTTATGCACATTTTATGTCACTAGAAATATAAATTAATAAAAATACACAAAACATATGCTATGTTGAAGTTAGATAGTCTCATATGAAACAATTATCTGGAAAAGACTACATCTTTCTTTTCTAGAGGCGTTTATCCCATAGCTTCTGCTTCCCTATCAACTTGAGAGGAACGAGCTGCCTCTCTTTCATTTGGGGGTATGCTATATATTCTTGTTGATGTTAGGGAAAGGGAGGGGTTTTTATCCTCTCTTTGGTTTTATATGAAAGTCATGTTGTTCATAAAGTAAGCAAGAGATTTGCAAACTGATCTCAGAAAGACAGGTCACATTCAGGCCCTCACTGCCTCAGTGGCCACTGTTTAATTAACAAAGCAGAGGCTCTAGCGAAGAAGCTTTTGAGCACCACTGCAGCTAATGGTTTGTTAGCATTTCATTTTAAAGGCCTGGGAATAGAGAGCTTAACCCAGGGAACAGCCCTTAGAAAACAAATTAGAAACCACCAAATGGTTAGACTCCTTAAAAATAGTTACATGTAAGCCAAAAAAAAAAAAAAAAAAGAAGCTAAAAGCCTTCATTTACTTTACTCTTAAAAGATAGGGCATCCTTTTGAACATTATGTTTTCTACTCTCTACTGTGATCATTCTTAATAATAAAGTCTTTCAAACAAATCAGTTTTGTTTCCAACCAAACCCCTTGCAATCATGTAAATTCTTATTGTTGGCCACCTGATGTGTTTCAAAGCAGAACAGCACTTTATAGTGTATATTTCCAAAAGCTGTAATCTTACAGAGGAAACCCTGGTGGTTTAGTGGTTAAGTGCTGCAACTACTAACCAAAAGGTTAGCCGTTCATATCCACCAGATGTTTCTTGGAGACTCTATGGAGAAGTTCTGTTCTGTCCTATAGGGTTGCTGTGAGTTGCAATCAACTCAACAGCAGTGGGTTTGATTTGGTTTTGGAAATCTTAGATAAGATCACCAAGCTGTTCTTCTCTGGCACTGTGGGGTACATTTGAACTGACAATCTTTTGTTTAGTAGTTGAGTACAAAGTTTCTGGGCTATCTAGGGACCTTCCAATTTTGGTAACACTAACTATTCATGAACCCAATAATAATAAATGCCTTAGTACGAATTCTAAAACATTTTTAAGATCTTTTTGATCCAAAAGCTTTTTATTTTGTCTGTATTTCAGTGTGTCCATCCCTTGCATTTTGGAGATTTTTGTAGGTTAAAAAAAAGCAAGAAAACAAAACTGAAAACAAATATCATGATTTTAATTGTGGAAGAGCCAGCAACTAAGAAACTTTTTTTCAATGGAGTGTAATAAAGCGCAAAAGAGGAAAACCTCCTAAAGATAATTTTGTTCCTTAGAGAAAAGCTTTTGTCCTAAGTGTGCAGGTACGTGTGTTGTCTAAGGATGAAGTGGCAACTCCTTAACAAAACATTTTGCTATTAAGTAAAAGGCAGGGCAGTGGTGTCACTAGAGCAATGTAGGGGAGAAGGCTGCACCAAGTGACAGTGTTGGAGGGGGTGACACACAAATGATGGTCTATAAAATTTTTGCAGTTTCAGCAGAAATTTATTATTTTTTATGAAAATATCCCTGTAGTTAGTTATGAAAACAAAACATATATATTTGTAAGCCCAGTTTACATATATCAGTACACCTGCACGGCTCAAACTATATGCTAATTTACTTTTTGAATCTTCTAATGCTCTCCAGTCACATGTATCATTATTACCCAATTCCAAGGATGTTTCTATTCACGTGGTTTCTTTTGCAGTTTCTGCAAGCAAGGACTACAAGCACATGCTGTTATTTCTATAGATGTTTTTGTAACTGCTGATTTCATCACATTTTCTGAAATTTTAGGACAACATTGTTGTAATTAGCATGGAGGGTGACACCAAACCTAATGATACCACCGGGGTGGGTGGTTTCCCCTGAAAAGACAATTTAAATTTCTACTTATTAAATACAAAAGGAAACTCAAGTGGCATAGTGGTTAAGTGCTCTGTCTGCTGACCAAAAGTTTAGCCATTCAAATGTGCCAGACACTCCCTGAAAACTATGGAGCAGGGTAGACCTGCTCTATGCTGCTCATACTCTGTCCTGTAGGGTCACTACAAGTTGGAATTGACTGGATGGCAGTAGGTTTGGCTTGCTTTAGTTTTCTTATTAAGCACAGCAGAAGGTATAAGCGTAGCGACTACATATACTTGAAAGTGTCTTTAGTGAATATGCCAGATCTAATTCTGTTCTCTCTCCCTTCTTTAATACACTGAGATGCAGAAAAATGGGCCACCACAAAATGACCATTTAGCAAGTCATCATGACAATTTAGTTTCTCAGACTGCATGTGGAATGGATAGGATCTGCATTAGAGTGGTTAGCGGAGCCAACAGTTTGTGTTTAAGAATTAATCTGTAAGTTGGTGATTTAAACTCAGCAACTGGCACTGTGGAAGAAAGATCTGATGATCTGACTCTAAAAAGGTCACAGCCAAGAAAACCCTGTAGAGCGGCTCTGCTCCATAACGCAGAGATTTGCCATGAGCTGTAATAAACTCAATGGCAATAGTTTTGGTACAATTTGACTTTTCAGCCATAAGGCTCTGGGCTTAGTACTTTTATAGTCCTTATATTTACCCTTTATAACATTCTTCGACTCGACGGCACTTGGCCGTGGCTGTTTAATGCTATTATTTGTCTCATTAGGCAAGGGCAACTTAAAAGAAATTTTCTTTTGTTACTTTAGCTTTCATACCTTGGCATGATGATTATAGCGATAATTGAAAGTGACCCCCAGAACACAGCGAAAGCTGCTTTGTCCCGTTGCCTTTCTCTGTGTGAGCATTCTCTCTTCAGTACATAACCACAGCTGCACACAGTGGATGTTCGATTGATTTGGTTGCATTTTTGTTAGCAGCCACCTAGCTGACAGAGAGTCATGGCAACCCCATGTACAGTAGGATCAGATCACTGTGATTTATAGGGTATTCAGTGACTAATTTTCAGAAGTAGACCACCAAGGCTTTCTTCCTAGTCCATCTTACAATGGAAGTTATGCTGCAACTAATTCACATCATAACAACATACAAGCCTCTGTCAGCAAAAGAATGTTGGTCATGCTTCAGGTGCATTGGCCGGGTCTCCAATCCAGTCTGCAGGACTGAAGGCAAGAATTCTATTATTGAACCATAGCAGCCTCCATGGTGGTATCAGATTCTTTTTTGATTCTAATCTATCTAAATAACTTTAAGTGCAAGCATTTTTTTAATTTGATTTGTGTTTTTGTTCAGTTCAGTTACAGCATTTTCACCTATTTGAACTTTAAGTAGTAGTGCCACTGGATTTGATAGTAGAATTTTCTGGAATACGATTACTTCTTTGGTGAATGATGCCACAAGACAAATTAAAACCCCAAAGCTGACAATTACAGGACACAAAGACAGGAAGAAAGAGTTAGTAATTCATCTTTGAGGTTGCTCAGAAATTTGTACTCAGTGGCTGGGTCAGAGGAAGCCATATTGTGGGGGAAAAGCCATCTCTAGGGCTCAGGGAAAAATGAGCTCGCCACCCCACTTGTAATCTGAGGTCTATGGTAGAATCCTGTATCACAGAAGATCATTCCAACAGTGGTAGGAGAACAACATAAAAAAAAGACACAGCAAGGGACGAATATTTACATATTTTAATGAAAACAAATTATCTCTCCTGAAAATAATTAATTGTGAAATTATTTAATTATGTGGCAGTAGTAAGAGGGAAATGGTGCTTGAAGTTTTTCAGTAAATTCCAGTGTTAAGTAAACAATTATTGGAATCCAGATTTTTTATTAAGTAATTTTTTACTGAAATTTCAGGATGTCAAGCCATCTTTTCTTCTTGCTAGTGCTCTACTAAAATGCAGCAATTATGCAATTAGAAAGAAATTGCTTTCGTGGATTTCTTTCAAATTTGAAACAGGCATATGGAAAACGATAGAGAGTGGAGATACAATAGGATTCCTGAGAATTACAAGCTTACCTTTGAAATATTTATTCAAGCAAAACTCCCATTGATTGCCATGTCAATTTCTCAGCATGCCTGTAGAAAAATAAACTTAGAAATATAGAATCTAATATTTGGAAGGAAACCTACAGATTATCTAATCTAGCTTCTTACATAATGCAGAAAATTTTCCCACTGTAATGACATTAGAAAGTCACTCAGTTTTCACTAACATAAAATACTTGCCTCGGAATTCACCACCTTGCTGCGGTTGTGGAAAAGCTCTACTGTTTACGCTGTCCTTATAATTTCCATCCATCAGACTCAATTTTGCTTGCTAGCAGCACACGTTTTGCTTCATCTCTCTCCCAAATTCTGTTGCAGTTGTTAGATGCTGTGGAGTCAGCTCTGACTTGGCAATTTAAGAGAGCAGAGACGTTGCCTCGCCCTGTTCCATCCTCACGTTTTTTGCTAAGTTGGAGCCCATTGCTGCACCCACTGTTTCAGTCTATCATTGGGCATCTCTATCTTTTTGGCTGATCCTCTCTTTCCTTTTTTCTTTCTTTCTGTTGTTTTCTAGTCACTCATTTTCTGCTTTACTTACAATGATGTTCTTCTCCAGGATTGGTCCCTCCTGGCAACGTGTCCAAAATTAAGTGAGATGAGGTGACCATCCTTCCTTCTAAGCAGCATTCTGGCTGCACTTTCTCCAATGATGATTTGTTCATTTCTCTGGTAGTCCATAGTGTATTCAATATTTTTAGGCTAACACCACCACGTAAAATGTGGCCAATCTCCTTCCTCTGTTAGTCCCTCAAATATAGGCATGTTAGTTATTCTTGTCCTTGACTGTCTTCTCTGATTCCAGCTAAACATTCTCAATACTCTTTTGTTTTCTTTTCTTTTTATTGTGATTGAGTGAAAGTTTATAACACAACTCAAATTTGCATGTCCTCTTATCTGCAGCTCCCTCTGCTCTCCTTGCCCAATGGCAGCACGCTCCTCCTTTCCATTCTGTCCAGGTCATATCTTTTTAACAATCTTTCCACTGCTCTTAAAAATCCCCACATGTAGCATGATTAACCTTCCAGTCACTGTTTTGGATATTTTTGTTTGCAAGAGCTTCAGTATACAAACATCTCCCATGAAGTCTAGTTTCTCAAACTTGACAATATGAGACGGAGAATGGAGTAGAACCATCATTTCAGGGGCTGTGTTTGCCAGTTACTAAAAATGTAAGTTTTTTCTTTCCTGTGCTCTTAAAATACATTTAAGAGGCAGCAAAGCATACTGATTAACCACATGGATGCCCCAGCCAGCCTACTCAAGACTTTGTACCAGATATGTGACTACAGATGAATTATTTGACTTCTCTGTCTCAGTTCTCACATCAGTAAAATGAGGGTAATTAGGGTTGTTGTAAGATTAAATAAGCTAATAGTTTTAAAATGCTTAGAATACTGCTTGCTACACAGTATTTCCTAGTGCTGCCGTAACTACAAATTTCATGGTTAAAACCAAGAAAAATTTATCTTCTCAAAGTTCTGGTGGCTACAAGTCCTAAATCAAGCTGTCAGAAGAGTTGTGCCTTCTCAAGTAGCTTTGTGGGAGATTAGGTGGTTTGCTTCTTCCAGCTATATGTAGTACTTGACTGTGGCTGCATCACTGCAATCTCTGAATCTACCTTCACATAGCATTCTCCTCTTTTGTGTATCTTTTTCAAGAGTATCTGCTATTGGATTAAGGGCCTACTCAGATAATCCGGGATAATGTATTTGTCTCAAGATTCTTAATTACATCTGGAAAGACCCTTTTTCCAAATAAGGTAACATTTACAAGTTCCAAGAAATAAGATGTGGGTATATCTTTTGGGGTTCACCATTCAACCCAGTACAAGGCCCCAAAGCATAAATAACTGTTAATCCTCGTCCACCTTTTTTTTCTCTATGATCCAAGAAGGGTAGCTTGTGCAGAAAACAAAATAGAAAGTTCAGATAATAGAGATGAGGACTCCTGAATCCACAGTGTACATGATGAGTGAAAGGGACATGTTTTCTCCTGAAGAAGGAATTCATAGGTGACTGTCATGGATTGAATTGTGTCCCCCCAAAAATGTATGTGTTGATTTGACTTGGTTTAGTGTTCCAGTATGGTGCCCTTCCTCCCATGTGTTGTGAATCCTGCCTCTGTGATATTGATGACGGAAAATGGTTAACAGTTGTGTAAGTGAGGCAGGACTCAAGCTTGTGGAATGTAAGGGAGAGAAGTGAGCTGAGGAAGTTGGGAACCTCATACTACCCAGAGAGAGAAGCACCGAGAGCAGAGCATGTCCTTTGGACCTGAGGTTCCTGTGCCAAGATGCTCTCACTGATGTGGACTCAGCCTACTGGACTGTGACGATTTCTCATTCTGAATGGACTTACAATTTATGAATGGATTTGTGGCTTACCGGACTATGTCAATAAAGCTTCTCCTCATGAAACCTTCCACTCATGGTATTTTCCATTAGAGCAGTACCAGGTGACTAGGACAGTTACTCAAACTGCCAAGTACTTGACTAGAAGTCAAAATGTTGGCATATTGAACCCAGTGAGAAGAAACTTGGAAGACAGGCCTAGAGACTGCTTCTGGAAGGTCATAGCCTTGGAAATCCTGTAAACTGAGTGCCATCAAGTCAGTTCCAACTCATAGTGACCCTGTAGCGGAGAGTAGAAGTGCTCCACAGAGCTTCCAGTGAATGCCTAGCAGATCCAAACTGTCAACCTTTTGGTTAGCAGACATAGCACTTAACTACTATGTCATCAGGGTTTCTGAAAACTCTATGGAGCACTCAAAACACACAGGGTCACCATAAATGGATATCTACTTGTTGGGAACCAACAATAACTCCTGGAGAAGAGAAGACATATCCATGGCACAATAGCTCTCCTTACATATTTGAAGGAATTGCATATGGAAGATGGACTTGATGTTTATGTAGTTTTGAAGAGTAGAATTAAAATCAGTGGTCGGTAGTCTCAGAAACATAGATTATAGGTTCAATTCAAGAAAAATATTTCTAAAATAACTATCTGCAGATGGAATAAATTGTTTTAAAATCTAGCAAATTCTCTATTACTAAAGATATGTACATAATCAGGTACAGAAGTTGAAAAGCTAGTTTCCAGGTGTTTTTTTTTTATTGTTAGGGGTTTTAAATTATTGTTGTTGTTGTTAGGGGCCATTGAGTCAGTTCTGACTTATACTCAACTCTATGTCAACAGAATGAAAACTGCCCGGTTCTGTGCCATGCCCACAATTGCTGCTATGCTTGAGTCCAGTGCTGCAGCCTGTGTCAGTCCATCTTGGTGAGAGTCTGCTCTCTTTCATTTACCTTCTGCTTTACCACACACGATGCCCGTCTCCAAGGAAAGATCCCTCTTAACAACATGTTCAAAGTCTGTAAGCCATAGTCTCACCATCCTTGCTTCTAAAGAGCACTCTGATTGTACTTCTTCTAGGATAGATCTGTTTGTTCTTTTGGAATTTCATGGTATATTCACATTCTTCTGCAACACTACAATTCAAAGGCATCAGTTCTTCTTCTGTCTTCTTTCTTCATTGTCCAGCTTTCACATGCATGTGATGTGGTTGAAAATACCATGGCTTGAATCAGGCACACCTTAGTCTTCAAGGTGAGATGATTGCTTTTCCATGCTTTAAAGAGCTCTTTTACAGATGACATTTCCAATGCTATGAATCTTTCAATTTCTTGACTATGGTTTACATTGGTGTTGATTGTGGATCCAAGAAAAACAAAATCCTGGACAACTTCAATGTTTTTTCCATTTATATGATGTTTATTGTCTTACTGGCCAGTTGTGACTTTTTTTTTTTTACGTTGAAGTGTAATCCATACTGAATGCTATGATCTCTGATTTTTAGAAGTGTTTAAAGACTTCTTCACTTTCAGCAAGAAAAATTCTGTCATCTGCATAACATAGGTTGTTAATGAATCTTCCTCCAATGCTGATCCTCATTCTTCTTCATATAGCCCAGCTTCTCAGATAATTTATTTGACGTATAGACTGAACAAGTATGGTAAAAAATACAACCCTGACACACATCTTTCCTGACTTTAAGCCATGCAGTGACCTTTGTTTTGTTCAAGCAACTACCTCTTGATTCTTCATATGCACAATTAAGTGTTTGAGAATTACCATTCTCTGCAAAGTCATCCATAATTTCTTATGATCCACCGAATCAAATGTTTTCTGGTATTCTCTGCTTTCAGCCAAGATCCTTCTGATGTTATCAGTGACGTACGTGGTTCCATTTCCTCTTTCGACAATGGCCTGAATTACTGGCAGTTGCCTCTCAAACTTGGAAGACAGGCCTAGAGACCTTTCTTGATAATAGGCATAAGCCCCACAGTATAACACACCAACAGATACTTGGGGATTTAAACCATTAAGTATTTTAAAATCAAAATGCACCTTAGAATCACACGGAGATCTTTTTAAACTTTCATACTTTCTAGGTTAGGGTGGGGTTTGAGCATGCATGTCCTTAATAAGCTCCCACTTGAATCACAATAATATCTATTGGTTTAGATTCATGGATTTTAGTCCTCAGACTAGCAGCCTCAGCATCATCTGAAAACTTGCTATAAATGCAAATACTTGTTCCCAATCCAGGTCTACTGAACCAGAAACTCTGGGGTGGGAGCCTATCAATCTTTGTTTTAACAATCTTTCTAAGTGATTGTGGAGTAAACTAAACTTTGAGAACCACTGGTTCAGGGGACCTTTGAAGTCCTTTTCCACCCTAAGCATCTGATTCCAAGAGATCGAGAAGAAAGACACTGAATTCAATTAATAACAAATCTAAAACTGAATTGAAACTGTGAAGACAGTCATAGGCAGGATTGCCAGCAAATTCTGCAGAGGCCTCATTGTTCTGTGTATTGTTCCTCTAAGCCTCAATAATCATGCTCAATGATGTATATTCACCTAAAGAGGATTCTTCAAGTGGAAAATATTTCGGAAAGGTTTAAACACCGTAAATTATCCCAAAGTCATCATCATGTCATGGGAGCAGAGACCACTAAGAATGCAACTACAGATGGAAAATAGAAAGAGGCAAGAACTTGGCAACTTGATGTAGATAAGATTGAGTCTATTCCAGACAAGACTAACTACCCAGCTTTGAGAAGGACATTTGATTATGAGCCAATGTATATTATTAACATTTGAGAAATGAATTTTACTCCTGGATTTAAGCATATACCACAAAAGAGGAAAAGAAAGAATGCAGATTTTGGAATCCAGGTCCCAATAGAGTTAGAGTAAACATCATCCTCTCTTAATTACAAATTCTGATGTATATATTGCACATAAATCATGTAGAATAACTTACTCAGGTACAATAACATATTCACATTTGATGTAGGAAGTTTTGAAGCTGGTAAACCAGCACATACTTATTGAATAGTTCTGGGTCAGACAACACATACTTTAAAGTTTTTTTTGCTGTGAAGAATGAGGCTTAAAACCTCAAACTTACTGAAAAGTCAAACAATTTATTGACTGACCTCCACCACCTCTCTGTGTAACATATTGCACTCACTTGTATGTTGCTGTGCCATCCACGGTGGACAAGCTCCAGCAGAGCTTCCAGACTAGGATACACTAAGAAGAATGACCTGACAATTTACTTCCCAAAATTAGTCAATGAAAATTTATGGACCACAAGAGAACATTATCTGACTTAACTTGCACTGGACACATAATCAGGAGGGATCAGAAGCTAAAGGAGTATATCCAATTTGGTGAACGAAAAGACCACCAAGGGTGAAAAAAAAAAAAAAAAACCATGATAAGTTGTGCTGGCTCAGTAACTGTGACAAATGCCTCAGATACTGTGGCAATTATGAGGATGATACAGAACCAGGTAATGTTTGGCTGTGTTGTACATAAGGTCACATGAATCAGAGTTGACTTTAGCTAATAACATTGACTTACACTGAGAAATAGTTTTCCAGGTTTCAGAAAAATGTTGATCCAGCAGCCAAGTGATGAAAACAAAAATCAGGTTTTTTCCATTGGCTGTAATCTGATAGCCAAGGTACTGACTTCAGCTCAGGACTGAATTTCCTTGTGGTTACATAAGAGCTTCCTCTAGCAGTCAATTCAAGCCCTCCTCTCTCTCATTCATTTCAGTGGGTGAGAAAGGACTTCTCATTTCCTTATCCATACTGGGCTTCTTTCCAATTGGATGTTCATAGGTCATATGTCTATTTATGAACCAATTACTATGACAAAAGGTTTGGGATTATTTCAATAGGCTTAGCCAGGTTAGGGCCAATTTTTCAGTAGGGCATGGAGTCTATCTCACTCCAACCACAGTTATAGCTCTCTTTGGAGTGAGACTGAAGGTGTAGATGCTGGGGAGGCAGGAGGCAGCAGGCAGCAGGCAATAGAAAAGACCCAGATGAGAAATGGCTAAAACTTGGAATTTTTTAAAATTAAAGTTTTACTATTGAAAATACATGAAATCTTAAACTATAACCATACTTCAGTACTTATCATGTATTTGTATGTGTGTGTGTGGTGTGCAGTACATATTTTGGAAGTCTATGTTCTCTTTCACAATTTCAGGGAAGTCTTCTGTCAGCAACTCTCCAACAATGATCTGTATTTTCTGCTGTTCCTCCCTGTTTAGGAACTCCAGTTATTCATATACTGTTCATCTTAATAGAGTCCCACGTGTTTCTTAATGCTTCTTTATTTTTCTTATTTCTTGGTCTGATTTCTCCTCGTAAGTGCTGGTGTCAGTTGCTCTATCCTCAAGCTCAGTAACTCTGAAATTCATTTCCTCAATTCTGTGCTCTTGGCTTTGTATTGAATTGTCTAATTCTGTGATTTTATTATTGATCTGCTGGATTTCAGGTCACTGATGTTCCAACAGTTTAAATCACTTGTTTAATTTCTCATTTTGTTCTGCTGTATTTTGTTCAATTTCTAGAACATGTCCTTGTATAATTCTTTTGTACTCATCAGAAAGACTTCTTCATCTGGGAAGTTTTTTGATTCTTTCTTTTGGGAGTTTTCCAGAGCCATCTTTTACTGTTTCTTTAAATGGTTAGCTATTGACTTCGCCTTCACTCCATCTAAAAGCCATTCAGTTTCTCTGATGTTACCTCAACAGGATCTGAGGCATAGTTTTAAGAGGTAAGTTGTTCACCAGCTACCTCTGGGTACTTTGGTATCTGGTCCCAGGTGGACTGTCTGTTTTCTGGGTGGCAAAGATGGCACCCAACTTATGGAGTCAGTGGGGGTCATCAGCTGATACTATGATGGAGACAATTAAAGGATGGAAGAGATGCTGCCAGGCTGCTCAGTAGTCATTTCTCCATGTGGTCTTATTTGAAAAAGATACTGCTAAGTGAGGAGCTATCTGACAGCTGCCACAATCAGTCAGACCCTCAGGTATGGCAGGCCTTGCCTTCAAGCTGACAAGGAAATCATCTCATAGGCCTTCCCCAGATTCTATGACATGGTTCAAAGTAGGGGGGTTAGGGCCTTGCTGTCATCCTCTGCCAGGTTCTACCCATAACTTTGGGCACCACTGTCCTAACACAGCTTTTCTGATGAAGAAGCGCTTTCTAGAGGGCGGCTGCTGCTCCATGTGAGAATTAGCTCCAGCTAACGCCTCTGGGTGGGTGATTCTGCCTCCTAGCTGACCAATATTGTGTCCTGCATGAGCTGCCCTTCCTGTAGTGAACTATCATTATCTATGGTGCAGCTCCGTAATGATAGGGTGGAGGTGCAGTGCTTCCCTCAGTCAGCAGCCAGGGTCTCAAAATGTGTCTACCCCAAGCACACTCTCTCTGCTGTGCTATACACTGTTTATTTAAGCACTGCAATTCAGTGTATTAGCCAGCTCATGCCCAGTCTCCACCTCCCAGATAACAAAGAAGGCGTCAGTACCTGCAGTTCTCCCAAATAGTGAGTCAGCAGAAGCAGGACTCAGCACGCTGCCAGCTCTTGTTAGAGGTAGGTTCCCTGTTAGTGGAGACTATCCTAATCTGACAACCCTATACCATATCCTAGGGCTCCCTGGGTGTCCACACTGCTATGCTCAATTATCACTCCAAGCCTTAGTTCTCAGAGAGAATCGAGGAGATGTGTGTCTAGTCAACGATCTTGGCCCTGTCCACCCACCATTTACCATGTATTTTTAATTTTCCCTTTTAAAAAACTTGTCATTCACTCAACATTATGGAAGCAGAGAGGAAAATTTTATAATTTATCAAAAAGTGAGTTCTCTGGGTATGCCTTTTAGATCCAAACATCATGTGCATATGTATGTGTAAATAATACCAGAGAATATAGTTTTCTTACCAGTTTAAAATGGATGGTGGCCTGAGAAAACACAGAGTGGAAAGACAGAGGATCAGAAGATAGGTTTAGACTCCATGTCTATGTAAACAAGGGCCAAACACATATTGTTTCTGGATCTAGAATTCACCAGACATTTAAGTATCATTTTCAGAAGGTTCATCCATTGTCTCTTTCTCCATTGCTAGTTCAGACTATGCAATCATTTTAAATGTACCTAAAGAGGTCACATTATTCTGTTTTAGGAACTGTAACTTACTGGCAGGTACATAAGAACCATAAAAATATGTGATGTAGAGGGGAGGAAGAGTTCAGAATAATAAGAGACAATTATTGGGGCAGTCTCCAGGCAAAGGCATTCAGTATAAGCAGTTTGCCCTGAATCATTGGTGTTTGTCTCTTAATGAGTAAGTTCTCTGAAAAGACCACCACCAGGTAAGTGAATCATTTTACTTTCTAAAGAGATAGTCTTTTCATGTTTGTTTATCTTTTATTTGGAGCAGAAGCTGATTAGTGCATGAAATTTAGCTGGCCATGGGACCCTTAGTGGGAGGTCTTATGCTGTGGGCTCCATCAGTGCAACAGTTATTGCACTTAGAGCTACCTGCCTTGCACTGTGGTTTAGCTACCTGTAGTTATGGTAGCATGCTCTACAAGAGTTGCCCCTCCACCTAGTCAATCTTAAGCTATTTATCAAAGTATCTTGTGGAATTATGTTCAGGCTTTTCTCCAAAAGAACACTGGTAAATATAATCATCTCCATTGGTTGCATTTACAATGGTGATTTAAGGCCCTTATAGATTGCCACTTGGGGCAAATGGCCAATGGCTGGCTCCTTAATCATCTTCAGCAGTGAGCAGTTTTCATGATGCCTGCCTTGGCTTCTTGCCTTGGCACTGAAACATTCCTACTAATGTAAGTATGATTTATAGGTGATTTCTCTTTAACAGGTTGGAGAAAGCAGTGTAATTGAGAGGACCCTAGACTGAGGTTCAGAGGAGGTCGATTTGCTCCTGATCTTGCTGCAAATTAGCTTTGAGACTGTGAAATCAGTCACAATAACTGCTCTTGGCCTCAGTTTCCTTATCTGTAAGGTGAGGCGATTGGATAAGGTGATCTTTACGTTAGTCATGAGCTATAGTTTACATCTTGCCATCAATACCTTTTGTTTATTCATCACTGCCCCCAGCCAAAAACTATTATTTCTCACTTGTTAAAGAGAGGGAAGATCACATACACTGCTTCCCATCTCCCTAGCTAACTCAAATCTTTTGTAAAAATAAGTGACATCTTTGAAAAATATATAGACTCAGGATCAAGTGTGTGTGTGTGTGTGTGTGTGTGTGTGTGTGTGTGTGTGCATGCACATGTGTGTGTGTGTATATGCTGATTTCTTTTCTCATTCTATGACTTTTATGTATAAATGTACACTTTGAGTTAAAAAAAAAAAAAAAAGAATCTTCTGCTTTCTCTTCAGCAAGTGGCCAATCTGGGATGTCACATCTTTGCAACTGTTACGACTTTCAGAATAGGAGTCAAACACTTTGGGAGCTGCAGATGGTTTGACAAAATCAATGTGATGGCAATAATGACCTGTCAATCTCAGTTTTATGGAAAGCATTTAAATACAAATTAATATTAAACTATTCATTGTTTCTGGAGAGAACTGTGAGGTGTTGTTATGGATTAATCTTTGTATGCATTACAATAAATAGTCCATAAAAGTGGGAGTTGTTATCCGCCATGTTGGCTGCTGTGTCCCCAGCCCTACAACAATGCCTGGCACAGAGAAGGAGTTCTATGAATGTTTGTTGAAAGAGGGAATGTGCTTCAGCTCTGTTTAAAAAAGAGAAAGAAAGGGACAAGTGGTGGGATAGGTTGGCTATTTTTGATCCCGTACTCCTTGCTCAGTCCAAGAGTAGCCTAGCTGACATTCCCCTGACTTGGCCATGTGTAACCATTTTGGTCACTGTGTACTCTCTGCTGTCTGTTCCTCACAGAATCTCCTGTCCTTATATTTCCTTCCTGATGGGCTCACGAGTTATTCCCCTCCTTCTGTGAGTGATGCCTGTCTTTTAATGTCTGTAGAGCAATGATTTCCTCTGTCAGCAAGTGTCTACTTAGCTGAGATGCCCTTTAATATGGATTAGTAGTTTGTGAAAATATTAGGTTGATGGGTAGTTGAATATTGCAAAGCATCAAAGTGACAAGGAGTGGGAAGAAAATGGAATTGACTTTGCCAAGACATAAGGGGAAATTGTGCGGAATAAGGGTTATTTCTATATTACCTCATGAAAACTCTTCCCAAAGACACAGAAACTTTGTTTAGAAAAGTAAAGAAATATTGTGTAAAGTGTTTGGAGCTCAATCAGGTGGTCAGGATTTACGAGCTCCAACCTCTTAGTACCACACATGCACTGTTTAGACAAGAATGTGAAACAGTGTCAGATAAAAGATCTTTCTTTTTGACAAAACTGATATGGAATTTTGGTTTGGTGTTTTAATTTTAGTATCTGCTTTCACAATTTTAATGGCTTCTATTAAGGATGCCTAATTTGGAAACTTTGGTAGTATAGTGGCTAAGAACTATGGCTGCTAAACAAAAGGTCAGAGTTCAAATCTATCAGGTGCTCCATGGAAATCCTACAGGGCAGTTCTGCTCTGTCCTTTATTGTTTCTATGAGCCAGAATTGACTCAATGGCAATCTTTTTTTTAAGTATAGGTTCAGTGTATATTTCATCTTAAACTTAATCTCAAACTTACAATTATGAATACAGTTCATCATAGCCTGTATCCATACATCATGAGCCAGCCCTTACATTTGCTTTTCTGTAATACTTGTCTTTCTAATGCTATTGGACTCTATCTGTCCTGATTGGGTGGAAAGAGAACAACAGCCCCCATGTATCCTGGGGCTGAAAAGTCAGGTGACTTCCCATTCCCAGATTGGGTGTGTCCTGACTTGGGCTCCTCCTGAATGCTTCCATCACTTGAGACCTCTTCACTGGCAGGCACATTCAGGACCTCACTGTCAACCCAAGTACCTCAACTCAATCTTTAATTCCACATAGACTCTAACAGTGGGTCTTAGAACAGTGTGATTCATTAGGACCTGATTCTAGTAGAATGTTGCCTCTGCCATTTTATTGCTTAATGTTCCATGCAGTCCTTCTCTAAGACTGGAGTTGTACTCTGACTCCTAGAATGGGTCTGGATTTTCTGGAACATTACGCTTATCCACCCAGCACTCCTTTCTTGGAGAAGGTTATGGGATGAAGTGTGGTCATTACAAGCATGGGCTCTGGAGTCGTGCTGACTGAGATTGGACTCTACTCAGCTATTTCGTCCCATGTAACCTTGGTGAGCTAAGGCCTCTCTGCTATAGTTTTTTCATTTGCAAAAGGGGGCAATCACAGTGCCTACCTCATAAGTTTGTTGTGAGGGTTATATACAAGTATTGACAAGTATTAGGTATTCTACAGACATTACAAAACAAGCATTTGAAGAAGAAAATAGTGTCACCTTCCACAGTGCCTGCCAGTGGTAGAGAGGAGACTTACTTGGGGGCTGGTTGTGGGAAAATAAACAATGCATTTTTTTTTGGTATAACAGAATATATTTATTTTTAATAAATATAATTTAAATCGAGCAGTGTCACCTGAATATATCAGGAAGGTGGCGCTCTAAGAGCAGACAGAAAGTGGATTATATAGGTCATTACTATGTTAACTACACAGGAATCACCACCGAAGCAAATGACATGTTGCAGAAACAGTTACCAACATTCCATCTAGCTTTTTTTTTTAAATTATGATTGAATAAAAATGTACATGCCAGTATAAATTGACATGCCTACCCATATGTAGCTAGCACTGCTCTCCCTGCCTGGTGACAGCACACTCTTCATCTCTGCCCCACACATGTCCTATCTTCCCAACAGTCTCCTATCCTCTCCTCTCCACTTATTTCCCTTCATCCAGTAAGAGGTCAGCAGGAAGCCATCCTACTGATGCATAGAACCATAAAATGCACACATGATATGGTCACTCTGTGTTGCCAAGTCCAATCCATTCCGGTTTGAAGATTTGGCCTCAATTATGATTTATGGACAGGGGCAGCATCAGGGCCATAGGCCATGCTCCCCAAGGGCCCTGGACCATAAATTTCAGACTTCTATTGGAGATCTCAGGGTATACCCCTTTTTATTCTTGTGTTGCCAGTGAGACTCGACTTTATGAGCTCCATCACAGCTATCACTGGTGGTGGCCAGCACTGTCAAGTGCTTGTGGTCACAAATTGATATAGTCACCCACTCACGTGGGTCTCTCTGTCTTCCGGTTTCTCTTCCCCCATGACATTTTGGTCCTTGGTGATAATCTGTTCCTGCTGAGTTAGGACCATTTGCTGTGCCCTCAGACGGCAGCTTGGCAGCTTTTAAGACCCCAGATACCACTCACCAATGTGGGGTGTAGAAGGCTCTCTTAGCACAATGCTAGTTGTGACAATTAACCTCAATTTCCCCTGAGAGCATGGGTCCTGGCCCCCTGCCCCGGCTACTCTGTCCTTGTAATATTGAGTTAAGATGTGGGAGTACTGATGCTATATTGAAGTCCAGTTAATACTGATCTTCTTTCTAATGTGTGTTGTCATAGATTTCACTCAACCCAATTTCTATCAAGTATCTAATCTAAACCTTCTCCACCTTGTCCCCCCTCCCTACCGCCCCTTGCAGCTGTCAAAGAGTCTTTCCTTCTATGCATGAGTCTATTTTAAGTTCTTATAGTAGGGGTCTCATACAATACTTGTCCTTTTGTCACTGACTGCTTTCGCTCAACATAATATCCTCCAATTGAAACTAGGTTATGAGATGTTTCCTAAATCACTGTTGTACTTTATCATTGCATAGTGATCCACTGAGTATACATACCATAGTTTATCTATCCATTCCTCTGTTGTTGGGCATCTGGGTTGATTCCATCTTTTTGCTCTTGTGGACTGTGCTGCGATAAACATTCATGTGCACTCCATGTATCTTTAAACAGCCTCTAGTCAGACTTTGGAGTTCCTGCTTCTTGAAGTTGGCTGCACATATATAATTTTCCGAAAGAATCCACAGCCTAAGACCGAAAGGTCTCTACTAAGCTGCTTACTATGCTATTGTTTGACCTGAAAGTGACTCTAGGGAACCAGTTCCTTCAAAGTTTAAAAGGGCACTGAAGACTGATAACTTGAGCAGATAATCCCAATTACACAAGCCCTTGGAGTCTAAGAGAATCAAAATGATTTTGTCAGTTCCTGGAAGCTGGTTCCTAGGATCTGCAGTGGACTGCTCAGGCACAAGGGAAATCCTTCACTCTGCTTTGCGTGGAATCTGAGCTCTCCTTTCCAGAACAGTCTTCTGACTGATCAGTGATGTTTCAGGAATCCATCTTGGCTTCTGGAGGTCCCCTTCATATTTGCCCACACCATTTCTGTCAGAGGGTATAGCTTGCCTCCAGGAAACTGGGGTCCAGTTCTGGTTCCAGGATTCTTATTTAATCTGCAGAACACATACATGCTGCAGGATGGTGTCTGAAATCCCAGGTGAGCACCTGCCTGCAGTGCTGGGTTTCTCAATCTGAGCATAAACATCATATTGGACCAAACAATTACCTATTGTCTTTCCCTTCACAGCACCTCACCAGGGCTAAGATGGTAACAAAGGCAAGACACCAAGGCATTCTTGTGACACTTGTTAGAGTTGTTGTTTTTCCCCACTCAGAGTTGAACCTCCTTCTGTTTTCATTACCTAGTGTTTTGGTAACAAAAAGTGAGTGGCTATAAGAACATAAATATATTTTCTCACAATTTGGAAGGCTAGATGTCCAAATTGAGAATATAGCTCTAAAAGTAAGTTCTTCCTTGTGGATTTGTGCTTCTACAGGTAGCAGTCCGAGACATTCCCTAGACCGTATATGCATTTTCCATGTACATTTGTCTTTATATGGTGTCATCCCCCTGTGAGTGTCTCTGTGTCTATTCTGCTTTTTATATACCTCAAAAGTGATTAGGTTTAGGACCCAATCTATTCTGACATGATATATTTAAATTATTAAAAAAAAATTTCTATTCCCCAACATGGTTGTATTTACTAGCACAAAACTCCTGCTGCCATCCAATCAATTCCAATTCACGGTGACTCCAAGTGTTCCTGAGAACTTAGCTCCATAGTGTTTTCAGGGACTGTAATCTTACAAAAGCAAATCATCAGCTTTTCTTCCACAGTACAGCTGCCTAGATTTGAACTGACAGCCCTTCAGTTAGCATCCTAGTACAAACCATATGTGCCATCCAGGGACAGGGTACAAGAGTTAGAACTCCAACACATATTTTAGGAGGACATGAATCAATCTATAACATTTTCTATGCAAGAACATTGGTCATTTGGGGAGTTTGAGAGAGAAGAGCATCACCTTCAGAAGTCTGAAAAGTCAGACACTTGCTCAGTCTCCCTGACACCTGGGAGTTGCCAGCCACTTGTTTGCTACTCTTAAGACTTGCAGTGTGAGCCACTGACATAAAGATCACTTCCCAACACAGGTCCTTGTAGCATCGCTGTCCAGCAGCTGCGATGGCAGTAGTGAGGCGCAGTGCCTACGGTAATCCTTGGGGTTGGACCTTGAATGCTGCTCTGGCCACCCAGGCTCTCTTAACAACACTAGATTTTCCAAACACGTTTTCTAATCTTCCTGATAGTTTTCCAATATGTTTAGTCTCTCTTTAGGCTACCCAAAGTCAGTGACTGCTATTTGTAATTAAAAGTCCAAACAATACGAGCCACTTTCAGGAATTTACCTCTGTCAGACCTTCCTGCTTTATCCTTAAATTTCTTCTCCTTCCACTCCAGGTCAGAAGATATTTATCTACCTAGTCTGTAAGGGCAGCAGAATATGTAAAGATAGTTCAAAAAGTATATGTCTCAAATTTTTCTGTGTTACTCCTTCAACGAGGTGGTTTTCTGTTTGTTTATTGTTTGTATTTTAAAATTGAAAGCCCAGAATTTGGGGTAGTTTTCCTCTGGCTCAGCTCTCATTTAAGGCTAATTGTCTTCAATATTAGCAGATTATGGGTGACCTCTGAAAGCATCGATGGCACTTGGCTCTTGGCTTTTGCTTGCTGAAAGCATGGGTGAGGTAAAACAGAGTGCATGTGTGTATGTGTATTAATTTAGGGGTACACAGCAATTAATACTTCTCAAAATCACCTTTCTGTGTGCTAAATAATTGTTACTAAAATCCCATGGGAAATAAGTCATTGTCCTATTATTACAGAAGGAAAAACTAAACAATGCATTTTTACTAGAGAGACAGCTTTGAAATGTACCTTCTCAATTACTGTTTACTGTTACTGGAAGTAACATTCTACTTAATAAAGACTCTTTGTAAATGCACTCAATAGCTCTTTTTAATACAGAATATAATGAAATAAACTGACACAATTAATATCTATGGAACATGATTAAAATCTTTCTTTGATGCTTCTGCAGTCAGTATATGATGTCCCAAGTTGCTTCAGGGTCATTGTTATGAACATTTCCCCAAGCACCTTCTTTATTACATGACATGTACTCAATAAGCATTTGTTGGCAGAATGGGTAGATATGAATGGACATCAATAATCATTATGTTATTGTAGATGGGTAAAGTGCTAGTAAAGACAATGTGGGGTATTTCACTGCTCAGAATATCGCTATAAAAATCTTTTTGATCCTAAAGAATATCTTCTCTTTAGAAATGTTGAAGAGATAGCTTGATATCCCATGACTAAGATGTGGCAAGGCAGGAATATGAGTCATGATGTATTTAGCTTCAGAGAAGAGATGCCAGATAAAATTCAAATTCTCAGTTAAATTTTTATTTCAAGTACCCAAATATTTAATGATCTTTTAAAAATTAATTGTGTTCCAAATAGAGAGCCTGGGTGGCTTGACGGAGTTGTGATCAGTTGCTAATCCAAAGATGGGCAGTTCAGCAGAAATAAACACTAGTAACCTTCTGTAAAGATTATAGCTGACATAATCCTATGTAGCAGTTGCTTTCTGTAACACATGGGGTTGTCTTGAGTCAAAGTCTAACTGGACAGCAGCTAACAATAGCAGCAACAATGTTCCAGTATAATTTTATCCCCAACATTGACTGAGATACATTTATACTAAAAAGTTACTAATTTTGTGTCTGAAATTCAGATCTAATTGAGAACTATATAATTTTACTTGCTAAATACAGTAAACCTACTCTGAAGCCCACCCACTACCCTCTGCACCACTTCTGCACAGCCTCTATTACCCAAGGTTGTGTCAGCTGTTTTCATACATACTGAGAACTTTCTTCTTTAAAATCTTGTTCTCCAACTGCCCCTCATTATTGGGAAAAATTCAGTCTATGAGAAGATCGTTTCCTGTCTCACTTTTCCTCAGACAATTCTTTTGCTTGGAAATCTTGACCCTTCTCCCAAATACTAGCCCTACAATTTCAATTGCCATCAAAATAATTCACTAGCATCTCAAACTCATCTCATTTGTAAACCAAATGCATTGTCCTTATGATGCAGTTCTTCCTTTTGATTTCTCTGTTTTCAAAATGCAATTATCATTTCCCAAACGTGCATACTTGCCAAACTATACCACAAAATAATTGCGGTCTCTTCCTACTATATAACAGCCTCTTCCAGTCAATCTCTTGGTCTTCTTCCTTTTATCAGAGTTATCAGCCCATCCTTTACATTGCCAATGATGAAGTCCCAAGCAGGCTGACATCACCTCATTTTCAGACAAATGTGATCTTTTCCTGATGGCCTCATCTACCATCAGTCCCTACCTCCTCAGGCTATTCTGCCAAGTACTTGGCTAGGATAATGTCTCCAAAATACAAGCTTTTCTGACTAGAGAAAGACAACTCAGTGGAACTCTGAACAATGTTTATATACATGCCATTGGACAAAAAGAAATCACAAATTATCAGG
Organism: Heterohyrax brucei; assembly: GCA_028571685.1. Classification (NCBI taxonomy): domain Eukaryota; kingdom Metazoa; phylum Chordata; class Mammalia; order Hyracoidea; family Procaviidae; genus Heterohyrax; species Heterohyrax brucei. The sequence continues at coordinate 48,406,565 of CM053152.1, forward strand.
AAACAAATACACAATGGCTCACATTTACTAATGGTTCAGGAAAATGCAAATAAAATCAATACTGAGATATCATGTTATGCCCATGATATTGAAAAAGAATTAACACGCAATGCTGAGACCACTACCACAGGTTCCTGTACAGTTGATTCTGTCTCATATGTGTCATAGCAGAAATGTGCTTCACAGGGTTTTCAGTGGCAACATTTTTCAGAAATAGATTACTAGGTTTTCTTTTAAGACTCATCTGGGTGTACTTAAAGCTCCAACTTTTCAGTTAGCAGCCACATAATGAGAAGGATGTAGTAAAAGGGACCCTCTTATATTCAGAAATATAAATGAAAAGTTTTGGAAAGGTGTCTCACAATAAACCATCAAAATTAAACACAGATTCATATTTTGACCCAACAATGCCATTTCCTGGAATCTGTCTCATAAAGTGAAATCCACCAATACTGGAACACACAGTACAAGTTATTTGCTGCAGTGGTCTTTGAAATAGAGAAACAAAGAAACAAAAAGTCCTTGAAGAATAATGAGTACCAATAAACAAAGAAAGGGTTGAATAATTTATGGTATTCCATTACCATAGAATACTACATAGCATTTGAAAGCAGATAACCATTGGCCAAGAGAAGTTTCCATGAGTAAGAAAATGTCAGAGATGCATACAGACAATTCCATCTCTCAGTAGTGACCCAAACCATTTATATATTTGCATGTCATGTGTATAGTGATACCTGTGTGTGTTTTCACATACATAAAAAAGCTAGGAGAGTACAAAGCAAGTTGTTACCATGAGTTATCTTTGGTGGGGTCTGATGTGAACTGATGGAAGAAGGTGGTACGTAACCATAGTATCTTCAGTAACAATTTTTAATGGAACCTCGTGGCTTATAAAATAATAATAAATATTTCATATTTATTATTAATTAATTAATTATTTACTATAAATAATTAATATTAGTTTTTAATAAATAAGAAATGTTTCCCTAGCTGACCTCAGTCTATTTTCACACCCTTGTATAACCAAAATCATACCAGACTCATTGACACTGAATTGGTTCTAAGTCATGGGATAGAACTGCCTATAGAGTTTCCAAGGTGAATCTGCTGGATTTAAACTGTCAATCTTTTCGGTTAGCAGCCAAAATGGTTAGTAGCTCTTAACCACCAAGATTTCTCCTTGTAACGGGCTTGTATAAGATATTTTTATAAAAACTTTCCATCCAAACAAACTAATCTTTTTACTAATCTCTCTATTCACCTCCAGATTCCTCCCGTCCCTGCCAACACATAACTATAACTCACTCAGAATATTTTTTCCCTTTCTTCTCAGCTATTTCTTCAAGGCAGCTTTCAAATTATACTTGCCTTTTGAAAAGTTTCCTGTTCATTCTGACCTCCCTTTCCATATCTTTGGTGTAATAGTGATAGATGAGGTTTTCATAGTGACTGTTCATTCTGCATTTTACCTGATTATCACACCAGGTCTCCTGAGCAAAAAGCATCACCTGATGCCATGTTCACTCAGCACAGTATTGCCTTGTCTCTGGACTTCACTTTCCGTCTCTGGTCTCCTGGGCTATGACCTCTTCTTTCCTTGACTGTGCTATGGAGGCAGTTTTCTATAGTTTTCCTGTGAATTCTGCTCCAGTAAGGCACAGGCATGGGTTAGATATACATTACTTCATTAGTAATGAAGGCCTGCCCCGTTAGGCTCTGAGCTCAGTGAACAGGCAAAGTAAAGCAAGTGGCCTCATCTTGAGCATAACCCACACCATTTTGTTTCCTAATTGTTCCTCCCGACATGAAACTGTTGTTTCCCTTAGTTTCTCTCATAATTAAGGATTAATCTATGCTCTCTTTAGGACTGTATAAAAACAAGTGATAATAATCTAAAAACCATAAAAGCAAAACAAAGAAACTTGCCTTGTAACCAGAAACTTATATGATGGCCAGAGCACCTCTGGGACAATAGCACATCTGGGGAGTTAATACTGTGAACACAAAAAGTAGAATTAACATTCTACAAGTTGCTAGGACTCGTAAAACCTTACTCTTTTTTTCTGAAGTGTCACAGAATTTGGAGGAATCTGTCCCCTCTGTTTTCTTGTGTACCAGTACACAATTAAACATCCTGCCTCTTATCTCACTCTTATCTCAAAGACTGGCTGTTTGTGGCAGGTGCACCAACTTGCTTTAGGTTTGTGGTAACAACACAGCTTAATGGACTAGCCCCAGGACAAGTGTCTGGTGAGCTGCTGATAGGAACATCAGCCCTCTTCTTTCCTCTCAGATTTAAATTTAGCTACTAACCCCATTAAACAGTGCTTGCTATATTGCATTCCTTTGCATGTGAAAAAATGTCATCTGATGCCCTGTTTACTGAGCTCAGTACTGCCCTGTCTCTGGACTTCACTTCCTGGGTCTGGTTTTCTGTGTGATGACCTCTTCTTTCCTTGACTGTGCTATGGAGATGGTTTTCTATAGCTCCTGTGAATTCTTCTCCAACAAGGCATAGGCATGGGTTAAATATACATTATTGCATTAGTGAAGGCCTTCCCCAGTTAGGCACTGCACTCAGTAAACTATATACAACAACCTTGCCAGAGATGTTTCATGATGAGCCTTTACATATATTGTCAGAAAGGTTAGGCAAATTGTTTTGGATTAGGTGGCAGATTTATTTGCAAAGCCAAGACTCTCAGCTTCCAAAGCCTGTATTCCTTTCACGACCTTCTGCAGGGTATAGTTAGCTTCAACCTCAGCATCAAGAACTGCATCAGAGTCAAACAGCAGGGTTGCGTGGAAAGTGTCCCCACATTTCAGGAGGGGAAAACAAACAAGCAAAAACATTGCCATTGAGTTGATTCTGACCCATAGGGCAGAGAACTGCTTCACAGCTTCCAAGCAGCTCGTGATGGATTTGAACTGCCAACTTTTTGGTTAGCAGACTTAGCACTTAACTGCTATGCCACCAGGGTTTCCAAGCAGATGTGCCCAAATTTTAGTTAGCAATCAACACACTTTATCACGTTTCTGCCGGGTTTCCATGCAGAGGGCACAAAGTGTTATCAGGCCTTAGCAAATACATAGCAATGGCTAGCAAGCATCCACCTGAGGGCAAGTGTAGGAGTTCGGAGCCTGGAAATCATCATCAGAGGCTTTCCTCTGGCCTTCTATCACTGGCCTGTCAGTATGTCGTGCTGTGCGGCTCATATGTTGCTGTTGTGCTGGGTGTTACGCCATCGGTATTTCAGATACCAGTAGGGTCATCTATGATGGACAGGTGTCTGAAGAAGTTTCAAGATTATGACAAGAATAGGAAGTCCTGGAGATCTACTTCTGAAAATACGTCAATGGAAACCCTAGTGATCACAATAGAATATCATTAACTATAGTGCTGGAAGATGAAGCCCTAGATAGGGAACCACTGAGAAGATACAGTGGTCACAACAATGGACTCAAACATACTAACAATTGTGACAATGGTGTAGCACTGAGTGACATTTTGTTCTGTTACACGTAAGACCACCATAACTCTGAGCTCACTTGATGGCAACTGACAGCAACAGCCCTAAAGTTGTCTCTGAAAGTTGCTCAAGACCCATTTGGAAATAAAGTATTAAATTGTCTCCTGTCTATGTTTTCCTTGTACGCCTAAATCTCAACCCAAATCTCCAATAACTTTCTGGATGTTTCCTAAGTGGTTGTGTCCTAAGTCTAGGGGCTGGCTACTCAGAGTTACAGTAAACTTATCTTGGGGAATAGTTATTAGTTCATACCTGCCTGGTATGGCAGGTACGTATACAAGACTGTCTGATCACCACATAGGTAAATGAGCATGAAATACTGCCCCTAAACAGAAGGGGTACTTCCGACCTGTTTGGAGCACACCCCTTACATTATCAAGTCTGGGAATTTCTGAGAGGAAAACCTGCAACTGGTAGGCCTAGGTCCCCTTTTACCTTCCTGGTAGGTACTGTATCTCTGAGCTGTGATTTTCACACATGCACAGCGTGCTGTCAGCAGGGATCAAAGGCAGAGTCAAAAGAGGCAGAAACAGCAAAAATTCAATTCCGATGCCTTTGCAGCTTGCAGTCACTTAGCATATCATCTCCCTGCATTTCTCCGGGTACATGCGAGAGTCCTGTGTATGTCAGTTCTGACTCTTAGCTGCCGGTGGTCTCAATCCCTCCTGAACATCCAGGGTTAAAACTGTTTGTCAAAATGGACACACATTGGTTGCTAAGAAGCCGATCAACTCTGTAACCTGGCCAAATTGTTTTAAATAATTTCTAGCTCAAAATTAGTGTATTATACCCTTTTGTCATCCTTCCTTCAGCCCCCTTCAGGAAGTCCTATTTCCTTTGCATCCTGATGGGGTCAAAATATCACAAAATTGTCCATTAGAACAGAAGTCTTATTCATTTTTTCCTGACATATCAAAGAAGTTGGTGTTATGCTCAGAAACATTGTGTATCAAGAGACAGGGTTCTTCGGGCCTCATTTGAACTTTCTGAGGTTCCTCCAATACTAGCTTCAAGTTCAGTCAGTTTGATGTTATAACTTTGAGTTAGACGTTTAAGGCACTATGCAATAAACATCAATACAATGCTGGCTTTTGTTTCATTTGAACTATTTAGCCCTCTAGGGCAGACTTGGGCAAATCTCGAAATTTGAGTTTCAGTGATTACTGAACTTGAAAGAAGGACTGAAGTTGTGGATTAAAGGAGTCTGTTTAAAAAAAAAAAAAAAAAAAAACTGTTTCTAACTTAAAGCCAACAGCTCAGGCTCCTCAGCAGCATTTCCTGAGTCATCTCTCTGGTTAAAATTTTGCTCCCTTGGAAGTCAGTCTACAGTCTGTCTCTAGTCTTCCAGAATTACAGGTTGCCATGGTTACAGTGGCTTGTAGAAATGAACTTCCTAATTGCTGCATATTGCATATAAACAGCTGGATTCCCTCTTTCAATTTCACTCTGAAACAATGGAGGCCCGTGAAAATAGCCTTGTATTTGAATCATTGACATGCTAAAGACCATTATACCAGGAGTGAAGCATCTCTGCACAGGGAAACTCCAAGAAACGATGAAGTCAAATCCCTCAGGCTCTATACATGCAGATGAATGTAAAATGCATATGTGTGAGTCCACAGACACAGAATCAGCCTACCTGAAAAACTGTAAGGATCCATCCTTTCAAAGACCCATTTATCCAACTCCTGTTATCTTGCAGGATTTTAAATAGAAACTCAGACACCGAGTTTTTTGTGCAAGTTCACAGAAGGCATTGGTTACCATCAGATTTTGACTTACGGAACATCTGGTTACAGTGGATGGATCCTGCTCTGGGATGAGATTCAGGACCTGGGCTTGAGGTCTGGCTCTTGTTATGAATCAACAGTCAGGTTTCCAAGTGTCATGTGATCCATACTCTCTTTCAAATCTGTAAATCAAAAGTGTTGTTTAGAAAAGTTATTGGTGTACAAGGACTGCCAATTAAGTTCTCAAACTCACCCTAGAAAAAATGCTACATACCTCAATGCTAAGTATAACTATAGTCACCTTCAAAGTACTCCCCTTGGGAAGCTATGCACTGATGCCAGTACCCAGTCCACTCTTCAAGGCAACTTTGGAACTCTTTTTCTGGAATGGCCATCAGAGCTGTTGTCGCATTACCCTTGATGTCCTGAATGTCGTGAAAATGTCTCCCTTTCAATATTTCCTTCATCTTTGGTTGGCTTGGCTTGGGTAAAGAAAAAGATCACTGGAGGCCAGACCAGGTGAGCAGAGAGTGTTCCAATACGGGTATTTGTTTACAGGCTAAAAACTCCCTTACAGACAACTGTGCAATTAGGCTGGTGAACATGCCACCATGCCACAGTGTGTAATGACCATTCTGGAAAGAGTTGCAAAATGGCTTTGAAGAGTGAACCAGGTGCTGGTCTGGGTCCACAGCTTCCCAACGGGAGTACTTAGGAGACTGTAGTGATACACAGCATGAGGTATGTAGCACTTAGAACAATCAAGTTCACTGACTGGATTGTCAGACTCGTATGTTCTTGCCACTTTGTCTTTCTATATTAATAGTGGTTGCTGAATAGCTATGATTCGTAGCTATCTCAAAAGCAACTGCGAGGGAGGCAGTGGTGGTTCAGCTGTAAAATTTTCACCCTCTATGCGGGAAACCTGGATCGGATTGCTGGCAAATGTACCTGTGTGCAGCTATCACTCGTTTGTCAGCGCAGGACTGGGGATTGCTGTGATGTTGAACAGGTTTCAGTGGAGCTTCCAGACTAAAACAGACAAGAAAGAAAAGCCTAGAGATCTTGTTCTGCACAGTAACCAGTGAAAACTTTGTGGGTGACAGTGGTCTGATCCACAACAGATCATGTGGCTGACACAAGACCAGCCGGCATGTCATTCTATTCTGCATGGGGTTGCCATGAGCCTAGGAGTGACTCTGCAGTCGAATATCGGTAACGACTCCAAATCCTGGCTGTACTGCCTCTCCACAGGCTCCTAAGACCTCCGTACTCTACTCTCCTTTAGGAAAACCTACTGATTTTTAAAATAATGACTGAGTGAAAATGTACATTCCCGTATAAATTTACATGCCCAACTATATGCAGCCTCCACTGCTGTCCCTGCCCGGTGACAGCACATTATTCCTCTCTGCTCTGTACGTGTCTCATCTTTCCAACAGTTTCCTTTCCCCTCTTCTGCACCCACTCCCCTTACTCCAGCCAGAGGTCAGCAGGATGATACATACGGATGCTCTCTGAGGACCAAAATGACACGAGGGAAAGACAACCCAGAAGACAGAGAGACCCACATGAGTGGGTGCCTACATCGACTTGGGGCTGGAAGAACCAGATGGTGCCCGGCTACCACCTGTGACAGCCGTGATGGAGCTCACAAAATAAAGTTTTTAAAATAAAATAATTTTTAAAATAAAAGCTCTGTATGAGGAAAATGAGGTATCAATCACTGTTAATAGCCCAGCAAAGATTCCTTGATCAAATTAGTAAAGCCCATAATAAAAAGTTGAGAGTACGAAGCACAGAGTGTAATAAGGAGTGGGAAAGATTTTAAAACCAGACCAATGGGTCTGTGCCCAAACTCGCAGACACTGCTTTTGAGAGGAAAAAAAAAGCTTATTTCACAGAGTAACAAGTGGGAACTCAAAAGTATTAACTTCGGACTGAGTTCCTCAATTTGAGAAAGCATTCATATTTTGTTATTTTATACATTCGTATGAGTGTGGAGGAAGATGCTGGACAGGTCAGCGAGTTTTAACTATTCACAGTTTCTATCAATTATTCCTTGTGAGGCTAGATTGATGATCAGCATAGACGTGGCCAACAGACTCGTGGCCTCTTAAATAGGCTCAGCTGCTGCAGATGACATAAGTCCAATGATATGATTCCTCAACATGAGTCTTTTTATTCCTCAAAATGAGTTCTCTTGTGTTATTGAGCAGGTGTCGCAGCCAGGGGTCACCTGTTGGTCATCTTTGTCTCTTCTGCACGTCTGACCACCCTGAGCTGGTTAGGTCTGGATCTATGTCTGAGACTTTCCAGAGAGTCTGCAAAGCAATTTGGAGGGATGCTGTCAGACAAGTGACTGGAACTGATCTCATAACTGGTAGAGTATTAATGAATTAGGCATTCCAACTTTTAAGATCCCCTTCTAGTTTCCCAAAGGGGGAAAATGTCTTGGTGGCTTGCAGGGAACCCATGTCAACAATCAGAGCCTATGTAGTCAATACAGTTGAAGACGGAGGGGGTGCATAAAGAGATGAAACCCATTTTAGAATATGAAAGCTTTTTTCCCCATCTTTCTTTCTATTTATGTATTTGCCTCTCTCTGAAAGCCTCAAATGCTCCCGAGAAAAGACACACAGACCATAACAATGCTGCTAAGGTAATAGTTTAAAAAATATAGTAAAAGCAATTGCCTCCACACTGCTTGCAATAGAGAGTTCAACCTATAGCTTGCACTTGTAGCATTCCGGTTCCGGCACTCTCCAGAACTCAACAGCCAGCCCGCTTTTCCTGCCCCTTTCCTTTGGATCTTCCACAAGCGAGCCTGCTATGAAATACAGCCAAAAAGGCCACATGCAATTAAAGCCGAGGCTTGCCCCCTCCTCCTTGGAAAGGGATTTCCTTTTTAGGTAGCAACTACCCACCTGTTTGTAGAAGTTGTGAAGGGATGATTATTTAACAACACGTTGAGGTGACTGTGTTTTTTACAAAGCCCATAATTTACTCTTTTTAAGAAAAAGTAAAACAAAACAAACAAGCAAACAAAGACAGCTAATGAAAAAATAAGCAGACAAACAGCAAAAACTTTCTTCTTAGCACCATGGCCACCGGTAGGATAAGTAAGACTGAAGGTTCCTTATATCTATCCTTAGTTGACAGTATTTCCGGTAATCTGTGGACATTTCACATAGCCAGATTCATCTTTGATCCCCTCACAAATCTTGCTTCACCTGCTTGCTTGCCAAGCCAAAGCCAAGTGCCGTCGAGTCAAGCCCTTTCCAGACTCTTAGTTGCTCTTTCTCTTGTTTCTTGAATGATCTAAAGTTTTTTTTTGTCATCTCATTATTTCCTATTGTCTCCACCACTTACTATATCTTCTTATTAGCTATTCTTCTTAAAAATTATGCCTCTCTTCCATGTAAATTCCCCCTCAAGCTTCAAGCATCAGCACATTTCAGCTTAATCTTAAATAATTTCTTACCTATGACATAGAATATTCTCTGGTGATATCAACTGAGTCGTTTGAATTTTGGTTTTCTTTCAATGGACCCAGTGCTCAATAGCTGTATGTCCATTTTTTATTATTCTTCAAATTTTGATATCTAGACCAAATGGATATATATCACTAGCTCATTAATTGTGCTAATTTGATATCTATTGTGTGCTAGAAGTTTTCATAAATGATACCTTCTTTTATCAAATGTTCTTGAATTTAAGAATAAAGATAAATAAAACAGAAGAAGATACAGAGAAGTCAGAAGCTTTTGCTAACAGTTGTTGTTTGACTTTAAGCACTGTTTTCTGAAACCCAAGACATTACAGATTGAATTGTGTCCTACCCATAAGACATGTTGGAATCCTAACTCCTATGCAGTTCTGTTTGGAAGTAGAGCGTTTGTTTGTCTTTTGTATGCTGTTAATGAGACCATACCTGTGTAGGATGGGTCCTAAATGTAATTACTTCTGAATTACCAAGAGAATATAATAGAAAGAGTCAGAGGCACATGTATACATGGAGAAAAGTAAGCACTATACAAGGAAATTTACAAGCCAAGGAACACCTGGAGTTACCGACAAGGAATGAATCCGTAAGCCTGGGACCTAGTTTGGGCTTTTGGCCTCCAGAACTTAGGAAAAGTAAATTTCTTGTATTTAAAGCCACCCACTTGTGATATCTATATTAAGGCAGCATTAGGTAATTAAGACATCAGGCTTAACAATTCTCTCTGTATTTTTATTTCTGTCCATGTGTGAAAAGAAGAGAACTTTATGAGCTTACTGAGGGCAAAGCGGAGTTTTAGAGAGGCTAGAGTAAGTTTTCCTGGCCTCTGTTTCCAAGGTTGTGCTAAAGAGAAAGAAGATTTATGGGTAGAGAGCCTCTGGCTCTTAATAGTTTCTTACATTCATGTTATGAAAATAAACTTGCCACTGTCTGGATATAAGTCAAAACATTGCAGGATGGGATGGAATGTAGAGAGGGATGCTGTCAGTGGACAGAACTTTCTGTGGCGGAACTCCTTATTTCCTTGCCTTAAGTAATCCTTGTACATTTACCTGGCCTGTCATTCCTGCTGCTGTGCCCTCAAGAGCAAATGCAGCCAGTGCAGTGACATTTTAATAATAATACTTTGTACTTATACAGCACCTGTCAGCCAATGATCTCAAAGTACTTCCCCTGAGATTAACTCATTAATCCTTACAAGGATGTGTGACTTTCCCAAGGTCATAGGACAGTGACTTTCAGGGGTGGGGGAGAGTCTGGACTTCACTGCTCACACCTAAACTCTGGAAGCAGCCAACCCGTCTTTTGGCCACAGATCCACTGCTGATATAACCCAGACCCAAATCTACTGAATTATTTGAAATCGTATGCTTGAGTCTCTAATGCAAATGACTCCTTTCTGGTCAATCAGTCTAGCCATTAGATACCTCTGTGTAGTGAAGCCCACTCCAGTGGTGGTCAGTGCAAAAGTCTCGGCTTGCCAGGGTGCAGGAATGGCCAGCATGGACCTTTCACTCCAGGAATATACCCATTGTATTCTAGATTTACTCGTGGAGTGTGACACATGGAACTGGATCTGCCTAGCAAAACTCTTTAAGGGAGATGGACTAAGAGCTAGGCTCAGCACTCAAAGGTGCTTGTGTCTTCTTTATACAATTAGGGGAAGAGCCCACACCGGGAACTGCCAGGAGCCAGCCCCAGCAGGGTTTCGGAACCATGAAGGGAGGGAGACGGCGTCGGCGGGAAAGAGAAAGAAATGAGACTGAGACAATTAGAAGTCTGAAGAATGACAGCCCACTAAGGTCTGTCTGTCTTTATTTTTATAATCAATGAGGTAACTGCTCTTTGACCACACAAGCTATTGGCTAGTGAGAAGCTGGCACCTCGTGGTCTATTTTCATTTTAATTATTAGGGTCCTCTCTGTTAGCTAGTAAAGAACCAATACATTGTGGTCTTTTTTCATGTTAATCATTAGGGCCCTCTAAACAATGGTCTGAGAAAAGTATATTTGTGATTATAATCAACAATCGGAACAAGGCTAATCCTTGAGCTCAATTAACTCTGTATACTTCAAGGTCAAAGGTATAGGAAGAGGGAATAGACTCATCTTAAAAGTTATACTGTCTCAATTTTTCCTTCTTTGCTCCTTTTATCTCTTCCTGTGGGGACAATAAGTGTCCACCATCCCCCACTCTAAGTCTCTCTTAAACTGTTCTAAGAAGGATATTTCTTTAGTATTTGTTTATTTGCCATACCAAATATAATAAACTTGGGAGCCTATCTGTCTCCCTGATGCAGGGAGTGGAATGTCCATATCTAAGAGCTATTGGGGTTGGGGTGGCTGTCCCTGGGGAGCTTCCCAGAGCCTTTCTGCAATCTTGTTTTTCTGTGGAGGGGGATGTGCAATTGGGGGAAGCCAGCGGGGCTGGGCCAGCCTCCATGCTCTCAGGCTGGGCTTGCTGCCTTGGAATTCATCAAGCTGAGGGGGTTGCAAAACCCTTCTTCTTTGATCCTCATGCTAGGAGACAGGAAGGTAGTTTTGAGGAAGGTTTGATTAGGTTACAAAATATTATCAAGGAGGATATGGCCAGAAATGTGTCACGGGTGAGATGCCCCTGCCCCCCCATCACATTGTTATAGAAAATGAGGCAGCAAAGGACACCCAGGAAAAGGCAAGAAGCGTTTATTATGCCAGCAGGCCACCGGGAACTTCTCATGTCCCAATAAGTGGCCCCCTCTGAAGTTTCGGCAGGGTATTTATAGGGCATTTTGAGGAAGTCACGGTTGAAACAATTGATTCTGGGGGTGCATGTCCCATCCACCGGGAGAGGGGCTTGGGAAAGAAAGGGGAGTGGGGTTATCATATCTCGCCAGCTGGGGTGCCGATCTGGGAAAGGAAAAGGGGAAGTCGCTTGGGTGCCGGTGGGGAGTGCCGGCTGGGTAGGAAGGGAGTATTGTGTCAGATGCCAGCGGCCTGTCAGGGGAGTGCTGGCGGGGGCAGCCAGGAGGGGAGGAAAATTTTTCAGTTTCGGTCATCTACATTAAGATAAGCTTGTAACTTTGTTCACAGGGGCTTTTGTGGGTGACAGGCCTCGACAGGGAACCTGCCTTTGCACAGAAGGATACCCACAGGGGTGAAGGAACATAGATTTTAGGCATGGAATTTCAGGTAGAATGCAGCTATATGCCATTTTATCAAAAAGAGAACTACACATCAGTTGGCCTAATTGTACTCGAAGTTCAGTCCTTCCCATGGGCAGTTAACCTGCTTAATTCTGTCCCCTGTTCCCCTCTCTGCACAGAAAATGAGGGCAACGCCATGTAGATGGAAACTGAAACTTGCACCTAGTTCTGCTCTGTTATCCTTACACTCTTTTAGAGGAGAAACAACAAAAGCTGACACATGCTGGATTCAATTCACTTTCTCCTTCCCATCCCTCAAGCTCCCCACAGACATATCACCATACTACAGGCTTAAAGGAAGAACTGGTTGACCATCATTTTTCAAGCATGGTGGCAGTGGTGACTCCATGCCAGCCATGACTGGGACAAAAGATTTAAGCGAAAGTTTAGAGATGATGGCAATTAAAACAAGCATAAGACCGTGGTGTTAGACAAAGAGTCTGAACTAAATTCAAGGAGGAGACAGAGTTTTTGTTTGTGCTCCAGCAGGGTGGTAGGATGAGCCTGAACTCTTGAATATCAACGTCCTGGCTTCAACAAGCACCTTTAGACTTTAGAATAACCCAGGGGACTACCAGCAATATATTATACTATTGTATTGAAGAATTGGCTAAGGGCTCAAAGGGAGAGTGCTACTGTCCTTCACCTATAGCCTCTGTTCTTTGTCTTTGCATACAGGATTGATGCACAATGTAGAGCACAGAAAATGTCCTATCGATTGCCCTTTATATTTTAATGTCAAAGTTCTCAAAATAATGCTTCTCTCCTACCCCGATAAAAACTATATAGTTCATTAAAAAGTTAGGAATTTCAAGGAGACTTTAGGCCAATGGAAGAAAGAGTGAAGAGGCTAAGGAAACCATGAAGCCTAAATCAAATGATAGGACACAGGATGCTCACCTCAGCCTTTTCATTTTTCTGAGACTGCAGCTTCCATAGAAGCCCAGGAGCTGTCACCCAACTGCACAGTTGAGTCATTCCTAAAGTGGAGCTGCACACAGGGAACCTTCCCTGCTCCCTGGGGCAACAAGACCCAGGATAACAGCTCACAAAGTACCCCCTGCTGGCTTTTATTGTATGCTAATGTAATGGGGCCATCAGTCTGAAGGCTGTCTGTGGTTAGAAACAAGATTTCTTTTTGTCTAGTTGGAGCAGTCTCCTGAAATTCTCTTCAAGTTGAAATGGGTGTGAAGGTTACAGGAGGGAGGGATAGAGGGGGAGAAGGCAAAGTACAAAGGGAGGATGAGTGGGAGTGGGTAAAAGAAAGATTCAGAGAGGAAAAACAGGAGAAATGCTGTGAGTTCTCTTCTTTAATGACGTATATCTTAAACAAGATACAGAGTAAGGGAACAGCACAGCATGTACTCCTCAGCACAGAACTCCACAAATGAGCCATGAGGCCAGGCTGCCCACAGGGAAGCAAAGGGCGTTCATAAAGATGTCTTTTCCCCAGAGCAAATTTGCAGAAGCCAATATCAAATATAAAGAAAGGGAGAACAGGGAGTCAGGGAGGAAGAGACAGATAAAACAAGGAAGGAGGGAAGGAAGAAATGATGCCAGCCTAATTGATCTCTGTCATATAATAGACATGTTGCCAATTTTATTCTGATAACATTGCACAGACTTACCTTTTCCTTAGATCTTTCCAAATTGGGAGGCCAACATAGAGTATTACATAAACTCAGCCACGGATGAGGCTCCATGTCTCTGTCTACTGCTTTCTCATCTTCTCCAGCTTCCTGACTGGGAAACACACAGGTGAGCAATCTACTCCCCATCCTCAGGGGTCTTGCATCTCTTCTACTGAGTATGGGAATGCAAAGCAGGAAGCATGGGATTTATGGGAGCATCATCTCTTTCTGTTGTACACCTTATAGGTAGCATGTTGTGGACATGAGACTACAAGTTCCACTACATGTCTATGGTTTAATAATTTCCTCTGATAACACAGAATTATTATTTTTTAAACATCATTCCATGTGATACACAAATGTTAGCTCTATCATAAAAAGAATTGTTCCATTTCATAGCGTTTGTCACAATTTGAAAGTAACAGTGCTGTTGCATCACTCCATGCTAAGACTTCCCTTTTGGGTCAAACACTGTCAAGCTACTTCGAATAAGCAGCAGAGCTGGGAAATAGACTCATATCTCAGGTTATACAGCATTGCAGATTAGAAGTGTCACCAGCATGACACACTCTATCCAGATCAAAATTCCAAGTATTTGTCCTATGAATTCACTTCAACAAACACCAAACCTTCTGTTGTTGATTCTGACTGATGGAGATACCATGTATTACAGGGTAGAACCAAGCTCCATAAGGTTTCCTTGGCCGTAATCATCATGGAAACAGATCATCAGGCTTTCCTCTATCGTGCTGCTGCCTGGGTTCCAACTATCAACCTTTAGTTAGCTGCTGATCGCAAACCATTTGTACTACCCTGGGGACCTCTTGTGAATTCATAGAGATGTCTACTGCTCAGAGGCAAGGTCATTTCTCTTTATTTAAGACATCAAAGCTTTTCCAGCACTCACCTGGATCAGCCATCATGGGGCTAAGTCCACAGGGAGGTAAGACTTAGATGAGTTAGAGATTGGTTGGAAACATCTCTGGGACCTCAGTTTTGCTACCAGTGATAGTGGAAAACCATCAGTCTTTATTTGTGCCTCAGTTTCTATCTGTAAAAGAAGAAGGTTGAACTATGTAACATTTAATAAATTCCAGCCTTTGTATTCCATGTTTAATCTTTCACTACCACACCAAGAATTCAGTAGAAATGACAATCTCCCTGCCCCAAGTCCAGGAGCTTTCTGTATTAGCATCCACGGTTTCTCTGACTCTCTTAAAGCCACCTTGTCTTACATAAGATTTTAATCCTAATATCTAACAAGGTCAAAAGAGAGTCAGCTTCTGAAATGAAAAGATTAATGTTGCTATGGATGGGAGAGAAACCAGAGGGAGATTGCTGCCCGAGCATGAGAATTCTATCTTGTAGGATTTTTTTTTCTTCACAGCAAATAAGGTTTATGGATTGAAATGAGGAGTCTCTAGCATTAAAATAAGTCTTTTTACAGTATTTTCCCATTTAAGCCTCACATAGGCAGCATGCTGGATTGGACCTGGAAAGGCAGACTCACTAGTTTTTCAATTTAGTTTGTTAATAGCCTGCCTTTCATAAAAGCATCAGGCACAATCACACCAATCCCTAAATCAATAGGATGATGCAGCAATGCCTCACAGAAATGATATTTTTGAAATAAGTATATACCATTCAGCCAGGTCCGTTTGACATCAAATTTATATACTCAATAAGAAAGCACAATTAATGGTCCCGAACTGTATTTTCCTTCACCTATTTCACATTTCAAGAAGCACAAGAATTCTTAAGAAAAAAAAAATAATAATAAAAAAAGGAAAGAAAAAGAACAAAAAAGCATTTCATTCATAAATGAAATGAATGTATTAAAAAACAATGTTGGCTTGTCGGTGCCTCCTCAGAAACCCTTTATTTTACCTCCAATCTAATTTCTCTTTTCATTCTGGTTTTTACTCAGATATTGCCTCTTCAGAAATGATTTCCCAAACAATCTGTGTAAAACGACACCCTCTTCCTTCTCTGTCAATTTATCCTGGCCTTCATAGCACTTATTACAGGTTAAAATTTACTACATTATATTTTTTTATTGGCATCCCTGTCACGGATTTAACTGTATTCCCCCAAATAATGCGTTGGTTTGGCTGAATCAAGATTCTTGAAGATTTGGTAGTTAGGGATGATTTAATTGTTGCCAGAGATGTGATCTGATGTGATTAGGCAATGAGTTGTAAGAGGGTTAGGGTGGGATACAACAACTTTTCTAAGGTCACAACCCTAATATGATGCAAGGGGAGTATCCCTGAGGTGTGATCTTATCACATTTTATCTTACAAGAGATAAAAGGAAAGAGAAGTAAGAAGGCAGAGAGGGACCTGACTACCACAAAGGAGGAAAACCTGAAAGTAGAACATGTGCTTTGGACCCAGGGTCCCTGTGTTAAGAACCTCCTATGCCAAGTAACACAGAGATCTACAAAACACAATGGGCCCAGAGATATTGAAAGGAAAAAAGGACATTGTCCTAGAGCTGAAAGGGAAAGCGTTCCCTTAGAACTCGTACTCTGAATTTTAATTTCTGGTCTCCTAAACTGGTGGTGAAATGTTTAAGTGCTACAGCTGTTAACCAAAAGATCAGGAGTTCAAATCCTCCAGTGGTTCCTTGGAAACTCCATTGGGCAGTTCTACTCTGTCTCCTAGAGTTGCTGTCAGTCTGAGTTGACTTGATGGCAGTGGGTTTGGGTTTTTTTTTAAACTGTGAGAGAATAGAAATTTGTTGGTTAAAGCTATCCACTTGTGGTACTCCTGTTATAGCAGCACTAGATAACTAAGACAACTGTCTTCTTAAAAGACATAGCTAAGCTCCACAGGGACAGAGTTTTTGCCTATTTTGTTTCAACACTGTATTTCCAACGCCCAGAAGAAGTACTATCTCACTTCTGGCAACTGTTCAAAAGCATTTCTTGCATGAATGAAGGTATGAATTGATGAGTAAATAAGTGTCTCACCATCATCTCCAAGGTGTGTTAATCACAAACGTGTGTGATCACACTGAAACAATAAAACAGTTCTAATGGGCATACAAGGAGCCTGGTGTCACAACAGTTCAGTGCTCATCTGTGGTCTGAAACGCGGGTGGTTCAAAACCATCCATTGATTCCACTAGAGATAAACCTGGTGATCTACTTCTCTAAAGATTACAGCCAAGAAATCCCCATAGCAAAACTCTAGTATGTCCCATGGAGTTGCTCTGAGCTGAAATTGACTTGAGAGTACCCAACAAGACCAAAACCAGAGGACATATGCATTTTGTGCTTACTTGCTAAACTAGTCATCCAGGAAGGATTCTTTCTTTTCTTTCTTCATGTGTTTCCATGTGTGCGGGAGCATGTGCATGTGTGTGCGTGTGAGTGTGATAGTTGGGGGTTGAGAATATCTCAGAAGGGGCTGACAACTACAACATAAATCATCATCCCCATCTTCTCTTGTTTCAAATTCTCATTCAAAATGTAGCAAAAGGCAACATTATCATGCCCTGTATCTGAGTATATAGCATGTAGTGCAGGGTGTTCACATACATGTTGGTAAAATGCTCTATGTTATCACAAAGTTAGATAGTTACATGTATAACTAGCCTACTGCTAAGAGAGTCTTCAACACTCCATTTTGGTGAGTGGCTTCTCGGGTCTTGAAAGCTAGCAAGCTGCCATCTGAGGTATACCAAATGTTCCCAACTCATCTAGAACAGATGATGACCAAGAACAACAAAGATGAGGAAAATAGAGGTCAGGAGACAGAAGGACCCTTGTGAATGGGATATTGTATCAACTTGTGACCAGAAGAAACAGATGATGCCTGGCCGCTACCAAAGACAGCTGTGCTGGGGCACGCAGTGTGGAATGCCTCTGGCAACATGAGAAAAAGAGAAGTGAAGCTCAAGAGCTCTATTAAAAGAGCACAATTAATGACCCAATGATCTGGAGAATCTGCTGGGAATGTGGCCTCTAGACCTGCTGCTGCCCCTGACAAGAAAACACTATGGAAGTCAATGCTTTCAGACAAAAATGGACGGGACTTGGGGACACAATGTGACCATATGTGTGTGTACTTTATGGTTCTGTAGCTTTATAAGAGGCTGTCCTACTGGTCTCTTTCTAGACGGGAAAGAAGGAGGTGAAGAGGAAGGGGCAGGAGCTTATTAAAAGGATACTATAAGTATAAAATGAAAGGAGGAGTGTTTTGTCACTGGGCAAGGAGAACAGAAAGAGCTGCAGATAGTTGGACATGCAAAATTGATTTTGAATGTACATTTCCACTTTATCTCAAAAAAAATTAAAAAAAAAATACGGAGTCCCTGGGTGACACAAACAGTAAAACCCTCAACTACTAGCTGAAAGGTTGACAGTTGGAAGTTACCCAGAGTTGCTTTTGAAGACAGTTATGGTGATCTGCTTCTGAAAGGTCGCATTCTTAAAACCCTTAGGAAACAGTCCTACTCTGAACACATAGAGTCACCAGGAGTTGGAACTGACTCAAGGACAATTAATGACAACAACCACAATAGCAACAATAATAGAGTATGAGAATTGAGAATATTACACTGTTTACCTCCATCCCTCCTGGTTTCCAAGCTGCTAGAATCTTATATTTGCTCCTAGAAGTTTTCTATTTTTCTACCCTCCAAAATAATATTCACATCCACATATGATAGTCAGTTTGTAATGAAATTGGACAAGAAATGGATTGTATAGGATGTTGCTATGACTTACCAGTTGGAAACCCTTTTAGAGTCTTTGAAAAATACAAGTAAAAATGGAAACTACTTTTTAGATTACTCTTGTAATCGAATAGCTTTTCAGTGAATTCAACGCTTACTAATGGTAGAGCACATGGCTCTTCATAATATACTTAGGCTTTGTTTTCATGACCTCTATAACAGATCTGGAAACCCTGGTGGTATAGTGGTTAAGTCCTATGACGGCTAACCAGAAGGACAGCAGTTCAAGTCTGCCATGCACTCCCTGGAAACTTTGTGGTGCAGTTCTACTCTGGCCTATATGGTTGCTATGAGTTGGAATTGACTCGACAGCACTGGTTTTGGTTTTCTGCTTTTATAACAGATTTGGAGCCCTGATGGCACAGTAGTTCAGAGCTGAGCTGCTACTCATAAGGTTAGCAGTTCAAATCCACCAGGTGCTCTTTGGAAACCCTATGGAGCAGTTCTGCTCAGTCATGTTGAATTGCATTCCATCCAACAGCAACTTTTGTGTGTGTGTGTATGTTTGGTATCAGATTTACTAAAATGTAATCTTTAACTGTACTTCAGGTAGAGTCATCTTTTTAGACTAGAATCCAAAAGATATTTTCAACTTTAGTGTTGTGTTCTATCATACATGTGTTGTCAAAGAATGTGAGTTGATCTGCTGTAAGCAATCATTATTGGACTGCAACAATGTGAAAATTAACATTATGTGCCAACTTGGCTGCGATTTGTTTCTCAGTGATTTGGCAGATACTCTGTAATGACCTTTCATTTTGTGGTCTGATATGAGGAGACATTCAGTGAAAAGAGGAGATTTCTTTGGGTGTGGCCTACCCCTAGTGTATAAGTGGATGTTCTGGCAAATCTCAGTCTCCCTCTCTCAACACTGGACTCTTCTCATTGGCTGACCTCCAGTTCTTGTGGCGTAAGCCTGCAAAGACTTCAGCCAGCTGTCTAACCAACAGATTTTGCGTTTGCCAGCTTCAGCAACCCTATGATCCAGCAGAAGCCACCAGTCTGCTGTCTGACCTGAAGATTTGGGGCTTGTCAACACCTGCAACAACATGAGACAGCAGAGGTCTTCAGATTGTAACCTAATCCACAGATTTGGGAGTTGCCAGTCCCCACAGTTGAACGTGCAATTTCCTTGTAGTTGTGTGAGCCACTTTCTTGAAGTAAATCTCTTTCTATATAATTATATGCAGTATTTTCAGACAAATAACGGATGCCTTCTATGTTTGTTTCCCAATCATGTTCTCCCATGATGAGGTACTTTCTTAGGTGCTGCTATGCTAACTGTTTCACATGTTGCTGTGAAAAAATTACCATATTGTACTTACGAAAGTACCTTGTGTGAGGAGGGCCCATTTGGCAAACATAGGAGGTGTACATCATTTGAGTAAAAATACAGTAATCACTGTATGATTTTTCTTCTGGGGAGCTGAAACTAAGACAAACAACTAGGACAGACTGCAGAGAATTAAAAATGCTACAGTGATGACAGAATTTCAAATGTGGAAAAAAATATGGCACAAGAATAAATGTTTTAGGCAAGACAGAGACTTTGTTTTGTTAGTTGTTGCCTAATCAACCCCAAGTCATGGTGACATTATGTATAATGGTACAAAATATTTCCCAGCCTTGTGCCATCTTCTTGACCATTGTTATGTTTGAGGTCATTGCTCTAGCTATGTAGTCCATTCATCTCATATTGGATTTTTCTCATTTTCTGATCCTCTGCTTTTCCCAATATGATATCTATTGTTTTAAGTAGTTGTTTTTTTTCTGATGACATATCCAGTGTAATAAGCTAAAATATTATCATTCTCATATCTTTCAGAAATGGTTCTTGTTCTCACAAAGAATATTTTAATACTTCTCAAGTTTTACATTACGTACAATGTTCTACCAGTATCTACTGCTCATTTTGTCTCAGTTTTGTGCTGAAGCATGTCTTAACTTGATGACACTGACATTAAAACTCTGATGAATTTTCCACAACTCATGTGACTAATAGGATGTTTAGTACCAGATATCTTCACTAGAGAAGGACATGGGTGAAACAATCATAGAGTCCAAGAAGTGCTCCATCATCTCAAAACCATGTCTGAAGATCCAAGTCAAATCTTGAATTTGTACTCTTTGGGTTTGAATCTTTCTAAGACAAGAATTTTAAAAAAAAGTGTTGATCATAAGAAATATACCTGTGTAGGGGATTAACTCCTACCTGCAGTTATAGTAATAGACTTTCCTAGAAGTAACAGGTTGCAGGACTGATAAGTTAGGATGGGTTCTGGAAAATGGAATGGTTCTAGAGGGAAAGCATGACTCAGGCTACCTAAGTACTCAGGAGGTGACCATCTGGGCACTGGGCACTGAGGAGGGGAAGGAAATCAATGGGAAGAGACAATCCCTCAGGGGGAGTATAAGGAGAAGAACAAACATTATTCCTGGCTGCTGTATTATTTTCCTACCTCTTGAAACTTGTCTCAGGAACTAAGCCTGTCTTGTCTCATAGGGAAATAAGAGAATATCAGGGTTGGTATAGCCACATCCCCTCCTCTGTTGTGGCTACAAGGGCACAGAGACAGGATGACATTCTTCAAAACATAATGTTTGCATAACTGAATGACTGGCCAAGATCAATCACTTCCACTTCAGTGAGAAGACAAATCATTGTATTCCCTCTGATTGGGGCTTATCTGTTATAACCATTTCTTTGCATTTCCCTGCCTGGTCAGGAGATCTGAATTCAAGTCCACATTTTGGAAATAATAAGCCGTGTGTTTGAGCCCAGACACTCCCTCTCCTAGACTGTCACATCTTCATTTATATGCCGTTACTATAGCTTCCGTCTGTTAAGCATATGGTGTGCACAATGCATACAATGTGACTCCCCTACTTTGACTCAGAAAACATTCTCAGCAATCCTGCGAGGTTACTGTTCTTATCCCTGTTCAGCTGGTAGTAAAAGGGACATTCAGAGAAATTTACTAACTTAGGGTTGCAGAGATTTCAGGTACAAAACTAAACTTTGAGCTCACTTTTATTTGATTCTCAGAAATGTCCTGTCTACCACTACAGCTATTTATTCTTTTTTTTTTTTTTTAAATATAATGCCCAAAAACCTTTTATGGTGGAATCATCGTCACGATCCTCATCCACAGCAACATCAAAACTAGAAATTACTCAACATCTTTCAGGCGTCCGTATTCTGGGGAGCTGTGGTTTTGACACAGATAGAGGTATGGGCATGCCTGTAGTATCACAACGTCATGTGGAACACAGTGCTTTCCAGTTTACGGCCTCAGAAGTATGACTGCTCTGAATACTTGCAACTTTGATTGTGTCTCTGATTATATTTGCTGTTTCACAAAATTTGGCTGCTTTCTGAACTGCAAGGATGAAGTTCTTGCCAGTGCAATGGGAATAAAGATTGCTTCATCTCAACTGGCTACTATGAAGCAAGATGTCAATGTTTGGCCCCAGTTGGGCTTCAGAAATGGTTCTTTTCTTCTTGAGAACCGTGTCTGCCCAGCTATCAATCATATTTGTATCAAATTCAAAGCCGTTAAAATATGACTAATTTTAAATTAAACAGAAGTCATCTGCTCCAAATTTGCCATCAAACAATTGAGGTATGTGGACATTTGGGTATCAATTTTTAGGTATTGGAATATGATATTCAGCATATTTATCTGGGCGTAGTGAAACCTAAAGTCCCCTACCTCTTTCAGTAAAAAAAAAAAAAAAAACATTGAAATTTGGATAGAGGATGCAAATCTGAGACTTGTGAATTCAGGATATTTGTTGAAAGGCACAATGATTGCAGATCTTCCCAGCTTGAATGGCATGTTCTCAGTAGTGGTAATACTTATGAGGCAGGGAGAATAATCCGGAGGTCAGCTTCCCTGACCACACAAGTCTACCTGCCAACTCATTGCAATAAGACTTGTCACCAGGAAATGAAGGAGAATCTAAAACAAAAAAGAAGATGTAAAGTGGTGATGGTTTAATTCTCAAAGAGTTCAAGAAATGTGAGTTAACACTCACATCTTTAAATCCTATAAAAAGTTGGTTGGAAGTCTGTTTAGTGGACAAGTTATTGCAAGATCAGAATCATAAAGAGCTTATTTTAGCTGGATCTCTTCCAATGTGAGCACTGCTTTCTCATCCAGTCTAGCTTCTACTCCAATAAATTAATTTCTAAAATGGAATTTTAGACACTATCATAATTGGATTGGCCTTGTTTAATTCTGTGAATGCAAAGCCTTTTTTAGAATTTATACTTATCGAAGCTCTTCTTTGGGTCCACCTTTCCTTTAGGGTCACTTGAACCCTGACAGTGCAGTGGATAAGTGCTCTGCTGTTAAACAAAAAAGATCTGCTGTTTGAATCCACCAGTCACTCTTCGGAAATCCTATGGTGAAGACCTACTCTGTCTTATAATGTTGCTATGGGTCCCAGCAATGGCGTTTTTTTTTTTTTTTTTCCCCTGAAAGCAAAGATAGAAAACTAACCACAGCATAATTTGGCAGAAACTAGAAGAACTGGAAGAGCACCTTTGCCCCCAAGATTTACTTTCAGTGACTGACACACAGCTTAAAATTCCATAATTATTCGTTTGTTTCTTTAGCTTCATTCCAAAATGCCCTAAAAGCAAGACTTTATGAAGTTATTTTTATGCCAGATGCTTTATGGCTAATGTGATAATCAGATGATTTTTGTTTTCAGTCAGAGGAAAGTCTGGCAAATAATAAGCGCTCAGTGAATGTGACTGTCATCATTTTATTATCATGAGAAGGGGAACCAAAGATAGCATCTGCATTTTGGGCTGCTGGCAAAGTAGAGGTACCTTGCGTGCATTTGTTAATGATAGGTGATTTATTTTAGACTGTGATCAAGGGCAAATTATCTAACAACTCTGAGCCTCAGTTTCCTGATTCAAAACTGAATGGTAGTTGTTAAGATTAAACCAAATAAAAATCAGTGAATTTTGTGAGAAGCACATTTATCTTAACATATAAACTGTGTAGTAAAAACAACGGCATTCTCTATGGGGCCAAATCGAAGGAATATTACAAACCCAGTTGCCCTGGCCTTTGTCACTTCTTGAGTCCTTCACAAGCAGCGCTGAGAGGCCCTCTGCTGCAGCTCAGTCCAGAAGCTCACAGCGCTCCAAATACAATGGTCACTGTTCTCGTTGGCTCTGGCAGGGACTGTCATCACGTTCGGTTCTAGCTCTTTGATAGTCAATAGAGAAATAAGCCAGTTCTTTACAAAAAAATTGTAGGAATGTCTTGGAGAGCTCTATAGCTGAGTCCCTGCAGTTTTCCAGAGTTTGTAGATTAAGCTTCACGTCATGGAATTGTTTAGGTGGGCTCCTGACTCCAAAGATTGTGTGTGTTCCCACACTGCAGGGAAAGGCTATCATTCCCAGAGGCATGTGTATGAGCTGGCTGGATGACGTTGTGCCTGGATCGCTATTAACCCCGCCTTTTCCATAAGTGAACCTTCCACTAACATACAATCCCTTCAGGGAAAGACATCCTTCAGTATATACCTTCTGTGTGATTCTTTGTAGCCAGATACTGGAACTTTCAGCTGCTAAAATTGCTAGGTCCTTAGCACTGTTGCTGCCAGAGATCTACCTGTTCCTAACTGTTCCTACTGCCCTCAACCTTATAAACCAAATCTGTGGGACACTAAAGAAATTGATCATAAGTCATCGAGACAACCTGTTCAACTCTCTGGAGGCAGAGATTAAGAGACAGCATTCTAGACATTCTTAGACTTGTAAATAACTGATGATACCATCATTAAATGCTTCTTTGACCACTGAACTGGAGAGTCTTGATCTACCTGGATGGCATCTCAGTGTAAGTCCTTGAACTGATTTTACACATTCCGCTCAAGTAGATTTTAACTGCTTGCTGTAACAGTAGCATGTCCTGGCTAACTCTGAAACAGGCATGTTTAAGAATTCTGAGATGAAGTTTCTGAATCATGAACTTTTCATCAATGGGATTCACATCATGTTGAATAGAATGCCTCTGTTTCTAACATGGGAACATCATCTGTCCAACAAATCACCCCATTAATTTGTAAGGTTACTGAGTGATTACTATAGGCATTATCATGTTTAAATATTTTAGTCTGATTATCCTAATAACTAGTCTCATGAATAAAAGTCACTATAGCAACAAAACAAAAATTTGAGTGAGTCTGTTTGAATCCCAGAGACTTGTATAGTTTAAAATCCAAATTCTTACCTAGTATCCCAGCTCTGTGTCAAAACAGAGTTCCTCAATCATTATTTTGAGAAACATCACGACTGGAGAAAGATCAGCTGCACGGACTTCTCAAAACTGGTCTCAGTGGAAAATCTTGAGTAGTGTCTGGGAGTAGAAACAACTTCAATCAAACTGTTGTGGAGGCTTACAAGTGTATCGGGAAAGGATGGCAGGTGTCAAGCGAGGAAGCTGCGAGCACCTATTTTGCATCTTCAAGGTGATTAGGCAAATACAGCAACCCTAGTCTCTCTCTGCAGCAATGGTCCTGCAGGGCAGTGCTTGGGTGTTCTTGCCTTTAGAAACACTCTCCTAAACAAATGCTTCTGTTCTAGTCTTGGGGGGCTGCAAACTCCCTACTGTCGTGTATTACCTCCACCCTCCAGCTATCTTTTTTCACAGCTGGTTTCTATCTCTGGTTCACCCTTTGAACCGACCTTTTTCTGGACTTTGTGACTTACTTTGGATGCCATTATCACTCCTGGTTGCTGTGCCACAAAATGACTTGGACACCATAGTTTCTTGACCATTGACCAGGGTTTACTGTCCACTCCCTGTGTTTAGGCACACTCTCAGAGCTTCAGCCTGAACTGGATCTCAATCAGGGTTGGTGACACAACTTCAAGGCAGCCAAATAACTCCATCTCAAAATGCCAAGCTCTTTATATCCGTTGGTGGCATAGTGGTTAAATGATATGTCTGCGAACCAAAAGGTCAGCAGTTCAAATCCATCAGGCACTGTGGAAACTCTACGGGGCAGTTTTACTCTGTCTCACAGGGCCACTTGACAGCAGTGTTTTTCTTCTTCTTAATATCCATTATCCCACTGCTGTTGAGTCGTTTCTGACTCATAGTGACCCTAGAGGTCAGGATATAACTGCCCTAGAGTTTCTAGGGAGCACCTGGCGGAATAGTCTTGAATTTCTGTTTGTATATCCACATGGCTTTTCCAGAAGGCACTGATGGCTATTAAACTCTATGCAGTTCTAAAAAATTTAAACACTGTTAATCATTTACGTTTCCAAGTGAATATAATTTTAAGAACTTTTTCTGAAAAGACATTTTGTCAAGGTATGGTAGCAGGGCCACCACTGTTCCGTTTGTTTATTGTATTACGGCCACTTGCATTTTACCGCGAAGTCATGCGGCCAGTACTCTGTACAGCAGCAGGGTCACCCGCAGTAGCCAGGCTTTAGTGGAGTTTCCTGACTAAGAAGGATTAGCATGAAAGGTCTGGTGATCTATTTATGAAAATTAGTCGATGAAGCTTGCTCTGAAAACTACTACCTGAAGTATAATAATGAAAAAAGAAATCTAACAAAACCTTACAGAGCTTGAGAGAGCATTAATTTGCTTGAATTGGACATGTCATCAGGAAGAATAAATCACTAGAGGAGGGCATCGTGCTTGGTGATGTGGAAGACCAGCTAGGGTAAAGAAGACAGTCATTGAGATAACGCAATGGCTACACTGATGGACTTTAAAAATGCCCAATCATCGGGAGGGTGACTCAGAACTGGATAGTACTTTCTTTTGTTGTATATAGGACTGTCATGGATTGGAGTCTACACCACTGTAGCTATCCATCTACACGTGGTAGCAGGGTAGAAAGTAGGTAAAAATAAAGTAAGGATTTTAACTCCCGTGTTTCAGTTGAGGTGGGTGAAGGTGTCTCTGAGCAGGAAATGGAGCCTTATGCTCTGACCACGACTCTTGCTAGCTTAACTATGTTGTGGAGAATTAGCCTGTGCAGCACTTTTTGCCTTGAACTACGACTTCCTATCACCACATTTTTTGATATGCACTCACCCATGGTAGAATGTTGGCCATAAATATTTGACCACTCTAAAACTGATGCCCTAAGTTTACAATGCACATATTGCATAAATATATGTTGATAAATAAACTTGCTAGCTGGTGTATGCATTGCATGTAAACTCTCCTTTTTTAAGCAAAGATTTGAATTTTATAGACTGTAAAATATGGATATTGCTCTATTTATCTTGATGCACCTCTATGAAAAAGGTGACTGCTGTGATTGGAAAGTCATACCATGTAACTGTAATAAGGTACTTTATTTAAACTTTTAAGATACCCTCTGCCCAATATGTCTAACTATAACTATTTTGAAAAATTAGTTGTTTGTTGCATAAATATTTTCAAGCACTTTGGCTGTAATCCTGAAGTAGTTCATAAACTTGCTGAGAGGGGAGGAGCTGACCGCTGTTATAAGCACACAACTACCTAATCTGAGTGGTGCAAACCTAACATGCTTGGCTACTAGCTGACAGGTTGGAAATTTGAGTCCACCAGAGTCTCCTTAGAAGACAGGCCTGGAAATCTACTTCTGAAAAATCACCCACTGAAAATGCTCTTCTTCCCTGACCCATGAGGATTTGCCATGAGTCAGAGTCAAGTTGACAGAAACTGGTTTAATTTAGGTCAAGAAGGTAGATAATGAGACATGTGCACCTGCCTAGGTAGTATGAAGGGTAGATCTAAAGAACAATATGATCAAATATCAGTAATAATAAACTCTGATCAGAGTATTAAGAAAAAACTGTTTTTATTTCTTAAGTACATGTAGTGAAGCATTTTTATTTAAAGAACTGGATAGTAAGTATTTCAGGCTTTGTGGGCCAGACCTAGACTTTGTTGCATATTCTTCTTCTTTTTTCTCTTTCTCTTATTTATTATTATTATTTTTTAAACAATTTTAAAACTGCAAAAGCCCTTCTGAGCTTATGGGCGTAGTTGGCTTATTAGTGTTAGAACAAATGTTTTAAGGCACTTTCAAGCAACAAAAATCTTCTACTCAAGAATAACTTTATACTAAACTACAATAACCAGAATCAGTCCAAGTAGGGTGGCTGGAAGGTGGTTGGAGGTACTAGAAGCCTTCCTACTCTGCTTTTTCTCACAGTCCTATGTGAATGCACAGAGCATGAGATCTCTGGGGAATATAACACAGATATCTGGATATTTGTGCCTCAGAGATACCCAAGAACTTTCAGCGAAGTGATGAAATATGTGGTTATCAAAAAGCTCAGACCTTTTATTAATCATGGAAACCCTGGAGATGTAGTGGGTTAAGTGATATGTCTGCTAACCAAAAGGTCAGCAGTTCAGATCCTCCTGGTGCTCCTTGGAAACTATCAGGCAGTTCCATGCTGACCTCTAGGGTTGCTATGAGTTGGACCTGACTCGACAGCAGTGGGTTTGGTTTGGTTTGGGTTTTATCAATATTGAAGGGAATCCTTAGCAGATTGCCAGTTGCCGTCTGCACATTGTGGGTACGGTATTGCCGTGTTTATCCTCCCAAGGGAAGAGCTATTTTTTGTCTGCAACATGCGCCATGTCTTGGGCAGAAGGGCCTTCTCAATTTCCTCGTTCCCTTACTGTCCACCAGAGAGAGTGTGCTTTTTACCCCCTCACTCAGAGATAACTGTGCAAGTCCCTTAGCTAGATCTCCTGCAGGTTCCGTTTTCACTCCACTTCTGCCCTTGACAGCCTACCACAGGTAGACTAAGTTTTGTAATTGCAATTCTTTGGTTTGGTCTCCCACTTATCTCAATGATCTGAATTCAATCTAATTCATTCAATCATTTATTAGGTATTTATGACGCCCAGGATTCAATGTGCTGCAAACTGTGCAGGATTCCTAGATGCCCTGTATGTGGTAGAATCTTTTCCTTCTAACATGAAAGATAAGACTGTGACAAAACACCTATAATAAAAGGTGGAATGTGACAAGTGTCAGTTAAGTAATGCACGCAAAACTCAGTAAAGTAGGGAGAAAAAAATTCTGGCTGGGCTGGTAAAGACCTGAGAAAGCATTGACGGAGTGAAAGGAAGTCATTGCCTGAGAGAGTGCTTGCAGAGTTTCATGGTGGAAGGAAAAACAGAGACACAGAGGCAGGAAAGTTCAGACGTTATTCTGGAAATGACAGCCGTGCAGTTTTAATAGTTGAGTGATGGAATATAATTGGAAAAATTAGCTGAGTTTCTGGGAAGTTTGGAACACTAGATGGTGTTTGATTTGTATTAAGTAGACTTTAAGGGCCCTGGTGGTATAATGGTTAAGCATTCGGCTGCTAACTGAACAGTTAGTGGTTCAAACCCACCTCTAACTCCATAGGAGAAAGATGTATCAGTCTGCTTTCATAAAGACTTTAAGACTTTGAAATTGTATGGGAAAGTTTTACTCTATCTTATAGGTTGTCATGAGTTAGAGTCAACTTGGTGACAATAGTCTGATTTTTTTCAGTAGACTTTGGAGAGAAATCAGTGACTTTACAGTTGATTTGTCTTAGGATTAGGTGAATTGAATGTTTAGTTGGGCTTTGAACTGAGAGTTGGGGAACTCATGAATTTCTGTGATGGTTACCTCTGTGATCTCCTCAAGCTGTCTCATCTCTGTAAGTCTAATTTTACTTATCAATAAATCAAGGAAGATTCAACAATATTATGTTTTAACAGTTAAATTTTTAAGTATGCACTGCAAAGTGCTGATGTTATATAAAAGTTAAGAAAGGAAAATAACAAGGAAAATCAGTTATGAGATTTCCATAAACAGATGAGATATAGTGAGGTCATGTTTGGTAAAATTAGAAAATAAAAAAATATTTATCTTTAACCTTTCCAACCTAATATTGCAAATCACGGCTCCCTGGCACCCTCACATAAGATCATGAAATCCTTTGGGAAGAAAAGGTATTTGCTTTAACTTCTGTTGATATTCCTAGCACACAAGCAGAAAGCCTGGCTTCTAACAACCACTTAGTAAATGTCGCTTGAATGAATGATCACTCCAAACCACATCAAGTCCTCTGTTCTAGGGAAAAATCTGTAACCAACTGCATGCTGAAGTGAAAACAGTTACCTATATGCCTCTAGGGTCGCCATGAGTCGGATCCGACTTGAGGGCACTTAGCTGGCTTGGCAGATCCTAAGAGGAATTTCACTTTAGAGAGACGAATGTGGAATCGCAGGAAACGATTAAGCAGGAAACTCTGGAAGCATAGTGGTTAAATACCACAGCTGCTAACCAAAAGGTGACCAGTTCGACTCCACCAGGCACACCTTGGAAACCATCAGGGACGGTGCTACTCTGTTGGATAGCATCATCGTTGGTCGGAATCAACTCAGGAGCAATGGGCCTGGTTTCGGCTTCTTTCCAAATAAGGCTAATGTTAATAGCAGTACACATAAAATTGGGCAAGGGGAAGTAATTAGAAGGACCAGAAAGCTCTACACAAGTAGATTCCCTATCAACTGCTCCTCTCTGTTCCTGAAGCTGGGTGCCTTGATTTTCACCTGAGGACTCAGCTCCTACTCCTTAACTTTTTCAGTAACAGGGAACTTAACCAAACTCATTCTACTTTCTCTTGCCATACAGAAGGAAAAAGTCCATGGTGAACCCCTAAGTCAGACCCTGCAGATAATTCCAATTTCTTCTAGATTACAAAGTAAGCCTGTTTTACAGACCCTGAATCCAGTTTCCTTATTCCCTGCCCTCACTATCTTCTCAAAAAATAAAAATAAAAAATAAAAAATCACTTATTGTTTCATATGGAAATCCTCCCACACTTACACAGTTTCATTCTATCAGCTTTGGACAGTATTTGTGAAAATTACCCTTCCTTTGATTTCTGAAAGAGTTGATATGTTCTTTGTTTATTTGGTAGTCTTCAGCAACATCTTATATGTAATGCATAAATTCTTCAGTCTTTTTTATTGATTGTACAGGTGTTCCACGTCTATCAGGAGGCTGAAAATAACATGGCTTGGGTCAGGCACACCTTAGTGCTTAAAGTAACATCTTTGTTTTTTTAGTATTCAAATGTTAAGAGATCTCTTGCAGATTTGCCCAATGCAATGAAATCTTTAATTTCTTGACTGCTTTTTCTATGGGCGTTGATTGTGGATCCAAGTAAAATGAAATCCTTGACAACTTCAACCTTTTCTCTGTTTATTATAATATTGTTTTACTGGTCCACTTGTGAGGATTGTATTTATGTTGAAGTGTAATCCATATTGAAAGCTCTTTGGTCTTCATCAGTAAATATTTCAACCAACCCTCTTGACTTTCAGCAGGCAGGGCTATGTTATCTGCTTGTTGTAGGCTGTTAATGAGTCTTCCTCCAATCCCTATGCCACATTCTTCTTCATATAGTCTAGCTTTGAGGTTTGTTTGCTAAGCATACAGATTGAATGAGTATAGTCAAAGCCAAGTGCCATCAAAGGATACACACAAGTTGTCTAATTTTAACCCACATAATATTCCCTTGTTCTACTTGAATGACTGCCTGTTGGTCTGTGCAGACTCTACATAAATAAGCACAAGTGTTCTGGAATTTTTCTATATATGGCAATAAAATTTTATCACAATACAATGAACTAAAATCGTGCAAAATTCTTAATTTACATATTTACTTGTCAAAAAATATATTAAAGGAGTACATCGACTAGCACCCGTGTAGATTCTTAATGACAGACATGCAACTCGAGCTGGCATAAACCAAAGAGTTTTGTAAAAGATGGTTTGCCTCACATAACTGAGAAGTAGAGTGAAAAATGGCTTCAGGTCCAAGTGACAAAGTGGTTCAAATAGCATCATCAAGACTTCACATCTCTTTCTCTAGTTCTTGGACATATTTTTTCCATATAATAGACATGATGATTTTCAGAATATTAAGTTCCTAGCTGAGAGATAGAATGCTGCTTGACAAGTGTATTACTTTCTTGCCACTGTTGTAAATTATCATAAATTGCTGGCTTAAAACAATGCAAATGTATTATCTTAAAGTTCTGGAAATAAGAAATCAGAAATATATTTCAGTGAACTAAAATCAAGATGTCAGCAGGGTTGTATTTATTTCTGTAGGCTCTAGGGAGAATTTGTTCTCTTGCTTTTCTAGCTTCTAAACACTGCCCACATTTCCTTGGCCTGTGTCCCATCTCCCCTTTATATGTCTTCATAGCCAACAATCACATTAGTTAGGCTTTGTTTTCATTATGCTCACACCTCCTTCTTTAACTCTCCCGCCTCCCTTTTTTTTTTACTTGTTAGGACATTCGGCCTCTTATATAATCCAGGATACACTCTCCATTTCAAGACCTGCAATTAATCACCTAATCCAATTAATTTAATCTACAATATCTCCCCGCAACCCCCACACACATGGAAAGAAACATATTCATAAGTTCTGGAGATAAACACATGGATTTTTTACAAAACCAAGCCTACAGGCACTGAGTCAATTCTGACTCATAGTGACCGCATCGAGTTTCCAAGGCTGTGAATCTTTATGGAAACAGACTGTCACATTTTTCTCCCACAGAGCTTCTGATGGTTTCTAAACACTAAACATTTGGTTAAGAGTTGTTCACTTTACTCACTGTACCAAAAGGACTCCTGTATATGTTTAAAACAGTGACAAAAAAAATCCATTGCTGTTGAGTCAATTCCAACTCATAGCAACCCTATAAGACAGAGCGCCTGGCAGACTGGAACTGCCAATCCTTTTGGTTAGTAGTCATAACTGTTAACCACTGTACTACCAGGGCTTCCAGTGTACTTAGGGAGCCATTATGCTGCCTATCACTATGGGTTGGCATATACACACAAAAAAAATTTCAAGGAGAAATTTTTGTTGTCTGACCTCCATAATGTTCTCACTTTCAACCAGTTTTGTTGCCTAGATAAACTATATATGTTTAGATCAGAGTGGGTCACATGGGTGTAGGTCTACTGGATGAGGGTAAAGGCAGATTGTTTGCATTCCAATCATGTAGCATAGAATGGCTGTTCTTAAGGGAAAGAAAAACACAAAAAAGTTGGAATACAAATCATAGTAGGACGAAGGAGGCTGAAAAAGGTAAACAGTGCACTAGTACTCATTGCTAGGGGCTGTCAGACTATTGGGCATATTTGCCTAGCTCCAACAGCTGTAGGTAGGGCATTATGAGTTAAAAATCACTGAATCAAATATCCTCCTTTAAAATATAAATATAGAAGTTTAGATGGGAATAAGGATTCATGCTGAGTCACATTTCAGTGTGAAACTTTTTATCACCATCTTATTCATTGTTATAGGGTTGACTGAGCAATAGATTTGTTTGGGGGACACAGAGGGTTTTAAAATGGAAATTCACAAAGAAAATATAAAAAGATAGTCAAAAACTTGAAGAGCACACCTAGTCCTTCACAACGTAATTCCCTCAGTCCTGAATCCCCTTGACAACATTTAAACAGACTCTTGGTAAATGGACCTGTCTCATAAGTAGGGATCTTTCCTTTCTGTTCATTTACTCCCCAATTCCTTCCCTAGCATGTTTTCACTTCAGTAACTATTCTTCAGAACTTCTAGATGATAGGATCTACTCTATCCCAGGACCCCAAAAGAAAGGCAGCTGTCCATGGACAGAGATATCTCTCTAAGGGCAGCAGCCCCTCCACAGCTGGACATTAGTTCATGATCAAACAAGGATGAATGGTGGTATTGTACTGAAAAGCATGATCCTTAAGTCAACCACGTAATCTAAGGGAAGAAATTAAACTCTAAACCAACATAAACACATTACAAGTCATTAGTGTAATTAAAAAGGAATGTATAATTAAAACATTTGTGTATTTTAGCTCAAATTCATCTGCAGTTGGAAATTTTAATGAACTGTTCATCAGAGAAGTCTCAGGAGTCTGGGGATAAGTTTAGCATAACAAGAAACTGAATGTTTTCTTTCCCTCTGTTTCAGGAGTCCCATTCCCTCTGGTTTCTAAAAAGCAACCTGTCATTGGCTCCACCAAACTAATAATGATTTTAAGTGGTTATGATTGCTTCCGTGTTTTAAACTGATGTTATCTTTTTATCCCTGAAGAATCATGTTTTTCATAATTACTTCTCTTTTGTCCTTTCCTTAAGACAAATGATTTTGTAATTAGAGATGAAGGAAGGAATTGTCACTCCAAGACATCTGTCAAGTTGTCAGGAAGTATGTCTCCCTGTAGCTATATTTAAACTTTCTGTTTAATAGCCTCTTGCTTTATTTCAAGAGAACATCTCTGCGGAATCATGCCCAGGATCCCCTAATGATCAGGTTCTATAAAACACAGAGCAATTAGACTGTAAGAAATATCGCTCCCCAGAACATCCTTCTTATTCATAATGTGCACCTCTCCCTCCCAGCACTCCCTTCTCTGGGCCTTCCCAGTCACACAGCCTTTCTCCTCTCTATGCTCTGTGGGCTCTGGTTGGAGTCTCTGGCAGATGAGATGACTAAGTGTGTCAACAATTAGACTGACATTTTCCCAAACTTCCGGATTCAGTCTTAACAGTGCTCTCTCTGTCTCTAAACGAATGGCAAGCTATTGTGAGAAACAGAGTGCTGCTCCCTTGGAGAGCAGACAGACAGCACCGGAGCTGGGTATTTCATGGGCACCCTGCAGAGAAATGACGTGGTTGCTCACATTTGCTGTGCTTCTATAGCATCTGTGGCAAGGAACAGCTTCCTGGTAACTCCTAAAACTCAGTCCTTAAGAACAGAATCCAGACGGACAGAAATGCCCTGTGGAGGGCTGAGGAATTTGTACAGCCCAGCTTTCAGGGAGGAATTGAGATCTCCAATTCTGATGTGGTTCTGTCAATAGCTAAGACCCGAAATCCCACAGCAATCTCCAGCTGTTCCAATCACTCACTCTCTTTATTCTTCCATAGCTCATTTAACCCATTACTTTGTTCTTCATAAGAGAAAGCCAGGCACAGAGAGTTCAGTGATTTTCCAAGAGTCACACGCAAGTATCAGACAGACAGAGGGACAGCAAAACATAGGGCGTAGCGTGTTTCAGGGTGACACCAACTTTTCTTATGACCCTGAAAGGCACACAGGAAAAGAAATGGCCCACATAAAACAGGTATTTTTAGAAGTCTGCAGCAACTGGCATATTTGAGGCTCTTTTTGAGCACTCTTCTAGCTTCCCCCATTTTCTGAACACCTATACTGCTGACGTTGTTCACAGGGGCTTATCCAGCCAGAAATTATCTCAAAAGCTGGTCTAGATAAAACAGAAAAACTACTGTTAAGGTATTTCCTTCACAGAGATATTTTCAGTTGACGTTAGACTGCTTTCATTTTTTAAATAATTGTGGTAAATATATAAGTAACAACATTTTGTCATTTCAATATTCTTCACATGTACAATGTAGTGACATTTAATTGTGTCCATCATGTCCATTCATCACTATCATCCACTTCCAACTTTTTCTGTTGCTCTTATGAGAAGCTCAGTGTCACCCAAGCAATGAGTTCCACTTCCCTTCTCCCTTCGGCCCACTGCTAGTAACCAGCAACAACTCTAGGTTTACATGTACATGTCTACCATAGATATTTCATGTAAGTGAAATTGTACAATATCTGTCTTTTATGATTGACTTATTTCACTCAGCATGACGTTTTCAAGATTCATCCACATTGTGACATGTATCAGTATTTCATTTTCTTTATGGGTAAATAATATTCCACTACACATAGAGATCACATTTTATCCATGTATTTGTTGTTTCTATATTTTGACTATTGTGAATAATGCTTCACTGAACACTGGTGTACACTTTTTTGCTTTCAGACATTTTGGGAATATACTTAGACATAGCATTGCTGGATTAAAGTGTTATAACATAGAATTTTAGGTATCAGAGAGCACAGAGGTTAGAGGTTTTACCTTCTGATGGAGCTGTGCTGGGGGCCAGCCTCAGCAGGGTCTGGGATCACGAAGGGATGGGTGGCATCGGTGAAGAAATGATGAGACTCAGACAACCAGGAATCAGAGGTCAGCAGCCTATTAAGGCCTATCTTTCTTTTTTTATATAATCAGTGAGGTGACGTGATTTCACCCTGGTCTTTGACCACGTTAGCTGTTGGCTAGTGAGGGACTGATACCTTGTGGTCTCTTTTCATGTTAATCGTTAGGGCCTTCTAGGTAATAGCCCGAGACAGTGGTCTCTTTTCATGTTAATCATTAGGGCCCTCTAGGCAATGGTCCGAGGCAAGTATATTGTAGTGATAATTAACAGTGAAAACAAAGTTATGCCTTGAGCTCAATCAGCTCTATCCATGCCTCGAGGTCAAAGGTACAGGAAGAAGGGAAGGCTCATCTAAAGGTTATTATCTGGCTGTCTCTATTTGTTCCTCCTTTGTTCTTATTTTATCTCTTCCTGTGGGGATAGTAAGTGCCCACCGTCCCCCTCTCTTAAGCTCTTCTAAGAAGGATATTTCTTTAGTATTTACTCATTTCTCAGACCAATTATAATAAACTTGGGAGCCTATCCATCTTCCTGATGCAGGGAGTGGGATGTCTATATCTAAGGGCTGTGTGGGGGGTCGTCCCTGGGGAGCTTCCCAGGGCCTTCCTGCAATCTTGTATTTCACATGTTGAGGGGCATGTGCAGTTGTGGGCAGCCAGCGGGGCCAGGCAGGCCTTGGCATTCCAGGGCTGGGTGTGCCTGGGCTGGGTATGCTGTGTCGGAATTCATTAAGCCGAGGGGGTTGTAAAACCCTACTTAAAAGGCATCTTCCTTAATCCTTGTGCCGGGAGATGAGAGGATACGTTTGAGGAAGGTTTGATTACGATGCAAACTATTATCAGGGAGAGTACAGCCAAAAAATATGCCAAGGGTGAGATGCGTCCACTTGCCATCACATAGGTGTGTGGCTTTGCTTACAGGGGCTTCTGTGGGTGACGGGCCTCAGCAGAGCTGACACAAGCTGGTGCTGGAAACTAGGAGAGAGTTTTCACTGCACCTTGTAGGTGATGTTTGTGCCTTCTGCCTAAGTCAGTGTGTGAACACTGTCCACAATGTGGACAGAAGTGTGGACTCACTGGATATAATGATAAGAAAAATAAATAAATAGTTTGCATTTACCAGTTTATACTTCACAGAGTTCATGCCCCGTGATTGTACATAAAATAAAATTAAGTCACAAAAGAATCTAAGTCTATACTTCTCTTTTCCTATTCAAATGACGTTCTTCTGTTATGGCTATTTGCATGTTCCCTTAAATTATCTATGCTCCTATTTCATTCATTTTTCAAATTCTTCTTTACTCCAATGTCAGCCTGATCATCTAAAACACTAACTGTGTCACTACATTGTTTTTTTGCTGTCACGAGGCTGAAGACTCCCAATATCTACAGTGAATGTGTGGCTTGATGTCACCTGTCCTCAATTCACCTATTCTCACTGTTCATCGTTTCTCAGTAAGGGACTTCTGTGATCATTAAAATGGGAATCCACCCTTGCTCTACTCACTCCATCGTAAGTCCTATGAGCTCATCCTTACTGGCAACATTATAGAAAGTAGAAATATAGACAGAAACTGCCATTGTCCAAAACAACTTACAGGCATCATGCTGACACTGAACTCTTCACTTCCTCATTTTCTTTATATCAGTGAGAAAATTTCCCATGATTTGGGGGCGTTAACTCCCAACTTATTGCCAACCAATGCTCAATGAATGGAAACATTACCTGGTCCTGTGCTATTCCCATGATTGGTTGTGGATTTTTTGTGATCTATAGTTTATTGACTCATTTATTGAAGCAGATCATCAGGCCTGCTAGTCCACTTAAGTCTCTGAAATCTGAAAACTTTAGTCCAGCATTAAAACATCACTTAAGCCTCCACTGACAGATAGGTGATGGCTATACACAAGGTTTGTTGGCCTAAAGTTAAATCTGGGTCTTCTGTGTAGAAGGAGAGAATTCTATCACTAAACTACCACTACACTGTTTGTACTTAGTTACCTACGAATAGACCAAATCTTTACTATAAAGTCAATTTTTGACTTGTTTAAGCTGCTGTTATTTCCATTGTTGATTACTAGTAACTGATGCAATTGCTAAGTGACAAAATGCATGTGAACAAGAGATTTTAGCTGTATCACCTGTCAGTTATTCAAACTCAAGGTCAAGAGATTCTCCATGTTATTTGTTCTTTATTAGTTTGTTGAAAATGTTGTGTTAGATTCTCTGGAATTCTGAAAATATTTTATTCATGTAATGAAACTAACATAGGAGCCCTCAGAAAGTGGTATCCTCCAGGCACCTCAGATATCCCACCCTGGATTCTCCTTCCTCTGCTCTAGCTGGTACTCTGGTAAGTACACAAAGGGTAGGGGATCACATAAATATACAACCATGGCTCCTTACCAGTGTTCCTTGCATCTACTCAAGAATTGATATGGCTTGGGGTAGTTCCCAATCCTTTCTGTGAACTTATAAACACTGAGTCACAGTTTGAATACAGAAATGAAACTCAGAAGAGTTATTTATTTATTTTTTAAATGGTTTTCAAACTACGGCAAGTTAATAGCTATGTGTTGAATAAGTGGGTGAACAAATGAATTATAAATGGACAATGAAAATTCTTTATTAAAAAAGTACAAGGAAATGTAAGATACCATAATAGCATAAACAGATGGAAAGGTTTGAGATGGAAACTCCAAAATTTTCAGGCATATTTACATAGTTTGAAATGGGGAATATTTTGGAAATACTATCTGATATTTTTGGAAAGTACTTTAATCATCTTTAATCCTACCTGTTAATCTTTGAAGCATAGGAATGCTGGGAGGCTGGCAGCATTGCTGTTTTAATAGTCTCCATCATTAGGAGTCCTGGTGGCATAGTGATTAAGAGGTTACCTGCTAACGAAAACACTGGCAGTTTGAATTCACCAGATGCTCATTTGAAAT
Source organism: Heterohyrax brucei (assembly GCA_028571685.1). NCBI lineage: Eukaryota > Metazoa > Chordata > Mammalia > Hyracoidea > Procaviidae > Heterohyrax > Heterohyrax brucei. The sequence goes on from CM053152.1 coordinate 48,444,919, forward strand.
CCTACGTGGCAGTTGTACTTTCTTCCGTAGGGTTGCTATAAGTTGACATAGACTTGATGGCAATGGATCTGGTTTTTTAGTATGTCATTAGGAGAAAAGAGAAGACAGAGTATAGACTTGAATGACAGTCAACATTACATGTTATGGATTGAAGTGTGTCATTCAAAAATGTGTGTTAACTTGGCTAGGCAATGATTCCTAGTATTGTGTAATTGTTTGCCATTTTGTGATCTGATGTGATAATCCTATGTGTTGTAAATCGTAACTCCTATGATTTTAATGAAATTGGTTTAGAGACAGTTATGTGAATAAGGCATGTTTCCATCTATAAGATTAGGTTTTATTTTGAGTCAATCTCTTTTGAAATACAAAAAAGATAATTTAGCAGAGAGAAGATGGACCTCACACCGCTAAGAAAGACGTGCCAGGAGTGGAGTGTGTCATTTGGACCTGGGATCCCTGTACTGAGAAGCTACTGGACCAGGAGAAGTTTGATGACTAGGACCTTCCCCTAGAACCAACAAAGAGCAAAAGCCTTTCCCCAGGGCTGACAGTCTGATTTGAGACTTCTAGCCTCCTCAACTATGAGAAAATAAACTTCTGTTTGTTGAAACCATTATCTTGTGGTATTTCTGTTACAGCAGCACTAGGTGACTAAGACATGACAAAGTGGAATAAAGACATCTTCTAGAATCTCAGACTTTCCTTAAGGAAAGACAAGTGGGGAGAAATAACTCAGTCAGCCACACTGAGGTTTTCAAGGCCAATCCTGATATAGAAGCCAACTTTTTATGATACAAAATGTGATGAAGATGCTGCTTAAATGTGGTATGGTTTCAATAGAAAAAACAAACGAAAATCATTGAACTAAAAAAGAGAGAGAATAACAGAGACAAGCGTAATCTCAGTAACAACCTGCCTGCACCAATTATTAAAGAGCAGGTGAATCTACCCCTCAAACATTTTGGCGTCATCTAAACCTTTTTGAACTGAAACCAAACCTTGGGGGAATGGTGGAGAAGAATATGGATTTCACAAAGATTCAAACTTTGAAGGCGGAGAAATAGAAATTGAAATTAAATTTGATTACAAAAAAAGTAGTCTGAGATGTGTAAATACTTCACAGTGTTGGGTATCTTGGCCCCATATCTCTTCAGACTGAGAAAGTTCACCCATGCAGTTTATACAATCCTTTCATTATCATTGACATCAACTTCATTTTACAAAAGAAATTCAACTAATTTACAAAACAGTGAGTTTCATGAGCAGTTAAGGGAAAGGCACTAAGAACAGAGATGGGAAGATGCCATTTGGCAAGTGTACAGAAAGATACCTTCAAATAAAATATCCATCATTGATACATGAGAGCTAATCACGACTGATCATTTAGGTTGGGAATAATTCGTATAAAATTGTTTTTCTAAACATGAATCTCCCTTGAGGAAGTGATACACTGAGCCACTGCTGTCTTAATATGAGGAAGCTTGTAAGATCACAATTCTGGGAGGATGAGAGGAGTTTAGAATACTGACAATTTGAAGGAGTTCAGGAAACTGAAAAGGGAAGGTCATTTGTATCTTGCTAAAAGATGACATTGAAGTTAGTTATAAGTGATGCTCATTGTTTACAAGTGCAGGATCAATATTAGAGCTGTTTTGAGATATATATTGTTACAGCTATATATAGGGTTCTAGTTAACCTTGATTTCCTCTAATTTCTCCTGCATTAAAATGAGACCAGTGCATTGTGTATACAGATGCAAAAAGAAGAAAGGAAGAAACCACTTTCACAGGCACACTTACACATATTCCCACACATACATTCAAACAAACACTAACTTTGTGGTCTCCAGTGAGATGACTATATGTTGAAGGAAACTTCAAAGAAATAGGTATTCTTGAATTTAGATACTAAGTCTGTTAGCCTTTCTTGATAAATGTCAGAACTCATCCAAGACATTATCAGGATTCTATTTGTGATGAACACTTTTTTACACTATTGATTAAAAGGCTTTTATAATATTAACAAAAAAGAGAGGAGGAGAAAAAGCAAAAGAACGCAAAAGATAATCGATAAGGTAGGTTTTCTGTCTAACAAATGAAGGCCTTTCTAAATACTTCAGATGTCTAATGAAGTCAAATCTGCTTCTGAAATGGAAGTCCTAACACTCTATAAGGATGGATGATAGCAGGGATGTGCTAGGAAGGGATTATCTTGAGTGACTGTAGGTTAGTTCAAGGATCACAGACTTTTCGGGCCTCTTTGTAGCTCTATTACTTTACGCATCTACCACTCTATATGGAAATCCTGGTGGCTTAGTGGTTATGTGCTGTAGCTGCTAACTAAAAGTTTGAAAATTTGAACCCATCAGGCACTCTTTGAAAACTTTCATCCTACAGGGTCACTGTGAGTTGAAATTGACTCGATAGCGGTAGGTTTGGTTTTTGGACCACTTTATATGAAGGACACATTCTGAAGAAAAACACTTGAACATATCACCAGTCCTGTAGCCTCCATGAGCACCATGCCTTCTCTGGACCTCTATTTTCCCCGGAAAACACACACACACACACACATACATTCACAGTGATATTTTTGAAAACAGAATAGATTGTCATGGTGAACTGGATCTGTTAGAATAAATATTCTCAAGATGTCTCTGGCAAACATATTTTTCATCAGGGTTTACTGTCTCACATGGTATAATTAATCCTAAGGTTATAATCTTATTCAGAAAAATGAATTATCAGAGGATACTGGTAAATAAATCTCCTGGTTATGAAGAGTCCTCTCTAGACATTAGGAGACAAACAACATGGCTACTATTGCCTTTGTAGTGACTTTTGAAAATGTGTTAATAAATATTGGGTTTTGCAATCCCTAGACAAATAATATTTAATTTTAGTCATGGGTATTAACACAAAAGTCCTCAGCTTGGTCTCATATATTATGATTTGAGAAACTGTGTGTCTAACAATTTCCCTCTAAATTATTTCTCACAATGCCTTAGGGCCTGGAAAGCAACTGTTATAATCTTATCCTGATTTCCAGTTACACATGATGGATTAAATATACACACACACACACATACACCTTTGACTATTATTCCCTCCTGAAATTTCATTGTTTAAGGGACATAATTAGAGAAATAAACCAACAGCAATGATGAAGAAAGATGAGATCGACAAAAATGTCAATAAAACTTGAAGAACAGGAGTGAGACAGGCGTAGGTCACTGACTGAGCATATCAGTAGAAGCTGAAACTTAAGTTCCTGTGAGGAGGTAGTCAGGTATTGACAGGATGACTCATGGGGCAAGGCCATAAAAATGTTCAACATTTGGAAGCAACAGGACCTTGGGTGATGGAAATGACATTTAGAACTTAAATCTGCAGAACACATTGAAAGTCTTCATAGGAGCAATTAACACTAAGATTCCATCCCTCATCAATGATTGGTGGATTTTATTTATTTATTTATTGTTACGGCAGGAGGGCCACATAGCTCTGGTCTTATAAATGACAGACATGGGTAAAGGTGAAAGTATCATTATTGCATCTAAAACAGATGATAAGTGATTATATATATATAAAAAAATGCAGATCCTGGATTAATCCTCCTAGTTATCCTTCAGAATGCCGGAAAGTAGACTTGTGCCTCTCAAGCCAGTATCTGCATAACTTGGGAAACACATTAGCCTCAATTAAAAAAATAAATAAAAAAAGACAGACACTTGATCAACACAGAGTGTCAGCATTTGACAAGCCCCGTCCATGACCAAAGAGCCCTGGTTGTTAAGCGGTTAAGAACTTCGCTGCTAACCAAAAAGGTGTCAGTTGAAATTCAGTAGTCACTCTTTGGAAACCCTACAGGGGAGTTCTATTCCTTCCTATAGGGTTGTTATTTGTTGGGATCAACTCAAAGGGATGATTTGGTTCGAGTTTGATCTGTGCCTACAGAAATTTGAGTCAGGTTTTAGAGCCTATCTCTCTATTATGAATGAATCACAAGGAATTGCCAGATATTTGAAAGAAGTCTGCAGGAAAGAAAATAAAAGAAAAGAGAGATAGAACAAGTCAAATGGACAAAAGGAGACCAGACAAAACAGAGGCAACATAAGGAATGGAAGAAGACACCCCAAAATATAGTTTGTTTTTTCCAGAAAAAAGAATGAAACTCTGAAAGCAGAAGTGGAAAATTGGTTGCCTCACAAAAGGAATATTCAAAGAAAAGAAAGGACTATTGGATGTAAAATATTTAGAGCATGCATTTAAAAATTAAATATAAAGAATAGGAAATAAAATTAATCTTCTAAAAGGTAGAAAAAGAAGACAAAGAGAGAAACATCAAAAAGACCAAGAAATAAAGAAAATATCAACAAAAACTAGAACCTCTGTTCAGGAATTACAGAATATTACTAAGAGGAATTACAGCAAAGAACAGACAAAGAAATAAAGGACATGAGTAAGAACAGGTTCTCAGCAAAGAATATTATTGTGAAATTCTAAGTTTTCAGAGACCCCCCTCCAGAAAGGAGACATTTAAGAATTAGAATCACATTTTATTTCTTTTATAAAAAGGTATTTAAATACTGAAAGAGAATGAATGAAAGCTTTCAAATTCATAGAGAATATAATCCCCTACTGGGAATTTAACATCCAACCAAATTTCTCAATCAAATTTGAAGGAAAAGTAAAGACATGCTTAGAAATGTGAAATTTTAGGAAATAGGTTTCTCCCATGCATGCTTTTGCAGAATGATAGCATAAAAATTTTCTATCTAGACAAAAAAGGCAGAGCTTTGTGATGCTTAGTATTAGACTTCAACAGAAGGAGAGACAAGGGAATTTTCAGAGTGATGGTGGAGGGAAATCCTTTGTTACAGATTAATCTTCAGAGTAACCAGTCCAGGTGGAAGCAGGGGGAGAAACAGCTGTCAACTGATGCTCATTATATAGTACTTTTAACTATATTTAAATATAATTCTGTCTATCAGAAAAATTAAATGTGAATATGAAAAATAGATGTTAAAAATGAGACAATTATTCATTTCAGAGGAAAGAAAACCTTGGGCAACAATTAACTATAATCACAGTTCGTAGTCCAACTGTAAAGTTTAGATAGTACATTGTAATGTTAACAACAAATTATTGTTTAACCTTCAAACTGACAGAATGCTAAGAAGGTGTCTTAGGCTGGATTCTCCAGGGAAGTAAAATCAATGAGCCAAGTAAGCCAAGTGCCGTCGAAAATCAATGAAGCATATAAATATATACATATACTAATACTCATTGCTGTTGAGTTGATTTCAACTCTTGGTGACCCTACAGGACACAGTAGAACTGCTCACAGTGTTGCACTTGGTAGATTCAGTTCAATCTGCCAACCTCTTGTTTAGTAGCTGAAATCTTAGCCACCACATCATCAGGGTTTCCTCATATGAGGTCTTTTATATCTGCCAGCTTAATTGTTCTAAGTGCTACTACCTCATTCCTGAATCTCACTAGGGTCACCTTCAAAGTACTCCTCTTAGGAAGCTCTGCACTGACACCAGCACCTAGTCTAGTTCCAAAGCAATTTGGAACTCTTACTGGAATGGCCACTGTGCACACCAGCACAGTGACAAGTTAGTGAACTTAATTGCATAGTTGTCTGTGAGGTAGTTTTTAGCAAATAAGTGGACTGGAACACCCTCCCTACTTACCTGATCTTGTCCCCAGTGACTTTTTCTTTACTCAAAAATAAAGGAAATATTGAAAAGGAGACATTTTGATGATACAGGACATCACGGGTAATAGATGACAGCTCTCATGGCCATTCCAGAAAGAGTTCCAAAATTGCTCTGAAAGGTGGATTAGGTGCTGGTGTCAGTGCATAGCTTCCCAAAGAGAGTACTTTGAGGTGACCATAGTGATATTTGACAATGAGGTATGCAGCACTTAGTACAATTAAGTTCATGGACTTAATTGTCAGACCTTATGTAGGGAGGTGTACATATGGATCAAGCTCACTAAGCTAAAGGGAAACGGAGCTTACCTGTGATTTGGGCAGCAAGGTAGTGACCTAGCTGGTGATCTCAGGAGGAAAAACTCTAGAGGGTGGCCAGGAAACAAGAGGTGATGTGGTTCTTGTCTGACCTCTTGCTTCAAAATAGGGTCTATGTGATGATTTTATTTCTGATTTATTTTTCCTGTTATTGCGTCCTCTGCTGAGATCAATCAGCAGTTGTAGCTGGTCCTTCTGTGTATGTAGGGTAGGACAAACCTGATTTGGGTCGGTTTAAGGACTAACAGAAATTTACTGGTGTTAGTAAGCTCAGGATATACGAGGACTGAGAAAAGAAAAGGAAGATAAGTTATAGTAACAAACTTGTACTAACAAAGAAAGAAGACATATTACAGATGAAGAGAAATTCCTGGAACTACCAGAGGCATAATACAGAGGATTAATATACAGAACTTCTCAAGAGATCAGGAAGCAGATCAGGCAAAACTCAGAACAAGCAAGAAATACACAGGCAAAAGGAAAAGAGGAACTTAAGAACATAATGACAAATTTAACTATCTGCAAGAATCTATGGAGAGTTAGCAAACAGAAATCCAGAAAATTGACAATAAAATGTCAGAACTAGACAACCAACAGTAAGTCACAGAAGCAGAATTGAGGCAATGGAAGCCAGAATTTGTGAGACTGCAGTTAAAGCACTTGATATTCACATACTTGAGGAAAAAATCAGAAGAGGATTTGGGACAAGGTACGTCATTTCTGATGTCCGGTGGATCTTGGTTGAAAGCAGGAATACCAGAAAGATGTTTACCTGTTGTTATGAATTGAATTATGTCTCCCAAACCCAAACATCTGTCAGATTGGCTGGGTCATGATCCCAGTATTGTGTGATTGCCTGCATTTTGTCATCTGATGTGCACTCTCTATGTGTTGTAAATCCTACCTCTGTGATGTTACAGAGTAGGGGTCCCTGACTGTCACGTAGACTCAATCTCCAAGATTAATTTACAATTTAAGCCAAATGCTTTTCAGGTATAAAAGAGAGAAGCAAGCAGAGAGACAGGGGCACCTTGTACTGTCAAGAAACAAGAGCTAGGAGAATAATACATCTGTTGGATCGCAGATCCTATACCAAGAAACTCCTTGACTGGTGAAGAGTGATGACAAAGATCTTCCTCCACAGCCACAGACAGAAAAAACCTTCCCCCTGGAAAGCTGTCACCCTGAATTCAGACTTCTAGTCTCCTAGATGACGGAGAATACATTTGTCTTGGGAAAGTCGTCCACTTGTGGCATTTCTGTTATAGCAGTACCAGCTGACTAAGATACCTGTGTTTTATTAACTAAGTGAAGGCATCCAGCTGTGTGAAACAGGACAAATTATAGATAAAATTGTGAAGACTGGCAATTTCAGAACACTGAGTTGTGCTCATGAGCAACCTATACTTAGAATAAGAGGAATTTTTGGAAGAGAAAAAGGAATATTGTGTGGTTTAAAGTGTGTGTCAGTGTTGTGTCCTTTCAATGCACTTGATCATTCTGTATGCTGAACAACTAATACAAGAACCTATATGAAGAAGAATGCAGCATCAGGATTGGAGAAGACTCATTAACAGCTTGCAGTATGCAGATGATACAATCAACCTTGCTGACTAAGATCAAAGACTTACTAAGATCAAAGACTACAACCTTTACAATGATTTACAGCACTATATAAATAAAATAAAAATCCCCACAACTGGACCAACTTTCAACATCATGATAAGTGAAAAAGTTATTGAAGTCATAAAGGATTTAATTTTACCTGGATCCACAATCAATGCCTATGGAAGTAGTCAAGAAATCAAATGATGAATTGATTGGGCAAATCTGCTGCAAAAGATCTCCTTAAATTGTTGAAAAGCAAAGATGTCACTTTGAAGATTAAGATGTTCCTGACCCAAGTCATGATACTTTGTCAAGCCAAGCCAAGTGCCGTCGAGTCGGATCCGACTCATGGTGACCTTTGAATTACCTCACATACGTATGAAACTGGACAATGAATAAAGAAGACCAAAGAAGGATAGGTATCTACAAGTTATGATGTTAGAGAAAAATATTGACTGTACCATGTACTACCAGAATAATAAATGAATCTGTCTTAGAAGAAGTCCTACCAAATGTTCATAAGAAGCAAGGATAGTGGGACTTTATCTCATATGCTTTGATGTGTTGTTAGAAGAGACCAATCCCTGAAGAATGACATCACGCTTTGTGGAGTAGAAGGACAGCAAAAAAGAGAAAGACCCTTAATGACATAGATTGACAGAATGGCTGTGACAAGGGACTCAAACACAACAGTGAGTGTGAGAACGGCACAGGACAGGGCTTTGTTTCGTTCTGTTGTACATGGGGTCCTTATAAGTTGGAACTAACTCAATGGCATCTGCCAACAACATATTAAAAAAAACTAATACTCTGGGGGTCAGTTCTGCTCTGGCCCCCAGGGTCACCATGAGTCAGATCCAACTCAACCGCACTTGGCTTGGCAAATTAAAACAAGTCACTCTTTTTTCGGTATGACTGTCCCCCACCCTGTGCACATATTGGGTTCTCTTGGTAACTTTAAAAAGATGTCAATTCAAAGGACCTATTTCAGACTATTTAATTCAGAATCTCTGAATAAGGAGACCAATCATAAGTATTTTTAAAACTACCCAGGCAGCTTCAATTGTGTTCCTGGAGTTGAGGACCCCTACTTCAGTACATGTACAACTAAAAGTCTCCTGCTAAAATATAAGCAATCTTGGGCAATGCAAAGGACAACAATTTTTATCTTCTGGTATTATGCACTTTACTGATTATTGGTATCTTGGAAAACTCTGCCTAAAGAAAATCAAGCTCAGGAAAATTGTCTGTGGATATTGAAACAAGGAGACAAAGGAAATGTAGGTCAGCAATTTCAAACAGGCCTGTTAAAGACTTTCTAGGCTATTCTATGTGATTAAAAGCAACTAGAGGCTGAGCATTTTTCTACATCTAGAGAACAAGTAAAAACTTACTAAGAAGGAAGCCTGATTTTTAATTAAGGGAACTTGATAATCTTTACAGTACCACTGATACTAGTAAACACCTGTAATTATGCTCTGTTTCTTCAGAAGGTCCTGGAACATGATTTTATCAACATTTGGCTGTCATCTCTACCAAGAAAGTGATATCAACAAAGAAAGCATTGTGAGCAGCATCTGGAGAACATGGAGTAACTGATGAAGAAATACTGCTGATGTCTACAGGAAGAGAGGCCAAACTATATGTTTCTTTGCTCAAGTGCCCAAAGGGATGTAACTTTTGGCACAGTATGAAGGCTAGAGGACCCTAGGGCTCATCACCACACACAACTGGGAACTGTGATCCTAGATGGAGTCATCATACTTTTGGAGCTGGAAAGGGTATTAGACATCCTCTTGCATGATCTATTTCTTTTATAGAAAGTGGAAACACTTTAAGGTTAGTTGGTTTATTCAAGGTAGTGAAAGATCAGGGATAATAACCATATTTCATTGTTTTATTGTTTGCTTCCTTTTAATTCCAAGTTAAGCACCCTTTCCTCAGAACATTAACATGGTAGATATTTCAGATGCAAATGTAGGTGGGGATAGGGATCAAGGAAGGTTATCTGGTGTGTGTTGCCCATATGTTCTTATATTATAGCTTCTAAGTTGCTGATGACCTACTGTGAGGCAACACTCAGGCCCCAGAGACCCCATTCTCGAGACATACCAGTTAAACTTAGTGTGGCTGTTGGGGTTTCTATCACTGTGGTATGCAGGATTGAAAACACTATTCAATGAATCTGTGTGTGCTATGTTCTGCTATTGAATACCACTAACATGCGTGTGTATGCGTGTTTGCACATATGCGTCTGTGCTCGTGTGTGTGCAGCTTGTGTCTCCACTCAGACCAGGAGTTCCTTGGGAAAGGAGCAGCAACTTCTGTTTCTCTAAATCCTCCACAGCAGTGGGGTGACGTGCCAGTAAGAAAATAGGGCAGTGAACAAACATTTAAATTGCTAACGTCTAGTGGCGAGGATAAAATCACAACCAGGCTAGAGTCAGCACATAAGGGAATCAAATAACAAATACAACAAATAAGATATTTGCTACAATTATGTGAGGTTATAATCAGTTTTCTGGGTGTGAAAATGTGCCGGGTGTTATTTTAAGTGTTTTACATGTATTAATCCATTTAAACTTCACAACACACTTGCTAGTTTGGTACTATTATTATTTCCATTTTACAGGCCAGAAAACTGAGACACAGTGAAGTTAAGGACGACGGGGCCAAACAAGACAGGACATTTTCACCTCTCTGTCCTGCCACACTCTTTTGAACTTCGCTAGTAACACTGTCCAGAATGTTCTTCTTTACCTTCTTTGCGGGTCTCCACTCAGAATTCACACTCTGAGGACAGCATAGAGAGTAGGGAATCTTACACATTTCTAAGCAGAGTATAGGGCATGGAGTGACCACTCTACATTTATGTGTGAGCTGAACAAATAAGGAAGCTGTGACAGGTGAGAAAACCAGCATGCAGTCTCCCACATAACTTAGAGTGGTACAAGACTGGAATGCATGTGGCTCCACATACCATTAACAGTTAAAGGATTCCTGCATAAATGGGAAACCCCAGTGATGCAGTGGTTAAGTGCTATAGCTGTTAACCAAAAGGTCTGTGGAAACCTACCAGGTGCTTTTTGGAAACTCTATGGGACAGTCCTACTCTGTCCTACAGTATCACTATGAGTTGGAGCAGGCTTGACATCAAAGCAGCGGGTTTGTTTTTTTTCGTTATATAGCCGTTCAAAAACTAGAATGCTTTGTGTGATACAGATGACAAAAATAAATTTGAATGAATTTTTTAAACTTTTTCTACGAATTAAAAGCATATATAGATACAGTCATGTCGTGATCATTTGTATTACCAATGGTTTATCTTTGTGGGATTTAAATCAGCACAGCTGATGAGGTGTTTAACACGTTTTTACAACAGGTACAACAAATAAGATCATTTTGATTGAGTTGCAAAATTGAAAGAACACACTGAAGAAAGAAAACAACCTGTTTTAATTGAACATTCCCTTAAATTTTATTAATTTCCCACTTTGCCACATATGAAAAAAGCTAAGGAAACACAGATTTCTTAAAGAAGTGAATCAGACACTGACTTTTGAAATTCAAGGAAGGAAAATAATGCCGTTCAGTGGAAAGCACTTTTCTTTTTTAGATTCTGATTAAACAGAATTTCTGTTTTTTTTTTTTTGTTTGTTTTTCTATATCAGACCTTTGCAAGTTTATCTTACAGCCAATACATGCTTTTATTTTTGTCTTTGCCATGCTAAGGGACTTTTGAATTATTGTTTTGGGCTTTAGTCCCTCAGGTACAAGGCATTTCAGTTTGAAAAGACTTCGGAGTCCTTTGCTGTGTGTGTGTGTGTGTGTGTGTGTGTGTTAATTAGAGTTGGTTTCATGATCTTCACTGTCAGCTTCCTCTGCTTCACAATTTGACAGACAGTGATGCTAAACCAATCCCCAAAGGTCTCTGGAGACCATTTCCAGTTACATTACTGATTTATTTTTGTCTTGACCAGATGGCTCCAGGTTCCTGTGACTGTACGGGAGTCCTTTTGATTACCCTATTTATCTCTCCCAGTGCTCAATTTAAGGGTCAAACCTCATGTAACATATTTGCCAGCAAGATAAACCATTCAAGCCTACTGCTGTTTGGACACCATACTTCTGACATATGCTCTGTGCCTCATTACACACTGAAGTTATTGGATTTAATACATGTTTTTATAAACTCCCTAGCAAAAGCAGGCAGGGTTTTTGTTGGTTTGTTTTTTCATCCTTCAGAACATGCAGCCAATGGAAGTGCACAGCCAGTGTGCGCTGCAGCAGAGAGGAGGGAACTCTGCCTGTCTTCCAAAGCTCCCTGACTGAGGCCTTCCCCTCCTTTATGGAGGTGGCCATGGAAAAGATGAACAGAATGTTTTTAATGAAACCAATAAAAATGCAAAGGAAGATTTAATGTTTAAAGAAACAATAAATCAAAACTGACAACTGAAATGCAATATTTCACCATGAGATTGAGGAAATCAATTCATCCAAAGGGCACACTTCGCGTCTGTTAAAAAAAAAAAAATCCCCACACATCCTTGCACAATGAAAGCTATCATATCTGCCCAGGCTAAATAAGCTCCAGTTAATGGATTTTGAAACCTTGAAAAACATGCATGAAGCCAGACAATAAAGAATCTCACGGCATTTGGATATAGAAACGTACAAGCATACATAGACACAACATACAACACACACGCACACACACACAGAGACACACACACGCACACACACACACGTACTCATGCACTGCAGCATCCAAATTATTATGATCAAGACCCTGTAAAAATAAAGAGTTCACCCATTAAAAATTGGTCAACATGTTCTATAAATTCAGGATTACCTGTCAGATTATTTATTTTATTTCTAAGTCATCTTCCATTAAGACTTCCTATGAAATGACATATGTAGGTGCATCTTAAAAAACAGGAATAGTAACTTGTCCTGTACCCTCAGAAACAAACAAACAAACAAACAAAAAGGGAGAATCTAATGCTTTTTCTATCTCATCAAACTTGTATGGAAGGCTTACAGCATTTTTTTCTGACCTCATAAGACCTTGAATTAAAACAAAAAGTATTTTTTCCTCATAATGGCTTACAAGCCAAGGAGAAATTGCCTTCTAGCTTAGGAATTATAATAAAATGATGTTTATGGCAAATACTATGTGTTTTTTGTGAAGTATGGTGGAGATGGTTCTGACTCATGTGCGATAGAGCACCTAGTCCACCCTTCAAAGCAATTTTGTAACTCTTTCTGGAATGACCATTTTTGCATGATGGCATCCTGGCAAGTTAGCAAACTTAATCATTAGCCAGTAAACAAATAACTGCACTGGAACACTCTCCCTGCTCACCTAATCTGGCCCCCAATGACTTTTTTATTTACCTGAAGACAAACGAAATACCGAGAGGAAGACATTTTGATGACATTCAGGACATTAAGGGTAATAGACAACTATGATGTTCATTCCAGAAAAGGAGTCACAGAATCGCTCTGAAGGGCAGACTAGGCACTGGGATCAATGCCTAGCTTCCCAAGGGGAATACTCCAAAGGCAAATGTAGTTATACCAAGCAATGAGGTATGTAGCACTTTTTCTAGGATGAGTTCACCAAATTAATTGGCAGTCCTTGTATGAAGCAATTGAAAATATCATTGGATTGAGTCAAGCCCACTTTTGTCCTCAAAGTGATGTCTTTGCTTTTAAATACTTTAAAGAGGTCTTCTGTAGCAGATTTTCCTAATGCAATACATTGTTTGATTTCTTGACTACCACTTCAACGCACATTGATGTCACAGGCAAATGCTACAGCAAAGATTAAAAAAGAAAATTACAATGACAATGGGTCCTGACATCTTTGAATCTTTTTCAGAGGAGATATGATTTATTTAATCCGGACCCTGAAAGATGGAAGGTAGAAAATTTGTACAATCTAGGGCATATTAGTGGGGGTAGTTAAGGATAGAAAGTAATTTCAATGGCATAGGTAGTCAAGGAACCTGGTGGTGCAGTGGTTAAAGTGTCTAGCTGCTAATTAAAAAAAAAAAAAAAGTCAGTTGTTTGAACTCACCAGCCACTCTGCAGGAGTAGAATGAGCCAGTCTACTTCCATAAAGATTGCAGCCTGGGAAATGCTATGGGGGTTATTATACTCTGTCTGCTAGGGTCACTGTGAGTTACCCAGCTTGACAGCAACAGCAATTTTCTTTTTTATAAAACTTTGATAATCAAAAGTTGAAACAAAGTAGTGTATGGGGTATTTGAGACACAGGGTATGCTAGAACATGGATGTCAGAGGTGATGTAAGAGAACAGGACAGAAGAGTAACATGGAAAGTGGCAAATAATGAAAGTAACGAAAACGACTGGACATAGGGTACTTAATCTTGACACCATTCCGTGTGGTTGTCATGTTTTTTCACATTTAATCCTCTCAACCATTCTTTGAGGTAGGCATCAACTTTATTTTACAGCTGAGGAAACTCAGGCACTGTGATGTATCATGTGCCCAGTGCCACAGGGCACGTAAACAGCAGAGAGGAGACTCCAAGCTGCGTGTGTAACTCTGACACATGGGGAACTCTTTAGAACTCTGCACTGGTGCTAGACAGAAATTAAGTTGGATGTTTATGGTTGTCTGCCAGGTCACCCACTGCTGACATTGCTCTTCCTAATCCTTATGCATTCTCCCATTCTTACCACCTACACTTTGCCCGTTTGCCCTTTCCAGAATTGTCCAGTACCACTATTGTAGCAAAACCTCCAAGACACCTCTCGTGTGCAATGATTCAGCTCTGCTACCTATGGTGGCTACAATCTTGCAGTTTAATATTCAGTCATCTCGGATTATTTTAGAAGTGTTTATGGGTACATTTTATCTTCCAAAGAAACTTTCAAGGAAGAGAAATTTTCCTATCTTTTTTATATATCTCTCAGAGAAGTCCTTTGGTGATTGATTAATTAATCTTTTTTTTTCCCCCTAAGAATCTCAGTTAGTCTCAACTCAAATATCTGTCAAAAGCTGGAAGGCAGGATTTCTGCATATAAATCCAACACAGACCTCAATATATATATACAATCTCAGTTCTTAAAAGGCGTGGGTTGCGTAGTACGATTCAGAGATGCTAGAGAACATGGGCAGAATCACTCCTAGTCAGTGGGGGAAAGGAAGACTAAGATTCTGGATAAATAAGCTACCCTAGTGAGGCTCAAATTCCTATCAGTATGTATTTCCACTGCATTCCTGCTCTAGTAGGTTTGGCTTAGAACTTGAAGTTCTTTCTGAATGTCTCCACAGTTGTTTACTCAACAACAAATAAATTTTTCTTTCAATAGACTTGAATGTAAGCACATTCAAGTTCCATGAAAATATAAACTGAAGATTCCTATGAATGGCACCCAATTCTATCTGAAATACTTGAAATGAGGGGAGCATACTCATGAACATTTAAATACCTGATATTTTCTCCCTCATAAAACAAATTTTAATCATTTTAGCATGTTTTCTAAGAATATTTGCATTGTCTAGGAGTTCTTGAACACTATTCAAAAGCACATCTTTATAGGCATCAATTTTTGTACTAAGAAGCAATCTGATTGTTCATTATTTTTCCGAATGTGTGAGTGTGTTGTCTTTTCCTTCAGTTACATGTCAGCTGTCACTTACCCTCTGTCATCAGGCATGTTTCTAGGATTCCACTTCTAGGTCACCACTTCTAATTTCCTGTGGGAAGGGATGCTAGAAAAGCAAGCTTGTTAATTAAATCACAGGCTTGAATGAGATTTCCAGGGAATAAATTGTATAGGTATAGTGCATGGGCTTTGTAACAACTGCTTGGGAAGAGACAGCTTCCTTGTTCTTGCCTTTGCTTGAAGTGGCTAAAGTCTGGCACTTTGAACAGATTCATGGTAAATATAAGCTCCATACAGAGAATGTGATGCAAAGGCTTTGTATGGAGACAGCAAACAAACACAATCCTGTTGAGTCTCAAAATCCTAATCTAATTTGGAAGGCGGGGACAAACCGCATCATGGACACATTATTCATGGAATACGTAAGCGTCAAGAAGGTTCTCTGGCTAGGTAAGTTTAGAGTCAATGTTCCTTTGAACAAGTGAAATATGCAGTCTGAAAAAGACACCTCAGGCTGGGCAATAGAGGAGCAAAGCCACCAATGTGAGAGAAAGAAAGTCACGGGAGTGGTTAATGCCTTGGGTGAGACTGATATCCAACAAGCATGATTATGTAAGTGTATATCTGTATCTATCTATATATGTATATACATATATATACATGTGTATAGAAACATATATATATACACATGTATGTATACTCTTGCTTTTTTTGAAGAATGAGAGAGAAGTTTAGATTTTAGACGTGCTACACTGTTCAAGCTCAGAGTTCCTGTGTTCACGTACACTGTAGACAACTTGACCGTTCTTAACGGCTACGTCTGATTAGACCTGTGACTGCGCGCCTTCTCGCTACACTGCGTTCTCTCTGAAGCCGTGTTTTATGAGGCATTGTGAAAAATCTGGACAGCTGAAGACACATACATGTATGGGAGGACACAAGCAAAAGAGGATGATGAGAAAGTGTGTAGAGCTGATTTTTCTGCAGTTGTCCTTTATTTTTTTAAATAACCTTGTGTTCCTTTGCGATTTCCTTAGCAGAATCATTTTTCCTCGGCTCCCTCTCTTTTTCTTCATTATTTTAATGGCTACATCTTTGCTCTGATGTGTCAATGGGAGTGGAAAATCCTGTGAAGCCAGGCTTAATGAAATGCCAGGTGGAACAGAGGGATAAAGTTCCTTTGGAGTCGCTTCAAAGGGATGCGGACCTGGCAAGCACGGGGACAATGGCACCCACGCCTGAGGACGGGGAGAGCTGGGCCAGCTGGCCTGGCCTGGCCCTAACGAGGCGTGAAGGGACAGAGATTCACGTCACTGCACGGTTGGGGGTGTGGGACTAGGGATTTAAAAAGCACACATACACAGAGGCTGCATCCTTGTTTCTTTTCTTTTTTTTTACAAAAAATGGTTTTCTGATGAAATGAGAAGCTAAAATGTGACTCTTGCCAGGAGATGCGTGAACTAAATTTGTTCAAAAGCCTGGCTCCTCAGTGTAGCCCAGCATCTCCCCTCCCACTCTGCCCTCCCACTTTTGAATAAATTTTGCATTTCTTTTTGTAGGAGAATTACCAGGGAAACCTTAGTTATGACAGGACTTGAGAGAGATTTATGAATGCTCATTGGTCACTTTTGGTCAGGTGACATTTCCCTTTTCTTTCTTTCTTTCTTTTTTTTTTTAATGAATAAAGTAGGAAGGGTGACTTGGAAATCGGCTGTAAATGCAGATAGCTCACATGTCGTGTCTGGTTGCCAAGTCCTATTTAGGCCTCAGCTTGAAGGCCCTTGTATTTGAATGACATGAAAAATAATCAGCCAGTGTTGTGGTCAGACAGGAATTTAGGAAACTAAAACACGACTGAACTTCTACCTTTTTTCAAACACGTATGGGAATGTTCATTGAGTAACACTTATTGTCTGACCCCTGGTAATCTGGTAATGAGTGCCTTTCATCAATTATATTGATCAGCTCATTTTAATAAGTTAACTTCCAGAATTGAAAAATATTTGTGTTTTTCCATGCTTTTGCAAGTGGAGCTCTTCCAAGTGCTGAGATGCTCCCGGTCTGGAACAAGCATATAAAAGATAATTGTCGTCTATTTCCTTTTCTTATGAAAACTGACAGACAGGAGTTTGAGATATGTTTCATGTTCCCAATAACAAATATTTGCTGAGAAATCAAGACTGATATGGTCCCTAATACTCATGGTCTAGAGAAAATAAAAGCATGAACTTTTGTTCATTTCAATTTCATAAGCAGTATAAAAATTGCCCATTGTTTACAGGTGTTGCACTATGTGGTAAGAAATAAATC
The DNA here is from genome assembly GCA_028571685.1 of Heterohyrax brucei. NCBI lineage: Eukaryota > Metazoa > Chordata > Mammalia > Hyracoidea > Procaviidae > Heterohyrax > Heterohyrax brucei. The sequence continues at coordinate 48,462,524 of CM053152.1, forward strand.
CAGATAGGAGATTGCCCAGCCTTCAGGAGACTTCCTGGTAGACAAGACAGACATGATTCTACATAAGAAAATCTGCTTTATAGGTCAAAACAGCTGAGTACAATAAATTTCATATGGTAAGGGAAATAAATTTATGTATAGAATACATTCAGCTTTTAGTGAAGTTTCACTGAAGGAGGTGGTATGAATTCAATAAATAAAGAGAGGGGAAAGAATATTCCAGAAGCAATTCCATAAAGAGGATACATAGTATGGTAAGATAACTAAAAACAAATCCATTATAACTGTTTAAAACAATTTGAGAAGACAAAGTCTTTCAAGAATGATAAAAGAGAATGGTTAGGCAAGGATAAGGGGCGCCTTGTATGACAGGCTAAGACCTTATTTTATAGGCTTGAGGGAAGCAACTAGGAGTTCTAATTCCTGGGGTTACTGGTTCAAATATAGCATGTTGTATAAATCACTTAGGCTCTGCTGTGGAGAATAGGTTTTGAGTGGTGATTATCTTCCATTGGCCACCATTTCAATTCTGTATATATCTATTCCCAATCCCTCTATGCCTTGATCTTCAACCTACAGGGTGACATCTCAGGCTTGCCACATCACCTCTGTTTAACAGCTATCAATGGCAGACAGATTGAGGGCCATGAAAAGAAGAGGTTGGTTAATGTATTTATTCCCTCAGTTTCTTTATGCTTCTCCACAGTTTCATGATGGTGATATTCTTCCTTCTCAATGCATCTGTCAGTTTGTCCTGAAGTAGTAACTTGCCCACTGCTGTGATGCTGGAAGCTAAGGAAACTATATTTCAAATATAAGTGGGATCACCAGTGATGGACAGGCTTCAGCTGAGCATCTAGACTAGGGCACTAGGAAGAAGGGCCTGATAGTTTACTTCTGAAAATGTTAGTCAGTGAAAACATTATGAATAGCAGTGGAACACTGGTATAGTGATGGAATATGAGCCTTTCAGCTTGGAAGATAGTGAAAACACAACTAGGGAAGAGCCACTTCCTCAGAGTAAGGTAGATTTTAATGGTGTGATTGGAGTAAAATCTTTAGGACCTCCATTTGTTGAGATGGGATGATTCAAAATGAGAACGACTGAAAATATCCATTAACAAATGGAACATGAAATGTGCGAAATATGAACCTAGAAAAATCGGAAGTCTGCAGAAATGAAATGGACCACGTAAAGATTGACATTCTAGGAATTAGGGAGCTAAAATGAAATGGTGTTGGCTATTTTGAATTAGATAACCATAGAGACTGCTATGTTAGAAACGAGAAATTGAAAAGGGGTGGAGTCGTCTATCAGATAATATGTCTTCTCTGGCACCAGCTCTCAGTGGAACACCTCGGAGGTGGCAGTGGCTTCCTACTGCTGATAGTTTTGGTTCTTCATCAAGCTTTTTGGCTTCTGTGAATGTCCTTTTATTAAATTCTCTTCAGTTAAACCTCTCTTTAGTGTAGTATCTCATTTACTGTTCACACTTTGATAGAGGGTCAGAGATGGAGACTGGAAGTTTAACTGGGAGAATATTATGGCAGTTTAAGTGACAGACCAGATGTAACCTAAGAGGAATTAGAAAGTAAAAGTTTGTGATAGATTAGACTAAGTACTGCAAGTCAAGTCAACAGAATACCAGTTTCAAGAGAAGCAGTCAGAAGGCTAAATAAGAAAGAAGAGGAAATGGGGCAATGGTCAGTATTCAGGGAGTCACAGGTCATGGACTATAGCTATTGAGATGAGTGCCTATCCTAAGGCATAGATAGTTTGAGTCCAATCTTGTCGGCTTCATAGATTTACAGTATTCTGAGTATTTTAAGCACCACCCTCAAGAGAATTACAAGATATGAATATAATAATCATTGAATTTCCATTTGGATATCTTTATGCCTATATTAATATGTATTTCCAGGTGCAAAAGGAAGTCAGAAGTTACAAACGGGCACCAGATGGTATATTTTCTGTTTCATTTGAGTTATATTTTTATTTATGGCCTTGACTCTCCTCAACATATGAAGCCTCGCTTTTGTGTCTACACACTATGATCATTTTTTGCTATTTGTATTTAAGGAGGGAGGAATAATACTGAAGATTTCACTCCAATAGCCACTGTCTTCAAACCAGTGTTGACTTTTAATGGTGTCTTATGGGGTGGAGGATGCTTATGAGGCCATTTAGCAGCAAAATCAGCGGGAGATACAGGTTAGTCCAAGAAGAAAAATCAAACAGGCAATTCAGAGATAAATAATTCAGAATAGAGCTCATTAATACTTTTTTTTAAACTAATGTGTGTAACTTAGTAAACAAGATCTGGGTAACTAACCAAGTATTTATTTGGCCTCAGTCATTATTCTTGAAGATACCATTATCCTGGTGAAGTAACAAAAAATTATCTAATGTCGAAAAGATCTCTATTCAGAAAGTCTTACTTTTCCCTGTAATCAGAATCATGCCTCTGCTGTGGGGTCTTTGATAGGAGTCCCTGGCCCACTAGCAAGCGCTAAGTCCCTCCTGTGCCCTTGTCCAGGCCTAGGAGCCTCTGCTTAAGGCCAGAGTATCCTGAGATCAGTTGTCTTGCAACTTTTCTCTGTGTAGCACTGCCTCTATAGCAACAGTCACGGTCAAAGGTGCCATTAACTGTAGTCTCCTGCCAAGGTCAAAATACCTTGTGGTCCTCTTAAAGCCTTACACCCTCACCAAAGCAGTTAAAAGCCACTTTCACAATTCTAAATCCTAATATAAACCTCTTCAAACTTCAGGATCCAAACACCCTGCCTGAGCGCTGAAAGCCAAGGCTGAAGGCTGTACTAGTTTCACTTGAAGTCTCAGCCACTACAAGATTATTTGCTGCTCCAGTTTCTAGTCTTTCATTTCTTAGTGTTTCTAGATTATGTAGAAAGACACCGAGGTACTAACTCATCTTAACCCAAATTCAGGTCTTCCTGTCACTGAGCCTAAACCGGTAAGCAAAATCTCAGAAGTTCTGTGCGATCCTTTGTACATATTCTCACCACTTTAATTGATGAAGTAATGCTACATAGTTGGTTATGAACAGGTTTGTCAGCAATGCAAATGGTTTGTACTTGACTATTAACCTAAGTGTGGCAGTTTATACTTACCCAGTGATACTATGGAAGAAAGGCCTAGTGGTTTGTTTCCATAAGGAAGACAGCCAGCAAAAAACAATTCTAAAAAACCCATGGACCAAGTCTCATCTGCTACCCACGAGGTTATAACAGTTGGCATCAACTTGATGGCTGTGAATTGTTTTTTGGTTTTATTTCGTTTCCATCATGGTGCTCTAGATAGGTTCATTCCTACAACCAAACAAGCTGACCACAGTAAAGATGTTGGGAAATCTATGTTTCTGTTGTGAAGAGAAGGCCTATTGCACATTTCCATTCACTGAGATGTTTGTAAACTCTGCTGCTAAAATTACAGGTGACAAACAGTGCTCCATCTCAGAGGAGGGAAAGGCATATGAAAAATCTCTAATATTTCAACTCGCATCTTGCTGAAAAGTATTTATCTAATGGTAATTTTTTTGTTAGAGTTAAAATGTGTTGGCCTTCAGAGCTAACTATTTTAGATGGAGGTTACTGTGAATATGTTTTTATCTGGCTTGATGAAATCTCTTCGTCTTCCCTAGAAAGTTGTTATACGTTGAATTACGTTCAACCTCCCCTCCCCCAAATATGAGTTGGAAATCCTAATCTCTAGGCCTGTGATTATAATCTAATTCGGGAATGGCTTGTTTTTGTTACAGTAAGGAGGCAGGATTAATATGGGATATATCTTGAATGAATCTCTTTTTAGAGGTAAAAGACCTTGAGCAAGCCAGCTGAGGACAGATGGGGTATGATCAATGCCAAGACTCCTGGAGATCTCCAAGAAATCAGGAAGCAGAAGCTGAAGAGACTAGACCTTCCTCCAGAGCTCACAGAGAAAGCCTCCCACCAGAACTGACACTCTGAATTTGAACTTCCAACCTTCTAAACTGTGAGAAAATTCACTTCCGATTGTTAAAGCCACACAGTTGTGTTAATTCTGTGATAGTAGCCCTGGTACCGAGAAGTAAGGATGCTGCTCTAACAAATACCAACAATGTGGAAATGGTTTTAGAATTAGGTGATAGGGAAAGGCAGAAAGAGTTTTAAATACTAATAGTGAAAGTCGTGATTGCCTTGAAGAGACTGTTTATAGAATTATGGACTTCAAAAACAGTTCTGGTGAGAGCTCAAAAGAAGTGATGAAAGGTAAAGAGAAAGCTTGTATTGTCTTAAAAATACATATAGCACCAACAACAGAATGTTGCCTGGAGTTGTGGAGGTTAAATGCACTTTTGGTCAGGCTTCAAAAGAAATTGGTGATCATGTGACCGGGCAATGGAGGAAGGGTAACAGTTTTATGCAGTGGTAAAGAACGTGTCCAAATTATGTTCAAATGTTTGGCGGAAGGCAGAACTTAAAGTGATGAATTTAGCTAAGTAGCTGATGACATTTCTACATAAATTCTTGAAGAGGTCATGTGGTTTCTCCTTGTCACTTACAGTAAAACGCAAGACGGAAGAGAGAGATTTAAAAATCAGCTGTGTGAAATGAAAACAGAACTTAAGGATTGGAAAGATCTATTCTACAATCTAAGGACAGGTGTTCTAGAATGTTCACAGTGTGGTTACACAGTCTTTTGTTAAAGAAATTAATCATGTGGCTGATGGATCTAATCGACTACCACAGCAGAAAACCCATGAAATTAGACTGAATGGGACAGAGAAAGAACTACAGGAAAGAACACTGTCTGCCTCTTGAGTTTCTACAAGCAGGATGCAGGCCAAAGGGGCAACATCTGTTGTCCTCCAAGAAAAGAAAGGACCATCCTTTGAGCAGCTCAGACATCAGCAGAACTGTTGGAAGAAGCCTGAGAAACAGGGCCTTTGCAATTTTGGAGGATGAGGCCACAGTCTCCTGGATCTCAAAGGTTATGGTCACAGCCTATCTTTCAGAAAGTCAAATAAGTTCTGGACTGTGAGGATGCTATTCAGGTGTCCGGGAGGGGGATAGGGCTGCTCCCCAAAGCCGTGTCCAAGGGATAGAAGAATGGGGCCTGCTGGGTGCTGAGAGTTTGGGGTCACCATTCAGATGACCAGGACAACGGAGCTACCCAAATCTAAGGGAGTGGAGTTGCCATCCTTGAGCCTTGGAGACAAAGGTGAACTTCAGGGCCAAGGCCACTCCAAACAGAATCCAGAGGGCATAACCAACACCTACAGTCTCAGGATGAGGCATTGGCTCAAATGATCCCAAAGAATCGAGGATTATTTTCAAGCTTTGAGAGCAAATATAAATTGTTATGCTGAATTTTGGAATTGCTTGGTGCCTATTATCCCTTCTTTCCTTCTAGTTTCTTCTACTTGTAATGGAAATGTCTTACCCAGTGACTGCTCCATCATTGTACTTTGGAAGCAGATACCTCGTAATCCAGATTTCACAGGTTCACAAATGAAGAGGAATTTTGCCCCAGAAAGGAATATATCTAAAATCTCATCTATATTGAATTTACATGATTCAGAAGATGAAATTTGGGGCTTGAAACTATCAGAGATTTTCAGCATGATGTGGCAGGGTTGAATACGTCTTGCATTTGGCAAAGATGTAGATTTTGCGGGGCCCAGCAGTAGAATTTTATGAATGGAATCGTATTGTCCTAAAATACATGTGTAAATCTTAACTTCTATGACTGTAGTTATAATCACATTTTGGAATGAGTTGTCTTTGTAATGTTAATGAGGCAGGATTAGTGTAGAATACATCTTGAGTGAATTTCTTCTGAGATATAGAAGAGATTAAACAAACCATCAGAGGACAGACTGTATAAGAGCTGTCAAGCTACACAGATTTCCAAAGAACCAGAAACCAAAGTGACAAAGAACTTCCTCCAGATCTGACAGAGAAAGAAAGTCTTTTCCTAGAGCCTCATATTTTCACTAGGCTGACTCAAACTCATAATGACACCGTAGGACAGAGTAGAACTGCCCCATAGTGTTTCCAAGGAGCTGGTGGATTCCAACTGCTGACTTTTTGGCTAGCAGCCTAACTGATAACCACTACACACCAGGGTTTCCTTTCCCAGGGCCAACACTCTGAATTCTGTCTTATAGCCCCTTAAACTATGAGGAAAAAGAAAAGTTCTGTTCGTTAAAGCCATCTAATTGTATTATTTCTGTTATAGCAGCACAAGATAACTGTCACAGGGCTGCAACTAGAGATCCCAGAGGATATTGGCAATCCATACACCTACTGATTAGTTTTGATTAAAATTTTTGCTTCCTTACCTGAAAATTCATAGTGATCATTTTATTTTACAACTTATTACTGCAAGTAAGAGATGCTGAATTCAAACTCACAAGCTTGGTGTCTTGCATTTCCACTTAGACCACAACGTGAACATGAAGACATTTCCAGGACTGCCTCCTTCGTGGCTTCACCTATTTTGGGAAATCTTTAAGAAAGACACGCTTGAAGCAAATTCAGCATAGACGATATCTCAGAGGAAATGAGACATATTTGAGCATCAAAGGCATTCAATCACATAGCAAAAGAAAACATCCCTATGAGATAATAGCATTATATTTTTGTAAGACTATCTTTATTAAAATCTTTAGGAGACACAGTTGCGTCTGTGTGTATTACTTCATGGACTTTGATACGTTTTTATTCACAAAACATGCCATCCATCTGTGACTGAGTCACACACCCAAGGAAAGCAGAGATACAGTTTACATTGTTGAAGTGCTTATGAAATGATGGAAGGAACATTTACTTGAAACATGAAATGATACATGATTAGATATAATTAGGTAATTATGATGGTTTCCCAAATGCAACGATAACATGACAAAATTAGTTAGTTTTTTTTTTTTTAATAGATCAAAGCTACTATGTATGAAGGACTCATTGGTTCTCAATATGGAACTCTTAGGCTGTTGAAGGTCATTACAACTTCTGTGGAAATTCTGTGTGTCAGTTCTACTCTGTTCATAAGGTTGCTATGAGTCAGAATCAACTTACAGGTAATTTTTTTTCCCTACAGCATCCAACAGACAGCTAAGGTCATCAGTGAAAAGCACACACACACAAACACAGTTGTACAAGCTATATTGAGGGAGGGAGATATGCATTACCGAGAACTGCATCCATAAATTGTTATCTGCTTGGAAGTCTATTATATTAATATTCATACATTTATCATTGCTAGAACTCCTTTATACCTAAGTGCTAGGAGACATTGGTTCTTCTGTCCAGTATCATTCTCAGTTTTGACTGCAGCTTACTATTCTATATAACTCACCTTTCTCTAAACTTCAAAATGATCCTTTTCCTTTCAGGAAAACAACTTGAGCTTTCTCTGGCATACTTATTCATTTCCACCCCCCATGCTTTCCTCATGTCACCACTCATTCATAAGCATTTTTGGTGTCCCATTAAGATGTTGGAGCCCTGGTGATACAGTGGTTAAGAATTTAGCTACTAACCAAAGGTTGGCAGTTTGAATTGGAAACTCTACGGGGAAGTTCTAACCTATCTAACAGGTTGGCTAAAACTCAGAATCAACTTAATGACAACAGTTTTGGTTTTTGTATTTTTTTATTAAGACATCAAGAAAAACTAAAAGTCGTATGCCTATGGAGATTGCACTGCACTCTACTTGACAGCAGTGGGGTTTCTACAGGAAATCCCAGTGGTGTAGTGATTAAGAGCTGTGGCTACTAACCAAGAGATGAGCATTTTGAATCCATTAAGTGCCCCTTGGAAATTTTATGGGTCAGCTCTACTCTCTCCTTAAGGTTGCTATGAGTCAGAATAAACTCAAAGGCAATGTTTTTGTTTGTTTTTCCCTACAGGAATGACCTCTTTTACTTTCTCCTGTTTGACTAATTTTTCGTATCTACATAGAATCCTACCACCTTTGTGAAACATAATTTGCTGTTTCTTCTTCCTCTGATATTTTACTTTTTTCTAAAATGTGAACCACTTCAGTCATTAGCAAGCAATGCTTCTGTGGAGTATGAGCTGGCCGATCCACAGTTATCACATTTACTTAGGCTGCTACATCCTTTTAAATAGGTTCCACCCTATTTCTTTGCCCTCTGTAGAGCAACTAGTAGGTACTCAGAGCCTTTATGAAAATGTTCTACATTTGTAAGGTATATTGATCTTTGTATTAATATATATCATCCTAGTATACATTCTCTGCATAGTTTCTTGATGAGGTAAGAAGGAAAAATATTATTACCATTTTAAATAAAGGAAGATTAAACAAAAAAAGAAAAATGAGTAACTAGCTGAAATTAATCCCCAAACTAAGAGTAGATTTGAGGTCTTCTAGTTTTATTCCACAACCCCTTCCCTCTACGCTTCCATAGGAAGTACTATAAATACATGGAGTAAAACACCTTGTTTCATTCAAGAATTTTCCTTTAGTTAGGAGTGGATGGGAGACATTCAAATGCATTAGAAATCTTAGGAAATTAAAAGATTTTGTTTTAGTTTGAGCACTCTTCCCCACAAAATAATGGAAAATGGCTTAATATAACACAGTTCTTCTTATCTCTGATCTTACATTTGTTTTTGTAGAGAGTGATTCCAATCCCTCTGCCCATATTTGAGACACTATCACTTACAGAGAAGCTTGCTTTTGATTGAACAAGACAATGAAATTACCTACTTGCACTTCAAATTTTCTAACAAATGGGGACTAACGTTCTTTATATCCCAAAGTACTTGAGACCATAATCACAATGACTTGTATGGTATTTGTTGACATGAAGTTAAAAGTACCAACCAAACAAGCGAACAAAAAACCCAAACAGTTACCTTAGAGTTAATTGCAGCTTACAATGACCCTATAGGACAAAGTAGAACTGCTTCATAGAGTTTCTAAGGAGCAACTGATGGATTCAAACTGCTGACATTTTGGTTAATAACTGAGAGCTTTTTCCCAGCTACCAATGCAGACATGAATTTTTCTTTTTCTAGATCTACAGAGTACACAGTAACCATTCCACAGAAATGGTGTTTACATATAGCTATGTACTATTCACAGTTTTGCCTTTCACTCTTAATAGATTGTAATCATTCATTTGCACAATCCTTCCCTATTTTGAAAGTTGTTTCTTCTAGGTTGTCTTACCTGTTGCTGAGGGAGTTTCAGTTCACAGTGACACTATGAGTGTCAGAATAGAAGCATGCTCTGTAAGCTTTCCAGCGGCTGATTTTTCAGAAGGAAGTCACCAACCAGGCTTTTCTTCCAAGATGCCTCTGGGTGGGTTTGAATCTCCAAACTTCTGATTAGAAATTGAACACATTAATAGCTTGTACTAGGTTCTAAATAAAACCCATTTGAAGGTGTCGAGCTAACCACTATAGTTTCTGTTCCTCAGGCTTAGTGGTGACTTTCCCAGTTATTGGTGCAGAGGCAGCAGAGGAATAAGGAATTTATTCACGTGGTGGACATTGATCTCTTCTGAGGGCAACACCCCACTCTTCCTTATGGGGTATGTGCTCCAAAGGAAGCCTATAGCAAACATTTTGTCTGTAACATCACTCTCTGCACTTAGAAGGATCTTCAGAAACACTTTAGTGAACAGATAACTTTATAGCTCCAAATAGATTTATACACTACTTCATAAAAAACAATAAAGACATTAACCTTTTTGTGTTCCCTGCCCCCATTCACATATCATGTGCTTTAGCTAAATACAATATATATTTAAAGAAGAGACCATATGTGACATTTGGATTACAGACATAATAAAAATTCTTTACATGTGATTACTTCATTATTGTATCAGCTTCCTGCTATAGTTTTCTATACCCATGGGGGAAAAATGCCTGATTGTAAAGGTTATTATTTCTATTTAAAGCACAGATGTGTTTAAGCAACTGTGACAGTTTTCTCTAATGTGTTGAGAGGTGGACTAGCTTGGAGTCTTGGAGGCTGTCTCTCAGATTAGCAGCTGAGGAGCTGTGTGACATTTGTCAAATCAATTAACCTCTCTGTGTTTGAGAGTTTCCGTGATTTGAGGAGGTTAAAATAATACTTGTTTTTTGTAGCTGTCTACACCTACAAAGTGAAAGACACGTCTTAGGGGAGTGAAGGCAATTATTCAGATGATTCGGGCGAAAATCAATCCTGCCACAAAAAAGATACAAAAAAGTGTCTTTTTTTTGGACCCCAGTCCCGGATTGCCTGTCGACATCAATCAAAATCACAGAATAAATGGTTCAGCCCCTTATTTCCCTTTGCTTATGTGACAAAAACACCTCTTGGGGGGGAGGGTGCGTACTGCTTGTTAAGACCAGTGAGCGAAGCATTAATGACTTCTGGCCATTTAACGTACAACTGGGAATAGTTAAAACATGAGGAATGTCTAGACTTCTGGAACATCTGGGTTTTGAAGTGTCCAACTCCTAAAATCATTTTCAAAATCAGCATCAAAGGGAAAAGAGAAAGAAAAGAGAACCTGAACTCTGTTGAGCATCACTGTAGCCAAGACGTTGCACTGGGCGCTTCTTCCTTTTTCTGATTTCATTCAGTCCTCACGACAGCAGCATGAGATAGGAAGGCACAGAAAAGAAAAGTGAAGCCCAGAGTGGTTAAAGAGTCCCAAGTCACACAATCAGTATCTGGCAGCTGGGGACCTGGAATCTAATTCCAAGTCCATGAGTTATCACCGTACCACTCTTGCTCCCTGTGCATTTCTGTTGTGATTCAATTAAACTTAACAAACATCTCGGAGCCTCAACAAAGTGCCAGGCATAATGCCAGGGGCTGAGCATAGTAAGATGAATGAGACACGTTTTTGCTGTCACAAAATCTTAGTCACGTTAGGTGAGTGACACACATTAGCCTGACAGAAATGCAATGTGCACCATCTGTATGGGACTATAGAGAGGTGCTGAGCTATGGGCTTCTAGAAGCATGAGACACCACGGGAAGTTTTAAATCTAAACCGATATTGTCCCCATGATTCAGAATCCATCCACCTTCTACTTTAGAATAAAAGTTCTGAAGGAGAATCAAACCTAACTGGTTTATAGTGCAGAGCAGATGAGGCTGGCACTGGATTATATAAATACCAAGTTTGAATATTAGCTATATTTGTGATAATCAGTTCTGCAAGTCACTGGTTGTTGAATTTCTCTCAGCCTCAGAACCTGTCTTGGTAAAAAGGGGGAAAGTGACCATTTGACCAGGCTGTGGGGTTCAGAAGTCACGAACGGGGATGCCTGAAACAGGACCTGGCATGATGAGGGCTAAAGAGGACACCGTCATTATTAGTCTAATTTTTGTGTTACAAAGAAACCCAACTGACAGGCAGCTTATTAGCAGGCCACTAATAGCTATCAGGGATAGATGTTAACATTGCTTTGTTTGGCCTAAGTCACTCATGGAACAATCAGTTTTACGTATTTCAATGTATATTTTACCCCTAGTGGATACTCCCAAGAGCTAAGAGCTTCACTCCTCACCAAAAGGTCAGCAGTCCAAACCCATCAGTTGCTCATTGGAAACCTTAAGGGGCAGTTCTACTCTGTCCTATAAGGTCACTGTGATTTGGAATCAACTCAATGGCGATGAGTTTATGAGTACCTCCTCCCAAAGTAGCTTTGGCCATGCAGTGAGTAAGCGCTCAACTGCTAACAGGTGGATCAGCAGTTCTAACCCACTAGACACTCTTTAGGAGAAAGATGTTAGTCTGCTTCCATAAAAATTGCAGCTTTAGAAAGTCTGCGGGGCAGTTCTCTGTCCTATAGGTTTGCTATGAGTTGGAATTGACTCAGTAGTAACAGGTTTATTTAGTTGCTTATCTTCTGGGTTCATGTGCTGGGGGCATGCAAATACAGACAAAAATGAAATTATGGTCTTAGGCACATGAAGCCACCTTAAATAATGATGCTCTTCAATAGTCATTTTTGATCTACTGATTCCTGTGCTTTTTCTCTAAACAAGGCTATGCAGAGGGTCAAGTAGTTTGGGAACCCTTTTCTTATAAGACCTGTCTCTTCAGGTCTATAACCTCGGCCTTATCCACTTAAACTTCTAGACAGTTCCTGCAATCTACTGTTCCCATGTATTAATTAAATGGAAAGAGTATTTGGGGAATGGGGTATGGAATCTAGTGGAAGTAACCGTGAAGCACATATTCAATGGGCACAAAAATATATGTAAAAAGAGTAAGCAGAAGTTTAAAGCAATGCTTCTACCGTTTTGTTTAACACTGGTGATGATGGTACAGATAACAGCTTGAGAGAACACACATTGTTACCAGAGTCTTGAGGATGGTTAATCAACTACAAGCAGGGTCTGAGATGGTGAGGAATTATATCAACTGACCCAAGTATAGAGAGTTAGCATATAAAACACACTTTATTTTTTTAACTAGCTAACTGATCATTAAGGAAACCTGAGCCAATCAGTGAGAGGCAAGAGCAGAATGTCCTGGCATCTCTATTTAAATGAGGCAAGGAGCCAAACAAGCTGAACACCATAAAATAAACCGGAGAAAGATTCTTGTCAAATCTTGGCCAGGAAAAGTATAATGATCTCAGTCATCAGTTAAGAGAATGTAACCAGTCCTAAAACTTGGATGTAGACAAGGATATATTAACCAATAATATTAGAGCTGGTCAGAGAAGCAGAGAAGCAAAAAAAGTTTTGAAAAGGCCTCTTTTGCAGCCTTATCAAGAACTAGGGTGGTGACAACTTCTTTTGATTAGAGTCGTGCTCCCCAAAGGCCTCAGGCTGAGCATTGCAATCAAAGGGAATAAACATTTAACATGCAACGCTGCAGTGAGGAAACAGGCTAATGAGATTCTAGGCTGCTTATCTGCAGGGCCAGCCATCACGGTGTCACCAGGCTAGGAGGCTGCTGTCCCTCTCCTAACCACTCTTCTGAAACCGCATGTGTGACATGGCATCTGAATCTGAGCAACTAAGCAGTGACAGTGTCTACTTAGTTTCATCAAACTGTGGCAGGGGGCAGAGGGCTGATTAACCAGCTGAAAGGAGTGGCTTCTTGGAAGGCTGCGTATGGTTTGTGTGTGGGACTGGAAGCCACAGTCACAAGGGCCATGGGTAGAAGGAGAAGACACGCATGCAGAGACCCAGGTTCTTGATTTTAGAGGGCTGCTCATACTGAGATGGTACAAGTTTCAGGAAGTAGCCCAGTCTAAAATAAGAGCAAAATGCAATTAATCTTGTCCCCCTTCCTTCCTGGAGAAGTGAATTTGTTTCACATTTGGTTCAATGTTTTACCCAAATGCAAATTAACATTAAACTCACCAAACAGCAAACGTGTGAATGTCTATTTTCTTGTTGAGAAGCTCATAGCCTTGGCAGGGGCAGGAAACAGTACAGAAAAGAGGGAAATGCATTAGATTAGAACAGAGGCAACAAAGATTACAATGGTGGCTTATGGAATTGTGTTCCTCAAAAAAGTCTGTAGCAGTTTGGCTAGGCCATAATTCTTGGTGTTGTGAGATGTTCCTCAGTGTTTTAATTCCTGCTTCTATGATCTTAATGAGGGTAGATGGGTGGTGCCATGTTGGTGGGGAAGGGCTTTATCTGTGAAATTGTTTTGTGCCTTGAAGCAGTGTCTTAAGCTATAAAAAGAGATCTGGGGACCCCACACAGTCAAAAAGCAGGACCCTGATCTGTGTGCTTCCTTGGATAAGACTGGGGTCGCTGCACCTCAGAAGCTTCCATCCAGGGAAAGACTGACCACATGGACCTTTCTCCAGGGCCAGCAGAGAAAACCTTCCCCTAGAGCTGACACTCTGAATTGAGACTTTTAACTTACTGAACTGTGACAAATAAGATTCCTCTTTTTAAAACCATCCACTTCTGGTAATTCTATTAAAGCAGCACTAGGCGACAGTGGTGCTGACTCTGCTCCCTGCGAGCCAGAGACAAGCTTCTCAGTCCTCTGGATTCTCAATCTCATCCTCAGTCCTGTTGGCAACACTCATGGGAACTCATAGGGAGGACCAAATTAAATAATCGATGTCAAATAAAGTCTAAAAATTAGAACTACAATACACAAATGAGACATGTGTGATTAGAGCATTTCTGTTCGTTGGTTTGATGATTCAAAAGAAATGGATTAAATTTCTGATCAAGAAAATTTGCAGAGGTGAGGCAGAGGAGTGGTGACAAACACCTTGTCCTCATGGGTACAGTATCAACTCTATTACTGGAAGACTGCTTTGAAAGTTTCTGTAGTTACTAAAATGAATTTTAAATCATGAAAAGTTGGAGAAAGCCTGTTGATGTGTCTCCTATTCACTGGCTATTTAACAAGCCCACTTATCTAACTGGTTAAAATCATTCTCTTTCAATATTGCAGGCATGTGGGTCATTTATGCTCAGTGAGATCTGAATGACACTGTCGTGTACAGCTGAACAGGCTGAGAATTTATAACTTTGCTGACAACTTTCACATAAAAAGAGAATAATACCATCAGAGTTGTATAACATGCAAGTCCTGATTCTGGGCACAATGCTAGCAAAATTTAGAATTTTTTTAAGCCTATGCTTAACCTAAGTTGTGTTAAAATCAGATTTTTGTAGGTCGTTTTTGGTATCCTCTACATCCAAATATATATATGTATATGTATGTATGTATATATTTTGTTTGGGCATTGATTTAGTGATCATCCTCTCATAAAAATATTTCCTTTCTGTCTGTCTTTCTAACATGGAGTTGAAAAAAAGATGACTATAACATGTACATTTTCACTCAATCATATTAAATAAAAAAGAATATAGCAAATGGGTGAGGCATGGCTTTGAGTGGGGTGCTCACAAGGTTAGCATCGTTGCAGTTCTTCACACAGAAGTGTGCTGAGATTAAAAAGGAAACCATTTTCAATTTCAATTTCCAGTAAAATATTATGATTTTTATGAGTACACAGTATTTTGCTTGGCTTGATCCGCCTAACTCTCCTTTCATCCTTATGATCATTAACTAAGAATTGATGACACTGATGATATTGAAACCAAATAAACAAACCCAGTGCCATCAAGTCAATTTTGATTTACAGTGACCATATAGGATAGAGTGGAGCTGCCCCATAGGGTTTCCAAGGAGTACTTGGAAGATTTGAACTGCTGACCTTTTGGTTAGCAGCTGAAGCACCTAACCACTACACCACGAGACTTTTCCTGATAATATTATGATACTAAATTTTAGACCAAATCAAAAACCAAACGCATTGCTGTCAAGTCAAATCCAACTCATAGTGACCCTATATACCGAGTAGAACTGTCTCATAGAGTTTCTTAGGAGCACCCAGTGGATCTGAACTACTGACCTTTTGGTTAGCAGCCATGACACTTAACCACTGTTGCATAACTTGGCATTAACTAAATTATTCTCAGCCAGGTGGTTGGTTTCCAAAAATCAAACTTAGGGAAGTTCATTTATTTATTTTTCTTGTTTGTATCTTCCAGTCCGTACTGTTAATTGTTATTGAGCAGAGTTCAATAGGCTACAATTCCCTTCCAGCCCAGTGTCTTCCAACTCTGAATGTCCTTTGCCTTTCGGAGTTGAGAAGGGAATGGCAGAATCCTATTTGATGATTTCCAACTGCATTACTAGGTCCTCACTTCTCAGAACATTTTCAAGTTTGTTTATTTGTGAGGTAAAATCTCAGCCGTATTGCTTAAGCTAGGTTGGAGCTTAGAGCTAATGACAACAGTGAACTTTAATTTTCTTTTTTTTAAAGAAGACCTCATCAAAGAATGACATTCCTTATGTAAATTCAGGAAACCCTAGTGTCATAGTGCTTAAGTGCTACCTCTTATAACCAAAAGCTTGGTGGTTCAAATACAGGGAACCCTACTATCACAGTAGTTAAGAACTTGGCTGTGAAACAAAAGGTGTGCAGTTTGAATCTACCAGCCACTTCTTGGAAACCCTATGGGGCAGTTCCATTCTGTCCTCTCTGATCTCCATGAGTTGGAATTGACTTGACAGCCGTGGGTTTTGTTTGGTTTTATGTATGTAAATGAGCTTCTTTGACTTGTTTCACATGAAAAACTGACATGTTCAAATCCCCTGGGACATTTATTTTAGTCAATACATTTATTCCCCTAGAATTGTATTTATTTTGTATGTTTCTTATACTATTTAATCATTATTCTATTCTTCTACTTGTTCATTTGCTTGTATTTGAAGTCACTCATTTCTCCCCATTTCTATATCTCCTCCTTTTCCTATCTCAGATCAGCTCGCTAATTTCTAAAAGCGCTTTACTGTCCACACAGGACCACCCACCCATTGTCACTGAGTTGATTCTCACTCTTAGTGACACTATAGGACAGAGCAGAACTGCTCTGTAGAGATTCCGAGGACCACTTGGAGGATTTGGTTAGCAGCTGTAGCACGTAACCACCATGCAACCACGGTTTCCCTCACAGGACTGAGGTGGTTCAGTTCTCTTTCTCTGCGGGCTACTGAAACGTGGTACTGGTAGAGGTCATGGCATTTTATGAAAACAGCATTTCTTTCACTTGAATTATACACAGTAGACCCTGACTTATGATGTATCTGATTTATCACGAACTACGCTTAGGACCATCTGTTTCTTGCTTTTCTCTTCTTCTTCTTCCTTTTTTTTGTACACGTTGGTAATAGGCACTACATTGAAGCACCCAATATGCTCGTGCTGTCCTTCTCAGGTATTTACATGCAGATGTTTATATGTAATGTTTCAAACTCCTGAAGGCAAAGATTGGATTTATAAATATACTGAGAGAAAAGGTAGCAATAATAAAAACTTAAAAGTGTTCTACTTATATCAGAATCTATTTACAATGAAGTCTTCAGTACGAAGTCCAGTCGTAAGTTGAAAACTACCTGTATCTGTTCTTTCCACAGACTGTATAGTATCAAATGGGAAAACAGCTACCTTGAATTCATCTTTTGAGACTTTGATTGATTGTTGGTAATAACAGTCTGTAAAAAGTTTTTTTTTTTTTTTTTTCATTAGATGCCATTTTGAACAGATTGGTACATTTTTCTGTGATTGCAATAACTTGATGGGAAGGAAGGGTCAAATAAACATAAGACAGGAGATATAAAACAAAAGCTTAGTCATGAAACTGGGAGACAATGCAGCAGGATTTGCTGAATGTGTCTTGTGAACACTTCCAGGAAACCAATAATTCTGTCAACAAAGTTCCATTTCCTATATATTTTTCTTTTTCCTCTCACCACGTCTAAGCTTACATCCCCAAATTGGTTTAGTCAAATGACTATACACCTATGACCACATTAGTTGGACATTTTGAAAAAGGAACCTATGGGCTTTTCTTTGCCTCCTATCTTTATTATCCACGAATCTATCATCACTTGTTAGGGGGCAATATGGCCAGAGGGGAGTCTAGTCCGTTGCGTGGTTCTAGAAGAAGATCATGGCTTGTTTTTCTTTCTGTAGCACCTACTCTCAAATCTTGTGCCCTGGTCACTGCAGGGATAAAGTGAGTAAGGATAAATGAGTTAGCATAGATACCTCAATTTTCCTCCACATTCAAAACAAGTGGTCTTAATAAACTTGTACACCAAAAGAAAGAAAGAAAGAAAGAAAACATGGACTTCATGTAAATTATACCTCAATTTAAAAAGTAAGTTTGATTCTCTTTTCACTAAAAGTTATTTGAGAATCCACTGGAACCCAATCCAGTAACTTAATGGAAGGAGATGTTGCCATATGCCAGTGGCATATGAAACTGAATATTACTGTCTCATTAGGCTTCCTAAGCTATAATCTTTGTGTGAGTAGATTGCCATTGTCTCTTCTCCCATGAAGAGGGTGGTGGGTTCAAATCTCTGACAATAACAGCTATTCACTTTTTATCCATTGTACCAAGAAGGCTCCTTTCTCACGGACTACATTCAAAGAACCCGATGCGGAAGTCCTACTCTGTATCACGTGGGCTCACCGTAAATTGAGGCAATGGCAGCTAACAACAGCAGCAACAATTAGTCAAAGTTCAGGTCCAGCTGTCAGAAGATAAATTATCATTTTTGCTTCTCTAATAGCTGCAATTCTTTGGAAGTGATCATTGACACAGTGATACAAATAATATTACTTTTCAAGTGCTATTCTTTGGAAGAGATTATTGACACAATGATACAAATAATATTACCTTTCAAGTATCTATAAGAATTAATTTTAGAAGATGTTATAGACTGAACTGCTTCTCCAAAAATAAGCATCAGCTTGGCTCAGCCATGATTTCTAGTATTGTGTGATTGTCCACTGCTTTGTCATTTGATGTTATTTTCCTATGTGTTGTGTCTGGTGTTAACGAGAAAGGATTGTAGGCAGTTTCATTAATGAGGTAGGATCCAATTTATAAAATCAGGCTGTGTCTAAGTCAATCTCCTTTGAGATATAAAAAAGAGAAGTGAGCAGAATGACAGAGTGATCTCGTAACACCAAGAAAAAGAGCAAGGAGAACAGTTCATCTTTTGGACCTGGAGTCCCTATGCTGAGAAACAATTATACCAAAGGAAGATTGATAAAAAGAACCTACTTCCACAGCT
Organism: Heterohyrax brucei; assembly: GCA_028571685.1. NCBI lineage: Eukaryota > Metazoa > Chordata > Mammalia > Hyracoidea > Procaviidae > Heterohyrax > Heterohyrax brucei. Next base: position 48,481,147 of record CM053152.1, read on the forward strand.
GACCAAGAGAGAAACCTTTTTCCCTAGAGCTGGAACTGTGAAGTTGGACTTCTAGCCTCCTAACCTGTGAGAGAATGCTTTTCTCTTTGTTACAGCCATCCATGTGTGGTATTTCTGTTACAGCAGCACTGGATGATTAAAACAGGAACCTCCCAACATTCTGAGTATAGCTTAAACCTTATTAACTTTCCAAATTATTTTCAAAGAGGAAGAGATGTCTTATATTTGGACCATACCAGTTAGAAGAGTTATTTTTCATATGTCATCATAATAAATCTTCAGTGCTTATTACCTCTGCTTTCAGATGAGGAAAGCCAAACCACAGAGGGCTAAGGAACTTATTACACTGAACACAGCTGGTTAGTTACCAAACTAATCTTCAGGTCAGGGCTTCACTCTAGGATCCCGGTGCTGCTTCTATGACACGGCTTTACCTCCCAGAGGACCTCTTTTAATCTTACTTAGTCTAGGGCACTGGAGGACAGCGATGTGTCTTTTTCCCTTGCAAGGGGACTCTCATTCTTGGCAGGTCTCAAAGTTGCCCCTCTCTCCCTACTTACAGTGCAACTTAAAGAGGAAGTGTTGACACTGGGAAGCTCCAAGAGCCGTGGGATGCTGTGAGCATCTCCACAAAGTTTCTCCGTGTGATGTGGACTGACTTACGTTTCCACTTAGCCTTTGTTCACTTCCTTCTGTTATAGCTTTTTCTCTGGAGCATCTTTTCCTGTAGCTTTTTTTTCTTTTTCTTTTGAGGGTGTTGTTTGAAATTCTTCCTATCTGGGCAAAATTAACCTTCCTCACTAACAAATACCCCTTCTCCTCTAGAGGTTGACTTTAATAACGTTGAGTTATTGTATTCTGTCCCCTCCTTGAACTTCTATCAGTCTTTCGGTCTGTCATTGTTTACTCCTCACTTAATGCACAGATCTGTGATATCTTTAATATCAAGCACAAAACCTTGTCCTTTTTCACATGTGTGATTGCAACTCACACTCAAAGGCTTTTTGATAGCTTGATTAGTTATGCCTCACTTGGATACTTTTGCATTATTCTGTGAAACTTAAAGTGAAACACTAAAAAGTAACTAAATTTCTGCTCAACTGATATGCAAATATGTCCTGATTCTTCTCTTTTGTAAAACCTACTGAGTCTCGTTGAGGTGGACTTTAAGGGGTGTACCTCAAATGTTTGCAATAGTAGGCCAATACGAATTCTTTGATTCCAAAAATTCATACTGAGCTCTAGGTTTGTGGAAGACACTTAGCTGAGTCCTCTTATTATATAAGATTCAATTCAATCTGAAGTTCTCACTCCTAATCACTTTGGATGATTTTTTACCAGATAATGCATAATCGTCCTCACATAAACTCCCACCTTCACATGATGTTTTCGTCTAGATGAAGACCAGCAAATACAGCATTTCATGGCATGTCAGTTCCTAGAAAACTTTGGTGGCTTATGCTTTCTTTTATTAAGTGCATGCTTTAAAGCAACATAAGTATGCTGGGATACTGTTAAAATCAATGGCAAAAATACTTTTTTTTAAAAAAGAGTGTTGTGTCCTCTGTTTTCCTCCATCCAAACAACTTAGTCTCATTGTGTTTAAATATAACTGCTAGCATCCCCAAGGAACAGGAGCTGGAGAAAGATAGCAGAACATGAAGTAGGCCAAGAAAGGCATTGATACCCTAAGGGACAATTTTTATCTCAGGAGAACTGACCTTTCAGAGAAAGCAAATTAAACTATCTTTCTCATTCTTTACTTTTGATGTCATTTTATTAAAATGCATGTTACATACCAATATGTGTTGTTTTGTATTCATAACCTTAAACTAAAATTAATCAGTTGTCACAAGGACTTAACACATTTGTTAATGGTGCCCAGCAAACAATCTGTATTGTTACAAGAAAAGCAGCTTTCTTATACACCCTTGAGAAAAATAACAGGGGAGAATGAACTGCTGGATGCTGAACATTCTTTTCTGCTGTTCACAGACGAGTAGTTCTCGTTTTCTTCTCTGGTTGTTGTATTAGAACTTTGACATTTGATGTGAAGCTTGGTACCTCAGAAGACTAAACCCTTTTTTTGTCTGATTACAATAGACTAAACTGATAAAGTTAGATAAATGCATACACTTAGCTAATAAGCACTTACTTTGAAACCCAGACCTTCCCGCGGCTGTATTGTTTAACACCTATTTACTAAGAACTTAAGCAACTCGTAAAGATTTATTTACATGTGCCTGGATGACACAGTTAAGTGCTTCACTGCTAAATGAGAAGCAGATGATTCAAACACATACAGGAGAACCTCTGAAGAAAGACTTGGCAATCTGCTTCCAAAAGCTAATAACCTTGAAGTGCAATACCATGGGTTGAAATTGGCTTAGTGGGAACTGACTGAAAGATTCATTTGTGAATAACTTACCCCTGCATTGAAAAGCTCTTAGTCTTGCCAGGGAAAAGATAAATCCATTGCCATTGAGTCGATCTAGACTCATAGGAAATGCTAATCCATGATATCAGGTTTTTAAGGGCCTATAATGGATAAACACATTTCACAAGAGGAAGATTAGGAAACAATAAAATGGAATTTCCAAGGGGGTCATGGAAACCCTGGTGGCATAATCAGGTACTTTGCATCACCAGGTACTCCTTAGAAACCTTGTGGAACAGTTCTACTCTGTAAAATAGGGTTAGTGTGAGTCCAAATCAACTCAACAGCAATGAATTTATTTTCATTTTTCTTGGTAAGAGGATCATCTAAACCGAATCCAGTATAAGCCCTCTGAAGATCTGTGTAGTGCAAGTGGAGTCGTCGAGGGGAAGACAATATGTAATACCATGCCTCGGAGGGGAAGATGGAGAGAAAGCTCAGAGGAGGTTAGACAGCATTATGGAGACAATCTGGATCATTCAATAGTTTTAGAGATGTGATCTGATCTACATTTTAGTTCTCTGGAATAAATGAAAACAAAACAACCAAATAAATTGGAGGAGAACAAAACCAAAGGAACAAAGATAAAATCAGTTGACTTCATTTAGTGCTTCATGTGAAAGATCATGGTGATGGGGATCCGCATGATAAAATGTAGAGGGTGGAGAGTAGTTGTTCAATTCAGTCTATGTTAAGGAGGATGATGAATCTACAGCTTCGGACTGGTAATCAGGTTGAAAGGAGTTCAAATGAGGAAAAAATATAGCCTCCGAGAACTAGTACTTTGTTTTCTGTTTGAGAAAACTTAAGTTGGAAATATAGGTTGTGATATTTTTAAGTAATTAAGTGTTGCAGAGTGCTGTAACTAGCTCAATATCTTGTATGCTGTTTATTAGCCCATGGCTGGTGATAGTTACTTTGCATGTTATGACCATTAATGTGTGGAAAATACATGGTGCTAAGAAATATGCTGAAAATAATAGTAAGTGTTGCTGTAAAATATGGAAAACAACACTATTACATTAAATAGTTAAGCCAAAAATGGTTAATTTTAAGCCCCCCCATTAAGTCTCTTAGAAAGAAAGAAAGAAAAAAAATCACTGTTGTGTAGCTAAAAAAACAAGCATACATAGTTTGGAATATTTCTGGATACTGGATTGCATACTTCCCTGGATCAATATTTGATTCGTGCTAGTTAATCAGTTCTTTCAGATGTCTGACCATGATCCCTCCAGCTTATTTTGGTCTTTTTGTTTTTATTGAATCTGTTAAGACTTGCTCTATTAAATATGGCTGTTCTTGTCATAGAAAAGAGGAAGCAAATGACACCCAGGAAGAGGCAAGAAGCTGTTTAATACGCCGGTGGGCCAATGGGACCTTCTCAAGTTCCAACAAATGGTCCCCAGTGGGGTTTCAGGAGGGTAGATATAGTGTCGTTTGAGGATGTTGTGGTTGAGACAAATGGGGTGAGTGGGTGGAGTTCTGAAAGGGGGGCATCCTGCTCAGTGGGAGTGGGGCTTTGAAGGAGAGTATCTTACTGGGCAGGTGTGAGGCTTTGAAAGGGGAGTATCCTGTCAGGCAGGAGTGGGGAGTTGAGTTTATCTGAGGAGAGTGTCCCGCAGGGCTTTGAAAGGGAGTGATCTGTCAGGCGCCGGTGGGCGGGGGGCCGGGCTGAGAAGGTAATGGGAGTATGGTATTCTGGCAGGTGCCGGAGGGGGGTAGCAGGAGGGGGAGGAAAATTGTTCAGTCTCAGTTATCCATGTTATTCTCTCGGTAGGGAGTAACTCAGCAGTACAAACATTCTTGCTGCTTTGGACAATGGTCACTTTGCTTTGTTTTCATAATTCTGTTTGAATAACTTGCTAACATACTTCCTTAATTCTTGCATGCATTTTCTAAATATACCCTAGCTATCCATCACTGTATACAGGAAGAAAAACAAACAAACAGCTGTCTTTACTCTTTTTCTGAAGTTTTCATTTCTCTGTATGATTTAGAAATTTTCTCTTGTAAGCGATGTGTATGTCTTATTGTTCAGTGGAACACCCAGGAAATCTTGAAGCATTCCCAATGAAGTCACTGCTTATCCTTGACACATAGAGATGTTTGTTCCCCAATTCTAAATGGAAAACTGGAGCTAAGGGCAGGAACTGTCCTGCCTAGTCAATTAGACACTTAGGTCTAATTGATAAAATAGTAATAACATGCCTCATCTAAGCCAGTTGAAATTTCACAATTTCTAACATCTGAGCTCCCAGCCTTTTTCTTTAGGGAAGACTTTGACCCATGCTCTCCTATATTTTTTTCCTTCTCTGATCAAACTTAGTGTCAGGGAAAGATCTTGTCTAATTTAAGTATGTGATGTTGTACAAGGCTCCAGGAGGTTTTATTTTAAGTCTTCTCTGTGTTTATGAAATGGAAGGTTTTGCTCCCTGTAACGCAATGCAGACACTAACAAGCAGGCAGAGTAGCTCATTGAGGGCATCATACGGGTGCTCCCCAGAGGCCTTTAAATGCTGCCACAAAGCCACAGTCTATTCTGCCTCTATATAAAGCAACGGTACATCTGAATAATGACTCAGTTCTTCCTCCCAGCTGTGAATGTTGGCGACCCGCAGAGTCTGAAGTCAGAATCCAGTGCAAACTCAGAAGCTACATCCCTCACAGTAGATAAAGTGAACATATCTGAGGCTGTGTGGTCAGGCTTGGGCTTCAAACTTAGATTTTGGACCCACTGATTGCTGGGGGACCTGGGGTGAGCTACTTTGAACCTCAATATCTCCCTCTACTGTTTGTGAACAGCAGTCTCTATTTTACAGGTCTGTTGTAAGAACTGAATGAAGATTATAAAGAATCAAACTAGTTCAGGGCCTGGGTTACCAGAAACTTGCTAAGCATCTTTTTTACTGTATTTCTGCTGGGGTGAAAACCTCTGAGCTTTGTCTATGGTTTCATTCTGGAATGGCTACAATTTGTAATGAATCAGCAGTATGCCCGAGTTTTTCTAGTAAGCTGCAATTTCTACAATGGTGGTTGATTCCTGGGCTGCCCAAAAGGAGGACACTTATTCAGACATTGACCTATAGAAGGCTCTCCACATATACATCTCTTACTGCACTGATCTCTAAACATTTCCAAATCTTCAGCACCTGATAGGGAATATGAAGGTTGTCTACACTGCCTCGCTGGCTCCAGGCAAAGCAGACCTCCCATCTTGCGGGTGCCCTGGCCAATGTTCAGTGTAGATGGCACATGGCAGGGAGATGGACTGAGATGCATCTCATCTGTGCGCCTGTCTACCACTTCACACGCAGATACATAAACATGGCTCTATAAATATCCTCCCAGAAAGGTCTGACTGAAAAGCAAAATTGGAAGTGTTGTAATTGCATTTACTCAGGAACAAGAACTACCCGTTATCACAGCACTAAGCAACAACACTGGAGGACTTTCCTCTCAGGTCAGAAGATTCCTTGAAACTGCTTTATGATGAAATCATATTGGCTCTAACTTCCTTTTCGTGCAGTATAACTATAAAATGAAATGGAAAGGAGAAAGCCATCATGAGGCTTTCATTTCACTGACATGTACATATAAGATGTAGGAGTATTTTGGAGTCCAAAATTCACAGAGAGAAGTGAAAAGCAATAGCTGAATTTTTAAGTGTCAAGTGCACTTGTATTGAAAGCGAGGACAAATATTGGATAAATAAAAAATGTCCTACTTATTCATGTTGCTAGTTCTGTGTCTTTTCTTGCTTGGCTATGTGTATGTATGTGTGTGTGTATGCGTGTGTGCGTGTGGCAGAGGGAACAAAGAGTGGTCACCTCTTCACAGACGCCATCCCATAAACATTTACTTTCTTAAGTCCACCCCAACCTCACTGGAATAAAAATATTTAAATTATTCAGCATCTAAAAGCACTAAAATACATGTGGGCTCAGTTGGCAGTTACTTTATGCCTATTAGGCCCTGCAGCCCGCAATAAAGAAAGAGGGAGCTGGGCTGCTGCCAGAATCACGATGGCACACTGTTCACACATCAAAAGCTCAACAACAGACACAGTCGATGTTTATGGGTTCCCGTTTGCATGAGGCCACTTTGGTAGCGTAGCTCTGAGGTTTTTTTGAAGGAAGAGGAAATGGAATGTGTGGAAATGTTGATAGTGAATGCCACTCTCCCTGCTCAGCAGAGCTAAAGGGTATAATTTCCTAAATGACCTTATCTGAAATTTAGATAACATTTGACTCTTTGCATCCCTCTTGGAGAAGTTTAGCAAAGAAACCCCTGTTCGGGGCTGTTCACAGAATCCTCTGCTTTATTTCTCACACAGGGCTCTTAATAACGCTCTACCTGAGCAAGCTCCTGTTTAATGTCTTTTTATGAAAGCACATTTGCATTGGGTCATAACCAGGATATGGATCTGTTATTAAGTTTGCTAACTCTCCCTCTTTGAAGGATAAATTTACAAAATCTCACAGAGGAATGATATTTGGAAAAATTAGGTGGAGGGGGCAAAGGAAATTTACATTTCTTTGCATTTCTCTTGGGGTAGAAATAGACACTGAAATCCCCTTTGAATTTATAACCTGAGTATGAAATATGTTAAGGTCTAGCATGCAAAGTGTGGGTACACATTATGAACAAACCAAGCATTTGAGTACATTCTCCATCATGTGGTCACTGATGGGGTATCCCCGAGTGGAACAAAGAGATAAGTGCTTGGAGGCTAACTAAGAGGTGGGTTGTTTGAATCCACCCAGAGGCACCTCAGAAGCAAGGCCTGGCAACCCACCTCCAAAAATCAGCCACTAAAAAACCTCAGGGAGCATAGCTCCACTCTGACCCACGGGTGATACCATGAGTCAGAATTGACTCAATGGTATCTGGTTTGTTTGTTTTAGTGATTGATGTCTAATAATTTAGAGAGTCAGATTCACCGTTTATACAGGTAATGTATTTGTGCAAATTGGACAAAGTACAAAGCAGAGCCACAAAAATGATCGAAGAGATGAAAGTCCTAATTTATGAAGCGAAAAGCAAGGAACATTGTGCGTAGCTGAGTGAATCTGCTGCCGAGGAGCTATATGTCTGTGCCTCTGCCTGAGGGCTCTAAACCCCTAAAGAAGAGTTTGCAGGACAGTAAATGGGGCATTGCTGAAAAGGAAATGAGCAGAGAGGAGTTGTCTGCATATGAGGAAAAAATTTGGTTGGAGTGGGAGCTATTAGGTAGCAGTATTAGCTCTCTAAAGAGACAGTTGGAGTCTCTGATCCCATTATCAGGGACATAAAAACTTGGCGGATGGTCCAGTTCTCCAAAATACAGGGAGGACCTCCTTTCAGGACCCTTGGAGACACGGAGGAAAGGGGAGATGCAGTGTGACTACTTCATGTCTTCCCATTTGTGGTTTTAATTTGGAGCTGAGTTGAACACTGAAGGCGGGGTGTCCTAGCCACCTGGATGTCAAACCTAGGTTAGATATTATAATGCTCTGATATATTCTTATGTATTATCATCAGACTCTCTTTTCCAAAGTCTTTGATATATTTAAATGAAATAAAACCTCTAGGTTGCTTTGGAAACATCATCAGTCGATACATGCTTTAATCTGGAGACATTTCCCCAAATATTTCTAAAATGTACATGTGTGTCCTGTGGGGAGTCGGATGAAAATGAACTTGTTTGAACTGCAATTCATCTCAAAGTTAACTGTTTTTATGCAGCCTGTGTTCTGTGTGTGCATGCCAAATCTGCAGCCACGCTAATGGAATATTAATATAGTCTTACTAGGGGGACAGAGAGAGATTTAAAAGAAATCCAAAACAGAGAGAGACAAAGAGAGAGAGAGACACACACAGAGAGAGAGAGAGAGAGAGAGAGAGAGAGAGAGAGAAATAATAAAAAGAAAAGAACAAATGAAAGAAATAGTAGCCAGTTGGATTATTGTGGGGTGCAGCCACAGCCCCCTGGGGGAAGGACAGAGGAAAAGAGAAGCAGTGCTTTCTCTTTATCTTGCGAGCAATTACTGGCAATTTGTTCTGGCCAGTAAAACTTCTGATATTATCATGGTTGCTGAGTAATTTATCATCAAAGTTTAATGTGAAAACAGGTGACTGTGTAATCACCAATCTAGGAACAGAAATAGAATCGTTATTATTTCTGCCTGAAGAGAGAGAGAGAGTTTTTTTTTTTTTTTTTTTTTTTTCTGTCAATTGACTTAACGGCCAAAAGGCTGTTCATCATATCACCATGAATTATAAAACCTCCATTAAATATTCATAAAAGTTTTGAAATGAATGTGTGATAGAGATGAAAGCTGGGCTAATTTAAATACCTACCAGACCTGTCTTAATTACAGAGGTAAAATGAGATATAAAAATTATAGCAGCAAGGAAAAAAAAAACTGGAAACACTTCATTCCATGCATTACAGAAAACTCCTTTGTAAGCCACCATGCACACAGCCGTGTAAGCAGGGCTGAAATGGAGTTGGTGGTGTCTTTCTTGTTTGGGAAATAGCAGCGAGCGAGATATCTTTGTGGCTTTCGGCCAATTGACTCACGCTGTCTCTCTGAATGTCAACAAAACTCCCAAGTGGAGAGCACATCCATTAACACCACTCCAGCTCCAAGATAAATCAAGGGGAGCTGAATGGAAAGTAGAAGTGACCAAAAAAAATCTGATGAAAAGTTTCTTTGGTTTTTTCATCTTATCACTGTGGCTATCTTGGGCATTTGAAAATGACTTATGGGCCTTTTTTTTCCCCCCTGAAGTTTGGGCTATCATAATCTTTTCTCCCATCTTAAGAGAGGTGTTCTCCAGATCTAGTAGGATACCTGCTAAGATCAGTCAGAGCCTATGTGTATTCACGTCTCCTGCTAATGCCTCTGTGATTTGCTAAGCTAAAGCGTTGCCTGTTCCTCCCCAAATCAGGCCAAGTGGAAGGCAGTTACAATGCTGACCTTCTGTCTAAAGATCAATAGTGAAACTGCATAGACTATAGCACCCATGAACTGATTATTAAGGATACAGAAATGATATATGTCTCAAAGTAACCTTGTTTTCTTATTTTATTTTTCTAACTGAGGACAGATATTTTGATGGACATGATGAATAAAAGAGAAAAGGTCACGTTTGGGGACATAGGTCTGTGCTATCCTGTGTTAGAATCCCAGGCTAGAAGTCAGGTATCAGCTCGCTTGAACTTGAGCAAGGTTTTTCACCTTGCTAAGTCCCAGTACCAATATCTGTAAAATGAAGGGATTAATTTGATGATGACTAAAGACCCATCCAACTCTAAAATTCCACAAGTCTACAATTATAAATAGGTGATAAGATGCTCTCTGGCTCTAAGGCCGCCACCCAGGAGAATGCATTCCAGTTTTAATTTCCTTTTTGGTGATAGGAAATCTAAAGACAGGCAAGGTTAAATGACCCACCCAGAGGCCCAGAGCAATCAGTGACAGAATCACAGCCTCAGCTCACAGCCTTGGTTCCTGGCTTCCAGTTTGATAAGCTTATTGAGACCAAGTCTTTTAAGCTATTCCTTAGTATCTTATTGGCTTACTCATTTTGACCTTTTAGATGATACTGTTAATTCAGTGGAAATATTTATTTTAGAAAAAAATACTTCCTAATAGTTATTGCCTCCTCTATGAAATGTTAGGCTTCTAAGCATGCATATAAAATATATATGTAAAATTTTATTTAATGTTACATATGCCCTAACTATTCCCATTAATAATCTGAAATAGTTAAAGTTAAAACACAGGAATACTATTAGAAAATCTGACGAGGAAATTTTGAACTGGAAAATTTCTGTGAAGTGTCTTGGAAGGGATGAAAAAATACATGTATTTCTCTGTTTCTTCTTTCCATTTTCTTTTTTCTATCCTTTCTTTTTCCTACCATCATTGCTTAAGCTTAAGCTTTGACCTAGAATATTCTACCGGTGAAAACAAGTTAAAAACTCAGCCAGATTCAAGGGTGCGACTACCAGGAGACATTGTTCATCGGATGGGACTAATGTAACTACAAACAACAAATAGGTAACAGAAAGGAGGAGCAGAAACCTATAATCACAAGCAGCATTCAAATAAAACTGTAAGAGATACATACTGATACTCCTGGAAAGAATTGGTGGTCTCAAGCAGCCCTTGCTAACCCAACAATACAGAAAGTACTTTTTTCTCACTTAGTAACATTGACTGAAAAAGTGTAATTTTGTTAAAAAGCAGATGGATGAGGAGCATTCTCATCTTTCCTTGCTGGTAGTTAAATGATACATATGGCAAAGTGAGTGTCTGAGGGTCAAAATTCTTTCTGATTTTATGTTTGATTGGCTTGGGTTAGCTACTTACCAATGCTGGAGTCAGCAGAATCTTCACAAGTAGTCATCACATTTTACATTATTATTATTTTTTTTTACTTTACACCAAGTAAGGGAGAAGTAACCTAGCTGCTATGAAAGAACTGAAAGTTGTTTTGTAGTAGCCATAGAAACAATGGATAAAATTAATAGGGAGAGGGATCGGGGCTTAATTTCTGAGAATTCTTTCTAAAAATCAGATCTGTTCCCCAATGGACTATGTGTGTGTGTGTCTAGTAGGACCCTCCTGATCATTGAATATATTTGTACATTATTAAGATAACAAAAGTGTCATCTGAAATCTTTCTGAATGTATTTGGTTCCTAAGCGGAATCAGAAAGACTTTGCATAGCCCAGATTCAGATATGCATTTGTTGAGAGGATGTGTGCCCAAAGTCAAAACAAAGAATCTTTCTTTTTAATGTTTTGTTTAAGCTTTGAAAAAGGATGAGATTTGCCAATGGCAGAAAAGGGATAGTCAGTGCTTGTGTGATAAAAAATAAAGAAGTGACTTGATGGAAAGAATCTGCATTCCAGTCAACGGCTTGATATTTTGTCCAAATGAAATCAAATAATCAGTATTTTGAGGCTGTCACTCAAATTTCCCTAATCCACTGGCAAATTCATCTTTTTTTTTTTTGATCTTCCCTCTCAAGTGGCATTCATAAGCTTCTCTATCCTAAGGGTAGCATGGAACCTGGAATCTGGCAACCCACTTCCAAGCAAGGAGGGCATGTGCCATTCTTATAGCACTCCAGGGCCAACAAGATTTCATTCTTCACGTATATGTTGTATTTGATCAAAATAGATTTGAACTACTTGTCCATTTCCGCTATCTCCTCCGTGTCTAACTCCCTTCTTGTGAGGGTCCTTTCTGCACTTGAAGTCATAGATAGGCTGTGTCCACGCACATAATTTGGTTCTGAACAGTGGTGAAATACATTTAGCAACAGGTTATTGGCAATTTTTTTTAAAAAATGATAACTTTTTGTTTGTTTACACAACATATCTTTCAAAACAGCAACTGCTGTTCATGTAAAGATATCACTTGTTACTTAAATGACTGTTGCTGAGGTCTTTAAAAGTTATTTGCCAAGCCAAGTGCTGTCCAGTAGGATCCGACTTAAAAGTTATTTAGTAACACTAATTTGTCATCTCCGAGTCTATTCTCTACTTTATTCACAAATTACAAAACATGTCCAAGCAGCAACTTCCCTTCTCCTTGTAGGAAGCTGATTTAGAGTCAACTTTGAAACACTAGTGAGCTCACTCTACAGCAAAAATGATGACACTTAGCTGAAGGTTCAGAACAACAGGATATTGGAATTGACGGCGATCCATTTTATCCATCACCTGTATCCTTGAAGGTCCTACATCGACAACCCGCCTGTTTGGCAGTGAACTCTGTGTAGTGCATTGTCAGCTCAGACGCTACCAAGTATTTCCAGAAAGGTTGGGGATGATGTTGAAGAAACCCTACGTCAACCTACCCCTTGATTTGTGCCTAGGGACCGGGCTTAGGTTATGCAGCCACTGCATTCATACACTATATGCCAGGTGAGGAAACTAAAACTCAAGTGTGTCATTGCCTTGTCCAACACTACATAAGCACCAGAGCACAAATCTGTTTCACATCCTTTCTTCTGTTAGCTTGTTTGTCCTAACATTGTGCACAAATAACTCTTGCTTCAGATTTCTCTTATTATTCTGAATCCTGCTGCTAGAGGATATAATTACTTTCTAATCCTTAGCTCTCCAATCCCCCATCAGATCTTATTTCTTGCTTCACGTTTCATGCAAAAAATTAAAACAAATATCAGATAGAAACTTACTCAGCTGTCAAGTACCAAAGCTCCCACCGAGATAAAGTGAAGCCCATACCCTGTCGGGAGCGAAAAGAAACTGCGCCATAAAGATGGCGCCTGTTATCAGGAGCTCCTCCCCGAGACACTCCCGGTCTGATGATTAGCCTGCTGACGCAGTTCCTTGCTGGCGCGTGAACAGCTCGTGATCAGCTTTCTGATTGCTGGCCTCTAGAGCCCATAGCCACTCAGCTTCTCTTTGCAATGCTATGTTCTGCTCATGCACTACACATGAATCAGCTGTGCCTTATGATTGGTGAGATTGGACTATATAATGGGTGAGGGACATTGTAAAGGGGGTAAAAAGGGGTATAAAGAAGTACAGAGAAGAACATAGGAAGTAGACTAGGTAGTAGAATAGGAAGAAGAATAAAGCAAGTAACTTGCAAGGTGGCTCATATCTGTGTGTCCTGTCTTCCTTCCGGGGGCGGATAGTTAGGCAGCGACAATACCCTTTTCTTGCTATGCTGAGTGAGCTGTTGCCTAAACCTTATGGACTCATCCAAATACTGCCATATACTTCTACTCTCCTTCAAATAAAGCCACTCAGTTATTTTTATCCTGTATCCATCTCCTTCAACAGAGCTCCTTCTTTCACTTCACTCAAACTCCACTATTCAAAGGCAGTAACAACATGCTTTTGGTCATGTCCAAAGAGCATATTTCTCCCTTTGTCTTATTGAAAATTTTAGCAGCCTTTTACATGGTTGGTTACTCCTGTTTTCTTGCAACCCTCGCCCTTTTGCCCCCTTGTTCTTGTTGATATCGTATTCTCCTGGATATTATTGTGCTTTACTAGCAACTATTGTGAACTCCTGTGTGTTGTTTTCTCATTTATTGCCTGACCTCTAGAATGCTGCCTGGCATGGTCCAGGGATCACTCCTTGACCCACTTCTATTTTTTGTTTTTCAATCTAATTTTTACTTCTAATAATACATGAGGTTAGTTTAAGACAAAACAAATAGCACTATAAATAAAGCACTCCCTCTTCCACACCTTTCCAGTTCCTAGCTCTTCTGCCTAGAGTCATCTACTTTTAACTTTGACATTTCTTCTGGTAATTGTCTCTCTCTCTTTTTAATACACTGAAAATCCTTGGTTGTCCAATCTGACATAGTCTCTTTCTCCTTTGGAAGACTGGTGTATCACCCTCTTGTCTTATGCCATGTTCACTTCCTCCCATAATTATCAAAAGCGTTGCAAAATTTTTTGTAAATGATTTTTATCACTTAATATTACAGCGACTACTACTGTTTACTGTTGAGCCGTGCAGTATGCTAGTATTTCATTTTGCTTTTTGTATTATTATTTACCTGGCACAAAAACAGTAAAACTGAATGAATCTCCTTATTCTTCCCTTCATTTTTTTTCCTTAGCTTTCTATGTTCCAGATATGAGTTTTTCTGACTATCTGAAGTCATGTATTCTCTTCATAGAGAAGTTGTATTTATACTTGATGCTGGTGTTGGCACCAGGGAGAACCACAGATTTCTACCTCTCATATGCATCACTAGTGGTATACTGATTAAGATCAGGCTGTTAACCATAAAGGCAGGCAGTTCAAATCCACCAGCCAATTGATCGAAACCCTATGGGACAGCCCTACTCCGTCCTATGTCCAGATCACCACGATTCAGACAAGATTTGATGACATCTAACAACAACATTCCTCATATGATTTTACTGCCAGCTCTGCCTGGCATTATAATATCTTCATGCTAGAAGTTGCTTTTTACAGCTACTTACGGCAATTTAGATGAGTAAGATATACTTGTTACAGGCAATCTTACCAAAAAGGGCTCTATAGGCATATTAGATTGATATATCATGATCTATCACATGGGCAGTAATAACATGACAACCTGAGACTCATGCCAGCAGTATTTTGTCTATAGGTCCTACACGTAAATGACAGTATCCTTACATGTGTGACTAAATTTTAACAAGCTCAAGCTTGAAACACATGTCAGAGATTTTAAAAGTGACTTTTGAATGGTGCTGATGACGGTAATGGTATTGGACAAGGTGACAAACCTGGGAAACTTAGAGTTGCCACAAGGGTAAGTGAAGGGTTCTTGGACGACTTTTACTTTCTCAGTTTCCAGTTTAATATACAGACTCAGGTGGTTTAGATGAAGCAGAATTAATACATACAGGCATAGATGGATAGTTACCTGAGAAGACATCAATTTAACTTCTTGTCTACCAGAGGAAAGAACAATAAAATTACTGTTTAGAGGAGAAATGGGTGTGTCTTTCTTGTCTATTGATTTTATTGGCAAAAAAAGAAAAAAACAAACACAGAAAGGATGCAATGGGATATTACAGCCTGTCCTCCTGCCCCAACACTATCAGTGTTACATTTGCCACAAACCTGGACTGAAGCATGGGTTTAGCTGTGTTCAGTTAAGAGAAAGAATACCTGCAGAGTTAAATAACCTTGCAGTGGAATATCTGAGGAAAAGAAGAAAACATGGCCAAATTCTTCATCATGCAAAATTTTTCAATGATTTAGGCCTGTGCAATCCCTCAGGAACTGCTGTCTTTAAAATGTCTTATTAGATATATATATATATATATATATATATATATATATGTTTCCTGAAAACATTTAACCTGCATGTGTAAAGTAAGTCTTTCTGGGTTTTCAGATCATGAAATATAAGAACAGTAGCTTATGCTATGTACTGGATATTTATACATACCGTAAAATTGAGATCAAAGAATAAATAATGTAAAGGTACATAAGCAGTGACTTTAAGTAGCAATTTTACATGGTTACCCTGAATCTCTCTGTGACCTCAGTTAGGCAGGACCAAGGCACAACTGATGAAATAGGAACGATTCCTCTCATCGGGAGCTGGGATGGTGCTGATACTCTTACAGGAAGAACGGAAAGGAGATGGTTTGTTTCAGCACAGATTCTAGATTTTCTTTTCTGCCCCAGAGTTATGACCAACAACCAGCTTTATTGCTTCTTCACTGCAGAGAGACTGCTGTTTTTCTTTCTGGTATGGTATTTTAGAAATTTCTCTTGCCACAATAACTCAAGAGGCCAAACCTGAATTGTTCAAACCATGAATGATATTTATAGACCACTTCTCTACGTCATGTCTTGTTCGTTTCTCTGCCTCAATTGTCCATAAATATGGAAGCTAATGGAAACTCTGGTAGTGTAGCGGTTAAGTGTTACATCTGCTAACCATGAGGTCAGCGTTCAAATCTTCTGGGTGCTCTTTGGAAACCCAACGGAACACTTCCACTCTTTTCTACAAGGCTGCTATGAGTCAGAACTGACTCAGTGGCAGTGGGTATGCAGGCTAACTGCAGGCTTCATGGAAGCCTGAGCCTGACTTAGGTCTTCCTGGACTTTGTATCTTGGAAAAAACCCCACCTGCCCGCCTCACCCTGGACAACAAGCACACTGAGCTTGTTAGCCTTCTGGCCTAGCCCTGCTCCTCTTTTTTTGTCTGGGGTTCTCTAGAAGCCTGGCCCTCAGAGAGAGTAACCAAGTCACATGTCTCAGTTTTAATCAAGTTGGACATCTGGGGAGAGGAGCTTTCCCTGAGATATTTCTATATTTCTTTGTCTGGCCCCAGGTTACACATAGAATTACAACTCAGCTGGGCAAGGTCTCTACGGAGGAAAGAAAAAGAGGTCATAGAAATTTTCTCCCACATTTCCAAGTTCCCTAGCTTGGGCAACTTTTCATTCTGGTGCTCATCTGAGCCATGTCACTTACCTTCTCTTAGGATGTGCACCCAGAGGTTAGCAGGCAATATTTGCTTTGACAGGCCTTGGCTTGCTAGTGAGTTCAGTGGTTCAGTGCAGCAAAAGAAATTTGTACTGTCAACCTCATGCTGACACCATTCCCCAGCCATAACGCTTCCTGGCCTGGCAGCATCTGAGAGAAAGAACCTCAAAACAATGACAACAATGACGTGATCTAGTGTGGCTACTAAAGCTGTATGTACATCTTTCCATGATCACAATTATTCTTCGATGATTTTGAAGATCTCATTTTAAAAAGGAAGACAATACTGCAAAGAGTCAGATCTTAGATTATTAGTGATGGAAGGGAACTTGAAGATTATTCAGTCATCTTCTCCAGAGACTATATATATATATGTACATATACATATATATACATATATAACATAAAGAGAGTCAAGAAAACTCAGAAACGTGTCTAGTTTGAAGTTATGCAAGGTAATTTTCATCAGACTCAAGCTAAGAATCGAACAATAGTGAGTTTTTCCCCTTCCAAATACATCATGTTGTACTTTTGTCTAATAGACAAGTATGTGTGCACCCCATAGTCTTATTTATATCTTTACTGTATAACAGAAGGGGTTCAGTTACAATGTCCAGGACAATGCACTGCAAAAGGGAAAAGAGGGTGGAAAAGGGCAAATGGGATGGATAGGGCGTACACAGCAGAAATGTGGTCAATGGCAATTTTGTTCTCTTTTCCTCCTTAAAGAACATCCCAATTATTTGTAAATTACTTATCCAAAATTTTTAAACATAAAAACACAGCTAAGTATCTGGAAAGAATATCAATAAATCATGTAACTTATATATGAAAATTAAAAATTCACTTATCTATTTAATTTTATGTTGTTAACAAAGTAACTGGTTTGGGTATCTCATTTACCTATCAGTACCCATTAGAAGTCTTCATTTAGACATAAGGTTCATGGAGTGCAGAATGTTACTAACTTTCAGTACAAAGACTGGTGATTGAAAGCAGCAGTGACTGGCAGAACGACACTTGAAGGCAGCAAAGAAACTCAAAAGAGGACCAAATTGCCTCCAAACACAGTTCCTCTCATGAGGCATATGGAGACAGATGGGCATCCTTTATTTTTTTCTTTTTTTATTGTGATTAAGTGAAAGTATACAATCCAAATTAAATTTGCATGCTTGGATATCTGTGGCTTCTTCTGCTCTCCTTGCCTGGTGACAGCACACTTCTCCTTTTTGTTCTGTGTATGTCATGCCCTCTCTACACTCTCCTCTCCCTTCTAGTAAGACGTCAGTAGGACAGCATCTTAAAGATGCATAGAACCATGAAGTACACATATCATATGGTCCCTTTGTGTCCCTGAGTCCAGTTCATTCCTGCCCAAAGACTAGACCTCAGCAATGTTTTCTGGTCAGGGTGGCAGCAGGTCTAGGGGCCGTGCTCCCAGGGGATGCCCCAGGTGGCTGGACCATCAATTGCAGTCTTTTAGTGGAGCTCTTGAGGTGTACCCCTTTTTTTCTCATGTTGCCACTGAGACTTGACATTGTGTGCCTGATCACGGCTGTCTTTGGTGGTGGCCATGTACCATCTGGTTCTTCTGGTCTTGTGTAGGTATACTCACCCATTCACATAGGTCCTTCTGTCTCCTGGGGTCTTTGTCCCTAGTGTTTTTGTTCTTCTTGGTGATAGTCTGCTTCGGACCGTCTGGTGTACCTGAGATGGCAGCTTGTTAGCTTTTAAGACTGCAGACGCCACTCACCAATATGGAGTGCAGAAGACTCTCTTAGCAAAATTAGGCTAATTATACATATTTGGTCACAATGTTCCCTGAGAGCATGGTCCCAAGACTTCTGCCCCTGCTACTCTATCCTTTCAATACTGCGTTAAGTTGAGAAGAGTTTTCAGTATGCTGAAGTCCAGTTAAGTTGATCTTCTTTCTACTGTGTACTGTCACTGTTTTCACCCAACCGAATTTCTATTAACTAATCTATGGCCGACATTTTCCCTCTCTTCCTTCCCTTGCAGTTGTCAAGGAGTCTTTTCTCCTGTACGTGAGTTTGTTTTTTATGTCCTTATAGTAAAAGGTCTCATACAATATTTGTCCTTGTGCTGCCGATGGGTTTCACTCAACGTCATGTCTTCCAGTTGAAATCATGTTATGAGATGTTTCCTAAAATCATCATTGTTTTTTATCATTGTACAGTGGTCCATTGAATATATGTACCTCAGTTTGTTTATCCATTCATCTGTTGTTGGACATTTGGGTTGATTCTAACTTTTTGCTATCTTGACCTGTGCTGCAATAAATATTCGTGTGCATGTATCTGTTCATGTGACTGCCTTTGATTCTGTAGGATATATTCCAAACAGTGGGATTACTGGATCAAATGGTATATCTATTTCCAGCTTTTTAAGGAAGTGTCAGATTGCTTTCCAAAAAGGTTGTACCATTTTGTAATCCCAACAGCAGTGTAGCAGAGTTCTCAGCCTCTTCAGTATGTGTTGTTTTGTGTTTTTTGGATCATAGCCAACCTTTTTGAGGTGAGAAGGTATCTCATTGTAGTTTTGTGATTTGGATTTCTCTAATAGCTAATGATCACGAGCATGTCCACTAGTGTTTTTTGGCTGCCTGGATGTCCTCTTTGGTGAAGAGTCTGTCCATCTCCTCTGCCCATCTCTTAACTGGGTCATTTACCTTTTTCTTCTGATAATTTACAGTACCTTGTAGATTATGGAGATCAGACTTCAGTCCAACACGTAATTGCCAAATGTTTTTTTCTGATTCTGCAAATAGTCTTTTAATTCTTTCGATAGTCTTTGGATGAGCAAAAGTGTTTGATTCTTAGTAGTTTCCATTTATCTATTTTATTTTCTGTTGATCGTGCTTTGTCAGATTTTGAAGTCTGTCTAAGCTGTGTATTCAAACTTCCACTGCTGACCCTATTTTATCTTGCATGATCTTTATTGTTTTAGGGTTTGAAATTTAGGTCTTTATCCAATTTGATTTAGTTTTTTTGTGTGTGTGTGTAAGATGGAAGATATGGGTCTTGTTTCAATTTTTTCTTTTTTGCTGATGGATATTCAATTTTGCCAGCACCATTTGTTAAAGAGACTATTTTTACCCCAGTTGACAATCTTTGGGCCTTCAGTGAATATCAACTGTTCATAGGAGATGGTGGCATCTCTGGTGTCTCAACTCTGTTCGATTTGCCAATGTCTCTTTTTGTACCAGTACCAGGCTGTTTTGACTACTGTGGCAGCGTAATAATTTCTAAGGTCTGGTAGTGTGAGGCCTCCCACTGTGGCCTCCCACCACTTTTTCAGTAGTGCTTCACTTTTTGGTTATTTCTTTCTTTTCCAAAAAAGTTGGGGATTTGTTTCTCCATCTCATTAAAAAATGACACTGGTTGGGAGCTGATGCTCACTGAGGACCAAAATGACAACCCAGAAGACAGAGAGACCCACATGAGTGGGTGCCTATATTGACTTGGGACCGGAAGAACCAAATGGTGCCCGGCTACCACCAGGGATCGCCATGATGGAGCTCACAATGTTGAGTCTCACTGACAACACAAGAATAAAAAGGGGTGGACCCTGAGATCTCCACTAAAAGACTGCAGTTGATGGTCCAGTGGCTTCGGGGTTGCTCTGGGAGCATGGCCCCTGGCGCTGATGCTGCCCTTGCCCATGGATCATAATGAAGGTCCACTCTTTGGACAGCAAGGGATTGGAGGGGGAGTGAGTGGAGAGGAGGGGAAAGGAGATTGTTAGGAGGATGAGACATGTATGGAGCAGAGAGGAATAGTGTGCTGTCACTGGGCAGGGAGAGCAGTGGAAGCTGCACATAGGTGGGCATGCAAATATATATGGGAATGTATGTTTTCACTCAGTCATAGTATTAAAAAAATGGAAAAAATTCTATTGTATTTTAATAAAATAAAATATAAACATATTCTCTTAAAGGCAACGAGGCCTTTAAGAGAATATTTGTATTGGATTTGTGTTATATATATATAGATTGCTTTGAGTAAAATAGACATTATCACAATGCTAAGTCTTCCTATCCACAATCAGGGTCAATATCTCCATTTGTGTAAGTTTCTCTTGGTTTCTTTTCATAAGGTCTTGTAGTTGTCCTTGTAGAGGTTTATTATTTTTCTAGTTAGATTTATTTCTAGGTATTTTATCTTCTTGGGGGCTATAGTAAATGGTATTGATTTGGTGATTTCTTCTTTGATGATCTTTTTGTTGGTGTGAAGGAATCCTACTGATATACTTATGGTTATCTTGTATCCTGACACTTTTCTGAACTCTTCTATTAGTTTGAGTAGTTTGCTTATGGATTCTTTAGGACTCTCTGCAGTTGTTCTGTGGTTGTTGAGACTCCTGTATTACATTTCTTGTTTTGATATGTTGCACTGTTATTGTGCTTTGTGGGTATCCCTATGATTCCCCTTAATATTCTAAGTTTAAACCCAATTTTAACTTCTGCAAATCTTTTTAGCATCCCTTTTTAGTATATCCCTCTTTATAGCATGATGGTGTCCCAGTTTTCATGATATGATCACTGGTTCCCTTCTTTTAATATTGTAGCTTTGATTGTGTTTTGTGACTTTCCTAATTGAGTAGGTTTCTGAATGTGGTGTCCTGCATTGCATCCCTAAGTATATACTTAGTGGTTTTGTTTTTCTAAACAAAGAAATTCTTTCAGTATTTCTTGTAGTTTTGGTTTGGCTTTTACAAAGTCTCTAGGCTTCTGTTTACCTACAAATGTCTTAATTTCATCGTCTTACTTGAAAGACAGTTTTGCAGTTATATAATTCTTGGATGTATGTTTTTCTCCTTTGAGGTGCTGCATGTGTTATCCCATTGCCTCCTTGCCAATACCATTTCTACCAAGAAGTCCAATGAAAACCTACAGGGTCTCCCTCTGAATGTTAGCTTTGTTTTGGGCCTCATTGCCTTTAAGAGAATATGTTTATATTTTATTTTATTAAGTTTGATTATAATTTGTCCTGGTGTCTGTCTTTTGGGGTCTAGTTTTTGTGCTGTTCTATACACATCTTGGATATCTGTGTTCTCTTCTTTCATAATTTCAGGGAAGTTTTCTGTCAGCAACTCAACAACAATGGTCTCTGTGTTTTCAACTATGTTTCCCTGTTCAAGAACTCCAGTTAATCATAGATTATTCCTCTTACTAGAATCCCATGTATTTCTTAAAGCATCTCATTTTTCTTATTTCTTCCCTCTGATTTGTCTTCATAAATGCTTTTGTTAGTTTCTCTGTCTTCAAGGTCACTAAGTCTGACTTTCTGCTCCTTAATTCTGCTCTTTTAGCTTTGGATTGAATTGTGTAATTCTGTAAGCTTGTTATTGATTTGCTGGATGTCAGATTGTTGACGTTCCATCAGTTCACACAGCTTGCTTAATTTTTCATTTTGCTCTGCTATATTGTGTTTAATTTCTAGGAGGGTTCTCTATATAATTCTTTTGTAGTCATCCTTCAATAGCTTCAGAAAGCCTCCATCTGGGAAGCTTTTTGATTTCTTATTTTGGAAGTTGTCCAGAGTCATGGTAGGCTATTTCTTTAAATGGTTAAAGATGGTTTGTTGATTTGGGCTGTCTAGAGGCTGTTTACTTTTTCTAGTATTGCCTCAGCAGGAGCTGAGGTGTACTTCTGAGAATGGAGTTGTTTGCCAGCTGCTTTTGTATACCCCAGTCGCTGGCTCCAGTGGACTCTCTGAGGTGGCAGGCTCCACCTCCTAAGACATCCTACTTATGGAGTCACTGGTGGGCTGTCAATTGACCCTATGATGTGGGTCTGTAAAGGCTGGAAGAGATGTCACTGGGCTGCTCAGCAGTTATTTATCCAGGAAGTCTTACTTCGAAAATTTAGGAGCTATCCAACAGCTGCCAAAATCAATCAGGCTGTCAAGTATGGTAGGCTCCACGTTCTAGCTGACAACAAAGCACCTCTTTTGCTGTACCCAGATGCTATGATGTACTCCAAAGTAAGGAGGTGTTACAGCTTTGCTGCTGTCCTCCACCAGGCCCTACCCATAAGTAACACTGTGCTAAACACAGCTTTCTACTGGAGAAGTGCTTTCTGGAGTGGCACTGATCCTCACCTTGGGAATTAGACCCTGATAAGGCCTTTGGTTGAGTGACTCTGCCTCCCAGTGGACCAAGATGGCCTCCCAGCTGAACTGCCCTTCCCACCACAAAACAGCAGAATCTATGACAGAGCTCAGAAAAGAGGGGGTGGGGGCAATGGTGTCCTCAGTTAGGAGACAGAATCTGAAAATGTGACTATTCTAAGCACTGTCTCTCTGTTGTGCTATATGCTATTTACTTTAGCACTGCAGTACAACATAGTTGCTGGCTCACTTCGTCTCCCACCTCTTAGAGAGAGAGAGAGAGAAAGCAAGCAAGCAAGCAAGAAAGAAAGCATCAGGACCTGCAGTCTACCCAAGTGATGAGTCAGCAGGAGTGGGGCTCATTATGCACCAGCTCATGCCAGAGAGAGAAAGTTTCCCATTTAGTGGTATATAGCCTGATCTGACAACCTTATACCATGTCCTAGGTCTTCCTAGGTGTCCAGAATGTTCCATTCAATTATCAGTACAGGCCTTAGTTTTCAGAGGGAAATCAGGAGATGTGTTTCTAGTCTGCCATCTTGGTTCCACCCCTCAGACATCCTTTTTTTCTCTAAGAAACCTTTAGGACACCTTATCATTACATAAAATCTCATCCTTATAATATAAAGCAGGCATAACTGAGAGTTAAACTGTATTGTTTGTGTCACTTTTTAGCAGGCTGGGAAGTAGCTAATTGCTTATAAAAAATGGGAAGCTTAAAGATGAACTTCAGTTATCTCTGAAATATTTTTTTTCTTTATTTGTTCAAATTGTTAGACCTCCAAACCTTGTTGCTGCCTATTATCAATCATGAGACACTTGCAACTCCTGCTCAACCCAGTGGTAGGTCTTGGAGTCACCTCATCAGGGCCTTCTCCTGTAGCTCTGTAGGGTCACCGTGAGTCAGAATCCACTTCATGGTAGTGGATTGCTTATAGGTCTATCAATACCTAGGACAGATAAGATCTTAACTCAGATGAACTATTCCACAGGTGAGATAACTGAGGGCCATTGGGCAAACAACCAGTAAGCCAACCACTGAAATATATACATTGACTATTGTCTAGATGCTCAGTGCTCTAGTGGTTGGTATAAAGGATATAATAGGTCTATAAAATTTGTCTATATCCTTGTAAAGCTTAAAAGTCTAATTTGGTAGTCACTATTAGTCAACTTAATGCATTAAGGAATAAGGTTTACAGTTTTTACGTTATGTGTTACATAATACAGAAACTGTGGTGATGTAGTGGTTAGGTACTACTTTTGCTAACCAAAAAGTCAGCAGTTCAAATTGTCAGGTGCTCCTTGGAAACTCTATGGGGCAGTTCTACGCTTACTTGTAGGGTTGCTACAAGTTGGAGTCAACTCAATGGCAGTGGTTTTGGTTGTTTGGGTTATGTAATACAGCACTAATGTTAACTATTATAATATCTGATTGGTAAATAAAGTTTTGCTGGAACACGGACACAGTACTTCATTTACATATTTATTTTCTTCAGATGTCTTTGTGGTACAACTACAAGATTGATTAGTTTCCACAGAAACATATATATCTCCAAACCCTAAAATATTTACTATATGTCCTTTTACCAACTCTGGCAACCCTTATTTAAAGAATAAGATCGGTAAAAACTCAAAAAGACCTTTGGGAAGATATGAAAATTGAAATGGATCTTTAAAGACTTTTTTCATTCACAGAAGACAAAGAAACATAAATCTTTGTTGGAGAAGTAGCAATGCAAATGAAGCCATGAAGAAAGAAACAGGTGTGGAGATTTTCAAGTAAAAGGGAGGTGGTTTGTAATGGACAGGAGAGATACACAATGGACAACTGGCATGAAGTCCAACTGTGGAGAGCCTCAAGCCAAGTTCAAAACTAGAAACTAAACTGGTAAGGAGACACATAAACGCAATGGAAGATTTAAGGCATGTAGGTGACATAAAGTCACATGTAAATAAGCATAATCCAACTGGAATGAGAGATATGATAGGCAGCTGGAAGCCATTCTAATGACTGGCAATAACAACTACGGTGGACTAACGGGTCCTTTCCAGATAAGTTCTACATCTTTTCTGGGCACTCCTAGTTACGGCACCAATGCCCTGTGGATAGTTAGGGAGCACAGTAAGGTGGGCAGAAAGGGCAAGCTTCTCCACTGGGCCAGAGGAAGACAATATGCAGACCATACACAACAGACAATCCCTCATTGTCTTTATCTTTTAATTTTTAGAAATAATATTAAACCAAGTTAAACCAACTGCCATTTAGTCAACATGGACTCATGACAATCTTGTGTTTATCGGAGTAAAAATGATTGAAAAGCGGATCACTAAGTCTTTATTTCAAGGCTCTCGTGGGCTCACTGCAAACTCTAACCTTTAGGATAATAACCATCTGTGTCATACAAGGACACCAAGACAATATTGTTGTTGTGTGCTTTCAAATTAATACTGATTCATAGCAACCTTTTAGGACAAGGTAAATTACTTTATAGGATTTCCTAGAGACCAGACTCAATGGCAGAGTTTTTATTTTTATTTTTATTTTTTTAATCTTTGTGGAAGTGGATCATCAAGTTTTTTGCTGATGAATTTAAATAGCCAGTCCTTCTGTTAGCAGTCAAGTACTTAACCATTGCTCAACCAAAACCAAACTCACTGCTGCTGAGTCAGTTCAAACTCAGAACAAACATATAGACAGATTAGAACTGCCTCATAGAGTTTCCAAGGAACACCTGGCATATTTGAACTGCCTACCTTTTGGATAGCAGCTGTAGCACTTAACCACTACAACACTAGAATTTCCATTGTCCCACCAGGGCTTCATAAAAGAATATTAACAAACAAAACATTACCAAGGAGCTGTTCCAACTTGCAGCAACTCCACAGGGCAGTGTAAAACTGCCATATCAGATTTCTGAGGCTATGATTCCTTTATGAAAGGACACTGCCACATTTTTCTCCCAAGAGGCAGATGGTGGCTTCAAACCTCAGACCTTTTGGTTAGCTGCTGAGCTTTTAACTACTGAAAGACTGAGGCTGCTTCAAAGAACACTCCAAACCCCAAACCAAACTCATTGCCATGGAGTAGATTTTGACGCACAGTCCCTTTATAGCACAGAACAGCACTGCACCATAAGGTTTCCAAGAAGTGGCTGGTGGATTCGAACTGCCAACCTGTTGGTTAGCAGCTGAGCTCTTAACTACTGTGCCACAGGGACTCCATTATTCATGAGGTGGATGGCTATGACCATGACCTTGTAGGTCCTGATCCTGTAATTGTTGCTTGGTTGTCTCCAGTGAAAGTCATATGGATGAGAAGAAATCATCAGATCTTGACCACGTCTGAAGTGAAATTCCTTTTAAAACAGATTAGTAAGGGAGGAGGAGGGATGAAATGATAAAGCAAACAGCAGTTGACCGTAGCTGTAGCAAGAGAGCCACTGTCTCTCACATGACAAAGTTGACATCAAGCCAGCTCTTGAGGGAATGGAAAGAATAAATTACTGAGATATGATTTTAGAAATGATATCCCAGGTGAGCAAGGAGGTCTTTGCAATTAGAAGGTCATTTATATGGTTAATGATATTGCCACGTTCTGAATGCTGCTTTCTCCTGAGTCTCAGTAAAGAAAATCATTCAAATCAGCATGGGTTATTATTATTATTATTTTTCTTTATAAGGAGAGCTGAAGAGCATTTACTTACTCCTTAGTGGTGTAGTCGGCAATGTGGAATATCTTTCATCTAAATGAAAAATTGGAAACATAACTTTTATGCCTAGATACTATCAGGGAAATCAAGATATTAATATATGGGCTGAGAGAAAATGAAGCCGAAATGAATTCTCTCCTTTTATTTAATAGCTTAAGATTTTTTCCCCCTAGTGGAAAATAAACTAAATACCATTTTGTTTGGCTAATTGCAAACTCTTTGTGGCAGAGATTGTTCATGTTTTGATTGCATTTCAGAGTACTTAACATAGTGCTAGGATATACTAAGGGCTTTGAAGCACCAGCACTTTGCTAGATGGTTTATAACCCTGAATCTGCTAGATCTGAAGACATTTGGTGAAGCCAGAAAATTTATAGAATGCCTGTTATATAGATGAAAAACTCTGGTGGAGTCGTGATTAAGTGCAGTAGCTGCTGACCAAAAAGTCATCAGTTCAAATCCATCAGGGGCTCCTAAGAAAAGCTATGGGGGGCAGTTCCACTCTGTCCAATAGGGTCGCTATGATTTGGAATTGACCAAAGGGCAGCAGGTTTGGTTTTTGTTGTTATGTAAATTTGTCTCCCCCATTCTGTTCATTAAGGAGACTCAAACACATGTCAGCTGTGCTGGAGTGGAAAGATGTGCCAGGTCCCCAACCCCTAAATCCTGTACTGGCCATTTGACACTAGTATGGGTGTGATAGAGAAAGTAAGGTGCAGAGATAGATGATAGACAAATATAGGTCCCATTTACCAACAATCTTATCACTAGTAGCTACCACACTCTCCTTAGCTTATCTGCTCCTTGAATCCTCCACAATAGAAACTCCTGTTAAGAAGAGAGGGAAACAGCATGCACACAAGGAAACCTGTTTCAAGAGAAACAGGACAATGTTGGCATAACACACTGACCATTGAGGTGAAAGCCTTGACGGGAAGTAGTTGGCTATTCTGGAAACATCTAATTGTATCATGAGAATCATGAAAACATCATGAAAAACCAATCTTGCTTACCGAGATGAGAGCAATATCATTAATATTGTCTTTCATTATACTGAAAACTAGGCTCCAACATCTTGGTATATTATACTACTTTCTCACTATGTGAGTATGGCTTTGGTCACATTGAGAAGTTAACAGACTTGAACAACTATTAGAGCACAAAGAATAGAAAATATTCCATGTGATGGAGTGATACGTCTATTTTCCATCCTTGATGACACATACATATCAAAGTCAATCTCCTAATCTTCATCATAGAACTGATTTTGAGCAATGAGAAAGTGCTCCCTTGAATTACTCAGATTTGCTCACTTGGTAACGAACTTGACCAAAGGAGTGAGTGGCAGTCAAAAGACGCTGTGACTGAGAACTGTATGTGAGTACAAGAAACAGGGAATGTCTCCAGAAACATGGAAGAGCATAAAGGTAAATGGTTCAGAGTCTGAGAGGAAATGCACATGATCAAGACTGAAAAGAGCAAGGAGATAAATATACACTATTTATCTACACAACCAGCATAGATTTGCTGTTGTTGTTAGTTGCAGTTGCATTGATTCACAGTGACTCTAAGTGTACAGAATAGAACTACTCTGTATGGTTTTGAAGGCTGTGTTCTTTCATAAATTGATTGTCAGACCGTACTTTTTGCATGCCTTTGAGTGGGTTTGAACCACCAATCTTTCAGTTAGTAGGATGTCATTTAACCCTTTGGTCTGTTCAGGAACTTTACAACATGGTTTTAGAGTCCACTAAATTTTTGTGTCTCCACAATGGACTTTGCTTCTTTTAGATCATAATTGCTGATCTAGTTCACAAGTAATGAGGAAAAGGAGATTTTATGGAAAAAGGACATGATCGTACCTGATTGGAAATCTAGATCCAGAGAAGTGGGTATGAAATCTGAACAAATGATATTTCTCTAGCAGATTTTGATTCACATGGTTTACGGCATTTTTGCCTTGATGAGCGTCTCTTAGAATGTCTTAAAGACTGGCATCTCTCTAACTATTCTTTGTTACTCTTAAAATAGATGGCTTGGAATTTGTGCTTTCCTTCAGGAAGCTCTGGATTTAAACCTTGCTTTTTGGTTTCCTGGCTGTATGACTTTGGGTCAGTTGCTTACTTTTCACAATTATGAAATGAGAGAAATTAAAATAATTGATCTTAGGACAGTCAATGTGAGAATGAAAGAGTTTAGATTAAATATATAAAGAGGGCACTTAGTGAAGGTACAGACTTTTCTTTTAATACCTAGGTAGGATACGAAGCCAACGGTAGACAAGCAAGATCACTTGCTTGTCAGAAGACTTCGATTTTACAAGCAGCAGCTAACTTGGGTGTGGCCTTGGATAAAGCAGGGAAAATCAGTCTTTTGGCTGAAAAACAAGAAATATAATACCAAAAGGAAGATATTAGTGTTATCAAGAAGATATATACTACATGCAAAGCTGTGGGGAAGAAGGCAGACAAAATAAAATAGTTATTGGGAAGATGAGGGTCTCCTTTTAAAATCTGCCAACATTTTTGCAAATACTGGACCTTGATCTCAGTATTTCAGGGATTTTGACATACATGCTTCATGGACAAAGCAGTCTAACAAAAAAGTACCAATTACAATTATTTCAAATAAACAAAGCATGATATTAAAGATAATATCTATTGTTCGACTGAATATTATGATCAAGAATTGAGTTTTTGCTTTCTACATTACATTTTTCTTCTCAGCAAACAGCCTACATTAGAATGAGGAAACTGAACCACGGGTAAGTTAATTTCGTATTTCAAGGTCACATAATTTAGAAATGGTAAAAATGGAAATCTAACCCAGGTTGACCTCTGGGTTAAATGAGTGCTTTTCAAATTGTGAGTTGCAATCCATTGGCAGTCATAGTGAACCTTTACAAAGAAAGTGAAAATGAATAGAAGAGAAAATATTAGAAAGCATTGCACAATACTGGTGAATATGGTTTATGAAATTTTGTTTCAGTTCCGTATTATATTTCTGAAAATGGATCTTGGGAAAAAGATTTTATAAATCACTCTTTTAGGCTATCAATACTGGAAGCTTTGCATAGTTACTGTAGTTCGTTGAGCCTATTCCTTCATTTTACAGGAACCTGAGATTTAGAGAAGAAAAATGATTTGCTCAGGGTTACGGGACACATAGAGGCAAAGTCTGAGTCTACTGTGCTGCCTTTTCAACACTACACCAAATATTAAGTTATGAATTGTTTTTCTTTCTGTCGAATTCACAAACTGTGCTGTCCCTCTCATCAGTTCTCGTTTGGTTCCTTTACAGTTTATGTTTAGTTCTAGTTCAAATTTGAGGACTAATTAGATCCATGTATACCTTATTTGTTACACTGAACGGAGGGCTTGAACAATGCCATGATATGGAGACAGCTCTAAAATTACCATTCCAGATTCAGTGATATTTGCATTTCTAGCCCTACAGTATTTATATAATCATGTTGAAAATATAGTCAATGTCAAGTTGTATAGTGCTAATACAAAGAAACACTGTAAGTACCAGTAAATATTTTCAGATATTATGCCTTTAAGTTAAAATTTATCAAAAGACAATGGAGTGGATAGAAGTGCAACACATTTTCATTCTTTAGAGGACTTGCTCAATAAGTACTGAGTTTTGATCGATTGATACACTGTCATATTTGACTAAAGAGGTGGGGAAGTGGCTACTGTTGCTTTGTGCTGGATGGCAGCAGAACGCACTATTGATTTTATATGTTGGATGGGTTGTCAGTGTATAGCGCATTGTTGATTTTGATTTTTATAGCCAACATGTTTCCTTTAATTGGATCATTTGTAAAAGAGAGGAGGGGACCTGTTCTCCTTTGACAGTGACTGATTGCAATCATTTCATGTTTGTCAATATTTGATAAACCCACTCTTACCCAACAACATGGTTGCTGACAAATTCTTTGTGCATGTTTCCATTCTGGTTTCACTTCTTTATTTATACCAATATGTACCCTGACTTACATTCACAATTCACTCCCGTATTCACTTTTTTCTGCAAGAGACACTCACTTTTCCTTTTGCTTGCCTTCTCATATTGACACTCAATCCCCTTACCCAACAAACTATCTGCTAGTCGTATCCCCTGATAATTCCCTTCCCTTAGGCATCCCTCGCAAACTATCAAGTCATGCAGGGTATTACAAATATGCAAAATGAACCTGAGTCATCAATGTTTTGAGTTATCAGATTCTATGAGTTCCTGGGAGAAAGAATCATCCATTATGATTGATCACTTTTCCTTTTTCAATTATTTATTTTTAAGTACCCATGTACCATAGAATGTAAATTCACTAAACATGAAGCATAGTTCTTAGAAGTTTTGATGTATTCCCATCACATGCTATTACATGTGATTAGCAGCAATTGTGGACTTATGTACTAATTATGTCTTAGGTGCTCATTTAAGTTTATTTTTTATACTATGAAGTTCTCGAGTGCCTTCCTACAAGGAGAGAAGGACTGCCAATTTGATTGGGGTTCTTTTATTCTCACACAATAGAAATCATTAATCTATATTTTCATCCGGTTTCTTTGGATTCAAGCTTGTGAATGTGTCTGAGGTAAGGGAACAGATGTTTTAGGAAACATGAATAATTGTGGAGAAATTCTAGGCTTGAACTGTTGTTGCTGTCAGCTGCCGTTCAGTAGTCTCCCAACTCACAGTGATCTGATGTACACTGGGATCAGGCCAGTGTGGTCCATAGAGTTTTCAGTGGCTGATTTCTCAGAAGTACATCATCTAGTTGGTCTGGAAGATCTACTTGACCCTATTCAGCTATAAAGCAACATGGAAGCCTCAATTACGGTCCTCTGGAGTTTAGGGAAGTCATTCAAACGATCTTCACCTGAACTTCTTAATCTGTAAGTTATGAAATTTACACTAAATAGCATTGAAGATCCCTGTGATAAATTGAATTGTGAACAGTCACCCCTGGAGCCAAATGTGTAGTGATTTTGATTGTCTGTGAATCCCAGTGTTGCATGATGTCCTTGCATGTTGTAAGCCCTGCCTCTATGACGTCAGTGAGAAAAGATGGGAGGCAGTTGTGTCAGTGTGGCAGGACTCAAACTGTGGGATTGTACTGTGCCTTGGGGTAGTCTCTGGGATATAAAGATTTGAGGGAGGCAAACAGAGAGATGGGGACCTCATACCACTAAGAAGCAATGCCAGAGGGAAGGACCCAGGGATCTTAGTGTGTCAGAAGCTTCCAGTCCTGTAGAGATTGATGACAAAGATGTTCCTCCAAAGCCAGACCATGAAATGATCTTACATTTCGTGCTTCATTGCTTCTTAACTTATGATTATAACACAATCTCTGTGTTTTTCAGAAAGGGACCTTCCAAAGTAGGTAGATGACTCTGGGAAGTCAAGTCATCCTACTGTTGATTTCTAGATAAATGTTGCTACCTGCCCCCAGATGTAGTGACGGATGATGCTTCAGCTTCTATTGTTTTATTTAATTATTTATTTTTCTTGTATTCCACAAATCAT
The DNA here is from genome assembly GCA_028571685.1 of Heterohyrax brucei. Lineage (NCBI taxonomy): Eukaryota > Metazoa > Chordata > Mammalia > Hyracoidea > Procaviidae > Heterohyrax > Heterohyrax brucei. The sequence continues at coordinate 48,512,948 of CM053152.1, forward strand.
ATGCCTCGCTGACATATTTTACTGTCTGCACCAAAGATGTGTGTTTCAGATACCAATTCTTTTTCATTAGAGAGTTTTGACAGCACTAAGTCCAATATAGCATATTGGTCATTTGTAGGTACAAACAATCACTGTAAGCTCATTGACATGAATAAACCAATACAATTAGAATTAGTGAGATTCAGGGGAAGATATTATTGGCTGCATGGAAAACAATAACTATCAAAATACTGCTTTGTAGACATTTCTCAGTATGTGCATAAAGAGACATTTTCATTTATGAGAAAATTTGAAATGTGGATTATCAAAAATAAGATCTGAGACACAGTGTAACTATTATAGTATTTAAGAGCCAAATAAACTTTACTAAAGATAGATTAAAGTCTAAACTGAGCAGGGCAGCAAATGTGAAATAGTTTTATTTTTTTTCTGATCGTTACCTTCAGCTCTGCTCTGTTTAATTTCTTTTTCCATCTATCAAAGACCTAGAGTGTAGCTCCCAGACTTAACAGGCCACCTTTGGTAGTTGTAACCCAATCCAGGCATTTAAGATCTTGTGGAGGGGAGCTGGGTCTGCTTCTCAAGTCATTCTTCCTTCTTTCTCTTCCTTTTCTAGCCTGATGAGTTGGCTCCTAGGAAAAGGTAGAATTTATGGAAAAGATCAAGTATCTCTTACTTAACCATGGGCCTCTAGAGAGCTTCTATGTGGCAGTCTAAATTGTATCTCAGAGAGGCAAATGTTAAGCCATGCAAGAGAAGTTCTCAGATGTGGAGAATGACCACTATGGCATAACTTCTAATTGCTTCCTCTCAATTCCCACATTTAGTAGTATATCTCAAGGCATTTTACCACTACATATCAAAGACATCATGTGAGTATGACATATGCTAGTCATTTGAAATCTGCCTATTCATGGTGCATTCAGTGGGCTGAAGAAACTCACTTCACATATCCTTGTTACTTCAGTGATGAGTGTATGGATACCCACTCTTTTTTTTTCTTTTCCTCTGTGGGAACTCTCCAGTTCCTATTCTCCTGCATGAGTTAGCTAGAACGATGCCTCAGCATGTGTTCAAACAGGAGATGGGATATAGCTCTCTGGTCTAAGTCCAAACAAAAACAAAAACCTAACCTATTGTTGTTGACTTGATTCTGACTCATAGCAAACCCGCAGGACAGAGTACAACTGCCCCACAGTTTCCATGTAGTGGCTGGTGGATTCAAATTACTGACCTTTTGGTTAGCATCTGAGTACTTAGCAGCTATAGCACCAGCGCTCCAGTTCTGTGGTAGCTGCTACAAATCTCTATCAGTAATTGGCTATTTCTCTATGTCAAAAGAAACAAAAAGCCGTAACATTTGCTCCCAATATTAACATCTTGTAGTGAAGTATGTTTTGGCTAAATTTGCATCTTTTCTTTAAATAGGCTAAAGGATGTTGATTGAGCTCAGTTCTCCAGGAAAATGCATGGCAAGTGGCTTCCTTTAGAATAATGTGTTTTCAGCATTGTGGCTTTCATTTATTCCAAGGTGAGCATAAAATTCCATTCAGAATCATTCTACATATGTAATCTAGGTTTGTATTGTCTCAACAGAGTTTAAGTGTATTATAAACTTCTTCCTCTTGAAATGGCTAAATCATGAAGTCATGAATAAATTTGTGTTTAAAATAAAGGTATCAGCTAGTAACAAATGGAAAAAAATTATTAGCTCAACTGTCAGCAGTTTTACCCTCCATTGCTTCAATACCATCAGTGCAGATGCTAAGACAGAAAAAAGTAAGTGATGTTTTAGTATTATAATGAAAATAGGGATCTGCCACCTATACATTGAAAACTTGCCTTAGACAATGTCATAACGACACTTGGCCAGGGTAGTCACACCTAAGGACTGACAACCAGAGCATCTTGTCATATTCATAGTCATATTTAGTACTCTGATTATTGTTGGGTGGATTTTAGAAAGCAAGATCGGATGCCACACGTCATGATGTCGAACTCATTATGGCCCCGATCTTGTGCTACATGCTCTTACGGAGAGAAGAGTAAAGAACATCCAAAAGATGCACAAGAAATAACTACATCTTCTTGGAGGACATAAGTTCATTAGCAAAATATCACACATGAGACTTTACAAAATGATAACATTCATAAAGGAATGTTACACCATACGTATTGTTGTCATTTAGGTAAAAGAGAGATAGTGTGAACAGATATAAGTCATGAAATTGCAATGAAAGGCTAAAACAGCACCAATGAAAGACAGAAGAAACTCTCACCATGCAGTTTCCAGCCCCCAGGTATATTGCACTTGCTGCTCTCAGATTTGTAAAGGACGCATTATCCAAAGCCTGGCATTCAAAATACAAGGCAGCCAGACAATTCTCTCCATCCTTATTGTGCAGTGCTGTTGGTTTTATTTTTCCCCTTCCTTTCTTCTGCTTTTAAGGGTTTCAGTCATTTTTATTCATTTCAACAGCAGGTGTGAAATAGTAGGCTGTCATCTGCCTTTTTGTAGTGCTGCGGGCCAAAATTATAAATGGGTTGACATTAATGGCAGTCCAGAATTTAGTGCTGTATTGGTAGATGGTATTGAAAATGTTTTGATATGACAGATGAAATACCTGCTGCTGAAACTTCAGTTAGACTTTAGCTGACTACATCTGGCAGGGATTTTTTTTTTTCTGTCTTTCTTTTAATGCTTTGCTGTTGGTACCTAGTTTTTTAAGGCATTTCTTCATCTTTAATACTCCATTTCTTTTTCTCTCTTTTCTCTGATGTTGAATATTTTCTTCTTTGCTTCAAATTTTGGACAACATTAAGAACTAACGGAAAGCAAAAATAGTCTTTACTGGGCTAGAAAGAGAAAAGCTTAAGTAAGAACCCACACGTGTTGTCTTATTAGCCTCAAGAAGGGAGCGTCCAAGGAGTTCAGAGATCTTCCACAGAGTGTGCACGCAGCCTACTCTTCACACACACACAAACGCAGTCTGCGTAAAGTCAGTAGCAGGACATTTTTGGAGAGCAGAACTCCCCACATCCAGCTGTGTGGATCAGTTTGCAGAAAATATAACATTGCTACATATTTAAGTATGTTTATGAATTACTGGTTAAACAAAGAACAATGAAGAACTCCTCAGAGTCACTGAAGAGTGATTTTCAATGTATGTTTTCTTTCAGCCACTACGGTTACCAGTCTGTTACTTCTTAGGGTCTTTAATTAGTATTCTATATCCAAAGAAAGACTTACTCTGTTAGACCAGACAAATGTTGACCTTTACTTTTATGTGAGAAAGTGGCTTCCTTATATTTTCTCAAGAGTTGTGAAGACAAAATATTTCTTTTTTTTTTTCGGTCTCTCCGTGCCTCTCTCACACACGTTTTTTGCACGTGTATAAGGTGGGCCTGGTTCCAGGTTTTCTCAGGTTCATAGATGTCATGTCTAGGTTTTCAGAAATATCACCTGGAAAAGTCATCTTAACTCTAATTTCTGAAAATTTTAAAAGATAGACTATCCCATCTGTAAAAATAGGAAGTATTTGTGCTTTTACCATTAAAAAAATCTCTTTAAATATTCACCCTATTATTTTTCTCTTCAGAATATCTGGGAGCTTACCTTCTTCTAGGGTTGTCAGTAGGAAATAGACGTAGAAGTCTTTAGTCCTTTTCTTTTTAGTATTTATCATCTAGATTTTATTCTATAAATTTCTTTCTTTTTTTAAATACTTGCTTCTGTTATATATAAACACACTCATACATGCATGAGTCGGATCCGACTTGACGGCACTTGGCTTGGCTGGCATTATACATGCTTACCATGGAACGGAATGGATTTGAAGAAAGCATAATGCAGATAGATAGAAAAGAAATCCTTCAATTACTCCTTACAGAGTAAGCGGTCAGGAGGGTGAAGTTTACATAAAAATGGCAAAATCAAGAACTCTATGTAAGGTTCTGACAATATTGAAGAGCAACTTTTTTTTTTTTTTTTTTTTGTATGTCTGAAAGTAGTGGAGAATTTCTGGAAACGGCCTTGTCCCTGGGCCTTGAGCAGGAGTAAGCGTGGTCCAGGCAGAGGAGAGCGTTTCAGGCTGTGAAAGCAGCGCGGACAAAAGTAAACAAAAAGCATGAGGATATGTGATATGTTTGGAGAATTTCAAGGAATCCAGTTGTAGTAAAACTTAGTATACATGGATAGAATCAGCGTGAGCTGTGGAGTCCTGGCCTAAAAGTTGGTTTCAGGCCAGATAGCAAAGGCAATAAATTGCTGAGGGAATTGCACTTCATTTTACAGGTGAAGTTAAGACAAAATGAGTGTGGATGCAGGTGGGTCTGATGCTCAGATAAATGTCTGACTGAGAAATTCTTAAACGGATATAATAAAAAGGGAGTCAAGATGAATTTTATTGGAAGAAGAGCAGGAGATTAAAGTTCTTTGGATTTTTTAATGCTTTAATATACTTATCTGCTACTAAGAAAGCTATTAGTGAATTGTATACTACTCCCTTTTGTCTTAAGTTTCCTGTAATTTCTCTATACTTACTATATATACATGTATACAAATACCTCATTGTCATTGAGTCAGTTTTGACTCATAGCAACTGTATAGGTGATACCAATTTTAGATATAACCTTAGCTTTCCTACTGCCCTTTTTGGGAGCCACACATGATTATAAGCAATATCTTGGGGGCCATGACTTCAGTAACATCAAGTCTATTTCAGAAATCTGCAAGAAAGATGATTCACATCCCAAGAAATCCAAATCCATCAGGAAAACAAAAATTAAAGTAACTGGATGAGATCTTTGAGAATAAGCATTTCTGAATTGAGGGTGAACATCACCTTTGGCAGGCATGTTGCTTGGGACAAATATATCATCCTCAGTTTTATTTTCATGGGCTGAGGGAGTATGGAATTGGAAGAAGAAAAGAAGTGAATTAAGACTGCAATGAAAAAACTCCAATCCATCTAAGGTTTTTGTTCTCAAAAGGTATGTTATGAAGTTGGGTGTCTTACAGCTAACCTAGTTTCCTGTGAGTCTGAAAGCTAGGCTACACTCATTTTCCCTCTGTGTCACACCTCATAAAGGAGAATCACAGTACCGTTATCTGTTTTAAGGAGAAAAATTCTGAAGAAATAAAGGAGAGGGAAGAGACCAATGTTTGTGGGATCAGTTGGGAGTTGGGATTTGGGGATAAACTATATGACAATTGTTTCTTAGTGATGGTATATTATTCTTATTTCTGCCGGTTTGAATGCTTTGGAGTTAGCTTTTATGCCAAATTATATCACCATGTGAAGAATATACATTCAGGGGATCTTGTAAGTGTTCTGGTAAGTTAGAGGGAGAGAATAATTGTCTTACATCACCCTCAGGCTCCATTAAAAATGTGATATTTGTACTGAGTTTTAAAATATGAATTGAGCATTCCAGGTGAAGAAGGGAAGGGATAGTGCATTTCTCTTAGAAGATTCAGTGTGCAGTTTTATAGGAAGGCTACATGACAAATGTGGGACAACCAAGCAAGTAGTGGTAGAGGAATGCCTGGGAAATTAGGTAGAAATCATTCTAGAGCTAACCACATGTGCTACGCTGAAGACTTGGGATGTTTTCCTAGAAGTACAGGATGGCCAAGGAGATTTTAACTAGAAATGTGACATTGTTAGATCTGTTTTCCTTTTCTTTCTTCTTCTTCTTCTTTTTTTTTTTTGAATGGTGGTAGTGAGAAAGATAAGTTGGATATGATACAGACTGGTAATGAGAGGTCACTTAACAGCTAATATAAGTGCCCAAGAGCCCTGGTAGTACAGTGGTTCAGCATTCAAATCTTAGCCAGAGGTCAGCAGTTCAAATCTTCCAGCTACTCTTTGGAAATCCTATGGGGCAGATACTCTGTCCTCTAAAGTCGTTGCAAGTTGGAATCGACTAGATGTCAATGGATTTGGTTTTGGCTTATAACTGACCCCAAGCGGGGAAAAAGATGACATTCTTTCTCTGTCTGACATCTTTACTGGGAATGCCTTCAAATCTTTTTTGACTAAATAAATGGGTAGATAAATGGGATATGTGACTAAAGTAACTTAATAAGCTATTTTTACTATCTTTCTTGGCTTAAAAGGAAATTCAGACTAGAATAATAGATAATATAATTTAAAAATAATTTTCTGAAAATCAACTTTTAAAAATTATAAACAAGTTTTCCTGATTTACAGTCCATTAAGGATTTGTATTTTTGCAACATACCAAATTTTTTGCAAGATCTATGGAACTCAGTAATTATTTTAGAATAGAGTACTCAGACAATTCAGCAAAGAAATTCAGCTCTTATAATGTACAGATGGTAACAATACAACAAGAAGAAATGAATGATAGCAACAACAAGAACAGTTGCCACTGAGTCAGCTCAGACCCATGGAAACTGTGTGTGTGTGTCTAAGTAGAGCTGTGCTCCGGAGTTTTCAACTGCTTCTTTTTCAAGAGTAGATCACTGGGCCTTTCTTCCCAAGGCTCTTCATAGTCAACACTCTTTGGTTAACAGATGAACACGTAAATAGTTAGGAATAACCTAGGAACTCCATAAAGAGAGTAAAATTGGAAAGTTGTTGCCATTCAGTTGATTTGGTCTCGTATAGACCAAATCAGAGTAGGACACAGTAGAGCCATAGGGTTTCCAAGGAGAAGCTGGTGGATTCAAACTGCTAAGCAAAAGGTTAGCAGCCCCACCCTTAATGTCCTACTTGCATTTCTTTCTTTAAAGACCATTTTAGATACTTTTTCCTTCAAGCATAAACAGAATTCTAGCTTTAGAAAGGATCCAACCAAAGGAATGGACAAACCCAACTAATGCACTAAGATCTTCAAAGAGAGTATGTTTGGAAATGTGATTTTGGAAACAGAAGTTACTTTAAAGAAAACTTGAGACTATTGTTCTCCTTCTTCCTTTACTGCTATTGCTGTTGTTTCTGGGTGCTCTTGAGTCACTTCTGGTTGACAATGACCCTGTGTACAATAGAATGGAGTAATACTTGGTCCAGTACCATTCTCACAATCATTGCTATGCTTGAGCTCACTATTGTAGCCACTGTCTCAATCCGTCTAATTGAGGCTCTTCCTCTGATCCTCTACTACTCTACAAGAATAATGTCCCCAGGGACTGTTTCCTCTGGATAACATGTCCAAAGTATGTGAGAAGAAGCCCTGCCATCCTTGCTTTTAAGGAGACTTCTGGCTGTGTTCTTTCCAAGATAGATTTGTTCTTTGTTCTGGAAGTCAGTGGTATATCCAACATTCTTTGCCAGCACCACAAGTCTAAGTCATTGATTATTTTTCAGTCTTTATTATTCATAGTCCAGCTTTCCTGTGTATGTGATGTGATTGAAAACACCATGCCTTGAGTCAGGGGCACATTAGTCTTCAAGGTGACACCTTTGCTTTTCAATACTTTAAAGAGATCTTTTCAGAAGAGTGCCCAAAGCAAGGCATCATTTGGTTTGTCCACTGCTACTTCCATAAGCACTGATTGTGGGTGCACGTAAAATGACATCCTTTAGAACATCCATGTTTTCTCCATTTGTCTGCTGTTGTTTATTGGTCTTGTTGCAAGGACTTTTGTTTTCTTTGTGTTGAGGTGTAATGCATACTGAAGCGACAGTGTTTGATCTTTATCAGTAAGTATTGCAAGTCGTCTTCACTATCAGCAAAAAAAGATGTGTTATCTGGTGTCATGGTTTGAATTGTGTCCCCCCAAAAATGTGTGCAGCCACGTGGCTGGGATATGGTTCCCAGTATCTTGGGATTGTCCTCCATTGTGTGGTTTTGCTAACCTGTATGTTAAAGGATTAGGGTGGGGCTGTGAATTCCTGCTATGGGGGAAGTTTCCCTGGAGTATGGCTTGCCCACCCTTAGTGCTTTTAGCTTGCAAGGAATAAAAGGAAAAAGAACCGAGGACAATTTGAGAACCTCGCTACCATCAAGCAAGCAGCACCGGGAGCAGAGCGCATCGTTCAGACCAGAGGTTCTTGCGTTAGAACACTCCCTGGACAATGACTGATGCAATACTGGACTTTCCTCCAGAGCCGTCAAGGGGAAAATCTTTCCCTGGAGCGGACACCCTGAATATGGACTTGCAACCTACCGGACTGTGTAAGAATAAATCTTTCTTTGTTAAAGCCATCCACTCTGGTATTTCTGTTAGAGCAGCCCTAGCTGACTAAAACATCTGGGTATCAGGTTGTTAATGAGTCTTCCTCCAATCCTGATGCCATGGCCTTCTTCTTATAGTTCAGATTCTTGGATTAATTGTTCCATATGCAGATAGAATAATTACAGGGAAAGGATATAACCCTGATGTACACCATTCCTGACTTTAAACCTCACAGTCTCCTCTTATTTTGTTCAAACAACTGCCTGCTGATCTAAATAGACATTCCTCAGGAGAAAAAGTAAAAATTCTTGAATTCTCATTCTTCGCAATGCTATCCATAATTTGCTTTAATCCACACAGTCAAATGCTCCTCATTCTGTTGGATCCCCTCTCTTTGAAATAGGTACAAATATGGATCCCTTCCAGCTGTCTTTCCAATATCTTGGCACACATGAATGACTCCAGGCCTGTATCTGTTTGTTGAAAAAATTGATATTCTATCAATTCCTGGAGACTTTTTTCACCTATGCCTTCAGTGAAGCTTTGATCTCTTCCATTAGCACCACCAGTTGTTGATTACATGCTTTCTATGAAATGGTCGGATATTGGTCAATTTCTTTGGGTACAGTGACTCTGTATATTTCTTCCATCTTCTTTTGATGCCTCCTACACTATGTAGTATTTTCCCCATGGAATTCTTCAGTGCTTTTTCCTTCATTTCTTTCAGCTTGAGAACTGTGGAGTATATTGATCCCTTTTGGTTTTCTGTCTCCAGGTCTTTGTATATTTCCTTATAATGCTTCACTTTGTTTTCCCAAGATACCCCTTGAAATCTTCTGTTGAGCTATTCAATTGCGTCATACCGCCTTTTCTTTATTAGCTACTCTACATTCAGAAGCAACTTGTATAATTTCTTCTGCCAGTCATTTTTAGCTTTTCTTCCTTGACTCTCTTTTTAATGACCTCTTGCTTTCTTTGAGTGTGATGTCCTTGAGCAGCTGGTCTGGTCTCTAAATTCAGGTGAGATATACTCAAGGTTCCACTTTGACTTTCATAAACCTGTTCTAATTTTCTTAAACTTCAGTTTAAACTTGCATATGTAAAACTGATGATCTGTCCCACAGTCAGCAACTGGCCTTTGTTATGACTGATAAGACTGTGGCTTTCCATCATCTTTTCAGTAGATGGAGTCTATTTGATTCCATCTGTCAGGGTTCCTGTATATAGTTGCCAGCTCTGTTGTTGAAAAAAATATATTTGTGATGAAGAAGTCATTGATCTTCCAAGTTATATCATTCTATCTTCAACATCATTTATATCACCATGGTCATGTTTTCCAACTACCAGTCCTTCTTCTTCATTTTCAACTTTTGAAATTCAATCACCAGCAATTATCACTGCATCCTGATTGCATGTTTGATCAATTTCAGACTGCAGAAGCTGATAACAATCTTCAGTTCATTCATCCTTGTCCATAGTGATTTTTGGGTGATCTTGGCTTACTGATCATCGATGTAGGTGCATGGATATTATCACTGGTGGTACCGTGCTTCATGAGAGATTTTGAAATGCTCTTTTTAATGACAAGCAAGACACCATTCCTCTTCCATCTCTCATTTCTGGCCTATGATTGTAAGATTCAGAATGGCCAATACCAGTGCATTTCAGTTTACTAATGCATAGGATATTGGTGTTCATGTGTTTCTCTTCATTTTTTTCTATTTTTAATTTTTGTAGATTCATACTTCATACATTCCACATTTCTATTATCAGTCGATGTTTGTAGCTGTTTCTTCTCATTTAGAGTCATGCCAAATTAGCAAATGAAAGTTCCAAAAGCTTGACTCCATCCATATTAAGATCAACCTTAACTGAGGAGGCAACACTTCCTCCGTCATCTTTTGATTGCCTTGGAAATTGAGGGTCTCATCTTATGGCTTTATAGTAGGAAACATTCTCCTGTTATTCGTAAGTTTTTCACTGGTTGGATCTTTTAGAAGTAGACTGCTGGGTCCTTCCTAGTCTGTCTCAGTCTGGAACCTTGGCTGAAACCTGTCCACCATATGTGACCCTGTTTGTATTTGAATACTAGTGCCATATCTTCCAGCATCAAAACAACACACAAGTTCCCACAATAAGACAAATTGACAAATGCATGAGAGTCTATCATTATGGATCTTATTAAATGAAGAACTATCCATGGCACATTTTTTATTTAAAAATCAATTGTCATTACATACATGTCACATCATGGGTAGCAGATCTCTGAGAGACAGTTTGTCTCTGCAAATAGTCTTGAGAGAAGTAAAAGAGATTAATATATATTTGCATTAAGTCAGGAGTTAGTAGGAATATGCCATCAAAAGAAGCCCAGCAACATGTCCCAAGTCCTGTATCTGAACATCTGATTATGGTTATGCTGGCATAGACTTATCTTTAATAATGAATTATAAATGTATATAACCTTTATAAACTATTATACATGCACACACATACACTCATATATACACGTACGTGCACACAAATGTATAGCTTCACTAGTGTTTTGTGAAGCAACATAGTCTACAAGTTATTTACTGGGATATTTGATCATCTTCCTAGATTTTTATATTTTATTATCAGCTATGCCATCATTTTTGACCAAACGTGACAAATAGACTGTAAGAGTTTACAATACACCAAGCATTTTAATGTATGTTTTATGATTAGATGAAATAATTACAATGCACTATGAAATATTACTATCCTTACTTTACAGATGGGGGAACTAAGCTTGAGCATATTAGAGCAACTTCTCCAATACTGTCCCTAAAGAGGGAAAATACAGATTTAACACCATGGCCTGAAACACTGACCCCATTCCACTTTCCTTTGTATGTCAGATGGTTCTAGCAATGTTATTAGGCAATTTCCTCATTAATTGATGAAGAAATTGAGACTTAGAAAGAGTAAGAAGTTGTCATATTCTCTTACAATTGATACAACATAATACGTCTCGTGAAGAAGTTTTAAGGCTATAGAAAAATCAAGTAAGAATCAATTTATCTTGTGTTTCTTATTTTGATTAATTTAGCTTAATACAAAAAAATTTAACTGTTTGGAAATAAATGTTGTAGAAAATGTGGCTTAGTTGCACGTGACCATGAGAACATTCACTTTTTGATATATATAATTCTGAATGGAGCGCCATCACTCACCTGGTAGCATCTTTCATTATTTCAGAGCTGCTGTCCAGGAAAAAAGTAAGTGCACCATTTTAGAATACCGTAACAAATTAATAAGGCTTCCAGTTGTTATAGTGTATGAGTTCTTGAAGGGAAAAATAGTGAGTTTAAAACATCTCTCATAATTCTATATAACAATCTTCCCAAACATTAAATTTGATGAAACTCAACAATTTTATTGAGTATGTACCATGTGATAGAAACTGTGCTACATGCCAGTAATAAACCAGTGAACAAGATAGAGCCTCTGCCATCAAGGAGGTTCAGTCTTCTGAAACACTCAAGTAGTCGAAGAGGAAATCTTCAACTTATGCAGTAAAGTTTACACTCAAGGTGAGTAAAGGGATCCCCAAGGATGGCAACACATACCCCAGTTTTCTTTATTTAATGGTGAGTGAGGGACATGACTGCAAAAGAGCTTTCTGAAAAAAGTGCTATGTTGAAATTTAGTAAAAAATAAGAAAGAAGAGATGTTGTCAAGATGACTCGGATTCATGGTAATCCCAGCTATGTCAAAGTAGAACTTTGCTCCATGGTGCTTTCAATGGCCTGTTTTTCTAATATGTATCACCAGAATTTTCTTCTTAGGCATATTTGTGTGGACTTGAATCTTCACACTTGGTTAACAGCTCTGTGCTTTAGCCAATTGCATCACCCAGGCACTCAAAATCAGTGTGCTGTTAGATGCCTTCAAGTCAGTTCCAACTCATAGTGATCCTGTGTACAACAGAACAAAACACTTATACTATATTAAACAGTGTTGCCTTATTTTTCATAAGGTTTTTCACTAACCAGTTCTTTCAGAAGTAGACTACTAGACCCTTCTTCCTGGTCTGTCTTAGTCTGAAAACTCTGCTGAAACCTATTCACCGTGGGTGCCCTACTGGTATTTGAGATACTTGTGGCATAACTTCCAATATCATAGAAACACACAAGCCACAACAAACTGACAGATGAGTGGTGGTCAAAAGTTGATAGTAGTAATACATTAAAATATGAGTAAGTGGAATCAGATTGTTCATATTTCACATTACATTCCACCATTGTCTGCTCAAGTAACAGCATAGCTAATTTCATAATCTGATTCATGCAACTCCTGTGTGTCTGTCACTTTGTCCTACAGTGGGATCTTGTGTATTGCTGTGATATTGGAAGCTGTGTCACTGGTATTGAATACCAGCAGGGTCACCTGTGGTGGACAGGTTTAAGCTGAGCTTTCAGACACATAATAACAATAAGGCCTGGCAGTCTACTTTGGAAGAGAATTAGCCAGTGAAAACCTCATGAATAACAGCAGAACATTGATGGTGTAAGAAGATGAGCTCCCCTACCCTCCCGCAGGTTGGAAAGCACTGAAAAGATGACTGGGGAAGAGCTGTTTCCCTAAAATAGGGTCAACCTTAAGAATTTGGATGGAGCCAGACTTTTGGGACATTCATTTGCTGATGTAGTCCAAAATGAGAAGAAACAGCTGAAGACATCCATTAATAGTAGGAACATGGGATAATCAAAGTATGAATCTAGAAATACTGGAGATGCTAAAAAATGCAATGGAAACCCATAAACATTGATACCCTAGGCATTAGTAAGCTGAAATGGACTGGTATTGGCCATTTTTAATTAAACAATCCTATGACCTACTATGCAAGAAATGATAAATTAAAGGAGAATGACACTGCATTCATCATTAAGGATAAAATTTCAAGATCTCTCCTGAAGTACAGTGCTGTCAGTGATAGAATAATATCCATACACCTGTAAGGAAGACTCATTAATATGATTATTATTCCAGTGAAGACAGCGAACACTCTGAAATTGATAAGACATACAGTCAGGATGCATTGATAATTCCTGGTGATTGGACTGCCAAAGTGAGAAACAAAGAAGGATTGGTAGTTGGGAAATATGACACTAGTGATAGAAATGATGCCAGAAATCACCTGATAGAATTATGTAAGACTAGCAAATTCTTCATTGCAAATACCATTTTTAATCAATATAAAAGGTTGACTATACACATGAACTTCACTACAGGGAATACATAAGAACCAAATTGACTACATTTATGGAAAGAGACTATGGAAAAGCCCAATATCATCAGTCAGAAGAAGGTCAGGGGTCAATTGCAGAACAGACCATGAATTGCTCACATGAAAGTTCAAGCTGAAACTGAAGAAAGTTAAAATAAAACCATGAGAATGCCAAAGAACTACCTTGAAGACATCCCACCTGCAGTTACAGATAAGCTCAAGAATGGATTTGACACACAGAACAGCAAGGACTGAAGACCGAAAGAGTTGTTGAAGGCCATCATACACAAAGAAAGCAAAAAGACATTAAAAAGACATGAAAGAAATAAAAGACCAAACTGGATATCAGACGAGACTCTGAAACTTGCTCTTTACAACTGAGTGCTAAAGCAAAAAGAAAAAATGATTAAGTAAAAGAACTGAACAGATTTCAAAGGACAGCTCAAGAAGACAAAGTGTTATATGTGGTCTGACAATTCAGCTTGCAAACTCGTCCTGGAAAAAGTGCTGTATATCTCATTGCTGAATATCACTACACTCACCTTTGAAGTGTTTTCCTTTGGGAAGTTATGCACTGACACCAGTTCCTAGTCCACCTTTCAGAGGAATTTTGGATCTCTTTCTGGAATGACCATCAGAACTGTTGTTGTATTACCCTTGATGTCCTGAATGTCATCAAAATGTCTTCCTTTCAAAATTTCTTTTATCTTTGGGTGAAGAAAAGAGTCACTGGGGGCTAGATCAGATGAGTAGGGAGGGTGTTCCAATAGTTATTTGTTTACTGGCTAAAAACTCCCTCATAGACAACTATACAATTAAGTTGGCAAAAATTTCACCTTGCCACTGTGCACAATGGCCATTCCAGAAAGAGCTTCAAAATTGTTTTGAAGGATGGACTTGGTACTGGCATTGGTGCATAGCTTTCCAAGGGGAGAGTTGTGAAGGTGACCGTAGTGATAGTCAGCAATGAGGTATGTAGCACTTAGAACAATCACAGGTTTAATTGTTGGACCTCTCACAACACGGAAAGAACTGCAGATAGAAAACCAAAAGGGAAGAACATGTTCTGCATTTCTCAAGCTGAAATGAAGAAAATATCAAGGCTTGAGGTGCAATAGTGAAGGACCTACGTGGAAAATATTAGATGATGCAGGGAGCATCAAAAGAAGATAAAAGGAATACGCAGAGTAATTATATGAAAAAATTGGTCAATGTTCAAGCTTTTCAAGAGGTAGCGTATGATCAGGAAGCAATGGTAATGAAGGAGGAAGTCCAAGCAGTGCTACAGGCATTGGTGAAAAACAAGGCTCCAATGATTGACAGACTATAATTGAGATATTTCAACAAACAGATGCAGCCCCGGAAGTGTTCACCTGTTTATGCCAAGAAATACAGAAGACAACTACTTGGCCAACTGACTGGAAGAGATTTATATTTATGTCTATTCCACTTATTGAGCAATACAATTAATGTCACACATAAGTAAATTTTTGCTGAAGATCATTCAAAAGCAGCTTCAGTGATATATTGACAGGAAACTACCAGAAATTCAAGCCAGACTCAGAGAGGAAGTAGGGCTATGGATATCATTGCTGATGTCAGATGGATCTTGCCTGAAAGCAAAGACTGTCCTAAAAAGTTTTGCCTGTGTTTTATTGACTATACACAGGCATCTACCTGTGTGGATCATAGCAAATGATGAATAACTTTACAGAGAACAGGATTTCCAGAACACGTAGTTGTGCTCATGAGGAACCTGTAAATGGATCAAGAGGCAGTCATTCAAACAGAACCAGGGGACACTGCATGGTTTAAAGCCAGAAAAAGTATACATCAGGGTTACGCCCTTTCACCCTACCTATTCAAAGTGTAAGCCAAGCAAATAATCCAAGAAGCTGCACTGCATAAGGAAGAATGGGGCATCAGGATTACAGGAAGACCCATTTACAGCCTGCCTTATGTAGATGGCACAACCTTGCTTCCTGAAAGTGAAGAGGACTTAAAACCTTGTTGAGGAAGATCAAAGGTTATAGCCTTCAGTGCGGATTACACCTCAACATAAAAAAATAAAATAAAATAAAAAATCTCACAACTGGGCCAATAAGCAACATCACAATAAATGGGAAAAAAAAGCTTGAGGTTGTCAAGGATTTCACTTTACTTGGATCCAGAATCAACATCTACAGAATCAGCAGTCAAGAGATCAAGACACACTGCACTGGACACACCAGCAGCAAAAGACCTTTTTAAAGTGTTGAAAAGCAAAGATGTCACCTTGAAGACTAAGTTTGCAGTGAATCAGGAAGACAGAAGAAGCCTGACACCTTTGAGTTGTGATTTTAGAAAAGAATGTTGGATATCCGATCAACTTCCCAAAGAGTGAATAGATCTGTCTTGGAAGAAGTACAAAGTGCTTCCTTAGAAGCAAGGATGGGGAGGCTACATAGTACATTCTTTTGGACGTATTGGCAGGGGTCAGTCTCTGGAGAAGGACATCATGTTTGGTACAGTAGAGGCTTAGTGAAAAGGAGGAAGACCCTCCAAACATGGACTGACACAGTGGCCTCAATAGTGGGCTGAAGCATAGCAACCACTGCGGGTGTCGCACAGGACCAAGCAATGCTTCATTCGATTGCACATAGTGTTTATCTGAAGCAGAAGCAACTTGATGGCAGCTAACAAGAAGAAGTCATGCAAAGGTGTTAAAGAGTGGCAAAAATGTAATGTGCAATCTCTATAATAAGGATGTTCTTCTATATAATGGTATGCTTCTACACCATGGTATTCTTTAAAAGCTGTTGTCTAAAATAAAAATATGTCCAATGTGAGGCTTCTGGGCTTTGTAGCAAGCTGAGACATGAGACAATTTGGGACAAAGGGTGGATTCTGATAATGCCAGAAGTCACATCTGTAACATAAGCACCCACCTCCATGTCCTATGCAGCACTGTGGTGTTGTGGCAGATAAAAAAGAATCACAAAACATGGACTTCATGTCCTCCTTGTTACATGGTGTCGTGGCTATCTGGTCACTATTAATTCAAAGATTTGAATGGGAAGAGTAGATCATCAAAAACCCAGGTACACACACAAATAGTAATACAAGGCTGATATTCCGCACTTCCCTTTACAGGTTCACAGCACAGATGTGAGCTCAAGAGCTGAGTGAAGGGCTGGATAGGTCTGGGAGAAGAGTGAGGCGAGAGAGTGAATCAATGTGATTGTACCTATCACCTGGCAACAGGTATCCCCAGCCCAGGGAAGGAATCTTTACTTGGATCCACAAGTGAAGAGCAGAGCTCAGCCTGTTTTCTGTACTTCTTGAGATCTAGGAGCCTGCTCAGGGTGCACTACCAGTGGATTTAAACTGAGGTCCTCGTTTCTGTTTTGTTTAGGACCGTTTGCTTCCATGCCATTTGCTTCCATCTGACTTTTGAAAGCAATTATTTGAATAAAGGTTAAGATCTTCTTAATCCTCAAATGATGAACTTAGTTTCTTGGAAATTGTGAGTCAACTGATGGAGGTATATATACAGATAATAGCAGTGTATTCTGAGAAGTAGTTAAAAGAACAAGTGAACAGAGGAGTAGTCTTTTCTGTGGACTGCCTCTTTTATGGAAGAATTCAAAACCTGGTCATCCACCGAGGATGCATTCAGGGCCCCCATTTGTTAATGTTTCACGCTGTCTCCATAGCCTCAGTCTGTGGTGTAACTGTAAGCACTGGGCATCCACAGGTTACTTAACTATAGATGTGCGTCTTGTCTCTTCAATCAGACTTTAATATTCCTGGGGGCAAGAATCATGTCAATTGGTTCCCATTGAACATAACATCGTGCAGGCACATGGCTATCCACTCCTTCAAGCCATTTAACATGCATCTAATGAATACCTACTATTTGCCTGGAATTATACTGGACTCTAGGTTTCCAGGGTCACACAAATGGTCAAATATCCTGTTTTTTATGGAACTTACCAGAAATGCTCAATTAATTCGTATATGGGCTTTCCTTTGTGATACTTTCAGTTTTGCCCCCCCCTTAAGATCTAAAGTTTTTAATTTAGAATTAAGAAAGCAAACAAAGTGCAATGAAAGATTCAGATTGTGATGTGTGCACAAATCCAGATCCTGCTTGCTTTCTTTTAACACATGACAAAACTACAGGGTCTTCCAGGGGCAGAAAGAATCCATCACAAGGGACCTGGGAGTATGTTGGAAAGAATTCCGACCAAAGAGATTTATGAGGCAGTATATTCACTGCTCAGGGGAGGGGAGGAGATGCTATAGCTTAAGATGTTTAAAACCTGGCTGCAAGAGAAGCAGGAAAATGCACCACAGGGAACAATTCCCTGCCAGGTTCTGAAGGATGGAAAAATGACTTAATGGCACTTTCACTGTCTTAACTTAGGTGATTTTTTTTCTAGTAAGCAGACATCTTCTATAATTCCCTTTGTAAATAGACTCATAAGAGAGAGATGTGCTTTCTCTTATGTGACTTATACAAACCACTATTGTTCTTGTTACAGGCTCACAGATAGTTGAAAATTCATAACTGAAGTATGAAATGGAATAGATAAGCTAACCTAAAATCATCTCTTTATACAAGTCCTAGGCCAAAGTGTGCCCAACCCTAGAGGCCAAGAGACGCTATAGGGTTTTTCAAACACAAAGGCTCAAAGAGTCAAAAAATTGGAAGGGAACCTATAGGTTACATACTTGAACCCTTGAAGTGAGCTTGAGGTTTTCACTCAAGCACCTGTGAAGGGAAGTATTTGGGCTATTGGGGATGGAAATGTCTCACCGTATTACAGGTTCCCTGGGCACCTAACACCAATTTTTCTTTCTAACATCTTAGACCTAATATACCGTCTCAGTTCCTGCCAAAGCGCCCTTCAGTGCCCCCAGCACATACAACAATATCTCAAACAGTGGTTCATTCTCACCACTCAGATTCTTTCCTCTGCACTTTTCAACTGAGGTTTTCATGAGACTCTTGGCTGAAATTCTTTTTTTTTAGACAAATACAGATTTTGTTTAAGTCATATATACAAATGAATATCGACAAAATTTCTAAGCCAAGGAAGCCAAGATTATTTGCTTACTATTTCAAATTCTAGTGTGATGCAGCGTGCGTTCTACCCATTTGGACTTAGGCTAAATTGCTTTGTATTATGGATTATCTTTTTGGTGTAAGTGGACATACCCTATATTACCAACCAGACTACAAGCTATTAGGGAGACTTATTGTGACCTTCTGGAAGCCCTGGTGGTATATGGTTAACTGCTATGGCTGCTAAGCAGAAGGTTGACAGTTCAAATTCACCAGATGCTGCTTGGAAACTCTATGGGGCAGTTCTACTCTGTTTTAAAGGGTCACTAAGAGTCAGAATTGACTCAGCAGCAGTGTTTTTATTTTTTACTGTGACCTTCACTTCCTGGTCTCCTTGTTAAATCTGGCATGGTAGAAGCCTGATACGTGCTTCCTGAGTTACAGGGAAAGGTAGTTTTTAACTTTGGAGAAACACACTAGAAATACAAAGTAATATGGATGAGAGCATTATAAGTTGATTTATTAAAACTTCAAGGAAGAACTAAACTTTCAGGCAGTCTACAATGTTCCAGATCATAGAAAATGACAGTAACCTTCTCAGCTCCTGTTATGAGCTAAAAAACTTGATACACAACTTATTATAGAGCACACGCATATACAAACATATATGAATGCACTCACATGTTATAAAATAATCACACTTATGAATATAATTGAAAAACTTCCAAACAAAATATTAGCAAATCAAAGGAATATTAGATCAAGGCCAATAAAAGATTACTTCAGAAGGAAATCAACAACTGTACTTTATCCTATCAATACATAAAAAGGAAAAAATATGACTTACTAAATAAGTATCAAGGTATATTTCCCAAAATTCAAATCTATTTGTTATCAAAGCCTGTAAACTGAAGTGAAATAAACTTCAAAATGAACTACGAATGAAAAATTCAAATCGTGTATTCCAAAATGACTGTGTACACTTTATTCAAATATAAAATTCAAATCATTCCCAGTAAATTCTGGAACAAAACAGGGATGCCTACTAGTGATGCTGTTGTTTGACAATTTTTTGAATCTCTTACTTATTAAAAAAAAAGAAGATAGAGATAAAAATATTGTAAAGATGTCAAAATATCGTTACTTACAAATTATAAGGTTGTCTACTGTAAATAGTCTTTGAGTCAGAGTAAAACATATTTTGAACTTACAATGCAATACAGTGAAGTCTCTAGTTTCAAATAGGAAGGGGAATATGAAGTCTTCCTATACAGTAACAGTAATTATTTAGAATATATAAAGAAAAAAGCTATGTCATTTACCACAGCAACCAAAATAAATATGTCAGCAAGCAAACAGAAAGAAATGTATTAGAAACATTTGTAAAACTGTACCTAGATATTATATTTGACAATTAAGTTTGCAAACCTGCCACTGTGCACTTAAGTTGGCAACACTGCATAAACAACTCAGTGTCTCACAGCTGTATTTGTGTTGACACGTGGAGTTTCCTCCTGACTAGCATTCATTATTGTTGTTGCATATTTTGGGGTGCCATCACAAGAATATAAGAGCTTGAACTAGAGCAATGAACAAGCATTAAATTTCTTGTTACATTTGGCAAGGGTGGAAGTGAAATCAGGGACATATTTATCCAAGTTTACAGGGATAATGCCACAAAGAAAACGGCAGTGTACAAATGGATTAGATGCTTTTTGTTTTTTTTTTTCTGAGGGGAGAGAAAGTGACACTGATGAAGACAGGTCAGGGTAGCCAATGATGAGCAGAACTGATGAACACATTGCAAAAATTCATCAAACTGTGCATCAAAATTGTCAGCTGACTGTGAGAAGCATAGCAGATCAAGTAAACACAGAAACAGGAAAATCTTAACTGAGAACCTTGGCATGAGAAATGTGTGTGAGAAAATGGTCTTGAAGGAGTTCACCAATGAAGAGAAGCAAAGGAGTGCTGAAGTTTGCCAAGACCTTTTGCAGAGACAAAATGACATTTTGGGTCATGTTGTCCCTGGTGATGAAACACGGGTGTACCAACATGACCCAGAAACAAAGCATCAAAGTGCACAGTGGAATTCAGCCAATTCTTCATGACCGAAACAGCTCTGTCAGTCCAAATCAAGAGTCAAAATGATGCTGTTAAACTTTTCTAATATCAGAGAGAATGTTTGTTATGAATTTGCACCAACTGGACAAACAGTTAACTATGTTTACTATTTGGAAATGCTGAAAGGCTGCGTGAAATAGTTAGATGAAAAATGATCTGAACTTTTTGCCAACAACTCACTGCTCTTGTATCATGAGAAAGTATCAGCTCTCATGGCACTGTCTGTGAGGGAGGTTTTAGCAGTAAACTAACAACTGATCTGGCTTCCAATGGCTTTTTTCTTTACCCCAAAATAAAGGAAATATTGAAAGGAAGACATTTTAATGACATTCAGGACATCAAGGGTAATATAGCAGCTCTGATGGCCATTTCAGAAAGAGTTCCAAAATTGCTTCTAAGGGTGGACTGGGTGCTCTCATAGGTGTATAGCTTCCCAAGGGGAGTACTTCCAAGGTGACTGTAGTGATATTCAGCAATGAGGTATATAGCAGTTTTTTTAGAATGACTTTGTGAACTTGTCAAACCTTGAGTATATATACCTTTACAGACACACATGTATCGAAACCAAAACCAAACCTGTTGCCACTGAGTCAAGTCCAACTCACTGTGACCCTATAGGGCAGAATGGAGCTGCCATATAGAGTTTCCCAGAGGCACCTGGTGGATTTGAACTAACCTTAACCACTATGAAACAAGAGTTTCCATCTATGTATACATAGGTGTTTGTGTGTGTGCATGTGTGTGTGAACGAAAAATACAGAGATAAATAAACAAGCATACACATTATATACCCTAATCCTTGATGGAAAAACAAGGATTATAGTAACAGGTATTTGATTTACAATGGGGTTATGTTCTGATAACTCCTCTCTAAGTTGATTCTGTCTGATGCAGGTGAAATACTTCACCTTTTTAGTTTTCATTATTTTTGCCTTTTATGATCAGTACTTTTAGAAGTTTGGCCTTTATTTATCATTAGGTGTTGGAGACACTATATAAATTTTTAAATATATTTGTATACATACATAAAAATACACAAATCATAAAAATTTACTTGCATGATGAAGAAGATCTGGATGATGTTGATATTTTGTCATCTACAGTAATAACTGCACTTGTGAAAGGTTGTAAATCATCTGTATTATCCTTGAGAATGGGGATGGCATTTCTAGTCAGAGAATTAGTGAGAGCTGAGTATATGGCCCTTTGGGTGTGCCTATATCTCTGTCTCTGTCTCTCTCTCTTCCTCTGTAACATCTCAATATTTCTTGAATCGTCCTACCCAACTTTTGGAAGGTAATCAGGATTTGAGTCCATGTTTTCAAGCAACTGAAGACCTTGATTTAGTTTAGAAAATACTCCAGCTAATCCTTTCACTGAAAAAATTTTGAGAAGTTCTCTCTCTCCTTTTCCTCGTTATTTCTTTTTTTGTGACATTTCTTTCCATTTCAAAATCTTTTAAGTCCTGATCTTTAATTTCCCTTTTTCATAATCTATGAGCTATTGTAAATCAGTGATATCAAATTCTAAATTCAGCATTCTTGCCCTGTGGATGATTTTTCCACCAATCTCTTCTATAATATTATTCTCATCAAATGCTTGGAGCATGTTTACATAACTCAGTAATGCTTTCCATGTTTTCTGCATACCTTTTCCTGTAACTTCCTCCCAGGAGGATGCAATGCTCCAGGTACATTGATTGCCACTTGATTCATTTTATCTCAAAGGACTACCTATACTTTGAAAATATTTATACTTCTGCATTAAGTTTCAACTTTATAACACTTTCTATAAATATTTAATTTGCAAAAATTCATATATATTTACTGTATTTTTTCTAAGAAAAATAAATGACAAAGGCAACTCATTGTTAAAAAAACAAGTGCATTATCAGTCATTTCTTGCCTTATGAGACTGTAAAATATGTTTCGGAGTTTCAAAAATTAAAGAAATGTGGTGTTAGTACAAAAATAGATAAACGGAACAATGCAAAAGAAGATGAATTTCAGAAACCAGTCTAAATTCACATTAGAATTTAGTATATGACACAGAAGATACATCAAAAAGAGAAATGTTATCTTTAATAACCAAAGATGGGAAAAACACGAATAAAAAAGTGCAAATTATTCAAATCTTCAAGAGTTTAAATCCATATATGCCAGCCAAGCCAAGTGCCATTGAATCAGATCCGACTCATGGCGACCCTAGGGGCCAGGGTAGAACTGACCCCCATAGTATTCAAGGAGCGCCTGGTGGATTTGAACTGTTTACCTTGTGGTTAGAGGTATATATACATATATAGATTGATATGTTCACATTCATATATGTGTGCATATATATACACACATACATACATACATAGATGTATATATGTAAATACATGGGTATATAATGTTTGATGAAAGTTTGCAGAACAAACTGTCTTCTCATTAAAGTTAGTATACGTATTGTTTTGTGACATTGGATAGTAATCCCTTGACATGTCAACACTCTCCCTTGTCAACCTTGAGTTCCCTACTACCAGCTTTCTTGTCCCCTCCTGCCCCTTGTGCCTGAGCTGGCATGAACCTTAGTCTTGTTTTGTTATATGGGCTTGTCTAATCTTTGAGTGAAGGCTGAACCTCAGGAGTGACTTCATTATTGTACTAAAAGTGTGTCCAAAGGCTATACTCTTGAGGTTTCACCAGTCTGTGTCGAATCAGAAAGTCTGGTTTTCTTGGTGAAGTGAGAATTTCATTCTATGTTTTTCTCTCTGGAACTCTTTATTGTGATCTCTGTCAGAGCCATTGGTATTGGTAGCTGGGTACCATTTAGTTGTGCTGTACTCACTCTAAAGGATGTCATGTTAGTTGTAGTTCATTAGTTCTTTAGACTAATATTTCCTTATTATTTTTAGTTGTTGTTATTCTTCCCTGTTCCTAAAGGGGTGACACCAGATGAGTAACCTAGATGGCTACTCACAGGCTTTTAAGACCCCAGATTTTACCAAAATACAAAGTACATTTTCTTTGTAAACTGTGTTTTGCTAAGTGAGGTAGATGTTGCCCAAGACCATGGTTCCCACAGCCCGCAGCCCAGCAATTCTGTCCCTCAAGGAGTTTGGATGTGTCTATGGATCTTCCATGACCTTGTCTTGGACAAGTTGTGTTGGCTTCCCCAGTAGTGTGTACTATCTTATGTTCACCGAAGTTTAGTGTTTTTGTAATCCCACCCCTCCCCTGCCTGTTAACCGTTAAATGTTGTTTGTGTATAAATCTTTTCATGATTTTTTTACAGTAGAGATCTTGTAGAATATTTGTCCTTTTCTGTTTGACTTATTTCACTTCACATATTGCCCTCCAGAGTCATCCACATTATGAGATGCTTTGTAGATTCATCACTGATTTTCATTGGGTAGTACTCCATTGTGTGCATGTACCACAGTTTGTTTATCCTTTCAACTGTTGATGGACATCAGATACATTTTTAGCTTAAAAACAACAAAAGAAATAGTAGAAAATGTTCATACATTTTTAAGCTACGGAAGGGCTTTTTGTGTGATAATAACATTATAAAAGTAAATCTCGCAGGAAATATTCAT
Source organism: Heterohyrax brucei (assembly GCA_028571685.1). Classification (NCBI taxonomy): domain Eukaryota; kingdom Metazoa; phylum Chordata; class Mammalia; order Hyracoidea; family Procaviidae; genus Heterohyrax; species Heterohyrax brucei. Next base: position 48,537,102 of record CM053152.1, read on the forward strand.
AGATCTTACCAAATAAAAATTTAAAATATCTGAATGGGGAAGACTCAAAAAGACATAAGCAAACTAATATAAACATTTTCCATATGCATATTAATCATAAAATCAACCTTTTATTATATAGAACACGCTTTCCAAACAAGAAAAAACTATAAGAGAAAATGGGATACTGACTGCCACAGGTTGAATTGGGTTCCCCAAGACAATATGATGAAGTAGAAACCCTGTACCTGTACACTTATGTGCAAATAAGGTGTATATTATGTCATATTAATGAGGGGATAACCACGTAGAGCAGACCCTAATATGAATCCCTTCTGAATGCTGTCCATAAATAAGCAGAGTTGACTCAGAGGCACATATGCAGAGGGAAGACACCGTGAGAATTCTTCTCACATGGAGCCAAGGCATGCCAAGAAACATCCAGGCTGTTAGAAGCTGAAGAAGACAGGGAAAGATCTTTCCCTGAAGCCAGAAGAGAGACTGTAGCCCTGCCACTACCCCTGATTTCCAATTTCTAGTCTCCAGAACGCTGAAAAAGTAAGTATCTGTTCTTTAAAGCCACTTAGTTTGTGGCATTTTATTATGACAGTCCCAGGAAAGTAACACACTGATATAACTAAATAATTCATTAAAAATATGAAAATAGTCAATTATCTAAAGAATACAATAGCTAGAGTTTCCACTGATTCACTTTTTTTTCTATAGAAATGCAGGTTCGTAGGCTACTTAAGTTCATGGCATCATTATCTGTCTCGGTAAAGAACAAACTGCTCGTCCATAGGCAAAAGACCACTCGAATCTGTGGCCATCAAGCTGATTCTGACTCATGCTGATGCCATATGTTATAGAGCAGGACTGTGCTCTACAAGATTTTCACAACTATGGACTTTTGGAGCAGATCAGAAAAGCCTTTCTTCCTGGGTGCTTCAAGCTGGGTTTGAACCACTAACGTTTTAGTTAATAGTTGGTGTCACCCATTAAGCAAATTGTATTTTTTCTCCTATCATGAATGAAAAATATTTTAGGTGAAAAATTAATGTTAGGGAAATTATTATATATTTTTGAGTAAAAGTGAAGGTAGCAGAATAATGTGTATAAGACACCATTTTTTTCTGTTAAAAGTTTTATATATGCATTTATATACATACACATATGCTTCTATAAGATTACATTTAAAAATTAACTCAATAGTGAAATTTTACATGTTTTTTCTTTTCATTTATCTGCATTATTTAGTCATTATGGTTGTAAACAAAAGCATATAATACTTGTATAAGATATTACCTTTTCTTTAAGAAAAGTGTTTGTCTTAGGCTGGATTCTCTAGAGAGCAAAATCAGTAAAGAGTATAAATACATATAAACAGAAACTTATATCAAGGGTAAGGTTAATGTGATTGTAGAGGTTAGAACTTCCAGAGTTCATGGCTCTGGGTGAAGTCTTCTCTCCATTCACTAAATCACAGAGACTGGCAAACCCGAGATTGGCAGGTCAGAAAGCTGGGCTCCTGCTCTGAGACTGTGGAGAATGAAGAGTTCAAAGATCTGCCCATAAGCTGGTGGCTCAAGTCCCAAGAGTCGGAGGTCAGACAAACAGGAGGCAGCCACAGAATTCAGGGCAGGCAAAAACCCGGAAAGCTGTCTGCTTATATAGGGATTCAGGCCACACCTCCAAGGAAAATCCCTTTAAACTGATTGGCTGGTCACAGCAGATGCAACCTTGGGCCTAAAGTCTTGGATTGAAGTATGTCCTCCCAAAAAACGTGTATCCATTTGGCTAGGCCGTGATTCCCTGTATTGTGTGATGTTCCTATGTGTTGTAAATTCTGCTGCTATGATGTTAACGAGAGAGGATGGGCAGCAGTTGTGTTGATGGGATAAGACTGAGTGTGTAAGACTGTACTGTGCCTTGAGGCAATCTGTCCGGACACAAAGGAAAGGGAAGTAAGCAAAGAGTAGTGGACCTCTACCACCCAGAAAGCAGTGCTAGGAACAGAGCCTGTCCTTAGGATCTGGGACACCTGCTCCTCAGAAACTCCCAGTTCAGGGGAAGACTACCAACAAGGATCTTCCTCCAGAGCCGGTAGAGATAACCTTCTTCTGGAGCTCATGCTCTAAATTTGGACTCTTAGCCTGCTATACCATGTGGAAATAAATTTCTCTTTGTTGAAACTGTCCACTTGTGGTATTTCTTTTATAGCACTGCTAGATGACTAAGACAAATGATCACAATTAAACACTAAGAATCACGGCCCTGCTAAGTTGACACCTAATCCTAACCATGACAGTGGTCCAGAATAAAATGTTTAAAACAAAAAAGATTATTATGGGGGTAAAGCTTTTGGCATCCCTTTTCTATACCATCCTTTTTCTCCCATCAGCACAACACTTTTTAAAGTTTCAGAGGCTTAGCCCTGACTCTGGTTCTCAGAGCAAGCTCATTCTGCTTTCCACAGCCACTATGGTATCTTTAAAAAATATCCAACCACAAAGTGTTTAACATTAGCTAAGAGAAGTAGATGTAGCCACGCAATGTAATCTTCTTTATTCTGGAAATTACTTGTAACATACTTTCTAGTCATAAAGCAAACCAAACCCAGTGTTGTCAAGTCAATTCTGACACACAGCAAACCCATAAGATGCAGTAGAACCGGTCCATAGAGTTTCTAAGGCGTGCCTGGCGGATTCAAATTGCTAGCCTTTTGGTTAGTAGATGTGGCACTTATTATTATGCCACCCGGACTACCATGCATAAGAGAAAGAAACCAACTGTTCCATCCTTGAATCACAAAGTATACTTTGCATTATAATGGAGGAATTCCAAAATAATTTAGCCATTGGTACAGCAGGTGCAGTGTCCAGGCCCTGCAACATATTTAGGGGCCCACAAAAATTGTTTCAGTTTTAATTCATTTCAAGACCAGAAGAAAACAGTAAATAGGGTAATGATAAATAGTAATAATCCTTAGTAATCCTTAGGATTACTTTATATTAATGCAAAATAAAATTTCACTATTTTTTTTTAATTGGGCTTAGGGTTGGGGAGACATAAACACATAAAAAAAAACTAGAGTAGCAGAATATAATAATGCAATCTTGACTGATGCATAGTCTGAGAAAAATGCTGAATTTTCAGAGATGTTCTAAGATATTGTAAGGACAAAGATGCCATTCCCTGCTGCCCTACCTGAGTGATCAGCTCCCCTCAATCTTTCTACTGGAGCCTAAACTCAGTCTCCAAATTTTTCTCAGTACACAGTGTCAGCAAACATTACCAACCACTGCTGTATACCACAGAGCAGAGTTTTCAGTTTGTCTGTTGAAAGCCATTAGCTTTAAATTGATGGGCAGTATCAAAAACCACAGTTCTAATAAGTCCAATGTTTGCTTTATACGGCTTATATTTGTTACTTTCAGTGCTGTTATTTTGGCAATGTCTAGTTAGGGGTTTCTGACTCGATGGCACTTGGCTAGTTAGGGGTTTTAAGAACTTACTAGGTGAAAATGTTATGTCTCAAGAGGAATAGAAAGCCAAAGAAAGAACCAAAAACACGTCAAGTCATTTCTGACTCACAGTGATCCCGCTATGAGTGGGATCACAGAGTTTCCAGGGAGCACCTGGAGGATTTGAACTGTCAACCTTTTGCTTAGTAGCTGTAACACTTAACCACTACACCACCAGAGTTTCCAAGTTGAATAAAAGGAGCTGAAAATTCAGAAAAAGTGAATCCTTATCAAATGAAATGTATGTACGGCAAGATTCTTAAAAAGAAGAAGAAAAGAAATTAGATTTGACTATTCCAGGCCAAATGTCAGAAGATACGTGTTTCAAAGTAACCACCTTGTAAGTGGGAGATGTCCACACACACACACGCAAAAAACGAAATGTGTATTTCAGTAAGGTTACAAATTGTGTCGAAAAATGAGTATAAGTGTGTGTGGTGTGTGTGTGCGCACTTACATCCTGGATCTTGGTGTGAATGGTATTTCGTACTGAGGGTCATGATCAAAAGATATTATAAAGCCATGGCCACAGTGTATCAGGAAAATACCCCATTCCATCTCAAGCCTTTGTCTTGCCCAAGAAGAAGCAGCAAACGCAAGAGGAATAGGAGAGGAAGAAATAAATGACAAATGCCAGGGCTTCTTTTGAGCAAAACATCTTTTCTTAAATTAATGCAATAACATTTTTATTGAGAATAAAGCCAAAACAGGTCCTGAAAAGGCACTGACATTGGTGGTCTAAGTGTCCCCACTGCTTTCAGTTAAAGCCTGAAAGAAGAAGAATAAAAGCTCCATGAGAGACTTAGTTTCATTATTTTCCCTGCAGTTTCAAAAGCAATGTAAGTGGCTTCAAGGTCTTTAAAGCAACCTGAACAATCACAAGGGTTTCCAGAATGTTTACTTTAAAGGCGGGAACATGCATTTTTCTCCATATGAAAATAAAAACAACAACAAAAAAAGTCATCATTCTCAAAGCTGTGCTTACAGACAAGGCAATGTGGCAAACGGACAGGGAAAGTCTTTTCTAGCTGTCCAAGTGCCCTCAGAGACGGTGCTGTGTGCGGACTGAAGTCCTCACCTCCTCGGTGAACACCTGCTTTGTTTCACACCAGCTCCCCTGTCGTGCATAAAAGCTTAAAGCCTGTGTGTATGAGTGTGCGTGTTTTAATTCACCTATTCAAAATACATCTGTGATAATCTCTTTGGAATTCCTGTTCAGGCTTTATAGTTTCTGTTTATAAGATAATGTAGTGTCCACATCCAGACTGTAAATGTGAGGAAACACAAAGCTATTTATGTTTGGCTGTCTCCATTGAATGGTACTGTGCAATGTAAATCTCAAGAAGACAGTGTTAAGTAAATGAATGAATGAGTGAGAAATACAGGATACTACAGCACAAATTAGTTTTAGCCTTAAATCCTTATGTCAATTGATTCCTATTACACTCTCACTGGGTCTCGTTTACCCCGATAAAATGAGGAGTAATATTCAATAACCTCTATTTCCTCCATCCTCTAGAATGTTACGAGTCTCACTTCACACCATATAAAATGTCCTGTGGCTTCTAAAGGATTAGGGAGGAACATACTCTATTTGAGCCCAACCATCCATGGCATTTTTTTTTTTTTTCAGTTTGTGGTCTGTAGGCAGTTTACATTAAAACTAAAAGTGAATGAGAAAACATGAAAGTCAATATTTAAGAAGAAGAGGCCAGAAATCTACATTTTTCATGAACACCCTACCCCCCCCCAAAAAACCGGTGCCATCAGTTCCGACTCACAGTGATCCTACAGGTCAGAGTAGAACTTTCCATAGAGTGTCCAAGAAGCACCTGGTAGATTTGAAGTGCCGACCTTCTGGTTAGCAGCCGTTAACTCTTGTTGTTGTTATTGTTGTAATTTCTTTGTTTCCTTTTTTTATGGTTGAATGAAAATGTACATTCCCATATAAATTCGCATGGTCACCTATATGCAGCTCCCACTGCTCTCTCTGCCCATTGACAACACACCCTCTTTTCTGCTCCATACATGTCCCATCCTCCCAACAGTCTCCTATCCCCTCTTCTCCACCCACTCCCCTTCCTCCAGCAAGAGGTCAGCAGGATGACATCCTATAGATGCATAGAACCACAAAATTCCCACAAGATACGGTCACTCTGCATCACAAAGTCCAATCCATTGCTGTCCGAAAAGTTGACCTTCATTATGATTTATGCACAGGGGCAGCATCAGGGCCAGGGGCCATGCTCTCAAGGGAACCCCAAAGCCCCCTGACCATCAATTGTGGTCTTTTATTGGAGATCTCATGGAGCACACCTATTTATTCTCTTGTTGCCAGTGAGACTCAGCTTTGTGAGCTCCATCATGGCTATCAAGCAGCCATAACTCTTAAACATCATACCACCAGAGTTTCCATAAGTAGCGTCAAAATAAATAAATAAATAAATAAAATAATTCATTGCCATCCAGTCAAATTTGACTTACGATGACGCTGTAGTTCAGCATTGAACTGTCCCACAGAATTTCCAAGGAGTGCCTGGAGGATTTGTACTGCTGTCCTTTTGGTTGGTAGATGTAATACTTAATCACTGTCATCAGTAAAGTGTTATGGCTGCTAACCAGAAGGTCAACAGTTCAGACCCGCCGGGCGCTCCTTGGAAACTCTATGAGGCAGTTCTACTCTTTTTATAGGGTCACTATGAGTCAGAACTGACTCGATGACGGTGGGTTTACTTGTTGTATGGAACCTGGCAAGCCTCATCCTTTCAAAAGTGTAACATCTTTCTGATTGTAGTAGCTGACCTAGAAAGGCAGAGCAAGAATTCTTTTAAATAACCTATACAAAGTATCCGGCAAACAATCGGTGATCCTCTTCAAGTATTCACTTACTTGTACCACTATTTCGTTTGTTCATTCATCTGAATATGTCATCAATTTTGTCAATTAAAAAATTAAATAATGTGAAATAAGACTTAAAAATGTTGATCAAGTATTATCTCTCCTACTCTTCACAATGCCCAAACCCAAACCGACTGCCGTTGAGTTGATTGCAACTCATAGCAAACCTTTAGGACAGAGTAGAACTGCTCCACAGAGTTTCCAAGGAGAGCTTGGTGGATTTGTACTGCCAACCTTTTGGTTAGCAGTTGTAGCACTTAACCACTCTGCCACCAGCATTTCCTCATAGTGCCCAGGAAAACAGAAATTATTATGGTCCCCATTTTAGAAACAAGGAAATTGGGACATAAGTAGGTGATATAACTTTCCCAGTGCAACCTGAATTTATACTTCAACCCTTGCAATATGCTAATTTAGTGGGGGATATGAAGATGTATCCAGCAAAGGCTTCATTAAAAGAAAAATATTAGGTCACTTGTGGCATGTACACATATAACTAATACAAGGTAATATTAATGAATTCTAAGTGTACAAATAGAATGTTATAGAAGTTTAGGCAAAAGAGGTTATTTTCAAGTGTAGTAATGAGAGAAGATTTCAAGAGAGAGACACCTTGTGAATTTAGTCTTGAGTGGTACAATATGTCTGGTACATGGGGATGGAGGATGGTCTTTAAAAAAAGGAAGAGCAAGAATAAAGTTGCAGAAGTTTGAAAGCATAGAGGATGTCCAGAGAGAGATAAATAAGCCAAGTCTAGGAAATGTACAAGATGTGAGGTAAGGAAATAGTAAAACATCTGGCATTCAGTAGATACATGGTAAATATTTATGAAATGAATAAAATGTTATACAGAGAGTACTTGAGAAAGCCTTGAGTGTCAGGCCAGGGTTTGATCTTCATCTGGCAAGTGCTGGTTAGCTATTGCAGATTTTGGAGCAGGAAATGCTATCTTAGTGCTCATTGTCGCTTTGGAAGAAGACTCAGAATGGACAGAAAAGGGGAGAGGCAGGAGCAGTGGTCCTTCAGGGAGCAACTATAAAATCACAGGCAAAGGAAAAGGTAGGAACACAATGCACTGAGGATCAGGGAGTTTTAAGACAGGAAGTCAGTGAGAGCTGTTTTTCACATGTAGCATACAGCTAATTCAAATACAGGGAGACAGAGACAAACACACACGCACACACATACATATGCACACACACCCCCACTCTTCAAGCATCCTCCCACAGAACCATGCATGTTCACCCAAAACAGCCAATAAGTTTGCCCCTTGGGAAAGAGGACCAAGGCACACCATTTATTTTTCATTTTTCCCATTCATTTTAATTACAGAAATAGAATGCATTATGCTGCCTTTAAAATTTCATATCATGGATGCCTGCTGAGAGCCCTTTCAAACCACATTTCAAACAATTCCATTTCTACAGTCTGTGTTAAAGGAGATAGGGACAGACACTGTATCATCTAAGTATCTGAATTTTAATATGAATTTCCTTAATGCCCTCCCCTCTAGCAAATGACAGCTTTTGAATCCTTTCAATAAATACTTTTGGGAGTTCTGTCCTAGGGGAGGAACCTTCTTAGTCAGAAAGACAATAGATTAAAGACACAAGGCCTTACTGACAGCTCCCTAACCTTCACAGTGTTTGTCTAGTGTAGGGCTATTTCTGAACCAATATTTTGGTAGAGTCCAGCTGTCATCAGCTGGGAAATGTGTCATTCACCTTCCTTTTCCTCCTCTTGAACACCTTGTCCCACAGCATAAATTTTTCCAGCATAGGCAGAAAATACAAAATGCGTAAGTCCTGGTAATCATACAGAGGAAGGGCTCCATTTGCATACCCTTCATAATTCAATTTAATTTTTTTTTTTTGTCAAGAGTTCTGAATGCTTTGTGTTTGCTTTAATCAGAATGTTGACATTTACACTGAAGCCAATCTCTTTTTTCTCCTCCGTGTTTTGTTTAACCACGACAAGTGACAGGAAACTGGAAAGAACAGACTTTTTAAATTGGCTCCTTGCCTGGAATGCATCATTTCTCTTGTAGCTCCCCCCTTCCTATGCATCGCAAGAGGAAATGTGAAAACATAGTCTGTGAACACGAGAGTGAGGTGTTAGTGCTTTTAGATAAAGATTTGTGTTGTATTTTAAAACTAGATTGCTGTACAGTTTCAAGCTATTAGCAGGAGCCTATTACACTGTGTCTCCGGGTCCTTGGAGAGATATGCTTAGTATATTTCAGTAATTCAAGGCAAATAGAAAACTATGTGTGAAAATATTTAATGGTGAAAGCATCAACCGCTGAAGGCTGCAGGAAGCAATAAGCAACTATGGCACCTGCCATTAACTCTTTCCTACAACATTTCCTCTTATCTTTCTCTATTGGGTCCCACAGGGTAGAGGAAAACACTGCAGAGAAAATAAACCCCTGTATATTGGCCATTCAGAAGAGCAAGAGTGCAGTCAGTATTCTGCCCTCTTTAATAGAACATGTTGTTGTTGAGTTTCACGCTTCATTTCCAGAAGTTCTACGAGAATGTAGTTTATATTTGAATTAGAATTAGCCCATATATCAGATTCAATGGTTTAAACCAGAAATAAGTTTGCAAATGGCTTTCATCAAACATACAAGGAAAATACAACACCAAATCCACCTGGTTGGAGTTAAATGTGTTCATTGAATTGAATTCTGCCTCAACAAAGGGACAGCAAATAGAAAAGATTGTGCTTCAAATAAACCAGATGTTGAAATCATAGATTCTGCTGATAGAGTATAATTTCAGGAGTCACTGAAATACTGCTCTATCTTCAGGCAAAAATCCCTTTAATAAACTTCAAAAAATATGTCTTCTCCTGTGTATCAGGAGTCCAAAGTAAAAAAAATAAACAGCGGAGTACCTGAACGAAAAGAGAAGATCTGATGAGAGAGAGATATACTCATTCTGATCTTTCCGTGTCTTAGCTAATGTGGGATTCTGCACAATGGTTATCAGAAAATACATTCATACAGAAAATGCCTCACCCTACCAGTGATTTCAAATTCTGGATCATGATTCATTAGTGTGAGTTCAGTCTGTTAGGTTATAAAGAGTAGGCTGTTAACTGAAAAATCATATGATCATAGAAGCTTGCAAACCCCAAACCCAAAGATCAGCTGGTGACAAGACAAGCCATCTTGTGTCTCTACCAACAGGCAGTGGAGAGAGAAAGGAATTCTGGCAGAATGTCTATACTCTGGAGGCAGAATCCTCCCTTGCTTGAGGTTTACTTAGCTTCTTGAATCTGTAGGTAACTATCTCTTGTCAAATTTGTGAATATTTTAGCTGTTACATCTTTAAACAGTTTTAAGTCCCAACCTGTTTATCCTCGCTTTCTGGGACCCTGATGACGTGAATGTTGAATTTGCTTTTGTAGTCCCATAGGACTTAGTCTATTCATTCATTGTTCATCATATTTTCTTTCTGTTATTGTAAGGGTTAAGATTGTGTGTCAACTTGGCTGGACCACAATTCTCAGTGTTTTGGCTGTTGTATAATGCTGTCATCAGCCCCATAATGGAATCTGCTGGGTGGTACTGAGGCAAGTAGTGCCTGTGGTGGCTCATTACCCCATCAGCCTTTGTGTCTCCACCTTCTGCTTCCAATGAGGTCTGACAATTAAGTTCGCAAACTCATTGTACAAAAATTACTACCTACCACACTGCAGAATATCACTACAGTCACCTTCAAAGTATTCCCTTTGGGAAGCTGTGCACCAATGCAAGCACCTAGTCCACTCTTTCTGGAATGGCCATCAGAGCTGTCATAGTATTACTTCTGAAAACTATCAAAATGTCTTCCTTTCAATATTTCCTTTATTTTTGGGTGAAGAAGAGTCATTGGGGGCCATATCAGGTGAGTGTTCCAATTCAGTGATTTGTTTACTGGCTAAAAACTCTCTTGCAGACAACTGCACAATTAAGTTTGCAGACTTGCCACTGTGTCACCGTGCTCAATGTCATTCCAGAAAGAGTTCCAAAATTTCTTTGAAGGGTGATCTAGATGCTCGTGTCAGTGCATAACTTCCCATGAGTGGTAATTTGAAGGTGATCTTAGTGACATTCAGCGGTCAGGTATGTAGCCCTTACAACAATTAAGTTTGTGTACTTAATTGCTGGACCTCACACTTCGTTCCTGTTCAGCCAACAGAGGTTTTTGGCTTGCTGTGAATCCAGCTGCTCCCTTGCTTGTCTTCTGTCCTCCAGTTCTTGGGACTTGAACTTGGAGCTTATCTGTTGATCTTCACAGCCTACAAGTTAGAGTCCTGTTCCCCAACCTGCTGACCTTGGGTTTGCTGGCTCTTGCAGCTACATGAAACAGGAAAAACTTTGTGGTCTTGCTTGCTATCTTGGTATTCATAGACCTTCTCAGTCTTTGAGTGGAAGTACTGCTCTCTAACTCACTGACCTTGGGTTGTCCAGCCTCTGCGACTGCACATATTGGGAGAGACATGTATCCTGATCCAGGACTTGGGACATTTCAGCTGCTATGAATGTGTGAGTTGTTTCCTTGATATAAACCCTTCTGTATATACTTACATGCTTTACTTGTTTTTTGTCTCTAGAGATGAAAGCCTGATAGAGTTATTATGATTGAATAATTTATGTTGTTCTAGTAGTATAGTGGTTAAATGTTATGACTTCTAACCAGAGACTGGCAATTCAAATCCACCGAGTTTTCCTTGGAAACTCTACGGAGCAGTTCTACTCTGTCCTATAGGGTCACTATGAGTCAGAATCGACATGACAGCAGTGGGTTTGATTTTTAGTTTAGTCTGAATATCATTGATTTCTTCCCCCCATTCTGCTGTTGAGTCCATTCTCTGAGCTATATGTTTATTGTGTTTTTTAATCTAGAGTGTTAAAAAGAAAACTTTGTCATTTTACAAATATTGTAGGAGACCCCTGCTGTAAGGACTTAAAAATATACTTGTATACAAAATAAAAAACTCTTTGACAGCTACAAGGGTGGGGAGGGAAGGAAAGGGTTAGTCATAGATTAGATGGTCGATAAAAATTTGGTTAGGTGAAAGCAGTGACAGCACACGGTAGAGAGTAAATAACTGGACTTCACCATAAACTGAAAGGTTTTCTAAACTTAACCCAATATTTCAAAGGATAGAGTAGCAGGGATTGGGGGCCTGGGGACCATGTTTTCAGGGGATATTGAGGCTAGTTGGCATAACTAGTTTATCACTAAGAGAGTCTTCTGCACCCCATATTGGTGTGCATCTGGGGTCTTAAAAGCTAGCAAGCTGTCATCTGAGGTGCACCAAATGGTCCCAACTTACCTGGAACAGATGATGACTGAGAACAACAAAGATATGAGGGAAAAAGAACCCAGGAAACAGAAGGACCCATATAAATGGGGGACAGTATTATCATGAAACCAGGAGAACAGGATGGTGCCTGGCCACCGCCAAAGACAGCCGTGATGGGGGAAGACAATGCAGAGTCCCTGAGTCAATGTCAGAAAAAGAGGTGTGCAGCACAAGAATTCTACTAAAAGAACACAACTGATGGGCTGACAGCCTGGACATTCCCCTGGGAACACAGTCCCAGACTTGCTGCTGCCTCTACCAGAAACCAGTACTGAGGTCAACTCTTCGGACAAAAGTGGAAAGCACTCGGGAACAGTGTTACCATATCATGTATGTACCTTATGGCTCGACGCGGTCATAGAAGGCTGTCCTACTGGTCTCTTTCTAGATGGGGCAGATGAGGGTGGAGAGGAAGGGACATACTTGTTAAGAGGATACTAGAGATATAGAGTGAAAAGTAGGAGTGTGCTGTCACCAGGTGAGGAGAGCAGAGGTTGTTGCAGATAGGTGGGCATGTAAAACTGATTTGGATTCGATACTTTCATGTACTCACAACAAAAAGAAAAAAAACAAGAAAAACACATCACTTAAAAGACTAATGTGTCCCTGACCCAAGCCATGATATTTTCAATCACCTGTTACACATTTGAAAGCTAGACAATGTACAAAGAAGACTGAAGGAAAAATTACTGTCTTTGAATTATGGTGTTGGTGAAGAATTTTGAATATTCCTTGAACTGCCAGAAGAATGACCAAGTCTGTCTTTGAAGTCTAGTCACAATATTCCTTAGAAGCAAGGATGGAGATACTCTGTCTAACGTACTTTGGACCTGTTATCAGGAGGGACCAGTTCCTGGAGTGCACCGTGACTGATACAGTATCAGGTCATCAAAAAAAGAAAGACCTCAGCTATGTGGATCGCCACAGCGACTACAACGTGTTCGAGCATAGCAACGAGTCTGAGGATGGTGCGGGACTGGGCAGTGTTTCATTCTGTTGTACATGGTCTTGCTAGTTGGAACCAACTCTAAAAGTACCTAACAACAATTTTTGTCAAAACTAAACTTGCCATTTGATTCTCTATATCTTATATTTCTTTGATGTTACTTTTTTGTTTGGTTCAGCTATGTTTGTAACTGTTTATTAAACCATTTCTAACATCTGCCTTAAAAATCTTTGTCAGATAATTCTAACTTTGCTGTCATCTCATTGCTAATGCCTATCAGTTATGTTTTTGACTCAGAGTGAGATAGTCTTAGCTTTAGCATTACTGGTAATTTCATATTGAAGAATAGATACTTTGCACTTAATTATGAGACTGTGAATCTTAGTTAAAACTTCTGTTTTATCTGGCTTTAATTTTTTCACTGTTCTAGTAGAGGAAGAGTCCACCAAAAGCCAAGTGCTGTCGATTTGGAGCAGAGGAAGGGTGGTATTGTCCAATTATTAGTAGGTAAAGAAAGACGTCTAGATTCTGCATCAGCCTCTAATGACATCTGATGAGGGGGAAGTGTTTCTTATTACTGCTGTACAGGAGTCAGCATTCTCAACCCTATGTGGTTTCCACTGACCTTGGGTATAGTGATGAGAGTGGTCTTGTATTTTTTGGATGGCAGTGAAGACCTCAGCTTGCTATTAGGTCTCTCCTGACACCAACCTTTAGTAATGTAAGAGGACACACTATGCTGAGTTGAGGTAGCACAGGCTTCCTACATGGTCTTCACAGAAACTTGAAGGCAGTAGTGCTCATTACTAGAAAAAACCAAAAAACCAGACTTGTTGCCATCAAGTCAATTCTGACTCAAATTGATCCTATAGGACAGAGTAGAACTGCCTATAGAGTAGAGTTCCAAAGGAGCACCTGGAGGATTTGGTTAGCAGCTCTAGCATGTAACCACTATGTCACCAGTTTCCCATTAACAGGGGATGAGTGTCCTAGCAACTTCCTTGAGTTTCCCTGGTTCCACCTGACAAAGGTGTTGGTGTATCTTGTTACGATATTTATAGGTTGGAAGTCTGAGCTGTTTATCTGACTTTTGCTGGCCTGGTGGAAACGGGGCAACCCATTTTTGTGTGTGTATGTGATGTTTGGTTGGAATAGAGAATTCTTATCTAAAAGTATTCTCTTTGCTAGGCTATCCTTTTTCTTTTCCTTTGGCTTGAGAGTGTTGCTAGGGAATGTTTTGTCTGTATTTCTTGGTATCCTGAGTTACAAGCTTCTTCATCTCTGAATCTGAAATGCCTAAAACCAAAAACAATCTAGTTAATGCACTGGTTGATTGTTACACAAATCCTGAAGGGCCTATGGTCTCAGATTTCTTCTGTCCATCTTTCAGAAACTTCTTATGTTTATTGAAAAGTTTTTCCTAACAAGAAGAAAGGGAACAGTATGTCTATTCCATTTTCCTGGAGAGGAAGTCATTTCTATTTTTTTTTTTTTTTTTTTCCCAATAAACCAAACTAGTTCCAACATCATGGATTTCTATTTGCTGATTTCTCTGCCTAAAACTCTTCTAATATTTACAGGGGTGACCTTGACTCAATGTTCAAATGTTACCTTCTTGATTGGCTATCTCACACCAAGCAATCTAAATTCTTTCTTACCATACATTCTCTGTTACATTATGCAGTTAATCGTATTTATTGTGATTAACCTGACCATTTCTTTTTTTAATTAAATTATTGCTCGGTGCTGTATAGAGTCACCTCTGAGTTATATTAATCCTATGAGCAGCAGAAGGAAACACTGCCCAGTCTTGCATCATCCTCAGAATCGTTGCTATATTTGAGCCCATTGTTGCGGTCACTGGGTCATTCCAGCTCATTGAGGGTCTCCCTCTTTTTCAGTGACTCTCTACTTTGCAAGAATTGTGTCATTCTCCAGGGACAGGTCCCTCCTGACAACATATTCACAGTATATAAGAAGTCAACTCCAACTTCACCTCTACCAAGTATTTTGGCTGTATTTGTTCTAAGAGAGATTTGTTTATTCTTCCGGGAGTCCATGATATATTCAATATTCTTCACCAACATGATAATTCAAGGGCATCCATTCTTCTTTTGTCTTCCTAATTCACTGTTCAGGTCTTTTCCATATTTCCTCATAATGCTTTACTTTTCCTTTTTGAACTGCCGTCTTTTCTGTTTGCCATTTTTACTTCATCAATTCTTCCATTCACTTTAGGTACTGTCCTTTTAAGGTTTCAGAGTCCCTCCCAAAATGTGTTCTGGTGCTTTTTCCCCTTCCTGTCTTTTTATGATATTTTTCTTTCTTCATACATGATCTCCTTCTGTAACTGGTCTGGTCTTAGGTCATTGGTTTTCATTGTGTCAAGTTTATCTTTCAGATGGTCTCTAAATTCAAGTGGGATATACAGAAGGTTATAATTTTTCATTTCCTTCAGTGTCAACTTTGAACTTGGATGTGAGCAATTGATGGTCAGTTCCACCATCAGGACTTGACTGCTGATATAGTTGAGCTTATCCGTTGTCTCTTTCCCATATATATATGTGTGTGTATGTATAAATGCAAATATATATATATATAGAGAGAGAGAGAGTTAATTAATATGCATTGCATCTGACAAGGTCCATATGTGTAGATGGATTTCCATTTATGTTGTTGAAAAAGGTATTTCAAGGTCATTGGTCTTATAAAATTCTATCATACACTCTCAGATATTGTTTCTATCACCAAGGCCATGTGATTCCAACTGATAATTCTTCACCTTTGTTTCTAACTTTCACATCACTTGGTACCTCCAGTAATTATCAGCGCATCTTGATTTTGTGTTCGTTCCATTTCAGACTGCAGAAGTTGATAACAATCTTCAGTTTCTTCAATTTTCACATTAGTGGTTGCTATATACATTTGAATTATGGTAATATTAACTGGTCTTCCTTGATGGCATGTGAATATTTTCCCTTCCCTGACGGCAAGTGTTGCACATCAGAATAGACACTGTGTTCTTTTGACAACAAATGTAATTCTGTTCTTCTGTTCATCATTGCCAGCATAGTAAACCAAATGACAGTGTAATTTAAAATAGCCAGTACTAGTCCATTTCAGTTTACTAATGCCTGGAGGTAGCATACTGAACTGATGTTAGTGAAGAAAGACATTGAAACTGTACTAAAGGCCTGGAGACAAACAAGCCTCCAAGAGTCGATGGAATATCAACTGAAAAGCTTTCACAAATGGATGCAGTGCTGAAAGTGCTCACTTGTCTATGCCAAGAAATTTGGAAGACAGTTCCCTGGCCAATGAGTGGAAACACATCCATATTTATGACTTTTCTCAAGAAATGTGATCCCACTGAATGTGGAAGTTATTGAGCAATATCATTAATACCACAAGCAAGCAAGGTTCTGCTAAAGATCATTCAAAGCAGCTACCATAGTATATGACAAGGAACTGCAAAAATTTCAGGCCAGATTCAGAAGAGGACTTGAGCCAAGGATAAAACTTTGTGTCAGATGATCTTGACTGAAGGCAAAGAATACTAGAAGGATGTTTACCTGTGTTTTATTCACTGTGTAACAGCATTAAACAGTGTGGATTGTAGCAAATTATGGATAACATTGTGGAGAATGGGAAGTCCAGAACACTGAATTGTGCTCATGAGGAATCTATACATGCATCAAGAGGCAGTTGTTCAAACAGAAAAGGGGACTCTGCATGGTTTAAATTCAGGAAAGGGTGTGTCAGGTTGTATTATTTCACCTCACTGGTTCAATCTATATGCCAAGCAAATAATCTGAGAGGTTGTACAACATGGATAGAAACGGGGTTGAAGGAAGGCTTATTAATAACCCGTATTATGCAGATGATACAGCCTTGGTTGCTGCCAGTGAAGAGCACTTGAAACACTTATTGTTGAAGATCAAAGACTACAGCCTTGTGTATGAATTACATCTCAACATCAAGACATCAAAAATCTTCACAACTGGACCAATAAACCAATAAATATCAAGATAAATGGAGAAAAGATTAAGGTTCTAAAGGATTTCATTTTACTTGGATCCACAATCAGTGCCCGTGGAAGCAGCATCTGAGAAATCAAAAGATATATTTTGTTGTGAATATCTGCTGTGTAAGACGTGTTTAATATGCTGAAATGCAAAGATGTCACTTTGAAGACTAAGGTGTGCCTGACCCAAGCCATTGTTTTTTCAACTGTATCCTATGCATGAGAAAGCTGGACAATGAATGAAGCAGGTTGAAGAATTAATGCCTTTGAATTATGGCACTGGAGAAAAACAGTGAATACAACCACAGACTGCCAAAAGAATGAACATATCTGTCTTGGCAGAAATATGACCACAATGCTCCTTAGAAGCAAAGAAGAGTAATTACATCTTACATACTTTGGACATGTCATCAAGAGGGATCAGTTCCTGGAGGGCATCATGCTTGGTAAAGAAGAGGGTAAGCAAAAAGGGGAAAGACTCTCAATGAGATGAGTTGATGTAATTGTTGCAACAATGGATTCAAGCACACCAACAATTGTGAGCACGATACAGGGCTGGGCAGTGATTTGCTCCATTGTGCACAGAGCTGCTGTATGTCAGAATCAACTAGATGGTGCCTAACAAAAACAACAATGCCTGGGATGTTGACTTTTAAGTCTTTCATTTTTGACAACCTCCAATTTTTCTGAATTCATACTTCATAGACTCCAAATTTCAATTACTAATGAATGTTTGCAGCTGTGCCTTTTCATTTTGAGTCATGCACATCAGCAAGACAAGGTCCTGAAAGCTTTACTCTACCTTATTAAGATTAACTCTAATTTGAGGAGGCAACTCTGCCTCAGTCATTTTTGGAATATATTCCAATCTGAGGGGGTTCATCTTCCAACACTGCATCAGACAATATTCTGCTGCTATTCATGAAGTCTTGACTGCCTTTTATTCTTTTTTTGGAAACAGATGGTTAGGCCCTTCTTCCCAGTCTGTCTTAGGCTGAAAACTCCACTGAAAGCTGTTCACTGTGGGTGATCCTCTCTGCCTTAAAAATGTGGCATAGCTTCTAGCATCACAGCTACATGCAAGCCACCACAGCAGACATTTTTTTTTCTGTTTCAGTATCTGTGTGTGGTTACTAGAATGCAACCTCCTCATAGAAACAGTAATGTCATCTTGAATACTACTGTTATTTTAATATTTCTAGAACAGTTCTTGGCACAAAACAAGCATCCAACATATATTTCTTGAATTTGAATGAATAATACAGTTATTTTGCCTTACTTTTTTTTTGGATTGATTCTTCCTCGCCTTGAAGAAGAAAGTTACTTCATCATATTGATGATAAAAGTCCCTCTTTTCCTCTCTTGATATTCCAAAGTTACTGACAAGCAAGAGCAAAGGCTTGAGTGACAGGCTTTTGGCTTTGTGGCCACATTCTGAGGATAATTAATTCTCCTATTCCAGCTGTGACCCCTACTGGGAGTCAGCCTGTGCTCAAGATGATGACAGTTAGGCCCAAATTAGGCCACTACACATGAGTCTCTGTAGAGACTCCTGAGCTTTCAGTGAACCCAAGGCTTTGCAAAGTATGAAAACCAAGGCTGAACTTAGGAGACCATTGCTTTCCCCAGAGTCCTGTTAATGATTTGAGTGGCTCGTCTCACCAGCAATGTATGTGAGGCATCTGTAACGGTGAAAAATACGGCCCACGCCTGTTTTCCTGCCTTTTTCTTTTTTGCATGTCTCAATTTCAATAAGTAGAAACTTAGCTTAAGTTTGAGGTGCTTTTTTTTTTTTTTTTTTTAATCCTCTTCCTCACCTTTTAAAATGAAAACAACTTGGGGTCTGGGGCAGGGGTGAGGGGTCAGTTGGTTATCCATCTCAATATTAATGTAATGAGCTTATTAGAGCCTGTCTGTTGAGGGAGTTTTGACATAGTGAATCCTACCCCAAATTCTGATACCGTCAAATATTAGATTACTTTCTATAAATAAAATTGGACAATAGAATTAAGAGTGACATAGTAAGAGAGAAAATTAAATTGTTTAGTCTAGGATGGACATACAAAAAAAAGGCAGCATTTGAATATATATCCAAGACCAGCCCTAAAAGGTGTTAGGAGTTCTTTAGGAAGGATGAGATAACAACATGAAGACTTCTCTGTAATAGGCCTAATCAATTAATGGATGTTTGCTGAATGACTTAAGTACCGTTTTTTCTTTTTCTGGAAAACTTGGTGGCTTAATAGTTAAGTGCTACCAAAAAGTAGACAGGTCCAATACACCAGGCACTCTTTGGAAATTCTGTGGGGCAGTTCTACTCTGTCTGTAGGGTCATTATAAGTTGGCATTGACTCAGCAGCACTGAGTTTGGTTTGTTTTTTTGGTTTTTTGATTTTCTATTAGTTCCAATGGCTTTCTCATGGAGTCTGTTGCATTTTCTACAGACGGTATTATTTTGTTGTTTTTGGATGCTGTCAAATCAGTTCTGACAACAGAATGAAACATTGCCCAGTCTTGCGCGATGTTCACAACTGTTTTCATGCTTACGTCCATTGTTGCAGCCGCTGTGTCAGTTCATCTTACTGAGAGTCTTCCTCGTTTTCACTGGCCCTCCGCTCTATCCAGTGTGCTGTCCTTCCCCAGGGACTGATCCCTCCTGACAACACGTCCAAGGTGTGTAAGATGCAGTCTTGCCACTTTTGCTTCCAAGGAATACTCTGGCTGTCCTTCTTCCAGAACAGACCTATTTGTTCTTTTGGCAGTCAATGATACATTCGAAAGCTGGACAACGAATAAGGAAGACAGAATGTACTATATATAGTATCATGTCACCTGAAGATATGGACAGTTTTGTTTCTTTCTTACCAATATGTATGCTTTCTCCCCCCTCCTTTTTCTCTCCTTATTGCTCCATTTAGGACTTCTGGCACAACGCTAAACAGGAGCAGTGATAAAGGGCATCTTGTCGTGCTCCTGTTCTCAAGGGGAATGTTTACAACCTCTCTCAATTAAGAACGATATTGATTCTTGGTTTTGTATAGATGCCCTTAATTATGCTGAGGAATTTACCTTCTATATCTGTTTTATTGAGAGTTTTTTTTTTTATCCAGGATAGATGATGAACTTTGTAGAATATATTTTCTGCATCAGTTGGGATGATTATATGATGCTTTTCTTTCCTTTTATTTGTGTAGTGAATTATGTTAATTGATTTTCTAATGTTGAACCATCCCTACAGATCAGGTATGAATCCCATTTGAACATGGTGTACTGTTTATTTATTTTTATATGATGCTGGATTCTATTGGCTAGAATTTTCTTAAGAATTTTTTCATGTGTATTAATGAGAGATATTGGTCTGTAATTGTCTTTATTTTTGATGTCCTTTCTGGTTTTGGTATCAAGGTTAGGCTGGCTTCATAGAATGAATTTGGAAATATCCTTTCCTTTTCCATGTTCTGAAATAATTGTTTAGTGGTGATGTAAGTTCTTTGAACGTTTTGGTAGAATTTTTCAGCAAATTGTCTGGGCCAGGGGTTTTTCTTCATTGGGAGTTTTTTAATTAATTAATTTATTTTATTACCTTTTCATTCTCTTCTCCTGGGTCTGTTCAGATTTTCTACATCTTTTTACTTTTCGTAGGTGGTGTATTTCTAGGAATTTGTGTTTCTACTGATTTTCAAATTTGTTGGAGTATAGTTTTCACAGTACACTATTTTATTTTTTATTATTTTTTTATTATGATTGCATGAAAATGTACATTTTCATATAAATTTGCATGCCCACTTATATGCAACTCCCACTGCTCTCCCTGCCCAGTGACAGCACACTCGTCCTCTCCACTCCATATGTGTCTTATCCTCCCAAGAATGTCCCATCCCATCCCCTCCTCTCCAACCACTCCCCTGCTTCCAGTAAGAGGTCAGCAGGACGACATCCTGCAGATGCATAGAACCATAAAGTGCACACATGATATGGTCACTTTTCACAGTACACTATTATAATAATTTTTATTTTAGGTGGGTCTTTTGTAATGTCCACTGTTTCATTTCTCATTGGCGTTGTGTGCATCCTCTCCGGTTTTTGTTCTGTCACTTGGGCCAGTGGTTTGTTGATTTTATTGATCCTTGCAAAGAACCAACTTCTGGCTTTGTTAATTCTTTCTGCTGGTTTTGTATTCTCTATTTCATTTATTTCCACTCTGATTTTTATTGTTTCCTTTTTTTTTTCTGGTGACTGTAGGCTCCTTTTACTGGTTTCTTTCTGTCTGAGTTGTGTAGCTAACTTTTCAATTTTGTCCCTTTTTTCCTTTTTGATGTGTACATCTACTGCTATCGATGGACCTGTAAGAATTGCCTTTGCTGTGTCCAAAAAGTTTAGCCAAGCCAAGCTTCATTCTAATTTTATTATAGAAATTTTTTTTATTCCATCTTTGATTTTCTCTATTACCCAGTGGTTTTCAAGCAGTGTGTTATTCAGTTGCAATGTATATTTTTGCCCTGTTCTTCCTGTTGTTAATTTCTACTTTGATAGTCTCATGATCAGAGAAAATACTTTGTATTACCTCAGTATTTTGTATTTTATTGAGGTTGCTTTGTGAACTAAAATGTGATTTATTCTGGAGATCATTCCTTATGTGTTGGAAAAGAGTGTTCATTTAACAGCTGTTGAGTGTAGTGTTCTGTACATGTCTGTGAGGTTAAGTTGACCGATTATGTCTTTTAGATCTTCTATATTTTTCTTCAGCTTCTTTCTAGATGTTCTGTCCTTTACTGTGAGGGGCATGTTGAAGTCTCCTATTGTTTTTGTTGGGCTGTCAGTTTCTCTTTTTGTACTGTTAAAGTTTATTTATGGACGTTGGACCCTGTCGTTGGGTATGTGGATATTTATTATGATAAAGTCTTAATGATGGCTCATCCCTTTAATCATTATATAATGTTCTTCTTTGTCTTTAATGGCAGATTTTGTTTTAAAGTCTATTTTGTCTTAGATTAGTATTCCCACTCCTGTTCTTTTTAGCTAGCTATTTGTTATATATATATGTATATATATATTTTCTTTTTTGGTATGATTTAGTGAAAATGTACAATCTCATATAAATTCGCATGCCCGCCTACGTGCAGTTCCCGCTGCTCTCCCTGCCCGGTGACAGTACACTCCTCCTCTCCATTCTATACATGTCATATCCTCCTTGGTGTCCTGTGTCACCGAGACCCATCCATTCCTATCCAAAGAGTTGACCTCTGTTATGATTTATGGACAGGGGCAGCATCAGGGCCAGGGGCCATGCTCCCAGTGGAACCCCAAGGCCCCTGGACCATCAATTGCCATCTTTTAGTGGAGATCTCAGGGTGCACACCTTTTTATTCTTATGTTGCCAATGAGACTGAACTTTGTAAGCTCTATCACGACTATTCCTAGTGGTGGTTGGGCACCATCTCGTTTCTCCAGTCGCAAGTAGATGTAGTCACCCACTCACATAGGTCTCTGTCTTCTGGGTTCTCTTTCCCCCATGATGTTTTGGTCCTTGGTGATTATCCTTTCCTGCTGAGTTGGGACCATCTGGTGTACCTCAGATGATAGCTTGGAAGATTTTAAGACTCCAGATGCCACTCACCAATGTGGGGTGCAGAAGACTCTCTTAGCAAAACACAAGTCATGCCCATTGACCTCGATATCGCCTGAGAACATGGTCCCTGAACCTCCACCCCTGCTATTTTGTCCTTGAAATATTGGGTTATGATGGGAGAAGTAATCATGTTATGTTGAAGTACAGTTAAAATTCATCTTCTTTCTAACGTGTGCTGTCACAGATTTCACCCCTCCAAGTTTCTGTCAACTATCTCATCTATACGCCACCTTCTCCTTCCGTCTCTCTTCACCCTTGCAGCCATCAAAGAGTCTTTTCTGCTATGCATGAGTCTCTGTTTAAGTTCTTATTGTAGGGTTCTCATACAATATTTGTCCTTTTGTCACTGACTGCTTTCACTCAACATAATGTCCTCCAATGGAAACTAGATTATAAGATGTTTCCTAAAATCATCATTGTTCTTTATCATTGCACAAGGTTCCATTGAATATCTATATTATAGTTTACCTGTCCAGTCCTCTGTTGTTGGGCATCTGGGTTGATTCCATCTTTTTGCTATTGTGGACTGTGTAGCAACAAACATTTATGTGGATGTATCTGTTGGCATGCATGCCCGTGATTCTGTAGGATATATTACAAGCAGTGGAATTACTGGGTCAAGTGGTGTATCTATTTCCATCTTTTTAAAGAAGTCCCAGACTGCTTTTCAAAGAAGTTATACCATGATGCCATCTGACCAACAGTTTAGGAGAGTTCTGATTTCTCCTCAGCCTCTCCAGCATTTGTTGTTTTGCATTTTTTGGATCATGGTCAATGTTGTTGGGGTCAGATGATATCTCATCATAGTTTTGATTTGAATTTCTTAAATCTCTAGTGATTGGTAGCATTTATGCATGTGTTTTATGACTGCCTTTATATCCTCTTTAGAGAAGTGTCTGTTCATTTCCTTTGCCCATTGCTTAATTGGGTTATTTATCTTTTTCTTATTGATATTTTCTTACTGATATTTTGTAGTATCTTATAGATTACAGAGATCAGACACTGGTCTGACATATAGTTGCCAAATATTTTTTCCCATTCTGTAGGTGGTGTTTTAATTATTTTGATAAAGTCTTTGGATGAGCAAAAGTGTTTGATTTCTAGTAGTTCCCATTTGTCTATGTTCTCTTCTGTAGATTGTACTTTGTCAGATTTTGAAGTCTCTCTACATTGTATATTCAAACTTCCATTTTTGATCCTATTTTTTCTTGGATGAGCTTTATGGTTTTAGATTTGCTACTTAGGTCTTTTATCTGGTTTGAGTTAGTTTTTGTATATGATGTGAGATATCGGTCTTATTTCAATTTTTTGCAGCTGAATATCCAATTTTGCCAGCATCATTTGTTGAAGAGATTGCTTTTATTCAAGTTTAATATCTTAGGGCCTCTGTCAAATATCAGCTGTTCACAGGAGGATGGTAGCATCTCTTGGGTCTAAACTCTGTTCCATTGATCTATCTGTCTCTTTTTGTAACAGTACCAGGCTGTTTTGACAACTGTGGCAGTGTAATAGGTTCTAAAGTGGGGTAATGAGAGGCTTCCCAGTGTGTCCTTCTTGAGCAGTGCTTTACTTATCTGGGGCTTCTCCCTTTCCAAAAAAAATTGGTGAATTGTTTCTCCATCCCTTTAAAAAATGTCACTGGAATTTATATTGGGATTGTGTTATATTAAGTAGACTGCTTTGGGTAAAATGGACATTCTTCACAATGATAAATCTTCCTATCCTTGAACAGGGTAGGTGCCTCCATTTATGTAGTCTTTCGTGGTTTCTTGTAGTAAGATCTTGTAGTTCTCTTTGTGAAGGACTGTTATCTCTCTAGTTAGATGTATTCCTAGGTATTTTATCTTCTTGGGGGCTATAGTAGATAGTATTGATTTGGTAATTTCTTCTTTAATAATCTCATTGTTGGTAAAAAGAATCCTACTGATTTACTTATGTTTACCTTGTATCCCGGCACTTTGCTGAATTCTTCTATCAGTTTGAGTAGTATTCTTAGTATTAGTCTTAGTATTCTTAGTGTTATTCTTAATATTCTATTATGACATTTTTTATTTCTGTTGGATCCGTTGTGACATCTCCCATCTCATTTCTTATTTGACTTATTTGTTTCCTTTCTAGTTTTTCTTCAGTAAGTTTAGCCAAGGGTTTGTCAATTTTGTTGATCTTTTTGAAAAACTACCCTTTGGTCTTTTCAATTTTTTCAATTGTTCTTCTATTCTCTAATTTGTTTAGTTCTGCTCTAATCTTTATAATCCGTTTTCTTCTGAGGCCTTAAGGCTTCCTTTGTTGCTCTCTCGTTACTTGTTCAAGCCATAGGGTTACTTTTTTGGTTTGGGTTCTAGCTTCCTTCTGAATGCCAATGAGGTCTAGTTGGTTAATTGGGGCAATAAGATCTGTGTCTTTATTGAGCATTTTTCTAGAAGATCTGTCCAATATTGAGAGTGGAGTGTTGAAGTCTCCCACTATTAATGTGGAGTGATTTATCTAATTTTTTAATGTAGTAAATGTTTTGTTGATGTGTTTAGATGATCTAGTATGGGATGTATAAATATTTAATATTGTTGAGTCCTGCTGGTGTATTGAACCCATCAGCAATAGTATCCCTCTTTGTTCATGGTGGTGGATTTTACATTAAAATCTATTTTATCTGAGATTAGTATTGCCACACCTGCTCATCTTTGTGTATTGTTAGCTTGGTAAATATTCTTCCATCCTTTAATTTTCAGTTTGTTCTTATCTCTAAGTAGAGTTTCCTGTAAGCAACATATAGACAGGTTTTGTCTTTTTATCCAAAATATCACTCATTGTCTCTTTACTGGAGCATCCAGTCCATTTATGTTGATAGGTATGTGTTTAGTGCTGTCATTATGATGCGTTTAATTTTTGTTGATGTTTTCTCTGTTGCTCTTACTATTCTGTTTTGAGACATTTTTCTTTATGAGTTGATTTTTCACCTTTTTTCCGTGTTGGTTTTGTGGTTGTTGAGATCCTGTATTACGTTTCTTAATTTGATATGTTGTATCTTTATTGTTCTTTGTGACTACCTCTGTGATCCCCTTTAATAATCTATGTTTAAACCCAGTTTTAACTACTACAATCTTTTTAACTTCCTACCATCTGGAAGGACTATAATGACTGTAATATATCTGTCTTTTAAACTGGTGATTTATTTTTCATGATATGATCACTGGATCACTTCTTTTAATATTATAGCTTTGACTGAATTTCAAGCCTTTCCTAACTGAGTAGGTTTCTGGATGATGTGTCTTGTGTTTCCTCCTAAAATATACAGTTTTGTTTCTGTTCTTCTAAGCCAAGAGATTCTTTCAGTATTTCTTGTAGTTTTGATTTGGTTGTTGCAAAGTTTCTGAGTTTTTGTTTATCTTCAAATGTCTTAATTTCATTTTCATATTTGAAAGATATTTTTGCCAGCTATGTAATTCTTCCTTGGAAGTTTTTCTCCTTCAAGTTTTGAATGTGTCACCCCATTACCTCTGTGTCAGCATTGTTTCTGCTGAGACATCAGACAAAAGCCTACATGGCTTCCCTCTGAATGTTGGCTTTGCTTTGAGTGTCACTTCCTTCAAGAGTTTCTTCTTATGTTTCATTTTGTTAAGCTTGATTATAATATGTCTTGGAGTCTTTCTTTTGGGATCTGCATTGATTGCTGTTCAGTATGCATCTTGTATATCTATATTCTCTTCTTTCATTATTTCAGGGATGTTTTCTGTCAGCAGCTCAACAACAGTACTCTGTGTTTCCAGGTGATCCTCCCTCTTCAGTAACTCCAATTAATGGTAGATTGTTCCTCTTGATAGGTCCCACATGCTTCTTAATGCCTTTTCATTTTTCTTTGATTTTTTCTCTTAGTTGCTACAGTCAGTAGTTCTGTCTTCCAAGTCAGAAAGTCTAGTTTCCACTTGTCGATTCTGTTTTCTTGGCTTTGAATTGAATTTTCTATTTCTTGATTTTGTTCTTGATCTGTTGGATTTCAGTGTAGTTATATTCCATCAGATCGAACAGCTTGCTTAATTTTTTATTTTGCTTTGATGCATTTTGTATAATGTCTAGGAGGGCTCTCTATATAATCCTTTTGTACTCACCCTGTGATAGTTTCAGAAAGGCTTCTTCATCTGGGAAGTTCTTTGGTTCTTTCTCTGGGGGTCTTCTGAAGCCATAGGTGAGTTCTTCTTTACATTTTTTATCCAAAATTTGTTGCTTTTTCGGCATCTGGAGGTTGTTTTCTTTCTCTGTAGTTACCTTAACAGGATCTAAAGCTCAGTCAGAAAAGGAAGGCAATCACCAGTCACGTCTAGGTACTCTAGTGACTGGGCCCAGTGGAATCTGTAGGGTAGAAGGCTCCATGTCCTGATTGTCAAAGATGTGGCTCTACTCATAGAGTCACTGGGGGGCTGTCAGCTGATCCAGTGATGTGAGTCTGTAAAAGCTGGAAGAGATACCATCAGGATACACTGCAGTTATTTCTCTATGCAGTCTTATATTGAAAGGTAAAAGGTATCTGACAGCATCCAAAATCAGTCATGCTTTCAGGTGCGCAAGTCTCTCTTCCCTGCTGGGAATGTGAGCACCTCTCTGTGCAACCCCAGGTGCTGTAAACTAATTCAAAATACAGATAGGCTACTGTCCTGATGTCATCTGCTGCTGGGCCTCACTCATGAGGTTACATGTGCAAAACACTGATTTTCTGCCAGAAAAGTGCTCCCTGGGCAGGCACTGCCTCTCAGGCTTGGAATTAGGCCCTGATTAGGCCTCCATTTAGGTAATTCCACCTCCCAGTAGAACAAGATGCTGTCCCACAGAAACTCTGCTGCCCACTGTGGAATAGGTGAATCAATGGTAGAGGTTCAGAAATTGGGGTTGGAGGGACATATATACTCAGACTCCAGATCTGGTTTCTCAAAATGTGGCCATTTCGTTTGCTGATCCCATCAGCAGTGTGTCTGAACTTTGCTCCTGGTTAAGCCCAAGCCTGGCTTGTGGACATTTGGGTAACTCCGCCTCCCAGTTAAACAAGATGGTGTGCCTCCCAAGCTCTTCCACATGCTGTGGAATAACCGATTCAATGGTGGAGGTTCGGAGAGAGAAATCAAAGGCACCAAGGTGCACAGAGTCCAGAGCCAGGCTCTCAAAATGGGGTCATGCTGCTCTCTGATCCCATCAGCAGTGCATCTGGGCTTTGCTGCCAGTTAAGCCCCAGACCCACCCACCAGCTATGACAGAGAAAAAAAAAGTTAAAGCTAATAGTCACCTTCAGAGAAGTTTCCCATTCAGTGCTATGTAGTCCAAATTGACAGCCCTGTGCTGTGTCCTAGGACTCACTAGACGTCCAGAAGACTCCCTTTAATTATCAGTTCATACTTTAGCTTCCAGAGGGAATTACGGAGATGTGTGTTTAGTCCACCATTTTGACTCCACCTACGTCATTTGAGTTTTAATGAATTTAAGAGTTTTTCTTTTAAGGTATGTGCCTTATGGACAGCTTATTGATGGATCCTGTTTTTATCCATTCTGCAACTCTCTGTCTCTTTATAGCTGTATTTAGTACATTTACATTCAGTGTAGTTATTGATATGCCTGAGTTAATTGCTGTCATTTTGTAGATTTTCTGTTTTCTTGCTTTGTCTTACTTTCCTGTGCTTAGTTCCTTTTGGTTTCGCACTTTTAAAAAATTTTGGTTGTTTTTAAAGACTTTATTTTTTTTTCTTTATTTTTATGCATAGATTTGTTAACTTTCTCTGTGGTTATCTTGACATTTAACTTTATCTTCATAAGTGTGAACCAGTCTTTCATTACTTAATATTGCCTTACTTCCTTTGCCATTAGAAAGTTCTATACCTACACTATTTATTCCCTCTTTTATTGTTCTGATGCTTTTGTTGCTTGTAGATTAACCTTTCTGGTTACCTGTTACAAATTTTTTAGTTTTTATTATTCTTTAAGAGTCCATCTCCTAGGTTGGTATCTGGCTAATGTGGTCCCCTTTTTAGATTCCAGCAGTCTTCTGGTGTTTATTATCAAACTAAAGGACTCCCTTTAATAATTCTTGTAAGTTTGGTTTGATTTTTAGGTATTCTCTTAATTACTGCTTATCTAGAAATGACCTAATTTCACTATCACATTTGAATGAGAATTTTGCAAGATACATCGTTCTTGATTGCCAGTTTTTTTTCTTTCAAGGCTTTAGATATATGCCATCCCATTGCCTCCTTGCTTGCATGGTTTCTATAGAATATTCAGTTAGTCTTATTGTTTCCCCTCTTTATGTAACTTTTTATTTTTCTTGAGCTGCCCTCAGAATTCTTTCTTCGTCTGTGGTTTTTGTCAATGTGATTGTGATACGCCTTGGCATTTTGAGTTTAGCATCTATCCTCATGGGGTTTGTTGAGCTTCCTGGATGGTCGTCTTTTCATCTTTCATGATATTAGTGAAGTTTTCTGTTGCAGTTCTTAATGATCTCCTCTAGGTGTTCCACTTCTTTCTCACTTAATCACTCATTAATGTTTACTTTTGATTGTATCCCATGTAATTTTCATGATTTATTCTTCGTTGTTGTTGTTGTTTTTACTGATTTTTCCTCAAACTGGTTTCCAACATTGTTACAAACATACTCCTCAGATTTTCCACTATGTTGTCTACTTTTAAAGTTTTACTG
Organism: Heterohyrax brucei; assembly: GCA_028571685.1. NCBI lineage: Eukaryota > Metazoa > Chordata > Mammalia > Hyracoidea > Procaviidae > Heterohyrax > Heterohyrax brucei. The sequence goes on from CM053152.1 coordinate 48,566,133, forward strand.
TTTACCTTTAGATTTCTGATTGCTGTTTCTATATGTTTTCTAATTTACAATTTATTTTGTTCCTGTATTATTTTCTTGAATTCTTCTGTTGTTTTGCCTATCTTTTCCATGACTTTGTCTGCCTTTTTTTTTTCATTTTTATCTTCTTTTTTTGCTTTAACTCTTGAATAGCTCTAATATTAGAGATTTGAATTCCATATTAGGTAGTCCCAGTGATTTTCTTCTACTAGAAAATCATCTGATGCTTTATTTTGGATACCTAATGGAACTACTTTGTTACTTATTTATTTATTTATTTATTATATATTTTGATATTGTCTACTGCCTTTGAAACATTCAATAGTTACTTTCTTTGAGTGTTGTTACATATTTATTTGTTTTATTATGCTTTCCTGTTGTTTGGTTATGTCTGAGCTGTGTATTCTTTCTTGTTTGCTTGTCTGTGGGCATGGCACTTCTCAGCACCTTGTCCAAAGGGCAAGATCAGTCACTCAGCCGCAGTGCAGCAGGGAAGGTTGAGCAGGTGTTCTGTCTCCTTCTGGGAGCTCTGTAAAGCTGCTTTTCCTGTACTCTAATCTCTGACAGGAATCCAAGGTGGAAAATCCATGATATCTTACCTGAGAGGGGATGTCTACTCCATATCTCTCCATTCTCTCTGTTGTCCGTCAGTTTGTTATTCCATTTGGCAGTTGGTTGAGTTCTTTCTCTTTATTTGATACTTAGGGATTCATGATTGACAGTTACTTCTGTTTTACTTCGTGTTTGGGTCTTTGCTGTGGTGAGACAGCCTGATGATTCAGTTTGTAGTGTCATGTTATTTCCAGCTGTAGAAGTCAAAGTGTTGACACTTATGTGGGCAAAACTATGATAAGGACAACTGATATCAAAGGCAACTATGTTTAATGGGACAAAAGAAATGACAGTACTCTCTCTACCTATGTGTTTCCCCTGACCTATTTAACTTAAAAAAAAATAACAAATTTCTTATCTGTAAAAAGGAAATAAATGCTTACATAATCACAGTTTCATAAAAATTAAAATAGATACTAATGTAAAGCAATTTCCTAGAGTATTTTAGACCTATAAGACCTTGCTTTCTCCTTCTTTCTCTCTCTTGGTTTCTTCCTTCCTTCCTTCCTTCTTTCAAAAGAATATTGTTTTGGTGAAAGTTTACACAGCAAGTTAGGTTCCCATTTGACAATTTCCACACAAATGGGTCAATGACATAAATTACATTTTCACATTTTCACATTTTCACATTCTCTTTAATCTTGTTCTGGTTGTTCCATTTCCAGTAGTCTGTTTTCCCTGCTCCTAATATCCTCGTGTTTGAAATGGATTAAATGTAGATATTTTGAACTCATGTAGTATTTTGTTAGAGTACTGAGCTCTTTGGAAATGTACTTCATTTTTTTGTGTGCGTTACTTTGCTTTTCTGCTAAAAGATGATTCCCAGTGATAATTTTGGTTTAAAAGTTAAGAAGTGTCTGAGTGCAATAGTCTCAGAAACTCCTGTGGTCCCAGCTAGTCCAGTTAATCTGTCATTTTATAAGAATTTAAAGTTTTCTTCCTATTCTAAATGGAATCTATTGTGACCCCAGTCGGAATGATCAGTTGGGTACCATGTAATTCTTTAGACATCTGGATAATGGAGTTTGTGGTTCATATAGGCTGTCAGCCTTGTAAACTCATTTCTTACCCTAGAAAACATTTCTTGAAATGATATGCTGAATATTTGACCTTGGTTCTGAATATCAGAGACTTCATAAACTATTACATCCACAAATAATTGGTTCTGGGTAATAACTTACTGTGGGAGTTAGGACTACATATTTCTTATAGTAAATCACAAAACAAACAAACAAAAAACAGTGCTGTTGAGAAAAGGTAGATAGGTACATCAGATCACAAATGGAGGATAACCACATCACTGCACAACTGCTGAGCTACATCATAACTGCCAATCCACTGAGAATCATGGCCAGCCAAGCCTACACACAATCTTAATAATCACATCTGGCAACCTACTTTGGGTCTCAAATTACTGCTATAGTAACTGTAATGACAGTGGCAACAGAGTCCGATACTAAGCTTGAACATGGGCTACGAGTTGGAGGCATGGGTTTCCATCCAGTGCTACCACTCACAGCATGTGCCACCCCAAGCAAGTTACTGAGTCTCAGCTTCCTTATATGTGGGAAAACAGTTTGTATTTTATAGTGTTGTTATAAATGTTAAATGAGCATATCAATTGTAAAAGCAGCTGACAATGTCTGGCATGAGGAAGCCACTCAGTAACATTTTTAAAATACTAAAATTTATGTTTTTAAAAGTTCTAGAGCAAGAAAGTGACTTGGCTAAGGTCACTCAAATTAAAATGCATTGGCTTCTAGTTCAGGACCCTTCCTACTATATCATGTTTTTTCTGTGAGTTCTGACAGCTAGAGTGCTTTGCTTTTATTAGCATCACACCCTACTTCAGTCAATCAGGTTGGCCTTTGAGAGAACAGAAGGAAAACTTAAAAGGAGCTAGTGAAATTTTGTTTTGGTGGGAGGCTGGGAAAAGCTATCATTTTGAGTTTGTATTTGTCCTTGAACCACTGTTACATGGGGTTAGCACAACTGGCCTGAACAACAGGTATGAGGGATGAATTAAAAGAGAGAGAGTGGAGTAGTGCCACAGTGCTGCACATTTCAGACCCACATCCCGATTATGGACCAGGAACAGCCTTAATGGAGTCTTGGACTGGTTTATAGTTTTGCCAAAATTTACATGTTCCCTAAATATAAGAGGACACGGACAGATAAAATAGGTAAATATCAGCTAGTGGGAGGATTTAGTGCTTGTGCATTTTCCTCTGTGGAGCCTTATGGACTAGGATTTGCTTACCTAACCTGTTATCCCCATTATGTGGTCTCATTTGAAGAGTATCTTACTATTTACGCTGGCTTTTATTATTATTATTATTTTTCCCCAGTATGTTCTCACATTTAATAAGTGGTGTATTAGAGTTTCATAATCATTATAAACCACCAGTGGACTAGAGAAGGTAAGCAATGCTCAGTGATGTTATGTTACTTATCCGAAGTCACAAAGATGATTAATAGTGAATTGGGACCTTGCTATGATTAAAATCCCAGGATTTTTTTCCTGAAAGGCTTGAGTTTGTGCTCCAGTTACATGATGCTAAGTCGTGTGCTCCGGTCTCTCATCTTTAAAATCGGCTACACTAGTACTTCCAATCCTACTAATTGCTGTGAAGACTCTCTGTGACAGTGTGTGAAGCATGTGGAACATTTATATAGAGTCTGGAACATGACAAACCCCAGCCAACACTGGGAATTAGTTATCACATACATAGTTAATAAGATTCACAGCAACTTATTCTAAAGCTTTTCCCACTCTACCCATAGCCATTAAAAAGGGTGGGTTGTTAAGTTGTAGCTATTTTTGTTCTTTCAAAAAATAAGAAAATATGAATATTTTCCTTGTTTAACTTCATAGTTCCTCCACATTGGGACACTGTATCAGAGAAGGACAGTAATTGAAAGTTAGGGTCTTCCATGCATTAGATCTGGTAAATGAAAACAACTCACAAACATTTCAGAACATTTTCTCACTATTTCATCACTTTTTAAAATTTCTGAGTCTGTTAATTTTGAATTTATGCCACCTTATCAGAAGAACTCATTGCAAGTTTCTGCAGTTTATAACTCTTTTGTTATTTGTTTTATAGTAGTTACAAAGACTTTGTTACTACTTATGCCTTTAGACTTCAGAAATAAGATGTTATTCTTGTTTAACATTTTAGCATCAATGTAGGTCCTTTCTGAAACATGCAAAGATCACCATATAAGAGTTGTGTAGGCTGACCATTCTATTAAGTGGTATTTCCTGAATGTATTCTGTAAACTTTTGCCTTTTTTCCCCCCTTTATTCTGTAAGCAAAGGTTTGCAAACATAATTATGGCTTTCCTTTGTGATAAGGAACTCTTATGGATTTGTTTTTGGTTTTCTGTGTCATATTTGGAAAACTAATAGGTTCCTCTTATAATCTAATGGAAACGTGCCTACAATAAATTATGTATGTAGCTTTCATCGGTTTATTGTCATACCACAGGTTAGTGGAACCACAGTAACACTCATCTCATTGGTGACTTGCATTATCAGGTGATGTTTCTCAAAATCCACATTACCAACCAAAAATTTCAACACACTCAATTAGCATCTATTACAATACTGAAAACACATGACAACAACAAGGAGAGAGAGGAAGAGAGAACGCAGTAATGAAAATAATCAAGGCAGACAGCCTTGTATGTTTTTTTCCACTTCAACTTTAACAGTGTTTCTCTCACTTAGGATGTTTTGGAATTTGAAGACCTAGACAAGTGAACTTCGCTTTCTTTACAGATTTTATAAACTCCAGTTCTGTGTCCTTATAGTATTATAAGATTTCCTCTTGACTTCATTTAACTTTCTTCTTCTTCTTTTACTTTTCCCCCTAAGTTATTGCATTCTTATTGGGCTTTAAAATATCTTGGAGACAGTGCTTGGCTTGAGTCTGGTACATTCAGATTCTTTGAAACAATTAGCATATCAATCAGAATACTTACGAATATGAATTTTCCTCCAGAAACTAACAACAATCTTATGCAAACAGCATGAGAAGAAGCAGGACACATTCTTTACAGCTATAGCAAGAATTTTTTTCCTTGACTTTATGTAAAACTCAAACTCCTATATAAGACTAATAAATTTGCAGATACGAAAAAATTTTAAACGTGTTATGACAAAAAGCATCATAAGCAAAATGAAAGATTAGAAAAATATTTACAATGCTAAATTCCTTACTATTTGAGAAAGCAAAGGGTTTAAGTAAGAAAATGACCAATAGAAAAATGGACAAAAATGTATATTAAATGAAATATATAAATGTTAAAAATTAAATAACTTTTTATATATTTCTTTTATTGTTGATATTAAGAACACACAGAACACAACACACACCAATTCAACAGTTTCTACAATAAATACAATTGAATGACATTGATTCCTTTCATTGAGTCGTGTACCCATTCTCTCACTCTTTTTCTACCCTATTAACTTAAGCTCACTGCCCGCAAGTTTCCCCCTCTAATTTTTCAAGTTGCTTTTGTCTGTTTGATCCCACATAGAAAGATCTTGAAAGAACATTATGCTCAAGGCAAACATTCTTCACTATACCCAGATCTGTTGTCACTGAGTAAATTCTGATTCTTACAACCTGTAGGACAGGGTAGAACTGTCCCATACAGTTTGCAAGGCTGCAAATCCTTATGGAAACAGACTGCCATATCTTTCTCATGGGAATGGATAGTAGATTTGAACCACCGACTTTTCAGTTAGCTGCTGGGCACTTTAACCACTGTATCACCACAGTTCCTTACATTCTTTGCTAGTTGAACTAAGCTATTTATTAGTTTTAAAAGACTTTAGGAGATATTTTTGATTTAAGGTTGGAGGATTATCTCAGGGTAACAGTTTCAGCAGCTCATCCAGCCTCTATGACTCCAGAAATTCAGGGGTCTATGAGAATTTGAGAGTCTGTTCTACATTTTCATTTTTTGATCAGGATTCTCTTTTGAATCTTTGATCAAACTGTACAGTATGGGTAGACAGGTAACATTCAGCTTTCCTGGTCTCATGACAACATAGGCAGTTGTTCACAAAAGCAATTACCTACATGTTTCATATCTTCATCCTGTTTCTGACTATACCTTCTCCTCTGTTGCTCCAGGCATTTAATGTATGCAGTGGTGAAAAACTCAATACAGAAATGCAAACTAACATAACAATGAGATAACCATTTTTAATTTATTAGATTATCAATTACACAAAAAACTTGATGATACACTGTATTGATGATGATGTGGGGAATTCTCAGACACTGTGGGCACATAAAGTAGTATAATTTCATTGACAGAAATTTGACAGTATTTCTCAAAATTACAAATGCACTTATCCTCTGATGAAGCAATCACACTGCTAGCATTATATCTCACAGATACATGTAAAAAATAATTAATTCCATGTTGTTCACACAAAATACATAGCAAAAACTATAACAACCTTAATGTATATCAGCTGCAGAGAGACAGAAATACAATTATATTAGGTCTATACAAAGGAAGCTAAATAGAAGTAAAAAAAAAAAAGAGGAGGACAGTCTTTGTACTAATAGGAATGATCTCCAAAATACTTTCTTGCATCAAAAGAAGAAGATGCAGAATGCTATGCAAAATCTTACAGTCTACTACCTATGTGCAAGACTGTGAGGAAAAGAAGACATTTATACATTTTTTTTTTCATATAACTTGTTTGACTATACATAGCATATCACTGGCAGGATGCTGAAGAGTCTGAGAGCACAGATTTTGTAGAGAAGGTAACTGGTGTTTGGCATATGAAGCTACATGGAGACTATTTATTGCCCTATTTGTGTCTCTTGACTTTTTTCAGCCATTTCAATCTCTCGATTATACAAAACACAAATTTTAAGTAAATAAATGTAGAAAACCAAGATGTATTAGTTTCCTAGAGCTACCCCAAACAGATGCCAGTGTAAAGCAGTTTCCAAGCATGCATTTCCTGAGACAATGTGATAAATACCTGACCTTGGTACAGAATTTCGCAGTCCTCACAACACTGTCACATCCACAAATAACTGATTCTGGCCAGTATGTCAGTGGGAGTTAGAACAGATAATATGATAGTTTAAAAAGGCTGGCTCAAAGAAGAGAAATTTGTTGTCTCACAGTTCTGAAGGCTAGAAGTTCAAATTCAGAGTGTTGGCAGGACCACACTGTCTCTTCCATTCCTGATAGCCCCAGGTGTTCTGTGATGTGTGGAAGCATAACTCCAGTCTCTGCCTTCATCTTCGTATGGCTGTCTTCCCTCAGGGTCTTTTTTTAACATGACATTCTCCTTGTATGTCTTTTCTCTATTTATAGGGATACTAGTTCTATTGGTTTAGGACCTACTGCTCTAGTATAACCTCATGTTAACTAGTTATATCTGGAAATATATTATATCCAAATAAGGCCACATTCACAGGAACTGAGGGATAGGACTTTAACACATCTTTTTGAGGGGCTACAGTTCAACCCTTTGTAAAAGATATCCATAGTTATTAAGTTTAATTTGCTTTTTATTTATTTGGTTCAGCTAAAAAGAGTCTATCACAGAATTTTGACAATTAGTATGATGAATGCATAAACTACTGTGTACAGTTACAGTTAGAGTATAGTACAGTTAGAGGCATGAGAGACATATCAGCCTTATAAGATAGTTCTTGAAAAGTGAGTTGAAACTAAAACATTTATTAGACAAATGGTTGTCTAAGCTAAAACTAGGCATCCATTTACTACCTTCTGGAGAACATAACTCTCCTGCTCACTGAAGACTCCAGGTCACCTGCTCAGAGCTGTTGAAGAGGCAGGACTGAGCAAGGTCAAGTGCTAGTTTCTGGACGTTTCTCAGTCCCAAATGAAGGCCTTTCATATGGAGAGATTTAATGAGAAAAAGAAATCCCATAACATTTTAGGAAAGAAGACCTCTTTCTCATTTCCTTGTTCCTTAGGAGGGAAGGTCATCTGCTAGTATTATAAACTAGAACTCCCTAAAACACTCTTTTATCCATTCTTTGTTCGTTTATGTACTGCTTTACTTATCCACTCTAGGCATCTCTCTCTTTCCTGGGCCTATGAGGACTGGAGAAGCCATGTATGCCAGCTCTAGTCTAGACCCGCAGAGGGCCAGAGCATCTTCTGTTGCTGTCTTTGCCAGGGGCACGACAACACCAGTGGCATCATCTGTGACTCAAGATGCTTCACATCCCAGGGACTTAATGTAGAGGAGTCAGTTTTGTCTTCTAATATCTCACCTAGTTCATCTGAATCAATAGTCAAATGTTTTTCATTCTCACATTAATTAGTAATGAAGAAGGCAAAACAAACAAAAAACAAAAATGCAGTCTGAAGTAATATTTTAGAAATTCCTTACAGCAAAGAGCTGTATAAAAATGACATTGGTGATGATACAGAAGGACGGAATGGGAGAGTTCAAAGAGAGTTTCTTGTTTAACTCAGGGAGGTGAGGTGCATTGCCAAGCCAAGCCAAGTGCCGTCGAGTCAGAGGTGCATTGGAAAGTTGTAAAGCTAGTAAGTTTGGTGAACAATACACAAAGCCTCAGAAACAGACTCTCTCAGATGTTTGAAATGTTAATGAGCTCTGGCAGCATATTGGTTACTTACTATGGCTGTTAACCAAAAGGTCAGAAGTTCAAATCCACCAGCCACTCCCTGGAACCCCTATGGGGACAGTTCTACACTGCCCTATAAAGTAGCTATGAGGTGGAATTGACTCTGACAGCAACTTTTATTATTATATTTTAATGAGGAACCAGTGAAACAATGTACAGGGAAGGGGTTCAAGAATAGTGTCTTTGTATGCACACGATATCTTAGTATTCTTAGTATTTTGGGGTCGTTTGACTTGATGCCTAAACTACTCTAGGAATGCACTCTCAGATACAGCTTGTCACTGTTGAGTGCCTATGAGCTGATTCCAACGCAGAGCAACTGTATGGGACAGAGTGGAACTGACTCATTAGGTTATCTTGGCTGTAATCGCTGTGGGAGCAGAAAGCTAGGTTATCCACTCACAGAGGTTCCCGGTGCGTTCGAACAGCCCACATTTTGGTTAGCAGTTGAGCACTTAACTGTTGTGTCACCTAGACTACAAAGGCAAAGATTAACACTCCTAAGGCTCCTTGATTAATGCTTCCAGGAGGGGTAACATCTGTAAGACGAAGGGATGGAGGATGAAGGATCAAGTCATGGAAAAGCTGGCTATAGTAGCAATAAAGGTCTAACCTGATTTTATGGTGATCAGAGGCAGAGTTATCCAAAATTATTCTAAGGAGCCAGGCCTTTATATCCCACAGAATTGGCTGTTACAGTTCAAGTAGTGTAATGTAAGAGCTGCCCTAGGGAAGGGACATGATCTTGGACAAAGCAGATAGCTTTCTCCAAATGAAGGCTTTTGAAATAAAACTTAGGTAAAAACTAACCACACTAATTTTCTTGACACCCAAGCAAGTTAATGCTTCAGGCCTGGCAGCAGGCATCTTACAACGGGACTGATCTAGTTACGAACAGGATTCTCCTCACAAACTTGGATGTGTATACAAAAATATCAGTTTAGGTCAGTCACTTCTCTTTAAGAATCGCATAGACCGCTTGCATTTCTGTGAAAAGAATACCATGTGACAGTTGTGAGTTATTCTATCAGTCACTGCCAGGATTTCTCAAGAATCTGATACAGGAGGATTTGTGTTTGGCACCAGCGTTAACCTATATTCCTGGCACAGGACTTCATCCCCTCAAACACACACCTGAGGGCTCAAATAGCTCACAGTTGGAGCTGCCGGCAATCTTATTTGTGATAACTAAATGGAAAGATTCAAGCCAAGAAAATTTGAAAAATAAATACGGCATGACAGATGATGCCTCACACCAAGAAAGCCAAGGACAAGTTAATCCACCCTCACCTGAAGGTATTCAGATATGAAGAACACTGTACAAGGCACAGCTGAGCCCTGCTCAGCCATCAGGGCCAGAAGCAGGGCTGATCATATGTGTGGGTGGAGGAAGTGACTGCTGACGCTGTGTGATTCCAGGAGATCAGCAAAGCTATACGGGCCTGGACTGCTTCCTCCCGGTGAAGTTTATATCCTGAAATTTCACTACACTTTACCTGGGGCTCTGATCCTGGTGAACCACATGGCTTCTTTCACAATCATCAGTCCTAAAAACGAAGGAATAACATGTAAAATGACTTGGATTATCCCAGTCATGACAGGAACTAGCCACATAACCTTTCTGGGACTTGGGTTATACGACTGGCTGTAGTGGTTGCAGTTCCGATGTCTGGCTTTTCTCCAGCGCATGTGTAGTTTCAGGCCCCAGGTGCTTTTGATCCCAGATCCACTCCAGTGATATTTCTGACCACTCTGAAATTGCTGGTTGGGTTCCATTGCTGCCAATGGATATTTGATAATTCCTGTACCTTAAATGTGACATAATTATTTTTGGATTCTAGAGTCAGTATGCTCAGATCAAGAAAACCTCTATGATTTTTTCAGGAACCCTCCAATTAGACTTAATGTCAGGAGGAAAGGGTGTAAAATGTGCAGATTCAACCTCTATTTCTTCCTTCCAGTCCCATTCTCGGCAATTTCACAATCCAATCCCACACAGCTCCACCAAGGCGACAGATCAAGGAGCACTTGTGCTCACAGGAGGCCTGGTAGGATACAGATTCAGCCCTGTTACAAATGCTTCTGCCTCATCTTTGTTATTTGCATCTCAGATTCCTAGCATTAGTACCTTGTATATTTTAATATGAGTGAATAGTTAAATGAATGGATGAATAGGCAAAAAGAATGAATGAGAATGAAAGATGATTAGCCATCTTCCCAGAAGAAAACAACAGGGATTGTATTCTAAAGAAAATCATTTATTGAATAGGGTTAAGAGAATCAGCAAGGCTTGTTCTGGCTCCTGAGGATTAGTGACAGTTAGACGTCATTGCTACCCCTCAGACTGAAGGGCAAGAAAGAGAGCCACCTGGCAGTATCTATGGACAGAGAAAGGCACAGCCAAAGCCAAATCTTGATGACACAGCAGAAAGAGAGCAGAGGAAGTCATGCCCCAGAGTCCTTTTCTTCTTTCCATTGATGACTTTCTGGTGTCTCCCATTGGCTGAACTCAGTCAAAAGCAGGAAGAGGAGAGAACCTCAAAGAAGTATCTATTAGGATCTTTACCAGCAGCACTAGAGGATAGAGAAGAGGGTTGTAAATGAAGACTAACGGAACAAAGGACATGAGAGGTATTTTTTAGTGATGGGAAAAAAATGAATGTAGGCATAGAGTCTTAGAGACAGGAGGAAAATTCATCGTGGATGTTTGAAAAAAGCTACAGTGAAATCTTGGGGAAAATGACAAACAATTTCACTTCTTCAGCTCCTGGAAATGACTGGCCCTTAAAGAAACATAGTTCTCCTTCAACTCAAGAGTCTCTCAAGTAGTATTCTTGAGTGCCTGGTTTGTTTTCTTAAAGGGATGTGCTTAGAAAATGTAACTTCTTAAGACTAAATATTTTTTAAATAGTAATTATTTCTATATATTTAAATCTCCACCAGAAACTGTGCTAAAATGATCTAATTTTACTTCCACAAATTCAAATGGAACATATTATTAGTGCTTCATAGTTGAAGAAACAGGTTAACAATGACAGAGTGACTTGCCCCAAATCATACAATAGGAGGTAAGAGAGGCAGATCTATAGGACTGCACAGCTAACTTTCCTAACTATTAGGTTCTTAATCACTCTACCACTCTAGTTAAGGTTTGGATCACGTGCATAAACTTTTTTAAAAACTGCATTTCAGTTACTGGATTCAACTAGGTTTGTGTGGCTACTGCTCTGGGTCAGAGTCGATGCAACAGTAACGGGTTAGGTTAGGTTAGGTTAAGTTACATAAGCAATTTAGTGTCTCTGTTAAAGAGCTGGAAACCCCGGTGCATATAGTGGTTAAGTGCTATGACGGCTATCCAGTTAGAATCTGTGCTGTAGGGTCACTACGATGTGGAATCGACTCCACAGCCGTGGGTATTACAGGGCTATGGAGAGAACTTAAATACGGCTCACAACGCTGTTGAGATCAAATACAGCCAAACTTAAAAGCCAACAGGTTGTTTATTGCATGTCTAAAACTGTTGAGACAGTGGTGAACGAGACACATGTCTGGGACTTTAGGATCCTATGCTGTACGTAAGCTAACTAGAATCTAAACTCCGTTAAAAACAAAAATAAAAACAAAAACCCAGTGTCATGAAGTCAGGTCCGACTTACAGCAACGCTATACGTCAGAGTAGAACTGTCCCACAGAGTTTCTAAGGAGTACCTGGCAGATTTGAACTGCCGACCTTTTGGTTAGCAGATGTAGCACTTCACCCACTACATCACCAGGGTTTCCAAACTCCAATACGGGCTAGGATAATGATTTGGCTGAACCGCAGTAAGGGAAAGAAGTCCATAAGTGAATTGAGGGTAATAGATCTCAGTATATGTTTGTATCTTTTCAGGCAGCTATCTATTCCTCTGTCTAATTGCCCCTGTGCTCCTCTGTGTTGCTACTTGCTTTTATGATGGAACATAACATACCACACTGAGCATGTATCTAGGTCTCTCTGTCATTAGAATATAAGCTCACTGAAAGCATAACTGACGTCTTATATGATGTTTCAATCCTAAACTCTTATATTATGTCTCAATCCTTAGCCCTAGCTTCAAATTTTATCTCTAGAATCCATTGGTTTTTTAATTGAATTGTGATGATTGATTATAGGACATTGAAAAATAGACCACTAATGTGTAAGTTATTATCTTTATGTCCTTTAAGAATAGTGGAACTCCTTCAACTTTCTTTGTAGACTAGATTATTGCATGTCATATTACCATTTAAATACAGGGGGGAACTAGCTATTCCTTAGGAACATTTTGCTGAATAATTTCATAAAAGAAAAAATCATCTTGGAGTGTAAGAGAATTCTGATTTCTGTACATCAAGTTTGTTTCAAGCAGTGAGAATCTGTATGTGGCAGGATGGAGAAAAGCTGGGAAGCATAGCTTTAGGAACTAGAATGGAATTTAATGTGTATTTTAAAACACCAACTGAGTCTTCACACGGTGAGGTCCGTGTTGCGATGATGGAAAGCAAATCTGCATTTTTGCAGCCAGGTTTCCACTACAATAATCTTAAAACCACAATAAAACGGAGGTGCTGATAACCATGTGGAAATAACAGGAAGCAAAGAATCACACACAACTTCTCATTTTCTTAATAATGATTTAGCTACTCTTTTTTCTACATTTATTCAACCTCAAGTTGGCTTGAATAACAATAAAATATGAGTATTTTAGGAATAGAATTTTTTTTTATATTCCCTGCACTTCCTTTCCAAACAACACAAGTAAAGTTAGTGGATGAAAAACAGGTTAGCTGGTCAAGTGTAAGGGAGGGCAGTTAGGAAGGAGACCAGGAAGGATGACATTTAATTCCAGTGGACAGAGATGTGACACTCATAGAGAGAAAACCTTGTGACAACATTTCAGAGCTCAAAGTTTGATTAATAAGAAAACTATTCTCTGATCCATTCTTTCAATGAGTACTCAGTTGCTGAATAATCACCCATGGTGGGCTTGAGAACTAGAGAAGTGAATAGCACTCAGGCATTGTTTTAAAAAGTTTCACTATTAGCCCATAAGTAGAGACCACGACTTTTTTATTAAGTCATTGTATTGGGGTGTTTTGTACTGCTATAATGTTAGATGTTTTGCAGGCGACATTTTAAATATTAGCCAGGTCAGTTTTCAGGGAAATACTCCAGTGATCTACTTCTGAAAATTAGCTAATGAAAACCTTATTATTACAAGGGACTACTGTTCGACTCAGACTCACTTGCTTTGGACATGTTGTAAGGAGAAATCAGTTGCTGGAGGAAGGCATCATGTTCGGTGAAGTACATGGTCAGCGAGGTGGGTGGAAATTTTATATGAAATGGACTGGTGCACTAACTGCAACAGGTTCAGACACATCAACAAGCATGAGAATGACACAGAACCGAGCAGCATTTTATTGTGTTGTACATAATGTCACCATGAGTTGGAGTCAACTTGATGGCATCTGTCTGTCTACCTACCTACCTACCTACTTATTTATCTGTCTATCTGTCTACCCACCCTCCCATCCCTCTATCTATCTACCTATCCATCCATCCACCCACCCTCCAACTCATCCTGTCATCTATCGGGAGATAACCTTTCATTCTCGTAGGTGGTGGATGTAATTCTACAAAATTGTCTAATTAATGTATTCAGCAACTTTATCTGTGACCCTTCCTATACATCTCATGAGTAGTAACACAGGTCAAGAGATGAGCTGTGCCTGGGATGACTTGCGAAAGAGCAGGCAACTGCAGTGGGTTGAGGACCATAGCAGTTCCTTGACCTCCAGACGTGATATGTGGACTTCCTGGGAAACACAGACACACACATAGGCACACATCCTGACTGATGCTTCTCACATTTGAAGAGTGAGAAATGGAGTCACCATCTTTTTATGATATGAAATAAGTATTATTATACAATTATTTTGAATAAGAAATTAGCATACTATATTAACTACTATTTGGTTACAGATTATAATCACAATACCACTCACTTTTATAAAGATATAAGAAAATCACAGCCTTTCTTGTCCCTTGATTTTTTTGGTGTTGTGACTGGACCTATGGCTTTAATCAAAAGGCAGTTTTCTAAAAGGGCATACACCTCTGAGTTCTGAGAGTTTCTAACGTGCTTGCAGAAATGAATTAATTTGCTATTCTAATTTTCATACTTGGATAAGCCCACTGCCCTCTTTTCCAACACCTCCTCCCCTGGGAACACCCACCTGAGCACTGACTCACTCCAAAGGCCAGTAGCAGAACAGCCACCACTCCCCCTTCTCAGAATCACCAACAGAGTAGCTCGGCACTAAAGACACCCTAGCCTTTTCCTAACCTTACAAGCCCTATTCACAAGTTTCTCAAAAGTAGAGTTACCCTGAGCACATCCTGAGCTGGTGTCAAACCAGCACTCTCTACAGCTATCAGAAGGAACAGCCTCTCTTTCTCTGCAGCTGGTAACAAATGTTATAATGATGAGACTCTTATCTTCACTACATTTGCCTTTACCTTGACTCTTAAAATATCCATCAAGTATTGCACTTTTTTTTATTTAATGAGAGTGACTTGATGCCTCATTTTCTCTCAAAAGTAAGTGGTTACTGAACCAATGGGAACTGAGTAGTTGCAGGTAGAAAGGAAGCAGTGAGAGCTCATTGAAATTATGATGTATATGAAATGCTTTTCTGAGATGATTGACCGTCTCTACTTGGCAAAGAATTCAGTGTAGGGTTCGTTTTCTTTCTGTCTTTGTTCTGGCCATTCCTACTCTCTTGACACTTCTCCAATAGGATGTAATTCCAAAGCTGTTATATTTGATCATGTTTGTTCCCATATATAGCCAATTCCCTAGGAGAGGTTGATCAGAGTTTAAAGTGAAACATGAATGACTCCATACATTAACCACATTCCCTACTGCTCTCAAATTAATGCTGCTGGCTGCAAAACAACATAGCCTTCTCTGAGGGTAATACCAAATCATAGATTATCTTCTGTAGGAGATCATAAAAGTCATCGCCTCCAGTAGAGCACTTCTGCACAATGGAAAAACCGAGATCTAAGGACACTGAAGTAGTAGAACCAAGGTCAGACAGCCACTTAGTGATCCTCCTAGGAAGACAGTGTGAGTACCCTGATCACTAAATTAGGCGTCATATGTGATCATAGCTGTCTCTTTTCCAATTCATTTAATTTTTTATAACTTTAACTCCGAGAGTCACATTCACCTGTAATCAAGACAAATGGAAGAATTCAACTGAGAAAGGTTTGTTTACCTTCCTCCTGACTTACATAGGAAACTCTGGTTGTATAGTGGTTAAGTGCTGTGGCTACTTATCAAAAGGTCAGCAGTTCAAATCCACCAAGTGCTCCTTGAAAACTGTAAGGGGTAATTCTATTCTATCCTGTGTGGTCTCTGTGAGTTGGACTCATCTCAATGGCAGTAAGTTTTATGTGTGGTTTTGACTCACTTATGAGGTGGGTATTTCCTTACCTGCCTAATACAATGGTTAGAAGCAGAATCTGCACAGGATGTGCATCACAGGTCCGTCACTGTTAAAAGTTTTGCAAACTGTTAAATTTGTAAAAATGGGAAGAATGATAGTGCCTACCTCACAGGCTCTTGTTAAATCAGTTAATATTTTTAAGACGTATAAAAAATATCTGCTATATGGTAATAGTCATACCATAATTGATTTTTATTATTATCTGGTGAAGACTTTTACACTGAAGAAAGTTTAAGTGGGAAAGATCATAGGACTGGGTAATATCAGAAGTTTACCCTGTTTCTACCTCCATGCTGGCATTTAACTGCCTTATATTCTTCAACTGTTATTTATCTTCAACTTGATATGAACCCCTGGAATGCATGTTTATTTTTTACCTGTTTCTCTACTTCAGCGCCAAGCACTGCTCTTATATAAAATGTGTGCTCAGACGTATTGTGAAGCAGAGGCTATGACTGGGAAGAGACTGTATACGTGCAAATGTTTCAAAGTTATAGGACAAACCACCAGATATGAAATAGTTCACTCATCTTTTTGAAGCAGGGTGGGCATTGCCTTTCTCTTATAATAACAATGAAAGTTCACTCTTTCAACAAATATTTATCAGTTATCTAGAATGGGCTAGAGACTATCCCACATCAATGAACAATGAAGACTGGAATTTCTTCCTCACAGTGCTTCTAGTCCACTAAGGGAAGACACTCAGCAAAAGAAATGAGTACATTGGATGTATGTTAGAAGGTGAAACCCTGGTGCCATAGTGGTTAGGTGCTAAGGCTGCTAACTTACAGATAGGCAATTCAAGTCCACCAGGTACCGCTTTAGAACTCTATGAGGCAGTTCTACTCTGTTCTATAGGGTCATATGAGTTAGAGTCAGCTTGACAGTAACGGGTTTGGGGTTTTTGTTAGAAGGTGAAAAGTGCTGTGAAGGAAAATGAGGTCTGATCATTAGGTCAGTAAATCTAATTGTTTCTGAGTGCTACATACCTCATTGCTGAATATCACTATGGTCACCTTTGAGGTACTCCCCTTGGAAAGGTATATACCAACGCCAGCATCTAATTCACCCTTCAACACAATTTTGGAACACTTTCGTGACTGGCATTTTGCAGGGTGGCAAATTGGCAAGTTTGTGAACTTAATTCTATAGTTGTGTGTGAGGGAGTTTTTAGCCAGTAAACAAGTAACTGCATAGGATCACCCTCCCTACTCACCTAATATGGCTCCCAATGACTTTTTTCTATACCCAAAGATAAAGGAAATACTGAAGGGATGCCATTTTGATGACATTCTAGTCACCAAGGGTAATACGTGACAGATCTGACAACCATTCCAGAAAAAGAGTTCCAAAATTGCTTTGAAGGGTAGACTAGTTGCTGGAGTCGGTGCATAAATTCCCAAGGGAAGTACTTCAAAGGTGACAGCAGTGGTCTTCAGCAATGAGTTACACTTGTGTAGCACTTTTTCTAGCATGAGTTTGCAAACTTAATTGGCAGTCTTCCTAATAAGAGCGGAGTACTCGGGAGATGGATTTAACCAGCACAGGGAGGGAAGGCCTCACTGCAGAGGGACCGTTTACAAGTCCTGGAAAGGAACTGAGGAGAAAAGCTCTGTAGGTCAAGAAAAGAGTGAGGGAGAGGCCTTTCTGAGAAAGACCTTGGTCTGTTCAAGGAACAACAAACAGACCGTGGTGTTGGGGACACAGAGCATAGTGACGAGAGTGACAAGAATGAAGACCAAATGATAACGGGGCCCAAGTGCTATGAAAACTCAGAAGCCATGTCCAGGCAAATGGGATGTTTTGTGTAAGCAAGTACCATGATCTGATTTGTATTTAACAGAATCACTCTAGAGGCCATTTTGAGATTAGATTGTGCTAAGGACTTTGTCAGCGACATCCCATTTAATTACTGTAACAACTCTACAAGGGAAATGATTTTTTCCAAGAGGAAAAACCAAGATTTGTAAAGGTTTACAGTAGCAGATCTGGACTTCAAAGCCAAATGTGTCTACCTCTAAAGACATTATTGCTTCCTATATTGTTTAAAAACTTAGTCATATTACAGTTCTAAAAGAACTTTTACTCTTTCTCTATTTTCCAGCAAGCTAGCTTCCTTTCCTTTGGACTCTTAGTAAACGGGAACTAAAGAAAAGCCACATGTTGACTCTAAGCACAGGCAATCATGGGTTAAACGAATGTGGAGGTCAGAGGCCACTAAGTGCTTAGGCATGTGATCAGACTGGCAAATTGTTAAGAATCACATGAGTTGTGCCGGGATTATCGTGAAGCTAATAGAAGTCAGTATTGTAAAGCCTGGTTGATCTCTCATGGAGGGCATTCATGATTTGTTTTTCCCCTGTTTCCTCCAAATACTATAACCTTTCTATGCACCAAAGGTATGTAGACACTTCCAGTTGTCTGTTTCACGAAGCCACAGATTTTGCATGTTGCTCACCCATATATGCTCTTTGATGGTGACATCTCCATTGATGACGGAGATGTTGTGACCTTTTCTATATGCTGTCCTTCAATCCCTAAGTGGTGCGAATGGTCCATGCACATAGCTTCGGACTGAAAATTTAGAATTTCAAGCCCATCCAGAGTTGACTTATCAGAAAGGCTGGTGATTCACTTCCAAAACCTCAGCCATTGAAAACTCCGTGGAACACAGTGCTGCTCTGACACACATGGGTTTGCCGGGAGCCTGAAGTGACTCCACTGCAATACTTTGCTGTGTGATTTTTGGTTGGTTAGTTTATGTGCCTACTTGTTTCCTCAGAAAACTTGTTTATAATTTGAGAAGATATTTCATCCATGAACAATTGATGGTGACTGTCTTGAATGTGTAATGGAAATAACTCAGAGAAAGGAGAATTTGTTTGACCAACAATATCTCCTAGGGACTCTTAAAGTGTAAACTATAAGCCACATGCCAATATATGTCTTTCCACAAAGTAAACAAAAAGCTTTATGATAATCTTGACAATGTTTCTATGTCTGTTTTTTTTTTGTTGTTGTTATGAGCAACCTCTATTTTCTGTTGTGTTAGAATTATCTTGGGTCACAACATAGTGAGACAAGTGCCAATCCCAGAAAAACAAAGGCAGAAGGAACTTACCAATGACATAGAAGAGACAGAGACCTCCAGGGTTCTACTACTCTGCGTCCACTCTCGATGGCTAGGTTTGTCTCCATAAACTGTACTTCTGACCAAGTACAGCCACAGAGGATCAAATGTAGGTAGAGCTGACCTGGAAACTCCAGCATTTACACTGCATATTCCAAAGAAGTACCCTTCACAATGAGGTAGTTAGAAAGTAACAAGGTACCCCTAAGTAGCTGCTTTAATGTAAGGCTTATTAAATAGAAAAATGACAGTTAAGAACTTTCTAAATACACCAGATAATAAAGCATCGTAGAACTTCTTTCCTATGCTTTCCATCCTTTTTCGCCGTCTTTGGGAATCCAGGTTCATCTCATCATGACTTACCAATCACCAGTTGGTCAAAGAGCGTTTATTCAACACTTGCTATCCGTGAATCTTCAAAGACAAGGCGTATAGTCTTCTGTCTGAAACTGTGTATGGTCTCATTAGAAAGTTGAGAGATACAAATAAAACTGTTACTATAACAGATGGAACTATGCATTAAAATTCTAATTTTTGTGGCATAGATTCTTAGTGCTGTGAGAATTCCAAGGAAGAAGGAAACAACAGCAACAACAAAAATAAAATAAAATAAGAAACAGAAAAGCCTCCAGAAACAAGCAGCAGGTTGACCTGTAGCTGAAACAAAAGTGAGCATTGCCCTGAGATGAAGCCCCTCACTCCACAGAGGAATTTCAAAAGCACGTGGAACTACAAAATGGGGTTCAAATACTGTCTCTGTTCTGAAATTTGAAACAAAGAGAAAAAACATTCTCAATCCCCTTCTTGCCATCTGAAAAATAGTACTGATAAACATGTATATGTAGGAGACATGCTGTGAAAAAAATGGGTTAGCATATATAAGATATAGCAGAGTTTCTGACATATATTTGAAGTTCAATCAAATGAGCATTCTTTTTCTCCTCCATTTGTTTCCTAATAGTGCCCAAAATGCACATTATCTTGAGAATAAAAAGGCAAAACAAAACAAAAACAGTATTAATGTACATTGGCAATGAAGTATAATTACTGATATTAGATCTTTTTGAAAAAAGTAGAAGATGAGAAGCCAGTCCTGACCCCGGATGTGGTGGGACACCTTAGAAAGGCAAGAAGATGTGGTCAAGAAGAGAATACTGATTTCCCAAGTTTGTTACTGGCCAGAATTTCTCAGAGAATGAACTGTAGGGTAGAAGAGAAGAGATGGTGGATATTTTCACCAAAAACAGAGGCCACAACGCTTACGAGTAGACCATGAAGGTACTAGCCTGGCCAGAGTACATAGTTTGTGTTAGAAGGCACATTTTTGACCCAAAATATTTAAATAGACATAAGATAGCCCAAACATAAAGCAATGCATATAAATACCAAAAGTGACTAGTCACCCACTACAGCCAAGAAGTGGGGTTGGTAGGGTAAAGAAATTTAAAGTCCCGCTGGAGGTGTGACTAGCCTGCCCAATATATTTTCAAAGCCAGGTCATGCAGAATTTAGCTAAAATTGAGGCCAAAATCTCCAGAAAGCCCATCTTGTAAAAATTAAAAATCTCCAGATAGCCCATCATGTAAAAACTTAAAAGAAACTTCCAGTTCTTGAGAGAGAAAGAAAAAGAAACCTTCTCCTAGGCAAGGAAATTTGCCAACAAAGCTAATGTAAATTTTCCTCTCCAGAAAGTCTAGGAAGTAAGTATCAAACACCTCCTTCCTCCCTCAGGATGTAAGGATTGTGTGTGAGCCAATAAGCATCTCCCACTGGGAAAGGAATTCCTGTCCTAACTCCTGCAAATATCACACGCTCGTTTTATATATAGCTAGTCTCACAGACAAGGAGCACGCATCTCCATCGATCACGGCCCAGACTGTAGTCGTTGCTCCAGCAGCTGCAGTGGGTGTCTCTGATAAAGTCCTATAGAAACTCTGGGCCAAGTCTAAGATACTGAAGGGCACAGTGATGTACCTATGGACAACGAGAGGAGGAGCAATTGTTCTTAAATGTTATGTGACCTTAATTACTAAATGAGTGTGATAATACGGCATTTTTCTCTCAGGCTTGGCAATAGGAAATTTTTTCTACCAGAAGTTAGAAATCAGTGGCACTTGTGTAGGCGTTGCTTTGGAGCTGATTTTGAAAGCCATACCCAATGATGATACAAATGTTGATGCAGAAGATTTAGGGGCACACTTCTGGATCAACCCAAATCCTTAGGCATCACAGATGCTGATCATACTGGGATGAGTCAGGGGCATTCTGATTGTGGAAAAAAGTCACTGTTTGATGGTGGGGAAGAGATTAAAGCTAACTGATTTTGATAGTTTACTCTTTGGGGTTGTCTTCTTTAACCACTCTATATGATTCTTTCTTTAATACCCTGTAAGCACCTACTCTATGGCAACCATGATACTCTGAGATACAGTATAGGACAAAACAGAAAATATTTCTTTTCTTATTATTTTACCATCTTTATAATTTGACTTCATTTGTGCTTGCAGTTGGCATATTATAACTAACTATGGTTCAGTGGTGGAATGATGGCTTTCCATGCAGAATGGAAATGGGTTTGATTTTTGGCCAAAGCACCTCATGTACAGCTACCACCTAGCTGAATAGGTTTCAGTGGGTCTCCCAGATTAAGAAGGGCTAGGAAGAAAGGCTGGGTGATACACTTCCAAAAATGAGTCCATGAAATCCCTATGGATCCTGGCAATCTAATCTGCAACTGATATTGGGGATGGTGGAGATACTAGGCTATGTTTCATTCTTCTGTGGGTGGAGTTTTCATGAGTCAGGGAAGGGCTTGATGGCAACTAACAAGAACTGCTTCAGAAATGACTTATTCTCTAAAACGTGATCTTTTCATTTTTGCTTTTCTTAAAAACAGTTTTTAAGCTTAGAAATACATAATCAGGCATGTTAACCATGAAGCTTATAAGGCACTGAAATATCACGGACTTCTTGAGGGCAAATACTGAATCTGTCATGTATCCCCAAGCCTAGCATTCACACATCTGTTTCTTTATTTAAATAATGGATTGTTTGATTGAGTGATTAAAATTAATTAAAACTCATCTATGCTTTATACAGAGTACAGTGGAATCATACTTTAGAACAAAAATTTGGGAGCAGAATTGCCTCTGTGTTTTAATTACGAATTACTAGACCTGTGACCTTAGATCAGCTGTCATACTTCTCTGTGCCTCAGTTTTCTTCTCTGTAAAACAGGAGTAAAATAGTACCTGCATTAAAAATTGTTCTGAAAATTCAATTAGTTGAGATATATATACACAGCCTGGAAGAAATAGTACATCTTAGGAGTCTGAGATAAGTGGTTGCTACTAGTATTATTATTTTTGTGTCCATTTTCTCTTTCATAAAAGGTTGTACATAAGATGCGTAATCAGTAAAAAAGGATGTCATGGATGCTAAAGTAGGTCAAGGATTTCTTCAATAAGATGTGTTGACACGATAGCTGAAACCATGTCCTCAAACGTACATAAGTCATGACAAGGCAATATTTTGATCTGTTACACGTAAGCTGGCTTGGCTACACATAAGCTCATCATGAGGTAGAGTTGACTTGACAGCATCTAATAATAGTATATATACAAACACATACATGGCTTTAAGATATATGTACTCTTGTGAATTTCATTTTTTTAAATAAAGCTATTTAAATCAATATTTTCTTTTAACTCCTTAAATATTTACTACTTTATGTATTTCAGTATACAGATGAGAAAATATGGCAATGGTAATCACATGACATTGCAAAAGTGACTTCATTTTCTAAGTCTTATTTCCTTTTCTGTACAAATATTGACAAACTGCCTCGTCTACGAACATCACCAAGCCATCTTATTTGACAATAGCAGGGGAGTTAAAACAAACATGGTAAATGACTGAATGGAGGTTTTACACATAATTTCTGATTAGGTAGGAACTGAGCACTGCTCTGAGGTTATCATAACTCTAAGCCAAATTATTCTTTCCATTTCAAGGATGAAGACAATGAGGCACTTGAGAGGCATAGACAACCAGTTATCAAAGTTCTGTTTTCTCCAGCAACATCAACAAGTGCCTATACTACCTTTAGAAATGGCCAAACTGCAGGGACCTGAAAACATGGCCAAAGGAAAAAACTGATTATTATGATGGTCTTGATCCAAATTACACTGAGGTGAATTTAATTTTAGTCTCCAACAATCTGATTTCATTTGGCACAGAATTGGTCCTGTCACTTTTGTGCTTTTAACAAACACTAATTACAATTTTCTAGATAGTGACGATAATGGAAAGTTATAATGTTTCTGCATTTTGTTAAATATATTATGAAATTCTCTATGCTTAAGTGTCTGACTCTAATTCTGCAATTGTGAGGAATACATTAGATTTTGTATTTTTACTCCCATCCCACAAAAAATAATAGAACACATTGTTTGGCTCAATATATCTCCAGAGAAATCTGAATTGGAACTCAAATCTAGCTGTTCTAGCTCATTTTTATACCTGAGTCCTTTCTAATTCATACTAATATTCCCAAATCTTTCAACTAGTTACAAGCATTAATAGTTTATGCTTATACTGAGGATATTATGTGCCAGGCACCATTCTGAGAACTTTGTATATATTAACTCATTAACCATGTAATCCTCACAGTGCTTTTAAAAAGCAGTTTTTGTTGTTAAGTTGTTGAGTAAATTCCAACTCATAGTGGGTATACACAGAAGAAAACACTGCCCAGTCCTGTGCCAACCTTGTGATTGTTGTTATGCTTGAGCCTATTGTGTATCTACTGTGCCAATACATCATTAAAGAGATGTAAAATAGACATCGACATTATTCTTATTTTATGGATGAGGAAACAGAAGCACAGAACAGATAAGCATTGTTCCTAAAGTCACAAAGCTCCTAAATGTCAGAGTTCAGACATAAATCCCAACCATCTGGCTCCAGAGGTCATTTGCTTTCCTACCTCTCAAAATGAAAATCATTGTAATCATTAGCTACATTTTAATACTCATTTCACTTAATTTTTTCTTTAGGAAAGTATTTTTAAAGGTTAAATTGAACTAACTTTTAGATAACCAGAAAATTGGATTCCTTGGTTGATAAGCTAACCTTTCTGGAACAGCTGAGATAAATTCAGTTTACTGCTCCTAATTGCATTTTTGCAATCTTAAATCATCTCTCCATTTTCATAAAAGTTTGTCCTAATTTTCTCCTAATCTTTTCTCTGGCTTCATGCCTTCACCTGGTATATATTCTAGAGCTGTGAATGAATTTCAACATTAGCCTACACAAGCTACAATGTAGATAAAAAGGAATTGCAGGTATGTATATGATTAAACCCTGAGAAGACCAGTGTAATAAGTGACTTACCCATTAGAGAAAAGAAAGATGATATACTTAGTGTTCTCTGGGAAGACTTTTTGGGAAAATCCATATTTATGCCAAATATTGAAAAATGACTAGGGTTTAAATTCCAAGAGGGTGAGAAAAGGTGCTAGGTAGAGCGGATGGATTGAAGAGTTGCAGAGTATTCCTCTTGCTCATTTGTATGACTACTCGGTTGCAGATATTTAAGTCCCCTGGGTTGAATAGGAGTGTACATTAAGGGTGGGATCCCACAGTAAATTTCCTTGGACACCTTTGCAATATTTTCTTTTTTTATGCCCCAAAGTTTGATATATTTAACCTTGATGAACAGGGAGTAGCCTAGCTAAAAAGTGCTTTTGTCTGTAAGAAAACAAGTCATGTGGGAAAGATGAGTGTTTTAGAATACCAGGGCTTTGGTTAAGAGTCTACGTTTTGTAATAAGTGGTGAAATGTTGGATGGAGGACTTTAATCTCTTCATCTGTGGTTAAAATTAGGTAAACTTCAAGCTTTAGCTCTAATTATCTATGTGCCTTTCGTTACTATTCAGAACTGTGTGGGATTTTGGTGGGTGATCCAGTGAAAACATGGAATCTCCACAAGTCAAGAGTAATACAATCTACTACTAGACAAGCAAGGACTGACTTACTGAACAGAAGATGAACTGAAGAGAGATAAAAAAGGTACTAATAGCTTTTTGGGATCAAGATACCATATAGTAATTTGTTATATTTCAGATGTGGAGATTTATCCTTTTATTTTTGGTGCACAAAAAGGCTCAAAGGAATAAAAGAAAACAAAATAAAGCCAATCAATTCATAAACAAGTAAATGAAAACCACATTTTGTTCCAGAGGTGGAGTCAAGGTGGTGGACTAAATGCACATCTCCCTAAATCCCTTTGGAAACTAGGACCTTAAATGATAATTAAATGGAGCCTTCTGGACACTTAGTGAGCCCTGGGATGTGGCATAGGGCTGTTAATCTGGGCTTCATAGCACTGAATGCAAAACCTTCCCTCTTTCACTGACCCCACTCTTGATGAGCACAGGCTTGTACAGACTGAAGGTAATTTACCATTTGATTATTTTTTTTGCTCTGTCTTGGCTGGCAGGCAGAACTGGGACTTCACTAGCTGCTGGTCTTGGTGTCAGACACACTGCTGGTGGGATCGGCAAGAGTAATTGCTGTGTTCTCAGAGCCTGGCTTTGGTCTCCATACAACTCAGCTCCTTTGGCCTATCTTTCTGCCTCCGCCATGTGGTAGCTGTACAGATGTGCTTGTGGGGGAAACCATCTTGATCCACTGGGAAATGGAGAAGGCCAGGCAAAGACCCCCAGCGGCCTTGTTTCCCAGGCTGGGAGGTGGCACCTTGCTGGGGGTTTCCAGAAGTGAGGTTCTGTGTTTTGAACAGTGTTGCCTGGGGCTGGGCCCAGCAGCAGAGGCTGTGGACTCTGGGCATTTCAGCACTCTCAGCCTCTCTATCTGCCAGGAGCCTGGTCTCAGCCAACTGGCTAGCTTATGTGGGACATCATCTTGTTTTGCTGGGAGGTGGAGTCATCCATAAAGATGCCTAAGCTGGACCTAATTCCTGGGCTGGGAGGCAGTTCCTACCCAGAAGAGAATGCTTTTCCAGAAGAAAAACAGAATTCTACACAGTATCACTTACAGCTGAGGCCTTACAGCAGAGGCCAGCAGGTCAGTAGCCTTTCTGTATTTTGAGCCAGTTTATAACACCTAGAGTTCAATAGAGAGGTGCTTACGTTGCCAGCTGGGAAAAGGGACATATACACCTGAAAACCTGACTGACTTTAGAAGTTGTCAAATACTTTTTACTTCTCATTTTAAGATGGTCTAGAGAAACAACTGTGGTCCATCTTCACAGCATCTCTCCCAGCCTCTGTTGACCCACATGAAGCCCCAAAAGCAACAAACTTTGGAGAAGACAGTAACCTGGAAATCACCCATGGCATCAGAAGGCACCCAAAAGAAACCACTTCAGAGCTTCCCAGAAGAAGCAGCTTTGCTGAAACTATCAGAAGGTGAACACAAAAAGATTATATATAGAGCCCTCCTAGACCTTATACAAAATGCAGCACAGCAAAATGAAAAATTAAGCAAGCTGTTTGAGCTGATGGAACATCAGTGCTTGGAAATCCAACAGATCAAGAACAAAATCAAAGACAGAAACTTCAATTCAAAGACAAGAAAAACAGAATGGAACAAATGGAAAAGAGAATTTCTGATTTGGAAGACAGAGCCACTGACTCCAGCATCTATGAGGGGAAATCAGAAAAAAGAAACAAGAAAAATGAAGAAGCATGTGGGACTCTATTAAGAAGAACAACCCATGATTAATTGGAGTTCTTGAACAGGGTGAGACACCTGAGAACACAGAGAGTATTATTGCTGAGCTGCTGACAGAAAACTTCCTACATTTTTTTTCCAGGTCCCAGAGCAAAGAAATTTCAGAATTTGAGTTGACTGCTGGTTGTCTCTGATGGTATCACCTGTTTTTAAGATTCTTAAAGAATCCTCTAGTGCAGGACATAGATACCTCCAGCTGGAGATTTCCTGTGACCAATTGTGTTCCTCAACTTGAAGCAGTTCTGAAGAACTGAATGCCTTAATAATTTTTATTCAACAAGAGCAAGGTACATTTCTTGAAAGGTAAAAATATATGAATTTTGCTGTTTCACTAGAGTGATCTTCTTCCTTCTAAACCCCACTATCAAGTCTACTAAGTCTATAGGTGATGATCCAATTCCCTTAATGTTGCAGTCATACATTGTTCCATGGACAAGAAAACTGTGAAACAACATGTTCAGTTCAACAGTTCTGCATTCTGAGTACACACTGAAGTGGTTAGCTCTTTGCTAGACACTGTAGATAAGAGACGGAAGAATAAAATCTGTCTTTATAGGATATAAGACCTACCTATGGCAAGTTAACCAAAATCAGCTGCCATCAAGGCAGTTCTGATTCACGGTAACTCCATGTGTTACTGAATAACTGTCTTCCATAGGGTTTTCATGCTAACTTTTTTGGAGTAACTCATCAGGCCTTGCTCCTGAAGTACCTGCGGGTAGACTCAAACCATAGACTTTCTGATTTGCAGTGGACTGTGTTAATCATTTAAGGGGTTCCTATGGTAAGTTAATTAGCACTAATTGCCCACTGAAGAAGCCCTAGTGTTATACTGGCTAAGCACTCTGCTGTTAACTGAAAGATAGACAGTTCATATGTACCACTTTCTCTATTAGAGAAAGACATGGCAGTTTACTCTCATAAAGATTTACAGCCTTGGAAACCCAAAGAGGTAGTTCTACTTTGTCCTATAGGGTTTGTATGAATTGGAAAGACAATGAGTTAAATCACTGACACAGAAACTTTAAGGATGACAGTGGGTTAGAAAAGAAGAAATTAGACAGTGAGAAATATTGCCA
The DNA here is from genome assembly GCA_028571685.1 of Heterohyrax brucei. Taxonomy (NCBI): domain Eukaryota; kingdom Metazoa; phylum Chordata; class Mammalia; order Hyracoidea; family Procaviidae; genus Heterohyrax; species Heterohyrax brucei. Next base: position 48,593,936 of record CM053152.1, read on the forward strand.
GGGGATATTTAAGCTGAACTTGATGTGGAAACTATGGATAAAGAATTGGGATGGTGTCTTATGTGGGGAAAGTCAGCAAATTAAGATGTGGAGACAAGATCTTTATGAAACATTTCTATGAAAATGTATATTTTTTCACAGCTTAGTATACATAAACTTCATAAATTCTTTGACACTGTTTTGAATGACTTTGTAACACTACTATAAACTACTTTTTAATAGTATTTATTGATGTCTAAGTACTCTGATCACCCCAGCTTACTCTAGAGTTCCCAGAGCTTCCTGTCATTACCTTCTTAATATTGCTAATATCAAGTGGGATGCCCTTCATATGGTAGATAGAACATAAAAATTTTGAAAAAAGGATGATAGTGATGAAGATAAGAAGTTAACCTTAGTGAGTAATCTGTGTTTGCATGAGAAAGAAAGGATAATCTTTCAAATCTGTTCCCAGGAAATACTGGCTCAAGTTATTCCTGTGAGTTCAGAACAATTAATAGTAAGAAATAGAAATAATTTAAGGAAGACAGGGAAACATGGAATTTCTAGTTGAAGTCTCATCTACTAAGCATAAATTGAGCACTAACTTTAAAATCACAAAGCCAGGAGGCGAGAAGATATCATGGCTGACTGACTAGACTCATTTTCCCATCCATCTGTCAACTAAAGCACACAAAAAAATATTAACCAAACTTAAAAGAATTCCCTTGCAGTCTTGGTCACCAGTGGGAAAACAGTGGCTTGAGCTAGCCAACAAAGAAGACAGTGAGAGTACAGATAGGTCCAGTCAGCACTCCCCATGAGAACTCCTGCACACCAGCATCTCAAACAAAGCCAGCACTGGGAACACAGATGAGCCCATCAGGAAAGCCTTTCTTCACACTGTAGAAACCAAGCTTTAGACAGACACACCAACAGCGTCTGAATGTCAAAGATAAGTACAGGTGCTCACTGGTGGGTCAAAAATTTTTTGTTTGGGGCACAAAATCTCTCTACCAGGTGCCCCTTTCTTCCCTTCTTGTCTGCATCATGCTGGGCACCAGACCTGAAGTGACAGACAGCAGAAGCAAAGGATTCTGTGGGCAGCAGCAGGCAGTTTCTCTAGGCTCAGATCTGCAGAATGTTCACCTTCCTGGGTCTGGGAAAGAAGCACTTACCTTTCACAACTTGCACAATTGGCTACCTCTGCCTACACTAACCATGGCTCCCCCACAGACACTGTACACATGGGGCCGTCTGACTGGGTGCCTGGGCTGAACACACATGATAAAATTAAACTAACAGGTGGGAACCTGTGCCTAGCTACAGGACTAAACACACGGTGATAGGGTTTCAAAATTTCTGCAGCTCCTCTTAACAAAACAGCATCACAACTACTCTACTTTGACACACAGAAAACTAAAAATACATGAAGCCATACATATTTAGTTCAGATCCCAATACTTGACATTAAAACAATCTCCTAAAAGTTTGGAGGCAACAATCTATTTCAAATCATTTAAAGAAGCAGACCACCACAGCTTCAGAAAAATCCAAACACAAAGAATCAAAACATTTTCCAGGTAAAGAAGAATTCGTGCAACTATCAGAGGTAGTATACAGAAACTTTGTGTTCCAAGCTCTCATAGACATTAGGAAGGAAATTAGGCAAACCACAACAGGGCACACAGAAAAATTAAAGAGGCTGCACTGAATCCTTGAGCAAAAATATGTGAAATTCAGCTGATTGACAAAATTGCCAGTTTAGGAAACCCAGTAGAAATCCAAAGGAGTAGAATTGAGATAATAGAAAGCAGAATTAGTGAAACTGAAGATCAAATAACTGACATTAATAACTGGAGGAAAAATCAGATGAAAGATTTAAAAATAGTGAAGATTCTCTAAGAGTCATGTGTGTCTTTATCAAGAGGAATAATTTATTGCTGACTGGAGTTTCAGAACAGAGAGGAATGCAGAAAACAGAATTGTTGAGAATATCTTGACAGAAAATTTTCCTGATACTATGAAATATGAGAAAACTTCTACACCATATGCTTGTAGAATGCCAGACAAGTTTCACCCCAAAAGAAAGATACCAAGACATAGTATCATCAACTTTAACTCAATTAAGGAGAAGAACAAAGATCTAAGTGCTTCAAGACATACACAAACATAACATACAATGGTCAGACTCTAAGGATTAACTCTGATTAATCAACCAAAACAATCGGCACAGAGGCAATGGGATGAAATATACAAAGCTCTGAAGGAAAAAGAAAACTGCCAACCAAAATTATGTATCAGGCAAAACTGTCTCTCAAATATGATGACAAGATCAGGACATTCTCAGATACACAGAAGTTTAGAGAATTTGCTAAAACCAAGCCATGGTTACAAGAAATTCTGAAGGAAGTTCTTTGACCAGAAAAATCAATAACATTCGACAAAAACTCACAAATACATGGCAAGGCAGAAAACCCACATTTCAGTACAACCAGGGAATCCTCAAAAATTAACCAAAGTTTAAATATTATAAAGAGGGAAACAGACATCTCAGTAAGTGAATGATGACAGCATTACATTTTAAGAGGAATAAATTAATGTATTCATATCTCTTTGAGATGGAGAGTAATTTAGGGAGATGCAATAATACTAAAGACTGGTTTAAACTTAGAACACTGGGGTAAACATAAGCGTAGCTGCAAAGTGAACTAACAAACTTACACATCAAAATCAAGAAGTCTCATCAGATATAAAACTACCAGTGAAAATGATGAAAAGGAAACCCACAAAGAATGACAACCCAACATACGCAATTCAGTGAAACAAAGAATATCTTAACAACTGACCACAAAAGGTATCAAAGTGACAGCACTAAATTCATACTTGCCAATAATTAATTGAATGTAAATAGTTTAAATGTACCAGTAAAGAGACAAAGATTAACAGAATGACTGAATAACCATGATCTGTCCATATGCTGCTTACAGGAGACTCACAATAGACTTAAAGATACAAACTGAAACTTAAGGAATGGAAAAATATATATCAAGGATCAGGTGTGGCAATATTAATTTTAGATATAATAGACTTTAAAGTAAAATGCACCACAGTGGACAAGGAAGGTCACTGTATACTACTTATAGTATCAACACATCAGGAGGACACAAATGTATTAAATATTTATGCACCCAATGACAGAGCTGCTAAATACATCAAACTAACTCTAACATTATTGAAAAATGAGATATATAGCTCCACAGTAATAGTAGGAGATTTAAATACAACACATAAGAAAGATGTAAATGTTACAATTGACCAAATCAACTTCATAGATACATAAAGAACACCCCACCCATCAACAAACAAGTAAACTTTTTTACCTAATGTACACAGAACGTTTTCCAGAATGACCCCATATTAGGCCATAAAGCAAGTCTCAACAAAATCCAAAACACTGAAATATTGCAAAGTGTTTTTCAGATCATAAAGCCATAAAAGTCAAAATTAACAGTAGTAAAACCAAGGGCCCCAAATCAAACACTTTGAAAATGACCAACACCATATTCAAATACTTTTGGGTTGCAGAAGAAATCAAAGATGACAGAAAGAAATTCATAGAATCAAATGAGAATGACAACACAACTTACCTGAACCTATGGGACACAGAAAAAACAGTGCTTAGAGGTCAGTTTATTTCAGTAAGTGTACACATCCAAAAAGAAGAAAGGACCCTAATTAAAGGATTAACCCATCAACTCAAACAACTAGAAAGAGAACAATAAAGGTGCCCCTCAAACACCAGAAGAGCTAATAAACAACAGATCAGAACTAAATTAATTAAAGACTAGAAAAACAACTGAGTTAACAAGACCAAAAGCTGATATCTTGAGAAGATCAACAAAATCAACAAACCACTGGCCAAGCTGACAAAAGAAAACCAGGAGAGCAAACAAATAACTCAGATAGGAAATGAGATGGGTGATATCACAACTGACCCAACTGAAATTAAAACAGTTATTTCAGAATACCATGAAACATTATACTCTAATAAATTTGAAAACCTAGAGGTTTTCTCGATAGTATACAGAGTACTTCAAAACCTCAACAAGAAAAAAACAAATAATCCAATCAAAATAAGCAAAAGACATGAACAAGCACTTAGATAAAAAAGATATCCAGGCAGCTAACAGATACATGAGAAAATGCTCATGATCATTAGTCATCAGAGAAATCCAAGTGGAAAGTACAATGAGATACCATCTTACCCCAGTGAGGCTGGCATTAATACAAAAAAAAACAAAACTACAAATGTTGGAGAGACTGTGGAGAGACTGGAACCTTTCTAAACTGCCAGTAGGAATGCAAAATTGTGCAGCTACTCTGGCAAACAGTTTGACAATTTCTTAAAAAGCTAGTTATAGAAATACCATATGATCCAGCAATCCCACTGTTTGGAATATATTCTAGAAAAATAGAGGCTGTCATATGAACAGATACATGCATACCAGTGTTCATTGCAGCATTGATTGCAGCAAAGATAGAACCAGTCTAAATGTTCTTCAGCAGAGGAACGGATAAACAAACTATGGTATATTCACACAAAGCAATATTCCACAATGAAAAGAACAATGACAATCTTTGGAAACATGTGACAGTATGGAGGCATCTGGAAGACATTATGCTAGTGAAATCAGTTAATCACAAAAGGACAAATATTACATGAAATCATTATTATGAGGCCTCAGAAAATGGACTAAGCACAGAAGAAAATAATCTTCGTTGCTTACCATGGAGGGAAGGGAGGGACATGGATATTCAGAGATTAGGCATTAGATAGGAACTGGGTTAAGTGAAGGAAGTGATAGCACACACTATAAGGGAAATCAACGCTCCTGGACTATATCAAGTGCTAAAAGGTTTCCTATATACAATCTAACACTTTAAAGGTCAGAGTAGCAGGGTTGGGAGTCTGGGGACTGTGCTTAAGGGTGACATGTAGGTCAACTGGCATAACTGACCTTTACCTTCTTAAGAAAACAATCTACATCTCAATGCAGTAAGTAGCGTCTATGGTAATAAAAGCTAGCAAGCTGCCATCTAAGCAGCATCAATTGGTCTCAACCCAACTGGAACAGGAGAGTATGAAGCTCATCAGAGACAGGAGGAAAATGTGAGCTCAGGAGACAGATGAGACCAAATGATTCAGAATCTACACCTGCATGAGACCAAAAGAACTAAATTGTGCCCGACCACCTGCAATGTCTGCCTTGAGAAACAATACAGTGTCAGACTCCCTGACATAGAGGGAGAAAAATCAGGATGCAGATCTAGAATTCTCCTAAAAGACTAGACTTGATGGTCCAACAATCTAGAGGTTCCCTGCTGGCATGGCCCCTGGTCTCACTCCTATGCCAGAGCTGAAACTAGCACCAAAGACAACTGTTTATATAAAATTGGACTGGCTGTAAGCCATGAGGCTGTTGCAACTGGTCTCCTACAGTAATGAAATGGGAGGCTGGAAAAGAGGGGAAAGGATTAGGTAGGATGAATATGGGAAAAATGGTGTGGAAGGCAGGTAAGTGTTGTCACAGGATAGGATACTAGATGGAGTTGCATAGGAATCTCTGTATGGGCTTGACTACTGGAAAATTGACTTCATTTGTAAACTTTCACTTAACCACAATAAAACATTAATAATAATAATAACTGTAAGGAGGGGAAGAAGCAAAAGCAGTACTTCTATTTTATATGACTTTTCTCTTCAAAAATGTTATCTGCAAAATACAGAATAATAAAGTATGTTATTTATTGATTTTAAAAAGCACATAAGCAGATTAGACTCTAGCTATATATAACTGCTGACATGGAAACACTGATGAAACATGGTTGTACACACAGGAGGGAAGGGGCAACCCATTACTGAAAACCTCCTCTGAGGCTCTCCAGAAAATCAACATTTTTTAATATCATGCAGATTCAAAAGAAGAAATTTCTTGGAATTAGTAGGACCTGATTGTCCAGGTCTGGTTCATGTCCCAGTCCTAGCATTTCTGAGCCAAGTGACCTTCTTCATGTAATACAAGCTTTCTTAGATAATAAAACACAATTTCTAATTAAAAACACAACCATTTTCCCAGCAGTGTCAGTGTGAGCATCAAGTGAGATAACATTTATATAGTTTATCTACAGATAGTTCCCGATTTATGAGGGGACTTGCTTCCAATGGCTACTCTATCGCAAATCAGTTCTGATGTAAGTTGAATATCTCAGTTTTTTTTGTGTGTGTTACAGTTACTCATTATTATTACCTCTTATTATCAGTATCATTATAACTAAACTCTGGGGGTTGGAAACACTACATCTGAGAATGGTAACATCAGCAAATTGTGCAATGCAAACTGTATGTAGAGCATGTTACTACAGATAAGATATACACACACGTAAGGCCATTGTTAAGTGTGGTTTGTCATAACTTGAATGCATCGTAAGTCAGGGACTAGCTGTATATGTATCTATATCTACAATATATCTTTTATCCCACAGTGAGGTATGCTGCTTCTAACAATTGAAAGCAAGACATTAAATTAATGGTTCTCAACTTTAGCGTGTGTAACAGTTATCTGGTGAGATGGTTAGAAATATGGTTACACAGGCTTCCCCACTGGAGCTTATAGTAATGAGTGTTTGGAACAGAGTGCAAGAAACCTGAAATTATATCCAACGCTAAATTGTTTCCTAAAGTGATTATCCTTTGACTACTCTGAAAAAACAGATATCCATGTTATTAGAAGTTATTTATAGCGGTAAAATAAAGGATTGACTGTGCAACAATGGAATCAATGTTATTACAAGTCTCTTTCCTAGTAAAAATCTTGGAGACATAGTGGGTTGAGTACTCCATCTGCTATCCAAAAGGTTGGCAGTTCAAATCCTCCAGGAAACTCCATAGGGCAGTTCTACTCTGACCTCTAGGGTCACTATAAGTCAAACCCAACTCAGTGGTGGTGGGTTTGGTTTTTGGTTTTTCCTAGTAAATGAAGAAATGAAAAAACTCTGAGTTTTCACTGTAAATCTACAGTGAAGAGTCATTGTATTCTCTAGCTAGCTCTGGAATATATTGTGAAGAACTGCAGTTTCCATATGTAGTGAGTTGAGTACTGTCCCCTCAAAATTTCTGTCTATTTAGAACTTTAGAATGTGACCTTATTTGTAAACAGGGTCTTTGAAGGTTAGAGGTCAAGATGACATCACACTGGATCCATATGGGACCTAAATCCAATGACTAATGTCCTTATAGGAAGAGAGGACATATGCAAAGAGAGGAGGGTATACAAAGACAGAGGCAGAGATCTGAGGCACACCCATACAAGCCAAAGAAAGACAAGACTCACCAGAAGCTGGAAGAAGCAAGGAAAGATCTCCTAGTAAGACTTTTAGAGGGAATGTGGCCCTTTGGGCACCTAGACTTGATGCTTCTGGCCTCCCAAACTGTGACAGAATAAATTTCTGTTGTTTAAAGACACCTAGCTTATGGCAGTTTGTTAGGTAGCTCTGGAAAATGACTCCACTAGCAGTGTGTAGGGGAGAGGAATGAGGTCCACTGTAAGTCAAGAATTCAAGTTCCACTTCTTCCATAAAGCTTCTCTGGGTGGCTTTAGCTGATATTTCTTCATCTGTCTGATTTAGTTACCTAGTGCTACTATAACAGAAGTATCACAAGTAGTTGGATTCAACAAATAGCAATTTATTCTCTCACAATTTAGGAGGTTAGAAATCTGAACACAGGGTACCAGCAGCAAGGATAGGTTTTTCTTCTCTGTCATTTGTGAAGAAAGTTCATCATTAAGGTCATCAATCTTCCCCTGTTCTAGAAACTTCTCTGCACAAGACCCCATATCCAAAAGATGTGCTCTGGGCTCCTGTCTCTTCTTCGTTGGTGGTAACGAGGTTCCCCACCTCTCTGTTCGCATCTGTCTTTTATATCTCAGTTTGAAAATACAGTCTAATCCTGTAGATTATGTCCTGCTTCATTAACATAATTGCCTCTAATCCTGACTCATTAACATCATAGAGGTTAAGATTTATAACATATACGATAATTACATCAGGTCACAAAACGGAGGCCAACTGCAAAATACTGGGAATCACGGTCTAACCAGTCTGACACACATATGTTGGGGGAATACAATTCAACCACAACTTCACATGTATGAACTTTAGTTCCATGTACAAAACAATCTAGAATTTTACAATGCATTTTTTTTCAGTCTACACAATCACCAGAATTTTATCCCCAACAATGCTGCCAAACCAGGCCAAAACTTCTTTTTTAATATTAGAAAGCAAGTAAGTAAATTTTAGGCTACTAGAATTACAGATCTTTTATAGCGATATGAAATAACACCAAATTTCAAAGCAATATTGTGATACTTTTGAATTTGTTCTGGGCATGGGCAATAGAAACAGCAAATCCATCCCTCATACATATGAGCAATCAAAGCACATCTCTAACTTCTGCGTTATATGGAGGACAGTAGGAGGATAATAATAACAATACAGAAAGCGCACAGGACAATTCTGTGCCCTCTCTGTTTCACAGAGGCCCTAAGTCATCTTAAAGGTGGATCCACATGCCTGATGATTTTCTGAAACATTTCCATGACATGTGGCTGTTTCTGGTGGTCCATTCTTCTCCATCCCATTGATGGTTTGTAGTGGGGTCATTTCAGATATTATAGGTACAGGGAATAAAGGAAGTTGGCAGTTTAATTCATTACGGTAATTCATGTCTTCAATTTTTCTTTTAGCATGAGAACTGTGGCTCTGCCACTGGTACATACGGTATTTATAAATGCTATTACTGTAGTGTCTGTTTTCAGGAATGGGATCAAACAAAACAAGAAAAATAACATTAAGTCAACCAAAAACAGTTGGTGAGTCTCTGCAGTCAGCTGTTTTATGCAGCTGGAGCTTTGTTACTCTCATTCCATAGATGGATGGAGTCTGAAAGTCACAGAGTTCTAGAGCATAGAGAACTTCAGTTCTCACTTGCTTCAGCTCCGTCCTTTCAGGTAGGCTAATATCAGTCCAAAGGGGATATCCTAGGGTCCCAGTCTTGTAAATATGGCAAACTCTTTAGAAAGAGCTGAATATTCCTTCAGCCACCAACAGTACATTTTACATTCAACATGTTTATGGAACTGAGTTGTCATTGAAGGAGATTAACAGAATTTTACCGTACATCATGGTCCTGACTTTCATAATATCTGGAATTAAGTGTCAGAATTGGGTTGGAATAGAGAGTATACTCTCCTAGGCTGAAAACAAGCAGACTATAAAATGAGTTGCTCCTAGAATAATTAGTAAAGTCATTTCATTTCATATATTAAAAGTACTGTAGATACAGACCGGGAGAAGGAGGCAAAGAGCCAACAAGTGAGAGCTCTTTTCCAGTCTCATTTAAGGTTCAGTATAAACTCTAACCCCTCCAGCTTTCCAATGATGAGCAGGCCTCACTGGTTTTTAACCAGAAGCATCTACTTAGAAACAACCCAACTCAACTCCAGCTGAGTTTTAAGCCCCATAGAGAGTATAAGAACCACTGTTGCAGGGAAAGGTTGTGAAAGGAGTAGGAGAAGTCGGGGGGAGAGCAGGTGCTGATGAGATCTGGGGAAAATCACACTCTTCATCTCCATCAATCTGACTGCCTTAAACATCCGGTCATCTTAAAGGTGGAAAACTTCAGAGGAAGCCTTGAAGTATGTTTAATCAAATGTCAACATGCAGCTAATGCTTCACAAAGTGTATTTTGCAGATAAACAGAAAACTTTTGATGCTACCAAGAACGACCATGAAAAGTGCATTCAAGGCTTAACGCATAGACAGATAAATAAATAAATAAATAGCAAAGAAATAGATAAATAAATAAATAGTAACTCTATGAATAAGGTATACTGACTTTTATTAAGCAGATAGGCTGAAATTTAAACAGTTTGAAAGTTATCGTTTGAAAAATAAACATGCATCCCTAACAGTTCAATACTTTAGAATGAGGGTGCAATTTATGTGGCTACCTATGAACATGCTTCTTGGGATTATGGTAAATAACTCAAAATCAGAACTCTATCATTAATTTCAATAGCAAGTAGCTGTGGCTTTTTTTTTTATTTTTTTTTTGGTTCACTGAGTGTTCTGCTACACATTCAGGAATCATTTAATGAAGTCAGAATAATTTGATGTGACAGAAGATGGGGGTAACAAGGACAGAATTCTATTGACATCATCTTCAGTCTCACAAAATTATAAAGAAATAGTCTACTATGACAGTAAGAAAATGTTGACCAAATAGAAGGAAGTGGTTGCAGGGAATGAGAACTTTCCTTTGGCATATGCCATGGGAATGTGTTTTAAATAATAATAGAACAACTTCTGCAATCAGTTAAGTACAATTCTGCCTACAGACAAGGTAAAGAGCTAGCTGGACATTCAAGGTACTATGAGGTTGTGAGCTGGAAAGAGTGAAAACGTATGACCTTCATAAAAGCTCCTGTTCTTTTTCCCACTTTTCTTTGGCAATGGTACCCTGGCATTTCTGTACATTTTATCTCCTTCTCAAAGAATCTAGACACAGGTACTAGAAGAGACCTATTGCTCCCTTCCTCTGCTGCCTGGAAGCCTTGCTAAAGTACTTCTAGGTAATTCACCTGTTGTGTCCAGTCAAATTTCAAGTAAACTAACAACTCGAACCATCCTTTATCCACAGTGGTGCAATGGTCAGCAGCTCATTTGTTAACCAAGAGGTTAGAAATCAGAACTCACCTGACGCTCCTTGGAAAGCCTATGAGGCAATTCTACTTTGTCCTACAGGGTTGAAATGAGTCAGAATGGACTCAACTGCAATGGGTTTGGTTTTGGTCAGTGCCTTCAGTGAGCCCTTTTGCAATTTTGGAGATCTTCTATGTAGGACACAGTCTTCAAAACAAGCCCATTTTCAGAAGAAAACTACCTGTTTGTCTCACTAGTCTCCTCTGAATCGCCGACTAACATCTTACTCTGTTTTCCGTTGCAGCCCTCAAAAGAACCTAGGCATGTGACGGCTTAGAGATTTTTCAACGATTCAGTTTAGGTGACTTGTTTGTCATTATTTCTCTGAGGCACTTGGGTTCCCAGCACATAATGCTTGCCACACAGTAGCTGTGGGCTACAACCACGCTGGTTTATGGGATCAAGAGGTGCTCTGGTAAATAATGGTTAAGAGCTAGGATTTTTAACCTAAAGATCCACACTTTGAATCTACCAGTCACTCCATGAACTCCTCTATGACAGTTCTCCTCTGTTCTACAGGGTTGCTAACAGTCAGAATCTACTCTAAAGCAAGAGACTTAGTTTTGGAAGGGGAGGAAGAGGAGCCCTGGCAGTGCAGTGGTTAACATGCTCAGCTGCTAACCAAAAGGTCAGCAGTTTGAACTCACTAGTCATTCGCTCTGTAGGAGAAAAATGTGGCTGTCTGCTTCCGTATAGAAGACAGCCTTGGAAACTCCATTGGGCTGTTCTATTCTACTTTGTTATACAGGGTCAGTATGAATTGGAATCAAATCTACGAAAAGGACTTTTTAAAATTTAATTTGTTTACTGTTTTAAAGGTGAAATGTGTTCCACTCAGTATCTACTGATTTCTTAGTTTTTAAGCAGATGATGATAGTGGACTGTTAGTCCTCACCCACAGCGACTGTAGCTGTTAGTAAAAACTTGTGTCTCTTTAAATAAATATTTTTGTTATAAATAAGACCAAAAAAAATAAAATAAAATAAAATACAATCAGACCTATTAATTTCTTTGTGTTCAAATAAACCTTGAGTACTATTGCAGGCTGTGTCCATGTGCATCTGTGTGAGTATAGTTATAGCTATATATAGTTATATATTTTGTTTCTTACTAAGGGGATGGTTGAATAGAACTATGTGGTTTAAAGGATGAGCCTGACTGATTACTGTAATTCATACGGCCTTAATTAGCTGCACAAACCATTAGCTACAATTAGACTATTATAAAACACTTGATGCGCTATGTCAACCATGGGGCCTCATTTATTCTTGTGGCAGGGATCAGGAGGGGGGAGGGCCGGCACACTATACTGCTAAGCATGCTAATAAAGAATGAATTTTGATTTAAGATGTTGCCGATAGTGCCTCAAAATTAATCTCAATAGCTGTCTAATTTGTGTCGGTGGATGGTATATTTATTGTAAAATGACACCAAAGCTAAATGAGTTACCTGAAGCAGGAGTGTTAGTGTCAGAGCCTCGAGATTCAACTCCATATGCTGGCAGAGAGCAAGACACTCGTGAGGAGTGTTCCCAGTGGATCGCTCGGCCTCATCTGTCCCTGAAAGCTGAGCAACCTGACTTCCACTTTTTGATCCTTGAATAATAATAATAAGAGAAAGGGGGTAACATAGACGTACTCTCTGAGACTGAAAGAGTCAAAGAGGAGAGAGGTGAGAAACAGAGATGAGAAAGAGAACAGAGTGACAGTGAAAACAATGCAGAGGAAACAAAAAGAATCTACAGAGAAGTGATGTACAATATGCATTTCTCAGGGCAAAGCTTAACTCTAGATAATTATGGAAATGAAGAAGACAGCAGAACCCAAAGTGTCCTTCAGGAGGTTTTCCATTAAAGAGGAAGAAATGAAGGCATCCTGGTAGTGGGTAACAGACTCCCCAGAGGCAGAAGTAGAGGAGAAATTCTCTTCTTCTACCCTAAGACCACTCACTGTTAATATTTCAAATTTACACAGCAGTTTGAAGCTTTGAACCTCATTCATGTTAATTAGAGCTTTCCAGCAAGTATGGGTACCCACAGCAATAGGAAAAGGAATTTTGATTCCAGGGGAAAAGTGACGTATCCAAGTGCACATGGCCAGTGATGCACATGGCCAGTGATGCAGAAGCAAAACTAGGATTCAGGTTTCCTAAGCCAGCACTCTTTTCAGAATATAATGCTACTCTCGGAGTACTTCCCAAATTTGACAGATTTTTAGAATTAATTATTTTTTTTAAGGAAAAACAAAATTCTTGGCTTTTCCATGAAATTCTGGATTAGAAACTCAAAGTGTTAGTGAAGCTCTGAGCTCTCTTTAGTTTCAAAAAAATCTTCCCAGATAACTCTGATGATCAACTGGGTTCAGAAATGGAAATCACTGCAGAGACTATGGTTCCGAAACTTGGAAGTGTGTCAGATAGAATTTATGTTGAAAAAAATAGATAGCTGGACCCCAGTGTTGTTTTTCTGTTTTGAAAGTTTCTGGGATCTGAAAATCTGCATTTCTAACAAGTTTCCAGGATAATGCTCAAGCTGCTAGTCACTTTGAGAAGCACTGGCTGAAACCAATGTTTCTGAATACAAACCTCACATTAGAGTTATCCAGGGCTCTTCTAGAAAGTTGATGCCTAGGTTGTGCCTCTACCCAATTAAGTAAAAACTCTAAAGTGAAACTCAAGTATTTGGGGATTTTATTATCATAAAATCTCCAGGTGATTCTAATGTGCATCCAGGGTTGAGAACTGACTTTGTGCAAGGCTATCTTTAGTTAACTCAATTCAGTTAGCATTTATTATGGGCAATACATACATTGATATCTTCTGGCCCTAGGGTCGCCATGAGTTGGATCTGATTCGATGGCACTTGGCTTGGCTACCTGAAGACACATTATACATTGTATACACATTATACAATACATACATATATATATATATATATATATATATATTGCTACTTAGGTCACATTACAGGAATTTTTAGTTCTTGCTGATTTATCGGTATGCTTTTCTTTTGACAAAAAACTATAGAGCTCAAAATGCTAGTCCTCAACTTCTAAATTGTCCATTTAGGACAAAATAATTATTTATCTTTCCCTCATGCTTTGGTTAATAGACCACTAGCACCAGTATGTCCCTTGGCAGTTCCAACATGCAGACTCAGAGTCATGTCTCAATCCATCCAAATGATAATCTGTGTGATGTGTCCAAAGACTTTGCATCTTAAGAAGTTCTCTGGACCATGAGAACTTGAACTACATCACTGGTTTAAAAGTCAAAGACTGCCTTTTAATGAACTTAGTTTCTGAAAATGTTTTCTTTTGTAATTTAAAGATGCTGTTTGATTGAGTTCATCTTTAATATTCCTTGTCTATTTCTGGAAATATGTATCCCAAAGAGGCTGTCTTTGTCAGTAGTTCATTGTGAATAATGCAAGCTGATACTACTTGTTACCATGTGGTTAAGTGTTATGTCTGCTAATCAAAAGTCTGGTGGTTCAGATATGCCAAGTGCTCCTTGGAAACTATGGGCCTGTTCCACTCTGACCTCTAATGCCACTACGGGTTGGAATTGACTTGACAGCAGAAGCTCCTTGGCTTTCTTTTTGTAGGTAACAGAGCACTGGTTAGGATTCACCAGCTGCTGTGACAAGTAGAGCTCCTTATATATGTCTATATAATGTCTCTCTCTATATAATGTATACGTATATATGTGTATACAACTAATTAATCACAATAAAGGCTGTTTATCACTATTATAGAACAGTTTAAGGAGATATTGCTAGTCAGCTTAAAGTTCTTCCCATGTGATATTTCAGCAACTAAGTCTCCTTACAAATTGTGATATTCCCATCCCCCTAGGGTTTCTTTATGTTGCTTTGTCATAGTGGTGGCTTGAGTGTCACTGTGATGCTGAAAGCTATGCCACCAGCATTTCAAGTATCAACAGGCTTACCCATGGTAGAAAGTTTTCAAGAAAACTTCCAAACTATGACAGACTAGGAAAAAGGACCTGGAGATCTAATCTTAAAAAAAAAATGATAATAATAATGTTCAGTGAAAATTTTATGAGCAGCAGTGGACATTTGCCTGACTTAGTCCAGGAAGAAGTGTCCCTCAGATTGGAAAGTACTCAAAATATGACTGAGAAAGAGTTGCCTCCTTAAAATAGAGTCAATCTTAGTGATGTGGACGGAGTAAAGTTTTTAGGACCTTCATCTGCTAATGTGCTGTGACTCAAAATTAGAAGAAACAGCTGCAAACATCTGATAGTAATCAGAACATTGAATGTACAGAGTAGGAGATCTGAGAATAAAGTTCACGTACTCATCCTTGAAAAATTGCTACACAACTCTTTGCTGAATATCAGTGTGATGACCTCTGAAGTACTCCCCTTGGGAAGTTATGCACAGACACCTGTGCCTAGTCCACTCTGCAAAGCAATTGAAACTCTTTTTCTGCAATGGCCATCCAAGATGTCATTGTGTTACTTGTGATGTCCTGAATGCCATCAAATGTCTTCCTTTCAATATTTCTTATATCTTTGGGTAAAGAAAAAAGTCATTATGGGAGAGATCAGGTGAGTAGGGAGAGTGTTCCAATACAGTTATTTCTTCACTGGCTAAAAACTCCCTCACAGACAGTGCCTTGTGAGCTGGTGCATTGTTATAGTGCAAGAGCTATGACTTGCTAGTGAAAAGTTTAGGTCATTTTTGTCTAACTTTTTCATGCAGCCTTTTCAGCACTTCCAAATAAGAAACTTGGTTAACTGTTTTCCATTTGGTACAAATTCGTAATGAACAATCCCTCCGATATCAAAAAAAGGTTAGCAACATCACTTTGACTCTTGATTTGGACTAGCATAACCTTCTTGGTGGCGCAGAACTGGCTGATTGCCATTGTGCACTTTGACACTGTTTCAGGGTTGTATTGGCACACTCATGTTTCATCACCTTTGATAACACAGCGCAAAACACATCGCCTTGCCTCTCCAAAATGTATTGGCAAACTTTGACTCTCCTGTACTTTTGTTCATCAGTGAGCTCTTTCGGGAACGTTTGTGCACACACCTTTCTTGTGCCAAGATTTTCAGTTAAGATTTTCATGATTCTTAGCCGATATTTACTTGGTCTGCTATTCTTCTTACAGTTAGCTGATGATTTTGACACACAATTTGACCAATTTTTGAAACACTTTCATAAGTTCTGCTAGTCACTCACCATGCTGACCTCTCGTCATCAGTGACCTTTCTCTTCCCTCAGAAAAACATTTGATCCACTTGTACACTGATGCTTTCTTCATGGCATTATCCCTGCTAACTTGGGCTAACATGACCCTGATTTCACTTCTACTCTTGCCAAACTTAACAAAATTTTAATGTTTGTTCGTTCCTCTAATTCAAGCTGACATTTTTGTGATGGCACACGAAAACATGCAACAGTAACAAATGCCACTCAGCAAGAGACTGTCACATGTAGACGTGAACACTGCTATCAGACATTGATACACTGAGGTTATGAAATCTTCCTGAGGTGTTTGTAGAGTGCTGCCAGTGTAAGCACACAGCGGCAGTTTGTGTAGTTATTGGCAGACTTCACATGAGTCTAGGAAAAGTGGAAATCTTCAAAAATGCAATGGCACACATAAATATATCTTAGGCATTAGTAAGTTGAAATGGACTGAAACAGACCATCAACTGCTCATATGCAAGTTCAAGTTGAAGTCGAAGAAAACAAAAATAATTTCATGAAAGCCAAAGCATGATCTTGAATATATCCCATCTAAATTCAGAGACCATCTCAAGAACAGATCTGACACACTATAGATTGATTTAGAAGAAGATGTAGAATAAACAATACCGCTGATGACAGACGGATCTTGGTCGAAAGCAGACAATACCAAAATGATAGTTACCGGTGTTTCACTGACTATGTAAAGGTGTTAGACTGTGTGGATTATAACCAAGCATCAATAATATTTCAGAGAATGGGAATTCCAGAATGCTTAACTGTACTTTTAAGGAAACTTTGCATAGACCAAGATGCAGGTATTCAAACAGAACAAAGGAGCACTATGAGGTGAAAGTTAGGAAAAGTGTGCATCAGACTTGTATCCTTTCACCATACTTATCTATACGTATGTTGAGTAAATAATACAAGAAACTAGACTATATGAGTAAGAAAGTGGCATCAGGATGGGAGGAAGACAAAAGACACAGCTGATGAATATTGCTTAGTGAAAATGAAAAGGATGTGAAACATTTAGTGATGAACATAAAGTCTATAGCCTGTATTATGGATTATACTTCAACATAAACAAAAATACTCACAGCTGGACCGATAAGTAATATCATGATAAAAGGAGAAAAGACTGAAATTATTAATTATTTCATTTTGCATGGATCCACAGTCAACCACAGGGAAGCAGCAGTCAAGAAATCAATGTATTGCATTATGCAGTTCTGCTGGAAAATATCTCTTTAAAGTGTTACAAAAGCTAAGATGTCGGTTTAAGTGCTAACTTGTACCTGACGCAAACCACAGTATTTTCAACTATCGCACATGCATGAGAAAGTTGGGCAGTGTATAAAGAAGACCGAAGAAGAGTTCATGCTTTTAAATTATGGTTTAGCCAAGCCAAGTGCCATCGAGTTGGATCAAAGAATATTGAAAATACCACAGACTACCAGCAGAAAGAATCAGTCTATCTTAGAACAGTTGCAGCCAGAATCCTCCTTAGAAACACAGGTAGTGAAAATTCTCACATACTTCTGACATTCTATCGGAAGAGACTGTTCCGTTGACAAGGGCGTTATGTTTGGTAAAGTAAAATGTCAGCAAAAAAGAGTTAAAGCAGTGGCTACAGCAGTGTGCTCAAATATCATGATGATTAGGACGGTGCAGGACCAGGCCTTGTTGCTTTTTATTGTTCATAAGATCTCCGTGAGTCGAAACCCACTAGATAACACCTAACAGTAACACCAGTGTTTTTTTTTCCTGCCAATCTGCCCTATTGTGGTGACTCGTACACTGCTGTGATGCCAGATATTATGCCAGTGATATGTCATTACCAGGAGGTCACTCATGGAAGACAAGCTTTAACAACAACAACAAAAAAATGCTTATCAATCTAGTTCCAAATATCAACTAATGGAGACCTTATTGATTACAACCATTTACAACCATATATTGCTCAGTATGGAAACTCTGGTGGCATAGTGTGTAAAGTGCTATATCTGCTAACCTAAAAGTTGGCAGTTCAAATCCACCACGTGCTCCTTGGAAACTATATGGGCAGTTCTACTATAGGCCTATAGGGTCACTGTATCAGGCTCAACTTCATGGCAACAGATTTTTTTTTTAATAGCTTTGGGTATTGCCTTAGGGTCTCCATGAGTCGGATCCGACTCAATGGCAATTGGCTTGGCTTGGCTTGTGTATTGCTAGAAGTCAGGCTTCCCAGGCTGTAAAAACCTCAAAACATACAGTGGTTACAGCAATGGCCTCAAGCATAGCTAGTATTAGGAAAATGGCACAGGATCTGCCAATGGTTTGTTCTGCTGTACATATGGTCATCATGAATCAGAGACAACTCAGCGGTGATTAAAAACAACAATAAGCCCTTCATTATTACCTTCATTTTAGATAAAACATCAAGAGAGAATCTGGGAGGCCATATCCACTTAAAAGTCTTGACTTCTATATGGTCTTGACAATTCTGCTGATATTAAGCAAGCGCAGTTCGACAACATGCCATCCTCAACTACACTAGGGAACAGGAAATGTCATCTAGCTCTATGTTCAGGAAGATGAAAGCCCACAGCTTTCAGTTGTGGGCATAGTAAGCTACTTGGAAAACATCTTATGCAGTTGCTGAGAACGAGAAAAAGACACAAAAGAAAGTGAGCCAAAGGGTGGAAAGAAAGAAAAAGCATGTGGAAATAATCTTTTGGCTTCCTAAAAAGTCATGCCTGAAACTAGGTCTATCTTAAGACTTCACAGTCTTATGAGCCATTATTTATGTTCTTACATAAACTAGATTAAGTTTTCGGTCACTAAAATGCTAACTAATAAAATAAGGGAAATAAACTTTTAGTTTTCTGGAAAGAGGACACAGAGTAATAATCTATGAGATAAAATAATACTAAACTCATTTTAATCTCCTTTTTCTCCCATCCTGCTGTCATGTGGGGTCTGTGCTCATTACAGCAAGACTGTGAACTAAACCAACAAATTTCTTGAAATTCTTTGTCAGTGTAGTCAACATTACCTCTGCCCTTGATAAGGCGGAGAAGACAAGCTCAAAGTCATGATGAAGGTGCCTTGAATCTCCTTGCGTTTCACACGCAGTTCTAGTCACAGTACTCAAAATAAATGTAGCAGAACTAGAGAGGTTTCAGGAAACGGACATGGGATGATTAAGGGGAGTTTGAGGGAATCATTGCTTGATAATGAATGAGGTATGTAAAGAACACATAGGAGAGACAGACATGCGGAAAAAGGCAGTGTATTTGGTGGTCATAAAGTCATAATGAAAAGAATGTTGAGAAATAAAGAATTTCAGAAATTTACCCACAATTCAAAAATACTTAGAGGGCACTATTTATTATATGCCAGACACCTGCGAGGCAATAACAACTCAACCATGTTCCACGGCCTCCAATACTCTTGTTTCCCTGGGAAGATGCTATGGTGTGCCAGAGTAAGGAGTTTGAAGTCATTTGTACCTAAATCTAGCTCTCCTCCCTACCGGTTAACACATTTGGGCAAACTGTTTACCTTCTAGGAGAAGAGATATTTTCATTTGTAAAAATGAAGATAAAAGTAAATATGTCATAGGAATGTGCCTCACCCAGTGTTATAAACCTGATCCCATTATGAGAATGTCTGTAGCCCTTGAAGCTTGAGATTTAAATTTCATATACAGTAGCCATCTTAAACATAGGTGAGGAGAAATTGATGAAACATGGTATTCAAAATGAGGGATGTGAAGCAGGAAGCATATCAAAATTATTTTGGGGATTCTATGAATGAATGGGTTATTAGAGACTACAATTTATCTTGCTTTAACATAAAACTTCATAATGCTACTGATACAAATACTGTTTTGACATCAAAGGGCAATAGAACTCTTATAAAAGGGAATTTTTGTTATAACAAGAAAATAAAAAGGTCTAGATGTAGTTAATTCACTTCACAGATACATTGGGCATAATCTCTTTTTCTTTCTGTATATTTTTTGGCAGATTATATAAATAGTATAAATTTTAAAAAGATATATGAAATATGCTGCCTTGGTTAATTAAAGTGGTGTGTCAACTTCGCTGGACTATGATACACAGTGTTTTGGCAATTGTCTAGCACTCTGATTACCACCATAATGGAATCTACTGAGTGGAACCTGCAGGGATGGAGTCTGGGATGGCTCACCACCTCCTCAGCCTTCATCTCTCTACTTTTCACTGTCTACTTTCTTTCTGGTTGTGGATCCAGCACTGCCTCTTTTGTCTCTGCCCTCTGATTTTTGGAACTTGAGCAAACCAGTTACCCATCAGTCTTGGGATTTATATGATCTTCATGGTCTGCATGAGTGACAGTTCTGCTCAGCAGCCTGCTGATCTTGGGTTCACCAGCCCCTGCAACTACATGAATCTGGAGAAAATTTGCAACTTTGCTTGCCATATTGGGATTTTTGAACTTTCACAGTCTGTAAGTAAGAGGCCTGCTCTCTCACCTCCCAGCTTTGAGTTGGTCACCTTCCACGTCTAAATGAATTGGGAGGGGTGTCTATCCTGATCTAAGGCTTGGGACAATTTACCCTCTGTATTCACATGAGCTGTTTCTTTGATATAAATCTTTCTCTGTACATTTATGTGCTTTCCTGACCTTGTTTCTCTAGAGAACCTAGGCTAAGATATATGTAGTATCTGTTTTAGCCTTTATTTGTATATCAAAGAGGAGCAAAAACCACCAATGGATTGCAATAATGGGATAGGCACGGTAGCCAAGAATTGGAGGATCTGTATGATGAGACATAGTTTGAAGTGCATTGTCTTTGAATACTCTAGAGAGTACTCATGGCAAAAAAATCCAAAACAGCAAGGCAAAAAAATAAATAAATAAACTGAATTAATAGAACTGAGCTATAACTGGTCAGTTTGGACATCACTTTTATAGGGTAAACATCAATCAGAGGAACAAAACTGCCACAAGAATGGAGTTGGAATGTATCCCTGAGGAGGTTCAAAGGAATCAAAACTGGAAAGAGATGATCTAGTTGGCTTCCCTTACTTTACAACAAAGGGAACTGAGACTTCGTGGGGACATGGAGAGGCTCTACGTCTCAAGTTCCTTAACAGTAAAAAAATAACACAGTAATTAATCAGGAAATTAATCATAACCTATGACAATCTATAATGGCAGAAGCCACTTAGAGACAACATTTAAATTCATACACACTGTTTTATTGACTAATAGCCTTTGGATGTTACAAACGGTTAAGAACATGGCTACTAACTGAAAACCTGGCCAATCAAACACAACCAGAGGCATCTTGAAAGAAAGCTCTGGTGATTGCTCCCAAAAGGTCACAACCTTGAAAGCACTATGAACCTGGTTTAACTGCAACACCAGGGGTTGTTAAGAGTCAGAATCTACTTAATAGCAACTGGTCTGGATTCAGTTTTTACATTGACTATTTTTACTGTATTAAGTTTCAGAAGGATAGTGACACACACATGTGACTTAAAGCTAGTACTTAGAAATCAAAACTTAGTTGTTTTATTAAAAAAAAAAACACATTTGCTTGTTTGTTTTACAAATGAAGACATGTCTCAATTTCTCTAAATAGTAAATTCACCTTGTATATGCAGGAAAATTTGTTGTTGCTGTTGTTGTTAGGTACCCTTAAGTCAGCTTCAACTCAAAGTGACCCTGCACACATTTCCCTGTCCTGCACCATCCTCAAAATCACTGTTATGCTGGAACCCGTTGTTGAAGCTACAGTGCCAATTCATTTAATTGAGAGTCTTGCTCTTTTTTGCTGACCATTTACTTTACCAAACATGATGTCCTTCTCCAGAGACTGATCCCTTCTGATAACATGTCCAGAGTATGTGAAACATAGCTACACAAAACCTTCTAGAAATGTGATGATTCTGTAAAATTCAGGTAGTTAGGAGAATGTAGAAAGCAATTTATATTCTCTGAGGGGGAAAAAAAAAACTCATGATACAAAATCATCACTCCTGGTAATCTTTCAAGTGTGAAAGTCACTATACTTAAAGAAATCTCAGTTCTGTATTTCCTTTCCCCTCTACTGTCCCTAAAAGAAATGAAATGAAATAAAACAAACAAAAACACTGAACAAGATAGTGGAACTGGAACGTGTCAAATCGGCTTTAATTTTCGGCCTCTGCTCAGAAAAGATGGCACCACTCTATAATTACAGCTAAGAACATAATTCCAACTTCAAGAGATAACATTTAGAAATAATACTCCACTGGAAGAGGAAGTCTCAGTTGTAAATCCCAGTTTATCGAAGGCCACCCCACAACCATCACACAACGTGGGAGCCTCTGTCGATGAACTACAGAGATATTGCCAGCAACAGGGAATTATCGGGTTTCTTCTGAGCGGCACCAGTAGATCTGCCACTTTTAAATTCTAATACCAGCAGCTGCTGAGCAAATAAAGGGCAGGTAAAAAGGCTGCAGGTGGAGAATACCCACATTCTTTGTTTGCAAGACTCTGCTGAATCCTCCTAAGTTCCTTTAATGCAATATTTTTGCTTCCTGTTGTTTTGAAAGAAAAAAGATCTCATGGATCCAAATTTATCACAATCGGAATAAAAAATGTAAAAGATCAGTATAAAATATTTAACAACAACAGTTAATAATGTATATGATAACATATTACACTAATATATTGACAAATGTGGCAATAAAGTATTAATGTGATTATGTATCATCAAATCTGCCAGCCATTTATCCTCTCTTCTGCTCCAGTTTGAAAAGAAAGCAAATCCTAAGACTGTAAAGTGGAGATAGAATCTCCAAGTGTGATTTCAATTAAGCACATCTCAGAGAAACTCTATCCACAAGCTCCTAAGGAGGCAGGTTGTCAGTTTGATTATGACAAAATGCCTTTAGGAGTGGTGACAAAAGCCACAAGACAATGACTTCTATATTTCAATCCAAATCTGGAAATCAGATCTGGCCAGCCTTAGGAAAAATTGTGGAATCTGTACTGTAGAGTTTGTTTTCCTCAACCCCTATTTCCTATTTAGGACCAGTTTCTTTCCTTCCTGGGGTTTCTGTGTGAGATGGTCAGTTTTAGTGTCAGCTTCCCTAGACTATAGTACTCTGTCATTCCATAAAACACTAATCTAAATAATGCTGATGAGGTATTTTAGAGATATGTTTCAAGTTCATAGTTAATTGACTTTAAGTAAGGGAGATTATTTTGGATAATCTGAGTAGGCCTGATCAATCAGTTGAAACTTGGAAGAGAAAAATTGAGGCTTCTCTGTTGAAGAAAGAAAGCTATTTGTGTATAGCAGTTTCAGACCACACCTGACTTCCATCTTACCCTTCCTGATATCCTATGGATTTTGGCTTTCCTACTCAATGCCAACGACTGTGTACATCAATTCCCTGCAATGTATGTTTTAGTCTACAATTTCTACTGGTTCTGTTCCTCTGCCTGAACCCTTATGGTTATCCTTAATAACCTACAAAATTTCAACCATCAGGTTATAGTTTTTTTTTTTTTTTAGTTACCTTGATAATCTGTTCATCTGTAAAATCCAAATTTTGTCCTGGGAATTCCAGAGTACTTAATTATGCTCATGAGGAATCTGGACATTGATCAAGAGGCAGTTGTTTCAACAAAACAAGTGGACACTGCATGGTTCAAAGTCAGGAAAAAGTGTGCGTCAGAGTTGCATCATTTCACCATATCTATTTAATCTGTATGCTAAGCAATAATCTAAGAATATGCACTGTATGAAGAATGGAACATCAGGATTGGAGAAAGACTCATTAGCAACCTTTGTTATACAGATGATACAACCTTGCTTGATGAAAGTGAAGATGAGTTGAAGCACTTAGTGATGAAGATTAAAGACCATATCTTTTAGCATAGATTACACCTCAACACAAATAAACAGAAATCCTCATGACTGGATCAGTACGGAACATAATGATAAAGAGAAAAAATGGGGTTGTCAAGGATTTCATTTTACTTGAATCTACAATTAATACTTGTGGAAGAAGCAATGAAGAAATCAAAAGATGCACTGCATTGGACAAGTTAGCTACAAAAGACCTCTTTAAAGTGTTGAATAGCAAAGGTGTCACCTTGAGAACTAAGGTGCACCTGACCCAAGCCATGATGTTTTCAATTGCCTCATATGCATGCAAAAGCTGGACAGTGAATAAGGAAGGCTGAAGAGCAGTTGATGTCTTTATACTGTGCTATTGGTGGAGGACTCTGAATATACCATGGACCACCAAAAGAACATACAAATCTGTCTTGGAAGAAGTACAACCAGAATGCTCCTTTGAAACAAAGATGGCAAGACTACATCTCAATATTTTGGGCATATTATCAATTCCTGGAGAAGGACATCACGCCTGGTAAAATGGAGGGTCAGCAAAAAAGGAGGAAGACCCTCAATAAGATGGATTGATATAATGACTGTACAGTAATACAGTGACTGCAACAATGGGCTAAAGCACAGCAACATTTGTGAGTATGGTGCAGGACCAGGCAGTGTTTCTTTTTGTTATGCATAGGGTCAATATGAGTGGGAACCCATTCAATGGCACCTAACATAACAACAATGACTATCACACAAATAATGGTTTTAAGTAAGGACTAAAACGTGACAAATGGCTATTATGATGCCTGATACTTCATATGAGTTCCTTACTTGGTGTTTTAGTCAACTAGTGCTGCTCTAACAGAGTGGATGGCCTTAACAAAGGAAAGTTTATTCTTACACAGTCTGCCAAGCCAAGTGCCGTCGAGTCGGATCCGACTCATGGCGACCCTGGAAGACTTTCCCACTTGTTAGATGTGGAGGAAATTCAGGTATTGCTTCAGTCTTTGTCCAAGGAGCACCTTGGTGCAGGAACCTCAGTTCTGAAGAACATAGTCTTCTCCTGGTACTTCTTTTTTGACAGTGTGTGATTCCCAACTCTCTGCCTGCTTCTCTTTCCTTTTATCTCTTCTAGGATGAAAGGATTAAGGGTAGTGCAAGCCACACTCCAGGAAACTCCCTTTGCAGTGGAGCAGGGAGGTGATCTTATGAAGGGATTTACAGTCCCACCTTAATCCTTTAACTTACAGCATAGGAAAATCACAAAATGGAGGACAGTCATAAAATATTGGGAATCATGCCTCAGCCACATGGCTACATATATTTTTTCAGGGACACAATGACATCTCACCCTTTGGTGCCCCCAAAATCACATCTTTGAAACATGTAACAGATTCACCCCATCATAGCAAAATCATGTCCATCCCATATGATAGAAGTCTTAAATCAGTTCCAAGTCCAAAATACAAAAGCTCTTCTAACATGGTAACTCCTGATTTACCTTGCCATCTCCACTGTCTCAGATTCAAATGATTCTTCTAGACTTTTACAACCTTCAACACAAGTTACCAGTGTCTTTGTGTCCTTTATCCCATAGATTCCTTATAGGCAGGGACCACCTCTTCTACTTTTTCACACTGAATAAGATGATAGAGTTCTTGAGTTGAATGTAGGGATAAGGCAATGACTAACTCATATGTAAATCAATAAATGAAAAGTTGTTTGTTTGCTTTTATAGCTTATACTTTCACTGTAATTTCACATTCCTTGTTTCCATCAACCGAGTTTAATACATGATTGGTCTTCAAGCAACATAGACTGAATGACTGGTTGAATTAACTAAGTAATTCAATGCCCACCAATGAATGGTATCCAAAATTCCACTACCTTATAGCTAGTTTGGGGAGAAAAAAGATAAATGCTAATCAGCTGATCCAAAACAATAACAACAACAACAAATCAATGCATTTTATTAGTGCTGTCTATTCCAAAGATGATTTTAGAGATCTTCAGCAAATGTGTAGTACATGAAGGTTGAGAAAAAACAATGAGACAATCGTTCGTTTTCAAGCACTCAGCTTAACTGAATGTTATTACAACTATAGTCTCAATCAGTGCACTGTAATGCGAGACTTTTAAGTGGTTCAAGTTACAGTATGGAGAATGCTCCTTAGATGTGACAAATTTCAGTAGGCCCTGGATTAATCATCAACCTTAAAGTATTTCAGGCTGAGTGGATATGGTAGAAATAATGGTTAAAATAACTTAGCCCTGCTGTACTTAAGTTATTGACAATCTGGCTACATAGAGCCTCAAAGACTCTTACATTAATGCAGAGTATAGGCATGGGCATGTGTATAGAATTTTGAGGCATTTTTTCCTTATTATTTTAAGTAATTAGCTCACCCTTTGTTCTTTGCTAACACAGTCAGTAGTTAATGAAACAAGAGCATTACTTCTGCATAGTGACTGATGATACCACAATTGTTTGTATTCTAAATTATTTCTTACATACTACAATAGTAACAACCCCTATTCACAAAAGACAGATAGCCAGGTGTATAATTCGAAGCAACTGAGAAGCTCTCCTTCTCAGAAATTCCACCTGACATCACAACTTCAGAAAAAAGTCCCTCAATTCATGAGGGTTTCCCAAGCACGAACATGCTCTGTTTAGAGGTGGCTTCTCTGAGCAAGGTTAACACTTCATGCCATTACCAAGCATTAACACCACACCTCAAATTATTTCAACCAGTGCTTTCCATTGTGGGAACTTTCAGAGGCAAACAAAGTCCTGTAAGAGAGAAGGGCAGAATAATACTGCTGATGGGCACACATGGTAGGACCAAGGGCATGCTTGCCAAATGCTGTCTGGCAGAGCAGTTCTGAGGCACCTTTGTCTAGATTACAATTATACTGAGAACTGATCAGACTATCAATATTGTTCTTGGCCACTTCACAAAGAAGGTGTATGAATCATATCTTAAAGATAAGCTTTAGAAATATAAAATCTTCTGTGGTCCAAACAGGTTTTTCATGTTTCTAAAAATGAACTTGCAAACCCTGGTGCTGTAGTGGTTAAGTGATTACCAAAAGGTATTCAGTTCAAATCCACTAGCCACTCCTTGGAAACTCTATTGGGCAGTTCTACTCTGACCTATGGGGTCACTATGAATCAGAATTGACCTGATGGTAGTGGTTTTAGTCTTTGGATTTTGGCAAATAAGAACTTTGGTTTTATTAGCATGGAAAAAGAAGGAAAAAAATAGATGGGATGATGAGGCAATCCTGCAAATGACTGACACTGCAAATTCTACATTTTCTGAATAAACAGAGGAATGAAGTCACCTAATCAAGTACTTCTGGCCAAAAAACATTTAGTGTTTTGCTTAAAACAAATAATGGGTGTAAAAATATTACTTAGCTTACATACCTGGATAATTAATTGTCT
Organism: Heterohyrax brucei; assembly: GCA_028571685.1. NCBI lineage: Eukaryota > Metazoa > Chordata > Mammalia > Hyracoidea > Procaviidae > Heterohyrax > Heterohyrax brucei. Next base: position 48,621,287 of record CM053152.1, read on the forward strand.
CCATTTTCCACTTAATTTGCTAAATTGCTTAAGAGGGGATGCACAAAGTATTGATAACCTGGTTTGAATGCCTTCTTTGATCAAATTCTCTGTGTAATTACTCAACTCTTCACCTCCTTTGGGTCTGCATGCATAGCACCATCATTCCTCTGGGAACAATTATCATACTGAGACGTATTGTGTAACTTCTGGTCTCATTGATAGACGGTATAAGGCAAAATATATCTGCTGGTTTAGAGAATCTTTTTGAGAGAGCTTTTTAGATCCTGTGTTACCTTTTTCCTGTGGTCTTTCCAAACTCCTCAAATCAACAATAATTCTTCTATCTCTGAGAAAACTTAGCTCTGTGTCCCAAATGGGAGGCCATCAAGGACTCTGCAACAGTGAATCATCAGGTTTTTAGTTGAGTAAAATATGCAAGCTGAGGGCAGGATTGAGGAGAGAAATTCATCCCTGAAGTAAGTAGAGAGGAAGCAGAAAAATTGTTCAGAAAAAGTGAAATTGTGGAAGAGATTGATTGATTCCAAGAAGAAATATATTTAACAGAGGTTTTATGAAATATTTGACATCACCTCTTTCAGATTTTACATAAAATACCCATTTATTATCAGTGTGTCATGGCCTTGCAGAGTTCTTAATGCTGAAGGGAGGAGTCCAGCAGCAGTGAACAAAGCAGGGCACATGTTTCATCTGGGTTGCTCATTGCTTTTATTTAATTTTCCCGAGGGTTGTTGACACCTCTCTCAGCGTGTGCCTGACCTCCTAGGCGCCATTAATTGTTAGTATTTTATACAACTTCAGGACAGCAGTGGTTCACTGGTGGCATTCTTGCCTTGCATATGAGACACCTTTGACACTGGCCAAAGTACCTCATGCACAACCACCACTCCTCAGTCATTAGAGGCTTGCAAGTTGCTACGTTGCTGAACAGGATTCAGCAGAGTGTACAGATGAAGATGGGATAAAGTAAAGGGCCTGAAGATCTACTTCACAAAATCACATGAATTACAATTGTCCTATCTGCAGCCCAACCAATTTCCTTCCATTGTGTGTGAAGTTGCCAAGACTCAGGCAGAAACTCAGTGGCAGCTAAGGACAACACAGCTGAGCAGTGCTTAAAGCAGTTTTTCAACATTGTTGATGTTCATTGCATTTTTGGTAAAAATAAATCACAAATGAATCTCCTAGCGAACGTATTCTGTACTCAAACATGATATGCAGGTGACAGATTTGCATTTTTGTGGTTGGTCTAGATGTAGTAAGTGCTTAACAGTATAGGGTCAACCTACTTAGTAGGACTTTCACTACATTTGAGAAACTTCAATTCCTGTAGCATTTGCCAGCGTCACTGTGTATGCCATATAGATCACTCCATTGTGGTATTTGCAAAGACCATGTCATAAGAAGTGCTTCTCAAGTTACACATTGCACAACAGCATCACCGGAAGAGATCGCTCTGCTAAATCAATTCTCTTTAACATGAAAATGTAATTGCCACTTTAGGAAGAGAGAGGAAATTAAAGGTTTAGTAGAAGTATATTTTCCCATCTTTCTGTTCAAGCCTGTATTTGATGTACGTGACCATATATTTGCTGATGTTAAATATTGTTGTTAAAGACATAAGAAAGGACAAATGAATTGCAGGATACTAGCCCTATGCTCATTTGATTTCTTTGTACTTGAATCTACAATCAATGCCCATAGAGCCAGCCAAGCTGTCAAAAAGCGAAACAATGCACTGCATTAGACAAATTTGCTGCAAGACATCTCTCTAAAGTTTTTTTTTTAAAAAGAAAAGGAAGAAAAGAAATATGTCATTTTGAGGACTAAAATGTACCTCATCCAAGTCAGGGTATTCTCACTCATGTCACATACATGTGAAAGCTGGGCAATGAATCAGAAAGAATGAAGAATTGATGCCTTTGTGTTGTTGAAGCATAATGAATGGACTGCCAGAAGAATGAACACATTTGTCAAGAAAGAAGCTAAGCCAGAATGCTTCTTAGAAGGAAAGATGGTGAGACTTCATCTAACAAACTTTGGACATGTGATCAGGGGGGACCAGTCCCTGGAAAAGGGCATCGTGCTTGGAAAGCAGAAAGTCAGCAAAAAAGAGGAAGACCCTTAATGAGATCTACAGACATAGTGGCTGCAACAATGGACCCAAGCATGACAATTGTGAGGATGGCACAGAAAGAGGCAGTGCTTTGATTCTGTTGTACAAGGGGCTATGAGTAGGAACTGACTCAACAGCAGCTCTGTATTCCAGGCAGTAAAGTACACCAAGGCAGTTAATGGAAACTAATGGCCTCAGTCTCCTGATTTCTTAATCTAAGACATCCTTGAGATTCTTTTGCTACTTTGTAATTATGTAACATTTTCTATTCATTTTTATTGTACTAAATCCATAACTAAAACCACAAACTTGCAGTCTCCAAAGCAAGGCACATGCATAACAACAAGTACATATGACTATTCAGAGGGTTGTAAAAAAATAGTACTTCTGTTTGCAAACAGTAAATCAATAATAATAAAAAAGTAAGCTTTGCAAATACATAATATACAAACTGTCACTGGTTCTCTCAGTCTACCATGGAGCAGATGGTCACATGTCACAAAGAGTAGATGATCTGTCCTGAAGGGAAAATATAATGTCTGCAACTCAAAGGGACTGAGGGAGACATCCTCATTGCTTTACTACTTCCATCATATTGTACTGGATTACTGTTTATGTTGACCTAGTTATGCAGATGTAGAGATTCACTTCTGATCTTACTTAAACTAAACCTCACAAAATGGACAAGAGGCTTAAAATAATTCCGGAAAAGTAGCTTCAGCCTGAAGATGGTATCAACAATGTACAAACAGACATCTACCATGCCGACTACATGGTCTTCTTCAGATACCTACACAGGAACAACGCAAAGGAACTAATCAGATGTGACAAATAATGGGCTCTATACCTTAAAATTATTTGTGACTATTTAAAACATGAAAACCCTAGTTGCATAGTGGTTAAGAGCTATGGCTGTTAACCAAGAAGTTGGCAGTTGAAATCCATCAGTTGCTCCTTAGAAATTCCATGAAGAAGTTCATTTAACACGCTGATTTCCTTGAAATATCACTAACAAGAAAGCTTACTCTAAGACTTCATTGTTCTTTCAGAGAATAATAACAGATAATAAATTTCTATAGCTTAACTCTCTGTAATATGAACCCAAACCACTATAAATTTTCAGCAATATTTTATTTGACTAAATAATATTTTATTGCATTTTAGTCAAAATTTTACATAGGAAATCAGATTTCCTTTTAACAATTTTTATATGGATTGTTTTTTGCCATTGGTTATAATTTTTATATGTCAGCATTCTCATATTTCAGTTTATTCTGTTTCCATTGAACTAGCTTCCCCTTCCCTCCTTGCCTTCTCCTCTTTGCTTTTGGATAAACGTTTACTGTTCAGTGTCACATGGTTAATTGCTTAAGGAGTACATTACTCTCCAGTGATATTTTATAAGCCAATCTATTATTTGGTTGAAATTTGATCTCCAGAAATAGCTGTAACTTCAATTTCAAAGAATATTCTTGGATACAGGGGTTCATCTCAGGGGTTCATCTGTCTCTATTCATGTAGGTCTGGATTTGTTAGTAATGTCAATTTTGCTCTATATTTTACTCCCATTCTATCTGGGACATTCTATTGTGCCTCTGGTCAGAATGGATGGTAGTGGTAGCCAGGCATCATCTAAATATTCCAGAGGTAAGAAATGCTGTGTTTTGCGTGCAGTATCTGTTTCACGGATGAGTTCCTTCTTTGAACATTTGATTTCCTTCGTTGTCTTTTGTTCTATACAAGTAGATACCAATAGTTGTATCTTACATGGCTGTTTGCAAGCTTTTAAAATCCTAGACACTAATCATAAAACTATGATACAGAACACCATTTTTGTGAGCTATGTTATAGCAGTTGACATCTCCCAAGACTATGGTCTCAAGACTTTTAGCCCAGTAAATCAATGCTGGAAGTTGTTAAGATAGGTGTAGCAATCCTACATAACTGTAGTCCCTTTGTGATTTGCTATATATATCAATATATCTGAAGCAAACACAAATAGGTATATACATATGCCCACAGATGTACCTATACATGTGTGTACATTTTCTCACACATGCTTTCCTGTATACCCACATGCATTCGTGTCTACTTAGGTAAATCACACAGAATTTTTCAATGTTGTTGCAAAATTGTCTATGTTACAGAATTTACAAAATTTAGCCCTTTTTTCTCATGTACTTCTTAGTGTCTTCATTTACCCTCATAGGTTGTGCCAGTTTCATCCATATTTGTGATAGGCTTTCCCATCACCCAAAGTAACAAATGGCTACTATCTAGAAGGTGATTCTTCCTCCTCCTTCCTGTTACTTCCATGAAATAACTTTGCTTTGTCCATCTATTCTTGAATTTTTATAATAATGGGGCCATTCAATGTTTGTCTTCTTGTGATTCATTTATTATTATAATTATGTGAAAACATACAATTCAGATCCATTTTGAATGCCCACATATCTGCAACTCCATCTGCTCTCCTCACCCTGTGACAGCACACTCCTTCCTTGCATTCTTCTAGTGTTATCTTAAACACTGGTTGGCATAGTAGGTTAAGTGCTACATCTACTAATCAAAAGGTTGGCAGTTCAGCTCCTCCAGGCACTCCTTGGAGACTCTGTAGGCCAGTTCTACTCTGACCTCTAGGCTCACTGTGAGTTGGATCTAACTCGATGGCAGTGGGGTAGTATCCTCTTAATGAACTCCTGGCACCTCCTCTCCATACTCTCCCTTCCCATCTAGAAAGAAATCAGTAGGAAAGCCTCCTATAAATGTATAAAACTAGAAAGTATGTACATCACATGCTCATACATGCTCGTACATCACATGCTCCAGTCCATTCTTGTCTGAAGAGGTGACCTCAGTACTTGTTTCAGGTCAGGGCCAGCAGCAAATCTAGGGGCCAAGTTTCCAGGGGACACTCCAGGCTGTCAGACCATCAGTTCTGATTTTTTTAGCAAAGTTCTGTACATCTCTTTTTCTTATGCTACATCAGGGACTCTACATTGTGTCCCTCATCATAGCTGCCTTTGATGGTGACTGAGTACCATCTGTTTCTTCTGGACTCATGCTGAGGCAGTCTCCCATTCCTATGGGTCCTTTTGTCTCCTGGGATCATTTTTCTACATGTCTTTGATGTACTCAGTAGTCACATGTTCCAGATCAGTTGGGACCATTCGGTGTTCCTCAGAGAGCAGCTAGCCAGCTTTTAAGACCTCAAATGCCACTCACCAATACAGGGTGCAGAAGACTCTCTTAGTAAAAGACTAGTTATGCCAACTGACCTCACTGTATCTGAAAACATGATTCTCAGACTCCTGTCTCTGCTACTGTATATTTTGAAATGCTGGGTTAAGTTTAGAAAACCTTTCAGTTTATGATGTAGTGGACTTATGCTGATTTGCCCTCTACTACACGCTGCCACTCCCTTCACCTAGCCAATTTCTAACAACTGTCTAATCTATGGAAACCCTGGTGACATAATAGTTAACTTCTGTGGCTGCCAACCAAGAGATCAGCAGTTCAAATCTGACAGACAGCCCCTGGAAACTCAATGAGGCAGTTCCACTCTGATCTATAGTGTTACTATGAGTCAGAACCAACTCGACAGCAGTGGGTTTCTCTAACCTATGAACATTCCTCCCCCTGCCGCCCACCCTTGTACCTGTCCAAGAGTCTTTTCTTCTATACACAAGTTGATTTTTAGGTCCTTATAGCAGAGGTCTCATGTAGTACTTGTCCTTTTGCAGCTGATTTCATTCAGCATAATGTCTTCCAGTTGAAACCAAGATAGGAGATGCTTCCTAAAATCATCATTGTTCTTTATCATTGCATAGTGCTCCACTGTATATGTGCACCATAGTTTGCTTATCCATTCGTCTGCTGATGGGCAGCTAGGTTGATTCCATCTTTTTGCTATTGCAGACAGTGCTGCAACAAACATTCATGAGCATGTATCTGTTAGCATGACCATCTTTATTTCTGTAGGACATATTCCAAACAATGAGATTGCTGGATCACATGGTATTTCTATGTTTACCTTTTAGGAAGCAATAAATTGCTTTCCAAAGAGGTTGTACCATTTAGCATCCACACCATCAGTGTAGGAGAGTTCCAATCTCTCCACAGCCTCTCCAGAATTTGTTATTTTGTGTTTATTGAGTGGCTGCCAACCTTGTTGGGGTGAGATGGTATCTCATTGTAATTTTGATTTGGATCTCCCTAGTAACTAATGATCATGAGCATTTCCTCATGTGTCTTTTGGCTGCCAGGATGTACTCTCTAGTGAAGTGTTTGCCCATCTCCTTTGACCATTGCTTAACTCGGTTATTTACTTTTTGTTGTTGATATTTTGCAATACTATGTAGATTATGGAAATGAGACACTGATCTGACACTTAGTTGCCAAATATTTTTCCCACTCTGTAGGTAGTCTTTTTAGTCTCTTGGAAAAGTTTTCGAATGAGCAGTGTTTGATCCTTAGTAGTTACAATTTATTTATTTTCTCTTCTGTTGTTTGTGATTGATGGTTAGGTTTTCTAGTCTGCTTAAGCCACATATTAGAATTTATATTGTTGTGCCTACTTTTTCTTGTTTGATCTTTATCATTTAGGTTTTTGAACCATTTTGAGTTAGTTTTTATGTAAGGTGTGAGACATGGGTCTTGTTTCAATTTTTTGCATATAGATATCCATATTTGTCAACATCATTTGTTAAACGGGCTGTTTTTACCCCAGTTTACAACCTTTGTGCCTTTGTCAAATATCAACTGTTTATAGGAGGATGGTAATATTTCTGGGTTCTCAATTCTGTTTCATTGGTTTATATGTCTCTTTTCGTATCAGTCCCAGGCTGTTTTGACTACCCTGGCAGTGTAGTAGGACTCAAGGTCAGGTAGTATGAGGCCTCCCACTGTGTTCCTCTTCTTCAGTACTGCTTTATTTCTCCTGGGTTTCTTCCCATTCCAAACAAAGGTGGTGATTTGTTTCTCCATCTCATTAAAATAATGACACTCGGATAATGTTGGGATTGTCTTGTATATGCAGATTGCTTTGATAAAATAGACATTTTCACAATGTTAAGTCAAGGTAGCAAGGTAGATTTCTCCACTTATAAGTCCGTTTTGGTTTCTTGCAGTAGGATATTGTAATTTTCTTGGTATACGTCTCTTACTTCTCTGGTTAGATTTATTCCTAGGCATTTTATCTTCTTGGGGGTTGTAGTACATGATATTGACTTGGTGATTTCCTCTTTGATCACCCCTTTTTTGGTATAAAGGCGCCCTACTAATTTATTTATGTTTATCTTATATCTCGATACCTTGCTAAACTCTTCTACTAGTTCCAGTAGTTTATGGATTTTTTAAGGTTCTCTGTGTATGCGATCATATTGTATACAAATAGGGGTACTTTTACTTCTTCTTTACTGATATGGATGCCTTTTATTTCTTTGTCTTGTCTGATTGCTTTGGCTAGAACCTCTAGTATAATGTTGAATGGAACTGGTGACACTGGGCATCCTTGTCTGGTTCCTGTTCTCAAGGATGATGTAGGCAGTTAGCTTTGTGTAGATGCCCCTTATTGTACCAAGGAATTCCCCTTCTAGTCCCACTTTGCTGAGAGTTTTTAATACGAATGGATGTTGGACTTTGTCAAATGCCTGTTCTGCATCAATTGAAAAAAATTAAGTGATTCGTATCCTTTATGTTATCTATGTGGTTGATCACATTAACTGTTTTTCTGATACTAAACCAGCCTTGCATCCTTGGTATCAATCCTACTTGGTCATGATGAATTATTTTTTTGATATGTTGTTGAACTCTATTGGCAAGGATTTTGTTGAAGGTTTTTACATCTAGGTTCATGAGTGATATTTGTCTGTAATTGTCTTTTTTTGTGGGGTATTTCCCTGGCTTTGATGTCAGCATTATGCTACCTTCATAGAATGAATTTGGAAATATTCTATCCTTTTCTATGTTGTGAAATAGCTTCAGTAGTGTTGCAATAAAGTCATCTGTAAAGATCTGGTAGAATTCTTCAATGAAGCCCTCTACGTCAGGACGTTTTTTCGTTGGTAGGTTTTTTTCTTAATTGTATTTTCAATCTTCTCTTTTGTGATGGGTTTGTGAAGTTGTTCTATTTCTCCCTTTCATAATTTTGGTAGGTGATGTGAATTTAGAAATTTGTTCATTTCCTCTAGGTTTTCAAATTCTTAAAGTACAATTTGTCATAGTATCGTGTTATGATACTTTTCATTTCAGTTGGGTATGTCATAACATCTCCCATCTGATTTATTATTTGTGTTGTTTCCTGTTTTTCTTTTGTAAGTTTAGCCAATGGTTTATCAGTTTTGTTGATCTTTTCAAAACACTAGCTTTTGGTTTTGTTTCTTTCAACTGTTTTTCTATTCTATAATTTGTTTAATTCTTCTTTAATATTTTATTATCTGTTTTCTTCTGGTGTCCGAGTGGTTGTTTTGTTGTTCTATTTCTACTTGTGCAAGTTGAAGGGTTAGTTCTTTGGTCCAGGCCCTTTCTTCATTCTGAATGTGTGCGTTTATAGACATAAATTGGCCTCTGAGCACTGCTTTTGCAGTATCCCCTAGGTTCTGACAGGGTGTGTTTTCATTCTCATTTGAGTCCACAAATTTCTTTATTGCATCTTTGACTTCTTCTATAACCAATGAAATTTTGAGTAAGGCATTGTTCAGTTTCCATGAGTTCAAAGTTCTACCCATGTTTTTTCTGCTATTAATTTTGACTTTCATGTCTTTTAGATGTGAAAAGATGCTCTGCAATAATTCAGTGGTTTGGATTTTGTTGAGACTTGCTGTATGACCCAATATGTGGTCTATTCCGGAGAATGTTCCATGTGCATTGGAAAAGAATTTGTACTTGCATGTTGTTGGGTAAAAAGTTCTGTACATGTCAGTGAGGTCTGTTTGGTTGATTGTTGCAGTAAGATCCTCTGGATGATCTGTCCATTACTGAAAGTGGAGTTTTGAAGTCTCTGACTATTATTGTGGAGTGCTCTATCTCATTTCTCAATGTTGTCAGTGTTTGTTGAATGCATTTAGATGCTCTGGTATTGGGTGCATAACTAGTTAATACTGTTAAGTCCTGCTTGTGTATTGAAACTTTCAGCAATAAGTAGTGACCATCCTTGTCCACGATGGTGGATTTTACTTTAAAGTCTATTTTATCTCACTAACTACTACTCAGTAGTAGTAGCATACTACTGACTAACATTGCCACTCCTGTTCTTCTTTGTATGTTTTCAGCTTGGCATATATTTTTTCCATCCTTTGATTTTCAATTTGTTCATATCTTTGAATCTAATGTGTGTTTCTTGTAAGCATCATATAGATGGATTGTATTTTTTTATTTCACCTATTACTCTCTGTATCTTTATTGGAGCATTCAATCTATTTACATTCAGTGTAAATATTGATAGGTATGTCTTTTGGTGGAAACTGGTGACATAGTGGGTTAAGTGCAACATCTACCAACCAAAATTAGGCAGTTCAAATCTTCCAGGTGCTCTTTGGAAACTCTATGAGGAAGTTCTACTCTGACCTCTAGGGTCGCTATGAGTTGTACCAAACTCAACAGCAATGGGTTTGGTTTATTTTTTGGTGTTTATTGAGTGCCTTCATTTTGGTGCCTTTGTTTTTGTGTTGCTGACGTTTTCTTTGTTGCACTTAGTATTCTGTTCTGGGTTGTTTTTCTTCACGGGCTGCCTTTTCAATGTTGATTTTTTGTCTTGAGATTCCTATGTTTCTTGTTTTAACATGTAGTACTGTTAGCTTCCTTTGTAGCTACTATTTTGTTCCCCGTCAATGTTCTAAGTCTAAACAATTTTTAAATTCTATATCCCCTTAACTTCCTCCACATCTGAAAGGGCTATAAATACTGTAATATATCCCTCTTTATAGTGTGTTGATGTCACAATTTACATGTTAAGATATCTGTTTCCATAATATTCATGTTTTAGCTTTGATTGAGCTTTGTGACTTCCATTACTGAGTAGGACTCTGGATGCTGTGTCCCACGTTGCAACCTTGAGAATATATCTGATATTACTGATTTTCTAATCAAAGAGCTTCTTTCATTATTTCTTGTAATTTTGTTTTGGTTTTTGCAGTCTCTAAGCTTCTGTTTATCTGAGAATGTCTTAATTTCACTGTCATATTTGAGACACAATTTTGCAGGATATATAATTCTCAGTTGGAAATTTTTCTCCATCAAAGCTCTGTATGTGTAATCCCACTATCTTTTTACCAACATGGTTTCTGCTGAGATGTCACAGGACAGCCTACAAGGCTTCCCTTTGTACATTAGTTTTAATTTAAGCCTAGCTGCCTTTAAGTACCTCTCTTTAGGTTTCAGTTTATTAAGCTTGATTATTACATGTCGATGTCTTTCTTTGGGGGTATATCTTTTGTAGAGTTTGATAAGCATCTTGAATGTCTGCTCTCTTCTTTCATGGTGTCAGAGTTTTCTGTCATTGACTATTCAACAATTCTTTCCGTATTTTCTGCTATTCTTCCCTGTTCAGGAATTCTAGTTACTCATAGACTATTCCTTTTGATAGAGTCCCACATGCATCTTTATGGTTCTTCATTTTTCTTGATTCTTTTACCTGATTTCTCCCGTACATGCTGGTGTCAGTTGCTTTATCTTCAGGCTAATTCTGCATTCCATTTTCTCAGTCCTGCTGTTTTGAATTTGCATTGAATTGTTTAATTCTGTAATTTTGTTATTTATCTGCTGAATTTTAGATCACTGATGTTCTTGCAGTTCTTATAGCTTGCTTAATTTTACATTTTGTTCTGATGCACTTTGTTTAATCTCTAGAAGGGTTCTATACATAATTCTTTTGTATTCAACTTCCAGTAATTTCAGAAGTGTTCTTCAGCTGGGAAGCTTTTTGATTCCTTATTTTGGGAGTTTTCTGGAGCCATGGTGGTCTGCTTCTTTAAATGCTTAGATATTGATTGCTGTCTTTGTGCCACCAGAAAAATGTTCAGCTTCTGTGGTATAGCACCTACAGGTGTAGCTCTAATAAGGGAGTGAGTAAGAGCACTGGTAGACTTGGTCTGCATCTACCACTGCATTCGCTAGGTGCAGCTGACTTACGTACAGTTTCTCTGGTGAGAGAGATGTTTTCCAGCTCCAAATGCTGCTCAGCTTGGTGTCTGGCCCCAGCTGGGCCCTCAGGTGTGGCAGGTCCCACCTCTTGGCTGATGAAGATAGCTACCTACTGGTGCCAACTTTCTGGAGTCATGCCAGCAGAGACTATGGCTTAGCTTAGAGAAGGGAGGAGAGAAGGGTGCCACTACTCTCAGCTGCCAGCCACTGCTGGGTTCTCTTAATGTGCTTATCTTGAAAACTGCTTTTCTGCTAAAGAAGTCACTGTGCAGCAGCAGCTGGTAGCAGTTGGGTCCTCAGGTTGGCAGGCCCTGCCTCCTGGCTGACAAAGAGGATGCCTTGTGTATAGAATCTCTTGGGGCCTGTCAGCAGAAGCTATGACATGCCTCAGTGATGGGACAGGGAAATGGCACCAGCACATTTGGCTGCCAGACTCTGCTGCATTCTCTAGATATTATTTTCTTGAGAACTGCTTTTTGCTGAGAGAGGTTCTTTCCAGCAGCAGAACCACCAGGTGGTAGTATTTTTGTCCACCAGAAGTACCCACCGGGCCCCCAGGAGTAGCAGACCCCACCTCCCAGCTAAGAAAGATGACGACCTACTTGTGGAATCTTTTAGAGGCTGTGTCTGCAGGTACTATGACATGACTTAAAGAAGGGAGGGGTATATGTGCCACCACAATTGGCCACCAGCCACCAGTATGTCCTCTTAAGTACAACTGTCTTAAAAACAGCTTTTGTGCTGGGAGATAGAGTGTCCAGTAAGCCACTGTTGCTCAGCATGGCAGCCAGCCCTAGGCAGGCCCTCAGGCATGGCTCATTCCACTTCTCAGCTGACTAAGATAGTGGCCTGGATGAGTCACCTCTCTTGCACGAATCCAGCAGTATCTATGGTGAAGCTAAGAGAAGAGAGGGGTTAGAGGCACCGGTACCCTTGGTAGCAAGCTGTTGCTGGGTTTTCTAGATGTGATTGTCTTAAGCACAGCCTCTCTGTTGCAAAAGATGCTGTTTACTAAGACACTAGAGCTCAGTATGGCAGCCAGCCCCTGTCAGGCTCTCAAGCTTACCAGTCCCAGTCCCAGGTTCCTAGTTAACAAAGATGGCATCCACACCTGTACATGTCCCAGCTTCTGTGCCAGCAGAAGCAGGATCTTTGTGCTGCTGTTTCTCCTGCAACAAAGGTAGTTTCCCCCTTCCCATCATTCTGTCCAATCTTACAACACTACACCTGTTCTTGGGGCTCCCAAAATGCCCACTTTGTTCCATTCAATTGTTTTTCTAGTTCTTAGTTCTCAAAGAATTGAGGAGACGTGTGACTTGTGAGCCATCTTGGCTCTGCATAGATATACACTCTGAGTGAAATAATCCTTCTGTCTAAAGAATTCTTTTACTTTTGTTTTCTGAGGATGCATGCATTACTCCTTTATTTTTCAAAAACTATTTTTGTTGGATCTAGAATTTTAGGTTGACATTCCTCCTTTCCTCTTCTTTCAGTCCTTTAAAACTATCACTTCACTGTCTCTATGCTTGTCCCATTTGTGAAAGAAGTCTGCTGCAAGTCTTACCCTTGTGCTTATATATGAATATGACTCTTTTCTCTGACTGACTTCAAGATTTTCTTTTTTTTTTAATTTTAACAGTTTAAATGTGATATGCTAGGTGTTTATTTTGCTTTATTGATTTTTTTATGCTTACTTTCTTTCTCTGTGGGTGAATTCTGCTTTCTACTTTTGGAATTATTTTCATATCTTACTTATTACCTGTAAATTAATTTTGGAAAATTCTTAGCTATTGTTTCCTCAGATATTTATCTTCTCCTATTTTCTCTCATATCTTTCAGAAATTTCACTTATGCATATACATTAAACCATTTGAGGTTATCTCACAGTTTTTACATGATCTTATTTTCTCACTCTTCTCTTTGTGTTTCAGTTGGCTAAACTCTCCAAGACAGAACAGAACTGCCCCATAGAGTTGCCAATGAGCATGTGGTAGATTGGAACTGCCTAACTTTTGGTTAACAGATATAGAACTTGACATTCTGCCACCAGAGATTCCAGAACTCCAACTAAAAGGGCTCTGTCAATTATTGGTAGAAGACTGCTAACATCTTCTATTATAACTGTATTTCTCCACTTCTGCTTTCAGATTTACTCATTTTTGTATTTCGAAGCCTTATTGTTAATACAAACATATTTAAAATTCATATGTCTTTTGGAAAAATTAACACTTTTATAACTCTGTTATGTCCCTATATCTTCCCATTAATACTGCTTCTTGTCAAATATAATTTGTCTGATATTAATGTAGCTACTGTAGTAGAACTGGATAACATTCAACCACTCCAAGATGTGCCATATGATCAAGAACCAATGGTATAAAAGGTAGAAGGCCAAACAACACTGAAGGCATTGGCAAAAAACGAGGCTCCAGGAACTGATGAAATTCTACGAGACACTCTAAGGGATCTCCTGCATACTAGGCATACTCTTCTTCCATCATGTAATATCAACCTGATTTCCTCTTGGTATTCAGGATCGGCCACACCAGTGAGTGTGGTAAATCCCTTGTTGATTCTAAAGGCACAAGGAACTCAAAGTGGCCAGGTAGAATTCTTAGCTCCCAGTTCAGTGGAATCAGTGATGTGTCTCTGGGTGCAAGCATGCCTCTCTTTGGAACTAAGATAACCTCTAGTCCTGCAGAGCATGACATCATAGAGAAAAGAAGCAAAAAATTCTTTGGGTGAGTGACTAGTGGTAATAGTGAGAGGTATGGATCTCATTTCCACCCCTCAGCCCCTGATTTAGAGCAAATACAGCCTCCAGGAAAACATTGCCCCAATCCTGTAAGGGGTTACCACCTGCCTGGAACTGTAATTGTGTCTGAAGGAGACCATTCATTATTTTATGAAGGCAACTGTTTCAGGATGTTGAGGATGGTAACAAAAAAAAAAAAAAAACTAAACCCCATGCCATAAAGTCTGCTCTGACCAACAATGAATGACCCGAAAGGTCAGAGTAGAACTTCCCTAAAGAATTTCCAAGGAGCTCCTGTTAAATTTGAACTGCCAACTTAACAGATGTAGCACTTAACCCACTATGCCACCAGGGTTTCCTGAGGATAATAAGACCAGTTAATTCCAGGAGCATGGCCCATGGCCACATTTCATGTACTGTGAAGTGAAACCATTGCTCCAGGTAATGCTCTGTGGGATAACATGATGTTGGATAAGGCCTTCATAGATGGTTATTTTGGCAGAAACAAAGCAGGCAGGACAGGCAAATCCATATCCAGTTTAAGTATCTATTCCAATAAGAACAAAACTCTGTCTTTTCCATAAACTAAGAGGTCTAGTTTGCTCTTTGAATGCATCAAATGATACTACAATTTCAGGAACTTACTGTTGGTCTCTGCTATTGGCAAATGGTCATTCACCAGTGACTTTTGCCAAGTCAACTCTACTGAGTGGAAGTTCATGTTGCTGGGCCCATACATAATCTCCATCCCTGCCATCATAGCTACTTTCTTCATAAGCCCATTGAGCAATGCCAAGAGTAGCTAGAAAAAGAAGACTACTGGCTTCCAGAGACCACACCATCCTATCCATCTAATTGTTAAATCACACCCTGCTGATCTCACTCTTTGGTAAGCATTCATGAGACACAAATATCTTCGCTTCTGGGACACAGTCAGAGACGTCAATCCACATAGCTATTCCCCACAAGTCCTTTTCACCGGTGGCCCAATCATCTTCATTCCCAGGCATTGACCATCCAGACAAACCACTGGCAACAGCCCATTCAACAGTATATGTACCATCACACATCTGGCCACTTCTCCTTCCAAGAAAATCGAACCACCAGGTACACTGCTCAAAGTTCTGACCATTGGGGCTTCCTAGAAACAGGCTGCAGTGCTGCCACTATCCACTTTTAAGTGATACTTTTGTACCACCAAAAAACATCTGGAAAAACCAGGCATGAGTTTTCCTCAGTCAGCTGATGGTAAGGAACTTCCCATGAGGCTACAGATACAGACTGGGAGATGGAAAGTAATGTGACCAGAGGGTCGGCCAAAGGCATTAGGGCCCCAAACTTGTGCAACTTCCTTGTGCCTTCAGGGCCTGTACAGGCCTGGCCTCATGTATACCGTTTCCCTTGAATGATGGAGTATTGCTGTACACAACTATAGCTCGGTGGGCAAGACCTCACCCATTTGATGATGAGGAGGTCAAGTGGCATGGCAACCTGGTGGCAGGACATTAAGCATTCAGTCTTTACTAAAACCCAGTAACAAGTGAAAAGATGTTTCTCAAAAGGAGAGTAGTTATCTGCAAAGGGTGGCAGGGCTTTACTTCAAAATCCTAAGAGTCCATGCTGTAATTCACCAAGGGAGGTGTCCTTCGATACAAAGATTGAGAAAACAGCATTGACTATACTACTGGATGCATACCATGTCCCAGGACGTGTGTTCATTGACAGTCCTCACCTCCAAGGAAATGCCTCATCTGAAAGGCTGGCTGCTCGCATCAGATTCCAAAATGCAGGATGATTATGAAACATCTACTAAACCACTGAGAATCACGGCCTATCCAAGCTGACACACATGTTACCACTGGAACGGTGATCACAATGTTCTGAAGTAGATACTGCTGATGGTTGGAGAAGATTGGGAAAGTCCCTAAAGCCACTATGTTCTACAGTTCAAACAATTCAAACCAAATTTACTGAATGAGAAATCTACTCAATATACTATAAAAGGAACAAAAATCTTTCCCCTCAGGGGAGTGGAAGGAAGGGTCTGCTTCCGGAGCTGGCCTCCCTAGCTGTGCACGAGGAGAAGCTGTGGAGGAGGTGTGGCTGCGGCTCTGCTTCTGACTACCGGGGCGGAGCTGGAGTCAAAGGACCCGGTGCTCAGTCTAGCTTCTGTGTTTAGCAGGAGCAGGAAGGACATCTGCAAGTGGCCCTGAAGCTAGTTCTGGACGTGGCCCAGTATAACAACCTACCTGTCAGCTGTGCAGGCGATGCCACTGACGGAGCTGGTGATGGGACAGCTGGCACACCATGGAGCTCCAGTGTTAGCACAGGAGTGGGAGTGAGGTCAGTGGGTTGTCCAGGAACTGGTTCTGAAAATAAGCCCCATGGTCGTTGACCCCAAATGCTCATAGCGTGTAGAAGAGAGTGTAAGACAGACAGAAGTGAGAAAACAAAAACACCTGAAAAGAAAAGAGAATATTTTATAGGAAAAAAGTAAAGCATGGTGTTGTAAGATGAGGGAGGGATGTGGCCTAAGAGGCCAGAATGAGAATCAGGGCCAGCACTGCGTGAGTCTGGGGACAGAGTGTCAGGGGGAAGCCCCAGATGGTTCAGACTGGGAAGCAGATATGAGTGTACCCAGAAATAGGCTTAGAAAGCAGCCCATGAGGCCAGAATGACCTGGGGAGATGCAGAGCAGGGAAGAGAAGGACAGGTCCAGGCTCCAGGACATGGTGGGTGGGAGGAATTCTCTTCTGCTCAGTGACGATATTACTGCAAAACGAACGAATCTCCAGAGCACAGTCTGTGGGGGCCAGGAATCTGACCATGGCTTCCCTGGTGACTGTCCCAAGTTCTCAGGAGCCTGGGGCTGTGATCTTGACTGAGTCTTGGCTGGGAAGATCTTCTCCCTGCTCACTCCTGTGTTCAGAGAAGAACTCTGGGAGCTGTTGAATGGGGGAGGCCTCCCTTCCTCTTGGTCTGTGGATGAGGCCTCTCCCTTGAGTCTTTGTCACCTAGGCCTCTCCAGGGGCAGATCATACATCACAGTTGCTTCCCAGGCAGAGAGGGAGAAAGAAATGGCATACAGAGGGAGATGATGGAGAAAAAAAGAGATCCAAAAGACATTGCCTCCAATGGGGTCCTTATGATTGGAAATTGACTCAGAAGCACCTTACAGCAACAGCCGCAAGATTCATGAGAAGTGAGTCCCTGGGTACAGTTCACACTGAGGGGACAGGGCCACAAAGGATGTAAAGACGAGGGGTAGGGTTGTTGGGAGCCACTGTGCAGGATGCCCTGGTCCCCTCTAGTCTGAGATAAGGCACTAGGTCAGATTCTGAACAGAATGGAAGCCATGGGAAAGTTTCTCTCACTCATAACAAGGTTCACACCATTCCAAACCTTTGCTGGTGCAGACTGGGCAACGAGGCCAGCAGGGGCAGTCTTTCCCAAAATCACACCACCGGAAGCCAGTCCCATCAGAGGTGAACTCCAGGCTGCTTCCTAGGCCTGCTTTGAATTCCTCCATCTCAGAGTCTGTACATTAGCGGCAGGGCCAGGATGTCTAACAGGCAAGGTAAGCACAGTGAACAACACATCTTCTAACGGGATGAAAGCCATGTGAGATTGTTGGCTACAGAGTAGTAAGAAAGCATCGGGAAATCCGTGCTTACCTTGCTTACAGGGCCGTCTGTCTGACAGGGCTTGTGAATTGGAATAGAGGCTTTGATTCTGTGGGAAGGTGCTGTGGGGTTGGGAGAGTCACATGCTGTTCACACTGTGAAGTCGAGTCTTTGATATGGTGAAAAACAGATGAAAAGGTTCACTACAGTCGATCTGGTAGGCAAACAAGCCCTGTGCTTACCTTGCCTGATAGATAATTGTACGGGATTAGCTAGATATAAGGCCAGCACATGGGTTCTATAGGTGTGATCTCACATATGTCTGTGGATGCTCCCAGGAAGAAGATGCTGGAATGATCCGTCCTGTGTGGACAGAGATCTGGGGAAGCTCTGAGAAGCACCAAGACTTGTGTCAGGTTCCTAACTGGTTAAGGGAACTGAGCTGTATCTGAACCCAGTTGTTAGCTCAAAGCTGGGGCCCTGGTTATACCAAAGCCTTTCCCGGGTTCTGTGTTGGTGTCAACTGTGTAGGCTTACAGAGCGGGGAGATGAGAATTCTCCCAAAGGGGACTTTCTATCTGCGGTCAAGCCTAGGTCGCGGGACCCAGGATATGACCTCACTTCCTTGGCGACAGAATGAGGGCAACTGGAACCCTGGTAAACAGGCACTCCTATTCTAAAGACAGACCCCGACAGCTCACTTGAGTGGAGACACTTAGGCTAGGGGGATGTCTTCCCTCGAATCGGAGCGCAGGCAGTCGGCATTTTTACGAAGGCTAAGCCGCAGTCTTGTCTCGCAACCCCAGAGATTCCGGCGATTTGCCCGGAGGATCCGGCAGGTAACACAGAATGACCCAGGGCTGCCGTTGCAAGCCAGACCACCACTGGG
This sequence comes from Heterohyrax brucei, assembly GCA_028571685.1. NCBI lineage: Eukaryota > Metazoa > Chordata > Mammalia > Hyracoidea > Procaviidae > Heterohyrax > Heterohyrax brucei. The sequence continues at coordinate 48,639,811 of CM053152.1, forward strand.
ATGTCACCTGGGCACAGCGACACCCCTCCCCCAGGGCACACCAGCTGTCAGACCATGACAAAACTGATCCTCCCGAGGTCCATGGTAACTGTGGCGAGGTGAAATGGGACCCGAAGGCGAAAGTAGAACTGTGGCGTGAGGCAAGGTCCATTTGGGAGAGGTAGCTAGGGCTCAGGGAAGGAGCGGAAGGTGATCCGGGCAGGCGTGACCAGAAGGCTGAAAAGGGTGCTGTGGCTTCAGGACGAGCCCTCATGTAGGCAACCCCAAGACCCACCCCCAGGGCTCCACACCATTCTTGGGGTCTTGGGCCTGGGTAGGACCTCGAATGGGGTGGTGGGTGGGCCTAGGTCACATCAGGCTGGGTATCATGGAGACAGGGTTTGGGGTGTCAAAGGTAGCGAGACCTGCTTCGCATTCCTGCCTCAACCTTCACGGATCACACAGATGTCTTGGATCTCAGTCTACCCAGAGGTTCTAGCACGGACCACAGCTTTCAAGAGGGGTTGTTAATGGGTCTCATAGGCTGAGTCTGCAGTCTCCCATGGGCCTTTTCTGAGCTCCAGCTCACCCTGAGTGGGGCAGTAAATACCCAGTCCTAGCTGTGGGCAAGGCCTGGGCCTCTGCTGACCCTGAGCCAGCCCAGCTTTGTTTGGATTCCGCTGGAATGCACAGGTGACCATCAAAAGGCCCAGGGTGCACTGGGACCTAAAGGGGCAGAGATGCAGGCAGGTGGTTCTGGGGGGGCCCTGGAAGTCTCCCTGGGCACTGCTGGCACTGTCTTTGCAGAACATCTCACGGAAACAGGAGGATGGCATCGTGTACTCAGTCCACTGCACTGAAAGAACCGGGAGAGGCTGGCGTAGGCTCTGTGTGAGTAGGGGGGAAGAGCAGGGAGAGGAGTCCGGACGCCTGACCCTGTGACCCCAGATGACTAGAGGAGCCTGAGGCCTAGAGACCACCAGCTCATTCCCAGAAATCTCCCTCTGACAGCCCCAGAGTACCGTCCCAAAGGAATCAGCTGCCACCATTCCCTCTTCCCCCTACTGCCCTTCCAGCTCCGGGAAGCTACAAAATCCCTTTTCCCACATACGGAGAAATAGCAGAGACAAGTTTTTCTCCTGTTTTCATTTCCTATCAGCCCAGGGGGCTCTCTGCATGGTGCTCCCGTTCATTGTGGAATCTCTAGCCCCGGGACCCTCACTTTCTCCCAGCCTCCTGAGTCATCCTGCTTCGCAGTTTCTTTGATCCTAAGGCTGAGGCTAAGGCTGAGGCTAGGACACACCTTTTTTGGCTACCTGCAGTCTCCGGGCACACATCATGTGAACTCTGTGGGTGAGGGGCTGCGTCCTGACTGGGCTGCAGAAACTTCCAGAAGGGAGACCGGTTCCCAGAGTGACTGAGACTCTCGCTGCTGGTGACCTCGGATTGATTTCTTCTGCAGTCCTTTCAGCAGTATGCCAGAAACCTTGCACCCATTCTCATACACTGACCCACAACAGGACAGACTCCCAGCAGTGGCCTGCTGGGGGAATGGGTGTGGGCGTTTCAAGTGAGGATCCCAGAGCAAGACCAGTTCTCAAAGCAGTGTTGCAGTCACGAGGGCCAGGTGTCTGTGGCATTAGCTGCCTCCCCACGTGGAGTCGCTTCCCAGGTGTTAGGATTCCTTCTGCTTTTGCCAATCTGGCTGCTGTCGGGGTGGCCAATGGAATTGCAGGGTGGCCATGAGGTGCTTGTTGGCCCAGAGAAACCGAACTTGATCTTGGTCCTTTCCTGCCATTGCCATTCACTCTTCCTGAGTCACTGGTCCGGATTCTGAATCCTCTGGGGGTCTCTCTCCCAACCCAGGATATCCAGGGTGTTGCTCTTGGCTTGACCTGGGTGTTCCATCACTTCATCCTCTCAGAAGTCCAGTGAAGGGAGAGAAAGTGAAATCTGCATCTTGCTTCCCAGTCGGAGGGGATCTCGTGGGTGTGTGCCTGCTCTCTGCTCTGTCGCCAGCTGGGAGGGTCTGAGCTTGTCCCAGACCTTCTCCTCCAACTCAGCAGCAGAGAAGCTCTCACATGACATAGAGACCATCATGGAGCCTTAATGCCGGATGTTTCTGGGCACTGACCTGGTGACTTTGGGTACACACTGGAATTTGCCCTGCCACTATTTTCTCTCAGCTGGGGAATGGGTGTTTTGTGAGGACTGCCCAGGATTGTGCTGTTGCTAACCCATGCTTACTTCACTAACAAAATGACTTCAGGCTGCTAATGTTGTCTGACCATCCCCCACATCCAGTTCTGCTTTGAAGGCCAAATCCTGTGCCCTGTTGGAGTCACTCTTGTCCTAACTCTTGCCACAGGTGTCTGAGGGCAAGAGAGTGTGTGGTCAAGGTCTGGTCCCCCATCCTCCCGGTGGTTGCTGGGGCCACCTCTGAGATTCTCTTTCTCCTCTGCCCCCCCACCCCAGTGTTTCTGCAGAGCAGGCCGGGAGCAGGATGAGGCCTGGATGGTGAAAAACCTCAAGGCAGGCTCCCTAGGGAAGCTGCTGGACCACCTGGTGCCTGCTTTGCTGAAGGCTGACTGCTCCTTCATGGAAGTATTCCTGGGAACTTATAGAACGTATGTCATCATGCAGCCGGTTCTAGAGCAACTGTTTGAAAGGTGAGTGCCCTGCCATCAACAGCCCAATGGGGACTCTGCCTACTAACAGCTGTGAGGAATGTCACTTCACCACTGAGGGCCTCTCAGTTGGCTTTGGCGAGAGGGTGGTGGTAACGGACCAGTCAGCTAGACTTGCTGTGTCCCCAGAGTCCAGCTCTCTGGTGATGGGGGCGGGAGGGGCTGGGCTGTTCACACGGACCCTTGTTTTCTCTCTGATCAAGACGCTGTCTGCCTCACCCCTCACTGGCCACATGCCCATTGGTAACAGGGGTGGCGGAAGATTTCATTCAGAGGTCCTTATCCTTGGCATTGCCAGAACAGGATTCCTGGAAGCTGGCACAAGGGACCTAGGATACTCAGATACTGGGAAGGTGCTGGTTGCCTTCCCTTAGTCACCAGTTATCCATGAAGCCTCTGCTGTTGGAGACACTCTTCTAGACACTCAGCACCATTCAGGGCAAAGCTGATGGGATGCTTGCCCTTAGGTGTCTCCATGTTAGCCAGCTGTCAGACAGGACCACTAGAAATAGTCATCAGTATTGTTCACAGTGCCATAGGTATGACACTTTCATGCCACCTCTAGGTATAGATTTCAGCAACCCTATTTTGCCAGGAACAGGGAATCTCAGGCCCAGCTAAAAGGGTGAGTGGATTTTGAGTGAACAAGGCCGGCCTCTGCCTCTCCAGAAGTGCGGAGTTTGGAAGGGCCTGTGTCTGGATTGGGGCCAGGCAGACCTGGGCCCCCACATAAGGATCCCACTAAAGGACAGAGTCAAGGAGTGCCCACTGTAGGAGGCAGTGGTCCTAGGGAGTTAGAGGTGGACCCTTGGCAAGCTGGGCAGCAGAGAGGAGGCTGGGGGCTCTGAGAGACCCCTGAAGGAGTCCATGCCCCGACAATACCTTTGTATCCCAGGTTGCCTCCTCCGATTTTTGTGGCCCCAAACAATGTGTGAACATAGGGGCAAGACAGGGTCTCAAATCGTGGGTGTTCCGCTGCATGAGCGGCCCCTTTCCAGGGAACACATTGTACATGGGAGGTGGGGGATGCTCGTACTCCATGGGCAGGGCCTGAGCATCTTGGGCCGGGGACAGACTTGGTGTGTCCCTCAGCCTCAGATAATCTTGTAGCAGTACTGTCTGTGCCAGGCCAAGAGGTGTACGTGCCATCACACACCTCTGTGTTTTTGGAGGGTTACTGTCCGGTGGAGTGAGGGTGAGGGTACACAACAGGGTGTAATCAGGCCAGTTGTTTAGACCAGTGACGGGAAGCTTCCTGGAAAGAGGGCTGTGTGCTAGCCCTCCGCTCAGTGGCCAGGGCTGTGACCGCCAGCACAGCCAGAGGATGTGCTATAGGGGCAGGACAGGGGCAGACAGAGGGACCTGGCCCTTTGCAGGTGTGCCTGGGAGGCCAGTGTGGCAGGAATAGCCAAGCCTCTGACCCAGCTTTTCCCCACGCCCCCTCCCCCAGCGCCATGGCTTTTATCCTGAACGTATGGCTGAAGCACACCCCTGGGGACTCGGATCAGCCCCGGGACTCCTCAGACCTAGAGCTTGCGCTCCGTTACGTTCAGTTGAACGTGCCAGGTTCACATCTGGAGAACCGTGCCCGACTTCTCTTGGCCCAGCTGGATCAAATGAAGGTCACTGAGGCCGAGCCAGAGGGTGAGGAGGCCTGGGAATGCCTGCATGTGCACCTTTGATGGGGACATGGGAATACCCCAAGACTGGGGGGTGGTGGTGTCGAGCCAGAGCTCAGAGGAACCGTAAGCCCTTTTCGGGCAAACTACAGTCTTGGAAGGCTTCCTGGGGTGGAAATCTTGGGACTGGGCTTCTTTTGACGGCCGAAGGATGTTCCCTATCATTGGAAAGCAGGAGGCAAGGCAGTCGTGATGGTGAACATTTCTCCTCTTGCAGCTCTAGTGCCAGGCCCAGCGCCCACTGTAAAAGTCACTGGGAATCATCTTTTGCCCCAAGAACCGACATACGGACAGTCTGGGGGCGTGCATTCTCTTCCTGTGGTGGCACCGGAGCTCCACCGTGCACCACCTCTCCGGTGGCCAGCGCCAGCACGGGCACGAGAAGGAGAGCCAGCCAGAAGGTCCAACTCTCATCGCGGTCCTCCTCCAGCCCTGACCCGCAAAGCACCAGTTGATGTTCGCCTGCTTCGTGCTCCAACACAGCAGCTCGAGGCAGCCCAGGTCCACCTCCAGCTCCGTCAGCTGCAGCAGATGGACCGGCAGACACCCATCCTGGGCCACTTTCAGAACCGACTGGGGGACCACCCGCTGAGATCAGTCGGCATCCTGCTCCGATACAGGAGCTCAACAGAACACCTGCTCGTCTATCAGCAGCTTCAGTTCTGGCAGCTGATGGATAGGCCACGGGAGGTTGAGATTCTGAAGCTGGGCTATGTGCACAGCCAACACCGTGACTACCACCGGGTGGTGTTGATGGCGTCCTTCCTGTGCTGGCACCGAAGATCAATCGAGTACTGCCTCTCCCATTACCAGTTCTGCCAGGGTCTGCAGAAGCAGAGTCTGCAGGGGACCTCCAATTCGATGCTGAGCAACATGGAGACCACACTCCAGGCTGACATCCTGAGTCACATCCAGCCCGCGCAGCAGAATTGGAGCTGGGTTCAACAACAGGTCATCCTTCACCAAGTCCTGCACCTGACAGAAGGCCCGGTGGAAGAGCAGACTCTCTCCTTGGGCCAACACCCTGACTGGCTCCTGGACTGCCTGGGGAGCTTGATGGTGCCCATGGACTTACACCGGCACTGCACAGATCACCACCAGCAGGTGGAGGGATGGGTTTCCACCCTAGGCCATCTCCAACAGGCTCCCCGCATAACACCACCTCCTGATCCTGTGCCTGCTCCTGCTTCTCCTCTGACCAGGGTGCTTCAGCGGCTATTAAGGCCTCCATGTCCAGCTCTGCCTTGGGCAGCAGAAGCTGAGCCAATGCAATCACCACATCTCTTTCGCATCGCTCCCTTGTTCAAGGCCAGGGAACGTCAGGCTCAACTCCCACCATTTTATCCTCGCCTGAGAGGATACTCGTTTATTTTAATGTGGTATTCATCCATCTAAATTTCTTCCTCATAGTTGATATAATACGATTTAGCAGATTCTAGTTAGATAGGCTAGTATAGATAAGATAGGATAATATAAGCTAGCCTGGGAGGGGAAAGGAGGGCAGGGAAGGGGAGAATAGAGGAAGGGAAGGAAGGGCTTGGAAGGGAGGGCAGGGGAGAGGGAGGGAGGGTAGGGGAAGGGAGAGGAGGACAGAAGAGAGAGACAGGGAGGGAGGGGTGGGGATGCAAGAGGGAGGGGCAGGGTGGGACGAGGCCACGCGAGGAGGGCAAGCTGGCAATAGGAGAGGTTGGGAGAGTAGAGGAGAGGTTGGGAGAGTAGAGGAGAGGTTGGGAGAGGCAAGAAGAGGTGTGGAGAGGTGAGGAGAGGCGAGCAGAGGTGAGGAGAGGCGAGCAGAGGTGAGGAGAGGCAAAGAGAGGAGGCTTCTCATTAAATAAACTTTTGTTTTAATAGCTTTAAATCGTGATTTTATGTCCTTTCACAATCGTCTCCAACTGTTAGCAACATCTACTTTAGAACATTTTCATCACCACCAGGATGGTTCCTGTTATGTGTCAATTTGATTAGTCTGTAATGGCCCATGGCTTAGCACACATTATACAGTCGTTCTCCATTTCTGTGATCTGATGATCTGAGGTGAACAGCACTGATGATCTGAGGTGAACAGCAAGTCAGTGTAAAGAAGAGCTTCTTTCAGGAGGTGGCCTGCAAATTATCACATCTCCTGGATATGCAGCCTTTCATTTGGCCAATGCCTTCTTTCTCCATCTCTATTTCAAGGGACCACCAGCGGCAGTTGGCATTCAGCTGGGAAAGCCAACAATACACCAGTACTGTCTTATCTCAGGGGGTATCAGCTTTCCAGCCTCATGCTATAATTTAGTTCATAGGGAGAATGATCAACTTTCCCTTCCATAAGACTTCACTTTAGTCCTTTACATTGGTGACATTATGCTGATTGGACCTGAATGACTCTAGACTGATTGGTAAGAAATTTGAGTGATGGAGGTGGAAAGAAACCCCAGTGGCAACGTGGTTATGTGCTATAATTGCTAACGAAAGCATTGGCAGTTCGAATCCACCAGGTGCTCTTTGGAAACTCTGTAGGACAGCTCTACTGTGTCCTATAGTGTTGCTATGAGTTTGAATTGATTCAACAGCAGTAAGGTTTAGATTGAAAGGGTGGAAAATTACTCAACAAAAATTCTCGTGCCATATATCTCAGTGAAATTTCTAGGACTCAAGTTTTGGGGGACACCTCAATACATTCCTTATAAAGTGAGTAATATGTTGATATTTGTGGCCCTTTCTACATCTAAAAAGTGGTATAATGCCTGTTGGACCTCTTTACATTTTGGGAGCACCATATCTCTCATTTGGATTTGTTGTTCTAGCCTATCTGTCAAGTGATCTTAGAAGCTGGAATTTTTGAGTGGGGCCCGGAACAAAGTGAGCCCTCACAACAGGTCCAAATTGCTGTAGGAGCTCCTCTGCCTCTTGGACCGTATCAAATGTGAGTGGCTATTCCAGAGACAACAAAATGTTGCCCTTTCCATGATGTCAGTAGTCCAACGTAATTAACTTGACACCAGGTTGCTGGTTGATCATCTCAAGAGCTGGTGACATATTTGGGACCCTGAGTTGGTCTCTACTTCTGGCAGTTTGGACACCCAGCAGCAATTGTAGCCAACTCAGCCTTGATAAGTGGAAGTCCACATTCCTGCCATTGTGGCCACTTTTTCACGAGCCAACTGAGCAATTGGGAGTGGCTAGACAGAGACAATGAGTGGTTTCTAAAGAACGAATCATTGTAGCCAAGCAAATGCTATGAATGAGTTTTGTTCTATAATACACACAGTTGCCATGAGTTGAAATCAAAGACAGATAACATCAAGAACAAGAAACACCAACCCACCCACACCCACACAGATGTACAGAAGAGTCAGTTTATTTATTTATTTGAATTTAAAATCCTCCCTGCTGAGGTCACCCTTTGGTGATCATCCACATAAGATAATATATCTTCTTTGGCCCATTCAAGTGGTCTATCCAAATACCTCTTCCCCGTAAATCCTTGTCTCTAATTTCTAACCATAAGATATAAGAAAAGAAAAGCAAGCACTCAAACAAGGGGACTTCATACACCCCAAAGCAGAGTGTATCATTTGGACTCTAGGTTCCTGATTGGAGAAGCTCCTAATCCAGGGAAAGATTGATGACAGGGACCTTCCTGCAGGACTGAGAAGAGAAAGCCTTCCCTTAGAGTTGATGACGTCTTAAATAGAGATCACTTGGGAGATGTGTGCAAGTCTCCTAGGCCTGATTTTTTGTTTGTTTTCTTTGTTTTTTCAATAAGGTAGTGAGGGTTGTGAATCATTGCTGGTCTATCTATGAACAAAAAAAAAGAGCTGCATAAAGAATTGCTTAAGGCACACACCATGCCACAGGAGGAAACTCCTCCACTCACCCTTTTCTGGTGACAGAAATGTAACAAGCCTGCTACTTAAGAAACGCAGAGGATTAACACAAAAATGAAGTTTGTCAATCTATTCTCCAATACTATTTTGGGATGTGTCCAGACACTCTGGCATCTGTAGGCCCAAAGAGCCTTAGTTAAAGGGAAAAACTCTAGAGAAGTATAACACTTTCCTCCGAATCAAAAGAATTCAGAGCAAGTCTTAGAAGGCAGGAGTGTGGTGTCATAAAACCTCACCATAAACTTAAAACCTTTAGCTCTTCTCCTTACAGAATGTAAGCCATTTACAAGGAATAATGGTTTATGCTCTCTAAATGTCCAGGCTTTTTAATGTTCTGCATAACCATGGTGCAATATCATGACTTGAAAAGTTGCGTCGATATAACATATCAACCAAACTATGTCAGCCTTATTCAAATTTTACATGCACTCTTACGTACGTTGTGTGGATGGGGGTGGTGTGGTGTTTGTTGTCAAAGTTACCTGTCGTTGATTTGATTTCAACTCATGGCAACTGTATTATACAAAAAAAAAAACTCCTCCATAGTATTTGCTTGGCTATAATCTTAATGAAAGACAATTTCTGGGACTGTAGTTTGTCATACTGAGGATTGGGTTGCACTACTAACCTTTACATTAACAGCTAGGGACCTTCAGGGGCATTTAGTGTTATTCAATTTTATTACATGTGTAGGTTTGTGCAGCAATTATCATGTATCAATAAAGATACAGAATAGTTCTAACATAACGCAGATCACTCTTGTTTCTTTTTTTCTCTCACTTTTCTTCATTTTTTTCCCCCTAACATTTGGTAACCACTGTCTGTTTGCCATCTCTATAATTTTGTAATTTCAAAAATTTTATATCAGTCAAATCGTACAATATGCAATCTCTGATTACTGCTTTTATTTTTCAGTCAGTATAATTGACTTAAGAGCCATCTAATTCATTGTTCTGAAGTAAGAATCAACATAAGTATTCTTTTCTGTTCTTTTATATTTAGGTGTAACTTTCTGTGGTATGGATGTACTATAGTTTGTTAAATCATTAAACACTGGGAGACATTTTGGTACTTTCTAACTTGGAGCGATTAAGAATAAAGCTGTTACAAACATTGATATTCAGGTTTGTGTGCCTATAAGTGTAAAAACACATGTTTGCTTTCTCTGGAACAAATATGCAGAAGAGCGATTGCTGAGTCATGTGGTCATTCAGTGCTTAGCTTCGTTAAAAAAAAAAAGACAAAAACAAAAAAAAACTCAACTGTTTTCCAAAGTGGCTGGACTGTTGTATAATTCCATCACAGCGTATAAATTTCCCTGCAAGTGCAATGATCCAATTTCTCAGCATTTCCACCAGTATTTGGTACTATCTCTTTGATGCCATACTGATTGGTGTATAGTAATATCTCAATGTGGTTTTAATTTGTATTTCCCTAATCGTTAATGATGTTGTGCATCTTTTCACATGCTCATTTGCCATCTGTATATTCTTTATTAGTGAAATTTGGGTTCATATGTTTTGTCAATTTTCTAATTGCATTGTTTATTTATTTATTGTTAACGTCAGTATTTGAGTACTCTTGTATTCTAAACAATATTCCTTTGTTGACTATGTGAATTGCAAATTTTTTTCCCACTCTGTAGCTTTTCTTCTCATTGTCTTAAGAGAGTATTATATAGATTGAACAATTTTAGCTTTGATGATATAAAATTTGTCAGTTTTTCCTTTTATGAGTCAAACATTTGGTATCAGCTCTAAGAACTCTTTGCTTAGCTCTAGACACTAAAGATTTCATCCTGTCTTTTATTCTAATTTTTTTATAATTTTGGGTTTTGTATTTAAGCAGGTAATCTATTTTCAGTAACTTTCTTTCTTAATATATTTGTTTTTTGGTTATTTGTTTTGTGTTATAAACCTACACATGTCCAATTGCTTCACACCATTTAGTATTACCAAATACTGCCCCTTCTCCACTGAACTGCTTTTACATCTTTGTCAAGAATCAGTTGAGCATAATCGTGATGGTCTTTTTCTGGAATTCTTTATTCTGGTATGTTGATTGATCTGTGTGTCTATGCCTCCATCAATTTCACAATTTCTTGATTACTGTAGGCTTCTTGGAAACCTTGGTTGCATAGTAGTTAAGTGTTACATCTGCTGACCGAATAGTTGGCAGTTCAAATCTTCCAGGCACTCCTTGGAAGCTCTGTGGTGCAGTTCTACCCTGACCTGTAGGGTTGCTATGAGTCGGAATCAACTCAACGACAGTGGATTCAGTTTAGGTGGATAGCCTTTAATATCAAGAATTTAATTATTCCTTAATATCAAGAAGAGTAACTCCTCTTTTCTTCAGTTTGAAGATTATTTTTTCGATTCCAGGCCTGTCCTTACCACATAAATTTTAGAATCACTTTGTCTATGTTTACCAAAAAAAAAAAAAAAAACTAACAAAACTAACAAAATTTGCTGGGATATTGAAAGGTATGAAATTAAAACTGCACGATGTGGGAAGAACTGACAGCTGCACACTTGACACTCCTCTTCATTTATTTAAGTCTTGAATTCTTTCATCCAAATGTTGTAATTTTCAACATATACATTCTTCAAATGTTTTCTTAAATTTACACATAATTATTTTTCTGCTTTGGAATTATGGTCATTTGATTTTCCTTATTCCTATGTGTCCTGTGTTTCACTGCTCAGAAATGCAAGTGGTTTCTAGATTTTTTCCCCAAGACAGAGTCCACATTTCTTCTGTGCTTTTCCTAACACTATAGCTTCAATATGGAAAGCTCTTCCTCTTCCCCTTACCATGTCCCTTAAGTTCTTCCTGAAGGTAACTGAATATAGCTGGCTCTTAACAGAAATATCTGAAACTGTGGAATTTGTTGATTATAATTTAAATATTGGCTTTGCATAGGCAGAACCAGTATGGCACTATAGAAAGAAATGCCAGGCTGTTCCTCTACAACAAACACTAAGAACACTGAGTAAAGCAGACACATTAATTCTGGAACCCTAAGCATCAAATGAAGGATTTTTTTTTTTAAACAAACAAACAAAAAACTATAGCAACAAAAATGGAATGGGAACTGACAGAGAACAGAGAATAAGGAGAGCTATGTCGTAGACATCCTCTGTCAGCTAACATGGTAGGGATTTGTCATCGTGGAATCTTTTGTCACCAATAACAGCAGACAAAGAGCATGGAAAGGAAGCTTCACAGAGCCCCCAGCAGAATACAGAGCACTTGGTAACCAGGGATACATGCTTTATCATTCCTCAAATTTTTTCCTCTCTGTGCAACCTGTGCATATTTCTTGTGGGCCAAGGTCTTTTGCATTCACCCTGTCCTCACCAGCTGGCTCTTTAGTACCATTTTTTTGTTGTTGCTAATGTTCCTTTTTCATTTCTTTTGACTTGTCTCTTTCTAAACTCCTTCCTTTTCCTTCCTATGCATACCTGATGGTGTTTGCCATCTATGCTTCATCTTGACAGGCTGAGTGTCATCACTCAGCTGGATAACCACTCCCTGGTCCACATCACCAAGCAGGTGGAGTCCTTGGGAAATATTTTTATTTTTCTTGGCCTATTGTGTCTTTCTATATTCCTTCTTTCTTTTCTACCAAACACAGGGCTCTGTGTGCCACCTCCATTCTTTACAGTCAGGCTATTCACTGCCATTTGACTGGGGACCCCATTCCCCAGTCTACACCACTGTGTTGGTGAGTTCCCTCAGGGCAATTTTTTTTTCTCAATTTCTTGTATCCCTTGCTTTGTCTTCCTTTGCTCTCTCCCAAACACATGGTGCCATCTTCCATTTCCATTCCTTCTGTATGGGCTATGCGGTATCACTTGGCTGAGTAACTGCTTCCTCGGTCCACATCACCATGTCAATTGGCTCCATCAGGGAATTTCTTTCTTTTTTTTTCTTTTCTCAGTTTCTTGGCTCTGTACCTGCCTTCCTTTCTTTTCTCCTGAGCACTTGAATCCATATGCCATCTCTACACTTTTTTGAGAGTTTAGCAGTGTCACTTGACTGGGGAGCTGCTTCCCTGGGCACACTTTCATTGTAGTGGGCTCCACTAGAACATTTCTTTTTAATTATTTTTTGCGAGAGGGGCGGTTCTCATCTCTGTTTTCTTTCCTTACCTTTTTTCTGAACACACAGTGCTGTGCTCCATCTCAGTTACTTTGTGACAGGCTATGAAGTGCCAACAGGCAGGGGAGTCACTCGAAGTGGGCCCCTTGGGGCATGTTTTTTCTTTCTTTTTTATCTTTCAGTTTCTTGTCTCTATCTTTTTTCTTTCCCTTTCTTCTGACCGCCTAGCCTAGTATGCTGACTTGATGGGTTGTACCACGTCATGTTGCTAGAAAAACACTAGCACCTGGCTTCCTTGGATCTGGCCCAATCCAATGGCAGTCTCCCATAGCAATATTTTTGCTTTATTTTGTTTTGACTTCTGTTTCTCTCTTTCTTCACACCCACCTAGTTCCACATATCACCTCCTCCATTCCCTTCTGCCTGTCTTCACAATGTCTTGAGCATCACACCCTTAAACAGCACAGGTGTGAATCACAGGACGCTGCCCTGCCCTTGATCTGGCTCTGTAGACCACAGTATGTGTCACAAACAGCCCATATCCTCCCTTCTTCCTCCACTTGAATATCCCTGCTGCATTATAGCTGAGCAACTAGCCTTGTACATTGGCCAAAGTGTTGAGAAGTGCCATGCCCACAAATGAGCAAACAACAAAAATGCCTAGCCCACCTGCCCAAATATAGCATAATAAAACAAAAAATGAAGACTAAATAAGTAAATATCCAACCAGTAAACGAAGATAGTGCTTAGTTGAAACTTACACAATAAAACAGGACAGGATGGTTCTAGTAGGTGTCCAAAATAAATACCAGATAATCTTCTGGTAGTAGAGGAGGCCCTGAAACTATTTCATCGGGAATTCAAAACTCTAATGTTCAAAGAAATCTAAGAGATCATAGAAAAAGCAGACAGAAGTAAGGAAAAAAACTGACAAAACATGGTGGGGGGGAACAGATAAGAAAGAATTGGGTACTACTACAGAAACAAAATGTCAAAATAAATACACAACTATAAGTCATTCAAAAACAAAAATTAGAAATCTGAAAGGTAAACAATAAAATGTTAGAAGTGTACAGTGTCATAGAAGGTTTAAGGAATAATTATGAAAGAGTTAAAGATAGGATCAGCAAAACTGAAGACAAATCCTCAGATACTTTGAGGAAAAACCAGAGAAAAAGACAAAGAAAAATGAACCCTGAGATTTATGTGCAATATGATGAAAAGCAAAAACTTGTTGAGTGATGAGCATTCCAGAATAGGGAGAGAAAAGCGAAAACAATGACAAGATTGCTGGAGAATTGCTGATAGAAAAACTTCCCTAATATTGTGAAAGATGAATAGCTGAGCATTCCAGAAGCTCATGGAACCTCAGGTCAAATATATATGAAAGAAAATCACCAATCCAAAAGACAAACCCATTGCCATTGAGTTGATTCCAATGCTTAGAGACTCTATAGGTCATAGTACAACTGCCCCACAGAGTATCGAAGGAACACCTGGTGGATTTTAGCTGCAAATCCTTTGGTTAGCAGCTGTAGCACTTAACCACTAAGACGTCAGGGTTTCAAAGTAAATCACCAAGACATATCATAATTGCACTCAGTGAAACCAAAGACAAAGGATCCTAAGAGTAGCTCAAGAAAAAACTAACAATAATAAAACTATATACAGAGGGAAAAATAATAAGACTAAGACTTCATTACTTTAAAGAAACCATGCAAGCAGGGAGGCAGTGGGTATAAAACCATGAAAAGAAAGCCAACCATGAATAACATCTCCTGCAAAAGTGATGCACAAATATGATGGCAAAATCAAGACATTTCCAGATAGAGAACTCAAAACATCAGACAACATCTGGGACCTACAATGTATGTGTGTATCAGCCAGATACCAACCTATACTTACTAACCTATGCAATAAACATTTAAGATAAAAAACAAGCAAATTAGCAAACAAAAAACTAAAATATTTATAACAGGGAACCAGAGAGCTCAACCTGTAAGTGAAAACAACATCAGAACACTAGAAGAGGGAATAAACAGTAGGTATAGAACTTTCAAATAGAGAGGAAGTCAAGGTGATATGACTAATGAAAGACTGGTTTAAACTTATGAAAATAGGAGTAAATTTCAAGGTTACCACAATAAAGATAACAAACTTACTCATCAAAGGAGAGAAAAAAGCATGAAGTCTCAGTAGACAAAAATAAAACAAACAAATTCACCAACTAAAGAAATTCAGTGCAGGAAAGTGAGAGGCACAAAGCAAATGTTACCATCACAAAAAAAGAAGCACTACAAAATGGCAGCAATAAACTCACCCTTGTCAATAATCACTTTGAACTTAAATAGCAGGGAATTACAGAGTGATAGAAAGGGGAAGAAAGGACCTATCCACATGCTGTCTACAAAAGTCACACCTTAGTGTAAAAAGATATAAATTTATTAAAAATCAAAGAGTGGAAAAGAAAATATGTCAAACAAATGGCTACCATAAAAAGAGCAGAGTGGCAATATTAAGCTCAGGTAAAATAGACTTTAAAACAAAAATTAACCATAAAGGACAAGAAAGACATTATATATTGATTAAAGGGATGATCCAGCATGAAGACATAACAGTAATAAACATATCATAGGGCTCCACTGTATATAAAAACAACCACTAGTAACACTGAAAGGAGAAACAGGAATTTCCACAGTAATAGTAAGAGTCTTCAACATTCGAATCTCATTAAATGATAGAATATCTAGAAAAAAAATTCAACAAAGACAGCAGCTCTAAAGAGCACAATCAACCAACTTGATTATCATAGATGTACAGATAGGACACATCATCAAACATAGTAAAGTACACATTCCTTTCCAAAGCACATGAAGCATTCTTCAGAATAGACCACAGCTTAGTCTACAAAGCAATTCTCAACAAAATCCAAAACACTGCGACAGTACAAATGCAAAATATTTTCTCCGACCACAGCATTAGAAAAGCAGAAATTAGTAACAGGAAGAACTAGGAAAAAAAATCAAATACATGGAAACTGATTAACACTCTGCCTAAAAAAATACTGAGTAATAGAAGAAATTAGAGATTAAATTTTGAAAAAAATCCCTACACTAAAATGAGAAAGAAAACACATCATACCAAAACTATCAGGACACAGGGAGGTGGGGCTAAAATGGCAAATCAGACACGTGTCTCCCTGATTCCCTCTGAGAACTGAGGCCTGGAACAATACTTGAATGGAGTAATATATACATCTTGGGAGCCCTAGGATCTGACATACAGTTGTCAGACTGGGCACCAGTAAAGAGGAAACTACCTTTCTCAAACATGAGGCAGCCACACACTGAGTCCTGCTTCTGCTAACACAACACTTGGAGGGACTGCAGGTACTGATGGCTTCTTTATTTTCTGGGTGTCAGGGATGGCACATGAGCTGGCAAATATGCCAAACTGCAGTGCTTATAAAAGTAGCATAGAGCAGCTGGTAACAAACTCCTCTCTTAGAAATACACCTCTCTTTCTGTTGAGGTAACACTAGAGAAACCAAACAGCTTCTAGATGATGCAAAGGCAAAAATTAGTAGCTACCCATTTAAAGAAAGAGTCTATCATGTCTCCAAAAGACTCTCAAAACACTTCCCAGCTAAAGAAGCCTTTCTGAAATTATCAAAGGTAAAGTACAAAAGAATTATACATAGAGTCCTCCTAGAGATTAAACAAAATACAACAGAACAAAATGAAAAATTAAGTAAATTATTTGGACTGATGGAACATCAATGATCTGATGTCTAGCAGATCAATAACAAAATTACAGAATTAGGTAATTCTATGCAAAGCCAAAAGAGCAAAACTGAGGAGACAGAAGCCAGAACTAGTGACCTTTAGGACAGAGCAACTGATACCAGAATTTATGAGGAGAAAACAACAAAAAAAAAAGGAAATAAGAAAAATAAAGCACCATTAAGAAACACGTGGGACTCTATTAAACAGGAATAATCTATGGATAACTGGAGTTCCTGGACAGGGAGGGATAGTTGAAAATACAGAGTATTGCTCTAGAGTTGCTAACAGAAAACTCTGAAATTATGAAAAATAAAACACAAACAGATTTCTCTAAAGACAACAAGGCTCAAAGCAAAACTAACATTCAAAGGGAAATCCTGTAGGATTTCATCTGATTTCTCAGCAGGAATGATGTTGGCAAGAAGGCAGTGGGATAATACATTCAAAACTTCGAAGAAGAAAAATTTACAATTAAGAATTACTCATTCTGTAAAACTGCCTCTCAAATATGATGGTGAAATTAAGACATTTACAGATAAACAGAAGCTTAGAGATTTTGTGAAAACCAAAAAAAACTACAAGAAAACAAACCTCTTTGCTTAGAAACATAAAAACGTCAAGTGTATACTTAAGGAGGCAATGCAGCACACAAGATCCTACTCAGTTAAAGAAATTATGAAGCTCAATCAAAGCCACAATGTTAAAAGAAGGGAACCAGTGAATGGAACATAAAAACTATGATATCAACATGCTAAAAAGTGTGATACATTACAGTATTTATAACCCTTTCAGGTGGAGAGAAAATTAAAAACTTATGCAGAAGTTGAAGTCTGGTTTAAACTTAGAATAGTAAGGGGGATCATAGGGGTAGCTTCAAAGAGAAATAGCAATGCAATATATCAAAATAAGAGATGTAACATAGGAGTCTCAAGAAACAAACAAAAAAACAACAATGCTGAAAACAATGAAAAGTCAACCCATAAAGAAGAATGTCTCAAAACAGAATATTAAGAGCAACATAGAAAACATCTACAGCACACACAAAAAAGGTACCAAAATGAGAGCACTAAACACTTACCTATCAACAATAACACTGTATGTAACTGGACTGAATACTACAATGAAGAGACGCCAGGTGATATCCTAGATCAAAAGGCAGGATCCATGTGTGTGTTGCTTACAAGAAACACAAATTAGACTCAAGGATACTAACAAACCAAAAATAAAAGGGTAGGAAAATATATACCAAACCAACAACACGCAGAGAAGAGCAGGTGTGACAATACTAATCTCAGATAAAATAGATATAAATGTAAAATCCACCATCGTGGACAAGGATGGTCACTAGCTATTGTTGAAAGGTTTAATACATAAGCAGAACATAACAATATTAAATATTTATGCAACCAATATCACAGCATCTAAATACATTGAACAAACACTGACAACATTGAAAAATGAGGTAGATCACTTCACAGTAATAGGTGGAGACTTCAACACTACACTTTCAGTAATGGACAGATTATGCAGAAAAAAACTCATTAAAGATACAGAAGATCTTTTCGTGACAATTAACCCACTAGACCTCATTGACATATACAGAACTTTTTACCCATCAACAGACAAGTACACCTTTTTCTCCAACACACATGGAACAGTTTCCAGAATAGACCATGTATCAGGACATAAAGCAAGTTTCAACAAAATCCAAGCCATTCCGTTATTGCAAAGCATCTTGTTGGACCATAAAACCTAAACTCCAATACTTCTTGGGTCGTAAAACCATAAAACAGAAGTTGAAATCAATAGCAGTAAAAACGTAGGTAGAAATTGAAACTCATGGAGACTGAACAAAATCTTCCTCAAAAAATCCATAGGTCATAGGTTAAATCAAGGTTGAAATAAAGAAACTTATGGAATCAAATGAGAATGAAAACACATCCTACCAGAACCTATGGGATGCAGCCAAAGCAGTGCTCAGAGGTCAGTTCATCTCCACAAATGCAGACATCTGGAATGAAGAAAAGAGACAAAATCAAAGAATTAACCCTACGACTTGAACAAACAGAAAGAGATCAACAAAAGAACTCCTCAGACACCAGAGGAAAACAGATAATAAAGATTTAGAGCAGAACTAAATGAATTAGAGAATAGAAAAACAATTGAAAGAATTAACAAAACCAAAAGCTAGTATTCTGAAAAGATCAACAAAACTGACAAGTCACTGGCTAAACTTACAGAAGAAAAGCAGAAGAGGAAACAAATAACCCAAATAAGAAATAAGATGAGAGATGTCATATCAGACCCATCTGAAATCAAAAGTACCATAGCAGAATACTGCGAAAAATTGCACTCTAATAGGTTTGAAAACCCAGAGGAAATGGACGAATTTCTAGATTCACATCACCTACCAAAATTATCACAAGGAAAAGTAGAGCAACTTAATAAACCTATCACAAAGGAAGAGATTGAAAAAGTCATGAAAAGACTACCAATGAGAAAAAGCCTGGGACCAGATGGCTTCACTGCAGAATTTTACCAAAGTTTTAGAGAAGAGTTCTCATCAATACTATTGAGACTATTTCACAGTATAGAAAAGGATGGAATACTCCCAAATTCCTTCTATGAAGCCAGTATAACCTTGATACCAAAGTCAGGGAAAAATGTTCCCCAAATAAAATTACAGATCAATATCACTCATGAACCTAGATGCAAAAATCTTCAACAAAATCCTAGCTAGTGGATTTTAACAACATATAAAAAAAAAAAAAAAAAAAAAGATTCATTGTGATGAAGTTGGATTGACACCAGGGATGTAAGCCTTGTTCAACATCTGAAAAACAATTAATGTGATCAACCACATAAGTAACGCAACGGATAAGAATCATGTGATTTTGTCAACTGACGCAGAAAAAGCATTTGACAAAGTCCAGCACCATTCATGTTAAAAACTTTCAGGAAAGCAAGAATAGAAGGCAAATGACTCAGTGCAATAAGGGGCATCTACACAAAGCCAACTGCCTATATCATTCTGAATGGAGAGAAACTGAAAGGATTCCACTTGATAACGGGGACTAGACAAGGATTCCCAGTTTCATCACTTCTATTCAACATTCACATTATGATAGAGGTTCTAGCCAGAGCAATTAGAGAAGATAAAAAAATAAATGGCATCTGCATCAGCAAAGAAGAAGTAAAAATATCCCCATTTGCAGATGATAAAATTGTATATACAGAGAACCCTAAAGAACTTGTAAATAAACTACTGGAACTAATAAGAGTTCAGCAAAGTATCAGGATGTAAGATAAACATAAACAGATCAGTAGAATTCCTTTACACCAGCAAAGATGTCATCAAAGAAGAAATCACCAAATCAATACCATTTATAATAGCCCCTAAGAAGATAAAATATCTAGGAATAAATCTAACCTGAAAAGAGATCTATACAGAGGAAATTACAAGACTCTATTGCAAGAAACCAAAAGAAACATACATAAGTGGAGACACCTACCTTGCTCCTTGCTGATTGGTAGGAAGATTTAGCATTATGAAGATGTATGTTTTAAGCAAAGTAATCTACATATACCATGCAATTCCAGTAGAAATTCTAATGTTATTTTTTAATGAAATGTATAAACAAATCAACAATTTTGTTTGGAAAGGGAAGAAACCCTGGACAAGTAAAGCATTAGTGAAGAAGAGGAACACAGTAGGAGGTCTCACACTACCCGACCTTAGAACCTATTACACTGCGAAGGTAGTCAAAACGACCTAGCATTGGTACGAAAACAGACATATAGGCTGTTTTTATACCAGAATTGGTATCAAATGGAACAGAATTGAGAACCCGGAAATATCACCATTCTCTTATGAACAGTTTCTTTTACAAACCATGTTGGCAAAATTGGATATCGATCTGAAAAAACTGAAACAAGACCCATATCTCACACCTTACACAAAAACTAACTCAACATGGATCAAAGATCTAAATACAAAAACCTAAAAAGGTAAAGATCATGTAAGAAAAATTAGGGTCAAAAATGGAAGCCCTGATACATGGCTTAGACAGACTAGACCATCTGACCAAGAATACATGAAGAACAGAAGAGAAAACTGATAAATGATAACTACTAAGAATCAAACACTTATGCTCATCCAAAGATTTAACCAACAGAGTAAAAAGACTACCTACAGAGTAGGAAAAAATATTTGGCAACTACATGTCAGACCTATGGCTGATCTCCATAATCTACAAGGTACTGCAAAATGTCAACAAGGGAAAAGTAAATTGCCCGATTAAACAACGGGCTAAGGAGATAGACAGACACTTCACCAAAGAGGACAACCACGCAACCAAAAGACACATGAGGTGATGCTTACAATCGTTAGCGATTACAGAAATTCAAATCAAAACTAAAATGAGATACCATCACACCCCAGCAAGGCTGGCCATAATCCAACAAGACAACAAATACTGAAGAGGCTGTGGAGAAATGAGAACTTTCCTACACTGTTGGTGGGAATGCAAAATGTTATAATCTCTTTGGAAAGTAAGTTGACACTTCCTTAAAAATCTAGACATAGAAACACCATACGATCCAGAACTGCCACTGCTCAGAATATATCCTACAAAAGTTACAGAGGTCACACAAACAGATATGTGCACACAAATGTTTATTGCAGCACTGTCTGAAATAGCAAAAAGATGGAATCAACCTAGGTGACTGTCAGCAGATGAACAGATAAGTAAACTATGGTATATATACTCAATGGAATGTTATGCAATGATAAAGAACAATGGCGATTTTAGGAAGCATCTCATCACCAGGTTTCAACTAGAAGACTTCATGCTTAGTGAAATCAGTCAGCCCCAAAAGGACAAGTATTGTATGAGACCTGTGCAGTAAGGACTGAAAAATAGATTTCTGTACAGAAGAAGACTCTTCGAAGGCTACGATGTGGGGCAGGGGAAGGGAAAGAGTTGGCCATAGATTAGATAGTAGATAGGAATTTGATTAGCTGAAAGCGGTGACTGCACGCAGTAGAGAGCAGATCACCGTAACTAGACTACACCACAAACTGAAAGATTTTCTAAACTCAGTTCAGTATTTCAAAGGATAGTGTAGCAGAGATAGAAGTCCAGGGACCATATTTTCAGGAGACACTAAGGCCAATTGGCGTAACTACTCTTCTGCTAACAGTCTTCTGCAGCCCATAGTGGTGAGTGGTGTTTGGGATCTTAAAAGCTAGCTAGCCTCCATCTGAGATACACTACATTGTACTGACTCATCTAGAACAGATGATGACCAAGAATAACAGAGACATGTGGAAAAAAGAGCCCAGGAGATAGGAGGACC
The DNA here is from genome assembly GCA_028571685.1 of Heterohyrax brucei. Taxonomy (NCBI): domain Eukaryota; kingdom Metazoa; phylum Chordata; class Mammalia; order Hyracoidea; family Procaviidae; genus Heterohyrax; species Heterohyrax brucei. The sequence goes on from CM053152.1 coordinate 48,661,278, forward strand.
CATGTGAATATGAGACCAGAAGAACCAGATGGTGCCTGGTCACCACCAAAGGCAGCTGTGATGGGGTCACAACAGTTCCTGAGGCAACATGAGAAAAAGTGGAGCGTAGCTCAAGAACTCTACTAAAAGTCTAAAATTGATGGTGACAACCTGGAGGTTCCCCTGGGAACATGGCCCTTAGAACTGCTGCTGATGGCCCTGAATGGAAACCAGAACTGAAGTCAACTCTTCAGACAGGAATGGTCTGGACCTGGAGACACAGTGTGAACATATGGTGTGTATACTTTATGGTTCTATACAGTTATAGGAAGCTGTCCTACTGGTTTCTTTTTAGATGGGAGAGAAGAGGCTGTGGGGTAGGGGACAGGTGCTGGTTAAGAGGATTCCAGAAAAATGGAGTGAAAAGGAGGAATGTGCTGTCACTGGGTGAAGAAAGCAGATGGAGCTGCAGATTGGCGTGTATGCAATATTGATTTGGATTGTATATATTCACTTATCGCAATTTAAAAAAGTAGACAAAGTGGTAACTTTGTCAAAGGTATGACAGTATACAATACTAGGGAAGTTAGCAAATTTTCTGGGCTGAAGGCTGTGGGGACCAGGATCTTGAGGAACATGTCACTCAAACTGGCATAGCATGGTTTATAAAGAAAATGTTTTGCTTTGGTGAGTAATGCCTGGTGTCTTAAAAGGTTGTGAACAGCCATCTAAGATACTACACTTGTCTCACCTCATCTGAAGCAAGGGAGAATGAAGAAAACCAGGAAAAGATTAGTGCACGGGACTAACGGATCACAACTACCATAGATTCCACCAGATTGAGTCTAGCACAATTAGATGGAATCTGGCTGTCAGCAACAACTGCTCTGATACAGATACAACAGATGATCCTGTACAGAGCTGGAGAAAAATGTAGGACAAGATTCTAACCCAAACAAACAGACACCAAAAGAAAAGAAAGCAAAACAAAACAGAGAGACTGGAGAAACCCTTAGAATATGGTCTTTGGAGGACACCCTTGTAGGTCAGTAATGACATCACTACTGACCCTCAGTCTTCAGATTAGAAAGACAAGTGAAACAAAATGAGTTTGAATGACCTACCAGCCCAGGGGAAAGGGCAAGATGACAGGAAGGGAAAGGAGAGCCCTAAATGGCTAAGTCTACTGTGTAATGAGAAGCAACTAGGCAACTTTCCTCTGTAAACCTACATCTACATTACAGAGAGAGAGAACAAGAGAGCCGGAAAGCCAGAGTGCCAGAGGGCCAGAGAGTGTGAAAGAAGTCTTGGCTTTGCTACTTTGTTGCAGACCCTGGTGGCATAGAGGATAAATGCTAGGCTGCAAACAAGAAAGTCCACAGTTTGAAACTACCAGGCGCTTCTTGGAAACCGTATGGGGCAATTCTATTCTGTTCTATATAGTTGCTGTGAGTCAGAATGCACTTGACGACACCGGATTAGAATTTTTTGGTTTGCTATGTTGTGAGTTCTAAGTCAAGTTTCTGGAACTTAGTTTACTCTTACGTGAAAAGATACTACATAGATTAACGTCTCTGTGTGTAATTCACAATCTCTATAGCACAGAAACTAAAATTTTTACTTTTAAGCAATGTGTGTGTGTGTGAGAGAGAGAGAGTTTAAACTTACTGTATTACAATGAAGTAGTTCAACCTCCACATCAGAAAAAAAACCTATATTTTCATCTGCTGTTTGGAATTAGAAAAATGTTGTTTTCTTTGAACTTAAGGTTTTTTTTTTTTTTTTTTTTTTGAGAAGTTTTTTCTTTTTACTATCTTATTGTGCATTGAGAAAATTTACAATTCAGGTCAATTGGCCCAGGTCAATTAGCCATGAAAAAATTTATACACACCTTGTCATGTGATGCGAGCTGCTCTTTCAAAACTGCAAAACACTCCTCCTTTCTACCCTGTATTTTTCTGTCTGTTCAAGTAACTCGTTTTCCCTCAGCCATCTCATCTGTTCTCTGGACAGGAGTTGCCCAATTAGTCTCATGTATCTACTTAAGCCAAGAAGCACACTCTTTGGGAGTGGTTTCAGTTCTCCACCAACAGGGAGTCTAGGGGCTGGGTCTCTGTGGCTGTACAGTCAGTTGGGCCATCAAGTTTGGTCTAGGTAATAGAGTTTGGGTTCCTCATACCCACTTTTCTTTCTTTCTTTTTTTCTCTCTCTCCCTCTCTCTTTTTTTATTATGACTGAGTGAAAATGTACATTCCCATATAAATTTACATGCCCACTTATAGGCAGCTTCCACTGCTCTCCTTGCCTTGTGACAGCACAATATACCTTTCCACTTCATACATGTCTTATCCATCCAACAGTCTCCTTTCCCCTCCTCACCACCTGCTTCCCTTCCTCCAGCCAGAGGTCAGTAGGATGATATCCTATCGATGCATAGAACCTCGAAGTGCATCCAATATATGATCATTCTGCACCACCAAGTCCAATCTATTAAAGGGGTGCACTCTGAGATCTCCACTAAAAGACCATAGTTGATGGTCCAGCGGCTTCGGTGTTTCCCTGGGAGCATGGCCCCTGGCCCTGATGCTGCCCTTGCCCATAAATCATAATGAAGGTCCACTCTTCGGTCACACCCATTTATCTGACTCTACATCAGGGACTTTGTTGTGTTCCTTGTCAGGGTAGTCATTGGTAGTGACCAGGCATCATCTAGCTTTTCTGGTCTCATGCTGACGTAATCTGTGAATTATGTGACCATTTTTGATATCTTTCATTCTCCTCTGCTCTAGGTGGGTTGGGGCCAATTGATGTACTTATAAAGCCACTTGCTAGTTTTTAAGACCCAGACACCAGTCACCAAAGTGGGATGTAGAATATGTTCTTTAAAAACTGTTATTATCAGTTGATCTAGATGTCTCCTGAAACCATGGTCCTCAAACCCCTGCCCCTGTTTCTCTGTCCTTAGAAGTGCTGGGTTGTAAAGAATCTTAGCTTTTGGTTTAGTTCAGCTGTGCTGATTTCTCTCCTGTGTGTTCTCTTCCTTCACTTAATTCTTATCTATTATCTGATTACTAAACATTGCTCCTTTCTCTCTCCACCTTTGTAACCATCTAAGACTGTTTTCTTCTGTGTTTAAATCTTCTCTTGAGTACTTATAATAGTGGTTTCATAAAATATTTATCCTTCTGCAACTGACTAATTTCACTCAGCATAATGTCTTCCAAATGCCTCTATGTCATGAGATGGTTCTCAAGTTCATCATTGTTCTTCATCATTATGTAGTATTCCGTTGGGTGAATATATCGTAGTGTGTTCGGATATTCATCTGTTGATGAGCACCCAGGTTGATTTCATACTTATTGTTACTAAAGATAGGACTGCAATAAATATTGGTATTCCTACATCTATTCTTTTGGCATCTCTTATTTCTTTTGGATAGATTACAAGAAGTGGAAATGTTGGGTCCTAATAGTATGTCTGTTTTTCAAGAAAGTGTCACATTGATTTCTAAAGTGATTGTACTGTTTCACTTTGCCATCTTCAGTGCATAAGTATTCTAGTCTCTCGACAGTCTCTCAAACATTTATTATTTTGTGGTTTTTTGATTAATGCCAGCCTTGTTGGGGTGAGATGGTATCTCATTGCATTTAGATTTGGATTTCTCTAATAACTGATCATTGTGAGAATTCTTCATGTATCCATTAGCATCCTGAACTTCTTTTTTGGTTAAGTGCCTGTTCATGTCTTTTGCTGATATTTCAATTGCATGTTTTTGTTGTTGAGGTTTTGGAGTATCTTGTAAATTTTAGGGATTAGACACTGATTGAATTTGTTATATCCCCCCATTTTTTCTGGGTCCGTAGGTTATCTTTTTGCTCTCTTTGTGAAGTCTTTGGAAGAGCATGGTTGTGTCATTTTTAGGAGTTCCCAGTTTGTGCATTTTTAACAATGTTTTATATTGTATTTATGTCATGAATTAGGGCTCATGGTGTAGTTCTCCTCTCCCAAGGCCTTTATTGTTTTATATTTTATATTGAGGTTTTCGATCCGTTTTGAGTACCTGTTGGTGTGTGGTGTGAGCTATGGGTCTTGTTTCACTTTTTTTTTTTTTTTTTTGCAGATTTGTAACAAGTTATGCCATCATTATTTGTTAAGGAGACTGTGTTTCTCCTAATTTATGGATTTGGGCCACTGTCAAATATCAGCTGCTGATAGGTGGATGAGTGTATGTTTGGATTCTAAATTTTTTTCCATTGATCAGTGTGTCTGTTTTTGTCCCATTACCCGGCAGTTTTGACTACCATGGCAGGGTAATAGATTCTAAAGTTAGGTAGCATGAGGCCTCCCACTTTGTCTTCTTCAGTAATGCTTCATATGAAGTTTCTTCATTTCATTAAAAAGTGACTGGGATTCATATTGGGATTGCACTCTGTGTCGATCACTTTGGTAGAATAGATATTTTTATAATGTTGAAGATTCCTATCCATGAGCAAGATATGTTTGTCTACTTGTGTAGGTTTCTTGCAGTAGAGTTTTGTAAGTTTCTTTGTATATGTCACTTATATTTCTTATTAGATTCATTCCTGAGTATGTTATCTTTTTGGGGGGCTATTGTAAATGGTGTTGATTCAGTGATTTCCTCTTTGAACAAAGATGGCATCTGTATCTGTAAGCCTCTCAGCTGCTGCACCAGCAGAAATGGGGGCTTGTTGTGCTGCTGTCTTGCCTCCAACAAAGGTAATTTCCCCTTCCAGTCACCCATCAAATCTTACAACCCTACGCCTGATTTGGGGCTCCCAGAATATCCACTCTGCTCCATTAAATTGTTTTTCTAGGCCTTGGTTCTCAGAGGGAATCAAGGAGATGTGTGACTAGTCCACTATCTTGGCCCTGCCTCATGACTGACTTATCTTACTCAGCGTAATGCCACTCCAGATTCTTTCATGCTACAAAGATGTCTTGCAAATTCCTTATTATTTTCTATAGTTGTATCATATTCCATTTAATGTATGTACCACAATCTTTTTACCCATTCATTTGTTGATTGGCTCAGCAATATTTTAAATAAAGTGCTTTACAAATTTTCCAAGTACTTGTAAGTAATAAATATATTAATGAACCAAAACACAAAAAACAAACTCACTGCTATTGAGTTTAGTTTGACTCAATAGCATACATACATACATATAAATAGATCTGACAAAATTAGAAGACAAAATTGACTCAATCCATACATACAAATAGATCTGAATAATATCCTCAAATGAATACTAAGAGGAACCAGTCTTTGGAACAAAGTATTCCTTACGGATCCAGGTAAACTACATGACATGCTAAGAATTCTTCATCTGCACTGAAAGTATAAGAATAAATGGTTTAATAGGTTGACCTTGAAGAACTTTGAGTGAATGCTCATTCAGCAGTACAATGAGTACATATTTTATTTCATCTTGAATGTAAACTCCTGGCAGACAATGATAACACCATTACCTTATCTTAAATATTTTTGGAGCCAGGGCAAAGGTTTCATGAACTTTATATTTGGTATGTATTTAAAATTATGAACCAAGCTAGGAAAATACTAAATAAAGTAAGTAAATAAAGTGTCATAGTGACCATAGAGGTAAGGGTAGAATTGCCCCATAGAGTTTCCAAGGAGCACCTGGCAGATTTGAATTGCTGACATTTTGGTTAGTAGAACTAGCACTTAGGCCATATTAATGAATACACATTAATTTCCATATTAATCAATACATACATACAAATAGATCTGAAGGTACTGGAACTACATCCTCAAAAATATTTTTCAATAAACTATTTTTCTCTCAAACCAGTTGTAAGTTCTCTCTCCCTTTTGTGTGATGAGTCACATTTAACAAGCAACATTACCTAGACCACTTTTAATACTTGTTGTACCCTCGTTAGTAATGTCCCATTATGAATGTTTTAATCTAGCACATTAAGGACTTTCATTAGAGTGAGTTCAGTTAACATTTTTTAACCCACTCTAAATGTTAACACGAGCCCCAGTGGGCAAGCAACTCTCTAATGTGCCAGTTGTCCCAAGCTCCAAATGGCCTAGTGAGGCTCTGTTTGTTTCAGTCTATTGGTTAAATATGTATTTACGTGATTTCTTAAAACGTAATTATTTACGTATAACATTTGAACAGCTGATTTACCAGGCAAAAGCATTAGGAGACTGGTGACTGTTAGGTCTAAACAATTCAAATACATTTTTGTAATAAAATTAGAAGACAAAATATTTTACCTTTATTTCTGTTCTCCTCTATGGTGTAAACATAGATTGAAGACATATGCTCTGCATATTAAAGTCTGTTGAAAGAAGATCTTCTAGAAAGTTGCAGCTGCTCATGCTATGGGCTAATAACCATATTCAAGATATAAGATACCAGTGGTATTTCATTATTTCATTTGAAAATATCAAAGTAGTTAGACCACATACTTGAGTCACTCCAAGCCTATGGACTTCATCTTTTGAGTTCACTATGTTTAAAAACTGTTTTTAAAATATACTCTGATAAAAGTAGGACAAGCTAAAGACAAATTGGAACTTCTATATATTTAAATGTGTTAAGCCATGATTTCCACTGTAGATGTATAGCCCTTTAACTGTCACTTTCCAAATTCCTGAAAGCATTTGAAGTTTTATGTTAATACATGCACACACACCCACAACAAACCTAACACTGCATATTCTTAAGGCGTCATGTTGAATTAATCTTGTAATATCCTCAAATGAACACTAAGAGGAACTAGTCTTTGGAACAAAGTATTCCTTATGGATCTGGGTAAACTACATGACATGCTAAGAATTCTTCACCTGCACTGAAAGTGTAAGAATAAATGGTTTAATAGGTTGACCTTAAGGAACTTTGAGTGAATGCTAATTCAGAAGCACAGTGAGTACATGTTTTATTTCATCTTGTTGAATGTCAACTCCTGGCAGACAATGATAACACCATTACCTTATCTTAAATATTTTTGAAGCCAGGGCAAAGGTTTCATGTACTTTATATTTGGTATGTATTTAAAATAATAAACCAAGCTAGGAAAATACTAAATAAAGTAAGTGATAGTCTTCTACTTTGAAAAGTTTAACTTCACAATGACCTGAAAGGCTAGGTTGAGTTTAAAACTGTCAGACTTCTCAGTATTCTGTGCCTGAACCCAGAGCTGTGGAGCAAGTGATCACAGGCCTCAGGCTTCCATCCCACCTGCCTTTTGTCCCACACTGTAAGGAAACCTGTAGTCTGTACTCCTGATCTCTTGGAAGTCTTCCCACCATGCCATCCTGTTTAGCCCCTCTTTAGAACAAAGACTCTGAACACAAAAGAGCCTTTTCAGCTTTGGGAACAACAGAGCAGAAGAAAGGCCCTCTGGGAAAATTCTAGGGTCTCTGGAATCCAAAGCAGGGTCTAGAAGGGAGAGTAGGCTCTATGTCAGTTGCTACCATATCCCTTTATGCTCCCTATACTTTCTAATGTTTGAGGTCTTTACTATTTATTTGTATCCCACATGGGGCCTAACACACTGTCTTCCAAAGTATTGCTTGATAAATATTGAATAATTGTTAGTTATTTGATTAACATTAAGTGAGTTTTATAGTTTGTTTACTCACCATAACTACCACTCTGGAAAGTGACACCTATGAGATAAATATTCTATTGAGAAACCTCTTTAGAATTATCAAATAGATTGAATAACTTATTTTACATAAACTTATTTTACATAACTTATTGTTACATAAATAATCTAAAATCATGATTTCCCTCTGGAATAGACTTAAAAATTTCATAAAGCAAATTGAAAAACTTACTCAAAATTTCCCAAATTTCATTTTTTTTTTTTTAAATCAGACTAGACTTTTCAGGAATTTTGAAATTTTCCTGCTATGATTCAGTCACTTAAGAAGAATTGGGAGATGTTTTATCACTCAGTCAATGATGAGTTGTCTGAAGTATCTGTTACCATATGGATTGTAATGCTACTGCTTTTCTCTCTCTTTCTAGACTTGACTCCTGAAAGGGTGAAAATATTTATTAAACCATTAAATCACCACTGGAAAAGTTACTAGATTTTATCATGCTTTTCCCTGGATCATTTCTATTTTCTACTTAGTCTAGCTGCCTCAGAAACTTTTCCAAGTTTTTTTTTTTTTCTTTTAATGTGATTTGTAATTTTAGACACTGTGTCTTTCCCTTGAGAAATCATGAACATCTTTTTTGAGACCGATTTTTCATGTTCTCATTTTGGCTCAACCTTGATCAAAGCCCAGAATAAGAGACCTGTGTGAAAATCCAGAAGGAGTTCTGATAGTACAGTGGTTAAGCCCTGGACTGTTAACCAGAAGGTTGGCAGTTCAAACCCTCCCACCACTCTGCAGGACAAAGATGCGGTGGTTTGCTTCAATAAAGATTTACAGCCTTATAAACCTCATGGTGCAGTTTTACTGTGCCTTGTAAGGTCACTATGAGATGGAATCAACTGGCTAGCAAGTTATTTATTTATTTATTTTTTTGGTTTGGTGAAAGTCGAAAAATCAAGCTCCTTTACTGAAAAGTTAAAAGGGGCTGTTCAAACTGCAATAATATGAGTATTTGTATTCAATGTGTTGGTAACAATGGTTGTTAGTACATTATAGATATATGATGAACAAACAAAAAGTATTGCTATACATTTTCAGAAACCCCAAACAAGATGCAACAGCATATGTGTTGAATTACAATTCTGCTTACATTTACTTTCTTAAGACTGGCACCAAGTACAGTGCTAATGGGTAGAAGCCCAAGGGTTTCCTTGGTAAGCTACTGTAGCCATTAAACAAGAGGTCAGGGTATGGGAGTGAGTGCTGAGGGGTGGAGAAGAAATCAGAAAGAGACCTTTATTTTCTTGTCCAAGGAAAAGAGCAGTCAGAGCTGTTGCCTCCAAAACAGCCTGGTGAGGTGGGCTTTTACAGATAGCAGACAAGGAAACGCAGCTTCATCATGAGCATTCAGGACTGACCTTCTTGCAGGCACTCAGAGCTTGGTGATGACTGTGCATTTTCTTCAGAAAAGGGTTTGATCCCCCAGGATGGAGGAAGTTTTTTTTTTTTTTTTCCATTAGGATGTTAAGTCTCCACCCAGAGGTAGGGAGAGGACATCTACAACCCATTCTGTGCTTGTCTTGCAAAGAACAATTTCAGAAGAATATGCAGTTTATTCTCCTCCATGTTGAAGGAAAGCCAGAGCAGATGTCATTCAGAGTTCTGGGCTCTGAGGCTGCCTGCTTCACAGGGCAGATCAATAAAGCACTAACAAACATCTGTGGAGTGCCTAAAAATTGTCACAGAGGGAGTTACCCTATCACCATAAAAGCTTTAGATAGAATGGAAATTTACACATGAGATAAAAATAAACTCATAGATACATGAAATGAGAAGAAAAGCAACACTGAATTGTTGTTATAGACTAGCCAGTTTATATTAATCTTTCACGATAGTAAGTTGTAGTCTTCAAGTTCAACCTTTTATATTTCACTTTAATGTAGAGGCTAGTTACAATGGCATTTATGTAAAATATATATCTTTATTAAATATGTTAGTGCATCGGTACTCTGCCTAAGTCTCATTCCTGTGTTAAATGAAAGACTTGTAAGAATTCAAAAATACTTGAGGTGTCTGATGACTCTAATACTTTTATAATCTCTTATACATATTTTTTAATTAAGTTTTTCAAGTACGAGTATATGCTTAAGTGTGATGCATTTGTTATCTGTTTTTTCTCTACTAGAGAATATTAGCTACGTTCATTTCACACAGAATATTGTTTAAGAGTCTGTAATGATATACAACATAAAATTATCTAAGGATAATTAAAAAAAAAATCATTCCCTGACTTTTAAAGTAAGTATAAATGCTGTTGATTTTATATTTCTTGTTGGGATGTGTCAGTTCCTCCTTGTTTGTGTGACTTCGTGTGTGTCTTACCTTCTCCATCACCATCTGGGATGTAAAATAGTTAAAAGGTTTTACAAAATCCTTAGAATCTGAGAGAGACATTTGTTCCCTTACCCCATCAGCTCAAGAAGCCCAAGCATTTGATCATCTTCACACATTTCCCCTAGGGGTGCTGCAAGGAACAGGAGGATGAGATGGTTTTGCCTTTTGTTGCCCGAAAATAGTGCAAACCCCTTTCTGGCAAAGAAAATAAGTGGAAAGATAAATGAAATGTCAGGATAACTTGCTGCTTAACTAAGGTCATCTACTGAGAGACAAAGAAAAAGAGCGAGATACACATTCAAGTGCTCTGGGCCTTTGATTAGGTTTATATAAACCTTTATACAGTTATTACATTTCTTAGTTGAATCTACTGGTGATACATGTATCTTGTATGTGAATGGGAAGAAGTCACATCCTTATTTGGCTTCTTTAGGAAATGACTTTTACAGTATTTCAGGTCATACAGAGTTCAGCTGATGAAGTTGAAAGTGGCTTTCTCTTGACCTGGAATCAAGAGTGGCTCTCCGGCTTCCCCTTGACCTTACCCACAAATAAGCTGGTGATCCCACATCTAGACAGTGAAAAGTGGCTTGAAAAGGGGACAGTACATGACACTCTGTACTTCAAACTCATCTTTATTCCACCATTACAAACCTCTTCTTTGGGATAAAAAGACTTAATCTTAATGAACCCTTTGCTAAGGATTTTCCCAGTGTCTTTTTCTCAATACTAACTCCAGAAAACACTAGTTTATCACAAATTTGGTGGTGAACTGAATCTGTTAAATAGGAGCATGGCATTCACCCTCTGTTGATCACCATGATCCTCTTGGATTAGCCATAATGCATGTTAACATACCAAACCCTCTGAAAAGTCATGTAAAAACATTAAACAAAAATTGGATTTCTTCATGCATATTTTCCATATTTTTACTATGAAATTATTTTTTATTAATCTACTAAAATTCAACTGTACACAACTGTACACACTACCAATATGTAAATAATCTCCAGAAGCGTCACTAATGATTTATGCCTGGATAACAATGAAAGCATTCTTATTATGCAATCTGGCCTCAAAAGAAGATAACACTGTTAACCACTGAGGGGATTCTGCACTCTTCTGGGAGTGTAGACAGATGAACAAACAGGTAAGACAAAGAAAAAGAAACAGAGAGGACAGATATCCAGGCCCAGCGGAAGACATGGCTGTGTATAAACCTGTCTTAGGTGTCTAATCCTGCATAAAGTAATTTGCTTGGTCTCTGGGTAAAATTATCTTGCTGTGTATACAATTTTCCAGTACTAAAATTAAGCAAGTTAAGTCCATGCTTGTGTTTTCTAAACAAGAAAAGGAAAATAATAAAATTCTACTTGTGGCTCTGTGCATAGTTATGTGGAGATGCTGGGATGAAATTTCTGGATGAGCAAACTTCTCATTGCCAAATATTCCTCTAGCTGCTGATGTTCAAAATGCAAATTATTAAACTTCAGAGTTGTGGCATTTTCTGGAGAAGACAAACCCTCTTGAAATATAAACTTGTTCAGAAATTTAGCTATTACTGACATAACAAACAGTTAAAAAGACGACTGTATGTAGATTGCCATAATTAAGATGGAGAATGATGGAAAATTTCTATTATATGTGATAGTCCAGAAATATTTTGTGGAGGAGGTGATAAGTAAGCTAAGAATGAAAGAATGATGAACACAGGGAAAGAGGTTTGGAGACCTTAAGGTTGGAGATAGCTTGGCACTGTAGCAGAATAGAATATGATTTTTAGAGGGCAATGAGGGAAAGGTGGACTGCTGCAAGACAAGTTTGGAGCAAGACGAGATATAGAGGTTAGAGAGAATATGGACGGTCACCATACATTTAAAAATACACAGTGAGAACTGTGAGGAGGACAAGCAAGTGGAGGAAAGCTAGATGGGGCTATTACTGTTATCCAGGGAAGCTGAGATTTCTCTGATTCATCTGGTGGAAAGTGGAGGACATGCAGAAGAGGGTAGATCTGTGATGTGCTTAGGAGAAAGCAATGACATGTTTAGCTGATAGGTTAGAGTGGAGAGTGAGGAAGAGAAAGGAGCCACTGAGACCAAGAATTTCGTTCTTTGTAAAGAACCAAGTAAAAGAGATTTTGTGAAAATTGTGACTTTTAATTTATACATGCTTAGATGTAACCCAGGTGCTGTATATGGATATTTGGAGAACTATGTCTATATCTATGTCTGTGTATATATACATGTATGTATACTTATGTATGTGTGTATATATATGTGCACATATCTATGTGTGTGTGTACATATATATATATATATATATAGTTGTTGAGTGCCATCCAGAAGGGAACGCTGTTTGGTCCTGTGTCATCCTCAACGATTGCTATGTTAGAGTACGTTCTTGGAGCTACTCTGCCAGTCCATCCCACTGAGGTTCTTCCTCGTTTTGCTGACCCTCTATGCTACCAATCATAACATCTTTCTCAAGGAATTAATCCTTTTTAATAACACATCAAAAGTAAGTGAGATGAAGTTTCATTATCCTTGCTTCTAAGGAGCATTCTAGCTGTACTTATTCTAAGACAGATATGTTTGTTCTTCAGGCTGCCCACTCTATATTCCTCAAAAACACTATTATTCAAATATGGTAATTCTTCTCTCTTCTTTATTCACTGTCCAGTTTTCACATGTATATGAGGCAATTGAAAATGCCATGGCTTGAGTCAGGTATACCTTAGCCATCTAAGTGACACCTTTGCTTCTTAATATCTTAAAGGGGTCTTTTGAAGCAGACACTGTCGGTGTAACACCACTTCCTTCAATTACTTGACAGCTACTTGTAGAAACATCGATTGTTGATCCAAGTAAAATGAAATTGTTGACAACTTGAATATTTTCTGTATATTATTACATGGCGTAATTGTCCAATTGTCGGTTTTTGTGCTACCAAAGCTCTGTATGTTGGCACAGTGGTGAGGCACTCAGCTGCTAACCGAAAGGTCAGCAGTTTGATCCACCAGCCACTCTGCAGGAGAAAATACCTGGCAATCTGCTCCTGTAAAAATCTCAGCCTAAGAAACTGTATAGGTCAGTTCAACTCTGTCCTATAGTGTTGCTATGAGTCACAATCAATTGATATCACACAACACTAATAACATGTATGTAAAATCACTTTGAATTGTCTTCTGCATTGGGGTGGCCAGGAATAGGCAGTTTTTTGCTCTTGCTGATATGCATTGACACATTCATTCAGTCATTCTTTTGGAAAGGTTTAGTTTTCAATGTACCAAACCAGGTGTTATAAATGTATGAGGATGAATTATATGTATGTAATAGTTAGCATATACCCTGGGGGTGGACATCCTCCGGGCCATGTATAGGCTCCAGCGCCACAGTTTCTCTGTCCAGTCTTACTTTTTGTTGTAACTGAACTTAAGGCCATTTTATTAACTTTATTTCTCTCATCTCTAAAATGGGCCCAAACACCTTAACTCATGGCACTTTGGGGGAGATTAATATAATGCACTTGTGAGAACAAGGACTAATACATATTTCATTCTCAACAAACTGTAGGTGACATTATATAGTAACATTTAACTACATTAAATTGAGGACTTGACAAATAAACATAGCCTCTGGAAAACTGGAGATTATCCAGAAGAAAAATGATCAGAATATTGGAGGATCTTAAAACAAAGCATTTCAAAGAACCCTATAGAAACTGGAAGACAGTTTTTAGAGATATTTCCTTGTTGCGTTAAAATTCAATTCTATCATAAATAAGAGGAGTAGAAGTTTTCATTCTGATAGCAAAATCTCAGCACCCAGATGATTTTCCTTATTGGTTAGTAAGTTCTACAGGAGGACATGTTCAAACAGAACCTAGATGATACTTAAGTGAAGGTAACTAGAGGAATAAATGCTCTTACAAGGAGAAACTGAAAAGGATGACCTCTGAGTCCTTAACCTTTAATCCCAGTGTACTTCCTTCAAGGATTTAGTAATTAAGTCTACCATTAAAAATGAAGAAGAAATTAAATATAATGCAAAACAGAAAGAGATATATTGTTTTAGAATTTTTAGAATGGTACAAGACTCCAGTGTGATACATTTATCTTAATGGATGTATTTAGTAAAGCATGGCCCAGGTATCTTTGTTTGTACTCCAATGGCATCTTGTTGGAACTAAACATCCTGCAATCCCAATCTGAATTTTACAGGTGTGATTTACAGCTGTATGCTTCTTTTCTTTTTCTTTTTTTCCTTCAGAAGATGATACATAAATTTGGGCTAAGCTAGGAAGAGAGATCAGTTATGTCAGTGTACATAAAGCACCTGGAGGACTGTCCTGCACTTAGTAGATATTTAAGTGTAAATATCTACCTTTTTCTCTCCCTTTGTGTTCACTATTGATGAAATCTCATGTTAATATTTTTCTCATTGAATCCTGCTATGTTACCGAACATTCTCTTACTTGATATCTAGTCATATTTATAGTGAGATGTAATTTTCAGCGTCATATTTTTATTCCCTAACTATATCTTTACACTCAAGAAGGCTTAATGATGCCAATAACGCAGTCCGCCATATTTCCTGAATTTAAATTTTGGACATGTGATCTGAGAGATAATTTTCTACCCCTTTCAGCTGCTAAGAAGAATTCATGAAAATCCATCGTCATAAACTTTTAGAATACAACTTAGCTTATGGAGTTAATAGGAGAGAATATGGACATTAAGATGAAGAATATATAGCCCTCACTTCATGCGGTTATAGACAGACCGATTGTCTGTATAAATGGATCTTCGTGGGGTGTTTTGGCAATATAGATTCAAGCAATGAACTATCTGCCAATTGTATGGAAAGTTTCTTAGTTCCATGCTGCAACAACTTACAGGAGGACCAATTTATAATGAAGTCCCAGTGCTGCCACTGTTTGTCCTCGAGGAATTCAGATTCTGGGCAGAGGCCATTATCTTCATGAACTATCACCTAGCGTTCAGCGCAGAAGGTTCAGAGTGCATGAATAATGCCCTACAAGAAGACAAGCATCCTATGTTCCCAAGCTTACCAATTCCCACATGTCTCCCTTTCTACCTGTTGTGGCAGGACTGCAACAAGGAGCCAATTATTTCAGAAGACTTTGGTTTTGCAGTAAGGAAAGTTTGCTGTCTGCTGCACATTCATTTCTGACTGTAGATGTAATGGCCACCTGGTTAGTTCTGTCTGCAAATTTCAGCCCACAGCAAAATACATCTAATCTACAAATTCTACAAATTCTATTAAGCAGAAAAGAGATTAAGGCTCATTTTTGACCATCATTTAAAAGTAATTATTATTCAGTCTACTAGAAGTTCTCATAATAGGACTATGTGACCTACTTCTGTGGTGAAGACAGAAGAAGCACCTTAAATCATGATGAGTGGAATGAAGGACAGGCCATAGTAAAAGTGATCCCATGGGATCTTGATGATATTAGAGCAAGGACATCTGCCCCGGTAACACCCTAAAGAAAGAATTTCCATGTAAGAGGGATGGAAGATTCGGGATTTTACAGAAAATTTGAAATGCTTTGCCTAGTGTTTTTTTTTTTTTTTTTTTAATATATTATACTTTAAGTGAAAGTTTACAATCCGGGTCAATTTGCCATATAAAACTCTGCACACATACCTCTATGTAACCCTATCTGCTCCCCCAGTCCTGTGACAGCACACTCTTCCCTTTTTACTCTATACTTCCCACATTCATTCAACTAGCTCTGGTCCCCTCCTCTCCACCCTCGCATCTAGCCACTAGAAAGGAGCTGCTCAGACAGCCTCATGTAAATATTTAAGCCAAGAAGCACACACTTCACCAGCATCACTCTATGTCTTATATAGCCCAGTCCACCACCAGCAGTGCATCCAAGACCAGCAGCTAGTCAAATCCCAGTTCTTTCTGATGGCCAGGACAGAGGAAAAAAAAATTCGAAATGGAGTTAGTTACCTTTGGTCTGTGCAAGCCTGTGCTTGCTGAGAGTGGGGTCAGTGAAAAAGAGAAGGTTTTGCATTCAGGGGCATGAAGTCCAAATTAACAGCCCTATGCCACATCCCAGGGTTCACTAGATGTCCAGAAGGCTCTGCTTAACTATCATACCAGGTCTTGGTTTCCAGAAGGATTTAGGGAGACGTGTGTTTAGTCCACTATCTTGACTCCCACGTTAGTGATTTTTTTCTCCATTTCATTAAAAAGTGTGATTTGAATTTGTACTGGAATTATGTTGTATTGATAAATTGCTTTGTGAAGAACAGACATTTTCATGAGGTTAAGTCTTCTGAACCATGAGTAAGATATGTTTCTCCGCTTACATAGATCTCTTTTGGTTTCTTACAGTAAAGTCTTATAATTTTGTCTCTATAGGTCTTTTATACCTCTGGTTATATTTATTCCTAAGTACCTTCTTGGGGGTGTTATAAATTATATTGTTTGGATAATTTCCTTTTAGATGGCTTCTTTGTTGGTGTATAGGAATCTCCCCAGTTTATTTATGTTTATCTTATTTCCAGATATCTTGCTGAACTCTTCTAATAGTTCCAGTATTTTTTTGTGGATTCCTTGGGTTTTTTGTGTATAAAATCATACAAGATGTTGGTTCTTCTTCCTTACCAATTTGGTTAACCCGTATTTCTTTATCTTCTCTGATTGCTATGGCTAGAAGCTCTAGAACAATGTTAAATAAAAGTGTTGACTATGGGCATCCTTCTCTGGTTCCTCTTCTCCAGTGGAAGTTTTTCAGTCTCTATCCATTTAGGATAATGTTTGTGGCTGTTGGATTTACATAGCCAAGTGCCGTCGAGTTGGATCCGACTCATGGCGATCCTAGGGGCCAGTTGGATTTGCATAGATGTCCTTTATTATGTTGAGGAATTTCTGAAAGTTTTTAACATAAGTGTTGAACTTTGTCAAATGACTTTTCTGCATCAATTGATAAAATTAAGTGATTCTTATCTTTCATTTATGTGGCTGAGTAGATTAATTGTATTTTTAATGTTAAACCATGCCTGCATCCATAGTATGAATCCCATTTGGTCACAGTGAATTATTATTATTTTTTGATACATTATTAATTTTTTTTTACAATTTTGTTCAGCATTTTCACATCTAAGATCATAAGAGGTACAGGTTGGTTAGTTTTACCTTTCTGTTCTATCTTTTCCCAGTTTCAGGTTTATACTGGCTTCATAGAATGCATTTGGGAGTACTCCATCTTTTTTTGCTCTGAAACGCTTTTAGTAATAGTGGTGTTAACTCTTCTCTCAAAGTTCGTTAAAATTCTCCAGGGAAGCTACCGGGCCCAAAGCTTTTTTTGATGGGGAGTTTAATTACATTTTCAATCTTTTCTTTTGTAATAGGCTTATTAAGTTTCTCTACTTCTGTGTTAGTTTTGGTAGGTAGTATATTTCTAGAAATTTGACCATTTCATCTAGGTTTTCACATTTGTCAGAGTACATTTTTCCATAGCATTCCATTGTGATTCTTTTAATTTCAGATGGGTCTGTTGTGATATTGCCCATTTCATTTCTTACCTAGCAATTCACTTCCTCTCCTATTTTTCATTTTTCACTTGGGCCAATAGTTAGTTGATGTTTTTTTTGAAAAAACAACTCTGGATCTTGTTCATTTTTCAATTGTTTTCCTATTCTTTAATTCATTTAGTGCTGCTCTAATTTTTTATTGTGATTAAGTGAAATTATACAATCCAAATTGATTTTGCATGCCCACCTATCTACAGCTCCTCTGCTATCTTTGCCTCATGATGTTACACTCTTAATTTTCATTTTATACTTGTCACATCCTCTTAACAAGCTCCTATCTCCTCCTTTCTACCTACTTTTCTCACATCTAGAAATGTACCATTAGGACAACTTCCTATCAATGCATAAAACCATAAAGTGTGCTCCCCCCCATAAGACCACATTGTGTTCCAGAGTCTAGTCCATTTTTGTCTGAAGAGTTGACCTTAATTGTGTTTTCTAGACAGGGGCAGCAGCAGGTCTAGAGGCCATGCTCCCAGGGCATCCCCCAGGCTGTCAGACTATCAATTCTGATCTTTTACTGGAGTTCCTGAGCTGCACTCTTTTTTTTTGTTGTTGTTGTCACAGGGACTCAACACTGTGTGCCCCATCACAGCTGTCTTTCAGTATCCTGGGCTCTTTTTATCTCATGTCTTTGTTGTTTTTGACCATCATCTGTTCCAGATGAGTTGGGATCATTTGGTGTACCTCAGATGGCAGCTTGGTAGGTTTTAAGACCCCAAACACCGCTTACCAATATGGAGATCAGAAGACTCTTTTAGCAATAGGCTAATTATGCCAATTGACCTTGAAGTCCCCCTAGAACATGGTCCCCAGACCCCGCCCCTGCTGCTCTATCCTTCCAATATTGGGTTGAGATTAGAAGAGCCTTCAGTTTATGGTGAAGTTCAGTTAAGTTGATCTACTTTGTACTGTGTGCCGTCATTGCTTTCACATAACCAAACTTCTATCAACTATCTAATTCATGACCAGCCCATGCCCCCCACTCCACCCTTGCACCCATCAAAGAGTCTTTTCCTCTATACATGTCTGTAACATGGGTCTCATACAATATTTGTCTTTTTGCTGCTGACTGATTTCACTCAGCATATCTTCCAAATGAGACAAGGTTATGAGATGTTTTCTTTTTCTATTTTTATTTTATTTTTATTTAACATAACTGAGTGAAAATGTACATTCACGTATAAATTTACCTGCCCACCTATATGCAGCTTCCACTGCTCTCCCTGTCTGGTGACTGCACACTATTCCTCTCTGCTCCATACATGTCTCATCCTCCCAACAACCTCCTTTCCCCTCCTCTCCGTCCACTCCCCTTCCTCCAGCCAGAGGTCAGCAAGATAATATCCTGTAGATGTTTATAACCACAAAGTGCTTCCAATATGCGGTCACTCTGCATTGCCAAGTCCAATCCATTCCTGTTCAAAGAGTGGACCTTTGTTATAATTTATGGGAAAGGGCAGCATCAGGGCCAGGGGCCATGCTCTCAGAGGAACCCCAAAACCGCTGGACCATCAATTGAGGTCTTTTAGTGGAGATCTCATGATGCACCTCTTTTTATTCTTGTGTTGCCAGTGAGACTCCTCTCTGTGAGTTCCATCGTGGTCTTTAGGTCTCAAGTGAGTTTCTTGTAGACAACATATGGATGGGTCACGTCTTTTGATCCAAGATGACACTCGGTGTCTCTTTACTGGAGCATTCAGTTCATTCACATTCAATGTAATTATTGATAGGTATGTGTTCACTGCTGCCATTGTGATATGTTTGTTTTTATGTTGATGTTTTCTCTGTTGATCTTATTAGTCTGTTCTGGGACATTCTTTTTTGTGAGTTGATTTTTCACCTTTTTCAGAGCTCGTTTTATAGTTGTTGAGACTCGTGTGTTAGATTTCTTGAAATGGTATGTTACATCTTTGTTGTGCTATACAGCTACCCCTATGAACCTCCTTAATAAACTTTTTATAAACCCAATTTTAATTACTACCAGTCTTGTCATCTTCCTCTCCATCTGGAAGGACTATAACGACTGTAGTACATCCCTCTTTTTATTATGATGACACCATAGTTTTTATGATGATCACTGGATTGCTTCTTTCCAAATCAAAGCTTTGAATGACTTTGGAGCCTTTCCTAAATGAGTATTGAGTAGTGTGTGGTTCTAAAATATAAAGTTAGTGGTTTTGTTCTTCTAAACCAAAGCCAAGAACTTCTTTCAGTATTTCTTGTAGTTTGGGTTTGGTTTTTACAAAGTCTCTGAGTTTCTGTTTATCTGGGAATGTCTTAATTTCATTTTCGTATTTGAAAGATAGTTTTGCAGGATATATAATTCTTGGTTGGAAGTTCTTCTCCTTCAAGACTTTCAATGTGTCATGCCACTGTCTCTGTGCCAGCATGGTTTCTGCTGAGAAATCTGACAAGAGCCTACAGGGTTTACCTCTGAATGTTAGCTTTGCCTTGAGTCTTGCTGCCTTTAAGAGTTGCTGCTTATGTTTCATTTTGTTAAGCTTGATTATAATATGTCTTGGAGTCTTTCTTTTCAGATCTATATTGGGTGGCATACGATATGCATCTGAGACGTCTATATTCTCTTCCTTCATGATTTCTGGGAAGTATTCTTTCAGCAGCTCAGCAACAATACTCTCTGTGTTCTCAGATGTCTCACCCTGTTCAGGGACTCCAATTAATCGAAGGTTGTTCCTCTTAATAGAGTCCCACATGCTTCTTAACGTTTCTTCATTTTTCTTGTTTCTTTTTTCTGATTTCTCTTCATAGACGCTGGCATCAGTAGCTCAGTCTTCCAAGTCAGAAATTCTTTTTTTCCATTTGTTCCATTCTGTTTTCTTGGCTTTGCATGGAAGTTTCTATGTCTTTGATTTTCTTCTTGATCTGTTGGATTTCAGAGTACTGGTGTTCCATCATATGAAATAACTTGTTTAATTTTTCACTTTGTGCTGCTGCATTTTGCATAAGGTCTAGAAGGGCTCTGTATATAATCAATTTATATTCACTTCCTGATGCTTTCATAAAAGTTTCTTCATCTGGAAAACTCCTTGGTTGCTTTGTTTCGGAGCCTTCTGAAGCCATGAGTGATTGCTTGTCTGCCACACTTGTCTGTTGCTTTTTGGGTCCCATGTGAGTATATAGAGGCTGGAAGAGGTACTGTGAGGATGGATTGCAAATGTTTCTCTAGGCTGTCTTCAAATGTAAAGCAAAAGGTACCTGACCAGTTTACAAGTCAGTTAGGTTTTCAGGTGTAGAGGTCCCTCTTCTCATCTGACAAAGTAAACACCACTATATCCAACCCCAGATGATAACAAACTAGTTCAGAATACAGCAATGCTACTGCCCTGCTGGCCTCTACTGACAGGGCCTAGCCTTATCCAACACTGCATCTAGTACTGGTTTTGTGATAGGAAAGCGCTCTCCTGTGGGCAGGCTCTGGCTCCCAAGCTAAGAATTAGGTCCAGCTGCGGCCACCGTATCCAAGATGGCGTCCTCCACACAGGCAGGAGACCGAGGGGCTAAAGGTGCCGAGAGGTAGTGATTCCTGTGCTTCTGTTGCAGGGCCCCCAACGTAGGCAGCACTGTGCAAAATCACTACTTTTCTATCGGATAAGCGCTGTCCCATTTGCAGGCGCTGGCTCCCAGGCTAAGAATGAGGTCCCGCTAAAATCTCAGTACCAACATCGCGTCCCGCATACTGACTGCAAAGTTCCGCGCAAACCCCACTGAGGCAGCTACTAAATGAAAGGCTCATAATGGCTAGATTAACAGTCCCGAGCCTGGCTCTCAGAATATGAGAATTTCGCCTGCCTATCCCCCCAGCAGCGTGTCTGAGTCCAGCCGCGAGGGAGGACCCAGCTCCGCCCGCCAGCCGAGACAGAGGAAAAAAAAAGTCAAACTGGTGCGTTTACCTTCCATCCGTGAGAGCCGGGGCTAGCCAGGAGCGGGAGTCAGTGAAAGAGAGGAGGTTTTTAGCTCAGTGGTATGAAGTCCCGATTAACAGCTCTGTGCCGTGTCCTGAGGCTGATTAGGTGATCAGAAGGCTCTGTTTGATTGTCAATTCAGGTCTTGGTTTCCAAGGGATATAAGGAGATGTGGGCTTAGTCCGCCAGCTTGACTCTGCCCCCGAGATGTTTTCTAAAATCATTTTGTTTTGTTTCATTTTTATCATTGTATAGTGTTCTACTGAGTGTAAGTACCACAGTTTATTTATTCATCTGTTGATGTACATCTAGATTGATTCCATCTTTTTTCCTATTGTGGACTGTGCTTCAACAAATGTTTGTGGGTATGTGTCTCTTCATGTGACAGTCATTGTTTCTGTGGGATAAATTTCAGGAAGTGGGATTACTGAATGAAATGATACGTCTATTTTCAGTTTTTTAAGGAAGTGAAGTGTCAGATTGTTTTCCAAAGTGATTGCACCATTTTGCAATCCTACCAGTAGTATAGGCAAGTTCCAATCTCTCCACAGCCTCTCCAGAATTTATTGTTTTGTGTTTTCTGGAACATGGCCAATCTTGTTAGGGAGAGATAGTATCTCATTAAAGTTTTGATTTGAATTTCTCTGATAGCTAATGATCGTGAGCATTTCTTCACATGTTGTTTGGCTGCCTGGATGTCTTCTTTGGTGAAGCATCTGTCCATCTTTTGCACATAACTTAATTGGGTTATTTAACTTTTTCTTCTTTTTTTTCTATTATGATTGAGTGAAAATGTACATTCCCATATAAACTTGCTTGTCAACCTGTATGCAGCTCCTACTGCTCTCCCTGCCAGGTGACAGCACACTCTTCCTCTCTGCTCCATACAAGTCTTATCCTCCCAGCAATCTCCTATCCCCTCCTCTCCACCCACTCCCCTTCCAGTAAGAAGTCAGCAGGATGACATCCTGTGGATGCATAGAACCATAAAGTGTGTGCATGATATGGTCACTCTGTCTCACCAAGTCCAATACATTCCTGACCCAAGAGTTAACCTCCATTGTGACTTATGGACAGGGGCAACATCAGGACCAGGGGCCAGGCTCCCAGGGGAACGATAAGGCCTCTGGACCACCAACTGTGGCTTTTTAGTGGAGATCTCAGGGTGTACCCCTGTTTACTCTTGTGTTGCCAGTGAGACTCAGATTGTTCTTGATGTTGTTTTGCAGTACATTGTTGATTAGGGAGATCAGACTTCGATCTGACATGCAGTTGTCAAATATTTTTTTCCCCTTCTGTAGGTGGTCTTTTAATTCTTTTTTTTAAATTATGACTGAATGAAAATGTACGATCCCTTATAAATTTGCGTGTTGACCTATATGCAGCTTCCACTGCTCTCCCTGCACAATGACAACACTCTCTTCCTCTTTGCTCCATACATGTCTTACATTCCCAACAGTCTCCTATCTTCTCCTCTCCACTCATTCCCCTTCCTCCAGTATGAGGTCAACAGGACGACCTGCTATAGATGCCCAGGACCATAAAGTGCCCACATAATATGGTCACTCTGCGTCACAAAGTCCAATCCATTGCTATCTGAAAAGTTGACCTTCACTGTAATTTATGGACAGGGGCATCACCAGGGCCGTGAGTCATGCTCACAGGGGAACCCCAAAGTCTCTGGACCATCAGTTGTGGTCTTTTAGTGGAGATCTCAGGGTGTACCCCTATTTATACTTGTGTTGCCAGTGAGACTCATCTTTGTGAGCTCCATAGTGTCTATACTTGTGGTGGCTGGGCACCATCTGGTTCTTCCAGTCACAAGTTGATGTAGACATCCACTCACATGGGTCTCTGTGTCTTCTGGATTCTCCTTCCCCCGTGTCATTATGGACCTTGGTGGTCATCCATTCCTGCTAAGTTGGGACAATTTTCTGTATGCTCAGATGGCA
This sequence comes from Heterohyrax brucei, assembly GCA_028571685.1. NCBI lineage: Eukaryota > Metazoa > Chordata > Mammalia > Hyracoidea > Procaviidae > Heterohyrax > Heterohyrax brucei. Next base: position 48,684,711 of record CM053152.1, read on the forward strand.
GCTTGACAGCTTTAAGATCCCAGATGCCACTCACCAATGTGGGGTGCAGAGAGTCCTCATTAGCAAAACACTAGTTGTGTAAATTGGCCTCTATTTCTCCTGAGGGCACAGTCCCTGGCTCCCCTGCCCCAGCTACTCTGCCCTTGCAATATTGGGTTAAGATGGGAGGAGTAGACAAATTGTATTGAAGTCCCGTTAACACTGATCTTCTTACAAATGTATGCTGCCACCAATTTCACCCAACTAGTTGTAACAACTATCTAATCTAAACCCACCCCTCTCACCCTCCTGCTCTACCCACCCTCACAGCTGTCAAAGAGTCCTTTCTGTTATGCATGAGTCTGCTTTTAAGTTCTTATTGTAGAGGTCTCATACAATATTTGTCTTTCTGTCACTGACTGCTTTTACTCAACATAAAGTCTTCCAGTTGAAACAAAATTAAGAGATGTTTCCTGCTATCGTCGTTGTTCCATATAATTGCATAGTGTTCCATTGAGTATATATACCATAGTTTACCTATCCATTCTTCTGTTGTTGGGCATCTGGGTTGATTCCATCTTTTTGCTATTGTGGACTGTGCTGCGATAAACATTCGTGTACATGTATTAGTTAGTGTGAGTGGCCTTACTTCTGTAGGATAAATTCTAAGCAGTGGAATTACTGGGTCAAATGGTATATCTATTTTCATTATTTTAAGGTAGCACCAGATTGCTTTCCAAACACGTTGTACCATTTTACAATCCCATTAACAGTGTAGGAGAGTTCCAATCTCTCCACAGCCTCTCCAGCATTTAGTGTTTTCTGTTTTTTGGATCATGGCCAACCTTGTTGGGGTGAGATGGCATCTCATTGTCGTTTCGATTCGAATTTCTTTAATTGCTAATGATCATGAGCATGTCCATCTTTTAATTCTTTCAGTGAAGTCTTGGGATGAGCAAAAGTGTTTGATTCTAAGTAATTCCCATTTATCTATTTTCTTTTCTGCTGATCATGCTTTGTCAGATTTTGAAGTCTATCTAAGCTGTGTATTAGCAATTCCATTGTTGACCCTATTTTTTGTTGCATGGTACTTATAATTTTAGGTTTCGTATTACGTTTTTGATCTGTTTTCAGTTAGTTTCTGCGTAATTTGTGAATATTGGTCTTGTTTCAGTTTTTTCATTTGGAGGTCCAATTTTACCAACACAATTTCTTTGTTTTTACCCCAGTTTACAATCTTAAGACTTTTGTCAAATATCAACTGTTTGTAAGAGGATGGTGGCATCCCTGGGGTCTCAACTCTGTTCCATTGGTCTATATGTCTCTTTTTGTAACAGTACCAGGCTGTTTAGATTACTGTGACAGAGTCATAGGTCCTAAGTTTGGGTACTGTGAGGCCGCCTACTGTATTCTTTTTCATTAGTGCTTTACTTGTTCAGGGTTTCTTTCCTTTTCAAAAAAAGTTGTTGATTTTTTTTCTCCATCTCATTAAAAAAATGACACTTGAAATTGTACTGGAATTGTACTGTATGTGTAAATTGCTCTAGGTAAAATAGACACTTACACAATGTTAAGTCTTCCTATCCATGAGCTGGGTAGGTTTCCCAATTAATGCAAGTGTCTCTTGGTTTCTTGCAATGAGGTCTTGTAGTTATCTGTGTGTAGGCCTCTTATTTCTCTAGTTAGATTTATTCCCAGATATTTTATCTTCTTGAGCGCTATAGTAAATGGTAGTGATTTGGTGATTCCTTCTTTGATGATCCCCTTGTTGGCGTAAAGGTATCCTACTGATTTACTTATGTTTATCTGATATCCTGATACTTTGCTGAACTCTAATATTTCCAGTAATTTAATTAAGGATTCTTTAGTACTCTCTGTATGTATGATCATATCTTCTGCAAATAGAGAGATTTTTACTTCTTTGCTGATGAGAATGCCCTTTATTTCTTTGTCTTTTCTAATTGTTCTGGCTAGAAACTCTAGTATAGTGTTAAACAGAAGTGGTGAGAGTGAGTATGTCTAGCTCTTTGTCTATTTCCCATTCTTAAAGGGATTCTTTCAGTCTTTTACCATTCAGGATGATGTAAGTGATTGGCTTTACATAGGTGTCCCTCACTGCCTTGAAGAATTTCACCTCTATCCTTATCTTGCTGAGTGTTTTTAGCGTGAATTGGTGTTGGACTTTGTCAAATGTCTTTTCTACATAGGTGAAGAAATTAAATGATTCTTATCCTTTGTGTTAGTTATGTGGTTGATCACATGAATTGTTTATCTGATGTTGAACCAGCCTTGCATGCCTGGTATGAATCCAACTTCGTCATGATGCATGATTTTTTTTTTTTTTGATATCTTGTTGAATTCTATTTGCAAGTATTTTGTTGAATATTTTTGCATGTGGGTTCATTAGTGATATTGTTCTATAATTTTCTTTTTTAGTGGGATGCTTCCCTAGCTTTGGTATCAGGGTTATGCTGGCTTCATAGAATTAATTTGGAAGTATTCTATCACTTTTTATGCTGTGAAATAGCCTCAGCATTATAGGAGTTTACTCGTTTGGTAGAATTCTCCATTGAAGTCATCTGGGCCAGGACTTTTTTTTTGCTAGTAGTTTTTTTGATGACTTTTTCAATATCTTCTTTGTGATGAGTTTCTGAAGTTGTGATGATTTTGGTAGATGATCTAGAAACTTGTCCATTTCCTCTGGGGTTTCAAATCTGTTAGAGTACAGTCTTTTGTAGTATTCTGTTAGGTTACTTTTGATTCCAGTTGGGTCTGTTGTGACATGTCCCATCCTATTTCTTGTTTCCTCTCTTCCTTTTCTTCTTTTAAGTTTAGCCAATGGTTTATGAGTTTTGTAGATCTTTTAAAACACAGCTTTTGTTAGTTTTTTCAATTGTTCTTCTGTTCTCTAACTCATTTAGTTCTGCTTTAATATTTATGGTTTCTTTTTTTCTGGTGCATGAGGGGTTCCTCTGTTGCTCTCTTTCTACTTGTTCAAGCTGTAGGATTAATTTGTTGGTTTGAGTCCTTTCTTCATTTCAGATGTGTGTACTTATAGAGATAAATTGACCTCTGAGCACTGCTTTTGCTGTATTCCATAGGTTCTGGTGTTTTCATTCTCCTTTGATACTACAAATTTCTCTATTTTGTCCTTGATTTCTTCTGTAACCCATAGCTTTTTGAGGAAGGTGTTGTTCAGTTTCAATGAGTCTGAATTTCTACTTCTGATTTTTCTACTATTGATTTCAACTTTTAAGTGCTTATGATCCAAGAAAATGTTTTGCTATCATTCAATGGTTTGGATTTTGTTGAGATTTGCTTTATGTCCTAACACATGATCTATTCTGGAAAATGTGCCACATGCATTGGAGAAGAAAGTGTACTTATCTACTGATGGATGAAAAGTTCCATACATGTTGATGAGGTCTAGTTGTTCAATTGTAGCAATAAGATCTTTTGTATCTACTGATAATTTTTCTGGATGACATGTCTATTGTGGAAAGTGGAATGCTGAAGTATCCTGCTATTATTTGGAGTGATCTCTCTCATTTTTCATTGTTGTCAGTGTTTGTATAATGTATCTGGATGCTCTGGTATGTTTAATATTATTATATCCTGCTTATGCATTGTTGATATTAATATTATTATACCCTGCTTATGTATTGTTGGTATTGTATTGTATTATTATATCCTGCTTATGCATTGATGGTCACTATTTCAACAATAGTGACCATCTTTGTCCATGATGGTGGACCTTACATTGAAGTTTATTTTATCTGAGATTAGTATGGCTACTGCCACTCTTCTCTCTCCCTTTTTTTTGAGGGGGGTCTTGGTAAATACTTTCCTATCATTACATTTTTCAGTTTGTTCATGCTTTTGAGTCTTGGGTGTTTTTCTTGCAAGAAACACACAGATGGTTAGTGTCTTTTGATCCAGGATGTCAGTTTATTGGAGTGTTCAGTCCATTTACATTCAGTTTAATTATTGATAGGTATGTGTTTTGTGCTGTCATTTTGATGCATTTATTTTTATGCTGTTGATATTTTCTATGTTTGTCTTCATATTTTGTTCTGAGACATTCTTTTTCATGGATTGGCTTTTCATCTTTTTTCAGTGTTGGTTTTGTGTTTGTTGAGACTCCCGTATTATGCTTCTTGTTTTGATATGTCACATTGTTATTTTGCTTTGCGGTTTCTGCTATGATCCCCCTTACTATTCTAAGTTTAAACAAGACCTTACCTTCTGCATATCTTTTTAATTTCTTCTCCATTTTGAAAGGTTATTCTTACAGTGATATATCCCTCTTTTCAGTGTGGTGATGTCATAGTTTTCATGTTATGATCAGTGATTCCCTTCTTTTAGTGATGTAATTTTGATTGAGCTTATTGACTTCCCTAAGTGAGTAGGATTCTGGAGGCTGTGTCCTGCGTTGTCTCCTTAAGCATACACTTAGTGATTTTGTTTTTTCTAATCAAAGAACTTCTTTCAGTATCTCTTGTAGATTTGGTTTGGTTTTTACAAAACCCCTAGTCTTCTGTTCATCTACAAATGTTTTAATTTCACTGCCATATCTGAGGGATAATTTTTCAGGATATGTAATTCTTGAGTGGGAGTTTTTCTGCTTTAAGGCTTTGAATGTGAAAAGTCTACAGGGTTTCTCTTTGAATGTTTGCTTTGCTTTGAGCCTAGCTGCCTTTAAGGCTTCTGCTTATATTTCATTTCATTAAGCTTGATTATAATATGTCTTCTTATCTACTTTTGGTCTAGTTTTTGTAGCATTTGATACATGTCTTGGATATCTGTGTTGTCTTCTTTAATAATTTCAGGGAAGTTATCTGTCAGGAACTCCACAGCAATGCTCTTTGCATTTTCAGTTACCCCTCCCTGTTCAGTAATTCTCATTAATGGTAGATTATTCCTCTTAATAGAATCCCACATGTTTCTTAATTCATCATTTTTCTTATTTCTTTTCTCTGATTTCTCCTCATAAATGCTGGTGTTGGTTGCTCTATCCTCAAACTCACTTAATCTGACTTCCATCTCCTCAATTCTTCTCTTTTGGCTTTGGAATGAATTGTTTAATTCTGTAATTTTATTGTCAATATGCTGAATTTCAGATCTTTGTTGGTCAAGAATTTCTTACGGTCTGTTTAGTTTTTCGTTGTTTTTCTGTACTTTGATCTCCTTCCTGATGCCTTGCAGAGCTCTAAATATTACTCTTTCGTACTCTACCTCTGATAATTGTAAGAAGTCTTTTTCATCTGGAAAAGTTTTTAATTCTTAATTTTGGGAGTTTTCTGAAGCCTCAGTGGTCTCCTTCTTTAAATGGTTACAAAGTGGTTATTGACTCTGAGATGTCAGAAAGTTGTAGCTTATTTGCTTTGTTACTGTGCTCTAACTTTTACAGTTATATTTTTATTTTTTGAGTGTCCAAATATTCCGATCATTTGAGTTAGTTTGATTATTGGAGACTTATAAATTCCAGTGTCCTGTCACCAGATTGTTAGAGCTGTGAGTGTGCTGAGAAAGGCAAGGGAGTTGCCAGCTCAGGAGAGCCAGCATAATGTATATTCTTCCCCTTCCTTTTTTTCCCCTCTCCATGTCCAGAAGAATAGCTCAGGCACACACATAAGATGTCTCACTTCCAGCCCAGGCAGTGCCCTAGAGTTTAGTACCTGGTGTAGTGCACAGAAAGGAGGGGGAAGTGCTGGATAAAGAGAGAGAAATCAGCCCATAAGAAAGATTTTAAATTTGCAAGATTTTGTAGGCATTTAGGTTATGACACTCAGGTGAAAGTCCTCTCCAGTTCTGTGGGAGCAGCCATCTAAATCTCAGCTTCCTTGCTGAGAAAGACATGCTCTGCTCACACTGCTGCTCTGCTCATCCATCCACTCTAGTGCTGTGGCTCTGCTTAGCTAGCTGAAGCAGGTCCCTCTGCAGAGAGTGGATTTAACTCTGGTTGAAGTAGTTGCTTATGGATCTGCTCTCTCAACTGTTGCTGGAACCAAATATTGCTGCAGGACAGGAAAATCTCAGGAGCCAAAAAAAACAAGAGCTTCTTCTTTCTCCAACCTGCCTGTCTCTCTAGTAGAGTATACCTAACGTACACCAGCCACTTAGGAGAGTTCAAAGATGAGTTTAGAACTGAGATTGATTGTTGTTTTTTGTTGCTATTGTTTGTTCTCAAGTTAATTTTGACTCATGACAGTCCCAAGTAGCGGAATAGAACTGTTCCTTAGGATTTTCAAGTCTGTGGTCTTTCAGAAGTAGATGGTCAGATCTGGCATCTTGGCATGGGTTTGAATCACCAATCTTTCGGCTCATCTGTGCCAATCAGGCATGATTACTGAATTCCCCTGCTCCAATTTCTAGCATGTTATTTTTAATTCCCTTCTGGTAATTTCTTGGTTGATACTTCTGAACTTTCTGCTGTAACTTGGTACCCAAAGCTGAGAGACAATCATTTAATGAGCAGCACAGTGACAATGTTAAATTTACTGTGAGACTTCATATAATGGCACCTTGAATAATATCTGATAAAGCCAAGTGGAAAGTGAAGCAGAGAAATGTAAAGTGACTGGATCAAGTACTCAAAACTTGAGTGCAAATTTCTTCTTCCATCCAAGCCTCTTTTCAGAAATCCTTTGATCAGTGAGAATTCATGTGAGAAGATACATGAAGATACAGGTCGTCTTGCATTTTGCAAGCAGATGCCAAGTCTACAAAACCTTCTGCCCTTTTAGCAAGTCCTGTATACTATTTAGTATAGTGCCTTATTACCTTTCAGGCAGTCAGTGAAACCCTTCTTTCTGTGCTGAAAAATGAAAAAAGGACTCTGAAATCATCCTCAGTTTGCTTTCATACCTATCACCATTTGGAGTGTTGAGGCAGGAGGCCTAAGAGCTTCTTCCTCAATTGGTTTGACAAGTAGGGAGCTTTAGTCTCTAAGTCTCTGACCACTTCCATAATCACTTAACAAGTACATGAGAGCAAAATAGAGAGTAAATAGCCTATCAGAAGATCAATCCATATGTTTAGTTCTCATGCCATTGTACTAAAATTATTCTTTGTTTTTGACATTCTATTTAAAAAGTCTATTAAACCACAATGCTCAAAGTAGAGAAAAATATCCCACTGTGCTCTTGTGTAAAGTACAGAAAAGTACAGAGGGTGGTTAGGAGCTTGACTAGATTTCTTTTCCTTTTTTGGTAAAAAAATTGTGTGTATGTGTGTATATATATATATATATATATAAATTAGTGATATCATAAATGAATTTATCTTTAAAAGAAGCAAGTAAATCTAGAAAGGAGGATAGATTTGTTTGTTTTTAATGCATTTTGTTTTTCCTTCAGGTTAGTACTAATTAAGTATTCACTAATCTTACAATGGAGACCTTTTAAACATATCAATTGGTCAATAAATCCATGCTGTTAATGGTGTGGTACTTAACTCAGCCTTTATGGGAATGTTCCCTTGCATGGTGTATTATATTGCTATAAATGCTGCTACTGAAGAGATTTATGCCTATCGATTGGTCCTTTTAACATGTTGATCAGTCAAACAAACAAGGAGGCTTTGTATACTTATATACAGCCTGAATCTATTCAAAGTAAGAGACTGGACAGGATGAGGTTCAAATCATCTCTTGTTATTTTCTGTCCTTTCTATGTTGCAGTACTGGTTTCCTTCTCTGGGTCTTTTCAGTCTCTCTTCCACCTGGAATATCTTCCTTAATCCTGTCTACCTAAGAACAATTCCATGTTATGAAAACCAACTTTATGGCCCAGTTTCATTACGAAGTCCTTGATATAATCTACTCTGTTTTGTCCCTTGTTTGGAAACATAGAGAAAAATGCAGGCAGACATATATTGATGCTATCGTCCTGAGGTTGCTGAATGTGTCTTGTGCCTGGACTGTGAGGTCCTCGGAAACCAAAGACAAGGTTTCCATTCTATTTCTGTTATCCACTTCCCATCAGGCAAGCTGACTGCATAGTTAGTAAAAGGTATATTCTGAGTGTTTCCTTGCTTGACTCACCAGTGTCCATATTTATAATGTGAAAATTCCCTACTTTGGACATCACTTTACATATTTCAGTGCAATTATATAAACAATACGTTCTTGAATAATCTAGGAACACTGCAAGATAGATACTATTATATTTTTTAAAAATTAAACAAAGAAACTGAGGGTCTGATAGGTTAATGACGTATCCGTAAACCAAAACCAAAAACAAAAACAAAAAATAATCCTACTGCTGTCTAGTGGATTCTGACTTACAGCGACCCTATAGGACAGAGTAGAACTGCTCCACAGTGTTGCCAAGGAGTGCCCGGTGGATTTGAACTGCCGACCTAATGGAGTAGTAGAGACAGCACTTAACTACTATACCACCAGGGTTTCTGTGGCATATCCATAGGGTTGTTGCTAAATAAGTCGAAACTGACTAAATAGCAACTAACAACAGGGTTAGATCTTAGAGTCTCTGAAAATAAGTCCAAAGGTGCTTCGTGCAAAGTTTGACTTACATTCCTTTATTCTTCATCTTAGAAGAAATTCACTGAATGAATTATAACTGAATGAGAAAATAAAAGATATTGTTATTATTGTAGCATGGTTTAATAGATTACCTTTGTGAGCATTTTTTTTAGATTTTTTTTCTTGTTTGAAATTCAGATACCCCATGTTCCTGCAGTTTCCTGAACCTCTTGGTATGTGATCTAAGAACAAACATTCTGTTTCTAAATTTACTGATACAGATAAACCTCAGCAACCTAGTAGGTTATATTTTCTTACCTTATGGGTCCAAAGAGTGAAAGAAAGTTGGACTTTACAACTCCACCACAGAGAATAAACTTTTGGAATTATAATTTTTTAAATAATTTATGTCCTTCATCACTTCCAAGTATCATTTCCATGGAGTAGTTATAACACAGGTATAAGCCCTTTCTAAAAACATTCATCAATACATTTAACTGCAGCTGTTAGGCCCTAAGGAATGAATGACATGAGAGGTTGGTGGGCAAAAAAGTAGGGCAGGATACTATAGGTGGCAGAATATTATATTTTACCAATGTCATTTGCAGATGTAGTACTTTTTTTTCTTAAGTGTTTTTTATGTTTGTTTTTTGTGCCATATTTAAAGAAAGGAGTTATTGCTGCTGTTTTCCCTAGAAATAATTCTGACTCATAGCAATCCCATGTATGCAGAGTACAACTGCTCCATAGGGTTTTCAAGGCTGTAACGTTTTAGAAGCAGATAGCCAGGCCTGTTTTCCAACACACTTCTAGGTTATGCACTCATTTTTTGATAGACATTGTTTTCTATTTTCTCTTTGTGTACATGTGTGTACAGTGGCATTCTGGGACAAAACTAGCAGCAAGAGGAAAAATGCACTTCCTGAGACATGAGTAGTGAGCTCCTTACGAGCAAGTTTAGAAAGAATTTTGTGCTACCACTGACGGTTAGAAGTGCCACCATTCGGTGGGCTTGAGATGCAGTACATATAAAAAGCAGAGAGTGCTAGAGACGCCTCCCACAGGAGAGGGAAAAGAGGAAGAGTATTGCAGGGCTCTTAGGGCATCCTGACTGCCTCAGTGAGGGGCAATTCAAAACGATACCAACCCTTTACAATAACTTGTTTTTCATATCCTAAATATGCCCTCTTCTTAGCTATCTTTAAGTGTATCTACACATGTATATGCACACAAATGTAATACTATTGTTCAAAAAAATGATAATTATTGCAACAAATATTTACCAAGTGCTTGCGAAGAATTCCCAAACGTATGACTCCCCTCATGTTTTGCTTTTTCCTTCCTTCTTTTGTTTGCAAGTTGTAGGACATGCTGTATGGACTAGAGCAGGTCATATTGGACTAAATAACCGGCTCTGGTTCCAATCATGTGTACAATGATCATTATTTGGGATGGTTCCACCCACCAACAACTCTGGTTTTAGAATATATTGTTTTCAGTGCTCTTCTGACACAGTCAGCCATGCTGATTGTACACAAACAAATATGTCTGGGTTTGATAAGGCTCAATTTTATATAGCTCAAGTTCTTCTTTGCCATTATGTTTGAACAAAAATAAACGATGTTATTTTCAGATCCACTCAAACCACAAGAAAAGCTGCTAGCTCTTGCCAAATAGCAAAGGACAGGCTGGTGAGAACAGAAGAGAAAAAAAAAAAAAAAAAAACTTGTTTTCCCCCTTCCAACAAACCAAGTGAAGAGTCTAGTTGGAAGACTAGAGATGCTACTTGGTACACTGCACCAATGATGAAGCCAGTTTCCCCTTGACTTGCACCCTGTCTAGTCAGAAAACAGCACTTAGTCATATCTGATGATACTGAGCTTGAAGTGTGCTCATTGGTGCCTCGAATGTCATCTAGTCAAAACCCTGCAAAGGACAGGTGTCCCTTCTTCTTCCACTAGGAGGGGCCTAGATTCTGCATGTGCGTCTCAAATGTTTCTGGGGTGGTCTACTCTGCTGTGGAGCTTTGGACTGAAATATTTATTAGTTCCTGACCCACTCACTTTCATATTTCTATCTTTCTGATTTTATATTTCTCTTCAGTCTTGACTGTTCCCCAAGTAGGCTATACTCTTTGAGGCTATGTTTTCAGACAGATACCAGTGTGTTTGCCCTGATAAAATCCACTCTAGGAAAAAAGGACAAGCGATCGCAGTTGAAGTTACAAAAAAAAGGAAGAAAAAGCTCTTTACCAAGAGTTCATTCCAACTCACTCATATGTGTTTCAGTGTTGAACTTGTTTCATGTGGTTTTCATGGCTGTAATCTTTCTGAAGATGAGTGTCTTTCCTCAGAGTTGCTTCTGAGTGGGATCCAGCCACTAACCTTTCTGTTAGTAGGTGGGGTTTACCATCTGCACCACCCAGGGACTAAATACGAAATAATAACATATTAGACAGTGAGTGGAGCATGGAGGGAAGCAGAAGAATCAGAGTTCCTATGTCCTGTCCTTGATGTATGCAGGCTGATTGATACTAAAGAGTGATGCTGTTGACCGGGACCGCCCATGTCTTTTCTGTTGTGTTAAACACTATAGAGAAACCTGACTTCTCAAAGTGGATGATCACAACGCATGACCCAGAGTGACCCAGAGAGAACATATTACAAACACAGCAGTGGTGCCTAGAACTACATGAGAGGTGGTCAGTGGGTGCTAAGGGCCCAAGAGTTCAGAGGAGGAGGTACCCAGTGACAAGAGTGGTTGAGAAGGGCTTCGTGTCTTACCCTTCAAGGAGGGTTCTTGGTTAGCCTCTACTGAAGGGGAGTAAAAGAGTTTCTAAGAAGCGGGGGGCACTATATAAAAGGATGCAAGTAGCAGTGAGGCATCCTCTTCTGGAAACTCGGAGTGGACACATTGACTGGGATGAAGGTTCCTGAGTTTTCAGAGGTAAATTACTCCCGATTAGAAAGTACCTCGAGTGACAACACAATCAGGCTCCAAAGGGCTAGGGGAAAATCCTGTAGAAGCTTGCTGTCTCTGAGGATTTCAAGTGTTTGTTTCCCCAGTCTGCAGTTGCTGCTCAGACAGAAAGAAACTTGCCTCCCACACAGCCGTTCCCCTAACGGGCTGGCTCAGGTCTCCAGTGGCAACTTCTTGATATACAGAGATTTCTATCTCTTTCTTCTCACCACCTTCCACACACCAGCTGTCAAGAAGGGGGGACAATTAATGTGGCTACTGACAGTTACTCCAGTTTGGGTCCAGGCCCTTTGAGACAGAAACTCTCGCTGGGATACTGAAGTGTATCTAGTATCTGGGTCTGCCATAAAGAGTGAAGAGCAGCTTTCTTTTTTCCTAAACAAACATAAAAGCTGCTGAGGGATTGTTATGAATGTTCTGCCTTCCCCTCTAAATTTATTTTTAAAAAAATCCCACTTATTTAGTATATAGCATGTTCGTAGCCACGTGCTAGGTTTTGTAGAATAGATCTCAGAGAAAAACAGGAAAATATGGAGTCTGTATTAGGGAATTTGAAGTTCAGTGTGAAGAACAAGTTGTTGATTATGGTGTAACTGCCCCAAACAGAGCAGATGCTCAAAAACCACTAGTTGAATAAGTTGTTGGGAAGAGTATGAAAGAGGCATGAGACTATACCAATACTTTACACTTATAATTGACACACAATAATTTATGTGATGTTGAAATGTTATCTTCTCTCTTTCTTTGCATTGTCTCTCTCTTTCGCTACCTTTTTCTCTCTCTCATTCCTGTTTATCTCTCCTTGTCTCTCCTCCCATCTCTCTCTGCCTTTCTCTTTCACCTGCCTGCTCCCTTCATCCTTCCTTGCCTCTCTCTTATTTTTTTGGTATTGGTTTCTTTTCTTTTATGAGCCTTTAAGAGAGTGAAATATGGCACACATGCCTTCTCCTTCACATTGTAGAATCTTCACACATTCAGATTCTGCTATGAGAAATAGATAAGTACAATTAGTTTGTACCTCACGTCTAGTTATTACTCAGCTGAGTTGCCGAAGCTTTACATTTTCACGTAACGCTCCTGTACGTATCTCCTTTTTTAATTATTTCTACAGGTTTTAATTTGTAAACTGTCATGTGAGATTTGGGGTTGTATTTTGTTAGAATAACTGATATGATTGCAAAAGCAAATTACAGTTATACTTGAAGTTTTCCTTTTTTTTTTTTTTATTTTTAACCCAGGCAAAAAATAGCTACATTTATATATCTAGTGTTATGGGGAGGAATTCTCTAGGACAAGCTTCTAAACAAACACAACAATTCTGGTCTCCTGAAAATTGATATATTCAATTAAATGTGCACAATCTGGTTAGCTTTCAATAAATACCGTTTAAAATTGAAAGCCTCACTCTTACAAGCATGACACTAGGTAATGAAGCCTGCATCACTGTTCCTCTCAAGATTTCATCCAGTAATATGTAGCTTTAAAACTCTTATCTTTGAACTCAGAAAGCAATTTGGCTCACATTAACAGTCTTTTGCAATAAATATGATCATTATTTTAACTTGACATCCTGGTAGTAAAACCCTTTGACTCAGACCCTCACCAAGCCAAGTGCCATCGAGTCGGATCCAACTCATGGCGACCCTAGGGGCCAGGGTGGAACTGACCCCCAGACCCTACTGAACTGAAAAAAAGGTAGGTGTCTTGGTCTCCTAATACTGCTATAAAAGAAAACACCACAAAGAAAATTTTTTTGGCTCATAGATCAGTAAGCTAGAAGTCCAAATTTAGGGCATCATCTCCAGAAGAAGGCTCTTTGTTGGTTCTGGAGGAAGGTCCTTGTCATCAATCTTCCCCTGGACTGGGAGGTTCTCAAGCACAGGGATAGCGAGTCCAAAGGACAGCCTCTGCTCCTGGTATAGCTTTCTCTGTAGTATGAGGTCCCCAACTCTCTGCTTGCTTTCCTTTTATCTCCCAAGGAGTTGTCTCAAGACACAACCCAGGCTTGTAGATTGAGTCCTGCCTCACTGCTGCCCATCCTCCCTCATTAACATCACAAAAGCAGGAGCTACAACCTACAGGAAGGTCATACAGTAGCAGACATCAGGCCCAGCCAAACTGATACACACATTTTTGAGAGGAAATAATTCAGTCCATGAAAGTGGGATTGAAATTTGATGTAAAAAAAAAAAATTCTTTTCTTCATAGAGAGATTCAGAAATGTAACATAGTTACAGGGGATGTGTTTAAAACATAAAGGAACAAGGAATTTTCAGAAACTTTAACAGTTAATGAGATCTAAAAGCCCAAAACAGTCTCACACTCACACTTAAAAGTTATTTTTAGCAATGATTATATAAAATATACTTATAATTGCTATGCACAGGCATGTAATTAGGCATATGTACACATGTTTATATATACACACACACATATATTTGCTAACTAACAATTACTTTTAGTTAATTAATACCATATGTGCTACATAATACTAGTGAGCTATATGTTTGAAACATTAAGATCTGGTTATTGTAAGTGATTGAAAGTAATAGAATTGAACCAAACTACCCATGAATCTGACTTCATTAATTCCAAACATCTTGCCCTCTAACTAGACTGAATTGAAGTTTTTGTTCTAGTGCATTTAATCAAATCCTGAAGAAGTAAGAAAGAGGAGAGGATGGGGAAGGAGAAGTGAACACAAGCAACTTTTACTTAATATTTTAAACAGAAAGTCACAGCTGTCAATTCTCATTGACATTTTCCCATACTCTGCTTAATTGGTGCTTTTATACATACGATGTCTATCTCTACTTGCTAAGACTGGAGAGAGAGCCATGTAATCTGAAAGTTGCCTCCCCACAGAAGGTGTTAATCAGTAAGTTAACAGAGAAGCACAAGGTCCCTTCTCATCAAGATCCTGTAAGCATTTAAACTTACGAACATCTATTCTCGGTATGATATTATGAAAGATCGCCATCAGTTGGATATGACTTGATGGCACTTAGCTTTGGCTTGAATTTCAAACCATTAATTGGCCCTAGAGAAGAACCATTAGAAGTTTCAAGCAGGGCCAGTGATCAGTTTTATTTTCATTTTAACAAAGTGTATCTGGATTCAACATGGTGGGAAGAATGGATTGTAGGGTACGAGAGAGTGGCATAGGTAACTTTTAATAGCCCAGAAATAATTGATGGCCTGATCCAGCAGAAAGCGTTGAGGATTATAGATAGAAAATATATGCAGTATAGATTTGAGGTATGCAATCAGCAGGCTTGTGACTTGATATACATTGAGCTAGGGATTAGGGCAATAGAGTCACAGTGCAGATGTATGTGGAATAAAGGAGGATGACTTTGCACAAATTTATCAGGAAGACAGAAGAGCTATGACCTGACTTCTGCTCCTGGAAAGCTTGAAGCATAACCCATGAGGAAAGCTCAAGTGTAGATTTCAGTCTCCAAGTACTTATTATTTGCTAATGACTATATTATATCACTGGAGACCCGATAGCATATTACATAATTAATTAAAAAGAAAAAGGGACCAGAAAATGTAGATATTATATTAGGTGCAAAATGGTGTGGTAAAAAGTATAAGACTTATAGACATTTATTGGAGAAAGCAATATCTGGGGCATCAGAATCAGAAGGAAGTTCATGCAAGAGTTAAGTATTGAGTTAACTGTCAAAATGCTTTTAAGTGGGAGTACAGCCTCCTGGGTGTAGATGGGGTTTACAAGCAAAGACAGTGAGGTGCAGAAAAGAAAGAAGATACATAGAACAGGGCATACCTGGGCATAAATTCTGTCCCTTACTCCGTGGGAGCCCTGGCCCTGGAGCCTGTTATGACCAGCAATTCTATAAATGGGTAAGACAACTGTGATGTTAGTATGGTTATAACATGGAAGCATTATGCCAGATGAAAGTAAAGGTGAGTTAGTCCATTTAACATTTGAATTGAGATGTCTGTGAATGCAGAGGGAAAAATGTATGAGGTTGCATAATTATGATATATGCACTTTTCAGTATGTGAATTATATTTCAATCGAAAGATGAAGAAAAGTATTGCAAATGACAAATTACATGGTCTTTCAGAAAAGCAGAACCAGCACTTAGAGATCACCACAGAGTTTTGTACTTAATGAAACAGGCTAATTTTCCCTAACTAACAAGTACATTTTCTACTGTTTCTACACATCTAACACTTCCTTTAATACCTACCATATTTCAAGCCATACTGTATGACCAATGTTCATCAAAAAAAACAAAGAAAAAAGTTAGCCTGTTGTCACTGAGCCAATTCCAGCTCATAGCAACCTTGTAAGGACAGACTAGAACTGTTCATGCCATTTCCAAGGAGTAGATGGCGGATTCGAACTACCTACCTATTGCTCAGCAGTCATAGTTCTTAACCACTATGCCACTGCTTAAACTGAGCTTTGCTAACAATGAAAAAATAAAAATAAAGAAGATAATGTTGGATACAAATATAGACTAAAAACACAAATTCCAGTGTTAATCTATGACACTACTTTTGTCAAATATTAATTCTAGAATTTTGCTAAAATACCCATGAGGCATCAAGTTGGTGCCAGTTCCATCGATATACCTTGGCGTATGTCAACAGTACGGGAAATGCCTGAAGAAAAGAGCTCTGTGAGTTTCCAACGGCTTACTTGCTCACCTGTCTCATTACCTGGCAGGCTGTGTGTCTTTCTTTCTTACTTTAATCTAACAAATGTAAAACCTCTAGGGTTTTCTATACATATCTTTTTTGAAAATGTTTGTTTCTGTTTGTATGTGGGTGTGTGTTTCTCTAAAATATAGCCAGAACCCATTAGAATATACTGTCAGAGTCAGCGGTAGGATTTTGTGTCATTTCCCTTTTGACTTGAAAAATAGCATTTAAAAAAATATATTTTTCATGAACGACATTTTTCTCCCTATTCACTTTGATAGCACCACCTGCTTTGGGAAATATATATTTTCCACAAACCACTCAAATGAACTAATCCATTTTCACTGTGTGTCCGTTTTGGCAAAATATCTACAGAATTTGCTTTCATAAAGATAAATCCTGTTGCTTTGCTTCTGCCTTTTTTTTCCCCACTCTCTCTTTATGAAAGGAAAATTATTCTTTTTTTTCTCCCCTGTGGGAAAATAGATACAGAAAATGAAATTCTTGAAATAATTAAAACTAATGAGTGAATATCAGACAAGTTCATTTGAATCATTCTTAGTCTTCTCATTTGTAAACTGAGAATTTTGCAACATAATGTCCATCAAGTTTTATTTGCTAAAGATTCTGTATTCTTCCTGTGATATTTTACCTGTTATCAGAAATAAATGCAATTTAGGTTTTTGCTGTTCCTATGCTGGTACAGTCAGGCGTCTTGTGATTGTGAACTTAGTGGGTAGTAATTTCTACATGTGTCAAAGAAGAGGCTGAAATCTGTCTTTGTAGTTACGTATGCCACCATTGAGTTCAGAATACCAAGGGAAAGAAGGCAGGGTGGAACTGAAGTAGACTTTGCTTCTCACAGACCACTCAAAGGGTTCGGTCATCAGCAAACTCTTCTTTGATGGTGATGGGCTGGATCACTAGCGTGAGCTCTCAGAACTGAAAGTTTGTTTAGGAGTTTCCCAGTCAGAGTAGAGGATGACAAAACAAAGAGACTCATGTCTGAATATGGACTTAAAGCCTCTGAACATCAAGGCTTGTATTTAAGAAAAGAATACATCTTGACTTTCCTGGTTAAGATCTGTGAGGATTAATATCAGTGAAACTTCTATCAATACATACATATATATAATAGATGTGGTGGTTTATATATACGTGTGTGTGTGTGTGTGTGTATAAATATATATAAACCATAAATACACATATAAGATCTGACAATTCAGTTCCTGAACTTAATCGTCTCAGCACTACATACCTCATTGTTGAATATCACCACGGTTACCTTTGAAGTATTCCCTCTTGGGCAGCTATGCGCTGATGCCAATACATCGTCCACCCTTCAGAGCAGTTTTGGAACTCTTTCTTGAATGACCATTGTGCACAGCGGCAAGTTTGTGAACTTAATTGTGTACTTGTTTGTGAGGGAGTTTTTAGTCAGTAAACTAACAGTATTGGAATAGCCTATTCCACACCTGATCTGGTCCCCAGTGAATTTTTTACTTACTCAAAGATAAATGAAATATTGAAAGGAAGACACTTTGATAGCATTCAGGATGTCAAGGGTAATACAGTG
Source organism: Heterohyrax brucei (assembly GCA_028571685.1). Lineage (NCBI taxonomy): Eukaryota > Metazoa > Chordata > Mammalia > Hyracoidea > Procaviidae > Heterohyrax > Heterohyrax brucei. The sequence goes on from CM053152.1 coordinate 48,702,410, forward strand.
ATAGCTCTGATGGCCAATCGAGAAAGAAGGGTAGATTAGACACTAGCATCAGTGCATCATTTCCCAAGAGGAGTACTTCACCATAGGGATATTCAGCAACGAGGTATGTAGCATTTTTTTCTAGAATGAGTTCATGAACGTAATTGTCAGACCTCCTATGTATACATAAGAATATATGCATGTATAATGTTCTTTTAATGAATTGTGTCTGTCAACAGAGAGAGTTAGACTAGATATCTTCTGTGACTATAGGTCACGTATTGTAAAATCCAGATGGATCCTGACTGAATTCATAATATGAGACTTGCCAGGTCCAGTTTCATGACAGTCCTGTGTTGCAGAGCCCAACATCTCATAGCCATTTAAATGATTTTGATTTGGTAATCCCAAACAATGCTTGAAGATGTCACAAGGTCCATCTTTGAACTTAACTTACATAATTCCACCCTATGATATGGTTAGCACCACCTCTGATAGGGTTCCAGTTTCCTCGGGAGAGAGATGGAGAGGAGAATGGAGGAAGATGATGAGGGAGAAAAGTGTGTATTGAAGCACTTGCCATATGCGAAGTCATTTATATGTCCGACCATTGTTAAATATCATAGTTACCTCAGGAAGTCAGTGTTATTATTAACATCACTTTATGAAAAAAAAAGAAATATAGGGGCTAAATGACTTGCTCAGGGTCACACAGCTCCTAAATGGCAGACTCAGAATTCAAACACAGGTAGTTTAACTGCAGAACCTGAGATTATAACCATTTCTCCATGGTGTTTCTGTTCACTAGTATCAAAGCTAAATTCAGCACTAGGGAGGATGACTTCTGATTAGAATTTTAAAACTCATTTTGACATAGGTATTCTTAATCCCCTCACTGGACAACTTCCTCTTCAGTCTCTCATCCAGTCACCAAGTGCTCCTAGAAGCTGGTGAAGGAGAACCCTCACAACTCTTCAGTTCTTTTGGAACTGGTGACTGGTGAACTTAACTCTACCCTGGACCTGAAGTTCAAACCCTGTTGCCGTCAAGTCAATTCCAGCTCATACCTGGAGGTAGAAGGCTGTAATCCTGGGGCAACCATGTGCTACTTTCATGACATTAGGCAGGTCATCTGATTTCTCCTAACATTAGTCTAGTCTGTTTTTAGGCAGCATGTAATAATATCAACCTTGTTGCTGTTTTTAAATGAGATACTGCAAATAAGCCACAAAGGATTTACGTGATCAAATCTGGAAATGACATAAGTTAAGTTATAGTCCTTGTTTTACCACTGGAATAATATGTGGCCGGAGAAATTGATGGTGTACAAAGTAAGAAAGCCAAATCAGTATGAGTGTAAGGGTCCTTACAAGGTTACTAAGACCCAATCTTTTGGACAACCACTCCAGTGTTTTTGCCACCCCAACAGGCTACTCCATGAAGTCTGACTTTAATTCTATTGGTTTAAATAAGAAAATTCACATCAGCTATGTTATAAACAACTATTAGCTGACCACTTCTCAAAACTGTTAACAACTATTAGGAGGTACAATCCGTTGTGTCTGCTGAAAACATCATTATTTTAACTCCTTTATGTGGCAAACCTGCAGAGCTGATACCCAAGACTTGGCTGGAGTAATGTCTTGCTGCTCACACTCCTTTGTTTAGCTCCGACTTGTTAGCTCTTTTCTGAGATGTGAAGAAGCCATTGCTCCCTGGTCGCTTCTTGAATTTTCCTCTAAGTGGGATCTTCCCAAGAGCTTTCCCTTGAAGAAAAGCAGAACAGAGGGCAGTTTTTAGATGTGACTGCCACAGTGGAGAATCACTGCCTCTGGGGAAAGGTCTCACCACAGGCTATTATTAGAACAGAGCTGTGAGTCTGCAAATGAGAAGTGAGACTTCCTGTGCACTTGCATACACACATTGATGCCTGGAAGCCAATGTGTGGAAGGACTCACAGACACTGCCTCAGACAGCATCTGTCTTCCCCAGCTAACTAGAAGAGATGCAGGCAACTCTCCTCACTGCCAAGGGTGAGAGGGAAGCAATCTTGGAACAGGCAGCCACTACGATGCTAAATTCAGACAAGACTAGGAGTGCCTCCCTGGATGAATTTCACGAGGTAAAGCAAGAAAGCAGTGAAGCGGAGAAGGGTTCTTGTCCTGGCACCATGGTCTAGTGACTAATTGCCTGGCTCTGTCATTTCACATGAAAAGAGAATGAAGGGGTCTAATAAAATTCTAAATTCCTTTCTAGTGCTAAAACGGTAAGCTTATGCATCCTCTAGATACATACCGGGAAACGCTGGTGGTGTAGTGGGTAAGTATTTAGTCTGCTAAACAACAGGTCGGCGGTTTGAGTCGGCCAGGGGCTCCTTGGCTCCTTGGCAACTCCATGGAGCAATTTTACTCTACCCTCCAAGGTAGCTGTGAGTTGGAATTGACTCAATGGCAGTGAGTTTTTTCGGGGGGTCAATTTATACCTACGTCAATGCCTGTGGAAACTTTCTAAAACAATAACTAGTAACTCAGTGTGCCTTTTCACCTAGATAACTGTATTATTACAAGTGACTAAGAGAGTTCATTCTAAATGCAAGACTCTACACTTTGTTGTTATTAGCTGTCCTGGAGTTGCTTCTGACTGGTAGTGATCCTGTCTGCAAAAGAAGAAAATACCTCCTGGGCCTACTCCATCCTCACAATCCTTGCTATGCTTGAATACGTTGTTGCAGCCTCCGTGTAAACCCATCAAGTCCAAGATCTTCCTGTTTGCCTTTGACTCTGTTTTACAAGCATAAAGTCCTTCTCTAGGGACTGGTCCCTCATGATAACATGCCCAAAGTACATGAGAAGAAATCTCCCATCTTTACCTCCAAGGAGCACCCTGCCTGTATTTCTTGCAAGACAGGAAGACTGAATTTTATTAGTCAGTTCATGCTATATTGCCAATACCATAACTCAAAAGCATAATTGTTTTTTATCTTTGTTATTCATTGCCTAGTTTTCCCATGTACACAAGGCTATTGAAAAGACCACGGCTTAGGTCAGGTGCACCTTAATCTTCAAAGTGATGTATTTTGCATTTTGCAATGGATTTTCTGAATAAGTCAGTTGGTTTCTTGACTTGTTGCTTCCACGGAGGTTGATTGTGGATGTAAGTAAAACGAGATTCTTGACAATGTCAGTCTTTTTTCCGTTTATTGTCATGTTGCATGTTGGCCCAGTTGTGGAAATTTTTGTTTTCTTCTTCAGGTAGTACAGTTTATTGGATTATTTGCTCAACATATACATTGAATTACTATGTTAAAAAGATACAATCTCCATGCACACCTTTCCTGATCTTAAACCATGTAGTATCACCTTGTTCTATTTGAATGACTGATTACCTGTTGATATCAGGTACAAATTCCTCATGAGCACAATAACGTGTTCTGGAATTCCAGTTCTTCACAATGTTATCCATAATTCTGTTGTGATCCACACAGTTTAATGCTTATGCATAGTCAGTAAAACACAGGCAAACAAGAGCGATCTGACATCAACAGTCGTATTTCCTCTTACAAGCCCTTTTCTGAATCTGACTTGAATTTCTGCCAGTTTCCTACCAGTTTATTGCAGAAATAGTTTTTTAATTTGTTGTTGTTGTTGTTAGGTGCCACATCCAGCACCCCAGCTGCCAGTGCTGGATAGGTTTTGAGGCCTGTTGTAGACAGGCAAGGGGATGAGAAAATTTCACTCACACATGAAAACATGAAAACATGTCACTCCCACGTCACTCCCACAAGGACAAATAAACACATCACACAAGATAAAGTTGGGGACAGGTGGGACCATGATCTCTGATGGAGAATCACGGACTCCGTCCACTCTCACAGCTTTATTTATAGGCTTAACAGGTAGGAAGTCAACACTGCTGCACATCACTATGGTCACCTTTGAAGTACTCCCCTTAGGAAGCTATACACCAATGCCAGCACCTAGCCAACTCTTCTGAGAAATTTTGGAACTCATTCTGGAGTGGCCATCAGAGCTGTCCTCATATTACCCTTGATGTCCTGAATGTCATCAAAATGCCTTCCATTCAATATTTCCTTTATCTTTGGGTAAAGAAAAGAACTCGTTGGAGGTCAGATCAGCTGAGTAGGTAGGGTTTTCCAATACAGTTGTTTGTTTACTTGCTAAAAACTGCCTCACAGGTAACTATATGATTAAGTTCATGAACTTGCCACCTTCCAACTACGTGTAATAGCCATTCCAGAAAAAGTTCCCAAATAGCTTTGAAGGGTAGACTAGGCACGGGCATTGGTTCATTGCTTTCCAAGGGGTGTACTTCAAAGGTAACCATAGTGATATTCAGCCTTGAGCGCTTAGAACAACAATGTAACACTTAGAACAATTAAATCTGGGAACCTAATTGTGGGACCTGGTACACATGTGAGAGCAAGAAAATGAATAAGAAAAACCAATGAAGAGTTGATGTCTTCTTCAACTTACGATGTTGTGAAGAGTATTAAATATACCATGGATTGCCAGAAGAACAAACAAACTTGTCTTGGAAGACGTAGAGTTAGAGTGCTCCTTAGAAGAATGGGTGGAAAGACATCATCACATGTATTTTGGACATATTATAAGGAGAGACCAGTACCTGGAAAAGGACATCATGCTTGTTAAAGTAGAAGGTCATTGAAAGAGAGGAAAATAATTAATGAGACTGAATGACCCAGTGGTGCTAACAGTACACTCAGACATAGGAAGGACTGTAAGGAAGTGCAGGACTGAGAAGTGTTTCGTCCTTTTGCAGACAGTGTTGCTATGAGCCGGAATATACTTGGTGATGTTTAAGAAAAGCAACAGAGTTTCGAGTAGAAATTATTATTACCTTTTTTTCCCTCTCCATATGTAACTTGGAGACCTGCTGCCACAGTGATTAAGAGACGGACTGTTCACCAAAAGTTTGGCAGTTGAAATCCACCTGCTATTCCTTGAAAGTCATATTGGACAGTTCTGCTCTATCCTATATGGTTGCTGTGGGTTGGAATTGACTCAACAGCACAGAGTTTTTATACTTTGTTTTGTATTGATGACACTTGGCTTTGGCTATGTATACCTTGGAGCCCTGGTCCTACAGTGGTTAAGAATTTGACTACTAACCATAAGACAGGCAGTAGGAATCTACCAGTTGCTCTTTGGAAACTCTGTCCTATAAGATCACCAGGAGTCACAACAGACTCAACAGCAAAGGATTATGGGTTATACATACCTTAACTCATGACATGTAGATACCCTTGTAGTTTCCTTGTATAGAGGCTCAAGCCTGTCTTCTCCAAGCTGTCAACCTCAAAACAGATGCCCTCTGGAAGTTTGTTGATATTTTGAATGTGTCTACCTGTCCATAAGGCTGTTTTACTGTCTGATAGTGTCACTATTAGTGGGATTCAACTTGATGGAATTAAGTTTGGGGTTTTCTTTATCTTTGCCACTAAGGACCTCTGATTACATAGTAGTTAAAGTGACTGATTGCTATCTGAAAAGTCACCAGTTTGAAACTACCCACAGCTTTGAGAAGAATGTGACAGTCTACTTCCATAGGCTAGTAACCTCAGAAACTCTATTTTGTTATTCTTGGGTGGCGTCAAGTTGATTCCAACTGTTAGAAACTCTATGAACAACAGAGCAAAACACAGCCCAGTATTGTACCTTGTCCACAACTGTTTTTATGCTTAAGCCAATTGTTTGTGTTCACTGTGTAAATCCATCTTGTTGAAGGTCTTTCTGCTTTTCTCTGAACTTCCCTAGGGACTGATCCTTCCTGGCAACATGTCTGAAGTATGTAAGATGCGGTCTTGCTATCTTTGCTACCAAGGAGCACTCTGGTTGCTCTTCTTCCGCAACAGGTATGTTTGTTCTTTTGACAGTCCATGGTACAATCAACATTCTTTTCCAGTACCACAATTCTAAAGCATCAATTCTTCTCTTCTTTGTTCATTGTCTAGCTTTTGCATGCATATGATATGACTGAAAATACCATGGCTTCAGTCAGGTGCACTTTATTCTTCGAGGTGACATCTTTAATTTTCACATATTAAAGAGATCCTTTATAGCAGATTTTCCCAATGCAATGTGTCTTTTGATTTCTGGCTGCTACTTCCATGGATGTTGATTGTGGACCCAAGTAAAATGAAATCCTTGACAATCTCAGTCCTTTCTCCATTTATGACGATGTTGCTTCCTGGTCCAGTTGTGAGAATGTTTGTTTACTCGATGTTGAGGTACAGTCTATACTGAAGGCTGTGGTCCTTGATCTTCATCAGTAAGTGTTTGAAATCTTCACTTCCATCAAGTACAGTGGTTTGTCTGAATAACACAGGTTGTTAATGGTCATCCTCCAGTTCTGTTGCCTGGTTCTTCTTTGTGTAATCCAGCTTCATGGATTATTTGCTTGGCATACACATTGAATAGCTATGGAGAAAAGATACAAGACTGACACACACTTTTCCTGACTTTGAACCATGCAGTGTCCCCTTGTTCTATTCCCACAACTTCCTCTCAATCCATTCACAGATGCCTTAAGATCACAAATAGGTGCTCTGGAATTGCAGTTCTCCACAGTGTTAGCCATTATTTTGTGTGATCCAAGTGCCTTTGCATAGTCAGTGAAACACAAGTGAATATCTTCCTGGTATTCTCTGCTTTCAGCCAAGGTCCCCTGACATCAACAGTGATATCTTCCCTGGTTCCCCATCCTCTTCTGGATCCAACTTGAATTTCTAGTGGTTCCTTGTCAATATACTGTTGCAGCCCCTTTTGACTGTTATTGAGCAGAACTTTACTTGCAGCTCCTATTAATGATATTGGTCAGTAATTTCCACATTCAGTCGGATCACCTGTCTCTGGAAAGGTCATAAATATGGATCTCTTCCAGTCAGTTGGCCAGGGAGCTGTCCTCCAAATTTCTTGACATAGATGAGTGAGCACTTCCAGTGCTGCCATCTGTTTGTTGAAATATCTCAATTGATATTCCTGGAGCTTCATTTTTTACCAAAGCCTTCAATGCAACTTTAACTTCTTTCAGCAGCACTGGTTCCTGATCACATGCTACCTCTTCAAATGACTGAAAATCAACCAGTTCTTTCTGGTATAATGACTTATGCATTCCTTGCATCTTCTTTTGATGGTCCTTGAGTCCTTTAATGCTTTCCCTAGAGAATCCTTCATTATTGCAACTCAGAGCTTGAATTTTTTCTTCAGTTCTTTTAGATTGAGAATTGCAGAAAACCAGAACACTCTTGTGGTTTTCCGTTTTCAGTTCTTAGCCCATGTCAGTATAATACTTTATTTTGTCTTCTCGAGCTACTCTATGAAATCTTCTGTTTAGGTCTTTCATTTCACTATTCCTTTCTTTTGCTTTAGTTGCTCAGCTTTTGAGAGCAAGGTTCAGAGTCTCTTCTGATGTCCAATTTGCTCTTTTCTTTCTTTCTTGTCTTGAATGACCTGCTGCTCTCTTCATGGATGATGTCTTTGATGTCATTCCACATTCATCTGGCCTTCATTAGTGATCAACACATCAAATCTGTTCTCAAGATGATCTTTAAACTTAGGAAGGATGTAAATGAGGTCATATTTTGGCTTTATTAGACTTTTTCTAATTTTCTTCAGTTTAAATTTGAGTTTTCATATGAGCAATCGATGATCTATGCCACAGTCAGCACCTAGTTTTTTTCTGACTGATGATATGGAGCTTTTCCACTTTTTTTTTTTCTACAGATGTATAAACTTGGTTCCTGTGTATTCCATCTGGCGAGGTCCATGTGTACAGTTGCCATTTATGTTGGTTAAAAAAGATATTTGCAATGAAGAAGTTGTTAGTTTCGAAAAATTGTATCATGCGGTCTCCAGCGTTATTTCTATCACAAAGACCATATTTTCCAAATACTGATCCTTCTTTTTTGTTTCCATCTTTGCATTCCAGTCGCCAGTAATCATCAATGGGTCCTGATTGCATGTTTGATCAATTTCAGACTACAGAAGCTGGTGAAAATTTTTAGCCTCTTTATGTTTGGCCTTAGTGGTTGGTGCATAAATTTGAATAATAATTGTATTAACTGGTCTTTCCTGTAGGCATATGGATATTATCCTATCACTGACAGCATTGTGCTTCAAAGCAGATTTTGAAATGTCCTTTTTGACAATGAACACAACACTATTCCTCTTCAAGTTTTCACTTTCAGTATAGTAGACCATATGATTGCCAGATTCAACATGGCCCAAACCAGTGCATTGCAGCTCACTAATGCCTGGGATATCAGTGTTTAGGCATTCCATTTCATCTTTGATGATTTCCACTTTTCCTAGATTCATATGTTGTACATTCCATGTCCCGGTTATTAATGGATATTTCGGGCTGTTTCTTCTCATTTTGAGTCACGTCACATCAGTGAATGAAGATCTCAGGGGACTTACTCCATCCAAGTAAGGCCAACTCTACTTTGAGGAGGAAGCTCTTCTCCAGTCGTCTTCCGAGTACCTTCCAACATGGGAAACTCACTTTCATGCACTGTGTCTGACAGTGTTTGGCTGCTGCTCATAAGGTTTTTTCTGGCTAATTCTTTTCATAAGCAGACTACCAGGTCCTTCTTCCTAGTCTGTCTTAGTCTGGAAGCATAGCTGAAGTTTTTCTACCATGGGTGACCCTGCTGGTACCTACATACCAGTGACATAGCTTCCAGCATCAGAACAAAAAGCAAGACTCCACTGACAGACAAGTGGGGGCTGCTCATTCTGTCTTTACCCTCCTTACCTGATGCTGTTACCCTCTTGCCTGATGGTGTTGCCTCTGTGGGATAGTTATGACTCACAATGGACTCTATGGCACTGTTTTTCTGTTAAATCTTCGACTTTGTTAATATCCCGTCTTGTATAACTTTAAGTTATATGGACCCATTGTGTTATTATACACTCCATAAAGCTCTAAAATGTTACTTAATACAATTTCAAAGTAATGAGCTATGATAACCCATATTAAAAAAGAAATTCTAAGACACTCAGAATTTATTTTTAAAAATTGTCTCAGCAACTTATTAGCTGTGTGACCTTACATAAATTACTCAGTGTCTCTGGAGTAAAGTTTCCTTTTCTGTAAAGTGGAGATTACAGAAGTTCATAAATTTTAGGTGATTTTGAAGGCCAACGTACCAACACCAACCCAAAACACCCACAGCAGCAGTATATCTCAATGGTTTCCTTTTTTCATAATTTCAAAATGTGTGAACATCTGCACTTTTCTAGCCGCATTTGGGATTTGAACATTCTATATTCATAAAACTGGGGACATAAGCTACATCATTATCACTAACAATCTCTAATTTTCATTAACAATGTGAATATCATGTGAATAATTGGCCAAAAAAGGGAAGAAGAAATATTTTCTGAGTAATACTAAAGACCAAGGAAATTGGGAAGAAGTGAAAAATAAAACATTAGTCAAAATCATAAACAAGTAATTAAAAACATCAGTTGTTAGCATACACTTTATGCAAAAAGAACCAGAAAAATAAGAAAAGCTAATTGTGACATTGTCTTTGTGAACTAAAAAGGGATCATTGCTAGTTTCCAAGAGCTAAAGTGAGCTGCATAGTAGTCACCTAGATCAGGGCCCATCTGTTATGAGGAGAGTAGCTGGGAATGGTGAAGACACATGATTGTTGCTCTTAGCCAGGTTGCTTTTAACCAACTTTCCTCTTGCTGCTCAGTTTTCCAGAAAGACAATCCAAAAACATCTGTTGGCTGATAAAACCTAAGTGTATTAGATTTACTGAAGTTAGGAGCATACCACCTTGGTAGAATCCTAACATCAACTTCGTGTTCTCTAAAGTCTCTGTTTTTTAGACGGCTCAGAATTCTTCCAGAGAAGGGGAACTGTATCTGAAGTATTTCAAAGAGAAGTGAAATTTATAATTGTAAAGTAAGGAGGTGTGTGCTTTATGCTGTCAAACCTTTAAGGGTTATAAATTTGCTAGGCCATGAAGAAAGGCAAGACGATAATCTTTTGTTTGATTCCCCGAAGAACCCCTAACATATTTTCTAAGTAGTATCAGAAAGACAGCTGCCTAAAAAAGGTACAGAAATGCTCTAGGTGCTCATCTCAGATGCCTTCCACACAGAGAAGAACTTGATTTATCTCAGTTTCTTCTTCATGCTGACCAGGCCCCCAAAGAGCCTGTACCCACTGGGGAGCAAAGATCAGGATTTCATATTTCCACTCAGAAGTGAAAAGAAGGCCCATTATCCCATACTATGTAGAGGATTCAGACTCTCTTATGCAATTATTAGGGTTCTCGAGTGTATCTAGTCTACATTGGGCTTATCTGCCCATGGATGGAGCTCTGGAAGGAGGGAGAGAGTGAAAGATGTGTCTCAGGCTCTAGACCACAGGAAACATGAGACCTCCACATACATACTCAAGTCTGATTGTTATGGAAGCAGAGGGAGAACAACAGTTTTAGCATTACCTTCTCTTCTCTTCAGCAGCTGCACTAAAATAGAAAACATGTCCTGATCCCATAGTAATATTCTATACTGACTACTTTGAGATATAAATATATAACACTGACATTGATTTTTCTTAAAGATGCAGGTCAGACCCACTGTACTCAGATGAGCTTTGTCCTTGAAAAGGGTCACATTAAGAGGACATGAAGTTAATTCCAACAATGATGGTATCCTCCACATATAGTCAGTACCTCTGTGACAGCTGGCTCGGAGCATATCAAGATCCACAGGAGAAGGAGTTACGTCAGTACATCAGAGTCACTCTCTCGTTGACACAAATAGATCTACACAACTTCTCCAGATTTGTCTCTGAAATGACTTGTGATTGTTTTTCAGAAATTAAGTTTATCCTACAGGATGGAGGTTTATTAATATAGAAGATATTCTAGCAAATGTGACATGGTTTTCCAAAAAGAGTTCTCCAAATCTTGTGAACAAAAGCAACAGTTTCAGAGACAGCACATAAATTTCCATAGCAACTTCTCTGATATCTCTTCTAGTTTGTGTGTGCATGCTACAGTAACTGTTAGATATCGGTCCTGCCTTCCATTGTAACAAGATAATTTGAACAGCTGGAATAGGAGATTCCTATGAGGAAAAAAAACCTGTATACTGTTTATTTCTAATAATATCAACTACAGTATAAGACATAAATAGATATTAATAAGTACTTGGCAGTTGTCTGGTTGCTTATCCCTCCCATCTAAGTGGTGGTTCTCACTCCTGACCGGGCACTGCTGGAATCACTCATATTCTGATGTCATTAGTCTTGGGTAAGATCCTGGCACCAGTATTTCTAAGATTCTAACATGTAGTCAAGGTAGAGAATCACTACTCTAAATTTTTCATACAAGTTTTATTCTCAATGTGTTGGTCTCTCTTCCCTAAAACTGTGCAGGGCCTTAAGGGATTAAGGAAAAAAATTAGTGGAGACCGCAATTATTCATGTGATTAACTTCATCTTTGGAGTAGATTAGAGGGTAAAAATTTCACTAACAAATCAGAGACAATTTGACAAGTTGAATATAGACCTCCTTTTGTTTTTCAGCCTGCTTTCTATTGCACGACCCAGCTCTGTCCTTGAGGGCTTTAATAAACTTCTCGCAGAGAAATTTGTTTCTAAAACAAGAATGTAGAATGATAGGAAGATTGTATTGGATCTCTAAACCATTCTTGAATGGGTATTTAATAGCTATTTTTTAAGATAAGTCTGTGGAATAAGCATCATAATTAAATAGGGCAGAAATTAAAAAACAAACAAACAAACAAACAAAACCTGTTGCCATCAAGCAAATTGTAACTCACAAGGCCCCATAGGGTTGCTTAGGCTACAAACCTCTACAAAAGTAGGCTGTCAATCTTTCTTACTCAGAGCTGTTGGTGGTTTTGAGTCACTGACTCTGTGGTTAGCAGTCATCACCGTAACCACTGTGCCACCACAGCTTCTTAGAGGGAGAAAGTGAACAAAGCAAAATCATACAGGTTGACTGGGGAAAACAAATAGTAGAAATGAATTCACAGGGTCTAGACTTCTACTTACAAGAAAGGCTTATTATCCTCTCCTCTACCCTGAATTCCAATCTCATACTTGTACCTACATATTCAACCTCTAGCTAATTGCATATCTAATAAAAACCAAAAGCAAACAAACAAACAAAAAACCTCATTGTTATTGACTGGACTCCAATGCATAGTAGCCTGGTAGGACAGAGTCTAAATGCCTACAGTGTTTCCAAGGAGGGCCTGGTGGGTTCCTGAGCTTTGGATTGGCAGCCAAGTTCTTACACACTCTGCCACCAGCCAGCCAGCCAGCCAAGTGCCTTCGAGTCAGATCCAACTCCAAAGCTTCGTATTTAATAGGCATTTCAAAGTTAATGTTTCTGTAACTGTACTCTTAACTTCACTCTTTGTTCTACTTGCTTATTCCATGTTCTTCCCATCCTATTATTAGCTTAGCAATTTGATCAAATAAACTAAAAATTTCTCCTTCCCCATGCACACAGCAAATATTCTACTCTCAAAGAATATACTGAATCCAGCCACTTCTCTGCAAACCCTTCCCCTGTGCCTACTTCATCCTCATCCCCAAGTTCTCATCATCTCTAGCCAGACTATTGTAGTAGTTTTCTAGTCTAGTATTTAAAGTTATACGTCAATTTGGCTAAGCCATGCTCTTTGGTGGTTTGGCAGTTTGAAGTGGTTTGACAGCTTTTTAATGATGTGATCGCCTCTCTAATGAGATCTGTTATGAAGCCATCACCGGCATGCTGAGATCTTTTGTGAAAAACCAATCAGTTGAAAGGAAATTTCCTTAGGGGTGTGGCCTATACAGATAGACTTTCTGGCAAGGCTCCTAGACTTTTGCTCATTCTTGATTTTGCAGCATACCCGCCATCTTACCTGCTGATTTGGGGATTCATTAGTTTTCACGGCTAATGAGCCAGAGCCCTGCTATCTAACCTGCCAATCTTGAATTCACCAGGACCAGTGACTACGTGAGTCCTGAGAAGTCTTCAGCCTGACCCACGAACTTGGAGCTTTCCAGACTGTAAAACCAAGTAAGCTGTTTCCTTTATACAAATCTCCTTATGTATGTACTGACTTCTCTTCTCTTGAGAATGCAGGCTAAGACACTTCTCTTGGCCGTATCCATCTTCTGTTTACATAGCAACCACTGATGTTTTCAGGACATCAATCACATTTTCTCACTCTGCTGCTTAAAAATTATAATGGCTTTCCATAATCTTTAGAAGTGTCCTGTAAGTCATACTCTGTTCCCTGCCTACCTCTGTGACCTCACAAGGTTACATTATTACTATGTGTTTTACTGTTGCTCTTGATCTGATAGCTATTCCATCCACCAGACAAGCTCATTCCACTTCAAATCTGTTGTGTTTTTTTGTGTATCTTCTGAAGTACTCTTCCCCAAGGTACTTTCATTGCCTCTTTCCCCTCTGCTCAAACGTAATGTCTTTCAATAACCTGAGCTGATAAAGTTTTCTGAGCCTAGTTTTTTCTCTGTATCTTCTCACTCTTTGTTTGCTTCTTAGCACTCACCACCACCTAAATTGAACATTTTTACTTGTTTACCCCCCAACTTCCCACCAGAGTAAAATTCTTGAGGAAAGAACCTTGTCTGACATGCTCTTTGAGTCCCCATTGCCTAATGTGGTGACTGACGCATGATGAAAACTCAAATAATGGAAAAATGAATGAATGCATTTACTATTTTGAAATTCAAATGCTTGGTAACTCCATGAATATAAGACATCTCTAGAAACTTTACTTGTTGTTATGGAGTTGAGTCCACTCCAATTCCTAGGGACCCTATAGGGCAAAGTGGAAGTGTCTCACAGGGTTTCCAAGGCTGGTGGGTATGAACTGCTCATCTCTTGGTTGCCAGCCAGTTTCCTAATCACCTCACCACTAGGGTTAGGAAACTTCATAGCCAAATATAAATAGTGTATAGTGTACGGGATGCTTCAGTGATAAGGCTGGGATACTTGCCTGATTTGCTTTCTTGCTTTTCCTGCTTGCTTCCTCAACCCTTAACCTATTTCTTGCATCAGCTCTGTGAAAAATCTGTTCTTACTCTGTGGTGATTGCATTGGTGTTTGGTGTCCCAGCCTTGATTTTTAGTTTCTCCACATGAATTTAGCTCATCTACCATGGCATCTTTTGGTAGGATACAAGTATCTGTTACAGCTTGGCACTAGAAACAACAAGGACTCCCTGGTTCCTCACGATGAGGAGATTCCAACACTGAGGTATTTTAGAAAAATCGAAAAAATTCCCTTAACTGGAAACTTCAATTTTTGTAATAATAGTGTATTTCTTGTGTTTTCTAGGAGCCAAAGCTGCAGGGAAGCTATTTGAGCAATTCTAGCAAGTCACAGAACTGCCAAATTATGTCTATGATACTGCATTAGGTTTGATTTTTTCCTTTTACATTTGATTTCTTAATTTTCAAAGAGAAGAGAATAAAATGCATATTATAGAGATATGGAGAGTTTGCCTTATACCAAGTCAAAGATTTTACAATAGCATTAATTAAATATTTGTGAAATTAGTCTCACTGCCTAGCACATTGAAAGTACTCGCTTAGGTAAATTTATTTTGAAAACCTGGAAATCTTAGGTATCTAATTAATTTAAATATGCAGATCCCTCCCTCCCTCCCTGCCTCGATCCCTCCTTCCTTCTTTCTCCCTATCTTTCTCTCCCTCCATCCCTCCCTTCATTCTTACTCTCTTTTCTACCTCCCTCCCTTCCGTCTTTCCTTCCTTCCTTCCCTCTCTTCTTTCTTTCTCTCTCTCTCTCTTAATTTTGGAATGTAGCCATGACAGATATTGCATGACCCCGCAGTCAGCTTTGTTGAATGATTACAGCCAGCATTCATTTTGATTGGTATAGTATCCTTTTCAAAAGTTATATGTTTTGAATGAAATTTCTAGATATACCAATCAAAAAACTATTTATCAAGGATCATAATATGTAGAATAATGAGATAGGCACAAAAGTGACTATCAAGTGGTTTAAGGCTTGGCATTTGATCTTGAGGAGATTATGAAAGTAGAATTGGATACTGATTATAAACACACACAGGGACACGTTAAGTGAAAGATGTAAAGTAACAGATGTATCAGCTAAACTTCTGTGAGGACAGGGTCAACTAATGCTGTTCAAATCTCGTAAGATTTTCTGAACGCTGGCTAGATGTAAGGTACCTGAGATGGTGTTCTAAGGACACACAGACCCTCTTCTCATGGAGCTTAGTATAGAGTAGGGCAAAAAGAGGAACAAGCCTACAGAATGAGTCACAGGACAAGGTATCCAGGACAGCCAAGTAAAGGGCAGGAGACTTCAGGTGAGTCTTGAAGAGTGATTGGGAGCTGTATGGAAAAGCAGTGTGTCAAACAATTTGCAGGCACAGATCAGCTATATCAACAAATTTAAGTAATTAGAAGACTTGTTGGAGAAAATGTGGAATCGGGTAGAGATACTATCTAAAGGAAGGGAAAGGACAGGTGGGAGAAGGTCCTAAGGTACAATGGGAACTCTCTAGATGAACAGAAAATAGAGAAAAAATGGCCAGCGTTGAGAGAAGAGATTGTTTCTAAAGGCTTGTGCAGAAGTTAGTTTTATCATCTTTTTCACTAGACTAGAGTCCTAGAACTCTCCCCAGAATGATCACTGATGTCTGCACAAGGAGCTCCAGATGGCAAAAGTGGAGAGATAGCAGTAACTGCTGTGAGACTTTCAAGTCTGGTTTTAGGATATTTGGCACATCACTGAATGTGTTAAAGTATAACTCAGTGTTTAAACTGTCATTTGTGATCCTTAATTCTTAAGGACAAAATGAGTATCCAAGACAGGAGATTTTAGAAGCAATATAAGGAGTTGACAGACAAAGAAAGAGAACATTAGCCTGGCACCAGTAACTTATGTATCACAAGTTACATATTTTATGTAAGAGCTCACTGGATCATTTAACTTGGTGTTTATAACTTGTGTCAAAAATAGAAACTTTGTTCGGCATGCAAGGTACAAGAGTTATCATCTTCTGTGAGAGATAAAGAAAAACCTCATCTAGGCAACAGCAGGAATCTGCCGAACTTCTTTGACTTTGAGAAGGTTATAGGCAAGGTTGATAGTGTCAATGTGTGCAGTATGATTTATCACAAGCTTCAGAAGGCCCTCAATAAAGTTCCACATGACAGCCGTCCATTCAAGGCAAGAGCTAAGGAGATCCAGGGTACAGCATGGGAGTGAATAAAGATTTGGTTTTTTTAAATCTGAGGACAGAAATGCTGCTCACATGATGAGCTACATTGCCTTCCAGATAAGTCT
Organism: Heterohyrax brucei; assembly: GCA_028571685.1. Lineage (NCBI taxonomy): Eukaryota > Metazoa > Chordata > Mammalia > Hyracoidea > Procaviidae > Heterohyrax > Heterohyrax brucei. The sequence continues at coordinate 48,718,785 of CM053152.1, forward strand.
GATAATGGTTAAGCTTTTTCTCTGTAATTGTGTTGGTTTTTGGAGTTGAGAACAGCATCTCAAAATGTTTATTGTGATAGAATTGCAGAAACTGGAGAAACTAGGTGCTTAATAGCCTAGATAAGATTAATTTGGAGTTAAACTGCCCCTAGCCTGGTTATGTTTTTACAGATTGCTGCAGTATTTGATCAGGAAGGAGGCAGAAAATAAACACTTGCAATGAACCAGCAAGTTGGCTTTTGAAACACAAGAAATGGTTTCAACAGCTCAGATGGAGTTAATGAGGCTCCAGATAAGGTGGGAAAATGTTAGACTAGAAAACGAGACACCCGAGTTCCACCTACCTGTGAGCTCTTAAGTAAGCCACTTAATCTTTGGGGGACAACTTATATTTTATAAATGAATAAGTTAGAACAAATGATTTCTGCAGCATCTTTTATAATAACCTCATACGATGCTGTGATGATCGTTGTGACATAAAAGTTAAGTATGTACCTTAGTGTGACCAGAAGACTTAATGATGTCTAAATAATTTTATTTCATGGGACAAAAAGATCCCCTCCAGTCCCAAATCTATGTAAACTGTACATAATAGAAATAATAATAAAAAAATGCCATACATTTTCTGTAAATTAGAGTTGTTTTTATAAAATTATTGGGCCATATTTTTGGGATGTGTGCTCTCAAACCAATTAATACTGCTTGTAAGGAGGAGAAAAGGACATGCAAATGTCTCAAATATATTGGATACATAAAAGCTGGAGTATGCATGATCGTCTGCAAGAGTTCTTAAATCTCTGTATATAAACTGTTTAAAAGTAAATTAAAATTATTCCTTAATGAAATACAAATCTGAAGTCACTTGAATAACTAATCATTTTATGACCCATGCAGTGAATTTTTAATGCATACTTCTACCTGATTATTTTAGATGTGTCTGTGTTGTAAATTAAAAGCTACATAAATCATTAATGTGTTGATACAGATCAGTGAACTGCTTACACTGTATGTGATTCCTTAAGACATACAATGTTTGAGTCACCTCCCTCCCTTTCAATTATATGGCTTCCAAGCTCTTTTCCTCTCATCATCTTCTTTCTGCACGGTTTTCTTCGGTAACACTGAGTGCCAAAAATGCTCTGCCACTTTCCCAATATAGATTAATCTAATGCTGCCAATCAAATGTGTCTCACACTGCAGATACTAAGAGGACCAGAATATAAGAGTGTGGACATAGAATCTAGAAGGGGATAGTTGTTTGGGGGGAGGGGGAGTTGATTTTAAAATACCAGTGTTCCCCAGAAAACTGTAGCATGGAGCATATGTTCTATATTTGTCTCAGTTGAATTCAGGCTCTTGAAATGCCATGCCTTTTCTCCGCATGGGGTTATGGTGTTCCCATTGGCTGACCAGGCAGTTCTCATTTCCCCTTTCTATCAGGCAAATGGTTATACTTCTTTCAGAGGCCCGATCAAGACTTCATCTTCTATGATGCTGATGAAACCCACTCACAATGAAATGTAGGACAGTTCACTTCAGGAAAAAGCTGTATTGAATTAAGCTTATAATATTTCTGCTTGAGAAATGCTTTTTTTCTGAATGCTATTGAGATACAAACATAAGTCAGAGATAGACCTAGAGTATAAAAGGGCAAAAGTAAAAACTAAAAAACAAAACTAGGTAGTCAAAAAGCACTACCTCCTGTGAGAAACTTAAAACACAATAGTTATATAATACAAGAAGTTAAGATGAAATTTAAAGAACAAGTAAGAAATTGCACCCATAGCTTCATAAGGTAATTAAAAAATAAAAATAAAAAAGAAGAAATTTGGGTGAGAAATGACTTCCTTGACCACCCTGCCTAAAATAGCAATCCCAGAGCATTTGGCTTCTTTTACTTCCATTCCTGTTTCTTCTTAGCACTTATAATCGTTAAATCGATGACTTAGGATTGCTTCTGTTTGTCTCTATGTACTTGAACGTAAACTCCACTGATCGAAGAAAGTCAAGTGTGATTGCAGTACAGGGTAGAAAAAGGTGGAAGATTAAATTAGACAACAAATTGGTTGAAAAACACTGACCTGTCTTGAACATTGGCATTTATAATTTTATTCATTTGAAAGATAAAACAGTCATTCAAATCTCATGAACAAAGGAGTAATTTGATCAAACTAAGACCACATGTGAGACAAATGACTTGATTAAACACCTGGAATACTGAGGTCATTTAAACAGAGAAGCAAATCAATGATTGTCTATTAAATGTCTATTGAACATCAGTTTCTAGACTAAGTCCTAAATATTTGCAAGTTAAAAGTAAAAATCCCTTGTATCACTGGAGTTCACATCTAAATGCAACAGATAATCTATCTAGTAATGGTCAGTGCTAAGATGAAAAATAAATGGAGGTAAAGGAAGTGAAGTGCTCAGGGATTACCATTTTAGCCAGAATGATCAAGAAAGACATCTCATAAAGCATTACTTTTCAGCTGAGACCCAAGAAATTGCAAATCATGCAGATATGTCGATGCTTTTGTTGTTTGTTAAGGGGCATGTCCCATATCTTCCCAGTGTATTGTGCATTGTTATGAGATGGTGTAGTATACATAAACCAAAACCCACTGCTGTTGAAGGGACTCCAAGTCATAGCAACTTGATAATATATATAGTCATTTTTCTTTTGGAGGATAAGGGACTCACAATTTCTAAATCACTGTTAGACATATAACAAAAAAAGTATATTATGGTAGAGGGAAAAGCTTTACTACTATGAATTCAGAGTTTGTTATGTGCAAAGGAGGCTCCAAGGAAGTCCCTACAGCAGTTTTGCTCACAATTGTAAAATAAAGTTTATTGTGTGAAACTATCTGTCTTGAATACATAATGCCAATGGCAAATATCTTTCTAAGGGGTTATGATCTCATGAACAAGCATAAAACATAAGAAAGATACTGAGAAAACGTGGACACCAGAAAAGAAAGAAAGTAAATTAGAAGAAATGATAGCTAAAAAAAAAAAAAAAAAAGTAGGATACAAAAAAAGAAATAATTTATTATGGTAGGAGAATAAACAAACATATTTGTTAAAGTATTAATGACATACTGTGTGGAAGATAATGAATTGGAAGGAAAATCATAGGAAATTAAGAACTAATTTCTTTTCATGTGTGTGGAGTACAATTTGTTTCAGTAACATATCTCACTCCTTTGAATGCTGATATGCAGAGAATGGTGAAAAGATGAAAACACCAAGAGTCTTGGTTTGATATTTCTGAATCCCTTTTCACCAATGGGTAGTTTTGCAAGGAATATTGATGTTCAAAACCAAATAATAGACCAAAGACAAGGGATAGAGATGGAAGAAAATTATTAACAAGTTATTGACCCAGAATGAAGTTTTGTTTTGCATTCCCAGAGTGGCTGGACAGTAGGAAGGAATTTCTAGCAAGCAGGAAGCAGTAGAGGGAAGAGCATAAAAAATTTAAATATAAACTATGTTCAGTAACCTGGCTGACTCCTAGGCTGTTCCAGGGCATAATAAATTCCAGATTGGCCTGGTAGAATGCAGTATCAGGCAGGCTGAAAATGAATTAGTGGAGTCATCTGCTGTTCAATAATAGAAGACAGTCTTTGTAGCATACTCTTGCAAAACTGATTGACTTTTAGAACAAGAATTCATTATCTTCAAAAGAATAGCACAAAGAAGAATCTTCCTAGTTTACCATCCTTAGTATCTACTTTTAAAAAAAGACATCAAGAGAAATAGCAATCGATAGAAACTAACCATAAGGTGACTCATGTTTTAATTAGCAAAATCTATACAGCAGCTATTATTTTTAAGAGCTTACAGTAAAATAATAATGAATAAAGGGATGGGGAGTCTCACTGAAGAAATAACAATAAAAACAAGTCATATTAAAATTCTAGAAATGGAAAGTACAGTATCTGAAATAAAAATTGTACTGAATGGACATAACCACTAACCGAAAATGACAGAAAAAATGTGTGTGTGTGTGTGTGTGTGTGTGTGTGTGTGTGTGTGTTAGAGAAAACAGCCCCCCAAAAATTAAATAATAAATAAAGTGAATGTAGTCTCAGGACCTAGGAGACAATGTTTCATAGCTTAATAGAGGTGTATTTGAAACCCCATTAAGAAAGGAGAGAGAAAAGTAGGTAAGTGGCACCAGTGTTCGTCCTTCAACCAGGCTCAAAACATCAAGTACTGTAGGTCCCTCGAAGTCTCAGAAATGCTTTTCTCAACCCATGCTTTTTCTCTATGCTCTCTGCTTCCTGCCAGAGATATATTTGACAAAATTGTTTATACAAAGTATGTTAAGTTCCCCCACAATTCACCAGTTAATATAAAAATAATCCAACAAAGTGGATAAGAAACGGAGACACTTTTGCAAAAAATATATCTAAAGGACTAATAAGCATATGCAAAAGTTTATAAGTGCATATGAAAGTTGTTCAACATCCCATTGTAACAGTGCTGTTATAAAGGAAAAAAATTAGACTGAGATCATCAAATGTTGTTGAGGATGTGAAACAAATGGAAGGCTCATGATTTGCCATTAAATATGTAAAATAATATAAGCACTTCAAAAAATAGTTTTGTAGTTCTTCAAAAGTTAAATATAGAATTACCAAATGAGTCAGCAATTTTACATAAAAATATATGCCTAAAAACAAAGATGATATGTGCACACCAAAACATATATAGAAATAGTTATGGAAGCATTATTCATAATAGCCCAAAACTTCAGACAACATAAATGTCCATCAACTGATGACTGGATATAATGCATGGATTATCCATACAAGGAAACATCATTTGACAATTTAAAGAACTGAAATATTAATAATACATGGTTTAACATGCATGAAACTTGGAAACATGGCAAGGAAAGATGCCAGTCATAAAAGGCCACATCATGTATGACTCATGTATATGAAAGATGAACAATAGACAAATTCAAATAGAAAAAAAGTAGATTAGTGAGTACCAGACATTAGGATAAGGGGGCAGTAGAGAATAATCACTAATGGGGGGGCAAGGTTTCTTTTTATAATCATAACAATGTTCTAAAATTAGTGATGGTTTACAGAACTCTATAAATTTATTAAATACTGTTCAATTGTACACTTTAAGGAGGCGAATTTCATAGCATGTGAATTACATTTAAGTAAAGCTATTATAGAAAATTAAAAATAATGTAAATGAATCGCATGGACATCCTGCCAAGATGTGAACGCAGGATGCGTGTATTTAGGCTTCACTCACATGAATCTCTTTAGTGGACAAAACTAATCTATGGTTAAAAAAAAAATAGAAAAGTGGTTCTCTTTGAGATGTTTGCTGTTGAGTCTAAATCTCAGTGACACAGAACGTGCAGATTGCTAAGTCTATCTTTCAAGACAACTCTGAATGGGTTCAAACTGCCAAACGTTTGTCTAGTTTTCTAGAACTTAACCATTTGTCCCACCCAGAAACTGACATAAGGGAAAGTTCTGGGACAACAGAGTTGCTTTACATCCTGATGAGCACATGGGTTACACTGATATATGCATCCAACAAAGCATCAAACTGTATACTTAAGATTAGCTTTCCTCTAGTTGTAAATTAACCTAAAAACAAAACAAACAAAAAAAATTATTTAGAAATTGAGCTTTAGGTAATAATCCAGTTTTTTGCAGTGGAATTTGTTACAAATTCAGAATTTACTTTCCGTTTATTCAAGGCTTAGACGGCACATCTTCATCTTGAAGTAGTGGGAGAAGGAGTCATAAAGTCTGAAAAAGAAAAATACACATGTTGTGGAGGTAAAGAGGAATTGGAAATGGAATAAATTCATGTGTACATAGCAAAATAGTTATAAATACATACATTATTGTTGCTAGATGCTGTCTAGTCAGCTCTGACTCATACCCACCCTATGTACAACAAAACAAAACACTGCTTCATCCTGCACCATCCTGACTATCAATTGCCGTGTTGGAGCCCACTGTTGCAATCACTGGGTCAATCCATCTCATCAAGAGTCTTCTAATTTTTGGCTGATCCTCTCCTTTACCAAACATGACGTCTTTCTCCAAGGACTGATCTCTCCTGATAACATGTCCAAATCACATACGATGATGATTCACAATCCTTGATCCAAGAAGAATCCTTGCTATGTTTCTTCCTAGACAGACTTGTTTGTTCTTCTGTCAGTCCGTGGTATATTCAGTTTTTTGCACCAACAGCATAATGTAAAAGCATTAATTCTTCTTCAGTTTTCCTTATTCATAGCCCAGCTTTGGTATGCATGTGAGGCAACTGAAAATATCATAGCTTGAATCAGGTACACACTATTCCTCAAAGTGACATCTTTGTTTTTCAATACTTTAAAGAGGTCTTTTGTGGCAGATTTGCCAGGGTAACTCATTGTTTGAGTTTTGTGATTGTTCCTTCCATGGGCATTGGTTGTGGATTGAAATACAATGAAATTCTTGACAATTTCAGTTATCTTCTCTGTTTATCATGATGTCGATTGTGGTCTAGTTGTGAGGGTTTTGGTAACATAGATGTGTGTTTGTGGGCATGTGTGCATACACCTACATCTTACCTATTTCTGTTGAGGGGGTCAGAGCCTAGAAGCAATGTACCCTGGTAACAAGGAATACACCTAGTGCCAGTTTGGGGTTTCTAAATGATATTCTCCATTTAATGGCATCAGTTTTCTTACTAGGAAAACTTTTGACACAGAGATTGGGTCTGAAAAAGTAGAAGACGAAATTTTGATATTTTATTGAGTCAGACAGTAAGGGAATGCTCAAAAAAGCGGGGAGACATCTCAAAATGACACAGGAGCTACTGCAGAGAAGCTTTCAGGGGCCAGATCTGAGACAATGTTTAGTTTAAAGGGCCAAAACATGATGAGTGCTGTATTGGGTCAAAAGTATATAGAAGTTCCTGGTACTATTTTTGTAACTCTTCTATAAGTTTACAATTCTATCCAAATAAAGATACATTTAAATGGAGACAGGTTTGAGACGGATGACAAATGATGGTTGTAATCATTGTTGATGCTGTTAGTTGTCTTCAAGTTAATGCCTACTCCTGGCAACATATGTGCAGAGTAGACCTACTCTGCTGGTTCTCCAGGCTCTGACCTTTCAGAAGTCAGTTACCAGGCCTATCTTCTGAGTAGCCTCTGGGTGGGTTTGAACTGCCAAACTTGAGACTAGTAATGGAACACATAACTGTTTCTACAACCTAGGGACTATTGTAATGAAAAAAAATGGGAACTTCAGAAGAGGAACAAGTTCTTGATAAGAGAGAACAGTGGGGTGTAAGATTTACACATATATGTGCTCACATTCATTCATTTATTTCCACTCACTCATTGAACATCTTTTCACACTTACAATGTTCCAAGTTTTTTTTATTTAAGCAATGCAGATTTAGGGAATATAGTACTGAATAGAAGAAATGGCCCCGTGACCCCCACTCAAAACAAAATAAAGGAAAATAATGAATGCAAGCTTATGAAGGTTGCATTTTAGGGAGAGCAAAGCATCAACAGTTAAAAGTTAGGAGTCAAAAGAGAAAAATGAATGGAATTATTCAACAGGAATTTATTGATCACCTACAACCAGCCAGCCTGTGAGTCAACCGCTGACATAGAACGTGAACAAGGTCCCAGTTTGGAAGATCTCAGGTCACCCCTAAATTTGGTATTCCTTCCTGCCTCTCAAGCCTTTTTCAGTCTGAGGCAATCGTTCTTTTCTCCATGGGCAGAGAAGGTCTGGCCTTGGAGAGACTGGGCTGGGTAGCATCTCTCATGACTCCTCATCCACCTGACTTCTGTGTGGCAGGGTGATTGGCTCTGTTCTCTGAAGGTTGTGCTGAAGATATGAAAGGAAGCTCTGAGGAGACAGAAGAGCAACAGGGTTTCATTCTTTTGAATTGTCTGACCTTGAGGACAGGTTTAATTAAAGTGAGAAATGAGGCAGGATCAAAGACCACTGCACAGACTAGAAAACAGAAAAAGGAGTGCAAGTCAGACTCTATTCGAGCTGCTAAGGCTGACAGACACATTGCCAGGGAGAGGACAAGGACATCTATTTTCAAAGGGGACCAGTCTTTTCCTTCATGGCTTTTTTCCCAGAGAATAGCTGATCCAGACGGCCACAGTGACATCTTCCTCACTCTGCCATTCACCACGAAGCACCTGCCCTTCAAATTCTGCCTTGTATGAGGAAGAAAGCAGATGGTATTTTCTGGAATTGTGGTTCTCACAGTCTCCCCTTGACTCATCAGCAATATATGAGTGTGTATATTTGGAATCAGATTCCTTTTTGGATGGAGAAGCTCTGAGTTTTGATGTCAGAAGAGTATCAAGCATCAATCTCATCAATCTCATCAAGATTATAATAGGCACAAATTTTTTTTTTCATTTTCTTTTCCCTTTCCCATATTTTTGGAATCTGAAAATGCATTAGCATTCACTTTCCTTTTGTCACCACAAAAACAAATGTACTCAGGTACTGGCCAGCACTAGTTCAATCTAAACACAACTTCTTATATTAAGATCCAGGGTTGGAATTCAAGAATGCTGTGAATCCTCTCAAAAAAGGTTAACATGTTGCATTTATTTGTCTGGTGGTGAATCTCTTTTAGCTTACATTTCTGGGGATAATGACCATGGGTGGCTGAGAGATGAGTTCTAGAGGTAATTGCATGAACTTGAATGGCAAAATGTGTTTCTGCCCCCTAAATATAGATCTGGCAGTTTCCAAATGGCTCAGAGTGCTTCTTGGATAGGTACAGGGGCATACAACTCCTTATAGATGAGTGGTGGGATTTTCTCATTCTGGGAAGCAGAGGCTGGTAGCTTTTTTGGGATTTGGGAGCCCAGAAAAACTTAAAAGAAAGCCTGGCTAGAAGAAGAGTCTTTGCATGGACTCTGATAAGTGTCACACTTTATTCCCTACATACCTTAGTTCTTTGTTGGCTAAAATGAATCCTGCATCTGTCTTGATCTTCTAGGTGCAGGGTAATGTGTACAGATGTGATTATTTGTCTCCAGAAACCTCAATAAGAAAAAGAAAAAAATAAAAAATTTCATAGAAATAAACCACAGAAACAAACCAAACCCACGGTCGTCAAGTCCTAGATATTGACTTATAGCGATCCTGTAGAACAGAGGAGAACTGCTCCATAGTTTCCAGGGAATGCCTGGTGGATTTGAACTACTGACCATTTGGTTCACAGATATAGCACTTAACCACTGTCCCACCAGGTTTCTAGAAATAAACTACAGAACAAACAAACAAAAAAACCCAGTGCTGCCAAGTTGAATAGGGTTGCTATGAGTTAGAAATAAACTAGTCATTCTTAAGTGGATATGTGTCTTAACAAAATGAGGTCTGGGGGTAGGACTGCCCTAGAAACTGAACATGGAAATTTGAAAGATGGGTGGGTGTTTTTAAATCCCAAACCAAGAAATGGAAAAAAAACAAACAATATGTTTTCTTAAGGAGAACATTAATGTCCCCTCAGTAAGACTCAGGAGGCCTGGTCGGCTTCGGGCAGCTTGAGCATAATGACCATAAAACGTGGTTCTATTTTTGTTCTGTTTAATCTTTGCTTCAGTCTTTCAAGTTTTCACCTTACAAAATAATTTTTTGTGAGTGGCACATAACGCCTCATTCTAGGCATTGGCATTTTTTTGTCTTTATTTAAGTGACAGATATGTATAAATCTGTGGAAACACATCTACCACAGTAGGAGATTATCCAAGATGAGGGACCACTGTGGTTTTTCAGGAAAGGAGGGCCTCATAAAATGTGTCAAAGAGACATTAATTTTTGTTGTTGTTGTTGCTATACAAAGAAGAGTCCCAAGACTTTACAAAGTATTGTGGCATACCAATGTTTGCTTTCATGGTGAAACTTCTCCCACGTAAAATATATTTTTAAATAAGCTTATTGCCAAGATGAACATAAAAACAGTACCTCTCAAAATGATCAGGGTATTCCAGAACATTACAAACCTAATATAATAGTTGAGGGGAGTTGCCTTACGTGTTCTAGTTAAGAGAGTGGAATACTTAATGATTTCAATGTGGTAGAAGTTTCTGAGGTGAAGAAAAGTAAAATACAAGCACTTAATATGAGGATGAAATACTGAATGAAAGTCTTCCTGAGTTATATTAGTGCCTCTGCTTATGTAAACTCTTACACTGAACCAGCTGGACTTCCCCCGAAGACATTTCTCATCCCTTTGGGGGCAGACACTAGAGTACTAGGAACTGTCTGCTGACCCCAACAGACAACTCTGTTTTCAAAATTTTCAGAACACATTAGGGAAACTGGTTAGCTACTTTTGCAAATTACTGAAAAGTTCAAATTTAATCTTTGCAATAAGCCGAGCCGAGTGCCGTTGAGTCGGATAGTATGAAAAAACATAGGATCTCTATTTGTGAGAATAAACTGAACAATGGCACTTGGCTTGGCTAAGTATTAGTTAAAGGTATACAGATAAAGTATGTTAGATACTTTAGATTATTCAGTAAACACCATAGCAGCCAGAACCAAAGGACTGAATTTGTTTTTCTAGGCCTTTCAGGTTTTCTGCCTTTGACAGCATACAATCTTACCACTTTTCTGTAGCTCTGTATTATTGGAGAATATTTGAGTTTTCCTCCTCTGTCAGTTTTCCAGCTTACACAGATGCTAGCTTTGGCAAGTTTTTCTGTAGTTTCCTTTTCTTGCTAAGGAATATGATAATTGTACCATAGAAGAACAAACCCCATAGTGGCAGATGGACACATGTTTATTAAATCCAAATGTCGCATTAAAGAGCTGTATAAATAGTCAGTGAGTTATATATTCTCTACTATGCAAAATGAGAACGGTATCTGTTTCTCTTCCATTGTAATTTTGAGTTAAGTAGATGGGTCAAAGTGCCTAGTACTGTGCTTGAAAAACGTCTAAGATTCAGTGAGTGTTGAAATTCCATTACCTTGAATTGGTCACTAACTCAAGGTACAAGAAAAGCATGAGTTTTTTTCAGTGCTCTGCACTTCCTTTTCCCATGCTATACCCTCAAAAATAAATATTCCCACATGATGGTAATGACTAGCAAGAGAAAACAGTTCGAGGTTGTTAAAGCAAGACATATACCTTTCTGCACAAGTAAAGTGAAGCAGAAAAATGAAGGTACTTTTCTGATATTGGAGACCCCAAATTCTGTTTCTTGAAGGACAGCATAATTTTGTCTCAATTCTCTTACATGGTTGTGCTTGTTGTTAGGTGCTGAAGTCTGTGCCAACTCATAGCGACCCTACACACAGCAGACAAGACACTGCCCTGCCCTGCACCGTCTTCACAATCATTATTATGCTTGAGCCCAGTGTTGCAGCCAGTGTGCCAGCCCACCTTGCCAAGTGTCTTCCTCTTTGTTTACAGGATTTTTTAATCTCAGAGTAAGTGACTGCTTGTATGTCTCCCTGTGTGTATAAAACTTAATACAGAAATCAAAGATGCTATTAGGTGCCATCAGGTTAGTTTCAGCTCATAGTGCCCTATGCACAACAAAAGGACACATTGTCCTGTCTCATGACATCTGCACAATTGTTAATGTTCTTGAGTCCGTTGTTGCAGTCACTGCATCATTTCGTCTCCTTGAGGGTCTTCCTTTTTTTAACTGACACTCTACTTTATCAAGCATGGTGTCTTTAACAGAACCTGGACCCCAGGGGCTTTTCTGTGGGAAAATAACACCTAGGAGACTTACTGCCAAATTGCTGAGTAATATCTCACAGCAGGTGATGGAGACGGTGATGGCCAATAGAAACTGCTCATAGGGTATCCTGCCTCTAGTAACACCCAAGTTGTGCAGGTGTTTCTCAGAACACTGGCCCTATCTGCATGGCCCTCTCCACCATCCCATATAAGCCTCTGATAGCTAGTCAAAGTACATGAGACAAAATCTCATCATTTTGTTTTCTAAGGAGTGTTCTAACTATACTTTTTTCAAGGCAGATTTGTTTGTTCTTCAAAGAGTCCATGGTGTATTCAATATTCTTCATCGACACCGTAACTTAAACACATCAATTCTTCCTCAGTCTTACTTACTCGTTGTCTAGCTTTTGAATACATGAGGTGATTTAAAATAACACGGCTTGGATCAGGCAGACATTAGTCCTCAGACTGACAGCTTTACTTTTTAATATCTTAAAGAGGTCTTTTGCAGCATATTTACCCAATGCAATGTGTCACTTCATTTCTTGACTGCTGCTTCCACGGGCATTGATTGTAGATCCAAGTTAAAAAAAAACAAACTTGACAGCTTCATTATTTTCTCTCTTAATCTTGGTATTGTTTATTAGTCTACTTGTGAGGACTTTTGTTTTCTTGATGGTAAGGTATAATCCATACTGTTGACTCTAGTCTCTGAACTTCACCAGTGGGTGCTTCAAGTTTTCTTTGCTTTCAGGAGGTAAAGTTGTACCATCCGTGTATCACAATGAGCCTTTCTCTGATCCTAATGCCTTGTTCTCCGTATAGCTGCTTCTTGGGTTATTTGTTCCGCATACACACTGAATAATTATGGTAAGAAGATACAACCCCGGTGCACAACTTGCTTGATTTGGAACCATCCAGTATCTGCTTGTTTTTTGTCTGAACCACTGCCTTTTGGTGTATCTATAGGTTCTCCATGAGCAAAATTAAGTGTTCTGAAGTTTCCATTCTTCACAATGATATCCCTAATTTGTTGAGATCCATAGAACGCCTTTGCTAGTCACTGAAACCCATATAGACAGTTTTTTCTGATATTCTCTGCCTTCAACAAAGATCTATCTGACATCAGAAATGATATCCACCATTCCACATCTTCTTCTGAATGCAGCTCGAATTTCTGACAGTTATCTGTCAATGTACACTGCACTTGTTTTTGAATTATCTTCAGCATAATTTTACTTGCATGTCATATTAGTGATATTGTTAGATAATCCTCACATTCAGTTGGATCATTTTTCTTCAGAATGGGTACAGATATGGATCTCTTCAGGCCAGATAGCTGTCAAAATCAAAATAGTAGAAGGTAAATTTAAATTAGAAAAATGTTCAAAGGTATTGGTATTATTGGGCGAAAATTAAAAACTCTTCATTACAGATTTAAAGTGGTTAATTTTCTCTTTTCTAGTCTTTTAAAATTCAAAATCGGGTCATGTTTCATGCCTGCAATGTGTGTACCTGATAAATACGGCCATTCACATTGGTTTCTTACTCTCTTTGTCCATATCTGTTTGGTTATGTGTCCAATTAAATTTTATTCCAAATTGTCTTGTAGTAGTAATAATAATACAACTTTCACAAATCATATCAAGCTTCCCCAAGGAGTTGTTTGTCTTTCATTCTGCCTCAAGTACAGTTGATTCTGAACTGTCAGTAGTGACTTGGATGTACTGCATTTTACTCACAAGGAATGAAGCTGATTTTTCAAAAAAAAGAGGGGAGTCGGGTGGGAGGGGGTTCAGGGAGGAATCCCTGACATAGGGAAACAGAAGTTCTATATTAAGAGACTGGCACAAACTGTCAACCCAATGTACTGTTTCTTCCTTCCTTCTTTCCTCTTTTCCTATCTTTCTCTTCTCTCTTTTTTTCCATTGAACAAATGTTTAAACACCCCCTTGTTAACCCAGACCTTTTTGTTAGAATTTATGGCATAGAAAGAAGCCCTAGGTGACACAAATGGTTAAACATTTGACTACTAGCCAAAAGATTGGAAGTTTGAACCTGCTAGAGATGTCTAGGGAGATAGGCTTGACAATTTGTTTCCAAGACATCACAGCTTTGAAAGCCCTATGGAGTAGTTTGACTTTTCACAAATGGTGTCACCGTAAGTTGGTTTTGACTGTACAGCAACTAGCAATAACAACATACAGCATAGACGTCTGGACCATAAAATGTTAATGATTTTTAGAATTTTTTTAAATGGTTGTTTTTGTGTCTTTGTTAGTGTATTTTTTTCTTTTTCTTAAATTAATGCAGGAAAACATTTTTACTTAGTTAAATAGTTTCCTTTTTCAAACAGTCTAGATTTTGAAGGAATTGGCATATAGTCTAACACTCTTTTTTAAAATTTTTTGAAGCAGTCAACTCTCTAAAATTCTTTGGTGCCAATAGAATGATATTGTATTTAAGATTTGTTAGGACCATAAAAATGATATTAGTTAAATATTCAGTGACGCCTTGTGTAAATACTATTTTTGCCCAGAAATACACATGACTGGGTTTCTTGAACAGGGAGCCTTTAAAAAGAACACTCAAAATAACCTGAATTATAGAAAATGTTGAGTAAACTAAGTAGTCAGCTTCTAATAGAGAAACAAAACTACAAAGATTTGGATATGTGAGTCCTGATACAACTCTTAGCAAATGGAGAATTTTGATTTTGAAAAGTTATTTTCTTCATTGTGAGAAAAAAACATAACTCATAGAATTTCATCAATAAGTTACTTACATTTGTTATGCAGAGAGGAGATACCTATCTAAATAAGTATCACACTAAATGTAGTCATCTCCAGAGAAAGAAAATTTGAGGTTTAAAGTCACCATTACATTGTAATCCTGTTATATTTGTGCTGCTTTCATGTTTGCTTCATGAAGAAATAAAAAGTTTCAGTGTATTTATTTTTACTTTAGTTTCCTTTATTTGTTTTGTTAAGTACCTATATATGTTGTGTATGACAGTTTATTGACACTTGTACTATCTTTTTTTAATAGTGTATTAAGGATGATTTCTATATACAAATAATTGAATATGTCCTATTCCAGAAAAAAGAAACCCTGGTGGTACAATTGTTAAAATGTTAGGCTGCTCACTGAAAGAATGGGATGTGTGCCCACCGGTGGCACAGTGGGATAAAAGACATAGTAATCTGTTCCCAGAAAGATTTCAGCCTAGGAAACACCGTGGAGCAGTTCGATTCTGTCCTATGGAGTCATTATGAGTCAGAGTCGAATCTTCTTGACACATAACAACAACTTTCTAGATAAACTAGGGACACTGATAACTGAGGATTATCTGTAGAAAAGGTTATCACCAGTATTTAGTGAATTAGAATCCACCCTGCATTTTCTGGAATTAGGAACTAATCTTCTAACGTTGTAAATGCTTGTAATATATATTAAAATAAGGATGCCCAGAGAAGACATAATTCCAAGCTAAGCTGCGGCACTCAGTATCATGTACTTTGATTACAATGAACTCAAGCGTTGCTGAGGATTCTGAAAATGAAACTAATCTCAATTTCTACCAGGTTGACTTCTAAATCATTGCTAGTTTCACATGTATGGGATACTCAAACATCTACTGATAGATAGAGAAAAAATATTATAAGTTGTCATTGTGCCAGCTTGAACTCATGGAGACCTTATGTACAACAGAATAGAATGTTGTTTGGCCCTGTGATAGGTAAACCATAGTCTTTAAAACTAAGCCTTAGAACTTAGACTTATCAAATACCTTCAATTTAAACACAGGCAGTGAGACCGCTTGAAATAACATTTCCTAAGTCAGGTATTAAGTCTGCAGCAGAGAAGACAGCATACTCATCTAAGTCCATAAACTGGAAAAAGTATACAATTTTATACAACAGTATATAAAATATATTGTGCAATATGGACTAATCCAAACTGAGTACTATGAGAGAAAGAAGGGATGTTGTAGGGGACCTTTTAGGTAGAGTGGAGTGAAGCTGGGATTTGAAAGCTGGGTAGACTAAGGAGTAGACACAGGTTAAGAGAGAGCTCTGCAGTGGGCTGAGAGGGTCAAAGACAAGCTGGAGAGAATGAAACTCACCAGTACTAAAGAACGAACAGACTTGGGTGTTCTTGTTGAACATATTTGGTATTTGTTTTAAGCACTCTCTGCACCAGACTCGACAGCACTTGGCTGGCTGCACAGCATACTCAGAGAATATGTGCAATCAAGTCCACAGCCATCAGGCGCCACTGTTAGAGGCTAATTGGAAGCAACAGAAAAAGGAACATAGACATGACTACGCACTTGTCTCATGGTTGGGTTGAGAAAATGAGAGAGGTCTCTGAAAAGCAGAATTTCTCCAGTTAACTACAGCTTTGGGGACCTTGTGGTATCCTAACAGCGACATCCAACGAGAGATAAAGATATTGGGGGAATTGGAAGTGACTGCTAAGAGGAAAAGGTTTCTTTTGGAGATGATAAGTGGAAGCAGCAGTCAAGAAATCAAGTCACATATTGCATTGGGCATATCTGCTTCAAAAGACCTCTGTAAGGTGTTGCAAAGTAAAGATGTCACTTTGAAGGCTAAGATGTGCCTGACCCAATACCCTAATATGCATGTGAGAACCGGACAATGAATAAGGAAGAACAAAGAAGAATTGATGCCTTTGAATTACTGTGTTAGCGAAGAATATTGACTACTAGTACAATGAACAAATTTCTTTTGGAAGAAGTATGTCAGCGAGCCAAGTGCCGTCGAGTCGGATCCGATTATCTCAGGTACTTTGGACATGTTATCAAGAGGTCTCTGGAGAAGGACTTTATGCTTAGTAAAGTACAGTGTCAATGGGAGAGAAGAAGACACTTAAAGTTATGGATTGACACATTGGTGGCAGTGATGGAATCTGACATAATTAAAATTGTATGGATAGCACAGGATTACCAGGTTTGTTTGTTGTAGAAAGGGTTGTAATGAGTTACAACCAACACAAAGGCGCCTAACAACAAACATGTTCTGACATTAGATTGTAGCGATGGTTGCATGACTCTATATGTACTAAACACCACTTTAAACACTTTAAAAAGGAGAATTTTGTGATATGTGAATTATATCTTATTTTTTTTTTTTTAAAGTTGGAGTAAAAGATCCAGTTTGCAGTACCTTCTCCAGTAGTGGACTTCTGAGCAGACAGGCAACTTCTATCTGTTATGAGCTGAGAAGGATACAGCTGGCATTTTGCAGGCAAGTAGAGAGTCTCTCCAACCTCTCTAGTAAAGAACACCAAACCCACTGCTGTCAAGTCAATTCCAACTCATAGTGACCCTATAGGGCAGAGTAGAACTGCTCCATAGTTTCCAAGATACGTCTTTTGGTTAGCAGACATCACACTTAACCATGACACCACTAGAGATTCCCTCTAGTTAAGAGGCAACCCAAATTCCACATTGCCTTTGTATTGGTGTCCAAATAGGGGGAGCCACTGCTGGGTCTGTTCAAGTTACTACAGCAGTTACCATGAGAATCAGTAGTAACATCCAGGCTGGGAAGATCTTGGGGATCTGGATTTTCTGCGTAATCCTTGGTAGGGGTAATCCCTTTTCTGGAAAACGCAAGACAGGGACTCTTCCATCTCCTGAGGGCACTGCTGGTGCAGAACGGAGGGAGCAGATGGTCAGTAATGCTGCCCCGTGGAACATCTGACTTTCTCTGAAGAGTTTCAGACTCAGGGGACTTTGAGGCAGCTCCAGCAGTTATCTCCTCACCCTTTGTCTCTGGTGAACAAATTCTGCCCTCTGGAGCTCCCACCATACAGCACAGAGCACGCTAAACCTGGTGCGAGAGTGGAGCTCTCATGCGCAGCTCTCCATCCCTTGCCGGCCCACCTCTCCCGCAGCAGCCACCGCAGTCCATTAACTGCCTTGCTGGCATTCTTTCCTCCTAAGTGATTGCTTCTCTTTGACCTCACCCTCACTGAATTAAAAGCCTATTTCCAGGTAAGCACTTGACTGTGGTTTCAGTTCTTAACAAGAGGGGCGCTGACCGAGAAAACAGGAAAATGGAAGGATTACATGTCAGGGAGCCTAGCAAAAAGGAGAGGAGAGACAGTCGGGGAAATGCAGAAATCTGGGACACCAGGAACATGTTGAGCAGAAAAAAACTCTCAGCTGGAGAATCAGTGGGGTTAATGCGATGGCTGAGGCCACCCGTTGGAGAACCTTCTTCATGTGCTAACCTGACCCACTTCGGAGTGAGTTAGCAGAGGGCTTCCTCACGCAGGATTTAGACATCAGTGGCTTCAGGTCAGTGGGCTGGAGAATTGAGTTGAATACCATAGAGTGAAAAGGGAAGTTTGGGTGTTTTGTTTGATTATGTCTGAGGAGCAGTGAAGGAGAGGAGAGGGCTGCCAACTGCCTTTTGTTACAGGGATAGTAATAGCCTAACGCTGGAGCTTAGAAAAGGGAAATTAACGAAAGAATCTCAAGGAAATGGTCAAAATACTTGGGAGTCAGCATCAAACAAGTCAGCTGGGAAGCTCCCAAAACTGACTTCCTGGTGGGAAAACACAGCCTCAATTTTTTATTTTCTATTTTTTCTCTCACAAGTCTAAACATGATTTGTTCACAATCAACATTTGATGGTAGAAAGGTGCTTGTTAACTAAATTAGTTTGTTCATTTGACAAACATTTATTGACAACCTACTGTTAAACTGATAGAATTTATCTGAAAATTCTAAAGAATAAGTTATTTTCCTCATCTAACCCCCAATCTGAATGCTGTTTGGAGTTGTTACTGCACACTCAGCAGATCTTTAATGAATATTTGTTGACTTCAGATTGCTGTATACACAATATTCATTCCTTCATTCATTTGTTCATCAAACATTTACAGTGTTTGTTCCATGCCCCAAGCACTGTGCTAGGTGCTGAAAGTTAATGATTGGCTGGGTATACACTTTTATGCCAGTGTACCCAACTTTCCATAATGAATATGCTCCTGAAAATTGGTGTGCAAATTGAGTCATATTTAAATGAACTGAGGGAGCTTGATGTTTAGGGGGAACTCTGAGGAGAATCCTTTTGTTATGTGAATAATCTTTTTTAATGGAAATTATCATAGTCTAATATGTCTGCTCTGTAAACCTGGATTTCCATATGCTAGTATTTCCTAAATACGAACACCACCTGTGTGTTATTCCCAGTTAGCAGGGTAGTAGCATTTCAATTGGTTTCAGAGTCTTAAACTAATCATTTTTCCCCTTAACATTAGAAAATGTTGAATGGCCAAACACTCATCAAAAATGTCAAAAATGTTTTCATTTTTGAAAAACTACTCTAAATGCTGAAGTGGTTTGATTAAGTTAGAGTGGTTTTTATATCATTTTCTATAACCACTTAACTTAAGGGTAACTTTTAATGACATCCTACCAAGAGCTTATAGAATTTTAAAGCAATCAGGCTTTTTCTTCCGATATAGCAAGAAGAAAATTAAACCTATTTATACTACATATAAGGGCTTACACTGTGTTCTATATTTATGTTATTAAGTTAAGAATATGCAATAGGATATTTTTAGTCATATGGTGTTAACTTACATTTATAAATCACTACTTTTTTTTCAGTGTTTTAATGGGTATTTATTTTGAACCTTGTCTAGCAATAACCAAGCATGAAATTTAACTCTCTAGTCTAAACTAAGGTACAAAGGTACTCAAAGCCATGAAACTAAAATTCCTCTTGATTTTCATTTCATGTTGTTCCTCTCCCATTATCATAAACTCACTGTTCCCTAGGTTTCCCATCTAATCTTTTAAGTTGCTATTGTCATTTTTATGCCACATAGATTTAGTTCCTTGGTTTGCAAGTTTAGGCTCATGGTTTAATTGGTTTAACATCGTGTTCATTCCTTCTATTCTACCTGCCACTTGTTTGTGTCCTGCCTTGGGTCTTATAAACTCACAGGTGACTATTCAAGGTGCAATAATTGCGGTTACTCACCTGCAACAGCAGAGGAAGAAGGCAGGAGTAGAAGGAGGCAGTAGAGTGAGTAACTAATTGTTTTTATGAACAACTGCCCGGCTTGGCGGCCCCTTTTGCCATGGGACAACAACTGGAAAGTGCTTGGCTACCGTTACAGAACATTTTGATCAAAGATTTGATAACATTCTGGCTAAAATGGGGAGAAATGTAGAACTGAATTTTTAAAATTCTCATGGAATTCAGATTTTCTAGGGCTGTGGAGGCTGGATGAACCCCTGAGACTATTGTTCCGAGGTATGCTAGACATCCTAAACGAAAAATATGTCCCTGAATTATTCTTAAAATCAAATAACAAGTTAGCTTAACAAAAGAAAAATGTCTACCTTGAGCACTCTGCTCACACTTTTTTTTTTTGCTTTGTTTTTGATTCTACATTCTTCATCAAAAAAGAAAGAAAGCAAAAACAAAAACAAAAAACATACACCAAATCTGTTGCCATCAATTAGATTCCTACTCATAGAGACTGTCATAGGCTGAGTTGTGTTCCCTCCAAAATCTGCAGCAATTTGGCTGGGTCAGGATTCCTGGGATTGTGTGATATCCTGCCATGTTAGAGTTCCTGCCTCTGATGTTAATGAGGGTGAATGGGTGATGACGTTTAGGTGGCAGGACTCAAAGTAGAAGCTTGTACTGTGCCTTGAGGCAAGGAAAGGGAGGTAAGCTGAAATTTGGAGACATCCTACCATCAAGAAGGAAGCACTGGGAGCAGACTGCATCCTTCAGACCCGTGCCAAGATGCTTCCTGACCCAAAACTGATGCAACACAAGGACCTTTCTTTGGAACTGATAAAGAAGGAAAGCCTTTACCTTGGAGTGAACACCCTGAATCTGGACTTTTAGCTCAGTGGACCAGGACAAATAAAATTTCTCTTTTTAAGCCTTCTGCTCAGGGTATTTCTGTTAGAGCAGTACTAGCTGAGACCCTATAGGAAAAAGTAGAGCTGCTCCATAGAGTTTCCAAGGAGCAACTGGTAGATTCAAACTGCCAACCATTTTTGGTTAACAGAGGAGCTGTTAACCATTGTGCTACCAAGGCTCCTTCTACTTGGTTATAAAGAGATATCTTCTTGTGGTTTAGGTTGGCATTTCCCTAATAACAAATGATGATAATATCTTTTCATAGCCTTATTTGCCATTCATATACTTTCTTTGGTAACACGAATTGGTAATTCTCTGAAATGCTCATCATTTTGTATAATTAATTATTTTTAGAATTAAAAAAAATAGTATCCTCCCTGATCCAAGAGAATTCTTAATCTTGGGAAAGTGCCAGTCTCTGCTTTTCATGTACTTGCTAAATGTTAAAAGGAACTGGTAAAAGTATTGATGGATCTTCAGAGTAGAGACACTGAAGTTTTTTTGTTTTTTTAATATATCTAAACTTATTTATAACCATTTCATTTTAAAAGTAAGAAAGAAACTGAGGCCTGCTTAGGGAAGTTGCATGCAAGTCTGTGAATTTTTGCCACTGTGTGTGTGGAATCCACTTCTTTAGAAACTTTTTCTGGCTCTCAAGCATCTCATAGAGAAGACCCAGGTAAACAAATAGACTGAGACATGAAATTCTGTTCACTGCCATTGTATCTACATGGGCCTCTTACCAACTGACACACTCACACATGAATTTACCAGTCGGCTTATTTTACCTATTGGACAGCACAGAGTATTTTCCACCTTAACAGAAGTTAACATCTATGCTCATCTAAAGAGAGGTCACATCTTACACAAAACCAAGATGCAAGTTCCCCTGGAGCACTCTGTATAAAGAAAGAGAGAGCAACGCAACAGTGTTTGATTATATAGGACCCACTGTGGCCTGGCTGACCTCTTTTATTTAACATTAAATAAAGCCACAGGCTTCACACAGAGCTCCTCTGTGAGCTCATCAGGATCCCATACCATTTCCTATAATCTGGCAAATCTTGAGATAACTGGGGCTTTCTGAATCAACTTTGCTTTAAAAATTACATAGTCCACTTTAAAAAATCCAATTTCCAAAAAATGTACTGCTTTCATACTAACAGGCTGCAAGGCAAACAGTATGATTGGAAGCACATTCATAATTCAACATGGTTAAATGCCAAGGGCCAAAGAGATAGTACCCTGCTCATGAACATGAAGTGGATGACATTCATGGTTGATTCAGTTCCCCACAGAAATCTACGTAATTGAGGAAATCCAGCAAAGTGACCTCAGCTATGTGCCCTGCTGGTGTCACAACACATTCTCATCAGCCTGACAAGTAACCAGTTTGGGGGGTTCTTTTGATTCCAAGTAAGAATGATAAATCACAATTTTCAAGATTTCTGAACATACAGGATGTAAACTAAGAGTGAGGGAGTAGACTGGAAGAGAAGTATCACTGTCTATAGTAACTGTAAATCTCTCTAACATTTCTTTATTCTCAAAGTGATTTCCGGTATGTAACTTCTTTTGAGTCACCTACTCTGTGAAGTAGGAATTCTTACAGTATGTACATTTTTAGATGAGGAACCCGATGCAGAGGTATTTAAGTGTGAAGTGCTTCAGCCTGGTGCTCTGAAACTCAGGGGTTGTTGCCAGACCTATTAGGTGCAAGCTGCAACCCAGAAAGGTGACCTGTTAGAAATTGCCCAGAGGACTGGACTGTGACACATCACCCAGTACTTCCGTTTTATAATCTACAAAATGTTGATTAAAAATGGTCACTGTGCCATCAGGTTGTTGTGGGGAATAAATAAGAGCATTCACTTACCTCAGTGGACAGGATGTAGTAACTGTTCAGTACCTTTCAGCCTTTTTTGATAGGACAGACCCACTAATAAGGTCACATAACCTGAAGGTAGGTACAAACTTCAAATCCACATTAACTGATTTGGTACCTTAGTTTATTACTGCCGCCTTACTCTGCCTTCAGTTAACACAAATACATGGATCCCTTGATATATCCATAAAATTAAGAAGGACTCTTAAAGAGGATTTTAAATGAATGACATTTATTCCACCAGACTTGCCACTTTGTATGGAGACAAGCCACACACATAAGATATCAAGCATGCTAAAGCCTCTGGTGAATACTTTCGAGAGTAGATGTTACTGAGGTTCAGGAAGAGAAGCAGGGTCTGAAATAGGAAAGAGACATTCCTATCATTGTGGTTCTTAGCGATTTTTAAAGACATGGACAGACTTCAGATAAGCCTTGAAATTTCAAATTTGAGTGGGTGAAGAAGAGAAGAAAGACAGAGCAGCTGATTAGAGAAGAGCCAAGTCAGACAGGAAAGTGGAAAGAAGTGTAAGAGACAGGAAAGACTGCAGAGCGGGGAGTAGTGACTGCTTATTGGAAGGAGGGTGAGACTGGCTTGGCAAAGGTAGGAGGATGAGGTGGAGGCTTTGATACCAAGTCTCCCTTATGAGCTGCCAGACAGCTGTGAGTGTGTTGACTCTGGGACCAACAGCTTCTGTGAGCGCGGAAGAGTCTTTATTCTGTACACTGTGAACTGACATACATATTAAATAACAATAATGATGATAATAAACACTGCTGTGGAGTCAATTTCAACTCATAATGACTCGGTAGTACAGAGCGGAACTTCCCTTTTGAGTTTCCAAGGCTGTAAATCTTTACAGAAGCAGAATGCCACATCTTTCTCCCGCAGAGCAGCTGGTAGATTGAAAACTGGTATATAAGATAATGAAATTCATGCTCATGTCTAGTCCAGCATCTATTTTAATTTGATTCTTAGCTGAAGATAAAACTTTTTGTCTCAGTCTCACTCTTTCTCTCTCTCTCTCTCTCTCTCCCCCAGTGTGTGTGTGTGTGTGTGTGTGTGTGTGTGTGTGTATTTCTTCCAGGAAAAGTTTCAAGTCGGATCCTCCCCTTTCTTGAAATTCATTGTTCAAGAAGCTGGCCCCAGTTTAAGGAACAGCTGGGAAGCTGACTCTCTAGCCTTCAGGCCACTGTTGACTACAAGACTTCGAGCACAACCAGATTAATGGGATTGGATACAACTGTAGTAGGTTGCACTAATTAATCAATTTTATTTTACTTTCTATACTTGTAGTTGAGGCTTTTACATTTAGTATGCAAATTTATGTAAATTAAAATTCAAATACATGCAAACAGATATGCAAATATGTGTCCCTAGATTTGCTAGGGAAAAATCTGGTAGCCCTACTGTTAGTTCCTAAAAGGCAGTTGGGGGAAGGGAGAGAGAACTTGAACTACTCTTGCAGCTTGATCTGCCTTTCATTTGTTAATATATGCAAGTTGAAAATGAAAATAAAAACATGTTTTACTTCAGCTGTTCCCTATGTTACAAAATAGAAAGCTGAAAATCTGCAACAATAACAGGAACAAAATCTGTGAGTCTCCTCATTGAGATAAGAATTTCGAAGTTTTATTTATTCCAAAGTCATCCGCCTTTAGGCGCTGAGTCTTATAATGTAGGTTTCTTAGTTTTAATTGATCAAGTTGAAGCTATAACCAAACCCAAAGGAAACACTTAAGAACCTCAAAACAGGAGATCTTAAATTTAAACTTTAAGTTGTATATAAGCTGCTCAGAAATCCATAATGAAAAGTGGAGGAAAGGGGACAAAAAAATAAATAATGAAAAATTAAAATTAGATTAATTCATATTGAAATTTTTTTCTTAAAAATATTATTTGTCATGAATGCATAAATGCAAAAATTGTTGTAGAGGCGAGAGAGGGGAAACTTTTGTTGCTCAGTGAGCACAAGTTAAAGCCAAGAGCTGCTTCTGTAAATATCAACAGTAACAGACAAGTCTTAAATATAAACACAGGTCCCCAGATTAGAATATAAGGCAATTGAGAAGATACTTAACTGATGCTGGCTATATAGCATGATATATTTACTTGTAAGAAGGCTTAATCTTTCAGAAAATGGTGAATGAGTGCACAAGGCATACTAGACTGAGCTCTGGGTAAGGAGAGCAAAGGGCTGGCTAGCTTCTAGTTTGCCACATCACTGTTAAGACATTAACTATATAAAGATGCTAGGCCTCACTGATCTCATTGTTAAAGATTACAATCACTTGCCTGACCCGTCTCAAATATTGTATGCCTTTGTAATAGTTAAGGTTGTGTGTCACCTTGGCTGGGCCATTGTCCTCAGTGATTTGACAGTTGTGCAATGACGTGATCATTTTCATGAAGAGATGTGACACGTGATACCTTCATGGTGAGATCTACTGTCCGTAGCCAACCAGTTGAAAGGGAGTTTTATTGGGCATGTGGCCAACATTGAATATAAGCGGATGTTCTGGCAAGGACTGTGGGCTTTTGATCATTCTAGATCCTGCAGCTGGCTCCTGTTTATCTGATCTCCGGTTCTTGGGACGTGAGCAGCAGCTTGCCTGTGGTCTTGCCTACCAATCTTTGGGGTCTGAAAGATCTGTATAGCCTCTTAACAAGAGTCCTGTGCTACAAACTGCTGACCTTGGGTTCATAAGTTCTTGTGGCTGCATGCATCAGGAAAAGTCTGACCCAGTGACTTGGGACATTCCAGCCTCTGGAACTGCATAAGCCATTCCCTTGACAGCAATCTTTCTCATATATATACACAAGGTTCAACAATTAAGTTCACAAACTTAATTTTTCTAAGTGCTACATACCTCATTGCTGAATATCACTATGATCACCTTCGAAGTACTCCCCTTGGGAACCTTTCACTGATGCCAGCACATTTTCCACCCCTCAAAGCAAGTTCGGAACCCTTTCTGGAATGGCCATTGTGCACAGTGCATGGTGCACAAGTTCTCAAACCTAATCATGTAGTTCTTTGTAAGGGAGTTTTTAACCAGTAAACAAATAACTGTATTATATCAGAATGCCCTACCTAATCTCTAGATCTGACCCCTAATGCCTTTCTTCTTTACGTGAAGATAAAGGAAATACTGAAAGGAAGAAATTTTGATGACATTCAGGACATCAAGGGTAATATGATGACAGCTCTGATGGCCATGGCAGTAAAGGAATTCCAAAACTACTTTAAAGGGCAAACTAGGTGTGGTGTCAATGCATGGCTTCCCAAGGGGAGAACCTCCAAGACACTTATTGTAGTGACGTTCAGCAATAAGGTATGTAGCCCTTAGAGCAATTAAATTCACTGACTTAATTGTTAGATCATGTGTGTATGTGTGTGTGTATTTACACGACTTAAGTGATTTTGTTTCTCTAGAGAACCCAACCTAAGACAGTCTTTCAAATAAGAAACAGCAAGGTGTTAAACAGACGTTAATTACTTTTACAAAAGTTTATCTCTGGTCAATGTCAAATTTTCCTTTCTTGAAGAACTTTAAGCACTCTGGAATGGGTTATAGATTCAGTATGATCAATTAAAGATTAGAAAATCAACATAAGATACTTGATGTCTCAAGACGAATATTTCGGAGTAAGTAGAACATGGTGTTAGATTGCCAGTGAGGAGACTCATAGTATAATGGTAGAGTATAAGGAGACCAGTTTTCAAAATTTCTGTACAATTAAGACTGGTGGATAAACTGTCTTTTAGATGGTCAGTTTCTGTGGTTCTAGTGTTTATGCACTCCTATTTTGATACCCAGGATCCTTTATTCTGGATCTCAGGCCAGCCCCCTCCGGGCAGCTTTTCAGGCCTCTGACATAGATGTTTATTTTAGTTGCCACAAATTCTTCGTACCTAGGTCTTTTTGCTAAATGATTGTAGAGTTTGTTAGTGCTGAAAAATGCAAATTGCTTAAAGCTATGTTTTTCCTATGCATTTGTTGATTGGTTTCTTTACATTGAATCTTCATTCCTGAGCCCCCCAAATTTAAAGTCTAGCAAGTGAGATAGCTACATGCATGCCCACCAAATCCAAAGTTGTCCTCACTGACTTAGTGAAAATATTAAGATATTCTGAAACCAGGAAGGAAACATCTCCAAAAGTTATGATAGAGAGCATTGGAGTTGGCCAATGTCTTGGATTGAATTGTGTCACCCTCAAAATATGTATAGAAATTTGGCTGGGTTGTGATTACCAGTATTGTGTGATTGTTCTCCATTTTGTGGTTTTCTTATGCTATATGTTAAAGAGGGTTAGGGTGAGACTGTAGATCCTTTCTTAAAGTCACCGCTATGCTCCATTGTAAAGGGGGTTTCAATGGAGTGTGGTTTGCACCACCTTTTATCCTACAAGGGATAAAAGGAAAGAGAAGCAAGCAGAGAGTTGGGACCTTCATGCCATCAAGAAAGCAGCATCCGGAGTAGAGCGCATCCTTCAGACCTGAGTTTCCTGTGCCAATAGGCTCCCCAGCCAAAGACTCATGCAATACCAGGACCTTCCTCCAGAGCCAACACAGAGGGAAAGCCTTCCCCTGGAGCAGACACCCTAAATTCTGACTTGTAACCTACTGTACTGTGTAAGAATAAACGTCTCTTTATTAAAGCCATCCACTCATGGTATTTCTGTTAGAACAGCATTAGATGACTAAAACAGCCAGGAAGTACAAATACTATTCTTTGAAGAGTAAACTGACAGGATGAGATGAATATTTCAAAAAAAGTTAATCTCACAGAAGTGGCTTCAGGAACGAAGGTAAAGTTATTCACTGTGTGAGTGTAACATTTGTCAGGCATCTTCTCTATGCTGTAGGTGAGAAACAAGGAAAGGGCGACAAGGGAAATATCATACATAGAAGGTACCACTAACAAGGAATCTTGGCTAAATGTTTTGTTATGGCAAAGGAAAAATAAGAGTTAAACATGAAAACAAAGTTTGCAGCCCATGTTACCCGTAGAACGGGGCAAAGGGAAGCACGTGTGATTCTGTGTTGTGGGAGAAGATGCAACAGAGAAATGAGCACAGCCTAGACTGCGGCTGGCTACAGAGGCAATTTCGTGGACATATTTTGTAGGAAATAGGGGATACTGTGCTAGAATCCAAAAGAGAGGGAGCAGCTTTAATAGTGTAAAGCAATTGGGTGATATCCTGCATGTGGATAAGATCAGGGAGGAAAAAAATCAACATGAGAAAGGAGATGGGACTTTAGGCATGTCTACAGTTAGGAACCTGTAAAAAGAGGCAGGTGTTTTGCAACCTGAGGTGGGTAAGTCAATAAACTAAGGCACTCGGGAAACTGAGAGAAAAAGAGTTTCAAGAAGGATGAGCTCAGGCAGGGCTTTCAATAGAATCTAATACAATGAGGAAGTCAAAGATAAGTCAGTGGATTCAGCAGTGAGCTGACATGGTGTTACTTCATTGGATAAAATATTATATAACTATTAAAAGTAGGATAAGAGAACTATGTAGCAGCATGAAAATTTGCTTATAATTTTATGTAGCTACACTTGTTTTAAGACTGCTAGAAGGTGGTGACACATGGTCACAGATAGAATGGAAGAAAAATATCAAATGAAACTCACATTATATACCCCCTGCCCTGCCCCCTCAAAAAAAGAAAGACAGAAGACAGACTTACTGGACCAGTTGAGACAAGAGGAGTCTCTGGGACTGCTGACTTCCTATACCCTCTAAACTTTGAATTCAAACCACTCCCAGAGGTCATCTTTCAACCATTATGACAGACTGGCTCTAAAAACAAATAATACTGATAGTGGGTACTGTGATTCTTAAATAATCATCCAAATGAAACGAAATGTAGCTTTAGCATGTACCAATGGTGAGAAGGTAAGGAAGACAGGGAAGCTAGACTAATGGAAATGCAACAACCAGAATGGAAATAAGAATAATGTTGGCACATTAGGAAAATGACAGTCAACATTAGTGAACAGTACACATAGAAATTATTGAATGAGAAAATAATTTCACATGTAGACTTTCAATATAAACATAACAAAATATTTTTAAAACATGCTGGTGGGAGAGGCAGGATAAGGAGATGAGCCAGTAAGGAGATACAGGAAGATACTTAAAAACTGTATGTGATTAGTAGATATATGAGTGACTTTGGATCCCACCTTTGTATTTATATTTTTGGTTGCATTTGGCTGTGTAGTTAAATGATGTTGGTGCTAAGTATTGGTATAAGTTTGATTTGTTTTCAGTAAAAGTAGACTAGAGACTTTAATGAGTCCTTCATTTGAAAGAAAGCGAAATGAAATACTGGCTTGTCTCTGTGGGATAGTAGCTTGCATTGGGTCAGTTCTAAAATTGCCATTTTGTTTTCATTTTGTTTAGTTTCAGCAAAACACCATCTATCATGTCGAACTAATATTGTTAACTTGCATTTTAGTGGCTTTGTGTTTATTTAAACTGTTTTGATTTTATGATTATGGAAGATCTAAAGTACAAGTGTTTTTAATATTTTTTTTATCTAGCTTCATACTTGCAAGGATCTATGATACATGCCATTTTCTTTTTTTCTTTAAAATGAGGCTTGATCAATACTCGTATGTTTCTGTGCTGATCGTGGGGCCTCTCCCAGCACCCTGACCCCTCTGCAATTAAGAGTTATCTACATATGGGGGTTCTTACCCTAAAGATGAAATATGCAGAAGATTCTCTATATTGTTCTAGAGAAAGAATAACATTATCCATGAAAAGACAAAAAATGAAGTGACAAGGGACCCATGTCACAAAGCAAAGATAAATAGTGTAGCCTTGAAGGTATGGTAACCTCAGGTAAGGAACATAAGGGGAAACACACAGAGAACCTCAGGCATGGGTAAGAGGGGTACAGAAAGGGGAACTAGTGAAATGCATATCTAACAAAAACCAAGATCCTGGAAACTCTTTGATACAGCACTGTCACCAGGGCAGGAAGTCTAGACTGGTACAGTCCAGTATGGTAACCAATAGCCACTTAATGGCTCTTAAGCAACTGAAATTTGATTGGTCTCAAATGAGATGTGCTATAAGCATAAATAGACTTTCAATTTCAAAGCCTGATTATGAAAAAGAAAGTAAAATATGTCATCGATAATTTTCATATTTATTATATGCAGAGATAATGCTGATTTAATGTATTGGGTTAAATTAAGTACATTATTAGTATATTACTTTTACTGCTTTTTTTTCAGTTTGTTAAACTATGATCACTAGAATATTTGAAATTACTTGGGTGGGGCTTTCGTGATATTTCCATTGAATAGTGTTTGTCTGTGATACATATTACCTGGCATCTCACATCTGGCAGCATTTACTGCCAGATGCCAACTTTGTTTCCAGATTCCAAAGATGAGAAGGGGAAGGGAGCTGACGCGTGGAAGTGTGAGTATAATAAAGCATCCTTCTGGCCATATTATTTAGAAGACACTTCTGTTCACAAATCAAGTGAGGTTCACTGCCATTCCAGACC
Source organism: Heterohyrax brucei (assembly GCA_028571685.1). Classification (NCBI taxonomy): domain Eukaryota; kingdom Metazoa; phylum Chordata; class Mammalia; order Hyracoidea; family Procaviidae; genus Heterohyrax; species Heterohyrax brucei. Next base: position 48,748,862 of record CM053152.1, read on the forward strand.
AGCCAAAGGTCCTGATAATAAGATAAAGGGCACAAACAGAACGAGCTTGGAAGTTTGTTATAGGTGTTGGAATCACAGAAGTGAGGACATCACCCTCTTTACAAAGTTCTTCTGAGTACATTCCCCTCTTTTATTATTCATATTCTTGATCACTGCCCAAGTAAACATGACCAGTCCTCTAAGACCCCACCCAGTCTGGAGCACCCCTAAAAGGCTTCCAGTTCTTTAAGTCCCACACAACTCAGGGACTCAGTGTGCTCTGCATGGGCAGTTCCAGCGTTGTAGGCCACAACACTGATTGTGCATGACTTGCAATGAGTAGGGTCCAAGTTGACAGTGGATAATGACATCAGTTGTATTTAAATATTTTGTGCCTATTTGCTTACTCAGTAATTCAACTGCCCAGTGACAGGAAATCAGATGCACTCAGGCACAGAGCTGGTTTACTTCTTGGGATAGACACTCAGTCGTTAAACTGAACCTAGTATTGCCTTTAAATTGTGACACATACCACACACTTTACAAGAAAGGATATATGTACATATATAGTATAACTTAAAATTCAAATGTACCTGAGAAATAGAAACATGTTTCTATTATTATTTTTAATAATTAGGAATTATTTTAATAATAGTATTTTAGTAATTATTTTTCATAATTATGAATACTTTTTCTACAGGCATCAATAAATATGCTTCTTATAGAATACAAAAAGTACTTGTAAAACAAAATATCTTACATGGATCTTCTTTGGATGCAGGTTACTCACAGCTAAGAAAGTATACAACTTCCTTCATTTCATTTAGAGTCACCACAGCTTGTGCCAATGGAAAATTCTTTTTAAGAATTACGGTAAGTGTCATGGATTGAATTTTGTGCACTATAAAAAAAATGTGTGTAACTATTTGGTGAGGGCATGATCCCTGGTACTGTATGATGTTCCTATGTGCTGTAAATCCTGCCTCTATGATGTAATGAGGGAGAATGTGCGATGGTTGTGTTGGTAGGACAGGACTCAATCTCTAAGGCTGTATTGTGCCTTGAGACATTCTCTTAGGCTATAAAGCAAAGGGAAGCCAGCAGATTTGGGGACCTCATATCACCAGGAAAGAAGTCGCACCAGGGGCAGAGCATGTCCTTTGGACCTGGTGTCCCTGTACCTCTCAGAAGCTCTCTCAGAAGCTCCACTCCAGGAGAAGGGTGAAGACGAAGATCTTCCTCCAGAGCCAACAGAGGTGACTTCTCCTGGAGTTGATGCCCTGAGTTTGGACTTTTAACCTACTTTTGTGGGAAAATAAATTTATCTTTGTTGAAACCATGCATTTGTGGTATTTCGGTTATAAAAGTTCTAGATAACTAAGACAGTAAACATTCTTAAAAGTAAAAACAAACGAAAACAAAAGCTAACACACAAAAAAAGAAGTATAACAAAACACAGTATTAAAGTCTGTTAATCTCCACAATTATATTGTATCACATTGGCTTATAATAGGATAATACCACGTTTGCTTATAATAGGATACTACCCTCGTAAAATCAACTGCTAATATTTTTTTCCAGAACAGATATCAGATAATACAATTCTTGCAAATAAATATCTAATGTTGGTTATATATTCTAGAAGACAGAGGCATGCCTTGTCTTATCAAAACCATACCTACAAAAAATCCAGTTAGGTGAAGCATGTGAATGCACAGATAATCTTTGTGCTGCTAAGGATAATTGCAGCTGTTCCACTAAGTAGCATATTCTCTGTAGATGCCATGAGATAGAAACCTCATGGTTTCTGTAAGCCACAACCTGGAAGTCATAGGCCAACTCAGGTATTTTTTGTGGAAGTAATCCAATACCATAGCTTTTTTTTTTTTTTTTTAAATGCAATCATTCATTGAATGACACAATTTTTTAGACTTTTATTAAGGTTTATTTACTAAGATGGACATGTTCCTAGCTCTCATGGTGTTGCGTTTCAATCAAGAAAACAGCATAAAATATATTTAAAAATAAAAAAAAAAGATAATTTTACAGAGATGTGGCCAGTTGAAAAGGAAACACATGGATGAAGAGGGGTTATTTAATTTGTGATGATATTTTAGTTGATGCCTAGAAGAAAAGAAGGCATCAGACATGAAAAACTCTGACCAGAAAGCGTGTTAGTTGAGTAAACAAGCAGATCTAGATATTCTAAAATATGAACTGGCTTCATATGTTTGAAGAACAGAGATACAGTAGTGGAAACAGAATGCAAGAAGTCAGGACGACAGCAGAAATATGAGACAAGACTGCACATGTTCTTGAAGATCATGGCCAAGGGATGACATATTATGTAAAGATGGTAAGCCAAGCTGAATGACGTCGAGCCAGATCCGACTCATGGTGACTCTAGGGTAAACCAGCTCATTTATCAGTGAAGGAGTAATATATTTTTTGGTTTGTTTGTTTTCTTAAGATCAGTCAGGCTTCTGGGTGAAAATGAATTGTAAATGGTCAACAGTGGAAGAAAGTATCCAAGTTAGTGGGGCTCTTTTGGGAGTTTTGGCAATTGTTGTGGTGGCCTGGGCCAGAGGGATGGCCGCGTATGGTGAGAAGTAAGAAACCAAGTACAGACTTGCAGGTTTGTTGTTTCTTTCATTCTTTAGCTCAAGCAATTGGGTGAATGGTGGTGTGGTTTTCTGAGGCTGAGGTGGCTTGTGAAGCAAGACATTTGGGGGAGGGGGAAAGAAAATGAGATATTTACTATGGAAAACCAAAAGCAGACAAAAGAGCAGGTGGCAGAATGATATAAGTATTGTTGCAATAATTCAGTGTCTACATCATTACAGACAGGAGTTTGGGAGCCAAGCATATGTGAGTTCACACCCCCCCAAATGTCAGTACTTCTATCATCTTTGGTAATTTATTTATTTCTTATAAATCTCAGTCCCCTTTCTTGGACTATAATAAAAACACCTACTGCGTGTGAAGATTTTAAGAATTGAATATAATAACTAATGAAAATTACATAGCATATTCTTGAACAATAACCTATAACCAAATAAAGTGCTACAATTTTTTATTCTGTCTCTGTGACAGGTCAGTTACTACAAACAACTAAAAATCTTGTATAAAATGTAAGTATAGATGATAGAAAATGAATTTGTAAAGGTATTTCTTAATGGCAAAAAATTACGACAAGATCAGATGCCAAAAATGGACATGAAAGCTAGACCCCAGTGTAGTAGGTTTGCTGACAAATGGACTTAGGCTGTACCTTGGTGTGCTCCACTTCCATTTTGGTCTCAGGAGGAGAGTAAAGGTAAGGCAACAATGCCTTAGTGCAAAAGTAGTTCAACAGGAGCACTGTGCCTAGAACTGAAACCCCAGAAATAAGATAAATGCCAATCCTAGCAGGCTGTGCACCAACAATACTCAATGTCACTTTGATGCTGAATTGAAGGGAAAATAAAATAAATCTCTCCTGAGTAGCGCTAACCCTAGATTATGCTTTATGTGACTCTATGAATTGTGGCCTAAATTTTGTAGGATTGTGTGATTTAAAATACCTCAAGTAAAATTTTTTACTGATGCTGTCTTAGGTTGATAAAAACCCTTAGTCCACTAGCAGAAGCATAATGAATCCTCTGTGAAAGCCTGGAATTGCTGTGGTTAAACATACACTGGACATGAGCTCCCCATCAAAAATCCTGATAAATGATAGCTATTTAAATTAATAGTATTAATAACTGTTATCATACAGGAGCCCTGATTGGACAGTTGTTAAGTGCTTGTCTGCTTATCTAAAGGTTGATTGTTGAAATCCACCAGGTGTTCCATGTAAAAATTAAAGCCCTAGAAATTCTATGGACAAGTTCCATTCTGTCCTATAGGGTTGCTATGAGTCTCAATTGGCTAGATGACAGTGGGCTTTTGGTTTTCAGTATTCTCATTGTTGGGATCCATGGAAGGAAGGCCTGGCAACCTCCTTCTGAAAATCAGCAAACCAAAACCTTATAAATCACAATGGTTAATCTGTAACCAGTCACAGGGATGACGTAGGACTGCTTTTGTTCCACTGTGCATGTGATCACCATGAGTTGGAGGTGACTTGACAGCAACTAACAGGCAAATGCTACCATTATTAGAAGTCCCTAGGTAGGTGAAAGCTTGGAGGTTCAGTTCCACCCAGAGGAGGCTCAGAAGAAAGGCTGGGCAATCTACTTCTGAAAACTCAGCCACTGAATGTTCCGTGGAGAAAAGTTCTCCTCTGACACACACAGGAATTCACTTTTAACTTTTATCAAGACACTTAGAAAAGATCAGGCCAGACCTAGGCAGAATTTTGATTCATACACCGAACAACTGTCTGGACTCCAGCATTTCGATGTCTCTTCAACACTAGCACATGGAGCATGATTCTAACTGAACCCGTGAGTACTCCTTCCAACCTGGTCCTCTTCCACTGGCTCTGACTCTCAGTAAGCTTCAGTTGAATTTATTGAGTTGTGAATAGGTAGCTGGATCAGCCTCACACCTGATGCATCCCCAGCCCATTCCCCCGTAATGGCCATGTGAAAATGCTTCACCATTTTTTCATCCACACACCTGCTTCAGCTGCCATTGTATATCAAGCACGTCGTGCCTGATCTATAATGAATGCCTGATGCTCATTGATCAAAGACATGAAGGAAATTCCTAAGACATGTGAGATGAATGACAACACAAAAACATACAGGAAGAATCAGCTTGTGGCTATTCAGTGACCAAAATAGGTTTGATTATCAGTAGAGGCTGAGGTTCCTATACAGAACTATGTTAGGCCCATAGTTCAGTAGGAGCTGCCTGGAGGGAAATCTTTCATTTTCATCTCTATATATTTGCAAAATCTGAGTTGCTGACTGAACTGACCCTTATGAATCCCCGTTTTAGACTCACCAGAGAACCAGATTTCAACTCTTGTTGAGAATATGCCATTGATACTTGTTTATTTTAGGAGCAGCAGCTTCTGCCAGCTTTGTCTTGAGGATGATCTGTCTTTTAGTGACTTGTTTATAGAAGGAAAGCCCCTTGGGGCAAGAACTTGTTGTTATTCAGCACTGTTTAAGCTAAACTACTCTGTGCTGGGTATATTAAAAGCATCTTACAAAGAAATAAAAAAAAGTATCAGGTCACCTTAGCTAATTCATTTAATTGTTTCCATTAATAATTAATTTTAATTTTGTTTAATTAAAGTTATAAGGTGGGATGAGCTGAAGAAGCAACATGATTGGTTTAAACCAAAAGAAATTTGAGCACCAGAAACACTCGAGTTGCTCAGTTACTCCCTTAAAACTAGAATGCCCCAAAGTGATCTTACTTTGTGAATTTCTTTGACAAGGTTGTTAAGCCCTGCTTATTTTTATGACTAAATCAAATAATTTCAAAGATGTTGTTGTTAGACACCCTCGAGTTTGTTCCATTGCATAATAATGTTATGTACAAAAGAAGGAAACATTGTCTGGTCCTGGGCCATCCTCATAATTCTTGCTGGGTTTGAGGCAGTTGTATCAGCCGCTATGTTCATATATCTTATTGAAGGCCTTCTTCTTTTCACACTGAACCTCTGCTTTACCAAGCATGATGTCCCTCTTCAGGGACTGGTCTCTCCTGATAATATATCCAAGGTATGTGAGATGACATCTTGTCATTCTTGCTTCTAAAGACCACTCTCGCCATATGTCTTCATGACAGATTTGTTTGTTCGTTTGGCAATCCACAGTATATTTGCTATTCTTTGCCAAAAGCATAATTCAAAAGCATCAATTTTTCTTCTGTCTCCCTTATTCACTGTCCAGTTTTTGCATGTACATAAAATGATTGAAAACTCCACAGCTTGAGTCAACCACAATTTGGTCCTCAAGATGATATCTTTGCTTTTCAATGTTTTAAATAAGTCTTCTGGAATAGAGATTCCCAGTGAAATGAAATGTTTGATTTCTTGACTGCGGCTTCCATAGGCACTGATAGTGAATCCAAGGAAAATGATATCCTTGAAAATTCTAGTATTTTGTTCATATTGTTATTTACTGATTCAACTGTGAAGATTGTTGTCTTCTCTTGAATATGTACTGAAGGCTATAGCTTTGATCATTGTCAATAAATGTTCCAAGTTGTCTTCGCTTTCAGCAAGCAAGTTTGAGTCATCTGCATACCTGAGGTTATTAATGAATCTTCCTCCAGTTCCAATGCCAGGTTGTCCATCACATAGTATAGCTTTTTGGTTTATGTGCCCAGTGCATAGAATAAAAATGATGAAATGATATAACCTTGACACATAACTTTCCTGATTCTAAACTACTCAGTGTCCCCTTGTTATGTGTCTGTTGATCTAAGTACAGATTCCTCATGATCACAACTGACCGTTGTAGATCTCCAATTCTTGGCAATCTTATCCATATTTTGTTATGATGCGCACAGTCGAATGCCTTTGCAAAGTCGGTAAAACATGAATAAACATCTTTATGTTTTTTTCTGCTTTTAGATCTATTTGACATCAACAATGATATTATTAACTCCATGTCTGCTTTTGAACTTGGCTTGAATTTCAGGCTGTTTCCTGTCAATGTAGTGCTACAATCACTCCTGATAATCTGCAGCAGAAGTTTTCTTTAGTGTGATAGTAATGATATTGTTTGATCGTTATCACAATCGGTTGGATCATCTTTCTCTGTAATGGGCACAAGCATGGATCTCTTCCGGTTGTTTGGCCAGGTAACTGTCTCCCAAATTTCTTGACGTAGATGAGTGAGCTTTCCCAGTATCATCTATTTGCTGAATAATCTCAAATGATATTCTGTCAACTCCTGAAATTTTGTTTTTTACTCATGACTTCAGTGCAGCTTGGAATTCTTCCTTCAGTATCATTGATTCTGGATTATCAGGTATATTTTGGAATGGTTGAACACTAACCAATTCTTTTTGGTACGGTGACTCTCTATTTCTTCCCTCTTCTTTTTATTGTTCCCTGTGTCACACAGTATATTATCCACAAAATCCCTCAATATTGTAACTTGTGGATTGGAATTTCTCTTTAATTCTTTTACTCTGATAAAGGCAAAATGTTTTCTTTCCTTTTGGTGTTCTAACTTCATGTCTTTGCATACTTCATTATAATGTTTTTGTTGTAGACACAAGGATATTCTCCTAAAAATGACATGATCGTATTTCAGGATATATCTTGAACAGTTCTTTTAATGGTGAATGTGACACCATTCCTATTCAATTTGTCGTTTCCTGCATAATAGTCCATACGATTGCCTTATTTAAAATGGCTAATACCAGTCCAATTCAGCTCAGCAAGGTCTAACCCCGCTAAAACCCACTGATGTCGAGTCAGGTCTGATTGATAGCAACCACAGAGGTCAGAGTAGAACGGTCCCATAGAGTTTCCAAGGGGTGCCTGGTGGATTGGAACTGCCAGTCTTTCAGCAGATGTAGTGCTTAACCCCCTACATCACTAAGGCCTAGGATACAGATATTTATGCATTTGGCTTTATTTTTGATGACTTCAAATTTTCTTAGATTCATACTTGATACATTTCACATTCTAGTTATTAATGGATGATTGCAACTGTTTCTTCTCATTTTGAATTATATTGCATCAGCAATTGAAGATTCTAAAACTTCATTCTGTCAATATCATTAAAGTCAACTCTGCTTTGAGGAGGCATCTCTTCTGAAGCCAGGTTCTAAGTGCCTTCTAAAGTAAGGAGCTCATTTTCTGGCACTACATAAGAAGGTGCATTCAGCAGCTATTCAAGACATTTTCTTTCTTTTTTTATGTTTTTTATTATGATTGAGTGAAACTATACAATTCAAATTAAATTTGCATGTCCACCTATCTTCAGCTCCTTCTGATCTCCTTGCCCGGTGAAAGCACACTTCTCCTTTTTATTCTAAACATGTCATATCCTCTTAATGATCTCCTGTCCCCTCCTCTACAACCTCTCCTCTCCCTTCTAGTAAGAGGCCTGTAGGATAGCATCCTATAGATGCATAGAACCATACAGTACACACACCACATGGTCACACTGTGTTCCCGAGTCCAATCTATTCCTGTTTGAAGAGTTGACCTCAGTAATGTTTTCTGGTCAGGGGCAGCCTCAGATCTAGAGGCCATCCTCCCCGGGGAGTCCACAAGCCTTCAGACCATCAGTTGCGGTCTTTCAGTGGAGTTCTTGAGGTGCACCCTTCCTTTCCTCATGTCACCACCAGGACTTGACACTGTGTCCCATCATGGCTGTCTTTGGTGTTGGCCAGGTACCATCTGGTTCTTCTGGTCACATGTTAATGCAGTCATGCATTTCCATAAGTCTTTCAGTATTCTGGGCTCTTATTCCCTTGTGTCTTTGTTGTCCTTGCTGATTATCTGTTCTGGTTGATTTGGGACCATTTGGTGTACCTCAGATGGCCGCATGCTAGCTTTTAAGACCCCAGATACCACTCACCAATATGGGCACAGAAGACTCTCTTAGCAATAGGCTAGTTATGCTATTTGGCCTTGATGTCCTTAAGAGGATGGTCCCCAGATCTCTGCCCCTACTACTCTATCCTGGCAATATTGAGTTAAGATTAAAAGAGTTTTCAGGTTGTGTTGAAGTCCAGTTAAGCTCTTTTTTTCTCACTGTGTGCTGTCGCTGCTTTCACCCTACTAAATTTCTATCAGCCATCTAATCTATGACCAGTGCTTTCTCTCCCTCAACTCCCTTGCAGCCCTCAGAGAATCTTTTCTTGTGTATATGAGTCTGTTTTTAAGTCCTTATAGTAAGGTCTCATACAATATTCGTCCTTGTGCTGCTGACTCATTTCATTCAGCATAATGTATTCCAATTGAAACCTGATACTTTGTTGTTTATCACTGCATAGTGTTCCATTGAGTATATGTACCATAGTTTGTTTATCCACTCATCTGTTGTTGAGCATCTTGGTTGATTCCATCTTTTTGCTATTGACTGTGCTGCAGTCAATATTCATGTGCGTGTATCTGTTTGTGTGACTTCCCTAATTCTGTAGGATATATTCCAAGCAGTGGGATTACTGGATCAAATGATATATCTATTTCCAGCTTTTTAAGGAAGTGCCAGATTGTTTTCCAAAGAGGTTGTACCATTTTTACAATCTCATTAGCAGTGTAGGAGAGTTCTCATCACTCCACAGCCTGCCCAGCATTTGCTGTTTTGTGTTTTGTAGATTATGGCCACTCTTGCTGGGGTGAGATGGTATCTCATTGTAGTTTTGATTTGAATTTCTTTAACAGCTAGTGATCATGAACATTTCCTCATGAGCCTTCTGGCTGCCTGGATGTCCTCTTTAGTGAAGTGTCTGTCCATCTCCTAACTTGGTTATTTAGCTTTTTCTTGCTAATATTTTCAGTACCTTGTAGATTATGGAGATCAGACACCAGTCCAACAGACAGTTGCTCAGTATTTTTTGCCATTCTGTAGATTGTCTTCTAATTCTTTCGATAAAGTCTTTGGATGAGCAAAAGTGTTTGATTCCTAGTAGTTTCCATTTATTTGTTTTCTCAACTGTTGACCGGGCTTTGTCAGATTTTGAAGTCTACCTAAGCTGTGTATTAAAACTTCCATTGTTGACTCTATTTTTTGCTTGCATAATCTTTATTGTTTTAGGTTTGTTATTTAGGTATTTGATCCAATTTGAGTTAGTTTGTGTGTAAGGTGTGAGATATGGGTCTTCTTTGATTTTTTTTTTTTGCAGGTGGATATCCAATTTTGGCAACAATATTTATTAAAGAGAGTGTTTTTACCCTAGTTTACAAAGGGCCTTTCTTGAATTATCAATTGTTCAGTGGAGGACAGTGGCATCTCTAGGGACTCAATTCTGTTCCGTTGGTCTGTATGTCTTTTTTTGTATCAGTATCAGGCTGTTTTGACTACTGTGGCAGTGTAATAGATTCTAAGGTCAGATAGTGTGAGACTTCCCGCTGTGTTCTTCTTCAGTAGTGCTTTGGTTGTCCAGGGTTTCTTCTCCATTTATGTAAGTCTCTTTTGCTTTCTTGCAGCAAGGTCTTGTAGTTGTCTTTCTAGAGGTCTCTTATTTCTCTAGTTAAATTTATTCCTAGGGATTTTATCTTCTTGGGGCTGTCGTAAATAGTGTTGATTTGGTGGTTTCTTCTTTCAGATCTCTTTATTGGTATAAAGGAATCCTGCTGATTTACTTGTGTTTATCTTATATCCTGATACTTTGCTGAACTTTTGTATTAGTTCAAGAAGTTTACTTATGGATTCTTTAGGCTTCTCTGCGTATACAATCACATCAACTGCAGATAGGGAGATTTTTACTTCTTCTTTGCTGAGATGGAGGGCTTTTATTTCACTGTCTTATCTAATTCCTGTGGCCAGAACTTCTAGTACATGTTGAACAGAAGTGGCGAGAGTGGGCATCCTTGTCTAATTCCCATTCTCAGGGGAAATTCTTTCAATCTCTGTTCATTCAGCGTGATGTAGGCGGTTGGCTTTGCGTAGATGCTCCTTATTGTGTTGAGGTATTTGCCTTCTATTGCTATTTTGCTGAGAGTTTTTAGTGAGGATAGGTGTTGGACTTTGTCAAACGCCCTTTTGGCTTCAAAAGACAAAATCAGGTGATTCTTATACTTTGTGTTATTTATGCAGTTGATCACATTAATTGCTTTTCTGATGTTGAACCAGACTTGCATCCTTGGTATGAATCCAACTTGGTCATGATGAATTATTTTTTTGATATGTTGTTGAATTCTATTGGGGAGTATTTTGCTGAAAATTTTTACATGTAGTTTCATGAGTGATATTGGTCTATAATTTTCTTTTTTTAGTGGGATGTGTCCCTGGTTTTGGTATTAGGGTTATGCTGGCTTTGTAGAATGAATTTGGGAGTATTCCATCCCTTTCTATCCTGTGAAATATCTCAGTAGTATTGGTGTTAACTTTTCTCCAGAAGTTTGGTAGAATTCTCCAGTGAAGCCATTTGTGAAGGATTTTTTTTCATTAGTAGTTTTTTGATGACTTTTTCAATCTCTTCCTTTGTAATTGAATTATTAGGTTGTTCTACTTCTTGTGATAATTTTGGTATGTGATATGAATCTAAGGATTTGTCCATTTCCTCTCGCTTTTCAAATCTCATAGAGTACAGTCATTCATAATATCCCATCTCATTTTTTATTTATTTGTTTCATCTCCCATTTTTCTTTAGTAAGTTTAGCCAATTTTTTATAAATTTTGTTGATCTTTTTAAAATTTTTTCAATTGGTCTTCTGTTCTCTAATTCATTTAGTTCTGCTCTAATCTTTATTATCTGTTTTCTTGTGGTGCCTGAGGGGTTCCTCTGTTGCTCTTTTTCTACTTGTTCAAGCTATGGGATTAATTCTTAGGTTTGGGTCTTTTCTTCCTTCCGGATAGAATTTCTTCTGTCTGGTCAATTTATCTCTATAAATTGAGCTCTAAGCACTGCTTTGGCTATATCCCACAAGTTCTAGTAGGAAGTGTTTTCATTCTCATTTGATCACACAAATTTCTTTATTTCATCCTTGGTTTCCTTCAATAGCCCATGGCTTTTTGAGCAAGATGTTGTTTAGTTCTCATGTGTTCAAATTTTTATCTATGTTTTTTTCTGTTACTGATTTTGACTTTTACAGCTTTATTGTCCTCGAAGTTGCTTTGCAACAATTCAACACTGTAGATTTGTTGAGATTTGCTTTATGTCCTAACACCTGATCTATTCTGAAAAATGTTCCATGTGCATTGGAGAAGAAGGTGTAGTTATCTGTTAATGGATAAAAAGTTCTGTATATGTCAATGATCCGACTCATGGATCGCCATGAGTCGGATCCAAGACGACAGCACTTGGCTTGGCATATGTCAATGAGGTCTAACTGATTAATTGTTGCAACAAGATCTTCTGTGTCTTTCTTGAGCTTTTTTCCTGGATGATCTGTCCATTACTGAAAATGGAGTGTTGAAGTCTCCAACCATTATTGTGGAGTGATCTATCTAATTTTTCAGTGTAGTCAGCGTTTGATGTATTTAGATGCTCTAGTTTTCGGTGCATAAATATTCAGTATTGTTAAGTTACGCTTGTGTATCAAACCTTTCAGCAATAGTGACAGTCCTTGTCCATGATGGTCTACTTTACATTAAAATCTATTTTATCTGAGAGTAGTATTGCCACACCTGCTCTTCTTTGTATATTGTTAGCTTGGTATATATTATTCCATCCTTTAATTTTCAGTTTGTTCCTATCTTTAAATCTAAGATGTGTTTCTTGTAAGCAACATATAGATGGGTTGCGTCTTTCAATCCAAGATGTCATTCATTGTCTATTGGATTATTTAGTCTGTTTACATTCAGTGTTATCATTGATAGGTGTGTGTTTAGTGCTGTCTTTTCATGTATTTATTTTTGTGTTGATGTTTTCTATGTTGTTCTTAATATTCTGTTCTGGATCATTCTTCTTTATGAGTTATTTTTCATCTTTTTCAGTGTCGGTTCTGTGGTTGTTGAGACTCCTGTATTATGTTTCTTGTTTTGGTATGTTTCATCTTCATTTTTCTTGGCAGCTATCCCTATGGTCTCCCTTAATATTCTAAGCTTAAACCCAACTTTAACTTCGGCATATCTTTATATCTTCCTTTCCATCTGAAAGGATTATAATTGCTGTAGCATATCCCTTGTCTTAGTTTAATGTTTTTATAGTTTTTGTGATATGATCACTGGCTCCCTTCTTTTAATATTTTATCTTTGATTGTGTTTTGTGCCTTCCCTGAGTAGGTTTCTGGATGCTGTGTCCTGCATTGTCTCCTTAAATATACACTTAATGGTTTTGTTTTTCTAAGCCATGAGCTTCTTTCAGCATTTATTGTAGTTTTGGTTTGTTTTTCACAAAGTCTCTAAGTTTCTGTTTATCGGCGAATAGCTTAATTTCATCTTTGTATTTGAGAGACAGTTTTGCAGGATATATAATTCTCACTTGGAAGTTTTTCTCCTTCAAGGCTTTCAATATGTTATCCTACTGCCTTCTTACTGACGTTGTTTCTGCTGAGAAGTCCAACAAAAGCCTATGGGGCTTCCCTCTTATTGTTAACTTTGCTTTTGAGTCTCACTGCCTTTAAGAGCTTCTGTTTATGTTTCATTTCATTAAGTTCAATTATAATATGTCTTGGTGTCTTTCTTGGGGGGCCAAGTTTTTGTGGCATTTGATACACATCTTGGATATCTATATTTTCTTTTTCATACTCTCAGGGACGTTTTCTGTCAGCCACTCAGCAACAATGTCTCTGTGTTTTCATCTATCCTTCCCTGTAACTCCAGTAACCATAGATTATTCCTCTTAATAGAGTCCCCCATGTTTCTTACTGCTTCTTCATTTTTCTTTTTTTTTTTTTTTTCTGATTCTCGTTATAAATGCAGTTGCTCTGTCCTCAAGATCACTGAGTCTGACTTCCATTTCCTCAATTCTACTCTATTGGCTTTAGATTGAACTATTTAATTCTGTGATTTTGTTATTGACCTGCTGGATTTCAGATCATTGCTGTTCCATCAGTTTGAATAGCTTGATTAATTTTTCATTTTGCTCTGCTCATTTTGTTTAATCTCTCGGAGGGTTCTATATATAATTATTTTGTGCTCAACCTCTGATAGTTTCAGAAACACTTCATCTGGGAAGTTTTTTGATTCTTTATTTTGGGAGAGTTTTGTGGAGACATGGTGGGCTGTTTCTTTAAATGGTTAGCTATGATCTGTTGCATTTGGACTGTGTATAGGCTGTTTAGTTTCTGTGGTGTTGCCTCAAGAGGATCCGAGGGATCATTCTGAGAAGGGAGATGGTCACCAGCTGCCTCTGTGTTCTCTAGTGACTGGCCTTAGTGGACTCTCTGGGGTGGCAGGGTCCACCTTCTAGTTGACAAAGACACCACCCTACTTTTGGGGGCATCAACTGACTGTATGGTGTGCATCAGTAAAGGCTTGAAGGTATGCTGTCATGCTGCTCAGCAATTATTTCTCCAGGCAGTTTTATTTTACAAAAGCTAGAAACTATTCAACAGCTGTCCAAACCAGTCAGACCATCAGGTGTGGCAAGCCCTGCCTTCCGGCTGAGAAAGAAAGCACCTCTTCGGCCATCCTCAGATAGTTAAAGTAGGAAGGGTTATGGTCATGCTGCTATCAGCCACACCTTACCAATAAGGCAACTCTGTGCTAAATGCAACCTTTGTACTGGAAAAGCACTCCTCATACTGGCACTGCTTCTCAGCCTGAGAATTTGTCATCTCTACGGCCTCCAGTTGGGTGAGTCCACCTCTCAGCCAGCCAAGATGATGTCCTATCAAGCTGCACCTCCCACCACAAAACAGCAGAATCTATGGCAGAGCTCAGTAAAGAGACTGTGGAGAGGCTGTGGTGCCCTTAGCCCAGTGCCAGTCTCTCAAAATGTGGCTTTCTCACACACTGTGTCTCCACTGTGCCATGCATAGTTCACTTCATCACTGCAGTTTCACCTATCTGCTGGCTCATGCCCATCCCCCACCTACCAGCCACCAAAAAGGAAAAAAAAAATTAAATGCACCAGTACCTGCATTTCACCCAAGCATCGAGTCAGCAGGAGTGGGGCTCAGTGAGAGAGGAATTTTCCCATTTAGTGGCATGTGGTCCAATCTGACAGCTCTATGCTATGTCCTAGGGCTCCATGAGTGTCCAGAATGCTCCTTTTAGTTATCAATCCAGGCTTTGGCTTTCAAAGGGAATTAACAAGACATGTGTCTAGCCCATCATCTTCAGTCCACCTCTGACTCATGACATTTTCATTGGCCATTCCTCCCCTCCCCCAGGATCAAGTCCTTCTTCCCAGTGTTTCTTACTTTGGAAGGTCCAGTAACCAGTGACACCTTTTCACCAGTGGTGACCCTGTTGGAATTTGAAATATAGGTAGCATTGATTTCAGCATCACAGCAACACATAAGCTACCATAGTACAACAAACTGACAGATGAGTGGTGGTTCAAGAATGAGAAGTTGAAGAATAAAATACTGATTTGAACAAAAGATGAAAAATATTCTAAACACACAATTTTTGACCTATATCAACATTTCTCACTATCTGCATCTATTTAGATAGAGGATCTCTTCAAAGTCAAATGGACAAAGTGAGTACCATGCCATGTCACTGCCTTCGAGTTGGGTCTGACTTATAATGATCCTATAGATCAGAGTAGAACTGTCCCACAGTTTCCAAGGAGTGCCTGGCAGATTTGAACTGCCAACATTTTGGTTAGCAAACATAGCACTTAACCCACTATGCCACCATGGTTTCTGGACAAAGTGAATAGTGGGCTGGAATATGTCTTAAAATACTACCAATAGTTTATGTTTTAAAGGAGTTGTGTGTGTCCTTATTTATTCGCTTTTCTCATTGTAGAGTTGTCCTGTCTTTAAATGGTCCATTTCTAGAAAAATCAATGTCAGCAATTGTCTTTTTTTTTTTTCTTTTGTGGTTGTTAGCTTGCCCCAATTTATGGAGACTTGAAACCCATGTGGCATAGTGGTTAAATGCTATGTCTGCTAACTAAAAGGCCAGCAGTTTGAATCCACTAGACACTCCTTGTAAACTCTATGGAGCAGTACTACTCTGTCCTACAGAGTCACTCTGAGTTGGAATTGATTCAGTGGCAGCGGCATTAAGTTCATTCACAGTGGAACAAAATGTTGCTTGGTCTTGCACAATCCTTTTGATTTATTATGGTAAACAGCTTGAATTTCTTCTTTGATTGATTCTTGGAAATAGATCACCAGTCCTACTTTTGTTTTCTGTTTTAGTCTGGAAGTTCCACTGAAATCTCTTCAGCATCATAGCAACAGGCAAGCTTCCAGTGACAGTTCAGTTGTGGTTATGCATGAGGTGCCTTGGCCCAGCATTAAGCCTATGGTTGCCCCACGGAAGATGAGAACTCTATACTAAACCACCACTATTCTCATGTGATCTTGAAGGTTGTGTGTCAGATTGGCTGGGCCATGATTCTCAGTGAAAGTGTTATATCAGTTGTTTTGAGAGCACTGTAATATTTTCAGTTCTATTTAGTGTTGTGTCCCCATAAAATATGTGTTGCAAATCTGACTATCCATGACTGTGATTACTAATCCCATCTGGGAATGAACTGTTTTTGTCGTGTTAATGAGATAGTATTAGTGTAGAGTATGCCTTGAGTCAATCTCTTTTGAGATAGAAAACAGATCAAGCATGCATGCAAGAAGCAGACGTGGGGGAAAATAGATGCCAGGCCACATGAAGTCTGACCAGAAGTAGAAGCTCAAAGAAGTCAAGGACCTTCCTCCAGAGATGACAGAGATAGAAAAACTTACCCTAGAGCCAGCACTAAGGATGTGAACTTCTAGCCTCCTAAGATGTTAGAAAGTAAATTTCCTACTGTTAGAAGCTACCCACTAGTGATATTTCTGTTGTATCAGTGCTAGATATCTAAGACAAAATTTGGTACAGGGAGTGAGGTGCTACTCTAATTAAATACCTACAATATGGTAGTGATTTTAGAACTAGGTACTGAGTGGACACTGGAAAAGTCTCAGTGGTTAAGAATTCAAACTACCAACTAAAAAATTTGGCAGTACAAATTCACAAATGCTCCTTGAAAATCCTATGGAGCAGCTCTGCTCTGTCCTATAGAGTCACCAAGAGTCAGAGTTAACTTTATAGCAACAGATTTGGAATAGTTAAAGCCTAGATTGTCTTGAAATGATTATTGGTAGAATTATGGATATGAAAGCAATTCTGCTGAGGGCTCAGAAGGAAGTGAGGAGAGCTACAGAGAAAGTCTTTATCATCTTAGAGAAACATATGGTGCAGCAACAGAATGTTGCTATAAATGTAGATATAAAATGTGCTTCTGGTGAGGCTTTAGATGGAAATGATGAGCGTGTAATTGAACAATGGAGGAAGAGTGATACTTTTTATGTAGTTACAAAGAAGTTGTCTGAATTATGTTCAAATGTTTCTGGAAGGTTGAACTTGTATACGTGATGAACTGGACATCTGCTTGATGAGATTTCTAAACAAAATCTTAAAGATGCCACATGATTTGTCCTTGTTGCTTATTGTAAAACTTGAGAGAAAAGAGATGACCATGAAAATGAAATGGGCAAAACAAAAAGAGTATTTAAAGATTTGTAAAATTCTGTTGTACGAACTAAGGATACATGTCCTAGAATTTTCACCAATTTCATCAACTTAGACTAAAAGAGACAAAAAGAAAGAAAAGACTGTTGTCTTCCACTTAGAATTCTTACAAGAAGGAAATATGTCTAGGGACACATATTTTGCCTTCCAAGAAGATAAAAGAACCATCCCTGGAGCAGCTGGGAAATCAGTTGGACTGCTAGAAGGAGAAAGGGAAGCCGAGCTGCCTTGGTCTCAAAAAGTGGGAACATGACTTCTGTGTCTCAAAGGGCAGAGCCAACCCCTCCTACATTTCAGAGTTAGATCTTCACCAACTTGATTCTGGAGTGTAAGACTGCCATTCATTTTGACAAAGAGGAAGGGACCACGGCCCAAAGGTGAGGGGGTGAGGCTGCCATGCCCACGGAGCGGAAGAATGGGGCCTGTCAGACCTGAGGAAGTGGGGTTGCCACTAAGATGGTCTAGGAGAAGGAAACCTCCCAAAGTCAAGAGATAAGAGATGATACCCTAGTCAGCTTGGAAGGTGGAGCTGAAGTCCAGGACTGATGGGCCTCCACCTGGAATCTAGAGAGCATGGCTGACATTCAGAGTCTTGAGGGCAGGGCCGTTGTCATGGTAGTCCCCCCATGCAGTATTATTTTAAAGAGATGAGAGCTAATGTAACATACTCACCTGAGTTTTAGACTTGCTTGATGCCCATTATCCTTACTTCCCCTGAAACTTTTCTAATAAAATCTTACATGTATTCCATGGTGGGACAAATTTGTAGTGGAAATATCTACTTTGGGCCTATTCTACCACTGTACTTTAGAAACAGATAACTTGTAGTTTAGATTTTATAGGTTCATGGGTGAAGAAGAATTTTGCCCCACCATGGAATACATGTAAGATTTTATTTATATTCATTTTAGATAATTCAGAAGATGAGATTTTGGACTTGAAGTTGATTTAACAGTTTTGGGATGATTTGATGGGGTGAGTGTATTTTGCACGTCTCAAGGTTGTTAATTTTGGAGACTCAAAGGGAGAATGCTAGGGATTGAACTGAGCCCCTCAAAAATATGTGTAACAAATCCTAACCACTATGCCTGTATGTATAATCTTATTTGGAAATTGGTTGCCTTTGTTATGTTAATGAGATTAGTATAAGTTGTGTCTTGAGTTACTCTCTATTCAGATATAAAATAGATTTAACAAACATGCAAGAAGCAGGGATGGAGAAAGACAGATGCCAAGTCACGTGATTTTTATCCAAGAACAGAAACTCAAAAAACACAAGGATCTTCCTCCAGAGACAGAAAGAGCCACCACCCTGAATTTGAACTTCTAGCCTCCTAAATCATGAAAAAATAGTTTTGTTTCTATTTGTTAAAGTCATTCCCTGATAACATTTCTGTTATAGCAGCACCAGAAAACTAAGACAAATGTAGACACGGAAAATGAGCCCCAGAGAAGGTAAGTGGGACACTCTACCACCACTCCCCACTGCCATCAAGTCGAATCTGACTCAAAGTGACCCTAGAGGTTAGGGTATCACTGCCCAATAGCACTTCCAAGGAGTGCCTGGTGAATTTGAACTGCCAACTTTTTGGTCAGCAGATGTAGCACTTAACCTACTAAGCAACAAGGGTTTCCTAGAAAGAAGTTAAATTAATGATTTGAGTCCAGCAGCATGTGGATCCCAGTCATAACTAAGAATTACCTGTGCTATCCACCAGTGGAGCCTAGGAGCAAGGAGGTTTTCTTGACTCTCTCTCTTCTTGAGTTCCTATTTTTCTTTTTTCTCCTCTTCCAAGAAGTCTGCAATTAATGAGGATTATGTAAGTATGTTGCCTTCTCAGTAGCTTTAACCTTACATTGCTTCTTGCTATCTCATGTCTTTCCTAGCCAATCACCCTCACCTTTAACAATCCCTCACTGACAAGCACATAGGGACATATACACACACACACACAAACACACACACACTCACACACATGAGCATAGATGTTCACACAGATACACACACTTACATACCTGTACATATGCACTTAAATATGCACACAAGTGAGAGAAAGAGAGAAAAAGAAAAAGATATAAATTAGATGACCTGTGAGATCTCTTCCAGTTCCGGTATTCTTTGATCCAATGAGAACATACTGTCTGCACACCACAGAATAGGATATGCCTTCTTTGAGAGGGCATAGTGGTTAAGTGCTCTCTCTGCTAACCAAAATGTTGGCAGTTCAAAAACACCAGGCACTCCCTGTAAATGCTCTGGGGCAGTTCTGCTCTGACTTATGGGATCATTATGATTCAGAATGGACTCAATAGCAGTTGAGTTTTTAAAAATTTATCCATCCACCCATCCACCCACCCATCCACCCACCCACCCACCCATCCACCCACCCACCCACCCATCCACCCATCCGCCCATCCACCCATCCACCCATCCACCCACCCACCCACTTATTTGCTTGTTTCTTTGTTTATAGGTTTAAGCAGGTCCAAAGGAGCTCTCATGGCCCAGTGGTCAGGTGCTCAGCTGCTAACTGAAAGGCAGGTGGTTTGAACTCACCAGCCACTCCTCTGTAGAAAGATGTAGCAGTCTGTTTCCGTAAACATTACATCCCTGGAAACCCTATGAGGCAGTTCTCCTACCCTTTGGGCCTCTGTGAGTCAGAATCCATCTGAAGTTAATGGGTTTTGGTTTAAGTGGTTCTCAGAATCGTCCTCAAAAATAGAGTCGGTATACTTACAGTCAAGCCTGAGGACAGAATAAGTCTTTTACATCTGGAAAAGTTGATGTGTACTAAGTGGCCCCCAAAGCTGACCCAGCCACCAAACAGAATTCTGCTCGGTTGGCAAGTCACCTCGTTTCAAACGAAAATACTTCCTGAGGTGTTCTTTCTGTACTGAAATTCTTTTTTAAATTCTATGATTTTTCAAACTTTGCCCTGTAAAGAAGGAAAATAAAACAAGAGAACCATAACAGTTGTTTGCTAGTATTGCAAACTTTGGACAGTAAGGCCCTTTTCAAACACTCACCATCTCTCTGCTGACTTCCCAGTAGAAGTGATCTTCGCCATAAGCCTAATTCGGCACAGTGAGTCTTGGACAAAGAGCAAATCAGAAGCAGTGTAAGAAAGGGAGACACACCCTGCACATCTGGGCTTCTTCAACTTCTTTACCCCTGGATCCGGTTCAACATGTTTACTCTTCTGCTTTCAGAGTGCTGCTCTTTTAATTGAGTCAGATTCAAAAGATTTGTTTAGCAACACGTTATGTATTAGGTAAGGATGCCTTGGGAATACACGATGAGAAAGTGGTGCCCTTGCATATAAGAAATGTGTGTTCTATTTGGGGGGAAATAGTTTTGTTTGCAATAACTAAATTCTGGGGTACTATCTGCAGTGGTTGTTGTTGTTGTTAGATGCTGTTGAGTCAGCTCCAGCTCAACAATTTTATATGCACAATGAAACAGTGCCCCATCCTAGGCTATCTTAATAGTAGTGAGCATATTTGAGTTCATTGTTGCAGCCACTGTGTTAATCCATTTCCTTGAGTATCTTGCTCAATTTTGCTGATCCTCTACTTTACTAAGCTTGACATTCTTCATCAGGGACTGCTTCTTCCTGATAACACGTTCAAACTAAGTGAGATAAAGTTTTGCCATCCGTAACTTCTAAGGAACATTTTGGCTACAGTTCCTCTTTAGTGGTAGGATGATGTATAAGTCACAGCACTATCGGAGTGCAGATGGAGAAATTACTTTTCTCCTGCGTGCAGTGGGAACTGAGTTGAGGTCCACGAAGTCTGCAGAAAAGAGATGTCATCTGATCTCAAGCCACTGATAGGAGTTTGATGAATCAATTACTCCTATAAAAGGTATTGAATATCTGCTGAATCCCCGACCTAGTTTGTGAAATATAACTTAAGTTGGTTTTTCAAATACTGAGTTATAGGAATGACTTATAATTAAAAAACAGTCCAATTCTAAGTAGTTAGCAACTATGGGATAATTAGGTAGAGAACATTCCAGGTTGAGGGAGTTAGGGATTTCTTCAGGAGAAGAAGAGATGAAAGAAACAAAAAAATGATACTGGTACCTTTCTTCAACTATTTTTGTGTATGTGTGTGTGTGTCTGAGGAAAGATGTCTAATGCTATCTGAACACAAGTGAAAGTGACAATGTTTATCTCAGTGATGAATTACATCTGTTTGAAGAAGAGTAACATTATAGGGGTGGATCAGAAAGGCAAGGTGAAATGTCAGGAGTCTGAAATCTTGTCTGTTAGGCAGAAGGAGGGCAATGGAAGTTCTTTTGGTGGGGGGTGGATTTTAAAGGCTCTCCTGGCAACAGGATCTGTGGGCCAGGAAGGTATACAGTAATAATGCAGATATTGGGGATCAGGTTCTAACTAGGTTGTTCGGCATTAATGGGGTATGGTTAGAAGGGAGATATTTTTTTGTAGTTTCCTATTTGCTTCAAATAAAGTGTAGGTGACTCTTGGCTAGAGATGTGAATACTAATATATTTTTACCCTCACCACCTGCTTCTCTCCACAAGTTTATAGAAATGAAAGATGGCATACCAAAAGACAAATCTGAAAAGGATGAACAGTTCAATTTTAACCAAGATCTTTTCTTGGACTTTAGCACAGAGAAAGAGTTGTAAAGTTTGGGTTATTGTGGGAAGAAAAAAGCAGTAACTTAAAACAAAACACTTCAAATTAGCAATGATAACTAAAATGCTGAACTTTAAGAATCTCATTATTGGTGAACAAGGTTCTTTTTTACATCCAAGACCAGAATATGCCATTCAGATCACAGTATATCTGATCTGACCCCTTCAGGAGAAGCCAGGAGCTCAGCAGCAGGGTTTGTGTGGTTTTAGGATCTTAGTTCTGAAGCCCTAGGATCTTAGTCCCCAAGTCTTGAAAATCCCACCTATGACAAGCTGAGTGACTTTGAGCAAAACTTCTGTGTTAATAAATTAGGATAATAATTGGTTGTTCTTCAGACTATTATTGTTAAGAGTTACTATATGAAAAGAGCTTCAGTATATAAAGAGCTATTAAATAGTTACTGTTATTGTTATTTTCTATTTGTAGGACCCCTTATAAATTATTGTTGTGATTCGGGTTAGCCTTTTCCTGTCCTTGTATTCCTCCTTGAAGCATCATGCCTTTTTCAAAACCAGCTAACCATCACTGAGCCCCTTTTATGTGCCAGGTACTTTGGTATGTTGATTAAATTTCCTTGTACTGCTGCTTATTTAGTGGTAGACTTTTTACCTTTAATGTGAAAGATCCAGGCTTAATTCACAGCCAATGTGCTTGATGTGTCATCATTTGTCTGTGATTGGAGGCTTATGTGTTGTCATGATGCTGAATATATTTCAGTGGAACCTCCAGACTAAGATAGACTAGGAATAAAGACAAGTATTCAGTAGCTGAAAACCCTACAGGTTACACTGGTTTGATTTGCAACCAGTCATGAGGTGGCACAGGATCAGACAGAGATTAATTTTGCTGTGTGTGGGGACATCATGAGTAGCTAACATCAATAACAACAGTTTAATACTCTATGGCTCTCCACTCTTAAGAGCCTGGGTGCCAGGGATTTTAAAAAACTTTCCCAAGGTCACGTAACAATTAAGCACTGAAATATGGTTTTAGCCGACTTCTAAAACATTCTGAAATGTATGCTTTTGACATCTCTTTCATTTTTTGCTAGAAGGAAATCTGTACCCAGAGAAGGCACATGGCTGCTGACTTCATTGTTGCTATAAAAGCAGGAATGTTTTGCCAATCTCCACTAGAGTATCTGTGCATCCTCTTTAGAAAGGTATGAAGAATGAAGGTCAATGGGAAATACTATGTCTAAACATTCTTCTGAAATTAAGTAATTTGAAATGTAATATGTCTAAGCCATTAGACATCAGAAGCCTTTGTTCTAACTGATCAAGTGTATCTCCATCAAAACTGACTTGTAACCTCAAGTTCCAACATCATTCATTTGTTTGATGGCGCACAGTGATAGCTGTCAGTCACATCTGTCCATTACCCAGAAAAGGTGATAGAATCATTCCATAATCTAGTATTAATCACATGATAAAAATATAAGATGTGGAAGTTCCCACCATATAGTTGCCTGATAATCTTTATTTATAATATATAGGTTCCATTATCTAATGAACATATTATAAACATAAATTAGGTCTGGCAAGTCTGTGAACTTAAGTGTTCTAAGTGCTGCATATCTCATTGCTGAGTATCACTATGGTCACCTTCAAAGTACTCCCCTCAGGAAGCTGGGGAGTGACACCAGTGCCTAGTCTACCCTTCAAAGCAATTTGGGAACTCTTTTTCTGGAATGGCCTTTGCCCATCGTGGCATGATGGCAAGTTCTCAAACTTAATTGTATAATTGTCTGTCAGGGAGTTTTTAGCCATTAAACAAATAACTGTCTTGGGATACCCTCCCTGTTCATGTGATCTGACCCCCAAAGACTTTTTCTGTACCTGAAAATAAAGGAAATATTGAAAAGAAGACGTTTCGATGACATTTACAACATCAAGTATGATACGATGACAACTCTAAAAGGCATTCCAGGGAGTAAGCACTAATTCATGATGCAATATAGATGAACCTTGAAAGCATTATGCTAATTTAAATATGACTGTAAAAGAGAACTACATATTGAATGATTCTGTTTATATAAATTCTCCAATATATGCAGACTCACAGGGACAGAAAACAGATTAGTGGTCGCCTATAGTTGAAGTAATGTGGGGTATAAACTCTTTACCTTCTTTAATGGAAGTTGTGAGGCATTCAAAAAATGGAGTAAATGACTCACATCTACAAATTACGTTATAAACTCTTCGCTTCCTTTAGTGCAACTCTGAGGTACTTGGAAAGTGGACTAAATGAATTCACTCATATTAACAAGCCACCTCCTATATCTCCATGAAAGTATTGATTACATGTCTACCATACTTGGTGAGTCTTTTCTGTTTCTACCGGGATTTGACAATATGTCTAAGTTTTCAGAGTTACCCTACTATGTTTCTGGGGGCTTGAAGATGACAGTTAAAAGAAATGGGGGCATGTACAACTCTGTGAATAACTAAAATCCATTAAATTGAACATTTTAAATGGTAAGGTATATGATATGTGAATTGTATTCTGATAAAGTTATTAAAAATATATGGTCATCTTATGTTGGGCATTCACTGTGTGTTGGATACCCCTAGGGAAAGGAATCAGCAGTGATGAGATGTGGACAGAAAGAGAGAAAAGGAAGGGTGAACTCTGGACAACTGTTGCTTCTGAGTATGGGTAAGGAACTCTTGACAGTTGGAAGACAGCAATGGGCACGCTCTCAGTGACGGTGCTACAACAGGAGAGGGAATAGGGAAGATACATTGTGTCATTTATGCCTTACCTCCTAAGTCAAACTGGCTTATGTTTGTGTTCTTTTAATCTTTTTGTCTGTGACTAGTTTTACAACTGATGTAGAATGTTCTTACTTTGGATCAGTGTATTCTTAGGAAAGGCCTATGACAATTAGACTCTGTTTTTTGTTCTTATTTTCCACTACTCCTTCCCTAGATTCAGTATTCCCTCTGACTCACATGCCACAAAATCTTTGTACAAAACTGTCGACACTTCAAATCATCTCGGTCTCGTCTGCCTCCTATATATTTCCTAGCCAATGTACACATACTTAACTCTCTTATTCTCCCTCGTGAGTAAATTTCTCAACCCTTAATCACCTCCACTACTCTTCACTAAATCGTTTCCAATGTGTTGACATCTTTCTGGCACAATGGTGCCTACAACCATATGTCTTTGGCTCCTGTTCCCCTTGGGCACCTACCAGAAATGGTACTTGGCCAACGTCACAGCATAGAGTAAGACATATTTATTTGATTTAGCTTCTGATTATGCTCACTTCTTGGGATGGTGGTTGATTACTAGTGATGTAGCTGGCTAGACATCAGGATTCAGAGCACATCAGTGGTGCAGAGCATTTGAGTGTGAAAAGCAATAGTATGTCGGTTGTATTTATCCTGTGGTGATTATCTTGCTAAAACAGATAAAAGCAAGAGTTTGGGGAAATACTCATATTTTAGATGAGCATCCCAGGGATTGCTTGTATTTATTTCTGTAGACTGAATTTCAAATTCCCTTTAACTTTCCATGATTCCATAATTTTGAAAATAAAAAACCCTGAGATTGCTGAGTTTGGTTACTATCCAAAAGGTTGGCAGTTGAAATTTACCAGCCACTCTTTGGAAAAGGGCAGTTCTACTCTATCCTATAAGGTCACTGTGAGTCAGAGTCAATGCAATCGCTGTGGGTTTGGTTTTTCTTTTCTTTTCCAAAAAAAAAAAAAAAAAAAAAAAAAAGACTGCTTTAGGGAGGAGAAGCCTTCCATACCAAAATCTTTTGAGGCAAAGGCTTTGAACAGACAAACTTTACCTACCAGTTCTGGGTTATAAACTTTTCATTACATACAATGGGAGTTGTGAGGGATTAAAAAGTAGGGAAAAATCAATGCTGCCATATTTAAAAACCACCTCCTAGATACGGATTGTGCTTTCATTTCAAGAGAGTCTTTTCTATTTTTATTGGTCTACTTTTATTGGGCTTTGACAATAGTGATACTTTTCTAAAGTTACTTTTTTTTATATAGAAATATGATTTCTGTAATGATAATCGGATCTGACTCAACGACACTTGGCTGCCTTGGCAGTGATAAATCAAACAACATCCTAAAGTTCTTTGAGAAGAAAAATATTCTATGAAAAGGGGAACGTGACTGGGTGTCAGCAACTATAATCTGTTTAAAACTTAAGAAGACTATGACAAGGTTCATTTTTGTATTTAACTAATATCGTTGGTTGAACAGTGTCCTCCAAAAAATGTGTGTAGCAATTTGGCCTGGCCATGATTCCCAGTACTGTATGATTTTCTTCCATTTTGTGATTTTCCTGTGTTGTAAATCCTAATCTCTGCCTGTGGTTAATAGGGAAAAATTGAATTATGTTAAAAAGGATTAGATTAGGACTGTAGCATCCTTACTAAGGGAATTTCCCCGGAGTTTGGCTTATACCACTATTTATCCTACAACAGACAAAAGGAAAGGGAAACAAGCAGAGCTGGGAACCTCATGCCATCAAAAAGCAGCACCAGGAGCAGAATGTGTCCTTTGGACCTGAGGTTTCTGTACTTGAATACTCTCAAACCAAAGAAAGTCTGAAGCAATACAAGGAATTTCCTCTGAGCCCACAGACACAGAATGCATTGCCTTGGAATCTGCACTCTCAATTCAGACTTCCAGACCACTAGACAGTGTAAAAATAAACTTTTCTTGGTACTTGTGGTATTTCTGTTAGAGTAGCACCAGATGACTAGGACAAACAATATTTGGTAAGTATCTATAATATCCCTGGCACTGTGCTAGGCACTATGAGTAAAATATACACAAGATATAATTCTGACCACAAAGGTCAAATTTTATGAAAACAATAAAATTCGAAGGAAAATAGAGGATGATAACATTTTCTACCATAAGAAGACAAATAAGAGTGGTTATCTTGCCATAGTACAAGAAGAATGTCTAGACTGAAATTGGGCAGTAGTGTGGTGGTCTCAGAAACCCTGGTGGCATAGTGGTTAAGGGCTATGTCTGCTAACTGAAAGGTTGGCAGTTCAAATCTGCCAAGTGCTACTTGAAAACTCTCTATTCCATCATATTAGGTTGCCATCAGTCAGAATTGACTTGAAGACAGTGGATTAGAATGAAGACAGCACATCACCTATACCCGCACTGAATGCATACTTTCTGAGTGTAATATAGCTCAGCTTACACAAATGGCAAGCCATATAGTCTCTCTGAGTGTGATACTAACAGCGCATATGGCATTTGCTCAAGTGGGATATATTAATCTTGCCAACATACAAGGCAGATGTTCAGTCTAGGGTTGGGGAAAGTAAGAAGAACTTGCTGCAAGTGGTAAACTTGTGTCAAATTGAGTTGGAAATGATACAGTGTAGCCAGATGGGCATTCACATAGAAAGAATTGTGGAAATATCTTTCAGTGGTCCTAAAAAAATTTGATGGGAGATTGAAATTGTAGTAGGGAAATAATTGAGGTAGACATCTACAAAGATTGGCAACTCCTACCATCTTCATTTTAAGAACCAAAGATGGGCACATAGAAGTTAGCAAAAAGCCAGCTGGCAGATTCCAAGTAATTTCATGAGCTCTTAGAAGGTAACTTCAGTATTCTGAGTCCTACAAAAAGTGTCTTTGGTTAACTTGGAAGGTTGGTTTTACTTTTCCTCCATGACCATCTACCACCTACTGTGCACCCAGGTCTTTAATTTTTCTGTGGATGTGGAAAAACATCCAGGGTTTCTTCTTGAGATCCATTATGAAATCAACACTACCTCCTTACTAGGAACATGATCAGGGAGAACCAGCTCTCCTTCGTCTGGGCTGTCTCCTTAGTTTCCATCAGTCTAGCAATGGCAAATTTGCAAAATGTATACATTCCCCACATGTACATACAGAATATTCCAGAGTTTATACAGTGGGGTTGATGTCCTCATTTTTCAGACACAGACAGCTTCAGACTGTATTTTGTGATTTATCAAAGACCAGCCAGAAATGCAAAACCTTGGTGATGCAGTGGTTAAGTGCTATGGCTACTTACCAAAAGACTGGCAGTTCATATCAATCAGGCACTTGCAGGAAACTCTATGGTGCAGTTCTACTCTGTTCTACATGGTCACTATGAATTGAAATCAATTTGATGGCGCTGGATTTGGCTTTCTTTTTTTTTGGATCTGGAAATGAGGTTGAGTCTATCTCCTACTTCTTACTTTTATACTTTCTGATAACAGTAGATTTTTATCTAAGCATTTTGAAAATACAATTTTTAATTAAAGAATGGAATCGGGTGGAATCAAGATGGCAGACTAAGCATATATCTCCTTATATCCCTCTGGAAACCAAGACCTGTACTAATAATCACATGGAGTCTTCTGGTCACCTAGTGAGCCCCCAGGACAAGGCACAGGGCTGTTAATTTGGACTTCATAATACTGAACAAAAAATCACCTCTCTTTTGCTGACTCCCACTCCTCGCTAGCCCTGGCTCTCATAGACTAAAGGTAAATGAACCATTTTGACTTTTTTTTCTCTGTCTGGGTCAGTGGGTGGAGCTGGGTCTTGCCTAGCAGCTAGACTCAGATGCAATGCTTGTGGGATAGGCAGGAAAAATTGCCATATTTTAAGAGCCAGGCTTAGGACTCTGTTCGTCTAGCCATTTTGGGCCTGTCTTTTTATCACTGCCACAGCGTGGTTTATACGGAACCACAGTGCCTGTGTGCAGATGCCATGTTGGATATGGAGATTTTAGCTGGACCTAATTCTTAGCCTGGGAACCAGCACCTGCAGACAGAACCGCACTTCTCTGACAGAAAAGCAGTAGTTTACACAGTGCCACCTACAGTGGGGGCCCAGCAACAGAGGCAGAGGACTCACTACCTCTTGGCATCTTTAGCCCTTCTATCTGCCGACTGTGTGGAGGGCTCCATTGTAGATATGGTGGCTGCAGCTGGACCTATTTCTTAGCTTGGTAGCCAGAACCTGCCCACAGGAGAGTGCTTTTCTACCAGAAATGCAGTAGTTTACACAGTGTTGCCTAAGGCTGGGCGTTGTCAGCAGAGGCCAACAGAACAGTAGCACTGCTGTGTTTTGAACTAGTTCATATCATCTGGGGTTGTATGTAGAGGTGCTTACTTTGCCAGTTGGGAAGAGGGACCTCTACACTTGAAAACCTGACTAACTTGGGAAGTGGTCAGATACCTTTTGTTTTACATTTTAAGACAACCTAGAGAAACATCGGCAGTTCTTCCTCACAGTGCCTCTCCCAGCCTTTACTTACTCACATGGAACCCAAAAAGCAACAGACGCTTGTGGCATACAATAAATCACTCATCGTTTCAGAAGGCTCCCAAACAAAGCAACCAAGGAGTTTTCCAGATGAAGAAACTTTTCTGAAATCATCAGAAGGTGAATATGAAATGATAATCTACAGAGCCCTTCTGGACCTTATACAAAATGCAGCAGAACTAAAGGAAAAATTAAGCAAGCTGTTCAATCAGATGGAACACCAGTACTCTGAAATCCAACAGAGCAAGAATAAAATCAAAGATACAGAAACTTTGATTGAAAGCCAAGAAAATAGAATGGAACAAATGGAAAAAAGAATTTCTGACTTGGAAGACAGAGCTACTGACCCCTGTGTCTACAAGCAGAAATCAGAAAAAAGAAACAAGAAAAATGAAGAAGCATGTGGGACTCTATTAAGAGGAACAACCTTCAATTAATTGGAATCCCAGAACAGGATGAGACACCAGAGAACACAGAGAGTATCATTGCTGAGCTGCTGACTGAAAATTTCCCAGAAATCATGAAGGAAGAGAATATAGATATCCCAGATGTATATCATACACCACCCAATATAGATCTCAAAAGAAAGACTCCAAGACATACTATAATCAAGCTTAACAAAATGAAACATAAACAGCAACTCTTACAGGCAACAAGACTCAAAGCAAAGCTAACATTCAGTGGGAAATCCTGTAGACTTTCATCAGATTTCTCAGCAGAAACCATGCTGGCATGTTGACAGTGGCATGACACATTCAAAGCCTTGAAAGAGAAGAACTTCAAACCAAGAATTATATGTTCTGCAAAGCTATCTTTCAAATATGAAAATGAAATTAAGACATTCCCAGATAGACAGAAACTCAGAGACTTTGTAAAAACCCAACCAAAGCTACAAGAAATACTGAATGAATTTCTTGGCTTTGGCTTAGAAGAACAAAACACTAACTTTATATTTTAGAGCAACACATTATTCAGAACTCTACTTAGTTAGGGAAGGCTCCAAATTCAATCACTGCTTTAATACTTAAAGAAACAATCCAGTGATTATCATGAAAACTACAGTGCCATCGTATTAAAAAGAGGGATGTATTACAGTCATTATCATCCTTCCTGACAGAGAGGAAGATGACAAGACTGGTAGTAATTAAAATTGGGTTTATATATAGTTTATTAGGGGGGATCATAAGGGCAGCTGTAAAGCACAACAAAGATGTAACATATCATATCAAGAAATGTAATGCAGGAGTCTCAACAACTACAAAACCAGCTCTGAAAAAGGTGAAAAATTAACTCACAAAAAAGAATGTCCCCGAACAGACTAATAAGAACAACAGAGAAAACATCAACACAAAATAAACCTATCACAATGGAAGCACTGAACACATACCTATCAATATTTACATTGAATGTTAATGGACTGAATGCTCCAGTAAAGAGACATCAAGTGACATCTTGGATCAAAAGACGTGACCCATCCATGTGGTGTCTACAAGAAACTCATTTGAGACTTAAAGACAGGAACAAACCAAAAATTAAAGGATGGAAGAGTATATATCAGGCTAACAAAGAACAAAGAAGAGCAAGTGTGGTAAGTCTAATCTCAGACAAAATCAATTTTAATGTAAAATTCACCAGCGTGGACAAAGGTGGACACTATTTGTTGCTGAAAAGTTCCGTACACAAGCAAGACTTAACTATGTTCAATATTTATGCATCTAATATCAGAGCACCCAAATACGTCAAAGAAACGCTGACTACACTTAAAAAAGAGTTAGATCACTCCACAGCAATAGTGTGATACTTCAACACCCTACTCTCAATACTGGACAGATCATCTAGAAAAAAGCTCAGTAAAGATGCTGGCAAAATTGGATATCCATCTGCAATAAATTGAAACAAGATTCATATCCTACATCTTATACAAAAACCAACTCCAACCAGATAAACGACCTAAATATCAAATCTAAAATAATAAAACTCATCCAAGAAAAGGTAGGAACAACAATGGAAGTTTTAATGCACAACATAGGCAGACTTCAAAATCTGTCAAACAAACCACAACCTACAGAAGAGAAAATAGACAAATGGGAACTATTAAGAATCAAACACTTTTGCTCATCCAAAGACTTTATTCATAGAATTAAAATGCCACCTACAGAATGGGAAAAATTATTTGGCAACTCTATGTCAGATTGAAGCCTGACCTCCATAATCTATAACATACTACAAAATATCAATAAGAAGAAGATAAATCATCCAATTAAACAATGGGCAAAGGAGATGGACAGACATTTCTCTAAAGAGAAGATCCAGGCAGCCAAAAAACACATGCAGACATGTTCACGATATTTAGTTATTAAAGAAATTCAAATCAAGACAACAATGAGATACCATCTCACGCCAACAAGGTTGGGCATGATCCAGAAAACACAAAACAATAAAATGCTGGGGAGGCCGTGGAGAAAGTGGAACTCTCCTACACTGTTGGTGGGATTGCAAAATGGTCCAGCCTCTTTGGAAAGCAATCTAGTGCTTCCTTAAAAAAATGAATATAGATATACCATTTGACCCAGTAATTCCACTACTTGGAATATATCTTACAGAATCAAGGCCTTTCACACCAACGGACACATACACAAGAATGTTTATTGCAGCACAGTCCACAATAGCCAAAAGATGGAATCAACCCAGATGCCCAACAACAGAGGAATGGGTAGGTATATATATCCAATGGAGCACTATGCAATGATAAAGAATAATGATGATTCCAGGAAACATCATATAACCTGGTTTCAACCAGAAGACATAATGTTGAGTGAAAGTAGTTAGCAGCAAAAGGACAAATATTTTATGAGACCCCTATGATCTCAAAAACAGACCTATGTATAGAAGAAAAGACTCTTTGATGGCTGCAAGGAAGGGAAAGGAGGAAGGTTTAGATTAGATGCCAAGCCAAGCCAACTGCATAGATTAGATAGTTCATAGAAATTTGGTTGGACGAAATCAGTGATAGCATACATTAGAAACAAGGACAATATGAAGTGGACTTCAACATAACTTGAATACTCCTTTCATCTTAACCCAATACTGCAAGGACAGAGTAACTGGGGCGGGGGGCAAGGGACCATGCTCTTAGGTGAAATCGAGGCCAATTGGCACAACTAGCATTTTACTAAGAGAGCTCTCTGCACCCCACATTGGGGAATGGCGTTTGGGGTCTTAAAAGCTGTCAAGCTGTCATCTGGGGGCACAGCAAATGGTCTGAACTCAACAGGAATGGATGCTCACTGAGGACCAAGATGACATGGGGTAAAGACAACCCAGAAGATAGATCCACGTGAGTGGATGCCTACATAGACTTGGCACCCGAAGAACCGGATGGTGCCTGGCCACTACCAGCGATAGCCATGATGGAGCTCAAGTTGAGTCTCACTGGCAACACAAGAATAAAAAGGGATGCACCCTGAGATCTCTACTTAAAGACTGCAACTGATGGTTCAGCAGCTTCGGGGTTCCCCTGGGAGCATGGCCACTGGCCCTGATGCTACCCTCACCCGTAAATCATAATGAAGGTCCACTCTTCGGAAATGAATGGATTAGTTTTGGCGACGCAGAGTGACCGTATATTGGATGCACTTTATGATTCTATGCATCTATAGGATATCATCCTGCTGACCTCTGCTGGAGGAAGGGGAGTGGATGGAGAGGAGGGGAAAGAAGACTGTTGGGAGCGTGAGTCATGTATGGAGCACAGAGGAATAGTGTGCTGTCACCGGGCAGGGAGAGCAGTGGGAGCTGCATACAGGTGGACATCGAAACTTACATGGTCACTCAGTCATAATAATAAAAAATGGAATCAATGAAAAGATTCTTAATTAGTGAGATCACGGTTCCCTCATATATTCCTGCTACAGTTTTTGTTCGTTATTACTTGATTCCTTTATTATTACTTACCTATGAGCTTGTTCATTGCTAACAGTAACTCATCTAAGTCTAATGATTTGTGACTACTGAATATTAAAAGATATGTATCCCCTTACCTAACTTTAAATCAATAACACTGCTATTTCACTTTCCATTGTTTCCCAAGTGTCCACATTCTTTTTCCTTTTAAAAAACAATTTAAAATATATTTCAATAAATCTGTCTTTATAGAACTGCGGTTCTAACAAAATTAATAATTTAAATTTGTTGGCATCAAATGCTCAAAGTCCTCAGGGCATCTTAATGAAAATAGCAAATGATACCAATACTGTATCATGCCCTGATTACTACCCCAGAGCAAAAGTGGGCAAACCTGCCAAATGACTGCAAAAAGAGTGATTCCAAATTAAAACTGAAACCAACAATCACATAGGAAAGGCATTAGCTGTACCCTGATGAGTAATGGATGGCAGGTCTCTAGCCACAGATGATAGGTTCATTGGAAGGGAAAACGTCACCTGGTACTCTCAGACTTTCTGCTGGCTGTGTAAAAAAAGTTTGCTCTTTACCAGGTTTTAGCAAATAGCAACTTTGGTCCTTTCTAATTTATCACCAGGAAATTGACACATGCAGGGGTGAAATAACTTTCTTAAGGTCTCCCAGCTAATTAGTGTAGGACTTGATGGCCGCCCACATCACCTGACATCAAGCCTGACAGTTCTCCTGCTTTCCTATATTACCCCTAGTCTGTTTCTAGCACACTGAGCTTCTACTAATTTCAGATTAATAGAAGCAATGCCCTTGAGCAGCTAATATACAAAGAGGAAAATTCAAGGAAATAAAGCTGACACCAGAGTAAAGTGAAGCAAGTCAAGCAACGGCCTCTGGTATAGACTTTAAGGGGGACTGGGAGGTGGGTGGCAAAAACTGAGCAATCAAGATAAATAATATTTATTATCTTGCAATTTTTTAGAAGTCAGAATGGATACGAATATTTTTTTCATTAATTTTGTGCTCCTTTAGTTTGCTCCTGATGCGGTTGCCTTGGTCTTCTCACTTGCCTCAAATCTGGAGAATGACTTACCTTTCCTAAAAACAAAAAGAACAAAAATGCACAAGTCTTGTAATTAAGTCAGTTGTAACTCATGGTGACCTCACGTGATACAGAATGACTTCATAGGGTTTTCTCAGCTGAGTGGGTTTAGATTACTAACCTTTAGGCTAGTAACAAAAACCCAAACACAGTGCCACTACGGACTCAGTGACTCTGTAGCAGATGAGTGAAAACCATTTGCAATACTGGGTCCCTTCTGTTTACTAAAAAAACAACACTCCATACAAACAAACCCAGTGTGTTCAGGTCAATACTGACTCATGGTAATCCTATAAGACAGAAAATAGAACTGCCCCACAGAGTTTCCAAGGGGTACCTGGCAGATTTGAACTGCCAACCTTTGCATTTGCAGCCACTTAACCACTAGCCATCATGGTTTCCTTTTATTAGCTGTGGTTAATTTCATCAGATGCCAATGCTTTATGGTTGAGATCAATGTTTTCTGTTGAAACCCAACAGGTTAAATTCCTGTTTTCATTTTTTCAGAAGTGAGAAACATATTGAATGATGAAGTCAATCACTGCTTGTGGTGTTTCTATAAAATGGACACAAATTCTTTGATAATGTTCTCTAAAAGATAAAGCCTACTGTTTACGGTCTATCATTGAGTGTAAGCTGCAGGTAGTGATTCACTACTCATCAGTGGTGGGTTGACCACTAGACACATTATGCACAAGTTTACATTGAGCCATTCAGTTGCATTGATTTATTGATCTGTGCTGAGCAATTTCACATGACTTTCACGTCTCTGACATGCAGGGGTAAAGGTAAAACCTCACTGCAGATTTGTGGAAAGACACCATTAAGTGTGCATCTTGCTTACTGGGTAATCTGTCCCTACTTCCAACAAATAGAATGTAGCGTAAGTCACCATGTGTGATTTCTGAGACAAGATCCTAGGAGATATTATAGTTTTCTACTTGGTCCCTCTTGGATCACTTACTCTAGTTGAAACCATAAGGACAGTCAACATTATGGAGAGGTTCACTTGTCCAGGAACTGAGGCCTCTTGCCAACAGCATGGGAATGAG
The DNA here is from genome assembly GCA_028571685.1 of Heterohyrax brucei. Classification (NCBI taxonomy): domain Eukaryota; kingdom Metazoa; phylum Chordata; class Mammalia; order Hyracoidea; family Procaviidae; genus Heterohyrax; species Heterohyrax brucei. Next base: position 48,784,072 of record CM053152.1, read on the forward strand.
CTATCATGGAAACAGATTCTTCATTCACAGTCGAGTCTTCAGGACAACACTTGGACAACACTTCAAACTTCAGTATCATGAAAGACCCTGTGGCAAGGTCATTTAACAAAGGCACCTCTAAATTCCTACCAGCAGAAATTATAAGACTGTACAAGTTTGTTTTGTTTTTAAGCCATTCGGTTTGGGGGTAGTTTATTATGCTACACTGGATAACTAACATACTGTGTTATTTCACATGGCCACAACAGTTGCCTGGGAAAGAGGCATGCCTGTAAGATTCTGGACTGAATTGAGGTACCTAGGCAATAACTGGCTAGACACTGGACATCTGATCTTGTCTCAGTCCTCATCATGTTATTTTAGCCAGAGATGGCCAAGGGATGTCCAGTTTGGCCCTTGGTTGTCTTCCCTGGGCTTTCCCTGCTGTCATGTGTAGTTCCTAGATTCTCTTGTTCCCAGGTAGACTTAAAAATATTGTGGAGAACCTGCCAGATAAAGAATTTTACTTAATCCTAGAGTAATTTAGTAGTTTTGCCATAGATGCTGATTTTTCACTGCTGTGTTTAGGCATGAACCACAATTATTGGGTAAATGATTATTGTGTTTTCCCACTTCAACATAATCAGTTTCATGTAACTGTAACCAAAATTTGTGATCTGCAAATAATCACCAGTGGTGTAACTTTGAGCTGATAAACTTCGACTTAATAAAAGGAGACATGAGAAGAGGAGAAAGAAGCACCTTAATATGGCAATTGCACACCGTTTGTATGACCTTTAAAAGTGTTAAATTTATCATAAAAGACCCCAACAATGTGTTTCTGAGTCCATAGTCACAGTTCAGGAGCCATCCCTCTAAATTCAAGTATAGAAAGTTGGTGGAGTCCTGATGATTGGTGTCAACTCATGGTGTTTAATACTGCTACAGTGTTGTCTTTCTTTTTTTCCTTCCTTCCACTCTCTCTTTCTCTCTCTCTCTCTCTCTTTCTGTTTTTTACTAAGGTTACTCTTAAATTCTAATTCCTATGCATCACTTTTTTTTCTTTAACTACTACTTCATCTGCAAAAAATTCACTGATACAAGTTCACAAGTACTAGTTACCCCAACTGTATAGATAAACATCAGAGAATCTGACAAAACCAGCAGCTATAAAAACACTGGCAGCAACAACAATAGTGCATACTTGCAGAGCATGTAGAGTAATCCATATGATCTGAAGTGTTGTAATTGAGTAATAATGACAGCTTAGACTGGAAGGCATTAAAAACACAAAACAAAACGAAAAACACTGCATCAGAGGGTTCAAAAAGTAAATCAGCATAGAGTTTTAGCCTTGTAACATACTGATACATAGAAACTCGACTTTCAAAAATGTTTTTGTTTAACTACTTACAGAAACATTTTTATAAGAAACTAATAAATGTATGTTAAAGCACTCCACAACGATTTCATAGACAGTTATTCTGGTGTCACTGCCTCTGACAGTGTCATGCCATGTGGTTTCTCAATTTCATAAGTGACACTACTACTTGTTGCTGTTAGGTGCTGGCAAGTCAGCTCTGACTCATGGAGACCCCTGTGAGCAACAGAATGAAACACTGCCTGGTCTTGTGTCAGGTCCACAATCGTTTTTTTCTTTAATGCCATTGTTGCAGCCACTGTGTCGATCTGTCTCTTTGAGGTTCTTCCTCCTTTTCTCTGACCCTCCACTGTACCATATGTGATGTCCTTCTTCAGGGACTGATCCCTCCTGACAGCATGTCCAAAGTATATAGGATGCAGTCTTGCCATGTTTGCTTCCAAGGAGCACGCAGGTTGTACTTCTTCCAGAGCAAAACTGTTTGTTCTTTTGGCATTCCATGGTGCATTCGGCATTCTTCTCCAACACCACAATTCAAAGGCATCAATTCTTCTTCTGCCTTCTTTGTTCACTGTCCAGCTTTCACATGTATTTGATGCAATTGAAAATACCATTACTTGGGTCAAGAGCGCTTTAGTCTTCAAGGTGACATCCTTACTTTTCAGACACCACTATGTTATCCACAGAGTTCTAGTTTCAAGTACAACAGTGTTATGCTGCTTCAGTGAAATCTCTTATGCTATCATTTACCATACAGGAATGTTAGGCGCTTGATAAAAGAAGCTTTTTTAGTACCGGTCTAATGCTTGGAAACACAGCGCCTTGCTGGCCACTGGGAAGCATGGAAAAGTTTGGTATATATTAGCCATCATCTTCTCTCTCCTCTTTTGTCCATGGAGAATGGGTACTGAAATCTGACCACACACTTGGTTCTTAAAAGTTGCTAGCAATTTAGATCAAATCAACTTATCATAAGAGCAAGGATTTTAAGCACATTGGACGTTGTATTGATACCTCCTACTGAATGGTAAAGAGGCAAAGAAATTGCCTTGGCGTTTGTGACTAGGGGACTACTACTGTCTGTGGAGGAGCTTCTACAGAATGCAGTTGGACTGAAGGAGCCTAAGTGTACAGTCAGGGAAGAAGTGCTGTTGTTTATAGAAAGCACTGTACTTAAAGAAGCCATTTTCCAAAAATTCAAATTAGAACACTGTATCTTCCTCTCTGTTGAGTAACAGTGTATTAAATATTCATGCGCCTAAAATTCATGTTGCAGTATCATTTTTTATTATTTTAAAGGGAAATTAAAGTATCTGTGCTTTGCTCCTGTTGATTGGTTTTAGCTTGTTACATTAATTTGTATTCTGTGTTTAGTTATATAAATAACAACAGTTAAATTGTCCTGATGACTCCTAGCACTGTTATTCTTTTTCCTAAAAACTCTATATTCTTTGTCTAATTAGAATCATGAGCAGAAGGTTTTTCTTTTTTTCAATATAGATCTCATTTGCATACAAAATAATGGAGGGATTTTCAGTATATAGTATGAAGAGTTATGATAAATAATAAACCTGTGTGACAAACACTCATGTGAAGACAGAACATTTTCATCATCCTAGAAAATTTCCACCTGCCTTTCTGAATTTCCACTCCATGGCCTCCCGTGAGGTCACTACAATTTCTATTTTTATCACCCTTAATTAGTTATGCTTGTCCTATGAGTTATATAAATGGAAAAGGGTAGTATGTATTCTTTGTGTCTGTTTTCTTTTGCTCCTTATGTTTGTGAGCCTCATCCGTATAGTTGTGTGCATTCACAGGAAACCCTGGTGGCATAGTGGTTAAATGTTATGTCTGCTAATTAAAAAGTTGGCAGCTGAAATCCTCCAGATGTTCCATGAAAACTCTGTGAGTCAGTCACGTAGGGTTGCTATGAATCAGTGTTGACTCAGTGGCACTGGGTTTGGTTTGGGAGTTTATTATATTAATAGCTCATTCATTTTATAGCTTAATAGTGTTCCATTTTGTGAAGATATCACAGTTTATTTATGCATTTTATTTTTGATAGACACTTGGGTTTTGGGGGGTTTGGTGCTATTATGAATACAGATGCTATGAACATTATGACACAAATCTGTGTGGGTGATATTTTTGTTTAGTTTGGTGTCTAGACCTAGGAGCCTTGGTGTCACTGTGGCTAAGCATTTATCCTGACACTGCAAGTTCTGCAGGTAGAATCTGCCACCCACTTCTTGGAAACCCTATTGTGCAATTCTGCTCTGTCGCATAGTGTCTCTGTGAGTTAGAACTGACTCGATGGCAATGGGTTTACTTAGACCTAGGACTGGAATTGATGAGTCAGAGAGTAGATGTAACTTTAGGAGAAATTGCCAAGCAGCATTACAAAGTAATTGTACTATTTTTCACTCCCACCACCAGTATGTGAGAGTCCCAGTTGCTATGACTAATGGAGATGTTGAATAATTTTTTAAAGATTCAAATTTAGATTTCAAACACAAACAAAAAAGCAGAAAGTAGCTCAGTAGTTTGGGAAAATGAAGTGAGAAAATCTAGTTATTGATTTTGAGAGGTGAATCACTTTCTTTTGGAAACGCTGGCAGCATGGTAGCTAAGTGTTACATCTGCTAAGCAAAAGGTCAGCAGTTTAGATGTGTCAGGCACTCCTTGAAAACTCTATGGACAAGTTCCACTCTGACGTATATAGTTACTGCAAGTTAGAATCGCCTCAATGGCAGTGACTTCTGGCTCCTTTTAACCATTTTGATAGGGAAATTATTATTTTTGAAATGTGAAAAAATGTAGAACAAAAAAACATTTGGAAATTACAGTCTATGAAGGATATTATTAAAACAACAACAACAAAACAAAACAACAATGACATGTGACCAAGCGAGTAGTCTGAAATCTAAAAATAAGTCAATAAATAGTATGCTTTTTCGTGGAAACACATAGAAAATCTCTTGAAGTGAATTTTGCACATTAACTATTTATTCCAATATTTGTGAATATATTTCACAGGTATGGAAAATTTGAAGGACATTGAGAAGGGAGAAAATAGAAGTCCAAACAGAGTAAGAATTTAAGCCTTAATGAAACTCTGGTAGCATAATAGTTAAGTGTTATGGCTACTAACTAAAAGGTTGGCAGTTCAAATCCACCAGGTGCTCCTTGGAAAGTCTATGGGGCAGTTCTACTCTGTCCTATGGGGTTACTCTGAGTCAGAATCAACTTGAGAACACTGGATTTGGTTTTGATTTGGTTTGATGCCTTAATGATCTCTATGCAGGCCCCACAGGGTGAGATAGTCAATTAACCAATCAAATCTTCTAGCTACCTGTGCAGTGTGTTCTACTCATACATTCAGAAAAGCTAGTAAAAATATTTATTGTTCTCTTACTATGTTCTTTAGAAAAAGACATAGCCTAGCTCTTGGTTTGATGTTACTAGATACTAGACATCTATTGTTGCTCTGTTCGTTGAGTTACTAAAACTTGCCTGTTTTCGTGTTTAAATAATTGGGATGATGTGATTTAATGCAATGACATGCTTTGGAAGTGCTTCATAATTGAGGAAAGATGTAATGAGATAGGTTGCAATTCTTAAAATACCCCAAGTATTTAACTGTTCTATAGCTTACTTACTCATTTCTAGATGTTTTTCTTTTTTGGCCAAAGTGCAGGATTAAAAAATAATCATATATGACCTCACAGTTTATAACGAAAATAGACCTTAAGTGAATACTTTAATTACTGAGTATTGAAAAGTAAAGGTTAAAATATTACATCTCTTTTTCACTTGATCCTGCAATATTAGACACTGATTAAGGTGTTAAAACAAGACAAAGGGGAAACTGAAAATAAATACATATATGGCAAGTGACAGAGACTTTACAGCTGCAGGAAACTGCACGAGAAGGGCAGTCGTAAGCTGAGTTGATCAAGTAGAAGGAATGAGCAAAATTAAGAAGCAATAGGGATGATGGAGACAAAGTATGTTAAACTAATTGAGACACTCACAGGAGAGACAAAGAAGTTCATTGGGTTTGGCCAACGGTGTCAAGATAAAGGGAAAGAGTGGAAACTCTATATAGCCCCTAAGTGGGTCTATCAGAGATGTGTAGGCAAAGGAAATCCATCAATCAGGTAGGGCAAGCACGAGCCAGGGCTGAGAAGTGACCACTAGGGTGCCGTGCTCTTTTAATTGGATTTGAAAACCCTCATGGGAACACAGCACAGGTAGGGTAGTTGCAAAGTCATTGTCTAAAACTGGAGAATTAAAAATAAATGGATGGAAGGAGGAGAAGATTTAAGACTGATTACTGCTACATAAGCATTTTATCACAGGGAGGAGGAAAGAAAGACCAGATAGGTCTTTGGCGGTGACAGAGATAAAGGGGCAAAAATTTGAAACACGAGAGTTTAACCCCAAAGCTTATTTCTTGCCTTGTGCAGTCAGGCACCACAATTTTGAGGAAGCAGCACTACATTTATGAGCATCATTTTTGAAGAGTCCACATTTGAAAAAATAAAATAAACTGAAGCACACATTGGGAAGAAGAAATTTAAATAGTAATAGCATGAAATCCATTTAATTTCATGAATGTCTCTTCACAGAAAAGTTCATGGCCTGGGACTGAAGAAAGAAGTTGAGGCAGTGATGTGACTGAGTCCATATAAAATATGTTCTCCTCATGGCTCTTTCCCACTCTAGCATTCAGCAAATCTTATCTCTACAAAACCAAATGTCACTAAGCTTTATCAGGACAACTAATGTAACACTATGAAGAAAAGCATATGATCTGGGGTCAGTGTGTGCACAGCAGGAATTGATTAGGCCCCTGGGGAATGCTAGTAGTTTGTATTCCTTTCTTCATAGCACTTGGGAAGAGACTGAGATCCACTGGATGGACAATGCTGATTGGGGCACATTTCCTTGTTTGTGACATGGACCCTCTCATGGGTTGTAAATAAAAATATACTGGGCAGTCAATGCTCCCCCATTATTCCACACTCAGAATATAAAGGTTAGGAAGTTGACTCTATCTGAGAAAAATAGTTTAGTTAATATTTACCTGTAGACAATACTCAGAAACTCAGTTTCCAAGACTTTTCAAGTGACCTCTTTGCTCATAATTACATGAGGAACAGAGAAAGGATTTTCAAGAGCAACAAATATTGTCAAGACATCTAGTGATTGATCCCAAACAGGGATAGTATTATGGCAAGGCATTCTTTGTATTACTTGTGGAAGGAGCTGTCACTATATTAGAGGGAGCTCTGTCGGAAGCCATCTGAGATTCAGCCCCTTTCTGTGTGCTGGAATGTTTGAAACACTCATATATCAATTGGAATGACAGATCTGAACACATGGACAATTCTTTCTGCAGAATGAAAGAAGAGAGGAGAGAACTGCGTTTGGAGGTAATGTTACAGCCTCTGGGCTTGGGGCGGGTGTGGAAAGTGATAGTGGGAGTAGGTGATGAAGTACTAAGTGCACTATTTTGACTCCTTGAAACTTTCCGCTTTGAGGTGCACTGGGAGGCTCATCTGGGCTGGGAGCATTCGCGGTAGCTGTAACATACCAGCAGCATACCAGCAGGAAGGTGCCAGTGCCCAGTAACTAGAACGAATGCTTGGCAACTGCAGCATCCAGAAGGAAAGGGCTGATTCTGGAAAGCATTTAAGATGCCCTTGAGTTCTTAAGAAATATGTGGGATGGAGGGAACTAGAGTCAAGGTGAGGTTCTATAGTAAAGTATTGGAGGTTCACCAAAGCAACAGTCAACTAAAAATAAACCATTTCTCGTAGTGGGCCATGGCTACACTAACGGCATATTTTCAAAATAGAAACATGATAATTTTGTATAGCTTGTAAAATTCATAGAACACTTATATAAAAGAGGCAGATTACTGGATTTTAGACACAAATAATAATAACTCTGTGCAAGTCATTTCTGTTTTCTGGATATCATTTTTCTTGTCTATCAACAAAGCAGTTGGAACTAATAGATTATAAAATTGACTTCATCTTTATATTCACTCAGTGTTTTACACAGTGAACGGTGTCCTCCAAAAGGGTATGTTGATGCCCTGACTCCCAGTTCCTGAGAATAGAACCACATTTGAAAATGTTGTTGTGTTGTTCGACAGATGTCATCAAGTTGATTTTCATCTCATGAACAAGTCAATCTGGAGAAGTAGAACTGCCACACAGCATTTTTAGTTTGTTATCTTTACCAAAGCAGATCACCTGGTTTGCACTGCTTTGCTGCCTTCTAGGTGGATTTGAACTGCCAGTTTTTCAGGTAGCAGACCAAAGTTCAATTATTCTACTACTAGGGCTTCTTTGTTTGAAAAATCCCCTGTGAAGATGTCTTTAGTTAACAGGAAGTCATACCAGATTGGAATGGATGCTAAGGCAATCTGAGCTCTGTCCTTTCAAAAGACAAGAACACAGAGAAACAGACCAAGGAAAGGAAATGATATGAAGACATATCTACAAGTCATGGAAAACGTAGGGCTTCCAGAAACAAGAAAGTATCTTTCTCTAGAGACTTCAGAGACAACACGACCCTGGCAACATACTGACTTGAAATTCTAGCTTCCAGAGCTGTGTGATAATCAATCTCTGTTCTTATAAGTCACCTGTACTTTGTTATAGCAGCCCTAGTAACCTAATACACTTAGATTTTATTCTCTCCCAATTTAGTATATCTCTGGAAAAACCAGGCCAGCTATAATTGTTCCCACAGTACTCATGTCATGTATCACGTTAACATATATTCACCTACATGAAAATCTTCTAAAATGTGCTTGAATCAGCCACCCTCTGCTGGCCACTTTTCCTCTAGGTACCAAGTCATTGCATCACTTTAGATTCCATTTGATGCTATCGCTGACACTTCTGTCGTGGCAGACATCATGCTCCCTTTACTCAGCAGTTTCTGCATTCACTTTGGGGATAGTCTGGGTGCTTCGCCAGTTGCTACTTGTATGCTACCATCCTGGCACCTGAAGAGCATGGAGCCAGCTGTTACTCCCATAACTGAAGGCATGAGCTGAATTATTGTGGATCAGGGATCTGCAAAACGTAAGATGAGGTTTCATTTCACATAGATATTTACATTAAACATTCAGAAAAAATATTTCCATTGAAGTCTAGATAGATCAGGCAATAGCAATTTACTGAGGATATTGTCTGTCCTTGTAAGGACCATTCCCTCTCAGCTGCAGAGACGGGACCAGAGCATGCTGTATCACTCAGTTTTGTCAAAAGAGATGTTCTGTCACTGATTAAAGAGCTGCGTGTCCTCTTGAGTCACAAAAGCATTTCATCGGATAACCTTGTTTCTGTCTTAATGGATCCAGGCAACGTAATGAGAGCTACCAAGGTGGACGTGGAGAAACCCTTTGAGAGACAGAACATGTCACTTCTCACTGACTCAGTATTGGCAGTCCCTCCCGGGCCGACCTAGCCCTTATGGAAGAGCTGAAGAGACATTTAAAATGTGCCTACGTTCTTCCTTCTTTCCTTTAGAAAAGAAACAAAAAAGGCAGAACAATACCCAAAAGAAGTATTTGTTTTTCTTTGTTAAAAGCACCGAATACCACTCACAGGTATCTCTGTGCCGAGACTGGTAAGGTCAGGGAGAAACGTCGCACAGCCTTAAATGGATAGTACATGTTTTCAAATTTTAGGTCTATCACTGAATTTTCCAAACCTCGTAAAACTTTTGGGAGATGATAGATCCAAAATATGTTGTTTGACTTCTTTTCATGGTAGATGAGACATCCGAGGCTCCGGGAGGTTACGTGATAATCTGCCCAATTAATGAACGGCTGAGGTAGGACCACAGGTGTGCTTCTCTAGCTCCTCAGTTACTACTCTTTATTTCTTTTCTCTTAGTCACTCTTGTATTTTCTATCTCTTTTATTACATTTTCTGTCTTTCCTTCTCCCTCCATCCTTCTCTCTATCTATTTTTGTATGTATACATGTATACATAAAACCTGCTGACACCAAGTCATTTGTGACTCAGAGCAATCGTATACGACAGGGTAGAACTGCCCAATCACCCACAGGGTTTCCAAGGAGCAGCTGGTGGATTCAAACTGCAAGTTTTGGGTGGTAGCTATAGCTCCCTTAACCACTGTGCGACCAGGGCCATATATGTGTCAATGACAATTTAATATCTGTCGTAACCAAGCTCTGTGGCATGCCAGACAAAAAATTTTCCTATGTGGAGAGATTCAGGAAAAGGGGCAGTGGGTTACCGAGGGTATAATTTTATTCTATGTGTCTTGCAAATTTGAAGAAGCAACTAATTTATAAACTATATGGTAAGCACATTTAACTGTTCTAGAATTTTTCTCATGCTTCATGAAAACAGAGATCATAACTGGGAAACCAACTGTAAAATTAAAAGAACTAGATGTTGCCAATAAAGACCATCATTTCAGGAAAATAAATTTGTTTCTGGGAAGCTGTTCTTGAATGCGTGCTTGAGGTGCCCACAAGAAAACTAATTCAACCGAGAAACAAATTGATCTTGCTTCAGTGGTTTATATGAACAGAGTAAAACACACACCAACAGGTTATATCACTTAATAACTCCTTGTTTCCTATAATGAATCAATGGCAAGATCACCTTGAATTATTATATTTTGAAATTGTATGTACAGAGAAGCCTAGGACAAAATCTCATGCCCTAAATTATTGGTTTCATTAAAAACATCATCAGAGCTAACAGAAGAGAGGCAATCACTGTCATTGTGGTATTCATCATAATTAGAAACTGTTTCTTTGGTGGCTTTGTGTGTGTGTGTGTGTCTGTGTCTGTGTGTGCAGCATTACCATGGAGTTAAAATAAAAATGTGTGGTGTCTGGAAATATGTACTCTGTGAAAGCGATATACTGGATGGTACAGTAGAAAAGATGGGACACAGTGGCCCCCAACCTTGAATTCCTCCAGATTCAGTTTCAAAAGTTATACCCAAACTTTTAAATTGATGTTATCATTATCATGTAGTCAGCTCCAACTCATGGCACTCGTATAATAGAATAAAATCTTGCTCACTACTGTGCCATTGTCAAAGTAAACTAGTATGTTTTACTCCCTTATTACAGATATTCTATCACTCCATCTCACTGAAAGCTTCTTTTTATCATTGCCCTTCCACTTTACCAAACATACTGTCCTTTTCTAGCAAGTGGTCTTCCCTCCTGATGTGTTGAAAGTAAACAGATCAGTCTTGCCATCCTAACTTCTAAGGAACATTCCTATTGTAAGTCTTTTAAGACTGATTTATTCATATCTTTGGCAACACAAGGTGTGTTCTTTATCCTTGGCCAACACTGCAGTTCATATTCATCAGTTCTTAAAATTATACTGTAGTTTTTAGGCGCCACTGAGTTGGTGCTAACTAACACCAACCTTATGCACAGCAGAATAAAAGACTGCCTGACCCTTTGTCATTCTCACAATCCTTGCTATGTTTGAGTTCATTGTTGCAGCAACTGTGGCAACCCATCTCAGTGAGGGTCTTCCTCTTTTTTGTTCTCTCTCTGACTTACCAAGCATAATGTCCTTCTCCAGTGACTGATCCCTCCTGATAACATGTCCAACATACGTGAGACTAAGAAGCCATATCCTCTCTTCCAAGGGGCATTCTGACTCTACTTCCTCTGAGACAGATTTGCTCTTCCTTCTGACAGTCCATGGTATGTATATTCAATATTCCTTACCAACACTGTAATTCAAAGACATCACTTCTTCCATCTTCCTTAGTCATTATTCTGGCTTTCACTTCCTTATAAAGAAATTGAAATTATCATGGTTTAGGTCAGGGAAATCTGTCTTCGGAATGACATTTTTGCTTTTTAACATTTTAAGAAAATATTTTGCAGACTGATCCAGTGTAATATACATTTTGATTTCTTGCCTGCCATCACTGTGGGTTGATTGTGATTTCAAGTAAAATGAAATCCTTGAAAACGTCATTGTTTTCACTACTTAACATAATGCCGTTCACTAGTCCAGTTGGGAGAATTTTTGTTTTCCTTATGTTATGTTGAGACATAATCCACAATGAAGCCTGTAGTTTTTGGTCTTTTTCAGTTTAAGTTTTCTTCACTTTCTGCAAGCAAAGTTGTATCATCTGCGTGTGCACCAGACCATTCGGCTTTGAGTTGACTTCAAATCATAACAACCATATAGGACAGAGTAGAGCTGCCCCATGGGATTTCTCAAGGAGCAGCTGGTGGACTGAAACTGCAAATCTTTCGATTAGCAGCCATATCTCTTAACCCCTGTACCACTAGGATGGCAGATTGGTAATGAGAGTCTTCCTCAAAATCTCGTGCCGTGTTCTTCCTCTTATAGTTCAGCTTCTTTGATTATTTTCTCAGCATAGAGACTGAAAATAAGTATGGTGAAAGGAAATAAGTCTGACACATACCTTTCATGATTTCAAACCACACAGTGTACACTCTTCTGTTCCAACAACTGCCTCTGAATCAATGTACAGGTTCTGCATGAACACAATCCCCGTTCTTCTCAATGTTATCCATAATTTGTTGCAATTCATGCAGTCAGGTGACTTTGCATAGTCAATAAAATCAATAAAATATACACAACATCTCTGTGGTATTCTCTGCTTTTAGACAATATCCATATGATACCAGATATTCCCAAATTGCACATCCTTCTCTAAAACCAGCTTGAATTTCCACCACTTCCATGTCAACATACTGCTATAGCTGCTTTTATGTGATCTTCAGCATAGTTTTACTTGTGCATGAGATATTAATAGTATTGTTAAAAGTTTCTACATTCTGTTAGATCACCTTTCTTCAGGATGGACTGGACTATAAGATGTAACATGATGCTGGCGAAGAGTGTGCTTCTTAGTTTAAATATATAACTGAGTCTGTCTGAGCTGCTCCTATACAGAGGCAAAATAAGAGGCTGGAGAGGGGTAGTGGACAGGACTGGTTGAGTGAATATGGGAAGCACAGGGTGGAAAGGTGGAGTGTGGTGTCACAGGTGGGCAGAGTAGGTAGAGTTGCATAGCAGTGTGGGTATGAGATTTTGTATGGCAAACTGACTGGATTGTAAACTTTGACTTAAAGCATATTAAAATAAAATGATGTTTCCTTTTTATGGACATTACAAATTTGTAATTTTCATTCTCCCAATTTTTAAAACTAAATTTCAGTGAACGTCTATCACATAATTTAGGTATGTTATAAAATATCCTTTAAAGCATGAACATATTTCTGCCAAGGAGTTGTCTCAAGTTCTATACTTCTCCTGGATTTTGCACATTTTTGTTCAGTGTTCCACAGCTAATATCCTTTTGAGATAGCTGAATGGAAAAAATTCACTCTCCTGAGAAAAGGGTATCATAAATTGTACTGTGTCCCCCAAAATATCTGTCAACTTGGGTAGACCTTGATTTCTAGTATTGTGGAGTTGTCCACTATTTTGTTAACTGGTATAATTTTTTTATATGTTTTACATCTCAACTCTATGATGTTAATGAGACAGAATTATGGCTATTATGTTAAGGAAGGAGGACTCAATCTGCAAGAACAGTTTGTGTCTTAAGCCAATCTCTTTTGAGACATAAAAGAGAAGTGAGCAGAGAGACAGAGAGATCTGGTACTCCTAAAAGGCAGCACTAGGAGCAGAGCACATCTTTTGATCTCAGTGCTCCTGTGCCTAGAAGCTCCTGAACTAGGGAAAGATTGATGACAGGGACTTTCCTCCAGAGTTGTTGTGGAGACAAAGGATTCCTCTGGAGCTGGCACTCTTCTTAAGGAATTCTACCCTCCTAGACTGTGAGAGAATGCATTTCTCTTTGCTAACACCATCTACTTGTGATATTCATTACACGGTTCTAGTTGCCTAAGACAGAAAGTGGCTTTTCCAAATGGTCAGTGGAGTACAGAAGAGGACTTAGAACATTCCTTTACAGCTTAATATATATATCATAATAAGTGGGAAATATGTGTACAATGCTAGCAAATAAATGCATTTTAAACATCATCATTCCTTACTTCACTATGTGGAAATAACAATGATTTGGGATGTTTATATTTGAAAGTTCTAAAAGGTTTAATGAGTAAACCAATAACGAATATTCAACCTAAGGGGGTTATTTAAGTATCAGGAATGACAAGTCATAAGCTCTCTAGAACCAATCTTCTTATAACTCAAAAAACTAATTGCAATCCTTGAATGCTTATTAAAGTAAATTTCTAAACTAAAATTACATGAATTGTTTTTGTTCTGTTGCTATTTAGACTATTCATAGTCTCTTTTCTTCCAGGAAACATATATTTTAATTCAGATTTTATGCACATTTGAAGTAGAATTTTATTTCAGCTTGATAAAAATCAAAAAAAAAAAAGAAGAAAAGAAAAGAAACACACTGCTATCGAGTCAATTTCTACTCATAGTGACTCTATAGAACAGATTAGAATTGCCCCACAGAATTTCCAAAGAGCACCTGGCAGCTTTGAGCTGCTGACCTTTTGGTTAGCAGATGTAGCACTTAACCACTACGCCACCAGGGTTTCCTCAGCTTGATACAATTTCTTTACATGTATAACTGCATTTTCTAATTGTTTTATACAAACCTCACTAAAAGTTCCCATTTTAAGGGAACTCTTTATCGTAACTCTATGCATAAATTGGGAATTCCAGGATACTTAACTGTGCTCTTAAGGAATCTGTGTATGGATCAAGAGGCAGTCGTGCAAACAGAAAAATGATTTAAAGTCAGAAAGGGTGTGTGCTAAGGTTTTATTCTTTCACCATTTTTTTTTAATGCCAAGTAAATAAGCTGAAAAGGTAGATTATACTAAGAATGGGGCATCAGAATTGGAGGATGACTCATTAACAACCTGTGTTATGCAGATGATACCATGTTACTTGTAGAAGATGTGAAAATTTTACTGGTGAAGATCAAAGGCCAAAGCCTTGGGTCCACAATCAATACCCATGGAAGCTGTCGTCAAGAAATCAAAAGAAGTTTTGCATTGGGAAAATCTGCTGCAAAGAATCTCTTTAAAGTACTGAAGAGTAAAGATGTCGCCTTGAAGACTAAAGTGTGCCTGATCCCAGCCATGGTATTTTCAATTGCATCACATGCATGCAAAAGCTGGATAATGAACAAAGAAGATACAAGAAGAATTGATGCCTTTGAATTGCAGTGTTGGAAAAGAATGTTGAATGTGCCACAGATGGCTAAAAGAACAAACAGATCTGCTCTAGAAAAAGTGCAACTGTAGGGCTCCTTGGAAACAAAGATGGCAAGACTGTGTCTTTCATACTTTGGACATATTGTCAAGAGGGATCAGTTCACAGAGAAGGACATCATGCTTGGTAGAGTGTACGGTCAGAGGCAAAGAGGAAGACCTTTGACAACATGGGTTGATGCAGTGGCCCCAACAATGGGCTTAAGCATAAAAACAATTGTGGACATAGCACAAGACTGGACAGTGTTTCATTCTGTTGTGCATGGGGTCTCTATGACTTGGAACTAACTCAACAGCACCTGACAACAACACAACAACAATAAGAGTTGTTCCTTTTAGATCATATTTTTCAAGATAATGAGTCTGGTATAGGATGAAAATTATAGAAACAGAAGAAATTCTAAATATTATTTGCCAAATAGTTATTTACTGTTTACTATCAAGCGATTTGTGTCTTCTCTGCCCCTTAGAGACCACTTTTTAAAAAAATAGTTTTCATATTCATAATTATTTGAAAGAATTATCTTCATACCTTATTAATATTTATAGTCTCATATCATCATTTACAATTAATATTAACATATTATGAAATTATATTATGTAATACTCTTATTGGTCTATGTAGTTTCACTGTGGTATTTGTTCACTTTTTGTAAGCTTGGTGAAATCCTGAAAATAGCTAACAACTGGTCTCTAACTACATTTATAGATTCTGAATGAGAGACTATTGATCTGCTCCAAATTAATTTGAAGAGGAAAAAACTCAGGATGAAAAGAGCTGGGAAAACACCTAATTTAAGAGCTACAGTGCTAACCAAAAGGTTGGCAGTTTAAATCCACTAGGTGTTTATTAAAAGCCTTGGGGGGCAGATCTATTCCATCCTGTAGGGTTTCCATGAGTCAAAATCGACTCCCTGGCAATGTGTTGCTGGTTTTTACTCATCACTTAACAAGTATCTTGCTATCTGATAGTTTTCATTTACCACAATGGTAAAATATCTATTATCTGACTATTTTGTACATTAACAAGGACCTCAGGTGGTATGTGTTACCAGTGAAATGAGAACATGTAGAGGTGAGACATGGAGGTCTTCTGGGAGGCCTGGAGCATGGTCAGGTGATGGTGGGCCTCTGCTGTTTCAGAGGCAGAGGCAACATCAAACTGCCATGACCACCTTAACGCTTTTGAGCTCCAAGTTCATCTAAAATGATAGAGAAGGCATCAGTACCCAAAACAGGGTGCTGCCCTGACTCTTACATAACATCAATTTTCACATAATGACCTGACTGTGAGAACCTAACCATGTTGATAAGTGAGGAGCATGTATAATGTATTTTGTGACCAAAACTGTTACCACTAACAAGTGTGTAGAAAGTCTCTTACTTTTCTAAGACTACTCAAGGTGTCTCTCTGTCCAAGATAACTAAAGTACTTGCATATAGTTGCTAGTTGCTGTCAACTTAATTCTGACTCATGGTGACCACATGTGTTACAGAATAGAACTGCAATATATGGGTTTGTTTGCTGTAATCTTAATGGAAATTGAGCATCAAGTCGTTTATTCCACAGTATTATTGAATTATTTTGAATCTGTAAATTTTTGGTTAAATATAGAGTGCAAAACAGTTGTACCATCTATGGCCCTTACATACTGAATATCATGGCTTATAGTTTCACTCAGCTAACCAAGATAAGAACTTAGAAGTTCCTATCTGTTCACTGTGTGAGTCTAGAAGCAACGATACCCAAGTAATTTTAGTTTTAAAATGCAGTTTTCCTATAAAAAGACCCAGGGCTCTTTGGAGAAATGTCTGAATCTAGGACTGGAACAGAGATAAATATAGAACATAACACGATGAAAAGAGAGAGAAAAAGAGAATGGAGGATGTATGAAGCATATGTGAGCCAACCTGAAAGAGATCCCGATGGCCAAGTTCAAATAATTTGATCAGTAAAATATAATACTGGATGATAACTCAATTTGCAAAATAAATAGCCTTGAATTTGTGTTGAAAACATAAATAAACGAGGAGGCAGGGCCAAGATGCTGCACTAGACACACATCACCTCAATTCTCTCCAAGAACTAAGGCCTGGAATGATAACTGAACAGAGCAAAGTGGACATCTGTGGACATCTGAGGTATTCGGTCCATTTCTATGCTGTGAAATAGTGTCAGTAGTGTTGGAATTAACTCTTCTCTAGAAGTTGGAGACTTCAACATTCCACTTTCAGTAATGGACAGATCATCCAGAAAAAAGTTCAGTAAAAATACAGAAGATTTACTGCAACAATTAACCAAATATAACTTATTAACATATACAGAACTTTTTTCCATCAATAGATAAGTACACCTTATGCTCCAATGGATATGGACCATTTTCCAGAGTAGGACATATGTTAGGACATAAAGCAAATCTCAAAAAAATCCAAGTCATTGAATTATTGCAAAGCACTTTCTCAGACCATAAAGCCTTAAAAGATGAAATTGATAGCAGACAAAACACAGGTGGAAATTTGAACTCATAGTAACTGAACAACCTTGCTCACCTATTTTGTCAATCAATGCCGAAAAGTCATGTAACAAAGTCCAGCACACATTCATGCTAAAAACTCTCAGTAAATAGGAATAGAGGGGAAATTCCTTAGTGTAATAAGGGGCATCTATGCAAAACCAACCACCTGCATCAACCTGAATGGAGAGAGACTGATAGAATTCACCCCGAGAATAAGAACTAGACAAAGGTGCCCACTCACACCACTTCTTTTCAACACTGTACTAGAGGTTCTGGCCAGAGCAATTAGACAAGACAAAGAAATAAAAGACAACCACATCAGCAAAGAAGTAAAAATCTTCCTATTTGCCAATGATATGATTGCATATGTAGAGAATCCTAAGGAATTCACAAGTGCACTGCTGGAACTAATAGAAGAGTTCAACACTGTATCAGGATACAAGACAAACATAAGCAAATAAGTAGGATTCCTTTACACCAAGAAAAAGATCATCAGAGAAGAAATTGCCAAATCAGTGACTTACTATAGCCTCCATGAAGATAAAATACCTAGGAATGACTCTAACCGAGAAATAAGAAATTTATATAGAGGGAACTACAAAACATTACTTCAAGAAGGCAAAAGAGTTACCTAAATGGAGAAACATACCATGCTCGTGGATAGGAAGACTTAACATTGTGAAAACGTCCATTTTACTGAAAGAGTTCTGCATGTGTAATGCAATCCCAATACGAATTCCAGTGACAGTTTTTAGTGAGATGGAGAAACAGATCACCAACTTTGTTTGGAAAGGGAAGAAACCTCAGATAAGTAAAGCACTACTAAAGAGAAAAAACACAGCGGGAGGCCTCACACTACCCAACCTTAGAATCTATTACACCTCCACAGTAGTCAAAACAGCCTTTTACTGGTACAAAAAGAGACATACAAACCAATGGATCAAAGCTGAGACCCCCAAAGATGGCACCATCCTCTTATAAACAGTTGGTATTTGACAAAGTCCTTAAGATTGTAAACTGGGGTAAAAACAGTCTATTTAACAAATTGTGCTGACAAAACTGGGAATGCATCTGCAAAAAATTGAAACTAGACCCATATCTCATACTTTATACAAACTAACTCAAAATGGATCAACAGAAAATAGGGTCAACAATAGAAGTTTTAATGCACAACTTAGACTTCAAAATCTGACAAACAATGTATGAACAAGAGAAGAGAAAATAGATAAATGGAAGCTACTAAAAATCAAACACTTTTTCTCATCCAAAGACTTTATCAAAAGAATTGAAAGACCACCTACAGAACAGGAAAAAATATTTGGGAACTACATGTTGGACAGATTTCTGATCTCCATAATCTAAGACTTACTGCAGAATATCAACAAGAAAAAGGTAAATCACTCAGTTGAACAATGAGCAAAGGGGATGTTCAGAGACCTTACCAAAGAGGACATCCAGGCAGCCAAAAGACACACGAGGAAATGCTCACAATCATTAGCTAT
The DNA here is from genome assembly GCA_028571685.1 of Heterohyrax brucei. Lineage (NCBI taxonomy): Eukaryota > Metazoa > Chordata > Mammalia > Hyracoidea > Procaviidae > Heterohyrax > Heterohyrax brucei. The sequence goes on from CM053152.1 coordinate 48,802,732, forward strand.
AAGAGAAACCCAAATCAAAATTACAATGACATACTATCTTATGCCAATAAGTTTGGCCGTAATCCAAAAAACACAAAATAACAAATGCTGGACAGGCTGTGGAGAGATGGGAACTCTCCTACACTGCCAGTGGGATTGCAAAACAGTACAACCACTTTGGAAAACAATTTGATGTTTCCTTAAAAAGCTGGATACACATACAACATTTGATTCAGTAACTCCACTGCTCAGAATATATCTTACAGAAGCAAACACTGTCACACGAACAAATAGATGAACACAAATGTTTATTGTGGCACAGTCCACAGTGCAGCAAAATCATAGAATAAACCAAGATGCCCATCAACAGATGAATGGATAAACAAAATATGATACATATAGTCAATCGAACACTATACAGTGATAATGAACAATGAAAATTTTAGGAAGTATCTCATAACCTGGTTTCAATTGGAAGACATTATGCTGAGTGAAATCAGTCAGCATCAAAAGGATAAATGTTGTATGAGACTGCTTCTATAAGGACTTAAAAATAACTTATGTACAGAAGAAAAGACTCTTTAATGAATATAGTAGTGGGCAGTGAGGGAGAGTGTTAATAGAAATTTGGTTACATGAGTAGTGACAGCACACAATACAAAGTAGATCAACTTAACTGGACTTCATCATAAACTGAAAACTTCTAATCTCAATACTGCAAAGATAGAGAAGCAGGGATGGGATCTGGGGACCATGCTCTCAGGGGACACTGAGGCCAATTGATGTAACTACCCTGTTGGTAAGACTATCTTCTGCAGCCTATATTGGTGAGTGACATCTGAGATCATAAAAGCTAGCAAGCTGCCTTCTGAGGTACACCATATGACCCCAACTCGTTCAGAACAGATGCTGACCAGGAGCAACAAAGACACAAGGAAAAAAAGCCCAGGAGATGGAAGAACCCTATGAATGGGAGACTGTATCAACATGTGAGTGGAAGAATCAGATGGTGTCTGGTCACCACCAAAGACAGCCATGATAGGGCACACAATGCTGAGTCTCCTTGGCAACACAAGAAAAAAAGAGGCGCAGTTCAGAAACTCTACTAGAAGACCACAGTTGATGGTCTGATGGCCTGGGAGATCTCCTGGAAGCATGCCTCCTAGACCTGCTGCTGCTCCTGTCCTGAAAACATTACTGAGGTCAACTCTTCAGACAAAAATTGACAGAACTCTGGGACACAATGTGATCATATTGTGTGTATACTTTATGGTTCTGTGCATTTATAGGATGCTGACTTATTGGTCTCTTTTTAGACGGGAGAGGAGATGGTGGAGAGTATAGGACACGAGATTAAGAGGATACAACAAATATAGAATGAAAAGGAGACACAGGGTCTCATGGGACAAGGATAACAAAAGGAGCTACAGATAGGAGGGCATGCATATTTAATTTGGATTATATACTTCCATTTAATCCCAATAAATACATAAATAAATAAATGATCAAATACATACGTAAATGAACACTGAGTTAAAATGTAGTTTTAATTTTCTAAAAATAGTTTTAAAAAATCCACAAAAGCTTCAACAGAAGATCGTCAAATGTCTGACTTAATAGCTCCTAAGACTTGTGATCATAAAATAAAAATATCTGTAGGAAATTCACTAATAACTAAAATATATACTAAAGTAACACCAAGTACTGAAATTCATCATACAGGTAGTACTACCCTTCTAAGGATTCTGTCTTAAGTTGGTCAAATACCTCATTCTTTTTAGTTTCCAATGTCATTGTTTTTTATTATCTGCATCTTCAAAAATTTGATCTTTGTTTTGGAAGGTTGGAATGAGAATGATGTCATAACAAATTATGCACCACAACATTGTAAGTAGCACGTGTTAAATATTACTAACGATAAGATGCACACAAAAAAGGGTGTTTTTCATTGTGGTTCCTGTTAACTAGAATACATCTTAAATTGGGGACTATCTGTATTTACTCACAGGTATATGCCACAGAATATAGATACACATTACCCAAATGAGATGTACAAAAGCATTAATTAATAGCAATATTTTTATAGACAAAATTTGTATTTTGTCCAAGTGTCAATTAGCCAGAGAATGAATCACAAACTACAGTATAATCATGCAATAGAATACCACTCAACGGTGAAAAGGAATAGCAGATTGGCACATACAATAACAAAGGGAAGCTCATAAATATACTGTCGAGCAAAGAAGATAGATTCAAAACAGTACGTATTGTATTATTACATTTGTTTACACATTTCCAAAACGGATATCAGGAAAACAATTCCCCTAGAAATGCAATAAATACAAGGAAGAGGAGAGGGACTTCTGGCATGCAGATAATATTCTATTCTTTTTGTAGGAGATAACTACATAGGTGTGTATTCACTTTATTAAGATTCATTAAGCAGTTTATTCATGTCTTGTGTGCTATTCTGTAAGTATATCATTCTTCAATAAAATTGATTTTTTGAAAATATAGCAACAATATTCTATTTACACCTATGAAGTTGTCAATTTTAAGAATTGATTGTATCTCACATTTATAAAGTAGAATTTATCTTATACTGCAAATTGATATAACATTTTTGGATAGTGTATCTGCATTAGGGATTTAAAGATGTGAAATAATCTGCATTTTTAGAAAAATATGAATGTGCTCAACTTTTTATTTCTAAGTGTGTTTAGACTATCATTTAAAAACACAGAATTCACGTGGATTATAGCCACCATCACCGTGAGTACAGCACTCAGTTATCTAGTACTGCTATAACAGAAATACTGTAACAGAAATTTCTTTTCTCATCCTTCAGGAGGTTAGAAGTCCAAATTCACCCTGTTGGCTTTAGGAGAAGCTTTCTTTCTCTGCCCACTCTAGTGGTCTTTTCGGTCTTTTTCAAGTCCTTGGAGATTTCCATGTGGCCTGGCATCAACTTTTATGCATCTCCGTTTTTCTTGCTTGCTTGATGAATCTCTTGTAAATCTCAAAAGAGATTGATTCAAGATGCGTCCTACACTAATCCCGACTCATTAACATAAAGACAACTCATTCCCAAACGGGATAATAACCATAGATATAAAGCCTAAAATTCACAACACATGCGTTTTGGGAACATAATTCAATTCATAACATTGCTTTGGCTTGGCATACTACATGAAAACATGGTCACCTCACTGTATTATCCCCAAAGTCTTAAGTCATCTTCAAGTCTAAAATCTCATCTTCTGAATCATCTAAATCAAATGAGTGAGACTTTAGGCATATTTCATCCTGGGGCAAAAATTTTCTTCCCCTGTAAACCTGTGGAATCTAGAGTGCAAATTAACTGTTTCCAAAGTCCAGTGATGGAACAGACACAGGGTAGATACTTCCATTGCAAATGGGAGAAACTGGAGAGAAAGAAAGGAGTAACAGGCACCAAAGAAATTCAAAATCTAGCAAAAATACTTTATACTAGATCTCAAGACTTGAAAATAATTGTCTCTTCCATGAGACCACCTAAGCAATGATCACGCTCTCCAGATTCTGGGGTTTCGACATTGTCTCTGAAATCTAGATGGAAACCCCTCTGTCACGGGCTTCAATTTTGCCTTTCAGGCCCTCTGGTATGGCAACTATGTTCCCTCATGTTGGAACAGCCACATTCTCCTGTTTAGCTTGGTAGTAACTACACATCCTGTGTGCTGAAAGTCCTCTTTATTCTGCCCCTTGGGCATGACAGCTCTAGACCCTCAACTTCAGGTAATGGTCCCTTTGCCTTTACATGATTTTCTAGTGTCTTTAATAAGGACAAATTTATTTTTTCCCTGCCTAGAAGGCTAGAAGTCTGAGTTCAGGAAATCAGCTTTAGTGGAACACTTTCTCTGTTGGCTTTGAGGGAATGTTATTGTCTCATCAGCTTGTTTTCTGGTTTCTTGGTGATCGCAGTGTGGCTTGTCATCAATTTTCCCCCACCCCTGCTTCTCCTGCTTTCTATTTAATCTTTTCTATTTTCCAGGAGACTTTGACTCAAAACATACCCTATACTATTCGTGTCTCACTAACATAACAAAGACAACTCATTTCCAAATGGGATTATAACTATAGACACAGAGGCTAGAATTTAGAACACCTATTTTTTGGTGACAATGTTCAATCCATAACACGCATCATAAAGACTAGTTCTATGCAGAAAATAAGGCCATGGGAGTTATTGTTAAGTGTAAAGGTTAAATTTAACATGGAATAAAATTGTTGGTGGAAAGTGGAAATTAGAAGACCAAGTCTCTACTTAGCAGAGTGCAGTGAAGCTATGTGTTCACTTAGGAGAGCAAGGTTTTAAAGCTTCTTTAAATTTTGTGCTTACCTTAAGACTCTGTGGTCAGGTGCCTCACAAAGAGTTTAAGACCAAGTTTCTTACTGCTTAGTGTGTGCAGTTACCACGTGGTGCACTGCTGCAAATGGAATTTTCTTGGCTTCATCTAGGGTGCTAGGGGTAGACATGTCTAGGGCCTAAAGTCTATGTGTCACCATTTGTAAATTCTTGGAGATTCTTAATGCTAGCAGTCGATTAACAGGACTTAGGGAAACACTGGCCAAGGCTGGGGCAACAATTTTTGTGTTGAAGACTGTGGGAACTACCATAGAGGAACCACCAAAAGTATGAAATTAGGAAAGAAAATCTCTTACTTATTTGAAGGAAACCTTGGTGGCATAGTGGGTTAAGTGCTATGTCTGGTAGCTAGAAGGACAGCAGTTCAAATCCACCAGGTGCTCCTTGGAAACTCTATGGGTCAGTCCTATTCTGACCTGTAGGGTCACTATGAGTCAGACATGACTCGACGGCAGTGAGTCTTTGTTTTTGCTTATTTGAAATAATTTTACAACATATCTAGAACTCAATACATGATAGTTATTACTAATAATTATAAATTAATTTTAATGCTTAATGATTACCTTAACTAATCATAAAAGGAAGCAGTGTTTAGACTGGAAACAGTGAGATGCTGCTTTGAGAAGGAAATACAAGCATCTATGGATAGCTGTTACATGTATTTTAATATGTCATGGATTCAATAAAAGGAATTAAAGTGTGATGGAGGAGAGCTCTTCCAGGAATGAACTAAACAGTGTCACAAAGTGGCCATAGAAAACTATGAAGTCTGCATTGTAAACAAACCCTCAAAGAGCTTATACTGTGGACTGATTTTACTTTCAATTACTCCAGAACTAAGTATTTCTTGAGTGCTGAGTACAGAGAGATCTGGAATCTTAAACCTTTCCTCTGCAATATCATTTTGCAGGAATTGTCTAAGAGAAAGTGACATTGTCAGGGTAATTTGGAAGAACATTTTATTTAGCTACAATTCTGCTGTCATTTTCTATATATTGGGTATTTCTCTCCCCTTTTGATTAATAGAGACATTCTCATAAATAAAGGATCCTGGTCTCTTGAAACTGTCTGTCTTGCTCTCTTATTTCCCCTGTGAAGTCATAATCCCCCATTTGTGACATCATAGTCTTTCCACTGCAATCAACAGTGATGTTTCAAGCTTGGGATTAAACGCTTCTGAAGAGGAAGACTTTACAAGAGCAGAGGGACTCTCAAGGAATAAAGATCCAATTAGCATGCAAATGCCCTTTTTAATTAAAAAAGAAAAAAAGGAAAAAAGCTAGGGATGAGTAGGTAGTCACAAGGATTGGAGTGGTTTTGTTTGAAATAATGATTCTGATCTATCTCTTTACTTCCTTCTTCTGTCCCAGCCTTTCCACCCCCATTGCCCCAGATTCATCAATGTTAACACCAAAGGTGAAGAAAGACTTGTGAACCGCAAAAATCGGCATTGCTCCTTTGGGCGCAGTTCTTCGGTCTATGCATCTGACCATCACTGAGGCAGAAATAGAGAACTCCTACAAGAAACAAGATGATCTCAAATTAGCGTGTCTTGTTTTTTTGTCTCCTTCTTCCATACCACTTTGCACCAACCTGCAAGTCTCTCACTAGCTTCAGCCACATTTTATAAATCATCTTTTTCCTTACTCTTTCTCACTTCAGACCACTACTACACGTTATTTCTTTAACCAGCAACAGCCCTCGCCCTTCCTGTTAGAAATCCTATGGATTCATCTTTGAAATTTTAGCATTAGTGCTACTTGCCTTGAGAGTCCTGAACTGATTAGTAACTTTCATCTATGTTAGGCCCTTAGTATTTTCTTACATCTCACTACTTTGACAGCAAGAGTTCTCGGTGATGCAAACTGTTTAGGTGCTCAGCTGCTAACCCAAAGTTGGAAGTTTGAGTCCACCCAGCCGCACCTTGCAGAATGGCATGGTGATTTACTTCCAAAAGTCATCCAGTAAAAATTGTATGGAGTCTAACTTTACGCTGACACATATGGTGTCACTGTAAGTCAAAATCAACATGATGGCAACTAGTACTTTCTTAGCATTTTTTTTAAAAAAATAATTGTATATTTCTGTGTTTTATGTTTTTCTTTATTATCTGCCATTTCCTAAGTTATATGACTGTAAACACCACACTGGCTCTAATCATCACTGCATTTTGACATGTGGGACAATGCCTCAAAGATGCTTATTTAAATGTATTAAATTCAAAAAGAAACAAAGAATATATGACTGCCATTTGGGGATTCTGTGGAAGAATTCTTGCTTTTTATGGTTGCTTTTATCAGACAACTTCCATGGAATTCCATGATGACCTTGTTAAACAACGTAAGTTTGAAGTAAAATTCAATCAAGGGAAGGGAATCATTCTAATGATTCACCATTTACAAATATTTACTAGGAACATGCATGTATAGGTAGCCAAGCCAAGTGCAGTCATATATATAAGTTGATCATAAAATTTTCCATCTGATCCAGACTCTTTAATAAGTGTAAGGGAGTGATAATCATAGTTAAACTATAAGCATAAATCTGACCTGTCTTGTATTAATTGAAACATATGGTCACTTTATGTATCAGATGTAGATATTTGAGCACATAGAGTTAATAAGGTAATATTTCTTATCTTTAAGGTTCATGTTTTATACAGAAAATATGTATATTATTTATATATGCATATTATATATGTATATACATACATATATGTATATGTGTGTGTGTATATATATAAATTAAAAAAACAGTGTCATCGAGTTGATTCTGATTCATAGTAACTCTATAGGTCCATAGAGTTTCCAAGGAGTGCCTGGTGGATTCGAACTACTGACCTTTTGGTTAGGAGCAGTAGCACTTAACCACTATGTCACTATGGTATATATATATGTATGTATGCATACACATTAGGACCGACAAGTCCACAAATTTAGTAGTTCTAAGTGCTGCGTACCTCACTGCTGAATAGCACTGCATCAGCTTCACAGTGTTCCCCTTGGAAAGCTATGCAGCAACACCAGCATATGCACCACCTTCAGGGCAATTTTGCAACTCTTTCTGCAACGGCTGTTGTGCGTGGTGGCAAGGTAGCAAGTTTGTAAACCTAACTGCATAGTTGTCCATGAGAGAGTTTTTAGACAGTGAACAACTGTATTAGAACACTCTCCCTACTCACCTGATCTGGCCCCTAATTACTTTTTTCTTGACTTGGAAATAAAGGAAATATTGAAAGGAAGACATTTTGACGACATTCAGGAAATCAAGGGTAATATGATGACAGCTTTAATGGTCATTCTGGAAAAAAGTTCCACAATTCCTTTCAAGAGTGGACTAGGTGCTGATGTAACTGCATAGCTTCCCAAGGCAAGTACTTTGAAGGTGACTATGGCGACATTCAGCGATGAGACATGTAGCACTTTTTCTAGGGTGTGTTCAGAAACTTAATTATCAGAACTCTTGTGTGTGTGTGTGTGTACGTATGCATGTTACATACATGTATAAATACCTTTTTAAAAACTGGCATGGTTTTTCTTGACAAAATTTTGGATAAAGTGCTGTGGATGTTCATATAAAGGGATTGTATTTCCAAAGAAAGCTACAAGAATTTGGTACTAATAAATCATTTATTCAAAGATTTCTGCTACAATCTGATATAAAAATGTCAGATTATCCTACATTTGTGCCACAAACTGACTGAGTTTTTGGCCACAGGATTTACTTGAAGTCAAAAGTCAGAGAAGAAAACTTGAGAATTACATGTTTTCATGAATTGAAGGCTCACTGGTCAAACAAGACATTTAATAAGAAAATATTATTTCCTTTTTCCCCAGTCTCACAGCCTACAATTTTTAGGGCCCCCTGGAAATGGTCAGTCACATCACACTGAAGAATAGTTTAACTGGTGCCAGACATAAATGATTACTTTGTTATATGGATGCATAGTGAAAGAATTAAGAATTATACATTATCTTCTTGTTTTTGTGACATCTAATGTCATAGAATTCATGATTCTGAGGATGGAACTGATGCCACAGGAACGCTGCTCCATTCCTGGGAGTACTTAGTGTACCACGCAGAAGGAATTTGACCCTAATTGTGTCTGAAACTTGTCTATTGACTTCCATCCAAAACAATTATTTGTTCAGAATATTATGTTTAAAAAGATGATCTGTGTATCAAGTGGGATTTCAGAAGATTTCAGTTGAGGCAGAGCAAAAAGACAAACTGCTTATTTGGTCACATACCCAGAAGCACAGCTATGACAAAATTCTGATATCCTAAGTCCAGTTGAAAGCAAAGTCTACACTGCCTCTGTTGTAGGTGTCCCCACCACTGTAAGACATGTTGCTTATAGCTTCTAATTTTGTGGCTACAACTTTATAAAACTTTAAGTAAAAGGAAAAAAAAAAGAAAAAGATTGAAAAAGTAGTCTTCATCCCTTGAGTTGTTCAAATGGTTAATATGCTTGGCTGTTAACAAAAAGTGTAGAAGGTCAAGTCCATCCAGAGTTGCCTCCAAAGAAAGACCTGACAATCTACTCTCTGAAAATCAGCCTTAAAACCCTTGTGGAGCACAATTCTACTCTGACACACATAAGGTCGCCATGAGATGGAATCAACCTAAAGGCAATTCATTATCCCCTCCATGTTTATGCATGTGGAAGTCTTTGAAAATTACAGAGGTCAGATAATAATAATAATAATAATAATAATCCAGAGATGTCACTGAACTTCAATGCTCATTATCTATGAACCAAAGGTAGAAGAAATCAGAACCCTACGGCAAAACAGTGAAGGCTTAACTGTTTTAGAAATATATATCCTCTGTGTTTTCAACTAGGTTCTAACATTTTCAAATTTAATAATCCAGGCAAATCAGAACATCCAGAGAATTAAAGAATCACGTTTTTTTTTGAAGAAGAAGAAGGAAGCAGCACTTAGCTTAATTGTTTCTTCCATTTTAATTGTTTCACTTTGGAATACACCTTTTACAGAATAATGTGTGTGGATTTGGTTAGTACTCCTGCAAAAGAAAATTATACACCACCCTAGAGTGTCATCATTATCATCACAATCATCAAACGATATGCTATTTACCAACATTCGTGTTTACTGTACGTTAAACACTGCTCTGTTATGTATGTATGATTTAACATTAATAAAGTTACTATGAATTTCATACTATTAGCATCCCTGATTTCCATATGAGGACACAATTGATCAAGACACGGTTCTCATTGTTGAGGACACACACATCAAAAATAGCTATGAGGAAGACGTTTTTGTGACATCTAAGACCTGCGTAATTATTCATTAACTTTGTGGATGGATAACTTAGATGTGATTTAAGTGATAGAGCTATTAAGTGTTGTGACACTCAAAAGAAGGGGATCTCTGCGTCTGTCAGTGAGGTAGAGAAAGCTGCAGTGATGAGGATGTGCTTAGTTTGTTCACACACCTGAGTGGATGTTACTGAGATATGTGAGGGAATTCCTAAATAAAAAACAAACAAACAAAAAAGTTGCTGAATCTCTTCTAACTCATTTCAATTTCATGTGTTACAGAGCAGAACTATTCTGTAGGGTTTTCTTGGCTGTAATCGTCATAGAAGTGGATTATCAGACCCTTCTTCTGTGAGGAAACCCTTGTGGTGTAATGCGTGACACAGCTACTAACAAAAAGATCAGCAGTTCAAATCCACCAGGTGCTCCTTGGAAACTCCATGGGGCGGCTCTAGTCTGCCCTGTAGGGCCCCTGTGAGTCAGAATTGACTAGATGGAACTGATTTTGGCTTTGGAGGCATCTTCTGTGGAACCATTACATTAATTTGAACCTTGAAACTTTAGATTAACAACTGCACATCAACCATTTGTGCCCCCCAGGAACTTGAGGGAATTCCAAAAATGATGGTAAGATGCTGCCCTTGCCCATAAATCATAATGATTCGGACATGAATGAATTGGACGTGGTGATACAGAGTGACCACATATTAGATGTACTTTATGGTTCTATGCATCTGTAGGATATCATCCTGCTGACCTCTGGCTGGAGGAAGGGGTGTGGATGGAGAGGAGGGGAAAAAAGACTGTTGGGAGGATGAGACACATATTGAGCAGAGAGGTATAGTGTGCAGTCACCGGGCAGGGAGAGCAGTGGAAGCTGCATATAGGCGGGCATGTAAATTTACATGGGAATGTACATTTTCACTCAGTCATTAAAAAAAAAAAAGAAATGTATTGGAAGGAGTGAGGTAGTGGAAGTTGGGGTACAGATAAGTAGAATAGATTTAAAGAATGAAGTATTTATGAGAATAAAAAGTGATGATAATAAGAACATATAATAGATACACACAAGTAACTAGGACAGCTGGATGTTCATCACGAGTAGTCCACCAACCAAGTGTGTGACCCAGTAACTTCCTCATTTGTAAAATAAATTAAGCAATTGACCACTGAAGTCTCTTCAAGTTTTAACTAATTATGTGAATTTATTCTATAAAAGGAAAACAAATACTTAATTCTCACTTTAGTGATGAAGAAATTGATGTCTTGAGAAATTAAGGGACTTGCTAATTGTCACATGGCACGACTAGGTCTAGGACTCACGTCTTCTGACACTGAACTCTCAACTCAAGGATATAGATAGCAGAAAAGATAATCTGGAGCTAATAATTGCAATATTCATCATTCTAAAAGGTAATATGGTTAACTTTTAAATAGTTCAATAAGCCAGCCAAGTGCCTTCGAGTTGAGAGCTTTAATTAATCCTTTCATTTGAAATGATTCATTCGTTTAGAAGACTTTTTTTTTTTTCTTTTTTCAGTACATGTAACATATCAACAGCTGTTTTTAAGGATACTGGTCTGCCCCTCCTCTACCTCTTTTTTTTTTTTTTTCTTCTTTCTCTGAGACCAGGTTTGGGACCATGAAACTAGCTAGGATAACCCAGGTTCAGAATTTTTTAGTATTTGTCTTAATCAGCATCTCTCTTTCTTGTTCTTTCTTCCATTCTATGTGAAAGCAGAAGCATCTTTCCCAAAGATAGTACATCTTGGACTGTGCATGAAAAAAAAGGAAATGAAAGAAAGGAGGGAAAAAAGTAAAACACAACACTGATCCTGCAGTTGTTCACAGTGAGGTTCACCTATCAGAGCTGAAAATAACCTATATTTTATTTCCCTTATTTTTAGAAAACTGCCATGGACACAGGGGTGGCCGAATGGCCAGCTGTGCCCTGAAATGCCTGAAGCCATTGCAATCAGTGCTACACTGTCTGAGGCTCCCAAAATGAAACACTTTGAACACTCATTCAAAGGTGTGAAAGCATGAAATTGGCACAATGGCCAGCTACTGCAGCACTTCCCATTTTTTGCAATACCTTCTGCTTCCCTTGTCTGCCTTTCTGCTCTTTGGCCCTTGATTCTGACAGTTCTTCAAATGTCTGCTTAAAGAGCTGTGGTAGCCTGGGAAAGAGAACTGGAACATGTTCTTAGGGGACAGTATCTACCCTGAAGTGAAGAGTGTTGAGTGAAAGCCACTGCATTCAAAATCCTTCAAAAAAATCAGCTCAGACAAAAGATGAGACAGAGCTTGAGAAAGACAAAGTGTACGTGCAAATGCCGTAGTGAATAGAACAATTATTGGTTTAAATCAGAATGTTCCAGTCATAAATCCTCCTTCTTGTACGGTCTGCATTTCATTACAACCCTATCTTTCTCTCCCATCCTTTCAACTAGATTCGGTTAGAACATTCTGCTCCAGACTTATGGATGATGTCATCTGGCCCTTTTTATACAGTAGAATCTAGCACTAGAAAACTAGCTGGCCTTGAGTTGTCACCAAGATTTGGTGATTTCCTATTCTCTTAGCAGAGGTTTTGCCTGGACGTGTTGTTCAATGTAACTGAGGAACAGTGAGTGTGTGTTTCACTCAGCAGTTGTTTATAGAGAAGTACTCAAAATAAGTCTACACCACTGATTCTTTCCAGATTGTTGCAGGAAACATATGCCTCGTCTATATGGACCAGTTCTTCCAAAAATGACCTCTACCTTCTTTTCTGTTATAATTGATAAATATGGTCATGTTGGCTGTAACTCACAATGACTGCATGTGACAAAGTAGAACTGCTCTGTAGAATTTCCTCCACTATAATCTTTATTGAAACAGATCACCAAGTCTTTCTCCCACCAGAGCTGCTTGGTAGGTTTGAACAGCCAACCTTTTGGGTAGAAGCTGAGGGTTTAACTGTTGTGCCACCGGGTCTTCTCTGTCTTTTCTATTAATGTCCTTATCCAAACATCCATATACATCCTGGATGCAAGTCATACCCCTGAGGAATCACCCTTACAACTGATGGGCTGATCACATCCAGTCTGATCATGGAAGATGATTATATCACTACATAACAGTCAAACTGGTTCGTTACACAACTACCAAACCACTGAGACTTATGACCCAGGCAAATTGACACACAGCCTTAAACATCATGGCTGTATATAAACTTACCTGCTGTGATTAACAACAAGTCATTTGAGAGAAGGAACTGTCTTTGTACATCCTGTGGTCAGTTACTGTAGCTGGCTCTGAATCTATCACAGTAAAATCAAATCAAATATTTATTTAATAGGCTCACTATTCAGTACAATTACATATGAGACTAACCCTTTCATACATGTCAGCCTTGTTCTTGTGTGTGTGTGTGTGTGTATTTCTGTATTTGCATGTATGTGTGTTTGTATGGCAGAAGAGGTGGAGCTGGGAGAAACAAATGATATTTCTTTCATAATGCATCATTCAGAAAGTTTTAGGATGCAGCAAGCAGACCATTGACCTCAAATAACTTCAATCCAAAGAAAAAGTTAAGTATCCCATTGAACAATGAGCCCACCAACCATCTGTCAGTTTATCATAACGTGGTGGTTTGTGTGCTGCTGTGATGTTCCAACATTGGTATGCCATTGGTATTTCAAACACCAGCAGGGTCACACATACTGAACATGTTTCACTAGAGCTTGCAAAGTAAGACAGACTAGGAATACCTGGCAATCTACTTCTAAAATTTAGCCAATAAAAACCTTATAAATCACAACAGAACATTTCCCTGCTCACTGGCTTTGGACACTTCATCAGGAGCGATCTATATCCGGAGATCTGTATCTGCATCATGTTTCCTGACATAAAGAGCTAAGAAGGACAAGAGAGACCCTTATGAAGTGGATTGATACAACTGCCACAAAGATGGGCTCAAAAATGTCAGTGACCTTTGGGGTAACACAACACTGGGTAATGTTTAATTCTGTTATACATGAAGTCTCAGTGAGTCACAGTCAATTAGATAACAACTTCCCATCCATTCATCTGTCCATCTGTCTACCCATCCATCCATCTGTCCATCTGTCCATCCAGCCATCTATCTATCTATCTATCTGCCCTGGGCACTGCTCTCTTGGAAGTAAGAGGTTCCCTCATTTCTCTGTTTGTGTCTATCTTTTGTATCTCTGCAGAGATTGACTCAGAATGCAACCTAATCTTGTAGTCCTGCCACATTAACATTACTGACTCTTGTCCTGACTCAGTAACATCACAGCACACAGGAAAATCACATCAAATGACAAAATAGTGGACAATCACACAATACCGGGAATCCTTGCCAAGTTGACATACATTTTTGGTGTACAAAATTCAATCTTTACTGTAACATTACATACTTGGGCCCCCTAATATTCATATCCTTGCCACATGTAAAACAAATTCAACTCATTGCATCTCAGCAAAAGTCTTAAATCAGCTCCAACTCCCAAATCCATAAATCTAGAACACAAGTTATCCTCTTTCAGGGTACAATGTGGAACAGGCACAAGCTAGATATTCCTATTAAAAATGGAGAAATTGGAAAGTAGTAATAGCCAAGCAAGTCAGCATAACACATTACATTAGCCTTTAAGGGGTAATCCTCTGTTCTCTGATGCCATTTAGACAATGGCATTGCCTTCCATATTCTAGCTATTAGACACACTCTCCAGACTCTGGAAAATCTGGTAGAGCAGTGGTTAAGAGCTATAGCTGCTAAGCAAAAAGTTAGAAGTTCAAATCTGCCAGGCTCTGTTTGGAAACTGGGTGGGGTCATTCTATTCTGTCTATAGTGTTGCTATGAGTCATAAGTGACTTGATAACAGTGAGCAGGTTTATATGAGTTTATAGGAGTCAGAATTAACTTAATGGCAAAGGACTTGGTTTTGGTCTCCAGGTTCTGGGTGAAATCCCCTCGGTCGTAGGCTTCAACTCCACCTTCCAGGCCCACTGGAACAACAACTACATAGCCTTAACTTTGGGTGACCTCATGGCATTATTGCCCACTAGTGTGTCAGTTTGTCATACTGTGGGATCTTGTGTGTTGTTGTGATGCAGGAAGCTATGCCACTGGTATTCAGTTACTATCAAGGTCACCTAACAACAACAATATGTCACTATGAGCTGGAATTAACTCGATGGCAGTGGGTTATTTTCTTACTTTGAGACCCCAGAGGTCATGGCTTTACCTTCTAAGACTGAAACAGATGTGTTTCCTGTCTTCCTTGGCTCTTCAGCTTCTGCTTCACGGTTGCTTGGTATCTTCATCCTTGAGGCTCTATTGCTCATGTCTGCCCTACTGGGGCAATTGTTCCAAATTTCTTTAGATCCATTGGTAAGCCCTCAGAGGCACCCCCTCTGCCAGATATCCTCCTGCCAAACGAGGATTGGCTCTACCACTATTTCATGCTGGTCTACTGGTTCTCTTGTTTCTATTTCTCTGTTACCACTTCTTACATCTGCACTATCTCCACTGTAACAGCTGTCCTCACCTCATTATGAGTCCTCATAGGAATTGTCTTTGATGTTGGTAACTCCAGTAGCAGTCCCTTCAAGGCAATCTAAGCTTTCACTATTACCAAGAAAACCAGACCCACTACCTCAAGTCGATTCTGACTCACAGAGTGAGACCTTATAGGACAGAGTAGAACTGCCCCATAGAGTTTCCAAGGAGCATCTGTGGATATGCACTGCTAGCCTTCTGGATAGCAAATATAGCACCAATATTCCTCCAGGTTTCTTTTTAGTCATTTAGAAACTCTTCAGCCTCCATCCATTCACAGTTTCAAAATTGCTTTGATATTTTATATATCTTCAGGGAAGAAACTTACTACCAGTAACAAAGTCTATCTTAGTTATCTAGTAGTGCTGAAAGAGAAATGCCACAGCGGGGAGTGAATTCTCTCACAGTCTACAAGGCTGGAAGTCCAAATCCAGGGGAATGCTATCTCTCTCTGTTTTGGGGAAAGGCTGTCATAAATGTTTGCTGGGTCTATGAAATTCTCAGCATAGGAACTCCAGGTCCAAAGTTTCACTCTGCTTCCAGCACTGCTTTCTTTCCCCATTTCTCTTCTTACTTCTTTCATGTCTCAAAATAAAATTACTCCAGATACCAGAAATTGAAACCAAACTTAGTGCCACTGAGTTGATTTTTACTCATAGTGACCCTGTAGAACAGAGTAGACATGCTCAATAGAGTTTCCAAGGAGCACCTGGCAGATTTGAAATGTTGGCCTTTTGGTTAGCAGACACAGCACTTAGCTACGACACCACCAGGGTTTCCTCTAGCTAGCTAGGTAGCTAAAATAAGTCCTTAGTTCCATCACTAGGCTCATTCATTTGAATCCAAGTTCTGTTTATCTTTCAGTTCTATTTTTCTCCGTATGTTGTCTTCTTTTTTGTCTAGCATCTTTCATTTGTCCTAACATGACTGTCCCAGTCACATATGTCATGTTTAGCAATGCAAGATGAAGACAAAGGAATTTTTCTTCTTTGCATTCCTTTTCAGGAGCCAAACAGCCTTTCAGAGATGCTCCCCTTTAGAACTCCCCTGACTTTTCCACTGGCCAAGATGGTCTGTGGGCCAAACCCTAACTTAGTCTATAAGGAAGGGACTGGATTACCAAATGGGACAAATTGTAAAGATTTACCCATAAGTCACACTGGGAAGAGTTGCGTATCTCAGACAAAACTGTATTTTCCCTGCAAAGAAGAAAAATGTAATGGCTACAGATGAGGCCACACTGTCTAGATAAAAGTAGTGCGAGCAACAACAATAATAATGGCAGCTAACATTTGTTGAGTGGTTATTCTACTTAAGGTATTATGCTAAACAGTTAAACATACTACTGTATTGGCTAAACATGGCAATCCTATGATAGATAAGTACATTGAAACTCAAAAAATTGAATAGACATGTCCAAGGTTACCCAGATAATAAATGACAGAGCAAAGATTTAAAGCAATAGCTGTCTCCTAAGTCATTATATTTCCTGTGTTCCCCAGTGAAGGCTATGAAAGAGCATATGCTTCCAAAGCCTAGGAGCTTAAATAAAGCTGTGTTTCATAAGTTCAGGGAACTATTTGCTAGAGTCACCACAGCTACCACTTTTTTCAACATGTACTAACCTCCTCTAATCATAGTGCCTGATGGTCATAAACGTTTTTATAATAGGAATACAAAAATTGCTTTCAGATCTCTTTTCTAGCCTTTCCATTAATGATCTGTTTTAGAGTCTTTCAAAAGCTGAAATTCTCTGTAAATTAAGCTGAGTTAGAGAAGGCTAGAAACTGAACATAGTGGTTGATCTGATAAATCTAATGCATGAACTTGTGAAGTTTGACCATGACTTACTTCTTCTCTTTATAGACAAATATTGTCATTAAGTACTGCAAATCTATACCCTCAGACAGCTTTCTTGCAAATTGCTGAAGGCAGCTTCCACTGAATTGCCCGTCACTTGATGTTTAAACTGGAATTCTTCTCTCATTTTCAGAGGAGATGACCATTATATATGAGTGTTATCTTTTTAATGGCTAACTTTATAAAGTGTTTAGAGAGCTTCAAACTGACTGCTTCTTTGTACCCCTCCTTTCTATTTCATTATTTCATTCTCTCTGTGTAACCATAGCCTGGTCTAGCCTCCTCCTTGTTTAGCAGCTGAGAAGAAATTTGTTTTATTTTGCTTTCTTGATCACTTCTATCTCCAATTACTCTGGCATTTCCAGGGTTTTGTATAAAGAGACAATTTTGGATTCTACACTGACACACTGATGTTATACATAGTATTATACCATATTATACGCTATAAGAAAACCAAAACCAACTGTCAAAGTGATTACAACTCTTGGTCACTTTCACATTGCAGAATAGAACTGTGCTCCATAGAGTTTTCTGAAGCAGATCATCAAGACTTTCTTCTTAGGTACCTCCGAGTGAGTTTGAAACATAACAGTCTAGCACTTGAGTATTTGTACTACCAAAGCAAAATAGGTAGGGAGAATGGAGTAACACTTGCAGTTGGATTTGACTGACTCCTGTGTGTAACACAGAGCTTATTTAAACCCTAAGAAAGCTGAGGGGAAGGTACAGATCACATGTCACTATCAATTAGTACCAACTTCCAAATAAGCCAAACCTGTTCCTGCTGAGTCAATTCATATTCAGAGTGACCCTACAGGAAAGAGTAGAATTGTTCCACAGAGTCTTCAAGGAGCAGTTGGCAGGTATAAACAGCTGACTTTTTGGTTAGCAGCTGAATGTTAACCACTGCACCACAACTTAATGTTTGGTAAATGACTGAGCCCATAATAGGTGGTTGTGTAAAAATCTTTTCTTGTTTGACTTAGTTTACTTTTTCTTAGTTCAACAGTCTTCATCCTGATCTGAAAGTGTGGTCTGAAATGGAGGGAATAATGGAGTGGAGGTAGTCAATACTTTTTTAGAGAAAAAATTATCTAAATGGTACGACTGATTATGTATTTATCAGTCACTACCTGTAGATCAACATTTTGCTTACTCTTTTCCTATATCTGAATTATGTTTTGTTTTAAAATTATTATTTAGCCTCAGCTCTGTACAAGATATTACCTACCATTTAAACTGAAACAAGTAAGACACTTAAAATGAAAACAATGCCCGCCAAGCTACACACACTGTTTTATTCACCTAAGATGTACATGAAGAATATGCCTCGCTGCTGCTGGACGCATTGATGAGATTAAAAAAAAAAAAAATCAGCATATTCACCTTCCTCCATCTTTTCTTTTCTGTGGTTCTGTGGCCTCAAGCTGCTTACTGCAAATTAGATTTTGCCTTCATAGGCTAATGTTGAATAAGGGAATTGGGCTCTAAATAATTAACTTGTAAGAAGTACAAAACTAAAGCAATCTATTAATGCAATATGAACATCCCTTGATTATATTTGTAGAGTGAATTTACCTGCTTTAAATGGTGAATTAAAATTAAAAAGTAAATTGAAATTTAGAAAAAATAAAATAATAAACCACCCTCATCCTTTTTCACTTTGTTTTTTTCCTTTTAACATTTCAGATGTCTAGGTTCTACTCAGTCAAACTGCTAGGACAAGAATACAGTATGATTGCAGGGCCATACAAAGTGTCTCTTAATTGACAGCCTGATTGAATGACTGACTTGCACTCCTATTCCATCCTCTCCCTCTGTCTACCACAAACAGCAATCCAGTTACAGTTAATGTATATTGTTTTGTTTATGCACTTCCTTGTAAAAGTAGTTAATTGGTGTTTTATATGCATGAAATTACAAAACATGTGAAGGGCAATTTGTAGTGTAAGAGGGTCCGGCCATTAAGTCCCTGAACTTAAGTGTTCTAAGCTCCACATGTCCCATTGCTGGATATTACTATGGTCACTCCCCATTGGGAGCTATGCACAGATGTCAGCCTCCAGTTCACCTTTCAAAGCAATTTTGGAGCTCTTTCTGGAATGGTCACTGTGCACAGTGCATGGTGGTAATTTCGTAAACTTAATTGTTTAGTTTTCTGTGAGGAAGTTTTTAGTCAATAAACAAATAATTGTGTTGGAACATCTTCCCTACTCACCTGATCTGGCCCCCGTGACTTTCTCTGTTACCCAAAGATAAAGGAAATATTGAAAGAAAGACATTTTGAGGAAATTAAGACATCAAGGATAATACAACGACAGCTCTGATGGCTGTTCCAGAAATAGTTCCAAATTTGATTTGAAGGGTGGACTAAGCTCTAAAGTCAGCACACAGCTTCCAAGAGGAGCACGTTGAAGGTGACCATGGTGATATTGAGCAATGACATACATAACAACTTATTCCAGGATGAGTTCTTGAACTTAGCTGATGTCTTTGTATATGCATCTATCTTTAAGTAATTCTGGTAGTGCAGTGGTTAAATTTTATGTCTGCCAACCAAATGATTGGCACTGTGAATCTGCCTGGCACTCCCTGGAAACTCTATGGTTCTACCCATAGAGGGTCACTCGACGGCAATGTTTTTATTTTGTTTTAAATCTATCCATATATAGATAGATGCAATTTTATTCAATACTTTGTTCACTTAATGGCACTCTTATTAAACTCGAAGGCACCCCAGTGTCAGCATCACTTCCTTTTGTAGTTGTTTAATGAGAAATTAGATGGGCATTTAACATCTTGTTCGCTGTGCAAGTGCGTGATTTTATGAGCGGTTTTCCAGGCACCAGGAAAAGAATTTGGAAAGAACAAAAAACAAAACACTTTACTGAATATCCCTGGGCATGATCTGAGGGAAAAGATCAGCACAAGAACAGAAGACCACAAAGGACCTCGGGCCAGGTCCTTAAGAACTTTTCAGGGTAAGGTTAAAATGTGACATAAAGAAGAAAAAAAGGAGACTTGGGGTTAGCTCTTTCTCCACTGTTTCTTAGGTTGACTTCCCAGTGAAAATGACTCTACCCTGAAGACCACCAAATGGAACCTCTAAGCCTTCTGATTTTTATTCTGAGTGGATCTGTGATTACAGGTGCAAAGACTGGCAGGTTTATGTGTCAGGGAAGGAGTTCAGCTGATGAAAGCTAGGCACACAGAGAAAGAAAGACAAGGACAGACAGACAGGCACATGAGAACAGGGCATCAGAGACCAGATGAAATAGGAACCTGCACTGGGGAAACGAGGTGGGCCTCCTCTGCCCAGTGTCTGGGTTTACATATACTGACAGCCCTTGAGTGTGAAGAAGTTTAAGGGAGGGGACAGTCAAGTGAAAAACAACCACATAAATAAAAGTCAGCCAAATAAAGAGTCATAAATATTTTCTGAATTTCTCATACTCTATGCTCTACTTTGTTTCCTTGAAAAACTGAATTATGATTCTCGAAAATCACAGCCTTATTGTATTTTTCCATGGCCTTGCCTCAATAGATGATGAATCATTAAGTATCACCCACTACAGATGGGAACTCTTGGCAATCACTGCGCATTCTCACCCTGCTTGCTGCAATTAAGTCCGTATTTTTGCTTCTCAATCTATTTCATTAGCATGGATTTCAAAAATGACTAAAGACAAAAAGTTTCAAATTTGCATGTTGAGACAATAAATTTACCTTTCCTGACTTGCAGGTTGAAAATCGTGAATGGGAAGAGTATTACACAGAGAATCAGAAGGCATGGGTTCTGTCCCTGCTATTTGTTTGTTCTGTTTTTCACTCCAGAAAGCAACTTCATTTCCCTAGGTCTCATTTATTCACATCTAGACTTTGGGGTTTGTTTCATATTAACAATTTCACACAGTGACTGTTAGGGGAAAAAAAAATAAAATGCATAAAACCTTTCACAGTATTTGATATACTTACACACAATGTGTACATACATATTTTATTCATTCACATACAGATTGATGTTTTGAAGATTATTATTTTCTTTTTTCATAATGACGAGTACTCAGAGAGCTTCTCTCACCTGGGTAGGGTCCTCTCCCTCAGTCCTCAATCATAAGTCAGCCATATCAGTGCAACATAGCTAGCCCCATGATCCAAAGGACACCACACAGCCCTGCTCCACTAGCAAGGCAGCCTGTGGAAGCAGCCTACCTTCTACCACCTTCTACGTTCTCCCTACCCACAGGTACACAACAGCTCTAAGTTAGTTTTGCTAAATCATGACTTGTAACATAGTATGTCTCTGTTGAAAAATGTTCCCTACTTCCTTTTCTAGGGAGTAATGTTCGAATTAACATTTCATCCCTTCCAAGAACTTTATCTGAATATCCTCTACACAAGCTGTTTTACTTTATTCTGAGTTTGCATTTGTACACCTCACATGGAATCCCTGGTGGTGTAGTGGATCAGTGCTACAGCTGCTAACCAAAAGGTCAGTGGTTCGAATCCACCAGGCTCTCCTTGGAAATTCTATGGAGCAGTTCTAGGCTGTTCCATAGGAACTCATGTGTCTCCAACCCAACACCTCATCAGTAACTACTCGAGCTGTTTGGTTCTGTGCATGTTCTTGGTGCTGTGGTTGTGCAGTGGTTAAGAGTTCAACAGCTAAACGGATGGTTGGTAGTTTAAATCCACCAGATGCTCCTCAGACATCATATAGGGCACTTCCACTCCATCATAAAGAGGCACTGTGAGTCAAAATTGACAAGACAGCACTGAGTTTTGTTAGGTTTTAAATATGTTTCTTTTTTTCTATGAGTTGTTAAGCTCCAGTGGACCAAGGACAGAGATTGTCTTTTGTCCTATGATCTGAAGAGCCTGTTTCCCTTTTTCAAAAATAAATCCATCTATATAGATAGATATTAATGGTAGTTCTACACGGGGCCCAAACCATAGGTAGTGTTGTGTACCTGTCTCTGGTGCTTAATTAATCTTGAGATATTATCAGAAGAGTCATTTAGATAAATTATCCATATAGCAAGCATAGATTATTTTTTCTTGTCTCTAAATATGGAATTTCTAATAGAGAGAGAGACAATGCCTTAACAAAGTTTCCTGCTGTGCTGCCCTTCTCATCTCTAAGGTGAAGGTATGCCATTTCTGCTAAGAAAGGTTTCTTTTTTAACTTTAATTTAACGGCATTATTACTAGCTTATACTCTGCAAGACTTATTCACACGAAAATGAGGGAAACAGGTATCCAATGATCTCAAACCCCCATAAAATGACTTCTAAAATTTCCCACCCCAGCATCAGTGAAATGGTCTGAATATGCAACCTGAAAAGGTCACATTGGTCAGGATATAATTGGACCCAACACCACATTGTAATTAAAGCCATAGAAGGTCCTTACATGCCACCTCACTGTCTTTCAAATGCAGGGGGAAACATGGGCTTCAGAGACCACAGGAAAATGCACTGATTAATTACATGGTGAAGTGATATTATTTCTGCCAGGATAGTCCCTCTGAAATGTCAGAAGGATTAGAAGATCCACGTCTTCCTCCCAGACTCCAATCTTAAAGGGCCCTAGGATGAAAACACAGCAATTACTTTCATAGACTGTGTCAATTTTACAATAGAAAA
Source organism: Heterohyrax brucei (assembly GCA_028571685.1). Taxonomy (NCBI): domain Eukaryota; kingdom Metazoa; phylum Chordata; class Mammalia; order Hyracoidea; family Procaviidae; genus Heterohyrax; species Heterohyrax brucei. Next base: position 48,825,480 of record CM053152.1, read on the forward strand.
AAAGAGCGTTCCCAACAGCAAATAATTATAGCACTGCTTAATGATTGATTTAACACAGAAAACCCATCTAATTCCTTTTGTCATTACAATCTACAGTACTAACAATCTAACAATGCTGCCTTCGTGGATAGATATTACATTAGCATTAAGAATAATGCTAATACAACACACAGTTTAACTTGTTGTATTGTAACTTGGCAATGCTCCCCAACACACAGTTATTAGTGTAGCACACCTTCTGAGGGAGACCTACCAGCTGAGAATTTGTTTTTCAGCATCTGTGCTAATGCAACAGAGCATTGTAACCTACAGTAGTCTCCTGCATATTTCATACAGCAGGAGAGAATGTGTTTTCTGTTTTCCTGGGATATAACTTAAAGACTGAAAAATGTAAACGTCAGCAAATCAATTTATGATTATTCTAAATGGATCCCTATATAGTATGACATGCAAATGCAACTTTGCCAAAGATTACCTATGGAAATCCAGCTGGTCTACAAGTCAATAAGCATATTGTAGGCTAAAGAAAAATGGAGCAGAACAAGCACGAGGGCTCCACGGCTTTCTGGTTCTAAGTGGTATGGTAACTATAAGATTGTTCCACAGCACTGAGAATACAATTAGGAAATGTGACAAGGGAGAAAAAAAAAAAAAAAAAAAAAACTTTTCTGACAGTATTCCACAGGAAATTATATGAGGTTAAGGAGTTTCTATACCCTTTCCCTGTTAGTAGCTCAGGGAATAATTTCAGGAAAAGTCCAGGAGCCTAAAGGTCTAATTAAATCTGTGCTGTAACTGATTCATCTACCACACAAAACTGCAAACATTTTATGAAGGCACGACTCTGCTAGGTGATAAGCAAACAAAGGTACACATAAACAAACAAACAAAAAACAAAAACTCTTCTTCCAAAGGAAATGAAGAGCAATGGTGAGTGGATATAGGTTCAATGTTATCGCTTTGATCTTGCAGGACCCACTTAGGAAGTCTGCTGAGAAGTAGAGTTCCAGGTTCCGTCTTTACTGAAGTCCTCACTAGAGGCTCTCTTTGGCTGTGACACTTTGGAATCCGTAATTCATACATTTCCTGGGTGTTCTTCATGTACAACTAGATTTATAAACATTAAGTAGAGAAAGGGAGCGAAAACCAGAAATCAGTTAGCAAAAACATTAATGTGTACCTAGGACAGCTAGGGAGCTGAACTAAAATCCAGGCACATCCATTTATTAGTTGCATCTCATTTGACAAGTGAGATAATCTCTTTGAACCACATTTATTCACCTGGAAAATAGAGATTATTACTGAATCCTCATCACAGACTTTTTGTGATGACTAAGTGAATTAACTCATGGAAGGACCTTAGACCATTGCCTAACATACTCAGTAAGTGTGACTATTATTCTTACCACCCTCAGTAGGTCTAACTTTGTATTTCAGTGTACATTAATTTCTTTGCTTAATTCTATTTAACAAGAAACTTGTGAATTTCAGTGCATCAATGATACAGTTTTCATTTAAGAGAATGAAGAGTTGCATCAGTTCATATATTAATTTCATTAGACTCATACATTTTATTGAAAACATTTGACTCAGAATTTTGTTTTGTGTGTTAACCTTAAGTAAGAAGAGTCTGATAGTTTGATGTTCTGTATGTGTGTCAAGACTTTGTATATGATAATTGTGAAATATGAATGTGGACCTCCCAAATTGTTACCACAGAAAAACCCTAACTGAATTACTAGTTAGCTCTTCCATTGCTGCTCTCAGATTTCACCTTTACTGTTAAGGATAGAATATAGTAACAGTAATTTACCTTTGGTTGTTTAACTTTATTAAGGTAGGGCCCTCCTCTGTCCCCGAGGGAACTCATTGGTAGCACAGGAAAAATTTGATGGTGGAATCAAGAGATCTAGTCTTCCTCATTCTGTTAATTCATGTGGATTTATTCTGCCTTGATCTGTATCTTCCTATGTCACTCTCTTTCTCTTTGGTGATTTATCTCTCTCTCTTTTTTTCCCCTCTCTTTTTGATTTTGCACGTGGACCTTTCTCTCGGGTCCACTGACAAGATGGAAACAAGTTTGGTTTGGTTTTGACTATGTTTCTTTTCTTCTGTCAGTTGACTAAGATTCTGTGGATACTTGACTTCTCCACACTCCCTCAAGTAAATTTCTGGTTTTCACATAGGAGAGGAGGAAGCTACATTGGATACAGTTATAGTCATTATGAACCAAAATGTTGATGTTTCAAACCCATCAGCTGTTCCATAGGAGAAAGATGTGTCAGTCCATTTCAATCAAGATTTACAGCCTTGGTAACTCTACCGGGCAGTCTGTCCTATAGAGTTGCTATTAGTTTAAATCAACTTAATGTTAATTTTTACTTTTGGAGGACCTTCTCTGCTGTCTTCATGTCGCATCATCTTAATTGGATTCCTTTGAAAACTGCTGTTAGATCCTAGGCCAGATTAAACTAGTATAGTGGTCAGATAAAAAAGAATTCTTTTTTCTTTTTTACTGTCTGAAAACTACCTTCCATATACACAAACTTTGAGTCAATCCAAGAAGACATACAAATGAAATGATGAAGTGAGATGGGTGGGATTGCGGTGGAGGTGTTCAGAATGAACAACACGTCTGTGCATACTGCTGAGCTAGATTAGAGCTGTCACTTAGGTGGGAGTAATAGTTTTACCTATTACTTTTCAGATAAGGTAGAGATTACAAAAAACAAGGAAAGAATAAAAAAGATGCATAACAAAGCTTGGGGGTTTAAATTTTATAATTTGTTTTGAAAATCATTGATGGCTATAGAAAAACAGTATTTCATTTGACTCCGTTTCTGGTTTATATGGCTTTTCTTTTCCTTTTCAAGTAGAATCTAGAACTGGTAGCTTGGCCATTTATATTTGCTCCCAAGTCTTTATAACTAATAGTGAAAGATTTTTTTCTTTCTGTTTTTTATTTTATTTTTCTTTCTAATCCAAGAAGGATTTGAAGGCTTATTCAGAAGACAAGAAGAGATAACGTACTGAAAAGCCATTGGGAATATAAAGGTGTTTTATGCATCATTATTGCTAGTACCATCATCCTTTCTCTTCAGACCACTGAGGTAATGGTAAAAGTGAATGAGAGATGCCTTCTGACCATATCAGTGGATGAGATATCAAATTTAAGGAGATCTTCTGCAATATGACAGTGACCTCTCATGAACGTACTTCTTATGCCTTACAGCAATCTGTTGTTCAGCTAGAGTTTTCCAAGTGTATCTCAAGTCATTGCCACATTAGTAACCTGGGTCCACTGCTGTATTCACCCAGAATGCCTTCCCTGTTCCCCTTCAATTTTCCCAAGTGTTACCCATCTGTCAAAACACAGTACATACTCTTCTTCATTTTTGAAAACTAGGGCTATATCTCTCTTGTAACTGTTTACCCCCTGAAAAGCAGCACTAAAATCCTGCACACACTTTTCAGATAAATGGAGAATGTCCTAGTTAGTCCACAAGACACTTGCTCTTTTGGAAGACTTATTGCATGAGTCGGATCCGACTAGACGGCACTTGGCTTGGCATTGCAATTACATTTTATAATGTTTAACAATATAAATACATATGCATTTAATGATTCTACTTTATTCTAGTCCTGGTTTCCTGGCCAAACTATGAGTATTTTGAAGACAAAATTGAGATAAAGGCATTGCTCACATCATCACAGAAGATAGTATCTGAAATCCACGAGAGATAATGTGTGTTGATCAGAACATGAAACATGAACATTGGTTTCACACATCCAAAGCATTTATGTTTAATAACTTTGCCTAAAAAGTTTTAAAGATGAAATTTCATATATTATTCACTGTTTTAGTCACCTAGTGCTGCTCTAACACAAATAGCACAAGTAGCACAAGTAGAAGGCTTTAACAAAGAACAGTTTATTCTTACAAAGTCCAGTGGCCTTTAAGTCTGCGTTCAGGATATCCACTCCCTCTGTTGGCTCTAGAGAAAAGTCCATGTGTTGCATCAGTCTTTGATCAGGGAGCATCTTGACACAGGAACTTCAGGTCTGAAGGATACGCTCTTCTCCCAGTGCTGCTTTCTTGATGATGTGAGGTTCCCAACTCTTTCCTTGCTTTCCTTTCCTTTTATGTCTGTATGATAAAAGAATAAAAGGTGGAGCAAGTCATACTGCAGGGAAACTCCGTGGAACAGGCAGGAGACCTTCGGAAGGTGTCTTAGGCTGGATTTTCTAGGGAAGCAAAACCAGTAACACATACATGTACAAGGAAAGATTTGTATAAGGTAAAGAGCTCAGAGTCTTGGCACAAGCCTGACGTGGCCATGGGAGCTGGTGAACCCAAGGTCAGCAGGCTAGAGATCAGAGTTCTAGATCACCGGCTGTGTAGGCTGGCAGATCCCAAGCTGGTAGTGAGACTGTGAGATCTCTACTGCGTGACACATTTAATATTGTTATATTGTGCTTAGTGTATTGAATCTTTGAAAAATAAATAGTGACCACCCTTGTCCATGATGTGGATTTTACATTAAAGTCTATTTTATCTGAGATTACTGTTATTATTCCTGCTCTTCTTGCATGTTGTTCGCTTGGTATATATTTTTCCATCCTTTGATTTTCAGTTTGTTCATATCTTTGAGTCTAATTTATGTTTCTTGAAGTAGCATATAGACTGATCATGTTTATTGATCCAAGCTGTTACTCTCTGCTTTTTAATTGGAGCATTCAATCCATTTACATTTAGTGTAATTATGGATAGATACTCTGGGGGTCATTTCTACCCTGGCCCCTAGGGTTGCCATGAGTCAGATCCGACTCGATGGCACTTGGCTGGCACACATTTAATGGTGTAATTTTGATGTCTTTATTTTGTATTGTGGACATTTTCTTTGTTCCACTTAATATTCTGTTCTGAGTCATTTTTCTTTAGGATTTTTTTTCATCTTTCTCAGTTTTGGTTTTGTGGCTGTTGAGACTTCTGTATTACATTTCTTGTTTGATATGTGGCATTGGTAGTTTGCTTTGCAGTTACCCATTTGACCACCTGTAACGTTCTAAGTTTAAGCCAATCTTTAACTTCTGTGTATCTCTTTAGTGTCCTTTCCATCTGAAAGAGTTATAAATACTGTAACATATCCCTTCTTATAGTGTGATGCTGTCATAGTTCACATGTTAAGATCTCTGGTTCCCTACTTTTAACATTTAAGCTTTGCTTGAACTTTGTGACTTCTCTAACTAAATAAGAGTCTGGATGTTGTGTCCTATGTTGCATCCCCTAGTACACATCTGATGTTACTAATTTTCCAAATGAAGAGCTTCTTTCAGTATTTCTTGAAGTTTAGCTTGGTTTTTCCGAAGTCTCTAGCCAAAGCCAAGTGCTGTCGAGTCGGAGCTAAGCTTCTGTTTATCTGAGAATGTCTTAATTTCACTGTCACATGTGTCATCCCACTGCCTTCTTGCCAACATGGTTCCTACTGAGAAGTCAAAGGACAGCCTACAAGGCTTCTCTTTGTATATTAGTTTTGCTTTAAGCCTAATTGCCTTTAAGTGCCTCTCTTTGCATTTTATTTTATTAAGTTCTTTATTTTGGGGTCTACCTTTTGTGGTGTTCACTTGATAGAGTCCCACATGCTCCTTAATGCTTCTTCATTTTTTTTTGTTTCTTTTATCTGATTTCTCTTCATAATGTTAATGTTAAAGATTGCTTTTCTCTTCATAAATGCTTGTGACAGTTGCTTTATCTTCAGTCTTGCCAATTCTGCATTCTGTTATCTCAATCCTGCTCTTTTGGCTTTGCACTGAATTTTCTAATTCTGTAATTTTGTTACTGATCTGCTGGATTTCAGATTGTTGATGTTCTATTAGTTCATATAGTTTACCTAATTTTTCACTTAGTTCTGCTGTTCTTTGTTTAACCTCTCGAAGGAGTCTATAGGTAACTATTTTGTATTCTACCTCCAATGATTTCAGAAAGTCTTCATCACCTGGAAAGTTTTTTGATTCTTTGTTTTGTGAGTTTTCCAGAGGCATGATGGTCAGCTTCTTAGAGATATTGATTGTTGTCTTTGTGTCATCAAAAGCCTATACAGTTTCTCCAGTGTTACACCTGCAAGAGCTGTGGAGTAACTCTAAGAAGGGCCTGAGTAAGAGCACTGCTAGAATTGGGCACCAGTCACAGCTGTGTTCTCTAGGTGCAGCTGTCTTATGTACAGCTTCTCTAGATCTAGGAATGCTGTCAAGCCCTGTGATGTTGTTCAGCTGGCTCCAGCTGGGTCCTCAGGGTGGTAGGCCTTGCATCCTGGCTGATAAAGATGGTGACCTACTTGTTACAACTTTCCTGTGTATGTCAGTTGAGACTATGACATAGCTGAGGGGAGGGAGAAGAGAAGATGCCACAACCCTCAGCTGCCAGGGACCACCATGTTCTCTAGATGTGCTTATGTTAAAGATTGCTTTTCTGCTGAGAGGGGTGCTGGCCTGCAGCAGTCAAATGCTGTCAGGCCCTGCCTACTGGCGTCTACTTATGGGGTCTCTAAGGGGCCATCAGCAGATGCTATTACATGGCTCAAAGAAGGGAGGGATTAGGACACTACCACACGCAGCTGCCACTCCATTCTCTAGGTACAATTGTCTTAAAAATGGCTTTTTTTTTTTTTTTTTTTTTTTTTTGCTGGGAGAAGAACTGTCCAGACAGGCAGTGTTGCTCAGCATGGGAGTTAACCCCAGCTAAGTCCTCAGGCATGGCTGACCCTGTTACTTGACCAAGATGGCATTCCACCTGAGACCACTCTCCTGCACTGAATCAGCAATATCTACAGTGAAGCTCAAAGAAGAGAAGGAGAAGGGGCACTGGCACCCTTGTCTGCCAGCCACTGCTGGGTTCTCAAGGTATGACTGTTCCAAGCACAGCATCTCTATTGTGGAATACACTGTTTACTTAGGCACTGCAACTCAGCATAGTAGCCAGCCCCTACTGGGCTCTCAGGCTCAGCAGTCCCAATCTCAGTATCCTGGTTAACAAAGAAGGTGTCTGTACCTGTAGCTGTTGGTCCAACCAAAGTTGGACTCACTGCACTGCTGTCTGTCCTTTGACAAAATTAGTTTTCACCTTCCGTTGCTCAGTCCTATCTCACATCCTTATGCCTGATCTTGGGGCTCCCAGAATGTCCACACCACTCCATTTTATTGCTTTTCTAGGCCTTAGTTCTCAGAATGAATGAAGGAGATGTAGGAGTAGTCTACCATCTTGGCCCTGCTTATCTTCATATGTAAATTTGTTTGTCTCAAAAAAAAACTGTTATTCAGTCATAACATACTTCAGACATATTTCTCAGACATAGTACTTCTATGCAGGCAGGTTAAACACAAAGGTACAAAATCTTTACCATTTATTCTTCAGCACAGATACAAAGTGCCTGCCCCTTCCCTTCCCTGTGTTAATACTACATCCTGTGTAACACATCAACCTATCTCTTTGGCACTTGACTGCACTGCTGGATTTTTGCTGAATTTTTAATTTCAGGAGGGACATAAAGTAACAAGCTTTTCCCTTGGACTCCACCCTTTTACCTACTCAAATTTGCTGTAAATTTCAGAAATCCTTTGACATGTCTTGCAGTTACTTAAATCTTCTCTTTCTAAGCATTCATTTTGAAAATGAAGAATCATTTGAAGTTACAAATATCATATGATGAACTTTGGTAGTGAGAAGAAGCACAGTGTTGTTGAAATAAACAAAGGGGAGAGAGGGGAAAGGCAACAGAAAGGGGAGGAATAAAGAAAACTCAGAATCACACACAACTGTAGGGAAAGAACTATTTCCTACAAGGCCTGAATTTCAGTGTTCATAAGATGTCAGACCTTGGAATGAATCTAACCCATATACATTCTTTGGCCCACTGACTGTTTTTTATCTGTTGGTTTAATTGGATGTGAATATTTTAGTAGGAAATTTGCATTCTTCCGTTTACTGCCAGCTTCACCATTCAGTGCTGTCTGTCCTTTGAAAGATGCATTTATATCTCTGGCTGGCCCTTGTGGAAAAAAAGCCTGAAACTCACTTACCTATTAATGAAGATAAGGGAACTGTGCAATCTGGTCATCTTTTGTTACAGTGGGAAGAGCATGGATGTAAGGTATAAGACTTTCTGGTTCTTATTCTTGGCTCCTATAATTGAATCAGTGGATCTCTGTGTGTTTAGGTTTTTGATAAATATGTTCTAAATATTTTTCCATTTCCATTTCTTGTAATATCTTATATTTCTAGAGATCATATGTGAGGATTCATGTGTATTATATGGATCAATCTTCATTCACTAAAACACACATGCTTTCTAGGTAGACTTTGTTATATCATGACTTATTGGACGGTGCTATGGGCAAGCTCTGCACTATCAACTTTGAAATGTTCTAGTTCAAACCAGAAACTTCTCTGTAGATGTGGCAGTCTGCTTCTGTCAAAATTACAGCCTTGGAAACCATATTGGCCAGTTCTATTCTTTCCCATAGGATTTTTAATTGTTAGAAGTGATTGGATAGCACTAGGTTTTAGATATGACAACATTTTTAATGTGAGTCAATAAAAGAAAGTGTTAAGAATTTGTTATGTGGCTAACTTAAACTGTATCCACATGCTTCAACTAGAGACAGCCATTCCATTTTGGTCTCTAATTTTATTTTGAAATTTAATTATTCTAATCAGCAGATATGGATGAAATGTATTCATTAGTTTAATTGAAGTCCAGGTAAGAATATATTTTTTCCTCTTATTTTTTATATCTCAATGTGTTTTAAATAAAGGAAATTTTATGTGAGAAAATTTAGTTAGCATGAGTTACCACTAGGACAGGTGCTATGAAACCATACAATCTATTCATCTCTACCATGATCTATTTCAAAAGTGCTTATCTTTGCTGCTATTATTACAATCGCAGAACATGACAGCATGCTGCTGATCAGAGATAAAATCCCAGGCTTCAGAGGCAGCTGGAAATAACAAGGCTTATAGTGTTGTTGTCTCTCTCCACCTTTCCTTCGCCTCAGCTTGCCAGCTCTAGAAATCATTGAGAGCAGAGAAAACAGCATTTGCTTTAGGTTTCTCTCACTACCCTTTTTGTACTTCTTAATGCACTGGCTTCCTTCTTCCTGGTGACCCAAGACTCTCATCTCCTCTCCATCAAAATCCACATCCCTGTCACTGATACAATTTCAGTTTTTTAGATATCATGGTTGATATTTTCAATTCCACACATTTTACTCCTTTCTCTGTGTGCTGGGTATTTTTTCTGTACCTCTTTACTCTTCTCCTCACCCCTGGATTGAGTCTCTAAGTTTTGCTTCTAATCTTTGCCCCAGAATCCTTTGCTACCAGCTTTCAGCTGATTTTGGTCAATGGGAGATGTCAGGGTAAATCAGAGGATGGGAGAAGTGAGAGAAAGTATATTTGTACACTTGCTGACTTCCTGCAAGGCTACCAGTTGACCTTAGCTCCATTCTTGTACTGAAACACACAGCTCCTACCCAGCAATCTCTTTCTCTTTCTTTCCCAGTTCTGATAATGTCTTTCTTTCCCCAGCCTTTCTGGCCTAAAGTGAATAGTGGCTTCCTAGCTATTACTAGTCTTACTGTATGTCACCATCCCTTGCCGTCTGTCCTTAACTCATTCTTGTAGCTGTTGTTAGGTGCCACTGAACTGGCTCTAACTCACAGTGACCTTATGTACAAGAGAACAAAGCACTGCTTGGTCTCATGCCATTCTCACAGTCCTTGCTACATTTGGATCCGGTGTTGCAGCTACAGTGTCAGTCTATCTTGCTGAGAGTCTGCCTCTTTTTGCTGACCCTCTACTTTGCCAAGTGTGATGTCTTTCTCTAGGGAATGGACCTTCCTAATAACCTGTCCAACATCTTTGTTAATAATGTCTTCAGCAAACCTTTTTACATTCTTTGGAGCATGCCACAATATTTCTACCAGAATCCTGACTGATGATGCTATCCCTCTGCTAATTAGTGCTGAATCTGGTTGGCAAGAGGAGTCTTGTTGAGACTGTTCTTTTGAACACCACTTTTTGTAACTCTCTGCTCGACCAAAACTTCCCAGATGTGAAATCAAATGCTCAGCAGTCTGCTTACCCTGCTGTATGTTCCTTATAAAATGTATCATCCACTTTCATTATATAAATACTTGCATGCATGCGTGCATGTATGTATATGCATACACACATATATACACATGTACATATGTATATGTTTGCATGTGTCTGTGTGTGTGTCTGTATATCCACTATTTCACTCACTAGAGTATACTTCACATAAAGATGAATCAGTTATTCATGGAAGTTCAGCCTCTGGGTGTAGGAGAGTACCTAGAATATAGCAGGCACTTAAGTAAGACCTTCTATTGTTTTCTGCTTTCCAAAATCCTACCTGTTCTCTTATACAGTGCCCTTTTCATGAGTCCAACTTGGAAAACAGTTGTCCTGTGAATCAGAACCCAGTGGGGGCTGTGTGATGCTCCCTGGCTTCTGGATCTGCCTAGAAGCCAGGGTTCTGAAACGCTGGGTTCATTTGTAGGGCCTCCTGCACACAAGAGGGCAGGCTTGGAGCTGCCATTTTCTGTAAGCACTAAAACTTTACATTCTACAATCCCTATGAAAATGAATTTTTTTCTATTACTTTAAAATTGACTCTTCAAGATGAATGTGAGTCTAAAATGGGAAACAGTAAACTTATTTCAAGTACATTTCAGTGGACAGGGTGGAAGTGAGGGTGCTTTCACATATAGTCATGTTTACCATGATTGGGCTTACTCTCCCCAACTCTTCATATACCTTACATTTTCACGATTGTGTCATCAGAACTGCACACAGGCTCATAGTCCCTTTGGCTACCCCTGTCTACTCCTCCAACTTGGCCCTCCTGGCCCTGTTTCCTGTCTGACTACTCCTTTCATTCCTCCTTTGCCCGCCATGGGTTGTGTGAGTTAATGGTTGTTCTGTTTTCCGTTTGTTTCTGCTTTTGTGTTGCATTCCTTACATAGTCAGAGGAAGGACAGTAAGGTCTGTAATCTGAAAACAACACCCTCAAGGTATGGCAGGGATGTGTCCGGATAACAATCTTGCGAGTGGCCAGAGGCAGGGTCTCTGTATTTGTAAAAGCCCCGTGTATTTTTAACCAGCAGGCATCAAGGTCTATAACCACATTTATCTAGGGACTATACTCAGTCCTGCGCTGGACACACTATAAAGCTCATAAATAACTTGAGTCAGAGGAAATTGGAAAATGATGACTTCACAAATACAAGGAGAATTTTTATGTTTTCCAAAACCCAGATGGCAATGATAGTTAGTTTCTGCTTGGCCATAAGTCATGATTCCTCGGAGAGCTGTTAGAACTTTTGATGGGGCTAAGAGAACTCAGATTTGGGGGAGGGCAAATCTCAGAGCCTAGGTTAAGGTTGAGGAATTTCTCTATGTTTCTCCTATGTTTCCTTTATAATGTTCTCATATGCTGAAATTTTCTTCTGTACTCTTCAATAGTTTTGTGGTAAATTCTGTTTACCTGCAGCAAGTTTCTTCTCTGTAAGTTTTCCATGAAAAGCCCATCTTTCTCTGACAGCATCCCAGGCTGTAAAGTGAAGTTCCCTGCCCCATTCCACTAGATCGGCTGCTACCAAGTTGATTCCAACTCATAGCGATCCCATGTGTGTACAAGTAGAACATGTTATGCAGAGTTTTCAGTGGCTGATTATCCAAAAGTAGATCAATAGGCTTTTCCCCCAGGGATGGGGAAATGCCCAGTCTTTCAGGTAGCAACAGCTCAGTGTGTTAACCATTTGCACCACACAGAGATGCTAGTACCAGCACACTGATTTCCTCTGTTTGGTATGTATCATAACTGCAGGGATCTGGAGAATTCTCAGCATGACAAGAGTGACTAATCAATGTCCCACATTAGCTCAAAAGGGTTAATGATTTTAAATCAAGTTTACTAAAACAAACACACCTCTACTTTAGATTTCAAGAATATAGGAGGAATAACATATAAAATTTTAGGAAGAAGAGAATTTTCCCATGAAGCAGACATCTATTTCTTCTCCACGTGAAGCTTGACATATTGCTAGATAGGCCATTGTGACGATGATGTAAAAAATATGAACGGTGTTAATGGAGGAAATACCCAGTACGAAGCTGATGAAAGAAATTAGCATTTTTTCATTAAAATGGGGGGGGGGGAGAAGAAACTCATGATGAAAACAAGTAAACAAATACAGCACTCTGTGAACACCTATACTGGCTCATGCTTTCTTCCTCTCACATCTTCCCTAGTACTAGCTCTTTCCCATTGTAAAGGATCTCACTAATGGCTAAAAATAACACAACCAGCTTGGCACAGGAATGAAAGAATTGTGAAAACAACGTTTGAAGCATTCCTTTTAGTAGAGTTTTTCCTTTTAGAATTTTTTAAAAATAATATTTTATTAAGATTTTGGGGAAAGTTTACACAGCAAGTCATATTGGCTTAACTGCTATGTCTGCTAACCAAAACGTCAGCAGTTCAAATCTGTCAGGTGCTCCCTGGAAACTCTATGGGGCAGCTATACTCTCATCTATAGGGTCGCTATGAGTCGGACCTGACTCGACGGCAGTAGGTTTTACCCAGCAGGTATGGTCCTCATTTAACAATTTCCACATAAAATGGTTCAGTGCCATTAGTAGCATTTATCATATTGCGTCAACATTTTAATTGCTTTCGGTGTGTCCCACTGCCAGTACTCTGGTTTACCTGCCCCTCATCTTCACACCTTTACTTTTAAGTAATTATTGGTTTTTTGCTCTTGCACTCATGGTTTTTAAGTACAGACCCGATCTTACAGGTAATGTCCTTTATTTTGTGTACCACTCTACTATTTTGCTAAAAGATGATGGTAGGGGATGGGCTCAGCTCTAGGTTTAATGAGTGTCTCAGGGTCCTAGTCTCAAGGAGTCCTCTGATCTCTACTGTCCCAGTTTGTCTGATTTTATTTTTATTTTTTAAAATAAGGTTTTTAGGAGCTCCATGCATATCACAAATATGAATGTTTTGTTATTTGTAACTTTTCTAATCTGTCACTCGTATTTTGTTTTCATTTATGGTATTTTCTTTCTTTTTTTTTTTTTTTTTCACACAAAATAATTCAATCTTGGTTCTGGTCCACTAGGTTTATCTTCCTCCTTTTATTTTTTTCTGTTGAAACTGTGGTGGAATAGCGGCTAAGAGTTAATGGCTACTAACCAAAAGATCGGCAGTTTGACTCTGGAAACCCTATGTGAATTGACCCTCTTAGGGTCACTATGAGTCAGAATTGAATCAGTGGCAATGAGTAATTTTCTGCATTTATTTGCTTTTCCAAAAATGTTCCTTAATCCATTTATGTACTACTTTTATAAAAAAAGTCTCTCTTAAAATCTTGAATTAGTTAACTTTTTAATTATTTCTGTAAGGCTTTGCTTTTCTAATTTAGAGGGTAGTGTTCATGTCTTTTGGTAGCCCTGGCTACACCAAATGTGTCCCGAGAATAAATGAACAAAATCCAAGACTAAATGAATGAAAATACTGCAAAGTATCAGTGTAGATACGTGGATTAAAACTAGAACATGAGCATTTATCTATGACTATCTGAAAGATACTTGGTGTAAATTTTAATTTTGCTTCTGGTGTTAGGTACACTCAAATTGTTTCCTACTCATAGAGACCTTGTGCACAGCAGAACAAAATACAGCCTGGTCCTTTGTCATCCTCACAGTCAATGCTAGGCTTGAGCCCATTGTTGTAGTCACTGTGTCACTCCATCTTGTTGGAAGTCGTCCTCTTTTCTACTTATCCTCTACTTAAACACACATGGTGTCTGTTCCAGGGTTGAGCCCCTCCTGATAACCTGTCCAAAGTACGTGAGATGAAGTCTAAACACGACCCCTTCTAAGGAACATTCTTGCTTTACTTCTTCCCAGACAGATCTGTTCATTTTTCTGGCAGTCAATGGTATATTCAACATTCTTTACCAACACAACAATTCAAGTGCATTAATTCCTCGTTGGTTTTCCTTATTCATTTTCCAACTTTCCTATGCATATGAGTATTGAAAACACCATGGCTTGGATCAGGTTCACCTTAATCCTGAGAGTAATATCTTTGCTTTTTAATACTGTAAACAGATGTTTTGTACAGCACATTTACTGAGTGCAATACAAGGTCTGACACTGAAGTTCGTGAACTCATCCTGGAAAAGTGCTACATACCTCATTGCTGAATATCATCACTACAGTCACTTTTGAAGTACTCTCCTTGGGAAGCTATGCACCAATGCAAGTGCCTACACCACCCTTTAAAGCAATTTTAGAACTCTTTTTCTGTAATGTCCATCAGAGCTGTCTTTTTATTACCCTTGATGTCCTGTATGTCATCAAAATGTCTTCATTTCAATATTTCCTTTATCTTCAAGTAAAGAAGAAAGTCACTGGGGACCAGATCAGAGGAATAGGTAGGGTGTTCCAACACAGTTATTTGTTTACTGGCGGAAACTTCCTCACAAGTGTACAAGTAAGTTTGTAAACTGTGCATAATGGCCATTCCAGAAAGAGCTCAAAAAAAGCTATGAAAGGTGGACTACATGCTGGTATCAGTGCATAGCTTCTCAAGGAGAGTGATATTCAGCAGTGAGGTATGTAGCTCTCAGAGCAATTAAATTTGTAGACTTAATTGTCAGATTTCATATGTTTTCTGACTTCTTGACTGCTGATTCCATGGGACTTACTTGTGGATATAAGTAAATGAAATTTGTGACAACTTCAAACTTTTCTCCACTTCACTTATCATGGTATTGTTTATCGGGCAAGTTCTACGAAATTTTGTTTTCTTCATCTTGTGCTATAATCCATATTGACAGCTGTAATCTTTGGTCATTATGAGTTAGTGCTTCAAGTCCACTTCACTTGCCAACATACTGTAGGTTGTTAATGAGTCTTTCTCCAATCCTGATGCTACTTTCTTATTCATATATTTCAGCATCTTGGATTATTTTCTCATCATATAGATGGAATAAATATGGTGAAAGGGTCTAAACCCTGACAAACACATTTACTGATTGTAAACCATGCACTGTCTCCTCATTCTGTGTGAAAGATTGCCTGTTGGTCTATGTATGTGTTCCCAATGAGCATAATTAAGTGTTCTGTAATTCCTGTTCTTCATAACGTCATCCATAATTTGGTATGATCCTCATAGTTGAATGTCTTCATAACGTCAATAAATCACAGGTAAACATCTTTCTGGTATTCTCTGCTTTCACTGTGATACATCTGACATCAGCACCAACATCCCTTATTCTATGTCCTCTTCTGATTCTGGTTTGAATTTCTGGCAGTTCCCTGCTAATGTACTGTTACAACTGTTTTTGAATGATTTTCAGCAAAATTTTGCTTGCATGTCGTTTTACAGATGATGTCTGATAATTTCCTCATTCTGTTCAATCACCTCCTTTTGGAATGGTCACCAATGTAGATCTCTTCAAGTTGGTAGGCCAGATAGTTGTCTTCTCATTTTGAGTTATGCCTCATCAGTGAATAAAAGATCCTGAAAGCTTTGCTTTACCTG
Organism: Heterohyrax brucei; assembly: GCA_028571685.1. NCBI lineage: Eukaryota > Metazoa > Chordata > Mammalia > Hyracoidea > Procaviidae > Heterohyrax > Heterohyrax brucei. The sequence goes on from CM053152.1 coordinate 48,841,121, forward strand.
CATCATTCATATTGACTCTACTTTGAGAAGACTGCTGTTTCCCAGTTATATTTTGAGTGTTTTTCAACATGAGAGTCACATTTTCCAGCACTGTATTAGGCAATAGTCCTCTGCTATCCATAAGTTTGATATTTGCTGCTATTAAGAACTCTATTCATTTTTTTGTTCCATGAGAAAACTGAAAAGTAAGGATTCAGCTCAGTGAAAATGATTTCTTTAAATTTTGAAACAAAATGTGTGCAATGACGTGTGACTAAGTTTGAGTGATATTTTCAGGATTAAAAACATTCATTAATAAAGGGAAAACGATTTCCTTGCATAAAAATGAATTATTGCCCCTTTCTGAGACAAGAAACCTGCTTTCCCTATTATGCTTCACTACATTTCTTTATAGTCCAATGAAGCCCAAAGCTAGGAGGAGGCTATGTTTTCCAAGATCCCATATTCTCAAGTCACATTGATAACTAGAAACTTTCCTTAGTTTGTAATAAATTGCTCTCACAGACTGGATGCATTAATAATCTTAAGCATAAGAACAAGTCATAATTTGGTGACCTTCTTCCCTTCACCTGCCAAAAAAAGAAAACAAACATACAAACAAACAAAAAGTAACCCTCAGTGCTCAGGCCCATAGGTTTTTTAAGATGTTTGAAACCATCATTAAGCTCAACAATTCAGAGTTCAAGTACTTGAAAGGTCTTGAATCTCCCCTAAGAAGTGTCACATATTAATCCATGATCATTTAATACAGATAACAACAGTAGCTAACGGGTATAGAGGTCTTAAGATGTACAAGAAATTATCCTAAGCATTAGTTATCTTTTTTAATCCTTACAATGACTCAGTGAAGTAGGCAATGCTCTCACCATATTCCACAGATAAAGAAACCAGGATTTCCTTTTGGTGGTTAAATAATTGCCCAGTGTCAATGCTGGTTTATGATGGAGTAAAGGCTCAATCCTGATATGCTATTCTCTTAAATGCCTTGGAAAACCTGGTGACATAGTGGTTAAGTGCTACATCTGCTAACCAAAAAGTTGACAGTTTAAATCCACCAAGTGTTCCTTGGAAGCTTTGAGAGAAAGTTCTACTCTGAACTTTAGGGTTGCTATGAGTCAGAATCAACTTGACAGCAGAGGGTTTGTGTTTATTTATTGATTGATTTAAATTCCTTTGTTGATATAACCACACGGCAGTCATAATAAAGGCAGCATTCTTATCTTGTTCTTGCTAGTTAACATAGGGGAATTTTGGAAGTAAAAACTGAATGGAGAGCATGGCCAGGGTGTGGGACTGGATTTTGAACAATTTATACCTGGAAGAGAGGGGAATATCTAAAATGAAAGCATGCTTGTCTGCAGTGTGCTCCTCTATGACAAGCCTACTGTGTTCCCTATTGGTTATACCAACCTAGACATTTAAACTGATCATGAGAAAAGAATTCAGGCTTTAATCTAAAGATTTGTTCACTCATTAAATGCTGATTCTTTCAATGAGATAGAGGAGGGCAGGAACATGTAGACTTTTCATGGGCTTGACTAGGTTGGACAAGGAGGTGTGGACAAGGCTAGGAGGCCAACACATGAAATTTTGAAGTACAGAAAACAGAACACTTTGGACGCAGTGTCAAGATGGCAGACTAAACACACATCTCCCTAAATCCCTCTGGAAAGCAAGACCCAACTGATAATTAAACAGAGCCTTCTGGACACCTAGTGAGCCCTAGGACACAGCATAGGACTGTTAATTTGGACTTCATATCACTGAGCAGAAAACATTTTCTCTTTCACTGACTCTGCTCTTTGTGAGAGGTGGCTTTCACAAATCGAAGGTAATTCATCATTTTTTTTTTTTAATTTATGTTTTCCTCTGTCTTAATCAGCGGGTAGAGCTGGGAAAAGACAAGCAGCTAACCTCAGATGCATTGCTGGTGGGATTGGCAGGTGAAATTGCCATATTTTGAGAGCCTGGCTTTGGACTCTGCACATCTTGGCACCTTAGGCCTCTCTTTCTGAGTGGCTTGTACGGAGACAGGTCCTGAGCTTGTGCAGGATGCCATCTTGTTCCATTGGGAGGCAGAGACATCCATATGAAAGCTCCAGCTTGACCTAGTTCCTAGGCTGGGAGGCAGTGCCTGCCCAGAGGAGATCGGTTTTCCAGCAGAAAAGCAGTATTTTACACTGTGTCTCCTATGGCTAGGGCCAGGTAACAGAGACTGTGGACTCTGCATCTCGTCACCTTTGGCCTCTCTGTCTGCCTCTGACATTGATTAGTCTGTATCGAGGCAGTGGTGAACTTGTGTGGGACACCATCTTGCTCCACCTGGAGGGGGATATACCCATACAGAGGTCTCAGCTGGACCTAATTCTTGGGTTGGGAGGCAGCACATGTCCAGAGCAGAGTGCTTTTCTGGCAGAAAACCAGTATTATACACAGTGTCACCTATAGCTGGGGCCTGATAGTAGCGGCCAGCAGGCCAGTAGTCCTTCTGTATTTTGAGGTAGTTTATAACATCTGGGGTTTGATATAGAGTTACTTACTTTGTCAGCTGGGAAGAGGGACCTATACACCTGAAAACCTGACTGACTTTGTCAGTTGTCAGATACTTTTTACCCCTCATTTTAATATGGTCTAGAGAAACAACTGCATCCTCACAGCATCTCTCCCAACCTCTGTTAACTCACATGATGCCACAAAAGCAACAAACTCTAGAGAAATCACCCATGGCTTCAGAAATCCCCAAAAGAAAGAGACACAAAACCTCCCAGATGAAGAAACCTGTCTGAAATTATTGCAAGGTGAATACAAACGGATTATGTACAGAGACCTCCCAGACCTTATACAAAATGGAACAGAGAAAAATGAAAAATTAAGCAAGCTGTTCTATCTGATGGAACACCAGTATCCTGAAATCCAACAGATCAAGAACAAAATCAAAGAGATAAAAACTTCAATTGAAAGCGAAGAAAACAGAATGGAACAAGTGTAAAATAGACTCTCTAACTTGGAAGACAGAGCTACTGACTCCAGCATCCACTAGGGGAGATCAGAAAAAAAGAAACAAGAAAAATGAAGAAGCATTAAGAAGCATGTGGGACTCTATTAAGAGGAACAATCTATGATTAACTGGAGTTCCTGGACAGGGTGAGACAGCTGAGAATACACAGTATAGTTGCTGAGTTACTGACAGAAAGCTTCCCAAAAATTATGAAAGAAGACATATGGATATCCAAGATGCATATCAAATGCCACTCAATATAGATCTCAAAAGAAAGATTCCAAGACATATTATAATCAAGCTTAACAAAATGAAACATAAGCAGAAATTCTTAAAGGCAGCAAGACTCAAAGCAAAGCTAACATTCAGAGAGAAACCCTGTAGGCTTTCAGTAAGTTTTTCAGCAGAAACAATGCTGGCACGGAGACAGTGGCATGACATATTCAAAGCCTTGAAGGAGAGGAAATTCTGACCAAGAATTACATATCTTGCAAAACCATCTTTCAAAGGTGAAAATGAAATTAAGACATTGGCAGATAAACAGAAATACTGAAAGAAGACCTTGGTTTAGAAGAACAAAACCATTGACTTTATATTTTAGGAGGAAATAAAGGATGCATCATCCAGAAACCTGCTCAGTTAGAGAAGACTCGAGACTCAATCAAAGATATAACATTAAAAGAAGTGATCCAGTGATCATATCACGAAAACTATCATGTCATCATATTAAAAAGAGGGATGTACTACATTCATTACAGTTCTTCCAGATGGAGATGAAGTTAATAAGAGTTGCAATAGTTAAAATTGGATTTAAGCATAGGTTATTAAGGGACACCATATGGGCATCTACAAAGCACAATAAAGGTACAACATATCAAATAAAGAAACATAATACAGGAGTTTTAACAACCACAAAACCAACCCTGAAAAAGGTGAAAAATCAACTCACAAAGAATAGTGTCCTAGAACAGATTAATAAGAACAACAAAGAAAATATCAACACAAAAATAAACCTATCACAATGGCAGCACTAAACACATATCTATGAATAATCACATTGAATGTGAACGTACTGAAAGCTCAAGAGACATCGAGTGACTTCTTGGATCAAAAGACATGACCCATCCATATGTTGCCTACAAGAAACTCACCTTAGTGTTAAAGATGTGAACAAACTGAAAAATAAGGATGGAAGAAAGAATACATATCAAGCTAACAATACACAAAGGAGCAGGTGTGGCAATTCTAAGCTCAGATAAAATAGATTTGAATGTCAAATCCACCATTGTGGACAAGAATGGACATATATTGCTGAAATATTCAATGCACAAACAGGAGTTAAAAATATTTAATATTTATGCACCTAATATTAGAGCACCAAAATACATCAAAGAAACACTGACTACCCTAAAAAATGAGATAGATCATTCCACAATAATAGTGGGAGAGTTCAATACCCCAGTGTCAATATTGGACAGATCACCCAGAAAAAGCTCAATAAAGACACAGGAGACCTTATTGCTGCAATTTACCAATTAGACCTCATCGATATGTACAAAACTTCCTGTCTATCAGCAGACAACTACACCTTCTTCTCTAGTGCACCCGGAACATTCTCCAGAATAGACCACTTGTTAGGACATAAAGCAGTTCTCAAAAAAGTCCATAACATTGAATTAATGCAAAGCATCTTCTCAGATCGTAAAGCCATAAAAGTCAAAATCAATAGCAGAAAAAGCATAGATAGAAAGTGGAACTCATGGAAACTGAACAACATCTTGCTCTAAAAGCCACAAGTTATAGAAGAAATCAAGGATGAAATAAAGAACTTTATGGATTCCAATGAGAATGAAAACACTTCCTACCAGAACCTGTGAGATACAGCCAAAACAGTGCTCAGAGGCTGGTTTATCTCCATAAATGCATGCATCTGGAAGAAAGAAACTAAATTTAAGTACTAACCTTACAGCTTGAACAAGTAGAGAGAGAACAATACAGAAAGCTCTCCGACACCAGAAGAAAACAGATCATAAAGATTTGAGCAGAACTAAATGAATTAGAGAATAGAAGAAAAACTGAAAAACTTGAAATGCCCCAAAGCTGGCTTTTCTGAAAGATCGACAAAACTGAAAAACCATTGACTAAATTTACTAAAGAGAAACAGGAAAGGAAAGAAATAACCCAAATAAGAAATGAAAGGGAAGTTGTCACAAGAGATCCAACAGAAATCAAAAATATCATTATAGAATACTATGAAAGACTGTACTCTAACATATTTGAAAATCTAGAGGAAATGGACAAATTCCTTGATTCATATCACCTACTGAAACCATAACAAGGTGATACAGAAAAACTTGATAAACCCATCACAAAGGAAGAGATTGAAAAAGTCATCCCCAAACTGCCAACCAGAAAAAGCCCGGGCCCAGATGGCTTCACCACAGAAGTCTACCAAGCTTTTAGGGAAGAGTTTTCTCCAATACTACTGAGAGCATTTCACAGTACAGAAAGAGATGGAATATTCCCAAATTCATTCTATGAATCCAGCATAACCCTTGTGCCAAAGCCAGGGAAAGACCCAACCAAAAAGGAGAACTACAGACAGATATCACTCATGAATCTGGATGGAAATATCTTCAACAAAATTCTTACCAATAGAATACAACAACATATCCAAAATATAATCCATCATGATCAAGTTGCATGCGTATGAAGGATGCAAGACTGGTTCAACATCAGAAAAATAAATAAGATGATCAACCACAAAAATTATACAAAAGACAAGAATCACCTGATCTTGTCTATTGATGTAGAAAATGCATGTGATAAAGTCCAACACCCATCCATGCTAAAAACTCTCAGCAAAATAAGAATAGACAGCAAATTCCTCAATGCAGTAAGAGCCATTTATACAAAGCCAACTGCCTATGTCATTCTGAATGGAGACTGAAGCAGTTTCCCTTGAGAACAAGAACTAGACAAGGATGCCCACTCTCACCTCTTCTGTTCAACATTATACTAGAAGTTCTAGCCAGAGCAACTAGACACGACCAAGAAATAAAGGACATCTGCATTGGCAAAGAAGAAGTAAAAATCTCCCTATTTGAAATGATGTGATTGTATAGGCAGAGAATCCTAAAGAATCCATAAGAAAACCACTCAAACTGATAGAAGAGTTCAGCAAAGTCTCAGGATAAAAGATAAACATAAGTAAATTAGTAGGACTCCTTTATACAAACAATGAGATTATTAAAGAAGAAATCACCAAATCAATACCATTTACTATAGCCCTTAAGAAAAAAAGTACCTAGGAATAAATCTAACCAGAGAAATCACAGACCTTTACAAAGAGAACTACAAGCCCTTACTACAAGAAACCAAGAGAGACTGACATAAATGGGGAAACTTACCTTGCTCATGGATAGAAAGATTTAACATTGTAAAAGTGTCCATTTTACCCAAAGCAATCTACTCATACAATGCAATCCTAATACCAATTGCAGAGACATTTTTAACGGCATGGAGAAACAAGTTACCAACTTTGTTTATAAAAGAAGTAGCCAAGGACAAATAAAGCACTATTGAAGAAGAAAAACACACTGGGAGGCTTCTCATTACTACACTTTAGAACCTACCACACTGCCACAGTAGTGAAAATAGCCTGATACTGTTACAAAAAGAGACAGATAGATCAATAAAACAAAATTGAGACCCCAGAGATGACACCACCTTCCTATGAACAGCTGATATTCCACAGAGGCCCTAAGACATTAACTTGCGGTAAAAACAATCTCTTCAGCAAATGGTGCTAGCAAGATTGGATATCCAACAGCAATACTTTGAAACAAGACCCATATCTTACACCTTATACAAAAACTGAACTCTAAATGGATAAAAGACCTAAATATCAAATCTAAAATAATAAAGCTTATCCAAGAAAAAGTACTAACAACATTGGAAGTTGTAATAAACAACATAGACAGACTTTACAATCTGTCAAATAAACCAGAAACAACAAAAGAAAAAATAGATAAATGGGAACTATTAAGAATCAAACACTTTTGCTCATCCAAAAACTTTATTAATAGAATTAAAAGGCCACCTAGAGATTGGGAAAAAAAAATTTGGCCAGTATATGTTAGATCGATTCCTGATCTCCGTAATCCATAAGGTTTTACAAAATATTAGTAAGAAAAAGATAAATAATCCAATTAAGCAGCGGCAAAAGAGATGAACAGACACTTCTCTGAAGAGGAGATCCAGGCAGCCACAAAACACAGGCAGACATGCTCACGATCATTATATTTTACACCTTATACAAAAACTATCATTAGCTATTAAAGAAATTCAAATCAAAACTACAATGAGATAACATCTCATCCCAACAAGGTTTGCATTGATCCAAAAATTGCAAAACAAAAAATGCTGGAGAGGCTGTGGAGAAATTAGAACTCTTTTACACTGTTGGTGGGATTGCAAAATGCTGCAACCTCTTTGGAAAGCAATCTGGCACTTTCTTCAAAAGCTGGAAATACATATACAATTTGACCCAGTAATTCCACTGCTTGCAATATATCCTACAGAATCAAGGCCATTAACATCAACCAATACATGCACATGAATGTTTATTGCAGCACAGTCCACAACAGCAAAAAGATGTCACCAACTCAGATGGCCAGCAATAGAGAAATGGATATGTAAACTACAGTATATATACTAATGGAACCTTGTACAATGATAAAAAAAATTATGATTTTAGGAAACATTTTACAACCTGCTTTCGATTAGAGGACATTATGTTGAGTGAAAGTAGCCACTGACAAAAGGACAAATATTGTATGAGACCCCTACAATAAGAACTGAAAAACAGACTCATGCATAGAAGAATAGTCACTTTGGGGTACAGATTAGTTGATAGAAGTTTGGTTGGGTGAGATATGGAACAGCACACATTAGAAAGATGATCAATATTAACCAGACTTCAACACAACATGATTACTCCTTCCATCTTAACCCAATATTGCAAGGACAGAGTAGCTGGGGCGGGGAGCTGGGGACCATGCTCTCAGGTGAAATCAAGGCCAGTTGGCACAACTAGTATTTGCTGAGAGAGCCTTCTGCATTCCACATTAGTGAATGGAATCTGGGGTCTTAAAAGCTGCCAAGCTGCCATCTGAGGGTATAGCAAATGGTCCCAACTCAGCAGGAACAGATGATCACCGAGGACCAAAACAACATGGGGGAAAGAGAACCCGTAAGACAGAGAGACCCACATGAGTGGGTGACTACATCAATTTGTGACCAGAAGAACAGGATGATGCCTGGCTACTACCAATGATAGCCGGAATGGAGCTCACAAAGTTGAGTCTCACTGGCAACAGAAGAACAAAAAGATATGTACCCTGAGATCTCTACTAAAAGACCACAAGTGATGGTCCAGGGGCCTTGGAGGTCCCTGGGAGCACACCCCCTGTCCCTGATGCTGCCCCTGTCCACAAATCATAATGGAGGTCAACCATCGGACAGGAATGGAGTCTCCCTGGCAACACAGAGTGACCATATTGTGAGTGCACTTTATGGTTCTATGCATCTATAGGATGTCTTCCTGCTGATCTCTTACAGGAGGAAGTGAGTGGGTGAACAGGAGAGGATAAGAAATTCTTGGGTGACTAGGACATGGCTGGAGCAGAAAGGAAGAGTGTGCTGTCTCTGGGCAGGGAGAGCAGTGGGAGCGTCATGCAGCAGGTGGGCATGCAAATTTTTATAGCAATGTACATATTCATTCAATCATCATCATCATCATAAAAAATAATTTTTTAAAAAAGAGAACACTTTATAACCAATTGCGAGAGAGAGGAAAGGAATTACAAAGCCAATGGAAACCTCTGATCTCACAAGGGATGTGTGGAGGCTGAGTAGTGGGAAGCTCTGGGCACTTCAACTCATTCAGGGCCAAATTCAGAATGCAGAGATGCTCAGGAGTGGGTCATGAAAGCAAGGTATTCTGGATTGAACTGTGTTCCACAAATGTATTTATTCAAGTCCTGGCCCCTTTGTCTACGAATATGATCTATGAAAACAGGGCTTTTTTTTTGGTCATGCTAACGAGTTCTTAACCTAAAAGGGTGAGCTCTAATTACTTCTGAGTTAGGAAAACAGCAGAATAGACAGAGATACAGGTAAAAGAAAACCGACGTCAGGCAGGTCTCGTCTACAAAGAAAAGAATGCCAAAGATTGCAGGCAGATATCAATAGTTAGGTGAGAGGCTTGTGAAACCGATAGGCCTGGCTGAAATCCTGTCTGGGACTTTTAGCCTCCGGAACTGTAAGAAAACAAATTCTGTTCTGTAAAAGCCACCAACTTTGTTTTTTTGTTTTTTTTTTTTTTTACTGAAAGTCAGCACACGTAACAGCATAAAGCTATTGTGTTACCTGCTGCTATTTCACAGAGTATGTAGACATGATGACTTCCTGTTTCTTTTCTGGTAGGAATTAGTTAAGAAAGATGATGAACAGAGTACCCCATGACTGACCTGAGTGGTCGCTGAACCTAAAACATAACCCGTGTTAGCTGGTAGTGGAACAAGTTTCCTGTAGCCAAATATATTTTCTTGCTTGTACAGATAAGCATAGGCTTTTATGTCTTGTTAAAGGAGCTCAGAGCTTTAGGAGCCCCAAACAGCTCCCACCAAACAATAATTTGAGGGTTAAGTATAAATAAATCTGCAATGTATAAGTTACATTGTCCTTAATGAAAACACAAGTTTATAGATATTCACTGGGTGGTGATATTTTTGGACATGCTCAATCCCCGTGCTTTTGAAAGATCAATCAGGATATTTATAAATAAAGTCCTATCTGTGTATCTGCAGCAGTTGTGCAAAACAGTTCTTTTGCTTGGAAAGTCTTAGATGAAAATTCTGGAGTCTGCTTATTATATTTTGTTATTTGCTACATCTATCCAAAGACCCAAAAGCTCTATTTTGTGTGGTTTAATCTCAGACCAAATGCTGTTAACTATGTGAGAATGACTTCTGCTGATTTTTTCAACAGTTTCCAGTTGAAGCTATAATAGCTCCTTATGCCAAGTCTCTTGACTAAATACTGTGAGAAATGGCCTTGTTTCCCTATGGGAAAGAAGATCAAGGAGAGGGCCAAAGCAGTGACTTTGGAAGCTTCTGTCAATGAAAAGAGAGCATCAAACAGAACAGTGAGAAAAGCAGTGGTTATTGCAATTCAATAGTCAAACCCAAGGCAAAGGAAAAAAGGGCAATAACAAAAAATGTAGCCAGTATGCTTAGGGAGTCTGTTTACGGCTCTGTAGATGACTGATTCCTTAGAACATCCCACAAAGAGCAAAGCCCAAACTTAGAGATATGTGTCTATACTGTGCTTCACCTGAAAGAGACTGACTTCTACTTCATGGCAATGAGGGTATCTCTTATAAATGGTGAAAAGCTTGTACATTTTGTATACGCTTTAAATGACTTCAATACTACATCAGGGAATGTGCGTAATTAAAAAAATAGAGCACCAGAAGTTTTAGGTTTTTGGTTTGTTTTGTTTTAAGAGTTTATGGCATTACAAGCAGTGATAAGGTCACCCAAAACTCAAGCCCACTGTTGTCGAGTAGGTTCGGACTCACAGTGACCTCATAGGACAAGTTAGAACTACTTCATGGGGTTTCTAAGGCTGTAGTCCTTGCAGAAGCAGACTGCCACATCTTTCTCCCTCAGAGCAACTGGTGGGTTCAAACTGCCATTTTTTTTAGTTGGTAGCTGACTGCTTAAGCGATGTACCTTCAGGCCTCCTTTGTAGGGTCACAGGTTTATGTGATAGGAAACAGAGACTAGGCAAAATATGAGCAAAATAACAGAAAACACCTATAGTTTGATAAGGTATCCCGCAAACATCTCAAGAGCAGTGATACTTCAGGTTGGTTACTGGTTCCTTCTCTAAAGAGTCACCCATCATTAGCGTCCACACCTGCAGCAGTAAATAAATTGGGTAAGAAGCTGAATCCTAAGCCATACTTCCAATCATATAAAGATTTTTGTCGTCTCCTAGGCCGACAACCTCAGTCACTGCAATAATTTTACTGCTAAGACCCTGCTGTTGGTTCTAAAGTACTAAGGTGTTGTAGGATAGAACTTAATTTCAAAACAATAGGCTTCCTTGTAACCCTATGTGTCTTATTTCAGACATTCCAATGCATTATTTGGAGATGTGACAGAGTGCCAAAGAGATGAATGTTGAGGCTATGAGCCTTCCTAGTTAGAGACGTGTTCTGCAGGTTCTTCCACTGAAGCTCCTGGATGAGGCTGAATGCAGGGTGTAGGACAAGGAACCAGGAATCTGTTCTAATTTTCTTAAGAAGCATTTTCCAGAAGTAAATGAGGTTTTCTGTTACTTCACTGCTCTGACTATAAGAAACAAAGATCTTGATTTTCTTGACAACAAGACTTTTAAGTGGACCTTGAACTCTTGTCTCCATGTGTAACTAACTGCTTTCGAGGAAGAACGTTTGGTATTTGTGTCAAGCCTACCAGTCTTTGAGGACTCAGAGTGGCAGAGTCAAGGTAGAATTGAGTCTGAGTGTGTATTTGCAAATGCTATATCAAAACCTGTGCCATGATTCTGCCCGCTGTCCCTCAGCCTGTGCTGTCCATTGTATGAAATGGAGAATGGCTGCTGCTTTACCCAGTGCTACAGAGTGGGTGACACAAGTGACAGTCTCAGATACTTTTCTACTTTTTGTGTGCACCACAGCTCAGAAGATCTCAGATCACCTATCTAGACCATTATCTCTTCCAGATCTTTAGATATCTGAATTGTTGTAAAATCTGTATAGGTTAACTGCTATTAGCCTCAAGACTATCTGTGTTCTGCAGTCTCCTTAGCTGTAAGTGCTGCATTGGAGCCCAATATACATTGAATATTTAGAGCGGGAAAGCTCCATTTGGTGTTTGTTGCTGTAATATGAACTCCCAAACTCTATCACCTTTGAGATGTAGGGAGCTCAGACTAACCTTTAATTGGATTGAGGATTCAAAATCCCTTATATAATTTCCTGTTTACAAACATTTTTACAAACCACAGAGGTAATACAAATACATGTTAGATTTTTAGTTGATCCTCAAGTCTCTGGTTTTACTACAGAATTCAAACATTCTTGGAAGGACCAGCTCACAGAAACAGTAACAGTCCTTGTTGAGACATCATTCCCTAAGTCTGTGTTTCTGAACCGAGTGGAGGTGGATAGTGAACTATCAGAATCATACATGGAACCTTTACAAACTTAGCTTCTTCCCCCAATTCTGTTATTCTCCCATATGTATAATAGAACATACATAGTTTGTGAGACATTAAGACAGTTGGGTTATGGGTCAAGTGATCAGTTGAATGTAGGGAAAATGAATAAACAGGAATGAGGGTGGTGTTCAGTAGTTTGACTCAGGAACTGGATGAATACTATCGACTGAAATATAGAAATCTAGAGAAGAAACTGATTCTAGGGCACAGATGTGAAAAAGTTTGATATTTTCTCCCTAAAGAAAATCCAGGTGGATCTATCCATTGGTGTCTGCTTAATCTCTTTTGTTTGAGCAGACACAGTCTGCAAGGACAAGTCTCATTCAGCTACTAACTGCTGAAATTTGAGGTTCTTGACTCAAGAAATGCATCCCAGGTGACATTTCTGCTCCTCCTAACTACTACTATTCAATTTCAAGTGAGACTGGCAATCCAGGGCTATGACCTTTGGGAAAAAACTTCAAACGACAATTCAATCTGCAAATGATAAAGCAGTAACCATGTTGAACAGGTAAAAGTCAAGGTCAGAACTCAGTATCAGGCCACTAGAGATCTATCTTCAGGTTAATATCTCCCTGTTGATTAGTATCTCTTTTGTGTGGCCATCTAGCCAGCTGCAAGCCAGTTCACATGTATACAAGATAATCTAAAATGTAGACTAATACCATATTGAAATCCAGAGGTACTGGGTATATAGGGCATCCCCTTTCTAGTTTACCTGTCTTGTATCTAAGTCATAACACATGTCATAGGACTATGTTTGTGGATATAATTGGAATTTCTTGACAGAGGTAAACAGACAGGAAATTGTGCCAAAATGAGGATAAGTCTGAAGCTGAAATCAAGCATGCCCCGCATGTTTCTGCTGCACAGAGACAGGAGAAGTGGGAAATGCCATGAACCACCCTTCCTAAAACCAAACTCAAACACCCTGGGGCTGCAAATTAACTGGTTATGGCCAGAGGAGTTCATGCTGAGTCCACAGGAAGGTCATTGGAAAATGGAGGTCTCATTTCCCCAGACTCCTAATCAGTGTCAGTCAAAGCACACTGGGGTCTGAACTTGGCTGTGTGAGAAGCATTGTGAGTACTGGTGTGGGGAGATGAGACTTGTTCTCAGCACTTATTCTCAATGCAGTGGAGAAGAGGGAGGTCCAGCTCACCTGAGATCTGGGGATGTGTGCATGCACGTGTGTCTATGAGAATACTACTATCATCTTGCTCGTTGAGAGGGAGTTAATGAAATTGTTTCACAGAAAAGGGGGTAGTTTCAATGGGAAAGAGAAGCCAAGTTAAGATTCAGTGAAGTTGGGGCCATCTGATTTGGGGAGATGACAGATGAAGCAAATGCTGTTTTCTTAAGCTGCTTAACTAATTTCTATTAAATTTCAAAGTCCTTTCCCACCCACAAGTATTTCAACTATAGTCACATAAAGACAGTATTAAAAACAAAAGACTGGAGGAAAGCATACCAGGGTTCTAATTCTGCATCTCCCTGAATGGGACCTTGGAGAAGTCACCAAGCTTTACTGAACTCGAATTTCCTTGTTGCTAGATGTTGTGGAGTTTATTTCCACTCATGAGAGCCCCATAAACCAGACTAGAAGTGCTCCATAGGGTTTCCTAGGAGTGACTGGTGGATCTGGACTGCCAACCTCTGGGGTAACAGCCCAGTGCTTAACTACTGTGCCACCGAGGTTATAGTTGTTGCATTGCTCAATCGATATATTAGGGATATTTGCAGAGTTCAGCAAGTCACTTGATTGGCAGTAGCATATATAGCCAAAACGCATATAGTTAGAAAGTACTAGCTTAGCTCTCTTAGCTGCTTTGAGTTCCCCAGTTGTTAACGAACATACAGTCCCTGTTTGGGGATCCATAAGAACTGAACACTGCTATCAATCTCGTCAATAATCCAGCCAATAGCTATTGTCTTTCAATGGATCACCTAAAAGAATTTCTGTAAACCTCCATCTTGCTGTGCTTGGTGCCTACACAGCCCAGGAATGCAGACAACATTCAAAAAACATTTTAATGTTTCATGATATGTTGAAATGAGAGAAATCCAAGTATTTTTAGGCACTTGAAACCACTCTACCACTCATGGGAAAACAAAAACAAACTCACTACCGTTGAGTCGATTCCAACTCATAGTGACCCTATAGGAGGCAGTAGAACTACCCCATAATTTCCAAGCAGCACCTGGCAGACCCAAACTGCTGACCTTTTGGTTATCAGATGTAGCACTTCACCACTACACCAAAACTGGAAAATAGAAATACATACACAAACATGTGTGTGAGTGTGTGTGGGAATGAGGCAGAGAGAGAGGGAAAGAGAAAGGCAGTAGAGTTGTATCAGTATATAGTAGAAGATTCTGTGTCTTTTACTTCTCTTCTAATTTCCCCACGGTGCTGAGAACTCTGAACACATCACTCAGTATCTGTCATACTATAACATCAACATTCTGATTTGGGGAGTTCTTGGTCAAGATAGGAAAGAATGTAAAAGAGACAGTACAGAACCATTCACATTAGAGGAAAAATAACTAAAACCTGTGGTCTACTGATGCAGTCTCAGAATAGCTCTGACATTAAAACAAGTCAAAGCAAAACAAATTAAAAAAAAAACGAAATGCAAGTCTGGCTCTTAACATTTATTCCATACAGAGATGCAATCAGTGGAAACTGTACTATATAGTTCAGCAGCCATGGATTCCACGATACGTCTCTCTAGCATTTATGTGACATGACCCAAATGAGATGTGCTGAAAGTATGAAAAGGACCCTAGACTTGGAAGACTTTCATGAAAGAAGTGGTATCATTAATTAGTATTTCATATGTTAAAATGCTAATGTTTTGTGTATATGGAGTTAAATGGAAACCATGGTGGCATACTATTTAAGTGCTACAATTGCTAAGGAAAAATTTGTCAGTGCAAACCTGACAGACACTCCTTAGGTATTCTATGGGGCAGTTCTACTCTGTCCTACAGGGTTTCTAGGAGTCAGAGTATACTTGATGGAAGTTTTTTTTAAAAAAAAATGAAGTTAAATAAACATAGTTTAAATTAATTGCATTTATTTCTTTTAAATTTTAAATACATCTACTAGAAATGTTAAAATTACATATGTGACTCACATATTTGGGCCTCAAACATCTGAAAACGACCTTCAAAACATCAATAGCACAATCACCCCCCCAAAAGTAAATCTTCTTATTAGTAAGTGACAAATGTCACTTACATGACCCTAAATCATCAACTACAGTTAGAATGTTATAGAAAGAGCTTGGGCATTAGAGAATAAGGATAGCTTAGAAATAAATGTAAATAAAGTAACCAAACAAAAGGACCATTCCAAAACATGCCTTTGTCATGAGACATTGTATGATGTGGAGTATTTTTCTATATTAGGTGGAATTTTCAATTCTATGTTTTAAAAAAGTGCACTTGTTTTGAAGAATTGAACTCCTTTTATTTATAATAGAAGTGAAAAATCTATTTTAAATTGTGTCATTGTTTTTACTTTACAAAATAGAACTGTGAAGAGGAACAGTCATTTTAATTGCATTCTGTTCCAGTAAAATCCAGGACTTAAAAAATACATGTTGTTTTTAAAAGCCATAGCTTAATCATTTTTATTAGTTAGCAAAAAAAAAAAAAAAAAAGATGTTTTTGCTTTTTGCAAGACAGAGCATAATGATCAATCTCTGATGAATGTAACAATAGCTCTAGGCCACGGCCAGGGAACGGCATGAGCTTCATTTTGAAGACTGCTTACGCACAATGCAGGAGATTTGTTTTGTGTGTTGGCTTCTCATAAAATATGTCCAATGAGCCTACTGAAAAGTTGAGGTGGATTATTCAGGTTTATATTTCAGAATGTAGGTGAGGCACCAATGGATCCCATTTTCTATGGAAATGTGGAAATGCACTGCTTTGTCCCTAATTTAACAAGCATTTATTAAAGACTACTCTTGTATTAGCAGAAAACTCTGGTGGCATAGTTGTTAAGGGCTGCTAACCAAAAGATTGGTAGTTAGAATCCACCCAGTGGTCCTTGGAAACTCTATAGGGATCGGTTCTACTCTGTCCTATAGGGTAGCTATGAGTCGGAATTGACCTAATGGCACTGGGTTATTGTTTGTTTCTTGTGCTAGGCAAGAAAGACACCAAAATGGATAAGACACATACTCTAAATGCCAGCAAGCAGCAAGAACAAATATCTGTACCCAGTTAACTTTAATTACTGATGCCAATGCAACTCTAAAGAATATATGCAATTTTACTGCTTTACTTTGCATATGAGAGATCAAAGTCTTGGAGTATAAAATGACTTGCTCAGGGTCATAGAGGCTGTTTAGGAAAAGCCATCACCAGAAGTACCAAAATCACTACCAGTCAAACTCTTTCCTATCACTTTATTTTAGACAGCTGTTTTTACAAGACAAATAATCCTTTTTTTTTTCTTTTTAATTTGTTCTTCCAGAGCATTTCCCTTACTTCTTTCCCAAGAAACACCTCTTTGTAGTGAAGACAATCAGAGTTTTGGGGGAACTTCACTAAACAGAGCAAACTCAAGCAGAGAGAGAGCATCCCTGGGCCCTCTCCATAGATCACAGCTTATGGCAGCTCCCCCAGGGAACACAGAAGCGCTTGGACCAGCTTTAAGTTTAAGTGTGTGTCACCATGATATACGGTGTCTTTGGTGTCCGTATATCATGAAGTGGAAAGGGTGTCGCCCATGGACAGAGAGCATCCATTCTCCTCTCCTGACACTGACTTTTCCCCAAACAAGACATATCTGTGTGATTACAATCTTATCCAGCCCAGCTTGCTCCTCCAGAACCTGTCTGTAGTGAGGGGGAAAGTCAGGGAGCATTTTGTGCAGGAAAGTTTTGGTTGTACACTTTGAGAAACAGTGAATGGCATGTAGAATTGAGAATATATAAGGGTCACCTATTTGGGTTGCTTTCATCCTCTTGATACTATCTTAAATAATTTAACTCCTATGCATGGAAATACATGAGAATTAATACTTGTTTCTCAAAAGTCACTTTTTCTGAGTTCAAATCTGTCATCAACTACGTCCTGCCTGTGTATTCTTGAATAGCCCCTTGCTTTAGTTCCCTTATGGGAAAAATAGGGATTATATGAAACTACTAATTACTTACTTCTTAGTATTTTTATGAAGAATATAGGAGCAAATATAAATAAAACCCTTAGCATAGTGACTGGAAACTAACTTGTTTCCCCTGCAGGGTACCGGTTGTGGTAGTTATCATTGTCGCTACTGTCCCCTTACATAGAACCTTTCTTAAAATATTTTTAGTTAAATTATAAGGCCCCCAGGGTCTCCATGAGTCGGATCCGACTTGACAGCACTTGGCTTGGCATAAGGTAGAAAATAGTTGGTCTTTGTCTTAGTCATTCAGTGTTGTTATAACAGAAATATCACTAGTGGATAGCTTTAAAAAGAGAAATTTTATTCTGTCACAGTCCTGTGGGCTACAAATTCAAAGTCCAGGCATCAACTGCAAGGAGAGGCTTTCTCCGTTGGTTCTGGAGGAGAGTCCTTGTCTTCAAACTTCTCCTGGAGTGGGAGCTTTTGGAATGCATGGATCCTGGGTCCTTTCCAAAGAATGTGCTCTGCATCCGGCAGTGCTTCTTTCTTGACAGTGGGAGGTCCACAATTCTCTGTTTGTTTCCCTTTCCTTTCTGTCTCAAGAGATTGCTAAGGCACGATACAATCTTACATGTGAATATGTATTTATATTACAAGACGTAGGTTCTTTCGTTTCTCTCTAGATTAAAATAATCCAGGCTTTTGAGGGAGGATAATGTGGAGGATAACGGGGCACCTTTCTCCCAGTTGTTCAGAAAAAAGATCTTGAGTACAACCCTTGAACTTGGGTTCCTATATTCAATCCATGAATACAATCCCTGAGAGCCTGAATTCTGCTTTCTTCTCATTGTTTCCTTCTCAAGAAGTCTTTGCAAGATAGTTGTTGACCAATGTGTTGGTTAAAATTGTGTATCAACCTGGCTGGGCCATGAATCTCACTGTTTTAGCAATTGTATAATGTTGTGATCACTTCCCTATTGACATTTGATACTTTATTACCCACATAATGAATTCTAGTGAGTAGTACCAGTAGGGTTGGGGTCTGTGGTGGGCTTACTGACCCTTCAGCCTTCATCTCCCTTTCCTCCTCTTCCTAATTCCTTCCTTTTCGCATTGCCAGGGCTTTTGCTTGTTCTGGGTCCTCCAGATGCTTCTCATTCATCTGGCCTCTGGATACTGGGACTTGAGCTGGCAACTTGCCAGCATCTTGCTTGCTGATGGATATATTTACATGTATTGTACACTTCATTGGTTTTGCTTCTCTAAAATACTCAGCCTAAGACAACAGCTAATAACCATGCAAGACTTTTAGAGTCTCCAAAATGAGTAAAGTTCCTGAGCCACAACTATGGTTATACACAGTTGGAGTCTTTCTAATGACCAGCTGTTACACTTTCTCAGCAACGGGACAGTTGTTTCACTGATGACCCTGGTTTTCTACTCCTCAGACCTATTATGAACCACTGTTATTTAGGATTTCTGTGTTCTTGGGTGGCAGAAATGGTTAATGTACTAATCTACTAAACAACAGTTTGGAAGTTTGAGTCCACTTAGAACAATCTTGAAAGGAAGACCTGTGTCTTAGTCATTTAGTGCTGCTATAACAAGTGGATGGCTTTAATAACAAGAAATCTATTTCCTCACAGAAAAGCAGTTTAAAAGTCTAAATTCAGGGCATCAGCTGCAGGAAAAGTCTTTCTCTGCCCTGGAGGAAGGTCCTTGTCATCAGTCTTCCCTGAACTGAGAGCTTCTGAGATGCAGGAACCCCGGGTCCTTTCCAAAGACTACACTCTGCTCCTGGCACTGCTTTTTTGGTGATATGAGGTCCCCAACTCTCTGCTTGCTTCCCTTTCCTCTATGTTCCAGGAGACTGCTTTCAGTCACAGTACACTCTTACACACTGAGTCCTGCTCCTCCAACACAACTGCTGCGCATCTTCCGTCATTAGCATCACACAGGCAGGATTCATAGCACATAGGCGCATCACACAATACAAGGAATCAGGGCCTAGCCAAATAGCTACATTTTGGGGAGAACAAAATTTGATCCATGAGAGTTTGGCAATCTACTTCCAGAAAATCAGTTACTAAAAATCCTATTTAGCATAGCTCTCCTCTGACACACATAGGTTTGCTATGAGTGAGAGTCAACTCAGTGGTAACTGGTTCTTTATACCAATCTGCACTGAGTGTTCCTTTTCATGTATGTTGGTCTTCATCGACTACTATGAGCTAGAAACCCAAAGATGAACTACCACTTTGTCCCAATTTTCTGTTTAATTTAGTGACTAGCACAGTTTGAACATAAAATAATTACTTAGTAGTAGATGAGTGGAAACTCTAGGGACATAGTGGTTAAGTGCTACAGCTGCTAAAGAACATGTCAGCAGCTCAAATCCAGCAGGTGCTCCTTGAAAACTGTATGGGGCAGTTCTACCCTGTCCTATAGGGTCCCTACGAGTCAGAAACGACTCAACAGCAGTGGGTTTTTTGTTTGTTTTAGGTGAATAGATCTAATGTTGCAATCAGAAGTTGTGAAAAATTTGAAGTCTTCTGACTCTTATTCATAAGTCTGATTTATATAGTTTAATTATTATTCTCATTAGCATAATAAGCACCACAACCACTTCTCTTGACATGCGCTAATAGTATTTTGTGGGATAATGTGCAGCATCTTTCTTTGTGATGGCTACATCACTTCCTGATGACTTCATCCACCTGCAAACAATCCGAATAACAAACACAGCACATAAACCTAAGCTACTACATATAGTAAAACACCAACTGTTCCTTGCAGGATAGACTCATGGGAGTGAACCACCAATTACCAACGTTGTAAAGTCATCCAAACAATCCTTTACCTACTTTATTTCTTTTGTAAGACTAGGGCTAAAAAGGATGGCTCCTCTCCATATGCTGTCTCTGAAAAGAGCACTGACGTTTGTTTTCTGAATGATGTTTGACTGTGAGTGTTCAATAATTAGAAATATTTAATGCAGGCAAACATCAGCAAGTTAAAATTGTTTTCTGCTTAAATCATGGCATTTGCCAGAAAAGAAATGATACGTTAGACATGCTGCACTCTTTCTCAGTGTGATAGCAACTAAAGTGGCTTAAAATTGGATTCATTTATAAAGCTGGACACTATTAATATTATTCCCTGCATGATGGTAATTCATTTTACTCTACTTTGTCTCAGAAGCAGTAGGGGCTCCATTCCTTACGTTCAATTTGCAGTCCTAATTAAGTATTCGTTATAGAAGACATATCTTTTCATTTAGGGCCAAATATCAAACATTCATGTGTTGCTCTACACTAGTTTACTATTAGTTCAACACATACACTATACCCTTAGTAGGTATGTGCCTTCAACCTGTGAAACAAAGGTTCACAAAGGACTGAGCAGGTGCAAAAAGCTGCTTCCCTCAGTGGCTCTTACTTCACTGGCAGTCCACCAAATAAGCTAAAACTTTGTTAAATAGAATAACCCAGGTCTCCCCACTGAGAATAAAATGATATTCCAGGGATTCGGTGTAAAGTTCCATGACCCGTGCAGAAGATTCACATGGGGTTCCATAGGATTAGGTCTCACAAATGTTGAGTGTACCAGACACCAAGAAGGTAAACAGCGTGGAACATTTAATGGAATAAAATTAAACCAAAGAAAATGTAACTAGAACATCAGTAGAGAGGGCCATCTGGTGAGATCTCCTAAATTCTGACTGTATGCTGTAGGAAACCTGTATTAGCAAGAAATGAATTTGCATCTAAAATAGTTGAGTCCTTTCAAACTTGGCTTCATAAGAAATGGAATATATATGTGTGCGTGTGTATGCGTGTATATATATATATGTATATATTCGTAATGACAATATAGATTGAGTAGAACTGCCCTATAGAGTTACAAGGAGCACCTGACAGATTTGAACTGCTGACCTTCTGGTTAGCAGCTGTGGCACTTAACCATTATGCCACCAGGGCTTCCATATGAGATGTGTGTGTGTATAGCTATACATACATAGAAAACAGTACAAATACTGTGCTGACATTGCTCTCTTATTGGGAATTCCAACAACTCGAGAGAATCTACTATATTCAAAATCACATTCTGATCAACACTACGAGACAGCTCCCACTCCCAGTGACTAAACTTAAATCATCATGTAAATGGAACAATCACAACAGAAGGAAGTTACCAATTAAGATCACTAAAAGCTCGAAGATTCTTTTAATAATTATTGTTTAAGTAAATACCACAATTAAAACCATGATGGGAACTCGACCCAGGAATACTTCTCAATCAATAATTAGATATTTTCAGTGTCAGTTATTTGCAAAGTCCTCTGAGTGTAGTTGAGAACAAAGACTGAGGAGCGAAAAGAGAGAAGGAAAAAAAAAGGAAAAGTCAAAATTCACAACTGTCACTGCTCACCATTATACTGGAGAAACAAGCTATAAATCTAGTTATAATTAGATAAAAATAAACTGAACTCAGTGCTGTTGATTCAGACTCACAGTGACCCTAGAGGACGTAAATAGTAATACCAAAAAACAACTAAACCCACTGTCACAGACTTGATTCTGACTTATATGACACTACGGGAAAGAGTAGAAACGGCCCCTTAGAAAATAAAAGATGTATGCATGTAATGTCACAATGGAACATACTTCAGCTGGCAAGAAAAATGACTCATATAGTTTCTTAGGAGGGAGAGATTACACTTTAGCAATCTTTAATTCAGAAGACTTCTCAGAGAAGCGATTTTTCTCTAAACCTTGAAAGATTAGTAGGATTGCACTGCTTGAAATACGAAGAAATTCGTTTTGGGAATTGAGGCAGGTGACGAGAAAGGAAGGTAAGTAAGTGTAGGGCTTGTAGGATTGTCAGATGTTGATTGGGTCATCTAGTTACAGGGCTTTAACGTTCACTTTGTTTCTCTAGTATTGAGGTTTAGGATACACATTTTTAAAGACTTGCAACATCTCCCATTGATCCTTTTGTTGGTATGTTTCAGAGTTT
The DNA here is from genome assembly GCA_028571685.1 of Heterohyrax brucei. NCBI lineage: Eukaryota > Metazoa > Chordata > Mammalia > Hyracoidea > Procaviidae > Heterohyrax > Heterohyrax brucei. Next base: position 48,863,575 of record CM053152.1, read on the forward strand.
TAGATCTATTCCTTGCTTTTTTTTTTTTTTTTTTTTTAATTTCAGCTAAGTAAATATCCAACTCAATGGCACTCAGCTTTGGCTAAGTAAATATGGACAATCACAGTGATGTCTCATCTGAGCAACTGTTTCTTAGGGTTCTGATTCCCCCAGAAAACCTTCTTCTCTGTTAGCCATACAGGAATTGCTTCTGTTTAATTCAGAGAAGATTCTCCAAAACTGCTAGAAAAGTCCCTCTGGCACCAGTGACTACCCTGCCCCATTTTTCACCTTCAGAGGTCTTTACACACATCAGCTAAATTTGTTCTCCAGGGCTTCTGTGAAGATGGTGACTTTACCAATTCCTCCTTTGACAAATTCTTCCCTGGGGAAACATTATGGATGTTGATGGGGGAAAATGCATCTTGCCAAGATTATAGCTCACTCCAAATACGAAGCCTAAGAGTTGGGCAATGGTGTAGTAGCTTTTAGGGCTAGAAATTTACTTAAGATTCAATTGTGAATGGTTAGCTAATGTTTACTGCAGAGACGTACAAGTAATAAATGCAAAAATAGTGTTGCGCTCCTATTTTCAAAGCGAATAGAATGTTTGTCAAAGCAAGAAACTTTGGGTTGATTATAAGCTATAGATAATGAAAATGTGTTTATGTTTCACAAATGCATTTGATTCTAGTGGATTATATTTCCCAGCAGGGAACCAGGTCCAGCAAATGTTTTCACGTGCTGACTCCTCAAATCAGGCAGAAAGTTTTAGTTGCCTAGAAATGCAATAAGCCTAGAAAATAGATGTTTGAGTAGAAACTAAATAATAAACTGTCTAATTATTCTCTGAAATTTATAAGGACCAGCATTTGGTTGCTGGTTCCAATGTATGTACATTACCTACCTGTGGGGGAAAAAGCTCATTAAAAATATCTTCTGTACGTCTTTTTAACCTTGTTAACAAATCACAATAGTAATTGTCCTGTGCTTGTTTATTTTATGTTGGACTTTGAAAGACACGTGTTAACATGTTCTTTTCAAAATGTTTACAGGTAAATCAGAAATATAAACTTGGCATCCAGAGAGTTTAGAAGCAAAGGGCTCAATCTATGATTTCAAGATCAGAAGCACTCTGAAGGCTTCTAGTCAAAAAAGAATTCAAGTCTTGTTACTCAGCCTCTTAGAGCCCATTTTTTTACAGAGTCAAAAAGAAACAGGCTACCAGAACTAGCAAATGTATTTTTCTCTTGATCAGAGGAGTGAGATCAATTTTCCAGGGTTAGATTTTATAATGAGCTAAAATATCCTACTTATATAAATCAGGATGAGAAGAAGATCTGAAGATCTGACACATGGCCAAGTAGGAGTCTCCTCTTTCAGCAAAGGCAAAATATGTTGCAGCCAGAGTTTAGCATTAGTGTTAGCAGTCTCAATTTGTGACAATCTGATTCTCAATATTGTCAAGAATATGACTGCGTTAACTAAAACAAAGAGAGCAGAAAATTTCTATTGTGTATTTCAGCTGGTAAATATTTTCCTAAAACTGTTCTAGAAATACTTGATGGAACTACAAAAGCTAAACTAGGGAGAGAAGCTCCTGCTTGTATTCAGCCTCAACTAAGAAAGAGCTGAGAGAAAGAAAGGTGACGAGTGTCCCACAGTGGGTGATCAGTCGGTGGGGAGTTTCACTCGGAAGAGTATTCTTCCTTTGGTGCCTTTTGTATTATTTGTCCTCTTGAGCTGGCTACACAGAAGTGAGGCAGATTTCACCTGTTTTTATGAAATTACAGCTCAATCTTGAACTTTAATCAGGCAATATTTTTTAGGTCTTGGGTTTAAAAATTCTCAAAAATAAATAAACAAGGCTTAATAGAAACGATCTAGAGACAACCTGTTTTTCCACTTGCTTCTCAGATAATCTGTTTTCTTAGCCACTGAAGATCATGCTTCACAACACGCAGGCACCTTATTTTCTTCATGACGGCAGTCAGTGGTCTCGATTAAGGTGTATCTTTGTTGATTGGTCGATGCAATGAAGGAACAATCCCCATTAACCCATGACTCTCCCCCGGCAGTCTATGGGTCCTGAGGCTGTTTACTTATAAACCCTGAGACTCATTATTTGTATATTCTCATAAAATGCAGTCTAAAATATTGAAGGGTTTTCTTTTCTGTCATTTTTGCTCTCTACCTAAAAGATACTTTTACCCTGAGTCTCTGAATCATTCTCTTATTTCTCTCAATATCAGTTTCATCTCTATTTTTATATATTCCCTTGATTTTTCACTTTGCTAGATTCTATATTCTGTGCTTGTGTACAGTCAGGTCTTGGCTGTTTGTAGACCTCTCTTAAATTATCTAAGAATAATATGACTTCAATCCTGTAAGAAATTTAAGGTGCTATACATAGCAGCCAGTCAATAGATACCTGTTTCAAAAGTTTGTCATTCTGGAACTCATCTTGACTCTAAAGTAAGAGACAGTGATGCTGTCCAGACAATCTGGAAGATCAATCTTGAAGTTTTTCTAGAACTTACTGTTAATGGGATTCTCCTTTTATAAGGCTAGGTGGAATTCTGAAAACATGTTAAAAAAAAGAAGGAGAAGAAAAATAATGTAAAGGAGAAGGAAAAAGTGTTGAGTAGGATCTGGATATGTCTACTTTCTGTGTTTACTCTGCACATGCCTCAGGGCTTGTTCTTTCATGGAACTCGCGCTCCCATTCCGTGGCTACTGTTTCTTTGATATATGAGAGGGGAATCTTCCTTCGCCCTGAGTCCTCTGTAGCCCATTCCTCACCCTAAACTCTAATTGTCTTTCACCATATTATTAAGTCATTTTAGTGACAGTTATAGGCTTATGTTCCTATTCCTATGTTGTTCAGAAGCTGTATTTTTGTTATTTTTCTAAATATAAATTTGTATCTCACACACATGTCCTTTTAAACACCTGCTAGAATACAAATCTCATTTGAAAAGTAGTCCTATTCCCTTTCTTTTTATAATCTCTCAAAATTTAGGCTGATGAGCAAGGTGTCTAGTTCCCATCTGACAGTTTTTTGAACTATAGTGGCTCACATCTTGCTGTGACACTGGAAGTTCCGCCACTGCTGTCGCAGCTCCTAGCAGGGTCACTCACGGTAGACAGGCTTCAGTAGAGCTTACAGACAAAGCCAGACTAGAAAGAAAGCCCTGATGATCTATTTCTAATAACTTGCCAATGGAAATCTTATTTACCACAGCAGAATATTGTCTGAGATAGTGCTTCTAGATAAGGAAGACGGATGAGCAATAAACTTCATTGTGTGGAGACTAGTGGTGGACGCTAACCAATACTCTTTCTTCTTCTTGGGTGAAACATAAAGCTGTATTTTCCAATTATCACTTGCAGTTAATCTGAAAACCTGTGACTAGTTTTGTTCAACTGCGAAAGCACTGGATATCCTCAGTGATACTAGAAGCATAGGGTTCTAAGGTGCTGGGATCACAGATAGTGGAATGTTACCAGTATCTGAGTACTGGGGGGAGAAAATAGACACGAGGGTCTTTAAACCTTCGCCTTGCTACAGATTGTTAGGGATTGAATTGTGTTTCTCCAAAATGTGTGTCAGCTTGGCTAGACAGTGACTCCCTTATCAGGTGCTTGTCCTCCATTGTGTGATCTAATTTTCCAGTGTGTTGTAAATTCTGATCTCTGCCTGTAGTTAAGGAAGCAAGATTAAGCTATGTCAGAGAGGGTTAGGGTGGGAGGAAACGCCCTTAATCAGGTCACAGTAAGGGTGCACGGGGAGGTTCCCTGAGACGTGGCCTGCATCACCTTTATCTTACAAAAGCTAAAAAGTGAGAGAAGGGAGCAAAGAGAAGTGACCACATTGTTATCAAGCAAGAAGAGCAAGCAGTGGAACACTTGCTTTGGACTGAGATTTTCTGCACAGAGAAGTTCCTAGACCAGAGAAAGACTGATGATAAGAATCTTACCCCAGAGCCAACAGGAAGAGAAAGCCTTCTCCTGGAGTTTGTTTCCTGAATTTGGACACCTAGCATGCTAGACTATAACAGAATAAATTTCTGTTTATTAAATCCATTTATTTGTGGTGTTTCTATTATGACAACATTAGATAACTAAGACAGAAGAAAACTTGTATCACATCTTAGTAGGTTTGCTGTTGCAACAAAGATTAATCCATCTTCACTAATACAGATCTTGAACTGCACAATACAGGATTGGAAAATATTCCTAAATGTGAGATGCTTCTATGTACAGATAGCTGTGTGTCTGTGAGTCTACATGCCTTCACTTATACACCATTAATCAGCTCTGGGTCTTTGTCACATAGCCTCAAAGTTTTCGTCCCTAAGATGATGGAGGGATTAGCAGTTCCTTTAGCTATGAAAGTTGCCTGATGCTTATGCAAAATATTCTTACATTTCTTCACGTCTCAATATCTGCTATCGTCCTTTTAAATCAACAACAAAACTCAGGTCTTGGCCAGACTCTGATTTTAAGTACATCCAAGCCAGAGTTTTGTTGCCTTTGCCCCCTTTAAAAAAATTCCAGATGAAAGCATAAATCTGCAACATGAACTGATTTGCTACACAGCAAGATAATTCTTTTAAGTAGTTTCTATTATAGGAAAATTAATTTCAAGGCACTTCATACAGTTCTAGTAAAATTCTTTCACTCTGCAGGGGTTCATGAGCAACATTAACTGTGCAGCGTTTGCTGGCTATGCCTTATGACTTGGTGGCGTGAAAAAAAATAATAATAATAAGTTGGGCTTTTTGAAAATGCATTATGGTTTTGTTTTTCTCAGCCCTACATGAACATTTAGAGCAACCTGAAATTTGAGATATTTGTAACAAAAACAAAAATATTTTTTTCCTACCTCATACATGAAAAGATAAATTATTTCTCCTGGCAAAATTTCCTAGTTTATTTATTTGCTTTTGTGCGTGGTATAGCATTGGATCTTGAGAGAGTTATTGAAAAAAGAAATACAGGAGCTCATCTGCCAATAAGCACACTTAAGTTTGAATGATTTGGAACAAAGAAGACATCAACATCTGACTCTTATCCAGCACCTTTCATTTTCTGACAGGTGTTGTTCTCAAGATAAGCATGCAAATTGTCTGTACATAAGTCTCCACCTCAGACTTGCTTCTTGGAGAGTATTTTAGTTCACTAGGGCTGCTCTAATAGAAATACCATGAGTGGATGGCTTTAACAAACGATAGTTTATTCTTACACAGTCTGGTAGGCTACAAGTCCAAACTCACGATGTTCATGCCAAGGGAAGGCTTTCCCCCTTGTTGGCTCTGGGGGAAAGTCTGGTATTACATCAGTCTTTGTCCAGGGAGCGTGTTGGCCCGGGAACCTCAGGTCTGAAGGGCACATTTTCTCCTGTGCTGCTTTCTTCATGGTGTGAGGTTCCCAATTCTCTGCTTCCTTTCCTTTCCTTTCCTTTTATCTCTTGAAAGATGAAAGGATCAAGGGTGGTACAAGTGGCACTCCAGGGAAACTCCCTTTACAGTGGAGCAGGAAGATAATCTTATGAAGGGCTTTACAGTCCCACCCTAATCCTTGAACATACAATATAGGAAAATCACAAAATGGAGAACCATCATAAAATACTGGGAATCGTGGCCCAGCCACATGGCTACATATATTTTGGGGGGAACACAATTCAATCCATGACAGAGAGCTTGATCTCAGACATCTGGCATTCCAAGCTTTTTTCTTTTCTTTCCTTTTTTTAAATGGCCAGGCTCCTTTATAGCCACCCTCTATTATTAGCTTTCTCTACTTCAAATATCACTGGCTTCTCCTCTTATCCTGGACAATGATTATCATGGTTCTGTGGCAATTGGTGGTATTAGAAATGCTTGTTTTGCTCACAATATTCCCTCTGTGTAAACCATGGGTCCCTGATGTCCATTGGCTCATAACAACAGTGTAGCCATTTTTCAACTTATACCCTGTGTTTTTCATCTCTTCTCATCAGATTAACTTTTCATCAGATCAACTCTTAGCGGCCTCTTATCCCCTTTGAATTATCTTGTAAATGGTATTCATACTCTTTTACTTTATTATAAAGTGCTTTGTAGCATAGATTTAAGCTCTCTCAAGTCTTGAAATATTTCTTCTTTTTATTCTCTACAAATACTTTCTCAGTACTGAAATCACTGTGGTCTTCCAGCACATTGTTTTGGTTGTTCGCCTCCGTAGAGCTTATTAACTGTCCCACACTGTCTGACAATCAGGTTGGCGAACTTGTCCTAGAAGAGTGCTACATACCTCACTGATGAATAGCACAACAGTCCCCTTCAAAGTACTCCCTGTGGGAAGCTGTGAGCAGATGCCAGCATGTAGTCTACCCTTCAGAGAAATTTGGAAACTCTTTCTGGAACGGCCATCAGAGTTGTTGTTGTATTACCCTAGATGTTCTGAATACCTTCAAAACGTCTTCCTTTCAATATTTCCTTTATTTTCAGGTAAAGAAAAAAATAATTGGGGGCCAGATCAGATGAGTAGGGAGGGTGTTCCAATACAGTTATTTGTTTACTGGCTAACAACTCCCTCATAGTCTATACAATTAAGTTTGTGAACTTGCCACTGTGCCACTGTATACAAGGGCAGTTCCAGAAAGAGTTCCAGAATTACCTTCAAGAGTAGACTAGGCACTGGCATTGGTGTATAGCTTCCCAAGGAGAGTATTTTGAAGGGGACTATAGTGATATTCAGCAATGAGGTATGTAGCACTTAAAACAAGTCCACAGACTTAATTGCCAGACCTTGTAGAGCTCATGACAGTTGTCAGTTCAGAAAGTGATTAGGTTCAGACATAATTTTCAGGACATTCTGATTCTAAAGATTGTATGTGAACCAAAGATACAACCCTTTAATGGGAGTTATTTTCATTTATAAGCTACATATTTATGATCTATGACCAATTACTATACACTGAATAATGTATTTTTTTTCCCACAATTGGTGGTATAGATCCAGAAAAAAATCCTCAGTCTTGATGAATCTTCCACTGAGATTGTGTAACCCTAGTTGGTCCTCCACAGGCCATGGTGATTGGGACATGTGAGAATTTTCATCTTCAAGATGTTTAACATTAAATCCAAATCCCTGTGTGGTACATTCATTGCATTTTCTTATAAAATATGAATTAATATAATGAATATTTTATTAAAATTTACAAAAATTTCCACATATCTTTACTTTTATTTGATTTAATTTGACATAAACCAGAAAAGATTCTCATTTTCGTTCTGTTGCACAAGAACAATGACAAAGCAAAGTCAGGACAAGAATGTATCATCATTATTGGAAGAATTCCTAATGCTGCAAATACATCCCACCTACCATTCCATCTGGAACTTAAAAACGTTAGTTAGTTTAAGCCAATAGCTGTCCTTTTCTGGATTTTCTTGTCTCACCAAGCAGTTTTTCACTGCTGACGTCTCCCTCCCATTTTCCTGTACAGGTGAAGATACCTAGAATCCTCTTCATATCTACCTAATAATTGTTCAATTTGGAGATATTGCTGACAATTCTTGGTCCTACTGAGTTGGGAAGCATTGCCAGCACTAATAACTGCTGCCTACCAGACTCAACCATCAGGTGGATTCTGACTCATAGAAACCCAATAGACAGAGTAGTACTGCCCCATAGAGTCACCAAGGAGCACTTGGCAGATTTGAACTGCTGACCTTTTGGTTAGTAGCTGTAACACTTAACCACTATGCAACCAGGCTTTCTGTGACTGCTACAGGACTATGATGATTCTTCCAAAATTAGTAAGCATGTTAGTAGAACTGTGTTGTATGATTAATATAAGAAATTTGATACTTTAGCTTTAGGTAAGTCAAAAATATCTATCTTCACACCAGTGGAGATATTTAAAAACAGATTTTCTTTGTTTCTGTTCAGAATGAAACCAGTAATTAGTAAATGGAGATCAAGGCTCATTTGCCTTGTAGTGGGCTCACAGCTGGCCTCATGATCTGTTTTTTCAAGCACTTGGGTCCAGAGCAGTTCATGGAAGCAACACTATCTGTATTTACTAACCATTTCATGATGTTTATTAGATAGTCTGGTTCACTTGCCTAAACCTCTGATTTTTCCATAAAAGGAAGATCTGATTTAGATTGTTTTTAAGGACCACCTCAGTTCTAAAGGTATTCATTTCTCTACATCTACATGATCAAGAAAAGGAGATACTAACATGGGAAATTGGCATTAATCTATTAATCTGCACTGATAAACTATCCCCACCCCACTCCCATACTTTGTCTTTTCCCTCCCAAGTAATTGAGTCAGACAAAAAGAAATGTCTCCTCCTGTTTGTAAAATTGATTTCTGATTAGGATTCCTAGTTGTCTCTACCACCTGCAAATGTACTTCTTCTAGGGCTGTGTTGTTTGCTGAATGAAGGTAATCTAATATTCTTTCCAGGTTTCGAAGGAGCAAGTCATGCTTTTAAATACCCTCCTCCTGTCTCTATGCATCTTTCTTTCCTAGGAAAAAGAAAATGAGGCTTTTTACAGGATTAACTTACATAAACATTATGTAAGTTATGAGAAGGAAGAGAGATGTCCAAACTCTGAAATATGACTCGTAAGCAACAAATCATTCGTAAGCAACAAATCATGCAAAAAGACAAACAGCAACTTCTCTTCATTTCTTAGCTGATTCTTATGGGATTTTTCCACGTGTATTTTTCCCCTTCTTATGGGCCATGAGTTACATCTTCTTGTAAACTAAAAATTATAATTCATTACCTGTATCTCATATAATCTTTTGATACAGGTTTTTGTTCTTTTCCTTCATTTTCATATAAGAAAAAAAAACATGAACAAATGTGGTTTTGTAATTTCATTACCTCACCTATGGTTCAATTCTAGGTTACACATACTTCTAAGAGTGAAACTGTGATTTATACAGAAAGTACTGCATCGGGCAGCAAAAGATAAAAAACCACTAGGGTTAAAGTCTAGGGGTCACCAACCAAGTATGGCCAAGGGCGAAACATTATTTCTCTCAGTTTCAAGTTCCCCAGTTGTGTAAAGAGGAGCTTTGGATCTCAAACTCTTCCATCATACTGTGGCATGACGGTGATCTTACCCAAGCTCTGGGAACAGACACAGTGATGACTGTTTCCTAGTGTTGATGAGTTGGCATGCTTTGCTTTGATGTTCCATCCTCAGATTTCTAGTTGTTCTACCTATTCATTCCCATGCTTTTCTAATACTGAGTGCAGGGCCCTGGCATCAGAGCTGTGATTCAGGAGCAAACGTGGCATTTAGTCATTCACACTGGGGTATGAATTTCAAGTACTATGTTTCTTCCCGCTGAGTTCTCTGCCTATTTACCCCCTCTGTGTTTTAAGAACGGAAAAGATGAATTTAATCTGACAGTAACTGTAGGTAAGAGTAAAATGTTGGGTTCACTTACGTGGGGCTGTCTTTTGTGCTTTGGGGTGGAATCCTTCCCTTTGATCTTTCGACAGAAGCCCCACTCCCTTGCTTATAGGCTGCCTCTCATGTGAGTGCAGTGACACTAAAGCTCTTGTTGCCTGGGGCTGTAGCTATTTCACATTCCAAACTGAAAGAAAAGGAAAAGTTTAGCTAGAAACTGAATGGTTCTTAAAATTTTTCATGTTTGCAGTTGTGTTTATCAAAAACAGTAGGGCTTAGCATTTATCAGTTATAGTTATTTTTCTCTTCTTTCTCATTCTACATGTTGCCACTGATGTTAAATGATTCTCTTTGCACTTCAGGTCAAATCTGAGAGACAGGGAGAGCCACAGGGATACAAGGCTAGAGAAGCACTTCTCCAAAAAGTGGAACTGTCTTGAACAGCCATGCCAGGGAGGCTTGGTAGCCCACACCACCCCAGCCTTGCTTTCCAGGGTCCTGATCACCATTTTTGGCGTGTATAAGCCCAAAGCACCCCCGTTCCAAATCAGGCTGCCTCTGCTCACTCAGAATCTGTTCCTCAAATATGTATCTTATCTTTTTTCGGATTCTCTTTTCATCTGCCTATACGTCAGAAAGAGCTCTGCAGCTATGTACCATATTTGGCATTTCTGTGGCTAATACTCAGTGGGCTAGAGTGACCAACAGCTGCTAAATGGATTCTTTTATGCAAAATTACTCCCTTCCTCTCTTTCTCCCTTTTTGTCTCTTTCATCTTTTTTGCCTGTATTTGTTTCATCTCTTCTGCAAACATATACTCACCATCTAATTTGAGGAATTCACTCTGTATTAGAGGTCACAGCAGTGGCAAAGGAGAGATGATCCTGGAGTTCGCCTTTAAAGACTTGACAGTCCAAGGAGGAGCTAGTTGAAGCACACCCTCTCAGACTGCCTGCTAGAACCATGTGGTGACAGCATGTACCAAGAGGTGGAAGCAAATCTAAAGCTATATGGGAAGTTAGAGAAAGCTTCCCAGAAGTGACACATGAGCTGATGTTGGAGCAGCAGGATTTTTTCAGGAGAAGCTAGCAGAAGAACTCCCATAAGAGGGAGTGCCATGTGCTAAGACACAAGAGCAACAGGGAAAAAGTCGTGATCTAGAAGGAAAGGTAGTTCAAAATTGCTAAAGTAAAATATTAGAAGACATGAGGGTACACAATGGCAGTATAGAATTACATGCAGGTCAAATATTTGTCTTTAAACATGCACATTCAAAAGGTTATCCCAAAGAGATGACCACAAAACACTTGTGCTTTAGTAATCAAGTGACAGAGTGTACTGTTCTTTACATCCGTGTGGTTGATCTCCCAGTAATTCAAAGGAAAATACCACTTGTGATACAAGGCATATTTTAGCCATCTTAGTAGATCTAGGCTGACCACTATATTGTGACTGATTTATGTTTTCGTAAATGCAGAATCTATATGTGTGAGTGTATGTTTGTGCTGGTGTATGCACATCTTGTACATGCACATATAAGCACACATGTGCATGCTTATAAAATGTGTTATTCTTGCTAAAATATATATTGGTGTATATGTATGAAGAAATACAATACAATGAACATCCATGAAACCAGCAGCCATGTGTTTTATCAGAATGTTATTAATATTTAGGAAAATTTGTTTTGAAACAAATTTTTCATTGGGAGGTCATTACAGAGAACAGAGGACCAGCAATACTTCTGACCTTCTGTATATCAACATAGTACTTCATGAGAATGTGAAAGCAGTCACTCAGTAGTAACATCCATCTATTCAGCCAATACCGATTTTTATACATTGAAGATGTATTAAAAGTCTAGTACCATGCCTAGTGCTGAGCTCTCCAGAGTTCCCAGGAATTTAGAAACTCTAAACTAGCATCATTCATTGGTAGAAGTACTCCAGAAATGTGTTCCTATTGAAATTATCTTAGTGTTTTGTTTTCTACAATTTTATTTTTATTACTTTCAGTCAAATAATATTGTTAAGGCTGAGGGTACATATGTAATATATGCTTATAAAATAATAAAATGTCATCTTATATCTCTCTACTCCATGATGTTTGCACAAAATAAAGCATGATTTTATAACATGAATTTTGTCAGAAGACAGAAGAATTGAGTTATTAGAAGAGGCTTGCAATTAAAATAAAGTGGCTTTTTATTTTTATTTTTTATTATTATTGAGTGAAAATGTACATTCCCATATAAACTTGCATGCCCGCCTGTGTACAGGCAGTTCCTCCTGCTTTCCCTGCGTGGTGACAGCACACTCTTCTTCTCCATTCTATACATGTCATATCCTCTTAACAATCTCCTGTCCCCTTGTCTCCACCCATTCCTCCACCTCCAGTATGAGGTTAGCAGAAGTACATCCTATAGTTGCATAGAACCATAAAATGCACACACAATATGGTCACTCTGTGTCACCAAGTCCCATCCATTCTTGTCCAAAGTGTTGATTGCTATTATGATTTATGGACAGGGGCAGCATCAGGGCCAGGGGCCGTGCTCCCAGAGGAACCCCAAAGCCCCTGGACCACCACTTATGGTCTTTTAGTGGAGATCTCAGGGTGTGCACCTTTTTATTCTTGTGTTGCCAGTGAGACTCAACTTTGTGAGCCCCATCACGGCTATCGCTGGTGATGGCTGGACACCATCCAGTTCTTCCAGTCACATGTTGGTGTAGTCCCCCACTCTTGAGGGTCTCTCTGTCTTCTGAGTTCTCTTCTCTGCATGTCGTTTTGGTCCTTGGTGATGATCTGTTCCTGCTGAGTTGGGACCATTTGTTGTATCTCAGATGTAAGCTTGGCAGCTTTTAAGATCTCAGACGCCACTCACCAATGTGGGGTGCAGAGGACTTTCTTAGTAAAATGCTATTGTGCCAATTGGCCTCAATTTCCTCTGAGGGCATGGTCCCCAGCCCCCGACCCCAGCTACTCTGTCCTTGCAATATTGGGTTAAGATGGGAGCAGTAATCATGTTATGTTGAAGCCCGGTTAATATTGATCTTTTTTCTAATTTGTGCTGTCCTATATTTCACTCAACCAAATTTCTATCAACTAATCTATATCCTATCCTCTCCCCCCCTCCCACCCCACCCTTGCAATGGGCAAAGTGACTTTTCTTCTATGCACGAGTCTGTTTTTAAGTTCTTATCGTAGGGGTCTCATACAATATTTGTCCTTTTGTCACTGGCTACTTTCACTCAACATAATGTTCTCCAACTAAAAGCAGATTGTAAGCTGTTTTCTAAAATCATCATTGTTTTTTATCATTGCTTACGTTTCCATTGAGTATATATACCATAGTTCACGTATCCATTCCTCTGTTGTTAGGTATCAGGGTTGGTTGCATCTTTTTGCTGTTGTGGACTATACTGCAATAAACATTCGTGTGCCTGTATTGGTTGGTGTGAATAGCCTTGGTTCTGTAGGATATACTGCAAGCAGTGGAATTACTGAGTCAAATGGTGTATCTATTTCCAGTTTTTGAAGGAAATGCCAGATTGCTTTCCAAAGAGGTTGCAGCATTTTGCAATCCCACCAACAGCGTAGGAGAGTTCCAATTTCTCCACAGCCTCTCCAGCATTTGTTGTTTTGCATTTTTTGGATCATGACCAACCTTGTAGGGGTGAGATGGTATCTCATCATAGTTTTGATTTGAAATTCTTTAATAGCTAGTGATCGTGAGCATGTCTGCATGTGTGTTTTGGCTGCCTGGATCTCCTCTTTAGAGAAGTGTCTGTCCATCTCCTTTGCCCATTGCTTAATTGGATTCTTTATCTTTTTCTTATTGATATTTTGTAGTATCTTATAGGTTATAGAGATCAGATGTCAGTCTGACATATAGTTGCCAAATATTTTTTTCCATTCTGTAGGTAGTCTTTTAATTCTTTTGATGAAGTCTTTGGATGAGTAAATCTGTTTGATTCTTAGTAGTTCCTATTTGTCTATTTTCTATTCTGTTGATTGTGCTTTGTCAGATTTTGATGTCTGTCTACACTGTGTATTAAAACTGCCATTGTTGATCCTATTTTTTGGGGGCGTCAGCTTTATCATTTTAGATTTGATATTTAGGTCTTTTACCCAGTTGGGGTTGTTTTTTGTATAAGGTGTGAGATATGGGTCTTGTTTCAGTGCTTTGCAGATGATTATCCAATTTTGTCCACAATATTTGTTGAAGAGATTATTTTTACCCCAGTTTAATGTCTTAGGGCCTTTGTCAAATATTACCAGTTCATAGTAGGATAGTGTCATCTCTGGGGTCTCAACTCTGTTCTATTTGTCTCTTTTTGTACCAGTACCAGGCTGTTTTCACAACTGTGGTAGTGTAATAGGTTCTAAAGTTGGATAGTGAGAGGCCTCCCAGTGTGTTCTTTTTCAGTAGTGCTTTACTTATCCTGGGCTTCTTCCCCTTCCAAACAAAGCTGGTGATTTGTTTGCCCATCTCACTAATCAACTTCACAGGAATTTGTATTGGGATTTCATTATATAAGTAGATTTCTTTAGGTAAAATAGATATTTCCACAATTTTGAGTCTTCCTATTCATGAGCATAGTAAGTTTCTCCATTAACGTAGGTCTCTTTTAGTTTCTTATAGTAAGGTTTTGTAGTTCTGTTTGTAAAGGTCTGTTATTTCTCTGGTTAGATTTGTTCCTAGATATTTTATTACCTTGGGAGCTATAGTAAATGGTATTGATTTGGTGATTTCTTCTTTAATAATCTCACTGTTGATATAAAGGAATCCTACTGATTTACTTATGTTTATCTTGTATCCTGAGACTTTGCTGAACTCTTCTATCAGTTTGAGTAGTTTACTTAGGGATTCTTTAGGATTCTCTGTGTATAAAATCATATCATCTGCAAATAGGGAGAAATTTACTTCCTCTTTGCCAATGCAGATGCCATTTATTTCTTAGTCTTGTCTAATTGCTCTGGCTAGAACTTCTAGTACAATGTAGAATAACAGAGATGAGAGTGGGCATCCTTGTCTAGTTCCTGTTCTCGAGGAAAATTGTTTCAGTCTCTCTCCATTCAGGATGATGTAGGCAGTTGGCTTTGTACAAATGATGCTTATTGCATTGAGGAATTTGCCATCTATTCCGATTTTGTTGAGAATTTTTTAGCATGAATAGCTGTTGAACTTCATCAAATGCCTTTTCTGCTTCAATAGACAAAGTCAGGTGGTTCTTGTCTTCTGTGGTATTTCTGCAGTTGACCACATTAATTGTTTTTCTGATGTTGAACCAGCCTTGCATCCCTGGAATGAATCCAACCTGATCATAATGGATTATTCTTTGGATATGTTGTTGTATTCTATTGGCAAGAATTTATTGAAGATTTTTTCATCTAGATTCATGAGTGATATTGGTCTTTAGTTCTCCTTTTTCATTGAGTCTTTCCCTGTCTTTGGTATCAGGGTTATGCTGGCTTCATAGAATGCATTGGGGAGTATTCCATCCCTTTCTATGCTGTGAAATACTCTCAGTAGTATAGGAGATAACTCTTCCCTAAAAGCTTAGTAGAATTCTGTGGTGAAACCATCTGCGCCAGGGCTTTTTTTGATTGGTAGTTTTGGAATAACTTTTTCAATCTCTTCCATTGTGATGGGTTTATTAAGTTGTTCTGCATCACTTTGTAATAATTTTGGTAGGTGATATGAATCTAGAAATGTGTCCATTTCCTCTAGGTTTTAGAACTTCTTAGAGTACAGTATTTCACAGTATTCTGTTATGATATTTTTTATTTCTATTGGATCTCTTGTGACAACTCCCCTCTTATCTTTTATTTGGGTTATTTGTTTTCTTTCCTGTTTTTCTTCAGTAAATTTAGCCAATGGTTTGTCAATTTTGTTGATCTTTTGAAAAATCCAGCTTTTGGTCTTTCCAATTTTTTCAATTGTTCTTCTATTCTCTAATTCATTTAGTTTTGCTCTAATCTTTATGATCTGTTTTCTTCTGGT
Source organism: Heterohyrax brucei (assembly GCA_028571685.1). Taxonomy (NCBI): domain Eukaryota; kingdom Metazoa; phylum Chordata; class Mammalia; order Hyracoidea; family Procaviidae; genus Heterohyrax; species Heterohyrax brucei. Next base: position 48,878,989 of record CM053152.1, read on the forward strand.
GCCTGAAGAGTTCCTCTGTTACTCTCTTTCTACTTGCTCAAGCTGTAAGGTTATTTCTTTGGCTTGGGTTCTTTCTTCTTTCCAGATGTGAGCATTTATAGAGATGAACTGACTCCTGAGCAGTGCTTTTGCTGTACTCCATATGTTCTGGTGGGAAGTGTCTTCATTCTCATTGGAATACATAAATTTCTTTATTTCATCCTTGATTTCTTCTACAACCCATGAATTGTTGAGCAAGATGTTGTTCAGTTTCCATGAGTTCCACTTTCTTTCTATGTTTTTACCACTACTGATTTTGATTTTATGGCTTTATGGTCTGAGAAGATGCTTTGCAACAATTCAATTGTGTGGATTTTGTTGAAAATTGCTTTGTATCCTAACACATGGTGTATTCTGGAAAACATTCCATGTGCACTGGAGAAGAAGGTGTAGTTGTCCGCTGATGGATAGAAAGTTCTGTATATGTTGATGAGTTCTAGTTGGTTAACTGTGGCAATAAGATCTTTTGTGTCTTTATTGAGCTTTTCTCTAGATGATCTGTCCAACATTGAGAGTAGAGTGCTGATGTCTCCCACTATTACTGTAGAGTGATTCATCTCCTTTTTGAGTGTACTCAATGTTTCTTCAACATATTTATGTGCTCTAGTATTGGGTGCATAAATATTTAATATTGTAAAGTCCTGCTTGTGTATTGAACCTTTCAGAATAGTATCGATCCTTGTCCACGATGGTGTATTTTACATTATAATTGTTAGCTTCATAAGATCCGACTCGACGGCACTTGGCTTGGCTTGGCTATATATTACATTACAAATTGATAACATTATATATTGATCTTGTCTAACTGCTGTGGCTAGAACTTCTAGTACAGTGTTGAATAGGAGAGGTGAGAGTGGGCATCCTTGTCTAGTTCCTGTTGTCAAGGGGAATTATTTCAGTCTCTCTCCATTCAGGATGATGTAAACAGTTGGTTTTGTATAAATGGCCCTTATTGCATTGAGGAATTGGCTGTCTATACCTATTTTACTGAGAGTTTTTAGCATGAATGAATTTGGGACTTCATCAAATGTCTTTTATGCATCAATAGACAAAATCAGGTGATTCTTGTCTTTTGTGTTTTTTATGTAGCTAATCATATTGTTTTTCTGATGTTGAACCAGCTTTGGAGATATATTCTATTATATGTGTGTGTGTGTGTGTGTGTGTGTGTGTGTGTGTACACACATGCATGATATATATTACATTATAGATTATATGCATATACACAATATATATTACATTATAATTGTCAGCTTGATATATATTCTTCTATCCTTTAATTTTCAGTTTATTCATATCTTTATGTCTGAGGTGGGTTTCTTGTAAGCAACATATGGATGGGCCGTGCCTTTTGATCCAAGATATCACTCATTGTCTGTTTACAGGAGCATTCAGTCCATTCATATTTAATGTAATTAATGATAGATGTGTGTTTAGTGCTGCCATTGTGATAAGTTTATTTTTGTGTTGATGTTTTCTCTGTTGTTCTCATTTATCTGTTCTGGGACATTCTTCTTTATGAGTTGAGTTTTCACCTTTTCCAGTGTTGGTTTTGTGGTTGTTGAGACTCCTGTTTTACATTTCTTGATTTGATGTGTTTCATCTTTCTTGTGCTTTACAGCTGGCCCTATGGTCCCCCTTAATAACCCATGTTTAAATCCAATTTTAACTACTGCAAGTCTTATTAACTTCCGATCTATCTGGAAGAACTATAAAAACTGTAGTACATCCCTCTTTTCAATATGATGACTTTATAGTTTTCATGATATGATCACTGGTTCACTTCTTTTAATGTTATAGCTTTGATTGAGTTTGGAGCATTCCCTAACTGAGCAGGTTTCTGGATGATGCGTCCTTTATTTCCTCCTAAAATGTAAAGTTAATGGTTTTGTTTTTCTAAGCCAAGAGTTTCTTTCAGTATTTCTTGTAGTTTTGGTTTGTTTTTCATAAAGTCTCTGAGTTTCTGTTTATTTGTGAATATCTTAATTTCATTTTCATATTTGAAAGATAGTTTTGCAGGATAAATAATTCTTCATTGGAATTTCTTCTCCTTCAAGGCTTTGAAAGTGTGATCCCATTGTCTCTGTGCCAGCATTGTTTCTTCTGAGAAATCAGAAAAAAGCCTACAGGGTTTCCCTCTGAATGTTAACTTTGCTTTGAGTTTTGCTGCCTTTAAGAATTTCTGCTTATGTTTCAGTTTTTTAAGCTTGATTATAATATGTCTTGGAGCCTTTCTTTTGAGATCTATATTGAGTAGCATTTGATATCCATCTTGGATATTCATGTTCTCTTCTTTCATAATTTGTGGGACATTTTCTGTCAGCAGCTCAGTGACAATACTCTCTGTGTTCTCTGGCTTCACACCTTGTTCAGGAACTCCAATTAATCCATAGGTTATTACTCTTAATAGAGTCTCACATACTTCTTAATGCTTTTTCATTTTTCTTCTTTGTTTTTTTCTGATTTTTTCTCATAGATGCTGGAGTCAGTAGCTCTGTTTCCCAAGTCAGAAAGTCTATTTTCCATTTGTACAGTTCTGTGTTTTGGAGTTTGAACTGAAATTTTTATCTCTTTGATTTTGTTCTTGATGTGTTGGCTTTCAGAGTACTGATGTTCCATCAGATCCAACAGTTTGCTTAACTTTTCATTTTGCTCTGCTGCATTTTGTATAATGTCTAGAAGCTCTCTATATAGAATCTTTTTGTACTCACCCTCCAATAGTTTCAGAAAGGCTTCTTCATCTGGAAGTTCTTTAGTTCTTTCTTTTTGTGGCCTTCTGAAGCCATAGGTGAATTCTTCTTTACGTTTTTGTCCAAAGTTTGTTGCTTTGGGGGCACCTGGAGGTTGTTTTGTTTCTCCAGTGTTACCTTAATGGGATCTAAAGGTCAGTCTGAAAAGGAAGTTCATCACCAGACACCTCTAAGTACTCTGGTGACTGAGCTCCATGCTATCTCTGGCGGAGCAGGCTCCACCTCCAGTTTGGCAAGGATGTGGCTTTACTTATAGAGTCACTGGGGAGCCATCAACTGACCCTGTAATGTGAGAGCTGCAAAGTAAGCATCTCTGTATCCAACCTAAGATGCTGCAAACAGTTTAAAATACAGAAAGTCTACTGCCATGCCATCATCCGGTGGCCACACTGTACAAAGACTGCTTTACTGCAGGGAAGGTGCTCTCTGGGCAGGCACTGCCTCCCAGGCAGGGAATTAGGTCCACCTGAGGCCTCTGTATGAGTAACTCCACCTCCCAGACAATCAAGATGGTATCCCACACAAGCCTTCCTGACCACCTTGGAATAAGGTATTCAATACCAGCAATTAGGGAAGAGAAGCCAAAAGCACTGAGGTGCACAAATTCCAAGGTTGGGTTCTCAAAATGTGGCAACCCCACTCACCAATCCCATCATTGGTGTGTCTGAGTTCTGCCATCAATCAAGCCCCAGCCCCACTCACTGGCCAAAACAGAGGGAAAAAATTTAAAATGGCAAGTTACCTTCTGTCCACAAGAGCCAGCACTCAACAAGGGCCAAGCCAAGCCAAGTGCTGTCAAGTAGTTGCCATCAGCAAGGGCAAGGGTCAGCAAAAGAGAAGAAGTTTCCCTCTCAGTGTTATGTAGTCCTTATAGACAGCCCTATGCTGTATCCTAGGGTTCACTGGGTGTCCGGAATGCTCTGTTTAATCATCAATTCAGGCCTTGGTTTCCAGAAAGATACAGGAAGACATATGTGTAATCCTCCATATTGACTTTGCCCCCCAGCAGCATTTTTTTAATGTCAATAACAAATTCCAAGAAAGAAGCAGAAATTCAATGATTCAATCAAACTGCATTTTCATTGGTAAAAAAATAATCAGATTATTAAATATTCCATTATCAAGGATGTAGCACTGTAGAAAATACTAGAAAAAAAATTCTAAGCAGTATTTACCAATGTGTCCCTTTCTTCTCGACTCCATGTAAACAGAATACAAGTCTGCAAGACTGATAAACTTACAGTTATTTGAAGTGAAATGACAGATAAGGAATCTCAACTGATCAACCAAATTTTGCACCTTCAGTAGCCCGTAAAGTGTCTCAGGGAACCCCAGGAATCCATTGAATCTCTGCTTAAAAAGACTCTATTAGACACCACCCATCCCATTTGTGTTTACCTGTAGCACTTAGACAAATCTAGTGTTTATTTAATCAAAATTGGTTCTTTGTTAACCTCTTGTTGGTCTTCTAAAGCAAGAATTATAATTTCATGTATTTGTCATGTAATTTTTCCTTCTGGGTTAAGTAAATTCATTTAATGATTTTGTTTGTGAGAATAACTTTAAGGACTAGATACCCGTTTGTTATTATTAGGTGTCGTCAAGTTCGTTCCAATGCATAGTGATCCTTCATGCAACAGAACAAACAGTGCTCAGTCCTATACCATGGCCAAAGCCAAGTGCCGTCGAGTCACCATATCCACAATTATTTTAATGCTTTAGCTCCTTGTTGCAGTTACTGTCCATCTTGTTGAGGATTTTCCTGTCTTTTGCTGACCCTCTAATTTAGCAAGCGCAATATCTTTCTCCAGGTATTGATCCTGCCTGACAAGACATCCAAAGTATGTAAGATTCAGTCTGATCATCTTTGCTTCCAAGGAGCACTTTCACTGTACTTCTTTCAGGATGGATCTGTTTGATCTTTTGACAGTCTTCTGGTGTGTTCAATATTCTTCTCCAAAGCCACAATTCAAAGGTGTCAATTCTTTTGTCTTCTTTATCCACTGTCCAGCTTTCACGTACATATACTGTGATTGAAAATACGTGCTTGAGTCAGGTGTACCTTAGCCTTCAAAGGGACAGCTTTACCTTTTAACACTTTAAAGAGGTCTTTGTGGTGGATTTCCCCCATGCAATACCTCTTTTGATTTCTTGACTGCTGTTTTTATGGGTGTTGATTGTGGAACCAAGTCAAATTAAATGTTTGATGATCTCAGTCTTTTGTTTACTGGTCCAGTTATGAAGATTTTTATTTTCTTGATGTTGAGGTGCAATCCTTACTGAAGGCTGTGTTATTTGGTCTTTATCAGTGAGTATTTCAACTCTTCTTCATTTTCAGCAAGAAGGTTGTGTTACCTGCATGATGTAGGATATTAATGAGTCTTCCTATAATCCTGATGTCTTGTCCTTCTTCACATAGTCCAAGTTTTCAGATTATTTGCTTGGCATACACTTGGCTTTGTCTGGCATACAGATTGAATAGTTATGGTGAAGGGATCCACACCTTTCCAGGCTTTAAACCATGCAGTGTCTTCTTGTGTTTGAATGACTGCCTGTTGATCCAAGTTCAGATTCCTCCCAAGCACAAATAAGTGTTCTGGAATTCTCATTCTCTGCAATATTATCCATAATCTGCTGTGATCTACATATTGGAAGGCTTTTGCATAGTCAATAAAATGTAAGCAAATTTCTTTCTGGTATTCTCTGCTTTGGGACAAGATCCATCTGATCTCAACAATAATATTCCTGGTTCCACACCCCTTCCGAATCTGGCTTTAACTTCTGGCAGTTCCTTTTCAAGGTACTGCTACAGGTGCTTTTGAACAACCTCCAGAAAGATTTTCTAATGTGCCATATTAATGATAGCATTTGATAGCTTCTGCATGTCATTGAACTATTTAGGAGATGGTATTTTGAGCAGGGGTGTGTTTAGAACTATGAATTTGTATCAAATGAGAGTCTACCTCTTCTTCCTTCATGTGCCACTAATTGGAAAGCAGAGAAGAAACAAAAATAATAGCAACAAGTGTGATTAAGAGAAAAAATTGAATAAGAACAACATCAAATGAAAACTAAAATTTAAGGTTTACAGTCCTTCAGCTTTCTCTACCACCTCACATCAAAGTTATCTCCTCATTAATTTGTTCCCAGTCTGGGTGCCTGCATCAAGAGGATTGAAACAAAGCAGCTTTTAGTAAGTTACAGATGCGAAGTTGATTGCCTAGACCCACTAGTTTGTAAATCTAACAGCACTCTGAGCATACGGAACAGGAGACGTTTTCCTTAATAACTCCTTATCAAACTTCAGTCCTATCCATCAAGGGAAATTTGGTTAACTGCCTTGTCTCCCAGAACCGTAAGATGAAATCAGACTTCAAGGTATACGTTATAGGAGCCAGCTGTATTGGTAACTACACTACTGGGGAAAAGTCCAGCATGTAACTCCAAGAAAGACAGTTAATAGAACAGGGTTATAGGTATAATTTTCTGCTAGTTTGAGGAGCCGATACACACATAACACTACACAAAGTGTGTCAACATGAGGTCTACATCTCACATCCCAATTTCGGTTCTTGGTGACAGAGCCACACTAACTATCTCACAAATGCAAGGGAGTACCACTGTTGATGGATACGCACAAACCCTTCACCATAATGTAGAAGAAGCCATAAAGAGCTCATCTTATTGTTGAGTGGGCACCTCATCTCTCTAGATACAAAGATAATGTTGTTACTCATCTTTATGCAAAAAGTTATGTGTATGAATCTTGTAGTGGTTACCAGATCTCACAGCTCTTTTCAGACAGGTAGTGTTTCCAATGTGTTGTGTTACAACAGAAATTGCAATGCTGAGTGTAGCAGTAGTAATAGAACAAGGGTCAGAATATGAATTTTCAGTGCTGAGAGGGCCAGTAATGTTGAATCTAGTGTCACAAAAGGCCTGTACCCTGGGAAATCAAGCTGTGCATGAAAGGCTAACCGGTTAATAGGACAGGCTCATTGGAACACAGAGTTTTACCTACATAGCCTGATTGCAGATTGCAGTGACATAAAACATCAACACTGACAGAGCCATGGGCAGTTTGCCTCAATGGCCAAAGATGACAATGTTTCCTACAGCCCGATAAATTCACCTGCATTAGAGTTGCCTACATAAAGTCTTGGGATGCTGAATGTGAGTGCTTTCCATGTCCAAATCCTCATTAGAATAACTACAGATGAGGGGATGTTAGCTATAAACTTACCCCTATTCATCAAGCAGCTTTCTGTGGACATAAATTGCAGTTGTTAATGATAATTTTGTTTAAAACACACTGTTGGATTGTAAATATTTTCTGATATGAACCGCTTACACACTACTTTCCCCCAATTATCTGACCCATTGTTTCTTACCTATTTTTGTGGTTGCTTCAATAGTCTGGATAAATAGCTTGCTTGTGGATAAAACTATTCTTCAGAAGTTTTGATATATTTTCTTTTCTCTTACAAATTTCTCAATAAAATTTGTCAACATAAAAAGGGCACCAGCCAAAGCCAGCCAAGTGCCATCGAGTCGGATCCAACCAGAAGTGATTAAGTGTGATATTTACTCAAAATATATTTTTGATCACCTTGTGGTTCTCCTGAAGATAAAAGCTTTTATATTAGCCTAACAAACAGCATACTTGACTGCTTGTCATTTTGAAAGACTTGTTTAGGGCATTCTCAGGGGTTCAATATGTCAGAAACAGAATGTGTTAGTGGAAAAGAGAAAGAGTACGTATCCCTGTATTTTTCCTAGGAGATTATTGGTGTATTGCTCAAAATTAGGAGAAATGTATTTTCAAAGTCCCTTTCTCTCACTCTTACATTGTATGTCCATGGCAAGCACGGGTACAGACAGAGGTGCTAAAACAATCAGCCCACAAATGTCCATATTCAATGAGTCATTATAATGCAATCAAATTAATGAGACTTAACTAACATGCCTTTAACTCCATTCTTTGGTATTCATTGTAGAAACCATTGAAAAAAAATTACAAGATCACTTTCTAAGAGAATATAGCAGAGTATAAGTTAGATGTTGTAAAATATATACAAAACTGTGATTTTGAACTAGGTTATATATTTTAGGTTTAAAATGCTGAGGCACTTGGGAGAGTACAGGGGAACAATAAAGGAAATCTTCCTGAAGGGGAGCGCTCATCTTCCGGGAGGAGACAGGTAGACTTTAGCGACACAAACAAAAAAAAACAGAGCCATTCCAAGCTGACAGAAAACCTAAGTAAATCATATGCCACTACTGTACTTCCTGACCAATGGCATTGCCATAGTTAAATCATATCTCTGTTATTTCTCCTCACTCTTACTTTGAGTCCTCCTTGCGCGGGTGAATGAACAGGTTTCTATTTTCTGGCTTGAATTCTGTGTAATAATAATATAATCTTGAAACTAATGTGAATTAAAAAAAAATTGATTTTTAGCTTCAGAAATCTCAATTAATTGAGACCACTTACAGCTGCCTGGCAGCCTGAGATTTAGAAAAGCCTCAGGCAAAAATGTGAAGGAGCATTGAAAGGTGGCATTTCCTTCATTCCTCCATCTCAGGTCATAATCTTTCTCCTTGACCCACCCACCCAATTCTGCATCTTGTCAAAATTAATTAATGCTTCGTTGTCTCTGCATTAACACAGAAGGAGGAAATATAAAGTTAGAGGGCAGGAGAGAAGTCTGGGTCCCATTGAAGCTGCAAGTCAAAAATGAAACCAAAGACTCTTTAAAACAAACAAGACACAGACCAACAAATGCACAGAAATTGTGTGGCAGACTGTGGCAATAGGTCTTTATTTTATCAGTGTTTTCTAGATTTTGACTATAATTATGGGAGAGAGGAGAACCCATGTTAGGGAAAACGGAGAGAACATAGCTGTGTGTGTCACCCATTATACTGAAAAAAAAAAGATGCCTTGTGCCAATAGTTATCGTACATATGCACTGACATTTATTTTAAAAAAATATTGAGTACTTACTATGAATTAGATAATAGGGCAAGCAGGTACATTGGAAACAAAAATAAATACAACACTGTCAGTGTCTAGTAAGGGAGATTTAAGTGTAATGTATTATTTAAGGTGTTCAAAAGTAGTCAACATATGATATAGAGAGAGCACAAAGGAAGAAGTGATTCTATTATGATTTGGAGAGTTTGATGACAGTACAGGTCACAGAATCTTCAGGGTGACTAGATCAGTAGGATTTCATCAGAAAGAGCAACATGTTGGAGAAAAAGACAAGGAAATATATCTTACATAAACAACGAATGGTGAGTAGAGAGGCGAAGGGGCCTCAAAGCAATGAATATATTGGGAGGCTGTAAGTTCTCACAATGAATGAATTCTCTATGTATTTAAACCTGCAAAATCAAGTAGAAACAAATCAGTAGACAACTGATATTACATTAGTAAAGTATTTTCTAATATTTTAAAGCAGTGAAAATTTTTGTAAAAGACAACTGTATGATGATCTCTAGTGAATATAAAAGGTAATAACAAACATGACAGGGTTTGGATTGGAGGAATGTGGAAACCAGAAGATCCTTCTCTACTCCTTCTCATTTTCTCTGCCCCCATTCATTTAGAAATATTAGCATATCTTATAAATATTAATTTATTTTTGTGTGTCTACATTTTCGTCTATCTTTTACTATCATATTTTTGAAAAATTATTGATATTTAAAAAATTACTATTTCTAATAATAATTTACCTTGAAGGACTGCTGTGAAAGCTGGAGTAACACCAACTAGACACAACCTACTGCAGAAAATGGTCTTGCCTCTCCCCACTCCTTCAAGGAAAGAAAAGAAAAGAAATTGACAAAACGTATGCAATATTGGTTTTCAAGTCGCTGGATATAATGCAATGAGAGATGGCTCTCCCTGAGATACTGAAAATAAAAAAGGTGAGACCTGTGGTTGTCCTAGTACTCTGCTTTGATAGAGTTTTCAGGAGTTAGCTTAGAGGGAGATAAATGAGTCAGAGTCTAGAAGAATCCCTAAGCTGAAGAGGCAGAACTGAGAATCTGTGCAGACCACCAAAGGTAACTTTCATAGAGCATAGTACTGAAAGGAGAAGAGACACGCAGAGAGAATCCTGAAAATGTGGAAGTTATCTCCCTTAAGTATTCTGTGCAGTATCTGCAGCTGTGTCTTCATGCTTGGTTTACAGATGGTTCCATGTGATGTGCAGGCACCACTTTCAAGTAGACTGTTACAGTACTGGAATCACTTCTGGGACTTTCCTGAAGAATGTCAATGAAAGGAAATTCTCCCAGGGGACAGAAATTTAAGCAGCATGTGTGGGGTATACTTTTTGCTTCAAAGTAGAGACGACTCTATGTGCAATCATACACTGACTCATGAACAGTGACAAATAGCTTGGCTGAATGGTCAGGGACTTGGATGAGACATAACTGGATAATTGGTGGCAAGAAGGTATGGAGAAAAAGGCATGTGGATAGACCTCTCTGACTGGGCTAAAAGAAGTGAAGATATTTGTGTCTCATGTGAATGTTCATCAAAGTGTTTCCTCAGCAGAGGAAAATTTTAACAATCATGTGGACAGGATGATGTGTTCTGTGAATAATCCTCAGCCTCTTTCCAAGTGGCGGGGATGGAGGTTACGCATGGCTTGAGTAACACTGACTTCCACTCACCAAGGCTGACTAGGTTACTGCCGAGTGGCCATTCTGCCAGTAGCAGAGACCAGTCTCGAATCCCAGTGTGGCACTATTCCTTAAGGAGATCCACCAGCAGCCTGGTGGCAGGTTAATGATAGCAGATCATTTCCATTATGGAAAGGGCAGCTTTTTGTGCTTATGTAGAACAGAACTTAATTTGGATATGAGTTTGTCTTCCCTGAATGCAAAGCTACTACCAAAACTATGGTCCATGAGCTTACAGATTGTCTTACCTGCTATCATGATGTCCCCCAAAATATCATCTCAGATCAAAGACACACTTCATAGCAAGAAGGACAGCAGTGGGACCGTGCTCATAAATTTGATTGATTTTACTGTGTTCCTCATCCTTTAGAAACAGCTGGATTGATATAATTATAGAATGGCCTTTTAAAAATGCATTTGCCACAGCACCAGCTAGTGACAATACCTTACAGCAGTACGTATTGTTCTCTTATTGTTGTTACATGCCATTGAGTTGATTCCAACTCATAGTGTCGCTATGTAAAACAGAATGAAACATTGGCCACTGTTGTACCACAACTACAACAGTTGCTATGCTACAGCCCATTACTGCAGCCACTTTGTCAATTCATCTCACTGAGGGTCTTCCTCTTTTGTACTGACCCTCCACCCTACCAACCACGATGTTCTTCTTCAGGGACTGATCAATCCTGACAACATCTCCAAAGTATGAAAGTCATAGTCTCCCAATGCTTCCTTTTAAGAACACTGGTGTACTTCTTCCAAGACAAATCTTTTGGCAATCCACGGCATATTCAATATACTTTTCCAATACCACAATTCAAAGGGATCAATTTTTCATTGGTCTTTGTTATTCCTTGTCCAGCTTTCTCATGCATATGATAGAACTGAAAATACCATAGCTTGGCTCAGGCTCGTCTTATTCTTTAAGGTGACACCTTTTCAACACTTTAAAGAAGTCTTTTGCAGCAGATTTTCTCAAAGCAATGTGTCTTTTTACTTCTTGACTGCTACTTCTGTTGGGACTGATTGTGAATCCAAATAAAATGAAACCTTTAACAGCATAATCTTATCTCTGTTTTATCAGGATTTTTACTTGTAAGGATTTTTACTTTCTTAATGTTAAGGTATAATGCATACTAAAGGCTATGGTCTTTGATCTTCATCAGTAAGTGTTTAAAATCCTCTTGACTTTCAGTAAGCAAAATTGTTTCATCTCAGTAACACAGGTTGTTTATGAGCCTTCTTCTAAAGCTTATGCCCCATTCTTCTTCATAAAGTCCAGCTTCTTGAATTATATGCTCAGCATACTGACTGAAGAGATATGGTAAAAAGATACAACCCTGACATACATTTTTCCTGACCTTAAACCATGCGGTATTCTCTCATTCTTTTTTTGAAAAACTACCTCTTGACCCATGCAAAATGAAAAGTTGCTACAACTTGATTCCAACATGACTACCAATGACCCAGATCCTTCAGGAATGAAAGTTTGGGTTACTCACCAGTAAAGAACTGTGGCCAACTAAGGAAGGTAGCTAAATACCAGCTGTGACAAAATGACCAGTTCCAGAAACTGACTAGTTATTTTTAGTATTCCTTCCTTGTTTTGCAATACAGATATGAGTGTGTTGTGTATGTTTGTGTGTGTGTCTGTGTGTCTGTGTGGGTACACTTGGTAATTCCAGAATACGTCATTATGCTCCTAAGGAATCTGTGTATGGATCAAGAGGCAGAAATGGGAACAGAACAAAGGGAAATTGCATGATTTAAAGGCAGGAAAGGAGTGTGTCAGGGTTGTATCCTTTCATCATAACTTCCCAATTTCTATGCCAAGCAAATAATCCTATAAGCTGGATTATATGAAGAAGAACAAGACATCAGGAATAAAGGACAACCCATTAACAATTTGTGTTACACAGACAATATCACCTTGCTTTCTAGAAGTGAAGAAGATTTGAAACACTTACTGATAAAGATCAAGGACCACAGCCTTCAGTATGGATTGCACCTCAACATCAAGAAAACAGAAATCCTCACAACTAGACCAGTAAGTAACACTGTCATAAATGGAGAAAAAATTGAGGTTGTCAAGGATTTCATTTTCCTTGGGTCCACAATCAACACCCACAGAAACAGCAGTCAAGAAATCAGAAGGTACATTGCATTGGGGAAATCTGCTGCAAAGGATCTCTTTTAAGTATTGAAAAGTAAAGATGTCACCTTGAAGACTAAGTGAGCCTGACCCAAGCCATAGTATCTTCAGTTACATCATACCCATGTGAAAGCTGGACAATGAACAAAGAAGACAGCAGAAGAACTGATACCTTTGAACTGTGCTGTTGGAGAAGAATGTTGACTGCTCCATGGTCCACCAAAAGGACAAACAGATCTGTTCTGGAAGATGTACAACCAGAGTGCTTCTTGGAAGCAAAGATAGCAAGATTATATCTTACATACTTTGGACATGTTGTTGGTAAAGCTCAGTCCTTGGAGAAGGACATCATGCTTGGTAGACTGGAGGGTCAGCGTAAAAGAGGAAGACCCTCAACAAGATGGATTGACACAATGACTGCAACAATGGGCTTAAGCATAATAATTATTGAGAACATGGCCCAAGACCTGTCAGTGCATAGGGTTTTATGAGTCAGAACTGTCTTGACGGCACCCAACAACAACAACATACTTATATATGTGTGTGTGTGCATACCAAAAAACTCATACCTGTTACCACTGAGTTGATTCTGATTCATAATGATCCTCTAGGATAGAGGAAAAGTTCCCTACAGAGTGTCCAAGGTGCATCTGGTGGATTTAAGCTACCAGCATTAAGCAGCCATAGGTCCTAACCACTATTCCACCACACTTTCCAAAAGACTATTCTTCAAGAGGTTGGTGAATTAGAACTGCCCACATTTTGATTAGAAGCTGTAGCTCTTAACTGCTGCACCAGGAAGGTTCCTTATGTATCTATGAGGTCTGACACCTAAGTCCACTAACTTACTTGTATTACATACCTCATTGAGGACTATCACTATGGTCACCTTCAAAGTAGTCTCCTTGGGAAGCTATACACTGATGCCAGTGCCTAGTCCGCCCTTCAAACAATTTTGGAACCCTTTCTGGTACACGGTGGCACAGTGGCAAGTTCACTAACTTAACTGTATGGTAAACAAATAACTGCACTGGAACACTGTGTCTACCCACCTGATCTGGCCCCCAGTGACTTTTTTCTTTACACATAGATGAAGGAAATACTGAAGACATTTTGATGGCACTCAGGACATTTAGGGTAATAATGACAACACCTCTGGTGGCCATTTGAGAGAAGGAGTTTCAAAATTGTTTTAAAGGATGGACTAGGTGCTGCATAGCTTCTCAAGGGGAGTACTTAAAAGGTGACCACAGTGACACTCTGCAAAGAGATATGTGGCAGTTTTTCCAGGACAAGTTCGCAAACTTCGTTGGCAGTCCTCATATACAATTGAAAATACAATATTCCTGCTTACATCTTATATTTTATAATACGTAATGGAATAAAGGAGGGAAGAAGAAATATTGGAAATATATAGATAAGCCAAGCCAAGTGCCGTCGAGTCGGATCCGACTCATGGGTGTGTGCATATAAATGTATATACATATATAAGTATACACATCTTTTTATCTATATATTTAAACATTTTTTCCAGATATCTTCCCTTTCTTACTCCACTAATTATTATGATGTAAACAAGAATAGTGTGTTTTTTCTAATATGCATATTAGTTGAGTTACGTTATGAGCAAGTATGACTTTAAAATTGTCTGTTTAGACATTATGTATGATTCAAGGCAATGCACAGAAATGCCTAGTTGATAAGGGGTGGATCATGATGGTTATGATTATATGTTAATTTGACCAAATAATGATTCTCTGTGGTTTGACAAATATTTATGTAATTATCTTCCAGATTTGTAATGGAGTGTGAGGAGCCAATCAATAAAAAGGGTCCTTTCCTTGGAGATGTGGCCTGCATCTGACACACGTAAATTTCACTCTCAGAATCCTGCATTCGACTTCTCATCCTCTGTCCTCTGGTTCTTGTGAGCCAGTAGCCTGCTGTCGGACCCATCAGCACTGGGTTCCTCAGCCCCTGTAACCACATGACTGAGGGGAAGCCTTCAGGCTGATGCCTGACCCATAGAGTTAGGACTTTCCAGCCTCTGTAACTGCAAGAATGATTTCCTTGAAAAAAATCACTTCTGGTATTTTTCTATATATGTATGTATATGCTTCACTTCTTTTGCTCCTCTAGAGAACCCAACCCGAAACCCTCTTGCATTTCTTAGGTCTAGTACTTTAGAGAATGTTCTGTGAAGGAAACACCAATGATTTATCACTTATGAATTACTCATCTTTTTTTACTTAAGTTCTATAAAACTCAGCTGATAGAACATTAACAGTCATACTGTGGGGAATTTGGGGGGACTTGGGGGACTGAATTAGCAACATAGTTGCTTTCCACCTCTAAATACAATGATCTTGTATTTATACATAACTCTGCTTGCAATTTTCAAACACAAAGTTTTCAAAAAAGTAATGTATATCATAGCAATGGTTTAAAATAAATGAGTGTTTCCAAGCAATGTGATACCTGAGGATGACCAGATTCAGGGCCTGTTGGCTAATAGCAGCTGCTAGTTCAGCAGGCGTAGCGATGGACGAATAATGCACAACAGTTATATGACAGACTACTTCTTATTTCCTGTGACCTCTCAAACAGAGATTTATGGTGTAAAATCATCTCTTCCATTGATATCCTAAATATCTCCAATAATGTCCTTTTTTTGTAATTTAGGCCTACTCCCATAAAAATGGAGCCCTATTAGCTTGGTGTTTTAAGTGTTAGGCTGCTAACCAAAAGGTCAGCAGTTCAATTCCACCAGCTTCTCCTTGGAAATCCTATGGGCAATTCTATTCTGTTCTAAAGAGTAGCTTACTATAAGTCAGAATTGATTCCATGGTTATGGATTTGGTTTAGATGTCTCAATTCCAAATAAGGAGTTATATTTCTAGCCCTTTCTCGTTGCTATAAATCTGTTCAGTAGATCGTTTTCTCCATGCCAGATGGAAGGGAGTGGGTTGAGAACACAACTTCTCTGTTTTGAGAGAAAGGGGTTTATAACCAAGGGATCTAGAAGAGCTGGCCTGGCTGATCCTGACTGTTCCCTGCTCTGTGTGTCTGGCTCCTAGAGGCCAGCTGAGACTTAGGTTTTGGAACTGATCTGCCTGGCTGCACAGACAGCTAAGTTTCTACACGTAAGTGAAGCTTATCTTCATGGTTGTTTCTTTCCTTATTATCTGTATATGCCAGAGTTCCAGGAAGAAGCATTTCTAAGTACTATTAATTGGCAAAAAATATTCCTTATTCCTGCTATTTTAGAAGATATGGGCAGAAGGTAATAACTATTTGGAGAAGTTGTTTCATTTCGCTCAACTCTACAATGTTGTAAGTGGGTATTATTGAACTCTTTTCATGTGTGAAAGAAAAAACAGAGACTCAGAAAACTTAAGTGTCTTGATTTGTGCATTCAACAAACATTTATTATATCATTGTTATGTGCCAGGCACTGTTATATGCTCTGGGGTTGTAGGACTCGGGCAGCATCCTTTACTTTAAAGAGCTTACCATATCATGAAGACCGTAGTAAGTACAGTCAGTAGCAGACTTATGCTTTGAACTCATGTCTGTCACCAATTTTTCTGTCATTATATATAGTATTGTTGAGAGAAGAATAAAGAAGACCACTTACTAGAAGATCAAAGGCTCATAATTACAGTAAGGCAAGGTGAAGATGAAATACCACCCTCCGCCTTCTCCAGCACCCTGGGACTCCCCTTTGACTTCTCCCTGGAACATGGCTTTAGATACTGTATCCTCTTTAAATAAAGACAGCTGCAAGTTTGAAAATCATATCTTGAGATGTTCCAAGTCCTACAGTGTCTAGAGTTGATGCAAGTTTTCTGTTTGGGGAAAGTGTGGTTCATCCACCTCGGGATGTGCCCTGGCCTTCACCTTGTTTGCATCCCATTAGTTGCAGGGGCTGGTTTTCCTTGATTCCTGAGCAGTAGCAGTGAATGCGGACCTCCAGCACTGTCCTAGGTGAGGGAAAGGGGATGCTGCTTCCTGCTGCTTTGTAAGGCTATTTAACAAACCAACCCAAACCCAGACTTCCTCTGAACTGGGGTGAAGCAAAGCTGTCATCCCCAGTAAGTCAGGGTGGGCATGAAGCTAAACACTAGTGCGCCTACCAGTGGGCATTACAGACCCAGGTGCACTGCTACACGCCTGTGCCCCCCATACACTCACACACAACTTTGGTAGAGCAGCGAATTAGTCAGCAGAGGCCTGACGAAGTGCTTCCTACACATGCTGTTCTGTCAGGCGGCACAGCTTCTCAGGCTTCAGAGGTAATTACATGGATTTTCTGTCTTGTACTTGGAGAAACACAGCCCAGCACTGCTCAGCCGCTGCTGGCTTGTCACTGGCCACACCTTCAGCTCTGGCAGGCAGCAGGCTGCAGTAGGATGTTTACATGCTCTCGTTTAAGAAGTCAAACCCAAGAAGGATTAGTAGGTACCAGTGGGAAGGGAGGGATGAGAGTTTACAAGAGAAGAAGGATGTATAGAAGGTTCTGTGAAAAAACCTAGCAAGACATTACAGGGGAGACAGGGATGCCTCTCCAAACAAGGTAACTGCAACAGGAAAGCTGCAACAATGCTTGTATTAACGAGTTTTATTTTCTTTCCCTTCATCCATCAGTATAATTACTCGGCCAGTAATAACCGTTTTGCTTTCTATCAATCCATCAATCCAGCAACAATTATTAGTTCTCCCGTGCCCAAAATTCTAGGCTAGGCAATCTGTGCTTGTATGAGGGATAAAGCATAAACCACAGTGCCTCCACTCAAAGAAATTACAAAAGAGGTAGAAGACAATTAATTACTCTTTTTCAGGAAAACTGAAATGAAAATATGACAATCTGTGGTTTGTGTCTAACTGGGAATCTAGTGCAAATCCAGATATTAAGCTTTTACCCACCATTTAGGGACACGCCATTTTTGAAACTTTTAATGGCAAGTAGAACCAAGATACGAAATGTAGGAACAGGATTAAATAGAAAGCAAAGTGTGTTGGGCTATTATAAGTAAAAAAGAAGAAAAACATGAATAAGAGCTGCTGTTGAGTGCCTTCAAATCATTCTGTGTCCTATAGCCATCCCATGGGATAGAGTAAAACTGCCAGACATTTTCTGATCTATAGTCTTTATCAGTTTCTGCTGCTACTGATAAGGTTTTCACTGGCTAATTCTTCCCAGAAGTAGACTGCTGGATCTTTCTTCCTACTCTATCTTAGTCTGGAAGCTCAACTGAAATGTACACACCGTGGGTGACCCTGATGGTATCTAAAGTTCAGTGGCCTGGCTTCCAGCATCACAGCAACATGAAAGCCCCCAGAGTATGACAGAGAGACAAGTGCGGGATCTGACAATGCTCTGTTGTTATTCATTGCTTCCTCTTTGCAAATACCTTTTTTAACCAACACAAATGACCATTGTACACATGAACCTCACCAGATGCAACATACAAGAATAAAATTGACTACATTTGTGGAAAAACATGATGCAAAAGCTCCGTATCAGCAGTCAGAACAAGATCAGGTGCTGACTGTGGTGCAGGTCATCAATCACTTACATGCGAGTTCAAACTGAAACTGAAGAAAATTAGAACAAGTCCATGAGAGGCAAAATATGACCTTGAGTATATCTCACCTGAGTTTGGAGACCACCTTAAGAACAGATTCGATGTGTTGAACACTAGTGACTGAAGACCAGATGGACTGTGGAATGACATCAAAGATATCAACCATGAAGAAACTAAGAAGTCATTAAAAAGACAGGAAAAAAAAGAAAAGACCAAAATGGATGTCAGAGGAGACTCTCAAACTTGCTTGTGAACATCGAGCAGCTAAAACAAAAAGAGGAAATGACAAAGTAAAAAGAACGGAACAGAAAATTTCAAAGAGTAGCTTGAGAAGACAAAGTATTACAATGATGTGTGCAAAGAGCTGGAAGTAAAAATTCAAAAGATAGGAACACATTCTGTATGTCTCAGGCTGAAAGAACTGAAGAAAAAATTCAAGCCTCCTGTTGCAATAGTGAAAGATTCTACAGTGAAAATATTAAATGACTCAGGAAGCAGCAACAGAGGATGGAAGGAATACACAGAGTAGGTTATACCAGAAAGAACTGGTGGATGTTCAGCCATTTGAAGAGATAGCATATGCTCTAGAGCCAGCAGTCCTGAAGGAAGAAGTCAACGCTGCATTGAAGGCACTGGCAAAAAACACGGCTTCTGGAATTAATGGGATAACAACTGAGATATTTCAACAAACAGGTGCAGTACTGGAAATGCTCATTCATTTATGGCAAGAAATTAAAAGGCCAGCTACCTGGCCAACTGACTTGAAGAGATCCATATTTATGCCCATTCCAAAGAAAGGTGATCCAACCAAATGCAGGAATCACCAAACAGTATCATTAATATCTCACGCCCAAGTCAAATTTTGCTCAAGATCACTCAAAAGTGACTGCAACAGTATATTGACAAGGAGCTGCCAGAAATTCAAGCCAGAGTCAGAAAAAGACTTGGAACCAGGAATATTATCACTGATGTCAGATGGATGTTAGCTGAAAGCAGATAGTACCAGAAAGATGTTTGCCAGTGTTTCATTGGCTACGCAGAGGCATTCAACTTTATGGATCATAAGAAATTGTGGCTAACAGTGTGGAGACTAGGAATTCCACAATACTTGCACTCTTCAGGAAACTGTACATGGTTCAACACGTTGTCATGTGAACAGAACAAAGGGACACTGCATGGTTTAAAGTCAGGAAAGATCACTGTTGTATCCTTTCACCATACCTTTAGAATCTGTATGCTGAGCTAATCCAAGAAACTGGATTATATCAAGAAGAATGAAGTATCAGGATTGAAAGACTCCTCATTAACAACCTGCATTATGCAGATGATACTATCTTACTTGCTGGAAATGAAGAGAATTTGAAGCACTTACTGATGAAGATCCCATGTGGATTTGCACCTCAACATCAAGATAACAAAAATTCTCTGAACTGGACCAATAAGTAACATTGTCATAAACAGAGAAAGGACTGAGGTTGTCAGGGATTTCATTTTACTTGGGCCCACAATCAATGCTCATGGAAACAGAATCAAGAAATCAAAAGACACATCTCTTTGGGAAAATCTGCTGCAAAGGACCTCTTTAAAGTATTGAAAAGTAAAGATGTCACCTTGAAGACTAAAGTGCACCTGACCCAAGTTATGGTATTTTCCATCACTTTGTAAACATACAAAAGCTGGACAATGAACAAGAAGGACAGAAGAATTGTTGTCCTTTAATTGTGGTGTTGGAGAAGAATGTTGAATGTACCATCAACCACCAAAAGAACAAGTAGATCTGTTCTGGAAGAAGTATAACCAGTGTGCTCCCTGGAAGTAGAGCGGGCAAGACTACATCTTACATACTTTGGACATGTCAGGAAAGATCAGTCCCTAGAGAAGGACATCATGCTTGGAAGAGTGGAAGGTCAGCGAAAAAGAGGAGGACACTTGACGAGATTGATTGACACAGTAGCTGTAACGATGGGTTTAAGTGTAAACTGATTGTGAGCATGTTGTGGGGCCAGGCAGTGTTTTCTTCTGTTGTGCACTGGGTCACTAAGAAAACTGACTTGATGGCACCTAACAACAATAATCTCTGTGGAAACAGGTTGCCAGGTCTTTCTTCTGTGGAACTACTAGATGGGTTTCAACTGTCAGCTTTCTAGTTAGCTGCTGAATGCTTAGACGTTGCACTACCAGGGTTCTTTGAATGAGAATTACTCTGTGCCTCAGAGATGCCCAGTATAATACTGTGAGGAGCAGGTCCTGAGAAAGCAGTTGTTTAACTACTCTGCAATATCGAGTATCCAACTAGTATGCATATTGCACAGCGGGCCTTTGAGAGGTGGAATTCGCAAGAGATGTGACTGGAAAATCCTGGGTCTGAAGCAAGTTAATGTTAGGCTGCAGTGATGACCCTAGAAACAGGATTAGGTTAGGATGATAGTTGCCAACATTGACCATGAGTGGGCTTCTTCCTCCCTCCCTCTCTTCCTCCCTTTCTCCCTCCCTCCTTCCTCTTTCTTTTTTTCTTTCTATCATTCTTAATCTCTCCCTTTCTCTTTTTCTGTCTTTCTCTTATTGCTCTCTCTCTCTCTCTCCATCCCTCCCTCCCTCGTTCCCTTCTTCTTTCCTTCCCTCTTACCCTCTTTCCTGCCTTCCTTCTCCTTTTCTAACATTTTACTGTACTTTAAGTGAAATATTACAATTCAAGTCAATTTGCCATACAAAGTCTTGCGCACATGCTGCTATGTAACGCTAGGCTGTTCTCCCAACCTAGTGACAGCACACTCCTCCTTTCCACCTTGTATTTCCTGTGTCCACTCAACCAGCTTCTGTTCCCCCTCAACCTTCTCGTCGCACCTCTGGAGAGGAGCAGCTCAGTTAGCCTCATGTATATACATAAACCAAAGAGCACACTCTTCACCTATGTCACATTATGTCCTACAGACTAGTCCAGTCTTTGTCTGAAGAGTTGGCTTCAGGAAGGTTTTCAGCTCTCAGCTAACAGAGAGGCCAGGAGTCGTGTCTTTTCAGGATGCTCCAGTTTGTCAGACTATCAAAAGACGAGAACACTTGGTCTTTGGAGAGTTCTAGTTCTACAAACTCAATTTTCTCCTACTATCTGAGGGACTGTATGCATATATGTTGTATTCCCTGTCAGGGTAATCATTAGTGGTTGCTGGGCACCAGCTAGTTCTTCTGCTGCCATGCTGATAATGCCCCTGGATTATATGGCCCTTTCTGTCTCTTGAGATCATATTTTCCTTGTTTTTGACGTCTTTCATTCTCCTTTGCTCCAGGTGGGTCAGGACTAATTAATGCTACTTAGATGGTCACCTGCTAGATTTGAAGACCCCAAATGTCACTCACCAAAGTGAGACGCAGAACATTTTCTTCAAATAACTTTGGTATGCCAGTTGACCTAAATGTCTCCTGAAACCATGGTCTGTAGATCTGCCCCTGCTATTCTGCAGTTCAAAGTGTTCGGTTGTAGTTAAGGAAACTCTTAGATTTGAGTTTAATGAGCTGCGATGATCTCCCTTCTGCTTCTTGTATCCATCTCATCACCTAACACAACTCCTATCTGGTATTTAATCAGTGACTACCCATCTCCCTCCCTCTCCATGTGTTTAACCATCAAAAACTGTTTTCTCCTGTGTTTAAACCTTTTCTTGAGTCCTTACTGAAGTGGTTTCACACAATATTTGTCTTTTATCACCTGACAAATTTCACTTAGCATAATGTCTTCCAGATGACTCCATGTTATGTTTCCCAAGATCATCATTGTTCTTTATCATTCCATCGTATTTCACCACATTAAAATACCATATTTAGTTTATCAATTCATTTGTTCTTTTTCACCTGGATTTTTTCCATATTTTTGCTATTGTGGACAGTGTTACAATAAACATTGGTACGCATGTATCTATTCATGTGACAGCCTTTATTTCTCTAAGATATATTTCAAGAAGTGGGATTGATGGATTGTATGGTATTTTTATTTCTAGCTTTATAGAAACTGTCAAATCCATTCCAAACTGGTTGTACCTTTTTACATTTCCACTAGCTGTTTAGAAAAGTTACAGCCTATCAACAGAATCTCCAAAATTTATTGTCTTGTGTTGTTTTATTATTTTTTATTTTTATTTTTATTTAACATAACTGAGTGAAAATGTACATTCACATGTAAATTTGCATGCCCCCCTATATGCAGCTTCCACTGCTCTCCCTGTCCGGTGACTGCACACTATTCCTCTCTGCTCCATACATGTCTCATCCTCCCAACAGTCTCTTTTTCCCTCCTCTCCGTTCACTCCCCTTCCTCCAGCCAGAGGTCAGCAAGATGATATCCTATAGATGTATAGAACCATAAAGTGCTTCCAATATATGGTTACTCTGCATTGCCAAGTCCAAACCATTCCTGTCCAAAGAGTGGACCTTTGTTATAATTTATAGGAACAGGCAGCATCAGGGCCAGGGGTCATGCTCTCAGAGGAACCCCAAAACCGCTGGACCATCAGTTGAGGTCTTTTAGTGGAGATCTCATGATGCACCTCTTTTTATTCTTGTGTTGCCAGTGAGACTCCTCTCTGTGAGATCCTTCATGGCTATCACTGGTGGTGGCCGGGCACCACTCGATTCTTTTGGTCCGAGGTCGATGTAGGCACCTACTCTGTCTTCTCGGTTGTCTTTACCGCATGCCATTTTGGCCCTCGGTGAGCATCCGTTCCTGCTGAGTTGGGACCATGTGCTGTGTCCTCGGATGGCAGCTTGGCAGCTTTTAAGACCCCAGACGCCACTCACCAATGTGGGGTGTGGAGAGCTCACTTAGCAAAATGCTAGTTGTGCCAATTGGGCTGGAATTCGCCTAAGAGCATGGTCCCCCGCCCCCCGCCCCAGCTACTCTATCCTTGCAGTATTGAGTTAAGATGGAAGGAGTACTCAAGTTATGCTGAAGTCCACTCAATGTTGTTCTTGCTCCTAATGTGTGCTATCACCGCTTTCTCCCAACTAGATTTCTAGTAACTATCTAAACTAAACCCTCCCCCGCTCGACCTCCCACCCTCCTTCCCCTCCCTTGCAGCTGTCAAAGAGTCTTTTCTTCTATATACAAGTCTGTTTTTGAGATCTTATCGTAGAGGTCTCATACAGTATTTGTCCTTTTGTCACTGATTACTCTCACTCAACATAATGTCTTCCAATTGAAACCATGTTAGAAGATGTTTCCTGGAATCATCGTTATTCTTTATCATTGCGTAGTGCTCCATTGAGTATATGTACCGTAGTTTACCTATCCATTTTTCTGTTGTTGGGTATCTGGGTTGATTCCATCTTTTTGCTATCGTGGACTGTGCTGCCATAAACATTCTCATGCATGTGTCAGTTGGTGTGAAAGGTCTTGATTCTGTAGGATATATTCCAAGTAGTGGAATCACTGGGACAAATGGTATATCGATATCCATTTTTTTAAGGAAGCACCAGATTGCTTTCCAAAGAGGCTGGACCATTTTGCAACCCCACCAACAGTGTAGGAGGGTTCCTCTTTCTCCACAGCTTCTCCAGCATTTGTTGTTTTGTGTTTTCTGGATCATGGCCAATCTTGTTGGGGTGAGATGGTATCTCATTATTGTCTTGATTTGAATTTCTTTAATAACTAAAGATCATGAACATGTCCGCATGTGTTTTTTGGCTGCTTGGATCTCCTCTTTAGTGAAGTATCTGTCCATCTCCTTTGCCCATCGCTTAATTGGATGGTTTATCTTCTTCTTATTGATATTTTGTAGTATCTTATAGATTATGGAGATCAGGCGTCCATCTGACATAGAGTTGCCAAATATTTTTTCCCACTCTGTGGGTGTTCTTTTAATTCTATTAATAAAGTCTTTGGATGAGCAAAAGTGTTTGATTCTTAATAGTTCCCATTTATCTACTTTCTCTTCTGTTGATTGAGGTTTCTTTGACAGATTTTGGAGTCTGTCCTCATTGTGTATTAAAACTTCCATTGTTGTTCCTACCTTTTCTTGGATGAGCTTTATCGTTTTAGGTTTGATATTTAGGTCTTTTATCCAGTTGGAGTTGGTTTTTGTATAAGGTGTAAGATATGGATCTTGATTCAGTTTATTGCAGATGGATAACCGGTTTTGCCAGCACCATTTGTTGAAGATACTGTTTTTACCCCAGTTTAATGTCTTAGGGCCTTTGTCGAATATCAACTGTTCATAGGTAGATGGTGTCATCTCTGGGGTCTCAATTCTGCTCCATTGATCAATCTGTCTGTTGTTGTACCAGTACCAGGCTGTTTTGACCACTGTGGCAGTGTAGTATGATCTAAGGTTGGGTAATGAAAGGCCTCCCAGTGTGTTCTTCTTCTTTAGTAGTACCTTACTTATCTGGGGCTTCTTCCCTTTCCAAACAAAATTGGTGATTTGTTTCTGCATCTCATTAAAAAATGATGCTGGGACTTGTATTGGGATTGCATTATATAAATAAATGGCTTTGGGTAAAATAGACATTTTCACAATGTTAAGTCTTCCTATCCATGAGCAGGGTAGGTTTTTCCATTTATCTAAGTCTCTCTTAGTTTCTTGTAGTAAGGGCTTGTAGTTCTCTTTGTAAAGGTCTGTTGTTTCTCTGGTTAGATTAATTCCTAGGTACTTTATCTTCTTAGGGACTATCACAAATGGTATAGATTTGATAATTTCCTCCTTAACAGTCTCGTTGTTGGTATAAAGGAATCCTACTGATTTACTTATGTTTATCTTGTATCCTGAGACTTTGCTGAACTCTTCTATCTGTTTGAGTAACTTACTTATAGATTCCTTGGGGTTCTCTGCATATACAATCATATCATCTGCGAACAGGGAGATTTTAACTTCCTCTTTGCCGATGCAGATGCCCTTTATTTCTTCGCCTTGTCTAATTGCTCTGGCTAGAACTTCTAACACAATGTTGAATAGGAGAGGTGACAGTGGGCATCCTTGTCTAGTTCCTGATCTCAAGGGAAAGTCTTTCAGTCTCTCTCCATTCAGGATGATGTGGGCAATTGGCTTTGTATAAATGGCCCTTATTGTGTTGAGAAATTTGACGTCTATGTCCATTTTACAAAGAGAGTTTTTAGCATGAATGGGTGTTGGACTTTATCAAATGTCTTTTCGGCACCAGTGGACAAAATCAGGTGATCTTTGTCTTTTGTGTTATTTATGTGGTTAATCACATTAATTGTTTTCCTGATGTTGAACCAGCCTTGCATCCCTCGTATGAATCCCACTTGGTCATAATGGATTATTTTCTTGATATGTTGTTGTATTCTGCTGGCAAGAATTTTGTTGAAGATTTTTGCATCTAAGTTCATGAGTGATATCGGTCTGTAGTTCTCTGTCTTTGTTGGGTCTTTCCCGGGTTTAGGTATCAGGGTTATGCTGGCTTCATAGAATGAGTTTGAGAGTACTTCATCCCTTTCTATACTGTGAAATAGTTTCAGTAGTATTGGGGATAACTCTTCTCTAAATGCTTCGTAGAATTCTACCGTGAAGCCATCTGGGCCCGGACTTTTTTGGGTTGTCAGTGTTTTGATGACCTTTTCAATCTCTTCCTTTGTGATGGGTTTATTAAGTTGTTCTGCTTCACGTTGTGATAATGTGGGTAGGTGGTATGAGTCAAGGAATTGGTCCATTTCCCCTAGGTTTTCAAATTTGTTAGAGTACAGTCTTTCATAGCATTCTGCTATGATGTTTTTGATTTCTGTTGCATCTGCGGTGACAACTCCCTTCTCATTTCTAATTTGGGTTATTTGTTTCCTTTCCTGCTTTTCTTTAGTAAGTTTAGCCAGTGGTTTATCAATTTTGTTGATCTTTTCAGAAAACCAGCTTTTGGTCTTTTCAATTTTTTCAATTGTTTTTCTATTCTCTAATTCATTTAGTTCTGCTCTAATCTTCATGATCTCCTCTCTTCCGGTGCCCGAGGGGTTCCTCTGTTGTTCTCTTTCTACTTGTTCAAGCTGTAGAGTTAGTTCCTTGCTTTGGTTTCTTTCTTCTGTCCAGATGTGTGCATTTATGGAGATAAACAGACCTCTGAGCACTGCTTTGGGTGTATCCCATAGGTTCTGGTAGGAAGTGTTTTCGTTCTCATTGGAATCCATGAATTTCTTTAATTCATCCCTGATTTCCTCTATAACCCATGTTTTTTTTTGAGCAAGATGTTGTTCAGTTTCCAAGAGTTCCACTTTCTATCTCTGTTTTTTCTGCTGTTGATTTCAACTTTGATGGCTTTATGATCTGAGAAGATGCTTTGCAGTAATTCAGTGGTATGGATTTTGTCGAGCATTGCATTATGGCCTATCATGTGGTCAATTCTGGAGAATGTTCCATGTGCACTGGAGAAGAAGGTGTAATTGTCTGCTGAGGGGTGGAAAGTTCTGTATATATCAATGAGGTTTAGTTGGTTAATTGTGTCTATGAAGTCTTCTGTATCTTTACTGAGCTTTTTTCTAGATGATCTGTCTAGTAATGAGAGTGGAGTGTTAAAGTCTCCCACTATTACTGTGGAGTCATCTAACTCTCTTTTGAGCATAGTCAGTGTTTCTTTGACATATTTAGGTGCTCTGACATTAGGTGCATAAATGTTTAATATAGTTAAGTCTTGCTTGTGTACTGAAACTTTCAGCAGTAAATAGTGTCCATCTTTGTCCACGATGGTGGATTTCACATTAAAGTTGATTTTGTCTGAGATTAGAATTGCCACCTCTGCTCTTCTTTGTTCATTGTTAGCTTGATAAATATTCTTCCATCCTTTAATTTTCAGTTTGTTCCTGTCTTTAGGTCTCAAGTGCGTTTCTTGTAGACAACATATGAATGGGTTGTGTCTTCTGATCCAAGATGACACTCGGTTTCTCTTTACTGGACATTCAGTCCATTCACATTCAATGTAATTATTGATAGGTATGTGTTCACTGCTGCCATTGTGATATGTTTATTTTTATGTTGATGTTTTCTCTATTGTTCTTATTAGTCTGTTCTGAGACACTCTTTTTTTTGAGTTGATTTTTCACCTTTTTCAGAACTGGTTTTATAGTTGTTGAGACTCGTGTGTTAGATTTCTTGAAATGTTATGATACATCTTTATTGTACTTTACAGCTGCCCCTATGAACCCCCTTAATAAACTATTTATAAAACCAATTTTAATTACTACCAGTCTGGTCATCTTCCTCTCCATCTGGAAGGACTATAACGACTGTAGTACATCCCTCTTTTATTATGATGACACCATAGTTTTCATGATGATCACTGGATTACTTCTTTCCAAATCAAAGCTGTGATTTACTTTGGAGCCTTCCCTAAATGAGTATTGAGAAGTGAGTCGTTCTAAAATATAAAGTTAATGGTTTCGTTCTTCTAAGCCAAAGCCAAGAACTTCTTTCAGTATTTCTTGTAGTTTGGGTTTGGTTTTTACAAAGTCTCTGAGTTTCTGTTTATCTGGAAATGTCTTAATTTCATTTTCGTGTTTGAAAGACGGTTTTGCAGGATATATAATTCTTGGTTGGAAGTTCTTCTCCTTCAAGACTTTGAATGTGTCGTGCCACTGTCTCTGTGCCAGCATGGTTTCTGCTGAGAAATCTGACGAGAGCCTACAGGGTTTTCCTCTGAATGTTAGCTTTGCCTTGAGTCTTGCTGCCTTTAAGAGTTGCTGCTTATGTTTCATTTTGTTAAGCTTGATTATAATATGTCTTGGAGTCTTTCTTTTGAGATCTATATTGGGTGGCGTACGATATGCATCTGAGATGTCTATATTCTCTTCCTTCATGATTTCTGGGAAGTTTTCTTTCAGCAGCTCAGCAACAATACTGTCTGTGTTCTCAGATGTCTCACCCTGTTCAGGGAAGCCAATTAATCGAAGGTTGTTCCTCTTAATAGAGTCCCACATGCTTCTTAATGTTTCTTCATTTTTCTTGTTTCTTTTTTCTGATTTCTGCTCATAGACACTGGCATCAGTAGCTCTGTCTTCCAAGTCAGAAATTCTTTTTTTCCATTTGTTCCATTGTGTTTTCTTGGGTTTGCATGGAAGTTTCTATGTCTTTGATTTTCTTCTTGATCTGTTGGATTTCAGAGTACTGGTGTTCCATCAGATCGAACAACTTTCTTAATTTTTCATTTTGTTCTGCTGCATTTTGTATAAGGTCTAGAAGGGCCCTGTATATAATCAATTTGTATTCACTTCCTGATGCTTTCATAAAAGTTTCTTCATCTGGAAAACTCCTTGGTTGCTTTGTTTGGGAGCCTTCTGAAGCCATGAGTGATTGCTTGTCTGCCACAATTGTCTGTTGCTTTTTGGGTCCCATCTGAGTATATAGAGGCTGGAAGAGGTACTGTGAGGTTGGATTGCAAATGTTTCTCTAGGCTGTCTTCAAATGTAACACAAAAGGTATCTGACCAGTTCACAAGTCAGTTAGGTTTTCAGGTGTAGAGGTCCCTCTTCCCATCTGACAAAGTAAGCACTACTGTATCCAACCCCAGATGATAACAAACTAGTTCAGAATACAGCACTGCTAGTGCCCTGGTGGTCTCTGCTGACAGGGCCTATCCTTATCCAACACTGCGTTGAGTACTGGTTTTGTGATAGGAAAGCGCTCTCCTGTGGGCAGGCTCTGGCTCCCAAGCTAAGAATTAGGTCCAGCTGCGGCCACGGTACCCAAGATGGCGTCCTCCACACAGGCAGCAGACAGGAGGGCTAAGGGTGCCCAGAGGCAGCGACTCCTCTGCTTCTGTTGCAGGGCCCCTAATGCAGGCAGCACTATGCAAAATCACTACTTTTCTGACGGAGAAGCGCTGTCCCATTTGCAGGTGCTGGCTCCCAGGCTAAGAACGAGGTCCTGCTAAAATCTCGGTACCAACATGGCGTCCCCCACCCTGACCGTTCAGCTCCACACAAACCCCACTGAGGCAGCTACAAAACAAAAGGCTCAAAGTGTCTAGATTAACAGAGTCCCGAGCCTGGCTCTCAGAATATGGGAATTTCGCCTGCCTATCCCCCCAGCAGCGTGTCTGAGTCCAGCCGCCGGGCAAGGCCCAGCTCCGCCCTCCAGCCGAGACCGAGGAAAAAAAAGTCAAAATGGTGCGTGTACCTTCCGTCCGTGAGAGCCGGGGCTAGCCAGGAGCGGGAGTCAGCGAAAGAGAGGAGGTTTTTCATTGAGTGGTATGAAGTCCCAATTAACAGCACTGTGCCGTGTCCTGAGGCTGATTAGGTGCTCAGAAGGCTCTGTTTGATTGTCAGTTCAGGTCTTGGTTTCCAGAGGGATAGAAGGAGATGTGGGCTTAGTCGGCCATCTTCGTCTTGTGTGTTTTTTTTGAATTAATGCCAACCTTGTTGGGGTGAGATGGTATTTCATTGCAGTTTATTATTTTTTTTAATGTTTAAAGCTCTTTATTTATTTAGCAAACGTTAATTAAACACCAAACAGACTGTCAGACACTGTACTAACCCCTAAGAACACAAAAATAAAGCACTTACTTTTTCTTTACAAGGTCACAATCTGGTGAAGTATAATGCTATTTGATCTGAATTTCTCTAACAGCTAATGATTGTGAGCATTTCCTTATGTATCTGTAAGTTGCCATGATATTTTGTTTGGTGAAGTGCTGTTAGTATCCTTGCCCATATTTTAATTGACTTATCTGTCTTTTTCTTGTTCAAGTTCTGCAGTACCTTGTAGACATTTGGAGAACCTTGGTGGCATAGCGGGTTAAGTGCTACATCTGCTAACCAAAAGATCAGCAGTTCAAATCTACCACGGACTCGTTGGAAACTCTATGGGCAGTTCTACTCTGACCTCCAGGGTTGCTATGAGTCAGACTCAACTTAACAGCAGTGGGTTTGATTTTGGGGGGGGGGGTCGATTATGGAAATTAGATGCTGATAGCATTTATGGTAGCCATTTTTGTTTTTTTCCTCATGTCTGTGGGTTGACTTTTTATCCTTTTGCTGAAGTATTTGGATAAGCATAGTATTTGAGTTTTAGAAGTTCTCAATTACCTATTTTCTGTTCTGGTGTGTGTACATTGTTAATATGTTTTTGTAATCTGTTTATGCCATGTACTCAGGTGCCCAGAATTGTCCCTATTTTTTGTTCCATGATCTTTAATGTTCTAGATTTTACATTTAGGTCTTTGATCCATTTTGAGTTAGTTTTTGTCGATCATAACAAATTATGGATAACATTGCAGAGAATGGGAATTCCAGAAAACTTAACTGTGCTAATGAGTAATCAGTATCTGGATCAAGAGGCAGCTGTGGGAACAAAACAAAGGGACATTACATGTTTTAAAGTCAAGAAAGATGCTTGTGAGCATTGTATCTTTTTGCTGTATCCAATCAATCTGTATACTGAGCAAATAATCTGAAAAGCTGGACTATATGAAGAAGAATGAGACATGAGGACTGGAGGAAGAGTCATTAACAATCTGCATTATGTGGATAACATGACCCTGCTTACTGGAAGTGAAGAGGATTTGAAACACTTACTGATGAAGATCACAGACCACAACTTTCAGTATGTATTGCACCTCAGCATCATGGAAACAAAAATCTTCAAAACTGGACTAGTAAGCAACATCATGATAAACAGAGAAAGGACTGAGACTGTCAAGGATTTCATTTCTTTTGGTTCCACGATCAGAACCCATGGGAGTAGCAGCAAAGAAATCAAAAGATGCATTGCATTGTGAAAATCTGTTGCAAAGAAACTCTCTAAAGTTTTGAAAAGTAAAGATGTCACCTTGAAGACTGAAGTACGCCTGACGCAAGCCGTGGTATTTTTCAATCACACTATGCATGCGCAAGCCAGATGATGAATAAAAAGGACAGAAGAAGAGTTGATGCTTTTGAATTGTGGTATTGGAGAAGAGCATTGAATGTACCACAGACTTCCAAAAGAATAAACAGATCTGTTTTGAAAGAAGTGCAATCAGAGAGCTCCTTGGAAGCAAAGGTACAGACACTACATTTTATAACTATGGGCATTTGTCAGATACATCAATCCTTGGAGAAAGACATCATACTTAGTAGAGTGGAGAATCAGCCAAAATGAGAAAGACACTCAATGAGATGGACTGACACAGTGCTTGCAACGATGGCCTTAAGCATAAAAAAAAAAAAAAAAAAATTGTGATCATAGTGCAGGACTGGGTAGTGTTTCATCTGTTGTACATAAGGTTGAACTGGTGGCAACTAGCAAGAACAATAACACCTCTGTTTGTGTTAGTTTAGGTAGACAGGGCGCTTCTAGAAATGTGTCCATTTCCTCTAGGTTTTTCAAATTTACTGCAATGTAATATTTCATAATATTCAGTTATGATTTTTGTTTTTTATTTTTTATTTATTAAATAAAAAAATGGAAGTGTACATACTCTGTGCTTACAATAGTGGGTTAAGAGAGGAGGACAAGTTGTGTTGAAGTCCCGTTAATATTGATCTTCTTACTGATATGTATTGCCACCAATTTCACCCTACCAAATTTCTAACAACTATCTAATCTAAACCCTCACCCCTTGCCTTCCCGCCCTCCCACCTTCCCCACCCTTGTAGCCATCAAAGAGTATTTTCTATTATGTATGAGTATGCTTTTAAGTTTTTATCACAGGGGTCTCAGATAATAATTGTCCTTCTGTCACTGACTAGTTTCACTCAATATAATGTCCTCCAGTTGAGACCAAATTGAGAGATGTTTCCTGCTATCATCGTTGTTCTTTATCAATGTACAGTACTCCATGGAGTATATATACCAAAGTTTACCCACCCATTCTTCTGTTGTTGGGCATCTGGATTGATTCCAACTTTTTGCTATCATGGACTGTGCTGCAATGAACATTTGTATGTATGTAGCAGTTGGTGTGAATGGCCTTGATTTTGTAGGATATGTTCCGAAAAGGAATTACTGAGTCAAATAGTATATCTATATCCATTATTTTAAGGTAATGCCAAATTGCTTTCCAAAGAAGTTGCACCATTCTGCAATCCCACCAACAGTGAAGGAGAGTTCCAATCTCTCCACAGCCTCTCCAACATTTATTGTTTTGCGATTTTTGGATCATGGCCAATCTTGTTAGAGTGAGGTGGTACCTCATTGTTGTTTCGATTTGAATTTCTTTAATAATTAATGATTGTGAACATGTCTGCATGTGTTTTTTGGCTGCCTGGATCTCCTCTTCAGAGAAGTGTCTGTCCATCTCCTTTGCCCATCGCTTAATTGGAAGATTTGTCTTTTTCTTACTGATACTTTGTAGTACCTTATAGATTATGGAGATCAGGCGTCGGTCTGACATAGAGTTCCAGATATTTTTTCCCATTCTGTAGGTAGTGTTTTAATTCTTTTGATGAAGTCTTTGGATGAGCAGAAGTGTTTGATTCTTATTAATTCCCATTTATCTGTTCTTGTCTTCTGATAAATGTGTTTTGTTTGTCAGATTTTGAAGTCTGTCTATATTGAGTATTAAAACATCCATTGTTGACTCTATCCTATCTTGGATGACCTTTATCGTTTTAGCTTTTATATTTAGATCTTTTATCCAATTCGAGTTGATTTTTGTATAAGGTGTGAGATATGTGTCTTGTTCCGATTATGCCAGTACCATTTGTTAAAGAGACTATTCCTACTCCATTTGTTAAAGAGACTATTCCTACTCCAGTTCAAAATCTTAGGACCTTTGTCAAATATCAGCTGTTCATAAGAGGATGGTGGCATCTCTGGGGTCTCTACTTTGTTCCATTGGTCTATATGTCTCTTTTTGTACCAATACCAGGCTGTTTTGATTACTGTGGCAGTGTAATAGGTTTTAAAGTCAGGTAGTGAGAGGCCTCCCAGTGTGTTCTTCTTTTTCAGTAGTGCTTTACTTATTTGGGGTTTCTTCCCTTTCCAAATAAAGCTGATAATTTGTTTCTCCATCTCATTAAAAAGTGTTGCTGGAATTTGTATTGGGATTGCATTATATAAGTAGAGTGCTTTGAGCAAAATAGATATTTTCACAATATTGAGTCTTCCTATCCATGAGCAGGGCAGATTACTCCACTTATGAAAGTCTCTACTAGTTTCTTGTAGCAATGTCTTGTAGTTTTCTCTGTAAAGATCTCTTATTTCTCTAGTTAGATTTATTCCTAGATATTTTATCTTCTTGGGAGCTATAGTAAATGGAATTGATTTGGTGATTTCTTCATTAGTAATTTCATTGTTGGTATAAAGTAATCCCACTGATTTACTTATGTTTATCTTGTATCCTGATGCTTTGCCAAACTCTTCTATTAGCTCTAATAGTTTACTTATGGATTTCTTTGGATTCTCTGTATAAACAATCATATCATCTGCAAAGAGGGAAATCTTTACTTCTTCAGTGCCAATACAGATGCCTTTTATTTCTTTGTCTTGTCTAATTGCTCTGGCTAGAACTTCTAGCACAGTGTTGAATAGAAGTGGTGAGAGCAGGCATCCTTGTCTAGTTCCTGTTCTTAAAGAGAATTCTTTCAGTCTTTCACCATTCAGGATGATGAAAGCAGTTGACTTTGCATAGATGCTATTGATTATATTGAGGAATTTCCCTTTTATTCTTATTTTTCTGAGAGTTTTAAGCATGAATGGATGTTGAACTTTGTCAAATGTCTTTTCTGCATCAATTGACAAAATCAGGTGATTTTTATCTTTTGTGTTATTGATATGGTTGATTACATTAATTGTTTTTCTGATGTTGAACCACCCTTGCATCTCTGGAATGAAACCAACTTGATCATGATGAATGATTGTTTTTATACGCTGTTGCATTCTATTGGCTAGAATTTTGTTGAAGATTTTTCATCTAGATTCATGAGTGATATTGGTCTGTAATTTTCTTTTTTTTTTTTTTTGTGGGATCTTTCCCTGGTTTTGGTATCAGGGTTATGCTGGCTTCATAGAATGAATTTGAAAGTATTTCATCTCTTTCTATGGTATGAAATAGCCTCATTAGTATTGGAGTTAATTCTTCTCTAAAAGTTTGGTAGAATTCTCCGGTGAAGCTGTCTGGGCCAGGACTTTTTTTGGTTGGTAGATTTTTGATGACTTCCTCTATCTCTTCCTTAGTGATAGATTTATTATGTTGATCTATTTCTCCTTGTGATAGTCTTGGTGAGTCATACGAATCTAGAAATTTGTCCATTTCCCCCAGGTTTTCAAACTTGTTAGAGTATAGCTTTTCATAGTATTCTTTTATGATATATTTTATTTCAGAAGGGTCTGTTGTAACATCTCCCAACTTATTTCTTAATCGGATTATTTGTATCTTCTGTTGTTTTTCTTTTGTAAGTTTAGCCAATGGTTTATCAATTTTGTTGATCTTTTCAAAGAACCAGTTTTTGGTTTTGTTAATTTTTTCAATTGTTTTTCTATTCTCTAATTCATTTAGTTGGGCTCGAATCTTTATAATCTGTTTTCTTCTGGTGCCTGAGGGGTTTTCTGGTTGCTCTCTTTCTACTTGTTCAAGCTGTGAGGTTAATTCTTTAATTTGTGCTCTTTCTTCTTTCCGGAAGTGTGCACTTATAGAGATAAACTGACCTCTGAGCACTGCTTTTGCTGTATCCCATAAATTCCGGTAAGATGTGTTTTCATTCTCATTTGAATCCATAAATTTCTTTAATGTGTCTTTAATTTCTTTTATAACCCAAGGTTTTATGAGTAAAGTGTTGTTCAGTTTCCACAAGTTGGAATTTTTACCCTTGAATTTTCTGTTATTGATTTCAACTTTTATAGCTCTGTGGTCCAAGAAGGTACTTTGCAATAAATCAATGTTTGGGATTTTATGGAGAATTGTTTTGTGACCTAACATATGGTCTATTCTAGAGAATGTTCCACGTGCTTTGGAGAAGAAGGTATATTTATCTGTTGATGGATGAAAAGATCTGCATATGTCAATAAGGTCAAGTTGGTTGATTGTTGTAATAAGATCTTCTGTATCTTTACTGAGCTTTTTTCTGGATGATCTATCCTTAACTGAAAGGGGAGTGTTAAAGTCCCCAACTATTATTGTAGAATGATCAATCTCATTTTTCAATGTTGTCAGTATTTGTTCAATGTATTTAGGTGCTTTGATATTGGGTGCATAAATATTTAATATTGTTAAGTCTTGCTTGAGTACTGAACCTTTCAGCAATAGTGACCATCCTTGTCCATAATAGTGGATTTTACATTAAAATATATTTTATCTGAGATTAATATTGCCACATCTGATTTTTTTCGTGTATTATTAGCTTGATGTATATTATTCCAAACTTTAATTCTCAGCTTGTTCTTATCTTTAAGTCTAAGATGTAATTCTTGTAAGCAACATAAAGATGGGTGATGTCTTTTGATCCACGATATCACTCGCTGTCTCTTTACTGGAGCATTCAGTCCATTTACATTCAATGTGACTGTTGATAGGTATACGTTTAGTGATGTCATTGCAATATGTTTATTTTCATGTTGGTATTTTCTCTGTTGTTCTTAGTAATCTGTCCTGGGACATTCTTCTTTATGGATGGTATAAGTTTTGATTTTATATTTATTGAGACTCCTATATTGTGATTTTTCATTTCAAATGGTATATTGTTAATCAGTTCTATGACTACATATCTAATCTCCCTTAACGTACAATTATTGAAATCAATTTTAACTATTTTAGAAGTCAGAAACTGTTGCTGCATCAAAAACAACTGTGACTGTTGTAGCGTATCCCTCTTTTAATGTGATGATATTATAGTTGTCATGATATGATTATGGATTCCCTTATTATAATATTGTAGTTTTTGGCTTGGTTTTGTGAAGTCTTGTGCCTTCCTTAGCTGATTAGAAATTTGGATGAAGTGCCTTAAATTATCACCTAAAACATATATTTAGGGAAGAGCTTATTTCAATATTTCATGTAATTTGGGTTTAGTTTTTATGAAGTCTTTAAATTTCTCTTTATTTTCAAAAGTCTTAATTTCACCATTTTATTTGATAGACAATTTAGAGGGATAATTATTCTGGGATGGAAGTTTTTCTCATTCAGGACTTTGAATGTGTCTGTCCATTGTTTTCTGGCCAGCGTTGTTTTGGCAGAAAAGTCATATGAAAGTCTACAGGGTTTCCCTCGGAATGTTAGTTTTGATTTGAGCCTTGCTGTCTTCAGAAGCATCTCTTTGTGTTTTAGCTTATTAAGCTTAATTATAATATGCCTTGGCGTTCTTCTTTTTGGATTTAATGTTTGCAGTGTTCGATAAACATCTTGGATATCTATGTTCTCATTGTTTTTTAAATTTCAGATGGATCTGTTGAGATATCACCCATCTTATTTCATTTTTGGGTTCTTTGCTTCCTCTCTTGTTTTTCCTTTGTAAGTTTGGCCAGTGGTTTATTGATTTTGTTGATCTTTTCAAAGAACAGACTTTTGGTCTTGTCAACTGTTTCAATCATTGTTCTATTCTTTAATTCATTTGTTTCTACTCTGATTTTTGTTATTTGTTTCCTTCTAGTGCCCAAGGGTTTCTTCTGTTGCTCGCTCTCTGCTTATTTGAGTTATAGCATTAATTCTTTGATTTTGTCCCTTTCTTCTTTTTGGAGGTATACATTGAGATAAATTGACCCCTGAGCACTGTTTTTGCAGTGTCTCAGTGATTCTGCTAAGGAAGTGCTTTTGTTCTTATCTGATTCTATACATTTCTTTATTCTGTCCTTGATTTCTTCTACAACCCAGCTGGTTTTTAAAAAATATTTTATTGTACTTTGAGTGAAATTTTACAGTCTAAATCAATTTTTCATTTAAAACACCACACACCACTATCCAACTCTGTTTTCCCCTAATCCCTGTTTTCTGCAATGTGCTTCCTGTATCCATTCAACCAGTTTGTGTCTTCCTCCATCTTGTTCTCTCAACTCTGGACAAGAGCTGCTCTGACAGTATCCTGTATATATTTATATAATCTCCTGTATATTTAACCCAAGAAACTCATTCTTCAATAGCTTCACTCTATGTCTTATAGTTCAGCGCTATCTTTGTCTGAAGGGTTGGCTTCAGCTCTGGGCTAACAGAGAGTCTGGGCCATGTCCTCATGGTCCTTTTAGTCTGACAGATCATCAAGTGCCATATTTTAACAGAGTTCTACTTCTGTACACCCATTTGTCTCCCACAACATCAGGGACTTCACATAGTATTCCCTGTCAGGCCAGCCATTGGTAGTGGCAGGGTACCCTCCAGTTCTTCTGGTCTAATACTGGTATAGTCTGTGGATCATATGGCACCTTCTGTCTCTGGACTCATATTTTCATAACATCTTTTATGTCCTTCATTCTCCTTTGCTCCAGGTGGATTGGGACCAATTGATGCTACTTAGATGGCCACTTGTTAGCTTTTGAGACCCTGGATACCACTCCCCAAAGGGGTATGCAGAATATTTTCTTAAAATAACTTATTTATGCTAATTAGCCTAAATGTTCCCTGAAACCAGGGTCCCCGGACCACTGTCCATTTTACTTTGTCCTTTAAAATGCTGAATTGTATTTAGAAAACCCTTAAGCTTATGGTGTAGTCCAGATGTGCTAATCTCCCTCCTGTCACTCCTTTCACTGAACCAGATTCCTATCTACTATCCTTCATTTCTGAGTACCTATCTCCCTCCTTCCCCACCATTGCAACTATCTAAGATCATTTGCCATTTTGAAACTGACCAATTCCACTCAGCATAGTGTCTTCCAGGTGACTCCATGTTAAATGATATTTCCTAAAATTGTTACTGCTCTTTATCATTGCATAGCATTCCAGTGTGTGAATAAATCATAGTTTGTTCACCTATTTATCTGTTGGTGGGCACATAGGTTGATTCCATCTTTCTACTATTGTGGACAATGCTGAAATAAACATTGATGTGCATGTATCTATTTGTATGACAGCCCTTATTTCTCTGGGATATATTCTAAGAAGTGAGATTGCTCATATAGTATTTTTATTTCTAGCTTTTTAAGAAAGCACCAAATCAGTTTCTTAAGTGTATCATTTTACATTGCCAACATACCCAGCAGTTTTTTAGCAAGATGTTGTTCAGTTTGCATGAGTTTGATTTTTTTTTCCTCTTTTTTTGTGTTATCAATTTCTACTTTTTATGGCTTTATGGTGTGAAAAATCTTTTATAATATGTTAATGCTTTCAGCTTTTTTAAGGATTGTTTCATGGCCTAATATGTGAGCTGTTCTGAAGAATGTTTCTTGCACTTCAAAAAAGGAAGTACTTAGTGGTATTCAGTGGACTGTTCTGTATATGTCTATGAGGTCAAATTGGCTGACTGAGGCATTTAGCTCTTCCATTTCTTTACTGAATTTTTTCTGGATGTTTCATCTTTTGCTGAATGTAGTGTATTGAAATCTTCTGTCTTACCATGGAGCTGTCTATTTCTATTTTCAATGCAGTTAGGGTTTGTTTTAAGTGTTTGAAGTCCTGTTGTTGGGTGCATAAACATTTAATATAGTTATGGCCTCCGGGAGCATTGACTCTTTAATTATTAGTGTCCTTCCTTATCCAATATGGTGGATTTTAAAGTCTATTTTATCATAAGTTAGTGTTGCCACTTCTGCTTTTTATGAATATTGTTAGCATCATAACTTTGTTTTTTACCATCCTTTGAGTTTTAGTTTGTTCATATCTTTAAGTGTAAGGGATGTCTCCTGCAGGCACCATACAGTGTTTTTTTTCTCTCTCTCTTTTTTGAATCCATTTCTTTATAGATGTATTTTATCCATTCACATGTGGTGTAGTTATTGATAGGTAGTCATTTAGTGCTGTCATTTTGATGTCTTGTTTTGTATAATTATAGACAGTTCCTTTGTTCCACTTAATTTTCTGTGCCGAGTCTTTTCATATTTTCCAATGTTAGTGGTTTTGAATCTATTGAGATTTCATATTTTTCTTTTCTTTTCTTTTCTTTCTTTTTTTGATTTTGATGTATAAGATTGATGATTTCCTTTCTGGTTACCTTAACATTTGCCTCTATTTTTCTAAATTTAAATCAGTCTTTGTTTTCTTTGCATCACCTTGACTACTTCTTCATATAAAAGATATATGACTACACTTTCTTTTAAGTTCCTCTCTTTTGTTACAATGTTTACATGATGACATCTCTGTTTCTCTATTTTCAGTGTTTGCCTTTGATATATTTTTGTGAGTCCCCTATTTGGGTTGATATTCCATTGCTCTGTTGTGTGTTCTAGTCCTGACGTAACAGATTTTCTAACCAAAAGACTCTCTTTAGTATTTCTTGTAATTCTGGTATGATTTTGCAAATTTCCTATAAATCTGTTTATCTGGAAATGTCCTAATTTTGCCATCATATTTGAGAGACAGTTTCACTGAATATATAATTCTTGGCTGTCAATTATTTTTCTTCAATGTTTACCTATGTCATCACATTTCCTTCTTGCCTGGTTTCTGCTCAGCAGTCTGAGCTTACTCTTATTGACTATTCTTTCTAGGTTATTTTTCCTTTATTCCAAGCCTCTTTTACAATTGTCTCCTTATCTTTAGTTTTGGCAAGTTTGATTATAATATGCCTCGCTGTCTTACTTTTGGAATCTTGTGTGAATTTCAGTGAGCATCTTTAATAGGTATCTTCTCATCTTTCATGACATCAGAGGAGTTTTCTGTCAGCAGATCTTCTACAATTCTCTCTGTATTTTCTGTTATACCCCTGTGCCCGCACTCTGGTACTCCAATTGTTTATGGATTATTCATTTTGATAGTGCGCCACATAGTTCTTAGCATTTCTTGATTCTTTTTAATTCTTATATGTGATTTTTTTCCCCAAGAACATTGGTGTCATATGCTTTATCTTCAGTCTTAATAATTTGGCCGTCTATTGCCTCAATTCTGCTCCTTTGACTTTCTCTTAAGTTGCCTAATCCTGTCATTTTATTATTGTTTTCTAAATTTCTAATTTTGGTACTCTATGTCTTGCAGCCTGCTCAATTTGTCCTTATGGTGTGCTACATTTTTCCTTATCTTCTTCCTCATCTCTTTAACATTTTTAAATATTAATCTTTTTTCACTCTACCTCTGATCATCCAAGGAAGTTCTTTTCATCTCAAATTTTTTTTTGGATTCTTTGTTTTTAGAACTTTCTGAAGACATAGTGGTCTGCCTCTTTGAGTAATTTGATATGAACTGTTGCCTCTGAGCCACCAGTAAATTGTTAAGTTCATTTATTTTATGTTTGCTTTCTGTGTTCTACCATCTTGTTTTGTTTTGAAACAGTCTGTCCATGTGTGCTAGTTTGTTTACTGATGACTTTGAACCTAACTTCCTATCACCAAGTGGCTAGAGCTGCTACTACACATGTAATCCCAGAAGTCTGTTTAACTTTCTTTCATGAACTCAGCTCAGGTGTCCAGGTATTTAGTCACCCAGTGTGTTGTGAAGACTCCTCTACTGTCCTAGATGGGTATGGGGTGATTAGTATAGGCACAGGTGTCTGGATGCAGATTTTGAGGAAGGCAGGGGAATAACAGCCTTCCCTGTGTGTTTATGAAGTGTGTCCCATTGCATCTGTTTCTTGATGAAAGAAATGTTTTCACCCTGTATTTCCTGCTCGAGGAAGTTGGCAGAATTTTTTGTATCCTATCTCCAGTTTAAAATTTTCTCTGAGCCTAGGAGAATGTCTCAGGGAAAGCTTAAAGAGTCCTACTTCTGGCTCAGTTAATGGAATCAGACTCTGAAGCTGAATGCTGTGCAAACACAGGAGGGGGAAGTGTTAGGAGAAGAGAGACAGGCTTATTCCAAATGAAAGATTTAGATTCATGTATCACATGTAGAAGCATTTACTTTACTTTTGATGGTCAAACGCTGCTTTTCACTGGTTCTGGAAACCTGGTTATATTTTTGGATATGACTCACGTCTACACTTTACCTGTTGCATCATCATCTCTTCTGATCTGCTTTTCTGCTTGTCTCTGAATTCCTAAAGCAACGTGTGAGATCCAACAAGTCCATCACTACATGGAAATTATTCCTTAATAGTTTACTGCATACACTGCATTCTAAGGCACTGAATAGGCCAACAAAATGGTTGTGTGTGTATGTGTCTTTAACTGTATCTTTCAGGGGCCTGTATATAATCAAGAAATATAACTACATTTACACTAGCAACATTCAGCACAAACTGGGGAGAGAAGGTGGGAAGAAAACAAGTGAAAAAAAGATCTTAGGCTCAGCAGGGATTTTTGCCAAGTGACTCTTTTCCAACCAAGCCTAACAAGACTTTAGACTTCCTTCACATTTTATTTTTCTGCTGATTATCTTTCCATTCTCCATAGAAACTTCACAGTCAGCTCTATTAGTAACATAAAAGAGAGACAGAGAGATGGAGAGAAAGAAAGAAGGGAGGAAGGAAGGAAGGGAGGAAGAAATGAACCCTCCCTAAATTCAGAGAGAGACAGAGAGAGAGATTGTGAATTTGCTTGCACAATAATGACTAGAACAGGTCATAATTTCAGTTTATCAGGTGGTTTATTCTTTGTAACTGCTTAACAGGTAGGTGTTATTTTACTCCCATTTTAAGGATCACAGAACTGAAAC
This sequence comes from Heterohyrax brucei, assembly GCA_028571685.1. Classification (NCBI taxonomy): domain Eukaryota; kingdom Metazoa; phylum Chordata; class Mammalia; order Hyracoidea; family Procaviidae; genus Heterohyrax; species Heterohyrax brucei. Next base: position 48,920,793 of record CM053152.1, read on the forward strand.
TCAGAGGTCTTAAGTAAGAAGTTCAAGGTCACACAGCTAGTAGAAAAGGCCAGATTCAAACATAGGGTTGTCTACTTTCAGCCTCTTTCCATCATTCAGTCTTCATAAATAAACTAATATACATAGCAAGCAGAATTAAATCTTGAAATGTATAAAATGTGCATAGAGGAATCAGAGGGTTAGAGATTAAAAGTGAAGAGGAATATTGAGAGTGACTTACATGATTTGAGAAAAGTTTCTCAGAACTTAAATTTAGACTTTTAGATAAGCTACCAAAAGTAACACCACCAATGGTGTATCTGTGTAATATATATGGAGATTTTAGTATATTTGAAGTATGTAAGAGAGGCTTTCAAATTAAAAACAAGAAAACAGGGAGCAGACAAGTTCTATAGAACATAACACATGCAGAGATTTACAGTGAGGAAATAATTCCCTTTGGGAGCCATAATTAACATTTTTGATTCAGTAGAGCATAACTTTTATTACAAATAAATAACCTAAAATAGATGCATGATAGAAAATGAATCTTCTACAGAAAAATAATTTACAGCTGTGCTTGCTGTTTATAATAGTAATGTTCTAAGACATCATGTGGTATACAAGCACCCATACATACACAGATGTGCATGTGATCTCTTTCTGTTCAAAATAGTTTGTTTTTTTTTGTATGTGTGTAAACTTGGTACCTAGAACACATAGCTTTATCTCACTTTTTTCTTTAAATTAAGTTAAACTGACAATTCACGAATACAAAAAATAGACATAAAAAAATGCAGAGGAGAAAACAACAGACTAGAGCTGTCAACAGAATTTTTGAATAACAGATGGATGAGTAATAACTGATATAACAGATTGGAGAATGCTAAAACCTAATTAACTACATAAGGAAAAAATAACAACAAAACAGTAACACAGAAAGAAACCTGATTTACTCTGCAAAATCCAGTCAAGAATTAGAGGTACCCGATAATTCTGAAGAATTTGCAATTGGGGCTGAAAATTTAGTGGATTTGTCAGAATTCATCAACTTAGTGGTTAGAACTCAAGATACTATTTTGAATCTCATGCAGTCAGGAGACTGCCCCTCCTCCACCCAAAGAATAAAGTTTTAATCTTAATAAGAGAGTGAATTAAAGATACAGTTATCTCAGAAAAGCCAGATAAAGCTGAGGTCTGTGTTGAGATACTATCCAAAAAGAGAAAAGGAAAAAATTGTCCTATATGAAGAATGGAATTTTTAGCTTCTTTAGGTTTTCTTTTCTTTTTTTTTTTTTCCCCTTAACAAATTCTGGGATTTCTAGACATGAATCATATAGCTTCTAGGCAGAAGATTTGATTATTTTACCCCCAGGAGAAAGGATTTACAGATAATGGCAAAAATCAAGTGAGTGAAACAGCCAGATCCCTATAATATCATATTGTGCCATTACAAACTTTTTTCTGATCAGCTTATGTATTTATTTACTTTTGGGTGAAATCTCTTACATGAAAGACTGGGACAAGTAAGAAAACACATAAAATCGTAATCGAAATGATATGGAAACAAAACAGAATTTGAAAGAAACCGGTAAAACTATCATTAAGAGCTTCAGAAAGCATCATTTATATACTCATTCAACAAATACTCATAAAACATTTATATTGGTAATTATTTCAGGGATTCAACATATCTTGATGGACAGCTCCACCTTATTTGTTACTTATATTTGGTTATTGAGAGACAGTATTATATCCATGAAAAAAAAAATAGGCTCACTGTTCAAGTCAATTACAATTCATAGCAACCCTACAGGACAGAGTAAGGATATCCTACAGAGTTTTCAACAAGCAACTGGTGGATTCATACTGCCAACATTTTGGTTAACAGCCTTAATGCTTAACCATTACAGCACCAGGGTTTCCTGAAAACAATACTAGAATGATATAAAAAGAACTTTTAACAAATAAGCAAGAACTTCTGAAAATGTCTAAGCTATTAGAGAAAAGTGAATGGGAGAATTAGAATTTAACTAAAGGAAATGTCTTGGAAACTAGGAAAAACAATTGTAAAGAGACACAAAATTTGGGAGGGAATATAATATAATTAAAAATTCAAATCAGAATATCCAACATTCAATGAAGAATACAAAATAGTAGAAAGAGAAAATAAGGAGGAAAGACGAGCTTTCAAAGAAATAATAAATTAAACTTCTCAGAACTGAGGAGTGTAAGCTTACAGATTGAAAGAGCTCATGAAATTCATACCAGGGAATGTATTAGTGAAATTTCTGAATGGAAGAGACAAAGGGGAGACCTCACAAAGCATCAGCAAGAAACATTTTGTCCTGTACTCACAATGGGAGATCAGAAGTCATGGGATTTCAAATCTACAATATCAAAATCCAGACTAGTTCACATGCTTTAAAAAATCTGAGATAAAATCTGTTATTTGAAGTTTTCTCTTGCCCAAATATTCAATCAAAAATAAAGTTTGAATGAAGACTTGAATGTGAAGAGTCCTAAGTGATTTATTTCTCCTGGAATATGTCAAGAGTCGTATTCATTAAAACAAAGTCATTTCTGAAACAATTATAAATTACAATGTAATACATGTCTCAGGTGTGAACATAGTTTTGCTATTACTAAAACTTTATTCCACAACCAGTGGGACATGAATGTCCCACCTAGATTTGACATCCCACAGTTTTAGTGGGAAGATCCTTTCCCACTAACTATATATGTATCTGTCAACAAGGGACTTGTATAACTGAAGCTGAAGAAATAGGAGTGTGACATAAATTCCTGTTTTTTACAGTGTATTATATGAGGTGGTACATCCTGTAGGGGCGTATATGTCCCAACAGCCTGCTCCTGAATGCTTTGAGAGGTTTGAGTCCCAGAGTCCAAAGCTGCATATGCTTCCAATTAATCCTACTTTGAGTCCAGAAGGACAGGTGTTCATCAAAAAGCAGAGAAAAATATATGTCTCTGCCCCAACCCGCGGGGCGAATCAACGGAGGAACGAGGGGGAGCCTGTGAAAATGAAGGTGGGGCAAGAAAGACGCGAAGAAATGGAGGCAAGACAAAGTTCTGATCAAGCCTCAAGGTTTTATTGTTTCAGCCCGGTATATATAGCAGTGGGAATGGAGGGAGGGATCAAGTGACGTAGGGATCGGGTGACATTTGGAATGGGGTAGTTGTCGGCTGGGGATTGGGTATACATAAGACTAAGGCAGTGACATCAGGCAGGAAGTTTTCGCGTGCGCAGGCTTGGGCTTTTTGAATTTCGCGGGTGCGGGCTTTTTCAACCCTTCAAGCTTCCTGCATGTTGGGGCCTGGGGGCTCACCCATGGCTCCCGACATGTCTCACCAATCCTACCCCCAGAAGCCAGAAGGACACACTCAATTCACACACTATTAAATGATTAAGTGTGAAATCCATGAATGCAAATATATATATATGTGTATATATATATTTAAAAATAATAATAATAATCTGGTCAGGTAAAATCTGGGAGACTATCAAATTGATATTTCCAAGAGAACTCACTACTCAAAGTCTCTTACTGGTACACTTTTGTTTTGGAATAAAATCCCAATTTGTCAATATGATTAAAGCAAACACACATCACCGCCACCACCAACAGCAGTAACAAAAAACAAACAAACAAAACAAAACAAAAACTATGATTATCAAAACTGTATTTTATCTTTCTGTTCTCATTGCCAGTTTGGAGGCTATCCTTTATGTGAAGATACTTGCAGCTTCTGAATATCATCAAGCTTTTTTGGCTTCCTTGTCTTGCCATTGTGGACCCCTCTGCCTAGAAAGTCCTCTCATCACTTTATTTATTGAGTGGCATCTGTGTATTTTTCGAGACCAAGACAAACATCATCCCCAGGAAGCGTTCTCTTAATCTTCCACCTACATATAGATGCTGGACAGGTGTCTCTCCCTTTTTTCCCACAATACATGTTCTGCTCTTTTTCATGGAGGAACATAATTTTTGCTCACTTTTCTTACTCTCCCAGCACAACATGATCTAGAAAGTAGGACTTGTGATTTTTTTTTTTCTTTCTGTATCTTTGATTCTCAGCATAGTATTTAAGTTGTCCCTTGTTAGTTGCCCTCAAGTCAGCTCTGACTCACAGTAATCTCACACATACCAGAAACCTGGTACGGTCATGCTCCACTTTCATAATCACAGCTATGCTTGAATACAGTGATGTGGTTATTGTGCAGTACCTTGCAGCTTAGGCTTATCTTCTAACATCACATCTTACAGTATTTGTTGTGATCCATAAAGTTTTCATTAGCTAATTTTCTGAATTAGATCTCCAGCCCCTTCTTCCTAGTATATCTTAGTCTGGAAACTGTGTTGAAACCTATCTGTCATGTGTGACCTTACTGGTACTTGGTATACTGATGGCATAGCTTGTAGCATTACATGGACACATAGCCACCACAAAACAACTAACTGACAGGTAGAGGGTAGAATTCATGATAGTTTCTTACTACGCAAAACAACCTTAAGAGGTAGGAAGGCTTTACTCATGAAGAACCTGGAATTCAAATGGGAGAAGTAATTGGCATAAAATTCTACCTTTTGTAAGTGATAGGGTCATATTCAAACCTTCACCTTCATGATCTTTATTTTTTTCTTACATTGTGCTAGGAAAGCTGAATGCGTTAATAATGATTCTCCATCACTGTGGTCTGGAAATGGAATACCTCAGGTTTTGTTCTCATCTGACTGCAGCTGGTGCTGTGGTCTTCAGCAAATTACATAATATGCCTTTGTTAAGTATCCTTCTACCAGGCTGAAACATTTATTCAGCACACGCAGCCTTGTCAGTGGTGGGCTTTTTGATAGGTGAGGGAGCTCTGGGAATCATAAAAAGTAAAGAGACATGAGATGGTAGGTGTTATTTGAAGTCTTCTCTATGTTTGGACGTTTGACAATGGCTTCTTATGAAATGTAGAACTTCATGTCTACGTTTTCTCAAGTAAGTCATATTTTATGTCTCTCTATATGGTGGCATGGTGTTAAGCGCAATGTCTGTTGACCAAAAGTTCAGCAGTTCAAATCCACCAGAAACTCCTTAGAAACTCGATGGAGCAGTTCTACTTCGACCTGTAGGACAGCTATGAGTCGCAATCAACTCAATGGCACTTTTTGTTTGTTTGTTTTTTGGTTTTGGTAGGTTATCTTAGAGGGTCACTATGAGTCAGAGTTGACTTGATGGCAGTAGATTATATTTTCATCCTTAGGAATAAAATCCGGTAATTTCTCTCAGCAAAAACATTGTTGGTCACATTTGTCTGATTGTAACGATCCTGAGGATGGCACAGCACGAAGAACTCCCTTGTTCCATTATACGGGGGGTCACCATGAACTGAGAGTCAAGGAAATTCAATTAACAGCAACAACAGCATCTGTCTCTTAGACTGTTACACACTGAAACTGTACAAAAATAACATTATGCTCATGCACTATTACTTCTTGACATGTTGATGAAAATAAAGACCAATATTAATATGTTAAAGCTATTTATATTACCTCTTTACTCTGAGCATTGCACAGACTAGATAGAGAAAAATCAATGTTAGAAAATAGCAAGAAGTTAAATAAGTCAGACAACGAAGTTGATTTGAAAATTTTTGACAAAATGTCCGTAAAAGGTGAGAAATGAAAAAAAAAAAACAAACTTGTTTTGAGAATATTTCTTTCATAGGGAAAAATATGTTGGGGTATATAGAGAAGTCATTTTTTAAAGACAAAGGGAATTTAACATAACATAGTTAAAAAAGATTTGTTTATGTTGGAAATAGTATTCTGCATTATAGCTGTATATCCTTTTACTTCTATTTGATACTGAAAAATGGAAAAAGATAACTCATATCTAAACAAACATTGATCCCAATGCATTTTCAGTTCAAATAAACAGTCTTCACTTCAAATACACTGCCTTCATTCAATGACAAAATTCACGTAAAAAAAGAAGTGGATCTTTTTCCTTTTTTTTTTTCTCCTTCTATTTCTGAATCCACAATCTGACAAGCCATAACACTATCTAAACAACTATGTGCGTTAACAAACAAATATAGATCAATAGCTGTCATCTGACATACATGCTCTGTTCTCTATGAAAATATCAATGGTCTAAAAGCTGAATGGGCATAGCTGGAAAAAAACATGCTTCACAAATCCAGTGCTGGAAGAAGATTAAACAACAAGATGTCAGGGAGAAAAAAATTAATGAAACTGAATGCATATTGGAAATGTACTGGTATGCCGTTAAGCTAAAGTGTTCAAGATTAATAAGAAAATTATCTCCCACTTGCAGTCATTCAATTACCATGTGCGCAAATATTTTGGATTGTATGTTTCCTATTCAAATTTACTGCTATCTACCTAAGGAGTCCTGTTGTGAGTCAAGGCAGAACCAGAATGAGTTGCACAATGCAGTCTAGTCTGAAAACAATATCTTAAGTTGCTACAGAGCCTTTCAGACATGAAACCACAGATGACTCGTGTCATTCAAATCTATAGTACTGTGATAGAGCAATGAAAAGGGAATATATAACTTAGTAATGGGCTCAGGCAGCTGAGAGAAGCCAAGTTTATGTAGAGCATTTGATTGAAAATAGATGAAATTCAAGAGTGTGTCAACTCAGCCAGCACCTACACAAACCAAAAAGCAAATAAGCTATTTGCCATTTTATTACAAGGCAATATGGATGTGGATAGGACAGTGCACCAGGGACAGGGACCATACCGCATTTTTATCATTTTCTAGTGTTATTATATAAAATAATTCATTGTGATTACACACAATAGAAGATAGTGTGTCTCCTCTGGCTAATATTTTTTAAAGGATGACTCTTGGCTTTCCAGCATGCTAAACTGTCATGACCACAGCAGGAGAAACTGCCAGTTAATCTTTAAAACTTTTAATTCACCACTTAAAATTTGCTATATTTTACCTCTAGCATCCTATACTTTCAAAGTTCTATAATATTTGTATTTGCTGTATATGTAGTCTTATTTTTTTCTGTACTCTTTATAAATACAGGGAGAGAACACATATATTAACATTAAACCAATTTACTTGCTTATGTAAATACTATTTGTCATATTCTGCTTGGAAACAGGAGAATAAAAAAGGAGTGAGCCGTGGGATGAGGTTTAATGTAGGACAAATTACAAAGCTGGAGATGGATGCAAAACAGAGGGTTATCTTCTCAGAAAAACAAAAGAAACCAAAAAATGACACACAGAAAAACAAAGTCATTTAAAATTAACACAAATATGAAGACATATGACCAGAACATGAAACAAGGGTGGGCATCTGGTAACACATGCATTACTAGGCAAAATAAGGTATCAAAGTGATGAAACACATATTAAAGAATAAGACTAGAAATGGAAATTAAAAAAAAAAAAGCAGGTCAAAGGCATTGTGATAGTCTTGATACAAATAGGGAATATATAGATTAGTCTACACCTAAACAATTCCTCATACATACACTCTCATTTTTTCAAAATAATATTGTGAGCAAAATATACATATATACATATGTTTAAAATATAAATTAGAAAAAAATGGCATCAATGACAACAATATGATGAAGCATAGGGTTAAATATACACATAAGAAACACAAATAAAAATACTCAATCTCACTAGCAAACAAGTAAAATAAACTGTGCTGGTTTTACACCCATCAATGTGACTATTATTTGAAAAAATGATTAGAAAGCTACACACAGAGGTGTTGCCAAGACTGTGGTGATGTGGATACTTTCTGCTAGTGTTCTTCTTTAGGAGCAATTTAGTGATATGGAGAGAAAGCTTTAGGACTTTGCTTTCATGTTAACAATTTCACAAAACTTATTCCATGTAAGTAATTATGGAATTAAGGATTTAAGCCTATGTTTTAACTCTAACATCTTTACACAAATGCATACTAACATGTAAATGATTCACATGTAATTCTCAGGGTGCTTCACAGAAGCAGGAACTGGGCTTTGGGCCTGTTTTTGTGGAGGAGGTACACATCTGCTTTCTGTCCTCTCCATCCTCTGTACAGGTTTTAAGGGCAGGAAAAATAAAAGCCAGTGGGAGAGTATGATCTGTTCATAACCCAGCCCCATGGACCAGATCTGATTGTTGGGAGAGAGTCAACTGTAAAGAAAGTCTCAAAACATTGATGTAAGAAAGGACTTTCTGAGACCTTGACAAAAACTACACTGCTTTGGTCCCCCATAAGCAAAGCTCAATAAGCATTTAGAGGGCAATTTAACTATAAGAAAAAACAAACAAACCAAACTCAGTGTCATTTAGTCAATTCCAACTCATAGCAGCCCTATAGCTATGAGAATTGGATGTAGTCTGGTGGTGTTCTGGATACCGTGAAGTTTGGGAAATGTTGAGGAATTCAGGAGAATGGTAATTTCCAGCAAAGAAGCTCCATGTTGCCTGGGATGGCTGGTAGCAGTGACAGAAAAAAGACATTACTCTCATCATGTCTTTAGGAAACAGTTATCACTTGAAGCTGAAATGAAAAAGAGAGAGACAGAGCACTATATACACAGGTGTTTTGAGAAACCCTAGTATTGTAGTGGTTGAAGTGCTATGGCTGACAACCAAAAGGTAGGCAGTTCAAGTGCACCAGGTGCTCCTTGGAAACTCTTTCAGGCAGTTCTACTCTGTCTGTAGGATCACTATGAGTTTGAATTGACTGCACAGCGGTGGATTTAGTTTTTGATGTGATTTTACACACTTGGCTGTACAGAGATGATTAGTGAGGCTTTTTAGTGATGGTGATAAAAACATCAACCAAGCCAAGCCAACATCAACCAAAGACATAATCAAAATGAGTAAATAAATTCCCCCTAGCAACTCCAAAGTAAGAAGCATACATTAAGGCTGTATCATTCCCAAGTTTGTGACAGACAGAAAAGGGATGATTCTGGAGTACAGCAGAAGTAACAACTAAAAGAATTCACATGACTACCCTCAAATACAGGATGATACACTATATTATAATCTTTTTCCTCAATGGACTGAAACTTTGTAAAAACAGCAAATCTAGGAAATGGGAGGCATGTATGACAGGCCTGTGTCTCTGATGGAAGTGAAAGCTTTGATTCCATACATTCAGTAGGAGAGACAACTCCTAGTCTACAGAAAAAGTGAGTACTTGTCAACTAGGTGAGGTAAACTTATCTATAGGACCAGTAAAGCAAGACCTATATATGAGTATGTCAAAGTCAAAGACAAGTTGAAAGAGGAGCTGGGTGAGGCCATGGGTTAAAATACGGGGCCCAGATGCCTAGAATGGGACCACCAGGGCCAGACTAAAATTGTTGTAAAGATTTTTGCTACCCTACTCTTGTTTGTAGTTTCAACTTTCTTTCTTTTTTCTTTTTTAACTTTTATTTTTATTTAACATAACTGAGTGAAAATGTACATTCACATATAACTTTACATGCCCACCTATATGCAGCTTCCACTGCTCTCCCTACCCGGTGACAGCACACTATTCCTCTCTGCTCCATACATGTCTAATCCTCCCAACAGCCTCCTTTCCCACCTATAGAAGACTGTCTTGATGCTCTGGGAGCTACTAAATACCATTTTACCTGAGCTCAGTTTCTCTTTCTCAGACATACCCCTAAACTATAGAAAAGGAAGGTAAATGACTACATTCTCCAGTCTCAAATTATAGCTCAAAGAGGAAAGCAAATACACACAGAGAAACATACACGTCTTGTGAAAGCAAACAGAAAGTTTAGAGAGAACTGCTCATGCACATGGTAACACACAGCAAATGAAAAAGACAAAGGAGATTATGGAATCAGAGGATAGTATAAAAATGGTGAAAACCCTGGTGGTGCAGTGGTTAAGTGCTATATCTGCTAAGTAAAAGGCTAGAAAGTCTAATCTACCATGCACTTCTGAGAAACTCAATGGAGCAGTCCTACAGTGCCCTGTACAGTCACTGTGAGTCAGAAATGACTCAGCTGCAACAGGTATAGAAATGGTATGGAAAGCAATATACAATTTGCAAAGTAGAAATCACAGACTTAGAAGGAAAGTTTGAGAAAACCCAAGTGATGATAAACGAATAAAAAAAAGCCAAAAGCCAGTCAAGTGCCAAGGAGACTACAAATTTAACAGAAACTCAAAAACCCAATCAAAAAAGTGGGCAGGTGGCAGGGACAAGATGGCACACTAGACACATGTTTCCACAGTTTTCTCTGAGAACTAAGGCCTGGAATGATAACTGAATGGAGCAGTGTGGACATCTGGGGAATCCTAGAATCTGGCACAGGGTTGTCAGATTGGGCACCCCTGTCTCAAAGATGACACAGCAGCATACTGAGTCTTGCTTCTGCTGACTCTCCATTTCGGGGACTCCAGGTATTGACTCCATCTTTGTTATCTGGGAGGTGGGGTCTGGTCACGGGCCAGCTAATGTGCTGAACTGCAGTGCTTAAGTAAACAGCGTATAGTGCAGCAGAGAGACTGTGCATGGGATAGCCACATTTTGAGAGCCCCACTTCTGACTGAGGGCACCATGGCCCCTCCACCCCCTCTTTTCTGAGCTGTGCCATAGATTCTGCTGTTTCATGGCAGGAAGGGCAGCTCAGATGAGACTCCATCTTGGTCAGCTAGGAAGCCGAGTCACCAATCTGGAGGTCTTAGATGGTGCTAATTAGCAGCCACTGTCTGGAAAGTTATTCTCCAGCAGAAAAAACGTGTTTAGGACTGTGGCGCCTAGAGTTACTGGTGGGGCCTGGCAGAGGATGGCAGCAAGGCTGTAACCCCTCCCTACTTTGAACCCCATCTTAGCACCCGGGGACAGTTTATGAGGTGCTTAAGTTGTCAGCCAGAAGGTGGGGCCTACTACAGGTGAGAGCCTGACTGATTTTGATAGCTATTGGACAACTCCTCACTTAGCAATAAAGTACCTTTTTAAAACAAGACCACCTGGAGAACTAACTGCTGAGCAACACAGCAGCTTCTCTTTCACCCTTCACTGATCCACTTCATAGAGTTGGTTGGTGGGCCCCCAGTGACTCCACAGGTAGAGTACCAACTTTGATGCCTAGGAGGCAGAGTCTGCCACGCAAAAGGGCCAGTCACTAGAGTAAACAGAGGAAGCTGGTGACCAGCTCCCCTCTTAGAACTACATATCAGTTTCTGTTGAGGTAACACCAGGCAAATCAAACAGCAAATCAAACTAGATGGCATGGAGGCAACAATCAATAGTTAACCATTTAAAGAAATAGTCCACCATGGCTCTGAAAAACTTCCAAAATAGAGAACTAAAAAACTTCCAGATGAAGAAGCCTTTCTGAAACTATCAGAGCTCAAATATAAAACAATTACATGGAGAGCCCTCATAGAATGGAATAAAATGCAGCAGAACAAAGGAAAAATTAAGAAAGCTATTTGAACTGATGGAACATTAATGAGTTGAAATCCAGCAGATCAATTTAAAAAAATTACAGAATTAGACAATCCAATCCAAAGCCAAGACAGAAGATCAATAATAAAATTACAGAACTGGACAATTCAATCCAAAGCTAAAAGAGTAGAATTGAGGAGTTTCAGGTCAGAGTTAGTGAGCCTGAGGATAGAGCAACTGACACCAGAACTATAAGGAGCAATCAGAGAAAAATAAGAAAAATGAGGAAGCATTAAGGAAAATGTGAGACTCTATTAATAAAGAGGAATACTCTACAAATAATTGGAGTTCCTAAAGAGGAAGGGATCCCTGGAAATACAGAGAATGTTGTTGTAGAGATGTTGGCAGAAAACTTCCCTGAAATTATGAAAGGAGAGAACACAGATATCCAAGATGCATATTGATCACCACAAAAATAAGATCCCTCAATTTAGGCCTTATAGTGGAGACTTCAGGGTGCACCCCTTTTTATTCTTGTGTTGCCAGTGAGGCTCAACTCTGTGAGCTCCATCACGGCTATCACTGGTGGTGGTGGGGCACCATCCAGTTCTTCTGGTCCCAAGTTGATGTAGGCACACACTCATGTGGGTCTCTCTATTTTCTGGGTTGTCTTTACCCCATGTCATTTTGGTCCTCGGTGAGCTCCCCTGGGAGCATGGCCCCTGGCCGCAATGCTGCCCTTGCCCATAAATCATAAAGAAGCTTCACTCTTTGGACACGAATGGATTGGACTTGGCAATGCAGGGTAACCATATATTGGATGCACTTTATGGTTCTGTGCATCTATAAGATATCATCCTGCTGACCTCTGGCTGGAGGAAGGAGAGTGGGTGGAGAGAAGGGGAAAGGAGGCTGTTGGGAGGATGAGACATGTATGGAGCAGAGAGGAATAGTGTGCTGTCACTGGGCAGGGAGAGCAGTGGAAGCTGCATATAGGTGGTCATGTAAATTTCTACGGGAATGTACATTTTCACTGGCTTGGCATAATAAAAAAAGTAAAAAAAAATAATTAGATCCCTAAAGAAAGACACCAAAACATTATAATCAAGCTTAATAAAATGAAACACAAAAGCAGTGAGGCTTAAAGCAAAGCTATCATCTGGGGGAAACTCAGTAGGTTTTTGTCTCACTTCTCAGCAGAAACAATACTGGCGAGAAGACAGTTGAGATAACACATTCAAAGCCTTGAAGTAGAAAAACTTCCAACCATGAACTATATATCATGAAAAATTGTCTGTCAAGTATGAAGATGTTTGACACTCACAGACAAACAGAAACTTAGAGACTTTGTAAAAACCAAACAAAAATTGCAGGAATACTGAAAGAAGCTCTTTGCTTAGAAAAACAAAAACATCAAGTGTACATTTGAGGATGCAGTGCAAGACATAGTATCTAGAATCCTACTCAGTTAAGGAAGTCAAAAAGCTCAATAAAAGCTACAATACTAAAAGAAGGGAACCAGTGATCATATCCTGAAAACTGTAACATCATCACACTAAAAATAGAGATATGTTATGGTAGTTATAGCACTTTCAGATGGAGAGGAAATTAAAAAACATATCCAGAAGTTAAAGTCTCTTTTAAACTTAGAATAGCAATGGGGATCCTAGGGGTAGCCACAAAACAAAATAACAATATGACATATCAAAACAAGAAACATTACAGGAGTCTCAACAAACACAAAAGTAACACTGAAAAAAGATGAAAAGTCAACCCATAAAAACGAATGACTCAGAACAGAATATTAAGAGCAATATGGGAAACATCAACAACACAAAAATAAAGCCATCAAAATGACAGCACTAAACACTTACCTTTCAATGATTACAGTGAATGTAAACAGACTCAACATTCCAATAGAGACAGCTAGTGACATCCTTGATCAAAAGACATGATCTGTCTATATGTTGCTTACAAGAAACACACCTAAGACTCAAAAATATGAACAAAGTGAAAATGAAAGGGTGGAAAAATTATATCAAGTGAACAACATAGAAGACCAGGAGTGGCAATACTAATCTCAGATTAAATACACTGTAATGTAAAATCCACCATCATGGACAAGAATGGGCACTATTGTTGAAGAGTTCAATATATAAGCAGGACATCACAATATTAAATATTTATGCATCCAACACCAGAGCATCTAAATACATCGAACAAACACTGACAACATTAAAAAATGAGAGATCAATCATTCCACAATAATAGTTGGAGACTTTAACACTCCAATTTTACTAATGGATAGATCATCCAGAAAAAAGCCTCAATGAAGATGCAGAAGACATTATTGCAACATTTAACCAACTAGAGCTCGTTGAACATATACAGAACTTTTATACATTAACAGACAAGTACACCTTCTTCTCCAATGTATATGGAGTATTTTCCAGAATAGACCATGTGTTAAGACATAAAAGAAGTCTCAACAAAATCCAAACCATTGAATTATTGCAAAGCATCTTCTCAGACCATAAATCCATAAAAGTTGAAATTTTACAGCAGAAAATGTATAGGTAGAAACTATAATTTGTGGAAACTGAACATCTTGTTCAGAAAACCATGGACTGTAGAAGAAATCAAGGATGAAATAAATAAATTTACGGAATCAAATGAGAATAAAAACACATCCTACCAGAACCTATGGGATACAGCCAAAGCAGTGCTCAGAGGTCAATTTATCTCTATAAACTCATACATCTGGAAGGAAGAAAGGACCCAAATCAAATAATTAACTTTACAGCTTGAACAAGTTGAAAGAGCAACAGAGGAACTCATCAGGTACCAGAAGAAAACAGATAATGAAGATTAGAGCAGAACTAAATGAATTAGAGAGCAGAAGAACAATGTGAAAAAAAGGACAAAACCAAAAGCTGGTTCTTTGAAAAGATCAAAAACACTGATGCACCACTGACTAAACTTACAAAAGAAAAACAGGAGAGGAAGCAACCAAAATAAGAAATGAGATGGAAGATGTCACAACAGACCCAAATGAAATCAGAAGTATCATAACAGAATACTGTAAAAGACTGTGCTCTAACAGATTTGAAAAGCTAGAGGAAATGGACAAATTTCTAGATTCATATCACCTAACAAAATTATCACAAGGAGAAGTGGAACAACTTAATAAATCCATCACAAAGGAAGAGATTGAAAATTTCATCAGAAAAACATACTACCTAAAAAAAGTCTTGGCTCAGATAGCTTCACCAAAACTCCAATGCTACTAAGGCTATTTCACAGCATAGAAAGGGATGGAATACTCTCAAATTCATTCTACGAAGCTAGCATAACTCTGATAACAAAGCTGGGAAAAGATCTTACAAAAAAGGAAATTACAGACCAACTTCACCCATGAACCTAGGTGTAAAAATTTTCAACAAAATCCTTGCCAATAGAATTCAAAAACATATCAAAAAAAACAATTCATCATGTCCAAGTGAGACTCGTATCAGTGATGCAAGTCTAAATCAACATCAGAAAAACAATGCGATCTCCTGCATAAACAGCACAAAGGCTAACATTTTGTCAATTAATGCTGAAAAAGCATTTGACGAAGTCCAACACCCATTCATGCTAAAAACTCTCAGCAAAATAGGGATAGAGGGGAAAATCCTCAATGCAATGAAGGATATCTACTCAAAGCCAACTGCCCACATCATCCTGAATGGAGAGACACTGAGAGAATTCCCCTTGAGAACGGGAACTAGACAAGACTGTCCACTCTCACCACTTCTGTTCAGCATTGTACTAGAGGTTCTGGCCAGAGCAGTTAGACAAGACAAAGAAATAAAGAGCATCCACAATGGCAAAGAAGAAGTAAAAATCTCCCTATTTGCATGATATGACTGTGTAAGCAGAGAATCCTAAAGAATCCCTAAGTAAACTACTTGAACTAATAGAAGACTTCAGTGAAGTATGAGGATGTAAGATAAAAATAAGTAAATCAGCAGGATTCCTTTATACCAACAGACATCATCAAAGAAGAAATCACCAAATTGATACCATTTACTATAGTCGCCAAGAAGATAAAATACCTAGGAATAAATGTAACTAGAGAAATAAGAGACCTTTACAAGAAAAACTACAAGACCTTACTACAAGAAACTAAGAGAGACTTAGATAAATGGAGAAACCTACCCTGCTCATGGATAGGAAGACTTAACACTGTGAAAATGTCTATTTTACCCAAAGGAATTTACTTATACAATGCAATCCCAATACAAATATCAGTGACATTTTTTAATGAGATGGAGAAACAAATCATCAACTTTGTCTGGAACAGAAAGAAACCTTGGATAAGTAAAGCACTGATGAAGAAGGGGAACACAGTGGAAAGCTACACACTACCCAACTTCAGAACGTATTACACTGCCACAGTTGTCAACACAGCCTGGTACTGGTACAAAAAGAGACGTATAGATCATCGGAACAGAGATGAGACCCTAGAGATGCCACCATCCTTTTATGAACAAGTGATTGTAAACTGGGGTAAAAAAACAGTATCTTTAACACATAGTGTTGGCAAAATTGGATATACATCTGCCAAAAACTGAAACAAGAGCCATATCTCACACCTTACACAAAAATTAACTGAAAATGGATTAAAGGCCTAAATATCAAACCTAAAATGATAAAGCTCATGCAACAAAAGATACAGTCCACAATGGAAATTCTAATACACAGCTATGCAGAATTCAAAAGCTGACAAACAACAAAAGAGAAAATAGATAAGTGGGAACTACTAGAATCAAACATTATTGCTCATCCAAATATTTTATCAAAAGAATTAAAAGACCACCTACAGAATGGGAAAGAAATACTTGGCAAGTGTGTGTTGGACCAACGTCCGATCTCTACAATCTACAAGATACTACAAAATATCAACAAGGGATATCACTTAATCCAATTAAGTGATGGGCAAAGTAGATGGACTGACACTTCACCAAACAGGACATCCAGGCAGCCAAAACACACATGAGGAGATGCTCTCTATCGTTAACTGTTAGAGAAATCCAAATCCAAACTACAGTGAGATAGCACCTCACCCCAACTAGGTGGGTCATGATCCAAAAAACACAAAAGAACAAATGCTGGAGAGACTGTGGAGAGATAGGAACTCTCCTACACCACTAGTGAGATTGTAAAATGGTATAACCTCTTTGGAAAGCAATCTGATGCTTTATTAAAAAGCTGAAAACAGATATACCATTTGATCCAGTAATCCTGCTGCTTGGAATTTATCCTACAGAGACAAAGACTGTCACAAGAACAGATACATGCACACGAATGTTTATTGCAGCACAGTCCACAACAGCAAAAAGATGAAATCAACCTAGATGCCTATCAACAGAAAAATGGGTAAACAAACTATGGTACATACACTCAATAGAATATTACTCAATGATATAAAACAATGATAATTTTAGGAAACATAACCGGGTTTCAGTTAGAAGACATTATGCTGAGTTAAATCAGTCAGTGGCAAAAGGACGAATTTTGTAGGAGACTCTCACTATAAGGACTTAAAAATAGACTTATGTACAGAAGAAAAGACAGTTCGATGATTCCAAGCGTAGGAAGGGAGGGAGAGAGTTGGTCATAGATTAGATGACTGATAGAAATTTCTTTGGGTGAAAGCAGTGACAGCACACAATAGAAAGTAGATCAACTTAACTGGATTCTGCCATAAAATGAAAAGTCTTCTAATCTTAACCCAATATTGTAAGGATAGGGGTGGGGCCTGGGGACCATTCTCTCAGGGGACATCAGGACCAACTGACATATCTAGTCTACTGCTACGAGAGTCTTCTTTGCCCCATACTGGTGAGTGCTGTCTGGGATCTTAACAGCTAGCAAGCTGCTGCCTTAGGTACAACAAATGATCCCAACTCATCTGGAAAAGATGATCACCAAGAAAGACAAAGATGTGAAGAATAAAGATCCCAGAACACAGAAGGACCCATGTGAATGGGATACCAACATATGACTAGAAGAATCAGATGGTGCCTGGCTACTACCCAAGACAGCTGTGATGGGGACCACAAGTTTGAGTTTATGTAGCAACATGACAAAAGAGGCATGCAGCTCAAGAACTCTACTAAAAGTCCACAACTGATGGTCCAAAGGCCTGGGAAATCCCCTGGGAGCAGGGGTCCTAGACCTACTGCTGCCCCTGTCCAGAAAAACACTACTGAGGTCAACTCTTCAGACAGAAATGGACTGGACTCGGGGACAAAAATGTGACTACATGATGTGTGTACTTTAAGGTTCTATATATTTATAGGATGCTGTCCTGCTGGCCTCTTTCTAGGTAAGAGAGAAGAGGGTGGAAAGAAGGGGACAGGTGGGAGGCTACTTCAAATATAGGATGAAAAGGAGGAGTGTGCTGTTATCAGGCAAGGAGATCAGAAGGGGCTGCAGATAGGCGGGTATGCAAAATTAATTCAGATTGTAGACTTTCACTTAATCAGAAGTTAAAACAAAAAAAGTGGGCAAAGGACTTGAGTTAATATCTAGCCAAAGAAGAAATGCAAACGATCAACAAACACAGGAAGAGTGGCTTGATACCATTAGTCATCAGGAAAATGCACATCAAAATCATATTGGGACATCAACTCACACCCACTAGGATGGTTATTATAACATGAAGGAAGAAAGGAACAATAGGAGGCAGGGACAAAGGGAGGGAGAAGGAAGGAAGTGAGGCAGGAAGGTCGGGAGGAAGGAAGGAAGAGAGGAAGGGGAAAGGAAGAAGGAAAAAAACAGCCTATTGTAGTGAAGATGTGGAGAAATTGGATTTCTATTGGTGATGGAATGGTAAAATGCTGCAGTAGCTATGAAAAACAGTATGACAGTTCCTCAAAAGTTAAATACAGAGCCTCAAAAGTTACCATTCAATCTAGCAACTGCTTTCCTAGGTATACACCCAAACAAACAAACAAAATCTGTTGCCATTGAGTTGATTCCAACTCATAGCAACTCAACAGGACAGAGTAGAAGAGCTCTATGGAGTTTCCACGGCTATAATCAGATTACATCCTACAAAACCCTATGAGGTGGTTCTACTGTGTGCTGTAGGGTCACTATGAATCAGAACCAACTCGACGGCACCTGACAACAACAACAACAACAGCAACAACCTTCATGGAAGCAGACGGCCACATCTTTTCTTGCAGAGCCACTTATATGTTTGAACTACTGACTTTTGGTTAGCAGCCAAGTGCTTAATCACTGTGTAACAAAGGCTCCTTTTCCTTGACACTTACACAAAAGAGAAAACACTGTTGGTATACTGATTAAGAGCTACAGCTGCTAACCAGATGATCAGCAGTTCGAGTTCTTCAGGTGCTCTGAGGAAATAGAACAAGGCAGTTCTACTTTGTCCTATAGGGTTGCTGTGAGTCAGAATCAACTAGATGGCAGTGGGTTTGATGGCATACCCGGAAGAACTGAAAGATGGATACAAACAGATACACCAATGGTCTCTACAAAATTGTTCAAAATAGCTAAAAAGTGGAAACAGCCTAAATGTCTGTCAACAGTTGAATAGATTTAAAAAGAAAATGTATATGATATATACATATTTTGAAATGTTACTCAGGTATGAAAAGAAATGAAGAAGGATACATGCTATATAACAGGGATGAATCTTGAAATTATTATTATGTGTAGTGAAATAAGTCAGAATCAGAAGAACAAGTATTGTATGAACCCACGAACTTGAAATATCTAGAATAGGCAGGTATATAGAGACCAAGATTTATTAATGGCTACCAGGGAAGAGAAAGGAGTAACTCATTGACTAGGGACCAGTGAGATTCTTGTAGGGCTGATGGAAAAGCTTGAGAATGAGTACTGTTGATAGCTGAACCAAGTGATGAGCATCATCAATGCCACTCAGTTGTACATGTGAAAAATGTTAAAATGGAATGTTTGATGGCATATTTACCTACCACATTAAAAACAAACAAAACCCCAAAAAGATTAAAGTAGGCAGGTGAGAGGGAATTTATATACAGGTCAACAAAGATGGGAATATTCTTTTTGCTCTTTTTTTGATTTATTGTGATTGAAAGTGTATAATCCAGTTTAAAATCACATGCCCGCCTATGTGCAGCTCGTACTTCTCTCCTTGCCTGGTGACAGCACGCTCCTCCTTTCTGTTCTGTGCAATTGTTCTGAACAATCTCCTGTAGGATGAGAGTATACTTTAGGCATGTTATCTATTGTGAAGTAGAGTCTTCAACAAATACGAGGACATTCAAAGTAATGCAAAGTAGTTTTCTTGACATAATAAATAAATATTTAAATCAAAATGCCACACTGATTTACGAATATTTAAAACAATGTTCAACACTGAGGAATATCTTGGGTTAATAACTTTTAAATTCAAGGATGAAAATAGAAACATTTTAGCTATTCAGAGAGGAAAAAGAAATCGCAGGTTAAGAAGGCAGTGTTGTCCATCCTCACAGAGCTCCAAAACCAAATATCGGGGGCCAGAGGCTGGGATCACAGTGCAGCCAAATCTGAAGGAAAGGCTGTAATGCTATACCCACAGAGATCTAGTTCAAGTAGAGAAACAACAGGCAGATTTTGAAACATGAAGAAAGCCAGGGAGTTTAATATTACTATATCCTTCTAAAAAACTAAATCAATAGCAATAAGAACAAAACTTCCTGAATGTTAATTCTCGTTAGTTAAGAAATGAGTCAATAAAAAAATATTGGCAATTGCAAAAGCTGTGATACATATATATACATACATATATATATATAAAGTTTCCAATATGTGCCGTTGTGAAAGCCGTGATATGTGACCCTGAAAAAAACGGTATACCACAGCTTTTGCAATTGCATGTATTGGAACTTTTTTCTGTAATGGCCATCAGAGCTGCACTGTATTACCCTTGATTCCCTGAATGTCATAGAAAGGTCTTTCTGTCAACATTTTCTTTATCTTAGAGTAAAGGGAAAAACCATTGGAGGCCAGATCAGGTGAGTAGGATGGATGTTCCAATACAATTATTTGTTTATAGGCTAAAAACTCCCTCACACACAACTACACAATTAAGTTTGTGAACTCACCACCATGCCACTGTATGCAGTGGACATTCCAGAAAGAGTTTCATAATTGCTCTGAAGGGTGAGCTAGGTGCTGACATCAGTGCATAGCTTCCCGTGGGGAGTACTTCGAAGGTGACCGTAGTGATATTCAGCAGTGAGGTATGTAGCACTTAAAATCAATTAAGTTCGTAGACTTAATTGTTGTCCATGCTACGTACCTCATGTATACAGTTGTCAGGTATGCAGTAAGGTAACCGCAGTGATATTCAGCAACGAGGTATGTAGCACTTAAGTTCGCAGACTTAATTGTGCTAAGTGCTACACACCTCGTATACATAGTTGTCAGGTACCATGCAGTCAGTTCCAATTCATGGTGATCCTAAGGACCACAGAACAAAACACTGCCCAGTTTGGCTCTATTTCCAGGATCATTGTTAGGCTTGAGCTCGTTGTTGCAGCTGCTGCATTGCCTCAGTCAGCTAGTGCTGCTGTAACAGAGATACCACAAGTGGATGGCTTTAAAAGGGAAATTTTATTTTGTCACAGTACAGTAAATCAAAAGTTCAAATTCGGGGTGTCAGCTACAGGGGGAGGCTTTCTCTGCCAGCACTGGAGGAAGGCACTTCTTGTCCTTCTTTCCCCAGACTGGCAGCTGCTGAGGCGCAGGGACTTTGGTCCCTTCCAAAGCACTGCTTCTTGGTGGTATGATGGCCCCAGCTCTCCTCCGGCTTCTCCCTCCCCTACATCCCAAGAGACTGTCCTAAGGAACAGCGCAGCCCCATGCACTGAGTCCTGCGCCACCAGTGCACCCACTGAGCATCTTCCCTCATCAGCAGCACAGAGGCGGGGGCTACAATATAAAGGAGCATCACACAATACAGGAGTCACCGATCAGACAAATGGCCACACATTTTGGGGGGAGACACAATTTAGTCCACGACATCTGTCAATCCATCCTGTTGAGGATCTTCATCTTTCCCACTGATCCTCTACTTTGCCAAGCATGATGTCCTTTTCCAAAGACTGATCCCTCTTGACAACATGTAAAAACTATGGAAGGTGTAGTCTTGCCATTCTTGGTTCTAAGCAACATTTCAGTTGTTCTTCTTTCAAGATGTATCTCTCTCTCTCTCTCTCTCTCTCTGTCTACACAGATACACACTTATGTGTATGAATACACACACACAGAGAAATAGGCATTATCAGTTATTTAAATACAGAAAAAACAATATGCGATATTTTGAGTGCAAAAAGTTAAAAAAGTAATTGCTCTAAATTTCAATAAATAGAAAATAATCAAAAATAAAATATTACATTAATATGTTAAAATGGATGAAGGGAAGGTGTGATGAGAGATGACAGTGTTAGTGTCATTGTCTTTCTGGGCCTGAAGTCAGTTGATACTACCATAAACCAAAAGAAACTTTTTTTTTTAATTGTGTTTTTCTTAACTTTAATAATATTTTTGGAAAAACAGTATCTCTCTTATCAAAGATTGTATTTTTAATTCAACAG
This sequence comes from Heterohyrax brucei, assembly GCA_028571685.1. NCBI lineage: Eukaryota > Metazoa > Chordata > Mammalia > Hyracoidea > Procaviidae > Heterohyrax > Heterohyrax brucei. Next base: position 48,942,839 of record CM053152.1, read on the forward strand.
TACTGGCAGTTTCAATTGCTCTCCTTTCTTCCTTCTACTAAATGCAAGTAAAACAAAACTGTATGCTTGTCGTATAAAAAGCAGCATGTTTGTAAGCACCTAGATTAAAAACATCAGTGCTCTCTCATACATTCTTCTCTCTCTCTCTTTCTGTCTGTCTGTCTCTCTTTCAAACACACACACACACACACACACACAATTTTTGTCTGTCCCCTCCTTCCTTCCCTCCATACACAATTGTAAAAAAAGGCTGAAATGCTTACTTAGTATTAGGTGTTTATTTTTAGGTTGACACTTCTATTGCTTGTTTTAAGTTCTCTGTTTTCTTCTTTTATATGAAATTCACAAAAAGCATGTATCTATGTACTTGAGTATGTAGACAAATGTATATGTTTATTTTGTTTACACAAAGAAAAAAGACTTACATAATGAAAGCTATTTTAAAACTGTCAACACAGGAACGAGTCAAATAGCAATTGTCACAGGGTCAACAAAAACCCACAGTGTCTTCTTTGTTTTTGGACATTGCAACCAAGTCCTTGGGTGAGATTCAATTAGGAGCAGACTGTGGATTCTGATCGAAGATTTCTGACTTCTCTATGGAGTTATAAGGACAGAACAGTGCCAGCCAGCCAAGCGCTGTGGAGTCGGATCCGACTCGCGGCGACCCTAGGTGCCAGGGTAGTAACACGCAGCAGTTAGTCAGTGTCCTCCAGAGTCGCGGCGGGCAGCCTTCCTCAGTGTTTCCATTCGCAGGATTGACCACAGAGTTGAGCACACTGCTTGCTACATGGCAAAAAATAAAATAAATTCACTTTTTTTTTATTCATTCTTTCACTCTTTAAGGAGGTGTTTATGAAATACCCTCTTCCTTTGTATTTACTCGAGAGTATAAAAATGAATATTATGTATTTTGTTCCCTCTAGGCATCTTTTACCTCCCGTAGATTATAAACTCCTAGTATATTAACAGGAGTCCCTGAATGGAGCACTTTGTTAAATACTAGGCTACAAACTAAAAGACTGGTGTTTACGAATCAATTGAAAGCTTGGCATTTGTAACTTACCTGGTGATGCCTCAGAAAAACGTACGGCAATCTGCTTCCAAAAGCTCTCAGACCTAGAGACTCTACGGAGTGCATGAGTTAGATTCAACAGCTGTTTCTTTCTGCTATTTGATGATTAAGTATCAACACACAAATATATAAAAGCCACAAGATAATACAGCACACACTAAGTGCAGAGGGAGTCAATACTATGACGCTGAGGTAATAAGGAACAGTGCAGTGTTACAGAGGCTTGGGGGGTTCTCAAAGCATCGAGGGATTTTGTCCAGGAAAATTACATACAGAATTCTAGATTCGTGGAAGGCAGGGTAAAAATGGTGAGAGGGTAGCAGAAAAATGGAACAGTTGAGGCAGCAAGCAGCCTCCTGTAACAGTAGAGATCTCAGACTCCAGTCCGCTGTGAACGATTACACAATTCCTCCCTGTGCAGCCACCATAGTGTGTGGTTCCCTTTGACAGCCACAGTGAGTCCATAACTGTCCATTACTGGTGACAACTGTGCTGCCCATGCATCCCAGCCTGCACTTCGCTTTCTCCTGTCCCAAAGGGCCCAGGTTAGACTCATTATCAGGGAATACCCACAGACATTTTATCACAGGATGGCCCTGTCCAGGATGAAGGAGCCATCATGTTCATTGTGTAAAAATCTCTATTTCAAGGGAAGCTGAATCAGTTATTCTTTTCTTTGTCATTTGGCTAAACCTTGATGCTTTTTACCTTGACTTTCTAGCTAAACCATTCTTCATCTTCTTGGTGAGGTCTCTTTCTTTTATTTACTGGTAAAGCTATACATCTTTCCAAAAGGCAAATGGTAGTAAAGCATAAATAGAAATACATGATTCTGAGGCAGAGAAATTTTGAAATCTTCAAATAGAGCTCTGTAGTTTAATCAGTATCCAATTAAATGTACTTCCTTAACATATTATTAATTTATATAGGTTTCTATACTAACCAAACTCTTTATAATCATATTTTTCTCTTTGCAGCATTGTGTTTGGAAACACAGAGATTAGGTGACTGTACTCAAGGCATTCAACCAATAAATAACCAAAATCTAAGTGTCATCCATCACTAGCAAATCTGCTTTTACAAGTGTCCATTTTTATTAACCTCCTTTCTTCCAAAGAACATCCTTGACCCACCACTGCTATGATAATATAGGCTTCATTAATATTCAAATTTTATTGATCCTTAAATGCTGAATAAAATATATGCTTTCAATCGTCACGTGCACGCAAATTTTGATAGTGATAAAAATATCAAAAGCCCAATAAGTTGAATATGGAAACTGAAAAATATTGTACCTCTCACCTCTCTAGCTACCAAACTTCCAAGGCCAAGCTCAAATGTCAGGATGTCTAAGAATCATTTTCTATTCACCTGACCTGGAAATAAGCACTCTCTCCCTAAAATTCCAGTTACATTTGTTTACAACTCGCATGGCATTTATATGCACTGCTTAACTAATTAGGCTACGCTCTAACAGTAGAAACTTTAGTGTAGAGGATGCTAGACTATGTTATTTTCCCAGGAACTTTTATGTGAACGCAATACATATTCAGCTATTTCCTGCTTGTCTATGTAGGATCAAAACTGCAGATGAATTTCTATCAGTTAAGTGAAAAACATGTTTTGCTTTCATTCTGAAATAGATAGTTTTCTACTGGATTGATTCATTGGATTATGTAAAGATTTGACTGCACATATGCCTTTTTTAAGCGTCTATGTTTATTATATTCTTGTAGTGCACTTGGGGCTTTACAGGTAAGGGCTATAACTACAAAGTCAGATTGAATGGAATCTAATCAACTATGTCCTCCTTTCTGAGAGTTGTACTCTACTCCACAGAAGGGGGAAGTGGGTGGAGGAACAGTTCTGGCTTCCGTATAGCAACCTGAAGACCGTGATAATAGACACGTGAGAATTCAAAGCACTAGTTCAGAGCACATTACATTATCTTAAGTGAAAACACCAACATGCCTGGTATATCCTTAAGTTAGCTGATGGTGCTGTGAAACTTGAAGTTGATTCCTACTCCTAGCAACCCCCTAGGACAGAGTAGAATTACCTCATAGAATTTCCTAGGTTGTACTCTTTATGGGTCATGTGAGTTGGAATCGAGTCAAGGTCAGTGGGTTTGGTTTTCTTGAATCAATCTTTATTGGAACAGATTGTCAGGCCTTTTGTTCCATGTTGCTGCTGATAATTTCCAACTGCTGACGTTTTGGCTAGCAGCCAAAACTTCCACAAGAGGCCCAGAACACTTGGATTTCAAAATTTCTGCGTCTGGTTTGAACTATTTTTCACTCTTCTCAATATCTCTACTAGCAGTCATGTTTGAGGGGAGCAGTGGTGATTCAGTGGTAGAATTCTCTCCTTCCTTGTCAGAGACCCACGGGTGGAATTTCTGGCGATGCACCTCAAGCACAGCATCACTCTCTTTCAGTGGAGGCTGGTGTGTTACCATGTTACTGACGAAGCTTCTGTGGAGATTCCAGAGTAAGGTAGACTAGAAAGAAAGGCCTGGTGATCTATTTCTAAAAGTCAGGCAATGAAAATCCTATATGTTACAAGGAACCAATACCAATGTGTACAGCATCACCACGAGTTACGACCCAACTCAATGGCAGCTAGCAACAAAAACTACTTTTAGCCGTTATTATTTTGCCTTTCTCTGTTATCACCCTTTAACTCAGAGTTCCTAGTTTGGAAACAGGATAGTCATGTCTTCTTAATGAGCATGGTAACAGCAAATGAGGATTTTGACGCTCTAAGATTTGCGGACCATTCTCCTGAGACAAACGAAGACACTCATCTTGAAGTTAGCACCAACCATTGTTTATTTCATCCTTTTTGGTCATCCCCTGTCCCACACCAGCCCAGTCTCTAATTCCTCTAAGGTTCCTGTTATACTCAATATTATCAGCACCTCTTGTAGTTTAACAGTTTATTTGGGCATTTGCCAGCAAGTATCATAGTATTAGGACTTCTTCTCTTCTTCTCACTTACCGTTTCCCTACCCTGTGCCCCAGAACTTATGTGTCCTGGATAACAGGGCTGATAATGGCAAATGATGCTGAAGTGTCAGTGCACCAAGTTGTGGGAGTCTTCAGCGTATTCATATGAGGGTGTGGCTCCCAAGACAATCATTTTTGGTAAGTCATTAATTCCACTTGCTCCTTGGGTCCCATTTCACTCATCCTATTGTGGGTGGAGTGGAAAGGGAAGCATAGTTCAGCCAGCATTTAGCTTGCGATGAGAGAACCAGTATCTTTATGTAATGGCGTGAGCCAGGGCAGATTATCCAATAAACAAGGTAAACACAGGAATACTTGTGCTTGCTTACTAATCTGTAGTGAGCAATTTTACTTTTATTCACTGTGTTTAAGATTCTGCTTCTAGGTATGACTGGTATAATACTTGTACTTACTAATCTGTAGTGAAAAATTTTACTTTTCTTTACTACATTTAAGATTCTACTTCTAGATGTGACTGGTATCTGTTTCTTTCCCAACCCCATAGCACCTTCCAAACAAAAACCACTTTTCAAATTAGCAATTCCGGACTGACGCAAAGGAGTAACCAAGTAAGGTAAGCACAGGCTTCCTTGTGCTTACTTACTAATCTGTAGTGAACAGTTTCACATGGGTTTCACTCTGATGTGGCCTGCAGAAACTCGTGTGAAGTTGTTCAGTACAGATTGGAGCATAAGTACAAATAAACTCATGTTTTCCTTGCTTGGCATGGCACGAGCACAATGTTTACTACAGAGGAAAACAAGCTTATTATATTCTGCAAGCCCTTAAATTCTACAACTTAGTGATTTACAAAGGAATGATTTTTTTTACCCCCAGCAATTAGTCACTGCCTTACCTCTCTGTGAATGTAAGAGGGCTCCATTCTGCATTCCTTCAGCAAAAATTGCTGCACAGAGTTCTTTATTTATTTTTAAATGTACAGTGTTTTCTCATTTTTGTCCTTTTAGAGTTTCACGTGCCTTTGTTTCCATTTGCATGCATCTACTTGTGGCAGTTCAAAGCTGGAAAGGACCTATACAACATTTGGGTCTCTTCATCCGTAAAGTCGGGTACCAAAACTGAAATCAAATCCACCGCAAGCAACTCCATTCTGATTCATAGAAATCCCACAGAGTTTCCAAGATTGTAGATGTCTCTAGATGAGGACTGTCACATCTTTTCCCAGGATGCTGTTGGTGGTTTTGAACTGCCAACTTTTCAGTTAGTAGTCAATTACTCTAACAGCTGTGCCACCTGGGCTCCTTAGAGTAGGAGAATAGAATTATTAATTTTTTTCAAGGTTGCATATTCAATCAAATAACTAAATCAGGACTAAAACTAGTGGATGCGATACTGGGGGCAGTAGAGTTACTGTTGCTATCGTTTGAAGTTTTCTGTAAGAAGCTGTCCTTAATGATTCCATACATAACATTACCTCCAATATGTGAATAATTTTTCTGTATTCTACCCTTCTAAAAGTTACAGGTTCTTGCAGATATTAAAGGAGAAGTATTCCAAATTCAAATACCAACTTGTTCCAAGGCAAAACGATCTACATATTCATGCTGGCTTTGATAGCTTGGCATGTCTCCAGCACATAGCAAGCAGGTTGACAGAGAAGACCTTTATTCCAGATGCTGCATTTAGCAAGGTGGTATCTCATACATTAGAGATGTTTTTCCAAGTTTCTCTCAGTTAAAATAATTCATAATGATATCAAGGCCATTGTGAGCTGAGACCATTTGTTCTGTGGCTACCAGACATACAAGGTAAAGTTCCTAGGAGGCTATTACATGTTATCAACAAAACACCCTCTGAGGGTGTAAATTTTCATTCTCTCTTTAAATCTTCAGCTCGCATCTTTTATGGCAACTTCGCCCATTCATACCCAACACCTCCTGACTCAGTCCTTGCACTGACTTCAGCAAAGAACTCTTACTACATAATTTACAAAAATTGTTCAGTGCTCAGATTCATCTGAGTTTTCCAGAGGTAGAAATAATTGTTTCTTCTATTATTGAGGTATACAGTGTCAGACTTTTGAAGGTTCTTTAAGATCAGAAAGTTCAAAGCAAAGGATGTGCTAAGAATTGATGTATTTCTACTGAAAGCTATTATCCAGTCTCTCTGAGAAGATTAATTTTCATGTCCTTATAAATCAGAGAAAATTAAACCCATTGATAAACTTCATGAGATACCCTTTGCTCTAGGGTTTATCCGTACCACAAAATTTTTGTAATTGAAAGTAATCGTAGAAAATTTAACAAGCATATAACATCTAATGTTGTTTGTGGTAATATATTTAATGTATCAATGAAAACATAAGCATTTCTTCTATTAATATCATGTATGTAAAGTAATATGTGACTATGAATACATTATGCATATATGGTAACATGGTCTATCCAGTATGTTTTTGTAGCAGACCATATACCTGATAGTATGTTAACCGTGGGCTCCTGAGGGGAAGGATAGGAAAATAGTGAACTAAGGTAAAAACAGCACTGTATACATCCCTTGACCAACAATTTGTAGAAAAGGCTGCAGCTATCGCTAACTATAATCAACCAGCCAAGTCCAAGAGCCGTCCAGTCAGAGCCGACTCATGGAGACCCTAGGGGCCAGGGTAGAACTGACCCCCAGAGTATTCAAGGAACAATTTTTTCATGAAGGAATTTGTGAACCTAAGAGGATGCCAAGTGACAAAGTGTAGCAGAGTAAGGAAGTTCAGGAAGGCAATGCTGCCCCACTTCCGTGGTACAAGGCCTACAGATGAGCAGTGACTCAATTGCCGCAATATTCTCTCAGTTTAAGTTACCTTGCTTTGTTGGGGGTTTAAGACAGATGTACTGCAGGCAGGAACAGTAAAGGCAGAAGCAACACAACACTTCCTGGGCTCCACCCTCCATTCCAACTGTGGCCAGCAGAACATACGTAATCACAGGCAAGAGCAGACGTTTAAGGTATGTCTGTGAGTGTTTTTAAGTACCTCTGTTGACGCCTCCTGCAGTGGACCATGTAACCGTGATCTCCTTCGTACTCCACAAGCAGTGCGAGAGGCTGGGGTTGGTCATCCCCACTGATTCCAGTTCTCTTCCCTTCCGTCGGCGAATGCCAGCAGTCTGTGTAACACTCGACAACACCTGACACACTGTGTGACATCTCTTTCCAGTTTTTAATTGCCTGTGAAACCTTGCACTCAAGTCATCTTCTAAATTATCATTTTTTAATGATTTCTGAATAGGTGAACTATACACATTATAGAAGCAAAGTAATCCTTTCCTTCTTTCTCTGTATCCAGCCCTTTTACCTCCTTAGAGGTATTGACTGTTGTCATTTTCTTACACATCCTTCCGGAAAGAAAGGAAAAATAAATCTATAAATATCATTGAATTTATAATCTTTTTTGAGAAGATCAGTCACATACTATTGTGCTTAGAAAGGACCCAACACATACGTAGTGTTCAAACAATATGCGTTGATTAACTGAAAAGACAGATTAGTTCAGTGCTTGTCAGAATCCTAGAATTCCAAGACAGGGTGTAATTTCAGAGGTGACCATCTTAACTTTCAGAGTCTCAGGAAATTGCCACAGTCATACACAACTCCCACACTAGTGAGCTTAAATAGTTAACACTGCTGGGAATTTAAGATAAATGATGCTATGCAGAGTAACAGACCCTGAAAAAGGAAGCTAACTCTGGCATTTTACACCTTGCAAAGACAAATGCTTTGCAATGTGTATTAAAAGCACTCTTAGCGATCAAAAGATTTGGCAAGCCACCCAGAATTCTTAACTTTCCCACCACGGCAGAAATCTCATTATGTATAACCTTTTAAATGGGACCAGTGGAACATTTTCAGCACAATACTCATTGAACACAACCCTCACCTGGAAGTTCAATCCAAATGGAGACAAAACACATATTATTTTCGCATTGAACATACAGTGCACAAAGTGCCATCAGAATGTTCTTTTTTTTTTCAAGTGTCAGCTTCCTCTCTCTTTTCCCATCTCCTCCTCCCCACGCCACTGCTCTCTCACACATGCACACATACACAAAATGCACACTAGCTCTCTGTGCACTAGCTAGGCAGTAATTCTTATAACCATGCCTGCATACAGAGACTTGCCACCCAGTATGGCCAAACGGAGGTGACACATTCCAATTGCTGATTCCTGGTGATTCCATAGGGCAAGTATACTTAAAAACATGCAAGAATGAACCCCAGGTATTTGTAACAATGGTTTTCAAGTTTGCTTGTGAATTTATTTCTTCCATTCTGGCATTGATCTTACATGCAGTCAGAATGCATTGACACTTGCTGGTGGTTGGAATGTGAATGCTGGAAACAAAGAAGGAGGAAAACATGGCCTAGGTCGTGAAATGATGCTGGAACGTGCATGACAGAATTTTGTGAGATGAACAACTTCTTAGCTGCAAATACATTTTTACACCAATGTAAACAGTGCTGATGTACATGGACTTCACTAAATGGAACACACAGAAACCAAACCAACTACATCTGTGGATAGAGACAGCAAAAAAATCTTCATATCAGCAGTCAGAACAAGGCCAGGTGCTGATTGTGGCATAGACTATCAATTGCTCATGTGCAAGTTCAAACTGAAAGTGAACAAAATTAGAAAAATTCCACAAGAGCAACCTGATTTTAGAGACTGTCTCAAGAACAGACACTATGCAATGAACACTAATAACTCAAGGACAAACAACTTGTGGAGTGACATTAAAGACATATACATGGAAAAACATGGGAGATATTTAAAAGACAGAAAAAGAAAAACAAGTTGGATGTCAAGAGAGACACTGAAACTTCCTCTTGAATGTAGAGTACCTACATCAAAATGAAGAGATGATGAAATAAAATAACTGAGTGGAAGATTTCAAAGGGCAACACTAGAAGATAAAATATTCTAATGATATACACAAAGAGATGGAGATGGAATACCAGAAGGGAAGAACACACTAAGCATTTCTCAAGATGAAAGAACTAAACTCAAAAATTCAAGTCTTGAGTTTCAATAGTGAAGATTTCTACTGGGAGAATTACTAAATGATGCAGGAAACATCAAAAGAAGATGGAAGGAGTACACCAAGTCATTATACCAAAAAGAATTGGTTGCTATTCAACTATTTCAAGACATAGCAAATAATTGCAAACTTACAGTACTGAGGGAATAATCCGAAACTTCACTGAAGGCATTGTCAAAAAACAAGCCTTTGGGAACTGATGGGATGTCACCTGAGATATTTCAAAAAATGGATGCAGTGCTGGACATGTTCACTTGTCTATGCCAAAAAGTTTGGAGGACAGCTACCTGATCAAATAACTGGAAATGATCCACGGTTAAGCCCATTCTCAAGAAAGGTGATCTAACAAATCACAGAAATTGTCAAACAATATCATTAATACCACACACAAAGAAAATCTTCTTAATGAACTTTCAAATATGGCTATCGCAGTATATTGACAGACAACTTCCAGAAGATCAAGCCAGATTTGGATGAGGTTATGGAGCCAGGGACATCATTACTGATGTCAGATATATCTTGGCTGAAAACAAAGACTAGCAGAAGGATGTTTATCTCTGTTTCAATGACTACACAAACACACTTGACTGTGTGGATCACAACAAATTATGGATAACATTGTGGAGAATGGGATTACAGAGCACTGAATTGTGCTCATGAGGAATCGATCAAGAAACAGTCTTTTGAACAGAACAAGGAGATCCTGAGTGGTTTAAATTCAGGAAAGGTGTGTGTTAAGGTTGTTTCCTTTTATTGTATTTATTCAGTCTGTATGCTGAGCAAATAATCTGAGAAGCTGGACTATATGAAGAAGTACAAGACTTTCGGATTGGAGGAAGATTCCTTAACAAACTATGTTATACAGATGATTCAACCGTGCTTGCTGAAAGTGAAGAAGATTTCAAACACTTTCTGATGAAGACCAAGGACCACAACTTTCAGTATGGATTGCATCTTAACATCAAGAAAACAAAATTCCTTACAACTGGACTAATAAGCAGCATCATAATAAATGGAGAAAAGACTGAAGCTGTCAAGGATTTCATTTCACTTGGATCCACAACCAACACCCACGGAAGCAGTCATCAAGAAATCAAAAGACACATTGCATTGGGAAAATCTGCTGCAAAAAGACCTAGCTTGAGTTTTCAAAAGTGAATATGTCATCTTGAATATTAAGATGTGCCTGGCCCAAGCCATGGTATTTCCACAGGTGCTGTATGTATTCATGAGCTAGACAATGAATAAGGAAGGCAGAAGAACTGATGTCTTTGGATTTTGGTTTTAGATTGTTGAAAGAACAAATAGATCTCTCCTGGAAGAAGTACAATCAGGGACAAGGAAAGCAAGACTACACTTTACATACTTTAGATATTTTGTCATGGGGATCAATTCTTTTGAAAACACATTCTGATCAGTAAATTAGAGGGTAGGTGAAAAACAGGCAGACGCTCAACAAGCTTAACTCACGCAGTAACTGCAACAATGGGCTCAAGCATAGCAGTGATTGTGGGCATGATACAGGACCTGACAGTGTTTTGTTCTGTTGTACATAGGATCATTGTCAGTTGAAACTGACTCTATGGCACCTAACAGCAACAGCGATACCATTCCAAACTCATAAAACTTTGTAGTTAGGCTTAGACTTCTGTATCAATATCTGTTGGAGCCTTGATGGTTTTGAATTTTTTTTCTCTGTAATAGTCTTGCAAACAAGGACCAGATGAATGATCCTCTATAAGAGCCATCAAGCATGTCACCCTCTGTTCAAGTACTTCATTACTTCCCTTAACATGAAAATCAAACTTGACTCTGCAACTTTGCTTCCCACCCATTCATGAAAGTTCTATTCCATTATGATTGAATTTAACTCCTTCTCTCATATTTCTCTTTGCATTTTTGCCTCTGGACTCTCTCTGACTCTATCATTTTCAATGGAAATTCTTCATGACTTTTCTTCTCTGTGTGTCTACACTCTGTTCATTGTCTGAGGAAAACTCATTGCATCAGTCAGTATCACTTACGTCAAAATTGGTTTTCTCTGGAATTGTTTCTCGAGTCAGTAGAATACACAAAAAAAAAGAAAGAAAGAGAGAGAGACAAGGAGAAAAACTAGGTGTTGCTACACAGTGACCTACTTTTTATTTTGGCTTTATAATATACACAAAAGAGAATTTTAATACTGAGTGCATACCTTTATGTTGAAGGATAGTCTAACTTGAATACATTTAGCTTTAAGTAGAGGCTAAACAGAAATAAGGGAAACCCTCAAAACACAAAATTTTGGAAGGTAGATAGGAGTAGCATTTTTTTGAACAACATTTTGAGATTACAGCCATAATTCTATTATCTTTGCAAGTCTGGGCTCAGAAGTGCTTTTGGAGTAATGGTTCTGCCATTTGAACCTCTGATTTCCATTTTCTTCCAATCTTTTTGACAGAGCCAGATGCTTGAGGATGACTTCCCTCCAGTCCAGTGGTGATTTAGGGACTTGGAACAAACTCAGGACTTTGGTTTCCTGTCTGGTGCTTTTCAGAAGCACGACTTTCATTTTGAGATCTAAAAAGAAAAACAAAGTAATAGGAGCTATAAATTAAACTCTCCCAGAAAACTGGTTTGCAGGAACATACAACTGATAAATATGTCAAGATACAAACATTATTTCTTTTCCTTCAAATAAAGTGAAGATTATAGAATTCCTTCAGTAAATTCTAAAATTAGAATGAATCTAATTTCTCTTTGTAATGAGTTTCAATAGTCTAAGACAATTTGTTCAGAGTGAAAATGAAGAAGTTATAGGAAATCTTATACTTTGGACAATCAAGTGATATTTTAAAAACATAGTACCTAAGATTATATATACACGAGAGGTGTGAGGTCTGACACTTAAGTCGGCCAGCTGAATTGTTCGAAGTGCTACAGACCTCACTTCTGAAAATCACTGCAGTCACCTTGGAAATAGTTCCCTTAGGAAGCCATGCATGGAGCCCACACCCAAACCACCTCTCAAAGCAATGTTGGAACTCTTTCTGGAATGGCCATTTGGTGGCAAGGTAGCAAGTTGGAGAACTCAACTGTACAGCTATGTGAGGCAGTTTTTAGCCAGGAAACAAATGCCTGTATTGGAACACCTTCCCTGGTGTTGGAACACCTGATCTGGCCTCTTTCTTTACTCAAGATAAAGGAAATATGGAAGGAAGACATTTTGATGCCATTCAGGACATCAAGTGTAATATGATAACTGTAAGCCACAAAAGAGTTCCAAAACTGCTTTAAAAGGAGGCATAGGTGCCAGTGTTGGTTCATAGCTTCCCAAGGGGGGGGGGGTGCTTTGAAGGTGATTGCAGTGCTTTCTGGAAACGAGTTATGTAGCACTTTTTCTGGAATGAGGTTGCAAACTTAATTTGCAGTCCTCATGTATACGTGTGTGTGTACATATGTGTGTGTATAAATGTATATATATTCTCTCTCTGTCTCTGTATGTACATATACCTGTATATATGTACATATATATATAGAGAGAGAGAGATTGTGGAAATAACTGGCGCAAGAAATGCACCTTTCAATTCTTCGGTGAATTTATGCATTCTCATTCTAACCTGAAGACCCTTAACTTTGCAAGGTTTTTCAAGTTTATAAAACACAAGGAGAGCTTCCTGTCCCCAATAATCAATTACTTTAAGTATTTTAAAATGTCTTACAGAAATACACATTTACTCATGATAGAGCTGTAAAGAATAGGTTTACTTTAGTTACTTTGATTTAGGCTAAAATTTTATCATCTCATTGTCGAAACAACCTACTAGGATACCTAGTGTTTTAAGGTAGATTAGTAATTCTGATTAGTAGCTGGTGACATCCAAGTGTATAGAATCATATGGAAATGAAGGAGGTGCCCCAGGGAACTAAAAAGTTGTAGAGTTTCAGTAGTGGTTAAGACTATGTATTTGTTTTAAGTTTTACATTTAAAATATAGGAAGATAAAAGTGAAATACTGACTTTGCTTTGAAAGTCAGTCTTCTAAGGAAATGAGAGAAGACTTGGTAACCAACCAGTGCTCCTTTCAAAAATGAGAATCTATAGGCTAGTGTTTCAAAAAATGGGTGTTTTTGAAGACATACATTTTGGTGATGGAGTAATGGAACCATAAGAAGTCTACCAAAGAAAATGACCGTGTGTCCAACAAGAAATGCAGGAGACAAAGAGACAGCTACCACAATAACTTCCTTGTGCAGAACTTATTCATCCATCCCGTCATTCATTATGAACATATTTCAGGTCCTACTCAGTCACAGGCAGTCTGCCATGAACCCTGTGGGTATAAAGATGACAAGACACAGTGACACTGCTTGAGTTCACAGCCTCACTTATTTCACACATTACACTATTCATATCCGGTTGACATGAATTACTGGAGCTTAACTATGATTAGATTGGCTACAGCAAGACAGGATTGAAAATCTAGGGCACTGGGTAAGCAGTCTAAGTAGGGACTCATACATGGAATAAAAATGACAGGATTCATCATAAAAAAAATAAATGAAGAGATTCTAAACCTTAAAATTCTAGTATCGTATGTATCCTTTACTAGCAGCATCACTTACAATACTTCTAATGGTCTTTGAGCTATTGCTCTGTATTACTTGGACCCAAGATCAGTGCCCAGGGAAGCAGCAGTCAAGAAATCAAAAGATGTTGCGTTGGGCAAAGCTGCTGCAAAAGACCTCTTTAAAATGTTAAAAAGCAAAGATGTCACTTTAAGGATTATGTTACACTTGACTCAAACCATGGTGTTTTCAATTGCCTCTTACGCATGTGAATGCTGGACAATGAATAGGGAAGACTGAAGAGGTGTTGATACTGTGAACTGTGATGCTGTCAAAGAACACTGAATATTCCACGGATTACCAGAAAAATTAAAACTTTGTCTTAGAAGAAGCACAGCCATAGTATGCTTTGGAAGTGAAGATGGCCATACTTGGTCTCATGGGCTATTAAGGGCAAACAGTTTCTAGAGAAGGACATCATGCTTGGTAAAGTAGAGGGAGAAGGTAAAAGAGGAAGACTTTCAAAGAGATGGATTGACATAGCGGCTGCAACAACGAGCTCAAGCATGATAAAGGTTGTGAAGATAGCACAGGACCTGGCTGTGTTATCCTTCTGGTGTCTATAGCATGGATCTCTATGAGTCAGAACTGACTCGCCGGCGTCTATAAACAACAGCATTGCTTCAAAACTACACTTTATTGGTGATAAAAATTTTTCCAGACCCTGGGCTGTAACTACACCTAAAATTATTGGCTAAGCGAAAGTTGTGTCACTACAAAGTGACTTTGATACCTTGGATAGAACACTGGGAAGTTGAGGAAAGGAGAAGTCGGCAGTGTTAGCCTTGTGTTGTGGGCCAGTAACTTTGCTCTGCATGGCCTCCATTGAAGTTTAGTTTATTTAAATGTTCTCTAGAATTTCATGTACTTTATTCAGCAAAAGTAGAAAAGACGGAATCATTGTCTCTAGCCCAAATCTGGTCACATGGTACCAAGTTCAATAAAAACAAATTATTATTATATAATTGTTAATGTTCTGGCCCCTAGGGTCACTGTAAGTTGGATCTGACTAGACAGCACTTGGCAATGTTCTTAGAAGAATTGTTTCAGCTTAATTACATAGTCTGTGCAAACACAATTTTCCAGTTCCGGCCTCCAAATCCATTCAAAATTCTGTGAGCTTCTTAAACATTAGAACAATATTCTGTTTGTCCACTAGATTCTTTTAAGTCAGAAAGATAGCCTTCGGTATTTTAGAAGTATTTGTAACTGCAAAGACGTGTAAGACTTTTTTTGAAGCCTACCTTTATATACACATTATGCTTTAGGTGAAAATACAGAGCTCAAGTTAGTTTTGCAATAAAAAATCTGGACACATATTACTTGGGATCTCAGTTGCAATCCTCAAAATGTAAAGAACTTTCCCCCTTCCATTCCTAGTTCCCCTCGCCCATTCATCCAGCTTTCCTGCCACTTGCTGCCTTTTTACCCTGCTTTGGGGCAGGAGTTGCTAGTTTAGTCTCCTGCCTTTAATTGTTCTTCATCTCTGTTACTGTTTGTCTTATAGGCTTGTCTTATCTTTGTCTGAAAAGTGAGCTTTGAGAGTGTCTTCATTGTTGAATTAGTAGGGTATCCATGGGGCCGTAGTCTTGGGGAATTCCTCCAGATTCCAGTGGGCCACTAAATCCAGTCCTTTTTTTTGTGAACTTGAATTTTGTTCCACATTTTTCTCCTGTTATATCCAGGAGTCTCTATTATGATCCTTGTCGCAGTTGTTGATGGGGAAGCCTGGCCCCATCCAGTTCTCCTCGGTCAGACTTGTAGATGTCACGCTTCCTATGGTCCCTTAGTCCTTTGGGCTGATATTTCCCTTTCACTCTGGCTTTCCTCACTCTCCTTTGCTCTGTATGAGATGGGACCAATAGATGTATCTTAGATGACTGCTTGCAAGCTTTTAAGACCCCAGATACTACTCACCAAAGTAAGATGTAAAACATTTTCTATATGAACTATGCTAAAAGACATTGTTATATTTGAATATTAATTAACCTAACCAGAAGTCTGATTTTCTGGGTATTCTAATTATTTAAGTGTTAGTTCGTGTACTAAACTTATTCTTAAATAGGCTTTGAGAAAATGGAACTTGTAGTTACTGTGGGAGACGGCAAAGTAGTTAGTAGAAACATTACATTGCGCAGTATTTGTGTCAGCATATCTTTCAGAAGAGATTTTAATGTTCCTCCTGTTTGGCAGAAATTCTCATGGCTGAGTATTTACATGCAATATGGCTGCTAACCAAAAGGTCAGAAGTCTGAATCTATCAGGTGCTCCTTGGGAACTCTATGGGGCAATTCTCTGTCCTATAGAGTCACTGTGAGTCAGAACCAACTCAACAGCAGTGGGTTTGTTTTTTTCTATTTGGCAGTGCAGGCAAAACCTATAGGTATGTTATCAGTTCTCTAGCATATCAGATAATTAATAAAATTGGTACTTGTCATTCACAGATGTGATAATTTCCAAGTGGCACTACGAACCTTTGGACTGGTTGGAATATGTTCCCAGAGATCATTTCAATGTCTCTCTCCCAACACTTCAGGTGTCCCCCTACTTCAGGGATGCAAGATAAGGGACTGGCTTCCCTGTCTGTCCATGAGATGAGATTTACAGGCACATGGACCAGGCCTATTGCTTTGAAATTGGAACAGTAGTGTTGCGAATCCTCTGTTACCTTTCTCTCTGTTTCTCTTTAGCAACATGGAGGATGCTTTTACACTGGGATCCTCTGGGAAAATATAGTTAAGGGCAACCTCCTTCTATTTCTCTCATGTAGTCTTCTGATACTCTGCTTCTAATATTGCAGAAACTGGAAAGATAAGAAGTGTAAGGAAACAAATATTTTTTCAAAATCTAATAAAAAGAAAAGATAAATGATAAACAAACAAAAAAAAAAAAACTAAAAACTTTTGACACCACTGAAGACATGAAGAGGAAAAACAGAAGCTGTAGACGTTCTGATGGTGAACAGAGCTAAGTAGAGTGAAGGTCACTTCTCAAGTCTCCTGCCTTTTACTTGAAAGACTGTGTTCCATTGTTAGTCATGATGCTCTGTGGACAGACAATTAGTTGTATCTATGTTAGATCTAAGCTGCAATTATTTGTTATATTAATCATGACTAAAGTGAGAATTTAATTAGTCACAAACATTAAGTGAATTTTTCTGAAGCAAGGAAAAAATGTTTTCTGCTGTTTGGTACATCTGATTAGAGAGAGGGCACCACAGCTGGACGGTGAGCGGGAGGGGCTGATCCTTCATGCTTTACTGTCTCCCGACAAAGAAATATGGATCCAGGAGTTCTCACATCACTGCTTCTGTGCTTTCTGCTCAAATGGCAAATCTTTGTTCAGACTTTTCAGCACAGGTGACAAGATGAATGAAAGACGAACCCTGGACAGGACACTGAATTGAAAAAAAAAAAGAAGAAGAAGGAAAAACAGTTGCCATTGAGTTGACTCTGACTCAAGGCACTCCACGTATGTCAGAACAGAACTGTGTGCCCACGGGACTTTCAACGATTGGTTTTTAAAAAAATCTATCACCAGACTTTTTTCTGTGTTGCCTCTAGGTGGACTCTTAAGTTTCAACTTTTTAGTTAGCTGCTGAATGCATTATCCATTGCACCACTCAAGGACTCTAGGAATCAACAATTACCTAGTAATTCAGAATTCTGATGTCACTTTTACCCAGTTCTTTTTTTTTGTCCTTGTTTACTCTCCATCCGGCTTCATAATAGCAAAGGCATTACCTACAAAATGCCAAGCAGTGGAGGAGATACCCAGGGAAGCCTATTTAAAGGCACATTAGTAGATAGCTCTCTGTTGTGTTTTGAAAGGAACAACTGAATACCTGGCATTCGTCTAATCACATGCAACTAACCTCCCTTGTCTCAAAGCTCTGGAATCTGTATTCATTTCAAATTAGAAATATAAAGACTTTTGGGGGGCCCTTGTGGGAGGAAGCAAAGCATAAATGTGGTGGCTGTGATAGTGTGGACCACAAACTTTGATAATGTGACACATTTAATCAGTCACATACGTAGAGCTGTTATCGCCCTAAACAGCTCTACCCTGCTGATTCGAGTGAAAACTTTTAGACAAACTCAGCATTCTTTTGCTCATTACACTGACCTGTCAGAAATGACAACTTGGCCCAGTCTGGTTATTCCATGCTGACAAGGTACCATTCAGGCTTCACGGCAATAATGTCAGCTTTTAAAGGTGCGATGTACTTAAGGAAGCTCATTTCTATGATTTGGCCAAAAAGAGCCATTTTCCTTGTCACTGGTGAGGAATGCCTTAGTTTTCTTTAAATTAGGAGACATTTTCATGGAGATTGTTCTTGGGAAAACCTGCAAAAAGGAGAGAAGCTATTTTTTGAAAGGTTTAAAATAATTTAGCCTACTGAGCAATGGTGTGATTACCCAGTGTGTTGAAGACAGCCAGGAATGCTCTGCTCCATACAGAGCTCATTTCAAAACTACTTATAATGCAATAAATAAAACTGCAACCTGGTCATGAGCAGTATGACCATCTTTTTCATGCAGGGAGCCAGAAGTTGGAAAGTTTCATGCAATTTGAGGCCACATTACGCAGTAAGGCCAAGGTAACAGTCAAAGTGGTGCTATGCTTTTGCCTCAGAGGCCAACTTCTTAGTTTTGTCCAAAAAGAGGGATAGAAAGAGTAATAAGGCTAGCTTTGGCTTACATCCAGCAGAAAGATAACAAAAAAAAAAAAAAAAAAGAAAACTGATGATGAGCTACTAAATTTGTACAAGGGACATGAAAATGGAAATAGGCTGACACTTTCCTCTGCGATTTTTCCCATTAATGCGATTTTATAGTTGAGTCCATTTGTATGTCAAGTTGTTGGCACTACTGAAATTACATTTTGAAGTTCAACCTTGAGTTGTCTTCAGTCTATTATATAAACATACTGCTTCCAAAAATAAGATAGCTACATAGAGAAGACAGACACAGAGAGATTAAAAAGAAACAAAACAAAACAAAACACTGTGTTGTATCAGCCACAAGAATGCATAAATAATGCTTTACCAACACTGGTAGATTCAAATCTAACCCTACCATATTCTCAGCATGCTCAGATTCTAAACTGCTGAATATTGTTCACCAATTATTTCCATGTGAGAAAAAAATGGGATGATCTCCATCAGTTAGTTGTCCATGAACTTCCTCTTACTTTCTTCTGTATTTGTTATGTTCAGAGACTTGAATCTTCCCAAAATATTCATGACATAAAGATATGAGTCAAAATTTTCACAGATACACATTCTGAGATTTAATTATCTGGATGGAGAGTTAATCTAAAGAATAAAGCAATAAAATTCATGGTACTAACTTTTTTTTTTTTCATTTGGAAATGACAATCAAAAAACCAATACATTTTTATTAAAATGCTAGTACTATTGTTTTATATTAAAGAGTACATTGTCCTCCTTAGAACTGGGAGCTTGCTCACAGAAACACAGGAAATAATGAGGATAATGCAGTGTCTGATGCATATTGTCTATACATTCCGTAGACAACTGAGAACTAGAGTTGTTTAGTCAATCTGCATGGAAATAATGAAGTTAATGACTACCTAAGAAAGAAAAGCAGAGTTGCATTCTTGTACTTGGAAAGACAGTAGAAGAAAGAACTAGTATGAGTAGAAACCCATGTGAAGTGTGTCGGTAGAGAGAGGGAACTTGGGCTGAAGGAGAACACTCAAGTTGTGCAAAAGAAGATCACACTGAAAGGAACACTGGGAACCTTCTCATGTGGGGCCTTGAATGACAGAGAAAGGAGTTGGGCAGTGCTATTTTGCTATAATTATTTTCTGTTCACATCTGTGGGCATAGCTGACAGTACTGAGAGTTCAGGCTTATTTTTTTCCTAAATCATTAGCTGCTCACAGAAAAAAAAAGTGAGACTCAGTAGTTTTCACTTTTGTTACATGTGTTTCTTTCTTATCTGTTTCAGTCCATTTATTTCAGTTCAGTATTTTTATTCAACATGAACTGAATGCTCAGTATGGGGG
The DNA here is from genome assembly GCA_028571685.1 of Heterohyrax brucei. NCBI lineage: Eukaryota > Metazoa > Chordata > Mammalia > Hyracoidea > Procaviidae > Heterohyrax > Heterohyrax brucei. The sequence goes on from CM053152.1 coordinate 48,962,616, forward strand.
ACACTGTAGAGAGATGCTGAAGTGTAACTTGTGATTTTCGTTCACTGTGCGTTGACTATCTGGGTGCCCTGAAAAACTTGGTCTATGTTAGTGTTATTTGAGAGAGTGTCCCTCACACATGCAAGTCAAGACAGGAGTTAGGAAACAAACTTATGGTCTCCAGAAGTCATTGCCCCTGCTTGTGGAGGGTCACCAGATTAATGTCACTCATTGGCATTTTCATTGGTGTTGTCATTAATAATAATAGTGTTCATATGCATGCAGGTCTTTGTAGATGAGACATTTCCACATATTCTAATTTATTTTGCACCTATCTGTATGGTTTTATGGATAAATGGGGGTCACTAGGTGTCCCTAGGCCTGTCCTTGAATTATATGCCTGCTGAGAAGCATGTATGTGTCATGCACAGCTCATGGGTGTGAAAAATGTGCCTGAGTAGTTCACAAGAGGGAGTTTAGGATTTCAGATCACAGCACATTCCTTTTGAATGAAGTGTTTAACTTATTCAGCACACTGCCATATCCTTTCTCTCATTTGATTCTCATTAAGTTTATTTTTGTCATAAAGCATATTTAAATATTATTCATATTTACAATTCTTCTCTCATCAAATGAAACCAATGAAATTTCTACTGGCACTGCATATCAATTCCTTGTAACCCAATACTGTCAAAGTCATGCTTCAGCTCACCCACTTTTTTTGGAACAATAGTTCACTATTCTGGCTTCTTTTTCTGACCCCTATTTGTTCACACATACTGGTTGTTCACAGTTTTGCTGTCCCAAATAGGGTGCTTTGCATTCTCTGTTTCAGTAAGAAATATAAAATCTTTGTCCCAATTAGGAACTTGACTACTTCCTCTCTGTCCCTCCCAAATTCTCCTACTTGGTTTTAAATACATATTTTTTAAACTAAAGATGTATTTAGAGCTTAAGGATAGATTTCTTCCTACATGCATCTAATTGACAAGTACAGTCTTTCCTACCATTGAAAATTCTTTGCTTGTATCAAACTGTTGGATATATAAGATGCTACATATTGACTTTCTGCTTGGTCTAATTTTTATATTTTGTTCAGTTCATTAAATAAGTTTTATGTTTTCCAATTTGTTTTCTTCTGAGGGGAACATGCCTAGTCTCTCAAGGATGAAGGAAACCTTGGTGTTACCCTCTTTCACCTTCATGTTAAAAAACAAAATATTAAGTATTAGCTAACTGTGAATTTTATGTCTTGCCTTTTTCTCTCTAGGTGATCAGTACCATATTTTCCATGATTCTCTAAGTGTCCCATAGTGCCATACATGTAAATTTCCCTTTCTTTACTTTATAACTTACAGGAGACATAGTGTGTATTAAAACAAAACAACAACCAAAAGCAAGCAAATACCTTGATCTGTGTTATTATACACAGATATTCTATACTACTCTTAAATATAGGGCTTTCTTTTATCCTTTAATTTTTAGGCAACTCTGGCAGTGTAGTAGTTATGAACAATGGCTGCTAACCAGGAAATTGGCAGTTGAGTCTACTAGCTGCTTCTTGGAAAACCTATAAGGAAATTGTACTCTATGGGATCATTGTAAGTCAAAATCAACTTGAGGGCAATGGATTTGGCTTTGTCAGTTCTTAATTTTTCTTTACAAGTACATTCCAAAATGTATACCACAAGTTCTCATTTATCACAGATACCGGGTCCGACAATTAAGTCTGCGAATTTAATTTTTGTAAGTGCTACACACCTCACTGCTGAGTATCACCACAGTCACCTTAGAAGCACTCCCCTTGGGAAGCTATGTGTTGACAACAGTGCTGTGTCTACTCTTCAGAATAATTTTGGACATCTTTCTGGAATGGCAATTGTGCACAGTGGCAAGGTGACAAGTTTGCAAACTTACCTGTATGATTGTCTGTTAGGGAATTTTTAGCTAATAAACAAATAACTGCCAGAACACCCTCCCTACTCACCTGGTCTCTGCCCTAATGACTTTTTTCTTTACCCACAGATAAAGGAAATACTGAAAGGAAGACATTTTGACAATCTAAGGACATCAAGTGCAATACGATGACAACTCTGATGGCTGTTCCAAAAAAAAGAGTTCCAAAATTGCTTTGAAGGGTGAACTAGGCACTGGCATGGGTGCCTAGCTTCCTGAAGGGAGTAGTGATATTCAGCAATGAAGTATATAGCGTTTTTTTCTAGGATGAGTTCCAGAATTTGATTGGCAATCCTTCTACTATATTTTAAGTTCTATATTTCCTCTGAAAGGATATTGCATTCTCTTCCATCTTCTCTTTTTGTCTCTTCTACATTCTCCTACTTGCTTCTTCTATCTCCCTGACCCTTTCTAAACTTTGTCATTATGGTGCTCAGCTGTTTTCACTCCTACTCCTTACCTGTTCCTCTTTCTATCGGTGTTATTTGGTAGCTACTTTTCCTCTTCTCCAGTGATTCTCACCCAGAGGCAACCCTGATCCTCTAGGGACATTTGGCAGTGTCTAGAGGCACTGTGGGTTGTCTCTACTGAGAAGGAGTGGTAGTGGTGTGCCGTAACGAGAGGCCAGGATTGCTGCTGAACATTCTGTGAGTGACAGGACAACCTCCCGCAACAAAGAATTACTAGGACTAAAAGGTTACCAGTGTTCAGGCTGAGAAAGCCAGCTATACTGCTTTTCAAGACTTTGATGCCCTTTGCTTAAGCCAGAGATGGTCTAGCCCATATCACACTGCTCTTCTCTAAATACTTTAACCTTACTTTTCCCAAAGGTAATAACTTTGTTATGAGACGGTCTATAGACTACATATAAAGTAAAAGTTTCCATGAAACTTTCAAGGTGACATAAAGATTTTATCTTGAAATATCCTGTCTATGGTCCTGAATCTATGCAGGTACCATATTCAGATGATGACCAGGCCACTATTTGGTGCAGAATGTAAAAGAGTGCTTTCTATATGATAACATAAATGTGCCAAAGTAAAACTGAGAGTTGAGGAATTTTGTGTTTAGCCCTTGAGCCCAAGGTACTCACATGAGTTTTTAGTATTTGGATATATTCCTGTCTGTCTTCTTGGATTCTGAGCCCAAGGCCTAGATCTTATTATTTTTTGATTCACCAGCTCTATATCAACAGAGGACTTTACAGATAATAAATCTGAATCAATATGTTTTTACACAACATGCCATGGTCAGCTTTGTCTCAGTTGATACACTGTACATGTAAGAGGTTTTAATGAGAAAATTTTCCATTCAAATGAAAGTTCATTGTTTCCAAAGAAATATCCACTTCTAAACTATTCAGAGATAGTTGCATTCCTTTTTTTATCTTATTTTTATTTCCCTTTCCTTGTCCCTGTCTACACAAAGTTGCCTCATTGATTCAAGTTTTTTTTTTTTTTTTTATTTTCTCATCCCTTTGTTTGATGTTTACTGCTATGTAATACTTTTATTGCTTGGAATATTTATTTAGTAAAACCTCTTTTTTTCCTCTTTCTTTTGCTTTTGCAAGTTTTTTTTTCCTTCCTCCTAATCCCAGCACACACTTATTTAAGAGCCTTATCCAATTCTCTAAAATAAACAATAGCTATAAAAATTACTCTAACTTTAGTTTTGTATTCATTATTACAGAGATTATTGCTTTTCAAGTAAGAAAAAATAAAAAAAAAATTTGACTTCCTCCCTGTGGCAGAGCCTATTTTTCAAAATGCTATGAAAACACTAAATACTGACTGTGTCAGTCTCTTTTGCATCTAAAGAAGCTTTGTTAATCGTGTGTGGCCAAAGAGACATGCGGAAAAGTTGGTGGAGAAGCTTCTGGTGGAGACCTTCTTGTCTAACAAGAGCGAGATGGTGAAGAGAATCCTTTTTACAAACTTCTCTCCTGGTTTTCAACATTCTTTTCTTGTGCAAATGTGATGCTTGACACTAACACTCATTATTCACAGGAAGATTTTGTCACTAACCACGCCAGCAAGATGAACTGATGTGAAGAGTCTGGTCCTTGGTGGCACTGGTATATGTCTGAACCAATCATTTAGAATGATACTGGCTGACATGATGGAGACTTCATGAAGGACCAAGCATTTTTCTAAACCCTTTATGCATACTGTCTAATTCCTAACATAACCCTCAAAGGCATGCAAAATTTCTGTATTTTGTATCCAAGGAAGCTAAGAAATAAAAAGGTAGATTGACCGTGTTCGCACATGTGTCAGTGACCCAGCTGGAGTTTAAGCACTGACAGGCTGGCTCCACTGTTGACACGCTCACTGCTAGGTTGTATGTTCTCACCAACCCTGGGGTCACCTGTCTCCAGAACTTGTGATACGTGAGATAATTGTTTCTGAGCAGTTGAAGTCAGTGTCACATAACATTCTATTACTTCTAGGAGAAAAACTTAGTGCATTCTCTCCTCAGCCTGCAACAGATATCCATTGACTTGTAGTCATATTCCTTATGACAGACTGTGTAAATTATGGAAGTAAACTATCTAAAATCCTGTGTAATGACCTATCATCCACTATTCATTCATTTTTTTCTGCTCTTCTTTCTAGTTCTATTATTTTCATCTGCTTTAGTCTTGTGTTTTTCATGCTTGGGTCCTGCTGTCGATCATTTCTGTGAAAGCTTTTCCTTATTTCCTCACCCTTAACCGTGGGCCAACCATCTCTTTGGGAAGGAGGAAAGAGAAAGCTCACTCTCAATCACTAGCTTTCTCCGGGAGCTTCCATTTGTTTGTCTTTGATTTTTTTCTCATGTCTTTCATCTCAAAACAAGAACTTCATTCTGGTTATCCTCTTTCCTATTGTCTGAAACCCTTATCAGTTGTTTTTAGCAGCACATTAGTGAACTACAAAGTCCTTAAGCATAGAGACTATCTTATTTACTTACGTATTTATTATTATTTTGAGGGATTATGTCCCTAGAGATCCCTGCAGAAACCAACACCTGGTAAGAGCTCGACGATGCCCACTAAATGAACGAACAAGTGAATAAACGTGTTAGCAAAACCCCAAGAGATTCTCATGCACTAATTTGAGCAGATGCTACTGAAACCTTAGCTTTTTTCCTTTTTTCCTCCTGATTACGAGAATGGTACAGGACCAGGCAGTGTTTGTTTCTGTCGTATGTGGATTTTCTGTGAGTCAGAACTGACTCAGTGACACCTAAAAACAATCCAGAAAACCCTCATATATTATTCTCTCATGCAGTTTGAATAGATGTGTCCTTTTTGTCCCCAAAAGCAAACCAGAGTTCTCTTTACAAGCAGTATTTATTCTCTGGACCTAAACCCTTTACCTGATTGCATCTTTTACTCAATTGATTTCCTGAGCTTCATCTGTAGCTGATTTTTAGATGTCCTCTGTGCAGCTATAACTCATCTCTGTTCTTAAACGCAAAGTGCCCACAGGCACTGCTTCATTCTCAAGTGAGTGAACAGGGCCTTTAGCCTTGGCCTGCTCGGTGGAATCATCACAAAGTTCTCTGAACGGTATTGGTCCTTTTTATTTCTGACACATTCTCTATAATAAATTCATCTTCTCATCTAATGCTCATATCAAATTCCTTGCATCCTGGATTTTGAATTACAGCAAATATGTCCCTTGGTACAGCCAATAGAATTAATAATCAAGGTCCCCATGATGTGATCTTTTGCTAGGCTTTTGATCTCATCTCTGGTATAATTGTTTCCCACAAATCTTCCCCCCAAATTATTTTCTGCACTGTAGTAGGTATACATAGTTGTTGATCTTATTTTTATCCTTATCCTCTTCTTCTGTAGGGCTACCAATAAAGTCTCTTCTCTTTCCTTTTGCACACCATTGTCTTTTCATTCTTCCTGCTCCCTGTGCATTTGTCTCTCTTGTTGAAATAAATAGGCTTTCCCTTGCTTTTCACCTATTTTCATTAATAGTCATACTAGTATTAACTATATTAGTTATAGTTAATGCTGTTTATTAAGCACCTATTTTTGGCATGGTAAGTCGTGGAACAATGGTGGTTCAGTGGTAGAATTCCTGCCTTCTATGACAGAGACCTGGATTCAGTTCCTGGTCAGGGCACCCTAGTGCAGCCACCACTCATTTGTCAGTAGAGGCTTGAGCATGGCTGTGATGCTGAACAGGTTTTAGAGTAGCTTCTCTACTAAGACTAAAAAGAAAGGCCTGGAGATCTGCTTCTGAAAATCAGCAACTGAAAACCTTAAGGACTACAAGGGTCCAATCACGTTTTGATGCGATCACGAGTCAGGGACTCATGCTTCAGGAGCTAACAACAACAGCGTCATGATGCAGACACTTTCATAGGTTTCCTTGCGTTTGTGTTCGTGATTCTGGATGGTTCTAGTAACCAAATGCACTTTGAAAATAAAACTATGATTGTAAGGAAATGCATCAAATTGTATATAATGATAATGAGTATTAATAATAGTTAATTCCACTGCTTAACACCTTTGATAAGACAGGCACTGTAACATATATGAATGTGTGTATCTCATTTAATGCTCATACACACATACAAGTATTATTTTTCTACAAGATTTAAATAAGAAAACCGAAGTTTGGTGAGATTCAGAAAGTTGACCCAGGTCACACAGACAACGAATGGCAGAAGAGGTATTTGAATATTTGCTTCCAAAGCTGTTTATGCGACTGACCGTTCAGATCTGTCTTTAACTATAGCCTATTCTTAGCACTGCTGCTACCCTAAGACATCGGCAAGTGGAAACGCACACACACAGTACACGCAAACACACCAGGAAGCCGTTCTATGTGTTCTAAATTGTTACTCTGTAGAGATTTGTTCCTGCTGCTACTGATTTTACAGACTTACTAGGTTTTACTTTTTAGTTTTACTTTCTTCTATAATTTTGTTTGAAATATGCTCATATAATAGCTCATTCTCACATAATGTCCCCTTCACTGCCGTATACACACGTTTTGTATATATGTAGTCTATGTTCCCATCTCGTCATTATCTTTACCCACACAATTCTCCCTGATCCTGAGTAACATCTCAGCATCCGTCATGCTCTCACACATGCATAGTCCACTAGTTATTGACAATGTAACTGCTTTTTAGGCCTAGACAAAGCACTGCCTGTGTCAATTGACGAGGACTCACAAGCTTGGTCTTGCACTCTATTTCACCATACTGCATCCCCAGTTTTCTCTTAAGAGCTTGCCCTACTATGTAGGAGTTGCCTCAAGGTATTTTCTCAAACCTCTTTAAAACTGTGCTTCACAAAATAACCACAAATCAACTTGTTGCTAGTCCTATGACCATTTCTGAACTATTACTTTAATTGGCATTTGAGTTTGTTATTCCCTTCTCACTCTTTAATCACTCTTTTGTTTTCTTCTGTGACACTGGGTTCCTTTAGTTCATCTGCTCTGCTCTTTGATTGCTTTTCTTCAGTATCTTTTGGGCACTCCACTTTCTCATCCCATAGATTTGTCCTAGGTCCTCTTCGTATTCTACCAGATATCTTGGGCAGTATCACTGACCAGCATCTCTTCAGTTACTTTTCATATTTTGAGTAGATTAAACATCTACTCTGAGCTCAGATCTGTCTCTTAGGATTCAGACTCACACAGCTGACATACTACAGAGTATTACTTGAATATTTTCTGAGCAACTCATACTTGACATACCCCAAAATGAGCTCGTTTCCCCTGAAAATATATTTCTAACCCCTATGAATGTTTACAATCTTCTGTATACCTTAGCCATTATCTTAAGTTTTATCCTTAATGATTTTCTATTGTTACACCATATATAGTCAATCACTGAGTTACTTAGCATTCATCTCTTGTTTGTCAAGTATATTACTACTTTTCTCTATTCTCAGTACTATCCCTATAACATGTCTATTTCTTACTTATATACCATCTCATAAACTTTTTTTATTTGACTGTAGCATTGTTTTCTTCCAACTAATTTTTCCAGACTTTGCTAAACAGCTAGTGCTGCTATAACAGAAATACCATACATGGATGGTTTTAACAAACAGAAATTCATCTTCTCACACTTCAGAAATCTAGAAGTACAAATTTAGGGTGCTAGCTCCCAGAAAATGCTTTCTCTCTCTGTTGGCTCCTGGGGAAGGTCTTTGTCTCTTTTCCACATCGGTAGGCCCGGCGTTCCTTGGAAGTCTCCATGTGTCTTGGTATCAGTCTTGCCCTGCTTCTGGACCTCTGGTCCAAAGGGATGTGTTCCTCTTTCAAAATTTCTTTTCTGGTCATAGGAGATAGGCCTGTCTGCTTCTGTTTCTGTCCTTTATCTCTTGTAAGACAAAAGGTGATCCATGTCGTATCACAGGGAAACAGCCATTACATTGGATCAGGCCTAGGACCTGAGTAAGGATGTTGCGTTCCCCTTTAATCCTCTTTAACGTAACCTAATCTTGCTTTGTTAACCAGAGATGAGGATTTACAACACTTCACAAAATAGGGGATAATCAGATCAGAAAATCAAGGACAGCCACACAAATACCGCGAATTGTGGCCTAGCCAACTTTACCGCATGTTTTTTTGGGGGGAGGGAGGGCACAATTAAATCTATGACCCAGACTATATCATGAATGTCACAGAAGCAAAACAAAACAATACAACGTTTGTTGTAGAAAAGACTAAATCCTTAACGTGACTTATCAGGACCTCGTTCATTTAGCCACTACTGTTTTTCTAGTCGTTTGTTCCTTCCCCCCTCCTTATCTTCGCTTAACTACACTTCTCAAAGCAGCTATGTTGTGTTGTTTTATTACTTGTTTGTAATTGGTTTTCCTCCTTTTCTTTTCTCTTACAGTTAGCATTCATTCTTTCAATCTCAAGCTAAATGTCCCTTCTCCAGAAGGCCTTTTAGGACCCCATTCACAAACAGAGAGCCCTGATGTGTGCTCCTATGTCCTAGGACTTCTCCAATATTAGCGTTTACCATCTCAAATACTGGTTACCTTTTATATGTCCATAGATTCCATCCATGAGGTCAGATTCATCTACAGCCCCAATTACGACAACATTTTCCGTTCTCTGCCTATCCTGACACATTGAAAGTTGGACAAGGGCAAGAACATCTTCGAATGGAGTTCAGAAAATGTAGTTTCTAACCAAAGTTTTAGGCTATAATAGCATTGCCATCTCTTGTATCTCTTTACCTTTTGTACTTCGAGAGTCAGGTTTGTAAACCCAAGGTTTGCTCCTGAAATTATCAAAAATGAATGTTTCATTCAGCTTCATGGTTGAAGTTTTGACTAAAGTGCTTCAGAGTCACCATAATTACCTCTGGTGTTTATTTTCTTAGCATCTTGACTGCTTCTCACTCACTCACTCAGGGGTGGTGGGACACAGGTATCAGATGTGGACTTTGGGCATCTGCTTCTTTAAGAACTGCAGTATGAAATTCCAGATGGTGAGTCACTTGAGAGGCAGAAGTACAATAACTAAAGTTAACATTTCAATAGTCAATGCAGTCCAGTGAACAAGTCTAATAGAAATAAAACTACAGAGAGGAAAATAGATTTGGCACAAAAGGGTTTGAACAGTACATATTTTCATTAATGGGAGAGGTGAGTATCTGGAATTGTGAACACATTAATGGCCTATATGGAGTCTAACTTCTACATAGGTACCAGCTCTAATTCTATTGCCAAGCCAAGCCAAGTCATAATTATTTCTGAGATGATTTTATTTGAGTGTTATAAATCATTTGAAATGGTTGCTTACTGACATTTGTTAGTGTACACTGCAGAGAGAGGAAAAAATATATATCTGCTTGTGGAACATATATACCTAAATAGAATTTTCAGTATGGAATTGTATCAGAAACAACTTTGAATTTGATAATATTCCAGGTATGTTCTTCAATCCCAACATTTGATATACTGTTCAAACAGAATCTTTTGTACTGTAACTCAGTTCTCCATGATTTGGATGCAGCAGTGACCTGGAGGAAGAGCATGAAGCACATGTCTTGGGATCCCAAAATAACACTAGTAGTTTCTGGATGACATCAGTGTCATTCTTTCATGTTGGTGGCTCTGAGGCTACCACTTAATTTAAATGTTTTCATATGGTTTTTCAACAACAGAGCATCTGCTAAGGTTTCAAAGCCTGATTTTTCTCTAAATAATTTATCTTAATAACCTGGATTCATAGAACTGGAAAGTATGATGAAGCCTTAAAAATTCTGAGTCCTATATAGACAATAAAACAAGACTCAGAGAGAACAAATCATCAAACTTCACATAAGTGTTGTTGGTGGTCTTCTCACCAGGTATGGAATCCGTTTCTTTAATCCCTTGGGAGTAAAATACAACCTCTTATTTTTTGAACAGTTGAGTAAGTTCTAAGTCTTTTTCTCAGTGGAAACTATTTTTGATTTCTTAGAAGTCTTCTTAACTGGTGCCCACTGGCGAAGTATGAGGGAAGGCAAAAACACAATATTATCACAGAGGTGTGATTATCACAGTTGGTTGGATTCTTCGCTCTACTAGGACTATCTGATGTTATGGAAGAGTAATGGTGATAATTTTCCGTTGAGACATTAAACAAGAAGACTTCAAGGTTTATAGTAATAAGGATATTAGTCCAAATCAACTACAAATCTGGGAATCTATCCACCTTTCCGTGCTTTCACCCATACATCTGTCCACACCTCCGTCCATCCATCCATGTTTACATGCATCCATGAATCCATCATCTAACACATCCACCTACCCACCCACCAACCTAGCCATCTTTCCTCCATTTGTCCCTCCCTCCATCCGACCCTCCCTCCCTTCACCTTTCCTCCCTCCACCTCTCCCCTTCCCCTTCCCTCTCTCCCTCTCCTTTTCCCTCCTTCTCCCATCCCCCCTCCTTCCCTCCCTTCCTCCCTTTCTCTATTCTTTCCTTTTGTCTAATGCATTTATGAGCTGACATTTAAGTAGGTGAATTTTAGGAATGTTGAAAGATACCAGTCCACAAATTGAAGTAATTCTAACACAATATATAACAAGAAATCTCTTATATACTTCTTAGTAAAACTGACAGACACAGAGACAAAGAGAAGACGGAAAGGCAGAGGACAGAGAGAGTAAATAAATGCTTTTTTACAAAGTGCAAACAGCAGATGAGTTCATAATAGCGTCAAAGTCACAAAACAGGAGAATGAGGCACTGAGAAGTATAGTAGCACAATCTCCTTATATCCATTGATTCTGGGGTTTAAACAGATGAAGTATGAGTTAAAGCTCATGTATTCAACCTTTCTTTCCACAGCTCATATATACAACCTTTCTTTCTGCCAGAGCCAAGCAAATATGGAACCAACTGCCAGTGAAAGAGAGAATGACTACTATCACACCTGTCTCCAGTCTTTAACAGAACATTTATCCTTTCTCCTCCAGAACTGACTCATCTACCTTCCTGATTTTTGTCTGAGCCATTTTGTTCCATTTTATTTTTGGTCTTTGAGTAGTTTTTTATCCCTCCTTTTCCATTTTTTTTTTTTAATTAATCCCATCGACTTTTTACTGGTCATTTATTTTTCGCTGTTCATCAGAGCTGACCAGTGTTTTTATAGTCAACAACCACATGACAAGGTAGCCTTTGCCATCTCATCTCTGAAAAATAAATGGAGCCCAACTAGTTTCCCTAAAATACTGAATTTTTGTTTGACTTTTGTTTTTATATATGCTTGGGTTTCTACCACATATTCTTTTTCTAGGAACTTAATCTGTTCTTTTACAGAGAAACATAGAAATATGTGCATAGACTTTTTGAAGGTACAGAGCGTTTTTAAGTTCACTGTCTAAACTATTCCTCTTAATGACCCCAAGAAATAAATATTGTGATAATTCCCCTCTTGTAGGTACAAAAAGTGTGCCTTGGCAGAGTGAAACGATTAACTTAGTTCACACAATTATTCAGTTAAAACTGAAACTCTAGTAGCTTTTAATCTCTCCGTGAAACTTCTATTATGCCAGATTTACTTTTTGCAGTTAGTTTTCCCTATTACAGTCACTGTTGGCCACTAGACAATGATCCTAGAGGGTGACTACAAGATTCAGACACGGCTGCAGAGATGCAGAGATGGAACTAGTAAGCTAAGCCAGTTAGGTGCCGAGAGGCATTGCTATTTATGAGTTTTCCGCTTCCTAACTCACAAATACAAGAAGCAAGCTAATTATTAAGATGATACTGCATTGCGCTAAGAACTGAAGTAGGATGATGGGATCATGATACTTAACATTATATAGCACAATTCATCTTCTGAGCTCTTTAGAAACAATAATTAATTAGAGGAGGGTAAGAGACAGTTCAGTTGATAGGGCAACACACACGTTATAAACTCCCTCTCTCACAGTGAAGATTCAGAAGGAAAACTCTCCTTCAGTGTGAGAATCAAACTCAAATGTAACGAAGTCTGTCATATAAAAGAGTGGGGTGGTAAGGAATCAGACAAGGTTTTAGAAAACCGAAACTTTTCTCCTTCTGAGTCTTCAATGTAATCAGAGTTTGAAATCAGGCTGCTGTCATTTGAATTATAAGGGGGTTTCAAATAGGGCCGGAAATGGAAGCTAGCCAAGTGAAAGAAAAGATTAGATAAGGAAATTAAAGTATATGTTGAATTTCACTGCAAGCAGATAGTTCTTAAGGGTACAACAATAATAATTTGATTATTAAAGAAGGAGAAAGTGCAGTTCATCTGCCTTTATGTTACCTGGAGTTTCTCCATTGCATGTTGCTTGACAAATGTCTACAAGAGGCTGAGTAAGGACTAAAGTTGAAAAACAAAATCAATTCTAACCTGCCAAAGCCCGGACTCTGTATTGAGAAGCATTCCTAAGATCAATTTACTGGCCTGTGTCTTCAAGATTAGTGAATGGCACCACCCTCCCATTATCTCATGACTCTTTGTAATGGTAACGTTGAAGTTCCCTTTTTTTTGTTGTCACCTTTCTGCCTCTGGTCTTGAAAACTTGCCTCCTTAGCAACACTCTAAAGGTATCAGAAAGATCTGTGGACACAATCAAATGCATCATGCCTTCCCTCAATGTGCAGAAACTGCAGTAGTGGTGAGACACATAGTGTCTTTGCTCCACACCTGTTACAGAAAAATATGATTTCATTAGTGGGAATACTTGTCTTCTTACTCAAGTCAGACCAGCTGAGTTGTACTCACAACTGCATAGACTATCATCACATCAGGAGGCTCAACTTCTCATTTTGAGCCTTATCTAAGTCAAGCACTTTGTATGTGCTAGCTGACAGTCTTCAATACAACTCCATGATATACACATGTCTTACAGTAATCTCACTGTACAAATGAAGAGACAATAATAATTGAGAGGGGTGAAAGTGATTTTCCCAAAGGTTTCACATCCCATAAATGGTGAAGCTGCAAGTGGAACTCCTGCAAACTCCTGCAGGCTGACTCCTGAAACTGCCTCATGTGGGCAGGAGGACCGGGAATGCCACACCATTAGCTCGTGTTCACAGCCACTCCTTACCCTTTGCATTCTTTTGTAACTTCACTTTTATTATCTGCTTACAGACTTAGGAATCCCTACTGTAAAGTCTCTAAGGGCTTGGATGCTAAATGAGAGGTCAGTAGTTCTAATCTACCAGCTGCCTTGGGACTCCCCTGAGTTAATTCTACTCTGTCTTATGTTGTCATTAAGAGTTGGAGTTAACTCCAAGGAGTTTTTTTTTTAACACAGACTCCATGGTCTACAGGCTAGATTTCTTATATTTTCCTTGATCAGCTATCTTGTCCTTCTCCACTCACTTTATAGACCTACATGATCCTAACTCCCTGAAAAGTGTAGACACTTGGCGTCACTTTCTTTGTGCCCTCTCAAGCTTTACGTTGCAACAGCGCACCAGGAAGAGTATAGAAAAGGGACTAGGATCAAACATGGGCTTTACAGTGTGAAGAAATTGGATTAGAATGCTGACTTGTTCACTTACTACCTATTTGATCAAGTAAATTCACTGCTCAGTTTTTTCATCTGTAAGATGAAGATCACAAACATATCTTATTGAGATAAAGATCACAAACATATCTTATTGAGTTGTTTCGAAAATAGATTTAAAATGTGTTTCACACCTAGTGTGCTTCCTGGTGTAGTTTTTGTGTTCAAAAAAATGGATGCCGTAGGCGCTGGTATTGAACTAGGCATGAGTTTGCTCCCTGGGGGATATTTGACAGTGTCTGAAGATGTTTTAGTTATCATAACCAGGCAACTAGTGACTAGGGGGCCAGGAATACTGCTAACCATTTTATAATGCGCAAGACAAATCAACTTCCCTTGAAAAAGAATCATTGGTGGCAAAACGTGAAATGTGAGTAGTTTCAACACTGAGAAACTATGTTAACTGGAAGAGTCAGAGAAAGGAAAGCTTTCCCACTTTTTTTTTTTCCTTCATGACTGAGAGACCTTGACCCTAAGTATTTTAATGTACCAAAATAGTAAATAAAATGGTGGAATTTTTGAATTTACTGTAATGTTTGGATACATTGGGATACAGCAATGAAGAATAGAACAAGTAGAACCTTGTACATAATTTTTGTAGCTGCCTACATTGTATTTTGTATTAGATGGATGTTTCGGCAAACTTATGCAAATACTCCAAGCCCACAGAATAAGACCTTGCTCTGCAGAAGATTCTAAACACATTAGAGTCATAGGAAACTCAGGTACTCTGTAAAATTTAGAGCTCTAAATTGGGGCTAAAGATTTACATCCCAATAGAAGAGTCTGAGAACTACTGTTGAACTTCGGGGGCTCAGGGCATAGTGTGCAGTATTTGGGAGAAACAATGCAATGCACCGTGGGATATGAGACTTCTGCATGTGTTAAAGTCCTAGCTCTGAAATTTACCGATGCTGATCTCCAGTTCTGCTACTTACATACAGGAAACTAATATTAGTTAGCTCATAACCTAAGTTTAAGACTGTGTTAGATATGTGAATATCCAGAAGGAAGACACATCTTCATTCTGCTAGCTTGTAACTGGATGAGGAGTCACAGATAAATAAGGGCTTATCAAAACAGCATGGGACAACCCGATACTGGTGCTACAGGAGTGCAGAAGAAGGAAATTTGAATTGGAGTAGTGAAGGGATAAATGGTAATGTGTTGGTGAATGCTGAACAAATACCTATTTGGGAAAAGTATATATACGTACTAAGATGTTTGTATATAGTTATACACATACAAACATGTACACAGGTGATGTATGTATAACTTTAACATCTATCTTATAGATATAAAATATATGCAGCACAAATTTCTAATTAATATACACAACATCCATTAACATAAATTTGTGTTTACATCGCCAATTGATTCTCACAGAATCCCACCACTGAGTTTTGCCAACTTGAGTTTAATTAATGAAGCAGTGTAAATTGGTCATGACTAGTTGATGTTGTTATTTAGGTTAATAAATAAGATGAAAGTAAAACAATGAAGCCATGTCAGTAGTTTTTCATCTGTCAGTGGTACGTGTAAATTTGCGGAATTTAGGAATAGAAATACTTGAAGAACACTTTTTCAATTTTGTGTGCTATTTGCACACATCACACACCTTTAAATTTAATTGGCATTATTAAGATTTCTACCACCAGTTTCTTAAGCACTACACAATCAATACAACACACTCCTTGATTTCTCTTATCAATTTTTCTCATCCTAGACAATTTCAAACTTTCAAAATGACATCACCAAATGTGGATTTGGAAAGAAATGTACAATAATGCACTATAATGTGACATTGACACCATACAGATACAACAAATGTCAACGACCTGACGAGCATATCACAGCAGTAACTTCAATTGCATTACAATGAAGTAAACAAGGAAGCTTTTTTTTCGAGTATTTAACAATATGTTGCAAAATACAGCTTTTTTTAAAAAATAAGCAGGGAAACAAAATTCCTAAAAATTTAACAATTGGCTCTGCTAAGTCAGCTTGGATAAACTTCCTCACACCAAAGGGCATGAGGTAAGTCTTTAAGGACATGGAGGTAATTACCAAGCAGTCTCCATAAAGGAAAGGAAGATGAATATTTCTCTCACAGAAAATGGCGTGCTTAAAGAAAGAATGAGAGATGAAAAGGCGCGTGGAACCCGAGAGCATCTGCAAACAAGATAGGTCTGCTACGATCCCTCCCACGACTGAGGGGGCTCAAGGATATAAAGTATGTGAAAGTTCTCAGGCGACAAATATTTGGAGTTGAAGGGTGCCAGTAAAGGAATATTGTTGTTGTTGTTGCTAGGTGCTGTCGAGTCGGTTCCTACTCATAGTGACCCTATGAACAACGGAACGAAACACACTGCCCGGTCTTGCACCATGTCCACAATTGTTTTTATGCTTAAGTCCATTGTTGTGGCCAGTGTGCTGACCCATCTCGTTGAGGGTCTTCCTCCTTTTTGCTGACCCTCCATTCTACCAAGCATGATGTCCTTCACCAGGGACTGATCTTTCTTGACAACATGCCTAAAGTATGTAAGACGCAGTAATGCCATTTTTGCTTTCAAGGATCACTCTTGGTGTACTTCTTCTAGAACAGAATTGCTCATTCTTTTGGTGATCCATCATACATTCGACATTCGACATTCAACATTCAACATCACGATTCAAAGGCATCAATTCTTCTTCTGCCTTCTTTGTTCACAGTCCAGATTTTGCATGCCTATGTGTGTGTTTCTAAAGGAATATTACACAGAGAATATTTAGAGAAAATTGTTATAAATAAATCTGTGTAATACAAGATTCAAACCTATTTTGCTTTTTGAGCAAAAGGACAAGTCAAATTAATCTAGACAATTTATTTTATCATAATCTGAAATATAAGCTATCTTCTTTGTATGGTTGAAAGAAGGTTAGTGAGGACACAATTTATCTCTTTCTGCATTCAATTATAATTCACAAATGATAGAGAGTAAGGAGACCATTTTTACATGGTATAATCATGGAAACCCTGGTGGCCTAACGGTTAAGTGCTTTGGCTGCTAACCAGTCAACAGTTCAAATCTGCCAGGTGCTCCTTGGAAATTCTACTTTGTCCTGAAGGGTTGCCATGAGTCAGAATTGACTCAACAGTGCTTTTTTTTTTTTTTCCAAATAGTGATCAGTGGCCCCAGTATGATGACAAAGGTTATTAGTGTTCTGAGGGAATGACAGAAACTGCAAAATCCAGAAAAAAAAATTACCCTGTAGATAAATTGTGATCCCAGAAAGCAGTGGAAACCAAGGGGTGAGGAAATGGAGGAGAGAGGCAATGTTTTATATCAGCTTTTGATCACTGTGGTGTCATCAAGTGTCAGAAATTTGAGATAACTGAAGATTTTGCAGAAGTTAGAAACACACATATGCGCGAACATACACACGCACTTAAATATTTTAATATTACTTAAATGTCCACAGTGTGCTAAAATTTATACTAAGAAAAATTGATTGTTTGACTTCCCTAGACCTATTACTAGTCTCCCCATGTTCCTTCCAGTATAGATATTAGAAATTTTTCCTGGTTTTTCTTGAACATAGCAGGTAACTGTGTGATCCAGTTCTGGTCCATAATACATGAGCAAATGTTTGTTACGGACAGGGAGAGACATTTGGAAAGAATTTTATTTCCCTGATAAAAAGGGACAGATGTCGTTGGTATGGCTTTTCTTCTTTCTGTCTATCCCCTTTCTCCCTTGAGTATGTACATGATGTCAGACACTGAGTGCAGTCGTGTTGCAACCATGAGATAGTGAATAGAAGAGAAGCACCGAGGCAAACCAACCTGATAATGAGCTGCCAAAAATGCCAGCAGCCTCCTCCCTCTCATCTTCCTACAATGTGAAATAAACAAATCCCCGTAATTTAAGCCACTCTGAATAGGAATTTATGTTCCTTGCAGATAATCCAGATCAACTGAACATTATACCTTCAGCTAGCAATTAGGATTTGAGGTGATGCTACAAGGATGTTTTCGAATTAAACAGATACTGAAGGTTCATGGAATGTGTGGTAACATCTTTGCCATCTTGGTCTTAGCCCAGGTTATCAGCTGCCAAGTACAGGAAAAAAAAAAATCAAATAATCTCCTACCAACAGGAGATTTGTTGGATAAACAAATAATCTCCTATTGAATTTGGGGAAAGAATATTCAACGGGATATTACACGGGTTTGGAACCAAGGAGCTTCTTTGTCTCCCATGGCACTTAGGCATCCATTTGGTTCTCTTTGTATACTTACATTATCCTTTTTCTTTCCTTTTTCCTGTCTCTTTCTACCTCTCCAAACTATGTTCATCTATCTCTATATTCATGTGGCTGAAACAAACAAAAAAGCAAATAAAAGAGGATTGTCTTTGGGTGTTTCAAGTACCCCCATTATGTCAAATCCAAAGGTTGTCACATTAACTTAGAAAATAGATTACTCAGCCTTGCCTGATGCCCACTCTGATGTTATGAGACTTACCTTGTGATGGAAATTGGAAGAACTGTATGCAGAAAACAAACAAGGAAAGGCAAAATGGCATTAGAGACACAATCAATTAAATGCTTAACTTTTTCACTCATATAAAAACAAATGCCATAGACAGAGAGGTGAATCTAGCTATTCATAGTTGATTAGGTAGATAAGATGGATATATTCAACTGTCACATTAAATATATGCATATTATATATTCAGCATAGGTGATAGCAAGTGCTTTGGCATTTTAGGGAAGGAAGCTATTTCATTTAGCTTAATAATGAAGAAAATAGATAAATTGACAAACAGTGAATAGACCAAGACTAATTCTACTATATTGTTGACCATGAAGAAAGATTGTTATCTCGGCAAGTGGAGAGAAAGAAGAGGGTTCTCTATGAGTCTAGAACAGCATCAGTGAAGGCAAGGGACAAAAAGAAAAGAAAACTTTCAGGAATAGTGATTGTGTCATCTTGGCCCAAAGAGAATGTTGTAGCTTGAGTTACGACCTCCCCAAAATGTGTGAAGTAGTTTGGCTGAGTCATGATTCCCAATGTTTGTATGACTGTCCTCTGTTTTGTGATTTTCCTGTGTTGGCTTGGAACTTTAATAGGTCAAGATTGCATTATGTTAAAGAAGATTGTGGTGAGACTATAACACCTTTGCTAAGGTTACCTCCCGGATTCAATGCAAAGGGAGCTTTTCATGGGTACAGCTTACAAGAGAAGAAAGCAAAGAGCTGGGGACCTCATACAATCAAGAAAGAAGTTCCAGGAATAGAGTGTGTATCCTTTGGACCTGGGGTTCGTGCGCTGAGATGTTTCCAGATAAAAAAAGACTGATGCAACACAAGGACCTTTCTCCAGAGTCAAAAGAGGAGAATCTTTTCCCCTGGAGCCGGCACCCTGAATCTGGACTTGTAGCCTACTGGGCTATGAAGGAATAAACTTCTCTTTGCTAAAGCCATCCACTTGTGGTATTTCTTTTACAGCAGCAATGGATAATGAAGACAGGGATTTATGCACAGAAAATGACAAGACGGGTTGGAAAGATAGGCTTGGAAAAGATTATTGGGGCTTTGAATATCAATGTCTTATGTGTTTGTACAAACAGTCTTGTAAGAGTTAAGCCCAGCACTTCTCAGTTGGAATTTTCTGATGTTTCTGAGTTGGCTATCTAAGCTCTCCTCCTGAATTAATACAGGGTTTAGTGTGACCTGGAAGGTCAACTCTTAAGATAATTAGCACCAAAGAGCTGCACTCTTGCCATGTTGCCATTTCAGCCTTCTCACAATCTAGCAATTTTTCATGATAAATTGAATCTAATAACATATTTTTTGCAGCCAAGATACATGCTGGATCATTGTCTTGTCAGTTTGATAAAATGTTTGGTTTTTTTCTTTTTCTTTCTTTTTTTTTTCCTCTCTGGCCCAGACTTCACGATACAGCAGGTGAAAATATACAGTTATGTCAAAACAAACACAAATATAATAATTTCCTGAAACATGGACTTGAAAAAAATCATTAATTCTCTGAGTATGAAAAGCTAGAATTGATCTCTGTGCTTTATAATTTAGAACTCATTTTGTTCGTGTGTTTCAGAGTTTTCAGGGTTCCTTAATGAGAAGCCCTGGTGGTACACTTGTTAAAGCTATCAGCTGCCAACCAAAAGGGCTGTAGTTTGAAACCACCGCTGGATCTTGAGAGAAAGATGGTACAATCTGCTTCCACAGAGATTGAGAACTTGGGAAACACTGTAGGGTCCCTATGAGTTAGAAAAGAGTAGATGACAGTAGATTTGTTTTGGTTTTTACAGCTGAACAGCCATAACTATGAATAAATTTAAATAAGAGACAACTTTTACCTATCCTTGGTAACAAAATCTTATCCAGTTTAAATATGTTGAAGACACACCATTAGTATTCTTAAACTGAATTCTTAACCCTACATAGGTCAAGTCTTTCTCTAAATTAATAAAATCTATTGCCCTTGAGTCACTTGTCACTCAAGGCTACCTTGTGTGTGTCAGAGTAAGTTGTGCTCTATTGAGTTTTCAATTGCTAATTTTTGGGAAGTAGATCACCAGGCCTTTCTTATGAGGCATCTCATGGAAGGCAAACTTCCAACATTTCACCTGGCAGTGAGTTGGTTAACCTTTTCCCCAACCTTATCTCCAAAGAAAGGTTTATATGGTAAATTGATTCTGACACATAATTACATAATCACATCATGAGATGGAGTAGAACTGCCTGATAGGGCTTTCTGGGCTGTAATCATTATAAGAACATATCACTAAAAAATGTTTCTGCCCCTGAGACGTTGGCTGTGTTTGAATCGTCCAACTTGTGGTTAGCAACCAAGCAACACAGGGTTTGGAATCCAATAAGCTGGGTATTACTGGGCTCTGTAATTGAAACTGTGTGACCAGGTGTAGGTTATCCACCTCCCCACACCCTGATTTCTGTATCCCAATGTGTAAAATTCTCAGTCTGGTGAGAATATTAATTGAATCAATTGTATGAAAAGGCCTTAAAACAATGCCTGACACGTAAATATGGTGAAATTGTTTTTCAAAGAGGAACAGGGTGATTTAACAAAGAGATTTTTTGGTTATCTTTTCCCCCTGAAAAAATGGTGTTAGAAAAACTGAAACATCCTAAGCAAAGAAAAAAAAATAAACTTAAACCTCAAACAGAACAAAACCTAGACAGAAACTTGACATCTTTCCCCAGAATTAACTCAAAACATATTACAGACTTCAATGTAAAGTACAATTCTATAGTGTTTCTAGAAGAAAAAGAAAATGGAATAAAAAAAATGATGAGTTTTAAAATACCCAAAACACAACTAATTAAGAAAAAAAATGATAAATCGAACTTTATTAAAAGTAATTTTCTGTTTTATGAAAGATACGCTAAGGGAATCAAAAGAGAAGGCACAGATTGGGAGAAAATATGTATGAGCACATCTCTGTTGAAATAGTTGTTTCCAGAATACACAAAGAACACCTAAAAGCAAGCATGGTAAAATAAACAACCTGATTAAAAGTTGAAAAAAAGAGTTGAACAGACAGTTCACCAATAAAAATATTAAAAAAAACAGTTGAGTATATTAAGAAGTGCTCGCTATCTTTTAACATTAGAGAATTATAAATTAAAATAGCAATAAGATGCTTCTATGTAACTATTATTGCTAGGTGCTTTTGAGTTGATTCTGATCCATAACCACACCATGAGACAGAGTAGAACTGCCTGATAGGGTTTCTTAGGCTGTAATTTTTATGGGAGTAGATCAACACACATCTCTCCCTCTGAGTTACTGGGTGTGTTCAAACCACCAACCTCTTGGTTAGCAGCTGAACATTAAACTATTTCATCACTGGGTACTTACTCATATACAATACCAATTTCTAATGAGATCACAGAGCAACAAGGATTCTTATTGTCAGTGAGAATACAGGATGACAGAGATACCACCTCTGAGTGGATGCACGACACTAAGTATTTGTCAAAAGCCTTTGGAATTTATGGCTCAAAGATCAAACACTAATGTACACCAATTTAAAAAAAAAAGCAAAAAATCATTTAGGAGGTGAAAGTGTTCCAGGACAGAATGCGGAGTGTAACAAAAATGTAACTGAGTTACAAATGTATGAAACAATCACTGAACGTGGCAAGTAAAAATGGTACAGACCTAAGTAACTCAGTGGAGATTACAAAACTAAAACAAATAAAACTAAAAAGAAGCTGTAAGCTATGTACTCAAACTGATAACTACCTGTCCCATTGTAGCAGAGATGAACAATTCAAAAACCACTACAGAGTTATATGGGAATTGAATGACTAAGCCAATGCATGGCAGATGATGGGAACTAGGCTTCTTATTGTTGGTGTAGGAGCTTACAGATCAGCAAGCAACAGGAAACTAGAATGACTGGTTTGGTAGTAAATTAGAGCTGGACACGTCAGTATAAACTCATGTTTCAGTTGCTATATATACAAATCATTTATATATGTTGACACACATGTACACATGTTGGTATCTCATTTTGCTGTTAGCTGAAGGGCCTAGAAGCAATGCCACTTCAGTAGCAATGAACACACTCAGCATCTAGATTCTGGTTTTTAATACCGTTCTCTGATAAAAGGAACCAGGGATCCATGAGAAATGACAGATTCTAGGAATGCAGAAAGAAAAGAAAGAAAAAGATAGTAAAAAAAAAAAAAAAAAAAAAAAACAGTGATGGTGATGGCATGTATAAGAGACACAGGAGTCAACTCCCAATGAGCAAAGACGATGGAACAAATTGAGTGTTGATATGACTACCTTCATTTTGTTTCATAGCCAAAAGTATGAAAACAGATAAGTATAAGTAAATGATTGATTTAGTAAATAAATGAAGATGAAAAGACAAGTGTCTTGCCCTGAAGAATTCTAAACAATTGATGTAGGTGTTCTTCCCTAAAGAAGCTGAAATTTAGCTCTCCTCTCAAATTTGGGGTATGCCTATATACTTCCTTCCAAGGAAACCAGGATCTTATTAACAGGGGTGGAACTTGGAGAGGGGAGAAGAGTTAATTTAATAGTAGAAAATCTGAGAAATACTACTTCAGCCAACTAATCAGGGTTCATATCAATAGTGATAAGTCTTGCTGATGATATATGTACCCTTGATGTAATGTGATGAAAATGGCACTTTTCATCTGTAGTCTTCCTCCTCAAAACCCGTAACACTAGTGTAATCATCAGAAAGATGTCAGACAAATTCAAATTGAAGACTATTTTACAAAACATCTGACCAATCCTCCTTTAAACTGGTTGACATGGTCACCAAAAAAGTCTAAGAAAATCTTATAATCAAAAAAAGCCTAAGGAAACATGATGACTGATGCACTGTGTAAAAAAAACCCTGAGAAAATTTGAAATCTAGTGTACAGCCGTTAGCTCATAAATTATACCAATACTGATTTGTCAGTTGTAACAAATGTGTCACACTAATATGATATGAACAATAAAACTCAAGGCCCAGTGAATAAGGAAAAATCTCTCTATTATCTTCAAATTTGTTTGTAAAACTGTTCTAAAATAAAAAGATTATAAAGACAACAGCAACAATGTACTCATTTGATTATCCTGAAATTGATTATGTATTGTGTCTCAAAGTTTTCTCCACCATTGACCTCTAGATACTGGAAATTTCTTTGTTGTACCCTTTAGTGAAGTACTTTCTGTCTCCCAAAATATCTTCATAGACATTTTCAGTTAAGACTCTCATCATCTTCATTGGTATCATCCCAAAGGCTAATCGCAAACTAAACAGAGCAGGTTAGGGGGAATTGGAGGCAAAAGTTTATACAGGCAGCATCATGAGATAGGTGAGGAATGAAACAGAAACTAAACCTACCCCTGTCTTGAAACTTCTCAGATGAGGACCACACAGGTCAAAGTCATTCAAGGCACTTTGAAGATATGATACAAAACAAACGACAAAGGTAAATGCAAAACAGCTGATGATTAAATTGGATCACTCATTTTACTGACGTGGAAAGAATAAGGAAGTGTAGATTTGCAAAGAGCCAAATTTAACCACAAAGTCATTTGGCCAAGGGCAAATTAGACTTGATGGTAATTGATTAAGCTTTTCAAAGGGGCCAGTTTCTTAGACCACAGCCCATGAATTTTTAGTCATTACTTTAGTCAAATGTAAGTCACGGGATAATTTTAAATATCAGCAAAAGAATAAAAAGCATTAAAAAGAAAGCTAATCAAATTTTCATGTTCCTCATTTTGGGGGAGTTTAATGAAATTTTTTTAAGAGACAGTCTACAGAAACAATTAAGACACCTGAAAAGTGTGCTGTGTATCTATACCAATTATAGCACTCATCACACTCCCCACTGAATGTATAACTATAATTTTATTAAAAAATTTTCTTTCCTTTTTCTCTGAGGGTTGGACACTTCAGAAAGAATAAGAAACTAATCTCAGATATTGGTGTCATAAGATTTAGGGCAAGCTTCAGCCTTTTTGATCATAGAGATTAAATATGTTGTTGAGAACCGCTACCAGCAGGGTGGAGTGGAGTTTTACTCTTACCTGTCTGATTAATTTTCTTTGTGACAGTGATCAAGTCATTTAACCTGAAACTAAGTTCTTTGTTTGGACTTGGAGATAACAATCCATGTCAAAAATCTACTCATCAGCAGAAGATGATGAATGTAAGTAACTATTTAGATAAGTATAAAATGTTATTTAAGTGGTAATGAGTAGAAATTAGGTTACAATAATCATTAGCAATCCACACACAAGCACACACAAAGGATAAATCGTATCTGACTTTCCGTAGAAAACTCCAGTTGCCTCATTTAGTTCAGGAGAAAGTAAGAATAACTGGGCATTCACTATGTCCCCAAATGAAAAATGTCCTACACATATAACTTGTAACAAGAATGAAACAAATCACCCATTATGTAAGGCAAAGGAGACATCTATGCTTATTCATGTTACCACTCTGTCTTCGGAATATAATGTTCTTTACTGTTTTCCTTATCAAATTTCTGTTGCTTCTTCATAACCCACTTCACTTCCAACTTTCATTTATTTATTTGCTTTTAATCTATATAGGTCTTGTTGATTGATGCAGTTTTACTGCTCTACGTGTGTCTGAAATTCTCTGTTCTATATCCTGTTATTTATCACATAATTTACTAATTTGAATAGCCTAGTTTTCATTCTTTTTACTCCATCTACACTAAAAACATCTGGCAGTCTCACTCCTCAATGACTTTGTACTGTCCCCTGGCTGCACTCCTTCACCTTGCCCATTTCAGAAATTCCTATTTCTTCTTCAAGTCTTGGTGCAAGGCTTCTTTATTAAAACTTCTCTGACAGTTTTAAGCCAAATGAATTATTTCATCCTTCTGCATTTAGTAAAGGTCCCCAATTATATGTTCCTTTCTCTCAAAATCGAGCCTTGGGAGGTAGAACCAAGATACCTGACTAGACACATGTCTCCTCAATTCCTTCTTAAATCTAAAGCTTGAATTGATAATTAAATAGAATACTCTGGACACCCAAGGAATGCTAGGATACACCATAGGGTTGCCAGATTGGACTACACGCCACTAAACAGGAAACTACCTCTGTCTAATGAGGCAAAGCACACTGAACCCTGCTCCTGCTGACTCAATGCTTGAGCAGACGGCAGGTACTCACACATTTTTCCTGTTTTTTTTTTTTTGTTGTTGTTGTTATCCAGGAGGTGACAGATGGCATGAGCAAGCAAGTATGCAAAACTACAGTTCTAAAGTAAGCAGTGTACAGTGCATCTGAGAGATGGAGCATGGAATAACCATATTTTGAGAGCCCGGCTCCTGACTGAGGATACCACAGACTCCCCTACCCTCTCTTTTCTGAGCTCTGCCACAAACTCTGCTGTTTCAAGGCAGAAAGGGCAAGTGAGCCAGGATGGCATCATGGTTGGCTGGGAGGAAGATTCACCTAACTAGAGGCCTCAGCAGTGGTTAATTCCCCAGCTGAGAAGCAGTGCCACTGTGGAAAGTACTTTTCCAACAAAAAGGATGCATTTAGCACAGTGTTACCTTATTGGCAGAGCCTGGCTGAAGATGATAGCAAAACTATAACACATCCCTACTTTGAACTGTGCCATAGCACCTGGGAACAGCTGAAGAGGTGCTTCCACAGTCACCTGGAAGGCAGGGCCTGCCTCACCTGACAGCCTACCTGATGTTGGCAGCTGTCGGATAAATTTTTAAAATGAGACTGCCTGAAGAAGTAGTTGCTGAGTGGTCCAGCAGCATCTCTTCCACCCCTTACTGACCTAAAATATAGTGCCAGAGGTTGGCCACTCAGTGACTCCAAGAGTAGGGCACCATCTTTGCCATATAGAAGGCAGAATCTTCCACCCAGAGAGCCCACTGGGGCCAGTCACTAGAGTACACAGAGGTGGCTGATAACCAACTCCCTTCTCAGAACTATGCCTCAGCTCATGGTGAGGTAACATCAGAAAGACTAAATAGACACTAGATGGCCCGAAGTCAACAACCCATTGCTAGCCATTTAAAGAAACAGTCTACCATGGCTCCAGAAAACTTCCAAAAAAAGAATCAAAAAACTTCCCAGATGAAGAAGGCTTTCTGAAACTACTGAAGATCGTGTACAAAAGAATTATATATAGAACCCTCCTAGCAATTAAACAAACTGCATCAGAACACAATGAGAACTTAAGAAAGCTATATGAACCAATGGAACATCGATGATCTGAAATCCAACAGATCAATAACAAAATTACACAGTTAGATAATTCAATCCAAAGCCAAAAGAGCAGAATTGAGGATATGCAAGTCACATTTTGTGATGTTGAAGATAGAGCAGCTGACACCAGCATTAAGGAAGAGAAATCAGAGAAAAGAAACAAGAAAAATTAAGAGGAGTAAGAAATATGTGGGAGTCTATTAAAAGGAATAATCTGTGATTAATCACAGTCCCTGAACAGAAAGGAATAGGTGAAAACACAGAGAGTATTGTTGTTGAGTTGTTGACAGAAGACTTCACTGAAATTGTGAAAGAATATAATATAGATATCCAAGATGTGTATTGAACACTACAAAAAAGAGATCCTAAAAGAAAGACACCAAGACATATAATAATCAAGCTTAACAACAACAAAAGAACAGAAACAGAAACTCTTAAAGGCAGTGAGACTCAAAGCAAAGCTAACATTCAGAGGGAAGCCCTATAGGCTTTCATCACACTTCTCAACAGAAACAATGCTGGCATGGAGGCAGTGGGATGGAACATTCAAAGCCTTGAAGGAGAAAAACTTCCAACCAGGAATTATATAGTCTGCAAAACTCTCTCTCAAATATGAAGATACAATTAAGAGATTCGTAGACAAACAGAAGCTTAGAGACTTTGTAAAAACAAAACCAAAAGTACCAGAAGTACTGATGGAAGCTCTTTGCTTAGAAAAACAAAACCGTTAAGTGTATATTTCAGGAGGTAATGCAGGAAACAGCATCCAGGAACCTATTCGGTTAGGAAAGTCACAAAACTCAATCAAAGCTACAACATCAGAAGAACAGAATCAGTAATCACATCACAAAGATTATGAAACTGTCACACTAAAAAGAGTGTGACAGTAGATATAGTTCTTTCGGAAGGAGAGGAAGTTAAACAGATACGCAGAAGTTAAAATTAGGTTTAAACTTAGGATATTAAGAAGATCCTAGGGGTAACTGCAAAGCACAATGAGAATGCAATGTATCAAAACAAGAGACATAGTACAGGAGTCTCAGCAAACACAAAATTAGTATTGAAAAGAATGAAAAGTCAAGCCATAAAGAAGAATGACCAACAACAGAATATTAAGAACAACATAGAAAACACCAACACAAAAATAAATACATCAAATAATGGCACTAAACACATACCTATCAATAATTATACTAAATTTAAATAGATCCAATACTCCAATAAAGAGACAATGAGTGATATCCTGGATAAAAAAGGCAAGACCCAACTATATGTTGCTTACAAGAAACACATTTTAGACTTAAAGATATGAACAAATTGAAAATTATAGGATGGGATAACATATACCAAGCTAATAATATACAAAGAAGAGCCAACAAGGCAATACTAATCTCAGCTTAAAATAGATTTCAATGTAAAAATCCATGATTGTGCACAAGGATGACCACTATTTATTGCTGAAAGGTTCAATACACAATATTAAATATTTATGCACCCAATACAAGAGCATCCATATATATGCATCAAACACTGACTACATTGAAAAATGAGATAGATGACTCCACAATAATAGCTGAAGACTTCAACACTATACTCTCAGTAATGGACAGATCATCCAGGAAAATGTTCAGGAAAGACACAGATCTTACTGTGACAATTAACCAGCTAGATCTCATTGACATATATAGAACTTTTTAACTGATCAACTGACAAATACACCTTCTCCTCCAAAGTGTATGGAAAATTTTCTAGAACAGACCATGTGTTAGGACATAAAGCAAATCTCAATGAAATCCAAACCACTGAATTATTGCTAAGCATCTACTAAGATCATAAAGCTATAAAAGTTCACATCAACAGAAAAAAAAAAGGAAAGAAAAAGATAGAAATTGGAACTCATGGAAACTGAACAACACTGCTCAAAAATCCATGGGCTATAGAAGACATCAAGGATGAAATAAAGAAATTCATAGAATCAAACGAGCATGAAAACACAGCCTATCAGAACTTATGGGATACAGCCAAAGCAGTACTCAGAGGTCAATTTATCTCTATAAATGCACACATCCAGAAGGAAGAAAGGACCTAAACTGAAAAAGTAACCCTACAGCTTGAACATGTAGAAAAAGAAGAAAAAGGGATCCATCAGTCACCAGATGAAAACAGTTAAGATTAGAGGAGCACTAAATTAGTTAAAAAATAGAAGAACAATTAAAAAAATTAACAAAACCAAAAGCTGTTTTTTTGAAAAGATCAACAAAATTGATAAATCTTTTGCTAAACTTACAAAAGGAAAACAGGAGAGGAAACAAATAACCTGAATAAGAAATGAGATGGGAGATGTAACAACAGACCCTACTGAAATCAATAGTATCATAATGGAACACTACAAAAGACTGTACTCTAACAGATTTGAAAACACAG
Source organism: Heterohyrax brucei (assembly GCA_028571685.1). NCBI lineage: Eukaryota > Metazoa > Chordata > Mammalia > Hyracoidea > Procaviidae > Heterohyrax > Heterohyrax brucei. The sequence continues at coordinate 48,991,768 of CM053152.1, forward strand.
ACAAAATGGACAAAAATCTAGACTCATATCACCTACCAGAATTATCACAAGGAGAAATACAACAACTTAATAAACTTATCACAAAGGAAGAGATTGAAAAAGATCATCAAAAACTACCAACTGAAAAAGTCTTGGCCCAGATGGCTTCATCAGAGAATTCGACCAAGCTTTTAGACAAGAGTTAACTCCCAAATCGCTGAGACTGTTTCACAGCATAGAAAGGGATGGAATACTCCCAAATTCATTCTATGAAGCCAGCATAACCCTAATATCAAAGCCAGGGAAAGATCCCACAAAAAAAGGAAGATTATAGACGAATCTCAGAAACAATTAACATGATCAACCACATAAATAACACAAAAGATAAGAATCACCTGATTTTGTCAATTGATGCAGAAAAGGCATTTAAAAAAGTCCAACACTGATTTATGCTGAAAACTCTCAGCGAAATCGGAATAGATGGCAAATTTCTCAATGCAATAAGGGCCATCCATGCAAAGCCAACCACCTGCATCATCCTGAATAGAGAGAGACTGAAAGAATTTCCCTTGAGAATGGGAACTAAACAAGGATGCCTACTCTCACCACCTCTATTCAACATTTCACTAGAAGTTCTGGAAAGAGCAATTAGACAAGACCAGGAAATAAAGGGCATCCATATTAGCAAAGCAGAAGTAAAATTTCCCTATTTGTAGATGATATGACTGTATATGCAGAAAATCCCAAAGAATCTATATGGAAACTACTCAAACTGATAGAAGAGTTCAACAAAGTCTCAGGATACAAGATAAACACAAGTAAATCAGTAGGATTCCTTTATACCAATGAAGAGACTATCAAAGAAGAAATTACCAATTCAATATCATTTACTACAATCCCCAAGAAGGTAAAATACCTAGGAATAAACGTAACTACAGAAATAAGAGACCTATATAAAGAGAACTGCAAGACCTTACTACAAGAAACCAAGGAAAACTTAGATAAATGGAGAAACCTGCCCTGCTCATGGATAGGAAGACTTAACACTATGAAAAGGTCTATTTCACCCAAGGCTATCTACATATACAATGCAATCCCAATACAAATTCCAGTGACATTTTTAATGAAATAGGAAACAAATCACCAACTCTATTTGGAAAAGGAAGAAACCCCAGATAAGTAAAACACTACTGAAGAGCAGGAACACAGGGGAAGGTCTTACACTACCTGAACCTAGAACTTATTACACTGCCAAAATAGCCTGGGACTGGTACAAAAAGACACATATAGACCAATGGAACAGAGTTGAGACCCCAGAGATGTCATCATCCTCTTATGAACAGTCAATATTTGACAAAGGCCTTAAGATGGTAAATTGCGGTAAAAACAGTCTCTTTAACAAACAGTGCTGGCAAAATTGGATATCCATCTGAAAAAAACTGAAACAAGACCCATATCTCACACTTTACATAAAAAGTAATTCAAATTAGATAAAATACCTAAAGATCAAACCTAAAATGATAAAGATCATGCAAGAAAAAATAATGTCAACAATGGAAGTTTTAATAGACAGCTTAGACAGACTTCAAAATCTGACAAACAAAACACAATCAACAGAAGAGAAAATAGGTAAATGGAAACTATGAAGAATCAAACACTTTTGTTCAACAAAGACTATCAAAAGAATTAAAAGGCCACCTACACCATGGGAAAAAGTATTTGATAACTACTCATTGGACCAAAATCTTTCTGCATAATCAACAAGATACTGCAAAATACCAGCAAGAAAAAGGTAAATAAATCAATTAAGTGATGGACAAAGGAGATGAACAGTCACTCCACAAAAGAGGACATCCTAGCAGCCAAAAGACACATGAAGAAATGCTCAAGATCCTTACCTATCAGAGAAAGCCAAATCAAAACTACAATGAGATACTGTTTCACCCCAACAAGGTTGGCTATGATCCAAAAGGCATGAAACAACAAATGCTGAAGAGGCAGTGGAGAGACTGGAGCACTCTTATGCTGCTGGTAGGATTGCAAAATGGTACAGCCTCTTTGGAAAACAATCTGGTGCTTCCTTAAAAATCTGCAAATAGATATACCATTTGATCCAGTAATCCTACTGCTCAGGATATATCCTACAGGACCAGGGCAGTCACATCAATAGATACATGTACATGAATGTTTATTGAAGCACAGTCTACAATAGCAAAAAGACGGAATCAAACCAGACACCCAGATGAACGGATAAACAAACTATGGTATATATACTCAGTGGAACACTATGCAATGAGAAAGAACAATGATGATTTTAGAAAGCATCTCATTACCTTATTCCAACTGGAAGACATTATGTTGAGTGAAATCAGCCAGCAGCACAAGCACAAATATTGTACGAGACCCTTACTATGAGGACTTAAAAAAAGACTCATGTACAGAAGGAAAGACTCTTTGAAGGCTGCGAGAGAGGGGAGAGAAGGAGAGGGCTGGTCATAGATTAGATAGTTGATAGAAATTTGTTTGGGTGAAGGCAGTGACAGTACATGGTAGAAAGAAAATCAACTGAACTGGACTTCATCATAAACTGAAAAGTCTTCTAGTCTTAACTCAATATTGCAAGGATAGAGGATCAGGGCCTAAGGTCTGGGACCATGCTCTAAAGGGACATCGAGGCCAGTTGCCATAACTAACCTATTACTGAGAGTCTTCCACACCCCATATTGGTGAGTGGCATCCGGGGTCTTAAAAGCTAGCAAGCTGTCGTGTGAGGTACACCAAATGGTCTCAATGCATCCGGAACAGACAATCACCAAGAACAACAAAAACACAAGGGAAAATGAGCTCAGGAGATAGAAGGACCCAAGTGAATGTGTGACTGTATCAACATGTGATCAGAAGAACCAGATGTTGCACAGCTACCACCAAAAACAGATATTATGTGGCACACAATGTTGCTTCACAGTGCAATACAGTATAAAGAGGAGTGCACCTCAAGAACTCCACTAAAAAACCACAGTTGATGGTCTGGCAGCCTGGGGGTTCCCCTCAGAGCATGGTCAGAACAGAATACTGAGGTCAACTCTTCAGACAGGAATGGACTGGACTTGGGGACACAGTGTGATGATATGGTGTGCATACTTTATGGTTCTATGCATCTATAATATGTTGTCCTACTGGCCTCTTACTAGAAGGCAGAGGAGAGAATGGAGAGGAGGGGACAGGAGACTGTTAAGAGGATATGACATATAAAGAATGAAAAAGAGGAGTGTGCTGTCACTGGACAAGGAGAGCAGAAGGAGCTGCAAATAGGCAGGCATGCAAATTTAATTTAGATTGTATATTTTCATTTAATCATAACAAAAAAGTGAGCATTTTAATCTTTCATCTCTTATGAGGTCCTTCCATAAACTTCTGCCACAGCCACATGATCAGTAAGTGTATTTAACTGCTTTATTGACATATACTTGGCATATAATAAGCATAATATATTTGAAGTGTACACTTTGAAAAGTCTTTGCGTATGTATATACGTACAAAACCATCACACCATCAAGATTGTAGTCATATTTGATATTTGTTAAATGAAAACCCACTTGCTCTTAAAAGTGTGTATCATTTCTTCTTAGCTTAAAATCAAATAAAATCCCATAAAATCAAGTTCAGAGATGAATGTGTTGATTATGTACCACCGTGTGCACCACCATGAAGGTCACTACAAAGACCAGATGTGCAAAGATGAATAAACTCCCACTAACATGAAGAAACTTTCTCTGTGTTCCTGATTCTGAAATAAAATTTTATATTTACCAAATGTTATCCTTGGCCAGTCAAATTCTGCCCATGTGTGTTGTTTAGACCAGGTTGTTCTCTGAAGTATCTTATAGAATAAAATACTGGATGTCCCAGAAACCCAGGAGAGCAAAGATGAAGTAGACCAAGGGATTAAAGGAGAACAATCAAGCAGCAGAAATAAAACCATGAATAGAAGGAAGCTTACGGCTGAATAGAGATGAAGACATACATGATGGATGGACAAATAATAGACAAAATAGGCTGTTATCCAGGGAAACTAAAATAATGGAATAAAAAAAGATGCACAGAGTGAAACTCATGGAGAAGCTCGTAAAATAAATGATAAAGAAATAAGACATTAAATATATCTATCTTTCCATAATCCCCTGGATCAAGCACTGGTGAGAAAAGATTGCATATGGTTTCATAACAGCATCTTGATAGTTTGAATACTCAACATATATACCTAAGCTCGATGTGTAATGGTGCCTGAATAGAAGGTATCTAGCCCCTCAACTTAAAATTCGTTTGCAACCCAGAACACATATAGAACTTTTAACACTGTTTCCTTAGAACTGGTTACTGTTCTCCCATTGTCTTTATTGACCCAAGCTTAGACTATATTAATTCCATTCTCAAATTTCCATGGCATAATGTTTCCTTCATCCTGAGTAAATTCCTCACTACTTGTTTGTTTTCAGGATCCTGGCTATTATTCAAAGCATAACTTAGGACTAAAACTCTCTAACTGCCCTTTTCCCTCCTGAAGGAAGCTTCTGTTTACCCACTGCACTGAACATTTGTGGTACACATTTTGTCACTGGTTGTAGCCAGTGTGATTCGTCCAAATCACGTTGCAATGGTTTCCAAATCAATTCATCTATAATTGTCTAAGTGTATGATATGATTTGTGAGCTGCTAAATGGATGTAGTGCTGGAGGTGCCCACTTGTCTATTCCAAGAATTTACAAGACAGCTCCCTGGCCAATGAATTGGAAGAGATCCATATTTGTGCTCATTCCAAAGAAAGGTGATCCAACAGAACTGAGAACTTACTAAACAATATCATTAATATCACACAAAACTAAAATTCTTCTGAAGATCATTAAAAAGCAGTTTAAGCAGCACGTCAACCAGGAACTTCCAGAAACTCAAGCCAAATTCAGAAGAGGACATGGAATTATAAATATCATTGCTGATGTCAGATGGATCTTGGCTGAAAGTAGAATACGAGAAAGATGTTTATTTACTTTTCTTTGATTATGCAAAGGTTCTTAATTTTGTGAATCATAACAAATTATGGATGCCAAGCCAAGTGCCATCGAGTCGGATCCTACTCTAATAACATTACAAAAAATGGGAATTCCAGAATACTTAATTATGACTATGATGAAACTATACATAGAACAAGCAGCAGTAGTTTAAACAGAACAAGGATATACTACTTGGTTTAAAATTAGGAAAGGTGTGCATCAAATTTGTACCCTTTCACTTATTTAATCTGCATGCTAAGCAAATAATCTAAGATGGAATATGAAGAAGATTATGGAGTCATAACTGGAGGACAACTCATTAGCAATCTTCAGGGTGCAGATTATACAACCTTACTTACAGAAAGTGGACAGGACTTGAGGCACTTTCTGATGGAGATCCAAGACTACAACCTTCAGTATGGACTGCACCTTAACGTAAATAGAACAAAAATCATGAAAACTGGATCCATAAGCAGTATCATGGTAAACGGAGAAAAGGCAGAAATGTCAAGGATTTCATTTTACTGGGATCAGTGATCAGTGACTATGGAAGTAGCTGTCAAGAAACCAAATGCTGCATTACGTTGAAATATCTGTTGCAAAAGACTTCTTTAGAGTGTTAAGAAACAAAGCTGTCATTTTGAGGAGTAAAGTGCACCTGACCCAAGCCATGATACTTCCAGGTGCCTCATATGGATGAGGAAGTGGGGCACTGAATAACAAAGACTAAAGAAGAACTGATGTCTTTGAACTATGATGTTGGCAAATAATACCGTATATATCATAAATTGCTAGAACACACAAGGTTACCTGGAAGAAGTACAGAACGCACTTTGGAAGTGATGACAGAGAAACTCTGACTTACATACTTTTGATATGTTATCACTGGAGAAGGACATCGTGTTGGTAACATAGAAGGTCAGCAGAAAAATGAAGATCCTCAATGACAAGCTTGACATAGTGGCTACACTCAAGGGCTCAAGCGTAGCAAAGACCGTGAGGATAGCACAGGACCAGACAGTGTTTTACTCTGTGGTACACGGATTATCGTTAGTCAGAACTGACTTGACAGTACCTAAAAAAAAAAGAAATGAAAGAAAACCACTAAACCGTAGGAGAAACATCACAGCAGTGTCTTCTGTAACAGTAAATATGGAGTCTTAACAGAATCCACCTTGATTATGACAATGAAATTAGACTTTGACATTTTTTTCTTGCATGTAGGGTGATAGTTTGTTGATGGGCTTCAGGCTTTGTTACAGCTTCCAAACAAGAACTTTTCTCTGTTCAGAGAGAGACGAACTGGGGAAAGAAGTGAGCAAGGAATGCGTGTTAAAGCAAGGTGGATGAACCATGAGTGAAAACAGGAAGATTTAGGACACCTGTAGAAAGACAAGTCAGCACTATATAGAGACGAATTAATACTTTGGGATTAAACTGTCTGTGAAGGATAGAAGCATGGCAGACTAAAAATAGGCACGGTGTAATTCAGAAGCTAATCAGGCTCTGTCACAGATAAAATTAATAAGTTAAAAAGTTTTCACAAGACATTAGCCGTCTGAACAGCCCAGAAGTCCTAGGGAGGGAGAAGAGCATATTACAGCTATGGCATTAACATCGCTGTTATTAGGTTGGTGATGATTCACAGGATGTGGTCCCAGAAGGGGCAAGGTGAGCATTCATAGGACAGCACTATGTCAGGAGCTGATGGTCTCAAATTGGATAGCAAAGGTGAACTGTCTGTCAGGAGGGACAGAAGGAGGCCCAAGGACACAAAAACGGAGTTGGACCAACCTGTCCAGAAATAACAGTTTCACCAGGAGAAAAAATAGAAGTTATAAAAAATTGAAGTGAGACAAAGACTTCTGACAAAGAGCCATACATGTTAGCCATTGTTTCCCATTCATTTCAAATTTTATGACTCTTGGACCAACATTTCTTTGGGGACAACTTCATTCAGATTTGGTGATAAAAAGTAAATTGAACCTATGAAGCAGAAAACCAAAGAACCTCATAACTGCTTCACTCAGGTAATTATTGGAATGTTTTATATGGTTTGTTACTGCAGAAAATTGATTAAAAGCTCCTTGCATTTAGAGTCTATAGCTAGGTGCTCTAGGAAATGAACAGGAAACTTCAAGGCTGTCTTATAATGCAGTGGAAGAAGCAACACAAATACAGAACCCAAAGAAAAATGAATACATAACTTGTGATAGCTATGTAGAATTATGAAAATACAGCTTTTTGAAAGGTACGCAGTGTTATATATACATCTCTGGTTGTACAGTGGTTAAGAGTTACAGCGGCTAACCAGTTTGATACTACCAGCTGTTCCTTGGGAACCTATCGTGACAGTTCTACTCAGTCCTAAAGGGTCATTATGTGTCAAAATCAATTACATGGCAATGGACTATTGATAAATATATATTTTTAAACATGCAAAGTGAGATGAATTGTTTATTGTGTAAAATTTGCCACCGATGAAGACTTTAAAGTGTAAAGGGAAGGAAATGTGATCTGGTGAGAAGAAAATACAGGCATGTATTCTTTGTGGTTTAAAAAGCGGAAAAAAAAATACTTAAAGTTCAGAGGAATTATGCTGGTGGCTGAAACTATGTTTTAATTTCACCGAATATTTTTGTACTTTGTGAAGTTGGATATACACTCCTTATACCAGAAAGTTTTTGAATACAAGTTACAGAAACCTGTATAAAATTAGTATGCTACATTTTGTTGACTAGACAAAGATATTCTACTGCATGAATAATAACACATTATTGATAAAATTGAGAAGAAAGTTATTCAGAACACTCAATTGTACTCATGAAGAACCTGTACACAGATTAAGAAGTCATTTAAACAGAGAAAGGGTATACTGTGTGGTTTAAAGTTAGCAAGGGCGTGTATCAGAGTTGTATCCTTTCACCACACTTATTCAATCAGTCCGCTGAACAGTAACCTGAGAAGCTGTGCTATATAAAGAAGCTGGCACCAGGACTGGTAGAAGCCTCACTAATAACCTACAATGTGCAAATGATATAACCTCGCTTTCCTAAAGTGAAAAAGACTTGAAGCACTTACTGATGAGGATTGAGGACCATATTCTTTAGTACAGAACGTGGCTTAACATAAAACAAAAATCCTCACAACTGTACCAACAAGCAAATCATGATAAATAGGGAGAATATTGAGGGTGTCAAGGATTTCATTTTAGTTGCATTCAGTCAACAGCCACAAAAGCAGCAATCAAGAAATCAAAAGACACTGCACTGGATAAATCACCTGTAAGAGACATCTTTAAAGTGACGAAAAGCAAAGATGACATCTTCAGGACTAAGGTGCCCCTGACCCAAGCCATGGTGTTTTCAGTCACTTTATTATGCATGTGAAAGCTGGACAAAGAATAAGGACTACAGAAGAACTGAGCCTTTGTATTGCGATACTAGCAAATAATGTTGAATATATACCATGGACAGCTAGAAGAAGGAACAAATTTGTTTTGGAAGAAGTATATCTTGAATGCTCCCTATAAGCAAGTACGATAAGACTACATCTCACAAAGTTTGGATGTGTTTTTAGGAAGGATCAGTCCCTGGAGAAGAACATAATGCTCGGCAAACTGGAGGGCCAGTGAGAAAGAGGAAAACCTTCAACTCACTGACTCAGTGGTTGCAGCAATGGGCTCAAGCATAGCACTGACTGCGAGGATGGCTTAGGACCAGTTCAAATGTTTTCCTCTATTGTGCAGAGGGTCACAATGAGTCAGAACAAATTCAATGGATCTTAACAACAACAAGGAATTACACAACTTTTATGTAACATTCAAGTCCAGAAGTGGAACACTGACCAATCTCGTACAAGTATGACTGCCACTCTACTGTGACTTCTGCTCAGAAATACACCATTTTGTTCATGTACTTAGTATTTTCTCAAAGTACTCACTGTAGGATAGACAGAAACTTATTTCCCAAATTTCTCTCCTTAGAGTGAAAAAAAAAATGCAGAAGCACCCATAAATCTTTTTGAGAGACGAAAAATATTTAACACACTCATTACTAAATTGCAAATTACATGGGGAAAGGCACTATCATGTAACTCTTACACAAACAGGAAGTCATCCCTGAAGCTGAGGTGAGGACAACATCTGTTCAACCCACATGCATAAATGGGGTGCAGAAAAGATTCTTGAACACCAGTGGATATCTGAAAGGAAGCAGAAGAGGGTGAACGGAAACTGGTGAACAATCAGCAACGGCTACTAAAATACGTAGAGTCAACTACCAAGATTTCACTGAACAAGACCCTATCTCAATTTCTTATAAACAGAAAGAAAAGTTCGAGCTAGAAGTAAAGACACTGAAGTTAATCCCTGTAATAAAGAACTTTGTGATCCCTGTGCCTTGAATTTCTCATGTTGTAAATAATTTTAGAGGTGGCTAAGTCATGGGGTAGTTAAGAAGGTAAGAGACAGGAAGCTGTGAGGATCACTTTAAAATCTATTCATGCCATGAGGCTCTGTTCTCATGCCTCTTTGTGCTCTGTTGGCCCTATGTGCTTTCAGGATACCTAGTCTTTTAGACAGTGTGGATTTGACTATTATTATACTTAACTTTTCCCTTTCCTTGCCATTTCCCTGTGTTAATTTCAGGTGTTCAATTCACTCCATAAAGATGGATTATTCCAAAGTAAACTTATGTTGTTCCCCTAGAACTGCAGTATGCGTGACATGCATGACTACTAGCATATCCATGTAACATCTTGTACACATGATATGTGCAGCTGTTTGCATGTGCTGCCCTGTCAAATCTTTAAAAAGTTGATGCAGAAGATTAAAGAAATACAGGTGTTAGGAGCTCTCCTCTTTCATCTACATCTTGGAAAATCCACTGTTGTAATATTTTCAGATGGAAGACCACCAGTCTGTTCTTCATGGGGCACAGTGATTAACAACTATAGTGTGTCAAATAGATACATGCACACCAATGTTTATCGCAGCATTGTCTACAACAGCAGAAAGATGGAATCAACCTAGGAGCCCATCAAGAATGAGTGGACCAATGAATTATGGTATATTCACATAATAGAATACTATGCAATGGTAAAGAACAACAATGAACTTGGGAAACATCTCATAACAGAAGGTAAGAGACAGGAAATTGTGAGGATCACTTTAAAATCTATTCATGCCATGAGGCTCTGTTCTCATGTCTCTTTGTGCTCTTTTGGCCCTATGTGCTTTCAGGATACCTAGTCTTTTAGACAGTGTGGATTCGATTATTATTATACTTAACTTTCCCTTCATAAGGGAATCTGGAAAGCATTATGTTAAGTGAAACTAAACCAAAAAACCAAACCCATTACCATTGAGTCAATTCCTATTCATAGGGACTCTGCAGGACAGAGTAGAACTGAGCCATAGAGCTTCCAAGGAGTGCCTGGCAATTCAAACTGCCAACCTTTTGGTTAGCAGAGATAGCACTCAATCACTATACCATCAAATGTACAAATACGGTATGAGATCACTATTATAAGGACTCAAGAAAAGGCTAGATACAGAAGAAGTTAGTCTTTGAAGGTCACAAGGTAGGAAGGGAGAGAGAGGGGGTATTCACGGATTAGAATTAAGTTAGGTGAAGAGAAGGACAATATACAGTAGAGAAGTTAGCACAGCTGGACCGAACTAAAAGCTAAGAAGTTTCCTAGACGTCACCCAACACTTTAAAAGACAGCATTTTAGGGGCAGCAGTCTGAAGACCGTGGTTTTAGGGGACATGTAGGTAAATTGGCATAACAGGTTTTTTTTAAGAAAATGTTCTACATGCTACTTTGGTGAATGGTATCTGGAGTCTTAAAGGTAAGCAAGTGTTCATCTAAATAGAATCAATTGGTCCTAATCCATCTGGAGTGCAGGAGAAAAAAGGGCATCAAAGACATAAGGAAAAAAAGAGTCCAAGAGACAGAAAAGGGCACATAATGCAGAGACTATAATAACATGAGACCCAAAGAACTATATGGTACCTGGCTGCTACCAGTGACTGTCCTGACAGGGAATACAATATAGAATCCCTGTCATAGCAGGGGAAAAAAAACATAGATGTGCAGATCTCAAACTCTGTTAAAAAGAACAGACTTGATGGTACAACAGGCAAGAGGGTCCCAGGAAGATATGGCCCCAGAGTCTTCGTTAGCCCAGAATTTAAACTGTTCCTGAAACAAACACTTTAGACAAATATTCGACTGGAATTTAAGACATGAAATTATACTGTCAAAGAATATACTTCCTATCTTAAGTAGATACAGGAGGCTAACAGGGAAGCTCCTGTTCAGAGGTCCAATGAGAGAGCAGAGGGGGAATGGTTGAAAAGACAAGGAAAATTTGAGGTGGAGGGAAGAGCAGTGTGGGAAGAGCAGCTAGAGTTACATAGAAATGTACAAGTTTTTGTATGACAAATTTATTTGGATTATATTCACTTTAAGTGAATGTGTATATATATATATGCACACATATATTTAAAGGAGCTATGGTGTGCTATAGCTGCTAATGAGTAAGGACAGCTGTTCAAAACCACCAGCTGCTCTTTGGAAATTCTATGGAACAATTTTATTTTGTCCTATAGGGTCACTATGAGTCAAAATTAATTTGATGGCAATGGGTTTGGTTTCTGATTTTGCAATGACAGACACAATGGACAACTCAAAATCTTCAAACAAGATAAACTATTTATTGCTGTTGTAGACTGAATTGTGCCCTCGGCAAAATGTGTGTCAGGTTGGCTAAGCCATAGTTCCCAGTATTATGTGGCTGTCCAGTATTATGTCATCTGATATGATTTTTTTCCGATGTACTGTAAATCCTACCTCTGTGATGTTAATGAAACAGGATTAGCGTTAGGTTAATGAGGTGAGACTCAATCTACAAAATTAGATTGTGTCTTGAGTCAGTCTCTCTTGCTACATAAAAGAGAGAAGCAAACAGAAAGTCAGGAGAACTTCATACCGCCAGAAAGCAATGCCTGGAGTGGACTACTCTTTTGGAACTGCATTTCCTACACTGAGAAGTTCTTAGACCATGGAAAGATTAAAGACAAGGACTTTCCTTAGAAACAACAGAGAAAAAGCCTTCCCCTACAGCTGGTACCCCGAATTTGGACTTATAGCTTCTTAAACTGTAAGAGATCTTTTTTATTTTAAAGCCATCCCCTTGTGAGATTTCTCTTATAGCAGCACTAGATAACAAGGTAATTTCTATAATGATTAAGCAAGCATAATTAGCAGATTATAATTAAAAACAACCTGACATTTAGAAGACTGAGTCATCCAGTGCTTAGTAGAGTGAAACATGCCCTGCTGGATGGTGTCTGACTATTGTTGTTATTTGCAGTTGATTTGTCTCTGATTCATGAAGACCTGATGTTTAACAGAATGAAATGTTGTCCAGTCCCGTGTTACTCTCATCTTTGTAGTTTAGTTAAATGCTGTCACCTGTCTTGTTATCACCCACGAGGTTGGTGGTTTTAACCCACCCCGCATCTCTGTGACAGAAAGTCTAGACAATCTGCTTTCATGAAATCATAGGCAAGAAGACCCTATAAGGCTGTTCTACTTTATCAAACAGGGTCACTATGAATTGGAATATACTCAGCAGCACCTAACATTCCCTGTCTGTATGGATAGAAATGCAGTCAATTTCTGTTCATAAAATCTAGCTCAGATACTCCAAAATGTGAGTATAAAAGGCATCTGTCTACATAAAGAAGGAAGGAAGTTGAATGGTGTGATCCTACCTTGGCAAATCTCTGCTATATTTGGGTTTGATTTTTTTCTGAGATTCTTTGTAGTCAGTTTGTAGCAATTTGGTGTTTTTAAGTGGGTACTTTGGAAGAATGCAATATGTTTTATACTTGTGTTAGTATGCCAGACATGGTTTTCCAGAAAAAGAAATATTATACTCTGCCAACTGTACCTCTCAGGAATTTGGTACCATTTATTTCAGAGGGAGGAGAATGTCATCAATGTCTGTAACTCCTGACCCTGACGAATGCTGACACACAGTCTGTGTCCATTGGAATGAGGATAATTTATTCATATTAATGAATCAATTGAATAATAGAATTTGTTGATAAATAACTGCAAGCAATTACTAAATCAAGACTTCTTTTAGATACTAGAAAAAATATGAAAAAAAGAAAGCCAAAGGTATGTTTGAGCCCATTGTTGTAGCTACTGTGTTGATTAAAATTTTCAGAATTGATTTACAGTAAAAGAAAATGTGACAAGAAAAAAAAAAAGACACCAAATGATCATTCTTTGCAAAAGTACTGGTGAAGATGAAAACAAACACACACACACACACAAAAAAAAAAAAAAAAAAGTTAAAAAAAAAACAAGAGCCATAACAAAAGATTTATTTTGGACTAATAAAAACCAGCAAGTGTTGAATCAGGGTCTTTAATTGTCAGCTCATTTAGTTTTGAGGCATGTGGACAGAGATTGCCTTGAAGGTGTAAATAAAACAAACCACTCCACTCACTTGCAGGAATAGTGTTTCTTGGAGTGGAATACTTATTCCGATAATTCTAGATAATTCAGGACATATCTAGAACTCATTGTGGTAGACTTCTATGGACTTAATTTATATAAAAAATGGAAATCAATTCATAGATGGGTGTCATTAAATTATGTCTATATCTTCCTTATGTCCTTTGCCCAGGAAGCCCAAATGAAATTATTTTCTCTTCTCCTGAAGTTTTATAACAGATTTAGCACCACGTGAATTTTTCTGTATTAAAACTTCAGTCATTCTCATACTTAAAGATTGTCCTTCAATTTTATTTTGTTGAGGATTATAATCAAATGTTAACCCCAAATTGCCACACAAACTAAATTCAAATATGGTAAAAATTAATAACGAGATTAAACCAACTAGTTGAGTGTGAAAATTTTAACTGCTTTTTTTAAGAAACATAAGTAATGGAGAAAATCTGCTTTAAGAAGAGAAAACTCTACCTTTGGCAGTCAAATTAATTCTGACTTTTTGTGACCTGATAGAACAAAGTAAAACTATTCCATAGGCTATAAACCTTTACAGAAGCAGACTGCCACTTCTTTTTCCACTTGCGATGTTCCTTGCTCTGAATGGACAGCTTTCACCTAGCAGCCAGCTGCTTAGTCACTGCATTACTGGGACTCCTTGAATATGTTTAGTAGTCATTATTTGGAAAGTAATGTTTTTGATATCATCAAAATTACATGTATGATCTCAGTTCTAGCATGCAAAGTGCCTTGAAATCATCATCTCTGTCCTTAAAACAAGAAGACAGCTGAACAAACTGAAAGTCAACTTTTCTGGTACCCATCAGAGAACTGAGATCACAGGGTGAAATGTTATGTCGAGAGTCTGGAAAGATAGGTGAATACACGCAAACAGAGAGGTGGTAAGTTTAGCTAGACCAGAAGCCACTGAAGACATAAGCTTTTAGAAACTCTTAAAATACATATTTTGGATAATTTTTGAAACATGAATTTGTACTACTTGTAAGTGAGAAACTTCTAGCATCCACAGACATGGGGGTGCAAAGGGGAAGGCCATACTTCAGGAGTTTTACCACCAAGAACACAGCCAGGTTCTCAGAAATAAAGTTAGGAAAATCACCTCATATCTTTGGTAGAGAAAGGAAAGAGTAACTATTTTTAAACACATCCATAAGAAATTTCTAATCTCCAGTAGGAGACTTATCTCACATAAATGGAATGACAACTTCCTGGCTCCAAACCCAATTAGCCTTCCTACCATACCTTAGAGACGCTGAAAAATTTAAAGAACGCTTGTGAAAGTCATAATCTAGAAACATCAAAGTCAAACCAAGCCAATTGCTGCTGAGTTGATTCCAACTCATAAATACCACAGGTCTGCTAAGAAGACTGGGATTTAATCATAAGATTATGGAAGGTCTTCCCTTGCAGAGGTTAAGTGCTCAGCTGCTAACTGGAAGAACCAAAGTTCAACCCAGCAACTGCTCCACAGGAGAAAGATGTAACAGTCTGCTTCCCTAAAGATTACAGCCTTGGAAATCCTATGGGACAATTTTCCTCTATCCTATGAACTCTTGGAGCCCTGGCGATTGCAGTGGTTTAGAGTTCAGCTGCTAACCTAAAGATCAATGATTTGAATCTACTAGCTGCTACTTGGAAATGCTACAAAGTAATTCTCCATTGTCCTATAGGGTTACTAAGAGTCAGAATCAACTTGATAGCAATGGATTTTTTTCTCCCTCCACTATTCCTTACTTCTACATCAATAGGACTCGAGTGGAGTGGAATATAGAAGTACATGGTGTAACACTCAACCAGGAAGAAGTTTTTAGGTAAAAGCTAAAGACAATAGAAAGGGTCAAAACACAGACATAGATTAAGTTGACGTCTAGCACATAAAAAACAGACCCAGTGCCTTTAGTTGATTTTGACTCATAATGACTCTATAGGACAAAGTAGAACTGTCCAAAAGAATTTTCAAGGGGAAGCTGGTACACTGGAAACATCAATCTTGCATGGCACATACAAGTGGAGCTAAAATTAAATATGACTCAGTTTCCAGTCAGATTAATGTATAGCATGATGCTAAATACCAGTTTACTTCAGTTTGTTATTCATTGCATTGTGTCTTGTTTTCAACAACAAAATATTTACACAGCACACTAAAGACAGGGGACAAAAAAGTAAAAAGGGTTCTGAAGAGAAAACAAAAACAGAACCAAACTCTGATAGGGCATAAATGTTAAAATTATTGTGCTGATAATTCAAAATAACCCTAATTGAGACAGAAATCCTGTTGGCATAGTGGTTCAGAGCTATGGTTGCTAATCAGAAGGTCAGCAGTTCACCAGGTACTTCTGGGAAACTCGATAGGGCAGTTCTACCCTGTCCTATAGGGTTGCCGTGAGTCAGAATCTGCTTGATGGCAACAGGTTTGGTTTGGGTTATGATTGGGTTATAGTAAGTACTCTAATGGGTAACAAAATATACGACATAGAATAACAGATGAGTGATATAAGGAGAAAGTTGTAAACTTAAGAGTCAAAAGAAAATGGTGGAAATTAAAAAGATTTTAGCCAAAATTTGAAAAAAATGTCCTTGGTGGGCTCATCAATAGACTATACATGGTCCAGGAAACAACCTGGGAGCCTGAAGATATTTCAGCAGAAACACCCTAATCAGAAACAAAAAGAAGGTAAAACAAACAAGCAAAAATGGAATATCCAAGAATTGGGAGACAATGTAAATAAAGAGTGAATGGGATAGAAGAGATCTGTGAAGTAATAGCAGCAAGAAACATACCAAAATTAGTGACAGAAACCAAATCACAGACTTAAAACGCAGCCCTAATTCTTAACCACCACCAGTGTTCCTCAGAAAAAATAAAGTAAGATAAATACCAAAAAATTAATGCTACGGCATATAATTTTTAAACCGCAGAAAGTCAAAGTCAGAGAAATCTTGAATGTGGTCAGAGGAAAGACAAACAGCTTACCTATAGGGGTAATGATGAGAATTACAGCCAAATTTTCACAGAAACAATTCAAGAAGAAAACCAAATAATTTTAAGTGTTAAAAAGAAAATAATGTGAACTAGAATTTAATATTCAGAAAAAATGCCTTTCAAAAGTGAAAGAAAAGTAAAGATTTTCTCAAAAAACCAAAATTTTAAGAATTAATGGCCAGCATATTTGCCTTGCAAGAAAAGTGAAAGTAAGTTTTTTAAGAGATAAGGAAAATTATATACGGCAGACATTTTTGATCTATTAAAAAAATCAAGCACTGAAAAAGAAAAAGTTGTTGTTTTACTTTTAATTGATTTAACAGATGAATGCTTGCTAATATATTCATTATAACATTTTGTGATTATAGCAAAAGGATAATTTAGATGAATGACATCAACTTTAGAAGGATAAAAATACTCTGTTTTAAGGTATTTGCACTGCCTGTACACAGTACGATAGTATTTGAAAGTAGACTTAGACTAATTTGAAACGTGTATCACTGGTTCCAGGGAAGTCACTAAAGAAAAATCAAGAGAAGCATAATTAATATGAGTAAGTTAAAAAGGAAGAAAAAACAAAAACATAGCTAATTCCCAAATGAAAGCAGTGAGGTGAACTAAAGAATAAACACCATGAAGACAAAACGTCTCACACATGGCAGATGTTAATCCAACTATATCAATAATAAATTTCATTGTAAATGAATCAAATCTACCAATTAAAAAACAGAGATTGTCAAAGTGGTTAAAAACTAAAAATACAGAAAGACCCAAGACCCAGATGTATACTGATTACCAGAAACTCACTTAAAGTATAAAAAAAAAAGAGTAGAAGTATAGGGGTGGGGAAAAATACACCATGGAAACCATAGTGGCATAATGGTCAAGTGCTAACCAAAAGGTCACCAATTCAGATCTGCCAAAAACGCTCTGGAAACTCTATGGGACAGTTCTACTGTCTTATAGGTTCAATGTGAGTCAGAAGTGACTTGATGGCAGCAGGTTTGGCTTTTATTACGCATCCAAAAAGAACTATGACAGCTGTATTAATTTCACATAAAAATGGAGTTCGTAACAAAGAAAGATATCAAGAATAAAAAATGCAGATTTCAAAAAGATAGAAGTGTCAAACATCTAAGGAGAAGTAACAACCTTTAACAGGTATGCACATAACAATAGAGCTTCAAAACACGTACAACAAAAATTTATAACACTGACAATAAGGGTAAGTAGAGATACTATTGTATTTAGAGATTTCAACATCCATCTTTCAGTAATCAATAGATCACACAGGAAGAAAACAAGTAAGGCTAAAATGAACTAAAAAGCATCATAATTCAACTTGATCTGTTGTTCGGTGCATTCAAGTCAGTTCTGACTCAGTGGTGTTACGTACAATAGAATGAAACACTGCCTTGACCTTCACCATGCCCACAGTTGTTTTTATGGTTAAGCCCATTGTTGCAGCCCCTGTGTCAATCCATCTCATTGAGGGTCTTCATCTCTTTCACTGACCCTCTACTTTGCTAAGCATGATGTCCTTCTCCAGGACAGATCCTTCCTGACCACAACTCTAAAGCATGTAAGATTCAGTCTTGCCACCTTTACTTACAAGGAGTACTCTGGTTGTACTTCTTCCAGAACAAATCTATTTGTTCTTTTGGTAGTCCATTTAACTTTATCTAATTGATATTCATAGACTATTCAATACTATCACAGCAGAATAAACATACTTGTGTACACAGAGTTGTTCTCAATATTACGATAATATCCTTTAAATGTCTGTTTATTGCTGTTCCTGTTGTTGTTAGGCGCCATCAAATCAGTTCTGACCTTAGTGATCCTATCTACATGTAACAGAACAAAACACAGACTGGTCCTATGCTATGCTCAGGATCTTTGTTATGCTTGAGCCCATTTTTACAGCCAGTGTGCCAATCCATCGTGTTGAGAATTTTCTTCTCCTTCACTGATCCTATACTTTACCAAGCATGATGTCCTTCTCTAGGGTCTGATGTTTCCTGATAAAATGTCCTAAGTGTGTTAAGATGAAGCCTCTGCTTTCTGGCTGTACTTCTTCTGAGACAGATTTGTTCATTCTTTTGGCATCCCAGGGTACATTCAGCATTTTTTGTTAATGGAATAACACAGAGGCATCAAGTCCTCAGTCTCCCTTATTCATTTCCCAGTCTTTGGGTGCCTATGAGGCAATTGAAAACACTTTGGAGAAAGTCAGGCACATCTTAGTCCTCAAAGTGACATGTTTGTTTTATAACACTTTAAAGAGATATTTTACAGCATATTTGATCAGTGTAATATGTCTTTTGACTTCTTAACTGCTGCTTCCATGGGTGTTGTTTGCAAAGCCAAGTAAACTAAAGTCTTCGACAACTTCAGTCTTTTGTCCTTTTGTCATCATGTTATTTATTGGTCCAGTTGTGAAGATTTTTCTTTTCTCTATGTTGACGTGTTAACACCTATTGAAGGCTGTAGTTTTTAATCTTCATGGGGTCAATAATAATAACATATCTTTCATTTCTTGTGTTATTAACTTTTGTTTTTTATCTTGTATCCCAGATATAGAAAGAACATTTAAAACTTGATATTCAAAAGAAAAAAAAAAACAATAATTAAAAAGTGGGCAAAATTTTGAAACCTCAGCAAAGAAGATACATTGATGAACAATAAGCATATTAAAAACACGTTCAATACCATTTGGATTAGAGAATTGCAAATCGTAAGAACAGTGCTCAAAGTGAGGGAGAAACAAAACATGGTAATAAAGATTTTACAAGGGGACATAGAACCCAACTGTAAGAACCCACACAAGCCAAATTTGAACTAATTGTTTTTGTTTTAATTTTGCATTTTATTCCTGCTCCCACTGAACAATCCCTAGACACAAGGGTCAGTGACGTTAGTTACAATCTTCGCATTATGTCAGCATTCTTTGATTTCGATTCTGGTCATTAAACTTCCCTTCAGCCTTCTAGTCTAAGCTTCAAAATAGCTATTGTCTATTTAGTCTTATGGAAATATGTATATATATTTCTAAATCAAGCAACAATGAAGGGTGACAATCTTTACTTTTTGAGCTGAGCTGTTTGTTTGTAAGTGACTTCAGAGGGGATTTATTCTTTCAAGATTTGAGGAATAACTTAGGGTAACAGTCATGGGGAGTCCTCTAGCCTCAATAAGTTTAGTTAGTGCATCAATTAAGAATCTGAAGACCTGTTCCACGTTTTTACCACTTTCTATCAGTATCTGGTCCTTGACCACAATTCTAGATAGTGGTAGCTGGGCACTGTCTGGTTCTTCTGGATTCAAGGTAGAGAGGATGCAGTGGTTTATGCAGACAATTCATCCATTCCTTCTCTGAATCTTAGGCTTTTTTCTTCTTTTTGTTTTGTTCCAAACAGAGAACAATAGTTGTATTTTAGATGGCTGCTAATAAACTTTTAAGATCTCAGACACTGCTCAACACACTGGAAGTTAGAACACAAATTTCAATAACTACGTTATGCCAATTGACTGGTTTGTCCACAAAGACCATGACCTTAAAATATTAGAACAAATTTGAGCATCAAAATAATGTAATGTTGAATTACAATCCAAAATATGAAATAGATATCCTTGAGTTCAGATGGATATGTATATAAATGATTGATTGACTGAATAATTAGTGGATGAATAAGTTGTGGGAAAGAAAATTTTCCCTTGCAGATATGTGAATAACTGCCATAGATTGCACTGTGTCTCCCCAAAAATATGTGTCGTAATTTGGCTGGACCAGAGATTCCCAGTATTCTGTGACTGCCCCCCATTTTGTGATTTTTCTGATGCTGTAAATCCCAATCTCTGCCTGTGGCTAATAGAATGGATGATGCTAGAGAAAATTAGGGTGGGACTGTAACACCCTTAATAAGGTCACCTCCCGGCTCCAATCTGAGGGGAGTTTCCCTGTGTTGTGGCTTGTACCACCTTTTATCCTTTCATCCTTCAAGAAATAAAAGGAAAACAAAACAAGGAGAGAGTTGGGAACCTCTTACCATCAAGGAAGCAGCACTGAAGATAGAGCACATCCTTCAGACCTAAGGTTCCTGTGCCAAGATGCTCTCTGACCAAAGACTGATGCAACACAAGAACTTCCTCCAGAGCTACCAAAGGGAAAGCATTTCCTCTGGAGTGGACACACTGAATTCAGACTTGTAGCCTACTGAACTTGTAGGAATAAACTTTTCTTTGCTAAAGTCATCCACTTGTGCTTTTCCTGTTAGAGATTTACCAGATGAATAAGACCATTACTTATGTAGATACTCCAGCTTCTTGCACATGAGCATAGAATCTTGCTCCTTAGGTGTGGAGTCTAATGGTAACTTCTTTCCAAAAGGTACAGTTTGGAAAAGTAGAGAGAAAGAGTAACTTGACAGTAGGAAAACCTGATAAACCCCACCTCAACCAGGTGATACAGATACATATCAACAGGGATCAGTCACACTGATGACACGTATTCTTGACCTGTTGTGATGAAATGGTGCTTTATCTCTGTGGTCTTCCTCCTTAAAACATAATCCTAGTCTAATCATGTGAAAAACATCATACAAATTGCAACAGAAGAGTATCATTGTAGGAGACTTTGTATATAAGTACTTGGCGAATACTCCTCAAGACTATCAAGATTGTAACAGATAAGGAAAGTCTAAAAAATTTCACAACTGAGAGGAGCGTAAGGACATGTGACAAGTAAATGAAATGCAGTATCGTGGATGGGTTTCTGCAATAGAAAAAGATACTAGGCAAAATTGAAAACTTTGGAAAAATACTATGGAATTTAGATAATAATAATGTGTCAACACTGGACATTAATGACAGTAATTGCATTTTAGTAATCTGAGGTCTTAGCAATAAGTAAAACTGTGTGGGGTATATAGAAGTTCGCTGTACTACCCTCCCAAATTTTGTGTCAACCTCAGGATGTAAAAAGTTGTCTATTTAAAATCATTAAAAAGTTCACGTTAATTGGTATCTTATTCCTAACTTGCTCTATAAATGAATATCTGCAATATTTTAATAGACCCTGTCTATGTTACGGAATATTCCAAAAGCTTTGTGATTTCAAAAACTTGTGAAAACTAATTGTATTCAAAGCACTACAAATCATTACTCTGTTTTTCAGTTGACATCTAAGCCCCTTCCATTTCAATAGTCCCGTGATCCTCTGATCTTCAGAGCTTAGAACATCAAAAAAATGAATCCAGTGTCCTGAAGATTAAATAGAAAATGTACGTAAACATGGTCATAGGTTTTATAAGAAAATCATCACTACATGATCTTCTTATAAAGTGTGTGTTTTATGTGTATGTGTGTGCATGTGTGTGTATATGTACACAGTGTATACACACACACACACAGTTTCTCCAGCTAAAATCATAATCCACAGCTAAGAACAGTTAAAGCAAATGATATAGAAGAAAATGTGGTCTCTGAAAATTCAAGAGTGATTGCAAATAAAATATCTTAAGCGAAATGTAGAGTCCTTGCCAAGGTGTCTTCATGTCACGCATTCTAGCAACCTACCACCACGAAAGTGGAGTATTTATATAAGCTGTATATTGTGTACAAGCTTTCTGATTTTGGAAAACTTTGAAGACGCACTAGAAAGCTTTTTCTCATACTGAACTTAAAGAAAACAAATCCAGTGTTAAATTAAAGAATGTGATGATAATTTAAAATTTAATGAAGTGTTGAGCTTGATCATATACTAAATTGTATTAAAATTTCTCTAGACAGTGTTTTTAAGGCACTAGCATGAAAGGATCAGTAAATATTTTTCATTTTAAGTGCAGAAGGCAAAACCGTTACACATGGACACTTTGAAACTCCCTGAAGGAAGCATTGGCTGCATGAGATCTGAGCCTGTGTACCCTATATTTTTGTTTTTGTTTGTTTACATGACAAGATGCCGGACTGTGAGTGTCGCCAATTTCTCTTATCTCGTATCTACCAGAATCAGTGTGGTCCCTCCCATGCACACATTAGTCACCAGGGAGGAGGGCACAAGCATACACTGATCCTTTCTATGACCGCATGTTAAAACACAAAAAGTTCCTGCTTCATTCTTATATTTCCATAGAAATTTAGATTAAACATGTCTTTTTTGAATTCTAAAGAGCGCAAAGTGCAACACTGATTAAATGCAGCCACAGCCCAACATTTTTGCCGCAAGGAATCTAATAAAACTCAGCTTGTCATCTTCTTCTCCATTCCCCATCGGTGCTGGAGCATCCTTCCATTTGTTTCTGTAGGGTCCTTCATTTTTGCAGGCCCTGAGGAAGTTTTTTTTTGTTGTTGTTGTTGTTGTTAATAAACTATAATAAAAGAAACGCTATTTGCTCATCAGGCTGCAGGTAGGAAGACACGTAAGATTATCTACCTCTGGAAGCACATGCTAATGTTTAACATAACTTATAAGGGGAGGGAAAACTGACCTATTATTCATCATCTCTTTCCAACTTAGACCTACAGGAGAGCAAATAACAACCCCCTCCCCACAGGAACAAATTCATCTGAGCACTTTTAGTACTGCTGCACGCCTCCTTACCCCGACATGGCATATACCAAAAGAGCCTGGATTGCAGAAACTCTATCTGTCCGACAGATTAATCTCAAAACTATCCCAACATACCACACTTAAGGGTTTTTCAGGACACAAGATATTACTGCCATCTCACTAAATTAATTCACATCTCCCTGAAAATATCAAGCACTGTTTTGAACCTGGATTAACAACCAATGGCATTGCCTGCCTCCTCCTCAGTTTCCCAGTCTCTACCACCTAGCTTTGCCAACCAAAAGCTGTTCTTCAAAATACCTTCCTGTGTATGTTCCAATTTTGTTTTCAGCATTTTCACTGCTGAAACTTGAGTTTATGACCTTAACTACCTCTAGGTACTCACGAGAGTGAAATTGTTGTAGAAACACCAGTGAGGGACATATTATAGTAATTTAGTGCATAGTTCACAAATCTTCCAGCACTGTCCCATCCTCTTCCTGCCGAATGCTGGAGGTTCACTATATAATTTCGCTTTGGGTGATTGAGCAAACATCCTCTGTCTTCTAAATATGGGACTTTATATGGTGAGAAGGTCACAGATCTATCTCAAGCTTATGAGATTTGGAAGGCTTTAGTACAAGAGGAAAATACCACATTTCTCTTATTTATGAGTGTCTTTGAACCTAAGAACGGTCTCATTTGTATACATCTAGATAATCTATCTATATAATTTAAGCAGTTTCCAAAGCAAGGCAGGGGAATGTAACCTTGAAAATAATATAAAGTAGCTTTATTGCAAAATGTTGTAAATATTAGTTGAGCACAATGAGACATTTGCTAGGGGCTGAGGAACCAGAAAATTGCAAGCATTTAAGAGAAATATCTCTTACTTTAAATTCACTCACAGTGCCTGGTGACTGAAAGCTGCTAAAGGAAAAGAGAAAACAGTACCAACAGCAAGATAATCCTTCATGAGTTTAATAGCCACCCGCTGATTGTGAACATGAAGAGGTTCTCTCTAAACACAAAGCTGAAATGTAGAAGAGTTCTCTTTTATTAAAACCCCTGACCTCCAGTCCAATAACGGCCAGACCCTGAGTATTGCTCATGTGATGGCACTGTGCAATGTTGTTCTGTGGAGTTTTATTTTCTTTTCCTGGAATCAAGTCTCTGCCCCAACTCTAAATATGTTTACAGTATTTTCTTTCCAATTCTGATTCCCTCAGGCAAAATAAGGTGATGTTTCAGAAAGACAAATAAATAAAAGTACCTTCTAAAAGCATTTCTGTCAAAACAAATGAAGTATCTTTCTGACCGCTTTGTCCCAGCAACACTTGCTAGCCATTTTACTTTCTTCTTCTCCAAGAACCTAGATTTTGAGATGTTAAAATAGCAAACACATCAGGAAACAAAGCAGAAATTGGAGTGTGAAGTGAAAAAATTTCATAACTCCATCTGCGTTTATGAAGAAAATGAGTAGAGTGTACCAAAAGGATGTAGAACTACGCTGTTCAATAAACTTGGAAATTCAGAATTCAGTGTTTACATAGATAGACGTTAATGTTGAGTGGGTTCTAATATAGGTCATGTTACAGCTAGATGCAGAATGCATGTACACAAAGAAGAAGACAGCTAAAAACTGATCCAAGAAAAATAACCTAGATATGCATGTGTGTGCACAAGGAAATCAACACAAGCTACATACTCACTTGTTGAATACCTGACCCCTTCAACTAGACTGTAAGCTCCCTCACAGCCAAGAGTAGGTATATGTGTTTGCCAGCACATGAGACACAGTGAATGTTTGAAAAAACTGTATTGAAGGAACAATGGCCATGAAAACCGAGGCTTCCAACAGCTCAGATGAGATAATGGTGGGCTATTCCTGAGACAGTAGTGTCAGGTGAAAAGATAGGATGCCTAGCTAACTCTGACTTTTATATAATTAGTAAATATGTTAGTGTGATCATTTGGAATATACTTATACTAGTATGTACATACAGAAACTTATACTAATATATATATGTATATACGGAAGTATAATACACTTACACTTTTATATGTATATGGAAACTCTGGTGACATAGTGGGTTAAGTGCTACATCTGCTAACCAAAAGGTCAGCAGTTCAAATCCACCAGGCACTCCTTGGAAACTCAATGGGGCAGTTTTACTCTGAACTATAGGGTCACTATGAGTTGAAACTGACTCAAGGACAGTAAGTTGATATACATATGTATATGTGTGTGTATATATATCTTGGCTTAACTGATGTTCAAATCTAACTCTAACTTATATTTTCATTTGCTAAGTCTGGCAATCCTAACTTAAGAGGCAGAAAAATGGAAAAGTCCTTACAGTGGGTATAGCATATGGTAAGGACACCAAGAGATAACTGATTTTCATGGGTAGGAGAACATTAAAGCCAGAGGAACCAATGGGAACAGATCCTCACTGGAACCTTCTGTTGAAACTCTCTCCCCAAATTATACATATCTATAAATATTTGCTGCTCAGTTGATTCCCACTCACAGTGATCACATGAGAAAGAATTGAACTATCCTATAGAGTCTCCAAGGAGTGGGTAGTTAATTTTAACTGTAGACCTTTTGGTTAGCAGCCACAGCCCTCAAATGCGGAACTGCCAGGGCTCCACATATCTGTGTGAAAGTATATGTAGACATGGATAGATGTATGCACGTATGGACAGATAGATACATTGGTAACTCAATCAACAGTAGGTAAATAGATGCTGTAGCACCTGTCACAACCCAGAAACATTCAAAGTATCTAGAAATAAATATTTAACAAGATATGAAAGGACTTTTTTTCATTTTATCTCTAAATCTTGGAGTTTTGAGGAAAATCTTGATTCTTGGGAAGTCATTCAGCATAACATATAACTAATTTCATTTAACTAACAACAGATAAACTCCCCAAAAACCCACTGCCGTTGAGTCAGGTCTGACTCATAGTGATTCTAGACATCGGAGTAGAACTGTCCCATAGAGTTTCCAAGGAACACCTGGCAGATTTGAACTGGAACCTTTTGGTTAGCAGATGTAGCACTTAACCCACTATGCCACCAGGGTTTCCAATAACAGATAGTCAGCTCAGTCTAAACCTATCTCTCACCCATAAACCAACTGGCAAGAGGGAATCCTGGTACCTGGATTATTTCTCTAGCATTGAGGACATCTTGCTAAACTCTCTATTGAAGTGAAGGCATGTCATAATGGCAACGTAGGAGTTACCACAATTCTATATACAATTACATGAGAAATTCTGGAATATTATTAGCAGCCTTCACTGTATGTTTCCTTAATGAGATTTAATGCAATTTGTTACATCCATTTGTTTAAGGTTGCAAAACTCAATCAGTCAGTCACAAACTTTTATTTATAAGTTTAAAACTACTTTGCGTAAGTGAGAGGAGAGATCCGATAGTCTTCATAATTAAAGCTACATGCTATTGACACAGGATACTTCAACGTAATATTTAACACAGATACTGCTTAACTGCTGTTTGCAAAACTGGGTCTGGTATGCTATTTTACGACTTCTATTTTAAGTTTCAGGTGGGTTCAGTGGGTAGAAAGCAAAAAGCCACTGATTGTTTTTCTTAGAAGAGAAAATGATTAGCCAACTCTGATGACTATATAAATTTTTCTGGCTACTTCTTAACATAGCGTAGGTTGATTTATAGAAATACTATTGCTCAAATCGTGGGGAATGGGTCGTGGCAGGGCTCATATGATAAAAATCAGGAAATCAAGAGAGAAGCCAATCCAAACTCAGTGGTGAAAGAGAGTCCACATAGTCAGGTATCTACTGGAAGAGTTGACATGTCAGGATCTTTCATAATGACGAACACCAAAATTTTGAGAGAAAGAGATTCTATAGAATGAGAAATTAATTGGTGGGTGGCACATTGATTTTCCATGAGAATAAGAGAAAATCCCTTTTCGTCTGCCATAGGCCTTTCTACCTTCCTCTAGTAATAAGCTACATTTACTACCTCTGAAGAGAACCCCTTGTTCCAAAACAGTCTTCCGGGGTTTCTGATCACGTGTCCCTCTGGGAACAGGACTGATAACAGGAATAAGCAATCCAACCAGAAAAACTCCTATCTGTGGCTGAATTGATTGACTCAGGGATGGCAAAGACTATCAAATCCATCAGACATCGTGTGGAAACTTTTTCTACAGTTGCTGAAAGAAAGGTGATGTTTTCCCTTGTTCTACAAACTGTAAAGCAATGGCCTCGGCACTGTCATTGACTGTTCTCCGCCGTCTCTGAAGGCCTGAAAGACTAAGGTCGACACACATTCAGAATCTCAGGACGAACATGGAGAGATGAGCAGGTAAAATGAATTTCCTCTCTCTCCTCCTTCTCCCCATTTCTTCTCTCTCTCTCTCTCTCCAGCTCTTTCACACACACAAAGACACAGACATACACAGACACACATAAAAATGTACATTTTTGATGACCCTTATCCAGTTGACCTTGAACTTGTTTCTACTCCTGTTGTTGTTGCTGTTGCTGCTATTGTTGTTTGTTTGAATGATTTAATTAATTGGGCCAATGAATTCAAGAATTTGCTTGAAGGAATTTTGTTTCTGTTCTTCTAGTAACAACCAGGGGTTCTGACTGACTCCAGGTGTTACATGATACATTTATGTGATCATGAACTTATTTGAATTTTGCCAGTGCTATTCTAGTTGACCTACATTTATCACAAGAGTAGAGAAGCTTCATGTTTATCTTGATAGCTATCCCTCAGCATCTGGAATCATTTTCTTTTGAGGTTTTACTTGAGCTCAGTAAAACAGAACATTATGCTGCAGGGTTCAGATGAGCAATGGATATTCAATGAACTGCAGATTGTTCTTTCTAAAACATTATCATGCACGGCTGGGCCTGTCTGTTTGTGGTCTCTTAAGGATGCCTGGACTAGTTTCACATTTAGATCATTGCTTAAGCTCCAGTTACTACCCTGAAATATACTCCTGTCTCCTCTCCTCTTGACTGCATCCTTTCTAGCTTTCAACACCTGTCCCAACGCTCGCCGCAGCATGACACTTCTTTTACCCAAGTCATATTTGGTTCTTATGTTTGAAGGACTTGAAGCCCTCATACGTTTTCTTTCTTTAAATTGAACACATAATATGCATTATTTTTTTCACTAAAGAAAGGAGAAATCACATTATGAAATTAGTCTTCAACTTTTCTTCAGAGAGATTAATCTGTACTTGTACCATACATGAATATTTTATGAAGGAGGAACATTCCAGCTGGGCCATAAAAAATTAGTAATCCAGCATCAATTAGAAGCTCTAATTCCCGATTTTCTTTTGGAATGATCAAATCAGTTGAAATGTAAAGTGACATGAAATGGAAAACCAATATATAAATTTATTTATAGCTAGCTCATAGGTTTCTAGGATGGCGAACTCCTTTGTGATTAACATTTCATACACTTCATTCTGGTTTGAAACATTGTGTTTTATTATTTATTTTTAGGGTTTCTGATTTTCTGAAATGCAATTAGACTTTGCAAGACATCTGTCCATCATGAGGGATAATGGCGTTTCCATTGCACATTTACCAAACAGGAATCTTAATTTAAGGCAGGATCTTAGAGGTTCCACAGAAACAACAAAAAGTCGTGCTCATCTGGGCCTGGAATTGAAGAGTTGGCTACCCAGCTGCATTTAGAAGCAGCTCCTCACATAAGAGTCAGCTGTTACCCTCTCAGCCCAAGTGACAGATGGTAGCAAAGCATTCTCCTAGGCCCTGAAGATTGGCTTCTGCATCTGTGAAGACATTTCTTATTGGGTTTCCTTGCATATTCCTAGTGTGGCAGCCTTTGGTGCTATCAGGAAGGCCAGATCCTTACTGTCTCTGTTGAGCCTTGCTCTTCTCGTACTTTGTGTGTCTTCAATAACCTTCCACCAGAATCCATTTAATTTGAACAAATAGATTAAAATAATAATGATAATAAGTATCAGGCTGTCACTTAGTTTTGAGCAGTAATTGAAATCAGAAAGTTCTGTATTTTTATAAACAAGCAGTTAAGTAAGCATTTTTAAAAAGTGCTTTCATTACTTGGTCTATGGAGAAATATCAAATTTATGTTGCATTCTTACTTGCTTTTACCAATTCTAAGTTCCTTGAGGTCAGGTACTTCACTGCATTCACATATTAGCTTTATGTAGCCTTGTCATACAATGAACATTTGAAGAAATGGATAGATTAATAAATCGATGAGTTAATTGAGAGAAGATATAGTATTGATATGTTGCAACGAGTGAGTTTTACATGATTTAAAAAGGCAACGTTTTAACTCATAAAGACCTCTCAGGATCCTTGAAGACAGAAGGTAGTGCTGACAGAAATTTTCTGCTATTTCAGCTAAAATATTTTACAGATCTATGAATATACATCAACGCAGCCACAATACTTGGACAGATCTCTGATTCTGTTCTGATCCAAGATGCAAATGTGTTTTACTTAAGGTCCCCAGGCACCATCTCTTCCCCATTCATTGCTCTTCAGTCCCTTAATTATAGACAGCTTCTTGGCCAAACAATTCTCGTAATAAGACTCAACCACATCCAAGATATTCATAGCTCAGTTGAAGCCACGTCAATATTATCAAGTCTTAGCTTTCGTACACAAGTCTGTATTCTTACCATGGTTTTATTATAAGCATGCCTCATGGATACAGACTCCCAAGAAATCATCTGTAAGGTTGAAATGCCAATTTATAACAACATCGTATACCACAGTAGGAAGTCCTACACACATGTATTCACTGTATTTCATCAACACTACTAGTTTATTTTTAAGAAATCATGGAAATATACATGTTCTTGATTAAATATGCCATTTCTTTTTCTAAGACAATCTCTAGTAAACATCCATGCATAAAAATGTACATAACTTCTATTTTATATCACAATCTCAGTTTTAGTATAAGCTTCTTACTTCACATCCAGAAACCAAAGTTTCTCAGGAAGTCTGCCAGCTACACACAGCATCACAAGAACACATGGCTTTTTGTAACCCTCAAGACTCATCTTTGGCAGCTTTATAGCTGACTTAATTTTGAGGCACATAGAAGAACACCAGTATTTCATATGCATTTCCTATTCAGTTAAATTCATAGTCATATTTTTTGTTTCTTTAACAATTCAAATACTTATCAATGACAGTATTATATATAGCTGAATCTCATCCAAAACCTTATGAAAGATGACTGCTAGGTGCTTTAGCGATAACCCTTTATGACGTATTGAGCAGGCACACCAGCCCCTATTACCTAATGAGAAGATTATGATATATTGCTTGAGATTTCACAATCTCTACCTGCTGAATTGCTTTGTCTGGTATCCAAGTGGTTGTGCTATGATTTGTTACTAAACCTATTTCAAATTTCATCTATTGTGAGCCTTTTGAAAACACTGTGACATTTAAGCATTCTTTTTAAGTCTCTACTAAAGTCAGTGACTTGCACAAACTCATGACAGACAGTTACTGCTAAACATGGCTAAGTGGATACCCCCGGCAATGATGACTATGTCTTAACTTGTTTTGCAATTAGCAAATAGGAAGCGTGTTTTGATAAAGATTGTAGAATAATTTCTGATTTTTAAAATATTGTGATATAAAAAAATACAATATTATGTGTTTTCAAATTAAAGGAATGACTGACACAGGAAAAAATGTTCGTGTTCAGTAATGTGAAACTAAGGGTCTTAGAAAACTTAGTGGCATAGTGGTTAAGTGCTGCAGCTGCTAACCAAAACGGCTGGCCATTTGAATCCACCAAGAACTCCTTGAAAACGCTGTGGGGCATTTCTACTCTGTCCTGCATGGTCACTGTGAGTCAGAATTAACTCTATGGCAATGAGTTGGGGTTATGTATCTTCCTAGTCTGTGGCTATCGATGGATAATGTTAGTATGCAAGACCGGGTACGCTCAGACTGTGCCTTAAAATCATTACAGTTCTTTTTGGGAGTTTCCAGCAGTGTCATTTGCCAAGAAATTTTATCTGTTCATGTTCTTTACTTTCAGTGGTGTTGTGACTTTTACGGAAATGCTCCTTTCTAGCTTCTCCATTAAACATGGTATGACTGACCACAGAGTCACCGCTGCACTTCAGCCACTAATACACTGTGGCATCACCCTCAGAAACTTACAGACAGAGCCCCTCTCCATCACACCTTGTCTTCAAGGCCCAGGCCTTAAGTTTTAAGAAGCCCACTGTCAATGCAGTTCTCTCTGTAACTCATCTGTCTGTGAGGTACAAGATGTGATCTTAAAGACTAAATCAGAGATACAGAAAAGGCCTTCTTCCACTTCTAAATCTAAATACGTACAGCTTAGACCTCAGATGTTTCCCTACAAGTCAGTGGTCTTCTGTTCTCTACCCTCCTTGCCATTATCATTCCATGTGGTTACATGTCTGTAGCAGGCACCGATGAGACAGTTCAGATGACAGGCCACTATAGCCACTATGTGCAGATATTTGTTCACAGCTTACCTAGTTCAATGCTTTAGAAGCCTACAACATAGTATAAAAACACAGTTATAAACAATCTATGCACAAAACACTGAATTAAAATTTTGGTGATACTTACAAAGGTTAAAATAATTAATTGTGTTCTGACAGAAAATAGCAGGGGAAATATATCTTAGATTTGGATCATCAGCAAAGGCAAATATGAGGAAGCAAGCTTCATGACAAGCCCCTCAAGTGAAGTAGGAATCAGGCAGTCAGAGTAATTAGGTATGATCTAACCAAGCAGAAGTTCAAGTCAGAAAAAGCTACAGGGTGAAAACAAATGTGGTACTTTCCAGAAATAAAAAGAAAAACTGTGGCTAGAGTTTCTGGAACAAAGAGAAGAGAAATAGGAATTGATATATAAGAGGGAATTGAGGACTTGATGGCCATGTTCTAATTTCAGTAGACAATAAGCCAGGCAAGACCAAGATGGCAAAGTAGTCAGATGTTTATTGTGATCCCTCTTAGAACTAAGGCCTGAAAAAAACAGGTGAATTGATTATAAATGTCATTCTAGAAGCTATGAACATTAAAGGCAAAGCTGGAAAACTAGATAGAGTGTCAGGACAGGAACAAAAGTTTCAGAAGAAGTAAGAATGAGCCAGACCTGACTCAGTGGAAATTTGCATCCCACAGACCACATTCATTGGCACCCGCATGGTTAGGTGAGCAGAGGCATTGGAAGTGTGTTTTCCACATCTGGAGAGATATTCTAGCAGAGTCCACTAGTGCCACAGGAATCTGTGAAATTCTGCAGTAGATCATCAAAAGATAAGTAATTTGTATTTAACCTAGTGTCCAGGGATCAAAAATTTTCCCTTGAGATACACCGCTCTCCATTTTACCTGCCCTCTCCCCAGCTCTGCACTAAGCCTGAGCTGGTTTCAGAGACTGACACATACCTTGGACCAGAAGTAGGATCCCTGAGTCATTTTTCCCAACCTTGGAGAGGGAACAAGTTAACAAACAGGGAAAATATAATCTGCTGACTCTCCTAAACTAGAAACTCATGCAGAAACAGGTCTTTTGCCTACACGTAGGCATAAGAGGCCCATGGATTTTGAATGCCGTTACCCCTGCATAGACCTGTAGGGACTCACCTACAATGGTGCAGGTCTTCACTAATGCAGTATGGTAGTAAATATACCTAACCCCTGATTTTACTGTATTAGCTATATCGTGGAAAGACAGCCTACTGACATTTGACACTAAACAGCCTATTAAGCATGGTCTTTATCTACCCACACTAGGAGCCTGAAGATTGGTGGTCCACCCATGCTACCTAACCACTTGCAACAGAGGCCCAAGAATAAATGGTGCCTCCCTTTCTTTACAGACAACAGCAATGAACACACATGCTCCTGCTGCAGAACCTACCCATCTATATGCTTTGAGGAACAAAGACACACTTTCCTCACAGACACTTACAGGTGGCTGTCAGCTTCCTGCTTAGTTCAGTGTTTGTAGCCAGATACCTGTGCCTACACCAATTATCCCTGCCTGTCTACAACTATAGGTGAGAGCTTGCACCATGTGCTTGGTGATCAATTATCTAGATATCTGAGCTGAATCCATACAAGAAAAGAAAATGGACTTATATACCTAGTGTTAAATTTGGCCACCTAGTGACAGGATGTTAGAGATTCAGAGGTACCAAAATAAAACCAACTAACGTGACCAGCTTATTTAGGCATTTCAAAATAAAACAAAGTAAAAGCTAAGACACAGTAAGCACACACGATAATAATAAATAAATACAAAAATTTAATGATGGCTTGAAGACAACAGATGATAGTAAATCATATAAAGAGGCAGATCACAATGGTTTCAGAAACCTCCCAAAACAGAGAATCAAGAAATCTTCCAGATGAAGAGAACTTCCTGGACTTACAGGATACAGAGTAAGAAAGATTAGTCTACAGAACTTTTCAATAGAGCAAGAAAGAAATTAGGTAAAATGTATAATAAGCCAAGAGAGACACAGACACAGAAATTGAAGAACTTAAGAATTTTTAGAGCAGAGCATAGTGACAAATTGAACTGGCCACAAGAATCCACAGAGACAGAAAATAAAAATCCAGAAGATTAATAATAAAATTTCAGAATTAGACAACTCAATAAAAAGTCAAAGGAGAAGAAGTGAAATAATGGAAGTCACAATTAGACTTAAGATAAAGGATATGACACCAACATATTTAAGGAAAAATCAGACAAAAGAATTTTAAAAACTGAAGAAACCCTAAGAATTATGTGAGACTCTATCAAGAATAATAACCTATCAGTGACTGGAGTACCTCAAAGGGGGATGGATAACAGAAAATACAGAAAAAAAAATTTCAAGATGTGTTGACAGAAAGCTTCCCTGATATTGTGAAAAATGAAAAGATATCTATCCAAGATGCTCATCAAATTCCACAGAAGATAGAACCCAAAAGAAAGTCACCATGATATATTATAATAAAAATTGCAAAATCAGTAGCTAATAGGTTATCATTGAACATACTCAAAATAATTAGACTTAATAAAAATGACAATAATAATCCTTAGAGAAAATTTACAAGCACAAAATCCATATTTTTCTCTTGTATCTGTATGTGTGTGTCTGCTCTCTGTCTGAATACTCAGTTCCCGGGCAGATTACTCTGTGAATAAGATAGTGAAGACTCACAAGGACCATCTAGAATTAAGTTTACCTTTAAACCCAGGCTAATTGATATAATCTTAACTAGAAACTTTCTAAGACAATGTTTGGCCAAGTTTGATTTGGCCAGATTTTTCCATTGAAATCATAAATACAGTTTGCTGAGTTTGAGCACGTCTTTGAATATCATCAGAGGCAGGAAATAAGGAAAAGTTCAATAACTGATTTAGAGAATTATCTGTGTTTGAGAGGTAAGGAACAAGTAAAATTACTGAAAGAGATCCGACTTGATGGCACTTGGCTTGGCTGTATTAGAAGTGCCTCAACAGTCTGATTTGACATGAGCTAACTTGGATGGAAGACACTATACAGCAGATGAAACAACCAGAGCATCAAATTCAACCAAACTTACAGCTTCTGAGACAGACACTGTCAACCTCCAGTGGGAAATGTTAGGGCTGTTTCGTTTTGGGGTGTCAAGGCTGTGTGCTTACTCTGAAAAGACCACAAGCTGTGGTTTAATCTGTCCTTCCAAATATCTAACTCTATAAAGGAGGCACCAATCTCTTGTACTCATCCTCTGATGACGCTGCCTGTGTATTAAGTGTTCCACATTTTTTCTGATGTTCTAAAATTCATGGCTAAAGGTTGCATCTGTGACTAAAATTCTATTTTTATTAAAATTCACATATTCATTAATACTATGGCATAACTATAACTGCTTAGTTGTTTTTATATTATAACATTTTTAATTTACAACAATTAATAGTATTTTAAAAAAGAGTTAACTTTGAGTCAAAATATAAAGAAATGCAAATATCTAGATACAAATACAGTTTTTTCTCATTAGACTTCAACTATTTCCAATAACTTTTCAATTTAACCTTGATATTATTTCCATTGCTAAGGAGAAAAACACCTTCAACTCTTTTTCATGAGGACAATTATTCAGGATCTCCTAGTACATGCTGCTGTAAGAACATGAAGAGAGTTAAATAGGCACTCACACTGACCTTGAGTAGTTTATGATCTAAGTAGAACATTATGATGCAGAAATATATCTTCAGGGAATGCATTAGAGACCTTCCATTACTTATGTGTTTAAATTATGTGCAAGCAAAAAGATAGGGAAATTTAATTCCGTGATGAAGAAGGGAAGAACTTCAGTTTGAGGGAAAGTACCGAAGATTTAACTAGTAGTTTAGGAAACCTATGTGAAAGATAAATGATTTTGAGAGTATGTTTTCTAAAAGCAAATGTGTTACTAATGAATTGAGGTCAGAAATTTCAAGGATAAATCCAAGAGCAATATAACAGTATGTGAGTGATGTTGTCACTGATCATATTTGCCTGGAAAATGTACTGCACTGGATCAGATAATATACATAGTTTAGTTGTTAATCTAAAATAAATAACACAATGGGGTTACAAACTTGAGTTACGATACTCTATGGAAGGATTTACTGAAGAAGTTGGACTTGGAATGTATGTGAAGAGGTATACAGAAAGTGAATCATTTGAGAAAAACAGGAAAGGGTTATTACATAGCATAATAAAAGAGTAGGGATATTTGGTGTTTGGGGTGATTACTGAAAGGGGTAAATTCAGTCTAAGTGATGAAGAACTGTAAATGCCACAGAGTTAGTCTCCACAGTTTTCTTATTTTAAAGCAAGAAATCTGGAAAGTGGGTATAAATGTGTCATCTGAGTTATTTCTGTGTTCTGGTCTAGAAATCAATCTGTACACTAGCCGTCATTATCTTCATCTGCCAGTCTGCCTCTCAGAGGTCCCCATCATCAGGCAGTGACTCTTCCTCAAGTTGGGTGCTACACTCTCATGTTGTGAATAACAATATATACACTGCTTGTGTCTAGCTGCCAAAGCACTGTGATCCACAGACTCAACTAATGACAGTAATTAAATAATACCCTCACTGGGTTTGCCAAAATCAGGTGTGGTGGAAGAGCTAAGCCCGAACTTCTATCTTATCAATACATTATACACTTTTATACAAAGAAAGATGTCTTGTGCTTTGAGCTGAAATATCTACAACCTACCTGGATCATGAAAACCTACTGTCAATCAATCAAGCTATAAGGAACATTCAAAGGAAATTTTGAATTCTACATGTACTAGTGTAAATTATGTTTTTCTCCCAAAGTTCATATCCAATCTTCTTTTTTAAGCAGCACTTTCACTGAACATTTTATCTAACAACTATAAAAGACTCCTGAATTTCTGGGTATGTCTGATCAAAACTTTATTATATTATGCCTCAACAAATAGGTCACATAGATCTTCAGAAAAATAACGGAGCTTTGTATTTCTGTGTCTCTTCCTTAACTTTGAACACAGTGTGTGTTCACAAGAGATTGATTAATATATCTTTCAAGATCAGTTAGGCACATTCAGTTTCCTGAACTTTCCACCCAAGATTTCAGTAATTGGAATCATGTTGACATGGACCCTGAGCCACACCAGGGTCAGGGGCGAAGTACTGATTATATCACTCTTCCACTGCCATTTGGAACAGTGACACAAAAATTTTCTGCCTTCTGAAATGAGGCTGGTGATTTTTTGCTCTTTTCCTCTTTTATGGACTTCAGGAAAAATACAGTGTAAGAAATAAAACTCTTTGAACTGCCTGGAGGAAAAATCCCATTTAAATCCTCCATATTATTAACCAAACTCCCAACCTGAAAAGCTTAGTTTTCCTTTGAAACTTCAAATCCATCACATTCTTGGGCAGCCTGAGCTTGACAAATCATATCCTCATCTAGCTCTCACTCTCAGCAGCTTCTGATCCCACTGGGTTTGTGTGGAATATAAGGGGCACAAGCCTGATGAAGGAGATTGGATGGAGTTCTGTGAAAGAAGTTCAGGTTCATAAGATACACAAAAAGGCCAAGTTTTACTCTAGAAAGAAAATAAATTAACGGCCACACAGAGAAAGCAGTGGGAGTACTCTACTGAGAACAAAATTATCAATAATGTTGGTCACTTTCCTTTTAACTGGGGAAGTTGTATTCCCCTTATGCATCGTTACTAGAAGAACAACAGCCCCAAAGGAGTTTCCACTATGACATGCTGAAATTTAGGCTCTTTCTTTCCCCCTACATCCTGACATTTTGTATCTCTGTTTTAACACCAAACTGAAACCCACTGCCATTGAGTCAATTCCAATTCATAGTGACTCTATAGGTCAGAGTAGAACTGTCCCACAGTTTTCAAGGAGCACCTGGCAGATTTGAACTGTCAACTTTTTGGTTAACAGACATAGCACTTAACCACTATGACACCAGGGTTTCCCTGTTTTAGTAAGGGGTTTCAATAAATTTAAATTACTGAAATTTAACTGAAGAAATTGAGTGAAAGCATACCTAGAAACAGGAAAAAGAAAAAAAAAAGATTGTAGAAAAGAAAAGCAAATTTTGGTATTTAAAATAATCACTACTCTTCAACTCTGCAGATAAATACAGATTGCTTGACTTCTGATACTGGCTGGTGCTATAACATTAACTCCCTTTTTCTACCATCTCCTGTCAGAGTTTTGGAGAAGAGTTAAGGTGCCATTTATAAAAAAAGAATTAGACATTGTGCCCATCCTCTGCTTCAGCAACATATAGAGAACAGGTAGGCTCTCTCCAAAAGGAGAGACATAAAAGTTTGATGACAAAGTAATTTTGAGAAATTAACTTTGGTTAATTTATCTGACCTTGCCTTAAGAGATGCAGCTGTGCTGAGTCCACAGAGAGCTGCAGCCAAGCAATGTACTGGCTCTTAGTTCTTTAGCAAACGCAGCTGGTTTGTTATGACTGTTCCCACTAAACCGAATGGTGCTTTGGCTTTTCCTCTTTTTCCTTTCTCAACATCATGGTTCTGTCATTATCAGAAACAAGGTACTTTTATTTGATATAGTACTGGATGTTGTAAGCAGTGCAATAAGATGAAAGAAAATATAAAGAAGTAAGAAATAAAGTTGCCCACATCTTCAGATGATATGATTGTTTATGTAGAAAATCCCAAGGATTATTCAGGGAAAGACAAAAATAAAAAAAGGCTTCCCAGCATTACAGGATACAAGATAAGTGTTCCAAAATCAATTGCATTTATTTTTGCTAGCAGTGAACTTGTTGACACCAAAAATAAAAATACAGTGTCAATTACAATTATATTAAAGAAATATGTAGCTATAAAAACAATGAAATGTGTACACTTCTATAAGTCGAAATGAAAAACATCAACTGTGTAAATAAACTGCCTCACAGAGTTTTCATGGTCTGGGGGATTCAAATGTCTGATCTTTGCTTAGCAGGGGTAATGGGTTGAATTATGACCTCTCCCAAAATATCTGTTAACTTGGCTAGAATATGGTTATCAATATTGTCCACCATTTTGTCATCTGATGTGATTTTCCTGTTTTGTAAATCTTACCTCTATTACAGCAATGAGATGAGATTAACAGTGGTTATATAGGCTCAAACTACAAGACTAATCTACAATTTAAGCCAATCTCTTTTGAAATACAGATGAAAGAAGTGAGCCAAAAGACATGTTTTTGTTGTTGTTAGACACCGTCAAGTCCGTTCCAACTCATGGCAACCCTATGCACAAGAGAGCGAAACACTGCCCAGTCTTGAGCCATGTCCACAATTGTTTTTATACTTAAGTCTATTGTTGTGGACACTAGGTCAATCCACCTCATCGAGGGTCTTACTCTATTTTGCTGATCCTCCACTCTATCAAGCATGATGTCCTTCTCCAGGGACTGATTCTACCTGACAATGTGTCCAAAGTATGTAAGACACAGTCTTGCCATCTTTGCTACCAAGGAGCACTCTAGTTGTACATCTTCCAGAACAGATCTATTAGTTCTTTTGGTGGTCCATGGTACATTCAACATTCTTCTCAACACCATGATTCAAAGGCATCAATTCTTCTTCTGTTTTCTTTTTCATTGTCCAGCTTTCACATGTGTATGGCATGATTGAAAATATCATGGCTTGGGTCAGTCACATTGTATTCTTCAAGATGACATCTTTACTTTTGAATACTTTAAAGAAGTCCTTTGCAGCGAATTTTCCCAGTGCCATGTATCTTTTGGTTTCTTGACTGCTGCTTCCATGGACACTGATTATGGATCCAAGCGAGATAGAATCCCTGACAACCTCAATCTTTTTTTCCATTTATGATAATGTTGCTTACTGGTCCAATTAGGAGGGTTTTTGTTTTTCTGACTTTGAGGTGCAATCCATACTGAAAGCTGTGGTTCCTGATCTTCATCAGTGTCTCAAATCGTCTTCCCTTCTAGCAAGTAAGGTGGTGTTGTCTGCATTACACAGGTTGTTAAGGAATCTTCCTATGATCGTGATGCCTCACTCTTCTTCACAGAATCTGGCTTCTCAGGTTATTTGCCCATCACACAGGTTAAAAAGTTATGGTGAAAAGATACAACCCTGACACACAACTTTCCTTACTTTAAACCATACCGTGTTCCCTTGTTCTGTTCACATGACTGACTCTTGACCCACATATAGATTCTGTAAGAGCACAATTAGGGGCTCTGTAATTCCCATTCTCTGCAACGTTAGCCATAAATAGTATGATCCGTATACTCAAACTCTTTTGCAAAGTCAGTGAAACACAAGCAAGCATTTTTCTGGTATTCTTTGCTTTCAACCAAGATCCATCTATCATTAGTGATAATATCCCTTGTTCCATGTCCTTTTCTGAATCCAGCTTGAATTTCTGGCAGTTCCTTGTGAATACAGATATGGAAACCTCATAACACCAAGAAAACAGTGCCAGGAGCAGAACACATATTTCGACCCAAGAGTCCTGCATTGAGAAACTCTTATACCACCAGAAGATTGATGACAAACATCTTCCTTCAGAGCTGACATACAAAGAAAGGCTTCCCCTGGAGTTGGCACCCTGAATTCAGACTTCTAGCCTCTTAAAACATGAGAGAATAAATGCTTGTTAAAACCATCCACTTGTGGTATTTATATTATAGCAGCATGAGATATTCAAGAAAACAGCCAATTTCTTAACCATTGAGCAATCAGGGTTCTAAGATAGGCAGAGACATCTCAAAAAAACAAAACTGCAGGCCAATATTCCTCATGAACATACATGTGAAAATTCTCAAGAAAGTTCTAATCAACAGAATTCAGCAACATACCAAAAAAAAAAAAAAAATGCAACTGAGATTGATACCAGGTATGCAAGAATGTTTCAACATTAGAAAATCAATCGACGTAATTTACCACATAAACTGAATAAAAGAATCATGCCATAATCTCAACTGACACATGTCACAGATTGAGTTGTTCCTCCCCTAAATTATATGTATAGAAATTTGGCTGGGTTGTGATTATCAGTATTGTGTGATTGCCTTTCATTTTGTGATGTTAAAGAGGATTAGGGTGGGACTGCAAATTCCTTCCTAATGTCATCTCCCTCTTCTATTGTAAAAGAAGTTTCCCTGGACCATGGCTTGCATCACCATTTATGTTACAAGGGATAAAAGGAAAGGGAAGCAAGCAGAGAGTTGGAAACCTCATGCCATCAAAAAAACAGTACCAGGATTACAGATGCATACATCAGACCGTAGGTTCCTTTGCTAAGATGTTCTCTGATCAAAGTTCGATGCCGCACAAGGACTTTGCTACAGAGCTGAAAAGTGGGAAAGCCTTTCTGGGAAGCAGACATCCTGAAATTGAACTTGTAGCCTACTGGACTGTGTAAGAATAAACTTTTCTCATTAAAGCCATCCACTTGTGATATTTCTGCTAGAGAAGTACAACATGACTGAAACAACACACAAATAGCATTTAATGAAGTCTAACATTCATTTATAAATAATCTCAGCAAAATAGGAATGTAAGGGAAATTGTTCAACATGACAAAAGACATTTATTAAAAAAAGCAACAACTGGTATTATTCTCAACAGAGACAGCCTGAAAGCATTCCTCTTGAGATGGGAAAGCAGACACAGATACCCTTTATCATCACTCTTATTCATCATTGTGGTAGAAGTCTTAACTAGAACAATAAGGGAAAAGAAGAAAATAAAAATAAATAACTAAATAAAAACGCTCAAGTTAGAAAGTTAGAAGGAAGGTAGAAAGGAAGAAACAAAACTATTTCTATTCACAGATGATATGATGCCATACATAGAAAACCCCCCTAAAACCCAATAAAGCTATTGGAACTAACAGAAGTTTTAAGCGAAGTGACAAAATATAAAATTAATATACAAAAATCAGTTGCATTCCTCTACACCAACAAAAAGAACTTTGAAAAACAATTGCATTTACAATACCATTTACAATACCCCCTGAAAACACAGAACACTTAGGTATGAGTTTAACCAGCGTCATGAAAGCCCTCTGCAAAGACAACTACAAAAGACTATCACAAGAAACAAAAATAGACCTACATAGATGGAAAAGCAAACCACGCTCATAGATTAGCAGACTCAATATTGTGAAAATGCCAAAAATGCAGTCTTAAGTCAAATTACAACAGCGTTCTCTGACAAGATGGAAGAACTAATCAGCAATTATATGTGAAAACGGATGAGTCCCTAGATATACATAAGTGATGCATTATTGAAGATCAAGAACAGAACAAGAGGCTTCATGTCAACTGATCTTACAACCTGTTACACAGCCACAGAAGTCAACACAGTCTGGGGTGGTACAAAGCAGACAAACTGGTCGATGGAGCAGAATTGAGAACTCAGATGTGAATTCGTATACTTAAGGGCAGTTGGTATTTGACAGAGTGCCGGAGTCCATTCAATGAGGATATGGCAGTCTCTTTAACAAATGGTCCTGGCATAACTGGATGTAGATCTGTAAAAAAAAAAAAGAGACAGAATTCATACTTCGTTCCATACACAAAAAACTAACGGAAAGTGGATCAAAAAACCTAAATACAAAAGTCTAAAAGAATAAAGACCATGGAAGAAAAAGTAGGAGAAATGCTAGGGGCCCTGATGCACTCATAAATAGTATGCAAAGTACAACTAACAATGCACAAACATCAGAAAATAAACGTGGTAAGTCAAGCTACTGAAAACTAAATACTTAGGCTCAACAAAAGGCTGCACCATTGATGTCTGATTTCCATAATCTACAAGGTACTGCAAAATATCAACAAGAAAAAGATAAATAGCCCAATTAAACAATGGACAAAGGGGATGGACAAACACTTCATTAAAGATGACATCCAGGTAGCCAAAAGACACGTGAGGAAAATCTCATTATCATTAGCTGTTGGAGAAATCCAAATCAAAACTACAATGAGATATCATCTTATCCCAATGATGTTGCCAATAATCCAAAAGTCACAAAAGAACAAATGCTGGAGAGGTTGTGGAGAGACTAGAACTCTCCAGAATTGTTGGTGGAAATGCAAAATGGTACAACCTCTTTGGAAAGCAATTTGGCACTTTCTTAAAAAGATAGAAATAGTAATACCATATGATCCAGCAATCCCACTGCTAGGAATTTATCCTATAGAAACAAAGACAGACACATGAACAGATGCATGCCCATGAATGCTTATGGCAGCACAGTCCACAGTAGCAAAAAGCAGGCATCAACCTAGGTGCCTATCAACAGATGAATGGATAACCAAACTATGGGACATATACACTGAGGAGCATCTAATGACCTGGTTTCAGTTGGAAGACATTATGCTGAGTGACATCACTCAGCTGCAAAAGGACAAGCATTATATGATATCTCTGCTATAAAGACTTAAAAATGGACTTATGTACAGAAGAAAAGACTCTGATGACTACAAGGGTGGGAAGTGAGGGAGAGGAACATTCATAGATTAGATAGTCAGGAATTTTGTTAGGTGAAGGGAGTGATAGCACACTGTAAAAGGCAAATCAGCATAATTGGGCTATGCCATAAACCGAAAAGTTTTCTAAACTCAACTCAACATTTTGAAAGATAGAATAGCAGAGATAGAGGTCTGGGGACTATGTTTTCAGGGGATACTAAGGTCAATTGGCATAACTAGCTTTTTGCTGAGTCTTCTGCCCACCATATAAATGTGTGGTGTCCAGGGTCTTAAAAGCTAGCAAGCTGGCATCTAAGGGACAGAAAATGCTCCCAATTTATCTGGAACAGATGATGACTGAGAACAAAGACATGAGGTAAAGAGAGCCCAGGAGACAGAAGGACCCATACGAATGGGAGGCTGCATCAGCAAGAGACCAAAAGAACCAGATGGTGCCCGAACACCACCAAAAGCAGTCGTGATGGGGGACACAATGTACAGTCCTTGACGTAGAACAAGAAAAAGGAGATGTGAAGTTCAAGAGCTCTTCTAAAAGACCAGAACTGATTTTCTGACAGCCTGGAGAGTCCCCTGGGAATATGGCCCCTAGATCTGCTGCTGGCCCAGAACTGAAACCACTACTGAGGTCAGCTCTTCTGACAAGAATGGACTGGACTCGGGAACACAGTGTTAGCATGTGGTATGTGTGCTTTATGGTTTATAAATTTATAGGAGGAGGCTGT
This sequence comes from Heterohyrax brucei, assembly GCA_028571685.1. Classification (NCBI taxonomy): domain Eukaryota; kingdom Metazoa; phylum Chordata; class Mammalia; order Hyracoidea; family Procaviidae; genus Heterohyrax; species Heterohyrax brucei. The sequence continues at coordinate 49,035,641 of CM053152.1, forward strand.
CCAACTGGTTTATTTCTAGATGTGAGAGGAGAGGGTTGAGAGGAGGGAACAACTGTTCATTAAGAGGACACTAGAAGTAAAGAGCGAAAAAGAGGAATGTACTGTCACAGGGTAAGGAGAGCAGATGGAGTTGCAGATAGGTGGGCATGAAAAAGTGATTCGGACTGTATACTTTCACTTAACGGTAACTAAAAAAAAGACTCACCAAAAGAGTAAAACTGGAACCAATGTATTGGGAGTCAAATTTGGCTACAATATATCTGACAAGTGTCTAATCTCTAAAATCTGTAAAATACCTCAATAAATAAATCTCTAAAATCTGTAAAATACCTCAGAACCTCAATAAGAGAATGACAAACAGTCCAATTAAAAAACTGGGAAGAGGATATGAACATTTCACCACAGAAGATATTCAGGCAGTTAATCGATATATGAAAAAATGCTCTCAATCATTAGACATTTAACTGATTGCCACTGTGTCAATTCAGACTTACGGTGACCCTACAGGACTAAGTAAAACTGTCCCATAGGTTTCCAAGGTGCAGCTGGTGTATTTCAATTGCTTACCTTGTTAGCAGCCAAGCTCTTAATCATCATGCCACCAGTACTCTAGTGAGATATCATGATATCTCATATCCTGCCAGATACCATCTCATCTGACATCATTGACAACAAGGAAAAAGGAAAAAAAAAGTTAGAGAGCTTACCAGGTGATTCCAGTTCTTATGCACTATGATAAAAATAAATAAATAAACACACACCAAAAAACGTTGCTGTCAAGTCAGTTCTAAATCAAAGCAACCCTAAAGGACAGAGTAGAACTGCTCCCATAAGGTTTTCAATGAGCATCTAGAAGATTTGAACTGGCAACCTTTTGGTTAGCAGTTGTAGCACTTAACCCCTGTGACACCAATGTTTCCATGCATTATGATAGAAATGAAAAATTGTCCAAGCGCTGTGGAAAATGATATAATGCCTCCTTAAAATGCTAGAAATAGAAAGACCATAAGGTATAGAAATCCGACTCCTAGGAACATCATCATACAGAAACAAGAGCTGGCACATAAACAGGCATACACACACCCATGTTTGATGCAGCATTATTCTCAGGAGCAAAAATACACAAACAACATGAATGCCCATCAAGAGATGAACGTACAAGCAAAATATTATACATATACGCATGGAAAGCTAGTCAATGATAAAAAATCACAGGTGAATCTGCAGGGCACTGTGGTAAGTGAAAGAAATCAATCACAAATGGACAAATATTATATGAGACCACTATTCTAAAAACTCAAGAAATAGTTTATACACAGAAACCAACAATCTTTGATGGTTATGAGGGAGGAAAGAAGAGGAGACAGGAAATCATTAAATGGATAGTAGACAAGAATCAACTTTTTGTGAAGGCAATATTAACACACAATACAGGAGAGGTCAGTACAAATTGATGAAGGCAAAGCTGTTGAAGCTATCTCGATGTATTCATAAACCTTAAGACACAGAGTTGCTAGGGCAGACACCTAGGGACTCATCTCTCTGGAGACAGATATCTAAGCCAACTGGTAAAACATTCTATGTGTTGCAAATTGACCCAATGGCACTTTTTGTTGTTGTTGTTCTTAAAGAAAATGTTCTACATCCTATTTTGATGAATAACCTTTGTGGTCTTAAAAACCTATAAGCTTCAAAACTTACATCCATTGGTCTGTCATTCAAAGCAAAGGAAAATGAAGAAAACCAAAGACACAAAGAAAATAGCGCGAAAGAGGAAAGGACCACATGAACCACAGCCTCCCCTAGCCTGAGCCAAGAAAAAAGCAAACGGTGCCTGGCTACCACCACTGACCACTCTGATGGATCACAATAGAGAGTCCCAGACAGAACCTGAACAAAACATAGAACAAAATTCCAACTGACATAAGGGACCAGGCCTAGCGGTCTGGCAGAGACTGTAGGAGTACTAGAGACCGCGGCCCACAAACGCCCCGCCAACTCGGAAGTGAAGCCACACTTGAAGCTCGCTCTTCAGTCAAAGATTAGACAGGCCTATAAAACAAAACAACAACAACAACAAAAAAAATTGACACACACGGATTATGTTCTTATTTCAGTCAAGTGTGTGAGACTGATGGTCAACCCTGTCCAAAAGCAAGATAAGGCAAGAAGGGACACGAAAACTGGATGAATGGACACAGGGAACCCTGGATAGAAGGAGAGATGATGATACACTATTAGGATTGACATCGATGTCACAAAATAATTCATGTGTAAGTTGTTAAATGAGATACTGGTTTGCACTGTTTTTCAAGAACAATTTGTTTTTTTTTTTAAAGACAAAGTTTATAATAAGAGAAATACTTGCAAATCAAACATCTGACACAGTACTAGTATCCAGGATTATATAAACAATTGTCAAAACCTTACAGTAGCATAAAGGAAAAGAAACAACAATCACAACACAGATAAGAAAGAATGAACAGATATTTCATTAAAGAGGGTATATGACTAGAATATAAGTGCATAGCAAGAAGTTTGATGCCATTAGCCATTGGAGAAATGTACATTACAGTCACAATGTTATATCACTGTAAAGCTATCACACTGGAGGTTAAGATAGAGAGAGACAGGGACATTACCAATTGTTGGAGACAATCTGAAAAAATTCATCTCTTATACACCGCTCTGTGTGGAATGAAAAATGGTTTAATCACTCTGCGATACAGTAGGAGGCTTGTAAAAAAAAGAACAAAGTAAAAACTAAACATGCAATGAACTATCATAAAACTTAACAATTGTACTTGCACTCTTGGGTGTTTATCTCAGAGAAATGCAAAACTCATGTTCAGATAGAAAGCCATGAAAAAAAGGTTTATAGTTGTTCTGCTAGCCAAAAAGTGAGAAAAAAACCCAAATGTCCTTCAAGGGATGATGGGTAAATGAATTGTGATGTATCTGTATCATGACATACTACTTGAAAATGAGTAATTATTGATATGTATATAATCTAAATGAATCTCCAGAGAATTATGTCGTATGGGGTGGGGTGGAGAAGAGTCCCAATGGTTATACACTGTGTAATTCCTTTTATGTAACGTATTTAGAAATAAAATTAAAGATATGCAAAAACAAAGAGTGATTTCTGGAAGTTAAGAAAGGGATAATGATGGATGGAAAGCGAGCATAGCTGAACAGGGGGATGAGAAGGTATCTCTGAACATTGTATTATCAACATCGTATTAGCATTGTATTATGTTACTGCAAGACATTATTGCATTTGGAGAAAACTGTGTAACAGTATGTGGGATGAAGATGTATTATTTCTTACATCTTCTGATGAACCTAAATTTGTCTTGAAAAGCATATCTTAAAATGCAGGATTCCTAAAACATAAAACGAAATACAAATTAATTGGAAAAACAAAACAAGAACAAAAAAAAAAAACTAGGATTATTGGTCAGGCAGAGACTGGAGGAATCCCCAAGACTATGGCCCTTAGACACCCTGCTAATTCTGATCAGAAGCCACTCCTAAAATCTACCTATCAGCCAAAGGTTAGACAGACCTGTAAAACACACATGAAGAATGTGCTTCCTCACGCAAGCATGCAGACCAAAGAGATAATACTTACCTAAAAGCAAAGAAAAGAAAGCAGGAAGAGACATGAGAACCAGATGAATGGACACTGGGAACTCAGGATGGAAAAGGAAAAGGGGACAGTGTTGACACATTGTGGGAACTGCAACCAATGTCACAAAATAATTTGTGGGTAACTTTCTGAAACAGAAATTAATTTGAGCTGTAAATATTCACCTGAAGCACACTACAGTTTAAAAAAAAAAGTACAGGCTGCCCAATTAAATGTTAATATTGCATAGAAGATTCTTCAAATAACAAATATTTATCTCAAATTAAAATTCAGCTATGTGTCCTGTATATATCTGATAGGCAGGAAAATCTTCTGGGTAATGTTTCTGTGGCATGAGTATCATGGTACGTTGAAACCTGGTAATGTGGGCACAGAGACAAAAGCAGGTTGTGTTTCATGGAGCTCTTCCATTTTCCCTAAATGCAACTTCTGTTTTGAGACAGGAGTAGATGAGACAGAGATTTCAAATCAGAGACAGAACACCGTATCAGTGCCCTTTCTTGGACACATCTTCACGTGAAGGGAAGAGTAAAATCCAGATATGTTAAAGCGAAACAAACAGTGCTCTCTCATTTTTGCTTTTGTGCTTTTTTTCCTCCAGTTAGTTCTTTAAGCACTATTCTATACGCTAGCAGAACTTAGAGTTTGAAACAAAGCTGACCATAAAATATAATAATTTCTACTTTATTCCAGTTTGTGCCTTATGAATTATTTATTCCTGCCATAATATTCCTACAGTCCTGTCTTCCCCCAGTTGTTTGTAAACACTCCTTGCTGCGTTAGCTTGACCCCAAGCATTCTGGGAGATGAGTCATCTGAATGTACTCACTCTAACTTGTTTGCTCAGAGGACTCCTTCTGTTCACAAATCTACCCCTCTGGTCTAAAAATTCTAGAGAGGCTATATTAACAGGCTGGCAGGCCCTTGAAAGCTTTACAGAATAGAGAATATTATTTGGGGATTTTATTGTCACAAATGCAGCAGGCTCTATTCACTGGAGGATACTGTCAGGCAGATGCAGAATGCGGAGGCACCCTTAGCTGTTACTTGTGTTGGACGCGGCTAGAGTGTCCCTTGTCTCCCTGCAGCGAAAGGCACAGAATGTCATGTAGACACCTTCAAGAATGAGACCTTTCTTATCAGTCATCTCTGCCACTCCTGAGTCTGCTCTGGGTATTGTGAGCAGTGTGTCTCTTTCCTATCAATTCAGCTGGGCCTTTCTTTTGTAGGAGCTACTTTCTTTTCTCTAAGTTATTGTTCACCTAGAATTTTCATAATACACTTGAATCAAAACGAACAATCAGCAAAGAATATACGTGACAAAGCACTGTACCTTCTCATCTTCAAGTCGCACAAATAATGAGCCTTGAGTGATAGCAGAGTCTGTGCAGTGTTTGGGGGCTCTGCTTTGTTCCAGAGCCTTACAAAGAGGCCCCTCAGGGGTTGCCAAGCAGGAATGCGGCAAGAGCTGTGAAGACTTAGTGCTTTGGGGGAATATGGATGTTCTGGAAAGAGCAGACAGAGATGATCATAACCTTTGCCTGTGACTAAAAGAAAAGATGGAGATACCTTCCTTCTCTTACCTTGCCATGGGGCCATGGCCAGACTCCTCTGTTCATATCACCCCTGGGTGTGGGCCTTGGCATGAGTGCATTTCTAACTGAGAGAGTCATTTATCAATCTTACTAATCTGTTCATTGTACTGAAATGTGTTCTCTCATCCTTGTTTAGAATATTGAACTTCCTTTATATTTCATCACTGTATTAATTTATTATCTAGTACTCAGGAGGCAGTGAAGGTGGAAAAGTTATTGAAAACTAAATACGTACTGCTCTGAAGCTTATCAAGAGAGTCATGACAGGGGTTCTGTTTGATTCTGGTATTGGCACACCAAGTAGGCAGTCCATGAACAGTTACTGAGTGAATGAGTTAGAAAGAAAACCAGAAAACTCTAATAAGGTAAACTTCCTCTCCACCTGATGATTTTGCTAGCGACAGGCTTAGACCGACTCATAGATGCTGTCAGCAGAAAGTGTCATTCTTTCCTATCTGTAACTTCAGACTTTGTAATGACACCTACATCTCCTTCTGTCTCTTCCAGTGCCCTAATCTATGCCCAAGCCTTCACTATTTCGTATCTTGCTGACTTGGGTAATTTCCTAGAAATTGTCCTGATTTCATTCTTCATTTCCTTGTCTTTTTTAAACTATTCAAATCTGAAGTTGACTTTTATAAACAACAACAAAAGGAAGTAAAGAAACGAAAAGATTGCCATCAAGCCAATTTTACAGGACAGAGTATAACTGCCTCATAGAGTTTCCAAGGAGTACCTAGAGGATTTGAACTCTCTACCTTTTGGTCAGCAGCTGCAGTACTTAACCACTACTCCATCAGGGTTTCTACCTTCACAAAGCCCAGATTTTATTTCTCACACTCTTGCCTGAAACTTCATTGCCTTCCTATTGCCTGCTGAATGTAGTCCAACTGTTTTTAGGATTTTTTTTGTACGTCCTGTGAACATTAGGCCCAACCTACCTTCCAAAACTAATTGCAAAATCTGTCCACATAATGCTTATGATTCAATCGCATTAATCTGTCTGTTATATCCGTGTGTAATTTTACCGTTCATTGAAAATCTAAATTTCCTTTATTCTGGTTGTTAATTACCTCTCTCCTCCATTAGAATGTTCTTCTCAACTTCCAGAGCATGACACTTAGAGATTGCTCTGCCTTAGAACTACCCTATAGTGTTTAGACAAGTGCTGTAGTGTAGGACACTGCGTACCTTATCTTCTCCTGGCTCATATCCTTAAAATTTTTAACTATGATGCCCTGAATTGATAGTAGTAGCTGTGGTGGTCTTGTGGCGAAGAGCCACAGGGGCTGATCAGAGGTCAGCAGTTTGAATCCACCTGTTACTCTTTGGAAACCCCCTGTAGCAGTCCTACCCTGCCCTATAGGGTCACTGTGAATTGGAATCAAACCAATTGTAAAAGGTTTCTTTTTGTTGTTGTTGTTTGTTTCAACTTGACTTTAAACCTTTGCATCACAGGAACTCTAGTTCACATATATATGTGTGTGTGTGTGTACATATACATATATTCTCATAGAGACAGAAAGCATGCTTAAAAAAGAAATCCTAACTCTCAGTATAATTTTGTTCATTTAATAGGGTCTAAAAAAAAAAAGGAAATTCTCTGTCTCCTTCTCATTTGTTTTTCTCGTGATCCAGTCAGACATATTTTCTCTTCCAGAAACACAATTCTGAATACGCAGCCGAGTGGTAGCAGGGCGATGATTTTATCTTTAAATGCACTGACAGGTGGTCGGCTCTCCGGACCTGCCACATCTGTTAACAAGTGATAGTCAAGAATCCTGTTTCTTGTGGCTGCCTGAGCTCTGGGCACGACGGAAGGAGAGGCGCCGGCTCCGAGGCGCCTCAAACTCCATGTGCCAAATCACATCTGAAGTGCTGCAGTGAGCAACAGGCTCAGCAGGGGATTTTGCTCCCACCTGAAAATGTGACAGCAAAGAAATCCTTCATGCTTGTGCATGCGATGCAGACCAGTGAAGCCTCAGTCGAGGTATTTATTTTCCCCTTGGAAGCCACTGTGGTTAGATTGAATAATGTAGAAGTGTCTGGGTGGTCTCCACGCTGATCGGAAAGTGTGCTATTGTCTACCTTCTGAAACAGAAAATAAGGAAAGGATGTGGGAAAGACGGCACTTGGCTGGCTGGTGGGAAAGACACGACTGAAAACACTGTTGTTGTTTTCCTTTTGGTTACTATAATTTCAGATCTTCATATGAGTTACTTAATTGCTATTGTGATGGTAATGAATTCAGTTGTCCAACACGACCCACTACATGTACAGCTACGTGCTCCACACTGGAGGGATTTGGAGACAAAAAGATTTTCACATCTTTAATTTTTTCTATTGTGTTGTAAATGAAAGTTTTGTTTTTACTGTGTTTTAAGTGAAAGTTTATAGCTCAAGTTAGTTTCTCATACGGTAATTTATACGCACATTCCTTTGGACCTGGATTGCTTCCTCTGTAACATGACAGCCCACCCCTCTTCAGTCCAGATTTCCTGTATCCATTCAGCCAGTTTCTGTCCCTCTCTCCTTCTCATCTCACCTCTAGACAGGAGCTGTCAATTTACTCTCATGTATCTACTTGAACTAAGAAGCATACTCTTCGTGAGTATCATTTTATACCTTAGAATCCAGCCAAATCTTTGAAGAGGTAGCCTCAGGAATAGTTTTAATTCTGGGTTAAATTAAAAGAAAAAAAAAAAAAACCTGATAATACAAATACAGAAGCTTGAGATATGGTTTATAAAGAACCAGACTGGGAGCCCTGAGATTTATACTGGAGAATCAAAAGTCTAAATCACACTGAGATTCAAACTTGCTGAGAGATTTTAGGGAAACCACTGGCCTTCTCTGAACCTCACTCAATTTCCTTGGGTTTAAAACAGACACTATATTATTCTCCTTGGCTAAAACACGGGATTGCTTTGCTGCTCCAATCAAATTATATGTACTTTTTTGAATTACAAAATCTAAAAGTGATGTGTTATAATCAATGCTGTTACAATAAACACTGAGAGCTTAAGACAGAAGTTGCCAAACTAAGAACGATTGGTAAGGGAAAGCTTTTTAGAAGACTTATTAACCAAATGGTTAGTGCCATAATAGAAAGGAGGAAAAACACTCTGAGCTTTAGTGTATGTTATAGAATTATCTGAAAATGAGATGTTTTAGCCATGATTATGGCGATCATACTATAGTTCTTGGTAGTTGTCATTGAGTGGGCTCTGACTCATGGTGATCTCATATGTAAGACAATGAAACATTGCCCAGTCCTGTGCCAGCTCCATGGTTGTTGGTATATCCGAGTTCAGTTTTTCATTGCATCATTTCGTTTCATTGATGGTTCACTGCATTGTTATTTGGCCCTCTACTAAACACGATGTCCTTTTCTAACTGCTAAACTTTCTTGATGACTTGTCCAAAGTAAATCAGTTGAAGTCTCCCCATTCTTGCTTCTGCAAAACATTCTGGTCACATTTCTTTTAAGACTGATTTGTTTGCTGTCTAGAAGTTCTTATCATATGAAATATTGTTTGCCAACACCTCAGTTAAAATGCATCAATTTTTCTTTTTCATTATTCACCTTCCATGATCAAAAAGGTGATCAAAAAGACTATGATGAATCTTAGATGTCAGAAAATTCCACATAACCTTATTTGGGCTCAGCCTAAATACCACTTGCTAAGGATATGCTAATATTAAACCAAGTTTCATTTCTCATTTAGCACTCCAGCGGTTACAATGAGAAGGCCATCATTACATTAAATGAGACAGCTAAACTAACTTTGACCAGGGGAGTGAACACTTTACCTTGTGCACATTTTAGCTTCTCATTTTCTCCCTGTCTCTGATTAGATATTTCTGCCTCTTTGTTAACTTAGCATTTACTTGAATCCTCCCTTTATTTTCTTCCAAATTGTTCTTTTCTTCCTTTATTACCACTGGGTTGTGTCCCAGAACTGTGCAGTCTCCGTGAATTATTCTGATCGGTAAATAAAGTTTTACAAAAACCTCCTTCAGTACTTGAAATCTGAAATAATGCTTTCAGTTTTATAAATTATGCTAGCAAATACTACTGCCAGACTTCTCATTATGCACGAGAGTGAACTTCAACATCATGGGTAGCAGGAGACTCTGCCCAAACAGGAAGTTCTATAGTCACCATCAGGGAAGTCAACTGGATGGCAAGGGCAGGTCCAGAAACCTCAGCAGAATACCATGAAGAGCAATTGGGAAGATGCCTGTCAGTATTTGGAGATTCAAGTAAGACAACAGGCTGTCACAGTTGATATTTTTTATACATACATATGTTCATTAAATTGACTGTAACTCATGGCCACCCCATGTTATGTCAGAGTAGAGCTACGCTCCAAAGGATTTTCAATGGCTGATTATTCTGAGATAGATCAGTAGGCCTTTTTTCCTGATGTACTTCTGTATCTACCAAATGTCTCTATTAGCATGCTCTATTGGAGGCAAGGCAGGAACTGCACCCTAGAATAAGGTGTCAGGTAGCTTATCTAATCCAAGGCCAGGACGCAAGGTATAGTGGGCTGTGTGCCACTCAAGTTCAGGTCTCTATCTATGCCTTTTCTTGAGTTGTTTTCTCTCTTCCACATCCTTGTTCACCTCCCCATTCCCGCCTTGACCAATTTCAAATACCTCTCAAGAAATTTACTCAGCCAAATCAGTACTTCTTTCTTGTGGTTACACAGTGTTATTAACACATTTGCCTTTTCCTGAACTGTGATTTCCCCCTGTGTGAATGCCCTCCTGACCCTGCATGGACTCTAAAGTCCATGCCAGCTGTCACAGTCTTCTGGGGACCGTCTTCACTCCGTTGTCCAGTATCTTCTTAAATACTTTCATTACTCCACTGTATGTGGATAGATTAGGTTTGGAGACATAAAATTTTTCTACCTCCTGCCCCAAATACTCTCCATTCAGCTTCTCTTCTTTCCCTCTGTCATGGATTGAATTGTGTTCCTCCCAAAAATAGGTGTAGCCGTGTGGCTGGGCCATCATTCCCTGTATTCTAAGATTGTCCTCCACTTTGTGATTTTGCTGTGCTGCATGTTAAAGGATTAGGGTGGGATTGCTGTGTTGCATGTTAAAGGATTAGGGTGGGACTATAAATCCCTTCATAAGATCACCTCCCTGCTCCAAAGTCCCTGGAGTGTGGCTTGCCTCATCGTTAATCCGTTCATTCTGCAAGAGATAAAACGAAAGGGAAGGAGGCAGAGAATTGGGAACCTCACATCATCAAGAAAGCAGCACTGGGAGAACCGCGTGTCCTTCAGACCTGAGATTCCAGAGCCAAGATGCTCCCTGGACAAAGACTGATGTGCAATACCAGACTTTTCCCCAGAGCAGACAAGGGGGAAAGCTTTCCTCTAGAGCGGACATCCTGAATTTGGGCTTGTAGTCTACCGGATTCTGTAAGAATAAACTTAGCTTTGTTAAAACCATCCATTCTGGTATTTCTGTTAGAGCAGCACTAGCTGACTAAAACACCCTCCATCTTCTTCTTGGAAAACTTAGTGGAGTAGCGGTGAAGTGTTATGGCTGCTATCCAAAAGGTAGATGGTTCAACTCCACCAGGCACTCCTTGGAAACTCTATGAGGCAGTTCTACTTAGTCCTTAGGGCCGCTATGAATCACAACGTATTCGATGGCAGGGATTTTCTTGTTTGTTTCTTAATCTTTCCCATTTTGAAGCCCTAGTGGCAGAGTGGATTAAATGTGGTATCTACTAGCCAGAAGGTCAGTAGTTTGACTCCTCCAGGCACTCCTTGAAAACTCTGTGGAGCAATTCTACTCTGTCCTACAGGATTGCTAAGAGTCAGAATGGGCTCAACAGCAATGAGCTCTTTTTTTGGTTTGAATCCTTCCTTTTTTTGACGGTTTCATCTGAAATCATTAATTAGAGCGGACACACAGGGCTGGAGGTGGATACATGGGGTTTCATGATTCTGGTGGAGGGCATCCACAGGGTGGGAAGGCCTAGTGCAGAGCATTGGAGCTCAGGCAGAGTGAGGACACTGGTGTATGAACACAGTCCAGAAGATGTTAAAACCCAAGTAGAAAGAGGCATTAATACGGGGAAGTCATGTTTCATAGAGCCAACTTGGGTAGAGTGAGAAGGTACTCACTTAGAGGAGGCAGGTAGGCATAGAGTATCAAAGTCCACTTAGCATAAGGAGGTTATCCTGCCTGGGAGTAATACAGAACAGGGTGTTGGATTCTACGTGAGTGAACAGGATACCTACATAGTGAACGAAGCTTGTCTGGTTATGGAAAGTGTGTTGGCTACAATAGGACTGATCAAATACGTAAATAGAATGATACTAATGAGAGCCAACATTCTTACTGTGGAGAAGAGTGTCATAATTATGGAAACTGAGAAAACTAGTATGGACCTTATGGTATAGTTGGATGTAAATGTATCAGTGAGTATCAGTGGATTCATGCACTTACATACACATACACACACAGACACAAGCCCACATGCACGCGTTCGTGTTTGTCTATTTGAACTCACTGATAGTGTCTACTGAGTGGGCCCCCCAAAAGTGATTCTTAAATAGGACTGAGCCATTACCTTGGCTTCTGACTACATTCTCCAATGAAAGAAACCAAGGCTCCTTAGGGAAATAGCTGATTCTATGACTGGGACAGGAGAAATGTAGAAGGAAACTGGTACATCTTCTGATAGAAAGAAAACATATCCCCAAGTAATGATGGAGACACACTAAAAACATATAAAAATCAACTTGAATGGACTCTCACTGACCAAAACTGAGAGAAGTTTAGTACCAAAGTAAGTTATAGTAGTATAATACAATGACTTAAAATAGGTAGCCAGTAGTCTATAGTGATATATGTACATGTGTTAATTAATCAGTACAAAGTTTTATGTAGAATTAGACAGTTTTAAATATCCTCCCCCAGAATACTTATTCATTACAAAGGGAAAATAGTATCTTCATAGTGGATAAGCTGGAAGACACTTTAATTAAGTGTCAAAGTGAACATCATCATTAATGGTACAAATTGAAATTGTGTGCTACCTGATAGGATGCAGTGAGAACACTACATCACCTCTGTGATATTCCTGCCAATGATGCATAACCTGAATCTAATCACAAGGAAGCCTCAGATACACTCTAATTGAGTAACACTGTGCAAAATAACTACCCTGTAGTCTTCAAAAGTGTCGAGTTCATGGAAGTCAAAGCAAGAGTGAAAAGCTATTTCAGGTACAAGTGGACTAAAAGAACACGACAACTAGATGCAGAGCATGATTCTCAACTGGATTCTTTTGATGTAAAGGACATTATTAGGACAGCTGGTGACAACTGAATGTGGTCTGAATACAACGCAGTAGCATTGTACCAGTTACCTTCCTGATTTTAGTTGCTATATTTTGGTTGTGTAGGAAAATGGCTTTTTGTAGGAAATAAATGCTAAGGTATCCAGGGCTGGTGGAGCATCACTTTGGCAATTCTTAAAATGGTCTAGGGGAAAAAAAAAAAAAAGTTCTTTGCACAGCTCTTGAAATTTTTTGTTAAGTTTGAAGTTGTTTCAAAATTAAAAACAAATCAATTTCCTTCAGTTTCCAACCCTAGACTCATTTAAAATCTTGAGAGGTGTGAGAAGTTTATGAGCCATTTAACTGGCTCTGGTTTAAATCTCTAAAACTTTGTATTTCGTTATGGAAATTTAGTACTTGATATATTTTATCTGAGGATCTTGGAAGAAATTACATCCTATCATGCTTTTTCACTATATTAGGGAACACAAAACTTAATATAATGCAGAAAGTGATGAAAATCATTAAGCATTTGAAAAGACGGTTTTAGGGTAAATCAGCTATTCACTGTTTTTTTTTTTTTCTCCAGAAACTTTGCACACCATCACAAGTTAGAAGGATAATAACAAAGAATGTATACAAAGCACTAGAAATAGAGCAACACTAAGTGCCTACATCTAACCAACAAAATGATCCCTCATTTTTATGGTAGCTCTCAACTCTCTCTGGTAACAGAAACCCTTTAATTAAATGTTCGACTCGATGGCACTTGGCTTGGCTTGAATATTTTCACATTCAGCTTTTATACACCTTTTCCCTTACACATCAGAAAAACTAAGAAACAAACACGAATTCCAGAGAAGTGGAATTCCGTTCACAGGAAATTCATGGTTATTATAATTAGAAAAACATGAATTAAAATCACAAGGAGATAATGTTACACAATTTAGACTTTAAGTCAGCCGATTACTTGGCTTTTTCCCAGGAACTTTGTGCCCAATAAAGAATTAAAAGAACAAAAATAAAGTATGAGTGCAAAACACTGTAAATGTAGCACTAGCATGGCAACATTAAAAGCAAGCAAGTAAACAGGATGGACTATATACCAAGTGTCATGGATTGAACTGTGTCCCCCCTAAAACATGTGTAGCCATGTGGCTGGGCCATGATTAAAGGATTAGGGCAGGACTGTAAACCCCTTCATAGGATTACCTCCTTGCTCCACTGTAAAGGAAGTTTCCCTGGAGTATGGCTTGCCCCACCTGTAGTGCTTTCTCCTATACGAGATAAAAGGAATGAGAAGCAAGCAGAGAAATGGGACCTCACACCACCAAGAAAGCAGCACCAGGAGAAGAGCGTGTCCTTCAGACCTGAGGTTCCTGCGCCAAGATGCTCCCCGGACAAAGACTGATGCAACACCAGACTTTCCTCCAGAGCCGACAAAGGAAAAGCCTTCCCCTGGAGCAGACATCCTGAATTTGGACTTGCAGCCTACCAGACTGTGTAAGAATAAGCTTTCCTATGTTAAAACTATCCACTCTGTGGTATTTCTGTTAGAGCAGCACTTACTGACTAAAACACCAAGTACTGGCAAGGATGTGGAGGAGTTGGCACTTTAATATACTTCTGGTGGGTGTGTGAAATGGTGCAACCACTTTGGAAAACAGTTTGGCAGCTACTTAAAATGTCACATATACACATACTACATAACCCAGATACTCTACACTTGTGTTTAGAATGTGGAAAAAAAAGCATGATTCCATGCAATAACATGCACAAAATTGCTCATTGAAGCTAGTGCTAATTTTGGAATATGAGAAATGTGCTATGACAGAAGAGATCCGCCTGAGTTTTAAATCTGTCTTAAGCTCTGAATCAGCCTTGTTCCACAGAGACCAGTGTTTGAGATTGCATTTTGATTCCCTTTCTTCACTGATCTTCATAGGAAGCAGCTACCACGGGAGCCTTGACTGAAGGCCTGGTGACTGGCACAACAAGGTGCAGATATTTTGGGGTAGTAATGAATGATATAATCACAACAGCTGTAAAACCCATACTCTGATTCCTATTGTGTGCTATAGACAGCTGGAGATGATCACTTGGAGATCAACTTAATCAATCAATCAGAATACACTATTTTGACATTTAAGTTATCATTCAGACCCAAAAGGCTTTTATATGTCCAACATCAACCTATTGATGAATTATAAAAGAAGTGTCCATTTGCAACTCCTACTGTACTTTTTAAAAAATTTTATTTTGAAGGAAGAAATATCTAGTCTCATACAAAAGCATAGTTTTCTCTTATACAAAAAGACTAGAATATATGAGCTCGGAGGTCCTTACCAAAGAAGAAAACATCTTTAAATCACATAAACAATATAGCTACATGCTGAGATGTCTGGAAGCAAACAGCCTGAGAGTCACATTGCCCAGAAATTGGACATCGACTTTAGACATGTTGGAGAGGTATTGAAGTCTTACAACTGCCTCTAATGTTGGAAAGGACCCATGCTCTGACCTCTTTATGGTATAGTCTAGCACAGATGGGGAATTGTGGAAATGTACAATATCATAACACGCATCAGAGTGCTCAGAATAATAGATTATGATGTTGGCAGAAGGGGTTATGAATTACTTTATGGTTTCCTCCAGTTTAGTTAAATTTAAGTGTATGTCCCATATTGTACCTCCTCTCTCCCAATTCTCATCAAGGTTGCTTTGTTTGGGAAAACCGTCAGTGTTTTATTTAGTCTTACAGCTTCAGGAATTAGATGAGAGATTAGAGACTATACAGAACACAAATAAATGAACAACCAATTCAGTGGCCATCAAGTTGACTGTTGCAGAGCAAAACTGTGCTCCACAGAGGTTTCTGTGACCTTATGTGACCTTATGGAGTAGACTGCCAAGCACTTTTTAAAAAGCACCTCTGGGTAAGTTTGAGCCGCCAAAGATTTTTTTAGCCTTTGGGCTACTCAATGACTTTAGTGGCTATCAGTCTCCAATTACTTGCTTTACTGGAAGCTCTTGCCATGTATTTTGTAAATAGGTTAAACGGTGGTTTGTCTCCTCCTTAGGTAACAAGTTCACAAATGGAACAGCTATGTCAGCAATTGAAATATCAGTGTGCTCTATAATGTTAACTATGTAGGAGATGGATGGAATGAAATAAATAAAGATCAGTGATGCACCTGAGAATACAACAAAGCTGGTTCTTCGCAGAATTCAGATCAGTTTTTAACTCCTTTGCTTCTACTTTTTCCCCGTTCTTCAGTTAATATGGTTCGAAGTCCCTAGCACTTACTTTTGAAGGATCTTTAGTCTATCAGTTTAATTTTCAAAAAATTGTGTCCAGAATCAAACACAGCATCTTAAACACAGTTGCACCCAAGAGGAAAATAGTGGACCTGCAATCATCTTCCTTCTAAGAAAATAAGAAGCATCCCCGTTTCCATCCCATGCCCTGCACTCTTACACTGTATAAGTGATTTTGGCTCACCTTTAGTGAATGAATCACACTTCCTTCTCTCTGCAGAGGCTCATGGTTTCTTGTAATGGACCTACAGTGTGTGGTACACAAATAGTGGTAACTTAGGACAACTGCTAACAAGGTAGAGAGTGGTAGCGGTTAGATAATTTGAAACTGAGTTGTAAGCTAAATCAGGTAGAAGAATACAGGAGAAGTTACATTTGCCAAGGAGATACATTTCCTAGCGGATTAGTTTTGCAAGTTTTATGGATTTATTTCAGGAGCATAAGAGGTCCTTGTCAACTTTGATGTAAAACTTAAGAATATAAGACAAATCCTTCCAGATTCATACTTAATTTCAGTATAGTGCAGAACTTTTTCTTATACTCGTATGGTTGACTTTTGTGATTTTGTCTTGCCAGATACCAAAAATAAAATGGTTAGGGACAAAAATCTGCAAAGGCAGATCATCTATTACAAAACCAGAGAATGGCCAACATGGCTGAATTTGTATAAATCTTTCTAGAAACTAAGTATATTTTACTTCACCTTCTCCTTCCCAGAGTACCCACTGAGTTTTTTTTTTTTTTTTTTTTTTTTAACATAGATCTTCTCCTGATTTAACAAAAATTACCTCTTTCACATTTCAACAGGTTCCTCCGAGACTTCATATGGGAGATGTGTTGAGCAAACCTGTGCTTAATCTTCTGTCCTTTCCCTGATGTTTTAGATTTTAATTTTAGATTCTGATCCTTTCCTACTTTTGCTTCCCACTCTTCTATCTTCTTTATCTTTCTGTCTCTGTTTCCCTCCATGTAAAGGGCATTGTGCATATTATAAGGGTAAACACAGCATAGTTTAATCCCATAGGTATACACATGGCCATTAACCGATGAAATTCCCAGGCCTTCTTGGTATTGATCTGTACAGACTCCACAAAGACTTCTGGGGTGGGGATTTACTCTGTTTTTTCCTGAGCTGAGGCTACAGGGAGTCTCCCCATCTCTCTAAGACTCCTGTCTCCATGAGTTAAATGAGGCCCAAAGAGGACCTATCGCATGGCTTGAGTACTCCTCACCTCTAATCAAACAGAATCTGTGACAGTAAAAAGCACACTCGATGGAACCCTGATAAAGATAAATTGAAAAAAAAGAAAATCATTAATGTTTTTCTCCTTTGCCCTCCCAATTATTTGTAACCTCAAAAACCACTCGTGAATGTGTCAGATGGATCCATTGTCTTGTATGGAATAAGTAACACACCGAGGTCTTCCCTTCTCTCTAAGATAGCTGCACACATCTCTTCTCAGCCTTTCTCTTTAAGAGGCTAAATATACATTTACAGCATCATCACGCTGGAATGCAGGGCATGTCTCAGAGTTTTTAAAGAAGATGTATTCCGAAAGATCCTTGGTTTCAAGACCTAATCCCAGAGGTTCTGATATTCCCACAGGCATAGGCCCGCTCTCCCCTTCAGAGCAGTCCTCAGGCCTGGTCTAAGAATCTCTGCTACTTTAACCACTAGAAAATATTTGTTAAGTAAGATATTAGAACATACTGGAGAAACTTTCTCTCTTGAATCTTTTTTGTCCACTAGGAGCTGACATCATTTCTTTACACGGCCATAATAAAATAAGAAGCAATTTCAGATTTACAAATGGATCCTTCCCATTAATGCAGAAGATCACAAAGACCTTCAAGAAGCTATGAAATAAAAATGTCCTCATTTTCAAGTATGCAGAAACAACAAGCAGGAACACAGCCTTGATTTGATCAGAGTTAGGAAGTGATTTGAGGAATGTCTATTTCTGTGCTCATGTGTATGTTCTTGCCCAGGTCTCAGATAAAAGACAAATTTTAAAATCTGATTTCTAGAAGAAAAGGATGACCAAGCTAGAAAGAGCCCAGCCACCACCACAAGTTGTCTTTGAGTAGATTCCATCTCATAGCATTCCCGTGTGTTACAGAGTAAAGCTGACCATGTTAGGGTGTTCAAGGCTGTGATAGTTCAGAATCAGACCCAATCTTTTTATTCTGAAAGCTTCTGGGTGGGTTCAACCCAGCAGCACTTTGCACAGTAGCTGAGAACTTAACCACGTGTGCCATCCAGGAACTTTGAAAGGATCCTTAAAGTTAATTCCACAGTTGGTGAGCCTGTGTCCCCAAAGATCTTCCCAAAGTCATGGATAGCCATACTCAATTCTGCCTCCGGATTCCTGAGCCTAGCTTTCTGCACTGCTGCTGTGTCTCCCCACTGAAAGTGGCCAGGAGAAGGAAGAGGAGTTGCACTTTCATTGTGACTTCAGCTAACTCCTTGTTTCTGTACTCTATTGTTGTTTTATGAAGGAAGGTAGGATGAGTAAGCAGAGAGTTATCTCAACATTCCAGGAGCTCATAAGAAGTTTAGGGTCAAGTTTACATGTAAAAATGGATTAACACTTGGGTGCATTCTTATGCAAACCTTTCTTGTCTCTGCGGCCCTAGCTTGCTGACTGTGGCAGAAAAGAAGAATTTTGCTTTGTGGAGGTGTTGTTCCAGCCTGACAAAAGGTCTTATGCCTCATAAGTACACAAACTAGACCTGCACTTGGCATTTTTCACTGCCAGAAAAATGAGCAAAACAGCAAATTGTGCTTGGAAGATGTCACTTGAAAGAGAAAAAGCACAGTGGGTTTCATTTTTCCATCAACATTTCCTTGGAAGTGAAAGATGAGTTTTCACAGGCAGAAGCCCTTGGTTTGTTTTGTGCAGTCATGAGGCTGCTTAGTGCAAAGTCACACCAAAGGTATGACTGGGCACTCAGTGAATATTTGGTCATTCCATTTTGAGTCCCTTGCTTTCCAATCATGTTTCTTACATACTCCATTCCACAATGCATAGAGTGAAGGCCTGAGGAAGGAGGGCTGGCAGGTGGGACAAGGGATGCAGTTTCCAGAGCAGAGGCTGGAGAGACTGAGGCAGACATGGAGAAATTAACTTGCACCTGAGCACAGAGCCTTCTGATGGGTGTGAGCAAGCAACAGCGGACATCCCAGATCCTTAACAGAGATGTGGCTGATGGCATAATGGGTTCTCCAACTCATGCACATTATACCAGAGGGCAGGCAAGGCTGAAACCACAGCAGGTAAGTGCAGACCTGTGTGCGGGACCAAATTAAATGAAGCAGAATTGATGAAAATACTCCTATCACTTTGATCTTTCATCTCCAATAAAACAAAAATTGTAGTTGAGTTGATTCTGACTCAATTCCCAGTGTGTTACAGGTAGAGCTGCTCCATAGTGTTTTCTTGGCTGTAATATTTTTGGGAATAGGTTGCCAGGCCTTTCTTCCACAGCATCAATGGATAGATTTGAATTGCCAAACTTTAGGTTAGAAGAGGAGTACAAACCTTTTGAGCCCCTGCAATGAAAGGGGCTTTGTTCATTAGGATGTTTTTATGTATTTAAATATTGTGCAATGCATAAAGAACTAACTTTGTTAAAGTAAAAACTTTATAATATTTCATTTAACGTGTTGTGTGAAGTATCTTGTATTGATCAGTGAGACGGATGATTAGTTATACTCACCAAGTAGATAAAACTAGATTGGAGCAAATAAATAAATAAATAAAAAGCTCATTAAAAATATACACATCTGAGCAACTTTAAAAAAAATTAGTAAAATAAATACAACAAAACATTTGCCGTTTCAACCCTTTTCAAGTATAGAGTTTCACAGCATTATTCATGTACACTAAGCTGTGCAAACATCACCACTACCCATTTCCAAATGTTTTCCTTCTGAGTAACTTTAATATAAAAGGAAAATGGCATCAAATTTGGTCTCTAGGGTCACCATGAGTCGGATCTGACTCGATGGCACTTGGCTTGGCTCAAGTTTGGAGTACCTGGGTCTTTAGGAGGACTTGCTGTGAAATTAGAATAACAATGGAAACACAATCCAGATGAAATGAAATAAATAACTGATAGTTTATAGAACCAGGAAGTACATAGAATAGTAGAAGTGACATCATTTGGGAATTCACAAGGCAGAATCTTTGGTCCCACCTAAGACTTACTAAATCAGAATCTCTGTTTGAACAAATGGTGCATATTTGTTAATGGTTAAGAAGCCCTTGTTTAATGGCCGAATACATCAAAGAAATGATGAAATGGCAGTCATGTTTTTTTATATAAAATAATTTTGTCGTTACTCAATTCTAACTGGATTATGCCTATGTAGTCAGAAAGCTGTGTAGAGTTCTACACTAAACACAATCATATAGAATAACTGTAGATTAAAAAAAAAATCACAGACTAGTGGCTAGTGGTATTACACAAATCACAAGCTAAAAATTGGTCAATGAGTAAGAACGCAGCAGAATCATAGAATCAATCAACAGATGAGATTCAGGGCAGATGCAATCAGCTGATTCATGATCCATATCTATGAAACTCAGACACACAGTGAGGTCCTCATCACAAAAGGAACAGCTTTTCATGTGGCCAAATATAGTCCAAGTCATCCAACAGTTGCCTAATTCCTAGTTATGACAGACATGCTGCGTGTTCATGGGCTAAGAATAGAAATTTTTGTGATTCAGTCCAACAACAACATCATCCAGTTTTGAAACTTAATGATTCTACAGATTAATAGATAAAAAGTCTATGGTAGTCTATGATAGAAAATTAGTATAGAGATCAAAATGCTTATTCCAGTACCTAAGTTTGGATCTATAACTCGTTACAGTAGCATTGTATACAACGAGCCAATCCAAGCCAAGTGCCGTCGAGTCGAAGCCAACTCATGGTGACCCTAGGGGCCAGGGTAGAACTGACCACTGAAGTCTACATAAATATCAGAGTTTATTGGAAGAAACCAAGAATGGAAGATAACAGGAAACCGAAGATTTAAGAACTGGTCTTGGGATGGGGCCGTAGACTTTGGTGGAGCTGAGTCAACTGGAAGAACAGTAAGAGGTTACAGAACAGGAGGATCAATACTTATAGGTAATTGCTACCTCCTTTCTTTCAAAGACTACTGTGGGGAAAGCCTCAAGAAGAGCTTTGTGTTAAAAACAAGCCCAAACAGACTGGAAAGGGCAGATGGGAAATTTTGTGTAGAGAAACACAAAGGGAGAGAGAGAGACTGGGAAAGAGAGAAAGACAGAGGAAAGAGTGAGGGGAGAGAAAAAAGAGAGACAAAGAGACAGACTTCTTGTTTCTAAAGCTACGTTTTTGTTAGCACTGGAGAGCATTGTATGTTAGGAGTCTCTGTGAGCCCACATGAGACCTAAAGAGACTTGAAAATTACGTATCTGCGAGAAGATCATTATGGAGTGTAATAAGTCCATTATGAGAAGACTGAGGGAGGAAACAGAACTCAGAGAATGAGCTGCAGGGGACAGATTGTGCGGATGATTCAATTGCCCCAAGCTTCACCCACAAGCAGTTGTTGAGTATTAGAACCAGTCGCTGTTGAACTGATTCCAATTCTTGGTGATTCCGTGCATCTCAGAGTAGAATTGTGCTCGAAGAATTTGCAGTGTCTAACATTTCAGAAGTAGATCTCCAGGCGCCTTTCCTGAGGTGCCTCTGGGGGGACTCACACCTCTGACTTTTGGACTCTTACCAAGGGGTCATCAATACTGAAAGTTCACTGCAAGTTCCTGAGTATTGGCAGCACTACAAAGTAACTTAGCAGTGATTGGAAGTGGATGCTTCTCTCTGAAAGACATCTTTCTCCTGCTCCGGAAATTTAGTTTACCTCTAGGAAGAAAATAAATCAGTATGTTTGGAAATTCGTCGGCACTTGGTTGGCTTGGCATGTTTGGAAAATTAACTTCGGCTGGTTAAATTTCTACCATTTTCATTGATGAAGCTCAAGATCAAAATTAATATCAGCTGTACATAAGTAATTTTTTGTACCACTGATTTCTTTGTGTTACTGTAAATATTAGGCAAGATTCAAGTGTATTTTGGGGACATATTAAGGTGAAAATTTTTAAATTCTGGACCAGAAACTCCCTTGAAGACCATAGAGTCTTTTGATTTTCAGACTGTGCCTCAGTGGTACCTGGTGTTCCATGGGAGAATCATCACAATCAGAGGCAGAGTCCAAGCACTTGACACTAAGCCAAGTGCCAAGTGCCGTCGAGTCGGACACTAGACTTTACAAAAACCACACATTACCCACCCCTCAAACTGGAAAACCTTTCATCTTACACCTACCTTGTAATGATGAAGTCTTTGGTTGATGTTTAATAGCTCTTGAGTGTCAAACAGAACTAGAACTTATTTCTTTTCCCTTTGGCCTGTGCTTCCTTCACTGTACCCTGTCTGCTAGAGATGGCACCCATCGCAAACAGGCAGATGGAATTGCTGATGAAAGATGTTCTCAAGAGAGTCACACTGTCATGCAGACAACTGCAAAGGCTGCAATCTGTGTTCCTCACTGTGACCCTGTCCTCCGGCATATGCTGCTGCCATTCTGCCAGGATGGCTACTGGGCTGCCCTCCTTAACTCATGATTGAAATTCCTGTTACAGCCCAACGACAGTCTAAGAAAAGGACCCAATGGCATTGAAGAGCATGCTTTCAAAGAGTTTCAAATTCTTGCATCAACTGCGATGCATCATCTTTTACACCTTAAGACCACTGGTCTCTGTGGGTTCTGCAAAGGCAATAGGTCTGTATTCCATGGTGATAGAATGACTTAGAGGTTAAAGCACAAATTGTAAAGGAATTGAAAGGTTGTGTGCAGGGAATAAGTAAAAGAAACGGCAAGATGAAGTTGAAGTCCTGGGAATTAATTTCACAGGAAGGTTGTTATTGCCCCCTTTAGCAGCTAAAATTCACATACAGGCACATCTTAAGTAATGTGTCGAGCTGTCCGGAAGATAATTTTAATCCTGTCAAGGCAAACAAGAATATGCTCACAAATTCAAGAGCAATATATGTGCAATTTGCACAACATCAATTTCTTTGGTTGTTTTTGGATGGAGCCATCACCATCAATTAAGTTAGTGACTCTTTGATTCAAATTACTTTTTGACATGTAGTCAACTAAATGGCTCACACAAGCATTATTTTCTGCAGGGTTCCCGAGGCGGCCGTATAGTAAATGTAAACAGGTGGGAAGGCAGAACGGCACTGCTGTGGAAGCAGCCTCCTCTCCCCTGCAGCAAAGAGAATAATAACATGAAGAAATATGGAGACATTATTAGATGGCCTAGAATGAGGCTTATGAAAGGATATATTTGCATATTTATTGCATCTTGCTACTGATTCAATATTTTTCCAGTTCAGGTTACCTCTTGGCCCCTCACTGGGCACTGTTACAGTTTGATCTCGGAGGTTAAGCAAGGACAAGAGTGGCTCTCAGACGGTGAAAGGATGACATGCCCAGATATGGATTTGAACTTTGTAGGATTAATCAAGTGCCTTGGTGGTGTAGTAGTTAAGAGCTCAGCTGCTAATGAAAAGATTGGCAGTTCAAATTCAACCGCTGCTCCTTGGAAAAGTTATAGAGTGCCACTACTGTGTTGTGTCGAGTTACTACAAGTCAAAGCTGACTTGATGACATCTGAAAACAACAACAATTGTGGAGTGGGTGATATCATTGACCATGTTACTGAAACAAAGCAATAAGAAGGCAATATGCTTCTGGAGGCTTACAAATTAAGGTGTATTTTTTTCTCAAAGGATAAGCATATTTAATTATCAAAACAGAAAAGTGCACAATGAGGACTTGGTCTCTTACCTCGTCTTTCTGTCATCACCATCACCACCAGCATTACCATTAAGGCCAATGTTCTACATATTCTGGATGCTACTAGATGAGGTTTCTGAAAAACGAAAAAGAACCTCTCAGATATCAGGAGTTAGTTCTTGCTCATTCATATCTACACGACACAGAAGGGCAGGGTTTCCTGTTTGATTCATCCCACTATCGTACATGTCTATACTGTATCTGGCAAATGGGAGATGAAAAAGTACACAATAAAATAAAATTACTTTGGATAAGTATGTGAAAGAACTGAAGAAGGAATTGATGTTGTGTCTGTTGGCCTGTACAAGGAAAACCTGATTTTAGTCATGGCTTTGCATCAACTTGCTATGTGAGCTTTAGAATTAACCTTAGTTCCATGGAGCTCTATCTTACTGTTCTATAAAATGGGATGGTAACACAATCCTTGACATCCTCGGGGACCATTATAAAAACAACACAATAGAATTCATATAGAAGAATTTGAGAAACTAGGAATGCTGAATAAAACAAATCTCTGCTTCACTTTTATCATCACTTTTCACAGACATTGGTTTTTAAATAAGATCATTTCCAAAGGGAAGAGTAGCACAAATCCCTTAGCTGCCTACACCACAGTCCAATTTAATATTTCTTATGCACAAGATAAAATGTTTCATGCTAAGATATACAATTCCAATACCTTTGTGTTTACTGGTTTATGTGATTCAGAGGCATAAAATCCCAAGTTTCCCTGGATTTTTGCCAAGCACAGAATACAGAGGGAAAGCTGAACATTAAGCCTGTTACGCCAAACTTAAATTTGGCCATAAATTGCTGGATAGTTTCAGTTCAAAGAAACATGGCAGAATTATCTTTAAAGCAAATTACAACAGAAAACTTGAAACCAGGGCAAGAAAAAACTGACAAAGAGAAGAGAAAGTGTGTTCAAAAGAAATACGGACAATGCAGCGTCCCTTTTCTGTGCTGTTTCAATGCTCATTGATGTTGTCTCATATTCCCTCTTGTACTACAATACCTTTATTCTTTCACTCATTAAATAAACATTAACGTAATCCCTCCTACTCCCAAGGCCTATGGAGGTCATAATTAAAGCAAACAAACAAAAAAAGATGTCTATTGCTATGTACCAGTTAGGGTTCTTTGTTACAGAAAAATAGATTTCTTCTTTTTTTTTTTTAAAGTTAAACTTCAGCTAACTTACACTAAGATGGAACTTACTGCTAGAGAAAACCCTAGAATTTGCTGAAAGATTAAGGAGGATCTCAGAGTTTTACAAAAAATTAAAAGTGCTTAATAACTTAAAAAATCAGGAAACTTGACAGAAGAAACTGCTTTCCAACTTCTTTTCCTACAGTTGAACAAATCGCGCTCCAAATTCCATCTTTGTGGCATTGTTTTAAGAACCAGAAACCAAACCAAACCAAACCAAACTGGTCGCTGTTAAGTGAATTTTGACTTTTTACCATCTCAGATGTTGCAGAGAGTAGAATTATACTCTATCAAGTTTACGAGGCTGTGACTTTTCAGAAGCAGATCACAAGATCTGTCTTCCTAGGAATCTCAAGGAGAGTGTGGACTGCCAACATTCAACGAGTAGTTGAACACTTAACTATTTGTACCATCAGTGGTGAAAATCAAGTAGTGAAGCTGCTGATGGATGTGGTTGTGTTTTCTGGGGTTATTGGCAATCAGCAGAGATCTTTGAGAACCGGAAATGCCCAGAAAGAAGTTCTGGAGAAATGACAAATCTGTGGGTTTTTTTCCCTCCATTCTCACAAAAAAGTAAATATTAAGCTAACTAAGCCACCTGTATTTGGAGGTCGAAAAGATGCAAACAACAGTGTTCGTTGCGAGTGGTTCCAAGAAGTGGAAATATCAGAGGTAAGACAGATTTCACACGTGAAAACAAGGTACAAAGAATGAATTCTATACATAAATGGTTCCACAGTGTAAAACAAACAATTCTGAAATGCGAGAATGGGATATGGAGATTGATAAGTCTGTTCTAGGTAGATATGAGGTGGTGGGGAGGAACAAAGAAAGACATTTCTAATACGGGAAAGCAGGAAGCGAGTGAGTGCTAGGTATGAATATACTGATTATATCATTTAATTTTTTTCAGAAACATATTCTCCATTTTAAAAATGAGAAAATTGCAACCCAGAAAAAAGTCACTGCCAGACAGACAATTCTGACTCACAGTGACCATGTAGGACAGAGAAGAGCTGGTCCATAAGGTTTCCAAGGAGCAGCTGGCGAATTGGAACTGCTGATATTTTGGTTAGCGGCCAAAGGCTTAAATACTGTGTCTCCAAAAATTTTAATAAGTGTCCAAGTTCCTAGGGTGAATGAATAATGATATTTATTCTTTTGGTGCTCCAAGTAATATTTTTTCACTTCATTGTTTCACCACATTAAAATTATTTATGTAGCTTTCTTTCCAAATAGATCTGATATCCTTGAGGCAAATTTCCAAGTTTTATTGTTATTTGTACATTTAGAATATGGTATAGTATTTTTTATTTACTTGTTTGAATTTTTTTTCTCCCAGAGTTGTTTTTAGTAATGATCCAGGAGAATTCTGTGTCTTCTTCTAAACCTTTTTTTCTGATTCTAAAACTTCTGCCTTCCAGTCTATCCTTAGCTTTCCTCAGCAGCCTTCAGTATCTAGGCCAACACAGAGTCATCTTAACTCATCTTGCTGTTACATACTGCACTCAATTTACCATGGCTATTGCTACCAAGGCATCATTATCTTTCTCCTGATGACTGCCAAAACTGCCCCTTTGTCTTCCTGTTGTCACCAGATGATCCCACTAAAATGTAGTCACATCATTTCATCACTCTACTCAGTACCTTACAATGACTTCTCTAGTCACTCAAGTTAAAAGCTTTTACATGGGTCTACATGTCTTTACACTGTATTCCTTCTTCCCACTTTTTCTTATTCTTTCTCTTTGATTATTGTATTCCAAACATACCATCTTTCCTTATGTTTCTAAGCACCCCAAGCAGAGTCCCAACATCACAGTGTTTGCAATGCCTTGTTTCCTGTGACTGGATATCTGTCCCCAGGTGTTCTCATGGCTAAAAACATAGCATACTTCTTTCAGTATTTGCTCAAGCCTTATGTTTTCAATGTAAAGCTGACTTAACATGGAAGCCATGATTTAAAATTGTATTGCACAACCTACTTCTGAAAGAATCCCTCATCTCCTGTTCTCTGGTTATTTATTTCACTTTTTACTTCCTTAATTATGAAATAATTTTCTTAATTATAATATTTAGAATTGGTTGACATTTCACCATTTCATGAAGTAGCATATGATCAAGAACTGATGGCAGTGAAAGAAGTTTAAGTTTCACTGAAGATGCTGGTGAGAAAACAGACTCCAGGGATTGACAGAATGCTAATTGAGATATTTCAGTGAACAGCGGCAGCACTAAGGGTGCCCATTGGAAGACAGCTACCTGACCAACCAAGCAAAATTTTGCTGAAGATTGTTCAAAAGTGGTTGCAGTATACCAACAGGGGATTGCCATAAAATCTAGTCAGATTCCCAAGAGATTAAGAAACGAGGGATACCATTACTGATGTCAGACGGACATTGGCTAAAAGCAGAGAACATCTCAAAGATATTTACTTTGGTTTTATTGACTATGAAGAGGCATTCAACTGTGTAGATCATAACAAATCATGGATAACTTTGGGAAGAGTGGGAATTCCAGAACACTTCATTAAGATCATCAGGAATCTGTAATAGCCCAAGCGGTACTCTTTCAAATGGAATAAGAGGATGTTGTGTAGTTTAAAGTGAAGGAAGGTGTATATCAGGGCTGCCTCCTTTCATCACTTATATATTCTGCAACCTGAGCAAATAATTCAAGAAGCTAGACCATATAAAGAACATGGTATCAGGATGGGAGCAAAATGCATTAACAACCTACAGTAAGTAAATTATAAAATCTTGCTTGTTGAAAACAAGGAAGACTTAAAGCGCTTGCTGATGAAGATCTAAGAATACAGATTTCAGTAACAACTGCACTTCACATAAAGGAAAAAGAAAAGGAAATTGTCACAACTAGACCAATAGCTAATGTTACAATAAATGATAAAAATATTGAGGTTTTAAAGAAGTCATTTTATCTGGATTTACAATCAACATCCACGGAAGCAACAGTCAAAAAAGTCAAATGACACATTGCATTGGGCAAAACTGCTGCAGAAGACCTCTTTAGAGTGTTAAAAAATCAAAGATGTCACTTTGAATACTAAGCAGGTATCACAAAGCCATGATATTTTCAGTCACCTCCTATTCATGCAAAAGCTGGAAAATGAATAAGGGAGACTGGATGTCTTTTTGACTTATGGTGTTGGCAAACAATACTGAATATACTATGGACTGCCTGAAGAACAAACAAATCCATTTTGGAAGAAATGCAGCCAGAATATTCTTTAGAAGGGAGGATATCCAGGGTACACCTCATATACTTAGTACGTGTTATCAGGAGATAGCAGTCCCTAACGAAGGACACCACGCTTGGTAAGTAGGCCAAGCCAAGTGCCGTCGAGTCGGATCTGACTCATGGCGACCCTAAGGGAAAGACCGTCAGTGAGATGAACTGGCCAAGTGGCTACAATGACGGTTTCAAGCATAAAGATAGTGAGGAGCTCACAGGGCCAGGTAGGGTTACTTCTGTTGTACATAACTGGGTCCTACTTGAGAGTATCTAACAAAACAAAAACTGTATTCTTTATCATCTGTTGAATGCTTCTTTGTGCTAAAAAGGTGAGCACCAAAGCAGGGATTTTTCATGGTTTGTTCTCTGATATAATCCAAGCACCTAGATATTGCCTTGCCCTGGTGGCACAGTAGTTAAGAGTTGCTAATGAAAAGGTTGGTAGATGGAACCCACTAGCCACTCTTTGGAAACATTATGGGACAGTTCTAATCTGCCCTTTACGGCCACTATGTGCTGGCATTGACTGGACAGCAATGAGTTTGCGTATACCAGGTAAGAGGCAAATGCAGGGTGAATGAGTGAATGAATTTTTTGAAGTAAAATATATTCTTCTTGTGATTATAGCTCTGTGATTTCTGAACAACTCTTCTATAACTTCCCTTTCTCCTTCTCAACACTTCTGTCATCATTTGTATTCTTTGTATGACAGTTTTCAGCCTGGCTTCTCTGAAGATTCCCCTCTATGATCCATTTCACTTTCAACATGTGGCTTTTTAAAGAAGAATCAGGAGTAGGCGGAAGGTACGGAATGTGTGGCTAATTGTCTCCATGAACAACTGCCTCCTTTGCCATGAGATCAGGAGATAACTGTGCCTGGCAACCATTACAAACCATTTTGACCAAAGATCCTACAGAAGAAACCTTATCAAATGAGGGAAATACAGAATAGAATTTCAAATTCTCGTGGACTGCAAGCCTAATGGAGTTATGGTGGCTGAATGAACCCCTGAAACTCCACCCTCAGATAACCTTTAAACTTTAACCAGAAATAGCCCTGAAGTTTACAATACTTTGGTTTAACTAGTACAGAACATCTACCTTGAGCGCTGCGCTCCTTCAAGAGATCAAAGTGACAGCAGTAGCTAGAATGATCAAACAGGAAATTTAGGGAGCAATGAGTTTATTTTAATAAGAGAGTAAGTATTCAGAAAAGGAAGGTGAAAATGATTTCACAAGTTCAATAATTTAATGAGTGTCATTGAATTGTATGTGCAGAAAAGGTTGAATTGGCATTATGTTTTGCTGTATGTTCTCAAAAATAACAACAACATACAAAAAAAAAAGGATGTGGCTCTCCAAAGTGAATTCTACTCCAGGTTACACACCCAGTTTAGATCCATCTATGATTCATTAGCTCATTTGACTTAAATAAACTGATTATGTGACAGATTAATATCACTAATATTAAAAGTGTTATTAATTTTTAATTCACCATTAATTTCACAAAATTACCACCACATGTACATATCTATGTATGTATATCTATATTTTTAAGAAGTAGTCCAGTTAGTATTTAAATACTGACTAGACTCTGTTTGCTTCAAAAATTTTGCCTCTGTCTTTTGGGGAAGGAAGACCCTTCCTATCCACATGTGACTGCACCTCCACTAAGTCATTGCTCCTCAATGTGCTGTGCTACATTCTTGATTAGCATCCTTAAGACAGGTAGTATTTGCATGAGTTTATGGGAGAGGCGTGGAAGAACCAGTATGGATATTTTAGGACTTCTGCTGAGTGAGGTCCTTGAGGAAAACTGAGACATTGTCAGAGAAACCCCTCAACAGTCATGCCTTTTGAGGCTAACGACCAGTCTGCTTTTGACAAGTGAGTGACAGGCTGTGAAACTGCAGGGAAGATAGACACAGCACGTACATGGGTGCTGATTGATTAGAATCAAGTGGACGAGAAAGGAAGTTAGGTCTGAAGAAGCAAATGTCTACCATTCTACTCCCCCTGCAAAGGTGGTTTAGATTAAAATAAATCATACATGTGGAGACGATATGTGATCTCAGACCACTGGCATGAGGCTATTTGTCTGAGATAATGTGATAAAAAGCTTTCTAGTCTTTAACTCAGCTATGATGGATTTAATCAAAGGAGAGAACATTAATTAAAAAGAAATGTAAATTATCTTGATAAGGCCAGAGCACCAGTGTGGAATCACCAGGGCACTGTACATACATGTGCGAGAGAAGAGCTCCTTTTGCTTCTTACTCGCAGCACCCAAGGCAACGAGAAGTTTTCCTGGACCTTGTCTGGGGATGGAGCCAAGCACAATATGTGAGAAAAAAATCAGCAAACATCTAGTTTTGACTGATCATAATATATTCAGATTAGATATGTTCCTCAGGGTACACACAGGGAAATAGTACTTCAAAAAATTTTAATGCACTTTTTGAA
Source organism: Heterohyrax brucei (assembly GCA_028571685.1). Taxonomy (NCBI): domain Eukaryota; kingdom Metazoa; phylum Chordata; class Mammalia; order Hyracoidea; family Procaviidae; genus Heterohyrax; species Heterohyrax brucei. The sequence continues at coordinate 49,066,348 of CM053152.1, forward strand.
AGGTCTAGTTTTAAATATGAAAAATGTATCATACTTTGGAGCAAGTAAAACACTATCAACAGCAGTCATAAAAAGCTACTATTATGAAAAGCCAGCAAATATTGCATTTAATTGACAGCTATAAGGAAGGCATGCTAACTATATTCACCCAAATTTAATCCCAAGATTCAAAGTAAGCAAGTACAGGCAGGGTAGTGGTGGCGTGCCGATACTAAGGGTAGCTGCTCCTTGCAGAAATAAATGGAATGAAACAGTGTTGGATAATAGCAAGAAGAAAAATACTACAGTCTTCCATTTATCACATTTCTTGATGTCTTTACACATTCGAAAAACGTGATGAAGAAGATGATGTTTCCTGAAGTTTCAGTGGTAAAACAGTGAATTATTGATTTTAAGCAAACATTTCCCCCCTCGGTAGAAATGTGATCACTTCTGGAATGAATCACAGCATGGAATGGATCTCTTGATCATAGTGTCTTTCAGTCTGAATTGGAAAGAAAGAGAATGATGTTAAGACTTCATTTTTAGGAGTGAATCCATTATCTCGATCTTCTCATCCCTTTACCCAAATTAGAATTAAAAAATCCACACACCAATCTCTACTTCTGAAAAAAAGCTGTCAAATTTTAACTTTTACATCTTGCCTTCACAGGGTAAGTTCTCCGACGCATGTACGCATACATACCATACCAATATATACTAATAGCCAACACATACTAATAAATTAATGTATGCTGGCTATTATTTAATCCTCCTTATCCTCATCATCTTCTTTCCCTTTATTTTTTCTTCTCTATGTCATGTATGGAAACCTGGGTGGTGTGGTGGTTATGTGTTAGAGTTACTAACCAAAAAGACAGCAGTTCAAATCCACCAGGAGCTCCTAGGAAACTATATTGAGTAGTTCCACTCTGTCTTACGTTGTGTTGTGAGGTGCTGCTGAGCCGGTTCTGATTCATAGCCACCTTGTGAACAACAGAAAGGAACACTGACACAGTCTTATATCATGTCCACAATTGAGTTTATGCTTAAGCCTATCGTTGTGGTTTCTATGTTAACCCATCTTATCTAAGGTCTTCTTTTTCTCTGACCCTTTACTCCACCAAGCATGATGCCCTTCTCCAGGGACTGATCCTTCCTGACAACGTGTTCCCAGGTACGTAAGATGCAGTCTTGCCATTTTTTTCTTCCAAGGAGCGCTCTGGTTGTACTTCTTCCAGAACAGATCTGTGTGTTCTTTTGGCCACCCGTGGTACATTCAATATTCTTCTCCAGCAGCACAATTCAAAGGCATCAGTTCTTCTGTCTTCTTTGTTCATTGTTTAGCTTTCACGTCCACGTGAGGCAATTCAATATCATGGCTTGGGTCAAGTGCCTTTTAGTCTTCAAGGTGCCATCGTTACTTTTCAATATTTCAAAGAGGTCCTTTACAGTGGGTTATCCCAGTGCAATGCACCTTTGATTTCTTGACTGATGCTCCCATGGCCATTGACTGTGGACCCAAGTAAAATGAAGTTCTTAACAACCTCAACTCTTTCCCCATTTATGACAATGTTGCCCATTGGTCCAGTTGTGAGGATTTTTGCTTTTTTGATGTTGAGGTGCAACCCATACTGAAGGCTGTGGTCCTTGATCTTCATCAGTAAGTATTTCAAATCTTCCTGATTTCCATAAAGTATGATGGTGGTGTCTGTGTAATGCAGGTTGTTAATGAGATGTCTGCCAATGCTGATACCTCATTCTTCTTCACATAATCCAGCTTCTAGAATTATTTGTTCGGTATACATATTGAAAAGGTATGGTGAAAGGATGCAATCCAGATACACAGCATTCCTGGTTTACACTATGCAATGTCCTCTTGTCCTGTTCACAAGACTACCTCTTGATCCATGTATAGATTCCTTAAGGGCACAAGAATGTGCTCAGGAATTCTCATTTTATGCAGTGTTAGCCATAATCTGTTATGATCCATATAGTTAAAAGCCTTTGGATAGTCAATGACACGGGTAATCATCCTTCTAGTATTCTCTGGTTTCACCAAGATCCATCTCATATCAGCAATGATATCTCTGGTTCCACATGCTCTTCTGAATTCAGCTTGAATTTCTGGCAGTTCCTTATCAATATACTGCTGCAGTCACTTTTGAATGATCTTGAGCAAAATTTTACTTGCGAGCAATATTAATGATATTGTTCAGTAATTTCTGCATTTGATTGGATCACCTTTCTTTGGAATGGGCATAAATATGAATCTCTTCCAGTCAGTTGGCCAGGTAGCTGTCCTCCAGATTTCTTGGCATAGATGAGTGAGCACTACCAGTGTGCACCTGTTTGTTGAAACATCTCCGTTGATATTCCACCAGTTCCTGGAGGCTTATTTTTGCCAATGCCTTCAATGCAGCGTCAGCTTCCCCTTCAGTGCCATTGGTTCCTGATAAAGTGCCACCTTCTCCAAATGGCTAAACATCGACCAATTCTTTCTCGTATAATGACTGTGTATTCCTTCCATCTTCTTTTGGTACTCCTTGAGTCGTTTAATATTTTCCCTGCAGAATCCTTCCCTATTGCAACATGAGGCTTGAAATTTTTCTTCAGTTCTTTCAGCTTGAGAAATACAGACTGTGTTCTTCTCTTTTGGCTTTCTATTTACACTTCTTTACACATGTCACTATAATACTTTATTTTGTCTTTCCAAGGTGCACTTTGAAATCCTCTGTTTAGTTCTTTTACTTCATCGGTTCTTCCTTTTGCTTTAGTTATTTGATATTTGAGAGCAAGTTTCCAAGTCTCTCCTGACATCCACTTAGGTCTTTTCTTCCTCTCCTGTCTTTTTAGTGACCTCGGGCTTTCTTTATGGTTGATGTCTTTGATGCCATTCCACAATTCATCTGGTCTTCAGTCCTTAGTGGTCAACACATCAAATCTGTTCTTGAGATGTTCTTTTCAGAATTTCCAAATGCTAAATTTCATTGTTTGTCTAGTTGTCACAGATTCATAATGAACCTCTGATATAAAAAAGGTTAGCAACATTGCTTTGACTCTTGATTTGGACTTACAAAACTTTTTTTGGTTGTGGAGAATTGGCTGACTTTTATTGTACACCTTGACTCTTTGGTTCAAGGTCATATTGGTACACCCATATTTCATTACCAGTTATAACACAGCCCTGGACATTGACTTGCCTCTCCAAAGGTCTTGGCAAACTTCAACTCTCCTTTACTTTTGGTCATTGATGGGCTCCTTTGAACATTTTTGTTTTGGAACACACCTTTCTCATGCCAAAGTTTTGGTTAAGATTTTCCTGTTTCTATGTCTATGTTTACTTGGTTTGCTATGCTTTTCACAGTCAGCCGATGATTTTGACATACAATTTAATGCATTTTTGCAATGCTTTCATCAGTTCTGCTCATTACTGGTGGCCCTGATCTCTCTTCATCAGTGAGGCTTTCTGTCCCCTCAGAAAAACATTTAATCCATTTGTACACTGTCATTTTCTTTATGGCATTATCCCCGTAAGCTTGAACCAATATGTCACTGATTTAACTTCCATTCTTGACAAGTTTAACAAGAAACTTAATGTTTGTTTTTTGCTCTAATTCAAGCTCTAACATTCTCTCAATGGCACACAAGAGCATGTAACAATAATGAACACCACTCAGCAAGACACTGCGCTGTGTTGACATGAATACAGCTGTGAGACACCAGTAAGCCAAGATTGTGAAACTTTACTGAGTTGTTTGTACAGTGCTGCCAACATTGTGCACAGTGGCAAGCTTGTGAATGCAATTGTTAAACTTAATTGCCATATATTGTCATCACAGCTTGCAGAATATTTTCAATACTTTCTTTACAAACTTTCCCATTGTTTCTCATCTCCCCCTGAAGAATTCTTGTGGCCAGCAAGGTCCTACTCAGTTGTTTCCTTTACTACTTCACTCTACCTTGTCTTTCTGAGCTCTTCTTCCGTAAGTTACCCTTTGGGTCCATTGAGTTACGTTGTTCTCTTTTTGGTTCTTCAGACACCCTGGAATTGCTCCTGACTCAGGCCCTTTGCATTGACTTTTTCTACCTCCAGCATACTTCCTCCAGATACATACAAAATTTCCTCTTTCCTTTAGATACTTGCTCAAATGTCACCTTCACGGTAAGAACATCCCTGAAACTTATTTTAATAGCACTCTGTCTCATTTTCTTACTTGACATTTCTTTATAGTACTTTGAAGTGTATTCTGTACATGTAACCGTCTTTTATTTTTGCTTATATTTTCTGTCTTATCCCAGTCTCCTCACTATGCCCCTAGAATATAAGTTACAAAATGACATACATTTTATCTACAGTATTGACTTCTACACCCCCATTACTTAGAGAAGTGCGTATTCACTGAGTTGATTAAGCTCCCCCTCCACATGTATCATTATGAGAAGGTGATATTCTCTGGTTTATGCAGAGTAAGAAAGGAGACCTACAAGTTAAATAACTGGCTTTACAACATGTGATGGTTAAGATTGTGGATGTACTTGGCTGGGCCATGATTCTCATTGTTTTGATGGCTGTGTAATATTGTGATCCCCTCCATGACGGAGTCCATTGAGAAGCAGAAGTGAGGGTGGGGCCTGTGGTGGGTCACTGCTCCCTCAGTCATCATCTCCTACTTTCTGCTGTCTACTGCTTTTTCTGGCTGGTTTTCAATTTAACAGCTGCTTTGATTGCCTTTTGACCTCCTTTTCTTGGGATGTGAGCTAACAGGCTGTATGTCCATGTTGGAATTCATAGATCTTCACAGACGGTGAATAATAGTCCTGTTCCTATCCTGCCAATCTTGGGTTTACCAACCCCTGCAGCTACATGAATCAAGAGAAATCTTAGGGTCTAATCTTCCATCTTGGGATTCCTCAGCCTTCATCATCTGCAAGTGGGAACCCTACTCTTCGACCTAATATCCTTGGGTTTACCAGCTTTCATGATCATGTGAATGGGAAGTACAGGACTTAGGACATTTCAGCTTCTACAATCACTTGAGCTGTTTCTTTGATATAAATTTCATTTTCTGGGTATGTGCATACACAGACACAGAGATACACAGACACACACCAGACCCACAGACACACAGACATGCATACACACACACACACACACACACACACACACGAGGTCTGACAGATAAGTCTACAAACTTAATTGTTCTATGTGCTACATACTCATTGCTGAATATCACTACAGCTTATGCATCAATGCCAGTGCCTATTCCACTCTTCAAAGGAATTTTGGAGCTCAAAATGGAACGGCCACAATAAGCAGTGTCACAGTGGTCAGTTTGCAAACTTACCTGTACAATTGTCTGTGAGGGAATGTTTACCCAGTAAACAAATAACTGTGTTAGAACATCATCCCTCCTCACTTGATCTGGTCCCCAGTGACTTTTTCTTTACCTGAAGATAGACGAAATATTGAAAGGAAGACTTTTTGGTCTTACAACATGTGATGGTTAAGATTATGTGTCCACTTGGCTGGGCCATGATTCTTGTTGTTTTAATGGTTGTATAATATTGTGATAACCTCCATGGAAGACTTTAAATGTGACCTTAGTGATATTCAGCAATGTGATACACAGTGCTCTTTCTAGGATGAGTTCACGAACTTTACTGGCAGTACTCATATATAGGCATATATGCATGCATATACTTATACACATACATTTACATATACATATGTAAACACACACAAATATATATATACACACACATATATGCACTCTTTACTAGTTTTTCTCCTCTAGGAACCCAGGCTAAGACACAACAGAAGGAAAAAATTGAAACGGAACTCAAGGTTGTCTAATTTAGAAGCTGTGCGTTCACGTGTTCACCAGTGGACACACCCTAACTAACCTAGAAAGAGCGCTACACACCTCATTACCGAATATCACTAAGGTCACCTCTGAAGTACTCCCTTTCATAAGCTATGCACCCATGCCAGCACACAGTTCACCCTTCAAAGCAACTTGGGAACTCTCTTTACGGAATGGCCATCAGAGCTGTCATCGCATTACCCTTGATGTGCTGAATGTCATCAAAAGGTCTTCCTTTCAATATTTCCTCTGTCTTCAGGTAAACAAAAAGTCACTGGGGACCAAATCAGGTGAGTAGGGAGGGTGTTCTAATACGGTTATTTGTTTACCGGGTGAAAACTCCCTTACAGACAACTGTATCTCCAGATGGTGAGAGCGCCCAAGGCAGCATCCAGTAAACAAATGAAGACCTTAGCTCTGTATCTTCGAGAAACTTAATTTTGCTAACCTGAATGAGCTCAGAACTGTACTTTGTGCTCCAGAGGAGAACAAAGCCAGCAGGCAACTTGGTTTTATCTTTTTGAATTCCTGAGCAGAGCACCCAGCTCAGCAGTGATCAGATTTATGACACACAGTAATGTCACATAATATATAAGTGCTATTTTAAATCACTAAATTTGTAGTAATTTACTATCACAGCAGAAAACTAATATGGGTAGCCTCCGACTCATGACTGGTTCCTCTCCTATGATTTTGCTGTAAGTCAGTTCTGATGTAAGACAAACAGGGTTTTTTTTTTCTTTTTTCATTATTACTGTCTTTTATTATTAACATGTTTGTAAATATAATCATTATTTGTCTTTGGGATTGGAAACACTTGGTATAAACTTGCAGAAATCTTTTAATACCTACCTAAAAATAAATCACAATAATTTATTTTGACTATGAAAAAGAATTGACAATGTTGGTATTTTGTCAGTTGTGGCAATAACTCTGCGTGTGGAAGGATCCTGATCATCCGGATTATCCCTAGGTAAGGGGGTAGTGTTTTTAGTCAGAAAATTAGTGAGAGTTTCCTATATGGCCCTTATTATTTTCTTCATGTATTTTCCAGTAACTTCACACTTCTTCCAAAATACGTCTATTGACATTAGCAAAACCACCAATGTTGAGATCTGTGTTTTTGAGTGACTGAAGTTCCTGATTTAGTTTAGGAAAAAAATTATCCAATCCTTTAAATGTGAAAACAGATGGTCTTAAGTGTGGTTCCTTATAATCTGAATATGCTATAAGCCAGGGGCTGTCTGTATAGCATTGTATTTCAAACATATACATATGTAAATATATATTACACATGCAAATATATATATGTATATATATATTACACACACAAATATATATATATAGTGTGTAGCCTTAAATGTGGGTGTGTTTGTAAGAGTTTAGTGTGTAGGCTTAAATGTGTGTGTGTTTGTGTATATATGGCTTAAATGTGTGTGTGTTTGTGTATATACATATACACATTTAAGCCTACACACTAAACTCTTACAAACACACCCACATTTAAGGCTACACACTAAACTCTTACATTATAAAACTCTCCATTAACTCAAAAAGTCCTCACTCTGTGCTAGCTGTCTTTTCTACCCCTAGAATATTTTGAGAACCAAAAGGATATGAAGAATAGCAATGGCTCTTGAACATGTAGATTTGACAAGAGGTACAATGACTGACTAGGTTAGCAGGTGAAAATTTATAAAGGACTGAAATGAACAGTATATTCAAACCCGGTCCAGCCCAAATAATTTCAGACTGACAATGTTCCCTCACAATGGGGGGACACTACGTATGACTCTATGAGGGCCCTATTCCATTTAAAAGAAAGGCTGTTTTCACAATGAATGAAATGGTAGAAAAAAACTTACCCTTTCTAAGTTAGTTCATTGTGAATTTGACAGTGTAATCTTAAATAAATTCCATTAGAATCATAATTACATAAGGCAAGTAAAGCAGCCATATTATACACAGAAGACCTTTTGTTAAAATATTTGTATATTGTCTAGATATTGACCTTTAATCTTTTCAAAGAGTATATCAACAGGAATCTGTTTATTGGATTATTTACCCTTTGCAAAACCATGGCACCTGCCAAGGAATAGATTTTTATAAAAGATGATGGATTCTACATATACCTGTTTCTAGGAGGATAGATGAACACAGTGAGTACTGGAATGAGTAACAAATATAATAATCATTTGCATTTTCATTGTATGCCATTTATTAAAAGCATAAATTCTTTATTTAACCTGACCTTTTAAATATATACCTACCAAAGAAAATGCACTGACAACAAATTCAAGATTTTAAAATATTGTATAGCTTTTCAAATATAACCTAGATGTAAGTTCTAAATTCTGAACTGGAACTAAGAACTTAGATGGCAGTTCTTTTCACAAAATGACTCTGAGCTTAAAAATACTGTATTGTAGAGCCAAACTAGGATTTTAATGTGCAAGGGAGAATACCAGTTGCATGGATGTAGCTGTTCTTTTAAACTGCCTTCATTTTTATTTGACTATTTTTCTTACACCAACCCAAAATCCAAACTCGTTGTCATCAAGTCAATTCCTACTCATAGCAACCCTGTAGTACTAGTTTTACTAGAGAGTAGAACTGCTCTATAGTGTTTTCAGTGAGCATCTGGTAAACTACAGTCTTGAGAAACTTGTTTATAGTTAAAGGTTAGGTACAATCTTGGCTTATATAAAATGCAAATCTGTATTTAAGATGCTTCTTTTTAAAAGATGTGTGTGTATTCTCTTTACCTATGCATCCAAATGCTAGTCACAGGTTTTAACATGCACATGTACAACTAAGAAATAAACCAAAGCTCATTGCTGTCAAGTCCATTCCAAACCACAACTGGAAAAAAAGAAAAAAAAAAAAAACAGAAAACTTAGACTGTCTTTACAAAAGGGAGTTACATAACAGTGGAGCCGTCCTATTCCATCACTCTAACTTTCAGAAGACCAGTGGAAGGACAGGCTTGGAATGGTGATCTTCTTCCCACCCCTTTCCACCTGAACACAGGTGTTTTGGTGATAAAAATCCAGAAGTTATTAGAATTTAGAAGGACACAATAAGAATTGCATGCAGTTGATGGTAGTACATGATTATAATTTGATGATATTCAGAATCAAATTTCTTATGAAGAAAATAGCATAATTATCTATTACAGTCTAGAAAATAGACTAGAACATTAATCTGAGCAAGGTGGACTTTGTTCAATCAATCAAAATACACACACTACAAAAATTTGGAATAGAACTGATGAAAGTCTTAAAGAGATCCCATGGTTCGTTGGAGAAAGAGTGGGACATGGAACTAGGTATGTTTCCTACTACATCGAGCTTGGTTTTGGATCTTTCAACTTCAAGTTTCCCTGTGATAATTCTCCTTCTTGCAAGTTAGTATTATCTAATATTATCCATTCATTTTTCCTTTCCTTATCTTCATTTTACTCTTTTTTTTCCCCCTTATCCCTTATAATCCTTTTTTCTGCCTTTAATGCCATTCCAAATAGGATAGAAATCCTCCATGGGAAGACTGAGACACATAGGGTACTTTCCTGTCTTCTCTATGTAAGAGCATTACTGGTTAGATATGCCACATCAACAGTAATTTGTAAAACGCACAATGGAAGGGATGAATGGGTAAGTGAATGAGTCCACGTAAGGCTCTGTGTTTGCTGCTAGTAACAGCTGACTCTGTTTCCTGGGACAGCAGTTCCATCCAACGCTGCCCATCTGTTTAGAGCCCAAGCAGCCAGCAGGCCTAACCTCCTCACTGCCTTACCTCAGCCCCCCTGGTGACAGTGATGGAGTTGACAAGATGTCAGCCAACCCTTATTGATTATGCATGATCTCACTAGTAAAACCTTGGCCCAGCATGACCTAATCCTTGCTGGGAAAGGCTGTGATATATGAGGACCAGCACTTTGTCACATGAGGTTAGAGAAACGAGCAGATCACTTAGTACCTGTCGTGCCCAAAGACATAGCCATTTGTGCTTTGGGAAGGTAGCTAGGAGAGCTGAGTGCACAGGGAGCTATGTGGGTCAGACAAGCCGCTAAGAACCCATCTTGGCTGTGATGCTAGTTATTTATTTATACTTTGTTTGCTAAAAATGTATCTGTTCTGGCAGCCCTGGGACACTTGTCCCAGTGAATAACAAAATCAGAAATGTGGCAAGGAAAGGCATGCTTGGGGGCAAGCCTGCCAAGATCCTTGAGGTCTGAGACTTGCCTTGGAAAAGCAGGCATGGTCTAACCTCCTGGTGTCTCTGCTCCCTGCCCTCCCTCCGGGGCAGCCCTCCACCCTCCCCACCGTGAGCTGGGAGAGAACGCCGTTGGCTCTCAGGTACTAGAGTAGTGCTGTGGGACTGGGCAGATGCGAGCCACTGCAGCCCCGGTGGGGCCGCTGTGTGAATTACAGAAAGAAAAGACTTCCACATCCAGGTGGCAGAACTGCAAAGGTGTTCCTTTCTCTGGATTGAAGGAGCTCATTGTCAGTCTCCATTTGCTCTCTTTTCTGGGACACCTCTGTGACGTGTACAATCTGTGTGACCTTTTTGTTCAGTTATAGGTCCTAAAGACAGTGTGGCTGACCAGTCTTAGCCTGGGGGACTTGTAGTCCCAGTGGGACCCTGCAAACAGGCAGGTGGTTCACGCTGAACTACTGAGGACAGCGACTCTGAAAAGAAGGCCTTTTGAAACTGTGGCTCTCTTTTTCTGGCAGCAAACACTAAGTCCCATTGCCAGCTTTTACAAGCGAGGAAACCAAGTCTTAGAGAGCCAAGCAAGTACTAATAATTGCCTCCATTTAAGTCCATGAAAGAGGGGTACAGTGCTGGTAGGGAGATTAGGACAAATCCCCCCAGAAACTTTTGGTTAGACTACGGATAAAAACGTAATGTATGTAAGTAAAAAATAATAATAATAAAACAACCCCCCGAAACAAAAAAAAATAACTTTCCTACTCCAGTCATGCTCACTGTTAATAGAAAGAAAGAAAAAAACATCTCCCTAGTTTCAATCATCCTCTTTATTGGTAGGCTCCCCTAACTGAACCAGTCAGGGAAAAATCATCAGTAAATATTGCTTATTAAATGCTTAGGTCAGGTTCTCTGCTTGTCGGCCAAGGGTGCGGGGCGGGGGCAGGCTCTGGGGCCATTGCTGCTGAGTGAGCGGTCTCGGCCGCCCTGAGCACACCTCGGCAGCATCCAGCCTCTAATAAGCATTGTGTTCTGTGCCCTTTTTAAAATGATTGAATTACGGCTTTTTATGGCTCTATAAAAACCTTTATTAATTTTGGGAAGCTGCTGCATCTTCTGATCCTGTCCAGTCCCTGCCGGGAGGTTAAATTATTCATGTGGATTCCATTTGGCTCCGTTGATTGTGTTCTGAAGGGACAACAAGCAGGGCTCTTTGTTTTCCATCAAGGTTGGGGCAAGGTTATAGTGGGCAGCAAGCAAAGCGTGGGTAACTTGAAGAGCATGGCTCCACGGGCTTCGTGGGGCCTGGACAGCGGGGGGCAGCGCGGGGAGGCCTCCTCCTGGTCCAGAGGAATGGCCGGATGAAAAGGACTAAGCGATGGCGAACTTGAGCATGTCCTATACGGAGAAACCTCCGCATGAGTGTGACTGTGCCCACATGTGTGCCCATGAACTGCTTTTTCACTGTGATTTTCTGTTGATGACACGAAGTTGGGACTAAAATTCTGTTTCCGTAGAGCTTCTTGAGTTTAAGATGTGCTTTCAGACTGAGTACCTTATTTTTACCCCGAACCCTCTTAAAATGACCTTACTCCGTAGGTCACAAGGGTGAACTTTAAGAATGGTGTTGCTCGGTGCTGTGACAGGCACCTTTGAGAAGTAATTGGATAGTGTAGCTCCACGGCTAGTGCATTTTCCATGGTAGTGACGCCTTCCTTGCTCATGCCAGCTTAAGAGTTAGCATATAGAATATTGTTCTGGGGACCCCTTCCCCTTGACAACCTTTGCAGACTTCTTACTCAGCTGAGACATACACACATACAGACATCTGGACAAGTATGCACTTTTAATTAAATATACCCACTGTGATCTCTTAGCACTTTACCAAGAATACCAGACTCCAAAAAGCTTGCCACACACACCTCCCCCGCCATCCCCTGCCCTGACTTTCTTGTCCTCAGAAAGTGCAGCTGTTGGTTATTTTGTTTCCTTCATCTCTGCAATGAGAATCTGCTGATTTCTTCTTTAAGGTCCAGTTTGAGAGTCATCTCATTGAACAACTTACTCAGACAACTCTACTCCAGGCCAATCAACCCTTTCCTGACTCAAAGGGATAGAATCAGGCATAACATATGTGCCACCCCACATTTGAAAGGACAGTGTGTTAAGCTGGTTCACTTACCAGCGTGAAGCTATAACCTCATGGTCACCAGCACTGCCTAGCTCACAAGCAAGTCTGTTAAAAGAAAAATGAAATAGTACGTTAAAGAAGCATCATAGGAACTGCAAGCCATAACGTGTTTTATACAGTTGTTACTCTTGCTGGGAAAAAAAGGAAATAAATAACATATCAAGAACAATTGATGGAGCCAACCAAGATCCTAACAGTCTTTTTAACTTTAAACTAGTGAAGGGGATCTGTAGGGCTTCTAGGAAAGGAGAAGGTAAGTGAAGCAGCAGAGGTAGGAATGACCAGGACTTTTCACAGACAGGTAGATGCTAACACATGGAGGCGTAAGTCACAAGGATGTAAGTTAACCCTCAGAAGAAACTTTTGAGAACAGAATTTGGAGGTGAAGTGATGAAACAAGAACCCAGTGACTAGACCTGGGGTAACCCTGAAGACCCTTTGACTGAGAGACCAGGAAAATTCCCGTCTCCAGGACCAATAGTATAAAGAAAGCAGGGGTAGACTGATGCAGTGCTAATTTAGGCCTCCCTGACTAATTACCTAGAAACCTGGTGGTGCAGTGGTTAAGACACAGCTGGTGTCCGAACAACTGATAATTTGAATCTACCAGCAAATCCTCAGAAACTCTATGGGGGCATTCTAAGCTGTCCAGTGTTGCTATGAGTTGAAATCAACTCGAAAGCAACAAATTGAAACATTTTCCTGGTCTAGGAGGACTGGTTTCAAATTACAAACAGGGCTAGATACATAGAGGCATACATAATCACAAGAGATCAGGGCCAAGTTCTATACCTGACTGGTTCCATAAAGAGTACAAAGGCACAGAGTCACTTCAGCTGAATGTGTTCTCTTTACATCATTCCGTTTCCTGCATACGTAAGTGCATGCACACACAAGTGCATGCACACAGACACACAGAGCTTCCACACTCAGTGGAGCCAGATACCAAGAATAAACAGAATCATGTAGTATTTTCAGTGTTTATTAGGGAGCTGGTTCCAAATGTTTTCATTTATCTTAATTCACTTGACATTCCCATATGCAATTGTCTGTCTGCTCTGCAGAATAATCACATAGAGACATCAAAGCTTCTACTAATATCGCCAAATCTTGTACTTTCTCTTCTCATTTCCAGTTCTCCTCTTTATCTCCTTTCCCCAACTTTGTTTATGTGTAGCATCTTGATTCCCTGCCTGCTTCTTCTTCCTGGCCACTTTTGTGACCTGGGTACCACGGAGAAGCTTTTGCCTTCTGCAGTAACACTGGGAATTTGGTCATTACTTTTTTTGCAATCTGTCACTTCCCTGAGACCTATCAGCTTTTCCAGCATCTATTTCATCCTGAGAGAGCAGCCCCGGTCCTGGTCTCACAGGCAGAGATGAAAGTTATGCAGCAACCCCATTCACATTAAAGTGTTAAGGACAAAAAGCCACTCTTCAGGGATCATTAATGTATGAAAAAATTAACTTTGTTTATCCCAGAAGCCTACATTTTTCAGGTCAGAGACATAGAAGTGTACAAAGCCCATGTTTTCATGGTATTAAATTTTTCTGTGGGGAGATGGACAATAAAATGACACAAAGAATCAGTAATTTTTAACCCAAAAAATAAATCTCAAGAAATGGTATTCCTGATATGTGAGCAGAAATCAGGCATCTCAAGTACTGTTGGCATTGCTTCTTTTGGTTATGAAAGTCTTCACATCAGCAAAGTTGGGTGAAAGGAAGTGAGGGTATTATTGGGCCAGAGGCTGTTTTTCTAAGACTGAGAAAGTGGGCCACCCTCTGCCTGCTCTCAGCCAATCTACTGATGGCTCCTTTACTGGTGGATATGTTGTCAAATTGAGCCCTGAGGAGAAGTCTAAAATTTCAACTTAAAATTCATATGTAGAATCAGAGTGACACTTTAAAATTATTTTTTGGTTGTTGTTGCTAAGACTTTACACAGCCAAACATACACCAACCCAGTGATTCCTACTTCTACAGTTCAGTGGCATTGAGTCTGTTATTTTAGTTGGGCAACCAGTCTTGCTCTCCATTATAGGTCGTTCCTCACCTATTCACATAAATTCACTGCTCTCTAAACTTCTTGTCTAAATGTTTGAATTGCTGATTTCAATTTGACCTCATACATAGATTCTTAAAGAGCACAGTGCTCAAGACAGACATTCTTGACTAGTTAAGGTAAACTAGAGTTTTTGGGAAACCCTGGTAGCATAGTAGTTAAGTGCTATGGCTCTTAACCAGATGGCTGGCAGTTGAAATACGCCAGGCGCTCCTTAGAAACTCTATGGGACAGTTATATTCTGTTCTGTAGGGCTGCTGTGGGTTGGAATCCACTTGATGTCACTGGGTTTTCCTAATGGGTTTAGTGTTTGGTTTTAAGATTCAAATTTCAAAATGACTCTACCTAGTCAGGTAAAGTGAGAAGCTGTTGTGTCATTTATAACGGGTAGAATTTCTTTTTCTTCCTGCATTGTTGGGAGATGAATTACACCTTTGACAAATCAAATATTTTGAGTCTATTTGCCAAAATCCTATTGAAAGTCCTTTTGTGAAGCAGTACCCAGACGGATACAGAGCTATGAAGTTCAGGTTGAAACCTAGTGGGCAAGAAGGGTCGTGCTGACTTTACATGCACACTGAATATCTGCGAATTAAAAATAAAAGAAAGTATCTCTCTAAAAGGCTCTTAGTCCCCAGGGAAGCAGGATTTCATTCAACATTCACTGCGTTCAAAACATGCAATTTTAAAACTACAGAGACAGTGCGAAAATACTCCTGAGACAGCCACTCTCTTCTCCTTCAAAAAGTTTCCATGTAGAAAGTGCAAAGCCTGTGGGAGTTGTTCCGCAAGTGGAAAAGTCCAGAGTCGGATGATCCCTGCTGGCCACACAGTCAGGAGGAGATGTCTTCCTAGAGGAAAGGGAGAGTGAGAGAGAGCAAAGGACACAACCCATCTCTCTTTACGCATGGCAAATCAATTCAGTGTCTTTCATTACCACCTGAAAACTGAACGTACATGCAAACAATAAACTTTAATCTGGTTGACAATAGTTTCTTAAAAAATGCATTGAAAGCAAGTTTCTGCAGCCTGACATACTTTATGACATTTATTAAAAAGACACACTTGTAAGTCAATTAACCCAGTCAGTGGTACCTTTTCACTTGTTTTCTAAGAGGAACGAGACCAAGTAAAAGGGCAAAGTTTCCATCTGGAAGGTTCTACGTTGATTTCCCCTAAAATGAGAGCAGCTGCCTGAGTTCCAAATAACATATGAAAACCTGTTCTGCTAGCTTCCAACACCCAAAAAGTTCAAAGTGACCGTGGGTCACCATTCTTGGTTTTCCAGTTTATCATTCAAAGAAGATCCTTACCTGTAAAAAAATAAATGCAAAGTAAACACAGGAGAGTTAAAAGAGAGTCACCATGTGCATTTCTTAAGTAACAAATATTTCCTGACTTTGTACTAGAAATGTACATATTAAGGAAGGAGAGCTAGGTGTTTTTAATGAATAGTTTCTAAAGACATGCCCTCCCTCAGTACACCTACTACCTCCAATAGGTTGACATAAACAAGAAGTGAAATTTTTTTTTTAATGTTTTGTTTTGTTCCCCCCAAGTTTCTGATGCATAAAATACTAGAAATTTACTACTTAGTCTTTACTCTCTGAAAATGATTTCTTGGAAAATGTGTAATTACCTTAAAAGATCCATTTATTATAATCACTTAAACTCTGTGGATCTAGTTCAACAAAAATAGTAGCTTTCCCAAAATATTTGCTGAAAGTATTTTAGTAGCATACAGTTCTCCAATGCAAAATACAAAATGAAGTACATTTTGGCCTTGGGGGATCAGATGCAAATAGACAGATAGATAGATGGAGATACATGTGTTTGCGCTTGTGCATGTGTGCCCAGGTATATGTGCGAAATGAGAACAAGAATTTCAATATTTTATTTGCTAGTGACTTTTTGTTCTTGGTTTTTGATGTATTCATGTCGCTCTGACTAAACCTTCAGGAACTGGGTTTGGAAAGGCTCTGGTAAAGAACTTAATCCTACAGAGATTAAACATAAGGGGAGTATTGACCTACCTGCTTAACAATTGAGAACAACTAACTATTTAAAATGGGAAGACTACTATTTAAATTAGAAGAATAACTCCCACCCCCACGGCCCTGTGATATTGACACTCCAAGAGTGATATTAAAATGCACACTATTGATGAAAATGTCACTGTGTCTGTATGCCTGGACCGCCTGCTACATTTACACTTCACTAAAATGAGGACCTAGAACAATTTAGCCATATTTGCATTTTTTTCATGTAACTTTTGTAAAAGTATAATTGAATTCCTACTAATCCAAGGTTTTGTGGCAAAATCAGTTGCCTGTGGGGATGCACTGTTGTTTCTAGTTAACCCTAAGGGGAGGCCAACACTAAAAGTGCTCATTCAGTAACCTAGTATTTATATTCAAGCCAGTCACTAAATTATGTATCCCTCCTCTCCCCTCCCACTCAGAGGAGTTTTTCCTGGGTTAAGGAAGGTTTGAAGTACAAATTTTTAGTGTAGTGAAACACCTCCTCACAAGTTTTATGTTACTGTGAAGAAAAACAATCGGTACATCTTGTTAGTTTGTAATGCTGTTTTTAATTATTACAAAGATGATCTACTTCTAAATGTTCTTGCAAAAGTTCTAAAGAAAAGCATGTTAAATGCAGATTACAAACTAAAGACAATGTTCAACAAATGGTAAATATGGAGGAAACACATGCATTAATTATAATGGACAACTGATAAACACCCCTAATATTCAAAGAGCTCATGCAAATAAAATGTAAAAAGGAAAACTACTAATTAACATGAAGAGACATTTCAGAGAAATGAATACAGAAGTGTAAAAAATACAGAAGTGCATGAAATATATGGTTAGCATACAAATCAAAGACAATAATAAGATATTTTAAATTTGTTAGTTTAGCAACAAATATTCAAAGAGCAATAATGTTTAAGTTTATTAAAGAAATGTCTTCTTTATTATTGATAGGATAGAAAACTGTTAAACCTTTTTGAAGGGCAATTTATAGTATCTACATAAATCTTGGGAACTCTGGTGGCATAGAGTACTACAGCTGCTAAGCAAAAGGTCAGCAGTTCAAATCCGCCAGCTGCTCCTTGGAAACTCTATGTGCAGTTCTACTATGCCCTATAGTGTTTCTAAGAGTTAGAATTGACTTGACAGCAGAGTGTTTTATACAAATCTTAAATAAGAATTGGTCTCATAATTCTACTTTCAGGAGTCTACATTGTATTATTTCTGGCACAAATGGGCAATGGTGTTCAGTTTCTCAGTCTTTGAAATAATGCATAAGTGGAGACAACCTAAGTACCCACCAGGGCAGGAAACATAGGGAAAAGTAACCTGAATTGCAGCGCATCTAGAGATGAGTAGTCTAGAGCCATTTAAAAAAGAGGAGGTCTATGTGTGATAGTGAAAGACTTCCATTGTATTACATGATTGGAAAGGCAATTTCCTCAGCCACGTGAATAATACAAGCTACTTCCATTGCAAAAATTCGTAGGCCATGAAACTGTGAAAAACTAAAGAGAAGAAATAGGAATTTCATTAGGAGAATGGGAAATTCTTTATTTGTCTGATTCTCTGTTGTTTGAATGTTTTACTGAGCCCGTACTATAATTACAATTTTTGGAACTATTAATACTTTTGCTTTTTTCAAGGATGCGAAAACAACTGGGGAAAAATACGTAAGTAGCTGACTCTACTGTTTGAGGAACCAAAGATCTCCTTTTAAAACTTCTTTTGTAATCCAACAGTACACTATTCCATCAAATCAACACCTCTATTGTCCACATATCACTTAATCAGTTGTTAGCATAATCTCTGACTGTTTTTCTTATAGAAAATATGCTACATAAAGATATAAAGAAAAAATCACCTGGCTCTTAGACTATTACAGGCTTTGGAACACCAGCGTTGAAAACATAAAGATACAGACGTTTCTATAAGGATTCTCCTGTAGATATTCTGTAGCAGTGCTCTTTTAGAGGTAAAATATGAATGACTAAATGAAATCCAGGCAGAAAAAATCAGTGAAGAGTTATATCTGACAGTCTTTAAAGGTGGATGGACAAATGTGCAGGAAAAAGAAATTATAAACAGGGATAAACACCCCACAAGGATTTTACAGAAATATTGACTCAAGAAAGAATGGGCATTACACGGTATCTACTTTTATAGAAATATCTGATGTTCTACTGGGTAGTGATAGTGATAAACCATTTGTTTTGCAGACAAAACTCAATGCAAGAAGCATAAAAGAGTCTGATAGATATTGACAGATGAATGTCTATGCACTATTGCGAAAAAAACTGTACATATGCTTTCTCGTGATATGAAGTTAGGCATCCTTTCAAAGAGTCGTCAAACAAGTTAAAAAGCTAGAGCTTCTATTATTAAAGCTTCTGCTTTAAAAAAGAGAGAGAAAATAATAACCTAGTACAGGACAGTAAAGTTATACCTCTGGAAAGACTGGATAGAATAGAGTGGTACTTTTGCAAATTTATTTTTAAGATCTGCAGTGTCTATTGTTAACAAGTGTATGGGGAAATAAAAGGTATCCAGAATATAGATGATATAACATTTACCCTGCAGAAATTGCTGAATAATAATTTCTGTATCAGATAATGCACGAAGTCTTTTTTTCCCTTTAGAATGTTTATGTACATCTATAGAAGAAAATAAATTGGTAATTTAACATAGAAAGAATTTTGTTGTCAGTCAGTTCATGGTGCTGCATATATTCAGATCAGAAGGCAAAAATCCTATGAGCTGAGAGCACTATCTCAGTATTTGCCCAAACTGAAAACTAAACTGCTCCATTAGAGTTTGATGTAAGGACAGGCTTTTGAAATCCTGCGGCATTCAGACCATGACTAGTACTGGTCCAAGTCACTTACACTTCCTGCCTGCAACTTCAACAGGACAGCAATTTTGCTGGCACACTCTGTATTTATCACAATTGTTTTCTCTAAATTCAACAGCATAGAAAATGAATTGTTCTCTATTTAGAAATATATACAAATCACACACACACACAGAGATGCATGTGCACAGACACAAACACATATTTTTATAAGAAAGGCAGATAAAGTTGTTGTGATTCCAACAAAACTTCAGTTTTCAGAATTTCGTAATGATTGAAGTGAAACATCCAGAGAAACACAAGCTTTTGATGCCTTCAGTTCAGAAAAAAAGGCTGTTAGGTAAAATTCAAAGTTGAACTGATCACTCATTATTGTCATCTAGGATCTCTCTCATTTCATTTTTATTTTTTGGAAATTGCACCTTTCTGTATTTTGTCGGGGGGGGGGGTGGAGTGTAGCAAGTCCCTAAAATGTAAATAAGTTGTTTCTTTCTGTTGGTGAGCATTGAATCAGTCTCTGCTTCTACAGCAATGTAAAATGGAGACAGAAACGTATCTATGCATATATATATATGTAGATACCCTTATATGCTACTCAACATAAACAATTTACTGGTCAGTAAATAAACTTAAAGTGACCCGAACCTCTGAACTTTGAGAATGGGCAAATTGGGGACCACATTGCTTCCAAAGCAATTCAACTGAATTTATTGCTGGAAAAAATAGTTGGTGATGTCATTCAGATCCAAATAGGGCCACTAAGAGGAATGGTTGGCTCAAGCCTGGAGCAGGTGTGAAGAAAAATGATGCTTCCTGATTTCTAACTTCTCCTAAGCTTAGAGAGACTTTCTTGGCTCAAAAGCAGAAAGGAGCTAACCAGGTGAATTTTCTAAGTCCTCGTTTAAGGGGAAATAACCACAAACAAATAGCACCGAACATTTCCGACAGATGGATGGCTCTGGCAGCCGAGGTGCACAGGAAGAGAAAGAAAGGATAAAAATGGACACAAAAGTAGAAGGGGACCCGAATGAATAATGAAGTATGAAAACAATCTGAAACGAACACCTGCTAGACTGACACAAGAGAGGAACAAGAGAGCAAAGTAAGATAAATGTTCATCTTAGAGATACCTAAGATGGAAGGAAGGAAGGAGAGGCAGGTATGAGCTAGTGATATAAATGAATTACACAGTAGCAGGCTTGTTTCAACAAACGCTTGAATCAATGCTATGCAAAGATCTATGATAACAGCCCCACCGTTTTGTCGATGCTCAAAATAAGCAAGAGTAATCAGGAGGAGTGATGGTGAGGCTTAGAAGTTCGGTCCATACATCTTTTCATTTGCCAGCTCTGCGGTTATCATTATTACAGTAAAGCTGTCACTATTCAAAGTCCACAGACATAATTCATTCTGGATAGCTGAGTTTCCTGATAGGTGAAGGTTTGCCAATGTAAAGACTGAGACTTTATGTTAAATCTTTAAGGTAAATCTTTTTGTTGTTGCCTTTAATAGATTGCAAGCTACTTCCTTGTTATTTATGCTAATTCCTTGTTTTTTGGGGGGGGACAGCCCTGGACAAATGAGACTTCAATGGCTACATTGTAGTTCTCTTTCAGACACTTACTAAATGACAAAGGATGCTGTATCTTTCTCTTTTGTCTGTTCTTTAAGCTGGCTCAAGACTAGTTTCTCTAATTTGAATTTTTCTAATCATTCTATTCATCCTGTAAGTTTGTAGGTTTAACTTCAGGAGCTCTTATTAGCCCTCAGTTATATGATACATTGTTACCATTATTTTCTTGTTACACTTTACCTCTTGAAACAGATCATTGTGTATTTGAGGTAAAAGATCATTTTAAAAGCAAAGGAATTTAGGGAACATCTATTAGAATCAGATTATTTTACAAATGGGGGAATGGATGCAGTGAGGTGTTAAATTTGCTGAATGCCAAGTGGCTAACTATTGTTTTTGTTGTTGGGCTGCAGTGGAGTTGATTTCAACTCATGTTTGCCCTGTGTACAGCAGAATGAAACACTGCCCTGTCTGGAATGATCCTCACATTCTTTGCTGTGTTTGAACTCCTTGTTGTGACAAATGTATCACACTGTCTCATGAAGAATATTTCTCTTATTCACTGGCCCTCTGCTTTACCAAGCATGAGGCCCTTCTGCAGGGACTGGTCCCTCTTGATAACAGGTCCAAAGTATGTGAGACACAGTCTCACCATCCTTACTTTTAAGGAACATTCTGGCTGTACCTCTTCCAAGACAGAATTGTTTATTTTTTTGAAGTTACATGGTAACTTCAATATTCTTCACCAACACTGTCACTCAAAGGCATTTCTTGATTGTTCCTTATTCACTGTCCAGTTTTCACATGTATATGAGGTGACTGATGTGAAAACATCACAGCCTGGGTCAGGCATGTCTTAGTCCATAGGGTGACATCTGTGCTTTTTAACACTGAAAGAGATCTTTTGCAGCGCAGTCAAAAAAATGCAGTGTATCGTTTGGTTTCTTGACTGCTACTTTCATGGGTGTTAATTGTGGATCCAAGTGAAATTAAACCCTTGATGACTTCAATCTCCTCTCCATTTATCATGATATAGCTAAACAGATGCAAGAATACAGAAAATCACTAAAGGGCTTTAAGAACAAGCACAGAATACTCAGATTTGTGCTGTAGAAAAACATATCTTCAAAGTTAAGCAGAGACAGTTCATTTGAAAACAACATATAGAATATTAGTGTACTCATCAAATAGAAAAATGCACAGTTAATGAGCTATTCCAACAGTTCAATATGTTGGTGGTATAGTGGCTAAGTGCTACAGCTGCTAACTAAAAGGATGGAATCCACCGGGCACTCCTTGGAAAACCTATGGGGCAGCTCTGCTCCGTACTACAGGGTCACAGTGAGTCAGAATTGGCTTGATGGAATTTTTTTTTTTCTTTTTTGACTTCTGTAGTTCAAGACACAGAAAAGTGATATTTGGAGATGAAACTATGCAATGTGGGCTTGGGGAAATCATTAATTAATGAATATATTTTAAAGTCATATTTGTTAACTTGAGCTGAAGAGTTGGATGCAGACTTTGAGAAAGCTAGGAGTCAAGAAAGTTGCAAAATATTTGTATCAACTTCTTAAATAAGTCTGTTGGGAAGATAGGAGTTGAAATGTTAGGCCAATGAATATGAACTGCATTAGGAAGCAAGAGATGACAAAACGGAAGTTTTACTTGTGTTGAAAATAAAGAGCTTAAAAGCATTGGAAGAGCTGGTGGAAAAAGGAGTGTGCAAGAAATTAGAGGAGGGTGCTGACAAGACAGAGGCTGTGACTAAGGGTCACAGCCAAACATGTCAGCACATGTTAGTTGTTCATCATCAGAGGTTTTCAGAAGTAACTGGAGAACAGATTAAGGAGGAGATCTGAATTTTCTCTGATTGTGCATTAAGGCAAGAACCACAAGAGATCAGTTCTTGTTGTGATCCCATCGCAACCTTCTTCTAAAATAGCTCATGAAACATTCATCCATATGTAAATTTTCTGGTATAAGTGATCAATAACTGTGAATGTCCTTCCTCCGTTCCTGCTTGTTCTTCCACAAAGCAAAGCTCCAGATCAGGATTTCAGCAAACTCTCGATAAAACATTTTAATAAATGATTGATGGATTTACAGACACAGGTGAGAATTCATTTCCATTACTTAACAGGAGAATGGATTCACGGAATTTGCATGTTGCCTGTATATTTGATGTCAACTATTTTGATTTTTTAAGATTTTGTAGAGAATTGTATTTTGAAGTGCTTTCAAAACAAAGTCTTGATACAATATGGAAAACTGAACAGGTCTTAGATTTCTCTCAGAGATTTTTGTGTCAAAGGCATCCATTTGTTGATTGAATGCTGAGGACACGGAAACAGAAGCCAGCACCCACATGCCTACATTGCATTTGAAGTAACACAGAGTGATTCAAAAGTAATTAAACAACAACAACAACCAAAAAAACAGAGAAATGATCCCAACTCATTTTGTGAGTTTCTAGGAAAGAAGAGAAACGCTAAACACGTATCCACATGTGCACCATGCATGCATCCCTTCTAAAACGTGTGCCAAACATCGTTAAAGGAAATCCGGTCTCAAGCGTTCTTGGAGAGCTTGCCTGAAAAGGACCTGCTTTCATTTCTAAGATTTTATGTCATGTCAGATCGTCCAAAAGAGAAAGCTGACCTCAGTCAGAAAGTCCGATGTGTTGTTCTTCAGCATTGTTGTTGTGTGTGCTTGTTGTTTCAGTTTTGGTTTGTTTTCTGTGCCAGGCCCTTTCACTACTCAATCCTCCAGCAAACACTGTCAATTCAGAAGTTTTTGTTTTTGTTTTCTGTATAGGAAGGTTAAGCGAGGAATATAAGATGATCAGTCATCAAGTTTATCCATTCCAGAAGGTATGCAAATAATTCTATCAATCATAGAATGGTGATAATAGCTTATATTTCTGATTGCTTATTACCCACGTACTTGATACAGAATTTTCTCATTTAATCCTCACAATAACATAACTGGTGTTGTTTGTTTACTCTGACTCATAGAAACCCTATGTACAACAGAATGGAAACGCTACCTGGTCCTTCATCTTTCTCACAGTCATTGATCTACTGGAGTCCGTTATTGCAGCCACTTTGACCCTCTGTGACACATTATGTACTTCTCCAGGGACTGGGCCCTCCAATTATGTCAGTATTATTTTTATATCATATTATTTTTTATTCCTTAGTGGTACAAACAGCATTGTAGTGGTTAAATGCTTTTGCTGCTAACCAAATTTAGGCAGTTGAGATCTACCAGGTGTTCCATGGCAACTCTATGGAGCAGTTCTGCCCTGTTCTATAGGATCACTGAGTCAGAATTGACTCCATGGCAATGGGTTTGGGTTTTTAGAAGGTTCTAACCAAAAGGTTGGAGGTTCAAATTCATTCAGATTCAGCTTGGGTGAAAGCCCTGGCAATCTACTTCCAAAAGATCCCCCTCATTGACAACAAAACCCTATGAGATGTAGCTCTACTCTGACAAACGTGAGATGGCTGTGACGCAGAATTGACTTGATGCCAATTGGTTTCAGTAGTATTCCATACACTTTAGAAAGGAAAACCTGAGACAAAGAGCTTGTAACTCTCTTCCCAAAGGCCTCACAGCCAGGAGAGAGAGAGATAGAGTCAAGATCCAGGCTGTCAGGTTCTAGAGCCAGTGTCTTCCATAATTCATCCTAATAAAAGAGCATCTCCAAATTTAGGACCCACTTGTGTGATCTGGAAATGTCTGAAAATTGTTGTCTCTTAATGACCTAAGAGCTCTAGTTATTTCTGGATAGACTAATAATAGAACTATTCATTATAAAACAAAATTGGCAGATTCAATCTCACTCACTTTTAAGATTAACAAACCACAAAAAGAAATTTCTCTGCCTTTACAGTCCTCATAATCTAGTTCTGGAGACCCCAGAACAGTGTTTAATATCACATAACTGAAAGTAAGACACATATGCTTATGAAGTTGTGAATCCACCACTTTTAGATAAGTTGAGTGCATTCTTTTTTCTTGTTAAGCCAGATAACCCCATCCTTAAATAGGACTTAACAATACAGACCATAAAATGTTGATCTCAGGATTAAACGCCAGCCGAGCCGAGTGCTGTCGAGTCGGATCCGATGTATATAGAACTCTTTGCTCAATGCTTGCTAGTTTGGGCAAACTATATCTATTATTATTGCCAGTGTAATATTATTTACACTTTGAAAAATATAAACAGTAGTACAAGACATTCAATGATACATTCCAAGTTGGTGGTATGTACAGTAACATGCTCTCGGAAGCCACATTCTAATCCTTTCTTTTCCACAAAGCTCTCCTCGAGGGTGTACACGGTACAATTTTAAGAAATGCTTGTAAAAGGTGAATAGCTGGATGATCCCATATGAAATGGTTTCTCCTACCTCTGAACTTTCATCTATTTAACATCTTTATTTCTTGTTCTTTAGACCTTGAAGTTACACTGTGCCTTGTAACTTAACTTGCATGGTATTTTAATCTGTTATTTAACTGTTTCACTTATTTAACGTATTTAACTTAGTTAATTTGTACTTAACTTATTTAACTGTTTAACTGTTAGTCTATCATTTCACTGTTTAGGCCCTTTCTCCCAAATGAGTTATTAGTTCTCTAGGTTAAGAGGCTGTCTTATTTTCATCTATGCATCTCTTAAAATGTTGACCACATGACATTTCCCATCGTATTTACTAAAATATGTATGTCTTATGTTTGGCATTATTTGAATGTGTTTCCCTGGATTTGCTATTATAGTACATCTCAGAAGATTCTATAGGCAAGGATTGCCTCTTGTTGTTCTGTAAGTCTAATTATACAATCTTATCATATAGTTTCTGCTGGAGACTTAGGGAAAGTGATTTGTTTTAGAACTGAACCAACTGGCCTTTGGAAAATTGATTCATTACTTAAGATAGCTATCATTTACTTTTTTAAAAAGTGAAGAAAAACAAACTACTTTAAAATCTTTTGCTTAAAGCAGTCTAAAGCATGGCAAGAAGAACCAGTTCAAACTCTTTGTGTATTTTGTCATACAAAGTAGTTGATACAAGTAAATACCTTCTACTTTGCCCACCTTTGAAACTGATTCTCCTGGGGAAAACCTCACCATGCTCAAATGATCAAACAATGAGATTAGGGAAAAAAACAAAACCAAAACCACTTCAGAGTGTCTCTACGTAAGGAGGAAAAACTGAAAAAAAATTAACCACTTACATAAAGGAAGAAACAAACAACAACAAAAAAGAGCATAGCCTACTCTCCTCTGTAGCCCTGGTGGCACGTGGTTAAGAGTTCAGCTACTATTAAATAGCAGTTTGAATCCATTAGACATTCTGGGAAATCCTATGGAGCAGTTTTGCACTGTCCTGCATGGTTCCTATGAGTCATAATTAATTTGATGGCAATGAATTTATCCACTTCTATTGGTTCAGTGCAAAAACTTAGTTTTATTTTTCATCACTGATTCTATTTTGGCATTAAAACCCACTGCCACTGAGTCGATTCCAACATATAACAACCCTATACACACAGTAGAACTGCTCTATAGAGTTTTCAAGGAGCAGCTGGTAGATTTGAACTGCTAACTTTCTGGTCAGCAGCCATAGTACTTAACCACTGCATCACCAGGATTTACATTTTGGCATTAATGCTTAATACTTAATAAATATTTTCCTTTTTCACTACCTGTAATAATCTTGTTATAGACAGTGGAAATAGACTATTCTGGGCATAGATACAAGAGACGTACAACTTGGAGCTAACTTCACAATTTCCTCTCAAGTTGAGGAGATGACTTAGAGAACAGAGCCATGTATACTAACGATTGATGAAGAACGGATATGCTTGTTATGGAGTCTTAATTCCTTTTTGTGTGGATTATGGAAGTAGCGTTTTATTGAAAAAGTGTTCTTAGTGAAACTGAGACGTGCATAGTGCCTCATTTAAAGAACTTTTCATGTCATTTGAATAATTGCCTTACCTGATTTATCAAAGGAGACTGAAGTCAAACAGCCCAGACCAAAAAGATTGCTCCATTTCCTGTATGGCCCACAAACAGAGCTTTACTTGTTTAGTTACCATTAAAACCATCTACAGCAAATTGAATGGAAGGGAAATTTTAATTCTTTACCCTATTTATCCAAGCTGCATGGACACTTAGCTTTTTAGAGTAATAGTTTCTTAGTCTACTTCATTAATTCAAAAAGGTACTGAACTGTTTCAGGAGGGACCTGGAAGGAAGTTGTGGTGCTTGTGGGAATTTTCTATTGTTCAATTAAACACGATGCACAACAGAAACTAAACATCATTGGTAATCACTGTTGTTACTTGTAGCCACATAATTCACAAAAATTGAAGGTACTGTGTGGTGTGGGGGTGTGCTCTGGTGTCTGCCATAACATGGTCATGTAAGAAAGAATACAAGCATCTCTTCCCACTCTTTTTAAGGAGGAATGTTTTCCAGGAATTCAGGTTTCTAAAGGGAATAAAATATCTAATGTAGAACACAGACACGCTATTTTTTTTTTAATTACTCTGTCTTTTCTTAAGGCAATTGGTGAAAGAGATCTAATTTTTAATGAGCATTTACTCTACGATGATTCCAAGACCCTCACTCCAGCTCTAGGGTTAGAGTTCTGTACTTGTTTTAGAGGTACTGAGGCAGAGAATGTGGCAACTTGCCTGAGGATCTATGGCCAGTTATGGTAGAATTGGGGATTTGGGCCCTAACTCCAACCCATGCTCTGTCTATGAGATATTTCTTCTGTTTCTCAGATCATTTATAATTAAAACAAAGAGGCTAGCATGCAACCAAATAAGAATAAATCATGCCACTGTTTATGTGCTATTAGAGAACAAATGAAGGGTACATAATTTGAGGCTGAGATGCTCTAGAAAGTGCTAACTGAAGACTTAGAAGTTGAATTCCAGGATATTCAGCATTCTGGTAAACACAATTGTTTTACCCCCTCTTTTCACCCCCTTTTGAATTGTTAACAATTGTGTTTTTGTTTTCTTCTTGTTATTGTTGTTTGTGTATGCCCTAAGGGCTTTGCCAACAAGTGGGTTATCCACGAAAAAGGCAAATATGAATATACATTACAATGTGAAAAGTCAATGGGAATTTGAAAATTAGAATCAGCATTTCATCCTTTCTGCACTGAAAACATATCAAAATGAGTAAGCACATACTGTTTCCCCCTTTCTCTGCATGCTGTCTTAGCAACATAAATGCTAATTGGTTGCTATAGTGATCTCAAGCTTGTAACTAACACTGAGATATCTAGGTAACAGTGTCTGTAGGTAAGAATGTGCAAATGATGAACACTTCCACACTGTAATTTTGTAGGGAGATGGTGCTGGAGTCTGCAAACTGGCAAATATACCCTCAACTCCAAAAGATGGGTAAATTAGTTAATTTTGTCCTCATCATCTCTGACTAGATCAATTCATCTACCTACATAGGCTGGATTACCTTCATATAAGTTCATCTCAGAAGTTGACAACTTCCATAAACTTCCAGTCAATGAGAAATACCAGTTAGGTGCAGAATTTAGCACTTAATGCACTTTTTATTTTATTGCTGGAAAGGCTTCAGCGGCACTAAGATGATTTAAGCCATCAATGAGATGCAGTGGAAACAGCCTAGTAAAATCAGAGTCAGTCCATGCCTTTTCTCCAGGACTCAGGGATTTATTAAGAAATCTCATTCTTTTAGACCCAGAAGATGAACAATGTTTCTCTGAGTCAAGACCCTTGTGTTTTAATCAGTGGCTGCCACCAATCAGCTGTGTAGTGTGACATGCAACCTTTTGAAGTCTACGTTTCCTCATTTATGAAGAGAATGATGACTAGGCCTCCTTCCCAGGGCTGTTATGGGGATTAAGGGTTGAATTAGCCTAAAGCACTTGGTAAATACAAGTGTTATACAGATGCCAAATACTAACCTATGGCTTTGATTTCATTAGCTTTTCACATTTGAAACTTATAAGGAAAGCTGGATAGTTATAAAGAGTTGATAAAAAATGTTTCTTTTATTATTTTTTTAAAAAATATGTATGCATTGATACAGTCATGTGTATGTGGGTGATAGGGTTGCTGTGAGTCAGAATCAACTCATTGGCACTGGGTTTGGTTTTTGGTTTTGTGTGTATTGACACATAAGATTTGTTATGTTTGCTTGTTTATTCCGTTAGTGATCAGGATGTTCAGTGGAATGTCTTTCATTGTGCCGGGACTGGCAAGTGACCTCAAGAGGAAGAACAAAGAGTTATCATACACCAAGCAATTAGGAGGTTAGAATTTTTTTCAGATGTTATAAATGAGCAGGACATCAATATCTGCTCATATATCATGCTGTTTACCCTCTCCTCCAGATCCTCTCCTCCATCTGCTTTGTTAGGCTATTTTAGAAAAAAGTTCATTGGTTCTTTTGTGTTCATCTAAAGTTGAGGCAGATGAGGAGGGTGTCTGTCTGCTCCACTGAAAATAAGTATTGTGCAGAAGGGTTCCAGGAGACCCACTAACAGTGGGGCATGGCGAGAAGGAAAGTCTTCCTTTTTTCTTTTTTACCATTTTAGACATATGTGTAAGCTGACAACAGGCTGATTCATCTTCTGTGATCTTTGAAAAGGACACAACAAAACTGAAAAGGACAGAAGGGAGAGAAAGGGCCTCATAAAACAGACTATGGTCCTACTATCTGACTTTTCAAAGTTGTGAATTTCCCTTGGCTCACCTGTCCTGTGCATGATAGCCATGGTTTAACCATCTTGACCACACTCAACCCAACAAATGGACTTCTCAGTAAGAGGCTATGGGGCAGACTTCCATGGACTGGAATAGAGCCAGGCTGGTGAAATCATGCCATGCTGAATTATTCACAGCAAGGAACTACATAGAGAGGGAGTCCCACAAAAACAAACGACCAACACCAACAACAAAAACTCATACTTAATTCACTCAAAGAAATGAGCCTTTGCAAGCCTGATATACTGATGCATTAGTGGCCAGTCATTAGCCAAAATGGAGCTAAACTACCAAGAGATAGATACTCTTAGTGATATTTGTTTTTCTTCTCCTTCTTCACATTTGAGGAAGGAGAATTAGAGGTGAGAAAGTATCCTAGAAGGAGCTTACATGCTACAAATATTTGGGTCTTGAACCTATCCATTACAGGAAGAGCAGGAGGAAATATGTACTGAATCAGATATGAGACTGACATTTTAAATTGGGTGGGAGTGAATATTTTAGACCTTAGTATCTTGGAAGACAATAAGACCTACAAGAAACATCATGGCAATGATGGAAGGTGGATATTTGGCAAAGGGTGGATTAAGGCAGTGATTGAGAAAAAAAGCATTCTGAGTTCTGATCATTTAATCAACCAGAATGTAAATAATCATAATAGAATCAATTTAGAGACTCTTCATGCTAAACATATGTACCAATTTATTTGCGTTTGCTGAAACACCCAGTTCTTTTTTCAAATCAAAATACATAATTTAGGCCAAAAACAGCAAGCACTCCCTTTGCAAGTGTTTCCTCTTGAGACCTTATACGTGTGCTTACCTCCTAAAAGAAAAGGGCTTCACAAAACCAAAATCAAACAAAACAAAAACACTATCTATAAACTTGATATAAAGGAAAAAAGCAAGCAAAGGTTTAGTTCCATTTTTCAAGTCTACATACAACAGCAACAACAAGGTTTTATTGTTAGCTGCGGTGAAGGAAGTCCTAGACTCACAGCCACCACGCTGAGATTTCAAGAGGACAGAATGCTCCCTTTTCCTGCGACATCCACTCCATCAGTTGCAGATCACATTGTTGTCCTCCATAGGATTTGCGTTACCTGATATGGGGAAGAAGGTGACCAAGCCTTTCTTCTTGCCTGGATGGTTTACTGAAACCTGTTCTTCATCGTAGCAACACACAAGCCTTCACAGACAGATGACACCAGGAACAGAATCCAGATCTCCCGCTCAGCAACCAAAACTCCAAATCTGTTGCTGTCAAATTGTTTCCAGCCCATAGCAACCCTGTAGGAAAGAGTAGAGCTGCCTCATGGAGTTTCCAAGGAGTAATTGGATTTGAATTGCTGACCTTTTGGTTAGCGGCAGCAGCACTTAACCATTATGCAACCTGGTTTGCCATCCTGTTGCAACTGTCTGTGTCAGTGTAAAATCATGCTCCATGGGTTTTCAGTGGCTGATTTCCCAGAAATATCTTTCCAAAGTGCCTTTGGATGGACTCTAAACTTCCTAATTTTCAGTTAGCTACTAAATTTGTTAACCATATGCATCCTCCAAGACCTCCAAACAATGTTAATACACCTCGAAAAATCAGACAATTTGGCTTACTGGGCAAAATAAGGTATGATCAAGGTGATATTTCTTGATGTATGAAACAAAAAATCTTGAAAGACTGAACTGAAGCCAGCAAAGAAGCAAATGTCTCAAACCAGCAAATAAGATATTTAAATTGTTTATTCCTCCTAAAATGATATGAGTATTTTGACCATGGTGCTGATCAGTTATTAGGACAGTGGCTCACATCTCTTGATATTTCACTACCCTGATAATCTTCATTACATCACTTCGAAGTAAAATTGCCAGTGGTTTGTAATTATACAAAAAAGTAATAAAAGTAGGTAATGATAAAGGCTTAGTATCTGACAGACACTATGTTAAGACTTTTACGTATACCACATGGTTCCAACTCAGCAGGAACGGATGATCACCAAGGACAAAAATGACACGGAGGAAAGAGAATCTAGAAGTCAGACACATGTGCATGGTGACTACATCAACATGTGACCAGAAGAACCAGATAGTGCCCAGACACCACCAGTGATAGCCGTGACGGGACTCACAAAGTTGAGTCACACTGGCAATATAAGAATAAAAAGGGGTGCACCCTGAGATCTCCACTAAAAGACTGCAATCGATGGTCCGGGGCCTCAGCGTTCTCCTGGGAGCACGGACTCTGGCCCTGATGCTGCCCCACCCATAAATCATAAGGGAGGTCATCTCTTTGGACAGAAATCGATTGGACTTGGCAACACAGAGTGACAATATCATGTGTGCACTTTATGGTTTTGTGCATCTATAGGACGTCATCCTGCTGACCTCTTACTGGATCCGAGGGACAGGGTGGAGAGGAGGGGACAGGAGGTTATGAGGAGGATATGACATGTATAGAATGGAGAGTAGCAGTGCACTGTCTCAGGGCAGGGAGAGCAGTGGGAGCCACACATAGACGGGCATGCAAATTTATACGGGATTGTACATTTTCACTCAATCAAAATAACAAATGTATATACATATATATATATATATACACACACATATATATATATTTTAAAAGCCTGTGAGATGGATATTATTTTCCCAAGTCATAGAGCAGGGAACTGAGACCTTGAAAGTTTAAATAACTCACTAACATCACAGTGATCTTAAGTATGACAGGTTTACTTCTTTGGTTGACTAATTGGGTAGACTTCTTTGAATTCCATTGTGTGATTGTTATCGTTTTTGGTATGGACCATCGAGTTGATTTAAATTCACAATGACCCAATAAGACAGAATAGAGCCGTCCCTGATGGTTTTCCAGGTTCAAATATATTTTTACACAAATAACAATCGAGGTTTACATTTATTTTTATTTTTGTTTTGGCCAGCTGCTCTAAAATATTCAGCTTTATGTATTAATTGTAGAAAGTGGCACAAAAATATAAAATAAGTAAAAATTATCCATAAAATAGATATCCAGAAATGATCAGCATTAGTATCTACAAGGAGAGCAGAGATGATAAGGTGCCTGCTTCCAAAAAGAGAGCTGGGGAAGTAAATAAAACCTGAAATTGGCCAGAACAGCTACATGAACAAACAGGTAGGAGGAGGAGAAATATCGTTGAATTTATGATTGATAAAAATGATGTGCTTCAAAAAAGATAAAGGAATTCCTTCCTTGTCTTTTTCTAGAATATGTTTATGAGCATGTCTATATATGAGTTTGTGTGTGTGCATGTGCACCTGCCTGTATGTGCATATGAGACTGTACATATCTGTATAGGCTTATGTACTGTATGTATATATACATTTGTACAGACAATTTTCAGACTTTGAAGACCTATCCACCAGGTATGTCCTTTCCTAGGGACAAGGCTCTACCATAGCTCTGGTTCTAATGACAACAGAGGACAGAAGCCACCTGGATCCTAAGAAACATTTGAACAATATATGAAGGCTTTGAACAGGATCATATTGTCGTTATTATTGAGGCACCAGTCAGAAGCCTGGTGATATCCTGAGCATGTCAGTTTAAACTGTGACTGTTGTTACCAGAGAGGAAAAAAAAAAAAAAATCATCTAATTTTAAAATATATCTTTAAAAAAACCATAACAGTACTGCCATATCACAATTGGAATAACTATATCAGAAAGAACTTCCTGATACAATTTCCTAAATTTTAACCACTGAACAGCGGACAACTTCAATTGGCAATGCCAGGTTTAGAAAACACTAAACAAGTTATTTTCCTGCAGCTCTCCTCGAGGCACTTAAAATGTTTACGTGAGGTTTGAGTCTTCTAACTTGGGTCTGATATTTCTCAGAGTGATTCTTGTTCATTTATTATTCATTCAGCGAACATGTATTGAGTGCTTATTATATGCTAGGTGCGACTCTGGGTACTGAGGTAAAGCAAGACACAAGAAAGACTCTGCCCCATGAACCCCATTCTATTGATAAGAAAGATGCCAGGCCTGTGGGAAAGGGAAGCAGACAGCTGTTTATCTTTTCTGTATTGTTTCAAGCCAAAGAAATTGTTAAGTAGGGAAACGTTTATAAGATGAAGGGTGGGATTATTAGCAGGGAGCCAAGCGTCTGCCTACCTTTCTCTTTTCTGTAATTAACCATCATCTCTGCACTTTCCCATCTTCTTTGTATTGATCTTTCGTCACATAATGGCCACAAATAGGAAAAGGAAGGCTTAATAACAAACATTAAAATGAATAAATGATTATAGCTACTAATCTTCCTCAACCAACTGATTATTTGTTCAGTGACCTATTACATAAAACAAGGCTTACATAATTTAAAAGGACATTGTCATGCAGTTTTTATAGCTTTTTTCCTTCTTGTCCTTGATTCTGATACCCTCTTAAAAGAAATATGAAGAAATAAGTATTGCCTACATAGCTACAGGGACAATGCTTTTACACAGGCAGAAGAGTAACTTAAGCCGCCAAGCCAGCCAAGTGTCGTCGAGTCAGAAGCTCCAGATACCCTCAAATTAGTTTAGAGTATCAGATGCAATTTTAACATTTTATATGTTCACCCACATTATGAAGAATACAATTATGAATCTCTAATAAGCCACAATCTTATCACAGAATACCACAATTCTGTATACATTTGATGCTACTGTACAATCCTTGGCCTTTATATATTTAACAGTCATTGTAGGTATATTCACTTCATTTTTAATGTCATCTGTTTTTTGATACTGTGAGAACAAAATTATTTAAATAAGGAATGTCTGAGTTCTATTGCAAAACTAAAAGACCAAATCACATGATGCCCTTAAATTATACTTAAAAAAATAATTTCTACTGACTACTTTTCAAGTTATTTACACATCTACTAGAGTCTCTGTTGACAAAAATATTGCCCAGCTTATCCCACACTCAGCTTCGAACCAGCCGTGGTTATGTAAGCAGGATCCAAAAGACAGCTGTGAACCTGGGGATTGCCATTAGAAATAGCTGGAAACTCAGGGAAGCAGGCATCATTTATGATCTAGTTGTTTTATAGGTTCAGAGTTGACTTTTGTAATATACATAAGATAGTGGAGCAAACAGAAAAAAAAAAGCAACTAATAACCAGACCTTAAAATCAATACACTCCTTTACGGAGCACTTGCTAGGAGCTGAGTACTTTCACTTTCCCTTTTTCTTCCTCGCTTGTACGTTAGCCCTGTTAGTTTGTACAGTCTCACTCTCTCTGGCTAGACAACTGTGATTTTACATAGTCTGCATTTTCACAGAATTCTAGTATGAACCAGGGTATTTTATCTTGGCTCTCCTACCCCCAAATTTATGTGGTCTTTCTGCTGACTCACATAGTTGAGCGTCCTAATTTTCCTCATTCTAAACTTCTGGCAGAAAACTTGATTGAAGCAATTTCTCTTTTTGATTCTGTTCATGGGCTCCAAATCTGGCTAGACAAAGATAAGCTAGCCATTTATCATGCCAGAAGAGTTCTGGACAGGGATTCTCTCAGGGAAAAAAAAGAAAATCTGGGTTAGCAAAGGTCACTCTGGGCATTTGGGCTGCAAGTAACAAAAGTTTAGTGGCAAATTGTCTCTGCCTACAGGCTAGTAGAAAAATAGCTTCATGGATTCCAGGTTTCATATATATAGGACCAACAAAAAGAAAGAGAAAGACCATCTATTTTGCTTATGTGTCTTTGAAGGGCCAAAGACAGTGATGTCAGAAGCACCCCACCAGTCTTTCTCTCACACCTAACTGACTAGAGGTAAGTAACAAACATTTTCCAACAGTTCACTGGCCTAGGTATACCAGCTACCATCACCATTCCAACTGCCAGGACTGACTGACAAGTCAGGATGCATTCCTCAGCAGAGGGTGCAGTTTCATTATTCCTCTTCAAGGCTCGAGGAAGGAGTGCAGACAAACAATGGTACAATAGCTAGAATGAGTATCCTGAAATAAAACTAGTACTCCTTACCATGTTATTTTACTATTACAGTTTTTCCCACCTAGATTTCACATCAAAGCATGACTTAGTCAGTTCCCCAGGAGGATGGACAGCTGGCCCAAGAAGGTACAGTACATGCTTCATAAAGTTAAATCAGGATAGAGTATCTAGACTGCACAAGAAACAGGCTTTACTCCGAGTGTGTATACGTCTGTGTTTGAGTGAGTATGTGTGATGTCTTAACAGTCTAAAGTCCTTGGACAACTCTACCTGTCTTGAAAGACTCAGTTTCCAAATAAAGGGTAATGCAGTTTCTCTGGTACCCTGACAGGCTGTTATTAGCAGAAAGGATATTTGCAGAAGGGCTTTAAAAGCTTTAGAGAGAAATGCAAATGCAGGGCATTACCATACCCTTTTCTCATTAACACCCCCTAAAGTTCCTCATGAAGATACAGAATGTCCATAGGAAAAGAAATAATTTCAGATAAATAAATAAAAATATGTAAAATAATGGTTTGAATAAAACTGGCTGGCTTGAGATTTGGTCTTATTTTTGAAATGAGGTCAGCCTGGTTGGGTTTTGAATTTCAATAGAGAAATTTTGCATGGCTCTGTGAGTTATACAAAGATATTTTAAATGTTGGGAAGAAGAAAGCCCCTTACAGATAGCAGCAGGAATCACACTGGCAGAGCTGAAGGAGGTAGAGAAACAAATGCAAAATGAGGAGAACAAATACGTATTTTCTCTCAGGGTGTTCAAAGAGCAGAGAAATAAAGGAGCTAAAGGGAAACGGTCATAGAAGACAGCTAATATTCCACCTCTGAAATCAGCACGGATTCCTGCTGAAACAGAAGAAAAAGAGCAGGATACAGAAAATAGGCTCAGGGTATCATGGGGTACTGTGGAGCAGTGACAAAGACACTGTGCCAAGAATGTGAGCTCCTGGGATTTGCTTTGCTGCTGTTATTATTGGGTCTTATGACTTTGGGCATGCTACGCCGTATGTAAGCAGTCTTTGGGTGGCACAAGTGTTGAGCACTGGACTACTAGCCTAAAGGTTTACAGTTCAAACACACCCAGAGGCATCGCAGAAATCAAGACCTGGCTATCTGCTCTGGAAAGGTCACAGCTTTGACAAATATGTGGAACATTTTCATTGTGCACTTATGGGGCCACCACAAGTTCAGTGGCAACTAATGACAAACGCTAACAATGTCATATGGGAGACTCACGCTTTCTCAAGTGTGAAAAATGAGGGGTTTGGATGAGATTATCACAACTATTAGAGAAAAACCTCCTTTAATGAAGAAAGTCTTGCTCGAGATTACATATGCCTGGCTAGGCAGTTCAACGTGACTGCCGTTGAGAACTCAACATACATGTAATAGGGTCATGTATTCCATAATGTCTTATTGATGGAGTGAACACAAAAAGAGTTGGAGACCAATGATCTTCTAGAGGCATAAGAGATTGTCATGTTATAACATCAAAGTAAGAAGTCTTTCATAAATTCAAACTCTAAGGCAGCCGGAGAGAAATAAATTTTTCTGAAATTAGCCTGTTGGAAAGTGGTTCTTCAAAAACACTAAGGGAGATATTTAAAACTACATAAGCACACCCCTCTGCTGGAGATTATAATTGAATAGGGTCTGGATTGGAGCCCTACAGTCTATTAAGAGCAATTTCCCCATGCATTCCTATGGACTCCGTCAGATGAGAGTCAAGGCCCTGAAAGCTGAGTAACGTGACTTGTTCTCCAAAAGCATGTTGTCATTGACATTATCCATCACATTACTGTAGGAAACCACAGCCAAATTATTTTTCAAAATCCAAGGCTAGATTACAAAACAATGTGTATGGCTTCAGATTTTACTCTAATTACTAAACATGGTCAAAATTAAATACTTGAAAAAATACATATTTGTATATACGTCTACACACACATATATATTAAGTTGACTTCTTTGATGTTATTGTTATGAGTGATTATAAACTGTTTCTTTTTATCTACCTTAGCTTCAAGAAATCCCAGGTTAAATTTGAAATTGTCATGGTATTACAAGAAAGTTTAGTTTCATAATTTGTTTTTTCTTTTTTGAGATAATTTTTTTATTTACATATTATTATTTCAAGGTTTTTTCTTTAAGACTACAAATGTAACACCTTGGTGGACAGCACAGGGAAGAAAAGAAAGAAGACAAACAATAAGGGAAATAAATGGAAGGAAGAGAAGACATACTAAGAATACAAGAAAGTAAGAAAAGAGGAATGTAAGGCAGGAAAGAAACAGGGCAAACAGGAAAAATATGAGCAGACTCATTTTAATAAAAATTCACATAAGCCTGGTGTTACCATGAATTTAGAACATGGTCATTTGGAAAGGAAAGAAATCAAATCATTTTTGGCAAATCTAAGGGGAGCTTCATCGGTGAGAATTAGACAGTGAGATCAGAAGATGCTTTATAAGTTACAAAATTGTCAACACAGTTTATCATAATGTTTATTGAATAGGCATACTAACATTTTTCCAGAGTAACCATTTCAGTCAAGAAATGCAGTATGTTCTATTTTCAGACAAGGCAATATTAAAGAAATGTGTAGGCTGGTATGGCTAGAATATTTGTCTCCTAGAAACTTATACTTCATTTAGTGAAATGAATTAAAATTAAGCCTGGGAGTTGTTTATTAACTAAAATTTCTGGACAAAATATCAGTATGACTTTATTCTTAAAAATCCACTTTATGAGGAGAACTCAAAAATCAGATCCTCCAATGTCATGTAAGTAATAATTCCAAAATGACCTGCTTTGCAGAATGACGAGCTGTGGAAACATTTCTAACAGCCCTCCGTTGTGTAGTTTTTCCAAACCAGTTTTACATAACCACAAAAGTGCACAATCTGCCAGTTAGTATTACTATGCTTGTTTGTGGGTGAGTTGAAGTAATACAGCACATCTGGGAGTGGCCTTATTGACCTTTTTGGTAGTGGTGACTTACTAAATGGTCACTCCTCAAGATACCAATATCTGTCTTAAGAACTTATTGACATTTCAAGACCTAAGCTATGTATTTCTTGCTTTTGAGTAGAAAACACATCAAGGTTAGCTAAAGAGAGATTTTCACACATACTGTAAAGAGTAGATGTGGCAACTTGAAGTTGAATACATTTGAAATTTTCCAGATGAAATGAAAATGTCAGATAGTTTTAACTGAGCTTTCAAATGAATTACTAGTAGTGCTCTTGTGCAGAGCTTGAAATCCCCCTCACACTGTGCATTGAACGCATGTTGGAGAGTATATATCACAACCCAAGTACACAACAGTGCAGAGGGAAAAACAGAAACCTCTGCTGTTATGGACCCAGACAATCAGAAAATAAGACACAGTGTCCCCAGTTGAGATGTGTGCTTGGCAAAGGAGGACACAGTGACACAGAGTGGTTTATGTGGCTAGGTGACTGCGCTAGATAGGATAGTCAGGGTGGAAATTTCTGGTAAGGTCAAATTTGCACAGAGAACTAAAGAAAGTGAGAGAATGAGAGAGGCAGACAACAGGTCAGGGGAAATATCCCAGGGAGAGAAGCAGTGAGAAAGCAGTGAGAGAAGGCTATGCTAGGCTTATCTTGTGGAAGAGCAAGAAGGCCCAACATGTCCTGTAGACAGGTCAAAGGTGAAGGGTCCTGAGGACAAATTATCAAGTACATTGTAGCCCACTGTAAGAATTTTGTCATTGTCTCATTAGACAAATTTGAGAGGAAAATCAACCAGTTATGAATGTTGTTTTGAAAGGTTACTTTCTATGTTGCATGAGGAGTAAACTGTAGAGGTCAAAGAAAAATAAGAAATTGGGAAATGATTAGAACAAAATATTGATATTAGAAAGCATGGAGATAGGGAGAATGGGTGGATGCTGAATATGTTTCAAAGGTAATGCCAAAGGACTTTCTGATAATTGGGTGGGTGTGGAATATGAGATAAAGAGAAAAACGAATGACTGCAGAACTCTGAATTCTTAGCTTTCCCCCTCCCACTATAATGTCCCAGTTGCTAAATAAAGAATCAAGATCTTGGACCAAAACAATTTCCATTTCAGGCTGTCCTGTTATAAGTGACATGAAAATAACTTTTTATGTTCTACATGAGCACTATTTTCTATATAAATATCTTTGAAATACTTTGAGTGTATTCCTACCGGATTTTTTTTTCTTTTTATTGTGAGTTAAGAATAATTTTACAGTCTATACCATGTTGCCATATAACACCCAGAACTTCACCTCTATTCTGTTGTCGCTGCACCCTCCACCCCCAACCCGGAACATGACAGCACTCTTCCGCTTCTGTTCGGAACTTCCTGTAAACTTTTGATAAAGGTCTGGCCGTCCTCACCCAATCAGCTCGTCTCTAGCCAAGGGTCTCTCACACGATCCCTTGTACATTTTTAAAGGTTTGTTCACCTCCAGCATCACTCTATGTTTTGTATGGTCCAGGTCGGTCTTTGTCTGGGGAGCTGGCCCTGCTGCTGAATGCAGTTTGGAGTCGGAGAGTCCAGGGGCCACCCTCCATTTAGAAGGACCATCAAGTGTAGTCCTTCAGTAGAGTTCGAGCTCTGCCCGCTGCTCCATCACTGCTGTGTCTGGAACTCCGTCCCTCATATCTCATCTGGGCTGCCACTGGTGGTGGCTGGGTACCACCTAGTTCTGCTCTCACACGGAAGCAGGCTGTATTTTGTATGGCCCCTTCTACCTGGTGGGTTCATATTTTATTCCTGTCCTCAACGTCTTCCATTTGCCCCAGGTCCAGGTGGATTGGCACCATATGATGTTATTTAGATGGTAGCTTGCTAGCTTTTAAGACCCCAGTCACAAAGAGGGTGAGAGAAAAACCTTGGGTATGCCAATTAGTCTGGATGTCCCCTGAGACCGTGGTCCTCAGATCTCATACCCACTTTCTCTTTTCTCCCAAGAGGTGGTCTGCATTAAGGGGACAATTTGGTTTTGAAGTTGAGGAGTTGTGGGTACCCAATTCCAGTGAGGGCTGCCGCATCTTATACCCATCCCTAATCCCAACCACTACCTAATTTGACAAAAAAAATAAAAATAAAAAATCCCTCTACCTCCCTGTTACTCCTCCTTGTAGCCATCAGATATTGTTTTCTACTGTGCTTAAATGATTAGTTGTGTCCTTATAGTAATGGTCTCATACAAAATTTGTCTTTTTGTGTATGGATAATTTCACTCAGAATAATTTCCTCTAGATGGTCACATACTGACAGGTATTTCTCTAAGACATCATTGTTTCTTATCATTGTGTAGTATTCCATTGTATGAGTATACCACAGCCTGTTTAACCATTTGTCTGTTGATAGGCATCAAGGTTGTTTGCAAGTTTTGCTGTTATAGAGAGAGCTGCAATAAACATTGCTGTTAAGTATTTGTTTGAGTGGTATTCATTATTTCTTTAGGATATATTCC
This sequence comes from Heterohyrax brucei, assembly GCA_028571685.1. NCBI lineage: Eukaryota > Metazoa > Chordata > Mammalia > Hyracoidea > Procaviidae > Heterohyrax > Heterohyrax brucei. The sequence goes on from CM053152.1 coordinate 49,107,337, forward strand.
AAGGAGTGGGATAGCTGGATCGTATGGTATATCTATTTCTAGTTTTTTAAGCAAGCGCCAACTCGATTTCCATAGTAGTTGAACCATTTTAAGTCCAACCAACAGTGCAGAAGAGTTTCATTCTCTCTACATCCTTTCCAGCATTTATTATTCTGTGTTTTTTGGATTGCCTCCAGCTTTGCTGGGGTAAGATGGTATCTAACTGTGGTTTTGAATTGGATTTCTCTGATGACTAGTGCTGGTGAACATTTCATCATGTATCTTTTGGCCACCTGCATGTCTTCTTTGGTGATGTGCCTGTTCCTGTAATTTGGCCATTTTTAAAATTGGGTTGTTTGCGTTTTGCTTGTTGAGGTTTTGCAGTATCTTGTAGATTAGAGAGAGTAGGTGGCAGTCAGAAATGTGGTGGACAAATACCTACTCTCACGTTGTGGATAGTCTATTTACTCTTTTGATGAAGGCTTTAGATGAGCATAAGTATTTAATTTTTAAGAATTCCCAATTATCCATTTTTGTTTCTGATGGCTGAAGGTTGTTGGTGGTTTTCGGTACACTATTGATGCTATAGATTAGTGCTTCCATCGCCTTCCCAATTTTTTCTTCCAAGAATTTTATTGTTTTGGCTCTTATATTTAGGTCTCTGATCCATTTTGAATTAGTTTTTGAGCATGGTGTGAGATAAAGGTTTTGTTTCATTTTTTGCCAGATGAATATCCATGCCAACACCCCAACTCGCTCTTGATATGCATGTATTTGATGAAGTAGTCAGGTTTTAAAATTAAACAAAAAAGTAGATAGAAGTCTTTACTATGTCATTTTTTTACTGGCAGAGCCCAAGATTTAGACAGCCTTCTACCATATAAACAAACCCATTGCCACTGAGTGGTATCCAACTCAGAGACCCTACAGAGAAGAATACAATTGCATCATAGACTTTACAAAGAACCACTGGTGGATTTGAACTGCTAAGCTTTTGGCTAGTGGTCAGGCTGTTAACCAGAACTTTGACATATTTAAAAATATATATTTTATTTGAATTTTCATGTGTAAATTATAACACACACAACATCATTCAAAAGAAACATAAATAGTTCAACGTTTTATCATGATATTAACATCTATCTAATCACCCCATATGTCAAGAAAATAAAATATTAACCACACCTCAGAAATCCCATATACCTTCCAATGAAGATCCTTTTCTTCCCCACAAATTATTATTTACCTGATGTTTACATAGTGACTTCTTTATTTTTGTCATTTAACCATATAGGCATTAACCACTAAATACCACAGTTAAGTATCCCTGTGGAAATCAAAGTGTCCTTCTCTCCACCAAAGTTAGCATTTCCATATATATAGGATTCAAATCCTGTAGCAGATGCTATTCTGTCTTTGACGTCTTTGGCTTAACATTGCATTTACAAGTCTCCTCATGTTGCTGCATATAGCTGTATTTCATTTTTGTTGTTTGTTTCTCTATTTATTTATGTTCTTATTCACTCATTCTGGCTCTTATTCCATTATGTGAATGGTTCACAGCTTATTTGTTCACTATGCCATTAAAGGATGTTTGATTTTTGCCTGTTCTTCATCATGCTAAATAATGCTTCTACAAATATTTTGTGTACACCTACTTTGGTGTATATTTGTAAAGTTGCAGAACATGTATATCCCCAACTTTACTAGTTTGCCATTTATGTGTATTAATATATACTTTCGCTAGTACTAGAGGAGAGTTTTATTGGTGGCAGATCCTTGCTACTGTTTTATATTGTCATTCTTTTTTAAAAAAATTTTCATTCAAAAATTTACAGATACATCATTTTGTGACATTAATTGCAGTCTCTCCATGTGACAGCACATTCTCCCTTTCCATCCTGGATTCCCTGTGGCAATTCAGCCAGTTCCTGTGACTTCCTATCTTCTCATTCTGCTTTTAGATGGGAGCTGCCCATTTGATCTCACAAACTAAGAAGTATAGTCCCTAAGTGTATTATTTTTTGTTGTATAGTCCTATCTAATCTTTGTCTGAAGAGGGGCTTCAGGAATGGTTTTATTTCTGCGTTACCAATGTGTCTGGAGGCCATGTTTTCAAGGATTTCTTCAGTCTCAGATCATTAAGTCTGGTCGTTTCGTGTAATTTAAGTTCTGTTCTGTGTTTCCTTTACTGCTGTGTGCAGGACTCTGTGTTGTGTTCTCTGGGTCTGTGGTCCCTGACAGTATCTTAATACCAACTATTTCTTCTAGTCTCAGGCTTCTGGAGGCTCCGGTTCATATAGTATTTTGGTCCTTCAGGTTAATATTTTCTTTGTTTGGGGGTTTCATCATTCTCTTTTACTCCAAGTCGGGTGGGACCAGTTGATGTATCTTAGATGGACACTCATAAGTTTGAGACCCCAGACACCACTCACCAAAGTGAAATATAGAACATTTTCTTTATAAACTATTAAGCCAACTGACCTAGATGTCCCCTGAAATTGTGGTTCCAAGGTACCAACCCAGCTACTCTGTCCTATGTACAGGAAACCCCTTCACGTTTGTTTTGGTCCAGTTGTGCAGACTTTCCCTATATTGTGTGCTGTACTTCCTTTCACCAAAGTTAACCCTTGTCTTCTATCTAGTTAGTGATTTCCCCTTCCCCTTCCTCTCCACAATTACAGTCATCGAATGATACTTCCTTCTTCATTAAAACCGTTTCCTGAGTTCTTTTAATAGTGGTCTCATATAATGTTTGTCCTTTCGTGACTGAATTATTTCACTCAGCGTAATGCCTCCAGATTTATCCATGTTGTGAGATATTTCATGGATTCATCACTGTTCATTATTATTGCATAGTATTCCATTGTGTATATAATTTGTTTATCCATTTGTCTCTTGATGGACATTCAGGTTTTTTCCATCTTTCTTTGTTGTTGTTGCAAATATTGCTCCAGTGTACATGACTATGCATATATCTATCTGTGTAATGGGTTTTAATTCTTTCAGGTATATTCTTAGGAGTGGAATTGCTGGGATGTGTGGTACTTCTACTTCTAACTTTTTAAGGAAGCACCACATTGATTTTCAGATTAATTGTACCATTTTGCATGCCCACCAGCAGTGCCTGAGCTTTCTGGTCTCTCCCCAAACTCTCTGACTTTTTATATTTTGTGTACTTGGGAGTAATGCCAGCCTTGTTGGGATGAAATAGCATTGTGGTTTTGATTTGCGTTTCTCTAATGACAAATTATCATTAGCAGTTTCTGATATGTCTGTTAGCCACCTGAATGTTTTCTCTAGTGAAGTGTCTAAGTGTCTGTTCGTATCTCTTGCCCATTCTTTAACTGGATTATTTTCTTTTTTGCTATTGACACATTGCAACATCTTACAGAATCTAGAGACAAGGTCTTTATCAAAGATGCTATAGCCAAAACGTTTTTCTCAGTCTGTATATTCTCTTGTTACTCCTGTGGTGAGGTCTTTTGGTGAGCTTAAGTGTTTGATTTTTAAGAGCTTCCAGTTATCAAATTTATCCTCTAGTGTTTCTGCATTACAATTTGTATACTACTTATGTCATATATTAGGCCCTGTAGCATTGTTCTTGATTTTTCTTTTGCATCTTTATCATTTTAAATTTTGTATTTAGGTCTTTGATTCATTTTGAGACTTTTTTTTTTTTTTTTGCTATGGTATCAAAATACCGGTTCCACTTCATTTTTTTGTATATAGATGACCAATTATGTCCGCACTATCTGTTTAAGAGACGTCTGTCTCATTTAATTGACTTTTGACCTTTGTCAAGTATAGGCAGCTCATAGATTAATTTATGTCCAGATTCTCAGTTCTGTTCCATTGGCCTGTGTATCTGCAGTTCTGCGAGTACAAGGCTGTTTTCACTACCTTGTCAGTATAACAGCTTCTAAAATCAGGTATTATGTGGCCTCTCACTTTCATTTTCTTCTTCAGCATTGCTTTATTTATCCAAGGGCTCTTCCCTTTCCATGTAAAATTAGTGATTTATTTCTCCATCTCATTAAAAAATGCCATTGTAATTTTGGCTGAGATTGTATTGTATCTGTCAGTCACTAGGTAAAATTGACATTATAAAAATATAAAATCTTCTTATCCATGAGCATGGTAAAGTTTTCCACTTATGTAGGTTTCTTGCAGTAGTGTCTTAGAGTTTTGTGTGGATCTTTTAGATCTCTGACTAGATTTATTCCTAAGTATTTTCTTGAGAGTTATTGCAAATGGTATTGATTTAGTGATTCACTTTTCAAATGATGTTGATATAGAGGAACATGTCTTAGTTTTTGTATGTTTATTTTTCTACTCTGATACTTTGCTGAAAACTTCTATCATTTCCAATAGTTTTCTTGTGGTTCTTTGGGGTTTCTGTGTATAAGATCGTATAACCTATAGATAAGGATACTTATACTTCTTATCATTTTTTGTCCTTAATTTGCTTTTCTTACTTTAGTGCTCTGGCTAGAACCTCCAGAACAACGTTGTGGTGATAGTCATCCTTGTTTCCAGTCTCAAAGAGAATGTTTTCAGACTCCCTCCATTTAGAATCATTTTGGCTGTTAGCATTATATTAATGTACTTGATTATGTTTCTCTTCTATCCCCATTTTTCTGAGAGTTTTTATCAGGAATGGGTATTTAACTTTGTCAAATGTCTTTTCTGTGTCAATGATAAGATCATAAGGTTCCTTTGCTTTATTTATGATAGATTACTTTGATTAATTTTCTCATGTTGAATCATTCCTGCATATTTGGTGTGAATCTCACTTGGTCAGGATGAATTTTATATATGTATATGTATGTATATACTGTTGAACAAAATTTAGTTCAAATCTGTTAGGCACTCCATGGAAGCTCTATAGGGCAGTTCTACTCTGATCTATAAAGTCACTATGAGTCATAATCAGCTCAATAACGCTAGGTTTTGAATGAAATTGGCTAGAAATTGTTGAGGATATTTTCATCTATGCTCACGAGGGATACAAGTCTGTAGTCTTCTATTTTCGTTGTGTCTTTGCTTGACCTTAGTATCAGGATTATGCTGGCTTCATAGAATGAGCTCAGGAGTATTGCTTCCTTTTCTGTGCTCTTAAATACTTTTAGTAGTGCTGGTGTTAATTCTTCTCTGAAAGTTTGGTAGAATTTACCTTTGAAACCATCCAAGACCTGGCTTTATTTTTGTTGTTAGGAATTTTATTTATTTATTTATTTATTTCCTCACCTCTTCAGTCTCTTCTTTTATTATGGGTTTATCTAGCTTTTCTACCTTGATTTGTGTTAATATAAGTAGTAGAGTATTTCTAGAAATTAGTCCATTTCCTCTAGGTTTTCAAATTTATTAGAGTACAATTTTTCATAGTGTTTTCTTACAATTCCTTTTACTTCAGTTGAGTCTGTTGTGATATCACCTTTCTCAATTCTTATTAGATTATTTTTTTTCCTGTCTTGCTTTTCTTTAACTTGGAAAATGGTTTGTCAATTTTGTTGATCTTTTTAAAGTGTCAACTTTTGGAATTTTTGACCATTTCATTTGTTTTCCTATTCTCTATGTCACTTATTTCTACTCTTATCTTTATTTCCTTTCTTCTTATGCCTAAGAGCTTTCTTTGCTGCTCTCTTTCTATTCAAGTTACAGGGTTAATGTTATGATTTTGTTCCTTCTTCATTTTTATATATGTGCATTTATTGCTATAACTGACCTCTAAGGACTGCTTTTGCTGTGTCCCAAAGGTTTTGGTAAGATATATTTTCATTCCCGTTTGAGTATGAATTTCTTAATTCCATCCTTGATGTCTTCTATAACTTAGTTGCTTTTAAGCAAGGCATTCTTCAGTTTCCATGTATGTATATCATTTTTTCCCTTTTGTATTTTTGTTATTGATTTTCACTTTTATGCATTACAGCCAGAAAAGATAATTTGAATTCTGTTAAGAATTGCTTTTTGCCTTAAATGCAGTCTATTCTAATGAATGTTCCGTGTGCATTGGAAAAGAATACATACTTTGCTACTGTTTGATGGAGTGTTCTGTATACATCTGTGAGGTCAAGTTAATTGTGATGTTGAGATCTTTCGTATCTTTTTTGAGTTTCTAGTTTATTTTGTTTTGTTGTACTTCTAGAAGAACCTTTACAGAACAAACTGGTTTCTACATAAACACTTAGCACACATATTGTTTTATGACATTGGTTAATAACCCCACATCAGGTCAGTACTTTCTCTTCTCAGCCTTGGATTTTCTATTACCAGTTTTCTTGTCCCCTCCTACCTTTTAGTCCTTGACCCTGGGTTAGCATGCCTGTTAAGTCACTTTTTGTTTTATGGGCTGAAGGATGGACCACAGGAGCAACTTTATCACAGAGCTGAAAGGGTGTCTAAGGGCCACACACAGGGTTTCTTGAGTCTCTATCAGGCTAGCATTTCTGGTTTGTCATTTTTCAATTAGAATTTTGTTTAACATTTCTCTCTGGGACCATATGTTGTGATCCCTGTCAGAGCAGTAAGTGTACCATCTAAGGGGTCTTCCAACAAAACTATCCTTTTTTTGACAACTCACAGTGGTCATATTTGTGAAGCTATAGTAGCAATATTTATTGCATTTTTTAATTATTCTTGACAAATAGCCATAAAAAAATTATATGATTCCACAACATGTAGAAATTATCAAAGTTTATTATTAAAAAGGTTGTTCCATTCACCAAACATTCTGTGCATTATGTGAAATTTTCTATATGTATAATTATCTCATGGAGGGAACATTTTGATGTTTAGTAAAAAAATTTGGGATACAAGGCTAAGATAGTGGACTATACACACATCTACTATTTGAGAACTAAGGCCTACAAAAGTAATTGAAAGAAGCAGTTGGGAATTCCAGGAGTTCCAAAATCAGGTGCAGTGTTGTGAGACTGGACTGCACAAAAGAAAGCGGGAGTATACTTGTCAGTGGCAAGACAGTGGCACACTGAATACTGCTTCTGCTGGTGTAGCACCTAAGAGGATTATAATTCTGGTCACCCTTTTTGCCAACCAGGAGGCTTGGATTGGGTCTGTCGAATGTATGAGCCTATTACAGCCTGGCTAATTTGTTGATCTGCAGTGCCTCGGTAAACAGTGTATCCCACTGAAGAGAGACTGTACTTGGGACAGCCATACTTAGAATAACTAAAGGTGCCAGTGCCCCTCTCCCCTCTCTTCTTTGAGCTGTGCCATAGATTCTGCTGGCTCACTGCAACAGAAGCAGTTGATGTGGGACCCCATCTTGGTCAGCTGAGAGGTGGAATCCGTCTTGCTTGAGGGCTCAGCTGAGGTTAATTCTCATGCTAAGCAACTGTGTCTGTCTGAACAGTGTTTCTCCCAGCACATGAACTGTTTTTAAACACAATCATACCTAGAGAAAATAGTGGTGGCTGGTGGCAGAGTGCATCAGGGTGCTAACCCCTGCTTTCATTAATCCAAGTCATAGCTTCTATTGGCTGCTGACAAGGCATTCTCTTGTCAGCCAGAAGGCAGGGCCTGGCACCCCTGAGGGACCAGATGCTATCATCTGAAGTTGATCAATGCCCCTCTCAGAAGAAAACCAGTTTATAAGAGAAGTAAAGCTATAGAAATGCAGCAGTGAGCGACAGCTGACTGTGGTGGTGCTTTTTTCATCACCATTCACTGAATCACATTATAGCATCAGTTCATGCCCCCAGAGACTCCCATAAGTAGGGTGTTGTCTGTCCCAACCAGAAAGCAATATCTGCCACCACCCCTGAGGGACCAGTTGCTTTAAGCAGCCACTGGACAGCACCTCTATCCACAGAAAAAGCAATTTTTAAGAGTATGTACAGATCAACTGGTTCCTAGTGGCTGAGTGTGTTGGCAACCCTACCTCATCCCTTACATGAGCTATACCATAGTCCTGAATGGTGTGACACTGGAGAGTCAATAGAGGTAGCTCACCACCTTTATCAGCCAGAAGGTGAGGCCTGCCATCACTGAGGGGCCAGCTGGGGCCAGCCACCAAGCAGGGCAGCATTGTCGGGCTTGACAGATTCTATTTTGTCAGAGAAGCTATATGTAAGTCATCTACACCTAGGGAACGGAATGGTGACTGACCACCAAATCAGGCAGCCCCCTTACTCACTCCCTTCTTAGACCTGTGCCACAGCTCCTGTTGGTGTAACACCTGATAAATTGAATAGCTTCTAGATGTCATGAAGACAGCAATCAATATCTAACCATTTAAAGAAGCAGATCACAATAGCTCTAGAAAACTCCTAAAATAAAGATTCAAACAACTTCCCAGGTGAAAAAGGCCTTTCTGAAATTATCAGAGGTAGAATACAAAAGAATTATGTATAGAGCCCTCCTAGAATTAAACAAAATGAGTCAGAACAAAGTGAAAAATTAAATAAGGTATATGAACTGCTAGAAAATCAATGATATGAAATTCAGCAATTCAATAATAAAATTACAGAATTAGACAAATCAATTTTAGTCAAAAGAGTAAGATGAAGGAATTGGAATGAGCAATTATAGAGCTTGAAGGTAAGGCTAATGACACCAGCATTTATGAGGAGAAACCAGATAAAAGAAACAAGAAAACTGAAGGACAATTAAGAAGCATGTCAGACTCTATCAAGAGGAATAATCTATGAATAATTGGAGTTCTTGAACAGGGAGAGATAGCAGGAAATACAAAGAGAATTGTTGAGAAGTTACCAAAAGAAAACTTTCCAGATAGTGCGAAAGAAGAGAACATAGACATTCAAGTTGCTTATTGAGTACTATAAAAACAAGACTCCAACAGAAAGAAACCAATATATATTATAATCTGTCTTAATAAAATGAAATATACAGAAAGACTCTTAAAGACAATGAAGCTTATAGCAAGACTAATGTATAAACTGAAGTCCGGTAGGCTTTCATCTGACATCTTGGCAGAAACCATGTTGGCAAGAAGACAGTGTACAAAGCCTTGAAGGAGAAAAATCTTCCAAACAAGAATCACATGTCCTGAAAAATTGTCTCTCAAATATGGTGCTCAACGTAAGACATTTTCAGGCAAACAGCAGCTTAGGGACTTTGCAAAAAACAAACAAAACTACAAGAAATACTGAAAGAAGCTCTTTGTTTAGGAAAACAATAGCATTATTTGTGTACTTAAGGATGCATTACAGGCCACAGCATCCGGAGTCCTACTCAGGGAAGTCACAAAGCTCAGTCAAGGCTAAAATATTAAGAGCATGGAACCAGAGATCTTAACATGAAAACTATGACATCATCACACTATAAAGAGGGATATATAACAGTAGTTACAACTCCTTCAGATGGGGAGGAAATGAAGGAGATATATAGACATTAAAAATTAGTTTAAAATTAGAATAGTAAGGGGGATCAAAGTGGTAGCCACAAAGCAAACTATCAGTGTGACATATCAAAACAAGGAACATAATACAGGAGTCTAACAAGCACAAAACCAGCACTGAAAAGGATGAAAAATAAACCCATAAAGAAAATGACCCAGAGCAGAATATTAAATGGAACAAAGAAAACAGCAACAGCAGAAAAATAAAGGTACCAAAATGAAAGCACTAAACACATGCATATCAATAATTACGCTGAATGTAAATGGATTGGAAGCTCAAATAAAGAGACAGAGAGTAACATCTTGAATTAAAAACATGATCTGGCTATATGCTGTTCACAAGAAACACACCTTAGACTCAAAGATCTGAAAAAATTGAAAATCAAAGGATGGAAAAATACATGCCAAGCTAACTACATGGAAAAAAAGAACAAGAGCGACAATACTAATCTCAGATAGAATAGATTTTAGTGTAAAATCCACCATGATGGACAAGGATGATCACTATTTATTGCTGAAAGGTTCAATACCTTTTTTAAGGTATTGAATTTTAAGGTATACCAATATTTAATAACAGTATTAAATATTTATATACCCCAAATCAAAACATCTGAACACATCAAACAAATGCTGACATTTACAAATGAGACAGATCACTCCACAATAATAGTAGGAGATTTCAACACTCCACTTTCAGTAATGGACAGATCATCCAGAAGAAAAGCTCAGTAAAGATGCAGGAGAGCTTATTGTGGCAATCAGCCAGCTAGGCCACATCCACATATACGGAACTTTTTAACCAACAACAGGTAAGTACACCTTCTTTACAAATGCACATGGAATAGTCTCTAAAATAGACCACATATTCAGCCATAAAGTAAGATTTAACAAAATCCAAACCACTGAAGTATTACAAAACGGCTTCTCAGGCCATGAAGCCATAAAAGTGGAAATCAATAGTGGAAAAAAACAGAGGCAGAAATTTGAACTCACAGAAATTGAACAACACCTTGCTCAAAAATTCATGGGTTACACTATTCCTCTCTGCTCCATATATGTCTCATCCTTCCAACAGTCTCCTTTCCTCCCCTCTCCATCCACTCTCCTTCCTCCAGCCAGAGGTCAGCAGGGAGAGCAGTGGAAGCTGCATATAGGTGGGCATGTAAATTTATATGGGAATGTACATTTTCACTCAGTCATAATAAAAAAAAAAATCATGGGTTAGAAAAAAATCAAAGATGCATTAAAGAAATTTGTGAAATCAAATGAGAATAAAAACACATCTTACCAGAATCTATGAGATACAGCAAAGGAGTGTTCTGAGGTCAATTTATTTCTATAAATGCACACATCCAGAATGGGAAAAGTGCCCAAACCAAAGAATTGACTCTACAACTGGAATAAGCAGAAAGAGATCAGCAAAAGAATGCTTCAGGTGCCAGAATAAAACAGATAATAAAGATTAGAGTAGAACTAAATGAATTAGAAATAGAAAAACAATTAGCAAAACCAAAAGATTTTTTTTTTTTGAAAAGGTCAACAAAATTGATAAACCATTGGCTAAACTTACAAGGAAAAACAGGAGAGGAAACTAATAACCCCAATAGGAAATGAGATGTGAGGTGCCACAACAGACCTAACTGAAATCAAAAGTAAAACTGTACTTAAAACTGTACTCTTACAGGTTTGGAAGCCTAAAGGAAAGGAAATGTTTCTAGATTCACATCACCTATCAAAATTATTACAAGGAGAAGTAGAACAACTTAGTAAACTCATCATGAAAGAAGAGCTTGAAAAGGTCATCAAAAACTACCAACCAAAAAAGAAGTCTTGGCTCAGATGGTGTCACTGGAGAATTCTACCAAACTCTTAGAAAGGAGTTAATTCCAATACTATGGAGGCCATTTCACAGCATAGAAAATGATAGGATACTTTCAAATTCTTTTTATGAAGCCAGCATAACCCTGATACCAAAGCCAGGGAAAGATCCCAGAAAAAAGAAAATTACAGATCAATAGATCTCATGAACCTAAATGCAAACATCTTCAACAAAATCCTAGCCAATATAAGTCAACAACATATCAGATAATAATAACAGTAATTCATCATGATCAAGTTGGAGTCACACCAGGGATGTAAGGCTGGTTCACATCAGAAAAAAACAGTTAATGTGATCAACCACATAAATAACACGAAGGATGAGAGTTACCTGATTCTGTCAATTGATGCAGAGAAGGTATTTGACAAAGTCCAAATCCCATTCAAGTTAAAAACTCTCAGCAAAATAGGAAAAAAGGGAAATTCTTCAGTGGAACAAGGGGCATGTATGTAAAGCCAAACATCAACATCATCCTGAATAGAAAGAGGCTGAAAGAATTTCCCATGAAAATGGAACCAGACATGCCCACTGTCACCACTTCTATTCAATGCTGTGCCAGAGGTTCTGGCTAGGGCAATCAGAAAAGACAAAGAAAACAAGGGCTTCCATCTCAGTAAAGGAGAAGTAAAAATCTCTATTTGCCGATGATATGATACTATACATAGGGAACCCTAAAGAATACCTAAATAAACTACTGGAACTAATAGAAGAGTTCAGAAAAGTATCAGGATATAAGACAAACATAAGTACATCATTGGGATTCCTTTACACCAACAGAAAGAACATGAGAGAAGAAATCACCGAATCAATACCCTTTACAATAGTCTCCAAGAAGAAAATGCCTAGGAATAAATCTAACCAGATAAATTAGAAACTTATGCAAAGAAAACTACAAGAACTTGCTTCAAAAAACCAAGAGATTTACATAAACAGAGACCTACTATGCTCATGGAAAGGAAGAATTAATATTGTGAAAATGTCTATTTAACTTGATGTGATCTAAATATACAAGGCAGTTGCTATACAAATTCCAGTGTTATTTTCTGATGACACTGAGAAACAAATCACCAACTTTGTTTGGAAAGGGAAGAAACACCAAATAAGTAAAGCACTACTGAAGAAGAGGAACACAGTGGGAGGCCTCACACTTCCCGACCTTAGAATCTATTACACTGACATGGTAGGCAAAACGACCTGGTACTGGCATAAAAAGAGACATATAGACCAATGGAACAGAATTAGTATCCCCCAAATATCACCATCCCCTTACGAACTCTTGATATTTGATACAGGCCAAAGTTTGTAAACTGGGATAAAAACAGCCTCTTTAACAAGTGACGTTGGCAAAATTGGATATCCATGTGCAAAAAAAAAAAACTGAAACAAGACCCATAGCTCACATCTTACACAAAAACTAATTCAAAAAGGATTAAAGACCTAAATATCAAACCTAAAATGATAAAGATCATGCATAAAAAGAATATGGTCAAGAATGGAAGTTCTAATACAGACTGCAAAATCTGAAAATCAATGTGTGAAGAACAGAAGAGAAAATCGATAAATGGGCACTACTAAGAATCAAACACTTTTGCTCATCCAAAGACTCTATCAAGAGAGTTAAAACACTACCTACCAAATAGGAAAAAAATAGTTGGCACCTACTTGTCTGATCAAAGTCTGATATCCATAATATACAAGGTACTACAAAACATCAACAAGAGAAATGTGAATAACCCAGTTAAGCAATGGGCAAAGGAGAAGGACAGACACTACACTAGGCAGCCCAAAGACACATGAGGAAATGCTCACAATCATTAGTTATTAGAGAAATCCAAGTCAAAACTACAGTGAGATGCCATCTCACCCTTATGAGGTTGTCAATAATCCCCAAATCACAAAACAATAAATGCTGGAGAGGCTGCAGACAGGAACACAAAAGAATACAACCTCTTTGTAAAGCAATTTGGCACTTCCATAAAAAGCTAGAAATAGAAGTATGACACAATCCAGCAACCCCACTGCTTGGAATATATTGTAATGAAATAAAGACATTCATATGAACAGATACATGCACATGAACGTTTATTACAGCACTGTCCACAACAGCAAAAGGCTGGAATCAACCTAGGTGCCCATCAACAGATGAATGGATAAACAAACTATGGTACATACACTCAATGGAACATTATGCAATGATAAAGAACAATGATGATTTCTGGAAACGTCTCTTAACCTGGTTTCAACTAGAAGACATCATGCTGAGTGAAATCAGTCAGTGGCAAAAGGATAAATATTATATAAGACCTCTATAAAGACTTCAAAGTAGATTTACAAACAAAAGAAAAGACTCTTAGTGGCTAGGGTGGGGAGGGGGAGAGAGGGTTGGTTATAGACTAGATAGTGGCTAGGAATTTGGTTAGGTGAAGGTAGTGACAGTATGCAGTAGAGAGTAGATCAACGTAACTGGACTACACAATAAACTGAAAGGCTTTCTAAACTCAGCTCAATATTTCAAGAGTAGAAGGGACAGTGCTCTGGGAACTATATTTTCAGGGCACATCAAAGTCAATTGGCATAACTAGTTTTTTCTAGGAGAGTCTTCTGCACCCCATGTTGGTGTGTGGGGCCTAGGGTCTTAGAAGCTAGCGAGCTGCCATCCAAGTCACACCAAACCATCCCAACCCATCTGTAGTAGATGCTGACATGACAGAAGACATAAGGAAAAAAGAGCCCAGGAGGCAGAAGGATCCATGTAAATGGAAGATTCTTTCAGCATGGGATCAGAAGAATCAGGTGGTGCCCAGCTACCACCAAGGACAGCCATGATGGGTGACACAGTGTAAGTGCCTGAGGCAACAAGAGAAAAAGAGGTGTGCAGTTCAAGAACTCCACTAAAAGGCCAAAGTTGGTGGTCTGACAACCTCAAGTGTTCCCTGGGAACATGATCCCTAGACATGCTGATGGCCCTGAAGGGAAACCAGTACTGAGGTCAACTCTTCAGACAAGGGGAAAACAGTGTGACCATATGGTGCGTGTACTTTATGGTTTTATACGTTTATAGGAAGCTGTCCTACTGTTTGCTTTCTAAATGTGAGAGAAGAGGATAGAAAGCAGGGGACATATGCTTGTTAAGAGGATGCTAGAAGTGTAGAGTGAAAAGGAGGAATGTGCTCTCACCGGGTGGGGAGAGCAGATGAGCTGCAAATAGGTGGGTATGCAAAAGTGATTTGGATTGTATACTTTCACTTAATAACAATAAAAAATTAGGAAATTGAGACAATTTGCTAATCAGACAACTTGCTAATCAGACAAGTCATGTGCATCGACGAATCACAAGTTCCAATAAAAACATCGCCACCACTCATCAGAGTGTACATGAGAATACATCCCAATCAGTTTCTCACTGAGCATTGTGTATCAATCACAGTTCAGTAGATTTTGCATCTGGACTTGAAGTTTTACCATTACAAAATTATTTTAAGCTAATAACTGAAGTCCAGTGACCACATATTTTTGTCTTAGATTTGCCAACTGGGCTCTGCAGCAATTTCAGGTTGACCCTGCTTTGGGCCAAAAAATCATCTTCAGCAATGAGGCCCATTTTGGGATGAATGGGTCTGTTAACAAACAAAACTTACATTTGGAGCAACAAGAATCCAATGGTGATTTAAGACATCCCGTTTCATCCCCTAAAAGTTACTGCTTGGTGTGGATTTTGGTCTAGCAGAATCATTGGCCCTTATTTTTTCCTCAGTGAACAAGGAGCTGCTGTGACTCTCGGTGTCAAAACATATTGGGTCCTGATAATTGATTATTTTGGGCCCTATCTGGAAGTTGTTGCAGCAGCCATTTACCTAAAGTTCTTTTCCACACCTAGTGGTATCATATGTACTCCAAAAATAAGAAAACAATTAAAATTCTATTACTCACACAATTTGTTTTATTAAGTTTCAAAGATCCAGCCAGCCAGTCAAGTGCCTCGAGTCGGATTCGCAGGTAGGACACCCTTATTGAAAGTCTGATGAAGGCCATCGTGGACGTGGTCCGTTAGTTGTTTGGACTAACATTTCCCTTATTTCTTTAACTATTATCACTCTTCCTTGCTCCTGAAAGGAGAACATCAGTGGGGTGTCCTAGGATGCTGTTCTCAGGCTTTTAAAACTCCAGAAGCTACTCACCAAAGCAGACTGTAGAACATTTTTGTTATAAACTATGTTATATCAATTAAACAAGAAATTCTCTGAAATGAGGGTTCCCAGAGCCCTCAGCCCAGCAATTTGGTGCCTCAAGGAGTTTGGATGTTTCTATGGAACTTCCTTGACTTTCCCAGTACAAGTTGTTCTGGCTTCCCCCATATTACATACTGCATTACCCTTAACCAAAGTTACTGCTCTTTGGTGACCATCAAAGATTCTTCCTAGTTTTTTTGTGTGTAAACCTTTTCATGGTAAACCTTTTTATAGTAGTGGCCTCATACAGAATATGTCCTTTTTGATTGACTTACTACACTCAGCATAATGTCCTCCAGTTTCATGTTATGACAAGCTTCACAGATTCTTCACTGTTCTTGTTTGCTGCGTAAAACTCCATCGGGTGTATGTACCACATTTTTTAATCCATTAATCTGTGGATTGGCATCTAGGTTGTTTCCAACTTTTTGCTATTTTGAACAGATACAATGAACATGGGAGTGCATATGTCTATTTGTGCAATGGTTTTTGTTTCTTTAGGATATACTACTAGAAATGGGATTGCTGGATCATATGTTACTTGTATTTCTAGCTTTCTAAGGAAGAATCATGCTGTTTTCCAAAATGGTTGTATCATTTTGTAGTCCTAACAGCAGTACATAAAAGTTTCAGTCTCCCTGCAGCTTTCCTAACATTTATTTCCTGCTTTGGTGATTTGTACCAGTAACGCTGGGGTGAAATGATGTCTTTTTGTGAATTGCAATTCTCTGCTGGCTAGTGATGATGATCAGGGAGAGCAGTGGAAGCCGCATATAGGTGGGCATGTAAATTTATATGGGAATGTACATTTTCACTCAGTCATACTAAAACAAACAAAAGACAAGACTGGGATTACTCATTGTGTCTGTTGGCTGCTCAGGTGTCTTCTTTAGTGAAGTCTCTGTACATTTCCTTTGCTCATTTTTCATTAGGATTGTTTGCCTGGTACAGGTGGTGGATTTTCCTGTAGATTTTAGAGACTAAGCCTTACACAGATTTATAACAGTTTTTTTTTTTTTTTTTTTTTCTCCTAGTCTGTACATTTTCTTTTCACTCTGTTGGTTAAGTCTTTCAATGAGCACAAGTGTTTAATCTTTAGAAGATCTAAATTATCTAGCTCATCATAGGGAGTTTGTGTTTTGCTGATTATGGTTTATACCCCATCAATGCCATTTATTAGGGTTTCTAACATTGATTCAATTTTTTATTCTATGAAATTTATAGTTTGGGGCTGTATGTTTAGGTCTTTTATTCATTTTGAATTAGCTTTTGTATGTAATGTGAAGTATGAGTTCTATTTCTTTTTTTTGTATGTAATGTGAAGTATGAGTTCTATTTCTTTTTTTTCTTTTTTCTTTTCTTTTTTTGCCATCATCATTTGATAAAAGGACTGTCTTTTGAGCATTTGATGGGTTTTAGGCATTTGTTGAATATCAGATAATTATAGATGGATGGATTTCCCTCTGCGTTCTCAACTCTGTTCCATTGGTCAAGGTATCCATCATAGTACCAATGTCAGGCTGTTTTGACTACTGTAGCTGTATAGTAGGTTCTGGGGCCAGGGAATGTGTCTTCCTACTTTATTCTTCTTCAACAGTGTTTTAGTCAGGCGCTGCTTCCATTCCACATAAAGTTAATGATAAGGTCGTCTATTTGTTTAAAGAATGTTGTTGATATTTGGATTGGGATTGCATTGTATTTGTAAATTATTTTGGGTAGAGTTGCCATTTCCACAATGCTGAGTCTAGCCATCTGTGAACATGGTCTGCCTTTCCATTTATGTAGCTCTCTTATAATTTCTTGCAACAGTGTTTTGTAGTCTTCTTTACATAGGACTTTTTACATCCCTTGCTGGAGTTATTCCTAAGTATTTTATTTTTTTAGAGACTATTATAAATGGAATTGTTTTCCTGATCTCCTTTTTGTTGTTCTTTGCATCCACGTATAGGAATTCACCTGATTTTTGTATGTTTATCTTATATCCTACTAATCTGCTAAATCCTTATATTAGTTGTAGGAATTTTCTTGTGGAGTCTTTTAGGTTTTCTACGTGTAGTGTCATACTGGAAATCCTGGTGGCATAGCGGATAAGTGGTATGGCTGCTAAACAGAAGGTTGGTAGTCCAAATCCAGCAGGCACTCCTTGGGAACTCTATGGAACAGTTCTATTCTGGTCTGTAGGGTCACTATGAGTCAAGATTAACTCTATGGCAGTGAGTATTTTGTTTGTTTACTTTCATACCATCTGCACGTAGGGAGAATTTAACTTCATTGCCAAACTGAGATGCCTTTTCTTTTTTTGTCTTAGTGCTCTAAGACTTCCAGCACAATATTAAATAGGTGTGATGATAAAGGGTGTTCCTGTTCTCAATGGGAAGGATTTTCATTTTCTCATCATTAAAAATTAAAAGCTATGTTGATCTTTTTTCTGCACAGATGTCCTTTATTATTTTGAGAAATTTCCCTTCTGTATCTATTTTATTGAGAGTTTTTATAAGGAGTGGGTGTTGGATTTTGTTGAATACCATTTCTGCCTCCAATGAGGTGATCTTGTGATTCTTTTGTTTATATAGTGTATTATGTTGATTAATTTTATACTGTTATAATTTTATACTTGCCTACCTGATATAAATCCTAATTGGTTGTGGTATATTACTATTATCATTTTTTGATATGGTGTTAATTCTAGTGGCTAGGATTTTATTGAGAATTTTGTCATCTATATTTATGAGAGATATGAAGACTGTCAATTACGTTTGCAAACTTATCCTAGAAAAATTGCTGCACACTTCATTGCTAAATATCACCATGGTCATCTTTGTAGTACTTCCTCTGGGAAGCTATGCACTGATGCCAGTGACTACTCCACCTTAAAAGCAATTTTGTAACTTTTTCTGGAATGGCTTTCAGAGTTGTCATATTACCATTGATGTCCTCAATATCATCAAAATGTCTTCCTTTCAATATTTCCTTTTTATCTTCTGGTAAAAAAATAAAATAAAACCACTAGGGACCAGATCAGGTGAGTTGAGAGGGTGTTCTAGTACAGATATTTGTTTGCTGGCTAAAAACTCCCTCACAAACAATTATACAATTAGTTTCACAAACTTGCCACCGTACTACCGTGTACAATGGCCATTCCAGAAAGAGTTCCAAAATTGCTTTGAAGTGCGGACTAGACACTGGCATTGGTGCATAGATTCACAAGGGGTATTTTAAAGGTGACTGTAGTGACACTCAGCAATGAGGCATGTAACACTTAGAACAATCAAGTCACAGATTTAATTGTCTGACCTAGTATTTGTCTGTAATTTTCTCTTTATTTGTGGTAATTTTTATACAAGGGTTATACTGGCTTCATAGAATGAATTCTGAAACACTGCTTCCTTTTCTACATTCTGAAATGGCTTTACTAGTACTAGTGTAAACTCTTCTCAGTAAATCATCTGGCCCAGAGGTTTTTATAATTGTTGGAATTTTTTTTTTTTTTTTAATTTCATTTTCAGTCTCTTCTCCTGCTATGGATCTCTTCAAATTCTGAACATTATTTTGTGTTAGTTTTTGTAGGCAGTGTGTTTCTAGAAATTTATCCATCTCCTACAGGTTTTCAAATTTGTGAGTATAATTTTTTATAACATGTTGTTAAGATTACTTTTCATTTCAGGTTGGTCTGTTGTAATGTCCCCTGTTTCATTTCTTGTTTGGATTTTTTGACACCTCTCTTATTTTTCTTTTGTCAATTTGGCCAGTGGTCTGTTGATTCTGTTGATCCTTTCAAAGAACAAACTTTTGGTTTTGTTAATACTTACTACTCCTTTTTTATTCTCTATTTTGTTATTTCATCTCTGATCTCAAGTATTTCCTATCATCTGGTGACTGTGGGCTTCTTTCTATGTTCTCTTTCTATTTTTTTTGGATTGTGTAAATAATATTTCAGTTTTGTCTCTTCTTTTTTGATATGTGCGTTTATTACTGTAAGTTAACCTCTTTGCTATATCCCAAAGGTTTTGGTATGATGTGTTTTCACTCTCATTTGATTATAGGCATTTTTTATTGCATTCTTAGGCAGGGTATTATTGAGTTTCCATGTAACAGTTTTGTTTTTTTTCTTCCCTTGTTCTTGTTAATTTCTGCTTTTATGGGTTTATGGTCAGAGAAAATACTTATTTTCTCAATGTTTTGGATTTTGTTCAAGGTTGCTCTGTGACCTGAGATGAGGTCTATTCTGGAAAACATTTCACGTGATTTGGAAAGCATGTATACCTTGAAGCTGTTGAGTACTGTATTCTATGTAGGTCTGTGAAGTCAAGTTGGCTAACTGTGCCCTTTAGGTCTTTTACATCTTTGCTAAGTTTCTTTATAGATGTTCTAACTTTTACTGACAGAGTGTATTGAAATCTTCTGATTTTATTGTTGTTAGAGTTTGTTTTATGTATTTTGGAATCCTATCATTGGGTGTTAGATGTTTATTATGTCTAAGTCTTCATGACTGATCATCCCTTTAATTGTTATGTAGTGCTTTTCTTTGTCTTTTATGGATAATTTTGCTTTCAATTCTATCTTACCTGAAATTACTATTATCAGTCCTGCTATTTTGGGTAGCTTTTTGCTTGATATATTTTTTTCCATCTTTTGATTTTTATTAAATTTACATCTTTTTATTTTTCTAAACTGTGTCTCTTGTAAACAGCATAATGAAGGATTCTGCTTTTTTTTTCTTCTGATTCTGTCACTCTCATCTCTTTATGGATGCATTTAGATCACTTACACAGAATGTAAATTGTTTACAGTTATGATTTTATAGCTGTCATTTCATAGTGCTTTTCTTTCTGTGCTCTGGCATTTTCTTTGTTCCTTTTACTCTCTTGAGTTGAATTCCTTTGGTTTGTAGATTGCTTTTGTTTTTGTTGAGATTTTGTTTTCTGTCTTTGTTTTGATGAGTAAATTTGTTAACTTTCTTTGTAATTATTTTGAAATTTACCCTTAACTTCCCAAGTTGAAGTAGTCTGTCATTACTTGGTAGCTCCTTGCCTTCTACTCTATTAGAAAGTTCTGTATCTACATTGTTTATTCCTACTTTTACCGTTCTGATGTTGTTGTTATTTACAATTATTTACAATCTTTCTGGCTCCCTGTTGTAATTCCTTTGGTTTTGGATAGTTCTTGAGACTTCATTTCCTAGCTATGTCTAATTTTTTTGGTTCTCAGACTGAAGAGCTCATTTAATAATTCTTGTAAACTTGGTTTGTTTTTTATATATTCCCTTAATTTCTGTTTACCTAGAAATGTCTTACTTTCACCATTATGATTGAATTAGTTTTGCAGGACATATTACTCTTGGTTGGCAATTAGTTTCTTTCAAGTTTTTGTATACTTCATTCTATTGCCTTCTTGCATACATGATTTCTGCTGAACAATCAGTCTTATTGTGTCTCATCTGTGTGTGCCTTTTTGTTTTTTCTTGAGCTGTTCTTAGAATTCTCTTTTGGTATTTGGTTTTAGTGAGTCTTATTATGATATATGCCTCAGTGATTTTCTTTTGGGGCCTATCCTATATGGAGTTCATCAAACTTTTGGATGGTTTGGTTTTCATCTTTCATGATATTAGGGAAGTTTTTTGTCAGAATATCTTCAGTGATCCTCTCTCTGGTTCTTTTTTTTTTTTTTTTCCTTTGCCTTGTTCTATAACTCTGATCACTCACAATTTTTGCTTTTTATTGTGTCATACATAATTTTCATCATTTCTTCACTTTTCTTTACTCTTTTTTTCTGAATTTTCCTCAAAATTGTATCCAAGTGTTTGTCTTCAGTTTCACGTATCCTATATTCTGACATTTCAAACATACTCCTTATCACTTCTATGACACTGTCCATTTCTGAAATCTTGTTGCTTATCTTTTGATTTTTAATTGTGGTATTTGTATGGTTTCCAGTTGTGAACTTATTTTGGTATTTCATTCCTGTAATATTTTCCTGAAATTGTTGATAAATTCCTCTACTGTTCATCATTTTTGTCTTCTTTTTGATTCAACTCTTGATAGCTATGAATAGTAGTAGAGATTTGAATTTTCTGTCAGATAGTTCCAGTGTCTTTTCTTCTGCTATAAAGTCATCAGGTGTTTTATTTGGGACACCTGCTGGAACTGTTCTGTCCTTTTTCTTCTTTTTAAATAAATTTTGATATTATTTGCTGTATTTGGGACATTTAAGTAGTTGTTTTATTCATTTATTGACTGTAGATCTGTTTGTTTCATCCAGGTTTTTTATTTGGTTTGGTTATATCAAAACAGTCAGACTGTGCATTCTTTGTTGTTTGCTCATCTGTGGACTCAATACTTTTCCCTTCCTTGTCCAGCTGCTCAGCTATGGTGCCCCAGGGTAGTCCAGTTGAAGGGGAGGAACAGGGATGGTTTGTTTGTGGTGTACTAGTGCTGACTGGAAGAACCAAGAATCAGTGCTGGGAGAGTTCCAGAAGGCCATACTTGCGCTTCTACAGGTGCCTGTGTCAGTTTCTTATTCCATTCATGTTTGGCTGGGATCCTTATCCCTTCATTTGACACTTTGTGTTCCAGAATTGATGGCTGTCTCTGTTTTATTTAATTTTTCAGGTCTTTGCTGTGGAGGGATGGTGCTACTTCTGTCCATGGTGCCATGTCAGACAGAAATCTCTAGATGTTCTGTTCTTTACCGAAAGTGTTACGTTAAACTCTCATGCTACTGTTGTGGAGCTGTCTGTTTCTTTTTTCAATATCTTCAGAGTTTGTTTTATGTATTTTGGAGGCCTGTTGTGGGGTGTGTGTGGGTGTGTGTGTATTTACTTATTATGATTATAACCCCCTGGTGTATTGAAACGTTGACCATTATAGTCGCCTTTCTTATCCTGTCTGGTAGATTTTACTCTAACATTTACCTTGGAGGTGATTAATATTGTCCTTACTGCTTTATTTTGGCTGTTGCTTGCTTGATGTATATTTTCCCATCATTTAAGTTTTAATTTGTTTGTGTCTAATGTGTAGTTCTGGTAGACAGCATACAGGTGTATTGTGTTTATGCATTCTACCATTTTCTCTATTGATGTATTTAGACCATTTATATTCAGTGTAATGATTGGTACTAGTTCAATGATGTTATTTGTATTTATTTACTTTTTGTGGTATTGATAGTTCCTTTTCTGCCACTGAATTTTCTGTGCTGAGTTCTTTTTTCTTTCTGGGTTTTCTTTTCATCTTTTGCATTATTGTTGATTTTGTGTTTTTCCAGTTTATTCATCTCCTTTTTTATTTTGATGTGTAGACATCCTTTATGGTTACCTTAGAATTTACTCTTACTTTTCTAAATTTAAACCAATCTTTTATTTCTTAACATGTCTCAGCTTCCTCTGCATATGGAAGTTCTATGACTACAGTTTATTTTCTCTTTTTTTTGTTTCAGTGTTGTCATTGTTTACATATTGGTATCATCAGTTTCCTCTTTTAATCTGTTAGCTCTGAATTATTTTTGTGAATTCTCTGTCTGGATTTTTGGGTTGTTCTGGTCTTGAATTGTTTTCTGATATTATTGATCCTCTTACTGGAAGACCACCTTTAATATTTCTTATGATTTTGGTTTGGTTTTTACAAATTCCCTTAACTTCTGCTTATCTGAAAGTTACTTAATTTTTCCAACATATTTGAGACAGTTTTCCAAGATATGTCATTCTTGACTGGTGGGTTTTATTTATTTATATCCTTCAAAGGTTTATATATATATATATATATGTATATATATATATATATATATATCATTCCATTGCCTTGTTGCCTGCAAGGTTTCTGCTGAGTAATCAGAGCTTAGTCTTATTGGTTCTCCTTCATAGCTAATTTCATTTATCTCTAGTTGCCCTCGAGACTTTGTCTTGGTTTTGGCAAGTTTGATTATGATATATATCAGTGACTTACCTTTGAGGTCTATGCTATATAGACTTCATTGAAGTTTTTGGGTGGACATCTTTCTACATTTAATGATATCAGGAACACTTTCTGCCAGAAAATTGTCAACAGTATTCCCTGTGATTGCTCTTACCCTAGTCTACCATTTCTGCTACTCTAGTCATTCATAGTTTTTTTCTATTGATTGATAGTGTCTCAAATCATTCATAGGCTTTCTTCACTTTTTTTCCTGAGTTTTCCTCAAATAAATTGATGTCAAGGGATTTATCGTCAATCTCACTGATTATTTTAGTCTGAAAATTGTCTGACTTCCATTGTCTTAATTCTGTTCCTGTGATCTTCTAATTAGTTGTCTAATTCTGAATATTTATTTATTTATGTTTTGAGGGAGTTTTTTCTTTCTTTTTTCAATTTTCTATTTATTAATTACAATAAAAGAATAAAATTCCTGACATGTATCAGTTTTCTCATCTATGATACCCTCACTCACCCACCCATCCTTGTAGCCCACACACTTATTTTCTTCTGTAGATAATTCTATTTTTAAGTAATTATAACAGGGATCTCATATAATATTTGTCCTTTTGACACTGACTGATTTCACTCAGTATTATCTCTTCCAAATGAGACAATGTTATGAATTATCTCCTAAAATTGTCATTGGTTTGTATCATAGCATAGTGTTCCACTGACTATTTGTACCATAGTTTGTTTATCCATTCATCTGTTCATGGGCATCTGGGTTGATTCCATCTTTTAGCTACTGTGGACTGTGCTGCAACAAACTTTTGTGTGCATGTGTCTGTTCATGTTCCAACCTTTGTTTCTGAAGGATAAGTTCCAAGCAGTGGAATTACAGGATCAAATAGTATATCTACTTACAGCTTTTTAAGGAAGCACCAGATTACTTTCCAAAGTGTTTGTATCATTTTGCAATCCTAACAGTGTAGGAGGGTTCCAATCACTCCACAGCCTCTCCAGCATCTGTTGTTTTGAGTTTTTTGGATCATGGCCAAACTTGTTGAAGTGAGATGGTATTTCATCGTAGTTTTGATTCAAATTTCTTTAATAGCTAATGACGGTGAGCAATTCCATCTATGTCTTTTGGCTGCCTGTGTATCCCCTTTACAGAAGTATCTGCTCATCTCCTTTTCCCATTGCTTAATTAGATTATTTATCCTTTTTTTGTTGGTATTTTGTAGTACCTTGTAGATTATAGAGATCAGATGTTGGTCTGACATATAGTTGCCAAATTTTTTTTTTCCCATTCTGTAGGTAGTCTTTTAATTTCTTTGATACAGTCTTTGGATGAG
The DNA here is from genome assembly GCA_028571685.1 of Heterohyrax brucei. Classification (NCBI taxonomy): domain Eukaryota; kingdom Metazoa; phylum Chordata; class Mammalia; order Hyracoidea; family Procaviidae; genus Heterohyrax; species Heterohyrax brucei. The sequence goes on from CM053152.1 coordinate 49,132,047, forward strand.
CAGAAGTGTTTGTTTCTCTGTAGTTCTCATTTATCTATTTTCTCTTCTGTTGATCATGCTTTGCTTGTCAGATTTTGAAGTCTGTCTTCATTGTATATTAAAACCTCCATTGTTAATCTTATTTTATCTTGGATGCGCTTTATCATTTCAGATTTGATATTTAGGTCTTTCATCAAATTTGAGTTGGTGTTTGTGTAAGGTATGAGATATGGGTCTTGTTTCAAATTTTTGCAGATAAATATCCAATTTTGGCAATACCATTTCTTAAAGAGATCGTCTTTACTCCAGTTTAAAATCTTAGTGACTTTGTTGAATATTAACTGTTCATAGATGGATTGTGGCATCTCTAGGGTCTCACCTCTGTTCCATTGGTCTATATGTCTTTTTTTTTACTAGTTCCAGACTGTTTTAACAACTGTGTCAGTGTAATAAGTTCTAAAGTTGGGTAGTGAGAGGTCTCCCAGTATGTTCTTCTTTGTCAGTAGTGCTTTACTTATCCAAGGTTTCTTCCTTTTCCAAACAAAATTGGTGATTTGTTTCTCCATCTCATTAAAGAATGTCACTGGAATTTGTATTGGTATTGCATCATATAAGTAGATTGCTTTGGGTAAAACAGACATTTTCACAATGTTGAGTCTCCCTATCCTTGAGCAGGGTAGATTACATCATTTGAAAATTTATTGGTAACCCTTTGGATTTCTAGTTGCTGCGTCTGTAGTTCTCTCAGTCAGTTAATTTTGTCATTTAATTTTCCTAAATTCCTCTATTGATTTATCTCTGTGTTCCTTGGCTTAGTCTGAGTTTTCCTTATCTCCTTCATGATCTCTTGGACAGCTCTGTATATTAGTATTTTGAATTGTTTCTCAAGTAATTTCCATACCTAATCTGCCTCTGGAAGATTTCCTGGTCCTTTATTTGTGTCACTTGTTAGAGTCATCTTGACATGCTTCTTCATTTAATCCAATATTAAATGTTGTCTCCAAGATATCAATAATTTCGTATATTTATTTATTGTATGCTATTTACTGTGTCCTAACTTTTTGTTTTAATGTGTACAAATAGGCTTGGCATGTGAAGTATTTTGATTATTGGAATCTTTGAAACTCTTATTTCCTATCTCAAGGTGGTAAAACAGTTACCAACTATGGGAGCTCAGGAGTCTGTTTACCTTTCTTGTGGGGGTGTAGCACAGATGTCCAAGTAACTAGTCACCAAGAATGCAGTGCAGCTTCTCACCTGCAGTACTAGATGATTGTGGTCATGTATAAGTGTTCAGAGCAGGCACATGTGTCTGGATATGACTGAGGGCTATGTGTGGAGCAAGGCAAGTAGTTGATCCTTGCCCTGGGTTCCTGGCTACAAGGCATGTCCTTGTTATCTACAACACTTAGTGAGAGTTATTGCAGCCAGTCTTTAGACATCAAGTGCTGTTGGCTGGAGTGACTAGGAGGATCCACTTATTCCCAGATTCCTCTTATGAATGGCTAGAAGGAGTGGGTGGACAGTCCTCAGGTCACTGGAGTAGGTGAGGGAGGCTTCTGTTTAGGGTAGAAGGCTGTGTCAAATATCACAGATCTACAGGACTCCCACCCATCTTGTCTACTTCAATTGAAAATGGGATATAGGTGAACGACTATGCTATGAGGGCACATGGTGTTGAAGTAAACCACACAGGTCTGAAGTAGGGTAAAAGGTACTGCAAGTCCACCAATATTTTCTCCCAGTGGCTATGTCAAGTGGTCATGAGACATACTATTGATGTGATGTGGAGAGAGGTGAGTTCCTGGCTTAGGGGTGTGGTATTTAACTTTTTTCCTTGCTTTCTAAGTGGGAGTTTACAATTCAAGTCAGTTTCTCATCCAAAAACTCATACATACTTTGTTACGTGACCCTACCTGTTTTCCCCACTCTGTGATGGTATGCTTTTCCTCTCCATCTCATATTCCCCATGTCAATTCAATCAGCTCTAATCTCCCTCTGACTTGTTCTCATCTGGCCTCCAGATAGGAGCTTCCCAGTTAGTCTCCTACATCTCCTTAAGCCAAGAAGCACCTTTCACCAGTATCATTTTATGTCTTACAGACTAGTTCAACATTTGTCTGAGGAGCTGGCTGGTGCAATGGTTTCCTTTCTGGGTTAACAAGGTCCAGGGCCATGTCTTACTGAGATCTATTCATTCTGTCAGACTGTCAAGTCTGATCTTCTTATGAGAATTCAAGATCTGCATTCCAGGTTTCACCCACTCCATCCAAGAATCTTGATGAGTTTCCTGTAAGGGCAGACATTGGTGGTAGCTGGGCACCATCCATTTCTTCCTGGCTCTTATTGATGTGGTTTCTCATTCATGTGGCCCTTTCTGTTCCTTGGGCTCACGTGTCTTTGTTGTCTCTTGTATCTTTGATGCTGTTCATTTTCCTTTGATTGAGGTGGACTGAAACCAACTGATGATTCTTAGAAGGTGACTTGCCAGGGAATGTGGTATTTTTTAAATACTACAGGACTAATGTTGGAGCAGAGTTGGGTGGCATATGGGTAAGGGAAAGGAAGCACTTCTCTGTGAAACTTGGGAAGAGGGAGGCATTTTTTTTTTTTTTTTTTGGCTTCCTGTGTTTTAAGTAAAAGATTACAATTTGTGTCAGTTTCTCATACACTTCACTGCTGCAGGACTGGTATCACTTTACTTGGTTCTGGAAGTTGGTGAATATCTCAGCTCACAGGATACTGGTAATGCCATTATCAGTGCTTTTCTGCTGCTTTTGAGTTGTGTCTCCTTCCCCAAGCTATTCAGTCCAATTGTTCAGCCTTTTGTGATTAAGATTTCTGGATAGTCATATATAATCGATTAACATGTTTTTTTCAGGTTTTCTTTGTAAGAGGGAAGACAGGAAGCCTGTGAATACTCTGCCTTCTTGGCCTCCTATATTGTCATTCTTTTTAATGTTACATAATTTTGAGGGTATAGAAACACCTTGTTTTGATTTTGACTTTCTCTTTTATTAAGGAGATTAAGCTTTTGTTTTCTCTTCTTTAGATTCTGTGTTACCTTTTGTGGACAGCCCTGTAGAATATCTCTTTTGAATTGCCTGAGTTTCTCTTGTTGATTTTTAGAGTATATTATGGATTTTTCAGATATCATGAAATTAAGATCTTTCATCAAATGTATCATCTTTCATGCAGTGGTTTGCCTTTTCAATCTTTTAATAGTGCCTGTTGATCAAATTTATCAATCTTTTCCTTCAGGTGTGTATTTTCCAAATCCCATTAAAGAACTCAGAAATTAAGAGATGGAGTCAAGATGGCAGTCTAGACACATATCTCCTTAATTTCCTCTGAAAACTAAGACCTGGATTGATAACTAAACAGAACCTTCTGGACACCCAGTGAGCCCTAGGTAACAGCATAAGGCTGTCAATTTGGACTACATACCACCAAACAGGAAACTTCTCTTTCATTGACTCCCATCCTTGTGGAATGGCCAACTGTCATGAACGGAAGATAACTGGTGTTTTTAACTTTCTTTTCTTTGTGTTAGCTGGCATGGTTGGGCTTAACTGGCAGCAAAGCTCAGCCACACTGCTGACATTATCAGCAGGCAGAAGAGCCACACTTTGAGAGCCTGGCTCTGGACTTAGAGCACCATGACCCCTCCACCTTCTCTTTCTGAATCTCCACCATTGATTTAGCTATTCCTCAATGGGCTGGACAGTTTGTGTGGGACACCATCTTGTTTGACTAGGAGATGGAGTTACCTAAACGGTGGCCTCAGCAAGGGCTAATTCCCAGATAAAATAGATTTTAATGTAAAATCCAACATCATGGACAAAGATTGACACTATTTATTGCTGAAAGGTTCAATACACAAGCAGAAGCTGTCAATATTAAATATTTATGTACTCAGTACTTCCAGCCAAGTGCCATTGAGTTGGATCTGACTCATCGTGACCCAATACTAGAGCATCTAAATATGTCAAAGAAACACTGACTACACTAACAAATGAGATACATCACTCCACAATAACAGTGGGAGACTTTAATACTCTTAGTATCAGACAGATCTTCTAAAAAAAAGCTCAGTAAAGATACAGAAGATCTTACTGTGACACAATTATCCAACTAGAATTCATCGACATATACAGAACTTTCTATCCATCAGCAGGTAACTATACCTACTTCTCCAGTGCACGTGGAACAGTTTCCAGAATAGACCACATGTTAGGACATAAAGCAAATCTCAACAAAATCAAACAATTGAACTATTGTAAAGCATCTTCTCGGACCATAAAGCCATAAAAGTGGAAATCAATAGCAAAAATAAATACACAGAAACTGGAACTCATGGAAACTGAAGAACATCTTGCTTAAAAAGCCATGGGTTATAGAAGAAATTAAGGATGAAACAAAGAAATGTATGGATTCAAATGACAATGAAAACCCATCCTACCAAAACCTATGGGATACAGTCAAAACTCTGCTCAGAGTTCAGTTTATCTCTGTCAATGCACACATCCAGAAGGAAGAACCCAAACCAAAGAATTAACCCTATAGCTTGAACAAGTAGAAAGAGAACAATAGAGAAACCCTTCAAGCACTAAACAGATCATAAAGATTAGAGCAGAACTAAATGAGTTAGAGAATAGAACTGAAAAAAATGGTAAGACCAAAAGCTGGTTTTTTCAAAAGATCAACAAAATTGACAAACCATTGGCTAAACTCACTAAACAAAAACAAGAAAGGAAACAAATAACCTGAATAAGAAGTGGGATAGGAGCTGTCACAACAGATTCAACAGAAATCAAAAATATCGTAACAGAATACTATGAGAGACTGTACTCTAACTGCTTGGAAAACATAGAAGAAATGGACAAATTCCTAGATTCATATCACCTATGAAAATTATTACAAGGTGAAGTAGAACAACTGAATAAACCCATCACAAAGGACTAGATTGAAAAAGTCATCCCAAAACTACAAACCAGAAAAAGCCCGGGCCTAAATGGCTTCAAAGAATTCTACCAAGCATTTAAAGAAGAATTAACTCCAATACTACTCAGCCTATGTCACAGCATAAAAAGGGATAGAATACTCCCAAATTCAATCTATGAAGCTAGGATAACCCTGATACCAAAGCCAAGGAAAGATCCAACAGAAAAGGAGAACTACAGGCCAATATCACTTATAAGCCTAGATGCAAAAATCTCCACCAAAATACTTACCAATAAAATTCAACAGCACGTCAAAAAAATAATTCATCAATAATTCAGAAATTATATTTTCATCACATATTTGTTACAATTAACTCACAGAGATACCAGTTTTATTATTCCTAATACTGGTTATTAAAATCTTTTTTTCAGTCAGATTCTCCAGGCGTTTGTTATGCTTGTTTGCTCCCCTCAAGAAAATACACACACATATGAAAAAAAACACTACTTTTGCTATTCTTTTAATTATGAGACTCCGTCAAAAGTGTAGCTTGTCCTCTGTACCTGTGAGCCACTATTTCCTCCAGAACTGCCAAATGAATGTGTTTATGGACAGAGAGTCACACTTTCTTCTCCAGATCTTAGCCATCTCTTGATTCTGGACTGGTAATTCTGCACTTTCTTGTTAGTGCCCCAGTACTTTCAAGCACATCAAGCACATATATAAAGTAAAAAAAACTAATATACATTTAATGCACAATATACATATATAGAGAGTACAGTTGACCTCCAGTTGAGTCAGACCTGATTCTATGGCAATGGGTTTTAACACAATATACTATACATTATACAATAATACATACATTGTTAAGAAAATCTGGTTATTCTCAGTGGGAGTACAATTTTTGAAAACTAGTGTTTAATTCTACACCTGTTTCATTAAAACTGTGTCCACTTTCTCACCTATTATACTCCACCAATACCAAGACCAAATCAGTATCAAGACCAAACCCTTGACAATGTTCTAACTGATATTTTTTCTCATTTATGTCCATTTATTTTATCCCCCATTTTTTCCCCCACATGATTCTGTAAGAGATATCAGTTACATTTTTCAGGGCCGTCCCAATTCCCCAGCTGCCAAAACATATAACTAAGATTATGCTTATAGTAACAATTAACCTTTGCTGAATACAGAATGGGTCAAGCTAAAGAAAAGGGTAGACTTCCTTTTTTAAGGTAATTCATAGTTACCCAAGCCAACTGCTTCACTATCTAGGTCTCCAACAGACACCTTATTTTTCATTTTACTGACACTGCTTGAAAATCTCCAGTTTGAATTAACTCTCCATGCTGGTAATTTGAATACTGCTTCAGATATAAACCTAGAAGCATCCCTCAAAAACACCAGTTTCAACAACTCCAAGTAAATGAAGAATGTGGTATTGGGGTGTGAGCCCAGTTCATCTCTGTGATGTTTTTTACAGCAGTTGTATGAATATTATCAGCAAAGAGCAGTCCTAAATTTCTACATTTTAGTATATAGCTCCTTCTTTTTTCATATTATATCCTTTTTGACTAGGTTTCTAAGCTTCAGCTTTTGGCTTCTGATGATTATTCATATCATCTTTATTCCAGACTAAAAGCCTTTAAGTAAATAACCAAGACTTGAAAAACTGTAGAGGATAAGTCTTACATAACACAAACTTCATTATATGGGCCTGTCATTCTCCCCTCCCTCTTGCAATCCTTTTTATTCTCTTTTTTTTTTTTGTCTACTTAGTAACATTATTTCTTGTGTACTTTTACACCATGTTCAGTATAAATGGCATAATTAGCAGTGGAAAATATTTTGTTGTTTTCTTGCATTTATTTATGTTCAAAGGATCATGTAAAGTTCTGCTACATTAAAATTTAATTTGAAAGGAAACAAGTTTTGTTTCATTTCTCAATGTAATGCCCATTTCTGTTCAGCTTGTATGAATGATAAAATATTATCGGCCTATGTTTTCCTATTTGGTTTGTAGGCATTTGTGTAAACTGGTTTGGAAATGCAAGTGTTGCTTTGTTAGGCATGTGTTCAAGGAAGTATTGTAGAGACATATTTTATTCTAGGCACCCTGTCACCATGTAGACAGAGTCCAATTCATTACTTAGCAGTTAATTTGTTAATCGATTGACCAATTGGTTCAGGGATTTTTTCTTTACTTTTTTTTATTCTTTAATTACCAAAAAGGATTGGAGGAAGGAAAGTGAAAAAGCACAAAAGCTCCTTTGTAGAGTAAGCTTTAAGAAATTACATCAGAATTCAAAAATGTATTGGTGTTTGCAGATATAGATTGAATCTGACACAGATTGACAAACAACAAAGAAGATTCCCTTGCTTGAAACATAAACACTTTGAATCCAGATGTTAAATCTTAAATGATAACTAGACTGAGTTGTTCCTCTATGTGCAGGTGTGGGGCAAAAGGAGGGAGGGTACAGCAAGTCGAGGTTTACTTCAAGCTGTTTCCACTTCCTCTCCAGAGTCAGGGAAAGGGCAGGGAGCTTTCCCCACTTTCTGGTGATTGCAGTCTCTCTTCTCCTTTTTTCTCCCCTAACCTTTAACAAGAAGTGACAAAAAGTGTAGAGAAATGCACTGTGAATACACAGGTTCTAACAACAGAAGTGCCCATAGAATCTTAAGAAAAGGAGAATTATAAAACTCGTAATAAAAATTTGTTTTTATGGATGATCAGATGATTGTGTAGACAAATCAGTATGTCAGTCCACTGTAATTGCTATTAATAAGCACTTTAATAGAGAGATTAAGTCACATAAATTAATTTTTATGTAGCATATTCATTGCTGTCTAGGTTAACTTGTGCTTACTTTTAAACATATTCTTTCATGTACACATGAGATGTGTGTGTATACAGGTATGTGTGCATGTTTATGCATTGCATGTGAGAGACGAAGTGCTAAAGGATGACAGTGTCAGTGATGGCCCCAACTGTTTTCTCATTTCTTTAGGGCCTAGCTGAGGTGAACTAGATCAAGAGCCCATCTAGATCATCAAGAGCCCGTCTAGGGTTTGTATTTAGTTAACTTTTCGTGACCTAAAATCACAAAGGAAGACTTCCTTTCTCAGAATTACTTTTCTTAGGACTTCTTCCATCAATCCTAATTTTAATGGTTACAGCAGAAGACTCCTCCTGGCGCTGTTTGTAACACGTGACCTTATTACCATGGATGAGGTTTATTGGTCCAGGATTAAGCACTGTGCGTACTAGATTTACCATTCTGTCTTGAGAGATTTGAAATGGGCCTAAGTCAGTCTTGTTTCCACATGACATTATTTTAATGGTAAAGGTAAAACTCTGGTGCAGTGTTCAGTCCCTTCCTGTTAGACTGGAGTGAAAAGCAGTCTAGAGAAAGAAACGGGAGAATGCTAATTAAGGATGAGCACATATAAGAGGAAACCCGAGAATATTAACTAAATTTCAGCCCTGGCCAAGTGTATCTCTCGAACTTAACTTTATGACTATCTTGGTGCTCCTTGACACATTCTGGGCATTTATGATGAAATCTGCTTTTTGTTTTGATCAACTTTCATCTAACTTTTGTGAAGAAATCTAAATAATACAGAAGCTTAGGCTAGTCTTAAGCTGTAATGCTGAATAAACAGAAAAAAAGAAAGGTTAATGCTATGTGGACAAAAAATATATATATATATTTTAATTTAATTTAGTTACTTTGTGATAGGAGAATTCTATGATTTTGTGAGTTTTCTTTAAAATTCTTTAGGCAATTCCTGGGACTTTATTTTTGTAGATTACAGTATGTTGTAATACTAAACTCCAACTGAACAAACAATATGTTCCTCCTTACACTTCACTCTGAGTGGAAAACATGATATATAGGCTGAATCTGACTACAGGACTAAGAAAATTTGAATAGGTAGGAGGTACAGTGATTCATTCCTTCAGATTAATGGCAGAAAGAGGATGAAGGGCTGAAAGAGTTAAAGCAAAACAAACAAACAAAAGCCCCTCAAACTCATGGCTGGCAAATCGATTCCAACTCGTAGTGACCCTATAGAACAGAGTAGAATGGCCCCACAGTTTGTGAGCAGCACCTGCTGGACTTGAATTGTGAACCTTTTGATTAGCAGCCATTATGCCACCATGGCTTCCAGAAGGATTAGATGAGCTGTCAAATGATAGCATATGCCTACTACAGATGTGGTAGCCTGTGCCAGCAGCCCTGTGATTCATAAGTGACGTGGTCCATGTCTTCCAGAACGTCCCAGGCCTAATTCCTATAACCAAGAGATGGTCTAAGTATCTCTTCTACCCTAGCTCATTTTATCTGACTTTCATGGCTTACCTCCTTTCTCACACATTCTGTGCAGTCTTCTTGGTTTTGCCACTTTATTCTGATGACGTTCTAGAAGTGTCTACAGTTGTCACTGAACATATCTGCTATTAGGTGGCAGCCATGGCTGTCTCATAATGTTTCTATTGCTATTGACTTCTGCTATTTGGTGTTTTGTTTCTGATTCACTTATTACTGTCTTTCCAGTGAGTCAGTAAATTCGTAAAAGTAAAGATATATGCATTTCAGGACTTGTATCCTTAACAAAATCTCAGATAACCCCAAAACAGACAAACACTTGATTTATGGAAGAATTAAAACAATGGAATCCTGGAATTTGGTATTGAAAGTGAGAGACTATCAACTGTAATATGCGTACTTAATGTTCTTTATTCAAAGTTATGTGCTCCTTACTGTGTCGAGTCTGGATGAATTATGAAGCATAGTTCTAAAATGGATTAGACAACTTAACTGTTCATCATTTATTTAAATATCTATCAACTTTCTCAAAATACTCAAATTCTATTACTTTTCCTACTTGTTAGGAATGTAACTCATTCTACATATGCATACTCGTATGTGTATGTATGCAATAGAATGACACCTCTGATGGGCATTCCAGAAAAGAGCATTGGTGCATAGATTCCGAAGGGGATTACTTTGACGGTGACAGTAGTGATACTCAGCATGAGCTATGCATCACTTTTCCTGGGATGAGTTTATGAACTTAACTGGCAGTCTGTGTATGTATGTATGTATAATATATGTAAGAATGTATGTATGTATGTACGTACATGTGCATTAATTGTGTCAGGTGCTGTCTAGTTAGTTCCAATTCATAGTGACCTTACACAACACAACGCTGTTCAGCCCTGCACCACCATTTTCATGGGTGCTGCCGTACTTGAACTCATCATAGCAGCTGCTGTTTGAATCCATCTGACTGAGGGTTTTCCTCTTTTTCTATGACCCTCCGCTTCATCTTACATGATGTCCTTCTCCAAGAACTGGTCCACCCTGATAGCATTTCCTAAGTATGTTAGATGTCTCATGATCTTTGCTTCTAAGTAGCATTTTTCCTGTACTTCTTCTGCACAGATTTGCTAGTTCTTTTGGCATTCCGCGATATGTTCCATATTCTTCACCAATACCATATTCAAAGGCGTTAATTCCTCTTTCATCTTTCTTGTTCATTGTGCAGTTTTCACATGCACACGAGACAATTGAAAACATCATGGTCTGAGACGGTGCACCTTACTTTTCAAGGTGATATCTTTGCTTTTCAACTTTAAAGAGGTCTTTTGTAGCAAATTTTCCCAGTGCAATGTGTCTTTTGATTTCTTGACTGCTGTTTCATGGGTGTTGATTATAGATCCAAATAAGACGAAATCCTTGACAACGTCAATCCTTTCTCTTTTTATCACAATGATGTTGCTTATTGGCACTGTTGTAAGGATTTTTGTTTTCTTTATGTTGAGGTGTAATACATACTGAAGGTTGTGGTCTTTGGTATTTGATCTCTATTTAGGTTGTGGTTGTTAGGTGCTGTCGAGTTGGTTCTGACTCATAACTACCCTATGCACAACAGAATGAAATAATGTCCAGTTCTGTGCCATGTCCACAATAATTTTTATTCTTAAGTCTAGTTTTGAGATAGTCTGTAACCTCAGGCAGGATAGACTCAAAATAGTACTTAAGCTCTCTCATGATTTTGTACTAATTTTCTTCAGTTTCAACATGAACTGGCATCTGAAGAACTGATGATCCATTGCACAATTGGCCTCTGGCTTTGCTCTGATGCACGACATCGAGCTTTTGCATAATATCTTTTCACAGATGTAGTCAGTTTGATTCTTGTTTATTCTATCTAGTGAGGTCCGTATACGTAGTCACCTTAGTGTGGGTGAAAAGTGGTATTTGCCTTGAAGAGGTTATTGGCCTTACCAAATTCTATTAGGAGATCTCTGGCATCATTTCTCTCCCTAAAGCCATATTTTCCAGCTACCAGGAATGTATGTATATGTGTGTGTGTACATGTATGTATGTGTGCACATACATGTATGTGTGTATTTACATATACAAATACAGATATATACCTATATTTATATATATATATGTATGTATATATATAAACAGACAGCAAAAGAGAAACAGCAAGAGATGCCTTGGGGGTGTTAAGTTAAATATCTGCTAAGAACCATAAGTACATGCATACACACACACACATTCTCACACTGTTTTCCAGATCTGAGATGGAGTAATTTCACATGATCTCTGCCCATAGATGATGCAGCAAACCAAATATAATTAGTCACAATCAATAGAATGAATTCCAAATGGTGGGTAAGACGTATGAAAAATAGTGATTTAAGATACTCCCACAAACCACAATTACAGGAACATAAACCTTCCAAGAAGGAAACATTTCTCTCAACAAACTGTCCACTACCGCAGAGGAAAACTAAATTGAGTTTCATAAACATTGCACTGAAGCTGAGTTTATCATCTAAACTATGTTGAAAAGGGTGGTTAATCCTTACCTAGCATCAACCCCTGGGAAGACAGAAATGACAATATCCATTTTCATCTGGGGAAACTGAGCTCTGTAGAGAACATCTATTACTCTAAAGCCAAGCAAAGCTAAGGATTGAACTCAATCTTGGCTTGAGACCTTGAGTCTTTTGTCAGGGCTAAAGGAGAATCTGCCAGACACTATTAAACACGATTTCTTCCTCCAGCAGGGCTTGGATGTAAGCTGTATTTTACTTAGAACCTACACTCAGGAGAAAGCAGCAGCTCAGTGTCCCACTAGTAATGAACAATAACATTCACATAAAAATCAGAAATTTGAAATCTAATCATTAACAACAGATGGTTCCGATTGAATCCCATAAACAGGTTTTGTTGTTTGCTTCTCTTCAGTTCCGCCTCCACCTTACCCAGTTGAACCACTAGCTAATGTGCTTGCATGTAAAAGGGCTGGGCCCTGTGTCAGCAGTGTGGATGGCTCCCATGACTGAAGGAAGGCCCTTATGTCCAACCTGGAATCTTTTCAACTTGAAACACATTTTATAGTCCGACGCTGAAAGCAAATCTCTTGTGTAACCTACCTGTCCTATTTGTTTTCTTTGTGAGAGTCAGTGACTGCCAGAGTCCCTTAACATGCTCTAACAAAACCTCATTATCTGGTTTTATTTTTGTTTTTTGCCCAAGCTCTAGGCAGGGTACTTGCTGCCTTCTTCTTCTTCTTCTTTTTTAATTGTGATTGAGTGAACGCATACGATCCAAATTAATTTTACATGCCCAGCTATCTGCAGCTCCTTCTGCTCTCCTTACCTGGTGACAGCACACTTCTCCTTTTTGTTCTGTACATTTCATAGCCTCTTAAAAATCTACTGTCATCTCCTTTTCACCCTCTTACCTCCCTTCTAGCAAGAGTCCAGTAGGACAGTATCCAACATAAATGACATTTGTTGAGCCATCCTGAAATCTGTCATTCTCTTGTTAGTGTTCTAGTTCAGAGAAGATATAGACGGCATATGAAGAATGCACAATCCATCTCATTCAGGGTCTTCCTGTTTTTTGCTGACCCTGCACTCTCCCAAGCATGATGTCCTTTACCAGGGATCAATCTCTGCTGACGACATGTCCAAAGTATGTAACATGTAGTCCTGCCTTCTTTGCTTCCACAGAGCACTCTGGTTGTATTTCCCTCCAGAAAAGATCTCTTTGTTCTTCTGCCAGTCTATAGTACATTCAATATTCTTCTTTTATTTATTTATTTAAAAACTTTTTATTTAATATAACTGAGTGAAAATATACATTCCTGTATAAATCTACATACCCACCTATATGCAGCTTCCACTGCTCTCCCTGCCTGGTGACAGCACACAATTCCTCTCTGCTCCATACATGTCTCATTCTCCCAACAGTATCTTTTTTCGCTCCTCTACACCTACTCTCCTTCCTCCAGCCAGAGGTCAGCAGGATGACATCCTATAGATGTATAGAACCATAAAGTGCATCCAATGTATGGTCACTGCATCTCCAAGTCCAATCCATTCCTGTCAGAAGCATGGACCTTCATTATGATTTATGGTCAAGGGCAGCATCAGGGTGAGGGGCCATGCTCCCAGGGGAAACCTGAAACCACTGGACCATCAATTGAGGTCTTTTAGTGGGGATCTCATGGTGCACCCCTCTTTATTCTTGTGTTGCCAGTGAGACTCAACTTAGTGAGCTCCATCATGGCTATCACTGGTGGTGGCTGGGCACCATCCAGTTCTTCTGGTCCCAAGTCGATGTAGGCACCCACTGATGTGGGTCTCTTTGTCTTCTGGGTTGTCTTTCCCCTATGTCATTTTGGTCCTCGGTGAGCATCCGTTCCTGCTGAGTTCGGACAATTTGCTGTGCCCTCGGGTGGCAGCTTGGCAGCTTTTAAGACCCCAGACGCCACTCACCAATGTGAGGTGCAGAGAGCCCTCTTAGCAAAACGCTAGTTGTGCCAATTGGCCTCGCTTTCGCCTAAGAGCATGGTTTCCTGCCCCCCGCCCCAGCTACTCTATCCTTGCAATATTGGGTTAAGATGGAAGGAGTACTTGTGTTATGTTTAAGTCCACTTAATATTGTTCTTGTTTCTAATGTGTGCTATCACCGATTTCATCCAACCAGATACCTAGCAAATATCTAATCTAAACCCTCCCTCCCTCACTCCCTCCCTTCCCTTGCAGCTGTCAAAGAATCTTTTCTTCTATACACAAGTCTGTTTTTGAGATCTTATCGTAGAGGTCTCATACAATATTTGTCCTTTTGTCGCTGACTACTTTCACTCAACATAATGTCTTCCAGTTAAAACCAGGTCATGAGATGTTTCCTGAAGTCATCGTTGTTCTTTATCATTGCATAGTGCTCCATTGAGTATATATACCATAATTTACCTATCCATTCTTCTGTTGTTGGGCATCTGGGTTGATTCCATCTTTTTGCTATTGTGGACTGTGCTGCGATAAACATTCTGGTGCATGTGTCCATTGGTGTGAAAGGCCTTGATTCTGTAGGATATGTTCCAAGTAGTGGAATTACTGGGTCAAATGGTATATCAATATCCATTTTTTTAAGGAGGCGCCAGATTGCTTTCCAAAGAGGCTGGATCATTTTGCAACCCCACCAACAGTGTAGGAGGGTTCCACTTTTTCCACAGCCTCTCCAGCATTTGTTGTTTTGTGTTTTTTGGATCATGGCCAACCTTGTTGGGGTGAGATGTTATCTCATTGTCATCTTGATTTGAATTTCTTTAATAGCTAAAGATCGTGAACATGTCCGCATGTGGTTTTTGGCTGCCTGGATCTCTTCTTTAGTGAAATGTCTGTCCATCTCCTTTGCCCATTGCTTAATTGGATGGTTTATCTTCTTGTTGATATTTTGTCGTATCTTATAGATTGTGGAAATCGGGCGTCAGTCTGACATAGAGTTTCCAAATAGTTTTTCCCATTCTGTAGGTGTTCTTTTAATTCTATTAATAAAGACTTCAGATGAACAAAAGTGTTTAATTCTTAATAGATCCCATTTATCTATTTTCTCTTCTGATGATTGTGGTTTGTTTGACAGATTTTGCAGTCTGTCCATATTGTGTATTAAAACTTCCATTGTTGTTCCTACCTTTTCTTGGATGAGCTTTATCGTTTTAGGTTTGATATTTAGGTCTTTTATCTAGTTGGAGTTGGTTTTTGTATAAAGTGTAAGATATGGGTCTTGTTTCAGTTTCTTGCAGATGGATATCCAATTTTGCCAGCACCATTTGTTGAAGATACTGTTTTTACCCCAGTTTAATGTCTTAGTGCCTTTGTCGAATATCAATTGTTCATAGGTAGATGGTGTCATCTTTGGGGTCTCAGTTGTGTTCCACTGATCGACCTGTCTGTTCTTATACCAGTACCAGGCTGTTTTGACCACTGTGGCAATGTAATATGTTCTAAAGTCAGGTAATGAGAGGCCTCCCAGTGTGTTCTTCTTCTTTAGTAGTACCTTGCTTAACTGGAGCTTCTTTCCTTTCCAAACAAAATTGGTGATGTGTTTCTCCATCTCATTAAAAAAATGTCACTGGAACTTGTATTGGGATTGCATTATATAAATAGATTGCTTTGGGTAAAATAGACATTTTCACAATGTTAAGTCTTCCTATCCATGAACAGGGCAGGTTTTTCCATTTATCTAAGTCTCTCTTAGTTTCTTGTAGTAAGGGCTTGTAGTTCTCTTTGTAAAGGTCTGTTATTTCTCTGGTTAGATTAATTCTTAGGTACTTTATCTTCTTAGGGGTTATCGTAAATGGTATTGATTTGATAATTTCCTCCTTAACAGTCTCGTTGTTGGTATAAAGGAATTCTACTGATTTACTTATGTTTATCTTGTATCCTGAGACTTTGCTGAACTCTTCTATCAGTTTGAGTAGTTTATGTATAGATTCTTTTGGATTCTCTGCATATACAATCACATCATCTGCAAACAGGAAGATTTCAATATTCTTCTTTACCACCACAATTCAAAGGCACCAATTCTTCTGTCTTCCTTAACCCTTGTCCAGCTTTGGCTGGCATGTGATACGCTGGAAAACACACCATTTGGGTTAGGTACATCTTAGGCTTCAAAGCGACATCTTTACTTTTCAATATTTTAAAGTGGTCCTTTGCAGCAGATTTTCCCAAAGCAGTGTGTCTTCTGATTTCTTGACTGCTGCTTCTATTGGCATTGACTGTGGAACCAAGTAAAATGAAATCCTTGACAACCTCAATCTTTTCTCCATTTATGGTGATACTGCTCACTGGTCCAGTTGTGAGGTTTTTTGTTTTTCTGATGCTGAAGTGTAATCTATACTGAAGGCTGTGGCCTTTGATCTTCATCTGTAAGTGTTTCAAATATTCTTCACTTTCGGCAAGTAAACTGGTATCATCTGTGTAACATGGGTTGTTAATGAGTTGTCCTCCAATCCTGATCCCTTGTTCTTCTTCATATAATTCATCTTGGGTTATTTGCTTGACATATGGTTTAAAAAGGTTTGATGACAGGACACAACCCTGATGCACACTATTCCTGACTTTAAACCATGCAGTGTCCCCTTGTTCTCTTCATACGACTGCCTCTTGATCCATGTACAGATTCCTTAAGAACACAGTTAGGTGCTCTGGAATTCTGACTGTTCACAACAGTAGCCATAATGTAGTATGGTCCACACAGTTAAATGTTTTTGTGTAGTCAATGAAACACAAGTAAACATCTTTCTGGTATTCTTTGGTTTTTGTCAAGATCCATCTGACATTAGCAATGATATCCCTGGTTCCACCTCGTCTTCTGAATTCAGTTTGAATTTCTGTCAGTTCCTTGTCAATATACCATTGCATTCACTTTTGAATGATCATGAGCAAAATTTTGCTTATGTGTCTTATTAATGATATTGTTCGGTAATTTCTGCATTTTATTGGATTACATTTCCTAGGAAAGGGCGTAAATATGGATCTGTTTCAGTCCATTGGCCAGGTAGCTGTCCTACAAATTTCTTGGCATAGACACATGAACATTTCCAGTGCTGCATCTCTTTGCTGAAATATCTCAGTTGATATTTCATCAATTCTTGGAGCCTTGTTCTTTTGTCAATGGCTTCAATGCAGCTTCAACTTCTTCCTTCAGTACCATTGGTTACTGATCATATGGTACTTCTTCAGAAGGCTGAACATCAGCCAGTTCTTTCTCCTATAGTGACTCTGTATATACATTCCAATATAGTTCCAAGTCATATAGTTCATTCCAAAAAGGGAGATTTAATGTTATCTGATGAACTGCACAGAAATCAAGAAGACCATGAAGAAGAATTTTTTTAATTGTGATTGAGTGAAAGTGTACAATCCAGTTTAAATTTGTGTACCAGCCTATCTGCAGCTCCTTCTGCTCTCCTTTCCTTGATGATAGCACACTCCTCCTTTCTGTTCTATACACGTCATATCCTCTTAACAATCTCCTGTCCCCTCCTCTCTAACCTCTCCATTCCTCTCTAGTAAGAGATCAGTAAGACATCCTATAGATGCATAAAATCATAAAGCACACACACGATATGGTCACTTTGTGTCCTGGAGTCTAATCCATTCTTGTCCAAAGAGTTGACCTCAGTAATGATATATCATCAAGGGCAGTGTCAGTCTAGGGGCCATGATCCCCAAGGCCTTTGAACCACCAATTTCAGTATTTTAGTGAAGTTCTCAGGGTGTAGCCCTTTTTTTTCTCCTGTTGCCACTGGTCCTCAACATTGTGTACCCCATCATGGCTGTCATTGGTCATGGCTGGGCACCACCTGGTTCCTCGGGTCACATGTTGATCTAGTCACCCATTCACGTGGGTCTTTCAGTCTTCTGGATTCTCTTTCCCTCCTGTCAGTGTTGTCCTTGGTGATCATCTGTTTCAGCTGAGTTGGGATCATTTGGTGTACAAGAAAAAATACTTTATTATTTTCATTTTTTTATTAATTACAGCAAAGGAATAAAATTTATAATATCTATCAATTATCTCATCTATGATAAACCCTCAGCCTCCACCCCCATGTAGCCAACACAGTCAATTTCTTCTGTGGATAATTTTCCTGTTAAGTCCTTCTAACAGGGGTCTCATACAAAATTTGTCCTATTGACACTGATGAATTTCACTCAACATGGTCTCTTCCAAAGCAGACTATGTTATGAGATGTTTTCTAAAATTGTCTTTTTTTTTTTTTTATTGTAACATAGTGTTCCATTGAGCATATGTACCCTAGTTTGTTTATCCATTCATCTGTTGGTGGGCATTGGGATTGATTCGAACTTTTTGGTATTGTGGACTTGTGCTGCAACAGATGTTCATGTACATGTGTCTGTTTGTGTGACAACCTTTGTTTCTGAAAGATAAATTCCAAGCAGTGGAATTAGAGGATCAAATGGTATATCTATTTCCAGCTTTTTAAGGAAGCACCATATTGCTTTCCAAAGGGGTTGTACCATTTTGCAATCCCACCAACAGTGTAGGAGGGTTCCAGTTTCTCCACGGCCTCTCCAGCATTTGCTGTTTTGTTTTTTGGATCATGGCCAACCTTGTTGGGGTGAGATGGTATTTGATTGTCGTTTTGACTTGAATTACTTTAATAGCTAATGATCATGAGTAATTCTGCATGTGTCTTTCAGCTGCCTGGATATCTTCTTCAGAGAAATGTCTATCTCCTTTGTCCATCACTTAATTGGATTATTTACACTTTTCTTGTTGATATTTTGTAATGCCTTATAGATTATGGAGATCAGACATCGGCCTGATGTACAGTTGCCAAATATTTTTTCCCATTCTGTAGGTGGTCTTTTAATTCTTTTGATAAAATCTTTGGATGAGCAGAAGTGTTTGATTCTTAGTAGTTCCCATTTATCTATTTTCTCTTCTGTTGATCGTGCTTTGTTTGTCAGATTTTGGAATCTGTCTACATTGTGTATTAAAATTTCCATTGTTGATCCTGTTTTATCTTGGGTGAGCTTTATCATTTTAGATTTGATATTTCGGTCTTTTATCCTATTTGAATTGGTGTTTGTATAAGGTGGGAGATATGGGTCTTGTTTCAATATTTGGAGATTGATAACGAATTTTGCCAGCACCATTTTTCAAAGAGACTGTTCTTACCCCAGTTTAAAATCTTGGGGCCTTTGTCAAATATCACCTGTTTATAGGAGGATAGTGGCATCTCTGAGGTCTCATCTCTGCTCCATTGGTCTATATGTCTCTTTTTGTATCAGTTCCAGGCTGTTTTGACTACCGTGGCAGTGTAATAGTTTCCAAAGTCAGACAGTGAGAAGTCTCCCAGCGTGTTCTTCTTTAGTAACATTTTACTTATCCGAGGTTTCTCCCCTTTTCAAACAAAATTGATGACTTGTTTCTCCATCTCATTAAAAATTGTCGCTGGTATTTGTATTGGGATTACATTATATAAGTAGATTGCTTTAGGTAAAATAGACATTTTCACAATTTTCACATGAGCAGGGTAGATTACTCCATTTGTGTAAACCTTTCTTAGTTTCTTGTAGTAAGGTCTTGTAGTTCTCTTTGTAAAGATCTCTCATTTCTCTAGTTAGATTTATTCCTAGGTATTTTATCTTCTTGGGGGCTATAGAAAATGGAATTGATTTGGCGATTTCTCAAGAAGAATTCTTTGTAAAATTCTGGCTATTTGTTCTTTTGATAACTCTCTTAAGTGAGAAATAAAAAGAATCTCCTTCGTCTTCACTTAATTGAGTCCCTCTCTTGCTCTATCTAGCTTATTCAAACAGTGTCATGAACCTTACTCCAAACCCCTTGATTTTACACTGATCATGAATCTAAAGCCTTTCAGAGTATTGTAGCTTACTCTGAACTCACTATTTACCCAGAGAGTACCTGAGTTTGTCATACTTTTCTGAATGTGTCCGTTATCGGATATATCATTGTGAAGATTGTACACAAGTCTGTAGTTTGCATATAATAACGTTCTGCAGTGTGACTGATGCTGAAAGGTAGAAACTACACTTTTTTTTTCATCACTCAACGGAAGTATTCTATTCATATTAACTAATCTGGCAATGTAAAATATTTTATTTCAAATTTGTTATGACTGTGAGGCTAGACAGGGAAAACTTCAGTTCTCATCCTTCTGCTTCACATCCCTTCATGCTTTAAAGAAAGAAACACCATCTGGAAATAAAAGAAAAAAAAAACTGAATGTCATGGAAGAAAAGAGAAAGGACAATAGAGGGGTCTGACAAACACAGCAGGGCTGGATGAAGGTATCCAGAACACTTGCATCATCCATTGAACCTCAGATGAGGTCTTAATTTGTCCATGATACCATGTATTGACGGCACTTGGCATCATGTATTGAGTTTAACTCAGCTTTGCAACACTAACTAGAGCTTTTTCAAGGAAGAAGAACTTCATGGGAAGAATTGCCCGCAAATGTTTCAGCTGATTATTAATATTGGAGAAAACTGCATTCCCAAGAATACTTAAGATTTATTTCCACATCTTCAAAGCCATCTATACATTTTAAAAAAATTTTACTTTGGAAACTTGACTGGGAGGCCATCAAAATAATTTTTTTAATTTTAATTTTATTTTTTTTATTGTGTGTTTCCTTTTTGTTCTTAGTAACAGCAATCAATGGATCTAACTTCAATTTTCAATAACTTTTTTTGTAATTTGAGTAATATCAACTATTTCATATGTATCATTGTACCATCAAATGATTTACTGAGAACAATCCCCCCAAAATGATTTTTTTGTGTGTGTGTTATTTGGATGTAGGACAAGTCTGACAGCCCCATCATCTTATTGGAAACATTAGAAAACTCTCAGTGATAATGGAAAGTTTGGATAAATGGTTATGGCTGATGATACTATGTTTTCCAGCTATTCCTTTTGCCTTCACACAGAGATTCCTGCTTCTTCTAATTTCAAGGTATCTTTAAAGTTGGATGTGGCTATATATCTAGCTTTAACCAATAAAAGTTGGACAGATATGTGAACCGTATCTGAGCCAATAAGCTCTTTGAGAGGTTGGGACTTTTGATAAAGCTTTCTCAATGCTCTGAAGAAGCCCCTCAGTGCCAAGTAGTATTCTAGTCAACTTGCCACAAAAGAACTATTGGCTGGTATGAAACTTGAGCAGGATGATAGACCTTCATTGTTGAAAACCACTAAAATTTTGCAGAGATAATGAGTAAATTCCATTCATCAATTAAACAGGAAGGTAAAGAAGGTGAAATGTGCTACCAGTTGAGCATTTAGCTTAACATTGTTTTTTTGTGATATACTTTATGATACCGACTAAAAAGCTTAATATATTTATCTCACTTGTAATATATTCAGGGGATTTTTTTTTTCTTCCCACCTGCATGGGCCTAAAATTATGATCCAACATTCAAAAGCAGATGAATACAGAGCCAGTACACCAACCAGGGCTCGGAGCACAGTATAGATTTCTACAGGGAAGTTAAGGAAGGAAATGGGCCTCTGTGTCAATTGTGTCAATTGTGTCAAGCAGCAAGACTTTGGTTAGGGTTTAGTTGTTCTAGAGTAAGAAGATGATACAGTGTTTTTATTAGATGTTATACATTTGTATTTATCAGTGACATTCTGAATGATTTAATCTGATGTTTTTGTTTTTTTTTTTTAGCATAGCTCCTCCAGAAAATCACTTCCATTCCCCCTGACATTTTGTTTGAGGCACAGGCTAAGTAGCATTTCATTTAAACCCAACTTAATGGTAATAGTGGTCATCCAGTTGAATTTCTGAAAAAAACTGAGTTTTAGAAACTGAAATACTTGACCTTATGCTGCAAGTCACAATAAAGTGGTGTCTAAGCTTTTGTATCTTAAAGATCAAAGATCAGGATTGGGACCAATTTCTTTTCTTTGATGTCTTCAGTTCTACTGCATTTTGTAGACTGAGTGTGAGCTGAACTTGCTTTCATTGTGCTTATAAAAATGTGACATCTAGAAAGGATTACAGCAACATTTTCCTTTGTATTCAGCTGAAAAAAAAGAAAAAGAACAACAACAACAAAAAAAAAACCTGCTCGAATTATGAAACAGAAATTCCCCCTCAATCTGATTATCATGACTTTAGTCAAATGCTGTCTGTCAAGTTCAGGAATAATTGCCAGGGAAATATTCTACGTAGAAAATGCTATGTATTTACCATGTATTGATTGGCTCAAGCCTGGATTCCTGATCCTATTACTAAAAACAGGGATGAAATCACTATGATTTGCCTGGATAGAATTAGATCTATTCCTGCAGTTGAAAATGAAGTCATCTTTCTCTAAATCACATAGGTTGTGAGTATAATTGGACAATACTGTGAGTTTAGTTGGGCTAGAGGAAAGAGTCACTGATGCTGTATAGCCAACTAACACATAGCACTCTACTGAGCTAAAATACCAAGGAGAAGAAAATCATATCATCATTGCAATCATTTTTACTTTTGCCTCCCAAAGTTGTCTTACTTTTCTTCAGATTAAATTACTCATCAATAAATAAATACTCAACTCTTCCCTTTACTGTCTTGAGTGTGTCCTTATTTCCATACCTTCAAGCATCTACTGTTCTGCCTTCAAGGTGATCTCCTTTAAGTGATTAACTTGTTAAAGTCCTACATCTCTTTCAAGTACTGGTTAAATTGTCTCCTCCCTGGAATCTGTAATGGTCAGTTCAGTCCACAGTGATCTCCTCTTCCTATGACTCATGTCGCGATACTTAAACACATTCATTTCGCAGTTACTAATGCACTCTCTCATGGTATAATCAGTACTTTGTAGTACCGTCTCTTACCATATCACTGACTTTTGCCTGTGTTTTAAGCTTTGCATTCTAAATACGACTATAAAATTTGAAATTATGTCCTTAACATAATTTTTAAACCCTTTTGTAGACCCTTCTGTCTTAGCCTTTGTTCTCTAGAGAAGCAAAACCAGTGCAGCATGCGACAGATAGTCATAACTACAGCTATAATAGTGTTGATACCTATGTAGATACAGACACAGATGCAGGTATATACATATACAAACAAACAAAGAAAAATCACTGCTGGTGAGTCAATTCCAACTCATAGCAACCCTATAGGACAGAATAGAACTGCTTGCTCTTTGGAGTTTCCAAAGATCATCTGGCAGATTCAAACTGCCAACCTTTTGGTTAGCAGACATAAGACTTCACCACTGCTCTACCAGGGTTTCCATATACATATGAGATTTACATTAATAAAATGGCTATACAGGCCCAAAAGTCCCAAGTCCATGGGTTGAACATCAGGCTAGAAGCTTCTCATGACTCAAGTAGAGGTTAATGAACCTGAAATTGGCAGATCAAATGGTAGCTTGCTGGTTCGCAGGCTATACAGACTGACAAATCCCAAGATCTGCAGGCAGTACAACAAGCCTCTCACTCAAGAACTGGAGGTTAGATGATGACAAGCATGATGAAAGATCCAGAATGAGCAAAAGCCAGCAAGTTTTGCCCGAAAGTCCATGTATATTGGATATATGCCATATATTCAAAGAAACTCTCTTTCATCTGACAGGCTGCTCATAGCAGATCTCGTCAGAAAAGTGATTACATCATTAAAAAACTGTCCCCCAAAAACATAATAACTGCCAAATCATGGAGAATCATGACCCAGAAAAACTGAAATGCCTTAACCATCATACCTCCACTAGAGAACCTACAGTGATATCTTAAACCTATAGTCATTTTTCAGAGAACAAGAGAATTACTAATGTTCTGTTTCATATAGCATGTTATCAGTAACAAGTATTGTTTTAAAAATTCTATCAATGCTAAAACCCATAGCAGTGCAGAATTTTTCTCTCTTTATATGCTAGTCTTTATGAACATAACTTGAAAGCAAAAATGACTATCCTTCATGTCTTATGAAGAGTTTAACCAGCAATACCCATTCTGCTAGATTAAAAAGATTAACCCTTGTGTCAAGGGATCATCCTAAAACTCACTAAGGATTGGTTATTTCTAGAACTCAGTGCAGTTTGGATTCAGAATAATGTGTAGTATTTGGAGTGATACAGCTTTGGGGGCCATCTAAGTCTTCTTATTGAAATTTACCCTTTAGTTCACTTTCCTTCAGCTGCAACTAGCACTAGAGATGATTCAAATAACGGAATGCTTTTGAAAAAATACAAAGGATTGTGCATTTATTTATCTGTTAAATATACGAACCAAACCTAATTTTTAAGTCTACATTCTTTTCTTCATCCAATATTTATTGGACACCCATGCTTCATGATTTGAAAAATAAGTGGGCTGTAATCTAATTCTGCATTTCTAATTAGTTCAAAATTATCTTTCTCTTGAGATCTCACAGGGAGGCATCATCAATAGCTGAGCCTGAATTCCAGATTTCATAGTCATGCCTTTATCTACACTGCCTCCACGGGGCCCCCTTGGTCACTGTCACCTTCTCCTCAGCTCTCCTGAGGACCTGTGGGGTTTTAGAAATAATGGGAAATTGGACTGTGGCCATTGACTTTAACAAAGCTAATTGTCCTGTTTCTACTGCTGCCTCTCCTCCACCCCCCCCATAAATGCATATGCTACATAGGAATATTGGATGGAGTCGCTTGCCTGAATATATTAGCTGTTGTGTTGCTGGCAGTGTTCTCAGCTATGAAGTGGAAAGTTGTTACTCTGGTCCTAACTCTTTCTGCTTACCTACTAGCCTACCCCTTCCTACCCTTATCTAAGTGTTGTTCTAAGAACTGTTTGAATCAAGTGACCCTGTTTGGATGGACTCTATAGTGAATTTCCAGCCTGTTTTCAATATTAAGTTGGTATAACTGATCTTGAAGAACGTAATTAGGGACTGCAAATTATTCTTTCTCAATTAAACATTTAACTAAAACAAAAACAAAGAAGGCCCTGGTTGCATAAATTTAAAATCATTTTCTGTGCCGAAAGCCCAAAGAAATGCTGAGATTTATTCCTAGAAGTAAAGAATGCAATAAAAAATAAGAAATGCTTCACTTAATTTGCCAACATAATAATAGATATGGCTGTATTATTCTGTTACAAATCAATTATAATAACAATGGAACTTTATACAAGTTTACTTTACTTAATTAGTTGCCTCAGTATGTGCTGTAGCTGTTAATGTATCAAACAATGTATGATGAAATAAGGCTAAATGGCAGCTCCCAAAACATTTATATTTTACAAAGAAGAGAAAGAAATCAGAGCAAAATGTCATAAATAATGTAAATGACAATCTACAATGTTAGGTTTGTTAGAAATCATTTTCAAATGATGAGAGTGAAAAAGAGAGAGGAAATAAAAAATCTCAGGTTTTTTTTTCTCCTCTCAGTGAACAGACATTTACACTATAATAATTAGAACTGAAAGTTCCAAGAAAATGACTAATTTGCCCCCAACTTTTTCTTGATAAGGACACTGAGGCCTTCCAGAAATGAAGAGATGTGCCCAAGGTCAGCCCAGCATCTAGGTTATTAGACAGCTTGAATTAGAAACCTGATTTTATGAACTCAGACAAGGCAGAGCTTTTCAACTTCCTAATGCTTCTTCTCATTCTCCAGTAATGATTATAAAACATGTATTTCTCTTTGATTCTTAGAAATATCCCCCTATGGCTAACACAATTTACTTCATATGTGAGAACATAGCACAAAATAAAAGTTGCATTGAGTCACAGGAAAATAAAAACCATACCCTGTTCTGTGCTACTAAATACAGCTGATAGTGTGGACGCTGAAGGGTGATGATTTAAACAAAATTGACACTGGAATGGTTTTTATGGATTTCTAATGTGTTTCATCTTGGGTACATTGGACATATTGCTGCTTTGGCTTCTGCTGCTTCTAATACGCAGATCTGGAAATGTATACAAATTGAAAACTTATAGGCCTTCTTCAAAAGGCAGCTACAAGTACTAGTTTTGTTTTTTTGTTTTCTCCCACCTTCTGTTTTTTTTTTTTTCACTAGTATTCTATGTATTTCAGAAAGAAAAGAAGAACGCTTAGTTGAAAATTTGATTTAGTACTATTTTGCCTTCTGAAACCCCGAATCTGCTGCTGTTGAGTCAATTCTGACTCGTAGAGACCCTACTGGACAGAATAGAACTGCCCATAGAGTTTCCAAGGAGAGCCTGGTGGTCTTGAACTACTGACATTTTGTTTTACAGCTGTAGCACTGAACTACCACTTCACCAAGGTTTCCTTTACCGTCTTAAATACTGCTGTCAAGTTGGGTCCAATTCACAGAGACCCTAGATGTCAGCATTTGCCTTCTTATAGACAGTTTATTAGAAGATACTTTTTCTTAAATCTTGGACAATTTGCTTATATTGTTCTCATTATACTGGTAACTTTAGTGAAATTGGGCAATCTTCCTATGGATTTAAGACCAAGTTCTGTGGAATGTCATGTAAAGCAAAGCAAAAACACAAATAAAACAAACAACAAAACTCCATCACCACTAAAACAAAGACAAAATGGAAAAAAATTCTTCAAGCTCACACAAATGATATCACAGAGAAATATGGAGATTTTCCCACATTTTCTTGGATTGTTTGAAAATCTAGCCCACTGGATGTATTATTTCCATATTTCATTTTAAATAGAAAACAAGAAAATAATCACTTGTCTGGTTAATGTGGTGAAATGTAAATAAATATGTGTATGTATCTCTTTCTGAGACTATAAATATATCTGGCATCTCTGCTTCCATCTCTATATATCTCTATTTCAATTTTTTTATGTCTACCTATTAATTTCTGTGTTCTTCAAAAGCCTCTGTAAAAGTACATTTACACACACACACACAAACCTAAATGTATGGAGAGAATGATCATGTTTTAGGTACCTGAAAACAGAACATGTGATTTAACTCTGGTTTTATTTTGTATAATTTATAAATCTATTTACATTAAAACTCTTCTAAACATATAAACATTAATAGTTATACTTTTAATGACTTGCAGATATTGGAAATAAAAAAATAAAGCAGATAAGTTTTCCTCAGTTGTTGTGTGAATACAGCTGCCATGTGTAAGCCCTGTCCTCTATGTGACAGAAGCTTTCTGAAAATATCCATAAAGGGACACTGAGAGGAGCACCAGGAATAAATGTACGCACATAACAAGGTCCTGTTTTTATAAGAATGCGTCTTTGGCCTATGGTTCCCTATCTCGTGTGTGTGTGCATGTGTGTGTGTGTGTGTATGTGTCTTTTGATTCTTAAATGTAATAGTATTTTAATCATAATGCTTACTGACATGATTTTTAGTTACTGTTTGTAAAATTGTGTCCTGTCATGGATATTTTGATAGACTGTGGTGAAAAATTGCTGGAGATTTTATACTGGGATTGGCTCTGAAAAGTCTGAATCATGGTCGCTGGTTTTGCGAATCCACAAGAGAATGTTCATTTAGTCCCACCAATGATTTGAGGAATCAGAGAAGGATAAAACAAATACAAATAAATCAGGTAATTGAGGCAAAGGGATAATGAAGTATACATAAAGTGGGTTTCCAGTTTGTGTAGGTGCTGTTCACAGATTTGGCTCTGTATTTCTCTGCAGCTTAAGCAAACAGAGTGTGGATGCAGCGTATGTCATGTACACTCATTAAATTTGTTTGACATTATTGCTCATTCAATAATATTTGTTAAAATACTGTTTGTGTCATTTTAACAAGAGTACAAAATTAGTTGTGTATGATGTTTGAGCATCCAATATGGTACATTCTATAATCCGGACTTGCTGAGTTCTAGATTCATTTTTGACTTAAGAGAAACCTTACTGCTGTCCAGTCCATTTCAACTAATGGCGACTCTATAGGACTGCATAGAACTGCTCCGTAGGGTATTCTATACTATAATTCTGTGTGGAAGCCAACTGCCACATCTTTTTCTACAGAATTCTTGTGAGTTCCAACTGTTGACCTTTAGGTTTGTAGCTGAATGCTTTAACTGCCATGGCACCGGAATCTCTTTGAAGCTAACGGAGCAGCAGTGTATCTAAGTAGCTCATTTATGCCATTAAAAAAAAAAAGAGAGTCAGTATCAAGGTACTACCCCAGATCTCCTCCTAGGCTTTACTGTTTCAATCCTGAGAGAGATGAATACAGAAAAACAGAAAGAGGAAAAAAAAAAAAAAACAGAACATCATTTTTTTCAAAACTCTTCAGTCCACATGGGTGGTGAGGAAGAGCTCTGAAGCCAACCAAAAACCTCAGCAGCTGGAATCCACCAACCACTCCTCAAAAATCTTATGGAACAGTTCTCTTCTGTCCTTTAGGGACACTATGAGTCTTCATGGACTTAACAGCAATGAGTTTGACTTGTGGTTTCTAGTGCCACAGTTCTTTGAAAACAGGAACTGTATTCTATCCTTCATGACCTCCCCAAAGTGTTTGTTTTGGAAACTTGCACAGACATAGTTCTTGTTCAATGATTATTTAGATAGTTCCTATTGAATTGGGATAAGCTTGTCTTCTGAGTCATCCAAAACAGGACTATAAAACTCTCAAAAAACTACTGAAAATGGAAGTTGATTTTCACATTGCTATGTGGAGTAGTGGTTATGTGCTACAGCTGCTAACCAAAAGATTAGCTGTTCAAATCCACTCATAAGTCTCTGCCTTTTACCAGTTTTCTAGGGAAGCAAAACTAGTAAAATGTATAAATTTGTAAGTAAAGAGATTTGTATCAAGAAACAGCTCACGTGATTGTACAGGCTGAAATACCCATGTCCTGGATCAGGATAGAGGCCTCATTCCATCGACTTAGCTGTGGAAGCTGATGATCCCAAGGTTGGCCGTTTGGAGGGCAGGGCTCCCACTCGCAGGCTGTGAATGTTGGTGAGTACCACAATGTCAGGCAAGACCACACCATTTGTCCTGATTCATGCAGCCGAGGTGCTGGCAAACCAAGATTGGCAGACTGAGGAGCAGGACTCTTACTCTCAGGCTCTGAAGATTCACGACTCCCAAGACCAGCAAGTAAGGTGCCTGCTCAGGTAAGAATCAGAGGTCAGAAGGTAAGAGAGGCAGCTGCTGGATCCATGGCAAGCCAAAATCCTTGTCAAGCAGGAAGGGAATAGGCAGGGGAAGGCCAAGGGATGGAGGGAATTGCCCCCAATAATACCACTCAGCAGATATCATCCTGGGGATGACCACAACATTATATGATGGCCAAAACACTGGGAATCAACACCCATTCAAACTGATAGACAGTCTTAATCATCACAGTCTAATTCATTTAAATTTGATAATTTAAGATACTCTTCTGCGTGAGTCAGACCTGACTCAACAGCACTTGGCTGGCTTTGTTTGTATATTTACATGCACTTCCTCTACTTGTGTTTGGCCTCTCCAACTAGGCTACATTTATAATAATTGTAGAGATTGTATCTACTCTGGAATCTATCACTGAATCTAACACAGAAAGAACACCACTGCCAGTCACGTTGATTCTGACTCATAAAGACCCTATGCACAGGACCAACTATCTACATGTTTGTTAATTTGTCAGCTGAGGAATGCTGGTGTCATGGATTGAACTGTGTGTCCCTCAAAACGTAAGTGTTGATTTGCCTTGGTTACTAGTTCCAATGTGGTGCCCTTCCTCCCATGTGTTGTGAATCCTGCCTCTGTGATACTGATGATGGAGAATGGTTTGCAGTTGTGTTAGTGAGGCAGGACCCAAGCTACAAGCTTCTGGAATGTAAGGGAGAGAAGTGAGCTGAGGAAGTTGGGAACCTCACACCACCATGAGAGAAGCACCGAGAGCAGAACAAGTCCTTTGGACCCGAGGTTCCTGTGCTGAGATGCTCTCATTGGATGTGGACTCAGGCTACCAGACTGTGACAAATTCTCTTACTGAATGGACTTACAATTTATAAATGGATTTGCACCTTACCAGACTGTGTCAGTAAAGCTTCTCTTCACGAAACCTTCCACTTGTTGTATTTTCTGTTAGAGCAATACCAGGTGACTAGGAGAGCCGGGAAGATGACTTGCTCGATCTCTGACAAATCAGTCTTCTTGTTCACCCATTTTTGCGTGACCTTCTTTTACTTAATCATGTGTGATTGGAAATGAATTTATCAGTCAGTTTACATGTCTTTGTAATGATCCCGCAAACACTGTAGATGTGTCTACTTTCTGCTATGTCTGTCCCAGATGCTCATTTGCTAGTTTGAAATCAGCAAGCTCTGAAATTGCAAATGCCATGAATATGCATGAACATCCCAACTGTTGCTGCTACCTATCTTCCTTCCTGGTGGGTACCTCCTTCTGGGATCTCTGCATCTGCCCTTCAAAGCCTTTTGTGGAATGTGGGGAATGGGGCATGCTCTTATTTTGCTTTGTCAGATAGCAGGGCGTTGTTTTTATTTTTTTTCTAAAGTATCTTGGGAAAATACTCCTATGATTCTCCTTCTGCCTGCCTCTCTCTCCCTCTCTTTCCCTTCAACTGCTCTTCCCACATCCATATAAAGCACACACTGACTCTCTCCTCTTTTTTCATAAGGCAAAAATATGAGAATGGGAGGTAGGAATTTGCAGTGCCAGATTTTTGAAAGAATACATTTTTCTGCCTTCTTTCTCTCTACGCTCCGAAGACATCCCACATACACAGATGTGACAACTTTTTTTTTTTTTTTTTTTAAAGCTAATTTGAGCAAATGCATGTCTGGCGACTTAACGCTGGGAATAGTTACACTTGCCCAAACTGAAGCTTTGCCTTTGTAGAGGTGACACCACAGCATGCTATTACTGCACAATCGGAAAAGAGACACAGGAAGAAGGAAAGAGAAAAAGGAAAGCCATGAAAACGAAGCACATGTGAAAGTGTGATTGAGGATCTTCGTTAATGGGATTGGAATAGAGGTGTCTGCCCAAACGTGACTCTAGTTTTGTAAAAATAGCTGTCTAGAAGACACCTGGCTTTGACTGGCTTCATCCTTGAACTTCTTCATTTACCTTAATACAGTTCTTTCACAAACATAGCTAAAAAAGAAGCAAATATAGTGGTCTCTGCTAAATGGTTTGTATGTGTGGTGGAAGGAGGTGACTTCTAATGCCAGATTTATTTTTAAATTTTTATCTTTTCAGCTTAGTGCATAGTTATTTGTATTTAATGTCACATGTTCTTGTAGAACAGATATTTTACAGCCCAGCTCGTGATATGTAGACTAATAAAGTTCTTGCCAAACTGATGATGCCCAGTAAAGGCATTTGTGGAGGAAGAAGACAGAAACTTGTCTGCTTCCTAGTGAATGTAACATCATTCAGTGATGCAGAGGACAGGTGTCATAAGGCCAATTCATGGCTTATGTAATTTGCTGCCTCTGCATCCACTCATTCCTCCTAGTCTGTCTTTCACCTAGTTTCCCATGTCGCCATTCCAAGGTTCCAGTTTGTCTCCCAGTCTCTCAGTAGTTGTGGGATCTAACTAGCTCTTCCAGCCATGCCCCAAATGATGTCCCTTGTTAAAAACCTGTTACTATCTTACGACCCAGTCTCTCAACAATAGCAATTTCTTGACCCTCTTAGCTGTGTCTCTCTCATATGATTACCTGTAATAGTTGTTTTTTTTTTTTTTTTTTTGCCGTTTTCTGCATTAATGCACTATGTCTAAACTGACCAGTAAGACTTCAGTGTGCGCTAACCAGGCTCTCACCCTGCTTGCCATGCAGAAGCACTCTCCTACCATTCCAGCTAATTGTTGTCTTGTACCTGGGTAGACCCCACCTGTGGTGCTTCGTAAAATTTCCTCTCTGGGACCTCTGAGTACTAAATTCTGTTAATTTTGTGGCCTTCTTGCATTACTCTCACATATCTGTGCCACAGCCGGAAGGCCATCTGAGACACCTACAGATTCCTTTGGGTCAAACTCAGTACAGTTAGACAAGAGCACTGCTCTGTCTTCCTTACCACACTTTCTCTGAATTTTCTCTTCCTCGCTCTCCTTTTTTTCTTTTTATTTGCTTGTGTTTAGCCTTTAATCAGTACAATCTATATTTATATTCCTACTTATTTAATGCATTGGGGATACGGGGAATGCATAATGCATTTGTGGGAAACATAAAGAATATCACATGCCACTCTTGCCCTCAGGAGTTTGCCGCTATTTGAGAAGACATGATATATATCATGAAATGTTGAATAAAGACTCAAGATTTGAATGGCAATTCAGGAATATAAATCAGATGGGCAATAAGTACTATCAGGTTTTCGTTGAGAGATCAGTACAGCCTGGATGGTCAGAAAAAGCTTTGTAAAGTTCTTCTATTCTTCCAGAACATGAAGTGCTTATACTTGCCTTCAGGTTTTAATCAGACTACTTTATAATCTCTTGCTTATTTTCTCGTATGTTTTCCTAATATTATTGAGCTTTCAGAATTTTCATTAAACCTTACTTTTTCAGTGTGGAATTCTGTTGTCTTTCTATCCCACCAGCAACTTCTCTTTTTCTGAATTCCTTTACAGCAACATTTCTCTACCACACTGGAAAGTGGGCAACATGCATGTAATTTGAACTTTGTTGTGTAATGTATAAATTTCATCCTATCCATCCTCTCAAAATTTGTATTGTGACAATCATGTTAGAAATGAAAAGGAAAACATTAGGAGATGTTGTATGCTCAGAGAATTTAATACTCAACAAAACTAAATGCTTCTAATAGCAACAGTGTTGCTGCATGAAATACAGGCTCTTAGATGCCTCAGCTAACTACTTTGGCAACTTGTGAGACTACCTCAGCTTTCTGATAGGACTGAGCTTTACATTTTATTTTTCACTATTTTATTTCAAAGCCATTTCAAAATTAATACAGCACAGGTCTAGATATGATGATCTTTAATGTTTCTCCGTACTGTGATTCTAGAATTCCAAGTATCATTCCCTTTCACATACATGCAAACATGAGATATCCAGAAATTTCACAGATGTAATGAGGTTCAATGGTTTCCTGTAGCCATTGTGTTTTTCAGATCAGCACCCCACATTTCTGCTACTCTGTACCTCATGAACTCCAGTTCTGCACAATCAAGGAACCAGAACAATTGTGATTCCTCGTGGAGTATCTAAAACGGCAGTTGCTGAAAGGTTACAGCAAAATGTTTTAGAAAAGAAAAGTTGAGGGAAATCAGGTGAGCTCATAGAAGAAAATAAGGAAAGATTGGCTCCCTTTTGGGATTAGGTCTAATTAAGGTGAGCAAGCAGCTGGGCCTGTTTGGAATAACAATTGTGCTAGCATGTCACTTTTTTCTGCTTAGTTGAAATTTATATAGTTTGGGAATGGTGGATATAAGAAAATTAGAGCTCATTTAGAATCTGTTGAAAGGACAGTGTGCCTTCATTATTAGTTTTGCATCTGAATTTTCCTGGGGCAGTCCTCTCTCTGTTATAGGTAATGGATTTTTCCCCAGATGTAATTGGATGAGTTTAATTTTTTCTTTCATTACCTGTCGAGGAGGCCTATGCCCCTACTTCCCTTTTTGTTTTATTAGGACTGTAACCCCTATTTAAATAAAGGCTTTGATTGTGCTTATATATGTTCAATCAGCACTTTCTGATTGAATAGTTCTGGCCACACAATGCTCTCGCCTAGCATTTTTTACTAATTACATTTTCGCCCTGGCAGAGTATGAGAAAAATCCCTGATAGTGTTTGTTTTTGCTTTTGATTGTGCTAGTGATGTGGGCCATCCACAGAAATACAAAGATAGGAAAATAGATTTTCAGACAATATTCCTGCTGGTCGTGAAGGGTGAATGATTTGGTCTTATCTGCTGTTGAAAGAACAGCAAGCCAAATCACATGCTGGTAGATGTCTAGTAACAAGCTCTAAATAAAACAAGCAAACACAAACTAACCCTGTCTTGTAGGTGTAACGCTAGCCGTTTGCTTGAAGAGTACAGTTTCTAGTTGAAATATGACTTAAACCATGAGTTTTTACTTCAAAAGAAAAAAAAAAAAAACCCTGAAGTATTAATTACTCTTTCCCTACTCCACCTCTGACAGATGGGCTCAACAGTCCCACTCAGAGACAGCAAGGCCTTAAGGAGCCCTGGTGGTACAGTGGTTACTGTGCTCAGGCGCTAACTGCAAGGTTGGCGGTTTGGGCCCCAAAGGTACTCCACCAGAGAAAGATTTGACTGTCTGCTTCTGTAAAGCTTTATTGTCTTGGAAACCCTACAGAGTACTTCTACTTTGTTCTGTATGGTTGCTATGAGTCAAGATCGATGTGATGGCAACAGCTTTGGCTTTAACTTCTATGTTATAAATACTCCCGAGATGGCTGATTTCCAGCTACCAGGGTGACATTATTGCATACAGAGTTGGGGAGATATGCACACAGTTAGTTGTTACAGACAGGTATGGACCAGCTCTAGCACATCATAAAATTGTCAGTCCATTCCTGCTGTCCAAGCCACAGGTCCCACCATCTTCACATTACAATGAAAATGGAAAGTGGCTCCTATGCTGATTGAGTTAGAGCGTGATTACAATGATTTACACATGGGACAAGGCAGTACTCATGCTTTGTAGTCAGATTTCAAGGTTATTCTTCTGTCTTTGTTGAGAGATAAAAAATATAATGGCTAAACCATATATCAACTTAAACTAAGTGCTCACATTTCCTGAGAAATTCTTTAAATATTGATGTTGTTTATCCATTTTTTATATATTAACAGATTTCTTAGTAGATGCACTCAATTAGCAATAGGAAGACCCTAGAATTTGTCTCTAGTTTCATTAATATCTCTTATTCTTTGGCAACCCATTTAATATTTAGATCATTACTAATTTACTTATTACTTAAGGATGGAGAGTAATATTTATAATAATTAAAACTTCACATAAAAATCTTGACATTTCCACTCCACAGAATTACTCTTTCTCTCCAAACATTTTAAAACATTTTACTTTTACATATCTTAAAGTAGATTTTTAACTAGAAACTTGAGTAATAAGACACTTACATAAATTATATTTATAATTTGTGCTGATGGATTTCAGGGATCTCGAAAGCTGACACCATGTCTGATTCATCTTGACATATCCTTGAAAATTTGCACAAGGAACATGAAAAGAAGGAATATTCCACTAAATTACAGAGAATCACTTAGTGGCTTATGTCCATTCTTACTAGACAGTGATATTAGCATGACCATTGTCTTAGTTATAAAGTGCAGTCTTAGCTATAAAGTGTCTTAGTTATAAAGCAGAAATACCACAAGTGGATGGCTTTAACAAAGAAAAAATTATTGTCTCATAATATAGGAAACTAGAAGTCTGACTTTAGGGTGCCATCTCCGGGGAATGACTTTCTCTCTTTGTTGCCACTGACGGAATGTTCTTGTCATCAGTCTTCCCCAGTTAAGAAGCTTCTTAGTGCAGGGACTCTATTTCCTTGATTCTTGTTTCTTGGTGGTATGAGATCCCTGTATGTCTCTGCTTAATTTCTGTCTTTTGTATCTGAAAAAAAAGATTAACTTAAGATACAACCAAATCTTGTATATTGATTCCTGCCTCATTAAAATCATAGATGTAGGATTTATAACACATAGGAAAAGTATATTAGATGACAAAATATTGGATAATCACAGCATACTGGGACTCATGGCCTAACCAAGTTAGCATACATTTTTATTTTGGTGGGATACAGTTAAATCCATAATATGCCATTCTTTGGCCTCCAAAAATTCAAGCCCTTACCATATGTGAAAAACATTCATTGTATCAAAGCAAAGGTCTTAAATTAGCTCCAAGTCCAAAGAGGTGGGGGGAACAACTTCATCTGTGAAATCTAGAATACAATTTATCTGTTTGGCCCTTTAAATAAAAATCTTAAAAGAAATAAAAATGCATATTATCATTGATAAAAATCCTCATTAGTTTTAAAAGCATACATTTTCCTATGACCTGTTACTGAGTGGAGAACAAGATTAAGCTTTGTTTTATCGCCACTACAATTAAGTATCCTTTGCTGGTAACTCCTCCCTTTCCATCTAAATGGTGAACATAAACTGAGTCACTTCAGCAAGCTTCAATAAATATTAAGCCCTGGCTAACTACTTGACACTGTAAATGCAAATATGAACACTTATGATTTTATTTTATTTTATTTTTTGAGTTGGAGGGGTACTGTGCTACACTGTGATGCTTTCCTCTACGTTGCCTTCCAGTCTACTGTTGCAACGTGGCTTACAGGGTTGGGAGGAAAGGTCCTTGCTTTAATCCTAGACACGGTGTGATGTAGTGTGCTGGGCGTGGGAGTGATGGTAAACTCTACGACCGAGAGATGAAAAGACAGGGACTTTGCTTCTGCAAATTGTTTCTCCCTTTCAATTTTCATGTTTTTATTCATAAGATATTAAAGTTAAAGCCTTCTTTTCCTCCCAGTATCAAATAAAGCATTTGCAATAATAATGTTGTAAGATAAAATAGCTGCAGGCTTCTTACTTCTCTTTGTAAACCCTGTGAGTAATCATCAAACAATCAATCTGATGGTCAGTATGGTTTCAGAGGCTGTCAGCTATTTAAAAATAGAACTCAGTCTGGAGTGTCTGTTTTCAGCAAAATGGTGAACTAAAATCACATGGAGATACTCTCACCACAAGCATGGAAATATGTCAAAGAAAATGTGACCCAAAACTGTTCAATACATACTTGAGTCTGCAAGAATGAAAGAGAAATATTCACTTGCTCCATGCAAAGAGGAAGCAGTGGGGATAAGAGGGCCAGTGTTAGCTCAGGTCTTAGATTTTACACCACTTATAAAAAGAGAGAACAAGGCCAGAGCCACAGTTACCTGGTGAGTATGAATTACTATTTCCTACAATAAAACTGGGATCCACAGGCTACAACCCAAGGAAAAATGTTTTCCATGCTATTTACATGAATGAAATGCAAAACATCAAGAACCAAGAAAAATTTAAAGTAAACAGATGAGGGAAAAGATATATTGATAGGTACTAACCAAAACGTGTCCGTAATAACGTTTATTAAGATCAAAAATAAACTTTAAGAATAAAGCAAACAAATCTTATTAGGTTAAAGAAAACCATCACGGAATTCTAAAGTTTTCAGTAGTAAAAAATACTTTATAATCTTGGCAAAATAACCTCAAAATATACAAATTAAAAATTGACAGAAATGGAAGGAAAAAAGTATAAATTGATTTTCAAAAGAATTACCTGAGTAATTTGTAGATTAATCAGGTTTTTTTTTAATCTTATAAAGATGGCTTGTACTAAGCAATTACACATTTTGACTTGATGGAAATGGCTGAAGAATGCACTACTTTTATTTATTTTTAATGGAAGATGATGTCTGTACAGAAAAGAGCTATATTATATGTAAGTTGTAAAGTGTAAGCAATTTGAAGAAGAAATAAAATTGTCATTATTCTCAGACAGTATAATTATTGACTTAGAATATTCAAGCAAAAAGAATATACAAATGACATGTTATTACTAACAGGAGATTTTAACACTAGTATTTTAACCAAAAGATCAATATAAGAAGAGAAAGTAGTATGCTCAGATACCAGTAGCATTTTAATAACTTACATTCTGTAAAGGTAACAAGCTACAGCTCATTTATAAAATAGCAGAAATAATTCTAGCAAGAGATATGTGAAAAGTTTAGGAAGCATTTTTCAAAAATTCTTAAATAAGAGTAAAATCGCTGGCTTTGATTCATTTATGAGAAAGGAATAGAAAAAAATTAATGAAGTGAAGATGGAGATACACTCACAAATTAATCTGTAAAGAAGTAAATATGTTTTATCAACACGACCTGACTTTATGATACATACATTTTACTTCCTGGTATCTTCTCTTGGAAAATGTTTGTTTCAATATGTGTTCAAATAGAGTTGTATAAAGATGCTCATTTCAACTCTGTTTAATACTAGAAAAGAAAATTGAGAGTGCTTTACTTATCTGAGCCCTGGGGTTGCACTGCTTAAGTACTCTTCCTCTAATCAAAAGGTCAGCTTTTCAAATCTACCAACCACTCCTTGGAAACCCTATCGGGCAGTTCTATTTCTTTTACATGGTAACAATGAGTTAGAATT
Source organism: Heterohyrax brucei (assembly GCA_028571685.1). Classification (NCBI taxonomy): domain Eukaryota; kingdom Metazoa; phylum Chordata; class Mammalia; order Hyracoidea; family Procaviidae; genus Heterohyrax; species Heterohyrax brucei. The sequence continues at coordinate 49,169,970 of CM053152.1, forward strand.
GACTTAAAGGCAATGAGTTTTCATTGTGAAGTACAAGTTTTCTATTAAGAATATGATTATTTCCAAAAGAATATACATATAAATTATTTCTAGCTTGTCTCTTAAACTTTCTCTTACCAAATTTAGCAGTTAATTTCCTAACACTTTTGTTGTTGGTGTCATACCCATACAGGGGTTTCCTACAACAAGACAATAAAAATCTGAGCAAAACTTTTTTTTTTTTTTGGGCTTATTATTCCAGGAGAGGTTAAATATCTAACATTATTCTTGTAATAAAGCAGTAAATATATGTTCTAGATAATTTTGTATCAACATGGATAAGTACAACAAAGCACTTATCGAGACAATGTTGAACATTTACATAAATTTTTAAACCAAACAAGAAATAGTTCATATTTATATATAGAATATAAATATGAATGAAAAGGATATAAACACACTAGAGGATGCACATACATACACAATTTAGAATGGCAGTTTCTTGGAGAATGGAAAAGCAGAAATGAATTGGTTGGGTAGACATCTTTGTATTATTTTATTTTGTTACAATTAAAAAGGGGAGTTTTTTTGTTTGATTTTTGAATCCACAAACCCATAGCCTTTTATCCGTTCCATCACATAAAACTCAACAACGGCTGATGTTTTTGTTTTCACTGGCATGAGTAGCCTTTAGAATGTTCAGTGAGCACAGATACCACTGGGCTTCTGCAAACACTTAAATTTAAATTGTGAAGTCCTGGAAAGCAAGATTCCCTAGCTGAGGTTAGAATCATTCTAGATCTTCTGAGTCAGAAGTCCATGAAAGAAGCCCTTTTTATACCACAAGTGTCAGGGGCTCATGATTCACAAAACAGCTGCTCATTCTTGAAGAGTTTAATTTTTGTAAAGTTATTTTACAGAGAGAATATCTGAATTTTATTCCCTACTTTTGAGTCCTCATCATACTTTCTAGAAAAAAGGAAACGTTAATGATTACATATGGCCGTCCTGACACTTGAATCTATTCCTCTTAGGGTTTTTCTCCAACCTGTGTTTTCAATGCACTCGTACCTTTGCCTGGAGACCCCTTGTTGTTCACCCTTTAGAGTCTGTGTTAAGCAGTTTCCGTGGAAGAGGGGAAGAAGTCTTGCACAGTGGGTGTGTGACACTAACCTTTTTAAGTGAGTCCCTTTTTATCCTTTGCTACCTAAAGCAACATCTCTGGCAGAACAAGTTGGTATTTTGGCTCTGATACCTTTTCATCCATCATGTTATTACAAAATGCCTTAGCAGTGGGTGGTTATAGGAGATGTCTAGAAGAAAACCTTTAGCCATTGCTATTCTATTGTGCATACAAACAGCCTGCATCCCTCCATACATATTTATATAGGCAGGAGACTTGGGTGATTTTTTTTCATATCATGAATAATTTTAACACTACAGACGTTTGACTTTGAATCAACAACTAGTTTCAGACAAATGTAACTGCAGCCAAAGAAAGTTTCTAACTAAAATTAGTTACTTTTCATATTTAACAAACTACTGCCTGCTTCATTTCCTGTAATCTCGTCTCTCATCTTCCTCTCATATGGTCACATGTAACAATGACTCTTTCACTTCCGTATCTATTTTCTTCTTGGCTTCTCTAAGTGTAAAACTTGCAGTTCCTCCTGCCAAATGACTTTCTGGGGCTGTGCCTAGGAGATGCCAACTCACACTCATGCTCATCCCTGTATTATCCTCCAAGTTCAATGACCCTGAGTCCCTTCACACCACAGCTTCAAATTCGTTAGGAATGATTCAGTGACTGTAGAAGTAAAGGAGAGCAGGGTATGAGATGCCTGCAAAACAAATCTATTGTCAGCTGGATTTTGACCCCAGTAGGAAATAAATAGGCTCTTGAAAGAGGCTCTGCATCAGGCTACTGAAAATTTTGAAATCTGTGTGGGAGACTACTGTCAGGGCTGTGGAAAACACCACACTGCATGCTCGAAGCTGTGTGGTCAGCCACCATCTCTGAGCAGGGCAAGCTGTTCTTCCCTACTCAGATCAAAATCCAATGAGCAGCAGATCTGGTTGCTATGCAACATTAGTTGTGCCCTTGATTATGTCAGTAATTATTGTTCCAAACTGGTTTGAAGCCTGGTTTCACACTTTACAGGTATCTAAGAAGTAGAATGTGAGATTCAGATAAATACAAATAGATAAACAAGAACACTATGAAAGCAAGAATTTAAAAATATTTCTTGGTGTAGCTTTAGGAAGTTAATGTATTGGTTGCTTTCAATAATTGTATCTCATTCAATTGTTATAAACGTAACCTCGTGGCACCATAGTTAAAGCACTTGGCTGCTAACCCAAAGGCCCGCAGTTTGAATCTATCAGTGCCTCAGCAGAAACCCTACGGGATAGTTCTGCTCTGTCCTGTAGGGTCTGTATAAGTTGGAATCCACTCAACAACAGTAAAACTTTTGGTAATGTTCGTAAAATCTTGTGTGGTAGTCATAGATAATTCTATTTTTCAGGCAATGATATTAAGCAACTTGTTCATGGCTTGCCAATGAATGCGTAACTTTTATTACTTCCTTTGACCCCTTGGAAACTAGATCATACTACATCCCTGTTAAGTCCGGTCATGCCTGTGCTAGTCCTGCTGGAGTGCAGCACGCTTACTCCTTATGGTAACTGCCCTAACTTGCATTAATTACCAGTTATCAGACTGAAAATATTAAGAGCAAGCGCTGTGGTAACTGAGGGAGTGATGCTCTACAGATAATTTTTTCCATGGCTACAGTTGGTAAGTCAGCATCTTTTTATATGGGAAAACTTCTCCTGGGTTCCAGCTGTCTCTCCCCTGCCATCTTACATAAATATTTGGATCTAAGGAGGTCTGCCCTATGTTCTTGATACTAGATGTTTCCTGACCAACTTTTCTCATTGAAGTGTCTGAGACAATTATCTGGAGGCTGTGTGGCAATGAGTTTAAAACTGAACTCTCAGGTTTAAGAGTCTGGCTTCCATTTCCAGCTCCACCACATACTGGATCCATGGATTCACATTTTATCTCACTCCTTTGAGCCTTGATTTCCTCATCAGTATGTTAAGGAGAATGATAATGTCTACTCCACATAGTGTGTGTAGAGGAGGAGGAACTGGAGTGTGAAACTCTTAATTTTCCACAAAAGAGATTTTTTTCTTTGCGTCAAGGCTGCAGTTTGAGCTTGGCTGTAACTACAAGATTCTTTTTAGTACAGTTGCTCATGGGCCTTGCAACTTCTTATTTAACATTGGACATCTAATTATATTTGTAGGATAAACAATAGGAATGTTTTCTATAAAGTTGTGTGCTATTGAAATGCAGTTTACATTTCTAGAAGATGAGGCTAGTTATGATAGTCTTAAAAGACTCCCCAAAAATACTAACCAGAAATACCAATCCAAACAAACAAACAGCAACAACAAAACATTTGTTACTCACTTGGTCCAGTACTTGTTTTCTCTTATCTTTGTTAGTGACCAAAAGAAAAAAAAAAAAAAAAAAACAGAATTTTGACACTGGAAAACTAAGAAAAACTAGCGACAAAAATCCTGATCTCTTCTCAACCTCAATTTTCTCATCTGTCGTCTTGGAGGAGAATAGGAAAGACTGTTCAGGTTCTTCCTGCTTTAGATTCAAAGCTCTATGAATGGGATTATATTGCCCACCATATTCAGATTAAAAAATGGCAATAACAACAAAGCTTTATTAATTTGTTTAGGAAGAATTCTAGAAGGTATATATGATTAATAAGGTTTACTTAAAAAAATTGCTCTCAAAAACAAAAGTTGGAACAAAGTATTTCACTTTCAGAATTATTTTACATTACAGATCATGATCTCTTTGAATTTAATATTGTTGCCAAGAGATAAGAACTGTTCCTTGGATCAGTTTCACTGAAGTATATGAGAAGACTGATGTGTGGGAGAGAATTTTCTGTAGGGTGAGAGTGGTCACAGCAGAGGCCACCTGCTGTGTGTACTTAGAGGTTTTACAAAGTGCCTACTGGGCCAAGGTTAACGGGGCTAGCGGGGAGAGTGCAAGCCCTGGGACCATTACCTGGACATTGAGAGTTGGTGTGCAACTGGCTAGATAAGGGATCTTGCTTCGTTAAATTGCCTCGCTCCAATATATCTACTTAGCCCTTCCAGTGTGCCATTTTTCATTTATGTACCCACTTAACTGTAACCTATTATACACAAATAAAAATCAGTTTTTCTACTCTCCTATCTCTCAGGTTACTGTGCTCTCTCTACTTCGCTGTCACCATCAAAATTATTGAAGGTACTAAGGCAAACATATTTTCCCTATAATTTTAGTCTTGCATCAACCTATGCAGTGAGAACTTCTGCTGTTTCAGAAGGGCTTGGAAGACCAATTTTGCATCCACTCACTCCTGTATCCACCAGGAAGAAGAGAAAAAGTGGGAGAAAGTCAGCCATCTGTTGGTGGAATTAATGCATAACTATCTGACGCTCACTTTAGACTTTTGCTTTGGCAGCCAGTGAAGTGACCCACAAGTACTAGGCTGGGCAAAGAACAGACAGATCTTTCTTGTAGAAAGTACAGCCAGGATGTATCATAGAAGCAAGGAGGGCGGGCGAGACTTTGTCTCCCTTACTTTGTATGCAACGTCAGGAGGGAGCCGTCAAAGGAGAATGATATCATGCTGGTAAGGTCAGTGAGGGGCAGTAAGATCCTTCGCTGCTTGTAAGGTCAGTCAGAGAAGGAAACGTTCAATGACATGACTTGGCACAGTGGCTACAACTGGATTCAAACATAGAGATGATTTTTTAGTCCATATGTGTGGGCTCAAACATAGAAATGATTCTGAGAATGATGCAGGAGTTGACAGTTTTACATGTGACCACCGTCTGTTACACACATGATCACCAGGAGTGGGAGTGACTCAATGGCACCTAACAACAACATGCTGGAAAGTAATTTGTAAATGAAATGTAGACTACAAATGACAGATAGAAAATACGAAAAGCCTTCAAGGACTTACCCGTATTCTCACATTACCATTTATCCCATTTGGAAAGAGGACAGGGTAACATAGTAGCAGTTCCATCTTCTTAACAGTTTAATCTTTTTTTTTGCTTTTAATTAAAAAGTTTAAAGATAATTTTGTCTACTATTAAGTATCCTCTTTCAGTTACTAATGAAATGCGAATAGTATTGTTATAACACAGTTGCAACCTTTATCTCCTAATTCATTTGTTATTATATGATATATTATTACATGGCATATTGACAATCCAAGCTTCTTAGGTGTGGGAGTGTACGGGAAACACTATGTAACTAACTTTTGATTTGCCAAAGAGTTTAAAAACTTAATGTTAATTTAATGTAACTTACATCTTGTAACAATGATAAGTGTTTCTAAAAACTAGGAAGCCCATTTTTTTTTTTTTTAACCACTGAGCCTAGAACTAGCTTCCTTTCCCTGTTACACATAATCCATTAAATAACATTAGTAACTTCTGAATATGGCTATTATGTACCAATTGCCTAACTTTCAGCCACCCACAAGTCTATTTCTATGAATCTATAGTTATGTTTTCTTGTTACAAAAACATCTATGCAAATTATGTCATGGAAACTTCATAGATATGTGCAAACTCCCTAATGGACAAAGTTATTGGGACAAGGGTTAGGGACCATGGTCTTTGGGGACATCTGTTTCAGCTGGCATAACAGAGTTTTTTGGTTAAGAAATTTTTCTGCATCTACTTTGATGTGTAGCATATGGGCTCATAAAAGCTTGTTAGCTCCCATCTAAGGAACTCCACTTGTCCCATTTTGGAGCAAGGGAGAATGAAGCAAACCAAAGACACAAGGGAGAGATTAGTTCAAAGGGCTGATGGATCACAGCTACCATAGACTGTGCCAGACTTAGTCTAGCACAAGTAGATGGTAACCAGCTATTACCAATGACTGCTCTGACAGAGATCACAATAGAGATTTCATAACAGAGCTGGAGAAAAATGTACAACAGGATTGTCACTCACAAAAGACTAAACTAGATTTACTGGTCTGACAGAGACTGGAGACACTCTGAGATTATGGCTCCCAGAAATCCTTTTAACCAAGTACTGAGATAACTCTTGAGGTTCATCATCAGCCAGAGATTAAAGAAGTCAGCTGTTGCCACCAGGTCAATTCTCACTCATGGTGACCCTGTAGGACAGCCCCATTAAGTTTTCAAGGAGCACCTCGTGGATTTGAACTGCTGATCTTTTTGGTTAGCAGCAGTAACACTTAACAACTATGCCACCAGAGTTTACAAAGAGAGGCCCATAAAACAAAACAAGACTAAATGGTCACACCAGCCAGGGGCCAGGAGGAGAAGGCAGGGGTGGACAGTAAAGCCAGTAACAGAGAATCCAAGTTGGGGAGGGGAGAGTGGTGACACATGAGACTGGAAATTACTGTCACAAAACATACGTATTGTTTAATGAAAAGCTAATTTGCTCTGTAAACCTTTATCTAAAGTACAATTTAAAAAAGATGTTCATGTAAAATGATAGGAAACACTAGTGGATTAGTGGTTAAGAGCTGTGGCTGCTGATTAAAAGGTCAGCAGTTTGAATTTACCAGTTGCTCTTTGGAAACTCTGCAGGGCAGTTCTGTCCTGTCCAATAGGGTTGCTACGAGTTGGAATCAACTAAATGGCAATGGCTAGCCAGTTTGGATAGCAGCGTAGCAGGTATGTAAAATAAACTAATTAAAGAGGGGAAAGATTGTCCCCTATTATCCTAAAAGTTGGAAATATTTACTAATTTTTATCATTCTTTAGGTGAAAGCTTACAGCTCAAGCTAATTTCTTGCTTAGAAATTTATACATGTATCATTTTTTGACATTGGTTGGAGTCCCCACAATGTGACAGCATATCACCCCTTTTCACCCTGCTTCCTTGTGTCTGGAAACCCTAGTGGCATAGTGGCTGAGTGCTGCAACTGCTAACAAAAAGGCTGGTAGTTCAAATCCTCCCACCACTCCTTGGAAACTCTACGGGTCAGTTCTTTGTCCTACAGGGTTGCTGTGAGTCAAAACTGACTCTATGGCAGTGGGCTTGGTTTTTGGTGGGTCCCTGTGTCCATTCATCTGGTTCCTGTCCCCTTCCTCCCTTCTTGTCTGTACCTATTGAGTCTCATCTATTTGATTGAACTAAGAAGCAACTTCCTCAAGTGTGTTATCACTTTGTAGGCTTATCTAATCTCTGTCTGAAAAGTTGGCTTTGGGAATGGTTTCAGTTCTGGGTTTAAACAGAAATATTTAGATAGACCTAGACTGGTGGATTTTGCACAATTTATTTGGTTATATGAACAAGATCACCAAGTTAAAGATCTATTTATATGTATATAACTGGTCATGCTAATTTGCACTTTAATTTACTACATCTTTAAAGATGAGATCTATGGCCTTGACGTGTCATTTTAAGTTCTAAGATCTATGGGCTTGACATGTGTCATTTTAAGTTCTAAGACATCTTGTTAGTTGCAAAGTCAAAGTGCTAAAACTTGTCAGAACTTAGAGAAAAATGAAGGATATTCCTGCATCCTGATTATGATGAAGAGTTCACTTACTTGTCCCTAAATACATTCTGAAATAGTATTGGTAGAGCAGATATGAGCCCAGAACTGTACCTATTCAGATGGGAAAACAAAAAGTTTGAAAATAGAAGGACAGTACAGTAGAATGTTTGAATAAATAACAGATATCTGCCTGTTGTTACTCAGAGCCCATCTCCTCCTCCTTTTCTTTATCTTTTCCTCCCAGAGTGAAAAACAAACAAAAACACACTGCTGTCAAGTTGATTCCTGCTCACTGCAACCCTATAGACAAAGTAACTACTCCATAGGGCTTCCTATGTATAATCTTCATGGAAGCAGATTGCCCCATCTTCCTCCCATAGAGCGGCTAATGATTTCAAACCACCGACCTTGGTGGTAGCAGCTGAATACTTAAACAGTGGGCCACCAGGGCTCATTTCCCAGTGTACACGGAAGTGCATATTTCTGTTTGAGCTATTGCCTAACTTATGTTTTATATAATTTATAAGATCCAATCAATAGATGCATACAATTGCAAGCAGCAACCGTTTGCCTTATTTCAAACATTTCTTAATACAAGACATCAAAATAACTCACTCGTTTATTTTGCCTGGGATTCAAAAAACAAAGGATTTATTCCTGAAATCTAGACAAAGGATATCTTGGAACAAGGTTGACTGCAATTCCAGAGAATTATGGCAAGGTAATATTAATTTTTTCAATCAAGATCTTTAGATCTTGTTAGTAACATCTCACCATATTAACATATTAGCAGTATTCCATTCCATTGCATTGTATTAATATTCATATCATACCAGGATTTATTGTTGCTTATACAGTGTTAAAGTCATATCGCATTAGTGACTTTCATATCAGATTAGTGAAAGTGGATCCTAATAAGACTTTCATATTCAATTACTAAGGTAACAGTTTTGTCTTTTCAAGTCACTTCTAAGTCTGGTCCAGAGTACAAATTGATGAATGTGGTAATAAAGTAATCTTTCTGGGGGAAGATGGATGGCACCTTGGATGGATGGGGCTGTGAAAAAAGAGACTGATGAGGAGCCCTGGTGGTACAGTGGTTAAGGTTTAGTCTGCTAACCAGAAGGTCAGCAGTTCCAGTCTACCAGCTGCTCCTGGGGAACCTTATAGGGGCAGTTCTACTCTGTCCTAGAGGGTTGCTGTGGGTCAATGTTGACCTGATGGCAATGGGTTCGGTGTTTGGTTTAGAAGGGCCACAGGTGACAGAAAAGAAGATCTGTTCTTTGCCTACAAGGCAGCCTTCCTCAGTAAAGGCTTCATGAGCTTAAAGAAGACAGAAATACAGAGTATTGCCTTGGTTATTTATACCCTGCCCTCATTATCCTAAGCTAGCTGCTATCAAGCCAAATTCAGTTCATGGTGGTGGCCCTGTGTGTCAGGGTGGAACTGTGCTCTCTAGAGTGCTCAATTATTGTTTTTTCTTTTTTCTTTTTTTGCCAGTAGGTCACCAGTCCTTTCTTCTGAGGCCCCTCTGAGTGAATCCAAACTTCTAGCCTTTCTTTGGTTGGTAGATGAACCTGTTAACTATTCATACCACCCATGGTACTCCCTTCTTATTCTATTCCAGCCTAATGAGCCACAAAACCAAGCAGAGTTAACAAATGAAAAAAAGAGAAGAAAAATACAAATCAAAACTGTTTATGGAAGTTAGTGGGGTCTGTACTATGGGCAAGACCAGAGGACGCATTAGTAATGAACCTCACTTAGTAAGAGAGGCCAGGATTTGACCTGAGAGTGAAGCCAGTGAAACCTCCACTGGCTAAGAAGGCCAGTGTAGACGGACGGATGGGCGGGTGGGCGGGCGGGCAGGCGGGCAGGCGGGCAGGCGGGCAGGCGGGCAGGCGGGCAGGCGGGCAGGCAGGCAGGCAGGCAGGCAGACAGGCAGACAGGCAGACAGACAGACAGACAGACAGACAGATATTGTTCTGTATGATTTTGTCTGCAATCCTGCAACCTTGAATTTATTAGAAACCATTTCTATAATTCCTCTCACATTACCTTTCTTTGTAACCTACTTAAATTCTGATCATTGTCCTTTGTCTAGTCCTTCTTCTGAGTTGTTACTATCCTAAATTTATTTCTAATAATTTTTTCTTTCCCTAACTCAGCATTTCCACTTCATTATCATCTTCCTACATCTTCATAGAGCCACGTATTTTTAATGATCTAGATGATTATAGTTTCAACATCACTGTACATCAGCCCACTACAGTAAACTCCACTTGGAACACTTCACTGAGTATGTCCTCTGGGGTCAACAGTGGCCTCCAAGTTACTCAAACCAAGAATTGCTTGTTACGTCTATAAAGTCTGACCTCTAAGCTTATTTGATGTTCCTTCCTTGTTTGAACTCAGGTCTTCTAGCTTTTTGATGTCATGTTATTTGGGGCTTCCTTCTACTGCTTTATGTTCATTGGCTTTCCTGGCCACATCACCAGTTCTCCACTTCTGTGCACAGCTGACCTAATTGATTGAATTCTATCCCTGTGGCTCACTGGTTTCATACACTAGTGTAAATGAGAATTACTAAAAGGGAGGTTTGTCAACACTCAGATTGCTTGATCTTCCGACTCAACAGGAGTCTATCACCACTAGCACTTACTGTTAAGTTAACTATGATTCACTGTGACCCCATGTGTGTCAGAGTAAAATTGTGCTCCATAGGATTTCCAGTGTCTGATTCTTCTAAGGAAGGTCACCAGGTATTTCTTGCAAGGTGGCCCTAGGTGGACTTGAACAGTCAGATTTTCTGTTTGCAACAAGCAGGTTAAAATTTTGTACCAACCAAGGACTCAAGATCTGAAATATAAAGAAACAAACAAACAAATAAACAAAATTGCCATCAAGTCCAGTCCAGCTCATATGGGCTCCCAGAATCTGCATTTCTAATACTCAGCTAGCACTGATACTGTTAATTTAACTTTTGTAAATCTAACCACCACTTATAAGTCTTACTCGTATAATTTCAATTCTAATAAAATGAAGCTTCTGATTCCATATACTGTAATAAATAGTATATATCCCAGAGATTCTTTACACTTACCAACCAGAACTGCAATGATTGTCTTCCCAAACAAGATGTCCCATTTTCTAACTTCCAGGAAGCGTTAGTTCTAGACTCAGAAACCAGTTGCCACGCATGTTGCTCCTTCATCCACTGGGTTCTCCCTCTGCCCTGGTGATGGATTCAGCTGCTCATCAGCACCCAAGACGAACCTTTCTGTATAAACTACTGAGGCGTCCATGACACTCTAGTGGCTTAGGAGAATTTATTTCTTCTGCCTCATTTCCAGCTGGCCTGGACTCACTTGTGCAAGATTGCCAGCAACTGCTTGTTTACAGGCCCCTAACTTTATCTATAGCTGTATAATAAACAAGCAGTGGGCAAGAGCTGCTCTTTTCTCCAGCTTATGCTGTCACAAGGCATGTGGGCCAGGAAGAATCATGAATAGGTTCTCAAAAAGGCTATGCTAGTTAGATAAGTCGGCCTCTTAGTGGTGAGCACCATTAAACACATTTCCTGTAGAATGCTGTCAGCTATATGGTATTGCCAAAGCTTCTGAGTCATGAAAGGGTCCAGAGCAGCAATTTATGTTAATCTTTAACTTTTAAGTAAGTTTATTTACCTACTCATTTGGGAAATTTAAGTCCATCTGATTGAGCAACTTTCTTTTAACTTATGTTTCTTTTCATCTTACCTGATATTGTCAGAACTTCTGAAATGCACATTCTACTGGCTACATATATTCTTTGGTAGGGGAAAAGAAAAGAAAAAAATACATAAAGGAAAATATTTGATTCTGGATTGAGAGTTAATCATTTCACCTGTACTGCATTAGGAATACTCAGATCCCCATTGCCAGCTGCCTAAGAAATCTTGTTCCTTCTTACACAGACCTAGCTTTATTGCTAGATCTTCTCCAACTTTTGATAGGTAGTGGATTTGGTGATCTAGTACACAACACTACAAAGATTTAGAGTCTTGGTCTTTCAAATCCACCTCCCAAAAGACACCAGAATTTCTTTGGGTAATATCTTCCTCCTTTTTAATATATTTTCTGAACATTTTCTGACAATTGAAATCCTTTATCCTCCTGGAGCCAGAGGTCTTAGCTCTGACCCAGTTGCCCTTTGAATGTGCATAAGAGCTGGTGTTGAATGCTCCCTGTCTTATATTTGCCTCATCTACATGGCTGCATAATATTATGTGAAGCTGTGCTTGAAAGACAGCTTTCCACTGTTGTTCTTAGAGCTAAGACCTTCCTTTGCAGCTTATGGGAGTCTAGAGACAGGTTTCTCATTTTTATGTTTTTGTTAGTTGGTTTTATTTTCCCGGTTAAGGCCAAGTTATAAAGTTTATCAGAATTATAATTTGGATTCATTTCATGTCTTCCAATTTGACTAGAATTATTTGAATTACAAACTTGTTTCAAAAAGTACAACTTGATGTTGTAGTTTCACTCCCCTGTAGTATTTAATCAAGGACTCTTCTTGTCAATCAGTCAGTTTATTTGCATTTATATTACACTGTGCAGGCAGGGGTGTGTGAAACTGTAACACATACATACACACTCACTCTTTCCTCCTGCAATCCCTCCCCCCACCGCCAACCCATCTTGCCATTAGTGGGGCTAAAATGGTACCAGTGAGAGAAGCAGGGCTGGAAATGAAGAAACACCTGGGTGTCTAAACATTGACAGCATCAAACAATGAAGGACGTTTATTGAATGTGAGATAAGATTAACAATAATAGCCTCTTTTCTGAACATTTTAGCTAGGATTTGTGATTTCTTAAAGCTTATCTTTCAGCCTTAACTATGTAGATAATCAAACAAGGAATGCTGATTGGTAAATTTACTACTTGGGAGGGTTGAAAGAAGTCTTGCCTTCATGAAGTCAAGCATAAATGAAGCAGCAACCATTGGTATATTGAAAAATTGGCAATCATTTCCAGATACCAGGCCAGAGATATTCATAAAAGGAGAGATGAACGTGTCCTGGGTAGACCAGAATTTGAAAGATAACTGTAATACTATCACTGAATTACCAGGTGGATAGAGTTTGGATATATAGGCAGAAAATGCTTTCTAGAAGGACCAGGAAGCAAAATGTACAAGATTTTTTGATCACCATTGTAAAACTGATCTACTTAGACCCCAAGGTTTATTATGAAAACAAGACAAAACAAAACCAACCAGATCCGTTGCTATCAGGCTAATTATGACTCGCTGCAGCCTGATAAGACAGAGTAGAACTCTCCCATAGAGTTTCTAAGGAGTACCTGGTAAATTCAAAGTGTACGCCTTTTGGTTAGCAGCTACAGCATTTAGCTACAATGCAACCAGACATATAAAATAATAAAGGGCCTTGAATGATAGACCAGAGGCTAGGATTCCTCACTTGGTACCTTGATGATATAAAAGAAACAGTGAAACTTTGGACTAATTCAGACGAAGGCAGGTAATACTCGGTGACTGAGTCAAGTGGTATTACCTCCCTGAAGAAATGGTAGCAAAGGATTGTGAGAGCTGGGCAGAAAAAGTTTTAAACAGTACAACCCACAGGTAGGCAGTGCTAGGGAGAGGATTGGCACACATGCCAACATGGGCAAAAAAAAAAAAAACCTGTCTGACTTCCAAGTATTGTAACACTAACTGGGTTGTACCACTTCGCTCAATATTTACTCTAGTCTTCCTGCCTGTGTGTTTTGTCCTGAGGCCTTGTAGCAGAGTAAATATGAGGAATGATACGAACATACTATTGTTCTAACACAGGAAAACAGTTTTGATTTCACTAGAACATATGGGGGCAGAATGTAGTAGTGGAAAGAACATGGCATTAGATGTGAGAGGGAAATAACAAAAAAACAACAATGTCTCCATCCTAAAGTAACTGTGATCTTGGCTTCTTTCTTTTTTTTTTAAAAAAAAAAAAAAAAAGATTTCCCTGGGTTCTGATCTCCTTGCTTGAAAAGATAAATATCTTATTGGGTTATCCTGATGATTACACGAACTTAGGTCTGCAATAACAAAGCATCATGGTCCTTAACTTACTGCCATAGGGACAGTGCCATCTTATGATGACACCTTCTATGCCCTAGGGATTCCATTGACAAGTAGGTCACCAAGCATCTCTTCTGAGGGGCTTTTAGGTGGACTAAGTTCTCTAAACTTTAGGTTTGCAGTAGTGTACACTAACAGTTTCCCTGACCCAGACAAATCATACAGTGTCTGATGGCTTTTAAAATTCCTTTCGCTCCTGGCTTGGCTTTGATACATGTGATGGTAACAGATCCCTGTTTATAGAATAAGTTGAGATAACCCTATGTTATAGCGGTTCTATAACAAAAAAGTTGTCTGTGAACAATGCTTTCAGGTGGTTAAACAAATTGTGCTATAAATATGGGACTATTTTTTTAGTTGTTAAAATGAAAACACATTGTTGATAATGAAATAATAATGTGTCTGTATTACTATGGAAGTTGTAAAAAATCTCCAAAATGTAAAATATGAAGGTTTAATTATTTTTTAAAAAGCATGGTTCCTTCTGAGACTGTAAATAAATTAAAATTAATGACAGCACACATAAATACCCTGTTGCTATTAATAATCACTTTTAGAAGTGCCATTCATACTGTCTATTCCCATGATCTTTTTAAGAAAACCATCTCGATAAGATACAAAGTTCCCAGGCCTAGACTTCTAGTTTTGTGATTATTCCCCTATGTCCCACTTTGTAAATGTTCATTTGCTTGTAATGGCAATTTATGTCACTGCGTTTTATATGGATGGCCTAATTCAAGGCCAGTCATCCAGTGGAGATGTCTTCACTTCGAGGGAAGTTGCTTAATGGTTGGAACCAGGATGTTTTATTGTACCATATCATTGAACTGTATTTTCTACAATGTCTTTTTACTGACTGCACCTAAAAACATTTCATTATGTTCAATCATATGCAGTCATTCTCATTAGAAAGTTATCATTTTCCTTTTAGATCCACCTGCCCAATGCCAGTGATGCCTCAGACTTCTTACAATGCAGAGAGAGGAGTTGATACTAAAATGAAAGTCCTTTATGACTCATTAGTGTAAAATGATTTAAATAAATGAAATGTGCCATTTTTCCTTGAAAGAGATAGTACTCCTGGTCATGATCTAGCGTATGTGGAACCGGAAAGGCCAAGCTATATGATTTTAGGAGCTCTATACTTGGCATAGACCATCCTGGCTTCAGGCTGGTTAAGTGCTTTAGTGCTAACTAAAAGGTTGGCAGTTTGAATCCATCAGATACTTCTTGAAAATTCCATGGGATAGTTCTACTCTGTCCTGTAGGGTCATTATTAGTTGTAATCAACTCAGTGGCAACTGGTTTGGTTACTATTATTTTTTTAAGACACCACCCCGTGAGGGGATTCTACTCCATCTTACAGGGAGGCTGTGAGTCAGAATCCACTTGATGGCTGTGATTTTATTATTACTATTTTAATAGGCTCCTCCTGTCACCCCACCTAGATCTCTTTCCTACAGGAAAGTTAGTTTCTGACTACGTTTAAGAAGATACCACTGATGTTCATTCACTTCATTCCTCTCACTCGTTAATTCATTTATTCTTCTATTTTGTGAAGCCATAGAGTAGCAATCCTATTTTATGGTTTTTGTTTATTCTACTAATTCAAAGATTTAATTACTCAGTGTAAGGCTAAAGAAATGTTCAACAGTGAGTAGAAAATACATATAAGTAAAGCGAGTGGCTTTTTTAAAAAATTATCCAATTTAAAATGATTGTAATCACTTGTTATTGTTTTCCATTGTAGAGTCTATATCACACATTTACACATACAGTGGGGTCAAGAGAGGAACATCTCATGAAGAACTCGTGTTTCTTCTTCCGGCTTCTCTGTCCAGGCCTGTGTGATGATGCGCTGGCCATCGCAGTTCAGCTGTTATGCTGTATCCAGTGGAGTTTTTCTCTTTGCCTTTCATGCTTCCTTGTGAGTGGCTTAGAGATGAATTTGTTGCTCTTTGCTTTTGAATTTTGCAAACTCTTATTGTACACATCTCAAAATATCAATTTTACAGATTATTTCCTTTCACACATTTTTCTTTGCTGTTTTTCACCTTGATTTTTTTAGATGATTATTTTTTTTACTTCATTGCTCCTAAACCTGTCACCTACTACATTGTATATTATATAAAACAAAACCAAACTCACTGCAGTTGAGTCTGTTCCAACTTGTGTTGACCATATAGACAGAGTGGAACTACCCCACAGAGTTTCCAAGGGCACTGAGTGGATTTGAACTGCCACCCCTCTGGTTAGCAGCTGCATCACTTAATACTATGTCACCAGGGTTTCCAGATATAAGTGGCCTTAAATCCTATTTTTTAATGAAATGGGATCAAAATAAAGACACAGATTTGTCCTAGATATAACACTAACCAAATGCCCTCAAGGAGATTCTGACTCATGGTGAGAATAGAATTGAGTTCCATAAGGTTTCCAAGCTGTGATCTCTTAGAAGTAGATCACCAGGTTTGTCTTCCAAGACACCTTTTCATTGGCTTGAATCACCAACTTTTAGGTTAGTAATCAAGTGCTTGGAAACCCTGGTGACATACTGGTTAAATGCTATGGCTGCTAACCCAAAGGTTAGCAGTTCAGATTTGCCAGGCGTTCCTTGGAAACTCTATGGGGCAGTTTTCGTCTATCCTATAGAGTCGCTATGAGTAGGCATTGACTCAACAGCACTATTTTGTTTGTTTGTTTTAGTCAAGTGCTTAATCATTTGCTCTACCCAGGGACTCCTTCATATAACACTAAGCAAAATCCAGTCTGCCTCTCTGCCTGTTCATTTTGTAGATGAGGGGTGGCGACTGAGGGCAATAATGGGATGGGGCGGCCTGACAGAAACGGAGGTGGAGTAATAGACGGGGTAGGGGATATCCTGACCAAACCAGAGGTGGAGTGTTACAAAGTAATAGATAGGTACGAGTTCATCAGCTGCTAATTTGGCCCTAAAAGCTCTGTGGGCAATACACAAGCAGTGCTGCATAATTTAATAAATAATAGCAATAATGATGACAGACAGGAGAGGAAAATTATAACCAATCATGAAAAACATGCAACCTGTGTTCAGCAAAAGCAGGACAGAGAATCGGACTTGCCACCCACTAGGGAATCCTGGGAGTGGAACAATTAAAGGCTGCTTCTCCAGAGACTCAAGGTTGTGTCTCCCTCCACATTGCTAATGAAGTGTAATTCATTTTACCTTGCCCCCACCTTCAAAAATCACAGTTCAAGCATCCGTATCAGACGTGTTTGAAAGGCGAGGTCTTCTCTCCCCTCGCCACGGTTGTCTCCTCTTCAGGGAGCATTCTCCTGTTCTATTAATTATTGTGCTTCGGTGACATTATTATTCATGGACTAGCATCTCAAAATACTTGACTTAGCGCTGGGCCTGGAACTAATACTAATAAGTACAAGGCTGAGTAGTGGGGGAAAGTGTTTTTTTTTTTTTTTTCTCCCCTGTTCAGAAGGGAATATTTTATTCAGAATTCAGCTGCCTTGCATCTCTAAACAGAATTTAGTCAGTTAGCTTGTTATGGGTAGTGCCATAGAGTAATACACCTCCAGAGAATTCCCGGGGAATGGAGAAGCTCAATTCCAGATTGCCACAGCCTAGCAGTACAGGAAACAGAGAAAAAGCCTCATCAAGTTTGTTATAATTTTACTACGTGTGTGTATATATACATACAAATACACATATATAAATTTTATTTCAATATGTGTATATATGTATATATATGTGCATGTATATACACACATAAGAATTGTATTGCCGAGCCAAGCAAGAATTGTATTACAATGTATATATGTATACGTATACATACTATATAAGTATACCTATACATATACATAAATACATACATACATATTTGATGGAGCATCTTGGTTCACTGGTACAGAGTCAGTGATTACGAACATGCTGATATGTTGGTAAAAGGAATGCTGATATCTGAGGTAAGATTACTATATAATGAGACAATGTTTTCCAGCTTACATCGTGGACAGAATCTATTCAAAGAAGACTGCTCCATTTCACTGTTGCCAATTTAAAAACTATTGCATCAGCTCAGAAGAATCCAGCCAGAAAAAAACAAAACAAAACAAACACTTTACAACACGAGGAGTGTAATTAATGTCACTGAATTACACAAGTAAAAAATATTGAAATAGCAAACGTTTGCCACACTTAAAGGAAATTTGCATTTATTTTTATTTCTCATTTATAACAAAAAGTATGCTGACTTTTTTAAAGCTGTTCTATCATAATAAAAGCAAAGTCACTTTATTTTTTTCTGTTACCCATAACATGGTGACTTTCAACTATTGCTTGTTGCCAAGGGTCACCTGATGGCTGACTTACCTTCAGGTATACATTTGTCTTCAAGACATAGAAAGAGGAAAGAGGTAGGGGCAGCAAACTTCTTCTTACATTTTTTTCTTTTTATCAGGAAATTAAAATAAGACCCCTTGATACGTATCCTTTTAGCTCCTTATCAGAAATTGGCTCTCAGGCTTCTCTGCGGTACAGAGAGGTTGGAAGATCAGACACATGGCTTTGATTTCTTATTGTCAGAGATGACCAAAGTTGTAGGGCACTGAGATTAGGAGTGACGATGACCAGGGAAAACAGTCTGCCACAAACATGGCATCATTTCCGTAAGATTTCCTTACATAAGGTTCTTCTTTATTTACTGACTCCATTTTCAGTTACAAGGTTTTTCCTGGAGCTGAAACCATGTCTGCCTTGGTTCAGTATTGTGCTGTCTATCAGCTAGCATAGCAACTTTCAGTAAATGTGTCGAGTACACAAAGTTATGAGTGAATAAATGAAATAACAGTTTCTCCATTAGGTGCCTTAGGTGCATTATACATGACCTTCAGACACAAGGTCATCAAAAATGTGCTAATCAGAAAGTGGCAGTCAGAAAATGAGAGGCAAAGGAAACATCTTTAGTTGGTGAGATGGAATCAATCTCTGTGCGAGGAGGGTCTGAAATGGATGGAACAAGCCAGGCAACTTATCCAGATCATGCTCTCCCAATATCACCATGACCAGAGACTAGGGCTGCTCCTTGCAATTCCCATAGCTCTGCCTGGATGATAAGCCTTATCTTTTTTCCTCCTGACCTGTCGTCTTACTGTTCTTGCCATTTCTTCCTGACAGCCCCTTGGTACTGTTTGGTCTCCAGGTCTGAATCCTGGCAGTTCCAGCCAAGGGAAAAGTATTCTATAAAACTTTAATTAGTTTTTCATTAATTTCTTTTTTTAATAAAGACTTTTTTTTTCTGTTCCTTTCACCTAAGACTTATAAGCTACATGTCAATCTCCAAAACAATACTTCCATCACTGAAATTGCTTGAGCTGCCTGTGAGTTTATTGAAACTTCTGGCTTTCAGGAGTTTTCAGTGAATTAATTTTAAAGAAGCTGAGTATTGTGGTTGTCTTTGTATTCCATATCTGTGAAGCACTTGGCTGGCATCCATTCTACCTACTGCTTCACTGAACATCTGTGGTATGATGGGTGAAGATGCTGGGTGTGAAAAAATCAGGCAATATGACTAAAATTCTCTCCTGAATCAATAACCCCACTGCTGGCAATAAAAAAATATAGATGAATTGACTTTCCTCCATCCCTGGATTTGTCCTTATTCGCTGCCCTTCAATCTATACTTCTTCTAAGCTTATGTCATCTTCTCACCTTACCTATTTTCTTAAGTTCACCAGTGTTTCTTCTCTGCACTGTCCAAACAAATTATTTAAATTACTGTTGCATGTTATACACTTAAAGCTGTCATAATCATTATTGAGGTTAATTATTTGAGTGATATTGTGAATAGGGTAGATATGATTACTCCTCTTTAATGTAATTAGAATGATCTAGGATAGTACAGGGAACGCTGGTGGTGTAGTGGTTAAATGCTACCTCTGCTAGCTGAAATGTTGCCAGTTCAAGTCTGCCAGGCTCTCCTTGGAAACTCTGGGAGGTAGCTCTACTCTGATCGACAGGGTTGCTATGAGTTGAAATCAACCTGATGATATCAGTAGGTTTGTTTCTTAAGTAGGATAATATGAGGTTAAATGACATCGTGCCAGCAATGGAGGCAAAAATAAGATTTAGATTTTCTTGGTCTTACATGATGTCTTTTCCTGCATATACCTAGCTAGGTTACACCAAGTACATATAATGTATATATTGCTTGAAAATGAAATGCCCCCTCAAAAAAAGAAAAAAAAAAAAAAAAGGAAGAAATAAATGAGGTCTTCAGACATCTTGTGTTGATGTTGCTGTTAGATTTTGTGTGTGTGTGCTTTTTTAAGACCACAATAAGAAATCTATATAATCATCATAATAGATACTGAAAAAAACATTTAATAAAGCCTAACATAAATCTATGATTAAAAACCTTTAGATGAGTATGAATATATACAAATCTCCATAAGTTGGTAAATGTTTAAAAAGACAATTTCTAAATATTCCAGTTCAAACATTATATGAAACGTTAGAATTTTTTTTTCTTTTGATATAGAACAAAAGACGAATGTTATTTATTCTTCTTCAATTAAATGTTATTCTGGAGGCACTGCCAACACAATAAGAGAAGGGAGATAAAAAGGCATAAATATTGAAAAGGTGAAAATATTACTCTTGCTATTTACTATTTATACATACTTTAATCATCTAACAATAAAATACATAAACATCTGTAAGCCAAAAAAAAAAAAAAAGTAGAGAATCAGTAAAAAGAAGAAGCCCCTCAAGGAAATGGATCAACACATTGGCTACAACAATGGCTTCAAACATAGCAACAATTATGAAAATGACACAGGACCGGACAGGGTTCTGTTTTGTTGTACGTAGGGTTGCTATGAGTTAGAACTGACTCGACTGCCGCTAATGGCAACCAAAAAATTCAAACCAATGCTGCTGCTGTCAAGTGGATTCTAACACACAGTGATTCTACAGGAGAGAGTAGAACTGCCCTATAGAGTTTTCAAGGTGCATTTAAACTGTTGACATTTTGGTTAGCAGCTGTAGCACTTAATCACTACACCACCAGGGTTTCCTTTAACAGCTATAATCTCAACAAAAGTGAACCCACTGTCACGGAATAACTTACTTCATAGAGACCTTCCAGGCTGTAAATCTCTGCCGGAGATTGCCGCATCTTTCTCCTGCAGAGCTACCGATGGTTTTTTTGAACCACTAATCTTTCTGCTACCATATCACTGCTAACCACAAGGTCAGCAGTTCAAATCCACCAGGCGCTCCTTGAATACTCTGGGGGTCAGTTCTACCCTGGCCCCTAGGGTTGCCATGAGTCGGATCCGACTCGACACTTGGCTGGCTTGGACAAACTTTCTGTTAAAAATCTATTACTTTAATCTCTATTCTGCTAGGTCTCTTATAACAACAACAGCAAATCATATCAGGAGTTTAAAAAGTTGGCAGGATATAAGGTCAATATGCAAGCGTCTGTTGCATTTCCACCAATATGCTGCAACATTTAGTACACATGCAAATACCTAAAACAATGGATAAATTACAGTTTTCTGTTTCTCATTTGCCTTAGTCATCTAGTGCTGCTATAACAGAAATACCACAAACGGATCACTTTAAAAAGAGAAAGTTTATTGTCATGGCCCAGTAAGCTACAAATCCAAATTTAATACAAGAAATTATCACAGTCCAGTAGGTTGAGAGTACAAATTCAATATGAGAGCATCTCGGTGCAGGAACCTCAAGACAAAAGGATGTGGTCTGCTCTAGGTGCTGCTATCTTGGTGGTATGAGTTTTCCACCTGTGCGTTTACTTTCCTTTCTTTTCACCTTTCAAGAGATGACCTCAACACAGTTGAAGCTCGTAGATTGAGTCCCACCTTAACAGTACTGTTGCTGCCCGTTTTCCCTCATTACCATACTATAGGAAGCATTCACAATACATGGGAGAAATTACACCCTACTGGGATTCACGGGAACAAAACTGTTACATAACTGTTACATGTAGTAACAGTGGGACACAATGTAATCCATGCCATCACCCAAATCTATTAAATTGAAATTTCTGAGAGACTGGTGTCCTGAAATCTGTTTTAATTAATTTTTAAAATATTTTTTAATCTTTTAAAGTTTGTAAATTACCATTTTAAGGGAAGAGAGAGTCAGACATTGCATTTTTGTATCAGTTTCAAAGTCTTAATCACAATTAAAAATAGATATCTGTCATGGATTGAATTGCATTCCCCCCAAAATGTGTGTGGTGGTTTGACTAGGTCATGATTTCTAGTGTTATCTGATATCCCCCCATGTTGTGAATTCTCCCTCTATGATCTTAATGAGGCAGTATGAGTGGCAGTTGTGTTGGTCAAGCAGGACTGAACTTATAAGCTTGTTTTGTACTTTGAGGCAGTTTCTTTTGATACAAAGGAAAGAATCCAGCAGAGAGATTTTGAAGCCTCAAGTAGTCGAGAAAGCAAGGAGCACCAGGAGCTGAATGTGTCCTTCGGAAAGGACTAGGGTCCTTGGGCCTCTGAAGCTTCCAGTCCAGGGGAAGATTGATGACAAAGACCTTCTCCCAGAGCCAGCAGAGAAAGCCTTCCCCTGGAAGTGACATCCTGAAACAGAACTTTTAGCTTACTGAATTGTGACAAATACATTTTTTTTCCTTTTTAAAGCCGTCTATCTGTGATATCTCTGTTGTAACAGCTTCCCTAGAAGGAAGTACCTAAGCAAATTTTATGTCTGTACTTCAGATTTTTTGTTTGTTAAATGAACTAGTTTAAACTAATTTCCTAGTGTTAAACTGCTCTGACATTTCTAGAGCAGATTCAATTTAGATATTAGGAATTACTTCCTTTATATGTTGCTGAATTATGGATGCTAATGTTTTGCTAATGATTTTTATACCAAGATCTGAGACTAAATTTGGATTTTAATGTCTTGCCTCTATTAGCCTTTATCAACTTCGCATATTAAAGTCATGGCAGCATGATAAAATGAGTGCAGGAGTGCGTCCTTTTATCTCCAGTACGTTGTTTTTGCAGAATTTGGAAATGCTTGCTACAATTATTCAAAGTTTAAACTTAAAGACTCTGAGAATGAAGTTTTCTTTGTGGAAAGATACTTAAGTCCTGGTTCCTTTTCTTTTCTGTCTTTCTTTTTTAGTTCTACTCTGACATGTATGTCGCCATGAGTCAGATATGACTCAACAGCAATGGGTTTGACTTTTGTTTTTTTTCTTTCCTACATTTTTTTTTTTTTTTTTTAAGGATCAGGGTCCTGAGATTTTCCTTTTCTTCATTGTAATTTCTTAATTTATTTGCATGGATTTGCATGTGCTGTTTCATTATTTTTGTTGCCTACAAGATTTACTTATGTGCCCCTTTTATTCCTATAAGTTTTTATTTCTGTTCTGTTTAGTTGTTCTTCACAGTCTTGCCTGGGGTTTGTAAATTTTGCTATTCATTACAAAAAAGCCCACCATTTGACCTTTCTGATCTTTTCTAGTGAAAGATTAATTTGTATTTCATTACAATCAAATATGTTTATTTCTTTTATTCTTTTTCTTTTGATTCGTTTTGCTTTACTTTGCCTGAAGATTTGAAATCGAAGCACAGCTCAACAATTCTAGAATTTATTCTTTTCAAATATATATGTAAGACTATAAATTTTCCTCTAAAAACTGCTTTAGCTACCTCTCATGTTCTTACATGTTGAAATTTCATTTTCATGACATTTTAAGGATATTTTAATTTGTAGTTTTATTTCTTTTTAATCCTTACTTAATTTCAGCATTCATTTCATCAGAGAGCCAGCATTTGTTTTCCTGTTTTATTAACTGCTGCATTTTTAAAAGTTTTCTACTTTCTGCTTGCTTCATAATTAATTTTCTTTTCTTTCCCATGTTTTCTGAGTAGAAGGCAAGGTTACTTGTATGCAAATAACACTTGCCTTCTACTTTGTTTGCCAATCTGACTACCCCTCCATGAGGTATTTTCCTAAGTTTGGAATGCTAAATTTTTATAGCAACATGTATATTACAATAACAGTGACACTTAAGAAAATACCTCACATAGGTAGTGGACTCAGTTAAAAAAAAGTGGAAATCATGCATTATTTGAGTAAAAACATGATAATTACATTTGTATTTTTTTTTCTAATATGTGCGTTCAATGGTGTGAATTTTTCTCTAAACATTATTTAGCTGCATTCTGAAAATTTTGGTAAGTTGCATTTCATTTCTAATTAATTAAATATATATATATATATACACATATATATATATTTGCATAGAAAACTGAAAACGGAAACCATTGTCATTGAGTTCATTCTGTCTCATAGTGACCCTAGAGGACAGAGTAGAACTTCACCTGAAAATTTCCTAGGAGTACCTGGTAGATTTGAACTGCAGACATTCTGGTTAGTAGCTGAAGCACTTAATTACTATGCCACCAGGGTTTTATGTATAATATATTGCATCATATCCTTTTTTTTTAATATTCCAAAATATTTTATTGTGCTTTAAATGAAATTTTACAATCCTAGTTAATTTGTCATACAAAAATTTCACATACATTGTTACATAACTCTAGCTATTCTCCTCACACTGTGATGACACACACCTCCTTTCCACTCAGTGTTTCCTGAGTCTATTCAACTAGCTCCTGACTCCCTCTGCCCTTTAACCTTGACTCTGAACAGAAGTGGCCCAGTTAGTCTCATATATCTATTTAAGCCAAGAAGACACTCTTATCAGTATCAATTTTTATCTTATAGTCCAGTCCAATCTTTGTCTGAAGAGTTGGCTTTGGAAAGGTTTCAGCTCTGGACTAACTAACAGTATAGTGACCATGTCTTCCAGGGGCCCTCCAGTCTTTAGATTCATAAGTCTGGTATTTTTAATAGTGTTTGAGGCCTGTGTGCCCTTTTTTCTCCCACTTTATCAGGGACTTCTTGTTTTTTTCCCTGTTAGGGCACTCTTTGTTGGCAGCAGGGCACCATCTAGTTCTTCTGACCTCACGCTGATATATTCACTGGATTGTGTGGCCTTTTCTGTCTCTTGGGCTCATATTTTCCTTACGTCTTTGAAGTCCTTCACTCTTCTTGTGCTCCAGGTGGGTTGGGACCAACTCATGCTTCTTAGATGGCTATTTGACAGCTTACAAGACCCAGATGTCACTCACCAAAATGGGATGCAGGACATTTTCTTAAAAACCTACTATGACAGTTAACCTAGATGTCCAGTGAAACCATGGTCCCCAGACCCTTGTCTTTACTACTCTGTCCTTCCAAATTTTGCTTATATTAAGAAACTTCCTACTTTTTGGTTTAGTCCAGATATGCTGACTGCTCCTCTACTGTGTGCTGTACCTCCTTCACCTAATTTAATTCTTCTCTACTATTCAATTAATGAGCACCCTCTCCTTCCCTCCCCACCCATGTAAACCATTGAAGACTGTTTTCGTCTGTGTTTACCATTTCTGGAGGCTTTATAATAGTGATCTCATGCAATATTTGTCCTTCTGCAACTGACTAATATCACACCACATAATGTCATCTAAATTTCTCCATGTTACGAGATGTTTCCCAAGATCACCCTTGTTCTTTTTCATTTCATACAAATCTACTGTGTGAATACACCATAGTTTTCTTTACCCATTTATCCATTGATGGGCACCTAGTTTAATTCCATCTTTCTGCCATAGTAAACATTGGTATGCATGCATCTATTTTTGTGACATTTCTCTAGGCTGTATTCCAAGAAGTGGGATTGCTGGATTTTATGGTATTTCTATTTCTAGCCTTCTAAGCAAGCTCCAAATCAATATCCAAAGTAGTTGTGCCATTGTACTTTCCCACTAGCAATATAGAAGTGTTTCATGCTCTCCACAGCCTCTCCAACATTTATTATTATTATTATTATTTATTGTCAATCTTGGGATGAAATGGTATCTTACTGTAATTTTGATTTTGATTTCTCTAATGGCTAATGACAGTGAGCATTTCTTCATGTATCTGTTAGTTATCTGCATGTCTTTTTTGGTGAAACACTTGTTGATATACTTTGCTCATTTTTAATTTGGGTTATTTGTCTTTATGTTGTTGAGTCTTTGCAGTATGTTACAGATAATAGAGATTAGATGATGATTGGATTTGTCTTAGTCAAAAAAGTTTTTCCAGTCTGTAAGTTGTCTTTTTACTCTTTTGGTGAAGTCTCTGGATGAGTACATGTGTTTGGTTTCTAGGTGTTCTCAGTCACCTATTTTCTTTTCTGGTGCTTGTGCACTGTTATTAGTGTTTTGTATTCTGTTTAGGTCATGTGTTAGATTGCACGTTGTTGTCCCTATTTTTCTTCCTTGATCTTTATCATTTTATATGCTTGCATTGTTAACAATGTTTTGTACCATGTTTTGAGCTTGTGTTAAGACTCCCAGTGTTGTCCCTATTGTTTTTTCCATAATCTATATTGTTCTAGATTTTATATGTGTTTCTTTGATCACTTTTAAGTTAGTTTTATTCGTGGCATGAGATACATGTGTTTCAGTCAGCTAGTGCTGCTCTAACAGAAATACCACGGAGTGGATGGCTTTAACAATGGAAAGTTTATTCCTACATGGTCTTGTAGGCTACAAGTTCAAATTCAGGATGTCCACTCCAGGGGAAGACTTTCCCTCTTGTTGGCTCTAGATGAAGTTCCAGCGTCTCAGTCTTTGTCCAGGGAGCATCTTAGTGCAGGAACCTCGGATCTGAAGGACACACTGTTCTCCCAGTGCAGCTTTCTTGGTAGTGTGAGGTTCCAGATTCTCAGCCTGTTTCTCTTTCCTTGTATGTTTTGCAGCATGAAAGAATTAAGGGTGGGGCAAGCCACACTCCAGGGAAACTCTTTTTACAGTGGAGCAGGGAGGTGATTTAATAAAAGGATTTAGAGTCCCACCTTAATCATTTAACATACAGCATAGGAAAATCACAAAATGGAGGGCAATCACAAAATACTGGGAATCATGGCCAAACCACATGGATACACATATTTTGGGGGTGACACAATTAATCCTTGACAACGTGTCTTGTTTGATATTTTTTGCAGGTAGATATCCAGTTATGCCAACACTATTTGTTAAAGAGACTGTCTTTTCCCCAATTGCCGACATCAGGACTTTGTCAAATACCAGCATACATGTAAGTGGATGATTTTATGTCTGCATTCTCATTTCTGTTCCATTGGTCTATGTATCTGCTTTTATACAAGTACTACCTGTTTTTCACCACAGTGACAGTGTATTAGGCTCTAGGTATTTTGAGGCCTCCCACTTTTTTCTTCTTCAATAAGACATCTGGGGCTTCTTCCCTTTCCCTGTGAAGCTGGTGATTTGTTTTTACATCTCATTGAAAAATGCCATTGTAATTTTTATTGTGCATATATTGTACCTATAGATCACTTTCTGTAGAATAGACATTTTCATGATGCTGATTTCTTCCATAAAATAGTGGATTTTGAGAAAGGATGTGGGAAATCATGTAAAATGCTCTTGACATAAGTGCAGCCATCTTTGCTAATGTACCGTTACTTCAACTCTGTATAACCTCTTGTACTATTTGTGTACTGTAACCTAGAGGCAATCCGGGAACACCTCCAAGTCCTTAGCCCAAACGTGTAAAACAATGTACAACCGAAACTGTAAACAACTGACTTAGTTACTGAATGTTTCAGTTCCTTGTATTCTAAGTTACCAAAAGAGTATAAATACTTTAATAAAACTGTGCCCTGGGCTGTGGCAAAGGACTGCCATTAGCCCCCCTGATCCCAAACTGTTTCATGTCTATCTTTTCTCAGTTGTCAGCGCAAATCTCCTCCACCCACGTTCATCGGAGATCTCTCTGAACTCCGACATCTGGCACCTGAACGTGGGGCCAGAGGAGAGCTTCCCGCAGATTCCAGGATTTCATGGACCAGTCCCGTCCTAAGACGCCGAGATTCCCCAAACTTCATTCTGCAGAAGAACTCCTGAATTCGCAACCTATATTGTGCTGGTGAAGGTGAGTAAGCTCGGGATAAGTATCAGGGTAATAATGGGTAATGATTTCTTTCTTTGAAATTTTATTCCCTTCTCTCATTTCTATGGCTTTGAAACCTCTATAATTAGAGGGGGAGTTAACATCAAAAAGAGGTTGGAAAATGAGGAGAGTGAGGGAGGCGACTGATCACTGCCACTTTCACCTACTCTTTCAGCTTCTTAAGAGAGAAAAGGGGTTAAGGAAGGAGGCAGACTGTGCAACTGCCACCCTCCTTAAGGTGTTTATTCTTGCCCACCACTGTGGTGCCCCTCAGAGAGTTTGCTCTCCAAAACTCCAAAAGAACTTAAAACGAAATGCTCCTTCACTTTTCTTTCTTTCTTCCACAAGTCCATAATCCTCTTTTACAGTTTTTCAAGGCATTAAACAAGTCGGAATGGCAGACAATTTGGATGATCCCACTGCTCCTTTTACTAGGAGAATGCTGAGAAAACTAGCAGGGAGAGAGCATCTCATTTTTTACAATTGGGAGGCACTACTGCAAACTTGTTTACCTTTAGAAGAATACTTACAGTTTCAAATGTGGTGGTCTGATGCTGCCCAACAGCAAGCACAGAAAAGTATTCAAGTTCAGATTAATATTTCTGCTGAACAATTGTTAGGAGTAGGCACCTGGGCTGGCATCCGAGTTCAGTTAATAATGAACAATCAAGCCATAATCTAAGTTAAGTTTACAGTTTTACAGGCTTGGGAAAAAAATCAGTCAGTCAAAACAGAAAACCTTCACATCCAGCTTTATAAAAGTTAAATTCCTTGCTGGATTCAAGAACACTTTACAAAAAACTATTGAAAATCCAAGTGCCACAGATATGATTCCACCAATTCTGAGAGTTAACAGTGTCAACCCAGACTGTAAGAAGCCCTTCGTCCCTTTAAAATTTTTCTTTAAGAAACAAAAAGGTTTAAAAAATCATGTTAAAACTTGTCAAGAAGTGGGATCTGAAACTTTAAAGGCTGCCTCTTTGGCAGAAGCAATGGCAGCACTACATGTGAAGAGTCGTCACTCTTATGGTTGTCGCAAGCTAGGCCATATAAAAAGAGATTGTAGGAAAGTTAACTCAGAATTTAAATCATGTAATAGAAAAAAGACACCAGAGCAGTGTCTCAAATACAAAAATGAAGATCATGAAATAAATCACTACAAGTTTAAGTTTAAAAAGAAAGGTCAACCTAAATTGACAGAAAACTGAAAATTTATCATGAGTGCCACTACTACTCAAAACTTTACCTCACCCTTACCGTTAAAATGGCTGATGACAAAGCCGGTAAGGGTAGAACAGTGGCCTCTTACTGAAGAAAAACTATCAGCCCTACAACAATTATAACTCTCAAGACCTACATTAAAAAATTAAATAAAAAGGGGGGAGATGCCTACCGCCTGCAACAGTTTTGCCTGTAACAGTTTTGTATTTTGCCTGTAACAGTTTTGTGTTGCATACCCTCAATTTTCTGAATATCCTTTGGTTTCATATGTTTAATTCTCTAGAAATCCCAAAACAACCTATATGGTTGGAGGAAAGGTTTTGCTTGTGTCTCCCCAGGTTTTGAAATTAAACCCAGCAGAGCAGATGGTGAGGATGAAGATGAGGAGGACATCCATGACAACTCCCTACACACAAGAAACTCACCTACCAACATGGAGACAACTGACGAAGTCAAAGATCCTACTCCCTAATATTCAACTTCCTTATTTTCCCATCTTTGTCTTGATCACCATTACCAATTTAACTACCTGTATGGGTGATCTTATGATAGCACAGGCAGATGGGCTCATCTCAGCAAGAGAGGGAGCCTTAGTTACCTTACATTGTCAAGTAACAGATGTATGGCCTCTAGGCCCAGGAAAATGGCTTAAAAGTACTGGTCATAGTGAAACAGTGGTTTGGGAAGGGAAAACAAGGGATTCCAACCCTTGTGTTACTATGGTAAGAGATCCAACAGTTCAGGGTGCCTTAGATTATACATTAATTATAAATCGCTTAGTGAAAGAGGATGAAGGCACCTATTTTTGTGTAAAATGTCAAAAATTTACCCCAGATGACAAACTTTTCAGGAAAGGAATTGGAGTTCAGTTGTCACTTATAACAACATCTGATGCATGGGATTGGGCCTCAAATGGTCCCATAGCTACTTCTGAATCAGTAGCTAAGGGAGCTCAGTTGAAAAGTTGTTGGATCTGCCATCATATTCCTAAATCAGGAGCATCTTTACATCCATTGGCAGTTTCTTTGATTAATCATACCTTTCATTACATTTATAAAAAGGATTATGAATGATTGCCTTTAAAAACTTGTATAGTTGCCAATAGCTATACAATACCATGCATAACCTTAGATGGTACTTCTTCACAATCTAGGAACCTAAGATTAATGTCTTACTGTTCTGGAGAACTTCCTAAGCCAACTCATGTACCTTATTTTTGTACACCACCTGGCTTAACTTTTCTTTGTGGTGACACCATGATGCCTTGGTCATGGGCTCTACAATGTTTGTCTATGGTTAAGTATAAAGGTCAATGTGCTATTGGAGTTCTTATTTTTCCTTTCTATGTCCATCAAAATACATCAACCATTCCTCTTAAAGTGATTAAGAGAGATGCCACTTCAAATCCTTTTATAGAACATACTGGATTTAATTGGTGGTTATTGAGAACCATTATTCCTGGGTTGGGAATGTATCAACTTGATATGGCAATACATAACTTATCTGACACTATTCATTTATTGGCTTCTAATACAGAAAAGGCTCTGAAAGCACAACAAACTTCTTTAAATTCACTGGCTGAGGTTGTCCTAGACAACCGTATGGCATTGAAAGTACTTCTAGCCAAATCAGGAGGTGTTTGTGGAGTCATCAACAAATCTTGCTGTACTTGGGTTAATACCTCTGGTGAGGTGGAACTCAGTCTGGATCAAATTCAACGTGTGGTCGATCAGACACAACCTGACTCACACTGGAAGCCTTGGGGTAATTGGTTTACTTCTTGGTTTCCTAATTTTGGATCTTTCTTAACACCAATCATAACACTAGTAGGTGTTGGACTTCTTATTATTTGTTGTTTAGTGCCTCTTCTGATAAAAATTTATATGAAGTTTACTGACTCTGTTCTACATGTGTAAAATTGTTCTTTTCTTGTCTAAATTACTTTGTATTTTGGCCATGTGGAAGTTGATACCTCCAGGTGACAACCCTTCGCACACAGGACTTACTTACCGGCCTGGGGACAGAAGAGAAAGATGACATGAAAGACAAAGATTCTAATTCCCAATGTTAGAATGTTGACATTGCATTCCCATATTTCTCTTCCTTGAAACATTGGTTATAATCATGGTTATCTTTATAAATCTAAAATGCTCTATGTTCTGGCCATATGGAGGCTGGTACCTCCAGAAAACTAATGTGATGTACTCAATTAAAAATAAATTTGGTCTCCCTAAAAATCATTTTGGGTTATAATAGAGACATATTGCCTCATGATCCCCAGAGCGTGGCTAGTTAGTCAATGATGGGTAAGACTCCTCAAGGATGGGTGACAGTCACCAAGGGATCACCGAGCTAGTGACTGGTTAGCCAGAGACGGGTAAGATTCCTCATGGGAGGAGCAACCTAAAACAGGCACAATCATCAAGAGGCTGTTTGAAAAGCAAGAAAGTTTCTTGTCTCCGTGATTACATTATATGAAATTCAAACAACAGAGACATGACAAACAGTTGCCCTGGCCATAAGAACTCATTACTTTCACTGGATACTTCAGCTTCATTTTTATTAAATAAAAAAGGGGCAGATGTGGGAAATCGTGTAACACTCTCTTGACATAAGTGCAGCCATCTTGGCTAATGTACCATTACTTCAACTCTGTATAACCTCTTGTACTATTTGTGTACTGTAACCTAGAGGCAATCCGGGAACACCTCCAAGTCCTTAGCCCAAACGTGTAAAACAATGTACAACCGAAACTGTAAACAACTGACTTAGTTACTGAATGTTTCAGTTCCTTGTATTCTAAGTTACCAAAAGAGTATAAATACTTTAATAAAACTGTGCTCTGGGCTACGGCGAAGGACTGCCGTTAGCCCCCGATCCCAAACTGTTTCATGTCTATCTTTTCTCAGTTGTTGGCGCAAGTCTCCTCTGCCCATGTTCATCGGAGATCTCTCTGAACTCCAACAAAAGGAGTTGTTTATTTTCCATGTGTTCAGCTTTTTTCCCTTGTTTTTTGTATTATTGTTTTCTACTTTTATGACTTACACTCTGAAAAGATGTTTTGTAGTATTTCAATACTTTGAATTTTATTAAGGATTTCCTTGTGGCCAAATATCTGGTCAGTTCTGGAGAATGTGGCATGTGCATCTGAAAAGAAAGTATACGTCACTACCGTTGGGTAGAGTGTGTCCTGTATATGTCTATGAGGTCAAGGTGATTCATTGTCTTGTTTAAAACTTCCATGTCTTTACTGAGCTTTTTGTTCTAGATGTTCTTTCCTTTACTGAAAGTGTTATGCTGAAGTCTACTATTATTGTAGAGTTGTCTATTCTGTTTTCAATGCAATTAGACTTTATTTTATATATTTTGGAACTCTGTTTTTGGGAATGTAGATATTTAATGTCGTTAAGACTTCCTGCAGTACTGACCCTTTAATCATTATGTAATGTCTTCCCTTATTGAATGTGTTTGTTTTTTTCTTTAAACTCTGCTTTATCATAGATTAATATTGCAATTCCTACTCTTTTTTAATATTGTTCGCCAATTTTTTATTTTGGTTGGATCTTGAAACTAGGCATAAATATGCACTTCTTCTAGTCAGCTATGAGTCAGAACCAACTCAACAGCACCTAACAATAACTCTTTATTAAATGTTGTTAGCTTGCTATATTTTTCCATCCTTTGAATTGTTGTTTGTGTCTTAAAGTCTAAGACATGTCTTCTGTAGGCAGTATATAGATGAGTCATGTTTTCTATTGGTTCTCTCCTCCCTTTAATTCACTCTTCATTTCTTTATTTGTGAATTTAATCCATTTCCATGCAGCCTGATTATTGATAGATATGAGTTCAGTGCTGTTACGTTGATGAATTTATATATTTTGAACTTTGTAGGGAATTCCTTTGCTCCATTTAATTTTCTGTGCTAGGTCTTTTGTCTCTGTGTTTTGTTTTCATCTTTTCCAATGTTGATGACTTTGAATGTGCAGAAACTTGTTTTGATTTCAATCCTTAGAAGTGATAGTTTCCACTGTATTTACTTTAATATTTAAACCTATTTTTCTATGTTTAAACTAGACTTTAGTTTCTTTATATCTCCATGACTTACTCTACATATGAAAGATCTATGACTGTATTTCCTTTTAAATCTCTTTTTTAATGTTTACATAATGACATCCCTTTCCGTCTATTTTTTGTGTTTTGCCTGATATATTATTGTGAATCCCCTATTTGATATCCAGTTCTTTTGTTATGAATTATTGTCTCAGGTTGTTATCTGGTGTTACTGATTTTCTAACCAAACAATTCCATTTATTATTTCTTGTAATTGTGGTTTGGTTTTGGCATATTCCCTAACCTTCTGTTTATCTTCAAATGATCTTTGACATCATATGTGGAATAATTTTTCTAAATACATAATTCTTGATTGGCAGTTATTTTTTTTCAAGGTTCTGTATATGCTCTCCAATTGACTTCTTGCCTGCATGGTTATACTGAATAGTCTGAGCTTAGTCTTACTGATTTTCCTTTTAGGTTATTTTTCTTGTATCACCAGTCACTTAAAATTGTCTACCTAGGTTTGGAAAGTTTGATTATAATATATCTTGGTGTCTTTCTTTTGAGATCTACCTTGTATGGAGTTCAGTAGGCATTCTGGATAGACATCATCTCATCTTTCGTGATATAAGGGAAATTTGCTATCAACAAGTTTTTAACTACTCTGTCTGTATTTTCTGTTATCTTCTCCTCTTCTTGTACTCCTATAACTGGTAGTTTATTTCTTTTGATAGTCTCCTACATAATTCTTAGTATTTCTTGAGTTTTTAAAATTCTTTTATCTGATTTTTCCCCAAATATGTTGACGTCACATGCTTTCTGTTGTCTCCCTAATTTGACCTTCCTTTGCCTCATTGATTCTCCCTTGGGTTTCTGTTGATTTGTCTAAGTCTGTAATTTTAGTATGGATTTTCTGAATTTCTAATTATTGCCCCTGAACGCTTTCTTACAGCCTGTTGAATTTGTCATTATGCTTGGTGACATTTTGCCTAAGCTCCATCCTGACCTCTTGAAGAATCCTGAATATTATTTTGTTTTGTATTCCACCTCTAATAATTTTAAGAAGCTTTCTTCCTCTGTAGCATTTCTGTATTGTGAGCTTTCTGAAATTGTAGTGATCTATCTCTTTAAGTGCTTTGAAATTGACTGTTGTCTCTGAGCCATCAGTAAGTGGTATTTATTTATTTTGTATTTGCCTACTGTTTTCTAGGATTTCATTTTGTTTTGTTCTGAAAAGTCCAAATAGGCTCGTCATGTATTGTTGTTTTTGTAGCTCTAACATCCTGTTACCAGGTTGTTACAGCTGTTACTAGACATGCAAACCCAAGAGTCTGTTTACTTTTCTCGTATGGTTTCATCTCAGGGTAACCAGGCAATCACCCACCAAATGTGTGGTGCACACTCTCACCTACTGTTCTAGATGGGCAAATATGATCACTGTGGGCACAGTTATCTTGCTGTATCCACTGAATAAGATAGGGTGCTAACAGTTGTCCCTGAGTATCTCTGAGGATTGTGGGCCCTCTTCTGTCTGAATTTATGCAAATAAACAGTTACTGCCATAATTTCCAGCTCAAAAGAGTCAGATTTATTCCCCCTTATCTCCCTGCTTATGCAACTGCTTCCTTTCTGAGTCTCAAAGAATGGCTCAGGATTGGGTTAAGGAGTCCTACTTTCAGCTCACTTAATGGCATCAGAATCCAGAGCTGGGAACAGTGCAGAGAAGAGAGGGAGAAGTGCCAGGAAAAGGGAGAGTTGTTTATCCTGAATGAAATATTTAGACCTGGGCCAGCCAAGCCAAGTGCTGTCGAGTCGGATACAACTCATGGCAACCTGGCATGGTAGGTTATATTCTAATGATCTCTTGCTGTTTTTCACTGATTCTGTGGGCACAAGTGTACTTTCCGGTCAGTTTCTCTTACTGTAGTGGGTGCCCTATAACCAGTATGAGCACAACTGGCCACAGCTGTTTCCCAGCTAGCAGATCTAGTGAATCCTACTCTCCTTTCCCTGTTCTTCTGTACTATTTGTCAACTTTCTCTTTGATGTTCTGGGCTTCTAGAATGTCACATGTAACGGATTCATTTATTCTTTTGAGTCTTTATTACTAGAGGAGTTGGAGCAACCATCTGAGTACTCTGCCATCTTGGCTTTGCCTCCTGCATGTGTCATCCTTGGCTGGCATTTCTTTTTCTTTCAAGGCTTTGCTTATGTCATTTCATTTCCTTCTTGCCTGCTGGATTTCTACAGAGTAATCTGTGCTTAGCCTTATTGACTTTGTAGATTATTTTTCATTTATCTCTAGCCAAGCCAAGTGCCATCAAATTGATCTGACTCATGGCGACCCTTATCTCTAGCCAATTTTAAAATTGTCTCCTTATCTTTAGTTTTGGGTAGCTTGATTATAACATGCATTGTTTTCTTTCTTTTGGGTCTACCTTGTGTGCAGTTCAAAGAGGATCTTTGGTAGATACTTCTTTCTTTTTCTCTTTCTCTTTCAAGGATGTTTCTGTCAACATATTTTTGACAGTTCTCTCTTTAATTTCTATTGTCTCACCCTGTTCTGGTACTCCAGTCTCTCTTAGATTGTTCCTGTTAATGAAGTTCCACATAATTCTTAAGGTTACTTTTTTTTTAAAATTCTTTTATCTGATTTTTCCTCAAATATGTTGATGTCACATGTTGTATCTTCAGTCTCAGTAATTCTACCTTCTGTTGCCTCACTTTTGCTCTTTGGCTTTGTAATGAGTTACCTAATTCTGTAATTTTGTGATTAATCTTCTTAATCTCTACTTCCTGTCTCTGTATGCTTTCTTGTAGTCTGTTAAAATTGTAATATGCTCTGCTACATTTTGTCTTATCTTCTTCCCGGTCTCTTGAAGGATTCTAAATAGTAATATTTTGTATTTTCCTCTTATAATTCCAGTAAGTTCTCTTTATCTGGAAAATGTTTTGATTCTTTGCTTTGGAAGCTTTCTGAAGCCATCATGTTCTGCCTCTTTAAGTGATTTGATGTCAACCATTGTCTCCATCAATTTGTTTTTTTAATATTACTTTTGCCTACTGTGTATAGGGTCACTATGAGTGGGATTTGGCTCAGTGGTGTGATGGGTTTACTGTGTTTTAGCTTCTTCTTTGCTTTGAAATGGCCAGATAGACTGCTTGTACATAGTGGTTGTGTTCTTGATACCTTTGAAGCTCCAATGTCTTGTCACCTAGTTAGAGATCTTACTAGGCACAGATCATAGAAGTTCATTTACCTTTCTTGAATGGATTCAGATCAAGTGTCCATACAGTTTGTCAGCATATATGTGGTGAAGGCTCTCCCCTACAGTCTTAGATGGTGTGATTGATGTAAGTGTAGGTATTTGGCTGCATGTTCTGAGAAAAACAGAGGATTAATAGCCATCCCTGAGTGTCTGTGAGTAAGTTGAATTCCTTGTGCCTGTACTAGGGGAGCTACTTCTTCCCTGAATTTCTGGCTCAGGTGAGTTGACAGATTTTATTCCCCTACTTCCATCTGTTTGTTAATTTGCTGCATCTCTAAGTCTAGGAAACTGGCTCAGAGTATGCATGGATAGTCTTCATTACAGCTCAGGAAATAGATTCAGACTCCAGAGCCCTGCACACTGCAGAGAAGGAAGGGGGAAGTACTGGGGAAAAGGAGAGAAGTTTATCTTGAAGGAGAGTTTTATATCCCCACTTTTGATGATCGAGTGCCACTATTCACTGGTTCTGGAGGTGTGAGTGGACACTCTGCTGCTAGTCAGTCTCCCCCCCTGAGAATGACATCCTCTTAATGCTCCATTTTACATACTTGCTACGGCCAAGTAGCAAGTATGTTAGGTCAGGACCAGCCAGCCCTAGGTGCTTCTGGACCTTCCCTTCCCTGTTACTCGGTCGCCATGGGTCGGATATGACTTGACGGCACTTGACTTTGGCTTCACTTTGATGTTCAGCACTTCTACAACATTATATATAGTCAATTCATTTGTTCTTTTGGGTCTTTGTTGTTAAATGGATCACAGGAAGCCTCTGGCTAATCCACCATCTTGACTTTGCCCCCTCCCAACTTCTCTTTTTAGTCTATGGGTTATTTAGAAGAATATTATGTAATTCTTAATGTCTAGAAAATTCCCAGCTATGTTTCTGTTATTGAGTTCTTTCTTAATTCCATACGATTTAACACATTGCATTACTTCTGTTCGTTGAAATTTGTTACAACTTGTTTTAAGCAAGAAAATGTGAGGTACTTAAGTTAATAGTCTATATGCACTTGTTTTAGTCAGCTAGGGCTGCTCTAACAGAAATACCACAGAGTGGATGGCTTTAACAAAGAAAGATTTATTCTTACACAGTCCGGTAGGTTGCAAGTCCATATTTAGGGTGTCCGCTCCAGGGAAAGACTTTCCCCTTGACGGCTCTGGAGGAAAGTCCGGTATTGCATCAGTCATTGTCCAGGGAGTGTCCTAACGCAAGAACCTCTGGTCTGAATGACGCGCTTTGCTCCCGGTGCTGCTTGCTTGATGGTAGTGAGGTTCTCAAATTGTCCTTGGTTCTTTTTCCTTTTATTCCTTGCAAGCTAAAAGCATTAAGGGTGGGGCAAGCCATACTCCAGGGAAACTTCCCCCATAACAGGAATTCACAGCCCCACCCTAATCCTTTAACATACAGGTTAGCAAAACCACACAATGGAGGACATTTCCAAGATACTGGGAACCATATCCCAGCCACATGGCTGCACACATTTTTGGGGGGACACAATTCAAACCATGACAGTACTTAAGAGGAATGTGTATTCTGCTTCTGTTAAATGGATTACCTGATAAATGTTAAGTAGATCAAGTTTATTCACAGTGCTTTTCAGGTGAACTATATTCTTACCTAAACATCTGACTAACTTTGGAAAGTATGACCACTATTTTTTCTGTATTGTTCTTTCTTCTCCTGTGGTGCTCTATTTATTCAAGGTCTGATAATGAAGTCCACAAACTTAATTGTTCTACATGCTACATAACTTATTTTTGAATATCATTATGGTCAGCTTTATAGTACTCCTCTTGGGAAACTATGCATACTCATCAGCAGCTAGTCCATCCTTCCAAGCAATTTTGGAACTGTTTCTGGAATAGCCACTGCACATGGTAGTGTGGTGTGAAGTTTGTGAACTTGATTGTATAGTTCTCTGTGAGGGAGTTTTTAGCCAGCAAACAACTGTATGGGAAGACCCTAACTACTCACCTGATCTTGGCCTCAGTGACTTTATTCTTTACCCAAAGATAAAGGAAATATGGAAAGGAAGACATTTGGATGACATTCAGGACACCAAAGGTAATACAATGAGAACTCTGATGGACATTTGAGAAAGATTTCCAAAATTGCTTTGAAGGGTGGAGTAGGTGCTGGCAAGGGTGCATAGCTTTCCAAGAGCAATACTTTGAAGGTGACAGTAGTGATATCCAGCAAGGAGGCATGTAGCACTTTTTCTAAGATGAGTTTGCAAACCTAATGTTAGTTCTTGTATGTTCCATGTTTCAAGGACATTTCTGTTGACCTATCTTCAGTTAACTTTATCCTCAGTAATATTAAAACTACTTATGATTCCATCAAACATATTCTTCATTTTTTGGCTTGGCTTGGCATTTAAAAAAAAAATTCTTTAGCATATTCTTTGTGATTTTGCTCATTGTTTTTACTGATCTACTTATACCAACTGAATTACTTTTTTCTGCTTTCCATTAGAGCCTTTAATATATTAATTACATCTCTTACATTCTGTGTTCGATAATTGCAACATTTGTATTATTTTGGATTTCATTCTAATGATACTTTGTCTGATCAAACTATTTTTTTCAATGCTTTTTTGATAAAAGGCAATAAAAATGAAAAAAACAAGGATATAAACAAACCAATAAAAATGGAAAAATATAAATAATTCACAACAATGAAAATACAATTGGTTCTAAAACTTAATTGTTAGTTTTCATTTATAACTAGAGAAATGCAAATTGAAATGACTGTAAATACCATTTCTTGCACATTAGTCAGATAATTTTTGTTTTTTTTTTAATGTGACAATATGTCTTGTTGACAGGGCACTGAGGAAATAAGCATTCTAACATAGGAATATTGGAGATACTAATTGGACAACCCTTCTGGGGACAAATTTTACAATACTTAAAATAAACGTAGTGTACACTGTAATTGCCCCCAGTTCACAGTTCTAGATATCTATTCTGATGTTATGTCTACAAAAATATGAATTATATGTATATTTTCCTTGCAACATTTTTTGCAATTACAAAACATTTTAACCAAGTTAAATAGTGATATGTAAGACAATGATTGAAGTCACAATGGCATAAAAACATGATGGAGTACTATTCAGGTGTAAAAAGGAAGGAAGATCTCTATGAACCATGTATCAGTTGAGTTTCAGGACATGTTTATAAGTGGAAGAAGTGAAGCACAGAAGTTTGTCTGTACAATTCCTCCTCGTTCAGTAAAGAAAGAAGTATAGTAAGAAAATGAGCAGGCGTTTTCTCATTTTACACTAGAAATAGAAGGATAACTCCAAATCTAAGAGAACTGGTTACCTTCAAGGCAGAGTGTGAAAACACAGTGCAAAGAAGGGAAAGGAAGAATGGGACTGGAGTATCATTATTGGAGAAAAAAATGCAAAGGACAGAAAAAGACTAAAATCAATGCTGTGCTTTAGGACTCAAATTAGAAGTATCAGTCTGATGGAGAAGCAACAGAGAAAAAGATATTTGTATTGGTTACTGTATAAACATATATTCTCTAGGTTTGTGTTCTGAGAAAACATAGAAGTAAGGACACTCCAGTAACTATTACCTGCTGAACATTTTTTCTAATAGAAAGGAAGCAAGACTCCTTGAAAAAGTGGTTGAATCCAGTTCTGGAGCAGAAGAAATATAAAATAAACCTGGAGCTTCTTATAGTTCCAGAAAGTAAGGAAGTGCCCCCAAAAGGAAGGATAATAGTATTAAGATTGTAGGGTTACTCTCAAGGAACTCCTACAGAGCAGAGCTGAAACAATTTTTTTTTCAGCAAAATAAATAACCATAGAATAAAATAAATTTTCTGTGGCCATATTAATATAATCAAATAAATAATTGATGGAGATAAGATAATTCCTTTTCAAGTAGATTTCCTATTAATTAATAAAGAAGCATAGAAATAAATTCTTAACATTAGGCAAATAACAAGACAGGTGATATTCTTTGATGTGTGTTAAAATCACTGGATGTACACTTGAGAAAAAATAGAATTTCTTTAATCTCAAAATATCTTCCCCCAACTACTCATTATTATTATTTTTTTAGCCACCTTCAAGATGGCCCTGAAACATGGTGACCACATGTGCCATAGAATGAAACACCACCCAGTCCAACAGCATCCCTGTGATCAGTTGCTGATGGTACCTTAATGATCCACACAGTTTCAATCAGCTAGTTTTTGGTAGATAGCCAGAGCTTTCTTTCACCGATTGACTAGAAAGTGAGAATTAGTGTTATCTCTATTAGTGTACAAGTGCAGGGAGACCCTACCTGAATGAAATGATCACAGTTAATATCACCAGGAGTAACATATTTTAGTATGTTTAATCCTTTGGTCTGATGCACTGGAAGAACACATTGTCATTTCTGTGGTATTCTTGACAAAAATGCATAACTTCAACCTAATCATAAGAAAATGTCAGATAAAGCCAAAAAATACGGTAACTGACCAATATTCTTTAACTGTCATTATCATGAAGTGTAAGAAAATGTTAAACATTAGAGGTGACAGGTAAGGAATAATATTTAAATTTGCTATAATATCCTCAAACACAAAACTGACATAGGTGAAAAAAAATGGTAAATAAACGGTGTAGTTTTCATTAATATTTTATCGATGATAATTTTCTGACTTTGATACTTCCACTAGTTAGATGAAGCTGAATGAAGTGTACAAAAGCACTCATTTTCTATATTTTTGCTATACCTATACATTTATACACACATACACACATACATACACACATATATAAGAAGGCTGCTAATTAAGTTCACAAACTCATCCTAGAAAAAGTGTTACATACCTCATTACTGAACATCACTACTGTCACCTTCGAAATATTCCCCTTGGTAAGCTATGGACTGATACTTGTACCTGATTCACCCTTTAATGCAATTTTGGAACTCTTTCTGGAATGGCCATCAGAGCTATTGTCATGTTATCCTTGATGTCCTGAACATCATCCAGGTGTCTTCCTTTCAATATTTCCTTTATCTTCAGGTAGGGAAAGAAGTCACTGGGGGCCAGAGCAGGTGAGTAGATGAGATGTTCCAATACAGCTATTTGTTTATTGGCTAAAAATTCCCTCACAGACAATTATGCAACTAAGTTCACAAACTTGCCACCATGCCACTGTGAGCAATGGCCATTCTAGAAAGAGTTCCAAAATTGCTTTCAAAGGTGGACTAGTCAGTGGTGTCAGTCCATAGCTTCCCAAGGGGAGCACTTCAAAAGTAACTGTAGTGATATTCAGCAACGAGGTCTGTAGCACTTAGAACAATTAAGTTTGCAGATTTAATTGTGGGACCACATATATATACATACTCATATTTTTGGTTCTTAGTCACATCTATTGACTTGTCACCCTCTGTCACTTGTTCTCTTTTACTTTCAAAGAACATTTCTCCTTCTGACTTTTTATTTGTGGTGCTCTGTTTTAAGTACAAGATAATTACTTACCCAAATCTAAAACCACAAAATGTATGAAGCAAAATCGGAAAGTTCTAAGTTGCCAGAGTGCCTACTAGAAGCAAGATTGTCGTTTGAAGCATTTCGTTATTATGTTTGTATATCTTTCTAGAATATATGAAACACATCTTCAAAGTCTTTTGTTGTGAACTCAGAATATGTGATTAGCTTGCTTTGGTAATATCTTAATAAGTAGAAAATAACTATGATTATTCTTCTTAAATATATAAATCTGTGATTTCTGGTCACAAGAAATAGATGATTTCTAGCCCTAACACTGTCAGTGGAAAGAAATTCTTCTGAAAATAGATTTCTAGCAGAAAAGATATTCCCCACTGTAAGCACAGAGATGCAAATGTTGTCTTCCATAAACTGATCAAGACTTTTTCTTTTGTGCCATAAAAGCCAAGATTTAGTTTAGTACCATCTGATTCCTTTTGGACATTTCTCCTGGAGTAGGAAATACAAGAATAAGTTTCTGGTTCTGCAATTTATTTATCCTGTCACCTTAGATAAGTTGTTCAGTTGCTTCAATTCTCAGTTTACTATCTGCCAAGAGAGAAAGTAAACTCTAGCCTGTCCTTTGACTCTAAAATAAAGTAATTCTACAACGACTGATTCACAGTATAATTGCAAATAATGGGGAAGATAGGTGGGGGAAGTACTTTTCAGAAGGCTCATTTATCAGTCTCTAAGATAATGTTTCTGGTTATTCCTATGCTTATTACAGTTTTGTAGTTTCCTGTGTTTATCACAGCTTCCTAGTTTTGCTGATTCAGACTGTTTACATTCATTTGAGGCTCTGAGATTTCCTGCCTGTATGAACTTAAGCAAGGTGCTTAACCTCATAGATCCTTAGTAGTGGCTTTGTGAAGCTCAATTAAGTCAAGGTTGTCAAACACTTAGAGCACACACTATCAGTTATTTAATGAGTGCCAAGTCAAAACCAAACTTGAGTTGATTCTGACTTATAGTGGCCTTATAGGACAGAGTAAAAGTGCCCCTTAGATTTTCCAAGAAGTGCCTGGTAGAATTGAAATGCCAGCCTTTTCATTAGCAGCCCTAGCACTTATCAGCTGCATTGTTAAATGTGATACATTAATTAATTCTGAATTTGGTGTAGCTTCAGTGTTCTAGTGGAATACTGGTTAAGAGTTTACCGCTAA
The DNA here is from genome assembly GCA_028571685.1 of Heterohyrax brucei. NCBI lineage: Eukaryota > Metazoa > Chordata > Mammalia > Hyracoidea > Procaviidae > Heterohyrax > Heterohyrax brucei. The sequence goes on from CM053152.1 coordinate 49,212,912, forward strand.
CCAAAAATGTTAGCAGTTCAAATCCACCAGCCACGCCTTTGTAAACCTATGGGGCAAGTCTCTGTCCTATAGCGGTGTTATGAGTCAGAATCCACTGGCAGAGATGAATATTTTGTGGCTGTTGTGGCTGTTCAGGGTACTTTTTTTTTTCTCTTTCAGAAAAGGAAACAATAGAGAAATCACAAAGTACCTTTAGTCAGTCTACTTAAGGGTATGTGGAGAAAATGAGTCAAGTTTCTAGAAAAATCAGAGAAACACTAGAAGAATTATTTCCCCCATGAGTTCTGTGAGAACTTCCCCAAAGAACACATTCCATCTCAAGATGAAGAAGTAGTACAAATCATGATTTAGTTTCACATATATTCACGTTTCTACAAATGTCTGTTTGTGTGTATATGTGTGTGTGCATACGTGTTTTTTTTCCAGCACCCTCATATTCGGGTCACAAGCCAGTCAATGGCCATTTGGAAACTGATGGCTCTTTCTTCCCCTTCATTTTCCATTGCTGTTGTTACTGGCATGGTGATAATTTATTTTCATCTGATTTTTGGAGTGTGTTGAGGCCAGCGTGTCCTGGAGAGCTGGGTTGAGCGCAGCACAAGAGCTGCTTCTGGAGTGAGATAAACAAACAACACACATAAAGACTTCTCGATTCAGCAGCTCCCTGAAGTGCATGATTCATACGTGAGTCATTCTCGTGAATTGGCTAAAACTCCCATTTACAAAGTCAGAAATGAAAATAAAGTTGTTTTTAATCTGGGTGACAGAAGAGTGGGATGAAAGATCTAGCTCAAGAGAATCCTTCTGGAAATGGATTTTTAGCAGAAAAGAATTTCATCCCTGTAAGCATAGAGATGCAAATTTTGCCTTCCATAAACTAATCAAGACTTTTTCTTTTTTGGCAGGAAAACAAAGGGAAACCAGTTTAATCTTGAGTAAACCTGGCTTTTTTCCTTAGTTATTGGGTCTCACAGGAAAAGCAGATTGCAATGTTTAACTCTCTAATATATGCAATAAAAGATTTCAGCGATACTGTCAAGCTGACTACTTAAGCCATTCTATTCCTTTCATATTATACACATTGCTATGCACTGTCGCTTGAGATTACTTTGTGCAAGAAAGCTTTGTTAGGACAGGGTAATTTGATGAATGTCAACGCCAAATGTATATAGAGAGATATAGATATAAGGGATGGGGCCAATCTAATTTCTATTTGACTCCCACACAAATCACATTTGCAACACATTTCAATGAATCACCGTTAGATGCCAGGCTGGCAGATATGACACATTCTGGACATGGTTAGGAAGATAGATTTGGGATGTTTCAAACATAGCTCTGTGAAGGGCATTGTTTGAAAAAAAAAAATCAGAGAGTACAATACTGTATTATCTCTTCCATATATTTTGGCTCAAAGCAGCACTACACTTAACAGTTCCAAGCAAACATTACTGACTTCTTAAAGACACTTTACAGAGCTATGCCATCCCCCATAATGTCTTTCTTTTATTTCTAGGAGAAAGGTAAGATAACTTTGTAGAGAGATGGCTACTGCTGGGTGGAGTTATTCATTCATGGTCACACTGGGGAGCAAACAGAACTTTCATCCTCAGCTGTGCCATGTGAAAAAGTTCTCTTCAAACATGTACTTTCTACTGTGCAGCCTGCCTTGCATACATGGGAGGCAGAAAGGGCTTGCAGGTGGCAAGACTATTGCGCTCTGGAGGTTGGCCGTGTCATTTGTCTAGGTCTCTAGTTTTGGTTTCCCTCTCTGAATAAATGAGGCCATCTCTAATTTTGAGAGCTACTCTTCTGGAATAGATTAGGGTTGATGGAGCAGGGTCATTAGGATCCTGAGACAGAACATGAAGAATTCTCAGTTTAAGATTATATATTGCTACCAATTCTTACTTACATAGGAATGCTTGATGTATCTGAGAATCTAAGATAGTAAAGGTAAAGGAGGGAAGAATATGTTGACATTCAAAAGGAAGGAGATGTAAGTAATTAAACTGAGACTTCCGAGAGAATGTGCATGTAATTTAATTTGGTACAGAAATTATAAGCATTGTCTTTGGCATAAATGTACAGTGAAAATGTAAACTTTGTATAGATCATAGATTAACATATGCTAGGTAGGAATATATAAAAGAATCAATCAAAACACATATAAATACATATACACAAAAATCACCAAAAAAATCTGTTCTGTTGAGAAAAGCTAAAGGAAATAGGCCAAATGTCTGGAAGCATATAGAGTGATATTATATAAAAAGTAGAATTATCTGTTCACAATGGTATAAAAGAATAACCTGAATGGGAGATCAGACAGGTTTACATAATTCATTTACTCGATCGTTTCATAAACTTGTATACGTTATGTGCTGTGTGCCAGTCCCTCTGTTCTGTATTATGTACCCTCCAATGAACAGTGGGAATGGTGCTTAGTCAAAACCACCCTCAGATGAGTCAATCCCTGAAGTACATGGTAAATAACAATTTTATATCTTGGGAAAATAGATTGATCTCAAGCTTTTACTTCGTGTGATCTTTTTGGCTCTCTTTTTTAAATATTACTTTTATAAATGCATAAATGAACATCTGTTTGCATAATCTCGTGGGACAATAAAGACATCATCCGACTCTACGGCACTTGGCTGGCTCAGTTCAAATCAATACACAGCTTTGCTACAGATAGAAAAACTGTATATTCACTGGATGTGGGTCAGATTCTGTAAAGATACACCACAGTATATCACAAAATAAACACAGTCATCACTAACAGGCACTGAACTCAGAGAGCCAGCTTTCCACACAGTATATATCAGGAGAGTGCTGATTGTACTGGGGGTTTAGGTGACTTCGAATCTTGAGCATATCATACCTTCCATGAGTTTCTCTGAGTCCACACTAGCATTGTAGTCTCTTTCTACTGGATGGGTTTATGCCTTTCTTAATCCAATGATTCTCAAATATTTTGGTGGTGAAATCATTTCTTTGTCCTCTGTTAGCTCACTTAAAGTATTTAAAATGTGTTTTGTCATAGAGGGTGTATTTACACAGAGATCGAGTACACTTTAAAAGGACTGCTTTGGTGCAAAAAGGGGAGAGAGATATAGTGGAAAGATTTATAAAATCTAGAAAGAAGGGACTGTGCAAGAAGCTGCAGGAACAGGGAACATTTTGGAAGTACTCAGGATCCAGATGTGCTGTTTACCTGCCAATCACCTGCCTTAACTGAAGTGAATGTCAGTGATTTTCTTCCCATGAATTCTGTTAAGGCAGTCTCTTTAAGGGCAACCAGAACGGTGCTGGGCCCTTTGGGCTTTCCTTGTCAAGCCAGCCAAGTGCTGTCGAGTGGTCTTCCCTTAGGAATGCACAATATGTCCAAAGACCCTAATTATTGTTCATTCATATGTATGTATATATATGTATATACATTTTTTTTTTTTTCCTCATGAGGACAATGTTAGGTCTTGCTAATTCTGTGACTAGCTTCTGTGTGTGCAGAGAAAAGAAGGTAGAACAATGATCTGGGGAAGCATGGGTAAAGGAAAATAGAGAAAATCCTTCAATAATACCCGGATTTGGCCAACAGTTCCCTGAACTGAAATACTTATTAAACATGTTCTCATTACAAAACATCTGATGCTGATGGAGGCACCAGGTTATAACATACAGACGATATAATATGCCTAAGTGGAAATATCTGGACTAGAAATCAATGGTGAGATTTCATCTTGCTTACAGATCCCACTCGATGGCACTTGGCTGGCTACTTTGTACACGTCATTGGAAAAGCTGATCACTAGGAAAGGACGTAACGTTTAGTTCAACAGGGTGAGAATAAAAAAGAATGAGAAAATGCCTCAGTGAGATAGATTGACAGAAGAGACTAAATAATGGGCCCACAAATACAAAATATGGGGATGCAGGATTGAGCAATGCTTTGTTTCATAATACAAAAGGTCACTATCACTAGGAATTGATTCAGTGGCAACTAACAGCACCAATTACTATTATCTAACCTCCCTGGGGGGTGACTGTGGTGGCACAGTGGTTAAGTGCTATTGCTGCTAAGCAAAAGGTCAACAGGTCAAATCCAGATGCTGCTTGGAAACTCTACAGGGCAGTTCTACTCTAACCTATAGGGTCGCTGTGAATTGGAATTGACTCAGTGGCAGTGGAATCTCTTTGGGATTGTCAGGAATAAAAGGCGATATTAATAATAATAAAAATGAAATCAGGGTGATTATGGAGATTAAATAAAAAGAACATTTCTAAAATTTGTACACAGTACTTGGCACTTAGTAGACGCTCAGAGGTATAATTTATTCCTTGATGTTCACAGGGGACTGGTTCCAGGGCTCCCCTGGATACCAAAACTCAAGAGTGCTCAAATTCCTTATATGAAATGGCATAATATTTGCATATAACCTATACATATCCTCCCTTATACTTTCAATCATCTCTAGATTACTTATAATGCCTAATACAATGTAAATGCTGTGTAAATAGTTTTTGTGCTGTATTGATTAGAGAATAATGAAAAGAAAAAGTCTGTTTTTCTTTTTTCTTTAATGTTTGTGATCAACCCTTGGTTGAGTTTTTGGATACAGATCCTGTAAATACAGACTGCTGACTCTACTGGTTCCTTTCTCTTCTGTGTCCTCACTACCCCCCACCAGTCTGAAGGTGCGGTACCAAGTAAATGGCTTTCTGGCTTGTTCCTGCACACTTCAGTTTACACACACAGCCTTGCACAGAGCTGGATGGGGGCTTAAAGGCAGACACCAGGGTGGGGGAGAAAGTGACAGAAAGAGAAATTTGTTCTTGCAGCACTCAAACTGCATGTACCAGAGGACTCAGTGATGGAGGCAAAATAAAGCACTCAAAGATCATGGGAGATAGTTTAAGTCATAATTGATCTACAAAATGTAGTTTCATTCTTGTTTTTATTGAGACCCTAAAGTTCAGATCTCATTACCTTGTCTTTCTCTTCAATTTCATAACTAAGAGAAAGCAGCAGTTGTTGCTGTGTTCTGCAAGCAGCAGCTTTTGGGGTTTTTGTTTATCTGTTTTCTCTCCATTCTCTGAAGCTTTTCTGAGTTGTGATTTAATTCTTCTGTGAATCAAAAATATGGAGAAGACGGGAAAGGAGACTGTTGGGAGGATGAGACATGTATGGAGCAGAGAGGAATAGCGTGCTGTCACCGGGCAGGGAAAGCAGAGGACGCTGCCTATAGGTGGGCATGTAAATTTATATGGGAATGTACATTTTCACTCAGTCATAAGGAAAAAAAAAAGGAAAATAATATTACACTTCAGTATAACTTAAGGTTTGTGGATGGGAAGTCAGAGAGACCCTAGATCAACAGGTAAGGAGGGGAAGCTTTTTTCAATAACTTCTAGGATGATCTTATGTGATAGTGAAGATTGTGCACCAACTTGGCTAGACCATGATTCTCAGGGTTTTTGCAGTCATGTGATGTTGCAATCCTTTCCCTGTTGAGATTTGCTATGCAATCACCTCCATAGTCAGATAGGCTATGTGTAGCCAATTGGTTAAAAGGAGTTTCTTTGAGTGTGTGGCCTGCATCATATATAGGCAGATGTTCTGGCAGGGCTTGGGTGCTTTTGCTCATTCTGGATGTTGGAACTTGAGCTAGCAGCTCATCTGCTATCTTGCCTGGTTATCTTGGGATTCATCGATCCTCACAGCCTGTGACAAGAGTCCTGTTCTCCAACCTGCCAGTTGTGGGTTCACCAAATCCTGCAGGTATGTGAATCAGGTAAAACCTCTTTCCTGATCCACAAACTGAGGACATTACAGCCTCTACAGTTGTGTGAGACATTACTTTTATAGAAATCTCACTCTCTCTCCATATATAATTTATGCACTTTCTTGAAACCTGATGACGTAGTAGTTAAGTGCTACAGGTGGTAACAAAAAGGTCAGAACTTCAAATCCACCAGACACTCCTTAGAAGCTCTATAGGGTAGTTCTACTCTGTTTTATAGGGTTGCTATGAGTCGGAATCAACTGACTTACAATGGGTTTTGTTTTTGTTTTTGATATACACTTACTGTTTGTGCTTTTCTAGTGAACCCAGTTGAAGACATCCTACTTCCTATAGCTCAAGATTCAACCTCATCCTGTGCATCAGTCTCAGAATCTACCTTTCTATCCCCCATCACACTATCATGTGAATACAGTAAAAAGGTGCAAAGGACTCCTGGGTTGCAGATGTAACTGCTATTCACACTATGTAGGAAATAGTAGTGACTGGTATTAATTCCCAAGACCTTCAGGAACATGTTTTATGACAAAAATCCTTAAAAATCTAAATATTATTTATTTTTTATTGCAACTGAATGAAAATGTACATTCCCATACAAATTTGGATGCTCACCTATATGCAGCTCCCACTGCTCTCCCTGCCCAGTGACAGCACATCACTTCTCTCTGCTCCATACACGTCCCATACTCTGAATAGTCTTCTGTCCCCTCCTGTCCACCCACTCCCCTTCCTCTAGCAAGAGGTCAGCAGGATAACATCCTATAGATGCACAGAACCATAAAATTCCCACAAGATACAGTCACTCTGCTTTGCCAAGTCTAATCCATTGCTGTCTGAAAAGTTGACCTTTATTATGATTTATGGACAGGGGCAGCATCAGGGCTGGGGGCCATGCTCCCAGAGGAACCCCAAAGTCCCCAGGCCATCAATTGTGGTCTTTTATTGGAGATCTTAGGGTACACTCCTATTTATTCTCTTGTTGCCAGTGAGACTCAACTTTGTGAGCTCCATCGTGGCTATCACTGTTGGTGGCCAGGCAAAATACAGTACTTGTGGTCAAAAGTCGATGCAGAAACCCAGTTAAGTGGGTCTCTCTGTCTTCTGAGTTCTCTTTTCCCCATGTTATTCTTGTCTTCGGTAGTCACCCTTTCCTGTTGAGTAGGGACCATTTACTGTACCCTCAGATGGCAGCTTGGCAGCTTTTAAGACCCCAGATTCCACTCACCGATGTGGGGTGCAGAGAGTCCTCATTAGCAAAGTTCTAGCTGTGCCAATTGGCCTTGATTTCACCTGAGAGCATGGTCCCCAGCTCACCACTGAAGCCACTCTGTCCTTGTAATATCGAGTTAAGATGGGAGGAGTTCTCAAATTGTATTGAAGTCCAGTTATTATTGATGCTCTTTAATGTGTGCTGTCACCAATTTCACCCAACCAAATTTCTATTAACTATCTAATCTAAACCTTCCCCCGTCACCCTCCCTCCTTCCTCTCACTTGCAGCCTTCAAAGAGTCTTTTCTTCTATGTATGAGTCTGTTTTTAATTTCTTATTGTAGGGGTCTCATACAATATTTGTCCTCTCGCTGACTGCTTTTACTCAGCATAATGAAACCTGGTTAAGAGATGTTTCCCGCTATCATCGTTGTTCTTTATATCATTGCACAGTGCTCCATTGAGTATACATACCATAGTTTACCTATCTATTTCCCTGTTGTTGGGCATCTGGGTTGATTCCATATTTTTGCTGTTGTGGACTGTGCTGTGGTGAAATTTGTGTGCATGTATCAGTCGGTGTGAATGGCCTTGATTCTGTAGGATATATCCCAAGCAGTGGAATTACTGGGTCAAACGGTATATATATATCCATTTTTTCAAGGGAGAGCCGGATTGCTTTCCAAAGAGGTTGCACCATTTGCAATCCCACCAACAGTGTAGGAGAGTTCCAATCTCCCCACAACCTTTCCAGCATTTGTTGTTTTGTGTTTTTTTGAATCATGGTCGTGTTGTTTTGATTTGAATTTCTTTAATAAGTAATGATCGTGAGCATGTCCACATGTGTTGTTTGACTGCATGGATCTCCTTTTAGAGAAGTGTCTCTCCATTTCTTTGCCCATCACTTAATTGGATGATTTATCTTTGTCTTATTGATATTTTGTAGTATCTTATAGATTATGGAGACCAGGTGTTGGTCTGTCATAGAGTTGCCAAATATTTATTCCCATTCTGTAGGAGGCTTTTTAATTCTATTAATGAAGTCTTTGGATGAGCAGAAGTGATTGATTCTTAGTAGTTACCATTTATCTCTTTTTTCTTCTGATGATTGTGGCTTGTTTGACAGATTTTGAAGTCTGTCTTCGTTGTGTATTAAACCTACTATTGTTGTTCCTACTTTTTCTAGGATGATTTTTATCATTTTAGATTTGATATCTAGGTCTTTTATCCAGTTGGAGTTGGTTTTTGTATAATGTGTAAGATATGGGTCTTGTTTTAATTTAGTGCAGATGGATATCCACTTTTGCCAGCACCAGTTGTTGAAGAGACTGTTTTTATCCCAGTTTAATGTCTTAGGGCCTTTGTGGAATATCAGCTGTTCATAGCCAGATGATGTCATTTCTCGGATCTCAATTCTGTTCCATTGATCTATCTGTTTGTTTTTGTACCAGTGCCAGGCTGTTTTCAGTACTGTGGCACTGTAATAGATTCTAAGATCGGGTAATGAGAGGCCTCCCAGTGTGTTCTTCTTTAGTAATTCTTTACTTATCTGGGTCTTCTTCCCTTTCAAGACAAAGTTGGTAATTTCTGCCTCCATCTCACGGAAAAATGTCAGCGGAACTTGCTCTGGGATTGCATTATGTAAGTAGATTTCTTGGGTAAAATAGACATTTTCACAATGTTAAGTCTTCCTATCCATCAGCAGGGTAGGTTTCTCCACTTATCTAAGTCTCTCTTAGTTTCTTGTAGAAAGGGTTTGTAGTTCTCTTTGCAAAGGTCTGTTATTTCTCTGATTAAATTTATAGCTAGGTACTTTATCTTCTTAGTGGCTATAGTAAATGGTATTGACTTGGTGATTTCTTCCTTAACAGTCTCATTGGTATAAAGAAATTGTACTGATTTACTTATGTTTATTTTGTATCCTGAGACTTTGTCGAACTCTTCTATCAGTTTGAGTAATTTCCTTGTGGATTCTTTGGGATTCTCTGCATATACAATCATATCATCTGCAAATAGGGAGATTTTAACTTCCTCTTTGCCGATGCAGATGCCCTTTATTCCTTGGTCTTGTCTAATTGCTCTGGCTAGAACTTCTAGTACAATGTTGAATAGGAGAAGTGAGAGTGGGCATCCTTGTCTAATTCCTGTTCTCAAGGGAAACTGTTTCAGTCTCTTTCCATTCAGGACGACATAGGCAGTTGGCTTTGTATAAGTGGCCCTTGTTGCATTGAGGAACTGGCCATCTATTCCTACATTGTTGAGTTTTTAGCATGAATGGATGTTGGACTTTATCAAATGCCTTTTCTGCATCAATAGACAAGATCTGGTGATTCTTGTCTTTTGTGATATTAATATGGTTGATCACATTAATTGTTTTTCTGATGTTGAACCAGCCTTGCATCCCTGGTATGAATCCAACTTGGTCAGGATGGATTATTTTTTGGATATGTCGTTGTTTTCTATTGGCAAGAATTTTGTTGAAAATTTTTGCATCTAGATTCATGAGTGATTCTGGTCCGTCGTTCTCCTTATTTGTTGGATCTTTTCCTAACTTTGGTATCAGGGTTATGCTGGCTTCATAGAATGAACTTGGGAGTATTCCACCCCTGTCTATACCATGAAATAGTCTTAGCAGTATTGGAGATAACTCTTTTCTAAAAGCCTGATAGAATTCGGTGGTGAAGCCATCTGGGCCCCAGCTGTTTTGGGTAGGCATTTTTTTAATGACATTTTTTCAATCTCATCCTTTGTGATGGGTTTATTAAATTTTTCTGCTTCAACTTGTGATGATTTTGCTGGTGATATGAATCAAGGTATTTGTCCATTTCCTCTAGGTATTCAAATTTGTTAGAATACATTCTTTTATAGTATTCAGCTATGATATTTTTTTATTTTTGTTGAATCTGTGGTGACAACTCCCCCCTCTTTTCTTATTTGGATTATTTTTTTCCTTTCCTGTTTTTCTTTAGTGAGTTTAGCCAATGGTTTGTCAATTTTCTTGATCTTTTCAAAAACCAGCTTTTGGTCTTTTCAATTTTTTCAATTGTTGTTTTATTCTCTAATTCATTTAGTTCTGCTCTAATCTTTATGATTTATTTTCTTCTGGTGCCTGAGGGTTTCCTCTACTGTTCTCACTACTTGTTCGAGCTGCAGGGTTAGTTCTTTGATCTGGTTTCTTTCTTCCTTCCTGATGTGTGCCTTTATGGAGATAAACTGACCTCTGAGCACTGTTTTGGCTGTATCCCATAGGTTCTGATAGGAAGTGTTTTCATTCTCTTTGGAATCCATATTTCTTTATTTCATCCTCGATTTCTTCTATAATCCATCATTTTTTGAGCAAAGTGTTCAGTTTCCATGAGTTCCGCTTACTATCTCTGTTTTTTCTGCTATTGATTTCTACTTTTATGGCTTTATGATCTGAGAAGATGCTTTCTATTAATTCAATGGTATGAATTTTGTTGCCAAGTGCCGTCGAGTCAGATCCGAGAATTGCTTTATGTCCTAACACACGGTTTATTCTGGAAAATGTTCCACAGACACCAGAAACGAAGGTGTAGTTGTCCGCTGATGTATAGAAAGTTCTGTATATGTCAATGAAGTCTAGTTGGTTAATTGTGGCTATAAGGTCTTCTGTGTCTTTACTGGGCTTTTTTCTAGATGATCTGTCCAGTATTGAGAGCGGAGTGTGGAAGTGTCTTACTATTATTGTGGAGTTATCTGTCTCCTTTTTGAGTGTAGTCAGTGTTTCTTTGATGCATTTAGGTGCTCTAACATTAGGTGCATAAATATTTAATATTGTTAAGTTCTGCTTGTGTATTGAAACTTTCAGCAATAAATAGTGTACATTCTTATCCATGATGGTGGATTTTACATTAAAATCTATTTTATCTGAAATTAGAATTGCCACAGCTGTTCTTCTTTGTGTATTGTTAGCTTGATAGACATTCTTCCATTCTATAATTTTCAGTTTGTTCCTGTCTTTAAGTCTAAGGTGAGTTTCTTGTAGGCAACATATAGATGGGTCATGTCTTTTGATCCAAGATGTCACTTGACATCTTTTTACTGGAGCATTCAGTCCATTCACATTCAATGTAATTATTGATAGATATGTGTTCAGTGCTGCCATTGTGATATGTTTATTTTTCTGTTGATGTTTTCTCTATTGTTCTTATTAATCTGTTCTGTGACCTTCTTCATTGTGAATTGATCTTTCACTTTTTTCACGTTTGGTTTTGTAGTTGTTGAGATGCCTGTATTACATTTTTTGATACGGTATGTTGCTTCTTTATTGTGCTTTACAGCTGCCCCTATAATTCCACTTAATAAACTATATGTAAACCCAATTTTGGTTGCTACCAGTCTTGTCAACTTCCTCTCCATCTGGAAGGACAATAATGACTGTAGTACATCCCTCTTTTCAATATGATGATGACGGTACCAGCCGTCAGACGAACAGAGCTGAGGGGAAAGCGCGGGAGCTGAATAAGGCCGAAACAATCACATCAGGGGGGACTCAGTCAAGCTGAGACCTCGAACTTTATTTTTCAGTTACATATATATTTCACACATTTCCTTGTTTCCTTTTCCCAAGCATTCTTTTGCTAGTCATATCGAAACCAGATCAGGGGCATGCTGACCTCTGCTTATTCTGAGGACAATGCTGGGTGTACAATACTTGGAATGTGCTTAATTTAGATCTTGTTAATACAAGAGTTAACTTGACCATATTCTGGCCTTGCTTCGGGAAGTCTTGGCTTCCCACATCTCCCTCTTAATTATTCTATAAGTCAGCTGGCTCCCAGCTGTCCCAACTGCGTGCCTGTCTTAGGTTGCACTTACTGACTCTATCTCTTACCCGTCATCGGAGTCCAATCTCTTTGCGATTGGGTCCTGTCTTAGGTTGAGATAGTTCAGTTAAATGTCTTACCCGTCATTGACTACCGCAGAGGGTTAGAACGTGAAAGCGGGGGGTTCTCACCGAGTCTGCAGTTTGAGACGGTGCACATCTATTAATAGTTGCTGCAGAGTTTTGCAAACTTGTTTAAGCAGACAAGGTGCGCAGAGTATTATCAAGAGAACAATTCCCCCTATCGTAATCATGGGGATCAATAGGTGCCAGATTTGGTCAAGAGGCCCGGAAAACATGTTTTTAAGATTATTCAGAAGATTTTCAGCTGTCGCAGCAGCATTAAAGGGCAAGTGGGCATGACTTAGTGCCAAAATTTCTGAATGTAACTGTGCTAGGTCCAGAGTTTCATTAGTATGTTCCCACATACCTTCTAAATGTTGTTTAACTCTCTCCCATGGATCGGTGCTTATATTATAAGTTTTGTTGGTCACACAAATCCAAGTAAACTCAGCATGACAAGCCAATTTAGTCTGGTGTTGTAGGATTTGAACCTGGTTTTCTAGAAACTCTATAGTTTCAAATAGTAAGTTTAATTTTTGTTCTACTTTCATGTCCAACATTTCTTGGGTACCCATGAGTCGTGATATGTTATGTGTCACATCTTCTACAAATTCTGCAGGTTTTACATTTTGGTTAAGAGCCTTGGCAGCCATAATGATTGCAATTATAGAAGATACAAGTGTAGTTATTCCCAAAACAGCTAATCCCACAGCCCGCTTAGGCCTAATCAACTCTTGCAGTCTTTCTATTACTTGCAGCCCTCTATCCTGATACCAGGGTCCCGACAAGTTTACAGGCAGTACCACAAAGGGAGGCTGATGTAGAAAAATCATAAGTTCTCCTTCCCCTAGGGGGCCCACACAATTAGTAAGATTACAGTTATAGCATGTTATGTTGAAACGGGTTACATTGTAGCGGGTTTTGTTGCCCTGTGTGACAGTCACTTTTGTCCAAGTGATGTTCATATTTTTCTTGCTGAGATTTCCTTTAAGTATTACGTTGGTCCCCGTCACACAGGTGGTGACTGTTTTATTCAGGAGAGATTGAGCTAGTTTATGTCCAAGTCCAGAGTTTTCTCCATTTCGGCCATTGGCAACATAGCCCCCTGTGTTATTTAGGTTGGTGATGTTGTAGCAGCCGCTGTACACTGCAGGGATGTTGTTTCCTAGGCAGAGTACTCGCCCTGTTCCTAGACCCGTGTAATTCCACACTTGGTGAATTGTTGTTTGCTTGTAAGTGATGCGCATTTCTCGACCCCAAACACTAGCATGCAGTACTGGAGGATTCGGAACATATGCCCAGTGTAGTGCCCCTTCAGCCGCCGGGGTCATCAGGAGGAGCCACAGCCACACCATCGCCCTTGGGTTCCTCTGCCAGGCGCACCAACCTCTCAGGAAGCCACCGTGCTCCATCGGCATCCTGCCGAAAAACACAAACATGCCCTCGTCCCCAGATAAGTACAGGGTCGGGGCCATTCCATACCCCTGTTAGGGGGTCCTTCCCCTTTACTAAAGCAAAATGTGTGCGTGTATGTGGATTCCAGAAACACTCTGCAGGTGACCGCCCATCCCGGTCTAAAGTTAAAAAATTTAAGATGAAGAGTGAATGATTAAGAAGGTTCTGAGGGGTACAGGGGTATAATTCCCCCTTTTTTATTTTTTCAAGTTGGTGTTTGAGGGTACTGTGGGCTCGTTCAACAATACCTTGACCCTGGGGGTTGTAAGGTATTCCTGTTTTGTGTTGAATGTGTAATTGTGTACAAAAGGTCTGAAATGCCCGACCGGTGTAGCCGGTGCCGTTGTCAGTTTTTATGATTCTTGGCAGTCCTAAAATGGAGAAACACCGGAGACAGTGGGTTATAACATGCTTACCTGCTTCACCTGCAGCGGTGGTGGCAATGATGAAACCGGAAAACGTATCTATGGTAACGTGGACATACTTACTTTTACCAAAAGAGGGGATATGAGTAATGTCCATTTGCCACAGGTGATTGGGTAGGAGACCTCGTGGGTTTATTCCATAATGGGGGACTGAAAGATGTTGTGGGCAAGTCTGACATTGTTTTACAATCTGCCTTGTGGCTTCTCGGGGGATTTGGAACATGCGGTGGAGACTATAACTATTTTGATGATGAATTGCATGAGAGGATTGAGCCTCCTGAATCTTAGAAAGTCCAATGATCTGTGTGGCTTGATCAACAAGATCGTTTCCCTGTGAGAGGTGTCCTGGGAGCCCAGAATGTGCACGAATATGAGCAAAAAAGAAACAGTGTGTTCGCTCCCGGATACTGGTTTGTATTTGACTGAACAACTGATTAACTTCTGGATTGGCAGCTTGGATAACCGGTGCGGTTTCAAGCCAAGGAAGAGCATTAGCAATATATTGACTATCAATATAGAGGTTGAATGGCTGCTGTGCACACTGTTGAAATACCACAGCAACAGCTCGGAACTCTACTATTTGTGCCGTAGCAGAAGGGGATACAATCTGATAGAGTCTGCCGTTAATGGAATAGACAAACGTACCATTAGAGGAGCCATCAGTAAATACCAAAGAGGCTTCGTGAATGGGATGGAGGCTGGTGACTTTGGGGAGAACAAAGGCATGCTCTGAAGCAAATTGCAACAGCTTATGGGACGGGTAGTGGGATTCTAACTGTCCAGGGTATTGCGCCAATGCGATACCCCAGCTGTCGGAGTTGGTGAAGAGCCAGTGAATTTTCTGTTTAGGAATTGGTAAGATAATTTTAGTGGGCTCTTTGCCGAAATATCGGCGAGCTTCTGTGCGACACTGTTGAACTAAGGCAGCTAGTATTTCATCATAGGGTTGTAGTACTCTGGAAGGAGATACAGGCAAGTGAATCCAAAGAAGAGGACCCTCCTGCCAAAGAACAGCGGTTGGCATATGTTTTGTAGGAAGGACACAGGCACACCAGGTTCTGTCATAATCTAAGTATGTCACTTGTTGACTGGAAAGGGCCTTCTCAATCTTTTGTAAGGCCAGGCGTCCCTCAACAGTAAGTTCTCTGAAAGATGTAGGATTAGAATTTCCTTTAAGTATATCAAATAAGGGTTTGAGATCTGCCGTGGTTATTCCTAAACTTGATCTGAGCCAATTAATGTCCCCCAAGAGCTTTTGAAAATCATTGAGGGTTTTTAAGTTGTCTTTCCGTAGCTGAATTTTTTGAGGAATAATATGTTTAGGATATAACAAATAACCCAAATAAGAAAAAGGTGAGGTTGTCTGAATTTTATCAGGGGCAATTTGGAGTCCTGCTGCTTGGAGGGCTGTGGAAAGCTCCGAGTAGACACTTAAAACATATCCCTCATTCTTATGAGCCAGCAGGATATCATCCATGTAATGAATCATGTACATTTTAGGGTGGTTTTCACGTACCTTTGCGATTGCCTGATCAACGAATTTTTGACAGAGAGTAGGACTGTTGGCCATCCCCTGGGGAAGTACTGTCCAGTGGTACCGGCGCATGGGGTGAGCATAATTAGAGGTAGGAACACTGAAAGCAAAACGCTCACAATCTTTTGGATGTAAAGGAATAGTGTAAAAGCAATCTTTTAAGTCAATTACTATTTTATAAGTGTCGGCTGGAATAGCAACAGGATGAGGAAGCCCAGGCTGAAGAGCCCCCATAAGTTGCATAGTTTTATTAACTTCTCGAAGGTCTTGTAATAGTCTCCATTTTCCTGATTTCTTCTTTATTACAAAGATAGGTGAGTTCCATGGTGAGTTAGATGGTTTTATAAGGCCGCTGTCTAACTGTTCCTGCACCAACTGTTCTGCAGCTCTAATTTTTTCTTGATTCAGGGGCCATTGGTCCACCCATACAGGCTCATCACTTTTTCATGTGATAGCATCTGCATGGGATGCAGGAGAATCAACAGCCCCTGTTAAAAATACCCTAAACCCGTTCGTTTTGGGCGAGGCTGTGGCTGGATGGGCTCCACTCTTCCTTGGTTTTGGGTTCCCAACCCCTGTTGTGGGAGGAGTCCTTGATCTAGTAGCTGTTTAGTAACTAAAGGATTGGGACTGTGGAGATAAACCCCCATTTGTGACATGACATCTCTTCCCCATAAATTTATCGGAAGATGGGACACAATATAAGGTTGAAATGTTCCTGAGTGTCCCTCGTCATCAGCCCAAGTCAGGATATTGCTACTTATTTCGGGGTCCTGAGTTTGTCCGATGCCCTTTAACTGAGTAAAACTGCTGTGTTTTGGCCATGGGCTAGGCCATTGGGCCAGGGTGATAACGGAAACATCGGCTCCGGTATCCAACAAACCCAAGAACCTTCGTCCCTGTATGATGAGCTCCAACTCGGGGCGTTTGTGTCCGATGGCCTGCACCCAATAAGCATCTGAGGACCCAAATCCCTCACTGCCTCTGATTTTTCTTTTGCTTCTAAATTGTTCCTGTGTTCTGGGAAGTAACACAATTTGAGCAATTCTTTGTCCGGCCTCAATTACTGAGATCTGTTTGGGGGAGGAGGCCATAACTTTTATTTCCCCGTGGTAGTCTTCATCAATGACTCCAGGACGAATCTGAATGCCTTTTAAGGTGGTACTACTTTTTCCTAACAGGAGCCCAACCACGCCCTTGGGCAGAGGTCCGTAGACCCCTGTGGGTAGGACCTGGACTCCCATGTCAGGGACTAGTACTGTGTGGGCGGCGGCACAGAGATTCAATCCTGCGCTGCCAGGGGTGGCTTTCCAGAGGTCACAAACGGATTGTTTCCCTGATCGTTTGAGGGACTGCACTTGATTGCCCCATAACATTGATTCGGGGCCTGGGGCTGGCCCCTCTTCCCATTTCCCTGCTGGATGGGATTCCCGTCTTTATCAGTTTTAGATTTGCATTCATTAGCCCAGTGCTTGCCTCGCTTACACTTAGGACAAAGTCCGGGCGGGACACCTTTAGCCCCCTTCTTTTGTCCCCCTTTTGAGGGGCAGTCCCGTACCAGGTGCCCTGATTGACCACACCCATAACAGGCTCCGCGGCCGCCCTTCCCTCCGGTTTGCTGAAATAGGATTTCTTTCATAGTTTTTCCCTGCAAGGCTGTGGCCAAGGTGACTCCTTGAACATAGCCAGGTCCTATATCAGCGCACAGTCTGATATAGTCCGATAAATCAGACTTTTTTCTCCATGGGCGAATGGCCGCTTGGCACGCCGAATTGGCGTTTTCATAAGCTAGCTGTTTAATTAAGAGCGTTCCAGCTTCGGTGACGCCCAAAAGCCTTTCTGCTGTTTTTAAAAGGCGGGAGACAAAATCTTGATAGGGCTCATCAGGGCCCTGCCTAATCTTAGACAAGTCCTCAGTCAGCTTGCCTGTAGGGGGTAACTTGTTCCAGGCTTTTTTAGCAGCCGCATTGATTTGCGCATAAATTCCTGGGTTATACTGTAACTGATTACTCAGGTCGCCCCACTGCCCTTCCCCCACCAACATCTCGTAGGGAGCCGCGACCTGGTTGCGTCTATTTATGTCTGCAGTTGTTTGACATTGGTCTAAAAACTCTGATTTCCATAGCAAAAAAATCCCCTCCCGAAAGACATGCTTTTGCCAGCATTTTCCAATCTGCCGGAGGCAGAGCATACGTGGCAATGTTTTCCAGCAGCGCCAGAGTAAAAGGCGCCGTAGGGCCATAGGACACGCTGGAAGTTTTTAGTTCCTTTAATTGCTTAAAGGGAATTGGCCTATGCATTCTTTGTGGATTTCCTTGCTGATCTAATTCCTCATATACTGGATACAAATGCTCAAATCCCTCCGTGCTCTCCCCTTGTCTGGCCGCTTGTTGAAGAGATGCCTGCAGAGGGGATATTTGCATTTTTATAGGCTAGAGCCGGGGTTGTTGTACCACCGCAACCACCGGCTCCGGAACTGCCCGGTTGTCGGGTGGATCTAAGCCTGCTATAACACTGGGTGTGGGGCTGGGCGGCAATGGAAGACTTAATGGTTTCAAAGGGGAAAAATGAGTCAACAATTTATTAAGTTGCTGTTGCATCTCCTCAACAGCCTTAAGGAGATTGGGGTCACTTGCTGGAGGAGCAGGTTCGGCCAAATTGATCAGGGCTGCAGGGTAATCTCTGGGATGATATAAAGCAGCTGCCTCCTCTAAGTCAGCTGCGGACGCGGGGTCTAACTCCTCATTTTCTTCCTCCAAAAGAGGCTCGCTGGGGAGAATTCCACTATCAGCGCCTTTGCGTTCCCTTTCGTTTTCTGTTACGGAGGAGGGAGGAACCTTCTCTATTTCATGACGGGGATCCAAACAATCCCTAACTAATGACCAAAGACTAAAGGCATCTACGGGCATTTTTTTTCTGGCCCATGGGCAGAAAAATAAGCTTTCATTTTTTTCTCCTACTTTCATCCATGTTGCTAAATCAACACTTCCCTCTTCAGGAAAACAGGGATATATTTTCTCAACAAATTCAAGAAACCTTAAAAGTTGATTGTGCCCAACTTTCATACCCCGACCTTTTAGCATGTGTCGGAGCATTTGTGCGAATAGGACTCTACTGCTGGTAGTTCCCATTCTTCCCCTGATGTTTCTCTAATATCGCCGCCCCTTTACTTACCTCGTGCGCGCACCTTGTAACTCGCCGCGGCTCCTCGCGGTATTCTTTCGTACCTCAGGTCCCTTGTTCAGGGCCACTTGACGGTACCAGCCGTCAGACGAACAGAGCTAAGGGGAAAGCGCGGGAGCTGAATAAGGCCGAAACAATCACATCAGGGGGGACTCAGTCAAGCTGAGACCTCGAACTTTATTTTTCAGTTACATATATATTTCACACATTTCTTGTTTCCTTTTCCCCAGCATTCTTTTGCTAGTCATATCGAAACCAGATCAGGGGCATGCTGACCTCTGCTTATTCTGAGGACAATGCTGGGTGTACAATACTTGGAATGTGCTTAATTTAGATCTTGTTAATACAAGAGTTAACTTGACCATATTCTGGCCCTGCTTCAGGAAGTCTCGGCTTCCCATATGATGACATCATAATTTACATGATATGATCACTAGATCATTTCTTTCACTATAATAGCTTTCATTGTGTTTGGAGCCTTCCCTAACAGAGTAGGATTCTGGATAATATGTCCTTCTGAAATGTAAAGTTATTTGGTTTTGTTGTTCCAAGCCAGGAGATTCTTTTAGTATTTCTTGTAGCTTTGGTTTGGTTTTCACGAAGTCTTAGAGTTTCTCTTTATCTGTGAATGTCTTAGTTTCATTTTGATATTTGAAAGATAGTTTTGCAGTATATACAATTCTTGGTTGGAAGTTCTTCTCCTTCAAGGCTTTGAATGTGTCATGCTACAGTCTCCCTGCCAGCATCGTTTCTGCTGAGAAATCTGATGAAAGCCTACAGGGTTTCCCTCTGAATGTTAGCTTTGTTTTGAGTTTAGCTGCCTTTAACAGTTTCTGCTTATGAATCATTTTGTTAAGCTTGATTAGAATATGTCTTGGAGTCTTTCTATTGAGATCTATATTGAGTGGTGTTCTATATGTATCTTGGATATCTATGTTCTCTTCTTCCATAATTTCTGGGAAGTTTTCTGTCATGAACTCAGCAACAATACTCTCTGTGTTCTCAGGTGTCTTGCCCTGTTCAGGAACTCCAATTAATCGTAGATTGTTCTTCTTAATAGAGTCCCACATGCTTCTTAATGCATCTTCATTTTTTTTTTTGTTTCTTGTTTCTGATTTCTTCTCATAGATGTTGGAGTCAGTAGCTCTGTCTTCCAAGTCAGAAAGTCTCTTTCACTTGTTCCATTCTGTTTTCATTGCTTTGGGTTGAAGTTTTTATGTCTTTGATTTTGCTCTTGATCTATAAGATTTCTGAGTACTGATGTTCCACCAGATTGAACAGCTTGCATAATTTTTCATTTTGCTCTGCTGCATTTTGTATAAGGTCTAGGAGGGCTCTCTATATAATACTTTTGTATTCACCTTCTGATAGTTTCAGAAAAGCTTCTTCTGGGAAGTTCTGACTGAGGTGGTATATTTTAGGGGCTTTCTGATGCCATGGGTGATTTCCGAGTTACTGTCATCTCCAAAGTTTGTTGCTGTTTGGGCTTCATGTTGATCAATAGAGGCTGGGGGTGATGCTGTGAAGATGGACTGCAGTTGTTTCTCTAGGCCACCTTAAAATGAGAAGTAAAAAGTATTTGACCACTTGCAAAGTCAGTCAGGTTTTCAGGTGTATACACCTCTCTTCTCAGCTGGCAAAGTAAGCACCTCTATATTCAACCCCAGATGTTATAAACTAGTTCAAAATACTGAAAATTTACTGGCCTGCTGGCCTCTGCTGTTGGGCCCTAGCTGTAGGTGATACTGTGTAGAATTCTACTTTTCTGCTGGAAAAGTGGTCTCCACTGGGTAGGCACTGCCTCCAAGCCCAGATATTATGTCCAGCTGAGGCTTCTGTATGAATGACTCTGCCTCCCAGCAAAACAAGATGGTGTCCCTCGCAAGCTATTCAACTGGCTGGGACCAAGTCCCAGTGGAAAGAGAGGCCAGTTGTGCTGAAATGCCAAGTCCAGTGCCTCCTCTGCTGGGCCTCAGCCCCAGGTGACATTGTGCAAAACACTGCCTCCCTGCTGGAAAAACACTGTCCCCCCGACAGGCACCACCTCCCAGCCTAGGAACCAAGTCCAGCCGGGTCCTCTGCCTGCGCTTCTCCATTTCCCAGGGGATCAAGATAGCTTCCTGCACAAGCACATCTATATGTCTACCACATGGTGGAGGCAGAAAGATAGGCTAGAGGAGCCAAGGTGTGTAGAGTCAAAAGCCAGACTCTCAGAACATGGCAATCATGCTTGCTGGTCCCACCAGCAGTGCATCTGAGACCAGCAGCCAGTCAAGTTCCAGCTCTGCCCACTGGCCAAGACAGAGGAAAAGAAATCAAAATGGTGAGTTACCTTCCTTATGTGCAAGTCTGTGCTTGCCAAGAGTGATGTCAGTGAAAGAGAGGAGGTTTTGCATTAAGTTGTATGAAGTCCAAATTAATAGTCCTAAGCTTCATCCCAGGGCTCACTAGGTATCCAGAAGTCTCTGTTTAATTACCATTTCAGGTCTTGGTTTCCAAAGGGATTTAGGGAGATGTGTGTTTAGTCTACCACTTGACTCCCTCTAAATATTCTTAATCATCATGTTTACCATTTTTATAATTTCTTTAACTCATATAGTCAAAAGCTTCCTACACTGCTGTATCTCATACTTTGATTTATTGAGAAAAAAAAAAAAAGAATATAGTCAAGGGTTCCAAGGACAATCTTACTTTATAAATTAGTAAGTGGAGAACAGAAGGAGCTTATCCAATACATAACACTTGTTGTTAATTGCCACTGCATCATTTCCAAGTCACAGTACCCATTTACAACACTGTGAAGCACTATCTGGTCCTATGCCATCCTCCCAGTGGCTGCTCTGTTTGAGTCCATTGTTGCAGGCAGTGTATCAATCCATCTCAAGAGTCTTTCTCTTTTTTGCCGACCCTCTGTGTAACCAAGCATGATGTTCTTTTCCAGTGACTGGTCCCTCCTGATAACTTATTCAAGTATGTGAGATGAAGTCTTGTCACCCTCACTTCCAGTAACTAGCCTGGCTCAACTCCACATAAATTTGTTCATACTTCCGGCAGTCTATGGTATATTTAATATTCTTCTCCAGCACCATAGTTTGAAGGCATTAGTTTTGTGGTCTTTCATCTTCATTGTCAAGCTTTATCATGCATATGAGGCAATTAAAAATTAGGCTTAGATAGTGCATGCCTTTGTATTCAAAGTGACATCTTTGTTATTCATCACTTTAAAGAGGTCTTCTACAGCAGATTTGTCCAGGGCAATACACTGTTTGATTTATTGCCTGCTGCTTCCGTGGGTGTTGATTGTGAAGCCAAGTAAAATGAAATCCATGTCAATGTCAATATTTTCTCTACTTATCGTGACTATTTGCGGTAAAGGTAAGTCTGGTATTTTCTCTACATGGTTGCAATATCTATATTTTGTCTGTGGGTTTCAGTCTGATTTTCCTAACATAAAAACCCTCTGTGTGTCATCATAGACCACAGTCTCTACTTTTTGTTCCATAAAGTTGGCTCTCTGGTGTAATATACAGTATATGTTTTTCTCCACCAAATATTAAACAAGGATAAGCTCATAATTTCACAAATAGAAGCCAGAAGCTACCATCTGTTGATGAGTCCTCTACAGCTGCTTTGACTGAGCCCTCTGGGGTTGACAACATGACTGAAAAACTCAGCTTGTAGCACAACCTTCTGCTGGCTTTTAAGTTCATACATGGGCAACCTAAGCAAAGAAAGTGGGCTTTGCTGATACAAACCTAAGGGAGATTCCACAGCTGTAAGATGGAGCCACATAGAAGAGCTCTTTGTTTCACTTTAGCTCATACCACCCTTGGTAGACTAAAAGAACACAGAGCTTCCCAAAGCTCCTGTTGGTATTTGCCATCAAGGCAGCTCTGTCTTGAATTATCATTGTGACTGTTGGTATGAGTCCATTACTGTGACTGTTGTGTAGTGCCTTCTAACCTAGGGTCCTTGTTTCCCAGTAGCACCTGATCATGATTTCAACATACTCTGGTGTCTTGTGCATTGTTATTGTGCTGGAAGCAACACTACCAACTTTGCAGACATAAGCTTGGTTACCTATGGTGGATAAGTTTCAGTGGAACTTCCAGAATAAGACACGGTAGGAAGAAAGGCCTGACAATCTACTTCTGAAAATGAGTTACTAAAAAACTTTGGGATGCGAACAGATTATTTTCTACTGTAGTTCAAGCTCCCCTGCAACAACCCCTGCTTTTTTTTTTTCTTTTTGTACAGGATTCCAAGTGGCTTTAGTCTGCAGTATCCTCTCAGCCTTAATTAATTTCATCATTTTATCTTTCACTTATTTATTTAGTCAATTGTATACCATCTACAAGATAGCATTTCTTTCATTCTTTGTTTTTTACCATTTACTTTTTATTTCATTTTTCATGTGAGAGTGCCTTGGCGGCTTGGCTGTACTGTGACATTTTTGATAGTATGGTCATAGAGATATTAGTTACTTCTTTGTGTTCATCATCTTACCATACCTGATACATTCTGTAATAAACTAAAAAAAAAAAGTTATGACAAGTCAATTTTGTTTCTTAGCAACCCCTTAGAGCAGAGTAGAACCGCTCTATACTGTTTCCAAGGAGTAACTCTAGGCAACTGCAACTGCAGACTCTTTTGGTGAGCAGCCAAGTGCTTAACCACTGTACAACCAGGTCTCCCCTTCTGCACTAGTCAGTAGATACCTCTTAACTAATCATCATTGAAGCTGTTTTGTGTAGAATTTGAAGTGCTGCTCCCCATTTAATATGTCTGGAGCTATATCTTATTTTCTTTACACATGAAGAGGAGGTGATTCTTTCTCTCAAGTATCTAATTCCATTTTCCCTGCTGTGTCATGAAATATATGAAAATTAAATTAAATTAACATCTATTACTCACTAAGAATTTATAGCCAAAGCCAAGTGCTGCCGAGTCGGATCCGATTTATAGCAGATAGTATAATTAGAATTGTATCATGCATTCCCAGTGTTTTCTTTAAGAGAAACAAACTGTGGGTAACTACCTTTACAGGTTGATTCTGAGGACCAATGGAGAGAATAACTTGTGAACTGAAAAATACAATCTAGGATGAACTAGCAAGATGATCATGATGAAGATGACAGAAGTGCATAATTTATCATAATGATTGCTGTAGGACCCGTGAGGTGAAATAGAAAAGGACTAAATCTCACTGAAGAAAAATTTTGCTTACTGAAAAATCTGGGGAGCTAGGAAGAGGGCACAGTTTTTGAGCAAGAGAGAACAAACAAGTGAAGGGCCATGAAAACATATGTCACTTTGCTCGTAAGTACTAGTGACTTTCTAATCATGCCTGGAGCCACTCTTGTTCTTTTTCTAAAATTGTGAACGATATGCCTTTGATCTTGCATATTTTTCTTAGTCCAATCATTGTTTTATTGTCAGTCACGTTCTACTTATCCTGAGGGTTGCTGATTCAATGATAGATCTAAAACCTGAAGCTTAAATGATATATATTTTTAACATGTTTTTAAAAGAAATCTTTGTAATTCCTATGAGAAATGAATCATTAATTTTGTTATGACATTATATATGAAATCTACCCAGGAGCTCCCAAGTACTCTCCAATTCAAAGGAATCTAAAGTTCAGCAAACCAAGCTGATGTAGTATTTTATTTGCCCTTTAAAAAAGGTCAGAATATTGTTCAGTTGATGCCAGCATCAATGAACTAAATGAAAGGGGGCCTGAGATGATTGGATGTGGTTAATGGTTTAATGGAATTCATGGGAGTCCTTAGTCACTGTAAAATAAAACTCCAGATCATACCTTCTTGAGAGTAAATACTGAGAATATTTTGATGATTTTGATGTGGGATATGGGCAACCAGTAGGTTATTTTCACTGAGTTTGGATAAGAAGAGAGCCATTTTTCAATTTTCAAAATTTATAGTAGATCATGCTCATGCCTTATTATTTTATTGTTAATATTATTATTTTTTATGAGGATCCATGAAAGAAAGGAGGCTGCCTTAAGTTCAGGTGAAGCCTATGACAGAGCCAAAGTTACCCCTCAAGACCCTGGAGATACAGTTTGACGTTAAGACAATTGTATGAATATTTAAATTTTCTAGCTTGGTGCTTTTGACAAGACGGAAATACATTGCATGACCCCAGTAAGAGGTCATCAAAGTAACTGTGGTATTTTAGATATTTTTTATATTCCACAATATTTTCCTGCACCTTTTCTTTAAATACTATTTTTAAATAATTAATGCACTTACATAGTTTTTTGAAGTTGAATTCTAACATGAGACTTATAATGAGAAGTAGTGGAAAAACTGCAGTCCTAGTTTCCATTCCCCAGGCAACAGGTTCCAGTTCCTTTGCTGTAGTTTTCTAAACCTAACTGTTTCTAAATAACATGCTGCTCTGTTTTGATGGTTACTTACCCTGTTATGATTGGCTTGCAATTATTACACTTGGGAATTCAGCACTCTTACAGATATCAAGTTTGTCCTCTCTATATATCTTCCACCTCCCCAAATGGTTATGTAACAATCTGAGATCAAATTTCTTCTCACTAGGCATGTTGCTCTGTAATAATTATTCATGAGTGAATAGTGGAGGTACTGGTGCACATTTTCTTTCTTAGTCAGTAGTTTGCTTTTGCTGGAGACAGTAGTCAGTTCACTGATAACTCTTTCACATATAGGGAGAGTTTTTTCAGAGACTAGCATAGAATCTTTCCACATCTCTGTCATCCTCATATCATAGGCCAGAACTTTGCAACACAGTGTCACCAGACTGGATGGTTGTAAAATGGATTGTAGAAAGGGTTGCAAGCAATATAGAAGAAGAACATTGAAAAACATCTTCAGCACTCTTTTCCGTATTTTATTCATTTTCTAAAAACTTGCTTTAATTGTTTAGCTGGGCTTGGATCAGAAGGAGCTCCTGGGTGGTACAAATGGTTAGAACACTAGACTGCTAGCTGAAAGGTTGAAGTTTCAAGTCCACTCAGACGCTCCTTAGAAGAAAGTTCTGGTGATTACTTCCAAAAACTCGGTCATCCAAAGCCCTAAAGAGCACAGTTCTACTTGGACACACAGGGGACTGCTTTGAACTGAGCAACCACTATGTTTTTGCTTTTCTTGTTGATAAGAGCTATATTGACATGTTTAACTACACTTATCTAAAAATGGGTACTGTTTATTTCTTCTCTCCTTCCTTCCTTTTTACCTTTGTTCTTTCTTCATTTATTTATTTTAATTTTCAAAGAAGTTCTCTGAAAAAGTTGTAGCTTATTCTCTTTATAATATATACTCTGTTGGTAGGAAGATGTTGATTTTGTTATTGTGTTCATTTATCATCTGAGACAACTGTAATTCAAAAGGGTTAAGTGATTTTTTTTTTTTTTCTAGTTTTGCACAGAAAGGCAGTTGAAGTCCATGGAAAACAATTCTGATACTTGCCTCATGATGGATCATGCCTTTCTGTGGCTTTCCAGAAAGGAACAGTTCTATATGAAGTCGTATTTTCTGAATGAAAGGTTGAGAAAAAGAAAATGGGACTGGTTCTAAAAATACAAGCTGTTGAGCAGAAATACTCTGGTTATTTTCAGGAAATTTTTCTTAGGTTTGCTGGATGCTGTACTTTCTAAGTCTCATTCCACTGGTTTCACCCCCATCGATGGGTCAGCTTCTGTGTCAGATCTACAAAAAGCTGACTTTTGTTCCATGACACTTGTATAAGAAGACAGTTTACTGAACACCCACCAATATAATACAAACTGAGGGTGACATGCCGAAGTAACACTTAAGCAAGTGTAGACATGAGATTCATGTGCTACTGTGGACACATCAGGCCCAAGGGTAGGTAGAGTCTGATATCAACAGTAGCAGGAGAGGGATTTGGAATAAATAAAGAATCCTTATCTCTTTGATTATAAAAAAAATTTTGTTATATATCAGCATAATGGGCTATTTGATTACAGTATCTTAAGAAGTACTTACCAGAAGAAGCAAATACCTGCTAGCCAGAACTGTGCATTGAAATTTATACAGTTTAATTTATTTAATATTCATCAGTCTATGAGGTATATTCTATACCTTCAAACATAAAGAAGGTAAAAACAAGAATGAAAGAAGTTAATAAAAAATCCTGGAATCACCTTTTGGAAGAGGAATGGGACAAGGCCCAATGCAGAAGGTAACCAGAAATAACCGACAGTGGGAAGACCAGCCAAGTGCAAAACACCCTGAAGACAATAGATCCCTAAGAGTTACACGTTTAAGGAAGAAACAACATGTGATTGCGGATGAAGGACTAAGCTGATTTAAGCTACTGACGAAAACCTTCCTTGGTGTTATGAACTTAATTCTGTTCCTCAAAAATGTGTGTCATCTTGGCTAGGTCAGTGTTGTGTGACTCTCCACTATTTTGAGATCTGAAGTGATTTTCCTAAGTGTTTCAAATACTAGCACTATGATGTTAGTGAGGCAGGACTCAATCTCTAAGATTAGATTGTATTTTAAGCTAAATTCTTTTGAGCTATCAAAGAAAGAAGTGAACAAAGAGACACGGAGATCTCATACCATGAAAGAAGTAGCACTAGTAGAAGAGCCCAGTTTTGGGGCTCGGGGTCCTGCTCTGAGAAGCAGCTAGACTAGAGGAAGGTTGATGATCAAGACCTTCCCCCAGAACTGACAGGAAGGGAAAACCTGCTCCTAGAGCTATCACCCTGAACTTGGACTTCGACCCTCCTCGAGTGTGAGGGAATACTTTTTCTTTACAAAAGACATCCGCTCATGCTGTCCCAGTTAAAGCAGCGGTACGTAACTAAGACTCTTAGATAAACTGAAGAGTTGGTGTTTGAAAAAAACTCTGAGCACAGGAAAAAAGTTATCTTTGCCTAGAGTTCGGGTCAAAGTTTCCAGCTGATTGGGACCCCTAATCAGCTTAGAGCTCAGAATAGAAATGCACCATAAAGTCTACCAGGAGTAAAGGAGTGCTTGACAGATTTGAATTGCCAATCTTCTGGTTAGAAGCAGTTGACCACTATGCCACTGTGTGTTAAAATCACGACTTAGAGCTTGATGTCTCCAGTCCCTATTCCTTCTTGTAAAGAGGACGGCAGCGCCTACTCGTGGATGTCTATGCACCGTCAGTTACCCAGGCATTTCTCGTCCCCTGGAGGCTGGGACTGCATTAGGAAGAATCTGCGATTTTGATGCCAGCAAACAACTTTGCTGTGTTTCTTCATCCTCCCTTCATTGAATATTAATAGAATAAAGCATGTATATCAATAACTTATACTCTTTTCTATCAATTGTGCCTATATTCATAATGAAATTTTCCAAAACTACACCTTTTATCTGCACTTTATCTCTGGAACCTCCTGTTCTACTAACTGAATATTCTGTTTTTATTAAGAATGGCTGCTTTAAAAAGATGCTCTTTTCTTAATGAAATCTAACTGAATAGTTTTTATTATCCTATACTTTCCCATTTTCTCTTCTCTCTGGCACATAGTCTACCCGATACCCATAATTGCCATTTTACCTTGCTGTCATTTGACCCATTGTTCATTACTTCCTCTTCTTTTAATGCATCTGTGTTAATTTCCTCTGACTGTCCTCACTGCCAGCTGGTCTGTCCCCTGAAGATTTCCCGTGGCCAAATGTCACACCTACGCGCCTGCACCTTCCGTGATTTCTCTGAGCATTTGTTTAGACTCTATCAATCATTATCTCACAATAAACAACAGCTTTGCAAATGGAGAGCAAGACTTACCCAGTGATTGATGTTTCTGGATGTCTTTTCTCCTTGTGAGAATCACAAGGGCCTCTCTGTTTACCTTGAGGTCTCTGGCTGTACCTGCCATGGCTTATGGAAAAACAGGCTACACTGGTAATACTTGGACCTCTCTTCTTTTTCTCTTACCGCATTTCCTTATCATTTGTGACAATATGCCACAATTAATGATAGCAGAAATGCCCATGTTTGATACCACATGCATCACACTTAGGACTGATGGATTAGCAATCAAGGAAATTAATTCTGCCTTTACAATGTAACATCTGAACTTTGAAGTTAGGCAGTTACATGGTATAGGGTTTTGTTATGAATTCAGCTTAAATATAACATCAGGTAAGGTTGTTTGGGTACAGAATAGCTTCAACATTGTTAGCATTTTCTTTTTCCAAGGTATGGTTTGCTGTTCTTTCCCAATCTTTTTCATTTCAGATGAATATAAGGATCACCAGATTTCCAAGGTGGGGAATATTTTAAATAATAATATTTTTTCAATCAAATAAGTAATGCTTCTAATAAATAGTAGTTGTAGGACCTTCCAAAATCAGTACTTTCTGAAATGTTGCTTTAATTTTGACAGAAGGCATTAGGTTCAATATAATTTGCTTCTTTTGGTTTGAAAAGCTCTGAAATAACCAATGCCAACTTGTTAGCTGTATTCAGTTGCAAAGTTTCACTTTAGGGCCTGTTTTACAACCTTTTACGTGAACAATGTAGCTTTGGAACTCTCTTACACCCGCTTCACAGACATGATTCTCAACTCTTGGGTACTTGTCCAGTTGTAGCAATTATGATTATATGCCAAATAGCCCCTGAGATTGCTGAGGATGCCAGCTAAGAAAGAGATCAAACCAAGTAAAATAAAAACAATGTCTTAAGGCACTGTAAGATACAGTAAACAAGGCACAAAACATTTTTTCCACTGACTGCAGTAATGTATTTCAAAGCCAGTTAATTTAATATTAACTCTTGGTATAGGATTGTTAGGGGTTGGAACTGACTTGATGTCAGAGGGTTTGGTTTTTGGTGTGTTTTTGTTTGTTTGTTTGTTTTAATTTTTATTTTTATTATCCCTTGGCAGTATCACGCTAAAGTTTACTGCAGTTAAAACCAGTTTACATGAATCCACTGTGCTTATAACATTTACAGCTGCCTGCTGATCTGGTTTCGTCTCAAAGTAGGTTGTACATTTGAGTCTACAGAGACCAATCAAGAGAGGCTAAATATTCCTATATAAGATAGGGGAGAGCCTTGATGAGCGCATAGGGAAGAGAAGAACAGACAGTGTTGACTTTGACCCTTTCCCACGTCATCCACAGAAGGGACACAATCCACTGATTGACTCTGGTATCTTCTCCTTGCTGTTAGGCACCTTAATTATGATGGAGGTGGAAATGAGCAGAACTCTATAAAGTGCAACAAATATGTCCCTTACTGATATTTCCATTATTTTGGAATTAATGTTAAATCAGTCATGGGGGCAGCTAAAGCTTATGATTAAAAAAGACTTGCTTAGTATATTCAGAGTCTAATTAAATTCTCAAAAGAACGTATACAAAAATTCAGAGAATTACTTCAAAATGTTAGACAAATTGATTTTCATTGTCTTAGCTTGATTTAATTATGAAATATTATTTATTTTTAAGATGGTTTCCCCTGAACCTATAATTTGTTGTATTCATTATGAGTATGTCCAAAATGCTACTTATATTTGCAAACGTTCAACAGTCAGACTTTACAACTTAGACAGTGTCATCCAATTAGTCTAATTGAATGAACTTCTGTTGTTTTTTGCTTGTTTTACTTGTTTATATATTTTTATTCAGTTTGGCTATTGGCCATTTCTACATTGCAGTAGCTGTACCAGGTCCTACAAATCAAAAACAAAAACTATTCTAAAACCCAAAACAAACCAAACACATTGCCATGGAGTTGATTCTGACTCACAGCAACCCTGTAAGACAGAGTTTAGCTGCCCCATAGGTTCCCAAGGAGCAGCTGATGGATTCAAATCACCAATCTTTTGGTCAGCAGCTGACCTCTTAACCACTGCACCACTAGAGTGTCCAAAGTTATTATAGATTACTAGTTTTTAATTAATTTATTTTCATTTTAGAAGACTTCTAAGTTTACAGAAAAAATCAGCAGAAAGAACAGGAACAAAAAACAGCAACAAAGCCAAAAATCTTGTTGCCCTTCAGCTGAGTTTGACTCGTAGTGGTCTCATAGGCTGCAGAACTATACCATGATTCCCACGGCTGAAATCCTTAGGGAAGCTGACTGCCACGTTATGTCTCCTTAAAAGTGGCTAATGGGTCAGAACTGCCAGCATCTCAGTAAGCAGCCGACTGCTTATCCACCACTCCATCAGAGTTCTTTTAATAAATCAGTATTGATACATTACTTTGATATATATCCATATTAATACATCATTATTAACTAAAGTCTATAAAGTGTCATACAGGTCACTATGAGTTAAAATTGACTAGGATTATACCTAACCACGAGGGTAACAAGACAGTTTTCACCAGATTTCACTTTTTGTGTTGTACATTTTTTGCATTTTGACAAATGCAAAACATCATGTGTCTACCAGTGGAGTATTACAAATACCATATGCAGCATTTTCACTGCATGGCAAATCCACTGTCTTCCACATATTCATGCCTCTGCCTTCACATGTAAAACCACTTACGTTTTATTGTTTCCATACATTTGTATTTTTCAGAATGTCTTGTTGTTGGATCTCAGTGCATATAGTCTTTAAAGACTGGCTTCTTTAACTTGGTAATATGTATTTAAGATTTATTTATGACATTTTCTAACTCAATGGCTTGTTTATCTTTACTGACAAATAATACTCCATAGACCAGTTGCACCAGACTTTGATTATATAGTTATATACTGAACAACATCTTGGTTGCTTTCAGGTATTGGCATTTATCGATAGAGGAGCTGTAAACATTCATGTGTAGTTGTTTGTGTGGATATAAGCTTTTAATCCATTCAGGTAATTACCTAAAAGTGTGACTGCTGGATCAAGTGATAAAATTAAGTATAGTTTATTCAGATAATGCCAGACAATATTCTAAAACGTCTGTAACATTTTGGACTCAGTGGTGAATGAGAGTTTCTATTGTTCCACATTATCATCAACAAGTGGTGTGGTCAGCGTTTGGGATTTTAGCTACTCTAACAGATGTGCACTGGTATCTAATAGCTGTTTTAATTTTAATTTACAATCCCATAATGACATAGGAATTGATTCAATGGCAGTATTTATTTATTTATTTTGTTTGATGACATGCAATGTTAAACAGCTTTGTATATGCTTATTTACTGTCTATACAATCTTTGATGAAAAGTCTACTTTTTAATTGAGCTGCTTGTTTTCTTATTATTGAGTTTTAAGGGTTTTCTGCATACGTTGATACAAGTCCTTAATCACATATCAGTTTTGAAAATGTTTTTCCTCCTTCTGTGGCATGTCTTCTCATTCTTCTAAGAGACTATCACTTTCATCATATGAAACCAAAAACCAAACCCCTGCTCTAAAGTCAGTTCCTTACCAAGTATATTACAAAATAGATCTATCAGTATTAGTTAAGAGTATACTCATGTTAGCCATAGAAGTCAGAGAACATGCTTATCATGTTCATTTGATACTTGGGATAACTGAAATCAGGTATTGTGTACATTTTTAATACGAGTCTAGAACCCATAAACCTCTTCACTCTTCACCTCTTCACTCTTCTTGGTGTACTTTCTAACAAACTGTCATATTTTACACATTTGTCATTTGCTTTAAAAACAAAAACACTGCGGTGGAGTCGATTCCATCTCATAGTGACACTATTGGCAGAGTAGAATGATGTCATAGATTTTCAAAGGAGCACCTGGTGGATTTGAGTTGCTGAATGTCTGATTAGCAGCAATAACTACTATGCACCAGGATCATTTGCTGTAATAGCCTTAAAATCTAAATAGATTGTAAACACAATACGCCATTTAAAATGCATCAAACACTGAGGAAGTGCTACAGAACAAGTCAAAAACTGAAAGCAAATTTTTCATAAATACAACTTAAGTCTCTATGTAAATATCTGTTTAACAACTGTTTCCCTGACACTTTTTCCCGTGATTTTGATATATATATATATAAAAAATCCATTCAGATACACATTCCAAATAAGAGTAACCAAATTTACCATGTCTTTAAGACACATGCTACACTCAAACCTAGACACATATGATGTTTTAATGTAGGACTGTCATCGTGTTCACTTATTTTTGGCTGCCCTAATTCCCAGGGCAAATTGAAAAGTTATCATTAAACAAATAATATTAGAGGGTGAAAGTTAAAAGAACTGAAAAATGTATGTAAATCTTGTTTCCTGATCATTCAGTCACGTGACCGTGATTATACTGTCATGTTCTTCACAGTTACTTGATCAGGATGGGGATGAAGAAGGAAAGAGCACGTTTCACTGCATTTGCAAAATGATGTTTTTTTATTCCCTAGAGGGCCGACAGCATGATTTATGTCCATGGAGTTAGGTGAAGTTCTGGATGTTAGTTTCACACAGTGATATGCTTCCTTAAAAGCACACACAAATCACTCTCTGCAGGAAGCATTTATTGTCCAAACCTCAAAATAGAAGATTCTTGCTGTGGAAATATCAATTCTGCACATTATTTATACATCCAAAATATGTTCTTACAAATTATCTCTGTTTGGGCTTGTAAGAACTGCATATCATAGGTAGACTACGTGCATGTGTAGGTGTGTATGTCTCATTGAATTCCCCTCCATCCACCCCTCCAAAAATGTTACCATTGCAAGTGAATTCTGACTTATGGTGATTCCATGTGTTAGAGAGAATCGTGCTGGACAGGGTTTTCAAGGCTGTGACATTATAGAAGCAGAGTTCTGGGGCTTTCTTACCAGGCAGCTCTGGATGGATTTGAACCACCCATCTTTCCATTTGGTAGTTGAAGGTTTAACAGCTTGAAACACCCGTGGACTCCATATCTTTTAAATATAAGCTGACAATGTAATGTTAAGTTCTTCTTGACACCTCGCCTTGTTTCTGAAATTCCAAATTCAAAGTTTATATAAATGCAGTGTAATCATTAATTGATTGATTTCAACAAGTATTTTTAAAACACACCACAGAATGATATATGAAGAGAATAAACACCGAATTTGTTGACCATCTGTTGTACCACCACTGTTGAGTGGGTGGGGAATATAAAGATTATAAGTGCCACCTACAGTGAATCAAGATCGTGATAAAAGAAAACTGAGTGATGGTGAACTTTTAATTTCCGGCAAGTCCCTCCATCCCGGCCTTCCCCTAGCGCCCAGTGCATTTGCTCACTTCACTCCACAGTGGTTCAGAGCATCTGCCTCCTGTAACAGTCTGACTTCAGACTGCACATCTATTACTTATTTTGCTTCCTTCACTTTCAATGTACATCCTCCTCCTGCTCATGCTATATTATCCTGTGGTACCTCTGGACTCTTTATCAAATGTTTTTTAATCAATTTTATCCAGGGTCATAGGTTCTTCTAAGAAATGATTGATCAGCATAATGTACACACTGATCAGCCCATGACAGGAGGTGATACAATAGGCCCCACCTTTTCCTCCTCAGCTAGTGCAACATTGGTATTCTTCTTTCTTTCTTGTAAATTTATGTGACATTCTCCTAATGATGCTCTGTCCTATAGGGTTACTATAAGTTGGCTTTCACTTGAGGGCATCATGGTATGTATTGAGAGTTAAGGGTACTGGTTTCCAGAGTCTCATTCCCTAGATTCAAATGCTGACTCCTCCATGTATTAGCCATATGACATCATGCTGTTTACTTAAATTTTGTGCCTCACTTCTCCTAGATTCTGGTTCTGACCAGGACATCACCAGTCACTTCCTGAGCAGAAAGTGTTTGGGCTCTAACTGAGTGCCCAGGCCTCAGGACTTGAATATGTATTGCCTGCAGATGGGACACTGGTTCATGTGCTTGCTGTACTTGGTGCAGGTGAGCACGTGTCACCACGCCAGCAAAATGCAGTTGATGATGGCATCCATGCAAATACAGCGCAGGCTGTTAATTCCTTCAATCTGCGGTTGCAGCCACTCACCAGATGACTTTTGGTCTTCTTCATTCTCTTTGTATGATCTGATTACTTTCTCTACCAGCTCCCATTTTTCCTAACAGCTGGAACAGTTGAAATGGAATTACCAGTGTTACCTACTGTACAGAGTTGTTACATAATTGGAGATATCAGTATTACCTGCTACATAGAGCTGTTACACAGTTCAGTTTTTCAATATGTAAAGGACTTATAACAATGTGTGGCATATGGTAGAATACATATAAAAGTTGACTGGTATTAACGTAAAAATTGAATATTTCATTCTCAGACAATGCCAATAATAAACATTAAAGTGCTTGCATGTGGTCAAACACTAGGAAGTGTTTGAACCAGAATTTGAACTCAGGCTGAGTCCAGAAACTGCAATCTTTGTATGATAATTTTAATCGTTTGGAGATAATGCTGCCTTCTACGTGAAGAAGGCCTAAAATTACACTTGAAGAGCAGGGATTGCATTGATAACAACCTCATGACCCCAAAATGTAGAAGTTAGCCAGTGGCAGCTGTGACCATACCAGTAACCGTGCAGTCACACCCTGCAGGTAGGTGTCTCCTTTGCTTTTGTATGCGTGCGCTCAGTTGTTTCTTCTAAGATGTACATAAATGCCTTCTGTAGCCCCAGCCTCTTAAATCAGATGCACATCATTGTTAAATGTGGTTGCTAAATACATATTCACAGAGATTCGTCTTAAGGTAATCCTGTCTCATGGAAGTATAAACCCATTTCTGGAAATAAACAGGAAAAAAAATCCTCTGAAAACACAAATAAATTGTCTTAAAAGTTTCAGAACAAAAGGCAGATACTTGGTTTTCCTTTCACCACCTACTGACATTGATGTAACACCCCACACTTGATTATCCCTTTTTTTCATATCATAGTGTATTTTAAGTTTCAAATTAGAGAATGAATAGAGGGTTTCTTTTTTTTTAGTTAGGCAGATTGACATTTCCAAGGAATTATAGTTAATAACAATGACGTGTTAGACAAAAACCCAGACTAAAGATACAGCGTGTTATTTCCAGATAACACAAAAATAATCTTAGCAACAACTGTGAGTTATCAAGCAGCAGTTAAATGATGTTCAGCATCTTTTGCGATCAGGCAGCTTAGAAGGAGCTCCATCACAGCATATTGAAATAAGCTCATCTTCGGCACGAGAAGCTAGGTTCTGCTTATCTAGAAAGTCCCATCCCTATATAATGACAGATAAATTAAATGATAATTTAATATGCTCTGTATAGATCCCAGCTATTCTGTGGTGATCATTAAGCATATACATTCTCCTGTTAAACTGAACACTCATTCAAATAGAGATTGAAAATTTAAAGAGTGGCTATTAGCAAGAAATACCGGTCACTCTTGATAATATGCATCCTAATTAGTTTCATAGATATTCCACTTAAGGTTCAAAATAGAGGAGTAGCATACTGGAAATCTGGAGGCCAGCATATAGTGAATCTGGTACAGAAAATAACATTTGAAATTGTATTTTGTTCTTCTGCTTTCTCACAGCATGAATTGGTTCTGATGAGGGAAGAAAAAAAAAAATCAGATGATGATGCAGAGGGTCAAACCATATTAGCACTCAAAAGTTTAGATGTGTCTTACAATCTCCTGGGCCTGAACATTTTGGCAGGAAATGCAATGAAGAACACTGTTTCCTCATAACATTTCTGGCAGTTCGACTCCTGCTTCTGGCTGGAAGCTCAAGTGCAGAGACGCATGAAATTGAACAATGATAATAACAAAAACTTTTCTGAAACCATTTGGACGCTGCAAAAAAAAAAAGAAGAAGTTTAATTTTAGTTCTCTCTACTTTAGTGGAATGGCTAAGGTAAAATTTTCTGGTCAAATAGGTTTATCTTTCCTTTTTTTCTCATTTAGTTCCCAGCACATGATAATTTTACTCCTTTACAAAGGAATTCAAACTTCAGCACCACTGAACTGATAGCTGCTAATTATTTGGAGTCTGATTTGTTCATTTGTTGGCTAGCAAAACCCCTCTTTTCTGGCTTATGTGTATGTGTGCATAAACAATGGGACATTTAACTTGGTGAATTCAACTCAGTGAATTCTCTCCCGTTTATGCTGAACAATGAATGCCAAGAGAGGACTGATGTACGTCCAGTGCATTTGGAAGACTTTCTTCACGTGTTATTAATTCTTCTCTTTTGCATTATTAGTGGGAAAAATAGTATCAGAGTCTACATCTAAACACCTCAGATTTTTGGAGAAAGGATCTATCTGTCTGTCTATCTTGCCTGCCTGTCTTTCTATCTACCTACCTACCTACTTAGCTGTCTGTCTGTGTCTTCCTGTTTGTCTGTCTATGCATCTGTCTATGTATCTATCTGTCTGTCTTCCTGCCTGCCTATCTATTTATAAGGTGGATACTTCAGTAGTAAACTTTTAAGGAGAAACTTGGAAGGCTGTCCCTCACCCAGGAGCCTGCCAGCAGAAAAATGCTTATAACCCTTGTTGTCTTCTCCATCAGGTTACTCCCCTTCTTCCAAGTCCTATAAGCTTTATATGGGTATCAGAGCAAAAGTGGGGATGTTTTCTTGGCTAAGTAGTAAAGGTGAATGAATGATTAAAAAAAAAATCATGCTCCTACGAAAGAGACATTTACTTATCTTCAGTACAGGTAAGTGTTTAAACATTACCTATGTCACTCTTTACAACAAAGGAATAATTTCTGCTATGCTAACATCACTGAGCCAGCCACTGAGGGATTCCCTTTAGCAATCTTGGTTCAGTTTCTCCCTTATTTGATGCATGATTTAAGAAGGTACAAATTGGAAGTGATGTACCAAGAAAATATTCATATATGAGTGATTTTATCAAGGCTTTACTAAAAGTCCAAGCATTACTTTCCAGAGTCAATCACATATATTCAGATTTCATAATAAGTCCATTTTTTTTTAAGCTGCAAAACAAGTCAAGACTTTTTAATAATTTGCACATGGCATTGTGTGTGGTCGTATAAATGCTCTGTTCATTTTTCCTTCCAGGCATATTCATTTAGTCAAGGATTATTTTTATATAGACGGATTATAGTGATTAGAAGTTTCCAAAGGAGTTTGCATCCACCATAAATACCGGTGGTTTTAGCCTACTGAGAAGTTGTTTATAGCAGTTTATTTTCCTAGCTCAAGTCCGTAAGTCAAGCTTTAGAAACAGCAGGACTGATAAACCATGAAAGGACTATTTTATGGGTGATCCAGTAACTCGAATTGCTAGAAAAAAGAGAAAGTAGAGAATTTTAAGAAATGATCACTATTGATTGGTTAATACAGTGAATGGTGTTTGCCTTCATTTGTGGGATAATTGGAACAGGAGACTACAAATCCATAGTAATACAAGACTTTTCTTACAGTACAGTTAATGCACCATCAATCAGCTGGTAGGAATAGTTTCTGTGTTGCAGTCTAAATATGTTTTCACTCAGCTCATTTGCACTTCAAAGCTGAAGTCGATAATTCAGGCCCAAGTCGGAGCAATTTTGGCTGTTTCCCTTTTGTAGCATATGAACACAAGCTGAGAAAATCTCTAAATTCATTTGCACAGGACATTACTGGTCAGAGTAGGCAAGGCAGAGAAGCTGTTCATTTCCTCTAGGTAAGTATTATTGGCGTGAGTACATCTTTCTTGAGTGAGGAAAACGTAAGGATAGTCTTTGTTTTACAACATATCTTAGTATCTTATCTCCAGCGAAACACTTGTGTGGTGACTTCACAGGCCCAGCCAACAGCCCTCACAGATTAAGAAATTCTTGGTAAATGAGAGCAGGGAAGACATAATGACTTAGATGAGCTCTGTCTAAGTTGGGAACAAAGTCACCAGATTATTATCAGGAAGTGCAAGCACTAGAATAGTGGTGAAAAAAGGGAGTTATAACTCCTTTTCTTCAAACAGAACTTATAAAAAAAGTTTAATGACTACCATAAAAACAAACAAACAACAACAACAGCAAAAAAAAAAAAAACAGCGAAGTTGAGTCGATTCCTAATCATAGTGACCCTACAGGGTAGAGTAGAACAGTCCCATAGAGTTTTCAAGGAGTGCCTGATGGATTTGAACTGCCAACCTTTATGTTAGCTCCCACAGCACTTCACCACTACAC
This sequence comes from Heterohyrax brucei, assembly GCA_028571685.1. Taxonomy (NCBI): domain Eukaryota; kingdom Metazoa; phylum Chordata; class Mammalia; order Hyracoidea; family Procaviidae; genus Heterohyrax; species Heterohyrax brucei. The sequence goes on from CM053152.1 coordinate 49,251,520, forward strand.
CACGAGGGTTTCTCAATGACTGCTACAGCACCACGTAATACCTGTGGAAAATTGTGTGTCTGGTATTTTGCTCTCTGGTATTTTATGCAATTCCATATTCTACAAAAATGTTTATTTTGTATACTGAGACCACACACCTGAACTTCGCAAGACAATTATATAGTTGTTTATCCCACTGTGATGCTACATTTCCTTACGTCTATTATAATCAAGACAATTACTTGTCATCAGTTTCTATTGAGTTAATTGTGACTCATGGTGATCCCATGTAAGTCACAGTAGAACTGCACTCTACGGAGTTTTCAATAATTTATTTTTCAGAAGTAGATTATCAGGACTTTCTTGCAAGATGCCTGAGAGTAAACTTAAGCCTCCATTTTTTCTGTTATTATCCAAACGCTGAACTGTGTGTCTCAGTTTATTTCATTTTACACTTATAATTCCTCTCAGTGACATTTATTTCTTTCATTCTCTCACTAGTTCATTTAACAACTTTCACAATTCTTCAAGTGTAAGAAAGAAGTCTAGAACTATCTAGAGTGAATCCCAGCTGGCTAAATTCCAGGCACGATGAGCTGATTTGGGTGGGCAGGAAATGTGTTTTTGAATCTCTGGAAGAATATCCTGGGTGTTGCAGATGGTTGACAAATTTAGCTTCTAACCAAAAGATTGGAGGTTCAAGTCTACCTGAACGTGTCTCAGAAGAAAGCACTGGTATTCTACTCTGGAACAATCAGCCATTAGAAGCCCTGTGAAGTGTAATTCTACTCTGACATACATGGACATATTGACACACACATCCTGTTAGTTAGGATAGACTGGAGGACAACTCGGTTGGTTTTTAATCGCAGTCTGGAGGATGGGAATGTGCACACCAGGGTAGAATGAGTTTTCAGTGTGATCTTTCCTGTTTGAGAAACTCACTCCTCTCAGAGGATGCTTAGCTAGTAATTACATCCTGTTTTGCTGCCAAAATGGGAACATTTAAAGCAGAGACACTCAAAATATTCTTTTTCAAATTTACATGCTTCCCTTTGTTTCCAAATTGCTGCTGTTGTTTAATGAAGAGAAATAGGTTAAACTAATCAAAAGAAAAATTAAGGCTGGAACATCAAGGAAAACAAAAATTGCCAGTGGTGATATGCATTAGACTCCATTAGAGGCCCCACTGATTGAGTCATTTAAAGAAGACCGAAGATCCCGTGGTGAGGATTCGGAGATCCCCCTAGGCCAAGGAAGAGGGGCAGATGGAACCCACAGGCTCCTCAGCCTCTAATGTGGGTGATTTTTGTCTTCTTCGTCTTCTGAATCCCCTCATATTGCCTTCTTGTCAACAAATCTTGTCATCATTTCACTCACGTTTTTGCCGAAGTTCCCCAGAGCTGTTAACAGAAATCGTTTCACAGAAAGTGGGAAAGAGTGTCATTTTGTCATTTTCTTGGGGGAGTGGAAGAAGCTGGTGGTCTGTGCTTCCTAGGGCTTTCCTGATGAATAAGGAGGAGGAGAGAGAGGCCTGTCAGCTATGGGTGTGGAAGAAACAACTTTCCTTGGCAGTGCTCTACTGAAACAGTGACTGGAAACTCACCAGGCAGCCTAGCTCTTTATTATCTGGAAATAAGAATTGTTTGGAACCATAGTGACACCCCAAAATTCCAGGCACTAATGAGCTTGGTGAATTTAATCATCACCTTCTATCTGAAGGTAAGAGGGACCTTAATGATCATCTGACATAACCTCCCTCTTAATGCAGTAAGTCTTTTTAATTATAATTATAGAATCCTTGTGAGATAGGGAAGCTCATTATTTCACAGAACTCTCCCATCACATGGTGACTTGTTTCATTTGTTAGAAGGTTCATGCTTTTTATCAAACTGGTACTTTAATCCACTGGTATTTGTTCTCCCCTTTTGAATTATAGTAATTGTGTATGATGGTATGATCCCTGATGGGACAGTGGTAAAGCACTTGGTTTCTAACCAGAAGATTTTTTGTTTGAATCCATCCTGTGACTCAGTGGGAGAAAAAGCTGGCAATCTTCTCCCCCTAAATTTACAACCTAGAAAACCCTACGGGCGGTTCAGCTCTGTCAGGTGGTGTTGCTAAGAGTCAAAATAAAATCTGTTGCATAAGATTTCTAAGGCTCCAGCAATCTTTTGGTTAGTAGCCCAGTTATTAATCACTTTGCTATTTTAATGTGGCCATATCAGTCATAAAGGTGTGTCCTAATCTAATCCCTTTTGAGACATGAAAGAAGCAGATTAGGCTCAAAAGCTAGGAAACATAGAAGGGAAAGACAGATACTAAAAGAAGACTGGCAAAAAACAAGAAACAGAAGCTGAAAAGACACTGAGACCTTCCCTGAAAATTAAGAGTGGTCCCTAAAGCTAGTGCCCTAAATTTTGTTTGTTAAGGTCACCCACTTGTGGTATTTGTGTTACAGCAGCACTAGATAAACTAAAGCATACACACATAAATACAGAAAATTCTAGTTCCTCATTCAACTTATTCTGCTTATGCTTGTCTCCTCACTTCTTTTTTCACGCTGCACATCCTAGCATGCCTTCAACACATGATGATAACCGATTTCTTTCTTTCTTAATATACGGAAGTATGAACTGAAAATAATACTGAAAATGTTTCTTGGTAAGTGTAGTATATAGAAGAGTCTATCACCACACTTTATCACTTTTCCAAATCCAAGTTTCTATATCTGCAAAGCTTATTAATAGCAAAGACAATAATTAACATCAGAAGAGGCTCAAGGGATAAAATTTGAAGGGGAACCAAAATGCTTTCATTTGAGATTTATAGCTTATTTTCATTTAAAGATCAGAATTCTTATTATTTTTTATTTATTTGAAGTGCTACTATATTCCCCATAAAACTGTTAAAGCTTAGGTTATGTGAATTGCTTACATATGCTGAGGACACGGGTCTGCACCTTTCTTCATCTGCCAGAATTTGGGGATTAGGTCTTCACTTCAGCTTCCCAGGCTACATTATTCTTTTGTACTCAGGAACCCAACTGTAACCTCTGACAAAGGTTAGGTACTGATGCTGAGAGGATCTCAGCATTTCCCAGAAGTCTGAAAGAGAAACGAGAACTAGGCATTGTTCTCTTCTGATGGTCAATGGAAAACAGTCAGTAGATACGTCTTAGTCATTATCTCTACAACTATGGTGAGAACTCCGATGCTGCAGTGGTTAAGGGCTCGGCTGCCAACAGAAAAGTCAACAGTTCAAATCCCACCAGCAAGTGTGTGGAGGAAGCATGGCAATCAAATCTCAAAGATTTGATGTTGCTGTTATTGTTAGGTACTCTTGATGCCTGTTCCAGTTCATAGCAAACCGATGTACAAAAGAACAAAACATAATCCGGTCCTGCACATGCTTTCCATCATTGCTTATGGTTGAACTCATTTTTGTAGCCATTATGTCAGTCCATCTCCTTGAAGATCTTCCTCTGTATCCCTGTCCCTCTACTTGATCAAGCGTGATGTTTTTCAAGGTCTGGTTCTTCCCTAAAATGTATCAGAAGAACATGAGACAAATCTTTGCTTTCCTCGTTTCTAAGGAGAATTCTGGCTATACTACTTCCAGAACACATTTGTTTATTCTTCTAATAGTCTATGACAGACGATACTCTAAAAACAAGATAATTCAATGCATCACTTTCTCCTTGGTCTTCTTTTTTCATTGTCCATCTTTTTAAATGCATACAGGTGATGGAAAATAAAATGACTTTGGCCAGGTAAACTTTAATCCTCAAGTGATATCTTTAATTTTTAACGCTATAAAGATGTATTTTGCAATAAATATGCTCAATGTAATACCTCATTTGATTTCTTGACTGCAGTTTCCATAGCATTGTTTGTGGATCCAAGTAAAAAGAAATCATTGTCAATTTCAATATTTATTTCTGTTTATCATGATGCTGCTTATTGGTCATTTTTTTTTAGGATTCTGTTTTCTTTATGTTGATATGTAATCCATACTTTAGACTGTAGTCTTTGATCTTCATCAGTAAGTACTTCAAGTCTTCTTCACTTCCAGCAAGCAAGGTTGTGGAATCTGTATAAAGCACGTCGTTAATGAGTGCTCCTCCAATCCTGAGGCCCTGTTCTACTTCATGTAGTCTGGCTTCTCAGCTTATTTGCTCCATTTATAAGTTCAATAAGATGAAAGAAACAACCCTTACACATACCTTTTCTGACTTTAAACCACACAGTATCCTTTGGTTTGTCCAAATGACTACCTCTTGACTTATGGACAGGTTCCTTATGAGCACAATTAATTGTTCTGTAAATTCCATTTTCCCCAGTGTTTTTCATAACTTTTTATGGTCTGTACAGTCAAACAGTTTTGCACAGTCAAAAAAAAAGAACAAACAGGTAAACATCTTTCTGGTATTTTATCTGCTTTTAGCCTAGATATACCTGACATAATATTGCATGTTCCAAGACCCCTTCTAAATGTGACTTGACTTTCTGGCAGTTTTCTATTGATACAGAGCTGCAACCATTTTTAGAATGATCTTCATCAAAATTTTACTTGAGTGTGATGATAATAATATTGTGGGTTAATTTGTATGTTCTATTAGATGACTATTCTTGGAATGGGCACAAATACGGATCTCTTCCAGTTGGTTGACCAATTAGCTGTCTTACAAATTTCTTGGCATAGATGAATGACATGTTGACATTTTATCTATTTGTTGAAACATCTCGATTAGCGTTTTGTCAGTTCGTGGAATCTTTTTCTTCAGTGGCTTCAGTGCAGCTTGGTCTTCTTCTTTCACTATTGTTGGTTCTTGATCATATGCTAACTCATTAAAAGGTTGAACACTGAATAATTCTTTGTGGTCAGTGACTCTGTATACGCCTTCTATCTTCTTTTGATGCCTCTTGCATCATTCAGATTTTACCTATAGAGTCCTTCAATATTGCACCTTGAGGCTTCAACTTTTTCATTTCTTTCAGCTTGAGAAAAACTTAACTTCTTCTTCCCTTTGTGTTTTCTAACTCCAAGTCTTTGTGCATTCTATTGTAATACTTTATCTTTTCAAGTTGTCCTTTGAATACTTTTCTTCAACTTGTTTACTTCATCAGCTCTTCCATTTGTTTTAGTTATTCTAAGTCCAAGAGCAAGTTTACAGGTCAGATGTTAGGTAGCTGGGATTCTCCTCCTATGTCTTATATGTTTTATCATAAGTTTTTCTTTTGTTCATTTGTTTATTTGTCATTTTTTTTTATGTTAACATAGAGTTCCTAGCCTTCATCTTGTTGATCTGTTTTTCTTTTCAAAAACCAAAATCAAACCCCTTGCCATTGAGTCAATTCTAATTTATAGTGACCATACCCTGTGGTATAGTGGCAAAGTACTATGACTGTTAACCAGAAGGTCAGAAGTTCAAATCAGCCATGTGCCCCTTGGAAGCCCTGTGGAGCAGTTCTACTCTGTCGTATAGCATTCCTATGAGTCAGAATTGACTCAAAGATAAGCCAAAGACAAAAGGTTTGTTTTTGTTTGTTTGTTTTTATAGGACAGAGCAGTAATGACCCATAAAGTTTCTAAATAGCACATGATGGCTTCAAACTGCTGATTTGTTGGTTAGCTGTAGCACTTAAGCAATACAACGTGAGGGTTTCCATGCTTAAACACCTTTCTGAAAAGGCCAATTAGATTGTTTTTTCAGTTTCTTCTCTTTCATGATTTTCTGTTTCCACCATAATTCTTTTGTTTATTCTGTCATTTTAAGGCTGTTGGTGATTTTCATTATATGTCTGAGTTATGACAGACAGATTATTTGTGTGTGTTTAAATCATGAGGTATTAGTTTGACTTTTCCAGGTAACTGATTAGGGTTTTCAGTGCTGCTGTATGCGTGACCTTGTTTCCCTTTGAAGATATCTCCTTCAGTCAGGAATGCTGATCTTGCTGACTATACACTTAAATCACTACCGCACCATGTTTGGGTAAGCAATTTCCCAAATGGGAAGGAATTTATTACATTATGCCAGCACCAAACTAGTTGTCATAATTCTCTCCAAGTGACTTTTTTTTATTTATTTAATGTAGGGATTGTCATTTTTGTTATGGTGCTGATTGTTGTTTTGCTTAGTTTTCTTTTGCCTTGCATCAGTGTAGGGTGTGCTGTATGCCTTCTATCTTCTTTTGACGCCTCTTGCATATAGGTGTAGCTAAGAATGGGAAAGACCCAGAAGAAAAGGAGCTTATTGGCTCTTTGTTCCTCAGACAGAATTTCAATTAGACCATCTACTGCTCTCAAACAGTTGTTTTGATTCCCTTTTGAAATCCCATCTTTTATTTGCATTAACTTTATGTCAAAATTCTCAGGGTTCAGCTTGGAAGATTAGTGCCCTCTTTTTCTTGTGTTAATTTGGGACTGTAGATTTTTCAGTCTTTTCTGTTCAATTACATGTCTCCTAGTCATTTTTTTTAATGTTCTAATAATACTTTTAAATCTCATGTTGGATGATAATCCATCTCTCATCCTCTTTGCTAGTAGAGGTGATGGGTTTAATTCTGTGTTTGTCCTTTGACTCTCATCATAATGAGGAGAGGAGACAAATGTTGGTACATCGTCACCATATTGAGCAAGATATTACCTGATACATTTGTGAAAACAAAGGGCTGCACTGTGTTTGGCACATTCTAAGTATCATCCACCAGGTCCTTACTGAGGGCCATGGGTTATAAGTTTGGACACCTAGCACACAGGTGGAAAATTGATGTTTCCAGGGTATGAGGAACATAATCTTTTCATGGTTTTCAAAATGTGAGAACAGAAAGTTATAAGAAACTGGAATGCAGATGGAAGTCAGGATTTGGAATCAAAGCCCTTCATCCTACCGTATCTTCTTCAGTATCTTTGTATTCTCATTCTTATTCTCTTTCTTCTCTGACTCTTTCTCCTTTTTTTGTGAAACTGGAACTTGGAAGTCAGGTATCATCTACCGCAAATTCCATTATTACAACAGCAACTCTGATTTTGAACACAGTAAAATGCAATCACTTAGTTAAAAATATCAAAACTTAAAAAAATAGACAATTACAAAAACGCAAAACATTTTAATAGGTTTTCTGCCCACATTTTAGAAGACATAGCTCACAAAATCTCCAATTCAGATTTGTCTTCTAATTTACTGCTTCTATAAATATTTCCTAAGTCATTCTTCTTCAGTTCTTATAAGAATACATATGGTGAGTCTGGAAAATATTTTCACAAGTGCCTGTGGGTGATTTATCAGTGGTTAAATCCATCCTTTGTCGGGTGCATAAAATCGTGCCTTCTGCAAAAGTCTAGCATGGATGGCAGTGTAGTTTCAGAATCCTTCCAGACCTCCTTTCTGTCCACCTGCTTTTATTAACCCACACTTCTTGTTCTCCCTTAACTTCAAAGTTCTTAATCATGAGATCTAGTTCCTGGCTCATGCCTCCAGCATCCCCCTTGCTCTATTGTCCCATTTGGATCTTTTCCTCATTTATACTTTTGCTGTCTTATTAACATTTTTATGCCCAAACTTTCATTTTTTAGATTTGATTCCGTGTTCCTGAGCTAACGTTTGTTTTTAAGATTTGTGTGATGGATACAATCTGATGTATATGAGGAAATGGATTAAAGAAGTTTCTCCAGCAAGAGTTCTATGCATGAAAAGAGTCTAGTATTAGCTTACGTTTAGAAAGAAGAGCTGTTAATCAGAGAAGAGTAGTTGTGGTACGAAGTGCAAGAAGTGCTAGAGAATACTGAAGCACAAAGAGCTAGATTGGGCCAAAATAAGTTTACTTAATGTTTCCTAGGTGATTAACCTGGTGGCATAGTGGTTAAATCCTGTGTCTGCAAACCAAAAGGTCAGCGTTTTAAATCCATCAGGTGATCCTTATAAACTCTATGAAGAAGTTCTACTCTGCCCTGGAGGGTCACGGTCAATTGGAATGGACTCGATGTTAGTAGATTTGCTGTCAGCTTTGCGTTAGGCGATTACCAGAGCTAGGGACCAGGGTCACATGCCAAGAGCCAGGGTCACATGCAGACCTTTATATATAGATGTATTTTATAAACCAGGAGAAAATATTTCTAACTGAAATTTTAATCTCATCTCACTCATTATGTATTGAAATCAAGCATGAACAATTCATTTATTTAGCAAAAATCCAAGAGACACGCACTACGCAATTCACTGTGCCAAATGTTAAGGTATATTCGATAGTGTCTATGACACTACCTTCTGAGAAACCTTATGTCTGGCAGAAAAGAGAGATAAGTATGCACATATGGGGTGATAGAAGAAATGAAAGAGGTGGCAATTTGTTGTGTAGGTCACTGATTAAATTGTTTAGCACTACAATAATACAATGCATTCATGCCTGTAGTATTACCAAGAATAAATAAATAAATAAATAGCTTTCTATCTTGACACTTGGGACCACATAGTCAAGGCAGGGAGCACCCTGCAGCAGCATGAGGACGTACGAGCTAGCTTTACAGTAGGCTCCGAAGCAGCCCATGGCAGAGCATAAGGTGTACCGTCCCGCTAACAGAAATGTGTTGAGGGTGGGGGAAAACGTTCCTGTTGATCACTCTTGTTTGCTTGTAGAATGAGAACACTTCCTTAATAAATAGCATTTCAAATTATGCCATCTATCTAGTTATAAGTCCAAATCATTCTGTTGATAGTTTTCTTACGATAGCATGAAGATGCTGTTCAGAAAACTGAAAGAGTTTTCTTTGATAATCATCAAGAATCCTGAACTACCACTGGTTCCCTGGTCTCATTTTGGATGTTTCTTTAGCTAGTTATGCCTCTTAAAACATACTGTTCACTAATGTGTTGTTTCATAGAGCTACAGTAGATTCAATTTATAACAAAGGCTCCCTTCCAGCCATTTTGCTAAACGAAAGGTCGTTCTGTAATTAACACTACTCATCTGATCAGAGAGAATACCCTAAGCCACCGTTTTGTGTATGGCTTTGTTATTCTACTCAGTCAAATTGTTTCTTTTTTCATTGTCATTACCTTCAGTGTTCCATGAATCTGGTAAGTTCCTGCGTTTCTGGCTTCTAAGTACAGGGACTGAGCACAGAGAATGGCTTCCTGTAACAGTAGCACACAATCAAGTTGCAGTGCTTATACCATATCCCGCGCCAGTTGTGACCTGCTTGGTTTTCTACTTGAGAAGTTGATTGAATTGCAAAGGAGGGGAGGACAATACAGCTGGAACTGTCAGACTAAGCACTGCATCACTTTCAGGAATGGTACTGTGAATGAAATTATATGAAATCGTTAGAGAAGGATTTCAAACACAAAACAGCAAAATTAAAGACTACTTTAAACAGGAAGCTGTGTAAAACATTCTGGCTATTCTGTGTTGGTGATGTGATATGCTTATAGGAAAAGTAGAATAGTTAAAATTAAATTTGAGCCTTGTGCAACAAAATCAAACATGACTGATTCACTAATTTCTCAGAGATACAAAGATACATATTATATGCAATTCCTCCTGTTAAATGTTGGGGAAACTGCAATGATGAGTAAAGCAGTGCCCTCAAAGGAACCAAAGATCAAGCTCAAGAGAAAAATAAGTACACATAAGATGGAATAATGAGAGAGAAGAAGAGCAGTGCGAACTGAACATGGTGTGATCTAGCCTCAAGATTATAAGAGCAAAAATGTGAGTTTTATGATGCAGACTACATATGATGTATACCAGCAGCGTATTTGAGATAAGTATATTTTTTTCCACAGAATGTAAAGAAATTCAAGGTATGCTTTTACATAAACGACATTCACATCACTATTCTAAAGAAAGGTATGAGTTATGAACATAAAACATGTTTAAAATGTGAATATATTATGATACAAATTAAATGATAAATAGATTAATGGATAGATACTAGGTGATAGACAGGAAGGAAGAGAAAAAGGGAGGAAGGGAGGGAGAGAGGAAGTGGGGAGGAAGGGTGGAAGGGAGGAAAGGAGGAAGGGAAAGAGGAAGGGGGAGGAGGCATGAAGGAAGCAAGAAAGAAAGGAAGGAAAATAAAAGGAGAGAAGGAGGAAGGGAAGGAGAGAGAAAAGAATGGAACTAGAGTAAACAAGTTGACCTACTTTAATCTTAGAATTGTATCTATAACTACAGAAAATATTTGATTTATTCACTAAATATATAACTTTATTTCAACTTTTAACTCAAATATAACGATGTTTATTTCAAAAAGTGTTCATTTTAATCCCTAATATTGTCACTGATGTATTTAAGTTTCACAAGAGGTAAATCATAGTCTAGGATATCCTTGTATATGATGAATGCCATGGTGGCATTTCTGTCAAAGTCTTCATAATATGATATATATACATAGATAAATTATATGTACACACACACACGCACTCGCACGTGCACACACACACACACACGTGTGTGTAAAAAAGGGAATATAAGATCCTGGTTCTCATTGCTTTTCCAGTTAGAAATCTGTTCTCTTTCTACTTCTTAATTTATTTTAGAATAGTAAACACCACCTTTTTAAAATAGGAAACCCTGGTGGTTTAGTTAAGTGCTAAAGCTGCTAACTAGAAATTTGGCAGTTCGAATCCACCAGGCACTTCTTAGAAACTCTATATGGCAGTTGTGCTCTGTCTATAGACTCACTATGATCAACTTGACAGCAGTGTGTTTGGTTTGGTTGGACAGTTTTTTATTTTTTTTCTTAAATACAATCATAAATACATTTGTATATTAAGCAAAAATAATGGAATTTAAAGTCATTTTTAATTGGTATATAAGCTTTTCCTTTCCCCATCCTTTAGTTCTGTCTTCAAAAGCACTCCAGAATTGGATTCAATCAGAAATCCTGTTCCACTACACTAACTCCTTGAGATAGCCAATTATCTATGACGTTTTTTTCTTGGATGCCCTCAGTTAGCTACATTCATTCAGTGGAAAACTGTAGCACTGAATTCAGTCTAAATGACAGACAGAAAAATCAGTACAGTTTGAATAGCAACTTAAATATACAATGCAAGATGTCTGATTTATCTTAAATTAGATTAACTTTATTTACCTGTCCAAGCCCAGTAAAGGTGCTTAGTGCCTCATATGGTGTGTACTTGAAATATAAAGGCTTGTGTGTTTGCTTAGGTGTATAAACATATAATTTTCCTGTACCTTTGAAACAATAGTGGTTTATTTTGCAAGATTAAGAAAAAAGTATTAACTTATATGAAGTTGTAAAATACAATAACTTATTTTCGTTATGAAGCCCTGGTGATGAAATATTTAAGCATCTGCTTCTAACCAGGGAAATCCTGGTGGTGTAGTGGTTAAGTGCTACATCTGCTAGCCAAAAAGTCAACAGTCCAAAACCTCCAGGCACTCCTTAGAAACTCTATAAAGCAGTTCTACTCTGGCCTATGTGGTCACTATGTGTCAGACTTAACTCTATGGCAATGGGTTTGGTTTGGGGGATTTGGTTCTGCTAACTAGAGTGTATGAAATTTTGTATCTACCAGATGCTCTTTGGAAAAAAATATTCAGAAACTTACTGTGTCCTATACGCTACCTTGAGTTTGAAACAATTCAAAGGTAATAGGCTTAGTTTGACTTTTGTTTTTCTTCTATAAATTCTCATTATAAATTAGATCACATATCTTCTAAAAGTGTTTCATAGAATTCATACTGTATATTCCAAAGACCACTGTGACTATGCTAATACTGTCTGTTTACAAAGCACAGAACCGTAACATAAAAAACAGTGGTTTTGTAAAAATGTATTATAAAAATTCATTCCATCATACTGTTAATTAAATGGTACCAGATCATCTCTAATATATCCATTTCTGTGCCAGATGTGATAATGTTGTTAGATGCCATCGAGTCTGATCCTGCTCGTAGCAACCTTGAATACAAGAGAACAATACACTGCCCAATCCTGCACCATCCTCACCATCTTGGCTTTGTTTGAGTTCATTGCTGCAGCTGCTGCATCAATCCATCTCGTTGACAGTTTTCCTCTTCTTTGCTGACCATCTACTTTACTAAGAATAATGTCCTTCCCAAGGACTGGTCTCCCTCTTGATAACACTTCCACAGTACATGAAACAAAATCTTGTCCTTGCTTCTAAGAAGTGTTCTGGCTATAATTCTTTTAAGATAGATTTGTTCGTTTCTCTGGCAGTCCATGGTATATTCGATATCGTTTGCCAACACCATAATTCAAAGACATCAATTTTCCTTCGGTCTTCCTTATGCAATATCCAGCTTTTGCATGAATATGTCACAGTTGAAAATAGAATTACTTGGGTCAGGCACACTTTAGTCCTAAAGGTGACAGATTTATTTGCTTTTTAACACTTTACAAATTGTTTGAAACGGATTTACCTAATGCGATATAAGTGTTTGATTTCTTCAAGTTGATTCCACAGGTGGTGATTTTAACATGGATCCAAGTAAAATGAAATCCTTGACAAATTTAATCTTTTATCCATTTGTCATAACCTTACTTATAGGTCTAGTTGTGAGGGTTTTTTGTTTTATTGAGGAGGCAGAATTCTTACTGAAGCCTGTAGACTTTGATCTTCATAAATGTCACAAGTCCTCTTCATTTTCAGGAAGCAAGGCCGTCATCTGCATAGAATAGCTTGTTAATGAGTCTTCCTCCAATCCTTGATACCAGGTTCTTCTTCTTATAGTCCAGTTTCTCGGATTGTTTGAACATCATACAGATTGAAACAGGGTAGTGAAACAATACAACCCTGACACACCATTCATAATTTAAGCTAGGCCATACCCCCTGTTCTGTTTGCATGACTGCTTCTTACTCTACGTACGGGTTCCTCATGAGCACAAGTCTTCTGCAATTCCTACTCCGTGCAGTGTTGCCCTTAATTTGTTATGATCCGCACAGCCAAGTAAGTTTGCATAGTCAGTAAGACACAAGTAGATATATTTCTAAGATTTCTCTGCTTTCAACCAAGATTCATCTGTCATTGGCAATGATATCTCTCATTCTAGACCCGTATCAATGTAATGCTCCAACTTTTGAATGCTCCAATTTTTGAATTATGTTCAGCAAAATTTTATTTTGAATGATATTAATTACATTGTTCAATAATTTCATCATCCTGTTGGATTGTCTTACTTTGGGCTGTCCACCAATACGGCTCTCTTCCAGTCCCTTGGCCAGGTAACTGTTTTCCAATTTTCTTGGCAGAAACAAGTGAGTCCTCCAACATTGCCTCTGCTTGCTGAAACAGCTCTATTGGTATTCCATCAATTCCTGGAGGCCTTTTTTTCAGTTCTTGCCCCAAATGGTTGAATGTCAACTGGTTCTTTTTGGTACTTAAAAAAACCAAACCCACTGCCACTGAGTCAGTTCCAGTTATTAGCAACTCACCGATAGGATAGAGAAAAATCACCCTATAGAGTTTCCAAAAGAGTATCTGATGGATTCAAACTATTAACCTCTTAGTTAGCTGCTGTAGCACTTAACCTCTACAATAGCAAGGTTTCCCACTTTGGTCCAGTGAGTATGAATTCCTTCAATCTCTTTTGATGCTTCCTGTGTCATTCAATATTTTGCATATAAAACCCATCAGTATTTCAAGTTAAGGCTTGAATTTTTTTCTTCAGTCATTTCAGCTTGAGAAAATCCAAGCAAATTATTTGACTTTGGTTTTCTAGTTTCATGTCTTCACACAGTGCATTATAATGCTCTACTTTGTATTTTTGAAGCACTCTTTGAAATCTTCCTTTCAGTTCTTTTACTTTATTTGCTTTAATTATCTTAATACCAACTTTCAGAGTTTCTTCTGACATTTGTTGTGATCTTTTCTTATTCTGTTTTTCCCCCCTTAATTTTTTTTATTAATTACAGTAAAATAATAGAATTTCTAACATCTATCAATCATTTCATCTACGATAAACCCTCAGCCCCCCACCCACCCTTGTAGCCAACACAGTCATTTTCTTCTGTGGGTAATTCTCTTTTCAAGTTCTTGTAACAAGAATCTCATACAAAATTTGTCCTTTTGACAGATTCATTTCACTCAGCATGATTTCTTCCAAATGAGACCCTGTTACAAGATATTTTCTAAAACTGTCATTCTTTTTATCGTAGCATAGTGTTCCACTGAGTGTATGTATCATGGTTTGTTTATCCATGTATCTGTTGATGGGCACTTGGGTGGATTCCATCTTTTTGCTATTGTGGACTGTGCTACAACAAGCATTCTAGTGCATGTGTCCGTTTGTGTGACAATCTTTGTTTCTAAACGGTCAATTCCAAGCAGTGGAATCACAGGATCAAATGGCATATCTATTTCCAGCTTTTTAAGGAAGCATCAATTTGTTTTCCAAAGAGGTTGTACCATTTTACAATCCCATTTTACAGTGTAGGAGAGTTCCAATTTCTCCACAACCTCTCCAGCATTTGTTGTTTTATGTCTTTTGAATCATGGCCAATCTAGTTGGGGTGAGATGGTGTTTCATTGCAGTTTTGGTTTGAATTTCTTTAATAGCTAGTGATCATGAGCAATTCTGCATGTCTCTTGAGTTTAATCTTAGTATGTTAAGGGGGATAATAGATGTAGCTATAAAGTAAATTAACAACACATCATATCAAAATAAGAAACCGCGGTACAGGAGTCTCAATGAACACAAAGCCAACACTAAAAAATCAACCCATAAAGAAGAATGACCCAGAACAGAACATCAAGAACAATATAGAAAACATCAACATAAAAATAATTACAGCAAAATATGGCACTAAGCACATACCTATCAATAATTACACTGAATGTAAATGGACTGAACACTCCAGTAAAGAGACAGCGAGTGACATCCTAGATCAAAAGACATGACCTATCTATATGTTGCTTACAAGAAACACACCTGAGACTTAAAGATGTGAACAAATTGAAAATTAAAGTATGGAATTATATATAGCAGGCTAACAATATACAAAAAGAGCAGGCGTGGCAATATTAATCTCAGATAAAATAGATTTTAATGTAAAATCCACTGTTGTGGACAACAAGCTCACTATTGCTGAAAGGTTCAATAAACAACCAGCACTTATCAATATGAAATATTTACGCACCCAATGTCAGAGCACCTAAATACATTGAGCAAATACTGACAACACTGAAAAATAAGATAGATCATTCCACAACTGTCGTTGGAGTCTTCAACACTCTTCTTTCAGTTGTGGATAGATCATCCAGAAAAAAGCTCGGTAAAGATACAGAAAATTTTACTGTCACGGTCAACCAACTTGACCTTATTGACATAAACAGATCTTTTCATTCATCAATGGATAAGTACACCTTCTTCTCCAGTGCACATGTGGCATTCCCTAGCATAGACCGTGTGTTAGGTCATAAAGCAATCCTCTATAAACTCCAAACCATTGATTTACTGCAAAGTATCTTCTTGGAACATAGAATCATAAAAGTGGATATCAATAACAGAAAAATCATAGGTAGAAATTCAGACTTATGGAAACTGAACAACACTTTGCTCAGAAAACCTTGGGTTATAGAAATCAGCACAAAATACAGAAATTTGTGGACTCAAATGAGAATGAAAACACATCCTACCAGAATCTATGGGATACAGCAAAAGCAGTCCTCAGAGGTCAGTTTCACTCTATAACTGCATGCGTACAGAAAGAAGAAAGGGCCCAAATTAAAGAATCAAGCTTAGAGCTTGAACAAGTAGAAAGAGAGCAACAGAATAACTCCTCAGGCACCAGAAGAAATCATATTATAAGTATTAGAGGAGACCGAAATGAACTAAAGAATAGAAAAACAATTAAAAAAATTACCAAAACCAAAAGCTGCTTCTTTGAAAAGATCAAAAAACTTGACAAGCCATTGGCTAAACTTACAAACGAAAAACAGTAGAAGACACAAATAATCCAATTAAGAAATGAGATAGGAGATATTACAACAGACCCAGCTGAAATAAAAAATATCATAACAGAACACTACGAAAGGCTATACTCTAACAGGTCTGCAAAACTAAAGGAAATGGACAAATCTGTAGATTCATATCACCCACCAAAATTATCACAATGAGAAGTAGATCAATTTAATAAATCTATCACAAAGATACAGATTGAAAAAGTCATCAAAAATCTACCAACCAAAAAAAGTCCTGGCCCAGATGGCTTCAGCAGAGAATTCAACCAAACTTTTAGAGGAGAGTTAACTGTGATACTTTTGAGGCTATTTCACACCACAGAAAGGGATGGGACGCTCTGAAATTCATTCTTCTTCCGTTTTAATGACCACTTGCTTTCTTCATATATAACGTCCTTGGATGTCATCTCACAACACATCCAGTCTTCAGTCTTGAGTATTCAGTGTGTCAAATCTATTCTTGAGATGTTTTCTATATCTAGGTGGGATATGTTGAAGGTCCTAATCAGGCTTTTGAGGATTTCTTTTAATTTTCTTCAGCTTCAATTTGAAATTGCATAAAAGTAGTTCATAATCTCTTCTCACACTCGAAACCTTGCCTTATTCTAACTGATAAACTGAGCTTCTCCATCAAGCCTTTTCACAGATGTAGGCCATTTGATTCTTGTGTATTTCATCCTTCAATGTCCACGTGTATAGTCACCATTCATGTTGCTACAAAATGTATTTGCAATGTGTAAATTACTGGTCTTATAAAATTATATCATGTAATCTCCAGAGTCTCTTCTTTCACCAAGTCTGTACTTCCCAACCACAGATTTTTCTATTTCCAGCTCTCACATTCCAATCAGAATTTTTTCTGAGATTGACATTGACTTCCTTCAGTAATCCACTGAGGACTTACTAGAAGAATAACTTCATAATGATAATGTAGTAATTATCAAAATTGTTTTTAGAATTAAAACAATTATCAATGCATACCGATTGCATATTTGATCAATTTCAGACTGCAGAAATTGGTAAGCAAACAAACAAGCAAAAAAGAACTTCAATTTCTTTATTGTTGGCAATTAGAGGTTGTGTGTAACACTGAGTAAGAGTTGCATTAACTGGTCTTCCTTGCAGGCATATGCATGTTGTTCTATTACTGATAGCTTTGTAGCTCAGGATAGCTCTTGAAATACTCTTATTGATAATGTATGCAACAGCACTCCTCTTCAATTTGTCACCTCCAGCAGGGTAGACAATGTGAATATTTGATTCAAAACGGCCAATTTCAGCCCATTTCAACTCTCTAACACCTAGGATGTTGATTTTGTTTGAGTTTCATTACATTTTTGATGACTTTTAGTTCCTGGATTTTTACTTCATACACTTTGCATCCCAATCATTAATGGGTATCTGAATCTGTTTTTATTTTGAATCATGTCACTTGAACAAATGAAGTTCCTGAATGCTTTGCTCTATCCATATTATTAAGATTGACTTTACTTAGAGGAAGCAGCTCTTCTCCAGTTATATTTTAGAGTGCATTCGACTCGACGAAACTTGGCTTTGGCTTCTAATCTAAGGAACTCATCATCTGGCACATTAACAGAGCCCTGCTGCTGTTCATAAGTTTTTCAGTAGCCAGTTTTTGTTTTTAGTGTTAGATCAGTAGGTCCTTTTTTCTAATCTCTTTTATTCTAGAAGCTCCGTTGAAAACCTGACCACCAAGGGTGACCTTGCTGGTATTTGAAATACTGATAGTATAGTTTCCAGCAGTAGAGCAACAAAAGCCACCACAGTACCAAAAACTGACAGACAGGTGTTGGGCATATATGATAGATGATATGGAAAGTATACAGTTTGTTCCTTTGAGAATTTTTTCTGAGATTGACATTGACTTCCTTCAGTAATTCACTGAGGACTTACTAGAAGAATAACTTTATAATGATAATGTAGTAATTATCAAAATTGCTTTTAGAATTAAAACACTTATATAGCTGAGAAAACTACGCAAGATACATGAGAAGTGAATATTCAGCAGTATAATGTAGGTGTTTTCTCAATATTAAGGAGCCGGTCCTAATATTCAAACTACAAAATAGATAATACACAATGGATGAGAGCTTTTATTTAGTAGGAAACACTAGTGTGTTGTTCAACAGCTGTGTAAATTCCCTAGGTGGCCCAAAGTTTTGGCTGGACCACTCATTTAAACAATGGTGGTTTTAGTCTACCCTTGGTACCACAGAAGAAAACACTTGGCAATCTGTTTCTACTAAAATTACAGCCAAGACAACTCTATGAACAGTTCTACTCTGTAACACACATGGTAGCCATGAGCTGGAATCAACTTGATAGCAATGAACAACAACGGAGAATATTTAGAGCTGAAGATGAAGGACATTAATAGAGTCAAAGGATTTACTAAAACTAGGACAATGCTTTTACCTCAAGTTAAAATTACAAAGTATTCAAATTAATTTTGTTTCAGAGTAATTTTTGAGTAGATAGTTGAAATGTAATTCATGAGTCACATATAATTTGATGAGATCAGGGAGATCCTTCCTTGTCCTCCTCTTCATCTGCTGCCCTTTACTCCACAGTTGGGCAGCTGAGGTGGCCACAATACGTCACTAGGCCCTGGTACATACAGGTCACCATTGCATGTAACATGTGACTATGTGGTGGAGGAAGATGATGGAAAAGTGTCATCTTGGGAAGAAGCCGAATTAAAAAGAAATGAATTATCATTAAAATAGTAGTATAGAGTACTCCAGTTGTTTAACAACAGGATTGATAAGTGGCAAACCGAAGTAAAGTATGGGAATTTCAAGTAGAAACGGTAGCTTAGTAGGAGAAAGATGTGTCATTTGGCTTCCTCAACAATTTACAACCTTGGAAATCCCAGGGGGCAGTTCTACTATGTCTCATAGGGTCACTATGTGTTGAAATCAACTTGAATATTTTTAAAGTGTTTCCTCTATAAAACGATATCTTGGTAGTATATAGCTAAGAGCTACTGCTGCTAATTAAAAGGTTGGAAGCTCCAATCCACCAGTGCTCCTTGAAAATTTGTGGAGCAGTTTTTTTTCTATCCTGCAGGATCCCTGTGAGTTAGAATGACCTTCAAGGACACTGTTTATTTTTCCTTTTTCCAGCTCCAACCAGAAAGACAGTCATGAAAATTACTCAGCTAAGATGGAACATCTCAGTAGACAAACAAACAAACAAACAAAACAAAACCCACTGAAACCACTGCCATTGAATCAATTCTGACTGATAGTGACCCTATGGGACAGTGTAGAACTGCCCCATAGAATTTTCAAGGGTTGCCTGGTAGATTCAGACTTCTGACTTGTTGGTTAACAGTCATAGCACATAACAACTAAGAGATAGGTAAAAGATAAGAAAAGCAAATTTAGTGGTATTGTGTCCATCATATGTAGTTAGAATGCTTCATAATTTAAATCTTGGCTTATGTAAACTAACTTTATCTAGTAATTCCCTACTCATTATTGGAACATTATGATTCTGTTTTATTTATTTATTTATTTATTTTTGGTGTGTGTGTGTGATTCTTTTTTTTTGATGAAAATACTCATAGCCAAAGGACACCATTTCAACAAGTTAAACATATAAAATTCAGTGACGTTGCTTACATTCAACTTGTGCTACCGTTTTTGCTGTCCTTTTACAAATTATTCCACCACCATTATCTAAATTCACTGCTTTCTAAACTTTCCATCCAATATTTTGAGTTGTTGTTGTATTTACAGCACACACAGATAATTCTTTAAAAGAGTATGATACAGCAAACATTCTCTACTAATTAAAATAAACCTTTTTCTTTTTCTTTTTTTGGATTCAGAGAAGACTTAAGTAAATTGTTTTGGTTTAAGAGTTCAAATTACCTCCTGGCAATAGTTTCAGGATTTCATCTAACCTCAGTGACTCCAGAAAGCCTGGATTCCATGGAGCATTTGAAATTCTCTTCCACATGTCTTCCTCTTTTCATGAGGATTCTTCTATAGGATATTTGACCCAATAATTCAGTAATGGTAGCTAGGCACCATCCATTTCTTCTGATCTCCTGGGAAAGGAGGCAATTGGTTATAGAGGCAGCGATATATGCAATGCATTTCCTCCTTCCATTCTTTTTCTTCTTCCTCTGTGCCTCAGGTGAATGGCAATCAGTTACTTTAGCACGGATGGTCACTACCTAGATTTTAAGTTCCTAGTTGCTATGTAGTCAAGGAGGAGGTAGACCAGAAGTGTTAAGAAGTAATATTAAACACATTGGTTGGAATGTCCCACAAAACCAGAATCCTAAATACCCAAACTATGTTTTGTCTAAGTTTTATATCAGTCAGTCAGTCACAGTTCACTCTAAGTGCAGATCTGGAAATGTGGGTATGTTTTAAATACAAATTAATCCTTGTACCTCAGGAAACAGTAATATAGTAAATGAAAGAACCCTTAAATCCTTTACAAAAGCAAATGATTGTCTCATCACAGTTATATTTCTAACACATAGAATTAGCCTATCTCATGGTGAGAAATAAATGAAGTCTGAGATAATAAAATATTGCTAGTTGCAACAGGCCCATCATTATCTATCTGCAAATCTTTGAATTTTCCTTTATGGACATGATTGTACAGGTGCGTTTTTTCCTCCAGAGTCAGTTTTCTATCAATAGGGAGTACTGTATATGTACATCATGAGCTTTAAATTTTTCAGTTTTTTTTTTTTTCATGTTCCTCTTATTCTCTTACCTGAGCATTTTCACAGAGAAAAAGCATTCTGGGAGTTAGCGAGTATGTGGCAAGAGGTACAGAAGTGAGCAAAATTCCGTGGCAAGACTGGGCTGGTAGCTGGGCTCACTCACATAATGAGTATCTCTACACTATTTGTGAGTGTCACTTAAAAATAACCAGAATTTCAAATCTGCAAAGTATCATGAAAGTGTAACTGCCACAAAGCCTAATTCAGACATTGAGTGTAGCAATTTTTTCTTTTTCTTTTTTTTCCAACATATTTAATCAAGAATTAGACTATGATGTTCAGCTTTCCCTGGAGAGGAACTGATATATCCACCTGTCTTTTCTCTGCTGGTCTATATGTTGCGCCTTCTACCTTTCCCCTTCTTTATTGATTTCAATGTTGAATTTGAAGACTACAACTTGATCTTGTAGGTGAATTTCACCGGCTATTCATTGTGCTTTTGCTGGCTCCCTTCTCCCTGAGTGATAATCCTTGTTCTTATGTCTAGTGGACTAAACACTTCTGCTGTTTCTAAAAGGGGATTGTGATTCTTGCCTAATAACAAACAGCTGGTCCAGATGGGCATTTCTCGTGTCAGAGGCCTGATTCCCACTAGCTGGTAGAATAGCACAAGGTAGAAAATGAGCCACTGTTGACAATACAAAATATCTCAAAGCAAAAAGCCAGAAACTTTCATGGCATTTGAATTTTGTGACTTCAGCTATCAGTATATTTTTAATTTTTAAATTGCTTGCTGACTTTTTTTTTTAAGTTTCTCTTTCTATATCATTATCTTCAAATGTAAGTGCAATCAACACAATCTACTTAAGGGTTGCTAAAAAAAAAAACACATCAAAGCAAAGACTGACACACAGCATTCAGAACATGAGAAAATAGCAGAATACATTTTAGATCCAATTACTGTATGAAACAGGTTTCCAAATGCTAGAAAGAATTACGAAGTGATTCTAAAGGCAGCATTTATCCTGTGTATAAACTGGATTATTTCATTTATTCCTTAATCCATTGGCTCATTCAAAATCTTGTTAATGAGCCTCAGCTCTGTGCTAGGTACTGTATTATATGTTAACTACTAAGTTCAGGGATTGTTTTCACGTAAAGTTCAAATGTTTTCGGAGCCATTGTAATCATCACCTTCACTGAACACAAAATGTAGAAGTACTTTCAAATCATGTAGTGATGTTTTTAGATAATATGATCCTAAACACAGCATAAAGTCTGAATTCCCCCATGGCAATGGTGGCTAGAGAAGGCAATTAAGAGGGTGAAATCATGGTAGTAGTCAGCACTTGATCATAAAAGAGGCAATTTCAATATGGCAGCACTGCCTCCTCTGATTATTAATAAATAAATATTGACGTTAATTTAGCACTTTCCATCTTCAAAGCACTTTACAATTATTAATTAGTCCTCTTAGGACTATTTGAAATATGATTTCTGAAGTTTGCATTTAAACAGAATTTTCATTATACTATTTCTTAGCTTCAAGTACAACAACTGTTTTTTTTTCCCCCCAATTCTATTTTTCTTCTCCTGCATTTAAGACAGTAAGATGAGTGTAGCTAAATAGGCTTCCCAGGAAAGTTTTTCTTAGATCACTGAGTAGAGAGGAACCAAGAGCTACATCTGTATTTTCCCAGAATAATGGACAAAGATTTTGGTGCCATTTTCTGAAAAGCCTCCAACCAACCAGAGGTATCTTTAGGTTCTTGAATGAGCCCACTTTTGTTTTCAAATCTATGCGCAGAATGCCATCCCTGCCTAGAACTGTCACTCAAGATGCTTTCATTCTCCTGAGTCTTCTCATTCCTATGTACCTCTGTCTCACCTTCATAGCAGGAGTTTGTGTTCTTGTTTCATGTTCCTGTGTGTTGGTTAGTAAGAGTTTGACTTCTCTGCGACCATTCACTTTATCCCAGACATACCTACATTGGAAGGCAGTTGTCTGCCTTCAGTGGCTGCTTGTACAAACTCAGAGACATTGTCATTTCAGCTCCACTGAGCAAAAGCCTCCTTGTCTCCAGAGGAGGGTATCTCACTCAGTCTGACTTGACTATAAGACCACAGCCTAAGGGCCGACGATGAAAGGAAGAGATTTGCAATTCAATTCAGTTTGACTCATAATAGATCTTGCCAAATATATGTGCCCGTCATAGATCTTGTCCAATTAAAGAGCAGGTTGACACCTTCTTTTTGTTTGTCGCATATATCATCTTCCTCACTTCTGCACTGTCCAGGATCATCACGGGGATCTACCACAACACCTGCCCTATCTGTGAAGTTAGAAATGGTTCCACTAATAGTCAGGAGGGAACCGTCTCTATATTTTAGAATGGCATCTTGTAGCTTATTAAAATTAAAACAGATATACCAGTCTATGTGCTATTTTTTTCTTTTTTTTTTGCTAGATCTGTGAATCTTTGTTGTAGTACAGTTCCACACTAAATAGACAGGGATGGTCTAGTGCAACTTATTACTTCCCATATCAAAGCTGGCATCAAATTGTACTGTGATTATTTGTCTGTGTCTCTCTCTCCTAAAGTGCAAGTGATAATAGCAGGGAGCTGCTGTTTTTATTTACTCTTGCCTCACCCCACCCCTCTGATGACTTCAACTTCACCTACTCATGGTAAGGTCTCAATTATTAATAAATTTAAAGCACAAACAGAAAAAAAAATTAAAGCAGATTGTGGGCAGGATGAATAAATTAGAAAGTCAACTTTCTGCAACACTTCAGGGAGATGCTGTAGAGGAATTTCTAACTTCCTGATCAATCTTTACTCCTAGTGAATTTATAACAGCACAGAAAAGATAAGTGTAAGGGGAATGTCTGCTTATGCCTTGTGATATTCTGACATTAAACCTTGATTCAGCTATTATACTTGATTCACATTCAGTCCCCTCTGCCCTTGAAGTTCTGCATGAAATGCCCTGTTAAATCACTGGGGTTAAATACACTGATCTCAATAAGGATAAAAATCTATTGCTGTTGAGTCTGTTCTGACTCATAGCAACCCTACAGGACAGAGTACAACTGCTCCATAGAGTTCCCAGGTAGTACCTGGTAGATTCGAACTGCTGACCATTAGCCACAGCACTTAACCACTATACCACTAGTGTTTCCAAATAAGGATAGTAATTCCTTTAAGGATGCCTGATGGTACAATGATGGATAAATGTTTGGCTGTTAACAGAAAGGTCAGTTGTTCAAACCCACCAGAAGTTCTGCAGGAGAAAAGACCTGATGATTTATTTCTGCAAAAATTACAGACTAGAAAACACTCCAGAGCAGTTCTGTTCTATCACATGCAACCCTGGAAGAGTAGTAGTAGCTGTAGCTGCTAACCAAAAAGTCACAGTTCAATTCTACCGACTCTTCTTTGGAAACAATTGGGGGCAATTCTATTCTGTCCTATTGGGTTGTTACAAGTCAGAATTTACTCAGCAGCACACAGCAGTGATAACTGTTCTCACTTCCCTAGCAGGAACATCCAGGCTAATGACAGAAAGATGAAATTTCAGACCCAACTCGAAGAACCTCAGATCTATCCAGAGATCCATGACTCTGTAGGTAATTAATGGTTAAGGGTTCCTTTTCACCACCTAGTATCCTCTGGAAAACATTTCCTGTTATGCTCTTACGTCCAGGTTGAATACCTGTTATGTCTCCCTTGACACAGTACAGCCTCTCTCATGGTTCTGTCACACTGTAGTTTTAATCTTCTGGATATTTGTCCATTTCCTCTACTTTGCTTTATGCTACATTAGAGCAAGAAGTGTGTTTACATTGTATATTGTCTCATCTTTTATGTAAACCCATTGTCAAATATATAAGAGAAGGAGGCAGGAAAGTGGAAAGAAAGGGAGAAGGAGAAAAGGAGGAAGGAAGGGAGGCAGGGAGAAAGGAAGGGAAGGAGAGGGGAAGGAAGGAAGGGAAGGAGGGAGGAAGGAGGGAGGGAGAAAGGGAGGAAAGAAGGAGTTATGGGTTGAATTGTAGCTCTCCAGAGTGTGTGCCAACTTGAATAGGGTATGGTTCCTGGTATTGTGTGACTGTCTAACATTTTGTCATCTGATACGATTTTCCTAAGTATTGTGAATTCTCCTGTGGTGTTAATGAGGCAGTATTAGTGGCTGTTAATGAGGCAGGACTCAGTCTACAAGATTAAGTTGTGTTTTAAATCAATCTTTTTTGAAATACAAAAGACAGAAGCAAGCAGAGACACAAAGTTACCTCCTACTACCAGGAAAGTAGAGCTAGGCATGATGTCTGTCCTTTGTGCCTGAAGTCCCAGCACTGAGAAACTCCGAGTTAGAGTAAGGGAAAATTGATGGTCAGGACCTTCTTTCAGAGGTGACAGAGAGTGAAAGACTTCCTCTGACACTGGCACTGTGGTTTCGGAATTCTAGCTTCTTAGGCTGTGAGATAATAAACTTCTGTCTGTTAAAGATATCCACCTGTGGTATTTCTGTTATAGCAGCACTCAATAACTAAGAAATAAGCCAAGTCTCACCTTTAGAAATAATGACATTTATTTACAAAGTCTGGTAACATTATTTTTAAACATTGCTACTGAAATACGGACTAGTAAGAGAGACTTGAGCTACTGAGGGAAAACAAAAAGCCTGGTTAGCAGGGGGAACCAGTTCACCCACGGCTCCTTAGAAGCATCCTTGACACTATCATCAGCCTTGATTTTGTCTTCCCATCTATTTGAGTGGGTTAACTGACCTTAGCTACAATTTATTGCTGTGTTCCATGAGACACCAAGTGGAAAGAGATGTGCCGTGCACTAACAAATGGTGTTGTGCTGTGCAGACCTGTGTTGTGCTACCTAGATGCGTTTTCTGGGTTCACTGGGGACTACCATATCTGGTTTGATGTCTTCCCCATCCTCTGAGATCTAGTTACCTGATTTGCGCCTTGCAGGGTTTGTTATTCATAGAGTAGACTGTCTTCTTCCACTTGGTAGGTTATTCCTTGTTTTATCCTGTCTTGCATTTGTCTTGTTGCTCACATTAACTGAAGGCAGAAATCATGCAGTATGTTGAGTGTGTCATGCCCTCTAATGAGCAGGATATTCTACTGAACCAATAGGTGATCAAGTGCATAAGCAGTAAAGGAAATCTTTTGTCCGGAATAGATTTACATCTTGCCAGTTCAGTTTATACATACTACCGCCAAACTTCTAAGATTCTGGGATTTATAAATGTATTAAGAATTAAAGATATTCAAGTAATATTTTTCAAAATAGAGCTTACATGCATATCGTCTGTGCTGTCAATGCATAAAAATGTTCTTATCTAGTTTCATTTGTGTTGGACACAAACAGCACCGCTTGAAATGAAAGAAACCGTTGCAGGCCATACACTCTCTTTCCTTGTCATCATCCAAGGAGACTTGGGCTCCATCCTCATCAGTGTCCCAAGTGGCAGCTCAGCAGCACAAAGGTCAGAAAGAAAAAGTGCCGGGTTCACAAGATTTCAAGGCAAGTTATCAGGAGTTGGACTGGAGCCGCAAACCGTACTGACTATAAGGTCAGAGCTTAACTGTTATTCCATTTTATTACTCAAGGATAAGAGGACATGATGCACGAGACTTCAGCACCAAAAACCGTCTCCCGAGGTGGCCACTTCAGCACGTGTGGTTGCAGGTGGAGTACTGACCGCACAATTTAAATCGACAGCATCAAGGCCCTGGTGAGGATGCGCGAAGAAATATCACATCAAGCATCTTTTTCCTAATTATTAGGCCCTGGACAGGTGGCAGGAAGGGAATGAGGGTTGGGGAGGCAAGAGAGGGAGGGGAAGAGGCACAATGACATTTCCCATCACAGTAGTACAAGATTCATTACCTCTGATGAAAAGTCGCCAGGCGGCTGTGAGTCCTGACATACTCCGTGACAGGAGAAAGTGACATGGCCGTTTGACATTCAGGGCTAGAAGGTTGCTGGTCTGTAATCACTAGTTAAAATTGAATCTTGTACATTGCACCCTGCCAGCGCAGCTCAACTCTTGATATTTATTTGGATGCTACTGTATTTGGATTTTATTTCCCCAGTGGAGAGAAGAAGTTGGATTTATAGTTTACTGCTGGGTTAAGATTGGAACAGGCTAGATCTTTTTTATGGTTAATATGGCAGAGCCAAATAAATCTGGAGATTTTTTTGTCCCCATTTTAATTCTAAGCCACTTGGTGGTGGGGGTGAGGAGCCACAAAGGACTCAAAGAGTGTGTCTTCTAGTTTCCCATGAACAAACTATAATTCTGTCTGTGGAAATGTTTTCCTCTTTCCTTTAGCATCACGATGCTTTTGCCCAGCCATCTGGACATGAAGGAGATTGGGAAACATAGTTTTGTAATGCTATAGCCAGACATCCATGACAAAGACTTTTTTTGTGAATGAGGATGTAGACAGTCAATGCCAACATAACTGGTTCTTCTTTACCTAGAGGTCTAAGGGAAGACAGGAGAAAGCTTTTACTATGAGTCATTTTAATGTTATTATAAGATAGCCTTGAACTATTGATCTGAATACAGGAGAACCAAAAATTCAACCAGAATGTTCTCTCGCATCACTTCCACCCTTGACTTCTAGAAGCCTGTGTACAGAAGCACAACCTGTATATTCACTTCATTAATTCCAGAAGAATCCCTGATGTCTGATGTGATAGACTCAATGTAACCACCTTGAGGTATCATAAGCCATACAACTGTAGAGGGATAAAGTGATTTCCAGAGCTAACTTTATATACAGACAGAATAAATGCTGCATATGTACAAGGACTTAGCTGTGCAGTGGTAGGCAAGGAAACTGGCATGTTCACAAATATTGTTTCCACTAATCTGTCTCAATGTCTAAGATCTATTACTAGAAATGCATCAGTGGAAGTTAAAACATTGTGTTTCCAAGGAGTCTAGAATAATAAGTTACCACTATCTCTACAAATAAAATCAGAGATAGATAAAATGTAGTGAGCATTTTGTCACGGAAAGTTAGCCACATTGGCCAGAGAGACTTTGAGGATTAGCATTCATTGTCCTGGGAATCCACACTGGACCTGGACCTGATTCTCAGCCCTGCTGGTACAGATGACTGATTTCTCCTATCCTATCCCATGAAGAAGACTTACATCCACCAAGAGTCTGCTACTGGTATATGAAACCAGACTGTTGATTTATGCAATCTGGAGTAGGAAATAAAATGAACAAGATTTCAAATATACATATGTCACATGACCAGTGAGGGCACGACAGGTAAGCCAGCCAAAATCCCAAACAGAGGATATCCTGTTGATTCAGGAACAGAAACAAGGCAAGTAAAGATGAACCAAAGTTTTCACACTCTTATTGATAGTATATGTATTGCCAAGGACATCACACTCCAGTTAACAGACTTCTTTGAAGTTCAATACTATCCATGTCTTGAGTTTAATCTCCCTTTCTTGTGAGCAGTACTTGGATGAATAATGCCCATCATTGTTTTCTCTTTGCCTTCGTTCAATTATCTCTAGCAAACACCACCCCTACTGACACTCTCCATCTTTACAGTGGAGAAAACTTGACAGAAAAGGTGGGACATCATGTTTGGTAAGGTACAGGGTCAGTAAAAATGAAGGAAATTCTCTATGAGTACTGGCAATTAAGTTCACAAACTCGTCCTAGAAAAAGTACTACGTACCTTATTGCTGAATATCCCTATGGGCACCTTTGAACTTCTGCCTTTGGAAAGCTGTGCACAAATGCCAGTGCCTACTCCTCCCTTCAAAGCAATTTTGGAATTCTTTTTCTGGAGTGGCCATCAGAGCTGCCATCATATTACGCTTGATGCCCTGAATGCCATCCAAATGTCTTCCTTTCAACATTTCCTTTATCTTCTGGTAAAGAAGAAAGTCACTGGGGACCAGACCAGGTGAATAGGAAGTATGGTCTAATACAGATAGCTGTTTACCAGCTGAACATTCCCTCCCAGACAGCTATACAATTAAGTTCACTAATTCGCCACTGTGACACCGTGTACAGTGGCCATTCCAGAAAGAGTTCTAGACTTGCTTTGAAAGGTGGACTAAGTATTGACCTCAGTGCATAACTTCTCAAGGGCACTGACATCAGTGTATGGCTTCCCAAGGGGAGTACTTGAAAGGTGACCATAGTAAAATAGAGCAAAGAGATATTTAGGACTTAGAACAATTAAGTTTGTGGACTCAGTTGTTAGGCCTTGTGTGTGATGGATTAACACCAAAGATTATGACGACGGTGCAGGACTTGGAAGCTTTTCACTGTGTCATAAACAAGGTCTTCACAAGTAGGAGCAATTAAGAAATAATAATAAGGAGTGACTTAAAGGCTGTGGTAGATGAAATTAGGATCCAACTGGTAACAAAACTGAGGTGTCTGGATTGGCTAGATGGGGGTACAGTAAAATGAACGAATTAATTTTTCAGTCATGTCACACTTCAGCTTCAAATAGATGTAGAGACTAGATTAAGAGTAGTTTCTCTTGTGGTCATCAATTATTTTTAATATGGAAAAATAACCACAATTATCTCCTGTCCAGGTCATGAGGCAAAAAGACAGAGTTGGTACTCATAAGGAACTTCATCAAGACTTTTGCTTATGGCAAACTAAAAAGCAGGTCTCATTTCATAACGACTGAGAAAGGACCTACTCTGCCTCTCCCCCAGAATAAATCTCATTCATCACATAAGGTTTATTTCAGGTCCCCTTCTTCCATGAAACGTCCATGATTAGCATACCTCATCTTTCCTCCTCTAAATTTCTACAAAATTTGTTGCGCTGGTATAAGTGTACAACCTCTGTAGTATTTCAGTGTATAACTGAGAGAATTCTTTATGTGTTCCTTGTTTTATATCCCTTGTTTGCACAAGCAATTATACCCTGGAGGTAAGAAACTTCTGAGACCAAAAGTCAGTCATAAAACCTCCTGGAAACATAGTTTTCTAATCTATTAAATGAGGTAATGGGCATGTAGCATGCAGAATTCTCCTTCAATTCTAGAACACTACAATTCTAGGAAATGATTTGGCGCTTCCTTTGTTTATCCCACGTCTATCAGATACAATGGAAAAAGGATTCTGGACTAAATCTGAAGGCAAGGGACTTTTTTTCTCTTTTTTTAAATTACCAATGGCTGAGCTTTAACATCATGTCCATGTACACATTTATTGGAATTGTTTCAAATGGTATTTTTCATGGGAATATTCCTCATTTTTTCAGCTTAGCCTAAATATTTCAAAAGGCTATCATGTACTCTTTGTTCCAATGCCCTTTTTGTAGGAGAGTGTGGATGACAGGAAGAAATAATAGAGTTTTTTGGTTAAATTTGAAAAACTTTGTGTTCAATATAAATGAAACACTGTAGGAAAAATGCTAACTGCTGGACTTCAGGCATGCCCTAGGCGTAGCCAGGTGACATCACTCTGATTTTAGCCAGTACCAGCGAGTGGTCAGTATAAAGCAGTCAATTCAGAATGAGGTTGTACTATTCAGTTTCTGGTTCTGAAACCAGAAAACACTTTTGCTTCAATAAACACTGATGACTTGTTTCTTTAATTTTCATTCTAAACTGTTGTGCAATATAATTCTAGGCTCATATTATTTATGTATATTTCCTAGGACATTCACTTGTATGGAGGCTTCTACTCATAGAGCTTCTAGTTGTGTATTTGTCACATGGCTGGTGATGCAATTAGCATTGTGCAGTATTAAACAGAGGTGATTTGATCACACAACGAAGTATATTTTAACTAAGGTGACAGTTATTGCTGAAAATGGAAAGAAAGAAGGAATCTGAGAAGGGACAATTCTTGTGGGTGAAGAGAACACAACCCAGGCAAGAAGAGGCTGTTTTGGTATTGTTACCATTTTCACATGCATGTTGGTGTGTTTTTGAAGTATATCGACTACTTCTTTGGCATTACACAGTTGGGGATAAAATAGTCAATATCCCATCGAACAAGGGAGACTTGAAGAGAATCTGTGGCAGCCTCAGGGAAAGCCCAAAGATTGAACCACTAGGTTTTGATAGATTTTAACTTGCTTCGGAATTTCTGTGCTGTTCAAGAAGGAAAATTTCTGTCGCTGAGGGGGCTTTGAGCTTATTACTGGTCTCAGGAATCCTAAGACCGGGAGTCTGCTTGTTCTCAAAAGTCCTCTGGAAATAACATCCGGTAAGTCAGCAGCAAACCCTTTTCCTCTACTTTCCTAAGGGCTGTTAATTAAAATGCAGAGGAAAAAAAATACAGGTTTGCCTTTTCTGCCACTGTCTTAATCAAAGTGATTTTCTGAAATGCAACTGTAGAAAACAGTGTCTTCTATTTTTGAATCAACAGTAGATCTTAACAATGCGAGATAAACCTGAGTCCCTCCTTAAAACGTCAGGAAAACAAAAACTGCTCCCACCTGAAAGGCTTCTTCACTTGTCTTGAAAGGATTTTGGGGGCTGTTCCCCTTAAGCTGCTTTCTCCTTCTGTGCAACTTCACAATCCCATTCACAAACTGTTGCCATGGTAAATAATTATATCACAGATGAATTGTGTACACTTCCTTTTCATAGCTGGAAGAGAAATTGTAGAGGAACGGGGAAAAAATCAAAATCCTTTAAAATTACGGGGAAGATAGCTGAGGAACGATTGCCTCCTCGTTAACATAATTAGCTCCATGAATTATAAATTGGTATTAGAACTTGCTCTTCATGACAAAAGGAGTAATTATATTTACTCATGTAAAATTAAACAATACCAAAAAAATTAATGAGACTCACCAGAAACTCTCTTGACATTATCATAAAATTTCAAGATCTGAATATCCCACAATCTGAAGTGATTTAAGCAGCGTAAACTTTAATGTCGCTCAGACTTGTTCTGTAGAAATATGTCTCCTGGCTGGTTTATAATTGAACTTCCATATTCAAAAACAGCACGTACACACCTATTAGCAAAAAATGATCTTTAAAATGATTTCTTTCATACACTTCTGCA
Organism: Heterohyrax brucei; assembly: GCA_028571685.1. NCBI lineage: Eukaryota > Metazoa > Chordata > Mammalia > Hyracoidea > Procaviidae > Heterohyrax > Heterohyrax brucei. The sequence continues at coordinate 49,283,225 of CM053152.1, forward strand.
GAGAAAAGGTCAGATTTTCTGTACACAACATGGGGCACTAAGCAGTTTCCACAGAAGGATCTTTTGTTATTGATTGTTCTAAAGTCAGAGTCTCTGGAAGAGGGGATGACCTGTTTATTTAAATATCTCTGAAAAATGGGGCCGTGGTGAGAAGGTTGGTTTGTCTTACTAGTTTGGCACAGCTGGAAGATTTCTTGTTGCTGGTGGGGGATCAAAATGGCAATGTGATGATATTTCTGTAGATCTGATCCCAGTATCTAAAGAACTATGATTTCCAACAATTGATGCTAGGGAATGCCCAACCCAGACCTAGGAAGAGAGAACAAGAAGATCTACTCTTTCTTTGTCTCGATTCTGTAAGAGCCGTTATGAATATCCATAGATAATTTTGGTCACTCATAAAATTGTGCAGTGATAATTTTTTTAAAAAAACAGTCTATATAGTAGAAATTCTTACTCTGTTTATCACTACTCTCAGGGAAAAACTCTTTTTCACAATTTGACATAAATATGGTATTGCCTTCTTTTCCTCTTTCTGGCCAGACTACGAAGTAATGAATTTGAATTCCATTCTGTGTGATAGGCTCAGATTTAACAGAGTCAATCAGATTTTACCCCAAAACCACATTTCATGTGATCTGACCCCTTCCAGTATGCTGTAAAAGCTTCTAAAACACCTGCTCACTTTCACTTGCCATTTGTTTGGAATCCCTTTCACGGCTCACTGTTGTCAGGTCAACCAGAGGAGTTTCTTTTACAATCATGACTTATCTAGGAAATTGGATCACTTATGAAGCTATTAACACATCTGTATAGAACCAAAGGAAGGAAATGCTTACTTTCATCCTAACTGGGGGGACTAGGACACATGGAGATGTCCTAGATTCTCTTTGGAGAAAATTTGATTTTGTACATTCATTCAGCTACTGACTTTTTTGGACAGATTTCAAATAAGTATAACTCTACAGTGCATGTTAGGGACTGGGGAAGTAGAGTAGTACATAAAATTGAAAGATATTCCCTATACTTCCAGAATTTATCAATCTTAAACACACATATCATTTAGAATAATATGTCATCAAAATAAAGCTTACAGTGAATCCTTTAGAATATAACAAAATGATTAAATCACAGGTTAAGTGAAAAAGCAAAATATAAAAATGCTATTCTAACGATGTCTGGTATGTACATGTGGGAGGACAATCTGTTGCTGGTTTTCCTCTTGGCCATCCTTCCCATTCCTGGACTTCTAAGAGCCTGTATTGATTCACGTTTCTGTTGAGAGTATTTTCTAGTCTGTCCCGCTTTTTTAATTTGAGGTTATTAAATTGGGCTAGTCATTTGGGCAGTCTGGAGGAACGTATACCTTGGGGAAGAATCAGCATCTCCCATTTCAAGATATCACTCAGCCTGCCATCAAGAAACAGGTACACTTAAATAGGATAATTGAGGAAAGGTGAATAAAGAGATTATTTACTAAAATACAGACACGGTTAAGACAAATCAGGGTTAAGAAATGTGGTGCATTTTATTACCTCAGGACTGTCTACAGTGGGTGATACTGATATTTCTAAAGAGGCCATAAGAGTAAGTGATTACCATAGTACTTGAGGAGGGGAGTTCAAGGGCAGTAATACCTAGTAGGAACTGGCACCTTTTTAGAGGGAAAAACCAATATGTGGCCATTTGGCAACAAAGAAACAAGAACAATGAATACCCCAACTCCACACTCAGCCCTCCCTCTTGCCTTCTTGGGGGTGCCTCTCATTGGTCAAGCCCCACAGGAACCCAGAGGACAGGTGTACTTAAAGTCATAAAGACGAAGTCACAAAGCACAATGGAAGAGAGTAATAGTGCATTTGCACTCAGAAACAGTAAATACTGAACACAGACGAGAGACAAACACACCAGGAGAGGGGTTTTAAGGCTTTCCACTGCAGAAAACTGTATCATTCCAAGTAATTTTTTTTTATTATGACTGAGTGAAAATGTACATTCCTGTATAAATTTACACGCCCACCTATATGCAGCTTCCACTGCTCTCCCTGTCCGGTGACAGCACACTATTCCTCTCTGCTCCATACATGTCTCATCCTCCCAACAGTCTCCTTTCCCCTCCTCTCCACGCACTCCCCTTACTCCAGCCAGAGGTCAGCAGGATAATATCCTATAGATGCATAGAACCATAAAGTGCATCCAATATATGGTCACTCTGCATCTCCAAGCCAATCCATTCGTGTCCAAAGAGTGGACCTTCGTTATGATTTACAGGCAAGGGCAGAACCAGGGGCGGGGGCCATGCTCCCAGGGGAACCCTGAAACCACTGGACCTCGTTTGAGGCCTTTTAGTGGAGCTCTCAGGGTGCACCCCTTTTTATTCTTCTGTTGCCAGTGAGACTCAACTTAGTGAGCTCCATCACAGCTATTACTGGTGGTGGCCGGGCACCATCTGGTTCTTCTGGTCCCAAGTAAAAACTTTTGCAATTAAATTTAAAACCATGATTTTAAACATTTAACATGAAGCTTTACTATAGAGTATCTTTTTTGATTTTGTTTGAACTTAAATACATTTCTGAAACACATGAAGCGGTATCTTAGTCAACTGTATTTTGACTAATTTTTAAGTACTTGAGTTGTCTCACCAGTAAGGGGCCTTCAAAAACAATTTTGACATATGAGTAAACTTATGAAGGAATCAATATTGAGACTTCCCCAGGAACATTGTCCCTATCATTAATGACATCTTTGATTGGATTTTGCTGATTTTTGCCCATGATCTTTCTTTTCTAACATAGTAACTTCCACTTTCAGCAACAAAGGGGTAAGTCGTGTTTTTTTCCTTCAAGTCGTAATGCTTATGCTACATTTTGAATTTAGGCTATGAGAATGTTAGTCTATAAGTGACAAAATATTTTTTGTTATTAAAAATATATGGTTATGTGCTTTCAATAAAATCAGGGTAGTATGATAAAAGAGAGAACTTGAAAGACTATCTTGGACCAATAATCTAGGAAAAAATGAAAGAAGAGTAACTTCTAAAAGGATGAAATTCCTTGATATTATGTATTAAATGAGCCCTGGAAGTGCAGTGGTTAAAACATGTGGCCGCTAGCCAAAAGATCAGTGATTGGAATCTACCAGACACTCCATGGGAGAAAAATGTGACCTGGTCCTGTGAAGACTCACAATCTTGAATACCTTATATGGCAATTGTATTCTCTGTCCTGTAAGGTCGCTGTGAGTCAGAATGAACTGGATGAAAATGGGCTTTGGTTTTATTATATACTATACTGGTTTGTTTTTAGACAGCTAAAATTTTCCCAAAAAAGTCACATGTATTTAATGTTATTTTCAAATGATAATATAATGATCATAAATAAATATCAACCATTTCATATTTTGAGCTATAGCTAAAAAAAAAAGGACAAATAAAATTAGAAAAAAATGGATTAGTTATAGATAGCTTGGGTACTAATGTCTGCTGATACACGGCCACAGCAAGGACAAATTGTTGTAAAGGAGAATGCTTGTAACTCTTGTGACACAAACCACAGATAGATCACAGCACTGCTTGTCCTCTAGATCTTGATGTAGTTTCACAGTATTGCTCATTCTGGTGCAATCAGCCTGCCAATCTCAATGGATCCATGCCTATCATCACATCTGTAAATGCCCAAAATATCACAATTGCTCTTTTAAGTTATCATTTTCCCATGGAAATAACACTTGGTAACTATACGCATGACTCTGTAATAAGTTAAATGAACATTTTTTTACATACATATTTACCAAAAAAAGTGCATATTATGATTTAGAACTGTAGAATCCACTCATACAGTATCAGCTCAGTGTTTACACACATTGACTGAGAAACCTTATGTGAAAGGATTTGTAATGATAAAGTACATTTCTTTAATAATAACTGTAAATCTCTAATACTTATTGCCAGATATAATGCTAAATGCTTGACAGACTTGACCCAATTTGATCCTCTTAAAAATTCAAAGCATTATTATCATAGTAAAACCTGTGCAAGTCAGAACTCAAACAGACTGCCTTGGTTTTCCAAGTCTTGCAAATTTTCTGCCTTTGTCAGGTGCAGTCTTACCACTCTCTATCACTCTTTACTAGTGGAAAACGTTGAATGTTCTTCTCTGGCACAGATACTGGCTTTTGCAGATTTTGCTGTATTCTAATTTTACATTCAGGAAACTAAGTCAAAGATGATTATGTCCCTGAGCTGAGTTCACCTAGCTGGCACCCAGTAATTATAGTAATGATGAATATTAAATATTCAGTACCTACTTTTCACAAAAATTTTGTGTCATATCGATGTTATAGCTCAGTAAACAGTACTTAAAGAAAACAAGTGACTTGTCCAAGGCCATGTAGATTCCAGGGTTACAGTCAAAATTTGAATCTAAGGCCACCAGGATGTTGAACTAAGACCTATTTTTTCCTCTCCACCTTTAACCAAACTTCTGCCTAATAAATCCTGAATGGTTGAACTAATAATCTAATTCTAAAGTGAAATTAGAAAATTATTTGATTACAAGGAGCTCTCACGGTGTAAAGGTTAGGCACTCAGCTGCTACACAAATGTTAGCAGTTTGAACCTACACAGTAGCTGCATGGGATAAAAGACCCAGTGATTTGATTTGGTAAAAACTACAGACTAGAAATCCCTATGAGACAACTCTATTTTGTCATACAGGATTTGGGTTGGAATTGACTCAGTGGTACACAGCATCAACAAAAACATGTGATCATAAGGGATTTGGGGTCAGAACGTCCTGTTCCTTCCATGACTTTTAGATAGTTCCCAACCGGAACAGTTAAAGTGACTAACCAACACTTAACTGCTGCCTGACTGAAGTTTAGAGGAGGCAGCTCAGAGGATTCACACGTGACTGTGGAATGAGTGGAGACCATCAGCTGTCATAGGTCAAATGGGGTGAAATTCAGATCATGCAATAAGTAGGGAAACAAGGAATAGCAACACTGGGAGTCATTGCCTCACTCACACCTAGGCTCTCCATGGTCTGGGACTGAGGACCCAAATTAGTAACAAATGTCACCGGAGATCTGAACAGCATTTGAAATAGCTCCTTGCCTGCTGGCTGAAATCCTCATCAGGGTAAGCTCCAAAGGAGAAGTTATTTCACCTAAAGCCTGTCCGGTTCTATTAGATCACTTTGGGCATTAATTTCAGTTTTCATATTTCTGCACCATAAAAAAAAAGAGGAAGAAGAGAGAAGTTCTATGTGCCAAAAGCTTAGCTGCCAGCTGTTACAGGAAGAAGGAAATATATATCTGAGTGTATATGTGTGTGTGTGTGTGTATATATATATATATATCTCAAATACTGCACTTTGGAATGAAAGAAAACATTGTCTAAATGAAGCTGAAGCTCTCAGTCACCTATGCCTATATTACTGTGAAATCAATTATGTGGGCTCTTTGGAAAGTTCCTGATTGTAGCAAATTGAATGGCCTTCATTTCAGCATAATTTGGAGAGGTTGATGTAATCAGAGACCTTACACTGCAGTGAGATACAAGATTCGTGATATTCAGATGGGAAAAAAGCTACAGTGGTTAAGCTTGTTCCATACCTTCCGCTTACCGGCTGTAACGCTTTCATAAGTACAAATGAAATTGTTTTGATGAAGGCGGAGATGGTTCTGAAGGGATCTGTGAAGGGGTAAGGGAGTGGAAATAAGGTTGCTGGCAATCGCACGATTGTCCTCGAATGCAAGGAGCCTGCAGAATCTAATCCTAGGTCTAATTGGCTGCAAATGAAACACTTTAATATCAAATCTTGAGTTATGCCCCAGAGCTGAGGTTCAAGCTTAGATGTGAGGAGAGGTGAGATGCTTGATTGTTCTTGTTATGAATGTTTGTTCCACTTCATTCCTTTGGAAGTCTGGGGCCCCAAATAATTGCTCTTCAAATTATAAATTGATTCACTCCATCCCAAGACAATTTTTGGTATGAGACAGTATGTGGAGTGTTTGGTTTCATTACATTTGCCTAAATGAAAAGCATTATATCTCTTCCACGTGGGGAGCAGCCTGTTTGCAACCAAGTGTTCTTGCTTTCTAACGGGTCAGTCAGTATTGCCCAGCACTGAAACAGTATGGTTCATTTCAAAGCAACTGCTAAGTGACAACACACAATCAGGTTTTGTGAGCAGAGGTTACTTGCAAGCAAAATGGCAATGTACCTATACCAAGGTAGCTAGCATGTAGTCTAGCTTTCTGAATTAGCATGGATAGTTTAGAGCTGAAGGAAGAGATAGCAGGCATATTTCCTTTTTTATGAAGAATTCTTTATAGGTGCTCTTTCTTCACAGATTCTAATAAGTCCAGTTAAAGCACAAAAAGACAAAAATATTTTTCTCTGGATACTGACTTTTGGTCAGAGTTGAGAAAACTTGATGAAGTGAGATAAAAGGGACCTGGATTTAATCTCAATTCCTTTTCCATGAATTAGCTGACTGAACTTCATTCTCTTCATTTAAAAATGAGGTCAGTTCCTGGCTGATTTAAGTATTAAATTACACAATGAATTCATGACAGCAGGGACATCACGCCAAAGTCTGTTGCCATTGAGTTGATTTCTGCTCTTGACGAACCTATAGAACAGACTAGAACTGCCTATAGGGTTTCCAGAGCTGCAGTCCTTACAGAAGCAGATGGCTATGTCTGTCTTCCACAGAGAAGCTGCTGGATTTGAACCTCAGACATTGTGGTTAGCAGCTCAGCACTTAACCACTACGCCACCAGAGTTCAAAGGACACAACAAACTTAGAAAACATCACTTACGATTATTTCAAGTGTAAGATACTTGAAAGTAACAGTTACCATTTTTTTTTCCTGTGTAGGATAACATCTAATATACATTAGGTGCTCAATTATTTCTTGCTGTAGACAGCATGATTATGTCGAAAAGTACATGCCTAGCCTTCCAAAGTTTAGTCCCAGATCTAACTCTTATTATGCAATCTTGGATGTGATATTTACTTTTCTGGGCCTTTCTAATCCAACTTGTAAATGAAGGGGGATATTTAAAAGCATTTACTAGACTTTCAGAACTAAACTCGGGAATCAAAAATTAGTTTTCTTAATCCAGTGTGAAATTCAGTAGTACTTGTAGTTTAAGTGTGTACGCATGCATGCATTAGTATACGGTGCGTGTATATTGCTCCTTTATGGTTTCCTATTATTAGTTTTTCCACTTTCCTTATATATATTCTAACACACAAATCCACATGCATACACACACAGAAATGCAAGCTTTCATCTATTTTCAAACTATTTGATGCAAACCAGTTGCTGCTGAGTCCATATTGACTCACGGCAATGCACGTGTCAGTAGAACTATCTCCATAAAAGTTTTGATGGCTGATTTTCCGGAGGCAGATAACCAAGGCTTCCTTCCAGGGTGCCACCAACATTTGGTTCCTAACCCAGTGCATTAACCATTTGTACCATACAGGGATTCCATCAGAAGCAAAACATCTCTATGCTGCTGTGGGAGGATTTCTGTTCTTTTTTTTCTTTCTTTTAATCTCTATATTGTTCTATCCTCCTTTAAGCATGTGATATCCACTACTGTCTAGTATAATTAATTTTATTTAAAAAAACATTATATTATAAGGTTAGTAAGGGGTTACATGCTACCTCTGCTAACCACAGGGTCGACAGTTCCAATCCACCAGGCACTCCTTGAATACTCTGGGGGTTGCCATGAGTTGGATCCGACTCGATGGCACTTGGCCTGACTTGGCAAGGAACGGAAAGTTATGGCTAATGAAGAGGTGACGTAAAGAAAAGGTGGATGCTATTTAGAATATTGGAAGAAAGAACTAACTTTTTCTGATAGAGGGGCTTCTGAGGAAGCTCATTCAAGATTGTTCCTTGAGACAGCCATCCTTCCACTACAGACTCACTGGCTACTCAGTACTACTCTCTGGGCAATTAAACTCTGGCCCCAGGGAAGACTGATTGCAGTTATTCCACTCAGGTGGGGATCAGTATTCTTCCACATGAGGATGAATTTTATTATCAGACCCACTTCCACATCTCCTGTAGCAAAAAACACGTGTTGCATCCATGCAAAACCAGAACAGCATACAGAAATCTGAATTTATTCCTATTTGGTAGACTACATGCTGTTGTTAAGTGGATGCCAACTCACAGCAATTCTATAAGACAGAGTAGAAATGCCTATAAAGTTTCCAAGGAGCATCTGATGTATTCCAACTGCCAACTGTTTTAGTTAGCAGACATAGCCCTTAACCAGTATGCTACCAGGGTTTCTCATTCATATGCAACTTGAAATAAATATACTAATGAGAAAACTGCTGGAAAGTCAAAGGAATGTTAATAATCAATACTACAGAGAAGAGATTTAATTCAGAGATAAAATTATTTTCATAAATAAAATCTTTACCTTTTGACACAGTATATGATAACAATACTAATTCTTTATCTCTCTATTGTAATAGATTCTCGTGTATCTCTATTTTGGCCTGCGTTGATTGTTTTTTTTTTTTTTTACAAAGGGAGAAGTTAAACACAAACTCACAATACACAAAATTTGTTCCACCATTCAATCAAATATGTAATATAACCAAGGAGAATATATAACGTCTATTTTTTCACTTAAAATTATCTTATAAACATGTAGAGAAGAAAATAAAACACAATAAAAAATTGGAGGGAACGTTATGCTCCAACCTATTGATAGATTTTGTGAGAAAAAATATCACAGAGTGAAGAAGGGTTTGTTAGAGCCTAAATTATTTAATAAAGAAGGGATTAGGTCAGGCAGTGAACCTTTAAGGATACCGTACGAAGCAGAGACTGCAGTCCAATAGTCCCAGCAAGGATAAAACACTCAGTTAATTGGATTATGAAAATGGTCAAAATGTGTATCAATGTTCTTTTAAAAGCTGTACTGAAACTAATTGGCCTTAGAAGTAAAACATAGCTTAACCATATTCTAAGTTTTTATCTCTTTGATCTTAACACTTTGCTTAACACTGTCAATCTGTATGAGGGCCTAATATGTAAGGCATTTAGGCATATTTTTCCATGTGTATCAAAAGATTGCTACAATTTCCTCTCACTTCGTGTGGGCTATGTCATAACATGGTAATTGGTTTTGAAAACAAGTATATTGACTGCATTTATTCCACCCGCTAATTCGTATCTACGTCCTAACAAAAATGAATACTACTATTATTATCCAGATCAGTGTTTTCCATTTTGAATAAACCCTCAGTGCATTCTATTCACTTGGGAAATATGTTCCAAACCTGCTGCCGTCAAGTCAATTCCCAGTCACAGAGATCCTATAGAACAGATTAGAACTGCCCTATAATGTTTCCAAGGGATACCTGGTAGATTTTAATCACCATGTTAGGCTGTCTAAGTCCATTCACAAGGATTCACCCCTGGATTGTATTTTTTTAATATTTATCTTGTTGAAACATAACCTCATAAATCTGGAAAGAGATTCTAAATTAATTGGGTAAATATTATTTTTCAATATAATGCTTTCCAAAAGCGAGAGCTCCTAGATGATAAACTAACTCATTTTATGAGCAGCTTGTTAGTACGAAGGCTCAGTGAAGGATGTGGTGTTCTGTTAGTTCTTCCTGGGATGCTGGAGAAGGCATTGCGATCTAGATCAAAGTTTAGACTTCAGAGTCTGCCATGCTTCCCTTTCCAGGCTTACTTCTCTAGCTTCTTGCTGTTCTCAATGACATTTCAATCAATTTCAGTTCCTTTCACTTTCAAGATGCATCAAATGTATCTCTTATTTTGCTGTGAATATTAAATCTCACAAACCAGATGTCACCAAGTCAGTTTCAGCTTATGACAACTCCTTTTGTGTCTGAGTAGAACTGTATTCCACAGAATTTTCAACAGCATATTTTTCCGCAAGTGCATTGCCAGGCCTTTCTTCCAAGGCATCTCTGGGTCGGTTTTGGTTTAGCAGTGCAGTATGTTAACTGTTTGTACCACTTCTTGAGAAACAAATCAGACCAGTGCTGTCAAGTTGACTTGGACTCATAGTGACCCTAAAGGACAGAGGAAAAATTCCACTTAGGGTTTCCAAGGAACAGTTAGTGGATTTGAAGCTGCTGACCTTTTGTTTAACCACAGTGCCATCAGGGCTTCCTTGAATTACAGAGTGTTTAAAATTACTTAGCTCAACATCTGGAATCAATAGCTGCCCTCCCCACTCCCATATTGTCTGCCGTTACTAGCCTTACTGAAAAGACAATTGCTACCAAATCCAAGAATCAGTTAAATGTTACCACCTCTATGATTCCTTTGAAGATTCCCAGAGTCAAAAATATTGCTCCCCCAGTCTAATATGTAGTTTTATTTGTTCATCTTCGTTAATATTTTTCACTACTAAACATACATTCGGTTTCTCTGTACCTGATTGCCAGTTTCTTGGTAACAGGGAACGCACTGTGATTTATCTGTGTATCCTCAGGAAATGAGCGGGGCAACAACAGCAACGCTGGTTTTTGAGAGCTAGCATACGTCGTGTACTGTTTCCTCGGTTCTTTCACTACTTTCAATAATGGTACATCAAGGATAGTATTATGATTCCTAGTTTGTGAAAAAGAAAGCAAGTGAAATAAACAACAGGATGCTTAGGGTATTCCACAACTTCTGGCAAACCACACAGATATCAAGAACTTGAGTTAGGTTTTCAAACCAGGATGTCTAATCATGGAATTTATCTCCCCATTTCTGTATTATATGTGTGATAGTTTTCAGCTGGGTATAGTTTTAGCAACAGACAAACATGTTTTTATATCTGTAGCAGAAAAGATGGTTATCATAATCAGGAAATAGAGAGCTTTCTGGATGGATATTATCATCGTACTTTCATATCTCAAGGTAAGTAAAAAAGAGTTAACCAGCATGGAACAGTGTCACCTGGGAAAAGTTATATTCTGTCATATCATTTAGTGTGGTCTAGTCACAAAGACAGATGCTACAGTAGTGGATGGACAGAGAGGACTGAACATGGAGTTCAGAAAGAATAGCTTCAGACAGCATGTCTGATCAAGCAGTCTGCCACACACAGATCCAGCCAGGAGACAAGAGATTGTCCTTTCAGGTAAATGCAACATGAAAACATTTCAGGAGATGAAGCAGAGTCAGGAATACAAACAGACCACATCTGAAGCTCAGTTCTAGGGTTTAGAAATCTCACTGAGGCACTGATTAGATGAGAGGAAGTTTCTGGTCCTAAGGCAGCTAGGATCAAGACAAGGTCAGCGGTTGAGAGTATCAGATATAGATACATAACTACCAAGAAATACATAGAAGTTGGTAATTTAGTCTCGGAATCACAATAGGTGTGCCATGTGACAGAAAAAGGTGTAAGGTCAGAGATACTTGAGAATCAATGATGACATGATGCTGAATTAATTAGAATAATTACATCTTAAATATAAGTATTGATATCAAAGCCTGTGATACCGTGGCAACATATGCACATAATATTTATTGTATGTGGTTATATGTAGATTTGTATTTATTTATAAATTATTGGTCTTTGAGGATGAAGAAACAGGTGTATCATAATGGACACATTTTGGAGATATAAATTGATTTATGTCATCCCTATTGAAATTAAAACAATATCAATATTTAACATGAGCATCTAAAAAATTTCTAGCAGACCCATATCAAAGATTTTGTTTGACAGACAAAAGACAGAGACTGTATGGAAATACAAATATTTATTTATTGCTTCAACTGTACCTTTGAGTCTCTAATTTTAGCATTTCTCACACCTACCCAGCATGCTCTTTAAAACATAATTTACTGAGTCCTACATTTGGGAATTTTTGTTCAGTATGTCTTGGTTAGGCCTGAGACTCAGCAAGTCTACCACCTTCTCAAGTGATACTGATGTCGATCCAGTGACCACAACTGGATAACCATGAAATTAGAGTATTGCTAATGCCATTAGTTGTCTTCAAGTTAATGTGCAGAGTAAAACTGCTTCAAATGATTTTTAAGGCTGTGACATTTTAGAAGTAGACCACCAGGTCTGTCATCCTAGATGCCTCTGGGTAGATTTGAACTGACAATCTCTTGACTTGTAGCAAGGATCAACTATTTGCACCACCTACGGACTCCAAATTAGACTCTAACTATTCCTAAATACCACTAAGAAAATACATCTAAAGACACTAATCTTAAACAAGGCATAGAAAGCTTAAGGGTATGGGGAGAAAAAAACATCTCCAAGGAGGTACTGCTTGTGTGAGTTTCCACCTCATCCCTAATTTTTGTCTACCCACATGCTATGTAACTTGACACCATTAAACTATGTGTTCTTAAGAATTTAAAAGTATCCAAAGGTCAGCAGGATGATATCCTATAGATGTATAGAACCATACAGTGCATCCAATATATGGTCACTCTGCATCTCCAAGTCCAATCCATTCGTGTCTGAAGAGTGGAACTTCATTATGATTTATGGGCAAGGGTAGCATCAGGGCCAGGGGCCATACTCCCAGGGGAACCCCGAAACTGCTGGACAATCAACTGAGGTCTTTTAGTGGAGACCTCAGGTGTATCCCTTTTTATTCTTGTGTTGCCAGTGACGCTCAACTTAGTGAGTTCCATAGCAGCTATCACTGGTGGTGGCCGGGCACCATCTGGTTCTTCTGATCTCAAATCGATGTAGGCACCCACTTGTGTGGGTCTCTCTATCTTCTGGGTTGTCTTTACCCCATGCCATTTTGGTCCTCGGTAAGCATCTGTTCCTGCTGAGTTGGGACCATTTGCTGTGTCCTCGGATGGCAGCTTGACAGCTTTTAAGACCCCAGATGCCACTCACCAACGTGGGGTGCAGAGAGCCCTCTTAGCAAAGCACTAGTTGTGCCAACTGGCCTCGATTTAGCCTAAGAGCATGGTCCCCCGCCCCCTTCCCCAGCTACTCTGTCCTTGCAATATTGGGTTCAGATGGAAGGAGTACTCAAGTTATGCTGAAGTCCACTTAATGTTGTTCTTGTTTCTAATGTGTGCCATCACTACTTTCACCCAACCAGATTTCTAGCAACTATCTAAACTAAACCCTCCCCCCTCGCCCTCCCTCCCCTCCTTTGCAGCTGTCAAAGAGTCTTTTCTTCTATACATAAGTCTGTTTTGGAGATCTTATCGTAGGGGTCTCATACAGAGTCCCTGGGACGGTGGGTGGGTGGGGGGGTTGGAGTCCTACCAGTGAAGAGCCCTGAAATGTAAGCTTCATTGCTTTCTAGGTAAATCCATCTCTGTTTAGGGGTCCGTCATAGATTGAATTGTGCCCTCCCGCCCCGCCAAAATTTGTATCAACTCATCTAGGCCATGATTCCCAGTGTATGCTGCTGCTCTCCATTTTGTGAGCTGATGTAGCTACCCAATGTGTTAAGTTTGTCATGTTAATCAGCAGGATTAGGGTGAAATGTAACACCCTTGTTCAGGTCTTAGACCTGATCAGATACAAGGGGAGTGTGCCTGCGGTGTGGCCTGCATCACCTTTTATTTCACCCTAGATGAATAAAAGGGAAGAGAGAGAGGGACCTCATTACCACCAAGAAAGAAGAAGAGGGAGTGGATTGCAGGGTCTCTGCACTGAGAGCTTCCTGGACACGGGGAAGATTGATGCCAAGACACAGAAATCTCCAAAGAACGCTGGGCCCATGGACAATGAAAGGAGATGAGCACCCCACAGCAGACAGAGAAGGAAAGCCTTCCCTGGAAGCTCAACCCCAGAATTTGGCCTTTTGGCCCCCTGTGAGAAGGTAAATTTCTTCTGCTTAAAAAAAAAAAAAAAAAAAAAAATTACCCTTCCAAACATGTCTTATTTTCTATTTTTGCAACTCAGAATTTACCTAAAATTTTCAAATTCTGTCTGTGACTAAGAATTCAAGTGTTGGCAAGTCCTTGAACAGAAGTCTTATCAAGTGATAGGGCACAAACACTTTTTTTTTCTTTTTCCAAAGTGTGAAGAGAAGGCAGACCTCAGTTTCCAGCAATGGTGGAGACGAGAAGCAGGTGCTGGGCATCAATCTCTATAGTCTCATGACGTTAACGGGAGTCCTGTGGCTTCATTCCCAGGTACTGCTTTGAACATTCATCCCAAGGTATGAATTAATACAATATAATTCCTGCCCCTCTGGGTCTTAGTACTTAATTAATGTGATCATAATGACAGTGGGGGACTCTAAATTTTCTATGTCACTTCATGTCCTGTGAAGTTTCAATAGAATAATGAGCTTTATAAGAAGACGAGTCTTTTGTACGTGAGAGTTTAAGTGAGAGGCAGTGTCCACTATAAAAAGAAAAAAAGGAAAACAGAAAAATGCAAAGAAATTGTCTGAGACAGACATATGATGTGCCACAAATTTTAATATTTCTTAATGACTATTTCAGACCAAAATTCTAGAGAATCAATTCATCAATCATTCATACCATGTTTATGTTTTACCCCAAAGAGACAAGCATTGCGTCAACTCATTAAACCAATGGCTATCTGTATCTCCTTAGAGCAGGTGGCTATAAATATTGACTTTACCATTTCTCTGTGGCACACTGGATGTGGTGGGATGTGATGAAATCAAGTAGGGAGCAAATGCTGTAATCTCTCACAATATTGTGCAGAAACTATTTCCCCCAACTTCTTAGATTTACTGTCTTTTTCTCTATTGACCCTCTCTGTAGCCTTTGATACAGTTGACGGTCTCTTCTCCTTCTTAAATTTCTCTTTTTTCTAGCTTGTAGTCTCATGAAAGTTGGCTTGGCTTCTTGCTGTAAGTCTGCTACTGCTAGACGTGACTTGATTCTTCCTCATCCATTATGTCCCTTTAAAAACAAGCAGTCCCCTGTGTCCTGATCTTTTGACTGTCTTCTCTGTCTCTCCACTCTCCCTATGGGTCATTTCACGTTATTTCCACAACTGGAACTATTGTGCTTAAGAAGAAGAGACTCAAAGGTGTATACCAGGGAAGAAGAGAGGAAACTATCTGACTAAACGGTATAGGCCGTACAATATTTCCTTTAAGTAGATATACATGGCAACAACAGAATTCTTTTGTTTTCAGAATGATAGCCAAACTTACTGCCATTGGGTGGGTGCTGACCCATAGTGACCCTATAGGACAGACTGGAACTGCCCTGTAGAGTTTCCAAGGAGCCCCTGGTAGACCCAAACTGTAGACCTTTTGGTTAGCAGCCATAGCACTTAGTCACTGCACCATCGGGGATTCCTTCAAAATAATAGCTAAGCTAAAATAAAATCTTTTTTATCGTTTCATATTGTCCCACAGCATGCTGAATGAGCTGTGGAGTAGAGGATCCTTTTGATTTTTGTATGTGAATTATGTATGTTTGTGAAGGAAATAATGTCTCTGAATTCTTATCCTATTTGGGGTCTGGAATTATGATCGTGTCTTTTACTTTCAGTTGGGTTCCATGATAAACTAAGGTGACAAAAAGAAAGCCGAGTTCTCATTTTCCCCATGTATCAATGCATACATAGCAAAAATGGCGAACTGCTTTACTTTCATAGACAAGGAATAAGAGTCTCAGGATCTAACACTTTTGAGGAGCAGGCTTTGAGCTTCATATTATCTTTGTAAGATTCTGAAAATAAATCTTAGAATTCACAAGAGAAAATAAATGGTTAATGTCCTATTCCATTGTGGCTATGATTTTGATATCATGAATTTTTAAAAATAAGAATCTCATATGTAGATAATCTTTAAACAAAGCAGAAAAATAAACAGCAGTCTTGAGACAGGAACACAAATGATTACTGAGACTCTAACATATATCAAGTGTCATAAATGGAGTCCATAAACAATCTAAAAGGCCAGTATGAATACCAGGCAGTGAAGGGAGCAGAAAACAGAAAGCAAAACTGCAGGAAGTCAGGGGAGCACTTCAAAAGACTGCGCAACTACAAAGAGAACCAAAACTTGGACATAAGGAAATGCAGGTCAAAAAGACTATACACCTTCAATAAAAAGGATAATAGAATAAAGGAGGTCTGGTTGGCAGAGAAACTTCTTGTATTAATCCTTTACACAACTCTTACAGGACAGACATCAACCTTAGTAGAACTGGCTCTTGGCCAGCATGTAGGAATTCAAAAAGGGAATCACAGAACAGCAGAATGTTAGAGTAGAAGAGATTTTAAATCAGCAGATTCAATAATTTTCAAGTTATTCACAAATAAAGTGGTGCTCAGAATAGGAAAATAGATGCTTACAACATACAACATATTGGAACACACTAGAGCCATACTTTAGACAGAGCAATGCCTGCTAACTTGCGGGACTAGTTATCTGACCTATCAGCTGATGTTAGTGGTGTTGAAACCCAAAGGGAAAATGCAAAATGTATATAAATGTGTAAACCCATTTTAGAAGGGTTATGATATTTACCTTTCCCAGGGCTTTGGTTGTACAGAGGGCATTAAATTACAGACCTCAGATATACAAGAACAGGAACAATATTATGAGGTCACTGACCACATTTGCTTACTCGTTTCTGCCTCATGATTCACTTAACCTAATTTTGATCCCTCGCCTAATATATTATTTATTTCCAAAGGTTCATTCTGTTTTCTGAGCAAGGCTACCACTAAAATCTTGGCCCCAAATTAAAATGAATGATGATTTAATGAGACATTCACCTTGAGAATAAATTTTCTCTGGACTACAGTGAACTAAGATCACCCTTTACACCACTAACAATCAATAACATTTTTGGTGCTTAAAACTCTGTCCAGTGTATTTCTTTTTTTGCAGTAAAAGTTCTAACTCAAACATGGAGTATATGCTATTTAATGGAATAATATACAGTTTCAAAAACTTGCTATTCCTACTATTCCTCCCAGAAACCCTGGTGGTGTAGTGATTGTGTCACTTCTGCTAGCCAGAAGGTTGGCAGTTTGAATCCACCAGGCACTCCTTGGAAGCTCTATGGAGCAGTTCTACTTTGTCCTATAGTGTCTTTGTGAGTCAGAATCAACTCAACAACAGAGCATTTGGGATTATTACTCACAGCTCTCTAAAGCCATTTAAAATTCCATGCATTCTTTGTAACTATTCTCAGACTAAATCCTAATCTGAGTGTCAGTCTTTAAAGCTGTTTTGTAATCTGACAATTCCCTTAAAAGTGTCCATCGGCATCATAGAAAGGGTTCTCCATGTTGTAACTTACTTCTTTCAGATATATATTGTGAGAATATTTCAGTTAGGAAAGTACAACAGAATGACAATAACTAGTATGTGCTAATACCTTGTGTCCCCTCTGAAATAATAAATTTGGCATTATCTCAAGTCCAGGTTTTAACCATTGCTACAGAGCCTCAGGCTTGACTACACAGGAATGGTGACCGGGCAAAAGATTGCACCAAAGCATGCTTCTGTAGAAGAGTTGAAAAATTTACCTTGCTGAAACTCATCTTAAAGGAATAAGAAGCCTAGTCTAATGAATTTGCCCAGTAATAAAATCTTAGCATTAAACAAATTGATGATCCAGAACCCATTAGCTTGAGATCTCAGATCGCAGGAGCTATAGGAAACACAAGATTAGTTTCACCAAAAGCTTTGGAATGTGTGGGTTATAAGTGGAAATCTCTTGATATTCCTGTAAGGAATAAAAGTAAAGTGTGGACAATTTATGCTTTTCTGGTTCTGTCTTCTTAACAGCAGGGCATACTGAAACATCTCAAAAGACGGTAGTATCTAAGAGAGCAGTAGTGGCTGGGACTGCATGGACCGCAGTGCTCAGTATACAGTGATTGTTGTTATGAGGGGAGGTCAAGTTCCATGTACAGCATCCATGTACAACACAATGAAATACTGCCTAGTCCTGTGCCATCCTCACAATCATTTCTGTGGTTAAGTGCATTGTTACAGACACTGTGTCAATCCAACTCTTCAAGGGCCTTGTTTTCTTCACTGATCTTCTACTCTACCAAATACAGTGTCTTCCAGGGACTGGTTCCTCTTGATAACATGTCCAAAGTTCCTAAGATGAACTATTACCATCCTTGCTTCTAAGAAGCCCTCTGGCTGTACTTCTTGCAAGACAAATTTGTTGATTCTTTCAGCTGTCCATAGCATGTTCACTATTCTTCACCAGCACCATAATTGTGAGATGGCAATTCATCTTTGGTCTTTGTTATACATTGTACAGTTTTTGCATCCATTTGAGGCAATTGAAAGTGGCATGGCTGTAGTCAGGTATACCTTAGTCGTCAAAGTGGCATCTTTGCTTTTTAATGCTTTAAAGAGATTATTTGAAGCAAATTTGCTCAGTTCAATGCTTCATTTGATTTCTTGACTGTTGCTTCAATTGGTGTGATTGTGGAGTCAAGGAAAATAAACTCCGACAACTTCACTCTTTTCTCCATTTATCATGATATTTCTCATTGGTCCAATTGTGGGAGTTTTTACTTCCTTTATGGTGAGGTGCAACCTATACTAAAGTCTGTAGCCTTTGATCTTAATCGATAGATACTTCAACTCCACTTCAGAAGGTAAAGTTGCATCATCTGCATATCATAGTTGGTTACTGAGTTTTCTTCCAATACTGATACTTTTCTACTTCATATGGTCCAGTTTCTTGAATTATTTGCTCATCTTACAGATTGATTATATACAGTGGAAGGACACAACCCTCATGTACACCTTTTCTGATTTTAAACCAAGCACTATCTTCTTGTCCTATTCCCATGACTGCTTCTTGGTCTATCTGCAGGTTCCTCATGAGCAAAATTCGTGTTCTGGAATTCCCATCCATTGTGATGTCATCATAAATTGTTATGATCAGCACAGGTGAATGCCTGCATAGTCAATAAGCCACAAGTAAACAACTTTCTGGTTTTCTCTGTTTAAGCTAAGATTCATCTAATATCAGAAATCATATCCTTCATTCCACGTCCACTTTTTAATCTGGTTTGAACTTCTGGCTGTTCTCTGTCAATGTACTGCTAGAATTGCTTTTGAATGAGCAAAGTTTTACTTGGATGTGATAATAATGATATTGTGGAATAACTTCTGTACTTTTTTTGTGTCAACTGTCCTTGGAATGGGCACATATATGGACCTCTTCCAGTCTGTTTGTCAGGTAGTTCTCTTTTGAATTTCTTGACATAGAGGAGTGAGCACTTCCAGCTTTGCATCCTTTTGTTGAAATATCTCAATTAGTGTTCCATCAGTGCCTGAGGCCTTGTTTCTTGCCGTTGCCTTCAGTGCAGCTTGGACCTCTTCCTTCAGTACTAATGGTTCTCGATCATATGCCGCTTCCTGAAATGTTTGAACTTCAGCACAATTCCTATTGGTACAGTAACTCTTGTTACTGTGTTCCTTCCACCTTCTTCTGATGCTTTTTGCATCATTCAATATTTTACCCATAGGATCCTTAAATATTTCAACTCAAGGCTTGAATTTTTAATTCAGTTCTTTCAACTCGAGAACTGCTGTGAGTGTTTTTCCTTTTTGGCTTTCTAACTCCAGGTTTTTGCACATTTCCTCATAATTCTGGAGATACTCTTTGAAATCGTCTGTTCCATTCTTTTACTTTATCATTTTCTCCATTACTATTTTATGTTCTACATTCAAGAACAACTTTTGGTCTTTTCTGATGTCCATTTTGGTCTTTTCTTTATTTTGTATATTTTTAATGACCTTTTGCTTTCTTCAGGTATAATGTAACATGTCATTCCCCAATTCACGTGGCTTTTGGTCATTATGTTCAATGTGTCTTTCACTTTTTTAAAAAAAATAGAATCACTTTTTTTTTTTTTTTTTTTTTACTTTTTGAGAGAGTTTCTACAGTTTTCTTTTCTGTGCAAGTGTTTTAAGTGAAACTTCACAATTTGAGTCAGTTTCTCATAAAACAAAACCAAAAACCTCACACTTTATTATGTGACCCTAGCTGCTCTCCCCACGCTGTGACAACATGCTTCACCCCTCCACTCTGAATTTTTCATTTATCTTCAACCAGCTCTTTCCCCCTTCTTTCTTTGCATTTCACCTCTGGTCAGGAGCTGCCCAGTTAGTCTCCTGAATCTACTTCAGCCAAGAAGCACACACACCCCTTATAAACCAGTTCAGTCTTTGTCTGAGGAGTTGACTTCCGGAGAGGTTTCAGTTCTGGGCTAATGGAGTCCAGGGATGGTGTCTTCTGTGGACCCTCCAGTCTGTCAGACGATCAGTTCTGATCTTTTCCACCTGAGTTAGAGTTCTGCATCCCATCTGGGACTGCTGAGTTCCCTGTTAAGTGGACTCCGTGATGGTGGCTGAGCATTGCTTAGTTCTTCCGGTCTCATGTTGATGTAGTCTCTGGTTTACATGACCCTTTCTGTCTTTGGGCTCATATTTTCCGTATGTCTTTGACATTTTTCATTCTGTTTTACTCCAGATGAGTTGACACACTGATGTTTCTTACATGGCCGGCTATTAGTTTTTAAGACCCCAGACACCATGCACCAAATTGGGATGCAGAGTATTTTCTTAATAAACTCCATTATGCCAATTTGTTCAGATGTCCCCTGAAACCATGGTCCCCATACTCCTGTCGCTGCTTCTCTGTCCCTTGAAGTGTTAGGTTGTATTTGGAAAACTCTTTAGATTTTGGTTTAGTCTGACTGTGCTGATTCCTTCTCTACTGTGTATTATCTATCCTTTCACCTAAAATAATTGTTATCTAATATCGAATTAGTAAATTCTCGCTCCCTTACTTCCTCCCCACTCTAGTAACCATCAAAGACTATTTTCTACTGTGTTAAAGACTTTTCTTGAATCTTTATAATACAGGTCTCATGCAGTATTTGTCCTTTTATAACTTGCTAATTTCACTCAGCATAATGCCTTTCAAATTCCTCCATTTGGTGAGATGTTTCTCAAATTTGTCACTGTTCTTTGTCATTGTATAATACCCCGTTGTGTGAATACACCATAGTTTGTTTATCCAGTCTTCCACTTTGGGAATCTATGTTAATTCCATCTTTTTGCTATTGTGGACAGTGCTGTAGTGAACATCAGTGTGCATGTATCTGTCCATGTGGCAGCCCTTATTTCTCTGGGATGTATTCCAACAAATGAGATTGATGGATTATATAGTATTTCTATTTTTAACTTTTTAAGAAAGTATCATATTGATTTCCAAAGTGGTTGTACCATTTTACAATCCCACAAGTAGTATGTAGAAGTTTCCCTCTCCACAGCCTCTGCAACATTTATTATTATGCGTTTCTTGAATCAATGCCACCCTTGTTGGAGTGAGATAATATCTCATTTTAGTTTTGATTTGGATTCCTGTAATTTTTATTGACTGTGAGCATTTCTTCCTATATCTGAGAGCTGCCTGAATGTCTTCTTTGTTGAAGTTCCTGTTGATATCCTTTGCCCATTTTTAAAATTGAGTTATTTGTCTTTTTGTTGTTGAGGTTTTGCAGTATCTTGTAAATTTTAGAGATTAGACAGTGGTCACATTTGGTTGACTAAAGTTTTTGTTTTTTTTTTTTTTCTTCTAATCTATAGTTGTCTGCTTACTCTTTTAGCAAACCTCTTGGATAAATATAGTGTTAATCTCTTCCAGAGATAGTCTCTAAATTCTGATGAGACATATTCAAGGTTTTATTTTGACTCCAGTGGCTAATTTTCTTCAGCTTCAATTTGAACTTGCACATGAGCAGTTGATCATACAGAAACATGCTGAAAAAGATATTTGCAATGAATGTTGTTGATACTGCAAAATTCTATTACATGATATCCAGCTTGCTTTTGTCACTGCAGCTATATTTTCCAACTAATCCTTCTTCGTTTTCTACCTTTTGCATACCAATTCCTAATAATTATCAATGCATCTTTATCATATGATTGATCAATTCTGAACTTCAAAATTCAGTAAAAATCTTCAGTGTCCTCATCTGTACATAAATTTTAGTGATAGTCATATTGGTGTACTAATATTATCCTACCACTGACAGCTTTGTGCATCAGGCTGCATCTTCAAATATTCTTTTCGACAACAAATGCAATGCCATTCTGCTTCCACCTCCATTCCTATTATAACTGACTATGATTTCCCAATTCAAACGGCCTGTGCCAGTTCATTTCAGCTCACTAATTTCTAGAACATCTATCCTTAGGTCCATTTCATTTTTGACAACTTCAATTTTCATAGATTCATACTTTGTACATTTCACTTTCCAGTTACTAATGGATATTTGCAGGTGTTTCTTCTCATTTTGAGACATGTCATATCAGCAGATGAAGCTCCTGAAAACTTTCCTCCACCCACATCATTACAGTTCGTTCCACTTTGAGGAGGAAGCTTCTTTTAGTCAAGTATTTTCCAACCTGAGGGGCTCGCCTTCAGACACTGTAACAGACAATGCTCTGCTGCTATTCATAAGGTTTTCCAGAAGTAGATCACCAGGTCTTTTTCCTACTCTGTCTTAGTCTGAAAGCTGTCCACTGTAGTTGACTCTGCTGGTATTTGAAAAACAGTGGCATAGTTCCCAGGATCACAGTAAAATGCAAGCAGCCACAGCACAACAGGTGCATGGGACATCACTGGAAGTGCCTAAAATGGGACTCTGGACCTTGCAAAGAGATTAGCAAGACTTAGAGAGAGGAAATGTTGCAAAGAGAGTTGTGCAATGCCTGACAGTGTCAAGTATAAACAAATGTGAATTGGCACCTGGAGGTTCTTAGAAATACTCTTCGAAACTGCATAGGTCTTCAACTGGAGTTAGTCAAGAAGCAGAAACCCACTGTAAGTATTATTGCTTCTAATTAGAGGTGTTTCATATTCACAGGCTGATAAACCAAAAAACCAACTGCCTCATTGTGGAATAGGTTTTGACTAATGGCAACTACATGTGTTAAAGTAGAACTGCTCTATAATGTTTTCTTGGCTATAATCTTAACTGAAACTGATCACCAGGTCTTTCTCCTGCAAGGCCTTGTATAAATTTAAACTCTAATCCTTAGGTTAGTTTGTCGTAGCTTGCCATCAAGTGGATTCTAGCACCCAGGTTGACAGGTCTGTAGAAACTTCAGTTCATGTGTTCTTGGGAGCTTTATCACCTGCTATTTAGTAGCCAGCCATGGGAATTTATATTGTTCTTGATTTTGTGTGACTCCGTGTGGCAGAATAAAATTACTCTATACTGTTTTCTAGGCTGAAATCTTTATAGGAACAAATCACCAGGTCTTTTCATCTGTGGATCTGTTTGGTAGGTTGGAATAGCCAACCTTTCAGATAGCAGCCAAATACTTAACATTGCACCATCAGACCTTTTGTGGGGATTTGTAGGCTTTATTAGTATACATGACTGGTGACCAAAGTTTGAAAGTTCAAGTATACTCAGAGGAACCTCTGAAGAAAGGCCTGGTGATCTGCTTCTGAAAAATCAGCCATCAAAAAGACTTCTAAGCATAGTTCTAATGTGATGCACATTAGATCACCATGAGTCAGACTCTAACTCAATGGCATCTGTTTTAGCATCTGTGTCAGTTTTTTAAAATCAAAATCCCAGAAGATTTTACATTCTTGGAAGTCAAAACAAGTAGTCTACAGTTAATGCTTCCTTGACTACCAGGGTCCACTATGACCTGAATTTGCTTATCACTTATTGCTTGTACCATTCATTTAGTGAGTGCTGTATAAAATTGGAGACCTGGTGACACAATGATTAAAAGCTCACTTGCTAACCCAAAGGTTATCAGTTCAAATCCACCAGCCACTCTTTGGAAACCCTGTGGAAAAGTTTTCCTTTGTCCTATACAGTCACTAAGAGTCAGAAGCAGCTCGAAAGCAGTGGTTTAGTTTGGCTTTGGTTTATGATAGAATTGCATCTTACTGCATTTGTTGTTGACTTGAAGGCCTAAAATTTCAGAGATGTTCTTTTAGGTTTCACAGGAGGAAGCACTACCTCCCTCACTACACTACAAGCTGTTTGAGGTTGTTAGAACTTGTTTTTGCTAAGCCTTGAGTGGCTTCTGCTCTTGTAACAAAAGAAGATGCTCAAAAGCACTTGAATGAATACATGAATGAAAAAGTTAATTTTCCATCAGTAAGGCTGTGATAGTCTTACACAAGGACAGGGTCAGTTGCCCTTACGTGGTTGGGTTCATCTGTTTCCACTATATTGCAGCCAATAATAAATAAATGACTGAATTCTTCCTCTCGGTGGGGTGTAGTGAGTCCCTGGAACAATTTCTCCTTTGTCAAAATTGCATTTTGATATAAGTTCGAAAAGAGAAGTAAAAAAAAAGGGACAAAATCTGCTGATAAATTTAAAATTTTCACTAAAAATACAACAGTAAAACAGCTGAAGCTCAAACGTGGAGAATCATGTCTCTTGAAAATAAATATCCCCCAAGCTCATAAACACCAAGGCTAGTGGTCAGGAATGAACAGATGTTTATTGCCTCATGCACCCTCTGCTACTCTGGGATAATCTCTTAAATATCCCAAATCCAGTTTGAATTTAAATTAGATTCATATTTTCTTTCACGATTATTCCATTAAAAATATCATATGATTAGCCAATTAAATGGAGGAAAAAAATAACCAGTAGGAGAGCAATCCCCTTTAATATTTTCAATTAAGATGTAGTGTGGCCAATAAAAACGGCTTACATTTTCATTTTATGGGTACCTATGGAGAGCATTATGACACAAATGACTCAGAAGAAGGTAATCGTTTCAAAATATATTGTAGTGGAAGACTGTAAACAGTGCAGTGTGTTAGCTTACAGAGGATGTGATGAAAATATAAAGTTTTTTTCAAAGGGGATTCATGTTTATTTTATAGTCTTTTAGGGTGCTTGTGCCTGCCAATTTACAGCACATATTTCTAAAATGCCATGGACTGTTCTCTCCTAAGGCAGGGTGGAAGGTGAGGATATACCCATTAGGGGATAATATGTTTTTAAGGAGAAGAGAGTCATGTGGCTCCTCCATTCCGTCTGCTGCCAAGATTTGAAATGGAACTTCACCAGGGCATAGTATAAAGCCATATTCTCTTATAGGACCGTAAGGAGAAGGCCAGAATGCTGAGGCTACGTGATGTCAAATGCAGCAAGAAATAAAGAAAATTTCCAACTTGCAGCATTAGACATTTGGATTGAATTATTTCACTTTCTCCCAACTATGGAAATTGCAAGGTTGTGCTTAATATTGGTTCTAATAGCTATTAATGGTTATGTCACTTTTTTTGTCTTCTCTCTTCAAAAAAACAGCTCTTCTCTGTATACTATCATATGGTTTTTATTGAGTTTGGCTAGCAAGAATAAATTTCTCTGGAGCTGGAGAAGGCTCTCAACTTTCCCCATATTAAAAATATGTATCTCAGTTTGATTTAGAAGTTATATATTTGATTTTGACTAAGAAGGAGTTTATTAACTCCATATGGGCTTCTAATGAGCATAATAAACCATTAAAAACAAAAAGTAGAACTTTGAATCAAAGACTTTCTTTTTCCTTTATGTGGTGATCATATAGAATGGACTTGTATTTTCTATTCACCTTCATGTTTATGCAGCAATTATATAAACTACATCAATTATTAGTTCAGATTCCAGACTTCAAGGATAAATTAGATCCATTCTTTGCATTTGTGAAGATTCAGATGACTACTCAAGCTTTTCATACAATTTTTTTTTGCTCCTGGCAAAAAAAAAGTTTAGAAATTCATGGAGTCCCTTTCTCAATCACTATACAACTAGTTTATGTGTACTGAACCATTGTGTTAGCTAACTTTTTAGCTGCTATAAAGAAAATATCTGAAATATATTCCCTTGAGAGGGGTAAAATATCACTCATATCATAGAAAAGTTTTAGTATTCTTAACAATCAGCTTTTAAGTGGAAATTCATAATGCTCTGAAATAAAATTTGAAATTTCACACAGAGAGCAGCAGACTTGCTACAGGTCCAGAAGTGTTCAGTGTAGCACTTGACAAAGTACCACATAGTTAATGGCTCACTCCATCCACACAATGTTAATTAACAATTGTGTGCTTTGTCAGTCTTCCTTTCTCTCATGTCAGAATTTCTGGCTTCTGATCAAGATGTAATTGGTAAAATTTTCACAGGTCTGTTATGATCAGCCCACAAATGTGTTCTTGTATTCTACCATAAGACTTTTAGGATAGTAATGACAATACAAAGGAATCTCGATTTTTCAGTGGTTAATAGCTTGTCTGTTAATTGAAACAACAGCATTATGAACCCACAAGCTGCTCTGTGGGAGAAAATATGGCAGTCAGTTTCCCTAAAGATTATATCCTTGAAAACTTTATGAGGAAAGTTCTAATCTGTCCTGTAAGGTTGTTATGGGTAGAAATTGACTTGACAGTGATGAGTTTAATGGCAATAAAAACAGCAATATTACTATCTGGGGGCAGAGTCAAGATGGCAGACTAAATACCTATCACCCTAAATCCCTCTGGAAACCAAGGCCTGAATTGATAATTAAATGGAGCCTTCTGGACACCTAGTGAGCCCTAGGACACAGCATAGGGCTGTCTGTTTGGTTCATATACCACTGAGCAGTAAACTTCTCTTTTGCTGGCTCCCACCCTTGCTGAGTCCTAGCTCTGGTGGACTGAAGGTGAACTGACATTTTAACTTTTTTTTTTTCCTCTGTCTTAGCTGGCGGGAAGGGCTGAGGTGACTGGCAGCAAGGCTCAAAAGCACTGCTGATGAGATCAGCATATGGAGTCACCACATTTTGAGAGCTTGGCCTTGGAATCTGTGTAGCTCAACACCTCTGACCTCTCTCTTGGAATCTCTGAATCTCTGCTATTAAATAGCATTTTCCAAGGCAGGCAGGGGAGCTCCCGCAGGACACCATCTTGATACACTAGGAGGTGGATTTTCCTATATGGAGGCCTCAGATGGACCTAATTCCAGGCTGGGAAGCAGTGTCTGCCTGTAGAGCACTTTTCCAGCAGTAAAGAAGTCTTTCATACAGAGTTGCTTACTTTGCCAGCTGGAAAGAGGGGCTTGCACACCTGAAACCCTGATGAATTTTGGAAGCTGTCAGATACCTTTTACCTTTCAATACAGAAATAACTGCAGTGCATTCAGACAGCTTCTCTTCCAGCCTTTACTGTCTCACATTATAAGGTCAGTGACTCTGTAAGTGGGGCTGTGTCTTTGCCACTCAGGATGTGGAGACTGCTACCCTAGAGATTCCACTGAGCCCAATTACTGGAGTACATACAGGTGTCTGGTGATCAACTTCCTTTGCAGACTGAACTTTAGATCCTGTTAAGGTAACACCAGAGAAACAAAACAACCTCCATATGCCCAAAAAACTGGACTGGAACGATAGAAATAATTCACCCATGGTTTGAGAAAGCCCACAAAAGAAAGATCCAAAGAACTTCCCTGACAAAGAAGCCTTTCTGAAACTATCAGAGGGTGAGTACAAAAGGATTGCATAAAGAACCTTCCCGTACCTTACACAAAATGCAGCAGAGCAAAATGAAAAATTAAGCAAGTTGTCTGATCTGATGGAACACCAATACTCTAAAATCTAACAGAACAAGAACAAAATTAAAGACATAGAAAATTCAGTTCAAAGCCAAGAAAACAGAATGGAAAAATAAAAGGAAAATAGACTTTCTGACTTGGAAGACAGAGCTACTGACTCCAGCATCTATGAGGAGAAATCAGTAAAAAGATACAAGAGAAATGAAGAAGCACTAAGAAGCATCCGGGAATCTATCAGGAGGAACAATCTAGGATTAATTGGAGTTCCTGAACAGGATGGGACACCTGAGAACACACATAGTATTGTGGCTGAGCTGGTGACAGAAAACTTATTAAAAATTATGAAAGAGAATACAGATACCCAAGATGCATATCAAATGCCACTCAATACATATCCCAAAAGAAAGACTCCAAGACAAGTTATTATCAAGCTTAACAAAATGAAACATAAGCAGAAATCTTAAACACAGTAAGACTCCAAGCAAAGATAACATTCAGAGAGAAACCTAGTATGCTTTCATCTGATTTCTCAACAGATATGATGCTGGCACTGAGACAATGTGATGACACAGTCAAAGCCTTGAAGGAGAAGAATTTCCAACCAAGAATTATATATCCTGCTAAACTATCTTTCAAATATGAAAATGAAATCAAGACATTTGCAGATAAACAGAAACTCAGAGACTTTGTAAAAACCAAATCCAAGTTACAAGAAATACTGAAACAATCTTTTGGCTTAGAAGAACAAAACCACTGACTTTATATTTTAGGAGGAAATATAGGACACATCATCCAGAAACCTACTCAGTTAGGGAAGGCTCCAAACTCAATCGAAGCTGTAATATTAAAAGAAATGATCCAGTGATTATATCATGAAAATGATAACATTATCGTATCAAAAAGATAGACACGCTACAGTCGTTACAGTCCTTCCAGATGGATAGGAAGTTAATAAGACTTGTAGTAGGTAAAATTGGATTTAAACATAGATTGTTAAGGAAGATCATAGGGACAGCCACAAAGCACAATAAAGATACAACGTATGAAATGAAGAAAGATAATACAGGAATCTCAACAACCACAAAACCAACCCTGAAAAAGATGTAAAATCAACTCATAAAGAAGAATGTCCCAGAACAGAATAGTAAGAGCAACAGAGAAAGCATCAACACAAAAATAAACATATCACAATGACAGCACCAAACACCTACCTAACAATAATTACATTGAATGTCAGTGGACTGAATGCTCCAGTAAAGAGACAATGAATGGCATCTTGGATCAAAAGACATGACCCGCCCACATGTTGCTTACAAGAAATTCATGTTAGACTTAAAGATAAGAACAAACTGAAAATTAAAAGTTGGAAGAATGTATATCAAGCTAACAATACACAAAGAAGAACAGGTGTGGCAATTCCAACCTCAGAGAAAATCGATTTAATGTCAAATCCACCATCATGGACAAGGAGGGACATCATTTATTGCTGAAAGGATCAAGACGTCAGCAGGAATTATCAATCTTAAATATTTATGCACCCAATACTAGAGCATCTAAACACATCAAAGAAACACTGACTACACTCAAAAACGAGATAGATCACTCCACAACAATAGTGGGAGACTTCAACACTCCACTTTCAATATTGGACAGATCATCAAGAAAAATGCTTAGTAAAGACACAGAAGATCTTATTGCCACAAATAGCCAACTAGACCTCTTTGACATATACAGAACTTTCTATCCATTAGCAGACAACTAAACCTTCTTCTGGAACATTTTCCAGAATAGACCATATGTTAGGACATAAAGCAAATTTCAACAAAATTCATACAACTGAATTATTGCAAAGCTTCTTCTCGTACCACAAAGTCTTTAAAGTAGAAATCAATAGCAGAAAAAAAATAGATAGAAAGTGAAACATGTGGACACTGAACAACATCATGCTCAAAAAGACATGGGTTACGGAAGAAATAAAGGATGAAATAAAGAAATTTTAAAGATTCCAATGAGAATGAATGCACTTCCTACCAGCACCTATGGGATACAGCCAAAGCAATGCTCAGAGGTCAATTTATGTGTATAAACACACACATCCAGAAGCAAGAAAGAACCAAAACCAAAGAATTAACCATAAAGCTTGAGGAACACAGGAACTGCTCTGTCACTAGAAGAAAACAGATCATAAAGATGAGAACAGCACAAAACAAATTAGAGAATAGAAGAACAATTGAAAAAACTGAAAAGCCCCAAAGCTGGTTTTTCTAAAAGATCAACAAAACTTACAAGCCATTGCCCAACTTACTAAGGAAAACTGAAAAGGAAAAAAAAAAAAAAAAAAAAAAAAACAAATAAGAAATGAGAGGGGAGTTACCACAACAGATCTGTCAGAAATCCAAAATAACATAACAGAATACTACAAAAGTCTGTACTCTAACAAGTTAGAAAACCTAGAGGAAATGGACAAATTCCTAGATTCATATCACCTACTAAAATTATCACAAGGTGAAAGAGAACAACTTAATAAACCCATCACAAAGGAAAAGATCAAAAAAGTTATCCAGAAACTACCAACAAAAAAAAGCCCTGGCCCAGACGGCTTCACTGCAGAATTCTACCAAGCTTTTAGAGAAGAGTTATCTCCAATACTATTGAGACTATTTCACAGCATAGAAAGGGATGAAATACTTCCAAGTTCATCCTATGAAGCCAGCATAACTCTGATACCAAAGCCAGGGAAAGAACCAAACAAAAAGAAGAACTATGGATGAATTTGACTCATAGATCTAGATGCAAAAATCTTCAACAAAATTCGTGACTATAGAATACAACAGCATATCAAAAATAATAATAATAATAATTCATCACTACCAAGTTGGATTCATACCAGGGATGCAAGCGTGGTTCAACATCAGAAAAACCAATTAATGTGATCAACCACATACATAACACAAAAGACAAGAATCACCTGATTTTGTCCATTGATGCAGATAAGGCATTTGATAAAGTCCAACACCCATTCGTGCTAAAAACTCTCAGCAAAATAGGAATAGATGGCCAATTCCTCAATGCAATAAGGGCCGTTTGTACAAAGCCAACTGCCTATGTCATCCTGAATGGAGAAAGACTGAAACAATTTCCCTTGAGAATAGAAACTAGACAAGGATGCCCACTCCCACCTCTCCTACTCAACATCATACTAGAAGTTCTAGCCAGATCAATTAGACAAAACCAAGAAATAAAGGGCATCTGCATCAGGAAAGAGGAAGTAAAAATATCCCTATTTGCAGATTATATCATTGTATATGCAGAGAATCCTAAAGAATTCATAAGTAAGCGACTCACATTGACAGAAGAGTTCAGCTAAGTGTCAGGGCACAAGATAAACATAAGTAAATCAGTAAGAGTCCTTTATACTAACAACGATATTATTAAAGAAGAAATCACCAAATCAATGCCATCTGCTGTAGCCCCAAGAAGATAAAGTATCTAGGAATAAATCTAACCAGAGAAATAGCAGACCTTTACAAAGACAATTATGAGTCCTTACTACAAGAAACTAGGAGAGACTTATATAAATGGAGAAACCTACCCTCATGGATAGGAATACCTAACATTGTGAAAATGTCTATTTTACCCAAAGCAATTTACTTATGTAATGCAATCCCATTACAAATTCCAGCAACGTTTTTTAATGAGATGGAGAAGCAAATCACTGAATTTGGAAAGGGAAGAATCCCCAGATAAGCAAAGCACTACTGAAGAAGAAGAACACACTGGGAGGTCTGTTCGCTACCTGACTTTAGAACCTATTACACTGATACAGTTGTCAAAATAGCAAGGTACTGGTACAAACAGAGACAAATAGATCAGTGGAACAGAATTGAGACCCCAGAGATGACGCTATCCTTCTATGTACAGTTGGTATTTGACAAAGGCCCCAAGATTTCAAACTGGGGTAGGAGCAGTCTCTTTAAAAAATGGTGCTGGCAAAATTGGATATTCATCCACAAAAATTGAAACAAGACCCATATCTCACACCTTATATAAAAAAGCAGCTGAAATTGGATGAAAGACGTAAATCTAAAATGACAAAGCTCATCCAAAAAAAATTAGGATCAAAAATGGAAGTTTAAATACACAATGTAGACAGACTTCAAAATCTGAAAAAGAAACCACAATCAATGGACGAGAAAATAGATAAATGGGAACTACTAAGAATTAAACATTTTTGTGCATCCAAAGACTTTATCAATAGAATTAAAAGACCACCTACAGAAATGGAAAAAAAAATTGGTAACTATACGATAGACCGACTTCTGATCTCCATAATCTATAAGGTATTACAAAATATCAACAAGAAAAGGATAAATAATCCAATTAAGTGATGGGAGAAGAAGATGGTCAGACACTTCTCTAAAGAGGAGATCCAGGCACCCAAAAAACACACGCAGAATTGCCCACGATCATTAGCTACTAAAGAAATTTCAATCAAAACGACAATGAAATACCATCTCACCCAAACAAGGTTGTCCATGATCCAAAAAGCACTAAACAACAAACGCTGGAGAGAGACTGTGGAGAAATAGGAACTCTCCTACACTGTTGGTGGGATTGCAAAATGGTGCATACTCTTTGGAATGCAATCTGGCACTTCTTTAAATAGCTGTATCTGGATATACCATTTGATCCAGTATTTCCACTGCTTGGAATATACTCTACAGAATCAAGACCATTCACACCAACTGATACATGCACACCAATGTTTATTGCAGCCCAGCCCTCAATAGCAAAAAGATGGCATCAAGCCAGATGCTCAGTGAGAGAGGAATGGATAGGTAAACTATGGTACATATACTCAGTAGAACACTCTGCAATGATAAAGATCAATGATGATTTTAGAAAGTATCTCATAACCTGGTTTCAACTGGAAAACATTATGTTGAGTGAAAATAGTCAGAGGCAAAAGGACAAATATTCTTATGGTAACATAAGAACTTAAAAACAGACTCATGTATAGAAGAAAAGACTCTGATGGCTGCTAGGATAGGAAGGGATGGAGGGACAGGGTGGGGTATTGATTAGATAGTTGATAGAAATTTAGCTGGGTGAAATCTGTGACAGCGCACATTAGCAAGAAAGTCAATTTTAACTTGACTTCAACATAACATTATTGCTCCTCCCATCTTACCCCAATATTGCAAGGATGGAGTAGCTGGGGTGCTGGTCAGGGGACCATGCTCTCAGGGGACATTGAGGCCAAATGACATAACCAGCATTTTGCTAAGAGTCTTCCACACCCCAAGTTGGTGAGTGGCATGTAGGGTCTTAAAAGTTGCCAAGCTGCCATCTGAAGTATACCAAATGGTCCCAACTCCGCAGGAATGAGTGTTCTCCAAGGACCAAAATGACATGGGGCAAAGAGAACTTAGAAGACAGAGAGACCCACGTGAGTGGGTGACTACAGTGATGTGTAACCGAAAGAACGAGATGGTGCCGGGCCACCAACAGTGATAGCCGTGATGGAGTTTACAAAGTTGAGTCTCACTGGCAACATGAGAATAAAAAAGTGTACATCCTGAGATCTCCACTAAAAGACCTCAATCGATGGTCCAGGACCACAGGTTTCCCCTGGGAGCATGGTCGTGGCCCTGATGCTGCCCCTGTCGGTAAATCATAATGGAGGTCAACTCTTTGTAAAGAAATAGATTGGACTTGGTGACACAAAGTGACTATATCATGTATGCACTTTATGGTTCTATGCATCTATATGACCCCTTACTGGACTCAGAGGAGAAGGTGGAGAGGAGGAGATAAGAAATTGTTAGGAGGATAGGACATATACAGAACAGAGTGGAGTATGCTGTCGTCTGGCAGGGAGAGCAGTGGGAGCCCTTCATTGGCGGGTGTGCAAATTTGTATGGGGTGGGGGTGGTATATTTTCAATCATAAAAAAAAAAAGAACTAAAAAAAATCTATTACTATCTAGTTGATACCAACTCATAGTGATTCTACGTACAGGATAGAATAGAACTTCTCATAGTGTTTCTAAGACTGTAAATCTTTTGTAAACAAACTGCCACATCTTTCTCCCTGAGAGCAGCTGGTAATTTAAACCATTGATCTCTTGGTTAGTAGCCCAGCACTTCACCACTGGACTAGCAGTGCAGTTAGTGTATTTCAAATAGCTTGCTAACTTTGTCATGTGTATTTCCTGTGGAGTTGTATATAATTTTTCTTAATCACTGACAAAATATTGTTTTGACTGAATGCAATCCAAATTGAGAGCTATTCTTATTATCCTGAGAATACCTAAGGTTTTCACTACTAATAATGATTCCCTAGGGAAAGATATTTACTTGGATTTTAATCATGAATTCTTCTTCACAAGTTATAATAACATCATCTTAGGCTCCAAGGTCTCAAGGCACCACAAATGGTTTGTGTTAAACTACTAACCTAAAAATTGGTGGTTTGAACCCACATACTGGTGCCAAGAAAGAAAG
This sequence comes from Heterohyrax brucei, assembly GCA_028571685.1. Taxonomy (NCBI): domain Eukaryota; kingdom Metazoa; phylum Chordata; class Mammalia; order Hyracoidea; family Procaviidae; genus Heterohyrax; species Heterohyrax brucei. The sequence continues at coordinate 49,317,290 of CM053152.1, forward strand.
ACTTGCTGATCTGTTTCTATAAAGATTGTTGTTTTTGTTATTGTTGGTTTCTGTCAGGTTGCCTCCTGCTAGTAGTGATTCCATGTGAAATGCAGCTTCGACAACTCTGTAGACAAAACAATGAAATAAAGCTCATAAATCACACTAAGCAAAATGGATCAAAGAGATAAATATCAAATCTGAAACAATAAAGATCACAAAAGAAAAAACAATAGAGGTAATACTAGGAAACCTAATAGGTGGCATAAACAGCATATAAAACATCAACAATGCAACAACTCCAGAAGAGAAAATAAATAACTGGGAACTCCTAAAGCCAAATACATATGCTCATCTTAAGACTTTACAAAAAAACTGAAAAGAGAACATACAGATTGGGGGACAAAAATGGGATACAAAAAATCTGATCAGCATTTAATCTCTAAAATCTACAAAATACTGGAAAGCCTCAACAACAAAAAGACAAATAGTTCAATTACAAAATGAGCAAAAGATATGAACAGGAGCTTCAACAAGAAGATATGCAGGCAAGTAACAGACATGAAGAAATGATCATGATCATTAGCCATTAGAGAAATGCAAATCAAAGTCACACTGAGATATTATCTCACCCCGACAAGGCTGACATTAATCCAAAAGACATAAAATAATAAAAGCTGGAGAGGTTATGGAGAGACTAAAACACTTAATACACTGCTGGTGGGAATGTAAAATGGTACAACCACATTGGAAATGAACCTAGAAATAAATGTACTATATGATCCAGCAATCCCGCTCCTTGAATACAGCTTATAGAAGTAACAGCCTTCAAGTAAATATATGTACACTCATGTTCATTGTGACACTGTTCACAATAGCCAAAAGATGAAAGTATGTATGGATAAACAAATTAGGGTATATGCACACAATGGAATACCACACAATGATTAAAACGATGATGAATCCAGGAAACATAACATGGATGAATCTGGAAACCATTATCCTGAATAAAATCAGTCAATAGCAAAAAAATATTGTATGATATCACTATCACTAATTAAACACAGAGGCAAACATCTTTAGATGGCTATGAATGTTGGGAGTGAGGGACACGGGTATTCACTAACGTGACAGTAGACAAGAATCATTCTAGGTAAAGATAAGGACAACACATATGTACAGGAGATGTTAGCACAACTGAACTAAACCAAAAGCTAAAAAGTTTCCTATAAATACAACCAAATACTTCTAGGGATACTGAAACAGTGGTGGGGGTCTGGAGACCATGGTTTTAGGAGACTTACAGGTCGATTCGCATAACAAAGTTTATTAATAAAATGTTCTGCATCCCACACTGGTGAGTGGTGACTGGGAGCTTAAAAGTTAGCAGGTGGTCATCTAAGATGCAGCAATGGCTCCCAACACACTTGGAGCAAAGAAAAATGAAGAACACTAAAGATATAAGAAAAATTGGAGTCCACAAGACATAAAGAGCCACATAACCTGGAGACTACATCAGCGTGAGAGTGGAAGAACTAAACAATGCCCAGCTACCACCAATGACTGCCATGACAGGGAACATGACAGAGAGTCTCTGATAGAGCAGGAGAAAAGTGGGATGCAGAGCTCCAATTCTAGTAAAATGACCTCACTTGATCTAAGATGAGCTACCTCAGAAGACGTGGCCTCCAGATTGTTAGACCAGAACTAAAATGATTCCTGAAGGTAACTCTTCAGAGAAGAGTGGACTACAAGACACAGAATGATACTGTTTAAGAGTGTGCTTCTTGGATTAATTAGATGCATGAGACCAAATGGCAAGCTCCTGTCTGGAGGCAAGATGAAAAGGCAGAGGGGGCCAGGAGCTTGTTGAATGGACATGGGAAGTGCAGAGTGGAGATAAGGAGGGATTTGTCAAACTGTAGAGAGAGCCACTAGGTCACATAAGCATCTGCGTATAAGTCTTTGTGTGAGAAATTGACTTGAATTATACAACTTCACTTAAAGCATAAGTAAAAAAAAAGTCTGTGGGGAAATTCTAAACTATAATACATGGGTTTGCCTTCAGCCACTGTTGACTTGATGACAAAAGATTTTAATCTTAATCTTGTTTTTCTCAATTATAAAATAAAATATAATATATATAAAATATATAAAATATAATAAAATATAATAAATATAAAATATTTTTCTTATAAGATCCAGTAATTTTTAAATAACATAGTATACATAAAGCACCTGGTACAATTTTTAGCCTGTAGAATATGATCTAGCAAAAAAAAAAAAAAGAACCTACTGCCATTGAGTCAATTCCAATTCATAGAAACCCTGTAGGAGGAAATAAAACTGCCCTACAGGGTTTCCAAGGACCTCCTGGTGGATTTGAACTGCTGGTTTCCAGAATCTGACTTGGGCGTGGTGAATACCATCAGTAATCCTCCTCTTTCTCATCCTGCAGTTGCTTGCACATCAAAAGAACAATAAAACTTTGGTAATTTGACAATGAAATACATTATATTGTGATCCCTCCTTTGATAATTTAACAAAACAATAGCGAGTTCTGGCATATGTGTGTGAAAGACACAGTTAGAGCAAACATTTAAATGTTAGGCTACTAACCAAAAGATTGACAGTTTTAATTCATGTATATGTGTCTTGAAAGACAAACCTGGCAATCTCTTTCCTAAAGGTCACTACTATAAAAACATTAGAGAGCACAGTTCTGCTCAGGCACACATAGGGCCACCATAAGCTGGAATGTACTTGACAGCAGGTGTTTATTTGGTCAGCTAAAAAACAAACAAACAAAAAAACCACATCTCTGCCAGCTCACTGAACTCTCTTTCCTTCAGGTAACTTACTGACATTGTCTTGATACTATGATATCCACTGGGCTACAGTTCCTAATGAATGCACTGCTGTGTGTTAAAATTTATAGACTAATATGAAAAAAAATCTTTCAGTCCCTTTATTCTATTTGCTTCCCCATGCAGGTCCACTGGTAAATTGAGACTAGACTTTGTCAGGGAACAATTCTTAGTTTTCTTCCTCTCTGCCACATTAAAGATTGGTGAAACTGATAAATTAGAGTTCAATCTTGAAACTCAGCTAGCTTTTCTTAACAGAGGAAAGAGGTCAGAATTTTGGTTTATACATTTTCCAATTAATTTCTGTATTTTTCAGTCTAACATTTTATTTCTTTTGTCAGACATATTTACTCTAAAACTGGGGATTCTTCTAGGAGTTTCCTATCAGATGACCTGTTACTTGGAAACCTATTGTGTTGTAGATTGCATTGTACTCTGTTCCATTGGTTAACATTATTCCATATTCTTACTATTGTCAAGAAAATTGTGCTTGTTATTTTCTGACTTTTACAAGAATTGTGTTATTATTTTTGTTGTATCTAAAAATGGAGAAGAAGCAATAAAAAGTCATCATTCTACCATTTTTTACTTAAGTTCAGCTGTGATTTTGAAAATAGCAAGATCAAAACTGGGTGGTAAAGGAGCCTGTAAAATAGATGTCTTGTTCTTTTCTTCTTCTTTCCTTTCTTTTTTTTTTTTTTAAACTGACAGTAGATTTTCAACATATGCTTAGTGAAAAAAATGACTGAATAACTAAATAAATGGGTGAGATATCTTGGATTCTAATTATGCATCTACCTGTGTTTATGTAGGCTACATATTTCACGAAACCAAGACTTCTTGAGCCTTCAGTTTACATATATACAAACTGGAGACAACAGTGTTTCAGTAGTAACCCAATTCATGGTATCATAGTGACAATCAGGTGAAATAATCCAATTCATTTGGATTGTGTAAAGTTAGTACAGAGTATTTTAATAATTGTACTACAAAAAAAATTACACCTCAGCTGGTGTTTACAGAAAAGGTTAGTATGAATTCTAAGAAAGTTCTCTTTATGGTGCAGACCTAGGGTAGAGTGATGACAGCAAGCCATAAGGAAACGAAACCACAGATAAACCTTTGTCCCTCAGAGGTCTCTGGGACCAAGGCTTTAATCTGTGGGGAAGAGGGCCAAAAAGCTCTCTAACACTAAGGGTACTGGTAAAAATTACTAGGAGACAGCTAGAAAAAAACTTAAGCTTGAATTGGAATAAGCAATGTGTATGGAACTTAGAACTGTCGGGGGAGGGGGAAGTGCAGGAAAGAAGATGCTAAATGACCCCATTCTCTGATACCCAGGGACTCTGTGCCTCCTTAAGAAAGAGGCTTAAACAGAATAACAGAGAATAATTGCACCCTACACTAAGAAAACATGCTTCAAGTAATGGCAAAATATTACAGGGAGATAAACAAGAGGGGAACAAAAGGGAAAGCACAAAGAGAAGATCTAATATACAGGACTTAACAAACATTTTCCTGGAAAACAAACCACTACCCTAAAGATATCATTACATGAATTAAACATTTCTGGTTGTTATATAATTATATCAACAATGAATCTTAGAAACTTAAATGTAATTCAACAAAAGACTGTCAGATATACAGAAAAGTGAGAAAAAACATACTAAAAGAGACAAAATAATTATCAGAAACAGACACAGATATTTGAGCTATCTAACAGGTAATACAAAAAGAAACTATGTTAAAACCCATAATGAAAAAAGGTAGATAACATACATTACATATATGTAATTTCATAAATAATGGAAATTACAAGAAAAAGTCAAGTATAAATACTAGGATAGTGGGAAAAAAAATCAGTAGCAGAGATGGGCTTATCAGTGGACTGAAAACAACTGAGTAAATAATCAATGAAATGGGAAACAGGCTAGTGACAATTAACCAAAATGAAATATACTGAGAAAAAAAATAAAATATAAAATGAAAATTAAAAAAAAGTATCTAAGCATTGTAAACCAATATCAAATAACCTAATATTCAGAAGGGAATGGCAGAATACGTATTTTAAGAAATAATGGTCTGGCAGAGTCAAGGTGGTGAACTATACACATGTCTTCTTAATTCCCTCTGAAAACTAAGGCCTGGATGAGCTTTCTGGACACCCAGTGAGCTCTAAGGCATGGCATGGGGCTGTCAGTTTGGACTACATGCCACTGAAAGGGAAACATCATGTCTTTGGCTGAGCCTGGCTCTGGTTGAATTGGTGGGCTCCCATTGACTGAATGTATCTGGAAATTTACACTATTTTTTTTTTTTTTTAATTTTTGTTGGCCAGGAGGTAGGGGATGGGCTTAGCCAACAGCTATGCTGACCCAGATTGCTAAAGTGATCAACAGGTGGAATAGCTGCGTTTTGAGAGTCTGGAGCCACACTCAGAACACAGCCTCCCCACTCTCTCTTTTCAAATCTTCATTATAGATTCTGCTGTTTCATGGGGGCAGGACAGCTTGACCAGGATGCCATTTTGTTTGACTGGGAGGTGAAATTATCCAAATAGAGGCCTCAGTACGGGCTCATTCCGAGTCTGGGAGGCAGTCCAAGTCTGAGGAGTGCTTTTCCAGCAGAAAAGCTGTGTTTAGCTCACTGTAGCCTTATGAGTATGGCCCAGAAAAGGATAACAGCAGGCCAGTAGCCTGCCCCACTGTGAACTACATGACAGCATCTGGGGACAGCTGTAGAGGTGCCTCTGTTGTCATCTGGAAGGAAGGGCTTGCACACCTGACAGCCTGACTGATTTGGGAAGCAGTCAGATAGCTTTTACCTTTCAAAAGAAGACTGCCTAGAGAAATAACTGTGGTGCAGTCTGATGGAATCTCTTCCAGCTTTTACTGACTCACATCATAGGTTAGCTGACAGCTCCCCCCTGTGACTCCATCAGCAGTGCTGTGTCTTTGCTGGCCAGGAGGCAGAGCCTGCTACCCTAGAGATTCCACTGGGCCCACTCACTGGAGTACATAGAGGTGGCTGGTGATCCACTTCCTTCTCAGAACTGCCCCTCAGGTCCTGTTAAGGCAGAACCAGAGAAAATAAACAAGCTGTAGATGTCCCAAAGGCAATAAACCCTAGCCAAACATTTAAAGAAAAATCCACTCATGGCTTCAGAAAACTCCCAAAGTAAAACACCAAAAAAGTTCCCAGATGAAGAAGCCTTTCTGAAACTATAAGAGGTCAAGTACAAAAGAATTATATAGAGAGTTCTAGACATTATACAAAATGCAGCAGAACAAAATGAAAGCTGTTCAAACTGATGGATATCAGCATTCTGAAAGCCAACAGATCAATAACAAAATTACAGAATTAAACAAATCAATACAAAGCCAAAAATCCCCAAATTGAACTACTGGAAATTAGACTTACTGACCTTTAAGGTGGAGCTTCTGACACCAACATTTATGAGGAGAAATCAGAGAAGAGAAAAAAGAAAAATGAAGAAGTGTTAAGAAACAAGTGGTCCTTTATGAAGAGAAATAATATACAATTAACTGGAGTTCCTGCTCAGGGAAGGACACTGAAAACACAGAGAGCATTGTTGTTGAGTTGAGGACAGAAAACTTCCCTGAAATTATGAAAGAAGAGAACATACGTATCCAAGATGTGTATAGAATGCCACAAAAAATAGACCTTAAAAGAAAGACACAAAGATATATTATAATCAAGCTCAGCAAAATGAAACCTTTAAAGGCAGTGAGACTCAAAGTAAAGCTAACATTCAGAAGGAAGCCCTATAAGCTTTCTTCTGACTTCTCAACAGAAATGATGTTGTTACGGAGGCAGAAGATGACACATTCAAAGCCTTGAAGGAGAAAAGCTTCCAATCAAGAATTATCTATCCTGCAAAACTGTCTTTCAAATATGAAAATAAAATGAAGACAGTGACAAATAAATAGAAACTTACAGACTTTGTAAAAATCAAACCATAAATACAAGAAATACTAAAAGAAGCTCTTGGCTTAGAAAAACAAAACCATTAAGTTTATATTTAAGGAAGCAATGCAGGACACAACATCCAGAAACGTACTCAGTTAGGGAAGGTACAAAACTCAATCAAAGCTATAATATTAAAAGAAGGGACCCAGTGATCATATCATGAAAAATATTATATCATCACATTAAAAAGAGGGATATGGTACAGTAGTTATAGTCCTTCCAGACGGAGAGGAAGTTAAATACGATATGTAAAAGTTAAAATTAGGTTTAAACTTAGGTTATTAAGGGGGATTACAAGGATAGCTGCAAAGCACAATAAGGATACAGGGTATCAAAACAAGAAATGTAACACAGGAGTCTCAGCAAACACAAAATCAACACTGAAAAGGATGAAGAATTAACCCATGAAGAACGACCCACAAGAGAATATTAACAGCAACAGAGACAACACCAATATGAAAACACATCAAAATGACAACACTAAACACATATCTAACAGTACTTATACTGAATGTAAACAGACTGAATACTCCAGCAAAGAGATTTATGTGAATCGAGAAACCTACCCTGCTCATTGATAGGAAGACTTAGCATTTTAAAAATGTCTATTTTACCCAAAGTGTTCTATATATAAGATGAAATCCCAATGACTTTTTTTTTTATTGAGGTGGAGAAGCCACCAATTTTCATTGGAAAGAGAAGAATATGGATATGTAAAGTACTGCTGAAGAAGAAGAACACAGTGGAAGGCCTTACACTACCCAGCTTAGAACCTCTTACACTGCCACAGTAGTCAAAACAGCCTGGTACTGGTACAAAGAGTCATATAGAACAATGGAACAGAGTTGAGATTCCAGAGATGACACCATCCTCCTAGGAACATTTGACATTTGACAAAGACCCTAATTTGTAAACTGGGGTAAAAACAGTCTCTGTAGCAGATGGTGCTGGCAAAATTGGATATCCATCTGCAAAAATTTGAAACAAGACCCATATCTCACACCTTATACAAAAACCAACTCAAACCAGATAAAAGACCTAAATATCAAATCTAAAATGATAAAGATCATGCAAGAAAAAGTAGGATCAACAATGGCAGTTTTAACATACTGTTTAGACAGTCTTCAAAATCTGACAAACAAAGCATGATCAACAGAAGACAAAATAGATAAATGGGAACTACTAAGAATCAAACACTTTTGCTCATTTGAAGACTTTATCAAAAGAATTAAAAGACCACCTACAAAATGTGAAAAATATTTGGCAATTATATGTCACACTGACATTTGATCTCCATAATCTACAAGATACTGAAATCTATCAACAAGAAAAGGATAAATAATCCAATTAAGCAATGGGCAAAGGAGATGGACAAACATTTCTTCAAAGAGGATATCTAGACAGCCAAAAGACATATACGGAAATGCTCACAACCATTAGCTATTTAAGACATTCAAATCAAAACTATGAGGAGATACTATCTCACCCCAACAAGATTGGTCATGACTCAAAATACAAAAAAAACACCAAAAGCTGGAGAGGTTGTGGAGAAATTGTAACTCTCCTACACTGCTGGTGGGATCACCAAGTGGTACAAACTCTTTGGAAAGCAATCTGATGCTTCCTTAAAAAGGCTGGAAATAGATATATTATTTGACCCAGTAATGCCACTGCTTGAAACATATCTTACAGAAGCAAGGGCTTTCACACAAATAGACACAAGCACACAAATGTTTATTGCAGCCCAGTCTACAATAGCAAAAAGATGGAATCAACCCAGATGCCCAACAACAGAGGAATGGATAGGTAAACCATGGTATATATACTCAATGGAAAACTATGCAATGGTAAAGAACAATGATTTTAGGCAGCATGTCATAACCTGGTTTCACCTGGAAGACTTGAGTGTAATTAGTCAGTGGCACAAGGTCAAATATTATATGAGACCCCTACTATAAGGACTTAAAAACAGACTCTTGTACGGAATAAACAACTCTTTGATAGCTGCAAGGGAACGGGGGGAGGGAGGGTCAGGATAGGTTATATATTAGATAGTTGATAGAAATCTGGTTGGGTGAAATCAGTGACAGCACACATTAGAAAGAAAATCAATTTAACTGGACTTTGAGATAACCTGAAAACTCTTCCAATCCTAATCCAGTATTGTAAGGATAGAGTAGCAGGGGCAGGGGTCTGGGAACCATGATCTCAGGGGATGTCAAGACCAACTGGCATAACTAGCCTCTTGCTAATAGAGTCCTCTGCATCCCATATTGATGAGTGGCATCAGGGCCCTTAAAAGCTAGCCACCTGCCGTCTGAGGTATACCAAATGGTTCCAACTTAGCAGGAAAAGATGATCACCAAGGACAACAATGACAAGAGGGAAAAAGAGCCCAGAAGACAGAGAGACCCACTTGAGTGGCTGATATACCACCATCTGACCAGAAGGACCAGATGGTGCCCAGCCACCACCAACCACAACTATGACGGTGCTCACAATGGTGGAGTTCCAGTGGCAACACGAGGGAAAAAGGGGTACACTCTAAGAACACCACTGAAAGACTGCAATTGTTGGCCCAAAGGCCTGGGAGTTCCCCTGGGAGCATGGACCTTAGACGGGATGCTGTTCCTGATCATAGATCATTATTAAGGTCAACTCTTCAGAGAGGAATGGATTGGACTTGGGGACACATATTGTGTCCCCATATGGTGCATACACTTTGTGGTTCTATGTATATATAGGATGTTGTCCTGCTGGCATCTTACTAGAAGGAACTGGAGTGGGTGGAGAGGAGGGAATAGGAGATTATTAAGAGGATATCACACGTGTGGAATGAGAAGGAGGAGTGCACTGTCACTGAGCAAGGAGAACAGAGGGAGCTGCAGATAGGCAGGTCTACAAATTTGAATTGTACTGCAAACGTTCACTCAAGTGCAAGAAAAAAAAAAAAAAGGTCAACAGTTTGTCACATGCACTGAAATTCCCTAACCACAAATTGGAGAAGCTCATACAAAAACAGGATAAAATATGATAAAAGTGTAAGAAAAAATAAACTGAGCATGCTGAATTTAAACTGTTAAAAAGAGATGACAAAGAAGAGATTCTGAAGGCATCTAGATAAACAAGAAACATCACATACAAAGAAATAAACAATTATAGAGTACTTCAGCAGACACCATAAAAAATAGAAAACTGATGAATATAGCTAAAATGCTAAGGAAAATAAAGTGTCAATTCATAGTTCTATACTTAGTGTCTTTCAATAATACAGGAAGTATAAAGATTTTGAGAGTCAAATTAAAACAGAAGGAATTCATTGCTAGTGTATCAGGCAAAAAACAAAAACAACAAAAACCAGAATGCAGTGATCCTTTTCTCCAAAAAAAAAAAAAAAAAAAAAAAATTACTAATAGAACAAAGTATAATAAAACTTTTGTTTTTTCAATTGCTCTAAAATATAGATTCATGTCTAAAAAGGCAACAATGCATTGTGGGCTTAAAATATTTTTTAAGAAAATGTGGAAAAATAGCTCAAAGAATGGGAGGAAAGAAGTGAGAGTACAGTCTTGTAGGATGCCTGCATTTTATATGAAGCAGTGCCATGTGAGTGTACACTATAATCAACTAAAGGTGTATATACTAAACCTCAGCACAACAAATCAATCCTCTCAAAATCAAAGATGTAAATAAAGTCAATAGAAAGGATTGAGAAAAAAAGGTGGAATAAGCGGCTCCGAGCCCGTTTCCCCACAGGAAGTTTAAAAAAGAAGCCTGTCAAAACCAACTTTGTCAGAACCCTGGAAAACAGAAATTTTAACTTTTTCATATTCCTTACACTTCCTAGCTTGATGGTAGACTTGAAGATGGTAGTGTGTTTTCAGTGTGGGACCCTGGTCCCTAGTTCCAGAGGACATAGAACATACTTTATTCACAACTTGTTTGCTTGTTCTAACCTCTCTGGTGACTATCTGGAGGACCCACACAGTGTTGTTTACCTCTGTTTCAACAACATCAGAACTCACACATGGCAGAGAACCTGCATAATGGGAGACAGTATTTCCAAATAATATATTTGACTTAAATCTAGTGTCCAGGATATATAAAGAAAGCTTGCAACTTGAAAAACAGGTAGAAGAAAAAAGAAAAAGAAAAACAATTTAAAAATGGGAAAAGGTGGACTATGAGTACATGAAGTACACTCGATGTTATTAATCTTTAGAAAACTGCACTTCCAGAGTATGATGAGATCATACATCACATTAGAATAGCTAGGATTGAAACATAAATAAATACACAAACAAGTGTTGTGAAGGTTATGGAGATATTTGAACTCTTTTACGGTGGTAGTGAGAACGTGCATCTGTTGTGAACAGCAGTTTGATGATTCCCCAAAAAACTTAAGAATAGAATTATCATATCAGCCAGCAATTCCACTCCTATTTACCCAGCAGAACAGCAAACAAGTACTCAAACAAACACGTGTATGAAAATGTTCATAGCAGCACTAGACAGGAAAAAAACCAAATGTTTGTAAATGGGTGAATGCATGTACATAGTTTGTAGGTATGCACAAAACTGGTCAAGAATTGTGTGTGTGTGTGTGTGTGTGTGCACGCACGCGTGCACGTGCGAGTGTGCACGTGTGTATGTGAAGTGGGGATCTGTTTCAGGAGAGAGGTAATCCATCTAGTGTTTCCTCATCTTAGCTGGAAACAGATGTCCAGGAGGTTGTTTTTGACATAACTTGCACTGACACAGAATACAATATTCTACTTATTTTGGGATATTTTTAACATCATTTTTCATAAAACTGGCTATTATTTTCACACCATTAGAATGATTTTCTCATAACCTAGGATTCCTTACATATATTCCTATTTTCACTCCCTGTAAGCTCTGACTATTATTAAAGCCATCCTTGAAGCTGTCCTTATCTCCAGGATAATCCTTGAACAAATATGACTTCTATTAGGCTCTATAATTTTATACAATTAAATTTAATCATGATATTAAAGGTTTTTTTTTTTTTATATTTTGAAGTTGTAAGATGTACTTCTATTCTGTTAGCCATAGCACCTAGCTCATTCTGTAAGTAAACAGAATGCATTCAGGAAATAAACACAGACAGTTTTATTTCCAATGAAATACAAAAATATAGATTGAGCTTTACTGCTAAGAAAAGTGATAACTAACCCTAACTTCTTAAATTTCAATGTATATTGAATAATAATTCTGATAAATTATATACAGTACTTAAAAATTTAACCTTAAATAATAATAATACATAAACAAAAAAATACCTCCTGGGGAATTCATATAAAGATGGGAGGTCTTACACCATGTGACAAGCAAACCTTATGATCTTGTTTTTCTCACAGGAGAATACGAATCTTATTCTGAGCTTCTCAAGAGAAAAAAAAAATATTGGCGTTTAATTAACACCATAAGGCAGGCAAACACAGCTCAAGTGATCTTTATCTCTGATGTTTGCTTGGATGCTTTCAGGAATAGAATGCTTTCAACAATTTCATGCTTTTTGTAGTACGCTTTTAAGGTACCTTTAGGCATCAGACACACAAGTTGCATGTGTAATATTACTTAATTTATGGGGACACTTGCTGGGGCTTGTAAGAAGCTGTTTTTATACTATTATTCAAATATTAAAATGATTATACTGTGTCACTTCCATAAGCACCTCTGGGAGAGTACACTTTTTCCTGTGAAAAGCAAGGCTAAAATCACCCGTATGAAACACACTTTTGTGACTCTTCCATAAGCCTAGGTCTAATGCTACTTGAGTGTCAAAAACTAGTTGAAGTACTATTTTTCCTTAAAGTAATTATGACCTTTTGACTTTATTTATTTGTTAATTTAGTTCCACACAAATAGAAAAATAAAATTAGAATTTGTAATTCCAAATAAGAAAAATGATACTGTTACCTGCCATTGTGAACCCCTGACCCATGATGACGCTATGCACAACTAGACAAAAAGTTGCCAGGTCCTAGTTCGTTCCCACCAGTAGACTACTGTTTTCCACAGGGTTTTTGTTTGCTGATTTTTTGGAAATAGATTGCCGGCTCTTTCATCTTAATCCATTGGAGTCTGGAAACTCTGCTGAAACCTGTTTAGCATCACAGCAGCGTGCCGGCTGTCATGGATTGAATTGTGTGTCCCCCAAAATGTGTTTAGTAATTAGGCTGGGCCATGGTTTCCGCATTGTGATTGTTCTCCGTTTTGTGACTTTCCTATGTTATTAACTGTAGTCTCTGCCTGTGGTTAACAGACTGGATTATGTTAAAAAGAGGATTAGAGTGGGAGTGTAAAATTCTTTCTAAGAGCATCTCCTTGCTCCAGTGTAAAATGAGTTTCCCAGAAGTGTGGCTTGCACCACGTTTTATCCTTTTATCATACAAGACATGAAAGCAAAGGGAAGCAAGCAGAGTTGGGGACATGATACCATCAAAAATGAAAGCAATACCAAGAGCTGAATGCATCCTTTGGAAAGAAGTGGGGTCCCTGCATCCCAGAAACTTCGAGTCCAGGGAAAAATTGATGTCAAGGACGTTCCTCCAGAGCCAGAAGACAAAGCCTTCTCCTGGAATTGATACCCTGAATTTGAACTTTGAGCTCGCTGGACTGTGACAAATAAAATTTTTCTTTTTAAGCCATCTACTTACGGTATTTCTGTTTGAACACTACTGGATGACTAAGAGAACAGCCTTCATTGAAAGGCTGATTGTAACTATGACATGGTCTTGCTCAGGGAATACAGTAATTCTACCACTGATGTCAAAAACTTGTGAGCAGCATTCTAAGATATGCCACTGGTGTCATCTTGTCTGGAACAAGTGAGTATGAAGAAAACTAAAGACTCAAGGGAAAGATTAGTTCAAAGGACTATGGACCACAACTATAATAACCTCCATAAGACTGAGTCCTATATAAATAAATGGTGCCAGCTTATCACCAGTGACCGCTCTGACAGGGATTATAACAGAGGGATCCAGACAGAGCTGGAGAAAAATGCCTCCCCCCGATGCCCCACAATTCTATCTCACAAACAAAAGACCAGACCTGCTGGTATGACTGAGACAGGAGAAGTCTGAATAGTATGGCACTCAGACACTCTATTAACTTAGTAGGGAGGCTTGCCTGTTAGCCAAAAATTAAAAAACAAAAGAAAACAAAAACAAACCTATTGCTGTTGATTCAATTCCAACTCACAGAGATCCTACAGGACAGAGTAGAACTGCCCCATAGAATTTCCAAAGAGCACCTGGTGGATTCAAGCTGCCAACCTTTTGGTTAGCAGCCAAAGCTCTTAACTGCTGTGCCAGCAGGTTTCCAGACAAATATTAGACAGGCCCATAAAATGAATAAGAACACACAGAGCTCAATCATGTATATGAAATGCAATGATCACTTTGGCCCAAGGGCAGGAATGAGAAGTCAATAAGTGACAGAAAAACTAGAAGAATAGAAATAGGGGTCTCAAGGTTGAGAAGGGGAAAATACTGACGTGGCTCAGGGTCTCAGCAAGCAATGTCACAAAATAGTATGTGTATTAATTGGTTAACGACAAATTAATATTCTCTGTAAACATTCCTCTAAAGCACAATAACAACAAAACAAAAGAAAAAAGACAAAAAAATACAATTAAATAATGGGCAAAGCATGTGAATAGACATTTCACCAAATAAAACATTCAGGCTGCTAGAAATGCAAATCAAAGCTACAGTGTGATACCAAATCACTCTAACTTTACTGGCAATAAAAATAATTATGACAAATAACAAATACTGTAATTGGAACTTTTTTTTCTCATACAAAAATTTATACGCATATTGTTACATGCCATTAGTCTCCATCCATCTAATGTGACAGCACATTCTCCCTTTTTACTTTGTTTCTTATGCTCATTTAACCAGCTCCTTTCCCTTCCTGACCTTTCATCTGGCCTCTGTACATGAGCTGACCATCTGGTCTCCTGTATCTGATTAAACTAAGAAGTCTATTTCTTAATTTAAAATAATACTTCATGAGTGTTATTTTTATGTTTTGTAGGCTTTGTGAATGAATGGTTTTAGTCCTGTGTTAGGAGAGTATCCAGGGGCTGTGTCTCCCGGGGTTCCTCCACTCTCACTCAAACTATTTTTACGTGAATTTGAGTTCTGCTCCATACTTTTCTCCCTATCCATCAAAGAGTATCTGTGGTGTTCTCTACTAGGGCAATCATTGACAGTAGCTGGGCACCATCTAGTTTTTCTGGTCTCAGGCTGATGGAGTATATGGTTTATGTGGACCTTTTCTTTCTTGGACTAATATTTTCCTTATATCTTTGCTATTCTTCATTCTCCTTTGCTCCAAGTGAGTTGGGACCAATTGATGCATCTTAGACAGTCATTCACAAGATTTTAAGACCCCTGACTCCACAAATCAAAGTGGAATGTAGAACATTTTCTTAATGAACTTTGTTATGCCTGTTGACATAGATGTTTCCTGAAACCTTGATTCTCAGACCCCAGCCCCAGCTACTCTATCCATCAGAGAATTTGGTTGTGTTGAGGAAACTTCTATCTAGCCTTTTGCTTTGGTCCAGTTGCACTGGATTCCCCTGGTTTTCCTTTCCTTTACCTAAGATCTAGTTAATGAATTCCCTTCTCCATCTCGCCTCACACTTGTAACAATCAAAGATTCATCATTTTTCTTTGTTGTTGTTGCATAGTATTTCATTGTGTGTGTATACCATAATTCGTTTATCCATCCATCTGTTGATAGGCACTTAGGTTGTTTCCATCTTAATGTTACTATGAACAGTGCTTCAGTGAACACGAATGTGCATTTATTTATTCATGTGACAGCTCTTATTTCTCTAGCATGTATTCTAAGCAGTGGGATTGCTGAATCATGTGACACTTCTATTTCTAGCTTTTTAAGGAAGAGCTAAATCTATTTCCAAAATGTCTGTACATTTTATCTTCACACCAGCAGTGTATAAGTATTCTAGTCTCTCCATTGTTAGTAATGGTTTGTATGCTATTTATGCCCTATGTTGGGGCTGGTGGTGTAATCTCTATTTTATCTTCCAGATATTTTCACTTTCTGTTTAGGTCTTTGGCCAACTTAGAGTTAGTTTTTATATATGTTATGATGTATGGGTCTTGTTTCATTTTTTTTTTTTTTTTTTTGCAACTGGACGTCCAGTTATGTCAATACTATTTGTTAAAGATATGATCTTTTCCCCGTGTAACAGACTTTGGGCCTTTGTCAAACATCATCTGCTCTTAGGCAGATGAATTTACATCTGTATTTTCAATTCTGTTTCACTTGTTTGTTTACCTGTTTTTGTACCATTACTAGGCGGTTTTGGCTACTATTGTGGTATAACTGGTTCTAAAATCAGGCACTGTGATTTCTCTCACTTTGCATTTCTTCTTCATTATTGCTTTACTTATCCTAGTCTTCTCCCCTTTCCATATAAAGCTGGTGATTTATTTCACCATGTCATTGAAAAAAAAAAAAAAAAGAAATTTAGATCAGAATTGCACTGTCTACGTAGATTGCTTTGGGTGAAATTGTCATTTTCACATTGTTAACTCTTCCTACTCATGAGCATAGTTTGGTATGTTTTTCCTCTTGTCTAAGTCTCTTTTGGTTTCTTGCAGTAATGTCTTGTAGTTTTCTTTGTTTAAATCTTTTACGTCTCTGATTACTTTAAGTATTTTATATTTGGGTGGTCTACTGTAAATGCACAGCCGTGTTCATTGCAGTACTATTCACAGTAGCAAAAAGATGTAAGCAGTCTAAATGCTTATCAGCAGATGAATGGATAAACACATTATGTTCCATATACACAATGAGATACTATGCAACCATAAAGAACAATAATGAATCCATGAAACATCTTACAACATATATGAATCCGGAGGGCATTTATGCTGAGTGAAATATGAGTAAGCCAGTCACAAAAGCACAGATAACTTAGATAACTACCATAAGAACTCAAGGAAAAATTTACATATAGGAAAAAAAATGTTGTTTACCAGAGGAGGCACAGAAGTGGAGGGGAAATCACTAACTAGATAGTGGACAAGTTTCAACTTGGGTGAAGGGAAAGACAATACACAATACAGGAGAAGCCATCATGGCTTGATCAAATGACAGACACAGAAGTTTCCCAGACACAACCAAACACCTTGAGGGATCAAGATTTGGGGGTGGGGGCTAGAAACTATAGTCTCAGTTGATATTAATGTCAGTTGGTACGACATGATTCATAAAGAAAATGTTCTACATCCTACAGTTGTGAGTAGTGTTTGGGATCTTGAAAACTTGCAAGCAGCCGCCTAAGATGCCTCTTTTCCCCATACTGGCTACAGGAAAAGAGAATAAAGAAAACCAAGACACAAGACAAATATTAGCTTAAAGGACTAAACAACTTCATCAACTAGAACCTTCCCCAGCCTAAATACAGAAGAATTAGATAGTGCCCAGATACCACCACTGAACTCTATGACAGGAATAACAACAAACTCCCAGTCAGAGAGGGAGAAAAATGTAGAAAAAAAATTCAAATTCACATACATACACACACACACACACATGACTGGACATATGACTCTGACAGAGACTGCAGGAACCCCCAACACTATGGCCCCAGATACCCTGCTACCTCAGAACTGAAGCCACTCCCATGGCCTATTTTTCAGGCAAAGATTAAACAGGCCTATTAAAAAAAAAAAAAAAAAAAACCAGAAACCCTGGTTGCATAATGGTTAAGTGCTACTGAAGCTAAATCAAAGATCTACAGTTCAAATCCACCAAGTGGTCTTTGCAAACTCTATGCTGCAGTTCTATTCTGTCCTACAGGGTCACCATGAATCAGAATCAACTTGATGGCAATGGGTTTGGTTTGTTTTTGGTTATAAAACAAACATAACACATGAGGAATGTGCTTCTTAGTCCAGTCAGATGTACAAAATGAAATGGACAACTTCTGCTGGCAAGCAAAGAAGACAGGGCAGGAAGGGACAGGAAAGAGACTTGTGAACATAGCAACCCTGAGAAGAAAAGGGTGTGTTGTCACAATTGCAAAGATTGGAACCAATGTCACAAACAATACATGTATAACTATTTGAATCAACAAATTAACTTAAGTAATAAACTTTCACATAAAGAAAAATACAATTTTAAAAAATAAATAAAAAGGTATTCTACCACTGAATCATGATAAATACCCCCTAAAATAAGAAAAAACGTAATCCATAAGTTGACGAATCTTCCAGGAAATATTTGTTGATCATTTCCTGTGCCAGGTTCCAATAAGGGTTCTAGGGATAAGCCAGCAAGCAAACTCAAGGTCATTTTATTGAAACTAGGAAAATAAAGTAAGTAAATAAAGATATGAACTGTAAAAAAATATAAAATAGTGATAAATACTGTGCAGAAATATTTTTCAAGAATGACATATAGAATGTGAGGTAGTCAGTTTCGGTTGTGTTATTATGGACACTTCCAAAGAGTTATTTTTTAACCAAAATCTAAATAACAAGAACAAATGATGTATGGAATGATAAAGAAGCAGTATTTTGTGGGTAAAGAAATGGCTCACGCAAGGATTTAAAGTGATGTATAAACCAGGAAAGTCTAACTATTATCATCTTTTGGCTGATAAAAAATTATTTCTTAAGGTAGTTCTTCAGTAAGGATGAGCGAAGGTTTGCCTCCAGCATATCATTCAAGACCTTAATATTAGGCATCATTGGACAACTGTTTTACCACAGTTAACTATACCGTCTATAACATAAGGCCTGTATAGATTTTTCAATGTGAACAGGAAACTAGGGAACCAAGCATGGGCTTTTCACTGCCTGTGAATTTAGCATGTATTACTACTACTTACGTTTTTTTTTAAAGATCATGCCAAGAATATTGTTCAACCGCAAGGTGAGCTTTGAAGATAGACATGTCTAGAAGGAGAGAGGGACAGGATAATGTTAACCTCTGAAAACATTTAGCCTAGGTAGCAAATATCTTGACAAATTCAAGAAACAGAATAAATAGGGGTATACAAGAGTATACAGGTGAGGGGAGATGTTCTTCCCAGGTGCAGTCAAGTTGGTGCCCATGCATAGCTACACTATACACAAAACAACTGAACACTGCCCTGTTCTGCAGCACCCTCACAATCATTAGGCTTGAGCTCATTGATGCAGCCAGTCTGTCAATCTACCTCACTGAGACCTATTCCTGTTTTCATTGACCATCTGCCAAGCAAGATATCCGTTAAAGGGACAGGCACCTCCAGATAAGATGTCCAAAGTATATAAAGTGATGTCTCACCATCCTTGTCTCTAATGAGTATCTGGCTATACTTCTTTTTCATCTTTATTTTTCTAGCAGTCCATACTATATTCAATATTCCTCTCCAATCCCATAATCAAAAGATATCAATTCTTATTTTGTATTCCTTACTCATTCTTTAACTTCCACATGCATATAAGGTCCCTGAAACACAATGGCTTGGGTCAGGTGCACCTTAGTCTTCAAAGTGGTATCTTTGCTTTTAAAAACTTTAAAAATATCTTTGCATCAGATTTGCCCAGTGTGATGTGTCATCTGATTTCTTGACTGCTGCTTCTTTGGGTGTCGATCATGGATCCAAGTAAAATGAAATCTATGACAACTTCAATCTGTTTTCCAATTATCATCATGTTGTTTATTGCCCAGCTGTGACAGTTTTTGTTTTCCTTGTGGTATAATTCATACTAAAGGCTACAGTCTTTGATCTTTAATAGTAACTGCACTAAGATCTCTTAACTTTCAGCAAGCGAGTTTGTGTCATCTGCCTACACAGATTGTTAAAAAATCTTTTTTTCATTCTTGATGCCCAGTTATTCTTCATACAGTTCAACTTCTTGGATTATTAGCCCCTCATATACATTTGGTAACTATGATGAAATATAGAACCCTCATGTACATCTTTCCCAATTTTAAACCACACAGTATTCCCTTCCTCTGTTTGAACAACTGTCTATTGATCTAATTAAAGGTACCTCATAAACACAACCAAGTGTCCTGGAATTCCCCTTCTTTGTAATGTTATCCGTAATTTTTAACAACACATATGGTCAACTGTCTTTGCATAGTCAACAAAACGCAGGTCAACATCCTTCTAGTATTCTCTGCTTTCAATCATTATCCAGCTGACACCAGCAATGGTGTCTCTTGCTCCACATTTTCTACTAAACTCGACTTTGATTCCTGGCAGTTTTCTGTCAATGTACTGCTGCAACAGTAGTTATTAATGATATTTATATTTTTAATAATTTCTGAAATATATTGGATTATCTTTATTTGGTAAGTGTACATATGGGTCTCCTCCAGTATCTAGTCCAGGTAGCTGTCTTCTACATTTCTCGGTATAGATGAGTGAGCACTTCCAGTGCTGTATCCCTTTGTTGAAACATCTCTATTGGTATTCTGTCAGTTCCAGGAGACTTGTTTTTCACCATTGCCTTCAGTGAAGCTTGGATATTTTCCTTAAATATCATCAGATCTTGATCATATGCTACATACTAAATTGACTGAATGCTGACCAATGCTCTTTGGTACAGTAACTGTGTATTCTTTCCATCTTCTTTTTATGATCTCTGTGTTGTTTTATATTTTCTTCATAAAATCCTCCAATATTACAACTCTAGGATTCAACTTTTTTTTCTTTTTCATTTTTTTGTCTTGAAAATTGCCAGATATGTCCCTGCCTTTTAATTTTCTAACTTCAGGTCTTTACACAAGTTATTTTAATACATCATCTTCTTGAGCTGCCCTTTAAAATTTTCTGTTCAGCTATTTTGCTTCATCAGTGCTTTAGCTTTTTTACTTTCAAAAGCAACTCTCAGAGTATCTTCTGATATCCATTTTAGTCTTTTCTTTCTTTCTTATCTGTTAAAGATCTTTGGTTCTCTTCATGTGTGATATGCTTGATGTCATTCCACAACTAGTCTGATACTCAGTCATTGGTGCACAATGCATAAACTCGATTCTTGAGATGGTCTGTAAATTCAAGTGTGATACCTTCAAGGTTGTACTTTGGCTCTGGTGGACTTCTGATTTTCTTCAACTTGACTTTGCATTTGAGCAACAGGTGGTACATTCCACAGTCAACTCCTGTTCATGTTCTGTATGATAATTCTGAATTTTTTCATTGTTTCCTTCCACAAATGTAGTCAGTTTGATGTTTGTGTATTTCATCTGGTGACGTCCACATGTACAATCACCACTTATGTTGTTGAATAAAGATATTTGTAATAAAGACTACCAGACTCTGTCATATGATCTCCAGCATTGTTTCTGTCACCAAGGCAATATTGTCCAACTGCCAGTCCTTCTTTGTTTTTATTTTTTGTGTTCCAGCCACTAGTAATTATCAGTGCAACTTGATTACGTGCTTCATCGATTTCAGACTACAAAAGTTGGTAAAAACCTAAATTTCTTCATCTTTGACCTTGGTAGTTAGTTGATAAATTTGAATAGTAATTGCAACCAGTCTGCCTTGTAAGCTTTGGATATTTTCTTATCACAGATGGTGTTATACTTCAGGAAAGAGCTTAAAACATTCTTTATGACAATGAATATGTTTCCATTCCTCTTCAATTCATCACTCCAAGTGTACTAAATTATATGATTGTCTGATTCTAAATGGCCAGTACCAGTCCATTTCAGCTCTCTAATGCCTAGGATATCAAGGTTTATTCATTCCATCCCACTTTTGATAACTGACTTAATTTTCATACTTCATGCATTCTATGTTCTAATTATTCATGGATGTTTGCAGCTGTTTCTTCTCATTTTGAGTTGTGGCCATATGAACAAATGAAGGTCCCCCACACTTGACTCCATCCACATCATTGAAGTCTACTTTTGAGATATCAACTCTTCTCCTGTCTTATTTTGAATGCCTTCCAACCTGAAGAACTCATCATTTGACACTGTATTAGATAATGTTCCACTGCTCTTCATAAGGTTTTTATCAGAAGAATAATGGCAGATCTTTCTTCCTAGTCTTACTTTGAACACTCCACTGAAATCTGTTCATCAAGGGTGTCCCTCTGGTATTTGCAATGCCAGTGGCAATTCTTCTAGCATCACAGTGACATGCAGGTCACAGCAGTAAGACAACTTGACAAACGCATGGTAAGATGAGGGGAGACAGAAGAATTTTTTTTTTTTTTAAATATTTTGTAGGTACAGAGTTACGTGTATATATTTTACTTCAAGTGAATCAGGAAGTTGTTTGGATGCTTTCAAATGGTCACATGTTCACACAAACATTTTTAACAGATCAGTCTTGGTAGTATGTGAAAAAATAGATACTGAACAAGATGAAGAGGGATATCAGTTTACTTCTCACACATTATCAGAAAAGACCAACATGATGGTCCAAAAGAAAATAATATCATGTTTGTTAAAATAGAGTGTCAGCAAAAATGAGAGAAAATCTCAAGTCCTCTTCACTTTCAGGAAGCAGGATTTTGTCATCTACGTATTGTAGGGTTGTTAATGATCTTCCTCCTATCCTGATGCTGCCTTCTTCTTCATATAGTTCAGCTTCTTGGATTAATTTCTCAGCATACATATTGAATAAGCATGGTGAAAGGACGCAATTCTGATGCACACCTTTTCCTGATTTGAAACCACCTAGTACATCCTTTTTCTGTTTGAAGAACTACCTCTTGACCTGTGTACGGTTTCCTCATGGAGCACAAATTAGTATTCTGAAATGTGCATTCTTTGCAAATAGTATCCATAGTTTGTAATGATCCGCACAGTCAAATGCTTTTGAAAAGTCAATGAAAAACAGGTAAACAGCTTTCTGGTGTTCTCTGCTTTTAGCAAGGAGGATCCATTTGACATCAACAATTACGTCGTTTGTTCCACATCCTGTTTTTAAATCTGTCTTTAATTTCTGGCAGTTCTATTTTTGATAAGGGTTGCCACGAGCAGGATCCTACTCGATGGCACTTGGCTTTGGCAGCTAAATGTTACTTGTGTGTCATACGAATGATATATTTGCTAATTTGAAGAATGAAAGGAGAACCTTGAGTATATGGAACATGAATTTATCTTAAAGACTCTCAAAAAACAGATTTGATTCACTGAACACTTATGTCAAAAGACCAGACGAGTTTTGGAATGAAAGCAAGGATATCAGACGAGAGACAGAAGAAATCAAGAGATCATTGGAAAGGCAGGGATGAAAGAAAAGACCAAAATGAATATCTGACAAGACTGCAAATTTCTTTTGAAGGTATTAGCTAAAGTGAAAGAAAAAAACATGCTTCAGTAAAAGAATTGAACAGACGATTTCAAAGAGTATCTCTAGCTCTGGAAGATAAATTATTATAATGACACGTTCACAGAGCTGGAGATAGAAAATCAAAGGGAAAGAATATACTCGTCATTTATTAAGCTGAAAGAGCCAAAGCCAAGCCAAGTGCCATCGAGTAGGATCAAAAAAATCAAGCCTCAAGATGCAACAATAATGGAGTCTATGGACATAACACTGAACAATACAGGGACCATCAACAGAAGATCAAAGGAATACACAGAAACACTGTACCAAAAAGAACACCACAGTTTAATCATTTCAGGAGGCAGCAAGTGAACAAGGACCGATGATATTGAACACACTGATCCAGGCTGCATTAAGATGTTAATTAAGCACAAGACTCCAGAAACTGATGGAACGCAGCTTGAGATGTTTCAGCAAACAGATGTAGTGCTAGAAATTCTCACTCACTTGTGCCATGAAGTTTAGAAGATAGCTACCAAATTTAAGTGCATTCCAAAGGGTGATAACCCAATGGAAGGAAGAAATTATCCAACACTATCCGACTTGGTGGCACTTGGCTGGCTATTATTAAATGTAAAATACAATATAAGCCAAAAGGAAGTAGATCTTCAATACGATATAGTGACAGAGTGGCTAAAAAAATTGGCTCAAAAATAAAAGCTCTACGATCATGGCACAGGCCTGGCAATCTTTTGCTGTGTTCTTCATAGGCTTGCTGTGAACTGGAACTGAGTAGATAGCACCCAGCGACAGCAAAACTGCATCACTGAATCTGGAGATAAATGAATTAATTTAAAATGTATTTTAAGGGTAGAATTCACCAGATCTCCTAATGAACTGGCTGCAGAGAAAGAGTTGCATTTAAGTTATTTTCTTGAGCAATGATGTGGTGCTGATTTGCTGAAGTGGCAAAGAACAGGCTTGCAGTATGAATCAAGAGCTTTTTTTCTTCAACTTTTAAATTTTTTATTAATTACAATAAAAGAATAAAATTTCTAACATTTATCAATTATCTTATCTATGATAAACCCTCAGCCCCCTACCCATGAAGCCAACACGGTCATTTTCTTCTGTGGGTAATTCTCTTGTTAAGTCCTAATAACGGGGGTCTCATACAAAATTTGTCCTTTTGACACGAATTGATTTCACTCAGCATGATCTCTTCCAAATGAAATCATGTTATGAGATGTTTTCTAAAATTTTCATTGTTTTTTTTTTACCATTGCATAGTATTTCCTTGAGTATATGCACCATAGTTTGCTTACCTATTCATCTGTTGATGGGCATCAGGGTTGATTCCAACGTTTTGCTATTGTGGACTGTGCTGCAACAAACATTCATGTACGTGTGTTTGTTTGTGTGATGACCTTTGATTCTGAAGGATAAATTCCAAGCAGTGGGATTACAGGATCAAATGGTATATCTATTTCCAGCTGGAAGTGCCGGATTGTTTCCAAAGAGATTATACCATTTTGCAATCCCACCAGCAGTGTAGGAGAGTTCCAGTTTCTCCAAAGCCTCTCCAGCATTTGTTGTTTTGCATTTTTTTTTTTTTTGATCATGGTCAATGTTGTTGGGGTGAGATGATAACTCATTGTAGTTTTGATTTTAATTTCTTTAATAGCTAATGATAGTGAGCAATTCTGCATGTGACTTTCAGTTGCCTGAATATCCTTTTTAGAGAAGTGTCTATCTGCTTTGCCCATAACTTAATTAAATTATTGCAGTATAAACCAAGATATTTTGTAATACCTTATAGATTATTGCAGTATAAACCATGATATTCTGTAATACCTTATAGATTATGGAGATCAGAAGTCGGTCTGGCATATAGTTGCCAAAATTGTTTTCCCATTCTGTAGGTGGTCCTTTAACACTTTTGGTGAAGTCTTTGGATGAGCAAAAGTATTCGTGTGTATTAAAACTTCCTTGGTGGATTCTATTTTATCTTGGATGAGTTTTATCATTTTAGATTTTATATTTAAGTCTTTTATCTAGTTTTAGTTGGTTTTTGTATAAGGTGTGAGATATGGGTCTTGTTTCAATTCTTTTCAGATGGGTATCCAATTTTGCCAGCACTATTTGTTAAAGAAACCATTCTTACCCCAGTTTAAAGTCTTGGAGCCTTTGTCAAATATCAACTGTTCATTGTAGGATGGTGGCATCTTTGAGGTCTCTACTCTGTTCCATTGGTCTATATGTCTCTTTTTGTACCAGTACTAGGCTATTTTGACTACTGTGGTAGTGCAATAGGTTGCAAAGTCAGGTAGTGAGGGGCCTCCAAGTGTGTTCTTCTTTGTCAGTATGCTTTGCTTATCTGAGGTTTCTTCCCTTTCCAAACAAATTTGACGATTTGTTTCTCCATCTCATTAAACAATACAGCTGGAATTTGTATTGGGGTTGTATTATATAAGTAGATTGCTTTGGGTAAAATAGAAATTTTCCCAGCGTTGAGTCTTCCTATCCATGAGCACGGTAGATTACTCCATTTATGTAAGTCTCTCTCAGTTTATTGTAGTAAGGTCTTGTAGTTCTCTTTGTAAAGATCTCTCATTTCCCTAGTCACATTTATTCCTAGGTATTTTATCTTATTGGGGGCTACAGTAAATGGAATTGATTTGATGATTTCTTCTTTAATAATCTCACTGTTGGTATAAAGGAATCCCACTGATTTACTTATGTTTATCTTGTATCCAATTACTTTGCTAAACTCCTCTATTAGTTCTAGCAGTTTGCTAATGGATTCCTTTGGATTCTCTGCCTTAACAATCATATCATCTGCAAATAGAGAAATTTTTACTACTTCACTGGCAATATGGGTGCCTTTTATTTCTTTGTCTTGTCTAATTGCTCTGGCTAGAACTTCTAGCACAATGTTGAATAGAAGTGGTGAGAGTGGGCATCCTTGTCTGGTTCCTGTTCTCAAAGGGAATTCTTTACGTCTTTCACCATTCAGGACGAAGAAAACCGTTGGCTTTGCATAGATGCTACTAATTGCATCGAAGAAATTCCTCCCTGTTCCTATTTTTCTGAGAGTTTTAAACATGAATGGGCGTGGAACTTTGTCAAATGCCTTTTTTGCATCAGTTGACAAAATCAGGTGATTCTTATCTTTTGTGTCATTAATGTGGTTGATTACATTAATTAAGTTTTGATGGTGAACCAGCTGTGCATCCCTGCAGTGAAACCAACTTGATCATAATGAATTATTTTTCTAATATCTTGTTGAATTCTATTAGCTAGAATTTTGTTGACAATTTTTGCATTTAGGTCCATGAGTGATATTTGTCTGTAATTTTTTTTTTGGTGGGATCTTTCCCTCACTTTGGTATCAGGGTTATGCTGGCTTCATAGAATGAATTTGGGAGTATCCCACACCTTTCGGTGGTGTGAAATATCCTCAATAGTATTGGAGTTAATTTTTCTCTAAAAGTTTGGTAGAATTCTCTGCTGAAACCGTGTGAGCCAGGACAGTTTTTGGTCAGTAGATTTTTGAGAACTTTTTCAATCTCTTCCTTTGTAACAGATTTATTAAGTTGATCTACTTGTCCTTGTGATAATTTTGGTGTTATGAATCTAGAATTTTTTTCATTTCCTGTAGGTTTTCAAACCTGTTAAGAGTACAGCCCTTCATAGTATTCTGTTACGATATTTTTTCGTTTCCGCTGGGTCTGTTGTCACAACTCCCATCTCATTTTTTAATTAGGTTATTTGTATCTTCTACTGTTTTTCTTTTGTAAGTTTAACCAGTGGTTTATCAATTTTGTTGATCTTTTCAAAGAATCAGCTTTTGATTTTGTTAATTTTTTCAATTTTTTTCTGTTCTCTAATTCATTTAGTTCTGCTCTAATCCTTATAATCTGTTTTCTTCTGGTGACTAAGGGGTTCTTCTATTGCTCTCTTTCTACTTTTTCTAGCAGTAGGCTTAATTCTTTAATTTGGGCCCTTTCTTCTTTCTTGATGTGTGCAGTTATAGAGATAAACTTACTTCTGAACACTGCTTTTACTGTATCACATAGATTCTTGTAGAATGTGTTTTCATTCTCATTTGAGTCCACAAATTTCTTTATTGTGTGCTGATTTCTTCTATAACCCAAGGTTTTTTGAGCAAAGTGTTGTTCAGTTTCCATAAGTTTGAATTTCTACCTATGATTTTTCTGTTATTGATTTCAACTTCTATAGCTCTGTGGTCCGAGAAAATACTTTGCAATAAATCAGTGGTTTGGATTTTACAGAGAATTGCTTTATGGCCTAATGCACGATCTATTCTGGAAAATGTTCTGTGTGCACTGGAGAAGAAGGTGTACTTATCCACTGATGGATGAAAAGATCTGTATACGTCATAAGGTCAAGTTGGTTGATTGGTACAATAAAATCTTCTGCATCTTTACTGAGGTTTTTCCTGGGTGTTGCATCCATAGCTGAAAGGGGAGTGTCCAACTATTACTGTTGGAATGATCTATCTCATTTTTCACTGTTTTCAGTATTTATTAAATGTGTTTAGGTGCTCTGGTATTGGGTGCATAAATATCTAATATTGTTAAGTCCTGCTTGAGTATTGAAACTTACAGCAATAAATAGTGACCATCCTTGTCCACTAGAGTGAATTTTACATTAAAATCTATTTTATCTGAGATTAGTATTGCCGCATCTGCTCTTCTTGGTATATTGTTACCTTGGCATATGTTATTCCATCCTTTAGTTTTCAATTTGTTCATATCTTTAAGTCTAAGGTGTGTTTTTTTGTAAGCAACATATAGAAGAGTCTTGTCATTTGATCCAGGATGTTACTTGCTGTCTCTTTACTGAGGCATTAAGTCCATTTACATTCAGTGTAATTATTGATAGGTATGTGCTTAGTGCCATCATTTTGATGTAATTTTGTATTGATCTTTTCTATATTGTTCTTATCCTTCTGTTCTAGGCCATTCTTCTTTATGGGTTGTTGTTTCACTGTTGGTTTAGTGTTCGTTGAGACTCCTGTACTGCATTTCTTATTTTGATACAATGCTTTGTTAATTTGGTTTATGGCTACCTGTATTATCCCCTTAACATACTACTATTAACTCCAATTTTAACCATTACATAACTCTTAAACTTCCTCTGCATCTCAAGTAATTATAGCTGCTGTAGTCTATCCCTCTTTTAACGTGAACTTTTTATTTTATATATTTATTTAAATATGAAAGCTGTATGTATGCTGGGCATCTTATCCATTGTATAAAGGGTCACTGAGTCAGAACTGACTTGACAGGCACCTAACAATAACAAGAGCATATCGAGTAGATTCTGTTACTGATGATTAAGAATGGCATTGAGAGTACACATGTGTCTTTTGAGGTCTTTAACACATGAGTGATGCTTTCAGCCATAGGAAGAGAGTTCACCTAGGGATACCTGATAGATGTGATACAATAAGTTTGATTGCTGATCTGGGAATAGTAAGGGGGCAAATCTTTGGATTCTTAATCCTACCACTTTTCCATTGTTACATGTGTTACTCTCAAACAAGTTATTCACATTTTCATGATGACAAACTATGTGGTGAAGTTTCCAGGGAGTGAGCCTTAAAAATGGCCTGCCCAACTCTCTAATCAATAAGAAACTGCTTTTTAAGACAGCTGCTATTTTCTAGTGCAGAGTGCATTTCAACATTTCTTGGCTGAGTAGTTCTGGAGGCTGCTTCAAGATTGCATTTTATGTTCCTTTTTGAAGAGTCCACAAATACTATGCCATCTTTCATTGGGAAAGATGATTCTATCGGCAAAGCTTGTGAAGTAGGGTGTCCAGATTGTCTTGTCTATTTCTCAAGGAACTAAGCAAATACTTCTGTTATGAAGTCTTTGTAATCTCCACTTGTCTAAACCATGATCAATAAGGACAAGTTCGTGTCCTCAGTTCAAAACATTACTGTGCCGTGCAACATTGGTATCAGTATTCATAATCTAGATGTCAATTTTAATGTAACAATACATTAAAAAAATGTTGTCATGATGTCAATTCCAACTCACAGTGACCTTATACATAAGACACAAATTACTGCTTTTACTTTTTACATCTGATTTGAAATTGCATTAATTCCTAGAACTGTGCTTTTCACCAATGCCTTCAGCGTAGCTTGGACTTCTTCCTTCAATATCATTGATTATTGATCATATGCTGCCTCCTGAAATGATTAAGTATCGATCTATTCTTTTTGTTAGAGTGACTCTGTGTATTCTTTCCATCTTCCTTTTATGCTACTAGGAATTTATGGAATATCAGTTGAGATGTTTTCACAAATGTATGCAACACTTCATCTTTGCCGTGAATTTTGGAAGAGATTTAACTGGCCAACCAAATGGAAGAGATTCATGTGTGTGCCCATGCCAAAGGGAATCTAATATAATGCAGAAAATAGCCAACAGTATCATTAATATCACACATAAGTACAATTCTGATAACAGAAAATATTGATGAAGAAAATTAAAAACTGTTTGCAGCAGCACATGGGTTGTAAACTCCCAGAAGTTCAAGTTGGATTCAGAAGAGGACTTAGAATGAGGGATATCACTGCTGATGTCAAGAGGGTTTTAGCTGACTACAGAGAATACCAGAAAGATGTTTGCATGTGTTTTATTGACTATGCAAAGGTGTCTGACTCTGTAGATCATAACAAGTTTTGGATACCATTGTGAAGACTAAGAGGTCCAGAACACTAAAATATGCTCATGTGGAATCTGTATGCAGACTAAGACAATCATTCAAATAGAAGGAGGGTATACTGCATGGCAATAAGATTAGGAAAAGTATGTGTCTGGATTGTAGCCTTTCATCATATTTATTCAGTCTGTATCCTGATAAATTAATCAAGAAGGCTGTACTATATGAAGAAGAGTGCTGCATTAGGATTGGAAGAAGACTTATTAACAAACTGGGATACACAGATGACACAACCTTGATTGCTGAAAGCTAAGAGTACTTGAGCACTTACTGATGAAGACTGAAGACTACAAACTTCAGGATAGATTATACCTCAAAGTAAAGAAAAAATTTTCCTCATGACTTGCCCAACATCAACATAAAACTTTCATTGTCGGGGATTTTATATCACTTGGATCCATAATCAATGCCCATGGAAACAGCAATCAAAAACCAAAATCATATATTGCATAGTGCAAATCTGTTGCAAAAGATCTCTTTAATGGGTTAAGAAGCAAAGAACGTCTCTTTGAAGATTAAGATGTGCTGGACCCAAGTGGTAAATGCAATCATCTCACATACAATGAATAAAGAAAACTGAAGAATTGAAGCCTTTGAATGGCTGTGCTGGCAAATAATTTTGGGCTGTCAGAAGAATGAACAAATGTGTCTCAGAAGAAGTACAGTCAGAATCCTCCTTGGAAGCAAGGCTAACAAGACTTTGTTTCGTTACCTTGGGCATGTTATCACAGAAACAGTCCCTGGGTAAAGACATCATGCTTAGCATGTTAGAGGATGAGCACAAAAGAGGAAGACTTTCAGTGATGTGGATTTACATAACCATTGTGACAACTGGCTCGAACTTAGCAACTACTGTGAAGACAGTGCAGGACCAGGTAGCGTTTCCTTCTGTTGTCCATAAGGTCCCTGTGAGTCAGGACTGATTGGACCACATCTAATAACGTGTTTTACACATATATACTTTAACTTCTCTAGAAAATTAGTGAAATATGTGACTTCTATTTCATATTCCTGTTTAATTTTCTAAATTACCTAACCTATTTGGAAGCATATAGGAATTGCTCAATATACCCTGTATTTTCTACATGTGGTATTTGTGATAGCATGTGTTTATTTGTGTGTGTTTATGTACATATGTGAGAGACAGAGACAGGTTGTTCATATAGGTGCAAACATTTTCAGAAATTTATTTTTGAAACAAAATAGATATTTTAAATTATTTTTCCAGTGTAGAAATATCATCTGCTTGGTTTTGAACAGTGAGGCTTTATAGAAATACATTGGAAAGCCTGGTAGCATATGGGTTTAGTGTTACAGTTGCTAACCAAAAGGTTGGTAGTTCAAATCCATCAGGCTGTCCTTAGAAACTCCATAAACCCAGTGCCTTTGAGTCAATTCTGACTCATAGCGACCCCATAAGTCAGAGTAGAACTGTTCCATAGAATTTCCGAGGAGTGCCTGGTGGATTTGAACCTCTGACCTTTTGGTTAGCATACATGGCTATTAACCACTACACCACTAGTGTTTCCAAGAAATTCTATGGGGCAGTTATACTATGTTCTATAGGTCACTGAGTCTGAACTGACTCCACAGCAACAGTTTTGGTTTGTCTATATGCAGAGATAATGACTCTAAACCTATTAGAATTTCTACATGAATCAACCAATTAAACTACTATTAAGTTGAATCTTATGATACTGCCATTTTTAAGTCAAAATCAGTTCCATAGTAACAATGTCATGCTTCAGCCAAATGTGTTTAAATATTCACCTGCCACTGCTTTGAAAGAATCTTTTTGTATAATGTCCTTTTTGGTAGAGGAAACCCTGGTTAGTGTTATGGTTTGTTTGAGTTTCAGTTTGCCAGGTGCCCCTTGGGAAATGTAATGGGGCAGTTCTGTTCTGTTCTATATGAGTCATTTTGAGTTGGAATTCACTCAGTGGCAATAGGTTTATTTTTTTCTTTTGGTTTCGTCAGTGAAGCTACCCCCATTTTTATTTCTAATATAAAACATTTTTCTTTTCCCTTTCTTTTTCCATACCAGTTTTTCTTGGATATTATCATTTTTCTAAATAGTTTCAAAGAATCATTTTTCCCTTTGCTGATTTTATCTATTGCTGCATTTTTATTTAATTTTTGTATGTGCTTTGGGTTAATTTTGTACTACTGCCTCCAGAGTCTCAAGTTGGAAGTTTGTACCATTAGTTGTAAAATTATATTCTGTGCTAAATACAAGAATACAAAACTAAAACTATAAATATGGAGCTATTTTCTTATTTTAATTTCTTCCTTGACCCACTAGCTATTTACAACAATGTTGTTAAGTTTCCAAACAGTTGGATGCCCACACTGAACATACTGCATTTCATTTTATTATTCTGAAATCTGTTGAGACTTCTTTTAAGACTTGGTATACTATCCATTTTGGAAACTGTTCCATGTACACTCAAAGAGTGCTATTGGCATTGTTGAATACAGCGTTGTACAACAAGCAGCTGGATCAAAACTTTTGATAATGTTTTGAAATCTTACATAAACTCACTGGATGTTTGGTCTATCAATTACTGCCAGAGGACTTTTAAAATCCCACATGATAATTATGGATATGAGTCTTAATCTCTTTAATTCTATGAGTATTTGCTCTTTGTGAAGTAATCCTTGTTTCTTTTAGTATACTTTTTTTTAAAGGTATACCTCATTGCGAAAAAGAGGATTTAAGACTAAGATTAGTAGTTATATCACACTTCCTGTTGTTGTTCAGTCTTAATGGGAAAATGTTATCCTTTCACCAAGGGCATCATCCTCAGTCTTTTCCCAGTTTTGTGGGGTTTTTGTAGCAAAATACTAATAAAAAACTTCAGGGGTCCTCTTGCTGATTTTGGGAGATCTTTGAATAGTTTCTTTGTTTCTCTAACTCTGGTCTATGCCTTCTGCAACCTTACAACTTTCAGGTGTCTCAGCCTCCTTAAACTCCAGGCATTTTCTTGTCAACTGAGCAGAATTGCTAAGGTCACTGTGGGTTATCCTTATATTCTGAAGTGTTGTTAGTTAACCACAGTTTAGAAATTGCCTACCCAAAGACAGCTGGAGTGACTATAGAGTTCAGCTTGTTCTTTTTCCTCCACAAAGGATCACAGTGCTGTTACCTTTTCTAATAGCTAAAAAACAGTTACCTCTTAAGTGTTCCACAGCTTTTTAGTGGTTTACAGAAAGTGCAGAAGTGCAGTCCTTGTTGTTACATCATGTCTGGAAACATTTTAAGTCTTTTTAATTACTGTATTAAAAGTATCTCTTTGCACACTGAATATTTGTCACATATAGTTTGCATTTCTAATCCTGAGAAGTATATCTGAAGCTTCATAAAGACTGGGATTTCATAGTATCTTCTATTTTAGACAGTTTTCTAAGAACAGATATTTTGCAAAAACAAAAAAAAACACATGGTACATGCAACTGTATAACTGTTACATTTGAATTCAAACACAATAGTCACACAATTCTATGTATACATATGTATAATTAGATAGATTGATAGGCAGATGGTAGATGGATACACAGATAGACAGACAGAAATAGGAAACCCTGGTGCCATAGAGTTTAAGAGCTGCAGCTGCTGATCAAAAAGGTTGGCAGTTCAAATCCACCAGGCATTCCTTGGAAACTCTGTGGGACAGTTTAACTCTGTCTTATCTAATCACTGTGAATTGAAATTGACTCAACAACATTTTTTTTTTTAATCTAATTAGGCTCATTTCACTATACTTGGTGATAATTATTTTAGATATTTAGGTTTTACTGTACCTAAAACACTGATCACATAGTTCTTACCTTCTTTAATACTTCTCCCCAAAACAAAAAAAATCTACTGCTGTTGAGTCAATTCCTACTCACAGTGAACCTATAGGATGGAAAACAACGGCCTCATAGAGATTCCAAGGAGCACCTGGTGGATTAGAAATGCTAACCTTTTGGTTAGCAGCTCTAGCACTTAACCACTACACCACTAGGGTTATTATTCATTTAGTCTATGTTTATTGGTTCTACCACTACTGTAAACAGTATTTCTCCCTTGACCCCCCTTTTCCTCCCCAATTTGATTTGGTATTTTTACCAATAGATTCTATTCAATTCACATTTATTTGTATATTTGGTCCATCTACATTTTTTTCTTTAATTCGTATATTTCATATCGTCATGAGTTACTGCTATTTCTGTTGGCTTTTTGCTAATTTTTCTACACAATTATTTTATTTAATCTTATTAAGATGCTGAAGTAGATACTGTTTATATATTAATTTATAGATGCTTGGTGAAGTTAAATAACTAACACAAAATACCAGGAATGAAGTGAAGTTTATTAAATTCCAAAGCTTAAATACTTTCATTAGGATTACTTATTTTGATGCTCTCCTTTTTCGTTTCTATTTCTCATTTTTCATTTGTCCCACTTTCTTTCCATCTCAAGTTGTTGTACCTTTGTCTTAGTCCATTCCGTCCATGAAATTGCATTATTTAATGTCTTCACATAGCACACTTTTAGATGGCATGAGGAGTCCTGGTGGCACACTGGTTAGGAACTTGATTGTTAACCAAAGGACAGCAGTTCAAATCCACCACTCTTCCTTGGAAACCCTATGATGAAGTTCTACTCTGTTCTATAAAGTCTCTGAGTCAGAACCAACAAAAGAGCACACAACAGCAAACGATGACATAAATATTTCTTTTTTTTTTTATATATTGTTAGTGAATCAGAAATATGCAGCTATCTTAAGACTTCAGAGTAGGTAGCTTTTTCTTTTACATAGGGCTTACAGCAGATTTCATTGCATTGAAACCATCATTAATTCAGTAGGGTATTTGCTTGCAGTCATAACTTGTTTTTAGGTATCTACTCACTACTTCACACCCAGCACCGAAAAAAAATAGGATGGGTCACATAATTGGGACTTAGTAACAATATTTTTGCATAGATGTATGACATTAGTACAAACATTTCAGACATTGTGCCTGCCAATGGATGAAACATGTGAAAACTTTTTTTTTTTTTTTTTTTTTTTAATCTCACAGTGTCCATTTGTTGTTTGCTTTTGTTTTTGTTTTTTGGTTTTTAGAGCAATAGCAGAAAGTCCATTTGGCAGAGTTTCTAGTAAATCTCCATTCAGGTAGAGTACCTGATGATTTACAGAACATAAACACATGGCCTAGTGCTGTAGCTCTTCGTATGGTAACAAAAACTACAAGCCTCAGTGTGCTGGGTGGTCAGCATTCTTCCTCTTCTCTCCATCCACACTGTAGGTGGGCGTGTTTTGTAACTGCCTTTCTTCTCTTTAGTCAACCATTCTTTTAATTCAGTAGTAATCACATTAGTTAGTCTCATGCTGTTCACATTCTCAGGGGAGAATGCACATCCCTAATCTCAGTGTTGGAAACCCTGGTGGCAGAGTGGTTGAGTGTGACAGCAGCCAACCAAGAGGCTAGCAGCCTGAATCTGCCAGGAGCTCCTTGGACGCTCTGTGGAGTGTTTGTGTTCTTTCCTATAGGTAGCAGTGAGTCAGAATTGGTGTAGTGGCAGTGGGTTTTGGATTTGGCCTGTTTGGAAATGAACCCAGCATATTGGAATATAGTGCTGAGTGACAGAAGGAGCAAAGGGGAGAGGAAAAGGGTAAAAGAACAAAAAAAAAGTGTGGGAGAGCCAAATCTCTGATTTAGGCCCTAGGCTCCAAACACTGCTCAATCTAGAATCTGCTTTGGATCATTTAGTTACATTAGGTGGGGGTTGGCAAACATTTTTAGAAGCAGCAAGACTGTAAATGTTTTAGTCTTTGAGGGCCAGTGTCTGACACAGTTATTCAACTCAGATGTTATAGTGTGAACACAGTAATAAACAATACATAAAGGAATGAGTGTGACAGTGTTCCAATACAATAAAACTTTATTTATAAAAATAAGCAGTGGCTGCAGGCCATAGTTTGCCAACACCAATATAAAGTAATAAATTCTGTCTCTTTTTCGCTCTAGTTAGAACTGGATTTATCTCATTTGGTATGATAAAATACTGGACTCAGAGAGGGGGGGAAAAAAAAAACCTTCCAGTGCCTCATTTGTAGGAAGTATATGATTCCGTACTGCGTCCTCCTGACTCACTCAGTCTCTGCATTTCCTAACCTACTTTTCACTTTCTTTTTCAAGGAAATTCAGTCTTTTCATAGGCGTAAAGAGAACTCATATTGCGTCTCCAAGATGGGAGAGTAATCTGTCCACTGATGGAAGCAGTGCCTTTGCAGTGGCCAAAAAGCTGCTTTGTTCTCTGACTGTTATGTTTCCTGGTTCTCTGGGAGTATTTTTGCCCCATTCTACTTCTGGTAGGGCAGACTACCCCTCTTTGGAAAGCGAACGATGGAAGAGCCACTGATGATTTTCTCAACCTAGCTCAGTTGTTTTTATGCCTAATGCCAAATCTTTTCAGACAACAGCAAAAGATTTTCTGTCAGTTAGATTTTGGGGATGATGAGTTTTCAATGTTTTGCTCACTTATTTCCTCAGAAAGGTTTTGGTAGAAAATGTAAGATGTTTGCATTTAAAACTACTGGCCCGATGCTGTTTTGGAATAGGATACTGTGAATATAATAAAATCAGTCTGCTGCACCGGCTTGGGGCATTTGTTTTAGTCTGAATTTCTGGAAAACAAGAGATAAAAGGGCAGACCCAAGCAGTAATTAAACTTTCCCAGAAGCCTGTGGGTTCCAAACTCCTGGAAAACACATTAGAAAGGATCTGATTCAGAAGCAGGTGTTGGGCCCAGTAATTCAATGGCATATGCATTGTTTCAACCTGGGGAATGGAAATAAAAGAAGCAGCATTAATCAGAACTCTAATCAGTGAGTGATACAATAAGCTAGATCTCACCTGATTTAGTTAGAAAAGCTCACATTGAGGCAATATCCAGATAGTCACCATTTTCATACTGATTATATCAGGAAAAATGAGGGTAATGATTCAGGTTTGGCAGCTGTAGTGTTCTCTTCTACGAGAAACTAATAAAGGGACACTAAATCTTGATATACTTATCACATTTGGGCTGTCAGGAGTGCATAATCTTCTCCAAAGTTTCTTGGATTTGTTCAGCACAGCATATTTCATCAAGAAGAATATTTTCCTCCAGTCGCCCCACCCTCCCCCACCACTACCTTTTAA
This sequence comes from Heterohyrax brucei, assembly GCA_028571685.1. Taxonomy (NCBI): domain Eukaryota; kingdom Metazoa; phylum Chordata; class Mammalia; order Hyracoidea; family Procaviidae; genus Heterohyrax; species Heterohyrax brucei. The sequence continues at coordinate 49,354,382 of CM053152.1, forward strand.
AATATCACTGAAAGGGATAAACGTACGTCTTCACAGAAGAACAATAAGCAAAATATGCTTGTAAACAATTTATGTATTATAGAAACACATGCACATGCTCACCTCCTCTTCTATACCCTAAGATTCTGAATGAACTCACTCAATGATCAAGTAATTTCACATTTGTGAAAATGATTGCAGTACCTATTTTATCAACAAAAGAATAATTTTTAACTCAATACCCATCAATAGTTGTATTCAGAGATTAGAATGAGGGAGTAAGGTAAAGGCATAGATAACAAAAATACTTTCTGTCTTGAGCAGTGTCTTAGTCATCTAGTGCCGCTGTAACAGAAAAACCACAAGTGGATGGCTTTAACAAAGGGAAATTTATTTCCTCAGAATAAAATAGTCTATGCAGTCTGACAGTTCAATCCATAAGATTAATTGTTCTAAGTGCTACGTACCTCATTGCTGCATATCACTATGGTAACCTTCTAAGTACTCCCCTTGGGAAGCACTACGCACCAATGCCAGTACCTAGTCTACCCTTCAAAGCAATTTTGGAACTCTTTCTGGAATGGCCATTGTGCATAGTGGCAAAGTGGCAATTTCGAGAACTTAACTGCAGGAAAGTTTTTAACCAGTAAACAAATAACTGTGTTGGAACACCTTCCCTACTTACCTGGTCTGGCCCACTATGACTTTCATCTTTATCCTAAGATAAAGGAAATATTGAAAGCAAGACATTTTGATGTCATTCAAGACATCAAGCATGATACAGACACAACTCTGAAGGCCATTCCAGAAAAACAACTCCAAAATTGACTTGAGGGGTGGACTAAGTGCTGGCATCAGAGCATAGCTTTCCAAGGGGAGTACTTCAAAGGTGACAGTAGTGATATTGAGCAATGAGATATGTAGGGCTTTTTCTGGGATAAGTTCAGGAACCTAATTGTCAGATATTTGTTGGAGTCTAAATTCACTGTATCAACTTCAGGGGAAGGCTTTTTCTGTTGGCTCTGGAGGAAGGTGTTTGTTGTCAACTCTCACCTGGATTGGGAGCTTCTGATGCACAGGGACCTTGGGTGCAAAGGACACACTGTCCTGCCACCACTGCTTTCTTGATGGTATGAGGTCCCCCAATTTCTGTTTGCTTCCTTTTCCTTTATATCCCAAGAGAATTCCTCAACACACAATGCAATCTTATGGATTGAGTCCTGCATCTCTGACACAACACATCCCCCTCATTGACATTATAAAGGCAGGATTTACAACATATAGGAACATCACACAATACTGGGATTCATCGCTTAGCCAAATTGCTGCACACCTTTTTTTGCATGGACACAATTCAATCCATAGTAAGTGAAATACAGAGTGAAATAGTGTGTGTATGTGTATGCTTTAAGAATATTCATACCTGAGGCTGAGCTCGATGGAGGAAACATTGTAAGTTTTATATTTTGCTGCAAGTTGGATCAGTTTGTGAAGAACTGAGCAAGACAGACCATTATAAGGCAGTGCAGATATTGCTGTCACTGTTGATGTAATTGTGGAGTGATTGATTGGACTGCTACTGGTCGACCTTCTTAACAACACAAACAGAATGGAGTAACTAATTGTGTTTTCAATTCCTGTGCTCTTTCATCTGTTTCAAAACATCTTCCGAGTGCAGAGTTTCCCATTGTACAGAATGTGAGAGCGGTTACATTGCTACAGGTGGTCTCTCTGAGGCTAGATCTTCACTGGAGGCCTCGAGTACCTAGTGCCTCTCAGTTCTCCGCCCTCTCAAGCTTCCTCAGTGGTGCCGACTATTTTATCACATTTGAAGTGAGAATTAAATAACCCAAAGTTACCTCTTCCCTAAAAAAATTGTTGCCTTTATTAAGGCCTTTGTTGTTTTGTTATAGGTTTGTAAATATTCCTCAAACTTATAACCTATTCTTCTGAATTATTCCCAACTTATGTTTTAATAAACCTTGCTTTTAAGGATAAAATGTCTAGTAATCCACTCTATATCAGTGTGTTAATGTGTGGCTTTTTACATGTATATGTGTTTCACATACCCTGTTTTTATGCAAAAAGCCTTGATGTCATATACTCCTATAGTTGAATGCTATCCGAAACAAGCTACCATCGAGTCAGGTCACTTGTAGTGGCACTGTAGATCAGAGTAGAACTGCCCCATGGAGTTTCCAAGGAGTACCTGGTGGATTTGAACTGCTGATTTTTTGGTTAGCGGACATAGTACTTAACCCACTATGCCACTGGGGTTTTCTGGTTGAACGTTATCTACCAAGAATTAATCTGACTATTTGCATGCCCAGTGAAGGCATGCAACAGTAGAAAGAGTACTGGGCTTCTAGCCAATAAACTTAATTTTTAGCTTTAATATGGCTGTGTATTTGCTTGGAAAAGTTAAATAAATACTTTAACCCATATTTCCTCACCTGAAAACAGGAATGAAAATATATTTATTATCAATGGCAGTAGATTGTTATTAACATATTATTAGAAAATTAAATAAGAATTCTGTGTAAATTATAATGTGCTATGAGAATTTATACTAGAATCAGTAATTTTGCTCATTCAGTTCAGATTCATTAGCTATCTTCCTATCTCAGAAAAGTCAAAGAGCTCTCTTGGAATCCTAGAATCTTTATTTTACCCACAGATATCATCTCACTTCCTCCAGGTCTCTACCTAATCAACCTACCTAGATGACAGATATTAAATATCTGCCTATTTAGGAAAACACGTAAGGTCCTTTTAACATATAAGCATTAAGATTTCATTTTTTACTACTGTGGGAGAACATACAGTTGCATGTCAAGCTATGTTGTTGTTGTTAGGTGCTGTTGACTTGGTTCTGGCTCAAAGCGGCCCTATGTACAGCAGAATGAAACACCGCATAGTCCTGCCCACAGCCGTTGTTATGCTTAAGACCATTGTTGCAGCCACTGTGTCCATCTACCTCTTTGAGCGTCTTTCCCGTTTTTGCTGGTCCTCCACTCTACCAAGCATGATATCCTTCTCCAGGGACTAGTCTCTCCTGACGACATGTCCAAAGTACGTAAGGTGTAATCTTGCTGTCTCACTTCCAAGGATCGCTCTATTTGTACTTCTAGAACATTTCTGTTTGTTCTTTTGACAATCCATGGTACATTTGATATTCTTCCATAACACCACAACGCAAAGGCAAGCCATAACACTCATTAAATCAAAGCACTTGCTCTATCTACATGTAGGATAGGCTTTAACTCACAAATGTTTGCTTTATCTCCTTTTGTAGCGATATAGCTATGTATCTCCACTGTCAGACTGCTTTTCAAAAAGCACCACTAAATTATCTGAGCAACGTTTACCATGCATAGTCTTGCCATTACCAGATCTGGTCCAGATCATAGAATTAGGCATTTATTAGTTTTAACCATAAGACATATTATAAGCATCAGTAGTGATGTGGCTGGATTTGTGGTGGTTTCAGCATGTAAGTCATTCTGATGACATCATAGTTTTGCATTGGTCTATTGTTCCCAGGGAATCTAACAACTGTCTCCCTATTATCCAGCCAAAGAGAAAGCAGCTCAGTACTGTAGTGATGAAATGACATGTAGATTGTTGATCCCTATTTTCTATTCTTAGACTTCCTTGGACTAGCCTGGAATTATGTTCTCTGTAGAACTGCAAAACTTGTGCATGCAGGCTACTAGATACTTTTTCATTTCTCATGAATTTTGTTGAGTTTATTATTACATAGTTTGCTAAGTGGCAAATACAGTGAACTCTACTATTCATAGAAGTCAGGTAAAAACGAAATCCTGGGATCATTGCACTTGTGGAGAAATTGATTGGCACGAGAAGGTAGGCTGGTAGATTTATCTGAAAGTAGATAGTTCATATCCAAAGATTAAAATGAATCCTGAGTATCAATATAGCTCAATTGTCTTGTTATCATCACTGACGTGGTTAGATTGCATACATAGTTCTGATTATTCTTGTACTATTTCCCCAATGTCTCTTCATAATGTTGTTCACTATACACAAAGAGAAAATTAGGGTATATCATTAGGGCGGTCAGTATGGCGGATGCTACTGTGTGGATGTTTGTACCTATAAGTAACTGTCTGCTTAGTTTTAGAATCAGACTTTGTGAAAAATGCAACAAAGAACAGTCACAGAGTTTAACTTGGAAAATAACACCTCAAAGGAAAGTTCTCTCTTTGGGAAGAAAGTTCATCTAAAAGAGTCTTGTTTAGAGGTCTAGGTATATAAGTAGCTACACAGACATATGCTCATGAACTTTGAAGTCTTAAGACAAAATTGGTGCTATTCAGTTTCTATTGCTTTAATAGAGTTTGTAAAAATTTGTCAGGTAAATTTACAACATATCATGGAAAGTGAGTGATTTTGCTTCTGAAACTGTCCTCAATTATATGTATTTAGATCTGAATAAAAATGGTGAAGGTGGGTAGTTGCTACACAGATTTTTACAAAGTCAGTGTCTTAGTTATCTAGTTCTGCTATATTAGAAATACCACAAGTGGCTAGTTTTAACAAACAGACATTCATTTTCTCAGCTTAGGAGGCCAGGAGTCCAAATTCAGGGTGAAGACTCTAAGTGAAAGTTCTCTTTCTCTGTTGGCCGTGGAGGAATATCCTTGCCTCTTTGAATTTCTGTTTCTGGGCCATCTCCATTTACTTCTTTATTAGTTAATCTCTCTATTTCTCTCTTTTATCTCAAAAGAGATTGACTGAAGATACACTAATTCTACTTCATTAACTACCAAAAACAATTCATTGCCAAATTGGGTTAAAGCCACAGGCATAGATGTTAGAATTTACAACAGGTATTTTGGGTGACACTTTTTCACCCAACCCACCATCTCAAAAGTCTTAAACCAACTACAAGTACAAAGTCTCATCTTTTGAATCATCTAAATCAAATATGGTTGAGACCTTTAGGTAGCATGTTCCATCCCGGGGCAAATTTTTATCTGTGAACCTCTGAAATCTAGAATACAAACTATCTATTTCCAAAGTGGGCACTTCCATTACTAATGGAAGAAAGAAGGGATAACAGGTATCAATCAAGGGGGAATAAAAACCCTCAGCAGAACAATTTACATTAGCTCTCAAGGCTTGCAAATAATCCTCTGTTCTTCGGGACGATCTGGACAATGAATTTGCCCTCCAGACTTTAGGTGTTGGCCATGCTTTCTGTTTACTGAATGGAGGCCCATCAGCTTTGGGCTGTAGTCTCACTTTCCGGGTCCACTGGAATGTCAACTCTGCCTCCTCAGCTTTGAGAGCCCCTGATCTCTTAGTCTGAGTGGCAGCCTCCACCGGTTGACAAAGGCAAGTCTTATTTTTTGTGCTCCTGAGACATGTCAGCTCTGTCTCTCTCCTTTGGGCAGCAACATCTCTGGTCTATCTCTCTGGCACTTGTGGATGGCTTCACCATGCTCTGAAAGTGAGTCACTGAAGATCTAACTCTTTGAAACCTAGGAGGCCATGGTTCTGCATTTTGAGATTGTGAAAGTCTTGTTTCCCCTGATCCTGCCAATGAGTCTGCTGATCTCTGAGCTGCTCCAGAGCCAGTTCTTCTCTTTACTTGGAAAGCAACAGATGTAGAACTTTTGAGCTGTTTCTGCAGGTAGAATTCTAAAGGCAGACAGCTTCCTTTCCTTTTGTCCTATCTTTGTCCTTCTTCCATCTAAACTGATGGGTTTTCTGTTGTGGTAGTTGTTTATATCTATCACTCATAGGTTTGATATCTTTAACAAAAGATTATGTATCCATGACCTTGGTGAAATTTCCAGAATACATGTTGTTATTTTGTATAATAGAATTTTACAGATCTTTTTGTTTTCATTTTGCGTGGTTCATTTTTATGACCATCTCTCTCCCCTCATATTTTACTGTAAGTAGCAAGGAGAAATCACATGACCCTTTATAATCTTGCTTAGTGGTTTTCTCAGCCAAATATCATGGTTTTCACTTGCAACTTCTATCTCCCACCACACATTTCAGCATAATTCACACAAGCTCTTTGCCACTGCCTAGAAAACATTGTCCTTCTTTCATTGTCCAATCACATGTTCAACATTTCTTTTAAAATCCTTACCAGAAGTACATTTAATATCCATACTCCTGGCAATATTGTATTGATATTACCATATATATTCTCTAAGATGACACTTTTCCTACAGTACTTTTCACTTCTTTTGAACCCTCACCTGAATAGCTTTTGACTTTCATAATTCTACCAACATTTTCTTCAAGACAATCTAGGCTTTCACTATTTAAAAAAATGAGAGAGAGAAAAGAAAGAAAAAGAGAAAGTGAAAAGAAAGAGACAGAGATACAGAAAGAAAAGAAAGAGAGAAAGAAAGAAAGAGAAAATAGAAGAAGGAGGAAGGAAGGAAGACAAACCCATTGTCGTTAAGTCGATTCTGGCTCACAGCAACCAGTACTGGCTCACAGTAAAGCTAAAAGGAAGAAAGGAAGGGAGGAAGGGAGGGAGGGAGAAAGACGAACTCGCTGTTGTGAACTCAATTCTGACTCCCAGCAACCCTGTAAGACAGAGTAAAGTTACCAAGCAGCATCCAGTAGATTTGGACTACTCATCTTCTGGTTCACACCTGTGGTGCTTAACCAGTTTGCCACCGGGAGTACCAGCCTTCCACTACTAGGCACCTTAAAAACGTTTCCAGCCTCTACCCACTACCCAGTTCTAAAACCATTTCCACATTGTGTGTTTGCCGGAGCAGCACCCCCTCTTACTAGTACCAAATTCTTAGTCATCTAGTGCTGCTGTAACAGAAATATATATAGTTAGCTTTAATGAACAGAAACTTTTATTTTCTCAAGGTTAAGGAGACAAGAAGTCTGAGTCCAGGGTGTTGGCTCTAGGGAATGGCTTTCTCCCCTTGTTCGCTGTGAAGGAAGGTTCTTGTTTCTTTGTACTTCTGTTTCTGAGCAATCTTCACATGCCTTCGCATCTCCCCCGTCACTGTTTGCTTCCTTGCTTGTTTAGTGTTTTTATATCTCAGAGGAGATTGATTCAAGATACATGCTACACTAATCCTACTTTAGTAACATGATGGATACAACCCATTCCCGAATGGAATCATAACCACAGACATAGAGGTTAGAATTTGCAGCACATACTTTGCGGGAATACAGTTCAGTCCATATTAGCCATTTTAATCCATAACGTAGGGTCAATTTCAACTCATAGTGACCCTATGGGACAGAGAAGAACTTCCTCATAGGGTTCCAAGGAGCACCTGGCATAATCAAACTGGCAGCTTATTTTTTATCATCCAAGCTTCTAACCACTGGGTCGCCAGGGCTTAGCAGCCACTTTAAAGAAACTAATTCAACTTTCACCTAATATTTCCATGGTTATGCTATTTAACATCTGCAACAGGCAGAGAATACACATTCTGGAAATGTTAGAATAATTGGTAATGTTCGGAACAACTAATATTTATACTGAGAAACTTTTGAAGTCATTTTAAGTTTCTCGTTGCATTCTTCCTCATAACGTCCTTAAAGAGACAGTGTTATATTTTTATAAGATGTATCTTTCCCATTTCACAGCCAAAGAAACAGAGGCACATAGAGGTGAAAAAAAAATTGTGTTGAGCCTCCCTAGAGACTTAGTCAAATAATATTAAGAAACTTTTAACATATTTTGTAGTAAGCGTATTTTGTATAATAACTCACCCAATTTTTCCAACATTCTTAGATGACCTGTTTCATTTTAGAAGATAGATTTGAGAATGCTATTGTTTTTAATATGATTTTGTTTTGTTTGAGGCTTATGTGTTTAATCATTATTGCTGCCGGCTATTGTTCCTTTTCATGTATTTTAATACTTTAATCAATGGGTATTTTATTGGTACTTGTACCCTGAGGCTGTTGAAAGTATAGGGTGTAATTTTATAAATACGCATTTAAAGCGAAGAAAAATAAAACAGATGAGCATGGAGACCACGTGAGTAATAAAGTGATTAAGTCCTTTAGGAGCTAGATAACAGCTACAGTTCTTCCCAGATAAGCATTTTCACTATATTCCTTGTGATAAAGATGAGGTTAGTTCATTTTTTTCTCACCTAAAATTTCTTTCTCTTTCTGCTTCTTCAAAAATCATCTCAAGTTTATATTTCCATATGAGGCATTACAGTGAGTTCAAGGGAATTTGAGGATGGTCCAAAAGAAAAAAAAGGAGAAGATATGCATGACCAGAATATAGAAATTCATAATAATTGATTAAATCCAATATATTGACTGTAGCATTCAAGGACTGGAAACTCTGGTGGCTTAGTGGTTAAGCGCTACGCTGCTTGACAGAAGGCTGGCAGTTCAAATCCACCACACATTCTTTGGAAACTCAATGGGAAAGTTTTACCCTGTCCTATAAGGTCTATTATGAGTCAAAATTGACTTGATGGCAGCGGGTTTAGTTTGGTTTTGATTTATTCCAGGGCCAATCCTCCACAGCAGGAAGTCTTACAGAGATAAGACAGGGAGCTACCAGAAAGGGAAGAAAAGAAGGGAGGGTCTTTACATAACCCTAAGCAACTTTCTCCTCTAAGGAAGTGAAGAGTCTCTGTGTGAGAGAACTCTGAAGAAAAGGCACAGTCTGATGGTGGGAATTCCTTGTAACTACAAGATTTTTTCATATGTGGTGCTAGAAGTTTTCACTTATCTGTCGATTTGTCACACTGTGGTGGCTTGTTTGTTGCTGTGGCACTGCAAGCTAAGCCACTGATACTTCAAACACTAGTAGGACCACCCATGATGGACAAGTTTCATTTTGATTCAGACACTCATATAGTGTACTATGCTGGGAATGACAGATTAAAGAGGAATGACATTGCTTTCATCATCAAAAAGAACATTTCAACATCTATCATGAAGTACAACCCTGTCAGTGATAGTAAAATATCCATATTCTTACAAAGAAGACCAGTTATACAACTGTTATTCAAACTGATACATCAACCACTAATTCCAAAAATGAAATTGAAGATATTATCACATTTTGTAGTCTGAAACTGATCATGAAATGAATATGCTTGATAATCACTAGCCAAGCCAAGTGCCGTCGAGTCGGATCCGACTTATTATGGTGCTGACGTGTTGTTATTGTTAGATGCCATTGAGTTGGTTCCAACTCACAACAACCTGATGAACAACAGAACGAAACACTGATGGGTCTTGTGCCATGTCCACAATTGTTTTTTATGCTTTAACCCATTGTTATGACTACTGTGTCAATTCATCTCATTGAGGGTCTTCCTCTTTTTCACTGACTCTACACTCTACCCAGCATGATGTCCTTTTCCGGGAACTGATCCTTCTGGACAGCATGACCAATGTATGTAAGACACAGTCTTGCCATATTTTCTTCCAAGGAGCACTCTGGTTATACTTCTTCCAGAACAGATCTGTTTGTTCTTTTGGTGGTCCATGGTACATTCCACATTCCTCTCCAACACCACAATTCAAATGCATCAATTCTTCTTCTGTCTTCTTTGTTCTTGGTCCAGCTTTCACATGCATGTGATGTGATTGAAAATATCATGGCTTGGGTCAGGGGCACCTTAGTCTTCATGGCAAAATCTTTTAGCTTTCAATACTTGAAAGAAGTCCTTGGCAGCAGATTTTCCCAGTGCAATGTGTTTTTTTGATTTCTTGACTGCTGCTTCCATGGTCATGGATTGTGGACCCAAGTAAAATGAAATCCTTGACAACTCCCACTGTTTCTCCATTTATGATGACGTTGCTTAGTGGGTCAGTTGTAAGGAGTCTTGTTTTCTCGATGTTCAGGCACAATCCACACTGTAGGCCGTGGTCTTTGATCTTCATGAGTGTTTCATTCTTCACTTTCAGCAAGCAAGGTGGTGTCGTCTGTGTAACACTGTTGTTAATGAGTCATCATTCACTCCTGATACCTCATTCTTTTTTGTATAATCTAGCTTCTCAGATTATTTGCTTGGCATACAAATTGAAAAGGTATGGTGAAAGGATACAACCCTGATACACACCTTTGCTGACTTTAAACCTTGCAGCATGACTTTGTTCTGTTTGCACAATTGCCCCTTAATCATACACAGATTTCTTAAGAACACAATTACGTGTTTTGGAATTGCCATTCTCTACAATGTTAGCCATAATTTGTTGTGACCCACACAGTTGAATGCCTTTGTATGGTCAGTGAAACAAGTAAATATCTTTCCAGTATTCTCTGATTTCAGCCAAAATCCATCTGACATCAGCAACGATATCCCTGGTTCCACATCAACTTCTGATTCCACTTGAATTGCTGGCAGTTCCTTGTCAATATACCGTTGCAGTCACTTCTAAATAATCTTGAGCAAAATTTTACTTGCATGTGATATTAACAATATTGTTCAGTTATTTCCACATTTAGTTGGATCACCTTTCTTTGGAATGGGCATAAATATTGATCTCTTCCAGTTAGTCAGACAGGTAGCTGTCCTGTGAATTTCTTGCCATAGATGAATAGCACTTCCAGTGCTGCATCTGTTTGTAGAAATGTCTCAGTTGCTATTCCATCAGTTCCTGGAGCCTTTTGTGTCAATGCCTTCAATGCACTTCAGCTTCTTCCTTCACTGTGATTGGTTCCTGATCATGTACACTACCTCTTCAAAAGTCTGAATATCGACCAACTCTTTCTGGTATAATGACTCTGTATATTCCTTCCACCTTCTTTTGATGCTCCGTAAGTCATCTAGTAGTTTCCCTGTAGAATCCTTCACTACTGCAACTCGAGGCTTGAATTTTTTCTTCAATTCTTTCAGCTTGAGAAATGCAGAATGTATTTTTCACTTCTGGTTTTCCATTCCCAGCTCTTTTCACATGTCATTATAATACTTTCTTTTGTCTTCTTGAGTTTCTCTTTGAAATCTTCTGTTTAGGCCTTTTATTTTGCCATTCTTTCTTTTAGCTTTAGCTGCTTGACGTTCGAGAATTTCAATTTGGCCTTTTCTTTGTTTCCTCTCTTTTTAACAACCTCTTGCTCTCTTGATGGATGACATCTTTGATGCCATTCCATAATTTGTCAGGTCTTCGATCATTGGTGCTGATATGGCCAGGCAGTTACACACAGCAAGTGCAATATCTATTTAGTATTTCACATTTTTTTTGTGTATTTAGTTAGACAGTATATGTATCAGGTAAAACTGGGAAGTTTGATGTACTTCTTGGGCCATGGAACTGATATGTTCTACAATTGCAATATACTTTATGCAACATGATACCCGTGCGACTAGCTTGTATTTACAATTCAGTTTTTCAAATAATAATAATAATGAAACTACCAACAATGATTCAGCATCCATTCCATTAGTGAGAATACCTGACATCATGAAAAATTCCAAAACAATCAAGTCATCCGTGAAATAATTTTAAATACGTGTTTTAGTAGCAGTGCTCCTAAATATACAGTTTTTCACAATCGACTTCATCTAAAACACAACAGAAAAATCTGAGGAGAGATTGGAAACATTTAATCTCCAGTATTAAAATCTATCAAATATGTCTCTAAAATAATGTAGTCTTTTCACCAATACTGAAAAATGTTGGAAACACCATTTACTTTCTAAGTTGTTTTTTACCCCCCACCCCCAACTGCTGGGAGAGCAAGAGACTTAATGATCTCCTAAGACTTTTTAAGGGAAAGAATGCTCTGATTTCCTCATGATAATTAAACTGATTAAGGAGTGCAGGTAGCATACTGGTGGAGCTGACCTGATGAGGATGAAGGAAGTTGCCACCCTCTCCCAAGCTTGTTGAAAGTTGCATTTCTTTTAATGACTCCACTTACAGCAGCAGGAAGCAGAGTGATGATCACCAGCCGGTACTTAGACAAGAGTGAGAGGTTGGATGTGGCCTGCTCTATTAAAACACCCCCATCTAAACAGGGTTTCCTGGAGCTTAAGTGCCCATTGCTGCTGAAGCCAGGATACCATCTGCAAGTGCACAGCAAAGCTCACATCTCAGTCTAATAAGAGGAACAGTATCAAGGAGACAGTCTTAAAGAGATGAAGGATCCATAGTATCTAATAGACAATTAGTTAACGTCACTCCTCAGAGTTTTTAAGCATCTAATAAAAGAAGAAATAAAGATAAATGCTCAGAATGAAACATTAAAGCATGTAAAAACCAGTCTAAGCGGAAATGACTTTCAAGGTTTGTATGTTTTCAATATCATTCTGTGTTTACAAATAAAACCAAGGTATATTTGGAATTTATTGTGTTTTTGATGTTGCTGCTGCTGTTGTTTTCTTTTGTATTAAATTGTGAAGACTGTGGTTAATATCATTTGTGGTCACAACATATGCTAGACCAATTTTTTGAAAGGTGTATTGTAATTAGTGCATGTGTTCCAAACATCTTCAGATTTAATCAGACATTACTCATTAGCACTCATCTGGAGTGGATCTTAAGCTCACCTGTTCAACTTCCTTACTCAAAGTTAGAAAAACATACTCAGAAAAGATAAATGATTTTGGAGGAGACTCAGTTCTCAAATTCAAATCTGAAGTGTCTTTGAGCTTAGTACTTTGTGTATCCATTACATTATTTGATTTAGAGGTATTAGGAAGACAAATAGAATTGCAGTATTATGAATTTAGTTTATGTAAATTCACTAATATCATCTTAGAATCAAATATCTTTGAGGAGTTCTAATTTCGTGTTTCACACTGAACTACTTTTCTCCAGATGCCTGTGAGGAAAAAAAAGAAAAGTCTGTAGCATGAACTCATTCTTAAGGAATTTTTATCTAGTTGGGAGACAAAGATTCAAATACAAAACATAAAATACAGTATGTGAAGACAAAATATGTGGTATGGCTGGTAAGTACTCTTCATGGCCAAAGAAAGAAGAGGTGACCATGAGCTGTCCTATCTGGGAAAACTGGAGAAATGAATGACAGTTCATTCTGAATGGTTCGGTCAGCACCTTTGAGTACACAAAAGGCTCAATGATCTCCGTTATTACTTGTAGGACTGGGAGTTACAGGTATGTGGCATTTAACCAACTAATTCCAAAATAGAAATTTTTAAGTTGTTTGCATTTGTGGTTTGAAAGACAGTTAGTAGAGATTTCTTTCCTTATTTAGAGAGTTACAATTTTATTTAAAAAGTACAACATCATAAACTATGGTGATATAACAGTTGAGATCAAGATGTCGGCAGTTCAAATACACCAAGTGCTCCTTAAAAACTGTGCAGGGCAGTTCTACTACATCCTGTAGGGTTACTGTGAGTCAGAAATCGACTTGACAGTAACATAATTCTTTTTTAATACATCAGATACCAAAAACCAGACCCACTGCTGTTGAATTGATTCCAATTCACAGCGACCCTAAAGATCAGAGTAGAACTGCCCTATAGTGTTTCCAACGAGTGCCTGGTAGATTTGAACTGCTGACCTTTTGGTTATCAGATGTAGCAGTTAACCACTAGACACCAGAGTTTCCACATCAGTTACAATAGGCATAAATAGTTAATAATAATAGTAGTAATGGCAACAACACTATCATTCTATTCTTGATTTTCTTGAATCCTTAATGCAACCCCATGATTTGAGGACACTTCCTTTCCCACTTTATAGATGAAGAAATTAAGAAGGAGAAGCAGATTGACTGCAGAAGTATGTTGCTCAAAATCACAGGCTATAATCTTAACCACTGAATTATACTCAGAAAATTCAAGTCTTATAAAAAATATACAGTGTTAAAAAAACTAAGATCAGAACAACTAAAATACATGTCTATCTTATTAACATCATGAGATATATATATATATTTTTTCATTTTATACAGGTCGTAGTCCAAAGGAAGTCAAAATTTCCCCAAGTCTTCCAGATTCTGATACTAATATAGAATTTACTCTGTTAATGTCTCCTTGCAGTTCAGCCCCAGAGGCTGGGATTGATGGCAGCTGTTCATGACTCTGGAGACGTGAATAAGCCCTGAAAAACAGTGTCTGTCGTTAAAAAGTTGCCGTCTGTCTTTTTTTGATATCTGCTGTGCTGCAGTAAGTCACAGTATTTCCCTATCCTTTCAATGACAGCTCATGATAAGATAAACTCTCCATGATAAGATAAATGGCAACTTTTTAATGAAAACCACTATGTGTGAGCTGCTTGATTAGGTTACAGTTCCTCAAAGTGCATCTCATACCTTATTCCCTAATATCAAAACCAATGACCTATTCTTCAAAGGATTTTCGTTTCAGTTCTGTAACCAACATGATTTACAAAGTTCACTCCCCCTGCCCTTTTTTTTCTTATATTCACTCAGAATGAGACCTTGAGTGACCCTGTAAACTTAACTTTTGTATCAAATTATTTAGCAGTGTATTTAGATAGTATACTTGCATTTTTGCCCCTACTATTATGAAATTTGAGTTTGAGTAAGGTTGGAAAAGTGAATAAAATAAGCAAGTTTTGCTTATTTAAAGAATTTTCATCTCTATTAAAACTAAAACCACCAACTGCTGTTGAGTTGAGACTCATAACGACTCCATACAGGAGTCCCTTGTGGAGACCTTAAGTGTGACAAAATCATAGTCCACCGGATTTTCAAGGCTGTGACGCTTCCAAAGCAGATTGTCAGGCCTTTATTCCAAAGTACCTCTGGGTGAATTAAAACTGTCATGCATTTGGTTACTTGCCAAGTGCTTACCTTTTGTACTCTACAGAACTTAGATCTAGAACCGGTTTTTCTCTGTCATAGCTAGTTAGATGAATTATTTCTCTAAGTTATCACAATGTCAAATGGGAATGTATGATGTAACTGAGTTGTTGTAAATCGGATATCGATGCCATAGTAGTTCTAAGTGACAACTTGTCAAGAAATGCTCCCTTCCGGCCCCTTTGCATACCAGGATGATTTTTATAAGACCTTGTCTCTGGGTGGCGTAGACAGTTAATACACTCAGTTCCTAACCGCAAGGTTGACTGTTCAAGTGTACCGACAAATGCCTTGGAAGAAAAACATGTTGAAAAATTATCCATTGAAAACTCTATGGAGCACAGCTCTACTCTGACACATATGGGGTCACCATGAGTCAAAATAACCTAGATGACAACTGATATTCAATGCTTCAGTTTGCATAACAAAAATTTACAACTACAATAGAATTGCTGAAGCAAGTTTATTTTGTGGTAAGTGAGCATGTTCATTTGTTTTAATTCTAACTGCCCAAACCATTTACTAATGCCCAAATAAGTACTTCAGACAGACCAATCAAAACACCAGAACAATGCCTTTCCTCACTAAGAATTTCACAAAGCCTCAAGATCATAACTATGAATATGAATATTAGGATTGCAATCAGCAAATGGACATGGACATATGTAGGTGAATTCACATAATTTAAATTGAACCAAGAATAGGAGATTATTATTTTTTTTTTTAGTATTTCATTAGATCACTTCATAGATCTAAATCACCTTCTTCTGGAGTTTCCATGTCTTATTTAAATCAAATAACTGTATCTATAGTTCCACTTAATTTCACAGTTTTATTAAGCCTGGTTTTATTGTACTTGTTTTCTTATGAAAATTCCTCATGTAATGTGTGCTGAATGATAAATAAGTACATTCAGTTATCCAACAATTGTTTCTTGAACACATACTGTATACCAAAGACAAATAAGTATACCAGGAATCCAATAAGAGAGAAGTCCCTACTGCAGTGGAACAAACTATTATAGTTAGGGTTTTGGGAAAGAGAACAATCATAAATACTATGGTTTTAGAAATCAACAAAAATCAGAAAAACAAAGGGAATATAATATCAAGTGACTGGAATGCTAATGATGGTGTTCCTCTACAATCCGTAAAGGTATCTTTTGTGTTATTACGTGATGATGAAAAGAAATAGGGGGCAGAATTTGAGACACAAGGCTTAAGGAAATACAAAGATTCTGAAATGTCAACACATTTTGTAAATTTAAGGGTACAGCGAGCCAACAAGAAGCAAAGCCTGAGAACATAATATTGGTTAAGCAAGAGTGAGATTATGTTGAGCTCTGAAGGCCTTGTGGGAATGTTTGAATTTATTTGAAGTATGATTGCAAGCCACTGAAGTATTTTAAGCATGAAAGTAGCATGATCTTAAATAAAAATAAGTTATTCTTGACTTTGTTGCAGAGACTAGAACACACAAATGCAAGAGTGAAAAGAGAAAACAATAAGAAACATTTTACAGTAGTCTCTGAGCAAGATGGTGGTTTACTCAGAAGTGATTACAGAAATGTAGTTGATGAAAACATTGTTGGTATCAATCAGATTTAATACATACAAGATAATAGCAGAAGTGGGTTGAAGACACAGAAGAATCAAAAGTAAAACTTAGATTTTGGTTCCTGAAAACTTAATTGTTATACAAAAGTCTAAAGAAGAACAGGTGTAGTTTTGAAAAAAAGATATTTTCTTTTCTTTTATTTTTACATGTTTATTCTTAAAATATACTAATAGATATATGAGTGGAGATAGCACATAGGCAATTGAGTGCATAACTCTGGAGCCTGAGGGAGAAATAAAGGTTAGCAGCAAAAATATACCTGTGCTTTATTATCTATATGAAGACATTCAACTGTGTGAATAATAATAAATTATGGACAATGTTGTGAAGAATGGGAATTCTAGAACACTAAATTGTACTTGTGAAGAACCTATACATAGACCAAGAGACATTCACTGGAACAGGAAACGGAGTACTGCAGTGTTTAAAATCAGGAAAGTGATGCATTGTGGTTGTATCCTTTCACTGTACTTAACTCAACCTTTACGGTGAACAAATGATCCAAGATCTGTACTGCATGAAAAATAACTATTCATTGAGAATGAGGAATATTCATTAAGAGCATGTTGTATGCACATGACACGGACTTACTGTAAGTGAAAGAGGACTTGAAGTACCTACTACTGATAAGGATCAAAACTACAGCCTTCAGTATGGATTATACCTCAACATAAAAAAAAGAAAATCCTCACAATTGGACCGATAAACACCAACATAGTAAACAGAGAAAATATTAAGTTGTCAAAGATTTCACTTTACTTGGATCCACAATAAATGTCCACGGAAGCAGCATTCAGTAAATCAAAGGCTGTGTCTGTATCACATTGAGGAAATACACTACAAAAGATCTCTTTAAGAGGTTAAAAAGCAAATATATCACTCTGAGGACTAAGGTGGTGTGACGCAAGTCATAGTATTTAAAATCACTTCATATGCATGAGACAGCTGGACAAAGAATCAGGAAGAACGTAGAAATGATGCATTTGAAATATGGTGTTGACAAAGAATATTGAATATACATATAGCAGCAGAGGAGCAAACATATCTGTCTTGGAAGAAGTACAACCAGAATGCTCCTTAGAAGTGAGGATGCTAAGACTTCATTTCAAGCACTTTGGGCATGTTACTATGAGGGACCAGACTCTGGAGAAGGATGTCAGGCTTGGTAAAACAAAGCATCTGAGAAAAAAAAAAGAGAAGACTCTCAACTAGGTTGACTAACACACTGGCTGCAATGATTGGCTCAAGCATAACAAGAGTTGTCAGGATGGAGCAGGACCAGGAAATATTTAATTCTGCTGTGTATAGGGTCGCTTTGAGGTGAAACCAACTAGAAAGCATCTAAAGTCAAACAACAGCAGCAAAAGCATATATGCCTGAAACATGGCATTTAGATCTTATGGGATTAGATGAGTTCACGTTGGAAACGTATGCAGAGTGCAATTTGATGTCAGAATGAGAAAGCAGACCCAGTATAGGAAACAAACACAGAATGACAGTGAAGTAGGAGGATAATGAAATGACAGAGATGTCAAAGAGCCTGGGAAAAATATTTCAAACAGAGAATAGTTTCAAATTATGTAAAATTGCAATGAGAAGTCAAATAAAAGAAAGATGACAAACTGATTTTTGGACTCAGCAAGCAGTTTCTCATTTACGACACATACCTATACACATACGCACACCAAGAGAACAATAAAACTAAATAAATAAATTATGCATGATTCCAAATTTTAGAGCTTGCCACATAATTTCAGTCATGAAGTAGTCAAATGGTCATCCCTTCTATGGTTGATAAATTGGAGCATCTGAGTTATAACTACTTTCTGCTGTATTCATGCCTATAGTTAAGATTTTACAGACTTAAAAAAACAGACCGCCCATATCTCCCTTTAATGTTGCTGAAGATTGATGATCAGTCATATGTTCCACATGTATATACCCACCTGGAAGACCTTATAAATCTTTGCAAGCAATGTTTTTTACCTGAAAGAAGAATTGAGCAAAACAAAAATTATTCTTAAAACGAATGTTTTTGAGATAGTGAAAGTGACAATATTGGCCTTTTTTTTCTAAATATTGTACAAATGCAAGTCTTTGCAATGAAAGGTATAAGAAGTAAGGTCTAATCTCAGGGATTTTTTTTGTTGTTTGCTTGTTTTCTGTGTGGCATGTATGTGTGTGTCTTTTTTTTTTTTTCTTAGATGGAAGATTTGGTTGTTCATCAATCCATTTATTTATTTATTAAGTTGCAATTTTTCATTCATTACAGACATTTATGTGAACTTGTATTTGATTCATCACCCCAAATTTAATTTTCTAAACTATTTTTACCACTTTTTTAGTTATGTCGTTGGCCTGGAGAGATAAACTACCTGATAGCTACTGAAGGCAGAAGAGTAGGGGTTAAAAATTGGTGGGCACTAGAACCACCTGTACAATTTTTAAACAATTCAGATCTCTAGGGTCTATTTTATAAACTTCTGATTTGGTAATTCTATGGATGAACACAGAAATTTGCATTTCAGCAAGCATACTGATAACCAGTTGATCCCAACATAAGTGATTCAGAGACCAAACTTTAAGATGCACTGCTTTAGAAAAAAGTGCTTGAACACTGTTGCACAAAGGTATTAATGTCAGCTACCTTCTGCAGAAATGACATTTTACCTACATACAATTACTGATCCGCAAACCGTATGCTGTTGAGGGTATTTACTATATATTCATTTATTGATTTCCAGGACAAATATGTGCATCAGGATGTATGTACCAATATGCATATGTTGTAATATACATGAGTTACTTTCCAAATGATGCGTATGTTATGTTAAATTCTTCATCTACAGAATATCTGTTAATTCTATACAAGTCATCTTGCCTTAAGTAGCAATGGGCCCTGACATGTAATATGGAAAAAACAAAAGATTAAAAAAGGCATCTTATACTTTTATCGAGTTGATTAGGAAAGTACTCACACTTTTTTGTCAACAATTTTTGAATTTATTAAATTACAGATAGAATTTTGCTATACGACGTAGTTTGGGGGATGGCCTAGAACCACCTTGTAAAGGTCTATCCTTAAGTCTTGTCTCTGTAAAGAAAAGAGCATTTAAAAAATCACCATGAAACAAAAAATTTGCAAATGTTAACTATGATTATACTAACAATAGAAGATACTATCTTTTGTATTTGATGACTGGGAAGCGTTCTGTTGCCAAGAACACTCTCTAGCTCTTTTTCTCTCCTTCCCTCCTATCATGCTCTTTCTTTCTTTTATTTGGGATGCCACAGTTACAACACTCAAGGAGAGCCAGTCCTACTGCAGAAGTAGCAGTTATGGGAGCTAGAAAATATGAGGGGGAATTTCTGCCTTGCTTCTAAAGAGCTGTGGATGTGGGCCCCGTGAGCTGAGACCTCTGAACTGTGTGATGCAGTGGTACTAGGTTTGACCGGTCATTCTTTACTTTTAGGGAGATCACAGATTCCTTCGGCAATGACTGAAATCTGTGGATTCTTTCCACAGAAACAAATGCATAATTAAAATTTCACAACCATTTTGCATGCAATCTCAGGCGGATAAGTACTGCCAGTGGCCTGGAGAGATAGGGTACTTGATAGTGGCTGAAGGTACCCAGCTTCAATGCTCTGTGACTTCAGATGTCATAGGTGGGGACAAGCAAGTGAAAGATGGCTATATTTTCATGTAGTTAGTGTAGTTAGTGAAAGTCTCTTTTCCACACTGATAGAAACCACACCCGCTTCTGTCAAGACCATTCTGAGTTAGAGTTGACCTTATGGAACAGAGCAGAACTCTCCATAGGATATCCAAGACTATAAATCTTTACAGAAGCAGGTTGCCACATCTTTCTCCCATAGAACAGCTGGTGAGTTTAAACAGCTGACCAAAATTCAGCAGCGCAGCACTTTAACTCCTGTGCCACCGGCACTCTTAGCAGCTATAGCTCTTAAGCACTGTGCTACCAGGGTTTCCACACTAACAACCAAAAAAAAAAAACCAAAAAAAAACCCTAAAAACAAACAAAACACTCCATAGAGTCAATTCTGACTCATAACGACCCTATAGGTCAAAGTAGAACTGCCCCATTAAGTTTCCAAGAAGCACTAGTTGGGCTTGAACCGCTGATCTTCTGGTTAGCAGACACTGAACTTAACCTCTATGCCTCCAGGGTTTGCTCCATGCTAATAAATAAAACCAACTGCCATTATTCGATTCTAACTCATAACACCCCTCTAAGTCAGAGAAGAATAGCTCGGTAGAGTTTTCAAGGAGTGCCTGGTGGATTTGAACTGCCAACATTTTGCTTAGCAGACACAGCACTTAACAACTATGCCACCAGAGTTTACTCCACACTAATAGGTGGGACAAAAAGATAGGTTTTCCACAAACAACAAGAGTTGCCACTGAGCTGTGGTTGTTTGCTGGAAAAACAGAGATCTAACTCACATTTATTTATAGATTGTGGTATGACTTGATTGGTCAAGTGCATTGTTCTTCTTCCTACAATAATAAAATAGATAGACTCTAACTACATTTGGAAATCATTCCTGGAGTGTGGCAGGAATTAACTTCAATCAGTGGAGACAATTCTCCCCTCCTTTACCATTGCATACGCTTCTGCAGGCTTTGAAGCACTGCTTTCTCAAAGCAAGTTTTTAGGAGCTCTTTATTTTTTTATCTTTGATTTTTTTATCTTTGATTAATTAAACATAATTCAACACGCAATACAGGCAAAAATCTGATGGTTTTATATGTCAGTACGTGAAATCTCAGCTTACTCATTGAGCTGTATCCCTGCCTTTAGAAGTTGCTAAATAATATGCATTTTCAATCCTTAAAACACACTCATATCTTAATATAGGAACTTACTAGTTGATAATTTAATTTTGTTAAACTTTTTATAACCATCTGACAAAAATCAGAGAGCAAAGTGCCATTGTACCATAATTTATTTAAATTACTGAGAAGCAAAAGCTGATATAAATCACATATTTAAAACCACATTTATGACAATTTCCTATCGCTGTATCCCATGGCAGAAGTGACAAATATATTATGGATTTTGACAGGCAGTCAAACTCTCTTGAATAGATTGGTAATACACATTTTGTTGTGACAAATAACTGTCTGGAGTAAGGGAGACTGAAACTCGTGGGTAAAATCTGAGGAGCTGGATTTCGATGCCTTCTTGGCCAGTGTACTTCGTGCCTAGCTGCCACCTGTCTGCCGGGGAAAGTCTGTGTGCCTCTGTGAGGCTGAACAGATCTCAGTGGGGCTTCTAGGCTGTGATGGCCTAGGAAGAAATACATAAAGAACAACTTATAAATACCAGCTGACGATGATTCTACAGATTACAAAGGTCTCATCTGATTGCCTATGGAGTCACCATGAGTTGGGGGTCAGGGGCTGACTTGATAGCAACTGTCACCCATGACAATATTTTTCGGTAAGAATAACAGGAACATATTCTTTCAAATTCCAGATAACGACGTTTCCCAACCTTTGGTAATAATTGGTTGAACGCATGCTTCTGCAGTTCTGTGGATAACCACATGCTGGCTTATTGTCATTTTTTTTTTTTTTTTTTTTTACCAGCTTAACTGAAGGCTAGTTTTCTTGGTCAAGTGTGACAGGGGCTCTTCTAATTCCAAAAAAGTGTTTTAAAAGTGCATTTTACTAGTTCAAAGGAGGAGTGGAAAACAGACTGTGAATAACACAGAAATTTATTTTGTCATTAGCAAGACAATGGTGATAATACTCCCTGACTGGGAAAAAAAAAAAAAAAAAAAAAAAAAAGACAGTATGGTACTTTCTTCATGAAGGCTTTACTTTTCACTTTTAAGGGAGGATAGGTACACTAATGTTTAGTTCTATTAAAACTGTTATTCACAGACAAATATGAAACACAGACACAGGCCTTCTTGCCCACAGAGCTGCATCCCCAGCCTTCTCATTCCTGATACTTCTTCCTGTTGCCAAGTAAATGCAGCATCATTTCAGAGAGAACCGATGTTAATAAAATTAGTCGGTCACACACTGGAGCATTTATTGAGATCCTCTGGTTGTGTATTTCCAGATCACAGTCAAGAAAGAAAACAACCTGTAGACCAATGAGCAAGTGCATCAAAAGCTGCAAGGACAGCACATTTTTTTTCTAATATCATCTCTTCAGGGAAACATTACCCTCCTGTGCTCTTCCAGACCATTGATTCCATTCTGAAACCATAAAAAAGAGATTATAAATCAAGAGAAGGAGGTGCTGGTAGAATACTATGAATGGTTTATAAGTTATTTTGTGAACAAAACTGAGACCATTAGAGCTGCTGAGCAACCTTCTATCTCTAATCATTTTTTTCATTAACTAAGTTTTTTGCCGACTCTGGAGAGAGTGGGAAGATTTTTATAGCAGTCTCATATAGTAGAACTCTAAAGCCTCAAACAGACAGTGCTTACCTACTGCTACCTACTTCCCATAGCTCTTACAGTTGCTGGTACCTAACTTAGGCACCCCTTTTGCCTGACGTTTTCCCATCATCTTAACCACTGCTCAGTGCTCGGTAATAAATTCATCTAATGAAACAGATACAAGATTAAAAATTGGTAGATACAAGTTCTGATTTTGTTAGGCTTCAAGCTGTTTGTATTGCCTCAGGAAAAAGTCATTGCAAAGTAAGTCTCAGTTTCCCTCCTTGGGCAGCAGAAAATACGAAGCCATGGCCATATCACAGCACGTTGCATAGAATGAATAAGATTGTATACATAGAGCTTTTATATGCAAGCATGTTCTTATACAAAAGTATTGAAATAAAAAGGCTCAAAATAGTACTCATCATTTGCTGTTTTATGATTATGTACATCATTATTTCTTTAGAGTTCTAAATTTCCAGCATCTTCTTTCAAGGTTAATTCCATGCATGCATCGTGTTACGGTCTTGTTTCTAGACGGTTATGAACATTCATTGCTTTTAAAGCCTAACAGCTACTCATCTTTTTCTGGATACTGATCCCCGGATTTTTCTCTGGGGCCATGCCTGTCTTTACCATGAATCAGTATCAGTTCTTATGTCTCTGGAGTGTTTGCTCCACTTCAGAGGTAGGTGACATGAGTTAGGAATAAACCAATGACTACTACATTTTTTTTTTTTTAATTCAGATATGAATTCAAAGATTGACCCGTAATGAAAGTTCAGCTGGAAATACTGGAACACAATGTCTCATTCTTTCCTATTCAGTATCAGCTAGTAAGGATATAACTCTGAGAGCTGCTAACAGCCATTTCATGAACATACTATGTTCAAAAGATGTCTAAGAAAGAAGTCTTCACAGAGGCTTCAAATGAAAAACATGAAAGGCAAAAATAGATTTTGATGAGATTATTTGAAGTGCTATGGGAAGCCATTACAAAATCTATACCTGCTCCTATATTATTCAGTTATATGAGCCACTAAATTTTCACCCTTCCCCTAAATCAATCCCAGTTGTGATTTTTGCAGATAAAATCACTCAAATACATAAAATAAATGTAATTTTTCAAAATAGATAATAATCAAGGAATTCTTCCCTGTGTTATCTTTACACACGTAACTCTGTCCTATCATAGAACTCTCTGAAGGATACTATTTTTATGCTCAAATTGAAAATGAGGAAATTAAAGTTCAGTTGTTCAAAATTACACAGCCAGTAGGTGGAAGAGCTAAAATTAAAAAAAAAAAAAAAATCTGGGAACAGAGACTCTTTATTATTATTATTATGAAATAGGGGGTCTTTTTTAACAGAGAAAATTATTAATGCAATCAAGTAAACAGAAAATTATGTGGTAATTAAAACTATTAGACAGTCTTGCAAGTTTTAACCCTGCCAGCTCAGCCCTCCGTTGTGTTCCCTTTATAGAATCTGTGGAAACCAGAAAAGAGTGACCAACAATGAACGGAAAATTAACCTTGGGTTTAACAACAACTGTTGTTGTTGTTAGGTACCACTGAATCAGTTCCAACTGATAGAGACTCACAAGACAGAATAAAACTACCCCTTATGGTTTCCAAGAACAGCTGGTAGCTTTGAACTATTGACCTTTTGGTTAACAGCCAAACTCTAAGCAGAAGGTCACTAATGCTCCTAGGTAGAGATTAACTGAGTGGAAGTTAAAGTGAAATTGAGGATCTCCATGGTGACGAGAGGAGAAGGAAATGTTCTTCTTATTATACACAGGGATTGCGTTCTAATATAGTTTGCCTCTGAATAGAAAACAGAACTTTGGAACTCAAAAGCTTAAGGACGTTTACTGATATAGCTCCTATTCTATCTGTTCCATTCAAAACTGTTGGTGACTCTCTGTTCGCACTGCTGAGAGAGAAAATACACCATAGAAAACATGAAAGAGGATTCAAAGGAGAGTTGCATGATGCTTGCCCTCATACAATACGCAGTAAAAATTTATGAATCTAGAAAAGGAGAAAGGGTTATAATCAGAAGGTATTATTCACGTGGTTCTGCTTCTTGAGCCCTTTCATAATACTAGAACTTTATGTTACTGTGTCAGGCCACTTTCACAAAAGTTTGGGACTTATTTTATGCCAGGCACACAATTTGCAACCTAGTTATGGATGTATGGCATAGTCCGATAGGGTTCGCTACTCTGTCCCTGGGTGGTTACATATCATCACTCAAAGTAATCATTTAAGATAACATTGATATATGAATTATTTTTCCCTGATCAAAAAGAAACTCTTTCCAGTCAATTGATACTCAGTCTTGAGTGTCTGAATGTCTTACAGTAAAACTATGAGAAAATGACATTGAAAGTGGGAAAGGATTTTTTTCTTTGTCTTCTTGTGTGACTTTAGTATACAGATAAGTGTATTTCAAACAACTCTGTAAACTTGAAATAAATGCTCAACAAGAATTTTCATTCATAATACAGAATATCTTCCAATGTCAAGTGTTAATTCCAATCTTCACCATAACTGTTTTAAATAACAACAGTAACTCTCACTCCCTACCTTTCTGGAACACAGAAACAAGAGTGTTGGCTTCAAGGGGAGAATGCGACACTAATTCATGTCTCTGTTACTTCTTGGCTGAATCATTATGGGCTGTTTACGTAAGCAATAAATCTTGTCATTATATGTACTACATCTGTCAGGTTCAAGACAACCACACAAAGACCGTATTGCTATTATAAACCTTTAATTTAAAAATCTATAATTAAAAGAAGGCCAAATATGTTGTTTGAGGTTTGATGTATGGGTGATTTGGAGGCTTTCCAGCATTTCACTGTACTTGCTTAAAGTAGTCATTTCAGAGGTGAAATAAGTAGAGATGATGAGGCAACATATCTAATTAGAGGAAAATCCCCCAGAGGGACAATTATGCCTCGTATATAGAACTTCAAACTTCTTCCACCTAACCATGCTGAGCACTCTTATCACTGAGATGAGAATGAAGGCTTTGACAATCAAGCAGCATAGAAGACAGAAGGCACTTCAACAGACAGATATTCTGACTACTCTTGAAAGCTGATCCTGGTTCCCTTACCCAAATCCATTGCTGTCGAGTCTAATCCAACACATAGCGATACTATAGGACAGGGTAGAACTGCCCAATAGAGATTCCGAAGACTGACTACTAAATTCAAACTGTCTACCTTTCAGTTAGCAACCACAGCACTTGAGCACTACGCTACCAGGTTTTCCCTTGGTTCCTTTAGAATTCTTCAAATTAATTCACATTTTCATCAATGGAATTAATCAGGAATAAGTATCAAGATAATCAAGTCCAAATACCTTTTGCCTTCTCTAGATTTCTCCCTTTTGATGTAAATGTTAAAACAGTTATCATTTTTTCAGATCTCTTTAGTGCTAGGCACTATGCTAAACACTATAGTTACAACACGCCTTGCAACAATCCCGAGATGGGGAAAATAATCTCATGTTAAATATGTGAATTCAGCCTCAAAGAGGTTAAGTTATTCTCTGGATCTGAAATTGAGATCAAATACAGATATTGTGTGTATAGTCTTTAAAGCTGCAGCATGAGCATGATGTTTCCCAAACACAAAGGTTTTTGTTCATCTGTTTTTGTTGAATTTCCATGTGCTGCAATCCTCAGTGGACTTGTTTGTTCCAAGAAAGCTGGCCTTTAGGTCTTTCAATACCAGTCATACTTTTTCTAGATGATGGTATCTGCTACACCTTCCATCTTTTCCATCTCTTCATTGGTGACTTCCAGATATATATTTCCAGCTCTAAGCTTTCTTTTGTGCTCCCGAATTATGTTGCCAAACTTTATTTATTGCATTTTAACTTTTTATTTTGAAATAATTTTAAACTTACAGGAGCTTCAAAGACAGTACAGACATTTCCCATTACCCTTCCATAGCTTCTTCTAATTTTGATATCTTATATCATTGTGATCTGATTATCAAAAATTAAAAATTAATATTGGTGCACTACTATTAACTGAACGGACTTCATTTGGATGTCATCATTTTTTTTTTTTTTTACCAATATACTTTATACCAAAATGCAGTTTAGGATACTATATTACTTTTTATTTTAGTCATTCATATCTCCTTGTGTCTTCCTGAATGTGACAGTATCTCAGTCTTTATCTGACACTTTTGATTAGCTATTTTGTAGAATGCCACACAGATTTTTGTCTAGTATTTTCTCATGATGAGACTAAAGTTATGTATATACTGGAACATCTGTACCGCAAAATGAAATACTTTTCTCATTGCATTATTTCATGTCTTATTAAGGTGGGGTAGAATTCTGATCTTCCATGCAGGAGACCTGGGTTTGATTCCCAAACAGTGTACCTCCACTACCCATCTGTTAATGGAGACTTACGTGTTGGCTATGATGCTGAAAGAGTTTGGGCAACACTTTAACACTAAGATAGCCTAGGAAAAAAAGGATCTGGCGGGCTACTCTCAAAAATCACAGCCAATGAATCACATTGTGTATGAAGTCACCATAAGACAGGGGCAGACTCAACAGCAACAGGCAGTAATGAACCTTGGTAATAACTGACTTCAGGTGGTGTCTGCCCGGATTGTCTGCTGTGAAAGTACTACTTGTCCATTTCTGTGCCCCGCTTTGTAGAAGTGAGGTCATAAGTCCACTCCATACTCAAGCATAGAGGAATTAAGGTTCAGTTCCTGGGGAGAGAGCTTTGAAATAATTTTGAATAGAAGTTAAAAACCGCAGAGTAATTAAAAATATTTTGAGAAAGACACAAGAAGTCTATGGAGATACCCTGTTCCTCTTTACAATTTCCCTCACCAGTTTTAGAATTCACAGTGAAGACTGCCTACAGCAATTATTACTGTGATGTTCTAATTTTGACTTTTCATATCTTGCACTTTTTTCTACATATATTAACTGGAATTCCTTTTTAGGAAGACTTTTCATTATTTCTTCACTTATTTATTCAATCATGTATTCAGTAACTTATTTTTACCAGGATAGGCTCATAGATATATGTCTTGGATAGTAGCATAGTACTATGATTATTAATTTTTCATGTTCCAGCTTTGGCCATTCATAGCTCTTTCAACTTACATTCAATGTCCTTTTAACATGCTTCCGCTCTTCTTTCTTTTATTTTTTCTGAATTATGGCACCTATATACTTTTCAGATTTACATCTTTCTTGTATTTCCCTTGTGCCAGTTTCACAGTCAACTATTTCTGAGGTACCCAGATTATTTTATTTTAAAAACTAGTATTTAGAGATTAAGATCATGGTTCAAGGTGTGCTCATTATGCTTGAGTTTGACAGATTGTGGGCTCTTTCAGTCAACAATACTAGTAAGTATATGTATTTATACTAACAGATTTTCACACAATTCTGTATCTATTAGGCAATCTATCTAGCTAATGTATTGGTTAAAATAAGAATGCACTTATAGATATAATGTCTCACAATAACACACTACCACAGGGTTCATTCTAGCTTTCTTATGTTTGCTTGTTTGTCTAATTCCTTTGTCTTATAGGAAGAAATCTGGCTCTCATTATTTATAACTTAACTTATGAAAACCTTATATTATACATATAAAGTCATCAGAATAGATAATTTGTACTCCTAGAGAAGTAAATTTACCTACAAGAGTGTGTTTGTGTATAGTCCATTTTAGCCTAGGTTTAATCAAAACTCTGTTTTCCATTGTTACGTAACTAAGTTCATTTTGTCTCCATCACCTTCAGCACAACATGATTAACTAAACAATAGCCTTGATTTGGATTTCATACATTTGCAACACACTTAGATTACTGTTCCTTATGTTATATATATATGCCATCTTGTAATACTTTATCATCTTTGCAGTTTTCCTTGAATGCATTTCCTCCTAATTTTTAATATAACAGAGACATTGAAAAAATGTATTAGTTATAAGAGCACAGCTCAATTATGTTTTACAAAGTAGCCGTAGCTATGTAATCTTTACTCACTTTGTGATATAAAATATCAATGACACAAAAAATCCTCCATATGGCCCCACTGGCCTCTATTTTGGCTTCTGTAATCACAGCTTTATTTTGTCCTGTTTTCCTCATTCTATAAACATATTTTTCTATGTTTCTAACATTTGAGATCTATTGACAGTGTGGTGTGCAGCAGTGTTTTTTTTTTAATAATTTTTTCTCTATTTTTTTCTTTTATTTTATTATGACTGAGTGAAAATGTACATTCGCATATAAATTTACATGCCCATCTATATGCGGCTTCCACTGCTCTCCTTACCCAGTGACAGCACAGAATTCCTCTCTAATCCATACATGTCTCATCCTCCCAACAGTCTCCTTTCCCCTCCTCTCCAACCACTCCCCTTCCTCCAACCATAGGTCAGCAGGATGATGTCCTATGGATGCACAGAACCATAAATTGCATCCAATATATGGTCACTTTACATCGCCAAGTCCAATCCATTCTTGTCCGAAGAGTGGAACTTCATTATGATTTATGGGCAAGGGCAGCATCAGGGACAGGGGCCATGCTCCCAGGGGAACCCTGAAGCCACTGAGTCATCAATTGCTGTCTTTTAGTGGTGATCTATGGGTGCACCCCTTTTTATTCTTGTGTTGCCAGTGAGACCTATCCTAGTGAGCTCCATCACAGCTATCACTGGTGGTGGCCGGGCACCATCCGGTTCTTCTAGTCCCAAATCGATGTAGGCAATCACTCATGTGGGCCTGTCGGTCTACTGGGTTGTCTTTATCACATGTCGTTTTGGTCTTCGGTGAGCATCTGTTCTGGCTGAGTTGGGACCATTTGCTGTGCCCTCGGATGGCAGCTTGGCAGCTTGGCAGCTTTTAAGACCCCAGATGCTACTCACCAATGTGGGGTGCAGAAAGCCGTCTTAGTAAAATGCTAGTTGTGCCAATTGGCCTCAATTTCACCTAAGAGAGTGTCCCGCTGCCCCCTGCCGCAGCTACTCTGTCCTTGCAATATTGGATTAAGATTGAATGAGTACTCAGGTTATGCTGAAGTTCACTTAATATTGTTCTTCTTTCTAATGTGTGCTATCACCAATTTCAACCAACCAAATTTTTACCAACTGTCTAATCTAAACCCTCCCCACCCACCATGCTTCCCTCCCCTCCCTCACAGCCATCAAAGAGTCTTTTCTTCTATACATAAGTTTGTTTTTGACTTCTTATCAGAGGAGTATGATAAAATATTTGTCCTTTTCTCGCTGACTACTCCAACTCAACATAATGTTTTCCAGTTGAAACCAGGTTATGAGATGTTTCCTGGAATCATCATCATTCTTTATCATTGCACAGTGCTCCATTGAGCATATATACTATAGTTCACTTATCCATTCCTCTGTTTTTGGACATCTGGGTTGATTTCATCTTTTTGCTATCATAGACTGTGCTGACATAAACATTCTTGTGTGTGTGTCCGTTGATGTGAATGGCCTTGATTCTGTGGGATGTATTCCAAGTAGTGGAATTACTGAGTCAAATGATATACCTACATCCATTCTTTTAAGGAAGCTCAGATTGCTTTCCAAAGAGGCTGGACCATTTTGCAACCCCACCAACAGTGTAGGAAGAATTCCAGTTTCTCTGCAGCCTCTCCAGCATTAATTCTTTTGGGATTTTTGGATCATGGCCAATCTTGTTGGAGTGAGATGGTATCTCATTGTAGTTTTGATTTGAATTTCTTTAATAACTAAAGACTGTGAACATGTCCGCATGTGATTTTGGCTGCCTGAATATCCTCTTTAGAGAACTGTCTGTCCATCTCCTTTGCCCATTGCTTAATTGGATGATTCACCTCCCTCTTATTGATATTTTGTAGTACTTTATTGATTATGGAGATCAGGCATCAGTCTGACATATAGTTGTTAAATATGCTTTCCCATTCTGTAGGTGGCCTTTTAATTCTATGGATAAAGTCTTTGGATGGGCAAAAGTGTTTGACTCTTAATAGTTTCCATTGATCTATTTTCTGTTGATTGTGTTTTTTTTGACAGATTTTGAAGTCTATCTACATTGTGTATTAAAACTTCCATTGTTGTTCCTACCTTATCTTGGATGTGCTTTATGATTTTAGATTTGATATTTAGGTCTTTTATCCAGTTTGAGTTGGTTTTTGTATAAGGTGTAAGATATGGATCTTGTTTCAAGTTACTGCAGATGGAAATCCAATTTTGCCAGCATCATTTGATGAAGATACTGTTTTTACCCCAGTTTAATGTCTTAGAGCCTTTGTCGAATAT
The DNA here is from genome assembly GCA_028571685.1 of Heterohyrax brucei. Classification (NCBI taxonomy): domain Eukaryota; kingdom Metazoa; phylum Chordata; class Mammalia; order Hyracoidea; family Procaviidae; genus Heterohyrax; species Heterohyrax brucei. The sequence goes on from CM053152.1 coordinate 49,385,479, forward strand.
CAACTGTTCATAGGCAGATGGTGTCATCTCTGGGATCTCCATTCTGTTCCATTGATCGATCTGCCTGTTCTTGTACCAGTACGAGTTTTGACCACTGGTTTGACCGCTGTTTTGACCACTGTGGGAGTGTAATAAGTTCTAAGATCAGATAATGAGAGGCCTCCCAGTGTGTTCTTCTTCTTTAGCAGTACTTCACTTGTCCAGCGCTTCTTCCCTTTCCAAATAAAATTGGTAATTTGTTCCTCCATCTCATTAAAAAATGATACTGGAACTTGAATTCAGATTGCATTATGTAAGTAGATAGCCTTGGGTAAAATAGACATTTTCACAATGTTAAGTCTTCCTATCCGTCAGCAAGGTAGGTCTCTCCATTCATCTAAGTCTCTCATAGTTTCTTGTAGTAAGGGTTTGTAGTTCTCTTTGTCAAGGTCTGTTTCTCTGGTTAGATTAATTCCTAGGTACTTTATCTTCTTAGGGACTACAGTAAATGGTATTGACTTGGTGATTTCTTCCTTAGTAATCTTGTTGTTGGGATAAAGGAATCCTACTTATTTACTTATGTTTACCTTGTATTCTGAGACTGCTGAACTCTTGCATCAGCTTGAGTAGTTTACTTATAGATTCTTCGGGATTCTCTGCATATACAATCATATCATCAGCAAACAGGGAGATTTTGACTTCTTCTTTGCCGATGGAGATGCCCTTTACTTCTTGTTCTTCGCTAGTTGCTCTGGCTAGAACTTCTAGTACACTGTTGAATAGGAGAGATGAGAGTGGGCATCCTTGTGTGGTTCCTGTTCTCAAGGGAAACCCCTTCAGTCTCTCTCCATTCAGTATGGTGAAGGCAGTTGACTTTGTATAAAAGGCCCTTATTGCATTGAGGAATTTACCATCTATGCCTATTTTGCTAAGAGTTTTTAGCATGAATGTGTGTTGGACTTTATCAAATGCCATTTCTGCACCAATGGACAGAATCAGGTGATTCTTGTCTTTTGTGATATTTATGTGGTTGATCACATTACTTGTTTTTCTGATGTTAAACCAGCCTTGCATCCCTGGTATGAATACAACTTGGTCAGGATGGATTATTTTTTTGATACGTTGTTGTATTCTATTGGCAAAAAATTTGTTGAAGATTTTTGCATCTAGACTCATGAGTGATATGTCTGTAGTTTTCCTTTTTTGTCGGGTCTTTCCCTGGCTTTGGTATGAGGGTTATGCTGGCTTTGTACAATGAGTTTGGGAGTATCTCATCCCTTTCTATACTGTGAAATAGTCTCAGGAGTATTGAAGATAACTCTTCTCTAAAAGCTTCATAGAATTCGCAGTGAAGCCATCTGGGCCCAGACTTTTTTGGTTGTTAGTGTTTTAATGACATGTACAATCTCTTCCTTTGTGATGGGTTTATTATGTTGTTCTGCTTCACGTTGTGATAATTTGAGTAGGTGATACAAATCAAGGAATTTTCCATTTCCTTTAGGTTTTCAAATTTGTTAGAGTACAGTCTCTCATAGTATTGTTATTATATTTTTGATTTCTATTGAATCCGTTGTGACACTCTTCTCTCATTTCTAATTTGGGTTATTTGTTTCCTTTCCTACTTTTCTTTAGTAAGTTTAGCAAGTGGTTTGTCAATTTTGCTGATCTTTTCAAAAAACCACCTTTTGGTCTTTTCAATGTTTTCATTGGTTTTTCTATTCTCTAAATCATTTAGTTCTGCTCTAATCTTTAGGATCTGGTTTCTTCTGGTGCCTGAGGCGTTCCTCTGTTGTTCTCTCTCTACTTGTTCATGCTGTAGGGTTAGTTCCTTGATTTGGTTTCTTTCTTCTTTCCAGGTGTGTGCATTTATGGAGATAAACAGACCTCTGAGCATTGCTTTGGCTGTATCCCATAGGTTCTGGTAGAAAGTGTTTTCATTCTTATTGGAATCCATGAATTTCTTTATTTCATCCTTCATTTCTTCTACAACCCATGGTTTTTTGAGCACAGTGTTGTTCAGTTTCTGGAGTTTCACTTTCTATGTTTTTTTTCTGCTATTGATCTCAACTTTTATGGCTTTATGGTCTGAGAAGATGCTTTGCAGTGATTCAGTGGTATGGATTTTGTTAGGAATTGCATTATGTCCTAACACATGGTCAATTCTGGAGAATGGTCCATGTGCACTGGAGAAGACGGTGTAGTTGTCCGCTGATGGGTAAAAAGTTCTGTACAGATGGATGAGGTTTAGTTGGTTAATTGTGGCAATAAAGTCTTCTGTATCTTTACTTAGCTTTTTTCTAGATGATCTGTCCAATATGAAGAGTGGAGTGTTGAAGTCTCCCACTGTTATTGTGAAGTAATCTAACTCCTTTTTTAGTGTAGTCGGTGTTTCTTCGACGTATTTAGGTGCTCTGGTATTAAGTGAATAAATATTTAGTATAGTTAAATCTTGCTTATGTACTGAACCTGTCAGCAATAAATAGTGTCCATCTTTGTCCATGATGGTGGATTTTACATTGAAATTGATTTTGTCTGAGATTAGAATTGCCACCCCTGCTCTTCTTTGTTCATTGTTAGATGGATATATGTTTGTCCATCCTTTAATTTTCAGTTTGTTCCTATCTTTAAGCCTCAAGTGAGTTTCTTGTAGACAACATATGGATGGGTCATGTCTTTGGATCCAAGATGTCACTCAGTGTCTCTTTACTGGAGTTTTCAGTCCATTCACATTCAATGTAATTATTGTTAGGTATGTGTTCAGTGCTGCCGTTGTGATATGTCTATTTTTATGTTGATGTTTTCTCTGTTGTTCTTATTAGTCTGTTCTGGAACATTCTTTTTGATGAGTTGATTTGTTACCTTTTTCAGAGCTGGTTTGGTGGCTGTTGAAACTCCTGTGTTACATTTCTTGATACGGTATGTTACATTTTTGTTGTGCCTTACAGTTGCCCCTATGATCCCCCTTATTGAACTATATGTAAGTCCAATTTTAATTTCTACCAGTCTTGTCAATTTCCTCTCCATCTGGAAGGACTATAATGATTGTAGTACATCCCTCTTTTTAATATGATGGCACCATAGTTTTCATGATAATCACTGAATTGTTCCTTTCAGTATTAAAGCTGTGATTGAATTTGGAGTCTTCCCTAACTGAGTAGAATTCTGAATAATGTCTCATTCTAAAATACAAAGTTAGTGGTTTTGTTCTTCTAAGCCAAAGCCAAGAACTTCTTTCAGTATTTCTCGTAGTTTGTTTTGGTTTTTACAAAGTCTCTTAGTTTCTGTTCATCTGGGAATGTCTGAATTTCATTTTTGTATTTGAAAGATAGTTTTGTAGGATATATAATTCTTGGTTGGAAGTTCTTCTATTTGAAGGCTTTGAATGTGTCATGCCTCTGTATCCATGCCAGCATGCTTTATGCTGAGAAATCTGACGAAAGCCTACAGAGTTTCCTCTGAATATTAGCTTTGCTTTGATTCCTGCTGTGTTTAAGAGTTGCTGCTTATGTTTCATTTTGTTGAGCTTGGTTATAATATGTTTTGGAGTCTTTCTTTTGAGATCTATATTGGGTCGCATATCATACGCATCTGGGATATCTATATTCTCTTCCTTCATGATTTCTGGGAAGTTTTCTGTCAGCAGCTCAGCAATGATATTTTCTGTGTTCTCAGCTGTCTCATCTTGTTTAAGGACTCCAATTAATCACAGGTTGTTCCTCTTAATAGAGTCCCACATGCTTCTTAATGCTTCTTCATTTTTTTTTGTTTCTTTTTTCTGATTTGTGCTCGTAGATGCTGGCATCAGTAGCTCTGTCTTCCAAGTCAGAAATTCTTTTTTCCATTTGTTCCATTCTGTTTTCTTGGCTTTCAACGGAAGTTTCTGTGTCTTTGATTTTGTTCTTGATCTGTTGGATTTCAGAGTACTGGTGTTCCATCAGATCGAACAGCTTGTTTAACTTTTCCTTTTGTTCTGCTGCATTTTGTACAAGGTCTAGAAGGGCTCTGCATATAATCCTTTTGTATTCACCCACTGATGATTTCAGAAAAGTTTCTTCACCCAGAAAACTCCTTGGTTGTTTTGTAAGGGAGTCTTCTGAATCCATGAGTGATTTTTTGTATGCCACAAGTGTCTCTTGCTTTTTGGGTTTCATGTGAGTACATAAAGGCTGGGAGACATACTGTGAGGATGGACTGCAGATGTTTCTCTAGGCTGTCTTAAAATGTAAAATGAATGGTATCTGACCACTTCCCAATTCAGTCAGGTTTTCAGGTATAGGGGTCCCTCTTCCCAACTGGTAAAGTAAGCACCTCTATATCCAGCCCCAGTTGATATGAGCTAGTTCAAAATATAGCAAAGGTACTGCCCTGTTGGCCTCTGCTAACAGGACCCAACTTTAGGAGACACTGTATAAACTACCGCTTTTCTCGTAGAAAAGTGCTCTCCTGTGGGCAGGCTCTGGCTCCCAAGCTAAGAAATAGGTCCAGCTGTAGCACTGTATCTAAGATGGTGCCCTCCACTTGGTTGGTGGATAGAGGAGCTAAAGGTTCTGAGGCGTAGTGAGTCCTCAGCCTCCGTTTCTTGGCCTCCACCATAGGTGACACTGTGTAAACTACTGCCTTTCTGTCAGAGAAGCGCTGTCCTGTTTGCAGGTGCTGGCTCCCAGGCTAAGAATTAAGTCCCACTAAAATCTCTGTATCCAGCATGGCATCCCACACACGGGCACCACGGTTCCTTACAAACCACACTGTGGCAGTGATAAAAACCCAGGCGCAAGTGGCTGGGTGTACAGAGTCCTAAGCCTGGCTCTTAAAACGTGGGAATTTCGCCTGCCTATCCCACCAGCAGTGCATCTGAGACTAGCTGCTAGGCAAGACCCAGCTCCGCCTGCCGGCCAAGACAGAGAAAAAAACGTCAAAACGGTGTGTTACCTTCAGTCCACGAGAGCCAGGGCTAGCCAGGAGCAGAAGTCCATGAAAGAGAGGAGGTATTCCGTTCAGTGCTATTAAGTCCAAATTAACAGCACTGTGCCTTGTCCTGGGGCTCACTAGATGACGAGAAGGCTCTGTTTGATTATCATTTCAGGTCTTTGTTTCCAGAGGGATATAAGAAGACATCTGCTTAGTCTCCCATCTTGTCTCCACCCCCTCAGCAGTGACTTATTTTTAATTGCTGTAGTACATTTTTCATCAGCTCTACTGAGATACAGTTTATGTATATAAATATATTTATTTTTAAACATAAATTTTAACTTTTAACAAAGGTAAATTCTTTGCAACTACCACCTCGATTATATAGATGGAATTCTGTTGTCCAAAAATGTATTTTGCAATTTTTAACCTCTATATCTGTGGTTATAATCCAATTTGTGTTAGATATTTCTTTGTTAGGTTAATAAGACAGTATAATTGTATGTTATCTCGAGTCAATCTCTTTTGAGATATAAAAGGAACAGATCAAGCAAGGTAGAAAAGAAGCAGAGATGGGTGAAGGCAGATACTACAATACACAAAGATCACCAAGGAGTCAAAGAATGGAACATGAAGAGACAAAGACTTTCTTCCAGAGCCAACACAGAGAGAAAGCTTTTCCCTAGAGCCAGTGTGCTGATTTTGAACTTCTAGCCTTTTAACTTGAGAGGAGATAAATTTCTGTTTGTTAAACCCATCCAGATATTTGTATTATAGCAGCACTAGATAGCTAAGACACCAGTCGAGATACAGAACACTTCTATCACTTCATAAATTTCTCTCCATACCACTTTCTAGTCAGGAACACTTTTGTGTTCCATTTTGGGCAGCAGTAATCTTATTTCTTACCAGATTTTTCAATTTAAAGCATTTATCTCTTTATGTTACTATAGTTTTCAAATCCTGTCATCCTTTCCATTACTTTCAGGATAAAATGGGCTCTTGAATGACCTTTTGTATTCTGCTTAGGACCCTTAACTCCTGTAACTACTGATCTTTTCTCTATCAGTATTGTGTGTTTTTATAAATATACCATATAAATGAAATTGCAGAAGACATAGCCTATTTAGAATAGCTTTAAGATTCATCTCAGTTGTTGCATGCACAATATTTTATTCATTTTGTTGCTCAGTAGTATTGCATTATATAGATGTACCATGGTTTACTTAACAGTCCCATTTGGATTGTTTCCAATTTTAGATAATGGTGAAAAAATAACATACTCACTGGAGAAGACTGTGTAGAATCATTATTTATTCATTGAATGTTGCATTGTATTCACTAGTGAAACCATTGGGGCCAAGATACCTTTTGAGAGCATTTTAACTATAAATTGTATTTCTAAATACTAACAGGGCAATTTTTATTATTCCACATTTGATGTGTTTTAGTAGTTTGTTGTTTTCAAGAAATCACTCTATTTCATCTAAGCTGTAGAATTTATGGTACTAAGTTATTTTTAGAGTTTCCTTTGATACTCTAAAAATAAGTTGTCTATTAAGTTGTCTATTTTTTCTATTTTATTCTCATTTTCTCTTGATATTGGTAATTTGTGTCCTATCTCTTTTTTGTCTGTCTTTATAGAAGTTTATCAATTGTATTGATCTCTCAAAAATGTTTTGTTTCATTCATGTTCTCTATTTACTTTTCTGTTTTTTATTTCATCTAGTTATTTATTTTACAGCTCTTTAAGCAAAAATTTACAATTCCAGTTAATTTTTCATATAAAAATTTACACACATTGTTATCTGACCCTAGTTACTCATCCCACACTATGAAACCAAACTCTTCCTCTCTACTCCACATTTCCCTTGTCCATTCAACCAGCTTTTGTCTCCGTCTGCCTTTCCATCTTCTCTCCAGACAGAAGCTACTGAGTTAGTCTTATAGAGGAGCACACTGTTCATTAGTATAAGTTTTGCTTCTATCACTTTGACCTAGGAAAATCAGATACTCAATGATATAGTCAACAGAGTAAAATGTCATCTATGTGTCTAAAAACTAGGAGGCATACAAAGGAGCCCGTTATTGCACTGAATCTATCACATAAGTGGAAAAACACTAGTATAATTGGTTCTTCTCTAACTTTTTTTTTAGTTTCAACATAGATTATCTATATTGGTTGATCAAACAGTGAGGATAAATCCATTAATGCTCATGATGCTGTTGCAAAAGCAGAACTTACAGCACAGGTATACTTGAGTTTCTGTGGGCCATCCCATGAAGAGGCATAGAAGAGTTTGGCCTAACAGGATACATCATTTTATATTTTATATGCTATAAAAGAGACGCTGTCTGCTATATTCCTTGCTATATTCTTTCTGACATGTCACCTCATCATTGACTACCTGAGGAAGACTAGCTATTTCTAAAATAAATTTTAAAGCTGATTTCTGTTAACATCGCTTGTCAGCTAAAAATGAAGTCAGTGAGAAGCCATTTTAATAACCTATTATTAAAAGCAAGATTCAGGCTGAGTATCAAAAGAGTCATTGGGTAGAATCAGGTCTGTTAGCAAGGTACAAATACTATGAGTTTATTTATCTAATGCTTTTCAGAACTTAATTTATTAATATGCAAATGTGATCATCTTAATTTCTATGGTTAGTGGTAGAGTATATGATAAAGATCAATTTAACCCAAATTATGAATTTGAATCAAAATAGATATGTACATACACATATATATATGTACATATGAGTGTATATACATATATATCTATATTTGTATTTTGATTCAACTCTGGGTTACAGAATCTTAAATTTCTTTATTAGCTTGGTCATATAACATGTCATATAACATATATATAAGGATGATATGACCTTATATATATATAAGGTCATATAACAGAATATAGAAGGATGGCACAACTTACAATTGATCAGATCTTTCATTCAGTTGAAAAAGGGGCTATGTGATGATTATCAGTTCCATGAATTTACAGAGAAATTTCTCATACAGTATTTATAAAAACTGAATGTAAATTTGATCACATGTGTATAACCTTTAAGCACTTAAGGCTGAAATACTCTACTGATTAATAATCAAACTATTGTTTGGTTCAAATACATTTCAGGGCCGGAGTCAAGTTGGCAGACTATTGGCAGACTAAACACACTTCTTCCTGAACACCAAGGCCTAAATTGATAATTAAATGGAGACTTCTGGACAGCTAGTGAGCCCTAGGACAAGGCATAAGACTATTTGGTCTACATACCACTGAGCAGGAAACTTCTCTTTCGTTGACACCCACCCTTGATGAGTGTCGACTCTCCACGTCTGATGGTAAATCACTGTTTCAACTTTTTTTTTCCTCTGTCTTAGCCAACGGGAGGGGCTGAAGTGACTGGCAGCAAGGCTCAAAAGCACTGCTGGTGAGACCGACAAATGGAGTCACCACATTTTGAGAGCCTGGCTTTGGGATCTGTGCAACTTGGCACCTCTGACCCCTCTCTCTTGCAATCTCTGAATCTCCACCATTAAATAGAATTTTCCTAGGTGGGCTGGGGAGCTTGAGCAGGATCCATCTTTAGTGACTGAGAGGCAGAGTTTCCTATATGGAGGCCTCAGCTGGACTTAATTCCCAGGCTGCAAGGCAGTGCCTGCCCAGAGCACTTTTCCAACAGTAAAGCAGTCTTTGATACAGAAGCACTTACTTTGACAGCTAGGAAGAGGGTTTGCACACCTGAAAGCCTGATGAATTTTGGAAGCTGTCAGATACCTTTGACCTTTCAATACAGAAATAATGTTGGTGCATCTGGATGGCATCTCTTCCAGTCTTTACTGCCTGACATTGTAGGGTCAGCTGACAGCTCCTCAGTAACTCAATAAGTGGAGCTGTATCTTTGCCAAGCAGGAGATGGAGCCTGCTACCCTAGAGATTCCACTGAGCCAAGTCACTAGAGTACATAGAGGTGTCTGGTGATCAACTTTCTTTTCAGACTGAGCTTTACATCCCATTATGTAACACCAGAGAAACAAAACAGCATCCAGATGCCCCCAAAGCAATGAACTTTGGATTAGAATATAAGGAAGAATTCACCTATGGATTCAGAAGGCCCACAAAGGAAACATCCAAAGAAATTCCCAGACAAAGAAGCCTTTCTGAAACTACCAAAGGGTGAGTACAAAAGGCTTATATAGAGATCCCTCCTAGACCTTATACAAAATGCAGCAGAACAAAATGAAAAATTAAGCAGGCTGTTTGATCTGATGGAACACCAGTACTCTGAAATCAAACAAATCGATAACAAAATCAAAGAGATAGAAAATTCAGTTCAAAGCCAAGAAAACAGAATGGAAAAAAGGAAAAATAGACTTTCTGACTTGGAAGAAAGAGCTGCTGACTCCAGCATCTATGAGGAGAAATCAGAAAAAAGAAACAAGGAAAATGAAGAAGCATTAAGAAGCATATGGGACTCTACTAAGAGGAACAACCTATGATTAACTGGAGCACCTGAACAAGGTGGGACACCTGAGAACACACAGAATATTGTGGCTGAGCTGCTGACAGAAAACTTTCCAGAAATTATGAAAGAAAAGAATATAGATACCCAAGATGCATATAAACACCACTCAATGTAGATCCCCAAAGAAAGACTCCAAGACATATTATAATTAGTCAAGCCAGCCAAGCTTAACAAAATGAAATATAAGAAGAAACACTTAAAGATAGCATGACTCAAAGCAAAGCTAACATTCAGAGGGAAACCCTGTAGAGTTTCATCACATTTCTCAGCAGAAACAATGCTGGCATGGAGACAATGGGATGACACATTCAAAACCTTGAAGGAGAAGAATTTTCAACCAAGAATTATGTATCCCACAAAACTATCTTTCAAATATGAAGATGGAATCAAGAAGATTGCCGATAAATACAAACTCGGAGTCTTTGTAAAAACTAAACCAAGGCTACAAGAACTACTGAAAAAAGCTCTAAGAAGAACAAAACCATTAACTTTATATTTTAGAATATCATCAACAAACCTACTCAGTTAGGGAAGACTTCAAACTTAATCAAAGCTGTAATATTGAAAGAAGTGATCCAGTGATAATATCATGAAAATACGATGTCATCATATTAAAAAGTGGGATGTAGTACAGTCATTATAGTCCTTCCAGATGGAGAGGAAGTTAAGAAGACTTGTAGTAGTTAAAATTGGATTTAAACATAGACTTTTAAGGGGGATCACAGAGGCAACCACAAAGCACAATAAAGATGGAACGTATCAAATCAAGAAACATAATACAGGAGTTTCAACAACCACAAAATCATCACTGAAAAAGGTGGAAAATCAACTGATAAAGACAAATGTTCCAGAGCAGAATAATGAGAACACCAGAGAAAACATCAACACAAAAATAAACCTATCACAATGACAGCACTGAACACATACCTATCAATAATTACATTGAATGTGAATGGACTGAACACTCCAGTAAAGGAACAATGAGTGGCATCTTGGATCAAAAGACATGACTCACCCATACGTTGGTTACAAGAAACTTACTTGAGACTTAAAGATAAGAACAAACTGAAATTAAATCATGGAAAAATATATTTCAAGCTAACAATACACAAAGAAGAACAGTGTGGCAATACTAATTTCAGATAAAATCGATTTTTAGTGTAACATCCACCATTGTGGACAAGGAAGGAGACTGTTGCTGAAAGGTTCAATACACAAGCAGGACTTAACAATATTAAATATTTATGCACCCAATACTAGAGCTTCTAAATATATCAAACAAACACTGACTACACTAAAAAATAAGATTGATCACTGCACAATAATAGTAGGAGACTTTAACACTTCATTCTCAATATTGGACAGATCATCTAGAAAAATAGTCATTAAGGACACAGAAGATCTTGTTGCTCCAATTAACCAAGTATACCTCATTGACATGTACAGAACTTTCTATCCATCAGCAGATAGCTACACCTTCTTCTACAGTGCATATGGAGCATTCTCTAGAAAAGACCATGTGTTAGGACATAAAGAAAATCTCAATAAAGTCCATACCATTGAATTATTGCAAAGCATCTTGTCGTACCACAAAGCCATTAAAGCCAAAATCAATAGCAGAAAAAACATAGATAGAAAGTGGAACTCACAGAAACTTAACATTATCTTGCTTAAAAAGCCGTGGGTTATAGGAAAAATCAAGGATGAAATAAAGAAATTTATGGATTTCAGCAACAATGAAAACACTTCCTAACAGAACCTATGGGATACAGCAAAGGAATGCTCAGAGGTCAGTTTATCTCCATAAATGCACATATCCAGAAGCAAGAAAGAACTCAAACTGAAGATCTAACCCTACAGCTAGAACAAGTAGGGAGAGAGCAACAGAGGACAACCTAAGAAACCAGAAGAAAACATATCCTAAACATTAGACCACAACTAAATGAATTAGAACTGACCCAATCCGACTCGACGGCACTTGGCTTGGCCAAATGAATTGGAGAATAGAAGAACAATTGAAAAAAACAGAAAATACCAAATGCTGTTTTTTTGAAAGATCAACAAAATTCACAAACCATTGGCCAAACTTACTAAAGAAAAACAGGAAAGGAAGCAAATAATCCAAATAAGAAATGCAAGGGGATTTTTCACAACAGATCTATCAGAAATCCAAAATATCATAACAGAATACTACAAAAGACTGTACTCTCAAAGATTTGAAAACCTAGAGGAAGTTGACAAATTTTTAGATTCATATCATCTACCAAAATTATCACAAGGTGAAGAAGAACAAATTAATAAACCCATTACAAAGGAAGAGATTGAAAAAAATCATCAAAAAACTACCAACCAAAAAAAGTCTTGTCCCAGATGGCTTCACCACAGAATTCCACCAAGATTTTAGAGAAGAGTTGCCTCCGATAGTACTGAGACTATTTCATAACATAGAAAGGGATGGAATACTCCCAAATTCATTCTATGAAGCCAGCATAACCCTGATACCAAAGCCAGGGTAAGACCCAACAAAAAAGGAGAATGACAGACCAAAACCACTCATGAAGCTAGCTGCAAATATCCTCAACAAAATTCTTGCCAATAGAATACAACAGCATATAAAAAAAATAATTCCTAATAATCAAGTTTCATTCATACCAGGGATGCAAGGATAGTTCAACATCAGAAAAACAATTAATGTGATCAACCACATAAATAACACAAAAGCCAAGAAACACTCGATTTTGTCTATTCATGCAGAAAAGGCATTTCGTGAATTCCAACACCAATTGATGCTAAAAACTCAGGAAAATATGAATACATGGCCAATTCCTGGATGCGATAAGGGCCATTTATACAAAGCTAACTGCCTACACCATCCTGAATGGAGACTAAAACAATTGAGAATGAGTACTAGACAAGGATGCCCACTCTGACCTCTCCTATTCAACATTGTACTAGAAGTTCTAGCCAGAGTAACTAGAGAAGAACAAGAAATAAAGGGCACCTGCATCAGCAAAGAGGAAGTGAAAATCTCCCTATTTGCAGATGATATGATTGTATATGCAGAGATTCCTAAAGAATCCATAAGTAGATGACTCAAACCAGTAGAAGAGTTCAGCTAAGTGTCAGGGCACAAGATAAACATAAGTAAATCAGTAGGATTCCTTTATAACAACTATGAGATTACTAAGGAAGAAATCACCAAATCAATACCATTCACTATAGCCCCCAAGAAGATAAAATACTAGGAATAAATCCAACCAGAGAAACAAGAGATTTTTACAAAGCAAACCACAAAATCTTTCTACAAGAAAGTAAGAGAGACTTACATATATGGAGAAACCTACCCTGCTGTGGACAGGAATACTTAATAGTGTGAAAATGTCTATTTTACCCTAAGCACTCTACTTATATAATGCAATCCCAATACAAATTCCAGTGACATTTTTTAATGAGATGAAGAAAAAAAATGCCAACTTTGTTTGGAAAGGGAAGAAGCCCCAGCACCACTGAAGAAAAAGAACACACTGAGAGGCCTCTCACTACCGGTCTTTGGAACCAATTACACTACCACAGTTGTAAATATAGCCTGGTACTGGTACAAAAAGAGACGATAGATCAAGGGAACAGAACTGAGACCCCAGAGATGACACCATCCTCCTATGAGCAGTTGATATACACAAAGGCCCTAAGACATTAAACTGGGTAAAAGCATCCTCTTCAACAAATGGTGCTGGCAAAATTTGATATCCACCTGCAATAAATTGAAACAAGACCCATATCTCACACCTTATACAAAAATCAGCTCAAACTGGATAAAAGACCTAAATATCAAATCTAAAATGATAAAGCTCATTCACAGAAGAATTAGGATCAACAATGAAAGTTTTAATACACATTGTAGAAACACTTCAAAATCTGACAGAAACCACAATCAACAAAAGAGAAAATAGATACATTGGAACTACTAAGAATCAAACACTTTTGCTCATCCAAAGACTTTATTAATAGAATTAAAAGACCACCTAGAATGGGAAAAAATATTTGCAGTTATATGTCAGACTGATGTTTGATTTGCATAATCTATGAGGTACTACAAAATATCAACAAGAAAAAGATAAATCATCCAATTAAGTGATGGGCCAAGGAGATGTACAGACACTTCTCTAAAGAGGAGATCCAGGCAGACAAAAAACACATGCAGACATGCTCACAATTATTAGCTATTAAAGAAATTTAAATAAAAATGACAATGACATAACATCTCACCCTAACAAAGCTGGCCATGATCCAAAAAATGCAAAACAACGAATGCTGGAGAGGCTGTGGAGAAATTGAAACTCTCTACATTGTTGGTGAGATTACAAAATGGTGCAACCTCTTTGGAAAGCATCTGGTGCTCCCTTAAAAAAATGGATCTAGATACACCATTTGACCCAGTAATTCCACTGTTTGCAATATATCTTACAGAATCAAAGTCATTCACACCAACTGCTATGTGCCCGCAAATATTTACTGCAGCATAGTGAACAATAGCAAAAAGATGGAACCATCCCAGATGCACAACAGTAGAGGAATGGATAGGTGAACTATGGTATATATACTCAGTGGAACACTATGCAATGATAAAGAACAATAATGGTTTTAGGAAACATCTTATAACCTTGTTTCAATTGGAGGACATTACGTGAGTGAAAGTAGTCAGTGACAAGAGCAAATTATGAGATGCCTATGATAAGAACTCAAAAACAGATTCATGCATAGAAGAAAAGACTCTTTGATGGTTGCAAGGGTGGGGAGTGTGACATGGAGAGGTTGGGGTATAGATTAGAAAGCTGATAGAAATTTGATTGGGTGAAATGAGTGACAGCACACATTAGAAAGAAGACCAGATTTAACCGGACTTCAATAAAACTTGATAACTATTCCCATCTTAATCCAATATTGCAAAGACAGAGTAGGTGAGGTGGGGGCCAGGTATCATGATCTCAGGGGAAATCGAGGTGAATTGGCACAACTAGCATTTCAGCACCCCAAATTGGTGAGCGGCATCTGGGGTCTTAAAAGCTACCAAGCTTCCATCTGAGGTACACCAGATGGTCCCAACTCAGCAGGAACAGACAATCTCCAAGGACCAAAATGACATGGGACAAAGAGAACCCAGAAGACAGAGAGACCCATGTGACTGGGTGACTACATCGAGATGTGACCAGAAGAACTGGATGGTACCCGGCCACCACCAGTGATAGCTGTAATGGGGCTCATAAGGTTGAGTCGCAGAAGCAACAGAAAATAAAAAGTGATACACCCTTAGATCTCCACTGAAAGACCACAATTTGTTGTCCAGGGACCTAGAGGTTCCCTTGGGAGCGTGGGACCCCACCCTGATGCTGCTGCTGTCCATAAATCATAATGGAGGTCAAATCTTCAGACAGAAATGGATTGGACTTGGTGACACAGAGTGATCATATCATGTGTGCGCTTTATGGTTTTATGTATCTATAGGATGTCATCCTACTGATTTATTACTGGATGCAGGGGAGGGGGATAGAGGAAGGAATAGGAGATTGTTAGGAGTATATGACACGTACAGAACAAAGGAGTGTGCTGTCACTGGGCAGCAATATCAGTGCGACCCATTCATTGGCGGGCATGAAAATTTATATGGGATTATTTATTCTCACTCAATCATAATAAAAAAAAAAATCAAGGAATACTTTTCTTTTAAAATTTAGAGATTATTTCAGGGCAACAGTTACATGAATTTATCTAGCCTAAATGATAATTTAAAAATCTGTCCTGCATTTTTTTTCCCCTTTTGACCAGGAGTCTTCCATAGAACGTTTGCTCAAAATGTTCAATAATTCTAGCTCAGCATCATTCAGTTCTTCTGGTTTCATGGAAAAGGACATAACTGTTCTTGGAGGCAATTATTCCATTTCATCTTCCTATTGCTGGTTCGTTTTCTTCCTCTGTTGTTCTGGGTGAATAGAGATCGATTGCAGTACTTAGGGGTGGCTGCTCTAACTTTTTAAATAATTTCAGTATAATTCTGTTTTAGTTTTCTTCTTACAAAGACCCTGTTACATATTTAGTACAAGTAAATACTGACCCTCGTTTCACAGATACTGAAACTGAGGCCTAAAAAAACAAAGGAGTAATACATACTGAATTAGAATCTGTTAGTAAGAGTTTAGAGTTTAGAACCTGAAATAGGATTTGCTTATTGTATCCATTTTCTCGCTACTAGGCCATGTATACATTTCTCTTAGCAGACTCCAGAGGCATTAAAAGCCTAAATTCAGGTTTCATAACTGAGCCTCAGAACAATAATAACCAGAAGTTCAGAGGCAAGAAGGAAGCAATGCTTCATGTAGCTTGAAAATGCAGAGATCTCTTCTTTATCTGCCTTCTTCAGTTGACATGCCAGCTTCCTATTGAGGTATCCAGTATCTAGAACTATTGATTCTTCATCAATATTTGTCCCACATCCAAATAATTAACAAAACATACTAAGAAAGAAATGAGTCTGCTTAATGTTTAATAAAATATTCTAAGTGCTATTGTGTGTTGTGTGTTTTACATTGATTACCTCATTTTATCCAGTCAGAAATCAAGTACTGGAGCTACACTTCACACTTTATCTTAACATCTAAAAAGACTGGGTTATTTTTATGGCACAATGGTGTGTCTCACAAAAATAATAACATTAACAGAAAATGTATTTCCTAGATGTTTAAATTATAAAAAAATAAAATTGTCTCATGGGCAATATACTATCAAAATTGATTATAAATGGCCAAGTTATCAATTAAGGTAAACACTAACCTAGTATTCCACAAATCTTTTCTAGGTAATTGTACCTAATCTTTTGGCTTCAGCTACCACCTCCATTAACAGGATCTTAAAATTGATATCTCCTGGCCAGACTGTAAGTTCGTGAAACCTCCTAGGCATCTGTAACTGGATTTCCCATTGACATCTTGAACAGAATACAGACTCTTCAATGCTGCAAAATGATACCACATTGCATTACTAGACAGTTGATGGCATACAACTATAACAACAACGACAAAAGACAGACACCAAAAAATAAAAGAAAGAAAGAAAAAAGTTCCCTAACCTTTCCCTCTCTTTAAATATTTTTGCTGCTCCTATTTTCAAGCCGGTTGAATCTGATTACTTTGCGAAACTTACTGCTCCTGTCTTGAGTCAAGTCCTCATACTTTTCTTCTGGATTACTGACGTAACTGTTTCTTGTGCCTCTAGATTTCCTGCCTTTCAATCTAATGTCCAATAACACCACTCGATTTACCTCTCTTAAACGCCTATCTAATTCCATCATCACTGCTTTGATTAAAATTTTCCCTGCACATCAGCAAAGAAACCTAAGTTGTTGGCAAAACTCATAAAACCTCCACATATGTCTCCATCAGACTTCATCCCTTGTTCTCTGTACACTTGTCTATCATGTTTCGGTGCTTTGAAATACAGTATAGGTGTACTGTATTCAAAAGAATAGATTCAAAAGTCAATTCACCTAACAGCAATTGATGAATCATCAGAATCACCTTTGAAAATTATCATAAAGTACAATACTCATATTTTATGCATATTCCACTCTCTCTCCAAAAATTCATTGTACCCAAATTTTCCTCAAGAATTGAGAAAAAAAATTCTCTATCTTTAGCTTTTGCAGATCATTGATTTTAATTCAGGAATGTTAAACATATTTAAGGTGTTACTCGCATGCGCAGATCTTTTTTGCATGCAGTGGGCATTCTCTTTCCTTTTTTTTCTGGTCAGTTTTTCTTCACTCTCAAGACAGCACTAAAGGTAAAGCATCCAGACATCCCTAAATCTACAATGAGCATATATTTAATAAAGGAAAAATAAAAGTAAATAGTGCATATAATCACTATTGTGCTGCCTGGTAATAAAGAATCACGTGTTTAAAAGACAGTTTCAGTATATGTGGATTTTATACCTAATTCATAGGGGAAAAAAACCCAGTAATCTGATTGGAAAATGAAGATACTTTGAGGTGGAAGTGACTGTGGGTTATCTATATTTATTGAAGATTGTACATCCAGAAGCCCTGGTTTTTCAGGAGAGATGACTTATGAAAACATCTTTCACATTACTCAGGATCAATCCTTGGGTTCATTTAACACATTTGGTTTTGCCAGAATACCAGAAAACAGCTGCAATTGGCATATTTGTTCAAGCTGTAGGGTCAGTTCTTTGATTTGGTTTCTTTTTTCCTTCCTGATGTGTGCATTTATGGAGATAAACTTACCTCTGAGCATTACTTTGGCTGTATCCCATAGGTTCTGGTAGGAAGTGTTTCGTTCTCATCGGAATCCATCAATTTCTTTATTTCATCCTTGATTTCTTCTATAACCCATGATTTTTTGAGCAAAGTGTTGTTCAGTTTCCATGAGTCCACTGTCTATCTCTGTTTTTTCTGCTATTAATTTTTATTTTTATGGCTTTATGATTTGAGAAGATGCTTTGCAGCAATTCAGTGGTATGGATTTTGTGAAGAATTGCTTTATGTTCTAACACATGGTCTATTCTGGAGAATGTTCCATATGCACTGGAGAAGAAGGTGTGGTTGTCCGCTGATGGATAGAAAATTCTGTATATGTCGATGAGGTCTAGTTGGTCAATTGTGGCAATAAGGTCTTCTGTGCCTTTATTGAGCTTTTTTTCTAGACAGTCTGTTCAATATTGAGAGTGGAGTGTTGAAGTCTCCTACTATTATTGTGGAGTGATCTATCTCCTTTTTGAGTGTAGTCAGTGTTACTTTGACGTATTTAGGTGTTCTGATATTAGGGACATAAATATTTAATATTGTTAAGTCCTATTTGTGTATTGAACCTTTTGGCAGTAAATAGTGTCCATCCTTGTCCATGATGGGTGGATTTTACATTGAAATCCATTTTATCTGAGATTAGAATTGCCACACCTGCTCTTCTTTGTTTATTATTAGCATGATATATAATCTTCCATCCTTTAATTTTCAGTTTGTTCCTATCTTTAAGTCTAAGGTGGGTTTCCTGTAGGCAAAATATAGATGGGTCATGTCTTTTGATCCAAGATGTCACTCGACTTCTCTTTACGGGAACATTCAGTCCATTCACATTCAATGTAATTATTTATAGATACGTGTTCAGTGCTGCCATTGTGAGACGTTTATTTTTCTGTTGATGTTTTCTCTGTTGTTCTTATTAATGTGTTCTGCAATCTTCTTTGTCAGTTGAGTTTTCACCTTTTTCAAGTTTGGTTTTGTGGTTGTTGAGACTCCTGTATTACATTTCTTGATACGGTATGTTTCTTTTTTATTGTGTTTTACAGCTGCCCTGATGATACCGCTTAATAAACTATATATAAACCCAATTTTGATTGCTACCAGTCTTGTCAACTTCCTCTCCATCTGGAAGGACTATAATGACTGTAGTGCATCCGTCTTTTTAATATGATGATGTCATGGGTTGAATTGTGTCCCCCCAAAAACGTGTGCAGCCACATGGCTAGAATATGATTCCCAGTATCTTGGGACTGTCCTCCATTCTGTGGTTTCCCTAAACTGTATGCTAAAGGGGCTGTAAATTCCTACATAGGACTACTTGCCTGCTCTGCTGTAGGGGGTGTTTCACTGGAATGTGGCTTGCCCCACCCTTAATCCTTTCAGCTTGCAAGAGATAAAAGTCAAGAGAAAGCGAATTGGGAACCTCGCACCATCAAAAAATCTGCATCAGGAGAAGAGTGCGTCCTTCAGACCTGAGTTTCCTGAGCCAAGATGCTCCCTGGATAAAGGCTGATGCAATACTGGACTTTCCTCCAGAGCCAACAAGGGGAAAGCCTTCCCCTGGAGCAGACACCCTGAATATGGACTTGCAACCTACCGGACTGTGTAAGAATAAACCTTCCTTTGTTAAAACCATCCACTCTGTGGTATTTCTGTTAGAGCAGCCCTAGCTGACTAAAACAGATGATACCATAGTTTACATGATATGATCACTAGATCGTTTCTTTCACTATGATAGCTTTGATTTAGTTTGGAGACTTCCCTAACTAAGTAAGATTCTGGATAATGTGTCCTTCTAAAATATCAAGGTAGTGGTTTTGTTCTTCCAAGCCTAGAATTTTTTTCAGTATTTCTTGCTGTTTTGGTTTGGTTTTCACAAAGTCTCTTTGAGTTTATGTTTATCTGCAAATGTCTTAATTTCATTTTCATATTTGAAAGATAGTTTAGCAGGGTATGTAATTCTTGGTTGGAAGTTCTTCTCTATCAAGGCTTTGAATATGTCATGCCACTGTCTCTGTGCCAGCATCATTTCTGCTGAGAAATTCGACAAAAGCCTATGGGGTTTTCCTCTGAATGTTAGCTTTGTTTTGAATCTTGGTGCCTTTAAGAGTTTCTGCTTATGTTTTATTTTGTTAAGCTTGATTAGAATATGTCTTGGAGTTTTCTTATGGAGATCTATATCGACTGGTGTTTGATACATATTTTGGCTATGTTCTCTTCTTTCATAGTTTCTGGGACATTTTTCTGTCAGCAGCTCAGCAAGAACACTCTATGTTTTCAGGTGTCTCACCCTATTCAGGAACTCCAATTAGTCATAGATTGTTCTTCTTAATAGAATCCCACATGCTTCTAATGCTTCTTCACTTTTATTGTTTCTTTTTTCTGATTTCTCCTCACAGATGCTGGAGTCAGTAGATCTGTCTTCCAAATCAGAAATTCTGTCCTCCATTTGTTTCATTCTATTTTATTGGCTTTGAAATGAAGTTTCTATGTCTTTGATTTTGTTCTTAATCTGTTGGCTTTCCAAGTACTGATGTTCCATCAGATTTAACAGCTTGCTTAATTTTTTGTTTTGCTCTGCCCTACTTTGTATAAGGTCTAGAAGGCTCTTTATATAATCCTTTTGTATTTACTATCTGATAGTTTCAGGAAAGCTTCTTTGTTTGGAAAGTTCTGAGGTGGTTTCTTTTGGGTGCCTTCTGATGCCATTGGTGATGTCCGCGTTACCGTCTTCTCCAATGTTTGTTGCTTTTTGGACTTCATGTGGATCAATAGAGGCTGGGAGAGATGCTGTGAAGATGGACCACAGATGTTTCTCTAGGTTGTCTTCTATCTGTGCAAGCCTCTGCTTGCTGAGAGTGGGGTCAGTAAAAGAGAGGAGGTTTTGCATTCATTAGTATGAAGTCCAAATTAACAGCCCTGTGCTACATCCCAGGGCTCACTAAGTGTCCAGAAGGCTCCCTTTAATTATCACTTCAGGTCTTGGTTTGAAGAGGGATTTAGGGAGATGTGTGTTTTGTCCACCATCTTGACTCCATCCCCAACATGGGTTCTTATTTCACTCTTTTCTTTCAGTATGTTTTGCCTCTAAACTGTTATTCTCTGTATTTTTGATTCCACACAGGAACCCATAAACACAGTGTGCAGTTAGATGACTATGCAGAAATAAAATTAGGTTTATGACCATATCAACTCAATATTAAAAAGTGCTTGAGTCTTTCAATCTAGTATATGTCTATACAACATATATGAATACCTGTATATATTTTAGCATCAGCTTCTTTATTTTAACTTCATAAATGAGAGTTGATATTATCAAACATGACAAAATATGATGAAATCACTAGTACAACCAAGGTCGTCTCTTTATTTCACTTTTTTCATTTTTACCCAATCTTTATTTCCATATCAGACCCCCTCAGTGACTCCAATTTTCACAGAAAAATTCATGTGAATATATGTATATTATAAATATATAATGACCAAAGATCAAATGTGTTGTAGGATTACTCAAGGACATATGTGAAGAAAGAAAAATGTCATTAAAACGACAGAATAAAAGACATGACTATCAGAAAAAAACTCTGAAAGTTCACTCTGAACATAGATCACCTAGTATAAATGAAGGAATTGATGAATTAAAAAAGCTGAATAGTAGATTTCAAAGGGTGAAATCTACAATCAATGCCCATGAAAGTAGCTGTCAAGAAATCTAAAGGCACATCAGGTTTGTTGAATCTGCTGCAAAAATGTTGAAAATCAGTGATGTCACCTTGCAGACTAACGCATGCCTGATCTAAGCCATAGTATTTTCAACTGTAACATATACATGCAAAAGCTGGCTAATGAATGAGGGAGACCAAAGAAGAATTAATGTCTTTGAATCATAGTGTTGCTGAAGAATATTGAATGCACCATGGACTGCCAAAAGAATGAACAAATCTGTCTTGGAGGAAGTATAGTCAGAATGTTTGCCTCTTAAGATCTGAGAGAAAATGTCTTACATTCTTTGAACTTGTTGCCAAGGAAGATCTGTCCCTGGAAAAAGACATAGAGTGCAGAGTCAGCAAGAAAGAGGAAGCCCCTCAAAGAGATGGATTGACAGTAGCTGCAACAATTTTCTCAGGCATAACAACAATCGTGAGCATGGCACAAGACCAGGCTTTTGTGCTGTAGTACTATGGTTTTGTTCTGTAGCAGTATGAGTTGGAACCAACTCAATGGCACCTGAAAATTGTTTATTATGCATGCTTTTAACTGAAAAAAAAAGTGCATTGAACTACAGATATTCTACTTTATCTTTTTTCACTCAGTACTTTTCAAATTGTGTCAAGGTTGCCAAATATAATTCCAGATTTCTAATTTTCATTGTTCTATACTTCATTTTACACATCCTTACAGACACGCATTCACCTACTAATGTGATTTCAATCCCTGCTCTGTTAATGGTTGTTTGAATTACAGTTACCTCTTTGCCAGCATAAATATGCTACAATAAACATATTTCAAGCAAAGCCCCTGTGCAGAGAATTCTCTGGGGCATGTTTCCTAAAAGAAGAAACAGAACACTAGATATTGTACAATCTGTATTTCACTAAAAATTTTTGATTTGCTCACTCAAATGGAAGCAATACTCTCCCATCAGCAGCACAATAACTTTATGAATTTCTCTATATCCAGGCAAAATTAGTATCATTGGCAACCTGATTTTGAATGACTTAAAAAAGGTAAGAAGGTATTTCATTTTTTAAATATATGTTTCTCTGATTAGTAGGGAGAATGCTTAGTTCTTTGGTGCTTTTAACCACTTATGTGACGATTACGATTACGTATTCAAATGTATTTGCTGTTTACATTTGTTTTACTCTTTTTCTGACTTATTTGGAGATATTCTTTGTATATTCAAAATGTCAATTCCTTGTTGGTTTTAGAATTGCAAATATCTTTCAGCCCATTAGTGATCTGCTAACTATCAATGTCAGGTCTACTAAAACCATTGCATCACAGTTAAATATGTTAATTTTCCCCAGTGGTTCATGATTTGATTTATGTCTTTATCAACCCCCAAATCACAAATGTATTTTTTTCTTCTAGTATATTTATGGATTTACCCTTCATATTTAGGACAAACTGAATGGGAACTTCATATGTAGGTAAAAGGGGGATCTGTCTTTAACACCAACATAGGAATTTTAGTACCACGAAGCAAAAAATACACTTATATACATGTTTGCACATTAAAACACACACAGGAACATAGGCATACACACACACCATGGATCTCCTTTTGACCATTTTCTAGGCATCATTTCTACACTGCTATCACTACTAAGGCTTTGTAAAATAACTTAATATTATGAGAGTAGATTGAGGTTCACATTATTCTCTTCAAAGTTGACTTATCCATTCATGGAATTTTTATTCTTTTACATAAAATTTAGTATAAGTTTCTCAAATCCTTTAAAAGCTCAATTTTAATTTCTTTTGGGAAATCATTAAATTTGTAGATTAATATCTTTATGATCTTATGTTATCTATGAACTTCTTATATGTCTTCATTTATTCATGTATTTTATATCCTTTCATATAGTTTTAATAAGTTCTCCATAAAGTTCTCTGCATTATTTTTAAATCAATTTTCAGCAACTTTATTTTCCATTATATTATCTAGGTGGTGATTCCTTGTACATAAATGTTTCACAGCCTTGAAATTTGATTTTGTATTCACTGTCTTAATAAAGTTACCATTTGGTTCTAACAGAAGGTTTGTGATTTCTATGTGTTTTCTATGTATATGATTTCATTTGCAAATAATGACTTTTATGTCTTCCTTTGTAATCATTAAAAAAAGTGTATAAACAAACAAACTGTTCTCTAGTTGATTCTTACTCATAGCAATCCTATAAAACAAAGTAGAACTGCCCGAATGGGTTTCTAAGGAGCACGTGGTGGGTTCAAACTGCCAAAGTTTGGTTAGTAGCTCTAGTGCTTAACCACTATGGCACCAAGGTTTTCATATGTTATGGGACTAATAAGGCCTATAAGCTGATATTGAACATTAATTAGTAATTCTGTTAACATCTTGTATCTTTTTGTTATCTTTAAGGGATCTCTAAATTTATCTGTTTTATAGATATCTATAGATAGATAGCAATATCTTATTTTATATGGAAAGATGCCAAGTGCCGTAGTAGACTTTTATTAGTTATTGAGAAGTTGGCACTGATTCAAGATGATCCCATATACTACATAACCAGATGTTGCCCAGCACTGAACCACCATCAGCATCATTGGCACATTCCAGTGCATTGTGGCACCTGCTGTGATTTTTGAGTGCCTTAGGGAAAGTGCTAGAAGAAGCACTAGATGGGATAGTATTCTATTTAGATTCATAGTTTTCACCAGCTAATTTTCTTAAGTAGATTGTCATGCCTTCCTCCTTAGTGTGTCTTAGTCTGAAAGCTCAGGTGATGCAAGACTACCTAGGTGATTCTGCTGGTATTTGAAATATTGGTGGCACAGCTTCTAGCATCATAGCAACATGGAAGCTACCTCAGTATGTGAAAACTACAGGCTGTGGAAATAGATAGACGTTCTTGTTGTTTGTTGACATTGAGTCAATTCTGAGCCCTTGCAACCTTTTGAAAGAGCAGCAGGTCTGTTTTGCGAGTTGCTTCTGAGTTGGTTCAAACTGACAAACTTATGACTAGTAAACAAGAATTTACTCACTTCCACTATCCAAGCACCCTTAAATGATCAAAAGGAATGCATACTTTTGCTTATAAGTTTATACATACATCATATATTTCTATAAAAGCTACAGATAGAATTGATAGGTAGGCAAACAGACAGGGACATTTTATGATTTCATTATATAAATAAGTGGGTTTTTTTTAGGATATATCTTATTTTATTCCTTTTGTATGTTACTTTTAGTATAAAATTGAACTATTTTAATAAACACATTATTTAGGATTTTTTAAAAATTTATATTCATGAATAAAACAGAACTATAACATTTTTAGGAGCCCTAGTGGCACAGTTTTTAAGCACTTGCTGACCAAAAGTTTGGTGCTTCAATCCATCATCTGATCCACAGGAGACGGAGCAACCTCATTTGGTAAAGATTTATAACCTTAGTAACCCATAGGATAGTTCTACTCTGTCCTATAGAGTTACTATGGGTCACAATTCTACTTGATACAAATAGATTTGATTTTGTTTGGATGATATTCTTACTTAAAAATCATCTTATTTTCCAATTGAAGTGATACAAGCCTCATGAGGAGTAAGGTGGTTCTTAGTCTCTTCTGAAACAACTTGAGCAGTGACCATCTTTATTTCTTCAGTCATTATATTTCAACACAGCAAATATTTGCGTACATGGTCTTTACTGGGGAAATAATGTTTTTAAATTGTTCATTTTAAAAATTATTTTTGACAGTTTTATATTTTCTTGCTCCCCTTGTCAGTATTACTATTTTGTATTTCACTATAAATTGATCCTTTAAAAAAAATCTGTATAAACATACTGGCATGGTGTGTTTATCCATAATTAATATATGAAGTAATTTCCCATTTTATTTTGAATTTTGCTCTTCTGCCTCACCTTCTTCTCCCTTTTGGTAGATTTGCCAGAGATATTTTCATGTTTTCTAAAATATTTCTAATATATGGTTTGGCTTTTGATAATCTTCAAAATTTTTGTCTTCCTAGTTGATTTTTGACTTTATTTTTAAAATTTCTTTTTTAATCTTTTTATTATGTTTTATTCGGTTTCTCTCCGTGCACTTTAGTTTGTGTGTGTGTCTAATTAAACACTTGACCATTTGTTTATTTTTCATGCTTACTACACAGAAAATTTATTCTGAGATCTGAATGATCCTTTAAGTGATAATTTAGCTGCATTGCACAGATTTTAACCATAAGTGCTACGGTTTCAACAATTTCCTTTAAAATTAGATAATTTTGTGGCTCTATTTATTGGCAAGATTTCAAATTAAATTCATACACATCTTTATTGGGAAATCACGCCTACCAATTAATAATGCTAGTGTATGCTAGTAGAAAACGTACTTTGAGAAATATTTAATTTTTTGGAATGTTTTGGTGTGTCAAATATTAAGTTTGGAAAGATAATAATAAAGTCTTAAATGATAAGATGATAAAAACTGTTTTTAATTTAATAAAACTAGAAATTCAAGTTCACAATTAAAAATCAATTACAAAAGGTCCTACTTTTCAGAAAGGAGTTATCATTTTCACAACTGAAGTATTTTACATTTATATTTTTATTGATGTAATTCCCCCACCCCCAGGAAAGTCATGCTGAATGCTTGAGTACTGGTAATTTTAGTTACATCAGGTGAATTTTTATTAATATTATATGGTACACAGTGAGATCCGGAAGTAGGACTGGTAGAATGGGAAGGGGAAAAAAAAAATCATTTTATCTCAGTAATTTTATTCTATTGAATGCAACTTTTGAAAACATGGGTAACATACAAAGCCACCTTACACTGTCTGCACAATGTAAGTTCAAGTCCCCTTCTTAGTGCTACATTCTCTGTATTGCATCCTAGTTTCCTTAAGAGGTACGTACTTTCCAACTTGTTATGCATCGATGGATGTCATTTGACACCCCATTGACTCTTCTGTTATTCCTGACAGTAAAAGAGGATCTTCCTCTTTTTTTGATTCCCTGGCCTATAGTAAGATGTGTTATGAGAGTGATCCTGATGGACCATTGGTCACATCTGTCTCCATTTCTACATTTATACTTAATAAATCTATTTACAATGGCAAGATCAATAAGTTAATATAGCAGCTGATGCCACCATTTGACCTAGCACTTTCAGGTTGCATGCTTTTCATGCTTCTAGTCAAAATGGTCCAATCTTTGCATATTTGCATTGTAGTCTGCACCTGTTCTTGGACAAGGAATTAATGCTCTTTCTTCAGACAATAGTTGGATCCTATGGATTGTGGAATGGGGACAAAAGTGTCATGGGTTTAGCATCCTACCATGTTACTGCCAACACATGTCCTTTCTTACAAAACAGAGAGTCTTCCTGCTATAACTTATCTTTCTAATAATCATTCCTGGTAAGCCCTTTCAAGTCACTAGCGTTGTACCTACAGTGTACAGTCCCTTATAGTTCATGTTTCTCATCATGCAATAGAAGAAAAAGAAATTGTTGAAGGCAATGAGCCTAGGAGGATAGTTGTGTAAGTATCACAGTCCACTACAACACTATCACTGAGGGAGAGACATGAGTCATTGTTCATGCCTTCCTAATAACACACAGGAAATCATAAGCATACTTACAAGACTAATCACATTGTACAGAAGCTTGAGAGGCGAAAAATGTAAGTAGTACTTTTACATACCATTACATAAATCCATGATACTGAGATCACTATGTAGCAGATCTGAAGGACATTTATATTCTTACTCCAATAACATTTTGTAAAGTGAAAATAATTAAACACCTGCCTTTAAGATATACATAATTTTTTACATAAACCACTTATCCTCATTGCTACTTGCATATGGAATCCATGAAGGAGTTTTTAAAAATGCTGTCGTCTAGTTCCCAATGTTAGAGTTGTCGATTACAGTGTCTACATTCTACCACATGTCACAACAGGCACCAGATAGAATAAGTTACTACATTTAAGAAATACAAAGTAACTTTTCAGGGTGAAAAAAATAGAATATTTCAATTACCCTAGGATTGTTATTGTGGTTGTGTGACTTTGAGCCATTTTTAACTCACAATGATCCTATAAGAGAGAGTAGAACTGCCCTATGAGTTTTTATAGCCTGTAATGTTTAAAGAGCAGATTGCCATTTTTTTTTTTCTTTTTCTAGCAGTGCTGCTGAGGATTCAAACCACAGACCTGTGGGTTAGCAGCCCAGTATAGCTTCTATCTTAGGATAGAGCACTATACACACACACATATGTATACATAAATAAATATGTATATATATATATACACACACACACACACACATTAATATGATTTAGGTGAAAGCTTACAGTGGAGGTTAATTTCTCATACAAAAATTTGTACATATATTGTTATGTGGCATTAGTTCCAGTCTTCACAGTGTGAAAGCACACTCCTCTTTCCACCCTGGGTTTCTGGAGTCTATTCAACCAGTTCCTGATCCTTCTTGCCTTCTCATCTTGCCTCCATAGAGGAGCCACCCATTTGTATCTGGTTAAGCTGGAAAGTACACTCCTCCTGAGTATGTTTTTGTTTTATAGCTCAGCTAATCTTTGCCTAAGAGTGGACTTCAGGAATGGTTTTAGTTCTGGGTTAGCAGAGCATCTGGGGGTCATAGTTTTGCAGAATCCTCCAGTCTCTTGTCAGACCATGAAGTCTTCTCTTTGTACATGAATTTAAGTTCTGCTTCCCACTTCAGTCCCACTCTTTCTGGGGCTTTCTGTTCTGTTCCCTGCCAGGGCAACCATTGGTGACAGCCAGACATCATCTAGTTCTGGTCTCAGGCTGGTGGAGGCCCTGGTTTATGCTCACCTTCTGTCTCTGCAACTGTTATCTTCCTTGTATCTTTGGTATTCTTCGTTCTCCTTTGCTCCAAGTGGATTGAGACCAACTGATGCATTTTCAATGGCCTCTTGCAAGTTTTTAAAACCCCAGTGGACACTCACCAAAGTAGAATGTAGAACAGTTTCTTAGTAAACTTTGTTATGCCAACTGACCTGGATGTCCTCCAAATCTATGGACCTCAGGTCCCAGTTCAAGCTTCGTCGTCCCTCAAAGTGTATTTAGGAAATGTCTTAGGTTTTGCTTTGGTACAGTTGTGTTGTCTTCACCTGTTCTTTGTGTTGTCCTTCACAGAAGATGATTCTTACCTATTACCTAGTTAGTGATAGTAAGAAAGGGAATTCACTAACTAGGTAGCAGGAAAGTATGGTATTTTTAACAATATAGAACAATATGTATATACATATATATATATATAACACAATCCTTACAGGAAGAGATTTATAATTTAACTAACATGTAAGGAATTTAAGTTATTTTTACAAGTATTAATAAAAACCCAAATGGCCAATATTACTGAACAGTGGAATGTTTAAGTAATATATCTGCATGCACACACACATATATATGCATATATATGTGTATCTACTATCTATCTGTATCTATCTGTGTTTCTAAAAAAACAAACCTGTTTTTGTTGAGTCAATTCTGACTCATAGTGAGCCTTTAGGATAGAGTAGAACGGTCCCATAGGGTTTCAAATGCTATAATCTTTACAGACTAAGATTGGCAAGTTTCTCTGATGGAGTGGCTGGTGGTTTCAAATTGCTATCCTTTTGTTTAGGAGATGAAAGCTTAACCACCAAACCACGAGGTCCCCATTACACGGTCTGACACTTAAGTATGTGAATTTGATTGTTCTAAGTGCTACATACATTATTGCTGAGTATCACTACAGTCATTTTAGAAGTACTCCCCTTGGGAAGCTATGCACTGATGCCAGCACCTAGTCCACCACTCACAGCAACTTTGGAACTCTTTCCAGAATGGCCACTTGCTCAGTGGCAAGTCTGTGAACTTGATTATATATTAGCCAGAAAACAAATAACTGTATTGGAACACCCTCCTTATTCACCGGATCTGGCCCTCAGTGACTTTTTTATTTACCTGAAGACAAAGGAAATATTGAAAGGAAGACATTTGGATGACATTCAGGACATCAAAGGATAATATGATGACAGCTCTGATGGCCATTCCAGACAAAAGCAGTTCCAAAATTGCTTTGAAGGTGGACTATACACTGGCACGGATGCATAGCTTCCCAAGGGGAATATTTCAAAGATGACTAGTGATATTCAGCAAAGAGGTTTGTAGTACTTTTTCTAGGATGAGTTTGTGAACTCTGTTGGCAGACTTTGTATACATATGTTTAGGCATAAAAAAATATTTTTGCACAAAAATATAAAAAAATGAAAAACCTATGAAAGGTACATCATAAACAGGGTTCATTAATAGTATAATTTATTATAAATAATGCTAAGAGAAAGTAGAAATAAATTACAAATTGTATGTAGATTCCAATCCTAATATTTAAAATGCAAACACGTTTATACACACAGCAAAATGAATACCTAAATTAGCTACATGTTGATTTCCAAATGATAAGATGACCATTTTTTTTCCTGTTTAGTTTTACTATTTTCTTTCTTTTTTTTTTTTAGTTATTACACTGTATTCAATTGGTTTACAGATATCTGCGACCATTTGAAAAGACATGCTATCCAGATGTTGGGAAGTTGCCCCATCCAACCACAGTCACGTCACCGTATGGCCAGGTACAGCTGGATGCTGCCTAGATACAGCCAGATCCTCATAGTCATGAATTTGAGCCTCGGCTCTGCCGAGTGGGCAGTAAATTGTTATGTAGAAGACAGCCTGAAAGGAAGTGTGTTCCAGTAGATAGAATTAAACACTATAATGACAGGAACATGAATTATGTTCATAATGTAGGAACTTACTTTCTGTTCAACTTTGAAAAAGTAATTTAACTTGTGTGTTTCAGTTCCCATTAAATTAATGGCAATAATCTTTCTTTGTTAACAAAGTGCTTTGAAATCACTGTGTGACAAGTAATATATTACCAGAAAGTATTCTTATTTCACCCTGCATTGTAACCTCTCAGGAAAAGGATCTATGCATCATTGTGAGTATTTCAATGTACAATGTTAGCCAAAAAAAAAAAAAAAAAAAATGAGGATATGATTGAGAATGATATGGAAAATACTGTAATGTTCTTCTGTAAGTCAGTGTTATGAACTCACCTTGAATGTTGGATTGACTAATAGTACGTTTGCATCAATGGAATGACTAATGTAAGGAAGTGTCAGAGACAGCACAATGGCACCCTATTTGCAAAGGAGGCAAGGAAAAATAGAGGGTAATAGAACTTAGTACACAAAACTAGGACTATATTTCAAAACAGGCAACAAAATTGCAGGAAGTATATACAAGTGGGGTGAAAAACAGCCCAACTTGAAGTTTGTTAGAAGAACTTTCAGTATAAAGAAATAGCCAAGTGCCGTCGAGTCAGAGATACCATTTTACCAAATGAGTTGCTAATTTCATTATTTGAGAGGTATGAGAGACAAACAGTATAAACTGTTTTAAAAAGGTTAAAAAAAAAAACAAAACAAGGGTGATTTGGATACATACATAATCTGAGTTGCTGGTGATTACAAGGTTCTCCCTTTGACGTGAATATCAACAGGAAGTCATTAATTGGTTTGGAGCCTCCCTGATAAAAAAAAAAATGCTACTGCTCCAGTAAAACCATGAAAATGATCAGGGACACATTTGAAATTTAATGACATATTGTTTCCTTGGGGACTTACATTTTATAAGAAATAAAATAAAATGTACAGAAATTTTACTTATCATATATAATAATATAGGACCAACAATACAACTCATCTGTAAAACATTTTTAAAACTTAAGCAACTGTATCACTATCTTTTCTAGATTTGTTAAGAAAGCTGTGCCCATGATTACGAATCTAAAAGACCCATCTTCAACAACATTACCTTCCTGTTGATTTGTGGGTAGCATGTAGTTTGGTACAGTGTGTTGGTGAATTGCAGTTGGTTTGGCTTCAAATTGAACTCGTCAGTTACCAACAATCAACTTTGTGAATTTTTACAAGTCTGTGTCACACAAACAAGGGTGCAGGGATAAGAAACCAAACTTAAAGTATGCTTGGAGAAGTGAATGAAATAGAAGTATGTGTGTGAGTATAATGGTTAGGGAAGTTTGAGACCTTTAAGATGAGTCTGTTAAATACTAGTTTTACCATCAAACGGGAGATTGATTAATATTCAGGAATTTAAGCAATTTTGTGTTAGATTATCCTAGGTGTCAACAAGACAATGATAGGGGCTTTATAGTGCTGCAGAAATTATTTCAGTTAAACCAGGGATTATTGGTTACCTTCATTCCCACATTGCTTGCACATTTTGCCTTTACAGACAGCAGTGCTATTTACAATGTCTACAACATGAATCAGTCGTCAAGTGCTTAAGTACTTAATCTACTTTGCTTATCTTATCATCTGAAATAATAAGATCTGGCAATTTCATTAAAGCGAATTATGTGAACCATTTTACTGTGATAGTCTTCAGTGATCTATTTTAAATAGGGTATGTTGAACTTTTGCATATCTTTCCAACATTTTGTTGTCTTTAACATTCTATGATTGAAAGTTTTGATCAAATAATCTTTGGAAAGGCTTTTGCTCTCAGAACCACAGACAAAGATGAACAAGTTTTTTTGGCTACAAAACACTGTATTAATTGACTGACAACATAACAAGCTATTCAAGATCTGTTTGTATTTGGTTAATGGTGGATAAAGATCCTTGGATGTTATAGGGTTGTTTTAAGAAATAGTCATAAATCATCTCCTTTTTGAGGTCCAACAATTCCTTCTGAGGAATCTTGCCTATATTACAGGATGAAAACTATAAAACACTGAATTGTTTTGAAATGGAAATATTCCTTAAAAGAGATAAGCAGATGTAGATCTTACTGACACAAACCACTGCTTGGTGACAGGATGACACTGGTTGTGTGTCACATAAGCCTCTTCTCTATCTCAGCAGAAATGTATGAGCGAGGGACTACACATGGTATAAATGGCTCCCTTGTGCTATGGCAAAATCAAAAGTATGTGAGTTGTAAGAAATAAAACCATTCCATTAGCAAATGTATACATTTTATCACTTCTTTGATCATAATACTCATAGACTACTGTTTTCTACTCCCAGTTTTCCTCCAAATCAAACCTATCTGAATGTAAGTTATAAACCATACTCAGTTCTCTTTTGTCCAACACCCCTGATTCCTTTACTACAGATCTCTTTTCAGTTGTGCAGTCTTTTCTCTGTTCAACAGAAGAAAAGCCCAAAAGCAAACCCACTGCCAACGAGTCAGTTCCAACTCATAGCAACCCTATAGAAACAGAAGAGGTACCAGTATAAATAAATTAAAACTATGGACAAAAGAACTCAAAACTAGTCCAACAGCTTTGTGTTAACATTATAAAAAAAAAAAAAAAAAAAAAAAGATCTGCTGAGATCACCAAGCGTATAAGCCATCTAGGTTGTAGAATAGATAATAATTCTATGCAATGGAGCTTCATTCCTAACAAAAAATGTCTGAATAAAATAATATCTTTCTAATATTCAAAATACTCTGGGAATCAGTTCTACCCTGGCCCCTAGGGTCACCATGAGTCGGATCTGACTCAATGGCACTTGGCTTGGCAATGTTCAAGATGTAATTAAGCCTGATTGAGTGGCTAAATCACAGTATTACCTTAGAAAGATGGCCCCTTATTTAACACATTTGCAGAAATTAATTTCTTCATTATTTTCAGGCATAGTAATAGAAGAAAAAGAATGGAAGGGATCCAAGCAAGAATCCAGGAAGATACTGATAGGTGAGTGACTTTTTGTGAGGCAAAGACAGATAGTTTAGAAGTCTCAGATTTTGTGAGGACAGAGAATTGCAAAAAGAAAATTGCCAGCACAATGGCTCTGCAAAGCAAATGAAAATGATTCAAGAGAATATGGGTTTATTTTATTGCATTCAGTCACTGTATTTATTATTAAAAATTATGTTTTATAGCTATGGCAATTTATAGTCCATAGACCTTTCTCTCAAGTTACTTAAAACCCAGCTGAATACACAAATATACATGGAGTTAAAACTAATGTAAAAATTAACAGCACTATAAGAGATCTGTACATGTCGTGACATAATTAATGACAATTGAGCAGTGCAGAGTGCACGAGCCACTACTGTGTCTTCAGATGGCAAAGGGCAGGGCAGGCTTCACGGAAATGACATTTCTTGTAGCTCATTTTAGAAAGTAAGCAACAGTAGCAGCTAAAAATAAAAGAAGAAACAGAAGAAATGTATTTTACATTAATATTCAAATGATTTTGAAATATTCAAGTTGAGCTACTGTGAGCATCAGTAATTATACCAAAAAGTGAGTAAATGTTATAATTATAACTGCAGTAAAAATTATCCAGCAGTTTCGGGAGGAGGCTCTGCACAGCATATTGATCAGCAGTTGCAGGTCTTTTTTCAGGGTGAAAGCAGTAAGAAGAGAGTTTAAATTTGTTAGTTTACATTGTGGATGTTCCAGCAGCTGAAACACAAGACCATACAAGTAGTTCACACCACAGGTACTAGCCCTTGCTGTTTATATGGAATGTAATAATCTTATATTAATGTATTTCCTGTATGATACCATAGAGAGAAAAACTACTCTCCATAGCCCTCTAAATTTCACAGTTCAAACCAGTCAGATAAGTCAGTTTGGGTTAAAATCAATCTGCTCTATTTATTAGCCGCAACACAATTCTAAAATCATGTTAATCATATTGCATATATTACAGCTAGGTTTGTAAATTTATATATATTAGAGTGATTGGGAGAAGAAAAAATCACATTTGTTAAGTTTTGCCCCAGTCCCAGCTCCACTCTGGTTTTAAACATACCTATGCTTGCCACGGAAACTCTGGTGGCCTAGTGGTTAAGTGCTACATCTGCTAGCCAACAGGTTGGCAGTTTGAATCTACCAGGTGCTCTTGGGAAACTGTGGAGCAGTTCTACTCTGTCCTATAGGGTCACCATGAATTGCAATTGACTTGATGACAGTGGACTTGGCGTGGGCTTGGATGGTAGCTACTGGTACCCAATCCAAAACCCAAATTCATTGTAGTCAAGTCCAATCTGACCCATTAACACTGTTCAGTAGAACTTTCTTGGCTGTAACCTTTATGGAAGCAGATTGTCATGGATTGAACTGTGTGTCTGCCCCCACCCCCCACCCCCTGCCACCAAAAATGTGTGTAGCTATTCCGGTAGGCCATGATTCCTGGTATTCTGTGATTTCCCTAAATGTTACAAACGCTGCCTCTATGAAGCTCATGAAGGAGAATGTGTGGCAGATGTGTTCCTGGGGCAGGGCTCAGTGTATAAAAATATGTTGGGCCTTGTGGCAATCTCTTGAGATATAAAGGAAAGTGAAGCCAGCAGAGAGTGGGGAAGCTGGTACCATCAAGAGAGCAGTGCCAGGAGCATAGTGTGTATTGCATAAAGGACCAGAAGTCACTGTGCCTCAGAAGATCCCTGTCTAGGGGAGTTTGGGTGACAAGGACCTCCTTCCAGGGCCAACAGAGAAAGTCTTTCCCTGGAGC
Source organism: Heterohyrax brucei (assembly GCA_028571685.1). Classification (NCBI taxonomy): domain Eukaryota; kingdom Metazoa; phylum Chordata; class Mammalia; order Hyracoidea; family Procaviidae; genus Heterohyrax; species Heterohyrax brucei. Next base: position 49,420,485 of record CM053152.1, read on the forward strand.
TGATGGACTGAATTTGAAGTTGTAGCCTGCTGGCCAGTGACAAAATATATTTCTCTTTGTAAAGCCATCCACTTGTTGCATTTCTGTTAATGCAGCACTAGCTGACGAAGATCATCAGGCTTTTCTTCTCTGGCACTGCTGAGTGGGTTTGAACCAACATCCATTGTTGTTAGTTGTGGTCAAGTCAGTTATGATTCATGCCAGCTGCATGTGTGCCAAGCAGAACTGCTCCACAAGGTTTTCAAAGCCATATATCTTGGAAGCAGAACACCAAGCCTGTCCTCTGAGGTACCTCTGCGTGGTTTGCTTCCAATTTTTCATCTATTAGTATAATGCCTGACTGCTTATGCCATTCATAGCCCTTGTCTGTTATCCTTGCCCTATTCTTGATTTTTTTAAAAAAATGACTTTCATATAGTAAGGTCACACAAATTTTCAGAACAAGTTAAGTCAAACTCAGTCCTGTGTCCTAGGCCCTTTCATATTAGATTCTTCAAATACTTAGTGGTTTTCTTGGAGAATCACTCAAATACCTTTAAAGGTCAGCCCCTAGTTTGCATGCTCCCAAATCTTCCCATTCTATGCAGTCAATTCACATAACCTCCTCGCACACTGTGCTCCAAGGACTGCTTCCCCGAAAACCACACTCCTCATCAACCTACTTTCTTCTGACAAGCTACCAGGCATCTACTGGATAGCTACAACTTCACTTCCTAAAGTTTTTTCTTTTCCATTGATTTATTGAATTCCATCTTGTTTAACCAATTCAAATTTTTATGTTCTTTAGAAAAAGCTGTTTTTTAAATATATTTGCAATCCCTCTACTCCCAACAATACTGCCATGTGTATGAAGTTGAATGCATATATATTGTGCTACTAAGTGAAAGAATGAGTATTTGAATTACTGAGTCTCAAGACAGCAGAGGACAGAGAGATTCTTGGAAATTTAAATGTCTGATAATAAACAATGATGGATTGAGAAAAATTTGCTTTTTATATTTTACAATTGTTAGGCTGATTTAATACCGTATGACTGTAAAATTTACTTATTTCCACTGCAATTTTAATGGAGCTTATAATCTAGTAGAACTGGAGAGAAAATAAACAAGTAAACATTCAAATAAACAAGATGATTTAAGATTATTTTTTGCTGTATATATCATATGCATTATATATTACCACTTTATTGATGATTCTAAATTTCACAGTAGGATATAAGTATGAATCTTTTCCTCAACCACTAGTTTCAACACTGCTTTGCTAAATCTCCCTTTCTCGTCTTTTAATGACGTCTTGGACAGAAGCCATAATTTTCAAGTTGATCTAGCTATAAAAACCCAGGACAGTTTAAAACTTTAATCCTAAACTAAATTTACATCTTGCTGTAATATGTATGGCTTTGCTAGACCTCCAATTTATTCCTACTGCTGAGGTCTCTTCACAAAGAGGTAAGTCCACTTAGATGGGCTATGACTCCACCCTAGTACATTTTCTAGTCTACTCACCTCAGTGAAAACATCTTAGTTTCTTGACTGCAGCCTTTTAAAAAGCTAGCAAATGTTCATCTAAAATACAATAATTGGTTTCCATTCACCGGAGCAGAGAAAACAGAGGGAGAAAACTTGGGAACTGCAGGAAACAATTGTGTGTCGGTTGCTTCCACTAACAACTGCCTCCTCTGCTGTGGGACAGGTATTGGATGGAGCCTAGCTATCGTTATTGATTTTTTTTTTACACCAAAGAGTCTATAGAAGAAACTGATCAAAAAGGAGACAAATGCAGAAAAACATTTGAAATTCTTAACAGAATCCAGACTTTGTGGAGTTGTTGAGGCTGATGAACTCTCAAAAATTATTACCCTGAGATAATCTTTAAACTTTAAAACTTAGAACAAAAACCTCTTCCTTAAAGTCTTTTTTTGATACAAAAATTGTTCATCTTAATTAGTAAAGTGTGTCTGCCTTGAACCTTGTACTTTTTTAAAGAACTGTCTATGTGAAATCAAATTAACAATGAGAACTCAAAGGTTGGAAGGGGCACTTACGTGGCCGTGAGTTTAAGACAACAGTGGTGGAATCACGTGGGAAAGCAAAGTGAGAGTGCTGGCGCAACCCAAGGAATGTAATCGGTGTTACTGAATTTCACAAGCAGAAATTGTTGAAATGCTGTGTATATTTTCATATATATACACACACACGCATATGTGTGTGTGTGCATGTGCACGTTTGTGTGTGTGTGTGTGTGTGGTTTCTCACTCTTGCGTAGTGAAGAAGCTTGCTCCCTCTCTGGGTTCCACCATTCCTTTCAGTGTTCTCAGACACGTGCAGAGGCAGCTCCTAATTCTCACTGCCTAAGCACAGTGCTAAAAATACAAACAGAATAGGCCTCCGTGTTGTTGTAAGGGTTCCTAAGAGACTCACTGGCTTCTGTGTAGGAGAAAAGTAAACATTTCGCAGTGTGAACATGGAACTCTCTTGAAGATCAACCATCCCAGTGACTTTCTTATCCAAATTAGCCTTCCAGCCACGGCATCGCCTTTCTTTCCCTCATCTTCAATCTCACCCAGTCTTTGCATTTACAGAAAACAAGATATTGTCCCGGTAGCATGCATTCAAATCTTGCTACCTGAGCCCCACAGTCTCTTTGAGGTGCGCTGACTTGGGTTTACTTCTCAACCGTCTTTCCTTCAGTTTGGGTTCTAGCCCCCAATCCTTAAAAAAAAAGAAACATCCAAGTTTTTGCATCTGTTCTCTTTCTCTGTTTTCTCTAATTCATCCCACATGGGTTTAGCAAAATTTAAAGTTCTTTTCAGTGACCCTATTTATACAGCTACCAGTGTGGTTACATTAATTTAGAACAAGTATAACTATAATGGAAACAAGGGATAGAAAATGCTTCAGGACCATAATTTCATGAAGATATCTATAGATGGAATCTCAGTCCCACTCCCTCTCTGATCTTGACAGACCAATGTTTCTGGGTTTCCTTCTTCCTTAACCCTGCAGAGACACTGCTTTTCAGATGGACAGCATGAATGAGTATAAGAATTTAGTTGGTTTTGTGGAGAAACTATTTCTTGAAGATTTATAGCTTTGACAATTATAACTTCCTACCAGCCTGTCCAATACTAGATACAAGTTATTCATAAAATGAAGAGTCATCATGATGAGGACAAACGTGTTTGAACTCAGTCCTAGCTGGATTGCCCAGTTTTCTGTCCACCCAACTGCTTCAGTACCTGCCTCAGGTAGACTGGTGTCCTATTTGTTTGTAGTCAGACTTGTGGTTGGTTGAGCAAATACACTGTTCCCAGCACACAAAGAAAACCAAGGGCAACTTCACTGTAGTGGTGATAGCTGAAGCTAAAATGCAGTTTGCGGGGCTCAGCTGAAACTTCTTCAGCTAGGGAAGGAATAACCACTTTTGCTGTTTGTTAGAAGTAAAAACCAAGCAATGCAGCAGCTTTGTTTCTATTACACTTCCTATTTTCTCTCCGGATCTTTTTTTTTTTTTTCACAATGCAATGTCTGTAAAAAGCAATGCTATGTCTACCAACAGAGGGAGTAAAACAATATGCTAGTTACATGTATGTTAGTTGCACGCCAGAATTATCCAAGGTGGACAAACTGCTACCCCTCAGCACAGGCAATTAAAATAAAGGCAAGCATGACTTTGCCCAACTTTCAAGATATTAGCTATCTTGTATAGTATTGTTGCATTTTGGGAGGCTATTAATTAACTAAAATAATGAAGAACTGAAGACAAAGATGACACAGAAAAACAACGAAAGGACACAGTTAAATTAAAAGGTTTATTTTCAGTATTCATATGACAATAAAGTATCTGAATGAATAACACATACCAAGGTAACATTTGTACAGGAAGTTTAAATATCCAAAAAAAATAGAACATGTCATTTTGTTTAACAAATACCTACGTTATTCTACGAATGTTCCAGTTTTACTTAGAGGAGCCAAGCCAAGTGCCGTCGAGTCAGATCCAACTCACGGCGACCCTTGGAGAGGATTTACAAATATTAACTCATTTAATCTTCATATCAACTATATGGATTAAGCACTTATTATTATCATCCAGATTTTAGAAACTAGCACAATGAGACAATGAATAGTTAATATCTTGCTTGTGTTCAGACTCGGAGTTATGACAACAGGTTATAGGAGATCAGTCCCTTAGCTACAGTCTAAAACTTTTTCCTAGCAGAATATGGTGAATGGATTGGCTCTGAAACCAGACAGAAATGAGTTTTCATTTTGGCTTTACCCCTTGCCAGCTACGTGAACTTGGTCAAAACTCAGCATGCTTCATTATCTATATTCTGTCTCATTTGAAAGATTGAGCTAATGACACACACAGGCAATGTAGATAAAGCTTTTAGAATCGTGTTTGGTACAGGGCAGCACTCAAAAGAGCTGTTTATTAATATTGTATTAGATGTAGAGATAAAGAATAATGAAAGTGTTGGTCTCCTATCTCCTGCCTGATAAGCATTCTTTTTAAACTGCAAATCTAATCAGGTCTGTCCAAGTTTAAATTTTTAAAAGTGTACTTAAATCCAAAAGTGATAATGAGAACTTTCATAGCTCTGCTTGCTCTGGCGCCTCCCCACATTTCCAGTCCCATGTTATACCGCACTGTTTGCATACTTTCTGCTCACAAGTGGAAGAGGGGGACAAAAAAGATATACACACATATATGTATCTATCTATATATACACAGACAAAGAGAGAAAGAGAAAAAGAAAGGATAGCTATAGCACTTAAAATTGTGTATTTACTCAGTAGCTACTCAAACTTCAGGTGCTAAGCACGCACAGATAAGGTAGAGCCAGACGTCCCTTTCCACACATGTAAGTATTAACAGTAATTGATGTTATATCTAATTATGCACTGCCTCTCCTCCTTTCTTCCCATTCTTGCTTTCTCCAACTTATCCTCTTCCAGTTAGTTCTCTACTAGTTTATAGTTGACTTTTACCCCATTGAAACTATCCTCTCTCAGATCATAGATAGCATCCATGAGAGATTTTGATAATTGCCTTTCTAACACTTACTCCCCTCTTTATTTTTACTTAGCTTGTTGCCATCAAGGAAACCCTGGTGGCACAGTGGGTAAGTGCTTTGTCTGCTAACCAAAAAGTCAGCAGTTCAAATCCACCAGGCATTCCTCAGAAATTGTATAAGGCAGTCCTACTGCGATCTATAAGGTCACTTTGGGTTAGAATTGACTCTATGTCAGTAGCCTTCTGTGTTGCCACTGAGTCAATACCTACTCATAATGACTCTATGGAACAGAGTGGAACTGCCCCCATAACATTTCCAAGGAGAGGCTGATACCTGATTAGCAGCCTGAACTCTTAACCTCTGTGCTATCAGTACACTTGACTGTTACTTAAGTGGGAAAAGTATTTCTTAGGGAAATGTCTCTAGCTTGACTTTTTTTTTTTAAATGGCATTTCCTGTGTTTCCTTGAAACCTCTTGTTGTTGTTAGCTGTTGTGGAGTCAGCTGTGACTCATGGTAACCTCATGTGTTCAGAATGGAAATACACTACAGGATTTTCAAAAGCTGTGGCCTTTTAGAAGCAGATCACCAGTCTTGTTTTTTGAGTTCAAAACCTCTGAATGAGTTCAAAAGCGAAACTTTTGGCTGCTAGTAGGGTGTTTAATATTTTATGCTTAAAGATTTATGTTGCTTGTAGTCTAATGGATTGCTTTCATGTGGGCTTTCTTGCACTGGTCTTGTAACTCCCAGGCAGGTGATTGAGTGGAACCATGCAGATGGGTAATTGTAGCCCACCAAGTGGACGGGATAGTTTTGACATCCTTTGGGGCTTGAAACCAACAATTCCAGAGAGAGAAAAGAGAGAAGAGCATACCCTATCAAGAACAGACAGGAAGTAGCTGACTGACCCCTTGGAATTAGAACCCCTATGTTGAGAAGCTCCTGGAAGCAGGAGACTGCGCGAGTGAATTGAAACACTGAAGACATTTAGAAGTGGTACCAGGAGACACCTGGACGCAGGAAAGAGAGAGCTTCCCCTCTGGGCAGAGTCCTAAGGCTAAGGGCAGATGTGCCTCCTAGCACAGCTGAGAAGAGGCTGTCCTTGAGCATTCTGAACTTGAATTGTAACTTGTTACTTCCGTATTAAACCTCCTTGTGGGTGTGTGTTGTTTTTAATGTCTTTTCTTCCCCATCTGGAAAGTGGAACTGAAGATGAAGTTGGAGAAGCTCTCTTGCAATGGTAATGTGACCATAAGGATAAGATATCTACATGCTGAAAGAAAGATAGAAGAAGCTTGAAAAAAGCCTATCAATTTTGCAAGCTGCTTCATTTGGTGCTGTTGATTACTTTTTCCATTTCTAAACCTTGTCTGCCTCTTATTTTTGTGTTACAACTGCTTTCTGCTTCTTCCTTTCCATCTTCCTGACACGTTTTCTTCTTAGTGTCTTTTCTAGCTTCCTGTTCTAACCATTCCTTGTACATTGGTGTCTCTCATTTTCCCTAGTGTGACTTTTTCCTTTCTGTCTTGGCACATTCAATCTGAAATTTCCAACTCCAGTATTTCCAACTACATGCCAAGTGCTCCAAAACTGTAGTGTCTCTAGCTTTCTTTCTCTCTTTCTTTTCGTTTTCTTTCTTTCTTTTTTTTTAATTCTGGGCTTAAATTACAAATGACTTATTGAACTTCTCTACTTAGATATCCCACAGTGCTTTTAATCTCAGAACTTGTAAAACTGATATCAAAATCTCTATTTCTTGCCAGTATAGGGGAATTGGTTATCTTCCACTGTACCATCATTGTACTATATGAAAAATCTTACAGGATTTACCAGGTTTATAATTAATGTGTTTATGGACACACACAGCAACAACAACAAATCCATCTCAGAATGACTTACACTAAAGAAAATGTATTATCTTTCATAATAAATTACTTTAAGTGTGGGGAATTTCAGGGTTAATTAATTTGGTAGGTCAGTAATGCCACTGATACCACTGGTTGTTTCAACCTCTTCATTCTACTGTCTTTTGTCATCGATGATCAACATAAATTTAGCTATCACATCAAATATGAGCAAGTCCAGAAGAATGAGACATCATCTTTTTCTATGTCTTTTTAAGAAGAAAGAACTTTTGACAGAAACCACCTAGCTGACTTACCTTCATTTTCCAGAATTTTCCTCTTTTTCTAAGGGTATCCCTGGAATCACAGGTTCAGCATGAATGACTCATTGAAGCAGATGACTGAATGGAGAATACAAATATAATTGGGTTTTGAGGTTAGGCATTATTGAGATCTGCTACTCCGTTTTATGTTCCTATGATGTGTTCATATTTTATCCCCTAACAACAACATTCAGTGTTGAGTGTCTTACAGGTACTTTTTTTTTCCTGTACCACATCTTGTAGAGTTTGTACATACGGCAGATAGTCAATAAATACTTAATAAGTGTTGGTCTGGAGATCTGAATATTGTTGGGGCTAGATACCATCAAGTCAGTTCTGACTCCTAGCTACCCTATGTAAAAACAGAAAGAAACACTGCCTGGCCCTGTGCCATCTTCGTACTCATTGTTATGTTTGAGGCCACTGTTGCAGTCACTGTCAATCTATCTTGTCGAGGGTCTTCCTCTTTTTTATGGTCCCTCTAGCAGTATACCCTTCTTAGGAAGTAGTCCTTCCTAATAACATATCCAAAGTACATGAAACAGGTATGACCACCCTCACTTCCAAGGAACTCTCTTTTTAAGACAGAATTGTTTTTTCCTCTGCTAGTCTACAATTTATTCAACACAGTAGTTCAAAGACATCAGTTCTTCTTCAGTCTTCCTTATCCATTGTCCAGATTTCACATACATGTGAAAACCAGAACAAACAAACAAACAAATAAATCCAGTCCATTGAGTTGATTCCTACTCATAGCAACCCTACAGGACTGAGTAGAACTGCCCCATAGAGTTTCCAAGGACCACTTGGTGGATTTTAATTGCAAGCCTTCTGGTTAGCAGCTGTGCCACTTACCCATGGTGCTCACCAGGGTTTCCTACATGTATATTAGGACATTGAAAACACCATGCTTTGGGTCAGATGCTCACTAGTCCTCAAAATGCCTTCTTTACATTTCAAGACTTAAGAAGTCTTTTGCAGCAAATTTGCCCAACGAAATCTATTGTTAGATTTCTTGACTGCTGCTTCCATGGGTGTTGATTTTGGATCCAAGTAAAATGAAATCCTTGACAACATCAATCTTTTTTCCATTTATCATGATGTCACTTATCAGTCCAGTTGTGAAGATTTTTGTTTTCTGTATGTTGAGGTATAATCCACACCGAAAGCTGTAGTCTTTGATCTTCATCAGTGTTTTAAGTTACAAAACATACAGTCCTGTTACTTAAAATGGAGCATCAACAACCTCAGTTTCCAAATACTAACAATGATTTAGAACTCTAAAATTAAAACACTCTGATTAGTAAGAATCATAGAAGATGATCTTAATAAGGACTTTTATTGGTGAAGTGTCAGAATAATATAAAATTTATAACGGAATAAAGAAATTCTGACTAGTCATTTTTGTAGTTCCTATAATGAATTCCTGGATAACAATCAATATGTATTTAACTAGTACTTATTGGTTTTGACTATTTTATGTATAATACAACTTTTCCTCATCAAATGGCAGTTTTCTTCCTTGCACTTATTATCATGTTGAAATTGCAGGGCCAATGCAAAGGTGAAAAAGTAGGGGTAACACTATCAGTGAGTGGCATCTCTTTATAAAAGACTGCTAAGTAAAAAGCATTGTGCTGAGAGCCGTGGAAGTTCAAGTGGGGTGAGGAACTTGAAGCTTTCTTTGCACTACAAGACCTTTGCCTTTGATTATTTCTTTTCTTTTTAATACACACACAGACACATGTATATGTATATATAAACCTCAACTTGTTATCTTTAAAATAGTGTAATAACATTAACTAAAAGAGAGTTATTATATATATGACTTCTATCATTTAAAAAAGCACACAATAACTGTTAATAACTTATCATTGTTGGTATGATAAGGCACAGAATAAAAAATGCCAAGGATACTATTTTTTAAGATAACACATAGACATACAAAGAGAAGAAAATATTACCTATAAATAATGAGAATATTTTTGAGAGCTGTTAAAGGATTGAGAAATTATGAGATATGGAATAATCAATAGGGCTTCATGAAGATGGACACGTAACAGTTTGATCATCAAAAATGGGTAGGGTTCAAATAAGGAGATTTTAGGTTGGAGTTTTTGGATAGGTTAAAATATAAGAATAATGCCACTAGAAAAAAATGTGGTCAGTTCACACCTTCCCTACAGACTTCAGTGCACTGCAATAGCTCCCATTTAAAAATCTCAACCTGCCCTCAAGTCATCCTCTAGCTACTGTTCTGTATTTTTTCTTGTCTTCAAGCATCAGGCAAAAGTCAATTTAACGGCTTACTTCTGTTTTTCATTGTCCTTTTCACTAGTGAATACACTGATATGTTTTGCTCTTCCTTTAACAAGCCTTCACAATGTTACTCTTGTCTCCCCGACTCTGTTACTGAAACTTAGTATCATTTTGTACACTTTAGCTCTCCGCCTCCTTCCAACACTAGTTTTCAAGGCTTTTCTAAGACTGCACCCATTCTCTGTTATATTTCCTACCTCCAGAACAACCTTTTAAATACCCGTTGACTGTCCCTCAGTGCGTCACCTGGAATATTGGCAATCCTCAAGGATCAGTGTCATGGTCTGGCAGCCTTTATTACAGGCTTCCAGGAAATACTTACATTTCCTTTCCAGTTATGTGCCCCTAAACAGATGTGTAGCCCCATTCCCACAAAGCTCATTGGTATTTCAAACCAAAATAAAGGCACAAAAGTGAACTTTTGAGTTGGCTTCAGAACTGTATCTGTCCAATATTCTAATCTCAGAATATTTAACTTTGATTGCTAAGATGCTTAAGTGAGAACCCTGCAAAATAACACTGGAATATATGTACATTTTTTTTTTCATCGCTCCTCAGATACAATATATAAGTCAATATATAATCAGTACTACACGTTCTTGCATCAAAATACATCTGACTTTAGCTTACCCTTCTCCATATCTTCTTTTAGATCAATAGGGAATAGACTGGCATTTTAGTTAAATAAATTCCAGAAAAAACAATTCCCTGCCACCAAGTCAAGTTTGACTCATAACTGCTCTATAAAACACAGTGGAACTCCCTCATAGGGTTTCCAAGAATTTGCTGGTGGGTTGGTACTGCTGACCCTTTCGGCAGGCCACTGTATTATTCAGGCTTCAAACTAAACCTTTTGTTGTCAAGTCAGTTCTGAGACTCATGACAACCCTATAGCATAAATATTGAATAGTAAAATATTTTAGTCTACTTAAATACTTCCATCCATTTTATTGATAGAAATGCCCTTATTAACTCTTATTTAAACTCCTACAACACACTTCTATACATTTGCCAACCAACACAGTCTCCCTCCTCTCTGTAACCAACTTTTATCACCTGTGTATAGGATTCTTAATGCAGATTTCTTTTTAATCTGCTTGTACTTTCTTTCACCAAAGACAAGATTAAAAGCCCTTTGTGTGTCTTCATTAAAGCAAACTCTTTCTCTCTACCATTCCTGACTCCTCTTGAGTACTACAAGCTTTTGTCTGCCCCAAGCCTCCTATACCTGTTATTTTCACTATTCTTATTTGACTAAATTCTCCTTATTCTAAAATTTATTTTTGTCAGATGAACTTTGTTTTTGATCCTCCCACCCCTCTAATCCCTCTACCGCTGTCAGGAATCCAAATGGTCTTATCTTGCCCTATTTTTTTTTCCTTAGTCTTTGTTATTAATACTTACAATGTCCATCATTTTAATCTCTGAGCATTTATTTGTTTCTTCTCTGGACCCAATGTATCAGGAAAATAGATTCATATACATTCGTATCAGACTCAACGGCACTTGGCTTTGGCTGGCTGTATATTCACTGCTATGGTAGTAGTATATAGCTGTAACAATATTTCATTGAGTAAATGAATGAACATAGAAGAGTCAGTGTTTTTATGATACATTAAAAAGTAGCTTCCTCATGTCTGGGGTCTTAAAAGTCTGCACCTGACCATCTAAGATATTCCACTGGGGCAAGATTTTCCAGTGGAGCAAGGGAGAGTGAAGAAAACTGAGATACAAGTCGTTTGGCATAATGAACCACAACTACCACGCCTTCCTTCAGACTGAGTTCAGTACAACTAGCTGGTGTCCTGGTACCACCGATGACTGCTCTGACAGGGATCACAACACGGGGTTCTCGATAGAACTGGAGAAAAATGAAGAGCAAAATTCTAACTTACAAAAGAAGACCAGACTTGCTGGTCTGACAGAGACTGGTGAAACTCCAAAGACATGGCCCCTGGACACCCCTTTAGTTGAATAATTGAGTCACTTCTGAGGTTCAACCTTCGGACAAAGATTAGACTGACCCGTAAAACAAAGTGCGATGGAAGGAGCACACCAGTCTAGAAGCAATAATAGGTAATAGGTAATCCAAATTTGAGAATGTGGAGTGCTGACTTGTCTGGGGTTGTTAAGCAGTATCATAGAACAATATATATAGTGTTGAATGAGAATCTATTTTGTCCTGTAAGCCTTCATTTAATATAAAATAAATAAACAGCTTCTTCATTCCACACGTTCAAATAATTGTGCCTTATAGAACATCATGAATGTGCAAGTGATTCCAGGTGTATTTGATGATGAGGAAGTACAAAACAAAAATAGTTTATCTGTATTTTCCTCAAATAAAAGATATTGGGGAACAGAGAGGGTAGTGTAATAAAGATCACAGTGCATCAGAAAAAATCAATGTCTGTAGCTAAGTATTTGAAGCACTACAGTGTAGCCATGAACCATATTCTAAAATATAATACTCCAAGGTAGAGAAACTTATATTTGTGACAAATTGCTTAAGAAAGTGCCTCCAATGTAAAGTGATAATTTTGCTAAGCACTAATGATTTCAATAGTAAAATGTGTAATTGAAATAACTTTGTTGTTGTTGTTGTTAGCTGCCACCCAGTTGGTTCCCTCTCATAGAAACCCTAAGAACAACAAAACAAAACAGTACCTGGTCCTTGCAACTCCTTATAATCTTTATTACACTTAGGCCCATTGCTGTAGCCACTGTGGCAACCCATTTCATTGAAGGTCTTTCGCTTTTTCACTGACCTCCTGCTTTATTAACAACTATTAGTATGTGCAAAACATGTTAGAGTTTGCATAGGATTTTTCACTTCTGGTATCTCATATGCAGGTTAAATATTTTCATATTAAATTTCTATGTGTGGGGCTGGAGTCAAGCTGACAGACTAAATGCATGTCTCCCTAAATCGCTCTGGAAACCAAGACCTGAAGCGATAATTAAACAGAGCCTTCTGGACACCTAGTGAGCCCTGGGATGAGGCATAGGGATGTTAATTTGGATTTCATACCACTGAATGCAAAACTTCCTCTCTTTCACTCACTCACTCTCGGTGAGCAAAGGCTTGCACAGACCAAAGGAAGCTCACCATTTTGATTTTTTTTTACCTCTGTCCGGGCCAGCAGGCAGAGCTGGGACTTGACTAGCTGCTGGTCTCAGATGCACTGCTGGTGGGACTGACAAGTGTAATTGCCATGTTCTGAGAGCCTGGCTTTGGTCTCTATATACCTCGGCTCTTCTGGCCTGTGTTCCTGCCTCAGCCATATGGTAGCCGTACAGATGTGCTTGTGCAGGACACCTTCTTGGTACACTGGGAAACGGAGAAGCCCAGGCAGAGGCCCAGCCTGACTTCATTCCTAGGCTGGGAAGTGGTGCCTGCTGGGGTGGGGGAGAGTGGTTTTCCAGCGGGGAGGCAGTGTTTTGCACAGGGTCACCTGGGGCTAGGGCCCAGCAGTGGAGGCTCTGGACTCTGGGCATTGTGGCACTCTTGGCCTCTCTTTCCACCAGGAACCTGGTACCAGCCTGCTGGCGAGCTTGTGCGGGACACCATATTGTTTTGCTGGGAGGTGGACACATCCATAGGGAAGCATCAGCTGGACCTAATTCCCGGGCTTGGAGGCAGTGCCTACCCAGAAAAGACTGCTTTTCCAGGAGAAAAGCAGAATTTTACACAGCATCGCCTACAGCTGGGGGCCGACAGCAGAGGCCAGCAGGCCAGTAACCTTTTCATATTTTAAGCTCATTTATAATATCTGGGGTTCAATATAGAGGTGCTTACTTTCCCAGCTGTAAAGAAGGATGTATACATGAAAACCTGACTGACTTTAGAAGTTGTCAGATACTTTTTATTTCTCATTTTAAGACGGCCTACAGAAACAACTGTGGTCCATCTTCACAGCATCTCTCCCAGCCTCTATTGACCCACATGAAGCCCCAAAAGCAACAAATGTTGGAGAGGACGGTAACCTGGAAGTCACCCATGGCATCAGAAGGCCCCCAAAAGAAACCACCTCAGAACTTCCCAGATGAAGAAACTTTTCTGAAATTATCAGAAGGTAAATGCAAAAGAATTATATACAGGGCCCTCCTAGACCTTATACAAAATGTAGCAGAGAAAAATGAAAAATTAAGCAAGATGTTCAATCTGGTGAAACATCGGTACTCAGAAAGCCAACAGAACAAGAACAAAATCAAAGACATAGAAACTTCAGTTCAAAGCCAAGAAAGCAGAATGGTACAAATGGAAAAGAGAATTTCTCATTTGGAAGACAGAGCTACTGCTATGAGGAGAAATCAGAAACAAGAAACAAGAAAAATGAAGAAGCATGTGAGACTCTATTAAGAAGAACAATCATGATTAATTTGAGTTCCTGAACAGGGAGAGACACCTGAGAACACAGAGAGTGTTGTGGCTGAGCTGACAGAAATCTTCCCAGAAATTATGAAAGAAGAGAATACAGATATCCAAGATATGCATCGAACACTGCTCAATATAGATCTCAATAAGAAGACTCCAAGACATATTCTAATCAAGCTTAACAAAATGAAACATAAGCAGAAACTCTTAAAGGCACCAAGACTCAGAGCAAAGCTAACATTCAGAGGGAAACCCTGCAGGATTTCATCAGATTTCTCAGTAGAAACAATGCTGGCACAGAGACAGTGGCATGGCACATTCAAAGCCTTGAAGGAGAAGAACTTCCAGACAAGAATTATATATTCTGCAAAACTACCTTTCAAATGTGAAAATGAAATTAAGACATTTGCAGATAAACAGAAACTCGAAGACTTTGTAAAAACCAAACCAAAGCTACAAGAAATATTGAAAGAATTTCTAGACTTGGAAGAACAAAACTGCTAACTTTGTATTTTAGAAGGACACATTATCCAGAATCCTACTCAGTTAGGGAAGGCTCCAAACACATTCAGAGCTATTATAGTGAAAGAAACGATCTAGTGATCATATCATGTAAACTATGATGTCATCATATTAAAAAGAGGGATGTACTACAGTTGTTATAGTCCTTCCAGATGGAGAGGAAGTTGACAAGATTGGTAGCAATCAAAATTTGGGTTTATGTATAGTTTACTAAGCAGGATCATAGGGGCAGATGTAAATCACAATAAAAAAACAACATACTGTATCAAGAAATGAAATACAGGAGTCTCTACAACCACAAAACTAACCCTGAATAAAGTGAAAAATCAACTCACAAAGAAGAAAGTTGCAGAACAGATTAATAAGAACAACAGAGAAAACATCAACACAAAAATAAACGTCTCACAATGGCAGCACTGAACACATACGTATGGATAATTACATTGAATTTACTGAATGCTCCAGTAAAGAGACATCGAGTGACATCTTAGATCAAAAGACATGACCTATCTATATGTTGCCTACGAGAAACTCGCCTTAGACTTGAAGACAGGAACAAACTGAAAATTAAACATAAAATCTAAAGTGATAAAGATTATAGAAGAAAGAGGTAGTGACAACACTAAAAGTACTAACGTACAGTATAAGGATGCAAAATATAACTAACAATACACAAGAAAATTTAGATAAATGGGAGCTCCTAAATATCAAACACTTATGTTCATAAGAAAACTTTACACAAAGAGTAGAAAAATCACCTGCAGATCATCTTCAAAACAGCCAAGCACGACCTAATGTATAAAAGCTATAAGGCAAAACTGCAACAACAAAAGACCAACAACACAATTAAAAAGTGGGCAAAGGATACGAACAGATACTTACCAAAGAAAGCCTTATTCAGCTAACAAATATATTGGTAAGTGCTCAGGATCAGTAGTCATTAGAGAAGTTGAAATCAAAGCTACCATGAGATACTATTTCACGCTAACAAAGTTAGCACAAATCCAAAAACACACAAAATGGTACATGTTGGAGAGGTTGTGGAAAGATTGGAACATCTATACACAGTTGGTGGGAATGTAAAATGGGACAACTACTTTGGAAATCAATTTGGTGTTTCTTAGAATGCTAGAACTAAAAGTACCATGTGATCTAACGATCCTAGCTTTTGGAATATATCTTTGAGAAATAAGAGCCTTCACATAGGTAGATATATGCATACCCATGTTCACTGGAATACTGTTCACAATAGCAAAAAAGATGGAAGCAACCTAGATGCCCATTAGTGGATGGATGGGTAAATACATTATGGTATGTTCACACAATGGAATACTACACAAGGATAAAGAACAACTATGAATCCAGGAAAAATCTCATAACACGGATAAATCTGGAAGATATTATGCTAAGTGAAATTAGTCAGTCACCAAAGAACCAACATTCTATGAAAGTACTGTTATAAGAACTCAAGAAAAGATATAAAAATAGAAGAAAACATTCTTTGATGGGTATAACAGTGGGGAAGAAGGGTAAGTCAAATTCACTAACTAGATAGTAATCTAGACTCAAATTAGATGAAAGAAAGAACAACATGCAATGCAGGGGAAGTCAGCATAGCTGGATTAAACCCAAACTGAAGTTTTCTGAATACAGCAAAACACTGTGAGGATAGAATAACAGCTGCTAGGGTCTGGGGACCACGGTTTTAGGGGACATCTATGTCAATTGGCATAACAAAGCTTATTAAGGAAATGTTCTGCATCCCACTTCGATGAGTGGTGTCCAGGATCTTGAAACCATGTGAGTGGCCATCTAAGATGCATTAATTTGCCCCAGCCTACCTGGAACAAAGGAGAGCCAAGAACACCAAAGACACAAGAAAAATGCTAGCCCAAGAGACATAAGGGCTATATAAGCCAGAGACTCCATCAGCCTGAAACCAGAAGAACTAGATGGTGCCCAGCTATCACCAATGACCACCCTTACAGGGAACACAAGAGTGCCTGACAGAGCAGGAGAAAAACGGGATGCAGAACTCAAATTCACATAAAGGACCAGAACTCTTGAAGCCATGGACCCCAAATGCTGCTAACCCAGGACTAAAACCATTCCCAAAAGCTCACTCCTCAGGTATAAATTAGACTGGGATATGAGACATAAAAGAATACTAGTGAAGAGTGTGCTTCTTAGTTCAAATACATATGTATGAGACCAAACCAACAGTTCCTGTCAGGAAGCATTATGAGAAAGCAGAAAGGGAGAAGTGTTTGGATGACACAGAAACCCCAAGATGGAAAGGAGGAGAGTATTGTCACTTTTTAGGAATTTCAACTAGTGTCACATAATAACATGCACAAATTTTTGTATAAGAAATTAACTTGATTAGCAAACTTTCACCTAAAGTACAATAAAAACAGAAAAGAATTTAAGAGAAAGTATAGAAACAAAACAAAAAAAAGAATAAGGTGTTTTATTCTAGCACTTCAAAATATGGATTTAAACCATTCTCTAGTAGAAAAATTTATGTAGAAAACACAGTACACACACACACATATACTTAAATCAAGTAATACTATCTATAAATAATTGGCTGAGTCTGGGGGTGACATAATATACATAAATATCATTTTCTTTTACTTGTGGAGGAGCCCTGGTGGCCCACTAGTTAAGCGTTATGCTACTAAAGAGAGTTTGGCAGCTGGAAGCCACCAGCCTTTCCATGGGAAAAATATGGAGCAGGCTGTTACTATAAAGGTTACAACCTTGGAAACTCTACGAAACAGTTCATTGCCATCGAGTCAATTCTGACTCTCACCTACCATATGGGACAGCAAAGAACACCTGCATACAATTTCCAAGGCAGTGATCTTTCCAGTAGCAGCCTATTTAAAAGATCTTGGATGCAAGGCCTTCTACCAATAAGACACAAGCGTGCGCACGCGCGCGCGCACACACACACACACACACACACACACTATGTTTGAACTTTTGCAAAATATTAAGTAACGCTTGCACTTATACTTTGATTCAAAAGATTGTTTTTGGTATACTATATCACTGTATGAAATTTAGTTGACTATTCTCATGCAAATCTTTAAGCACATAATGAAATTGTACTTAATATAAAAATAATTCATCCGTAAGCAGAAATTCATTTGTCAGTGAAAGGAGGATATGAATGGATATTAAAAGTTTAATGTGTATCAGTGACATCACTAGGGTAGTGTGGGGGCTGTAGACCACACCACGTGACATTATCAGAAGTAGAGGCTACAGTATGACTGTGGCTAAACAGTTTTGTGCAGCGTTTCCAAAGAAATTTATTCGTTTTTATAAAAATAACCCTGTAATTAGTTTTAAGAATAAAAAGATTTTTTTATAAGCTTACTTTAAATATGTTCATACACATGACAAGTCAGTCAAGTGCCGATGAGTCGGATGCGAATGCCAAGTGCCATCGAGTCAGAGCTGAATACAGGACAAAAACTCCATGTTAATTTACCTTTCGAACTTGCAGCTGGAACTGTGTTGGCATAGTGGTTAAGTGCTATGTCTGTTAAGCAAAAGTTTGGCAGTTCAGATATGACTGGTGCTCCTTGGAAACTCTACAGGGCAATTCTACTCTGACCTATAAAGCCACTATGAATCAGTATTGACTTGATGACAGTGGCTTGGCTTAATGCATTCCAGTGAGCTATCATTACTATCTAGCAATAATGATACTTCAAATCATGGGATTTCTTGTTTATACACTGAAAGCCTGTCTATTGTTTTCCTTGTAGCTGGTATTTTGATATTCACTGATTTTGTAAAATTTTCTGGTGTTTCAGCTACAATATCATAGTAGTGTCTGTGAATTTCTATGGTCTGATACAGGAAGAGGTCCATAGGGAGGGGGTGACACCGTGAGTTGCCACACTGGATAGCATCAACTATACTGATGCTGTTGAAGGCAACCGTAACTAGAAGCACAAAAACGACAGTTTGACTGAAGAATTTCTTCTCCTAAAGTCTTGCCATCAGTGTAGGTCAATTTGGATATTTAAAATATTCTATGTCAACTAGAAGTTGCAATGTATCACTCTATTTCCTCACTAAAGGGGATAGAGATGTCTTCAAGGGGCAAATTCTAACTCTTGAGTACTGTGATGATGATAACTGACTTGTGTGTTGACCCTTGTCCCATGGGTATGGTTGCCCAATGCCAAGGGATAGTTCTGTTACAACAGGTTACAAAACCAAAGCCCTTCAGAGGAGAAACTGCTTACTTCAAGTTTAATGACTGGTGCCTGTGGCTTTTTAAGTGTTTGGGCAAAGAGTTGAATTTACAATTCTTCTCTGTCTTTCTCTCATTTACCATTATATGTGAGTGAGTGGGGGATAGTGAACAATAAATTACACTACTTAGAGATGTAGGCTAAGGCATTTTTTTTGGCAGCTGTGTCAATAAAGTACACACATAACATCAGCTTCCCATTACACACATCATTCAGAGTCATATATTACTCAGTATAATAGAAAAAGGGGAGACCAGACTCTAAAATGAAAAGAGAAATTGAAGTACAACCAGAGCAAGTAGCAGCTGAGACAAAAGCAGCCAACCCAGTGAAAATTTAGTCAGTTCTCCTGAAAAACAAGTGCTTCTGGCATTAATGACCCTCGATGTCACATCCCAGAAAGCTGCAGACCAGCTGGGGTGCACGAATATTGGAAGCAAATTTTTCTTGCTATTCTCAGGTAATTGGAAATAAATAGACGACTGCTCCCACACAACACCCTGCAGATTGTGCTTTAGCTCAAGAGTTTTGAAGGTGAATTTTTCTGTCTGTTTGCATTGACTTTGATGTGGATTTTTCCAAGTGGGTGTGATAAGACGCCAACATGTTCATATGTCAAGGGTGTGAGTACTCCTTGAGCCTCACATGGGGAAAGAAATGAGCTCTCCATCTTTCTGCTTCTTTCTGTCCCCAAGCCTGATCACACTTCTGACCGGTTGTTAGCGTGGGTCTATTGATACTGGCTAGCACTGGTTCCAAAACATCTGGGAAATCAAGCCAGGCACTGACAGCCCAAACACGTGAGAGTTCGTTCTGTTTTACTCAATGGATAGATTTTCAAACAGTTGTATACACCTATTTATTTTATAACTGTAAGGAGAATACAAATTTTATTGCACTGAGAAAGCTGACAGTATGAATCATTCTCCTTCAGAAAAAGATCCTTTTTTGATATGCAAAATACAGTCATTTGGGGCAGAGGGGTTCCAACATGCAAATTCATAAACAGGTTTGCAAGATGTGTAACTAATCAAAGATTATTTTATCAGCTCTATCATGTAAATTTGTGAAGAGTTCACCTTGCATTGTTTGTGGAAACTCACCTTTTAACAAATTAAGAAATAAGTTCCCTTGAAACTTAATTCATATGTTCTCTTCTGCAGAAGTTTCATGGAATTTTCACTTGAAATTTCAACTTCTGTTACACTTTTGGTTTTCAGTGTTTCTTAATACAATTCCAATTCCAGTTGTGTTAGGTTGATTCTGACTCACAGTAATTCAATGTGTGTCAGAGCTAAACTGTTCATTCATGGGTTTTCAGTGGCTGATCTTCTGGAAATGTATCTTTAGGTTTTTCTTAAAAGGTAGTTCAGAGTGGAGTAGAACATTCACACGTTTAGTTAGCAGGTGAGTGCATTAGCTATCGGCACCAACCAGGCTTCCTCTTTATATGTAATTGTAATTCTGTTGTTTGTTTGTTTGTTTTTTTCTCCTGTTTGTTTGGTGTTTGTGTATTTTAAACTGTTACTACTTATTCCTTTTCACTTGCAGATTAAATTTTTCTCTTCCTTCAGGAGTATTTATTCATATCCAATATAATTAACAACATAAATGACAATTATGCAGACAGGCATTTCCAGATAGAGTACACAAAAATAAAATCACCTATCCCTAGGGTCTCCATGAGTTGGATCCGACTCGACAGCAGTTGGCTTGGCTTGGCTTGGCATATCTATGAAAAGACACAGTCTTAGTCATCTGGTGCTGTTATAGCAGAAATACCACCGGTGGGGTGGATTTAACCAAGATAAATTTGTTTTCCCACAAACCAGTCTAAAATTCCAAATTCAGAGCATCAGCTGCAGCAGAAGTTCGGGAGCGCGGTCCCCGTTATCAATCTTCCCCTAGACTAGATGCTTCTGAGGCACAGGAACCCAAGTTCCAAAGGATTTGCTCTGCTCCGAGCATTACTCCTTCCCCAATGTATGAGACCCCCAACTCCCTGCCTGCTTCTCTTTCCTTTATATCCCCAGATACTGCTTCAAGAAGCACTTCAGTCTTACACTCTGAGTCCTGTCCCACCAGCACAACTGCTGCCCGTCCTCTCTTCTCAGCACCAAAGAGGCAGAATTTAAAACACATGTGAACATCACGAAGCACCAGGAATCACAGTCTAGCCAAATTGAGACACACAATTTTTGGAGGGGCCACAATTCAATCCATGAAAGACACAATGAAATAAGTCAGTACCATAGGTCAGAACAAGGCCAAGGGCTTATTCTTAAACAGACCACCAATTGCTCATATGAAAGGTGAAGTGGAAGAAAATTAGAATAAGTCCACAATAGCCAAAGTATCAACTTGAGTATATCTCACCTAAATTTAGAGAAGAACACAAGAATAGATTTAATCCATTGAACACTAATGACCAAAGACTGGACAAATTGTGGAATGACATCAAGAACATCACACGTGAAGATGGCAAGAGGTCATTACAAAAGACAGGGTGAAAAATGAAGACTGGAATAGATACCAGAAGAGAATGAAACTTGGTCTTGAACACAGAGTAGCTGAATCAAATGGAAAAATAAAAGATAAAGCAAAGATCTGGACAAAATATTCAAAGAGCAGCTAGAGAAGACAAAGGAAAGCATTGCAATGAAATGTGAAAAAAAATTTAGAGATGGAAAATCACAAAGGAAAAATAGTCATGGTATTTATTAACAAAATGAATTGAAGAAAAAATTCAACCCTCAAGTTGTAATGTTGAAGAATTCTTTGACAGTATTGCTAAACAATGAAGAGTTGTTATACCAAAAAAAAAAAAAAATTGACATTCCGCCATTTCAGAAGGGAGTATATGATCAAGAACTGTTGGTACCAAGCTACCTAGAAGAAGACTACAAATTGCATGGAAAGAATTGGCAGAAAACAGGTCTCCAGGAATTGGTCTTGCTTACATCTATCAGTTTGTCATATGGTGGGGCTTGTGTGTTGTTGTGCTGCTGGAAGCTATGCCATCAGTATTCAAATACCAGAAGGATCACGCATGGTGGACAGGTTTCAGCTGAGCTTCCCAACTAAGACAAACTAGGAAAAAGGAACTGGACGTATGTTTCTGAACAAAATTAGCTGGTAAAAAAATTGTCGACAGCAGCAGGTTGTCTGATATACTCTTACAAGATGAGTCTCTTAGGTTGGAAGACACTCAAAATAAAACGGTAGAATAGCTGCCTCCTCCAAGTAGAACAGACTTTAATGACATGTGGGGACTCAAGCTTTCAGGACCTGCATTTGCTGCTCAAAATGAAGAGAAACAGTTGCAAACCTCCATTAATAGTCAGAATGTGAAATGTAGGAGGTATTAACCCAAGAAAAATGGAAATCATCAAAAATAAAATAGAATGTATACAGTATTGATCATTTTGAATTTTATAAGCATATAATCTACTATGCTGGAGATGAGATTTGAAGGAAAATGTTCAAGCCTCACTGAAAGCACTGATAAGAAGCAAGGTTCCAGAAATTGATGAAATACCAACTGAGATGCTTCATCAAATGGATGCAGCACTGGAAATGCTTACTTGTGTATGCCAAGAAATTCAAAAGACAGTTACCTGGATAATCAACTAGAAGAGATCTGTATTGATTCCTGTTTCAATGAAAGGCAATCCAACTGAACGTGGAAATTATCAAAAAAGTATTGTTAATATCACATGCAAGTAAAATTTTGCTGAAAATCATTCAAAAGTAGCTGCAGTAATACAACAACAATGAACTGCCAGAAATTCAAACCAGATTCAGGAGAGGAAGTAGAACTAAGGATATCACTACTGTAGTCAGACAGATACTGGCTGAAAGTAGAGAATACCAGAAAGAAGTCTACCTGTGTTTTATTGACTATGCAGATCCATTTAGCTATGTGGATTATAATAAATTGTGGGTAATATTGTGAAAAATGGAAATTCCAGAATACTTAATTGTATTCATGAGAAATCCGTACATAGTTAAAGAGACAATCTTTTGAATAGAACAAGGGGATGCTGCTTGGTTTAAAGTCAGGAAAGGTATGTTTCAGGGTTGCAGTCTTTCCCCATACTTATTCAAACTGCCAAGAAAATAATCTCATCAACTACACTATAAGAAGAAGAAGATAACATCAAGACTGGAGGAAGATACATCAACAACCTGCTCTAAGTAAATGACACAGCTTTGCTTAATGAAAGTGGAGAGGACTTAAAGCACTTTCTGATGAAGATAAAAGAATACGATCTTCAGCATGGATTACACATCAGGATAAAGAAAAGAAGATGAAAAAAGTCAGTACCATAGGTCAGAACAAGGCCAAGGGCTTATTCTGAAACAGACCACCAATTGCTCATATGAAAGGTGAAGTGGAAGAAAATTAGAATAAGTCCGCAATAGCCAAAGTATCAACTTGAGTATATCTCACCTAAATGTAGAGAAGAACACAAGAATAGATTTAATCCATTGAACACTAATGACCAAAGACTGGACAAGTTGTGGAATGACATCAAGAACATCATACGTGAAGATGGCAAGAGGTCATTACAAAAGACAGGGTGAAAAATGAAGACTGGAATAGATACCAGAAGAGAATGAAACTTGGTCTTGAACACAGAGTAGCTGAAGCAAATGGAAAAATAAAAGGTAAAGTAAAGATCTGGACAAAACTTTCAGCTACAAGCTACTGAACACCAAAAGACATTCACATACAGATAGAACCTTTGACTTTACAACACTGTAATTGAACACTGACTGAGGAGGGTGGTGCCAGCCAAGCCAAGTGCTGTCAAGTTGGAGGAGGGTGGTAAGAACCTTAACATTAGGAGCAATTTTGTATATTTACTGTAAAATAAACAGAAAATAATGTCCAGTCTGTTATCTAGCATGGTCCTTGGAATTTTTTTTTAAATACACCCTAGAAAATTTTCTTGTATCTTTATAATTTGTTATTGGTGCTGGTATACAAATTTATAGGATACTTAACAAATTTAGTATAGCCTTTAGCATAATGAGCTATAGGTTTCAGAGCATTTTATGTTTTCTTGAGCTATAATTAAATATCTTTAAAAGAAATTAGTTATTGATTAATGTGTCTATTATGCTTTGTTTGCTGCAATGGAGGCCATTTTCCTTTTAGTTTTGTCTGGAATCCTCAAACATCAGGGCATGCTATGCCATTATGTACACAAAGGTTTAATTCAGTGTGTGACTTCCTGCAAAGACAGGCTAATGGTCTGTGGCATTGCTGCAGATTTTATATTCTATAAGCCCAGGATTTCTATTTCCAACAATTCTCATGAAAAAGGTTCAAAAGTTGTACATACATTTTAGTCAAGCATTGATAAGAAAATGTTTGATGGTTGAAAGGACTTTCCAAGAACTAATTTGTGCCTCTTTCCTTTTTAAAGCTTGCTTTTATTTGCTGTGAGCACACTTCTGATGCTGACTGGGTAGAGTGGTATTAAGAATCAGATGCTCCTGCTAGAGGACATACAAATAACAGTGTATCACACAAATATGTCATATTAAACACCAACTAAAACATATTCCTCAGTTAACTCTTTTACCTGGTTTCCTGAGATACCTGTGGCTTCTCCAACAGAAGATGGAAGATGTTAGAGGAGAAATGGGAAATTAGAGATTGCAGTCTTAATCCTTTGTGGATTGTAGTTATGTCTTTTTTTCTTTTTTTGATGGCTGGCATTGACCCCAAACCACACAATAATAAACGTTAGAGAGGCCGTGGAGAGACTGGAACACTTGCATACTGTTGGTGGAAATTTAAGATGGTACAACCACTTTGGAAATCAATTTAGCACTTTCTTTAAAAGCTAGAAATAGAAATACCATACAATCCAGCAATCCCATTGCTTGGGATATATCCTAAAGAAATAAGAGTTGACATAGATACATGTATTTCAATATTCATCACAGTACTATCCACAATAGCAAGAAGGTGAAAGCAACCTATGTGCTCAACAACATATGAATGGATAAACACACTATGGTGTATTCACATAAAGAAATATTATGTAATGATAAAAAATAGCAATGAATTTGGGAAACATCTCATAACATGGAAGAATGTGAAAGTCATTATACTGAGTGAAATTTGTCAATCACAAAAGGACCAGTATTACAAGGACACACACACAAAAGGTTTAAACATAAAAGAAAATATTCTCTGGTTGTCACAAGGATATGGAGGGAAGATGGGAGGGCCGGAAAAAGGGAAGGAGAGAGGGAAAGAGTAAAAGAGGAAAGAATGGATTTACTAATTTGATTTTTAATAGTAATTTAATACTAGACAAGAATTATTTCAGGTGAAGAGAGGGACAAAACACAGTAAAGGAGAAGTCAGCACAAAAGCTGATGCCAGCCAAGTGCGTCGAGTCGGATCCGACTCATGGCAACCATACAGGCCATGGTAGAACTGACCCCCAGAGTATACAAAAGCTAATAAGCTTTCTAACTATAACCAAACACTTTAAGGGACAGCAAAGCAGGGCAGGGATCTTGGGACCATGATTTCAGGGGACATCTAGTTTACTGGCATAACAAAGTTCATTAAGAAAATGTTCTGGGTCCCCTCTGGTGAGTGTCATCTGAGGTCTTAAAAGCTAGCAAGCAACCATCTAAGAAGCATCAACTGGTCTCAAACCACCTGGAGCAAAAGGGAATTGAGTATACCATGATATAAGAAACATAGGAGCTCAACAGACAGAAAGGACCCATAAACTACAGACTACGTCAACATGAGAAAGGAAGAACTAGATGGTGCACAGCTACCACCAATGACTCCTCTTACGGGGAACTCAACAAAGAGTCCCCGATGGAGCAGGAGAAATTTAGGGTTCAGAACTCAAGCTCTAATGATAAAAACAGACTTGATGATCTCTCAGACTAGGAGAATCTCCAGAAGATATGACTTCTGGACTTGCTGTTAAAATAGAACTAAGACCTTTCCAAAAGCCAGTTCCTCATACAAAGATTGAACTGGTCTGTAAGATGCAAAAGAAAGCCTAGTGGTCTAGTGATTAAGAACTATGTCTGCTAATCAAAAGGTCAGCAGTTCAAATCCATCAGGTGCTTCTTGGAAACTCCATGGAACAGTTCTACTCTGACCTGTAGGGTCACTATGAGTCAGAATGAACTTCATGGCTGTGGGTTTGTTTTTTGGTTATAAGATGTAAAATGATGCTGGTAAAAGTGTGCATCTTGGTTTAAGTAGATGCAGGAGACTAGCTAGGTAGCTGCTTTCTGGAGGTGAGATGAGAAGAAAGAATGAGACAGGAACTTATTGAATGGACATGCGAAATTCAGGGTGGAGATCAGGAGTGTGTTGTCACAGTGTAGGGCGAGTACCTGTGTGTAAGCTTTTGTATGACAGACTGACTCAAATTGTAAACTTTCACTTAAAATACAATAAAATAAATTGTCTTTTGTCGGGAAATTAAATATGTAAGATCATGTGAATACAGTGTGAAGACATACACACATGGTGAGCCCTTGAAGGTGTGTGTGAAATTGAGGTTCTGAGTCCTATGTTTGTTGGCTTCCGGCAGTTCTTTTAGCTTTCAGCTTATTTTTAAATGAATTCTGTGCTCATCACCTACAATTTTACTGCTTTCTTTAAAATCATTTATTTGTTGAATGAATATTGTTTATTAGGAGTCTTAGTTCTCTAAGATCTTCACAAGTTGAAAATTATGTATCTATCCATCTGTCTGTCTGTCTCTGTTTCTGTGTCTCTGTCTCTGTCTGCCTGACTTTGGGCCTATATGATAACTTTGCTGAAAAGAGAATAAGAACATTGCACATTATACTCCATTATCCTATAAATTTGAATGTAGTTGCAATGTGATTGGAAGCCAGACTACTTTTTCTCTTACTCAAGTGAGTTTCTTTTTATCCCCCCTTACATGCCCTTAGGGCCTGGTTCCTTCTTTATGTTTGAAATTCAGTAATATTAACAAGAGGTGCCTACATGGTGCTACACATGGGTTTTCCTTGAAATATAATGTTCTCTATAAATTTGTATATTTCTAGTTCGGATCCGACTTGACGGCACTTGGCTGGAGTTTTTACCTTTTCTAGAATTTTTCTTGAATTATGTTTTTTTCTCCCCCTAATTCATTGGCTATCTTTCTACAAATGCTTATTTTGCTTGTAGTCTCTATGCTGCTGTCGTCTATAGGCACAAATCTTTTAATACTCTTAACTGTGTTCTTGGTGCTATTTATTTTCCTGGGTTGCATTTTATTTCTATATTTTTCCCTAGTTTGAAATTGTTTTTCATTGTCTTTATAGTTCTTCTTTACAAGAGCATTGACTTCTCTGAGTTTTCACTTCATAAAAGGTGTTTATTTTGCTAAAATGACTGGATTTATTAAAAACATTTCTTTAAAAAATAAGTTCTTATTCTTCATGTATTTTCAATGAGTTGATTGCACATTCATAGGAATAAAGACATATCTGAACAGAACAAATGAACTCCAGAGTGCAACAGCTGTCTCCCTGTAAATAAGTGTGTGTAACTGCATACTGGGCTGGTAGGAGGTGAAGCATACAGAGACTGAAAGAGAGAAGCAGAGAATGAGAACTGGTTTAATATCACTGTTCCTTAGCAAGTAAGACTGAGCACAAAGACCAGCCTTTCTCACATTCTGCTGCAAAAACAGGTCACACTTTTCAAAATTATTCCGTCTGCGCTCTGTATCTTTCTCCCTCCGTGATTCCATAGAGGCGAGTGAGCCCCCACAAAGCCTGTGTATTCTGAAACCTCTTGATTCAAATACAAAGCTGTTCATTGGTTGTCATGTAGTCCTTTGGCTGGAGAGACGTTTGCTCTACAGCTCTGTCTGTGACACCAAGTCACAGGTATCTTCTCAAAGACTCTTTTACCACACCAGCCCTGGTATCGCTCAGTTTACAGCCACCCTTTCTCCTCCGTGTGGTTTGGGAACGTGGGTCACCCTCAGATGCATCACAAATCTGCGTTCTCATTCTTCTGGGGTTTTTATTTGATTTGGGGGTGGCGTGTGAAATTACAGATATTTCTCATTCTTCTATAATGGGCCCAGGATTCTAAATTACATACATACATATAGGAAACCATAAACAAATTCTGTTCTAGAAAAAACATTCATAGATAAACCCACATTCCTCTTTATCTGTTTTAGTCTGAGAATTGATAAGCATTCTCTTGATCATCTCATTCGTTTGGCAATAGTCAACAAGAAAATATTAGTGTGTTTCTGACTTTTTCCTTTGTTTTATATTACTGCATGTTCTCTGTGACTTAGAATGTTTATTTCTTTCATGTCCTTTTATTTTCTATTTACAGATAATAAATTTCACAAGAGTCTTTTAAGGAAGTCAAAGATTAATTTTATTCTGTACACCAAACAAAGCAAGATCTATTTTAGTCAAATATGAAAATGTTTTTTAATTTTAAAATATTAATAAAAAGTTAGAAGAATCCAAAGACTCTTACACTTTATTTAAATTCAGTGATAACTTTACTGACCAAGAACAATGAAGGCTACAAGGATTTGTGACAAAATTTTAATACCCAATTTGAAAATAAATGCTTTGATTGTGGTTTAAGAGATTCAACATAGAATTATTAAGCAATTACATACATATAGTGTCCAGAATAATATCTGATTTATAGCACTTAATCAAGACAAGTTAATTCCTTTTCCCACTAAATGAAGCCTGGGCCAACCTTTGCCCTTGGGAGGAAAAAATGAAAAATGTAAGAACTGTGTGATAATGTTCTATGATATGTGATTAGACTTCAACATGATTAAAGAATTCTGCAACACCACCGGGGGCAGGGAGAGCAAAAAGATGTTTCCTTCTTCCTCTCATGCTCTGAACTTCAATAATCCATCTACTGGGAGCCTCGGAGCTCTCACTCCTGTGTGCCAATTGCCAATTCGCAGGCAACATGAGGGTTGATGCTAAGGAGACTTGACAACACAGAGCAGAAAAACACCAGAAGAATCCTATGCCCCGAGTGGCCTCCTGGACATAGACACTACAAGATGCAGAAATGAGGCCACAGAGCAGGGAGATGTCACTTCAGTGACCCTGAAGCCAGTACTGGTTGAAATAAAGTAACTGTCAGTGCTGAGTGAATGTAATATTTTTGAGTGTAATGCTATGCCATTCTTAAGTCTGTACTGAAAAGTAGAACAAATTTAAACATCCGTCCCCACATAGGAGATGGGGGGACACTGTAGATACGTTTTTTTTTTTGAAAAATCTGATGCTTTCTTTTTCCTCAACTGTAATCCTACATCTTACTGAGGATAGTTACTAAGTAACTGTGATTTTTGTGTATGTGGTTTACTCTAGGCTCTGTCTGGATAAACAGAATCATCAGATAAACGAGAAAAAAACAAAACAAAAGCCAACAAACCAAAAAAAAAAAAAAGACTGTCCTCGAGTCAATTCTGGCTTGTAGTAAGCCTACATGACAGAGTAAAACTGTTCCATAAAGTTTCCAACTAGTGCTTGGCTAATTTGAACTGCTGACATTTTGGTTTAGCAAAAGTAGCACTTAACCACTATGTACCAGGGTTGAGATAGACAAAATAAATTCCTGTGATAAGACCCTTCCAAAACCAAGAAACCTGAGTGGTGTAGTTGTTAAGCACTTGGGTATGAACCAAAAGGTTGGTGATTGGAATTTACTCTGTGCTCTTCGGAAGAAAGACCTGGAGATCTACATTATAAAATTACAGCATATGGGTCAAAACCGATCTGTCGGCACCTGAACAACCACAACAGCAGGTGATACTTTAAAAAAGAAAAAGAAAACCGAATCCTCTTGCCTTCAAGTTTATTCTGACTCACAGTGGCCCAACAGTGATACTTAAGGTGTTTAAAATAAATACCTGAACATATCTTTCAGACATTGCATGTGGGAGTTTTCATTAGGGAGATACGAAAGACAACAAGGATTCACTCTAACACATATTCTTAACCAACTAAGTACATGAAATGTGACTAGATGTTTTATGGTAACACACATGCACACAAAGGCATGTCTCTTTTCAAAAACTGTAACTTGTGAGGAGAGTGGGGACTAATATATACTAAGTAATTACAGACACTGAATGAGTATTTCTAAGAATTATCTGCATCTCAGTCATATAAGATATAAATAACTATTGATGTAGTCTTCACATTAACACACTAGCTGCATTTGACTATTTTCTGACAGTTTAATGAACACTGTTATATAATCAAAAAATCCAAGAGTCCTAAATGGTCCAAGAACTTGGACTGAATGACCTCTATGACTGGAGTTATTGTAACATTCTTTGAAGAACAGTGGACAACTCAGAGTATCATCTGCTGATATAGGCTGACCTATCCAGGGTCTATTATTACTCAAACAATTGTATAAGTTTCTCTCTTTATCTTTCTGCTCCAGATAATTTGACATGGTGTAAATGTTCTTGAAATCATATTATGCGATATATCATGATATATTGGTCCAGTGCTCACAAACATATAGATGATAAGGATTTTAACTTAGTGTGTGTGAAGAACTGGTTCTGAGTAACACCATTCTAGTGTGGCCCAATATTTGTTGGCCTGCCTGTGAAGTAATTGACTTTCTAGTTGAAAAGCTTACTTTTGACCTGACCAGATACCAATGTCTGGTGAAAAATGCCCTCTCATATGGATGTAGCATTCCATCTAACGAGCTAAGATGGTTTCAGATGCAGTGAAGGCCTGGTTTCTTTATGCTTCCTAAATTTCTGAGGAGAGGATGCTATGTGTGGAGGAGATAAGGGAAGGGGAGGTAGTACAAACAGTTCTTTTTATGAACTAATTGTAATACAAAGTGGGTTGCCTTACCCTTGATTTTATAAATACTTTGGAAGAAAGTGTAGTGATTGCATAATAGCCTATCAAATGGATGGTTGATTAGTTTAGTCAATTTTGTATGCATTTTAGCTATTATTTTCTACCAGGATGGAAGAAACTGAGTGGTGATGCTGCCTTCACTGTGATGCCTGGCAGATGGGAGCCGATGATCAGACCCACTTGTAATATGCAAAGTCTGAAGAATCTCGTAATTAACTCTTCCATGCAAAGCCCTAGTCTCAAGTCAGTGTCATTGCAGAAACGTGTTGTTTTAAGCATTACAAATATGATTCATCAAGACCCTTGATGATCATTCCCATCCACCTCAACCTGAGTTACTGAGTTGTGCAAGTTACTTTCTCTTCCGTACTGCATTCTGTTTTCAATGTTATGTTGTACCTTGGTATTATGCTCTAGAAATTTCCATTTAAATACAATTTATTATTTTCCATTGAGATTCAGTGTTTCTTGAAAATGATTCCCTCTCGATTTTGTACACATGTGCCAACACACGTAGAATTCTCTTCCTCAGGAAAAGCCTTTAAAGTTCATGGCTTTAGTGTGCAGTGCTGGCTTCTGGTGAACAAGTGACAGAGAAAGTAGTGACTAATATCAGAATCATGAGTGAAGATATGTTTTATTCATAAACTTTGCACCTCCAGTGAAATTAAAAGCAAAGTAAAGGGTCGAAGCTGTGAACCCTTTTTCCTTGAGCCTGTAAACCAATAAAGGCTTTATATTAGCTATCGATATCTATCTCTGAGTTGCCTTAATAACATCTTATTCCCTGTTTTCACCAGCCATCAATAATATTTCTGCCTGCCCGCTCAGGCCCCTATCTCTGCGTGAAATTGCATTATAAGGGTCTATAAGCCCAATTTGCTTCACATTCTTATTTTTGGAAAAGGCTGGCTGGCTTTTGTAATGAGAGCAGCTGCCAGGAAGGCTTGACAGAATTTGTGGCACATCTGGCTTATAATCTTCACTCAATATCATAGAGGCCTAAACTCTGAGACCCGCTGATAAGCTCAGGCATCCAGGCCAGAGACGGCCGCCTTCTCTGTGATTTCTCATTAAGGGCAGGAACATCTCTCTGGGAATCTCTCATACCCTGGATATCACATAATTCCTTTTTTCATTTTCTAATCAGTACAAGAGAGTTTTATTTTTTAAACTACAGTATCTTCATGTACCCAGATCTGGGTGAACTGATACGTGTGGAAAATTTTGACATTTGAGTGTGTAGGTTTCCTAAAATATGCCTTGCTAAGAAAAAAAGCAAAAGAAAACACCAGGAAATAAATCAAAAATGTTAAATAACTGTTTATACATTTTTGTTGTTAGAGATGATTCTTTTTTTTCCACTATATATTTTTTATACATGTTCCATTACTGTGCTATCTTGTGCTCCAATGGTTTATGGTGAACAGGACAGCAATCAACAGTATAGACACTGACTTTATAAAAGGAGAAAGAGAAAGAGAAGGCTATAGGGGTTTGAACTGAAAATACTTTTTCCTTACTTGCCTACTGAGGATTAATTTTAGGAGTAATGTAGAGTCTTACCCATTTTCTTCTGTCCTAAATATTTTTTTTCTGATGCTTCAAAATGTGTTTATTGTCCTTGACGATGTTCCACTAAATATGTCAGAAGAAAAGAAAGATATATCTCTGAAATGAATGGGCTGATTTTGTTGGCTTCTAAGATACCGCTGGGTCAACTGCTGTCTCCTTCTAACAGGACTATAGGTGGCCCCAGACAGCACAAATCGTTAAGTATTTGCTTGGTAACCAAAAGGCTGGCTCTAGGAACCCACTCCACAGGTCTCGAAAGAAAGGTCTACGTATTTGTTTCCTAAAGGTCACAGCCTTGAAAACTCTGTGCAAGGTGGTTCTACTCTGCAGCACATGGAGTTGCAGTGAGTCAAAATTGATTAAATGGCAACTCACAACTGCTTTAGTAGGGCTTCATAAAGGGCTTCTGTAGTCTGATTTATCCACATTTATCAATGCAATTTAGCATGGGAGATCGGTGGCATGTCATTTACTATACCTTTTCTCCCTCACAGAAATTGAATTTCCTGATTTTCCTGTAATTTAATTTACATCTAGTATTGGTAGTATTCTTAAATTTGGAAACTGGTGGCATAGTGGTTAAGTGCTATGACTGCTAACCAAAAAGCTGGCAGTTTAAACCTTCCAGGCTCTCCTTGGAAACTCTATGAGGCAGTTCTACTCTCCTGTAGGGTCACTATGAGTCTGCACCGACTCATTGACAGCACTGAGTTCGGTTTGGTTTTGTTTAATGGTGAATTTGAGATAGTAGTGACTGTATTCTGAACAAATAAACCTCTTGTGTGAAGCATCTAAACAATAACTCATCTAAAGAAAACTGGGCAAAGTGGAGTACTACTCACTATGGAACAGAAACTTAGATCATTCCTGGAATCAACACGTATCATTCATTTACCTTTTAACTCAGTTATTCAACAACATTGGTTAATAAACACAGACACTGCATAGGAGATAAAACTGCCCATAAGCCATGAAGGCTTGCAAAAGGTAGAAAAATATCAACCTATTTTGCCAAAAGGAGAAAAAGGCCAAAATGGAGATTTGGAAGTCATGATACAATGTATGACAAACCTTCACCACGAGTTAAGGAGACATTCCAAACAAAACCAACACATCCTTGGAGTATATGTAGGACACTCAGATTGGGAGGAGTGGCTAAAGAGCCAGTCGGGAAGGAGTGTCCCGAGACTTGGGTGAGGAAGCATTTATGGCAGAGACAATCTGGGGAACCAAAGGTAGAAAGAATGACTGGAGACCCGTACTCTGAACTATAGCAAGAAACAACGTCTGCAGAGGGCTGAGGATTCTGTCATCCTGGAACTGGAGCCCACTCACCTGTACTTGGCTAGGTATATGGCACAAATGGAGCTGGAGACTGACTTGCTGCTGAGTGACAGAACTCAGAGATTTTCATCAGATAGTAGTGGAACCTGAAAACAGAAATCATTATGTCATTGACAACTTGGTTTTGGCTTTTGGGTTTCTTTTATTTTACTTGTTTGTGTAAACTCCTTAGTAAAAATAACTCTCAACAGTGTTATGGACTTGTCCTGTGGTTTGCTGAAGAGAATACATTGATCTGTTTCTGATTGCTGACTCATCCTTAGTTCACTTTCACATTTTTCAACGTGCACATTTTCAAAAGCCTCTTTCAAATTCTCTTGGCTTTGCTTTTCAAACGTCAAATACTCCCCATTTCTCTGTATGGTAACATCCTATGGCAGCCAAATCACTCATTATCTTGTTTATTATTATTTACAATTTACAGTGGTTAAGATGTTAAAAGCTAACAAATAGGTCAGTGGTTTTAATCCACAGCCGCTCCTTAGAAACCCTGTGGAAGAGTTATACTCTGTCTTGTAAGATCACTATGAATTGGAATCAACTTGACTTGGAGTTTAGTTTGGGTTTATCTACAGTTAATATCTCCTGTTTATTATTATTTACAACTGATAATAATAATGCCTAAATAATGCCATTGTTTTAAATTTACTGCCTTTTGAAAAACAAATATGATTGTATTTTTAAAAAAGCAAATATTGCTGGTATATTCCCAATTAGATCATTTCCTGTGGTTACTAGCTCAGTGCATTGTACTTAATTGGGTGCTCTGGAAACGTCTACCGAGTTACTGGTTAATTTACTGAATGCCTGACAAATTCAGATTATTCAATTTTTAAACTTTATATCTGGTGACTGCAGTGTCCAGTGACAAAAAGTCTTAAATATTCTACTGTTGAAGAATAGCTTTCTAAGAATGACCACCTGCAAAGTTACTAAATGATGGTTAGAATGACTAGAGCTTTTTAATAAATGGGCTACACAAATAGTGTGTGGGCACATAGATACACAGCTCAGTTTTTATGTTTGCCATAATACATTTCACCTTTTCTTGTGAAATGGAATATCTGGCAAGGAAACTTTCAGACAAAGTAAGATGTGAGAACTCACAATGAGAGAACATGCAAGGGATTGTCCCTTCTTCATGTGAGTAAAAGCCAGCAGCCTGGGGCTACTTGACTTCATGCTCAAGCATTCATTGCACACATTGTCTCCCAGAAATGAAAGACAGTTAATTGACTTTTTACAAATTGTACTGAAACTTTTTTTCAACTTCATGACTCTAGGATGGGGAAACTGGCATTAGTGGGGCTCTAAGTCTTATCTAAGAAGAGGTGACAAGTAGTCAGGAAATTGCAGACACAGATTAGACCCCAGCCAAGCCAATGCATTCATAATATCCTACTTTCATCTCAATAGAGAAATACTGCAGTTGAAAGGACATCCATAAAACAAGAATTTAGCTATGGTTCTTTAGTGACACAGGTATCTTAGAGAAACCCTGGTGGCATCATGATTAAGGGTTCAGGTGCTGAGTAAAAGGTTGGCTGTTTAAACCTACTCAGTGGTTCCACATTAGAAACACTGCGATCTGTGCCCATAAAGACTGCAGTCTAGAAAAACCCTACGGGGCAATTCCGCTTTGTCACATGGGGATGCTGTAAATGGAAATCAACTCAACAATCATCTAGCAAAAAAAATAAGCCTTCTTAAATTTCTAAAAGTGGTGCAGCTGCAAAGGCCTTTAAACAAATTCTGAGTTCACCTTTTACTCAGGAAAAGTGAGGTACAGCGAGGTTCATCTAATTACATGGCAGAAATCACCAAATTATAAATTAAGAACAAATTCTCATGTTCTTTACTGCTTTTTTAAAAATGTTGAACGGAAAGGAAGACAAGAAGATTTGAAGTAGTGAGATATTCTGGCATTTACTGTGTGCTTCCTGTGTGCTAAGCCTAACATTAGCCACTTCCCTTGTTTCTTATTTAGGTTTATTTTTACCTTATTATAGCACCAAAGTGATCCCTAGGGATGTCACTATTCAAATGAGGAAATTGTCACAGCTACCTATATTCCACGCAGAACATAACTCTATTAAAACACACACACCCCCCCAAACAAACAACGAGATATGATCTGACAATTAAGTTCATGAACTTAATTGTTCTGTGCTGTGTACATCACTGCTGAATATCGCTACAGTCACCTTCAAAGTACTTCCCTTGGGAAGCTATATACTAGCATGAGTGCCTAGTTTCAAAGCAATTTTGGAACTCTTTCTGGAATGGCCACTGCACACAGTGTCAAGGTGGCAAGTTCACGCACTTAATTCTACAGTTGTCTGCGAGGGAGGTTTTGAAACATTCTCTCTACTTATCCAGTCTAACAGAAATATCACAGAGTGGATGGCTTTAACAAAGGAAAGTTTATTCTTACACAGCCCAGTAGGCTACAAGTCTTAATTCAGATGTCTGCTCCAGCAGAAGGATTTCCCCCTTGTCTGCACTGGAGGAAAGTCTCATATTATACCAGTGTTTGTCCAGGAGAATCTTGGCACAGGAACCTCAGTTCTGAAGGACACATTCTTCTTCTAGCTTTCTTTATGGTGTTAGGTTCCCAATTCTCTGCTTGCTTCCCTTTCTTTCTCTCTTGTAGGATGAAAGGATTACAGGCAGTACCAGCCATACTCCAGGGAACCTCCCTTTACAGTGGAGCAGGGAGATGAAGGGATTTGCAGTCCCACCTTAATCCGTTAACATACAGCATAGGAAAATCAAAAAAATGGAGGACAATCACAAAATACTGGGAATCATGACTCAGGCACATGGCTACACATATTTTTGGGAGCACACAATTCAATCCATAACCCCCACCATTCTACGTCTCCTTCTGCTCCCCGGCCCAATGACAGCACACTCCTACTTTTCACCCTTATACTTGTCATACCCTCCAAACAATCTCCTGTCCCCTCCTCTTCACCTTCTTCTCTCCCACCCAGAAGGAGAGCAGTAGGACAGCATCTCATAAATGCATAGAAACACAAAGTATGCAAACCATATGGTCACACTGTGTCCCCGAGTATAGACCATTTTTGTCTGAAGAGTTGACCTCATTGGTGTTTTCTAGCAGGGGCAGCAGCAAGTCTAGGGACCATGTTCCTAAGAGATTCCCCAGGCCATAGGACCACCAGTTGTGATCTTTTGGTAAAGTGCTTAAGCCGCACTGCTCTTTCTCTTGTGTTGTCATAGGGACTCAACATCATGTGCCCCATCATGGCTGTCTTTGGTGGTGGCTAGGCTCCATCTGTTTCTGGTCACATGTTGATACAGGCTCCCATTCACGTGGGTGCTTCTGTCACCTGGGCTCTTTTTTTCTCATGTCTTTAGTGTTCTTGGTGATCATCTGTTCCAGATGAGCTGGGACCATTTGGTGTACCTCAGATGGCAGCTTGCTAGCCTTAATACCTCAGATGCCACTCATGAATATGGGGTTCAGAAGACTCTCTTAACTATAGGCTAGTTATGACAATTGGCCTTAATGGCCCCAAAGGGGATGCCCCTCAGACCCCACCCTTGCTACTCTATCCTTGCAGTATTGGACTGAGATTAAAGAGTTTTCTGTTTATCGTGAAGTCCAATTAAGTTAATCTACATTCTATTGCACACTGTCACTGCTCTCACCCAACCAAATTTCTATCAACTATCTAATCTATGACCAACCTTCTCCCTCCCCTACTTTATAGTTGTCAAAGGGTCTTTTCTTCTGTATTTAAGTCTGTTTTTAAGTCTTTATAGTAGGGGTCTCGTACAATATTTGTCCTTTTGCCGTTGACTGATTTCACTCAGTATCATGTCATGCAGTTGAAACCAGGTTATGAGATGCTTACTAAAATCATCATTGTTCTTTACCACTGCATAGCATTTCCTTGAGTATCTGCACCATAGTTTGTTTATCCACTCATCTGTTGATGGGCGTCTGGGTTGATTCCATTTTTTTGCTATTGTGGACTGTGCTACAATTGTGTTGATTGTGGATCCAAGTAAAATGAAATCCTTGACAACTTCAGTCTTTTCTCTGTTTGTCACGATGTTGCTTACTGGTCCAGTTGTGAGGAGTTTTGCTTTCTTGCTGTTGAAGTATAATCCATACTGAAGCCTTTTGACTTTATCAGCAAGTGTTTCAAGTCCTCTACACTTTCAGCAAGAGAGACTGTGCCATCTGCATAATACAGATTGTTAATGATATCCCATTTTTCTTCATAGACAGCACCAACCAGTCAAGTCTGACTTATAATAGCCCTGTAGGACAGAGTAGAACCATGCCACTGGATTTCCAAGGAGCACTCAGAAGATTGGAACATACCAACTTTTTGATTGGCAACCATAGTGTTTAACCACTGCTCGTTTCTCTTCATATAGTCCAGCTTCTCAGATTATTTGCTCAGCATACATACTGAATAAGTATGTTGAAAAGATACAACTGGGATACACAGTTTTCTTGACTTTAAAACACACATTACCACTTGTTCTGTTAGAAAGACTGCCTCTTGATCTATGTAAAGGTTTCTCATGAACACAATTAAATGTTCTCCAATTCTAGCCATAATTTCTTATGATCCACATAGTTGAATGCTTTTGCATAGTCAGTGAAACACCGGTAAATGCAAAAATTTTTCTGGTATCCTTTAAATTTGCCAGGATCTGTCAGATATCAACACTGGTATCCCTGGTCCTATATCCTTTTCTGAATCTGGTTTTAATATCTGGCATGGCTCCGTCCATATACAGCTGCAGCCAATTTTGAATGATCTTTGGCAAAATTTTACTTGTGTGTGATGTTAATAGCACTGTTTGATAATTTGCACATTGTGTTGGATTACATTTCTTTGGAACAGGAAGTTAGTTAACCAGGTAATTTCTTGGCAAAGATGAGTGAGCACTTCAATGCTGTATCCATTTGTTGAAACAAACATTTCAGTAGGTATTCCATTAGTTCCTAGAGTCTTTTATTTTGGGTGGGGAGGGTCAATGTCATCAGTGCAACTTGGACTACTTCCTTCAGTACCTTTGGTTCCTGATCATAAGCTTTCTCCTAAAACAGTTGAACATCTATCAATTCTTTTAGTATGGTGGCTATCAAAGACTTCTTTACCATTAATTCAGCCTTACTTTCCGTCCAGACATACATCAAATCAAATCCCCTGTCCACTGAAGAATCCATAGAACTTTTTCCTGTACCTAAAATACAATAACACAGTCATATCTAGGCTGAATATTGGAGAGGCAGTACATACCTTGAGCCTCAATTTTTTCTGCCTTGTGGCCATGGAACCGTCACCTGGGCACATGAGTAAATATACCCATCTTGGCCTGACTGCAACTGTTTTTCTTGTTGTTATGTGTTGCCTAGTTGATTCTGATTCATAGAATCCCTGTAGACAGATTAAAACTACCCCATGGTGTTTCCAAACCTGTAATTTTGGGGGTAATGAAGACTGACACATCTTTCTCCTGTGAAGTTACTGATGAGTTCAAATTGCCAACCTTCAGGTTAGCAGACTAGTGCTTAACCCCAGGGATTCTTCCGATTGATATAAATCAAACCTCTTGTTTATAAGTCAATTCAGATACACTGAAACCCTAGACAACAGAGTAGAACCATCCCCATAACATTCACAAGGAGCAGCTGGTACATTTGAATAGCTGACCATTTAGGTAGCAGCCATAACTCTTAGCCCGCAGCTTTGACACCAGGGTTCCCTCTGACTGATATCTAATCCTAGCCCACTGCCATCAAGTTGATTAGCCAAGTGCCGTCGAGTCTTTACAATTCATGGTAGCATTACAGGATAGAGCAGAACTGTCCCATGGAGTTTCCAAAGAATATGTGGTAGATTTGAACTGCCAACCTTTTGAGGAGCAGCCATAGCACTTAACCACTATGCCATCAGGATTTCTGACTGATATGAATAATCAAACAAACAGAAACCCACTGCTGCTGAGTTGAGTCTGACTCATAGTGCCACTATAGGATAGAGTAGAACAGTTCCATATGGTTTCCAAGGAGCACCTGGTGAATTTAAGCTCCCAGTATTTTGGTTAGTAGATGCAGCACTTGTCCACTACACCATCAGGATTTCTGATACAGTGAGCTCCAAATCATTTTGTCCTGAGGGAGAAGATTTTGAGAGCTATAATAATATAAACATGAAGAGTACAGTTTTTGCCCTTGAGATACTCAACTTTTATTGCCTCTTTCTACAACTTGTGGTCTGTGGATAATCAATTCTCTCATCTGACTTTAAGGAGTCTGGTGGCACAACAATTAAGTGCCCAGTTCTTCAAAACCACCCATCCACTCAGCAGGAGAAAGATCTAGTAATCCGCTTCCGTAAAGGTCATAGCTTAGAAAACATTATAGGTTAGTTCAACTGTTTCACGTTTGAAACAGAGGGATTGCTGTGAGTTAGAATCAACTCATGGGCATGTGTCAACAACAACTTTAGTTTCCTCACCTGCAATACTAGCATCATAGCATGTACAGCACTGAGTTGTCTTAAAAGAGAAATGAGGTAATATTTACAGTGTGTTCAATCAAGTGTCTTTCACGTACTGGTTGTTTTGAAATTATCACCATCATCATCATCCTCACCACTACCACCATCACCATGCAGGGAGACAAAGGTCTTCCACATTGTTGTCATACAGGGCTTTGAAACAAGGAGGAACAGTTTTTCTGCCAACTGGCGTCTAATGAGAGTCCACAATAATAGCCTCAGGATGGAAGAGCAAGAAAAGTTTGAAAGCTAAAAGCCACAGAGCACATGTGTAGAAGAGGTACAGTGAGCATGCAGCAAATGAGAGATCAACCAGACGCTGGACTGAGAGAAACAAAAGGTGATGGCTGCTTTTGAGGAAAAATTATAAAGTACACTATGACTTTTGAATAGCATTTCACTGAATTATTCTCTCTAAACAGAAGGACCCCCCCCCCACAACGTGAAACAGTGAGATGTCTATGCATTCCTTTTTTCTTTTCTTTCCTAAGCAGTTTCTGTGTCTTAGGAATAACTTGTGCAGCTGCCTCAGTTGGGTTGAGTTGAGGATACAGGCATCTGGATATGAGTCGTTGTTCAATTTTACAAAACATGAGTGGAGGGAGATGTTAGCAGAACAGCAAACCATAACAACAACGTCGTCAAGGAACAAGTGCCCTGCAAGTGAATGTCAGATTTTTCACAGAGTTCTCAGCAGGAAGCCCCCCACTGAGAAGCACAGCCTGAATTCACTTCCCTAGAGTGCAGCTCTTAGAACCTGGATGGGCTCTGAACAGGTGTTCCAGCAAGGGCTGCCAACTGTATTCTTCCAGTAGGGAGACAGTTTCAGCAATTATTCTGAATTCTTTAAAAAGAAGGCATTCTATTGGGAGCTGGACAAAGAATAGAGTGTAGAGAGCAAGCAAGAAATGACAGCTTTCATGAACTAACAGAATATGTATAGACATATTCCTGTCTCCACTTATTTTTATGATTTTTGTGTACTTTTAAATAACAATAATAATCCTTTAACTTTCTATTGCTTGACTTACTAAATGGTTAAATAGTTAAGCATAATGTGACCCACCAGAGAGGCATGTCTCTAATATTGTAGAATTATTTAATCTAGTGGCTTAGTTTGCTGCAGAAGCTCAGGCAGTGTAGTGGTTAAGTGCTACAGCTGCTAACCAAAAGATCAGCAGTTCAAATCCACCAGGTGCTCCCTGGACACTCTATGGCGCAGTTCTACTCTGTCATGTATGGTTGGCTATGAATTGGAATCAACTCAGCATCAACGGGTTGAGTAGTTTGCTAGTGTCTTAAGAGAAATAGCACCAATATGTGGTTTTAAAGAACAGAACTTTATTTTCCTATGGTTCAGGAGGCTAAAAGTGTGAATTCGTAGTGTGGTTGTATGAGGAGAGTCATCCTTGTTTAATTCACTTTCATTCGCTGTTAGTTTCTGTCAAGTCAAGTCTTACCTCTGGCCACCCCTATGTGTGCAGGGTAGAACTGCTCCGTAAAGTTTCCAAGGCTGTGACCTTTTGGAAGAAAACTGACAGGCCTGTCCTATGGCCTCTGGATGGGCTCTAACTGCCAACCTACTGGCTAGCAGTTGAATGCTTAATCACTTGCTCCACCCAGAGACTAGCAGTCACTGGTGTTAGCGGACACGCAGATTCATCTGCTCCCACCATCTGTAGATAGCATTACAAGGTCCATTCATATTCCTTCATGTATCAGGCTTCTATGTGTCTTTATAGTAGAGTAATACTGCGTTGTATGTACCTCAATGTTCTATTATAACACCAATACTTCAAACAGGTGGCATTAAAGAAAGGAGATTTGTTTCTCAGTTTGGGAAACTAGACATTCACATAAGGATCATGGCTTTATGGATTCCTTCTCCGGGCCTACCTTGTTCCTGACATCTGTCTTCCGCAGTATGGGGTTTTCTCTTTGTCTCCTCTGCTCTCTTGGTAGCTTAGAAGTGATTAGGTTTACAGCATACTTTGCAATGATACAGATTCTAACAAAGAAAGCTGTTTCCCAAAGAAATCATCCCCACCAGTACATGAGCTAGGATTCCAACATGTATTTTCATGGGACAAAACTCAATTTATCACATCCAGGAAACAACAATTCTCATAAAGCAAACTCCCTATTTGGATACAACCCCCCAAACCCCTACCTCTTTTAGAGACCGAATATTATGAGCCAGTAAGGCAACTTTGGTCACTTTCAACTGGATTACATAGAATCATACTAGAAATAAAGAGGACTGCTCATAGTAACAGAGGATTTGTGTTCTAGTTCTATCCCCTAGAAA
Source organism: Heterohyrax brucei (assembly GCA_028571685.1). Taxonomy (NCBI): domain Eukaryota; kingdom Metazoa; phylum Chordata; class Mammalia; order Hyracoidea; family Procaviidae; genus Heterohyrax; species Heterohyrax brucei. The sequence continues at coordinate 49,462,864 of CM053152.1, forward strand.
GCCGTATGTCTGTGTATCACTTACTTTTCTTTTAAACTCACATCTGTAAAGTGAAAAAGTAAAAAATAAATAAATAAATAATAGTACCCATTGTGCTTACATTAGAGTTTGTTTAAAATAATTAAGTACAATGGTGTTTAGGAAAGCTTTTGGAAAGCTCTATGACAATACAGAGAATCAGGGAACTATTATCACTACAGATGAGTTTAAATGAAACAATGTTTAAACTGCAGCGCCTCTGTATTGCATTCCTCTACTTCCCTTTATATTTAGGTCACACACGGAGACATACGCACACAGAAACTCTTTTTCAGCTCTCTGACTTGATGAGAATCCTCTCACAAATACCACACCTCATCCTTTTAAAATACTAAGATGTTATCTCTATTAAAGTGAATGGGCACTATGCAACATGCACTGTTTCATATTTATCATGAATTTTTTTTTACAAATGGGTATTTCACTTCTTTTGCAAATATCGTGCAACAGAAAATTGTCGACCTTGGGTCAAAGCCCTGGGTAGAACAAGTAGTCTGACCAAAAACTATAACCTTAGCCAAGTTTAATGCAGGAACAGATTAATCTAATTGTAGCATACCCCTGCCAGCATACTCATGACTGGATATGGCACTAGTGACCTCTCAGGAAGGGCTCTCAGGTTCTGCTGGTTCACAGTGACTTGCCAGGAACCATGACCAGGGTTATACGTCACTTTCCTAAAAGCCTGTGGGAAGCACGTTTCTCCATTCTCCAATTCCATGCCTCTGCCATTGAACAGGAGTTTCTAATAACAAATACTTTGAAAAGGCTTTGATAACTACTGTGTAAACTGAGTCTTGTTCTAAGGAACTAAGACAATGAAATTGACTTTGAAAGAAAGGTAATAGTCTTAAATGTGAGGGTCACCAATTGCAAACAGACTCTATTAAAATTGCCACCTGGCACATTGTTAATACAAATAGCTTTAAAGTCACATTTTTTTTCCTAAACTATTTATGTAAATTGAACTAACTTCATTTTTGCAAATGTTAGCATCTGATATCGTCCAGGCATATATAGTTTTATTTTTTTAATCACCATTTCATTATACATGTTCATAAAATTGTACTGAGTTAAGACAAATTAAATTTGTAGGTAACCATATATCTACTGAGTCCCACATATTCATAAAATTCTGCTTAAAAATAGTTTAGTGAAATTGGAAGGCATGTACTTATTGACTTACCTGGCGAACAATAATAATGACTTCAACTGTGGATATATTTATGATCAGTGTCTATGTTAGAAACATCTATGCATACAAATACTGAACTGTAATACGAAAGAGTAAAAAAAGACTGTTTTGTTGTTGCTCAGGTTAAATGGTCATTTTTATGCAAATATATTGAAGATGTTAAAAAATTAATAAATTATTTCATTATTTTTTGAGGTCCACCAAATTTGGGCATTTCAATTTTAAGTACATGTTTGGAATAGTTCTCTTTGTTAGGGGTTTTAATTAATTAAGAAGAGCTACATCAGCTACTGAATGAATAGAATGAATAGAGGTTTTACCATCAATCATAAAAATGGTCACTGTATATCAAGCAAAGTATAGCTATTCTTGAAGCAAGATCTTGTCTAATGCTGCTGTCTACAAACACCTCCTCATTGTGTTAGTTGCCATGGAGTCGCATATGACTCATGGTGAGCCCGTGCACAATATAATAAAACCTTGCCTTGTCCTGCTTCGTTTTTATCATCATTGATACGTTCAAGTCTATTGCTGAGGCCACTGTGTATTTCAATTGCCTTCCAACCTAGGGACTCACTCTCCAGCACTGTATCAGACAATATTCTGTTATAATCCATCGAGCTTTCAGTTGTTAATTTTTGCAAGTATACTGCCAAGCCTGTTGTTCTAGTCCATCTTAGTCTGGAAGCTCTGCTTAAATTTTTCAACTAAGGGAGCCAATCAGCCAGCCAAAGGGAGCAGGTATTTGAAATATCTGTGGCATAGCTTCCAGGATCATAAGAACACATAAGACACCATAATACAACAAACAGACTGGTGATGGAAAACCTTTTCAGAGAAAGCTTATTGCTAAGGAGGTATCTTTATCTCAGTACTGGTCAATATCTCTGTTTGCTTTTGTCAGATTATTGCATCCTGCCTCTATATATCACATTAATATGCCTCACAAAGAAAGGTGACTGTGTCTGCTGGCAACACTCAGTGTTCAGTCTTCATAGAAAAAGGTTTTAGTTGCTTCATGTCTGTAACTGATGCTGCTCTGAAGTATATTTATCTAACTCCAAACAGGTTTACATGAATGAATATTTTTGGAGCACTTATTGAGTATTAAGCACTGAAATAGACACTTTCACACTCATGGTTTTATTGATGCACAAGGTAACTTGAAAAAAAAACTTTAATATTATCTTCATTTAATATTTCTTATCTTCAATAAGAAAATTGAAGCTCAGTTGGTTTAATTGATTATGTGTAAATCAATATCTAGGATATAACTTGCCTAAGAGACTGTCTTTTTACGCATTTATTGAATGAAACTCTGTTCATGACACGGGGTTTATACACCTTCACTTTCCCTGTCAGAGGACAGAAACTGGTCAGGACGTGTACCACTGAGCGGCTCTCATCCTCCTTCCCCCTCTTTACTCCCCTCACACATCATCCCCATCTTCTCTATCTATCCACTGCTCAAAACCACCCTGTTGCACTGACTGTGTTTGTCCATGATATTAATTAAATAAAGATACCAAAATGGAATAATAGCAATTGTCAATTTTGAGTGTTACCGTGTGCTGAACACCATGCTACAGTTTTCATCATTTCATGTCATTCTTTCACATACACAGAATTACATGTTTTTAAGTATACATACATATATATATATACCTGTAAAGTGGGTACACTATCCAAGACAGCACATTAAAGTTTAGAAACCTCTAGTAAGTTAATAACGCAAATGGAGTCAAGCTCATATGGCATGACTCAAAATGAAAAGAAACAGCTGCATATATCCATTAATAACCAGTATGTGGAATATAGAAAAAGCATAAATTTAGGAAAATAGTAGATTATTAAAAATTAAATAAAACACATAAAGGTTGATATCCTAGGCATTAGTGAGCTGAAACTGACTGGTATTAGTGCTTTTGAGTTGGACAAGCATACAGCTTTCTGTATCAGAAATGAAAAATTGTGGAGGAATGCAGTGGCATTCTTCATAAAGAATATGTCAAGATGTATCCTGAAGCACAGCCACGCCAGTGATAGGATAATATCCACAGGCACATCAACCACTAAATTCAAAGATGAAGAAATTGAACACTTTTAGCAACTTCTGCAGTCTGACATTGATTAAACATGTAACTGAGATGAAACGGTAATTACTGGTAGTTGGAATGCAAAAGATGGAAACAAAGAGGGACCAGTAGTTGGAAAATATGGCCCTGGTGATAAAAACGACACTTGAGATCACGTGATAGAATTTTGCAAGACCAATGACTTATTCATTGCAAATATCTTTTTTAAACAACGTTTAAATGGTGGCTATACACCTGGACCTCACTGAAGGAAGACAAAAGAATCAAGTTGACTGATGCTGTGGTTGCAATAAGGCACTATCATGTCACTGTCAACTATAGCAGTGACCTTATGTGAAAAATATCAGGATGCTTTCAAGTCTTGCACCATCTTCATGATCACTGCTATGTTTCAGTCAATTGGTGCAGCTGCTGTGTTAATCCACCTCATTGAGGAGTTTCCTCTCTTTTGCTGACCGTCTGCTTTACTGAGCATGACATCCTTCTCCAAAGACTGATCCCTCCTAACAACATGTCCTAAGTTTCTGAGACAAAGTCTCACTGTTCTCACTTCTGAGGAGCACTGTGGTTGTACTTCAAAGTCAGATTTGTTCATTCTTCTGGCAGGCCAACACCCTTAGCTAATATCATAAAGACATTATTTCTTTTTAAGCCTTTAATACTCACCGTCTTGCTTTTACGTGTGTGTGAAGTGACTGACGATACCATGGCATGGGTCAGGCCTACCTTAGTTCTCAAAGTGACATCTTTGTTTTTCAAAACTCTAAAGAGGTCTTCTGCAGAAGATTTGCCCAGGCAAAAACTGTTATTTGATTTTTTGACCGTTGCTTCCATGGGTGTTGATTTTGGATCCAAGTAAAATGAAAACCTTGGCAACTTCAATCTTTTCCTCACTTATGATGATATTGCATACTTTTACAGTTTTTAGGAATTTTGTTTTCTTTATGATCAGGTATAATGCATAATGAACACTATAGTCTTTGATTTTCACCAGCAAACGTCCCCCTTAGCTTTGGGGAAGAAAGGTTTTGTTGTCTGCATGTTACTAGTTGTTAAATGAGTCCTCCTCTAGTCTGAAGCCATGTTCCTCTTTATATACAGCACACAGTCTTGGATTATATGCTGAATATACAGATTGAATAAGTACAGTGAAAGGATACTACAGTGACCCATTTCTGGTTTTTAAACTGCTAAGTATCCCTTTGCTCTGTTCAAAGGACACAAGCACAATTAAGTGTTCTAGAATTCCCCATTCTTTTTTATATTATTCATAATTTGTTAGAGACACAGAGTCCAATCCCTTTGCATAATCAGTAAAATACAGATAAACATGTTTCTGGTATTCTCCGCTTTCAGCCAGGTTCCATCTGACGTTAACAACGGTATGCTGAGTTTCACATTCTCTTTTGAATCTAGCTCGAACTTCTCGCAGTGCCCTGTTGATGTACTGCTGCAAACACTTTTGAATTTTTTTCACCAAAGTTGTACTTACATGTATTATTGATTCTGTTCAATCACTTTTCTTTTCTTTGGATTGCAAAGAAATGTGAATTTCCTCCAGTCAGTTGGCCAGGTAGCTATCTTCCAGACTTTTCAGCATAAACAGGCAAGAAACTCCAGTGCATTATCTGTTTGTTGAAACATTCTGGATGGCATAGTCTGTCATTTCTCAGAACCTTGCTTTTTGCCAGTGCCTTCAGTGTACCTTGGAACGGCTCCTTCAACACAATCAGTTCTTGGTCATGTACTACCTCCTGAAATGGTTGAACATTAAACAGTTACGTTTGGTATAGTAATTTTGTCTTCCTATCATCTTCCTTTGATGACTTTATCTCGCCATTTCTCCATATTCTTTAGTTACTCTATATTCAAGAGCAAGTTTGAGTGTCTTCTTTTGTCTTTTGTTTATTCTTTGTATTTTTAACAAACTTTTGCTTTCTTCATGTGTGATGTCTTTGATGTCATCACAAAACTTGGTAGGTCTTAGGTAATTAGCATTTAATGTGTCAAATCTTTTCTTGAACTGGTCTCTAAATTCAGGTGGGATCTACTCAAAGTCATGTTTTGGTTGTCGTGGACTTTTTACAATCAATTACATCTGTGGAAAGAGCTAATGGAAAAGCTGAGTACCATCAGTCAGAAAAAAGCCGGGGCAGATTGAGGAACAGGCCATTAATTGCTCATATGCAAGTCCAAGTTGAAGCTGAAAAAAATTAAATGTTAATTATGGTGTTGGCAAAGAGTATATAATATACCATGAACTTGCAGAAGAATGAACAAATCCGTCTTGGAGGAAGCACAGACAAAACACTCCTCAGAAGCCAAAGTGGAGAAACTCTGTCTCTTGACCTTGAACATGTTATCCAGAGGAACCAGTTCCTGAAGAAGGACACCAAGTTTGGTAAAGTATAGGGTCACTGAAAAACAGGAAAACTCTTAACCATATGGAGTGACACTACAGATCCAACAATGGGCTGAAACAGATCAACAATTTTTTAAAAAATATTTTTGTGTGCTTTCAAGTTTATAACCCAAATCAATTTGTCACACAAAACATACACACATTGTTGTGTTACTCTGGCTGCTCTCCCCGACTTGTGTCAGTACACTCCCGCTTTCCAGTCTGTATTTCCTATGTCCATTCACCCAGCTCCTGTCCCCCTCTGCCCTCTCATCTCACCTCTGGACAGGAGCTGCCCAGTTAGCCTCGTGTATTACTTAAGCCAACATGTCAACCGTCTAGAGGATGGTGCAGGATCAGGTGGTGTTTTGTTCTGTTGCAGCTAGAGTCACTCTGAGTTGGAACAATAGGATATGACCTAACAACCACCACCAAGTAAAAATGCTTATCAGAGATTTAGTCCCAGCAGGAGAAAAGATATTGAATTAGTCATAACACCTGGATCCAGTGTGGATTGTACTTAAATACTTGTCTCTTCATTCCTCATATATTCTCCCAACATTATGATCCGTGTCCAGTAGTTCTCAGAATCCTACTGCCCATGTTTTCTAAAAGTATTCTGGTTTCCCCAAACTAGAGGCTAAAAATTAACCCATCTTTTCCTAGGGGTTGCACTATAACTCTGATAACTCACAGTCAATGGAGATCATTTTACTATGTCAAATTCATTTGACAAAATGTGATCTTTATGGACACGAAGACTTCTGTCTCTGTCTCTCTTTTCTTAAATACTATTTCCCATTGCTTAGGGTAATGTCTGACACATGAAAAATAATTAATAAATATTTTTAGAATTAATTGATCAGCACAGATTGAGTATTTAATGACTGCCAAGTATATTATAATTTAGACAGCTGGCTTCCATCTTTGTGGATCACTTACACATCTAGTCTAAGCTTTCTAGCCCCCAAATCACATAATCTCAGCTAATGCATACTTATCCTGTCAACTTTAATTTTCAGATCAAGATTCTATATGCTTTTGCTGTAGCAAAATGTATTCACAGCTTTCATCTATCACACTGTCACACTCACTAGCTCTAGGTGATCGTCAGCTTCATAGAATTTTCTTTCATGTAAGATTTTAGAATCCATGTTATTTGATACTATTTTGAGTGAAGACCATCCCTTCAGTTTCTGGAAGGTGTTTAGCTTCAGCTTCCTTTTGACATCAGTGTGAAGTTCTATGAGAATCTATCTTGAAGTTGAGGAAGGTAGAAAATATGAGAGAATAAAAATCTAATATTCCTCTTAGCATTCAATATCCCACAGTCTGATCCAGAACTCTCTTTCCAGCAGTGTGCTCCTAATGATTTGGAAGCACATTTCAGTTACCAAAAAATCTGAGTTTATGATACTTCAAAAATTTTCCTTCTTCCTATTCCCCACACGTTAAAATCCAATGCCATCTTTCAACTTCACGATAATTCCTCCTTCCTGTATGATGATTTCTCTGACCAGTCATGTGACTATTTTTCTTTTCTATTTTTATTAAACAATTATAACCAAGTTTCCAAGTCAAGATGTCCATAAGTAATGGCAGTAGACAGTCAGACATGGTCGGTTTCAAGAAATTTAATGTACAGAAGAAGGTTATGATGATAACGAGAGTGGAAGGGGTCACAGAGGTTCAGAGCTGGATGATTCAGAAGAAGAGAGTTGCTTGTGGCTAGCAGCCATTCTTGAGAAAAACTGTGAAGGACGAAAATGTTCTTGATTATACAAACATTGATAGCGCATGCCAAGGGGGGCGCGAAAGTACAATTTATTTGATTGGATTAGATCTTCAAGAATTACTAAAAAATAAGATTGTAGGAAAAAGGGTAGACAGTAACAGGAGCAGGTTAAGAGAGAAGCATTAATGCCTTTCTAAAGAATCTGATTTTTATTCCGTAGACAATGACTGTGGGCACATTGAATCATTCTGATGCGTGTTGCTGTTACGTCACTAGTTGCAGTGGACTTGATTCCACCTCATGGCTACCTCATACTGTCTGAGTAGAATTGCTCCATAGCGTTTTCAAGGCTATGAACTTCTACAGGCAGACTGTCAGGCCTGTCTTTGGAAGCTCTTCTGAGCGAGTTCCAACCGTCAGCATTTTCAGCCAGTAGACAAATGCTTAACTATTTACACCACCGTGATGCAAAAGAAGCTGTGCTTTGAGGGCAAGGATAAAAAAATTCACAACAGAATGCGGTGGGATGGTATCCAGCTTTCACTTATAAAGGAGATCTAAGATGATCGTCCTGGCCCAGCTAATATATACCCACAGTCTATGGCATCCCTGCAACCTGCATAAGGGTTCAACTCTGAGGGAGACCGTAAGTAGAGCCAACTACTCACCTTTCAGTGAGAGGCCATCAGCACTGAGCTCAGCATACCTCACATCCACCCTGCTTATCTCCAGCATCACCTGAAGTATAAGACACATGAGTTCCCCATCACCACCCAGGCTCTCAGGTGGCTTGGAGAATCACCTGACTGGATTCATCACTCTATTGCCTGTCTCTCCATCCTGCTTCCTACCAGCCTAAGGCACTCTTTGGATAGTGCAAGATGCCAGGGTTTGGATTCCACACATGCACTACTTAGACACTGTACACCCTTAGACGTGTCACTTAACATGTCTAGGCCACAGTGTCTTCACCTTTGAAAAGGTGGAGGCATGGGTGATGCAAATGATTGAGTGCTCTGCTACAAGCCAGAGGTTGTCAGCTCAAATCCTGAAAAACACGCCTGGTGATCTGCTCTTGAAGGGTCACAACCTTGAAAACCCTATGAAGCACTCAGCACCTGCGGAGTCTCTGTGAATAGGAATGACTCAGTGGCAACTATTGACAAGCACAGCAAAGGCTGGCAGTTCAATCCCCCTCAGCGATACCTTGGAAGATAGACCTGATTATCTGCTTCTGAAAGTCACTGTCTGAAAAACCCTATGGAGCAATTCTGCTCTGCGCATGTGTGACTTTGGTTGCATTGCCTATCTGCACTAATTTTTGTTGTTTTAATCTTTGTGTTTACAGATCTTATATCTCCGATTCTAGGACTAGCATATTCCATAGGTACTTTTGCTCTCAGTAACTGCAAATACAAATTGTGTTCTCTATTTGATACCATAAATATGTGTAATCAACAACTAAATATGGTGACAAATTTTGGAGATACAGAAAAAGCTAGAAGTAGATGTCTAAAGGATACAGAAGAATTACTGTTATATTGAAATTGTTGAGGCAACAGAAAAACAATTATTTTGTGAGATGTAGTCTTAGATTAGAATTTCCTAATCTTCCCACATCTGACACATTGGGTCAGATAAGTCTGTTGCTAAGAGCTGCCCTGGTGGTATACGACATTCGGAGCACACTGGGCTCCATACAATAGAAGCCAGTACCCTCCCCTCTCAGCTGTGACAACAAAAACTGTCCTCAGCTGTTGTCAGATGCAATCCTGGGAGGAAAGTTTATCCCAAGAACTACTGACTTAGACACTAAGCAGTGACATGTCATCAGACTTCTCACTGCCAAGCATATGATGGAGGAAGAGCTGCAAAACGTCCAGGCGTAAGCACTGGGACATCAAAATGCACCAGCCCACACTGTTCAGGTCCTCTTCTCTTCAGCGCGGGGGGGGGGGGGGGGGGGGGGACTCACTGAGAGCCCCCATCTAAACTGGTCTGCTGTCCCAAAGCCTCCTGCCAGCCCCACCTCTGCTAGCAACTCTGCCAAATAGATTCAGACACAGGTGGCAGCAAAGAGCACTTCACATTTAATTGATGCAAAATTGGATTTGGGGTAATTGTACATAATTAGCCAATTTTGACTCAGGCCATGTTTCTGTTCTTTTCCTCATCTAAAATACCACCTCTATAGCCCATCACTTGGTTCATGACCTCAGTCTGGAGGTTCCAATCAAAGCCAGCCTCCTCCCACACATAAGGCCCTCTCTAAACTCCCCCACACAACGGGATTCCTGCCCTCTGTGAACCCGCAATGACTACGGATGCCTAATGCTCTATTTCCTCTGTTCCATCAACTGCCTGGCTGCTGTCTTCCCAATTAGATGGCCTGTTCTTGAAGGATGGAGACTACTGTTCGAATTTCATTATTCTCCTACACCATTCGTACTCTACCTATTAATTAGTACAGAATTGGTGCCCAGTAGGTAATCTTCATTAATTTTATGTAAATTATGATAAGTATTTATGCAAAATAGAGTGGCAATGTGGTCACTGGCCTGACTCAAAAAATAAGGTGGCTTCAATTCAAGGTCATGATGGTGAAAAGGAAGCTACATGTCCCCAGGAGAAAGTAGGGCTGAATTTGCTTTAAATTGAGATGTTTGGGGAACTGTCAAAGACTTAGCTATGTCATTATGGACATCTGCTAGGAATGCTAAAGGTAAACAATCACCTGAAAGATATATTTGCGTGCATGTAGTGGGAAACAGCAGCTCATTAGCTCTCTGCTTAGCTCGTTAACTCACCAGCTCGTTAGCCCTCTGCTCGTTAACTACTTAGCTCTGATTAGCTCTGCTCACTTCCTCCTCCTATCACTCACAGTGTGAATGAACTGTAAATCTGCCAGAGCAACAGATGGTCATTCCGTGTCCAGGGAGGGAGGTTAGGGCGTGGGGGACACAGTCTTCCTACATTTTTCTGACCTTGAAATTCCATTTTATTGAAGTTTGTGGCTCGTAGCATAGCCTCATCAGGACTGAAACTCACACTGTATTCTTGTGAGATGCAGGAAGGTTCACTTAGGTGGACTCCCAGGCATGATACAAATGTGCAATCACAGAGCCACAAGAGACTTATTGATAGTTGTCTACACAGGGAGCGCCATGGACTTTAAAACACAAAGGAAACAGTGATCAGTGTTTATTAATGATATGACACATGTCCAGCCCTGTGCTTGTCACTGTGTAGATACAAAAGATGCTATTTAAGAGACCATGTTGGGGATACAGTAGTTATATGCATAAGGTACAGTAAAACCAATTCGTAAGCCTTTAAATTCTACGGTATAGAATACATGCACTCTGGATGGTCAGAAAAGAAACAAATTTGGTTATTAATAACAAAAAAATTCCCTTTTATTTAAATTTTCTTCATGCACAATCAAAACTTAGGTTTCCATATCCTTGACAACTAGAAGGGCTGCATTGTCGGTGGGACTGTAGCAAGACCAGGCTTTCATTTTAAAAATGTTTGATTATCTGCTCAGCTTCCATGAAACCTTACTTCCTGAATTCCCATCAGCTGGAAAAAAACACCGTAGGTAATTATTATAGCTAAATTACTTGTTTCCTGGAAAGCCTGGTAGTTAAGTGTAATGTCTGCAAACCAAAGGTCTGCAGTTCGAATCTGCCAGGCACTCCTTGGAAACTCTATGGAGCAATTTTACTGTGCCCTGTAGGGTCACTATGAGTTGGAATTGTCTTGATAGCAGTGGGTATTGAGTATTTGTTTACAGGTACCCAATACCTGACTAATTTCCACTGAGTTGATTCAGACTTATGGATGACCTTATCTGTATCAGGAGAGAACTGTGCTTTGGAGGATTTTCAATGACAGATTTTTTAGAAGCAGATCACCACACATTTTTGCCAAGGCCTCTCTGGGTAGAATCAAGCTGCTAATCATTTGATTGACAGCTAAGGACATTAAACAGTGACTTCACCCAATACTTAACTAGACATGATAAGAAATTAAATAATGTCTTGATTTCTTCCTTTTTTATTGATTCGCATGTTCACCTGTGAGCATCAGCAATGACAAACAAGGTCTATGATATACTATCTACAACAGTAACTTGGTCCAAATATGTCACATTTAGGGTCAAGACTCTGGATACAAAACAGAAGACGAGATGAGATGTTTAAAATTTGACGTGGAGGGGAGAGACATAAAAAAATACATAGATAAATATGGTTATACTGGAAGAAACTGTCTGGAACAGCAGTCCAGATGTTGTTCCTGAGCACCGAGGGACAACAAGGACTCTGCACAACTGAGAAAGATTGTCTTGCCAGGGGTAGGGGACAGGAGATAAAGGCAGCAGGACTCTGATAACCAATTTTATCTGCCTTTCACTGTAATGGACGACTGGTCCCGTCTGCAGGAAGGACTGGCTGCTGCCAACCAAGTGGCTCTTGCCTACTGGGCGATGCCTCATTGATTTTAAGCCATGCAGATACAGTCTATCTTGTTGCTACCTCATCTTCTAAAAATTAAAATTAAAATAAAAAGAGAAAATAGCAAAAATGTGAGATCTTTCTTAGTCTCCTGGGGCTTTCTTTCTTTGGCTGCAAGAACTTTTGAAAAAGAAAACATAAACAAAATATATTTCCTGTCTGCCCATATACAAACAGAGACTAAAAATACTGTTCTAACTGTATAATAGTCTAAGGTCAGTGTACTCCCTTTGCATGGCTATGAAAACCTGACCTGCATAAGGCATTAAAATTCATAACACATGAAAATTAGGGAGTTCTGGAAGCACTTTCTTCTATATAAGTACAAATTTTCTCTGCCTACATCTAGCATTTAAAGGAAACCATCCAGATAATTAAAATGCCTATAAATGAAATGTCAAAGTTAAATGTTTCTTTTAAGTCTTAATGCTTAGGCAAAGCAAAACCTTTATTCTGAAATAATACACTTTAAATACTAGTGGTACCTTGTGAGGGAGTAGAATAATTAAGGTTTACCACATAAAATGGGTCTACAGGTCGACGCGCTGCTCCACTCAGTAAGTAACCTTTATGAAGGGGAATGTGATAATCAGTGTGTATTTTTTGTCCTTAAATACTGCCATTATTTTCAATGTGAATCTAGCTACCGTGCATAAAGCTAACATTACAACACACATGCAGTGAATTAATCACACAAATACAGAAAACAGAGTTGTTGAGTGAGGCAGATTTTTATTTGATTTTTGTGTAGTTTGCTTCTATCCTCCTCCATCTCCTCTCCAAGATATTATTGTGATTATTGTCATGTGCTTGGTTTCTTATGCTGTTACGTAGACCAATCTCGCTTGGACATTGATGGCCTGGGAAAATGAGTGTGGGCTCTACCTATATGAGGGGAATTGTGACACAGCTGAGCTGGGACAGACTTTGAATACAATTCAGTCTCTTGATCAGGATGTGTATACATTATGGATTAATAAAACATAGTTTTTCCTAATAATTTCTGCTGTTGTCCACAAGATTTATGTCAAACATTTCATACAACATATATACCTGCGTACACACGTGTACACACAGAATGTCAGATTCCCTTTTGAATGTTAGGGTAATTGAATCCAACTGTAACCACTCCATAAGACCTGTGTCTTACCGAACAGGCAATGGCATGAATCCAAGGCGGTGGTGGGCCTCTCTGAGCAGCAGTTAAGAACTATGATGTTGTAATTCCTAGATGGTATGTTCTGCTGTGAAACACACCATTTCAACCACCTATAAACACTCCTCCACTCTGCAATGCTAATCAGGTCAGACTATGACTTGCTTTGCTGCCTGAAGGCCACCAGAAACTAACTTCTTCGCCTCCTCACTTTTTGCTGGCTGATAAAAGACTACCTACTAGGAAGGAGGAAATAGTCGTTGAGGGACAGCTCTTAGTTCTGTAGAAGACAATTCAGCCTGGAGCTGGCTTGTATTTCATCTGGACTATGTTCTGACTTGCCTTTCTTGATGGTGTGCCAGAGGCTAGGGGTGGGATGACATCACTAGTCATCAGTTAGGGGATGGTATTTTTAGCTGATGTATCTGTAATCATATCTTAATTTTTCTTTAAAAATATTCCCCTACCTGAGATTGAGTGGCAGATGGTAGAGATAGGCAGTTTCTCTTTCAGGAATGAAACATTTTAGAAAAGCGAAAAACACACCACATCTTTTGGAGGAGAGGCAAAAGACCAAATACAAAACGATAAGTGTTTAGCAGTCCTACTGCTGTTAGTAGCAAAGGTTAATGCTAATGGCCCTCCCCCCCACCACTCATGGGCTCCCATACACAATCGTTTAGCTTGATCATACTTCAGTGCAAAGTATGTGGAACTGTGTAACACTGAACAAAAATATTTAATTACACCCAGATGAGAAACAGTTGAGTCTTAGCTTCAGGCCTCTTCATTTGCTAAAGTCAGTTTTTGGTTTTGGCATGAAGGGACTTAGAAACAGAGATTCTGAAGGGTAGATGATGGGCCTTGACTTGTGCAAGACTCAGAACCTTACCTCACTCCTTAACTCTATGCAATGCTTTTCTTTCTCAAGAAATGCTGCAATGCTTTCAGTGAAATAATCCTGAACATATACCATAACACCCACAAAATGACTACTTTCTAAGACTAGTGTGAAACTGCAACAAAAAGTTCTAAAGAAATTAGTTTCTCCACTGGGACTTTTGAGATGGTTCTAAGGCCTTTGTTCTAACCAGCCCTCTTATTTTTAGCACTCAGGAATAGCCTCCTTTTAATGTTCCTCTTAGAACAGCTATCCTAATGTAACTGTTTCAAGCAGATAACTGGATAATGGAAGAATTAGTGTTGTAAAAACTTGCTCAAAGTTGTGTTCACTGATATGTTGAAGTTTTGACAACTGATGTCTGTGAACTGGATCTTATTTGGAAAAGAGGGACTGTGATTGCTAAGGCTATGTGTCAACTTTACTGGGCCATGATTCTCAGTAATTTGGCAGCTATGGTGTAGTTTGGCAGTCATATAATGATATGATCACCTCTGTGACGTTAAGTGTTGTAATCTGATCACCTCCATGATGGGCTCTGCTGTGAGTAGCCAACTAAAAGGAAGTTTTCTTGGGAGCATGACCTGTATTCAATATACATGAACTATCTGCCAAGGCTTGTGGGCTTTTGGTCACTCTGGATCTTGTAGCTGGCTCCTGTTCATCTAACCTCTGGTTTTTAGAATTGAGCTAGCAGCTTACCTGTTGTCTTGCCTGCCAGTCTTGGAATTTGTCGTTCTTCACAGTCTGTGAGCCAGAGCCCTACTATCTGACTTGCCAATCTTCAGTTGACCAATACTTGCAGATACACAAACCAGGAAAGACCTCCTCCTGACCTTCAGAGTTGGGACATTCCAACCTCTGCTACCGCATGTGCCATTTTCTTAATAGAAATCTCTCTACAGGTATGTTCATAGACTTTACTTGTCTTGCTTCTCTAGAGAACCCAACCTAAGACCTATGGTACTGGGAGTAGTTTTACAAAACTGTAAGCATGAATCCTCTAAATTGGTTTTCAAGTATAGTTGGTCTTAAAAAATGCTGACGACTCTGCTTCCAATAGTAAAGAGGGCACTGCTAATTCACGGTGTGATGTGGCAATAGAAATACATAAAATGTCACCACCGATAGGTCAAGTATTGGTGAAAGGCAAGTCTCTGGGTGATAACACGTTTGATATCTTTCTACAATTTTGTCATAATGAGAAGTATAAGAAAGCTGGTTAGTTGGTCCTACTTTTGCAAGACAAAATGTTAAGAGAGAGAGGAGAGCTCAACATTTCAAAGTTCAAGTGCTGCATAAAAGACTTCAGTTTCCATCTGCACCTTGAAAGAAAGCTATATTTCTTGTAGTAATAGAGATGATATTGCCAAAAATAAAACTCACAGTCTTATTGTAAAAGTGGTGAATTACAACGAGAACAAAATTGCCATCCTTGAGTGGTATCTGAAATTAAAGTGAGGGCATAAGTTTGGGAAGAAATATAATCCTGAAACAAAAGATGGAGATTTTATATGAGCTCAGAAACATGGACTTCTACTCACCAAGGCCAAGTTAGCTACAGCCACTGCTAACTACAAAAACTATCCAGCAGCAGAGATAAATGCTGAGTCCTCAATACAGCATCATTCCTCAAGGTGATCAACCAGGAACCAGATGAAAGATTGATTGTACTGGGCAGCTTCCATCATGTAAATGGTGTTAGTTTTTTACTTACTGGAATAGACACTTACCCTAGAAATGGATTTACCTTCTCTGTGCACTTCTTTTTCCAAAACTATCATCTTTGGACCAACACAATGCCTTATCCACCATCATGTTATCCAATGCAGCATCACTTCAGAACAAAGGACTTGCTTCATGGCAAATTAAGAGTGGCAATGGGCCCATGTTTATGGAATTCATTGATCTTACTACGTTCCACATAATCATGAAGCAGCTTGCTTGATAAAATGGTGGAATGGCCTTTTACAGACACAATTACAGCATCAGCTAGGTGACAATGTAACCAGAATCATGGATCCATGCTGCCTGTCTGCAAAGCCAATACTGAGACAAGAGGTGAGGGGATCAAACGAGGACATTTATTGAGTGCCAACACACAAGAGGTAAGGGAGCTCAGTTCCTCCAAAGCTTGCCTGCATGCACAGGTTCAGACAGGAAGTTACATACTTTGGGGCTTAGGGGAGGAAGCTGGTTAATGTTTATCGTAGTCCACATAAATAATTCTCTCGATGTTTCAACAAGATTCCTTGTGGGGGTCTGCATGGCTCCAACAAGCCAGGACTTGATCATCATCCAAACTATCTGACGATTTGCTGTAATAGTCTTAGACAATAACTGAACAAGGATAAACAGAACAATTAATCAATGCTCCTAAGGGAAAGAATAGCTGTGTGACTTCTGACAAGTACAAGGTAAATTCTTACAGATGGGGAGAAGCAAGTTCTCAGGACTTAATGTTTATAACATGGTTGTCTTAACTACTGTTTATAGCAAGATGGAGTCGGGCTGGCCAAGGGCCTCCCTTTCAGCAATACCTGGTAGGGTTGGGGTAATGTTCTCCAGAAAAGTGTATATGTTCTAAAATAGTGTCTTATATATAGTACTGTGTCTCCTATAGCCAGAATTAATGGATTTAGGAATCAAAGGATGGAAATAAAAGTGATACTCTTCACTATCAGCCCTATTAACCCACTCACAAAACTTTTCTTCCTGTCCCCATGATCTTATGCTCTGAAAGTCTAGGTGTCTTAGTTCCAAAGAGAAAAATACTCTCATCTAAAGATACAGCTAATTCTACTGAACTGGAAGCTGTGAATGCCACCAGATAACTTTGTGTTCCTTATGCCTCTGGATCAACAAGAAAAGAAAAGAGTACTGGCTGACATGGTGTGACCTGACATGATTGATCACGACTACGAAGAGAAAAATCAGATTAATATTACATAATGGAGACAAAGAAGAGTATGTCTAGAATGCAAAAGATCCCTTAGGACACAATTGGTACTACCTTTGTCTTATGATTAGTCAATAGAAAACTACAACAACACGATTCTGACAGGATTACCTAAAGGTCTGAGTAACCCCACCAGTTAAACAACCACAACAAAGTGAGGTACTTGTTGAGGGGGAAGGGCATAGGGAATGGGTGGTGGAAGAAGGTAGTTCTAAATACCAGTTATGACCATGTAACCACTAACATATACAAAGCCTGTGTTGTTGTATTTCTGCCTTGTATATGTGTACCAAATATTTTTATTTTTATTCACTTATAAAAGATGAGATTTATTAGGGGTAGTACATTTCCGGATACACGTGTGTTGGTTGCATTGTATTAGATGCAAGTATGACTTTATAGTTGTCCTTATTCAAAAATTATTAAGGAAATGTGCACAGATGAAAAATTGGCAAGATAGACTGTGACTATTAAGGTTTTGCACTAGCCTGGCTGGGGCATATGTCTCAGGGATTTGGCAATTATAGTGTAGTTTAGTAGTCATATAAAGATGTGATCGCTTCCATAATGAGATTTGATATGATGCGATCATCTCCATGAAGGCATCTGCTCTGAGTAGCCAATCAGATGAAAGGGAGTTTCATTGGAGGTGTAGTCTGCATCTGATATAGGTGAACTTTCTGACAAGTCTCATGTGCTTTCGCTAACTCTGTATCATGCGGTTGGTTCTTGTTTGTCAAACCTCCAATTCTTGGGAAATGAGAGAGCAGCCTACGTGCCATCTCGCCTGCCAGTCTTGGGATTTGTTGGTCATCACAGCTTGTGAGCCAGAGCCCTACATTTTGATTTGACAGTCTTGAGTTCATCAGCTCCTGTGGCTATGTAAATCAAGAGAAGTCTCCAGACTCACCCACAAGCTTGAGATATTCCAGCCTCTGCAACTGTGTCAACCAGTTCTCTGTATATGTGCTTTACCAGTTTTAATTCTCTAGAGAATCCAGCCTGAGACAGTCTTTGAAAATGTTAACATTATGTTATACTAGAGAAAGGTAGGTACTAATAAAGTAATAGTGGCATCTTTATAAAAGAATAGGTGACACACAGAGGGAAGACGGCCATGTGACAACAAAACTCACTGCCTTCAAGTTGCGTCCGACTCATAGCAACCCTGTAGGTCAGAGTAGAACTGCGCCATAGAGTTTCCAAGGAATTTTTTAACAGCTGACCTTTTAGTTAACAGTCATAGCGCTGAACCCACTATGCCACCAGACAATAGAGGCAGAGTTTGGGGTGATTTACAAGGATCACTAGCTCTCACCAGAAGCTAGAAGGTGTCATGGAATAAATTCATCCTCAGAGCCCTCATAAGAAATCAATGCAGCATGCTCTGATGCAAGCTTTTACCTAAAAACCCACTGCCTTTGAGTCAGTTCTGACTCACAGTGACTCTATAGGGCCAAGTAGAACTGCTCATAGAGTTTTCAAAGAGCACCTGGCAGATTCAAACTGTGGACCCTTTGATTAGCAGCTGTAGCACTTATTCACTACACAACCAGGGTTTCAATACAAACTTTAGCCTCTAGAAATGTAAGCCTATATATGTATATACGTATATATATAAAATATATATATTATATAATTTATAATATATAATTTTATATTGGTTTCCCGGGGCTGTTGTAGCAAAGTACCACAAATAGGGTGACTTACAAATATATATTATATAGATATTATATATATATAATATATATTATATATGATATATATCTATATCATATATAATATATATACTATATATCTATATATATTATATATATTTATACATTACATATATAATATATAATATATATAATATACATATAATATATATTTGTAAGTCACCCTATTTGTGGTACTTTGCTACAACAGCCCCAGGAATCCAATATCTGTGGCTAGCATTTCAGAAAATCGGGTCGAATTCCCCCCCAAAATCCAAAAGTTTAAAAACAGAAACAGAAATGCAGAAGAAACCAGACTACATTTCCTTCCACCAATTGTGTCAAGTTCATTCAGACTCATAGTGGTCATTTAGGACAGAGTGGAACTGCCTCATAGGGTTTCAAAGGCTGTGAACCTTTACAGAAGCAGACTGACACATCTTTCTCCTGCCGAGATGCTGGAGGGTTCCAACCACCAAACTTGTGGTCAGCTGCCAAGTGCTTAACCACTACACTACCAGAGTTCCTTACATTCTTTTCTGTAATTACTTAGATAACAAAATGGAATTTTATACCTTTTTATGTGTTTCTTTTGATTAAGAAGCTAGGAGAGATGGTATCACTACTCAAAAATTTTCAATTATTATTTTACTCACATTTAAATTCAATTAGCATGTTAAATTTTTGAAAAGCATCTCTTTCAAACCTACTCTGTAACATATGATACAATGCAAGTTCCTTTAGAAAATGCTGAAAGAAGTGCACTCCGGTCCGGTCTGCAACCTCTGCAAGGCACTGTGAATAAGAGATTAGGTGAATTGGCGTGATAATTACACATGGGGTATCACATTGAACCTGTCATCCTTCCTGATCCTTCCTAACCTCTGCTCCCTGGCCCTGCCACCATTTTTGCTCATTTTCACAATCACTGAATTCCAGCCACCCAGTTTCACAAGCCAGAAATTGGTATACTATCTTTTACACCTTATCTCTTATTCATTGACATGTAATCAGTTACCAAGTGCTGTCAATTCTAACTTCTAAAGTTCTCTCAGTCTGTCCATTTCATGTGGCCTCCATTGCCACTGCCCAGGTCAGTATCAGTTCATCCCCAGCATCAGTACATCTTGAGTGGGTTATTTAAAAAGTCTTTAACTGGTTAACTGGACTTTTAATACTGCCTCTTTCATCTATTCTCAGCAAAACCAGGGTATTCTTTCCTTCTTTCACAGTTATTTCCAAAACCTGCCAATGGTTTCCCAAAGTCTTAAGATAAAAAGAAAACTTCATAAGAAGGCCTTGTACAACCTTGCCTTGTCTGACCTGGCATTTTATTAACTCTCCAAACTTATCACCTGTCACTACTAATTGCACGCTGCCTGTCGACTCACCAAATGACTTTCTATTCCTCAAATGAGCCATGTTCCCTTTGTCCTCTAGCCATTTATGCCTATGATTCTCTCCACCTGAAACACTCATTGCATTTCCACCCTCTCTGCCTTTTTCATTTTCCTTCCTGTTTCAGGTTAAAGATTCTTTTCCTAACAACTTTCTTGCTTTTCTCCCCCACGACATCTCTGGAGTAGCTCTTCCTTCTGTGTGCATACAGGACCCAGGTGTTTATTTTATCACACTCACAATGTTAATTGTGATCTATATTTTAGCACAACAAAGATTGAACATCTTGCCATCTTCCTTGCTCCTGTGTCCGTAATGCTTGTCTCAGAGCATTAGTTACCAAGTATGTATTGTATAAATGAATAATATCATCACTGTGATCTCAGTATCATCTAAACATCCTCTTAATCAATTTCCTGGGTGTTGGGACAGCAGATACTTTTCAGACCTAGATGTACTTCCATCCAGTGCTCCCTAATCAGTTCGATTAAAACAGATTAAGTGTGGTTTAAATAATATAACAATTAAAATCTCAAACTGAATTGTTCAAATTGTTACATACCTCCTAGCTGAAGAACACTACTGTCACCTTCAAAGTACTTCCTTTGGGAAGCTGCGCACTGATATCAGCGCCTAGTCTACTCTTCAAAGCAATTTTGAAACTCTTCCTGGAATGGCCATTGCACATGGTGGTATGGCGACAAGTTTGCAAGCTTGCTTACATAGTTAGTTGTCAGTCAGGGAGTTTTTAGCCAGCAAACAAATAACTATATTGGAGTACCCTCCCTTCTCACCTGATGGGGCCCCCAATGACCTTTTTCATTACCCAAAGATAAAGGAAATGTTGAAAGGAAGACATTTTAATGACATTAAAGCCTTCAAGGGTAATATGATGACAGCTCTGAAGACCATTCCAGAAAAAGAGTTCCAAATTTCTTTGAAGGATGGACTATACTCTGATGTAAGTACATAGCTTCCCAAGGGGAATACTTCAAAGGTGACCATAGTTACACCCAGCAATGAGGTATGTAACACTTTTTCTAGGATGAGTTGGCAAATATAATTGTCAGATCTTGTATAATTATGAAAAGAAAAAGTTGTAGTAACAATGTGTGAAGTGTAGTACTGCATGGCTTTCACTGTACTGTCTAGTACCTCATAAGATAACTGTGCTCTGCATTCCATCTCCAAATGCCTATACTGTTTCACTTTGGAATCAACATGCAAACTTAAAATTTTGATTGATTCTAAAGCTTAGACAATAAGTTACTTCCTAAAGATCGGTCTAAGTGCTCTTTCTCTTGGCACTGTCAGAAAAGAGAACAAAAGGGAGCACGGGGAGCTACAAACGCACAGGCCTCAGGGTCCATTGAGTTGACCTCTACCTATGCTTGTGAGATTTAACAAATAATTTCACCTCTTCGATTATAAAAATTTTGAACGAATTGATTTTTAAATGTGTCCCTACAACTGTTCCCACCACAGTGCCACATTGGTCTATGCTATTGTACCCAAATTTGGTCATTAAACATGTTAATCATTAAAATCATAGTATCACTTTATACAGTATTACTGCTCTATTTACCTGACACAGCAAAAGAAGCAGAGGAATAATAAACAGTTGGAGAAGATGGAATGTGTGGCTAATTGTCTTCATGAATATCTGTTTCCTTTGCTGTGAGAATGAAGAACTGGATGGCACTGGACTCCCATTACTGAATGTGTTGATTGAATATTCTAAAGAAGGATCCTAATCTAAATGGAGAGTGTGCAGAATGTATCTTTAAATTATCACAGAATCCAGACTTGATAGAGTCATGGAAGCTGAATGAACCTTTAAAACTATTGCTCTGAGATAATCTTTAAGACTTAAACCAAAAATATCCGGTGAAGTCTTCCTAAACCAAACAATAATTTAGCTTAATTGGTAAAGAATGTCAGCCTTGGACATGATGCTCTTTTAAGATCTATCTTTATTTTTTTATTTTATTTTATTTTTTTTATTTGATATGACTAAGTGAAAATGTACTTTCCTGTATAAATTTACATGCCCACCTCTATGCAGCTTCCACTGCTCTCCCTGTCGGGTGACAGCACACTATTCCTCTCTGCTCCATACATGTCTCATCCTCCCAACAGCCTCCTTTCCCCTCCTCTCTACCCACTCTCCTTCCTCCAGCCAGAGGTCAGCAGGCTGATATCCTATAGATGTATAGAACCATAAAGTACATATAATATATGATCACTCTGCATCACCAAGTCCAATCCATTTGTGTCCAAAGAGTGGATCTTTGTTATGATTTATGGACAAGGGCAGCATCAGGGTCAAGGGCCATGTTCCCAGGATAACCCCGAAACTGGACCATCAATTCAGGTCTTATAGTGCAGATCTCAGGATGTACCCCTTTTTATTCTTGTGTTGCCAGTAAGACTCAACTTAGTGAGCTCCATCGCGGCTGTCACTTGTGGTGGCCGGGCACCATCTGGTTCTTCCGGTCCCAAGTCGATGGGGTCTCTCTATCTTCTGGGTTGTCTTTATCCCATGTCATCTTGGTCCTCGGTGAGCATCCGTTCCTGCTGAGTTGGGACCATTTGCTGTGTCCTTGGATGGCAGCTTGGCAGCTTTTAAGACCCCAGATGCCACTCACCAATGTGGGGTGCAGAGAGCTCTCTCATCAAAACACTAGTTGTGCCAGTTGGCCTCGATTTAGCCTAAGAGCATGGTCCCCTGCCCCCTGCCCCAGCTACTCTATCCTTGCAATATTGGGTTAAGATGGAAGGAGATCTGGAGTTATGCTGAAGTCCACTTAATGTTGTTCATGTTTCTAATGTGTGCTGTCACCGACTTTTCCCAACCAGATTTCTAGCAACTGTCTAATCTAATAAGATATATTTTTAATTAAATCGACAACAGAATCTCTTAGAGAGAAACCTTCGCAGGCAGTGAATTTAGGTTAAAGAACAACTCAGAAAAGGCAGGTGAGAATGGATGCAGAACTCAAAGAATGTAATCAATGTTAGCGAATTATACTTGAAGAAGCATGAATTGTGTATTTTTTTTCTGTGTGTATTTTCAACAACAATAACAAAAAATAAATTACTAAAGAACAGAAAGGGAAAACAAGTGTGACAAGAATATAGAGAAACTAGAAGCCTCATCCGTTGTCAGTAGGACTGTAAAATGGTACAATCACTGTGGAAAACAGTTTGGGGATCCCTCAAAAAGCTAACCTCAGAATTTTCATATGTCCCAGCAATTCTATTCTTCAGTATAAATTTAAAACAATTGAAAGTAGCAATTCAAACAGGTATGGCACATCAGGGTTCTTTGTAGCATTATTCACAATGGTCAAAACATACAAAGAGCCTACATTTTCATCACAGATGAAAGGATAGGTAAAGTGTGGTACATACATTCAAATGAACATAACTCTTCTGTTAAGAAAAATGAAATCCTAATGTATGATACAACATGAATGAATCTTGAAAATATTATGCCAGATGAAATAAGGCCATTATAAACAGATGAATTGTACATGGTCCCATCTACATGAAATATTTACAAGAAGCCAGTCTATAAAGAAAGAGGTTGATCAGTGGTTACTTGCAGTGGGTGAGAGGGAGTGGGAATGTGAGACTTCCTGCTTAGGGAACTCTGAACTTATATTAACAGTGATGGAAAAATTCGGAAACAGATAATGGTAGTGGCTGAACAACACAATAAACATAGCTGGTGTCATTGAATTCTATGTCCAAAGAATGTTGAAATGGCAAAAAGGTGTTACATATATATTTTCGACTCAACGGCACTTGGCTTGGCTTATGTATTTTCCAAAATAAAAGTTGCAAAAAAGAGGCCATCATTCTCAGCCTCACCAGGTTTCTTTACTACAAGTTTCACAGCAGAGGAAGAGGCAGTGTTCCCATCCTTGAGAGCACTCCCACAACACGCTTCCCCCGAGCCGGTTACTGAGCATGAGCCCCCTGTTTACTGCTTTAGTCTTTATAGAAGCATCATTTTTACCTTGTGCATCCCCATAACTTCAGAAGGCAAGTATTGTGATTATGTATTCTCCTAATAACCTGCTAAGAGTTTTGTACAAAAGTGTTCATAAATATTTATTGAGATACTGCTTATTAGCAAAGATTCACTGAGTGCTAACATGAGTTAAGAAAAAAAAAAAAAAAACCTTTGAAATACTCTTTGAATTATCATTTTGTTAGAGAATTGGTAGTGAGAAATCAATACTTCAATGCTTTCCGAATTTTAAATATTGAAATGCCCTCAGCAGCAGTCAGATATTTTAGTTGCTGGAAATTCCTTAAATCCATTCTCGTTCAGTGGATTCTGACCCATAAGCAACCCTATAGGACAGAGTTGAACAGCCCCCATAGAGATTCAAATGAGCACCTGCAAAGTTCAAACTGCCAGTCTTTGGTTAGACACCACAGCACTTACCCAAAGTTTCCGTGGAAGCTCCTGAGATCCTGTCATTTGGCATGTGAAGGCAATTTGCCAGGCAAGATTTGCCTTGTTCTACTGCAAGAAGCTGTGAAAAAGAAACTATTTTGCTAGTATAATGAAAACCCCATAGCATAAACATCCTTTAAAAATTCTTCTATTTGATTGTAGAGGACTTATTTCAGTATTAAAATGAATTTTTTTTACAGCAAAAAAGCTACAAAATTTCAAAAGTTCTTTGTTTAAACAATACTTCCTTTAGCAATTCACCTTTGGCGAATCACAAAATTATTCCATTCTCTGCACTGAGTGCCGGCACAGTATATAGAGGCCTTGACTCTGATGCACTTTGTAATCAAATTCTGAGAGACAGAAAGCCAGGTGCCACACAGTCCCAAGTACCCAGGACGCACCATCACCACATCCTTTTTCTGGAGGAAAGGAAAAAGTTGCTAGGCACCACTCAGTCTGTTTCAACACATACTGACTCTATGTACAACAGAATGGAAACTTTCCTGGTTGTGTGGCATGCCCACAATCATTGTTACACTCGAGCCTGTTGTTGCGGACACTGTGTCAACCTATCTTGTTGAGGGTCTTCTTTATCCTTGATCCTCTATCCTACCAAGCATGATGTCCTGTTCCAGGAACGGATCCCTCCTGACAACATGTCCAAAGTAGGTAAGACTCAATCTTGCCATCGTTGCTTCCAAGGAGCACTCTGGTGGTACTTCTTTGAGGACAGATCTGTTTGTTCTGTCGGCAGTCCACGTTACATTCGATATTCTTCTCCAACGCTGCAATTGAAAGGCATCAGTTCTTCTCCCATCTTCCTTACTCATTGTCCACCTTACGCGTGCATATGATGCGCTTGTAAATGGCTTGGGTCAGGCACACCCTAGTCTTCAAGGTTACATCTTTACCTTTCAACACTTTAAAGAGGTCTTTTGGAGCTGATTTTCCCAATGTGATGCATCGTTTGATTTCTTGACTGCTTCTTGACTGCTTCACTCCATGGGTGGAAACCCTGGTGGTGTAATGATTAAGTGCTATAGTTGCTAACCAAAAGACCTGTGGTTCAGACTCACTGAACACTCATTGGAAACTCTATGGGACAGTTCCATTCTGTCCTGTATGGTCACTATGAGTCAGAATTGACTCAACAGCAGTGATGCTTCCATGGGTGTTCGTTGTGGAACCAACTAAAATGAAATTATTGACAACCCCACTGCTTTATCCATTTATCATGATGTTGCTTACTGGTTCAACTGCGAGGAATTTTATTTTCTTGATGTTGAAGTGTAATCCATACTTAAGGCTGTGGTCTTTGGTGGTATCTATCAGTGTCTCTCTGCTCTCAGAGAGCAAGATTGTGTCATGTACATAACGCAGGTTGTTAATGAATCATCTTTCAATCCTAATGCATTATTCTTTTTCATGTAGTCCATCTTCTCAGATTATCTGCTCAGCATGCAGACTGAATAGGTATGGTGAAAGGATACAACCTTGAGGCACACCTTTCCTGACTTTGAACCGTGCATTGCACCCTTGTTCTGTTAGAACAACTGCCTCTGGTTCCTGTACAGGTTCCACATGAGCACACGTTCTGGAATTCCTGTTCTCTGCAACACTGTCCATAATTTTTTATGTTCCACACAGTCAAATGCCTTTGAATAGTCAATCAAACATAGATAAGTATTCAGGTATTCTCTGTTTTCAACCGAGATCCATCTGGCATCAGCAATATACACATTTCCACATCTTTGTCTGAATCTTTCCTGAATTTCCGGAAGTTTCCTCTAGTGGTGCAGTCCCTTTAGAGTGATCACTACCAAAATTTTACTTGCACACAGTAGTAACATTTTTTGATAATTTCTGCATTTGGTTGAATTACTTTTCTTGGAAGTAGGTACAAATATGCAGCTACTCTGGTTAGTGGGCCAGGTAGCTGTCCTCTAAATTTCATGGCATAGATGACTAAGAACTTCAGGCACTGCATCTGTTTGTTGCAATATCTCAGTTGATATTCCATCAGATTCTGGAGGGGTTTTTTTGGCCAACGCCTTCACTGCAGCTTTGATTTCTTCCTTCAGTGCCATTGGTTCCTGGTCATGTGCTATCTCTTGAAATGGTTGAATAGCCACCAGTTCTTTTTGGCATAAAGATTCTGTGCATTACTTTTATCTTCTTTTGATTTTTCCTGTGTCATTTAATGTTTTCATATAGACTCTTTCACTGCTTTAACTCAAGGCTTGAGTTTTCAGTTCTTTCAGCTTCAGAAATCCAGACAGTGTCCTTCTGTTTTGGTTTTCTATCTACAGCTCTTTGCACATGTCATTATAATACTTCCTTTTGTCTTCTTTAACTACCCTTTGAAATCCTCTATTCAGTTCGTTTGCTTCATTGTGTCTTCCTTTTGCTTTAGCTACTCGATCTTTCAGATCAAGTTTCAGAGTCGTCTGACATCCAATTTGGTCTATTCTTTCTTTCCTGTCTTTTCAATGATCTTTTGTTTTCTTCATGGATGATGTCTTTGATGTCATTCCACAGTTTAATTCTTGGTCATTCAACTCATCAGATCTGTTCTTCAGATGGTCTCTAAACTCTGTTGAGATATACTCAAGGTTGTACTTTGGCTCTCCTGGACTTGTTCTAATTTTCTCTGGTTTTATTTTGAACTTGCATTTGACCAACTGTTGGTCAGTGCAACAATCAGCACTTAGCCTTACTCTGACTGATGATATTGAGCTTGTCTCTTGTCTCTTTCCACAGATGTAATAGATTTGATTGCAACACAATCCATCCATAAATGGTCGCCATTTATGTTAGTAAATAAAGATATTTGCAATGAAGAAGTTGTTGGTGTTGCAAAATTCTATCATGCTATCTCTGGCATTGTTTCTGTCACCCGTGCCGTATTTTTCAACTACAGACCCTTCTTTTAGGTTCCAACTTTTGCATCCCACTCAAGAGATGTTGTCAATGCATTGTGATTATATGTTCGATCAGTTTTGGATTGCAGAAGCTGGTGAAAATCTTCAATTTTTTTTCTTTTTTTTAATCTTTGGCCTTAATTTGGTGCATAAATTTGAATAATGGTTGTATTAACTGGTCTTCCTGTAGGTGTATGGTTATTACACTATCATTCACATCATTGTATTTCAGGATAGATCTTCAGATATTCCTTTTGAGATGAATGCAACACCATTCCTCCACAAGCTGTTATTTCTGCCATGGTAGACCATACCTTGTCTGATTCCAATTGACCAACATCAGTCTATTTCAGCTCTCTAATGCCTAGGATACTGATGTTTATGTGTTCCATTTCATTTTTGATGATTTATATTTTTCTTAGTTTCATACTTTATACATTCCATGTTCCAATTATGAATGAGTATGTGCAGCTGTTTCGTTTCATTTTGAGTTGTGCCACATCAGCAAATGAAGGTGCCCAAAGCCTGACTCTGTCCATGTCATTAAGGTCAAGTGTATTTTGAGGAAGTGGCTTTTCCCTACTCATCCTTCTTGTGTACCTGCCAACCTGGAGGCTCATATTTTGGCAATGTATCAGACAGTGTTCTGCTGGTATTCATAAAACTTCAGCTGGCTAATTGTTTTCAGAAGTAGACTGCCAGGTCCTTCTTTCTAGTCTATCTTAGCCTCTCAGCTCGGATGAAACCCGTCTGCCATGGGTAACTGCTAGGTATTTGAATACAGTGGGCATATCTTCTAGAATTACAGCAATACAAAAGACCCCACAAGTAGAAAAACTGACAGACAAATGGAGAAAGAGAAAGACATAACCAGAATTTCCGTTTGAGAGAGCCATTCTGATCTCAAAATGGTTCCTGACTTCACTGGAGAATTGGTTAAACTCAGATCTTAAGTAGACATATAATTTATGAAGTCAAAGGAGAGTGCTGAAATTTAAGGGAGAAAGCAGCGCAATATGACAGAAGAAAGTGAGTGAACACGAGGGCAAAGGACAAAGTATATACAGGAATCTTTTACCATAGTACTGTCATTTCTTATCTAGCATGAATCACTTGCTCTTGGTTAGTATCAAAAGGTTGACAATTTGAATTCACTCAGTGATACCACAGAAGAAAGTCCTAGCAATCTGCTTTTGTAAAGATTACTACCAAGAAATCCCATGAAGCAGTTCTACTCTGTAACATCTTGGGTCATTCTGAGTGAGAATCAACTTAACTATAATGGATTTGGTTCTCCTATCCACATTTAGATAAGATATAGAGTACACATTCACTAATCTCACTGCTGAAATAAATCTTGTGTCTCACCTGGGAGGTCACCACTTTCAAAATGAACAAAAAATAGTCTTATATATAAATTCCCAAATTATTTAAAAGATACAAAATTAGTTCTTCTCCCTACTTACATTGTGTCTTATTGTTTCTTTGCTATGCTTCAGTTTATCTTGACTGCAATTCCAGAGACCTTGTCAAACCCACAGCATAGACTGAAATTTTCCTTTTTCATGAAATTATTGGGGAAAGAGGGAACAATTGTCTCTTTTTCCACAGAGCACGCTTACACAGAGGATACATGGTGTTAGGGAAAATGTTACAGCTTTGGATTTAAGTAGATATGGTTTTGAATCTTATTTTTCTTGGTTAGATAATTTGAATCAGCTCATTTCACTATTTTGACCCACAGTTTTCTTATTTGTAAAATATAACTAATTAAAATCTCATAGTGTGCTTATACATATTTGCCCAAAAGCAAAAAAAAAAAAAAAAAAAAAAAAAAATTATTACCATTGGATTGGTTGTGACTCACAGTAACCCTGTAAGACTGAGTAGAACTACCTCATAGGGTTTCCAAGGAGTGGCTATTAGATTTAAACTGTCAACCTTTTGGTTAGCAGTCAGGTTCTTAACCACTGTGCCAGCAGGGCTCTGCAGGACACTGTCTCTGTGTACACCAGTGCACTCATGTATACCAGTGCTTAATAAATAACGACTAGTGCATAAGAGAGAAACTCTTGTGGTATGGTAGTTAAGTGCTAGGGCTGCTAACCAAAAGGTCAGAAGTTTGAATCTACAAGGTGCTTCTTGCAAGCATTGTAGGACAGTTCTACTGTCGCTGTAAGTTGGAATTGACTTGAGAACAATGGGTTTTTGTTTTTTGTGTTTTTTTTGGTTAGTATGTGAGAGAGAAAGCCTATTCTTTTGCAATGATGGAGACTACTGCCTTTAATGACAGCAAATGGCAGAACGCAGGTTGAATAGAAGTCAGTAGTATGCACTAGTGTTGCAAAGTTTTGAAACAAGGCATGGTTACTGGGCTTTGTATAAAGAGGTCAGAATGAGATGCTGGTTGGAAGAGAGAATGGAACAGGATGGGAGAGAAATAGAGAAGGGGAGATGATGGGTTCTAGAAAATTGTCCTAATTCCTCCAGTGTTGATGCTGTGACTCAGCTCCCTACGACTCCAAACCACCTAATTGCTGTTTCCTGCCCTGGCTATGCTCCACGCAGTGCCTAAATGGGGGCCTGTTGATTGGTACAGAAGTTACTGCAGAGCAAAGCAGACCATGTCACATTGACACGGCTCTGCACCTTAGCAGTCTGCTTTGATGTTTAAGTTCCTCCTTAACCAAATTATGAATGCTCTATTTCTCTCCATTGCCACTGTAATGAACTTTAACAATAATTATATGCAGGGCTTCTTGGACGGGGTTTCTTATCTCCTTTGGTGCCTATGCTCCCCTGAGTACTGCAAATCCCGGAGGAAGTATATGTGGCAAATTTAATCGGGAACAAAGACAAAAGGATGCCTCACTAGGCTGGGAAGCACTTTAAGGAATGGAATTGGCCAGAAAACAGTTAAAGGAAGGAAGGTATATATTTGAAATAAACGAAGTATTTGAAACATTTGAAATGTATTTTAAATCCTTGTTGCATCTGTTTAATCCTATCCAATGTAAGATTCAAGAAGCAGTTTTATGCAGTATAGTTATAATTAAATATGATTATTGTACAAAATTCCCTAGCAGTCCTCAGAAATTTGGTTCACTATCTCTTTCATCTGTAAGACCTTTTATGTTTTCATTGCACTGTCATATTTTATATGCAGTTCTTTCTATGAATTAGAGACAAAAGCACAAGTATAATAATTCTTTATCCAAATGTTTCTCCCACTACCTATCACAGAAGGAGGGATTGAGGGAGCACAGGCTAAGGGGAACTTAGGGTCTTGATGGCCACCCAAAGGTTAGCAATTTAAATACACCCGGGGACTTCAAGGAAGAAAAACCCGGAGAATTGCTTCCGTAAAGCTAGTGTCAAGAAAACGCTGTGCAGCAATTCTACTTGGTATCACGTGGGGCTGCCGTGAGGCAGAGGTCGACTCAGTGGCAGCTAACAATAATGAGAAATGAATAGTCATTCTACAGAAATAAAACAACATAATGATTACGAATTCGGCTTCTATTATCTTGTCACATTTGTGTAATCCTTGACAAACTAGCCTCTATATTCCCATCTTTAAAATGGGTATAATACTACCTACTTCAAAGCACAATAATGGGAGTCTAAACAACCTTTCCTGTATTACAATGTGATTTGTCTTTTCTTTTTACTTTTGGTGTCTTCAACTTCTCTTATTCTTCATCACGATAGATTTTCAGTAGGTGATATGTAATACTATGTACTTGACTAAATGTTGTATAGTTCATAATTTGATCCTCACAACAACCTTATAGCATAGTGCTGTTATTATTCCAATTTTACAAATGAGGAAATTGAGAAAACAAAAAGATTCCATAAATTAGCTGATCACTAAATTATTATTTTATCTGAGAGTTGCAATCAAGAAGAACTTGTATTTTCATATTCATAAGCACTGTCCCTATTGCTTCTCACTTGAATATCTTTAACATAAAAACGGATTTTATCTTAAGTTATAATAAGATGCTTAAACTCAGTGGAAATAAGACTTAAGGTATAATTTATTTAATACACTGTGACAGAAAGGAGAGATAGTGTATGTCTGGACTTCAAGGATGAGGTGATAATAATTGAGGGAATGGGTATTGGAGAACTATAACAAATATATCTCAGCCTGAGTGTGTTCAGTACTTTCCTTGTATCTAAGAGTAATGCAGTTTCTTTACAGGAGCAAATCCACTTCATTCAGAATATGACAACCGAGATGCCACACACTATAAAGGAATTGCTGCTGTCACTGCAACTATAACTCAGAGCAACACCATCTGTGTCAGAGTAGAACTATTTTCCATGGGAAAAAAAAAAAAAAAAACTTTTCAGAAATGGATCTCCAAGCTTTTGTTTCAAGGTGCTTCTGAATGGACTGGAACTTCCATCCTTTCAGTTAGCAGACCGACATGCTATTTACATCACCAGGGACTCTACGCACACTGTAATGGCTATGAGTATACTTCCTTCTCATCTCAGTGACTCTGCCAACCCTGGATGTAGGAGTTCTGCTTTAGCACCTACTTCAGTCTATGAGATCTGTCTTTCCTTGGTGCTGTTGTCGTGGAGTGTTCTGTCTTCATGGAAGTTCATCCTGCTGCTGAAGATTTGTTCGATGGTCTCTTTCTGGAGTATATAGTCATAGTTTTGTCAATTCAATGATACATAAATTTGCTCACTCCAAAGGAAGTTGCCTAAACCAAAGTTTCAGATGTTTGGAAGAACTGAGATGATGTCAACAGATGACAAATTAGATGCCTAGAAATGCAAGCATTCTTATGGTATAGATTTTAACATAATTATCAATACATTCCTTTCAGCTATTTTTCCATTTTAATTGCACACAGTTTATGCCTTTGTTTTATGAAGCTATTTCTATGAGAGGAGAATGGAAGCAGCAAGATGAAAATGAAAGAATTATGCAAAGGAATCGAAGACTTGCCAAATGCAGAATTTGTGGTTTCTACTTTGTGCATGATTTATGCATGATTACATTTTTCAGTATATTCTACTACAAGCTACTTCCCTGTGTTTGTCTTTCCCATGATTTGTCTTTCTGGTGTCTGTATTTGGATTGAGATAAATATACTTCTTTTATTTTCATTCATGAAGCCAGTAACTTTTTTTTTGGAGGGGGAGGCCAAGATGTGGAATTTCCATATTTAAAAGTAACTTTGATCCTTGATTCCTTGTATTTTTTCCTACTTGACTTAATGTTATGCTCTGCCATCATTCTAGGCAAGCTCCACGTAATTTACTCAAGGGATTAAAAACAGGCCCATGTTAAAAGTTGATTTATCTTTGCTAAACCAGACTTTGCTAGTCAGTGTTATATCCATATATTTAGCCATTTTCTTAGTAGTTGCATTAGCAAAGAGAAAGAAACTAGGACTAGAAAATAGGTTTTGCCCCCCGTGTAAGCTAGGAGACTTCAATGTGAAAAAGAAAGCTTTTTTTCAGAGGTACAAACAGAGATGATGATATGAAGACATTTCACAGACTGAGGATGGCAGATACAACAAAATAGAAGAATGTAACCTCCCGAATGGGGAAAACAGACAAGCATAAATGAGCTTACAGTTAGGATTAGGAAAATTGTGTCAATAGGAAACTGAATCTTATCATCAGGCTGGGCTTCAGTGTTAGGATGGTTGTACTAGGATGGCAATGCATCCTGTCAAAACAGAATTTAGGCTCTTATTCTTGGATGTAGAAGAGGAAATGCAGATCTCTGAAATGAAAGGGAGAAAACTATGTTTAGCGTGGGGGCCACTGTCAGCTTCAGATGAGCAGTCAAGGAGGCATAATGGTGCGCCTTAACAGATTCCAAACGTGCTTTAACGCTTTCTACTTCATGTCAGGATCAGCCTGACATGAAAGTAGATAGGTGTAAAAGTTAGAATATAGTCTGACTCAACAAAAATTTTCTGAAACACGTCTTCAACATTCTAAAGAATGAAATCAAGAAAGAAATTTTAAGCAGCTGTCTGGGTTCTAGTTATTAACTGGAGAGGAAACCAGAGACTAACATTCTCTAATCATATTTTATGTCACCAATTTGAAATTATTTAAAGAAAATACAACATCCATTTTCCCTATTAGCATCAGCAGCCTATCATACCTCATCATAACAGTATGCCTGTTCTTCTTCCTCTTTGCCTGTGTTCATGTGCTTTAAGAGTCACTATCCTCCAGTTCATGAGTGTCCAAGTTTATCTGTATTTTCTGACCCATATTGGTAAAACACTCCCTTAGCCACTTTATTTTTACTGAAAGTGGTGCATCTTTATTTGGCTACCTGTAAGATTCATGCCATTAGGTCTATCTTTCGAGATATTTTTACCATTAAAATTATTAGAGAAGTTCCCTATTATACTTTCTTGATCATGTCTTAAGTCTCTGTTTGCTTTTTGGAACTTTGGCATGTTCAATTAGCTTTTGAAAAGTTAATTATTCCCTATGTTCTATAATATGGGATCTTAATCGAGAGAGAAGGGAATATAAGCTATCCTGAATTATCAACCAGAATCAAAAGGACAGCAGATGCAGTTCATAACTTGAGCAGGCTATGTTTGTTTCCAGGACTTCACTGGTAAAAAAAAAAAAAAAAAAAAAAACACTGCTGTTGAGTTGATTCTAACTCATAGATTCATAGATGACTGGAGATTGGACATTCAAAAAGCTATTTGTCAAAGCTGTCCAGGTAATTCTAATGTGCACCTAGATTAATCCCTTTTCTTGCATTCCTCTGAATATCAGTGGGCTGAAATGCAGAATGCTTTGTGCATATGAGAAGACCAATTGACTAAATCCATGGTAAGGGTGTACCTTCACATCCAGTCATTTATGTGTCACGTAACACTTATATAAGCCCACACTCATGTATGAAGATGAATGTTAAACATGCCAAATTAGCTTTGCAAAATGCAAAAGCAACAGATTTTTTAAAAAAGAATTATCTGTGTGCTGTGAGTAAGCGTGTGCTATACTTAGAGTTCTTTAGTCACCAACTCCATACATCAAGGCATTGCAATAACATCACATTTCTCCATTTCACCCTATAATAGACTGAATATTCCCAACACCTGCTCTAATTGTTGTCCTTAGCCACAGATGCTTCAGTCTTTTGGTACAATTAGCTGGTATCATGATGTCAAAGATCTGACAAACAGGAACTACGAAGGACAGTAAGTGTGTGCCTTTGCTTGGGTTATGGCTAACTAGAGTGTAGCAGCTTGATGAGAAAATTAAACTTTATTTGTACCATCCTTTGTCATCCTTCTTTTTGTCTGCTCTGGGTCGTGTGTTATTTCTAGAACATCATGTAACAACTAGGGGAGGAGGAATTTCACATGAGACTGGAGACTGAGGTCTGACAGACAGGAATAGTGGTAAGGAAAAAAAGATAGTAACTGGCTGCAAGATACGCCTGATCTCCAAACAAGAGCTCAGGTGTCAAAGTGGAGACTGTATGTTGTAGTTCTACTGGTAAAAATTAATTCAATACATATTATCTGATGTACCTACGGTTATGATAGATTCAGTCTTGTGCTAGGGCAGACAGAATAGTAGCAGGGACAGAAAAGTCATTGGACTTTGTGGATCATAATAAATTACTAATGATGTTGTGGAGAATGGATATTCCAGAACACTTAACTGTACTTATGGAAAACCTTTACATAGAAGAAGAGGCAGACATTAGAACAGAACAAGGATATACTGCATGGGTTGATGTTAGGAAGGCTATAAATCAAAGCTGTATCTTTTCAACACACTTATTCTGTATGCTGAGAAAATAATTCAAGAAGGTGGGCAATATGAAGATGAAAATGGCATCAGGATTGTGATTCATACAGTCAAATGTCTTTGCATAGAAAATAGAACACAAGTAAACATCTTTTTAATACACTCTGCTTTCAACCAAAATTCTTCTGACACGTCCTCTTCTGAATCTAGATCGAATTACTGGGAGTTTCCTGTGAATGTACTGCTGCAACTGCTTTTGAATTACCGTCAACAAAATTTTATTTGTGCATGATATTAATAATAGTATTAGATAATTTCTACTTTCTGTTACACTTTCTTGGGCTTGGCAACAGATATGGATCTCTTCCTGCCAATAGATAAGAGAGCATTTTCGGTGTTTCATCCATTTGTTGAACCATCTCAACTAGTATTTCATCAATTCCTAGCATCTTGGTTTTTGTCAATGCCTTCAGTGTTGAGCATCTTCCTTCAGCATCACTGGTCCTTGATCATATGCTACTTTATTATATTGTTGAATGTTGACAATTTCTTCTTGGTACTGTTACTGTATGTATTCCTGTTTGAAAAAGATGGGTGGATGGGTGGATGGATGGGTGGATGGGTGGATGGATGGGTGGATGGGTGGATGGATGGGTGGATGGGTGGATGGGTGGGTGGGTGGATGGATGGATGGAGGGATGGATGGATGGAGGGATGGAGGCATGGAGGGATGGAGGGATGGAGGGACAGAGGGATGGAGGGATGGAGGGATGGATGGGTGGGTGGGAGGGTGGATGGATGGGTGGGTGGATGGATGGATGGGTGGATGGGTGGATGGGTGGGTGGGTGGGTGGGTGGACGGGTGGGGGGTGGGTGGGTGTGGGGTGGGGGTGTGGGGGGGAGGGGGGTGGATGGGTGGGTGGGTGGATGGGTGGGTGGGTGGATGGGTGGATGGGTGGGTGGGTGGATGGGTGGGTGGGTGGATGGGTGGATGGGTGGGTGGGTGGATGGGTGGGTGGGTGGATGGGTGGGTGGATGGGTGGGTGGGTGGATGGGTGGGTGGATGGGTGGGTGGATGGGTGGAGGGATGGGTGGATGGATGGGTGGATGGATGGGTGGATGGATAGGTAGATGGATAGGTAGATGGATAGGTAGATGGATAGACAGAAGGCAGTCAGGCATACAGACTGATGATAGATAGACAGATGATAGATAGACAGATGATCGATAGACAGATGATAGATAGATAAGATAGATAGATAAGGTAGATACTGCAAGTAACTCTGGCTTGTGGGAATTGAGCAAGTCTGACATTTATAGGTCAGGCCATCAAGAAAGGGAAGCTGGAACTCTAGAGTATGAAATGAAGCTACTGATTGCAGGTGTAATTTCTTCTTTAGGGAAACCTCAGTTCTTGTCTTAAGCCCTTTCAAATGATGAAACTAGACACACACATTATTTAAGATAATCTTATTTACTTACAGTCAAATACTATAGATAATTAACATTTCTACAAAATGACTTCATAGTAACACCTAGTTTAGTACTTGATTGAAAAACTGAGGACTACAGCCTACACAAATTGATACCTGAAACTCTCTTCATCCACACTTTGTCAACTTAACACTCATACATATCTCCTTAATCTATACTTAATCTCAAAATAAAAGTAGTTAACAAAGTCATATTGCTGCCTAACATGACTATCCTATGTAAACTGAGACTGTGTTAACTCTTTTTGCTACAAGGATATCAAGCACTTAAGTGATATCCACTCTTCTTAAAACCTTTTACCTTAAAAAAGGTAATGTAAAATTGATGATGATTAATACTATATCTTACGTTACCCAGCCCAACCCAAGTGCCGAATAAAGTAAGTTAACAGTTGCAGTTGCCATTTCTACAGTTCTGTCCTGTGGTTGCAGTTGGTATTTAAAGTTACTTTATTGCACTACCCTTTTTATTTCTCTTTTCCATCAGCAAACATTTCAGTTCATCATGGTTCTTTGTCGGGTAGGGTTACTAAAGAGGATTCATAGAACACATTTTATCTACTTGATTATTAAAGACCTTCTCTGTCCAGGTAAACTTTTGGTGAGCTTTCACATGAGATGTAAATATTTTCAAATTATTTTCCCATTTGTAGAGGTCTATTCACAAACTTCTTCTCCAGATATTTTTGTTAAAATCTGCAAGCATGTTCCCTCTAAGTCCCCACTCATCAAGCCAAATCTCTCGACAGAGTACATTAATCACTATCTATGTGTACCTCTGAACATTTCTCCTTAAAAATAAAAATTAACAAATAGGCACATTGCTCAAATTTCTGCCTAACGGGAGTATTTCCTTGTATCACTAACCTTCAGAGAGGTTCAGAAAAGGAACTGAGGTGCTACAGCTGTCCACTTGCAAACAGTTCCAGTGTGTCTGACAGAATTATCCATAAGCCGCACCTGAGTTTTATCTTTCTCAGTCAGCTTAGTATAGGGAACTTCTTATGAGACATCAAGATGTGATCTGGGAGAGAGAAGGAAGTGTAACAGAGGTAGGGGCTGTGGGTGTTTGGAAAACTTTCTCATGCAACTTACTTGTGTCTTGAGGTCTTGCTTGATCTCAGTTACTTGTATCACTTTCGTTTGATTATGGAATACTGCAGTTGATAACCAAATTGGCAGTTTGGTGGGTCAGACAACATCAAGTTCATGTTAAGTAACTCAAATCAAATAGCAAGTTGGATCCATGGTTAAACTTTCAGTCTCTACTAAGGCTCGGTAGCAAACCAAAGTTTTTTTTTTTTTTTTTTTTTTTTTTGTTTGTTTGTTTGTTTTTCCCTCAAAAGGAAAGCAGTTAGCTGCTCGAGACTGCAGAACTCTGCTCCAAAATCCTAATGGTATGCAGTGTAATTCACCCATAGGTGCCAGCCTAATGATCTAAATAGCACCTCAGTCTAACACTAAAACCGCGAGCATCATCGGATCTGCTGAATCACATGCCCAAGCAGCAGGGGAGTCTGCACCACAGTCTGGACCTACTACAGAACTTTCTTTTTCTGAGGTCCACTCCAAATTTCTATTATTCTGGATAATTTGTATTTCTACTCTTTTTATCCTGTAAACATGGCTAGAAGAATATCAGTTTCACTGTTAATCTCAAAGAAACAGATACTTGTTTCACATTAATTTGCTCTATTGGTTTTCAGATTTCTGTTGCAGTAATTTCTGTTCTGCTTATTATTTTCTTTCTTCTAGGTACTTTTGGTTTCATTACATTTGTTTACTAGTTTCTTAAGGAGGAATGTAAGGACCTACAAAATTTACTTCCTAGTGCTGTTGTTGCTGTACTGTACAATATTTTGTACCATTTTCTGAGACAGAGCTACAGGTTCTACAATTAATTAGATTTTGGAGGTCTTCCAAAAAGTTGGTCATAAATTGAAATAGGATGTTTTCAAAATGTAAAAGTTTGCACATAAGGATGGGTGGGGTTTTATTCAATTAATGAATTTAGTTTAGTGTTGAATTGTGTAAGAACTGCCTATGGAACATTCAAATAATAGTAACCAAAACCAAACCCATTGATTCTACTCATAGAGACTATAGAACTGGGTAGAATTGCCTCATAGGATTTCCAAGGATACCTGGCGGGTTTAAACTGCCAACCTTTTGATGAATAACTGTCGCTTTTACCCACTATGCCATGAGGGTTTTCTAAGTAAT
The DNA here is from genome assembly GCA_028571685.1 of Heterohyrax brucei. NCBI lineage: Eukaryota > Metazoa > Chordata > Mammalia > Hyracoidea > Procaviidae > Heterohyrax > Heterohyrax brucei. The sequence goes on from CM053152.1 coordinate 49,501,842, forward strand.
TGTGGAAAATATAAAGTCAGAGGTTAAGCAAAAGATTCAAACCAGAGAAACTGATTTGTTGATCTAAATACATAATCAAATACATAGTAGCTGCAAACATGAATAAATTACATATAAATGTAGTTCCTTAGGTAAAATGAATAGAATGAGGAGAGTAGAAGGCCAAGGAAGAATGTATAGCCCTGTAGATTTTTTGACTATACTACACAGAATTTAAAAACATTGGCAGACTATCTGAAGGATGTTAGATGGATAAAAGGCTAACAAAATTGTATTTCAAAATCCAAGAGTAAGCATACATTGGAGAGGGAGAAAATAGTCCACAATATCAAATACTACAGAGAGACAGGGGGATCCGGAGCAATAAGGACTAAGAAGTATCATTACATTTAGCAATCAAAGTAGCGTTAGATCATCTGGGAGGTCAACTAGGTATAGGAGTGGTGGACAAGGATTGTAAGACTAAGAATTTATCAGATGCAGAAGGACAAAAGTCAAAAAGATAGAGTAGTTGTATGCCTATCAGGCCCAATGATCCAGCATGCTACTCCTGGGCAAAACGGAGTGGGATGAACTGGCTTTCTCCCAAGGGCTGACTGAGGAGTGGGGTGTTCAGTATAAGATCTAGTTTGATTTCAATGATATTAACATGTTTTGGTTGATCTTTATTGAGTGGAAGCTGCCATGTACATATTTACAATTGGACCATCTTAAAGCTGCAGTCTAGGATACCTACAACCAGATTGAATTCTGGCAGTACTTATTGAACATTGAACAAAAATTACCGAACCTAGGCCCCAGTAATTCAGAAGGTATATTTCCTAATTGTCTACAAATTGTGTAACCAGGGGAAGCTGTTCATGACTTCCATTGATCTATATTTTCCATACTTTTTTTAATATAATAGAAGCTGTACGTCACAGAAGAAGTACAATAGGTGAGGGGTAAACAAATGTCACAGAGGTTTTCATTAATTAAAATTAAGTCAGCCAGTTGTCTAATCTTCACTGATGTTCCCGTAGGTAATGCCTGAAACATATAGCAAATTTTTAGTAGACTGTTTTAGGTATGCTGCTGTAAAATGTGAATCCTATGCAGCACATGTCACACACCATTCACCTTTGGATCCCAGGACTTTCTTTATGGTTAATATTATTCCTGAGACTGCCAAAAGAACTATTAATAATTAGCTACCTGTAGCTAGAAATGCAGATAAACCACCTGCTTTCCCCTTCACAATTCATTTTCAGTCTTCCGTTTAATCACACAATGAAACAATCATTTTCCATTTATGACATCACAATCACTCCCATAGCAACAGGCATTTCCTTCTAACACTTCATTCAGTATAGTATTAATCAGAGCACCAATATGAATTTGTGAAAAAGAAAGAACATAGTTATATATAAACACACTAACAACTAGAAATGGCTAGGACAGAAATGGAGAAGAAAAGGGATATTTCACAGATAAGGCTTCCTTTTTAAATGTTAATTTTTTTCTAACCATAAACTTCATCTTTTAAACCCTTTCTCCAGTTATTATTGTCATACCTTGAGTACTTGCAACTGAACGCCAGTATGCTGTGACCTTTATGAAATCGCAAGCCATCCTTTCTCTTTGTCACTGTGATAATGGAATGGATCAGATTCTTCCTGGAGACATTATAATGGAGTTCAACTGTCTAAGGCATACACTAATGACAAATGTGAAACCTTTCTCGTCTCCTCCATGTGCTGCCACTGCACACAGCAGATGCCCTGCCTGGAGATGCCCATATGGCAGGCTGGTATCGGTGATATTTCCTCTAATGTCAAGGGAGACTGCTGCATGGAAAGGATGCTGTGGGTGCCATTTGGAGGCTTAGGTCCAAGTGCATCTAGTGAGAGCCACTTTATCTGTCTCTGCCTGCCTCCAGTCCACAGTACCAGCTAGTCACTCATTGGCACAAGAGTGGGCCTTTCTGCTGTGTGATGGGATGCTGGAGGACATTGAACTAGCCATTCTCTTCCCGACCTCCCACAATAACAGTCACTTTTCTTAAAGATGACTGAAGTTCCTTTAACAGCCTCCAGTAATTTTCATTGCCTATAGAAGATAGCAAAACAAGTGCAAACATTGCAGGCAAGGGTACGTGATGACTTAAATCCTTTTCACATAGAAATCAGTATAAATCATGGGTGTCCTATTTTTCAAATTAAAAAAAGGATTATAGGAAATACACCAGTAAGGGAACTGGTCACCAAAGTGGGGCTGGGGGTGCTGCTTTCACAGATAAGAATATGCTTTTAAAATATACACCTGAAATCACCATTTTGCAGGTTCATTTTCCCTCACTGTCCAAACTTTTGAACTAGGCATTTTGGACTTATGAAGTGATAAACTCATTAATGAATGAGACCAAAAGAAGTAAACAACTTCTTCCAGATGTGAAGAATGTAGGAAATGTATATTTAGGTCCCGTATATAGTACATATAGCTAGTGTGTAAATTATTATTTACATCATTGGGCCTAGAGGATACATATTTAGCAAAGGATAAGAAATTTTATGGAGCAGAATTATTACTATCATCGACAAAATTGTTACTATCTTTGTCATGGGTAGGAACGTGTTCCCCGCAAAATCTGCATAGCAGATTTGCTAAGCGGTGCTTCCTGGTATTGTATATCTTTCCTGTTGTAAATCCTGCCTCTGTGATGTTAATGTGGGTGGATGGGCCACAGGAGAGTTGGTGTGAGAGGACTTAATGTGTGGGGTTGTATTGTGGCTTCTGGGCAGCCTCTTGGGATATGACAGAAAGGAAGTCAAGCTGAGATTTGGGGACCTAGACCACTGAGAAGTAGTTCTGGAAGCTGAGCACATCCTTTGGAACAGGTTGGGGCCCCCGTGCTTCAGAAGCTTTCAATCCTGGGGAAGATTGAGAATAGGAACCTCCTGCAGAGCCAGCAGAGAGAGTCTTCCCTGGAGCTGACACACTCAATTTGAACTTTTCGCTTACCAGACCGTGACAAATAAACTTTCTCTTTTAAAAGCTAGCCACTTGTAGTACTTCTGTTAAAGTAGCTCTAGCTGACTAAGACACTCAGTCAAGGAGCGAAGCTTTCCTACTGTCCTCCAGCCCCTCTCTGGAAAGAGCACATGTGATGGCTAGTGACAGTGAACAGATGCAGATTTCTGGTGCCCCATCCCAGTTACTCTGAAACAACTACATAGTAATCTTACAGATTTTTCCAGACTTCTCTGCATGAATAATATCATCAGACACATCCTGGTTCCTCTGCCTCCATACTGCTATATTGTTATTATAGGTTATGTAATGACTGTGATATGATTCAGTTTAGTTATAAAAATGGCTGTCATCTAGTCCAACCTTATCTTAACTGTGTTACTGACAAGGATATGGATATTCACTGTCTTTGTACTCTAAATCATAGAAACCCAAGTGGAATGAACCTGGTGGGCATAGTTATAGCTGATTAACAACAATGTAGTTTGTTTTTCTTCTTTAAAGATCGACTCCGATGCATGTACGCTTGCTAAGCCAACAGTTTAAATGAGAAAATTACATAATAATTCTACCTAAGATTCCCCCATAGTCACAATAATGTTGAATGGCTGAGGTGTTTACTTACGTTTGTGGAAATCAGCATACACAAACCATGACTCGAATGTTTAGTACGTTTCTTTTCCCTGGGCATGCCGTTCAATGAATCCGTAGATCCATAAGCTCTCTCCTGGTAAGCGAGAGACATTACCTGAAGATTGTGTTCCCTGAGTAGTCAACCAGACATGCAGTACAGCTCATATTAACATTTGGCAATGATGACCTGGTCTAAACCCTGCAGTGATGAATCCACAGGTTTGTAGGAGCGGAGTCTATACTGCACTTAATTCTCAACTCAAACTTCAGTTTCATAACCTCCCTACCTCAATTTCCAAAACTTTTCAAGCCAAGTGCCGTCGAGTCGGATCCGACTCAAAGAAAATAGTAATATCTAGCATATGGATATTTTACGAAGGTTAACTTCAACAATGTATGTGAAACTGCTACAACAATGTGTGCAGCAAAACATACTTGTTATATGAGTTTACTAGTCAACTATAGACTGCAGATGGAACTTGAGACTGCTAAATGTTAAAGATTAAGACTTTGTACTCTCCCCAAACATGTTCATAGACAGTCAGATACCACCTCCTCAAGAATACATACCCTAGAACAGAGTTCAATATCTAATAAATGAAAAGAAAAAGAAAAAAAGGAGACTTATTAAAGTTTAGAGCTTTCAAGCCCAATAGCCTATGTTCTGGAGTCCCTTGTTTCTATAGAGTCACCATGAGTCAGAATTGACTCAACGGCCCTGGATTTGCCTTTTTTGGTGGTGGGGTGGGGGAGGAGTCCCTTTCCTGCATCTGGTTTACCTGTCTTAGGACTAATGGCGAGGTTTGTGTTTGGCACACCTGCTGAATTACCTCTCTAGGACAATTGACAGATGCAGCATCACAACCATAAATATGATAACGATTAAGGCATTTCATAACCAAATACAAATGGGCTCTGGTTTCCCGCCGGTGGCTTTTCTGGTCCATTGGATAAAGGCTGAATTGCTGGCTGGCAAGAGCACTGACTTGATGCTTGATCTCTAAGGTTTTAATTGTTTCAATCATATTCTTACCTCACTAAAAAGTACAGATTTTGGCACTCATCCCTTCTCTTATTAGTGTCAGTTGTCTGTGTTTTGGTGTATTTTTTCCCCCTTATTGCTTCCTCACTCTTAGCTTTTAATAACACAGCATAGAAACAATCCAAGCCCATTGACTATAAACCAACTTTGGCTATTGGGAGTATATTCACTAGAATAATACATTGCTTTGAAGTACACTGTAAAAGAGACTCATTGATTGAATACTTTGCTATACTAATACCATACATATTTAACTCAGTTCTCTACCATATTTCTACTGCAGAAAAAAGCCTTGATATTTATATTCATCTGGTCTATCACGTGTCTTTTGTTTCATTGATTGATAGACTTACTCATCTAACAAGTCTTTTCTGAATGCTTAATATGTCCCAGATTCAGTTACTGGGAAGGCAATGATAAACCAAAGCAAATACAGCCCTTGATCTCACGGAACACTTATTTTTGTGAAAGAGACAAGCATTGTTAACCATCCAAATCAATATGAGATTGTAACAGTGATGATGCTCTAAAGTTGAAGTGCATTGTTCCATGAATGCTTAGGAGAATTGGACTGAGGGAGGGAGGTTAGGGACACTTTGTCGAAGAAATGAAAACTGAGTTGTTATGAAGATTGATGACTACTAATAGGGAACAGCATTTCATGGTGGAGGCCTAGTATATGCCAAGTTACTGAGATGTGAAGTAGATTTGTTTATCCATTCTAAAAGGAACTAAAAGAAGACTGGGGAAACTAGAACAGAAAAAGCCCAGTAGATAAAGCTGTAGAGCTCATGACAGATCTCAAAGGACAAGTTAAGAAATGTCAAGTATAGTTTAAGAACAGTGGTATCTGAAAGACTTTAGGGTAAAGAAAGACCTAATTAAAATGTGCATTTTGAAAATAAAACTGATGAAATTGAGAAGAATAGTAAAATGGAGAAGGGGAAGATAAAGTTACACCAACAAGATGGCTTATATAAAATCGTAAGAGAAGATATCCACCTGGATTAAAGTAGTAGAAATGAAGATGAAGAGAAATAGGTGAAATCAAAGGATATTTTGACAGTGTTGTACATAAGTCTTGGAGTAGAAGGAACACTGTTAACATCAGGTGACTCCTAGTTTCCAGATTGCATAACATAAGTTGGATAGGTGGTAATGCCATTTGCAGAGATGCAAAAGCATGTAAGAGGATTAGGTCAAGTTTAGGGTTAGTTATATTGAATTTAAAGTGTCTCAGAGATATTTAGTAGATGTCAGATCAGCAGATGACTAAACACATCTGGAGGTCAAAGAAATCTCTGTTGATGGCATGTGTTTGTCAGTCATATTATTGTTTGTAATTCCATCTGTAGAAATGAATAAACCTGCTGACACAGGGAGTATGAATGATAATAAAAGTGAGAAGAAGACTCAGCTTTTAGATTTTAAAAGAGTTTGTGTACCATGAGGGGTAGGACCCTCCCTAAAACTGATGGTTCAGTATTAGGATGACAGTGTCTAGAATGGGCCAGTATCCAGAATGCGGAAATCGGATTTAAGTCATAAGGTTATAATAGTTATGAATGGTTATAATAGCTCTTCTAATAGCTGTATTTCTCATTCTCCTATAAATATGTATGTAGATTGGTCATTTGACCATTAGCCCATGGTTTTGCTTGAAGGGAAACCCTAGTGGTGTATGGTTAAGTGCTAGAGCTGTTAACCAAAAGGTCAGCAGTTCAAATCCATCAGGAGCTCCTTGGAAATTCTATGGGACAATTCTGCTCTGTCCTATGCAGTTGCTATGAGTCAACATAGACTTGATGGCAGTGAGTTGTTGGTTTAGGTGAGGATAAAAAGAGCAACAAATCACGTATGTAAAATTTCCATTATTTTTGGCTGTAGAGTTATTAAATAAGCCACTCATAATTTTTCTTAGTGTTTCTTATAGGAAGAATCTTATGACCAATCATTTCTCAAAACTCTTGTTTGCTCTTAATTGAGAATGCTTCTGACAAGGTAACTGTCCGTGCTGTCTAATAATCAGGTCATTCTTCCCCTCCAGCTAAACCCTGAATATTCTTTTTAAATTAACGTGCTTACACAGGGAGTATGACATGAAGGCTGTCTCCTGCTTTACTCATGTGTGTATGTGTTTCCCTTAGATGTAAAGAATTCCCACAGCTATACTATCTTAGCTGTCTTCAAATTAACTTAAATATGTAGGCCATTTTTATCCTCTCCTTTTCTGGCTTCTATGCCTTCCTTGCCTACTCTCTCATCTTCTGCAGTGAGCATTCTGAGGACCCAGAGCTCACATTCTCATTACTGTTTTTCAAATGGAAACTATTCCTCCGCGAATAAGAGATACACCCGTGACTTAGAAGATAAACTCGTGAGTTCAATGTGATTAGTCCCCGAAAAGGGATATAGGAGAATTTAAGAATAATTAAACACAAGTGTTCCTGTCCTCCAATTTTCTTAAAGTTTACCTTGAGTATAGGGTATCTTCCAGTTTGTTTTTTTTTTTCAATCACTTTTCTTTTTTAAAGCAAATAATTAAGTCTATTTATAAAAGGGAGTGTGATTAATAAAGTTGAAAAGAAATAGGAAATGGACATCTGTCTGATGGAAGTCCATTCTCTCCTTCTCATTTCACTTGTAAATATTCCAGGCTATCATTCATAATCTCATCTACCTTTCAAAACCATCCATCCCTTTTCTGAATACCAAGATAAGAGCAATGCCAATATCTTCCAGTTTTATTATCATTATTAGTGGATAGTGGATAAGAGCTACAGCTGCTAACCAAAAGATCAGCAGTTTGAATCCACCAGCTGCTCCTTGGAAACTCTATGAGGCAGTTTTACTCTGTCTGATTGGGACACTATGAGTAGGAATCAATTTGATCATATTTTGTTTGGTTTGGGGGCTTTTGACAGTTGCATATTTTTGAACTCATCATTACAAAAGGCATATATCTGTCTGTGTTTTGTGATGTGATGTGATTTGAAGTTAAACAAGATAAAGTAGTCACCTAACACTCAGGCATCACACAGTGTAAAGAAAAGAGGAGGCATGGACAGACACAGCTGAAATATAGGATAGAACAGAGTTAGTCTGGGGCAGTACTACTAAGGTTCAGTGAAGCCAATGATTTTCTTTAAGTTGACTACTCACAAAGATTCCTAATGGGAAGAGGGATCTTGTAGGGATGCACAACTACGCAGACACAACTATGCAGAGACGAAACAGCATACTATAGCCAAAGGCCTATGAGTAGTGCTTTTAAACAGAAGAGTGGTACTCTTCTGCTACATTCAAGAGAATGAAGTTATGAAGCTAGTTTAGGACTCATCATGAAGAGCCTACAATGTTACATGATAGGATAATTCTTATCCTGTGGTGCCTAAAATAGTTAATGTCATCTATTATTAGTAAAAAATTTTGAGTTTCTCAAAAGTATCTATTTTAGATAACAGATTATATGATTATCCTGCACATAAGAAGCTGTGACAATGTTGTGTGGATCAGTGATTTCCACAGCGCATCCTGTAAAACACTAGTACTGAAAAAAGTTGGTAGAGTTTCTTAACCAAAGGGTTCATTAGACAGTTTTGAGAATTATCTGTTCTCGAAGATTTGCAACACATGCTTACAAATCCTATGGTGTAGAAATATATTTGCTTAAACAATGTTTGATAACAGTAACCTTTTTATTTTAATCATAGAGTCCAAATTACCACGTCACTGGAGTAGAAAAATTTTCTATTAAATGGAGTTTTCTATAGAATAAGTTCAACGTTGTCTACAGGGAGGTTAATCATTAGCAGTGTGGATTAGTAGGTGACAAATATTGAAGGTGGAAAGATTATATTTCTTATGTATTTTGATTTACATTATGCCTTATTCTAGTATGGAAGACTATCATTTCTAATAATAGCTACATCAATATTTTTCATTACAAATCCTTCTATAGAAACTTGCCAGCCTTCAAGAGGTAGAACCTATGACCCTCTCCTCTTGAATCTGAGTCAGTTTTTTTTACTGCCCCCCTAACAGAATGGTTAGGTCATAGCAGGTGATGTAAGTTCTACTCAGCTCTGTCTCATGACACATGAACTTGGAGTCACGAGGCAATCCTCAAGAAATCCAACACCCTGAATATTCTGTGTAGGAGAATTTCCAGACAGATTAACAGATACCTGAGGGTCTCCAGCTATATCTCCTCCAGCCGTATGAATTTTCTGAGCCCCAATGCACATGCAAGTGATTAAGACACAGAGAGGGCTCCAATACCACCAGCTGTCTAACCGACACTGTATGCAGCATGCTGAGAACTGCCTACCTGATCAGTCACTCTCCCAACTGTTAAAAGTCAAAATAAATGAATGTTTTCATTTAATATCAAAAGTTTAGAGTAGCTTATTAAAAGACAACAGCTAAATGGAGACTCTTACAATAACTGAAAAATTCGTAAGTCTAATTAAGTAAAATTTAAAAATTAATTGAGGTGAAGACTATTTAGTAAGAATGATAAGATGAAGCTACAAGTGAGATCAGGTTCACACAGCATGATATAGTGTTCTTAAATTTGTTAGTGGTTGGTTTCAAAATTTGAGCTGAATTTCCTAACAGGCATAGGCTTCCTGATCTAGTGTGTGATTAGCGCTAACCAAGAGAGTAGGGTGGGATCACTTACTAAAAAGGACTGCTTCTCAGAAACGCTGTGGATACAACGGGCAAGGAATGCAGCGCTGAAGAATCAGTCAAAGTATACAGCAGTCAACGGATACTGAACTTTTACTGGTAGAACACGACAAGGGAAAAAATATTAGATGTGATTTAAAATTATAATAGGATAAGATTTAACCATAGCATTCATTCAACTTCAGAAAAGAAAAAAATCAAATAGGGCACAGAGATTATTAATGCATGTAACTAAAACAGTGGTAGTTCCATTAACAAAAAAGGTTAAAAAAATAGGATGGAAAATCTTTGCAGGAACAATTTGATTTGCAGTTGTGTAAACTGTTAGGTATTTAGTGGCATGCAGCAATCAGATTTAAAAAAAGGGATATGCAATGCAATCTATATATATTGTATGTATACAACATGTATATGTTGTAATATATATAGTAACAAGTTCAAAGATTAGTTACTTGTTTCCTTCACCATTGAAACTTTAAGCAAACAATGAGATTCTCTGGGAAAAGTGTCTATGGAGACAAAAGAAGAATGGAGAACACAAATTCTCAGAGAATCACAGGTAAACAAAGGAACTTAAAAAGATGAGGAAAAAAAGAAAGGAATGTAAAAATCAGAGATCAGTAATATGAAAATAAAATGAGGGAAGGAAATGTCATGGAAACAGACGGTCTGTAAAAGCTGAAGGATGATACTGAGATTAGGGTTATTGGTTCCAAAAAAAAAAAAAAAAAATCAAAGGGTTTGTTTTTCAAAGTTAGAGGTTTTCTGAATGTTCTTCATAAATAAGTGTTAACTGCTTGCTTGACTGCTAATCAAAAGATTGGCAGTTCGAATCCACCCGCTGTTCTTTAGAAACTGTATGGGGCAATTCTCCTCCTAGGATTGCTCTAAGAAACAATTGACTCGATGGCAACAGGTTTGTCTTCTTTGGATTTTGAAGGGAATGAAATATTAACGGCCAATAATGAATGCAACTTGAAAACCAATGTAACCAGTTCCAAACTAGAATAACCTATATATAAAACATTAAAGTTAGCATAGTGGTTATTTAAGAGATCAACTACTTTCTCAAGGACTTTTAAATTAGCTTGAACCAACTTAAATTAAATGAACTGAATTTTGGGTCTGGCTATGCTTCTATCATTAACTATGCATGTTAAATCAAAATTGCAAATCTTTGACAACATAAAGTGGTGACCTGGACAATTTCTCTCTTTGTCACTCTTTTTTCTCTACACAGATGATAGAAAGAATAGAAGGAAAGCAACTTCTGACATAAAAAGGCACAAATTGTTTTCACATTCTCATGTGTCGTAAAGTTTAAAAGGGAGATAAAATTTAATGCTGCTAGTGCTGTACCAATAGGACAAATCAGTGAACCAAGCAAACCAGGCAAACACAGAGCAAATTGCTAAAGTCAAATATCAGTATTTCAAGATCAATTTTCCTAACACGTATCAATCAAGTCAAACACCTTATTTAATAAAATTCCAAAGACTATTACAGACTGAAGCAAACACATACAAATATACCTATAGCCACAAACATAAACATGCACACACACAACCATGTGTCTAACTTCTGCCACAAATTACAAGGTAATTTCAGTTTCCCTCAGACATATCTTTCTGCCACTTTACCTGAGAAATTTACCCAAATTTCAGTATCTGTTGTCTTAATCTTGCCCCATCCAATAACACCCTCAAACCTCTAGTGAAATCACTCAGTTACAGTCATTATTCAAAGATCAGCTCAAACTTTTGCTATTTTGTATGTGCTTCATAAAGAACAGGGCCACATTTTCTGTATTTGTTTACCACAGTATGCCTTGCATCACACCTGATAAGTGACAAATGTGTGATTGCAGCTTCTAATTACTAGAACCCACGAGCTGACACCAAAGCTTTCTTTTTCTGACTCCCTGGACCACATATAATAAAGACCCATTATGTTATGGTTATATAATTATGTCGTTTCTTTGTCTTACATTTATTTTCCTTCTTCCATGGCATGCAGAAACCAACCAACACCAAACTCATTGCCACTGAGTGGATTTTGACTCCTAGTGACCTAAGAGACAGAATAGAACTATCCCGAAGTATTTCCAAGGAGTGCCTGGTAGATTTGAAAGTTCTGACCTTTTGTCTACCAACCTTGTTCTGAACCACTATGCCACCAGAATCTCCATGACATTCAGAGGAGTTCTAAATGCATAGAAAATTGAATTAAACTAAGTTGAATTAAAGAATACACTTCTCTCTCCAAGACCAACATGAATGTGAATTCTCTAACTAAAGGAATAACAAATGCTAAACAAAACGTCACGTGCAAATATTTGTTTCTAATCTCAGCTTCCAATTCCGTTCCTTGATTATCTACCCTTTTGCTACAGTTAAATGAGAGATAGAAAGCAAAAAGTCAGCAGATATGAAAGACAAAGGCAGCTAGGGAAACAAGAACAAATGCTGGTTTAGTTAGTGTCCATATGTGTGATATGTATGCATTAGATGTTAAGTGTGAAAGGAACACTCACTACCACAAAGACCCTTGTCAGTCCTTTTACAGAACTATACAGGTGGAAAAAAACTAAATACTTAAAACGTAACAAAATAGACCAAAGTACAAGCTTCTTTCCTTGGTAGCTCTCTGTTCCTTGGCAACTGTCATCTGTTGTCATCAAGTTGATTCCAACCCATCTAGTAAAGGGTAATAGTTACCGGGGACTAGAAAGCTATTAAGGAAAGACACTTGTACTTGATTCTACTTTATCACAGTTGAAATATCTGCCTGTTAACTGGGGCGGGGGGGGGGGAAGCATTAAATTTTTCAGCCTTAGGTAAGCATTATATATGAATGCTTACTTCTTTATAACAGATAAAGAATAAGAGGAGACAAAGAGAGGATGAAAAGTAGAGCAAAATAGAGTAAGACTAACGAGGAACAGGAAAATCAGTGCAACTACTCCTTGCTTCCCAACCGTCTCATTGTCAGGCACTGTGCTTTTAAAACAATACTAAAAAAACCTATCACATGGCTAGTTTGAACATTAATGACGTACATCTGGCTGTAACAAATGTCAAGATGAAAGGTGGGAGTAAGACTGGCGGTGATGGCAAGGTTATGTGTCAACAAGATGTGTAACTAGCATATGGCAGGTAATGCACTGGCCCTGGTTAGAAGGCGACATAGAAACATTTCTATTTAACCTGTCCTGCCACTGGTGTATCTGTGGAAAATGACATCTACGCCAAGCACTGAAATTAACCCCTGTTCAAATATTTGACACCGTATTTTAGATAACTATCATAACCTCAGTTCGAAAACACATGTCAGTCTTGGTAATCCTCTAATTAACATATCGCTGTGCTTGAGGAAGGATGTTGGGCCACCCTTGGTAAATAGAAACTGCTCGGTGCAGCCAGGTTGCCTGGACAAATACACTGCACTAGATACACCATTGGAGTCAATTTTGCCGGGCCATGATTCTCAGTGATTTCACAGTTATGCAATAATGTAATTTAGCAATTACATAATGATACGGTCATCTCCGTTTTGTGATCTGAAGTGGTCATCCTCCATTTTTGCATGATGCCAATTTTTTCATTACATCTTGGTCTTGGAAACCTAACCATGCTGAAAAGCGAGGAGTGAGTGTAGACACAGTCGAAATTTCTCATAAATTTCTGATCCAGTTACTGACTGATCCAGTTACTGCCTCTGACTCTAAAAAAGTTTGAAAAAGTGTGTTTAGGGTTTTGGAAGGTGAGAAGGGGTAAACTTGCAATGGTCACTGAAGCCAATCAAAAGGCAGTCCTATTGTGTAGCCCTGGGTTGAGTTCATCAAGCTGATTCCGTAACCAAGTTACTGGGTATGCTGCTCTTCTTCCTAATGTGCAGCACAAATCTCATTATTTGTTTAGATTTTGCTCTTTTTGGTAAATAATTTACATAGTATTGCATTCACTCAATTTGTGAAAATTGAGCAAATAGGGAAATTTTCTGCAGCTATGCCAATGAAATACAGAAGTAAAATCTGGCTGAGAGAGAGGCTTTATCTGAACTGAAAAGACATTTGGTGGAAATGGAGCATGAGAAGAAAATGAAGATCTGCTTAAATTGGCTCTGGTCAAAAAGAGAAAGAACAGAACACAATAAGCTAATGTTTGAATAGAACTGAAAGTCTATTTTTCCCCTTTTCTTCCAAGGATTGTCAGATAGGCATTTATACGTCATGGTATTACACCTGTTGTCTCAGAGAGATAAAAAAATATTTCCTTTAATGCATTCCAAAATTATTCCCTCACCCATAAGCACATCTACTATTTCTTTGATTAAGCTTCATGATTACTATTATTACTTCCTGAATCCTCTATTTCATATAACTTGTATTCGTCTACTATAATGAAATATCCTATAGGACTGAACTAGGAGATTAAAGACAGCTGTTAATTTTGTCAGTGGCTCACCAAGTACATAGCTTTAACTAGAAATGTGTGAGCAGACTGGGAGAAATGTGTGTTTGTTACAGCTCTCAACACAGGGTAGTAGGTATGCATGTCAACATCCCTGCCAACTGCAAATTGTGGAAAGTTGGAATTACTAGACCCTTCAGTCTCATCTTATTTAAAGTTGACTTAGCAAAGAACGACTTGAGACTTCCCATTACTCTGTTAATTTAATCTATTTACGTAATAGGTTCGGTTGAATCTAGCTTGCCCTTTTTCTCTCTTGTCCTAGCATCCATATTTTGATCTAGTGGACTCTTGTCAATGTCAAGCTATGGCTTTGGAAAATTCTATTTTTATTTGGATGTCTCCAGTTGCTTATCTTTAAATATTGGTGGTGGTTTCTGTAGAGTCAGTTCCTACTCATGACTACTTCATCCAAAAGAGTAGAACGCAGACCTGAGTCAGCTTTTCTTGACATTAATCTTGATGACAGCAGATCACCAGATCCTTCTTCTGTGAAGCTGCTGAGTGAGTTCTAAACAGTAACCTTTCAGTTATCAGCTAAGTAGTCAATCATTGCTTCACCAAGTCTTTAAATAATGGTGTCTATCATAATCTCTGGAGTCCTGGAGGCACAGTGGCTAATAGCTAATGAATAGGTTGGAAGTTCAGATCTACTGACTATTCCTTGGAAACTCTGGAAGGTAGTTCTGTTCTGTTCTATACGATTGAGTCTTAATCTACTAGATAGCAATTACTTTGAGTTTTGGTTTTATCAGGATCTGTAACTCTCTGGCAGTTCAATTATTTCATCCAAATCTATTGCAAATATTCTTGTGAAAATATACCTTTTATAATCTAATAATATATAATGACAAAATAGACAATCATTTTTTGTCTATTCAAAAGAAAACATCTTTGAACTTTGCAACACTGGGAATGGTCTCCTCTGAATATTCAGGCAAAAGGTAAATCCGAGTTTTTATAAATGAATACATTGCATTAAATTCCATTCTATACCTATATATTTTAGGTGAATCAGACAATTATTATTTTATGTGAGGAGACTTGGTGGTACAGTGGTTAAAGTACATGGCTGCTGAGAAATCAGCAGTTCAAACTAACTAGCTGCTTCACAGTCTATGCTCCACAGTCTGAGGGAGAAAGACATGTCAGTGTGCTTCCAAAAGGGCTGTTGTTATTTTTGTTGTTAAATGCCATTGGGTTGATTCTGACTCACATGGAACCCCATGTATAACAGAACAAAACACTAATTCTGTCCCATCTTCACAAACTGTTGCTTGCTTGAGCCCATTCTTATAGCCACTGTGTCAATTCATCTCATTGAGGGAATGTATTTTTTTTTTTTGCTAACTCTCTACCAAACTTGATGTGCTTCTCCACTACCTAGTCTGTCCTGATAATACATCCAAAGTGTGTGAGATGTAGCCTTCATATCTTTGACTCTGACGAGCATTCTGGCTGTGCTTCATCTGAGACAACCTCGTTCATTCTTCTGGCACTCCATGGTGTGTTCAGTATGCTTTGCCAGCATGATAATTCAAAGGTGTCAGTTCTTTTCAGACTTCTTTACTTACTGTTGAGCTTTAATATGCAAAAGAGGCAATAGAAAATATCATGGTTTGGGTCAGGTGCACCTTACTCTTTAAGTAAATCTTTGTTTTTTAACTCTTTAAAAACCTCTTTTGCAGCAGACTCGGTGCAACGCATTCTTTGATTTCTTGACTACTGTTTCCAAGGGTGTTGACTGTGGATCCAAGTAAAATGAAATCCTTGATTTCAAAATTTTCTCCATTTATCATGATGTTACTTATTTGTGTAATTATACGGATTTTTATTTTCTTTATATTGGGTTGTAAACCATAGTTGATACTACGTTCTTTGATCTTCAGCAGTAATTGCTTCAAGTCTTCTTCTCAGCAAGTAATCAAAAAATGTTACTGACTTGGAAACTCTGTATATCAGTTCTGCTCCGTTCTGTGGAGTCGCTTCAAGTCAAGATGTATGAGAATTAATTACACATTGTTACTATAATGTGTATCTACTTTTTTAGCTGCTCAGGATTAATCTTATATTTGGTAGCAATAAACAGTAATTTTCCTTTATGAAACCATTTCTGCCTATATCCATGTGATTCTACTGAGACTTTCAAGTCTCATACAGTACTTTCGTAACATGTGAGTTAACTTGGTTTTGTCAACCATGTCTTCCGTTCTCACTTCAGTAATTGAAATGGAACTAGGCATGGACCTACAGGTAAAGCAATAAGAGTCTTAATACATGAGTCTTAATACATGGATTCTACGGGGAAGAAATGTCTGGTTTCCCCTTGGATGAGAACTCATGATAAAGTCAGCCTCAGAATACCTTCATTGGTTTGCCAGGGCTGCCATAACAGATGATCACAACTTGGTAATTTAAAATGATTGAAATTTATTCTCGAAACCAGAAGTCCAAACACAGTAAGTCAGCAGGAGCACACCTCCTTTAAGACCTTGGCATATATTTTCTTGTTTCTTCCAGCTGCTGGGGGCCCCAGGTGTTTCTTGGTTTGTGGCATCATCACGTCTTTCTTTATCTTCTTTAGATCTTCTCTGCATTTTTCGTTCTCTGTTTCTTATAAAGACATGCTTTATTCCATGGGGGCCACTCTCTTGCGACTTCCTTAATTTAATTACATCTATAAAAGCCATTTTTTTCCATGTATGGTCACATTCACAGGTACTGAGTTTTAAAATATGGATGTATCTTTTTGGGAACCACCATTCAACCTGTGACACAAGCAGAGAATGTATTGCTAGTCATGTAAGAAAAACATATACTGGGAAGAAGTCAATATACTGCATTGTTAGAGGTGGCAGATGGAGACAGTGTGAGCAAAAGAGAGTCAGATGCTAAGTCATCACTCCGCAGTATGGCTGTGAACATTCCCTGGCTTACCAGTCTAGGAAGACTCAGATAATTGAAGCAGTGTAATGTTGCTGGTGACAGATCACTCTTCAGAAGTACTCTTTTCCTTTATCTTCCATAGCAGGAGAAGCCTTCCCCTCTACTTTGATTACAAATTTATCCCATAACCTTTGACCAATGGAATATTAACAAACATGATGCAAATGAAAGTTTTAAATATGACTTTTCCTTTGGGTCTGTCCTCTGGTGCTTTCATTATCCTCTGAAACCAGCCATTTTTCCTTTCAGCCTGGGCTCCCTAATTTATATATGTAGAACAGACACAGGCCAGCTCACAGCAAGAGGCCAAGTCCTGTTAAATCTGCAGCTAAAAATTGAACTGTTCAGCTGAGATCAGCTGACCCACCGATTCCTGAATGAAAATAACTGTTTGGTATTTTAAGTCACTGAGCTTTGGGGATGGCTTATTACACTTTAATAGCTGATATATGCCTTTATGAAATATAACCTAGTTTAAGACAAGCATCAGTTTCTTGCAAATGAAAAGTTTTTGGCTAATATGAAAATGTTCCTTCTTTAAAATAAAGCTGTGAATTAGTTAAATATTATTCTAGGCTTTAGTAAATGGGCAAGTTTCAGGATCTTTTTCGTTTTGAAGTTTTAGACACAATAGATAAGGAGGGTATGAAAAGAGCTGAAGAATAAACCCTGAGACTAAAAGAAGTGAGGACAAAATAGGGAACAAAAATGAATGTACTACAAAATGGAGAAGAATAGAAGCAATCAGTAATTCCAGCTACTGAATCTATGACTCTGAATTTCTAAAACCCACATCATAAACTTGAACAAGGTTAGAAATGATTTATTAAAATTTCTGCTCACGCTGTATGCACCTCATACATACACTCATATACACAGTGACATAATGTATATGAAGCACAAAAAGGAAATGTTAAAACTATTCAAAAAATAAAAGACAAAGTTTCTGACAATGAAAACTACAGTAATACCCAAGTTATATAAGTGAAGCCCTTTAGCAAAAAAACAGAGTCATTTTACTTTTTCTTCTTGTTTTCTTCTTTTTAAATTCATTTTCATGGAGCCCAGTGGCACAGTAGTTAAGAGCTTGATTGCTAAGCAAAAGGTTAGCAGTTTGAGTCTACCAGCAGCAACTTGGGACCCTACACAGCAGATCACCTCTGTCCTTCAGGGTCATTGTGAGTCAGAATTGACTCAACAGTAGCAGGGTTTTTTTTTGTTGTTGTTGCTTTTTGTTTTTCCCAGTAATCATAATAGTTAATTGCCACATAACCATTGCCCATTCACCCATGGAATTCAACTATTAATGAAGATTAGTGAAATAACCAATCTGATAGCAGATGTTGTTTTAACAGGACTAAGTGACAATCTCACTGATTTTCTTACTGGTCAGCCTCTGACTAGTCAATATGATGCCCACACAAACATAAAGATTTCTTTCTTCCTTCCCCCACCCCCCAAATTTATAGTTGTTTGCATCAAGAGTAACTATTTTCAAACCTAATAAAAAGACCCCTTTATATCTCCAAGAGATCACAGATTGTGAGTCAGAATGATCACCTCTGTAGATGGGAAGACATGGGGGAAGAAGACTGTAAATGAATAATTTATTCTGAGTGAGGTGATTCATTCAAGTCAGTCATGCTGTTTACTCAACTTTTCTGCTTCTCTTTATCCAGGACCATGATAAGACTGTGGTCCCCTGTATCCTTGAAGTCATGCGAGACCAAGTATGTTATGTTGGTTAAATAAATGTTTATTAAAATCTCTATGTTACTATCAGGAGGGGAAAAAAAGAAAGAAAGAAGAAAAAGAAAAAAGATTCAAAAGCCATGTGAAACTTGCTGCCTACTTCCCTCCTAGCAGGTGACTAACACAGTTCCACGCAGTAAAGTCTCCATTAGTCTCCAATTGAGAGTGATATGGAATAGAATACCCTGCTAATCGTAAGAGGAAATGTAACAGAAGCAAGAAATAAAGGCTAGACACAAGTCCAGCCTCTGAAATTGTGGGGTTGCTTGATAATGCGGCATAATCAAACACAGATTGATTCTAATGTTTCAATGTAGAATCAGCAGTGATATTATCTAAATTCTACTTTTTATATTTTAAAAAAACAGCGCCTCCTTTTCTTCTTTCACTGGGCGAGAAGTATTGAGAAGTTAACTCATCACACCTTTTTCCATGTGCCCACAGTCAATTTACTCCCTTTTGGTTCTTTATGTAAAAATAAATGAATAAATAAATGTTAACCTTGAAGCCCTTTCTGATTTTCTTGTGTGGATGGAAAGAAGTGACAGAAGACGAGGCTTGATTAATTTTAGTTATTCCTGCTACTTTCCTGTTATTACTAGGCTTCTCCTTTGCCTCCTCCTTTGGCAGCCGAGAAAGAACACTACAAAAAGCCATCTTTCACACTTAAAAGAAAGCCCGATGCCTTGTCCTGGGTGTGTTGTCAAGAAAAAAATAAGCTGTGTCTCGCCAGTAACTGTGAAATTTCTTTGCCCCTGGAGAGGCTGCTTCCTGTATCTTGGCCAAGTCATGACTTTCTTTCTTTATAAATGCAGCCAGTGTGATCTCCAAAGAGATAAATGATGAATAAGGTGGATGCTATTTATAGTTTGGCTAGGAAAAACAATTTCACTTAACAAGGACGTCGGTTAAAATAATTAATGTGGATCAAGTGGACGTGTGAACAGAGGAGCCTGTTGGAAAGTGATTAAATAGACAACCTGACCAAGGAGGAAATACATCACTTAGTTACTGGAGGGTTGTTTCTTTCCATGAACAGAACAGCTATTGGTCAGATGCTCATCTAAGCCCTCAGAGGACCATCCACTTCTTTTCCAGATTTCATCTAATGGGGGATACACTCACATTAAACCACGTAAGGAGATTTCTGTTGAGAATCTCTGGTTTGTTCAAGAGTTTCCAACATTTTAGATGGTGCCGTGGTGTTCCATTCAGGAGTAACAGATATGAAATGTGTAGCTCCTATATTAACAATTATTTGAGTACTTTCTCCATGTTTACTATAGTACGATAAGTACCTAATAGAAGACCTATTCACACATATACCACATAGATATCCTTAGGATCATCTATTAAAAAGAAAGCAATAGAATACAGAACTAAATCTGTGTGATTAAATATCTAAGTAAATCCAAATAGGATTTCCAAAGTAGGAGGAAACAGTCTAGGCTCATGAATCAGAAATAACTTCATTGAAGAGTCTTCCCCATGGCTAACAGGCAGAGGAGTAGGAAAGAAATTCCAGACCTGTCACTAGCCTGAAAGAATAAGATATGTCGTTGTGAAGAAACTAAAGCAGTCCCCCAGTAGGGGTGAGGGAAGTAAATTCTCATTCAACTTCAAAAGTAGACATGCAAACATAAGTGCTAATCAGAAGAGTCAAAGATGTGAAGAATTTGGACAACTAAGTTTAGCTTACAAAAAATGTAGTAGGTTTGAGTATTCTGTATCCCACTCTGGCTTAATTAAATGCTGGTTAAGTCACAGAAACCCTGGTGGAATAGTGATTAATGCTAATCAAAAGGCTGGCAGTTCAAATCTACCAGGCAGTCCTTGGAAACTCTGTAAGATAACTCTGTTCTACTCTATAGGCTTGCTCTGAGTAGGAATCTATTTGTTGGCAATGGGTTTAGGCTGTTTGTTTGTTTTTCTGTTTATTTTGACCGTGTAGCCACAACATCCATAGTTACCTAATACTGGAACACTGCAAACCAGAAACCCTCAAATCTCTGTCTGGATTGGCCTCACTCATCTTCTCATATCCCTGTAGTGAAACTGAAACCACTGCCTCAGTGCTTAAGTGCTGTGGCTGCTAACCAGAAGGTCAGCAGTTCAAATCTGCCGGACACTCCTTGGAACCCCTATGGAGCAGTTCTACTCTGTCTGTGGGATCACTGTGAGTCGGAACTGACTCAATACTCAACAGCAGGGAGTTTTGGGGTTGAGTTTAGCACTTACTATTTCTGTCCCCAATCTTCTATTTTGAAAGATTGGAGGGGTATACCTCTAGAGTAGGTTCTATCTTAGTTCCAGGTGACATGTTAGAAATGCAGTCTCCATTTCATGTTGGTCAGGAGGTTGGGTGAATAGGACATCCCTGATTAATAGAAAAACAATCGCTGCAGTAAGTATAGAAAACTTGTAAGGAAACTGACCCCGCTGGCATTTACAATTCTGGAATTTTATGATTCTTTAATGTGACTGACACTGCCAAGAGGGATCAAACCAGATAAATATGGAGTTGCATGTAGACTCCGTATCTACAGTGACAATTCCAAAGGCTGTCTTAAATGGCCTGTCACAGCACTATCCATGTGGCTAGTGCTGGGGGTGAGTTTCATAAATGAGAACCTATCTTCCTGAAGTACACAGAGTCAAAGTAATATAACAAGCCCAGCCATAGTAAATGGAAACCTAAGCCTCAAAAGTCAAGGAGATATACTATTAAGTCCAAATTGCTGAGGTAGAATTGCAACAAGGTATACAGATAAGAACCTCAAAGACTGGGATTATATTGGAGAGAGAGTATGTCTTGAACAAAGGAAGGAGTGACAGAGCAACCACGGTAAGAACCTCAAAGCTCATGCTTGGCTGTTCCAGACTGGAGGAGAGCAGACCAAGCCCATTCATCTCAGAAGAAAGGCCTGGTGATCTACTTTTGAAAAACCAGAAAATCTAATGGAGTCCAGTTCTCTGCTGATACATGTGAGCTCATCATGAGTCAGAATCAACTCAGCTGATACTGTTGGTGGCAGAAGGAAAAGCTAGTCATTTGGGGGCATGTGGTACTGCTGGGGACAAATAGGTGAGGAGGGTCACAGTAGAAAACTATCAATGATTATAAGATTTCAGGAAAATTGTGGGGAGGGGGTATACACTGCGTGAGACCCGTGGTGGTATAGTGAGTTAAGTGCTACTTCTGTTAACCCAGTGGTCGGCAGTTCAAATCTGCCAGGCGCCCCTTGGAAACTCCAGGGACCAGTTTCACTCTGATTTCTAGGGTCACTATGAGACAGACATGAGTCGACAGCAATGGGTTTGATTTGGGGTTTTGGATAGAGTGAGAAGGGGCTAAGGAAGAATTTTGTCCAAATCAACTATTTCAAATGATTGTGGAGTTCCTCAAGCATGTGTCCGAGACAAACACATCATGCTCTACAGTTCTTGATGTGTTATAATCTTATTTTCATCAGTGGCAAAATAATATCCCTTTTAAAAGTCCAGAAATAGAGTAATAATTTTAAATACAATTCTGTAAACTGACAGAGGTGCATTTATTCAATGACTGATTTACGTTAGAGTCCTCCCGCTAAACCAAAAAATAAAAATAAAAATCATGCAAATAAGGGTTTCCAATTTCACAACTTCCAACCCACGCTTTGCCTCACCACCTTGGTTTCCTTTCGAGAATTCATCTCAGACAGATGGTAGTGAGTTTACAAGTCTAGACTGTGGGAGTATATATCTGCATTTGCATGTATATGATTATATAGAATAATTTTTCACTGAAATGGCATGCATCTTTGGGATGAGCTCCAGGACTTTACGACTTCTCTCTACTCAATTGAGTGTGGCATGTGTACAATTCACTCTGGCCACTACAAAAATTTCACCACAGCTGGAATGGAGCGCAACAGCTGCTTGCCAGCACACAGCAACACGGCACAACAGTTTAGAATCATAAATGAAGAAGACAGCCTTCCATAGACGCTGCAGGGAGAATTTAAAGGAGAGGAAGCAATTAGCTGAACTGGAACAGAGCCAGGACAGCAAGGCAAGACTCTTCCCAACTTTCAGAAGGAGAATAGAATGCGTGATTCATGAGCGACGTTCGCAGTCCAGAATTGCTGTCCAACATACTAGGAGCAGGAATAAAGTAGTTTTAAGTTGATTCCACTTGGACTAGAAAGGTGGAATGGCTCCCCACGCTCAACCCAGAATACCTTTATTTTCTCCTAATAGGCCTCTTATCCAAGTATGCACCCAGCCCCAACCTTGTTTGCCTTATGAGATCTGACAAGATCACAGCTTGAGAGAGGAGGTCTGTAACACACTCTGACAGTGCTTGACTTGACTTTTAATAGAAATGGGCAGAAATGTAGAGACCTTGTGCATTTGAACACTCTAGATCAGCCAGCTTTCATCGCAGCAGTTTATGGCAGCTGGAGTGGAGACCTATGAGCTGATCTGGAAAACAGGTACTTTCTTTCTAACACGAGCCACTCTGCATTGCATTCCTTTAATTACACAGTGTCACGTCATGTTCCCCTGTGAAATGACACAGTGGGACATGTGGTGACCTGGCATAACTGTGATGAATTGTATCCTTAGCAAAGGGCTGCTTTAAAAGGCATCTAATGTGAGGAAGCAGGTAGTTGCAGAGTGCCAAGATTCTACAGGAGTTATGGATGATTTTCCCATGGCATCTCTCAGTTAATGACAAGAGGATGTGTGTGCTAACACGGGCTTTTGTCAACTTTTGAGCAGTGAAGTGTAACCATAATTTTTGCACTGAGAACAAGAAAAAATATGAAATTATTAAGTAAATAAAAGCAACTACTCTCAAAGGGCTTAATTCTCCATAATCAGGCTAGATGATGGCACTCTTGTCAGAAAAGGGTTCATCCTAGCAGGTTGTTTCCTGAATCTGAAATTAAAAAGAAGGTGAAGGAAAGTAGCCATTGGCTAATCATCCATTTTTTTTAAAAAAATTCCAGTACCCTTCGAAGCCTCACCAGATGTATCAGAGTAGAATGGTGTTCCATAGTGTTTTCAATAAGGGCTGAGGTTTTGGAAGCAGGCTGTCAGGACTTTGTTACCAGGTGCCTCCAGGGGCACTCAAACATCAGACTTTCTTTAGCAGAGGAGCACATTATTTGCTTAATCCAAGGACTTCATTTGACAAATTTAAAAATGTCTTCAAAGTTCTCAAAAAGACTGAACATGAGGCTATTTAAATGGAAAACATAAAACAAAAACCAAAAAAACTCTTTGTAGTCAAGCAGATTCCAACTCACAGGAACCCTAAAGGATAAAGCAGAACAGTCTATCGGCTTTCCAAAGAGTGACTAGTGAGTTGCAATTGGTTAGCAGAAGTAGATCATAACCAGCAAACCACTAGTGTTCCCAAATGGAAACCAACTAAAAATAAATAAAATCTCACGAGCTTAGCAGTCACATTAGTGAGTGGCCGTCTCATGAGACGACACAGATACAGAACATTTCCATCATCCCACAAAGTTCTAAAAAGGCAGCCTCAATGTGGATGGAAAGAAAAACAAAGCACAAAACAAAAAACAGGTTCGTTATCTACATATTTCTGATTTCTACACAGACATTAATATCAGGATCAAATATCTATGTTATTTATATATTTATTTATTTATTCATTTTTTGTTCAGGTTTTTCATGATACGGAGACAGTTACTCTCTTCTCCCTGTTGTGGAACTATGGATTTATTTTGTCTTAGCCTGCTATTATTGGTGAATGGAAGGCTTTTCCCACTAAGTATTCAAAAAATTCAGAGTCCTGGGAATGTAAATGAACACCATTATTAGGTAAAGCCATTGTTGAAATTGAGTTCTCGACAGTCTGAACAGTATGGAAACCTGCTTATAGAAAGACTTTTTACTGGTCCACCATAGAGGTGACAGGTAATGGACTTTTTAGCCAGAAAAAAACTCACTCTTTTTTTTTAATTTTTATTTTTTATTTTTTATGACTGAGTGAAAATGTACATTCCCGTATAAATTTACATGCCCACTTATATGCAGCTTGCACTGCTCTCCCTGGCTGGTGACAGCACACTATTCCTCTCTGCTCCGTACATGTCTCATCCTCTCAACAGTCTCCTTTCCCCTCCTCTCCAACCACTCCCCTTCCTGCAACCAGAAGTCAGCAGGCTGATATCCTATGGATGTATAGAACCATAAAGTGCATCCAATATATGGTCACTCTACATTGCCAAGTCCAATCCATTTGTGTCCAAACAGTAGATCTTCGTTATGATTTATGGGCAAAGGCAGCATCAGGGCTAGGGCCCATGCTCCCAGGGGAACCCCAAAACTTCTGGACCATCAACTGAGGTCTTTTAGATCTCAGGATGCATCCTGAGATCTCCACTAAAACTCACTCTTAAAATTTCCCAGATCATGCCATTCATACCTCTCTTAACCATTGAATTGCACTCTACCAAGCATGTAAAAATTCCATTCCATTTTTCTTACCCACACACAAAAATGTGAACAATATTTATATTTTTAAAACTTATGTATGAAATCTCCTTCTACATGATAAAAATAAACTTCTATAGATCATGGCCTAGAGAAAAGGAAAAACAAGCCAAATAAAATATTCTTTCAAAGTATCGTATTTGCTTCTCATTAAACCATGTGAAGGGAATAAACAAAAACTAAACCCACTGGGACCCTGTAACACAAAGTACTACCACTCCATGGGTTTCCAAGTACCTGTTGGTAGATTCGAACAGTTGACCTTTTGTTTAATAGCCAAGCTCTTAACCACTGTGTAATCAGAGCTCTTCTGACAGTAGAGTATATATATTTTCCCATTTGACAGCCTGAAAAACGTACCTCCCCTCTCTAAGTCAGTGGTGACAGAACCAGGACTAGAAAATAGATAATTTGACATGAAAACCAGAGCTTTTCCTAAGTATACTGCATTTTTACACTCACCATCTTGAATTCCAGTTTGGGAAAACACAGTAGCGCAGAAGTGAGTGCAGATACAAATGGTATTTTATGTATGAAGTGGTGATGACTGCCAGCCTGTGGTCTCTGAATCACCTTCTTCTCTGTGGGAGCGAATGAAATGTTTTAGGCAAACAAAGGGAGCTGTTTGCCTCCTGAAACTTATTATTGCCAATAACGTTATTTTATTAATAAGCTGTGGCTAGCTTTTTAATATACCACACAATAATGGGAAACTACACTTCTCACTGTGCCTTTAACATTTTATAATTATAATCAGGAAACTGTTGGAATGAGGTGGGTAAGGGTAAAGCATTGTACTATAACTAGAAAAAAATCAATAGCTGTTCCCAAGAAAGGGTACTTGACAAGAAAGGATATTGCTAGATACAAAAGAGCAGATATGAAATACGATTTCTGTGAAGTTTATTTTATTTTTATTTTTTTTAATCTTATTGCATCGGCAGAGCAGAACACAGAGTTCCCATAACTCGCTGTTGATTTCTGGAGATTATATGAATTTGTATGAATTGTAAATCACATGTTATTTCCTGAAATTTCTCCTCTCCCAGGTGTTAGCATCCCTTTTTAAATTGGAGTGTGCTATAAAAGTGAACTGATCCACCTTTACACAGTAGCTCATTTAATCTCCCACTCTTAACCAGCCTAGCAAATATGAATAAGCCATTTAATCTCTTTGAGTTTCGGTTAACTCACCAAGGTTAAGATAATCAGAATGTAAATCCCTAAATACTAGTTCTACAGTTTTGTGAATTTCTCATTTCGTAAAACTGACCATCCCTTGTTATCTCTTGTATGTCTCCCTCTGCTTTATAGGAAACATTGGAACTTAAGAATCTTCCACGCAGACCTTATTGCTTAATCTTTCACCAGAGCATGCCATATACTGGAGATACTACGTGTGTTTAACTAATTCCACCTTCCTGGCAGCTTCTGTATCCTAAATCCATCCTACTCTAGAAGGACAGTCTAATACCAAGACATGACCTCTCCCTACTGATTTTATTTCTCTGACATTATGTATTTTATGATCAAAATAAATCCTGGCCTATACACCTAATTTTCATGGAGTTGTGGACAGTTCATTAGGGAAAGGGACTTAATTATCTGGCAAAATCATATCATTTTATAGATGAATAAACTGATATCCGGAGACTGTTATTGATTATTCAAGGTTGACAAACCAGCTAATGGAAAATCCAATTTGAAATAAGGTCTCCTGACTATATACACCCATTTCTTAAATGCACCTGGGCATATATTCCTAGACACAGTTTCAATATATCAACTACCACTCATCTGTTAGCTTGCCATACTGTATTGATTTGTCTGTTGCTGTGATGCTGGAATGCATGTTACTGGTATTTCACATACAAGCAGGGTCACCAGTGGTAGGCAGACTTCAGTGGAGCTCCAGGATGAGATATACTAGAAAGACCTAGATGTTCTAGGTCTGAAAAAATTGGCCACTGAAAATCATCTAGATAACAGCAGAACATTATCTGGATATAGTGCTGTGAGATAAGCACCTCAGAATAGAAAAAAACTCAAAATACAACTGGTAATGAGCTGCTTTCTCAACCTAGAGTAGACTTTGGTGGCTTACATGGAGTACAGCTTTTGGTACTTTCATGTGAAACAACTTAAAATGGGAAGAAACAGATGTAAAAAACTACATTTGCATAGGAACATAGAATGTACAGAATATGAATCAAGGGAAACTGAAAGTTCTCAAAAATGAAATGGAACACATTAAGATCAATATCCTGGGCTTTGGTAAGTTGAAATGGACTGGTACTAGCCATTTTCAGTCAAATGATCATATGGTCTACTATGCCAAGAATGACAAATCGAAGAGGAAAACTATCATATTTTTCTTCAAACAGGATGTTTGCAGATCTGACTTGAAGTACAATTCTGTTAGTAAGAGGATAATATTCATAGGTCTATAAGGAAAATCTGTTAATACATGTATTACTCAAATTTATCCAGCAACCACCAATGCCAAAGATGAGAAATAGATTTTTCCAACTTCTGCAGTATGAAATTGATCAAATATGAAATCAAAATGCATTGATAATTATGGTGATTAGAATTCAAAAGTTGGAAACAAAGAAAAAGTATCAGAATTTGGAAAATTTGGCCTTGGTGATAAAGATGATGCCAGACATTGCATAGTAGAAGTTTGAAGGACCAATGATTTCTTCATTCTAATAGAAATTTTCAACAACAGAATTGGTGACTATCCATGTAGACCTTGCCAGATGGAATACACAGGAACGGAATTGACTGTGTATGTGGAAAGATACTATGGAAATACTCAATAATATTAGTCACAAAAAGGCCAGGGGTTGACTGCTGAACCGTCAGCTGCTGATACGCATATTCAAGTTGAAGCTGAATAAAACTAAAACAAATCCAAAGTGCCAACTGAAATCTTGAGTATATCCCACCTAGACTTTCCCAAGAATAAATGTGATGAATTTATCACCAATGACTAAAGACCAGAAAAGTTGCAGGATAGTATCAACACCATACATTAAAAGTCGCTAAAGACAGAAAAGAAAGAGAAGATCAAAGTGAATATCAGAAGACACTCTGAAAATTGCTCTTAAATGTACAGTAAAAGAAGTGAATGAAAAAGAAAATGATGCATTAAAAGAACTAAACAGAAGAGTTCAAAGAACAGCTCAAGAACACAAAATAATGTAATACAGTGAAATACAGAAAGACCTGGAGTTAGAAACTCGAAAGAATTTTTGTTTGGTATTTATCAAGCAGAAAGAAGAAAACTGTTAAGCCTCAAGATGCATTACTGAAGGGTTTTATGAGCAAAAATATTGAAGGACATAGTAAGTACCTAAAGAAGATGGCAGGAAGACAGGGAGTCACTGTATCAGAAAGAGATGTTTGACATTCAATCATTTCAAGAAGTAGCACACAATTAAGAATCAATGACACTGCAGAAAGAAGCCCAGCCTGCACTAAAGACATCGACAAAAAGCAAATCTCAAGGAATCAACAGAATGAATATCAATCAAAATATTTCATCAAACTGGTGAAATATTGGAAGTGCTCATTTGCCTATAACATAAAATTTGGAAAACATTTATCTGGTCAACCAACTGAAAAGATTCATATTTGTACTGATTCCAAAGAAAGAAATCAATGCAGAAGTTACCCAATACTATCATCAATATCACACACAAGTAAAATTTTGCTGAAGATAATTTGAAATGGTGGTAGCAGTGTACAGACGGGAAACTTCCAGTAAATCAAGCTACATTCAGAAGAGAACTCCGAATGAGGAATATTGATGATATCAGACAAATGTTAGCTTAAGAGAATACCAGTGTTTCATAGAATACCTGTGTTTCATAGACTATGCAAAGTTATTTGAATATGGAGGCCATAACAAATTATGGATAGTGCTGACATGAATGAGAATTCCAGAGCACTCAGTTATAGTCTCATGGTACCTGAATATAGACCAAGAAGTATTTATTCAAAACAGAACAAGGAATTACTGAAAGGTTTACAGTTAAAAGTGAATTAATAGATAAAGTATTCTTTCACCACACTTATTCAATGTGTATGCTGAGCAAACAATCCAAGAAGCTGGATTACGTGAAGAATAATAAGTCAAGGTTGGAGGAAGACTTTTCAAAATCCTGTGATATGCAGGTGACACAAACTTGCTTTCTGAAAATTAAGAGGACTTGAAACACTTACTGATGAAGATCAAAGACTACAGCTTACAGTACGGAAACAAAGAAAACAAAAATCCTCACACTTGGACCAGTAAGGAATATCACGGTACATAGAGAAAAGATTGAAATTGTCAAGGATTTTATTTCACTTGGATTCAAGTAATATCCATGGAAGCAGCAGTCAAGAAATCAAAGGATGCATTCATTACATTGGACAATTCTGCTACAAAAGGTCTATTTAAGGTGCCTAACAGCAAAGACGTCAATTTGAGGATCAAGGTGCACCTAACACAAGCCATGATATTTTCAACTATCTCATCTGTGCGTGTAAGTAGGACAATGATTAAAAAAAAAAAAAAAAAAAAAAAAGCAAAGAACTGATTATTTGAATTGTGATATTTTTGAAGAATATTGAATATAGCACAGACTGCCGGGAGAATGACCAAATTTGTCTTGGAAGATGAACAACCAGAATGCTCCTTAGAAATAAGGATGATGAGATTTCCTCTTACTTCCTTTGATTATGCTGCAAAGAGAGACCAGTTTCTGGTGAAGGACATCATGCATGGCAAAGAAAAGGGTCAGCAAAAGAGGAAGAGCCCCAAGGAGATGGGTTAACACAGTGGCTACAGCGATGAGTTCAAATACATTAATAGTTGCGTGAGCGGAGCAGGGCCAGAAAGTCTTTTTATTCTATTGTGTGTGAGGTCAGTATGAGTTGGAACCTACTACTCTAGGGGGCCGTTCTCTCTGCCCTGTCGGGTTTCTGAGTATGAACTGACTCAACGGAAATGGGTTTGTTTTTTATTTACGTGCCTAACATCAACAACAATTCTCAGTGTCTCTTACGGTTCCGGGTTTACTAACAGGTGGGAATTCTTCAAGGTGTGCCTTCAATATTATACACCAGAAAAAATATCTGTTTGAGAGAATTGACATTTTTCATTCTATTACGGTGAATAGCATATGAGGATAACTTAGTTCAGGCAAATAACACTGCCAGCTAGGTGCTTTTTATTTCTAATTCTATACACATACATATACCATATTTTATGTATTAAACATATTGTCATGGATTAAATGGTGTTCCCCCAAAGTATGTGTCAATTTGGTTAGGCCATAATTCTCAGTATTGTGTTACTGTCTTTAATTTTGCGGTTGTAATTTTATGTTAAAGAGAATTAGGGTGGGGTCATAACACCTTTACTCAAGTCATGTCCCTGATCCAGCATAAAAGGCATTTCCCTGGGATGTAGCCTGTGCTACCATTTATCTCACAAGAGATAAAAAGAAAGGAAATTAAGCAGAGAGTTTGGGACTTCATACCACCAAGAAAGCAGTATCGAGATTCAGAGCATTTCCCTTGGATCTAGGGTCCCTGTGCCTGAGGAGCTCCTGGACCAACAGAAGACTAAGAGAGGACCTTCCTCCAGAGCCAAAGGAGAAAGCCATTCCCTGGAGGTGACATCCTGATTTGGGCCTTATAAGCTACTAAACTGTGAAAGAATAAATTTCTGCCTGTTCAAGCCATTCTCCTACCACTGCTAGAACAGCACTAGATAACTGAAACACATGCATATAATGATGTATGTTTATTTCTGCTGCTAAGCACAGTAGGATTGCTTACCCAATTCTGTCACAATGTTTTTGAATAGTACGGAAAGAGAATATCTGTTTATCTCTGTTTGGCTCAGTAAGAGTTTAACTCGTGTCACAGGGATATCACTGCTAGTAAGGGAAAAGGCCTCTGTTGCTATCCATGTGTTAGAGCTGAAACATACATAGGTGGGAATGGCTTCCGCTATCTCATTTTACATAGATGATTACTGTGTCTTAGGTATCTCCCTTGATTCTCTGTACAGATTCTTGTGTACAGCACTGCTTCCTCCATATCATAGATTGAATTATATCTTTCTAAAATGCATGTATCAATTTGGCTGGACCATAATTCCCAGTATTGCATGTTTGTCCTGTGTTCTGTGATTGTAGTTTTATGTTAAAGAGCAGTAGGCTGGTGTTATAACACCCTTACCAGGATCACATCTCTCATTCAGTGTAAAGGGAGTTTCTCTGGGGTGTGGCCTACATCACCTTTTATCTCTTAAGAGATAAAAAAAGAAAGAAAGCCAGCAGAGGATGGGGTACTCCTACCAGCAAGAAAGCATTGCTGGCAGTAGAGCATGTCCTGTGGACCTGGGGTTTTTGTGTAGAGAAGCTCCTTATCTGGGGAAGGACTAACAAGCTGACACCGTGAATTTGGACACTTAGCCCTGCTGCAATGTAAGAAAAACTTCTCTTTGCTAAAACCATGCATTTGTCGTATTTCTGGAATAGCAGCAGACGATGACTAAGACAGCATATGAAAGCTCCTTTGCCAAATACAAAAATTTGCAAAGATGGAATGGTTGAACTGATTGATGAATGAGTTACATACCCTGATTTTTTTTCCCCAAGTGATAAAAATATTCATGTATGTTCTTCAGCGTTGGCTCCTGTAATAAACAACAAATGTGTGATGAAGTGACCAGTTAGTTAAGAGTACTGCATCTGTCTATGGAGAGTGAACAAAGGTAGTCTTCCAACAGCAGTTCTCACTATTCTGATTAAACACTAGTGTTCTGAGCAGAAAAATAAGAAGAGGAACATGATAGCAATAAGAAACAACATATAAGTCATGTAGAGGAAATAAAGGTCAGAAATATTTTCCAATAATAAGAAATTAAAGTATAAAAGAACTAAAAAAAACCAAAAAGAATGCAGTCTTGACTAAAGATGGTCTATGTTATAAAAAAGTTGTTTCCTTTCTACAAAGGTATTCACACCAATGCCATTTCAGTTATTTTCAGAATGGATTACAGCACTGAACCAAAGTACTTTCAATTTTCATTCCATTTCATGCTTTCAGGTTCAGAGTGAGACACTGATGCAAGGCCTGTCAACTGCATTTCCCTGGGCTGAAGCTCGCAGGGCTCCACTTACGTGACTCCACATTTGAGACAGTAGGAAATCTTTCTGATTTCCCAGGCAGAAGTGCTCGCTGATGCCTGTTTTTCACTGCACCCTGCATAGACCTTTAAATTTACCCTACAACATCACTTTGTAATCATCATTTTCTTACTTGTTTGTCTTTCCTACTGTGTTATGGTTCATCCATGAATAAGACTAGATTTTAGTTTCATTTCTATGTCCATAATTTTAATGAATGATTCCAGTTATTTGGTTTCTTGCAATCTGCAGAATCTTCATCAGATCTTCAGTAGAGGGGAACAATAGCTAAACATTGACTCAATAGGAGAGGAGCATCAAGAAGAGAGACATTCATATGAAAATAATAGAATGTAAGCGTTTAGGACCAGTGAAATAGAAACACTACAGAAAACAGACAAATATCTGTCACACATATTTGAAAAAAAAAAAAAATGCTTCAGAGACTGTAGCAAATTAGATATATTGAAAGCCCTCCCACTGGAAAACATCTTAGAAATGGATAAATCATAAGGATGATCTTTTTGAATACTTTAATGAAATAAAGCAAAAATTAATTAAATTTACTTAAGTTCAAATCAAAAGACTCCCTATTACTATAAAACCAAATTGACAGATAAACGGAAACGCTGGGATTATTCTTTGTAAAAACACAAATTGCATATTCCTGAACTTCAGCCTTAAAGGAAATCAGTCTCGAAAATGAAAGAGAGCAAGTGTTTGAAATTTCATTCAGTGAATGAAAATCAAAAAATATTAATGGGAAGAACAATGTTAACAACAAAGCATTCAGTACCCAATGATGTAAAATTCATAGTATCTAGAATCCTCTTAATTATTACCAAGAATATAAAAATGCAGAAGACTACAACTCAAAATGTAAAGAATAAGACATTTAACTAAACCAACCAGAATTGACGTACATGCTAGAATTAGCAGGCAGAAACATTAAAAAGATTATTATAACTGTATATCAACATTCCAAAAAATGAGAATCATGCACCATATGTTTAAAAAAAAAAACTAAAATAAAAACTGTAGTATCCTTATTGAAAAATAGCCTGCCAGAATTAATGGAAGTTGAGTCTTGCTGAAAATTAAGGAGAAAGAAAAGTTGATCATGAGGAAGAACTAGCACTTCTATATACATCTTTTGGAAATATAAATTAGCATGACTGCTTTAGGAATTATTTGGAAATTCTCAAAAAAGTTAAACATTTGTCTCATATATGTCAGACA
Source organism: Heterohyrax brucei (assembly GCA_028571685.1). Taxonomy (NCBI): domain Eukaryota; kingdom Metazoa; phylum Chordata; class Mammalia; order Hyracoidea; family Procaviidae; genus Heterohyrax; species Heterohyrax brucei. The sequence goes on from CM053152.1 coordinate 49,535,333, forward strand.
GTTCACTCCTACATGTTTAACCCAAGAGAAAGGAAAGCATAGGTCTACCCAAAGACTTGTCCATGAACGCTTACACCAGGTTTTATTTGTAATAGCCAAAAAGTTAAAACAATCCAAAACGTCTTCAAATGGTGAATAGAAAAGCAGATTCTGTTGTATCTACACAATGTGTTATGACCTAGTTATAAAGTTATAAAAACGAATGAATTATTGATACAGGCAACAACGTGAATGAATCTCAAAGTAATTATGCTGAGAGAAAGAATCCAAGCATAAAAGCATGCTTAAGGTATGCTTCCACTTACGCAAGATTTTAGAAAATTCAAACTGATTTAGTGTTACAGAAAGCAAATCAGTGTTTGCCTGAAGAGTAGACGTGGCTACTTGGGCAACAGGGAAAGTTTGCTTACTGGTATAAGGAAATTTTGGAAAGTGATGCATCTTGTTTGTGATGTTTTCATGTTATATATATGTTAAAAGTTATCAAATTGTGCATTTTAATATATGCAGCTTATTGCATGCCAATTACGTCTTTATGTTGTTAAATGCCTTCCAGTTGATTCTAACTCACAAGAATCCTATGAACAACTGAGCCACACATTGCTGGCCCTGGACCATCCTCACAATCACTCCTACGTTTAAGTACGTTGTTGGAGCAACTGTGTCAGTCCACCTCGGTGAGGGTCTTCCTCTTTTATGCTGACTCTCTACTTTACTAAGCATGACATTCTTCTCCAAGCTTTGTGGTCACTCTTAATGACTTGTCTGAAGTAAGTCAGACAAACTCCAGCTATACTTGTTTCTAAAGAGTATTCTGGCCCCACTTGTTCCTAGACAGATTCGTTGTTCTTCTGGCGATCCAAGGTACATTCAACATTCCTCACCAACACCATAATTAAAATGCATCAGTTCTTAGGTGTTCCTTATTAATTGTTCATTTTCATATTTACATCCATTTCAGTGCCAAACTATTTTCTCTTTTGATATTTTTGTTGATGCTACATGTTTTAACTAACGAAGGCATTCTAATGAAAGGACCAATTCAGAATGTTTATTTTGAGTTGTGGATTTTTATAACTCATTGTCTGAGATCACATAATGTGTCAACAGCCCCTAGATTATGTAAATTCTGCAGTTAACGAGTCAATGCTGACTTCAAATTATTTTTTAAAAATTTTATTTCATGAAACTGTGTCAAATATGAGATAAAACATGAAGCCACTTGGCAATGACTGCACATACATTTCATTCTAGTCTCCTTCTTCTTAGGCTGTTTATTAGTTTTCATGAACCTTTTAAAAACATGCTACAGTGCATTCCTCCTTACTTAAAAAGTGGTATGTGTAGCCCAACTAAGTAAAGCTAAGGGATATTTTTTCTGTTTCAGGAAAGTTTCCACTGCAATATTTTTTCATCATTGCAAAAGCAGTACTTACAGGCAAAATACATCAAACTAAAGGAATTTGAATCTTAGGAAAGCTTTATCAGTACTATGTTTTCTTTGGAGCACTGGTCAGGCAGTTGTTAAGAGCTACCACTTAACCACAAGGTCAGCGGTTCAAGTCCACCCTGTAGGGCAGTTCTGCTCTGACCTATTGTATTGGTATGAGTCTCAACTGACTCCATCACAATGAGCTTTTACTTATTCTTCATTGTAATATAAGCAATGCTAACTGCTAAGAAGCAGAAACCACTCTCCTGGAATACCACAGAACTGCTCAAAGGAGTGTGTTCTACTTGGTACCTGAGGAAGCAGTGACTGAGCCCTAAAGTTAAATGCAGGGTAAAAATATCTTATAGGAGCTCCAATCTCTTAACAAATATACTGCAATGCATTATTCCTTATTGCAAAGGCATTCTTTACTGACCAGACACTGCACAAGAAGGAAGCCAGAAACACCTGTTAAGAGTGAAATGATGTAAAGGAAAAAATGGCTGCTATAAGTGTACAAAGACTGGCAATACATTATTTTCATAGTAAGTATACTCTCAAGCAAACATAGTACCTAGGAAACAGTGAGAAGGCTTATCTCACAGAAATGAAAGCAAACCTGTCAAAAGTTTAGAAAGTTCACACAACCAAGAGGTGTCAACTAAGACAGTGTTCAGTCTACACAAAAATGAGGTTCTCACTCTGGATATTTGAATTTCACACACTTCGGATTTCCAATTTGAGTCTAAATGCATTAAAAATGGACTACTGCCTTTCCAAATAAGTCCAAATGGAGAAAAAGTGGGTGTGATACAGCATGCCCCTGGGATCCTGAAAGGGATAACTATGCCCAAGACCAAACCCATTGCCGCTGAGTTGATTCCAAGTCATAGCAACCCTATATGACAGACTAGATCTACCTTACAGGGTTTCCAAAGAGGTCTAAGGTGACTGAAACATGATGCATTGATTCAGCACATTTTACTCCTCAAATTGACATCTTAGCTTTTTAACACTTCGAAGAGGTTTTTGCAGCAGATTTGCCAATGAAATATGTCATTTGATTTCTTGACTGCTGCTTCAAGACTTTATCTTCTTATGGGTCCATTGTGAAGATTTTTGTTTCCTTTATGTTGACATGTAAGCCATACTGAAGGCTATAGTCTCATCAGTAATTGCTTCTGGTGTTCTCTACTTATGGCACACATCCATCTGACATAAAAAATTATACACCCCCTTCTGGTTTCTGTTCCAAATCCAACTTGAATTTCTGGTATCTCCCTTTCAAAGTACAGCTGCACTTTTTTTTTTTTTTTAATTATCTTCCAAAAATTTTAGTTGCATGTGATACTAATGATAATGTTCAATACTTGCCTCATACTATTGGCTTACCATTCTTTGGAACGGGCAGTAATACGGAATGTCTTTCTGTCAGTTGGCCAGAAAGCTGTCTTCCTAATTTCTTGGCGCAGAAGAGAAGGCTTCCAATTACGCATTTGTTTGTTGAAGCATCGCAGTTTGTATTCCAGAGAGCCTTGTTTGTCACTGATGCCTTTGGTGCAGATTGGACTTTTTCCTTCCATATTCCCAGTTCTTGATCATATGCTACCTCCTAGAATGATTGAACATTGACAAGTTATTTTGATAGGGTGCCGTTATGTAACCCTTCCATCTTTTTATGATGCTTGCTATATTATTCAATGTTTTGCCTATGGAATCCTTCCATGCTTCAAGTCATGAAATTTTTCTTTCAGTGTGAGGAATACCAACTGTGTTCTTCCTTTTTGCTTTTCTAATTCTAGGTTTTGTACATTTGTTTATAATATTTTACTGTGTCTTCTCAAGATGCCCTTGGAAATCTTTTGTTCAGTTCTTTTACTTCATCATTTCCTCTATTCTCCTTATCTGTTCTACGCTCAAGAGTAAGTTTCAGAGTCTCTTCTGACAATCTTTTTTGTTCTTTCTGACTTTTTAGTGACCTTTTGCTTCTTTCATGCATGATTTCCTTGTTGTCATTCCACAACCCTTCTGGTGTTCAGTCTTTAGTGTTCTATATGTCAAGTCTGTTCTTGAGGTGGTCTCTAAATTTTGGTGGGATGTGTTCAAGGCTCCTGTGAACTTGTTTTAAATTTTTTTTTGTTAACTTAATGCTGCATGTGAGCAATTGGTGGTCTCTTCTGCTGTTGGCCCTTGACCTTGTTCTGACTGATGATGTTGAATTTCTCCATCATCACTTTGTGCAGATATAATTAATTTTATTCCTGTCTATTCTGTCTGTCAAGGACCAAGTACACAGTCATAGTTTACGTTGTTGAAAAAAAAAATTTTTAATGAATATGTCGTTGGTCTTAGAAAATTCTGTTGTGTGATTTCCAGTGTAATTTCTATCATCAAGACCATATTTTCCAACTAATGATCCTTCCTCTTTGTTTTTAACTTTCTCATAGCAATCATCAGTACTTATCAATGCATCTAGATTGTTTTTTTTTAAATTTATTGATCATTTTATACAATTTCTCATTGTATAAATTGCTAAAATTTTTAACTTCTTCAATTTTGCCATTAGTGATTACTGTGTAAATTTGAATAAAATGTGTATTAACTCATCTTCCTTGTAACTGTATGGCTATTATCCTGTCTTTGACAGCATTGTACTACAGGATAAATCATAAAGTGCTCTTTTTGACCGTGAATGTGATGCCATTACTCTTTCATTTGTCATTCCTGGCATACAATTGTCCAACTCAAAATGTCCAACACCAGTTCATTTCAGTTCACTAATGCCTAAGATATTGATCTTCACTCATTCCCTTTCATTTCTGATGGTTTCCAATTTTTCTTGATTCCTACTCTTTCCATTGCAAGTCCTAATTACTAATCGACGGTTGAAACTATTTTTTCTCATTTTAAGTCATGCTCATCAGCATCATGCAACAAGCAAGTCATCCCAGTATATCAAACTGACAAGCAATTATAATTAAATATAGCTGCTTCAAAAGATAATAAGCACTTCCCATATCATTTTAATAATTTAATATTATCTCTTATTAAATCAGAAAAGTTTAGATGTAAAAAAATGACATATTTAGTTAAAATCTCTCAAAATATTGTTTACTTTCACTTATGAAATTATGTGATAATTACATTTCAAGGTATAAAATAGATTACTTTTATGAAGAGGGCACTTTTACTTTCATAACCCTTGTATATATAAAGAAAACGGAGTATGAGAGGGTATGTAACTTGTTCGAGGTAGCTAGATGGTAATCTGTTATTTCAGTACTGGAACTCAACGTGGCTTGAAAGTCCATCCAGTTAACCATTATACTATACAGTCTGTCTCACTGCAGTAAACTGAAACCTATAATTCCCTCAAACATGCACTCATGTCAATTTGAGTATGTCTCAGGAATATGAGAAAGTTTTAATATTAGAAAATCTATTAATGAAATTCACCAGTTAACAGATCAAAGAAGGAAAAAAAAAATTAGTATACGATCAACTTAGTAAGTCCAGAAAATGACTGGAATACATTCATCAGCACTTCAAGATTAAAAATTAATTATTACCTTTTTTCTTATGAAGTGAATCTATGAAAAATGTAAAGCACATATCATACTAAATGGTGAAAAGTTTTCAAAATTTACATTTGAATTCAAGACCAAACAGAATATTCATTTTCATCACTTCAGCTCAATATTTTTCAGGATGTTGTGGACAAATATGCAGAATTTTTAGAGAGTGAAATGTTCAGAAAGGTAAACAACATCATGACTGTATTTGCCTATACAGAATATGCAAGACATTCAACACTCTTCAACTTTATGTGAGAGTTCTTTATGTATGTTTGTTTCTCACTAAGTATGTAAAAATAAATACCATTAATTCACACCAGCAATTGGAAAGTATAATATAAATACAACAGCTTTTGAAATAAATACATACATGTTAAATAAGATTAATCTTATCTCCAAGAAAAGTCCGAGTCCAGATGGCTTCACTGCAGAATTCTACCAAGCATTTAGAGAAGAGTTATCTCCAATACTACTGAAACGATTTCACAGTATAGAAAGAGATGGAGTACTCCCAAACTCATTCTATGAAGCGAGCATAACCCTGATACCTAAGCCAGGGAAAGACCCAACAAAGAAAGAGAACTACAGACCGATATCACTCGTGAATCTAGATGCAAAAATCTTCAACAAAATTCTTGCCAATAGAATACAACAACATATCAAGAAAATAATCCATCATGACCAAGTGGGATTCATACCAGGGATGCAAGGCTGGTTCAACATCAGAAAAACAATTAATGTGATTAACCACATAAATAACACAAAAGACAAGAATCACCTGATTTTGCCCATTGATGCAGAAAAGGCATTTGATAAAGTCCAACACCCATTCATGCTAAAAACTCTTAGCAAAATGGGCATAGATGGCAAATTCCTCAACACAATAAGGGCCATTTATACAAAGCCAATTGCCCACATCATCCTGAATGGAGAGAGACTGAAAGACTTTCCCTTGAGATCAGGAACTAGACAAGGATGCCCACTCTCACCTCTTCTACTCAACATTCTGCTAGAATTTTTAGCTAGAGCAATTAGACAAGACCAAGAAATAAAGGGCATCTGCATTGGCAAAGAGGAAGTTAAAATCTCCCTGTTTGCAGATGACATGATTGTATATGCAGAGAACACCAAGGAATCTACAAGTAAACTACTCAAACTGATAGAAGAGTTCAGCAAAGTCTCAGGATACAAGATAAACATAAGTAAATCAGTAAGATTCCTTTATACCAACAACAAAACTGTTAAGGAAGAAATTATCAAATCAATACCACTTACGATAGCCCCTAAGAAGATAAAGTACCTAGGAATTAATCTAACCAGAGAAACAACAGACCTTTACAAAGAGAACTACAAGCCCTTACTACAAGAAACTAAGAGAGACTTAGATAAATGGAAAAACCTACCCTGCTCATGGATAGGAAGACTTAACATTGTGAAAATGTCTATTTTACCCAAAGCAATCTATTTATATAATGCAATCCCAATACAAGTTCCAGTGACATGGAGAAAAAAATCACCAATTTTGTTTGGAAAGGGAAGAAGCCCCGGTTAAGCAAAGTACTACTAAAGAAGAACACACTGGGAGGCCTCTCATTACCTGACTTTAGAACATATTATACTGCCACAGTGGTCAAAACAGCCTGGTACTGGTATAAGAACAGACAGATCGATCAGTGGAACACAACTGAGACCCCAGAGATGACACCATCTGCCTATGAACAATTGATATTCGACAAATGTCCTAAGATATTAAATTGGGGTAAAAACAGTATCTTCAACAAATGGTGCTGGCAAAATTGGATATCCATCTGCAAGAAACTGAAACAAGGTCCATATCTTACACGTTATACAAAAACCAACTCCAACTGGATAAAAGACCTAAATATCAAACCTAAAACGATAAAGCTCATCCAAGAAAAGGTAGGAACAACAATGGAAGTTTTAATAAACAATATGGACAAACTCCAAAATCTGTCAAACAAACCACAATCATCAGAAGAGAAAATAGATAAATGGGATGTATTAAGAATTAAACACTTTGGCTCATCTGAAGACTTTATTAATAGAATTAAAAGAACATCTACAGAATGGGAAAAAATATTTGACAACTCTATGTCAGACCGACACCTGATCTCCGTAATCTATAAGATACTACAAAATATCAACAAGAAGAAGATAAATCATCCAATTAAGTGATGGGCAAAGGAGAGGGACAGACATTTCACTAAAGAAGAGATCCAAGCAGCCAAAAAACACATACAGACATGTTCACGATCTTTAGTTATTAAAGAAATTAAAATCAAGACGACAATGAGATACCATCTCACCCCAACGAGGTTGGCCATGATCCAAAAAATACAAAACAACAAATGCTGGAGAGGCTGTGGAGAAAGTGGAACCCTCCTACACTGTTGGTGGGTGTGCAAAATGGTCCAGCCTCTTTGGAAAGCAATTTGGCGGTTCCTTAAAAAAATGGATATTGATATACCATTTGACCCAGTAATTCCACTACTTGGAATATACCCTACAGAATCAAGGCCTTTCACACCAACGGACACATGCACCAGAATGTTTATCGCACCACAGTCCACAATAGCAAAAAGATGGAATCAACCCAGATGCTCAGCAACAGAAGAATGGATAGGTAAACTATGGTATATATACTCAATGGAGCACTATGCAATGATAAAGAACAACGATGACTTCAGGAAACATCTCATGACCTGGTTTCAATTGGAAGACATTATGTTGAATGAAAGTAGTCAGCGACAAAAGGACAAATATTGTATGAGACCTTTACAATAAGATCTCCAAAACAGACTTGTGTATAGAAGAAAGGACTCTTTGACAGCTGCAAGGGAGGGGAGGGAGGGAGGGGGGGAGGGTTTAGATTAGATAGTTGCTAGGTATCTGGTTGGGTGAAATCAGTGACAGCACACATTAGACACAAGAACAATATTAAGTAGACTTAAACATAACATGAGTACTCCTTCCATCTTAACCCAATATTTCTAGGATAGAGTAACTGGGGCAGGGAGCGGGGGACCATGCTCTTAGGTGAAAGCAAGGCCAATTGGCACAACTAGTGTTTTACTAAGAGGGCTCTCTGCACCTCACGTTGTTGAGTGGCGTCTGGGGTCTTAAAAGCTGTCAAACTGCCATCTGAGGGCACAGCAAATGGTCCCAACTCAGCAGGAACGGATGCTCACCGAGGACCAAAATGACATGGGGGAAAGACAACCCAGAAGACAAAGAGACCCACATCAGTGGGTTACTACATTGACTTGGGACTGGAAGAACCAGATGGTGCCTGGCCACCACCAGTGATAGCCGCGATGGAGCTCACTAAGTTGAATCTCACTGGCAACACAAGAATAAAAAGGGGTGCACCCTGAGATCCCCACTAAAAGACCTCAATTGATGGTCCAGTAGTTTCCGCATTCCCCTGGGAGCATGGCCCCTGGCCCTGATGCTGCCCTTGACCATAAATCATAACGAAGGTCCACGTTTTGGACAAGAATGGATTGGACTTGGCGATGCAGTGACCATATATTGGATGCACTTTATGGTTCTATGCATCTATAGGATATCAGCCTGCTGACCTCTGACTAGAGGAAGGAGAGTGGGTGAAGAGGACGGGAAAGGAGGCTGTTGGGAAGATGAGACATGTATGGAGCAGAAAGTAATAGTGTGCTGTCACCAGGAAGGGAGAGTAGTGGAAGCTGCATATAGGTGGGCATGTAAATTTATATGGGAATGTACATTTTCACTCAGTTATATTAAATAAAAATTAAAAAAAAGAAAAAAAGATTAATCTTATCTAAAAATACACTAAAGTCATAGAGAAAATTATAAAAGTTTATTGAAGAGCACATAGAATTATATTTATAAATGAGTACATTTAATATTACAAAATTAAATTTATCTCACAATTATATATTGTTATCCTGCAAAATGAAATCCAACAGGGTTGGAAATTTGTCATAGAATACATAAAGAACTAGACTTAGAATACTCAAGGCAACTTTGAAGAACAAGATTGACATGAGATATAACTTTTAAAATAAAAGCAAACATTTCCTTTGAGTCAATTCAGACTCATAGCAACCCTACAGGACAGAGAAAAACTGCCCCATAGGTTTTTCAAGAAATGGCTGGCGGATTCGAACTGCTAATCTTTTGGTTAGCAGCAGGCACTTAACTACCATGCACTATAATTTTATGTCTCTCAACTGAACTAATTCTCACTAATTTCCAACCATATACATACATACACCTATACACACATACTTTTATACCTAGTCATAGAGGGTTTTTTATGATTACTGAAGTGTCGATGCTTGTCATATGTATGTCATATGTATGTGTCTTACGTATCTACATACAGGAAAATGTAAGTGAAAGAATTAACTAAGTTATTATGAAAACGTTTTCTCATTCTGAGTCTGCATCACCTTCTCGTTCAGCAGTATCGATGTCTGTGTTTTTCTTTACACTTATTATCTACAGCATCAACAGTGCAAGTGATTCTCAATTTTTGGAAAAGTGCTTCTCAACTGTATCCAGGATTTTTGCCCAAGTCTCTTACATCTATTTTTGCAAGTTTTAATGCTGGTGCTTGGCTGATCTTAGCCAGTGGAGTCAGTTAAATATTTTCACACAAATCAGAAGACTCATATTTGTTCCTCAAATTAGTCTTAAATAATTTATTGATTGAAGCATTAAGGAATTATGATTATCACTTCATACTATCAGGAATAACAAGCAAGTCAGTGCTTTAAGTAGCATCTAGAATATGTCATGTGCTCTGGCAGAAAGCAATCATAAAATGTCACAAATTGTAAGATATGTCACAATTACAAAGATACTGGAGTTCTTGGGTGATACAATCTATTGACATTCGACTGTTACCCAAAAGGAAACTCTGGTGGTAAGTGGTTAAGTGTTGTGTCTATTAACCAAAAGCTCAGCAGTTCGAATCTGCCAAGTGATCCTTGGAAACTCTATGAAGTGATTCTACTCTGTCCTTTATGTAGGGTCACTATAAGTTGGAATCAACTCAGCATCACTGAGTTTGTTGGTTTGTTTGTCTCTGGCTTTATTTAGTTACCCAAAAGGAAACTCTGGTAGTGTAGTGGTTAAGTACTACCTCTACAAACCAAAAGGTCAGCAGTTTGAATCCTCCAAGTGCTCCCTGGAAACTCTATGAAGGTGCTCTCTTTGTCCCATTGGGTTGCTATGACCCAGAATGAACTCACCAGCAGAGGATTTGGTTACCCCAAAGTTTGGAAGTTTATTTCTACCCAAATAAATCTCAGAAGGAAAACTTGGAGACCAGCTACAAAAACTCAGCCACTGAAAACCTTATGGAACACAGTTTTATTCTGATACACGTGGGGTCTCCCTGAACCAGAATCAACTTAGCAGCAACTTACAGAGGTATTATAGGTTGACAATATACATATTATGATTGTTGAAACATGGTAATTTAGTTTGATTTTCATTATTCATTGGTGAAAAGTTAATATGTATTAATAAATAAGATGTGTGTCCACGTGTGGCTGCTGTATTATGGTTTATAACAATAAATATTTAATTTAAAAACTCAAAAACAATGAACCTCCCCAGAAATTGTATGATTGGAAAGTAAATTTCTAAGTACAGTAATCTACAAGGTTGAAATAAATGAATTTTAGCTATGTTTATCTTCATATGTGAATCTTGAAAACAAAACAGATAAATAAAGTAAATTAAAATAATAGAATGCTTGACAAGTTGAAATGAATGAAATAATGTTATATCAGAAGCATGATCTAATCTCAGAAACATTGTATTGTGAAAGGAAAAGTCTTGTTGAATTATATTACCCTAATTTTACAGTCTTCAAAACTAAAGCAGTATCACATATAAGTCTGACAAGTCCACGGACTTAATTGTTCTAAGTGCTACATACCTCTTTGCTTAATATCACTACTGTCACCTTTGAACTTCTCACCTTGGGAAGCTATGCTCCAGTGCCAGCACCTAGTCCACCCTTCAAAGCAATTTTGGAACTCCTTCTAGTGTGGTCATTGTGCATGGTAGCATGGTGGCAAGTTTGCCAACTTAATTGTAAAGTTGTCTGTGAAGGAGTTTTTAGCCAGTAAACAAATAACTGTATTGAAACACCCACCCTATTCACCTTATCTGGCCCCCAGTGACTTTTTTCTTCATCTGAAGATAAAGAAAATATTGAAAGGAAGACATTTTAATGTCATTCGGAACATCAAGTATAATATGACAACAGCTCTGATGGCCATTTCAGAAAGAGTTCCAAAATTGCTTTGGAGAGTGGACTATGCACTGGAGTTGGCGCATAGCTTCCCAGGGGGAATACTTCAAAAGTGACCATAATGACATTCAGCAATGAGGTATGTAACACTTAGAACTATTAAGTTTATAGACTTGTCAGACCTTGTATACACACATACACACACACGCATACTGCAAAAAAATACCAATGTTTTCAAAGCTATTAAAAAAAAAGAAAACGGACAGGAAAAAATAATGTTGCAATGGAGAAGGGGAGGAAAGAGAATGACATGCAGTGAGGCAGATGGAAGAAGAAAGCCATAACTGGTACTAGGGAGGGAAGAATTGATGACAGTTCTTTGAAGGAAGTAGATTGATTTTGTTTAAGTGGAGGTAGAGAATTCTGCTAAATGTTCGTCTGACTAAATATCTGAAGTTTAACACTAATGCTTTGCATGATCTTTTCACTACAGGTGTACTTATTCTGAGGAATATATGTCCAGTATTTGGATGGAAAACACCAAGCCAGTGTACTTGTTACAGCATTTTGCTTTTCTCATAACCACTTGTCACCCATTGTCATCGAGATGATTCTACCTCACAATGACCTTAAAGGACAGAGTAGAACATAACAGCTGAATAATTTTATTTCAAGCCTCTGATTGAGGAGATAATTGTGCTGCGTGTTGTGATTTAATCTTGGTGTAACAGAATCTTGTTCAGCCATTTATCTCAATAATACCCCAAATTTCGCCTTGTCTTAAGTTGAGCAGTCCTTTTCATCCTCATTATTGTGTTTATATCCCCATCTAACAAAGAAGTAGATCCTAAAGATTTTGGTCATTCATCCTTGAAGGTTGAATTAATATCAGTTCCTTTAAAGAACAGAGAGCAAAGAGAATTTCAGCAATAGCAGCCTGTTTACTTTGTGAAGCCTGCCTTGGGTTGAAAGCAAACTTCCAAGGACTAAAATAAACACCTTTAAAACAATGTACTATTCTTTTCTGATTATTTTTCTTTTACTTTATAAAATATGTGTGAAGCATGCATGAACCAATTAATTTACAAAATAAAAGCATAGTATAAAAAATTTCACCTTAACATCCTAGTAAATGCTAAAATAAGTGAACTGCCTTAGGATTCCCAATACTCTCTGTTATACTACTGGTCTGTGCGATCCATACAGCAACCTGGTAAAGTAACTCAAACTGACCCTTTGAAAATTACTTTTTTGAAATGAACAGAAGATAGTATTGACACACACACACACAAATAAAATTTGGAGGTCTTACAAACATCCAAGACTATTGGGAAAACACTTGCTGCTTTCCATTTTGTTTTTAATTTTGTACAGCACGTTATGGAGGATCCCATATATTGGCTAGTGAGGGACTTTGAGGAAATAGCAAATAACGCATATAGTGTGAGGCACTTCACTTATGTATGCGGTCTTCAATTAATTTTTCTCTCTGTTGCATTATGATTTAGATAGCTCAGTGATCTTTCTTTAAACAGGGCTTTGTATTTTTCAGTTGGATTAACAATTGTTACTAGAGAGTTTAATGCCTGAATTTAATGGAAGGAAAGTTGGGGGAAAAGTTTTCTGAAAGGCGCAGCCTATGCTGACGGCAGTCATTAAAGGTGACTGGATTATGGGGGTTTACTAGGAGACTCACAGATCTCCTGAAGATACACCCATAAAATAGTCAACTTATGTGGAAGTGCTTTCAGATTAGGTAAAAAGCTGGTACAACTACTCAAAGGAATATATAGGGCTACCAAATGTCCCTCAACCCAGTAGAATGAAAGTAAACATTTAAGCATCCTCTATCCTTCCCAAAGCGATTTGGAAAACAGCTCTGTCCCGGTTCTGTCTCTCATGTACTTGGCATGCATTATACACTGAGCATAGGCAGAGGCACATTCCTAAGTAGTTCCTCTTCTATTCATGGTTTAAGAGTTTTCCTTGCAAGGACCATGAAGCTATTCAGCTTGGTCAGTGCCTGTATCTACTATCTAAACCACTTCTGTGGAGCCCACTCTGAATCACAGCAGCCCTATGAGTATCGGAGTAGAAATGTGCTCCACAGGGTTTTCAACGACTAATTCACTGGAAGTAGATTACCAGGACTTTTTTTTCTGGAAGATCTCTGGGTGGACCCAAACTGCCAACATTTTGACTAGTAGCTGAGCTCTTGAATCATTTGTAATGTCCAAGGACTCCAGACCGACCACATGCTAGCAAGCCTGCTGCCTCACATAGTTGTACCATCATCTGTGGCTAGAGATGCTACTAAGTTTCCCTTTAAAACTTTCTTTCTCCATTCTGCAAAAGAGTAGTGCTCAGAAGATGCAGTTTACGCTGAGTCCAAAGCCATGTTTCAAGCACAACACTTAAATAAACAGCTTTGGATGAGCTAGAAATTTATATCTTTAGGCTAACTGCCTGTGCAGATCCAGTGTTCAAAACCACAGGTCATCCTCCATCCTCACACCTCCCTTTCTCTTCTCTTATATCTGTCTTTCTATTGAAACTGTACGCTGTGATTTTTCTGTTTATTTTGTTTTCCCAGCAGTGCTACTCTAGCCAGCTTATTAAGAAGCTTCAATTCAGTGGAGAATAAATATGAAATGTTATTTTTCTCCAGTCACTGCTTTCAACTGTGTTCGTTCTTATGGTCCATTCCTTACTAACACCTCAGGCCAGTTCTACAGCTTTTTGATCAACTTTTTGATCACTTTCAAATACTGAAAGTACAGTCCAGTGAAAACCTCCAAATGCCAGTCTGATTTTAAATTCATCTCTTCTCTCTTTGTCCAGGAGCAGCTAGGTTTGGGAAGCCAAGAAGGTGGCATAGAGATGTGGAGTGGTGTCACATGTCATTCCAGTCCAACATCTACTCCAGATCTCATCCCTGGAGGTGGGACATGGTTTTAGTCTGGGACACTCCATCGAGCTCTTTCAAGAATTATTATTATTTAGTTTTTTGGTGTTTGTATGTATATGTGTGTGTGTGTGTGTGTGTGTATATATATATGTAACTTGCTTTTTAATTATCTCTAGGTGGATGGGGAATATCTCTGTCTTGCCTTGCTGCAGCTGGTGCCCTTGATCAATCAAGAGTAGTGCTGAAAGAAATGTGGTTATGTTCCTTTACTTTCTCTGGTGGCACTGGTCTCATGTCTTGGTCTCATTTATTCTCTGCATTTCTTCCCATGAAGTCATGGATGATCTGAGGTTGTCTTTTATACCTTCAGAGGGTTCTATAAAGCAATGTCATGCATAGTCTGCAGTAAAAGTGATACTCGAATTTCTGTAGTAAACTATATTGCTTACATCAGTCTCTGTATTTGTACAAACCATCAAATGCAAATGAGTGCTTCCGAAGTTACAAAATCCCTCCTCACACTTTTCTCCAATGTGTGTTTAGGTTTTAGAGTCCACAGATCATCAAGTTATCCTCTAACAAAAATGCTCTTCTCTGCAAGTAATACTTATGAAACCCCTCTCTCCCTGGGCAACCTTTCCAGGAAGAATGGAGGAAGTAAACACTGAACTTGCAGCTCTTTCCACTGCCTCCCCTCCCTACCCTCCACAATCCTCTGCTATTAATAAGAAATGAAAAGACTTGGTGAGTAGGCTGGTGAGAGCAAAGCCTACTTTGCCGTCATTTAATAAGCTTTGAAGGTTGCCAGGCCTAAGTTTTTGATTGTCGCTTTTGTGGGAATGTGGTTGAATAACAACAACAATTTGCATTGTCAATAGACCAAAGATAAACATCTTTCTGTTTTTTTTTTTTAATTCTTTTTCTGCTTTGAGCCAAGTTCCATCAGACATCATCAGTGATGTCTCTTGTTCCACATACTCTTCTTAATTAATTTTAAATTATTGACAATTTCCTGTCAATATAGCTCTGCCACAGTTTTTTAGCTATCTTCAGCAAAATTTTATTGTTTGCAATAGTAATGATACTATTGGATAATTTCTGCCTTCTGTTGGATTACCATTCTTTAGAATGGGCACAAATACAGATCTCTTCCAGGTGGTTGGCCAGGTAACTATCTTCCAAATTTCATGATACAGATGAATGAGCACTTCCAACGTTGTATGCAGTTTGTTATAACATCTCAATTTGCTTACTGCCAATATCTCTGGTCTTATTTTTCATCAATGTCTTCAATGCAGCCTTGGCTTCTTCCTTCAGCACCACTGTATCCTGATAATATAATAAAGGACCTTAAAATGGTTTCCCATTGGCCAATTCTTGCTAGTACAGTGATTTTGTGTATTCCTTCCGTCTTCCTTTGACAATTCCTGTGACAGTCAATATTGTCCACCTAGAATACTTTAGTATTTCAGTGTGGGTATGAATTTTTTTTTTTTTTCTGTTCTTTCAGCTTGAGAAATGCTGAGTGTATTCTTCCTTCTTGGTTTTCTAATTCTACATCTTTTCTAATTATGTTTTACTTTGTCTTCTTGAATCACCCTTTGAAATCTGCAGTTCATATCTTTTATGCAATCATTTCTTCCTTTTCCTTTTGTTACTCTATACTCAGAAGCCAGTTTCAGAGTTTCCTTCCACATCCATGTATGCCTTCTCTCTCTTTTCAGTCTTCTTAATGAACTTTTGCTTTTCCTCATGTATAATGTCCTTGATGCCATCACGTAACTTGTCTGTTCTTCAGTTATTAGTTTCCAGTGTGTCATACCTATCTGTAAAAGGTCTCTAAATTCAAGTAGTATATACTCAAGGTCATGCATTGGGTCTTATGGAATTGATTTACTTTTCTTTACCTTCACCTTAAATTGGAATGTGAACAAATGATGGTCTGTTCTACAGCCTTGTTCTGATTGATGATACTAAGCATCTCCATCTTCTCCATACATATATTCAATTTGATTTCTGTGTATTTCATCTGGTGAGATGTATAGTCACCACTGATGTTGTTCTAAGAAGATATTTCCAATGCATAAAGCATTAGTCTCCAAAATTTATATCATGTGATCTTCAGAGTAATTTCTATTTTCCAACTGGAGATTCTTCTTATTCATTTCCAACTTTTTATTCCAATTGCCAGTAATTATCACTACATGTTCATTCTGTGTTTGATCAATTCCAAATTTCATTAGTTGGTGAAAATTTTTAACATTTTTCACCTTTGGCATTAGTTGTTGTTGCTGTTAGGTGCTGTTGAGTCAGTGCTGACTCATAGTGAGTCTATGCACAACAGAACAAAACACTACCTGGTCTTGCCTTATGTCCACAATCATTTTTATGCTTAAGCCCATTGTTGCAGCCACTGTGTCAATCCATCCCATTGAGTGCCTTCTTCTTTTTCACTGATCTTGCACTCTACCAAGCATGATGTCTATCTCCAGGGACTGATCCTGACAGCGTGTTCAAAGCAATTAAGATACAGTCTTGCCATCTTTGTTTTCAAGGAGCACTGTGGTTGTACTTCTTCCAGAACAGATTTGTTTGTTATTTTGGTGGCCTATGGTCCATTTAACATTCTTCTCCAGCACCACAATTCAAAGGCATCAATTCTTCTGTCTTCTTTGTTCATTGTCCAGGTTTCACATGCATATGACATGACTGAGAATACCACATCTTGGGCCAGGTACACTTTTGTCTCCAAGGTGATATCTTTATTTTACAATACTTTAAAGCAATCCTTGGCAGCAGATTTTCCCAATGCAATGCCTCTCTTGATTTCTTGATTGCTACTTCCACGGGCTTTGATTGTAGACCCCAGTAAAATGAAATCCTTAACAAGCTCAATCGTTTCTCTCCTTATGATAATGTTGCTTACTGGTCCAGTTGTGTAGATTTTTGTTTTCTTGATGTTGATGGACAATCCATGCTGAATGCTGTGGTCTTTGATCTTCATCAGTAAGTGTCTTGAATCTTCTTCACTTCCAGCAAGTAAGGTGGTGGAGTCTGTCAATCCCGATGCCTCATTCTTCTTCATATAATCCAGCTTCTCTGATTATTTGCTTGGTATGCAGATTGAAATGATATGGTGAAATGATGCAACCCTGATGCACACCTTTCCTGACTTTAAACTACGCAGTGTTGCCTTGTTCTATTCATATGACAGCCTCTTAATCCATATACAGATTCTTTAGGAGCACAATTAAGTCTTCTAGAGTTCCCATTTCATGTAATGTTAGCCATAATTTGTTATGATCCACATAGTTGAATGTCTTTGCATAGTTAATGAAACTTAGGTGTTCTCTGCTTTCAGCCAAGATCCATCTGACATCAGCAATGATATCCCTGGTTCTACATCCTCTTATGAATCCAGCTTAAATTCCTGGTAGTTCCTTGTCAACATATTGTTGCAGTCACTTTTGAATGATCTTGAGCAAAATTTTACTTGCACGTGATAGTAACTATGTTGGTAGGTAGTTTCCACATTCAGTTGGATTATCTTTGTTTGGAATGGGCATAAATACAGATCTCTTCCAGTCATTTGGGCAAATAGTTGTCTTCCAGATTTCTTGACACAGATGAGCACATCCAGTGCTGCATCTGTTTGTTGAAATATGTCAGTTGATATTCCATCAATTTCTGGTGTCTTGTTTTTCACTGATGCTTTCAATGAAGCTTCAACGTCTTCCTTCAGCACTATCAGTTCCTGATCATATGCTCCCTGTTCAAATGGCTGAACATTGACCGTTTTCTTCTGATATAGTGACTCTGTGTATTCCTTCCATTTGTTTTGACATCCCCTGAGTAATTTATATTATCCCCATAGAATCCTTCACTATTGGAACTCGAGGCTTGCATTTTTTGTTAATTCTTTCAGCTTGAGACATGAAGAATGTATCCTTCCCTTCTGGTTTTCCATTTCCAGATTTTTGCACATGTCAATGTAATATTTGATTTTATCTTCTTGAGTTGTCCTTTGAAGTCTTCTGTTTAGGTCATTTACTTCACTGTTCCCTCCTTTTGCTTTAGCTGCTTGATGTTGCAGAGTCTCTTCTGACATCTGTTTTGTTTTTTTTTGTCTTTTTTTTTTTTTAATGATCTCTTGCTCTCTTCATGGATGATGTCTTTCATGTCATTCCACAATTCATCTGGTCTTTAGTCATTAGGGGTCAACACATCAAATATGTCACTGAGATGGTCTTTAAACTCAGGGGGAATATAAACAAAGCCATACTTTGGTGCTTGTGGACTTGCTCCAACGTTCTTCAGTTTCAATTTAATTTGCATATGAGCAGTTGACAATCTATGCCCATGTCAACACCTGGTCTTATTTAGACTGCTAATAGGGAGATTTTTCCATAGTCTTTTCCAGAGATATAGTTGATTTTATTCCTGTGTATACCATCTGGTGAGGTCCATATGTACAGTCTCTGCTTGTGTTGGTTAAAAAAGATATTTACAATGAGGAAGTCGTTGGTCTTGCAAAATTCTATCATGTGATCTTCAGCGTTTTTCTATCACCAAGCCCATATTTTCCAACTACCAATCCTTCTTCTTTGTTTCAGCTTTTGCATTTCAGTAACCAGTAATTGTCAATGCATCCTGATTGCATGTTCAATCAATTTCAGACTGCAGAAGCTAGTAAAAATTTTCAGTCTCTTCATCTTTGTTCTTAGTGGTTGGTGCGTAAATTTGAGTAATAGTCACATTAACTAGCATCCCTTGTAGGTGTATGGATATTATCATATCACTGACAGCATTGTTCAAATCGACCAGATTCTTCTTCGAAACTCTATCGGGTAGTTCTACTCTGTCCCATAGAAGTGCCATGAATCACAATCGACTGCACAGCAGTGGGTGGAACAGTACTGTACTTTAGGACAGGTCTTGAAATGTTCTTTTTGATGATGAGTACAACACCATTACACTTCAAGCTGTCATTCTTAGCACAGTAGACCATATAACTGTCAGGTTAAAAAATGGCTATTACTGGTCAAATTCAGCTCAGTAATGCCTAGGATATCAATGTTTACACATTTCATTTCATTTTTGATGATTTCCAATTTTCTTAGATTCATATTTTGTACATTCCATGTTCTAATTATTAAGGGATGCTTGCAGCTATTTCTTCTCATTTTGAATCATGTCACATCAGCAAATGAAGATCCTAAAAGCTTTACTCCATTCACATCACTAAGGTCAATTCTAATTCGAGGAGGCAGCTTTTCCCCGTTTGTCTTCTGGTTGCCTGCCGATGTAGAGGTCTCATTTTTTGACACTGTATCTGCCAATGTTCCACTATGATTCGTAAGTTCAGGTACCCTGCTAATGCCAAAATACCAGTGGCATAGTTTCCAGTATCACATCTTTGGCATTAGTAGTTGGTTTAAAATTTATGTAATAGTTATATTGACTGATCTTCTGTGTAGACATGTGGATATTACCCCATCACTGACAGTATTGTACCTCAGGATAGATCTTGAAATGCTTTTGGCAAATAATTACTCAGACCAAAATGGATAAAATCGACTTTTTCTTCCTGTGAGTACCAGAACTCTCTCTCTCTAAAAAAAAAAAAGAATTTATACAAATGTTTTGCAATATTGTTTTTCTACACATTGACTTGTTTCTTTATATAGTCTCTCTAGCTCTGCATACTTAACATTTTTTTCATGGTTTTATTAGCTATTTATATTTTGAACAATTTCTTTGGACTTTCAGTTTTGAGGTTTTGAATCTTAAATTCTATGTCAGGTTAAAAACTACATACTCTTCAAATACGTACTTTTGTTGATAAGCAATGGAACATATTTTATTTTGTGTACGTATCTTATGTAAATGAAACCACTGAAAGAGTAATATGCCAAAGTGTTGCAATCATACTAATTTAATGACAATTTAGTTTGAAAGAATACATTTCTGAAGGTAAAAAAATAGCTATTTGGTAAGAATCTCTTGCTCTCTTCTCCTCCCCACCCCCCACTTTCTCTTGACTGAAACAAGCAACACAACTATTAATCAGCTTTACAAACCATATGGGACATTTATTCTTTGTCACATGAGGTCAGTATATATCAGAATTAATCTGATTGCATCTAACAACAACAACAAAATGACAGTCACCACCTCCCATGTGTCAGTGTATGGGTTGCTGTAACACAAGAAGCTAATTTCACCACAGAAGGCTGTTCGAGTTGATTGCTTTGGACACACTAGAGGAGTACATTGTGTTTGTGAGGCAGAGGACCAATGAAGGAAGACAAAGAGATCCTAGGTGAGATGGATTTGCACAGTATCCTTAATGATGGATTCAGACATGACTCAGGACTAAGCAAATGTTTCACCCTAGTTTCTGTAACATCACCATGAATCAGCATCAACTTGATGTCAGCTGTTTGTCTGTCTGTCTCTCTATATCTACCTTTCTATCTGATCTATTTATCTATCTACCTATCTAATCTATCTTATCTACATATCAAATCTTATCTATTTATCTGTCTATCTATCTAAAGCTTGATTGACAGGATGGGAATAAGGATATCCAGTAACACTCTGCCCAAGCTACGCAACCCAAAATGTGCAGTTCTTACGTGGCCTGGCACGAAGGTCACAAGACAAAGTATAAGTAGAAATACAGTCATGGGTCAGAGAGATAGGGGAATGGAGAGAGGAAATTGCTCAGGCAACATATTTCATCTGAAAAGACAAAGAGCAGATCCGACCTCTCCCAGGCCATCAGGGAAAAGAATGAGCAGGCAGGGGCTACTCCTTAAAACGACCATACGCAACTGAAACAACTAATTCTTTATTGATACTTATTTAAAATACAATTTTGAGTGACGGGCTATACTAAGTACATCAGTATTCCTAAATTAACAAGAAAATTGCTCAGAAAAATCTACTGAAATTATTTTGTCTTAAGATTTCTAATTTCCATTCTGATAAACTATTAGAGATTAAATAATTAAATAAAGATAAAGGAACTTTTTAAATAACGTTTAAAATAAAATTTAATAGTTTTCGAAACACAACATATCAGAATATTTTAGCACAATATAAAAGGATCATGTTGTCGGTTAACCCCATTTTGCTCTTTTTAATGCACTGTATCTCTTTGTCATGGATTAAACTGTGTCGCCCCACATCCTGTATGTGTGTGGCCATTTGGAAGGGCCATGATTCCCAGTATTTTATGATTGTCTTCTGTTTTGTGATTTTCCTATACTGTATGTTAAAGAGAATAAAGGCGTGACTGTAAATCCCTTTCTAAGGTCACCTCCCTGCTCCACTGTCAAGGGAGTTTCCCTAGAATATGGCTTGTTCCACTTTTTATACCACAAGGGATAAAAAGAAAGGGAAGCAAGCAGAGAACTGGAAACCTCATACCATCAAGAAAGCAGCACTGAGACTAGAGCGTGTCCTTCAGACTTGAGGTTCCTATGCCAAGGTGTTCCCTGACCAAAGACCATTGCAATACAAGGACTTCCCTCCAGAGCCTTCCTCTGGAACAGACATCCTGAGTTTGGACTTGTAGCCTTCTGGACTATGTAAGAATAAACTTTTTTTTTTTTTTTGCTAAAACCATCCACCTTGGTGGTATTTCTGTTAGAGCAGCACTAGCCAACTAAAACACTGTTCCTTGGAGTCTACCACTGCTTACCTGAAACACAGGTATGATCACCAAGGGACTCAGGTGTGTTGAGAGAGATACAGCTAATATCATAATCATCAAAACACTATTTAACAAGATATTTGAGAAAAATAGTTATTACTGAGTTGTATCTTAAAAAAAGGATTAATTGAAGGGAGAGGAATTGGATTGAACCTGAAAGAGAAATAGTACCTGGCGAGAAATTTAATATTTCTGAAGAATATTCGTTATATGCAGACTTATTAAGACTTAATGCCAAGCCAAGCCAAGTGCCGTCAAGTAGGATCCGACGCATGGTGACCCTATGGGCCAGGGTAGAACTGAAATTATGGAAAAACTTGGTGGTGTAGCGGTTCAGAGCTACAACTGCTAACTAAAAAGTTGGCAGTTCCAATCCACCAGACTCTCCTTGGAAAATCTATGGGGCAGTTTAGTCTGTCCCATAGAGTCACCATGAGTCAGAATTGACTTGATGGCAGTGGAGCTTGCAATATGTTGTGTGGTGAAAATTAGGGAAAATGAGATTAGAAATACATACTGGATCCACACCACACTGTGGAAGAGATTTTCGTACTGTTAAGAAAATCTAATTTTTCATTGTATCTCCCTCCTTTATCAGTTTGCTCACTCTCATCTTTTAATAGTGCTTTTGTCCACAAAGAGGTATATAACTCCAATAAACTTTCAATGTTTATGATTCTTTTATGTATGCATTGGCTTTACTCCCCCCATTTTACAAGAAAGAATTGTAGTGAAAGTCTTGGTAGTTTTTGCGAAGGCCAGGGGTCCATTTCCTACACTCTTCCCAGTTTACATTTAGATGTCTTGCTGTGAAACCTTCTATACCTTTAATTTGGCTAGGTGTGAGTTCCCTTGGCCTTTGATTTCACTTTGCTCCAGTTGGGACTCATGGATGTGGATTTGAACGACTATTTAGCACTTTGCCCGTATCTATTAATCTTCTTCTGGAAAGCAATGTTCACTCTCTGACCCTGGTTCTGAGTCATTCAGGGTGAGCCTGCTTCTTCTCTATGCGGAGAGTACCTTCTTATTTGACATGCCCATAGAGAAATCAATGTGACCTGCCCAACCGCTGAGACTGGGATATGGAAAGGGTCTTCATTAGGCCAATTCAATCTCTAATCAGATCTTCCAGTTGGCAGTAGGTGATGCGGAATTACTACTGGTAGGCTGATCAGGGTGGCTAAAGAAACCTGAGGAAATTGACTGTTTCTCTCCCTTCTTCCTATTCTCAAGACAAATTTCACACCTACTACGTTCTGTCTATTACCTAGACTCTCCCAGCTATTGCCAATGCCCTTGATGGCTCCTCAGTTCAGGCACTGTCTCTTGAAGTTGCCAGTCCCCTTGGAAAAACCATATTTTCAATCCATGAAGCAGGTAGGTTTTTTTGAAAGTCTTTTTTTTTTAAATTTCCCTCTGAACTTATCCTTAATGAGGTGAAAATACTATAACCAAGCTTTAAATTGCTCTTTAACATTTAGTTATATAAAAGTAAAGAGATTCTTTCTCTGACTGTGCCACTGCAAAGGACATATGGCTTCCAGGGCCTGTAGAATGTTCTTTTGAATACACTAAGTCATGCTGAGGCTGAATTTCCCTTTTGGAAACATTAAAGAACTACATATGGTTAAATTTGACATACAGTATAAAAGATCTTGCTAAATAATCGCCATGAGTCGGCTCCGACTCGACGGCACTTGGCACTTGGTCAAATAATAGAATTCTGAGTCAAAACCAGGGTTTATGTTTAAAAATGAAACTTGTAAATTTACCTTAATCACTTAAGTGTTATTATTTCTGGAAAACATTATCTTTCTACCTCTGTCAGCAAACCACCACCATGACACTGTCACACTTCACATCTCTATAATCTAAGTAAGGTCTTGATCATGGATTGTATCTCTGTCTGCACCACAGTACTTATTATATTATGAAATAACATATTTTTACATATCTTTCTATCTCTCCTGTCAGCAACATCCTAGGATGAAGTGACTATGTCATAATCATCTTCTTACAATGTTTGGAACATAAAATTTGCCTAATAAATATTTAGTAAATGCATAAATATGAACTAATAATTCTCGGTGAAGGTCAGATAGTCAAATATGTATGTCCAAATTATTCCAAAACATGTTTGTTTTTCCTCTGCTGGATATGATTGTATGTGATTTTCCATATTTCTGTTCCTTTATATCAAATTGTACTTTCCAAATTTTCTGAAAGGGACATGCATTATTCTAGAAAATCAGGGAAATGAAGGTTAAACTTTAGCAAAAATGTGCCTATGACAGTATAAATGGTTTTGCCTAGTATGTGGCCAAAATTAATAGAAAGAATATAATATAAAAAATCTAGCAGACTTTAGAAATGTGAATGAATTTACTTACAGTTTTTCTTTTGCTAATGCTATATTTATGCAATCCATGTGATACATGATATACAGATAAGCATCTTGAGGAAAGACAATGTATTTGTGTATTTTTTAATGAAATGAAAAATATGTTTACCTTAGAAAAAAAGTTAGTGTAGCCCTAACTAGGCTCTTCTAATGGCATGTAGGTGAAATTATTTCAGCTTGTTCATTAATGACAAATACAGACTTTAAATGAGAAATTTAGAAGGTTAACCCTGACTGGGGGTCTAAATGCAAGAAGAGTTAGACACTCTCTGTGATCCCTCTAACAACAAAGATCCAAAAGAACAAATAAATCTGAATCTATGTGTGATATTCTAAGACTCTTGAAGGGAAAGTTTGGAAATTGAACTCAGTGATCAGGAAGGAAGAGTACGTCTAGAAATATCTAGGACTGGCCAAACCTGACCTTTCAGGAATTGGCTACAGCCAGTATGATGAATAGAGCACAGGTGTTCATAAAGCATCCTCCTCAGGGGGAGAGACTAAGCATCTGACAGCTCACTCCCACATCTACAGCCAGTAAAAAGGGGCACTTGATTGTCAAAAGCTAAATGTTTTGTGTCTAACTGCCTACATGCAAATCAAAAACTTTTCTTTAGGAAAAACTTCTCTCCATTTTTGTAGCACTCATCCCTTCCCTCTCAGCACTGAACCCACGTCGAGTCTGATGTCATTACCAGAGCCCAAAGTAAGATTCCTTAAGCCTACCCAGACAAAATGTCCTATGAAAAGGAACAATTTAACAAATGGGGAAGGGGAAGAAATCTACTGACTCTCCTGAGCCGAAATTCAGGAAAGAAACAGTTAGGTTCACGCATTAGAGGACATGTCTTCTTCACAGACCCCGTGAGACAGCTATTAGCTACCTGCCCTTATCAGTTCCTGCAGCCAGATACCTGTAACTACACCAACCACTCCCACCCATCTAAGACATTTGGGGATAGCCTGCACCAAAAAGTTGATAACTGTCTACCTTGACACCTGAACTGATTCCATACATGAAAAGTAAAGCGCCACCTAGGCTTGTACGTGTAGTAACAGCTCTAACCACACAGTGAAAAGATAGTAGCATTTCAAAGGTGTCAATAACAGAACTAACCACACAGGACCAGCCCATTTGGGCATTTCAAAACAAAGCAAAACAAGAAGCTAGAACACAGCAAGCAAACATAAAAGAGGGGAAAAAAACTGAGTAGGAGAGAACAGTCACTATTAAATCCTTTAAAAAGGCAGACCATAATAGCTTCAGAAAGCTATTAAAACAAACAATAAAGAAATGTTCCAGATGAAGAGAACTTCCTGGAATTTTCACAGTAGAATACAAAGGAATAATATTTAGGAATTGTTAAGAAATCAGGAAGAAATAAGGAAAAATGTGGCAGAACATATTGACAAACAGACTGCAAGAAAGTATATTGTGTCAAAAATTAGAAATCCAGAAAATTAAAAATAAAACTACAGAACTAGACAGCTCAACAGAAACTCAAAGGAGAAGAATTAAGCTATTGGAAGGCCATATTAATGAGACAGAATACAAAGCACATGACATCAACATATTTGAGGAAAAAATTGGATAAAATACTTTTTTTATTATGACTGAGTGAAAATGTACATCCCAATATAAACTTACATGCCCACCTATATGCAGCTTCCACTGCTCTCCCCGCCCAGTGACAGCACACTGTTCCAGTCTGCTACATATATGTCTCATCCTCCCAATAGTCTCCTTTCCACTCCTCTCCACCAACTCTCCTTCCTCCAGCCAGAGGTCAGCAGGATAATATCCTACAGATGCATAGAACCATAAAGTGAGGGGGGAGGGTTTAGACTGGATGAAATAATTTTAAAAAATTAAGAAACACTAGAAATTATGTGGGGTGCTATCAAGAGGAAGAATCTACAAATGATTTGAATAACAGGATGGGGGGGATAACATAAAATACGTAGAAAATTGTTGAAAATTTTTTCACAGAAAACTTTCCTGATGAGAAGATATCTAGCTAAGACACTCACCTAATTCCACACAAGATAGACTCCAAAATAAAGACACGGAGTCATATTACAATCAAACTTGGCAAAACTAAACATAAGAAGACAATTTTAAAAGTGGTTGCCAAGTGCCGTCGAGTCGGATCCAACTCTAAGTGGTTAGGAATAAAAAAATACTAATAATAAGCAAAGGAGAGTCAATAAGACAAGCTTGGAGTACTCCACAGAAAACATTCAGGCAAGAAGGCAATGAGATGGCATATCCAAGCTTTTAAGGGAGTGGGTAGGGAATGGTAGCCAAGAGTTTCATGTTCAGCAGAACTGTCTCTCAAATATGATGTGAAATCAGGACATTTTCAAATAAACAGAAATTTAGGGAATTTACAGAAACCAAACCAAAATTTCAAAAAATACTAAAGGGAGTCCTTTGGTTAGAAAATCAGTAATACCAGGTAGCAATCCAAGACTAAACTGCAGAAGAGAGGAACTGGATATTAACTCAGACAGGGAAATCACAATAATAAATCAAAGGCAAAATACTGAAAATAAGGAAACAGAAATACCACTAGATAAAAAAAGACATTGCAACCAAAAAGCCAGCCAAGTCAAGTGTCGTTGAGAAAGAGATACTCAAAAAATGTAATCACAGATCTTTCATAAGGAGAAGAAAGCAAGGTGATACCAATTAAAGACTGATTTAACCTCAGAAAAATAGTGGTAAGCATTAAGATAACCACAAAAAGTAAATAATCATACATATTAAAATATGAAACAAGAATACACAGTCTCAGAAAACACAAAATCAACAACAATGAAAAAGAAGAAAACTCATAAAGAAAAACAAAATCATTGAGCACAGAAAATTAAGTGAAACAAAGTATTTGCCTGCAATGCACAAAGAAGTCATCAAAATGACAGCACTAAACTCCTACCCATAAATAATTACACTACTGTAAATGATTAAATTCACCAATAATGTGAGAGGTATTGGCAGACTGGATTTAAAAAATATAATCCATCTATATGCTGTTTGCAGAAGATACACCTTAGGCTGACAGATACAAATAAGCTAAAACTCAACAGATAGAAACAATATATGAAGAAAATAGCTTCAAAAACAGCAAGGGCACAATATTAATTTCTATAAAATAGACTTTAAAGTGAAATCCACCACATTAAATAAGGAAGGAAACCATATAATGAATAAAGGGTCAATACTTCAGGAGGACATAACTATATCAAATATCTATGTGCACAATCACAGGGCTTCAAAATACATAAAACTAATTGTAAATGCATTGAAAAGAGCAATTCCACAATGGTAGCACCAGAGTTCAACACACCATTTTCATAAAGGACAGTCATTGAGGAAAATATTTAGTACAGACACAGAACACCTAAATGCCACAATCGATCAACTTGACCTCTTAGATGTATACTAAGCAATCCACCCAACAGCAGCCAATGCCTAAGAAATGTTCTCCAGAATAGATTATTGGGCTACAAGGAATGCCTTAACTAAATTCAAAGCTTCGAAATATTACAAAGCATTTTTTATAGACCATGAAGCCATAAAAGCAGAAATCAATAATGAAAAGCAAGGGGGTGAAAAGTCAAACACAGGGAATTGAACAATTTGATCAAAAACTACTGGCTTATAGAAAAAAATCAAGGATATAATAATAATAATAAAAAATGAGAATGAAAGTAATTCCTACTACAATCTTTAGGACACAGCAAAATCAGTGCTCAGAGATTAATTTATCTCAGTAAATGCATACATCCAAAAAGAAGACAAGGTTCAACTAAAAGCATTAACACTACAATTGAACAAGTAGCAAAAGAGCAGCAAAATAAACCACTGGGACCTGTTTTAGTTGTCTAGTGCTGCTCTAATAGAAATATCACAGTTTGGTAGGCTACAAGTTCAAATTCAGGGTGTCTGCTCCAGGAGAAGGTTTTCTCTCTGTTGGCTCTGGAGGAAAGTCCTCTTACTGCATCAGTCTTTAGCCAGGGAGCATCTTGGTTGAGGAACCTCAGGTCTGAAGGCTGCACTCTTCTCCTGGTGCTGCTTTTCTGGTGGTATGAGGTTCCCAGCTTTCTACTTGGTTCTCTTTCCTTTTGTCTCTTATAAGAAAAACTCCTTTCCCTTTCCTTTTATCTCTTGTAAGGAAAACTACCTTTACAATGGAGCAAAGCAGGACTTTAGCAAGGGATTTACAGTCCCATCCTAATCCTCTTTAGCATAAAAAGGAGGACATTCATAAAGGATTGGGAATCATGGCCCTGCCAAATGGCTACACACATTTTGGGGGAGCACAGTTCAATCTATGACTGCACCAGAAGAAAGCACACAATAAACACTAGTGCAGAAATAAATGAATTAGAGAATATAAAAACGATTGAAAGAGATAATATGACCAAAACCTGGTTCTTTGAAATTATCAACAAAATCAATAAACCACTGGCCAAGCTAACAAAAGAAAAACAAGACAGGAAGCAAAGAACTGAAATAAGAAATGAGATGGGCAATATCACATCATACCCAACGGAAGTTAAAAAATCACAACAGAACATTAGTACAAGTTAATACTTTAACAAATGTGAAAACTGGCAGTACGTGGACAAATTTTTAGAAATACATTACTTACCTGTTTTAGTTGTCTGGTACTACTTTAACAGAAATACCAGAAGTGAATGGATTTAGCAAAGGAAAGTTTATTCCTGCACAGCCCAACAGACTACAATCTGATTTGAGTGTGTCCACTCTAGGGGTAGGCTTTCCCTGCATCCGTTTTGGAGGAAAGACTTTGTGTTGCATCAATCTTTGGTCAGGAAGCATCTTGGCTCAGGAACCTCGGATCTGAAGGATGTAGTCTACTCCTGGTGTTGGTTTCTTGATGTTTCCAATTCTCTTCTTGCTTCCTTTTCCTTTTATGCCTTATAAGGTAAAAAGATAAAAGGTGGTACAAGCCACATTCCAGGAAAATTCCCTTTACAATGGAGCAGGGAGGTGACCTTAGGAAGCGATTTATAGTCCCACCCTAATCCTCTTTAACATATATTATAGGAAAATCACAAAATGGGGGACAATCACACAATACTGGTAATCACTATCCAGTCAAATTTCTATACATATTTATGGGGGGACACAACTCAATCCACGATACTATCTAACCCAACACAAACAGAGGTAGAATAACTAAATTAACCCATTACAAAAGAAAAAATTGAAAAGGTAAGTGGAAAATTGTACCTAAAAAAAGTCCTCAACTTGACAGCTTCATTGGAGAATTCTACCAAAATTTTGGCAAAGATTTAATACCACTATTACTAAAGGTGTTTCAGAGCACAGAAGAAGATGTAATACTGCCAAATTCACTTTATGAAGCCGGCATAACCCTCATACAAAAACCAGGTAACATCACAAAAAAGGAAAATTATAGACCAATGTCTCTCATAAACTGTGATAAAAATATCCTCAAAAAACATTCTAGACAATAAAATTCAACCACATATCAAAAAAAGAAAAATCATCATAACCAAATGGTATTCACACCAGGGATACTGGAATGGCTCAACACCATGAAAACAATTAATGTAATCAAGCACATAAATAAAGACAAGGGTCACTTGTTTTTATCAGTTGATGCAGAGAGGCATTTGACAATGTCAGGCACCCATTCATGTTAAAAACTGTCAGCAAAATAGCAATAGAAGGGAAACTCCTCAACATAGTAAAGAGTGTTTATATAAAGCCAACAGCCAACACCATCCTTAATGGAGAAAGTCTGAAAGTATGCCACTTGAAAATGGAAACCAGACACTAACAATGCTTTGCCACCACTTTTATTCAACATTGTGCTAGAGGTTCTAGCTAATCAGGTAAGGCAAAGAAATAAACAGCATCCAAATTGGTATGGAAGACATAAAAGTATCTCTATTTGCAGATAACATGATCTTTTAGACCTAAAATCTCTATAGAATCCTCAAAGAAACCTTACTGTAACTAACAGATTTCAGGAAAATATTCAGACACAAGGTAAACATACAAAAAATCATTGGTTCCTTTACATCAACAATGAGTACATCAAGGCGGAAATCTCAGAATCAATACCACTTTTAATAGCCCCCAAGAAGGTAAAATACTTAGGAATCTATCTAATCGACATATAAAAGACCTATGCAAAGAATATTACAAAATGCTGCTGCAAGAAACCAAAGAGATTTATACAACTGGAGAAACTTACCTTACTCATTGATAGAAAGACTCAACATCACGAAAACATCTAGTCTACCCAAACCAAAAGAGACGTCTGAATCGAAATCTACAGATACCTTGAAATCTTGATCCAAATTCCAAAGATATTTTATAATGAGAAATAAATCACCAACTTCTTATGGGAAGGGAAGAAGTGCTGGATAAGTAAAGTGTTACTGAAGAAAAACAGTGAGAGGTCTCACGTTATCTAACTTTAGAAGCTGTAACATTGCCATGGTATTCAAAACAGCCCGGTACGGACACATACACCAATGGAATCAAATTGCGAATTCAAGCATAAAATCATTTACTTATGAACAACTGATATTTTACGAAGGCTCCAAATCCATAAACTGAGTTGGCCCCTAAATGATGATGGCACAATTGGATAACCCCCCCGCAAAAAAACACTGTCATCAAGTCGGGTCCAACTCATAACGACCCTAGAAGTCAGATTAGAACTGCCTCACAGAGTTTCCAAGGATCGTCTGGCAGATTTGAACTGCCAACCTTTCAGTTAGCAGACGTAGCACTTAATCCACTATGCCATCAGGGTGTCCAAAATAACTAGCTTCAAAAAAAATGAAGTAAGACCTATATCTCACACCATGCACAAAACCTGACTCAAAATTGATCAAAGACCTAAATATCAAATCTAAAACAATAAAGAGAATGGAAGAAAGAATAAGGACAATGCTGGGAGCTCTAATACACAGCATAAACAGAATATAAAACATTACTAACAATGCACAGACACCAGAAGAGAAAATAGATAATTGGGAACTCCCAAAATTCAAACACTTATGCTTATCCAAAAACTTTACGGAAAGAGTAAAAAACCTACAGAAAGAGGAAAAATTTCTGACTGTTACAAATCCAATTAGAGTCTCAACTCTAAAATCCACAAAGTACTGCAAAACCTCAACAATCAAAAGACAAATAATCCAATTAAAAATGGGCAAATGATGTGAACGGGGACGTCATCAAAGATGACATTCAGGTGGCTAACAGATACAGCAGGAGATGCTCACAGTCAGTAGCCATTAGAGAAATCCAAATCAAAACTACTATTAGATATCATCTCACCCCAAGATGGCTGGCATAAATCCAAAAAACACAAAATCATAAATGTTGAAGAAGCCATGGAGAAACTTATACACTAATGGTAGGAATGTAAAAAGAGACAACTACTTTGGAAACTGATTTGGCACTTTCTTAAAAAGCTGGAAATAGAAATATCATATGATCGAGTAATCCCACTTCTTGGTATATATCCTAGAGATGTAAGGGTTGTCGCATGAATAGATACATCCGTACCAATATTAATTGCAGCAACATCCACAGTAGCAAAAAGTGGAATCAACCTAGGTTCCTATCAATAGATGAATGGATAAGTAACAGTGATGAATTTGGGAAACATGGAAGAATCTGGAAGATATTATGCTGAGTGAAATTAATCAGTTGCAAAAGGACAAATATTATATTAGACCATTATTATAAGGATTCAAAGAAAGATTTAAACATAGAAGAAAACAGTCATTTATTATCACAAGGGTGGGGAGGGCAAGAGAGGAACATTCATTAGTTCGACAGTAGATCAGAAGTTAGGTGAAGGGAGAGACAGCACACAATAAATGAGAAGTCAGCACAGCTGGACTAAACCAAAAGCTGTTTCCTGAACATGACTCAACACTTTTAAGGACAGAGTAGCACTGGCAGGGGTATGAACACCATGATTTCAGGGGGCAGCTAGGCCATTTGGTGTAATAAAGTTTAGTAAGAAAATGTTCTGTATCCCACTTTGTGTGAGTGGTGTTTAGGGTCTTAAAAACTAACAAACAGCCATCTAAGCAGCAGCAGCTGACCCCAATTCTCCTGCAGCAGAGGCGAATAAAAGGTATCAAATACATAAAGAACATATGCGCTCAACAGACAGAAAAGAACACATAATCCAGAGACTAACATCAGCTTGAGACCATCAGAACTAGATGGTGCCTGGCAAACACCAATGACTGTCCTTGTCAGGAAATACAACATACAGTCCCTGACATAGTAAGAGAAAAGCAGGTGTGTAGAACTTGAACTCTATTAAATAGATCAGTCTTGATTGTCTCACAGACTGGAAGTTCCCTGAAAGACATAGCTCCTGTACTCCCTCTTAGCCCAGAGCTGAAACCATTCCAAAAGCCAATTCTTCAGACAAAGATTGGACTGCACTATAAGACATAAAATAATACTGGTGAACAGTATGCTTCTTGGCTTAAGCAGATACATGAGACTAACTGGATTGCTCTTGTCCAGAGACGAGACAAGAGGGCAGAGGGAGACAGAGCTAGCCGAATGGACATGGCAAACGTAGGGCGGAAAGATGTGCTATCATGGTGTGGGAAGAGCAGCTGGGGTCTGTGTAAGTTTCTGTATGACAAATGGACTCGGATTGTACATTTTAAAGAAAAGCACAATAAAATATTGAAAAGAAAAAAAAAGAAAGTTCACCTTGAATATGAAAGATTTTCACAGTACCTTTACCTTTAGTCTGTCTTTGTGAATTCAATTTGAGATGACAGTGCAGAAGTTTGTCCTTTATGGAATGGTATTACATAAATCCCTTCTCTATCAGTTATCAGGACAGGGACTTGAAAGAAAACTTTGACTTATTAATAACTTAGGAACTTTTATTCTTATATACTGTTATGATTTTCTTTTTCCTTTTCTGTGTAGTTTAATGAGCACCACTTTTGAGAAGGCGCTAACCTTTACTTCAGATGCTCTCTTAGCTCACAGATATATATTTGAGGCCAGAAAATGGTGAGAGTTATTAGTACAAATGCACTGGCCTCACCTTTCACTTTTTAGAGCCTCTCCTGAAGGCCGCTGCTGTTCAGTTTCTAGATACGATCAGTGCAGGCTGTGTCTTCCTCTCCAAAATTATCTGCTACTCACAGAATCTGTTTAGCAATGTGATGAGCTCATCCTTACACATTTAAGAATTAGTGAGCAAAGTTGACAGTTGTAGCCTTGTGGGAACATTCTTGAAAGGGTCCTTTGAGTGCTAAGTCCAAGGATTTGCTCTGATTCAGTTTTTCATCTGAATGTAGTATGATGCCTCAGTGCTTATGGAATAAAGCTCAGAATCCTCACAAACCAGTCCAAGGGAAATTCTTCATTTTTACATATCAAAATGTCCTTGTCCCATGGCTTTGTCTATATGGCCTAGTCTCGCATAGATATTTACCATTCTTTGAAAGGAACATCTACCTCATGAGCACTTGATTTGACAATATTTTTTTCATCCATGTCCACATTCCTACTCTATCCTTTCCCAAATACTAACACCTATAAATTCAACTCAAAGGCTAGCACCTTTATGATGCTTTTCCTCTTCTTTTTCAACCTAGACAGAATGTTTTCCTTCTTTTCTCTCTTACAGCATTTTGCTTTTTGACACTATCATTTATTTGCTTGGAATGTGGTTATGCCTATGAAAAACCCACTAGTTTTAAGTTTACAGAGCTGGTACTCTCTGTGTCTATACTCAAAGATTAGTACAGTGACTTGTTCACGGTTAGAATTCAACTAAATCTTAATTAACTATTGAAATTCAGAAGCATTTAAATTTTAAAGAAAGATTTTAAATAAGAGGATACTTTATTGATGATTAAAATCTTAATAATAGAATTTCACATATGGTATGTGAAGGAAATAATTATACTTTCCATTTTGCTCCCGAGTAAATTATGTTATGAGTAACTTCTTCCTCTTTCAAGTTTGAGACAAGATTTACATGGCTTTTAGAGGTGCTCTTCATAGGGATCTTCCACAAGGATACACGGGAGAAAAGCAGGAAACTAGAATATTCTGTGTTCTTACAGTTCAAACTAATCTGAGAAGACTCGTATTTATCACCCCAGCATAGAAGGACAATAAATGCACTGCCACTGAGTTGTAGAACTGCCCCATACAGCTTTCAGGGAGCAACTGGTGGATTTGAACTGCTGATATTTTAGGTTTGCAGCCATAACACTTAACTACTATACCACCAAGGCTTTACCAGTTCATCTACCATCTAACAAATCAGAGGTGTCTTAATAACAAAAGGTAAGCTGTAGCAGGTGAACTGTGTATTTAGTGTTTTGAGAAATAATGGGCACAGGATTTATACTAACAACTATTAATCCTATAAAATCCTGTAATAGCCTGTAAAAAAAATTGGCCAGATTGAGAACTGTGAAATGACTTATATACTAGGTCATTACATTACATTACATTACATTACATTACATTACATTACATTACATTACAAAAACATATATGGGAAGCAAACGTAGTTCAACATGGCACAAAACTGTCCATATAACTTCCTGGCCAGGAGGCATGCTCTTGAAATCACACTCATACTTAACTTTCACGGGTTAAAGGAAATAACCATTTGCATTGCTAGAAAATGGAAATTACTTGAATCAACCCTCTCAAAACATGACTGTGAAAACTGAGGTTCAGAGAAGTTTGATGACCGCAGGAAGATGACTCATTTCCTAAGTGGCCAAGTGATGAGCACAATTCGCATTTTTCAGTTCGTAGTAATTCCTAGTCTTTGTCATACAGTGGAGGCCATTAGGTGAGAGATGGTTTACTCAGTCTGTCTCTAGCTACACATAAATCTCCCCAACTTTTTTCTCTACAATGAATGAGTTTAATAATTAAGAACATTCATTGTAACAAGAGATATGGTAGCTCAAAGATGAAAACAATGTAGTCATTTTTACATCTGTGCATAAAATAGCATGTACTCACCAGGGCAAGAGATGAGACAAAGAAAGATAAAAGAAAAAAATCCTCATACATATTAATTTTGGTAATCATACCAACTACATTAAACATTGACTACATATGCACACGCATCCACATATTCACAACCAAGTTTACCCCTTATCTTCTGGATACCTGTGATGAGGATTATACGCTCTTTGTGTTGCTATGAGTTGGACTCAGTGGCAGCGGGTATATTTCTGTTGGTTTTGTGTCCCAAGGAAGAAAATACTATAATTGGAAAAATTATTCCATTCTCAGAACTAAAGATACATAGCCTAAGATAAAGACTAAGGTTATTTTATGTTATCTCCATAAAATCTTATTTCCGGCTCTCGAGATGTTCTCTTTTCTCCTTATGATGAAAACTGATATCACAATTGTCTCTGATAATTGACTCTTCCCAGTTGTAGATGTTGCCCAAAGTCTACCCATGGCTCTCTTCGCATTGTTTCTTATGGCTTGCTAACAGTTTGGGAAAAACTACATGCCTGTAGAGACTTGTCAACTATTGACTGGTTCCCGTTTTACATGGGCTATAAAATTAGACCTGCTGGACATTTTCATAGTCAAAATTTTAATTGTTATTCTTTTTAAATAAATGTCTTAAAGGACGTATTGATTCAAATTTAAAAGGAACAGTAAAGTTCCTAGAAAGAAAATGAATGTTTGTTCAAACAATTAGGCCAACTGGTTTGCTGGAATTTTTTGATTGTCTCCAATATACATTTTCCAACTGTAACCATAATCTACCCTATGTCATTTTTATAAGCCTAATAAGTCACCTTTTTTCAGTTTGTTTGTTTGGGGGACATTTTTGTTTTCAGCAAATCTATGGGGTATAGAATATGGGGATTATTCCTTCATTTCAAGATATTGCGAAAAGCCAATGAACTGAGAGGGCTTCGATTTTTTTTTTTATATATATAATGCAAAACAATATTAAGAAATAACTACCAATATAAGTCAGCTCGTGGGGTATGGTTAATGAACTGCAAAGGCAATAAGAATTATTTCAGCCCTGGAGGGAATTCCATAAAAACAGAGAAGTAGGATTTGGATACAGGGAGTCCTATGTGAAGAAATAGCATAATCAAAAGGGCAGAGGTGTATTTTGGAGAGTGTGACTAGAATCCTGTAACTGGCAGAGATGGTAGAGCTCAGAAAATAAGTTCAGATTCCCCGTGAAACAATATGCAAATATGACAAGGTCATATCCGGGGGCAACGGTGGCATTCAAAAAAGTCAAGCTGTCAAACCATTTCTCTGTCCTTGCAAAAGAGCATGTCTGTCAGGGAGTTGTAAATGAGTTGAATTTGCGTTCAGTCTGGGCAGACAAGAGGTTTGGAAACAATCCAATGAGTGCAATTGAAGCTCACCATCCATGGCCTTCCTGATGCTCTTCTTTTTCTCAAGAATGATTTTCAACCTTTGGTGTGATTACCTGCATCCTTGCTACTCATACTTTAAGGCCCATATCCTCAATA
This sequence comes from Heterohyrax brucei, assembly GCA_028571685.1. Lineage (NCBI taxonomy): Eukaryota > Metazoa > Chordata > Mammalia > Hyracoidea > Procaviidae > Heterohyrax > Heterohyrax brucei. The sequence continues at coordinate 49,572,207 of CM053152.1, forward strand.
TTATCTTCCTTGACTGCTCTGCTTTCAGTGATCTCTCCATTTTCTGAATGTCACTAGTTCTGATTCTTCATTAAAGAAGGTTTAGCATTAATCTAAGAGTAAGCCACTACAAGAAGCGAGTGGGGCAACGCACATCGACGTGGAGACCATTTAAAAGGTCATTCCCATACCCGGGTTTGAGATAATAAAAAGATGAATGTGAATAGAAAAACTGGGGGGAAAAAAAAAGATAAATATATAAAGAATAGGCATGAAGTAGCTACTGGATAAGGGGAAGATAGGAAAGGAACAAATCCAAATCTAATTTGAAGTTTTGAGTTTGGAAAATTAATTAGCAACAACTAAGAGATTCCTAAGGGAGCAGTAATCTAAGACAATGGTCTGAAGAAATGCCTTGCAAGTCCTGTGGATTGCAGTTCTACTCTGCGCACGTGGGACAGCCATAAATCTCAGTTGACTAGAAGGCAACTAACAGTAATAGCATTAATCATTCGAGAAAGGTCCCTAGCTGACACAAATAGTTTGCACTTGACTGCTAACCTAAAAATTGGTGGTTTGAACCCATCCAGCGGTAATACAGAAGAAAAGTCTAACAAGCAGATTCCATTAAGATTACAGCCAAGAAAACCCTACGGAGCTGTTCCACTCTGTAATACATGGGGGTCATCATGAGTTGGAATTGACTTGATGGCAATAACAACAATTAATTGAGAACTGTGACTAATGTCCCTTTGTGCAGGGAAAGCCTTGAGTCGATTAAACTCCACACTGAAACATGTTTGGCAACTGCGTTTCCTTTTCCGGTCTTTCTATTATTGGCGTTTTAATTCGTGACAGCTTTTTGGCCCAATTCAGAAAGTTCAATATTCAATTTGGATGTTCTCAGGGATAAAATCTGTGAGGGCAGGCAAACAGCTTCTCTCCTCTGTGATTTTTCACTTGATACGAAGCTTAGGGTTAGAGTAACCAAGGAAGTGGGGCTGGGTGACTTTTTTTTTTTAAGTATTTTTAGACATTTCTTTCAATCTATTTATGTAGTTCCACGTCTTCTGCTCTAAATATTAATATACTTTTCACCCACACAAAATACCTACATACACATAATAAATAAGAATTCCCAAACTTGAAGCTTTTGGGGATTTCAATTTGATTATTTTAAAAATAAAACTGCTGTCAGCTTTGTTTGTAGAGAAGGTTTAGCAGCTCTGTTTACTCTAAAAAGTAATCACTTCTTGATTCAAACTGCTTCACCAGTAAATAGAATATCTTAGGACATTAATTATATGGAAGAGAAGTCAGCAAGAAGTAGCTGTTACAATTCATTACTGTACAAGAAATAGCAAGAGATGGGAGAAAATGTAAAGACGAAGATAATTGTTATTGCTTGGCTGTGAATAGGATTGGGATAGATGGATTGGAATTGGTTTATCTTTCTTCTTCATAATAAACTGGAACATAGCCAGAGAGGGAGGTTAGGTAAAAGCAGCCAGTCACCCGGAGTTTTAATTCTCAGGAGCAGTGCAGACAAAAGAGGCACCTGGCAGCACCTTATGAAAAAGTGCATAAATTAATATTTGTATGTAAAACAATCTATTTTCATTTTTATAGCTGGGCAAAGCCATGGAAACGATTTTGGATTGTGGTTTACATACTTTTATTTTTAGCAATCTTTCTTAAAAGCGATCTGGAGACCACAGTAATAAACCTGCTCTCGGTGACATTGCCCCTGGCTTGGACTTGAACCATGGCTTCAAACCTCATCTCCCTGCCTTCGCTTAGTCTAGGCATCCTGAGAAACTCTGGTACCCTGGTCTAGCTGTTCCTGTTCTCTCATTTTACACCTGTTGAAACCAAGAATTTGGGAGAGGCAGCTATTTGTTGTAGCTTATGTTGTTAGACTGCAATGAAGCTGACTAAAGGAAAGGTCTCTTCGTTCAGTTGCTCTGTCCTTTGCTGCATCCTGTCTACTTTTACTTTGGAGAAAATGGAATCAGAGAACACTTTAGTGTCATTAATTCATCATAGCTCAGCCTCATCATTCGGTGACATCACCTTCGTATTAACTCTGGTGTATGTAATATTGCTCCTTATTCAGTATAGATATTAGAATAGCTAACTTATAGCAAAGAACACTGTGGAGAAATAGAATCAACACAAACAAGTTCTTTGCCATTGAGCCAATTTTGATTCACAGTGACCATACAGCAGAGTAGAACTACCCCATAGAATTTTCAAGGTATCTTTGGTGTATTGGAATTGCTGGCCTTTTCGATAGCAACCTAGCTCTTAACCTCTGTGCCACCAGGTTCCTTGGAGAGAGAAGTACATAATAATTTAGCCTTGGACCCCATGATATTTGGGCTAAGACTAGCAAGTAAAAAGCTTGAAGGTGGAACTATTTAAAAACATACAAATATGTGAGAAAGTACTGACATTGCATATAAAAAATTTTGTTTGCCACTCTGGATTTTCCTAATCATACATGATCATACAAATACACATATGACTGCTTAAGGGAGTCATATTTGTTGCTAAATTATCACAGCTCAGATGCATGTGAGTACTTGTACAGACTCTTGAAACCATGGTAAATGGGTAGATTGAAAAACCAACATTGTCACAGCCAATTAGAGTGAAAAAGGAGAAGTGCAAAGTAGGCAAGGTAGAGTTACTGGGCTTCATAAAGGAAAGGACCAAATCAGTTGCCATTTTGCTGATTCATGGTGACCAAACATCTGTGAGAGTAAAATTGACCCCGAGAGTGCCAGGGTTTTCACTGGCTGATATTTTGGAATTAGATCATCTAGAATTTTCTTCCAAGGAGCCTCTGCATGAACTCAGATCTCCAACTTCTCAATTCACAGTCGATTGTGCCACCCAAGGACTCCTTAAGCAATGACTATAGTCTTACACGGTATAGTAATGAGACAGAAGTCTTCTTGCTAGAGCAAGGGAAAAGAAAAGAAATAAAATAAAATGTGACAGAGGAAGTTTGCTCCTGGATCTGTATACTTTTAAAAGAGAAGATTTTAGGGAGTAAACACAAACAGATAATCAGACACCATTGACGTCAAAAAGGAATAGACTTCCTAGAATATCAGCCTTCGGAGTCCATCAGTTGTACATTAGAGAACTCACAAGTCTGTGGTTGGGGTTTCAAAACAGACAACTGACCTCTGAAAGTTTGTTTCCTGTCTTAGTGATTAGCAGTGAAGGATGGAGGTGGTATGGTTTCTAAACCTCGGTCCTGTAATTCAAGGTCTCATATCTGACTTTAATTGGAGAGATGGCCTTAACTCCCACCCGATGTCCCAGAAACCATATGCCACCAGCCTTCTTTGACACCCAATGGGGGGTGACTTCTTTCCACCTCTGTTTTTCTTTCTCTTACTTTTAGATTGTCACAGACCTTAAAGAGTGCAATTAGATGCTTAAGGGAACAGCAATTCATACCACATTTTCATTGTAACTGATGGTTTTTGCAGAGAGAAACATGCCGGGTATCTGTTCCATATGTGCTGCATGCCGTGGTCGGCCCCTGATCACTCCCTTTCCTGATGGCTGCACACGCCAGCTGTACGGCAGCTTCTCAGGCGAGAGGGGGCTTGCTCACAGTGCAATCTCCCTCTCGCAGTAGGGTGTTCTTCACAAACACTCCATTTCTGCTAAAGGGTAGAAACTCTAGGTTTAGAATCTCTCAGCAGCTTGTCCTCATGTCAGTGATAATACTTCTTTCCATACCTGTGTCACCAATTCGCTAGATATATTGATAAATCACTGAATTTATCTGGATTTGAGGTCACACCTCATTTTGGTGGATGTAATAATGCACAAACTATACATCCTAAATCAAATTAAATAAATATGTGAAAATTAGTTGTAGGAAGGTACAGAACATATATTGTCTTTTTAATAACATTAACAAAGAATTTTAAGTATGTATTTCTCAGTTTTAGAATACACGTATTACATAACACTTGCAAATCATTGTGATACAATTTGATTTTCAAATTTTACATAAGGTAAACTGATAACAGCCATGCCAGATATAGTTTTAAAATGGTAAACACCAGAAATCCAGACAAGCTTACCCTCTTTTCTTTATACAGACATAGCTTAATCATCACATTCATTCATTCAACAACCAGTAAGTTTCTAGTTTACTTTATGAAACTTAAGACAACTTGAAGGCACTTGGCTTGGCAAGACTTTCCTTGAACCTGATGCTTTTTTGTGGTTTTCATACTAAAAACTTCTTAGTCTATTAAATAAAGTAGCAATTATAACCATCAAGTCAAATAAGTAATTTCATATAAATAAATCCATGTGTAAAACAGTGGATATAAAATGAAAGAACGGAATAGACTTACTACCATTCTCAGCATAATTGAGAATAAAGGAAGCAAATCTGGAAATTTTCATGATTACTCTTCAAGCCTTAATCTAGGCAAATTTTGAAGGTTATCAGTGCCTTTTTCCTTTCCAGTGCCCACTGCAATTTTAAGATCACCCTAAAGGTATGCCTCCAACAATTTCCCTTGGTTTTACCATGGTGACCTTATCGCAATGAGTTGTATAATGACGGTAACTGCACATACTACGGCTACAGCCATTCCAAGGTATGATGACTATGCCAAACAAAACTGCAATGTTAGTATACTAAAGAGAGTTTGTTAATTGAGCTCCAGCTAGCTAGACTGGGTACGAATGAAGGAAGCCTGTGAGTATATAACATATATGATTGTTGTTAGGTGCTTTTGAGACAGTTCCAACTCATAGTGACCTCATGTACAGCACAACAAAACGTTGTCTGGTCCTACATCATCTCCACCAGTCACCGTCATGCTTGAGCAAATTGTTGCAACTGTGTCAATCTGTCTCCTTGAAGATCTTCCTCTTTTTCACTAACTCTAGTTTACCAAGCATGATGTCCGTGTCTGGGAACTAATGCCCCCAGATAACATGTCCAAAGTATGTGAGATATAGTTTCTCCACCCTTGCTGCAAAGGAACATTCTGACTCTACTTCTTCCAAGATAGGTTTGTTCATTCTGTTGACAATCCATATACAATTTTTGATATAAAATGTACAACTACATCATGATTACTTCATGCAGTCACCAAACATTTGTTGAACTACCTAGGTCCAGTGATAGTCTAAGCCATGAGAAGATCTTAAGAAGCCACTGAGTCCAACCCCTCTCTGCAAGTACAAATTATTACATGTTGTTATTGCTTGACCATACTCCATCTTACTGCTTCCTATAGACAGCTGTCAGACTTTCCATTGCCCTGAGATATCCCCATTCTTTGTCTCATATTCATCCCTTTTATAAAGATGTCCTTGATAGTATATTTGATCACATTTTGACTGTATTTATGTTATACTAGGTCTTAATATTATTTGTCATGAACATTACATTGGATTGTCATGGGATAAATTTGTTACAGGGTAGATCTTTTCAGTATCACATACCAATATCACAGCAATAAAGTGCCCATGAATATGTTAATCAAGTAATTAAGATTACTTTAGCTAGTCAGAAATATATATACATCAAATTTGGAAGTGTATATATGTATATGTGTATATATGTGTGTATGTATATATACACACACACAGCTGTAAGGATAAATACTGTGAAATATAAAAACAATATTAAGCCCGTGTTCTGCTTGATAAGAAATAGAAAAATAAACTTCCGTTTTTGCCCCCATTTAAGTTCATTTTGAATTAAAACCTGAAAATTCCTGCTTTTATTATCAGTTTATTTGTGACTGTTTCTTGAGAACAATCTTTGGATGGATTTCTTTGTCTCTGGACTTGGCTAAGACAACAAAGCAAAAGTTGCAGTATGCCAGCTCTGAGTCTAGGCCTAGATCTAAGAAAGCTTGGGCACTTCAGCTTACCCTCTTGCGTATCTACCACTTCCATGGAAGAAAAATGTCAGAGATAGCACATCACTCACAAAATAGATAAGGGATAAGTGAAAGAGAGCCTTTATGACCAATCTACCCTAGTGATTCTAGTCTAGATCAGCCAACACGCATAGGCAATCCACAGATGTATGAGTGATTAGGAGTAATTTTTGGATCAAGGCACTGAGATTTGATGTGGCTGGTATATACAATTATTAACTGAAGCAGATCTCTAAATCTGATCTACTTCAGGAAACAGAAGAAAATTTTAGAACACTCTGCAAGTTTGAAAAGATTGGAAGTTAATTTGTGCTCCATGAAATATGCGTTCACAGAGGAGAAATTTTATATATAACATAACATAATACAATATAATATCATATAATATAAAATAATGCAATACAACACAATACAATGTATATAAATACAAAGAGATGCACAAAACATAGGAAGACAATTCTTGAATTAAAAAAAGGAATAAATAAGAGACATGAACTTGAACATTTCGTCAGAATACACTAGAAAATAAAGACGTTCTTGATATTCGTACAAAGATGAGACAGATGTGCAGTGGAGGTTTCTCAAAAACAAAGAATTCAGAAACAATAAATTGATTTTGAAAAAATAAAAACATTTTTTATATGTTGAAGGAAATGTCCCTTAATGTGAAAGAGGGGCTGGAGTGTCCTGAGAATCAGAGCCAGATGCCAGACTCTTAACCACTATCTCAAGAAGTCAAGGACAAGGTATCACACTTTCATTCACTCTGACAATGATTTTAATTTCAAACACATAGATGTTTGTACCAATAGCCATGCAAAGGGAGGGGACGAAAAATCACCAGCCTTCTCTCTAGCACTAACACAGTAATAACTGCAGAAATTTTTGAGAGTAAAGAGAGCATTTCGTCAATTCCTGAAAATTCATCTTGAATTTTAAATGATCAATAATACAAATAATTAAACTCTAAGATAACTGAAAAACGAAACTGAATTAGGAGTTCAAGGATAGGGAAGTCCAGGTAGCAAATTTTGTAAATCTACTATTATTCTTTGGAGATCCATAATTTAGATAGTCATTTGAATTACATTATGATTGTAAAACGATTTCTTAACCCCAGGAGAAAAGTTTGATGATGATTTCGATAATTTCCCATAGTCATACTTTTAAAAATAAATAAATAAATTGTATTGTGATTAAAAACAACTTAACAATCTATATCAATTTGCCATATACCACCTGGAACTTTCACTGCTACTCTATTCTAACTGCACTTCTCTTCTCTCCTGTCTGTTCCTGCAGCATCCCTTGACCCTACCCCCAACACAGCACACTTTCTCCTTTCATTTGGAACTTCCTGTGACCCTTTGACAAAGATCTGACCACCCTCACCTTACCATCTAGGCTCCGGAGATGAGCCTCTAGAACAGCACCACGTACATACAAAAGTCCAAAGGTTGGTTTGCTGCTAGCAGCACTGCTTGTTTTTTATAGTCCAGTTTGGTCTTTGTCAGGAGAGCTGGCCAGTGTGTTGGATGGGATTTAGGGTTAGAGTCTTCGGGGACCACACTCCCAGGGAGCCCTTCATTCTGATGAACCATCAGATGTGGCTGCCCTCTAATCTTTTTCCCTGCTGTGTCCTGAGTTCCCTACCGTGTACCCATTTCCAGTAGTTACTGGTGGTGACCGGTTACCACAGAGTTCTGGTGCTTTTCTGAAGCTGGCACTGGCTCATATGGCCCCTCCCATCTGGTGAGGTCCTGTTTGCTCCCTGTCCTTGATGTCCGTGGTTGACCTCTAGCCCAGGTGGATGGGGATCCATTGATGTTGTTTAGATGGCAGCTTAGCAACTTCTAAGACCCTAGACGCCACTCACCCAGGTGGTATGCAGAGCATTTTCTTAAGAGAAAAGGAAAAGAAAGCTTGGTTATGCCAATTAGTCTGGATGTCCCCTGAAAGTGTGCCCTCTAGCCCCACCCCTGTTAGCCTGTCTTTCCAAAGAGTGAGCTGCATTTAAGGAACAGTTTAGTTTTGAAGTAGACCAGTAGTGGGAATCTCTTTTCTAGTTTCCGCTGTCTACTTTGTATCTTAAGTACTATATAATTTGTATAAATCCCTTTCACTACCTCCCCACCCTTGTGACCCTCAAAGATTAATTCCTTCTCTGCTTAAGCAATTCCTCGCATTCTTATAATAGTGGTGTGATACAGTATTTGTCCTTTTGCTTCTGGCTAATTTCACTCAGCACAATGTCCTCCAGATGATCCTACTTTATCAGTTATTTCCCTAAGCCATGGTTTCTTACTGTTGCATAGCATTGCTTTGTATGAATATACCATAATTTTTTTAAATATTCATCTGTTGATGGACATCTATGTTGCTATTGTGGAAACAGCTGCAATATACATTGTAATGCATGTATCTGCTTGAGTGGTGGTCCCTATTTCTCTAGGATATATTCCAAGGAGTGGAATTGCTGGATCATAATGGTATTTCTATTTCTAATTTTCTAAGAAAGTGCTAAATCAATTTCCATAGTGATTGTACCATTTTATACTTCTACCAACAGTGTACAAGTGCTCTAATCTCTCCACATCCTCTCCAGAATTTATTGTTTTGTGTCTTTTGGATTATTGCCAGCTTTGTTGGTGTGAGATGGTATCTCATTGTAGTTTTGATTTGGATTTCTCTGATGGCTAGTGGCTGCAGGAATTTCCTCATGTATTTGTTGGTATCTTGCATGTCTTCTTTGGTGAAGTGCCAGTTCATGTCCTTTGTCCATTTTTTAACTGGATTATTTGTCTTTTTCTTATCGAGATTTTTCAGTATCTTGTACCTTAGAGAGATTAGATGATCAAAAGCGTGGGAGCCAAAGATTCTTTCCCACTCTGTAGATTGTCTTTTTACTCTTCTGATGGAGGTTTTGGATGGACACACATGTTTGATTTTTAAGAATGCTCATTTGTCTTTTTTTCAGTTTTAGAGTTTGAGGGTTATTGGTGTTTTTTTGTAGGCTGTTAATATCGTGGATTAGGCCTTCCATTGTCTTCTCAATCTTTTCTTCCAAGATTCCTATTGTGTTATGTTTTATATTTAGGTCTTTGATCCATTTCAAGTTCATTTTTGTGCATGGTATGAGATAAGGATCTTGTTTCAATTGCTTGCTGACGGATATCCAGTTATGCCAATACCATTGGTTGAGAAGACTGTCTTTTCCCCAATCCACAGGCTTTGGGCCTTTATCAAATATCAGTTTCTCATATTGGATGATACTATATTTGAATTCCCAATTCTGTTCCATTGGTCTGTTTGTCTGTTTTTGTGCCAGTACCAGGTTGTTTTGACTACTGTGGCAGTATCATACATTTTAAGATCAGGTAATGTGAGGATACCCACTTTGTTTTTCTTCTTTAGTAATGTTTTACTTATGTGCAGTTTCCTGACTTTCTATATCAAGCTAGTGTTTTGTTTCTGGGATTTGTATTAGGATTGCATTGTCACTGTGGTTTTTACTGGGATTGCATTTTATGTATAGATCGCTTTGGGTAGTATAGTCATTTTCACTATGTTGAGTCTTCAGTACAAGAGCAAAGTAGATTTTTCCACTTATGTAAGTCATTTTTAGTCTTGTGCAGTACATTCTTACAGTTTTCTCTGTATGGATGCTTTTTATCTCTGGTTAGATTTATTCCTAGGTATTTTATCCTCTTAGGAACTACAGTAAATGGTAATACTTTTGAGATTTCCTCTTTGACTGTCTCTTTGTTGGTGTAAAGGAATCCAACTGATTTATATATATATTTATCTTATACCCTATACTTTGCTAAAATCATCTATTCTGTAATTTTTAGGTGGATTCTATAGAGTTTTCTGTGTATAAGATCATGTCATCATGGGGCAGAGTCAAGATGGCAGAGTAGACACTCATCGCCTTAACTCACTCTAAAAGTTAAAGCCAGGATTCATAATTAAACAGAGCCTTCCGGACACCCAGCCATGGCATAGGGCTGTCATTTTGGATTGTATGCTACTGAATGGGAAACTTCTCTTTTACTGACCCCTGCCCTGTTGAACGGCTGACTTGCCTGGACTGAAGGTAACTACGAGCTTTAACTTTTTCCTTTTTTTAAACCTGTGGCAATGGTTGGGCTTAACTGTCAGCAAAGTTCTTTTGCACTGCAGACATGATCAGTGGGTAGAATAGCCACACTTTGAGAGCCTGGCTCTGGACTCTGAATGGCCCCTCCACCTCTCTTTCTGAACCTTCACCACTGATGTGTCTGTTTCCTGGCAGGCAGGAGAGCCTCTGCAGGACGTCATCTTGTCCAACTGGGAGGCAGAACTACCCAAACAGAGACCTCAGCAGGGGCTAATTCCCAGGGGAGGAGGCATTGCCAGCCTAGGGAGTGCTTCCACAGGAGAAAAGCTGTGTTTAGCACAGTTGACCCTTGGGGTAGGGCCCAGCACCTGATGACAGCAGGGTAGTAGCTGGTCCATACTTTGAACTACATCACAAAATCTAGGTACAGATATGCGTCCACTGCCAGCTGGAAAGAGCGGCTTGCATACTTGACAGCCTGACTGTTTATGGAAGCTGTCAGACGACTTTTATCTTTCAAAATAAGACTACCTAGAGAAATAACTGTGGTGCAGCCTGATGACATCTCTTCTAATCTTGACTGACCCACAGCATAGGGTCAGTTGATGGCCTCCCAGTAACTCCATAACTAGAGCTGTGTCTTTGCCAGCCAGGAGATAGAGCCTGCTATCACAGAGATTCCACTGGACCAAGTTGCTGGAGTACATAGAGGTAACTAGTGATCAACTTCTACTTCAGCTCCTATTAAGGCAACACTAGAGAAACTAAACAACCTCTAGATGCCCAAAAAGCAAGAGACCTTGGCCCAACACTTAAGGAAAAATCCAAGCATGGCTCCAGAAAGCTCCAAAAAGAAAGACCTTCCCAGATGAAGAAGCCTTTCTGAAACTATCACAGTTCAAGTACAAAAGAATTATATAGAGAGCCCTCCTAGATATTATACAAAATTTAGCAGACCAAAATGAAAAATTAATAAGCTTTTCAAAGTGATGGAACTCCAGCATTCTAAAATCCAACAGATTAATAACAAAATTAAAGAATCAGAAAACTCAATTCAAAGCCAAGAGAACAGAATTGAACAAATGGAAAATGGACTTTCTGACTTGGGAGACAGAACTACTGATGCCAGTATTTTTCAGGAAAAATAAGAGAAAAGACACAAGAAAAATGAAGAAGCATTAAGCAACATGTGGGACTCTATCATGAGAAAGCCAATCATGAGGAACAGTCTACAACTAAATGGAGTTCCTGAACAGGAAGGAACACCTGAGAACACAGAGAGGATTATTGTTGACTTGTTGACAGAAAACTTCCCAGAAATCATGAAAGAGAACATAGATATCCAAGCTGTGTATTGATCACCATACAATATAGACCCCAAAAGAAAGACTCTAAGACATATTATAATCAAGCTCAATAAAATGAAACATAAGCAGAAATTCTTAAAGGCAGCAAGACTCAAAGCAAAGCTAACATTCAGAGTGAAGCCATGTTGGCATGGAGGCAGTGGGGTGGCACATTCAAAGCCTTGAAGGAGAAAAACTTCCAACTGAGAATTATATATCCTGCAAAACTGTCTTTCAAATATGAAAATAAAATTAAGACCTTCACAGATAAACAGAAACTCAGAGACTTTGTAAAAACCAAACTGAAGCTACAAGAAATACTGAAACAAGCTCTTGTCTTAGAAGAACAAAACCATTAACTGTATATTTTAGGAGACAATACAGGACACATAATCCAGAAACCTACTCAGTTAGGGAATGCACAAAACTCCAACCAAAGCTACAATACTAAAAGAAGTGGTCCAGTGATCGTATCGTGAAAACTATGATACCATCACATTAAAAGAGGGATATATTACAGTTATAGTTATTATATTCTAGTTATAGCCTGTCCAGATGGAGAGGAAGTTAATAAGATATTTAGAAGTTAAAATCAGGTTTAAACACACATTATTAAGGGGGAATCATAGGGGCCGCCACAAAGGACAACAAAGAAGTGACATATCAAAACAAGAAATGCAATACAGGAGTCTCAACAAACACAAAACCAACACTGAAAAGGGTGAAGAATCAACCCATAAAGAAGAATGTCCCAGAACAGAATAGTAGTAAGAGCAACAGAGAAAATATCAACACAAAAGTAAATATAACAAGATGACAGCACTAAACACATACCTATCATTACATTGAAGGTAATGGACTGAATGCTCCAGTAAAGAGACAATGAGTGACATCTTGGATCAAAAGATATGACCCATCTGTATGCTGCTTACAAGAAACTCACCTTAGACTTAAAGATATGAACAAACTGAAAATTAAAAGGTAGCATAATATATACCAAGTTAACAATATACAAAGAAGAGGAAGTGTGAGAATACTAATCTCAGAGAAAATAGATTGTATTGTAAACCAAAGAAAAAAGCTCAGCAAAGATGCAGAAGACTTTATTGCGACAATTAACCAACTAGACTTCATGGACATATACAGAACTTTCTATCATGTTGAATGAAATTAATCAGTGGCACAAGGACAAATATGAGATCCTTGCTTTAAGGACTGGAAAACTGACTCATGTACAGAAGAAGACACTCTGACAGCTGCAAGGGAGGAGAGGGAGGGAGATAGAGGGCTGGTTATAGATAGAAATTTGGTTGGGTGAAATCAGTGGAAGCACACATTAGAAAGAAGATCAATTTAACTGAACTTCAACATAACCTGAAAACTCTTTAAATCTTAACCCAATAGGTAAGGACAGAGTATCAGGGACGGGGGTCCAGACACCATGCTGTCAGAGGACATTTGGGCCAATTGGTATAACTAGCCTATTCCTAAGAGTCCTCTCCACCTCATGCTACTGAGTAGCATCTGGTGTCTCAAAAGCTAGCAAGCTGCCATCTGAGATACACCAAGTGGTCCCAACTCATCAGGACCAGATGATCACCAAGGACAAAAACGACATGGGGTAAAGAGAATGCACAAGTCAGAAAGACCCGTGTGAATGGATGACTACAGCAACATGCAACCAGAAGAACAAGATGATGCCCGGCCACCTCTAGTGACAGCTGTGATGGGGCTCACAAAGTTGAGTCTCAGTGGCAATTTGAGAATAAGAAGAGGTACACCCTGAGAACTCCACTAAAAGACCACAATTGATGGTCCAAAAGCTTAGGGGCTCTCCTGGGAGCATGGCCCCTAGACCTGAAGCTGCCCCTAATCATAAGTCTTTACTCTTCGGAAAGGAATAGATTGGACTCGGCGACACAGAGTGACCGTATTGTGTGTGCACTTTATGGTTCTCTGTATCTGTATGATGTCTCCCAGATGGCCTCTTACTAGAAGGGAGTGGAGAGAGTGGAGAAGAGGGGACAGGGGATTGTTAAGAAGATATACTGTTCTTAAGGAAAAGGTTTTCAACTTTTCTCCATTCAGTATGATGTTGGCTGTTGGTTTTGTGTAGATGTCCCTTATGTTGAGGCAGTTCCTTTCTATTCCTATGTTGCTGAGGGTTTTTAACATGTGTGGATGTTGGACTTTATCAAATGCCTTTTCTACATCAGTTGATAGAATCAAGTGGTTCTTGTCTTTTGTTTATGTGGTTGGCTATGTTCATTGTTTTTCTGATTTTGAGACATCGCTGCATCACTGGTATGAATCCTACTTGGTCCTGATACACTGTTTTTTTTTTTTTTTTTTTTTTTTTTGATGTGTTGTTGAATTCTGTTTGCAAGGATTTTGTCAAGGGTTTTTGCATCTATGTTCATGAGAGATATTGGTCTGTAGTTTTCTTTTTTAGACTGTCTGCCCCTGGTTTTGTTATCTAAGTTATACTAGCTTCATAGAATGAGTCTGAGAGTATTCCATCCATTTTTGTGATCTGGAATAGCTTTAGTAATAGTTGTGTTAACTTTGAAAGCTTGCTAGAATTCTCCAGTGAAGCCATCCGGGCCAGGGCTTTCTTCAGTTGAGGGCTTTTTATTAACTTTTCAGTCTCTTCTCTTGTGATAGGTTTATTTAGTCGTTCAGTGTCTGTTTGTGCTAGTTTGGGGAGATGCTGCCTGTCTAGAAAACTGTGCATGTCTTCTAGGTTTGTGAGTTTATTATTGTACAGATTTTTGTAGTATTCTGTCACAATTCTTTCAGTTTTAGTTGGGTCTGTTGTGATATCACCTATCTCATATTTTATTTGGGCTATTTATTTCCTCTCTTCCCTTTGTTTTGTTAGTTTGGCTAACAGCTTGTCAATTTGGCTGATCTTTTCAAAAAGTCATCGTTTGGTCTTGGACGTTCTTTCAATCATTTTTATATCTTCCATTTCATTTATTTCCTTTACTCTGGAGACCAGTGGGTTCTTTTCTTCCTTTTTTTTTCAGTTGTTCAAGTTGAAGAGTTAGTTCTTTCATTTTTCCCTTCTCTTCTTTTAGTACGTTCAGATTTATTGAGATGAAGTGATCTCTGAACACTGCTTTTGCTGTATCTCATGTGATTCCATTGCCAGTTGATTAGATGAATTTCTTTATCTCACTTTTTATTTCTTCTATTACCTAGTAGTTCTTGAGTAGAATGTTGTTCAGCTTCCATGTTTTTTATTTTATTTCCATACATATATATATATATATATATTTTTTTTTTCTGTTGTTGATGTCTAGTTGTAAAGCTTTATGGTCTGAAATGAAGCTTTGTATTATTTTGTTATTTTGTACTTATTTAGGATTGTTCTGTGGCTTAATATGTGGCCAATTTTGGACCACATGCCATGATTTTTGGTAAAGAAAGTACACTTTTGCTTGTTGGGTGGAATGTCCTCAATATGTCTGTGAGGTCAAATTGGTTGATTGTGGCATTTAAGTCTTACTGAGCTTTTTTTCAGATGCTCTATCATTTTCTGAAAGTGAAACCCCCAAAACAAACCCATTGCCGTCAGGTTGACTCTGACTCCTAGAAACTCTATAGACAGAGTAAAACTGCCACATGGATTTTCCAAGGAGCTCATGGCAGATTTGAACTGCAGATCTTCTGGTTAGCAGCTGTAACACTTAACTACTATATCACCAAGCTTTCCAAGTGTTATGTTGAAATCTCCTACTATTATTGTGAAGCTACCTATTTCTGTTTTCAGTATAAATAGCATTTGTCTTATGCATTTTGGAGCCTTGTCATTGGATGCATAGATAGTTAACTTGATTATGTCTTCCTGCTATATTGAGCCCCTAATCAATATATAGTATCTCTCCTTATCCAGTAGGGTAGATTTTACTTTAAAGTCCATTTTGTCAGAGATTAGTATTGTCACTCCTGCTATTTTTGGATGTTATTAGCTTTATATATATTTTTCCATCCTTTGAGTTGTAGACTGTGTCTTTGAGTCTAAGGTGTGTCTCCCCTAAGCAACACATATATAGATCTTGTTTTGTAACCCAATCTGTTACCCTCCATCTCTTTATTGGTACATTTGGCCCTTTTACATTCAGTATGATTATCAATATGTGTGAGTTTCATGCTGTCATCTTGGTGGGTCTTTTTGTGTGTTGTGGGCAATTCCTCTGTTCCATTCAATTTTCTGTGCTGAGTCTTTTTCTCCTTTGTGTGCTTCTTTTCCTATTTTTCTTCCTCTTTCTTGTAATTGCTGAGACTTCATGTTTTGCTTGTTTTTTTAAATTTCATTTTACATTTTAATGTGTAGAATTGTAGGTTTCTGTTGTGGCTACTTCCTTAAACTCCTTCATTAATCTAAATGTAATTTAGGCTATAATGTATTATATTTCCTAGGTTTCCTCCTCATCTGGAAGATCTGTGGTTACATAAATTTGACCCTCCATTTCATGTAGCATTATCATAAATTAAATTCTGAGATCTCTGACTTTCTATTGTTTGTGATTTAGATTTGGGTACCTTTTGTGATTTCCTTCTCCTGAAGACATCAGATTGGTCTTTTGAGTGTTAACTGTTTGAGTTTATGCCTCTCTCTCTTCTTTTTTTTCAACCAGGAAAATTTCAAGAAAACAAAGAATAATTTTCCTCTCACAAAGGCTGAGAGACTTAAGAGAGATTTAGAGATTCTAAGAATAGACATGAAATGATCTAAGACACTACATTTTTTTAAAAAAAAATAAGAATAGAATAATGGCCATCTGTATTATCTCTCACCTCAAAACTTCTCTAAAACTGGCTCATTCTGAAGGAAAATATATAGTATAATTTCAAAGACAAACAATAAAGCAAAAATGTTATTGTGATGATAAGTGTCCAATTTTTACATTAATTCTTTCTGGATTTCCTTTTCTCTGTATGCTTCAAGTTTTCAAGTATTCCTGGAAAAACATGAATTACTTTTATTAATACAGAATCATTATTAGAAAGGAATGCTATATCTGTATATTTCTTCCTTACACATTTTTTGTGTGTCATCTAGTGACCTCAGTATTTGTACTTTGGTGGGAAACATTATATAGCTCTCTTTGAGATATGATGTAAGAAGAAACAAGTGTTTCTTGAGTTCTGCTGCACTTATTGTATTTTAATATACAAGGACAGTTAATTGTGTTAGTGATTTTAAATCACATAACATTTAATATTCATTGTCAGAGATATACAAATCAAAAATGATGGAATTGTATGATACAGTAATGTCACATTGCATTACTGCTATTTATAACAACTCTGTATAATATTCTTATTACATGTTTCCATGAATAACATGAAAGTCTATGTATGAATAGCTGCTATTTTCATTACCATTGTAATACTAGTCCCTAAGCCATTTAGTCCATTGTCTTGAAATAAGAAGTTCCCAGAGTTTGAACATCCAGAAATTATGAATTTTAAGTAGAAACTACAGAGTATTATACAGACCTATAGTTACTTACTGTCTCAGAAAAGAACCTGATGTGTGCATTCACTCCTCTGTGTTATTCATGAGCCTATAGATGGATGGTTCACAGACTATGCCAATTGCTTTCAAATAGTTTGACATATCAGGTATAGTCTGATATGAAGTTTCTTGCTAGAACATTTACAAATTTAGCTCCAGTGCCTTGCTGTTAATTTCCATCTGTGTTATTCAAACAATAACATGCTCAATTGACTGTAAGTCTGAGAACTCCTTGGTTGTATATTTGGAAATTTTTAGGAAAATTTCTGGAAAAGCATTGTCTCTTTGCAAACCCATTTCAAAAGCAGTATCTGAAACCATATCAGGGGAGTCTTGTAAATAATTTTAAAATATATGTGTACATATATATATATATATACCTATATATATGTATGTATATGTAGTATTTTTAATTTTCTGACTGACTACTGTTGAGGTTATAATTATTTATTTTTGAATATTAAATATTACCATGAATCTTCTAACTACCTCCTATCCTCAGTGATTTAGATTTGTAGTTCATTGTCTCTCTCTATTAAACACAGTTTGCAGGATTTTAATGAGATTCTGTAACTGAATCTGAACTCTAGGAATATTGCCTTAATGTGGCAGAGAAAAGTGTGTGTTTGTGGTGGGGGCTAAAATAGCTATCTAAAAGTGTGGCATTTTTTTTAGTTTTTCTAAATAAATGATTGAATTCCTCTGGAAAGTTGAATTATTACATTGTTTTAGGGAGGTAGATGATAATCAACTTTAATGAGTCTTTTATGTATGCAAAGAGGAAACTTTGTTTCCGAATTGTGAAATTTATAGAAAACAACTAACGAAGCATTGCCGTAAAAAAGAAAAAAATGTAAAAGAGTTGCTTCCACTGTGAGAACTAAGGCTGATATAGAGAAGAAAAGTCATAAAATTGTGTTATTTTTCTACTTCTTATTGTTCCTCAAAGGACTGGAAGGGGAACAAAAACTCTGAGGAAATGAGTATAGTGAGAGTACTGTGCCTTAAGAGAAAGCTTATTTCCTTTAAGACTTGGAAACACCTGGGAAAGTGAGGAGACTACTAGTAAGAGACACATTTGGAAGGACTATGACCTTTGACTTCAGTTTCTGGGAGACACAAATGGTTAAACTTTTGGTTGTTAAACAAAAGGTTGGCAGTTGGACTCTCTTCTTCCCATTAGAGATGTCTCAGAAGAAAAGCCTGCTGAACTGCTTCTGAAAGGCCACAATCATGAAGACCCTGTGGAAGACTGATCTACTGTGCAATACATGGGGTTACTATGAGTTGGAATTCACTCAATAAAGCCCAAACCAAATGCACTGCTGTCAAATCAATTGTGACTCACACCAATCCTATATAAGACAGAGTAGAACTGTCAGTCTTCTGGTTAGCAGTCAAGGTCATAACCACCAGACCATCAGAGCTCTAGTTTCCATCCTCCCTTCATCCCTCCCTCCCTCCTCATTACCTCCCCACACTCCTTGTCTCCTTCTCTCTTTCGTTTCTTCCTTACTTTAATGGTCTGTGACTAGTAGGTTTGATGTGTTATCTTTCAATTCCCTCTGTTTTCCTCATATCTTCAGTGAAGCACCCTTGACTATAATAACCTAATCTTCACTTGGCCTTGAAATGTTCACAGAGCCCAGAAGGGTTATGGATAAACAGCCCGGAGAAACCAGGTAAAAGATGATCTTCAGGGAGAAGAAGAGCATCGATGATGAGCAAATCACCTACCTGTCTGGAAGCCCACAGGCAGGTAAGACTTGTGGGAGGTATAAACATTCCTTAGAGATTCTCAGAAATGCCTAGCAAGGAAACTGAGGGGAATTTGTTAAAAATTATACTTTCTACAGACAGGTGAGATGGGTGGGGGTCAATAGATAGTTTAGCTGATACTGAATTTGTGTGATCCCGAAAATTAAAGAGATTGGAAACTTTGAGCAGCATAAACAGAATTAAAAAGAAAGAAAACTTTTGAAAATTGTGTATTTCAATTGTTAATGTCAAGAAATGGATTTGCTATTTTTTTCATTGCTAGTTCATGCTGTAAAGCTGAATCTACATACAAGTGCATATTTCCAGAATGAGAGTACATTGTGTGCATGTGTACAAATAAAAAAGGAACACATTTAGAAGTTTCCTGTTTACGCAAGATCAAAACTGACTGCTTTCCAGACACATTTCTTTTTTGTGTGTCATCCAGAAGGTAAACAGTTGCATAATCTTGGATAACTACCTTTCAGATTTTATTCTTCTTAGTCTGATACACAAAAAGCAAAGTACACAGCTTCTTAATTTGTATTTACAAATCTGATGCATTTGGGGGAGAAACTACCACTGATTTTGGAAATAAATGATGATTTACATTTGTATGTTGGTGAAAAGATGAGTAAAATTTAGTGCTTAAAAGAATTACCCAGGAAGAAAGTATCTGCTATTGTCCAAGGGCTGCCATAACCTCACTGCTCAGTTCCAAGAGTCCAATTTGGTCTTGCTCGTTCATTCCCCAAGTATATTTTAAGACATCGTGTTTTCTCACGCAGTGGATTAGGCAAGAAGGTCCCAGCAGGGATAAGCCATTCTGCCTTCCCTTAAAGAACTTAGAATCTGAGAAATAGTAATCTATTGCATATCTATATGCATAATAATCTATATACATAATAAATCTATGTGCATAATCTATTGCATACCTAGTATATGCTGAGCTATTACAAAACAAGAGGGATCTATGTCTCTCAGTGGATGAGGAAGAAATAGAATTTGAAGTGAGTCTAGAAGGAGAAGTAAGATTTCAGCAGGTAGAGAAGGGATGGGGGACATTTCATTTCACTTGAAAGAAATAACACGTCTATATAAAAGAGCAGTGGCATGGAAACAAGAGAAACATCCAATGTACATGAATTGATGTTGCAGTGAGGAGTTGTGGTCAATGGTGCAGGCTGATACTCATTGTAAAGAAAGCAAAGAGGTAAGGAATTAAGAAGCAAACCTATTCTATGTTAAGACAGTTATTTGTATTAATTAAATCTTTAAAGCAGCACTACAAGGCATCTGTTATCATGATTTTATGGATTCAAATGTAAGAAAATAGATGACAATATAAAAGGATAATAAATGTTAAAGATAAAGTTCACAGAGCTAGTCAGAAGCAGAGATTCTGAGAAACTTCTTACTGATGAACTAGTATAGGAAGGATTTTAGCTGACATGCTAATGAGCTCAGATTTGTCACAGACAATAGAAGATTACTTAACTAAAAATTACTCAGAGTTAAAAGGTCTATCCTCTTTCATTCATTTATTCACTGAAAAGTGATTATAGTTCAAGTATATACCAGGAATTGTTCAGTGTCTGTGACAGTCTTAGAGAAAGATAGGTCTGTAAAACTATGCCTTCGGTATAAGCTGTCAGGCTCTAATAAAACCATGGCTGTTAAGTTGATTCTGACTCACAATGACTCTATAGGTCAGAAAAGAATGGACCCCACAGAGTCTCCAAGGAGCACCTGGTGGAATTGAACTGCAGATCTTTTGGTTAAGAGATATAGCATTTAGCCACTCTGCCAGAAGGGTATTCTCAGGCATTAATAGAAAGACCTTAAAACATAGTTGGTGCACTGGTTAAATGTTCATCTGTTCCCTGAAAGGCCACTGATTAGAACCATTGGTTGCTCCACAGGAGAAAGATGTAGCCTTCTCCTTCTGCAAAACTTACAACCCTGGAAACTGTGTGAGGTAGCTTTTCTCTGTATTATGAGGCTGCTAAGAGTTGACATTCATTTGACTGCAATGAGTTTTAATGAAAAGTTGATGGACAAAGAAGAGCAAAGCTCACAATGTAAGAAAAAATAAAGGAATATGTTAAGAATAGCTTCATAAAGAACATAATGCTCGAGCAAATCTTTAAAAAACATAGTAGGTGAGTAGATACTATGAGACTCTAGCAAGCATCCACTGCAAAAAAAATATATATATATATATGGAATTTAGCATGATCAAGAATATGAAGAAATTGGACCACTAACAATACAGCAATATGGCTGAAGAGGTGGTTAGGCAGACTTTGAAAACTACATATGGTTATTCAGATTCAGAAAACAGATTTTATCATTACCAACACAATGTTATCATTTTAAATTGAATTTAGTTACATACACACACTTAAACATATATACACACTCAAAATCAAGCACACACATAGATACAAATTTCTACCTCTTGAACAGTGAAGGGTGTCAATACTGGAAGCAGCAGTTAATTTATGGGAGCTGAAAAGTAGTTTCCTTCTTGAGATGAGGAATGTGCATCCTCCAAACTGCTCCTTTCTTTCTTACTAACTAGCTTATGTAGGCTTCGTGTTTGTGAAACGGGACCTAGGTCCTTAGTTCATATCAAGATCACTTGTTTTTCTTTTCATTTGACCCCAAAGCATCTTACAACTACTTAACCTCAATGACTTTTGTTGAGATTCATGATAATTTTTGCCATCCCAGGGATTTTGGAGTTGATTTTCTAAGGAAGAACTAAGACTTCAGGTAAAAACTAGAAATAGAAACAAGCCTAGTGGCTGGGGATGATGTGGCTATAAAGAGAAACATAAAAGGTTCACTTGTGTTTAAAAGTTAATACCTCTTGCTCTACTTACAATGAGTAACACCAATGTAGGTGATAATATTGTATTAAATATATTAAAACAGTTTCTATAAAGTGGTTTCATTAAATGTGTACCAAATACTATAAAGTTCCATGATTTTCTTCTGAAAGAAAACAACACAAAGAAACAATAATATTGGAAAATATGATACTTGTCTCTTAAGGATTTTCAGTAAAGTTAAACATATCAACATAGAAATCTTTTAGAAATAGATTTATTTATTTTACTTAATCCGTTATTATCTAAAGGGTGACAATTTAAAGCTACCATTCACTCCTCAGGGAAGGATGTGGAATTTGCTTCCATGAAGATCATGCCTTGGAAACCCCATGGCACAGTCCTACTCTGCCCTATAGGTTCTCTGTGAATTAGAATACACTTGACGGCAATAGGATTGGTTCTTTTGGTTTAGTATTAATCATCTAAATCGATTAGAGAAACTTTTTTGATAACCTATTTATAACATTGTAGGCAAATAAACTTTTGGAACCATAATACATAAAATGGCGATGGAATCACTTGACACACCCAGAAGTATTATCTTTTATACTATAATATCAAATCGAGAGACAGCAAAACAAAGATCAAACCTGGAGGTATCTCTGAAGACAACCATTTCTGGATATGTCCAGATGATTATTGTCTATCTAAAAGTTTATTCTCCCAATGCTATCTGGTTTCGCACCAAAAAAATATATCCATATAAATGAAAACACAGTTTTAGTCTTTGCACTTTCCTTCCAAATCCCATTTCCTGAGTCCAAGCCCAGGTACAGACGAGGCAGCCACTGAGGGCTCTTAGCTGGCTCCCTGCCACAGTTATTTTCCCCTTGAGGTTCTTCTGCATCTGCCAACCAGTGTCAGCATCACTCATCACTGTACATTTTTACCCAAATAACAGCACTCATCACAGGGTACAGGCCGTAAACATATCACACCTACAGTAACCACAGTGTCCAATACACTGGAAGTCTCTTTTGCTACCCAGGTGGAGATAAAGCTCATGGAGAGGTCAAGAGGCATTCCTGCAGCCTTAGGATGACAGGCCTTTGCCAACCCACAACTAGGCTGCTATATGCACAGTTCCATCCCTGCTACTTCACCCACCTCACCATAGGGAGGCTAATGATTTCAACACGTATGGCAAGTGACTTACTTTCTAAATCCAGTGGATTAGCATATTGATTTTCTATAGATACTATGACCTAAATATGAATAATTTTCTTTTTTTACAAATGTTGTCTCATAATAAGTGTGCCTTTTTTTTTTCAGCCATTTCTTCCCTATATTGCAGAAACTCTGGCAGTGTAGTAGTAGAGTTCTGTAACTTCTAACTAAAAGATCGGCAGTTCAAATACACCAGGAGCTCCTTGGAAAATCTCTGAGGGCAATTCTACTCTGTTCTTCAGTTGTGATTCACTTGATGGCAACAGTTTTTCTTTTCTTTTCTTTTCTTTCTTTCTTTTTTTTTTTAAGCCCCATATTGTCATATATTGTAAAGTGGATAACATATTAAGTGGATTCCGACTAGGAAAATAACACAACACCTATCTGCCATGCCAAGATACAGCATCTATTGACTAATATTTGTTAAAGTCATGTTCAATAGTTTTCCTTACTTGAAGGGAAGAAATTAAGGCATTTTCGCAAGTATTGTTGTGTACTATGCAAATTGTGGATATACAAAATTAAATACAGTATGGAAAAGAACTTATTCTGCAAATTATTTTATTTTTCTTTCTGTGTATGTGTGTTTATACGTGTAAAATCAGAAAAGAGACATTGCTGTCGAGTTTCTTCCAACTCATAGCAACCCTATAGGACATAATAGAATACCCCATAGGATTTCCAACACTATAAATTGTCATTGAAGTAGACTGCCACACCTTTCATCTATGGAGAGGCTGGTGGATTTGAAACAGAGACTGCTAGGCTACCAGCCAAAACTTTAACCACTGTACAACCAGGGCTCCCTACATGTATATAATATTAACATTATAAAATATATAATATACCAAAGCCAAACCAAATGCATTCCCATTGATTCAATCCCTATTCATAATGACCTTAGGGAGTACAGCAGAACTGCCCCACAGGATTTTCAGAGAGGTTGGTGAATCTGAACTGCCAGGATTTTGGTTAGCAGCAGAGCTCTTAACCACTGTGTCACCTAGGCTCCCATAATATATTACATTCAACATGTGCTATGAAACATGTAATATACAGCATATGTAACCCTGATGGCACAGTGGTTAAAATCTCAGAGAAAAGTTTGGCAGTTTGAATCCACCAGCTATTCCTCGGAAACCATACGGCGCAGTTGTATTCTGTCCTACAGTGTCACTATGAGACCGAATCTACTCCAAGGCAACAAGTTTGGTTCATACAGTTCGCCATGAGTCGGATCCAACTCCACGGCACTTGGCTTGGCAGCACATAATATGTAGTATATGATCTCTGATAGATGATGTATCACAGATAACATATAACATGTATCAACATGTATCAATTGCTGTTGAGTACACTGACTCATAGCAACATAATATGTAACACATGAGAATGAGTTTATAAAGTTAATTGTCAGACATGGGGGGAGGGATGTGTATAAACTCATTCTAGAAAAAGTGCTACATACCTCATTGCTGATTAGCACTTACAGTCGCTTTGGAAAGCTATGCACCGACCCCAGTGCCTAGTATAACCTTGAAAGCAATTTTGGAACTCCTTTCTGGAATGACCATCAGAGCTGTCATCATATTATGCTGGATGTCCTGAATGTCATCAAAATACTTCCTTTATCTTCAGGTAAAAATAAAATCATTAGAGGCCAGATCAGTTGAGTAGAGAGGGTGTTCCAATGTAATTATTTGATTACTGGCTAAAAACTCCCTCCCAGACAAATATACAGTTAAGTTTGTGAACTTACCACCACGCTACCATGTGCAATGGTCGTTTCAGAGAGAGTGCTTTGCAAGGGTGAACGAGGCACTGGCATCAGTGCATAGCTTCCCAAGGGGAGTATTTCAAAGGTGACTGTGATGATATTCGGCAGTGAGGTATGTGGCCCTTAGAACAGTTAGGTTTGTGGACTTAATTGTTGGACTCCATTCATATATTTGTATATTTGACCTTTATATATTCATTTGATACAACAAACATTTACCGCAGGGACTGCCAGTTCACAGTCAGAATACTAAGACAGAGACTGTTATGTAACTTAATAGGGAAGCTGGAATTCACATGAAAACGGTCTGACTTTATTTCCCGTGTTTTTCCCACTCCATTCACACTGCTTCTTTAACCAGGGCAAATGACGGGAAAAAAAAGCGCTTCGGGAAATGTTATTGTCTTGGTCGTCTAGCGCTGCTATATTAGAAACATCACAAATGGATGCCTTTCACAAAGAGAAGTTTATTCTCTCCCAGTCCGGAAGGCTGTAAGTCTAAATTCAGGGTGCCAGCTATAGGGAAGGCTTTCTCTCTGTGTTGGCCCTGGAGAAATGCTCTTGTTAACAGTCCTCGCTCGTGAGGGAGCATTTCGGCACAGGAACCTCACGTCTAGTGGGTGTGCTCTGCCTCCAGAGCTGCATTCCTAGTGGTACGAAGTCCCAGTTCTTCGCAGGCTTCTCTTTTTTATATCTTGAAAGAGATTGGTTTAGGACACTGTTTAATCTTGTAGATCTTATCAATATAGCTACCCCTAAACCATTTCGTTACTTCATAATGATAAAATTTACATTACATAGAAATCATATCAGATGACAAAATGGTAGACAATCATACAATACTGAGAATCTTGACTCAGCAAAGTTGGCAGACATTTTTGGAGCATACAATTAGAATCCATGGTGGTTGCGTACTATGCAAATTACTGATATGCAAAATTAGATATAATACAAAATCCACATACAGATATGTGTAACTGTATGTCTCTGGGTGTGTGCAATTTGAGGAAAAGACTAACAAGGCCTGAAGATCTAAAATTAGTCCTCTTTAGAGACATTTTGACTTAATGTAAAATATAACAGGGTTATGAAAATCTGAGTATCAGTGAAATTAATGGGACTGTTTAGCTTTAAACAAACTAAATTTGATTTAAAATAACTGAAAAATTGTATCAAAGTACTCATTCATTATATATATATATATATATTTTCCCCATATCATTCAAGTTTGTTTTTCACATGAAAAGTTGTGTAACACCACAGGCCCCTTAAGCTCCTTTGCCAAAGTTATGGAGACACTTGGGTGTCAACACTTAACACCCTCCAGCAATCCATTTCTGTTAATCCTCTCCAACATCTGGATTCCCTTTCCCCAGAGACTTCCTGAGCTGATCACTCTTTGTAAGTTTTCATTCTTATCTGCGCTTATCTATGGTGCGATTGTACCTTGGTCTCTTTTAAAACCCCATCTTACTTGAAAACTGGAACTCTTTTTTGCACCCTAGAGGCTATAGTGGTCACTACTTAAATGAAAAGTTGTTAACAACAGTGGCTTCTTTTGATCTCCCACTTCCCTGTGGTGACACTTGACACAATCCAGCTACCTGTTTCTGTTGTAGCTGAGATGCTCTCTTCTACAAAATGAGGACAACAGCAGGAGCTTGCACCTTTCTGAGTCTGTGTTTGAAGTACGGAGCAATTTACAACAAAGAAGAAAGAGGAAGTAGCAGGATGGCTGTTGGGACCATATCACATGGATGCACTATGCACAGGTGTATGAATTTAGATCCCATACACCTTTGATGGCAGTCTCTGAGTTTTAGTATCCAACTACTCGAAAAGCTGGAGACCCAAACACTGGTTAGCTACTGTAAGAACAGAAATCACAGCAATCATGTCAGCAGTTGGGCACCTGGGTTTCATCTCCTCCTGGGTTCATCTGTCACCCATAAAAGTGACCAGGTTAGGAAAGCAACTAGCAATTGTGAAGTTCCCAGTGTGGTCCAGATACTATACTGGCTGTTTTCAAATTATTCGTAGCTTATAGGTAATAAAACTGAAGCTTATTAAAACCTAAAACTGAAACTCAAACATAGATGCATGGGGCTTGGAACCCTGAGTTTGTTTTACTTCATATTTTAGTCATCTAGTGCTGCTATAACAGAGATTCCACCAGTGGATGGCTTTAACAAACAGAAATTTGTATTATCACGGAAAAGGAAGCTAAAAGTCCCAATTTAGGGTATCAGTTCCAGGGGAAGGCTTTTTCTGTTGGCTCCAGAGAAAGGTTGTTGTTGTCAATCTTCTCTTGGACTGGGAGTTTCTGAGCCACAGGGACCCTGAGTTCGAAGAATGTGCTCTGTTCCAGGTGCTTCTTTCCTGGTGGTATGAGCCCCCCCTGTGTCTCTGCTCCCTTCTTCCTTTCATATCTCAAGAAATTGCCTCAAGACAGGAGACAGACTTGTAGATTGAGTCCTGTCTTACTAACACAACTGCTGTCCATCTTCCCTCGTTAGCACCGTAGAGGCAGAATTTACAACATACAGGAACATCACACAATACCTATCCAGCCAAAGTGACGTACACATTGTTTGCAGAGACATAATTCAATACATGCCACTTCTTTTGTGTTTTTCCAAGTACAGCATGGAGGGTCTTACTCCAGTTTTACTCATTTGAAACTAGTGATTCTGAAACTTAACCATTACATTTGATTTGCCTAAAATGGGGTTAGCTGGCTTTCTCCTTGTTTTCCTCTGTAGAGTCACTACGAGTCTGAAACAACTTGACAACAATTTTTTTTCTCTCTTCCTCTGATGAGTAGATTGACTGATCAATCAAAGGAATAGAGAAGCTTGTACGTGTAGAAATATTTTTTTAAAATAGCTCCAAACCAAAATCTCATTGTTGTTCAGTCAATTCTCACTCATAGGAACGCTGTACAACCGAGTAGAACCGTACCTATTGGATTTCCAAGTCCGTAAATTTTTGCCGGAGCAGACTGCCACATCCTTCTCCCATGGAGCTGCTGATGAATCCAAAGCACTAGCCTTTTGGTTAGCAACCAAGTGCTTAACCATTGCACCACCAGGGCTCGTAACACTCAGGAAAGCACTGCCTCAGAAATCCATCTTACTTATGTATCAGTACTTTACTCCCAAAGTATTTGTTCATGTTCGTAACATCTAGAAGTTAGCCTTTCTACTTGTGTTTTGAGCAAAACTGTTCATATTACTTCCTCTTCATACACACTAAGGTGACAAAGAATCAGTTTTAAAAGCAAGTGTATTCTTTGAGGCAAAATGAATTACAAGCAAGTCGTGTAGATAGTTGCTAGGTGAATTGATTTCTGTGTACAAAATGTCTTTTTCTTGATTTGTTGATAAAATTTTAATGTTATACATGCCAGATCTATTAAAAACATCCTCCGAGCATGTAACATTTATCTATGCTTTTATCATTTGTTTTGTTAAGACTTTAAATTTATATTGAAAATTGGGCAGATCACAATGCTGGGAAGTAGATACTACCTAATACCTAAGAGATCTAATTACATTCTGTTTACCTGTTACTTCGATTATTAGGTCCAAGAGTGGAAAATAAGAAGGCTGTTCTAGGTGTACTTGAAGAATTGGTAAATAGATATTCAGAACTTATTGCAATTGGAATTTAATACCAGGGCATGATGTTTCTCTGAATATGGAAGCTTACTAAAAACATAAGTGCAGGAAAAGCTGATTAGGTGGATGGGCAAAAATTATGTTAAAGTCCAAGTGGTGGGTGACAGGCACTTTGGTCAATGGTGGCACCTGTGGATCATGACCGGGCAAAAAATATTTGAAGCATTAAGGGCATGCCCCAAGTAAAGCTATAATCACAGAGCAGTTTATTCAAAGTTATGATCATCTAATTAGATTTATCTCCTTCCACTCTTTTAAGAACATAGAGAGTCAAGCTATTGATGGTTGACACACCACCATCTGAATTCAAAATATGGACGTGCTGGTATCTGTACCTTGTATACTACTGTTCAGTTGATTTGGAATGCCATCTTTTTTGCTCTGCAGCATGGAAATCATTATCATTTTAACTACTTAGATTAATATCTACCTCAGTTCATTAATATGTGCATCAAGGAAACATCTACCTATTTTATAAGACTTATTATGATGACAGAAACACTGGTAGTATAGTTGTTAAGTGATACAGCTGCTAACCAAAAGGTCAGCAGTTTGGATCCACTAGGAGCTACTTGGAAATTCTATGGGACAGTTCTGCTCTGTCCTGTAGGGTTGCTATGAGTTGGAATCAACTCAAAGATAATGCATTTGCGTTTTAGAGTGATAAGGAGCCCTAGCAGTACAATTAAAAGCTCATCTGGTTGCTGGTTCAAACCAACCCAGCTGCTGTGTGAAAGAAAGGCCTGATGATCTATTCCTGTCGAGATTTAAACAAAGAGAAACTAAAGAAGAAGTTCTACTGTGTCACATGACTCAGTGGCACCTAAGAAAAACAACATCACCAGGGTATATTAAAAAGTCAAGAAGAATGCCAGGCATTAGGAATATAGAAGTCCAGTGAGAGGCCATGTTATCAAAACCACTGTGACTTGAATTACAGGAGATTTAGGCTGATGTGAAATTTCCTCAACCTCAATTGCTGCGCACACTACTATTTATTTTGTATAAATAAAAGCCTTTTCTTAAATAAATCGGTTTAATCAGGAAACCTTATATCCTTACTATAAATTTTATGCATATATGTAATTTCCCCTAATCTGAAGTTACCCACTAAAATAATAACAACGACAACAGAAGTGAATCAATATTGTAAAATTACAGCTCCCTCTTGTTGTCTGCCTAAGGCCCAGGTTCTAAAGTCTACCACAATTTTGTCAGAAAGGAGTATTAACTCAGATTTGGTGACCTCTAGGCCCCAAAACAAGACTTCTATCTTCTCATAATCAGTAGGATTCAGGGAGAATTCAAAAGGGAATAACTGTCATTATGTGATTCAGTGACATTTACTGCTTTACATACATCCCACTGGAATGAGGATGGATCTTCCACTGGAAATCAGGTTGTGTGGTGTCAGTGTGATATATCCTACATTTTGAGAGTATTAGATTATTGCAAAGAAGAAATTGGAGATAGTGGCATTTTTTTAGAGATCAAAACATAACAATGACAGTGAAGAGGTCATGAGGTTGTTTTCTAGAAGATGTTTCTGAGGAGCACAAAATCCTTTTCAACAAAATTTATTTTGATTTATGCCTTTATCATACAATAATCTACATTTAATTTATATATGATTCATCTCCCTCAGTAGACTGCAGCCTTCTTTGTGTAGAAACAATGACCCATAATTCTTTATTAACCCTCAGCAACCATTATAGATTAAAGGGTATAACATAAGCATAGGAAATATTGATTGATTGGTGCATATATTCAGTGGGTAGTCCTACTGAAATATAATTAAAAAAGGACTTCAGAAATAATCATTCAGTTGCCCTTTGGTCATAGCTCAATTGAACTATGTGGCGCCGGTATCTTAACCAAGCTCTCAACGGTGGGGTTGAATCCACTTTTATTTCATGTCATGATTTTGTATCTATTCTTTAATCACATCTCTGAGATAAATTACACACTAACATTACTGCTGATGAAGAGAATGACAAGGGAATAAAGCACAAGTTGGCTTCCCAGCACCTCGTTATAAGGGATCTTAATCTACAAGGAAAGGGAAATTATCACGATAGTTAACACGAATCCTTTTCCTACTACTGTTTTCAATGTATTCATGCAATATTCTTAGAATAAGTTTGTCTTCACTGAGTTCTGCCAATAAATAAATAGCAACAGCATTCTCAAATACACATTGAGATTTATTTACATGGCATTTTGTACAAAATATGTAGAGATGCTCAACATCTGGAATGTACTGAATAAACTGAAGAGCCTTGCATACCTTAAACTGAAATTGTAATTCTTAATGAAACCCTTTTGGGAGATTGTGTGCCAGGCAGTGAGACCAGTCCTCACTGATAAAAGAATAGACTGATTCTCTTTGACTTAAAGTGACTGTCCTTCCAAAGAACTTTTCATCTTCTTTGTATTTGAGAAGGAATATAATTTTAAGTAGCAGTATTTTAAAGGACAGAATTAATAATATCAGAGGAAGATACTTATATAAAGAAGAGGACAACATAGAGAAAATACACCCAGATTTCCTATGAAATGAAAATTGCATGCTGTGATCTCCAGTAATGATATAAGGCTAGCCATACCCCAGCTGCTGTCTCTGGCAGCTGTATATCCTTATGAGGGATGTTGCATGGAGACCTAACACTGCAATGTGTATGGCTTGCGTGACTTTCTAGAAAAATGTGATGTTCAGAGATACTAAATATTAGAGAATAATTCCATCCACCTGTGCACGTGCATGTACATGCACACACACACTCACACACACATTCACTCTCTCTCTCTCTCTCTCTCTCTCACACACACACACACACACACACACACACACACACAAACACATGCCACTAACCCTGGCCTGAAAAAGCTTTCATGGAGCACGTAACAATAAAAAAACCTTCAGCAGTCTTTGCCCCCCTTGCTGTCTCTGTGCTCCATCCCTTATAC
The DNA here is from genome assembly GCA_028571685.1 of Heterohyrax brucei. NCBI lineage: Eukaryota > Metazoa > Chordata > Mammalia > Hyracoidea > Procaviidae > Heterohyrax > Heterohyrax brucei. Next base: position 49,603,343 of record CM053152.1, read on the forward strand.
TATCTAGTGGAAAAGGGAAGGCAGCTCGCTTCTATTGTTCCTCTGTTTAAGTGAGATAAGATCCTCTCTCTGTACACATTTCCCCTTTATCTCCACGGCCCTGTGTTTCGGCTTGTTCTTTGAGTTTAATGACTTTATTTCTTGCTTTGTTTTGTTTCTTCACATCTTTTTTGGATTATGAGATCTTGACTGATTTCAAGAGCTGATACTTCTTTTCTTTTTGAATTCTGTCTTTGTTCATTGTTAGCTGGTTGGCTTAAAAAAAGGAAAATGTGCCTAAAGAATATGAAAATTCAATTTTTTCCTCTTTTGTTAGTTCAGCTTTTCCTTAGAAACCGCTAACAATTGAAGTTTATTTTAGCAGATTTTTGTGGCCATTTAGTGATAACCCTTTGTTTCACTCTCCTGCCCACCCACCACACAGTGTCTTTCAACAAAGACCTGAATTTACAAACCTCCTTTCTATGTACGTGAATTTTGAATTCATGCATACTCTGAATGAACCTGTAAGTACTTCATACTTTGTTTCTTCCTTTGTAAGTGTCAGGGATTAAATTGTGTCCCCCTCAAAAATGTGTGTAGAAATTTGGCTGGTCTGCAATTACCAGTATTTTGTGACTGTCCAACATTTTGTGATTTTTCCTATGCTGTAAATCCTAATCTCTGTATGTTGATAATATATAGAATCACGTTAAAAGAGGATTAGAGTGGGATTGCAACAATTTACTAAGGGTGTTTCCTTGGAGTGTGGCTTATACCACCTTTTACTCTTTCATCCTACAAGAGATAAAAGGAAAGGGAAGCAAGCAGAGACTCGGTAACCTCATATCATCCAAAAAGCAGTGCTGGGAGTAGAGCTGTCTTTCATACCTGAGGTTCCTATGCCAAGATGCTCCCTGACCAAAGACTAATGCAAAACATGGAACTTCTTCCAGAGCAGACAAAGGGAAAGCCTTTCCCCTGGAGTGGACATTCTGAATATGGACGTGTTGCCTACTGGACTGTGTAAGAATAAACTTTTCTTGGCTAAAGCCATCCACTTTGTGGTATTGCTGTTAGAGCAGCACCAGCTGACTGAAACAATAAGCTGTATGTCCTTCATTTTCATCTAAGATTATCTTTATTTCAAATGAATGAATGAGTCTTTAGAATAACTCTGACTTACTTGTTTCAGAATTGATCATTTTTTTTAGTATCACAATGTGTTATTTGTGTTTCAGTCACATTTCTGATGTCGGTTCCATTAATGTACTTGCATACAAGAGAATAAGAGCACATGAAGTTAAATATATGAAAGCAATCTAACTCCAAGGGTGGAAGATGACCTGAATGTGAGTTCACATTACATGAATGATTAAAATCAAAGACCTTGCTTAGCAGTGCCTCAGGTTTTGAAAGCACTTAAGTGGCTATTCAAGGTACACCAGTTGGTCTGTACTCACCTGGAGCAATGGAGAAAGAAGGAAGGTCAGAAATAAGAGGAGGAAATGGAATGCCTGACCAATTCCCTCCAGGAACAACTACCTCCTTTGCCATAAAACCAGAAGAACTTGATGTGCCCAGCTAACATTGCTCAACAGTTTGGTTACAGTTTCTATGGAAGAATCCTGATCAAAAGGAAGGAAATACAGAATAGAATTTCAAATGCATTTATGGAATCCTGACTTAGTGGAACCACTGACACTCTTGCTCTGCAATTGTGTTAAAACCTGAAACCAGAAGTATTCCCTGAAGCCTTGTTAAAACCAAGCACTAATGGCTTAACTACTAAAGAATGTCTGCCTTGGGCAATGATAACAGTAACACAAGAGATTAGATATGAAATTTAGGGGCAGTGAGTTTATGCTAATCGTAGGAGAACAACAAGAAAGAAGAATATGGGAATGGTTCTACAACTTGAAGAATGTCATCAATGTCGCTGGGTTTTACGTGTAAAAATTGCTGAATTTGTGTATGTTATGTGTATATTCTCAACAACAACAACAAAAATATAGGCCGTGCTTGGAGAGGAGCTTAAATGAGAAATGAGTGCACATAATGATATGATCCAAACATCTGTTATATGACCAGGAATGTTCTAGGTGTATCAAGACATAAAATTTAACCAAAAATGTTTTATCCAAAAAAGCTCCTGCTCTGGATAGAGAGTCAAGGTTTTAGAACATGAAGGAAGAAGATAATTATCCCAATATGAATATGATTAAATAGAAAAATCTTCAGGAAGGTTATTTACATTATGTAAATCAGTGAGGAGAGACTGTTGTGTGTGGCAGTGCTGTCAAGAAAAGGCTTTGTGGAAAGTAGAGGACAAATAAGAACCTGGCTCTCAAGAGAAGGTGCTCTATTCATACCTCTAGTATTGAAATTTTTTTTATAGGCAGAATTGAGGGGAGGGGGAGAAAAACAGTTGCAACTAAGAGATTTAAATCCTTTTGCAGGCCAGCATCAAAAAAACCCTCACACTCATAAACTAACTTATGCCTGTTGTTGTTGCTGTCATTGTGTTGTGGTCAAATAGATTCAAACCCGTGGTGACCCCCTACGACAGCATAGGACTACCCCTTACAGTTTTAACGGACTGATCTTTACGGGAGCAGATTGTCAGGGATTTCTTCTGAGACACCACTGGGTGGGTTTGAATAGTCAACCTTTCAGTTTGCAAGTGAGTACTTAACTGTTGCTCCACCGGCGTTCCTTGTCTTATGACTAAACATATTAAAATTACAGTGAAGATGGTTGTTTTCTTTTTCTTTTTAAATGCTCAGTAAATATGATCAGCCCAAACAACACTGTGTTCATTTTATCTATGCTACTATAAATGCAGTCTACTCCTGTGTGATACAGGCAGGACCCTCTGAGGAACAGATACAGTCATTTCTACAAGTACAGGAGGGAGTAGACTATCCTGTATAGTAAAACTTTCATTGTCACTCTACTTACCTGGGAGTGTGATGCATTCTATTATTATTATTTTCATACTTTTTTGTTTCAACAGAATACCTTAGTAACTTCTACCTCAGATTACAAAGAATTATATATATATATATATAATTTAGCACTTATAATGCTAGATTAAGTGCTGCACACATTGTTATGTATGAATTTGCTTTGCATAGTACAAGGTTTTAGTGAAAAGGAAATACATGAAATCTGTAAAATGTGGTTTTTCCTTGGATAAAAAGTGTTTTTGTATCAAGAATGAAGAAAGCATGTAGTAGTGTCAAAAAACATTTGTGCTGGAGCTAATAGTGAGTGAGTCTGTGTACTGGGACTCTACGAGGCTCTGTTCTTAGTTCTCAGACATTCAACTAATGATAAGTAAAACTCTCTAAATGCTCAAATGACATGGGCCTGGTGAGAATATTGACCATCACAAAAGCCTGGAATGATAACTTAAAGTGAAATGAAATTGGGCAGGAAGGTATGTATGGAGTTCATGGCTTCTTAATAGAACATAATAGGTCATTTTAGTTTGTTTTAAATCCACAATGCAAACAAACAACAACAACAAAAAGAAACTGAAATAAACTTCTTTGTTAATTATTGATCTCTTATCCAGGAAACTGGTGGTATAGTGGTTAAATGCTACATCTGCTAAACAAAAGGTCGACAGCTTGAATTTACCAGGCACTCACTGGAAACTCTACCGGGCAGTTCTACTCTGTCCTGTAGGGTCACTATGAATCAGAATTGACCCGATGGCACTGGGTTATCTCTAAAAAAAAAAAAATCCAAAGTTTTTGGATCGTAATTGAAGGACTTTGTTCTGAGACTTCAGAATTTGGACTTCAGGAATGGACTGGATGATCAACTACCCAACTACTTTCATCATGAACATGTTTCATTTGCCACCATGCTAATTGTACCTCTGCCTGATAAACAGGCTATCCAGCTCTGGTACTGAAAGATGCGAAACACTTTAGCCCAGGAAACTGGGATTACCTAATAATAATAACCATCTTTCCCTGTGAATTTCCAGTGGCCTCTGCCTCGCATTTCCTAGGACAATCCGTCATAGCTGCCTGATTTACATGAACATGATTCACTCCTGCTGTGGCTGGAAACTTCAGTTAGTAGATTTCTTATTATTTACCAGGTTTGTACGAAAGTAACCACATCCAAACCACCTACTTAACCAATAGCAGTAATGTCCTCTCACTTCCTGATTAAAGTGCAAAGTACTTTAAACATTCAGCATAAACACATTTGTTTATTTCTTTCTTAATTTGCAAGGCCACTTTGCTGGCAGAGACCAGAATAGAGGAATCCAAGATGTATTGATTTCTTTCTTCATGACTATTTAATCGGTTAAAGTGTGTGCCACTTGCAAGTGCCAAGACGCTGGTTACATTTTAATAAATGTCCTCTTTGGTCAATCGATACTTCTCAGCCCCAACTAAAATAAATAAATAAATAAAAGGGCTGTTCTCTCATAAGTTAATGGGGAGAAAATCTTTTTACTGTCATCAGTCATCATGGCAAACAAGAATATGAAGTGTTAATGAAATGACCAAATGTCTATAAAATAAAAGACTTGCAAGACAGTCTCCTTTCTTCCCTTAATTTGATGAAACAAAATGGAAAATTACACCAGTGCCCATCCAGCGTGAAATGATGTTAACAAGCAGAAAACAAATGCTATATAATGAAGGACTTCTAGGATGTACTATGTATAGTCTTACTTGTAAAGAGGGAATTACTGGGCAGAGCTCTAGCCCTGAGCAACATCCCACCCCCTATGGAGGAGAATCACAGCTATCATCGTGTCCCTCGGGAAGTAGCACCATTCGGCACAATACGACAAATTGATGTTCACAGCATAATAATTATCCATGTGCTGAAAACAATGGGCCACACAATTACCAACCAGGGCAATGCCCTACACAGGCAAAGCGAAGTTGCAAAATGAAGCGATTGTGCAGATAATTGAGGCAATAGACCCACAAAAAAGGGATGTGCACAACTTGTCATTTATTGAGCATTGTTTGGAAAGGAAGAGATGCAAATAACTGAATTTTCCAGAACACCAAAACGTACCATTTAAACATAAAATGTTTCATTTTTAAAATACATTCATCGTGGTTGGCTGCCTTAAAATATATTACTGATTCTTCTGCCTTGTTAAACAGAATATTCCTAATTGTGAAGATATTTTGGTAGCTCTCTTGATTAAACAAACAAGCAAACAAACTGACCTTTGTCTAAGGATAGGTGGCATCTACTACCTGAGCTGAGCTCTTTACTGTGTTCATGTAACACTTTCCTAATTTCTGCATAAAGACAAAAAAAGAATTCTAAGTACACTGTGGAGACATCAGTCTGAAACAGTTAACAAATCTCTACTAAAACACTGCAAACGGAAAGCAATATAAACCAAATAAATGTTCTAAAATCAAATGGAATATAACTTCAAATGTTTTAGATAGTTCAATCTCATTTTTTCTGAATTTTTGCTTTTTCCTGCCAGGGAGTAGGAAGGTGGCAGGGTTGGAGGAGCAGCTTGATGCAATGGTAATGTCCTTATTTTGAGGATTCATACTTCCTCGGGTCCCTGCACATCCGGAACCTAAAACCTGTGTGGTACCAAAAACCTTATTGAAACAGGACTAAGTTTGAGCCCAATGACGTGTAAGTTTTAAGAACAGCAATCAGTGTAAAATATTTAGGCCTTACTTATTTTTACATTGTTTCTTATTCAGGGCTCCTATACTTTACAAATTTATGTAAGAAAAGTGGGAGTGAACTGGCTATGAAATCAAGATAAACAAGTATAAATTGTAAGAATGAAGAGGAATATAAAAAGAATAAATGTATGCCTCTGCAGCCATGAGATCAGAACTAGATCATGCTTGGCTACTATTACTGAACATTTTCATCAAGGAATCAGTAGACGAATATTGAGCAAAAGGGGAAAAATCTGCCACAAAATTTAAATTCTTATGGAACCCAGCCTTATTGGACCACTAGAGACCAGATGAACCTTTGAGTCTTTTGCTCTGAATAAGAAGTTATATTTTTCCTTGAATTCATCTTTAAACTCAATAAATTAGTAAAGAATGTTCGATATGAGCATTACACTCTTTAACGAAGTATTTGCATTAGATCAAATTATTGACAATAACCCTAAAGCATAGATGAGCTATTTAGGGGGTAATATGGTCAGGTGACATCGAGTCGGTTCCACTATACAGAGCTCGCATGTACTACGGAAGAAAGCAATGTCTAGTCCTGAACCACCTTCACTATCATAGCTGGGTTTGATCTCTTTCTTGCAGTCACTGCATCAATCCATCTCCTTGAGGGATTTCTTCCTTTTTATTGGCCCTGTACTTTTCCAAGCCTGATGTTTTTCTCTACAAACTGATCCCTCCTGATAACATGTCCAAGGCACAGGAGACAAAGTCTCAGTCTCTTCACTTCTAAGGAACATTGTGACTGTATTTCTTCCAAGACAGATTTGTTCATTCTTGTGATACTTTGCCAACACCGTAATTCAAATACATTAATTCCTTTTTGATCTCCCTTATTCATTCTCCAGGATCCACATGCATATGTTGCTGTTGTTAAGTGCCATCAAGTCAGTTCCGACTCACAGTGGACCTATGAGTGAAACTCATGTACAACAGAAAGAAACACTACCCAGTCCTGTGCTACGCCTGCAGTCACTGGTATGCTTAAGCCCGTTGTTGCAGCCACTGTGTCAACCTACCTTGTTGAGAGTCTTCATCTTTTTCGCTGACCCTCTATCCAGTTAAGCACGATATCTTTTTCCAGAGATCAATCCCCCTTCAAAACATATCCAAAGTATGTGAGGCATAGTCTCGCCATACTTGCTTCCGGGAAGTAGTCTGGATGGGCCTCATCCGGAACAGATCTGTTCTACCTTTTGGCAGGCCATGGTATATTCAACATTCTTCTCAAACAGCACAGTTCAAAGGCATCGATTCGTCTTCTGTCTTCCTTATTCATTGTCTAACTTTCACATGCACATGATGTGATGAAAACTATGATGGCTTGAGCAGATGCACGTTAGTCTTTAGGATGAAATCTTCATTTGTCAACACTTTAAACAGGTCCTTTGCGGCAGGTTTTCTCAACGCAGTGCATCTTTTATTTCCTTACTGTTGCTTCCGTGGATGTTGGCTGTGGGTCCAAGTAAAATGAAATCCCTAACAACCTCAATTTTTCCTCTATTTATCATGATGATGCTTACTGGTTCATTTGTGAGGACTTTTGTTTTCTTGAGGTATAACCCATACTGAAAGCTGTGATCTTTGATCATCATCTGTAAGTGTTTCAAGTCCTCTTCACTTTCGGCAATTAATATTATGTCATCTGCGTAACACAGATTGTGAATGAATATTCCTGTAATCCTGATGACTTGTTCTTCAAATAGTCCAGCTTCTTGGCTTATTTGCTCAGCATACAGATTGAATAGGTATGGTGAAAGGATACAGCACTGACACACATCCTTCCTGACTTGAAACCACGTGGTGTTGCCTTGTTCTGTCTGAACGACTGCCTCTTGATTCTTGTATAGGTTCCTTATAAGCACAATTAACTGCTCTGCAATTCTCATTTTTCACAATATTATCCATATTTATATATTTTTTTAATGATCCACACAATCAAATGCCTTTACATAGCCAATAAAACATAGGCAAACATCTTTCTGATATTTTCTGCATTTAGCCAAGATCCAACTGACATCTGCAGTGATATCCGTGGTTCCACATCCTATTTTGAATCTGGCCTGAATTTCTGGCAGTTCCCTGATGTTATTCTGCTGTGATAGCTTTTGAATGATCTTTTGCAAAATTTTACTTGTGTGTGATACTGTTGGATAATTCCACATTTGCTTGGATCACCTCTCTTAGGAATAAGCATAAATATGGATATCTTCTAGTCATTTGGCAGGATAGTTGCCCTCTAAATTTCTTGGCATAAATGTAGGGACCTCTCCAGCGCTGGATCCATTTGTTGAAACACCTCAACTGACATGCCACAAATTCTTGGTGAACCATCTTTCATAAATGCCTTCAATGCAGCTTCAACTTTGACCTTCATTAGCACTGGTTTCTGATCCTATGTTACCTCCTGAAATGTTTGAACATCAGCCAGTTCTCTTTGTTGTGCTGACTCTGGGTATTCCTTGTATCTTCTTTTAATGCTTCCAGAGTTGTTTAATATTCTCCCTGTAGAATCCTTCACTATTGCAACTTGAGGTTTGAATGCTTTCTTCGGTTCTTTCTGCTTCAGAAATACAGAGCATGTTCTTCCCTTTTAGTGTTCTGTCTCCAGCTCTTTGTATTCACATATGCCATTACAATAGGAAGAAGGACTTGACAGTATGCTTCTGAAAAGAATTAGCCAGTGAGAACCTTGTGAATAACAGCAGAACACATGCATATGAGTGATTGAAAATACCATAGTTTGGATCAGGAGAACCTTAGTCCTCTAAGTGATATCTTACCATTTTAACACTTCCAAGAGATCTTTCGCAGCAGGTTTGTCCAACACAACAAATTTTGTTGATTTCTTAATTGATGCTCCCATGGTGTTGATTTTGGATCCCAGAAAAATGAAATCCTTGACAATTTCCGTATGTTCTCTGTTTATGATGATATTGCTTTGATTCAGTTAGAGATTTTTTTCATTACTTTTCCTGTGGCATAATCCAGGCTGAACACTGTGATCTTTGATCTTTATCAATAACTGTTTCAAGTCTGTCTCATTTTCAGCATCAAATTTGTATCATCTGCATATTGCACCAATTAGAATGCTGTGTTGTTTTTCATATGGTACAACTTATTGGGTTATTTGTAAAGCATACAGACTAACTAAGTATAGTGAAAAGAAATAACTGCACACAACTTTCCTGATTTTATTCCAGGAAGTATACCCTTGGTCTGTAGGTTTGAACAACTGCCCAGTAATCTGTGCTCAGGTTCTGCATGAGAACAGTCAAGTAATCAGGAATTCCCATTTTTCATAATATTGCCAGAATTTATTATGATCTATACAGCTAACTGTCTTCATGTAGTCAATAAAACACAGGTAAACATCTTTCTGGTGTTCTCTGCTGCCAGCCAAAATACATCCCACATCAGCAATGGTATTCCTTAACTCAAGGCCCTCTTCTGAATTTTGAATTTCTGGCAGTTCCCCATTCATGCACAGCTGCAATCAATTTTTTAAAACATCTCCCCCACAATTTTTACTTGCATGTGATATTAATGATATTACTCAATAATTTCCACATTCTGTTGAACCACCTTTCTTTGGAACAAGCACTAACGTGTATCTCTTCCAGTCAGTTGGTCAAGTAGCTACCTTCTAATTTCTTGGCAGAGATGAGTAATTGCTTAGAGTGTTGCATCTACTTGTTGAAACCTTTCAATTTGTGTTGCATCAACTCATAAAGTCTCACTTTTAGCCATTGCCATCAGTGTGCTACTTCCTGATATATTTGAATGCTGATGAATTCCTTATGGTTGAAGAACTCTTTGTATTCCTTCCCTATTCTTTAGGTGCTTCTTGTATCATTTAATTTTTGTCAGTGGAATCCTTCAATATGCAACTCAAGGCTTGAGTTTTCTCCAGTTCTTTCAGCTTGAGAAATTGCAAGCTTGTTCTTTCCTTTTGATTTCCTCACTCTAGATCTTTGCACATTTTACTGTAATACTTTGCCTTGTCTTCTCAAGCTATCCTCTGAAATTTTCTTCTCAGCTCTTTATCATTTCTTCCTTTTGCTTTAGCTACTTTATGTTCAAGAGCAAGTTTCAGAATCTCTTCTATTCATTTTGTCTTTTTAGTGACTTTTTGCTTTCTTTATGTGTGATATCCTTAAAGTCATTCCTACTTGTCTGGTCTTCAGTCTTTATTATTCAATAATAAAATTTGTTCTTGAGATGGTCTATAAATCCAGATGGGATGATGGACTTTGTAAACTTTTCTTCATCTTCAACTTGTGCTTGTACATGAACAATTTATGGTCTGTTCCACAGTTGGCCCTTGGCCTTGTTCTGGCTGATGTTGTAGAGCTTCTCCATCATCCTTTTCAGAAATGTAGTCCATTAGATTCTTGTGTACTACATTCTAATGAATGACTCATTGGTCATACAAAACTCTGTCATCTCCAGTTTTGTTTCTGTCATCAAGGCCAACTATAAATCTTACTTTATTTCCAGATGTTTCCTTCCAATTGCCATTAACTATCAAGGCATCCTGATTGCGTATTTGATCAATTTAAGGCTGCAGAAGTTCATAAAAACTTCACTTTTGTCACTTTTGGCATTAGTGATTAGCATATGAATTTGAGTAGTCACGTAAATCGGACTACCTGTTAGGAGTATAGATATTATTCTATCGCAATGGCAGCATTGTGTTTCAGGATACATCTTATTTATTTATATGACAATAAATGTGACACCATTCCTCTTCAATTTGTCACTGTTGATATAATAGATATGCTGAATGTTTAAATCAAAATGGCCAATATCAGTCCATTTATGCTTACAGATGCCTTGGATGTTAATCTACAAACATTCCTTTATTGTTTTTTTTTTTTTTTGACAACTTTCAATGTTCCTTGATACATACTTTGTACATTCCACCTTCAAATTATTAATGGATATTTTCAGCTGTTTCTTCTCATTTTGTGTCATGTCTTATAAGGAAATTAAAGTCCTAAAAGCTTTACCCCAGCCACATTAAAAAAAAAAAAAAAAAAGACTCTAAGGTGGTAGCTATTCCCTAGTCATATTTTGAATGTGTCTTCCAACCACAGAGGGTCATCTTCTGGCACCATGTAGTGTTCCACTCCAATTCATAAATTGTTCACTGGACAAGTGATTTTTAGAAGTAGATCACCAAGGCCTTCTTCCTAGTTTGTCTTAGTCTGGAAGTTCTACTGAAACTTGTCCACCATGGATGACTCTGGTGATAATTGAATTACTTATAGCATAACTTTCAGAATTATGTAACTTGTAAGCCACCACAGTATGACAAATTGATAGATGACTGGTGGAAGAAGTAATGAAGCTAAGTAAATGGTGACAAAACATTAGAGATAGAGACAGCAAGTATGGTGATTCAAAGTGAAAAATATGTAACTGATGTTATTGAATTATGCATGTAGAAAATGATGAATGATACATGTTCTGCATATATTTTCAACAAAATTAAGAAAAAAGAAATGACTGTTAAAACAAAAAGAATGAAAAAGGAAACTAACGAAGAGAATCAAGGGGACAGCAAAGATGATTATAACATCACTCTACTCTTGATCACGCACAGGCTAGACAAATACCAGACATCATAAAATTATATGAACTAGCCTAGTCTGCTCGAACACAATAGAAGTCGAACTTTTCTCTCTTTTTTTTTGTTTTATTATGATTGAATGAAAATGTACATTCCCATATAAATTTGCACGCTGACCTATATGCCGCTTCCACTGCTCACCTTGCACGGTGACAGCACACTCTCCCTCTCTGCTCTATACATGTCTTATCTTCCTAACGGTCTCCTATTTTCTCCTCTCCACCCAATCCCCTTCCTCCAGTAGGAGGTCAACAGGACAACCTCCTACAGATGCCTAGTTTCATAAAGTGCCCACACAATATGGTCCCTCTGCATCGCCAACTCAATTCCATTGCTCTCTGAAAAATTGACCTTCATTATGATTTATGAATAGGGGCAGCATCAGGGCCAGGGCCCATGCTCCCAGGGGAACCCCGAAGTCCCTGAAGGAGCAATTGTGGTCTCTTAGTGGAGATCTCAGGGTGCATCCGTATTTATAGTTGTGTTGCCAGTGACACTCAACTTTGTGAGCTCCATCGTGGCTATCACTGCTGGTGGCCGGGCACCATCTGGTTCTTCCAGTCACAAATTGATGTAGACATCCACTCACGTGGGTCTCTCTGTCTTCTGGATTCTCTTTCCCCCATGTCATTATGGACCTTGGTGATCATCTGTTTCTGCTAAGTTGGTACGATTTGCTGTACCCCCAGATGGCAGCTCAGCAGCTTTTAAGACCCCACAAGCCACTCACCAATGTGGGGTGTGGAGAGTCCTCATTAGCAAAATGCTAGTTGTGCCAATTGGCCTCAATTCCCCTGAGATCATGGTCCCCAGCCCCCCACCCCAACTACTCTATCTTTTCAATATTGAGTTAAGATGGGAGGAGTACACAAGTTGTGTTGAAATCCTGTTAATATTGATCTTCTTACTAATGTGTGCTGTCATCAATTTTCATCCAACCAAATTTCTAACAACTATCTAATCTAAACCCTCCCCTCACCCCCTCCCAACCTCCCCACCCTTGCAGCCATCAAAGAGTCTTTTCTGTTATGCATGAGTCTGCTTTTCAGGTCTTGTCGTACAATATTTGTCCTTCTGTTGCTAACTACTTTCACTCAGCCTAATGTCCTCCAGTTGAAACCAGGTTAAGAGATGTTTTCTGTTATCATCGTTGTTCTTTATCATTGCATACTGTTCCATTGAGTATATATACCATAGTTTACCTACCCATTCCTCTGTTTTTGGGCATCTGGGTTGATTTCATCTTTTTGCTGTTGTGGACTGAGCTGCGATGAATATTCGTGTGATGTATCAGTTGGTCTGAATGGCCTGATTTTGTAGGCTATATTCCAAGCAGTGGAATGACTGGGTCAAATGGTATATCTATATACATTGTTTAAAGATAGTGTCAGATTGTTTCCAAAGAGCTTGCACCATTTTGCAATCTCACCAACAGTGTAGGAGAGTTCCAATCTCTCCACAGCCTCTCCAACATTTAGTGTTTTACTTTTGGATCATGGTGAACCTTGTTGGGGTGAGATGGTATCTCATTTTCATTTTCATTAGAATTTCTTTAATGGCTAATGATCATGAGCATGTCTGCATGTGTTTTTCGGCTGCCTGGATCTCCTTTTTAGAGAAATATCTGTCCATCTCCTTGGCCCATTGCTTAATTGGATAATTTCTTATAGATTATGGAGATTAAGCATCAGTCTGACATAGAGTTGCCAAATATTTTTCTCATTCTGTAGGTGGCCTTTTAATTCTATTAATAAAGTCTTTGGATAGGCAAAAGTGATTGATTCTTAGTAGTTCCCATTTATTTTCTCTTCAGCTGTTTGTGATTTGTTTGACAGATTTTGAAGTCTGTCTACATTGTGTATTAAACCTTCCACTGTTGTTCCTACTTTGTCTTGGATGAGCTTTATCATTTTAGATTAGATATTTAGTTCTTTTATGGCATTTGGTTGGCTTGGCATCCAGTTTGAGTTGGCTTTGGTATAAGATGTAAGATATAGGCCTTGTTTTAATTTAGCACAGATGGATATCCAATTTTGATAGCACCATTTGTTGAAGACATTGCTTTTACCCAAGTTTAATGTCTTAGGGCCTTTGTCAAATATCAACTGTTCATAGGCAGATAATGTGATTTCTGAGGTCTCGATTCTGTTCCACTGATCTGTCTGTTTTTGTCCCTATACCAGGCTGTTTTGACTACTGTAGCAATGTACTAGGTTCTAAGGTTCAGATAATGAGAGGCTTCCCAGTGTGTTCTTCAACTTTAGTAATGCTTTACTTATCCGGAGCTTCTACGCTTTCCAGACAAAGTTGGTAATTTGTTCCTCCATCTCATTAAAAAATGTCACTGGAACTTGTGCAGGGATTGCATTATATAAGTAGATTGCTGTGGGTAAAATAGACATTTTCACAATGTTAAGTCTTCCTATCCATGAGCAGGGTAGATTTCTCCATTTATGTAAGTCTCTCTTAGTTTCTTGTGGTAAGGGTTTGTAGTTCTCTCTGTAAAGATTTGTTGTTTCTCTGGTTAGATTTATCCCTAGGTATTTTCTCTTCTTGGGGGCTATAGTAAATGGTATTGACTTGGTGATTTCTTCCTTAATAATCTTGTTGCTTGTGTAAAGGAATCTTACTGATTTACTTATGTTTATCTTGTATCCTGAGACTTTGTCAAACTCTTCTATCAGTTTGAGTAATTTCTTTATGGATTCTTTATGCATGTTCTCTGCATATACAATCATATCATCTGCAAATAGGGAGATTTTTAGTTCTTCTTTGCCGATGCAGATGCCCTTTATTCCTTGGTCTTGTCTAATTGTTCTGACTAGAACTTCTAGTACAATGTTGAATAGGAGAGGTGAGAGTCGGTGTCCTCGTCTAGTTCCTGTTCTCAAGGGAAACTGTTTCAGTCTCTCTCCATTCAGGATGATGGAGGCAGTTGGCTTTGTATAAATGGCCTTTTTGCATTGAGGAATTGGACATCTATTCTGATTTTGCTGACAGTTTTTAGCATGAATGGGTGTTGGAATTTATCAAAGGTCTTTTCTGCATCAATAGACTAGACAAGGTCAAGCGATTCTTTCTTTTGTGGTATTTGTGTGGCTGATCACATTAATTGTTTTTCTGATGATGAACCAGCCTTGCATCCCTGGCATGAATCTAACTTGGTCATGATGGCTTATTTTTTTGATATGTTGTTGCTTTCTATTGTCAAGAATTTTGTCGAAGATTTCTGCACCTAGATTCAAGAGTGACATCCATCTGTAGTTCTCCTTTTTTGTTGAATCTTTTCCTGGCCTTGGTATCTGGGCTATTCTGTCTTCCGAGAGTGAATTTGGGAGTATTTCATCCCTTTCTATGCTGTGAAATAGTCTTAGTAGTATTGGAGATAACTCTTCTCTAAAAGCTTGGTAGAATTCTGCAGTGAAGCCATCTGGGCCTGGGCCTTTTTTGGTTGGCAATTTCTTGATGACTTTTTCAATCTCCTCTGATCCGACTCCACGGCACTTGGCTTGGCTGTTTTGTGATGGATTTATTAACTTGTTATGCTTTACCTTGTGATAATTCGTGTAGGTGATATGAATCAAAGAATTTGTCCATTTCCTCTGGATGTTCAAATCTGTTAGAATATAGTCTTTCATAGTATTCAGCTATGATGTTTTTGATTTCTGCTGGATCTGTTGGGACAACTCCCCTCTCATTTCTTGTTTGGATTATTTGTTTCCTTTCCTGTTTTTCGTTAGTAAGTTTAGCAATGTTTTCTCAATTTTGTTGATCTTTTCAAAAAAACAGCTTTTGGTCTTTTTGATTTTTTTCAGTTGTTCTTCCATTCTCTATTTCATTTAGTTCTGATCTGATCTTTATGATGTGTTTTCTTCTGGTGACTGAGGGGTTCCTCTGTTGTTCTCTGTCTACTTGTTCAAGCTGTAGAGTCAGCTTGATTTGTTTTCTTCCTTCCTTCCTGATGTGTGCATCTATGGAGATAAACTGACTTCTGAGCACTGCTTTGGCTGTATCCCATAGGTTCTGGTAGGAAGTGTTTTTGTTCTCATTGGAATCCATAAATTTCTTTATTTCATCCTTGATTTCTTCTATAAACCATGGTGTTTTCAGGAAGGTTTTGTTAAGTTTCTATGAGTTCCACTTTGTATCTATGTTTTCTTTGCTATTGATTTTGACTTTTGTGGCTTTGCAATCTGAGAAGATGCTTTGAATTATTTCAGTGGTTTGGATTTTGTTGAGAATTACTTGATGACCTAACACATGATCTATTCTGAAGAATGTTCCATGTGCACTCGGGAAGAAAATGTAGTTCTCCACTGATGGATAGGAAGTTCTGTACATGTCGATGATGTCTAGTTGGTTAATTTTGGCAATAAAGTCTTCTGTGTCTTTATTGAGCTTATTTCCAGACAATCTATCCAATATTCAGAGCGGAGTGTTGAAGACTCCTACTATTAATGTGGAGTGGTCTATCTCCTTTTTGAGTGTAGTCAGTGTTTCTTTGATGTGTTTAGGTGCTCTAACATTAGCTGCATAAATATTTAATATTGTTAAGTCCTGTTTGTGTATTGAACCTTTCAGCAATAAATAATGCCTATCCTTGTCCACAATAGTGGATTTTACATTAAAATTGATTTTATCTGAGATTAGAATTGCCACACCTGCTCTTCTTTGTGCATTGTTAGCTTGATATATATTCTTCCATTCTTCGATTTTCAGTTTGTTCCTGTCTTTAAGTGTAAGATAAATTTCTTGCAGGCAACATATAGATGGGTCATGTCTTTTGATCCAAGATGTCACTCAATGTCTCTTTACTGGAACATTCAGTCCATTCACATTAAATGAAATTATTGATACACATGTGTTCAGTGCCACCGTTGTGAGATGTTTATTTTTGTGTTGACGATTTCTCTGTTGTTCTTATTAATGTGTTCTGCAACTTTCTTCTTTGTGAGTTGATTTTTCACCTTTTTCAAATTTTGTTTTGTGGTTGTGGAGACTCCTGTATTACATTTCTTGATATGGTATGTTGCTTCTTTATTGTGCTTTACTGCTGCCCCTATAATCTCACTTAATAAACTTTATATAAACCCAATTTTGATTGCTACCAGTCTTGTCAACTTCCTTTCCATCTGGGAGGACTATAACGACTGTAGTACATCCCTCTTTTTAATATGATGATATCATAGTTTGCATGATATGATCACTAGACATTTTCTTTCACTATTATAGCTTTGATTGTGATTGAAACATTCCCTGACTGAGTAGCATTCTGGATAATGTGTCCTAAAATACAAAGTTAGCAATTTTGTCCTTCCAAACCAAGAGATTCAGTATGTCTTGTAGCTTTGGTTTGGTTTTTACAAAGTCGCTGAGTTTCTCTTTATGTGCAAATGTCTTAATTTCATTTTCATATTTGAAAGATAGTTTTGCAGGATATGTAATACTTGGTTGGAAGTTCTTCTCTTTCAAGGCTTTAAGTGTGTCATGCCAGTATCTCCATGCCAGCATCATTTCTGTTGAGAAATGACAAAAGCCTAAAGAGCTTCCCTCTGAATGTTAACTTTGCTTTGAATCTTGCTGCCTTTAAGAGTTGCTGCTTATGTTTCATTTTGTTAAGTTTGATTATAATATGTCTTGGAGTCTTTCTATTGAGATCTATATTGAGTGGTGTTTGATACATATCTTGAACATCTCAATTCTCTTCTTTCATAATTTCTGAGAAGTTTTCTGTCAGCAATTCAGCAACAATACTCTCTGTGTTCTCAGGTGACTCTCCCTGTTCAGGAACTCCGGTTAATAGTAGATTGTTCTTCTTAATAGAGTCCCACATGCTTCTTAATGCTTCTTCAGTTTTCTTTCGTTTTTTTTTTTTTTTTTCCGATTTCTCCTCATAGGTGCTGTAGTCAGTGGCTCTGTCTTTGAAATCAGAATGCCTATTTTCTGTTGGTTCCATTCTGTTTTCTTGGCTTTGAATTGAAGTTTCTGTGTCTTTGATTTTGTTCTTGATCTGTTGGATTTCTGAGTACTGATGTTCCATCAGATCAAACAGCTTGCTTAATTTTTCTTTTTACTCTGCTGCATTTTGTATAAGGTCTAGGAGGGCTCTCTATATAATCCATTCATATTCACTTTCTGATAGTTTCAGAAAAGTTTCTTCATCTGGGAAGTTCTGAGGTGGTTTCTTTTGGGGGCTTTCTGATGCCATGGGTGACTTCTGAGTTACTGTCTTCTCCAACATTTGTTGTTTTGGGGGCTTTGTGTACATCAGTAGAGGCTGGGAGAGATGCTGTGAAAATGGACCACAGTTGTTCCTCTAGGGCACATTAAAGTGGGAAGTAAAAGTATTTGACATCTTCCAAAGTCAGTCAGATTTTCAGGTGTATATGTCCCTCTTCCCAGATGGCAAAGTAAGCACCTCTATATTGAATATTGAACCCCAGATGTTATAAACTAGCTCAAAATACAGAAAGGCACTGGCCTGCTGTCCTCTGCTGTCAGGCCCCAGCTGTAGGTGATACTGTGTAGAATTTTGCTTTTATGTTGGAAAGTCAGTCTCTTCTGGGTAGGTGCTGCTTCTCAGCCCAGGAATTAGATCCAGCTGAGGCTTCCAGATGGGTGACCCCACCACCCAGCAAAACAAGATGGCGTCCCACACAGGCTCACCAGCTGACTGGGACCATGCTATCATTGGAAAGAGAGGTGAAGAGTGCCAAAAGGTCCACAGCCTCTGCTTCTGGGCCCCAGCTCTAGGTGATGCTGTGCAAAACACCGCCTCCCTGCTAGAAAAGTACTCTACCTGTAGCAGGAGCCATCTCCCAGCCTAAAAACCAAGTCTGGCTAGGGTCTCTGCCTATGCTTCTCTATTTCCCGGTAGGCCAGAGGAGCCGAGGTATATAGAGTCCAAAGCCAGGCTCTCAGAACCTAGCAATTAGGCTTGCCAGTGTCACCAGCAGTGTGTCTGAGACCAGCAGCTAGCCAAGTTCCAGTTCTGCCCGCTAGCCAAAACAGAGGAAAAAAAAATCGAAACGGTGAGTTACCTTCAGTCTTTGCAAGCCTGTGCTTGCCAAGAGTAGGGTTACTGAAAGAGAGGAGGTTTTGCATTCAGTGGTATGAAGTCCAAATTAACAGCCTTATGCCTCATCTCAGGGCTCATTTGGTGTCCAAAAGGCTCCATTTAATTGTCACTTCAGGTCTTGGTTTCCAGAGGGATTTAGGGAGATGTGTGTTTAGTCTGCCATCTTGACTCTGCTCCCTAGAAGTTGGATTTTTCATTGCCATTACACATATGAGAAAACTTCTATTCAGGATAAAATAATTAAAGTGACATTTTAGGTAATAGGGTGTGGTTCAAACATATTCAAATACATTATCTTTTTTTCTTTAAATCTGATGTGCTGTTCATCCTATCACACAGCCTGCATATATATATATATATAAAGCATATATTTCCATTTTATTCACATCTCCTCTTTCTTAATGCTTGTTTTTGAGTACTCAGTGTGTGAGGCATTAAAATGCAAGGGTAATTAAAATTCAATTCTTTCTCTGTTTTTAGAATTTTTACAGTCTTTTGGATAACTCAAACATGAAAATATGGAAAAATACAACAGATGATTTCTCCAACAAAAATATGAATCGACTACTACTGATTTTCACATGGACCTCCTTGTCTGGAATGTTTTCTCTTCCTCTCCAGGCTCCCTGATATGTATATACATCATTCAAGCCTCAGCTCAGATTTATCCTCCTATTTTACAACTCTACACACAAAGTGAGCTCTCCCTTATTTCAGCCTTTCTACTGTTTATAGTTTGTTTCTGAAGAACCTATTAAGACACGATACATGGTCTCAATATTTTGAGTTTAAGTATATGGGGAGGACATTGAGTATTTGCACTTTCACGAATTCCTGTATGATTCTGATACACATGGTCTGAAGACCACTCTCTCAACACCACTGGCAACCCTGTGCTACCCTTTTAGTATTTAGGAAACATTTCACTGTGGTCTCAACTAATGGCCCCATTGCGTATAACAAATTCCTTAGTTAGCCTTGTTGTCACTTGAATCCAAAAAATGTTTACTTTTATTCATTGTATGCTCCCACAGTTGGTGACACAGTTTGCCAGTCAATAATATGTGTCCAGTGCCTCTAACAGGAAATATCTAGAGTAAACAAGTATATAGAGACCATATGCTATAAGCCTTGTAAACATGCAGAATATTATAAATTATCTAGAATGGAAAATCCTGCCTTTAAGTTACAATTTAAACAGTCTTCCTCATTTTTATGTTTTAATGAGACTACATAACGAAATCTGAATGATGATAAATGTCACATTTGAAGACATAATTATTGTATTCATGTGTTACTCTTTTCATAAACTCATTTTTGTCAATCAAGCTTCAGAAGGGAAATTATCTAATAAGATATGTATTTGACTAATATTATTTAAAATTATGTTTTAACTGACCTCTCTAACATCTCCATTTGTCTGTACCAGTCCATTCTAAGGACTAATTTATTATTATTATTACCATTATCCCTTCTATCCATAAATCAGAATTGAAGTTAACATTTTCTTATTAGGGTTTGAGAAACAGAAAGAAAACTGTCAGGCAACTTGTTCAGAATATGTCATAAAATACAAAATAGCCTTAAAAATTCTAAATATCTGGTTCCAAAAAATCCAATTCCTCAGCATAGCCATAATGTGTTACCTTTTCCACTATACTCAGCAGAGTCTGCTTTAGTTATTGCTGCAGTTTACTCAGTTTTGAGCTAGACTCTCCCAGAGTGCCAATTATGTCCTGAGAGTAAGTCCATGCACCACAAGGTGAAGAACAAGTTTGACAATTATACTATTAAGTTGATCTATGTTTACTTGTAGATGGCCAAAACAGATAATTTAGTAAAAATAACACACCCAAAGGGCTTATTATCTGGATTGGTTATCTACATAGATCAAATTAGACCCTAATAACTCCCAAATCCC
This sequence comes from Heterohyrax brucei, assembly GCA_028571685.1. Classification (NCBI taxonomy): domain Eukaryota; kingdom Metazoa; phylum Chordata; class Mammalia; order Hyracoidea; family Procaviidae; genus Heterohyrax; species Heterohyrax brucei. The sequence goes on from CM053152.1 coordinate 49,623,667, forward strand.
CACTTTACTTTATGTCCTATAGACATAATCAAAGGTGATTCTACTTGTAATGGCTTATGCATGTCAATCTATTCATTTGTTGAAAAGTAGATTCAACTTTCAAAGTTGTAGCATATTTATAAAAATAACTCTTGATGTTTAAGGGCATCAAAATTGCTAGAATGGTTATTATTATTTTTTTCTCCTTAGATCAAACAGTGTACATTCTGTTTGCTTTATTGTTATCTCTCATTTGCATAGCATGAGCTCTAATATTGATTCAAATATTCACCTTCAGTCAGGTTCTATCTTTCTTAGACTTGAAAGTATATCCAAATCACCTAGAGAGCTTCATAAAACACAGATTCCTAGCCTCCAACCCAGATATTCTGATTCAGTAGGTCTTCGGTAAGGACCAAAATTTTGTGCTTCTAACAAGTTCGCAGATGTTTGTATAAAACTTCCAGATGATGCTTTGGTGCAAAGACCACGTGTTGAATAATTCTCGGCTAAGTTACTGTCTTAGGCTGGGTTTTCTAGGGAAGCAAAACCAGTAACATGTACAAGTATGAGGAAAGAGTTATAATATATAGATAGATATAGGAAACAGCTCACGCAATCACAGAAGCTGAATGTCCCAAGTTCTGACATAAGCCTCATGTGGCCACAGAAGCTGAGGAACCCAAATTCAGCAGGCCAGAGACCAGAGTTCTAGATCACTGGTTGTGTAGGTCAGTGGGTCCCAAGCTGGTGGCGAGACAAAGCGGCAGAGGCTGGTGAACCCAGGATCAGCAGGTCGGGGAGCAGGACTCTCTAGTGCCAACTGTAAGGACTGATGAATCCACAGGTGCTAGTTCAAGACCAGGAACCAGATGCCGGAAGAAGAGAGCAGGAGATCCTGGCTACCTGAGCAGACCAGCAGTAGTAGTGGAAGGTTGAGAGATGAGAGAGCTGAGGGGCGGGAAGCCACCATAAACCCCGCCCTGCCACTTAATACAGCAGCCAAATATGGAATAGCCAAGTTGACATAATCCTGACCACAGCAGTTGCTATCGACAACACCAGTGGCAACAAAATACAATTGCACATCTCCGTTTCCTCTCTACACCATTTCACTAAGTTCAATTACAGAAACTTTTATTCTCTACTACTCTTCGATGACTTTGTCTTTAAAATGATTCAGTCTGAGACTTCTGCTATGTAGCTGAAAGAATAAAACTAACTTCCTATACCTAAAGACAAAAGAGAAAATGGAATTTGATTTTATTACCTGTCATTTCACAAATTTGTTCTAGAGTTTTTGAAGCTGAGTGGAGTCCTTAAAATGCTTATGAAACAATAATGAGACTATTCCTTATCCTTGAAGGGAACAGAAGGCAACATTTTAAAATGGAGGTGACTATGCTATTTTTCTTAATACTGGATTATATGTATATTCCTCTTTAGCTTTTCAGCTTACAATTCATTTAGGATTTTTTCTTTCTGCTTGTTTATGACTGTAGGAAAATGTGGACCATAGAATTACTGTGTATTGCACCTCCCCTTGTTTTTTCTTTTTTAGGGGAAAGTTTGTATTTGTGTGCATGTGTGAACAAATACCTGTGTGTGCATTTGTATATACATACATACCAGTGGTCACTTAGCAAATTTTCAAAGAATTTAGAAGTCATATTGGTGAAGAATTTTTAGAAGTGCTCTGCTTAAGATATTAATGACCACATTAGACTACTGAATCAGATACCAAAACTGCCAAAAGGTATCAGATTTTCCACAAGATTAAAGAGTATGTGTACTTTAAAAGAGATAATTTTGGGAGACAAACAAATGGGAATTGTAGTGGCCACATTAGGATCTGGGGCACATCATGAGCAAAACCCATAACGTCTTCTAGCTGTTCTCTTAGACAATAGAAAAGTCACAATTGGTAGTGCAAAATTATCATTTTGAACAGTTAAAATATTTTCCCAGGCAGATATGAAATGAACATGGACCAATGATTTTAACTGTCTTATAAATCAATGAGGAAACTATTTAAAGGATTTTTTAAAACAATTGTACGTTCATATATAATTCAAAAAAAAGAAAACCGCTGTTGAGTTGATTCTGACTCAGCAATCCTGAAGAGTAGAACTTCCCCACAGAGTTTCCATACAGTGACCACTATGCCACTAAGGTTTCCGTATGCACAATAAGCAGTACTAAATGGATTTTCTAACAGATGTGAAAATGATTAATATTCTATTGAGAAAAAAAATGCCATCAAGTCGTTTCTGACTCATAGTGACCCTACAGAACAGACTAGAACCGCATCATAGAGTTTTCAAGGGATAATCTTTAAGGAAGCACACTGTCACATCTTTCTCCCTCAGAGTCACTGGTGGGTTCAAACCACCAAACTTTTAGCATCTAAGCTCTGAATCACTGTACCACCAAGGTCCCTTTAATATTCTATGGGACAATAAAATATGATGTTCAGGTTCAACTTTTCTATAGTGCAGAACATAATCTTTCTTTATTGGACACAATCTGTTTGTATTTCCATGAAGCAGAATATTTTGCATTACTACTAGTTTTCTGGAAACCGAGCAGTGTAGTGGTTAAGTGCTACATCTGCTAACCAATAGGTTGATGGTTCAAATCTGCCAGATGCTCCTTCGAAACTCTATGGGGTCACTATGATTTGGAACTGACTCAATGGCAGTCGGGTTTTTTTTTTATTTTATACAACTTAACTCTTCTCCTGCTAAGTTGTAAAAATAACCTCAACAGAAAGATGATCACAGGGGTACATTCCTATAAAGCCACCTCAAATCTGAAGAGTATGCTAGACAATTTCCAACATTGTAAAGGAAATGAGTCCAGGAATCTATTTTGCCCATTTCTAATACTTAGATAATTTTTAGGTAAGTAGACATATTAATATTTTTGTCCACACATAGTTTAATTTTTAGTTTCAATATCCTTATTTTTTTTATTAATGACCATTCTATCTACAAAGCTTTGCATAGAGGCTGTGAAGGACAATGAAGAGGAAGCTATCACATGGAAAAGTGAAGCTTACACCATCTACTCTTCTGTTTTAGCAGAGACCTTCCGTTTATCAGGAATAGCGGACAGAAGAATTGAAACCATACTGGGTGAGTTCTTGACCACTGCTGGCAATGGGTGCTCCTTGTCACAGGGATTGACCTTTTTATAAAGAATGACATTTTCACAAAAGAATGAATGGCTAATGATTGGATTTCAGGTGGGGATATTCACTAGTGCTGGTGAGGTTTGGAATCAGGAGATGCAAATCAGAGGGAAAATGAATGAATTCATTAAAGTAAAGCCGAATTCCGAGATATCCACTTCTGTTTGGCTCACATGTCAGAATGCCTAACTGAAGAAGCTGAAGAATTATGGGAGTCCAGTACCACTCTGGTAGAATCTGATCCAGATTGAATGGGACGTGTTTTGAAAACCCACCTTAATTTCACATCTATCTGCTAAAAGATGCTATCACCCTATTGCTCTGAAGAAGACTGACCATTCTGGGTGAAGGAAAGCAGACTGGTAGCCCTGAAATGTGCCCTCGGTTTTGCAGTTGGAATAAACATAGTATCAGAGCAGTGATTCAAGAGCATTCTGTTCCGCATGGATTCTGATACATATGCAAGCACTAAAACATTAAGCTACCTTTGTCAGCAATCTTAGATCCTATTATTTTTACCCTTCCTACTAAGTTCTTTTATTAGGCACAATGGTAATGATGCTAATAATAATCTACTTATTCCAGCCACTGGAATATTTCTTAATAATTTATTACTTCAATTTTTGTCTAAAATTCAGCACAGTCCAGGCTTTAAAAAGGAGGAAAAAAATGAAGTTACACATAGAAAATGAATTATGCACCAAATTGTAAATATTCCATTTCTCTTGCTGATCTGAAACTCCCAAAAGAAATATGAACACTTGATTTAAAATTCAGTTGCAGTGACATTTCCTAGCTGGAAAGAATACTTGCACAAATTCACAAGTATTTGCAAAAGATAACTTTTTTTTTTTTTCGTGGATACTAGTACATTCTAATGTGTTTTTAAAAACTACCCTGTGCTTATATTCCCCAAAATGAATAAAATATTTCTTAGTGAAAGTTTCTTCTGTGAATAGACTTTTGCAGCACTTCGGTAGTAAGAAGGGACTTTGCATTGCCAGGGATAACTTTGTGATAGTAAAGAAGCAAGTGACAGCAACTTTCTCCCTAGAAAGTAGAAAGTCACATAAATGCCTATTATTGTAGTGCAGGCTTATCTGTTAGACATCTTGGCCAACTGATACACCACAGTGAAGAATGATGTCCTCCTGAATTCCGAAAGGAGATAGGAGTGCCTAACCCGCTGTGTTTTTACCAAGCTTCCCAAATGCAAGGAGTTAAAGCCACTTTTGCCAATATTCTTAAATATATTTTTATTTGTTTAAAACATTGTTAAGCAACTTAAGTACTGATTTCTCAGAGAACTTATAATAAGCTAAGTATACCAATTGTGTAAACACACTGGGCACATGGGAGAGGAAGTAGCAAAAGGAATCCAACCAAAATCCATCTTTATTTTGATGATGTATTTAGAACACAGTGATTAAATACATTAATACACCCTAAATATCTTAACATTGCATTAAAAAAATCAACATAAATACTTTAATTTTTGCATACTATAAATTATACATACATCAATAATAGTCACATTTATTTGTATTAAATTTTTAACATTTACCTACCACATGTCAAGTGTGAACACATTTCAAAGATACTTTGTGTGCTTTGATTAATCACTAAACACTGTTTAGACAGAGATAACCTATCTTTTTCTATGGATAAACTGAGAATATTAGAGTCTATAAATTAGAATTCTAGATTTCTGATTCTTACCATTAATCATAGTTAATTGTTACTCAAGAGGAAGTCTACAGATTCTTGGCATCGCAGTCTCCCGGGGCTTGTTAAAAATGCATAGTCCAGAGTTCTGACACTGAAGAAGCTCTACAGAACAAAAAAATACGTGGGATTGCTGTCTAGTAGTTTTACTTAACAAGCTCTCCAAGCAACTCAAACTGGAAATTTGGGAATCATTCTCATCAAGGGCCTATAAAGGTCACACAGAAAAAAAACATTCTTCTAGACACTTCTTATCTAAATATTACTGGGGTTTTTGTGTGCGAGTGTCATCGATATTTCTGATATTTTCAAAAAACCCATTTCTGTCAAGTCAACTAGGACTCATAGAACCTCTGTCAGACAGAGTAGAACTGCCCCAGTAACTTTTCCAAGGAGTGGCTAGTGGATTACAACTGCCTGCCTTTTTTAAGCAACTAAACTCTTAACCACTACAGCACCAGGAGTATTAACAAGAAAGGAAAGACTCAACAGAACATCTACTAAAAGGGAGATTAAACCCCAAGCCAATCTCCTGGTCATCAAGTCAATTTCAACTCATAGTGACTCTATAGACAGAGTATAACTGCACCATGGTGTTTTCACGGAGCACCTGATGGATTTAACTACTGACTTTTTGGTTAACAGCTGTAGCACTTAACCACTATGCCATCAGGGTTCCCGAAAGGGAAATTGAGACTAGAGTATTCCAAGAGGCATTCTCTTATCTCCATAAAACAGCACTACCTCTCCAAAGAATTTAGGACTAAGCAAAACCTGTAAGGATTGAAAATGGCTTTCTTTTGTTTTTTCCAACAAGTCTCCATAAGGCAGGTCTACTTCAAGTGAGTAGTAAGCTTCATTAGTAATGTTTCTCACCATATTTGCAAAACTCGTTTTCTCTTCGTAACTACCTATTTCCTGATATTTTTATCCCCTGTTTAGGATATTTTGCTAAGTTTTGGATAGCTTTCAAACTCGAAGTGGATAAAGTCTATAAAGTTGGTATGTCAGCCCAGTGATTGTCAGTGAGGGATTGTGTTTTACCTTCCAAAAGGACCTGTTGTTCAGCCTTACCCAAACTGTCTAGCATAGTCTGTTGTATCCTCCTCTTCTGGATGAAGACAGTCGGATTCCTACATTTGGACTCAAGCTCAGTTCTGCTTAGATATTATCCACTTTCAGTCCAGATTGTCCTAAGGTTCCTTTGGTTCTTTTATAAGACTAGGGCCAGGAGTGAAAACTCTAATCACTGTCCCTTGTGATTTGTCTCTCAAGGGCTGCCAAGACACAATGTTCAGTCACATCCCACTCACCTATGGTGAGGCAGCAACTTCCACAAAACCTGAACAGTTAACCTATTCCATTAGGCAACAACAATAACAATAATCATACCAGATTTGGGTTTTCATGTTGTTTATAAAAATAACTTGCAATTGTTTCCTTTCTGACTTTTTCTAGTTTTGTATTCCTTAGAGGAATAGCATTGTTGAAAACTGAGAAATAATCAATCAAAATAAAACTCAAATGCAGGTTTTCATTCTTTCTTACTCTTAATCTGTTGCATAATACGTCGTTGGTAGATAACACGAAATGTTTTTCATACACAAATGATATGTAAAACATGCACACACTTTCCAGTCAAATGCCGACATTATTGCAATTGACAAAGTAACAAATCCCTTACTACAGTGTGTTAAAAACAATAAAGCTTTGTCATTGTAATTTTCCCCCAGCCCCATGAGGTATATCAAACAACAACTCTCTCTCTCTCTCTTTGTCTTCTTTTTCATTCTCTCCTTCTTCCTCCTGCACCCACTCCCCCTTTTTGGTCTTTTAGCTGATCAATATATCAGAAAGCAAATGTGATGATTCTTCCATATATCTGCGTTTCAGATTTCATTCACCTCTGACCTGTAATGTTCCAATTTAACTCAAGTACTTTTATTTATGCTATTCCCTAGACCTATACATTTTGATCAAAGGAATGACACTCACTGTTCAGTGCCTTCAGAGAGCACTTTGCAGGTACCATCCGTTCAGAAAAAGCAGTCACCCAATACATTAGATTGTGACAAGGTATAATGTAACGGTAGTTATGCGAACCTCCAATAAACCAGCGCTACTTCACAGATTACTTGGAGAGAAAGTCTCTTAGCGTGCTTGAAGAAGTATGAAATGAATTTCATTTCCTTCTCATTTGCCTTGCTTCTGAAAGGTTTCATGCAAGATATGTGACCAACTATTATAGTACTAATCCATCCATGACAGAGCTCAATTTTCTCTGAGAATTTACTTCTGAATGGGTCTCCGAAATACTTGAAAGCTCAAAATTAAAGTACACTGAACAGAGCAGCCACTCAGCTGTGGACAACTGTCAGTCAAGAAAACCAGTCGAAACAAAATGTAAATTAGGTTTTATTTTATTTTTTTAAAGTGATGTATAATGATGAGGTGGTAAAGTTTTATAGCCCATTTCCAAACAAGAACAATACGGAGGGAAGCGGCAAGTGCTGTTGTTGTGAGCTTTTCTCATTACCTCAAATGAAAATGTGAGCTTGTGTTGTGGAAACTTGAGAAGTGATTCACAAACACTGTGGCTTGTATGTGCTCTTTGTTCTGTTAGGTGAGAAAGTGGAGAGAAGGGAACTATCTTCCAGTCACTTGACATACTGTCTATAAAACAACAGGCACTGAGCGGGCGATCATCAGGCATCACTCAGGGCAAAGTGGTGGTCAGAGAGGCCATCGTGGATGTTACTTATGTCACAAGTGATTTCAATCTACTCAGGCCATAAATTTTAGGAGCCCATGCTAACATGACTCTGGAAATTTGGGAGGCTAAGGATCCATTGAAGAAAAATGGGAAGTGTGATGGACAGACTTTTCATTTACTCGTATTAGTGGAGGTGAAGTTTGCCTAGATACTGGCACTAATAGCTTACATTCAGTGCCGAGCTAATACCGCTGTCTGGCTGATAGGCACTAGAGATACGCGAACAACTGAAAGACTTTCTTCATCTGAAAACCTAAACTACACGGAAGATAGGAGATGAGGATGAAGAACGATGCTTCCAGAAAGTTTCCAGTTTGTAATATAAGCAACAAATGCAATGTCAGCTGGCAGGTAGCTGTTAAAAAAAAAAAAAAGAAAAGAAAAAAGAAGTATACTTTTTCACTGAAATGACAGATTTTGTGGACAGACCTATGGAAACAATAAATCCAAGTTACTCTACTCACATTAGGTAATTCTAGAAATGTTTGTTTCTTCTTGAAGGTGCTCAGGCACAATATTTTAATGGGGCATTGACAACTAGAGGGTAAGCCAACATGGGAGTATCTGATAGAAACCTTCTGATAACCTATTAAAAGAGATAATTCAAGAAGAGGTTGGCATCCTGAAGGTAGAAATACAGTATACCTGGGCATGGTAATGCCAAACACGAGAAGGAAAGGACTAAGAACACAACTTACCACAGAAAGTGCTACCAGAAAACTTCACTGTGCTGCTGGCCCAGGTGTTCTGGTTTTTCATATAAATAGAGAAATTTACTTTTCCTAGGATGAAAGTAAACACTGATGCTGTAATCCAAAGAAGTCAGCCAGAGCAAGGAAAAAGCAACTGGTTTCACAAAGCTCCCATCACCTTTAGCTTCCCAACTTGTACAACAGACGAAACATTCATAACAGTTTCATGTATTTAAAACTTTTCTTTTTCCTCCCACCTGGAAGACAGAGAAATTACCAATATTGCCTAGAACCAGATGCTTTAGTCACTTTCCATGATGATGTTTTAGGACATTTAATTTAAAACTCCAATTAAATTTGCTTGACTGACTGTTCTTTTTTTTTCTTAAGGCCAAATTCAGCAGCCTGAAAACATCTTTTCAATTTTTGCTACTAAAAATAAACTTGGACTTAATATTATATTTGAGTACAATAATTAGAAAAAGGGTATTTAAACTTGTTTTAAACACCTAACACCTCAGATATTGAGGTAAAAGAAACAGACATCCATATGAGTATAATGTACAAAACACAGTCTAACCTGGAAGACTATATTCAAAATTTCAAGTTTAAAACCTGATATATTTCTTCAGTAAAATACTTGAATGAGAGAATGAGAAGGAAAGAAAAGTGCTGACTTCTAAGTCTGTAAACATCAAACTGCTGTTGAGTAGATTCCAACTCATAGCAAACCTATAAGACAGAGCAGAACTGCCCCTTAGGATTTCCAAGGCTGTAATCTTTATGGAAGCCCATTACCACATCTTTCTCCTGCAGAGCACCTGGTGAGTTTGAACCTCCAGCCTTCCATTAGCAGCAGAATGCTTAAGTACTGCACCGGACGGACTCCTTATGTCTATAAAAGAAATCACAAATTCAGTGTCACACAGCTGCTGAAATAGATACTTTCTAAAGTTGAAGAGACACTTAGTAAACAGATCTATGCAAATAGGTGCTCCATCCCTTTTCTAGTCTAGTCAAACTACTTCTAGAGGTTTCTGTTTTGGTTTTCCTCTGATTTTTGGAACAAACTTTTAAGGGACACCAATAAGCAGGGGGAACAAATATGGCAAGTGTATGAGCACGATCTTGTTGAAGATGTGGTTGGAAGTCTTGAACAGTTTGACATGGAAAGTGAATACCAAGGGAGGTCATGATACAGGAGCTCAGCAGGGCTAGCACATAAAAGGTGCTTTAGTTACTACCGTCTCATGTGAGTTTTGAAATAATTTCAGAGAGTAATAGAAAAATGCAGTCTTTCTTCTGGCTATGTCCTAAGGTTACAACTAGGATGCATAGTAGAACATTGCCAGTAGGCTGTGTTTGGTACAGGAATTAAGAGCATGGGCTCTGGTTTTAGGCTGGACAAGATCTGCTACTTAGTCCTCTGTCACTCTAGGCAAATTAACACAACTCTCTGGACCACATATTTCATCTAATGAATGTGGGCTGCTTTAGAATGTTGCCCGGAATGTTAAATGAGATGACATGTGTAAAGCACTAGAGCAGTGCCTAGTCTATAGAAGACTGAAATAGATGTGAACCACTGTCGGCCTCTCCATGTGGACATACAAGATGCCAGCAAAGAGAGTCGGATCCAACTCAATGGCACTTGGCTTGGCTGGAGTTTCCGTCTGTCATGGTGTCAGTTGTTGTTTCTCTCAGTATAGTCCATTTCAGCATGACTGAGTCTAGAGATAAAACTAACATAAAGCTTTACAGAGTTTCTCTCTTCCCAGAGACTTTAGCAGTGGCCTTTTGCCTTAGTCCTTGAGAGATTGTCTTCTAAACTCTGAGAAGTTAACTTTGTCCTCATTTTCTGCTCCAGAGGGCTTGTTACATTTGTCCAGATTTATTAGTATTTCTTGGGTAAGTGGTAAAGCACTTGAGAGCTGATACATTTTGTCTGGCATTGGGTTGCAACCTGTCCCGTGTTTGGTATGCACCTTGAAGGGACTGATCAATATGCTATGCAAATGAACTGTCTATAGACCATGAAAAGAGCTGTCTGTAATATACTATTCAGATGAAGTGTCTGTGAGAACTGGTCAATTCATGGCCCAGCTAGGAGGGCCATGCCTTGAAATTAACAATGAATTTGTATGCATGTGTGTGTATGTGTGTGTATAGCCCACTCCTCAGAGATTTAGAAATAGAAAGACGCAGAAAGAGGAAGGAATGGGAGAAACAGAGGAGAGGAGGCAAAGAACCTCTTAAAAGAGCCTCAACACAAGTCAAGGTCTGTAACCCTGAAGACAAAGAGTGACCTAGAAGGGGCCCAGCAGCAAAGCCTGTGGCAACAGGTTCTGAAGACAGCCCAAGGCAGAGGTGGTAGTTACAGACGGCAGGGCCAAGAGGAGCCTATCCTGAAGAAGCCAAGAGAAATCTATCCCGAGGGGGCCAGCAGGAACCTGCCAGCTAGACACCTTCTTCAGGGGACCTAGAGGAGCCTTCCTTGGGGAACAGCAAGGATACCTGCCTGAAGTGTCTGAAAGGAGACCTCTAGGACCAAGAGGAGCTGAGAGAACTCCCCTGGACTGATGTAGGGACACTTTGTCCTCTTGCTTCCTTATCCTGACACCAAGTTACAGACTATTTATCCTGATTCCCCACTGTGCCTTGTTACTTCCCTCACAAACTAGTTAAATTACACATGACCTGTGAGTTCTATGTGGCTATTGCAATGGATTATTGAACATAGGAGAGAAACAGAGAGTGCCATACGAGTGCTAGCTGGAGTCAGAATTGGTAGAAATGTTGGAGTGTGGGCTATGTCTGATAGTCACCTCACAGGGATCAGCCTTGTGCTGATTGTGGTCACTATATCCCCTGAAGCTAGGCCGGTACTATTGTTATTTACAGTGTTTCCACTACCATTTTACACCGTCCCAATTTGTACTGTAATCAGAAGATCACCAAAGCCACAAAGGTTCATGTGCACATGGATTTGAGTTCATCCCTCATCCACAGAGGGAAGTTGCTGAAACTCGTCTTCTGAGTGTTATACTGTGACTCTCCAAACAAATTAGCTTTATGCTCCATTGTTCACTACCCACCAAGAGAACTGATACTACAGGACTGAGTACGATGGAACCAGAGGGTGGATGGATCATGCATCATGAATCACAGCAAGGAAAGTCTCCCATTAAATACACTGAACTGGAGTAGAAGCAAGAAAAAAACTTCTATTGTGTTGATCCCCCAAAGTTTGGGGATTATTTCTTGCATCATTAGTCTACCCTGACTAATTGAGTGGCGAAGTAAATATTATTTGTGTTTTGGATGAGGATAATAAGCTTTAGAAGATCTCAGCCTTCTTTACTCTAATCCTATTCTCTTCCTGCTTTACTAAGTGGCTTTGAAAGCTTCGACTAAGTAACAATAGAAAAGAACAAGCAGCACCTACAATATGCAGAGGCCTGGTGGCACAGTGATTAAGAGTTTGGCTGTTAACCAAAATGTCAGCAATGTGAATCTACCAGCTGGTCCCTAGAGACTAAGGGACAATTTTACTCTGTTCTTTAGGGTGGCTATGAGTCAACTTGGTAGCAACAACGATATGCAAGGCACTGTTCTTAGCACTGAGATTGTATCAAACCCTTCACATCCTAAAGCACTCTGACAAGGTGTCCATTGTAATTACTCTCATTTAACAAGTGAAAAAATCCTGATTTTGACTATGCCAGAAATTCAAGTCAGATTTAGAAGGGACTGTAGAACGAGAGATGCCCTTTCTGATGTCACATGGATCTTGGCTGAAAACGAAGAATAACAGAAAGGTGTTTGCCTGTGTTTCACTGACAATGCAAGACATTTGACTGTAAAGATTTAAAGAAATTATGGATATTATTTTGAATATGGGAATTCTAGCACAATTATGATCATGAGAAATCTACACATAGACCAAGATGCAGTTATTCAACCAGAACAAGGGGATATTCCATGGTACAAAATCAGAAAAGTTATGCATCAGAGTTGTATTATTTTACCATACTTATTCAATCTTCATGCTGAACAAATATTAATCCAAGGAACTGGACTCTGTGATGAAGAATGAAGCATCAGAACTGGAAGAAAATTCACTAAAAATACTGAAATCTGCAAGTGACAGACACAACCTCGCTTACTGAAAGTGAATATATGTTTAAGCACGTACTGATGAAGATCAAAGACCACAGCCTTCAGTATGGGTTGCACCTCGACAGAGAAAACAAAAATCCTCACAACTTGACCAATAAGCGACATCATGATAAACAGAGGATAGAAATCGTCCAGGGTCTCATTTTGTTTTCAGCCACAATCAACATTAGTGGATTAAGCAGTCAGGAAATCAAACAATTTACTTAATTGGGCAAATCTGCTACAAAATATCTCTTTAAGGTGATGAAGAGCAAAGATATGACTTTGAGGACTAAGGTGGACCTGATCCAAGCCATGATATTTTCGATCATCTCATTTGCAGGGGAAAGCTAGGCAATAAATAAGGAAGATTCAAGAACAATTGATTTATGGTGCTGGAGAAGAATATTTAATACATCTCTGAGCGCTGGAAGAATGAACAAATCTGTCTTGGAAGAAGTATAGCTGGAAAGTTCCTTAGAAGTGAGGATTGGAAGACTTTGTCTTCTGTTTTATAGATATCTTCCCAGAAAGGATCAATTCCTGTAGCAGGGCAGATCCTCCTAGAGATGGTTTGATGTAGAGGCTGCAACAAGGATCTCAAACATAATAAGAAGTGTGAAGATAGCACAGGACCAGGTAGCGTTTTGTTCTGTTGACCCTAGGGTTGCTATGACTTGAAATCACACAATAGCACCTAACAACAAGAGGGAATTTACAAGGAACTGCAGTGGCCCACGTGGGTAAGTGCTTGGCTACTCACCAATAAATCAGCAGTTCAAACCCAGTGGCCCCCTTGTCGGATAAAAATATGGCAATCTACTTCCATAATGTTTTGTAGCCTTGAAAACCATACGAGTAAGTTCTACTTTGTCCTATAGGGCCACTATAAATCAGAATTAGCTTTCAGGCAGTGGGGTTGTTTGCTGTTTTCTTTGGTTGGTTTAAGGAATTTACCCCTTATGGAGAGATGATCAGCTTATAGGAAGGGTAGAAGTGAGTATTACATCCAACCTGGGCTGTATACCTGTTGCTTTTGATTTTGTTTGATATTCAGTATTTTTAGGTGTGAATAGAAATGATTTAAGATCTCATAAGAGATCTGTCCTTTTGGTACAATCTGACAACCGTTTCAGTTGTCAGCACAGGAACGTGAATCATTGGCACCACTGTTGACTTATTTGTTTTCAGTTTGGGGGCCTGGCAAGAAAAGCTGATTCACCATCTTGTTAGTCATGTTATAGGCGTGATCTGACAGCTGCTTCCTCCTTTAATGGTAATAAAAGAGAATGAGTCAAGGACTGGCTCTTGTCAAATCTAGTTGAAGGATTTTATATATATGTATGCATGTGTATGTATATATATATGTATAAGTTTATATACACATATCAGAAAAAAATGGACATATCCTGCTTAGATCCTGTTTTCCATATTTTCCTCCGGAATGTCATTGTAGCTAATGAGCTTTGATAGCATTCTGTGCTCCCATGGCTTCTTCCTTCCTCGTGTCATAGTTGTCCTGTCATACTTTGTGGTTGATATAAAACAACATCGTGTTAGGTACAAAAACTAATATTAAATTAGAAGTTCTGTGTTTGAGAACAAGTACTACCATCACCTGTATTATTAAGAAAGTCCTTTAAATTCCTCGAGACTTCCAAAATTCCTCAATTTCTGAAGGGATAATAAAATCAGTGAGGACTGAATTACTCCTATTTACTTTCTTTTTTATTATAAATATTTAGTCATTTTTTTCATGTGTTTAAGTAAAAGTTTACAATTGCAGTCAGATTCTCATACAAAAACTTACACGCACTTTGCCACACGACCCTAGCTACTCTGCCCATGCTGTGACAGCACACTTCTCCCCTCCAACCCATATTTCCCATGTCCCTTTAACCAGCTCCTGTAACCTTCTGTCATTTCCTCTTGCCTCTTGAACAGGGGCTGCCCAGTTAGTCTCCTGTATGTTCCCAAGCTAAGAAGCGTACTCATCACTGGTATCATTTTATGTCTTATATGCTAGTTCAATTTTTTTTCTGAAGAGTGTGCTTCAAGCATGTTTCAGCTCTGGGCTAAAAGAGTTTGTTTAATAAGGAGTCTGGGGCCATGCCTTTTAGGGGTTTTCCAGCCCATCAGATACCGAATCTGGTCTTTTTGCTAGAGTGTGTTCTGCATCCCACGTTTCTCCTGTTCCATCAAGCACTGCTTGTGGAGGTCTCTTTAAGGGCAGTCTTTGGTGGTGGCTGGGAACCATGTAGTACTTCCGGTCTCAGGTTGGTGTAGTCTCTGGCATACTTGGCCCTTTTTGTTTCTTGGGCTCACTTTCTTCTTGTTCTTTATGCTGTTCTTTCCCCTTTGCTCCAGATGGATTGAGACTAATTAATGCTTCTTAGATAGCTGCGTGTAGCTTTCAAGACCCCAGACACCACTGACCAAAGTAGGATGGAGAACATTTGCTTAAAACATTTGTTATGCCAAGTGACCTAGATGTCTTCTGAAGCCACAGTCTCCAGACCCCTGACCCTGGTACTCTGACCCTGGAAGTGTTTGTCTTTATTTAGAATATTTCAGATCTTTCGTTTTTTCCATTTGTTTTGACTTCTGATTTGCTGAGTTTTGTCTCTCCCTTTGCCTAAAATAATTCTTGTTAATTATCTAGTTAGTTAATACTCCTCTCCTACAACCTTTCATAATTACCAAAAAATGTTTTTTTTCTCTATCTAAATCAACTCTTAGGTCCTAATAATAGTGAACTAATACAGTATTTGTCCTTTTGCAATTGACTAATTTGGCTCAGCATAATGCCTTCCAGATTCTCCCATGTCATTAGATATTTTGCAAAATTAATCATTGTTCTTTACCATTGTATGATATTCCGTGTTGTGAGTATACCACATCCAATGATGAGCACCTAGGTTGATTCTATCTTTTGCTATTGTGAACAGCGCTGGGATGAACATTGGTGTGCATGGATCTATTTGCATGGCAGCTCTTGTTTCTCAATGATATATTCCAAGAAGTGGAATTGCTGGAGCATATGATATTTCTATTTCTAGCGTTTTAAGAAAAGGCCAAATTGCTTCTCGAAGTGGTTGTACCATTTTACATTCCCACCAACAGTGTAGAAGTGTTCCCATCTCACCATAGCCTCTCCAACATTTATTATTTTGTGCTTTTTTTGGATTAATACCAGCCGTATTGGGGTGAGGTGGTATCTCATTTTAGTTTTAATTTGCACCTTGGTGATAGCTAATGTTAGTGAGCATTTACTCATGTCTGTTATTAGCCTGGACGTCTTCTCTGAGGACAGTTCTGTTCACATTCATTGCATGCCTTTTAAATAGGGTCGTCTTTTTATTGCATTAAGGTTTTGCATTGTCTTATAGATTATTCAGATTAGATACTGATTAAATTTATGGTAGCCACTCCCCTCCCCTGTGTCTGCAGGTTGCCTGTTTACTCTTTTGGTGAAGTCTTTGCATGAACATAAATATCTGACTTTTAGGAATTCCCAGTTATCTGTTTTCTTTTCTGGTGTTTGTGCATCATTATTAATGTTTTGTAATTGTTTATACCTTGTATTAGGGCTCCCTAATAGAGTTGCTCCTATTTTTTCTTCCACAATCTTTGTTGTTTTAGATGCAGTACTTATGCCTTTGATCCATTTTGAATTTTTGGGGGGTCCTGGTGTGAGATATGGGTCTTGCTTCCTTTTTTAATAGATGGATATCCAGTTACTCCAACACCATTTATTAAACAGACTATCTCTTCCCCAGTTTACAGACTTTGGGCCTTTGTCAAATATCTGTGCACACATGGATGATTTTACGGCTGGATTCTCAATTCTGATTCATCGGTCTGCGTGTCTGTTGTCCCAGTGCTGGGCTGTTTTGACTACCATAAAGGTGTATATCAGGTGATATCAGGCCACCTACTTTGTTCGTCTTCTTTGATAGTGCTTAACTCATCCAGAACTTCTTCCCTTTCCATATAAATCTGATGATCTGTTTCTCCATCTCATTAGAAAAAGATGCCATTGGAATTTGATCAGGATTACATTGTATGTATAGATCACTTTGGGTAGAATAGACATTTTCACAGTGCTAAGTCTCTATCCTTGAGCAAGTTAGATTTTTCCATTTATGTAGGTCTCTTTTGGTTTCTTGCAACAGTGTCTTGTCGTTTTCTTTATATAGATCCTTTACATCTCTAATTAAATTTATTCCTAAGTGTTATATCTTTAGGGGGCTATTGTAAATGGTATTGATTTGGTGATTTTCTTTTTGACGTGTTTATCTATGTCCTGATTCTTGGCTGAGCTCTTACTGTTTTCTTTTTGTGTGTGTGGATTCCTTAGGGTTTTTGGTGTATAAAATCACATCATCTGCTACTAGATAAACATCTGCTAACAGAGATATCTGTGCTCCTTCCTTACCAATTCAGATGCCGTTTATTTCTTTTTCTAGACTGATTCCTCTGGCTAGAAATTGCAGCACAATGTTGAATAGAAATGGTGACAGAAGGCATTCTTATCTGGCTCTTATTTTTAGAGGCAATGCTTTTAGACTCTCTCCATTTAGGATGATGTTGCCTTTTGACTTTATGTAGATGCCTCTTATTATGTTGATTAATTTTCTTCTATTGCTATTGTGCTGAGAGTATTTGATACAAATGGGTATTGGCTGGACTTTTTCAAAAACTTTTTCTGCATGAACTGACAAAATCATGTGATCCTTTTCCTTTATAAATGTGTTCGATTACATTGATTGTTTTTCTAATATTGAACCGTCCCTGCATTCCTGGTATAAATCTTACTTCAGCGTGATGTATTATATATCTTATGTGTTGTTGAATTCCTTTGGCTAGAATTTTACTGAAGGTTTTTACATCTAATCTCTTGAGAGATACTGGCTCATAATTTTCTTTTTTTCATGATGTCTTTACCTGTTTTCAGTATTGGCATTATGCTGACTTCATAACATGAGTTTATGAGTTTGGAGGTATTCAGTTCTTTCCTATGCTCTGAAATCGATTTAGTAATAGTGATATTAACTCTGAAAATTTGGCAGAATTCTCCATTGACACCTTCAAAGCTCAGGCTTTTTGTTGTTGTTGGGAGTCTTCAAATTATTTTTTTAATCCTTCCTTTTGTTATAGGTATATTTAGTTGTTCTACCTCTGTGGAAATTTAGGTAGGTACTGGGTTTCCAGAAATTCTCCCATTTCTAATAAGTTTTCAAAGTTATTAGACTACAATTTTTCACAGTATTCTGTTATGATTGTTTTTAAATTTCATTTGGCTCTATTGTGATATTGCCTACCTAATTTCTTAGTTCGGTTATTTGCATTGTTTATCTCTTGTCCGTTTGGCTAGCAGTTTATGGATTTTGTAGAGCTTTTCACAGAACCAGTTTTTTGTCTTGTTAACTGTATCAATTGTTTTTCTATTCTCTAATTCATTTAACTCTGCTCTAATAATTATTGTTTGCTTTCTTCCGGTGCCTAAGGGGCTCCTTGCTGATCTCTTTATTCTTGTTCAAATTGCAGGGTTAATTCTTTGACTTGGGCCCTTTCTTCTTTTCGAATGTGTGTGTTCATTGAGATAAATTGACCTCTGAGCATGCTTTTGCTGTGTCCCAAAGTTTCTAGTAGTATATGCTTTCATTCACATTTGTTTTTGTGAATATCTTTATTCCACCTTTGATTTCTTCTATATAACCTAGTAGTTTTTGAGCAAGTTGTTGTTCAGTTTCCATGTATTTGCTTTTTTTTCCCTTGTTTTTTCTACCCTTGATTTTGACTTTTATAGTTTTTTAATCTGAAAAGAAGCTTTGCAATATTGCAATGCTTTGGATTTTGTTAAGGTGGACTTTATGGTCTCATGTGGTCTATTCTAGAGAATGCTCCATGTACATAGGAAAAGAAAGCATACTTGGCTGCTGTTGGGTGGATTTTTCTTTATGTGTCTAAGAGGTCATGTTGTTTGACAGTGGTATTAAATCTTCTGTGTTCTTATTGAGTTTCTTTCTGGATGTTCTGTCCCTCACCACAAGTGGTATATTGAATTCTCCTACTGTTATTCTGGTGCTATTTCATTTGTCAGTGTTGTTAGAGTTTGTTTGATCTACTTGGGAATCTTATCATTAGATGCATAGATTTTTGATAGGTTATGTCCTTCTGATGTATTCAGCCTTTAATCATTATATAGTGGCCTTCCTTGTGTACTCTAGTGGATTTTACTTCGAAATCTATTTTATCTGAAATTAATTTTGCCACTCTTGCTCTTTTCTCAAAGTTATTTGCTTGGTATATATTTCTCCTCCTTTTAGTCTTGGTTTCTTCTTTACATCTAAGGTATTTCTTGCAGGCATCAAACAGATGGATCATGTTTTTCTTTTTTTAATTTTTTTAAATCCATTCTACCATTATCTGTCTCTTTACTGATACATTTAACCCATTTATATTCAGCATGATTACTGATAGGTATGAATTTAGTGCTGTCATTTTGATGTCTTGTGTGCTATTGACAATTCCTTTATTTCACTTAATGTTCTGCGCTGAGTGATTTTTCTTTATGAATTTTCTTTTCATATTTTTCATTGTTGTTTGTTTTATATTTGTGGAGACTTCATGGTTTTTTTCTTATTTTGATGTGTAGGATAGCTAATTTCCTTTGTGGTTACCTTAACATTTACCTCTATTGTCCTAAATTTAAAGCAGTCTTTAATGTCTTTACATTATCTTGACTTCATCTCCATAGGAAATATCTATGACTGTATTATGTAGGCCCTCTTTTTGATATAATGCTGGCACATTTTACCTACTAACATACCTGTTTTCCTATTTTAGTGTTTTAATTTTGATTTATTTTTGTGGTTTTCCTATCTGAATTGGTATCTGCTCTGTACTGTGTTGTAGACTTGAGTTTTTATGTGATGTCATTGATTTACTAGCTGAAGATCTTCCTTTAGTATTTCTATAAATTTCAACTTTTATTTATTTTTTTTTTTGCAAATTCTCTAAACTTCTGTTTATCTGGGAATGTCCTCATTTTGCCATCATATCTGAGAGACAATTTTGCAGGATATATAATTCTTGACTGGCAGTTGTCTTTTTCTTCAAGGTGTTGTATACATCATCTCATTGCCTTCTTGCCTGTATGTTTTCTGCTGAAAATTCTGTGCTTAGTCTTATTGATTGTGCTTTGTAGATTATTTTTTTTTTTAGTGTAACCCTATCTGCCTTTAAAAAGCCTTTCTTTGTCTTTAACTTTGGTAAGTTTGATCATAATATATCTTTCTTTTGGGGGGTCTATCTTTGTGCAGAGTTTGGGGAGCATCTTGGATGGATATTTTCTCATCTTTTGTATCAGGGAAGATTTTGTCAACAAATCTTCAACAGATATCCCTGCATTTTTGTCGCACACCGCCACCCCTCCACCACCATTCTGGTTCTCAAGTGAATCATAAATAATTACTCTTAACAGAGTCTCACATAACTCTTAGTGTTTCTTCAGTTTTAAAAAATTCTTTTATCTGATTTTTCCTCAGATATGTTGGTGACAGTTGCTTTATCTTCAGTCTCACTGATTCTGCATTCCATTGCCTCAGTTCTGCTTCTTTTACTTTCTTTTTTTTCCCATTTTGGACAGTTTTAAATAGAAGTTGTATATGAGACCATTTCACTCCTGCATCTTCTCAATTGCTTCTTCCTTATATTTACCCTTTTCTTTTCCTACTTGGCAAGATTTGGCTTAAGTCAGAGGATCTTTTTGTGGTCCTTGTCTAGTGTGAACCTACGGATAACCACCTTGCTGGGGAAAATGCCCACATGGACAGTTACGCCATTAGTTTTGTCTCATTGTCCCCATTTCATGTACATGACATATTTCTTCCCGTAGACCTGGACTGCTTTGCCAGTTTGCTTAGCTTTGTAATCCTCACATAGCCTGACCTTCTTCATCCTTTTGGATGGGCATGGACCGAATGTATTTCTGTCGTAGTTCTTTATAAAGAGGAGAAAACGTTATCTTCCTGCAAATATGTGAAGGTACATTGGAATGACTTTTGTGGTTTTTACTCCAGTCAGAAGTCACAAAGGGATTGAACTTTGTTTGGCCACTGCTGCTATGGTTATGTCCACCAAAGCCAAAAAGCTTCTTTTCCTTTTTTTTTTTGAATTTTTTTATGCTTGTTATGATTGAGTGAAAATGTACATTCCCATATAAATTCACATGCTCACCTGTATCAGCTCGCACTGCTCTCCCTGCCCGATGACAGCACATCCCTCTTCTCTGCTCCATACATGTCCTATCCACCCAACAATCACCTATCCTCTCCTCTCCACCCACTCCCTTTCCTCCAGCAAGAGTTCAGCAGGATGACAGCCTATAGATGCATAGAGCCATATAATTCCCACAGATATGGTCGCTCTGCATCACCAAGTCCAATCCATTGCTGTCCAACAAGTCAATTTTCATTATGATTTATGGACAGTGGCAGCTTCAGGGCCAGGGACCATGCTCTCAGGGGAACCCTGAAGCCCCCGTACCATCAATTGCCATCTTTTATTAGAGATCTCAGGGGGCACCCCTATTATTGTCTTGTTGTCAGTGAGACTCAACTTTGTGAGCTCCATTGTGGCTATCACTGATGATGGCCGAGCACATCCTGTTCTTCAGGTTACGAGTCGATGTAGAGACCCACTCATGTGGGTCTCTCTGTCTTCTGGGTCCTCTTTTCCCAAAATCGCTCTTGTCCTCAGTGATCAACCATTCCTGTTGAGTTTGGACCATTTTCTGTACCCGCAGATGACAGCTTGGCAGATTTTAGGCCCCAGACGCCACTCACGGATGAGGGGTGCAGAGAGTCCTCATTAGCAAAACACTAGCTGTGTCAATAGGCCTTGCTTTTGCCTGAAAGCATGATCCCCTGTCCTCCTCCCCAGCTCCTCTGTCCTTGCAATATTGGGTTAAGATGGGAGGAGTACCCAAATTGTGCTGAAGTCCAGTTGTTATTGATCTTCTTTCTAATGTGTGCTGTCACCAATTTCACCCAACCAAATTTCTATTAACTATTTAATATAAAGCCTCCCCCCTCCTGCTCTCTGCCTCCCCACTCTTGCAGTCGTCAGACAGTCTTTTCTTCTAAGCATGAGTCTGTTTATAAATACTTATCTTAGTGATCTAATACAATATTTGTCCTTTTGTCACTGACTACTTTCACTCATCATAATGTCCTCTGTTGAAACCAGGTTAAGAGATGTTTCCTGCTATCACTGTTGTTCTTTATCATTGCATAGTGTTCCATTGAGTATATATACCATAGTTTACCTATTTATTCCTCTGTTGTTGGGCATCTGGGTAAATTCCATCTTTTGGCTATTGTGGACGGTACTGTGGTGAACATTCATGTTCATGTATCAGTTGATGTGAATGGCCTTTATTCTGTAGGATATATTCCAAACAGTGGAATTACTGGGTCAAATGATATATCTATATGCATTGTTTTAAGGTAGAGCCAGATTGCTTCTGAAGAGGTTGCACCATTTTAGAATCTCACAAAAAGTGTAGGAGAGTTCTGATCTCCCCACAGCCTCTCCAGCATTTGTTGTTTTGCATTTTTTGGTGTGGCCAACTTTGTTGGAGTGAGATGGTATCTCATTGTCATTTTGAATGTTTTTAATACCTAATGATTCTGAGCATGTCCACATGTGTTATTTGGCTGCCTGGATCTCATCTTTAGAGAAGTGTCTGTCCATCTCCTTGGCCCATCGCTTAATTGGATGATTTATCTTTCTCTTATTGATATTTTGTAGTACCTTATAGATTATGGAGATCAGGCATTGGTCTGATACAGAGTTGCCAAATATTTTTTACCCATTCTGTAGGTCGCCTTTTAATTCTATTAATAATGTTGTTTGTGGTTTGTTTGACAGATTTTGAAGTCTATCTACGTTGTGTATTAAACCTTCCATTGTTGTTCCTACTTTTTCTTGGATGAGCTTTGTCGTTTTAGATTTCATATTTCGATCTTTTATCCAGTTTGATTTGGTTTTTGTATAAGGTGTAAGATATGGGTCTTGTTTTAACTTAGCACAGATAGATATCCAATTTTGCCAGCACCATTTGTTGAAGAGATTGTTTTTACCTCAGTTTAATGTCTTAGGGCCTTTGTCAAAAATCAACTGTTCATAGGCAGATGATGTCATCTCTGGGAGTCTCAATTCTGTTCCACTGATCTATCTGTCTGTTTTTGTACGAGTACCAGGCCGTTTTGACTACTGGAGCAGTGTAATAGGCTCTAATGTCAGGTAATGAGAGGCCTCCCAGTGTGTTCTTTTTCTTTAGTAATGCTTCACTTCTCCGAGGCTTCTTCCCTTTCCAAACAAAGTTGGTAATTTGTTCCTCCATCTCATTAAAAAATGCCACTGGAACTTGTACTAGGATAGCATTATATAAGTAGATTGCTTTGGGTAAAATAGACATTTTCAGAACATTGTCTTCCTATCCATGTGTAGGGTAGGTTTCTCCATTTATGTAACTCTCTCTTAGTTTCTTATAGTAAGGGTTTGTAGTTCTCTTTGTAAAGATCTGTTATTTCTCTGGTTAGATTTATTCCTAGGTACTTTCTCTTCTTGGGGGCTGTAGTAAATGGTATTGACTTGGTTATTTCTTCCTTAATAATTTTGTTGCTGTTGTAAAGGAATCCTACTGACTTACTTATGTTCATCTTATATCCTGAGACTTTGCTGAACTCTTCTGTCAGTTTGAGTAGTTTCCTTATGGATGCTTTGGGATTCTCAGCATATACAATCATATCATCTGCAAATAGGGAGATTTTTAGTACCTCTTTGCCAATGCTGATGCTCTTTATTACTTGATCTTGTCTAATTGCTCTGGTTAGAACTTCTAATACAATGTTAAGTAGGAGAGGAGAGAGTGGGCATCCATGTCTAGTTCCTGTTCTCAAGGGAGACTGTTTCAGTCTCTCCCCATTCAGGATGACATAGGCAGTTGGATTTTTATAAATAGCCCTTATGGCAATGAGGAATTTGCCATCTAGTCCTATTTTACTGAGCTTTTAGCATGAATGGGTGTTGGACTTTATCAAATGTCTTTTCTGCATCAATAGACAAGATCAGGTGATTCTTGTCTTTTGTGATATTTATGTGGTTGATCACATGAATTCGTTTTCTGTTGTTGAACCAGCCTTGCTTACCTGGTATGAATTAAACTTCGTAAATGATGGATTATTTTTTGGATATATTGTTGTATTCTATTGGTGAGAATTTTGGTGAAGATTTTTGTATCTAGATTCATGAATGGTATCAATCTGTACTTCTCCTTTTTCGTTGGGTTTTTCCCTGGCTTTGGTATCAGGGTTACTCTGACTTTGTAGGTATCAGGGTTATGCTGACTTTGTAGAATGAATCTGGAAGTATTCCATCCCTTTTTATGCTGTGAACTAGTCTTAGTAGTATTGGAGATAACTCTTCTCTAAAAGCTTGGTAGAATTCTGCGGTGAAGCCTTCTGTGCCCGGGCGTTTTTGGTTGGCAGGTTTTTGATGACTTTTTCAATCTCTTCCTTTGTGATGGGTTTATTAAGTTGTTCTACTTCATTTTGTGATAATTCGAGTAGGTGATATGAATCAAAGAATTTGTCCATTTCCTCTAGGTTTTCAAATTTGTTAGCATACAGTCTTTCATAGTATTCAGCTATGATATTTTTCATATCTGTTGGATCTGTTGTGACAACTCCCCTCTCATTTCTTATTTGGGTTACTTGTTTCCTTTCCTGTTATTCTTCAGTAAGTTTAGCCAATAGTTTGTCAATTTTGTTGGTCTTTTCAACAAACCAGCTTTGGGTCTTTTCAGTTTCTTCAATTGTTCTTCTATTCTCTATTTCATTTATTTCTGCTCTGGTCTTTATGGTGTGTTTTCTTCTGGTGCCTGAGGGGTTCCTCTGTTGTTCTCTCTTGACTTGTTCAAACTGTAGGGTCAGTTATTTGATTTGGTTTCTTTCTTCCTTCTCGATGTGTGCATTTATGGAGACAAACTGACCTCTGAGCACTGCTTTGGCTGTATCCCATAGGTTCTCATAGGAAGTGTTTTGTTCTCATTGGAATCCATAAATTTCTTTATTTCATCTTTGTCTTCTGTAACTCGTGGATTTTGAGCAAGATGTTGTTGACTTTCCATGAGTTCTACTTTGTATCTATGTTTTCTCTGCTTTTGATTTTGAATTTTATGGCTTTGTGATCTGAGAAGATGCTTTGCATTAATTCAATGGTTTGGATTTTGTTGAGAATTGCTTTATGTCGTAACACATGGTCTATTCTGCAGAATGTTTCTTCGGCACTGGAGAAGAAGATGTAGTTGTCGACTGATGGATAGAAAGTTATGTATATGTCGATGAGTTCTAGTTGATTAATTGTGGCAATGAGGTCTTCTGTGTGTTTACTGAGTTTTTTTCTAGACTATCTGTCCAATATCGAGAGTGGAGTGTTGATGTCTCTTACTATTGTTGTGGAGTGATTTCTCTCCTTTTTGAGTGTAGTCAGTGTTTCTTTGATGTATTTAGGTGCTCTAACGTTAGGTGCTTAAATATTTAATATTGTTAAGTCCTGCTTGTGTATTGACACTTTCAGCAATAAATAATTTCCATCCTTGTTCATGGTGGTGGATTTTACATTAAAATCGATTTTATCTGAGATTATAATTGCCACACCTGCTTTCATTTTTTCATTGTTAGCTTGATGTATATTCTTCCATCCTTTAATTTTCAGTTTGTTCCTATCTTTAAGTCTAAGGTGAGTTTCTTGTAGGCAACATATAGATGGGTCATGTCTTTTGATCCAAGATGTCACTCAATGTCTCCTTACTGGAGCATTCAGTCCATTCACATTCAATGTAATTATTGATAGGTATGTGTTCAGTGCTGTCATTGTGAGATGTTTATTTTTGTCTTGGTGTTTTCTACCTTGTTCTTATTAATCTGTTCTACAACCTTCTTTGTGAGTTGATTTTTCATTTTTTTCAGGGTTGGTTTTGTGGTTGTGGAGACTCTTGTATTACATATGTTTATATGGCGTGTTGCTTTTTTACTGTACTTTCCAGGTGCCCCTATGATCCCACTTAATAAACTATATATGAACCCAATTTTGATTGCTACCAGTCTTGTCAACTTACTCTCTATCTGGAAGGAATATAACAACTGTAGTACATCCCTCTTTTTAATATGATGATGTCATAATTTACACGATATGATCACTGGGTTATTTCTTTCACTATGATAGCTTTGATTGTGTTTGGAGCCTTCCCTAACTGAGTAGCGTTCTGGATAATGTGTCCTTCTGAAATATCAAGTTAGTGGTTTTGTTCTTCCAAGCCAAGAAATTCTTTCAGTATTTATTGTGACTTTGGTTTGGTTTTTACAAAGTCTCTGAATTTCTGTTTTTCTGCAAATGTCTTAATTTCATTTTCATATTTGAAAGATAGTTTTGCAGGATATATAATTCTTGGTTGGAAGTTCTTCTCCTTCAAGGCTTTGAATATGTCATGCCACTGTCTCCGTGCCAGCATCGTTTCTGCTGAGAAATCCAATAGAAACCTGCAGAGTTTCCCTCTGAATGTTAACTTTACTTTGAGTCTAGCTGCCTTTATGAGTTTCTGCTTATGTTTCATTTTGTTGAGCTTGATTATAATACGTCTTGGAATCTTTCTATTGAGATTTATATTGAGTGGTGTTCCATATATTTCTTGGATATCTAGATTCTTTTCTTTCATAATTTCTGGGGCACTTTCTGTCAGCAGTTCAGCAACAACACTCTCTGTGTTCTCGGGTGTCTCTCCCTGTTCAGGAACTCCAGTTAACCATAGATTGTTCTCCTTAACAGAGTCCCACATGCTTCTTAATGCTTTCTCATTTTTCTTGTTTCTTTCTTCTGATTTCTCCTCATAGATGCAGCAGTCAGTGTCTCTGTCTTCGAAATCAGAAAGTCTGTTTTCTGTCAGCTCCATTCTGTTTTCTTGGCTTTGAATTGAAATTTCTATGTCTTTGATTTTGTCCTTGGTCTGTTGGATTTCCAAGTACTGATGTTCTGTCAGATTGAACAGCTTCCTTAATGTTTCGTTTTGCTCTGCTACATTTTGTATAATGTCTAGGAGGACTCTCTATATAATCCTTTTGTATTCACCTTCTGATAATTTCAGAAAAGCTTCTTCATCTGGGAAGTTCTGAGGTGGTTTCTTTTGGGGGGCTTCTGATGCCATGGGTGACTTCCAGGTTACCGTCGTCTCCAGTGTTTGTGGCTTTTGGGGCTTCATGTGGGTGAATTGAGGCTGGAGAGATGCTATGAAGATGGACCACAGTTGTTTTTCTAGACCTTCTTAAAATGAGAAGTAAAAAGTATTTGACTATTTCCAAAGTCAGTCAGATTTTCAGGTGTATATGTTCTTCTTCCCAGCTGACAAAGTAAGCACTTCTATATTGAACCCCAGATGTTATAAACTACTTCGAATTACAGAAAGGCTACTGGCCTGTTGGCCTCTGCTGTCAGGCCCTGGCTGTGGGTGATACTGTGTAGAATTCTGCTTTTCTGATGAAAATGCTGCCCTTTTGGGGTAGGCATTGCCTCCCAGCCCAGGAATTAGGTCCAGCTGAGGCTTCTGTATGGATGATTCTGCCTCCCAGCAAAACAATATGGCGTCCCCCCCAAGCTTGCCAGCTAGCCGGGATGAAACTCCTGGTGGAAAGAGAGGCCAAGAGTGCCGAAATGTCCAGAGTCCACAGCCTCCACCATTGGTCCCCAGCCCCAGGCAACACTGTGCAAAACACCGCCTCCCTGCTGGAAAAGCATTACCCTCTCCCTGGCAGGCACCACCTCCCAGCCTAGGAATCAAGTCCAGCCAGCGTCTCTGCCCGAGCTTCTCCATTTCCTAGTGAATCAAGATTGCATCTGGCACAAGCACATCTGTATGGTTACCACATGGCAAAGGCAGAAACATAGGCCAGAGGAGCCGAGGTGTATAGATTCCAAAGCCAGGCTCTCAGGACTTGGCAATAATGCTTGCAGGTCCCACCAGCAGTGTGTCCAAGACCAGCAGCTAGTCAGGTCCCAGCTGTGCCACCAACCAAGACAGAGGAAAAAAAAATCGAAATGGTGAGTTACCTTTGGTCTGTGGAAGCCTCTGTTCATGGAAAGTGGAGTCAGTGAAAGAGAGGAGGTTTTCCATTCAATGATATGAAGTCCAAATTAACAACCCTATGCCACATCTCAGGGCTCCCTAGGTGTCCATAAGGCTCCATTTAATTATCATTTCAGGTCTTGGTTTCCAGAGGGATTTAGGAAGATATGCATTTAGACTGCCATCTTGACTCCGCCCCAAAGCTTATTTTCTATTAAGTTGTCTAGACAAGCCAAGTGCCATCGAGTCAGATCCGACTCATGGTCTAACTCTCTAAATTTATTGTTAATCTACTAACCTTCTGATTCTTGTTGCTCAAGAATTTCTTGCAGCCTGTTTAATCTTTTATTGTGCTGTGCTGCACTTTGCCTGATCTTCTTCCTGATCTTTTGAAGATTTCTTAATATTAATCTTTAGTGTTCTATTTCCTACAATTCCAGGACATTCTCTTTGTCTGGAAAGGTTTTTAATGCTTTGTTTTATGAGTTTTTCAAATCATTGTTGTCAGCCTCTTTAAATGGTTTATTACTGTTTTCTCTCTACCATGACAAAGTTGTTGTAATTCATTTATGTTTGCTTACTATGTTCTAACTTTTTTTTATTTTAAAATGCCCAAATAAGCTGGTCATATGAGCTAGTTTGATTATTGTTGCTTAGAGATTATATGTCACATCACATGTGGTTACAGATGTTACTAGAAATGAGGGCCCAGGCATCCATTTACTTTTCTTGTGTGTATTTTGCTCAGGTGCCCAGGTAGTCAGTTGCCAAATGTGTGATGCTACTTCTTCCCTACAATCTTAACTCAGTAAAGCTGACTAGTGTAGGCACAAGTTGCTGTTTGCCTGTACCGAGAAAAGTAGGGAGCCGACAGCCATCTGCGCCTAGTCAAAGGACCTACTTCTTCCCTAAATTCTCATCCTCTGGGAGTTGGCAATTTGTTTGTTTGTCTTCCTGTTTCTAAAGTGTTCCTTCCCTAAGTCTGCGATAATAGCTAAGGGCACATATAAGGTGTCCTACTTTCAATCCAGGTAGGATGTCACAATTTGGTGCCTGGTACAGTGTGTAAATGGGTAGGGGAAGCACTGGGAAAAAGGAAACAGGTTTCACCTGAAGGAAAATTTTAGATCCACAGGCAGCTGCAAACACTTAGCTTTTGATGACCAAATGACATTCTCCTGTGACTCCAGAGGTGTGAGTATCTGAAGTTCAGCTTCGCCACTGAGGAAGATGTTCTCTGAATGCCATCACTTTTTTCACCAAACTCAGAGTTGCAGGTCCTCCAGTGGGGTACAGATTCCCACCTAGTCAGGTCTAGCCAAACCTAGTTAGTTCTGGATCCACTCTCCGTTCCCTTTTGCTCAGTCTGATTTATTAGCTTCCCCTATTTTATGTTCAGCTTTGTCTTTCTTTCATTATAATCCCTTTAGATAGCCATCAATTACTTGATGTACACCAATTCATCTCCAAAGTCACAGAATATAATTGTAGAATACATTTGATAGTTTTGTGACACATGTACTATTCTTTGTAAATTGATCTAGAAATATTGAAGTTTAGTTCATTGTGAATATTAAATTTTACTTATAATTCTTAGATGTAAATTTCTTGAGGATAAACCCAGACCCATTGCCACTGAGAGAACAAGGATGCCTTTTTACACCTGCTATAGTATCTTCTACAGGGGATTAAACATAGTATCTCTTCAAAACTTTGTCATTATTAATAGTGGCCTAGTTGCCCAGTGTTGACAACTTTGTATGTTAGCAAATGCTTGGTCACAAATCTTGTGTGTTATTGCAAGATGATTTCAGCCCCTAACTAGAAATGTCCCGAATATCTAAGAAGATAAGCCATACTTCTACTGATGAGCCATCATTTATATGGAACTTCTTGGAACTTTTGAGCATTTTCATAGACACCCAGCTATTGCATACAAGTTGTTGGAGGTGACTGAAAACTGAGAAGAGAAGGCATACCAAAGGTTCTGCTACTGAGATTCACTGCTTTATGGTCCACCATCAATCACTTAGTTCCTACCTAAGTATGCCGTACCTTCTCATTTGTGTCTCGTGATTATGGTGGGGTAGAACAGCAAAGAATTTGGTACTATCAGCCACAGGAAACAAAAGTGGAACATAAATATTGTTTTGTCTGCAGAGTAAGTATTTTTATTCCATGGGCATAGTGTTTTTTGTATTTAAAATGACAGATCCTGTCACAAAGGGTCTTAATATTATATTGAAAAGATATCTGTATTACAGCAGAGGTTAAAAAACTCATTTATTTATAAGAATCTCAGGTCCTGGAGAGGTCTTCTGTCTCTTTCTCCCTACAGACAGTTAATATCATTGAAAATAAAAAGCTGTTACATGACAAGACTCAGTGGTATTAAAAACAAATACAGGATGGATGGTGCCAGAAATGTGCTCTGATGCTGTAAACTGTTGGCTCCAATTATAAAAGAGTAGATGTTGTTTTTCCTTTCTCTCTTCCTTCCTTTCTCTCTTCCTTCCTTCCTTTCTTTCTTTTTCTTTCTCTCTCTCTTTCTCTCTTTCTTTCTTCCTTCCTTCCTTTTTTTAAATGTTTTGTTTATTTCTGCTTTTATTTATCTTCAAGCTGCTTTTTGCATTTTTGCCATACAGAACATTGTTCATTGAAAGTTACACAGATAAATTAAACAAAGAGATGTAGGCTTTATTTCATGAAGTTTTCATGGGAAAAAAAAATAAACTACCTAAGAACTTGATAAATGGTAATTGATCATGGAAGTAGCTGAACACATAACATATCTCACCTAGGTTGCTGTCTTAGTTATCTGGTACTGCTCTAACAGAAAGATCAAAAAGTAGTTGGCTTTAACAAAGAAATGATTACTGTTACACAGTCCAGTAGGCTACAAGTGTGAATTTGGATGTCAGCTTCAGGGGAAAGGCTTTCCTTCCTTGTTGGCAATAGAAGAACTTTCTTGTGTTGCATCAGTCTTTGTTCAGTGAGCATCTTTGTGCTAGAACCTCGGGTCTGAAGGACATTCTCTACTCCCAGTGCTGCTTTCTCAATGGTATGATGTTCCCAAGTCTCTACTTGTTTCCCTTTCCTTTTGTCTCTTGTAGAATGAAAAGATGAAAGGCAGTACAAACCACACTCCAGGGAAACTCCCTTCACACTGGAGCTGGGAGGTGACCTTAGGAAGGATCTAATCCTTTCTGGCATAATCCACTCTGTTAGCTACAGACAGAGATTAGGATTTACAGCATAATAAAAAAAATCACGCAATAGAGGGCAATCACAGAACACAGGGAATCATAGCCCAGTGAAATTACTGCACGTATTTTTGGGGAGACTCAATTCAATCCACGACAGCTACAGAAAAGCTGAGAGGTGATGATGAGTCAAGTGTTAACTAAAATGAAAGGGGAGATTCATGACCGCTGCAGTCGGGCCTGTCATTGTTACTACCTCCAAAGCTTTGGAATTGGGGTGACAAATGAGGAGGACTCTCAAGACTAGCATTCTGCACCTATAAAGCATGACATGTGACATGGAAACATGTTCCCTTCTTGTCAGATACACCGGGGGTTTCTCTGCAGGATATCCTGAATCTGACGTCTGAACCAGCAGCTCACCAGATGAGCCAATGGCAATTGGTCCTGCTGAATTAAAGACCATGGAGAAAACGAGCCTCCGGAGTCAATGTGACTAGAATCAATTTCCACAGACCAATGTGTTTTTTGGGACAGTATGGAACTGTGTTAGCAAATCTGCCTAGAATAAAGACAACACAACAAATTCACTGAAGAATTAGTTTCAGCCTTCACCTGATCACACAAACTGGAAAGAGAAAGCAATATGCTTGAGTTCTTAACATTGGTACCAAATTTTATTTAGCTTTTCTTCTCTAAAACTAGGTTGATTATAGGCGAGGAGGAAACCTTAATGGGTGATGATAATTTTATTTTTAATTTTGTCGTCTCAGCTCTAGGCATTCATGAGCTAGGCACCGATTTCTATTATGTTGTTCTGTTTGTTTTCATTGGAATAAAAAGCAAAGATCAAGGGCTTTGTCAGGCAAGACAATTTTCCATTTTGGATTCATTTATTCAGCAATGATTTACTTGGCATTATAGAGACGGCATTGCACAGTGCTATAGGAATTCCAGTCTCTCCCTAAAACAAAAACAAAAACAAAAATGCATTCAGTCAAGGAAGGAAGATAAGGCATATGTAGAATGATCACAAAGTAATGTATCACAGAGGTTTGGAAAAGGCAGAAATATATGTATTATTGTTGTTATTATTTTCTGTGGAGTTGATTCCAACTAATGGTAACCCCATGTATCCAGAGAAGAATTATTTAATAGAGTTTTCAAACAGGTCACCAGGCCTGTGTGTCTTCCAAGTTGCTTACAGGTGGGTTTGAATCACCAATCTGTCAGCTAATATATACGTACCAGTTACTGTTAAGTCAATTTAAACTCACAGCTACCATATATGTGTTAAAGTAGAACTAATGTTTTAAAGGTTGATTTTCCAGAAGCAAATTGTCAGGCCTTTCTTCCAAGTGCTTCCAGATCAATTTCATCCAAAAAGATTTGGTCAGCAATTGAACACATTAACTATTTGCGCCAACTAGAGATATGCAGAGTTATACAAGGAAGACTTTGGCAGAAAACAAGCCTCCAGAATTCACAAAATACCAGTTTAGATGTTTCAACAAATTGATGCAACTCTGAAAGCATTCATGTGTCTGTGCCAAGAAGTTTGGAAGACAGCTACCTGGCCAACCAACTGGAAGAGAACCATATTGGCACATGTTCCAAAGAAAGCTGATCCAGTGTAACTTGAAAATTATAAAACAATATTAATATCACATACACATAAAATTTTGTTGAAGATCATTCAAAAACACTTGTAGTAGTACACTGACAAAAAAAAAAAAAAAAAAATGCCAGAAATTCAAGCTGGATTGAGAAGAGAACAAAAAATGAGGGATATTGTCACTGATGTTATATCAACTGAGAAAACAGAAAAGACCAGAAAATTGTTTATCAGTGTTTGGCCACCATGAGTCAGAGCTGACTCGACAGCACTTGGCTGGCTTGGTTGACAGTGCAAAGACATTCAACTGTGTGGGCCATAATAAATTATTGCTAATATTACAAATAATGTCAGAGTAGAACAGTTAGTTGTGTTCACGAGGAACCTGCACTTATACCAGCAGGCAGTAATTCAAACATAACAAAGGGATACTGTGTGATTTAAAGGCAGTCTCTATGCTAAGCAAATAATCCAAGAAGCTGTACTCTGTGAAGAAGAAGGTATCATCAGGATTGGAGGAACATTCATTAAAAACCTGTAATATGCAGGTGATACCATATTGCTTGCTGAAAAAAAAGTGGACTTGAAGCAATTACGATGAAGATCAAAGACTGAAGCCTTCAGTACAGATTACACCTGAAGATAAAGAAAACAAGAATCATCACAACTAGACTAATAAGCAACATCATGGCAAAAAGAGAAATGATTGATGCTGCTAAATATTTCATTTTATTTGGACCCACAATGCCTATAGAAATATCAGTCAAGAAATCAAAGAATGCATTGCATTGGGCATGCATTGGGTAAATTTATTGCAAAAGATCTCTTTAAAGTGTAAAAGAGCAAAGATGTCACTTTAAGGACTAAGATTCACCTGATTCAAACTATAGTGTTTTCAATCACTTCATATTCTTGTGAAAGTTGGATAAGAAAGAAACAATGCCTTTGAATTTTGATATTGACAAAATATATTGAATATACCATGGACTGCCAAAAGCATGAACAAATCTGCCTTGGAAGAAGTACAGCCGTAATATTCACTAGGAAAAAGAAGACAAGACTTTGCTTCAAGTACCTTAGCCATGTTATCAGAAGGGACCAGTCTCTGCAGAATAGCAGTAGACTTGGTATCGGCTGGCTGGTAAACTGTCGGTGAGAAAGAGAAAGACACTTGTCCTGGATTGAATTTCATCCCCTCAAAAATATGTGTAGAAATTTGTCCAGGCCATGATTCATGGTATTAGGTAATGTTCCTATGTTGTAAATCTGTGGTTGTGTTGTGAGGCAGGACTAAATATGTGAAAGTGTATTGTGCCTTGAGGCAATTTCTTGGGATATAAAAGAAAAGGAAGCAGAGAGTTGTGCACCACATACTACTAAGAAAGCAGTGCCAGGAGGAGAGTCTTTTGGAAAGGACCCAGGGTCTCTGGACCTCAGAAACTCCTAGTCCTGTGGAAGATTGTTTACAGGGACCTTCCTACAGAATCAACAGAGAGAGCCTTTCCCTGGAGTTAATGTCCTGAATTTGGATTTTTGGCCATTGTTTCTGTGAGAAAAAGAAATTCTCTTTGTTAAAACCAACCACTTGTAGTACTTATGTTTTATAGCAGGCCTAGATGACAAGACAGCCCTCAGCGAGATGGACAGGCACCCTGGCTGCAACCACAGACTCAAGCACGGTGAAGATTGTGAGGACGGCAAGGGACCTGGCAGTGGTTCATCCTGCTGCACATAGGGTTGCTATCAGTCAGTACTAAAAGAAGGGAGCCTAACAACAACAACACGGATATATATATACACACATATATATGTATATGTTGACACCAATATTTTTTGCTGTTTATATATCCATGTATATGTATATATAATTTTATGTGTATGTAAATTTATATATGAATATATGTATGCATAAATATGCATGTATATATATAAATTTGTAAAACCAAACCCACTGCCACTGAGCCAGTTGCTACTCATAACAAACTTGTAGGACAGAGTAGAATGGCCTGTAGCATTTCCAAGGAGCTGCAGGTAGATTTGAACTCCTGACCTTTTTTGGTTAGCAACCTAAACTCTTAACCAGTGTACTACCAGGGCTTAGTATATATTTATATACACATTCTATATGTGCATATATTCATATACCTTTTTAAAAACTTAAACTAGAATTCTACTTGTTTTTAATCTCAATTGTCTGAAAAACTGCTGTATATGTATCTACCTAACTCAATAAAGTCATAGAACAGGGTATAAATACATATTATTATAAGGACAAGTGTTTTCCCCCACATATGATTCTAAAGATAGCTATGATTTAAGAAAAAATTTGTT
This sequence comes from Heterohyrax brucei, assembly GCA_028571685.1. NCBI lineage: Eukaryota > Metazoa > Chordata > Mammalia > Hyracoidea > Procaviidae > Heterohyrax > Heterohyrax brucei. The sequence goes on from CM053152.1 coordinate 49,658,526, forward strand.
CATCTAGAAAATTAAGGGCCAGAGTGATTATTAATCCCATCATTCCAAAATTTATTCTGCACACTCTGCACACTATTCTGATAATATCTCCCCAAAACAAGGTGTTAAAAAATTGTCATAGAAAAGGTTTAAAATGTTTATTTTCAGATCTCTAGGGTAATGGCTCAGACAAGGTTAGGCCTTATAACATGTACAGTTAAGTATGACCACATCATAGAAGAAGGAGATAGAATTGCAGGAGGACTTTTGCTTTAGCCTGTGATGAAATTATTTCTAAATATTTTCCTTCACTGACCCTTTTTGGCCATGAGGATAGATTTCTTGAGATCATATGTTTATGTTTGCATCCTCTCAAGTTCTAATTACTCAGAAGAACCAGTTACAAGCAGCCATGTGGCATCACATAGCATGGGAAGTTGTAGAAAAGAATCTGTTTCCTTTTCTCAACTAGTTATGATGCAGTAGGTGCCCTTGGTTTCCCGATGTTCAGAGTGCTCAGCTGCTGACCGAAAGATCCACAATTTGAACCTACTAGATGCTTTATGGAAAAAAGATGTGGCAGTCTGCTTCTGTAAAAACTTACAACTTTTGAAATCTTATGGGATAGTTCTACTCTGTCTTATAGGTCACTATGAGTTAGAATCAACTGGACGGCAGTGGGTGGGTTGTCGTTTATAAATGCCATTGAATCAGTTTGGGTGTATGGCAACCCTATAGACAACAGGACAAAACACTGCTGAATTCCATGCCATTGTTGCACTCTGAGCCTGTTGTTGCAACCACTGTGTCAGTCCGTCTTGTTGCAAGTCTTCCTGCTTTTTGCTGACCCTCTACTTTACCAAGCATGATGCCCTTCTCCAGGTACTGGTCCTCCCAATAACATGCCCAAACAAAGCAACATAGAGTCTCACCATCCTCATTTCTAAGGTGCATTCTGGGTGCACTTTTTCTAATACAGATTTGTTCCTTCTTCTGCAGTTCATGGTATATTCAATATTGTACTCCAACACAATAATTCAAAGGCATCATTTTTTTTTTTTGGTTTCAGTTTGAAAGCAGTTACAGTTTTATTAACTGATCAAATTAAAAAAAATATTGATAACTTTTTTATTCCCTCTAATAAGTATGTTGATCTGGTCTTCCCTGTTTCCAGCATCTCCAACATCTGTGAAATGGGTAACATTCTTATGCAGTTCACATAGTGAAGAATATAGTTTTAAAGGCAATAGGATGTTATCTGCTTCTTTGAAGTGTTCTCCGTCAGTATTGATCTCATGATCAGATCATCCAGGTAGATGATGTCATATTTTCCAAGAGATTTTTTCAATCAAAATTTTGCTCATCAGGGTAATTTTTTCCTTACTGATTTTGTTATACCATGCTTATAGATCAGTTCATTCACTGACTTCTTGTTTGGGTACCTTACACAATATATGGCTCAAAAAATCCAGTGTGTTAATGGAAGCCTTGCTGAACTTAAAGAAGGAGCCAATGAAGATCTAGCAAAGGCAGAAAATTGCAATACCTTTTACACTTTGGATTCACACCATTGATACCTCTGATTCTGATAACGAATGCCAACTTGGGTTCTGCAGGTATGCAGAAGTCTCCAGCTCTTCTTACTGTCTCACCCATTTGAGTCTCAGTTATCTGCATCTGTCCATATTCCTTATAACAGTATATAACATTTTCATAAATAAGCTTCCTCTTTGCCTTTCAAAATATCTTTTGGGTGTCTTTCATTTTTAGGCAATTGGTCTTCAGTTCTGCAAAATTCCTTCTCATTTTTTGAGAGTTTCTGGCACAGCAGGCACCTTCTTTTTCTTCTCTTCAATACCCTTCATGGTTCCAGCCTGAAAAAGAGCTGGATCATGTTTAATGATATAGTATTAACAAAATCATATATTCTTCATACATCATTGAAAACTACTGATGTTATTTTGCATTTTTAGTGTGGCGAAACATTGACATTTGACTTTGAAGATGTGGCTGGGATAAAGTGTTCTTACTGGAGGGTTTCCTAGGTCAGTACTCTAGTTACCCACTCAGCTCACAAGGATGTCTTCCTGACCAACCTTCCACAATGCCTATGATATGAGTCATATATTTTTGTGCTTTGTAAAATTCTGCCTCTCTCAGTTTGCAGTGTTTTTTATATAGAAATCTTTTCTGCTCAACCTACAGAGCAGGATCTGAAATTTCTTCATTTATATATCCAAGGCATTTCTTGTGGGAAATAGCCCAGAACAGATGATTGGGATGTTCTTAGAAGGCGGATATAATCAGCTGTAGAAAGAAGGTTGTTTAAAGACAATATGTGCCTGGCACAAGGATAGCAGGATGCATCAACTTTTCAATTTTTACTGACAGCAGTTTGGGAGTTCTTATTATGTAAACATCCATCTGTCTGTCGGTTCCTTGCACTGTGGTACCTTGCATGTTGTGATGATATTGAACACTTCCAATACTATGCATGGTATTTCAAATACCATCAGGGTTATCTATGGTGGGCAAGTTTCAGCAAAACTTTCAGACACATTAGGACAGAAGATGGGTTACCTACTTCTTAAAACTAACCAATGAAACCTCAGTGGAACATAAAATATGGTCTAAAACTTCAAGTAGCTTGCTTTAGACACACCATCAGGAGGAACTGATTCCTGGAAAAAGGGCATCATTTTTGATAAAGTGGAGAGTGAGCAAAAGTGAGGGCAACTATCAGTGAAATGGTTTGACACAAATAGTTGCAAGGATGAATTGGAGAATTCCTGAAGATGGAACAGTCATGGGCAACATTTCCTTCTCTTATACATAAGGCTAAACATCAGAGTTGACTGGACCAAAACATCAAACTCATTATGTAGATGCCATTGTGTTTAGTATTGTGTCAAGGGTAGGCACAAAGATGAAGAAAACCTTGTTCTTACTGTTCAGGTTTTTCTGCTCAGATGAGAAGTAGCCACACATGAAAACAAGAAAATTATTACAAAACACCCTCAATTTCATAGCAAACTGTAATTAGCACCCAAAGATATACAATGTCTTTGCTGTACCTAGAGGCAGATTAAAAAAAAAAGGAAGTAATTTTGAGACAGTTAAAAACTATTAGAGATTCCCATTTCATACAAAGTCAAAACCAACATATCTGAAAAAAAAAAAAGGAAGGCAGATAATAATAGGGGTGATTAGTCAAAATGTTACCAGAAATCGGAATGTTTTAAAACATCATGCAATCTCATTTATTTTGGTCCCCCTGTCTTGTAACCCATGAACATCATTCAAAATCGACTGGGCCTTGGAAATGCTCTGTGTGTTTAAATTAACTGCTTTGCCAGATTTGTTTCCCAACAAATGTGTGTCTAGTCATTTCGGTTTTCAAGAATCTATATCTTTTAGACCTATCTGTATGGGATCAAATTGAAAACAGCAACTCAATAGATTAGACAGGAATCCCAGGAGGCTGTAAACCTATGTTAATAAGGGAGAACATACTCTGAAAAGGAGGGTGAAAAATGATGGCACAACTCAAAGAATGTCATTAAGTTGTACATGTAGAAAGTGTTGCCTGTATTCCTAAGCACAACAAAGAATAAAAGAAAAATTGAAGCTGAAACTAAAAGGAAAAATAAACACATCCAATCCACAATGGTTAAATAAACAAATAAATAAAGTAAAAAGAAAGAGAAGTCACTGCCATCGAGTCGATGGCAACCTTAGAAAGGGTGTATGTGTCTAAACTGGAGTTCTGGATAGTGCAATTGGATAATGCTCTTGGTTGTTTGCCAGAATGTTGAAAGTTTGAGTCTACATAGTTCCGCAGAAGAAAGGCCTGCTTCTTCTAAAAAAAATTAGGCATAAAAAACCTGTAAGGTGCAGTTCTACTCTGATATGTGGGTCGTAATGAGCTGACCTAAAGGCAATTATGTTTTCATTTCTTTTTCATATCTAAGCTACTCCAGGGATACTAGATTGTGTCAAAATAATTTCACTGTTTTCCAGGAAGCACTCCTCCCCAAGTTTAGATATTCTTTCTGACCAAATCTATATGTATAAATATCACTAACATTTGAAATACGCAAATGGTCAGCAGTCATTCAATCAAGTTAGTAGTCAGAGATCCATCTGACTCAGAGTTCAGATACTTGGATAAGAGAGCTGGCAGTTTCATTCTCTCTCTCTCTTTTTTAAGTTCCTTGAGAGAGCAAATGAGATAAATTGCTCCCTGACCCATTGCTTGGGGATAAACATTAAATGGTTTATCTGGGCAACCCAATCACCTCCAGCTAGAGAGGAGAACTGGCCTAAATAATGAAGGTGTGTGTCATTCATCTCTTTGTCTGGCTCCTGGTAACCTTGACAGGAATGAGTGGAGACATGCTGATTTGTATACACTCAATAATTCAAGGTGTTTGCTTATCTTGCCTTGTCAGATGCTGCTCATCCCAAGTCTATGTTACCATCTAATTAGCCTTTTTTTTCCACTTTGCTTTTCCACATAAACCTTTTTTTTCTTGTTTCATGAATTTAATTTGCAACCAGTCTTGCTTTATCAAATGTCTCACTTATTTTATTTGTTAACATGTTTATTGGTTTTTTATTCATCTCATTGATATGCCCCCCACTTTTGATTTACTCTCCATGTAATAATCAGTTTGATTTTGCTTTCTAAAATATAAATGAAGCATTAATACTAAAACATTGTTCCTCAACTATGGTTACCGAAATCAAATGATGTACAGTTATGTATTTTTGCCTCAGAATTTTTTCTCTGGCATATTTTCATCAGCTCTTCTGGCTTTTAGTGCTCTTTATAGTGTCCTGCCATCACCTGTCACTTTGTTGTACTGTAGTGACTTTCCTTTTGTTGTGATGCTGGAAGCTATGCCAGCTGTATTTCAAATACCAGCAGGGGTACTCATGGGGGATTGGCTTCTGCAGAGTTTCTAGACTGAGGCAAATTAATAAAAAGGCTTTGTGGTCTCCTTCCAAGATATTAGCCAATAAAAACCTTATGGATCACAACAAAACATTATCCAACTCCTCTGCTTTGGTCATGTCATCAAGAGAGTCAGCCACTAGAAGAAGAAGACACATGTTTGGTGAAGTAGAAGGCTAGCAAGGACAAGGGAAACCTTCTGTCGGATGGAATAGCACAGCAAAACACTATGGCCTCGAACATGCTGGTGATTATGAGGATGATGCCGAACTTGGTAATCAGTGTTTCATTCTGCCATAGCATAACGTGGCCGTGGCTCATGGATAGTTGTCATCAAAGACAACTGTCTGTCTACCTATCTCTGTAGAACCTGCATTTTTCCCACTGTTTAGGGTCTGATGCAAGTTTATTTAAGTGTAAATATTACAGCTACTGATTAATATTACTTGTTTTCTTCTTTCTGAGCTTTGCAGGGACCCACATCTCCCTAAATCCTTGGGTTGCTGTGGTCCCACAATTCACTTTGACCAGAGAAATATGAGTAGAGGTCACAGAAGCATTTAAGTGCATTCATGATAACCAAAACCAAACCCACTGCCACTGAGTTGATTCTGACTCATAGCAATGCTATAGGTCAGTGTACAATTGTCCCATAGGGTTTCCAAGAAGCACCTGGCAGATTTGAACTGCCAAACTTTTGGTTAGCAGACATAGCACTTAACTACTATACCACCAGCATGCATGATAGTCTCCAGCATAGTTATCTTCCCAGCCTCAGTGATCACAGAGGCAAAGGAAAACTGCTCATATGGAGTATAATGGCCCCAGAGACACTGGAGTTTAGAGAAAAGATTGAGCACGTGAAAAACCAATCTTGATTCAATTTTGGAAATTGTTTGTTACTGCAACAAAACCTTATTAATACTCTGCACTTGGAAACATTCTGCAGAACCATTTATTGAGTAGCGTTCTATAAGTTATAAGCATTGTGGGCTCAATGTCATAAAGTACCACAGGGAAGTATAAAAGAAACTTTACTCTAAATGAGACTGTAACTTTGCTAGAGAGAAAAAGCGGACAGGCCTTCCCCAAATTGGACAGCTAGCCAGGCAAATAAATGTATCACTAAAGGCTTAACTGTGGGGCATAGTTTCTAACGACTATAGGGGCATGAAAAGGTTGAAAATTCCAGGAGGTGCCAGCAAACAGAAGGAACAAAGGGATTTCAGGTACTAACCAAAAGAAAAATTCATTGTCATTGAATCAATTCTGATTCAGAGAGAACCTATAGGACAGAGTAAAATTGCCCTGTAAGATGTACAAAGGGTGGCTAGTGGAACCAAATTGTCAAAACAGTAAGATAATATGCAAGATATGTGAGAAAGCAGAAAGGTAGTCAGTAAAGCTAAGTGGAAGGGGTTCCAAGTGATCAGATACTGTCTTCTAATTTGATTTTTATTGTTCTTCTTTTCTTTCACGTATCTATTTCCTCTAATAACCAAAAAATCTAAACCCACTGCTCTCGAGTTGATTCTGATTCATAGCAACCCTGTAGACAGAGTAGAACTGCCCCAGCACTTAACCAGCATACCACCAGGTTTTCCATTTTGATATTTCCCCTAATAAGTTGTGATTAATTCTAGCTTAAAAAAAAATAAGTCTTCTTCATCTTATCTTCAGCAGCAGTAATATATACATTTCAAAATGATTCTGTTTCTGCAGAGTAAGACTAGTTTAACCTCAGTACGGAAAAATTTAGGTTTCTAGTACATACTAAGAGGATGGGATCAAACACAAGCCTGTGGACAAGATTTATGCCTCCTAGAAGCTGGCAAAGCAGGAGAACAAGCAAGCGACATGTTAAAGATAGAAATGAATGCTATCAAGTATCAGTTGTTTTTTCTCAATACTCAACATTAATAGTAAATCCACTACCAGGCTCTGCAGAGTGGCTGTTCATGCTAACTCACTAACAGTGCTGCGGTGTACGCTGTCTCCACCACTAGCCAGGCTGCTAAGAACTATGACTTTTCCAGCCCTCTGTGCTGCTAAGGATCAAAAACAGCTCTTCCTCTGATTGCACACTTTAAATTTGAAATCCTCATACCGTTTTCTCTAGAATGTTTTTGACAACATTTAGCAGTATTTAAAGTGAAAAACAAAGACCTACTTAAAAATCTTCCATAGTATAACTTTGGGCTCTTAAATGACTTTGAGAATTTATTTCCCCCTCTTTAGTCTTCAAAACTTGTTAAGTGTTTGATTATTAGCTGTTGAAAGGTCAGGGCTTGGAACCCACTAGTGGCTCTGTGGAGAAAAATGTGGTAATTTGGTTCCGTAAAGATTTACAATGCTGGAACCTCTGTGGGGCAGTTTTCCTCTGTCCTTTGAGTCTCTGTGAGTTAGAATCTTCTCAATAGGTGATAGTTTGGTTGTTGTTGGTGGTTTTCCTTTCTAGTCTTTAAAGCATTAGAGAATGGCTCTAGAAATGTGCCTGCTTTCACACGTTTTCTAGCATAACTGAAGTTGTAGTAGTGTATACAATGATTTGGGATAAATAATCATATTAAAAATCAATAGATAACAGAAAAATTTCTTTACATAGACAAATCTCAGAACCGTGCTCTCAGGGAACATTGAAGATAGTTGAACTGGTGCCCCATCTCATTCCTTCGCCCTGTTCTTTATTATTTTAAGAATGATAGCCAGATTCTATTTTGGATGTATGGCTTTGGCCCCTTCTCATCCTTTCCGCTCATGTCTTATACATTTCACATCTATTTTAGAACATTAATATGTGAGGAGGAAATTCACTTTCTTTTTCAGAAGCAGTGCCATATGGTATTTAAAATAAATGCTCAAAATAGTGGTTGAGGGCTGTGAGTGGGATCTAGATTCCCATTTCTTTCTGGAGCAGACCTCTCCCAAGGGCCACTATGATCAAATCTTGTGATTTAGCTGAGTACAGTTGGCTCCTCACAGTCTCTGTTCTACTTCTCACTTTATTCCCCACGAGTCCCACTATAACTACCACCACTCGCACAAATTCACATTTACTAGAAAGAAAAGAAATTATTCTTGGCCTTGGTTAAAGCTTTTCTCAAAGTACCATTTTTGCCTGTAATACATTCAAGACCTCAAAATTCACAGGAAGCCCTGCCTCTAGTTTGCAAGATGCTTTTGGTCAGCTGGACACAGGCTCATCATTTGATTCAAACCAGTGACCCAAGTCTCAAGTGCTTCATCTATTAGGCCTGCATAATCATCCAGCTTAGCTATGCATTGTCCATTTTAATTAAGGGTGTGCTGCACCCATTAGAGAAAGTTTATGAGCCAGACACCAAACTTATTTGTGCACATACCAATCCCACAAATAGAGCTTTAGCACCTCCGAAAGAGTAAGAATAATAATAAGAATAACAATAATAATAATGAGAGCTGTATTTTCTTTCCATATCAACCTCCTGCTAAGTGCCCTTTCTCTGTTGGAATGTTTTGCTAATTCAATGCCATTAAAACAGATTCTCTTAAAGACTCTGTTCTGTCAAACACAAAAAAGAGAGATATATAGAGTGTGGGATTTAATTATCACTGCTCTATATCTCCAAATGTGAGTTTTTCTGAGTAATAATTGCCCAAGTTTGTCTTCAAAAGGCATTTTAATAGTGCTAATACTAGTAAATATTGCTCATTTTGATACTGATGTGCCGTTTTAATGGTTCCCACGGTTTCTAAAAGTCATTTCTTATCGTTTTACTGTAGAAGGAATCTTACTTTAATTATGTCATAATTGTTTGGAAGCCATAGAATCTTAATTAATGCCAATGGCTTCAAGGCACAAACCAAATATAGAGTTTATATTCATGTTCGTTTCTTTCTTCATCTCTTCCTGCCTGAGAAGAGGCCCCCCGTGAGCTTTATCAAGCTTCAGAAATTCATAGATTTTTAAAACAATTCTGGTGAGGTCATTCTTTTTTTTTTCCCCCTCAGCTTCACCTCAGATTTTAAAGATTAATATGAAATCAACATTCTGTCTTCACAGGCAACTCTTTATCTTGAGGATACAGTTATTCAGTCTCCATGGTAAGAACCAAAACTTCTGTTTCTCGTTATGGTGAATAGGAGTTATCGCAAATGGGATGAACTCCAAATATCATCTCTTGGAATTCCATGAATCCTCCTGGTAAACCAAAAGCCTCCAGCTAACACACAGCCAGCTGTTCTACTGACATTTTTTCTATAAACACTTTTGTTCACTCATATCAATGGTCCATGTCCAGTCTCCAAACTTCTCCTGCCACTTTGCATCAAAGCACAGACAGCTGCACTCTACTCAGCACACCCTGACTTCATTTCTACCTATCAGTATTGTATCTGTTACAATCACTTTAGACAGAAGACAAGGTTTTAAATTACTTTAGACATGGGTTTTACATAAGGCATTGTTTGAAGTAGACATTCCTTAAATCTTGAGAATTAGTTTAGCAATTACCTACACCCATTTCCTTTTGCAGGCCTGGTGGTGCAGTGTATAAACAGTTGCTAACCCAAAGGTTGGCAGTTCTAACCTACCAGCCACTCCTTAAAAACCCTGTGGGGTGGTTCACCCCTGTCTTACAGGGTCACTATGAGTTGGAATCCACTCAACAGTAATGTGTTGCTTTTCTTTTTTCTTTTTCGTTTCCTTTTTGCTTGTCCCCATGTACATAACAAAAGAACAAAATACTCACTTGGTACCAAAAGACAACCATAAAAATTTATTCTCCTGATAGCACAGATCTGGAAATGACTTTAAATGACTTTAAAAAAAAAGAGAAAGAAAGAAAAAAAAAGATTCATCGCTATGAATTCTGATACATAGCAACCCCAGGAGACAGAGTAGAACTGCCTTATAGAGTTCCAAGGAGCATCTTGTGGATTTGAACTTCCAACCCCTAGGTTAGCAGCTGTAGCTCTTGACTACTATACCACCAGGGTTTTATATATTACTACGTTTAATAGGAAGAAAAAACTTGTGCCCAGAAAATGTTTCCAACAGCCCACTAACAAGTGAGTTGCAGAGCCTTAGCTAGATTACAGGTTTTCCGACTCAAAGTGTTAAAACTATCCCTCTGTAATTTATATGTTTTGCATCAATCTGCTTCATCTCTCTGTGTCTGATTGTCGTAGTCAATCCCCGTTATGCATGTTAACTGGTTAACTAGCATTTAACTGCTACCAGTGTCTCCTAAACAACAAATAGCTGTATGGACACCACTGCTCATCTATCACCTCATTTTCTCTTTAGTTTCAATCTCTTACACCAACTGAGATTCAAATAACTACAAAGCATCTGGATGTATTTGCAAAAGTCTCTAAACTTTGACTGAAATGCGTAGAGAATTTGTGCATGAACCTCTGGGGTGTAGGAAGGAGATTAGTACGAGAGAAGGGGAGAAAGGGAAACAGAGAGGATAACTTAACCGCTGTTCGTGATTCAGCCTCGTGACCTCGTTCCTGAGTTAGCCAATACAATATTTCTCATGGCATGAACCAGTAGTCCCATTAAGGTCAAGATGAGAAGGGCTGATGAAGCCAAGCTGAAGAACTATATGATTTAGTGGCTTTAGATGTGACAAGATCGCACTGCAGGACCAGGTGTGGAATTATTGTGGTTGGCCTCAGTAGACATGCTGCGGGTAATGTCCCTTTAATTGGTCCTCAAACCCAGAACATCCAGGTGACCTAGCATAAGACAGAAAAACAGAATGTGGCTGACATCACACAGTGCAGTAGGAGGCTCAACAACAGAGTACAATACACTTAGAAAAATAACAAATATAACCCAGGAGAGGTTGGAGTTTGGGAAAATGTCAGGTACACCTATTCAGGTCACCTCGTCTATTCATAGGTTTGAGAAATTTAAAGACTTTGTATGAGTATTATACTCTGTAATTAATATTTTAAAAGGTTCTGAGGAGTTACACTAGACACACAGGTCAGAACTGTAGAGACATTTGGGGTTTTCTATTTATTGTCCCTGATTATTTTTATTGCTATTGAGGCATAGATAATCGTGACTTCAGTGTGCCTCCCGAGGATATGTCTGTCTGGCCACTCTCCGTGTGTGTGTGGGAATGGCCAGGGGGCGGTTCTGGACCAAAAGGGAGTTGAGAAGTTCTGAAGGATTCTTTCACCATCATTCCTCAGGTCTCAGCTTTGTATCTGGGATCCTCAAAAAAGCATTTCAGTTAAAATGAATTAATACTGTTACAGATTTGGAAAGTAGTTAAGTACTACACCTGCTAACCAAAAGGCTGGAAGTTCAAGTCCACCAAAAACTCCTTGGAGTCTATATGGGTGCAGTCAGACTGTGTCCTGTAGGGTTACTGTGTGTCAGAACTGACTCCACGGTAGTGACATTGCACTGCATTGCACAGATAGAAAGACTAAGGTCGTAGTTGTTCTACTCAATGACTTTCCTGTCTAACATCACTATTGAAAACCTATGAAATGGAAGGATGGAATTGCAAACAAAGTGATATCCGAATCAACTTTGGGAAGCAGGTATATGTGAATTGTTACAAGCTCATTTCTGGACTGTTATCCTCCCTCATGTTTACCATCCATTATCTGCCTTTGTTCTGGTTCATGCTAGTCTTTTTATAATCCTTTTTTAAAAATACAAAATCAATACAATTTTAATTACAAAAAGCTCATGCTGCCTCTTGAAAAACAGGGCAAACAAAAAAGGACATTTTGAAAAGGGGATGGTGATCTAAGAAGCGTGACCTCAGGCCATCCTATTTCTAAAGGGTGATGTCGTTGATCTGTAGGTCCCATTATAATGATTTACACAACCATATATGGCACCTTTTGTTCTCCAGGCAGCTTTGTGTACTGGTACATGGAGAATTGCATACCAACCAGGGGTTTGACATTTGCAGTGCTTTGCAGCATAAGATAGAGTCACATCTGGGCAAACATTGTCCCTTGTGGTTAGCGGCTCATATCATCTGTGCAGAGTTTGGCTGCCAAAATGATGAGCTCTCATTAGAAATGTCCCATTTACTCCCAGAGCCAAATAAAAGCACAAACTAATCTAAAAGGAACATTCACAGGGTGTGTGTGTGGGTGTGTGGGTGTGTGTGGGTGTGTATGTGTGTGTGTTCAATTTGTGTGCTGGCTTCTTCTAGCTTGTTTTCCTTTTGAATATTGTTTGTATCAATGGCCTAAATCAAAGTGAGAGTAACAATGTAGAAAACCTAATCCTTGATCTTGTGCCTCAGCACCAGAGCTGAGGAATGTTATACTAAATAACAGAGTAACAGGTTTTCACTGATGTTTCAGGTGTGGATGATGTTAAACACTTTGTTCAGTACTTAATGTGGTATCCGGTGTACGAAGTCCTCAGGAGAATTTCTCTTGAAGATGAGGAGTAAGCAGGATTCCTCTGAGTAATCAGGTTTTTTGTTTATTTTGTTATTGGTTTAACTGTATCACACCTACTGTAAATCAGGTACTTGATCAGGAATCCACCTTTGGGTTGGCTGTTAGAAAGATAAGACATGCAGCAACCTCTGGAAAGCATTATAGAAGATTCCACAGCAAGCATGGAAAATCTTCCCCTTGCATTCATCTTATTGTCTACCATCATTTTCTGTTTTTCTAAATTTTCTCACTTTCATGTACTTATCCTGTACAACTGTGAGTAATTCTGTTAGTCACGTTAAATCTTTTTTGGAACAATGCAGATGTAAATATCTTAAACAAAAATAAAAGAGGTCTCTGACCACGAACAGCTCATAAATTGCTTTTGGAGATCATATAAATTTTGGGGGGGGAGATATAAAGAATTCTGTACTAAGTGCCAACATATTTCAGAAATTTAAAGTAACAGTACATAGGATAGGAGATTAATGTCGGTTTAGAACATGAAGTTGGAGTGGAATTTCCTCTAAATACTGGATATTGAGGCAGTTCTGTAACACTGAATGGGACGTGAAGACCCAGACACGTAAGACATAAGTGAGTAAAGGAGTGTACCCCTAACTGTGCAGCCTGGGAAAGTTAGAGGTCTGGAATAGTCAAAATTCCTTGTGGCATTCTCTTTGTCTTTCTCAGATGCTCTTTGGTTTTGTTTCAGAAATAACATCAGTCCTTTTGTTTTGTTTTCTTAGTTCAAAGCAGATTAGAAACAGTAGAGAGTCTGACAACATGAAGCGACAACCTGATCAGAAGAGAAGAAGAAGAAGAGGCAACGCTCTCGAAGTCACCAGTCAAGGGATTTTCCTCTGAGTGCAAATACGTCTCACAGCCCAGCAGTCCTGAAAGCAGTAGCACCATTGTCAGTATCTGATCTGGCAAGAAATGGGGTTATGTGTCATTAAATTGGCTTTAATCAAGCAGACAGGTTATACGGACTATATTGGAAAATGTAGCTAAAACAATCTGAAAGTCAGAAACACAAAGCAAGCAAGTCAATTCTGCTCATAACAACCCTGTAGGACACAATAGAATTGTTCCAAAGAGTTTCCAAGTAGCAGCTGGTAGATTCAAGCTGCCAACCTAGCTCAAGGCAAGTAATCAATACTCCCAATCTGTAACCTCAGCAGTACTTCTGCCACTATGTTCAAGTAGTATAGTGGTGTCATCTTTAATATCTTCACTATTGATATAATGCTTCCAGTTTACGTCCACAGCACCTGCATCCACAAAACCCCATGTCAATTTCAGACAAACAGTTCTTTTAAGTTGCAACTCTCTGATTTTCTAATCCTGTAGTGCTAGTCTCAATTCTCAACTGATGGGACTAGATCAGGGCCAAGAATTAGGTATCCACTCACCTCATTCCTCCAGTGTTGACTCGTTAACAGTGAACCAAAGCTTTTTTAAGACATTTCTGGTCTTTATACCATTATGGGTTCTAGTAGTTCACCTTGAATTATCATCAGCAAAATTTACTTGCTTGTGACAGTAATGATATTGCCTGATAATTTCTCAATTCTGTTGGATTAGCTCTCTTTGGTATGGTTATAAATATAGGAGGTTAGCCAGCTAGTTGTCTTTCAAATTTCTTGGCATATAGATGAGTGAGGGCCTCTAAAGAGATTTCATCAACTCCTGAAGTTTTGTTGTTCATCAATGCCTTTAGTACAGCTTGGATTTTTTGTTTGTTTGTTTGCTTTTTTCAGTACTATAAGTTCTTGATCATATATTTCCTGAAACAGTTGAGTGTTGATCACTTCTTTTTGGTACAGTGGATCTATGTAGTCCTTCCATTTTCTTTTGATGCTTCCTGTGTTGTTCAATATTTTGACCATAAAATTACTCAATATTACATTAAGCTTGAACTTTTTTATAGGTATTTCAGCTTGAAACATGTTGAGTGTGTTCTTCTCTTTTAGTTTTCTAACTACAGCTGTTTGTGCATTTCATTGTAATACTTTGTCTTTTCAAACTGCCCTTTGAAAGCTTCTGCTCAGCTTTTTCTCATTGTCATTCCTTCCTTTTGCTTTAGCTACTGTATGTTCAAGGGTAAGTTTCAGAGTCTCTTCTGAATCCTTTTTGGTCTTTTGTTTCCTTCCTGTCCTTTTCATGACCTTTTGTTTTCTTCGTGTATGATGTCCTCTCACAAATCTTTTGGTTTTCTATCAATAGTGTACAATACATCAGATCTGTTCTTCCGAGTCTCTAAACCCATGTGGGATATACTCAAGGTTATATTTTCATTCTTGTGGACTTGTTTTAACTTTCTTCAGCTTCAGCTTGAACTTGGGTATGAACAACATACGGTGCACAGTCTACCTTTGGCCTTGTTCTGACTGAGGATATTCAGCTTATCTATTGCCTTTTGCATAGATACAGTCAGAATGGTTCCTGTGTATTCTGTCCAGTGAGTTCCACATGTATAGTTGCTGTTTATATTATTGAAAATGGATATTTCCAGTCAGTAAGTGGTAGGTTACAAATATTCTGTCATGTAACTCTGGTATTGTTTCTGCTTCCAAGACCATGTTTTGTGACTATTGATCCTTCTTCTAAAACCAAGAAAGGTGTGCATAACAGTTGCATCTCTCATAATACTTTTTCAATCTGTATGCTGAGCAGATAATCAGAGAAACTAGACTGCAAAGAATAATGGAATATCATATTTGCAAGAAGACTCATTAATGACTGAGATATACAGATGATAAAACTTTAGTTGCTGAAAGTGAACAGGACTTGTAGCACTTACTGGTGAAGATCAGAGACTATAGACTTCAGTATGGGTTACAACTCAACATAAAGAAAACAAAAAGCCTTATATCTGGACCAAGGAGCAATCTCCTCATAAATGGAGAAAAGATTTTAGTTGTCAGGGAATTCTTTTTACTTGAATCTACAATCAGTACCCGTGGAAGCAGCAGTCAAGAAATCAAAGAATGTATTGTATTGGGCAAATCTGCTGCAAAAGACATTTTTAAAGTATTAAAAAGAAAATGTGTCACTTTGACAACTGAGATGTGCCTCACCCAAGCCATGGTTTTTAATCATTTCACATGTGTGTGAAATCTAGATAGTGAATAAGGAAGACAGATGAAGAATTGACACCTCTGAATTATGGTGTTGGTGAAGAATATTGAATATACCATGTACTTCCAGAAGAACAAACAAATCATTCTTGGAGGAAGCGTAGCCAGAATGATCTTTAGAATCAAAGGTAGAAAGGTTTTGTCTCACCTGTTATCAGAAGGGACCAGTCCCTGGAGAAGGTCACTGTAATTAATTGAATTGTGTCACCCCCAAATACGTGTCAACTTAGCTAAGCCTTGATTCCCAGTATTGTGTTGTTGTCCACCACTTTGTGATTTTCCTGTGTAGTATAAATCATAATCTCTGCCTGTGATTAAAAAAGATTAAGGTGGGAAGTAACACCCTTACTAAGTTCATATCCCTGATCTGAGGTAAAGGGGATTTCCCCAGAATGTGGCCTGTACCATTTTTTATCTGATAACAGATAAAAGAAAGGAGAAGCAAGCAGAGACTGAGGAACTCATGTCATCAAGAAAGCAGCGCCGGGAACAAAACACATCCTTTGGACTCAAAGTTTCTGTGTAGAAGAGTTCCTAGTCCAGAGTCGACAGAGAGAGAAAGCTTTGCCCTGGAGCTCACCTCTGAATTTGGAATTCCAGCCCACTACACTGTGAGAAAATATTTTTCTCTTTGTTAAATCCATCCACGTTGATATTTCTGTTAGAACAGCGCTAGATGACTAAGACAGATACTAGGCTTGGAAAAATAGAGGATCAGCAAGCAATGTGAAGACTCTTACAAGCCTCATTGGCGCAGTGACTGCAGAATGGGCTCAAACTTAGCAAGTACTATAAGGATGGCGAAGGACCAGGCAGTCTTCACTCTGTTGTACATAGGGTCTCTGTAGGTTAGGATCTTTTCAGTGGTGTTGAGCTAAGTTGTTTGCTATTTCTACAAATAAACAAAAGCATGAAAAACGACCCTTGAATTCAGCAACTGGTGTTCATCGGCAACCTTAACAAAAGGACTTGTGATTGTCTTGGGAAGACTGCTAGCTCAGAGCAGTGTAAAAGCACACGTATGAAGAACATAAACAGGCGACTATTCACAGCATTCTAAGACATTTTGCTCCAAAGGAGAAGAGAAACGAGATAGTGGCTAAAGTGGAATATAGACTCCTAGGATGCTTGTTTTTGTAGTTGTTTGTTTTAAGGGTATAACATGTCTTTCCAAAAAAAACCTGTTGCAGTCAAGTTGATTCTAACTCATAGCAGCCATACAGAATAAGCAGACCCACCTCATAAGATTAGGTTGCAATCTTTACAGAAGACTGCCGCATTTCTTTTTCCCGTATAGTAGCTGATGGTTCAAACCTCTGACTGTTAGGTCAGCTGTCAAGAGGTGAACAACTGTACCACCAGGGCTCCTAGATAGTGCAGGGAGAAATTGACACAGGAATGACACTCTGAATGGGAGAGACCCAGTGGCAATTAGAGTTACCAAATAGGCAACTGTGGAAACACACTGCCAAGAACTAGCTGTGGTAGAAGTCTACTTCTCAGACTGACACCATGTGCAAAGTTTGCCTCTCATCTCTGCAGTTTCTACCCTGTACTGGAAATGCCAGAGTGGTTACCTAACAGGGGAAAAAAAAAAAAGGATGATAATTGGACTGTGAACATCTTGGAATTCTAGTTGACACAACTTGATCAGGTTAATTTTATTGGTACCAAAGTCTATTTTCAAAGTCTATCTCAGAAGGAAAAAAAAAAAAGTTTGAATAAATAAGGCTAGCTGGAATGAGAAAGCAAAGGAGATTAATGGACTCATTTTCTCCCCTTTTGTAAATACAGTTTGAAATCCTATACAAAACAACCTATACTGAAAATGAACCAGAGCGGTGGAGACTTGCAGTGGTTGATTCACCTCTCACTTAAAGAACAATCCATGCCATTTTCTGTAACGGTCACAGCATTAGCACTTGGGAGAAAGGTGTGGGAAGAGATGGAGGAGAAGGCAACAAGGGAGAGGGTACCAATGAGAGAGGGAGAGCAAAGCGGGGAAAAGAGATACAGAAAGGAAACAATGGAAAGAAATGGAGACAGAACAGAGAAATGACAAGGATAAATAGCCAAGAGAGAATAGAAAATTTGAGTTGTAACTGGTTTTCTCCTTCCTTTCTCCTCACAGACACCCATCAGAGGAGCAATAAGTTGCTAGATTAACATGCAACAGAATCCCAGCCTCCAGGAGTAGCACAATGCTTGGGTCTCCTGTCTCAGTCTCTTGCTATAATTGCTCCACAAAACAAAGACAAATGAATAATGTTGGTATTTTTTAATGGACGTTGCCTTTGCATTTGGCTCCTAGACAATGGCCTGCAGTTGCAATTGAATATAACTCATCTCCATGGGGACCAAGATAGCTGTTGTAAACGGCTGTGAAATTATGAGCTTTTTTATAAAGACGCACTCTGTGATTATAATGACACTTGGCATTTGCACGTTTTATAGCCTTTCTCATCTGAAAATCATGAAGCTACTTTCGTATTATAACTAGATTCTTCCAAGTGTTTGTGTCTCTTTGGGGTATCAGTTATTTTATTTTATTTTTTCCTTATTTATTTATTTTCCTTTTGGAAGGTGGAATTGACTTGGAATATTGGTGTTGAGATAAATAAAAGCCCTGTTGGGAAAGCCTGAGAATTTGAGGCAATTTGTGAGCCTACAAGTTCATAAGCAGTTCAAACGAGCAGGACAGACCATGACTTTTTGTTACTCTCTAGTAGAGAAGGGCTATTTTTTTAGAAGCTACCCTAAGCTCAGAGTTAATAGATTTTCCCACTTCCTAGAATCATAGCTGCCACTATTTCTAAGTAGGGTCCAAAATGTCATGACTTAAGAAACAAGAAAGACTGCCTAACCTGAAGACAGTCTCTAAGTAAACACTAGTGATTCCTCCTGTGTCTGCTGTTTCTTGAACATAAACCCATCAAGGGACCTGTTTACATGTGATAGCAATATAATTGGTGACTATCCATCATGACTCGGCATGACTGTCTCTATAGAGTTTATTCCAACCACTTCATAGGAAATCTGAGAAGATAAGGGACGCCAAACAGATTTTAAGTTTGTGGTGAGTGAGAGGGTAAAGGAATGTCTAGAACTTGATGTTGGGGGTACATGGGATCAACAGCAACTATAAAGGCTCTGGATGCAATGTGAAGTGAACTCAAAATAGGAAATAGAAGAATGCTGTAAACTAGCTCTGACCATGTAATAAAAGTGACAGTGGTTAAGTGCTGTGGCTGCTGACTAGAAGGTCAGCACTTCAAATCTGTCAGGCACTACTTGGAAACTCTATGGGGCAGTTCTACTCTGTCCTATAGGGCTGCTATGAGTCAGAATCAATTCGATAGTAGTGAGTTGCTAATGCTGAGTTGCCCTGAAGTAATGGTTTGGTTACATCTTTCTGTACTCTTTATTTTATTTTATTTTATTTTTTTTCCTGAGAAGAAAACAGAATAACAGAAAAATAAAATACTGTGTAATATAAAGAAATGCCAGAAATTTCAGCAATCCTGTTTATCCAGATTGTTGGTGCTCTCACCTATTCACAAATGACTGAGTTTTGGCCACTTTAACTTACAGGTGTCAGAACTTTTCTAGCTCTGTTTCTGTGCCTACTCCAGTACGAGTCTGAGCCCAGGGTGTAGAGCTACCGTAGAAGTGACCCAGCTCAAATTGGCCTGAATTTTTACTTGTTGAATGTTGCCATCCTACCAGCCACACATCCCGGAAGACTACAGCAGACTGCACAACAGATCCAGCTACAGGTTAGAACGCACCTGTAGGCTATTCCTTGATTCTGCGTCAGCAGATGGTCTCTGATCTTCCATATGCTAGACTCTGATCATCAGAGCTGCCTGGCTCTCCTAGACCTGTCTGGCCTCCCTATACAAAGATCTTTGACCTCTCAATGACTACTGAAGTCACTTCACTACTCATCTTGGACTAGTAAGACTGGCCAACAAAATGGAATTAAGAACAAAATTAAGTAAGGAAGGTTAGACTGGAGAATTCTAAGAGTCGCAGTTTGTTTCATCTGATATTCGAGGACCATTTGTCTCCTTTATTCACATGGTTATCAGAACAGCAACACATCTGGCAAATTTCTAGAGACACAAAAATAAGATGGCATGACTCTTACTCGATGTAAAATAAATTATTGGCAAATTGTCAAATAGAGAAGGAAATTGAAAGAAAACTTGGATATGTGGTTACTTGCTTACTGTAGAATTGAGTTCCCTGAGCCCTAAAACCCTGAAAGCGTTTTTTTCCTTCCTTGTCATCCTGCCTTCATCTCCCCTTGAGAATGACCTTGGTGTACCTTGTCACAGGGTAAAGCTAGGTTTCGGCAATCAGCAGACATCTTTGCTATTCAAAATTGCAGTAGCAGCTGCATTTCAGGTCCCTGCCTAGCAAGCAGATTCCTGGTCAAGTTCAAAAAAGGAGCCATGCCTTCATTTACGGAATGCTGTGTTGAAGTCAGACTTCAGAAACATGGCTTTGTGCAGCCTCCCGGGATTTAGCTGGGCTTGAATCACCCGTGACCTTCATGCCCTTAAAACATCACAGAAAACTCCATCACGGTGCCCACTAATTGGTCACCTTGATGTCAGTCACAGCACGGAGGTAGATCAAGGACAGAGCTGGTCCTGGAAAGTGACTACACGTGCTCTCGGAGGTGGTCTCTACAGGTCAGGCTAGCACCCTGCTGAGAGCACAGTGTGGGGGAACCTTACCCCAGGACTACTTGAAACATGGCTGTGCTGCATGCCAACAAAGGACAGGTGGCCCCAGGAGTGACCCTTCCCTTACCACCTACAAAGTCCAAATTGTCAGCCTTTCACACCTATTATGCTTCCATTATCTGAGGGAAATACTAAGTTCCATGCCCAGGATCTAACACAGAGAAAGCAGGCTCTTGACATTAGTTTCTGCTTATTAGTTTTTAAAAAATTATTAAGGTTATTTGATTTTTCAAGCACAAAGTCATTCATAGATGCCTGGGGTATAATACACGGGGTTCATTTAAAAGTCTTTTTACTTTTCTTTCTTTTTTAAGAATTAAGAATACAGTGACTTTTTGTGCGTTGTGTATACTGTGCTAAAAAGACTGGAAAGAAAAGAATTCGTTGGACGAATTTTTCTATTATCTGGAGTTGAAAACATTTGTGAGTGACCATTTTTGATGGTAGGAATGACACGGATTACGTAGAAATTCTAAGTAGAACAAAACAAAAAAGCAGCAAAACCACCACCAACAACAAAAAACCATCGATGCGCACTACAAAAGGTGAGCTCTACTGTGGGTGCTTTACTCTCTGCTTCAAGTTACCAAACAAAGTATTGTATGGAAGCTTTTTAGATGATGTTCTTAGATCTTCATTTTTTTCTTATGTGTAAGATCCTTCCCTAAATGTACTGTTCAATGTCTGCTCCCAGTGCCAGGTCCAGAAACCTTTAGAAAGACTTGGTTTTGTTCTTAGCAGGACAGAGATAGTGGTGCAAGAGTAAAAGACAGATACTAGGATAGACGAGATGCCTAAGTCAATTAGCAGTCTACACACCCCGAATCACACTAAGAACTTACTTACATGACCCTAATCATACTAAGAACCTATGTAGAATGCCCGATGACAGACTCTACTGCAGGCAGCATGACCACAGCTTTGGCTGCCCAGTCACATAATTAAGGAAGAAGTATGAGTGTTCACACACAGACACAAGAAGAGCCCTCAGGGCCTGTGCAAACCTTTTAATATAAGAGCAGTTAAACATTTTTTGAGTAACATAATGAAAGCAAAAGCTTTCGGATCTTGCCATGGTCAACGGTATGATTCCCTTCAAAGGGTTTGAACTATTAGGAACAGATGAGCATTAGAGAGAAGGAATGGGAAGGATCTCTTAGGACAGATCTTGAGGGGAAAAGTGGAAAATTCTGTATTGTCAAATGACATTGAAGCAGTCAATCAGTTTATCTGAAGTTGTAATCAGGACTCTGTATACATATATTAATGATACATGAGGTCACAGTAACATTTGAAGTAAGATCCCCTTTCATGCAAAACTTGAAAAAAAATGGCATCAGGCATCTAACTATAGGTTTCATGAAAGCAAAATAAAGAAACATAAGAAATAGGGGGAGGATGAAATCAGTTACTTAAGAAGGAATCAGACTAAATAGCAGCAATGACTTTGCTACTTCCTCCATTTTACTCAATTGTCAAAGCTCAGGAGATGCAAAAACAGGTCAGGGTGCAGAAATTATAATCTGGAAGTGGTTTTTCCCTGTCTTTGTCAACTTCTGACTGTGACAAAGGGCCAGACATCAGACACATCGTGTAGCATACTAGAGGGAAAAAATAAATAAATAAAACCCAGGGCCATCGAGTTGATGCCAACTCATAGTGACAGAGTAGAATTGCCCCATAGAGTTTCTAAGGAGCTCCTGGTGGACTTGAACGCTGACCTTTTTCTTAGCAGCTGTAGGACTTAACCACTACACCACCAGGGTTTCTTGTTGCATACTAATTAATAAAAATTATGTTGAGAGCAAGAAGACAGGGAGCAATCTCAAAGGCTCACTTCCCAAATCTGAGACGTGCAAGAAATTGCAGTGACATCTAGATGGCTGGCTTGCATAACTAGTTTAACTAGCTTTTGTACTACTTTCTAGCTGTAACATTCTGTGATAGATTCAACAAGAGCTTGAGAGAGGGGGATACAAAAATACTCGAGAAATTGCTTTATAGTTTGACTCCTTAGAAAAGGGACCTGGAGTTCCAACCTTAATAAAAGCTTACGTAACTTCCTGATATTGCCAGAATGAAATAAAGAGGCCTGAGGGCTAAGTCCTTGTTTCTCATGCAGGAGGACTATTGAGAGTTCCTCTTCTCAAATGTGAACTCCACTGGGTAATCAGTCATCCCCATGGTAACCCAAGAACTTTTAATTGTCTTTAATTAAGGGGCCACAGAGGCAATCAGCTACATTTCTAGCACATTAATGAGGGACCTGTGAAGTGCAAAATGGCTGTCACAGGTATCCATGTTCATATAAACTGGGATTCCTGGCAGAATTTCTAAACTGAAATATGATAGATGGTACATCTTTGAGTCTAATGTGCCTCAGTAACCAAAGAGTCGAGGAAAAGGAAACTTAAACAAAATTCAAAAGTGTCTAGGGAAAAAAAAATAGAAGACGTCACATTATGAGAAGTGATTAAGGGACTAATTAGAGTTTTCTTGGATAAATTTATACAAAAGATTAATATATAATGTCTACCTGGGATTTTTAAAAGATTTGTTAAAACTGAGACAGGAAACAAAGAGAACAATTTAAATGAAGATGATGTAGGAAGATCTGTGACTTCACCAAAAGCACTGTGCTGAATTACAAAGTAAAGCTGGAAGGTGGTGAGTCTGTAGCCTATCTTAAAGCTCACCTCCTCCAAAAGTGAACTTTCCCTGGCACTCTTCCTCTTCCTTCCCTCCTTCCCTCTCTTCCTCTTCCTTCCCTCCTTCCCTCCCTCCCTCTCTTCCTCCTTCCCTCCCTCTCTCTTTTTCTCTCTTTCTTTCTTTCTGACTTACTCTAGCATTTACAAAGCAGCCCTCAGGTGCTAACCTAAAGATCCGCTTCTATAAAGACTTGAGAGCCTGGGAAGCTATGGAGAAGTTCTACTCTGTCCTGTAGGGTCACCTAGGAGTCAAAAATTCAACTTGATGGCAATGGGTTGGTGTAACATTTACTGTTTATACATTTGTTTGCTTACCTATCAATGGTCATAAATTGTCTATTTTGGGAGCAGGGTTATCCTAAAAGCCTTGAAATAGTTTAAAAACATGGGTTTCACATACACCTTCGCGTGCAGTGATTACCACGTCCCTATAGCTTACTGTGGAAACCCTGGATGCATAATAGGTTAAGTGCTACATTTGCTGACCAAAATGCTGGCAGCTCAAATCTGCCAGGTGCTCCTTGGAAAGTCTGTGGGGCAGTGCTTCTCTGACCTATAGGGCTGCTATGAGTAGGACCCGGCTTGATGGAGTGAGTTTATAGCTTCCTATGCAGTATATGCCTGATATCTGCTTTTGTAGTTGAAGAAGCCAAGCCAAGCCAAGTGCTGTCGAGTTGGATCTGACTCATGGCGACCCTAGGGACCAGGGTAGAACTGACCCTGGTTATAATGCCCAGCCCAGATCGTCCAGAACAAAATAGCAAATCTTGTGCTAGAATGGGCACCCTCTGACTGAACTCAGTGTTCTTCCTACTCAGGTATGTGGACCCACAGCATGGAGACAGCTGGCTGCATCTCTTAGCTCTTCACCTGGCTTCCAAGATTCTGTTGGTCTCTACAAGGATTTTTGGCCTTTGGCATGGATTAAGTTGTATACTGCAAAAATATGTGTTGCAAATCCTAACCTTTATACATGTAGATATTATGTCATCTGAAGTCCTGGTAGCGTAGTGGTTAAGTACTACGACTGCTAGCTATTCAAGTCAGCACTTCACATTTATCAGGCACTCCTCAGAAACTCTATGGGTCAGTTCTACTCTGTTCTATAGGGTTGCTGTGAGTTAGAATTGACTCCATGGCAGTGTTTTGTTTGTTTGCTTGTTTTGTAAATACATGTAGATATTATCTAGTCTTGATATAAGGGTCTTGTTGTTGTTGTTATGCTAATTAGGTTTCACAGGGTGTGTGTTAAACCAACCACTTCTGAGATACCAAAGGTACAGCTTAGGTACAGAAGCAAGGAAGGTCAAAGAAGATTGATGCCACTTGGAGATCTCCAAAAACCTGAGGAACAGAAGTTAAAAAGAGACAAGGACCTTCCTCCAGAGCCAGTAGAGAAAGAAAGCCTCACCCTAAAGCTTGTGTTCTGAATTGAATTTTGTCTTCCAAAAGTTTGAGAATAAAAATTTCTATTCTAAAAGCCACCCACTTGTGATATTTCTATTATAGCAGCTTTAGAAAATGAAGACTACCTGAAGATTGAGGTTCTAAAATGAAGCAGGGAAAGAAGGGGTATTTTCATAAAGTTCATAAAGATGGAAATATATACTGTAGAGTTTTTTTTTTTTTAATCCATAAATAC
The DNA here is from genome assembly GCA_028571685.1 of Heterohyrax brucei. Taxonomy (NCBI): domain Eukaryota; kingdom Metazoa; phylum Chordata; class Mammalia; order Hyracoidea; family Procaviidae; genus Heterohyrax; species Heterohyrax brucei. The sequence continues at coordinate 49,683,119 of CM053152.1, forward strand.
AGAAGTCTTAAATAATAATGTTTAAAATTATATCCAAATTTTTGTCAGGTACTATGGCGAAATTCAGAAAGTAATGACTTTGGGGGTTAAGGTTTTGAGTGAGTCATTACCAAGGGATGGACTACCTTAAGGAGTCCTGGTGGTACATTGGTTAAAGAACTCAGTTGCTAACTAAAAGACTGATAGTTAAAGAAAAAGATACGGCAGTCTACTTCCATAAAGGCTTACAGCCTTGGAAGCCTAACAAGGCAGGTCTACTCTGTCCTATGGGGTCCTACAAGCTGGAGCTGATCAATGGCAGTGGGTTTTGGTTGGACTATCTTAATTCTTCAAAAGGAGATTTTTCCAAACCTTCCCAGCCTATTCCTTTCCACCTATGGTAAGGTTTGCTTGCTTTGAAGCTGATACTTAATTCATTTAGACACTTATATCACTTATATATTCATTCTAATCCATTAGTTTGCAAAAATCTTAGATCAGCCACTATCTGAAAATCTAAATTCTTTGACAGATAGACAGGTATAAGACAGCCCTATTTTCAAGGAGTTTACATATGAATTGAGAAGAAAAGCCCAGTCATTAAAATGCTCTAAGGAAACAGATACCTCTCTGAGACAGGTTTTCCTCTTTTTTGTTTTAGATTTAGACTTAGCAGGCACTGATCAAGCTTGCTGGCTGTTTATATGTGCCTTTTTTTTTTTTTTTTTTTGACCAGTTATTAACTTAGTCTGTCTTCTCAACAAGCCAGGGAGGCAGGTAGTATTTTAATTCACATTGCACTAGATGTGAATACAATGGAATTCATCTTCTGCTTAAAACCCACTGGAAGTTTCCTTTCTTGCTTTAGATAACATAAAGGTTGCAAAACCCGTGAAAGTTGATCTGATCTTTCTGTCTCATGCCCTGTCTGTGTTTTCACCTCTCCATTCTTATTCCCTGGTACCTTTCCCATCACTCAGTCTGTTCCTCATATAATTACCTCCTCCCTGCACCTAGAAAAACATCCAATTTGACCACCTTGGGTCCTAGCACTTCCAATACATGCTCACTTTGAATTTGGGTCAGAGAGGCCTTTGTTAACTTCCCTAAATAAAACAAGTTCCACATCCGTGATAAGTCAGTCTTTCCACTTAGCTTTCCTTTTCTCCAGAAACTCTCAAGTTGACATACATGTGTGTGTTGATCCACTTGTTGAGTACTCTCAACAACATACCTTCCAGATGCTAAGCGAAGTAAACTTCTAAACTATCAGAACTATTTTCTCAAATCGCTACCAATAAACAAGTTCACATTATGTTATTATCAGTTCATGTTTCTGGTAAGATGTCTGCATTTAGAGATTTTCCAGAAAGAAAATGGCAAGAGAATAAGTTGCAGCAATGTTTTAGGTCAAGGAAGAGACCTGTAACCCTCAGATCATATTATTGTGTTGGTCTCAATTTTCTACCTAAACTAAAACTGACTTAGGCCTGGCGAGAAAACAAATGTGAAAGGAAAGGAAGAAAAATGGGTTAAAAAAAAAAAAAAAAGCGTTTTCTGTATTCATTTTCTTCTGCTTTGTAACACATTACTATCTCATAATAGAGGATTTTTCTTTTCTCTCTAAGAAATAATCTATCTTCCATGTACTGAGAATATCATTCTTTATTTCTTTCAGGGATAGTTTGACAATTTTTTAGGATGCATGGAATGCAAGACCCTGTCATTTCAGGTGGCTTGAAAACAAACAACAAACCAGAGTATGTTTCCGTCCCATGAGAAACCCGATAGTGCAGTGGCTACGTGCTTGGCTGCTAACTGAAGTGTCTGTGGTTAGAATAAATCAAGCACTTCATGGGAGAAAGAGAGAAGGATGTGGCAGCCGCCTCTGTGAGGATTACAAAAACTAAAACCAAAAACCTATCAATGTTGAGTCCATTCCAACTCATAGAGACCCTATAGGACAGAGTAGAACTACCCCACAGAGTTTCCAAGGAGCACCCGATGGATTTGAGCTGCCAACCTTTATTGTTAGCGGCCCTAGCACTCAGTCACACCACCACTAGGGTTTTCACTCTAAAATTTACAGCCATGGAAACCCTGCCCCCTATGAGGCAGTTATTCTGCTTCCTATAGGGTTGCCATGAGTCAGAATGAACTCTAGGCAATGAGTTTAATTACTCTTATAGATGCTATTGTTGACTTTGTGACAAAATACAATACACATCTGTAGTAAAGACAATGGTAATGGCCCTACCCAGTGCTATGAGTCAGCCAAGCCAAATGTCATTGAGTTGGATCCACTATGAATATTGGTGTTCAATTCCTATTTACTTAGAAAAGAAATTTATTTGGAAAAATATGTAAATGTAAGTATAAAATATGAAAATACTTACGTGTATTCCCTTTATCATCTCTTCCAGTTAATTAAATTAAAATGTTGATTCTACTGTTTTCAACATTAAAGAAATAGCCAGTTGATTAATCAGTATCTTTTTTTATTCTTCTTTAGTATTTTGCCTTAAAGCTAAATTTGTGATCAGTTGTAAGCATTTCACCTAAGAGACTCTCACAACATTTGAATGAAATTAAGGCTAGGACCATATAGTGTATAAAGTAAAGACTAAGAGCAAACACCTTACTGTAAACAACTAAGGGTTAACGTATCTCAGTGCACTTTATCTTTTCTTCTTTTTTAACAATTACAGAGACAAAAGTCTCAAGTGTACTGTAGGATCAGTAGCTGTTGTAAATCAAATTAATTACTTTTGCCCCAAACTGTCCCCAGTGGAGAATTTTTGGCCACTGGACTGTTACTACCTCTTTACTTAATCACTGTCCTATAATGTCATCCCCCTGATAGAAGACGTGAACTGGAGCAATGGCAATCTTTTCACCTTTCTTTGTGTCCTCAAAAGACCCAGATTTACAGAGTGTAAGTGTGATGTATAACTCAGCCAAAGACTCCCTACCTCTTAGAAACCCCTTTTTTCTTTAGGAACAGAATTGAACCCCTAGAAGTTGATTTGGGAGATGGCTTTCATATTTATCTCTCTCTTACAGCTGTATCTCTAGGCTTTCTGTACCTGATGAATTTCTTTCTTTGACTGATGGGCTTTATATCTATCAAGAGTGTTGACATCCCCAGCCTTTTGAGCAAGAAGCATTCATCACCGCAGTGGTTTATACCAAGCGCCACTCCAGATTAGTCCAGTTCACAAGGACATGCACATTCAACGACAACGCTACACTGAAGGTCATGCACCAACTCAGGTGAATATGGCTGCTGCAACCTGTCTGTACAGCCACCTCAGTCTTCATATAGTTGTAATTAACATTTCCGAGGGCAAATGAAGAAAACTAGAGCAGAGTCACAGGGGATACAGATATATGTGTACGTACCTATACATATATACATACCCTCCGGATGCTAAGCCTGTATATATATATATATATTTATACATACACATATACATGTATCTCTCTCCTGTATGTGTACATATACATATATACATATGTATACAGCATAAACTTGTATAGCACTGGTATTTGAGTTTATATTATTTTCTTAAAAATTATTTTTACCGGGGCAGTCTCATTTTTTTGATTTAAGAACATCAAAATTCACATTAAAAAAAGCCCCCCAAATTCAGATTAAATGCCAGTTTACTGGGGTAGGGGAGTAAATAACACATATTGTTAATAAAAAGAATATGCTGTGTATCTGAATACAAAATCGTCCGAATCAAAACTTTGTATCTATTAGCTGGTATAAGTGGTTAACACTCTAGCTGTTAATCAAAAGGTTGGAAGTTTGACTCCAGTCAGCAACAGCTTTCTAAGAAAAAGGCTTGGGATGTATTTCCAAAAAAATCATCCATTTAAAACCCTAGGGAGTTGCACTATGACACACACAGTGTTGCTATGAATTGAATTGGAGTCAATCTGACGGCAACTTGGTATGGGTGTGTATAATCCATATTATATGTACCTGAGACTCAGGTCTGTTTACACAACATTCATCTGGCTTGACTCCCAGGACAGAGCACTGTACTCTGACTTCAGCACTTTTTCAGGCAGGCTGAAGTTATCCAAGTTTTGGGATTTCATGAAGAAATTTCTCTCTTGTAAATATTTTCATCAGGGTAGGATTGTAAGACAGCTCTCTTGATGTCTTAAGGAGTAGGGTCTCAGGAACCTCTGAAAGAGTTCAAAGACAGAATCCAACCTTATGCCTTCATTGCTTTGCTGGAGAAGGCTAGGATTGTTAGGATCTGGATTTGGATCCCAGGAATGCAGACATCATTCTGTGGGTTCTACTGTTGATCCTGGAATGCCTATGTGGTACATAAGGTTACAGTTTCTGCTACTAGCCAGAAGACTGGAGTTCACCCAGAGGCCCCTCTTTAAAAAGGCGTCATGATCTACTTCTGAATAATCAGCCACTAACCCTGCGGCTCACAGTTCTGTTCCAGCACTCAGGTGGTCACCGTAAGTCGGAATCAACTTGGTGGCAAAAGATTTCAGTCTCTCTTCTAGTAACAGAATTATTGCTAATATTCAGGAATTGCATGGTCAGGGGAATGTAGGAATTCATACCACACAAGCTATGAAATGTATTAAGTATAACAACTGAGCAGCTGTAAGAATTTCCTGTAGGAATTCTTAAGATGGAGCTTGGTCTTAGGTCTGAATGTTCTTTGTCTTTTGGTTCCAAGGGGTTAGTATCTGCAGGGCACGTGAAAAAGCAAAGGGAAGATCTTTTGCTTAACAGTGTACAATTTAAAACCTTACCGATTGTTTTTGGTCAGTTTCTTGCAATCTGCAAAGTAATTTTTTTCAATTTATTTGAAATTAGTCAAATGCACTGTTGAAAAGGCAGAGTGAATTGATGCTAAATAGTTTTTGGAAGATGTAATTGTGTGATGATTTGTAAATAGCCAAGCTTATCAAAAAAGTAATTTAAATGTTATGCTGACAATTTTGTTCAGTTTGGTGTACTCTGTAAACCGGGGAATCCAATTTTTTGCCCTCATTAGCATGAGAATTCTCTTTGCTTGGCTAAATGATTTGAGGGTGGAAGGAAGTCCAGCACTTTAGAATTTAGACTTTTAATGATCCGTTGTCCTGCATAAACCTAACTCATAGGATGATAATGCCAAAGTGTTTTCTTTTAATAACTAAGTTTAATGTGTTAGTTGTCTGGAAGGGATTTATTCCATTTGTGTTTCACCAATGTCTGTCTTGGGAGAAAGTGGGGTCCTGTTGAGTCTGTCTCTGTTTTGTGTCTTTCCCCTTCACCAGTCCATTTATCCTGTTTAATGTAAGAACTCTAAATCCCATTGAATGAAAGAGTTCGGACAAGCTCATCTATATAAACATATTAGGAGACTGATGAGTTTTAATTAACTATCTCATCTAGAATAGTAGTAAAAATAATAGAAATAGGTATTTATAAAGTAAGTGTTTTTAAAATACTTTTTTAAAGTCCCTGGATGGCACAAAGCATTAATTGTTCCAATACTAATGAAAAGGTTAGGGGTTGGAACCCACCCAAAGACACCTTGAAAATCCTGATGGTATGTAAGAGCTACATCTGCTAACCAAAATATCAACAGTTCAAGTCCATCAGGTACTCCAGGGAAACCCTATGGGGTAGTTCTATTCTGTCCTATATGAGTCATAATCGACTGGACTGCAGTGAGTCTTTGCTTCTTTCAAGGTGCCTTGGAATAAAGGCCTGAAGATCTACTTCTGGAAAGTCATATAGCCTTGCATACCGTATGGAGCCTAGTTCTACCTGCAACATACAGGGTTAGCCCGAGTCAGAAAGGTCTCAGCAGCAACTGGTTGGTTTGAATGGCTCACATACATCATTTTTTGTTTTCTGTTTGTTTATTTTCTAGTTTTAGCTCCCTGGCGGCTCTTAAGTATTTTATCCAATCTGCCATGACCATACTTCCCATATGTGTCCAACCTGGCAATCAAAACTTATGTATTGTCTAAGCAATACTGCCTTAAAAAAGAAAGAAAGAAAGAAAGAAAGACAGCCCAAATAAACATGATGTGACAGAACGTGATGTGATTTCAAACACGGGAAGTGAAACATCTTGCACAAAACTCCTTAAAAAGTATGAATGTGAAACTTTTATCTGGCAAGCCTTATTTTATACAGGTGTTGGATCCAGTATTATTTTTTTATTAGACTTAGGGCCAACAATTTGGAAGGACACGTTGAAGTTTCATTTCTGTATCACTTTACAGAATAAGAAAAAAACTTAAAAAATACCAAATGCTTTGACATAATGAAAGCAGGGAAACTGATGGAGTTTAATAAGTGACCAAACATACCTGCCACCTACCCAAGATACTCCTTGTTAATGACCATATTCTACCCGCTTAGATGACAGTGTAAGTCACGACTCCACTGTCAAACAGCTCTGAGTCAGGCAGCTAGAAGGATGGAATAGACTGTGTTATTCTTCCAAAATTATCTATCCTAAAGCCTGTTACAGGAGACACATGTTAAAACTGAAATGGCTATCTTAGGAAAACCTGGTGACATAGTGGTTAAGTGCTTCATCTGCAAAACAAAAGGTTGGTGGTTCAAATCGGCCAGGTGCTCCTTGGAAACTTTATAGGGTAGCTCTTCTTTCCCTATATAGTCGCCGTGAGTTGGAATTGACTTTGGTTTGGCAATCTTATAATGTTCTAGGCTATCTGGAGGGGAGAGCATTAACATCTGAAACCAGGGTATCACTTCAGTTACCTAACAGAACTATGAAACATAACTGGCTCTAAGCCAAGGATGATTGAGGGAATAGGTTGGCCTTATGCTAGGGCTTCTGGGAACAGAGCACTGACATGGAGCCCTCTGACTGCCAGGCACGGGAAAGCCCTGGGACAGAAGAGAAGCACTGCATAAAGATGGCATGGAAGGGAGAAATACTGAAAAGTAGGAAAACAGTAACAGAAAAATGCATGCCTGCTTCATCTGCTCTCTTTTGTCAGTAGTGCAGCTCCTGAGGTTTCCATATATTTCAATTAGATCTGGCTGCATGGCTGGGATTAGAAAGTACGTGTAAGAGAAAAGAGGAAGTGTACAAGCTGGAGGCGTAGCAGGCTCCCGCTCTGCTGTTTTGTTCTACTGCATTGAATAAAATGAATCTTTTCAAACAGGTGAATTTTCCAACAGAAATGGCCCAAACAGCTTCAGCTCATTGAATAGAAAGTGTAATGGTGATCTAAACCTATTACCTTCAATGGAGTCTGTGACATTTTCTTCCAGCTTATTGATCGGTGAGAGAGAGGGAGAGAGAACTTTTTCCTCCACTCATTGTGTCGCATCGGTCGTTGTAATGCCGGTCACAATACATTAAAAAGCATTGAGAATCAACGGGGCTGCCTCTTCTGTAGCAGGAGTAATAAATGATTTTACTGAACAGAATTAAAATGCTGTTTAAAATCTACCCTGTACACATTTTTCAAATCTCTCCCTAAAAGACCTCTTCCCTCTACCTTTAATAATCCAGACATCGAAAGTTCTTATTAATGGGAAGTTTTTTTTAGCAAGAATCTGTATTTTTTACCCAGGAATCTGACATAGTTTTACAGTGAAATATCATTAATATCTCTTCCCACAATGTCCTTCTTCACACTAATGTGTATCTCAAATAATCTGTAATCATGGTTGAATTCTTTTTCTTTTTTTAATTTATTTCAACTAATCCAGGAAACCCTGCTGTTGTAGTGGCTAAGTGCTGCATCTGCTAATCAAAAGTTTGGCAGCTCCAGTCCTCCAGGCACTCCTTGGAAATTCTGCGGGGCAGGCTACTCTGTCTTGTGAGGTCACTATTAGTCAGAATCAACTTGACAGCAGCACTGCCCTTGCCCAACCCCCCCACCACAGCAACTTCTGGAAAACAGGCAAACTTCTTTCTCTTGTTTTGTTTTTTAAGCATTTGTTGTCATTGTTCTTATTGTAGAACATTATCCCTGAAAAGAAAGACAATGGAATCGAATCCACTCTTATTATACTGAAGTGTTCCTTGTATAGTTGTGGTGAAGGCAGTACTTGCACCTACATTTCCATTAGAAAACTGTTAGAGTATCCCAAAGTCACTGTCTGCAATCGATTGCTTATTTCATACAGTTAGAAAGCATTTAGAACTTTTAACTACTTCCTAATTTTCAGATAAATACTATTCATTATTGTCCATTCAATTTTCTACATATGACATACACATTTTTGTGCAGAAAACACTATCACAAATAGCAAAAGAGTACGTAATAATAGCATCTCAAAAAACGGATGGGAGATGCATGGAGGTTTCCTGGAAGAAAGGCACTTACTGAACTTTCTTTATTATTAACATTATTAACTTATATTGAACCCATCTGTTTTGGTTTTATCTTAATTTGGTCCATTTCACACCTTGTCTCTAGTATTTATATGCACTTTTTCATTGTCTCAGTATAAACCTATTGCATTTCATGTTATCTGAATTTTATAATCTTGGCTATTACTTAGAAGCAATCTGCTGCTACGGTTGTTCCTAGGTGTTTTTATAAACTAATTTAACATCTGTTAGTACTACATAACAGTATTAACCTACAAATAGCCAATAGAACTTAACATTGTAGAGAATTACCATGTAGATAAATGAAGTAACATAAGTAATTGTAGGATCCACTCCATATTTCATGATAACTCAATGAATAATCAGTGTTATCTGGGTTATTTTCCTTTCAGCGTTGCATACGATCTACATTTGGATGTAATTGCATTTAAGGCAAAGAATTATACAAACTACCTTTTTAGTAAATTAGTTGATGTTTGTGTGGAATTAAAGAGTTCATACAGTTAATTCAGGAAAAAGTTTACTAGAGTAGAAATAGAAACACAATCACTGGATAGAAGGCAAGTTGAAAGAACTTTTGAGAAATTGTTTTGTCAGATTAGTCTACATAGACAACTGCAAAGTATTCTGTAAGACAGGACCTGTATCAAAAACAGGATGGTAGAAACTGCATCAGGCTAAGCAGAGAGACGTCACTTCCAGTTCTAACTGTGCTGCTTATTTGTGACGTTAGTTTGGAACAGGCCAATCTGCCTCATTTTCTCTCTCTACTCTCTATAAAATGGAAATGATATCTAATCTTGTCCATACAGAATTGTGATAATCGAATCAATGTAAAATCTTTTGAAATACAAAATGGGGGGTATTTGCTATAGAAAGCACCATTCACAATACTAACTTCTATAAGGAACACATAGCTAAACCGTCATTGTTCTCAGGTAGACTACAACATATAGAAGATAGTTAAAAAGAGTCATAAAAGAGTTATCAAGTCTGTCTCTGTCTGAGCAACTCTAGTTTGGGTGCTCAGTGGACAGGTCAATAGGATTCTCAGCATCCCCTATGTGATGATAGGCTCAGATGTAAAACCCGTAGGATAAATATATTGAAGTGATGCTGTCCAATTCCCAGGTATGGATAACTAGGCATCTCTGCCTGAAGACCGAGAGTGGAATCCCTATGGCTCACACTGAAGAGACACACTGAGAATCTTAGTTTAATTAAATTCTTTTCTTTGATATTAAATATTCTTACCAGTAGGAATGGACAGATTTAATTAGCTCTAATTTGCTTTTAAACTCTAAGATTCTAAATATGTAATGCAGGTGCTCAAGGTTAAGTCTTTGGAGTACAAAGTTAAATTTCCAGTCACTGAATCAGGATACCAGTAACATCAGGATTTGCTGCATAAGGAAGGTAAGAACATCCAAGGTAAGAACATCCAAAGGCAAGAAATTTTTGCCATCTAGTCAATAGTATAGAGTATAGGATAGAGTATAATTGCGCCCACAGAGTTTCCAAGGAGTGCCTGATGGATTTGAACTGCCAACCTTTTGTTTACAATTTGTAACTCTTAACTATACCACCAGGGTTTCCAAATACATTGGGATAGCCTTAATTTGTTGAGTTACATGTAGCAATAGACTCAATCTCAACAGGCAAACAGATGGATAGATAGAAATTTCTTGATCCTAATGAAAATTTTAGTGTGCTAAGTATCCCCGGCTAATTATCTTGCTCCATTGTGTAGCAAGCGGTAAAACTCCCATCTGAAAACAAAGTCTCAATGATATTAAGCAGTTTAAAGGCAGTCAGAATGAAAACTTAAACTGCATTCCTTCTGATTTATAAAACTGTAGCATTAACTATGTTCTAGGAATGTTTTGTATGTGAAGTCGTGCTGGTCAAATTGTAGTAATAGAAACCAAACATAATACAAATTTTAGCAACAATTCTAACAAGACTTATTTTTGTGCTGATCTCCCACTTTCTCTCTTTTCCTCTCTCTCTCTCTGATTTTCTTCCCTTCCTTCCAATCTATGTGTTGTTTTCAAGTTGGAAGTGAATCATAGCGACACTAAGTTACAACAGAATAAATGTTGCCCAGTCCTGTGTTATCCACAGTTGTTGTTATGTTTGAACCCGTTGTTGCAACCACTGTGTTAATCTATCGCAGTGAGATGATTCTTGTTTTTGATAACCCTCTACTTTGCTAAGTATAATGTCCATCACCACGCAGTCAATTTGTAACCTTGGTTTCAGTCCATGGCGGCCAAAAATTTTATCCAAACCTTCAAGTATTAGAGTCCTCGTGTCTTTACTGATAGTTGTATTCCAAAATCTTTATAGCAGTCCATGACTTTTCATTACCGCTCTACTTGTTAGTGATGGACTAAGAGTAGAAATCCAATGTTTCTGACTGTTAAACTTGTCTCAGCTTTCTCCAGACTATAGGGTAAAGAGAAGGAAGATGTGGCAATCTAATTCCATAATGATTTACAGCCTTGGAAAACTGTTGGGACAGTTCTATTCTGTCTTATAGGGCTACCAAGAGTTAGTGAACCTCATTGGCAAAGAGTTTGTTTAATTTCCTTTTTCTCCTTCAAGGAAGTGGATTCTATTTTATTTATTTATTTTTTTGTTTTATTAAACTCAAATCGTAGTTTTTTTGTGACTTTGACTCATTGACCATGTATTTGACTACAGCAACAGCATATTATGCACATTCCAGTTATTCAGATAATTTAAGACCTCTATTTGGCTGCTAACCAAAACATCAGCGGTTCATATCCACCAGACACTCCTTGGACACCATGTAGAGCAATCCTGCTGTGACATACAGGGTCATTATGAGTCAGAATCAACTCAGTGGCAACAGGCTTGATTTATTTGGTTTTAGTGCCTTCTTTAGACTCAGAATCCTCAGTGTTAGTTTTTCTGGTCCCTTTGATAAATTATCATAGGATATAGTGCTGAGATACCTCTGATTTCTCAGTATTTGTACATGTTTTCCCAACAATGTAGAGCTTAAAACAGAAATAAAATTCTGGTTCCTCCAGACAAGGATGCTCATTGTCACCACTTTTACTAAACATTGTGCTGGAAAATCTAGGCAAAGCAGTCAGAAAATATAAAGAAACAGAGTATCAAATTGGTAAACAAGAAGTTTAGGTATTGCTCTCTGCAGATGATACGATCTTATACACAGAAAACCCTAAAAAATCTACAAAAAAAGCTACTGGAACTAACGGAAGAGTTCAGCAAAGTATCAAGATATAAGGTAAACATAAATAAATCAGCGAGATTCCTTTACACCAACAAAAAGACCATCAAAGAGAAAATCACCAAATCATTATCATTTATGACAGCCCCCCAAAAGATAAAATACCTAGAAATAAATATAACCAAAGATGTAAATGACCTATACAATAAAAATTACAAGACTCTATCAGAAGAAACCAAAAGAGACCCACATAAGTGGAGAAAATTGCCTTGTTCATGGATGAGAAGACTTGGCACTATGAAAATGTAGATTGTTCCCACAGCTGTCTACACATGTAATGCAATCCCAATACAAATTCCAATGGCATTTTTTTAATGAGATGGGGAAATAAATCTCTAACTTTGTAAAGAATATGATGAAGCTCTGGATAAGTAAAGCATTACTGAAAAAAGAACAAAGTGGCAGGCCTCCTACTACCTGACTTTGGAACCTAGTATGCTGCTCCAGTAGTTGAAACAACCTGGTATTGGTACAAAAAGAGATAACAGGTCAATAGAACAGGATAGAGAACCCAAATATAACTCCATCCACTTATCAGCAACTGATATCTAAAAAAGGCCCAAAGTGAACTGTGGGGAGAACAGTCTCTTCAACAAATGGTGTCGGCAAAACTGGATATTCATCGCAAAAAAAAGGAAAAAATGAAACAAGATGTGTATCTTACCCCATGCAGAGAAACTAACTCTAAATTGATAAAGACCTAAATATAAAATCTAACACAATAGCGATCATGGAAGAAGAAAATTGGTACAATGCTGGGAGCCCTTGTACATGACATAAATAAACTACAAAATATTATAAACCATGCACAAACACCAGATGGGAAAATAAATAAATTGAAAGTCCTAAAAATCAAACACTTATGCTCATGCAAAGACTTTTCAAAAAGAATAAAAGACTACTAAAAGAATTGTTAGCAACCAAGAATCTGATTGACATGCAATGTCCGTAATTTCCAAGGTACTGCCAAATCTCAATAAGAAAAGGCCAAAGAACCCAATTTAAAAAAAAAAATGGACAAAAAGAGATGAACAACCACTTCACCAAAGAAGACATCCAGGCAACTACAAGACACATGAGGAAATGCCACAATCATTAGCTGTTAGAGAAATCCAAATCAAAACTACAGAGATATGATCTCACCTCAGCAAAACTGGCGTTAATCCAAAAAACTAAAAAATAACATACACATGTGGGAGAGGCTGTAGAGAGAATGGAACTCTTCTGCATTGCTGGTGCACATGTAAATAAAATAGTACAACCACTTAGGAAATAATCTGATTTGGGACTTTCTTAAAAAGCTACAACTAGAAATACCATATGATCCAGCAATCCCACTGCTTGGAGTACATCCTAGGTCAATAAGAGTTGTGACACAAATACACCCTAGAGAAATAAGATGCATGTGCACCAGTGTTTACTGCAGCACTGTCCACAATGGCAAAGATGGAATCAACCTATTTGTCCATCAACAGATGAATGGATAAAGGTTCTATGGTATATTCACACAATGAAATACTATGCAATGATAAAGAACAACAAAGATCTTGGGAAACATCTGATAATATGGACTCATCTGGAGGACATTATAGAGTGAAATTAGTCAGCTGCAAAATGACAAATAGTGTACAAGATGACTTTTATGAGGACTCAAGAAAACACTACTTTTATGAGGACCCAGCAAAGGGACTAAGTACTGAAGAAAATAATCTTTAATCGTTACCAGGGAGGGGAGAGAGGAAGACGAGTATTCATAGGTTAGATAGAAGATAGGAATTGGTTAAATGAAGGAAGTGACAGCATATAGTAGAAGGGAGATAAACACTGCTGGACTATACCAAGAACTAAGATCTTTCCTAAATACAATCCAACATTTTGAAGTTCAGGGTAGCAGGGATCGGTGCCTGGAGACCATGCTTTCAGGCAACATTTGGGTCAATTGGCACGACTAAGTTTTGTTTTGAAGAAAATGTCCTGCATCCCATCTTGGTGAGAGTCATCTGGGGTCTTAAAAGCTAGCAAGTTACCATCTAAGGATCACATGTGGAGCAGAGAGGAATGAAGGACACCAAATACAGGAAGAAAATACGAGCCCAGCAGACAAAACAGGAACTATAATCCAGAGACTACATAAACATGAGACCAGAAGAACTAAATGCTGCCTGACCACTGCCAGTGGTTGCCTTGTCAAGAACCACAATGTAGACCCCTTGACATGGTAGGAGAAAAATGGGAGTACAGATCTAGAATTCTTTTATAAGACAAGACTTGATGTTCTAACATCCTGTAGGTCCCCTAAGAACATGGTCCATAGACCCACTGCTAGCCCAGAGCTGAAACCAGTACTGAAGACAGCTCTTCAGACAAAAATTGGGCTGATCTGTAAGACACTGAAAACCCCTTGGTGTAGTGGTTAAGTTGTACAGCTGCTAAGCAAAAGATCAGAAGTTCAAATCTGTCAGGCAACCCTTGGAAACTCTATGGGCCAGTTCTACTCTCTCTACAGGGTTTTTGTGGGTCAGAATCAACTTGACAGCAGTGCGTGCGGCTCCTCTATAGAAAGGAGATGTCAGGGTGACAAGGAGGGGACAGGAGTTGTTTGTATAAATACTGAAAGTAAAGGATGGAAAGGAGGAGTGTGCTGTCATAGGGTTGGGAGAACGGCTAGAGTTGCATACAGGTGTATATATGGGATTTGATATGGCAAATTTACTTGGACTGTAACTTTCACTTCATTACAATAAAATATTAAATATAAAAGATAAATAAGATCTGGTTCCCGTTGTCCACTACCACGAAGAGTCAAATGTCAGTTAAGTGATTACTTTCCTAGAACCAAAACATCACCTTTTTTGTAAAAATCACCATATATTATGCTGCATGTTATATCTAATATTCTTCTGGTAAAATACTATAAGCCCTTTTCAAAACTGTGTAGGTTTCCCAGATAGTACAGACAATGGTTAGGGGATTTGACCATAAAGTATTAACACTTACTTTTATTAAATATGGCTTATTAAATTCCACCCATCAGATGTGGGCTAGATTCTGTGGATTTTATCATTCAATGTTTCTATTTTCAGTTTTTGGTTATCTGTGAGTGTGATCAGTATGTCATCATGAGATATTTTTGCTGCATTAATGTTAACATGCAGAAAGGTAGGATTGAGGATAGACACTTATAAAGCAGTAAGATACTCTGTGCCAGGTTAAAATTAACTTTATCAACATCCTTTTTGCATCAGTCGATCTCAAAATAGTTTACATCTTCCTATTTGTCTATAAGGATCCCATGTGAGCTCTAGAACAGAACAATATCTATCTTGACAAAATGTATATGCAAGTCATTGACTATTTCCCTTATTTAATTATTAAGTTATCAAGAAAAAGTCACATGTAAGAAAACAGTAAATTCTGGAATCAGTTTTTTTTTTTTTTTTTAAACTCACACCGAACAGACCCTAATTTTCAAATTTTGAGTGAAATACTACTGGAAACTTTATCTCCCTCTTAGAAAACAGTGGTAGTATACAGGTTGCACAGCAACCAGATCTCTTGCCTGTGGTATTTTAAACAGTTGGAGATAATATTGTTCCAATCAAAGATGGTGGCTTATCATGTCACTTTGAATGTGTTACTCTCTACAAAAATCCATTTTCATCAAGCTGATTCCTATTCAACAACACTGTAAGATAGAGTTGAGCTGCCCTATAGGTTTCCAGTGAGTGGCTGGTATATTTAAACTGCCAGTCTTTTGGCTAGAAGCTGAATGCTTCACTACTCGACCACCAGGACTCCTCACTCTCCACAATCCTACCAGTGGCCCAATTTCATATATCATGCTCCTGAAAAGATTCACTACACTTCTTCTGAGTTGCCTATTCCTGAGTTTCCACCTATTAATATTCCCATTTTGGTTATCATTCTAGATCACTCATATTTTGAACATTTGAGCCTGCTTTAGTTTCATCTCCTTAGCCATGACTGACCTGGTTTGAATCATTTAGAATCCCTGAACTCGATGATGACTTTTATTAAAGTGTTCTTAATGATGACAAACGTGATGGTGATGATGATAAATGTTCATTCAGATCAGTGGCAAATGCACTTATTTGTAGTTTGTTGAATACAGCAGCTCCTCACAATTACCGTGTTGAATGGGAAAGAACAAATCTGCATGGTCCCGACTCCCTTTGTAATTCTTACACAAGCATTGATAATGAAACATTGTCACACATGGACTCTAACTTGTCAATTGTGAAACCATAAACTTTTTGTCAAGATTTAGAGAAACAGAACCCACTCACAGACTTAATGATGCTATTTTTGTTTCCATTTATGAAAATTAGATTAATGTAATCATTTTCCCATCCTTTTCCATTCTCCAAATCTCTTCACAGATGACCAGTATTGACTTTGCAAGCTCATCTTCAATGATTTTCTAAAGTACAAGATTTAGTAACAAAGAGATTTAAATTAATCTGCATCAGATATAAATTATCTTATCCTTTACTGGAAAGTTTCAGGTTTTAACGTTTTCTTGCAGATATGTTTTATTCTTTCAGATTTTAAAAATAATTATCTTTAATTGAAAATAATGCAGCAACAAGAATGTAAGTAATTTTTCTATATTGCTGTTTTCTCAATGTTAAATTAAACCACCAATCACAAGAACAAGTAAATACAAAAGGCCTTTAAGTTTCCTTAATAGGTCTTTATTGTAAGCATGACATTATTCTTTTTGATTATTTAATTGAATGAAAAAACTACTATCATTTTGTATTAATCCTGGGCTAGCATCTTCTTTAAAGCCTAGGTTACTATTCTTGATTTGAATATATACACATATATATATATTCTTTATGTGTTACTAGCTGCCCACTAGCTTTTGTGAAGGGGAGAGACTATGAATGTGTTTATCACTTTTCTTACTAAAAACAATTTTATCCAAAAATATATGCTTATTGTATGCAATTTAGGACAACAGAGGCAAAGAGGAAAAACAAATCACCCTTGTAATTCCTCAGATATGCTTCAATTCTGTCTACATTGTGGCATTGATCTTACCAGTTCATTTATTGGAGATTTTTTTTTTCATTGCTAACCAAAAAGTAAGCACCTATTTGTTATTGTTGTTGTTGTCAGTGCCATGATGCAGTCTCCAACTCACAGTAACCCTATGTATAACAGAACAAAACATTGCCAGTCCTGTACCCACCTCACAACTATTGCTGTGTTTGAGCCCATCTTTGCAGGCAGTATGTCAGTTCATCTCGTTGCGTCTTTTTTGCTGACCCTCCCTCAACTCTCAGCCTTGATGATTACTGTTAGTCATCTAGTGCTGCTATAACAGAAAATACAACAATAGATAACTCTAACAGAGATACATTTATTTCTTTAAAATATAGTAGGCTTAAAGTCCAAATTCAAAGCATCGCCTCCTGGGAGAATCTTTCTCTGCTATCTCTGAAGGAATGTGCTTGTTATCAATTTTCCCCTGGACTGGAACCTTCTGAGGCACAGGGATCCTGAGTCCAAAGAGATGCTCTGCTCCAAGTGCGTTTTCACTGATGATATAAGGTCCCCAATTCTATTTGCTTCCCTTCCCTTTTCTCTCTCAAAAGATTGCCAATCCAAGCTTGTAGACTGAGTCCAGCCTTATTACTTCCCATTTTCCCTCATTAACTCATAAAGAAAGGATTTACAACAAATGGGAAAAAAAAATCACACAATATTGGGAATCATGGCCCAGGTGGATTGATAAACAATTTGGGGGGACACAGTTCAATCCATGACGCTGACTTTCCCAAGGATTTATTGCTTCTAAGGATGTATCCGGAAACCTGGTGGTATAACGCTGAAGTGCTAAGACTGCTTGACCAAAACTGCTGGATGCTCCTTATAAACTCTGTGGGGCAGTTTTACTCTGTCTCCCAGGGTTGCTATGAGTCAGGATTGACTTCACGGTAGTGGGTTTATTTTCTTGGGTTTAATAATATACCCAAAGTAAATGAAACAATGTCTCACCATTCTCACTTCTATGAGGCATTCTGGCTGTACTTCCTCCAAGACGCATTTATTTCTTCTACTGGAAGACTGTATCAGATACTCCTCACCAATATTGTAATTCATATGCATTATTAGTCTTTCTTCCATTTTTCTTTTTCATTGTCTAGCTTTACCAAGGATATGATATAATTGAAAATACCAATAGGCAGCCATCTTCAGCAAAATTTTGCTTACATATGATATTAGTAGCAGTGCTTGGTTCTTTCACATTTCTTTCTCTGGAATGGCTATAAATACTGATTTCTTCCAGCTGGCTAGTCAGGTAGCTGTCTTCAAATTTTCTTGACAGAGAGAAGTGTGTCCTGCTCTGCCTTCATTTCTTGAAACATCTAAATTGGTATTCTATTGATTAATGGAGCCTTGTTTTTTTGGCAAGGCCTGCAATGTGATGTAGTGGTGAAGTGCTTTGGCTGCTAACAAAAAGATGAGCAGTTTAGATGTACCAGTTGCTCCTTGTAAACCTGATGGAGCAGTTTCACTCTGTCCTATAGGGTCACTATGAGTCAGAACTGAATCACTAGCAATAGGTTTGGTTTGGGGAGTTTCTTTGAGTACAGGTTGGAATTTTTCGTTCAGTACCATCAGCTCTTACTCATATATTAGCTCTGAAGTGGTGGACTATTGATCAATTATTTATTTATGTTTGTGTAATGACTGTATGTATTCTTTCCATCTTCTCTTTATGCTTCCTGCACCGTTCAATATTTTAACTATAGAGCCAAGGCAGCCAAGTGCCGTCCAATAGAACACTACACTAAATAGTGGAACTTAAGCCTTGAATTTTTTCTTTAGTTTCTTCAGCTTGAAAAAAAGTTGTTCATGTTCTTCCCTTTTGCTTTTGTAGCTCCAGTCCTTTGCACAGCTCATTATAAAGCTTTGTCTTCTCAAGGTGTCCTTTGAAATCTACTGTTCAGCTCTTTCATTTCATCATTTCCTCAGTTCACTGTAGCTACTGGTTTCAGTCATCTAGGGTTGCTCTAACAGAAATACCACAAAGTCAGTAACTTTAACAAAGGAAAGTTTATTCTTACATAGTCCAGTAGGCTACAAGTTCACATTCAGGATGTCCACTCCAGGGTAAGCCTTCCCCTGTTGCTGTCTCTGGAGGAGATTCCATGTGTGGCATCAGTCTTTGCTCAGGGAGCATCTTAGTGCAGAAACCTCACTTCTGAAGGACATGCTATTCTCCCAGTGCTACTTTCTTTGTAGAATGAAGCTTCCCTTTCCTACCGTCTCTTGTAGGATGAAAGGATAAAGGTCGTACAGGCCATACTTCAGGAAAACTCCCTTTACGGTGGAGCAGGGGGTGATCCCATGAAGGGATTTGCAGGGCTACCCTAATCCTCTCTAACATAATCCACTCTGTTAACCACAGGCAGAGTTAGGATTTCCAGCATCAGAAAGTCATAAAACGGAGGGCAGTCACAGAATACAGGGAATTCTGGCCCAGCCAAACTACTACACATATTTTTGGGGGTGACACAATTCAATCCACGGCTACTCCAATTCAAAAGTAAATTTCAGAAACTTTTCTGACATCCATTTTATTTCTTTTCTTTCTTTCTTGACCTTTTTGTTTTCTTCACATATGATTTCCTTGATGTCATTCTATACTCTTTCAGTCCTCACTAATTAACATTCACTGCTTTAAATGTAGTCTAGGCATGATTCATTCCCAGTTCCTATTACAAATGGATGTTTGCAGCTGTTATTTCTAATTTTTAGTCATGCCACACCAGCAATGAGGATCCTGATAGCATTGTTCCATTCTATTCATTTAGCTCTGCTCTACTTTGAACGAACAACTCATCCCTGTCTTATTGTCAGTGTCTGTAACTTAAGGAGCTCATCATCCAATACCACATTGGTTTTCATTGGCTAATTTCCTCTCCCCCCCACCCCCACAGTAGATCTCAGGTTCTTCTCCCTAGTCTGGAAACTCCCCCTATGCCTGTCCACCATAGATGATCCTTCTGCTATTTGAAATACTAATGCCATAGCTTCCAACCCCCCAGAAACACACAAGCCAGCACAGTACTATAACCTGACAGGTAGTAAGCCTCTACTGCAACACTGGGAAATCCTAAGGCAAGATGTTGAAAGAGAGATTAACAATACATTGGCAGAAGATATGTATGAATTAAATTTTTTTAAGTTTTCTTATTCTTTTTTGCAGTTCAAATCCACCAACCTCTCCTTGGAAACCCTATGCGACAGCTCTACAGTCAGTGTGACGGCAAGAAGTTATTCTTTTTTTTTTTTTGCCATTTCTAATCTTCCATTAGTTTCATTCAGTGAATTTTGCATTTTATTTATTATATTTTCATCTCTGAAATTTACTTTTGGTCTTGATTGTTTTTTGTTTTGTTTTGTTTTCTATTTCTTTGCTTAGATTTTTTGTTTTTTTCTCTTTTCCATACTGTGGTTAATTTAGTAAACCTTCAAACATATTACGTTGTCTTCAAGCTCTTTTTTGCTAATTTTAACATCTAGGTGAACTTAGAGTCAATTTCTATTGATGACATATTTTCTTAAATATGGAATCACATGTTTCAATTTTCTTGAAATGCCTAATTTGTTTATTTGGCATCCTAAACATTATGTTTGTTGTAGTTGCTGGGTCCCATGATATTGGTTCTGACTGACAGAAACCTCATATGACAGACTAGTCTTCCCTACAGGGTTTTCTTGGCTTTAATAGTTATGGAAGTATATCACCAGATCCTTCTGCAGTGAAGTTGCTGGGTAGGTTCAGATCACAGGCCTTTTGGTTAGCAGCTGAGCACTAAGCATTGTACCACCAAGACCCTTTACGTAGTGGCTCTGAATTCTGTCCTGTAACTTTAAATACAGATTTATGTCTTAGAAAAAAAACTGACTTGTCTGGATTCAAAGCCCAAAGTCCGTCCCTTAGACCTCTAGTTTTCTTGTTTCACCTTTCAGCTTCTGCTTTATCCCTGAATTCCTGGGAATCTCTAATGTCACGCTCACATGCATAGCTTAGTGTTCAGCAAAAGGTTTGAGTGAATTCTTATATTCATATTTTGTGTCTCATCCTTTAGTTTCCTTCCTTGAAGGATTTTACCTAAACTTTCTAGCTATTTAGACAGTTTCAAACTCTGTCCTCTGATAACTGCAAGTTAGGAAAACTCTTGCTTTATGCAACTTGGGATGCCTACTGACTGAGGAGTGTCCTCAGGCAAAATACCACAGATTTGCAAATCTTAACAGGCTACTGTGGGTCTTTCAAGAGTAGATGCACGGAAATGTCTGCATTGAAAGTTATTTTTAAATATTATTGTCAGATTTCCTAATTGCTGTCTCTGGAAGAGGTAATCTAACCAAGCTATTCCATCATTATCTGAAATTGAAAGTTTTCCTAACTTCTCCCATTGACACTTTTAAGCCTGGTGTCAGATACTTTGGAATTTTGATTCACTTTCTTTTGTATCTTTTTCTTCATTTCATGAACAATTCATCATTATAAAACTGAGGTTTAGGGGGGGAAAAAGCTTTACTAATCAATAGATGGGTAGAAAGTGGAATATAGACCAATTTCAATTTCTCTGGAATTCAGAATTTCTGAAGCCTTCAAGACTGGATGAACCCTTCTGTCTATTGCTCTAAGATAGTCTTTAAACCTTAAACAATAAACCAAAAATAACCACTGAATTGGTTTACCTTGACTTGAAAAGTGTCTGCATTGAACATTGTGCACTTTTAAACAGCTGCTGATATAGGATCAGATTGACAAAGGAAACCCTGGTGGCTTAGAGGTTAACTTCTGTGGCTGCTAACCAAAAGGTCAGCAGTTCAGATCTACCAGGTGCTCCTTGAAAACTCTGTGGGGCAGTTCTACTCTGTCCTATAGTATCACTTGGAGTTGAAATTGACTCAGTGGCAGTGTTTTTTTTTTTTTTTTTCAAATTGAAATCAGCAACTCCAAAGGTTAGATAGGAAACTTCAGAAGCAGTGAACTTACAAGTGTGTTAGTGTCGAAGCCTGTCACCCACAAAACCTCTGTGAGCAAAGCCACAAGCCTATGTGATGGCGGACAGACGCATCTCACCCCTGACATATTTCTGGCTGTATATTTTTCATCTTAATTAAACTCTCCTCAAAAATACCCCCTCATCTCCAGGCACAAGGACAAATGCTGAGCCTGGGAACAGCCAGCCCGGGAAATGCCAAGGCCGGCCCAGCCCCGCTGACTTCCCCCAACTGCACATCTCCCCCATGTGAAAAGATTTACCCTTCTTAGAACAGTTTAAGAAAGTCATAGGGTTGGGGATAGTAGGTGTTCACTGTCCCCACAAGAAGAGATAAAATAAAGAGCAAAGTAGGAACAAATAGAGATTATAACCTTTAGACCCCTCCTCCTGTACCTTTTAACCTTGAGGTATAGGTAGGGCCGATTGAGCTCAGGGCATAACTTTGTTTTCACTGTCAATTATCACCACAACACACCTGCCTCAGGCCCTTATCTAGAAGGCTTTGACAATTAACAAGAAAAAAAAGGGACCACGAAGTTTCAGTTTCAAGTTAGCCAATAGCTTGTGTGGTCAGGGGGCAGGGTCAAAAACACGTCACCTCGACTATAAAAAATAAAGAAAGACAGACCTTGACAGGCTGCCATTTTTCTCCAAAACACTTTCCTGTCTCACTTCTTTCTCCGCCAATGCCATTTCCCTCCCTCCGGGGCCCGAACAAGCTGCCAGGGCTGGCTCCCGGCATGTTAGCAGGTTGAGAAACAATTAAAAAAGGGAGAGTGAGAGTGAATGCACAACTTGAAGAGTGAAATCAATATAACTGAACTGTAAGTATGGGAATCATTGAAATGGCATATGGTTTACTATGTATATTTTTAATACCAACAGCAAAAATAAAATAATTTGAAACAAAAAGTATTCTAGCCGTCTTACTTTCTCAAGCAAGTAAAGCCAACTGCATTTTTAAACACATATAGCTGAAAGATCTGCTGTTAAGGTCAACAGCATAATCCTTTGAGTTCAATGGACACCTTTCCTCAGTTTCCATACTTCTATTTCAAGTAGATAAAATCAAAGCTCTCATTAATAGATGGCTTCTAGTATGATGCAGTTAATCACACTCATGTTTCTGGTTATTAACACAAACTGATGATATGGTCATTTTCCCCCCTTTATCATGTCAAAACTGAGGTGCAACGAGCAATTACATAACATAATGAAAATTAAAGTGAAAATGTAACTGAATCTAACAGATTTTTTTTTTTTCGGTTACTAGCAGGCTTTCCTCAGTCTTTCATGAACATAACTGTTTTTATGGCTTGTTGTTGCAGTGTACCATCAAGCTGATCCTGACCAACAGTGGTCCCACATAACAGAGTAGAATAGCCCCCAAGGGGTTTTCTTGTCTATGATCTTTAGGAGAGCAGATCACTAGGTTCTTATCCTATGGATCCATTCAAGGGGTTCTATCCACCAGTTTTTGTTGAGCAGCTGAGCACTTAGCTGTTACACCACCAGCATTTCTCACTGCCCTCCACATGTCCCACTCCTGTTGATCTGAGTTTAAATAATCCATGTGAAACTTAGTTATCATCAGTTACCCAGCATTGAACGCACATTTACCTTGCCAACAAAATGCTCTGGTCATATCATTCCCCAGTCTATTTTGATTAAATTGTGTCTTTCCCATTGTCATATTCTAATCAAGAGTCACTCATCTCTAAGTAACTCATATTGCAAAGACCCTGCAAAAGAGAGGGAGAAATGGGCAAGAGGAGTCCACCGTATGTTTTGCTAAAGAATAACTTCTTCTGAGTAAGTATTGACCAACAAGCTTAGCTGTTTATTTAAATAAGGCTCTAGGTGAGGGGACAGTGAGGACATGCAGTGGGAGAGAGTGGTAACAGTGTCCTCACAATTCACCGTGGTCAGGGGAGTAATAGACTGCAGTGATACTATCTTTCTTACAGGCCCAAATGAGGGACATTTTTTAAAGGCACTTTCAGCAGCCCTCAGGCCACAGAGAGTCCCTTGACACGTTTGCGTAAAACAGTGTGTAGAAGAAGAGGACTTGGGGAGAAGTCTAAATGATCTAATAGTAACTATTCACTGCATTCTTTTCTCTGATGGTTACCTGAACTAGTGCAATTCAGGCAGTGAGTACCTGGAAGGAAATGCCCAGGCAAGCACTTGCCACTGAAATATGGCCAGAGAGTTATTCCTGCATGTAAGTATCACCTGGTTATTTTCTTTAGGGTTTCAGCCTGAAACCAATCAACCTGAGGCCCAATTGAAGAAGGCATCTTTACAATCACAAGCTGTGGGATACTTGGTTGGTTCAGTGGGATCTAATTTGTTTTGGATAAGGAAAAATAGATAAAGGAAATGGGGGAAAAAACAGAATTTAGCGTGATGGGGATTAACAGAAGTGAGATGACTGCATACAGCATGTTTGTGGTAATAAACAACAGTGTTATTAGCAAATATAAAGCCCGTGATAAACAATGCCATGATGTTCCATTCACCCTAATAGGCAGGAGCAGATAATTGGGAACAAATAAAGTGCTAAAACAGTCTCTCACCACCTTTTGGAGCATCTCTCCGAATGAGTGAATCTCCCCGCTCGCTGCATAGCGCAGCGGTAGCCCGCGGTACCAGCTTTTGTGTTTCACTAACAGAATGTGCTCCTGTTGCTAATGGAAAACAACAGAAGCTAAAGACAATTGCCAGGATTGTCAGATCTCCTCTTATTTTTTTTAATGTGGTAATGAGTAGACAAGGAGAAAAATCTATACATTCATCACAGCAGCAGAGATCTTTTTGGAAGATGTTGCCAACTGAAGTCCCAAATATCACCAGCCATGAGGATGTTTTAATCTAAACTCAGAACTCAGTTGTTCCATCTCCACCATCCCTTGACAAACTGTCTTGTTTCAGCAATGGGACTTTGAAAGCATCTGTCTTCTCCCATGTCAGGACACCATTTCTGACCATTTTGATTCTTTCTTTTAGCTGGTTTCGTTTGCCCTATAGATGAGAGTCTGGTACAACTTTCTGTGATAGTAAATGTTAGCTGCCATCAAACCATGGCAGCCCTATGCACACCCGAACAAAGCACTCCCTGGCCAGCACCATACCAGGGATCAGTTGTTAGCTGGATTGTTTAAGGTTTTCACTGGCTGATTTGGGGAAGTAGGTGACTAAGCCTTTCTTCCTGTTCCGTCTTAGTCTAGAAGACCCGCTGAAGCCTGTTCAGCCTCACAGCAGCACACACGTCTCCGCTGACGGATGCTGGCTCTGCATGACCTGCACGGCCCGGGACATGAAACACGGTCTCAGCGGGGAAAGAGAGGATCTCACCACTAAACCATGAGTGTCCCCTAGAAAGAGGCAAGAGTTGCCCAGGTTTTTTTTTTTTTTCTCAGCCTCGGCTTCTCCACGGAGTAACTATCTCCTTAGAAATGTTATTGATTTACAACTTCTGACACTAACTGAAATAATAAAAAGCCCTGAAGTGGCAGTGACATTGAAAAGCTATGAGACACTATGAAGAGATTTTAGCCTGTCATAGATTGAATTGTGTCCTCCCCAAAAGATGCGTAGCCATGTCCCTTGGTCATGATTCTCAGTATTTTGTGACTGTCTTCCATTCTGTGACTTTCCCATGTTACGTGTTAAAGGATTAGGGTGGAACTGTAAATCCCTTCATAGGATCACCTCCCTGCTCCACTGTAAAGGGAGTTTCCCTGGAGTGTGGCTTGCCCCACCCTTAATCCTTTCATCCTACAAGAGATAAAAGGAAAGGGAAGCAGGCTGAGAATTGGGAACCTCACACCACCAAGAAAGTAGCATGGGGAGAAGAGTGCATCCTTCAGACCCGAGGTTCCTGTGCCGAGGTGCTCCCTGGACAAAGACTGATGCAATACCAGAGCCGACAAGGTGGAAAGCCTTCCTCTGGAGTGGACGTCCTGAATTTGGAGATGTAGCCTACCAGACTGTGCAAGAATAGGCCTTCCTTTATTAAAGTCATCCACTCTGTGGTACTTGCTAGAGCAGTGCTAGCTGACTAGAACAAGGCCTATGAAGGAGGCAAACCTAACTGGAAATGAACCATGAGTGAAGAGTAACTCATTTGTTGAATGAATCAACAAATACATTTTTAAGTATCTATAAAGTACCAGGCACAGTTGAGTCTTGTTTTTCTTTTCATTTTTGGACTCTATACCTATTTATTGTAGCAGTAACGATACTTAAATTGTCCTATTTCTAAGAGAAACATACATATATATGTGTGTATATATACACACACACATATATATTTAACTCAAGTATTTCTCATTTCACATTTGCTGTGTCCATAGACATCCTTTGAGCCACACATACCAGACTGTAGATAAGAAGAAAGACACTGGCTCTGAAAACACTGCAGTCTCACAGGTCCAGCTTCTTAATTCTTGACAAGCAACAGGAGCTGAAAGCCGTAAAGCAGCCAGTTTGGAAGCAATTTTCACAGAACCAGAGAGATTCAAATGGGAAGTTAGGATATCTGAAATTGTTTGAGTTGTGTTGTTTTGGTTTCCCCTAACAAAACAAAAGGTTTTATTTTGTCAGTGGAGACCTGAGACTAGACCCCAGTCCGTGGGGAGTCTGAGCTGACCAGGATGGGGTTGAGAGTTGATAAAATAACATCTGTGTCAGAAGAACTGCCATATTTACAGGATTAAAAATTTTTCACAACTCAGAGAAAAGGAGGAAATAAAAAAGACCCTCAAAGGGGAAATCCCATACTCTTCACCATCCCCAGGACTAAGGCCCACAGTCCCAGGTCAGGCCGCTGGGGAGTGAGGCAGTGAGGGGCACTGAGGGTGGGCAGCCCTGGCAGCCAAGCTTAGGGGACATCCAAAGTAGGTGATGGCGGTGGGAGGGTTTCTGCCTTGGGTGCCTGGGGTGGGATTGGGCCTCTCTGCTAACGGTGGAGTTGGCTGACCACACACAAGCTGCACCCACTGTGACTTGTTCCTGGAGGGGGGCAGAATTGCATACTGTCACTGGAGTGAGGCAGGAAGGACTACCTACGGCCACCAGACACCAGCATCCTGGGATGGATCACACTTACCCAGTGCTGGACACGAATACATGTTTGGGATGAAGCCTCTCTCCCCAGTGGAATCTGAGCCTCTGGTTTCTGGGGGAGTCAAGTTTACTATTAGCTGTCTCACCCAGATGAGACTCCCACCCTCAGGAGAGAAGATAGCCAACCTCTGAACCTGTCTCCCTGAGGCCATGGTCCAAGTAGATATGTGGTCCCAGTGGACGTGTTGTCCAGATGGACATATGGTTGTTGCCAGGTGGCTGGGTCGAGGTATTTGTTTTGTACTTAAGGCCAACTAGCCCCAGGATGACGGCAGGTAAGGGTGGAGAATATATCCTCTGGCTTTCCAAGCCATAAGTGGCTCAAGTGATAAACCCAGACAGAGTGATGTCAGATGCCTGATTAATCCAGTGAGGATTCTTATTTCTCTCCCTAGGCTAATTCAGTGGCATTAAACATTGTCTTTAAAAACATAAACAGGCATGCATTAATTGAACGCATGATGATTATTGCTGACTGTGCACTGAGTGAAAGAAGGTGAGGGTGTCTTAAATTAATCCACTTGCTATGACGAAACAAGAAATCCTGGCAACACTGTGGTTACAAGTTTGGCTGTCAACCAAAATGTGGGCAGTTGCAATCCACCATTAACTTCAACTGTATCACTATCACAAAGAGGGTAGATGGGAAGGAAGAAGAAAGAGAAACATTCGAGTTTGTTAGGATTATTAGAGATGCAGAAAATATTATTAAATAGTCTCACCGGGATTTTTCTTAGGCTATGAATCTAAGCTTAGCCTTAAGACCCAAACCCGTCAATGAAAGCCACACATAACATTGGTGATATATTCCATTTCTATGTTGCTGCTGTGTTCTATATTAGTTTCAATGAACTTGTCCTTTTTTAACATTATTTTAAATGCTGTGATTCTGTTCACCTAATGAAAGATTAGATGCCTTTTGAAAAGTGCATAAAACCAAATTATTTAACTTTGCGTTTTTATTCAAGTATTCAAATACCCTTAGGAAAAAAGTCATGAAAAGGTAATGTAGCACATGACCTACACAGCCAAAAGAAATAAGTAATTGAGTGAAATTCGGCAGCACTGAGAGCACATTGAGATCCCTAGGGCTTTTAAAAGGTCCCTGGGTGGCACAAGAAGTTTGTGCTCGACTACTAACTAAAATGTTAGGGGCTACAATTCCACTCAACCCAGAGACACCAAAGAAAAAGTCCTGGCAATCTGCTTCCATAAAGGGTACAGGCAAGAAAACTTTTTGGAGTTCAGGTTTACTTTATCACACAGGGTGTCACCCTGAGTTGGGATCAACTAAATGGCGACCAGTAGGCAAGTACCCCAAATTCCAAATCTGTTGCTGTCAAGTTCATTCTGATGCAACCCTGTAGGACAGAGTAGAATCACCAGTCAGAGTTTCCAAGGACTCACTGATGGATTCAAACTGCCAGCTTCTAACATAGCACCATCTGGGGTGCGGTGTGTAGGTGGGGTTTAAAAATAATTTTCATTGAAGGAATCATTTGTGAGACTTTTTACTGACACTTGGCTTATTTAAAAGTTATTGACAGCTGGCTAAGTTAAAGATAAAAGGACTTGGAGCAGTGCTGGGTGGAGGTGTTTGATAATGTGGCATTCTGGTTTTGGGTCTTCTCAGGGTGGTCACGTGACTTCATCTCCATTGCACTGGCTAGTCTTACTTGCTTTCACTCGGGCCACACCACCAGTCCTAGAATACATTCCCTTTATATCCCATTTATATACTGGTATCTATTTTCAAGGCACAGTAGCCTCTATACTTAACCACTTCAGAGCGTATGCTTATCTGATGCTAAGGATACATTAAAAAAAATTTTTTTCAAGCTTTAAGGAAATGTTCACAATTCATGTCAGCTTACCACGTGGTTCCCCACCTCCACGCACACTACTGTACAATTCTAGCTGCTCTTTCCCCCGTGTGACAGCACATTCCCTCTTTCTACCCTGTACTTCCTACATTCATTCAACCAAATTCTGCCCCCCACCCTCCCATATCACAATCAGGAATTGTTCCAACAGCCTCATTTGTATATTCAAACCAAGAAGCGCACACTTTATCACCGTCACTGTATGTCTCTATAGTCCAGTACGATCTTCGTTGGGACAACTGGCTTCAGCATGGTTTCAGCTCTGGGCCAGCAGACAGTCCAGGGGCAATGTCCTCAGGGGACACTCCAGAATACTGGGCCATGAAGCTTTATCTTTTGAGCAAGTTCTAGATCTGCACCTCACTTTCTCTCCCACTACACCAGAGACTCTACATTCTGTTCCCTATCAGGGCTGCCATTGGTGGTAGCTGGGTACCATCTAATTCTTCGGGTCTCGAGCCGATGTACTCCCCCACCCATCTGGCTCCTTATGTGTCCTGGGCTCGTGTTTTCCTCACATCTTTGATGTCCTTCATTCTCCTTTGCTCCAGGTGTATTGGATGGCAACTTGCTCATTCTTAAGACCCTAATGCCACTTACCAGAATAGGATGCAGAACTTTTTCTTAAAAAAAAAATAAATAACTTAGTTACATCAGTTGACCTAGATGTCTCCTAAAACTATGGTCTCCAGACCCATGCCCATGCTACTCTGACCTTTGAAATGCTGGGTTGTATTTAGGAAATCCTTCGACGGCACTTGGCTTTTGGCTTTTTTGGTCCTTGGGGGTAGTCCAGCGGTGTTAATCTCCCTTCTACTGTGTGCTGTCATTTCCTTCATTTAATCCAATTCCTATTTACTATCTAATCTATGAATACTCATCTCCGTCCCTCCCCTCCCTTGTAATCATCAAAGATTATTTTTTTCAGTGCTCAAACCTTTTTTTGAGTCCTTATTAATAGTGGTCTCATACAATATTTGGCCTCTTGTGACTGACTAATTTCACTCAGCATAATGTCTTCCAAATGACTCCATGTTATCAGGTGTTTCCCAAGATCGTTATTGTTCTTTATCATTCCTAGTATTCCAGTGTGTGAATGTACCACAGTTTGTATATCCATTCATCCATGGATGGGAACCTAGGTTGATGCCATGTTTTTGCCACTGTGGCCCCCCCAAAAGCAAAAGTAAACCCACCGCTGTCAAATCGACTCTGACTTGTAGCAACCTCACAGGACAGAGTAGAATGGCTCCACGGAATTTCCAAGGAATGCCTGGTGGGTACAAGCTGCCAGTCTTTTGGTTAGCAGCCATAGCACTATCCACTAGGCCACCAGGATTTCTGCTATTGTGGACAGTGCCGTGATAAACATTGGTGTGCATGCATCTATTCGTGTGACAGCCCTGTTTCTCTAGGATATTGTCCAAACAGTGGGATTGCTGGATCATATGATATTTCTAATTCTAGCTTTCCAAGAAAGCATCAAACTGATTTCCAAATTGGCCATACCATTTCACACTCCCACCAGTGGTACAGAAGAATCCCAGTCTCTCCACAACCTCTCCAAAAGTTATTGTTCTGTAATTATCTTAGGCTGGGTTTTCTGGGGAGGGGAAATCAGTAACATGGGTATGTAGAAGGAAAGATTTATATATATAAGCTACAAGGAAAGATATATAGATAGATAGATACAGGAAATAGCTCACGCAATTGCAGAGGGGAATGTCCCAAGTCCTCGCACAAGCCTCATGTGTCCACAGGAGCTGGTGAACCCAAGGTCAGAGGAGCAGAGACCCAAGTTCTAGAACACTGGTTGTGTAGGTCAGCAGATCCCAAGCTGGCAGCAAGATGGAGCTGCAGAGGCTGGCAAACCCAGAATTGGCAGGTCATGGAACAGGACTCTCAAGTGCCAGCTGTAAGGGTTGATGAATCCAACAGCTGCTAGTTCAAGTCCAGGATCTAGACCCCAGAAGAGAACAGGAGCTGTTGTCTATGTGAGCAGACCAGCATTAGGTGGTGGAAGGTGGAGAGAAGAGAGCTGAGGGGCAGAAAGCCACCATAGGACCCACCCTGCCACTTAATACAGGAGCCAAATATGGAGAAGCCAAGTTGACATAATCCTCACTACCACAGTGTTTTTTGGACTAACGCAAGTCTTGTTTGAATGAGGTGGTGTCTCATTGTAGTTTTGATTTGGATTTCTCTCAAGACTGATGATCATGGCCATTTCTTCATGTATCTTTTAGTTACCTGTATGTCTTCTTCAGTGAAGTGCCTGTTCATATCATTTGCCCATTTTTTAAATTATCTTATTCATCCTTTTTGTTGTTGAAGTTTCACAGTACCTTGTAGATAGATTGTGGAAATTAAGCACCAATCAGATTCACGGTTGTCAACATATATTTTCTAGTCTGCAGGTAGTCTGTTTAATCTTTTGGTGAAGTTTTTGGGTGAGCATAAGTGTTCGATTTTTAGGAGTTCCCATTTACTTATTTTCTCTTCCAGTGTTTGTACATTTTTAGTAATATTTGTAGTCTGTTTATGTCTTGCATTAGGATTCTATTTTTTCTTCCAGGATTGTTATTGTTCTAGGCTTTATATTTAGGTCTTTGATCCATTTTGAGTTAGTTTTTGTGCATGGTGTGAGGTATGGGTCTTCTTTCTTTTTTTTGCAGATGGATATCCAGTTTTGCCAAGACTGTTGACAAGACTGTTTTATCCAGTTCATGGACTTTGAGCCATTTTCAAATATCGGCTGCTCATAAGTAGACAATGTTATATCTGGATTTTCAATTATATCACATTGATCTATGTATCTGTTTTTGTACCATTACCAGGCTGTTTTGACTACAGTGTCAGTGTAATAGGTTATAAAGTCAAGTAGAGTGAGGCCTCTCAATTTGTTCTTCATCTTCAGTAATATTTTACTATCTGGGGCTTCTTCCCTTTTCATATGAAGCTAGTGATTCGTTTCTCCATCTCATTAAAAAATGACATTGAAATTTGTACTGGGATTGTATTGTTCCTGTAGAAGGCTTTGGGAAGAACATACATTTTCATGATGTTAAGACTTCCTATCCATGAGCAAGTCAGTTTTCTGCACTTACATAGGTCATTTTTGGTTTCTTGCAGTAGAGTCTTGTAATTTTCTTTGCATAGCTCTTTTACATCTTTGGTTAGATTTATTCCTAGGTATTTTACCTTTAGGGAGGCTCTTATAAATGATAACGATTTGGTGGTTTTCTCTTTAATGGTCTCTTGATCTCCTTCTGGTATAAAGGAATCCCACCGATTTCTTTATGTTTATCTTCTGTCTTGATGCTTTGCTAAACTATTCTATTAGTTCTAGTATTTTTTTTTTTGTGTGTGTGTGTGTGTGGAGTTTTTAGGGTTTTCTGTGTATAACTTTATGTTATTTGAAAGTGGAGATACTTCCACATCTTCGTTACCAGTTTGGATGTCCTTCACTTCTTTACCTGATGGATTGTCCTGACTAGAACCGATAGTATAATGTTGACTGGAAGTGGTGACAATGGGAGAATACATGGCTTTATATTATGATTTTATTAAACTCAAAAAACTCATCACACTCAAGTAGGTTCCATTTCATAGTGACCCTATAGGGCAGAGGAGAACTGCCCCACAGTGTTTCCAAGGAGCAGCTGGTTTATACCAACTGCTGACCTTTTGTTTAGCACCTGGACACTTATCCACTGCCAACAAAACTGTAAACAAAAAATAATTATTCCCTGTTTTTCTACCAGATATTGCATTTGGTATACATATTGCATTTGGTATAAATGCAATATGTAAAAAAGCCCATAAAATTTTCAGTGAATGCTTACTGCAGCTTAGCAACACAAGATAAGCTCATTGTACCTCCCAACTACACCAGTTCATAGCTTACCACTGTCTGGCTAGATCTGGCATTGGCCTTTAGGCAATAAGGATGGGGCTTTTCTCATTTCATTCCCAGTTCAGTTGTTTGAGTCAGATACAAATTGATTGTAAATAGAAATCATTCTAGTCTGACAGCTGTTGGGTGTCTTGTCTGTGGAAAGAAAAAAGTGAGAACATGTTGACCGTTCTTTTTTCTAATGGGCCACACAATGAAAAGTGGGGCAAATAAGAAGGGTCTAATATCGTCATGACAACCAAGAGTGTGTCCTCTCTGAGCTCAGTGCTGTGCTCGGCCTTGTCAAGGCAGCAACATGGCACACCCACAGTCCTTTGAAAACCAAGGCAGAGACTCATTCTGACAGGAGAGCAGAAAACCCAATGGCATGTCTGTGTCTTATCGGCATTAATAAAAGATATTGGTCTCTACGGCTGTCATTGTACCAGCACTTTTCCCTGGCACTAAAATTCATCTCCCAATATGAAATCAGTATCAAAACAATCTACAAATGAGATCTTCCTAGCTGAGTTCATGGATTTTCTCAAGATGTGAATTTATTATTTTATTTTATTTTCAGAAATGGAAAACGTGACCTTTCTCCCTCCAGCTTCATTTTAGCACCATGGATTGGTAAATACATTCTATCTTTTCCCAGATGCTTTATTAATATTACCATATTTCCACAGTAGAAAATATGAACTGGAAGAAAAAGCAAAAAAATAAAATATAAAAAAGAGAAAAAAAAAAGAAAAATGCAGAATATCAGTCAGGCTTGGCGAGGTTCCCCTAAGAATAGATTACCTAGTCTAATGTTGTGGAAAAATGACTGCTATACATCAGCAAAAGAGGTCAGGAAATTAAATTTTATGTGTGTCCTACCTGGAAAAAAGGAGAGTTGCACTGAAATATAGAGTCCTTCATGGCCTGGTGGAAAATTCGAATATTTCAATTCCATTTTACAAAGGAAAAGAAAACAGTTCACAGTGGAAGAAACTACAAGTGAGAAAATGAGATAGGGCTTCTAGAACCTAAGGAGAGAAAGTCTGTCAAAGGCCATGTAGCTAACAGGTATCAGGTCCAGTCCCAAGAGGTGGTAGGAAGATAGAGAGCAGTGTTTTGGACAGTTCTTGAATTCTGTAAGGTTCAGGTTAGAGGGAAAACGGTGGCACTTGTTGTAATTATTTTTAATGTTCCTCTCAGGGGAAACATCTTGACTTTGATGGCTCATGGAACCAAAGGAATGTTGTCGAACACAAATCTAACTAGAATTATTTTATAACACACTTCTTCTGAAGAGAGGTCTTCCTCTCCCACTTCCTGGTGACGTGTTTTCATCCTTCTTATTATATTAATTCCATGTAACACAGATGAAGCCATGCCACTTCTCTTTTCATCAGGTATCACTTACTTACATCTTTGGTGTCATATATTATTTCCTATCTAGTTCAGGGGAGATTCTAGTGGTGTTGTGGTTAAATGCTACGGCTGCTCACTAAAGGCTGGCAGTTCAAATCTGCTGGATGCTCCTTGGATGAACTATTCAGTCTACAGGGTTACTGTGAGCCGGAATCGACTTGACTGCAGTGGGTTTGGTGCTTTTCTATCTAGTCAGGAAATCTAGTTGATCAAAAAATCTTTACACTGCCTTATATTCTCCACTCTTTCTACCCATCGATACATTCCCTTTGTCCACTAATACACAGTAGTATGTTAGTAAGGGCAATGAAAACATAGGAACACTTTTCCTCGATGCTGACACTGCTTCAGTTTGCCTCCTCTATCCTGCCATACGCTTGATGGTCTAACTTGTTGAACAAGCAGTAAAGTCTCGGTAAGGTAGCAGCTTTCTCATCATTTTCTCCACCCGATCTGTTCAGTCTGACAACCTACATTCCCTATTACCCACCAGCTTAGAAGATAAAGGATGTTTATCTTTCCAAGAAGACCAATAACTATCAACGGTCGACACTGGGGTCATTTTCTCATCCTTGTTGACTCTCAGCACTATTTGTCACTGCCCCTTTCCCCTTGAACTTCTCTCATCCCTAGTCTTTCATAATTTAAGAACTTAGTTCTACCTTTTCAGTTTATCTTTCTCCACATCTTTTTTTTTCTTCTTATCCCTTAAATATATATACTCCTCTGTTCAAGTGCTACATCAAGGTTATTTCTTTTCTTCTGGCCTTGATAGCTCTCTTCCTTAGGATGTGATATTATTGCCAGTAAGTCGTGTTTCTTGGAAGGTGGTTCAGCAAAGAGGTTAGATGTATCAGTACTGAAGACAGTTCAAGTTCTGGGCTAACACTTTGCAACTATGCAGCTTTAAGCAAGTCACTTAACCTCTCTGAGGTTACAGCTGCTAAATGGTAAACACATAGCAGCTATAGTGAAATGATATTAAGAGGAATAAACAGTATATATAAAGCACTCATCATTGAATCTGACACATAGTAAATTCAAAATAAATTGTCTTGTTCTTCTAATTCACACATCACATATCCCATGCCCTTATCACACTACTCTTAAGAATTACAATAACCTTTGTCACATAATAGTCTTTTCATTTTCTTTCTCTCTATGTGCCTGTCCTATGTTTCTCTAATACTTGAACTCTACAGTTGGAGTTTTCCTCCTGAAACAGTCCTCAAACAATGTCACACCCTGATTTCACTATACTTTTTTGAACTTAAAAAAAAAAGGGGGTGATTTCACACTGCCAATTGAGTACAGTTTAGATTAATTATGTTAGTATTGAAGACCTCTCCCAGTATGGGATCAACTTTTATTCGATAATCCCTACTTCCACAATGATATATTCAATACTAGAGTACAACTAATTTAACTAAGGTCTTGTGAACGTATCACACATATTTTGAAGCGTATGGATTTAATCTTGTTATGTTTCCAACAGGCAGAAAAATATCACTCTTCCAATAGAAAAGAAGAAAAATAAAAAATTCACAGCTGTCAAGTCCTGTCCAACTCACAGTTACCCTATAGGACAGAGCAGAATTGTCTCATGGAGTTTCCAAGGAGCACCTGGTAGATTAAAACTGTCAACCTTCCGGTTAACTGCCTTAACACTTAACCACAACTCCACAATATCACTCTTACTCCTCTAAAATATGAGGAATGTTCAGCACTCATTCCAAAAGAAGTCCACTAAATCCTTTAATAATCCAGACATTTCTCTCTACTCAAACCCAGCAGACCCTTGATAAAATATAAATATTTCTGCATATGTTTTATTAAAGAACATATAGCTGTGGATTCATTGCCCTGGTTATCTAGAATTATTTATTTACTTATTTTTATTTTTTACTCTAGTATTTTGCTGAAAAGTACTTGTTTCAATTGCTGTGAATGGTAGCAACAATTTTCAAAACAATGATAAAGAAAACAATACCTGATAAGTAATAAATATATTCTCCCTAAGAATGTAACAGGCTCATAGAGATTATACAGAAAAACCACTTGTTATCACTATGAACTATTTGAACTGGTTTTTACAGTAGTAAGGATGGTGTGGTGGGTGGCCTTTGTGTGGCCTTTCTTGCTATGGTCTTGTAACTTCCACCCAAGTGCCTGAGTACCAAAAACAAAATATTGCCATTGTTGTTCTTAACCACTGCATCACCAGGACCACAGTGATTGTGTGGGAAAGGGAAAGTAGAGTAACTACACACCACTGAGAGTATTGGTCAGTTTTGTCATCCCACTGTGCTTAAAATAAAGCATCCCAGAAATGGCAATTGGAGAATCCCACCACCACCAAGGAAGGAGATTCAAGGGCGTGTCCTTTGGACTTGGGATTCCTAAAACCAGGAGCCCGATAGAGAGAGCTGTAACACTGAAGACAATGAAAAATTGTGGCAGGAGAGCCTAGCAGCAGAGACCATCAGGAGAGACCAATAGGGAAAAAGAGAGACAAGCAAGGGACAGCAGACTGGGCTTTCGGGTTCACATAGTAATAGTGCCTGTGGGATGAAGCTTACTGATAGTGTGATACTGCTTGGCACTTTTTCGCAGAGCTACACAAGCTTTATAACACCCGCCTAAATTGAGAAGAGGCTAAGGGCCACAGAGAGATGTGTGTGTAGCGCGGTTAGGACACATTGTCCTGATGAAAGAATTGCACCTGAGTGATCCTGAGCCTGAATTGTAACCTGCTACTTCCAAAAAAGACTGCATAATTGTGAAATTGGTCTGTGAGTTTTGTGTGGCCAATGCAACGAATTACTGAATCCGCCAGAGATAGAAAGTGCTGTGGGAGGAATGGTTGTTGTCAGAATTGGTGAAGATGGCAGACAGGGGAGGCATGTCTGATCTTTGCCTCACAGGAATAAGCCTTGGGTTGTTGATCTTAATTTTCCTCCCCTGGTGTAAAGTTGGAAAACATCAGATGCTGTTACTACACTATTTTACAGGGGCAAAAGGGAAAAGGGAAGTGCAAAAATGAACTGTTTTATTGAGTGTTAAATCATCTCTAGTTTTTGAAGGACTATATTTGTGTAAGTACTGAAAGGAATTGTTGATATTCAAACATTTTGTTGTTGTTGTTAAGGTGCGGTTGAGTCGGTTCCAACTCATAGCGAAGGTATGAACAACAGAACGAAACACTGCCCGGTCTTGCACCATGTCCACAATTGTTTTTATACTTAAGCCCATTGTTGTGGCCACTGTGTCAATTCATCTCATCGAGGATCTTCCACTTTTTTACTGACCCTCGACGCTATGAAGCATGATGTCCTTCTCCAGAGACTGATCTTTTCTTGACAGGATGTCCAAAGTATGTAAGATGCAGTCTTGCCATCTTTGCTTCTGAGGAGCACTCTGGTTGCACTTCTTCCAGAACAGATCTGTTTGTTCCTTTGGTGGTCCATCATACATTCAACATTCTTCTCCAAAACCTCAATTCAAAGGCATCAATTCTTCTCCTGTCTTCTTCATTCATAGTCCAGCTTTCACATGTATATGACACAATTGAAAATACTGTGGCTTGGGTCAGTTGCATTTTAGTCTTCAAGATGACATCCTTACTTTTGAATACTTTGAAGAGGTCCTT
The DNA here is from genome assembly GCA_028571685.1 of Heterohyrax brucei. Classification (NCBI taxonomy): domain Eukaryota; kingdom Metazoa; phylum Chordata; class Mammalia; order Hyracoidea; family Procaviidae; genus Heterohyrax; species Heterohyrax brucei. Next base: position 49,720,778 of record CM053152.1, read on the forward strand.
TGCTGCAGATTTTTCCATTGCAATGAGTCTTTTGATTTCTTGTCTGCTGCTTCCAAAGGCATTGATTGCGGACTCAAGTAAAATGAAGTCTTTGACATCCTCAATCCTTTCTCCATTTATCAAACATTTTAGGAGGCAGTATATGATCAAGAACCAGTAGCACTGAAAGAAGTTCAACTTTCTCTGAGGGGAATGGCAAAACACAATGTTCTAGGAACTGAAGGAATACCAACTGAAATGTTTCAGCAAGTGAATGCAGTGCTGGAGACGCTTACTCATCCATGCCAAAAAAATTTGGAAGACAGCTACCAGCCAACAGACTGGAAGAGATCCATATTTGTGCTCATTTAAAAGAAAGGTGATCTGACACCATACAGAAATTCTTCAACAGTATCACTGTTGATATTGTTAAGTGCTGTTGAGTCAGTTCCAACTCATTGTGATGCTATGTACAACAGAACAAAACACTGACCAGTCCTGCACCATTCCCAGAATTGCTTCTATGCTTAAATTTTGCTGAAAATAGTTCAAAAGTACTTTCAGCAATACACTGGCAGGGAACTTCCAGCAGTCAAATCATATTCAGAGGAGAACACGGAATGAGGGTCATCACTGCTGATATCAGATGAATCTTTACTGAAAGAAGAAAACAACAGAGAGATGTTTATCTGTGGTTTATTGACTATGCAAAGACATTCAACTGTAAATCATGATATTTGTTTGGAAAACATTTTGAAGAATGGGAACTCCAGAACCCTTTATGGCACTCATATGGAACTTGTGTATGGATGAAGAGGCAGTTGTTAAGAGAATGAGGGGCTACTGTGTGGCTTATCAGTACAAGTATGTGTCAGTGCTCTACCCTTTCACAGAACTTACTCACTTTGTATGCTATGCAAATAATTTCACAAATTGAGCTACATGAATAAGAATGCAGTACCAGGATTAGGGGAAGATGTGTTAATAACCTGCAATATGCAAATGATGAGACCTTTCTTTCTAAAAGTATAAGACTTGAAACACTTATTGGGGAATGTTACAAAATAAATTTTGTCCCCCCCAAAATATGGGTAGCTATTTAGCTGAGCCATAATTTCTGATATTATACAGCTGTCTTCTATTTTGTAATTTTCAAAAATTAAAAATCTTAATCTCTACCTGTGGTTAATAAAGAAAGAAATGATTATGTTAAAGAGGGTTAGAGTGGTCCTAAGATCATCTCCCTGATCCAGTATAAAGTAAGTTTCCCTGAGGTGCAGCTTGCACTGCTTTTTTATTCTAAAAGTGATAAAAGGAAAGAGAAGCAAGCAGAGAGTTGGGAACCTCACCCCATCGAGAAAGCAGTGCCAGAAGCAGAATGTGTCCTTTAGATCTGAGGTTCCCGAACTGAGATTTTCTTAGACCAGAGGAAGACTGATGCCATGCAAGGACCTTCCCCCAGAGCTGACAAAGAGAACAAATCTTCCCCTGAGCTGACACTCTGAATTTGGCTTTGTAACCTACTGAAATGTGAGGAAATAAATGTATTTTTGTTAAAACTATCCACTTGTAGTACTTCTGATATAGCAGCACTCAATGACTAAGACGGTGAATATCAAAGACTAAAGCATACAGTGTGGATTGTACCCCAATGTAAAAAAGAAAACAAAAATCCTCACAACTGGATCAATAAGCATCATCATCATAAAAGGAGAAAAACTTGAAAGTGTAAGGATTTCATTTCACTAGAATCTACAATAAATGCCCATGGAAGCAGCAGTCCAGAAATCAAAATATGTATAGTGTTGAACAAATCTGGTACAAAAGAACTATTTAAAGTGACAAAAAGCAAAGATTAATGTGTGCTTGACCTCAGCCATGGTATATTCAACTACCTCATATGCATGCTAAAGCTGGACAAAAATAATGAAGACTGAAGAAGAACGATACCTCTGATTTACAGTGTTGGTGAAAAATATCCAATATACCATGGACTGCTAGATGAACATACAAATATATCTTGGAAAAAGTGTAGTCAAAATGATTCTTAGAAGCAGTGATAGTGAGACTTCTCTTTACGTATCTTGGGCATGTTATCAAGGGACCATTTCCTAAAGAAGGACATTGTGTTTGGTAAAGCAATGAAAAATAAGTTCCTCAGTGAGATGAAATGACACAGTGGCTAGAACAACGGGCTGAATATAACAAGAAAGTGAGGCCGGCACAGGACTGGGCGGTATTCTCTTACATGGTACATAGTGCAGCTATGGGTTAGAACTGGTTTGATGGAACCTAGCAGTGCTATTGTCTAAAGCTACCTCTTCTTTTCACTTATTAAGACCTTACAGACTGCACACCTGCTGTGTGCCAGGTATATTGTCTACTGCATTCAGGTGGTGGTGGTGCTCCAGTTACGCAAAATGCCAAGGGTTTAAACCCAGCAGCATCTCTGCAGGAGGAAAGACCTGGCAAACTTTTCCTGTAAAGATTACTTGGTCTCTATGAGTGAGAATGTATTTGACAGCACACAATAACAACAATTATAAACTTCTAAATTTTTTACTATTTGTGTGATATTTTACCAATTGATATTAATTTCTTGCTGGTGTTATGCTTTTAAATTTTATCCCCCAGTTATATTAAATAAAATCTTTGTTATCACTCACTAAATGTTCTTTTCTCCCCTAGCTAAGTACAACATTAAGACTCTAATAGGATTTTCAAAGCCTATTTACTGAATTACATTGGGTTAAAATTATTGTCAGATTAACATAACAGGTAATTTTCAATTCTCCTGCTGCTTTTGTCCTTACTTACCTATTACAGAATGAAACTCTCTTAGTTGCTCAACAAGCATGTGTTGTTGCCATCAGGAAAAAAAAAAAATACTGCCACAGAGTGGATAACGACCAATAAGGACCCTATAGGACACAATGGAATTGCCTGATAGGCTTCCAAAGCTGGAAATCTTTACAGAAGCAGACTTCCTCCTGTGAAGAGAATGGAGAGTTTGAACTGCCAACTTTTTGGTTAGAAGTTGAATGTTTTAACCACTGTGCCGCAAGGGCTCTTGCTGTTGTTACAAGACGGCTGAAAGCAGATTTCAGATCAAGTCTACTCTAGATATCTTAGAAAATATAATGAAACTTCACAATGGCACTTTATGCTACCCAAATTCTCTTACATAAATATTATTTAGTTTCCCATGAACATTTTGTATACCTGCATATTAGAAACTCAATAACAGCAAGTACAAAAAAAGAAAAAAAACACAGATGTGTGTTATCATCCAAATACTTGAAAACCTCCCAGTAATAGACATTTGTAGCACTGGAAAAATACACAACGCTTTTATTTTACATGTTCAGTATATTGACCATGAAAGATTTCTTCAAAAATGTATGTTTTCTTCCCAAAATTTCATTGACATTATGGCAAATATAAAGATGAGCAAAACACTGTCTCCATGCTCAACAATTTTCCAGTTGTAAGAATAAAGACCAAAGACCATAAAAAAAAAAAAATAGTACAAAGTGTCTACATCTAATAAACATTCTCTGAAGAACAAAACGAATTTAGGACAAAAGATGTTTCTTAAACAGTGAGATTTTATCTGGATTTTTAATAGGATTAGATAAGAAAAGAGGAAGAAACCATATGTGAAGATACTGGACAAAAAGCAAGAAACATCTCAGGTCATCAACAAACATGTCAGAATAAAGCTGTTGTAATGTGCTGAAGGTAATGATAAATAAGGTCTTATATTACAAAGGCAACAATTTTATGAAACAGTTTCAATGCTGGTTCAGAAGTTGGACTTGATACAGTTGACTACAACAAATTACCACGAATTCTTGTGAAAGGCATGAGGAGTTTTATCTCCACAGTAAATACAGTCCCTCCACAGTAAATACAGGGACTGTATTTACTGTATTTGTTCTCCCCTTACTCCTTTTGAAGACTTCCCCAAGTCTGTTGGAGATATCAAACGGGAACGGCTAAAGAACATTACATTTCTAAGACTCCATAAACATATAACTGGCAGTTTGACTCATTTCCAGCTAAAGACTGTAAGCAGATGTTGTTGAAGTTGCTTCTGTAGTGCAGAAGTCCAAAGACTCATGATTTGGAGTTAGCGTCAGACTACCCAAGAAGTAAGGTAAACATGGACTCACTTGTGTTTACCTATTAATCTATAATGAACAAGTTCACATTTCTTCACTAAATCAAAGACTCTGCTTATAAGTAGGGTTGAAGTAACCAGATAACCATGAATTTACTTGTGCTTACTCGCTAATCTGTCATGAACAGTGTCATATGTTTTTTATACTACATCAAAAGATGTGATGAAACCCATGTAAACTTCTATAAAAGAAGTATTGAGGACAAGAATACACTGGGCACCAGATTTCAAGATATGAGATTTAAATGATTCTTCTAGAAGCATAAAACAGATATGTTTGACTGGCAAAATGAAGTCCTCAACTCTACCCTATACACACATTTTGAAAACTACGCTGTATTAGAAACTATGCTAGGAACTGGGGCTACACAACTGTAAAGACTTTATTACTCTACATCTCGAGTTCTGGACTTTACAGTTCTGGATCAAAAATTAAGGGATTGTGTGTATTAAATAATTACTGTACTAGAGGAAGTACAAAGCACTATGTCTATGTGTATATATAAATATGTAATCATCAGGTTGCAAATAAAATTCCAGACTATTCATAATATAGGCACAAACATAGACACTTTTTTCTAAATGAAATGCTTGGTCCAACATAGATACACAAATAACATGTTTTTCTATATCCCAAAGGACATGTAAACTAGAAAGGTAAATATGTATACATTGCATGTAAATTGTCACAGTGCGTAACTAACCTTCTTGTTATTGGGTCTCGGAGAGGCTCCATGGCAGCTATGGTGTTTCAATGTGTACAGAAGTTTGTCATATATAGAAAAATTTGAACTAAGGCTAAAAGTGAATAAATAAAATCAGAAAGTTCATGTGGAATACGAACCTTTTTTTCTCATCTCAAGATGAGTGAATTCCTTTTGAAATCATGTCCAAATAGCACAGAGACTCATTTCTCTTTGAATCAACCATTAGTTTGTGCTACTCATTGGACATGACTCTAAAAGAAACAACAAAAAAAGGCAAAGGGATATGTATGTCTTACGAGAGAAGTAGGATACGTATTTCTTATGAATTTTCATCTTGGAATGTTATTGTTAATTAGGGAAAGTTATACTTGTGGGTCAAATATATGTATTTTCTTTATCTCTAACATTGTAAATGTTTTAATTTATCAAATGATTGATCATATACGTGCACATATGTATGGGTAAGTTTTTGTATGTATTAATTTTGAAGTTTACATTAATTGATTCTGAGGATTGAAAAGCCTCAGATGCTGTGTGCAAGGGTGTTTAAAATGTCACTAAAATACATAAGGAATTGTTCCAAGCTCAACAAGAGTATCATGCAGAAAATGAAATATTGTATCTGTGTATGAAGGGGAAGCAAGTTTCTACACATTGGCAGTCAAGCCAATCTGAATAAATAAGAAAAGGTAGCAAATGTGCATTTTCTGGGACAAATATATTCCTCTTTTTATTCCCCCTCACTTTACTTCTTTTTTTTTCCCCCTGAATACCTAAAATTTACACAATCAAACAGACAAGGAGAAAAATCTCTAACAGATATTCCTAAGGCTCCAAAATATAAATGAACTACATTCCACAATATACAAATAAATTGCTTATAAAATGCTACATTGCAAATGTTCCAATTTTCTTACTACCTATTTTGTTTATTTGTGTCGAAAGATAATGATGGTTTGTTAGTCTGGACTTCTTTCATGATTTAGTTAATTAAAAAATGTTTACTGGCTACTTAATATATGTAGGAAATTGGGCTAAATTCTGTGAATGACAATGGCAATGACCACTTTAGCACAAACTCTTTTGTTCCATGGTGTTTCCTTAAGCCCAGTAAAATTACCAGAATTCCCACCCACTTTGGATTAAAAAACTAAACTCAAAGGTGTATATAATTCTGTTGTGTTTCTTCTTTTCTCCTAGTAGAGAAATTCAAAGAACTTTGTTTTTCATGATTAAGAGACACGCTTAAATTTTATAGTGGCTGTCACTGTGCTAAAAGGAGAACCAGAGAAAGGAAAGGAAAGAAGAGAAGGAGGACAAACAGGAGGAGAGAAAGAGATGGAGAAGGAGAGGGAAGAAGGTACAAGTGAAAAGGAACAAGGGATGGGAAGGAAGGCAACAGGGAGTCTGAAGCCTGGATACTAGGATCTTGTTTTCTTTAATAGGAAGCATAGGCTTTGAAGCTGGTTTGTAGAGACAAGCAAAATAATTCAGAGGGAAGATGGGCAGAAAGAAATATTGCTTGACTACCAACTGTAGTTAGGAGACAACAAAGAAAGAGAGAGCTTGAAATGATTAAGGCTGAGAAACCTTATACTAATTCTACATTGAAGTGAGTATCAAAGCTACGTGAAAACAAACAAAAAACCTACATCCTAGTTCACCACAAAACTACAGTTCATTTGGAGACTGTAAGACCTTCTGATATGTCAGTTCATTTCTTTCCCTGTCTTACAATAGCTTTGGAGATTTCTATGGATACCAGTTCTTGTTGCCTATGTTATCATATGAACTATGTTATTGGCCATGAGAAAACTTGTTCTCCCATTTGAGTCAGCTTTCTTGTTCTGTTCATCTTCTGGCTGTTTCTATGTTTAATAAGGATTGTAGAGAGAAATAAAAACAAAGCACTGTTAAATCAGTACTCAAGGAAATTTAGTCTAGTGATTGCTAAGCAGTTACAGGGGTGGGGCAGAGAAACTTGTTCCAAAATTTTGAAATATTATGTAATGTATCCTGGAAAGTATGAATGAAAGAACTTTAGGAGGAAAGATATTATGGGTAGAAGCTAGTGTATTTTTAATAATTCAAAAAATATATATGTTTTAGAGGAACAGTCCATCTATGAAGCTTTCCCTTAGCTAAAGACCTGAGCTGGAGCAGTATTTATGTCCCTAAACTATGTGACTTTGTTTTATGTAATTTCACAGTCCATTGGAAATGGAAGACAAGTTCAAGAGATGTTTATACAATGCTGAAATGGTAGACACAACAATTTGCATAAGCCAATAATTATACATTCTGCCCAGCTGGCTACAATAGATCCTCTAGATGAATAGCTTTCAAAAGGAGTCCGTGATCTCCTAGAGGTGCAGAAGATCCTGTTGTCAAAGTCTGCAGAGTCAAAGCTAATTTCCTAATAATTTTAAGATGCTATTTACCTTTGACTGTGTCAGTATCAACACCAATGATGCAAAAGTGATACTGAGTATAACTACGAAGTTCTATGCTCAAAGCAGTGGCACCAACATATATTAGAAGTCACTGTACTAGTCACTGACGAACACTTGCGGGAAAAACATAAAAACAAACAAAACTCCATTTCAATTACAAATATTCTTAAAAAAGTGGTAAAAATAATTTTATTAAATTTCAACTTGCAAATATATTCTTTTTGCTGTTCTGTGGAAAGTATGAGGACTTCTTTGAAATATCTCTTATGGTAGTTGTCCCAAGGGGAAACACTTGTGCTATTCTGTGGGTCAAAATCCAAAGCAGCTATTTTGGAGGTTTTTTTTTTTTTTTTTTTTTTTTGCATAGAAAATATTTCTGATTTGAAAAACAACTGACTATCAAACTATGATTATTCAGAATTGGGCACTTAGCAGACAGGTATTTTCTTGAAAGTAAGCTGTGATCCTATCATTTCAAGGAAAGCTACTAACAGTCTTTTGTGCCAATGGACAAATAAGAGCTTTCAAGCAAAAATAAAACATAGGGAAAATTGTACCTGCCACCATGAGTGGGACAGCATTTCAATTACGAAGGTTTTCTGATAAAATCTGTGTTGGTGTTAATGGAAAAATGTATCAGTAAACCAATATTTTCCAAATGGCTAATACACAGTTTTATAAAATGAGGCTCAAACAAAGGAATTATTCAAGGAAGTTAAAGATTTGATGAAATAGAGCAAGGACAGTGTATTGATGTAATTTTACACTTCCCACTGCAACTAGTCTTAAAGAAACTAAAACTTGTTGATTTTTGATATAGTATCAAAAAGTATATCCAACAACTGTCCAAAGAGGCAGTTAGAATCTTCTTCTCCTTTCTAACTACAGGTTTATGTGAAGTTGTAGCCCGTCATCACCCACTTGCTTCAGCTATGAGAGAGCATCCTACAGACTGATGGAAGAAGCAGATGTGAAATTCCAAACAGCTTAGACAGTAAAAAGATTTGTAAAATACAATGTAATACCATTCTTTTACTATTATTTCTTGTTTTGAAATACTTTTTTATACAAAATATTTATGCTAATTTATGAGTTCACTATTTTTCTACTGAATATATAATTAAATAAATAGATCAAAATTTCTCAGTTTTAATTTTTAAAATGTTATATATAAAAAGATGTAGCCCACATAAACAAAAGCTCTTTGGTGTCCTCAGCACTTTTTTTTTTTAAAGTAAAAGAGTCTGAAGATCAAAATGGAACCGCTGTTCCAGGTCTGCTAAGACACTGTAATAGAACAGAAGTATCATAGGCTGTCAAACAGACAGGGAGCAAATTCAAACTCCACTGCTTATTAGCTGTGTGTCTTTGGAAGCTAAAGTTTTTAGAATAGTTTCTTCAGCAGTAAAATGGATTAAAAAGTATTTCCATTACACAGTTTGTATAAGAACTTGAAATAACCTCAATAACGTACCTAGCACAGAAACTGGCAAATGACAGATCTTCAGTGAACAATAGCACTTGTTAAGGTTTTATTTGACTTTATTTTGGTACAGATTTCAAGCTAACTATGAATATACTTGCCAATGTAATACAATTACGAGTTGTTCAGCAGTTTATTTCCTTAAATTATAAACTTTTTGAATATATTTGAGAATATGGGGATAGTATGTGACAACGAGACAATGGCAAAAATGTAAGTATGTAAGTAAAAAAGGGCTTTGAAGCCAAGTGCATTGATTACATACAGGAGTTTAGTAGCGCAAATTACAAACGATTTACTATGATTGGTGCTAATCCAGAAGCTGTATATTTTTAGGTCATACTGGTGCAGGAACATACACGGCTGAAGTATAAGATCAATTGATACATTATATATAGCAAATTATGTTCTACTGGAGAGGATATTACATTGAACCTATGGATCCTGAAGATTTATTTTGGGCCTGTGACTAAGTATTTAGCATGATACCAAAAGTGAGCAAGACAACAATTAAATGTAACTCAAAAGATTAAAGAAACTAAAGTCATGATTTTCTTTTAGCTCCTGGGGTAGTTTCCCGCCTTAGAATAATAACACTGTATATTCAGTCACCTCAAAAATGCAATGAGGGCTTTTCCCACGGAATTTGCCCCAAGTGGCTCTCTCCGTTCTCTTTTCTTCCCAGAGCATAACCCCAGTCATGATTCCTCCCTGTTCAAAAACATGTCGCTTCCAAGCAACACTGAAGCGTCTCATAATCTTGCCCTAAAACCAAACCAAATCCACTGCTGTCAAGTTGACTCCAACTCACAGCAACCCCACAGAAGAGAATACAACTGCCCCATAGAGTTCCAAGGGGGAGCATGGCAAATTTGAACTGCCAAGCTTTTGGTTAGCAGATTTAGCACTTAACTGCTATACCACCAAGATTTCCAGTCTTGTCCTGCTTATTTCAGAAACCTATATCCTGTGATGCCCCGTTTCCACATGTTCAAGAGGAACTGCTCAATAGGCCTCTGAATGTTGCTCCTTTACCTCATTTTAAACTATGTGTTTTTCTTCTGTTTAGATTTTCTTCTTCCTGCTCACCTCTTAATTCCACAAGATGAAGTTCAAATACTGTTATCTTCCTAAATGATCTTCTGTGATACCTATCTTTCGCAGCACATGGAATATTATCTTGCTGTTCTCTATTCTCCCATTACACTTCATATGAATGATTTTTACAGCATATCTTCTCACCTCTTGATTTTTATTTTCAGAATGTATTCATATCCCAATCTAAGGCATTCCTGTCTAAACTGTCACCATCACTTACCTGGAATAATGTCAAAAGCCAACTAATTGTCCTCCGTATATACATTCCTGGACCCATTTATTTGCTGCTCAGCTGCCAGAGTGATCTTCTTAAATTATAACTATAATCAAGTCACTAACCTGCTCAAAACCCTTAAGTAGTTGCCCATTTCATTTATAATAAAATCCAAATTCCTTATCGCAGCCTGATGAGTGATGAGTGGTCATAATCTGATCCCTGGCTGCTTCTCCAGCCTCGTCATAAGCTACCTTCCTTTGCTTTCTTTCACCACAGCCATGCTGAAATTACTTCAGTTCTTCGAATACCTAAAACTCTTTCTTCTTCAAGGGAAAAAGAAAATCACATACTATCTTCTCTGCTGAAAGATATTTTCCCTTACTCTGCGCATAGCTACTTTTATTCAGCCTTAATATCTTATCTTAAATATTAGGTCTTTAGAAAGGCCTAATCCTTGACCACCTTACTGATTTTTTTCATTGCACTTATTAAATTTACAATTTATGATTTGTTAAATTATTTCAGCTTATTTGTGTTGGTCTGGCTTCCCCACTGGAATGTAAGCCCAGTAAGGATACTAAACACACACAGTTCCCTCTCTGTTTTACAACCATCATGCAAGACAGTGCCTGCCACAGATTTCAGTAAATATTTGTGGAGCAAGTAGACAGTTAAATGATTTCAGCTAGCAGAATTTCACCTTTAGCCAATAGTCTCGTGATCTTCAGGGTTGTGATTAAAACCTGTCAAATTATATGTGTAAGTTTTCCATACCTTGAATTCATGAAATTAGAAAATGATCCCTCCTAAAGAAAATCTGAAGATGTGGTGATGGTCCAACAGTTACACTTGGCTGATGATGAACCGATTGGTGGTACAAACACACCCATTGGCTCAGTGGGAAAAAGACCTGGGGCTCTGTTTCTGTAAAGATGACAGCTTAGAAAACACCACAGGGCAGTTCCAACCTGTCATCTGTCACTAGGAGGCAGAATCAACTCAACAGCACCCAACAACAAATGTTAGAATTGTCATAATAAATTATATATATATGTATAGTTATATGTGTGTGTGTGTGTGTGTGTGTGTGTATTTAAGAGTTTGGGTACCATTAATAAAAATCTGGAAATTAGAAATCCTGGATTTGGAGTATAGAGAGAATGAGTTGTAGAAATAGTTTGTTCAACCAGAGTGAATAGGTACTTTCACAAACCAAAATTTACTGGGCATGTACTATGTACAAGACACTCTTCTAGTAGTTCAGAAGACATCAGAGAACAAAACAGATAAAACACTTTGTGTTTTGGTCTTTGTAGTCAGTAGAACCAAAAACGTCTGCCATCGAGTCGGTACTGACTCATAGTGACCCTAGAGATCAGAGTAGAACTGTCCCATCGAGTTCCCAAGGAGGGCCTGGAGGATTTAAACCACTGATCTTCTGGTTAGCAGATGTAGCACTTAATCCACTATGCAACCAGCATTTCCATTAAGTAAAAGGAAAAGAAAATAAACAGTGAAAAGAATAAGTAAGTAGAACATGTACTTTATTGTCAGGTGATGAGTACTAATGCTTCTAAGAATTATATAATACTTCTAAGTATTATACACCTTAACTTCTTCCTCTTTGTGAGCTACTGTTACTGGCTTTGGTTTTTGAGCATTAAAAAAAAAGGCCAGAGCTCCAAATCTGCATTCCCAAGACAGTTACAAAATTGTTACAGCCAGACCCAGAATATGCTAGGTTTTCTGGCAACCCTGTAGAATGCATTTGCTAATTTGGAAGTCTCACATTTATATTGAAGCATCTTATTTACTCCCTTCTTCTGGACCTCTAGAGTTTTCCCAGGGCCCAGAGACAGCCTGCTCTTGGTGGAAGCTCAGTGGGAGTCAGCAAAGCATGAGGGGGAGGAGGGGGAGCCGCTGGCTTCTGTCACTATCTACTCTTACTCCTGAAGGCAAGGAAGACCTTATAGCCAGTAGAGATTTGGGTAGACCAAACATACATGACTCAAAGTGGCAGGACCTCAGTGACCTGCCTTCCTATCTGACATCTACTTGTGGCTGAAATAATTAAAACCCAGGAGAGAGCCAGCAGGATGGATAATAGGACTTGGTAATGACCCTCTTTGTTTCAACAAATTCATATAGCAGTGCCTGAATTTTAAAAAGTGCTGTGCAAATCGATTTGTTGGCTGATAAAAAGTGAATAGTAATTAGTTGAAAATAAAATGTCCCATTTCCATGCTGGCTTGTGGATCAGCTAAGGAAGGGATAATAGGATTTCTGAGGCCAAATTCATTCAGGTAAATCTTCTCTTGGACAGCCTCAACAAAGTTATTAAAGCTGATCATACTAGAAGTGATCTCTAGTTTCACCACTAATAGTCATTCTTTGGGGCAAAAGTTTCCCCCCCCAATGTCTCTTATTTCTTGTCTCAGAAAGCACTGCCAAAGGTCTCTAATGCATCAATGTAAAATTATTTATCTTATCCCTTTCCTCTATACTGGGAAGATCTCAGAGAGTTCTGCTTTGAAATAGAAACAAGCTTCTAAGATGGTGCAGGGAAGCACAACTAATAATAATGATAATAATAGCAACCATTTTTTTTTCCCCATTAGCCAGGCACTGTAATAATTCTTAAACAGAAATTATCTTGCTAAAATATCAAAATAATCTTTTAAGGCTTGTATTATCCAAATTTTATAGATTAAAAGCAAAAAAATGAGGTTCAAAGAGGTGAAATGATATGCTTAACTTTCTGTAGATAATTATTGAAAGGCCAAAATTTGAATCCAGATCAGACTGACTTCCACAATATCCTGCTATTTTTTATGTAGTAAAAGAGTGTATGAATACACTCTTAGCTATAGGTGAGCATACCTATAGCTAAGTAAGACTTAAAATATTCTGACTGACAACAGAACCTAGGGGCTTACACCATTTGCACCTTTGTGGAGACACTGCAAGGTTTTGTAAGTGATGATTAGCTATGCAGTCTGGATAAGATCCATATAATTCAATTAACAATTATCTTAAATGTAAGTACACATTATAAATCTTGCTGTAACATGAAAGGATTGTTCCAGTGACCCATTGGGAATCTTTGAAATTGGCAGTGGATCTTAGAAAGAAATTATTGCACCTGGCAAGGACAGTTGTGTCCAGGAGCTGAGGCAGTGACCAGTGGGATTGGTGTTGCTCAGCAATATCCACAGACTTCAGAGCAAAAAGTTGGCACACGTTGGACATAGAAGAGTGTTACAGAAGTTGTGTTTGTACTTCTAGTAGCCATGAAGCACTGAGAAGAGACAAAACCACAACCAGCAATGGTAGAGTGTACTTGAGGACCCTGAATAACTGCGAGGTGGCTTGTGAGCAAATGGACGGACTTCAGTGTGACCCTAGAAGTGCCTGGATGGGGACTTTCCCAGATGTTAAGGCTCTGACTTGGTAGCTGTGATTGAGAATGAGTGAAGGCCTGATTACTATGACTACACTTCTAACCCTGTGAATGTAACCCAGACAGCACAGGATTCATATGGTTAACAGCATCAGATTCTAACAACCTTGTACAAGAGACACACTGTGATAGGAGAACAGAAGTCCTGGATAGTGCAAACAGTGTTCTCGACTGCTAACCGAGTCCATCCAGCAGCATCTGGGAGGAAAGGCCTGGTGAACTGCTTCCGAAAAATCAGCCACCGGAAATCCTCCAGTGCACGGTTCTACTCTGATGCACACAAGGTTGCTTTGAGTTAGAACTAACATGTGGGCAAGTGGCTTTATAATCAGGACGATAGGACACTTGGTTCCCTTTGACACCAATAAATATTACCTCTTGCACTTTACTTTTATTGTAATTTTACTTCTGGGTTTCTAATTTTGTTCTAAGCATTGTTTCTTTAGACATATTACATCCAACTGCTATATGATCAGCTTTTGCTGGCTTTTGACTCAAATACATCTGGTCTGATTAGTTTGTATTATATTTTTAATAAACATCATGGGGACAGCACTATCTTCATATTTGTGGAAAGTAATTCTTATGATATGCCTGCATTTTGATGTCTTCTACCTGAAAAAGCATTTCTCTGTTGTCATCAGAAGCATGTTGGACAGTCTTTGTGTTAGTTCACCAGATCTGTGTGAACCTGTCTTTAGATGTGATTCTATAACATGAAAGGACCTATTTCACTAGTGTAGAGCCAGTCACAGTAGTGATGGGAATCATTTTTCCCTACCTTCTTAGTATGAACTTACAAACATTTGTGTCCATGTGCAAGAGTCACTTGATTTTCCAAAGGACTGCTAATGCCCACACCATAAACAGCAGCTTGATACTCAAGTAACGTTGATGGGAAAGTGACTCATATTTCTTTTACTTGAGTTCAGTTTCTGGATCTTCTGCATCACATTGGTTGGGTTCAGGGACTTAGCCATGAATCAGCTCAGCAGCTGTGAGCAAAGACCAAGACTATCTCAAAGCACTTAGTACAATGTTAGGCACGTGATAGCTCTGAACACAATGCCTGTTGGTAAACTGACTTGGAAAGAAAAACAGTAAAGAAAAGAAAAGGCGCTAAAATAATTCTTGCTAACACGACTCTGACAGGGTTTCTTGGTATAAGAAGGACAACATGATTCCATTTTATACACCTAACCATTCTGGAACTTTGAAAGAATTTTCAAAACAAACTAACTTGTCGGTTATTTACAACGACTGTGTGTGTGATAGAACAGAACAGATACTTCTTTACAGAAGAAGGTGAGGAGCCTTCTCCAATAACCATTATTGGTGCCCGTGGGTCAGCAGCACTTGGGCTGCTAACTGAAAGGTTGATGGTTCAACTCCCCTAGAAAATCCTATGAGGTAGTTCTACTCTGTCACCTGTGGGGATTGTGAGTCAAAATCGAGTAGACAGCACCTAACAACAACAGAGAAAAAGAGAGACGAGAAACTATATTCTTTACCCAAAATGAGGCAAACAGTAACTCTAGTTCTCTGCCCGTTATACTGCATTGTGTGGACAGCTCCTGTTAATTTCAGTTTAAGAACTGTGCCGTATTTTCTCCTTGTAAACTTCCCTTTTTTGAATAGCAAATCTGAAGTCCTGAAAAATATAGTAAAGTCTAGGGGAAAAAAATGAGATTACCAGTGAAGTCTCCAAAGAAACAGGTAGAAATATTTAATATAGATAATTATGCAAACAAGGTTTTCATATCCTAAGTTTTAATAAAATTAGGTTTAGCAAAACTCTCTAGGGACTAAGCCCTAAGGAGTTTATCAAGATGAGCATTCAACTGAGGAAAATTGAGCTTAAGGCTAAATTGATTTAAGGGTGAAAAACTCAACACCTATCAGAGATCTATTGGAAAAAAATGGACTTATTTTTGGAAAAAAAAATAGAAAGTCTGCACACATTTGAGGAAGTTCAGTATTTTTTTTTAAGCACTGAGATAAACTTAAGCTATGTTAAATAATAAAATGGGCCGTTTTACAGCATGAGCAAAGAGAAAGAAGAAAATGTCTCTTTTTCTTAGCCTAGGAATATTTTAAGCTTACGACTCAAGTGTAAAGGTAAAAATGTTTCAGCTGAATCAAGGTCAAATGAGAGGTGATGAGGTCAGCTTTACGTGTGTGTGCAAACATTTAAAAAAAATATATTGCTTTGTTTTCTTATTTATTGTTAGGAAAGAATTGAAATCTTTCTGGAAATTCTTTGGACTCAGAAATTACATCCAAAATTGTGTATGTGTGACTTTTCAATTCAGTTTTCAAAAAGGAATGTGAAACACTTATACTTTACCAAACAACGGCTTAATTTTAAACGGGATATTTGAAAGGGTGACCTTGAAGAGATTTTTCAATTGTCTACGTGCAAGATATAAGTAATGTGTATGGTGAATATTAGTTTAATTATAAGAAATTTAAAATAAATAAACAAGTTATTATCTTAGGGAGCTAGATTTTAACACAAGTGTTGAATCACAGAAAATCCACTAATGACTGCTTCCTAATTGAAAAAAAATACCCATTGCCATCAAGTTGACTCTAATAACTACTCAAAAGGACAGAATAGAACTGCCTCATGCAGTTTCCGGGAAGTGCCTGGTGGATTTGGACTGTCAGCCATTTGATTATCAACCATAACTGCTCTGGTGGAGTCACCAGAGCATCTATCAAGAGGATGGTCTAGGATTTTTAGCATATTTTTTGATGTTTTTAACAATTCCTACTAGAGCTTTCATATGTATTGGCTGTGACAGCAAAATTGTCATTAAATGAGGTTATTTTCTTAGCAGTTGGCCGTGTGAAAGATAAACAAAATCGTAGTAAAAGCTGTCTCTAGCCACAAGATAAAGTTGGATAAAGACTGGTGATTATCGAGAAGAAAAAGTTCTTGGAAAAGGATGGAGATGCCCAACTGAAGCAGTGAAGCTGACGAGGCTTGCCTCCTGCCTACTGTAGGCTGACTGAATGTGTTTTGTTCTAGCATGGAAGCAAGAGTTCTTTCTCATTATTGTTTTTTTTTTTTTTTTTCTCTTTAATGTCTTTCTTTCTTGCCTTTTCTTCCACTGCAGTACCAAAATCTACAGGATTGTAACCTAAGCCACTATCTTTCTGCTTCAGCAAACCAGACAGCCATTAAACTGTGTGTTCTTGAAACCAACCTCATGTTACTTATGTAGGCTTTTCTGAGCTTGCAGTCTCAGGAAAAATAATTTTACAAGATGTTCCTTTCTCCCCTGCAGTCCTTCTTGGTTCCCAAGAAAGTACCTAAATACCAGCTAATTAAGACTTCCTTTGTCTTTGTTATTGTTGTTGGATGCCTTCAAGTCAAGTCAATTCTGATTCGCAATATGTTCATGTAATAGAATAAAACTGCCCCATAGGGTTTTCTTGGCTGAATCTTTAAGGGAGCAGATATTCAGGTCTTTCCACCTTGAAGCTGCTGAATGGGTTGCAGACGTCAGCATTTCAGCGAGCAGCCTAGTGCTTAACCATTGCCCCATGAGGGCTTCTACCTCTTGCAAGGCATATCCTCTCCCTCATGCCTTATGACTGTTGCCATGATGACTACTTGGTTGGTCATTAAAGAATCATGGGGCCTTATCCTGAGCTATTCCAATACGGCTAATTCTGAGATCCCCCTCTAACTCTCTTTTTTAATTACAGAAGAGATTTAGGGATCCAGGACAATATATTTAGGATTAGTACACACCAATCATGGTAGCTCCAATAGATCCAGGTTCATTCAGCTAATGTGATGACCTTTGAAATATAAACTGCCTTGGTAAGAATTCAAGAATTCAAACGCTCCTTTGTACAATGATGTCAGGTTTAATATACCTAAAGGAGTAGGATCTAAATCATGTTAATAGGAGACATATGCTTTATGTAGAAGATTATTTTGTGCTTCTGGTGAAAGAAATGAATACACAATCTTAGCACGGTACTCCTGCCTGTAGAAAATTCTCCTGAAGTGTCTGTAGACTTGGATGAAGACAGCCAGGTTGGATTTGAGCAGTGATAATTCACAGATCCCATTAAGACTCCAATGAAGTTCCCCAAGTCCCTACAAGACATCAAAAAGGATCAAAAGCTTGGGTTTATTTTGTAGGGGTAAAGAATGGAGTTTTTCCAAGCACCAAGGAAACAAAATTAAGGAAATGGAAGTAAGATGAAGATGTCATACGCAAGGGAGCATCCACATGGGACACCCCCCTTCTGAGCCACAAAACTGTCAAGCTTTTCTGTGATGGTTAATGTTATTCATTAAGTTGGCTAGACTATGGTTCTCTGTGGTTTGGCAGACACAATGTAATTATCTTCTGTTATGTACACTTGCATGAACAGCCAATCAGTTGAAAAGGGAGTTTCCTTCAGGGTGTGGCAGCTCTCCAGTATACAAATGAATGTTCTGGTAAAATTTTCATTCGGGTCCCCTGTCTCCCTCTCTTGATCATGTCCTTTTTCTCATCACCTGATCTCTGGTTCCCGAGACATAAGCTTGTAGAAATCTCCAGTCTTCTGCCTAACCTGCAAATCTTGGATATTCTCCAGCCCCTGCAGCTGTATTAGCCATCAGATACTTCCAATCTGCCACTGAACACATATATTTGGACCTTCTAGATACACAACTGCATGAGTCATTTCCTTGAAGTAAACCTCTTTGTACGTATTTACATACGCATTTCATCAGTTTTGGTCCTGCAGATAACCCAGACTAGGATGCTTTCCTTGTGTGGTTTAATGAGACAAGGCCACAAATTTCAGTCCTCATCACAGTGACATCTTTGGGACTATTTAAAAAGTGGTGAACACTGGAATACACTGCAATTCAGTGTATTTCAGTTCTGGACATGACTAGATTCAAGTTATCTGAAGGATTCCTGATTCATCAGTTACTGTGAACAATATAAGGATAAAGGGATATAGAGCTGTCTTTTAGGTTGTGTGGGTTATCACAGACTATAAACATTGTGAAACATAAGGACAGTCTTCACAGGTCTCCTTTACAGTGAAATAGTCATTCTCAAGTGTTAGAATGTCTCAGAGTTTCCTGGAGAGCTTGTTAAAACAGAGGTTGTTTGGGCCCACTGCTAGAGTTTCTAATTCTCTAGAGGCTTAAGAATTGGCCTTTCTAGCAAATTCCTAGTTGCTACTGCTGCTGATCTGGAGACAGCACTTTGAGAACTGCTCTGACAGAGTAACTAGAAAGATATCCTGTGAAATAGAAAGCAGAAGTTCTGCAACACTTGAGTTCCACACAGGTGAATAAACTAAGGCTCAAAAACATTCAGTTACTGCTGACAAATTCACACAATTGTTCTTTAATAATTATTATAACATTTTAATTTTTATGCATTTTTTTCATACCTATCACCATTACAAGAACTTTTCATCATCTCTTTTGGTCATTACAGCAATCACAGAGGTCTATGCTATTATAGGCATTTTATGGTTGAGAAAACTGAGGCATAGAAAGTTTAACTACCTTCCTTATTACCAATGAGCTTCAAAAAGAGAATCCAGAAGTCTAGGTCTGTTAGTATGAATCATGTCTAATTTTTGAATCACTGTGCCATGATCACTTTATGGAAAACCACAATTCAGGCACTATACATTACAGAGCAAAATATTGTATTACTTGAATAGGAGAGCAAAATATTTTAACACATAAATAGGGAACTAGAAATGGGATTCCAAATAAAGTTGTACGGGCTGATGTTGTGATGTACCCATGAATTATACCTCTCAATGAGTTTTTTGAAAAGTCATGTCATGGATTGAATTGTGTCCCCCTCCCCCCCAAAAAATATGTGTAGACATGTGGCTGGGCCATGATTCCCAGTATTTTGTGATTGTTCTCCGTTTTGTGATTTTCCTATGCTGTATGTTAAAGGATTAGAGTAGGACTGTAAATCCCTTCATAAGATCACCTCCCTGCTCCACTCTAAAGGGAGTTTCTCTGGAGTATGGCTTGTATCACCCTTAAATTTCATCTAGTTGTTGTTGTTAGGTGCCATTGAGTCAGTTCTGCCTCATAGCAACCCTATGAACAACAGAATGAAACACTGCCCGGTCTTGTGCTATGTTCACAATTGTTATTATGCTTAAGCTCACTGTTGTGGTCACTGTGTCTATCCATCTTGTCAAGGATCTTCCTCTTTTTTTCACTCTACCAAGCATGATGTCCTTCTCCAGGCATGGTTCTTTCCTGAAAGCATTCCCAAAGTATGTAAGATGGAGTCTTGCCATCTTTGTTTCCAAGGAGCACTCTGGCTGTACTTCTTCCAGAACAATTCCGTTTGTTCTTTTGGTGGTCCATCATACATTCGACATTCTCCTCTAACACAATTCAAAAGCATCAATTCTTCTTCTGTCTTCTTTGTTCATAGTCCAGCTTTTGCATGCATCCTTTCATCCTACAAGACATAGAAGGAAAGGAAAACAAGCAGAGAACAGGGGCCATCACACCATCAAGCAAGCAGGACTGGGAGTAGGGTAATTCTGCAGAACGGAGGTTCTTGTGCCAAGATGCTGCATGGACAAAGATTGATGCAATGCCAGACTTTCCTTCAGAGCCGATAAGGTGTAAATCCTTCCCCTGGAGTGGACATCCTAAATTTGGACTTGTAGCCTACTGGACTGTGCAAGAATAAACTTTCCTTTGTTAAAGACATCCACTCTGTGGTATTCCCATTAGAGCAGCACCAGCTTACTAAAACAGCTGAAATAAACTAAGAATCCTAAAAATGAGATCTTCTCTCATTTCTGCCTAAGATAGTTCTGCAATAATAATTTATAGACAAGAGATCAGACATGCATTATTCTAGACATCAGGGAATAGAAGTTATTTCCCTGACCCAAACACTCACCAAGTGCAAGGATTTGGTGAGGCCAAGTTTTCAGATTTCTCATCTGAGAAGTGGGCATCTGCAACACTTCTGCAATGACTTGGAGAAGAAATGTGTATAAATGTATGTGTTGCTGTATTTACATATGTGTATACATGTTTATGCATATAACATGTACAAGGTCTGGCAATTAAGTTTGATAACTCACCCTAGAAAAAGTGCTGCATACCATACTGCTAAATATCACTACTGTCTCCTGGGAAGTACTCCCCTTGGGAAACCACGCATCAAGGCCAGAAGCTAATCCAGCCTCCAAAGTACTTTTTCTAGGATGAGATCATGAACTTAACTGTCAATCCTTATCCAAAGGTAGCTCTGATGGCCAATCCAGAAAATGAGTTCCAAAATTGCTTTGAAGAATAGACTAGGCACTGCTGTCAGTGCATAGCTTCCCAAGAGGAATGCCTTAAAGGTGACCACAGTGATAGTCAGCAATGAATTATGTAGCACTTTTTCTAGGATAGGTTAATGAACTTAATTGTTGGACCATGTATTTACATATATGTGCAAGAGGTCTGTCAATTAAGTCCATGAACTTAATTGCTGTGTTACATGCCTCATAAGACACACACTGCCTTCATGCTCTCTCTCTCTGAACTCTGATCAAACACAGGATAAATTGTAGACTTGATCAAGAAGATGCTGTGGCCCTAGCACTTGGTAGAGCCACCAGGTGAAATGTGACTGGTTTTTGAACATCTGAGTGGAGCAAAATCCCCCTCTTCTAGTGCTGACTGACATTAGATTCAGACTTGAGTAAGAAATAGATTTGTGCTGTATTAAGAGATAAAGATTAGAGAATTCAGCTAAGCTGAATAATTGGCATGTCTTCTTTGGTTCTCCTCTAACTGCCCCCACTACACCTGTCTCTACAGCATGGTAAATCTTTTACTGATCCACAGCATAAATCTTCTTTTAAAGACAAGTTCCACTTCTTAGGTATTAGTTTCTCAGGACTTTCCAAAGAACCACAAATTTTGTTGCTCAAAGTAACAAATTAATTACCTCACACTTCTGAAATCTACAGATATAAAATCAAGTTTTGAGTAGGGCCATGCTTCCTCTGGATTCTAGAGAAAGTTTCTTCCTCGTCTCTCCTAATTTCTGGTAGTTGCTGCCAATCTTTGCCATTCCTCGATTGGTGGCAGCATAACTCCGATGTCTAGATCTCTGTCTCTATCTTCACAGGACTATCCTCCCTCTACGCATGTTTGCCTCTAAATTTCTTTCTGATTTACAATGAAATCCATCACTAGGTTAAGGCCCTTCTCATCTGAACTTTGTTGCCTCTTCCAAGACCCTACTCCCAAATAAGTCTCCATTCCCAGATTCCTAATGGGCATAAATGGGGGAGAGGGAGGATTCTTCAATCCAGTATATGCTCACACAGCAACCATACCAATGATCACACTCATCTCCACCGACATGTTGCTTCCACATAGAATCATCTCTACACATTTTACATCTTTTCCATTCCATATACATCTCTTCCAAAGAACCCTTTCAGGTTATTTACACTCATATTAATCTGATTATTCAATCCATTTATTTTTCCACTGAATGCAAGTCACCTGCTTTTGTGCTAAATTGTGAGCATGCAAAAATCAGTAAAAACCTCATTGATATAAAGATGCTCAAAATCAAGTATATCAGATAATCAAGTGAAGAAAGTATAAAGGGTTATGATATAAATGCACAAAGCTTTATGATAGCACATATGTAGGGGTCCTAATCCAGGATGGGTGTGGAAGTTAGAGAATGCTATTCAGAGAAGCATGCCTCTTGAGCTGAATTATTGAGTCATGGTTTACAATTATTAGCAAGCGGCATCAAAGAGAAAAGAAAAAGACCCCTGATCAAGATAGCATCATATACCAAAGGCCAGTGATGTGAAAGAACAATTACTAAGAGCAGAGGATAGTGTCAGAAGTGAGGGGAATCAGGACTGCATAACTCTTCACTCCTTCAGTGTTCGTGTCCAGGACAACATCAGACTGATATTGGCTATTTTGAATTAGACAATCATATGCAATACTATGCCAGACATGAGAGATAGAAGACAAACAATGTTTCATCATTATCAAAAAGAACAGTTTGAGACCACTCCTCAAGTACAACACACACAGTGATAGGATAATATCCATATGTCTATGAATAAGACCCTCAGAGTATTCAAGGAGCACCTGGTGGCCCTAGCATCACCATGAGTCGGATCCAAGTCGATGGCACTTGGCTGGCTTGGCAAGAATAAGACCAATTAATTTGAAAATTATTCAGATTTACACACCAACTGCTAAGGCCAAAGATGAAGGCGCTGAAAATCTTTATTAACTTCTGCAGTCAGTCTGAAATTGAAAATGCAAACAACATGAATTAATTATTGGTGATTTGAATGCAAAAGCTGGAAACAAAGAAGAAGGATCAGTAATGAAAACAATGCCTGAGATTGCATGATAGAATTTTGTAAGGCCAATAATTTCTTCACTGAAAGTACCTTTTTACAATGACATAAATGGCAACTATACATGTGGACCTTGCTGGATGGAATACACAGCAACCAAATTGACTACATGTGTGGAAAGATACGATGGCAAAACTCAGTATCATCAACCAGAACAAGGACAGGGCTGACTGTGATACAGTCCACCAACTGCTTATAAACAAATTCAAGCTGAAACTAAAGAAAATTAGAACAAGTCCACAGGAGCCAAAGTATGATCTTGAGTATATATCACCTGAATTTGGAGACTACCTTAAGAATAGATTTCACTCATTGGACACTAATGACCAAAGAGCAATTTGTGGAATAACATCAAGGACATCATAAATGAAGAGAGAAAGATATCATTAAAAAGACAAAAAAGGAAGAAAGGACTACAGTGGATGTTAAAAGAAACCCTGAAATTTGCTTTGGAGCATTGAGTAGCTAGAGGGAATGGAAGAAACAATGAACCAAAAAAAAAGGAACAGAAGATTTCAAAGGGCAGCACAAAAAGACAAAGTATTATAACGACATATGCAAATCTCTGGAGTGAAAATACCGAAACAGAAGAACATGATTGGCGTTTCTCAAGGTGAAAGAGCTGAACAAAAAACATAAGCCTCAAGTAGCAGGAGTGAAAGATTCTATGGGCAAAATACCGAATGATACAGAGTGTATCAAAATAAGATGGCAGGAGTATACGGAGTCAGACCAAAGGGGAGGAAAAAAAAACTGGCTGATGTTCAGTCATTTCTGCAGGCAGCATGTGATCAAGAAATGATGATTGTGAAGGAAGGAGTCTAAGCTGCACTGAAAGCACTAGCGAAAAACAAGACTCCAGGAAGTGATGGAACATTAACTGAGATGTTTCAACAAATGGATGCAGCACTGGAAATGCTCACTTGTCTATGCCAAGAAATTTGAAAGACAGCTATCATATTAGTGCCTACTCTAAAGAAACATGATCTAACTGAATGCAGATATTATAGAACAGTGTCATTAATATCATAGACAAAATCCTTCAAAAGCAGCTATAGTAGCATATTAACAGTGAACAACCAGAAATTGAAGCTGTATTCAGCATAGGACTTGGAATGAGAGAAATGTTTTCTAAAGTCTGATGGATCCTGGGTGAAAATAGAGACTATCAGGAACATATTTATCTCTGTGTTACTGACTATGCAAAAGCACTCAACTGTGTGAGATGATAACAAATTATAGGTAACACTGTGAAGACCGGGAATTCTAGGACACTTAATTGTGCTTAGGGGTATATGTACATGGATCCAGAGGTGGTCATTCCAACAGAACAAGGTAATACTGTGTGGTTTAAAGCCAGGAAAGGTGTGAATCAGAGCTGTATCCTTTCACTATGCTTATTTAATCTGTATGCTGAGCAAATATTCTGAGAAACTGAATGTTGTGAAGAACCGGATTTCAGGATTAGAGGAAGGTTTGTTCATAACTGTCAATATGTAGAAACAAAGCATCACTTGCTGAAAGCTAAGATGTCTTGAAGTGGTTACTTATAACAGTCAAAGACTCCAGCTTTCAGTACTGATAACAAGTAACATCAAGAATACAAAAATCTTCACAACTGGACCAATAAGCAACATCATGATAAACAGAAAAAAAATTGCTGTTGTCAAGTATTTCACTTTACTTGGATCCAAAATCAATGCCATGGAAGATACAGTCTAGAAATCAAACAATGTACTGCATCGGGCAAATCGACTACAAAAAAACTGCAAAGTGTTAAAAAGCAAACACATCAGTCTCAGGACAGTCTATGACGTGTTCAATCATCTCATACGCATTCAAGACCTGGCAAAGAATAAAGAACAGGGTAAAAGAACTGAAGCTTTTAAAGTATGATGTTGGCAAATAGTATTAAATATATCATGAACTACCGAAAGAAAGAACCAATGTGACTGAGAAGTACAAACAGAATGCTCCTCAGCAGCAAGGACGCTGAGGCTTTGTCTCACATAATTTGGACATGTCATTAGGAGAGATCAGTTCCTGGAGAAGTACATCATGCTTGCTAAAGTAGAATGTCAGGGAAAACATGGAAGACCCTCAAGAAGATAAATTGACACAGTAACTGCAACAATGGGCTTAAACATAACAGTGATCTTGAGGATAGCTCAGGACCAGGCCATATTTCGTGTTGCTGTACATAGGGTTGTTATGAGTTAAAACTGACTCAATGGCATCTAACAGCAATAATGTCACTCTGAGAATATAATACTGAAGAAAACCTAATCACTATTCTGATGGTCTTATTTGTAGGCTAATTGAAGAGACAAATAATCACATTGCATTGTGAAAAAGTAATAATATTTAATGCAAAGTGTTACACAAAGCACCACTATGTAACCAGGATAGACTATAACTAGAAGAGAAATATTACTGGATTTGAATTCTAGGAAGATTTTTGATGGCAGCACTCAAAATGGAGTACAGCAGAGCTGTCTGGAAAAGAAACCCTTCATACCATACCACACTTTCATTCACATTATTCTTAATATAATCCTTTAATGTCCTCTTGATTCAATAGCATGATGAATTCTCTAAAAAAAGGCACAACTGCCTTATGTATTTTATTTTCTGCAAACACAAAGCTCAAAGTAAGGCACCTAGCTTTTTCGTAAAATGATACTGATTAAATGTTTGATTAAACGTAACTTGAAGCCTAGACTCCTGCTAGGTGGGGAAAGATTTCATTGCTGCCCTGAGGAGAGAACAGCTGTATTCTCCTCCCTTGAATAGATATCTTAACCTGTCCAGAAAGGGGAAATAACTACATAGGTACCAGGGAGGTGTTGGGAAGTTTAATTAGCCAGTGTTTATAATCTTCTTTGAAGCTGAAAAGTGCTAATTATGTTTTTCCCACCTTAAGACTCTGAGTCACATGGACCATATCTTAAGGGCTCCCGAATTACGAAAGTTTTACCTTCACAAATGGAGCTGTGTAGATTTTGCAAACATTTTCTAGCAAGAATGCCTTAGGGCTGACCAAGCCACCCTGCTAAAGTGTGAGGTTGAGAGATTTACAGGTAAATTTATAAGAAAATGCGCTGACTCTGTTAATATCATAAACATGACAGGAGCCATCAAAGAAGTATCACCGCATAAAGTGATTATTGTTTTCCCCGAGAAATCGCCTGCTGGTTAGCTTCTGCCACTACCTGGGTGGATTCAAGGCCATAGCTCCTTGTGCAATTCAAGCATGGATTCCCTTATTTCTCCATAGCTAGTCACTACAGGAAAAAACAAGCAAATAACTGGCCATTTACTAAAGAAAGCTTTACAGAAATAGTATGTGAGTCAATCTAGGAGAATCTACAGTCCAGTGGGAAGTTGTCTTTGCTACTCATGACCATTATCTATGTGAGGCATCTGATCCTAACATGAAACACCATCATCAAAACTGAGATACCCAAGTCCCTGTGTTGCTTATCAGAATCCTACCTTCAGAAGTTGTGTTTGCATTTTGAAGATCTGCCTCTGTTTCAGATGATTCATATGGGGACTATCTGTTTTCTTCAAGAGTACTTGTCCTCTACTAAAAGTTAAGTAGACTTACCACTGGCTTCCTTATGAGAAATGTTTAAGAATAATATATTCTATTAAGAGCAGTATTTATATAAAAGACTTATACAATGTGCTGGCTTGGCTAGACAATGGGCATCAGGCTACAACGAACAGAGTCAGTGGATCAAGCATTTTGGAAACTGCCTAGAGCAGCCTTGCAGTTACTCACGTTAAAAGCATATCATCTGAAAACAGAAGTTAATGGAAACACATAGCTACATGTTGGAGACAATATTATAAGAGAGCTGATAACTATGAATGATATTGATTGTATCTACTGATCGAGCATCAGTTGTGTTCTAGGGACTGTGCCATATGTTTTGTATGTAACACCTCATTCATTCTCCTAACAACTCTGTGACACAGGTATAATCTGAAACATAAAGATAATGAAACTGAAAATCTGAGTAAGAAATTTGCTAAGACCATTCAGTTAATAATTTGAATTTGGGGGAAAGGGAGTATTCTGTGAAAATAGCATCATAAATAGACCATAGTCTGACTTCACCCACAAATACAACAAGAAATCTAAGGAAACGCTGTTCAGGTTTGAAGGACTCTGAACTGAGAAGCAAAGGAAAGTAATGATGAATTGCTGGCAGACAGGAATCAATCAGTCAACAATAAATCACATACAGCAGGAAAATCCCATCTCCTTTCCTCCCTGCCTCTGCTCCCAGCCATGCTGACCACCAGTAGCTATGAAATGTTGAAGTGGCCTCAGAAAAGAAGGCTTCTTCCCAAACTACCACAGCCTTTGCTTGTACAAAGAGACGGGATCCCAAACTTCTACTCTAAAACAAGACAGACCTCCTCAGGGGTCCACTAGGAACACGCCAGCACTTCTCGCACCTAGACATTACTGGAAGCTAGCCCACTGGAAATTGCCACCGAAGGCCTCTGTGCTGGAGTCGCCTCTTGTAGTTAACACTCTGCCTCCCTTCCTGTGCACCCCATAGCTCTGGACTCTGAAATATGGGACAGACATCCTAGGAAATCACATCACATCTGTTTGTTCCCCATTCTGATCAGTGCTGAGGACTGCTGACTGCGGCCGTTGCATGCTGGAACGGCCATCAGAGCTGTCGTTGTGTTACCCTTGATGACCTGAATATCACCAAGTGTCTTCCTTTCAGTATTTCTGTAATCTTCAAGTGAAGAAAGTCACTGAAGGCCATATCAGGTGAGTAAGGAGGGTGTTCCCACATAGTTATTTGTTTACTGTGTACAAACTCCCTCACAGACAACCACACAATTAAGTTTGTGAACTCACCATGGTGTCACTATGGGCAATGGCCACTCCAGAAAGAGTTCCAAAATTGCTTTGAAGGGTGGACTAAGCACTGGAGTCCATGCATAGCTTCCCAAGGGGGGTACTTCAAAGGCGACTGTAGTGGTATTCAGCAGTGAGGTATGTAGCACTTAGAACAACTAAGCTCACAGACTTAATTGTCAGACATTGTAGGCATCTTTAATTAAGGCTATACCCACAGCCAAACCCTGGTGGCTTACAGGTTAAGTGATATGTCTGTTAAACAAAAGTTCAGCAGTTCAAATCTGCCAGGTGCTCCTTAGAAACTCTATGGGGCAGTTCTACTCTGACCTATAGGGTTGCTGTGAGTTAGAACCAACTCGATGACAGTGGGTTTGTTTATTTAGGGTTTTATACCCACAGCAATGTACTATAGGAGGGCTCTGACAACAACAAGGAAGGCATCCCCAAGGGGTCATTTTAGAGTGTGCTGACAGTGGCTCAATCAGACACTGTCAGCTGCAAGCCTGCAGTGAATTGCTACAGAAGGGCTGGGCAGTAGAATCAGCTCCCGTAATCAGCACTCTATCTGCCTTTCTGTGTACTTAATAAGAACGGGACAAACCTCCTTGGAGGTCAATTAGTGTTATTCTGCCCCCACATCTTGTTGTCACCGAAGACTGGTGACTGAGGCAGCTATGTGTTAGGTGTCTTGAGCAGTACTCAGCGAACAATACACAGGGGGAACTCTAACAGTAATAAGAAAGACCGCCATGGGAATCTAACCAGCCTGTGACTCACTCCCTTACCTGGTAATTGGTGGTTGCCAAACCTTTCAAACTGATAAGACTTACAAAGTAGAACTTGCTCGTAGCTGGTACTCTACTTGCCTTCCTGTGCACCCCATAGCTTAGGTCTCTGAAACCAACAGGAAAGACCACCCCGGAAATCAGTGTGGATCAGTGTGTTCCCACTTTGAGTCATTGCTGAGGACTGATGACTGATGCTGCTGTGTGAATGTTGAGTGGAGGCTACACCTACAGCAAATGTACAGTAGGATGGGTCTGACAGAAAGAAGGCAGACCTCTCTGGGGGTCCATCTGGAGTATGACAGCCTTTCCCACAGCCAGTAACTGTTAGCTACTGCACTAATAGGAAGGAAATGCTACAGAAGTTATCCAACAACAGAGGCAGAGGATGGGTTACCTAAGTGAGACAGCTCCTTCAATTACAACAGGGCCACTGGAAGTCCGAAGGATAGGAAAGATCTCCCAGAATTCCTTCTGAGGATTGCCAGACCTCCTCTTACTAAAACAGAGGAAAATCTGTCCATACTTCCCCAGAACAGTAGCTCAGATATAAGTAACTCCCACAGAGCAGGGAAGGATGCTTAAGACAAAATCAAAGGCTAATACCCAGCCCGAAACGGTTGTGGGTTTTCTGACTAAAAATGTGGTTACATAAACAGAGAAAGGAAGGTAAATAGTAACCAGCCAGACAGGACTCTGCCCCTGGATGGACAGATTCGTTAATACACCAATATCTCACCTGAGTGGCAGTGTCTTTTGCTGGACAGACTGATCACATAGTGTTCTCTGTATGTTTAGGAGAGACTGAAAGTTGAACAATGAGACCTGAAACCTAATTAAAATAGGAAAGGAGAAGGAGATATGACAGAGAGAGAGAGAGAGGAAACAGAAATCAAAATTTCTACCTATCTAAGAGTTTTTTGCAGAAAATAGTATGGGGGAAAAACACCAAACATTGGGGAAAACTGAGAAATTTGACACTCCGGAAAATGGTAATATCTCAACATAAAGTCATGAGGTTAGAGAAACAAATGCATCCTAATGATCATGACAAAGGAAGCGAAAACTTAAGTAAGAGAAAAAAAGACAAAAAACTAACAGAAATAAGGAAAACGATGCAAAAACAAAATGAGGACATAAAAAAGGGATACTGGAACTGAAAGGGGCAATGATAAAATAAAACACAATAAAAGAGCTTACCAACAGATTTGAAAACCTTCTGGAACAAATTCAGCATTCCTGATGTCATTAAGAATATTATCAACTCATGGGAGGGGGTTCAAAATATCAACATTAGCAAGATTTTGGAAGAAGTTGATGTCAGACTTCATGGATGACTTTGAGAGGTTCAAGACTTCAGGGGAGAAAGTAATTGAAGATGTGGTAGAAACAGCAAGATGACTAGATTTAGAAGTGGAACTTGAAGGTTTGACTTTATATTGAGATCTGATATAACATAATCACCTCCATGATGAGATTTGATATGAGTAGGTGAGCAGTTTAAAGGTAGTTTCTATGGAGATGTGTCCTGTATCTAATACAGGTAGAATTGATGGTAAAGCTTTCTGGCTTTCACTTACTCTGGATCCTGTAGCTGGCTCCTGTTCATCTGACCTCCAGTTCTTGGGACTTGAACTAGCAGGATACCTGTCGAACTTGGAATTTGTTAGCCTCTGCAGGCTGTGAGTCAGAGACATGCTGTCTAACCTGACAATCTGGGGTTTTTCATCTCCTGCAATACATGAGTCAAGAGAAGTTGCCAGCCTGCCATGGGCTTTGGACTTCCCATCCTCCACAACCACATGAGCCATTTTATTAATATAAATCTCTGTCTGTGTTTCTCTCTCTCTGAAAGAAAATAATAAATGGTGGTAAGAATGTGGGGAAATTGCAACTCTTATCCATTGCAGGTGAAAAACCAAAAATCAAACCCACTGCTGTCAAGTCTGGTCCAACTCATAACAACCCTAGAAGACAGGGTAGAACTGCCCCATAAATTTCCAAGGAGCCCCTGGCAGATTTCAACTGCCGATCTTTAGGTTAACAAATGTAGCACTTAACCCACTATGCCACCAGGGTTTCTTCCCATTGCAGGTAGGAATGTAAAACGTTACAGCCATTGTGGAACACTGTGCTGGTTCCGTAAAAAACTAAAACTACCACATAGCCCAGCAATTCCATTCACAAAAGGCTTGAAAGCAGAGACTCAAGAGATTTGTATACCAATGTTCATTGTAGTGCTGTCCACAATAGAAAAAAAGATCAATCTGAATGCCCATCAAAAGCCAAATGGATAAACAAAATGAGGTAGTTACTACTCAGGCACAAGGAGAAATTAACTGAAGAGTCAATATTGTATTACCTTATATAAAAAGAAGACAAAATGCAATGTATACAGAACAAAGTTCATTAGTGGTTACCAAGAGTAGAAAGGAGTGGAAAAGAGGGGATAAGTGTGATGGAAATATTGCATTGATTAAGGGTAGGTTTGCACAGCCAATTATTTTAATTACTGTCAGTAAGTTGTACACCTATAAGAAGTTGAATTGGCAAAAGTGGTGATTACACTGCCTTAGTTATCTAGTGCTGCTATAAAAAAAATACCACAAGTATGTGTCTTCAACAAACAAAAATTTATTTTCACACAGTCTAGTAGGCTGAAAGTCCAAATTCAGAAATCAGCAACAAGAAAAGGCCTTCTCTCTGAGCTCTGGAGAAAGACCCTTGTCATCAATCTTTCCCTAAACTAGAAGTTTCTCAGCACAAGGACAATGGGTCTAAACAATATACTTTTCCCCTGGTACTACTTTCTTGGTGATATGAGGTTATTCTGTCTTTCCCTTTGATTCTCTCCTTTATATCTCAAAAGAGATTGACTTAAACCATAACTTAATCACATAGATTGAGTTGGGCTTGTTAACACAACTACCTGTAATCCTGCCTCCTTAACATTATAAAAGGAGAATTTACAAAGGAAAATCACATCAGATCATAACTGTTAGACAATCACACAATACTGGGAATAATGACATAGTCAAGTTGAGGCTTATTTTTGCAGGCAACAGTTCAATCCATGACAGATATATTTGTTACCAGACTAACTCCAGGTTCATGTCCTCTGCCCCAAAGCCAATCTCTGAGAAAGGCATTTGGATAAAGTGATTAAAGGTTTTTTATCTCTGTGTACTGGCAACAGAGGAGACAGGGGGCATTCTCATCCTCAGAATCTGTTTGAATTTGTCAGACAAGGTCAGGGTTTTTAAAGGACAAGCTACATGTAGGTACAGAGCATGTGTCAAGGAACAATACTGGCAATCGGGGTGGCCTTCCATCCTGGGGCAGACCAGGTGAAATATGCATCAGAATTGAGGTCTAAGAGACTCTTGGTTGCCACTTGAGCAGGGAGTCATCAAACTGGTGCCTCTACTTGTTTGATGTTCCTAAGAAGAGGCTGCAAAGGCTGTAAAGGCTTTATCTCAGTGGCTCCTGTAAGTTAATGTGTGATTTCCTGACTGAACCAGGTAATGTTAGGAAGCCAGGAAATTTAGGAAAAACAGGTAAAGAACTCATTTTGACTGCCTACTTCAATTCCCACCCTGAAAGCAGGGCCTTACAGGCCTCCAGCTTCATATTTACAACACTAACAACAATAAAGAATAACTGCCAAGGTTGCTTATACACAATCAAAATCTCATGAGATATTTGGCTTTCTGGTTTGGAGTTTCAAGGTCATGGCCTAACAGCAAGTTTAGTACTTCTACACGGCAGTTCTTTACATGTGGCCTGGGTCTTAAAATATGGCATGTTGCCATGCAAGGCACAACAATTAGTCTGTATTCACCTGGAAAACTAAAGACAGAAGAGTCAAAAACAGAAGGAAGATGTGGAATGTGTGAATCACTGCTTCCATGAATAAGTGCCTTGAGATGAGAAAAACTAGATTGTGCAGGACTACTACTGTAGAACATTTTGATCAAAGATTCTGTAGTAGAATCCTGATCAAAAGGGAGAAAATGCAGAAGAGAATTTCAAATTATCATGGACCCCAGTGTTCCAGTAGGTGACAACAGGAAGCTGAACTCCAGTAAGTGACAAGTAGAAGCTGAACTGATAACTTTGACATCTATAACATGGACTAACAGACCTCTGTTAAGTCATAAATGAATCTGCACCATTGACCATAGCCATTCAGCTCAATCTTTTCTGTATTTCCTTTGTTTCACTTCTGTTGCCAGTATTTGTACAAAGCAAAAATCTATTAGAAAGAAGATAGAGAGACAGATTCAAACTAAGATAAACTGAAAAAAGGTGGAGACTGCTATTCAGGAATATTTTGTCTAGGGCAGGAAAAGAGTCAGTATTTTAGGATAGGGCTAAGAATTAAAGATAAAGAAGTCATTAAAATATTGTCTCCTTGTCTTTCATCTCGGATCCTTTTCCCAAGAACAATGAATGGTTTCCTGTCTGCAGATCAGACTTCCTCATCGCTTAAAGTACTGGCTCGCCCACTGAATTTGTAAGCCCTCCAGTTGCAGACAGCTAAGGCATCTATGGGTAATGCCCTGACTTGAATTAGATATTTGTATGATCTGTAACTACTACTGTCTCATAGGCCTTCCCAAGACTTCCAGGTTGTATAGCTTATTGTTGTGGCTAGGTGTATAATCCACTGCTAACTGAAACTTCCTGGGGAATTCTATCAAAAGACTCTGGTTTTCATGAAGCTGAAGAGAGCCATGAACTTCCATCTCGGCAGATTTCACAGCCCAATAATCTTAATATACTCACATGTATTAGGGGGCAGATATTAACTTACACACTCTCTCAAAGAGTGTTATATTGGAATCAATATTTCATTAGCGCTCTCCAGAGCTAATGATTAAACCATGCACCAGCTGGACCCAATTCCCTGCAGTGAGTCATTGACATTTGCACTGTGGCCTGTGAGGTAATCTGCCCTTTTAAAGGAATGAAAAAGGTTAACCCAGACCCTTGTAAACCTTTATCAATGACTTGACATCATTAAAATCAGCTCAGTTCATTTTGGGGCAGTCAATCAAACATGAAAGTCCCTAGAGTATTAAGCTCTTGATTTGTTAGCTGAGAACACCAACACAACAATCTCTTAAAAAATACTGTTCAAGTGTCTGAAATGTGCCTGGGACATATAAGATACTGCAGCAGATAGAAAAAGAATATCTAATGCTTGCCCTCAAGACACTTACTGGTTAGTAGGTAAGTCATATTAAAATGCCAGAATAAGATAAAACTTGAACTATTAGCCTAACTTCAAAAACAGTAAATGAATAAAAATTATGGTTACAAAACATTACCCTTCAAAAATTTTATCTCATTTATTTTGTATTATAAGCAGGAAGAGAATATAAACATCGCAAAATTGGATTGTTAAGATTTCCATATACTGGAAAGGAAAACAGAGTGATACGGGGAGGGTCTAGATAACATAAGGAAACTGGAACTCGGTTGCACAACAGAAGAATTGCTAATCCAGACATTTCCATACACCTGGGCCTAACCAATGCATCTCAGGGAGAGAATCACTGTGTAAGCCAGAATTGAAAATAATTAGCAGACATATAAAAATGTAAGTCCAAAGCTACAATTTGCAGTAGGGGTGAGAAAAATCCTATTTGTGGTGCAGCATGAAGGCAGAAGTCAGAGCACTCAACACAAAAGCCCACAGGTGCGTCCTGCCTCCTTAACACTTTTCCTTCTGGACATGTGCTGCAGATGTGTACACATCTACTCTCAACAGGTAGGCCTCTGTTTCCAAGAAGCCCTTCCCTCGCCAACCTCATTCTCACTACTGAGATAACTACCAGGTTGTGCTCAGCAGCTTCCAAAACACTTGCATCTCCTAAAAGCTTCACCCACAGGCTTGCACCTCCCACCAGGCATCAGCTAATTTTTCATTTCCCCAAGACCTCAGAATGACAGGTCCCACAATTAGCCTTCACTGAGGCTTCCTTCTTCCTTGGCAGTAGGTGTGGTATGTGTCAAAATCCCATCCTGTTAGCAGACTCAGTTGAGTATTAAAAGCTTTGTCTATGACAGCAAACAAATGTTTGGGGGTGTGACAGGGCAGGAGTGTCTTCAGGGAAATGACTGGGCTATTTTTTTTTTTTTCATCCATTTGTAGAGTGTTAGAGAAAATGGCTCATCATGTCCAACCCATCATTTTCCTGAAAAAGGCCATGGAAACCTGCAAGAAAACATGTCTAATTCAAGACTAGACAAAAAAATTAATGACAAAAATAGAATTGGCATCTCACTGAAAAACTCTAAATCCTTCAAAGATAAAGCATGATTTCAAAATCTTTGAGCACCAAAGTGCCTAAAACAGTGCTTTGTTCATAATAAATGAGCAATCTACTTACTGATTAGTGGAGGACACAATACAATTCCAGAATCATATTTTAAAGTACATATTTTTAAGAGGGAGTCTGAGTAATCAAGGACTGATTTCAACTGAAATTGTCAAAATGTTAATGTGGTTTCTAATTTCTTCTTAGTTAATCAAGTTTTTTCCTCTGTTATAGGATAGTTAGGACTCATGTTTCATCTATTTATAACCTTATATTTTCTACCTCAAATTAAGCTATATACTTCAGTTGAGTACATTACTCATGTTGGTAAATAAAAATCTTACAAAAGTCATTTAGATTATTAAACTACATTCTGTCCTCTGCCCCAGTTATCACACCCAGACTAGATTAGCAGACCTGTATTCTTCTCCCTATCTCCAGGGAAGCAGATCAATCAAGACCTCACAAAGATAATGAAATTTTGGTTAGTTTGTATTGTTTGATAACATGTAGTGGTAATCTTATGGTGTAATGCAATCTTGTGACTGTTGTTGTTCTGTGACAATTTTCAGATGCCAATCCCTTTAAAATCAGGCAATAAAAATTGCTGAAAATGTACCCAAGTGGGACAGTTTTGGGGGCAAGCTGTTCTCACTGTTTCCCTGTTTGTCTGTCTATTAATAAAGCGTTTCTTGAGCCCTTTGCCATCTCTGAATTTTTGTCTGTAGGAACAGGTGGAATGAACTCATTTTATTTCAGCAACACTTGGGTAAGAAAAATACATTGTTTACCTGTTCTGCCCATCTCCTTTATCTCTTGAAGGTTGTTTCTGGCTCATTAATTTCTACCTTTTTTGTATTCTTAGTACCAACCTCTATGTACAAGTGTCTACCAGTCTGAGATGTACTGGTCATTCAACTATCTTCAGGTATGTTTGATAGAATAGAAATAAAATTCATCAATTATGAAATGATACTTTTTATGTGTAAGTCAATACTAATTGTGCAAGAGATATAAGAAACCGAAGTAATAATTCTTGCATTAGAGTTTTTTAATTTATTTCACAAATGAGAAATAATTTCATAAAGCATTAACTGATAGCATAAAAATAGCATATGAGATGACCAAAAGCACTGCTTTATGTATAAATGACAAATGCAACAGGAGTAAATATAGAGGGATAAACTGTAAGTTCTCTGGAATTGCCACTGAGTCGATTCCGACTTATACCGACTCTATAGGGCAGAGTAGAACTGTCCCAAAGGGTTTACAAGGAGAACTTGGTAAATTTGAACTGCCATGTTTTCTGTCAGCAGATGTAGCACTCAGTTACTGCACCCCAGGGAAAGTCTGGTGCAATATCTGCTGACTGAAAGTTTGGAAGTTCAAATCCACCAGGTATTCCTTGGAAACTCCATGAAGCAGTTCTAATCACTACGAGTTGGAATCAACTCAATAGCAGTAAGTTTTGGGTTCTTTTAAATAAGAGAGATATTAGAAAAGTGCATGGGTCAAATTTACATAAACAGAAGGATTGAAAGTTATCTAGGTGAAAAGAATATTGGACAAAATTATAGAGACAAGAATCTATAAGCTATAATTAGGTATTAGTGGGTAGGCAAGCTTGGTTAGAGCAAAGCACATATATCCAGAAGAAAGATCCAGAGACTGATGAACTAGGAGTTTGGGACCTTGAATTTTGAAATATATGCTTAAACAGGTTCCAATTTTTAGGTGACCTTGCTCTCAAAGGACTCGTGTTCACACAGGAAGCCTAAATATCCACTCACACCCACTCCCTGTTGTCCAGTCAATTCCAGCTCATAGCATCCCTATAGCTCAGAGTAGAACTGCTCTGTAGAGTTTCTAAGAAGCACCTGGTGGATTTGAACTGCCAACCTTTTGGTTTGCAGTTGGAGCACTTAACCACTATGCCACCAGGGTTTCCATGCACTTACAAAACTACTAAATATTAATGTAATGACATATGGAATTGTGAGAAATTATGAGTACTGCACTAATCTTAGAACAGGTTTTCACAGGCTACTGTACTCAAGAAAGACTGAATAAGAATCTAAATTGACAACAATAGTGAGAACGTTACAAAGAGAAAAGATCATCTTTGGCAGGTGCCTATCTACAGAAAGTGGTACTTAGGGCAATTAGTGTTCAGTTGCTGAACAATCTCTCATAGCTGATGATGGAAGCCATGACGCTCATTGATGCCCTCCCTCAGGCTATTCCTAAAACAGGTACCTTACCTGCAACTCCTGCTCTTCTTTACCCCCACTGCCCCCACGAAATTAGGCTGGTGTCATAGTGTTTAAAAGTTATGGTTGCTAACCAAAAGGTTGCAGTTCAAATCCACCAGATGTTTCTTGGAAACCCTACGGGGCAGCTGAGTCAGAATTGACACTATTCGTTTGTTTTTTTGGTTTTCTGCTTTCATTTCATTTTATTTGTTAAGTGGTTTCCTCTACCCCCCAACCACTTAGCAATTAGACCTAAATGAGCAGCTTGTACACTTCAAAAACTATACCTTGTGTATTTTCCACACCACAAGAGAAAAACACACACATGATAAATTTTAGAGCTTTCAAGTTAGTATTTATGAAGCCCCCACAGCAAAATATATGCTCTATTAGGTTTCATCTCTTTTTCACAATTAATAATTATTGGTTTTTTAGATGTCAGTTTGAGCAAACACTAAATATTTGACAAGTAGAGAGATGGGAACAGCTCAATAGTGAGATCCTTGTACCATCTTTTATCCTTTAATCCTACAAGGGATAAAAGGAAAGAGAAGCAAGTAGAGAGTTGGGAAACATAAAGAAAGCAGCACTAATGGGATGAATTCAACATGGCAGACTAAACATACATCTCTCTAAATCCCTCTGGAAACCAAGACTTGAGCTGATAATTAAACAGAGCCTCTAGATACCTCGTGAGCCCTAGGATATGGTATAAGGCTGTTAATTTGGACTTCATACCACTGAACGGAAAATTCCCTCTCTTTTGCTGACCCTCGCTCTTGGTGAGTGCTAGCTTACACAGACTGAAGGTAACTTCCATTTTAACTCTATTTTCTCAGTCTTAGCTGGCAGGCAGAGCTGTGACTTGAATAGCTGCTAATCTCAGATGCACTGGTTATGGGATTGGCAGGCGAAATTGCCATATTTTGAGAGCCTGGCTTTGGACTCTGTGCATCTTGGCACCTTTGGTCTCTCATTCCTCCACCGCCATTGAGTAGCCTGTACTGAGACAGATGGGAAGCTTGAGGAGGGTGCCATCTTGTTCCACTGGGAGACAGAGAGTACCCATACGGAGGCCTCAGCTGGACCTAATTTCTAGGCTGTGAGGAAGAGCCTACCTGGAGGAATTTGCTTTTCCATCAGAAAAGCAGTATTCTACACAGTATCGCCTATGACTGGGGCCCAAAAGCAGAGACCAGGAGGTCAATAGCCTTTCTCTATTTTGAACTAGTTTATAACATCTGGGGTTGGATACACAGGTGCTTACTTTGTGAGCTGGGAAGAGAGATCTGTACACCTGAAAACCTGACTGACTATGGAAGTTGTCAGATACCTTTTACCTTTCATTTTAAGATGACCTAGAAAAACAACTGTGTTCCATCCTCACAGCATTTCTCCCTACCTCTACTGACTCACATGTTGCCCCAAGAGCAACAAACTCTGGATAAAAGCATAACCAAGAAATCACCCATGGCTTCAGAAGGCCCCCAAAAGAAAGCACCAAAGAACTTCCCAGATGAAGAATCCTCTCTGAAACTATAGGAAGGTGAATACAAAATGATTATATAGAGAGCCCTCCTAGATCTTACACAAAATGCAGCAGGTCAAAATGAAGAATTAACCAAGCTGTTCTATCTGATGGAACACTAGTACTCTGAAATCCAGCAGATCAAAAACCAAATCAAAGACAAAAAAAACTTCAATTGAAAGCCAAGAAAACACAATGGATCCAATGGAAAATAGACTTTGTGCCTTGGAAGACAGAGCTACTGACTCCAGCATCTATGAGGAGAAATAGAAAAAAGAAAAATGAAGAAGCATGTAGGATTCTATTAAGAGGAAAAATCTATGATTAATTGGAGTTTTGAACAGGGAGGGACACCTGAAAACAAAGAGAGTATTACTGTTGACCTGTTGACAGAAAATGTCCCTGAAATTATGAGAGAACATAGATATCCAAGACACATACTGAACGCCACTCAATATAGATGTGAAAAGAAAGACTCCATGACACAGTGTAATTAACAGTATAACAAAATGAAACATAAGTGGAAACTTTTACAGGCAACGAGACTCAAAGCAAAGCTCACATTCAGACAGAAACCTTGTAGAGTTTCATCCTATTTCTCAGCAGAAACGATGCTGGCATGGAGACAATAGCATTACACATTGAAATCCTTGAAGGAGAAGAACTTCCAACCAACAATTATATATCCTGAAAAACTATCTTTCAAATGTGAAAATGAAATTAAGACATTCACAGAAATGTGTTAACATCTAGCAGCTAATCTCAGACACATTGCTTGTGGGATTAACAGGTGAAATCACCATATTTTGAGAGCCCAGCTTTGGACTGTGTGAATCTCAGCTCCTTTGGCCTCTCTTTCCACATCCGCCATTGAGTAGCCAATACCAAGACAAGTGGGGAGCTTGTGTGGGATGCCATCTTGTTCCACAGAGACTCAGAGACTTGGTAAAAACCAGACAAAAGGTACAAGAAATACTGAAAGAATCTCTTGGCTTAGAAGAACAAAACCACTAACTTTATACTTTAGAAGCAAATACAGGACATATCATCCAGAAACCTACTCAGTTAGGGAAGGCTTCAAACTCAATCAAACCTATAATAGTGAAACAAATGATTGAGTGATCATATCATGAAAACTATGACAACATCATATTAAAAAGAAGGATGTATTAAAGTCATTATACTCCTTCCAGATGGACAGGGAGTTGATAAGTAGTAATTAAAATTGAGTTTATACACATTTTATTAAGGGGGGTCATTGGGGCAGCCATAAAGCACAATAAAGATGCAACATATCAAATCAAGAAAAGTAATACAGAAGTTTCTGCAACCACAAACCAACGTTGAAAAAGGTGAAAAATCATCTCCCAAAGAAGAAAGTCCCAGAACAGATTAATAAGAACAACAGAAAAAATCATCAACACAAAAATAAATGTATCCAAAAACAGCACTAAACACATACCTATCAATAATTACATTGAATGTAAATGGACTGAATGCTCCAGTAAAGAGATATCGAGTGATGTCTTGGATCAAAAGACACAACCTATCCATATTTCAACTACAAGAAACTCACCTTAGACTTAAAGACATGAACACAGAGAAAATTAAAGGATGGAAGAATATATATCAAGCTAACAATGAACAAAGAAGAGCAGGCATGGCAATTTTAATCTCAAGTAAAATAGATTTTAATGTCAAATTCACCACTGTGGGAAGGATGGGTGATATTTATTGGTGAAAATTTCAATACACAATCAGGAATTAACAATATTAAATATTTATGCACCAAATACTAGAGCACCTAAATGCATCGAAGAAACACTGACTACACTCAAAAAGGAGATAGATTACTGCACAATAATAGTGGGAGACTTCAACACGCCGCTCTCAATATTGGACAGGCCATCTAGAAAAAAGCTCAAGAAAGACACAGAAGACCTAACTGTCACAATTAACCAACTAGACCTCACTGACATATACAGACTTTTCTATCCATCATCAGACAACTACATCTTCTTCTCCATTGCACATGGAACATTCTCCAGAATAGACCATGTGTTAGGACATAAAGCACTTCTCAACAAAATCCATCCCGCTGAATTCATGCAAAGCATCATCTCAGATCATAAAGCCAAAAAAGTCTAAATCAATAGCACAAATATATATATATATATATATATATATGTATGTATATACTAAGGGAACTCAAGGAAACAGAACAACATCTTGCTCAAAAAGCCATGAGTTACAGAAGAAATCAAGGATAAAATAAAGAAATTATGGATTCCAGTGAGAATAAAAACACTTCCTATCAGCACCTCTGTGATACAACCAAAGCAGTGCTCAGAGGTCAGATTATCTCCATAAATGCGCATATCTGGAAAGAAGAAAGAAACTAAACTGAAGAACTAACCCAAGAGCTTGAACAAGTAGAAAAGGAACAGCAGAGGAACCCCTGAGGTACCAGAAGAAAACAGATCCTAAAGATTAAAGCAGAACTAAACAAATTAGAGTATAGACGTATAATTGGGAAAACTGAAAAGATGTGAAGTCAGTTTTTTGAAAAAGATCAACGGAACCGACAAACCATTGGCTAAAGAAAAACCACTGGCTAAAGAAAAAATAAGAAATGAGAAGGGGCGTTGTGATAGCAGATCCAACAGAAATCAAAAACATAATAGATACTTTGAAAGACTGTACTTTAACAAATTTGAAAACCTAGAGGAAATGGACAAATTCCTCGATTCGTATCACCTACCTAAATTGTCACAAGGTGAAGGAGAACAATTTAATAAACCAATCACAAAGGAAGAGATTGAAAAAAACCACTGACAAAAGAAAAAAAAGCCCAGGGCCAGATGGATTCACTGCAGAATTCTGCTAAGCTTTCAGAGAAGAGCTATGACCAACACTACTGAGAATATTTCACAGTATAGAAAAGGATGGAATACTCCCAAATTCATTCTATGAAGCCAGGATAACCCTGGACCAAAGTGAGGGAAAGACCCAACCAAAAAGGAGATCTACAGACCGATATCACTCATGAATCTAGATACAAAAATCTTCAACAAAATTCTCGTCAATAGAATACAAGAACCACTAAGAATCAAACACTTTTGTTCATTCAGAGACTTTATTAATAGAATTAAAAGGCCACCTATAGAATGGGAAAAAATATTTGACAACCATATGTCAGACTGATGCCTGATGTGAATAATCTATAAGGTACTACAAAATATCAATAAGAAAAAATAAATCATCCAATTAAGCAATGGCAAAGGAGATGGACAGACACTTCTCTAAAGAGGAGATCTAGGCAGCTAAAAAACACATGTAGACATGCTCATGATCATTAGCTATTAAAGAAACTCCAATCAAAAGTACAACGAGATACCATCTCACCCCAACACAGGTGACTATGATCCAAAAAAACGCACAACAACAAATGCTGGAGAGGCTGTGGAGAAATTGGAACTCTCCTACATTATTGGTGGGATTTCAAGATGGTTCAACCTCTTTGGAAATCAATCTGGTGCTTCCTTAGAAAGCTGGATCTAGATATACCATTTGACCCAATAACTCCACTACTTGGAATACATCCTACAAAATCAAGGCCATTCACATCAACTGATACATGCACACAAATGTTTATTGTAGCACAATCCACAGTAGCAAAAAGATGACATCAACCCAGATGCCCAACAACAGAGGAATGGATAGGTAAACTATGGTATATCTACTTAATGGAACACTGCAATAACAAAGAATAATGATGATTTTAGAAAACATCTTGTAACATGGTTTCAACTGGAGGACATTATGCTGAGTGAAAGTAGTCAGTGACAAAAGGACAAATATTGTATGAGACCCCTACAATAAGAACTTAAAAATAGACTCATGCATAGAAGAAAAGACTCTTTAACAGCTGCAAGGGTGGAAAGGTAGGGAGGGCTAGAGGGTGAGTTTTTAGATTACTTGATAGAAATTTGGTTGGATGAATTCTATGACAGCACAGATTAGAAAGAAGATCAATATTAACTGAACTTCAACATAACATGATTACTCCTCCCATCTTAACCCCAAATCCCAAGGACAGAGTAGCTGGGACCCGGGGGCCAGGGACCATGCTCTCAAGGGACATGTTTTATCCTTGAAGGTAAATCAAGTTCAGTTGGAATAACTAGTGGTTTGCTAAAAGAGCCTTCTGCATCCTACATTGGTGAGTGGCATCTGGGGTCTTAAAAGTTGCCAAGCTGCCTTCTGAGTGTACAGCACACGGTCCTTGGATGATCACCAAGGACCAAAATGAGATGGGGGAAAGGGAACCCAGAAGGCAGAGAGACCTACATGAGTAGATGCCTACATCAACTTGCGACTGGAAGAACCGGATGGTGCCTGGCCACCACCAGCCATAGCCATGATGGAGCTCACAAAGTTGACTCTCACTGGCAACACAAGAATAAAAAGGGTTATACTTTGAGATTTCTACTAAAAGACCACAAATGATGGTCCAGGGGTTTCAGAGTTCCCCTGGGAGCATGGTGTCGGGCCCTGATTCTGTCCATAAATCATAATGGGGGTCAACTCTCAAGACAGCAATGGATTGGAGTTGGCAACACAGACTGACTGTATCATGTGTGCACTTTATGGTCTTATGCAGCTATAAGATATAGTCCTGCTGACCTCTTACTGGAGGCGGGGGAGTGGGTGGAGAGCAGTGGATAGGAGATTGTTGGGAGGGTGAAACATGTATGGAGAAGAGAGGAAAAATGTGTTGCCATGGGGCAGTGAGAGCAGTGGGAGCTGCAGATAGGTGGAGTGGGCACGCAAGTTTATATGGGAACATACATTTTCATTCAATCATAATTAAAAAAAGCAAAAAAGAAAAGAAAGCAGCACTGACAGTTAGTGTATCCTTCAGACCTGAGGTTTCTGTGCCACGATGCTTCCAATGAACAGGGACTGATGCAACACAAGGACTTTTCTCCAGAGCCAACAGAGGCAAAGTCTACCCCTAGAGAGGACAACCTGAATTCAGACTTGTAGCCTACCAGACTGTGTAAGAATGAACTTTTCTTTGCTAAAGACATCCACTCTTCCTATTTCTGTTAGAGCAGCACTAGCTGACCAAAACAACTAGTCTGTTCCATTTCTTTGATTTTCTTCCCTAGAGATTTTGATTATTTGTAGATTAAATCACACTTAACTGTACCTATATTCATCGCACCCTCAAATTCATTTTATTTGTTTCCAATTGATATTTGAGTTCTCATCTTTTATGTATCACGTTGTTATGCATTGTTATTTATTCATTTTATGTACTTTCTAGTTTACTCTTAATATCTGACATAATTTTTTGCTATTTTATAAGTTTTGTCAAATCTTCATTTTTCCCAACCATCTTGTTTCTGAAATTTTCTGTTTTATTTTTGTTTACTTTTATGTTTTCTGTTACATTGTAAAAATTTGTTTTATTTTGTTTCTAAATATTAAACTGTATTTATTTTTTTTTTCCCTTTCTGGTATCCATTCATTTTCACTAGAGACATTCTACATCTTATTCTTCTT
The DNA here is from genome assembly GCA_028571685.1 of Heterohyrax brucei. Classification (NCBI taxonomy): domain Eukaryota; kingdom Metazoa; phylum Chordata; class Mammalia; order Hyracoidea; family Procaviidae; genus Heterohyrax; species Heterohyrax brucei. The sequence continues at coordinate 49,765,137 of CM053152.1, forward strand.
TATTCTTAAAGAACATTGAGAAGTACTTGCTTGCTATATTTTCTGTTGCTGTTGTGTCTTTTGTAAATTTACTGTCACTTTTAAAAGGAAGATGAATGCCGTGATAGGTTTTCTAGCTTCACAGCTTTGGAGGTCCTCTTTATGTGCAGTATGGTAATAAAATTGGAAATATGTGACTGATATCTGCCTCCTCTAGTCCTCTCCCCTACTTTTATCCAGATAGTCTGTATCCTTTGTTCTTGGTTATCGCCGTTCTGCTCATTTAGATTCTACTCTCTGGAGATTCTCTTTCAGTGTAGGACTTTGTCCTTGAAAGAAACTCTGTCTGGTCCGTGTTGAGTGCTTGCAGCACCCAAATAGCTCCAAGCTTTCAGGTTTTTTTTCGTAATTCTGTAACATTTTCCTGTGAATTGTGGTGTTGCTTGTCTCTTGAAAATTTGTCTGCTGTTCTCAGAGTGCTCATGGTTTTTCCAGTTTGCTGTTTGAAGGATTTATTCTTTTTCAGTGCTTTGAATGTCATTTTTTCTTGTATGCAAGCTGATACAGTGTTGTTTGGGTATATAGTATCCTACCTAGTGTTTGTAGCATGGAAATTTTAGTTTTATTACCCTAATTACCCTCTCTCTTTCTCATTCTACCTGTATGTCACTCTCTTTAATTTGGAGATGAAGAAAGATTTACAGATTATTCCACTTCTTCACTATTATCTCAGAATCCTACCTTATAGATATTAGACTAAGTAACAAAGTGCATGAGAGACAAAAGATAACCTTAAATATACCCCACAGGAATTTTGAAACCATTTCAAAAATAAATTTGATGCATTGAATGCTAATGATATGTCATATGAGTTTTAAATGACATCAAAATCTTCATGAATGAAGAAAGCAAAAAGTCATTACAAAGGCAGAAAAAAAGCAAAACAAAGGAGATGTCAGAAGAGACTCTGAAACTTGCTCTTAAACACAGAGTAGCTAAGTGAGTGGAAGAACTAGTGAAATGAAAGAAGTGAATAAAAGACTTCAAAGAATAATTCAAGACAGCAAAGTTAAATATTATAATGAAATGTGCAAATGTCTAGTCAGAAAACTAAAACAGAAGAACATGCTCAGGTTTCTCAAACTGAAACTACTTAAGCCCCAAGTTACAATTTTGATGGATTCTATGTTAAAAATATTGAATGACACAGGAAGCATCAAAAGAAGATAGGAGGTAGGGCCCAGACAGTGGAGTAGTCAAATGCTTCCTGTGATCCCTCCAAAGACCCCAAAGAATAAATGAATCAATTACATATGACTTTCTGGTAGCTCTGAACATGAAAGGGAAAGTTGAGAGATCAAACCAGGCAAAGGGGAAGGGAAAGGAGTTCCAGAAGTACCTAGGACTGGCCAGACCTGACCCACTGAGAAGTGGCTACAGCCAGCACAGTAAATGGAGCAGGGCTTTCAGAGGGCCTCCTCCTTAGCAGGAAAGAAAGAGAAGCAGAGAGTATACTTGAGCTTCCAGAAGCAGTGGAAAGTGGAACTAGTCTAAAGCTACGTGGGCTTACATCTTACAATGCACGGATCTAAATCTTTCCTTTGTAATGAACTTCTCTCCCCTTTCGCAGCCCTCCCCCCTCTCTTTTCTGCACTGTACCTGACTTTGAAGTCTGATGGCATTCACAGTGCTGAAAGTAAGACTCCTTAAGCCCACGCTGAGCCATTCTTTGAGACTCAGACAGTGAACAATTTAACAGACTAGGGGGAATGGGCAGGGTGGGGGTAGATTTATTAAATGCCCTGATCCAGAAATTCAGGGCAGAAACAGTTCCTTCACTTAGAATCAGACACAAGGGAACATGCCACCCTCACATACAGTAAGGAACAACTGTAGCCCTTTTCCTTTCTCAGAGGTTGCAGTCAGATAACTATGCCTACACCAATCATCCCCGCTCATCTAAGACAGCAGGGGAAAGCCTTCACGATATACTTGGTGATTGACTACCTGGATACCTGAGTCAGATTCATATAAGAAAGTAAAAGGACTCTTGGATTTGCATGTTGGTAACAGCTCTAGCCACCTGATGACAGGACATTAGAGCTTCAAAGTCACCATTAACTAAAGTAGCACACATGACCAACCTATTTGGACATTTCAAAATGAAACAAGAAGCTACAACACAGTAAATAAATATAAAATAAATTCAATGACTTACTGATGGCTCAGAGACAACAGTCCAACTCAAATTACTTTAAAAGGCAGACCACAATAGCTTCAGAGGGCTCCCAAAATGAAGAATTAAAATATTTTCCAGATGAAAAGAACTTCCTGGAATTATCAGAAGTAGACTATAAAAGGTTAATATTGAGAACTCTTCAAGAGATCAGGAATGATATGTGGGAAAATGCAGCAGAGCATAATGACAAATTGAACAGGTTTCAAGAAAGAACACAGAGGTAGGATTAGAAATTCATAAAATTAATAATAAAACTACAGAATTAGACACCTCAGTAAGAAGTCAAAGGAACAGAAACAATGCAACGGAAGTCCAAATTAGTGAGAATAAAGATAAAGCACCTGACAACAACACATTTGAGGAAAAGTCAAATAAAACAAATGAAGAAACACTACAGTTATGTGTTACAGATAACAGAAAGTACAGGGAGAATTGTAGAAAATTGGATGACAAAAAACTTTACTGATATCATGAAAGATAACAAGATATCTATCCAAGATACTCATTGAACTCCATGCAAGGTAGATACCAAAAGAAAGACACCAAAGTGTCTCCTTATCTTTGGTTTTGGTAAGTTTGATTATCAAAAGTGTCTCCTTATCTTTGGTTTTGGTAAGTTTGACTATCATAATCAAATCAAATAATCATAATCATAATCATAATCAAATGATAATCAAACTTACCAAAACCAAAGATAAGGAGACACTTTTAAAAGTGAGTAGGATAAATGAAAAATGATTTACAAAAGAGAATCAATACGACTAAGCTCGGTCAATTCAACAAAAATCTTGCAGGCAAGAAAGCAATGAGATGGTATATACGAGGTCTCACAATTAAGTACACAAACCTAATTGTTTGAAACGCTACATATCTCATTGCTGAATATCACAATGGTTACCTTCAACTTACTCTCCTTGGGAAGCTGTGAATCAACACCAGTTCCTAGCCGATCCTTTAAGGCAGTTTTTGAATTTTTTCTAAATGGCCTATGCACATGGCGGCACAGTGGCAAATTGACAAGCTTAATTGCATAGTTGCTTGTAAGGGAGTTTTTAGACAGCAAATAAATAACTGTATTAAAACATCCTCCATACTCACCTGATGTGACCCCCAATGAATTTTTTCTTTACCCAAAGATAAAGAAAATATTGGAAAGAAAACATTCTGATGACAGTCAGGACATCGGTGGTCATACAAAGACAGCTCTGATGGACATTCCAGAAAAAGAGTTCCAAAATTGCTTTGACAGGTGGACTAAGCACTGGCATGAGTACATAGCTTCCCAAGGAAAGTATATTGAAGGTGATCATACTGATATTCAGCAATGAGGTATGTAACACTTCTTCTATGATAAGTTTGCAAATGTAATTGGCAGACCCTGTATAAAGTCTTGAAAGTAAATTATTGCCAGTCAACAATCATATATCCAGAAAACTTGTCTTTCAAATGGCCAAGTGCCGTCGAGTCGGAGATGGCAAAATTAGGATATTTCCAGGTAAACAGAAATTTAGAGAATTCGGAAAACCCAAACCAAAATTATAAGAAATACTGAAGAGACCCTTTGGTTAGACAATAAGTAATATCAGGTAAGACCACAATACTACAGTGCAGAACAGAGCAACAGGATAGTAACCCAAACAGACTAATAACAAAACTAAATCAAAGGCAATACACCTAAAATAGGGTAACAGAGATGTCATTATGTAAACATTATGACAAAAAAGAAGGGAAAAAAGAAGGATCTAACAGAAAATGTAGTCATAGGTCATTTATATGAGAAGGAAGTCAAGGCAATGTAAAGAAATTAAAGACGGGTTAGATTTAGAAAAACAAGCATAAACATTAAGGTAACCACAAAGGAAATGATAAATGCTAAACATCAAAATAAAATAAGAAATACATGAAGTCTCAGAAGAAAACCAATTCTGAAAAAATAAAAATAAAATAAAAATACATGAAGAAAAACAATTCCACAAAGAAAATTAAGTAGGACCAAGGAATTGTCTACAGTGCACAAAAAAGATACCAAAATGAGAGAACTAAACTCATATCTATCAATAATCATGCTGAATATAAATGGATTAAACACACAAATACAGAGAGAGAGTGCCACATTGAATTAAAAAGAGAAAGTGATCCAACTATATGCAGCCTACAGGAGACACACGTTAAAGATACAAAACAAACTAAAACTCAAAGCATGGAAAAAGATGTATCACGCTAACAACAATATTAATCTCTGGGAAAATAGACTTAAAAGTAACATCCACTACAAAGGACCCTACATAATGATTAAAGGATCAATACTCCAGGAGGGCATAAACATACTAAATATGTATGAACCCAATGACAGAGCTCCAAAATACACAAATGAAACTTCAGTTGCATTGAAAAGAGAAGTACAATCCACAATAGTAGTAGGATACTTCTACAGTGAAGAACAAAACATCCAGGGAAAATTTAATAAGAGCACAGAAGATCTAAATTCCGCATTGAACCAACTTGATCTCTTAGATATATACAGAACACTGTACCCAATGGCAGCCAACTATATATTTTTCTCCAACATACATGGAACATTTTCCAGAATTCATGACATATTAGACCATAATGGAATGCTTAAAAAAATTCAAAAGATTGAAATACTGCAAAGCATCTGTTTAAATCATAAAGCCCAAGAGCTGAAAACAGTGATAGAAAAAGAAAGGAAAAAAATCAAATACATCAAAACTGAGCAACATTGTGTTCAAAAATTACTGGATTATAGAAGAAAACAAAGAATGGAATAAACAAATTCACAGAATTAAATGAAAATGAAAACATATCCTACACAGAATCAAATGAGAAAGAAACACATCCTACAAGAACTTCTGGGACACAGTAAAAGCACTGCTCAGAGGCCAGTTTATTTCAATGAGTGCATACATTCAAAATGGAGAAAGACCTCAATTCAAAGCATTAACTCTACAACTTGAACATTTAGAAAGGGAACAGCCAAAGAACTCCTTGGGCACCAGAAGAAAACAAGTAATAAAAATTAGTGCAGAATTAAGTTAAGTAGACAACAGAAAAAAAATGATTGAAAGAATTAACCAGATGAAAAGCTGGTTCTTCGAAAGGATCAACAAAATTTATAAACCAATGGCTAAATTAACAAAAGAAGAACAGAAGAGAAAGCAAATAGCACAAAAAAGAAATGAGATGGCAATGTTACAATAAACCCAACTGAAATTTAAAACATGATAACAGAATAATACGATAAATTCTATTCTAATAGATTTGAAAACCTAGAGGAAATGAACATATTTCTAGAAACACATAACTGTCTAAACTAACACAAGCAAAGCACACCACAAAATAAGAGGTTGAAAAGATAATTAAGAAATTTCCAACAAATAGAAGCTCTGTTCCTGAGAGTTTCACTGGAAAATTATACCAAATTTTACAGAAGGGTTACCAAAGGTATTCCAAAGCATAGAAAAAGGGGGAATACTACTAAATTCATTCGATAAAGCCAGAGTAACTGTGATACCAAAACCATGTAAGAAAGCACACACAACCCCCACCCCCCCACACACAGGAAAAAAGCAATTAAAGACTAAAATCTCTCATGAACTCTGATGCAAAGATTCTCAACAAAATTCTAATCTATAGAGTTCAACAACATGTAAAAAATATAATTCACGACCACCAACCGTGATTCACGCCAGGGATGCAGTGATAGTTCAACATTAGAAAAGTAATCTATGTAATCAACAACAAAAATAAAACAAAAGACCAGAAGCACTTGATTTTATCACGCAATACAGAAAAAGCATTTGACAAAATCCAACACCCATTCATGTCAAAAATTCTCAGCAAAATAAGAATAGAGGAGAAATTCCTCAACATAATAAACAGCATTTGTACAAAACCAACAGCCAATGTCATCCTAAATGGAGGGAGTTCGAAAGCTTCCCCCTTGAGAACAGGAATCAGACAAGAATAACCTTTGTCACTACTTTTATTCAACACTGTGCTGAAAGGTCTAGCCTAAGCAATCAGACAAGTTAAAAAAAATAAAGGGCATCAAAATTTGTAAGGAAAAAATGCAAGTATCTCTATTTGCAGATGATATGATCTTATAAACAAAGTCAAATGTTTTCCTGTGTATCAGCTATGAACAACTGGAATTTGAAATAAAAATGAAAAGAATATCATTCACAACATCACCAACAAACCTGAAATATTTATACATAAACTATTAAAGCAAGCATAGGATATGTATTATAAAATAATGTAAAACTGTAAAGAAAGAAAAAAATTAAATAAATGGAAAGACATCTCATGTTCATATTGTTAACAGTTTAATTTTTCCCAACTTAATCTATAGCTTCAACAGAATCTCATTAAGCAACCCAACAACCTCTTGTAGCTACTGATAAGATGACTTAGGAGTCATCTGAAGGGGGGCAAAATCTAAATCAAAAGAAGAGTAAAAAGACTGGAAGACTCACAATACTCAATGTGAAGAGTTGATATAAAGCTGTAGCAATCAAAACAGTGCCATCGTGATGAAAGAAGAATTATCTTGATCAATGGAATCAAATGAACCTCAAGAAATAAGCATACACAAATATAGTAAACTGATCTTTGACAAAGAAGAAAAGGCATTTCAATGGAGAAAAGGTGGAACAACTGGACTGATATTTGCAAACAACCAAAAAGAAAAACAAAACAAAAACTCAGACAGAACTCACATTTTTTACAAAAATTAGCTTAAATGGGGTATACACCAGAATATAGGTGATCTTGGATTTGACAGTGAGTTTCTAGGCAAACACTAAATGTGTGACTCATAAAAGTGGGGGAGGGAGATAATGTAGTAGACTTCATTACTCAATTTAAAAACTTCTGTGAAAGATACAGGTAACAGAATTAAAGGGAAACAAAAAAAAACCATATTCCTTATTAAAGACGTATTCATAATATACAAAAAACCAACAATAAGAAAACGAACTATTCAAAATATGGAGAGATTTGAACAGACGTGTCACAAAAGAGAATGACAATTGGGCATGTAAAAGTATGTTCAGCATCATTTATTAGAGACTTGCAAGTCAGAACTATGAGATACCCACAGAGGCATAGATTAACAATTCTAATAATGTTATACTGTTAAAATACTGAAATTAATAGATTTCAGTAAATTGATAAAGGATGATGGGAGCTAGGTGTCTTACGTCAGCATGGTAGTTTATAGAAAAATAGACGAGGAGGCTGGTTATATATGGTAATGGACTACAGTTTGAAACATCAGCATAAATTCATTTTGAATTTAATACTGATGCAGACAGTTATACATAGAAATATTTCTAGCTATGTGTACATACTTGAACTGGCATCCACAGCATACATCCTTCATCTGAGGGGATCTTAGATGCAATAATGTCCCAGTATATAGGAACACAGCTAGTGTCAAGATCTTGATTTCTAATATCATTCCTCAGTAAAAAATGAACAAACCAAGACTCCTGGGAGTAATCACTGATACTAGGACTAGAATAGCAACTACGCAAGATGAGCTTGGAGTATCTTATAGTGGTAGGAACAAAGAAGGCACTTAAACAATGGACTATGACAAAAAGACACAGGAGTAAATTAAAAGATCTCCTAATGGCTAAAGCTGTAACAGCTTTAGCAACAAAATAAAGTAGTCTTGATTTATATTCCAAAATGTGATGTAAATATTCATTAGTTCATATAGATGTAAATAATGTAATAATCAGACAAATAGAGAGGGAGAGAAAAATTTCCCAAGTAGAACAATTACAAATAATAGCATGTAAATTGTTGTTTTTGTTGTTAGTTTCCATATAGTCCACTCCAACTCATGGCAAACATCAACAGTGATAAACCATGTTAATAGGATCTAGTATTGATACAAGGTGAGCCAAACTCTTCTGAGATCAACAATTAACACCCACGGAAACAGAAGTAACACAGAAGTAATCGAATGTCACACTGAATTAGGCAAACTTGCTGCATGCCAAGCCAAGTGCCGTCGAGTCGAATCCGACTCATGGCATAAGACCTCTTTAAAGTTGGTTGGTGTGAACTTTTAAGAAGCAAAGATGTCACTTCGATTACAGTGATGTGTTCTGCCCAAGAGATGTTTTTCCCAGTCAACTCAAATTCATGTGAAAGTTGTATGTTGAAGAAGAAATGACATATTAATACTCTGGTCTTGGAGACTATTGAATAAAATGTACTGTTGATTGCCAAATGAGCAAGTCGGTCTTAGAAATTGCATAGTCAGTCAGCCCTAAAGGAGATTTCTAGGACCCTTGGCAGCACAAGAGTTAAAATGCTCGGCTGCTAACCTCAGCACCAGTGGTTCAAACCCACCAGTAGCTTTCTATGGGAGAAAATATACGGCAATCTTTCTGTAAGAGTTTACAACTTAGGAAGCCTTATGGGGCAGTTCCATTGATTTTATAATGTTGCTACGAGTAGAATCAGCTCACTGAAACACAACAACACAAAAGTAGATCTCTAAGAGTGAACTATGAACAAAAACTTCTTTCCGAAGTGAAAACGGTGTGGAAAGAAGGACAAAACAGAATAATCTTACAGCACAAAAGTCTTACCAACCCTATGCTATTAGCCAGGTGACCAAGGTCAACATCAACAGTAATGTCATGTTTACATATGCATTATTGATATTATGTGATGAAAATATCACTTCACTTTTGTCATCCTCTTCCAAAAAAAATTATATTCCCAGTCTAATTATGAGGAAAATGCATATGAATTCAAATTGGGGAATATTCTGTAAAATACCTGAACAATATTTCTCAAAACTGTCAAGGTCTTCAAAAACAAGTCAAGTCTAAGAAACTGGCATATCCGACAAGGATCTAAGGATTTATGATGACTAAAGGTAAGACTGTATCCTAGATAAGATTATGAAACAAAAAAGAATGTAAGAAACCAAGAAAATCTGAATTCAGTGTGGAATTAAGTTAATGTAATGTGTCTGTATCTGTTCACTAATTATAACAGTTGTAACATACTAATTTAAGATGTTAATAACAGGAGAAACTGAGCTGAGGATATATGGGAAACGCCTGTACTATCTTCAGTATTTGTCTGTGGACCTGACACTTGTGAGACAAAGTTTTCTAAGAAAACAAAATTTGTTTGATACGTTTCTCCCCCTTCTGCCCCACCCAGGTTATTGGAAAGGCCACTAATTTTTATCAGTTCTCAGTTATGTCATTGCTGCTGTCTGCCGCTGAGTCAGCACCAAACTCATGGCAGCCCTATACACGATGCAACAAAATGCTGCGTGATACTGTGTCACCCCTTGATCAGTAGGGGACTAGACTGTTGTGACCCATAAAATTTATACTGGCCAATTTTCAGAAGTAGATTGTTAGACCTTTCCTCCTAGTCCAGCTTGGAGTCTTGATCTGAAAGCTCTCTTGAAGTGTTTTTAGCACCACAATGACAAACATGCCTCAAGTGATAGATAGGTCATGGTTGTGCCTAGAGGTGTACTAACAATAAGCAAACCAAAGTCTTCTGTGTGGGAAGTGAAAATTCTTCCACTGAATCACTAATGTCTCATCTTCAGTAGAGTTCTTGGGTAGCGCAAAAATTTTGCAATCTGAACTTCTAGGATCCGACTGGATGGCACTTGGCTTGGCTGGCTTAGAGAAAGTGCTATGAGAAGGAAACATAGATACAAATGGATGGATGTGTGCATGTGAGCAGGTACACATTCATGCTCATAAGAAACAGAGCGAGCAAAAGCAAAAGAGATCATAATAAACATAAGGGAAGGTCCAATACTTGTCTTCTTCATTTACCTCTCCATCCACAAAACCCACATAGGTTATTTGTCACAAATCCCATCATTTTGTCAAAGAAAATCATTTTACAAGCTCATTTCCTGGCTTTCATTTGAGTTTATTTCTAGATAGTTCACATATATATACCGTTCGTGTTCTTGCTTACAGAATGGCTCATACATTCACTTGCCTAGAATAACTAATGTTAGAAAGTCATTTACTTCCTTTACTATATGGGAGTTTTTTTAATACTTGGATGAAGAAACTAAAGCATACCTTGTCCCAGGCCATTGGATAAATGACAGTCTGAAAATTTAATATAAAAGTGATTACTTTTCATAGATAGTGGTGTAGTCCAGTAAAATCTTGTAAATTTCTCCTATTAAACAAGTAAAAGAAATAAAATGTAATGGACACTTTTATCTGTGGAACTTCTTTTAGCAGAAAGTCAAAAAGTGATACTGCTTTAAAGCTACAATTTTTTACACAGCCAAGCCAAGCCAAGTGCCATTGAGTCGGATTTTCTATATTAACAAAGAAAAGACATATTTATCTATTTAGAGGAACCATATTTAACAAATCCATTCATTTTATTCATGCATACACAGCTGCTAAAGTGATAATCTTGTTGGCCTTTATGCTGACAAGAGCTAAATATTTTTCCGTTTTAACACTGTCAATTTGACTTTTCTTTAAATACTCAAAAAATAGCCAGCAAGAATGAATGACAATAATTCCAAACAAGTGAAGTGTGAAATAATGAGGTTTTGAACCTTTACAAAGTATATGATAGCTTTTCAGTTCATCCAGTTCGTTGACACATAACATATAATTTCTTTATTCATTTCTTTATTATTTATTTTAAAAGCATTCATTAAAAATGTTGTTGTATCCCTGCATAGATATTATATCATATGGAAAATAACAGTATGAACTAGCGGTGGAAAGAAAGAAAGAAACATAATATGAGAGCTTTACCGTGTATGTTACTCTAGACAAAGAGAAAACCAAGGGGCTTTGAGTCGATTCTGACTCACAGTAACCCTATAGGTCAAAGGAGAACTGTCCCGTAGAGTTTCCAAGGAGCACCTGACAGATTTGAACTGTCGACGTTTTGGTTAGCAGATGAAGCACTTAACCACTATGTTTCCAGACAGAGAGAAGTGATATCATATTGTTGATTTTATTTACTTGCTAATTTACTTTCTATATTCTTGTTTTATTCACTGTGAGGGCTAAAAAGAAGATGGAAACACAATGACAGCCCTTTTAATTTAACAAGTTCACTCTGTCCATTAGAAACATATTGTTCTGTTTATGGCATGCATATAATCAGATTCATTTTTCTCACCACTGAAAAGCATATTCCTAACATGCAGCATATGTTTTGTCTTATGAAATAAATTAGGTAGGTCTCCTGAAAACTCAGAACAATTGAGCATGTAATTAAAGTATTTATGGGATACATACTAGGTGAGAAAGTTTTGCTAGATGCCATGGGGAGGGACGTATTAACCAATAAACACAGTATATCCGGGTTTACCACAAGCGAGCTGTGCATGGATTAAATTGTGCTCACTTATTAGTCTGAAGAGCACAGTTTTACATGAGCTCTACCACATCCTGATTCACAGGAAATATCAGTGAGTCTAGCTGAAGTCTTTTAAGGAACTTCCAAACAGTTTGAATAATTGAAAATATGTTTATCAGGTACGTTAATCTATATGAATTGTCAAATTGACCAAAGAGATAATCAACATCCTTGAAATTCCAAGGATTCCAAGGCCAGGATTATAAAGAGAAAAACTGGGAAATCACTTCCTGGAATGCATGATCAGGGTCTTTTTGCTCTTCTGGGCAGTGGAGAACTCAAGTGAGAATGGATCTTACTATTTTCTGACCAATAACATCAATACGAACTTCTCCTTCCTGCCAGAGGACACACACAAAGTTTTCTCTACTTCCTGCCTCTACAGTGATGGGGGGATTTTTATTTTCTTAGCAATGTTACACACATTCATATCTTGAAAGACACATAAACAGCACTTTACTCAAAATTGTAGTAATATACACCAAATCACATGGAATTCAATGAGATGAGAAAGAAGTGTTGGGTGCAGGTAGGTGATAAACACTGAATTAAATGACCTTGTTCCCTCTGAAATAAGGCAGGAAGTGTGTGTGTGTGTGTTTGTGTGAGCGCACATGTGGTGTTGGAGACTGGGAAGAGTGCCACTATTCAGATCTAGGAAAAGCTTTCATGTGGATAATTTATGCGCCATGAAAGATCTGGTGTAGATACCTTCTTTAGTCTTCCTGTCCTATTCTGTTCAACCTGGCTCATCATTTATTCTATTTACCTTAATTTCTCCTCCTTAATCTTACCTCCAGCCTCCATGACCTCCTCCATCTTTCAACTGTCACGGTTTGCCTAGTTGGTCACAAACCTCCAGCAGACCCCTGTGCCTAGCTAATGACCACCAGGTTGAGCGTGGTCTGTGAATCGTGATTTCTTCTCCAGCTTTTTCTACTTCTGAGTCAAATAGCAGGAGGCATTTTGGTAGAGAGAATAAAGAGGGAATGAAAAGCAGTACAATCATCATTCTGTTCTAGGTGGTAAGTTACTTTTCTATTTGCTTTTCCTCAGCTGCCTCAGAGAAATTAAACAAAAAGAATGTGAACTTGCACTATACAAAGGTTACTTTTCTGCAAGAGGACTCTAATTTGTTTCCTTCTATAATAGTGGCATTTTTTTTTTTGTATTTTTATGCCAAAGGCAAAAATATCACCTTGAAGACTAGTGTGTTCTTGACCCAAGACATGGTGTTTTCAATCACCTTAGATGCATGTGAAAGGCGAACAATGAATAAGGAAGACAGAAGAACTGATACCCTTGAATTGTGTTGGTGAAGAGTATGGGTAGACATCATGGACTGCCTAAAGAATAAACATCTATTTTGGAAGTAATGCAACTAGAATACTCCTTAGAAGCATGGATGGCAAGGCTATGTCTCACATGTTTCGAACATGTTACTAAGGGAGATCAGTTCCTGGAGAGGGACATCTTACTTGTTAAAGTGAAGGTCAGCAAAAAAGAGGAAAATTCTCAATGAGATGAACTGATACAGTGGCTGCAACAATGGGCTTAAGCAGAATAACAATATCAGGATGGCACAGGACTGGGCAGCACAGTTTTTATACTGTTATAAATAGGGTCAGAACTGACTCAACAGAACTTAATTACAACAACAACATGCCAGAAGAGCATTTGTCATAAGATGATAACTCATTTACAGTTATTGGGTATTCTTCCTCGCCATGAAGTTAGGAAGCTGGATGATCTACCACTGAAAGTTTTATAAATGAGGTTTGATTTAGGTTACTGAGGAATGTGTGAGACATAATTTGGTATGTGCTCAGCAAACTTGTGCTGTTCTACTGAGAATATAGAGAACGTCTTCTAGCTTAAGTATGGTTATGCCGTTATGTCCTAGTCAATGGAAGGAGAGCAAAACAATTTCTATCCACTAAAAACTTCCCAAAAGATCCTCTGTTCTCTGTTTCAGAAATGGATGATTTAGAGTATCCAGTTACAAAAAAAAAAAAAAAAACACAACTGTGAGATTAAAAAAAAATATTACAGCCTGACAGTGGAATGAATTGCTCTTACATGGCCCTTCTAGCCATGGTCTTTGGAGTCCCACAAAAAGATTCGGTGGGACTGTTCAAATAAGGTTTGTAAAACTCTTGCTAGAATTGGCTGGGATATGTAAATAAGGTGCCTGTGGCCCACCAAGGACATTGGTCAGCTTTTCCATCTCGTTGGATTTATAAAGAGCCAGTCCCAGAAGTTGAGGTTCTGGGAAGTGCACTGCCATCAGGAAGAAGAGTTGGGGAAGCAAAGCACAACTTTTGTACCCAGGTTGCTCGGGTTTAGAAACTCCTAGACCCAGGGGACAGAGATCTAATACTGGGCAGCTGTAATACAGGAAACCGTAACCCCTGGAGACGACAGAAGTGTTAGAGGGCAATGGCACAGGACCGGAAGACAGTTGCAGCTGACTGGTCAACCCACAGAGTGAAAGAGCTGATTACCTTCAGACAGGAGGCTTCCTGGCTGAGTAGGATGCCTCCAGGCACTTTATTATTGGACCCCAAAAAGAAAATCTGTAACACTTGCCTGATGAAGGCAGGGGCCAGGCCCTGAGCAGGGCCCAGTTGCAGCTAGGATCTCAGCAGGGCCTGGTGGCAGCAGCCCAGAAAAAACTATTCTGAATAAGCAATTGTATCCTGAGTTCCTATTACTTCCAAATTCATTATGATCCTTATTTGTAACATGGTACTGCCTTAATAAATTCCATATCATGAGTATCGTGTGCTAGTTCTGGGTGGCCATTGCAATGAATTATCAAACCCAGTAGAGAAGTAGACAGTGCCGTAGGAGGGATAGCTGATGTCACAACTGGAAAATGATGGGAAGTAGAGATCTGTCTGACACCCATACACCTTACGGGAATCCGCTTGGGCTGATCCTGATGGTGATTATTCTCCCCTCACATGAACTAAGAGGACCTCTGACACCATCATTTTACAAGCCACGGGATGGAAGTAGAGCCGGGGACCTTGAATCTCATATGAAGTGTTATCAGACTAATGCCTGCATTGCAATAGGATGGAGAAAAAAATAAACTCTTACTGTGCTAAGTAGCTGAAGTAAGAGTTTTGTTTATCATAATAGTACAACTTTTTAAGTAACTAGTAAGTAAATTTATAATAGAAGTTATGTATTGTGATGAAAAAATTGGCACTAACTTAGTATTAGGCAGCAGGCAACAAAAAAACATACACATTAGTCTGGCAGCAAAATGTTTGGTACAACTGCCATCTACACTAACTTGGACGGCAGATTCTGCCCACTGAGCCTGTGACTCTAGGGGAAGGGGTTGGAAAGATTCAACAGGATAGTGAGTTGGCTTCTAATGATGGCCTTTAGCAATGTAGTACAAGAAAGTGGTGAACTCAGGACAGAACTGGAGGGTTTTCAAACAGAAGTTGAAGGGAAAGAAGCAATTAAAAAAGAAAAAAGGCCTTTGTAGGACTCGAAAAATTGCATCCGTGCTCCAGTCGAAAGAACTCTATGTGTGTGATTATTGGCACATAGAAAAGTCTAGACACAAGACATTTAAATCCTACCAATATTTTTGAGAATTTTGTTGTCAAAGACCTCAGGCACAGACTAAACTGCAGATTAGTTGTTCCAGCCTTGAGACAACTTTGGGGACTCAGTTACACCGGAAGGAAGAGGACTGCAAACACTGCAGCCCTTTAGGAACGTGTGGTCATCGGTGTCCCTGTACCCTTACTGTTGTTGCCCAGAAGGGTAAGAAACTTGGAAAACACACCTGGAGGTGTAAGCCAAAGGCCTTGAAATACAACGGACAAATAATTTTTCATGGGAAACAGAAAAAAAAAGAAGTGTCAGTCTAAAAACAAAGACCAAATCCAGTGCTATTAAGTCAATTCTGACTCATAGCAACCCTATAAACACAGCAGAGCTGCTCCGTAAAGTTTCCAAGGAACATCTGGCGGATTTGAACTGCTGACCTTTTGGTTAGCAGCCATAGCACTTAACTACTATGCTACCAGGGTTTCCAGTTTAGTGGACGCCAAATCACAGGGGCCCTATCACATGGAGTAAAATTGCCCTATAAAGTTTCCAAGGAGCACCTAGTGAATTTAAACTGTCCACCTTCTGGTTAGCAGTTAAGGGCTTAAGCACTGTGGCACAAGACACTTCTCTAATTTCACAGGGAAGGGTATCTACAAAGGACTGAATAGCTGCCGAGAAGGAAGCATCTTCTCTTCTTAACTTCTCTAAGTAGAAGCTAGGGCTTAAGAAAAGAGGCTCAGTACACGCAAGCAATACCAGTCCCTACATCAGTGAATAAAAGTTCTCTTGCACTGGATTTTGGATCCAGCCAAGCCAAGTGCCATTGAGTTGGATCTGACTGATGGCAACGCTAGGGGCCAGGGAAGAACTAACCCCTAGATTTTGGATAAGTGATAATTATATTTTATTTGCTTACACTATGTTATTACCCTACCATGTAGGAAGAGGTAAAATTAAGAATTAAAAGAAAATAAGAGTGTAGGGCAACAGTATAGAGTTGGAATAAGTGAGACAGGTTTATAAGACAGTGAGTTAAATATTCCTGGAGAAAATGTTAAAATACTGGAGTTCTTAGTTTAAATGCAAATATGATAAATAAGTGAGGATATTCTTACCCGTAGATATCTTAGGTTGAAGAATTGTATCTCCTGAGCTTTTATCGTCTAAACACATCATAGGGTCAATTTTGAAAAAAACGACTGCAATTATTTTTTTCCTTTTGTCCACCTAAACATGTAATGTGACTTTGCAAATCTTGCTTTTAAGGAGGTAAAGTTTATTTTCTCCATTCTGCAGTTCTGGGCTGGTTGTATAGATTGCTTTGATACACAGATTCGGTAAAAATGAAGTCGTGTCATTTGCAAGCTAAGACCTCAGTGGTTCTGACATGCACTGCTCTCCATGCAACATTTATCCAGTTGGTATTTCAGAACTCCTCTAGATCAGTGATGTTTTTGTTTTGTTAGTGTTTATTTGAAAGGAGTGCCTGTTTTAGTATTCCATCTCTATTTTACAGTTGTATGTTGGACATACATTTTTTCCTCCAAAATTGTCCAAATCAAGTCAAGTTGCACAATAGGAACTCCTCATGGATCTAATGGAGATTTTGAGCACTTTTATTTCAAGTGTATTGCTGTGATGTAATGAGACTTTTGTGGACTTGGGAAGGGGGTAGGTATATTTTTCATGTAGAATGAATATGAATAATCATGACCAGATGACACACTGTAGTAGGCTGTGGTACAAGAATGACTGCCATTAAGTCTGTTCCTCTACTTACACCTCTTTGTAGAGAAATTTTGCTTTTTTTTCCCCCAATTAAGAGATGTGGTCTAGTTCCTGACTTCTTGAATCTAGATTGGCTTTGTGCTTGTTTTGACAAACAGAATACAGCAAAAGTTAAAGTGAGCCACTTTAAAGAGACTGTGCATAGTTCTGTTCCCCTTCTGAGAGACATGAGTCCCTGTTTGTGGACAAATCCTGGGTAGCCTGCTACATGATGAGATATCAGTGTCTCAGTCACCCTATTGTTCTGCTCGACAGCCACCAACTGTCAGACATATGAATGAGTCCATCTAGACCACTCCAGCCCCACAAACATACCAGCTAACCAGAGGTACAAGAATGAGCTTAGTTAAGATCTACCAAGAATGACCCATGTCAGTAGGTTCACCTGACTTATCAGTAGACTCATGAGCAATAATACTTTTTAATGCTATTGTAGTATTGTTTGTTATACAGAAATATATAACAAATGCAACTAAGAAAACTGAACATTAAAGAGAAATTTTGGACATCCATGACAGCATGAATGAAAAAAAAGAGGGAAATTGGAGACTGATGCAATGACAGGAAGAGAAGGTACTGTTAAAATATTTAATTTGCAGTATCAAAAGGTTAAATGAGATTCCAAAAACCGTTTTGTATTATAGATCAAAGAGCTGCAATGGATGGAGAAAAGTATATTAGAGCAGAGAAAAATACCAAAACTACTCTGGATATTCATTGGATGCTCCAAAGGAAGTCTCAGTGCTAAAAACTACACTAATGAATTCATGATGAAACAATAAACGAAAATCCATTAAAAAATATTTATATTCTCTGTAATTGCTAAGGTAGAGTGAAGTATAACAGAAGAAAAACGGAAAAAAATATATAAGGTAGGTTGTCTATTCACAAAGAAACTTGCAATCTAGTTGAGAAAACAAAAGAGATTTACAATGTGTTCACAAGCGGCACTATGTTTATGGTAGAATGCAGTGTTGAGGTACGAAGTGCATAATTAAACCAGGGTAGGTCAGGAGGGAGTGAATAAGGAAGATGTATTGCTTAGGGTACACTGAGTTTCTTGTTTAGGCTGACAGAAGAAAATAAGAAGAAATAAAGGTGATAAATGAAAAATATAGTGAATATAAGTTAATGTTACTGTACATGTGAACAATGTTAAGATGTCAAATTTTGTGTTACATATATATCTATCACAATTAAAAAAAAAGAAATGTAGAACTGAATGGTACACTGTAGTTTGTATGTCCAGCTGCCATTAGGTTTTGGATAGCTTATGCAGTGTCTATGTGGATGACAGCATGATTAATACATGAACACCTCAAATGAGCAACATTCTCTGCCTGCTGTGTTGGATGCGAGTTCATAAATGGTCATTCTAAATAGAACTCTCCTGTCAAAGGCAGAGACTCACAGAAATATTTCCATATAGTAGCTATAAGTTATGAAATTGAAGACTATGACAACTTTTCCTTGAAAAGATTAGATTTTAATGCAATGAAGTACAACTTTGAAAAAATATAAGAAAGAGACAAAAGAGGATCAATCAAACTGGGGTAAAGTTTATCACGTATAAAGGACATGGGACTGGAAGAGTAGCAGACCTTTTAAAAACAGAATTAAAAGCTAGACAACAGTAGAAGAAAGTCTTCTGAGACTTGCATGATTTTTTTTTTTTTTTAACTGTTGTAATAATTACTTATCAGGAACATTTTAAGACATGCAAGAACTCAACAAATATATGTCCCTTAAACTCTCCTAGCAACCCACTAGATGATGAGCACCAGCAAAAAGGATAAAACTAAGAGAGAAGACCTGGGATACAGGAAACAGAAACCAAAACAGATCAACAGGAAGCAGAAGTTTCGGGACAACAAGCTGGTAGCCTAAAGAGAAACAATTCCTGAATGTAGCCGATACGACAAAAATAATTTCAGGATATACATAGCATATCAAAATTTGTGGAGGGTGTGATGAGTTTATGATTCTAACAACAAAGACCAAAAAAATTAAAACAACTCCTATACTCTAGGAGTCCTGAACATCAAGGGGAAAGTCAGGAAATCAGACCTAGCTACAGGGAAAGGGGAGTAGGTCCTGAAGTACCTAGGATTGGCCGTACCTCATCTGACAGGGACACGCACAGTGCAGACACATTGGCAGCAATAGCATGGTAAGCATAGTGGTGACTTTTAGAATGTGCCTTCCTCAGTGGGAGAGACCAAATGGCAGAGAGCCCACTGACATCTCCAGAATCAGTGAAAAGTGCTTTTTGACCACTAAAAACTAAGTAGTTTGCATCTAATCTACCACATTTTTTTGTTGAATAAACCTCTTTCCTTTTTCCCAGAACTTCTCCGTTTCCTCTCTGCACTTCAGCTGGCTCCAGAGACTGATGGACTCCCTGGAAGCAGGGCCCCTTATGCAAGTCCTGAGCCATTATCCTAGATTCTGAGAGGGAACAATTTCATAAACAAGGAGGGGGTAAAATCTTCACCCTCCTCTAATCTGGGAATTCAGGGTAGAAACACTTCCTTTGCCTAGGCTCAAGCATAAGGGGACTGCCATGGATTGACTTGTGTCCCTCCAAAAATAGGTGTAGCCATGTGGCTGGGCCATGACTCCTAGTGTCTTGTGACTGTCCTCCATTTTGTGGTTTTCCTATGCTGTATGTTAAAGGATTAGGGTGGGACTGTAAACTCCTTTATAAGATCATCTCCCTGCTCCACTGTAAAGGGAGTTTCCCTGGAGTATGGCTTTTTGTCCTTCCCTTAATCCTTTCATCATGCAAGAGATAAAAGGAAAGAGAAGCAAGCAGAGATTTGGGAACCTCATGCCATCAAGCAAGCAGCACCAGGAGAAGAGCGAGTCCTTCAGACCTGATGTTCCTGAGCCAAGATGCCCCCTGGACAAAGACTGGTGCCATACCAGACTTTCCTTCAGAGCTGACAAGGTGAAAGCCTTCCCCTGGAGTGAACACCCTGAGTATGGACTTGTAGCCTGCCAGACTGGGTAAGAATAAAGTTTCCTTTGTTAAAGCCATCCACTCTGTGGTATTTCTGTTAGAGCAGCCCTAACTGACCAAAACAGACACTCAAAGGTGACTGTCAGCCCACTGCCTTTCTCAGACACCTGTGCCTTCACCAATCACTCCTGCCCATCTAGGACTATAGAGGAAATCCTGTGCCACACATTTGGTAATCGACTACCTGGGAACCTGAGCTAATACTGTCAGAAGCCTGTGCTCACATGTCTTTTAACAGTCTAACCACCTGACAACAGGAGATTAGAGACTTAGAGGTGCCAATAATTAAACAAACTCACACAACCAGCCTATTTTGGCACTTCAAAACAACAAGTTAGAAAACAATAAGTAAACATAAAATAAATATAACAAATTATTGATGGCTAATAGACTGCAGTCAACATCACGTAAAGAGGTGTACTGTGATTTCTTCAGAAAGCAACCTAAACAAAGAATCAATGAACTTTTTAGATGAAAAGAACCTTGGAATTATTGGAAACAGAATACAGAAAATTAATATACAAAACTATTCAAGAGGACAAGGCAAATTGCAGAAGAGCACAGGGAGAAACTGAACTGGCTGCAAGAAATCACAGAGAGACAACACTCAGGAAATCAGAGAATTAATGATAAAATTTAGACAGCTGAGTAGAAAGTCAAAGGAGAGTTAATGAAAGGCATAATTAGTGAGACTGAAGGTAAAGCAAAAGACATCAATGTATGTGTGAAAAAAAAAGAGAAATTTTTTTTTTAAAAAACCTAAAAATTATGTGGTACTCTGTCAAGAGGAATAATCTATGAATGATTAGAGTACCACAACAGGGGGTAAGAACAGAAAAATACAGAGAATTCTTGAAAATTTTTTGACAGTAAAGCTCTCTGATATCATAAAAGATGAGAATATATCTATCCAAGATGCTCATTGAACATCACACAAGGTAGATCCCCCCAAAACACACCAAGACATATTATAATCATATTATAACCAAACTTGCCAACACTAAAGATAGGAAGATAATTTTTATGTATATCTAGGGATAAACAAATAAACAAAAAGTCTTGAAAAGGTACTGAGCAAGACTAAGCTCAGACTACTCAGTAGAAACATGAAGGCAAGAAGTCACTGAATGGGATGACATATATAAATACTTGAAGGAAAAAAACAAAATAAAAACAACTCGAAGCAAAGAATTACATATCCAGAAAAAACTCTTATATATGGTAATGAAATTGGGTATTTCCAGGAAATTTACCAAAACCAAACGAAAATTACAGGAAATACTAAAGGGAGTCCTGTGGTTAGAAAATCAGTAAAATCAGATAACAACCAAAGACTAGAATGCAGGAGAAAGCAAACAGATGTCAGATTGGATAAAGACATCACAAAAATAAAGCTGAAAAATGGAAAACAGGGAAAACATGATGTCAATAAGTAAAAGATGACATTATAACTAAAAAAGAGAGATTTAAAAAATATCTTAGATCTGGTATATGGAGAGCAAGTAAGGAAACACAAAGAAATGAAAAAACTGTTTAAAATTTAGAGAAATATGGTAAATATTAAGATAACCACAAAAATTAACAATCTTACACATCAAAATAAAAAAAAAACAAGAAAAAACATGAAGTCTCACCAAGTACAAAACCAATAACAATGAAAAAGATGAAAAGAAAACACAAAGTGACTCAGCACAAAATTAAGTGGAAAAAATAAGCTGCACACAAAAAAAGCACCAAAATTGCACTGAAGTCTTATATCTATCAATACTTGTGCTGTGTAAATGAATTAAATGCGCCAATGAAAAGGCAAGAATGGTAAAATGGATTTTAAAAAAAAATGATCCATCCATCATATGCTGCCTATACAAGACACACGTTAGATTTAAAGATAAACTGAACTCAAGGGATGCAAAAAACATATATAAAGCAAACAAAACTTAGAAACAAATACAGGTGTGGCAATATTAATTTCTGATAAAATAGACTTGAAATAAAATCCAAAACAATGGACAAGGATGGACATTATACAATTATTAAGTCGACATAACCATAGCAATATTTACAAACCCAATGACAGCACTCCTAAATACATAAAACAAACTCAAACAGAAAGAGACAGCTCCACAATCGTACAAGTAGATTTTAACATACTACTTTCAGTGAAGGACAGAACGTTCAGACGTCAAGCCAAGCCAAGCGCCTTCGAGTTGGATCTCACTCATGGAGACCCTAGAACATTCAGATAGAAGTTCAATGAAGACATGAAAGTTTTAAATGCCACAACCAACCAACTTGATCGCATTGACATGTAGAAAACATTCCACCGACAGGAGCCAAGTAACTTTATTTTCCAATCTTCATGGGACAATTCTTCACAGTAGACAACATAATAGGCCATGAAGCAACAAAATCCAAATCATCAAAATCTTGCAAAGCATCTTTTCAGACCATAAAGCCATAAAATTACGAATCAGTCACAGAAAAAGCAAGTGGAGGAAAAAAAAAAAAAGAATGAAACACATGGAAACTGAATAATGCCTTTCTCAAAAACTATGGGGTTATAGAAAAAAATTAAAGACAGAGTAAAAAAAAAATCACAGAATCAAATAAGGAGGAAAGTACATCCCATCCAAACCTCTGTGAGTGCTGCTCAGAGGTCAATTTATTTCAATAAATACACTGTCATGGATTGGACTGTGTCCCCCAAAATAGGTGTGTAGCAATTTGGTTGGACTATGCTTCCCAGTATTGTGTGACTGCCGTCCATTTTGTGATTTTCTTATGCTGTAAATCCTAATCTCTGTCTGTGGTTAATAGATAGGACTATGTTGAAAGAGGATTGGTGTAGGACTGCAATACCCTTACTAAGGGAATTTCCCTGCATTGTGGCTTGCATCACCTTTTATCTAGATACTTTGCTGAACTCTTATTATTAGTTCTAGCAATTTTTTTTTCTTCCTGTATATATGATCACATCATCCGCAAACAGAAACACTTTTACTTCTTACTAACCAATCTGGATCAACTTTATTTCTTTTTTAGCCTGATTTCTCTGGTTAGCCCCTCCAACATAATGTTGAATAAAAATGATGACAAAGGACATCGTTTTCTGATTCACCTTCTGACAGGAAATGCTCTTAGACTCTGTTTGGTATGATGTTGCTTATTGACTGTAAAAATACCCACATTATATTGACAAATTTTCTTCTATTCCTATTTTGCTGAGAGTTTGTCATGGATTGAATTATGTCCCATCCAAAGTTTGTGTAGCAATTTGGCTGGGCCACAATTCCCTGTATTCCGTGATTGCTCTCCATTTTATGATTTTCTGATGTTGTAAATCCAAATCTCTGCCTGTGGCTAATAGATACAATGATTATATTAAAAGAGGGTTAGAGTGGGACTGTCAAACCCTTGCTAAGGCATTTTCCCTGGAATATGTCTTGTACCATCTTTTATCCTTTCATCCTAGAAGAGATAAAAGGACAGAAAAGCAAGCAGACAGTTTTGAAACTCACATCATCAATAAAGCTCACCTGGAGTAAAGAGCATCCTTCAGATCTGAGGTTTCTGCACCAAGATGCTTCCTGACCAAAGACTGATGCAACACAAGGACTTTTCTCCAGAGCCAACCGTGGGGAAAGCCTTCTCCTGGAGTGGACACCCTGAATTTGGACTTGTAGCCTGATTCACCGTGTAAGAATACATTTTTCTTTGTTAAAGTCATCCACTCTGTGATATTTCTGTTAGAGCAGCACTAGCTGACTAAAACAAAGTTTTTAACATGAATGGATGCTGGATCTTGCCAAATGCCTTTTATGAACCAATTTATAAAATCAAGAAGTTCTCATCTCTTGTTTTATTTAAGTGATATATCACAGTGATTGTGTTTCTAATATAGAAGAATCCCTGCATCCCTGGAATGACTCTCATGTGGTCATGTGAATTACTTTTTCATATATTGTTGAATTCCATTGACTAGAATTCGTTGACCATGTTTGCTTCTAAGTTATGGAAGATACTGATCTGTAGTATTCATTTTTTGTATGTCTCTATTGATTTTCATGTCAGGTTTATGCTAGCTACATAGAATGGCTTAGGGAGTATCCAATCCTTTTCTATGCTTTGAAATACATTTTAATAATATTGGTGCTAACTGTTCTCTGATAGTTTGTTAGAATTCTCCAGAGAAACCATAAGGGGATTTCTTTGTGCAAGCTAAGAGATTATCAAAGAAGAAATAACCAAATCAATAAAATTTATGATAGCCCCCAAGAAGATAAAATATTTATGAGTAAACCTAAACAGAGACATAAAAACCTATACAAAGAAAACTATGCAACCCTAATGTAAGAAATTATAAGAGATTTACCTAAGCTGAGAAAACTACCTTGGTCATGGATGGGAAAACTCAACACTGCGAAAATGTTTATTCTACCCAAAGCAACTTACAGATGCAATGCAATCCTGATCTGAAGTTCAGTAGCATTCTTTAATGAGATGCAGAAACAAATCGCCAACTTCATATGGAAAGGGAAGAAGCCCTAGATAAGTAAAACATTGCTGAAGAATAAAAAAAAAATTTGGACTTCTCACATTACCTGACTTTAGAAACTATTACACTACCTACCACATAGCCAAAACAGCCTAGTTCTAGTACAACAACAGATAAGTTACACAGACCAATTAAAGCAGAATTGAGGATCCAAACATAAAGTCATCCACCCATGAGCAACCGACGTTTTAAGAGGTTTCAAGGTTCATAAACTGGAGAAAAACACTCTTTTCAACTAACTGTACTGGTCAAAGTATATCTCTATCTGCAAAAAAAAAAAAAAAGAAAGAAACAAGATTCATATCTCATACTATGCACAAAAACTAATGCAAAATGGATCAAAGAACTAAGTATAAAATCTAAAACAATAAAGATCATGAAAGTGCTGGGAGACCTAATACACAGCAAAAAACAAACTATAAAGTATTACCAACAATCCACACATATCAGAAGATAAGATAGATAACTGGGAACCCCTGAAAATCAAACACTTATGCTCATTCAAAGACTTCATCAAGAGTAGACAACTTACAGATGGGGGAAAAAGTATTGGCTAATACATCAGATCAGCTCTGACATGTAAAAACCTGAATCATTAGCCATTAGAGTAATGAAAATGAAAACTAGAATGAGATACCACCTTACCCTAACAAGGCTGGTATTAATTCAAACAACAATAAATAATAATAACACAAAATAATAAACGTTACAGAGGCTGTGGAGAGACCGGAACACTTCTACACTGCTGATGGGATTGTAAAACGGTACAACCACTTTGGAAACAAATTTGTCATTGACATGTCCTTAAAAATCTAGGGATAGAAATAACCATATGATCCAGCAATCCTATTTCTTGGAATGTATCCTAGAGAAATAAAAGCTTCCTTACAGGTAGATACTTGCACACCAGTGTTCATCACAGTACCATTCACAATAGCGAAAAGATAGAATCAAGCTAGGTGACCCCTAATGGATGAATAGATAAACAAACCATGGTATATTCACACAATGTAATATTATGGAATGATAAAGAACAACAATGAATGTTGGAAATACCTCACAATATGGAGGAATCTGGAAATATATTATGCCAAATAAAATTAGTCAATTGTAAAAGAAGAAATATTCTATGCAACCACTATCATAAGAACTTAAGAAAATATTTAAATATGGAAGAAAACAGCCTTTGATTGTTACAAGCATGAGAGGGAGGAGATGGGATATTCACTAATTTGATAAAAACAATAATAATAAAACACTGCTGTCGAGTTGGGTCCAACTCATGGCAACCCTATAGGTCAGGGTAGAACTGCCCCATGGAGTTTCCAAGGAGCGCCTGGCAGATTTGAACTGACAACCTTTTGTTTAGCAGATGTATCACTTAACCCACTATGCCATCGGGCTTTCCAATTTGATAACAGATGCGAATTATTTTAGGTGGAGGGAAGGACAACATTCAATAGAGGAGAAGTCAGTACAACTGAACTAATTCAACTGCTAAGAAGTTTTCTAAATACAGCCTAACTCTTCGAATAAAGGTGTGGCAGGGATAAGGCATCTGGAGACGGTGATTTTGGGGAATAGCTAGATCGATTAGCATTAAAAGTTCAATCAGAAAATACTTTGCCTACCGTTTTGTGAGTGGCACCTATGTTCTTAAAAGCTAACAAACAGCCATCAAAGAAGCTTCAGTTGGTTTCAACCAATTGAACTGGAACAAGAGAATGAAGAACATCAAAGACTTAAGGAAAATATGAGCCCAAGAGACAGAAAAGGCTGCATAAATCAGAGAGAACATCAACTTGAAACTGAAGAACCAGATTGTGCCCAGCCACCCACAATGACTCTGTTTACAGGGAGCACAATAAAGAGTCTCTGATTGAGCTGGACAAATATGGGGTATAGAACTCTAATAAAGAGATCAGACTTCACGTTTGGGTAGACCAGAGGGTCCTAGGAAGACATGCCCGTGGACTCCTTGTTAAGCTCAGAACTGAAACCATTCCAGAAGCCGATTCCTTA
Source organism: Heterohyrax brucei (assembly GCA_028571685.1). NCBI lineage: Eukaryota > Metazoa > Chordata > Mammalia > Hyracoidea > Procaviidae > Heterohyrax > Heterohyrax brucei. Next base: position 49,791,747 of record CM053152.1, read on the forward strand.
AAGACTGAATTAGCCTGTAAGATATAAAATGCAATTGGTGAACAGCGTGCGTCTTGGCTTTCATAGATGCAGAAGACTGTGTATCTTCTACCTGGGGTAAGATGAGAAGATAAGGGGACAGAATGTAGCTGAAGGGATGTGCAAATTATCGTGTAGAGGGGAGGAGTGTGCTGTCATAGTGTGGGGAGAACAGGGAGGGTCACATAAAAAGGTACATGTAAGTTTTTGCATGCGAACTGAGTCAAATTATAAACTTTCACTTAAAACACAACGATGAATGAACGAATAAATAAACGAAAGAGAGAGGATGTCACAAAACACATGGCCAGGCAACAAATGATATCTGTATTATTATAGTTAACTAAGTTGTAGCTATTGTTAGAAAGTATTTTTTTTCTAATTTTTAAGAATTTTATATACTGTCTTCTATTTGTTTAATAACTAAATTAGTATCCGCACAGACAGAATGCGTAAGGGCAATTAGAGTGGTTGTTCAGGAGAGAATAGGTTCCGGTTTTATAAGAGTTAAGTCAATAAATGCAGTCTAAAATGTATAAATCATGACATGAAAGCACAAGTTATTACATGAGAATTAAGGAAACTAATAACAGAAGATTATTAGGAGCACTACAGTGTGGTATTTAGGAAAGAAAATAAAAAGCTGGAAGATTCTATTTTTCTTTATATGTTCCAGTGCTGTGTTTATTTTTCACCTTTGATTAAAACTTTAAAATATCCTTAAAACATATGTGTTTATCATGGAATTATCTCTGACATATGGTGAAATTGAAAAGCAAGGAAGAAAAGGTTATGACAAATATTTTCCCCCTTTAGTAGATACATACACGTACACACAATATAAGCTTGGATATTTGTAGAATATCTCTGAATGTACAGGCAGGAAATGGGTTAATGGCAGAATATTCTGGGAAAACTTTCCAAGCATCCAAGACGACTGAAATAATTACTTTTAAGTGTATGTACGCTTTTAAAATGTTTGTACTATTTTTCAGAGAACATTTTTATTGAAAATGTTATTGTATTACAAATACTAGTGTTTAATGTTTAAAAATGATGGTGATGATACTTGAACGTGGAAGTAGGGTTGCGACTTAGAAATTGTGTTGATACTGTGTAATATGAAGAATGTTGTACTGTGTTTCAAAGAAGTTGAGATTTTGATGCAGTGTTAAGGTAGAAGCTGGAGCTCTGCATACAGCCCTGTGATAGGAGCGAGTTCTGCCACCTAGTAACACCTATTAATATAAGTAGTATATGAGCTGCTTTTCCAAAATTTCTTGCCTCAGCTTTCTCATCTCAAAAGTGGAGATAATAAGAACAATTTCAGAAGATTATGTGGGCATTAAATTTTATAATCTGTACGAAGAAAATAACCAAGTGACTAACATTACAAAAAACAGACATTTAAACAAAATGATCAGAACTATAATAATTATTAAGTTATAGAACATTATTCATATAGTACCAAATTAAGACCAGAAATATGGAATATAATTGCTTTACATACCCAGTGAAAAATGGGTGATTTTTGTGTTAACATTCAATGTAGAAAACCCGGAGTTGAGCCTGGGACCCCGTCAACTGCCTATTTTTCACCACGGAGGAGATCTTCATTAAAGGCAACAGACAGCATTCTTGAATCCTTAGAGTCACTACTGGACATAGAACAAGGGAAAACTCTTGGTGGGAGTAGGGTCAGTTACAATTAAAGGGACAGCCACTGCAGCAGAACCATTTCATCACGAGGGCCCAAGAATCGTTCACTCATATTCTCTGTTCTCTGAGTCTCTAAGCCTCATTTATTTAATATATATGTATCCTGACAGTCAAATGATGTCCAATATGTAAGAACACTTTGAGTTATGAAAAGCTATGCACATCAAAGTCAGTGTTATTATTACTTCATTGCATTATTGTACACACTAGGCAAAATCCTTCACGCTTGATGTTATTATATCTCTAAAACTTCTTTTATTCCATATTACAAAAAGAGCCTCTAACTTACCTATGTCTCCTCCTTTGATATTTATATCAAATTTTGTAAGGGATAGTCATTCATTTTTACTTTGTTCTGTTATTTTATATTGCACAATTATAATTTTGTAAATGTCAGTGTGAAATGCATCATATGGACAAAAAAGTACATTAAATATCTGTGTGAATTTAATTAATAATTACAGATCCAAGCCTTAGAAACTTCAAAACAGATCAAGAAATACAGCATTTGCAAACACTCCAGAAACTTCCCATTTTGTTTGCTTCTTTTAAATCAAAACCTCCTCTCCATTCTCTGAAGGAGATCTTTGTCCTGACTTTTGTGACAATTATGTTTGTTGCTCTTTGGAGCTACACTATCTACATACTACATATGTGTCCTGAAACAATATAGTTCAGTTTTGTATGCCTCTGAGCTTTATGAAAATTCAAACATACTGTAGGTTTTAATCTTATCCTTTTTTTTACTAATTACATACATGAATTTATGAAGTTGACTCCTAGATAGCAACAGAAACAGACTACAGCTACATAAAAAAATATTAAATGATTGAAAAAATATAGAGGTATATAGTTTAAAATGCAAAATATTCTTTACCTCTGCCCTCATCATCATAAAGGCTCCTTGTCATCAGGACAACCACAATAATCCATTTGATGGATGTTCTTAGTCTTTGTCCTATCCATTTGCACGTGAGCACACATATGCACATATATTCCTTTCGAAAATAAATGAGATCATCCTCCACATATTGTTCAGTGACTTCATGTCTTCCTTAAGACTATATCTTGAGGATCATTTTATCAATTATATATACAAGTTTTCCTCACATTTCTTAAAACTGTTGCTTTGAGGCTCAGAGTAGAGTTTTCTGTAATTACCAGCCCTGTATGGATAAACATGTATTCTGTTTCTGTTTTACATAGCTAACAAACTGCTGCAATGGACACACTTGCAGCTATGTCTTTGGGAACATATATTAATATTTTTGTAGTTTAAATTACTAGTAATAGTGTTGCTATATTAAAACTTAACAAACTTTACAGATTTGCTGTTGGAATTCTTAAAGATACTGCTAAATACTCATAAAAAGAATTTCATGCGTTTACTTTCCCCAGATAGTGAGGACAGTCACTTAGTCTTTGATGAGCTAGAGCTGCATACACTTCTCTGTTCACTACAGATGTTTACAGAAGTCTAAACAGAAGACTTAGAAATATGTTCCATGACTCCTTTACAGTAACTACTTCTTTGTTTCCATCAGACATCAACAAAAGTCATTCATGTTGCTTTATAGTTACTCATCCTATATATTAGGTTTGTATTCAAGTAATACTGCCAAGCTAGATTAGAAATACAAATTTAAGAGTTAGTTTTTGATATATGTTTGCTGAATGAAAATAAAGAAGTAAATAAATGAACAAATGAACCACTATACTAGGTGCTGTGGAAATTACAAGTAATTATGCCAAACGTTATGTAAAAATTCTTCTTGGGTTTTCTCATACATGAAATGAAGAGTTTGGACCAGAATAGGTTTCAATGGTCTCCTTCGTCAAGTACATTATTTGATTCTTTAATTCTTTTCTTAACTAGGAGATAATATGTCAAATGAAAAGAAGAAAATATGAGGCAAGAGTGATGACCATCTGTCCATCCTTTGCTGAATCAGAAAGATGAACTGCCAGACTAGGGCTTTGCGACAGGAGAAATATCCTCTCGAAAGACAGAGTCTATGATAAATATTTAAGTTGTCCAGGCATAGTTTCAGGGCTCTATTTAGATTTTCCCATTAACCCGATATGTGTGGATGAGAATGCATTCTGTGATGTGGTCACATATGAGTGTTTTTATCAGTGATGCTTCAGATGAAAATCACGGACTCTGTAACCCAAAAATTATTTCTCAGAGAAAATTTCTAAAATGTGTATGCCCTCAACTGGGTAACAAACTACCTGAGCTAATAACTGAAATTCAGTGGTTTGAATCTGTCAGCCCTCTGTGGGAGAAAACCATGTGGCAATTTGCTTCTGTAAAAAGGCTTGTAGCCTTGGAAACACTGTGGAACAGTTCTACTGTCTCCTTGTAGAGTCACTAGCAGTCAGAACCATATTTTGTCTCATGCTTGTTTTTTCTTCTCTGGTTTTTCAGCACAAATCTGGGTGGACCTCCAGTAGCAAGTTAACAGACACTAGGCAGAATGCACAGAGTTGGGGTGCTAAGCTCCAAGTTTTCTAATTCTGAAGATACTGTGTTCTCATCTGAGGGCTACCTTTTTGAGCGTTCAGCATGGGAGTCTGGGTACAGCTTGCAACTTCTCAGTAACTTCACAGGGTTGTGGGCAGTTTAGAAGTAAAGATCAAAAACACACTCCATCTTTGCAGGAGAGGAGCTAGATTGACTTACTTCCAGCAAGAACATCTCTCCTGGCACTGTGAACTGAAACTGAAAGGTGAATGAAAATTTCTCTCTTTGTTTGACCAATGCCAAATAGAAGATTCCAAATCACGAAGACTTCATGTGTCACAGGTGTGTGACTGCTCTATAGGGTTATATTGGCTGTGATCTTTATAAGAACAGTTCATTAGTGCTATCTTGTAGAGCTGCCAGGTAGGCAGACATGCCAACCTTTAGGTTAACAACCAATGCCCACCTACTTGCTCCATCCAGGCTCTTGCTCAATGTGTATAAAAACACAATGCCATCAAGTGGAATTCTGACCCTAGTGACCCTGTAGGAGAAGACAGAGCTGTTCCATACTGTTTTCAAAGCTATAACCATTTTTTACAAGAACAGATGGCCAAGTTTCCTTCCCACAGAAGTCTGGTGGATTTGAACCACTGACCTTCCAGTTAGCAGCCCAGTGCTTAACCTCTTCACCACCAGAATTGCTGACATATATATATAAGAAATAAGAAATGACAATTAGATGATTCCCTGAAGCTGATAAATGGAGATACTTCTAGCTTCACTGAGATAAAACTAACAAAAAACATTACCCAACACAGAAGAAGGCAGGCAGTAGACAAATCATACTTAGAATCCTGTTGGAGACCAGTATTTTAATGTATTAATTAGTTTAACTGTGAATCAAATAATTTTTTAATTAGCTTAAAAAAGAAATAGCATTTAGTTTAACTCTGATGAGAAGGAAGCTTTGCTTCATTTGACCAAGGGTTTTAAGATTTGAACAATAATGTGTAGTATTGAAAGTCTTTAATGGCAACTTTTTCCATTCTAACTAGTGTATAATATTGGTTTTGCAATCATTTAGTAATTACATAAGGAGGACATATTTATTACAAATTATTGATTTTATAATTACTGCTTCTGGTATTCACATTATTACACAGTGAAAATTTCTTAATATACAATCATCTTCATCTTCAGCTGGTGAACAGATAGTGGAATGCAATTTAAAGAGTGAGCCACAGTAGATTTTATTGTTTTTTTTTTTGTCAACCAACTAAATGGTTCACCTTCTGAAAAAATACTGCTAATGGTGGTTAAGCTGAGAGGACTGTCCAAATTCAAGGTCATTCATGGAAGTTGATTTCAGTCACCCAATGAGCACAAAGTCCCTATTTAACTGTTAAGTTATTTTTGCTGCACTCAATGCTGGGAATTAAAAGTTAAGGCTGTAAATTTTCTGCCAGCTAAATAGACATCAAAGGCCACACTCATACACTAGATAGTGACACATGATGATATATCTCTTATAAAATTGATTTTTCTCCACGTGCAAGGCACTCTGAGTTACTCCCCTCGTGGAGCTTAGCACAGGAAATGTCTAGGCAGGCCAAGTGTAATTGTCAGCGTAGTTTATATTCTGGGCTGCGAACTCCTTTTATTATTATTTTTCCCGTCTGCGAAGATGTGCAAAAAATGTTGCCTAAGCATATATTTTGATTTCACTTGCCAACAGATTGTGAATAGCTGATTTAAGGTCACTGTCACCCCTAAATGGGAAAAGATTAGGTTTCTGAGGACCAGAAATATTAAAAAGTCTGCCCAAACAATATTTTCTGCACACCAGAATTAAAAAATGCTGATTTTCACACCAGAAACATCCCATAGTTTTGTAAATGCTGTAAGTCTATTATGCTGTTTTAGTCCATCAGATTTTCACTATCCTGAGGATAAGAGCATAAAATAGAATTAAAGAGGCTGAATTAGTGTTTTTCTGTCTTCTGGATATTCTCCTGCTATTATAGAGGGACCTATATTTTTCAAAAACAACATGCAAGTAAAAAGTTGTGTCTAAAATAAATATCTAAAAAAATCCAATCATATTTTAGATGTATGTTGGTAAGGATGCTATTTCCAGACTTCCTAGTTGGTATAACTGTCTATAAGTCATGTTTTCTGCTGTGCATTTAATTGGTGTAATTGGGGATTCAACATTAGACTTAAGCACTGGAGACAGGCAAAAAGTTGACACCAAATCTCCTTTGTAGTTTACCAAGTAAGGATACGATAAACTTTATGTAGTTATGAAGTTAAATTCAAAACTCACCAACCTGTCATATAAGGCCCTCTAAAATTTCACCCCAAACTCACTTTTCAAATTTATCTTCCACTGTATTTCTCATCCCGCCCCAACAAGGGTTAGCTTCTCAGGTCTCACAGCTGATTTCCATTCCTTTGAAGTTCTCGTCACCTGCAATAGTTCTGTCCGTCTGTCTGTTTCTCTCTCCTATTCCAGACTCTCTGCATATTCATTTGCTTCCCTTGAGTCTTATGTTTTTTTTTAATTATTGTTCCTCAGTTGCTCTTCCTCCCCTTTAGATTTTACAGCTCACTTATAAAGTTAGTCCATAATCTACTTATTTTCATATCTGCAAGCTTTATGTATGCTGACTTGCAATTGTTTCTCAAACTGTTCTTTTAGAAGGTATGTTTTACTGTTGTTTTTACGAATGAGCAGTGCTTATATCACATCCTAAGGATGAGGATGTGAACACAAGGCTTGGTCCATGGCACTAACTCTATCAATACACGTTTTTTAAAGTTAAACACAACTTTTAAAAATTCTGGGAAATAAGGTTTTAGCTGCACTGTAAGAACAAAGAACAGTCTATGATGGCTCTTATTATACCATGATGTTTGCTCACTTGCTACTCTGATGACTTCTATATTAGCTACCTTCACTTACTGATCTCTCTACAGTTAACTGATCTACGAAAGAGCCGAGGACACCTCCCCCCAAGCTCCCCACCACTATAGGACAAAAGAAATCATCTAAAATTTACTACCTAGGGCAATTACTGAACTATATGGTAGAATTTCTTTATTTTGCTTAAATCTTAAAGTCATTCTGTGAGGTTAGGTCTGTAAAACCCATTTTATAGGGGAAAAGAGATTCAGAGAAATTAAGTATCACAGCTCAGGTCACAAACCTGGTAAAAATCAAAAAAGGTTTGAATCTTGAATTTGATGTTTATATTCTACCTCACAGTGCCTTGCTAATTAAGCTATAGTTCTCTTTCTGTTTCCCTTGATCTTTCGGTAATACACAAGAGGGGCTTTATAAATGTCAAATGAATATAGTTTAATAGAATTTTTGATAAAGGTTGTATTATGTCACTTTACAACTATTAGCACCATCTTTACCCTCCTCACTCTCTCAATTGATGTCCTCACTCATTGCCACCTATGAGTACTCCAATTGTCTCACAGAAACCAACACCAGTCTTGATTTCCAAATCAAACCTCTTATGGCTATTTCAAGCCTTATTACTCTATTACTTTATGTATCTATTTCTGAAAGATTTTGATTTTGAATGGGTTTCTTGGTCACTTCATAATTATCCTTGAGTTATTCTAGATTAGAGACAGAAAACCTGGTGACAAGGAACCAGAATAATGTTCTGAAAATCATTTATAACTCATCTTTGAAACTGGATAATTTTCAGCTGTGGCCTATCTTTTAGGCTGGGTTTTCTAGGGAAGCAAAACCGGTAACACGTGGAGGTACAAGGAAAGATTTATAATATGCAGATAGATAGATATAGATATAGGAAACAGCTCAAGCAATCACAGAAGCTGAATGTCCCAAGTTCTGGCACAAGCCTCACATGGCCACGGAAGCTGAGGAACCCAAAGTTAGCAGGTCAGAGACCAGAGTTCTAGATCACCAATTGTGTAGGTCAATGGATACCAAGCTGGTGGCAAGACAAAGAGGCAGAGGCTGGCGAACCCAGGATTGGCAGATCAGGGAGCAGGACTCTCAAGGGCTAACTGTAAGGAATGATGAATCTAACAGCTACTAGTTCAAGTGCAGGAACCAGACGGCTGAAGAACAGAGCAGGAGATCCTGGCTACGTGAGCAGACCAACAGTAGTAGTGAAAGTTGAGAGATGAGAGAGCTGAGGGGATGGAAGCCACCACAAACCCCAACCTCCCACTTAATACAGCAGCCAAATATGGAGTAGCCAAAGTGGCATAATCGTGACCACCACAGACCTAGTTCCATCTTCCTCACCTTGAATAGATACACTGTTAGAATCAAAATGCTAACTAGAGTTTACGTACACACACAACCTTTACGAAACGGTCAAACTTCTATCATCCTAATTCAGAGCCCCTCAAGTCAACAGTTAACCATTCTGAAAATTATAGAGATAGCTAGGCTAGGAGAGTACCACATTCAGTTTGATCATGTACAATCCCTTATGTCCTATAAGCCTGTCTATGCAAATAAAATAATCTAATTACTTGAAATAGAATCTGTGTTATGAAATGTATTTTTATGTCACATGGAACTCAATTTCATGACACATAGAGTTCAAACTACCAGAAGGTAGGAAGTACTCTAGAAATATTGTTTAACTGAGGCAGCCACCACTACCCACATTATGGTTTCCATTACCAGATGAATCCATATGGAGAATTGAATAAAGACATTTCATTGTGCACCAGAGTCAGAGAAAAGAGATTGTGCATGGTGTCTCCTAAGGTAGAAGGAGTAGTCTCTGGGTGATGCAAATGGTTAAATGCTTGGCTACTAACCAAAAGATCAGTGGTTACAACCTACATTCGGGTACATCAGAAGAAAGTACTAATAACCTACTTATGAATGGTCACAGCCATTGAAAACCCTATTGCTTTGTCCCATTCTATTCTGAAATATGTGGATCACCATGAGTTAGAATAGACTCAATGCCAAATAGTAAGCAAGAAGGAGTGGAGGTTTATCTTTTCTGAGTCACAAAATAGATTGGCGTCAGAATCAGTTGTAGAGATTGTTAACAGCATGGGTGTCTCTCATTGCGTTATAACATAAGCAGGATCGTGTGGCTAGAAGTTTTAAATAAGGAATATGACATTTATCTTCCAGAGCCCAATAACAAGTTCTCTTTGGCTGCTATAAAACCTGAGACAATCTCAGTGAGTTGCATTTGAGTTATTCATCTCAATGTCTACAATCTTTGTGATAACCATGCCTCCTCCACTAGAGAGAGATTCAGATTAACTGTGTTGTTATAGAATACACTGGAACACAAAATGTTTTTTCTCATCTTGTCTTTGTAACCCTTTTCAATGAATTTGTTCATTCATTCCATATTTATTTCAAATTTACTAGGAATTAGGCACTTTTATATGAGCTAGGGATGTAGTTGTGAATAGAACAAAAAATAGGCCTGATTTTAGGACACTTATATTTTGCTGGAGATGCACACAAAAGTAAGCAAATGAATGACAAAAAAGAAAAGAAAAAGAGTGAAACTTGTGAAGCCAGTACAACCAAGGGTGATGATAGAGACATGAGGAACAAATAGAGTTCTTTTAGATTAGGTGGTCAGAAAGACTCCTCTAAGGAAGTAACATAAAAGAGGTAGCTATGAAAGATCTTTGAACACAACACTCCAGGTATGGAGAAGCAGGTACAAAAGGTCTGAGGCAGGAAAAATCTGCTGTGGTTTTAGAATAATGAAGTAAATAAATAAACAAAAAGTCGAATGGGGTAGAGGAAGGGAAGAGAGAATGATTTAAAATTATCTACATGCACAAGATTAAGCAACGCCTGGTAATGATAGCTAACAATTTGAGATTCTGTTTGAAGTACAGTTGGAAGCCACTCAAGGACTTCCAATATATGATGTAATCTTATTTATCACTTGAGTATGTGTATTTTACCATAGCTGATACTATGGAGAATAGAATCCACCTTAGGAATCTGGAACACAAATTAGAGTTAGGAAGGAACTCTATTACAGTATATTCACCTCGTAGAAATATTTTTTTATGTATATACGTGTGTATGTGTGTGTAAATATAGAGAATCTGATGGAGTAGTGTTTAAGTGCTACAGCTGCTAACCAGAAGGTCAGAAGTTCAAATTCTTCAGGAACTCCTTCGAAACTCTATGGGTAAGTTCTAGACTGCCTATGGGATCACTATGAGTCACAGTCAACTTCATGGTAATGGGTTTGGGTTTGAATGAATAAATATATCTGTATGTGTATAATTATATACATAACCTATACTTCTGTATTTCAGGAAGCTATTAACACAGTGTTTTCTTTACTATGTAAAGGGATTTGACTGCGTAGATCATAACAAACAACAGACGGCATTGAGAAAAATGGAAATTTCCAGAACACTTAATTGTACTTATGAGAAACCTGTAAGTAGAGCCAGAGGAAGTTGTTTGAAAAGAACAAGGGACTACTGAATGATTTAAAATCAGGCAAGTTGTGGGATCCAAAATGGCGAACTAGGCATATGTCTCCTCAGTTCCTTCTAAAAACTAAGGCTTGGATGGGTAACTGAATGAGCACTTTGGACTCTGAGGGAGCCTTAGGATACAGAATATGGTTGTCATATTGGACTATGTACCACTAAACAGGAAACTTCCTCTTTCTGCAATGAGCCGGTACATCTTGAGCCCCACTCCTGCTGACTTGCTGCTTGGGCAGACTGCAGGTACTAATGCTTTTGTTGTTATTGTTGTTGTTATTCAGGAGGCAAGGGATGGGCATGAGCCAGCAAATATGCTTAACTGCAGTGCTAAAGTAAACAGCAGATAGCTCAACAGAGACACAGTGCATGGGATAGCCATATTTGACAGCCTGGTTGCTGACTGAGGGCACCAATTCCCCTCTACACTCTCTTTTCTGAGCTTTGCCATAGAGTCTGCTGTTTTGCAGTGGGAATGGCAGCTGGGCCAGGATGCCATCTTTGTCAGCTAGGATGCAGAGTCACCTAACCAAGGACCTCAGCAGGGGATAATTCCCAAGCTAAGAAGCAGTTCCAGTCTGAAGAACACTTTTCCAGCCGTAAGGCTGTGTTTAGCAGAGTGTTACCTTATGGGTAGGGCCTAGCTGAGGACAGCAACAGGGCTGTAAACAATCCCTACTTTGAGCTATGTCATAGGATCTGGAGACAGCTAAAGAGGTACTTTCATTGTCACTCAGAAGGTGGAGCCTGCCCCAACTTGACAGTCTGACTGATTTGGGCAACTGGCAGACAATGTCTAGCTTTTTAAAATAAGACTACCTAAAGAAATAACTGCTAAGCTGCCTGCCAGCATCTCTTCTACCCTTAACAGACCCACATCATAGGGTTGGTTGATGTTTCCAGAGTGACTCCATAAATAGGGCACCATCCTTGCCAGCCAAGAATTTGAGGATGCTACCCCAGAGAGTCCACTGAGGTCAGTCACTAGAGCACACAGAGGCAGGTAGTGACCAACTCCCTTCTCAGACCTATGCCTCAGCTCCGGTTGAAGTAATATCAGAAGAACTAAACAACATCTAGATGGTGCAAAGGCGACACATCATTACTAGCCATTTAAAGAAATAGTGCACCATGACTCTGGAAAACTCACAAAATAAAGAATCAAGAAACTACTCAGATGAAGAAGGCTTTATGAAACTACTGAGGTTGAGTGCAAAAGAATTATATAGAGAGACTTCCTGAAGATTAAACAAAATGCAACAGAGCAAAGTGAAAAATTAAGCAGCTATTCAAACTGATGGAACATCAACAATCTGAAATTCAACAGATCACTAACAAAATTACAGAATTCGGCAATTCAGTCCAAAGGAAAGAGAGCAGAACTGAGGAGATAGAAGTCAGATTTAGTAATCTTGAGGACAGAGCAACTGACACCAGCATTTATGGGAAGAAATCAGGGAAAGGAAATAAGAAAAAAGAAGGATTAAGAAACTTGTGAGACTCTAACTTGAGTTAGATACCTGAAAACATAGATAGTATTATTGTTAAGTTGTTGACAGAAAACCTCCCTGAAACTACGGAAGACAAGAACATAGATATCCAACACATGTACTGAACGCTGCAAAAATTAGACCCCAAAAGAAAGACATCAAGCCATATTATACTCATGCTTAGCTAACAAAACAAAACATAAACAGCTTCTCTTAAAGGCAGTGAGGCTCAAAGCAAACCTAGCATTCAGAGGGAATCCTTGTAAGCATTTGTCAAACTTCTCTGCAGAAACGATGTTGGCAAGCAGGCAGTGGGATGACACATTCAAAACCTTGAAGCAAAAAAGACTTCCAACCCAAAATTACATATCCTCCAAAACTGTTTCTCAAGTATTAAGATGAAATTAAAACATTTGCAGATAAACAGAAGCTTAGAGACTTTGTAATAACCAAACCAAAATTACAAGAAATACTGAAAGAAGCTCTTTGCTTAAGAAAACAATACCATTCAGTGGATATTTAAGGAGGCAATGGGACACAGCATCAAGAACCTACTCAGTTAGAGAAGACACAAAACACAATCAAGCCAAAGCCAAGTGCCCTTGAGTCGTATCTCACAAACCTACAATATTAAAAAAGGGAACCAGTGACCATATCATGAAAGCTATCACATCATCACACTAAAAAAAAAGAGGGATATGCTACAGGAGAAACAGTCCTTTCATATGGAGAGGAAGTGAAAAAGATATGTAGAAATTAAAATTGGGTTTAAACAGAATATTAAGGGGGATCATAGAAGTAGCCACAATATGAGGTAACAATGAAACATATCAAAAAAAAAAACAAGAAATGTAAAACAGAGGTCTCAGAAACACAAAACCAACAATGCAAAAGATGAAAAGTCAACCCATAAATGAGAAAGACCCAGAACAGAATATTAAAAGCAACACAGAAGATACCAACACAAAAATAAGTACATCAAAATGACAGTAATAAACACATACCTATCAATAACTGAATGTAAGTGGACTGAATGCTTCAGTAAAGAGACAACAAATGATATCTTGGATCAACAGACACAACCCAACTGTATGTTGCTTACAGGAAACACATCCCACACTTAAAGACATGAACAAACTGAAAATTAAATGATGGAACAATATATACCAAGTTAACAATATACAAAAAAGAGCAGGTGTGGCAACACTAATTTAAGTAGATTAATAGATATGCATTAATATTCTGTTAAATGGAATAGATAAAATGGATTTTAATGTAAAATCCACCATCAAAGACAAGGATGGACACTATTTATTGTTGAAAGGTTCAATACACAAGCAGGGTTTAACAATATTAAATATTTATGCACCTAATACTATATCATCTAAATACATCAAACAAACACTGACTACATTGAAAAATGAGATAGATCACTCCACAATAACAGCTGAAGAGTTCAACACTCCACTTTTAGTTCTGGACAGATCATCCAGAAAAAAGCTCATTAAAGACACAGAAGACCTTGCTGTGTCAATTAACTAACTAGATCTCATTGAGAAAATACAGAACTTTTACCCACCAAAAGATAAGTACATCTTCTTCTCCAGAACACATGGAATACTTTCCAGAATGGACCTTGCATTAGGACATAAAGTAAATCTCAATAAAATTCAAACCATTGAATTACTGCAAAACACCTCAGACCAAAAAGCCACAAAAGTTTAAATCAGTGACAGAGAAAACAGACAGCAATTGGGACTTGTGGAAACTGAGCAACACTTTGCTCAAAAAGTCATGGGTTATAGAAGAAATCAAGAATGAGATAAAAAAATAAAATGATGCAACCAGATGAGAATGAAAACTCATCCTACCAGAACTGATGGGATATAGCCAAAGCAGTGCTCAGAGGTCAATTGTTCTCTGTAAATTCACACAGCCAGAAGGAAGAAAGGACCCACGCCAAGGAATTAACCATACAGCTTGAACAAGTAGGAAGAGAGCAACAGAGGATGTCCTCAGACACCAGAAGAAAACAGACTGTAAATGTTAGCCAAGCAAAGGGCTGTCGTAAATGTTAGAGCAGAAATAAATAAATAAGAAAAAAGAACAGTTGAAAAAAAAAACACAAAACCAAAAGCTGTTTTTTGAAAAGATTAACAAAATTGACAAACCACTGACTAAACTTACAAGAGAAAAACAGGAGAAACAAATAACCCAAATAAGAAATGAGATGGGAGATTTCACAGCAGGCCCAACAGAAATCAAAAGTATCATAACACAATACTATGAAAGACCATACTCTAACAGATTGAAACCCTAGAAGAAATGGACAAATTTGTAGATTCATATCACCTCCCAAAGTTATCACAAAGAGAAGTAGATGAACTTAATAAAACTATCACAAAGGAAGAGGTTGAAAAAAATCATCAAAAGATTACCAAGCAAAAAAAAAAAGTCTTGACCCAGAAGACTTCAACAGAGCATTCTTTTTTTTTTTTAATTTTTTTATTATGATTGAGTGAAAATGTACATTCCAATATAAATTTGCATGCTAACCAATATGCAGCTCCCACTGCTCTCCCTGCCTGGTGACAGTGCATCCCTCCTCTCTTTTCCTTACATGTCCTATCCTCCCAACAGTCTCCTATCCCCTGCTCTCCACCCACTACTCTCCCTCCAGCAGTAGGTCAGCAGGATGACATCCTATAGATGCATAGAAGCATAAAATTCCCACAAGATACGGTCACTCTTCAGCAGAAAATTCTATCAAACTTTTAGCGAAGAGTTAACTCCAATACTACTGAGACTATTTTACAGCATAGGAAGGGATGGAATACTCCCAAATTCATTCTATGAAGCCAGAATAACCCTGATACCAAAGCCAGGGAAAAATCCCACAAAAAAAGGAAAATTGTGGATCAATATCAATATCAATATCAATATCAAGAACCTAGATGCAAAAATCTTCAATAAAATCCTTCCCAATAGAATTCAACAACATATCAATAATAATAATTCATCACAGCCAAATGGGATTCATACCAGGGATATAAGGTTGGTTCAACATCAGAAAAACAATTAATGTGGTCAACCATATAAGTAACACAAATGGTAAGAATTACCCAATTTTGTCAATTGATATAAAAAAAGCATTTGTCAAAGTCTAACATTCATTCATGATAAAAACTCTCAGCAAGATAAGAATAGAAAGGAAATTTCTCAAAGCAGTAAGGCGCATCTACTTACAGTCAAGTGCCTACATCACCCTGAATGGAGACTGAAAGAATTCCCCTTGAGAATGGGCCCTAGACAAGGATGCCCACTCTCACCACTTCTATTCAAAATTGTACTAGAAGTTTTGCCAGAGCAATTAGACAAGACAAAGAAAAGGCATCTGCATCAGCAAGGAAGAAGTAGAAATCTCCCTGTTTTCAGAAGATATGATTTTATATGCAGGGAATTCTAAAGAATCCATAAACAAACTACTCAAATTAATAGAAGGGTTCAGCAAAGTATCAGGATATTAGATAAACATAAGTAAGTCAGTAGGATTCCTCTATACCAACAAAGAGATCATCAAAGAATCACCAAATAAACACCATTTACTATAGCCCCCAAGAAGATAAAATACATAGGAATTACTCCAACTGGAGAAATAAGAGACCTATACAAAAAGAACTACAAGACTTTACTATAAACAACCAAGAGAGACTTACATAAATGAAGAAACCTACCTTGCTTATAGTAAGAAGACTTAACATTGTGAAAATGTCTATGTTACCCAAAGCAATCTACATATACAATGCAATTCCAATACAAATGCCAGTGTCATTTTTTAATGAGATAGAGTAACAAATCACCAACTTTGTTTGGAAAGGAAAGAAACTGCAGATAAGCAATGCACTGCCGAAGAAGAGAAATGCAGTGGGAGGCCTCACATTGCCTGACTTTAGAATCTATGACATGGCCACAGTAGTCAAATCAACCTGGTACTGAGACATATAGAACAGTGGAACAGAGTTGAGACACCAGAGATGCCACCATCCTCTTGTGAACAGTAGATATTCAACAAAGGCCCTAAGAATATAAACTGGGGTAATGACAGTCTCTTGAACAAATGGTGCTGGCAAAATTGGATATCCATCTGCAAAAAACTGAAACAAGATCCATATCTCACACCTTACACAAAAACTAACTCAAAGTGGATCTAAGACCTAAATATCATACCCAAAATGATAAAGGTCATGCAAGAAAATAATAGGATCAACAACAGCAATGTTAATACATAGCTTAGACAAACTACAAAATCTGACAAACAAATCACAATCAATAGAAGAGAAAATAGATAAATGGGAACTACTAAGAAACAAACACTTTCGCTCATCCAAAGATTGTATCAAAAGAATTAAAAGACAGACTATGGAAGTGAAAAAGAAAAATTGGCAACTACATGTCAGCCTGAAGTTTGATCTCCATAATCTTCAGCGTACTGCAAAATGTCAGCAAGAAAAATGTCAATAACCCAATTAAGCGATGGACAAAGGAGACGGACAGACACTTCACAAAGAGGACATTCAGGCAGTTAAAAAACATATGAGGAAACACTCCCAATCATTAGTTATTAGAAAAATCCAAATCAAAACTATAATGAGAAATGATCTTAGCTGACCAAGGCTGGTCATGATCCCAAAACACAAAACAACAAGTGCTGGAGTGGTTGTGGAGAAACTGGAACTCTCCTACACTGCTGGTGGGATTGCAAAATGGTACAAGCAATTTGGAAACCAATCTGGCACTTCCTTAAAAAAAGTTGGAAATAGACATACCGTTTGACCCAGTAATTCCACAGCTGGGAATGTGTCCGACAGAATCAAGGGCAGTCACATGAACAGATGGATTCACATGAATGTTTATTGCAGCACAGTCCACAATAGCAAAAAGTTGGAATCAATCCAGATGCCCAACAGATGAATGGATAAACAAACTACGGTGCATAGTTGAGTATACTCAACAGAACACTATGCAGTGATGAAGAATAATGTCATGGATTTAATAGTGCACCCCAGAAAATACATGTAGCCTTGTGGCTTGGCCATGATTCCTAATATTTTGTGACTGTCCTCCATTTTGTGATTTTCCTGAGTTGTATGTTAAAGGATTAGAGTGGGACTGTAAATCCCTTCAGAAGATCACCTCCCTGCTCCTGTAAAGGGAGTTTCCCTGGATTGTGGCTTGCCCCTCCGTTAATCCTTGCATCCTACAAGATATAAAAGGAAAGGGAAGCAGGCAGAGAAGTAGGAGCCTCACATCATCAAGCAAGCAGCACCAGGAGAAGAGCCTGTCCTTCAGAACTGAGGTTCTTATGCCAAGATGCTTCCTGAACAAAGACTGATGCAATACCAGACTTTCCTCTAGAGCTGACAAGGGGACAGCCTTCCCCTGGAGGAGACATCCTGAATTTGGACTTGTAGCCTACCGGACTGTGTAAGAATAAACCTTCGTTTATTAAAACTATCCACTCTGTGGTATTTCTGTTATAGCAGCACTAGCTGACTCACACAAACAATGATGATTTTAGAAAGCATTTCATAACCTGGATTCAACTGGAAGACATTATGCTGAGTGAAATCGGTCAGTGACACAAGGACAAATATTGTATGAGACTTCTACTGTAAGAACTTAAAAACAGACTTGTGTACAGAGGGAAAGACTCTTTCATGGCTGCAAGGGAGAAGAGGAAGGGAGAGGGCTGGCCATGGGTTAGATAGTTGATACAAATTTGGTTGGGTAAAATTAGGGACAGCACACAGTAGAAAGAAGATCAACTTAACTGGACTCCAACAGAAACAAAACTCTTCTAATCTTAACTCAGTATTGCCAGGATAGAGTAGTAGGGGCAGGGGTCTGGGGACCATGCTTTCAGGGGACATTGAGGTCAACTTTCAAAACTAGCCTATTGCTAAGAATTTTCTGCACCCCTTATTGGTGAGTGGCATCTGGAGTCTTAAAAGCCAGAAAGCTGCCATAATAGGTATACCAAATGGTCCTAACTCAGCTGGAGCAGATGATTACCAAGAACAACAAAGACATGAAGAAAAAGAGCCCAGGAGAGAGAAGGACCTGTGTGAATGAGTGACTATATCAACAGGCCACCAGAAGAACAAGATAGTGCCTGGCCACCACCAAAGACAGCCATGATGGGGCATACAATGTTGACTCCCAGCGACAACACAAGAAAAGCAAGGGTGCATCTCAAAAATTCTACTAAAATTCCTCAATTCATGGTCTTGAGGCCTGGGATTCCTGTGGGAGCATGGTCCCTAGACTTGCTGCTGCCCCGGACCAGAAATCCTTACTAAGGTTGACTCTATGGACAAGAATGGAATGTAATTGGGGTCACAATGTGACTGTATGGTGTGTGTATTTTATAGTTCCATACATCTATACGAAGCTGTCCTACTGGCCTCTTACTAGAAGTGAGAGGAGAGGGTAGATAGGAGGGGACAGGAGATTTTTAAAAAAGATATGACATATATAGAACAAAAGGGAGGACTGTGCTGTCACCAGGCAAGGATAGTAGAAGTAGCTAAGGATAGACAGGTATGCAAATTTAACTTGGATTACATACTTTCACTTAACTGCAACAAAATTAAAATAAAAAAAAAAAAAAAAATCAGGCAAGGTGTATTCTTTCACCAAACTTTATCCATATGCAGAGACAAATTGGACAATATGAAGAAGAACAAGCAATCATCACTGGATAAAGACTTATTCAACAGTAGGCAAATGACACAACTTTGCACGCTGAAACCCAAGAAGAGTTGAAGCACTTACTGATGAAGACCAAGAACTATAGCCTTCAGTATGGTTGATACCACAACATAAGAAAGAAAAAAAAAAATCCTCACAACTGGACCAATAAGCAACATCACGGTAAGTGGAGAAAATAATGAAGTTGTTAAGAGTTTCACTTTTTCTTGGGTCCACATTCAATGTCCACATAGACAGTAGTCAAGAAATCAAATCATTTATGGCATTAAACAAATCTGTGGCAAAAGACCTCTTTAACGTGTTAAAAAGTGTAGACAGCTTTCTGAGAATAAATGTGCACCTAACCCAAACCTTTGTGTTTTCTGTTACCTCATATTCATGTGAAAGCTGGACACTGAATAAGAAAGACTGAATAAGAATTGAAGCTTTTGAATTATGATATTGGTGAAGAATATTAAATATACAATGGACGGCCAGAAGAACAAATAAATCTGTCTTGAAAGATGTACAACAAGAATGTTCCTTAGAAGTGAGGATAACAAGATTTTATCTTCATAACTTGGACATCAGGAAAGACTGGTCCCTGGAGAAGGGCATCATGATCTGTAGAGTGTCAGTTAACAGAGGGGAAAACCCTCAATGAGATGGACTGATAGAGTGTCTTCAGCAATGGGCTCAAGAACAGCAATAGTTGCGAGAGTGGCGGAGGACTAGATAATGCTTCATTCTGTTGTTCACAGCACCACTGAGATGGAAGTATCTCAGCAGTACCAAATAACTTACTCACTCACTTACTTACTTCACTCACTTACAGAAGGTACCAAGTTAAAACACCTGGCAAATCGAAACCTTGAAAATATTTCTAATGAAGTTATTTTGCTTAGATTACTGACAAAGTAGAACATCAATGGTTTCCTTTCATTTACTCAATTTTCAAAATGGTTCTTTTTTACCTTTATATTTTCCAAAGTAGATTTTTATTTTCCAATCTTGTGAAAATGTGATTGTTACACATTGTTCGTCTGTCCACAGACACTCAGTTTAGGGACACTTGCCAAACTAATAGATCATAAAATAAAAGAGAAAGTAACTCAACATTCCCAAATTGCTGGGGCAGAAGGGAAAACAGAATTCACTACTGAAATTTCAAAGTGATTGAAGTTTTCCCCACATAACTTGCTTTAATATCAATACCTTTGTATTTGAGGGCTGGTTCATCGTCTGAATCTTCATGTAAGCTGTTTACAAAATTGATTGCAAGTTGGAGTGTTAAACTTTATACTCCAGTCTGACATCCCTCCCTGTTAAGAGTTAATATAGAAAAGAAATACTACTATGTACTGTAAACATACAACTTTTTTTTTTTTTAATTTTCTGACTTTTTTCTCAGCCTACTTCTAAAACGGACATCAGAAAAACTCATTTTCTGGGCCAGATGGACATGTAAGAGGTCAGCTTCTCATGTTCTTATCTTCAGATAGTGCTGTATATTGAACTAGGCCATTCTGTGTATATTTATGCTTTACTGACAAAACTTTTCTAAATGATACTTCACTCTTCTTCATTTTATTTCTTTATTACTATTATTATTTTATTGCAATTAGGCAAAAGTATATAATCCAATTTAATTTTGCATGCTTGCCTGTCTGCAGCTTCTTCTACTCTCCTTGCCTGGTGACACAACACTCCTCCTTTCCACTCTATACTTGTAGTATCATCTTAACAAGCTCCTGTCCTCTCTTCTTCACCCTCTTCCTCTGCTCCAGAAAGAGACCAGCAAGACAATCTCCTACAAATTCATAGAATCATAAAGTACACACACCTTATGGTCACACTGTGTCTCTGAGTTCAGTCCATTCCTGTCCAAAGAGATGACATCAGTAGTGGATTCTGGTAACAGCAGGTCTATGGGCCATGCTCCCAGAGGATCCTCCTGGATGTCAGACCATTACTTGTGGTCTTTTAGTAGAGTTCTTGAGCTGCACCCCTCTTTCCCTTATGTTTCCTTCAGGACTGAACACTGTGTGCCCCATCATGCCTGTCGTTGATGGTGAGAGACATCATCTGGTTTTTCTGATCACATATTGATACAGTCTCCTATCACTTGGGTCCTTCTGTCTCCTGGGCTCTTTGTGCCTCAAAGCTTTGTTGTCCTTGGTCATCATCTGTTCCAGCTGAATTGGGACCATTTAGTGTACCTCAGATGGCAGCCTACTAGCTTTTAAGATCTCAGACACCACTCACTAATATGGGGTGTAGAAGACTCTCTTAGCAACAGGCTAGCTATGTCAATTATCCTCGATGATCCCAAAAGAATGATCCCCAGATCCTCGCCTCTGTTACTCTATACTTGAATTATTGGGTTTACAGTAGAGAAGCTTTCAGTTATGGTGAAGTCCAGTCAATTTTAGCTTCTTTCTACTGTGTGCTGTTACTGCTTTCACCTGACCAAATTTCTATCAAATATCTAATCCATGACCAGCTCTCTCGAGACCTCCTTCACCACCCTTGTACCTGTCAAAGAGTCTTTTCTTCTGTACATAAGTCTGTTTTTAAGTCCTTATAGTAGGAGTCTCATACAGTATTTGTCTTTTAGCCACCAACTGATTTCACTCAGCATAATGTCTTCCAATTGAAACCAAGTTAGGAAATGCTTCCTAAAATCATTATTGTTCTTTATCATTGGATTGTATTCTATTGAGTATATTTGCCATAGTTTGTTTATCTAGTCGTCTGTTAATGGACACCTAGGTTGATTCCATCATTTTGCTATTGTGGACTGTGCTGCAATAAACATTCATATGCGTGTATCTGTTCGTGTGGCAGCCTTTTCTTCTGCAGGATATATTCTGAGCAGAGGGATTACTGGATCGAATGGTATCTCTGTTTCTAGTTGTTTAAGGAAGCACAAAATTGCTTTCGAAGGCAGTTGTACCACTCTGCAATGCCACCAGCGGTAGAGGAGCGTTCTGATCTGTCCACAGCCTCTCCAGTATTTCTTGTTTTGTGTTTTTTGGATCACAACCAACCTTGCTGAGGTGAGAGGGTATCTCATTGTAGTTTTGATTTGGATTTCTCTAATAGCTAATGATCGGGAGGATTTACTCATGTGTCTTTTGAATGTCCTCTTTGGTGACGTGCCTGTCCATCTCCTTTGCCCATTGCTTAATTGGGTTCTTTATCTTTTTCTTGTTGACATTTTGTAGTACCTTGTAGATTACGCAGATCAGACGTTGGTCCAACATGTAGTTCTTATTCTGTAGGGTTTTTTTTTTTTCTTTTTTAACTCTTTGGTAGTCTTTGGATGAGCAAAAGGGTTCAGTTCTTAGTAGTTTCCGTTTATCTTTTTCTCTTCTGTTGATCATGCTTTGTTTGTCAGATTTTGAAGTCTTTCCAAGCTGTGTATTAGAACTTCCATTGTTGATCCAATTTTTTTTTTTTTTTGACATGATCTTTATTGTTTTAGGTTTGTTATTTAGTCTTTTACCCATTTTGAGTTAGTTTTGGTGTAAGGTCTGAGATATGGTTCTTGTTTCCATTTTTTTTTTTTGCAGATGAATATCCAATTTTGCCAACACAATTAGTTAAAGAGACTGCTTTTACCCCAGTTTACATTCTTAGGGCCTTTGTCAAATATCAGCTGTTCATAAAAGATGGTGTCATCTTTGGGGTCTCAACTCTGTTTGATTAGTCTGTATGTCTTTTTTTGTACAAGTACCAGGTAGATTTCACTACTGTGGCAGTGTCATAGGTTCTAAGTTCAGGCAGTGGGAGACCTCCCACTGTGTTCCTCTTTTTTCAATAGTGCTTTACATGTCTGGGGTTCCCTCCTTTTCCAAACAAAGTTGGTGATTTGCTTCTCAATCTCATTCAAAAATGACACTGGAATTTGTGTGGGGGTTGAATTGTATATGTAGTTTGCTTTGGGTAAAATAGACATTTTCACTATGTTAATTCTTCCTATCCATGAGCAGGGTAGATTTCTCTACTTATAAAAGTCTCTTTTGGTTTCTTGCAGCAGGGTCTTGTCATTGTCTGTGTATAGGTCTCTTATTTCTCTGGCTAGATTTATTCCTAGGTACTGTATCTTCTTGGGGGCTATAGTAGATAGTATTGCTTCGGTAACTTCTTCTTTGATGATCTCTTTGTTGGTGTAAAGGAATCCTACTGATGTAGTTATGTTTATCTTGCATCCTGATATTTTACTGAACTCTTCTATTAGTTTCGGCAGTTTACTTACGAATTCTTTAGGATTCTCTGCATATATAATCATATCATCTGCACATAGGGACATTTTTAACTCTACTTTGTCAGTGCAGATGCACTTCATTTTTTGTCTTGTCTAACTGCTCTGGATAGAACCTCTAATATAATGTTGAGCAGTAGTAGTGAGAGTGGGCATCCTTCCCTATTTCCCATTCTCAGGGGGAATTCTTTCAGCCTCTCTCTATTCAGGATGATGTAGGCAGTTGGCTTTACATAGATGCCCCTTATTGCCTTGAGGAATTTCTCCTCCATTCCTATCTTGCTGAGAGCTTTTAACATGGATCGGACCTTTTCCGCACTGATTGACAAAATCAGGTGATTGTTGTCCTTTATGCTATTTATGTGGTTGATCACATTAATTGTTTTTCTGATGTTGAACCAAACTTGCATCACTGGTATGAATACAACTTGGCCACGATGAATTATGTTTTTGACATGTTCTTGAATTCTATTGACTAACAGTTTGTTGAAGATTTTTTCATCTAGATTCATGAGTGATATTGATCTGTAATTTTCCTTTGTTGTGAGATTTTTCTCTGGTTTTGGTATCAGGGTTATCCTGTCTTCATAGAATGAATTTGTGAGTATTTCATCCCTTTTTGTGCCATGAAATAGCCTCAGTACAATTGGAATTATGTCCTAGCTAACAGTTTGGTAGAATTTTCTGGTGTAGCCACCTGAGCCAGGACTTTTCTTTTAGTAGTTTTCTGATAATTTTTTAATCTCTTACTTTGTGATGGGTTTACTGTTGTTCTACTTCTGTTTGTGATAATTTTGGTAGATGATATGAATCTAGGAATCTGTCCGTTTCCTCTAGGTTTTCATATCTGTTAGAATATAGTCTTTTGTAATAGTCTGTTATGATACTTTTGACTTTAGTTGGGTCTGTTTTGACATACCTCATCTCATTTCTTATTTGGGTTATTTGTTTCCTCTCCTGTTTTTCTTTTGTAAGTTTAGCCAATGATTTATCATTTTTGTTGATCTGTTCAAACAAGAAGCTTTTAATTTAGTTATTTTTTTCAATTGTTCTTCTATTCTCTAATTCTTTTAGTTATGCTCTAATATTTATGATCTGTTTTCTTCTGCTGCCTGAAGGGTTCTTCTGTTGCTCTCTTTCTACTTGTTCAAGTTGTAGGGTTAATTTTTGGTTCTGGCCCTTTTTCCATTCCAAATTTGTGAATTTGTAGAGATGAATTGACCTCTGAGCACTGTTTTGGCTGTACTCCATCAGTTCTGGTACAGTGTGTTTTCATTCTCATTTGATTCCATAAATTTCAGAATTTCATTGATTTCTTCTATAACTCATGGCTTTTCAAGTAACGTGTTGTTAAGTTTCCATGAGCTCTCATTTCTACTGTTTTTTCTGCTATTGATTTGCACTTTATAGCTTTATGGGCTGAGAAGATGCTTTGCAATAACTAAGTGGTTTGGATTTTGTTGAGACTTGCTTTATGCCCCAACACATAGTCTATTCTGGAAAATGTTTCATGTGCACTGGAGAAGAAGGTGTACTTATCTGTTGAGGGGTGAAAAGTTCTGTATATGTCAATGAGTTCTAGTGGGTTAATTATCACAGTAAGATCTTCTGTATCTTTACTGAGCTTTTTTCTGTATGATCTGTCCATTACTGAAAGTGGAGTACGGAACAGTCCATCTATTCTTTTTAGAATGATCTATCTCATTTTTTCATGTTGTCAGTGTTTGTTCAATGTATTTAGATACTCTAGAATGGGGTGTATAAATATTTAATATTGTTATGTTCTGCTTATATCTTGATTCTTTCAGCAATAGCGACCATCTTTATTGATGACAATGGATTTTATTTTAAAGTCTATTTTATCTAAGATTAGTATTATCACTCCTGTTCTTTTTCTATGTTGTTAGCTTGGTTTATATTTTTCCATCCTTTGATTTTCAGTTTGTTCATATCTTTGAGTCTAAGGTGTGTTTCTTGTCCACAACACATATACGGATCTTTTCTTTTGATCCAGGATGTCATACACTGTGTCTTTGTTGGAGCATTCAGTCCATTTGCATTTAGTGTAATTATTGATAGTCATGTGTTTAGAGCTGTCATTTTGATATCTTTATTTTTGTGTTATTGTATTTTTCTATGATTTCCTTAATATTCTGTTCTGGGTCATTCTTTTTAATGGTTTGACTTATCATTTTTTTCAGCTTTGGCTTTGTGTTTGTTGAGACTCTTGTACTATGCTTCTTGTTTTGATATGTCACAATATTATTTTGCTTTGTGGCTACCCATTGATCCCTCTTACTATTCTATATTTAAACCAGACATTAACTTCTGCAAATCTTTTTGATTTCCTCTCCATTTGAAAGGATTATAGCTACTGTAATATATCCCTGTTTTTAATATGATGATGTCATAGTGTTAGTGTTAAGATTACTGATTCCCTTCTTTTAATATTGTAGCTTTGATTGAGCTTTGTAACTTCCCTAACTGAGTAGGATTCTGGGTGTCGTGTCCTGTATTACCTCTTTTGGTATACACTTGATGGTTTCATTTATCTAAGCAAAGAGCTACTTCCAGTATTTCCTGTAATTTTGGTTTGGTTTTTACAAAGTCTCTAAGGTTCTGTTTATCTGTGAATGTCTGAGTTTGATCTTCACATTTGAGAGGTAATTTTGCAAGATATATAATTCTTGATTCGAAGTTTTTTTGCTGCAAGGTTTTGAATGTGTCATCCACTACCTTCTTGCCTACATCATTTCTTCCAAGAAATCAGACAAAAGCCTCCAAGGCTTCTCTTTGTACATAAGCTTTGCTTTAAGCCTCCCTTCCTTTAAGAGCCTCTCTTAATGATCCATTTTATTGAGCTTGATTATAATATGTCTTGGTATTTTTCTTTTGGCATCTAGTTTTTGTGGCATTTGATAAGAATCATGAATATATATGTTTTCTTCTTTCATAATTTCAGGTAAGTTTCCTGTCAGCAACCCTACAACATTACTCTCTGTATTTGCAACTATCCCTCCCTGTTTAGGAACTCCAGTTATCTGTAGATTATTCTTGTTAATAGAGTCCCATATGCTTCTTAATGCTTCTTCATTTTTTTCTTATTTCTTTTCTCTGATTTCTCCTCGTAAAAGCTGGTGTCATTTGCTCTATTCTCAAAGTCATTAAGTCTAACTTCCTTCTGCTCAGTTCTCTTTAGCCTTCGGATTGAATTGCCTAGTTCCATAACTTTGTTATTGATCTGCTGGATTTCAGATCATTGATGTTCCATCAGTTCAAATAACTTGCTTAATGTTTTCATTTTGTTTTGCTGCATTTTGTTTAATCTTTTGTACTTTACTTCTGGTATTTTCAGAAAGGCCTCTTCATCTGGGAAGTTTTTTTGAATGAAAAAACTGTCGGAGTTTTCTGGAACCATGGTGGACTGCTTCTTTAAACTGTTAACTATTGATTGCTTTCTCAGCACCATCTAGGAGCTGTTCAGTTTCTCTGAGGTTACCCCAACAGGAGCTGAGGTGTAGTTCTATGAGGGAGTAAGGGCACAACAACATTTGGTCATCAGCCACCTCTGTATACTCTAGTGACTGGCCCTATGTAGACACTCTGATGTGGTATGCTCCACCTCCTGGCTGGCAAAGATGCTGGCCTATTTATGGGGTCTCTGTGGGGCTGTCAGCTGACTATATGATGTAGATCATTGATGGGTGATGGAAATGCTGCTACCCCACTCAGTGGTCAGTTCTCCAGGTGGTCTTATTTTAAAAAGTTATTTTACTGCTGAGCAATGAACTGTCCAACATTTGCTGCAACCAGTCAGGCCTTCAGGTGTGGCAGCTACTGCCTTCTGGCTGACAATGAAAGCACCTCATAGGCTATCCCCAGACGCTATGGCTTACATCAAATAAGGGAAGGGTTAGACCTTGCAGCCATCATCTGCCATGACCCACCCATCACTCTAGGCATCACCTTCCTAAACAGAGGTTTTGTTTTTTTTTGCTATCGAAGCACTGTCCAGACAGTGATTGTGACTCAACATGAGAATCAGCCCCAGATGAAACCCCCTGGCTGGCTTCACTTCCCAGCTTACCAAGATGGTGTCCTTCCCATGCACAGCAAAATCCTGCCTTGTAATACCAAAATCAATGATGCAGCTGAGAGAAGAGAGGATGGAGGGGTAGCAGTGTCCTCAGTCATCAGGTGGGCTCTTAATATGTGGCTATTCCAAGCACAGTCTCTCTGTTGCACCATATGTTGTTTATTAAGCACTGCAATTCAGTATATTAGCCAGTTTATATCTTCCTCCCAGATAACAAAGAAGGCATCGGTACCTGCAGTCCTCCCGAATGGTGAGTCAGCAGAAGCAGGATGCAGTGTGCCACTGTCTTGTCTTTGAGAAAGGTTTTTTTTTTTTTTGTTCCCACTTACTGGTACCTAGTCCAATCTGACAACCCTATGCCAGATCCTAGAGTTCCCAGGATTTCCATGCTGCTCCATTTGCTTATCATTCCAGGCCTTAGGTCTCAGAGGGAATTTAGGAGATGTGTGTCTAGTCAGCCATCTTGGCCCTGCCCCTCTTCTTCTTAATATATGTCCTACGATTTAAACTGTTTATGTCAGAGAATTTTTCATCACCATGATGGTATTGAGAAAGGGCTGGTGATCCAAGGACATAGCTGTTTTCTTTTTTTTTGTCTTACTTGTATTAAGTGGAATGGACTGTCACTTTGAGTAAGTTACTTTGCTTCTCTAATGCTCAGATTCTTCATACACAGAAGAAAAATGTGTTAATCGATTTCTATAGTATACTTGGAAATCCTCACAACGTAGTGGTTAACTGCTATAGGTGCTAACCCATTCAACTCCGGTCAGTGCTCCTTGTAAACTCTTGGGGCAGTTCTACTCTGTCATACAGGGTCACTGTGAGTTTAAATTGACTTAATGGATTCCAAACCAAACTAACCAAACCAAACCAAACCCACTGCCATCAAGCCAGTTCTGATTCATAGCAAACCTACAATTCAGAGTAGAACTGCCTCATAGTTTATAAGGAGCTTCTGGTGGATTTGAACTGAAAATCTTTTGGTTAGTAGCCACAGCACTTTACTACTATGCCACCAGGGTTTCCTTATTGGCAGCGGGTTTAGCTTTTTGTTTTTTTTATGGCAGAATCCAATTCCAAATGCTGTGCTCTTTTTGACTTGTTACTGGATTTTATCTGATTGCTTGCTCCAGTCTTTTACATATGAAAAAGCTGTGAAAAGAATATTCTCCTTCTCATCTTTTAAAGTCTTTCTAATACAAAAAGATTACAATAGTGATGCTTCTCTATATTTTATTGACCTTTATGGCAACATGCCATACTTGTCAGATGACTATGAAAACAACCCTTCATTTCTCGTACCATGGTGAGTTCCTTTTCCTTATGCTGATCCAAAAAGCTTCTGAAGGTATCGTGTGAGTCAGTGACTCTAGTCTGTGCTGTGTTTTTTATTGCTTTATTCTTTTTTTAAAAAAAGAAAAAAAAGTTTATATCTTTTAAAGTTATATCTATGCTCTTTAACTTTCAGACCAGGTCTTTCAAGTCAAACAGTCATCTTGAAATGTGTTAAAGGAGATCAATACTATTTTGGACAAAATCACACTGTCCTTCTCAAAACGTGGGGGTTAATGTAAGATTAAATGTCGTAGCATAACTTTTGATTATCTGTGTGACACGATTTATTAAAATAGCAGATCATTGAGAAATCATTTATATTTGGCCTTGAGATGTATTAGAGGATGCATCTTTGATCTCACTTTCTAATTATGTTTTGCTTTGGTCTAATGTTAAAGAAATAATTTGCATTCCCAAAGCACATAGCAAGCAACAGCAGAGAGAGGGGACTCAGGAAAAAAAAAAAAAAAAAAAGCAAGGGAAAGAGAACCAGGACAAGCTTTTCAAATGCCATGGAGAATTCACAAAGTAGATTTCTATGTAAATAATCTAGATTTCATTCAATTTACCCTTTGTTCTAAAGGCCAACTTCTCTTTCTTTAAACTATTTCCATTTCTCTCTTCCCCAAAACTGGAAGCATAAGAGATCAATGAATAAATATGAATATTGTGAATACCTGCTAGAAATGTAGATTTATAGAGAATGCACTTTGAGAAAAAAGTCTCTTGCCATTCAGAAACTTCTACTGAGTGCTGACAGATGAAACTAAAACATGTGCAGAGTAGAAAATAAGAGATGACAGGGCACAAAAATAATATATAATAATTAATTGTTCAATTGTTGTGGCACAGAGCAGCCTAGCTCTAGGAGATTAAAGAGAGATCAGTGTGAGCTGCTATAGTAAGGGATAGATTTGCATGACTATTTGAAATGGAGTTTAAAAGCTGAGCAGGATTTGAATAAACAGAAGGAAGAGAAGAAGACATTCTGAATGAGGGGAACAGTGTCATGAGTGAGAATGACTTGGAAATTTATCTTGTAATACAAACACCTATTTTATTGGGACAGAGGCTGGGCATGCATGATTTATTTTGCTCAGAAATTTGAAATAAAAATTCTTAAATCATGATGCTACTTAGAAAATTTGAAAAGAGGTGGGAAAAATTCACCTAGACAACAATGCATGTAAGTTATTGAAATTCACTGCCTCTTTCCAGTTAAGTATAGCACCAGCATTTTAAAGGCACAGTTTTAAAGTCAAGCAAAAATTGAAGCTTAGTGCTGAGATAGGGGCAATCAAATCTGTATTTTAGGACATCACTTTTTTGCTGTAGGGCCATGGGGAGAATTTTTACTGCTTCTTGGTGCCATGTAATATCAAGAAAATGTTGTGTTCAAGGTCACGCTACCAATGTACTTTGTGAGAATAGCTTTAGAGAAATAATAAATTTCTATAGGCATTGGCATAGTCCCACTTTCTTGCACCTCAAGATTCAGATCAACACCCAAAGACCACTGACTTAAATGGCTGTCGATAAGATAGACTCTGCTGTCTGTGACAAGACAATATCTATACACCTACAAGGAAGGCCAGTGAATATGACTATTATTCAAATTCATACATCAACCACTATGGCCAAAGATGAAGAGACTAAAGATTTCTATCTGCTTTCACAGTCTGAAATTGATCAAACATGCAATCAGGATGCATTGTTAATTACTGGTGACTGGAATTCAAAAGTTGGAAACAAAGAAGAAGGATCAATAGTTAGAAAATACGGCCATGGTTATAGAAACAGTTCTGGAGATTGCATGATCGAATTTTGTAGAACTGACAACTTTTCATTGCAAATACCTTTTTTAACCAATACAAATGGTGGCTGTAACATGAGTTTCACCAGATGGAATATACAAGAAGTAAATCAACAACATGTGTGGAAAAAGATGATTAGAAATCTCCACATCAGCATTCAGAACAGTCAGGTGCTGACTGTGGCATAGATCGTCAATTACTCATATGCAAATTCAAACTATAACTGAAGAACATTAGAACAAGTCCACAACAGTCAAAGTATAACATAGAATATATTCTTCCTGAGTCTAAAGACCATCTCAGGAATAGAACTGATGTGTTGAACACTAGTGACTGAAGACCAGACAAATCTTTGAACGACATCAAATACATCATCTGTGAAGGGAGCAAGAGGTCATTAAAAAGTCAGGGGGGAAAAAAAAAGATCAAACTGGATGTCAGAACAGACACTGAAACGTACTCCCAAACATCAAGCAGCTAAAGCAAAAGAAAGGAATGGAGAAGTAAAAGACCTAAACAAGATTTCAAAGGGCAGCTCAAGAAGACAAAATAAAGTGTTGTAATGACATGTGCAAAGAGCTGGAAATGGGAAACTAGAAGGAGAGAATGCATTCTGCATTTCTCAAACTGAAAGAACTGAAGCAAAAATTCAAGCCTTGAGTGGCAATAATGCAGGATTCTAAGGGAAATTTATTAAATGACTCAGGGAGCATCAAAAGAAGATGGAAGGAATACACAGAATTATTATACGAGAAGGAACTGGTAGACGTTCAGCCATTTGAAGAGGTAGCATATGATCAGGAACAAGTGGTAATCAGGAAAGAAGTCGAAGCTGAATTGAAGTCACTGGCAAAAACAAAATAAAACAAAAATAAGGCTCCAGGAATTGATGGAATATCAGTTGAGATATTTCAACAAACAGATGCAATGCTGGAAGTGCTCACTGGTCTATACCAAGAAATTTGGAGGACAGATATCTGTCCAATTGACTGGAAAAGATCCATCTTTATGCCTATTCCAAAGAAAAGTGATATAACTAAATGTGGAAATCACTGAACAACATTGTTAATTTCACATATAAGTAAAATTTTGCTCAAGATCACTCAAAGGAGACAGCAGCAGTGTATTGACAAGGAATTGCCAGATATTTCAGCTGGATTCAGAGGAGGATGTACAACTAGGGATATCATTTGTGATGTCAGATGAACCTTAGCTGAAAGCAGAGAATATAAGAAAGATGTTTACCTGTGTTTCATTGACTATGCAAAGGCATTTTACTTTGTGGATCACAGTGAATTATGGCTAATATTGCAGAGAATGAGAATTCCAGAACACTCAACTGTGATCTTAAGGAATCTGTATATGAATCAAGAGGCAGTTGTGAGGACAAAGCAAGGAGACACTGCATAATTTAAAGTCAGGAAAGATATGCATTGGGGCTGTATCCATTCACCATAACTTTTCAACCTGTATGCTCAGCAAATACTCTGAGAAGCTGTACTATATGAAGAAAAATGAGACATCAAGATTGGTGGACAATTCATTAACAGCCTATATTACACAGACGACACCACCTTACTTGCTGAAAATGAAAATTTGAAACACTTACTGATGTAGACCAAGGACCACAGTCTACAGTATGGATTGCATCTCAACACAAAGAAAACAAAGCTCACAAGTCGACCGGTAAGCAACATTGTCATAAATGGATAAAGGATTGAGGTTGTAAAGGATTTCATTTTACTTGTGTCTGCAATTAGTGCTCATGGAAGCAGCAGTCTAGAGATCAAGAGATGCATTGCCATGGGAAAATCTGCTGCAAGAGATCTCTTTAACACATTGAAAAGTAAAGATATCACTTTGAGTCCTAAAGTGTTCCTTACCAAAGCCATGGTATTTTCAACCACATCATACACATGTGAGAGCTGAACATTGAAGAAGAGAAAACAGAAGAATTGATGCCTTTGAATTGTGGCACTGGAGAAGAATGTTGACTACACCATTGACTGCCAAAATAACCAACAGATCTGTTCTGGAAGAAGCATAAACAGAATGCTCTGTGGAAGCAAAGAAGGCAAGACTATATCTTATATACTTTGGACCTATTGTCAGAGAGGATCAGTCCATGGAGAAGGACATCATGCTTGGTAGAGTGGAAGGTCAGTGAAAAGAGGAAGACCCTTGAGATGGATTGACAAGATGACCACCACAATGAGCTTAAGAATAAAAACGATTGTGGACGTGGCGCAGTCTGGGCAGTGTTTCATTCTGTTGTGCATATGGTCTCTGTGAGTCAGAACTGACTCGATGGCGCCTAACAACAACACAACAACAAGATAGTGTCAGAAGCTTGGCTACTAACCAAAACTTTGGCAGTTTGAATCCACCAGCTGCTCCCTGGAAAACCTATCGGGGGGATCTATTCTGTCCCATAGAGTTACCATTAATGGGAATCAAATCCACATGGCATGTGAGAGAAACTCAAGAAGCAGTGGCAATAATGAGAACCTCATTGCTTTACAAAAATATATGACAATAATGTTTATGGTTTATTCCCTCACTATTGATGTAAATCTATGGGCTGAAAGGTTTAGTTTTATCCATTGTCCAGGATTAGGAACAATTAATGAAGAAAGAGACGGGATGAGAGAAGACTGGAGTAGTGAATAATTTACGAAAGAAAACATACATACATACACATATACAACATGTTCCTCTATTTTTAAACAACTTAAAAAAATTTTGTAGAGATAACACAATTGCATGAGAAATATATAAAAATATAGATACAACTGAATAGGGACAATCAGAGCCAAAAAATTAAGTCTGAAACAAAATGCTAGATATGGCATGAAAGAAATATTGAGTTAATGGCAATATGTGTGAAAAGACACAGTGTCATGGGTGGAAGAAATCATTATTTTTCACAGCAGGATTGCTAGTAAAAGAAAGAAGTTCCATGCTTTCTGGGTTAGGTTTTGGGCAGCTTTTGAAAGTTCATTTACCTCATCTCTACTTTTTTGTATGAGTTAAATATTTTAGTTTTTGCTTTGTAAATAAAGACACTGATATTTTGTGAGGATAATTAATCTGTGATTACACATTTCAACTAATCACTAAGCCTTTTTCCTATAATGGGACTAAGTAGATTTGAACTGTCAATCTTTCAGTTAGCAGCCAAGCACTTCACCATTGAGCTACCAAGGCTCCTTCTATAAAGATTACAGCCTAGAAAACCTTGTGGAACAGTTCTAC
The DNA here is from genome assembly GCA_028571685.1 of Heterohyrax brucei. Taxonomy (NCBI): domain Eukaryota; kingdom Metazoa; phylum Chordata; class Mammalia; order Hyracoidea; family Procaviidae; genus Heterohyrax; species Heterohyrax brucei. Next base: position 49,825,456 of record CM053152.1, read on the forward strand.
TCTGTCACATGAGATTACTGTGAGTTTATGTCAAAAAGTTGGCAGTTTGAATCTACCAAGCACTGCTTGGTAATCCTATGGGACAGTTCTACTTTGTCCTATAGGGTCACTGTGAGTCAAATTTGACTCAAGGGCACCTAACAATTAGTAGGAAAAAAAACAGCAATTTGAGTCAGGTCTGACTCATAGTGACCCAAGAGGTCAGGGTAGAACTGTCCCATTGACTTTCCAAGGAATGTCTGGCAGATTTGCACTGCTGACATTTTGGTTAGCAGACGTAACACTTAACACACCACACTGCCAGGGTTTCCATATTAGAGTTGGGATTAAAACCTAGGCATGAACACTTAACCACTAACTGAAGAGCTGGTGGTTCCAATCCACCAAGAGGCTCCTCAGGAGAAAGGCATGGTGACCTGCTTTTGAAAAATCAGTGACTGAAAACTCCGTAAACACAGTTTTATTCTGCAACATATGGCATCACCAAAAATCAGAATCTGTTCCACAGTAGTTGGTCCGGTGGTTTCTAATCCTGACGTCTTTGCTTTTCCCCAGTAGTGTACAAAGAGTGAACTGGTCTTAATATAAAGACAATTTTCAAAACAAGCAGAGCTTAAGTTGCCTCCAAGTAGATTTCCATGTCACAGAGAAGGAAAAGAGCCAAGGCAGAGAGACAGAGATAATAAGAAATAGAGACACACACAAAAAGAAAGAAAACACACAGCTGGAGAAAAAGAATGAGAGTACCATAAGCCACATAGCATTCTTTACTTTTTTCTGCAACCTCTGGACATCTTAGACTTTTATCATCACACCACGTTCCCAATAAGTTGTCAGTTCTTTCAAACAACAACAACAAAACCTTTAGGGAAATAGATCTTTATTCTATAGTGGAATCCTAAACAAAATGGCCTAGGGGTAGGGGACTATGGAGCAGATCTTCAAGTTCTAATGGAATCTGGATTCTGTGGAGTCATGGAGGCAAAATGACTCCCATGAAAACTACAGTTTTGAAGAAACCTTTAAATGTTCAGTGGAAAGTATCTTCTGGGGTTATCTTTAAACCAACTAGTGGTTTAGCTTAATTAGATAGCATTGCCCTGAGCAATGTATTCTTTTAAAGAGTTATTTCTATTAGATCAAATTGACAATAGAAACTCAAAAGATTATATGAGCTTCTCTGAGGGCAGTAATTTGTATTGACTGTGAAACAATTCAGAAAGAACATGCAGAAAGGTAGCACATTTGAAGAATGTAATCGGTAATAGTGAATTATCCATGCAAAACAGTTGAATTGGTGTATACTTTTTCTGTGATTATCTTCACCAAAAATTAAAAAAAAAAAAAGGGATCCTTACTATTTCTTATGTTGGTAAGTACATTTAGTTGCTTCACTTTTCAGATGGGTACATTATGAATTGCTTAAGTTGGTGAGTTCCTAAGAACATGAAAAGTTTAAAAAACATCCTAATACTCCAGTTTCATTCCTTGCCATTTGAACCCAGACTGACTTATGAATCAAGGGTTGTACATTTTAAAGATTTCCAGGTGGTTCCAATGTACAGCAAATTTGGAGAATCAATGTCTTACTTGAAAACATAGTTAATTTTATTTAGTCCTAAATTTATTCTAATTTTTCATTCTCCTAAAATGTACGAATGTTCCATAAATACGTTAGTGTATTAAAACTCGAGTAGATGTGAATTAAAAAATCAACTCTGCCACGTCCATGAGCATGTTACTTAACATTTCTAAATACTTGTTTCTTCATACACAAACAATGACAATAACAACAACCTCCCAGAGTTCTTGTGGTATTAAACTAGATGAATGACAAGGTCTGACAAAATATTTGTGACATAGAGCTCAGTTAACACTGGTCCCTTTTCCTTGCCTTCTCTCTGCCTATTTTATTGACAAATTTCAGCTCTTAAACCAATCAAGCAACTTGTCCCAGGTTCCAGAGATAGTTGAAAGCAGAGCAAAACCTAGAAGCTTTCAAGTGTCTCTCTTCCAAGTATTGTTTTCATTATAAAGTTTTAAAAACAGCAGAAGGAAACAACCACAACAGTAACTGATTGAGAGGGGTAAATAAATTGGTATAAAGTTTTCCAGTTCCAGTCTCCTGCCTGAAGGCCTACAATGCTTGCTGCCTTGAATCAAGTTTATGACTGCCTTAATGCATTCCTACTCCCACTGCATTATATAGTCTTACTTTTTTGATTTTGCAATTTCTTTCACACACACTCTGAATTCTGCCTTCAAATCCTTGCTCGTAAGACTTTGTCATTCATGTTTTTTCTTCTTATTCAATGGATTCCTTCTACTTTACTGTTTTATTTTATCAGAATGTGACTCATCTTTTAAAAGTCAGGTGAAAATCTATCACTTCACTAAATAGTTCTTGATTATTTTGATGCCTTATTAATCTTGGTGGTATAATAAAAAGAACACTAATCTGGAAATTCATTTGTTTATTTATTTTAATCCAGGCATTCACAAGTTTTCTCCCTTGGAATGTGAGAGGGAGAGAGGAGAAAAACATTATAACTCAATGCATCACAAAGCTGTTTTGAGTTCTTCTCAAATAAACATCAAAGAAAACGATTTGAAGAACACCAACTAAGTCATTAAGATTGTCCAGCTTATTACAAGTAAGGGAAACAAAACATCACAAATCATATTCCATTTAGAAGTATATCTTATTGTATTTTTATGTGTGAAATGCAAAATAACAACCACGAAATATAGCACTTACATGATCCAACACTAGTAAGAGCCCAACTTATGTGAATTTTTAAGCTATTTTTGGAAAAATAATTATTTCTCCTTTAATTACTCAGTTGATTATGTCAGTTCTACAGCCTGTTTAACTAGCGTAGACTCCGTTTCAAAATTTTAATTCAGAGGCTGTCACTCATTTCCTCAATGACCTTGGGCAAGTCACTTAATTTCTCCACATCTCAATTTCTTTGTCTGTAAAATTGGGATAATAATCTCGACCTCGCAGAGAGGTTGCATGAATTAACTGATTAATGATTATAAAGCAATTTGAAAATACAGAACACTATATAAATGCTAAGTATTGTTATTAAGCAAATCAATTCAGAAAATCAAGATAATGACATTTCTTTTCAATCTATTTCTTAAAGTGCTTAACCCCTTTGCATCTAAATGCTATATTTTAAAAAAGCAGTTTAAATATTTATAACTTTAAGTTTTCTGGTTTAACCAGTCTCTACTACATGCTAGAAAGAGGGGAACGAAAAAGAAAAGAAAAACTCAGCTGGGAACTTGAACTTCTCACTCTCTTTGACTTTTAGGTTATATCCAGTTTAATTTTGAAAGAGGTCTGTCACTTTATTTTCCTTATTTTTGCCTTCCTATCTGTTTATCTGCCTATCCACCTATCTGCCCATGTCTGTCATCTAGCTACTAGTATTCTAGAATTTCACAGCTGAAGAAAACTTTAATGGCCATAGACATGAACTCTCTTGTTTCACAGATGTGGAAAGAATGGTCCGAGAGCTACACAGCAATTTGTTCTGGTTTACAAAGGTAAACTGTATAGAGATGCTCTCTATTCTCAGTTCTTGACTGCCCATCCTTTATCGAGATACAGAGCAGATAATGAAAGATTAAGGGAGAAAAAAGTCTTGCCATCAAGGGCCTTACTTGGAGATGCTTACAATATTGATATTAGCTTGACACATTATGATTGATTAATGTGAATTTTAAAACTGTATGAAATAATCAAATCAGTTTGTAGCGTCTGGCATACATGATCTCAGAAGTGGAAAACCATGAGGATTGACTTATGTGAAAGTGCCAACTTTCATCATTACCTTTCTGTCACATTATTTTGCCACTTCTTAAAGTACTGGTGAAGGCAAGAGTTTGGTTTCAGATTATATACATGTAAACACACACATATACACACATGCATGTGCATGTGCATGTGTGTGTGTGTGAGAGAGAGGGGCTACTGATCTGCCATTAGAATACTTCAGTTCTATGCCTAAAATACTCTGTTGTGTCTACCTACTAGCTATGTACTCTTAGCCAGCCATTTTCTCTCAGTGGGGCCAAGTTTCTGAGTTTATTAAGTAAAGGGTCTAGATAGAAACCTTCTAAAGTCTCCCATTACTAAAGTTCTTAATGCTGCCATGCCTGAAACTAGAGTTGGGAATTCCTCGGGTTGATGCTTAGATTCTGAATGGGTCATAGACAATAATTCTAACTGTAAAATCAGTCACATTTTAAATCAAATGCTCATTTGAGGGTTCCTATCTTCAAAAAATACATTTGCAGAATATTAATGCTGAAGGGAATATTACAGATGATTTAATGTGATTCCCTCACTTTATCGTGAGAAAACTGAAGTCCTGAAATGTCATTTGTCCAAGGTCACAGAGCCAGTCAGTGAGAAAGTCAAGTCTAAAATCAGATGAATGTACTTTCTCCTGAATTATTAACTAAAATGACATTGGGGTGAATTATACATTTCCTTTGAGATTAGGACATTAGTAAATGAAAGGAATAGTCAAACTGTTAACCATTGCTTCTGCTGTTGTCCTCTTATCACACTTCACATGAGTTTCTTGGGAAGATATGTTGTTGTTGATGTTGCTAGGTGCTGTGAAGTTGGTTCCAACTCATGGGGACCCTGTGAATAACAGAATGAGACACTGACCAGTCTTGTGCTGTGTCCATAATTTTTTTTATGTTTAAACTAATTGTTGAGGCCACTATGTCAATCCATCTTGTTAAGGTTCTTCCTCTTTTTTGCTGACCCTGCACTCTGTCAAGCATGATGTCTTTCTCCAGGGACTGATCCCCGCCAACAATCCGTCCAAGGTATGTAAGACAGCTTTGCCATCTTTTCTTGTACTTCTTCCAGAACAGACCTGTGTGTTCTTTGGGTGGTCAATGGTAGAGTCAACATTCTTCTCTAACACTACAAGTCAGAGCCATCAGTTCTTCTTCTGCCTTGTTTGTTCTTTGTCTAGCTTTCACACTCATTTGATGTAATTGAAAATACCATGGCTTGGGTCAGGTTCACTTTAGACTTCAAGGTGTCATCTTTTCAAAACTTTAAAGAGATCCTCTAATTGCAGCAGATTTTCCCAACCTGATAAGTCTTTTCATTTCTTGACTGCTGCTCGCATGTGTGATGACTGTGGACCCAAGTAAAATGAAATTTTTGACAACCTTAATCCTCTCTCCATTATGATGATGTTGCTTACTGGTCCAGGTATAAGGATTTTAGTTTTCTTGATGTTGAGGTGCAATTCATACTGAAGGCTGTGGTCCTTGATCTTCATCAGTAAGTGTTTCAAATTTTCTTCACTTCCAGCAAGTAAGGTGGTGCCGTCTGCATAACACAGGACTTAATGAGTCATCCTCCAATCTTGATGCCCAGTTCTTCTTTGTATAATCTATCTTCTTGGATTGTTTGATTGACATACAGATTGAAAAACTATGGTGAAGTGATACAACAATGACTGTAACCATACAGTGTCCCCTTGCTCTGTTCTCAAGTAGGCCTCCTGATCCATATACAGATTCCTTAAGATCACTATTAGGGGTTCTGGAATTTCTTTTAAAATAGCAAGATTTCAAATGACATGGTATAAACATATTCCACGCTTTGGTTTGATGTCTTTGATGATAGTATTCCATAATTTTGGGAGGATATGTTGAAAGAAAACTGACACTTCCTTTGAATATTTGTCTTGAGTGGGAGAGATTTCACAGCCTTACCTCGCTCAGTCTGGGTTTTCACAGAAACCTCACAGATATGGACATGTTTAGGAAGGAGGAGAGTGCCATTCTCAAGTTAATGGCCAGCTGAAGTAAGTATTACTGATTTAATATCCTTTATGGAGCAGTTTAGAGAACATCTTGCCATCAGAGAAAGTCCTAAGATTGGTACTTGAAGGCTTCTGATGCAGTCTTTACCACAACTGAGCAGATTCGTGAATGTCTAAGGACTCGCACAATCCAGCATGCGAAGTCTCAGGCCCACTGCCCTAAAACACAGAGGAAGAAACCTTAGTCAGAACCCCATCTTCACAAAAGCTGGTGAGCAAGACTGCGGGAGAGTCATGTGGGTCTAAATTTATGGATCTCTGTTGGTACCAGGTGACATTTATAGGCTTTGCTGGATATAATGTTTGGTGCTCAAGCGTGGAGCTTGTCAGCCTGGTCGATAACACAGCTTCATAGCAAGATTATAAAAAATAACAAGCTACCACAAAAGGTGGGTTATTGAGAACCTTGTATTTATTTTCCAAAAATTATACCAGGTAGAGCAGCTATCTGACCATCAGTTCCTCAGCTCAGAACCCTGGAGCTTGGAAAGTTATTTCCTACATCCCTGAGCTCTTACTTCAGGTGGGTCTCCCCACTTGCAGTCCTCATTTGGACCTCTCACAGAAACTTCACCCTCAAAACATGCAAGTCTTGTCATCTTTTCTTTCAGGCTGCTCTTTGTTGTACTCAATTAATTAATTAATTAGGCATTTTTACCCTCATATGACAGCCCGTGTATTCTGATTTCTAGATTCTAAGGAAATACTTTGCCATTTTCCATATATTTTGATGCATGAAATTTTCTTATCAGATCTTCATTGCTCTTAAACACTTCTGGAGAGGTAGCAAGTGAAATTATCTACCATCATAATGATAGAATTTGTTTAAAATATATTCTAGATACATACATATATTTTTTTAATTATAGTGCCAAAGTGGCAATAGTAGAAAGACAACACCCTTCAGTGAGAGAGAGAGAGCGAGTGTGTGTGCATGTGTGTGTGTTTTCTTTGGGAGATGGTGAGATATCCAAAGAAGACCCTGACAGTGAAATTTGTTTCCAACTTCTCTCCCTCAGATAGCCTGTTCCTCCACATTTAAAGCCACCCTCTTAGAAACTGGTGATTCAGAACTTGGCTGCTAATCAACAAAGTCAGCAGTTCAAATCAACCAGCTGCTTCTTGAAAACCCTACTGGGCTGTTCAACTCCATCCTGGATAGTTTTGTAAGTCAGAATCTACAGAAGGGCAACATGTTAGTTTTTTTTTGTTTTATTTTCCTTTATTATTATTTTTAATGTGGATAGTGTCTGTCATTGCCAATTTTCAAAAGTGCTCTAGATAATTCTATTGTGAACTCTTCAGATGTTCAAAACTTCCTCCTGCCTTTATGCTTAACAAGTTTTTTATGCATGATGTGAGAAGGTTTCTTCTGAAAGTAGTTGCTTTCTCAACATGGCTAGTTGGGCAGTTAATCTTCACTGCTTGAAGCTCCTCAAACATCTGTAGTTTATATGTGATTAAATGTGAAAGCTTTCTACAGCGTCTGGACACCTCTGTCTGAGAGAATGAATTGAAGTCATGGGTGTCCATGTCTGCAGTTTTCCTCTGCATATTAACACTAGAAAGCAGTAAGAGTCACTGGTCCACAGTCATTTGGGGAACACCACCTCCATGAGAATCTGATGGGGGCTGTGGTGGTTCTTTCCCACTCTCTGACATTCACATCGACATATACCTTTCAATGAACTCAAGGTTTCTCTAATATTCATCTTTCAACCCCTACAGGATTAAGAACTTTGTGTTCAGAATATCTAAAATGATTCTTTTCATTAAGGGTAATGTTTCTAATTCTTCAAGTCTTATATAATAGCAATTATGAACACAGGCTTTAAATTTGAATATAGTTTTAAATTCTAGTATCTGTTAGTCATCAGTGGCATGGCATTGGACAATTTGTAAAACTCTACCCTGGTCCCTAGGGTCGCCATGAGCCGGATCCGACTCGGCGGCACTTGGCTTGGATTTGTTAATATTGCTTTGCTTACATCGTAATGAAAGGGAGAAATACCTATCTGTGAAAGTTTTAGTGAGGTTTATTATGAAATAATGTGTACATTTTTTAACACAGCCCTGGGCGCATGCAAACATTTAGTAAATATAAGCTAGACAAGTTTCAGATAGTTAAAACTTTGAAAAAGTGCAGAATGGCTAGCTATATTGGAGGAAATTAAGACTTCTCTCACATATTTGTCTGTTGGCAACTATGCAAATGGCATATAAATATCATGGAGCTGATCTGAAGAGAGCCAAGCCAAGCAAAGTGACATCAAGTCTGAAGAGATAAATATGTAAAAGTTAGAGTAAACTAAACAACAAGAAGCAGTTGATCAAAATATCAGTAAAAGTCTGAAAAAGGTTGTTGAAGACCAAGAACTAAAGGTGGGATTCTGATACGGTGACCTATCTTGTTTTCTCTTTTCTGCTCCTGTTTGTCTGACCATGATCTAGACTCAGTCCCAAATAAGGCTGTCCATGTAGTATTTTTCTTGAGATGAATATCCACAGCTGGCTTCTGGGCTGAGCATGCAGCAAATGATAAAACTCCACTTTCTCTGCCTGCAGGACAGTGGTGGTGCAGCAGTAGATTTCCTGCCTTCCATGTGGGAGACCAGAGTTCAATTTCAAGCCAATATTCCTTAAGTGCAGCCAGCACCCATCTGTCAGTGGAAGCTTGCATGTTGCTATGGTGTTGGACAGGTTTTAGCAGGACTTTTAAACTAGTAAAGATGAGCAAGAGAAGTCTGAATATTTGATTTATATATATGTATATATATATACATCTCCAAGGAAAACCCTTATGTACACTGATAGTCTGATATCCTTGTGGACGGGGGCACTGTGAGTCAGGAGGTAGAAACACTGACCCTGCTGGCATTAGCACAGGGAAGACCAGAAGGCCTGGGTTTAGGGACCTGGAATTTTAAGGACCATTTAAGCTTGCTTTCTGATTCAGGACTGACCTTGACAGGTGAGAAGAGGAAAGACTCTTACCAGAACAGTGCCCTGCTAATAGAAGAGAGTAACTCAAGGCAGTTTAAGCACCAGAAGAGAAGTACAGATCCTGGGTGCAGGCATATTCACAGTGGGAGGCACACAACAGCTTGTATTTGACACCTAGACCCTGTTTTAGATAGACGAGTCATAACATTGGCTCTATTGTGGAACACACATAACTCTAAGCTTGGTTTTGGCAGGCAAATGAGAGTGAAAAAAAGGCATCTACCCTTTCCTTTTGAAATGTAAATACCTTACTGCTGGGCAGAAATTTACATTAGGTTTTCAGATTTATAAGGATATATATATGTGTATATATGTACATACATATATTACTCATCAGAAAATAATATATAAATATGCATATTGATTTCTGAATGACAATTTTAAGCCCTCTACTCAAATTGTCTCTCATTTTTTGAAATATATCTTGTTTCCAGTACTGTGTAATATATCCTGAGATTGTAATGTAGTACGGTTTTTATTTCTAAAATTCCTGCATAATTAATTTGAATGTGTCTTTCAGAGCTGACTGTCTGCAGGCTGTCACAAGGAAGTTAGTGAGCAAGGCTGAGCAGTTGCTTTGCAACTGAATCACAGCTGCAAACTGATGGCAGGAAAAGGCACTGTGGGGAAACGTGGTAGAAGGTTTTGGGTACCAGGATGCTGGACCAGGTGTCCAGGTTTGATGGAGACACTTGCTCAGTAAGTACCACTTGACCTCATTTTGGGCTTCATTCAGTCCGTCTTATTCAGTCACTTTAATAAAACTGCACAACCAAGTAAGGTTATAGGTGACATCCAGGCAGTGCTTCTCTATTGAGAATTCAGCAGCAAATAAAAGAAATAAATCCTTTTGTATGGATTGTTCAATACATTTTTAAGGAACTAATTTATAGTCTGTTAAATTTTCATTCTAATTGAATTAATTCATTCAATTCTTTACCTTCTATTATTCACCCAGCACCATGGATCCAAGGCTACAAAATTGAAGGATACGTGTTTTCTTTTGTCTGTCTGTATTTTTCTTACAGCTACTTAGGTATCAAGAAGCAATCACCTGGCATTTAATATGAAAGATAACATATATATATATACATATTCATCATCATTATCCAATTAGAACATCAATAATTCTCTGAACAAGCGGTGAGCCCAAATTAAATCAAAAGGCAATCACAAGAGAAGAAGTGTGGGAGCTATAGATCACTGCGCAGAGAGGTCAGTGAGCTCTGAAAGCTTGGATGAGTTGTCCTCCCTGAAAAGCCCACATAGGTCCCTCCTGACCCTTACTTGTCTCAGAAGCATCAGAAACCTGAAGAAGTTCACGCTCTTGTAACAGACAGGTATCAGCTGAGAGCTCAGCTAAAAACCAGTCACGACTTTAAAGGACCTGAAAGGCCACGTGACTCTAAAAAGCTTCCTGCCGTCGGCAGATGAAGCTGGGAAACTCTCTGTCAGGCTCTGAGCCTTGCTAAGAGACAAATCTCCTTCTTAAACCGTTAAGTCCTCAGTAGAGACCCTGGAGAAGTGCTTGCAGGACAGTGGTTAAACACTCAGTTGGTAACTGAAAGGTTGAAGGTTTGAACCTACCAGCCACTCAGCCCAAGAAAGATGTAGCAGTCTACTTCTCTGAAGACCTGCGGGGCCATTCTACTCTGTCCTATTGGGTTTCTATGAGTCAGAATTGACTTGATGCCAAGGAACGCTAGAAACCTGCCAGGCCAAGCCAAGTGCCGTCGAGTCAGATCCCACTCGCTAAACAAGACTTCAAATCAGTCTTTGTCCATCCTTGTTTCAAGTGTCTAACTGAATGCATTAATGAGCAAACCAAGAACGGCAGTATAAATAAAAGTGGAAAAGTTGCCTCTAGGTTTTCTAAATCATAGGGTATGAGAAATTAATTCAAATTCCTCCCAGTGCTGTGCATTTTTCCTTTTGGAGTTCCAAGGTCTAAACAACTGCATAAAACAAATCAAGGGAAAATAGGGCCCAGCTGCCTGTGGCCTTTGTTGATGAATAGAGCTCTAAGTCAGTCACTCAGCTGTTTTATTACTTGTCTTTAAGGCTGATGAGTCCCAAGCAGACCTGCATCACTGAATTCTCAATAAAGGGTTAGTGCTTGTCCTGCAGAATAATAAGAACTGCTAATGACACCAATTAAGAGCTGTAAATGTCATTTATACTTGTTTGTTATTTTTCAAATCAATAAGGCTGGAAAGACATAGCAGCCTGAGATAATTTAGATTGGAACAGTTTGTGGGGGACATTTTAATGGATATATTGCAATGGGGATTCTTGTTTTCCTTTTCGAGAAATTGTGTTCCTTGTTGGGTCAATTCTGATATTTATTTAATGTTGAATTTATGCTCCCAATAATTAAACATAGGCGAACATTTTAGGGTAATAAAAAGAGAGAAACATAGAGATACATTTCTTAATTATTTTCATTAAATTCCTTGTTTGAGAGTGCCCCATTTTATGCGAAAAGAGATCTTTTAACAGAGTCATAATAGTGCAGATGAGAACAGCAGGTTCTACTGCTATAGAAATTTCAGAGATGTGTGCTTTTACAAAGTTTTTACCCTGCCACACGTCGGTTTAGGCATGCATTCGGTGCTTTCATGAGACTATGCAATTTGTGCATAATGTTTGCATTTATTTCTTTTCCTGGCTGTGCAGCAGTTGAGACTCCAGAGATACCTGTTTATTTCCAAAAGAGGCACAGGAGTCTCATTTCTTACTGGACCCCGTTCTAGCAGGAGAAAAATCATTAAACACCTCACTGATGAGGCTGCAACTTGGGACAGACAGCCCCTTCACCATAAAACAATTGAGTTGTGTCAATGCCTTACAGATAACAGAACATCTCACCTAGGAGTTTGGGACTAGCCAACCAAATTAACATCTGGGTGTTTTTGTGAATGTACTCCTGAACTTTACTAATATAACTTAGAATTTTGGGAAGATTAAAAGATATGGTGTGTGGAGGTTCAAATCACTTCTCCTGGTTGTCTACCACGACACTCATTACCTCTCCGAGTGGATTTTCTGTTTCTTTTGAAAAGTCAGTTTTAAGTATAGTTCACCTTTTAAGACCTCATTTTTAGCTATTTTGAATTGAACATTAAAACCACAAAGCAATTTAAAAAATGCCTTAGAAATTCAATTTGGGAAATTATAGTTTAAATAGAAAATCAATGGTTATTTTGTGTAAATGTTTACCTGACAGTAAAAATAATTACTTAAAGCTTGCAATTTTAGACACTTAATTTATTGTGGCTACTTAACACTTATTATCCAATTTGATTATTTACATTGAGAATAAGTGCAGAAAGATGAGATTTTAAGTTAAAACAATGTTAAGAATTAAATTAACTACTTTCATTGTTTAAATCAAACATGCAATTATGCAGTAGGAAAAACTAAAGAATATGCCAAATACATAACCTTAAATTATTTGGTTGAGTTGCTTGTCCCCATATTGTTGATCTTTTCAGAGTTTCAACAGAGTAATGTTATGAATGAGATTTAAAAAATAAGTAAATAAAAATAATTAGATGCCTGTCTTGGTGTACAGTTGCCTGCATTGTTTACTACAGATTTAATATAAAACCTGGCCTTTCCAGTCTTCTTAAGCTACTCTTTGTCTTGAACTGTGCAGCTCTTCTAGTCACACACTGTCTTTGACTTACCTTCCCACTTGCCAGCCAAGTGCCATCGAGTCGAATCTGACTCATTACAATCCTATTATACTTTGTCAATTTTCTCTTTTAATCAAATTTGTGTACTCATTGCCCCCTCTAATTATTTATATTCTCTATGTAGAATGCTTTCTTGCTATATCTTGTCTATTGTTCCAGCAATCTGTGGACATGTTGTATTACAGCACACTGTGATAAGTTCCCTGAAAATGGAGATCTTCCTTCCATCCACTTTGAACTTGCTCTATTGCTTATCAAGGTACCTTTCACAGACTATATGCAAAAGCGTTGTACAATGTACATATGATTCCAAGACACCTAAGCTACTCAGTTTGAGGAAAACAATTAACCAAAACTGGTACCCCTGTGACAATTTGGTTAAAACACTAAGATGATTGGCCCAATTGCTTCTTTGCCACTGACTTCCGGATGTTGTACAAATTAAAATGGTGTGGATAACTTTCTCTGTCTCTCTTTCTCTGTCTCTCTCGCTCTCTCTCTCACACACACACACACACACACACACACACACACACACACACACACACACGTTCCCCATTTATCAACGTGGTTACTTTCCAAAGATCAAGCCATTATGCAAAAATGAAGGACTTTGTTGTTGGTTTGCTTATTTGTTTGTATTCAGACCAGCCACTTGTCTGAATTTTCTTAATTTAGGAACACAATCTAGAAATAATAACAGCTAAGATTTACTAATGTGCTCGTCAGAGTCATGAGTCCATTTATGAATTATTCCTCTGCTGAGAAGGAGGCTTAGAGGAGGCAAAGCCAGATAAAGCCAGTCTGTATCATTGGAGGGCCCAAAACTTAACCACTTTAACTTCCTCACATGCTCAGTTAGAGCTTCCCTTGTGGAGCTGCCTCCAGGCCTCCACCCCCACCCTTGCAAGCCCTGTGTTCACCATCCCGAGCCTTTTCTGCCTTCCTGGCTTAGCAAGTCACCAAGCTCAGTGCTTCCTGTGAAGGCACTGATAGCCTGGACATACTGCTGGTCCCATCTGGGCAGAGACTTGAGGCCTAGTTCAGCTCACTTTGGGATGTCATTGAACTTGCACACATTTCTTCCACACATCCTCTCCAATGCATCTTTCTTTCTTCCCTTTCCACTCCACAATAATTTTGAGCTGCAGGGCCTCAGGGTGCATGGGAGCTGGGAACCCAGAGCAGGCACCTGTCATCTTGTTGCTGCCTGGGTCTCTGCCTAGCAGCTATGGCCATGGAGGAGGATGGTCCTTCAGGGTAGTTGGAAAAAGCACCCCTCCTGGATGGAGAGAACAGCAGGCACACAACAACTCTGCCCAGCTTTCGGCAGTCTGCCTGGAGACAGTCTTTGAGAGGGGACACTCTGCACCCATTGCTGCCATGCCGACTACCTTGTTAATATGCAAAAGAGTACAATAACAGAATTTTATTATTGTTGTAAATGCAAGACATTAAATAATAAGACAGCTGGTTAGTGGAGAGTAGGTGTAAATGTATATAGTTACACATATGTATATGTATATAAAAAGAGAGAGATTTAATTCAATGTATTTATTTACTTGATTGCAGGGACTAGAAAGTCTACAATCTGTAGGTATGGTTAACTTAGTGAGAAAAAAAAGAAAAACAGTGAGCTTGTGTAGGGGCAGCGGGTTCTCAGTAAGTAATTGACGTTAACCAGTGGACAAAATTACAAGATTTTATTATTCCCACAGTAATAAGAACGGAGAGAAATAGGGAAAGTTTCCATTTCTGATTGGTCTTCCTTTGGCCCTTGTCTTAGTGTCAGAAGCCATATCTCCCCTACACACGGATTTCCTCCTGGTGCGTCATAGGTGAACGTGAAGGGACATGGGGCTTATATAACTTAGGCTAAAGTGATATATAGGTTGGAACACACAGGGAAAGAAGAAGACAACAAAATTTTGTGCACATTATCTCTCCAGCCTTGATGACATCACAGACATCACAGGAAGAATATTTTCTTCCCTTCTAGTATCTAAGATTAGGTATTACAATTGTATGATTATATAGTTAATCATATATCTTAACTCTAAGGATTAGAACAGAACATGTACTTCCCTTAGGCTACATGGTTTAAGCACAGTTTTAGTGGAAAGTCATGCAGGAAGTAGGACTGAATACTGTTTTCTCCTCTCTCTGCAGTAGGTCATTCGCCAGACTGCAGATTTCTTCAAGCCTGTGTCGTAAAATCTATAGGTCAGGCAATGGAAAAAGACAGAATGGAAAAAGAGAAAGTTAGTTCCACCAAAATGTCTATTTACAGTCTAAGGGAGACCACAAACTAAGGAAACTCCTCTTTCAACTGACTGATTGCATTACACTACATAATATAATGTCACTGAACTGGGTGTAAGAACACATAGTGTCTCTCCACTTCTTTTGATCTGTGAAGTAAAATAACTTTAAACGTTTTCCCAAGGCCCATTCATTCTATGTTAAGCTCTGCAACATCAAAAAACAATGACAGTACCTTGGAAATGTAACAGTTTCTGAAATTACATAAATGTTCAAGGCCTTGTAGAACTAGCTGGATAGCTTCGGTCAAGTTTGAGTCCCTGGGTCCTTGGCACCCCACGGTTTCCTTTATTACCTCCTTCTTTAACCCTACAGTGAAATTTAACCTACTGACTCCCATTTAACCAGCCCACAGAAAGTTCAGTGTAAGCGAGCAAATTGACTTCAATGGAAATGTGTTAGACAATCACAGTTACTCATTAGTTTTCAAAAGCTTAGATATTACCAAAGAAAAACAACAACAACAACAGCAAACCTTAATAAGGAATGCTACCCAGTATGGTGGAGTTAAGATCCACCGTAAATACGGATACATATATATGCATGCATGTGCATGTGTGTGTGCACGTATGTATATATATGTGTATATATGTGCAAGCATATATATGTAGCCAACCAAGTGCTGTCGAGTCAGATCCAACACATATACGTATATATATAGTTTTTTAAAAAAGCTTTCCAATTACTTCCCTAGATAAGAAGTCAAGGGGTCACTGGTAACAGCAGAACTGCCCCCTAGAGTTTCCATTGAGTGCCTGGTGGATTTGAACTGCTGGCCCTTTAGTTAGCAGCCATGGCTCTTAACCACTATGCAACCAAGGTTTCCATACATACATGTAATATATATTCTATACATATAGAATACATATAAAGTATACATGAAGTAACTGACAGTTCCTAAATATGTCTATACACACACACACACACACACACACACACACACACATATTCAGTTACTTCCTCATATAAGGAATCAAAGGGTCACTAGTAACAACATTCTTGGTACAGAGAGGATTGATATGAATGTTCGCTCTTAGCTATCATATGGGTCAAAGAGTCACATTTCCTGGAGGAAGGGTACAACATAAGGATGGCAAACCAGCAGGTCTCCAAAGCTGGGCGGCTAAGGAAACTGTGTATCAGGGAGATTAAAAGTGACTTGAGGGGGTCATGCGGAGGCTGGCTGTAGAATACAGGCTCCATCTCTAGGAGGCAGCTGCTGCTCATTGACATACTGGAAGCTAGAAACAGTGTTTACCAGATTTTCATAAAAAGCAGGAAAGCTGAATTCGATGTAAAATCTCCAATTTTCAAATGTTGGCTTAAAATGTCAACACAATTTTAAAGATAAACAAAATTTACCTTTATTTATGGCCATATTCAAGTCATAGACCACCAGTTTGCCATCAGTGGAGTGACAACAATTTTGCAGCATGATAAGGGCTGTCAGGAAAGCCTGGACCCTGAATCCCTCACTGTATTTCTTGCAACCGGGACAATGAGCCCTTGGCTGATTTGGCCCCAACATAGCCCCAACAGTCTACCAATGAAGGTAAACTGGTAATATTTCTCTAATAGGTTATTTTTAAATGGTACATGGGAAAATTTGCAATAAATGTCTCTGACATTTTTCCTGAATAAAATTAATCAGCTGTAGTAACAGAAGAGTTTTAGCTGATTCTGGTGCTTATACATGTTTGTTTGTAAACACTGCCTGTGTCAATTCTGCACTTAAATGTTCAGAATTACTGAAAGTTTCTCAATTGCCATGTATGAATTCAACTGCAGGTTTGTATTGTTGTTACATGCAGTGGACTTGCTTCTGACTCGTAATGACTCCATGTATAACAAAACGAAATCCTGCCAGCCCTGTGCCATCCTGAAAATCAATCATCTCTATGCTCGAGCTCGTTGTTGCAGCCACTATGTCAATTCTTCTTGCTAAGGATCTTCCTCTTTTTTACCGACTCTCTACTTTACCAGGCATGATGCCCTTCTCCAGGGACTGGTTTCTTCTGATACCAAGAATAAAACAAAACCCACTGCCAAAGCAGAACTTCCCCGTCAGGTTTACAAGGAGTGCCTGGAGTGTTTGAATTGCTGACCTTTAGGTTAGCAGCTACAGTGCTTAACCAATATGTCACCAAGGATTCCTCCTTTCTACTGATATTTCCAGGATACATAAGATGAAGACTCTCCGTCTTTGCTTCTAAGGAAAAATTTGACTGTACTTCTCCCCAGACAGAGTTTTTCCTTCATCTAGCAGTCCATGGTATATTCAGTATTCTTCACCAACAAATTCAAAGGCATGAATTTTTCTTGGGTCTTCCTTATTCATTGTCCACCTTCCGTGTGTACATGAGGCGACTGAAGATTCTGCACAAGGTTTGCCTATCCTAGCTAAATACTTGTGAACTTTTTTCTTCTTCTAATGCCCTTAATTAGATTTATAGACTCTTTACAGTGTTTTATGGTGATGAGGGACTTCGAGTACAGTGCACACTAATAAAATATCCCCACTACCCAACTTGTGCTTTTGCATGTTTTATTTCAGTGAATAATGAGTGTTAAATAATGTTCTGAATATGTTGTCGAGGATGCTCTAAAGAAATATGAACTGATGATCCATCAGGAAACATTAATAAACATACAACCATATGAAATTGGTGACAGAGATAAAGTGATTCATTGGGTTGTAAAGCAGTAAAGGATTTGGGTTATGAATGTCTAATATGAGTAAAAATGTATTCAGAAAACAACGGTTATACATTCTAATTTTTTAAAAAAATTTCCTTTCTGTGAGTTTCAGCTTGCCTAAATGTTTTGAAATCGGAGGTAATCATTGTATAACATTCTCAATCCTTGGGTAGGGAAATTTACTCTACTGCACATAGTTTCCTTTTCACATGACACAGCCATTTTCATGGTTATAGCTAATTAGCTTCCTTTCCACATTAGATACTGAGGATGTTTAAGCAACGTAAACTAGCTGTCATCCAGCAGCATCATAATCAAAATGGCATAAAATTTGCCATAAAACCTGCAGCTAATAACATTTATAAGGCACCTTATTACATAAGGATATTGGCAAAGCTCAGACACTGTACATCACAATGTTTCCCCGGGGACCTGGTTCATTTTCCTAATGACTGTGTATGGGTTTACTTTAGTAGCTTTTATGCACACACCTGAGCACAGGGCTTACCCAGTCAGACTGGTAAGAACTAAGGAGGAGTCTTGTGCAAATCCAGCCACGAAGTCTGAAAATCAGTGATCTTGTCTTTCACTGCCTAAGCGTTTTCACATTTTATGGATGTGCCAGTTTTAATGATCTTCCAGTATTTTATTTAAAGATGTTTACATCCTCCTCTCCACTTGATTGAGAGACTTTAATCTTTTCTTCTCCATGACCTATTTCTGTAGACTTTACCCTTCCCTTATGCTTCATGGCAAAACACAAGGCATGTTTCTTCCATGGCTTTCCCTGATGACGCCAGCACGCATTGATCTTTTCCTTGGTGCTTTCATTGCTTTGGTTATGTGTCCTGCACAATCAGTGACCACCTCTGCCTACCTTTTTGTTTGTTAAGGAACTGATGATAATCAAAAACTCAGCTTCAGTTTATCTCCGAATCATAAATAGACAACTCTAGAAGCACGTTGGACACTCATGTTCCATCATTAAGTCATATTTCCCAAGTCCTATTTCCTTCTCACAGTCTATGGAATGATAGGCTGCAGTGTGGAAGTCTCACTGGCCTGCTGCCCAGGGCCCTGTTCATTGAACTCGTTCCTAATTTTTTCTTTTGTTTTACATTGCCTTGTATAGACTTTTCCTGAGCCATTCATTGGTGACCAAGAAAAACTACCACTTAAAATTCACATGGTTATCTACACCACCCAGTTATTTCCCATGCAGTTCTTTGAACATTAAATATCATCTGCATGGTCAAGATGTTTCTATTTCTCTTGGCTTGATAATGACTCTCTGGGGTGAAAAGCCAACTATATATGACTAATCTCCCCTAGCTCTATACAGGAGTGCTCCTGAATGTCCTACAACTAGAATGCTGTCAAATATGATAATCACTTTAACTTTTTGATCATGCAACTCAAATGTTATATTATATCCTAGCCAATTTGCTGATTATGCCATGTGTAAAGCTTGCCTTACTTTCTAACTAGATTATAAGCTTCTTATGAAGAAAGGCCCTGTCATTACACTACTTTATCAAAGCTTTAATGCCTTTCGTACTCCTAGGCATGTGGTAGTTCTCATGCATTCATTAATGATTATCTTCCCCAAACGACTTGTACTCAGCGTGACTGTAAGACAATAAAGACATCATTCTATCACCTAATAGGATCTGGCTACCCACCAATGAGAAGAGCACCAAAGTCACTGTTTGCGGGATATGTTCTGAATCCATCATAAACCTCTTTTTACTTTCCGTGATTTCTATCTTTTTTTGTAAATTTGACTCCTCCACATCATTCAGTTCTTAGTTGACAACTTCAGGCTTCATTTCCAGCCTTCTAGTTTTTCACTACTTCTTGACCCCTGACTTACAGTGCTTTTCTAGTGGCAAATTTTTTCACGGACAATTTAGAAGTAACTGTCTATTAACTTACCAGTACACAAACTACTCAGGTGTAGCCTTCCATCCTGAAGTCTTTCCCCCGCCTTAGTCTTCAGCTCTGGAGGACTACCTTTCAGGTAATGGACCCTTTTCCATCACTCTCCTACTACCTACATTACTATCCCCAGAGAGCAATTTATGCTCACTCAGCTTCCTAATTTTCCTCCAACTGATATTCAGTATTAATATATATACATACTGAAACTGATACTGTATATATACATACACTTATACACACACACACACACCAAAGCACACATACAAGTCCATTGCCATCAAGTTGGTTCCAACTCATAGCTACCCATAGATTAGAGTATAACTGCCCCATAGGGTTTCCAAGGCATCGCTGGTGGATTTGAATGGTGAAACTTTTGGTTAGCAGCTGAACTCTTAAGGGCCCATAGATACAAATACACACACATATACATATTTATAAATATACATGTATACATATATATATATGAAATATTGAATGACTTAGGATCTTAACCTCAAATAGTAGCTGCAAAAGATTTTGGTGGAAAATCTGGAAAGACTGTAAAAAATGTTATCCATGCAAAGTAATAGGTGATGATATAGGTCATCAGGCAGGCGACATCAGGTTACCTCCCTTACTTGTTAATGGAGTCTTTTTGGAAGTTATCAGTTAGAGATCATTATGGTGACAGGGACAGGCAGATTAGAGAGGGGGCTGAAGGCAATATTAGGGTATGCATGAAGGTTTCTCTAACATTTTTATTAAAGAGTTGAGGTTTCTCGTGGTGTTCTGGGGCATTAATTGTTTTGTGAAATTGTCTGAGAGTAACGGAACCAAAGAACAGCTGAGATGACTTTAAAAGAACTAATTTCTTCATCTTAGATAGCTAGCTTAGTTTTCCTATCTGGTAGTCATACAAATACATGCGTAGGTGCTCTGTAGTAATCTGTGGGAAATTGTTGCCCTCATTGAACTTAATTTTTAATATGATTGTAGGAGACAGAATGTATGAGTAATTAGAAGACACAGTATATATAAATGTGATACAGTTAAGAGAAAGGTGAAACAGGGCAGGGGCTTAAGAAATGCCTAAATACAGTGAGGTGCACTAATTTAAATAAAGGATCAAGACAAGTTTCACTGATTATGTGACATTAAGGAAAGACTTGAAAGAGGTGAAGGAGTGATGCATATGGGTATCTGGAAGAATGATGTTCCATATATAGGGAACAGTCAATGACAGGGACATATTTTTAGCTTTGCCAAGTAATACTAACGATCCCTCTATTGCTGGTGGTCATGAACTTAAATGATATCAATCAGCATGTTTATGTGTTATTTTGTTTTGTTTCTGTCTCTATGAATCAAGATTGGCGAACTTAACTAAATTTGGGGCTTGCCAAGAAAGCATTAAAACAGAAGGGGGAGCAAAGGAATTCAGAGTATGTTCGGGGAAGTGATAATAAAGTAGAAATCTCAACTAAGAAGGGAAATTAGGACATGAGCAAGGAGTAATGTATGCTGAAAACGTGGTAGCTTCAACAGACTGTAGGGTCTTGTAAGATCCGAGACGTAATAGAGCCGATAGAGTGTAAGATGGAAAGATAGACGACAGCCATCAGAGTGTGAAATGTTCAAAAGGTAGGCTATAGAAAACAAGCAAACAACATGAAAAACACTGTCGTTGAGTCAGCTCCCACTCACAGCAACCCTACAGGACAGAGAGAACTGCTCTAGATAACGTCCAAAGAACACCTGGCAGATTTGAACTGCTGACGTTTTAGTCACCAAGAGTATAGAGGGAGCAGGTCTATTATGATGATAAATTTCAAGATCTAACTGTGCCCGCTAATAGTCAAAAACCAGAACCAAGCCAAACTCACTGCCACTGAGTCGATTCCAACTCATAACACCACTATAGCACAGAGTACAACTTTCCCAGGTTTCCAAGAAGCACCTAGTTGACTTGAACTGCTGACCTTTAGGCTAGTAGCCATAGCTTTTAAACATTAAGGTGAAGTTCCAGATCCTTGCAAAAGAGGACAAACCCAGAGGACAGAATACAAGTGTGATACAACAAAATTGCTTAACACAATATTGTCTCTTGATAGCACACATGGATTGCACGTGACTACTAACCTAAAGGTTGACTATTCAAACCCAGCCAACAGCAGCTCACAATAAAGGCCTGGTGAACTGCTTGCATGAAAATCACAGCCAAAAATAAAAATAATAAAATAAAACAAACAAAAAACTTTATGGAGTAGTATTACTCTGTATGCTATATGAGGTTGTCTTAAGTCATAATTAACTCAATGGCACTGGGTTTGCTTTTCAATTTTGGTGGAACAGAATCAGAATTAATCAGGAACCAAAATATTCCAGGAATGAGGAATGAGGTGATCCCTACTGTTTATAGATGAAGAAGAGGAACAGAACATTTAATCTGACGACAAATTTCAAAAAACAACCAAGCAGATCCATTGATGTGGAGTTAATTCCAATTCACAGCGACCCTATAGGGCAGATTAGAACTACTTCATAGGGTTTCCAAGGAGCTCCTTGTACCTTTGAACTGCTGGCATTTTGGTTAGCAGTCACAGCTCTTAACCACTCCATCACCAGGGTTTCTACCACAATGAAATTAGGAAGGAGAAAAAGTGAATGAAAGAGGAAAAAAAAGAAAGCATCCACCCTGCCATCAGATCTAAAAATAAATGAAGTGGGAGAGAGAAATGAATGATCCTTTGACAGGACATTTGGAGAATCAGCATACTTGGGCCAGGCTAGGTTTCATTTTGAGCAGTTAGGCTCCTGCTTAGCAAATGATACATTTTTATAAATAAATATTTTTATTGTCCCTTAAATCAAAGTCATAAATGATTTAACTTACATAAGTCATAATACTGAAAAAAATTAATCATAGTGTAAAATGTAAGTAAAGTTATCTTAAAAAGGAAATGTTATTATGCATTGAGTTAATCATTTCAATGCATGAGTGTTGAGGCACATGGATCCTAGACATCACAGTGCAGAGGCCAAGTGTACTGTGCTGGTAACAGCTGTAAATGAAGACAGATAAGGATATGTTTTCTGGGTAGCTCACCCAAGAAATGAAGGGAATGTGGACATCTGTTGCCATCAGTGAACGACTTCCTGAACTTTTGGCAAAGGTCTGAATAAGACAGTGGAACAAATTTCTTTGATTTTCACAATAGTTTCACTTCTGGACATTTTCCTATATATTATCACTGGGTGAAAAAAAAAAGTCTTTATAATCTAAAACTGAGTTGTATTCTAGCATTAGACAATAATTAATTGCTCTTTTACCCTTGAGAATGTCCAGCAAAGCATCTGAAAACTATAGGGAAGGAAAGCTGAAGACAACCATCTTGTAAAATCTTACCCTGTCACTTTAGGACCCTTGTCCTAAAGCCATGCCCAACACCAGTAATTATGAAGACTGAGAAAACTCACGAATATTTTCAAATACATCCACATTTCCCCTAATGAGTATTCATTTTGGCTTAGAAAGAGAGAAAAAAAAAGAGAGAAATTTAAAGAAAAGCCAGACACACAAATAAAACTTTAAATCTGTGATCAAGACAATTCTCAAAGTGATGAAAAAACGAAATGGTTTTCACAAAAGCAAAACATGAGTATACATACATATCTTGATGAGTTAAAATTCCCACAATTTGTCATGATTCAAAAATTAGATCCTTCCATTCTGCACTACCAGCCTTGAGACATGAAAATGTATTGGAAAGTCAAATAAGCTCATAGGATACAGCATATTCCTAGTATTCTCTCCTGTTTAAAAAAAAAAAAACAACAAAAATTCTAACAGTTCAGAAATTCTTTTGAGAATTCGATTATCCTGAACTTCAGTTGGGTTTATCATTTCACGATTATGCCTTCTGTATGGTACCATAACGTGTATAAGCCCATGAGAGAATGCACATTCGCACACCTGCATGTCTACATCAGAGCCCTGGTGGTACAGTGATTAAGTGCTTGGCTGCTAAACAAAAGGTTGGTGGTTTGAATCCACCAGCTGCTCCACGGGAAGAAGAGTTTGCTTCTGTAAAGATTACGGTCTTGGCAACCCTGTCAGGCAGTTCAACTCTGTCTTATCAAATCTCTATGAATCAGAATTGAGTTAATGACAAGAGGTTTATCTTGCTTACATTGTTCTTTATACAGAGAAAGCTCCTCACGTGTGCTAGGAAAGCTTGATGATTAAGTTTCTACATTTATGTATCCAACCTACTATTTAGTTGTAGCCTCCAGATGATCAAGAAGACAGCAAGCTGGCCAGGTGGACACAGAGTAACCGCAGCAGTGGTAAGGAAAATCAAATCAGAAAGGCTGACTTGTTGTAGTTGCAAATGGTATTTGCAAGAAAAAGAATTGAAATAAGATCTCATTATTCATAATTAAAGCACAGCAACAAATCACCCCCCATTCTATCAACGTTTATCATGAAATTTTTACCATCAAAGGCTTTTCTATCTGCAATATAAATACGAACTAGTTCTGTCTTTACACATCTATCTGCATGTGCTGATACATATGCACATGCATTTTGTGTGTATAGACAAACATAGTTGTGTTTTTAGTCATTAAATATTTTAGTATATGTTTCAGATATTTAGCTCTTCTCTTAGCTTTTTAAAGCAATTTAAGAGAAAGGAAAAAAATCATACGCACACACACACATTTCATGTTTTTTTTTTGTTGTTGTTGTTCATTTACACTTCAATCATCCATGTTGTTTAAAATGAGCTATTTGATATTCAAGAGCCCTTGGGCCTTTCAAACATGCTTTGGAAATCTTTTTTTTTTTTTTTTTTTCCTTAACTCCCTTAACATAGCGTTTTGCCAAAGGCAAGCCATCCTGAATGCCAAGGGAACTGGGTGTTGCTTCATTCTGGGCCTGTGAGTTTTGAGTATATGTCTAAACTGAGAGAAAAGAAAGGTCTTGGTAGCTTGTAGTGTGTGCTTACTTGAGGAGCTGTGTCTCATACAGTCAAATAACACTTTGTATTATTTATCTATACTATCTTGTAGAATGAGAACTTAAACTCATTCTAGGCAGACATCCTGGGCACATTTATTATTAGTCTATCTCTTCTCTGGTTTCTTGTCCTCCTCTTTTCTTTTTTTTCTTCTTCTAATTATGTCATGAGCTAAGCCACTGTTTCCAATTGATGTCATACCTTAGAATAATTTTCCTCCTGTAGAGAATGAGAAACAGAGCAGCTTAAGAGAAACATGAACCTTTGATCTCTCATTTGGTTTAAAAGTTCTTTTACTAAGTCCTATTCTAACAATGACACTCACCGTACAGAATGTCAGAGATGTGAGGCTTACTGACCTGAAAGGGAAACATCTGTCCTTAAACATTTTCTCAAGGGAAAGACCCAGGACTTTTGGAGTTGGATCCTAAGTGTTTCAGAGAAATATCTTTAAGGAAAATAATCAAAATTACAAATTAAAAAAAAAACAGATATAAAAATTACTATTGAAATGTGAAAAGAAACCACAACACATTGCTACTTGTTATTAGAAGCTATGGAGTTGGTTTTGACTAACAGCAACCCTGTGTGCAGCAGAAGGAAACACTGCTCCATCCTGCACCGTCTTCATTTGACTCCTGGTCCTTGTTTGTCTCTATGTGGCAGTTGTCTTGGGCCATCATTTTTTTTTTTATACAGTAACACTTTCTTCAGACTTTTCTTTAGCATGGTTGGCAGAAAAATGTTTTTAATCATTGATAGCTTAATATTTTTTTTTCATCTTAATTTATCTTTGGCAATATTAATTGTTAAGATTGCTGTCAATTTGGGGACATCTCCCAAATTCCTTTCAAACATAAGCTGCAAGATGTCAGAGCATTTCAAGTTTGAAGTGTGTACAGCCATAAATTTAAAATTATTTTTGAACTGATGGCACCCATTGACCAATTTGTGACACATGTCCTCTTGGTAGCGACCTTTTAGGAGTTTCATGTAATCCTCGTCAGTTTTCATACCATGTCAAATGAAGAAGTTAATAAGAACCTGTATAGGCACAAAGGAAAGAGTCATTTCAGATAGAAGTATAGGTAAAGGGGTGGCAAAGCAAAGATAAGAACTGTTTGAACAGAGTGAAACACCGAAAACCAGTGGGTGACTGGCCAGCAAACTTGTGTTGGAGCCAAGCAGGAAGAAGGGAGATAGTGCTGAAAGCTAGTGTTTCGTTGTTTTTCATTTATTTTGTTTTAATTTTCATTGATCAGTTGTTTTCTTTTTGGTAAAAATGCTGCCATTGCCAGTACTAAATGTAATATAAAGAACTTAAGAACCAATTGAAAGGTTAAAGTTCCATGGCTTTAAGTTGTTCCATTTTTCCATCTCTCAGTAAGGGAAATATTACCTCATGAGATAATATCAATTGAGTGTAAAGGCTGTGTTTATGTCATAATTAGAAGAGCACGCATATGTGCAACATGAGTTACGTAGGAGGATGTTTGCCACAACCTTGTTCGTAGCAGAGAAAGACTGTCAATCATCCAAAATTAATTCAGCAGGGAAATGATTTAAATGTGGTTTGTATTATGGCATACTATATAGAAAAGTAAATCTACTGATTAACCTAGAGAATTCATTGCCATCGAGTCAATTCCACCTAGCAGTGATGCTGTGGAGCAGAGTAGAACTGCCCCATAGAGTTTCGAAGGAGCATGTGGTGAATGTGAACTGATGAGTTTTTGGTTAGCACCAGGTTTTGGTTAGTAACCACTCTAACATCAGGATTTCCTCAATCATTATATAAACAAAAACAGAAACCAAAAAAAAAAAAAAGGTGTTGTTTAGTCAATTCTGACTCATAGTGACCCTATAGGACAGAGAAGAACTGCCCATGAGGTTTCTAAGGAGTGCCTGGTTGATTAAAAGTGCTGAACTTTTGGTTAGCAGCTGTAGCTCTTTACCATTAGGCAACCAGGGTTTCCAAATCTATATGTAGGTAGATAGACTGAATGACTTATTTATAGATATCTAAGACATCTTTCCGAGTGAAAACAATAATAATGACAATAATAAAAGCATCAGAATGTGAACATCTAAAACTGTTACTTTCATATCTTAAACCAAAAGCACGCCTCTAAAGCCTTTGTAAAACCAAATCATGGTTTAGCTTAACTATTAAAGAATGCCTCTCTTGGTCATTATGCTCTTTTAATGTCTATCTGTATGGGATCAAACTGACAATAGTATCTCAAAAGATTAGCTAAGAGAGGGGGCAGGGGTGTATGTTGATGAAGGAAAAACAACTCAGAAAAGATGAGAACACCTGCACCACTGGAGGAGTATAATCTATGTCACCGAAATGTACGTGTAGAAACTTCAATTGGTGAATGTTTTTCCTAAGTAGATTCTCAACAAATCAAGAATAATAAAATAAAGCCAATTATTTGTTTTAAAAATCAAAATAATGGACAAAGAATCATGTTTTATTGCAGAAAGTCATAGCAGCAAATGATAACTTCTGTGGACAATGAAAAGGATGGGAACTCAAAGTATTGATCAAATGAAACCTTTGTACTATGCATCTGGAAACCCTAGTAGATAGTGGTTAAGTACTACATCTGCCAACCAAAAGGCCAGCAGTTCTAATCCACCAGAAGCTCCTTGGAAACTCTGTGGAGCAGTTCTACTCTGTCCTATAGGATGGCTATGAGCTGGCATCAACTGAATGGCAGTGGGTTTTTGGTTTTAGTCATATATATGTATGTACACCTATACCTGGATCTATACACGCTTCTATAATTTTAAACAAGGTGAACATTTAACATATTACTTTAGTAATTAATAAATTATGAAACAAACTACTAGCACTATATCAGACAATGTTATATAACCATCTCCTTTCTTATTTACAGGTGCATGTGTGCACATACACAAGAGATTCTATGTCGTTGATTAAATGATACTGATTCAAAGTGTAGATTTACAGTACAAAACACACATAGTCTGTTTTTGAGTGACCTATCAGATATAATCAGTTGCCATGGGCATTATATAATCTCAGCAGAAATCACATTGAATTCCTTGATAAAGAATTAGAATTTAAGGAAAAGAACAGAGTCGCTTTGGTTCTCTGACCAAGAACAGGCTCTTAAATCAGTATTTACAAAACTGAGAGGGGACAGGTGGGCAGTGCATGCAACGGACAATAAGACGGAGCAGCCCTCCACCTACTCTATGCCTCACTGACATGGAAAAACAACAAAGAAAGCAGTTGCTGTCAATTGCAACCTATGGGACATCCACATATGGTAGACTATGACAGCAGAATTCTTCTCTACAGGTTCCCCGTCCCCCGCCCCCAGTGGCTGTAATCTGAAATAGATCAACACCACAGCACTTTTTGATAAGTTTGAATTGCCCACATTTTAGTTAGTAGTCAAGTGTGGTTTGTACCATTCAAGAACCTATCCTCATATATACCAGGGGCTAAAATCCATCATATCCACCTAACGTAAACATTGTGAGGCTCTCCTAGATTGCGTATATGAAGCTGTTTTGAAAGAACATACGATTGGACAGTTAAGTCCATAACCTTACTTGTTCTGAGTGCTACATGTCTCATTGCTGAATATCACTACAGTCACCTTCAAAGTACTCCCTTTGGGAAGCTACACTCCAACACTCGTCCTTAGTCCACCCTTCAAAGCAATTTTGGATCTTTCTGGAACGGCCATTGTGCACTGGCAAAGTGGCAAGTTCATTAACTTAATTATATAGTTGTCTGTGAGGGAATTTGTAGTCAGTAAACAAATAATTGTATTGGGACACTCTCCCTATTTACCTGATCTGGTCCCCAGTGACTTTTCTTTACCCAAATCTGAAGAAAATGTTGAAAGGAAGACATTTGCATGACATTCAGGACATCAAGGGTAATACGATGACAGCTACGATGGCCATTCCAGAAAAAGAGTTCCAAAATTGCTTTGAAGGGTGGACAAGACACTGGCATTGGTGCATAGCTTCCCAAGGGAAGTACTTTAAAGGTGACTAGTGATATTAAGCAATGAGGTCTGTAGCACTTTTTCTAGGAAGAATTTGCAAACTTAATTGACGGTACTCCTAAAAGCTTTGCAAATGCCAGCTTTCATTACATTTGATCTGGAGTTTAATCAATATGCGAGAGGTTGATAATTTTTTTGCTAACAGTGAAAAGTAAGGGGAGACCAGGAAAGACTGCAAGTCCACCTCTGTTCAGTGAGTCAGGGCTGTCTCCCTAGTGCCCAGTACTTGTGGCCAGACACAATTACACTAAGTCCATATGACACAAGTGAATCCCCAGAGAAATGGCATGACATCTGGCTTCTGTAAACAAGATCAGTGACATGGTCACAACCAGGTAATGCAAGCCTAAGAATATGTGCTGTGGTCTTGTAATTGTTATCATTAAATTGAAATTGTAATGCTAGGGTCCAAATTACAGTCTGAAGCTAGACAGACGGGAAGAAATACTCGTCACAGGGCCCTTTAACTTTATGTGTTGGAATGGGATGCTAAAAAAATTTATTCTTCTTTTCTCTCAAGCAAAGTAATAGCTTCTCTGTTCTTTCCTTCTGCTCCCGGGTCTGAAGATGACTTGTGTCAGGCACAGAAGTTCTGAATCTAGTATCTTAATGTTGTTTTAACATAATTTTCATTTTTAATCTGTAGATAATCCTAATATAATTGACTGTGAATCAATATTTATAAATGAATTTAATCTTTTACAGCAGATCCATTAACAAACCCCAAATTTATTGAGCTGTAAAAGTGAGGCCAAAGCTATGGCATTTAGTATAGTCTTATAGTTCCCAATTGAATCGCAGGACATTGTAGATATGTTGCTTCACACTACACAAGTGCCTTCCA
The DNA here is from genome assembly GCA_028571685.1 of Heterohyrax brucei. Lineage (NCBI taxonomy): Eukaryota > Metazoa > Chordata > Mammalia > Hyracoidea > Procaviidae > Heterohyrax > Heterohyrax brucei. The sequence goes on from CM053152.1 coordinate 49,854,889, forward strand.
AAAACACACAAAAAAAGTAGTGTATTTGTCTCCTCTTTTACTTTTCCTTGGGATAAACACACAAACAGTAAAAAGGGGCTAAGAGACCACAGGGGATGCAGAGCAGACAGGCTGCACAGTCTGCACGGAGGCCATTGCAAAGCGACAGTGGCTGTGGAGGGCGGCCAGCTGTGCATTTGGAATGAGCTTGGGTAAGTGGGGCACTTTTAATACAGGACCGGCGTTTTTGAGTATGTCACTTCATTGTCCTTCAATTTTTATTAGAGCATTTTTAAAATTTATCCTCCCACCACCAGATGTGTACACAATGACTGAAGCAGTGGTTTTGCCCTCTTGACATGGTTTTAATGGTTGAATTCAATAAAAACAAGTCTAGTCAAAACTGCCCGGTTAAGTGTTTCTGGGCCCCTAACTCAGTTGCAGAAGTCCCTGGGTAGCACAAACAGTTAACACATCTGGTTGCTAACCGAAGGAAACCTTAATAGTTTAATGGTTAAGTGCTACAGCCACTAAACAAAAGGTGAGTGGTTTGATTCCGCTAGGTGCTCCGTGGAAACTCTATGGGGCACTTCTTAAAGGCTGAGCATGCAAGTCTAACCAGTGTCACCTCGGAAGAAAGGCCTGGAACTTACTTAGAAAAATCATTCACTGGAAACCAGAGGGAGCATAGTCCTGGTCAGCTGAGTGGCAATCTCTTCGTGTTTAATTCAACCACGAAAGGTCAAGAGGACTTGTGTAGTCCTCTTTAACTGAATATAGTTAATCACAGGCTGTTACTCCTGGACAGGTGCCCTCCATGCAAGCACTCTACCATATAGTCACCAAACCCAAACATACTCCCACATGCATCTACGCACAGAAACACACAAAAAATAGAGAGTTATTTTTTTTTAAAAAAGAAACAGATTAGTGTGTTGACCCTGATATGGTCCTAGAATTTCATACAGAGAAAATGCTGACACTTGAACCTCCATACTTCAAGTTTCTGCAGTCTTTTATAAAACTGATCAAACTGTAGAAGCACATGGAATAAATTATTCAGAGAGACTAAAACCTTGACAAAATGCAATCATTTTCGCAGTAAACTTAAAGTGCATTTTAAAGGTTAAGTGTGGTTAAGAATTATCCTCTTTGTTTGGAGACTGATGAAAGGGCAGCACTATGGAAACTGGAAGAACTACAGAAATAGGTAGTAGTTCTCCTGGTTTTAGCAATGGCTGGCTGGCACACTTGACTACTGGCTGAAAGACTAGTGGTTCAAAACCATCTAGAGGCATATTGGAAGCAAGATTTGGCAATCTACGTCAAAAGGGTCACAGCCTGGAGTGCAGGTCTACCTTAACACACAGAGGGTTCACCATGAGTTGGAATCCATTAAATCAATGTCAACTAATAGATGTTTCTGTGTTTTACTGAAGGTTCAGCACTGGAGGTCAGGTGCCAAAGGTCACGTGGCCTGTCTAAGCCAGAGCAGGGACCAGTGCTCTCATCATGATATCTTAGTGGGCATGTGTGTATATGCGTATGTGTGTATAATTTTGAAAAATAAAATAATTTCATTTTCTTCCTGTTTCTCTATGGGTGTAATATATGCTTAATTCAAAGCTGGAAAACAAGTTTGCAAAGTAGTAGTGGAAGACTCAGCATTCTGTCTTGGCTAAGAGCACATGTTCAGAACTGTTTCTGAACACCTCTCAACTTACCTGGCTGTTCTCCTCGCTGTTCCTCGTGATCATTGCTAAGGTGAAGAAACTATCTTGAGCCCGAGCATCCCAAAGGACAGTACTCCACCCCAACCCCCTGCCCTAGTTTTCTCTCAGCGCTTCCAGATTTGCATTTGTGTTTGGTCTAGTTGAATTGAGCACTTTTACACAAATGCATTTTACTGTCTCTTCTGATATGATCTCCTCTCAAGATATTTTAACTGCTGGAAAATTTCTCATCTGGGTAGGAGCTCAGTAAATTCTTAATGATAATCTAAAAGCAGAGACCTAGTCCCTTGTTGTGGAAGTATAATAAATAGTAAATAAAAGGTACAATAAAAAGTAAATAAAAGGTGAAGGTTAATTCTTACAAATATAATGAAAAGAAAAGAGATCTAGAGAATGGAGAAATAGAAAACATGGAGAAAGAAAATGACAGGGAGAGGGAATTTGTAACCAAGTTTATGCTGCTTTCTCTAACTCTTCTCTAAGGCTCTCAAAAGTTTAGAATCCTAGAGTCATTTATTTATCATCAAAGTTCAGGAACCAGGATCTGGGAAAATAGGAAATACTACATAATTATATTTTGGTGGTTGGGAAAAAGAGAATCAGAAAAGATGCAAAAGCTATTATGCTGGTCAACAAAAGCAGTATGTGTTTAAAACTGTATTTAATGAACATTGATATAAACTAACAAATCCATTACCGTTAAGTCAATTCCAACTCATAATGACCCTATAGGACAGAACGGAATTGCTCCATAGGGCATTCAAGGAGCAGCTGGTGAACTTAAACTGCCGAGCTTTTGTATAGCAGCTAGCTCCTCACCACCACACCAGTGGGGTTCCGGACATTGATATAGTGCTAGCTATTTGCTAATCACCATTGTTAATGAAGATATTCCTCACTACAGATATTAATTTTATAAGTTTTAATTTATGCAACAATTATAATAACTCAGTGAGATAGGTAACATTCTTATTTTTTTTAAATGAGAAAACTAAAACCCTGAGAAGTGAAATTAAGTTGTCACTGACATCATGGTGGTTGAGGGATAGAGCTGGGATTTGAACTCAGGAATTTTGCTATAGAATAGGCTTTCTTACCTACTTCATTATGCTACTTCTCAAATAAGTGAAATGTAAAATATTTTTCTTGGGTCAAAAAAACCAAAAATAGTAGGTAAGAGTCACATGCAATATTACTGCCTTTAATTTTTATTTTTCTTTATTTTTGCAATTATTTTAATCTAGTTATATAATGCTCTCTAGTTTGGTACAATTCTCAGTCCTTTAAACGTATTATCTCTAGTGATTGCAGGAATTCTGTTAGATCTAAAACTTCTACAGTTCAGGCAGCCTAACTCAGAGAGGTTAGAGATGAAGTACAGAGACGCTCAGGTAATAAGGGAAAATTCCAAAAATAAAAAATAAATAAACAGCTAAGGGGTAGAGACACTATATTGTTATTACTGGTATTCAAACTAACATAAGATGAGCATTGCCTGCTCTCATAAGCAATAGCTTCAAGGGAAAAGTCAGATTTGATTATTATTATTATTATATGCATTGATATATGGATATGACGAAAAAGGACTGAAAAGTAAGGTGGGGCTGGAGTCATACTTCCTGCAGTTGGGCTGGGGAAGACATCCCGGCCGGTGCTCTGGCGGCATCCTGGTCTAATGGCACACTAACAGTCAAAGAGTAGGAAATAAATTAGGATAAATCAGGTGAAGTCAGATTAAGGAGATCCTGAAAAACAGCAGAGGAGTTCGGACTTAATATGATAAGAAATAAGGCTGTGAGGGTTTTCGAGAGGCAGAGGACATGATAAAAGCTATGCTTGGGGAAGATTAATCTGTCAACAGTTTGGAGGATGGATGCTGTTTTAAAGATTGTATATTGTTATAGTACTTTATGTTTCCTTGGGGGTGTTTTGTATACATTTTTCTCTCCTCAGGTAGATTATAAACTCCCAAAAGGCAAAGATCATGCTTTCAAATCACACTTTGAATTTCCCACAGTGTTATTTAGTCCAGTGCTGGTCTGTTACTCTTGCTGAGAAGGAGTATAGGCAAACCAGCTGATAGTCAGAAATATTCAAACATGTCAAGCTGTTTAAAACAGAAAAACAATGACTTCCTTGGGTTAAATTAAATAAATTATTTTTTTCTGAGTCAGAGGTTTTGGAACTCTATGTCCAGTGTCATGAGAACATATGTAAAGGAAGGGAAGTTATGAAGAAAAGAAAGGTTCATTGTTGATGTAAGAGAAGCCGGTGCAAATGTTGACATTCTGTTTGCCATGAGTTGGTTGAGACTCATGACAATCTGAGAGAATTGTGCTCTCCAGGGTTTTCCTTTTTCTTCCTCATCCACCAAGTGCCATCGAGTCGGATCCAACTCATGGTGACCCTATAGTAGTTTTAAAATATTTTCTGTGTTTTCAGGGAAAATTTACCTAGTAAATTAGGTTCTTATTTAATGATTTCTACACAACTTTTTCAGTGACATTAGTTACATCTTTTCACGGTGTGTCAACATTATCTTTGTGTTTTGATTGCTCTCCTTCCCGTACTCTAGTTTCCCTGATCCCTTATCTTCTCATCTTTGCATTACAGCGATCGACAACCTATTGGTCTCGTATAGACTATGCTATGGATTGAAATGTGTCCCCCCAAACTGTCAACTTGATTAGATAGTGATTATTAGTATTGTGTGATTGTCCATGTGCCATTCTATGTGATCTTCCTATTTGTTTCAAATCCCGCCTCTATAGTGTTAATCAGGCACAATTAGAGGCAACTGTGTTAATGAGATAGGGCTCAATCTACAAGATTAGGTTATATTTCGAGTCAATCTCTTGAGACTCACGGACCTCATATCAGTAAGTCTGAAGAACAAGGAGGGGAATATATCCTTTGGACACTGGGTCCCTGGGCTGAGGACATCCTCGACCTGGAGAAGGCTGATGAAAAACACCTTCTCCCTGAGCCAATAGAGAGACAAAGCCTTCCCTTGGAGCTGGCACCCTGAATTTGTAATTCTAGCCTTCCGCTCTGTGAGAGAATACATTTCTCTTTGGGAAAGCCATTCATCTGTGGTATTTCTATTATAGCATCACTAGGTAACTAAGATGGATGATTTTTTAATGGAGCTCCATATTCATAAGTAATATCTTTTATATTGTGTGTCACTCTGTTATTTTGCTAAAAAGATTATTTCAGGGAATAATTTCTGTTCTAAGTTTAAAGAGTATTTCAGGGAAATTGTCTCAGAATGTCCTATAGTCTAAACGGGTCCATCTAGACTTTTCAGGAATTTCACGTCTCTTTCTCATTTTTCTGCCACTCTCTCTATGTCCATCCATTATGGTCCTGATACGAATGATCAGTAGTAGTAACCAGGCACCGTCTAGTTATGGTTTCAGGGCAGATGAGGCTGTGTCTCCATAGGATGTTCCGCAGTTGATTTTTTAGAAGTAGATCACCAAAGTTTTCTTCCCAGATGCCTGTTGATGGCCTCAAACTACCAAACTTTCAATTAGCAGCCAAGTGCGTTAACCATTTGCACTATCCAGGGACTTCTCTTAAAACATGGAGGTTATTACAATGGCAGGAAATGTCTTTTGATTCCCTGGGAGTAGTAGATTGAATGACTTTGCTAACAACACAGACTGGGTGCTGAAAAGGCCACAGAGCCAGATTATGTCATCTTGTAATTTTGTTACACGTAAAAGAATTTCCTTCCACATCCCCATTCTATCCACAGAACACCCTCTAGAGTACTGTGATACCTCGTCTGGGTACAAAGTTAAATGGTAAAAAAAAAGATAATAATATCTGCCCTGGCAGTTCTACTCTGTCCTATAGGGTCACTATGAGTCAGAATTGCAGAATTGACTTGATAGTGGGTTGTGTGTGTATGTGTGTGTGTGTGTGTGTGTGTGTGTGTGTGTGTGTGTGTTTTGGTTCCTTGTGTTTGTTAATTCTAACTTAATCTAATCCCTTCCTTCAACTGATAAAAAAATGAGTCTCAGGCAGAAATGACAAGCCTAGCAGTTAGTGAGGGAATGAATTAAGACTAATCTGTATTCTCAGGGTCAGAGTCTAGTCTTTCTTCACTATTCCAGTTCCAATATGAAGTTATATTAAGGTGCTGGGGGTCTTTGTTTTTCTTACTCCTACAAAAGTGTGAAGCTAATTGACAACCTTGGCTCCAAGTATTTATAATGCTAGAGGCTCTTCTGAGTATATTTATAAGTAGAAATGCAAGCTTCCATTGCTTCCCATGCCTGACTTTCAGTCCTTTTTAAATCTAGATTTACCAAAGGCAAAACAACTAAATACTCTCTAGGGCAAACTAGTATCACTAGACGCTGCAGCATTCCACAGCTGCTGAGCACTTACACTGTGGAAGTAATTTATCTCTCTCATTTTATAGCACAACATAGCAAGCCTTTTCTCCACACCTATCTTCAAGTCTGATGTCTTATGCATACACACTTTCAGTGGGTAAAGTGCACATCTTTGTTTCTGTGGTTTGTTTATGATCATGGCTAGTCCTACTTAGATAATCTCCTCCACCTCCACAGTAGTACTCTTGGTAATGGCAAGTTCAGCTAGCTGCATGGTTTACATCACCGTATACAGCAGTTAATGGCTGCTTTATTAGGTATCTCCAGTGAGATGATGGGCCATCTGAGAGTATTAACACCTGGATTTACAATCATGATGATGGAACACATAGAAGTTCTTTACTAACCGGAATTACTCAATAACATCTTGGAAACATAAATAATCAAGAAGCCTCATTTTCAAGTCTAAAAGCCAGGAGTCTGTCTTGCTAATTGACCATGATGGAGTTATAATAGTGAAATACAACCCAGAAAATCTCTGTAGAAGACTGCCTTGGGCATACAACATCAATAAAGCAATGGTGATCCCGTTTCCAGCTCCAAGTTCCCATGAAGGGCTCCTTCAAGGCAGACTGATGTTTTGAGATGCTGTTCTGTAGGGAGGTATAGTAAATGTCTAGTTATTTCTCAAAATAGATAGAGAAGAACTATCTTGAGGAAATTAACTCCAAGAATTTTTGAAAAGGAATCTGTTGTTATGGTATTAGGTGCCATCGAGTCACTTCTAAGTCATAGCGACCCTATACACAACAGAATGAAACACTGCTCAGTCTTGCACCATGTCCACAATCATTTTTGTACTTAAGCCCACTGTTGTGGCTACTGTGTCAATCTGTCTCTTATCAAGGGTCTTCCTCTTTTTTACCGACTCTTTACCAAACATGGTTCCCTTCTCCAGGAAGTGATCCTTCTTGTCAACATGTCTAAAGTATGTAAGATGCAGTCTTGCCATCTTTGCTTCCAAAGAGCACTCTGGTTGTACTTCTTCCAGAACAGATCTGTTTGCTCTTTGGGTGGTCTGTGGTACATTCAACATTCTTCTCCAACACCACAATTTGATGGCATCAGTTCTTCTAAATTTCCCAAATTAATTTATAGGCTCCAGGTGCAAATGAGAGTAGTTAACTTTTCAAATAAATATGATAAGGTAGAATAGAACAAGAAAGAAGAGAAGAGAAGAGAAATGGGTTAGGGATGAAATTAAGCAATGAATGGTGTCTGCAATCAAACTATTTGAGCCTATACTTCTGCCTATACCAGCTACCATGTAGACAGCAGGTGAAAAAGATCCTCAATGAGATGAACTGATACGGCGGCTACAATAGTGGGTTCAGGCGTAGCCACAATTTTGAGGATCGTGCAAGACTGGGCAACGTTTCATGCTATTATACATAAAGTTGCTGTGAGTCAGAGCTGATCCAAAGGTATCTAACAAGTGATAATAGTAATAATAATTACTCATTCCCTTACTCAGCCAGAAACAGAACTAAAGTCTCAGTACACGCGATGACCTGGGTGGAGCTTGGAACATATTATGCTAAATAAGACAAATTGATCACAAAGAAAAACACTGTATGACTTAATTATATAAAAATGAAATGAACAGGAAATTATGTGAGGATCAAAATTTATTAGTGGTTACTAGGAATGGGATGAAAGAGAAGGGGAGGATTATTGCTTATAGAATACTGGGTTTTGATTTATGGAGACAGCAAAATTGAAGTTATTAAGGTCAAAGTTAAGGGAAATTAAAGCAAATTAATATAATTGATATCAGTAAATTGTATACATGTGAAAAGATAAATTGGAAAATACGTGTTAGATATATTTACAAAAAAAAGAGAAAAAAAACAGCTTCTGAAGTTACTTATGTACAATCGAACACCTCATGAGATTTGATTTGTTGATTTGAAGTTTTAGGGTCTTGTTTTCATGGGACATTCCAGTTAGTTGGCCTAATAACATGTTTAGTGCTTCTGTGCTACCTCCTAGTTCATTGTGTAGTGCCTGGGGCCCTAAAGGTTTGCAAGCCATCATCCAAGGTACAACAACTGATCTCTATTGCCTGAAGCAACAGAGGAAGAAGGAGAGCGAAGAACAGGAGGAAAAACTGAAACGTGTGTCTAATTCCCTCCATGAGCAATGGCTGCTTTTGTTACCAGACCAGAACAGGACGGTGCTGAATCACTACTTTTGAAAGGTTGATCAAGATAATCTTGATGTAGAGGAGGGAATACAGAACTAAACTTAGAACTATCACAGAATCCAGCCGTTCAGGAAGGATAGAGGTTGTATTAACCCTAAAACTCTTGTCCTGAAATAGTCTTTAAAACTTAAACCAAGAATATCCCCTGAAGTCATCTTAAAACCAGAGCATAATTTAAAGAATGTCTGCCCTGATCGTTGTGCTCTCTTAAGATCGCTATGAGATCAAAGTACAACAATTCGAAAGATAACATAGAAAAGTTGCAGTGAGAGTTTAACAGAAAACAATTCAGGGAAAGAAAATGATAATTGTTGCACACTTTGAAGAATATAATCAATGTTACTGAATTACTCTTATACGTATAGAAATTATTGAATCGGTATACATTCTGCAATGAATATTCGCAACTACAATGACAAAAAATATAAAAGAAAAGAAAGATTACAATTACAGTTACTCATTTCCATCATGTTAAATCTTTGTGATCATCAAACAATTTGTCTATTGCCAAGCCAAGTGCCGTCTATTAGGTAATTTTAAAATCTTGATAAAATAAGCATCGTTGCCCTTTTATACATTATAAAATTGAAGTTTGGAGGGATTAAGTTACTTCAGGGATGGAAACTACTTATTTTGACTCCAAATTGTTGCCTTTCTGTATGTTCATTTCTCAAATATTTTATTTACCTTGTAGTTTGAGATTATCTGGTATATATATTTCCCTGTCAATTCTGATCATGTACAGTGATGAGCTATAATAATTTCACATGTTTCTGAAACCAGTGGGATTAGTATAGTTTATTCCCCATACTAACATGGCTACATTATCCTCTGGACTACTGGTCCCATGCCAAGCAATTATTCTTAGTTGCTCCAAGAAATCGTATTTGTAACTCAACCTTCAGTAACTGTAAGTGAAAATCAGGCTATCAAAAGAGTTGTCTTCCAAATATTCTGAAATGTACAAATATCCTAAATTATGTCCCATTTCCAAACTACATGGGCAATTAACAGGAAAATTCTTGCCTCTAAGCTTTCCAGCACTGTCTGAATTCAATCAAGGTAATCACCAGTTTGGTTCATTAGACTATGTGTAAATATATAGATACTGGTATAGATTTAGGCGTAGATGTAGGTATAGATGTAAATACAGAGACAGAGAGATATGTAGTCCCCAACTTAGAGCATACTCAAGTACAATGAACTGCACTTAAGGATATTGTTTTCAAATATTATAAGTTAGTAATACATTGCATTGTGTAATTTGCTGACATAATTATTCTCACATGTGCACACACAGATGTTCAATTGTATTATTATACTGTTCAAAACATTGAGGGATTTATAAAGACACTGATAATAAAAGGCAACAATAATGAAAAAAATAGGATTTTGATTTATATCAGAACCAATTACAATGATGTCACCAGAAGTGAATCTTATTATAATTTAAGAGAATAAAACAAACAAACTTTGCTGGTGAGTCAGTTCTAACTCACAAAAAACATGTTGGAGAGAATACAACTGCTTCATGGGGTTTGCAAGGATTGGCTGGTAGATTTAAACTGATGTCTTTGGTTAGCAGACAAGCCTTCATACCCACTGGCATCACAAGGCAAGGACTTATATGTGTACATATATACATATATATATACATATATACACACATGCACACCCACCCACCCACCCACATATACACAACACATACGTATACTGTTTCTTGATGCCACTGAGTAAACTCTGACTCATAGCAACCGTTTAAGATAGGGTAGAACTGCCCCCTAGGATTTCCAGGGAGCACTCAGATTCATTCTGTAGACTTTTTGATTAGCAGCCAAGCTCTTAACCACTGTGCCACCAGGGTCGTGTGTGGGTATGTATACATATCCAAACACACGTCTATAGAGATCGACCTGTTTTTATCTGTGTGTACCTCCACTTGTCAAACTGACAGGTAAATGGGAGTATACCCACAAAAAAAAAGGTCTATCTCTATACATGTATACCTATATATGTATAGCTTTGTTTCCAGTGCCCCCTCTGAGTTAAAAGCCATGTATTTCTTCGGAAGAGCAAAGGAACTGAGTAATTGTAAGGGTATGATTGCTTTTTTTTTTTTTTTTTTGTTATGTTGCTAGAGCTAAGCCCTTTCTGATTTTGTACATGGTGATTATCACCGTGGACAGAGAGTATGCTGTCTGCTTGTAAACACTTCAAGAGATTTCAGTGGTTGCTTTATATCTGAAGAATATTGCATGGATTATATTACTTACCAGATGGAGTTGTGTTTCTTGTCATCACTTTTGTCCTCATGTTCCCTTCTTCCTCTGCAATCTCAACCTTCCATATTCTTCCATTAATCACAGCAGAAATCTGTGTACAGTTTTGCTAACATAAAATTCAGGTCTCAGCCACTCATGTCCACAAGTCTTCAAGTAACTGAAGATGTAGTAGCTTATCAAATAAAATAAAATACCCAATAGACCTTATGATTTGCTGAAATAAAGAGATATTTATGGTAGCATGAGGTTAAGTGTTACATCTGCTAAACAGAAGGTCAGCAGTTCAAATAGATCCCCCTTGGAAACTCTATGAGGAAGCGCTACACTGATCTACAGAGTGGCTATGAGTCAAAATTGACTTGATGGCAGTGGCTTTGGCTGATATGCAAATACACAGACTGAAATTTGGTAAGACCACTGAAAATCTCTTTTACCAACATGACTACTGTGTCAAGAGGAATGTAGAGGAGGAGGGAAAGCAACTAAAATAAGTTATCACCAGGTAAAGGAATGAAAGGATGCAATTTTAAGAAGCAATAAGGGACACACACCAGAGGAATTTATGTTAGAGTCTTTTCAGAGAGATTAATTAATACATTGCTTATGGACTCAACCCATCTAGGGATGCAATGGAAGTAATTATTATGAAGTTTTAATAAAAGACTTAGACATGTATTTAGAGAAAAGAGAATGCTGTGATGTACAATTAATAACTCTGAGGCTGGGAAGAAACATATAGGACATGGACTTCCCAGCTGCTTTTCCCTATTCCCCCATCAGCCAGTCAGCTAAGAACGTGTCTTAGTGAACACTTTCCTCAGAGGTTCCCAGGAGTGTCTTGTCTGTGGAAATCAGGGAAATCTAAAAACAGCTCTGTTCTGTTTCAGAAAGGTAAATGAACCTTCTAAGGAAAGCACAGGTGTGAAAGGCTTTAGACAAACTCATTACAAGCTCCAGCACACATGTAGTGAATGGAGTTGTGGCTTAGAACCTCATACTGTCCAGTGTCCCTGGGGGCCAAGAATAACAGATAAAGTACAGAGTGTTCAATTAAATACTGTAAACTAAGGATAAGATGGCTCATCTCACATTGTCATTCTTGTTCTATAACTGCTCCAAAGAAACTTTAAGAAACCAAGATTATAAATTAGAGCCATCAGCCACTCATAATTATCAACATAGTCTCCTGCTCTTGTGCAAAGGGTCTCTGAATTTCCTGTATGAGTTTCCAAATGAACAAAAGAAGCAGATACAATGTGAGAGCAGTAGCCAACTCTGGTCCACCCATTCATCAAATATATAACTTCTTAGGGAAAAGTTTAGTCTATTAACTTCATCTTATTTATGAATGAAGCATAAAATAAACTTTGCTTTGGACTTAACTTTTTGCATGGAGTTAGGTTTAAGCTATATGTAGAGAACAGGATTAAGAAATAACTAAGAAAATTTAGAAACGTCTATTGAGGAAAATAACCTACATTATCATCTCCCATAGCGATATTTCATATACTTAACTCTGTCGTCAATTATTTTGAGAATTAAAATCTCCTCTGGTGGTTGAATACCATATTAAAATGTTTATCAATAAAAATAGATAAATATTTGTTGAAGTTTACCGTACATATGGCTTGATACTAATTATTGCTCATTCAGTTTCTCATTTAATGGCCTCAACAATCCAATAAGGTACATACAAAGAAGGGTATTTTATAGAAGTTAAAGCCATTTAAAGTCATCAGCTGGTAAGTAGCCCATCTTATACACCAAACAAGCTCCACTGGATATCAAAAGCCAAAACCACCATTGTTGAGTTGATTCCAACTCATAGTGAGCCTATAGGTCAGAATAGAACTGCCCTATAGGGTTTCTAAAGAGTGCCTGGTGGATTTGACCTGCCAACTTTTTGGTTAGAAGACATAGCATTTAAGCACTATGCCACCAGATATTCTGTTGAATATCAAAGGCATGACAATTTATCTCAGTCCTCTTTGCAGGAAAGATCTCATAGAATTGAACTGTAAGGTGAAGATATAAGTGAGGCGAAAGGTGCGGAAAGGGGTAGGTAGTGGCAGAATTGAAAGGAGTTATGATATCAGACAAGTACTTCTATTTTCCTTGAATAATGTGAGATTAAACCAACCAGACCCACTGCCATTGAGTTGATTCCAACTCATAGCAACTCTGTAGGTCAGAGTAAAATTGCCTCATAGAGTTTCCAGGGAGAGCTTGGGGGATGAGAAATGCTTTTTGCTTTTTTTTTTTAATTTTTATTTTTTATCTGTTAACCACTATGTGGAAGGGAATACAAGTTGTTATGGCTTGACCGGTTGCACGTTTACTTCCATTGTTGAGTTAGAGGTAAATGTTACAATGCTGGTTGCACTTACTATGAATAGAGTCTACTGTTTTTAATTGCCATATAGAAATGCTAGAGAGGCAAATATACGTGCCTTTCCCATTTTTTGTATTCTTTTTCTGTTTTTGTTAGGCACCATCTGGTCAATTTCAATTCATAGTGCCCTGATGTGTTATGTTAGAGCCGCCTAAATGGTTTCCTGGAAACCCTGGTGGCTAGTGTTTTTTGTTTTTGTTTTTTTTGTTTTTATACGGTTTCCTAGACTGTAATCTTTATGGAAGCAGAAGACCAGGTCCATTCTTGACAAGTGTAATTTTAGGCAATGTGTCACTTTAGGCGACCCCTGGACTTCTTAATTACATTTGGTAAAATATACTTTACCCATCTGCCAAACCATGTGTACAGATACAAGATACTGAGAGCTGAAAAAAATATAAAAAATATATAAAAAGAGTTGAAAATCATGGGATTTATAAGATATTTCAGTTAGATTAATAGTAGGCTGTGTGGATTCTTCCAGAACTAGGTTATAAAATGAGATAGTTATTTTTACAAAATTAAAGATAGAATGGTGCAGTGTGAAAAAAGCTAGTTTAAATATCTCCCTAAGAAAATTGGATTCTGTTCTGTTTATTCCTCATCCATCTTACATTCAACAAATGTTTATTGAGCTCTCACTGTGCTAGAAACACTGTTATGTGTGGATGGTGTAAGAGTGAACAGTAGATATTGTTTCACCCTTATTGAGCTTACATTTCAGTGAGAAAAACAAATAATAAATAGATAAAATATATAACCCAAATCCACAAAATCCATTGCTACTAAATTGATTACAACTTTTAGTGATCCTATATGACAGAGTTCAACTGCCACATGTGGTTTCCAAGGAGCAGTTGGTGGGTTTGAACCACTGATCTTTTGGTTAGAACCAAGCTATTAACTATTAAGCCACCAGGACTCCAAAATACATACAGTTTATTGCAAATACTGTGATGAAAACCAATGTAGTTTTAGGAGATAAAGAGGGGGCTAGACAAATCTACATGTGATTACCAAAAAAAGTTTGGGAAATAAATAATAGTCTGAGATCTGAAAAAAGAAAGAAGGGATCAGATGAAGAAATAAGAAACCACAGTATGAAGTTACCTAGTTCCATGTAAACATTGATGGCATAATGATTAAGTGCCATGGCTGTTCTGCAGTTCACATCCCCCAACTGCTCTTTGGAAACTCTATGGGGCAGTTCTACTCCATACTATGGGGTCTCTATGAGTCAGAACTGACTTGACAGTAGTGGATGTTTTGGTTATCTATGATCTAGGTTTCTTTCTCTAAGAGATATTAAGATTGTCTTCTTTTCAGTAAGGAAGACAAAGCCTTCTTCACACTTCGGTTCCAGGGCCTCTAGGAAGTCACATTACCCTCCTGCCTCAATACTCTGTCTCTTTTCTCATTGATGCCTCATTTCCGAGTCATATGAGATGAACCAGCCAAACACTATCCTCTTGTTCACGGAATATTTATTCTCAGGGTATGGGGAGACTACAGAATAAGGAACACAGGCATTATTCAAATAATCACAAAATTAAATGTAAAATTTCAAATACTATAATTATTAGTTTCAAATTTGTAACCCAAATCAGCTAAACCCATTACCATTGAGTCGATTCTGACACATAGTGACCTTATAGGACAGAGTAGAACTGCCCCATACAATTTCCAAGGATTGCTTAAAATGAATTCCAATCCTTTGTTGTTGCTATTGTTTTCTTGGAATTGGTATGACATCTCATTTTCTTGCCTAGCATAGTAGAAATTTAAGGCCAATAATTGCAGGCATAGGAACTCAAACAAATCACAGTGCTCTTCTCACTCTTAACTAACCAGCTGCAGGAGAACACATACTTCAACAAGACTTCGGATTTTCTGCTGTATTTACCCTCCTATAACAGTCTAATCTCTCATTAATGCAATACTTATGTGTGCAAAGGCTGAAAACTGCAAGTGTGTTGTATTGACTCCCTGAGCCATTAAATCTCGACTCCTTGCTAACAGCTCCAACCACTATCACTGGTGTCATCTCAAGGATCTGAAATCTTCACAGTGACCTGCTGAGTGCAGAGTTCACCCTAGGACCTCCATGAAAGCCTGGTCTTTAGTTAAAAAATCAAGAAGCTGCAGGTTTGCACCTCTGCTGAGCTGCAGGGAAACGTGCTGATTGTTGCCAAGAAATAAAAGCAAAGCAGTCACAGAACTCTGCTGAGTGAGAGGAAACCTCATGAAAGGCAGGTTACAAAGGCAAGTGGGGAGCTAACACATCTGCTTCATCTTGTACTCTTGAGAACTAGGAAGTTTGTTTGCATGCTTTATTTGGAAGGAAAGGAGTTGTGGATGGACAAGGCAAGTAACTGACTAAGGGCAACCCCAGAGGTATCACAAAGTCACATTGTCCACTCACCCCTTCACTACACTACCTAGGACTCTCTTTACATTTGGTCAGTGCCTGAGAGCCTCAGACTTTCAAATGAAGACTAACTGGTTCACGAAAGAGAGGTCAAACACGCTACAGTTCTCACGTCAATCTTTTCCCTGCCAGCTCTATTATAAATTCTAACTCCAACTTTCTTTAGGTTGTGGAGTCAGTGTATTGCCTATAACTCTTTAAAAATGTTTCACTCTTCAATCATGTTTCTTAGTGGTTTCTAGGAAGATGAACAAGCTCTTTTGATGGAATTGGTTAAAAAGAAAAAAAAAAGTTGCAGCAAAGACCACAAAAGCTAGGGAGATTCTGTAAGGTGAGAATAAAACCCACTGCTATTGAGTCAACTGTGACTCATACCAAACCCATAGGACAGAGCAGTACTTTCCCATAAAGTTTCAAAGGAGTGCCTGATAGATTTGAACTGCCAACCTTTTGGTTAGTAGGTGCAGCACCTAACTACTACACCGTCAGCATTTCCAAAGTGAGGATAATGATTTGAAATTGCCCTCAGCAATGGAAAGTTTAATACACAACCAGCCTAGATATAAAAATCTGTCAAACCACACAACAATGGAAGGTTTAATACACAACATAGACAGACTTCAAAATCTGTAAACAAACCACAAACAACAGAAGAGAAAATAGATAAATGGAAACTATTAAAGATCAATCAGATTTGCTCATCCGAAGACTTTATTAATAGAATTAAAAGACCACCTACAGAATGGGAAAACAATATTTGCCAACTGTATGTCAGAGTGACACCTGATCTCCATAATCTATAAGGTACTACAAAATGTCGATAAGAAAAAGATAAATCATCCAGTTAAGTGAGGGCAAAGGAGATGGACAGACACTTCTCTAAAAAGGAGATCCAGGCAGCCAAAAAACACATGTGGACATGTTCATGATCATTAGCTATTAAAGAAATTCAAATTGGTGTGAGATACCATCTCACACCAATAAGGTTGGCCATGATCCCAAAAATGCAAAACAAGTGCTGTGGAGAGAGGCTGTGGAGAGATTGGAGCTCTCCTACACTGTTGGTGGGATTGCAAAATGGTGCAACCTCTTTGGAAAGCAATCTGGCTCTACCTTAAAAAAAATAGATCTAGATATACCATCTGACCCAGTAATTCCAATGCTTGGAATATATCCTACAGAATCAAGGCCATTCACACCAACATACATGCACAGGAACGTTCATCGCAGAACAGTCCCCAATAGCAAAAAGATGGAATCAATCCAGATGCCCAACAGAAGAATGGCTAGATAAACTGTGGTGTATATACTCAATGGAACACTATGCAATGACAAAGAACAACGATGATAGCACGAAACATCTCATAACCTGGTTTCAGCTGGAGGACATTATGCTGAGTGAAAGTAATCAGCAACAGAAGAACAAATATTGTATGGGACCCCTACGATAAGAACTTAAAAGCAGACTCATGCATAACAGCAAAGACTCTTTGATGGCTGCAAGAGTGGGGCGGGCGGGAGGGCGAGGGGGGAGGGTTTAGATTAGATAGCTGTTAGAAATTTGGTTGGGTGAAATTGGTGACAGCACACATTAGTCAGAACATCAATATTAATGGGTCTTCAACACAACTTGTGCACTCCTGCCCTCTTAACCCAATATTTCAAGGACAGTGCAGCTGGGGCAGAGGACCAGGACCACTCTCTCAGAGGAAATCAAGGCCAATTGGCACAACTAGTGTTGATGAGGACTCTCTGCATCCCACATTTGTGAATGGCGGCTGGGGTCTTAACAGCTACTGAGCTGCCATCTGTGGGTACAGGAAATGGTCCCAACTTAGCAGAAACAGATGACGACCAAGGTCCGTAACGACATGGGGGAAAGAGAATCCAGAAGACAGAGAGACCCACATGAGTGAATGTCTGCATCAACTTGTGACCGGAAGAACCAGATGGTGTCCGGCCACCACCAGTGATAGCCACGATGGAATTTACAAATTTGAGTCTCACTGACAACCAAGTATAAATAGCGGTGCACCCTGAGATCTCCACTAAAAGACCACAATCGATGGTCCAGGAACTTCGGGGTTCCCCTGGGAGCATGGCCCCTGCCCCTGATGCTGCCCCTGTTCATAAATCATAAAACAGGTCAACTTTTCGGACAGCAATGGATTAGACTTGGTAACTCACAGTGACTACATGGTGTGGGCACTTTATGGTTCTAGGCATCTATAGGAGGTTATCCTGTTGATCTCATACTGGCGGAAGGGGAATGGGTGGAGAGGAGAAGATAGGTGACTGGTGGGAAGATAAGACATGTATGGAGCAGAGAAGAGTGTGCTGTCACCGTACAGGGAAAGCAGTAGAAGCTTCATATAGGTCAGCATACAAATTTATATGGGAATGTACATTTTCATTCAATCGTAATTAAAAAAAAGAAAAAGAAAAAGAAATTGCCCTGAAACGAAAATGCTCAGTTAGGTTTATTGTTGTTACGTGACATGGAAATGATTCCAATTCATAGTGAGTCCACATGCACCAGGACGAAACATCTCGAGCTCCTGTGCCATTCTCACAATCATTGCTATGTTTGGGCCCATTGTTGTGGCCACTGTGTCAGTCTATCTTGTTGAGTCTTCATCTTTCTCACTGACTATCTACCAAGCAGGATATCCTTCTCTCAGGACTAGTTCCTCCTGATAAAATGTTCAAAGCACATTGGACAAAGTCTGGCCATTCTCATTTCCAAGGAGCTGTCTTGCAAGACAGATTTGTTTATTTTTCTGGCAATCAATTATATGTTCACTTGGGCTTAAAAAGAAAAACAGTGACCCTATACAAAAGAGTAGAACTGCACCATAAAATTTCCAAGGTGCACCTAGTGGACTAGAAACATCTTTTAGTTAGCAGCGTTAGCATTCAATCACTATGCCACGAGGGTTGCTATGAGCAGAAAGCTGTCCTGGGTCTACCAAAAGTTTGCATGTGTGTAACCTAATGGGGACTTCCCAGAAGCCAAAAAGGCTCAGCTTTAGGAGAAACTGCCACTTTATTTAATAGTGTACGAGTCTTCAGTTTCCAGCATTGGGCTGCTCCCCTTCGTTTTGTACATAGAGGAGAGGTGTTAAATGATTGAAACCGTGATGAAGAAGAAGATTCATGATCGGCATCCAAAACAAAACAAAATCCATGCAAAGGAACAGAGTTCAACTCCTGATGTCTCTCAGGTACTGAAGCCCACCCCTGCCTGCTACACATCCACAGTTTGAACTAAGTTAGAACCGCTGTTAGATCCAGCATCTTATTCAGTTTTTTTTTTTTTTTTTTTTATTCTTACATATCAAAAGCTGTGTCCTTAGTGTGTGTCACTGACTGTGCTACTTATTCCACTTGGACAGTCTTTGCATAGTCTGTGGGAGCTGTGATAAGACTGGAGAAAGCTGAATCCATTTAATTTTCATCCAGATGAAACCTTGATTGGGATAAGAACATGTTATCTCGAAGAATAAATGAACTGTACCATATAACATATATAAGTATTGAAAACCAGTGGTCTGTTTTTCTTGCCTCTATTTGGATATAGTATAATGTAAAAAAAAATCAATCCTGTTGGTAATGGGTTGAATTTCATCCCCCCCAAATAAATGTAGAGGTTCTAAGCCCTATATCTGTAAATACTACTGTTTGGAAATAGGAGTTTTGTTATGTTAATACAGTCATTATCAAAGCAGAAGGACTCTGAAACTTCTTCACTTCTGAATGACATCTTATAAAAAGAATGGAATAGATACAGAAGCATGTGCACTCAGAGAACACAGGTGCCACGAGAGGACTCCTCTACAAGCAAAGGAAGGTCAGAGACTGCCAAAAGACAGCTGAAACTAGGAGGAAGGTTCTTATAAGAAAATGACACAGCTGAGACCCTGATTTTGAATTTCAGCCTTCAGAACTGTGAGAACTTAAGTGCTCGTTCTTTAAAGCCACCCGTTTGTGGTAATTAGAAACCTAAGGTACTATTCCCCTAAAATCATGAAGGGATAGATACCTTTCTGTCACATGCATGTGTGTGTGTGTGTGTGTGTGTGTTTAAGACTCAAGTATAGTGCTTTACTCCAGTGTATGGTGGTAGGAAAATGCACACATGCACACAAATAACATATACGACATAGCTGTGTGCCATGTTGAAATAACAGGGTTTCACTAATCAATCTGTTTTCCTTGTTTCTAGAATGGAAGCAAAAATAATGATTAACTCCTTTATTCTAGCACCTTTATTATCCAGATGTCTATTCTGCATCCAGTCCCCTAAGGACTTATTTGGTAGCTGTAGCCATAATTGAAAACATCTGCAAACTTATTTTTCATACTATTTTAGAGAATAACAATGCCAAGTGCTTTCCTCTTCAAAAAGGCAACCGAGGTCTTGACACTGCTTGATTCAAATACAGAAATTTCTATTCGGTAGAAGAAAAGGAATTCTAGGCTGGAAGCCAGTGGGCACTAACTCCAGCTCTGACTAGCCTGGATAAGGAACTCTTAGTTTTTCTTGTTGAAGAAAAGAGAAAACCAGTAAGAAACATTTCAGATCTAGCCCCGTGATGACATTCTGTCAATACATGCTCTGAAACCAGGCACATCCCATTCCACACGTTGTGTTGGGACAGTTGTTGTTAGCTTATGCCTACTCTTGAATCATATTCATCATATGTTAGAAATTTTAAAAATTTCCCTGTCCTGCACCACCCTAACGACTGTTGTTATGCTTGAGGCCATCATTGCAGCCACTGTGTCAACCAATCTCTTCAAGGGTCTTCTTCACCTTTGCTGTTCCTCCACTTCACCAAGCATGATATTATCCTTCATGAACTGGTCCCTCCTGATAACAAGTCTAAAGTATATCCTTTCCTCTAGGGATCTTCCTAACTTCATTTCCTCCAGAACTGATTTGCTTGGTTTTCTGGTGATCCATGGTACATATATTTAATATTTGATGCCAGTAGCATAATTCAAAGCATCACATCCTTGGTCTGACTTATTTGTTGTTTAGCTTTTGCATTTATATGAGGAAATTGAAAGTACCATGGCTTGGATCAGCTGTACCTTAGTCCTCAAGGGGAGAAGCAATGAGAATTTCCATTGGCATTTATCAAAAATAACCCTAAGTGAAAAGTTATACATTTTCTGTGCTCTACTGTAAGTGCTTCACTCTCTATTTGTATATAAGCATCATACCTGAGTTGGATCCGACTCGACGGCACTTGGCTTGGTTATATATTTTATACATAAACAGTATATACGTATATGCATAAATACATATTCATATATAGAGTGTATGTTTTATATATAAATATTATACCTATGTAGATAATAAAATATGAAATCTCCATTACTATTTTCAGGAAATATACATACGGCTTTCAACATTCTAATCATAAACACTGAGTTGCTAAATGAAGCTGGGTCTCCCATAAGTGCCGTCTGATATGTGTGCTCTATGGAGGCATGTGTGATTTCTCAATGGGAATGAGCTCAACCTGAGAAATTCATTTAACCTTTAACTTCAGGTATGTTGAACCCATGGTGACTCTGTATTTTTCCTTACCATGGGCTGTTTACAGTAACAGCAAAATGAGTGAAAACATTGAAATTGGCAGAGATTAATTTTCTTTTGCTTTCTGTTGTGAGAATCTCAAGTGACAGTGTCACTTTATAAAGCTGTGACTTCACCAAGATGCAGAGACTATCCAATTCAGCAGCTTTACTTTTTCAGATAAGCATTTGCACTAACAGAGAAGTCAAACATGTACTTAAAGAACATAACTGAAGAGTAAGCTACTGTTTTCTACCTTGCAGAGTTCATACTGGAAAATTCTGAAATTCAAGCCAGATCCCTATTGTAGTCAAGACATTCCACATTTTATCTCTTCACTGATGTATCCAGTAGATACTCTGATTTGCCTGGAATCATCTCATCTCCTCTGATGAGGATGAGAAAAGGTATTTTTAGCTAAGCTCATCAGATCTAAGTTGCTTCTTAGTGTTAGGATTATCTTATTTTGGAGTGTGCTGAACCTATTAAAGATACTCTAACACTGAAACGACTCAACGGCACTTGGCACTTGGCTTCAACACTGAAACTATATGGGCATTTCAAGATACTACTTATTTAGCCATGTAAAGAGTGAAAAAGCAAATCATTCAGTTGTCTTAGCAACTTGATACACATGTAGATATGTAAACTATGTACTGGGCTTTTTTCTTCTCAAAATGTGTTGTTCTGGTGATGTATAAATACTTTGAAAGTGATTCCCATGTAGTTCTAAGCTTTATAGAGAATACATTGGATTTTCTTTTCTTTTCTTTTTTTTTTTCCAGCAAGGAACTTCAGTATATTTATACACAAAAATCATGTTCTACCAAAATCATGATTTCAGTTCAGTAAAGTAGCTTGACAGTTTGCATTTGCCTACTTGATACCAAATCATCATTCACAGGCATTTTTATTTACAGACCTACTGTTTCTATTTCACAAATACACACAAAGATATGCTAAGCAAGCTTTATGATTTTTATGGCAGTTCAAAACATTAACAGACAATGCTTTGATTTTTTTTTCAAAAAAATACATATACAGCAATTATTCTACTCAAGAATACATATACAAAGAAGTATAAGAAAACTTTCTCCAGGTAATTTTCAGTCTAATTCAAATAATCAGACCATTTGGAGGTGTCATGTGGACACAAATGTACATACAACCTTATCTAAATTTAAGTAATTTAGTAATCGAGCTGAGGCATGTGTATACTCATGACATAGCACACAACAAATCTGAGCATCTAAGTTGGGGAATAGGATGACTCCTTCCAAAAATAGAGGAGAAATCTCAGCAATTGATAAAGTGAGGAATAGAGAAGCATCCAGCAAGCCATTTGTCAATTACATAGTAAAGAGTTAGAAAAGAAGTTTCTATGTGAGATTTTGGAGCTTCAATTCTCAAACAAAAAATGTGCCATCTTTATTACTATTATCACAGATACAAAGGTATTTAAATAGGAAGATATTACTGAATTGGATGTCCAAAATGTTATAAATGAACATGAGATCTGCCATCCCATAAGAGAGATATGATCTATATTGTTATTATCTTGAAGACAAAGGCGATTTATACAGCAGTGACAGTGCACTTAGCACTGTACAGTGGGCGAGTGATGCCCGTCTCGGTCCAGTGGGCTTCCTGTCTAAATAAGAGTGAAAGCAAAAGAGGGCAAAGACAAAAACTAAATTCATCATCAGAGATACCGAATTGATCACGTCCATTCTGCTGACCTAGCTCTATATGTCTTTTGTCAAAAGGTTCTGTGCAAAAATTCTTACAAAGAAGGGATATACACTACCCTCCCTGACACAATCCAGAATGTTCTGATATTCAGCATTCTCTTCCTGTGTTTCCTGGGGTCTCACTCCAATGAATGTGGCTCTAGAGAGTGCCGCAAACAGTTAAGTGGCCAATGATCAAAAAATTGAAGATTCAAATCCACTCAAAGACACCTCAAACGAAGAGCCTGGAGATCTGCTTCTGAAAGACACAGCCCCAGAAACCCTCTGGCGTACAGTTCTCTTCAACCCAGAAGATCACCGTGAGTTGCAGGTGGCTCAGTGGCAAGTGGCTGGTACTCTATCACCTCGATCTAAACCATCACCAAGTTTCTGAAGACAGTTGAGAACTTTCATAATCCTTAAAATGTTCATAGTGCTCATAACTTTTATAAACTTTACAAATCTCTTTTTAGTCTACAGATGTTCCTCCTGTAATTACAGTAATGGGAGAAGAGAATCCATAAGCATCTTCACGGAGGTGAAGGATGGCACAACCAGCCAGTCACGTGAATCCACTTGTATGATTAATGAATGACAAGTGTTTCCGCTCCATCATGGTGAAGTTCTTTACTCTCTTCTAGGAAGTTTCTCTGCTGAGTTTGGAATCTTTAAGCATGTATACAAGGAAAAGTGGAGCTCAACACAGAGGAAAGCATTGTTATTCATTCAACAAATCCTTACAATAAATATGTACTGATCTTTGAGCTGAGCCTCTGAGGTTGGCTAGGCATTTTATCAATGGAGATAAGTTACGTAGGAGGGCATAGCATAACGAAAGACCAGAATAAACACAGATGTTAGGGACGGGACGTATATGGCACATCTAAAGGAAAACTGGTTAACTAACCTAATTGAAGCAAAGGGGTGTTATCTGACCTCTGTCTGACCCCTGTGCTCTCATCTGACCCTCTAAACGCTGTGTACACGCATATGTACACACATACACACACATATCTCTTACCTGACCATTGTATCAGTAAACATGCTTAGGTTAGGGTAATTGATTGTCCTGGTAAATTATTTCTAAGCTCTCTTGCCTTTATCTGATGAGTGTTTCAGCCTCTACAGGATACTAAGTACATAAGTGTGGTAGGAGAGTGAGAAAACTGCAATTATAAAAATAAAGACGGAGAAATTCCTGGGAAAACACAGAAAGAGAAGGACGGGAAGACAGAGGAATCGAAAAAGAGACGTAATTCTCCAGTACTTGCTGAATGGTACCCACGTGTCACTGACATTGTCAGACCTTTCTACTTCTGTTACCCAAGCACACATCAACATCCATTTCTTTAGAGCCAAAGAATTCTCTTTCCTTATTCATTTAAAGCAGTCTGTTACAGTGTCACTAGCCCAAGTACACATACATTAAGAAATACAACAAAAGACAAAAATTAAAAGGACCATGCTCCTATTTTCCCTTTGAAAATCCTACCACTTGAGCCAGAGTCCAGACCAGTTACTAACACTGCTCAGATGGTAGGTAAGAAACTGGGTCCTTATTCATTCCATTTTTATGCCACCTTCTCCACGCACTGCTATATTCACACTGAACCTGCAACCTAAATGACTACTCCCATTCTGAAGTTGCTGGATTATTAATCTAATTTGAAAACCTGCGGGAGTAAGTACGCACCACACCTGGCACACATTAGATATTCAATACATGTTTGTTGAATAAATGAGTGTTTTGGAGAAGCCTGACCACCAACTGCTGTGTGAGGGAAATGAGAGGTATACAGCTTAGAAAAGAGGAAAGGGAAATGAGGGGTACATTTCATCATAACTGACCCTGGTCAAAATTGGATGGCTGGCCAAATTTATTTTTGGCTCCTGTCTTACTGTTCTAGTGACTTTTATTCTTTCTTTAACACAACTCCAAGACGCCATGTGCCCACAGGCTGCCAGCAATGGTGAGTAGCAACAGCCAGCTGAAAGGAATCAATCTCAACTAACGTGCAAAAATGGTATTATAGTTGTTGCTGTCGAATTGATACTGCTTCTGAATCACGGCAACCTCATGGGCATACCGTTCCCTAGAGTTTTTAAGGCTATGACCTTTTAGAAGCAGATAACCAGGCCTCTGTGTCAAGGCCTGAGTGACTTCAAATCACCAATCATTCCAGTAGTGGAACACTTAACTGATTGCATCATCCAGGATACCCCAAGTTGGATTTCATTGCTTTTTTTAAAAAAAGAAAAAAATGTTTTCTTGTTTGTTTGAAGTGGAAGAAGAGAGGGGAGGTATTATACTATTATACTGTGTGGTGAGTAGCCTAAAGTCGTATGGACTTCACACTAAGAGGCTTGTGTTAAAATCAGAGCTTGAAAGGGTTCTTTCTCATTTGACTCCCAGATATACTGAATCAGAATTCACATTTTAACAAGATCCCAAGATGATTGTTGTGTATAAATAGAAATGACTCAAGTGATCTTGTTAAAATATGTAAGAAGCCCTGGGGATCTTGTTAAATTAGAGATTCTGATTCAGTATATCTTGAGTGGAAATACAAATTCTCCACAGGAGGTCACCACACAATGTACCCCTTTGAAGCCATGTTTAAAATCCTAACCTTCATAGTCTAGTCATGTAACCATTGTGGCACCCAATTTTGCCCTCTTACTATTGTTACAATAGTAACTGAGTTATTTTCATTAAATGATCAATGGTTTAAAAAACGTGAAGAACCAACTACATCAGACCCAAAGTAACTTATTAAGGATAATGACAGAGCAGTAATGTATATTATTCAACAAATGATAGTTCTGCTGCCTTTTCTGTCTCTCCTGCTTTCCTTTTCTTATCTTTTTCTTTCTTCGAATACTGGTAGTTCTCATACAACTTATCAAAATGTCTTTTGCTCTGAATTCTCAAAAATAGTGAAATGGAATTGAATCAGTAAAGGAGGGAATGAATACATTAGGAAGTGAATTAATGCTAAGTGGTAATGTTCTATCTTGTTTTCTCCATCCACTTGAGAGTTTGTAATGATCTTTGACGTATTACTACTCTGACACATCCACCGAGGGCTAAAAAACTTCCTTGACTGCCTTGTTTTAAAAATGAATTATTCTGAGAGGAATGTATTGCTTTTAATTACATAGTTTGTGACATCACAGATAACGTAAGACTCAATCCTCTGTGGTCATTAACAAAGTAAACAGGTGATCCGGGTTCAGCTTTATCAGGGGTATAAAATTTGACCATTGAAGATCAGCTAAGTTTTTAATCAAACAACTCCTGTGGTCACACAGATAGAAGGTCCCTGAAAACCAAAAGACAGTTTGGGCAACAAGCATTTAAACAAAGCTAACTACACAATGGCTACTGTCAATGGAATTCAGCAAGCTTTGATGGTGAATATCAATTCTAGCAGCATAGCCTTGTGAACAGGTAAGGGGCCCAAAGACCTTGATTGTTGAAAAGAACTATAGATCTTCAAAGTCAGACACATAAACCAAGGGGGAAAAAAAAGGAGTGATATGCAATAGAGAGCTAAATAATGTAAAAGTCTTGGCCAGAAGGAGAGAGCAGAGGAAGGACATACAATCATTCTATTTGTGCAACATCCAGGGAGAGTATATTTTAGATTTCCTTAATGAGCTGTGGATTGCCAGCTTCAATTTTAAAAAAATCTAAGAGGTCATCACAGTGCTGAATATTAAGGACAAAGACAAAGAAGGTGGAGGGTTAAGATTAGGTGAAACAAAACTCAATCAATCCTGCAGAAGTCCTTTAGGGGAGAATTTCTGAAGCAAGCAAGGGTGATGGTGCGGAGTTAAAAATCCAAACAGAAGAGGGTAATCATGTGGATGTTTATCTCCAAGAGAAAGGTCAGCAATACAAAGAAGAGCGTGCTTGCCTGTGGTGCTTCAATTCTCTTTGCTTAATGCGCTGCTTGTTAGTGTTCCTAAAAGGAGTAAAAGGAGGGGGATAAAGGCAACTCAAGCACTGGGAGCAACACCACGATAATAATTACAAACCAATGCAAGTTTCTAAGTGTATGCATCTCAACCGTCCCAGGAGAGGAAGGAGAATGTACAGTGGAAATTGAAACGGGATTCATAAATACTTTTTGATGAGCACCATTTTTTATTAAGATATGTTTTTTTAAGTGACATGTCATATATTTTTCTTATGAATCTAACTGAAGTTGGTTTAAAGTGAACCCCCAGAGCATTTCTGTTTTAACAGAGAAGGACAACACACTCACATAAAAGCACATGTTCTCTGCTACATCTTGCCTTTCTCAGACTCATCCACTCCCTTGTCCCGAGGGGCAGCTCTGTTGTTCTGATGAGGAATCCTAGGACAATCCTCCTTGGAGTATAGGTCCTTTTTGAAAAATATAATTTTATGATGTGACTTTTTGGAGGAGGCAGCAGAAGAGGTCATACTTTAGTTAAAAGTCTCTTAAATTTAGATGTAAAGCTGGCCAGACAATTCCAAATAAAGCAGAATTGGGGCTCAAATAACAACGTACATGTGAAATATAAATGTCAAGGGTTTTTAAGGGACTGATGACTTTTATTATTTGTCTTTTAGCCAGGCAACACTGAGGTCATCTGATTTGTTTAGGCAGCTCAATATTGACTACCTATTCACCTCTGATGAAATAAGGTGGCCAGTCTCCGTTTTCTTGGCAGCTCCTAAATAAATCAGCTTGTGCCCGGCTGGCTCCATCAGAAGGTGAGGCCCTCAGGACCTTTTTCTGAGCTAACCTGAAGCAACAGTATTTGCAATGAACCACAGCTGCCACTTTTACCCCAGTTAGACCGTGAGGATGGCAGCAGCCCCTCTGTAGCCAGATGAGGGCTATTAGGTCAACTATTCTACGACACTTTGTCAGCATTCTAGCCTGGGACTGTGAAGTCTTCTATCCCTAAATCTCTCCTTGAGAGAGCTTACCTGAGCATATGTCTCTTTGTAAAAGCCACTGCATAGTGAAGAGATAAGGAGTCAGAGCATGTTCATTTCAGAAAATGGAAATGATTGGTTTCTAATCACTTGCTCATTTTTTGACTTGTTTATCACAAAGTATAGTCCTTAACTGGTTACTTGGGCTTTTAGTCTCTCTTGGCCTCTTGTATTTTCTCTTGGAAAGTTCTGTTTGCTGTGCTGATATTATTTACAATTGTTAAAACAACAACAACAACAAAAAAATAAAAACAACAAGGAAATAGGGAATCTAAATGATTACACTGGTCACCTTCGGAAACCCTGGCAGCATAGTGGTTAGGTGCCATGTCTGCTAACCAGAATTCCGGCAGTCTGAATCCAGCAGGCATTCCTTGGAAACTCTATGGGGCAGTTCTACTCTGTCCTACATAGGGTCGCTATGTGTTGTAATCTACTAGAAAGCAACAAGTTTAGTCTTTTGTTTGGTTTTGCTTAGCCACCTCAGAGCTT
Source organism: Heterohyrax brucei (assembly GCA_028571685.1). Classification (NCBI taxonomy): domain Eukaryota; kingdom Metazoa; phylum Chordata; class Mammalia; order Hyracoidea; family Procaviidae; genus Heterohyrax; species Heterohyrax brucei. Next base: position 49,883,102 of record CM053152.1, read on the forward strand.
CAGGAATCTACTATGGTCAAACACAGTTGCTTGACAAAATACTGAGGAAAACTGAGGGCTTAAAATCCAGACTCTTCATACCAGGATAAAGACCCAGAGGAATATGAGGGTTATTATCATCTTGGATTTTAAAAAGTAGAGAATTAAGAGTGTTTTACCTTGGGAAAACTAAAGCAGTGATATATTCAGAAACTTGTCAAGAGTTGCACAACTATGGACTTGTTCTGTCATTCATATATTCATAAATACTAGTCTGACAATGAAGTCCACAAACTCAATTGTTCTAAGCTCTACATACCTCATTGCTGACTATCACCATGTTCACCTTCAAAGTACTCCCCTTGGGAAGCTATGGACTGATGCCAGTACATAGTCCACCCTTTAAAGCAACTTTGTAACTCTTTCTGGAAAGGCCATGGTGCATGGTGGCAAGGTATTAAGTTTGCAGATTTACTTGCATAATTGTCTGTGAGAAAGCTTTTAGCCGGTCAACAAATAACTGTACTGGAACACCCTCCCTACTCACGTGATCTGGTCCTCAATGAGTTTTTTCTTTACCCTAAGATAAAGGAATTGTTGAAAGGAAGACATTCTGATGACATTTGGGACACCAAGGTAACACAATGAAGCCTAGATGACCATTACAGAAAAAGTTTCAAAATTGCTTTGAAGGGAGGACTAGGCACTGGCATCAGTGTATAGCTTTCCAAGAGGAGTACTTTAAAGGTGATCATAGTGATATTCAATAATGAGGTATGTAGCACTTTTTCTAGGGTGAGTTCATGAACTTAATTGTCATTCCTCAAAGATGACATAAAATTTCTATGTGCCAGTTACTACAGTAAGATCTTCAAAGATGAGTGATGTGAAATTCTTGTCTTTGAGATGCAAATATCAGACCACAGCTCAAGGTTACCTGAACTGAGAGGGAGGTTGTCTTTAGGGCCAAAGGAAGACAGAATCTTCTTACTGTAGATGAAGTAGGAAGCAACATTGGGACTGAGTCGCAAAGAATAAATAGGCATTTTGCAGGCCAAAAGAAAAAGATAAATACAACTTTATAGTGAGTGTGTATCTGTCTTTTGGCTACACAGTCTCTCAATAAGCACAGGATAATCTTGTTGAAAACACCTCTCGTCATAGATGAGTACTCCATCCAGGCCCAGCAGGCTAGATATCAGATGATTTCTTACCAAGGCCAGGTTGATTAATACAGGTTCTGATTCAAGCAGGACTTCCTTGGTTTATGGAAGTCCTGTACATCAGGCTTTGGGGTAGGACTTTTCCAGATTATTTGCCTCCGTACAGGTGACAGCCATACTTCCTTTAACCTGGGTGAGTCCAACTATACTCCTCATCTTCCTCTATTCAGCAGCAGGGTATCTGTCAACATAGTACTTAAAGTCCAAGAAGGCCTTCCACCCTTATTACTGGCTGGCACAAAGGATTTTCATGGTTTCCTTACTCTGCTAGTAACGGAAACTTCTGTGGTCTGTGCACCAGGGCTAGTGATTTTGCTCTCTCTCTCCCATCTGACTAAGGCTTTCACTTCACAGTGTAGAACTGAAAGGAGTTTATCCTTTTCCCTGCCGCCGAAACCCACATCACCCCCAGCACCACTAGCAAGGTCTGCCAGACCTCAAGCTCTTCCCCATTCTTGTTCCTGAGCATAAGACAGAGGCCACTAGAAAAGATCTTTCAACTGAGTACTTATTTCTCAGCAGTTTCCTCAGATTTGCTAGCTCATGTATGGCTCTTAGGAGTTCTTAAAATTTTTAAGAACTGTTTCACCTGTTTATGAAGTTTTGACAAGAAACTTCTTCCTCTCATGTTGTACCACAGATGAGACAGTTCCTGTGTCCTGGTTCTCCTTATTAGGATTGATTCCTCTTAGACTAGTAGGTTAGTTGTTTGCCCTGCGACTTCGGTTCAGCACATTAGTGGACTGAAGGAAATTTGTGATTTTGTAGTATATCTGATCATATTAATAAAATGAGAGTGATTTTCTTTGCAGTTTTCTACATTCAAATCAGAAGGAGATGCTTGTTTCAAAACGTACAGAAAGAGAAAACTGACAGAACTAGAAGGAAAAAAATAGAGAAATACACAGAACTAATCAGAGATTTTACTACATTTCTTTCAGTGACTGACAGAACAAGCAAACAAAATCACAATACAGATTTGAACAGGATTAGTGAAGTTAACATTACATACACATGAAGTTGCATATATATACTATATCAAAGAAATGTAAATTCGTGTTTTTTAAGTACATGTGGAATGTTCTATGCACAGGGCCATAAAGCAAGTCTTTACAAATTGTAGCTGACTGAAGTCATATAGTATATCCCTTGCAGGAATTGAAGGAAGCTGTGAATAAATAGGAAAAAAAAAAAAGACTAGAACATTTCCATAGGTTGAAATATAAGCAACAAGCTCACAAATAACTAATAAGTCATAAAAGAAACCCCAATTGAAATTATATTTTGAACTATATGATATCAAAAACTTCATACGTAGACTTTTATGAGATATCAATAAAGTTGTGCTTAGAGGGAGTCTTATAGATTTAAAAAGGAGGAAAATAAAGGACCAAAAATCCATTATCAAATCTTCAGTCTTGAGAAGGTAGGAAGGGTGCAGGGCCTAGAAGACAGACTAGTCACATGTCTCCTCAGATCACTTTAAGAGCTAAGGCCTGGAAAAATAACTGAATGAAACAAAACAGGCATTTGAGGAGCTCCCAGATCAGGAAGCCCCGAGACTGGCACTTCTACTTTGACCTATAGTGTTGCTACGAGTCGGGATCGACTTGATGGCAGTGATTATTGTTTTCTTTTTGAGATCAAGCAGAAGGTTGCAAGGTCAAACTGGGCAACAGCAAAGGAAACAACAACCTTTGTCAGAGTAAAATGGAGCACGAAGGGTCTTGCTGCTGCTGGCTCAGTAACACAGTGACTGCTCAGGTATGGATGCCACCTTTATCAGCCAGGAGGCTAAGACTGGGCATTGCCACATCTGAGAGCCTGGCTGGGGCTGGCTGCTGCGCTGAGCTGCGGTGCCTGTGTGGACAGCATTTGTGTTAACAGAGAAACTTTGCTTAAGACAGCTGGACTTAGAGAACACAGCTGTGGCTGGCAGCCAAGTACAGTAGCACCCTTTCCCTTCTCCCTTCCCTGAGCTATACCATTCTGCTGGACTACTTGGACTGGAACTGGAACTGTGTATGTGTGCCCTGAGCTTTTCCCAGGGATTCAGGATAGAAACAAAGGGATGAGTAGAAGTAAAGCTACCCGGAGCCAGGCAATCACTACATCTATAAAGCACTAGGCAAATTCCACATGTTTCAAGACAAGTGCTGAGGATACCTTGGGGCTCAATATTTTTGTACTTGCTATTTTCTTCCCTGTTTTCAACCTCTCCCGTCTATCTTCTCTGCTTTACAACTCAGCCTAAATTATGGTGAACAACCTGTCTGAAAGTAGGGCATTGTATTTTTGTGCCTGAGCTTTTCTCCTGGACTCTGACAGGGAAACAAAGGTAGGGCTAGATGACAAGTTTCACCATCTCCTCACTTACTGGAACATTGCAAATGAAGTGCATATCAACTTTCTTACGCATTGCTTTGCTCCCCGTATCAAGGCTTGTGCCCTTCCCTTGTCTGCTCTATACCACATGAAGTGGGGTACTTTATATGTGTGCTCTAAGCTTTTCTCCTGGCCTGGGGAGGGAAACAGAGACAGAACTGGAAGGAGAGTTCTGCTGGTTCCCCTGAGCTACCAACTCTTGCAACGTCTCTTGGTATAATCATCACTTCAACCGTCAGGTGGCAGGACGTCAGTATTAAGGCTCCACTAACATCTCTAGCACAAACAACCAGACTACTTGGACAGTTAAAACCAAATTAATGTGTGTGTGTGTATGTATAGATAGATAGATATAAGATTGCAATAACCTAACAAATCACAATAGATTTCTGATGGCTTGGAGACAACAATCAATAACTAACCATTTAAAGAAGTAAACCATTATGGCTCCAGAAAGCTCCCAAAATAAAGAAAAAAGTTTCCCAGAAGAAAACTTCTTGAAATTATCAGAGTTGAATACAAAAGGATTTTGTACAGAGCTCTTCTAGATTTTAGGATGAGATTAGGTAAAGTACAGCAGAACAAAATGAAAAATTAAACAAGCTACATGAATTTCCAGAACAATAATATGAAATTCAGCAGATTAATAATAAAATCACAAACTTAGACAATTCAGTTGAAAGCCAAAAAAGCAACACTGAAGAAATGGAATACCAAATTAGTAAGATTGAAGATAAAGGAACCGGCACAAAATTCATAAGGAGAAATTGGATTAAAAAATCAAGAAAATGAAAAATCATTAAGAGTTATGTGGGGCTCTATCAAGAAAAGTAATTTATAAGCAATAAGAGTAGAAGAACAGGGGGGATAACAGAAAATTCAGAGAGAATTGTTGAAGATTTGTTGATGGAAAACTTCCCTGATACCACAGAAGATGAGAAGACATCTATCCAAAATACTCACCAAATTCCAAAGAAAGTACATTCCAAAAGAAAGACACTAAGACATATTATAATCAAACTTAATGAAATGAAATACAAGGAGTGGCTCTTAAAGGCAGCTAGGCTTAAAAAAATAAATAAATAAAATAAAATAACTTACAAAAGACAGTCCTTAGACTGAGCTCTGATTATTCAGCTGAAACTATGTTGGCAAAAGGCAATGGGATGGCACATACAAAGCCTTGAAGGGGTGGGAGGTGGGGGGGGGGAATATCAAACAAGATTATATATCCTATAAAATTGTTTCTCAAATATGACAAACAAATTAGGACATTAGCAGATAAACTGAAGCTTACAGACTTTGCAAAAACCAAACCAAAATTACAAGAAATACTGAAGGACTTTCTTTGATTAGAAAATCAATACTATCAATACTATCAGACATTGCACACGGGTGCAATGTAGGACACAGCATCCAGAGTCTTACTTGGATATGGAAGTCATAAAGCTCAATCAAAGCTAAAATATTAAAATTTGGAAAACAGCAATATCCATATGTAAATTATGACAAGATTATAATGAAAACAGGGACATTCTTATGTAGTCATAGAACTATCAGCTGGAGGGTAAGTCAAGATAATACAAAGAAATTAAAGACTAGCTGAAACTTAGAACACTGGGGGGAAATAGTGAGGTAGCAACAAGCCAAGCCAGCCAAGTGCCGTCGAGTCGGATACGACTCGTGGTGACCCTTGGGGCCAGGGTAGAACTGACCTCCAGGTAGCAACAAAGCAAACTAACAATACTACACATCAAAACAAGAAATACAATGCAAAAGTCTCAACAGATACTAACCCATCACTGAAAAAGATGAAAAGAAAATCTATAAAGAAAAACAGCTCAGAACAGAATGTTAAGCAGAACAAAGAGAATGTCTACAACATAAAAATAAAAGCTCCAAAATAACAGTACTGAATTCATAGCTATCAATAATTACACTGAATGTAAATGGGTTGAATGCACAATAAAAAGACAGAGAGTAACATGTTGAAAAAAATAAAAACATAATTTACATGCTGCTTACAAGAAACACACTTTAGACTCAAAGATGTGAAAAATCTGAAAAAACAAAGGATGGAAACATACAACAAGCTGACAATATGCAAAGAAGAGCAGAAGTGGAAATATTAATCTCAGATACAGTAGACTTTAAAGTAAAATCCAGTGTCATAACAAGGATGGTTACTATATATTTTTGAAGGTTCAATACATAAAAAGGATTAAATATTTATGCAACTAATATTAGAGTGTCTAAGTACATCAAACAAATACTGACAACATTGAAAAGTGAGATAGATTGCTCCACAATATTAGAAGGAGACTTCAATCCTTCAGTTTCAGTAATGGACTGATCACCCAGAAAAAAAAAAAAAAAGAAGCTCAATAAACACACAAAAGATCATGTTGCGACAATCAACCAACTCAACCTTGTAGACATATACAGAACTTTGCACCCAGCAGCAGCCAAGTACACCTTATTTTCCAGTGCACACTGAAAAAAAAATCCAAACCACTGAGATATTTCAAAGCATCTTTTCAGTCCACAAAGCCTTAAAAGTTAAAATCAATAGCAGAAAACCTGGATAGGAATTCAAACTCATAGAAACTGAATGACACCTTGCACAAAAACTCATGTGCTATAGAAGAAATCAAGGATGCAATAAAGAAATTCACGGAATCGGAAGAGAATGGAAACACATCCTACCAGAACCTATGGGATACAAAAAAAGTAGTGCTCAGAGGTCAATTTATCTCTATAAATGCATATATCTGAAATGAATAAAGAGTCCAGACCAAAGAATTAATCTTACAACTTGCACAAACAGAGAGAACAAAAGAATCCCCAGGAAACCAGAAGAAAACAGATAAGAAGAATTAGAGAAGAAATAAATGAATTATAGAATAGAAATTGAAAGAATTAACAAAACCCAAAGCTGGCTTTTTGAAAAGATCAACAAAATCAATAAATAATTGACTAAAGGAAACAACTCACAAAAGGAAAATAGGAAACTAATAACCCCCAAATGAGACAGGAGACGTCACAACAGACCCAACTAAAATTAAAAGGATCATAACAGAATACTATGAAAAATTGTACTCTAATAGATTTGAAAATCTAGAAGAAATAGACAAATTTCTGGAGTCACATTAAAAAAAAAAAAAGTGCTACCACTGAGTCAATTCTGACTCATAGTGAACCTACAGGACAGAGTAAAAGTGCTCCATAAAGTTTCTAAGAGTGCTTGCCAGCTTCAAACTGCCAGTCTTTTGGTTAGCAGATGTATCGTTTACCTACAACACCTCTCAGGTTTCCAGAGTCACATTGCCTGCTAAAATTATCACAAAGAGAAGCAGAAAAACTTAATAAACCTATCAGAAAAGAAGAGATTGTAAAAGTAATGAAAATATTACCAACCAAAAAAAAAGACCTGGCTGAGATTCTAACAAACTTTTAGAGAAGAACTAATTCCAATACTACTGAAGCTATTTCATAGCATAGAAAAGGACAGAACACCCCCAAATTCATTCTGTGAAGTCACCATAGATCTAATACCAACGCTGGGTAAAGATAGCACCAAAAAAAAAAAAAAAAAAAAGATTTACAGACCAATATCTCTCATGAATCTAAGTGCAAAAATCATCAGCAAAACGCTAGTCAGTAGATTTCAACAACATATAAAAAAAATAATTCACCATGACCAAGTAGGATTCAACAGAGGAAGAAAAAAAAAACAATTAATGTAATCAACCACATAACTAAAACAAATGATAAGAATGATTTGATTTTATCAACTGATACAGAAAATACACTTGACAAAGTCCAAAAGCCTTTTATGTTAAAAACTCTCAGCAAAATAAGAATAGAAGGGAAATTCCTCTATATAATAAGGGGCATCTATGCAAAGCCCACAGCCAATATCTCCTGAGACTGAGAGAATTCCCCCTGAGAACAGAAACCAAGCAAAGATGCCCATTGTCACCACTTTCTTTCAACATTGTGCTGGAGGTTTCAGCCAGGGCAATCAGACAAGACAAAGAAGTAAAAGTCTTCCACATCAGTAAAGAAGAAGTAAAAGTATCCCTATTTACAGATGATATGATCAGAAAACCCTAACAAATCCATAAGCAAAATACTGGAACTGACAGAAGAGTTCAGCAAACATTATAAATCATTAATAAATCAGTAGGATTCCTCTACACCAACAAATAGACCATCAAAGAGGAAATCATCAAATCAACACCATTCACAACAGCCTCCAAGAAGGTAAAATACCTGGGAATGAATCTAACTTGAGAAGTAAGGACCTGTACAAAGAAAATTGCAAGACCCTACTGCAAGAAATCAAAAGAGACTTATAAGCGGAGAAACCTACCTTTCTCACGGATAGGAAGACTTAACATTGTGAAAGTGTCTATTCTACGTGAAGCAAGTATATATAAAGTGCAATCCTAATACAAATTCCAATGTCATTTTTTAATGAGATGGAGAAACAAATCACTAACTTCATTTGGAAAGACAAGAAAGCCTGGATAACTAAAGCACTACTGAAGATGATGAAAACAGTGGGAAGCTTCACATTACCCGACCTATTATACTACCTGCTACACTACCACAGTATTCAAAACAGCTTGGTACTGGTACAAAAACAGATATATAGTCCAACAGAATAGAATAGAGAATTTGGAAATAACACTATCCACTTGTGAATAGCTGATATTTGACAAAGGCCATGAACTCGGGATAAAACAGTCTCTTTAACAAATTGTGTGGGCAAAATTGGATATCCATCTGCAAAAAACTGAAATCAACCTCAAACCTTACATAAAACTAACTCAAAATTAATTGAGTTAGATATAAAATCTAGAATGACAAAGATTATGGAAGAAAAAATAGGTACAGTACTGGAAGTTCTAATACAGGGCATAAACAGACTATAGAATTTTAATAGCAATACACAAACAGCAGAAGAGAAAACAGTTAAATGGGAACTACTAAAATTAAACACTTATGGTCATCCAAAGACTTTATCAAGAGAGTTAAAAGACTACCTACAGAATGGGGAAAAAAAAATGGCCACCATATATCTGATTAACATCTAACCTCATAATCTACAAATTACTGCGAAGTATCAACAAGAAAAAGACAACCAAAATAAACAATGGGCAAAGGATGTGGACAGATACTTCTCCAAAGAAGACATCCAGGCAGCCAAAAGACATGTGAGGAAATGTTCACTATTTTTTAGCTATCAGAGAAATTCAAATCAAAACTACAATGAGATACGATCATACCCCAGGGAGTTCGGCACTAACACAAAAATCGCAAAACAACAAAAGTTGGAGAGGCTGTGGAGAGACTGGATCTCTTCTACACTGCTGGTCAGAATTTGAAACGGTACAGCCTCTTTAGAAAGCAATTTGGTGCTTTCTTAAAAAGCTAGAAGTAGAAATATCATATGATCCAGTAATCACACCACTTGGAATATATCCAGTAGAAATAACAGGGAGAGTAAAGGGTGGAGAGGTTCGGATAAGTGTTGGTTGAGTGGACAGTGGAAGTAAAGAGGGAAAAGAAGAGTGTGCTCTCACAGGGTGAGGAGAGCAAATAGAGTTGCAGATGGGTGGTTTCTCCACATTTTAAGGAAAATCCAGTTGGATTGCAAACTCTCAATTAATCATAGTAAAAAATATTAAGAAAGAAAGAAGACAGGAAAAAGCAACAGCAAATAGTAAACTAAGCACACAGATAGGAGAAGGAAAAAAACATGTATTTAAAGAGACAAATTTGAGTACATGGAGCAGAAAATAAAATAAAGCAATCTAGCCAAGCCAAGTGCCGTCGAGCTACAAAGCCAAAATTTGTTTTTTTCTGTTGTTAAGTACCATTAAGTTGGTTCTCACTCATAGAGACCCTCTGCACTACAGAACAAAACACTGCAGGATCTTGTGCCGTGTCCACAATCGTTTTCATGCTTAAACCCATTGTTGCTACCACTGTGTCAACCCATCTTGTCAAGGGTCTTCCTCTTTTCCGCTGACCCTCCATTCTATCAAGCATGATGTTCTTCTCCAGGTTCTGATACTTCCTGACAATGTGTCCAAAGTAGGTAAAAGGCAGTCTTGCCATCTTTGCTTCCAAAGAGCACTATGGTTGTGTTTCTTCCAGAACAGATTAGTTTGTTCTTTTGGTGGTCCATGGTATATTCAATATTCTTCTCCAATACCATGATTCAAAGTCATCAGTTCTTCTGTTTTCCTTTTTCACTGTCCAGATTTTGCATGCAAATTTGTACATACTCTGTGTACATACAGTGTACATACTCTGTGCTTTCAATACTGGGTTAAGAGAGGAGGAGTACACAAGTTGTGTCGAAGTCCCACTAATATTGATCTTCTTACTAATGTGTATTGTCACCAATTTTACCCAACCAAATTTCTAACAACTACCTAATCTAAACCCTCGCCCCTTGCCTTCCCACCCTCCCAACCTCCCCACCCTCGTAGCTGTCAAACAGTCTTTTCTATTATGTATGAGTATGCTTTTAAGTTTTTATCGTAGGGGTCTCATATAATAATTGTCCTTCTGTTGCTGACTAGTTTCACTCAATATAATTGTCCTCCAGTTGAGACCAAACTGAGAGATGTTTTCTGCTATCATCGTTGTTCTTTATCAGTGTATAGTACTCCGTGGAGTATATATACCAAAGTTTACCCATCCATTCTTCTGTTGTTGGGCATCTGGGTTGATTCCAACTTTTTGCTATCATTGACTGTGCTGCAATGAACATTCGTGTGCATGTAGCAGTTGGTGTGAATGGTCTTGATTTTGTAGGATATATTATGAGCAGAGGAATTACTGGGTCAAATGGTATATCTATAGCCATTATTTTAAGGTAATGCCAAATTGCTTTCCAAAGAGGTTGCACCATTCTGCAATCCCATCAACAGTGTAGGAGAGTTCCGATCTCTTCACAGCCTCTCTCCATATTTATTGTTTTGCATTTTTTGGATCATGGCCAATCTTGTTGGGGTGAGATGGTATCTCATTGTCATTTTGATTTGAATTTCTTTATTAATTAATGATCATGAACATGTCCGCATGTGGTTTTTGGCTGCCTGGATCTCCTCTTTGGAGAAGTGTCTGTCCATCTCCTTTGCCCATCACTTAATTGGATGATTTGTCTTTTTCTTATTGATATTTTGTAGAACCTTATAGATTATGGAGATCAGGCATCAGTCTGACATAGAGTTGCCAAATATTTTTTTCCCATTCTGTAGGTGGTCTTTTAATTCTTTTGATGAAGTCTTTGGATGAGCAGAAGTTTTTGATTCTTATTAATTCCCATTTATCTATTTTCTCTTCTGATGAATATGTTTTGTTTGTCAGACTTTGAAGTCTGTCTATATTGCGTATTAAAATGTCCATTGTTGACCCTATCTTATCTTGGATGAGCTTTATCATTTTAGCTTTTATATTCAGGTCTTTTATCCAATTTGAGTTGATTTTTGTATAAGGTGTGAGATATGGGTCTTGTTTCAATTTTTTGCAGATGGATATCCAATTATGCCAGCACCATTTGTTAAAGAGACTGTTCTTATCCCAGTTCAAACTCTTAGGAGTTTTGTCAAATATCAGCTGTTCATAAGAGGATGGTGGCATCTCTGGAGTCTCTACTCTGTTCCATTGGTCTATATGTCTATATGACTTGGGCCAGGCACATTTTAGTCTTCAAGGTGGCATCTTAACGTTTCAATACTTTAAAGAGATCCTTCGCAGCAGATTTTCCCAATGCAATGCGTCTTTTGATTTCTTGACTGCTGCTTCCAGATGAGTAGTACTAATCAAAGCAGACAAACAAAAAAAAACAATCAAAAGACACAAGGATAAGCCTATAGCCAGGAAAGAATAGCAGGAATAGTCAGGAAGCAGGCCAAGTTTTTTCAAAATGGTCATATATATTGTCTGTAAATTATACTCCATAAAACTTAGTCAGTGTTTCCAAATCTTTGCAAATTTTGATTAGAAACCTATTCAACGAGAGATAGATTCTGAGGTAGAAGGAACCAAAAACAAAAAAAGAAAACTTGCTAGTAATAATTATTGTCTGTAAATTATAAAAGAGATTGTGACATATCTAGACTTATATGTCAGTGCATTTCCATTTGCCTGTTGGTATGTATTTCTTCTTTTTCTGACTTTTTTGGTCTCATTTCTCAGCATTCTACTAATATCAAAAGACATTCAGCCATGGAGACTAGGAATCATGGCACATATAACCCACCCTATCTGCCTTGGTTTGTCAGTTTTGCCATACGGAAATATCCTAAGTGTGTGACTTTGGAAAACAGAAATATGTTTTCTCAAAATTTAGAGACTAAGAGTCCAATACAGGGACTTTTATTCCTTTTGTGAACCTCTTTGTTATCTTCTAATGGCTGTCTGTGATCCTTAGGGATCCTTAGTGCCCTTGGTGTCTGTGTGTCTATTTGTATTTCACTGTTTCTATAACTTGGAAATAATTAAGCTTAGGAACCACCTTATTCTGCTGTGATATCATTAACATAGCCAAAGAAAAACCCGTTTTCCTAAGAGGGTCTTATCTACAGATACAGAGGTTAGGATTTCAACACATATTTTGAGACAATACAACTTGAACCATAATATCATCCTGCTGGAGGATTTAACCAAACATGAAATGAATGTATTTGTGTATGCCCCATACTTGAGGCTTATTTAATGAACAACAGGTTGAGTACAGATAGAACACTGAGGTAATAAAGGAAAAAAAAAAGAAAAACAACTCTGTATGCAAAATACCGTACTCTATGAATACAGCAGTTTGCCTGAAAGGGATAGCATGACTAAATCTCGTTTTTTTTGCTTGCTTCTCATGGCTTCCATCATCTGCAGAACAAAATTTAGTTTTTTACCCAGCATTCTTTTATGATTTATACCCCAGCTACTTCATTAGGCTAGTCTTTGGTTATTTATTTTAAGCATATTTGATATTTAAATGAAGATAAAACAGATATAAGTCACATAACATGTTCATTTGTTTGGAATACATTTCCACTTATTTTTTTTTCACCAAGATACACTTACATACATGCATTATTAATAAAACTTCTCCTAGAGAATCCAGAATATCCTAAATGTCCATTATTTCTTCAATTCGTAATGTAGCAAAAAATGTTATTGAACTCTAATTATTTGCTTATCTCCCTGACCTAAGAACAGGGATCCTGTCTTACATTTGTTGCTATAGTATCTCCAGGATACTTTATACATAATGGACTCATTTGATATATTTGTGGTTTGAGTACAGGAATGATGCCAGGAAGCCCAATCATATGCATTATTAAAAGGGTTTATTGGTTATGTTTATTGGATCACAAAAATGCATCTGAAACATAGTATGTCTGCTTAAAACCAAAACCCAGCTTGTTGCTGTCAAGCTGATTCCTGCTCAAAGAGACCCTATAGGACAGTGCAGAACTTCCCCAAAGGGTTTCCAAGGAGCAGCTGTAGGATTAAAACTTCCATCCTTTAGGTTAGTAGCCTAACTCTTAACCATGATGCCACCAGGCCTCCTTCTTGGGCATCAATGAAAAATAATAAAAATAGAAGCTTAAAATATCAGAATGTTTTTCTTAGTTTAACTTCAGGCTTTGATCACTGTTAAATGTAATTTTTCTTTCAAAAATTAATTCTTAGCAGTAAGCAGTACAGGCTAACCTAGACACATCATGATATCGGATAAATTCCTTCTTACAGGTTGAGCAGAAGCCCTTGTGGTATGGTAGTTAAGTGCTATAGCTGCTAATCAAAAGGTAGGCAGTTCAAATCCTCAAGGTACTCCTTGGAAACCCTATGGTACAGTTCTACTGTGTCCTATAGGGTCACTATGAGTTGGAATTGACTCAAAAGAGATGGGTTTGGTTTGGTTTGGGGGTTTGCCTACTCTTCCTTGACTCCCTTTGCTCCATTAAAGTGGCCTGAGAGGACTAATCAGAACTGACACTTTTGAGAAGTTATGCTTTTGTAATAGTGTTTACTGATTTCCCAAGATGGTTTATATGGTTTTATTTACTCATTATTATATTTTAGTGATGGATGCAATAACAGGTACATCCTTGAATGAGAAGAGAGAGATGTTAAAAAGAAAAAGGAAAAAAAATAAATCTTTAAATACTTTCCTTCTCCCTCCTCCATTTATTTCCTCCACTTTTTCCCCTCCTCTTTAAATACCCTGTGTTGTGGTGACATCCTGTTTGTGTACGTACTACAGCTACTAACCAAAAGATTGGCAGTTGGAATCCACTAGGGGTACCTTGGAAATTCTATAGGGGCAGTTCTACTCTGTCCATAAAACAATGGATTTTGCCTTAGAGTTGATTTGGACTCACAGTGACCCTATAGAACAGAGTGGAATTGCACCACAGGTTTTCCAAGGAGGAGTTAGTGGATTCAAAATGATGACCTTTTGTTTACCTTTTCACATAGTATGTGAAATGAGGAAGAATTAAGTAGAGAGAATGCATCATTATTGCTTAGAGGAGAATTTCACCTAAGACTGTATGGCACAGTCAGTGCAATAATAATGAGTGAATGAATAGATAGAAGATAGCTGATAGAGAGAGGGAGAGAGAGAGAGAGAGAGCAAAGGTATTTCAGGATGTAGTCTTTGGAAATCTGAGTCTTTAAAAAGCTAAATTATGAGTGTCTATGAAACTGGACAACACTTGAGGTCCATAGACTCATTTGTTATAAAGCAGAATACAACAACATAGAACATAGTCTGAAATTTTTTGATGAGTATTTATAAGAAGTTCAAAGACAAGAAAATTAACTTTTAATTTCCAGAGTTTCATTTGTAAACCTATATGAGTAAAACTCTGGTCCCTTAGTAGTTAAGCGCTATGTCTGCTAACCAAAAAGGTCAGCAGTTCAAATCCACTAAGAGCTCCTTGGAGACTCTGTGGGACAGTTCAACCCTGTCCTGTGGGTTCCTATAAGTCAGAATTGATTTTATGGTAACAGGCATTCAAAAAAGTAGGAAAAAGGAAGATGACAAAAGCATTTGAAGATTTTTTTTTTTTTTTAATGTGCAATACAGAAAGCTCTAATTTATGCTTCAGATATTGAACTTATAGTGGTAGCAATCATCAAAATGTAAGTCTTCTCCAGATGATCCAAAGTCTTGGAAAAGGGCAAGAGAAGCTAAAATTAAATTAATCAGGACTAACTAAGCTTATATGGTAAACTAGTCTCTGGTTGGTGTAAAATACCCTTGGCTGCTAACCAAAAGTTTCGAAATTTATCTGCACCCAGAAGTTCCTTGAAAGAAAGGCCTGGTGATGGATTTATGAAATATCAGCCACTGTAAACCCTATGGAGTACAGTTCTACTCTCGAAATATGTGAGATCACTGTGAGTTGGAATCAACTCCTTGGTTTTGGTGTGATGGAAAAGTGGGACAATGTGTGTACTGAGGTGACTGGCAAGAGAATGCATAAAGTGACTGTGATTCCGTGGCTGCATGGAGACAGGACTAAGACAGATGTGGGTGTCAGTACAGATGAGTGCACAAATTCATTGAAACATGGGAAGAGGAACATGCTTACAGGACACTGACAGACAAAGTTAAAGAGCATTCAAGAGATAAAATGAGTAGAGTCTGAGGAGCAGGAAGGGTGGATGTAAAGGAGAGAGAGCTGGAATAAGAGCAAAATGAGGACGGGTACTACTGGGGATCTTAGACACAAGGAGGAAATTGTAAGGGATTAGATAAATGACAATTTGTGGCTAGAAAAATGACATTATCATTTATAATGCAATAGAAGAAGATACTGAACTTAACGGAGGAAAATGCATCTTTGTCTGCCTAACGGGTCAACACCATAAATTGTATGACATTTCAAGTTTCTGAGAAAGAATGGAAGTGACCCAGGATGAAAAGTGGAGAAAGTATATTCTGAGAAGAAATTGCATGTATGAAAGCCACAGAGTTATGACAGAGAAAGAGAAATGCAATGGGAAATTCAAGAGCTTGGGTATAGTTGCAGCCTTGTATACAGTAGATGCTTAATGAAATATTGTACTCTAGAGTTCATTGGAAAAATGATTCTGATAATATGCAGTATAAAAGAGCTTGATCATCTGCTTTGCCTTAGTCACTTGCCTTTGTTTTTTTCCTTTTTTTTTTTTTTTTAGGAGTTTGCAAACTCTACATACTTGTAGTAAAAACCAAGAATTCCAAATGTGACTTTTTATCCACAAAATAAAAGTATGTGACAGAGAGAGAGGGAATTGAATTCTACAAATTCTTTTGCAGAAGATAATTTCAGTTAAAGGCCATTCTATAATTCTTTTTTAAGTCTCCATGACCTTGTGATGTTCTTAATATGAAACAGAAAGGAATAATTTTAATTTCTGATTTAGCACTAGGGGTGATCACATAGACAGAAAGGCTGTCATTGAATCTGCTCAGGCTATTTTCCTGATTTCCACCCTTACACAACACCCATAGTAATAACATAATATTTTTAATAAGCATCTACTTTATACAAGGCTCCAACAATACCTAAGCTCTTGAATTTCCCATTGTATCTCTCTTCCTCTGTCATAATTCTGTGGTTTTCAAACATTCAGTTTCTTCTTAGAATACACTTTCTCTATTTTTCCGCCTGGGTACTTCTACTCTTAGAAACTTGAAATGTCATACAATTTATGGTGTTGACCCGTTAGGCAGACAAAGATGCATTTTCCTCCATTAAGTTCAGTATCTGCTTCTGTTGCATTATAAATGATAATGTCATTTTTCTAACCACAAATTGTGTGTATCCCAAGACCAAACCCACTTTAAAGTGAAAGAAAGATACTAAATAAAAATTTGTTGAAAAATGATATGTTGCATGAATCAATTAACATAGCTAACCAGCATATTCTGTACAATTCTACACCAATATATTACTACGCACCAAAGGAAAATGATAGTCTGCAGTCATAATTTCTAGGGAAGACGTATCATTTGTATTTTAAGAAATGCTTGCAAACACATCTTGCATTATTTGCATTATAATCTAGTATTGATAGTAATTGGGCCCTGGTGGTACAGTAGTTAAGACCTTGACTGCTAACCAAAAGGTTGGAAGTTCAAAGCCACCAGCCACGCCTTGAAAACCCTGTGGGGCCATTCTATTGTCTTCTTAAGGTCTCTGTGAGTCAAAAGAGACTTAATAGCAACAGACTTGTTTGTTTTGTTTTGTCAGTTGATGGTGATGATAAAAATGTCTGTTTTAAGAATTTCAGAAACACTGATATTAATGACAATGAGTAACAAAATTAATAAAGGAGCTAGGATGAAGAAGATCATTGGAGCTGACACATGCCCTGAAAGTGCAGTGAATTGGGGCCTAATGTTTTAGCTGTGTTACAGCATTAGTTCATCTTCCTCCTCCTGTCCGACTATCTCTCACCTTTTTTAGTTGTTAAGGGAACATCTTTATAATTTCCATAAGACCTACAGGATATTGTTGAAAATGACACTGTAAGTAAATTAAATGCAGGATAGTATGGGCTGATTGAGTGCTGTAATTTAATTTTATTGCATCAGTGGCAATAGTAAATAAATGCACAGCATAACATGCTGAGATGGTCTATTGATCTCTTCAGTCAATATGGGATGGAAATTCCTAATGAAACATAAAATTACAATATTGTTAGGAGAGATATTATTTTCAGCTTTTAATACTATAAGCAAATTCTGAAGGGTAATTGTCTCATTTTACACATATCTAACATTTATGTAGATGACCAAGAACTGAATTCACAGCTGCTCAGATCACATATAGGAATAGACGGCACTTGGCTAGCTTTGGCAAGGTTATTTATCATGTTACTTCCTGAGGGTAGTCAGCCCAGAGGTAGGATGAGTTTAAGCGCCTGTGTTCAACAAAAATAGCCCATTGTTGTTGAGTTAGTTCAGAATCACAGCAACCCTACTGGATAGAAGAGAACTATCCCATAAGATTTCCAAGCTGCAATCTTTCTGGAAAGAGAGTGCCACATCTTCCTCCAGGAGACAAGCTGCTGTGTTTGAGAAGCTGGCCTTTCAGTTAGCAGCAGAGTACTTAATCGCTACATCATGAGGGCTCCTTCCAACTAAATGAAGGAAGAAAATAAAAAAAATCAAAACCCATTGCTGTCAAGTCAATTCCAACTTGGAGTGACTCTATAGGACAGAGTGGAACTGCGCCATCAAGTTTCCAAGGACGGCCTGGAAGGTTTGACCTGCTGAACTTTCAGTTCTCAGCCAAACTCTTAACTGCTATGTCAGTAGTGTTTTCAGTTTCTGTCAAAATAAGTGTTATGATATGCAGGTGCCTAAGGAAAACACATAGGCTTCAATCACAGATGAAGTACTTTATTTGAAAAGTCAGTTTTGAGTTTTGAATCTTTACTATCGATTCAGCCTACTGTCTACCAAACCCACTGCCATTGGATCGATTCTGACTCATAGCAGCCCCATACAGTCTCCAAGTCTGTAAATCTCAATAGAAGCAGACTGCCAGATCTTAGTCTCATGGAGCTGTTGGTGGTTTCAAATCACTGACCTTTCGGTTAGCAGTTGATTATTTTAACCACTTCACCGCCAGGGACCCTTCAGCACAGGATAAGGGTGGAAACACACGAGTAGGGCATTAGGGAGGATGCAGGAGAGTTTCCAGGATGACAAATGATGGTTGTCTTTTCGAAAGTAGAAGGCATATTTCAGAAAATATGGTTAAAAGCTAACAAAATTCAGATCAAAACAGCCTTTCAATACAGGGAAAAAAAAAAGTTTCACATAACCTTAACAATTGCTTTCTGGATTCCAACTTTCCACAGAAATAACTTAAAATAATCTTCAAATATATTCAAAGATGCACTGAAAATTTGTTTTAGAGCTACAAATAGATTTCAGTCATTCTGTTTTTACATTGAATCCCAGCAGTTTGGAATGAGTGTCTGTGATGTTTCAGGTACCATGATAAGCACTGGAAAAAAAATAAAGAGATGAAGTGTAAGTAGTTTTTATGCTTAAGGAGTGAAAATTTCAGTGGATCACTTCCATTCAAAA
This sequence comes from Heterohyrax brucei, assembly GCA_028571685.1. Lineage (NCBI taxonomy): Eukaryota > Metazoa > Chordata > Mammalia > Hyracoidea > Procaviidae > Heterohyrax > Heterohyrax brucei. The sequence continues at coordinate 49,901,813 of CM053152.1, forward strand.
TTTTGAAGTGTCTGCCACTCTTCTTTTTGAGACATATAAAATATGAGATTGGGGAATTCAGGAAAATATCACAACAGTACACTGCATTATATCTGAAAAGTTAAGATTGTTTTAGCACCTCGAATGGAGGTTATTTTCTCTATTTATTGTAATTATTGTCTAGCACTTGTATCTTTTTCATCAATAGATGCTATATGTGGTACAACCTTAACAATGTAAAACTTTTTCCCAGAAAGAAATTTTATTTAAAAGTAATTTATTTAGGTAATTTTTGAAAGAACTATTGTAATGGTTAAAAATTATATAGTCTTATGAAGACACCTTTAATCCCCATTGTATAATAATTCTTCCCCATTCACATTACAGTTTTCAGATACAAGATGGGACTCTGAATCAGTAGTCAGTTCTGGGTCAATGTATGTTAGAAGCCTAGGTGCTTTGTCTCGTAGAAGAATAAAATCCCATGTGGAATACTGTGTGTGCTGGTATGTTGCAATTCTGTCATTTCCATAGAATTAAGGTCACTTTAGTAATTTACACTATATAAGGTAATATTAGAATGGATCAATCTTGAAGACTCAGGTTTATTAGGTAAACTTTTTATTAGAAGGAAATTAACAGAAGTGAGTTATTCAGTAGTCAAATAGAAAACCTCTTTCCCAACACATACAAATTTATAACTTACTTAAAGTCAGATATTTTAGAAATGCTCTCCCCATAGGAAAACAAGGAGCCCTGGTGGTACAGTGGTTAAGTGTTTGACTGCCAGCAGTTCGAATCTGCTATCTGCTCCTTGGAAGCCATAATGGCATCATGCTTGGTCGAGGGTCAGCGAAAAAGAGGAAGGCTGTCAGTGAGATGGACTGGCAATGTGGCTGTAACAGTGGGCTCAAGCATAGCAACAATTGTGAGGATGGTCCAGGACGGGGCAGTGTTTCAGTCTGTTGTGTGTAGGGTTGCTGTGAGTAGGACCTGACTCAATGACACCTAACAACAACAATCAAGACAAGTTAGACCAGAGCCTAAGGGAATCATTTCCTAATGGTTGGGGGAAGGGAAATACCCAACAGCAGTTCTCTATGGAGGAGTCCCTGGGCAGTGCACTTGGCAATTAAGCAAAAAATTGATGTTTTGAACAAATCTAAAAGTGCCTCAGAAGAGAGACCTTTTTTCGTAGGTGTTACCAAAAGCTATGAAAACCCTGTGGAACATAGTTCTACTCTGAAACACTTGAATTTGCTGTGAGTCACAACCAACTCCATGGCAACTGCTAAAACCCTCCCCAGACTTCCTGCCTCACTTAAAGATGAAAAAGAAAAAACCTCATAGTCCAGGGGTATAAACATACTAAAAAAAACTAATACCTAAGCAAAAGTTTATAGAACATCTCCATTTACCACCATCCATACCACTCTCCACCTGGCCACTCAATAAATAGGGCCAAGGTGAGAGTCAAAATCAACATGACGGATCATAAAATGAAGTCATCTCTAGAAACATTCTGTTTCTACATCAAAGAATAGTTAATGTATTTTTAAAGAAGTAACAATAAAAACCTCTCCTCAATCTGACTAGGATCTGCATGACATCTTAACTGGAATACCACAGGCTGATGAAAATTGTAATTTATATTTATATATATTAATTTGCCTTGAAAAGGTAAAGAAGTTTGGTGGTTGAAAACACAGTTAATTAAATAATAAGAATTTGTCAATGATTATTTAGCAATCACCCAAGAAAGAAAAATATTTTTCAAGTTGACCAAGGCTACTTGCTCTAATGTTTTGTAAACCAAACAACAATGTGTTTGTGAGTTTGGATTCCAAGATTAGCCTGGAAAGGTGCTCTGTTTACATGAAACAAGTTTATGGGACAGAACAATTATCTAGCTGTTTATTACAGGAAAAAAGACTGCAAATAGGGTGCTCAGGAATGAGATTGGGTCAATCGTTCTTGAAACCCTTGGATACATCATCCTTGTATTTAAGTATAATTTTCCTCTTGAAATATGTAAGAGTTATTGTAGGAGAAAAATCTTACAGGAAGAAAAAATCACTGCTGTTGCCCTAATTATCTCTTCTGAAACCCAGGCAACAGTGTCTCTGTAGCCTGAATTTGAGTCAGAACTGGGACCTCTGAGGTGCTCATAATCAGTTTTTGTAGTAGAAATAAGCTAAATAGAAAATTAAGAATATTCATTTAATTGGTACATTTAATAAGACTTACTATGTGTAGTGAACTACTGTTCACATATTAACCAACAATTAAAAACCAAAAACAAAGCAATTGAATATAATTTACAGGAGAGAAGCAAAGTAAAACAAAACAAAATCACTGAAACACAAAACAAAGTGGCAGATTTGTGGCTGTCCTAGAGAACAGGGATGGAGACCTCTCTGTTCCTTGATTAGGTGTGAGCTATGTGAGTTTCTCTTTCTGGGATGACCACCCAAAGATGCAGGCTCCCGTTGGCTTTATGAAGAATTATGGAAGCTCCACTTAGCCTGCATAGACTGTTTCACCAGGTAGGTACAACACTTACACCAGTGAGCAAGGCACCGTCTTCTACTGAAGAGCCCTGAATCCCTGTTCTCTCTCCCTATGAAGTCTTTCTCAGACCCACTGCCATCACGTCAATTCCAACTCACCGCATAGGTCAGAGTAGAATTGCTCAATAGAGTTTCCGAGGAAGGCCTGGTGGATTTGAACTTCTGCCCTTTTTGGTTGGCAAGTGTGGCACTTAACCATTATGCTATCAGGGTTTCCTATGAAGACTGAGAGCTGTGCAAATGTTCAAGAGCCATTCTTACCCATCCTTGCTTTTGCTGATGCTCTAATACTTGTGTATTAATGACAACATTAATAATTATACTGATCATGATTGTGTCTTATACATGCATATCTTGCATTCATTTCATAGTATTTTCACAATATTTTATCTTAACCCTGACAGTAAGTCTATGAATAAAGGCGATACTGATACTCATTCCATTCAACAGACTAAAAGCACTGCAAACCAAAGGGGTTATTTGAATGTTTAGTGTCAGAAAGTTAAAGGAGCTCAATATAAGACCCACCATAGAACTGCTTCCCCCTTTTCTCTCTATTGGTCTATATACAAGCACTCTGGATCACAGGAAGTATTGTCTTTGGCCAAAGCCAAGTGCCAATTTTCTTTGGAGTGTACAGAAAAGGACTCCGGGGGCCCAGAAAAAAAGAAGACATAAAAGAGTTGTGTAAGTTTTGCTTGATTCCTATCACCCTATTAATTGCTCTCTCTCCCTGTGTCAAGTTTATGTGCTCAGAGAAAAAGTGAAACTTCTTTCTCATTTTCAACCAGAAAAACCTTAATTCGTTCTGTGTGTGAGACTGATGCCACCTACAGTGGTCTTGTCTTCCAGGTACTGTCATTGCAACAGTGCAAACAGATTCAGTAACATACACAGGGTTGGTGGCACAAATGGTTTGTTCTTCACTGCCAACTTGAAGATTGGCAGATGAACCCCACCCAGTGGTGCCATGGATAAGAGTCACGACAATATCCAATATTCTGCTAGAATTACAGCCTTGAAAAAAATTTCACAGTGTTTCTCTGTAAGGTGGGGTCATCATGAGTCTGATTCAGCTTGAAAGTAACCTACCACAAGATTGCCATGCTGAAAAAAAAATTGGACATTGACTAAGATAAGATAAAGTTGACTAAATAAGATAAAGTAAATAAACAAAAGTTTCAAGTAGAAATTTAAGTAGTATCTTTAAATGCTTTGACTTTTCTAAATTTAAAAGAAGGTAACGTGAAGCTTGAAAGTGTTTTGGAAAAAAAATAACACGAAAATTTAGAAAACGAGAAAGAGAATGATTTTAAAACAATTCATTGCAAGTGATTTACCTTTGAAAGTATCTGACAGAGTTTTTCTGTATGTGGAACCAGAGACGCAGTTCTCAAAACATTGATTTTCTTTTATTACCTCACCAGCCAGTCATAAAGAGGAAGCTGACACTCATATTTATTTATTTTGCTCTGAACAAAAGAAAACAATCAAGGAATTGAGAATGCAATGTGATGGGGGGTGGGGGGAGACAACAAGTGGGAGAAGGGTTGAAAGAAAGAAAGGAGGCCTAGAACATGACAGTTGTGTACCTCAGAAAACCAAACCAAACACACTGCCTTAAAGTTGTTTCCAACTCACGGCAACCCTATAGTGTATTTCAGAATCCAGTAAAAATCACTTTACCTGGAAAGAAAGACATTGGCTACCTAATTGAAAGTTCCAAAGAATAGAACTTTTCCTTAATCATCTCTGGATCGTCTCCTACTCTTACTGATCAAACTGAATAAACAAACCCACTGCCTGGAGTCAATTTTGACTCCTAGCAATCCTATAGGACAGAGTAAAACTGCCCTATAGAGTTTCTGAGGAGCAGCTGGAGGATTTGTACTGTCAATCTTTTTTGGTTAGCAACAAGGCTGTTAATCTCTACACCATTAGTTCTTTGAGTGGCTTAACCAGTAAGGAAGTACACACTAATCTACTTGTGTTCACTTATTAATCTGTAGTATACAAAGGTGTATGTACCAGTGTTTTTGGTTAATCCACCTCTGGACTAAAATGCTTTGAATTCAACACCAAAAAAAAAAAAAAAAAAAAAAAACCAAATCCACTGTTGTCAAGTCAGTTCCAACTCACATTAACCCTATGGAACAGAGTAGAACTACTCCATAGAGTTCCCAAGGAACACCTGGTGGATTCAAACTGCCAGCCTTTGGGTTAGCAGCCATAGCACTTAACCACTACTCTTCCATGATTTCCTTGTATCCAATAAACAAAGGTAAAATGTATGTTTGAATGCTGACTTGAGGCTATCTTCCCATCTGAAGAATCTGATAAGTCAGAAGCTATCTTTGCTCATTGCCTTCGAAATCTAGCAATGATACATCTAACTTAATTCTACTATGCCCTATTGATCAACAATTCCCTCATCTGCCTTTTAGTAGATTGAAAGGCAAAGAGCCTGACTATAGCAAATAGGTGGTAAGAATCTGAATCTCAGCTCAGCTTCTGACTGGCTGTGTGACCTCTGCCGAATGATTTATTGTGTCTGGGGCTCATATGAATCAGACAGATAAGTAAAGGGTTAGGTTCTATATGTGTTTGTAAAATGCTACATATTCTAATATCTTGAAAAAAAAATTCATTCCACTAGCTCCCCTAACCAGTTAGTAGATTAGTGAATGAAAATATGAGTGCTTTGTGGTTTAAAATAGTTGGAACTTTCCATAAGCCACGCATGTGTTCAGGCACTTACTGGCATAAACAATTTACAAAGGCCCACATCATGGTGGTTATGAACGCAAATAAAAGCAAGTATCCACATCTGAAATCAGGATATTCCCATCTACATTGGGAATCAAGATATTTTACAGGAGACTACAAGCTGAGAGGAAACCCAGATGGTATTGTGGTTAACAGCTACAGTTGCTAAATGAAAAGTCAGCATCTGAAATCTACTATACTCTCCTTGAAAAACCCGACAGGTCAGTTCGGCTCTGTCTTACGGAATCACTATAGTTTAGAATTGATTTGATGGCAATAGGTTTGGTGTTTTTTTGATTTACACTCTGAGACTGGGACTGGATCTCAAGAGAGCAAATGTGTGTGTATATATGTACGTATGAGGTCTGACAATTAAGTCAGCGAACTTAATTTGTGTAAGTGCTACATACCTCATTGCTGAATATCAATACAGTTACCTTTGAAACGCTCTTCTTGGGAAGCTATGCACCAAATCCAGGACCCATTTCAAACGTCAAAACAGTTTTCTTTCTCTCTTTCTTTTTTCTTTCTTTCTCTTTTTCCCGCTTTCTCTCTTTCTCTTTCTCTCTTCCTTCCTTCCTTTCTTTCTTTTTTTTACCGTGATTGAGTGAAAGTGTTCAATCCAATATAAATTTGCGTGCTCACCTGTATGCAGCTCCCACTGGTCTCCCTGCCCAGTGACAGCACACTCCTCCTATCCATTCTATACATGTCGTGTCCTCCTAACCCCTCCTCTCTACCATCTGCCCCCCACAAGAGGCCAGCAGGACAACATCCCATAGGTACATAGAACTATAAAGGGCACACACAATGTGGTCACTCTGTGTCACCAAATCCAATCTGTTCCTGTCTGAAGAGATCACTTTCATTATGGTTTATGGACAGGGGAAGCATCAGGACCAGGGCCATGCTTCCAGGGGAACCACGAGGCTACTGGACCATCAATTGCTGTCTTTTAGTGGAGTTCTCAGGGTGCATCTCTTTTTATTCTCATGTTGCCAGTGAGACTCGACTTTGTGAACCCCGTCACGGCTATCACTGTGGTGGCCAGTCACTGTCCAGTTCCTCCAGTCACATGTCAATGTAGTCACCCACTCAAGTGAGTCTCTCTGTCTTCTGGGTTCTCTTTCCCTTATGCAGCTTTGTTCCTCAGTGACTGACTGTTCCTGCTGAGTTAGGACCATTTGGTGTGCCTCAGATGGGAGCTCTCTAGCTTTGAGGACCCCAGACACCACTCACGAATATGGGGTACAGAAAACCCTCTTAGCGATACTCTAGTTATGCCAATCGGCCTCCATGTCCCCTGAGAGCACGGTTTCCAGAACCCCATATTCCGGAACCCCATGCCTGCTGCTCTGTCCTTGAGACATTGGGTTGAGACTGGAAGAGTACTCACATTATATTGAAGTCCAGTTAAATTGGTCTTGTTTCTAACGTGTGCTGTCACTGATTCCACCCAACCAAATTTCTATCAAGTATCTAACCTATAACCAGCGCTCTCCCTCCCCCCCTCCCTCCCCACCATTGCAGCTGTCAAAGAGTCTTCTATACAAGAGTCTATTTTTCGGTTCTTATCATGAGGGGTCTCATACAATATCTGTCCTTTTTTGCTGACTACTTTCACTCAACATAATGCTTCCAGTTGAAACCAGGTTATTACATGCTTCCTAAAATCCTCATTGTTCTTTATCATTGCATAGTGTTCCGCTGAGTATTTATACCATAGCTTATTTATCCATTCATCTGTTGTTGGGCATCTAGGTTGATTCCATCCTTTTGCTATTGTGGACTGTGCCGCAGTAAACATTTGTGTGCATGTATCTGTTGGTGCAACTGCCCTTGACTCTGTAGGATATACTCCAAGCAGTGGAATTACTGAGTCAAATGGTATATCTACTTCCATCATTTTAAGGAAGTGCCAAACTGCTTTCCAAAGAGGTTGCACCAATTTGCAATCACACCAACAGTGTAGGAGAGTTTCAGTTTCTCCACAGCCTCTCCAGCATTTGTTGTTTTGTGTTTTTTGGATCATGGTCAACCTTGTTGGGATGAGACGATATCTCATCACAGTTTTGATTTGAATTTCTTTAATAGATAATTATCGTGAGCATTTCTGCATGTGTTTTTTGGCTGCCTGGATCTCTTCTTTAGAGAAGTGTCTGTCCATCTCCTTCACTCATTACTTAATTGGATTATTTCTTCTTATTGATTTTTTGTAATGCCTTATAGATGTCAGACGTTTGTCTGACATATAGTTGCCAAATATTTTTTCCCATTCTGTAAATGGTCTTTTAATTATTTTGGGAAAGTCTTTGGATGAGCAAAAGTGTTTGATTCTTAATAGTTTCCATTTATCTATTCTCTCTTCTGTTGACTGTGGTTTCTTGGTCAGATTTTGAAGTCTGCCTACACTGTGTATTAAAACTGCCATTGTTGATCTTAACTTTTCTTGAATGAGTTTTATCATTGTAGATTTGATATTTAGATCTTTTAGGCAGTTTGAGTTGGTTTTTGTATAAGGTGTGAGATATGGATCTTGCTTCAGTTTTTTGCAGATGGATATCCAGTTTTGCCAGCACCATTTGTAACAGAGATTCCTTTTACTCAAGTTTACGTTCTTCAGGCCTTTGTCAAATATCAACTGTTCATAGGAGGATGGTGTCTTCTCTGGGGTCTCAACTCTATTTCATTGGTCTGTGTGTCTCTTTTTGTACCAGTACCAGGCTATTTTGACCACTGTGGCAGTGTAATAACTTCTAAAGTCAGGTAGTGGGAGGCCTTCCAGTGTGTTTTTCTTCTTCAGTAGTACTTTACTTAACCGGGGCTTCTTCCCCTTCCAAATGAATCTGGTAATTTGTTTCTCTTTCTCATTAAAATATGACACCAGAATTTGCATTGGGATTGCTCTATATAAGTAGATTGCTTTGGGTAAAATGGACATTTTCACAATGTTAAGTCTTCCTATCCATGAGCAAGGTAGGTTTCTCAATTTATGTAAGTCTCTCTTAGTTTCTTGTAGTAAGGTCTTGTAGTTCTCTTAGTAAAGATTTGTTAATTTCTCTAGTTAGATTAATCCTAGATATTTTATCTTCTTGTGGGCTATAGTAAATGGCATAGATTTGGTGGGTATAAAGGAATCCTACTGATTAACTTACATTTATATTGTATCCTGAGACTTCGCTGAACTCCTCTATCAGTTTCAGTAGTTTATTTACAGGTCCTTTACGATTCTCTGCGTATACAATCATATCATCTGCAAATAGGGAGATTTTTACTTCTTCTTTGCCAATGTAGATGCTCTTTGTTTCTTGATCTTGTCTAATTGCTCTGGCTAGAACTTCCAGTACAATGTTAAACAGGAGAAGTGAGAGCGGGCATCCTTGTCTAGTTCCTGTTATCAAGGGAATTGTTTCAGTCTCCCTCCATTCAGGGTGATTTAGGCAGTTGGCTTTGTATAAATGGCCCTTATTGTACAGCGGAAGTCATGTCTATTCCTATTCTGCTGAGAATTTTTAGTATCAGTGGGTGTTGGACTTTACCAAATGCCTTTTCTGCATCAATAGACAAAATCAGTGATTCTTGTCTCTTGTGTTATTTACGTGGTTAATCAGATTAATTATTTTTCTAATGTTGAACCAGCCTTGTATCTCTGAAATAGAGAACCTTGTCCTGCCTGACTCCATCTTACTGCAAATAGTAGCACAGTAGTAAAGACAACAGTAGTTAAGACAGTAGTTAAGATAACCATGCTATAAACATTGAGTCCTGAGAGCTTGATTTCCTCCATCCATATAGAATTTATCTTGTATCGGTCATAAGTCTCACGGCTATTCTTTCCTCTTAGAAACACTGATTAATTGTTCTATTTATACCCTTTCAGTTATTCTCTAAGACTACTGAACTAATCACGAGGTAGTTGCATGATATTCAAGCCCCAACTTGTTGGATCTATGGAGATCTTCACAAAAAATATTGTTGAAACATTGAAAGAATTACTTGTGTGGACCAGGAAAAATACTAATCAGTGTTCCCCCAGTGCTTAATCAACCTATATAACCTCCAGGCTTAGCTTATACAGGCAAGCTTTGGAAGAACTGATTCTCTCTTGCCTCATGTGTGTCAGCACTCAATAAATGTCCTTATTTACTGACTAGGTCTCCTGCCTCGATATTGGCTTTGCAGACAGGTGACACAGATCCGTGATTGTCGTTATGTCCCTAGTATGAATCAAATTTGGTAATGATGAGTTCCTTTTTTGATATTTTGTGAATTCCATTGGCAAAAATTTTGTTGAAGATTTTTGCATCTTGGTTCATGAGTGATGTGGGTCTCTAGTTCTCCTTTTTGTTGGGTCTTTCCCTGGATTTGGTATCAGGGTTATTCTGGTTGAATAACCAGAATGAATTTGGGATTATTCTGTCCCTTTCTATGCTGTGAAATAGTCTCAGTAGTATTGGAGTTAATTCTTCTCTAAAAGCTTGCTAGAATTCTGCAGTGAAACCATCTTAGCCAGGGTTTTTTTGGTTGGTAATTTTTTGATGTCTTTTTCAATCTCTTCCTTTGTAATGGGTTTGTTAAGTTGCTCTGCTTCTTGTGGTAATTTTGGTAGGTGGTATGAATCTAGGATTTTGTCCATTTCCTCCAGATTTTCAAATCTGTTACAGTACAGTCTCTTGTAGTATTGTTATGATATTTTTAATTTCTATTGGATCTGTTGTGATATCTCTTATCTCATTTTTTATTTGGGTTGTTTGTTCACTTTCTTGTTTTTCTCTAGTGAGTGTGCCAGTGGTTTGTCTATTTTATTGATCTTTTCAGAAAATAAGCTTTTGTTCTTCTCAGTTTTTTTCAATTGTTCTTCTATTCTCTAATTCATTTAGTTCTGCTCTAATGTTTATGACCTGTTTTCTTCTGTGTCTAAAGGATTTCTCTGTTGCTCTCTGTCTACTTGTTCAAGCTGAAGGGTTAGTTGTTCTGTCTAAGTTCTTTCATCCTTCCAGATGTGTGCATTTATAGTGGTAAACTGATCTCTGAGAACTGCTTTAGCTGTATCCCATTGGTTCTGGTAGGAAGCATTTTCGTTCTCATTTGAATCCTTAAGTTTCTTTATTTCATCCTTGAGTTATTCTCTAACCCATGGTTTTTTAAGCAAGATGGCTTTATGATTTGAGAAGATGCTATGCTTTAAATCAATGGTATGGATTTTGCTGAGATTTGCTTTGTGTCCTAACACATGGTTTATTCTGGAAAATGTTCCATGTTCACTGGAGAAGAAGGTGCAGTTATCTGCTGATGGATAGAGGTCGATGAGTTTTAGTTGGCTAATTGTGGCAACAAGATCTTCTGTGTCTTTACTGAGCCTTTTGCTAGATCTGTTCAATACTGAGAGTGGAATGTTGAAGTCACCCCCTAGTACTGTGGACTGATCTGTCTCATTTTTTAACATAGTCAGTGTTTCCTTGATGTGTCTAGATGCTCTAGTATTGGGTGCTAAATATTTAATATTGTTAAATTCTGCTTGTGTATTGAACATCTCAGCAATAAGAAGTGTCCATCATTGTCCATGATGGTAAATTTTACATTAAAATGTGTTTTATCTGAGATTAGTACTACTACACCTGCTCTTTTTTGTATATTGTTAGTTTGATATATATCCTTCCATCCTTTAATTTTCAGTTTGTTCCTATCTTTAAGTCTAAGATGAGTTTCTTGTAAGCACCATATAGATGGGTTATGTCTTTTCATCCAAGATGTCACTCAATATCTCTTCACTGGAGTGTTCAGTCCATTCACAATCAACATAATTATTGATAGGTATGTGTTTAGTGCTGTCATTTTGATGTGTTCATTTTTGTGTTGATGTTTTCCCTGTTGCTCTTACTATTGTGTTCTGGGACATTCTTCTTTATAGATGGATTTTTCACTCTTTTCAGTGTTGATTTTGTGTTTATTGAGACTCCTGTATTACATTTCTTGATTTGATATGTTGAATCTTTATTGTACTTTGTGGCTACCCCTGTGATCCCTCTTAATAATGTATGTTTAAACCCAATTTTAACTTCTACATGTGTTATTAAGTTCCTCTCCATCTGTAAGGAGTATAACTAGTGTAGTACATTCCTTTTTTTAATATGGTGATATCATAGCTTTCATGAAATGATCATTGGATCACTTCTTTGAGTATTACAGCTTTGATTGAATTTTGTACCTTCCCTAACTGAGTAGTCTTCTGGATGATGTGTCCTGTATTGTCTTCTAAAATATAGAGTTAATGGTTTTATTCTTCTCAGCCAAGAGGTTCTTTCAGTATTCTTATAGCTTGGATTTGTTGTTTTATAAAGTCTCTGAGTTTCTGTTTATCTTCAAATGTCTTAATTTGATATTCATGTTTGAAAGATAGTTTTGCAGGATATACAGTTCTTGGTTGGAGGTTTTTCTAGTTCAAAGCTTTGAATATGTCATCCTGTTGCCTATATGCCAGCATCATATCTGCTGAGAAATCAGACAGAAACCTACAGGGTTTCCCTCTGAATGTGAGCTTTGCTTTGAGTCTTGCTGCCTGTAAGAGTTTCAGCTTATGTTTCATTTTGTTCAGGTTGATTATAGTGTGTTTTGGAGTCTTTCTTTTGGGAGCTATATGGAATGGCATTCAATATGCATCTTGGACACCTATATTCTCTTCTGTCATAATTTCTGGGAAGTTTTCTGTCAACAGCTCAACAGTAATACTCTCTGTGTTTTCAGGTGTCCCTCTCTGTTCAGGAACTCCAATTAATCATAGGTTGTTTCTCTTAATAGAGTCCCATAATTGCTTCTTTGTCTTTCTTGTTTCTTTTTTCTATCTCTCCTCATAGATGCTGGAGTCAGTAGCTCTGTCTTCCAAGGCACAAAGTCTATTTTCCATTTGTTCCATTCTGTTTTCTTGGATTTCAGTTGAAGTTTCTGTGTCTTTGATTTGGTTCTTGATCTGTTGGATTTCAAAGTACTGGTGTTCCATCAGATACAATAGCTTAATTAATTCTTCATTTTGACCTGCTGCATTTTGTATAAGGTCTAGGAGGGCTCTCTATATAATCATTTTGTATTCACCTTCCAATAGTTTCAGAAGGGATTCTTCATTTGGGAAGTTCTTTGGTTCTTTCTTTTGGGGGCTTTCTAGAGCCATAGGTGAATTTTTCTTTAAGTTTACGGCCAGCGTTTGTTGCTTTCTGGGCATCTAGAAGTTGTTTAGTTTCTCCAGTGTAACTTTAACAGAATCTGAGAAGGAAGGTGATCATCAGTCACCTCTACATACTCCAATGGCTAGGCCAGTGGAATCTCTGGGATAAGAGGCTCCACCTCCTGAATAGCAAAGACACAGACCTACTTATGGAGTCACTGGGGGGCCTTTAGCTGACCCTATGATATGGGTCAGTAAAGGGTGAAAGAGATGCCGCCAGAATGCACTACAATTATTTCTCTAGGTAGTCTTATGTTGAAAGGTAAAAGCTATCTGACCTCTTCCATAATCAGTCAGGCTATCAGGTGTGCAAGCCCCTCTTCCAAGCTGGCAAAATAAGCACCTCTATATCCAAACCCTGATGCTGTAAACTAGTTCAAAGTACAGAAAGGCTACTGCCCTGCTTTCATCTGCCACCAGGCCCCACCCATAAGACCACACTGTGCTAAACACAACTTTTCTTCAGAAAAAGCACTTCCTGGGTTGGCACTGCTTCCCAGCCTGGAAGTTAGCCCCTGCTGAGGTCTCCATTTGGGTAACTCTGCCTCCCAGCCAAACAAGATTCCATCTTGCACAAGCACTTTCTCCCACTGCGGAATAGCCAAGTCAATGGTGGAGGTTCAGAAAGAGAGGGTGGATGGGCCGAGGTGCACAGAACCGAGAACCCACTTCTGAAAACACAGGTATTCTGCCTGCTGATCCTGTCAGCAGTGCAACTGTGTTTTGCTGCTGGTTAAGCACAAGCCCCAGCTTCCAGCTAAGATAGAGAAAAAGAAAAAAAAAAAAAAAAAGAAGGCAGGCACTGCTCCCCGAACCTGGGAATTAGCTCCTGCTCAGGCCTCCTTTTGTATAACTCCACCTCCCATTTGAACAAGATGGCATCCCACACAAGCTCTCCCACCCACTGTGGTATAGTAGATTCAGTGGTGGAGGTTAAGAAAGAGAGGGTGGAGGGGCCAAGGTGCACAGAGTCCAGAGTCAGGCTTTCAAAATATGTCTATTCCATCTGCTGATCCTGTCAGTAGTGTAGCTGAGCTTTGCTGCCAGTTAAGCCCAAACCCTGCCTGCCAGCTAAGACAGAGAAAAAAAAAAAAAAGGACAGTTAAAATTACAAGTTACTTTCAGTCCTTAAGAGCTGGCATTCAACAAGGGCAGGGTTCAGCAAAAGAAAAGTTTCCCATTCAGTGGCCTGTAGTCCAAATTGGCAGCCCTATGCCATGTCCAAGGTCTCAGTGGGTGTCCATAAGGCTCCATTTAATTATCAATCCAGGCCTTAGTTTTCAGAGGGAATTAAGGAGACTTGTGTCTAGTCTGCCATCTTGACTCTGCCCTCCTCAAAACAATTTTCAAACTCTTTCTAGAATGGCCATTGCACATGGTAACACGGTGGCAAGTTGACAAACTTAATTGTATAGTTGTCTGTGAGGGAGTTTTTAGACAGTAAACAAATACTGGGTTGGAACACTCTCCCTATTCACCTGATCTTCCCCCCAGTGACTTTTTTCTTTACCTGCAGACAAGGGAAATATTGAAAGGAAGGCATTTTGATGACTTTCAAGACATCAAGGGTAATAGGATGACAACTTTGATGGCTATTTCGGAAGGAGTTCTAAAATTGCTTTGAGGGGTTGGCTGGGTATTGGCATGGGTGCATAGCTTCCCAAGTGGAGTACTTCAAAGGTGATCATACTGATGATATTTCAGCAATGAGGTATGTAGCAGTTTTTCTAGGATGAGTTAGTGAACTTAATGGGCAGTGCTCCTATTTACATGGTAAATGTCTCTTACACTTGCCCTATTTTTTATGGATGTGATTCCACAGACCTTAGTTGAACTTATTTGTTCTGTACCAGGTAGTTATTCTCTTATGCTGAACTTATTTATTCTGTGCCAGGTAGTTATTCTCTTATTTCTATTGTCAATTCTTAGTCATCTGGAATAAGGGGAAAAAAAGAATAGATGAAAAGGGACTCATTATATAACGACTCAATGTCTCCCATGTGATTCTTGTAAGAAGTTTAAACTTATTTCAGTCTATTATGTCAATTTATCCAGTTAGGCTAGAGCAAAAGAAATAAAGCACTATGCCTAATATGTCACCATGACAGAGAAAATGATATGTGATCTTGATGTTTAAACATTGAGAGATAATATGTATTCAACAGCACTCTGGTTAGATCTATGCATGTTCCAACAGATCACATTATGGTCAAGAGAATCAAAATACTGCATTAAGGTTAGTGTTGGCTAGTAATGTCACCAATAACGGTAACAACTGAGAGTGAAATTTACAAGATTCTAGACTGCATAAAGGGAATCGTTACAGCTAGAGCAAATACCTTCCTTTAAGTGAGAATACCATATATAGCATGACAGTGCTATCACACTGAAAGGTGAAGAATAGTTGTATATTATAGCATGCGAAGCACTGAATTGGGAGAGGTGTCCATCTGCTTCTGTAAAGATTTCAGCCTTGGAAACTCAATGGGAAATTTCTACACTGTCTTATTGGGCCTCTTAGTCACAATTGACTCAGCTGCAGTGGGTTTTAAGGATTAAATAATGATAATTCAAATTGCAAATATAACTATTCAAAGACATTGAGAAGAAGTGTGTGACTCAAAACAAGATGACTTCTTGAAGGTACTGATTCAAGTTTTGAAAAAATTGGATAGACAGTCTGCTGTAGTGTAGAGGTAAGATGATCTCAAAAAATTAAGGATGACTAGAACTTCAGAAATATGTATGTAATCAACAGCAAAATGTTGAACTAATTAACCTAGGTATTACAAGAAAAATTAAGCATTCACTTTCTAATTTGAATGAGACTGTAAGTGGCTTATTGTTATGTGATACAAATGTGTATGTGTATATATGTAAACATATATGTGTATATATATATCAGTATTGTGACATGTCTGTCTTCTAATACACTAAATTGAATCTGTTGTATAGTCTTTTAAAAATGCATCTGTAAAAATCTCACTTGACCTGTGAGAAAGCCCAATTTAATAACAGCCATATACGAGTATGTGTTAGGCTGGTGGTTTCTCTCGTTTTCAGATCTACAGACATTCTAGAGGACATTGTCTCACAGGAATGCATGTGTATTAGTAACCGTTGGTGGCATAGGAATGCAAGGGAATTGTTTCCTTATTTCCGCCCACTTGTTTGGTGAAGTAAACTTACATATAGTTTCAAAAAAATTGCATAACTTTGTTTTTGTTTCTGTGTTTTATTACTTAATAACATATTTCAGTGAGTTTCTCTGCCTATCTCATCCTGAGCCTTTTATGTGTCCTGTGAAATGTTTGTGTCATTCCAAGAACGGCAAAGCAGCTGTTGGAGGCACTTGATATTGCTCAAACAATGCCCCAGTGCACTCTGCAATTTCATAAAAAGTCAGTCAGGGAGGGTGGAGCTCTTAGACATGCATAATGGGAACTTTTTCTGCAAAGAAAAATGGGCACTCTTGCTTTGCTATTTGCATACAGATTTCCCCCCTACTGCTACCTGAGAAAATTAAGAGCTTCCACCCTATCAGTTTCTTAAACATGATCTTGAGAATGTCCACATTTATGTCAGCATTTTTTCTACATCCTAATGATGCTGTTGCGAGGACTATGGCATCTATATGGCTTGTTACCAGCTTAATGAAAAGTTGCTTTAGGTGTCAAAATAAATCTAAGAATGTTCTACACTTTAGCTGACTGTAATATATCATCATGGCCTGCTTAAGTAGTATAAACTGCAACATGATAAAGCAGCTAACAAAAACCTATGAGAACCAGTAGCTGGGATAATGGGCATTCAGTGTAAGGATAATATAGCAGCAATAAAAATTTCAATAGCCAAAAGTTATATACCATACTTTTTAATGGAGTTCTTGGCTAACTGAGCTTTCTTCAATAGTAGACACCTGGTTAGGATGATTCATTACAAGCATTCTTTTGACTTCTTTCTCACTGGGAATATTAGTGAGTTTCTTCCTCAAGTCTTGAGGTTCTGTTTTGTTTAATGTATAATTTCTGGGAATTGGATTTTGACTAAGAACAGTTAGAATTACTGTTTGTGTAAGCTGTCCTTATAAACTTCCAAATTGTTATACCTAAAAACATGGAGGATTCAATGATTTTGAGATGTTTAAAGTGAATAAGTCATTTCTTTCAAAACAATGATAAGGACCTAAGATTAACAACAGGACACAACTTTCCATGTCCACCCACATTCATTTGGTTAATAATTGCTTAATGTCTTCCTGTGCTTAAACTGGAGTCTCGTGTTTCCTAGAATTCACGTGATCTGATTTTTTTTTTTTTTTTGCTTTTTGGTGATTAAGTGAAAGTATACAATCCAAATTAAATTTGTGTGCCCACCTATCTGCAGTTCCTTCAGCTCTTCTTGTCCAGTGACAGCACACTTCTTCTTTTCATTCTATGTATGTCACATCCTCTTAACAACCTCCTGTCCTCTTCTCTCCACCTTTTCCTCTCCCTTCTAGTAAGAGGCTAGTAGGACAGTATCCTACAAACGCCTAGAACCATAAAATATGCACACCGTGTGATCACATTGTGTCCCCAAGTCTACTCCATTTCTGTCAGAAGAGTTGACCTTGGTAGTGTTTTCTGGTCAGGGGTAGCAGCAGGTCTAGAGGCCATGCTCCCAGGGGAACCCCAAGGCTGCCAGACCATCAACTGTATTATTTTAGTGGAGTTCTTGAGGTGCATTCCTCTTTTTCTTGTGTTGCCACTGGGACTCAACATTGTGTGTCCCATCATGGCTGTCTTGGGTAGTAGCTGGGCACCATCTGGTTCTTCTGGTCACAGGTTGATAAAGTCACCCATTAACGTGGGTCCTTCTGTCTCCAGGGCTCCTTTTAACTCATGTCTTTGTTGTTCTTGGTGATCATCTGTCCTGGATGAATTGGGACAGTTTGGTGGACCTCATATGGGGGCTTGCCAGCTTTTAAGACCCTTGAAGACACTCCATGTGGCCTGATTTTACCATTTTGCCTAGCATCGTGAGTCACTCTTGGCTGAGATATTCCTTCACCTATCATGACCTATAAAAGTTGGATCTACATGTTGTTCCACAGTCACTGTTCATATCAAATGCCATATTTCTGTGAACACTCCCTTGAATGTCCAATCCAGAATATTTCCATACTTCATACTTAATACAGATGCCTGTGGGACAAACATAGTTGTGATTATGCTGAGATTACTACTTAGGTCCTTGTCTTCTTTTATTTATTTATTTTATTAAGCAAAGTCTTTTGTAACAGAAAAATTAACCCAAAGGAACAACGAAGCACACAACTAAGGCTTCCACCAGACTGAGTCCAGCACAACTAGATGGTGCTTGGCTGTAACCACCAACTGCTCTGAATGGGATCACAATATAGAGTCCTAGACAGAGCTGAAGGGAGACACTGGACAAAAGTCTAACTCACAAAAATAGGTCAGACTCACTGGTCAGACAGAAACTGGAGAATCTGTAGGAGTATGGCACCTTGACACCCTTTTCACTTGGTACTGAAGTTACTCATAAGGTTCACACTTCAGCCAAAGATTATGCACGTCCATAAAATAAACAATAATAAATGTAGTTTGACCATATAGGTAAGACTAAATGGGCAAGTCAGCTCAGGGGCAAGGACTAGAAGGCAGAAAGAGATAAGAAACCTTCATGAATAGAAATGAGGAACCTAGTGTTTGTCATGTCAGGGTGTTGTCAACAATGTCACAAAAACAATATGCATATTAATTGCTTAATAAGAAAGTAATTTGCTCTGTAGACATTCATCTAAAGCCCACTACGCACACGTATGTGCATGCACACACACACACACACACTGAACTTTAGAGGGCATAGTGGCTAGGTGCTGCATCTACTAATCAAAACCTCAACAGTTAGAATCTACCAGGTGCTTCTTGGAAACTCTGTGGAGCAGTTTTACTCCATCCTGTAGGATTATTTTGAGTTGGAATCAACTCAACAGCAGTAGGTTTGGGTTCTAGTAGTTGGTTTGCTGATTAAAAGAGTTAAAGTATAGAATCACTTTTAAAAATATGTGCTCTTTTAGCTCTTTATTCTAACTTAAGACAAGAAAGATGAACTAATTATACCTTGGTGGCACAGTGGTTAAATGCTACAGTTGCTAACCAAAAGGTTGCCGGTTCAAATCCATCAGCTGCTCCTTGGAAACTCTGTGGTGTAGTTCCACTCTGTATATAGGGTCACTATGAGTTGAAATAAACTCAGTGGCAATGGGTAAGCCTTTGAGTATGAATATAAATCACTCCCTAACGCATCGCATGTGATTTCTACTTTGAGATCCCTTAAAATGGAACATCTTAAATACATTTGTGCCCAAACCTAAAGGCAGAACTCTTACAAACATCTACATTTTTTCCCACAAAAATTTATTATTGTCATGCCTTGACTAACTTTGACAGTTGTATTATGTGGTAACCTTTTTTGTGTTAACAGATTGACTTCAATGAACTTGCCTAACATATTGCATTAGGTTTCTGTTGTTAATAATAAACTGTTATAAACTTAGTAACTTAAAATAACACGCATTTATTATCTCAAAGTTTTCATATGTCAGCACTCCTGACATGACAATTGAGTTCTTAGCTCAGGGTCCCACAAGGCTTCAATCAAGATATTAATTAGTATATATCTCATCCAGAGACTCAACTTGGATGAAATATGCTCTCAATCTCCTTCAGAATGTTGGCAGAATTATTATTATTAACTTTGTGCATGTGTAGCTTGTGACTGTGGGCCCCTGTTTCTTACTGGCTGTGGCTGGCAGCCACCCTCAGATCTTGGGGTATGCCAGCAGTTCCCTGCTACATGACTTTGCCCATAGGTAATTAACAACATGGATCATTGCTTCTTCAAGTCTAGCTGAAGAATCTCTTTCTCTAGGCTGCTAAGATGGAGTCCTGTATAATGTAACACAATGATGGGAGTAATGTGTCATGACCTTTGCCTTATAAAATAGTTTAAATAAGAAGTGAGGTCTCATCACCTTTGCTATATCCTATTGGTTAGAAGTTGTCACGAGTTCCATATGCACCAAAGAGGAGGCATTATACAAGAATATGACACATTGACGAGTGTGGGGTGTCACTTTAGTGCGTGTCTCTGATGAGCATGAAAGTTTTTTCTTCCAAAACTAGTAATTCTCCACATTTGTCTTTCATCAATTTACGAATGTACAATTAAATTAAGTAGTTAAAATGCCCAATAAAATAAGTGTGAACCAACCTTGGGACAAATACAATTGACTCTTGGTAAATATACAAGGTTTTCACCTTAGCACAGGGCTCTAGCAGTAGTCTTAAAAGAGCTACTGTTTACCTTTTCTTTCTCCAGAGCTCCATTGTACTGTGTATCTATTAATCTATGTGAAGGTATATTGTTGTTGTGAAGTGCTGTTGAGTCATTTTGACTCACAATAACCCTATGTACAACATAAAGTAACACTACTAGGTCCTTCACAATCCTCACAAGCATTATTATGCTTGAGCCCATGTTTATACTGTGTCAGTCGACTTGTTTTAGGTCTTTTCTCTTTTTCGCTGAACTGTTTTACAAACCATGATGTCCTTCTCCAGGGATTCATCCCGCCTGATAACATGTTCAAAGCGTGTGAGATGAAGCCTTGCCATCCTTGTCTCTGAGGAGCATTCTCACTTGTCCAAGGCAGATTTGTTCATTCTCTTGGCATCATTAATATATTCAATGTTCTTTGTCAACACTATAATTCAAAAGCATCAATTTTTCGATTTTCCTCATTCATTTTCCAGCTTTCGCATTCATATGAGGAAATTGAAAACACCATGGCTTTGGTCAGGCACACCTTAGTTTCGAAGGTGATATATTTGCTTTTTAATATTTTAAAGAGGTCTTTTGCAGCGCATTCTTTTATTTCTTGATGCTACTTCCACTGTGTTGATTGTGGATCCAAGTAAAATTAAATGTTTCATGATTTCAATATTTCTTGTTTTATCATGATGTTTATTGTTGCAGTTGTGTGGATATTTGTTCTGTTTATGTGGAGATGCAATCCATACTGTAGACTGTGGTCTTTGATCTTCATCAGTAGGTGCTTCAAGTCCTCTTCATTTTCAGCAAGCAAGATTTTGTCTTCTGCCTAAAGAGGCAGATTGTTAATGACTCTTCCTCCAATCCTGATGTCTTGTTCTTCTTCATACAGTCCAGCTTCTTGGATTATTTGCTCAGCATACAGATTAAATATGACAAAAGAATCCAACCCTGAAACACAACATTCCTGACTTAAACCAAGCATTATTGCTTCGTTCTATTTCAATGACTGCCTCTTGATCTATGTGCAGGTTTCTCATCAGGACAATTAAGTGTTTTGTAATTTCTATTCTTTGAGATGTTATTCATAATTTGCTATGATCCATGGTCAAGTGTGTTTGCATAGTCAATAAACCACAGATAAACATCTTCCCGTTTTTCTCTGCTTTCAGGAAAGATCCGTCTAACATCAGCAATGTTATCCTTTGTTCTATAACCTCTACTGAATCTGACTTGAATTTCAGGTATCTTGTTGTCAATATACACTATTGCAGCAGCTTTTGAATTATCTTTAGCAAAATTTTACTTGCATACAGTTCTACTGATGTTTGATAATTCCCATGTTCTATTGGATTACCATTCTTTGGAATAGACATAAATATGGAATCATTTCCAGTCCAGGGAGCTGCCTACTGTCTTGGCATGGATGAGCGAGCATTTCCAGAACGGCATCCATTTGTTGAAACCTCTCAGCTGGTGGTCCATCACTTCTTGGAAACTTGCTTTTCACTTATGCTTTCTTAGACTTCTTCTTTTACTACTCTCAGTTCCTGATTATATGCAACCTCTTGAAAGTGTTGTATATTGACCAATTATTTTTGGTTTAGTGACTTTGTGTATTTCTTCCACCTGTATTTATGCTTCCTGTTTCTTTTACTATTTTGCACACAGTATACTTCAGTATTGCAACTCAAGTTTTGATTTTTTTTTTTTCCTCAGTTTCTTTCAGCTTGAGAAATGCTACACATGTTCTGCTCTTTGGTTTTCTAACTTCTCACATGGCATTATAATACTTTACTTTGTCTTCTTGATCTGCCCTTTGAAATGTTCTGTTCAGCTTTTTTATTTCATCATTTGTTTGTTTGCTTTAGCTGCTTGAATTTCAAGAGCAAGTTTCAGAGTCTCTTTGGTTTACATTTTTGTCTTTTCTTTCTTTCCTGTCTTTAATGACCCCTTCCTTTCTTAATGCAAGATATCCTTGGTATCATTCCACAATTTAATGACCTGGTCTTAGGTCATTAGTGCTCAGTATAAGGGAATCTATTATTGAGATACCTAAATGAGGGTGTGATATATTCAAGGTCATACTTCAGCTATTGAGGACTTGTTCTAAGTTTGGTTTTTTCTGTGTTTTTTTTTTTTTTTTCTACCTTCAATTTGAATTTGCCTATAGATAGTGAATGGTTTGTTTCACAGTTGGTCACTGGCTTTTTTCTGACTAATAATATTGAGCTTTTCCATAATCTCATTCCTCTGATGTAGCTTATTTAACTTCTATGTATTTCATCTGATAAGATTCACTTGTATAATCACCATTTATTTTGTTGGAAAAAGACGTGTTCAGAGAAGAAATTGATGGTCTTGCAAAATTCTGTCATAAGATCTCTGGTATCGTTTAATGACCAAAGTCGTATTTTCCATCTACCAATCCTTCTGTTTTCAACCTTCACGTTCCAACTAACGGTCATCTGGATTACATGTTTAATCAGTTTCAGACTGTAGTAGAAGTTAGTAAAAGACTGTAGTAGAAGTTAGTAAAAATCTTCAGTTTCTTCATCTTTTGCCTTAATAGTTGGTGTATAAATTTGAATAATGGTTGTATTAACTGGTCTTTCCGGTAGGTGTATGGATGTTTTCTTATCACAGCATTGTACTTCAGGATAGATCTTCCAATATTATTTTTGATGATGAAGGCAACTTCATTCTTCTTCAAGTTGTCGTTTCCAGCATAGTAGATCATAGGATTATCCGTTTAAAATTGGCCAATGCCAATCCATTTTAGCTCAATAATGCCCAGGGCGTTGCATTTCATTTTTAACAATGCTCCATGTTTTTTAGATTCATAATTAGTACAGTCCACATTTCAATTATTCATTGCTATTTAGGGTTGTTCTCATTTTGAGTTGTATGGAAGTATGGTCGGTAATTTTACATTCACATATACATAGGTGTAATACACATGATATATTTGGAAATGCCAGCCAAGTGCCATCGAGTCAGATCCGACTCATGGCAACCCTAGGGGCTATAGCAAGCTCTATTTAAAGGCTCTAGACAAAGAAAGCTAGTCAAATATTTCACTCAAGTGCTAACCAAACTATTTAAAGACAGTAACTCGTAAGTGTAAAATGATGAACATTTAATAATTTGCCATGTTGAAATTAGAAATCGTAGCACATTTGAGCTCAAGAAAATGTTAGGTAACCTGTGTTCATGTTTACTCTTTCTATAAGTGTGAAAACTTTAATGCAAGATAGGTTGTCACTAAACTAGTATTGCATGCCTATTTTATTAATATATTTAACAGCATGTTTGACTAGCTAGTTTGTACTATGTATCACACCAGATATGTGAAACAATGACTTCCTTAACATCTATGTACAAGTAAAATTCCAGTCCTTGTCTTTGTGGGCAAGACAGTTGCATAAGTAAATAACAATTCACGATAAAGGAGGAAGAAGGGTGTAATTTAAATGTTGTAAGATACTGATGAAGTGTCGGCATTGTAGGTTAGAAAAAGGACTGTGAAGAAGGTTAAAGGTGAGACACTGGAGCTGAGCCTTGAAGAACTGGGATAGAGAGAGGAAAAAATGAAGTGAATACAGTCCTGGGGGAGAATACAAGACACTAAAACACTGAGGCATGAAAGTCCATAGTTTACTCAGGAATCATAAAGAGAACAGCACTGTTTCTAAAAAAAGAGTGTTTTGTGGCAAATTGGTAAATAAGGTCAAAATAAATTCTGAAGAGCCTTAGACTCTACGATAAATTATATAAACATTTTTCTTTAGTATAATGGATATACACAAGAGATTTTGGGTAATAAAATGATCATAGGTGTTAGTAAAATAGTTGTAGATAGAGCTTCTAAGATGAGCTGAAGAGGTGATAGCTGCACTGAGTAGTATCCATGCCCAGATGTTACACTCATTTTGGACCATCAAAATGGGAGTTGATAAGACACTGATAGATGTTGGAAATTGAAAGATGTTAGAAATTTTATTCTTTTATTGTAATTAATAAAAAAAGAAAGAAAGAAAAAAGAAATTCAATTAGATTCAAACCCCAAACTCAGAGTTCCAGAAGTAATATGATTGTGAAGACTGGATTATTGCAGGGAGATAACAGAAGTAGGAATGTTAAAAGTAGAATTAGAAGAAAGTTATTAAAATTTTCATTGACTTCTTGGATGTGATTTGGACATTAAGAGGTGATTGCGATTGTGATATGGTATGAAAATGGCGGAACAGAAAATGGGCTTCTAAGAGGAAGTAGTCAAGAGGATGAGTCAACAAGTAACATTGTCCAATAGACTCCAGGAAGCAGTTATGTATACCAAGGCAATGTTAGCTCACTTCTGATCCTAGGAGAAAGTCTGTGGGAAAATGAATAGTTGTCACTCAGAGGTGGCAAGAAATATTCTCAAAAGACAAGATGTTGGACTAGTTGAGGAAATGTTAAAACAAAGACAAAGTCTCATTACTTTCAAGTCAATTCTGAAGCATTGCTGCCCTATAGGTCAGAGAAGAACTGTCCCATTGGGTTTCCAAGGAGCAGCTTGTATATTCCATAGACAACTTTTTGGTTAGCAGTTATAGTACTTTACCACTACATCACCAGGGCTCCTGCAGGGAATTCTAAAAGAAAAAACAATTGAAAGATACAGGGAATTTTCTGGATAATAAGAGTTATAAAGTATATAGCACAATATTCCATTAAAAATTGGGACAAATATGATACGGTTAAGAAAAAGTGTCAATTTCTAAGTCCATACTACAGTTTAGACTCTGTATATAAACACCATGTCAACATAATTACATGGTGTGATGATCAAAATGGTGTGTCAACTTGGCACGGACACAACTGTTAGTGTTTTAGCAGTCATATGACATGATCATTTCTCTGGTGAGATCTGATACATGATCACTCCCATCGTGGAATCTGCTGTGAGAAGTCTGTCAGTTGAAAGAGAGTTTCCTTGGGGCCGTGTCCTTTATCAAACACAAGCAGATATTCTGGCAAAGCTTGAGGGTTTTGTTCATTCTGGATCCTACATCTGGCTCCTATTCATCTGAACTCTAGTTCTTGAGACTTGATCCAGCAGCTCAGCTGTGATCTTGCCTAGTGATCTTGGAATTTGCTGCTCTTCACAACCTATGAACAATAATCCTACTCCCCAATTCGCCAATCTTGAGTTCTCCAGCCCTTGAAGCTACATGAATCAGGAGAAGCCTCTCTCCTCACCTTCAGACCTGTGCCATTCGAGCCTTGACAACTGTGTGCGTATTTCCTTAATATGAATGTCTCTCCGTGTACTTTACTGATTTCATTTCTCTAGAGAACACAGCCTAAGGCACACAGTCTGTAGCTACTAGCATTTTCCATAAAGTAACCTGTGTCTTCTTACCTTATTTCACACAACTTGTTTCAGCTTTAGCAGAATAATATCAGAAACCCAGCACTGTTGATGTAAAATTGTTATTGGTATGTTTATGAGAATGAGCTCTGCAAAGACATCATTAACAAAACATTTAAGTTAGAAATCTTGCATTCATGCACTACAGTGCTTGCTTCAACCTTTCTCATCTTTATAAGATCAGAGTATCTTTATGTCAAGCCACATAATACTCAACAAAGGTAGTGTGACTTTCCATAATGACATATTAAGACCTGCTGACGAGTGAAAGGAATCTCAATCCCGTCTCTACACCCCTTTTAACAGTCTCTCTCAATTTATTCTTTCTACATTTCCATTAAAATTTACTGTTCCATTCTATCGTTTCCTTTAATTCTCCTTTAATACTCAGCTTCATTGATAATGTCCTCATTATTTTGTTCTGAGATGACTTCCTCCTGACAAAAATTATTTCACCCCCACTGTAGAAAATTCCATCCTCTTCCATATTATTTCTTCTGACTCTGCCTTATCTATTGTAATATTCAGATATATTTCTTGAAATAGCTGTCTGCAGTTTGCCATCAACAGTTCACCTGTATGTCATCTAACCGTCTTCCTCTTATTGTGGTGACCAGTAGCATCTGAATACTAAAACCTGAGTCCTGTCTTCAACTATTCTTCCTAAAACCTTACACCAACATAAAAACATTTAGTAAGTTGTCATCACGAGTCAGATCCGGCTCGATGGCACTTGGCTGGCATCTACTTTCATAGATTATCTTACCTCTGGTTGCTCTTTAGCATTTATGTTTATTATTGCCTAAAATTGAATTTCTAAACCTTAAAATTTTCTTACCTTTTCTCTTTTTTATTCATTGAATCTTTCCTTCTAAGAGACTTAAACAGTACATATCACATTTATTTTTGAAAATTGTTGGCATATATTCTGCCTTGATATATGTAAGTAGGAAGATCCCAAATACACAAAACAATACAAAGTTCTGATAGGAATCTTACAAGGAAGTCACAATGAGATTCTCATGCCATACCAAATATACTGTCACTGTCAGATTTCACTCAGAAAAGCCTCATTACACAGTAATTCTCTTTCTCTCTCTCTTTGCTCACTCAATTCTATTAAGGTTTTGTGGACTTTTGTCTATTTTGTTACTTTTTTCCTCCAGTTTCTAGAATAGTACCTAGCTCATATTAGGTGCCTGGTAAATTCTGGTGGTGCATTGATTAAGTAAAAGTATACAATCCAAATCAATTTTGCATGCCTGTCTCTCTGCAACTCCATCTTGTCTCGTCACCTTGGGCCAGCATACTCCTCCTTTTCACTCTTTTAGTATCCTCTTAACAAACACCTGTCCCCTCCTGTCTACTCTATCCTCTTCTATCTAAAAAGAAACCAGTAGGACAGCCTCCCATAAATGTATAAAACTGTAAAATATATACACCACATGTTCACACTCTGTCCCTGAGCCCAGTCTAGTCTTACTGTAAGAGGTGGCTTCAGTGCTGGTTTCAGGTCTGGGCCAGCAGCAAATCTAGGAACCATGTTTCCAGTGGACACTCCAGGCTGTCAGATCATCGTTCTGCTCTTTTAGTAGAGTTCTTGAGCTGCATACCTCCTTTTCTCATGTTACCTCAGGAACTCTGCACTGTGATCCCCATCAAGGCTTTCTTTGGTGGTGGTCAGGCACCATCTGGTTCTCCTGGTCTCATGTTGAGGTAGTCTCCCACGCGTGTGGGTCCTTGCATCTCCTGGACTTATTTTATCTCATGTCGTTGGTGTTCTTAGTCATCACCTGTTCCAGCTAGGTTGGGACATTTTGGTGTTACTCAGATGGCAGCTTGCTTGCTTTTAAGACCCCAGATGCCACTCATCAGTATGGGATGCAGAAGACTCTCTTAGCAAAAGACTAATTATGCCACCTGGCCTCAATGTCCCCTGAAAATATCGTCCCCAGAGCCTTGTCCCTGCTATTCTATCCTTTGAAATACTGGACTGAGTTTAGAAAACCTTTCAGTTTATGGTGAAATCTAGTTATCCTGATCTGCCCTCTGCTGTGTGCTGTTTATTCCTTTCACCTACTCAAATTCGTATTGACTGTCTAATCTATAACACCCCTTTCCCTCCCTCCCCACCGTTGTAGCCATCAGAGTCTTTTATGTACATAAGTCTGTTTTTAAGTCCTTATAGCAGAGGTCTCACATAATGCTTGTCCTTTTGCAGCTGACTGATTTCATGCAACATAATGTATCCTGTTTGAAACCAGGTTTTAAGATGCTTCCTAAAATCATCATTGCTGTTTATCATTGCACAGTGTTCCATGTGTACATGTACCATAGTTTGTTTATCCATTAATCTGTTGATGGGTACCTAAGTTGAGTCCATCGTTTTGCTATTATACACAGTACTACAATAAACATTCATGTGCATGTATCCGTTTGTGTGATCGCCTTTATTTCTGTAGGATATATTCCTAGTAGTGGGATTGCTGGATTGTATATTTCTACTTTTAGCTATTTAAGAAAGTGCCAAATTGTTTTCCAAAGAGTTTGTAACATTTTGCATTCCCACCAGTAGTGGAGAAGAGTCCCAATTTCTACACAACTTCTCCAGCTTTTGTTGTTTTTAGTTTTTTGAATTATTGCCACCCTCACTGGGGTGAAGTGGTATCTCATTGTAGTTTT
Organism: Heterohyrax brucei; assembly: GCA_028571685.1. NCBI lineage: Eukaryota > Metazoa > Chordata > Mammalia > Hyracoidea > Procaviidae > Heterohyrax > Heterohyrax brucei. The sequence goes on from CM053152.1 coordinate 49,929,786, forward strand.
GATTTGGATTTCTCTAATAGCTAATAATTGTGAGCATTTCCTCATGTGTCTTTTGGCTGCCTGTATGTCTTCTTTGGTGAAGTGTCTGTTCATCTCCCTTGACCACTATTTAACTAGTTTATTTACCTTTTTCTGGAGATTTTGAGATGCCTTGTAGATTATGGAAATCAGATGTTGATCCTGTATGTAGTTGCTAAATATTTTTCCCATTCTCCTTTAACTCTTTCATAAAGTCTTTGGGTCAGCATAAATGTTTAATTCTTAATAGTTCCTGCTTATCTATTTTCTGTTGTTAATGTATTGTCTGTCAGATTGTGTAGACTGTCTAACTGTGTATTAGAATTTTCATTGTTGATCCTATTTTTTCTTCCATGATCTTTATCATTTTAGGTTTGATATGTAGATCTTTGATCCATTTTGAATTAGTTTATGTGTAAGGTGTGACATATGGATCTTGTTTTCATTTTTTTGCAGATGGATATTCCATTTTGCCAACATCATTTGCCAAAGAGGCTGTTTTTACCCACGTTTACAACTTTTGGGCCTCTGTCAAATAGCAACTGTTCACAGGAGGATGGTGATGTTTCTGGGTACTGTATTTTGTTCCACTGGTCTGAATGTCCCTTTTTTTACCAGTACCTGGCTGTTTTGAATACCGTGGCAGTTGTAGTAAGTTCTAAGGTTGAGTAGTATAAGACATCCCACTGTGTTCCTCTTCTTCAGTAGTGAATTACTTATCTTTCATCCCTTTCCAAAGAAAGTTGGTGATTTGTCTCTCCATCTCATTGAAAAATGTCACTGGAATCTGTATTGGGATTGAATTTATGTACGTAGATTGCTTTGGGTAAAATAGACATTTTCATAGTGTTGAGTCTTCCTGTGAATGAGCAAAGTGGATTTCTCTGCTTAAGTCTCTTTTGGTTCCTTGCAGTAGCAACTTGTTATTTTCTCTGTGCAGGTCTCTTACTTCTCTGGTTAAATTTATTCCTAGGTATTTTATCTTTTTGGGAGCTATACTAAATGTCATTGATTTGATGATTTCCTTTTTGATGATCTCTTTGTTGCAGTAAGGGTATTCTACTGATTTATTTATGTTTATCTTATATCCTGGTCCTTTGATGAACTCTTCTGTTAGTTCCAGTAGTTTACTTATGGATTCTTTAGGGTTTTCTGTGTATATAGTCATACCATCTGCATATAGGGAAATTTTTTTACTTCTTCTTTACTCCTGTGGATGCCCTTTATTTCTTTGTCTTATCCGATTTCTCTGGCCAGAACCTCTAGCACAATGTTGAATAGATGTGACAATGGGCATCCTTGTCTAGTTCCTGTTCTCAGAGGAATTTTTTTCAGTCTCTCTGCATTCAGGAAGATGTTGGCAGTTGCCTTTGTGTAGATTGTCCTTATCGCATTAAGGAATTTCCCTTCTATTTCTATTTTGCTGAGATTTTTTAACATGAATAAGTGTTGGACTTTGTCAAATGCCTTTGCTGCATCAATTGACAAAAGCAAGGGATTCTTATTCTCTGTCTTATTTATGTGCATGATCACATTAACTGTTTTTCTGATGTTGAACCAGCCTTGCATCCCTGGTATGAATCCAGTTTGGTCATGATGATTTAGTTTTCTGTTTTGATGTGTAGTTGAACTCTATTGGCTAGGATTTTGTTGAAAATTTTTGCATCTAGTTTCATGAGTGATAATGTTCTGTAACTTTTCTTTTCTTGTGGGATCTTTTCCTGCTTTTGATACCAGGATTATACTGGCTTCATAGAATAATTTGAGATTATTTCATCCTTTTCTATGTTGTGAAATAGCGTGAGTAGTAGAATTAACTCTTCTCTAAAAGTTTAGTAGAATTCTCTAGTGAAGCCATCTGTGTCAGGCCTTTTTTGAATTGGTAGATTTTTTATTACTTTTTCAATCTCTTCTTTTGTGATCAGTTTATTACATTGTTCTACTTCTCCTTGTGATAATTTTGGTATGTGATGTGAATCCAGAAATTTGTCCATTTCCTATATGCTTTCAAATCTGTTAAAATATAATTTTTCATAGTATTGTTGTATGACCCTTTTAATTTTAGTTGGGTCTGATGTGACATCTCTCATCTCATTTCTTATTCAGGTTATTTGTTTCCTCTCCTGTTTTTCTTTTGTAAGTTTAACAAACGGTTTATTAATTTTGTTGATTTCTTCAAAAACCAGTTTTTGGTTTTGCTGATTCTTTCAGCTGCTTTTCTATTTTTTAATTAGGTTAGTTCTGCTCTAATTTTTATTATCTGTCTTCTTCCAGTTCCCAACGGGTACTTTTGTTGTTCTCTTTCTACTTGTTCAAGTTATGGGGTTGATTGTTTGGTTTAGGCCCTTTCATCATTCTGGATGTGTGCATTTATAGAGATAAATTGACCTCTGAGCACTGCTTTGACTGTATCCTATAGGTTCTCGTAAGATGTGTTTTCATTTTCATTTGATTCTGTAGATTTCTTTATTGCATCTTGATTTCTTCTATAACCCATGAATTTTTGAGCAACGTGTTGTTCAGTTTACATGAGTTCATATTTCTAGTCATATGTTTTTCTGCTACTGATTCCAATTTTTATGGCTTTATGGTCTGAGAAGATGCTTGGTAACAGTTCAGTGAATTGGATTTTGTTGAGACTTGCTTTATGGCCTGATATACAGTTTACCCTGGAGAATGTTCCATGTACATTGGAAAAGACGGTGTACTTATCTGTTGTTGAGTAAAAGTTCTGTGTATGTCAATGAGGTCTAGTTGGTTGATTGTTGCAATAAAATCTTCTGTATCTTTATTGAGCTTTATTCTGGATGATCTTTGCATTACTGAAAGTGAGGTTTTGAAGTTTCTTACTATTATTGTGGAGTGATGTATCTCACTTTTTAATGTTCTCAGCATTTATTCAGTGTATTTACATGTTTTGAGTATTGGGTGCATAAATATTTAATATTGTTATAGCCTCCTTATGTATTGAATCTTTAAGCAATTTACAGTGACCATCTTTGTCCATAGTGGTGGATTTTACTTTAAAATCTATTTTATCTGAGATTAGTATTGACACTCCTGCTCTGTTTTGCATGTTGTTAGCTTGGTATATGTATTTCCATCCTTTGATTTAAGTTTGTTCATGTCTCTGAGATTAAGCTGCGTTTCTTGTAAGCAGCATATAAGTGGATTGTGTTCTTTGATCACAACTGCTACTCTCTGTCTCTTTATTGCAACATTCAATCCATTTGTATTCAGTGTAATTATTGATAGATATGGATTTAGTGTTGTCATTTTAGTTATTTTTGTGTTGTTGATGTTTTATTTGTTGCATTTAATATTTTGTTCTGGGTCCTCTTTTTCTTTATGAGTTTTCTTTTCAACCTTTTCAATGTTGTTTTTGTGTCTGTTGAGACTCCTGTATTATGTTTCTTGCTTTGATATGTAGCATTATTAGTTTGCTTTGTGGCTACCCATTTGTTCTCCCATAGTGTTCCAAGTTTAAACCAATCTTTAACTTCTGTATATCTCTTTAACTTCCTTTCAGACTGAAAGGCTATAAATACTTTAATATACCCCACTTTGTAGTATGATGATGTCATAGTGTACATGTTAAGATCTCTGTTTCTCTAATTTTGATAATTTAGATTTGATTGTTGTGACTTCCCTAACTGAATAGAACTCTGGATGCTGTGTCCTGCACTGCGTCTTTGAGTATACACTGAATGTCATTGATTTTCTAAATGAAGAGCTTATTTCAATACTTTTTGTAATTTTTTTTGCAAAGTCTCTAAACTTTTGCTTATCTGTGAATGTCTTAATTTCACCATCGTATCTCAGAGATAATTTTGCAGGCTATATAATTCTTGGTTGGAAATTTGTCTCCTTCAGGCTTTGTATGTGTCATCCCATTATCTTCTGGACAACATGGTTTCTGCTGAGAATTCAGAGGACAGCTTACAAGGTTTCTCCTTCTATGTTGGTTTTGATTTAATCATAGTTGCCTTTAAGAGTTTCTCCTGTGTTTCATTTTATTATGTTTGATTATAATATGTACTGGTGTCTTTCTTTTGCGGAGTTCAATAAACATTCTAAATAGCTATGTTCTCTACTTCCTTGATGTCAGGGAAGTTTTCTGCCATCAACTCTTCAACAGTTCTCTCTGTATTCTGTGCTATCCCTTCCTGTTCAGGAATTCCATTCACTAGTAGATTATTTCTCTTGATAAAATCTCACATGCTTCTTAATGTGTCTTCATTTTTCTTGATTATTTTATCTGATTTCTCCTCATAAATGCTGGTATCAATTGCTTTGTCTTCAATCTCGCTAATTCTGCATTCCGTTTCCTAAATCCTGCTCTTTTGGCTTTTCATTGTATTGTCTAACTCTGTATTTTTATTATTGATCTGCCAAATTTCAGATCATTGATGTGCTTATGGCTTACTTAATTCTTCATTTTGTTCTACTTCAGTTTGTTTAATCTCTAGAAGTGCTCTATGCATAATTATTTTGTATGCTACCTCTGATAATTTCAGGAAGCCTTCTTCATCTGGAAGTTTTTTGATTCTTTATTTTGAGAGTTTTCCGGAGCCATTGTGATCTTCTTCTTTAAATAGTTAGCTGTTGATTGCTGTCTTTGCACCACCAAAAAGCTGTTCAGCTTCTCCAGTGTTCATCAATGGGAGCTTCGGTGTAGCTCTAGGAAGAAAATAATGGCACTACTAGACTTGGCCACCAGGTGCCGCTGCATTCTCTAAATGCAGCTGACTTTTGCACAACTTCTCTGGTGACAGAGATACTGTCCAGCCTCACAATACTACTCAGCTTGGTGGCTAACCCCACCTGGGCCTTCAGGGGTGGCAGACTCTGCCTCTTGGCTGACAAAGATGGCACCCTACTTCTGGAGCCTCCTGGGAGCTCATCAGCAGACACCATGGCATGGCTCAGAGAAAGGAGATAGAAACATCATTGCCAGACTTGGCCACCATCCATCGCTGCATTCTCTAGATACGCTTATTTTAAAAACTGCATTTCTGCCGAGAGAGGTTGTGTCAGGTAGCAACTGATAGAGCTGGGCCCTCAGGGGTGGCAGGCTCCCCCTCCTGGCTGACAAAGATAGCACCCTACTTTTGGAGTCTCTCAAGGGCCATCAGCAAATACTGTGAAGTGGCTCAAAGAAGGGTGGGAGAAGGGCATGACCGCCCTTATCCACCAGCCACCATTAGGTACAATTGTCTTAAAAGCAGCTTTTCAGCTGGAAGAGATACTGTCCAGATAGGCACTGATGGCCAGCACAGCAGCTAGCCCCAGCCAGCCCCTCAGGCATAGCTGACTCTGCCTCTCAGCTGACTGAGACAGCACCCTGCCTGAGCCACTCTTCCTGTGCTGAGCCAGCATTGTTAGTGGCACAGCTCAGAGAAGAGTGGGGAGAGGCACAGACTCTCTCGGTTGCCAACCACTGCTGAGTTCTCCAGACATGACTGATCCAAGGAGAGCCCCTCTGCTGCGAAAGATGCCCTTTACTTAGGCACTGGAACTCAGTATAGGAGCTGGCCCCTGCCAGTGTCTCAGGCTCAGCAGGACCATTCCTAATGTCCCAGTTAATAAAGATGTGGTCCACATCTCTAAGCCTCTCAGCTGCTGTACCAGCAGAAGTGGGAGTCACTGCACTGCTGTCTTAACTCTGACAAAGGTAGTTTTAGACTTCTTGTCTCCCAGTCCCATTTCCCAGCCTATGCCTGATCTTGGGGCTCCCAGAATGCCCACACTGTTCTAGTCAATTATTTTTCCAGGCCTTGGGTTTCAAAGGGAATCGAGGAGATGTGTGACTAGTATACCATCTTGGCCCTGCCCCAAGCCTTCAGGCCTTTGAAAAAGCACTTTCAGCTAACTCTTCCCCATTTTATTCTAGCTTCATGATCAGATTCTTCTTTTAATCATGTGGAAGTGACACTTACCCTCTTTCATGTTTTTGGTTGCTTTGTAATTTTATAAATGGACCCTTTCACAAAAATAGTGTCACAATCTTCCCAGGAGCCACGTCTCAGGTTATAAGTTCCTCAGTTCTTGCAATCATTGACTATATTATATCTTGATGAAGAATTTAGTTATCAAGGTGCTAAAAACTATAAATAATTAATAGAATGGAGATACTTGGATACATAATTCAATTGTATTAGACAAATAGATAAGATACTTTAGAGCCAGTGAACTGGCAATAGATGGGAAATTTCTTCAGCACTACTAAAATACAGGGCCGAGAGAGTTACTGGTGTTACAACTAGGATGAATTACTGCTACTGGCCAAGATATAATAACGGTATGAATTATTGAATTGGCATCTTCCTGAGACAGCTTTGGTCACAGCCTTGCTATGTTCTGGAGATGATAGAGGGAGATTTGTGTGATGTAAATTTATAATCAAAGGGTGTTCAGGATGAAAGATGACCTCAAAGGTTATGAACCTGAGCAGGAGACTGCATCATCACACGAAAAAGGAACTGTAAAATATGAAGCATTCTTCAATGAGTAGTTAGAAGCCAAAGAAATCATTCTCTCAGAAATTTAACACTCAGAAAGTTTCTGATAGGCAAAGATACAATGTGAGATATCAAGGTAATCATGCCTTGGGTTGCTGAGGTAAGGAAAGCAGATCTGTGCAATATCTGCTTAAATGTGTTTAATGAAAGTATGCTTCTGTAAAGATTGACAATTAATTCAAAAATAAGGGCTCTGAGGAGCCAAGAAATCTAAGGTAATATGCATGCAATGGTTACTTAGTAGGTTCTTAGGTACCTGCACAGTGTAAATGGTTTGCCTTATACTGTTAACCTAAAGATTCGTGGTTCGAAACCACTCAGTGGTACCACAAAAGGAAGGTCTGGGGATCTATTTCCATAAAGACTACAACTATGAAAACTGTATGCAATGATTCTGACACAATCCAGTTAACAGCAAGTTTTATTATTATTTTAATAATCAGAGCAGCATATTTGTTCGTCAAGATATTGTTTCAATGCACTAGATCAAGAGAATGCTATTATATTGGAAAGAAATCTGACAAATACACTTCTGACCTTATAAACAGGAAGTATTTTTTTCTTCTCTGATCTCACTTAGCTGTGCCTGAGGGTCACAAACACACTGGCCATGCATTGCTTTGCTATCACATCCTGACATGCTGAATGATGGAGATGGATCTGGGAGGAGGCATCTCCTTCCTGAAAACAAAGTAGCCTTTAAAAGGGCTGTTAAACTGCTGTCTCATGTTTGATTATTCTATCCCCAGTAAAGTCTTTTATTTTTTATTACCAAATGGTCATTTTTATGGATGACATTATTTTAGTCCAACAACTGTTTCAAGAAACAATAGGTCAAAAGTGGCAAGCTATGGACCAGAGATTGGAGTATGGAGAAAATTACCCCAAATAATAGACCATGGTCAGTTCAGTCTAAGAGTCCTCCAGAAAGCTGTGTCAATTATTCAGAGAAAATTTAGGGAAAATCTCTTACAGACAAGGTTTTAATTTAATGTAATGAAATTGTAATACATAGATTTATACCACACAATAAGACATTTTTATGTCTATACATAATTTCAAATTACATATGAAAAATACAGTAACTCAAATTAATGCATTTCTAACATATGATCAATTGCATTGCATTTCCTGGCTGTTAAAATTGTGTTTTATAGCATCAATAACAAGTGTAATAAAATATATTTCCTTATTAGGTCCCTCATCTTTTTTTTTTTTTTTTTAAATTTTAAAAGGCAGTAACCTAAAATCGTAATCTTCATAGTTACTTTCTTTTTAAAAATGACTTAATAGTTCCTATAGTATGTAATAAAGAGAAGAAACAATATTGACAAAATTAATTCCCCCCCCCCCCAAAAAAACACACAATTTTGCTCTTCTGAGACAACAAAGATACATCAAAGACAACTGAAAAAATGGTTCTGGTGAAAGGAATTAGTATTACTTATAAAGTGTCAGAGTCAATAAAATATAACTTGTTGGGTTTATTGACTTCAAGACGTTTAGATTACTACTCTCTTATTTTTGAATAATTAATTATTTCCAGATTTTTTATTGACTTAAATAGAAATTGTTTACAACTTATACTAAAAAGAACCAGTATTCAGCTTACCTGTATTCTTTCATCTCCAATGTCGATCGTGCTTTTGTTTCTTGAGCACGCACAAAGACTTCCAGCTGTCATCCACTCCCCAGCCCCCTCCCTGCTAGTCTCTTGCCTAGTGAGAAAATAATCTTTCTTATTAAGAAAGAGAAATGATAATTCAATAAAATAATTTATAAAGGAGTTTAGAAATTTTGCTCCCAAAATCAACTAGGGAAATGCTTTTTTTTTTTTTTTTTTTTTTGCTTAGGTCTAGTATAGGCAAGAAGGGCTACTATGTAGTACTCGACTTTGCACATATATACTCTAGTATAGCACATATATACTCTAGTATAGCACTAATTTTTTAATTCTGTTTTTGGGGCTCCAAAGTCTATTCTACAGAACCCAAAATTTGTTTATATCATCATGACATCTCTTGGAATATGTATGGCTGCAAGTGTTAATGAATGGCAGTCATTCACACAAGATTCTTCAAAGAATCCAGAAAACTATGTAAGGCAGAAGACACAAGATTAAGTTTTTTGTATTACAGTTTTATAATTTTTAAGTTTCTGTGCCTATTACAAGAAATTGAAATCTACTAACATTGGCTTGAAATAAACTTTTCTGGCCATGTAACAATAAGATTTTATAATTTCTCCATCTCACTATCATAGTCATCAATTACTATGTGTCCTGCATCAATGAGTACATATGTGCAAAGTCGAGTACTACATAGTAGCCCTTCTTGCCTTTTGGTATGCAAAATACACTTACACGGAAATTCTAATGCATAAAAGAGAGACAGAGAGAGCAATAGTTCACGGTAATATAAGCTAAGAGCCTTGATAAGGTAAGATGTGTCAATGTTTTAAACTCTATTTATTGAACATCCATTTTTCCATTTGTCTTATGTTTTGTTCCTTATACATAGGCTTGTCATTGTAATATTTTCTACTTATGCAGTGTTAATTTGCAGAGCTGAGGACACTTTTTCTTCATGCACTTGCTAAGGGTGACTGACATGATTACCTCCAAGGAGCAAATATTTTCTAGATTCTGTGGCTCATCTGAAACCCACAGACCAGTCTGGCAATTGACATCTTTAAATTACTGATAACCTGTAATATTAATCCTTTCACCTTGTGGAGGCACACCTGCTTGGCCATGGTAATCAGCCTTTTTTGGCTCATCATAATCCCATTAACAAATTGAAAGACAGAAAAAGAATGTGTTCTTACCAATCCCTCTGACAGGAAGCAGTGCAAAGGGGTTATAATTATGGATTATGTCTCTTATTATACATTGGAGCAAGCACACATTAGCCTAATTAAAAACACAGTGTGAATATTCAACTGCATCAAGCTGCAAATGTTTTAAGGGCTGTCTGTAACAGCTGAAAATATATTTTGGTCTCATAGCAAACCTCTTGTCAAGTTGTATGGAAAACTGAGTTCAAGTATTGAGGCTTGCACTTTTTTGTGTTGGCAGATTTACTGAGACCTTGTCGTGTAAACACTTGCTAATTTAGGGCACAGAGACAAAGCATACCTAAATAAACTACAAGATTACAAATTAAGGGTATACTGAAGTTGCTCTAAGTGAAGAAGTAAGATACTTGTCTTCAATGCATTTCCCAGAATGACTTGAATCACCTTTAGGAGACCCCGTGAAAGATCAGAAATCTTCCCTAAACATAGGCAGAAAATTCTACTTCAGCACCTTAGGCTTTTTGATTGTTAACTTCAGAGAGAGTGGTTTAGAGTCACAGAATTGTAGAGCTTAAGTGGAATGTATAGGGAAATCTAATCCAGCTCTTTGAAATTAAGCTGGTTAATAGGTGACATGGAGACACTGGTGGTGTAGTGCGTTAAGTGCTACGTCTACTGATCAAAAAGGTCAGCAGGTCAAATCCACCAGGCCCTCCTTGGAAACTATTGAGCAATTCTATTCTGACTTCTAGGGTCGCTATGAGTCAGAGCAAGTCACCGGCTGTGAGTTAATAGGTGAAATGACTTGTTTAAAGTTACAGAGAAGACCAGGGTGAGAGCTGGGCCAGGACAATGACAAACATCGGTACACATCGCTCACTCCTCCATTCCAGGAGGTATCATTCATGAAAACTGTGGTAAACAATCAGCCCCATTTAGTAGCTCTTGATGTTTCAAAGGTTCATAATTCATTTAATAATTCCACAATACCTCTTTGACCTTACCTGCATTAACTATTGAAGTCTCTTCTGTCCTTCTTTGCTTGATTTCCTCTAGTTTCTCTTGTTACAGTTCTTTTCCAGTTATGCTCTGAGACTCTTCTTGTCTTGGCAACTATGAATCAATCATTTTGTATTTATGGAAAGCTTTATTTCTTGCTTTTGGAAGAATCAACCCTCCTTCTCTTTTAAGCTTCAGTTAAATATACACATCATCTGAGAATTACTCCTTTCCCGAGTCAGAATAATGCCCGTGCCCAAAGCAGAGCATCTTGTGATCTGTATTCTGTGATTTCTCATCATTGTAATTTAAATTTTTCTGCGTGATTATTCATTTCAATATTTATATCTCCTCCTTGACAGTAAGTTTCATGAGTCTCCAGACTCAGTCTTCTTTTTTCATCACTCTATTCCCAGAATAGAATGACCACATATAAGGCAAGCTACTGTAAGAGTAGTGGACATACGGGTGCTGGGTAGTATCTAATGTCAGCCAAACCCAACAGGTAGAAAGTTAAATCAAACTTCTCAGACACCAGGGGCCTTGAACACACTGTTCAGTGAGCCTGTAGTTATCCTCTTTCTTATTCACCTTAAATTCTGCTTAGCTTTGAAGCCAAAGTGCAAACCTCACCTCTTCATGTTTTACATCTTCAGCATCGTCAGATCCATCCTTTGGATGCTCATGGAATCATTGTGTGTTCTTTCATGTTCTTGTTATTAGAGCCATCAAGTTGATTGTGGCTCACAGCAATCCCATGTACAACAGAACAAAACACTGCCCATTTCTGAGCCTTCTTGGCAATTACCACAATGTAGGAGTCCACTGGTGTCATCACTCTCTCAGTCCATCTCCTTGAGATCCTCCTCTCTTTTTTTTTGACCATGTAATTTGGTAAGCATGATTTCCTTGTCAAGGGTCCAGTCTCTTCTTATAATATATCCAAAATACATGAGGAAAACTCTTGCCAGCCTTGCTCTAAGGAACGTTACATATGCACTTTTTCCAAGACAGATTTGTTTGCTATTTTGACAGTCTCTTCACCAACACTATAACTCAAAGGTGTCAGTTCTTTGTTGTTTCTCATTCATTGTCCGGCTTTGGCATGCATATGAGGCAATTTAAGACACCACGAGTGGGTCAGCAGCACCTTAGTCCTTCAAGGGACATTTTGTTTTTGAACACTTTAAAGAGCTCCTTTATATTTTCCTTTCATAGTATTTTTTAAATTACAATAATTTATACATTTACGTGCAGTTTAATCATTTTCTTACCTGCACTAGATTTTAAACTTCAGGAGCACAATTTGTGTAAATGAAATACATAAAACCATTGCTGTAAAGCTAATTCCAACTCACAGCAGCTCTGTAGGATGGGGTAGAACTGCCCCATAGAATTTCTAAGGACCTGCTGATAGACTTGAACTGCTAATCTTTTAGTTTGCTGCTGCCCTCTTAACTACTACACCACATAGACAATGTCACATGTGCTTAAGACAGTGCCTAAATGAATATTTGGTTCAAAGTTATTATCTGTTAAACAGGTTAAAAAAAGGAGTATTTAAGAGCTTTCTTTATGGTATCAAAGTGCCTACAATAAGCAGAATCCCTACTACAATGATAACAGTTATACCCGTACCTATGTGTGTTACCACTAGCTGAGACAGATTCAGATCTCAGCGGGATAATTCACTGTCTTACTTAATCAATATTCTTTGACGTAGACTGAAAAGCAAAATCATATTTTCTGTGTTGATTTAAGCTTGATCATTTGGCTCAGACTCCTCAGGGTTCTGTGTAAAGGTAATTGCTTTTGGTCAGTCACAAGCATCACATTTGGTTATTCACTAACTAACCCTACTCATCACCCAGACCTGGGGAAAGATACAGCTTTCAGTTCAGTTTATCCCAGAAAAATTCTGGCAGCCTCTGTAAAGATAACAGGCAGACAAAAGGCTGCCACCAGGTTATATTTATGCCTTTGTTTGTATATGGTTTAAGAAGGAAAACTAAGAAAAATCAGCTCATTAGATGCTGAAGAAAGTACCATAAGAGATCATATTCAACCCTATCTCTGCATTCTTTTCTCCAAGCTATGTGCCCCAATTCTTTTGAGATTCACTTATAGGTTTTATTCTAGAGTATCACATTTTCCAGACATTGTTCCAAATTGTAGGAATGACTTGCTACTTGCAAGTCATATATTTTATCAACTCTCATCAAAGAAATATTCACTAAAAAAAGAAAAATCACAAGGTTTCAGAGCTTTAAAGGTTTATGGAGGTCATGTAAATGTGCCTTTCACTTTAATAATGAGGACAGTGAGGTCAAAATTATTAAAGACCTTGACAATAGGTATAATGAGTTACCTCCTGAGTATTCATGAGTAAGATAATGATTTATCAGAACTCTGCTTTAATAAAAAAGATGTTTCTCAAATCCACCTTGATCTCTTATTTCCTGACTGACTCTATCTTGACAAAACAATGCTGTTTCTAATGGTAACTGCATCATTTCTTAGTGACCAATTCTCTGAACAATTATTCGAACTAGTGGTATCAAAATTTGTCTTTTGATGTATTAGATAGCAATTTCTCTCCTCACACACTTATCTTTATTTACATATGAATTCTGATAAGACCTGACTGTTGAACAAGTAAAAATAGCTGAACACAGAAATGTCATTTTTAAATGGACAGATTTATTATTTATATTTTGGTATATTTAAACAATGAATAGCTGACACTTTTATTTCAACTGTGTGACTATCGCTTTATGATTCTTTTGTAAGTTGAAAAGGTATGTTCCAATACGGAACCTAAGAAGTCTAAGCATTCTTCAAGGTTGATGGCTGTTTTGGGGGATCTGTAGCTAGTCCTTCAGGAGATGCTGAAGGTATGTAGTCATGCTTTTTGAGACAGTTCCTAAGCTTAGCTATCCAATCATGAATATAGGATAGCCAGATTCATGAGTACTCATAAGGGACTCTTCTCACATTCTCTAGCTCTTAATGGCACATCAGAAACAAGATAGACCTCTTATTGATCGTACTAAATGAGAATAACAATTACAGAAATCTTTTTTTGTGTGTGATTCTGTATTCCTATAACTGTTCTGTGTTTTACATCATTATGATACTAATTCATTATTTATGAGATCAATTGAAGCAGGTTTTATTATCATCCCCATTTTAGAAAGTTTGAGTTAGCTAGGTGGAGAGAGCTTAGGGGACATTTTGCCTTATCCAATTTCAAATTCAAACTGTTAGCTACTATACATAATTTTATCAAATCTCACATTTTCTACACATTAAACAAAATTCCACTGGTCCTGTCACTAATACATAACATGCCAGTAACACAAGACACTGATCTTTTAGTTCTTAAGTCATGGGGCCAGATGTCTTAGAATATTCTTCAGTACAAAATGCTATGAATTTATATTTATGTTTCCAACTAAGATTAGGTTCTGTGATAGGAATATAGAGAAAAAAGGTAGCTGAGATTCTCTTCACTATGTTGGATTAGAGGGACTACTTAAAAAAAATTAAAAAAATCTCACTATTATTCTTTCTCCTGAATGAACATGCATTAGCATAGTTTATATCCATTAAGTAATATTTTTAATAATATTTATTATATATGTATGTATGGAAAATACTACTTTTGGCTGTGCTTTTAAAAAAAATTGAAATCATAAGAGCATATTTAAAAGCCAGGACAAATAAAACAAAAACACTGAGCTAAATTTAGAACCAGCAAAAGCAGCAAGAAGATGGTTCAACTGCATGTGCCTCTCCGTACAATGAGAAGGAAAAATAAAGCCAGTCCAGTTTGTTATCTCTGCAGTGTTTCTCAGTCATTACACACAATGAGATGATTTCCTCTCATTCCATTTAAATACTTCATGTCCCAGTTTGTAATCTATTGTTGACAGAATAAAATTTAGTCTTCATAACTTCTCTAGGATCTACATAGTTTTATATCCAGTGTCCTACCTGACCTCATTTTCCATTCTTTGGCTTCACAATTTTTTTTTTTTCTTAAATGTTGTCACTAAGGCCAACCAGCTTTTCAAAAAAAATCTGTTTTCTCCTGACCACGTTAATCTTATTTCTGCAGTGCTTGGTCAATAGCAATCTTCTTATCTCTGAATCCCCGTGTCTTTTATCTTCCGTTCCATATGATCAAATATTTCACCATTGACCATTGTGATCTCATTTCATTTGTTCTTAAATTGAGATGTGAGTGTACAATAGTCTCCTTAAATATCTCTTCTACATTGACCTCTACTCAACTATTGCCAATTACTGAAAAGGAAAGTACATAGCAACAGAGGTATTACTCATATGCACTAACAGAAGAATGGCATAACGAGCACTTTCTAATTGTGATATAATGATGATATTATTTCCAGGATACCAACACTGATTATTTCTTGAAATTCTGGGGAAAATGATCATATATGCCTATATTTATTAAAATTCTTACATGGAATACCAATAAACTGAATAAAATAAAGTGAAAGTATCAAAGAAAATATTCCACAAGCTAAAACTGAAGACTACTTCACCATCATATTATGAAGTCTGAGAAGTATTAGCTAGATTCTAAGAAATTTGGACTGGAAAGTGGGAGTCAGTGCATCACTACACAGTATCAGAGTATGTTCCAGTTATGCAGAAAGCCAGTGGAGAATATGGAGAAGAGATTTCATGCTGGAACTTAGCTTAGAGTGAATTTGGACTCCAGAAGAGTGAGAAACTCTTCTTTGGTGTCCAACATCCCATTAGCGATGATCAGGTTAAGAACTGATAAGACTAAGCAAAGAACAAAAAAATAAATATCTTCTTCAAATTATTGGCTGTACTTATCTTCAAAAGATGTGGGTTAAAGATCAAAACACAACTCTCTGCTTAAAGAAGCAAAATCTAGCTCAAGCATCACCAAAACAATTGAAAATAAAAGGCTAGACAAATCTCAGCATGGTAAATAAATAAACAGTTTTGGGTTTTTAATATTCATACCATAAAGGGTCACTTTTTACCTAATAGAAGTTAAATGGCCAAAGAAGATTTATTATGAAGCTTATAATCTATAACTAAAATTGTTATTTACATACCAAACCAATGTATTTTGGGGTATATTTGGGGGGGGAATCTTACGGGAAAACTAAGGAGAAATTGAACTGAAGAAAAATTAATAAAATGAAAACATGAATTTTACTTTTTTTCTTTTCTAGGGACCGAAAAAGTTTCAGTTGAAAAGTTGTAATTATGTACTTAGGTGCCAAGTGCCGTAGAGTCGGATCTGACTCATGGACTTATATAAGGTTAGAAAATTTTCTTTATTTGATATATTTATCAATTAAAATTATATTTGAATTCTATATTATAGAAACAAAGACTGTACTTTTTGACTCTTTAGGGAACATTTAGGAATAAATAAATTTAACAGTTATAAATAATTCAAATTAAAATCTTTGTATATTACATAATAATTATAATATAAATAAACCATAATTTCAATTGTAGGATTTTTGTTTGTTTGTTTTTAATTGTCCTTGAGTCAGCTTCAACTCATGGTAACCTCATACATAATAGAACAGAATGTTGCATGATCCTGCACCATCCAGTGGTCTGTTTGAGTTCCTTGTTCCAGCAATTCTGTAGTGCCATAAGGTTTGCATTGGTTAACTTTGGAAAATAGATCACCAGGATATTCTCTTAGTCGTCAGGAAGCTCCACTGAAACTTGCCCACTGTGAGTCACCCTGTTAGTATTTGAAACATTAGTAGCATAGCTTCCAGCATCACAGCAATATGCAAACTACCACAGTATGACAAACTGACAGGTCATTGCTAGAAATGTTTAAAGCCATTTAATAATTATTATTTCAAAAAAATAATAACAAAATACCTAGGACTTATGTAGATCCATGTGAATTGAAACCACCACAAGATATTACTACATATCTAAAAAAAAAGTTAAAAAAACATACAACACAAAGTATTGTTGAGTATATAGAGTAACTAGGACCATTATTCACAGATTATGGAAGTTTAAATTATTCAACTACCTTGCAAATCACTTTACAAAATTTACAAAAAAAAAAAGTTTAGTTTAGCCATTGTTAAAAAAAAAAAAATTGTTCTGGAGTTGATTCTAATTCATGGTGATGCCATGCATTGTAGCATTGTAGATCAGAACTGTGCATTACAGGGTTTTCATAGCCACGATCTTTCAGAAGCAGATCTTTAAGCAATTCTTCTGAGACACCTCTGGTTGGGTTGAAACTGCCAACATTTAGGTTAGTAGATGAATGCTTAACAATTTCTAAATAGTTATCAGTGAAAGATAAAATCTGTGTCTATTAAGAGACTTTTAAATAAATGATCATGCATTTTTATTTGTGATAGACTAAAACTAGGAACAACATAAATGCCTCTGACAGATAAATAGATAGATAAATGGAAATACACATATATAACTAAATCAAACCAAATCCATTGTCATCAAGTCAGCTCCATTTACTTCTAATATTACAACAAAGAGAAGAAGCCCCCCGTAAGGATTCAAAGAAGTGGCTGTAGAGGACTATTAACCAATAAAATGGAGTGAATGATACATTCAAAAGCATGAATAACTCTCAAAACAATTACATGAAATAATAACAAAGACAAAGAGTTTAAAAAGATAAATACTGTACAAAATCCTAGGAAATGCAAACTAATATATAACGACAGAAAACAGATCAGAGGTTGACCAAGTATGAAGAGTGATGCAAAGGGAGAGGCAGATGGGAGGATTACAATGGGTCACAGAGGCACTAGTGAACTTTTGGGAGTGACAGACATGTTCATTATTTTGACTGTGATGATTATTTCCAGGGTGTACAAATATTTGAGAGCTGATCTAATTATACACTTTAAATATTTATTATTTGTAAATTGTACCTCAATGAAGTCATTAAAATAAACTACAGAATGTTTTTAAAATGCATTTGTTATCAGACAAAGATACATGTGAATTCATTAACCAGCTTAAGAAGTTAGGGGGAAAAAGGCAATTCAGTTCTACAGAAGCAAAATAGGCAGAGTTTTAAAAAAGGCCAGAAAAATGAAAGAGTTCTAGATTGCTAGTAACTAAAATTGATAAATCAGAAAGTTTTTCTTTGTATAAACAAACATATGAACTTCCAACATGCACCATAAAAAACATTTAAACACTGACAATACACAAATTTAAGAATTAATAAAGAAAAGGAAAACATTAATAAATTAAACTAGTCATAAGAAAAAACTTTGTCAAACTTTGTGAAAATAATTTTGGAAATATGAATCACTAGAATAATATTCTAGGAAAATTGATGTACTAAAATCAATTTTAAAAAGTGAGTAAAATTTGAAAAACAAAATAGCAACAGAGGAAATTTAGAAATTTATGGAACAATAATTTTTAAATAACTAAGATGACTTAGTTTGTTTTATTAGTGATTTCTTTCAAATGTTTGGGGGAAAAAACAAACAAACAAACAAAAACATTAATTTCCTGGGAAATTTATACTATCTATGAAGTATGGCAAATCGATAAAAAATATAAACATTAAGGATTGGTCAGGTACAAATTGACACAGCAACAGAGACATACATGGAAGAAAAAAGGGAAGGAAGAGAGGAAGGGAGGAAGGAAGGAAGGAAGAAAAGTTATTTTCATTTAATGGATCTGACTCATGGTGATCCTTTGTGTTTCAAAGTAGAATTGTGTTCCATCAGGTTTTAGGTGGTTGTGCTCTTTTGGAAGCAGATCACCAGGCCAAAACACCACTACAGAAAAAGAAATGAAAAGCTAAGTTAATTGAAAAAGGAGCAACTCAAATGGACAAAACATGATAAAATGATAATAATTACTCCTATCATTTAAGAAAACTATATGCTAATATTCATCTTCACAAAATTAACAATGATTAAAAGACTAACTGAGTCTCATGACAGTGCAAGGCAAGATTCTTACACTTACACAGTACTTTCTTATATTCTTGTTCTCTTCTTGGAACAGGGAACTGGTACAATGTTGTTACAGAAAAGCAAAATGAGCCTACCATTAAAACTTTTATGTATCAACTAATGGTCAACATGGATCCACAGACAGAAACACCATGCTGTTCCTTCACAGCAAAGACTTATAAAACAGAGAAATATGTCAATCCCAGAACACAAAACATCAAATGAAGAGAGAAAAATCTCAGAAAAATATGAAATGGAATAAAAAAACTGACAGAGAAGAGAGAGATGGAAGAAATATGGGAGTACGTCCCTTATCAGCTAATCCAGCACAGATTCATCACCTTGGATCTTGTCAGAGATCATCAGACAGAGAACACAGGAGAGCAGAATCATGGAAGTCCCACCAGAAGACAAAGTAACTAATGGATAGCAAGAAATACTTTCCTATCCTCCATCTTCTCCCAACTGCTCTACCTCTGATATCTCCTGGCTAGCTGCAGTCATTTGGCTGGTTGAGTAGTACAGTATCCGTGTTGCTTACATTTGGCCCACGTACGCTGACTAGCAGCACACAGGCAGTACAAAAAGCACCTTTGGGGACCCCAAGCAAGACAGAGATCACCTGCTCCATACATCACAACCTCGCTGCTCCTTCCTGTCTACCTGCACCATGTACTAAACATCACACTCCTGAGCAGCACAAGCATGGGCTACTAACACCTTTCTTGCATTCCCTCTGGGCTTGCCCTGTCAGCCCAAGTACCTTCCACAAACAACCTACCTCAGACCCTCACATTCAGCTGGACTTGCCCTGCTGCACCACAGCTAAGCAATGGGCCCTGACCATTGGTCAAGGAGATGAAAATATTGTACCACAGACTAGCAAACAATGAAGAATATACAGCCTACCTGCTCTGACATGAGAAATAAAAACAAAAAAAAATCAAGATTAAAAAAAAATCCAAAATGAATAAATGAAGAAAATAACTACAGAATGCCCAAAGGCAGCAGACAAAATCAAAACTAAAAAAAAATGAAAACAAAAAGAAATGATTGATTCCACTAGACATCCCAAATATGACATTAGATGACTTTCCAGCAAATAATAATAATAATAATAATAAGGCACTATAACTACCTGATAGCCAGCCACATGGGAATTCAAATCTCTAATATTCAGAACTATCCAAGAGTTAAAACCAAAATAAGATAAAAATGAGGAAAAAAACAGACAAATTCATGGAAAAGGTAGACAAATTTATGTTAGAATTCAGGAAAATATTACAGAAACAAATTCCCAAATAAATTGACAATTGGGAAAAACAGCAATTAGAAAGCCAAAAGATAAATAAAATTTCCCAAAAGGACAATGTCATAGAAGGGCTGAAGAGCAAGTTTGAAATGATGGAAGACAGTAGCAGTGAAATTGAAGACAAACGTTTGGCTACAATTCAGTTTGAGAAAAAATTCAGAAAAAAAGAATGAAGTAAAATGAAGCAACGTTGAGAATTATGTGGAATACAATCTAAAGCAAAAAATTTTCAAGTGGCTGGAGTTCTAGGACAGGGGAGAAGCTGACAGAAAATGTCCTTAATATGAAAGATGAAAAGCTGACCATCTGAGAAGCTCAGCAAATTCCATATAGGGTAGATCCTAAAAGAAAATCACCAAGGTATGTCATAATCACACTCTCTAAAATCAAGGACAAAGAAACATTTCTGAAAGCAGCTAGAAAAAATAACAAAAGTCACATACAGAGAAGAATCAGTAAGACTAGGCTCTGATTATTTGGCAGAAACCATGCAGGCAAGAATGCAATGAGGTGTTATAAACAAAACCTTGAAAGTGGGGGAAGCCAACCAAGAGTAGTATATCCTGCAAAATTTTCATTCAATAATGGTGATATTAGGAGGTTTCCAGATAAACAGAAATTATGGGAATGTGTGAAAACCAAACCAAACTTACAAGAAATATTAAAGGGTGTCCATTGGTCTGAGAACAAACCATATCAGCCCACAGCCTGAATCTAGGATACAAGATTGTATTATCCAGATACCAGTATAGGAAACGAACTATGAAGAAGTACTCAAAACCCTAAGCATTACAACAGGGAACCAGAGAAGTTAATATGTAAATGACAAAAATATAAGAACAATTAATAAGAGAATAATCAGTACAGCAATAGGACTTCCTAATAGAATAGAAAAAGTTTAGGTGATAACAAGTAACAATAGACTATTTAATACCTAACCAGATAAAGGAAAGTTTACTGCAAAGTAAGTCGACAAATCTACTTATCAAATAAAGAAGAAAAACAGAAGGTCTCAATACAAACAACATTACGAAAACCAAAAAAGAATAAGAAATCAACAAACCAAAGAAATTCAACAAAGAAGAGTAAACGAAACCAAGAAAATATCAGCAAAACACGCACACATACACAGCACTATAAAATGACAGTAGTAAACTCACATCTATAAATAATTACTCTGAAAGTAAATGGCCTAACTATACAGGTAGTGACAGAAAAAAAGAAGCAGTATCCATGAATGTCCTTTACAAGAAGAACACCTTAGAAACAAATATGTAAGTTTATTAAAAATCAAAGAATGGAAAAAAATATTTATCAAGCAAATAATTGCCAAAAAATATCAGGCATGGCAATACTAATTTTGGATAAAACAGACTGTAAAGCAAAATCCATTATAAAAAACAAAGTTAAGTATGGTATAGTAATGTAAAGAATGGTCCATCGTGAAGACTTAACCATAATAAACATGTATGCACCAAATGACTGGATTTCAAAATACATAAAACAAACTCAAACAACAGTGAAAAGAGAAACTGACAGTTCCACAATAATAGTAGGAGACTTCAACACAACACTCTTGGTGAAGGATAGAACATCTAGAAAGACATTCAACAAAGATACAGAAGAGCTGAAGAGTACAGGCAGCCAATTTGTCATCATAGACATACATAGAATACTCCACTCAACATCTGCTCAGTATACAGTCTCTTCCAGTGTACATGTAATGTTCTCTGGAAAGGACCACATTTTAGGCCACAGAGCAAACCTCCACAAAATCCAAATCATTGAGGTAATATAAAATTTCTTCTTTGACAATACCATTGAAGTAGCAATTAACAACAGGATGAGCAAGAGGAAAAAAAAAATCAATTACATGGAAACCCAAGAACACTTGTTTAAAACCTACTGAGTAATAAAAGAAACAAACAAAATGAAATAATAATTATAATAAATCCTAGAATAATGTCATGGATTGAATTGTGTTCCCCCAAAAATACATGCAGCCATGTGGCTGGGCCATGATTCCCAATATTTTGTGATTGTCCTCCATTTTGTAGTTTTCCTGTGCTGTATGTTAAGCGATTAGGATGGGACTGTAAATCGTTTCATAAGATCACCTCCCCGCTCCACTGTAAAGGAAGTTTCCCTGTAGTATGGCTTGTCCCACTCTTATTCCTTTCATCCTAGAAGAGGTAAAAGGAAAGAGAAATAAGCAGAGAATTGGGAACCTCACACCACCAAAAAAGCTACACTGGGAGAAGAGCACATCCTTCACACCTGAGGTTCCTGCGCCAAGATGTTCCTGAACAAATACTGATATAGTACCAGACTTTCCTCCAGAGCCAACAATGGGGAAAGCGTAAGAATAAACTTTCCTTTGCTAAAACCATCCACTCTGTGGTATTTCTGTTAGAGCAGCACTAACTGACTAAAACAAATAAAAACTTTGAGACATAGCAAAGGCAGTCCTCAGAGACCAATTTATAGCAATAGAGACATGCATCAAAAGAGAAGAAAGGGACAAAACAAAAACCATTAGCTATGCAACTAGACAAATAGAAAGAGCACAGCAAAAAAATGCCCACAACCACCTGAAGAAAGGAAATGATTGAAATCAGAGTAGAAACAAAAGAAATAGACAACAGAAAAACAATAGAAAGGATTAACAGAACAAAAATTGTTTCTTTGAAACCATTAACAGACTAGACAAACCACTGGCCAAATTGACCAAAGATACATAAATAAATAAAATAAAAAGCAAGAAAGGACTCAAATAACTCAATTAAGAAATGACAGAGAGGATATTTTAACAAACCCTAATGAAATAAAGGATCATAATAGGTATTGAAAAACTAACAAATTTGACACCTAGAGGAAAGAAAAGAATCACAGGATCATCTCAACTGATTCAGAAGTGACAGTGGACAAAGTCTAACACTGATTCCTGATAAAAGCTCTCAATAAAATAATAATCAGAGGGAAATTTATCAACATAGTAAAGGCTATCTATGTAAAACAATGGAAACCCTGGTGATGTAGTGGCTTGGTGGTGTAGTGTGTGGCTACCTCTGCTAACCCAAAGTTCAGTAGTTTCAATTTACCAAGAGCTCCTTGGAAACTCTATGGGGCAGTTCTACTCTGTTCTATAGGGTTGCTATGAGTCAGCATAAACTCCAGGGCACTGAATTTGGTTTTTGTTTTTTATGTGAAACAAGCGAACATCATTCTTAAGAGAGAAGCTGAAAACATTCTCCTTGAGAACAGTAATAAGATAAAAACGCCTTCTATGCCCACTCTTATTTAACATTTTGCTTGAATTCCTAGCTTGAACAATAAGGCAAGAAACAGAAACAAAGGGTATCCAAATTAATACTGAAGAAGTTAAAGGCTCTCTATTTGCAGATCCGACTCGACGGCATTTGGCTTGGCCATGATACTGTACACAGAAAACCAAAAACATTCCAAGAGAAAAATAGTAGAACTAATAGAAAGATTCAGCAAATCAGTAAGATACTTAATAAACATGCAAAAATCAGTTTGATTCCCGTATGCCAACAAATGTTGGAGAGGCTGTGAAGAGTACAGAACTTCTGTGTACTGAATGATACAACTATTTAGAAAACAATGTAGAATTTCCTCAGAAAGCTAGAAATACTGCATGATAGAGAAACCCTACTCCTAAGAATATATCCTAGAGAAATAAGATTCTCTTCAGACAAATAGACATAACCACTCTCATGTTCACTGCAGCATTTTTTGCAACAGCATAAAATTGGAAACAACCAAGGTCCCCATCAGTAGACTGATAAAGCAAGCTATGGAACAAACACACACGATGGAGTATTACTCAACAACGAAGAACTATGATGAATCTATGAAACATCTCATAACACGGAGAAAACCGGAGGGCATTATGATGACTGAAATAAATTAATCATGAGTGGACAAACACAGTATGAAACCACTACCGTAAGAACTCATGAAAAGGTTTATGTATAAAAAGAAAAATCTTTGAGAGTTAACAGGGAAGGGGAGGGATGGGAATAGAAAAATAGATAATAGATAAGTGGTAACTGGTGCAAGGTAAGACAGCATACAATACTGGAAAGACAGCATATAATACTGAAGCACAACTTGGCTTTGGAAGCTCTGTAGACACATCCAAATTTCCTGACGAACTGATTTAATGGGCTAAGGGCCATGGGGACCATGGTGACCATGGTGTCAGACAACATGTAGCTCAATCGGCATAATATAATTTATAAAGAAAATGTTCTATCTTCTACTTTGGTAAGTAGTATCTAGAGTCGTAAAAGCCTGTGGGTTACTGCACTGGTCTCCTCCTTTCAGGAACAAGAAGAGTGAGGAAAACTAAAGCAATGAGGGAAAAATTAGTCCAAATGACCTGACGGTGCCCAGCTACCACCACTAACTGCTCTGACGAGGATCATAACAGAAGGCCTCAACAGAGCTGGAGAAAAACGTAAAACAAAACTCGAACTCAGAAAGGAAAAGCCAGAACTGCTAGCCTGATACAGAGTGCAGAATCTCTGAGAATACAGCCCCTGGCCACTCTTTCAGTTCAGTAGTGAAGTGATTCCTGAGTTTCACCCTTGAGCTACAGATTGGCAGCCCCATAAACTCAGCCTTAAGAAGCACCGCTAACCTGGAGGCAAAGAATAGAAGGCAGGAGGGGACAGAAAAGCTGGTGATAAGGAGCTGACGTTTGAGAAGGAAGAGTGTTGACCAGTTGTGGGGCTGTTAATCAGTCATGAAACAAAGTGTTCTAAGTGTTTAATGAGAAACTATTTTGTTTGTTCTTAAACCACTATTTAAAGTACAACTAAAAAAAAAAAAAAGTCTTTGAAAAAAAAACTAAAATAAAAAAAAAATCTGCTTGTAGCTTTTGACTCCTAAATTTCACTATTAAAAATCCATCTTAAAAATGTTTCTAACCAGTATGTACATACAAAAGCCAAAAAGAGCACTATGATCCAGTCAATCCTAACTCATAGCAACACTCTAGGACAGAGTAGAACTTCCCATGGAGTTTCCAAGAAGCACCTGTGGGATTCAAACTGCCAATCTTTTGGTTAGCAACCATAGGATTTAACCACCAGGACATTTGTTCAGAATATCACAGTGTGTTTGCAACACTTTATGGAAAGCCTAAATAAATAAGTACCTTATATTATATTCATACTTACTGGTATGCAATGTAACCATTAAGTCACTACACAGATTTGTACTTAATTGGAGTCTACGGATACATTCACACTCATATTCACTTACATTTTTTTTTAATTATAATATATTTTAAGGAGACAAGGGGATAGTTGAAGGATACTCTTTAAGATCTCCACTAAAAAACCTCAATTGATGGTCCAGCGGTTTCGGGGTTCCCCTGGGAGCATGGCCCCTGGCCCTGATGCTGCCCTTGCCCATAAATTATAACGAAGGTCCACTCTTCAGTCACGAATGGATTGGACTTGGTGATGCAGAGTGACCATATATTGGATGCACTTTATGGTTTTATGCATCTATAGGATATCATCCTGCTGATCTCTGGCTGGAGGAAGGAGAGTAGGTGGAGTGGAGGGGAAAGGAGACTGTTGGGAGGACGAGACATGTATGGAGCAGAGAGGAATAGTGTGCTGTCACCGGGCAGGGAGAGCAGTGGAAGCTGCTTATGGGTGGGCATGTAAATTTATACGAGAATGTACATTTTCACTCAGTCATAATAAAAAATAATAATAATAATAATGTTAATAGTATTTATAATGGCTAACATGATTTAGGTAATATTTTTAACTTATTTTTTATAATTTTTAACCTTTTTGTAAGATGAAGCTGAAAATACTTCACAGTATCAGAAACAACAATTTTGAGAATCTAATTATAGATACGGGTAATCTCTTACTCTCTGGATAAAGTGCAGTGGTCATCTAAGTTCTGCCAAGAGGTGGATGGATTCTGATTTTGATTTTGTCCTTCTTTGTTAATCCACCCACAGAACTAGCACAGAGACAAGGAACAAAGGACACTTCAGGGGATGGGAAGGGAGCATATTAGGTGTAGCGTAGAGAGGCTGAAGGAGGTTGCTATCTACTGTAAAGTCCTGATGTTATATTGCAGAATTCTCTATCTTTGTGAGGACGACAAAAAAACATAAAAATTAAGGAAAAATTAAAAAAAAAAAAACTATAGCTTTCCCAAATCTGAGTTCAATCAGGTGTGTGAGACTGTAGTGTTTGCAGATGTTAAACTTTTCAAACCGTGATTGATTTTAACATTTCTTCTCTCTCTCTTTTTTTTTTGAAATTTAATAAATCCTCAAAACAAATCTGCTGCCATGAAGTCAATTCTAATTCTTAGTGATCTTATATGAGAGAGTAGAACTGTCTCATAGAGTTCCAATGAGATCCTGGTAGATTTGGACTGCTGACCCTTTGGTTAGCAGCAATAAACCAAAGAGGGTGAGAATTGGCAAAGGCATACAGGGAGTCAAATTGGCTGGAGTAAAGAGGATGTCCTTGGAGACCCATTAGGAAAGACCTTGAAAACTTCTGGTAGATTCTCACCCAATGGCTAACTAAATGCCTGCCTTTTTTCTAATGTATAATCAGGCATTCTGAAACAAGGCCCTAAATTGAAATCAGACAATCTTTGAATACTATCATACAGTAATAAACCCATCTATGTAGATAAGCACAAAGTAGAGGATGAGATCTTTGTCTTCCAGGTGATGTGGAACATGATCTATTTATTTTAAACAGTTGTTCTATGGAGTAACTGCTTAAAGCAAATGGATAGTGAGTAATAGGTGCTAAAGTATATGGTTTAGTTGTGATATGGATTCAAATATGTAATAGTACTAAATGTGGAAGACTTCATCCAAATATTGAATTTTCCAGGAAGCCTATAGCCTCTTCATTTGTCCCAGAGAGCACTTCCACCAATCACCCAGGGAATGACTTCATCCAGAATCTAGGATATCATCATTGACCCCTACCTCTTGCTCCTGCATCAGAGTTCATCAATAATGACCAAAAGCTACAGAGCTCCATCTCTCTAAAAATCATCACTCGTCTTTGTGACCACTGATATGACCTGTGTTCAATTCTCTAATTACTGTGGTTTGAGTTGTTGAAACAGTTGGTTAACTCATCGTTTGTCTGCTGCTTTGCCACCTTCTCATCTGTTTACCCCTGGAGACTTGGTGGCACAGTGGATAAGAGTTCAGCTGCTAAATAAAAAGTTCTGTAGTTCTATTTATTTGTATATTGGTTTAATATTTATTGAATATCTACAATGTACGTAAATAAGTTCTTACACTCAAGGAATAACTATAATTATAGCATTAAAAACTTTTATATTAAAAAAAAAAGTTCTATGGTTCAAATCCACCAGCTGTTTCTTGGAAAGGTTATGGATTAGTTTTTCTGTCCTATAGAGCTACTGGAAAGGCATAGTAGTTAAGTACTGCATCTGTTAACCAAAAGGTCAGTAGTTCAAATTCACCAGGTGCTCCTTGGGAACTTCATGAGGCAGTTCTACTCCATCCCATAAGGTTGCTGTGAGTTAGGATCGGCTCCAATGACAGTGGGCTTATTTGTTGGTTTGTTTCTTTGGGGGTGGTGGTTTATAGGGTTGCTGTAAGAACTGACTTGATGACTGTATATGTTTGATCTGATTTTGGTTAATATATTCACCTTGAGTAGTTTTTCATAAAATGCATCAATGACTCTACCTGTTTCCTCTCTAAAATGCTTTTATGGCTCCCATTTCCAACAGCATGAAACCCAAACTCAGCATAGCACACCAAATTCTTGATGATCAAGCCTCTGCTTGTCTCTCCAGGTTTAACTCTGACTGTTGCTCCCTGATACTTTCTCCTCTCTGTCCTTAACTACTTGTCATTTCAGCATGGAAGAAGTACTTTTCTTCTTGGCACCTGCACTTTCAAATCCTCAATCCATGAGAAATCCTCACCCCATGAGAAATCCTCATGCTGTCTTAATAATCTAACTTCAATTCCTCTTTAAGAATTCATCTAAAATGCCAGCCCTTCCTGGAAAAAGTTTTGTCTGGTTTCACATGTTAAGGGTTTAGAGTCTCCAGCCTTTTCCCCCAAACCACAAGTGTATCTCTGCTTTAATGCTTCTCACAATGTATGTAACTCTTTCCTTATGTTCCCAGGCACACTGTCATCTCCCTGAGGTCAGGGACTGTACCTCATTCATTATTGCATCCTACGGCATAGACTGCCATTGTTTCCAGTATATGGTGGGTGATCCATACATGTGCACTTATGAATAAATGCTGTGCTATGGGATTTGGATTTCATGCTGTTGGAAATGGGAGCCATAAAAACATTTTAAAGAGGAGACACACAGTCACAGTTGCATTTTATAAAAATTACTGAAGGTGAACAGATTAACCAAAATCAGATCAAACCTATATAGCTGTCAAGTCAATTCTTACTCACAGTAACCCTATAAATAACCCCCCCAAGAAAAAAACAAACAAATAAACCCAATGTCACTGGAGTCAATCCCAGCTCACAGCAACGTTATGGGACAGAGGAGAACCACCTCATGGAGTTTCCAAGAAGCACCTGGTGAATTTGAACTACTGACCTTTTGGTTAATAGGTTTAACATTTAACCATTCATATATATATATATATATATATGAATAAAATCGTGACTAAAATCATTGAAATATGAATATCGTCATAAATACATAATATAACTAGTGTGTAAGGGAATACTGAATGATCAAAAAGAGGAAAACTAATAGGCTGTGAGTTTAAACATTTTTCTAATTCTATTTTATCTAACTCATTGCACTGAGTGGATTTCAACTCATAGTGACCCTATAGGACAGAGTAGAACTGCCTAATAGTGTTTCCAGGGCTGTAAATCTTTAAAACAGCTGCCACATCTTTTTTTTTTTCCCAGAGAGCAACTAGTGGATTTGAACCACTAACTTTTTGCTTAGCAACCAAGTGTTTAACCATTGAGGTACCAGAGCCTCCTCTCTGTATCTAGTCGCATACTGTTACATGTACATACATATATGTGTATGAATGTGTATGTATGTATACATACACACATATATGTATATATGTGTGTATGTGTCTATATACACAGTCAGCCCTCCATACCTGTGGGTTCAATCAGCTGCAGATCAACATATTCAGAAAAAATGTCATGTTGTTGCTGATGTGGACTATGGAGTTAGCACGACGATGGTTTTACCTGTACTGAGTTCCTAAACAATGCAATATAACAACTACTTGCACTGCATTTAAGTTGTATTATATAACTAATCTAGAGATGATTTAAAATATACAGGAGGATGTAAGCAGGTTATACGCAAACATCCACAGATTTTGGTATCAGCAAGGTCCCTGGAACCATTTGTCCTCAGATATCAAGGGACTACTGTATGCAAGTAGACAATACATGTTAAAACATGTATATGTATGTATACATATACATATGTATGTGTGTATATATATAAAACAATAATTCACACATTCACAATGTTAGTTAGACTGGATTCCTACCAATGTGTGCCAACAAAATTTGTAGCTTATAAAAGAATCTGTATTTTTCCTTATGTAGGTTCATGCCACCAGATTGTAAGATTCCTGAGGTCTGAATCTATTACTGACTATTCTACATGACACTAAGTACAGAGTGAAACACTCTGTGAATTACATCCACATAAAGACCTAGATTTGATCTCATGGGCAAGGGGGAATTTATTCGGGAGCTGCAGGAGTGTGAGTCTAAGAATGCAGAGCGGGTTCAGAGCACCGAACCTGACATTTCATGAAATTTGGCAAGTTTTTCAAAACAGGCTTAATGCGTGTGAGTTGACATCTTATTACTCATCTATGTCTTGAGAGAGTTAAACAGCTTGGGCTGTTTTCAGCTCTTCAAGCCTTGTCCTCTGCTGATGAACCGAGAAGCAGCAAATTTAAAGTAAAGCCAACAGAAGCCTGGAAGCTCAGCCTCTGGGCAGTCATTTTCAGTATTTATGAGTGCCTGTAAATGGCTAGTGAGCTAGTGGGAGCACCATTGATTCTATTTTTAACAGCTGACTTCCTCACAATCAATGGGATTGACCAAACCAACTGTCAAGTCAGCAAGAGCAAGAGAATGACCACACCGCAGTCCAATAACATGGCCTGTGGCTCCAAGCACGTGTACACCTCTGACAAAGTCTTGAGTAGGGGAACACATCCCCCAGCACCAGATGTGCCAGACCCTCTCTCTCACGGCCTTCTGAGTGCATCATCATAGACACCTGGCAGGGAAAGGCCCAGAGGCAAATGACACAGCTCTTCAGCACCCTCTGGTGTTCAGTATTCCCCAAACCCCAAATTCTCATGGGCTTTTAAAAATAGGACAACAATCACACTCGCCTACCTCTCTGTGATGTTTAAAAACCCAGAGTGGGCAATTCTGTAATCTAATGTCATCATTCCAGTCGACTAAGGAAAATTCCACTAATGGAGAAAAAGGTCCCCCTCAAGTTATCATTGAATTGAGGGCAATCAGTGTCACCTAGGCAGTGCAGTTTTGCATATAGATAATTGGAAAACTGGCTCCTTTGACTCATTTTGAGTAATGCAAAGTAAAGTATCCCAGAAAATACTTTACATAGACTTGTATGTTGTTATTATTAGTTGTCTTTGAATTATTTCCAACTTGTGGTGACTCTGTGTGTACAGAACAGGACTCCTCCATAGGATCTTCAAGGCTGTGACCTTTCAGAAGCAAATCATCAGGTCTGCACTTTGAGGTTTCTCTGGGGAGGTTAGAAGTGCCAACCTTTAGGCAAGTAGTTGAGTGCTTAACCATTTGTGGCACTTAGGGAGATTGCAAATGTGAATAACTAATTTAACTTGTTGCAATAAGAGGATGAAAGATACAGACAGAAATATGCTAAACAAATTAACATATTTATTTTCCTCTTATGACTATCTTCCCCACATTAGTTTGTTGATAAGTGTCATAAAAGGCAAAGGCTGTGGAATGGACATCAGATCTAGACTATAGGCTTAGCTCTTCTTTCAGGTTGAAATGTGACCTTGAACACTTCACAATCTCTATGAACCTCAGTTGTCTCAACTATAAAAAAGTATATAGGTACAGAACATCTTTATCATCTTGAGGAAATATGGAAATTTAACACCCCATGACATTGTCAGGATCGGCTTTACATAATTTTTCTAAAACAAACACTGTCAGGGATTGGGTTTTTCTACTACCTGAAAAATGGCTGATGGGTACATGGGGGTTCATTATCTACTTGTGGATAGATTTGAAACTTTTCGTAATAATAATTTTCAAAAAAGGTTAAGCAAGTTGTGGTTGGAATCAATTTTCAGTGTTCTCTGAAATACCAAGTTAACAAGACTCTGTGGCAATCCTGAAAACACAGGAATGGCTGATTCTCATTTTAGACTCTCCTGTGATTATGTATTTTAGAATAAGCATTGGTAGTTCAATAAATTTTCCTTTTTTAAGAGTGGCCTTAAGCAATGTGTGAGAAACAGTGAATTAAAGAGAAGGGATTTCTGCAGAAAAGAGCCAAGTGTTCTTCACATAAGTTTTTATCATAACCTTGCTCGCTTATTAAGTCCTACTAGGTACTGAGACTTTTAGATACCTCATTTTATTTAATCCTCCCAACATTCTTGCAAGGTAGATTTTATTATTCTTATTTTCTTGTGAAGGAAACTAAACCTTAGAGATCCAAAGTAATTTGGCCATGTTAGCACTCAACTTGTAGAGGTCTAGCTTGTCTGAATCCAAAGCTTATTTTCTTTGCAGAGACCTATCTCATTGTATTGTAGAGAGCTATGGTGGGGAGAGAAGGAATTCTTGAACCCACTGTCTATAACAATTCAATTTTTTTCCGTCCTTAAAAAGAGACAGTTGTAGGAAGTTCCTGAAACAGCCATTCCAGGGTACATGCCCAGTCTCCCTGGCAACAATTGGTGTCGAGTAGATGAGGAGCCATCCTACTTCAGTGATGTGTGATTGTCAGGGTAACATCTCCACTCACTCACTCACTGATTCACTTTCACACAGATTTTAAGTGAGTATCTACTATATGCCACATGCTTAAAGGCAGCCAAGTAAAACGGAGGAGTCATCTGAAATTTCTCACTCAGCATAAGAAATATAATAGATGCCTCTAACTGGAGTCTTCCTTTGGAACTAGCCCATGTTTTATGTAGATAATGGTGTAACTGTAGGAGTTGGAACCCATAGCCACCTGCTCTTTAGATATTACAACCCAATAAGTCCTGTGGTCACCACCTACCAGGAAGTGAGCTGCAGTTAGAAGGGAGGGCCAGAATGTCTTCACACCTGCTATGGAACATAAGAAAATTCTGCTGTGATAAGCATTGCTCAAGCATAGTGGTGCATTACTGAGAAGGTTAAATATCTACCTGTGTTTACAATTGTTGCCTTTCCTATCTCTTGTGCTTTCAAACTTCCTTGTCCTGAGAGACACACGAATAGCTGGACAGCTGTACTAAAGCCTCAGACAGTTTAATCTACATATATAATCTATGCAGTATTGCTTACTGAAGAGAGAAACAGTATATGTAGACCTCTCACCTGAAAGTTGTCCTTTGTTTAGGGAGCATCTCTCTTCCTGGATACTGAAAAGATTTTTCCCAATATTCTAGACAAATAGGTGGTCAGAATCCTTCTCCATCATCTTCCTCTGGCCACGGCTGCTGATGTGCCTTTCTGGATATTTGGAGAAAAGGCCACCTTGATGGTCAAGGGGGCTGATAACTTTGGATGGAGGTGAACATGGCAGAGCCTGGAAAGAAAGAATCACTTTCAACCTGCTGTCAGGTTGACTGGCCTTGAACTTCATGAGTCTTCTGCAATTTCAGAGTTGAAAATTTTCTCCTGGAATTAAGATTTGGAGATAAGAGAAGAAAACAGAGAGACAAAAGGAAGCAAAGACTATAGGAAAAAAAAAAAGGCAAATAAAGGGCAACACAGCTGGACCAAAGCAGCTAGGAAGCTCAGGATGGTGTGGACAAATGCTAAAACAAGGATGTTCTTTTCCTGCTGAGCTCCAGTGACCTTGTGAATCAAGCTTTTAGAAAAGTAGTAGTGTTAGCCTTTTTCTTTTCCCCCGCTTCTTTCCATCTTGTGTTATGGTAAGTCCTCTTTTCCCTTTTCTAATTCTTTATTTCAGGATCACTGGAGTCTACAGTATTTGAGAAAAAAATAGGAACTATAAACCTAAATTATAGCCAATCAGATTGTACTCACAGCTCAACTACTAGACAAATTGCAGCTCATGAAATTCGCTATGGGTCAGGAGCCTGAGTAATTTTGTTTTAATCAGTCTTATTTGGAGCTGGAATGCCATTGCAGCAAATCCACAGAGCAGAGGAGAACTAGCCTAGAAACAGGGTGATAGATACGAAATGGACCTTGGTCTTCTCTTCCTCTTGTTTTTTCCCTTCTCTCTGATAAACTGTTTTACGGCTAGATCACAGAATGAGAAAGTAAAGTTGAGATACACAAACTTTATCGCTGTTCCAAATGAAAGTGTGTTAGGAGTTTTGTTGGTTCCAGCCTATTTTATAAGCAGGATTAAGCTGTCAGACTCCGTGCCTGGCCTCTATTTACATGGTGATGTCCCAGGCAGAGCACAGGCCCAGAAACCACAAGTACACTGCTGATCTGAGGGCCGAGCCAACGCTTCAGATTCCCGGGACATTATTCCCTGTCACGGGAGGCCTCTGCAAAATCGGATGGACTGATATCTCTGCAGCACAGCTGCCTCCTTAGGAAGAGGAGGAGCATATAAGACCATTTCAGAGTCACTGGAGTATGGGACAGACACAGTATTAACACTGCTCAGCAATGCTCTGAATTTGTAATTTGATCTTTGTGTGCAGCTTGGATTGCCCTGTCAGACCCCAAGAGAGGGGAGGGCAGATGGTAGCCTTGTTAGGCCAAGAGGCAAAGTAGGAATATCTCCTCTTCTTTAGCTCTAAATTTCAGTTTGTGGGAGGATCCATATAATGCTGAAGCCCGTGAAAGTCTGCTTTCCAAGGAGGGGAGCAAAGACTTAGCCTAGCGAGCTGCTGGCCTCTAGCTCCCCCAGCTCTAACTGAAGTCCTGTAGAGGCTGTATTTGAAGAAGCAGCCATTTTTATGTTTGTGTGCACCCTGTATGCACAAAGATACTTCTTCTATGAGCAGCTGGAGGTCTGCAGCTGGAGGTCTGCAGCAGACTATGCCATTTTTCCCCTTTATAATGCTTGTTCCTCCTCTCTGTATTTTTTGTAAGTTTCTATCTTTTTCCTTTTAGGTTAAAGGAGTTGATAAGCATAATGGGATAATCCATAACAGTGTAATAACTCTGGCAAACCAGAAATGAAGAAACAAACCTAAAATTGGTTAGACATTTTAGGAAGTTTGTTGATTTACTTGCGTCTTAAGTTAGTAAGGGATGACGAGCTTCCTGGGAGTATAGAACCCTCAGAAGACGTTGTTAGTGACCTTAAGAGAGGGAGCGTCTCAGGTGGCCAGCTGTCCGCAGTGGTACTGGGTGGACTAGAAGGAGTTATACACTTCTGCTAAGGTGAGATGGTAAATGTTCAGAGATCAATCTGAAGAGAGTCTGTTCGGCCACAAAATGAAAATAGAAAATATATTCCACCAAGATCTTTCCTTTTGATGATAGTGTTCTAACCCCCAAAACTCATTGCTGTCCAAAAGTTTCTGACCCATAACCACCCTATAGGACAGTGTAGGATGCATGTTCCATAGAGTTCTCAAGGCTGTAAGTCCTTTCGGAAGCAGATGGCCACATCTTTCTGCTGTGGAGTGGCTGGTGGATTTGAATTACCAACTTTGGATTAGCAGCTGATGCTTAGCCACTGTGCCATCAAGACTCCTTTTGATGATAAAATTAGCTAACACTTATTTAGTACTTTCTAAGTGTCAAGGTCCAGTAAACAACGTCGTGATAAATCATGAAAGGATTGAGGTTATCAAGGATTTCTTTTTACTTGGTTCCACAATCGAGGCTTATGGAAGCAGTAGTCAAGAAAGCAAAAGACACTGCATGGGGAAATCTGCTGCAAAGGATCTCTTTTAACATGTTGAAAAGTAAAGACTTCACCTTGAAGACTAAAGTTCACCTGACTCAAGCCATGGTATTTTCATTCGCATCATATGTATGCGAAAGCTGGACAGTGAACAAGGAAGACAGAAGAAGAACTGATATCTTTGAATTGTGTTGCTGGAGAATAATATTGAATGTACCATGGACCACCAAAAGAACAAACAGATCTGTTTTGGAAGAAGTACAATCAGAGTTCTCCTTGGAAGGGAAGATGGTAAGACTGCATCTTACATACTTTGGACATGTTGTCAAGAAGGATCAGTCCTTTGGGAAGGACATCATGCTGGGTAAAGAGTCAGTGAAAAAGAGGAAGCACCTTGACGAGGCGGATTGACACAGTGGCTGCGACAATGGGCATTAGCATAAAAATGATGGTGGACATGGCATGAGACTGGGCAGTGTTTCATTCTGTTGTAACAGGGTTGACATGAGTGGCACCTAACAACAATGACAACAATAATATGTGTCACAGAGATCCCTGGGTAGATACGATTTATGCTAAACTGTAAACCTGAAGGTTGTCAGTTGAAACTCACCCAGCAGCACCACAGTACAGAGTCCCGACCATCTGCCTCCATAAAGATTATAGCCAAGAAAACCACATGGGGAAGTTTACGCTGTAACACCTGAAGTCAGTATGAGTTTGAGTTGATGAATAGTAACATATTTGGTTTTCATTATATGTCAAGAGACCTTCAGTGACACAAATGGGTAATCACGTGGTGATTAAAAGTTGATCTTTTGAATCCATCTAGAAAAGAGACAATCTACTTCTTAAAAAGCAGTCATTGAAAATCGTGTGGAGAACAGTTCTATTCTGACACATGTGGTATTGCCATGAATCATAATTGACGCTAAATGTCTCACGTTACCACATTTAATTATCACAACAGTGCTATGGTGGTGTCACTGATGTTTTAATCCCTATATTATCCAAATGAAACTGTGTTACAGAATACCCCTAATATACTTAAGGACAGCCAATTTATAAGGGATTAAAATCCAGGTGATCTGACTCGCAAGTATGTAATGTCAAATGCTGTGTTAGTCTGTTTTATTGTTATTATTATTAAATACACCTTATTTTTAGAAGTTTTAGGATTAAAGAATGATGTGCAGAAAATACAAGACACAACAATTAAATCTATGAACTTCATTGTTCTAAGTGATACCTACCTAATTGCTGAATGTCACTAAGGTCACCTTCAAAGTACTCCCATTGGGAAGCTATGCACTGATGCCAGCACCTAGTCCACCCTTTAAAGCACTTTTGGAACTCTTTTTCTGGAATGGCCATCAGAGCTGTTGTTGTATTAACCTTGACGTCCTGAACGGTATCAAAATGTCTTCCTTTCTACATTTCCTTTGTCTTCAGGCAACGAAAAAAGCCACTGGAGGCCAGATCAGTGGAGCAGGGCAGGTGTTTCAATAGTTATTTGTTTACTGGCTAAAAACTCTCTCACAGACAACTATACAATTAAGTTTGCACACTTGCCACCTTGCCATCATTCCAGAAAGAGTTCAAAACTACTTTGAAAGGTAAACTAGGTGCTGGTGTCAGCGCATAGCTTCCCAAGGAGAGTACTTTGAAAGTGACCATAGTGATAGTCAGCAATGAGGTACATTGCACTTTTTCTAGGAGGAGTTTGTGAACCTATTACCAGACCTTGTACAGAGATCTCATATACATCTCTCTCTTCTGTACAATACTTTTTCTATTAGCAGCATTTTTCATTCTTGGTACATTTGCTATAATTAACAAACCAATATTGATACACCACTATCAACTGAAATTCATACTTAATGTTAGAGTTCACTTTTTGTGTAGTACAGTCCTCTGGGATTTGGCAGATGCATAATGTCAGGTACCTACTGTTGAAGAATCATGTGAAATGTATTTACTGAACTAAAAATGTCCTGTCTTTTACCTAGTCATCCTTTCCTCCTCCTGAAAGCCTGACAACCACTAGTCTTTAATTGTCTCTACAGCCTTGCCTTTTCTAGAGTACCATCTAGTGGGGCTCATCATACAGTATGATGTATACTTTTAAAATCCTTCTAGGTCTTTTAGTGGCTTGATAGCACAGTTCTTTTTATTGCTGAATAATACTCAGTTGTATGGATGTACCACATTATTATTTTTTTAATAAAAAGGATCTTGCCTGAAATAATGGTAAAGCAGGATAAGACACAAGCAAAGACTTTCAGCAGCTGCCAATTTCTCTTCTTAGGAGCTTGAATTCCTAAGAGAGACGGGTCATAGTAAGACAGAATCCTAGTCCTCTCAGCAAAGCACATACCACTCAGTAGCAGAATTTGTAATCAAAGTTACCCCTGATCTTAAGAACACAATAGCACTCAGGGTTTTGGACTGAAGGCACACCAATAGAACTCTGTATATAAAAAGTAAGATTTATGCTGAGTCAAGACGTGCACTGGATTTAAATAAAAAATAAAAAGAAAAAAGTTATCATTAATTCCAACCCATAGCTATCCTATAGACAGAGTAGAACTGCCCCATAGAGATTCCAAGGAGTAGCTTGTAGATTCAGACTGCCAGGTTCTTGGTTAACAACTGTAGCTTGTAAATCACTGCACCATGGGGCCACTCAGTACCAGATAATGGGCCTTATTTCACTACTGCCTGTGATCAAGATGAATGCAGAATGCTAGGAAATGTTAAATCCTCATTTCTCTTACTTGGGTTCTTCTATTTGCCTGCAGTAGTACACCTAGGGTGCTTGTTGAAATGTGGATTCCCAGGTCTCTTTGGAATACTCAGGGTTGCTCAGGAAAAGTTCAGATGACTTCATTTTTTAAATAAATCCTCGGAAGATTCTTATAGACACTAAAATCTGAGAACCATTGAGCTCAGCTTTCAGAGAGGACATATAAGACATTGCTAAAGAAGATAGAAACTGGGAAGGATCTGTCACCAATATATTCCAAGGTGGGCTGGAATGGATATTTCATTTGAGAACAGTGTTAGAATTATCAAGTATATTCTCAAAAGTCATTAAAACTTAATTACTATTATCATTTGCTTTCTGGGGTTTCTTGATTCGTGTTTATGTTTATTTTAATTTTAGCAATTAGAAATGGAAATAATTTTGAATAAAAATAATGCAGTAGCTCAGACATTAGCCATGGATTTTCTTTCTAAGAAGCGTTAACTTTAAAAAATCTATCTATGTGAGTCGGTCTAAATCCTCAGAGGTAAAGTCTAAATATGTACTCCTCAATTTATGAATTAGAATTGTGATCTTTATATTTTAAAACCACTTTTAAGCTAATTTATACTCCTCTGTAACTAATACTTGTGTTTCTAGTCAGCTCTCATAATTTTTACTTAATATTTTTGTCCCTTTCTCTAAACCCTTTTATAATAGAAGGAAAAAATAAGCTTATCCATGAATCATTTCATTTTATTCACTCAGTTTTCACTAGGGAAGAAAAAACAGTTCGGGCTGAGGAGGCTGTGGGAACAACCACCACCAAAACAAGTTTGCAGGTTTTTTCTTGAGATATCAACATTAAGGTAAGTGATTATCATGAGCACGTTATTGTAACTTAAATGATTTTTTAACTTCACTGTAAACTCCTAAAGAATACACTTCTTTTTCATGGGATGACGCAGGTGTTTCAAAATGTATGATCTTCAATTTGTATTTCCTTCAGCATCTCCAAGCTCTTTCTTTCCCCTAAAACTTCACTCACTGCTCTGTTGCACTTTGTTGGTATAAAATGTCGTCTACATAAAATTTGCAGAGTCTGTGCTGAATTTCTACACTGAATGTATTTTTCGTGATTAAAAATTGTAACATGTTTCTTATTTCTAGTACACTTAGGATAGCAGCCATTTTTAGGTCTGAATGCCTAAGTCACAACCAGTGTTAAATTTTGATTCACTTCTGAATACATAGATTTAGCAACAAAATTGTAGCACTATGAATTTTGGATAAAGTATTGTAATTGTAATTGTATGCAACTTTTGTACATAAATAAGACATTTCAGATTCACCTTTGTCAATCAGATCCCAGTAGGAAACAGATGGCATACTCAAATTAGGATAATTCCAAGAGTGTCTAATTGCAGAGGTGTAGGCAGGGCACAGAAAAACACAAATAGTGCAGGAACACAGGCCTAGCAGCAGGGCAGGTGTTACTACCTCTAGAACTAAGGACAAGGAGAAGAAGATACTAGACTCCAGGATAGTGCTGTATTGAACAGAACTCCTTGGGAAATAGAGTGACCTTTGTTCAGGGACACCCCACCAATTTTGCTACTCCTTGCAGGTAACATCATGTGGTTAAATGCTATGTCTGCCAACCAAAAGGCCAGCAGTACAAAATCTGCCAGGCACTCTTGCAAACTCCACGGGGCAGTTCTGCTCTGGGTTGCTGTGAGTTGGAATCAACTTGACAGCAGTGGGTTTGGTTTGGAGTGTGTAGAAGAAGCCAAATAATAAACCAGCCACATCACTCTCTTCCCTACTTCCCTTCCTCCTACACTCTCTCCCATCTCTGCATGAGACTCTTATTGACTAAACCCACTTGGAAGCAAGATGGCATGAGAATCCTTTGATGCAGTTTATACAGACCAAGCTTGTAGAACAGGCAGTGAGATACATAGGTAGAGACAGACCATTGGGGCAAACAGAAAGTATCAGCATAACTTGGGAAACCTAGGTATGGCAATAATTGTTTGATACACCTGGTTTCAATATTGCCTGTGTTACTTACCAGATGAGTTACTTTGGGCAAATTACTTGGCTTTCTAAGCCTTAGTTTCTTCTTTTTTTTAGAATGAAGCTTTTGATTACTACCTCAGACAGATGAAATAAATGAGTATATACACCTAACCAAGACAATGCCAGCAGCAATGGGAAAACTCAGTAGACGTAAATTCTCCCCTGTCCTTTCACAAGTGGCAATTGGTTTTCCCTAACCACTCTAACATTCTTTGTTGGTTATTCCTTTGAAGATGTGTGTACAGAAGGAATGTCTTCCCAAATTAATACGGAGGCATTTGTTTGCAAAGTAATCCCACAACTGAAGCTCTTTTTTAGATCAAAGCTAACCAAATGAATAAACCTACAGAGGCGGGCTCAGGGGGCGGATTTTTGTTGATACATTTCACAGAACTGTATGTAACCAGACACAAATCAAAAAACCTTCTTTATAAGTATATAGTTTCTGTAATAACTGACTAATCATTTTATTAAAAAAAGATTGCTTAGTGGTCAAATGATATTCATAAGTTATTGAAGTACAAGTCCTTCTGTTTCAGTGATGGGTTTGTATGGAGAGAATCAGATCTGTCCCAGTAGCGATACACTCCCCATTTATCCATACACCCTTACATTATGAAATCTTTGGGTATTTTAATCATTAGCATTTACAAAGTGAGGCTAAGTCACACAATCTTACAAGATCATTCTAAGTAGACCACATTTAACTGATTAAGTGATTAAGAGTCCAAATGAAGAAAATGGTATTTATCCATAGCCTCAAACTTTTCAATATACACCAATAACTCCCTTTCGTTTTTCACCCTGGAAACTATCACTTCTTGTAGAGAGAACTAGTTTATTTATTTTAGTCTTTCAATAATAGAAATAGTTTTTATTTGTTAACCCCCTCAGTATTCATCCAGGCTTTTCCTGGGTATTATATCCGGCATTGTCTTCAGAATAGTGATGGAGAGTCAATATTTATCTGGGGAAACAGGACTTATAGAACTATTTAGTAAGCAAACCAGGGCACAGTTGGTAGACATAGAGTCCTGATCATTATTTTAATATCCATTCACATTTTGATTAAAAAGTTGCTATGAACTAGACAATGTGCTGAACACACAGGTCAAAAATACAAGCAAATCATAATCTTTCCTTCAAGTGACATTTTCCCTGTCCTTTGCTAAACACTAGGTGGTATATAAGAGTGGTAAAATCTTCAGCCTAAGCAATACCCAAGTTTTACTCACAAATGGATTCTTGTCCATTTATGAGATGACGTAGCCAGTCACCCACCTGTTTCTGCAGACGTTTTGCTAGGCTGGTAGCACAGGAAAACAAAAGAATACCTAACTGGTCTCATTGTTGAGATAACCAAATTCACCTCCTTTTTATAATTAACTACAAACTGAGAAACCAGCCATCTCAGAACATCTCAGAAATGCGTGTTCTAGCACAGGCTTTGTCTTAAGTTGAAGATAAGCATAAAAATAAACATTTACGTCTGTAAGGACTTTCCAGTTTAGAGGGGGGAAAAGAATAAATAATAGTCATAAAACTCACTTGTTCTCAGACGTTTAAGTAAAGATTTCTTTGATAACACAAATCAGTGGGTCTTAAGATAAACTGGGGAAAAGGAAGAGTTGGTAACTACAGGAAGTTTTCCTCAATGATAGAAAATGAACTGGAGTTACTCGGTGGAGAAGGAATTCACGCAGTTAGAGCAGCAGAGAAAAAGATTCTCTGAGTGGTTAGGAATGAACTATGTCGATTAATGAATAGCAGAGACTGAAAGTAAAGATGCAGACATAGGCAAAATGCTGAACAGCCTCATGTTTAGTGGGGCAGCACTGACTCCCAAGAAGAAATGTGAGGTACAATGAATCATTTTGATATGACCTTTCTAGTCATAGTCTTGTGACTTCCGCCAAATGACTGGGTGGGACTATGCAAATGAAGTGCTTGTGTCCCACCAAGAGTATCAGACAAGTTGCTAATAATGTAAATAAAGTACCCCACGCTCTGGTCGGGGTGGGACCACGTAAATAAATAAGGTGTATGGAACCCTAATAAAAGGATTGGTCGCCACTAGGCTTAAAGGGAGAGAGAAAGACAGAGAGAGCTGTACCACAGAAGATAGTGATAGCAGATAACACAACAGCAGCAACAGCAGTAGCAGCAGAGGCAGCAGAACCTGGAGACCAACAAGGTCCAGTGTTAGGAGAGAGCTGAGTATCTTTGCACACGCATAAAAGGTTCCTGGCTGAGTGAGATGCTCCCCACATGCCTGTTAATGGAACTGAAGAGCTTCACAGTATCACAGTACCTACTAGAGCAGGGCACAGCTGCTACCTTGGGCTAGAAAGAGGCTTGCCTGTGAATAGAGCCGAAAAGAGGCTGTTCTGATGGAAGAACAATATTCTGCATTGTTTCTGATCCTGTATTGTAACCTTTTACTTCCTAAAAAAACTCTCCATACTTGTGTTACCTGTGAGGTTTGGGTAGCCATTGCAACAAATCATCGAACCCAGCAGAGGAATAAGGAGTGCCATGGGAGGGATGACTGGCGTGGGAATCAGCAAAAGGGTTAGAGGGAGGAAGTCTATTTGACCTCTGTCTCCTAGGAAGCAGCCTTGGACTGTCGATACTGGTAACAATTCTCTTCCCTGTCTTGTGAAGTTAAAGGACGAGGTCAGATGCCTCCACCATTTCACTGTTTACAAAACAATAGTATTTTGTCCATTATAGCTAACTCTCCCAATCTCTTCCTATCTCATTCTAAAGAATATCTTTGTCTATTTTTAATTCAAGATTTCTGAAGGGAAAATACTTACCGAAAATCTCAGTGCCAGCATTTTACACAACACTGATACAAGATTAGCGTGTGATGACTTACTAATGAAGATGCTGAGTCCTGATGTTCTTACACACACTGTGTGATGAAGTAAGACCTCACTTCCGAAAGGTGGTTTGCATTTATTTTGGCTTTACACAGGAATGATTAAAAATTGGAACACCCGTTGTGGCATGGGTACCCCCTCAGGACAGATCTGTAATCCATCAGAAGAGTTGCCCGAAGTAAATATATGCTGAAAATCAATGATGTACGGGAGGGAAAAAGAAGTACCATGAGGATTTGAGATCATGTTTCAAATCTCTTGCTAGAAGAGTTCTAAGTATTGTGAGGATATGAAGTGGACAGAAAATTAAATCAAACTCTTGAGACTGGTTTCTGTGTCTTCATTTATCTCCCAAGTTTGGTGACAGGGCCTTCACTACAAGAGGTTTCTTCAGAAAGCATCAATTTTTAAACATGACTCAAGTAGTCAATAAATCTCTATTAAAGTCCCCGCTCCTTAGCCTAGCATGAAAATTTGCACATATTCGTGTTCAGTTAGACCATTTGAACTTACACCCTATATGTTTCCGTTAGATAAGTCCTCCGGTCTGATCAGCCATGGCCCTTTCACCTTCAGCACTCCCTGGAGAGAATCTGGTTCATAATAAGGAACATGAGATTTGGTTCAGTATAACAAAAAGACCAAACCCACTGCCGTCAGATGGATTCCTACTCATAGCGACCCTAGAGGACCTCGTAGAACTGCTCCAGAGAGTTTCCAAGGAGCACCCAGCTGATTTGGATTGCTGATCTTTTCAGTACCAGCTGTAGCACTTAACTACTATGCCACCAGCGTGCCAAAGAAACCCAGTGCTGCCGAATGCAGGCCTATGCATAGCGATTCTATAGGACAGAATAGAACTGCTCCACAGTTTCCAAGAAGTGACTGGTTGATTTGAACTGCCAACCCAGCCATAGCACGTACTGACTACTCCACCAGGGTTTCCAGTACGCACAGTATAAACCTTGATTCTGTGACCTTGGGTGAGTTGATTCACTTTATTGAGTCTGTTTCTTCATTTAGAAAATAAGGTGCAAAATATCTACCTTGCAGAGCTATCGTGAGTATAGAGATAACTTTATAAAACATTAGACAATGTGCATTGCACATAATAGCTTCTCAATAAATGGTAGTCGTTATTGTATTTCCTTTCTTTGAGTTCTTGCTTGGCAGCTCTCAGGCATTTCTCAACTCCCTGAGGTCTTGTTCCAGTACCTGTTCTATGTTCAGCTGGCATCAATTAATTCCTTGTAAATTGCTACCTGCTGGGGAATCAAGGGCCGTGGCTCTTATTCTGCTATTGGCGCCTTTAATAACCTTGAAGAAATCCCATGTATTCTCTGGACTTCGGTCTGCTTAGTTATAAAGTGACTG
This sequence comes from Heterohyrax brucei, assembly GCA_028571685.1. Taxonomy (NCBI): domain Eukaryota; kingdom Metazoa; phylum Chordata; class Mammalia; order Hyracoidea; family Procaviidae; genus Heterohyrax; species Heterohyrax brucei. Next base: position 49,973,638 of record CM053152.1, read on the forward strand.
TTAAAGTGACTTAGATATAAAGTGACTTTTCTTCATTTGTCAAATGTGACACTTTGGATACACTTGGGATTTTCTGGATGAAACTCTGTAGGGCTATTACCCCAGTCATTTGATTAAATGACTTCTAATGCTTATAATTACAAGATTTCATAGTGTTGGTTGACCAGTAAAACATTTCTTGTTCCTGCTCTGTGTGTTCCTTGAGTCCTAGAAATATTTCCTCTACTTTATTAAGGCTAAGAGTTCTCTAGATGTCTAGTGCTGAATAATGAACTACTCTTAATGACAATTATGGCAATCAGTGGATCAGTCTATGATTTTTCCACAGGTCATTTTAGTAACAGACAAGTAATGTGTAGAGTCACATATTTATACCTTTAGGATTTTTTGTTTAATTTTTCTTAGTACAAAAACGTTGTCAAAGTCATGGTAACTACAAAGTAGTTGAGTTTCTTTGACGAAATTTCAAAATTCTTGCCTTTGGACCCCAGTTTATCACAGAAAGAAATCAAAATGTCCAGGCCGTGGCCAAATAAATGTAGCAACTATTTACTTAGTTGTAATATAATGATGAGACCATCTTGGCAAGAACCCTTATGTGAAGCTATGTAACAACTGGAAGCAAGAAAGGAATATACTTAATTAAAATGGAAATAATTATGTCTTAACAGGATGGAGGGGTCAGATGGAGAGTTATCCTGAATGTCAAGGTGGTCAACAATCAATGAGTAGGCAAAACAATCTAAAATAATGAACATATTTTGGACAGAGCCATGCCTGAAATGTTTTTCTTTCATTTGTCAAATGTGGCACTTCTGAATAAATAGACTCAGGATTTTTTGGATGGAACTCAATAGGATTGTTATCCATTGAGTGTTGCTTTTCTACCCAAACTTACAACAACTACATGCTTTCTGTATACCACTTATTTCTAAATTTTTTTTTCTTATAAAGAATGGAAATCAGAAGTCTATTTAGGTTTATGCATAGCGTATGTATCAGGTTTAAATAATTTTTTTTCTTCTTCCTCATTCTCATCGTTATCCTCATCATCACTATCTTGAAAATTCAGACACTAAATACCGTTAATTCATTTGAAACATTTATTTTAATCACTTCACTTTTCTTTTGTCCTAGGGAATGAGAACATTGGTTGCACAGCAGTGAGTACAGCACACAACATTCTTACTCTTGTGGAGGCTTTAGTCTGGTGGGAAACGTAGAAAATAAAGAAACACGTCAAATAACTGATTAAAAAAAAAAAAAGAAAATTGTCCTGTGCCTAAAAGTGAGACATAAGTTGTAGTTCTGAACAATTGCTCTTAGAAATCTCACTGCATGAATAAGGGGGTGTGGCATACACAAAACAAAAGTATCACTCCTGGTAAGGTTGTTAGATGTCTCACCAAAATGGGTGTGAGAGCTCAGCAGACAGAGAGATTAATAAGAGCTAAAACAGCAGAGCAATGGCTGTGGCCTGAGGGAAAGTCTTGATCTCAGTAAGGTGAGAGAATCAACTCTCAAAAGATTTTCTTTTTCTTTATTTTGCGTTCTACATTATTTTATACATACACGTAATTTATATAAATAAAATTAATTATATTTATTTTGTTGTTGAGAATATAAATATACATAATAAAATAGACACCAATTCAAGTTTCCATATGTACCATTTAGTGACCTTGATTATATTTTTTTGAGTTGTGCAACCATCCTCATCCTCCTTTGCTCAGTTTCTTTCTTTTATTTTTGCCATTAACCTAAATTTATTGACCCCTAAGATTCCTATATAATCTTTTGAGTTGTTGTCAATTTCATCCTGTATAGCTAGTTCACGAGAGTATAATGTTCAAGGTAGACATTTTTTACTAGTAAAGCTAAACTTAGTTTTGAAGATTTCAAGACATATTTGTGATTTAAGGTTTAGAGATTATCAGGAGTCAGTAGTTACAGGGCTTCCTCCAACCATCACGGCTTCAAGAAATCTGGAGCACATAATAATTTGAAATTCTGTTCTGCATTTTCTCCATTTTGATCAGCATTCTTCTAGGGAATCTTTGTACAAAAGGTTTAGTAATAGTAGCTGGGCACCATCAAGTTCATTAGAAGGAGATTTTTCAAATTAGATACAGAAATACAAATTGGAATGGTATGTGTGTGTCATCTCCATCTCTACCTGTCACATCTTCCTCACATCCATAATTAAGTCTAATTTTAAAATTTGGTTCTCTTTGCCATAAATTCACATCTCACAGTGGAATGCTTATACATACAAGAAAGGAAGTATTGTTATGATTTATCTATCTAAAGAGTATAAAACAAAACTGCAAGATTCAAGCACTGATGTTCTTTGCAATTAATAAAGTGAACTATGAAAGACAAAATACTTAAGAGGTTAAGTTTGACCCAGCAGACTCATAGAGATTTGCCTTGGAATGGCTAAAGAAGGTAACATATAACCTATGATAGGTTAACAGGCTAATTCAGCTTAAACTCTTATTTTATTGAAACAATCCATAAATGGATATCATGCAAGAGACCCAATTAGTGTGATCATAGTATGAGTGAACTCAAGAAATTTGTCCTTAAGGTACTAACAAGACATAGATTGGATGGAAAAAAAGGTATTATCAACTGTGGATAAGCTAAACTTTTTTCTTTTCAACTCTGGAATAAAAAGGAGAAGGATTTTATTTTTCTGTGCTGACATTTGGTCATGTGTAAGGTTTCTTGAAGATTTGGAAAAGGAAAGATGGCCCACAGCCTGGCAGCCCCTGAGCTCAGCTTGTTATTAAGGATTGTTTCTTTACTAAAAGTAGATCCTAAGTGCAATTGTTTTGCTGCAAAACTTACCTTAGCCTAGGCATTCTTTCAAGCATAGTTAGCGGCACTGGACCTGCTCCTAGTTCTGCACAGTGGTCCATGTCATTCAAGATCACCTAAGGGTCTGCAGATGCGTGGTTCAAGTTCACCATGTCCATGTTGGATGGCTAAAATAGCGCTTAACGCCCACGCCTCATCAAGCTGCCTACAGTGCCTCTTAGTTTCTCATGAGTCTGTTTTTGTCATTGTAAGGCGAGGTAGGGTAACGGTATGGTGGTGGTTAGAGAGTGAGGGTCAGTAGTAGAAACGGATTTATTGGTGCGCTCGCAGGCAAACTCTGTGAGCTCCAAGGTAGGAGTCAGAGAAGTGCACTTTCAAGTTGGGGAAGGGGGTTTATATAGAAGCAGACCTTTCCACCTAGTGAGGACCTGAGTGGGGACAAGGGGAAAAAGGTGCGAGCCAATAGGATTTGGGCGAAGTAAGTCACTTGATTAGCATATGAGAAAAACAACTGGGGACTTTGGACTTTCCAGGAAGGAAGGGGCTCGCCCAGCGCTGACGATTTCCAGGACCTGAGGCACCTGCATCCTGGTTGCCTTATCCAGGTACAGCCCAGCGCACCTGACAGTCATGATCTGTCTTAGCTAGTACTGCTTTAACAGAAATATCACAAGTGAGTGGCTTTACAAAGGGAATTTTATTTGTCACAGTCCAGTAAGCTAGAAGTCCAGATTCAGAATGCCAGGTCCAGGGGAAGGTTTTGCTCTGCTATCTCGGGAGGAAGGTCCTTCTTGTCCATCTTCCCCTAGACTGGAAGCTCTAAGACCCAGGGACCATGGGCATTTCTGAAGGACATGCTTAGCTCCCAGCACTGCTTGCTTTCTTGGTAGCATGAGCTCCCCAAAGGTCTCTGCTAGATGATTTTATATCTGAAGAGGTTGCCTCAAGGAACAATACAATTTTATATATTTATTCCTGCGCCACCAACTCAAACTGCTGCCCATTCACTCTTATTAACATCAGAGAGGCAGGAATTACAACATGGGGGAACATCACACAATACCAGGAATCATGGCCCACACAAACCGCTACACACAGTTTTTGTGAACAGAATTCAGTCAATGATAAATATCATGCCTGGTTTATATGACAGAAGCTGAATTTTATTATTTTTTAGATATAAATATAATTCTTTTAATTTTAGGAGCAAACTTCAGTTACAACACCTGGAGTTGGTTGAATACCACAATATACCTCTTAATGATTTTTCCAGACATTTGTGCATTGATTTAATGAGGATGATCTTCTAACTTTTTGTAGTTTCCTCCACTCTACATTGCCAGAGATTGCTTTGCCATTCATTACTTATTTCGATTAAGATATTTCAGTCTCATTTAATTTCTTATTTAAATATGAATATCTCATTGAGATCTAAGATTCTAAATCACTGTTAGCTAAGAATCCTTTCCAGGTTACTGCTTGATAACATCTTCCCAAACAGTAACATGTATCTGAGAGTTAGAAGTGAGGAGCTAGAGCTTTGGATCTGGGGGAAAAGCAAAGTCGTGCATAGCTGGGCTGTAGTCCACAGAAAACATACTTGCGGTGATTACAGTACCAAGTAAGGGAAAACATTTGAAAGTTTGGAGTTTGGATGGGGAACAAGAAATGCTAAACGAGAAGTGAGAAAACGCAAACATGAAGTCTTAATTTGCGTAAGGCCATGTCAATCCATCAGTTCTGGCTCTATCTACTCCCCCGTACTTCCAACCAGAAGGGAATTTATGTTTGCCAAAAAAAAAAAAAAAAAAAGGAAAAGGAAGAGGTCTGGAGTCTCTGTTACTTTCTACCCTGTCCTCCATTTGTGTGCATTCTTTTTCCTATTTTAGTATATAGAGATAGCTCAATCAATATGAAAGATGTTCCAAACAAATGTAGAAATATTTAAAACTCAGAATCTCTAAGAAAATACTATTTTGGATGATAACCTTGCCTCAGAATATGAAACAATCTTTACGTAGTAAGAGAAACTTATGTAATCTCTACTTAAATATACATGAAAATCTAAGCAGCATCTCTACCTACAAGTGGGCACTTGGGAAAAGTCCAAAGGATACCTCGATTTTGCATCCCTGAATACCCTCTTACCCTCATTTTGAAATAATAAGTCAATCCTGTAATCCTGTATCATGAAAGTGGCCAAATGTTTGTGTGTATGTATTTTCTTTTTCTGCATTGCTCAACTTTTCTGGAAATGGACAGTTGCTTAACCACCTGAGAAAGAAGCATGTGCCAGATGCAGCAAGAACTCAGGAACACCATTGCAGGTCGCCGAATGCACGGACTCCAAATCTGCAAAGGAAAGCAATGTTAGTCCATCCAGCTGCGCCGACAACAATGTGAACAAAATTCCCTTTATATGATGGTTCTGCTGAGGTCAGGTGATTCCCTCACGAGGGCTCTGCTTTCGAAATTGCAATGGTCAGGGAAATGTGGGGAGGCTGTAAGCTAATCAGCTGGATAACTGGGAAAACCGCTTCAGAAGGCTGTCAGTGGAGAGATGTTTTCAACATATCAGCGGTATGATGCTCAGATAGCAGATGCATAACAACTAGTGCAGCAAATAGATTGATTTTTCCCCCAGAGGAAAATATTTGACACAAGGATGTGACCCAGCTTTTTAGCAGACTTTTTCTCCATCAGGATCCTGCTGGACTTACCACACTTGAGTGCCATGCAGAAAGCAGCATTGAAAAGTGTCTAGCATCCTCATTTTTAACTGGAGATCAAAGCGCCAAATATAAAAAAAGTATTTCCTTGCTAGTGCTCCCATAATAAAACTAATTATCTGTCTCCCTGTGGAATGTATATAACATCTAACATCTTAAAATAAAGTACCTATTAGATATCTTTGAAAGGCATGTTCAGCTTAGACATCTATCCTTTTTCTTTTCCCCTGAATTTTCTAATTGCCTCTTATTTTGCCTTTTTCAGATGAGAACTTAATATCAGACCTCAACTAATGACATCCTTAATTCTTTTAAAAGCTATTTTTCACTGCCTAGTTCTCTATGCAAGTTATGGTGCAGCAGAGTTGATAGGATTCTAAGAAATTAATTAATCAAATTAATCAAACTGCCAGATGCTTACATATAAAGTACTGTAAATTAGATATTGTTTTTGACAGCTCACCAAAATAGAGTGCAATGATCAAATGGAAAATACGTTCCTTTTCTTTTTTTTGTCGTTTACTTTTATTCTACCACCCTGTTTTCCAAGTCTTGACACTTTAGTGTGCAACTTTAGATTCATTTGGGCCAGGAATAAATGACTGGATTGAATTACTGAAATAGTCATCTTCAGAAAAGAAGCTACATGGTGGTAAAATGCCAGCTGTATGTCTCTCGGTTGAGTTGACGAAAACTCAGTCAGCAATATTCTAGAAAGGCACTTAGAATTAAGTGTTCTAGAGTGATAAGGAATTTTGTCTCTAGGTCAGAATACTGCTTTGAGGAAGTTAAAATAATATTTCCACTACGTAACACCTGAGGTTGAGACAGGTTAAACAAACTCCTTAAGGTCATAAAGTTATGCCAGTGAGAGCCACAGTCCAGATGGTTGCTTCACAATTCTTTCTTTTTGTTATTCCAATATGAAACTAGGTTTCTGATATATCATCATTTTCTGGCAGGCATTACTGACCAAAGATGACTTACTTTCCTGATGAGCAGGGAAGCAGCTTCAGAAGACGTTGCCTCTCAGCAAGCCAGTCAAGAAATCCACTTGGCAAATGGGATGAAATCTGTTCCCTAGTTCCGTGTTGGACCATGCTGCCTTAAAAGACAGCCTTGAAGGAGCAACATTCAAGTTTTTGTGCTAGGGAACAGCCTTTTACTGAGTCTAAAAGTAGAGTTTCTAGGGAGGGGCAAGTGGATGTGGACTGCTACCCTTTTGGTTAGCAGCTACAGTGCTAACCACTACACCACCAGGGTTTCCCATCTGTATACAGTTGTTAATCAAAAACCCAAACCCAACCAACTGCCATCGTGTGTATTCTGACTTACAATGACCCTATAAGTCAGAGTAGAATTGTCCCAAACTTTTCAAGAAGTGCCTGGCAGACTTGAACTGCTGCCATTCTGGTTAGCAGACGCAGACTTAACCACTATAGCAGCAGGGTTTCCAAAAACAAGCAAACAAACAAAAAAAATGAAATAAACAAAGAAACAACAACAAAAACCCTACTGCTGTTGAATCTACTCAGAGTTACAGCAACCCAATTGGACAGAGTAGAAATGCCTCATAGTGTTTCCATGAAGCAGCTGGTATATTCGAACTGCTGACCTTTTGATTAACAGCCGAGCTCTTAATTGAGGTGCCAGCAGAGACATTACTAGAAACCATAAAGCAATTGTGATGGTCAATCGTAAATCCTATTATCTCAAGTGCTTATTTTGAGGGTGTGTCCAGAGCAGGAGACCTAAATACATGTCCTTCACATTAAACTGTTTTTGTGTACATGCATTGTACAAGTATTCTTGTCTTGATAAATGAAATAATTACCAAGACATAAGAGGTATTGTCAAAATACTTTCTTCTTTTTTTTTTCCTCCTCTTTCAGTTTTCCTAAAATTGGCAGGCTTAAACTGTAGTTTGCGAAAAACAAGTATTCTTCAAGTGTATGCACTATGATTCAAGGGTAAATAGGTCCCACAGGGAAAGTTTAAGAAAGTAGTGTTGGTTAGCCTGGCAAAGAGAAGCCTAAAGGGTGTTCTGAGAATTGTGTTTGAATTATGATGATCTATTAAGTGGAGGACAGGAACCAGCTGTTCTTCATCTCCAGTGAGGAAAGAATAGGAAATTGACTCAGTAGAGAAATTGCATTTGGATATAATAGGCCTTCACTAATTAACCCCACTTCTTTCTAAACATTACTGTCTCCTTTCTTCAGAGCCGTGCTTTTAACATATAGACAAGATTCTTTATTAATATCCTACCTCATAATTCTTTTTAAGGCATTTCAGTTTTCATCTATTGAGAAACATATTGAGTATCTGCCATGAGCTATATGTAGTGTACAAGTTTTATTCCCAACTCTTGACTAAACAAACCAGTGGATCAATCATTTTCTTTTTTTTTTTTTCTTTTTAAAGATATTAATAGGGGCTTATTGTCTGTTTGGTGTCCTGGAACTTTCTGAACATGAAAAATGAACCTGAAATTACTCATTTCTTCATGATGAACTTAGCACTGTTACAATCTTCTCTGTTTTCACCATACCACCATTCTCATTGTACAAATTCCCAACAGCAAGCTCTTGCTCATTTCTCTAGTCTTAACTTATTACCATATTTATCATCAGCCATTCATCGTATTCTACTTTTTCATGGATTGAGTGGTGTCCCTCAAAAAGTATGCATAACCATTTGACTGGGCCATGATTCCCACTACTGTGTGATTGTTCTCCATTTTGTGATTTTCCTATGCTGTAAATCCTAATCTCTGCCTGTAGCTAATAGGATGGACTGTGTTAAAGAGAATTGAGTAGGACTGTAACACCTTTCTTCAGACCTCCCAGTTCCAACATAAAGAGAGTTTCCCTGGAATGTGGCTTGTGATACCTTTTATCATTTTATCCTACAAGAGATAAAAGGAAAGCGAAGCAAGCAGAGAATTAGAGACTTCATACCATCAATAAAGTAGGCTTCTTTCAGACCTGAGGTTCCTGTACCTAGATGCTTTCTGACCAAAGAAAGACCAGTGTACCACAAGGCCCTCTTCTCCAGAGTAGGTGGAGAGACTGTGTGTTCTCCTGGGGGTGCCACCTTGGAGTCAGACTTCTAGACTACTGGACTGTGTGAGAATGAAGTTTTCTTTGTTTAAGTCATCCACTTGTGGTATTTCAGTTAAAACAGTGCTAGATGACTAAAATTTACCTCTAGGCAAAGTATTTCCACAGGCCAGCCAAGTGCCATCGAGTCGGATCTGACTCATGGCAAAAAATAAATATTGGATAGCATCTCACACTTTTGCGTAAAGTTAACTACCTAAAAGTGACATTGCTGAGTGAGTTTATAGCAAGCCTGTTGGATACGGCACTTGGCTTGGTGTTATATATAGTGACCAAATGTGGAATATATTAAATATAAACACAAAAGAGTCCTGACCCTCCTCTTCAAGAGTTTATCAACCAGAGGAGAATGAGAAAATGTGAGTATCCTAGTTTGAGGCAGAGGCGGAGCAGATACTGGATGTTTTCAGAAAATACAATTCATCATTGGATTAAAAAAAAAGAAAAAAAAAGAAGACAAAGAATCACAACTATCATTCTACCTTGACTGTATTACTAGGAACAGAGGTAGAAAAGCCAGTTCTTCAAAAAGAAAACTCTCATGTTGCCACTCTCCAGGGAAAGTCAAGGAATTAGGCAATCTCTGTTCTTAGGAATAAAGTCCTACAGGAGAAGCCCATCTCAATACTACTGGCAAGAAGAAAAGAAGGGTGGCTGGCCATTAGCTTAAGAGACTTAGAAATTAGGATATGTTTGCTCCTCTCCTTTTTTTTTTTCTTTTCTTTTTCCCAAGAATGTTTTTCTGTAAACATTAAAGACACCAAAGTAAAAAATAGTGTTGTTGAATTTATAAGCTGCTGGAAAGCAAGACCTAGGAAAATATGTCTTCATCCAACAGCAGCCCTTAGAAGAGAGGGAAACTGCTGAGAAGAGAGACAGCATGAGTATAAAAGCCAAGAACACCATATAGTTGCTGGAGTGTCTTGACTTTGTTCATGAACAGAGGGAGTCAGAGGAGTCTGAGAAGCATGGCTGTATATGGTAGGAAGTAGAAAGCCTCATATACAGCAAGTTGGTGGTAGATAGTACATGGAAAAAACACAGGTCATTGTAACGTTGGTGGTGAGCTATAATATAGACGCAAACAAAATGCTATGTAACTGTAAGGAATGAGGGATTTGGGAAGCTTCCTGTTAGAAATGGCTTATGGCTGAAGGCTGAGAAAATTGTTCAGCAAATAGATATTCGGAGTAAACAATCTCAGAGTTGGAAATCTACCTGTCTCATAAATGGGCCTTTTCCACATTGAACCTGTGATATTAAAGGCAGGGATGTGTCACACTACCAGGCCCACCGTCAAGCACCCAATGGGAAAACACATCAGATACTATCAAACAACTTTACCACTTTTTAAAACAAATCTGTTTTTTCTACAGCACTGAATTGACTGCCTGATAGAAAGGAAAACTGACTTCTCCACTAGTTTACTGTCTTTTTATCAATACTCAACATTATAAAAGAATATTTGACTAACAAATATATGGACAGAAACACTGGGTATTTTCAGTTTGATTCTTAAGAAGTTTTATACTTCCATGTATACACATTCAGGGTCACAATGAAGATCTGAAATGATTTTTTACTATTTTTCTCACCTTAGAAACATCTTCTCCCAAAAGAAAGTTTGTAGAAATTTCGGCCAATGCATTCACCTTTCTCTAGTTATCGGTAGAAGAGTAGCCACATTTTTTAAAGCATTTGATTTATACTTGGTCCACACTTATCCCTGAAAGAGTTAAGAAGCATTAAGGAAGCCAAGCCAGGTACCCTCAATTCGGAGCAAATCAAGTTTATTTAATTGATACATATTGACATTTGAGAGATTAAGCTTTCTTTTTTGGTCCTCCACAACAATCAAGTTCTATTTTTTACTTTATTTTACATTCCTTTTTATTATGGCTGATTTTAGAATGTGAGTCTATAGCTGCGTTCAAGTGTATTATGGGCTCCCTTTCCAGCTCCCCCAGGATTCCTAAGCAGAATCTTGTTAGCACCTGAAAACTTTGGCACACACTAAGGCAATTAGCTTTCTTTCACACCTAAATTTACCTTCGCCCCATGCAAACTTGCAGCTGTTCTCTTGCATTTGTTACTCAAATGATCTCCCTGGCAAACACTGAATCATGAGTTTGAGGCAACACAACCTTATTGGCCTCCTAGGGACCTGGTCTTGTCTTCTTACTGTTCCCTTCACCATCCTTATTTGGGCAGCCATTTTCCAATTTTCTACTTTTTGATCTGGGAACTTTGAGTGCTTTTTCTCATCACAGTTAACACGTTTTTCAAAAGAGGATCTTTGACTTATCCATGCTGTATAACAGATTACCCCAAGCTTAGAGACCTAAGGCAGACACATAGTCATTATCTCACAGTCTCTGTGAGTCAGAAGTTTGAGCGTGACTTAGCTGGGTCCTCTGCTTAGGTTTCAAAAAGATGCAATCGAAGCATCTTTTGGCTGGGCTGCATTCCTATTAGGAAGCTTGACTGGGAAAGGGTCCGCCTTTAAACTCACTCGGTTGTTGACATATTTCATTTCCTTGTCCTGACTGTCACCTGAAGGCTACCCTCAACTTTTCATCTCCCTACCGCTGGACTGTTCCATTGGCAGTTCAAAACATAAGAGCCTGCTTCTTTAAGACTAACAGGAGAGTTAGAGCAAGTCAGCTAGCAAGACAGAATCATATATAACATAATGTAATCATGGGAATGACATCCTATCATCTTTGCCATATCTACTGGTTACCTAGAAGTCATAGGGGCCATCCATGCTCAAGGGTAGAAGATTATAGAAGGTGGTGGTCACCGGGAGGCAGGGGTCGTTGAGCAATCTTAAAGTCTGTCCACCACAGAGTGCTGTAGTTCAGCATTCAGACAGTCCTCAATCTTGGAAAACAAGCAATCAACACAGTTTCATCCATCACAGCCTAGCTGATCATCCCATCCATTTCACAAAGATCCCCCAGATAAGAAATATAGTGCTATAAAATAAAGATGATATTGGAGGGCAACCTGTTAGGTGACTGGTGAGTGATGAAGTTGCTGTTCTTCTCACTATTATTTGCGGTATGAGCTTCTGATTTCTAATCCCAGCCATGATTCAGGGACTATTAATGATGACAGGCCTAATTCCTCTTTAACTTCTTCCTCAACTTTCAAACTGTAGATGATGATATCCATCAATCTTAGAAGGCCACTATGCGCTTTCACATATAAAGAATTCAGCCCAATGTTGTATAGAAATACTTTTGAGTAAGATTTCATAAGGAAGCAGCATAAATCTGTAAAGACCTGGCACAAAGCAGTGCTGGTTGGGAGACAGAAGGATTCTAATTGAGTATAGTCAAGTGAAGACTAAGGGGTGATTTAATCTACAAATACAGAAAAAAATTATTGTATATACCAAATCAAACTATTTCACATATTCATTACAGCCCAAATTAACTTAAAGAAATGGGGGATTTTGTATAGCCACTACATTTTTTTTTTTTTTAATGGCTCTGAAAATATTTAACGATTTCTTTAGCTGGCCATTAAAGTTAAAATCAGCATATATGTTTTGAATAAATTGGAAGTGTCATTTTTTTTTTCTTCTCTTGTATTCTATTTATAAAACATGAATACCTGAAAGAGTAAAATTCTTGCTAAAATAAAGAATTACACATCTTTTTAGGTCCTTATTCAGGATAAAATCAGGCAAATTTTCTGAATTTTTATAATATAAGCCAGTTAATATGCTGAGTGATACTATATGAGCCATAGAAGGGAGCCAAACATAGAAGGGAATAGAAGTATGCTGTCTGATTTTGTTCTTTGCATCACTGAAGTTGCAACTTTACTTGTATACGAGATAAATAATTTTTATTAAAGATACTTTAATTGAAGTACAAAAAAAAGAAAATCTTAGCAAACAAGTAGGAAGGAGAGGGAAAAAGGTAACACAGGAGGGGGGACAAGTAAAGGAAAGAAGGAGAAAAAGGAAGGGTAGAAAGAAACCAAACTGGTTATTTAACTAAATTGATTAGTGAATGTTAAGTGTCAAAGGATGTTAAGCATCATGGATTCTTGCTTTGAAGACCACCACGTTCAGTCTCTCAGTAAATGCATACTCTACCTTTGTAACATCTGGAATCTTTTCATTGATTAAAATCTCAACCTCTGTTAAGTTAACTTGTCTCACTGTTGAAAGTCGAGATTTTTTTTTTTCTTTCCCGTTTCTTGATCCTCATTCTTGTCCTCTCTGGTAACTTATATATTCTTTATCGTGACAATTTTATTCTTCACCACAGATAACCCTTCAATTATGTGAAGATGGTCACCATGAATTTCCTTAATTTTCTCTTTTTCAGATACCCTCTACGATTCTTTAACTATTTAAAATATTAACGAGGCTTCAGTCCTTCCAGAAAGGTCCTGCCAACATTATAGACAGTATGAAAGAGATGACAAATGGGCCAAAGTCCATAGCCAGCTATGGGTGGAATGTTGACCTGCCTGTGCATTTTATTCAAGACGAGTTGCTTAATCGGCTTATCACAAAGACACAGACTGGCTCATAAAACAACAGATGAGTGAGCAGACAATAAAAGCTGAGCTGCAAAGGCCATTAAACACTAAAGATATATTGTAGAGTAGAACTTGCTTAGGTAAGAACTTCCTACCCAGTTCTACCCCGTGATGATTAATGCATGCATATGTGAACTTTATGAAAAAGATAATGAATTGACTGTGTTCTTAAATGATGCCATTTTAGACCTGTTGGACTTGCTCTTCTCCCTTGGGAATCAGCTGACCACAGTCTTTTAGTACAAACAAATGAATGCTTAATGTTGGCCATTCTTCCAACCCAGCTGTGGAAAAACAGAGTCATTTATCAAGGGAAAAAGAGAAAAATAATGGAACAGACTTCTGTGCTGGGAAGAAAGTGCAGACCCGTAGTCAGGGAGAAAGACAGATTCTCATTCTCACAGGTTTTTTTTTTTTTTTTTAATGCACTTTGTACGTTTATTAAAGAGATTAACAGAGACAGGACTTTAGTGTTGCTCTTATTCTTTGCTTTCTGTCAAATTTGGTATCAGCGAGCTGATTTTGATTACACAGCACATATTCTTTTTTCTTCAAAGACAGTAAAATAGCTACTTTTTCTTGGTGGCCATCCATTCTGCTATGAATAATAGGGTATCATAGTAATTAAGATATCTATGAGTCCCAAGGGGCCCTGATGGTGTGGCGGTTGAGAGCTCAGCTGCTATGTAAGAGGTCAGCAGTTCAAACCCACCAGCTTCTCCTTAGTAACCGTAGGTGACAGTGCTAGTCTGTTCTGTAGGGTCACTATGAGTTGGAATGGACTGCATAACACCTGAAAACAACAACATGAGTAAAAAATGCAACCTGAGAACTATTTACAGCAATATATCAAAGGCTACCTTAGCCATATATTTATAATTGAACAGTGATCAACAGATTTTCATTGTACTTGGAACTACTCTAATAACTTAGCAAATATAGGTTGCAATCTCTGCCCTTAAGTAGCTGATAAACTTTTAAGAGAAAACATATATCTTAGAATATACATACATTTATATGTATGTAATTTTAACATGCATTTTATTAAAACAATCAGGGCTCATTGTATATTCATCATTTTAATAATCAGTGACTCAGAAGTGTCTTCTTCCACAGTGACATCTCTGTCACCACAGCCTTCACCAAGCCCAGGTGACCAGGCTTCACCTGACCACAGGAACAAAAGCCATCATTGCCAAGGCCAGTCACCCGTCGGTAGAGTGGGAAGGTGGAGAGTCTAGGAGGAGTCTGAGCTAAGGCCTAGATAGAGGTCGAGTGATGGTGGGCCCCTGAAACTGGGAAGACAATAGCAACACCTGACCACCGCCACCACTACTGCCAACCCCCAGCAGGCTCTTGGGTGGCAGAGAAAGTGTGGTGGGGCAGGAAGCACTGCATACCATGTATGTCTTGAGGTGTACCAGGGGTACTCAACCTCAGGAGGACACTGACACCAAAAGTGGAGCGCCAGTTTGATCAAAACAACCTGGAGTTTGAAACCTAACCATGTCAATTACCAAGGAGTAGGTATATATTACACACACACACACACACACACACACACATCTACAAAACCTGTTGCCACTGAGTCGATTCTGACTCATAACGACCTTATGGGACAGAGTAGAACTGCTCCATAGTGTTTCCAAGGAGCACCTGGTAGATTTGAAGTGCTGACAGTTTGGTTAGCAGACACAGTGCTTAACCACTATCTATCTCTACTTGTTTCTGTCTCCATCTCCATCTCTATCTAGATCTCTATCTCTGTCTCTGTCTTTGTCTCTCTCTCCATCTCTATATTTATCTCTGTCTCTATCTCTAATTGATAATCTCATAGTCACAAATATTTTCAGTGTAATGTTATAATGCTAGATAGAGGTTTTCACTTTAATACAGTCATTGCAACTCAGACTCTGAGTGAGACAAGTAGAACTAGGTAAATGGTTAGGAAAAGCTATAAACAGCAATAAATCGAGCTGGAAGTGTTTTTTTTTTTTTCATGGGAAGTGATGGCATATGGATGACTACAGGAAACTCGGAATTCAACTGAACAAAAATGGAAAACACAGAAATCCACTTTGGGAAAAGTTTTTGAGATTTAATATGCACTGAACATGCATTATGTGCCAATCACAAATTTTCTAGGAATGAAATAAATAGATGGCCAATGCTAAGGTCAGATTCAGGTACTTTTGATATTGAGCTTATTATCCACAGTCTTGTCCTCCTATGCCAAGCCAAGTGCCGTCGAAAGGAAATGAAGTTCTGGGATAAGTGGAAGTTAACTGGAAGATAACTGGAGTTCAAATCAGAAAGAACATAGGGCAAAAGGCAACTACTGTTCAAAGGAGACTTTAGTAGGATAGCAGGTGGAACACATCCAACATTTACTAAAATAGGAAAGTCAAGAGAGGCTAGATTGTTTAGAGAGTGAATGAGAAAATAAGGAGAGAAAAATAGCAAAACTATTTCAGGAGTGAGGATATCCAAATACATAAAATAAATCCCACTAGGTGATGTTAGATCTCTTTCTCAAAGCCACTCTGGAACCCTCTCTGCTGTTTACTTTATTTACAAGCAGGCAGTTCTTACTGGGCTGTGACCAATTTTTAAAGGAACTGAAAAAAGCCAGATGGATTTTAAAAGATCTATACCTGTTTCTCCATTAAAAAAATATCTGCTTATTGATCTTATGGCATAGTAAGCATTTTCTTGTAAATGGAAAGTAAAGACATAATGAAAGAGAAGAAAGGATAATCTATTCAAATGTACTTACTGCAGCTATGTTTAGAAGAAGAAAATGCTGAGGATGTATTTCTATGTAAGAAACAGAAAAATTTAAAAGAAAATTATGTACAGACTCACAGCTTATCTTTCAAGACTGATACATTGGAAGTCTATGTTACAAAACGAAAAGCATTTTTAAGTATTATCAGACATTGTTAAAATACACTCTTCTCACCTGGGCTGCCCATCAAATGAATAGCATACCTTTTAATAAATCATGGTTTACTGTAGATGAATGTTTTCTCCCCAGATCGAATCTGAAATTTCTTGTGGGCAAGGATGGTGTCTCTCACCTTTCTATCCCTATTACTGGGCCCACAATATGAATGCCGTTTAAACTGGACAGAACTGAAGAATTAAGGCTGCAAGAAATGAAAAGTGTTGTGGTAGGATAGTGAGAATACTCTTCTGACTTCTAACTTTGGTTTCATTGTTACTACACTCTGGTGAAACCTATATGGCTGTATTTCTTTGCTAACATCTCTAATTATATCCATGTCAGGAGTTAGAGGAGTTCCCCCCGACACGAGAGATATAATCTATCCTTTTATTGGTCTACAAGAGATGAGATTTTTCAAGAATTAATCATCTTTTCCCCCTTTGATAAGACCCTTTGTCTAATGATTTGACACCTATGCTACTATGATCATATGTGGGGTGAGGAGGAATGGGTGCTAAGAACCCAAATCACTGGAGAAGTTTCTGCTAGGCATGAGAACTGAAGTTAGGTAAAGCTACTTCCTCCCTAATCTGAGGTGGATGTCTTTGAGTAATAATTCTAAATCTAGTGATCCTTCCAGCCTTTCCAAGAACCTATTTACTGAGCTTTTCTCCAGGCCTACTGAGAACAGCAGAGCTTTGGTGTCTTTCTGATTCAAGGTGGCTGACTACACAGAAACCCCAGCCTTCTGGTGGTCTCACTCTCCTTTACTGTATGGAGGATTGCCTCAAAGACCAATGCCTGGATTGTGTCTACTTCATCAGCTTTGGTTTCTCAAATGACTTGGATAAAAGGCTATAATTTTGCTATTTTACTTTCATGTCTCAATATTTTTTAGACATACAAAGAAAATATTCATTCTTCTCTACTACAAGGGAGGGAAATGGTCGTTTTCACACAGAAGTAACATAAGACACTCCCACCCCACTGTACTGTTATAGCAGATAACCATTTAATCACTGGCTAAATCTAAGGCACTGGGATCAGAAGATTCAAGAACTCTGGGAGACTTCAAAAACCTTCCCAAATTAAGCACTTACTGTTCCTTCATTGCTCCCTTGCCATTTCATTTCCCTAAGTCTGATTTTAGGAGAAATTTCCTCCGAAGCTTTGCACACTTCATCTCAATCAATATGCTATTCTCCCTAGAGGTCACAAATTATTCTTTTCAAATGTCTTTTTTATCTACCCTTGGAAACAACACAAGCAAATGGAATTTGACTGCTAGATGTCAAATCAAGAGTTGAGGCAAACCCTATGAGCATGAATCATTCCGTCTAGCCTTGTTCAATCTGGCTAGTGTAGCGCAGTTTCAAGAATCCTCTCCCAGCCCCAAAAGAGAGACAAGAGTAGAAGTCAAATGAGATAACTTCAAAAAGTTTTTTTTTCTTTTTTTTTTTCCTTTCAATAATAAATCATTCACTCACACAAATAAGTAGCCAAGTATTGAATCCCCACTTTTATTCTTTGGACTGCCTTGGTAAATCTGGGCTAAGAGGAATAAGATGTTTAAATTAGACCACCCTATTACTGCAATTAAGAATTTAACTTGGGCCTCCCTGTAATTCTGTCTCTGTGTATTTGCATAATAGAAAATGCGCTGACACTGTTTCTGTTTCTTTTAGGGACTAAACCTTCTTGGTTGAGATGGATTCATATATAAAGTGTAAGCTCCTGACCACACTGTTGACTACATTCTAAAAAGGCTCTGTTTTTAAGGCAGCAGTATTTGGGAATCTTGAGAACCATTATGCCAAGCCAAGTGCCGTCGAGTCGGATCCGACTCCTGGAGAATCATTATAGGTATTTTCAAAATAGTAAGAAAATCTGTGAGTGAATAGACACAGTAAAACATATGGAAGTGACAAAGGCTATCGGTTTATATGTTAATTCCGGACATAGTGCCACTGGTCAAAACAAAATTGTACTTTCTGGGCCTGATTTCAAGACAGTTTAACGAGTAAGTCTTTCTGTCTGCCTCACACACACGCTTACACTCATGTGTCCACACAGGTTATTACTTTATAACTGAACCTCATAGATTCTATTTCCTTGTCTTGTTTGAAGGTCCAGTTCTTCTACTTCTTGTGTAGTCTCCAAGAGTACCCATCCAATGCAAGGGCAGAACAAACAAACATGGTCCCGATTTGTTTTTGTTTTTGTTTTTTTTTGTCCCAGTACTTTAGTGTGCTGGTGACAACGGTGTTATTGGAAGCTTTGAAAACTCAAACGCCCAACCAGGTGCAGGCACGTTACCCCAGTGTCTTTTGTGTGCTTCCCATAGTACTTTTTTTTTTTTTCCTTTTTCCATCAAGATGGAAAAAAGAGGGACAGCAATTCTTCATTTTCCCTTTCCCACTGTTCTAAATTCTTAGACTCCATCAAAGCACACCTCGAGCTCCACCTCCCACACTGTGTTCCCCACCGGTGCCAATCTTCCAGCTAACTCCATTTCCTCTTTGTAAACGCTCGATGTGCTGACCTATTTAAAAATATAACTCAGGTGCCTGGCGAACCATGCTGCCTGCCAGCTCTTCAGATAAAGAGGATCCACTTATTAATCTGCTCTGTCTCCATCTGCTTGCTCAATTGGGATTGACTGCTTGCTGTCCAGACTGATACCAGAGAAATCTGATTGAGGACAAGAATCTCTTTGTACGTCTCTTCCCCCGCCCCCATCCTCCATACGGCACAACAGGTCGGTTGCAGCCTGGGAGTTAAGCTGATGTGACATGATGTCAGATGACCTGCCATTGTACGTCAGAAATTAAAAAGAAAATATTCTTTCAGACGGGAATTTCTTATGTGATTTTTATTTCCTTGGGCTTTGAGCAGATTGAGTATTGAATTGCTTGACTGGAGCCCATGGATAATTTAATACCTGCAACATTCGTCCCCGGGTGAATTTCAGCCACATTTGACTTGTTCAGCATGGTGTCTCAGTTCTAACCATTTCATGGAAATCTTGTAAATATTGATTGACGAAATCCCAAAGAAAGACCTTTTTCTAACTCTGCTTCTGAAATACTCCAGAAGGAAAGTCCCAATCTCTGTATGCTTTCGTGCATTCTCCGTGGAGAGGTGTGAGGAATAAAGAACAGTTCGGGACCTTTCTTCATCCTCCTACTAGAACAGTCAATAGTCAACTTATAAACAAGCAAACGAGTAAAAACAATGGTGTGACTTGTCCCATTAAACAATGCCTGAATAAAGAGCAAACAAGCTTTATCCATATCAGTGTAATACAGATACTGTTGATTCTTCTTTTCCTGGGAAGCTTTCTGAATCTTGGTTTGAGATACTGGTAACATAATGTTAACTAATTAGAAGAATGTAAGCAGTATATATATACACACATAAACAGTATATATGTAGACATACATGTGTAGACATATATACCCGGTGCTTTTGAGCCAATTCCGACTCATGGTGACCCTATAGACAGGGTGGAACTGCCGCATAGAGTTTGCAAGAAGCACCTGATGGATTTGAACTTTCAGCCTTCTGGTTAGCAGCTGTAGCACTTAGCCACGATACCACCAAGGTTTCCATATATGTGTATGGAAATATATATACTTTTTTTCACATGTGTTTTTCATGTGTATGTCTCAAACACAAAATGGTTAGTATACCACATGTTAAGTACTGGGATTTTAGCACATGGTCTTTCTTTAAAAAAAAAAAAATTGAAATGCCAGGTATAACTAATTACTCTTTGGTCACATCTAGAATAAAAATTGAAAGTCTTATAAAATTTTTAGAATGTGCTTCTTATTGTAAAATCAAAGGAAGAAAGGTAGGCTCACAAATAAGTTAAGGAGCTTATGAGAATTTATAATCAACACAGAATAAAATGTCACGTTCTTAATATTCAGCTTTTACTCTTTAGTCAAGGCTAATCATTTCTTAATTTGCATAAGTTTCAGTGTTTAAAAATTCGCATGTGAATGAAATGTGTGGTTGATCTTTGCTCTTTAATATAAATTAAACTGTATGAAATGTAAATACTATCGGAGAAAGCAAAAATCTCATTCATTCAATGCAAATAACATTGAATAAATTAGTAAATTGACTGGCCTCTCTTTGATATTCACTTGTGATGACAGTGTATGTATATGTTTCTGTGCAGCTGTGTGTACTTGAATACATATGGTATTTGAAACACTGGCAAGGAATAAAAAAGAAAAAACCTTGGTTACTTGTGTAAAAAAGAGAGAACACAACGGCAGCAAACAGAAGTGAGACATAAATTAAGAATGATTTAACAAGAATATTAGGACTTTCTCGTAACAAATAATTGTAGGTTATTTCCTCAGGATAAAATAGAAAACATAGAAAAAATATTAATGAGAGAAAACAATCACATTTTAGTCTTGCCATATTCATTTAACGTTTACTTGAATCGCGAGCCTTTCCTAGCACAACTGACTCCATTTTTCCCATATCTAGAGTAGAAGAGACAGTCCACTGAAATGAGCATTCTCTGTATTAGGCAAGAATTTGGTGGTACATTCCTGGATCTTTCATTATCCTGGTAAACTGAGATGAATGAAAGGAAAGAAATATGGAAGAAAATTATCCTTTTGAGTGCCATCTCTAGCCAAATGCCCGCAGTCCACTTCAGGTATCCAGCTTCTTGCTTCTTTGTCCTGAGACCTAAGTCAGAGACATATCCCCAGTGGAAACAGCCTCAGCCCCAAAGTAGAGAAATCAAAACACAAACCCATTGCCAGTGAGTTGCTTATGATTCATGATGACTTCATATGTTACACTTAGAATAGAGTATAATCATAATTCTATTCTTTAGAAAAGAATTTTCTTGATCGTAATCTTTACAGAAGCAGATTGTCAAGCCTTTCCTCCACAGTGCTTCTGGCTGAGTTTGAAACATTGACCTGTGGGTTGGTATGCATATTTGCAAACTGTTTCATCCACCTGGGGACAAATGAAAGGAAAATTACAAAAGTAAGGGAAGGTAAGAAACAGTACATGGCTGAAACTGTGGAGTTTCACAAGATCTTCAGGGAAACAAGGAATTCCATGACCAAGATAAAGAATTTGGAACAGTCTAGAAAAAAATGTCTGTATACTGTGAACTATCAAAAGGTGCAAAACCACATGGGACGTAACAAATTACTTGCATATGGTGATGTTAAAATATAGTATCTTGTTAACTATAGCCTCCAAAAGTAGAAAGCCATGTCTGATTCACCTTGTATATCACACATAATTATACACGCTGATGCTCAGTATCAATCAAAGAGCAGCACCAAGGACTTAAATAGCAAACTTCTTTTGAGGGTCAGGCACACACCCAGCTAAGCAAATGAGAAATAATTCTTTTACTAGGTCTAGAGAGAAAAATTATTTTGCAGACTCCTAGGGAATAAATCTACTGAGAAGCAAATACTATTTCCTGGGAAGAGAGGAAAAGAGAGAGAAATGAGAAAATAAAGATTCCTCATTATTAATTTGCTATGCTATTTCATTCAAGGAAAATGTTTGCAGGCAAAGTTGCTTATGTCTTAAACTGAATATTTTTTTTCTCATTCACATGATACCATTCTAATAGCCTTTTTTTAGATTTCCAAGTTATTTTTCCTTCTTATCAAAAAGCTTTCTTGAAGCTGATCAAGCTGGGAGGGCAGAGGTGATAAGAGCATCATTATAACAACTCAATTGGAAGATATAAAGAATTTCATTTTAAAGAGAAAGATCTATTTACTATAGTCATTTGCAATATGATTGATTATTTAGCAATTTTTCTTCCTCTTTTGCTCTATCCCTACCCCCCAGATGCTCTGTGTTGGTAAACGTTGACCTTGCTGAGAAAAATATTAACACAACATATCTACACCATCCGTGTGATTAATTCTGCTGTCTGAAAGGAGCACCTCAGCTGGCAAAATACAGCTAAAATGCATGAACACACCAAAGAACTCTGCCTTCTTCACCTTCTTTCTAAATAATTCATCAGTTTAATGATAATGGCATTCAAATATCATAATTATAGCTGACTTTTTAAAAAACATCAATTCCAGGGCCAAAGATGGAGCAACCAGCCCCTACTCCTCTTCTCCCCATTAGCTGTTAATGCCAAATAATGATCTTTATTCATTTCACTGACATAATATAAAACCAATGTAGATTTCCCATTTTTCATAAAATTTTCATCTGCGCTATTAGGTTCACTGATAGCAGACTGCAAAATGTTGTTAAGCTGCAAGACGGAAGACACTGCAAAAACCTCAGCATGTTAAGAAGCCATAAAATTTTATTCAGTTCATTTACTGCTACAGTCCAGTAACCCTATAGCATGAGTGTGCTATTTTTATTGTGTATTTATTTAAAGGTTGAATATTTTGTTCCCCAACCTAGACACCTAACAGAGTTCATCTGGCTTCCTAATACACTGAGTGGTATCCTACTTTGAGTTTTATAATTTCCCAAAATGTATTTCTGTGTTTTGGTTGTTGGGAAACAGGTGATAATAGACAGTTGCAAATGAAAGCTAGGTTTTGGGTAGATAGTTCATTTGGGCACACAGTTAGACCACCAGGGTTTTGGTCTCATAAGATGCTGAAGAGAAAGAATCCTCTTTCCCTCATCTATCTGCATCTCCCAAGAAAAAAATAAATCCTTCGTCATCAAGTTGACTCTGATTCATAGTGACTGTTTAGTTTATATCTCTTCGAAAGCAAATCTTGGTGCCCCAGTGCAGTGTGACATGATGTAGCCCACTGTGAACTGGATAGTCTGGCACTTGGCTGGATGTGCTTGACTGATGGTACGATCCTGCCAAAGTCAGCTGCATTTATCGCTTATTGCTTTGTCGGTGTGTCTTAGCAGTTTGACACAAATAGGTAAAATCATTTCAGAATAATGTGAGACAGAACTCACTTTGCCTTTTAAAGAAACTATGCCCATTTCAAGCTAGCCTGTTTATTTTTGTATCAAATTTTAGTGTTATGTGGCATGACAGAAGAGTTGGAATATGAGGAAACGTGATGCACACAATATGCTGCCCACTTCATTATTACTAAGTAATATATGTTTTAACCTGGGATCTAGAGAAGCAAAACCACTGAAGAGAGGGAGGGTGAGATTTATATCAAAGAAATAGCCCACAAGTTTGTAGAGACTCAAGTCCATGAGTCAGGCTGGAGGTTTCTCCTGAACTCACATAGCTGCAATGACTGACAACCCAAGATCAGCAGGTAAGACTGCAGGCCTTCAGCTCATCAGCTGAAGAGGCAAGATCCACAGGTAAGCTGCTAGCACAGGGCCCAAGAACTGGACACGGGTATCCTGAGCTAGCAAAAGTCATAATGCTTTGCCAGAAAGTCCACAGGTGTGAATGCAGGCCACGTGTCCAAGGCCACTCCCTTTCAGTTGGTTGGATTCTCACAGGGGATCTCGTCTTGCACATGATTACATTATATCAGATCTCATTAAGGCAGTGACTACACCATCACGTAGCTACCACACTACAATGTAACTCCAAACCACTGAGAATCAGGGCCCTTCCAAGGTGACACACACTTGCACAGCATTCCAACATTTTAAAAGATGCCACAGGCTTCCCAGATCTCAAAGCAATGACAGTTACACCAGTGGTGGTTTTACTATGAAGAAAATCTCCTTGTCAAGAATAACCAGAAAGGCACAAAGAGAACAGGTAAATGGGCAGTTGTCGTGCAGTATCTGGGCTTTTTCCCTGAGGCCTGGGTTATTGGTTTCATTGGGCTTAGCTAACTCCCAGGAAACCCTTTGCTGTGTATATTGGGGCCCTGTTGCTGTCAGGGGGTCGTCGTGGCATAACAGTTAAGTGCTACGGCCCCTAATCAAAAAGTCAGTAGTTCAAACCAGCCTTTCCTTGGACACAATTGGGAGCAATTCTCCTTTGTCTTACAAGGCTGCTATGAGTCAGAATCTGTCCAACAGCAGCAGGCATTTTGTTGTTGTTGTTACCAGGTGCTGTTAACTCAATCCTGACTCACGGCCATCCCATGTGTGCAGAGTAGAATGGATCCAGAGGGCTTTCAAGACCATGTCCTTTCAAAAACATTTCACCAAGCCTGTCTTCCAAGCTTTCTCTGGGTGGGTTCAAACCATACATCTTTTGGTTGGTTGCCAAGTGCATAGCCATTTTACCACTCAGGGACCCCACTACTCAGGTCTTAGGAGTAACCATTCACCCACTTAGTTCCAGTTAAAGATGACATGGAAACCCCAGGTGCAGTCCAACAGATAAACTAGCAACAAACTCTGCAATAGCAAACATACCAGACAAACGATCCAAAGCATCCATAATACATTCTTCTCTGTGTGTAACTTGTTAGGAACCTGGAAGACAAGCCTGTCCCTACCTGGTCCCCACATCTATAATATAGGCTGATAAGGCTGATAGGCTAGTTGAAAGCAGAAAATATAGAGTTGATAAAAGCAAAGTGTGCATTTTTAAAGGCACATGAGAGAGAGATTTAAATCACCCGAGATAGTCTATATTTATTCATTCCAAAGAGGTACAAAGGCTCTGTCTGGGCAGCATTAAAGAGTAAAAGTTCAAAAGGAATATGGGAGAGTACCCAGGAGACTGGGAACATAAGAATGCATTAAAATGAGAAGGAGAATGTGTCCCCAAATAGCCAAATAATGACTATTTGTGGTTACTATCTTGTTAGCATTGATTGTGGAATAAATTCGAGGGCCCGGGAGAATCAATGTATATGGTAAACAATCACTTCCTAAACTGAAATGTCAGAGATACAATACAGGATAACGAATATAAAGTCGAGGCAGAAATAATGACCAAACAAGATAAACAAATTAAAACAGATAAGCCACAGAGGGTGAGTGACTAACGATTGAGTAAGGCGTAATCCCGGTAAAAATCTGTGCATTCGAACAGCCTTTGCTGTGTGGTGTCAACACAGGCTGACAGCTGAGCCCAGCATGCAGCTCTTTAGCTTCTGTGATATAAAATCGGAGCTGCGGATGCTGAGATGCAGAAGCCAGGTATTGAGGCAGTGGTGGGGAAAACCATCTCCAGATTTTACAGTTTCACGATCATTCATCTATCATTCCCAGAGACAAAAGCTTATTTCTTCTGCTTATTGTATACCTGGTTCTGGTGTCTTGTGTTCGGAGAAAATCCCCAGACTGATTTCTAAATAATGTTTTTTCTCTCCTCTTTTCTTTCTTGATTTGCTTTAAATTTTTGAAAAATGAGTGCTAGAAGCCCTATATGATCTGTCTTTCAATTCTCCTTTATTTTTGGTACATTCCCCATTTTTCTATTTTGAATTGATTTGTGAACCTCTTTTTGTGGTTAAATGAATCAGCAGAGATGGGGATGTTGATGGATCTCATTGGACTTGGGTCAGTGTTGTTCTGAAATAAAAGGCGCCAGTATGCTTTAGTGGTACACTCCATCACAAGGAAAGCTCTGCTCTTGGGCTCAGAACACCTAGCAAATCTTTTACGTTCTAAGAGGGCATCATTAGGCAAAACTGGGATTTTTGGCAAAATATGATCACTACATCAGAAACAGGTGTCATAGTAGTTAAAGTGCTACAGCTGCTAACCAGAAGGTCAGCGGTTTGAATCCATCAGGCACTCCTTAAAGACTTTATGGAGCAGTTCTACTCTGTCCTAGATGGTTGCTATGAGTCAGAATTGGCTCAACGGCAGTGGCTTTGTATTTGTATTTCTACAATGTCTCATTTTTGACGATGGTGCCTCTTGATGCCTTCTGTCCCTACATTGAAAGTTTCACTGCCACCCCATTGCAGCTATCCCATATCCATAGCTAACCTATTTGACTTTCCTCTTTCATCTCTTTATTCTGCTTCCTTCAAACTGACTACATTCTCATTCTTTTTATTTTTCACAAATAATATGATACACACACACATATACATCTTACCAGTAGCACACTCTCCTACCCATGTTATTTTTGCAAGACTGTTATTTTTTAGAAAGCGTGTTGAGGATTTCAACTGACACTGAGAAAATATAATTACAGCATAAAATGAGGAGACCCAACATAACATAAAGATTTCACTTACTGTTGAATTAACGTGTGACTGTGAAACCCTTGGGGTGTAGTGGTTAAGTGCTTCTGCTGCTGTCCAACGTCGGCAGTTCAAATTCACCAAGAGGTCCTTGGAAACTCTATGCGGCGGTTCTGCTCTGTCTATAGGGTTGCTGTGAATCAATTCCACTGAAGTGGGTTTAGTTTTGGTTTGGGTATGATCAATTGACAGAAATATGCAGTTTCCATTATTTATTTTCCAGTTATCAAGGGACTATCAAACTCAATTCATCACTTCTTGACTATGGTTTATGCCGTTATTACAGAATTTTGATCAGCAGCTAGGCAAAAGTTCAGGAGCTGGAATCGAGCAGCAGCTCCTTGAAAAGCCTACAGGACAGGTTTACTCTGTGAGGGTAGCTGTAAGTCCAAACGGAATTCATGGCAATGCGATTGCTTTTTTGGTATGATTAACAGTAAAATTTTGGGGCTATTTTTGTGCATATAAGAAGGTAGTTAAAGAAAATGAACAGAAAGACATGATTTACCTATAATAAGGGAGGATGAGTGAATGAGGCTAAAATTCAGTTACGAAAATGTCACAAGGCATGAACGGTGTATTCCCGGATGTGGCATGCCAGAACGTTTTACTTAATTTCGTCCTGTCTTCCTGTTACATGCGTGGATGAGTTGCTGACGTAGGTAAGTTACTTATGAAAAAAAAAAAATACATCATTAGAAATTTCTTTTCACTTCCAAAAAATCAGCCACTGAAAATTCTATGGAACACAGTTCTTAACAGATACAAATGGGGTTGCCGTGAGTTGGAATCCACTGACCAGCAACTGGTTTCATGGTTTTCTTTTAAGTAGGTGCTTTCAGATTAGACAGTCTTACATTAATTTTAAAGTATGGGCAGAAAACAATGAGTGCATGTCTTTTCCTATGACTACTTTCTTTAAGTGGAATCTCTCTGTTATGATGAAAAGTTATATAACTAATGGTGGGAATTTCAGGCATATTGAGGGGCCTGGCAGGGATTGCTTTGGGTCAGAGCTGCTGATCAGTGCACTCTGTGAGTAAATACTTATACTGCCTGTAGATGAAGTTTGCAAAACTTGTCTTGTGGAAGTTCATTCTCACTGATTTTCTTTTTTTTTTAAATTATGATTGAATGAAAATGTACATTTCCATATAAATTTGCAGACCCACCTATGTGCAGCTCCCACTGCTCTCCCTGCCCGGTGACAGCACTCCCCTCCTCTCTGTTCCATACATGTCCTATCCTCCCAACAGTCTCCTGTCCCCTTCTCTCCACTCACCCCCCTTCCTCCAGCAAGAGTCAGCAGGATGACATCCTATTTTTTTTAAGCGGTAAAAAACAGTATGAATTTTACTTATTAGCCTACACATTACTGAACTCTACCTTATAATATTTAGACAGTAAATGAAATTTTTTTTGTAACATTGTAATCCAGCATTGTAGCTACATGATTGTTTTCAAAACCATAACATATTTGTAATAGCCAGAGAAATAACAAACTTGGTGTCTGTATGTACCAGGGAGGTGTTTATCTCTGTTCAACTAGGTGATGTTCAACTAGAAACCAGACTCCTTGTCATCTAATCCATGTTGATCATGGTGACACCATAACTTGGCACAAAGTATGTTCGTGAATTTATCGCAGGTGATCAGTGCCACCACCATTGACCTATGAGGCATTTAGGTCAGTATCAATTCACTGGCCATTATTGTGAGTAATGAAATTTCCATGTGCTTTCCAATCACAGGATATGGTGGAATCTGTGTAATCCCCAATACATCCTCTGGTATCTGCATTAATACTTTGGGCAAAGTGGAACGGTCAGTTAACTTAAGAAACTTAATGAGAAAGACACTTGGCTTTCTAAGGTAAATCTTATGGCTTATGAACTGTATTCATCTGATTTGGAACAGGATCTTTGCACATGGTTGAAACCAAATACTGCAGGATAACCATACCTTGTTTCTTGGAGTCCTATTGGTAGCAGCCTTAATTAAATATTGTGTGGGATTCAGTGAACAGACTTGGCTCTAGCTTTGCTTGGTTCTATTCAGCGGAATAGCTGATGGAATGGTGTTTTTATGGGAAAATTTTCCAGAAGACAGAAACCGGTTGCCTTTGAGTAGATTCTAACTCACGGAGACCCTATAGGAAAGAGTAAACCAAAATGAAACCCACTGCCATCAAGCCAGGTCAGATTCATAGTGACCTTATGGGTCAGAGTAGAACTATCCCATAGCATTTCCAAAGAGCACCTGGTGGATTTGAACTGGTGACCTTTTGATTAGCAGACATAGCACTTAACCACTACACCACCAGGGTTTCCATAGAAGAGGACAGAACTGCTTAATAACAGCAATTTGTCACATCTTTCTCTGTAAGAGTAGTTGGCAGGTTTGAACCGCTGTCTTCAGCATTACTAGCCCAGCATCTAACCACTGTGCCACAGGCACACCTTTCCAGAGGCCTTGGTATGTATAAACATGTGTAGGAATTTTGGGGTGATAATTCTTTCACATTTCTCCATGTACTACTAGTGAACACACTGACTGCCTTTGTTTTGGATTACTTTCTGATGAATGTTTGTCTAGTCAATTGCCTTGGAAAACAGAGTTAGTGTCTCCCATCAGAGATAAGAGCAGATTTTGTAACTGGTTGGAAGACAGAGCTTATCTCTCCCTCCGGAGCAAAGGGCAGTCACGCTTACTGTCCAGTATAATAAAGACAGTGATTCTTTCTGGGGTCAGGGGCGGACATGTTTAACATCCATTATAAAGAATTTGCATTCACTAAGCTTAGGATTCCTCTCTTAAATGCAACACACCGCCTATGTAGGTGTCACACGGCCGTCCTTATATCACCCTGTGGGAAGTGAAACTTAGGCACCGGCACAAGAAAATAATAAGTGTTCTTGCAATGGCTGTTTATGTGAATAAAAGGGGTTTTTTTTGCCTCTGACTCAGAAGTTTCAGAGCTTCCTCCAGTATTCATAAAACTATGGTTGACTAACTTGTTGGCTAGCCAAACCAGAAACGAAACCCACTGCCACTGAGCCGATTCCCACTAATAGCAACCCTATAGGACAGAGTAGAACTGCTCCGTAGAGCCTCCATGGAGCACCTGGCAGATTCAAACTGAAGCAGCTCAAATCACAGCTCCTTTACAGTTTGTGACAATTCTTGACTCAGTGTGGTTTCTAAGGTGCCTTTGAGTCAGTTCCAAATCATAGAATTCCTATGAACAACTGAGAAAAAAAACACTGCCTGGTCCTGGGCTTTCCTCAAAATCGTTGCTGTGCTTGAACCCATTGTTGAAGCCACTGTGCCACGCCATCTCCTTGCGGGTGTTCTTCTTTTTAGTGATCCTCTACCTCATCAGGCATGGTGTCCTTCCCCAGGGACTGTTTCTTCTGATGACATGTCTAAAGTACATGAGACAAAGTCTCACCATCCTTCCTTCCATAAGCATTCTGGATCTAATTCTTCCCAGACAGATTTATTCATTCTTCTCACAGTCCATCATATGTTCAATATTGTTAGCAAACACCATGATTCATAAGCATGAATTTTCCTTTGGTCTTTCTTATTCAGCTTATCACTTTAACCTGCGTTTGAGGTGACTCAGAATACAACCACTTGGGTCAGGTGCAACTTAGTCCTCAAAGGGACACGTTTACTTTTTGACTCTTTAAAGAAGTCTATTGCAACACATTTGCCCAATTCAGTGTCTTTTGACTTATTGACTGCTTTCTAACTGAGTATCGGTTGGGGATCCAAGTAAAATGAAACCTTAGGCAACTTCAGTCTTTTCTCTGTTTAT
Source organism: Heterohyrax brucei (assembly GCA_028571685.1). NCBI lineage: Eukaryota > Metazoa > Chordata > Mammalia > Hyracoidea > Procaviidae > Heterohyrax > Heterohyrax brucei. The sequence continues at coordinate 50,003,781 of CM053152.1, forward strand.
CATGATGTTGCTTATTTTCCAATTGTGAAGATTTTGTTTTCTTTCTGTTTAGATGTAACGGTGCTCCTAGTCGTCTTCACTTTCAGTGAGTAAAGTTGTGTTACCTGAATACCGTAGTTATTGAGTCTTCCTCCAATCTTGATGCCCTTTTCTTCTCCATATAAACCAGATCCTTGGATTATTCACTCAGCATACAGGTTGAATAAGTATGATGAAGTGTTACAAGCCTGACCGTACACCTCTCATGACTTCAAACCACACAGTATCCCCTTGTTCTGTTTGAGAAACACCTCTCTTTCTATGTACAGGGTCTTAATGGGGACAATTAAATGTTTTGGAATTTCTGTTCTTCACAGTGACATCCAAGATGTCATGATCCACATAGTTGAACATCTTTATATAATCAATAAAGCACAGGTAGACATCCTTCTGGTATTCTTTGTATTCAGTCTAATTCCATCTGATATCAACAGTGATACCCCTCATTCCACATTCTCTTCTGAATCTAACTTGAACTTCTCTCAATTTCCTGTCCATGTACTGCTGCAACTGCTTTTGAATGATCTTCTGCAAAAATTTTGCTCATGTGTGATATTAACGACATTATCCAGTAGTCTCTGCATTCTTTTTAATCATTTTCTTTGGAACAGGAACATGTATGGATTTATGCAAATCTTTTTGCCAGGGAGCTCTCTTCCAATTTTTTTCATGTTGACAGATGAGCAACCTTTGTGCTCATCTGTTCATTGAACCACTCAGTTGGTATTCTACCAATTTCTTGAGCCTTGTTTCTTGACATTTCCATAAGTGCAACTTGGACTTCTTCCGCCAGCACCAATGGTTCTTGATAGCATGCTACACCTTGAAATGGGTCAACATTGACCAATTTTTTCTGGTGTAGTGATTTTGTTTTTCTGCCTTCTTTTGGGGCTTCCTGTGTCATTCAGTATTTTCTACCATAGAATTCTTCAAAATTGCAACATGAGCCTTGAATTTTCCTTCAGTTCTTTCAGTTTGAAAAATGCTGGGAATCTTCTTCAGTTTTGGTTTTCTAACTCCAGATTTTGACACCTTTAATTGTAATAATTCACTTCATCTTCTCCAGCTGCTTCTGGAAACCTTCTGTTAAACTCTTTTATTTCATTATTTGTTTCATTTGCTTTAGCTACTCCACCATCGAGAGCAACTTTCAAAGTCTCTTCTGACATTTCGTTTTGTCCATTCTTTCTCATCTTTTGGTGATCTCTTGCTTCCTTCATGTATGATGTCCTTGATATCTTTCCACCACCCATTTGATCTTAGATAATCAGTTTTCAGTGCATCAAATCTACTCTTGAAATGGTCTTTAAGTTCACATGGGTTATACTCAGTGTGGTATTTTTGGCACTTGTGGGCTTGCTCTAATTTTCTTCAGTTTCAACTTGAACTTACAGATGAGCAATTTACAGTCTGTTTTGTAGTTAGCCTCTGGCCTTGTTCTAAATAATGTTACTGAGCATCACAATCACCTCTTTTCACAGATATAGTGGAATTGATTCCTGTGTCTTTCATCTGGCAAGGACCTTGTGGATAGTCGCTATTCATAGTGTTAAAAAAACACATTTTCAATGTAAAAGCCACTTGGCTTGTCAACTTCTATCATGCAATCTCAGGTGTCTTTTCTATCGTTGAGATCATGTTTTCGTCTACCAAACCTTCTTTGTTTCCAGCTTTTGCAGTCTTGTCACCAGTAGTTATCTTTTTGCCTTTAAGCAATTTCAGACTTCAGAAGTTGGTAAAAACAAAACAACAACAACAAAAAACCCTTCAATTTCCTAGTCTTTAGAAGGAGCTGGTGTGTACATTTGAACAATAGTCATATTAACTGACCTTCCTTGTAGGTATGTGGATATTATCATCATTGATATCATTGTACTTCTGGCTAGATCTTGGAAAGTTGTTTTTGGCAGTGAATGTGATGTCATTCCTCTTCAATGTATCATTCCCACATAGCAGACCATAAGACTGTGCAAATTGAAATGGCCAGTACTACTCCATTTCAGTTCCTTAATGCTTAGGATACTGATCATTAAGTGGCCCATTCAATTTTTGACAACCTACAATTTCTCTAGATTTCATACTTCATACATTCCATATTCTGATAGTTAATGGATGTTTGTAGCTGTTTCTTCTTATTTTCAGTCATGCCACCTCAGCAAATGAAGATCCTTAAAACTTGACTCCATCCACATCCTTGAGATCACCTCTACCTTGAAGAGGTAGCTCTTCCCCGATTGTATTTTGTGTGGCTGCTAACCTGAGAACTCATCTTCAGGCACTACAACAATGTTCTGCTGTTATTTATAGGGTTTTCACTGGACAGTTTTCTCAGATGTCAACTGCTATGTCCTTCTTCCAAGTCTGCTTTACTCTAGAAGTGCTGCTGAATCCTGTCCACTATCAGTGGCCTTTTGGCATTGGAAATACTGGTGGTATAGCTTCTGGCATCATAGCAACATGCAAGCTATCATAGCAGGACAAACTGACAGACATGTGGGACCTGATGCAGCACTACAGGATTATTTTCCTCTGGTAAACCTCAATCTTTTTGATTATTAGCTATCAGTGTATCTTATAAACTGTAGCTTCCAGACTTGCTATCAAGAAAATAAACATCAAACGATGTTAGAGCACCCCCCTCATTTTATGGATGAAGATAATCAATGTTCAGATTTGTTTACCTGCAGTAACACAGTCATTTAGTGACAAAATTGAGCAGGTAATCAGTTTTCCTGATTTCTTTTTGGTGCTCTTCCCGTTATATTTCATTGATGATAATAAAAAATAAAACCCCAATGTCTATTTTAATCTCCACTAGAAATCAGATAGATGACGTTTATGACTAAACCAAGGTTACAAGGAAAGAATGTTGCCTACTGTTACTGGATACTGGGTTCATGTGTTATCTAGTTTTGTGCAGACCTTTGGCTGGACCTAGCAGTAATTTTTAAATCATGAATGTGAACACTATTGACAAGGCACATTTTCCTCTTGACCAGATAAAGGCACATTTACAAATGCAAGGAAGCATCTGTATGACCTTAAACATGTATGTGCATGGGCAACTGGAATTAGTGCTTTTTGAATTCATCCAAAATACAAGATTAGTTTCAGCCATCTTTTACACTCTTGGGAAAATCTTCCTTAAAGCGACAATAATTTAACCACACATTCCATTTTCTTTTGAGCCTCTACACTCTTATCTCTGAAAGCAAATAGCTTATTTTATGTTTTCCCCTCTTGGTTACTGTACTACTCAGAATAGAGTATGTTGTGTACCACATTAACAAACAACATCAAAATTTAAAGGCTTACAAGAAGCTTTACTTCTTGCCCATGCTACATTTCTACCACAAGTCTTCTGGAAGTTTTGACTGACTGTTCTCTCCCCTTCCATAGCTTGATCTTTCATTTGAACTGTTTTCATTACTTATATTAATGACCTATTTTTTGTTCTAGAATGCTTTAATGCATCGCAGTGATGCATTCTCCACATGATGTTATATAAGAAAAGTTTGGTTGAAGATTTCCAAGAGTGATGTCAAAGGTGGAAAGAAAGCTAGAAAGAGGATTCAAGGAAGGCAAAGGAAAAAGAAAGAGAAAAGCATCTGAGAAGGAAAAGGTTGCAAAGAAAAAAAAAATGCCAATATGAGATGAATATTGAGAGCAAAACTTGCACATTTTGACATGCTAAGAACTCCTTTGGGGAAAAAGGCATTAAAACCTATAAGACATTATTTAAATCTTATGTTGTTGTGCCTCAGGCCTGGAAAGAAATCCTGGACTATTCATGTCCAGTTTCCTGCTGACTTAAAGAGAATAATATATATATTTTTAAAATCAGAAATACAACAAAAGTTCTGAATCTCAAACAACTAATGAAAATACACATATAAACTCTTTGGATTTCTCCTGTCCTCAAGACTTGATTCCTTATCCAAACTGAACCCAAAGCCTCTGCCATCCAGTGGCTTCTGACTCTTAGCAAGCCTACAGAACAGGTTTAGAACTACCCAGGAGTTTCCAAGGAACACCTGCTGGATTTGAACTGCTAAATTTTTGATTAGTATCAATAGCACTTGATCCTAACACCACCAGTTTCTTAATTTCATTTAGAAGAGAAGTACATTCATATATGCAAGTATATGTCTATGTATATGAGAACACAGCTGAGATCTATTTTTTGTTTCCCCTAATGTACAGAAGAAGTAGAACATTGCTGTCCTCAAACTAAAGGCTAGGAGACCAAAATGGTATTTAAGGGAGTTTAGGCATTTGTGAATACACTTTGAGGTTAGAGGTCATTTTTTATGCATTTCTCCCTTCATCTCAATGTGAAAGAGAGAGAAAATGAGAAAGCAAAAGAGAGAGAATTGGGAGAGTAGGGTCAAGATTGCAGACTAGACACACATCTTCTCAATTCCCTCTGAGATCTAAGGCCTGAAATGATAATTGAATGAAGAGGCATGGACAGCCTAGGAACCCTAGGATATGGTATAGGGTTGTCAGATTGGGCTAAGCACCAGTAAGACAGAAACTACCTCTCTTGAAGATGAGGCAGTGGCACAATGAATCCTCCTCTGCTAACGCATTGCTTGGGAAGACTGCAGGTACAGATGCCTTGTTTGTTATTCAGGAGGTGAGGACTACAGATGAGCTGACTAATATGCTGAACTGTACTGCTTAAGTAAACAGTTTATAGCGTAGCAGAGTGACTGTGCTTGGTTTAGCCACGTCTTGAGAGCCCGGCTACTGATTGAGAGAACTAATGTCACTCGATCCTCTCTTCTCTGAGCTGTGCCATAGATTCTGCTGACTGATAACAGAAAGTGCTGCTCAGGTGGGATGCCATCTTAGTCAGTTGGGAGGTGGAGTCAGCCACCTGGACATCTCAGTTGGGGCAAAGTTCCAAGTGGAGTAGCAGTCCTTGTCTGTATAGTGCTTCTCTGGAAGAAAATATGTGATAACGATGATCACACCTAGAGATATGGGTGGGGCCTGGCAGAAGACGGTGGCAAGGCCCTAACCTCTTCAGTCTTTGATCCACATCATAGCATCTCGGGATGGCCTACAAGGTACCTCCACTGTCAGCTGGAAGGCGGAGCTTACCACACCTGAGTGCCTGACTGATTTTAACAGCTGATGGACAGTTCCTCACTCAGTAGTAAAGCACCTTTTTAAAATAAGACCACCTGGAGTACTGACTGCTGAGCAGGGTGGCAGCATCTCCACCAATCTTTACTGATTCACATGGTAGAGTTGCTGATGGCACCCCAGTAACTCCATAATTAGGGTGCTGTAATTGTCAGTCAAGAGATGGTAACTGCCACCCCTAAGGACCTCAAAGCTTTTGGTGGATGCTGCACAACTTCTTTTTCTGCAAATAAGCAGTTTTTAAGCTAAACACATATACAGAGAACAGCAGTCCCAGGCAGCTAAGTAGGCTGGCATCTTTCTTCCCTTCCCTGAGCTACACCATAGATTTAATTGACACAAAAACAGAGAGGCACCAGTCACCACAAGTAACTCCCACCTCTAGAAGAAAGGTAATGAGCCTGCCACCCCAGAGAGTCCACCTGGGACTAGTCACTAGAGAACACAGAGACAGAGGGAGATGGTGATCAAATCTAGAAGTGTACTTTCTCCACTCTTGGATCTATGCCTCAGATTCTCTTGGGTAACAATGGAAAAACTGAACAGTTTCTTGATGATGCAAAGACAGCAATCAACCTCTAACCATTTAAAGAAACAGTCCACCATGGCTCCAGAAAACTCCTCAAATAAAGAATCAAAAAACTTGCCAGATGAAGAAGGCTTTTTGAAATTATTGAATTCAAAACAATTATGTATAGAGCCCTTTAGGTGATTAAACAAAATGGAAAAATAAGCTGCTTGAACTGATGGAACATCAATGATCTGAAATCCAAGAGATAAAGAATAAAATTATAGAATTAGAAAATTCATTCCAAAGCCTAAAAAGTAGAGCTGAGGAGACAGAAGCTAGAGTCAGTAATCTTGAGGACAGAGCAGGTGGCAATAACGTTCATGAGGGGAAATCAAAGAAATAAGAAAAATGAAGAAACATTAAAAAAAATGTGGAACAATGTTAAGAAGAATAATCTATGCTTAATTGAAGTTTCTGAACAGGGAAGGATAGCTGAAAGCACAGAGAGTGTTATTGTTGAGTTGCTGACAGAAAACTTCCCTGAAATTATAAAAGAACATAGATAACCAAGATGTGTATAGAATGCCACAAAAACTAGACCCCAAAAGAAAGACACCAAGATATATTACAATCAAGCTTGATAAAATGAAACATAAATAGATTCTCTTAAAAGTAGTAGGGCTCAAAGCTAAGCTAACATTCAGAGGAAGACTTTTGAGGCTTTTGTCTGACTTCTTGGCAGAAACGATGTTGGCAAGAAGGCAGTGGGATGACACGTTCACAGCCTTGAAGCAAAAAAAAAAAAAAAATTCCAGTGAAGAATTATATATCCTACAAAACTGTCTCTAAAATATGAAGATGTAATTAAGACATTCACAGATAAACAGATACTTAGAGACTTTGTGAAAATCAAACCAAAATTACAAGAAATACTGGAAAAAAACTCTTTTCTTAGAAAAACAAAACCATTAAGTGGATATTTAAGAAGGAAATGCAGGACACAACATCAAGAAACTTACTCAGTTAAGCCAGTTAAGGAAGTCACAAAACTCCATCAAAGCTACAATATTAAAAGAAGAGAATGAGTGATCATATCATGTAAACTATGACACCATCATACTAAAAATAGGGATATATTACAGTGGTTATAGTCCTTTCAGATGGCGAGAAAGTTAAAAAGATATACAGAAGTTAAAATTGGGTTTCAACTTAGAGTATTAAGGGGGATCATAAGGGTAGCCCCAAGGGACACTAACAATGCAACGTATCAAAACAAGAAATGTAATAGAGGATTCTCAACAACCACAAAACCAACACTGAAAAAGATGAAAAGTCACCTCTTAAAGAAAAATGACCCAGAACAGAATATTAAGAACAACATAGAAAACACCAACACAAAAATAAATACATCAAAATGACAGCACTAAACACACACCTATCAATAATTACACTGAATGAAAATGAACTGAACACTCTAATAAACAACGAGTGATATCTTGAATTGAAAGAAATGACTTGTCTCTATGTTGTTTACAAGAAACATACCTTAGACTTAAAGATATGAACAAACTGAAAATTGAAGGATGATGGAACAATATATACCAGCCAAAAAGAAAAACAGGTATAGCAATACTAATCTCAGATAAAATAAATAGTGACAAGGACTGTCACTACTTATTGCCGAAAGGTACAGTACTCAAGCAGAACTTAACAATGTTAAATATTTATGCACCCAATACCAGAGCATCTAAATACGTTGAACAAACACTGACTACATTGAAAAATGAGATAGATAACTCCACAGTAATACATGGAGACTTCAACACTCCACTTTCAGTAATAGACAGATCATCCAGAAGAAAGGTCAGTAAACATACAGAAGATCTTATTGCACAAATTAACTAGACCTCATCCACAATACAGAATTTTGATCTATCAACAAATAAGTACACCTTCTTCTTCAATGCACATGGAACATTTTCCAGAATAGTCCATGTATTAGGACATAAAGCAAATCTCAACAAAATCCAAACCACTGAATTATTGCAAAGCATCTTCTCTGACCATAAAGCCAAAGAGCTGAAATCAATAGTAGAGAAAAGTATAGATAGAAATTTGAACTCATGGAAAGTGAGCAATGTCTAGATGAAACAGCCATGGAGTTATAGAAGAAATCAAAGACAAAATAAAATAAAAAAAAAAATACAGAATCCAATGAGAATGAAAATTCATCCTACCCGCACCTGTAGGATACAGAAAAGTAGTGCCCTAAGGTCTCACTAGCTCTGTAAATGCACACATATGGAAGGAAGAAATGACTCAAACCAAAGAATTAACCCTGCAACTTGAACAAGTAAAAAGAGAGATGAACCCCACCCCCAGGCACCAGAAGAAAAGAGATGGCAAAGATTAGAACAGAGCTAAATGAATTAGAGAAGAGAAGAACAGTTGAACAAATGAAAAAAATTGAAAGCTGGTTTTTGAAAAGATCAACAGAATTATTAAACTACCGGTTAAACTTACAAAAACAACAACAACAAAAAAGATGAAACTAATAATCAAATAAGAAATGAGAAGGGAAATATCACACCATACCAAACTGAAATCAAAACTATCATAACAGAGTACTACATAAGACTAACAGATTTGAAAACCTACAGGAAATGGACAAACTTCTAGATTCATATCATGTACCAAAATTACCACAAGGAGAAGTAAAACAGCTTAATAAATGCATCACAAAGGAAGAGAATGGAAAAGTCATCAAAAAACCACCAAGCAAAAAAGCACTCCTGGCCCAGGTGGCCTCACCGAAGAATTCCACCAATTTTTTTAAAAAGGAATTAAGACTATTTCGCAGCATAGAAAGGGATGGAGTACTCCCAAATTCATTCTATGAAGCCAGCATAACCCTGATACCAAACCCAGGGAAAGATCCCACACAAAAGGAAAATTACAGATGAATATCACTCATGAATCTAGATGCGAAAATCTTCAACAAAATCCTGGCCAATAGAAGTCAACAAAATATCAAAAAAATAATTCATCATGACCAAGTTGGATTAATAACAGGGATGCAAGGCTGGTTCAACATCAGTAAAACAATTAGTATGATCAACTACATAAATAACACGAAAGATAAGAATCACCTGATTTCGTGAATTGATGCAGAAAAGACATTTGACAAAGTCCAACACCTATTCATGCTAAAATCTCTCAGCAAAATAAGAACAGAAGGGAAATTTCTCAGTGCAAAAGTGGGCGTCTATGTAAAGCAAAATGTGTAAATCATCCTGAATGGAGAGAAACTGAAAGAATTCTCCTTGACGAAGGGAACTAGACAAGCATGCCCTCTTTCACTACTTCTATTCAACGTTGTACTAGAAGTTCTGGCCAGAGCAATTAGACAACACAAAGAAATAAAGGGCATCCACACTGGCAAAGAAGAAGTAAAAATCTCCCTATTTGCAGATGATATCATTGTATATGCAGAGCATCCCAAAGAACACAAACGTTATCTACTGAAACTAATAGAAGAGTTCAGCAAAGTATCAGGATATAAGATAAACACAAGTAAATAAGTAGAATTCCTTAATACCGACAAAGAGATCACCAAAGACGAAATCACCAAATCAATACCATTTACTATAGCCCCCAAGAAGATAAAATACCTAGGAATAAATCTAACTAGAGAAATGTGAGACCTACGTAAAGAGAACTAAAAGACTCTACTGCAAGAAACCAAGAGAGACTTACATAAATGGAGAAACCTATCCTTCTCGTGGATAGGAAGACTTAACATTGTGATAATGTCTTTTTTACCCAAAGTGATCTACATACACAGTGAAATCCCAATAAAATTTCCAGTGACCTTTTTTTTTTTTTAATGAGATGGAGATACAAATCACCAACTTTGTTTGGAAAGGGGAGAAATTTCAGAAAAGTAAACCACTACTGAAGAACAGGAAATAGTGGGAGGATTCCCACCACCTGACCTTAGAACTTATTACATTGCCACAGTAGTCAAAACAGCCTGGTACTTGTACAAAAAGGACATATAGACCAATGGAACAGAGTCTCAGCTCTGAGATGTCACCATCCTCTTACGAACAGTTGATATTTGACAAATGACATAAGATTGTAAACTGGGTGTCTTACATTGGGCTTTCTAGGGAAGTAAAACCATTAACATGTTTATGTACAAGGAAAGATTTATATACAAAGTACATGGAAAGATTTATGTATAAAGGAAACAGCTCACACAATTGTAGAAGCTGAACATCCCAAGTCCTGGCACAAGCCTCACGTGGCCAGAGGAGCTAGTGAACCTAAGCTCAGCAGGTCAGAGACCAGAGTTCTAGATTACAGATTGTGTAGGTCAGTGGATCTCAAGCTGGTGGCAAGACTGTGAAGTCTCTCCTGACTCACAGAGCTGCGGAAGCTGGCGAACCCAGGATCGGCAGATTGAGGAACAGGATGCTGTAGCTCCGGGCTGTAAGAGTTGATGTATCCAACAGCTGGTAGCTCAGGTCCAGGAGCCATATTCCCAAAGAGGACAGGTGCTGCTGGCAACATGAACAGACAGGAAGTAGGTGGTAGGTGGTGGAGAGATGAGGTAGTCTTTCCTAGAATATTTTGTAGAGACAATAGACAATATATGTAAGATTAAGGAAGTCTTTTCTGGAGTTGATTACCTAGTCTGAGTAAAATTTACTTAATTACATAAAGTCTTATGCTTAGAATATACTAAATTCAAGTAGCTTCTTGATTTCTGCATCTATTAGGTTCTCCTTCAGTGCTGGATATTGTGTGTGCTGAGAAAATGACAAAGACTCTGTCATCAAAGAACTTATAGTGTCATGTGGAATAAAATAAATAAATTACTACAATGCTTCAAAGATTCTTTAAAAAGACATTTGGAGCTGATGTTCAGTCCAGAAAAAGGAATACTGTCCAAGTTATGACTCAGAGAGGATAAGTGAGGATCTTGGAGAAAAAGGTTAGGCATTTATTTTGAATTCTTTCTTTGCATATGAATTGTGTCTTAGAAAACCAATTGGTCTATCAGTAAATGACTGCTAAATTAGTGAATTTAATATTTAATGGAAGTACAAAAATTCTAGTTTCAAGCTGTGATTTTCTAATATTTATTTTTCAGATATATAGTCCAGTATATAAGGTAGTTACAGTGGAAATGTTCTGGTCAAATTAGGAGAAAGGACTCATTTTCCTCTGCTGCTTTTGTGCCCCTAGCCATGGAAAGGTATAATTTAAAAATCATTGATTAGACACATTTAGAATGTTTAGAATCAACATGATAAAATTTTTAGATCATGAGGAAGCTCTAGTAGTATAGTGGTTAAGTGCTATGTCTGATAACAAAAAGTCAGCAGTTCAGATCTGCCAGGTGCTCCTTGAGAACTCTATGGAGCAGTTCTATTCTGGGTTGTTATGAGTTGGAATTGAGTCAATATCATTGGTGTTTTCTGGTTTTTGTTAAATCATGAAGGTATGTAGTTGAGTTAGAGTATGTCTGTGTAATACTAAAGCAAATAATTAGAGACAAACACTTCATCTATTTACAATGAAATTAAATTAATGTTTTAAGATATACTTAACAGGCAGTCTCACACTACCTGACTTTAGAACCTACTACACTGCCACTGTAGTCAGAATCATCAGGTACTGCTACCAAAAAGGATACAGTGTAACATACAAATGTAACAGATTGAGAATTTAGATACAACATCATCTACCTACGAGCAGCTGATATTTGAAAAAGGTCTAAATTCTGTAAACTGTGGAAAAACAGTCTCTTTAACACACAGTGTTGGTATAACTGGGCATCCATCTGCAAAAAAAAAGAAAAGAAAGAAAGAGGATCTGTATTTCATATCATGCTTTAAAACTAACTCAAAATGGATCAAAGACCTCAAAATAAAATAAAAAAACAAGAAAGATCATGGAAGAAAAAAATAGTGACAATACTGACAGCCTTAATACAAAGTGTTACTAACAATGCCCAGAGAAAACTGATAACTGGGAACTCCTAAAAATCAAACATTTATGCTCATCCAAAGAATTCACCAGAAGAGTAAAGGACTACCAACAGACTGGGAAAGATTTTTTAGCTGTCACAAATCTAAGTGCTGTCTAACCTCCATAATCTATGAGGTACTTAAAGCCTCGCCAAAAAAGGACAAACAACACAATTAAACAATGGGCAAAGGATATAAACAGGAACTTCACCAAAGAAGACACTCAGGTAGCTAACAGATACACAAAGGGATGTTCACAATCATTAGCCACTGGAGAAATTCAAATCTCAGCTACAATGAGGTACGATTTCATACCAACAAGGCTGATATTCATCCAAAAAACACAAAGTAATAAATGCTGGAGAGGTTGTAGAGATATGGAAACTCTACTACACTGGAAGTAGAAATGTAAAATTGTACTACCACTTCGGAAATCAATTTGGCACTTTCTTAAAAAGCTAGAAATAGAAAAAAAATTGTACGATCTGACAATCCCACTGCTTGGAATATACCCTAAAAAAATAAAGGCTATCACACTAACAAATAAATGCACACCAGTATTTATTTCAACACTGTCCGCAATAGCAAAAAGACGGAATCAACTTAGGTGTCCATCAGTAGGCAAATGGATAAACAAACTACAGTATACTCACACAATGAAAGACTATGCAGTGATAACGAACAATGATGATGGACACATCTGATAACATGGAGTCATCTGGAAGACAGTATGTTGAGTGAAATTTGTCAGTTGTAATAGATCAAGCAATTGCGTGAGATCACTACTGTAGGCACTCAAGAAAAGGTTTAAGCATTGAAGAAAATGATCTTTGATGGTTCCAAGGGAGGAGTGAGAGGGACATGAGTATTCATAGATTAAGTAGTAGACAGGAATTTGCTTGAGTGAAGAAAATGATAGCATGCAGGAAAAGGGAGATTAACACCTCTGGACTACAATAAATCTAAGAGGTTTCCTAAATACAACCCAGCATTTCAAAAGTCAGAGTAGCAGGAGTTTAGGGATCATTGTTTCAGGGGACATCTAGGTCAATTGGCAGGACTAATTGTTTTTTGGTAAGTGGCATATGGAGTCTTCAAAGCGAACAAGCTGTCATTGAAGGAGGAGTAATTGGTCCCAGTCCCCCTGGAGCAGGTGAGAACAAAAGACATCAAAGACATGAGGAAGGTTTGTGCTCCGGAGACAGAAGGAGATACATGATCCAGTGACTTCATAAGCATGAGACCAGAAGAGCCAGATGGTTCCCTTCCACCACTAATAACTGTCCTGACAGGGAACACAATGTAGATCCTCCAATGTACTGGGAGAAAAATTGCAGTGCAGAGGGAAAACTGGGGTGCAGAGGTAGAAAATTGGGGTGCAAGTCTAGGACTCTATTAAAAGACCCAACTTGATGGTCTGACATCCTGGAGGGTTCCCTGAGGACATGGCCCCTCACCTCTCTGTTGGCCATTAACTGAAACCAGTACCTAAGCCAGCTCTAAACAAAAATTAGAGTGGACTGTAAGACATAGAATGATGCTAGTGAAGAATATGCTTCTTGGCTTAAATATATACATGAGGCTATCAGAGCAGTTCCTTTATAGAATTGAGATGGGATGATGGAGAGGAGGGGACAGGAGTTGGTTGAATGGAACTGTAAGTACAAGGTAGAAAGGAGAAAGGAGTGTGCTGCCAAAGGTCTGGGAGAGCAACTAGAGTTGTTTAGAGCAGTGTGTATTGGAATTTATATGGCAAATTGACTTAGATTGTATACTTTCCCTTAGTTTCAATGAAACGAAAAAAAAAAAAAAGTTGGCTTTTATTTTTGTAAAATGGTGAAAACACTCTTACTGACTTGATGGAGGTGTGTGCTGGAGATTTTGTTCCGTTGGCAAAGGAGAAAGGCATTAAGATGCTGACTTAAGATTGCAAATTACTGAGAACATATTCTACTGTTTACAAACCATGTGAAGGAAAATAATAACAACATTTAAGGGGGTTTGATAAAAGGAGTGACTGAAGTGAGAGTTGTTCTCTGGCTTGAAAAACCTCACACAAACTCTGGAAGAGTTAAAATTTTTGTTTGTTTCTGTTCTTGCATTTTTCCTTTTGGGTCATCTGCAAGTGAACCAGTCTAAATTAGTTTAATCAATCAATTGAAATTTGCAATTATATACTATGTGTGATGAGAGATAGGAATAAGAACAAAATACACAGAAGTCTGTGACATTTAGGCACACAAAGGACAGTGTCCACCGTTTTTCTAATCAGGCTAGCAGAGATCTTCTACCTGGCATTTATTTGCTTCAGAATACCACTCCAACTTTGACAACCAGAGGCAAAATATTACATCCCAATCAGTGTCTAATCTGAGGCCTTTAAACTCCTAGCTCTGTATGATAAAGGCTCCCAAATCGTCTTCAGTAGGCATGTACACAGTAAAAACTTTTTCAGCTAACTAAGAAAAAGCCTGAGCCCTGATAGCAGTGTTTAAGAGCTCGTCTGCTAACTAAAAGATCAGCAATCTCAGTCCACCAGCCACTCCTTGGAAAACCTATGGGGTAGTTCTACTCTGTCCTGTAAGGTAACTATCAGATCAGAGTCAAATTGATGGCAATGATGGTTTTCTTTTTTAATTTTTTTAATTTTTGTTTTTTAAAGAAAAAAGCTGCCAACATTTAGACAAAGTATTAAGTACTTTCCTTTGTGTAAAATAAAGTCCACTCAGTGGAAAATTTGATTGAAGTGGTTTATCTTGTGCTAATCAGGAATCATGGCAATTACTTCAGTGGCAAAAATTTCAAAAAAGGTTAAATAAATTTTTTTCAAACATGGAAGCTTCAGGAAGATAAAAGTGGGTGTGTGTGTGCGTGTTTCTATCTTTGTATGTAGACCAAGAATCATTACTCCAAGGGTATACTCTTCAATATGAGACTTTTCAAAGCATTTCTCCTGTCCCTTTAGCTCAGATATTAAGTGTAAATTTTCTGCCTTGCCCATAAATAATTTTCCTATATTTAGTATGAATAATAACAAATGTCACCCAGATTTAGATGACAAGAATTCATATAAGTAGATGGACACTCCTGTATATGAAAATCTTTAGAAAAAATAGCCTGCTCTGGGAGATATGGGTAAATATGGCAAATACTAAGATGCTCCCATCCTTTTATCTGGTAATAAAGGGGTTCTTCTCAAACATGAATGCTATATTACTATTAACCAATATTACTAAGAACTAGAAATTGCCTTTACCCTCAGTCTAAGCTTCTCTTTAGAAGCGTACCATCCAAGGGCTGACTTCTAGATGGTATGTAAAATCACAAGTAATTCTTGAAGGATAATATTTCATATAATTTGGTGGAGAATGATTTTTTGTTAGTGGAGCTTCCAGACTGAGGCAGATTAAGAAGAAAGATCTGGTGGCCTACTTCCAAAACACAGCCATGATGATCCTATCCTGACTGATTTGGGGAGAGCATAAGGCTGGGCAGCACCTTGTTCCATTAGATACAGGGTTGCCACGAGTCAGGAGGCTGACTCCATGGCAGCTTACAATTTTGTATTAAATTTCTAAGGTAAGAAAGGGGGAAAAAAAGCATGTAATATTTTAAAATTCAATGCAATCTTTCAAAGAAACAATGTGCTTATACCTAATTACTGAAGTGCAACATGCTTCTTTCTCTTGAAAGTGCTTGTTCATTTTCCTCTAATTTTAATAAAAATGATCATTAGCATTTATTGACTTCTTACTATGTGATTAATCCCTCCATCAATAACACAATCATTGCTTTATTCGAGTATCATAGCCATCCTAGGAGGTATGTATGATTATTCTCATTTTAGATGTGTGGAAGATAATTCATACAGATCTTAATCAACTTATCTAATCCACCCTCAAAAAAAAGGAAAGGAAAAAAGAAAACTCACCGCTGTCAAGTCACCTTTGACTTAGAGCTAGCCGTTGGGACAGGGTACAATTGCCCCGTATGGTTTCCAAGGTGTGGATTCAAACTGCCGACCTTTTGGTTAGTAGCTGTAACTCTTAACTACTATACTACCATGGTTTCCAACTTGCCTAAAGTCACTAATAATTTTTAGTATTGAGATTCATAGCCATGTTTGTTTGAATATCAAAGTCTCTTTTCCAGGCAACATTAGTTAAGTCGTTTCATAAATTAAGAAATATTGGTTACCTAATTGTAACAAAGGTTTCAGGTTATATGACCTGTAGTAGTGACATATATCTGTCATAAAACAGTTTTTATTATCCGGATCAAGTTGTACCCTGATAGTCCAGAATGTTGTGCCAGGCTAAGGACAGTTTTAAAAATATCAGTCTGTAATTCTGGCCTGTGAAAACATTTCTGTGGAAGTTTGATTAATACCAATCAGTATGCCAGGATATACTTAACTATGTATGAAATAAAAGTTATTTTTCTGTTAGTTGTCTTCAAGTCGGCTCTGATTCATGACAACCTTGTATATCACAGAAGGGAACATTTCGTGGCCCTGCTCCATTGCCACGATCATTGGGATGTTCGAGACCATTGTTGAGGCAATTGTGCCAATTTCTTTTCTTTTTTTTTTTTTGAGAGTTTCCTTTGTTTTTGCAGATCCTCTATTTTATCAAACATGGTGTCTTTCTCTAGTGTATCCTGACAGTGTATCCTGACAGTGCATCCAAATTCTCTAAACTCTTTCTTCTAAGAAACATTCTGATTATAGTTTTTCCAAGACTGATTTGTTCATTCCTCTGTCAATGCATAGTGTACTGAATGTCTGTCAAAACTATAATTCCAATTAGTTTTAAATTAGCAATCCTGAGGACTGAGAATAAGACCTGTGCTTGTGTTAACTCCAGTGAAAATATGAAAGAAGATGACATTATGTACGATTTAACCACTTTGTTCACACATTGGTTTATAGTTACATATAGACAAAAATAAAAAAGGAAAATTAAATAATATTCGTATTCTTGACTGAAAGATCTTCTTCATTTGAATTTTCTACCCTTTCTGTATATATACTCACCCCCCTAAAAAAGTCATCTGGTTTCCTTGTTTTAAACACTATCATTTAAATACTATCATGAACTGTGATTTCAAAACGTATGTATGTTCCATTTGAATTCTCCCCAGAATAACAAACGCATCCGTGACTAATCCACTTCAAAGCATACTAGGCATTGGTTACTGGGACCAAAACAAAATTCCCATAATACCTCACCCAATTCCCGACCAAATTGACTTCCTCCCCAGGTTTCTTCATCTCGTTACTAGTGATTCTCATTTCGGCTCTTAGCCTGAGCTGATTTCTTCTTTCCGGGATGCTCTTCCCGTTGATGTTTTCATGACTGATTTCTTCCTAGCATTGTCAAGCACCAACTCAGAGCTATTAAGTTCGAATATAGTTGAATATCTACTCATTTATAAAGGAGATCAATCCTGCATAGGTTGTCTCTCCAAACAGAAATAAAAGTTAAATTTATAAAAGTAAAAACTGTAGACTAGCTGTGGAACAGAATCCTAAAGTTCTTGTCTATTTGCTGGTCTGTTTTTATCTTCTACTTAGTTAGTTGATTGTATGAAGACCGTTAAGAAGAATGTTCACCCCTGAGTATGCTGAGTTGTCAGGGAAGGCCATTTTTTCAAAGGTGTTTTTCTGAGAAACTTTCAGATTTCCACTGTTACATGCATATCTGTATATCAATGACCTAGTCTGTTTTGTTTGGTACATGTGCCTTATTTAGGCCAGAGCTGCACTGTTGTCCCTCACCATCATTTACCATCTTCATTAATATCAAATCATATCATCCTCTCAAACAAGCTTTCCCTAAACAGTGAGCAGTAACAGGACTTTTTATCTCCTTCACATTTCTTCATTTAATTTTCCTCACAAAATATAATTTTGTCTAATTTTTATTTTTAAAAAATATGTTTCCGGGGGACCACGCTCTTAGGTGAATTCCAGGCCAATTGGCACAACTAGCGTTTTGCTAAGAGAGCTCTCTGCACCCCACATTTGTGAGTGGCGTCTGGGGTCTTAAAAGCTGCCAAGCTGCCATCCGAGGACACAGCAAATCGTCCCAACTCAGCAGGAGCAGATGCTCACCGAGGACCAAAATGACATGAGGTAAAGACAACCGAGAAGACAGAGAGACCCACAAGAGTGGGTGCCTACATCGACTTGGGACCAGAAGAACCGGATGGTGCCCGGCCACCACCAGTGATAGCCATGACGGAGCTCACAGAGAGGAGTCTCACTGGCAACACAAGAATAAAAAGGGATGCCTCATGAGATCTCCACTAAAAGATCTCAGTTGATGGTCCAGCGGTTTTGGGGTTCCTCTGAGAGCATGGCCCCTGGCCCTGATGCTGCCCTTTCCCATAAATTATAACAAAGGTCCACTCTTTGGACAGGAATGGATTGGACTTGGCACTGCAGAGTGACCATATATTGGAAGCACTTTATGGTTCTATACATCTATAGGATATCATCTTGCTGACCTCTGGCTGGAGGAAGGGGAGTGGATGGAGAGGAGGGGAAAGGAGGCTGTTGGGAGGATGAGACATGTATGGAGCAGAGAGGAATAGTGTGCAGTCACCGGATAGGGAGAGCAGTGGAAGCTGCATATAGGTGGGCATGTAAATTTACATGTGAATGTATATTTTCACTCAGTTATGTTAAATAAAAATAAAAAAAATATGTTTCTTCCTTGATTTACATACAGTACCAACTCCCTGCCTTGGAATGCATTTTGTAGGAAAATTCAGCTGTTGATGTTGTTCTCCTTTTTGTCCCCAAGAACAACTCCTTCAGCGGAGTAGATGTTTAAAAATTTTTATTGAGAAAATGACAAATTATTCAATGAACATCAGTCATCGTGTGATTTAATTTAGACGATAATGTCAAAGGGTCCTAAGCTTATTTCAAAGTGTAACATTCCTTAAACTTGAATGTAAATCTCGTCACCATCTGTGACATGAACTCCAGTCGTGATGTTCTCCTCACTGCTTCTGTAATGGCTTATCTATATCCATCCCTTTATTTGGCTCAAACTTGCTGTCTTGCTGTAAATCCTAACTGAATTATTTTCTTTATTTATGTGCTGAATATTTAAATATGTATTATTGTAAAAGCCTCAAAAACTGAATGGTTTCATCCAATAGTCACAATAGACACAGATACACCAACAGTCATGAAGGTGACATAGGACCAGAAAATGTTTCATTCTGTTATGCATGAAGTCATTATGAGTTGAAGTAGATTTGACACCAACTAACAGCAACAACGCATAAAGCACATGGTAAGTCCGTCTTCAGTCAAACACCCTAATCCTACAAAAATTATCAGAGGAAACCACTGTTAACAATTTGGCACTCATCTTTGAGGCTTTTTTTTTTTTTTTTTGTAAATCAAAGGCTTTCATTTCTGTTTTACATTTATGCTGAGCAGGTCTGCTTCCCAGGGAAGCATCCCAGACTGCCAGATCTCACAAGGGTATCTCCCACACTTGATTGACTACAGCACTCCTTCATGTTGTATGTTTGTCACTGAATGGAATAGAGCCTTGAAATGGAAATTAATTTTTTGCTAAAAAGGTCATCTCATCCCAGCAAGCATATGAACTCTGATAGAGGCAGGACATACCTTTATTCTACTTTGAATTTCTCACTGTCATAGGCACAGACATTTTTACGTAGAAGGTAAAAGTTGATGTCTTAGAATGCCTGTAAAACTTTTAGAGACAAACTGAAAGTATGAGACAGATTCAGAAAAGCTTCATAAAGAATATGTCCAAATAAGCTCTCACTAGTTATGAGCTTTTATTGTCAACAATTGTTTTAGATTCAGTCAGCAACTCGTACCCGACAGTCTTTTTTTAAAAAAGAAAATACATGTTTAATTTAAAACAGTCTAAAATAAAAATACATTTTTTTTAAGTTTAAGGATTTTTATAACGAGACCATTTCTGTAGTCTTTCAGACTGAAAGCAATGAACAGTTATGTCAGTACAACTTGTATTATAAGCATTGATTTTGTTAATTTCCTTTGTTAGAGGACATCTGGTTAGTTTATTGTTGTTTATTTTATTTTATTATTCTCTTATTGGCTAAATCATCCAAAAACATTTGAGAATACATACAAGAAATGAGAACTCATTCAATTCAGTCAGCATCTAAATAACCTGGAAAACTTTAGAAGGATACACATTTAAGATTCTGTTGTTAGCTGCCCCTAACTCATGATGAGCCAGTGCACAACAGAATGAAACACTGCTTAGTCCTGTACCTGCCCTCTGAGACGTTGCAGATGAAATTGCTGTGATCTATGAGGCTTTCAACCGGCTGATGGTTTGGAATGGATTGCCAGACATTTGTCCCCTGTTTGTATTAGCTTGAGATCTTTGTTGGCCTCTTCAGCATCGCAGCAACACATAAGCCTCCACTGACAGATGGATGGCACCTCTGCATTGTGTCCTTCTGAGATGTCAATTTGATAAGGCCGTGATTCCCAGTATTGTGTGGTTGTTCTCCATTTTTGATCCGATTAGCCCCGATTTTGAGATGGCTTGTAAGTCCTAGCCTCTGTGCCTGTGGTTATGGAGTGAGCCATCATTATGTTAATAAGGCAGGCTTAGATCATGTTAGTGAGGAAGAGGTTATGGTTGTTACATCACTGAGGTAGGACTAGGGTAGGATGTATCTTGAGTCATCACTTTTCACTGCTCTGCAGCAGAAAAGCAGAGAGAAGTGAGCAGACAAAGAGGGTCCACCTACCACTGAGAAAGGAGAGCAGTGAGTAGAGGATGTCTCTTGGACCTGGGGTTCTTGAACTGAGAAACTTCTAGACCCAGGAGAAGACTAACGATGTGGACTTGCCCTCAAAGCCAAGAGAGAGAGCTCTTTCCCTGGAACTGATGCCCTGAATTCAGACTTCTAGACTCCTGTATTGTGAAGCAAAATCTTTCTATTTTTTAAGGCCACCCACTTGTGGTATAACTGTTACGGCAGCACTGGATGACCAAGACAAAGTACAGTGACCTGTGATCAAACCCAGGTTTCTCACACAGAACGTGAGAATTCTACCACTGAACAACCAATACCCTTTTTAAGATTACTGTATTTTTTAACAAATAACACACACCATCTATGTTTTTTGCCAACTGCTCTCCTTCCCCTGCAGCTATTATCATATGCATGGTATACTAATTTTTGGCAAACACAGAAGGTGAGTATGATTTGCATAAAAATATGGTACAGAGAGATACAGAGACAATTGTATTTGTGAGATGTCACACTTAAAAATCATTGACTAGTGAAAAGATGAGCCCACATTAGAAGTCCTGTGGTTTTATTCCAGCGCTTACACTCACTGGTTTGGTGACTTTTGGACAGTAGTTCTCTCTAGGATTCTCATCAGTGTAAAAGGAGAGATAGAATATTCACTTGCTTACGTAGCTAACTACGCACACACAAATACACAGTATACGTGTATGTACATCTGTATGAATTATCCCTGTTCTGAAATCATTCATGAAGTACAGATTTTGGCTGAATCTACTATTGTTACCTGGCTTTGCTGCAGAATACTAGGCTTGCTACTTATTTTCATGTTATTTCCTTCTAAACCAAAAAAAGAACTTTCTTTTCCCTTAGACTCTTAGAATGACTGCTGGCGACAGCCCACTGCAGAAGTGCTTGAGTAAATAGAGAATAGGAGATTTCTTAAACAAATGAGTGATTTAAATCTGCATATGCAATGAGACCTGTTAGGCAAAACTTCTGCTCATAAGACCCCTGGGGCTCTTAGGAAGACATTTGATATGTAATTTCCTAAACTGCTTACTGTAGGTTTTGCATCTTATTGTTTATTTTGCTTGAAATTGTATTGTCAGTAGGAAGGTTCCCAGAGAAAGCTTTGATTGAAATATGGGTGGATGAGCATAAAGCTTTATTTATTTATTGTGCCAGCCAAGCCAAGTGCCATCAAGTCAGATCCGACTCATGCACGTAATAATATTAACTCTTCAAGTTATTACTAGTTGGATATTTATCAAGATTTAAATACAAAAGCTTTCTTTCTTTTTGTTTGTTTCATTCTGTTTGGTTTCTCTAAATGGTGAATATTTATCCCATAGTGAAGAAAAAAAAGATGTAAATGAAATCTACAGAATTAGTAAACAAAAGTATTGCCTAACAATGTCTCTTCCGTTTATAGAGTGTCTGTTTAGTTCTGACTCTGAACCTGCGCACAACAGAACAAAACACTGCCTGGTCTGCGTCATGTTTACAGTAGTTTTTATGCTGAAGTCCATTGTTGCGGCCGCTGTGCCATTCCATCTCTTTGACGGTCTTCCTCTTTTTCGCTGACCCTCCACTCTAACAAGCACGATGTCCTTCTCCGGGGACTGATCACTCTTGACAACATGTACAGAGTATGCAAGACACAGTCTTGCCATCTTTGCTTCCAAGCAGCACTCTGGCTGTACTTCTTCTAGAACAGATCTGTTTGTTCTTTTGGCAGTCCATGGTACATTCAACATTCTTCTCAACGCCACAATTCAAAGGCATGAATTCTTCTTTTATCTTTGTTTATTGTCCAGCTTGTCATGCGTGTGATGTGATTGAAAATACCATGATTTGCAGCAGATTTTTCCTTGTAGAGTAAAAGAACCTAAAACAGAACAGAAAAAACCAAACAAACAAAAACAGACAAATCCACTGCTATTGAGCTGATTCTGACTCATAGCAACCCTATAGTCTGAGTAGAACTGCTCCATGGAGTTTCCAAGGAGAGCCTGATGGATTTGAACTGCCACCCTTCTGGTGAGCACATAATTACTGCATCACTGGGGTTTCTGGCCTCTTGGTGAAATCATTTTAAGGAGGATCTAGGCCACAGAAGAGTTTGTACTGACTGCATATTCAACTCAATAGCTTAACAGGTGCCAAACACAGGAACTGGGTTTGTCTCTATACTGCTCCTCCTGTCAATGGTGAACAAAAAAGTTGTCCCTTAGGAGATGAGTTTTCAAATACAACTGGTCAAGGCAAAATCAAGCATAAGGTGAAAAGACATGTTAGATACATTAAAAAAAAAAAAATCCTTTTGTCGTAAAGTTGACTCCAACTCATAGTGACCCTATAGGACAGAGTACAATTTTACCATAGGGTTTCCAAGGAGTAGGTAATGGATTAAAATGGCTGATCTTTTGGTTAGCAGCAATTCTTAACCACTGTGCAACCAGTGCTTCACTAGACAAGGACACACACACACACAAACAAACATAAACACAAACACAAACACACACACACACACACACACACACACACACACACTCACACACATACGAATAAAGCTCATTCCAAATACTTGGCTTTTCTTCCTCCTCCACTTTTTGTTCGCCTTCTTTTCTTCTCTCCTTAGCTGTTCTGCTCCCTTTTTTCCTCCTTGCTCACTGCCTGCTGGCCTCTTGCTCTCCTCTGTCTCTCTGTTTCTCTGTTCTTTAATTTCCTCTGTCTCTCTTTATTTTTCTCCACTTTGGGATACTTCTAAAAACTCACAGCTTTCTTCAAGTTCCATCTTGCCTGGTGACGTTTTCTATCCAGTTTCTCAGCTGACAAGAAATGAATTTTAAAACTACGTATTTCATACCCCTCAAAGGGCCAATATAAAGAAAAATACAATCTCTGTTGAGATTATGGTACAAGTGGTGTTGAAGTGGGACTGAAGAGTTGTCTCACTGTGCAGACTTCTAGGGAAAGAACAAGGAAAAAGTTCAAAAGTCAGAACTTGGTTGTGTTGTAAAAAGTTTCACTTGAAGTCTAGCTCAAATGGGTAGTTTTTTTAGCTTCTCTGTTCTATAGTAACTTATTTCTTTATATGTTTTCTTATTATTTGGTAATCTGTGACTCATAACTAAGTGTTTTATTAGTTTCTGATTAGGCCATATGTCTTAATTTTGACCTCATGTCAACTCCAATACAATATGTATTCTTCCAGGAAAAGAAAGATACTGTGGTCTGTTTAGAGGGGACGCCTCATAATGACTAGAACACATTTAGAAGCCTCGTAAACACTTACTATTTTCTGAGTAATTAATAGGCTGATTGTTCACTAATGCTGAAGTTATAAATGACTTTATAATGTGAGGAGCATGGAAACAAATACCCTCAAAGTTACTTAGACCTGTATATAGAGTCACGAGAAGTCAAACAACTTTCAGAAGAAAAGAAAGCCCTATCTCTCCACTTTTTCATCTTTGACAATACAATAACGTCTTTGCTCTCAATAGGAATAGATAAAAATAATAACCATATTCATTTTGTGTTGGCCTCCAAGTCTCTTATACTGTATCTGAGTAGAGGTCAGTTTTCTAGATGACTTTGAGTAACAAAACATACTTAAACACAAACCTCCATTTACTCTGTAGGGACCAGAGAGTTTTAAAAATCATATGAAGGAAAGCATATATTCAATCAGCTTTTGGAATGAAAATACTAATAAACAAATGAATTGTGGCTTAATTCGAATATTGTGTTGATTAGCTTTAGGTTTGGGTAATTCTTGATAAGCCTCTTCCCCATTACCTTAGTAATTGAATGCTGGCTCCAGTAATAAAAGCAGGCCCAATTGTTCACCCAACAACAAACCGGGAGAGAATGAAATCTTGATAGTAGTGATGCATCTAGGAAAGTACAAGTCTAGCATACTTGGAGGACAGGTTTGTTTCTTGGGATTAGGAATTCATGGTGATTTCTGTTACCAAGTTTTTCTTTTGCTGTCAGTTTTCAAGCAGCTGGATTGAGCTGCTACCATATTCTCATCTCCCTAACCCTCATTACTTTGAGCCAAAGATTTATTGTTTCCTACTTTGGAGGGTGTTTCTTGTATGTAATTATGTTGGCTTAATTGTAGTTCATTCTTTCTCATATATTGTTGTGTGACCTCATGTTGACTTTACTGTGGGCTGTCACTGTCAGGTCTAATCCCTAGAAAGATGTAAGTACATTAGAATTCATTACAAAAAGAAAGAAAAACACAAGTTGGAGTGGAAAGAAGCTATCAAGCACAGAGGCAGCTTAACCTGCTGCTATTGCCTTTAGAGACAGAAAAACAAGAGACAGAAAAACAAAAGTCCAGGATAAAATGGTCCCAGATGAAGCTCTAATCCAGGCTGCAACTATGTAGTCACCAGTGTAAAGTTGTAACCGGGAAAAAAAAATAAAAACAAACTACTATTGAGCTAAGGCTAAGCATGAAAATGTTTTCCTAGAATCTGATCTGCCACTTTTCTGTTCTCCCATTCCAGGGCTTTCATTCTTAGCGTCCACACAACCCCACCCAGCTCCGGCTCATCCTGCCTCACCTTCTGTCGTTCCAAACTTCCAGCATTAAGAGCTTTTTGCTAGGCACTTCCTTCACGATATCAAACCCTGAGCTCGGGAAAGCATCAGAAATTCATCTAGGGATTACCAAAATCCATAATATAGACTGGGACCTCAGTGGAAGCAAAAAAAAAAAAAAAAAAAAAAAAGACCAAACCCACTGCTATTGACTTGATTCCAACTCACGGCAACCCTATAGGAAGAGGAGAACTTCTACATAGGGTTTTGACTGGTAGATTCAAAGTGACAACCATTAGATTAGCAGCTGAGCATGGTGGCACAGCTGGGTGTGCCCCTAGGAATTCTCTAGTTAGGTCAGTGTTTTTTTAAACTTGAACATGAATGAGAATTACATGAATTGCCTAAAATATATTTCTAGATCCCAGTCCTGGAATTCCGCATGTAGTGGTTGTGAGAGGGGACCAGAAACTTGTATTTGTTCCAAATTCTGCAGTGATGAGGATGCTGCTGGTCTGGGGATGGTCTCCGAAAACTGAGCAGCCTAGTGATCTGTCTGCCTTCTTCAAACATCATCCACAGAAGAAGCCCAGCATGAGCAAGCTGACCTCACAGCGCAACCTCACCCAGGCCTGTCTGCTACCTCCCCTGGCCCCTACTCTAAGTGTCTGAGTTTCCTGTAGGGGAAGATAGCTGTCGGCCTAACTCACAACCTTAAAGTGTCTTCCAGCATTTTGTTGCACTGCCTAAAATATCTGTTTTTAAGGGGAAGTAACAGTCACAGACTCTATTACAGAAAGATGATGGGTTACTGTTCAGTGACAAAAGGGGATAGGAGGTATTTCCACATGAAGGAGACCTGCTGGTGACCTTTCAACACCAAGCTTGACCAAGCTGGATTCCGACATGTAGCAATTCCCAGGCTTCTGAGGCTCAGTCTCCACTGCAGAGAATAGAAAAAGGTGTCTAGGTTTCAGAGCTGGGTGCCTTGTGGTATCACCTCATCCAAAATTTCATGTAACTGTCACTCAATGATATTTATATGATTTAGTTTTAAATATAAAATCATGTTTGTATTTCTCACAATTTGGAAAAAAAAATACCTATTTTATGTATCTGTCTAACCCTGTTGACATTCTCTAGGAAGAAGGTCTATTTCTTTGGATATATATGGACATATTCTTTCTGAATTGACACAAGTTATCTCTTGCACCTTCCCAGAGTTTTTGCTGGTGTTAAGTGTCTCATAAGTTCAGGTATGAAAAGCCTGTTACCACTGAGTCAATTCCAACTCCTATGGACCCTATAGGACATGGTAGAACAGGCCCACATGATTTCTGAGGCTGTAATCTTTACAGAATCAGGCTGCCAAATCTTTCCCCCATAGAGTGCCTGGAGAGTTCTGACTTTTCAGTTAGCAGCCAAGGACTCAACCACTGTACTGCCAGGGCTCTTTGGTTCATGTACAGTCAATTTATATTGGCAATTAGACTCATTACTGCTGTTAAACTGTTGGTATTCTTGGCCAAGATGGTGTTCAAGTCCAGATGGGAGAAATTGCAGAAATAAGGTATTGTAGGCTGGTTTCAGAAGAAACTGGAGGTCTTTAGATCTCTATTCTCCATTCTTGTGTCCAGTGAGCAGCATATAGAACTCAGTGGTTTATGTCAGTAAGAACTAGCCTAATGCTTGACATATATTAAGGTCTTTAATCCATAACTAAAAAGTATATGTTCTCTCATCCATAATGGTAGGTAAAAATGAGGGGAACGCTATGAGACAGCCACAATAGCCACAAATATGAACTCAAATGTAAAATAATCATATAGACAGCGCAGGATTGGACAATGTTTCACTCTGTTATCCATAAGGTCACCATGAATCTACAGTAACTCAAGGGCACCTAACAACAAAAAATAGTATATACAAGAATGGATTCATTTATCTCAAGATATCAGTGGAAAATAAGTTGCTGAATCTTAGAATGCTGGCACCTAAAGCTGGTTTCATCTGCAAGTCAATGTGATGAAGGCTCAAAGAGCTGACATTGATATGTACTAGTTTCTTCAGGGGTAGTCAATGGGGCCAGAGTTTGCCCTCAGGCTTACTACCCTCAGGATTCTTCTCTGGTTCCTGCCTTCTCTTGCTTGAACCTGATACTTTGTTTGTTAGCTCTCCTTTTGCAACAGCAGTTCAAATCCACAAGGCGCTCCTTGAATACTCTAGAGGGCAGTTCTACTCTGGCCCGTAGGGTCGCCATGAGTCAGATCCGACTCAACGGCACTTGGCTGGCTTTACTATCTATGATTACTGAAAATATGGTCATTGAAAGGTGCTTAAAAGATAAACAGAAGTTATATGTATTACATTTCATGGCACAATGCCTGATTCGTAAGTAGGTACTCAGTACAGGTATGACTCATTTGAACCCAGTTGCTGAGCTGGCTGCCAAACAGTCTTTCCCTGGCTCTACTTTTGGTAATAATTTGAGTAGAATTGACTTTGTGGCACACAACAGCACTTTGTTAGTAGTTTCAGTTCTGACTGACTCCGTGATCTACTCTAAGAAAGTTCTGCCTCAGGAGGGATTGCAATAAGACAGGAGGGAAAGAGGCTGAAGCACAGCGCAATAAAACCTAGCAAACTAAAATTATGTGGAAAATGGTAAAACATCATTGATCCACAGATGAAAAACAGATACAGGTTTTGAGTTAAGTCTGGGTAATACATGTGGGCCTGTGTGGAGTCCTGCTCCATTCTCAGAAACCCTATGCAAGGAGATGTCATTCATACTTGTGTCCTCTTTAAACATTAATGAAAACATCTTTGTATACAACTTCTCAACCATGTCCCCATCCGTCTCCTCTGTCTTCCCACCACCAACTCTACTCATCTCAGGAACTCACTTAACACCTTACAGCTAAAATTCAAATGGTTGATTATCTTATTACGTGTTTTTCTCTTGCCCTTGAAATGTTGGTGGTTTGAACCTACTCAGTAGCTAAGTAGGAGAAAGACCTGGTGATCTGCTCTCTAAAGATTACAGTGTGGAAAACTACTGTCACCTGGGGTCACTATGAGCGGAATTGACTTGATGGCATCTAACAATGACAACAAGACTATACAACTTGAGTGGCTCACGTGTTTCTACACCACAAACAACTTCATTTTTCCCTCAAACGGACCACACACAGATCCTTTCTCTTCTATTATTTAGCACTAGTAGATCAGGTATTCTCCATCAGCCAACTTTTCATAATGTAAACATATCTACTTCAAATGCACGGGTTCTGTCTCTGTGTTTTAAAACTCTCTCCCCATTACAACAGTATTTTTTTTCTGTTCCCCTTCTCGTAGTCATTAATTTCTTTATTCTACATTTATTATTGCAATCGTGATTCCAACAATAGACTAATCATAGCTTGGAATTTTAAAATAGTGTTAGTGGTCTACCTGCATTAAGGCAAAGATGCCATAGAATCTGAAGTAGTAATTAGGAATAATTAAGATCCACTGCCAATAAAATATAAACCCTTGAAAATACTCATAAGTCTCCTTCAAAATATCTGCAAAATCTCTATCAACCTCTTTATCCTTCTCTAATTAAAAAGGCTTGTCTCTGTGCTATCATAAAACATATATAATAAACATATACTACTTGAATTTTAACACTTCTTCGTTCTGTTGAATTACTAGCATGATAATGGTGTTATATTTTGTACTTTTTAAAACATTATTTCATTGTAAACATGCAGCTTAAGGAATTAATTAGGCATTGGAATACTCTCTCTGAAATACCAGTTACTGTAGTTAATATTGTCCCAATGGAAAACTATGAGAGAGTTTCAAACAACTTACTTATTGACAAATTTTCAGAAGACAAATCTATTTGTAGTTGTCTTCTGCTGAGTGGATAAATTAACCTGATATTCCTTTACCCTGAGTTGGTTGCTGAAAGATTTTTTTTCTCCCCTTAAATACCAGGGTATACATATCTTCCAGTTATATTAAATAATTAGGGAATGAGCTGAGTGCTAAAAAATATAATAAAAACAGGAAAATTACCATGCAGGAAATGCTTTTGGAATTCTTAATTATAGAAGATAACATACAGTTGGAATTTCTGATGTAACAAGAAATGAGAAAAAAATCCAGCATCAGTAATATCCAAATGTGTAGAAAAAAAAGGAAAGCCAGCTTTGAAAACTTTAATTAACAAGCTAGATAATAATCAAAGATACAGTATCACATTTCTCAAGGTGAGATTCTTAGACTACCTGCATGCACAGTGTCCACCAAATAGCCCCCTATCATCCTGAGTTTATATTTGGTCTCACAACTTATTTAGTACAAAAAATGTAAGAAGAAGAGATATGCATCACTATTTTACAGAAATTTTAATAGCTAGAGAGGTTCACTGTCTTTTTCTTTCTTTTTCACTTATAGTAGATGGTAGCATTTCTGCCTTGATTTCAGAACAGACACTTCAGTGACCCATGCTAGCTGTTTGGCAGAAAAATTAATTAGCTGTGATTATTCCAAGCCCCTAAGACATGGGGGTTGTTTGTCACTGCAGCAGAACTTAACCCATCCCGACTAATACATATGTGAAATAAAAATTTAGATTTCTGGATCCTATAGCAAATCTCTTGAATCAAAATCTACAGCTAGTGATGCTTAGGATTCTCATTTTTTTATCAAGATCTTCAAATGCTAGGCTTACTAGATTTTCAGAACTTATGTTGAATCCCCATACTGGTGACACAGTAATTAAGGGGCCAAACAAAAGATCAGCACTTTTACTCAACCAGATGCTCCTTGGAAACACTGTAGGGAAATTTTACTCTTCCTGGAGGGTTGCTATGAGTCAGAATCTACTTGATGGCAGCAGGGTTTATGTTGTTTGGTGATGTTGGTAATATATGGTCCAAATTACACAAGACCTGACATGATAGACTGAGTAAGACTCAGGACACAAGTTCTGTCCTAAATAAAGACAGGGGAAAGATTGCTTATTATTGAGCAGAAGATATTTATGTGGAAAATGTACTATGAAAGGGAGACGTTAGGTGCCAAAAATCAAAAGGAAACTATTGCCACATTCTGGATGGAAACACACTAAGGTAGCAAGTTTCACTGGATCCTTCATTATGAATCTTTAAATATAGCATAGTATCCTCTGGATGCATACCAGTGATGGAGAACTGTAAGACAGGATAATTTGCTTGAGATTTATGATGAAAAATTAAAAATTTGAAAAATCTCTATAGAATCAAATCTAGAAAATTACTTAAATAATCAGTCACTAGAATCTAAGTCCTTAGATATTTAGAAGCAAAATTTGTATTAACTTTCATTTTTGAACTTCGTTTTCAGCCTGATAACCGCATCTCCTAAGGGTATCAGAGTACAAAGCACTAGGAATAGAGAGAGAAAGACAGAGAGAGAGCACTAAAACAACAAACAAACAAACAAAGAACACTTTCTATTGAGTTGCATCTGACTCATAGCAACCCTATGGACAGACTAGAACCGACCCATAGAGTTTCCAAGGAGCATCTGGTAGATTCAAACTGCTGATCTTCTGTTAGCAGCCATAGCAGTTAACCACTATATAGAGTTAAATTAATGTAAGTTGATTTTAAAATAAGCCATTGCATTTTCCTCTCAGTACAGACTATGCACAATTGTATGTAGCCTGTAATAAATCCCTTTCTGAGTTCACCTCCCTGAAACTCTATTCATAGGACTTAGATGAAGCTAACTCTGTCTCAGTCATATCCCTGTGATCTGATACCATGGTAGCACTTGACTTAGGGGTGGACAACAAGAATGTTTTGCTCTCTCCTTAGAGTGATGGGTTCAAGAGTAGGCTGAAAACTCACCTGAGACTGTTGTAAGACTTGGTGATGATTTTACTGAGCCAAGCCAGCCAAGTGCCGTTGAGTCGGATCCGACTCATGGTCATCAAAAAAGAAGAGCTCTCTTCATAAGAGTTGAAAATTTGTTTTCCTTTCTTCCTAATATTGTTTCTTTCTGTGCAGCATTTATACTTTTCTGTTCCCCATGAATGGAGAGTACACGACATTGACAAAATTTATCTCAAAAAATAAAGTCCTTAGAGTTCCATGAGGAGAACGTATACAAAAGGCACACTGCAATTGCTTCCCACCTCTCTAATGGGACTTGAAGCAAGAGAGGAATGCTTTTAAAAAACACAACGTAAGTGGAGGGGAACATCTATAGCAGAGAAGTTTGAGTTCTGCTTTCTAATGGGAATTAAAAAAGAGATTGACTCAAAAATACCTGGCAACAGCACTAGCAGTGCCACAATGGAAGAATGGCATGTCCCGTGAAAGACAGCTAGCCCAGGTCCTCACATGTCCATTGCCCCATTTTTTGCAGAATGTGGGAGGAAGCTATCGAGAGGGAGGCAGGAGGGAGCTAAGAGGCAATAGCCAACGGCTTTGGTCAAGCAGGCAAAAAACAATTCTGAAATGCTCACTGAAGATAGCATGCAAACCAGCCACTTCTTTTCATCTCCCAAGGATACATAAGCTTTCCCTACACTCAGTTACTATCTGGAGTAGGAGGAATTAGCTGAGTCAGTCCATAAGCTGAGAGAGATGTTTGAATTTCGGATTTGATTAAGTATCTGAAATCTCTTGAAATAACCTTAAGAATCAGGATAGACTGGGATGTCTTCAACTGGTGTATGTGTTTACAGTGGGAGAGGATTTTGCCACTCTGAGTATGAATAGAGGCTTCAAAGCAAGACTAACCAAACAAACCAAATCCAGTATGGTTGAGTCGATTCTGACTCATAGTTACCCTATAGGACAGAGTAGTACTGCTCCAAAGAGTTTCCAAGGAGTGCCTGGTGGATTAAAACTGCTAACCTTAGGGTTAGCAGATGTAGCACTTAACTGCTATGGCACCAGGGTTTACAAAGCAAGATTAGAATAGCTAAATGCAATCTATTTCTCTTTTATTAGTAGTGCTTGGAGGGAATAAAACATTAAGAATTTGACTAGTAACTGAAGGTTAGTGGTGAACATTATCTGTAGTTTCCTTAGAGGGCTGGTGGCACAGTGACCGAGAGCTCAGCTACTAACCAAAAGGTTGGCAGTTTGAATCCACCAGCTGCTCCTTGGAAACCCTATGGGGTACTTCCACTCTATTCTCTAGGGTTGCTAACAGCTGAAACCAACTTGACAGCCATGGGCTTTTTTTAGTTTGTTTTGGTTTTGGATTGTTGCTTTGGAGGAAAAACTTGGTGAGCTGCTTCATATGTTAAGTTTATGGTCTTGAAAACCCTATGGAGCACAGTTCTGCTCTGCAACACACTACACCACCATAAGTCAGGATCAAATGGACAGTAACTGGTATATAAGGTTTCACAATTAAGTCTGTGAACTTAATTGTTCTGAGTGCTCCATGTCTCATTACTGAATATCAATACGGTCACCTTCAAACTACTCCCCTCGGTAAGCTATGCATCGAGGTCAGCACCAAGCCCATCCTTCAAAGCAATTTTGGAACTCTTCCTGAAATGGGCTTTGTGCATCGTGACAAGGTGGTCAGTCTGCTAATTTAACTGTACATTTTTCCATAAGCGAGATTTTAGCCAGTAAACAAACAACTTTAGTGGAGCGCTGTGGCTACTTACCTGATCTGTCCACCAATGACTTTTTTCTTTAACTGAAGATAAAGGAAATATTTGAAATGAAGACATTTTCACGTCATTCAGACATCAAGGGTAATACAATGATGGCTCTGATGGCCATTCCAGAAAAAAGAGTTCCAAAATTGCTTTGAAGCTTGGACTAGGCACTGGCATTTGTGCATAGCTCCCCAAGGGGAGTACTTGGAAGGTGACCATAGTGGTATTTAGCAAGGAGGTATGTATCACTTTTTCTAAGATTAGTTTGCAAAATTAATTGTCAGACCTCATATGTATGTATGGTATATTTCTTTCTTTATGTCTTAGAGAGTGTGTAGTATCTACCAAACACAGAAAGAAACCTAGTATGCTAGAATCCTTCTTTATCATGTGGTGGATGACCACAGACAAGAAAACAGATCAAGGCATGGAACAAAGGACTGAATTCTTACAGGATCTTTACCATACTGGGAGTGCATTTACCATTGGACCATCTATGTTCATGGAATAATACATTCCTACCTTATTCTTTTCAAGCCGATTTGAACTGTGTTCCAGTCACCTGCAATTTCCTAAAGCAGGAATGTCACTCTATTTACTAACTGGTAGCTTTGAGCAAATTATGTAACTTTTCGAGTCTCAGTTTTCTCATCAGTAGAAGTGTTTCCCAGTGTTATTATGAAGCCCAATGTTCTCTAACCTTGCAGGTAATTTCAATTTACAATAGTTTCATTATCATTAATTACAAAGCTCCAACACTTAGCAAGGGAAGTCTTCTGAAAAGATACAGTATTTCTTGCACTTTTCTGCCTAGTACACGTTGTTATTATTCTCATGTGTCATCAAGCTGGTTCAAACTCACAGCCGCACTATGTACAACAGAATAAAAAATGCCCAGTCATGCTTTGTTCTCAAATTCTTTCCTTTGTCTTAGCTCATTGTTGTAGCCACTGCATCAGTCCATTTCATTAAGAGCCTTTCTCTCTTAACATTGTCAAGGATTTCATTTTAGTTAAATCCACAATCAATGCCCATGAAGCGACAGTCAAGAAATCAAAAGATGCATTGCATTGGGAAGATCTACTGCAAAGGATTTCTTTAAAGTATTGAAAAGCAAAGATGTTGCTTTGAAGACTTAGGTGCACCTGACTCAAGCCATGGTATTTTCAATTGCATTATATGCGTGCAAAAACAGGACAATGAACAAAGAAGACAGAAGAAGACTTGATGCCTTTGAATTGTGGTGTTGGAGAAGAATGATGAAGGTACCACGGACCACCAAAAGAACAACCAGATCTCTTCTGGAAGAAGTACAACGAGAGTGCTCCCTGGAAGCAATGATGGCAAGACTCCATCTTCCATACTTTGGGCATATTGTCAGGAAGGATCAGTCCCTGGAGAAGGACATCATGTTTGGTAGAGCAGCGACTCAGTGAAAAAGAGGAAGACCCTCAACCAGATGGATTGACACAGTGGCCATGACAATGGCCTTAGGCATAAAAATGATTATTCACATGGCATAAGACCTGTCAGTGTTTTGTTCTGTTGTTCATAGGGTCACTGTGAGTCAGAGCCAACTTGATGGCATGTAACAACAACAACTCTTCTTTACCAAGCATGATGTCCTTCTTCAGGGACTGGTTCTTTCTGATAACATGTCCAAAATGCATGAGATGAAAGTCTGTGATGATGAAGTCTCACTATCATCACTTCTAAGGAACATTCTGACACTGCTTCTTCTGAGACAAATTTGTTCCTTCTTCTGGCAGTCTGTGGCATTTTTAGTATTATTTGTCAACATCATAGTTTGAAGACATCGATTCTTCTTTGATCTTTTCTATGCATAGGACAGCTTTTGCATACCTACAAAATGATTGAAAATACAGTGCATTGTGTCAAGAGCACTGTACTCCTTAAAGTGGTATCTTTGCTGTTTAACACTTTGAAGACTTCTTTTGCAGCAGTTTTTTTCCAATATGATAGGTTATTTGATTTCTTACTGTTTCTATGGCACTGATAGTGCATCCAAGTAAAATGAAATCCTTGACAGGTTAACATTTTCTCCATTTATCATGGCGCTGCTTATTGGTCCAGTTTCTTTAAGCTCGCAGTCTTTGATTTTCATTAGTAAAAGCTTCAAATCCTCGTTGTTTTCAGTAAGCAAGGTAATGTCTGCATATCTCAGGTTGCTGATAAATCTTCCCCAAATCTTGAAGGCATATTCTTCTTCATATAGTCCAGCTTCTCAGATTATTTTCTTAGCATAGAGATTGGATAAATATGGCAAATAAAAAATAAAAAGTATGACTCTGAAGCACATCTTTTCTGATTTTAAACCACACAGTCTATCTCCTTGTTCTGTTGAAACACTTATCTCTTGATCTATGTACAGGTTCAGTATGAGCACATTTAACTATCTTAGAATTCCTATTCCTTGCAATATTATCTGTAATTTGTTATCATCTATGTGGTCAAATACTTTTTCACATCTTCTACAAACAACCCCCTGCAGTAGGTTCCAATTCATAGTGACCATATATGAGAGTAGAACTGCCCCATAGAGTGTCCTGGGGCACCTGGTGGATTTGATCTGTCAACCTTTGAGTTAGCAGCCAACAGCACTTAACCACTATGGCACCAGGTTATCACCTAAGTCTTGGAAATATCCACGAATTTATTGTTCTTCCTGATGCCAGTGCCTCTTCAAGGAACAACATAGACGATAACTCAGCTAAAATGTTTCTCTCGTTCTCTCTTTTAGGCCAAGAAAATTTTTCTGGTTATCAGTTCTGGGACATTCTACTTGTTTAAAAACAGCTGTGTGTTCTTGAGAGCTCAGTGTTTTTCTGTAACACTGAAATCTGAAGTACAGAAGAAAAAAGCAGCTGAAATTATTTTTTTTTTGGCTTCTGACTGCTGTAAAACATAATTTGGCTGAAATAATGAGATTCAATTGCTCATAAGTAAACTGTAGCTTAAACAATGACAGTTGGGCAGTATTTGTTGTTGAGTTTCCAGTCTCAGTGGCATACTTTGTTATTGACTCAATTTTGACACATTTTTCTACAGATTAAGATTTTGATGAAAGGGGTGAAGAAAAAAGTGTCAGAGTACTAAAACTGAGTCTGTAAGAAGTACAAACTACAATACATTTTTATTTATGTCTAAGTACTCCAGTCCTAATTTACTGGACAGAGATTCTGAAAAGCAACAACAATCGCCAGTTGTTTACTGTATGACTTCTTTCATTTTCCAGTTTTCTAGATTCTGGACTCATGTATTTTGATCTTCCTAAATTTCAGTTAAGTATGATTATATTTCTGTCTTTCAGAGTCAATTAAAACACTTCTCTTAGTGTTCTGGAAGGGGAAATAACCTTTAGAATACTTAGCACTTGGAGATTGCATCCATGTGCCATGCCTGTTTACTGATGTTCCACCTCTTGGTGAGACGTAGACAGATAAATTTCACTTCAGTGACACTTCTAAGGAAGGTAAAGCCATTACAAGGAAGGTGTAGTGGTGGCATCTGATCTCCCTGTCATTTTCAGCATGCCTAGTCTTTTTCTTACAGTTTTACCCCCCAATTTTTAAATGTTTTTTTTAATCTTGTCGTTGGATAGGTTTAATCTGACAAGTCGTTGTAAAAGTCAGAAATAGGAGTCCTGTTCAGTAGCATTATTTTTAGAAATACACTCTAAGTTTGAGCAAGCAAGTAGGAGCTAATAATTAAATAGCTATTTAAGGGGATCAAACATGATCCTAAATCTGGGACCCTGTAGTCCTCTCTTGCCTCCCTGACAAGAAGAGTAGATGTTATGTCAGTTTATGCTGAAGCTGCTGATGGGCAGCCTTGGTGATGGTGACTGATGGTGGTAGGGGTTGTACCTCTTTAAGAAAACGCTGGGCCTGACGGATTGAGGAACCAGCTATGTGGCTGAGGGAATGAAGAGACTGTTGTCCCTCTAGTATGCTACCCACTTCAGCCTCCTCTGAACTATGGCACACAATACGTGAAAAACAGGAAGACTCTCAACGAGATGGACTAACACAGTGGCTACCACAACAGACTCGAACATAGCAACAGCCGGTGAGGAAGACGCAGGATCAGCAGTATTTCTTTCTGCCGTACACAGGGCCACCATGAGTCAGAACTGACTTAACGGTGCTTTGCAACAGGCAAAGCTTAACTGGATTCTGCTGCATTCTCACAGAATGCAACTATTTCTTGAATGAGAGATATATATACTTTCTAACTGATATCTCTTGATGAAATCCCTGGAGAAAAACACACCATGCTTGTAAAGCACAGGGTCAATGCAAAAGAGGAAGACCCTCAAAGAGGTCAGCTTTGACAGGGGCTGCAGGACTCGGTGGTACCTGGCAACAGCACATGGTTGTTGGGTTCTGAACTGCAGGTGGCACAGCTAGCATCATAACAACACACAAGCCACTACAGTAGGGCAAACAAACAGGTGAGCGGTCTATCCATCCGCCTATCTCTTTATCTAATCGATATACTCCAGCTGCCTGCTATCAAGTCAGTTCCAACTCTTAATGACCCTATTGTATAGAGTAAAACTGTCCCATATAGTTTCCTAGGAGCAAATCAGTGGATTCAAAATGCTGACCTTTTTGTTAGCAGTCAAATGCCTAATCATTGTGCCAGCAGTGATATATAGTCTAGATTTTGAAGGGTAGTTTATCATCTTCCATTATACTACGAACTATGTGTATGGTTATATTCATTATATTATGAACTATTTGTACATACAAATTGTACATACAAACTATTTGTACATACAAATAGTTCATAATATAATGAATATGACAGTATTACTATAGAAAATCAAACCAAATCCACTTCTGTAGAGTAGATTCTCACTAATAGTGACCCTATAGGACAGAGTAGAACTGCTCCATAGAGTGCAAGAAATGCCTGGTAGGTTTGAACAGCCAACCTTTTGGTTAGCAGGTGTAGCACTTAACCACTACATCACTAGATTCTGAAAATTATGTTCGTGAATTCATCCTAAAAAGAATGCTACATACCTCATTGCTGAGTATCACTACGATCACCTTCAAAGTATTCCCCTTGGGAAGCTATGCACCAATGCCAGTGCCTAGTTCACCCTTCAAAGCAGTTTTTGAGTTCCCTTTCTAGAATAGCCATCAGAGCTGTCATCATATTACCCTTGATGTCCTGAATGTCACCCAGATGTCTTCTTTTCAATATTTACTTTATCTTTGAGTAAAGAAAAAAGTCACTTGGGGGAAAAATCATGTAAGTAGGGAGTATTCCAACACAGTGATTTCTTTAATGTCTAAAAACTCCCTCACAGACTGTGCTGTGTGAGCTGGTGTATTGTTGTGATGCAAGAGCCATAAGTTGATAAAAAGTTCAGATTGTTTTTGACTTTTTCATGCGGGCTTTTCAGCGCTTCCAAATAGTAAACTTGGTTAACCGTTTGTGCAGTTGGTACAAATTCATAACAAACAATCCTTCTAACATCAAAAAAGTTTAGCAACATCATTTGACTCTTGATTTGGACTGATGGAACTTTTTTGGTTATGGAGAACTGGCTGACTACCACTGCACATTTTGACACTTTGTTTCAGGATCATATCGGTACAGTTCATATTTCATCACCACTGATTAACGTAGCTCAAAACATTGTCTTGCATCTCCAAAAGGTCTTGGCAAACTTCAACTCTTCTATGGTTTTGTTCATGAGTGGGATCCTTCAGGACCATTTTTTGTGCACACCATTCTCATGCCAAGATTTGTGGTTAAGATTTTCGTACTGTTTCTCTATCAGTGTTTGCTTGGTCTGCTATGCTTCTCACAGTCAGCCAATGATTTTGATGCACAATTGAATGAATTTTTTGCAATGTTTCAGTCAATTCTTCTTGCTCCTGCACTGTCCTTACCTCTCTTCATCAGTGATGTTTTCTCTCCCCTCAGAAAAAGCTTAATCTATTTACACACTGTTACTTTCTTGATGGCATTAGCCCCATGAACTTGGAATAACAAGTCTCTGATTTCACTTCCACTCTTGCCAAGTTTAACAATAAATTTAATGTTTGTTCATTGCTCTAATTCAAGTTCTGATGTTCTTGCAACAGCACACAAAAACAGGCAACAACAATAATAAACACTACTCATCAAGATGCTGCCACACATCAAAACGAACACAACTATAAGACACTGATATGCCAAAGTTATGAAATCTTACCAGGTTGTTTGTACAGTGTTGCCAACATAAGCACATGGTGGCAAGATCACAAACTTAATTGTCAGGCCTTTAGATATAAACCAAATCCAAGCCTGCTGCCATCAAGTGGATTCTGACTCATAGAGACACTATAGGACAGAGTAGAACTGCCACATAGAGTTTCCAAGGAGCACCTGGTGGATTTGAACTGCTGACATTTTTGATTATCAGTTGTAGCACTTAACCACCACACCACTGGTGTTTATATATATATGTGTATACAATTCTTAATGTAAATGGTTAATAACAAACCACCCTTTAGAATCTAGAAGACATTTTTATCTTTCTTTTTAACTTATCTTATTATCTCAGTATAGGTATGGCAGACTACCTTATTTGCTTCCTCTGGATATTTGCAAGTCTTATATCTCTCCCCCACACTG
Source organism: Heterohyrax brucei (assembly GCA_028571685.1). NCBI lineage: Eukaryota > Metazoa > Chordata > Mammalia > Hyracoidea > Procaviidae > Heterohyrax > Heterohyrax brucei. Next base: position 50,043,196 of record CM053152.1, read on the forward strand.
CCTGATATTGTTACTTAATACTTTATGTGAATGTAACATGACTCTCATGCAATGTCAGTATTTTTTGTCATATCTGAACTTATACCTTCAAATGATTATTTTCCCTTGGGCAATTATACAATTATTTTAATGATGCTGCTATAGCTCAGAACACTGTTTGAACTCCTCTTTTGGAATTTCTTCAAAGCCCGTAAAACATTTTTTTGAAAGTCTCAAAAGCTGTATCTTCATGTCTTGAAGATAGATTCAATTTTTAGAAATAGCCAGAAGTTATTCAGAGCTATGTCTAGTGAATAAAATGGTTTATCAAGCTGGATAATACAGATTTGGTTAAAAAAACAAGATTTGTTTATAACCTAATGATGCATATTCTTGAGTAGCTCACAAATTTACAGTGAGAAGAATTCTGATTGAGTTCTAAAACCAAACCGTGACACAATAAAATACAAACAAACAACAACAACAACAACAAAAAGTGCCATTGATTCAATTCCAACTGGTAGCCACCCGTCCCATGAGTTTCCAAGGAGCACCTGGTGGATTTGAGCTGACAGCCTTTTGGTTAACAGACGTAGCACTTAACCACTATATCGCCAGGGATTCTGGTTCGTACTGAGAAGACTTGGAAGTGAATCGGTTAACCGTTTGGCTGCTAGTTGAAAAATCGGAGGTTTATACACACCCTGTGGCTCTGTAGGAAAACGACCTGGTAATCTGTTTCCATAAAGATTACAAGCTAGAAAACCTAATGGAACAGTTCTGCTTTGTCACATGAGGTTGCTATGGGTCAAAATGGATTTGATGGCACACAACAAAAACAACAACAGGTTCATAGTGGGCACATGTAAATTGGAAATTGAATTTCTCACTCATTTTAAGCTCAGGAAAGGTGAATTCACTTGTCCAAGGTCGTGAAACTAAGGAAACAGTTTCTAGCTAGTGCACATGATCCAATAATAGTATAAAGATTCTTGCAAGGTAGTGAATAATTACTATGAAAGTTGTTGATTAAATCAGAAAAAGAAATTACGTGCTTTGCAATAAAACAGATAAGTTGGGGAGTGTGTGTGTGTGTATGTGTGTTAATTGTAAACTAAGAGAAATTGTGAAAAAGATTTGGCATGGCTGTAATTTCAAGACTCCCAATGCCATTCGATCCTTACAAAACATGAAATTGTCTTTCAACTCCAAGAATTATCTTGGGTACAGAAATGTCATCAGAACTCATCAAACTTCACTCATTTTAGAAACAGCAATAGAGTTAATTTGGTTCAGCTACTTGCCTAAGGCTTGATTTGCTACAATATTAAGAATCACGCTAATATTTTGTATGTTTTTAATTTTCTGGGGAAAAACAACTCAATATATAGAGACATTTAATAACAGGTGTGTTTGTTAATTCTTTTCCTCATATTAAGCTGAAATCACTGTATTTTCTATGTCTTATCCCTACCTATGATCACTCTCTGACCATTAGACACATCCAGGATAAATCCAGTCACCAGTCTATATATTTGAGAATATATATATATATATATATATGTATGTATTTTGAAAAGATCTTAAGTATTCTCTTCTAAAAGCTGAAGACCCCATTACTCTTAAACATCTCACATATCCAAGTGATTTTAAACTCCGCTTCCTGAATGGGTAATTTTTATAACTTAAAATTCTGTTTGGAGAGGATACAGTAAAATCAATATGGCTCTCTTCAGGGAAAATTCTAGTTTCTCCATTTGTCTGTTATAACATGGGAGTCTAAAACATGTGCTCTAGGATCTTGGCTAGCCACAGTGGAACTGTACTGGACCTCCCTTAAATAGAGAAAGCCGCCACTACCAATGGAGAACATTCCAAAACAACCTAAGTGTTGTTACAGATTATTTAGTTCCTAGTCTGCAACTTTTAGTCCAGTCAAGTGAAACTCTACCTGATGCTACACTGTCCTCACCATCATTGCTATGTTTGAGCTCAATAGTGCAGTCATTATGTCATTTCATCTTGTTGCAGGTCTTCCCTTTTTTCTTTGACCCTGCACTTGACCAGGCATGATGCCATCTCCGGGGACTAACCCCTTCTAATAACATGTCCAAAGTACTTGAGACACAGTCTTGCCATCCTTGCTTACAAGGAGAACTCTGGCTGTACTGCTTCCAGCACAGAATTGCTCATTCTTCTGGCAATCTGTGGTCTAGCCAACATTCTTTGCCTTAGCCATAATTCAAAGGTATCTGTTCTCCACTGATCTTTCTTATTCATCGTACAGTGTCAACGTACATACAAGATGGTTGGAAATATCATGGTTTGGATCAGGTGCACTTGAGTCTTCAAACTGACCTTTTTGCTTTTCAATACTTTTTTTTTTAATTATGACTAAGTGAAAGCGTATGATACAAACCAACTATGCGTGACTGCCTATCTGCAGCTCCTTCTGCTCTCTTTGTTCCATGACAGCATACTTCTCCTTTTCATTCTATAAATCTAGTTTCCTCTTAGCAAGGTTCTGTCCCCTGTTTACTTCTACACTGCTGTTTCCATGGACATTGGCTGCGGATCCAAGTAAAAGGGTTCCTTGGCAGGACCAATGTTTTCTCCCTTTATTGTGATGTTGCTTATTGGTCCACTTGTGAGGATTTTTGTTTTCCTTACATTGAGATACAATCCATACTGAAGGCTGTGGTCTTTGATCTTTGTTAGTAGGTTCCTCAAGTCCTCTTGGCTTTTGGTAAGCAAGGCTGTCATCTTCATATCACAGATTGTTGATGAGTCTCCAATCCTGATGCTCTATTCTTCTTCATGTAGGCCACCTTCTTGTATTTGCTTCCACACAGGTTGAATAAGTATGGAGAAAGGAGACAACCCTAATGCATGCCTTTAGAGATTTTAAACCACACAGTATCCCCTTTTTCTGTCTGAACTATTGTCTCTTGGTCTATGTGTCCTCATTAAATGTTCTGAAATTCCCATTACTTGAAATGTTATCCATAATAAGTTTATGATCGACACAGTCAGATATCTTTGCACAGGTAATGAACCCAGCTAAACATCCTTCTGTTGTACTTCATTTTCAGTCAAGATCCATTTGAGATCATCAGTTATATTTCTCACTCAATGTCTTCTTCTGACTCCACTTTGCATTTCTGGCAATTCTCTCTCAATTTACTGCTGCAACCATTTTTGAAATACCTCCAGCAAAATTTTACTTGAACATTATATTAATAATATTGGTCAATAAGTTCAGGATTCCACTGGATGACTTTCTTTGGAATGGACTTTCATGTGAATCTCTTCCATGCTGTTGGCCATGTGAGCTGCCTTCCAAGTTTCATGGCCTAGACCATGATGTATGTGCTGAGCCAACACCTCCAGTGCTGCATCTGTTTGTTGAAACATAGCAATTGGTATTCCATTAATTCACAAAGCTATTCTTTCTTTCTCTTTTCTTTGTTTCTTTCTTTCTCTCTATTTCTTTTTTCTTACTTTCTTTTTCTTTCTCTCCCTCTCTCTTTCTTTCTTCTTTTTTTTTTTTTGCCAGTGTCTTCAATGCAGCTCTTGAACTTCTTTCTTCAATACCATTGCTTCTTGATCATACAAGGACTCTTGAAATGGTGGAACATTGATAAATTCTTTTTGATATCATGCTCCATATTCCTTCCATCTAGGAAGAACGTAGAACCTAAATTATCAGAATCTTTCTGAGTGTTTTACCCTAAGTGCAGAGCTTTATGTTTGGTAATATTAGAAGTCGACAAAATCCTTTCTATAACCCTTATTTCATAACATTTTTTTCTAGCTTAGTGTTCTCTTCTTCCCCAAATGCTCTATATTTCTTCCAAAACACCTCATACTTTTTAAAAAAAAAAAAAAAAGATGAATTTTATTTACAATTTAATTTAGTTCTTTTAGTTGTACAGGAAAGTGAAGCATTATTATCTTTACTTTCATGGGTGAGCTATCAGAGAGCTGTGAAAGTGAAGTCTAGGTACAAGCCTTCCATAATAAGTAGTTTATTATATAATTGCTTGGTAAACATTCCTTGAGGAAAATCATTACTTTAAAAATAATAAACAGAAGAAAGAAGAAAGGTGACCTTTCTAAGAACATTGTTCTAGTAACTTCATCTTCCCACAGGTTTGGAAATCTTGGAGGGACATATAGATATGCAGAACAACTTTGGAAAAGCATTTATGAAAACTATGTAACCATGCTTACTATATAGCAAGATAACCAAAGCCAGTGCCATAGAGTCAGTTGTAGCTCATAGTGACCCTATAGACAGAGTGGAGCTGCTGCCATAGAATTTCCAGCATCTGATAGAGTTGAACTGTCAGTCTTCTGATTAGCAGCCATAGCACTTAACCACTATGCTAGTAGGGTTTCCATATAGCAGTATAGTCTTTTCTTATTGCTTGTTATCTGAAGGTAAAAAAGTGAATAAATAAATAGGTTTACATCAAATCAACCTGTAAGAATCGACTTGGTCTCATTAGACTTTGTATACCACGGTTCTAATATAAAGGTTTGAGGATTGATTCACTTTCAATGTTTAGATTTTTTAGGCATCATTGGCTTGGCAGAGTTGTCTCATGTTTGGTTGGGAATGATTTTCCAAAGGTATAATTGCACATTTTTGCACAAAGTTGACAGTAAATCTATTGTCACAGAGTAGCTTGTAATCATCTTCTTCAGATCTAAACTCCAAATCACTTTGTAGTCTTTGAACATCAGTGAAAGACAGCTAAGAGAGGTCCCACTTCTCTCATGGAGCTTGCATTTTATGGATCGGGTGGTGATACCTAATCTTGTCTGATGCAGACAGAAGCACATGACATGATACAGATGAACTAATATATACCTTCTTTTGTGGGGGGGGATCACAATATCTTTCTGAAGTGTGACATTTAATCTGAACCCTTAATGATACGAAAGAGACATCACTGCAAAGGTTTGAAAATTACCACTAAATATGCTGTTGTTATTGTTAGGTGCTTTGGAGTGGATTCCAACTCATAAGGGCCCACCGCACAACAGCCCAAACGCTGCGTAGCTTGCACCATTCTCGCAGTCATTGCTGTGTTTGAGGCCATTGTTGCAGATGCTGTGCCAATTCACATATTTTGGGTCTTCCTCTTTTTTGCTGATCCTGTGTTTTATACCAAGCATAATGTCGTTCTCCAGAGACTGACCCTCTTGATAACATGTCCAAAGTATGTGAGACAAACTCTTACTATCTTTGCTTCTAAAGAGTATTCTGGTTGAACTTCTTTCAAGACAGATTTGTTTTCTTTTTCAATATTTTTCATCAATACTGCAATTCAAAAACATTAGTTCTTCTTTGGTTTTACTTATTCACTGTCTAGGTTTCCCATGTGTTTGTTTGTTTATTTGTTTTCCATTACTCCATATGAATGAGAAAACAAAATATGTAGTACTTAAAAAAATGCAAAGACATTAATTAAGGGAGGGTTGTTTTCAGCTTTTCTTTAAAAAAAAAAAAAAAGTTTATTGTGCTTTAAGTGGAAGTTTACAACCGAAGTCAGTTTGTCATACAAAAAGTTGCACACCTGTTACTGAAGAGCGGCTCAGTTAGACTCATGTATCTGCTTAAGCCAAGGAGCACACTCTTTACCAGTATAATTTTTTATCTTATGTTCCAGTCCAGTCTTTGAAGAATTGGTTTCAGGAATGGTTTAAGTTCTAGGTTGAGAATCTGGGATCCATGTCTTTCAGAGACTCTCCAGTCTGTCAGACCATCAAGTCTTACATTTTTAATATAATTGGAGTTCTTCACACCCATTTTTTCTCCCACTACATCAAGAAATCTATGATGCATTCCCTGTCAGGGCAGTCATTGCTGGTGATTGGACACCATCTAGTTCTTCTGGTGACATGCTGATGTAGTCTCTGGATTATGTGGGCACTTTCTGTCTGTTAGGCTCATATTTTCTATTCTTTCCTGCTCTATGTAGATTGGGATCAATTGATGGCACTTACATGTCTGCTTGCTAGCTTTTAAGACCCCAGAATCTACTCACCAAAGTAGGATGCAGAACATTTTCCCCCCAAGAAAACCTTTTTATGCCAGTTGATCTAGATGTCCTCTGATATCATGGTCCCCAGACCCTGACTCTGTTACACTGTCCTTCAAAGCATTAGGTTGTATTTAGGAAACTTCTTAGCTTTTGGTGTAGTTCAGACCCTGGTGGTGTAGAGATTTAGTGCTATGTCTGCTACCCATAAGGTTGGCAATTTGAATCTGCTGAACGTTCCTTGCAACTCTATGGAGCAGTTCTATTCTGTCCTGTAGAGTCTCTGTGAGTCAGAATTGACTTGACAGCTGTGGGTTTGGTTTGGTTTGGGTGCTATCTCCTGTCCCTCCCTTTATCTAATTAAGTTTCTATATGCTATCTAATTGATGAATCAAATCTACTGCATCTCTGTCTCCATGTTGTATTTAATCCATTTACTTTCAATGTGATTATTGATAGGTATGAGTTTAGTGCTGTCATTTTGATGCATTTTGTTGTGCATTGTAGAGAATTCTTTTGTTCCACTTAATTTTCTGTGCTGAGTCTTTTTTCTTGCTATGCTTTCTTTCCATCTATTTCAATATTGGTGGTTTTGTGTTTGCTGAGGATTTATGTTTTTCTTGCTTTTTATTTTGATGAGTAGGCTGGATAATTTCCTTTGTTGTTATTATAATATTCATTTACCACTATTTCTCTAAATTTAAACCAGTCTTTAACTTAATTTCCTTACATCACCTTGACTTGCTCTCCATATGAAAAATGTATGACTACATTTTCTTTTATGTCCCTCTTTCTTTTTATAATGTTTAACATAATGATATCCCTGTTTCTCTACTTTCAGTGTTTTATCTTTGATGTGTTTTTAAGATTTTCCTATTTGGGTTGATATCCAGTTGTTCTGTTCTACATTTTAACCTTGGGTGGTTACCTGATGTCATTGATTTGCTAACCAAATGATTCTTTGCAGTATTTCTTGTAATTTTGGTTGGTTCTTGCAAATTCCTCAATTTCTGTTTATTTGGAAGCATATTAATTTTGTCATCATATTTGAGAGTTTGCTGGGTAAATAATTGTTGGATTTTTTTTCTTCTTCTTCAAAGCTTTGCATATGTGAACCCAGTGCCTCCTTGCCTTCATGTTTTCTGCTGAGTAGTCCAAGTTCAGTATTATCTATTCTCCTTTGTGAGTTATATTTCATTTATCTCTAGCCACTTTTAAAATGTCTCCTTACCTTTAGTTTTGGCAAGTTTGATTGTCATACATCTTTGTGTCTTTCCTTTGGGATCTACCTTGTATGGAGTTCAAGGAGCATCTTGGATACATACTATGTCATCTTTCATATCAGGGAATTTTTCTGTCAACAAATCTTCAACAATTTTATCTGTATTGCCTGTTATCCTCCCCTGTTTTGGTACCCCAGTTATTCATAAAGTATTCCTCTTGATGGAGTCCCACATAAGCCTTAGTGTTTTTATTCTTTTCTTTTTTTTAATTCTTACATTTCATATTTTCTCATACATTGATGTCACATACTTTACATTCAGTCTTAACACCTCAGCCTTCCATTGCCTCCGTTCTGCTTTTTTTGAATTTCTATTGAGTTGTCTGGCTCTGTAATGTTGTTATCATTTCTCTAAATTTCTAATTCCTGTTTTGTATGTTTTCTTCCATCCTGTTCAATTTGTCATTTTGCTCTGCTATATTTTGCCTCATTTCCTTCCTGATTTCTTGATGAGTTCTAAGCATTAATCTTCTCTACTCTACCTGGTAAGTCCAGGAAGTTCTCTTCATCTAGAAGATGTCTTAGTACTTTCTGAAGCTGTTGTGCTCTGCCTTTTTAAATGATTTGATATGAAGTAGTGTCTCTGAGCCATCAGTTGGGTGATGACTTTATTTATTTTTCAGTTTGGTTACTGTGTTCCAGCTTCCAGTTTTGTTTTGTTTTGAAACACTCAAGTAGGCTGCACATGCATGCTAGTGTGGTTGTTAATGACTTTGAAGCTCTAATGTCCTGTCACCAGATGGCTAGAGCTGTTATTGGTACAAACTCAGGAGTCTATTTACTTTGCTTATATGAAGTCAGCTCAGGTGTCCAGGTAGCGAGTCACCAAGTGTACGGTGCAGGCTTTCACCCACTGTCCTAGATGAGCAGGGGTCACTGGCGTAGGTACAGGTATCTGGCTGCAGGCAGTGATAAATGCAGGAGACTAACAGCTGTCTCTGAGTGTCTGTGAGTGTGACAGGTCCCCTTACGTCTAACTTGAGGTGAAGAAACTTTTTCTGCCCTCAGGCGAATCAATAGGTATTTTCCCACTTACTCCTAGTTTGTTAAATCGTTCTGTCTCTGAGTCTAGGAGAATGGCTCAGTGCAAGCTTAAGCAGTCCCACTTCTGGGTCAGGTAATAGTGCAAGATTCCAGAGGCCAGCACACTACAGAGATGGGTGGGTGGGGGTGTGCTGAGAAAATGGACAGAGGTTAACCTCAATGGAAAGATTTAGATCTGCTCTAGCTTTTGACAGTGGAGTGATACTTTCCCCTAGTTCTGGAAGCAAGAGTCTCTCCTCAGTCTCTCCAGCAGAGGAGGACACCCTTCAAAAGTCATTGATTCATTCGCTATGCTAGCTAAAGCTGGTCTACAACGGGCCAGGTCTGGTTGTTCCTGGGTGCTTCTGGACCGACTCTCCTTTGCCCATCACTCAGTGAGATTTCTTAGCTTTCCCTTTGATGTTCACTGTTCATAGAATGTCCTGTGTAATCAATACATTTATTCTTTTGAGACTTTGTTATTAGAAGGATCACAGGAATTGTCTGACTACTCTGTCACCTTGGCCCCACCTCCTACCTTGTTTTATTTGTCTGCTCATTAACTCCTTATGTGTCCATTTCCATGTACACATTAAATAGGAAAATAAATCTAGATTTAGATATGTATACTGAAGTTTACTATTTGTGTATTGGAAAATACTGTTTCTGATGATTTTGGTTTTTCTTCCCTTTGGAGAAATATGTTCCAGATAGTAGCTGACTAAAATAAAAAAAAGGAATGTTTATATTTTTTCCCTTATTCTTTTATAAGCAGCCTTGGTGGCACTAATGTTTTGCAATCAGCTGTTAACACCAAGATTGATGTTTTGAGCTCACCCAGTGACTCTGAGGAAGAATGGCCTAGCAACCTGTTTCTGTAAAAAATTATACCCAACACAACACTGTGAAACAGTTCTATTCTGTATTGTGTAGAGTTGCCATGAAGGCTACCTCAAGGAAGACTAACAACAACATTCTTCTAGAGTCTTCTAGAAGCCTTCCTAAGAACTTCTCTGTCATTTGACAGAACTATGAAGTACATTTTTGTGTCTATGGTATCTCTTGATGCCTCCATTACTAATTTTCCAACAAACCCTGTAGGTGCTTCTTTTTAATTGGGAAGTTCAAATTGTGTTGCCCATCCCAGGTCACCACTCCTAAAACCTTGCATTACTGATATGAACATTGGGACTGAGTAGACAGATTTACAATATGAAGCTAACTCTTGATAACTCCCAGTGCATTATCTTCCCAGCAGTATTTTTAATAAACAACCTTGGTAGGAAGAACTGAGTCTTGTATAAAAGCCATGTGACGACAGCAAGGCTGATGTGAGCCAGGCTCCAAGGTCTGGTTTTAAATTTTATCTTAAAGACCAGCATTTATCAAAACTGAAGCCAGCCTAGCCATAACATCTTTATACATACAGCAAAGAGGTACTAATAAAAGTACAGTTCCTTAAGCAGTGCATCACCCTTGACAGTGAGCTTCTGTGATAAGAAAACTTGAAAACAGATTAAAGTATTAGTGGAACAACAAGATATACATAAATAATATCACTGAATTCTATTCATGAAGAATCTTAGAATGGCAGTTTGTTACATAATATTTTCTACAACAAAAACACATTTTTTTTAAAGTACAATGTCTTAGACATTTAGAAAACCAACTCATGTTTAAGTAAGATTTAATTGGATATTGCTGTTGCTGTTTCTAGTTGCCAGTGAATGAGCTGTGACTTACAGTGACCTCATGTACCATACCATGGGAGGTTTCGTGTGCTGTACTATCTTCATGATTGTTGATATGCTTGAATTCATTGTTGATTTTACTGTATATTTCAAGTGTCTTCCAATGTAGAAAGCTCATCTTCCAGCACTATATAAAGCATGTTGTGTCGTCATCCATAGGGATTTCATTCACTAATTTTCTAAAATAGAATGGCAGACTCTTCTTCCTACCCTATCAGAATGGAAAGATTGATAAGGCCTCTCCTCCATGAGTCACTTGGCTAATATTCATAATGCTAGTAGCATAAATTCCAGCATCATAGCAAGGATCAGGCTACCACAGCATGAAAAGCTAACAGGGAGATGATGGTAATTATATGTAGATATAGATTCAATGCTTGAGAACTTTAGTAAACCTATGACACCTCAAGGAAGCGATACTCATAGAAAGCACCTAGCTTGCTCAAATTGACCCAGCAAAGATAACGACAAAACTACAATCCAGGTCTTGTGCAGCACTTGCTAATTTTTTTGCCATGCCAAGGGAAGCACTGAGGGTTTGGAAAATAGGCAGTTAGTTTAAATGTATGTTAAGTTAGAAGGCAAACAATAGAAAAGGATCTGTGCTCAGACAGAATAGCAAGATACAGTCTATGCTGCTAATACTGACTAAGAGGCGTTAAGACTTTCATGACACATATGAGGAGCCTCAAGACTTTGAATGGAAACAGCACTTTTGGGACATTTAAAATACAGTTTCCCCAGACTGATGTCACCTTCTGAAAGAGAATCTGTTTCTAGCTACCCCTCCAGCCAGCCTTTGCTGACTGCCCTGCAGTGGTCACCCCCCTCCATACACATTTATGAAAGGGCTAAGTTGAGACAAGACATTAAGAGAAAACATAGCTTATGTGAATACTATTTGTTTCCTTAAGCCTAAGTGTTATATGTGAGATTGCATAATGATTTGGAATCTTGTAAATGGGCTTAACTGAGCAGAGAAAGCATTTTTCTCCCTAGAGAAGTGAAAATAACGATGAAAATGCAGGCTGAACTCTAGGGAAAAATATCTCCAGCTACACACCAATCTGTGAGACTGTGTAGCAAAGCTATAGAATGTGAAAAGATTTCCCAGTCTGATCCTAACATTTCACAGTAATGATTCACACTGTGTATGGAATTCAAGTTTCCCTGGGTAGTGCCAGTGGTTTGCAGTCAGATGCTAACCTAAGAGCAGGTGGTTCAAATCCAGCCAGTGGTGCTGTGAAAGAAGGGACTGAAAATCTGCTCCAATAAAATTTATAGCTAAGCAAATCTGATAGAGCAGTTCTACTATGTAAGATATAGAATCCCCATGAGTCAGAATAGACTAGACAGAAATAGGCTTGATTTTAATTTACATAATGTAAACAATGTGGAAGTCACCTATTTTAAAAAATATTATTTTATCTAATCCTCAAAAACAATCTTAAGGAATTGATATTATCATCAGTATTTCCCTTACTCTCATTTTCAATCTTTCTGCTAATTAACATTTTTTCCTTAGCCCCCTGGAGATTTTTTCTTCCTTCAGTGTCCGTGTCTTCTTCAATGCCAAGTGCATTGTAAGCAAAAAAAAATATTTGGTGAATGGATAAGATAAAATGAACAGTCTGCTAACTTTTTGAACTTGATTCTATCAATGTTTTCAGTAAACTATCAGGCAAAAGGGTGAAATATTTGAGTTGGTGGGCAAAAACGTCAAGATATCTTCTTTGTTGAAAATTAGGCAAGTGTTTTTACCAGGAGATTCAAGATACAAGACTAGCTGATATCTGATATTCTCTTTTATTATTATTATTATTTTTGGTTGCTATAGTCAAAGATACAGCGTAGACTATATGGCAGGTCTAGTCTTGGTGGACCCTGACAAGCGGGAAATGGTTGTTTTGTGCTTTTTAAATATCATTAACTAAATGTTCTATTTCCTGACAGTATTAAATCATAAAGCAAAGTGGGAGAGGATACGGAAAGAAACTGGCAGCTAAAGGATTTACAAATGAATTGGAAGGTCACACCTGTACACTTAAAACTACAAGGTCGCTTCTAATGAAAAGCAGTATAAAAATGTGTGAAATACATAGTTTCAGGATGTTTCAGAGCTCTAGCAAGCAAGGCTGTCAACTCAAATCATATCTACCCTTTCAGTTCTTGAAATTTCACTATTTCATTGAAACTTTTCAAACTAATTCCAATTAATGAATGATCTTTTATTATACTGTATTTCTTTAATATTTTAGCACTAGACAAAAAACAAGAACCTTACAATTATGATAAAGATTTCATTAACATTTCTTGGGATTTTTTTTTTTTTTTCAATTAAGAAATCACTACACATAAAATAAATAAAGCTGTTGAAGGAGGGCAGAAGCTTAACTTCCCAGGAAATGTTTGAAAATAAATGATGGCTCCTGAAGAATAATATTTACTTTGGGACTTTTTGTATTCCCTCGGGCTCATAAATACCTCACACTCTTAGTTTATGAGTGTAAATTTCTGATGGTCAGTCTTTGAAATCAAGAGGAAACTGAATTTCTGTGCTTTGGTCAGCTTTTGAAATCAAGTGCAACACAGGGTTTGTTAACTTGCCCGAGCTTTTCTTTCAAAATAGAGACAGCAAAAAACATTATGTTGGCATAAATGTTATGACCTGGCATTTATTGAATGCCTGTTACATTTTATGTAATATGGGGTGGTTATGAGTTGGGATTGAGTAGATGAAACACCACTGTGACAACCATATCTAAGAAATTAGAGTAAATAACATGCTAGTGCCTTCTGAGACGCTCGTGGTCAGGGCTGTGTGAGATGATGGGAATTTTTTTTTCTAAATGTGTGATAAGATGGTAGCCACCAGCGCAATTACTGTTTTGATCACTTGAAACCTGGGTAAGGTGACTGATGTATTTTTTAAACTTAAATAATAAGTGTTTTAATGACTTTTTTTCTACTTATGCTATCATCTGTGTCATTTTTGGACACTTTCTATTCAATATGTTTGTTTCTCTTCATTATTGCTCATATTCTCTAACTTCTTTTCATGATTGGTAATTTTGATTGGATGACCTAAATGCAAACCAAATTCATTGCCACCCAGCACATTCCAATTCGTGACAAACTTGTAGGACAGAGTAGAACAGCCCGACAGGGTTTCCAAGACTACAATCTTTACAGAGCAGCTTGTATATCTTCTGCAGTGTCTGGTGGTTTCAAACCACTAATTTGGAAGTTAACAGCCAAATGTTTAACCACTGCACCATGAGGACTCATTTAAGCTTTCTTAAGTAGGACAAATATGTGTGGTGTTGGCTTACTATTATTAATATTTTATGATACTGAGGCAAAGTGCTTTTGAGTACTTTGTATTATGGAAATGGGAGGCTTTTCATTCTGGCCCTGGAAACAAACTATTTATGGCTCTATCAGTTGCATGGGCTTTCTTCTTTAACCCTTTAGCATTGTTTTTCCCTAACTTCACAGTCATGTACCAGTCAGTACTCAGCTAAGTAACCAGTGCCTGTTTCTGTGTAGATCCAGAGTTCTTCCACAGTAGCTCTTTCCTCTGAGGTACTCTGCCCTGCAAACTTTAGCATCCTGATCTCCACAGACTTCCAGCTCCATTTCTTTTTCTCCTTCTCTTTCTTTCTTCCTTTCGGAAAAACTCGAACTTAATATCAATGCAAAATAAATAATAAAAAAATACCCGCTTAAGTTTTCTTCAACTGAAACACTACATTTACTACTCTAGGAGAGTGAAGGACTTGTCATACAGAGAGTTGAAGGGGAGATATGATGAGGAACTAACCCTGTGACAGACCTAGGAAAGTGGCAAAAGATGGGCTCTTTATGGCACCGTATGAGTGACAGACTTTTAATATCACCAGGTATGTAAAATTTGGAACTTAATCTACATTATTAGAAACCCCATAGCACAATGAAGAACTTTGTAATTGGATTTACCCCCATGTAATTTACATTTTCAGAATCATAATTTCCCATGGATTGTGGATAGAATTTAAAAAAAGGAAGGGAGAATATATATATATATATATGTATACATTAAATTGATTTTGATCTGTCTCAGAAACTATTTCCAGACTTAAAATCTCTCAAAAGCAATGACTATACTGGCCTTTATTAAAATAGTTCCTGGAAAAGTAGGAAAGAGATGAGCCATTTGCACTTGATCTTTTGTTCTTGGAAAGCCTGAAGCAGCTGTGAGTCCTTGTTCCCTCTGCCTTTGGTCTCATGCCATCTCAAAGTTCTCCTTTCTCTAATGTGGCACCCACTGCTAGTAGCGCTGCACACTGTGCAGCTGTCAGGTCGGGCATTCACATACAGTGGGGAGGACATAATCTGGAAATGATGCCTGGTGAGAGACCCAGTGTCTCTCATCCCAGTTTGGTTGAACAGCTGCCCTGGTCAAGCTGTGGGTCACTGGCCTCAAAGTGGTTTACTGGGTTCCCTGAAGTATTGTAATTGTCCCCAATAGGTGAAACTCTTGATATCTACTGGGGGGCAGAAATGAAAATCATGGCAGTTAATTGTATCACATTCGTCACATCATGTTTGTTAGCATGCTGTTTTATAGTCACATTGCTCCACAGTAGAACTGTTTTAGTGTGCAAATTCTACATTTTTAGTTTAATTTGCAGCAGATATGATGTGAAGATAAATGAGTTGCTGTTTCTTATTCACTAACAGAAATTGTCTTCAGTAGTTTACTACTAATCAGATGAGATGGGGCAGCAGTTCTCCCCAATACACACTGCATATCTTATTTGAAAAGGGGAAGATGAATGAGTGAGCAAGCACTGCTAACAAATGTTTGATTTCTTTCAACTTCCTGTCTTGCAGAGAGATGTGTTTCAGGAGCTATGGCTTATTTATGATCCTTCACAAAGAAATCACTGCTTTAGTCCCTGGAAAGCCAGCAAGGGAAGGGACTTACAACTATCCAGAAGGTATTCTCTGTGTCCAGAAGGCCCAAATGAAACTTCGTCAGTTCTTCATAAAAAGGCTATGTACTTTTAGGGGTAGAGGTTTGGGGATTGTGATTTCAGAGGACATTCAGGTCAACTGGCATAACAAGCTTATTAAGAAAATGTTCTGCTTCTCACTTTTCTGAGCAGTGTCTGGATTCTTAAAAGCTAGCAAGCAGCCATCTAAGAAACTTCAGTTTGTCTCAACTCAACTGGAGCAAAGGAGAACGAAGAGCATCAAACACATAAGGAAAATACCAGCCAAGAGACAGAAAGGCCACATAAACCACAGATTACATCAACATGGTAGTGGAAGAACTAGATGATTACCACCAAAGACTGTCCTTACAAGAAAGTCAGCAAAGAGTCCCTGATAGAGCAGGGGAACTGTTGCATACAGAACTCAAACTCTACTGAATTGACCAGACGTGATGGCCTGACAGTCTGGAGGTTCCCCTGAAGACATTGCCCCCAGACTCTCTGTTAGCCCAGAACTGAAATCGTTCCGGAAGTCAGCTCCTCAGACAAAGACTGAGCTGGTCTATAAGACATAAAATGATGCTAATGAAGAGCATGTTTCTTGTCTTAAGCAGATAGAGGAGACTAACCCGGCAGCTTCTACACAGAGGTGAGATGAGAAAGCAGAGGAGCACAGCAGCTGGTTGAATAGCTATGGAAAATATAGAGTAGGGGGGATGTGCTGTCGTGGTGTGGGGAGAGCAGCTAGGGCCACATAACAAAGTGTGTGTTAACTTTTGTGTGCAAAATTTACTCAAATTGTAAACTTCACTTAAAACTACGTAAAAAAAATAAAAAAAGACTGCCAATCTTTTGTGAATTTTAAGCAAATTGATTCTGAGTGATCAAACATTTCCCAAGAGTTTTTAATGCAAGAAGAAAGAAGAGCATATAGGCATCCGTTATTCACCTTCACATTTACTTTAAACACCACTGCATCAAATCAAAACCATATTTATTGAATATCTGAAAGGCATACATCCCAGTAGGATAAGCAGCACAAAAGAGCAGTAAAACACACTGCGCCTCTGATCTCAAGTAACTTAAAAGTTGAGAACAGTTAAGTGCTCTTGGTAACAAGTAATAACAGTAACAATTTATGAAACACTTATATTTGTCAGATACTCTGTTGGATATTTCACATTTAGCATTAACCTTAGCAACAAGTGTTAGAGTATGTATAGAAATCCTCTTATAAATGAAGAAAATAATTCATGTTATTATGGACTGTCAAGTCAATTCTGATTCGTGGAGATCGTATATTGGGTCTATGTTTCCCATAGATTGTCCAAGGCTGTAATCTTTATAAAAGCAGACTATCACATCTTTCTCCAGGAAATGGCTAATGGACTCTAATCACTGATCTCTTGGTTAGTAACCTAGCACTTAACCATCGCATAGCCAGGCTTTCTTATACTAATTCATAGAAGGGGTTAAGTAACTTGTCCAGTCACAGAACCACTAGTAGAAGAACTGGAAGGCAAACTCTCATCTGCTCATTTTGCAAATGTCAGTTGCACCACACCACACTTACTCTTCAAATCCATTTGGAGTTACATTTTTCGAATTTATAGATACATTTGAAAATTAACAGAGTTCTTTGTAACTCAGATTCTGGAACACAGTAAGCATTCAACAAATGCTTAATGTATATCCTTATTTTCATGAACACAAGAGTTCTGTCCATTAAAAGCCTGACATTAGTCCTAACATGTCTCTTAAAGCTATGACTGTAGAGACTTCCGCTGAAAAGAAATTTCAACTTGGACTCCTATGAGCCAGTATTATTGTGTTGCATTAATTATTCAAAAGTAAATGAAAAATTTCAGACTAAATCTCTGTCAATCTGAAGCTTATAAAGAGCACTAATATAACACTAATATAACAGGTACACATATGATTATATTATTGCAAGAAAAACATTATAATGAAGAAATGACTTGCACTAGTTATAATGAATAAAATTGCTGGGGCATAGAAATTAATCTAACTGAAGTATGAAACTATGGCATGAAAGAATGCAATAAATTTAACCTAAACATGTATTTTAAAGCATACTCTGTTGAGTAACTCAGAAAAATATCATTGTACTTAAATGCACTTTATAAAATGTATATCTTGAAATATTTTTGATGATTTGTAGCATTCTTACTCCTTCTCACTTCACAAAAGCCACATATCTGTTCAGTTCATATACATTGAAGACCTACGTATTTATTTAATTATAATACAATGAACAGCTATATGAAATTTTTGTTGTTGATTTTTTTTTTTTTCCTTATAGCTTGATTGTGGCTTAAAATAAAATCTGACGGTTAACAATGTGCACAAAAGCCTGTGTTTAATTTTGATGTTCTGGGAGTTGGAAAAAAATAGAAAAAGCAATAAGGTAAAATTCTGCATATCACCTACCGTTAAGTAGAAAGGACACTTGATTAAAAATAATAAGAAGTGATACCAAAGTCACTTTGATCTCATTTCATGCCCGGGAAAATGAAAGTGGTCGAAGCAGATAATCACTAAAGAATCTTTCACCTTAAATATTCTATGATTAAAGTTTAATTATTCTAATCAAAGGACATTCTATTTGTTTCACTGATATTACTGTCTTTGAGACACCAAGGGAGAGTGAACACAGAGACTACTGAGGTTCTGTAAGATAGAAGAAGAGAGGTTAGAGCGTCAACTGCAGTCACAGAGGATGTAGAATGATTTGGAGTCTCAGACTAGTCAAGGGCTGACAAGATAGGTGGTAACTCGAGTGATACAGAGGAGCTTTTATGCTGTTGTTGTGATTTTGTTTTCAACATACTATACAACAGATGTTTCATCACCCTTTTTTGTTACATCTAAATTAAAACAGAGAATGAAGATCAATTTTTGCATTCTCAGTTTTAGTGTCCTTAATTAGATCGTGAGAATAGAAGGGTATTTTCTGTGTTTGAGATAGCATCATTATGAAGCACTCCCAGAGGTCCTCACTCCAGCTGCTAAGGAACAGTGCTGCCCAGTGCACACTTCATTGCCACATGAAGGGCATCGTCTAATCCCGTGGAATAGGACATGTTGAGCCACAGACTTCACCTGAATAGTTTAGGTTGACTTCCTGAATATCTCTGGAATATCTTGCCATATAAATGAGTGCTCTGATATCATATCCACAAAAATGAGAAGCATAACTTTAAAAGTGATTCCTTTAATGTTTTAGTGTGCCTGTGATTTGCTTAGATTTCTTCTACTTCATAGAAAGTAATAGTTAAAAGTACAAATACATTGGACAATTCCAACCCTGGGAAGGCTTAGTTTAGGGACTACACCCGTATCTAAATAGATGTTAATTGTACAAATGGTTCAGGCTACTGAACAAGAAGACAGGATTGAAAACTTTGTGTTAGTAATCTAGTCACCACCAGGCATTTTCTGCTCATTTACAGTGTAATAAAATCAAACCCATTGTTGTAGAGTCAATTCTGACTCATAGTGCTATAGGGCTGAGTAGAACTGCTTCATAGTGTTTTCAAAGAGGAACTGGTGGATTCAAACTGCCAACATTTTGGTTAGCAGCCGAGGTCTTAACCACTTTGCCATCAGGATTCCACCATCTATAGCACAGGGAGGTTCAAATGATAACATCATGAAATCAGTCTCAGAAATAGAAGAATGATTATACAGCTGCTAATCCAAAGGCTGGCAGGTCAAATCCACTAGATGCTCCTTGAAAATTCTATGGAACACTTCTACTCTGCTTTTGAGGGTCATTATGAGCTGGAATGGACTCGATGGTGGTTGGTTTGGTTTTTTGGTCTATCACTGTATTACAGCACCCTGGAAATGAGTCTTTTGATTTATAGCCCTCAATTCATTCTAGCCAGTATTAGTTTGGGGAGTATTACAAATCTAACAGCGAGACCTTCTGCATCAACATTTAAGCAGTCAACTGCTAAGTGAAATGTTGACAGTTTGATCCCATTCAGGGTCTTCACAGGAGAAAGATCATAAAGATTACAGGCAAGAAAACCTTAAGAGGCATCTCTACTCTGTTGCACCAGTTTGCTATGAGTTGCAAAGGACTAGCTGATAGCCAACAACAAGTCTAACAGAAAACGGTTTCTAGTAGATATAATTTTGAATGTACAGATTTGGAAAAGGATATGCAGGTTTCGTACTCTTTAAGAGGAGTCACATCTGTGCACACTATTGCTTAACTTGGTTACCATCTCCAAAAGCAGATCTCCAAGAGTTTCCTCTGAAGCATGTCTAGGTGGACTTTAACCTTCAACCTTCCATTCAAGAAGAGAGCATATCAACATTTTGGACCATTACTACTATTTAATGTTGCCAAATTCCAAACAGATATTTATCCTCAGGATTCAGAAATAATAAATTCAAATTTCTGTGCATTCTTAGGAGTTCCTGAAATGTTAAGCTACTCCATATCTTTCATAACACTGTATTTACATTTCATAATTTTTAAGAAGAAACTATAGTAACGTGAAATTTTTTTAGTGATGGATTGGAGGTTTACTACTAAAATGTATGTTTTTGTATTATTGTGAAACTATATGTTTTCACAATACTATGTATTTCAATAACACATAATGACAATGTCCATCTGTAAAAGTGGGTAATACTATCAGTTGTTTCCAAGATATTTTATTTTTCAGATACACTGTATAAATTTTAAAATAATATAGATATACATGGCTCCCTCCATGACACATTAGCTATATCTTCCCTAGAGTAAATCACCATCTTGAAAATGTTATGCAAACTTCCCAAACATTTTCTTTACATGTTTATTATATCTTGAAGCCAAGGGGGGAAAAAAATAATACTCATATACATATCTAAAAGATGCATACAAATGTGTGTATGTATATATGTGTTAAATAGCTTAAATATTGTCTTGCACATTATTCTATCATTCTGTGACTTGCGTCTCCTCAAATTTGTTTTCTTTTAAATTTATCAAATGAAAAACATAAATTCTACTATTCGTTTTCTTTCTATGTAGTATTTTCCTGTTCAGATAAAACTCAGTTTCTATATTAACTCTTGTATACATGTGTAAGAGTTTGTATAGGGTTAAAACTAGAAATGAAATTGCTGGTTATTAACTATGAAGGATACTCTGGTGGTATAGTGGTTAAATGTTATTGCTGCTAATCAAAAGATTGGCAGTTCAAATCCACCGGGTGCTCACTGGAAACGACGAGGTAGTTCTACTCGGATCTATAGGGTTCCTATGAATCAGAGTAGACTCTGTGGGAATGGGTTTGGTTAATGATATGACATTTTTAATTTACAGTGTATTAGCAAATTCCTTGTCCAAGAAGATAATGTGACTTCCCATTTACCGTATTCTCATCAAAGCTTAACATTTATGTTAGATTTCTCCCTGCAACCTGAGGAGTATAGAGTGGCATCTGATTGCTGTTGTTATTGCATTTTGTGATTAATGGTAAAGTGAAAGAAACCCTGGTAGCTTAACAGCTAAGTTCAAAGGCAGCAGTCAAATCGGCCAGGCGCTCGTTGGAAACTTTATGCGGCAGTTCTACTCTCTCCTTAGGGTCGTTATGAGTCAGAATTGACTCCACGACAGCAGGTTTGGTTTCGGGTTTGTTGGAGTTAAACAGCTTTTCCTATGTTCAATAGTTAAACAGGCTCTTCTTCTGGGGATAATTTACAGACTTTGACCTTTTTCTGGTATTCTTTTTTAAATTTTTACTTAGGGAATATTTACATCAAGAGGAACTTTGGTTTCAGTATTCAGAAAACACGTTACCTGGCTTTAGAGTCAACCTCAGACTTTGAAAGGCAGAGTAACATAATAAACCAAAACCCAAACCAAACCCACGGTCACTGAGTCAACCCCAACTCATAATGACCCTGTAGGACAGAAGAGAACTGCTCCATGGAGATTCCGCAGAGCACCTGGTGGATTCAAACTGCCAGCCTTTTGGTTAGCAGCCCTAACACTTAGTCACTTCTCCACCAAGCTTTACCTCAGTTCTGGCCCCTTGATCATTTGCCTTTTCAGAGACAGTGTGATCATAATCATTCTCATCATTTTCAGTCAAGGAAGTGATGTTGGAGACACAAGCGAGGTGTGATACAAGTATATTATCAACAGCTGAATTTTTATGTTCAGTTTTTATAAGATTTCTCAGTCATTCATTGTTCAGTGACAGAATTCTGGCTTACCATGTGAAAGTCTCAACTTAATTCTGAGCCAACATACTTCATAAATAGCTACCACTTGATTATCAGCAGCAGCTTGCATGCTGCCATGATGTCAAACAGGTTTCAGCAGAGTTTCCAGATTATGGTGGACTAGGAAGAAGGGCCTGATGATCTAAGTGTGAAGATAGGTCAATGAAAACCCTCTGAATCACAATGGGTCCCTTCTCTCATTATCATAGGGGTGGCACAAGATGGGACAGTGTTTAGCCTCATTGTTCATGGAGTCAATGAGGCAAGGTCTAACTCCACAGCAGCTAAAATCAATAACAATAGGTAAGCACTCTGGATACAACTTGTAATGAAAACCTCCATGGACGTCTTCAGGCAATTGAAATATAACGGGGTCAGATTCAACTCAACGGGACTTGGCTAGCTGGCTATTTAATACAATAATAAAGTGTTGAAATAGTGCTGATTTTGAAAGTTGTTAGTTTGGTGTCAAAAATTTAAGAACTTTCAAATAGGTAAACAATATTAGTAGTCATTATGAATATTGAGAGAGTGCATTAGATAGATAACATTAACAAGAACTTAATATCCATTTTGAGCTGACACATGTTTGTAAAAATTTAAATGCTAATAAAAAGGCAGGATAATAGCAATCAGATTATACCACAACGCTAATCTTTCAAAGTATTAAGCTATATTTAATTTTTAGTTATTTAGTTCAGCTTAGGCTAAGAGTTTTTCAGAAAATAAAGTCCTACTTGAGAATTCATCATATCTTGTGACAAAGAATTAAAAGTAGGAGCTCAATTTATTCCCTCCCAAATGTCAGGAGGAGGAAAAACTGCAAAATCATGTTCAACAATATCCATGATAAATCATCTTTGGTTTCAACACAGTAAAGAATATGAAGACTAGGAAAAAAAAAAAGAGAGAAGAAAAATGAAATCGCTCAGACAAATTTTCTTCATGCTTATCTAACTTCAAAATAACTTACCTTAAAAATGCACTTTAAGAAGACAATTTTTTATATATTTGAGTCTGTAAGAGCCAACATTTTAAGGATTGTTGAAACAGTTGCTACGGACTTCTAACTATTTTTAGTATCCGAGTTTGAAAGATCATTGAGATGTGTCAAATGTAAATTAAACAAACAAAAATCCAGAAAATGCTTCTCTTCCCCCTTCGATTTACTTTTTGATGTGTACAAAATACTAGTGATTTATATTATGAAATGTCTGTTGAAAGTGGGCTTCTCCCTTAGCATGTCAATGTGCAGGGATGTGACTTCAGAAGCCATTGGTTACCAGTAATGCAGAGCAATGATTGTTCCTATACCATGATGCCAACCTTGTAAACTCGACCTTTAAAATTCTTAATAAGTATATTACTACACTTATAACTTATTTTTGAGAGAAAGCACAATTTAACCAGTACCTCAGAAATCAGTTCTATGATACTGACATTCAGAGCTAGCCATGTGTTTATTATTCAGCCACCTTACATATGTGGTGATTTTTCTAACCAGCGGACACTGGTATACTATCATTTATTTTCTCTCCAGTGTTACAGTTTTTCCACTCAGTAGCTTACTTTAGGATTTTCTCTATGTGTCTTTCAGGTAAGTTTAGTGCTTTAATGATCTTATTCATTACTTCCTGTACCTACTACAGCTGAAGAGACTTTGGCAGTCTAAACTTAATTGTATTATAGCAAATTATGCCACTGGTATTTCAAATGTCAGCAGGGTCATCATGATAGATAGGTTTCTGTGGAGCTTCCAGAAAAAGACAGACTGGAAAGAAGGACCTAGTCATCTACTTAAAAAAATATTTGGCATCTACTTATGAAAAAACCTTATAGATAGCTGGAGAACACTGTCTGATATAGTGTTGGAAGATGAGCTCCTCAGGTCAGAAGGAACTCAAAATACAACTGGGGAAGAGCTGCCTCTTCAAAGTAGAGTTGCCCTTAGTGGATGGAGTAAAGCTTTTCAGACCTTCATTTGCTGAAGTGTCATGACTCAAAAGAAGAAGAAACATTTGAAAACATCCACTTGTGATCAGAACACAGAATGTACAATATATGAATTTAGGAAAATCAGAAGTTGTCAAAAATTAAGTCAACCACATAAAAAAGTGTCAGAATTGACTCAGTAGCAGCAGGTTTGGTTTTTTGGTTTTAAGTGTCACTGAGCTGACCTGGTGTCTTTGAACTATGACATTGATGAAGAATATTAAATGTATCACGGACTACCTGAAGAACAACCAACTCTGTCTTGGAAGAAGTACAAGCAGAATATTCACTAGAAGCAAGGATGGCAAGACTTCACCTCACATACACTGGACATCTAATTGGGAGGGATCAGTCCTTGGAAAAGGACATCATTATTGGGAGGTGTGGGGGGTGGGGGATTGCCGTGGAGTCCATTCCAACTCATAGTGATTTTATAGGAAACAGTAGAACTGCCCCAGACTGTTTCCGAAGATCACCTGGTAGGTTTAAAAAGAGGAAGACCTTCAGTAGTAGATTGATGCAGTGCAGTGGCTGCAACAACGGACTCAAGCATGACAATTGTGACCACAGTGCTGAACCAGGTGGTATTACGTTCTGTTGTATATAGGGTCACTGTGAGTTGGAACTAACTCAATGGCAAGAATAACAACAGTGAGCTGAATAGACTGGTATAGATCATTTTGAATTCGAAAATCGTGTTGTCTATTATTCTGAGAATGACAAGATGAAGAGGGATGAAATCAGTTTATTGCCAAAAAGCAAATTTTGAGATCTATACTGAGATACAACTCTACCAGCAATAGGGTAATTTCCACACATCTACAAGGAATATCAGTTAATATTATTAATCAAATATGTGAACCAACCACTAATGCCTTAGATGAGGTAATTGAATAATCTTACCAGGCTCTGCAGTGTGAGATTGATCAAACATTCAATCAGTATGCACTGATAATTACTGGCAAGTGGAATGAAAAAATTGAAAGCACAGAAGTATCTGTAGCTCTAAAATTTGGATTGGTGATATAAATAATGCTGGAGGTCCCACAATGGAATTTTAGAAGCTCAATGACTTATTCATTGCAAATATATTTTTCCAACAACATAAACAACAATTATATAGGTTGAACTTACTGATGGAAAACATAGCAATCAAACTGACTACACCTGTGGAAAGAAGCAGCACTCCATGGAAACTCTACTGTGTCCTATAAAGTCTCTGTCAGTTGGAATCTTCTTGAAGGCAATGTATTTGTTTTTTGGTTTGGTGGAAAGAGATGATGGGAAAGCTCAATGTCATTAGTTATAATAAGGCCAGAGAACAACTATACGTCACAGATTGCTCATATGCAAGTTCAAGCTGAAACTGAAGAAAGTTAGGAAAAGTCTACAAGAACCAAAATACAGCCTTGAGTACATCCCACATAAATTCAGACCACGTCTCAAAAATAGATGTCACATTGAATACCAATGGCTGAAGACCTAACAAGTTGTGGGATGACACTATGGCATTTCATCCATGAAAGAAACAAAACATCATTAAATAGACAGAAAATAAAGAGAAGATCAAAAGAAGTAAAAAGCTGAACAGAATTCAAAGTAAAGTTTGAGAAGACGAAGTAAAGTTATTACAGTGACACGTACATAGACCTGGAATTAGAAAACAAAAGGGGAAGAATGCACCCAGCATTTCTCCTGCTGAAAGAACTGAAGAAAAAAATTCTAAACTCAAGTTGCAATTTTGAAAGAGGCTATCAGTAAAATGCTGAAAGATGTCAGAAGTATCTAAAGAAGATGGAATGCACAGTTACTGTACCAAAACTAATTGGCTGATTGTAGATCCAAGTAAAATGAAACCCTTGACAACTTCAATCTTCTCTCAATTTATCATGATGCTTATTGCTCCACCTGTGAAGATTTTTCCTTCCTTTATGTTGAGGCGTAATTCATACTAACGGCTGTACTCTTCGATCTTCATCAGTAGATATTTCAAGATCTCTTTCAGCAAACAAGACTGTGTCATTTGCATATGGTGAGTTGGCCAAGTCTTTCTCCAGTCCTTATGCCCCTTTTTCTTCATGTAGCCCAACTTCTCAGATCATTTGCTCAGTATGGAGATTGCATAAGTGTGGTCATTTTCCCTGACTTTAAACCAAACTGCATTCTGTAATTCTGTTTGAACAACTACCTTTTGGTCTATGTGTGGTTACTCATGAACACCATTAATTGTTCTGGACTTCTGTTTCCATCACAGTGTCATCTATATTTTGTTATGATCCACACAGTTGAATACCTTTGCATAGTTTGTAAAGGCCAAGTGCCAAGTGCCGTCGAGTCAAACATAAGTAAATATTTTTCTGGTGTTTTCTACTTTCAGCTTAGATTCATCTAACATCAGCAATGCCATCTCATTTTCCATATCCTCTTCTGAATCTGGTTTGAATTTTTTGGTAGTTTGCTGTCAAGGCACTGATACAGTCACTCTTGAATGATCTTCAGAAAAGTTTACTTGCATATGACATTAATGTTATTATTTGATAATTTCTGTATTCTTTTAGACTACTCTTTAAGATATGTACAAGTATGGTTCTCTTCTAGTCATTTAGGCAGGTAGCTGTCTTCCAAATTTCCGGGCATAGATAAATGAATCCTTCCATCACTCATTGTATCTGTTTGTTGAAACATCTCATTTGGTATTCTCTCAATTCCTGGAGGCTTGCATTTCATAAATGCGTTCAGTGTAGCTTGGACTTTTGCACTGAAGTAGAATTACATGAATTACTATAGAAATAAACATACAATTACAATAATCATAAGTCAAACTTTCATTCTTTTTTAGATGTAGAAAGAATCTCAGAGGTGATACGAAAGATCTTAAGTGAAAAAGAGAACATTTACTTTTGGTCAGAGGTATATTTAAAGTGTGGCAGGTACGATGCATGTCCTGGGCACCACTTGAAGTGAGGGGCACCGCTGAGCATTTCCTATTCACGTAGTACAGTTTAAAGACTTTCCTCAATCCTAGTAGACACAGGAAAGGCCTGATATCTCAGTGGTTAAGTGTCATACCTGTTAACTAAAAGGGTAGCCGTTCAGGTCCACCAGGTGTTTCAGGGAAACTCTGGAGCAGTTCTACTCTGTCCTATAGGGTAGCTATGGGTCAGAAGTGTCTCAATGGCAGCAGGTTTGTTTTGGGTTTCTGTAGTGGGCTCAGAGGAGAGTTTCTGCCCTTGGTGCAAGTGCAAAGAGGCACCAGATGATATTCTGAAGCACTACAAATGCGATACACACCTAACGGAGGCAGCAGAACAAGAGGGTAAAAGGAGTTTCTGCTGCGCATGTACCAGCATCTATTCATACTGAAACATTTATTCATACTGGCATTGGGGAGAGACACAAAGTATAGACTGTCTCCAGGAACTTCAATCTTGAATGGACGAAGGGGTGCAGTTTAGAGATTACCCTTTCACCCTCTGTTTTCTTGTCTCTTGCCTCTCCAGAGGCAAAATTTCAGAACTTGTCATAGGCATTAAACTCTGTGTAAATTGCTTCCACTGGTGGGCTCTCTTTTCCATGGCAGCATCTGCTAAATCAGAATATCTTCTAGTATTAAAACATTCTCTTAATATTTAGCCCAAATCTGACTCATTATTCTGTTAGAAAGTCGCATTTTGTCCTGCATAGTTTTTTAAAGTCTAATGATTTCTTTTTTCTATTACCAGAACTTCAGGCATTAATTATCATTGTTATCTCTTCTTCCCCAAGTCCTTTCTTCTTGTCACCCTTCACTGCAAGACTCAGGGTTTTTAATATCATGTGACTCCTTTAGAATTTCCTTTTTTAACGTGTGTTATTTACAATGTAACGGCCTTCCTTTTATGGTCTACCACCTTAAACCCAGAAAACAAACAAACAAAGAAAAAACAAACCCACTGCTGTTGAGTCGATTCCAGCTGATAGTGACCCTATAGGACAGAGTAGAACTTCCCATAGAGTTTCCAAGGAACACTAAGTGGATTCAAACTGCCAACCATTTGGTTAGCAGCTACAGCACTAGACAACTGTGTCACCACAGTGAATTGCTGTTTCGCCTGTTCTTTATGGGCGGCCTTGATGACACAGTGGTTAGCCATTTGGTTGCTAACCAAAATGGCATCAGTTCAAATCCACTAGCTATTACTTGGAAACCCTGTGGGGGAGTTCCACTCTTTCTTATAGGGTTGCTATGTGTCAGAATCAACTTGATGGCAACATTATTCTTTGAAGACACTGAGTGTCCTGGAATAGCATTTGTTTGCATGGCCTTCACAGCCACCAGAATTCACCTACCAGTAAGCTATATTTAGCTTTTGTTTTCAGCTAGCATTCTGACTATGCCTCTAGTTAAGGCTCCCTCTACTGTGCACCAGTCTCTAGTTTGCACAGCAATGTGTGAGACACTGTAGATGAGATGTAGCTTGGTTTTCATCCATAAATTCCTAGCACCCAGCAGAGTGCAACAATGCAAAGAACTAAATCTTGCTGCTTAGTTGTTTCCAAGTCACAACAACCCTATAAGACACATCAGAACTGCCCCCAGAACATTTCTAAGGAGCAGTTGGTGGCTTCGAGTTGCTGACCTTTTGGTTAGTAGGCATCACTCTTAAATATAAAAACTCAATGCAGTCTTTTCAACTCCAATTCATGAAAACTCCATGTATATCACAGTAAAAATGTACTCCATGGGGGTTTTAGTGGCTGATTTTTCAAAAACAGACTATCAGGTCTTTTTTCTGTGATGTCTCTGGATGGACTCAAACTGTCACCCTTGTAGTTAGCAGTAGTCTTAGTTTCTTAGTGTGGCTGTAACAAACAAAACAAAACAAAACACAAAGTAGTGACTTTAACAAACAGACATTTGTTTTCTCATAGTTTAGAAGGCTAGAAGTCCTAATTCAGGGCTATAGGAAGACTCTCTGTTGAAAGCATAAGAAAGATTGGTTTAAAAAATATTCTTCAGTATAGCTTACACCTCGACATAAAGAAAACAAAAATCTTCACAATTGGACCAATAAGCAACATCATGATATGTAGAACAATATTCAAGTTGTCCAGGCTTTTCATTTATAAGGACGCACAATGGAAGCATGGAAGAAGTCAAGAAATAAAACAATGTGTTGTATTGGGCAAATTTGCTGTAAAAGATCTCTTAAAAGTGTTAAAAAGAAAAAGGAAAGATGTCACTTTGAAGTCTAAAGTGCCTCTGACCCAAGCCATGGTATTTTCACCTATCTGAGATGCATGTAAAAGCTAGACAATGAATAAGGAAGACCAGAGAAGAATTGATGCCTTTGAGTTATGGTTTTGGTGAAGAATACCGGCTATATCATGGACTTTCAGAAGAACAGAAAGCCTAGTGGCACACAGTGGTTAGATGCTACATCTGCTAACCAAAAGGTAGGCAGTTTGAATCTGCCAGGTGCTCCTTGGAAACTCTATAGAGCAGTTATACTCTGTCCTGTAGTGTTGCTATGAATTGGAATTGACTTGACGGCAGTGAGTTTTTTTTGTTTTGAGTCAAAAGAATGAACAAATCTCTGTTGGAAGAAATATAGCCAGAATATTCCTTGGAAGTAAGAATGGGGAGACTTTGTCTTAGGTGTTTTGCACATGGTGTCATAAGCAAGCAGTGTTTGGAGAAAGACATGTTTAGGGAAGCAGAGGGTCGACAAAACAGAGAAAGGCCTTCAGTTGGATGGACTGAATGAAACAGGCTGAAACAATAGGCTTAAGTATAGCAATGACTGTGATGATGGTTCAGGACCAAAAAGTGTTTTGTTGTGTTATAACCAGAGTAGCTATGAGTAGGGAC
The DNA here is from genome assembly GCA_028571685.1 of Heterohyrax brucei. Taxonomy (NCBI): domain Eukaryota; kingdom Metazoa; phylum Chordata; class Mammalia; order Hyracoidea; family Procaviidae; genus Heterohyrax; species Heterohyrax brucei. The sequence continues at coordinate 50,072,355 of CM053152.1, forward strand.
CATCTTGACCGTACCTAACAGTAACCTACTATTAGGTTCTAATTTACATAAAAAAGAAAATCCTGCTCCAAAATTAGATCACTTTCACAGGATGGGAGTAAATGTTTGCAGCACGTATTTTGAGCTGACAAAATTCATTCCGTAACAGCAGCTAGGCATATTAACTACTTGCATCCCTCAGAAACTCCAACAGTGCTTCATAGTCCATCCATCCATTTAGTTTTCTGGTTTATCAAATTCAAATCCTGAAAATTCTACATTTACATGGAAGGGAGGTGCAAATCTCACTTCCTTATATTGCATTTTTCGTAATCAGCCATTAGCTAAGTCCTATGTAAGGTTATCAGTCCTGTTAGATGCTAGTCTTTTATCTGCCCTGACACTGTTACCATGAATTATATAACTAACAAGTTTCTGTTTTGCATTTCATGCTGATTAATAAAACATATAGAACCTTATTTGTGCCTGTTTACCACAAGCATTAATATTGTCATATAATTCACATTTCAGTAATATTACCTGCTTTTTCTTTGTCCTTGTTCTTGTTTTACTTTCATCCTATTTTATGTCATAATGCAATCTCCCAATCTGTCTCCATCCCATGGACCTTCTGTTTGAAAACCACTATCTAAATGATTTTGTTGAAATGTTGGCGCTGATTTAAGCAGAATATTTGACTCATGGCTAAGATAAATCAGACTTGGGTAACCTAATGGCAGATGTTAAACTTTTTACTAACATCAAGTTTTGAGCTCTATTTTCTCTACCACTTTGTATTGAAAATATTTCAATAATTTGCAAATGATTGATCAATGAAGTTACTAATGAGCTTCTTCATGTTTTATATATGGAAAATATAATCAAGTACTAAAAATAATTATAAATTATGTTTGGCATATATTTTGTTCTTTAGTTTACTATATTTTCATGACTGTAGTCAAAGGCCAGGATTTTGAAGATCAGCTCATGAACTATATGATGATATCATAACAAGAATATACATGGCCTCAGAAGTAGATGAGTCACATTCACATTCTGATTCTCCGAGGGTGCTGTTGATGACATTCAATATTGTTGCTGATAGGTGCCATTGAGTTGACTCCAACTCATAGCTACTCTATGCACAAAAGAACAGAACACTGCCTGATCCTGTGCCAAGCCCACAATTGTTTTTATGCTTCAGCCCATTGTTGCAGCATGGTGTCAATCCATCTTGTTGAGGGTCTTTTTTTTTTTTTAGCTGACTCTTCACAGTACTATTCAATACCAAATTAAAACATATATATATATAAATATATTACAATAGCTTTTTTTTCTTTCATCAAAAAATTTTATGCATGTTTTAGATATACACAATCTATTCATTCCAATATATGAAGAGGACAGAAATGGACTTATAGAGGATTTTATGTCAATCATAAAATAAAACAAAGATGATAAAACATTCCTGATGTCTGTGTTTCATTGATATCTGAAGTAGATATTCAACATCTGGGCTATTCAACATACCACTCAACAGTCTGACTGTCTCCAACTAATGTAAAGTGCACCTTCCATATACAGAATTTTAATACAATTGAATTTTCTGGCTTACGTGCTACTGAGATGAAAACATTTTTATCATCTGCTTGTCAGATACTTCTTTACAGAACTATTTTGTAATTGAGTGTGTGAAGAATGTGGAACTGGGCAAGGAACTTATTTTGCTAGCTTAGAGTCTCATTCTTTCTAGTTTAACCAGATAGAGCAGTTTATGTAGTCTACAACAAGAACCTTATCCTTCACAAGCCTCTACCATGGATGTATCACACAGTAGTATGTCTAAAACAAATGAATTTGTACCTGTTCTCTGTTCTTTGGGATTTAATTGATTATGTTCTATACTAATCTTTTAAACTTATAACTGTTTTTAAGAACAGTATTTAAGTTTTAAGAACACTATTAAAACTTAAGGATGCATAGAGCATAATTTCGCATTTAGACACAAAAAACTGTTGTCAAAGTTATAGAATTTTGGGGGGGGGGTCTGTTCTACCCTGGCCTCTAGGGTCCCTATGAGTCAGATCTGACTCGATGGAACTTGGCATTACTTAAATCTAAATAAATATGTTTGGAGATTATTTTCAGTATAAATATACTTTTCCTCTATAACTTTAATCTCGAAACTTAAAATTTTAAAATGTCACTATTCTCAGCAAGTAATAATTATTACAGACACAAGTGGACATGGTAACATATGGTAATTAAACTATAAAAAGGGAAATTATGAATTGATCAGTGCTTATAGAACACTATTATGGACAGAGAAGCTCTGTGGTGTAGTAGTTAAGTGCTTGAGTACTAACAGAAGTGTTGGCGGCTGAAATCCACCAGGAGATCCTTGGAAACAACATGGGCTAGTTCTACTCCATCCTAGAGAGTCGTTATGAGCTGGAATCAGCCTGATGGCAAGGGATTTGGTTTTGAAATTTTATTATGAACAGCAAACATGGCTAGGCACAAATAGTCTAGTACATAGATAATGGCTTTGGTCACTTTATATTCCAACTAGAAGATTCTATATGCACAAAACAATAGCTGTAACACCACCACCACTATAAAGAGAAACAATTGACTGTTCTGGAAAAGAATGAGATTTTAGGCTTGGTTCTATCACTCACAAATTCCATGCTTAGTTTTCCCTCTTTCCCAATATTGGTACTGAAATCCATAGTACACACTGGGTTTTACTCTTTGTGTGCTACTGTTTGTGCCTCCTAGTAAATGCATACTGTCACATGTCCACCATGACAGTATTGTACAGAATAGTTCCACAGCCCGACAAATTCTTTGTGTTCCATGTATCCATCCCTTCCTCTCCCCCTGCTCCCCAAGGCCGTGGCAGCCACTAATGTTTTTAATGCCCTTACAGTTTTTTGTCTTTTCCAGAATGTTATACAGTTGTAATTGTACAATGTGAAAAATTTTTATATCATTCTTTTTAACTTGTTACTAGGTGTCCAAGTTTCTTTTGACTCATAGCACCCTTAGGAATAACAGAAGGAAACATTTCCTGGTCCTGTGTCGTTCTCACAGTCATTGCTATGATTAAGCCCAGTGTTACAGCCTCTGTGTCAATCCATCTCAATGAGGGTCTTTCTCATTTTTGCTGACCATCTATTTTATTAAGCTTGATATCCTTCTCCAGGGACTGGTCCTTCCAGATAACATGCCCAAAGTATGTGACATGAAGTCTCAACATCCTTGCTTCTAATGAGCATTCTGGCTGAACTTCTTTCAAGACACATGTATTCATTCTTCTGACAGTCCATGGTATATTGAATATTCTTCACCCGCATCATAATCTGAGGCATAATTCTTCCTCAGTCTTCCTTGATCTTTGCCTAGCTCACAGCATTGAAAATACCATGAATTGGGTCAGGTTCATCTTTGTCTTTAAACGGACGTATTTGTTTTTCAACACTTTAAAGAGATATCTTACATTTAAAATTTCCTTTTCTTTCGATAGCTTGTTCTTTTTTTTTAAATATATGAATTATGTTCCATTGTTTGGATGTACCACCTATTGTCTATTCACTATCAAATGACATCATAATCACTTCCAATTTTGAACAATTATAAATAAAGCTGCTATAAATATTTGCTTACGGGTTTGTGGGAACATAAGTTTTCAACTCATTTGGATAAATACTTGGATGTGAGATTCCTGGATAACACTTTGGCTTTTTTAAACATAGAGATGTATAAAGTAATATTTGGAATATATTTATAAATTCTAAAATGGATTTTCCCAAACTCACTCTCTGCAGACACTGTAGATCTACTCCAGTTCAGCTTTTGAGCCAATTCTGCCCCCCAAATATAGAGAGTAATGAAACATTATTACGAGGACAAAATTGGGAGTATAAATCTCTCAACTGCCAATGGTCCAGTTCTTCGTGTGCGTAGAGTGAGCTGCAGACATCTGTTTGTTAACAAGCCACAGTCTTGCCGTAAGCATCATTACATTCACTTTAGATTCCTATCCAGCATTTCATTACCATTCCTTGGGGGCTGGACCCTATCGTCTTGATTTCCAGCCAAGGATGCAGCTGGAACCAGGATGCTGCCATCCACCTGATTGTCATCACTGTCTCTGCTGGAAGCCTCTTGCAGTGCAATATACCCTAGAAGGTAGGAATGGAAACCCTCAGTTATGGACGATGGTCTAGATCCAGCCTGAGATTTTGCCATATCTTGGAGCATTGAAAGGGATACTTCAAGTTTACTTCTTGAGGTCCAATCCAATGAAATATTTAATATTTATTAAGTATATCCTGGTGATATAGTGGGTAAGCATCTGGCTGCTAACCAAAAGATGTGCAGTTCAAATTTACCACCTGCTCCTTGGAAATTGAATGGGGCAGTTCTACTATGATTAATGTGGTTGCTATGACTTTGAATCGATTCAGCAGCAGAGTTTGATCAGTTTGGTTATGTGCCAAACACGGTTCTAAATACTTTACACATGTCATCTCACTGAATTTTCCTAATAACCAGTGAATTAGATACTGTAAGTATTCTCTCTCTATCTCTCTCTCTTTTTTTTTTTTTCACGTAAGTAAATCAGATGGTCAGCTTACATAATTTATCCAAAGTTTCAGAGCCCAGTAAGTGGTGAGCCAGGTTTATGTCTAAGCACAAACTTCATTCCTGTTGTTGCTGTTGTTAGGTGTCTTTGGGTAAGGCTTTAGCTCTGACTCATGTTGAGCTTATGCATCAGAGGAGAAAATGGTGCCCAGCCCTGTACGAGCTTGCTGACGTTTGCTATGTCTGAGTTCATTATTGAGGCACTTATGTAGTGTCTTACAACCTAAAGGGTCATCTTCCAGTGTCATACTGAAATATATTTTGTTGTTATTCATAGAGTTTTCATTGGCTAATCTTCAGGAGTCTTCAGGTCCTTCTTCCCGGTGTTTTACTCCAGAAGATCTACTGAAATGTGTTCACTATGACATTGATGGTATTTAAAATACCAGTGGTGTGATTTCCAGCATCATAGCATTATAGTGTGACAAACCGACAAACAGGTGATGGTCTCAATATCTGCTATTAGCTGCCTTTGAGTCAATTCCAAATCTTGTCTAGACCACATTAATATCTCATCTCCTGGCCTATTGGTCTTCATTTCAGCTTTATTCTTTTCAGTAGGCTGCTGGTTGTAGTTTTAACCATCCATGCATGCCATGAAATTTGTTGGTTACTCGTGTCTATAACATAATAAAACTCTTTTATTTTAATTTAAACCAATGTTCCTTTATATTGAAAAGATTCTATTCATAAGTGTTGTACTAGTAGTTAAGATTTACTCTTTTGGCATATCTTATAAAATCTTTGATGATTTGAGCTTTATTCTGACTCTGTCTTCTATGTTTATGCTTTGGAAATGTCTTACAGGTAATATTGTCTTAGTAAAACTCTATTTTAGACTTCAGGACTTCGGTATCCTTAGACGTGGCAGTGTGGCAGAGAGTCAAAATAAGACCTGTATATAAGAAACTATTATAAAGAAACAGAGCTTCTTTCTCTCCATTTCTTTTAACTAAGCAAGTAACGTCGCTATTGTTTGTTTTCAAATGGTTAGCAGTTCCAATGGACCAGGGACTCCTTGGAAACTCTATGGAGAAGTTTTACTCTTTCCTGTAGGGTCACTATGAGTCAGAATTAACTTGATGGCAGTGGGTTTGGTTTGTTTACTTGTATGGAATCTGAAAGTAAATATTCCAAGTCAGGCAATAAAAAAAGAATATTTCTAGAACACTTCTTTCAAATCTTTTCTGTCCTTTGGCACTTCTCCGAAAAGGAATTTTCTACCCTGAGCTATTATTTGTCACTCCAGATGAAAAAGACCATTCTAAGGGAGTGTTTGTGGGCTCTCTGAGTAATTTCTCTATACACCTAAAAGTACTGTAAAAAAAAAATAAAGTGCACTATAAAAACAGACAAAATCCTCCATTCTTTCCTCCTTATGATGTGGAACTTCAGGTGAACACAGAGACTACATTCCTATAGTGGGTGACAGTGGAACTTGACCAGTGGGAATATCATACAGCAACCAAACCCAACCCACTGTCATTGACTCGATTCTGGCTCACAGTGACCTACAGACAGAGTAGAATTGTCCCATCACAGGTCCTAAGAAAATCCCATGTACAGAAACATGTAAAACGTTCTGGTAAACAAAAGAAACCTTTGAATTCACAGTGTGTTGCAAGTTACCCTGCTTCTCACCATGCCCTGGCATGTAGTATGAAAAATTTATTTTTCAAAAGAGAGACAGTTTTAATCTTCTGATCTAGGTGCCCTCCACTAAAATTTTGCTAACACATTTGCCTCCGAAGTTTGCAAACAAAGGCAAAGACAGACAATGAACAGATGCTAAATTGATCATTTTTGTGTCTGAATATTCGCTATTTGAGAGACAAGAAACTGTTCAGTCTGATTTGGGATATGATTATACTGTAGTCCAAATTGAAGTGTCGGTGGAAATGGATTGGACGAGCTCCTAAGTTGTCAGTCTTATCACTTATTCCTCGCAGAGTGAGATGAGTTCACTCATGGGAAACAGAGGAAGTGATTCTGCCACACACCCAGACAGATGGGTGTTTCTCTCACGCCAGGAAGCCCTTGCCCACTCTGCAGCCACGCAAGCTCCGGAGACAGCCATCTCCCACTCTGCCATTCTCAACCCACACCTTGCCCAGGGAGATATTCCAGAGAACTCAAGGTTTGTCTGAAATGTTCTTCTCAAGTCATTTCAAATCACCAAATGTGATTCTGAAAAACCCGTGCTTGTTTGAGCAGGTGTTTACATGATACTGTTTGAGAGACAAGATGTGAACATGTCAATATTTAAACAGCTAGTGGTTTAAGGAGAGTCGGTGTTATGATGGTTAAGGTGTCATCTGCTAACTAAAAGAACTGTAGGCAGCTGGAACATACCAGTGGCTCTGTGCTGGAAAAGACCTGGTGATCTACTCCCTTAAAGACTGTAATCTACATGACACTATGAGAAGTTTCCCTCTGTCATATAGGATTGCCATGAGCCAGAATCAACTCAACAGCACACAACAACAACAATTCAAGTACCGGTTTAAGACAAAGGATTTGTCTTAAACAAAGGATTGCTAGCAAAGTGTGTTACAGAAGCGGGGAGATGCTTGTGAGCAACGACTTTTGGGAAACAGATCCGTTTCATTTATCAAAAACGACTGAAATTCTATCTGTTGGTTTTAGCAAATGATGTAAGCGCTTGATTAAGTTTGCATTTGGGGCAGTGGACGGCTGATTCCTCCTTTGCTTCTCTAACCCCACCCTAGCAGAGGGTTCTGTCATGTACTTGTGAGGCAGCTTATGAAGCAGTGCAAGTCCTTTAGAGCTAATTTGATGTCTAGAATTAACTTTAGTGTTAAAATTAATATCAGGAGTTAGAAATCAAGCATGAGTTACAGTCAGCATTAATAAGTATCCGTATTACTCGCTCAGATTTCCCAGGCTCCGTGTGGTTAGATGCAGTCACATAACTAGATCTAGAACTGCGAATGGATGAAATGCACTATCACTTCCAAAAGAAAGCACTTAGGAGTTGATAGACAGCCCTTTCTGCCTGTTCAGTGTGACTATGGAGTCAATATATGTGGCTGGCTGAAAAGAGAGGGAAGGAGCCCGGGCTGTTAAGGTACCACTACAGGACAGCAGCCTCAGGGAGTTTCTGGATTGACAGAGGATTTACACGAGCAAGAAATAGTTTTTTTTAAGCATTAAGCCACTGAGATCTGGGAATTTTTTGTTACTGTAGCATATGCCTGTCTCATCCTTACCTCCAAAAGAAACATAGGATATAATAATTGGAGGCTGTTTATAGTATGGACCATGAGAACCAGAAATAATGAGGTAACTGGTTTCCTAGCACTATGAGTTTTCTTTCTTTTTCCATTGTAGATGGAAACATACCAAGAAAAAGCATCACTGACTTCACTATTTTACCTAGGGCTGACTTCGAATACTGAGCTAACAGAACCATCTTTTCTCCCTAGACAATTTGCACTTCAGAAAAGCATTTGGAACTAAGTTTTCATAAGGTAGAAAGTAATTTAATGTTGAAAAGGTAGAGCCAACCATACATGAATAAATGCATATCCATTGCATATTAATAATGCAATATAATAATCTCCTCTTCTTACTTTTAGAAGACTCCTCTGAGCCCTTTTCCAATGCTAAGACTGCTCAGAGCTCTAGGCCAAGTCTGACTTTTTTCTCCTTGTTTCTAAGGAGTGTTCAGGAGAGTTACAAGGAGACTTCAAGAAATCCATTTGAAATGGAACACTGACAGAGTTCTCTGAGACCAGAGAATGATGAACCAAAATGTGTGCAGCTGTGTTAGACCTGAAATACTTTAATGAATGATAATTATTTATTCTAGGTTAGAACAAAAAATTAGTGACAGTGTGATTATTATTCTTTCTTGCTTAGGAATGGGTCATGTATCTGACTATAGTGGAGTAAGTTACAAAATAATTGTGGCTTAGAATTTGTTTTTCAAGCAGTAATCACCTTCTTTGGGCAGGGACACAAGCAAAGGAAAAATGGTTATCTCATAAGGGCTAGTGTAGAATAAATTTTTGTATTTGAAACTATGGATTTCTTTTTAAAGATAGAATTGGCCTTTATAATCTATAGGATTCATTCATTATTTATTCAACAAATGTGAGACAAATATTGGGTTCAGTGTTGTGTTTACAATGATTAAATAACTTATAGTCCCTACCCTCAAACAGCTCATTTTATAGTAGAGGAGACAGATGGGTAGCCAAAAATTTTGCAATAAAAGCAGATATGTACATAAAGAGTTTGGAGCCATGAAATCTCCCAGGGGTTGCTGAAAGTTGTCTTTCAGAAGATAATGACATAGACTGGGATTTCTAAGAAAGACAAGGTCAAAGATAGGTCACTGCAAGCAGAGCAACTAGAACATGTAATGGCTCACGGTAGTACTCTATGTTTTATGATTAGGGAAATGTAAGACATGTGGCATAGCTAAAGCTCTCTCATGGTGAGCAATGAGGCTAGAAAAGAGTGACCAGGACATTGATGCATCATGTTCTTTGGACTTTCTTCCATAGACAACTGGCAGTCATGGAGTGAATTTAAACTCGTAAACTTTCTACAATCACATCCATTCTCGAAGCTCTATGATCTTAATAAAATTATGGACTAATATTTCCTTTTGGCTTCTTCAATGCTTACTTATATATCTCATGTATTTTTATCGTTTTCTGCCATTGTACCCTTTATTTTTAGCTTTGAAGATATTTCTTTTTGTTACCTTTTTCATCTCTTCAACAATATAAAGATAGTAATGCATTTGAAAGTAATCAGCCACAGTGTTTGACTACGTACCAAAAAATTTAGTGGTTTAAACCCATCAAGAGGCATCTCAGAAGAGAGATCTAGCAATCTGCTTTTGAAAGATCGTAGTGCTGAAAACTCTATGAAGCACAGTTCTACTCTGCAACACATGAGGTGCCTATGAATCAGAATTGATTTAACAACTGGTAATAACAGCCAAACAGAAATATTCTCCATTCTCACATGGCACAGGACAGAAATATTCTCCATTCTCACACGGTACAAGACATAAGCATCTCAAGGATGGATACATCCCTCTTCATCATGATAAGCCCAGAGGTATTTGCTGTCTAAAGAATGGGCTTAATTTGTGCCAGTGATACTCCCTCCCCAAAGAACTTTCATTTGGAAAGCTGTATTGAACAGTGAAGGACATGGGATGGGGATTCAGAATTACTAACTTCTGGTTGTGGCTCAGTCACTAATTGTCTCTTCGGTTTCACAGCCACAAAAACAGACAGAAATACAGATTTGGTTTCTTCCTCTGGATTAATTCACAGTCAAATTAAAGTATGTGAGTGTTCACCACTAACTCTATGCAAAAGGATACATTCTTTTCATAGATGCACTATTGCCTGACACAACATGAAACTCATTCATTGGTTTCTGTGCGCACAGTTAGGTAAGAAAGGAAAAGCTGGATGTCTCAGAGTTATGCGCATTAACATCAGTTGCACACACCTATTTCAGGGCACCCTTGTACACACAGAAACTTGATGCATAGTAATGGTTTTCCCAATCACCAGGGTGGTAGGAACAAGGTTATTGTAGCTATATGGGCACATAAAAGAAGACAGGAAACGAAATGTCAACAGCGAGTGTAATACTTTTCTAATATATATCCTTCAGTTATTGAGACAGCTACTGGGATGTTTTTGAAAAAAGAATGATTTGTTTATAAACCATGCACATTTTTCCAGCTCTGTATAAGGGGAGAAAATGCCTTCATCTATTTTTCTTTCCCTACATCATCCAAGGATATGTTTCTGAATTTCCATCAATACACATTCTACTATCCATTCATTCCCAACTAATTTGTGGGCACCTACTATGTGCTAGTGTGTGTGAGAATATTGAGACCACACCAGCTTGCCCTTGCTCTCAAGTACCTTTCAATTTAGTCTAGAGAGTCAGTCACATAACCAAATCAGGCAATAAAACGTAGTTGCTGTGATAGAAGTATATGCAGCATACAAGTGGAGACACAAAAGGGACTATTTAATCCTGCATGGGGAGATAGAAGAGACTTCATGGATGAAGTGATGTTTGATGTGGTTCTTAAAATAAGAGCAGGTGACTTTATAGTCAAACAACAAAGAGAAAAGCATCCTTAGTCAAAGAGAATGGGTGACTAACACAGTAGCTCAGTGCAGACTGTGTATTAGGGTGGGATGATCAGCTAACTGAATGAATTATGAAGATGCAGTGGATGAAGGTAGGACCATGGGAAGCTCCTGGAGACATATGGGGACATTTAGACTTTGTCACGTGAGCAACAATAAAGCCATTTGTTTTAGTCAGCTAGTACTGGTCTAACAGAAAGACCACAGAGTAGATGGCTTTAACAAAGGGAAATTTATTCTTACACAATCCAGTAGGCTTCAAGTCCAAATTCAGGATGTCCACTCCAGGGGAAGGCTTTCCAAGTTGTTGGCTCTGGAGGAAAGTCTTTGTGTTGCAATAGTCTTTGTCCAGTGAGTATCTTGGTGCCGGAATCTCAGGTCTGAAGAAAGCACTCTTCTCCTGGTGCTGCTTTCTTGAAGTTGTGAGGTTCCCAATTCTCTACTTGCTTCCTTTTCCTTTCATCTCTTTCAGGATGAAAGGATTAAGGATGGTGCAAGCCATACTCCAGGGAAACTCCCTTTATAGTGGAGCAGGGAGGTGACCTTATGAAAGGATTTTCAGTCTCATCTAATCCTTTAACATACAGCACACGAAAATCACAAAGTGGAGGACAATCATAGAATACAGGGAATCCTGGCCCAGGCAAAGTACTACACATACATTCTCGGGGGGCAGGGGAACACAATTCAATCCATGACTCCATTGGAAATTTTATGCCAAGCAGTGACATGAGTAGTTTTCCATTATAGAAAGGAACTGTGGTTGTTGGTGTGATGTGGCATGAAGGGACCCCCAGAACACCAGCTAAGTGACACAGGTCAGTGAGGATGGCCTCCTGGAGCAAAGCAACAGAGATGGGTGAAGGCTTTAGGAGATTCTCATTTTAAGAACAATACAAACTTTTATTTACTCATAGCATTCTATCTTCCCCTTCACTGCTACACTTCTCTAAAGTGTTATATTTTCTCAAAACCTTAGCCTTTAGTTACCTCTCTGCTGCCTTCTGACTTGGCACAGTAGGTAAGAGCTCAGTTTCTATATCAGAAGGCTTAGTTTGGGTTCCTCCCTCTACTTCTTCTAACTTAGCAACTGGGGAAAACATGGTTAACCTCTCCCTGTCTCAGTTTCCCCATCTTTAAAATGGAGAAAATAATGATAGCTCTGAAGGGATGTTGTGATTATTAAATTTGAAGATGCATAAAAAGTGCTTGACATTTTGTAAGTGTTGTCCTTAAAGGTTTCCTAGAGAAAGTGGTAGTATAATATTAAAATAACTATTGGGAAAAAGCAAAATTAAGAAAGATCTTTGCATCAAATTAGTTTCACATGTTAGTTGGAAAAGCACGTAATGAACATTGCTGCAGTTGTTAGCTGCTGTTGAATTGGCCCCCAACTCAGGGTGGCTTCGTATGCAATACGATCAAACCACTGTGTTCCCTGGAGTTTTCAAAAGTTGTTTTTTTTTTTCTGTCTTGATCTAAAAGCTCTACTGACACTTACTTAACATTGTAGAAGCACACACCAACAGATGAGTGGTGGCTGGATTTGGGGTATATTGGCTGGAAATCAAACCTAGATCCCCCGCATAGAAGTGAATATTTTACTACTGAAATAGTCCTACCTTTCCTAGTTAATATTACCCATGTTATAGCACTGTGTTTGGCCCTGTGCAGAATGCAAAGATGACTCAGATAGAGAGCCTCATATTCACAGCTTATAGCTCATCAAGGAGATAAACAATGTTAACAAATGATTTTAAAGTAAATTCAGAAGTTGTATTTGAGGCACAACCATAATAGAAAATCTAGATATGGTATCTGGTGTACAGGGGGTTAGTCAGCATTTTGAGTCCAAGAATTCACTTCTGACCCTCTAGTGAGCTTTCAGGACAAGGTTACCCAGATGGTAAGCATCATTTTGCATTTCGTACTGAGAGAAGAATGTTTCACTTAAAATTAATTTAGCTCTTAAACACGGTTCTTTGACCTTTCACATTTCAGAAAATTCTATCTTCTTCTAAGGGATCTGCCTCCATCTAGCTTGTATCACAACCTACAAATTCAGGTAGATAAAAGTCGTCATTACCAGAACAGGAATTGGTTCAGCCATTTAGAATGGCTGGAAGGCAGCATTGCATAGTGGTTCAGGGTATTGGGTCAGACAAGAGGCAGCTCATATTCAAACTATAGGCATGTGGGAATAGATAAGAATCTTTACCTCCTTGCACCCTAATGTCTGTAAAATGGTGATAATAATAGTATCTACTTTATATGATTAATAGGATGCATTTAGCATGAGTTAAAACACCAATAAAACTTTTCTTACATCATGATTATGATTATTGTTTTGTTGTTAGGTGCCATTAAATCAGTTCCAACTCATAGTGACACTATGAACAACAGAACAAAACATCACCCAGTCCTGCATCGTGCCCGCAATCACTTTTGTGCTTAAACCCACTATTGCAGCCACTATGTCAATCCACTTCTTTGAAGCTCTTCCTTATTTTTTGCTGACACTTTACTTTGCCAAGCATGATATTCTTTTCCAGGAATTGATCCTTCCTGACAATATTTTGAAAGTATGTGAGATGAAGTCTCATCATCCTTGCTTCCAGGGAGCACTCTGGTTGTACTTCTTCCAGAACAGATCTGTTTATTCTTTGGGCAGTCCATGGTATGTTCAATATTCTTCTCCAGCACCACAATTCAAAGGCATCAGTTCTTTCACCTTCCTTATTCACTGTACAGTTTTTGCATGCCTGTCACATAATTGACAGTGCCAGGGCTTGAGTTAGGTTCAACTTAGTCTATAAGGTGGCATCTGTACTTTGGAACACCTTTTAAAGAGGTCTTTTGCAACAGATTTTCCCAGTGGAATTCATCTTTTGATTTCGTGACTGCTCCCTCAATGGACACTGGTTGTGGAATTAAGCAAAATGAAATCCTTGACAATCTCAATTCTTTCTCCATTTTTCATAATGTTGCTTTCTGGTCCAGTGGTGAGGTTTTTTTTTTTTTTTTTTTTTTTTTAAATTTTATTTTCTTGATGTTGAGGAGCTACTCATGTTGAAGTCTGTAGTCACTGATCTTTGTCAGTATTTCAAATCCTCTTCACTTTCAGTAAGCAATGTTGTATCATCTCTACAACACAGATTGTTACTGAGTTTTCTTCCAATCTTAATGCCTTGTTCTTCTTCATAGCATCAAGCTTCTCGGGTTATTTTCTTGCCATATGATTATGATTATTATTACTAGATAAATACGGTAGATCCTTCATCCTAAGAATGGATAACTGGGTCCAGGCCTTTGTATATAGAAACCTCATGTAAATCTTGCTTTTTGGCCACTTCAACCAGTACATCATCAACTCTCTATATGAAATTTGACTTGGACCTTGTGGTACAGAGAGTTACTTAATACAGTCCTTCTAGCCATAGTATTAACAACTCTTATCAAATGACTGACACTTTGCAAATGAGGTGCTGTGGCTCACTGAGGGGAATGGATAGATAGCTAATAGTGCAAATAATATGCATGAAACTCTGGTGAGTGTAGGGTCATGCAAATCAGGATGCATGGAACACTAACATGGAGATTGGTCAATTTTTTCATCCAACAAGGCTTGAAATGAGTCATTCTAGAGGCAGGAGGCCTTCTGGAGCCATATGGTCCCTATGGGGCTTTGGTTAGTTGTCTACAGAAGGGAGCAAGCTGAATGACTTTGGGGCCTAGGCTTTAGGACAGACTGGGTACCTCTGGGTACTTATCAGCAGAGCTTAAAGAACTGTGCAAAACTTGCCGGAGCAGCGTAAAGACCAGGCCAAGTGGGTGAGGGCCAGAGACAGAACTCTGTGGTTGCACAATGGAGAAGAGTCTGTCCTCATGGAAGAACCATATCTTCAGTGTTCCTGAATCTGAACAGTAACACGCTACCTCCCTAGTGGTGAGTATGGTCTGTGGATTCTATGTGGCCATTAGAATAAATTATGAAACCCAGCAGAGAAGCAGAGAATGCCATTGATGAGACTATGAGTACCAGCACTGATAAAGAGATGGGAAGGTGGAAATGTATCTGACCTCTGCCTCGTGGGAATCAGTCTTCAGCTGTTTGCCTTGATTCTCCCTCCCTCAGGTGACCTTAGAGAAGGTCAGACACCTCCACCATGCCCTATTTACTGAATGTAATGGTAATATAAATGTTTCTTCTAAGCATTTTGATTTTCATGCACATAGAGGTAAAAGGAAGTGGCTTATATTAAATGCTGGTCAAAGCCTTTTTTAAAATTTCTTAAAAAAAAAGTCCCCATGACATTAAATCACTTAAAATCTACATGCAAAAGTAGTGACCTCTTTCCCATAAATAAATAAAAAAATCCCAGCGTGGAAATGCATTAGCTAAAATGAGTGTTTGATCCTTTCAACCAAAGCCCATTTCCTTCTCCCATCTAGAAAGCCTTGAAGTGTGAGTATTATGGTACTTGCAGATTTCTGTGTAGGCAGGGGATAAATAGTCCGCTTCTGTAATTAATAACTATTAAAGCTGTTTGACTGATCATATCTTTGGGCTCCTGAAATCTCTTCTGTGCAGGTGTGCATTAATGGAATCCATTAAATTCATATATTTCAACAGATAGTAATTTACGATCTTTTATAAGATCTGTCAGGAACTGCAGCAGGAGACAGAGGACTGTCTCAGGGCGTTCCAGAGCAAACCAGCTCCCTCCCTCAGAAATGACTCGCCTTTGTGTACTAAATATGAATGTCAATGCTCGGGCTAGTCACATTCGGAGGGTTCGACACCATCTGCTGTCTGGGAATACGCAGAAGAATCTTTTTATCACTGCTGAAGACCTGAGCAGTGCTGAGCAATTTTTAGAGATCCTAGAGGAGAAGTGTGTGGGAGTTCTAGTCACCTAATATTTGTCATAAAAGTGGAGAAATTGAGAATATAGCCCTGCATCCAGGAAGGGAATGGGTTTACCTCAAGATAAGTTGCTCTCCCTAAGTCACTTGTGTTTTCAAGTTCTCTTAGTAGGACCATCTCCACATACTGCCTAATGCGCACAAGGAAGGAAGACGATGGCCTTGACTTTTGACAAACTCCATCCTGCCCTAGTCTCTGGCTCAGAATGAAGAGAAACACTGTCCTCTCAGAGATGAGGTGGCCCGTCAGCACAGCCAGATTTCTGAAGAGACAAAGCAGCCATCCATCCTTCTCAAGAATTCAAGTTTCACAGAACTACATTCAGTCTGTGAAATTCAACTTGAGGGACTTCTATAATTAATCAAAAGCTGAAAGCAAACCTGGGAGAGCTACTAAAGATGTTATGTAATTGTCAACTGATTTCTGAGGCAATGGTTAGTCAACTGTCAGCTTAGAGCAGAAAGGTCAGAGACTGCAGGGCTGCTGGGGCAGAAAGTTGTCTGAGTCACCAGGGACAGAATGACAATGTTAGGAGGCAACAATCTCAGAGAAGTCACATGTACCTTTGATGATGCTGAAAGAAGGTAGAAGGTTGATTTGCAGTTGAAACTAACATGATTACAATGAACTCGTCTTTATGGAATGCTTTGACTATTCAAAGCATCGTCAAAACAATGATGTGAGCCTGACAGCCCCTAATTTCAAAGGAATAAAACTATGAAGTATACCCTTATTTTAAAACTAACTCATGTATCCGGGTTTAGCGGTGGCAACTAGAACTTAATTATTTTCTGGGGTTTCCGGAAGAAATCCAGACAAACATACATCCTCTGAAGGCCCTCCTAACAACCGGGCAACACCATGACCACCATCAGACTGATTCCTAAGTGTGAATCCACATCAGTGGGTGAGTTTGGGTTTGGTTTTCCTTTTCCTTGTTGGCCTAGATATATATCTATATTCATATTTACAGTATTAGTTTTTTAATTTATAATTTACAGGAAGCTTTCTATATGACAGATACATCTTTATTAAAATCATTTACTTTTTGTTTTAACTCTTGATTTTAAAAACTAACTTACCATACAGAGTGTACCCCTAATCTTTTCTACCCAAAACATTAAAGTGAGAACGTAACTTTTGCATGAAAGTAGGATGCAGAGCTTACATAAAGTTCGGTTATAGCTAGGATTTCTTTAATACACTTCTTTATTGCATTAGCTGTATTTTCACCTACCTCCAGAGATGTTATAAGCAATATTACCAATGTTAACTATTTATACTAGGGTAATGACACAGGTTAAAATTTCAGAAGGATAATTCATCCAATAAATATTCCAAAGTTCTTATTAAGTGCTAGATTTATGAAGAAAAATAAGATATGGCCTCTGTGCTGGCAAAACTGATAGTTTAATAAAAAAGACAGATCAAGAACTAAGTAATTACAAGATAATACAGTAAACATTCATGAGGATACATAAAGCAACGTCACAGCTATGGAATGGTCACCGACATTTTCCTAAGTGTGGGACTGGGACTTCAGAGTCTGAATGATGCTTGATCTGAGCCTTCAGAAGGCCATTCTTTCACTCGATACGTATTCACTAAGTGTCAGTTATATCCCAAACAAATGGAATCCCATTTTGTATGATGGAGGAGGAAGGTCAAAGCAGGGAGGTTTAATCCAAATCTGGAAGCAGAAATTATCAATCAAAAGGAAAGGAATCAGTGTCTTCTGTACACCTATTGTCTACTAGATGTTTAATTCTCACAGTGGGTCTGTTTCAAGCATTATTATTTCCACATTATGGACGAGAAGCTTGAGTTTCAGAGAAGCTGAGTTGCTTTTTCAAGTTCACAGAGCTTGTACGAAATTTAAGAATCAGAGCTGGAGTGTGAACAGAGATGATCTCATTCCAAAACCATGGTTTTACTGTTCCTACATCAGCTGGCTTCTTACAGTGAGATGGAAATGGAGCAGAGAAGAATAAAAAGTGAGAGACAGAACCAACCAGAATCTAAGTGATTGTGGTGACTGAGGCACTTTTTGCTTCAACAGGAGACAGAAACCCCATACAGAATGAATGGCCTGACATTGGCAAGGCATGTTGTCATTGACTGAGCCTACTTGGATATGCAAATAGAACAATTAGATTCACTTCAGCAGTACGTAGTAAGATCCAGTGCCTAAGTAAATATAATTTGTAGTGTTAAGCATATAGTAGTGATATGCCAGGTATCATTTCAACTTTCACTTGGCTTGCCCAAGAAATAGTCATTACCTGACATTTTACAACAGAAAATTTTACTGGAAGGAGACTGATATGAATCAAACAAAAAGAAGCTTTTCATATTTATTAAATCAATAATCATTAATTGTCTACTTATATCATTGACCAAATTCCACACACAATGAATTAACACTTTTAGCTTTGGCTGTAGAAATCCTGGTCGCAAAGTGGTTCAAACAATCTGCTACTAAGCAAAATTTTGGCAATTCAAAACCATGAGAGTCTCCGCAGAAGGATGTGGCAGTCTTTTCATATAGAGATTTACTGGCTTGAGAACTCTAAGTATTTTCTGTGAGTCATAATTAACTTGACAGCAGTGGGTTTTGGGGATTTTATTTTTATTTATTCATTTACTGAGGGAGGTTTTGTTCCCATAAACCCTGGTGGAGTAGTGGTTAAGTGCCACCAGGAGTTCGGCAGTTCAAATCTGCCAGGCACTCCTTGGAAGCTTTCATAGTGATCCTACAGGACAGGGTGGAACTGCCCCATAGAGTTTCCAATTCACCTGGTGAATTTGAATTTCTGACCTTTTGATTAGCAACTGTAGCACTTAACTACTATGCCTCCAGGGTTCCCAACATTACTGTTAATTTCTAACAATTATATTTATACCATTCTTTTCACTATTTTTGATAAAGTTTAGCTGACTTGAGTCTGCCTTTATTGTTGTTTCAGATGCCGTCAAGTCCGTTCTGACTGATCGCAACCCTATGCACAACAGAATCAAACGCTACCCGGCTCTGCACAATTCTCACAATTGTTACTATGCTTGATCTCGTTGTAATTACTGTGTCAATCCTTCTCGGGTCATCACTTTTTTTTGCATTGACCCTCTGCTTTGCCAATCATGATGACCTTCCACAAGGACTGATCCCTCCTGATAACATGTCCAGATGTGTTTGTTCTTTTGGTAGACCCTGGTGTAGTCAAGATTCTTCTCCATAGTATATTCAATATGCTTCTCCAGCACTACAATTTAAAGGCATCAACTCTTCTTTGGTGTTTTTTATTCATTATTCAGCTTCTGCATGAATCTGAGGTGACTGAAAACCCCATGAGTTGGGTGAGGCACTGCTTAATCCTCAAGGTGATACCTTTGCTTTTCAACACTTTAAGGAAGGCTTTTTACAGTCGATTTGCCCAATGCCAGACATCTTTTGATTCCTTAACTGCTGCTTCCAGGTGGATTATTGTGCATACAAATAAAATGATGTCGTTGACAACCATTGTCTTTTCTCTGTGCTTCACGATGTTGCTTATTGATCCAGTTATGAGGATTTTTGTTTTCTTTAGGTGATGTGTAATCCACAGTGAAGGCTGTGGTCTTTGACCTTCATCAATAAGTATTCCTTGTCCTTTCTAATTTCAGTGAGCAAGGCTGTGTCATCTGTATAATGCATGTTATTAATGAGTCTTCCTCTAACTCACTCTTCTTTATTCTGCTTTAGAAACTGACATCTATTATCAAATTCACTGGCATTACAATCCTTAAGATCGGTTGCCACAATTTGCCACAACTGAGAATGACTACTCGTTCTAAAGAAGCAATAATTAGTACTTTCCGATATTGAGCAATTCTATGATCATACAGTCACTATAGCCTTGAGACAATTATCTTGAGAACAAAACTCATCCACAGAGTCACAGAAATATACATATATGTATATATATTAGAGGTTGTGTGATTATTTATGATCAGACTAAGTGCCTACTTTTTATAAGAACTATGAGTAGGCTAAATGATAAATCTCAAGGATAGTGGCCACAAAAATCAGTCTATTATGTCATCTGAAACGTGACTATAAAAGAAATCCTTTAAGGTGAAGTGAGAAAGTGAAATGAAGATGAAAGAAGTACTATGTCTAAGACACTGACTAGAGTTGTAAAGCTGGAGTAGAGACAAAAAGCAAGGACCAGAAACACCCAGATGAAGAACTTTTTGAATAAGATACATCCTTTTGAATGATGGTTAAATCCAGACTACACACAGCAGTAGTAAATGGCTGTAAGGACGACGTCAAGCAGTAGGACATGTTGGCCATATTGCCTGAATGGATCATCCCCTTTTTATCTACTGTGATATGAAAGCTGATGAGATCCTGCCCAAGGCAGCAGCGGGACTGTCTCATTGCAGATTGTCTCTCCACCCGCAGGAGTAAACAGTTTACTGGGAGATTTAAAGCAAAATTTAGAATTACAAGGATGTACCTAGGAAACAGATATTTTTTTCTTCAGTGAACTCTTAAGAGGGCTTATCAGTAAAGTTCAAGCAAGCAGGTGTGCTGAAAATTGCTTTAAAACCAAAGAGACAGTAGGAGGCATGCATATGCCAGAAATCATAGCCCCCGTGAGAGAGACAAGCCCATTTTTCAGCAGGAGCAGCTGTTGGTGCATCTGCAGACAGGTTGTTGTCAGGAGTGTTGAGCAGAGAAATTTCAGGAGAAATGTGCTTGTGAGAAGGGAAGAGGCTCAAGGTCTCTAGTGTATGAGAGGCAGCAAGGAAACCTGGGTGATGGGCTGAGTCCAGGGCTGACATTGTTCAAATTTAGAATTTCATCTGAGATTGGGAGGCTGAAGGAAAGTGGCCCTGAGACTTTGGTTTGGAGTTTGTTAAATCCCAAGCAATAAAAATTGCAGTTCACTCTAATGAAACTTCCTGAGAAGACTATTAGTATTAAACAGGGTGACTCTCCCCCCTCAGAAATAATGCTAAATCACAGTCACAAATAATTCCAAGTCCAGTTCTGCAAGAGGCAGAACATGATTGCACTTTTTAAATTAAATTCACTCTCATTGCCTTGGCCATTGCCATTTCCTGAAATTAATAGGAATTGCACACGGGAATCAAAGGAACAAGAGTGGTCCTACTGTATTGGGGGGCTGAAGATGCAGGTGGCGTGGGTGTGCGTGTATGAGTGCAGAAGTAGGTGTGGTCTTTATATCTGGATTAGGCATTTATTTCAAGAACAAAGATGAAATATCTGAAAGTTTCATGAAGCAAAATCTCACAACACCACTGTCCATTTTAAGAGTTAAAATAACATCCTGTGCTATAATGTAAAGATTGTTATTTATTTTAATATCTCTTTGAGCATATTA
The DNA here is from genome assembly GCA_028571685.1 of Heterohyrax brucei. Lineage (NCBI taxonomy): Eukaryota > Metazoa > Chordata > Mammalia > Hyracoidea > Procaviidae > Heterohyrax > Heterohyrax brucei. Next base: position 50,093,462 of record CM053152.1, read on the forward strand.
AAGGTCAAAATTGTATTATTTCCTTTACATAGTCCAAAACAAAACCGTATCATTGCTGTTGAGTTGATTCTGACTTATAGCAATCCCATAGAGTAAAATTACTCCATAGGGTTTCCAAGGAGTGGCTAGTGGATTTGAACTGCTGATCTTTTCATTAACTGCTGAGTTCTTAGACACTGAGCTATGAGGTCTTTAATACAGCCCGTAGCTGCTAACAAATTGGTGATCACCAAATAGGCACGTCTTATTTTTTTTTAATAAAATGGTAATAATAAAAATAAGTCTTACAGGATGCAGAACAATCAGTAATAACTACCTTTATTCCACAGTTTAAACGTGACACCTTTAATGATACGCATTAGGTGAATTATTTATTCATAAATTTAACAAGTATTTGTTGAGCCATCCTACTGTGTTTTGAGTAGCTTTGCTGATGTGGCGATGAAAAGCCCAGGATTTTTCCTGTAGAGAATTCACTTTAGAACAAATGGAAGAGGGAACAAGCAAGGTGCACAATCACAAAATGGAAGATTAAGATTATTATTTATCAACCTGTACAAGGAGCCTTGGCCTCAGCCTGAAAATTGGAATTTAGAAATACTAAGGGGAAACGGACACTGACACTGTGTTTTGAGAGCTAAGTGGAGAACAGCCAAGTGAACAGGATGAGAGGGTGTTTCAAACAGCAACACCGTGGTCTTGCGTGGAAAGAGAGTGAGAAGACCAATTACGGAACTGAATCCAGCAGATAAGGGAAATAATACCGTAGAGAAGACAGATTTCAGTCCAGGTAGCAAAGCTAGTTCACGCGTCCCTCCTCCCATCTCGCATTAGCACTCATCACCGCCACGTGTGAACGGCAGAGGATGTCTTCAGAGCGTGGTTACTTGTAACAGGATTTTCAAATACGAGATTAAAGAGGAAAAGAAAATGCAATGTTCAAAGGTATAGTGGACAAAGTTTTCTTTCAAACTGCAGAAGTAAAGTTTAAAAATGGTAAGCTTATGTGAAATAATGACTCTTGTTCTCATTAACTGCCGTAATGTCGTCTCACCTTTGGCGACCTCATGGATATCACAGTAAAAGGCAGCCTAGTCCTGCTCCATCTTCACGACCTTGGTATATTAGAACTCTTTGTTGTGGCTATTGTGTTAATCCAGCTCACTGAGGGCTTCCCTCACTTTAGCTGATTCTCTATTTTGCGAAACATGATATGCTTTACTGAGAACTGGTCATAGCAGGATACCCGCACGCGCGCACGCGCGCGCGCACACAAACAAATTCACTTTTATACACATGGTAAAAATGCACAACAGCAAAGTTATAAAGATTAGGAAAAAAGGTATGTTACAAAGAGACAGCTGAACCGAAATTCAACTTGCCATTGCCCGTGGGAGATGCCACAAAATAATGTCTTAACACAGAATAGCTGAGTTAAAAAACTCCAGTCTTGAATTTTACCTAGCATAATTGCATATGAGCATTTCTTTTATGTAAAGGCTGAGTTAACTACCCATGAGTCTTCAGTTAAGTCTCAAGTACAAGGTGATCCTTTGCAAAGGAAGGAGTAAAGTCCAAGAAAAACTGGTAAATACTGAAATAATAATAATTAGTAAATTATTTGACTATTAAATGTAAAACTGAAATAATAGCTATCCTGTCTTAAGTACTAAAATTCTAGACAATAACTAAGGAGAAGTTTTGTGAGGTGGTTTTCAGGCTTTAATTAAAATATAACGCTTTTGGAAGAAGGATTCAATGAATAATTTAGATGCGTAATAAAGTATTGTGACTTTGATATGCTTATAACTAAATATTTGAAAGAATAGAAATGTCATGTAGAGCATCAAAAACAGTAGAAGGACAAAGAAAGAAAATTCTAACAAATAAAAATTAAGAGAACAATTAAAAGGCATCAAAAAATGTTATAACCAGAAAACATTAAATATGATAGAAATCTGATCAAATATATCAATATCTCAATAAATATAAATGAACTATTTAAAATACCAGTGCCGACATATGTGAATTTCTTCTTAATATGAGAAAATGTAAGATATTTTATTGTGTTGTGCTGCTTATAAAGCATATACTAACATAATATGACATAGAAAGATTTAAAAATGAGAAATACTGTGAAAGACAAACAATAAAAGGAAAAAGAAGTACTCCATAATAAAACACAGACTCTGAGATAAAAGGTATCAAGTGGGAAGACAGGGCATTACATAGTTAAAAAAAAAAAGGGAGGGGTTGTAACAACCATAAGCATGTATGGAAACCCTGGTGGCATAGTCACTAAGGTGCTGTGGCTGCACTCAAGAGATCAGCAGTTTGAATCAACCAGGTGCTGTCTGGAAGTCTATGAGGCAGTTCTACTCTGTCCTCTATGGTCACTATGAGTAAAAAATTGACTTGATGGCAAATATTTTTTAAATTGTGTATATTTTAAACAATTTTGTAATTTTGAAAATTTTGTATGTTTTCAAAATAATTTTGCTACAATCATTATGTGAGAAGATATAAAGCAAAATTTATCATAACTAAGAAAATTAAAATGCACAATCACACTGAAGATTTTAGTCTATGTCTATGAGACACAAAGATCAAGCAGAGAAAAAAATCAACATCTAAATGATTGAAATAAGCATATCAAAAAATTTGAATATATTTATTCACTGCTAAATCTGTTTCTACTTTCATAACTATAGATTACTATATGCTAAAAAAAGATTGTTTTCACATATACCTATGGCTTTTTTAAAAATAGTGTAATAGCTTAAGAAACAAGGGATGGTAACAAATCTTTTAAGGAATCACCTTCTGTCAGCCATATTCACAGACAATATTATAAGAAAGTTAAGAATCAACAATTCAAAATTTAATATTTTTTTAAAAATCTGCATATCTTTATCATTACCAATTGACAGGAAAAATAGAAGTAAATCTTTAGAAGTAAGGAACAAACTGAGTACTAAATAGCAAGTTTTGTGTGCTAAAGCAGTATTTAATTTTTAAATAGGAACAAATACCTATTTACTGAAAATGTTAAGAAAGAATTACAATTAAAGGTTAAACTTTTAACTCACAAAATAGAAAAATTCCATAATTAACCCAAACTATAGAAAGAACAAAATAATAACCGTTAACTTACAGGTTAGTAAAATAGAAAGAAAAAAAAAACCAACAATAAAAATCAAAAAATTGGAAGCCATTTTCTAGAGAAGATTAACAAAAAAGAAAGAAAAAGTAGTGAAATTCTAGCAAGATAACTAAATAAGATTATGAACAAAAGGTAACATACCTGCAAATAGAATACTTAGATTTTTAAAACCATAGGAAAACAGCATAAACAACTTTAAGCCAATAAACATGAATACATACATGAAAAGGACAATCTGAGAGCAACACAAATTGTAAAAATAAATTCAAAGAAAAGAGTAAATGAAAATCCACTTATCACAGATACTAATATAATAGATAACAATTCCCTCTTTCACTTTTTCCTGCACACCTTTATACCCATCATTCCTAGATAGCTTAGGAGGTGTATGTAACACTGGCCTTAGAAAAAAATAGGAAAAGTACTAAACTTCTTTTGTAAAGCTAGGTTAATTTTTTCTTTTATTATTGCGATTGAGTGAAAGTGTACAGTCCAGTTTAAACTTGTGTGCCTGCCTGTGTGCAGCTCCTACTGCTCTCCTTGCCAGTTACAGCACCCTCCTCCTTTCTGTTCTATGTATGTCCTCTTAAAAATCTCCTGTCTCCTCTTCTCCACCCTCTCTGCTCCCCTCTAGTAAGAAGCCAGTAAGATGACATCCTACAGATGCATAGAACCATAAGGTACACACACGATACAGTCACTCTGTGTCACTGAGTCCAACCTATTCCTGTATGAGGATTTGACTACACTAATGATTTATGAACAGGGACAGCATCAGGTGTAGGGGGCCATGCTCCTAGAGGAACTCCAAGGCCTTCAGACATCAATTTTAGTCTTTTAGTGGAGTTCTCAGGGTTCACCTCTTTTTATTCTTGTGTTGCCACTGAGATGCAACGTTGTGAGGCCCATCATGGCTGTCACTGGTGGCGGCTGGGCACCACCTGGATCTTCTGGTCACATATTGATGTAGTCACCCATTCACATGGGTCTTCCTGTCTTCTGAGTTCTCTTTCCATCATGCTGTTTTGGCCCTTAGTGATCATCTGTGCCTGCTGTTGGGAAAATTTGGTGTACCTCAGATGACAGCTTGTTAGTTTTTAAGACCCCAGACGCCACTCACCAAAAAGGCGTGGAGAAGACTCTTTCAGCAATCCACTAGTTATGCCAGCTGGCCTTGATGTCTCCTGAGAGCATGGTCCCTGGGCCCCTGCCCCTGCTACTTTGTCCTTATTGGATTAAGATTGGAAGACTATTCAGTTTATGTTGAAGTCAAGTTAAATTGATCTTCTTTCTGACGTGTACTGTCACTGATTTCGTCCAATCAAATTTCTATCAACTGTCTAATCTATAACCAGCCCTCTCCCTTCCTCCCTCCCCTCCCTTGCAGCCATCAAAGAGTCTTTTCTTCTGTAGAGGAGTCTGTTTTTAAGTCCTTATAGTAAGGTCTCATAGAATATTTGTCCTTGTGCTCCTGACTAATTTCACTCAACATGATGTCCTCCAGTTGAAACCAAGTTATGAGATGCTTTCTAAAACCATCATTGTTCTTTATCATTGCATAGTGTTCCACCGAGTATTCATCCATTCATCTGTTCTTGGGTTGATTCCATCTTTTTGCTGTTGTGGACTGTGCTGCAATAAACATTTGTGTGCATGCATCTTTTCTTGTGAACGCCCTTGACTCTGCAGCCTCTGACCCAAGCAGTGAGGTTACTGTGTCAAAGAGTATTTCTATTGCCAGCTTTTTAAGGAATCACCATATTGCTTTCCAAAGAGGGTGTACCATTTTGCAATCCACCAGTGGTGTAGGAGAGTTCCATTTTTTTCCACAGTCTCTCCAGCATTTGCTGTTTTGTATTTTTGGATCATGGTCAACCATGTTGGGGTGAGATGATATCTCGTTGTAGTTTTGATTTGAATTTGTTTAATAGATAATGATTGTGAGTATGTCTGCATGTGTCTTTTGGCTGCCTGGAGAAATGTCTGTCCATCTTCTTCATCCATCACTTTATTGGATTATTTATCCTTTTCTCATTGATATTTTGCAGTGCCTTGTAGATTACAGAGATCAGACATTGGTCTGAAATATAGTTGACAAATATTTTTTCCCGTTCTATAGGTGGTCTTTTAATTCTGTTGTTAAAGTTTTTGGATGAGCAAAAATGTTTGATTCTTAGTAGTTCCCATTTATCTATTTTATCTTCTGTTGATTGTGGTTGGTTTGTCAGGTTTTGGAGTCTGTCTGCATTGTATATTACAACTTCCATTATTTATACTAATTTTTCTTGTATGAGCTTTATCATTTTAGAGTTGATATTTATGTCTTTCATCTAGTTTGAGTTGGTTTTTCTATAAAGCATGAGAGATGGATCTTGTTTCAATTTATTGCAAATGGATATCCAATTTTGCCAGCACCATTTGTTGAAGAGATTGTTTTTCCCCCAGTTTAATGTCTTAGGGCCTTAGTCGAATATCACCTGTTCATAGGAGGACGGTGTCATCTCTGGGGTCTCAATTATGTTCCATTGATATGTTTTTCTCTTTTGTACCAGTACCAGGCTGTTTTGAGTACTGTGGCAGTGTAATTGGTTCTAAAGTCAGGTAGTGAGAGGCCTTCCAGTGTGTTCTTTTTCTTCAGTAGTGCTTTGCTTTTCTGGGGCTTCTTCCCTTTCCAAACAAAGTCAGTGATTTGTCTCTCCATCTTGTTAAAAAATGTCACAGGAATTTCTATTGGGATTGTATTATGTAAGTAGATTGCTTTGGGTAAAATAGACATTTTCACAATGTTAAGTCTTCCTATCCATGAGCATGGTATGCTTCTCCATTTATGTAAGTCTCTCTTAGTTTCTTGTAGTAAGGTCTTGTAGTTCTCTTTGTAAAGGTATCTTGTTTCTCTAGTTAGATTGAGTCCTAAGTATTTTATCTTCTTGGGTACTGTAGTAAATGGTATTGATTTGGTGATTTCTTGTTTAGTAATCTCTTTGTGGGTACAAAGGAATCCTACTGATTTTCTTATGTTTATCTTGTATCCTGAGACTTTGCTTACTCTTCTATCAGTTTGAGTAGGACTCGGATAACTTTTAGTAAAACTGGGTGAGAACAACTGAATAAAGATGATTTACAATGTAACTTATGGACATAAACTTTAAAAAAATTAGAAAACTACATTCAGCACAATATGAAAATAGAAAGTAATATGCTTTAACAAATTAAAGTATATACCAGCAATGCAAGACTGGTTTGATATAATAAATCAGTTATAATGTATAGATTCATGGCAATAAAATTATGAATATCTCAGTAAATGCAAAAATAATAACAGCAACACTGAATAAAGAAAAGAACTTATATAAGTTAAAAACCAAACAAGCAGCCATAAACTGTATAGCAAAACGAGAACAGAAGAGCATCTTCTTAGCTTAAGAAAAGATGTTTTATAAAAGGCACAGCAAAAAAATGACTTAAAACTTATCAGTAAAACTTTACAATTTGCACAGTGAAAGAAAGTGCATAAACAATTTTCAAGGATTAATGAAGGAATTCAGCAACATTGCTGGATGTAAGGTTGACCTTCATAAGTGCTTACCATTTCTTTATAACCTTAGATGTCGTCAATAATATGTCTGAAAATTGAAAAGAAAAGATAACATTCAAGAAGGCAGCCATAACCAAAACAAAACTACAAACGTGCTTAGGGATAGCAGAACACAAGGTGTGGTTAGTCTTACAAGAACATTTAGGAAAAAGTTACAGATAATATTGAAAGACATAGAATAAGACAAATATCTAGAGATAAATATTTATATGAAAAATGTTTATTTTAACTAAAATTTTACATTACTTTAATACAATTATACAGAAGATTTTTCCAGGTAGTTTTAAAGAATTTGACCTGTACATCATTTGAAAGAGTAACTGGCAAAGAGTAAAAGAAAAGAAATGGAGAAAGAGACAGCATAAGGACTTGCCTGTTATTTATCAAGATTTATTAAAACATAAGATGGTGAACAGTGAAGACACATTTCACTAATGAAACAGAATGGAAAAGCTAACCTTAAGGCACTCATATATGAAAACTTGAGGTGTGACAGAAGGTATTTAAAACCAAAGGGAGACAGACACACAACAATCATTGTTTGAAAAATATCCATTTACAAGGAAAATAAATTAATGTAAATTCCTAAGCTACAACATAGACAAACACCAATAACAGAAAAATCATCATCAGATGGAAGGGCCCTAATTACTAAGACTTGAACTTGGAAATTTTAAGAAGAGGATATAGCAAAATATTGAAAGTAGTACTAAAAGTTTCAAGAATTTCTTAAACAATGGACACACACAAAAAAATACAGCTGTTACATTAAGACTTCATATTCAAAAATATATTCTGAAATTTAAAAAAACAAACAAAAAACTTCATCTTAGAAAAATATCAGCAGTGAAAGCATAAAGTAATAGCTTTATGTATAGATACAGTCCTGGTAGTACAGTGATCAGACTACTTAGCTGCAAATCTAAAGGGTGATGGTTGACGCCCGATAGCTGCTCTGTGAGAGAAAAACATGGCAGTCTGCATTGCTAAAGATTAACAAGGAGCAAATAAACAAACCTGTTGCTATCAAGTCCCTCTGTGTTGTTCTGGACCCTATAGGTCTGACTAGAACTGCCCTATCGAGTTTCTAAGGAGTAGTTGGTGGATTCAAACTGCCAGTTTTTCGGTTAACAGTCTCAGCTCTTAACCATTGTACCACAAAATAAGCCTACAGCCATCCAGTCGGTTCCAACTCATAGAGACCATATAGGACAGAGAAGACTGGCCCCATAGATGTCTCAAGGAGCACTTTGTGGATTCTTACTACCGATCTTCATTAGCAGCCATAGTTCTTAACCACTATTCCACCAGTTTCCCCTTGAAGATTATGGCCTTGAAAAGCCCAGGGGGTAATGCTACTCTAACTTACCTGGTCCGGGGAAGACTGAGGACAAGGACCTTCTTCCAGAGCCAACAGATAAAGGCTTTTTCCTAGAGATGACACCCTGAATTTGAACTCTTAGTTTACTGGACTGTAACAGAATAAAATTTCTGTTTTACATTTGAGGTATTTCTTTTATAACAGCGCCAGATGACTAAAACACTGGACTATTCATAAGGGAGGTCAAAGAAGAATTGATGCCTTAAAATTATAGTATTGGCTGAGAATATTGAGTGTGCCATGGACTATCAGAAGAATGAACTAATACATCTTGGAAAAATATACCATAATACTCCTTAGAAGGGAGCATAATGATACTTCATCTTACATACTCTGGACATATATCAGGCAGAACTTATCCCTAGAGAAGGGCATCATGCTTGGAGTCTTAATTATCTAGTTCCATTTTAATAAACATACCACAAGTGGATGGCTTTAACAGACAGACCTTTGTCTCTCACAGTTCAGCCGGCTAGAGGTCCAGATTCAGTTCAACAGCTCCAGGGAAGGTTCTCTCTGTTTCTGTTGGCTCTGGTGGAAACTTCTAGTCATGAATCTTCTGTCTCCCAGGTGTAGGACTTTTCTTAGCCTAGGGACCCTGGGCCCGAAGGACGTGTTCTGCTCCTGATTCTTCTTTCTTGATGCTATATCGCAGAAGAACTGCCTGAAGATATGACCAAGTCCTGAAGATTGTGTTTTGAATTATTAACAGTGCTATGTCTAATCCTGCCTCATTAACATCATAGAGGTTAAGATTTACAGCATATAGGGTAACAATGTTAGATCATAAAGTGGGGAACAGGAACGTAACACTAGGAATTATAGCCTGGCTGTGCTTGACACAACTTAATTCATGATACTTGGCAAACAAGAGGATCATTGAAAAAGAGGAAGAGCTTCAATGAGATAGATTGACTCAGTGGCTGCAACAAAATGGGTCTCAGCACAGCAATTATTGGGAGGATGGCTGAGGACCAGGAACTGTTTCATTTCACTTTACATAGAATTGTTATGATTTAGAACCAACTTGATGACAGTTAACAACAACAACTTTGGAGAGCAATTTACAAACAGTAAAATTACATGTGCTCTTTTATCTCTCATTACGTTTCTACACATAAATGATGGAGAAATTTTTACACAGGTGCACAAGGAGATGTGCAATTATGTTTATTACATTATTGTTAGATATACTGAAAAATTGTAATTCCCTTAATTTTCAGCCACATAGAGAATTGAACAAACTATTGTTTAATTTTACAACGGTATACTTCCAACAGGTAAAGTGAATTCAGTGAATACAATTTTCAGTAAAAATGCACATGCAAAAGAATTCTTACATAATTTCTGCAATTGATTTTGATATGTATCCAAAATAATATGAGTTGATGGCTGGATTAAAAAAAATGTCATCATGAAGGGGATGGATAAATAGAGATGTGAATGTTAAAGCAAATACAGTATGGTGTTAATGATAAAATCTAGATGATTTGTGTATAAGTGTTGACTGTAAATTTTTTTACCTTTGTTATATTTTTTAATTAAATATTAAAAAAGAACATATCCAGCATGATTTTACGGTTTAAAAATATTCAAAAAACATATTATTTTTTGTGGAATGGTAGATTTTTAGTGGAATTATGTAATCATATGTTGCAAAAACATATACTAATCTCAGGATAATGGTTCATTATCAGGAGTGAGAAAGAGAAAGGAACAGCAGGTGAGGGTTTAGCTCTATGAGTCATGTTTCTTTACACTAAAGAGAGAGAAAGAGAGACAGAATCTAAAACAAGTAGAGTAAATCATTTGCAAGGGTTAATATCAGGTTTCCATCTCAGAACTGTAGGTTATATTATTTTTGTGCATATGAGGTCTGACAATCAACTCCATGAACTTAATTGTTCTAAGTGCTACATATGTCATTCCTGAGTATCACTACACTCACTTTCAAAGGACTTCCTTTGGGAAGCTATGCACCAATGCCAGCACCTGGTCTACTCTTCAAAGCATTTTCTAACTCGTTCTGGAATGGCCATTGGGCACAGTGGCTTGATGGCAAGTTCACCAGCTTAATTGTATAGTTGTCTGTGAGGGAGTTTTCAGCCAATAAACAAAAAATTGTACTGGAACACCCTCCATACTTACCTGATCTGGCCCCCAACCCAATGACTTTTACAAAAAACTGTGTTGGAACACCCTCCCTACTCACCTGATCTGTCCACCAACAGCTTTTTTCTTTACATTAAGGTAAAGGAAATACTGAAAGGAAGGCATTTTGACGACATTCAGGACGTCAAGGGTAATACAAAGCCAGCTCTGATGGCCATTCCAGGAAAAGAGTTCCCAAATTGCTTTGAAGGGTGGACTAGGCACTGTCATCAGTGCATAGCTTCTTAAGGGAAGTACTTTGAAGTTGACTGCAGTGATATTCACCAATGAGGTATGTAACACTTTTCCTAGGATGAGTTTGCAAACTTAACAGGCAGTCTTCATTATTTAGTTTTGATTGAAAGTCGTCTCCTATAATTAATAAAACATAAATAAGCAAGACCTACATTGCAAAATAAAGACATTTTAAAAGGATCATACTGAATACAAAAGCAAGATACATAATCATTTGTATAGTACGTTACTGTTTTTTGTTGCCATTTGGGTCAATTCTGACTTACGGCGAACTTCTGTATTACAGAATAGAACTGCCCCCATAGGATTTTCTTGGCAGTAATTTTAATAGAAGCAGAACATCAACCTGTCAGTCCTCAATACTTCTGTGCAAGTTCAGAGGACCAAAATTTAGGTTAGCAGTGAAAAGTGTGTAGTATGAAGCCTTTTATAGAAATGTGTTAAATATAAAATGATTCTATACATCATATACAAATGTCTACCTATGCATTAAAATATACAAATACAAATGATACTCATAAAAAACAAGATTTCTCTGCCCTGCATTAACCCAGGACACAGAAAGAGTAAGGTGGGTTTGGGAACAGTAAATGGTGTTTCTGTTCAAAGTGGGCTGTTACAGCCTGCAAAACAAGGGGTCTTCGCAGTGCCGCAGTTAAGCATCTTGGCCGCCAACCAAAAAGTTGGTGATTTAAACCTGCCAGCCACTCCTGGGGAGAAAGATGTGGCAGTCTGATCCTGCAAAGATTAGAGCCTTGGAAACCCTATGGGACAGTTCTAATCTGTCCAATAAGGTCACTACAAGTCAGAATGGACTCGACGGTAAAGGATGGATGGATGAAGTCCTCAAAACAATTTTACTTTTGATAAATTGGAGTAATAGAATTTAGTTCTTCATGTTTTAAATTTTTCATGATACGTAATAAAAAAGAAATCATAAATCTGTAAAGCATAAAAGAATGACCCTACCTTTCAAGTAAGAAACTGTGATGAAAAAAGAAAAAAAGAACTCTGCAATAAGGCACTGAGATTTGCAAGCACATTGTAAGTGTTTTCTAAGGACTCTTTGTCCTCTTAGTCTCTAATATTAGCTAAAACTGTTTATTGGTAATTAGATTCTATGATTACTGTACCCATAACAATCTTGTTCTGCTTTGTGTCCATTATCTTATATGCCTTACATTGTATTGCTTGTTAAATATACACAGTCCATATTGCTTTTTTTATGATAGTTTTTTTGTACTTTAGCTGAAGCTTTATAGAATGAATTAGATAGGTTCTCATTAAACAATTAATACAGAAAATATTGTTTTGTGACATTGGTGGCCAACTTCACAGTTTGTCAACACTGTCCTCTTCTTAGTTTCTTGTCCCCTCCTGCCTTCTTATCGACGTCCCTGGGCTGGTGTACTCATTTAGTCTCGTTTTGTGGGCCTGTCTAATCTTTGGCTGATGGGTGAACCTTAGAGTGACTTCAGTACTGAGTTAGAGGAGTGTCCAGAAGCCATGCTCTTGAGTTTCTCCAGTCTCTGTCAGACCACTAAGTCTGGCTTTTTGCTGTCATTGTTGGAATCTTGTTCTATGTGTTTTTTTCCTCCAGCTGTCTCTAATATCTCTTGTTGTGATCCCTGTCAGAGCAGTCCAGAGGCTCAGGCTGGTGGAGGTTGTGTAGTTGTCATTCATCAGTAGTTTGGACTAATCCTTCCTGTGCATCTTTGGTTTTCTTCATTCTTCCTTGCTCCAGATGGAAGGACACCAGCAGAGTATCTTTAGATGGCTACTCTCAAGCTTTTAAGGTTCCCAGTGCTACTCAACTAAAGTAGGGTCCAGGTAGAACATTTTATTTATAAACCATGTTATACCAATTGAGGTAGGTGAGGTAGGTATCCCCCCAAATCATAGTCCCCAGCCCTCAGGCCAATAATTTGATTCCCCTTATACTATTTTCTCTTTTTTTTCTTTTTGTACAGTAATGTAGCTAAACCAGTGGTACACGTGCATCATTCTGAACCGTTCTCACTCTGTCTTTAAGAAGCTAAGATCACAATAAATTTGTAAGAAATATCTTGAAGATGTTGAATGCTAGAAATGACTATTTCGCTAAATCCATTGCAGTCAATTCAAGGTCAACTCACAACAACCCTACAAGATAGAGTAGAAAGAAGCCCAATAAGGTCTCCAAGGTTCTAGTCTTTACAGATGCAGACTGCCACATCTTTCTCCTGCAGAGCATCTGGTAGGCTCAAACCCCTGACTTTTGGATTAGCAGCTGAGTAATTAACCACTAGATCACCAGAGCTCTTTAACTGAGCTGCTAGCAACACACAGTTCTTTAACACATACGTGCCCTCATTAGGTCAAACACAAACGGTCTGCAGTGGTTATAATTAAACTCCCTAAGGCTAATAAGTGACATTACCAAATGGGAAAGTCTACCCTTGTACCTGGGCATCCAGAAAGTAAATAAGAGAGGAGCCATGGTAAACTGCTCGCCTCCATAAAATAGAGGGGTAAAAATAGTGCATGTGTGGGATAGGGAGCACTAAACAAGTCACAGGAAAAGAAGGCCTAGAAAACAAATTTCTATTTCTTTTTGGTGGGATAATTGGCTTGAGACCCCCTTCAGGGTGGCCACTTGCTCAATAGCTGTAGAGCCCACTGGGTACACAGACATGAGAAGAAGGTATTGAAATCAACAAGACAGACATCTGCTTGCTTCCTTCATCCTCCTTTCCTTTCCACAATACACATTTGTTTCATTGCTGAAAGGGTACATTCCCAGCCATGCCAGATCCCTGTTCCTCAACCAGCTGTCAACTGGAAGTAGATTCTGCTTTACAGTCTGAATCCTCCCTTGTAGCTCCTTAGAGAGAAAAGACAACGGAAACGCAAAGTGCTAGTAACATATACATCCCCAACTGTTTCACAAGGGTGTTGTAAAGGCTGATGAGTTACTGTTTGAAAAGGCCTCAGTGACTTTCTCATGAAAGTTTGGAGGAGTTTATTTTGTTGTTGTTATAATTACAATAGCTGTATAGTCTGTGAGGCATACCTCCAGCCAAGCATCCCTTTCCTTCCCCTGCCTTGTTTATGCTTGGAAAAGTAAGGCTGCTACTCTCCATAGTTCTTGGGTATGTTAATCGTTTTTTGTCGGGTTGACAGACACTGTGGACCAGTCTCAAGATTATTCAGTTACTGAAAAGCCAAGCTCAACCATTTGGAAAACTTTTGTGATCTTTCGAACCTTCCTCTTTCTCCTTTGCCACCCCCACGGTGTACTAGAATTTCCATTTTGATAACTTGTCTCATCTGCAGCATTTGGTAGGGAAATTTAGGAAGCCGTGTTAAGCAGCAGGGGAGGATTTATTACACCCTCTTACAGAATGGGACCTAGGACTCTTTGAAGAGCTCTGATAGGTAGCATGAGCTCAAAAGCATCACTAGTGATAATTTGCTAACTCATAGGTTTTTCTATTAACACACAAACTGATTGTTCTAGGTTTATTTTGTCCTGTAGGGTCTCTATAAGTCAGAATTAACTTGAACGCAGTAGGTTTTTTTTTTATTTGTTTTTGTTACAATGACCGTGACTTCTAGTGGTTTGTTTTGCATTGGTTGAACAGTGTTCCTCTTCCCTGTTACCTGCCTCTCCTTTGTTATGTATGAGCTGTCTCAGTCTAAAATTCCTTATGCTGATTTTCCAGACACATTTATTTATGTTCACTCACTAATTGAAAATCTCATATTTGGAGTTATTATTCTGATTGATGTCTGTCATTTTGATCAAGCAGTAGCTCGCAGATGCTTTGTTAGAACAATTTTACAAGTGAGTTTATCATCATGCCTTTCTCTCTTGACCTTCTCTATGGCTGGTAGCAAAAAAAAAAAAAAAAAAAAATCTCAGCGGATACTCAGAAATAAGAGATGTTTGGCAAATCTCCCAAATTCAAGTTCCACTGTGTCTTCACTACTAAAAACACTTCTTCTATTTCAGCCTTTGTTGATAGTAATGGAAGAATAAAATAGCAATCATACTCAGTACAGAGGAATGAAAGCCAATGGAATGGTGACCTCCCCCAGTGGTTGAAATGATCCCTCTCTAGTCCCAAGCCAGCCTACATTCTCACTCTCCTACTCAGGTGGAAACTGGGAGAATGAGAGAGATTCAGTTAATATTTGCCATTAAAAGATGCTTTGTGTTGTGCTCTTTTATGACTTGTTATCCGAGGGCAACACATATACCCTTACCAAGAGATATTTTCCCATACAGAGATGCCATAATGCTTAAAGGTGTGCCTGAAGAGTTCATGGTTAAGTGTTTAGCCCTATAAGTAAGGTCATTTATGTCCTGGTTCCAGGATCCTTCTCAGTCTTAATTTTCTTCTCTGCAAAGTAAAGATTAGCGTGACTGTACTCTTAAAGGTTATGGGTGAAGTCATACAAAATCTTGTAAAGAGTTATTTTTTTAAGATATTAACATTGCTATTGCTAGTTGGAAACACTGGTTGCATAGTGGTTAAGTGCTACATCTGCTAACCAGAAGGTTGGCAGTTCGAATCTGCCGGTGCTCCATGGAAACTCTATGGAGAAGTTCTACTCTGGCCTATAGGGTAGCTATGAGTTGGAATCTACTCAACGGCACTAGGTTTTTTTTTTTTTTTTTTTATATTGTTATTTGATGTACAGCCAATTCCAACTCATACTGATCCAACGTGATCTTGTACGGAGTAGAACTTCTTTATACGATTTCAAGGCTATGACTTTTTGGAAGCAGATTGCCAGACATATTTTCTTAGACACCTCTGTAAGGGTTTGAACTACCAACCATTGCATTAATAGTCATGTTATATTGTTTGCGCTACTAAGGGACTCATGTCAGTGTTAGTAAATGGAAAAACCTCTAAAATACAAGTATATATTGAAAAGTATTGATAAAATATTCTCCATGATAAATGCAAAAATGTTTCAGATTTGGGGTTATTTAAAGTAAATTGCTTAAAGGTGAAAAAAGACTCAAAAAGGAGAGATGCAGGATAGAAAAGACAAAATTTTAAGCATTTGGCAAAATTCCTAAGTCCTTCTAGCCTACTTGTTTTGTTGCAAGAGTGTTCCACAAAGTACCAGAGTTGCTCCGTGACCAGATTTATTCACATTCAAATAAATTTGCTCAGAGCTGCAAATGATATTCCTGTTTGAAGAATAACAATGCCCATTCACACAGTTAAATTCACTCTATGAATAATTTTCTTTCAATTTGTTTAATTCAAATTTCCAATATATATTTGCATCACAATTTTTTTTTATTTATTACAAAGAGTCATTTCCCAAGAAACGATTACTTGCTGAAACAGTATTAAAAATCTGTTTTAGACTGAAGGCCTCCTGTGATTAAGTATTTTGTCTGTAGAATCACAAACAATTAATACTGGAAAGGACTTAGAGCTCATTTAATCCAACCCCCTGTCCTAATGCATGAGTTTATTCCAAAGGAGGAATTTGTTTTAACAGGTGAACATGGAGTTTTTGTTCCAATATTAAAAAAGAAAAAAAAAAATCTACATGAAGCAATATAGGCTAGTGAAGGAAAACTTGCATTTTAGGGAAGTAATTCAGATTAAATTAAATTTTAATTTCTGAAAAGTTTAACCAGTGGGTATAATTTTAAATACTTCCATTCTTTTAGCTGTTTATTTAAAATACATATCTATTGAAGACACTTTATGAGGCAGAAACTGCTCCAGGACCTGGACATTTTGCTGTAAACAAGATCAACAAAGTCTACACTCTCAATGAGCTTACACATTGTGTGGTAAAATAGACACTAAGCAAGCAAATTAACAAAAACTATATGGGTAAAATAAACTGGATGGCGACAGGTTTGGCTTCTTGGTTAATGATGCCAATTGGTGATAAATTATATGGAAAAAAACAAA
Organism: Heterohyrax brucei; assembly: GCA_028571685.1. NCBI lineage: Eukaryota > Metazoa > Chordata > Mammalia > Hyracoidea > Procaviidae > Heterohyrax > Heterohyrax brucei. The sequence goes on from CM053152.1 coordinate 50,109,940, forward strand.
GAAATTTTAGAAATAGAGAAAGAAGAAGTGGTGAAGTTAATGGATTTTAAAGTAAACTGGGTAGGAAATTGATTGCTATACATGATTTCATATTATTGAAGTCTTTTGGTTTACTGGGAGACAGCTGATTAGACAACAAAAGGAAGTGAGAGCAGTGTGAGTCTTGCAGCAGGAATGAAAGAAAGATTAGATCTCAGGGGCCTGAATAAGCTGGGAGACTTATATGAGGAGTAGAAAGAGCTGTGAGTGAGAAAGGCAAGAGAGAGATTAGTCTATAAAGTTTCTTAGAGGCCAGAGTTCAGAGAACATGGCCATAAGGGTACCACCTGTGGATTATAGTCAAGATGTTAGGGAAACCAGCTTGATATCCTTAGCATTAAGTTTTCAAAATGATCCATCAGGCTTCTGTGAAGTGAATACGCTATAAGAGCAAGAGAAGAAGCAAGGAGACGATTTAGGAGGCCAGTGCAGTCGCGTGAATACTCACCACATCCCTCCTCTTGACCCACATGACTCTCTTCAGGCTTCTGTCGGAGCTTCGGCAACACTCCAGTGCACTGTTGAATCTCTACCAGTCCTGACAAGCCACGAGCTCTGTAAACACAAGAATCATGATTTACCTCGGTTCATATCCCCAGAACTAGCATCAGTGCTGGGCTCATGACTATCTAAATAAAATCAGGCAGAATTTCTGTGCTCCTTCATACAAGTATCAAGATAAATCTCTCTATTTGAAGGCAGTTAACTTTATCTAAAAAATTCCCATTGCCAAAAAGCGATGACAGTCTTTCTTACAAAGCCATCTTCAACTCTGTTACCTGTCATCTGTACTGTCACAGTATTCCTCTGTTTATAGTTTGTTGTATTGGCAATCATACTTAACTTACTCTTACAACTTTCCAAAGTCCATGGTCACAGAAGGCACATACGTGTATCACTTTATCCCCAGACTACAGTGACTGACTAAAACATGTGATTAAGCGATGTTTATCAAGGAAATGTACTCGGTAAGTGGAGCACTCTGCACCATTTCAATTTACTGAAGTTCTTTGGTTAACTTGGAGTTCCTGGGTGATGCAAATGGTTAACAAGCGTGATTGCTAACTCAAAGAATCAAACTTTGAGCCCATTCTGAAATGCCTTGGAAAAAAAGCTTTGTGATCTGCTTCTGAAAACCTTACATAAAACAGTTCTATTCTGACACATATCGTGTTTTGTTGAGCCAGACTAGACTTGATGTCAACTGATGTTGGTGGTAGATAGTTTAATAAATGATTCCTCTATTAGCTTGGAGTCAAATACCAATACAATGTTTTATAGTAGCTAAGAGAACCTGTATTCTGCAAAAATGGGAAGCATGGTTAGTCTACGTAGAGTAAGAAAAATACAACACAGGTTTCTTCAGCAAAGATTTTTTAGAAGCCTAATGAGAAAAAGCTTTGTATAATATTTCATAAATTTGATATAGCTTTGAAAAATATCTTCCAAATATAGTTGTGTCATCATCTTGGACTTACTAAAACCAAACCAAACCAGAGCCACTGCTGTTGTGGATTCTGACTCTTAGTGACCCTATAGGACAGAGCAGAACTGCCCTCTAGAGTTTCCAAGGAGCACCTGGTAGATTCAAACTTCCAATCTTTTGACTAGCAGCCATAGCACTTATCCAACATAACCAGGGTTTCTTGGACTTATTAAGTGGAGGATCAATATATTTCCAGAATTGAAAGTTATTTGATAAGTGTATTTGATAAACAAGAACATGGTGAAGACTGAAGTAAGATCAGCCTTTACAAATAAGTGATATTTCACATTTTGAGAACTCTGTAATTACTTAAAATAAATAGGTGAATAAAGCATGGATCCAATAATCCTGAAAACTTGTTAAGCAATATGAAACAGATGAGTTTTAGTCTCTAAAACTGAAAGTTTTGCAAAGAAAAAAGATCATATGACAACACAAATTAATATGAATAAAACATGTATCAATAATATTTGTGGCTGCATTTAACTAGACTCCAAATCCACTGGCCGATTAACTCCAACTGTTTTTTTGATTTCTCAGGGTAGTAACCAGCTGAGCTTTTAAGCCAGCCAAGGGAAAGTGTATTATTTCCATCCTCTTTTTATACACTCTATAAAGAACTCTCTCGTTCATAATAGCTTTGTTTACTGTGTAGTACAGCATGTTCTAATTATCACCCCTGCCTCACTAACCACACGGCTTATGTTCCCACACTCATCAGTTATTTTTATGCCTCCTGCAGAAATGAAGAGAACATTAATAAGAATAATACTTGGGGGATAACATTTTTGGTAAAAGTAGGAAAAAAAAATGTGCCTGATAGCACCGGAAATTAGAGCATTTCAGTGAAATTGAAATGACCCATTGCAATAAATAGTGTGCTTCCTTTTCTGTTTTCATTTGAAATTAGTTGTCAGCCCTTAATCTGATTTTTCCCCTCTTTTCTTTAATAGTTTATTTAGTCTTTATTTGATTTTGCTGTTTATTTTCCCCTGCATTGCTCCTGTACTGTGCATGACTTTTAATCTGAGAACCTCTTCAATTCCTTTAGTCATTTCCTTATTTTGAAATTCTCTCTTACCTCTCTTTCCTTTTGCTTTATATTCTCCTTCTTTTCTCCTTTGCGCTCATCTTCCCCCTTTCTCCCTCTCTTTCTATCTTCCACTTGCAATAACTTCTCTAATGTATGCATGGAAAATGTCTTTTTATACCCCTGACTGGTGAAAATGTATATACATATATATTGATATGGGAATTAATACATTTTCAGCACAAGAAATGGAACCAGCGGGAATGTCAAATGGAACATTAAGGCATTTTAAAATCACTACAGAAGCTGAGTAAGGCTTAAATAATATTTGCATGGCAAAGAGTCTAAATAAAGCAGCAAGAACAACTAAGTAATAGAAAGTGAAAATGGCCATAAAAATGATTCTTTCAAAAAAATAATATGTTGGCAAGGAATCACAAGAATCTTTTCAGTCTGTAAAAACTGCAGTTAATATGCCTCTTGCACACAATCTTTATTACCATTTAAAAATATGTATGTGCCCAAATATTTCTTAAGAGACTGAGGAGGCAACAGGTCTTGCCTCATTAAGAACCATGTTTGCTGTGCTGTTGATTTTGCCATTGAAATAATGGTTACTGCTTACGAGGATCTTTTCCATGAGAGAAGCCATAAATGGAGAGGGGAAAAATCACAAGAGGGGAAGATTGCTAATTAAAAGGGAAGGAATTGGCAAGGCGTGACTCATCATTCCATGGATGCAAATATTTTCAGCGATGAGTCAGAAACACGTTTGGGTAGATTACGTCAACCCTTCCCTCAAAAGTTGAATCTAATCATTGCTGCGAAGTGATTGGAGTTTGAAAAAATAGCAACTGAGACTTCTTTCACATGTTTATAATCAGCTCCTGGAAGTGTTCCACTTTAGATAAAATTGTTACCAAGAAAACACTGACATGGGACAGAAATATTCCCATTGAGTACATATGAATTCATTTCATTCAGGGCAGAACTCCCCCGGATGCCACAAATCTCAAACCCTCAAAGGGAGGAAAACTTTCCTGAGATTCGAGAAGACAGCTGTGGAAATCACAGCTTAGTGATGTCTCGATCTTCCACTCCCTCTGTCCGGTTGAGCACCGGTTTTAATCCTGCTTCTCTCCAGCCTCTTCCTCCACCTTAAAAAAGCTGCCCTGGAACAGGTTATCATCCCAGGTTGGTGTGACAGTGTTCAGAGGAGTGAGGGGCCCCTTCCTTACTCCCAGGATATCCGTGACCTAAGACAACCACCATACTTCTTTGTTTTCCCACAATACGTGTTTCACAGGAGACCTACTGTGTGTACATGGAGTTGCAGTGGAGACAGGTGGATCACGGGCTCACGGTCCCTTCCTGCTTCAGTGCAAACAGTGGAGAGTTAAGTAGCATTGGGACACAAAATTAACCAAAAGCATTAAGAGGAGAAGAGAGAGATATGTTCTATTCTATTATTTCTCTCTCTCTCTCTCTCTCTCTCTCTCTCTCTCTCTCTCTCTCTCTCTGTTTGTATGCATGTACGTATATGGGGACAGGACTGGGAAGGTGTTGAACTAAAACCAGATCCACAGCTCAGGGCAAAATAGAGGGGGACAGTTAATGACTCAGTGATGGATGTGCACTCAGGGTACCAAGACCTGAGCCTGGCTATCACAAAAGTGTCTTGGGATGTTGTGACAGGGATAGGGGGCAGAGAGGGGTGAGAGGGCGTGGCAGAAGCAAGGGCAGAGGGGAAGGAATGAAGAGATGAGCCCAACAGCTTTATTCTGGACCTTGGCTGTTGGATCTGGACAGGGGAGTGTAATTCCAAATTTCACTGGGTTTAAGTCAGTGTAGAAGCAGAGAATGCTGAAATCTTTCCTGCTTCTTTGTGAATATGTTCAGAACTGATTCTGTGGTTGCCAGCATCAGTGGATGAGAAAGACAGAGGGGAAAAAAAATGTGGATGCTGCACAGTAACCACCCCTGAAACATGCAGTGTGAAAAGAACAAAGTTTAGTAGCCATTGTTCCCTTCTATTCCAACATGAAACCAGAAGTTTCTACCGGATCTCATTCTGTTTTCCCCACCCTCACCCAAATTAAGACAGTGGAGAAGCTTGCTGTTGCCATGGTTACGCAAAAGCTAGTGCACCGACAGTCACTTTCCTTTGAAAATATCCCTCAACTGTGACCCGCCAGACCAACTGGCTGAAGAGTCCATAGCATCTTAAAGACATTCATGGAGATGCTAATATTGGTGTCTTTAGGATAGAGATGAAATATAGATTAGCTCTGTCTTGTTCTGGCTAGCAAACTCATTACCTGGTGTATGTATACACAAAAATAGAAGGTTCCTCATGCTATGAAATCCAAACACTTGCTCGGGACAGCAAAGCAAAAATCTCTTTGGCTAATGGCTACTATGTTGAGTGAAGCACTTGCTTCCTAAATCCAGTAAGCCTATTCTTGCCCACCCTCCACGGTTAAGAACACTAACAATTACATCACTTCTGTTTTCATACCTTGTACCTGATCAAAACTGTTTGTCTGGCATTTATGAGAATCTCCCACTCCCCCTAGATGCTAGGACAAACAATTCTCATGGAAAAAAGTCAAAGTATAATTCATTCTGATATCTTTATGGATTTACTGGGAATTATTTTTAGAGTTTATTTCTAAAGAAAAAATGTATTCTATGTAATTTCATATACTTATAAAAATATACAACATAACCTTCAGCTCAGTGCATCCACATGCTAAAACAGTAATTTGTAAAAGTGATTCCCCCCCCTTCCCCTCGATAGAATTCAGTTGCTTTAGTTTTTTTCTCTCTCTCCTCAGGTCTCGCTGTCAGCTGGTACTATCAGCAATGATTAAACATAAGCAAGCATTGTGATTCATCAAGCACTGATAGACTCATCGCTGAAGTCAACCTTCCCTAGTCCCAAGGTCAGATCGAGTAGGGGACTGGGACAAATTGATACACGGATATGTGCAGCTGGGTTTACTATAATTTGTTTATTGTCATATCATTACTGAATAAGAAATTGTCATATCATTACCCAGCAAGAAATATGTATCTTTTCAAATAAACAATTATTTTCTGAAACAGATATGCTTGGAAAGGAATTATTCAGGTAGATATAAAAATGTTTATATTCAAACTTCTTGGACATTTATGCCAAGAGACTCAGAAACCAGTAGTCCACTAGACTAATGCAGCGATAGCCCTGTAGCTTCCTGAAGCTCCCATAGAAATCTTCCCAGATAGGTCGCCACTAGGTTATAAAACCAAAAACCAAACTTGCTGCCACCAAGACACCCTTTAGGACAGAATAGAACTGTCCCACAAAGTTTCCAAAGAGCTCGTTGTAGATTAGAACTCCCGACCTTTTGGTTAGCAGCCGTAGCACTGAGCCACTGTGCCCCCAGGGTTTCTGCCACTGTGTTACACACTCCCTCAAAAGAAACATGCAGAAAGCTTCAAACAAATGCGATGCATTGCAAATTATTTTCTCTGAAAATTCAGAAAGAGCTGACTTTGAAATTATGCATCCCTCACGGCAAACTGCCATCTAGTCGATTCTAACTCATAACAACCACACAAGATAGATTAGAACTGCTCCATAGAGTTTCCACATTTGAACTGGCAAATTTGAACTGATGACCTTTGGTTAGCAGCCATAGCATTTAACTACTATGCCTCCAGTTTCCAATTATACTTCCATAATCTCCAAATTCTCTTTGCATCTCAGTTAGCACTCAGATTATTTAAAAATACTTACATCTGGTTTTCCCTATCAATAGGCATCTCAATTTTCAATCTGATAGGGGAAGGGGACAGAAAGAAGTCTATTTTCAACACTGGTCATTCTTATGAAATTCCCTTCTCTAATTGTAGGACTCATTGCACAGCTTTCTTATCAGTCTCTTCTTTTTTCCCCCTGTCCTATATTTTATATACATCGTGTGTATTACTTTCTTTCTACTACTATAACAAGTCACCACAAATTTTGTGGTGTAAAGCAACAGAAATTAATTTTCTTAGAGTTTTGAAAACCGGAAGTCCCAAATTAACTTCACTGGACATCAGTCAGGGTTTTCCTTCCGGAGGCTTAGGGGTTACCCCCATTGTTTGCCTTTTCTAGCTGCTAGAAACTGTTCAGATTCTCTGGCTTGCGACTGCACCACTCTAATACCTGCTTCCTTTATCATGTTGTCTTTTTTTTTTTTTTGTAGTCTCCCTCTTGTAATATGCTATATTTAGAGCCAGTTAGGTGGCCAGCAAGATAATCCAAGGTAATCTACCCATCTCAAGATCCTTAATTTAATTGTCACTGCAAAAACTTTGGCATATAATATGCATTTGGTGGTTCCAGAGCTTAGTGCATGGATATCTTTGAGGACTGTTATTCTGCACACTGTGTTCTGCTGTCTCTGCTGCTCTGTTTTTACCATCTTGTAGTGAAAGCTTCTCTTCCCAATTCTTATTTATTCAGGAAGTATCTGCTCTGAATCTCTGGTCAAGATTTTTGATCTAACGCCTACTCGTCACTTTTCAGATTATTCTTGTACAACTCTGTTGAAGTGATTTGCTCGAAACAAATTCAAAGTTCTAAACATTTAATTCAAAGACTCCTTTTCTGTCCTCCATGGAACTAGGTAAGTATCTGCCATTCTCTTCATTATTAATTTGTAAGGCCTAATAAAGTAACTCAGACCTTTTCCTTCTCTCCATGATTTCTCAGTTATGAAATCTAGAGGATCTTCTTTGATACAATCTTGTGCTTTTTGTATTGTCTTTCTGTTGTCTACCATGGTAGACATATCTATTGTGCTATAACTCATATTACTGTAACAACCTCTAAATGTATTTCTTCACCTCTCATTCCTCCCATTCCAGTTTATCAGGCATATTTCTCTCAAAAGTATTGACCTTCCAAACTACTTATATTAGTGTCATTCTTTTTCACAAAATATTCAAGGGCTGTTCAATGCCACAAATAGAAATGTGTAAGCCTTCATCCAGGTAAAATAGGCTTGCAGTAAGTTTACTAAGTAGCACAGTCTGATGACAGTTCCCAAAAGACTATGCTCACTTCAGACATAAGGAACAACTTCAGGGTTTCTAAGGACCACCCTCATTACAGACCAGCTGGATAAATACCTGGGGGCTTCCACAAACTCCCTCGGATTGGATAATTTGTGAGAATGGCTCACATATCTCTAGAAAGTACTATATTTTATAAGTTTATTATAGCAAAAGGATACAAATTAGAGCAAGCCAAAGAGAGAGATTTATAGACCACAGGCTAGGCGAGTTCCAAACTCAAAGTTTCCTTTCTGCTCGGAGATTCATTACCCTACCAAGACTGAAGTGTGCCTACACTCAAAGAGTGCTGACAGGCATGGAAGTTCAGTTGAGCTTTTGTTTCCAGAGTTTTTATTGAGACCCCATTACTTAGCCATGATGTATTGAGTTATAACTCACATGGTGGAACTCAGTCTTCAGTTCCTCCTCTTCTCTGGAGGTCTGGATATCACAGTGGCTCAAAGCCCCAAACCTCTAATTGCATGGTTGGTCTTTCTGGTAGTCTACCCTACAACTTTGAATCACTTCCTTAAAATATCTACTATAAATTATCAGGTGTGGTCCAAGGGTCCCACCATTAATAACAAAGACACTCCTATTACTCAGTAACTCTAAGAGTTCAAATGTTATCTCCCAGGAACTGGAGTAAGGCCAGACCTCTTTTTAAAATCCACTGCATAGAACATTTTCTAACTCAGAGTGACCTCACAGGACAGAGTAGAACTGCCCCACAGGGTTTGCAAGGAACACTTGGTAGATTCAAACTGACGACCTTTTGGTTAGCCGCCAATGTTTTAACCACTGCGCCACCAGTTTCTGTCTTCATGTGGGATCAATTTCCTTGCTTCATAAGCCCCAACCAGCTTTTTCAAACTTACACTTTTTTCTATACAATAATCACTAGAGGATTTACTAAAAGCAATTCTCCCAGTTCTACCTTTGTGGATTTTCTGGCATTATTCTTTCCCTCTGAAATACCTTCCTACGTTCCTCACCCTTTAGAGTCCACCACAAATGTCTCCTGATCTATAATGCTGTCCCTGATCAGTCAAGTCAGCTATCAATTTTCTTAAAGTCAAAATTTCTTTATGATGGATTCTCCTATGTATATTTTCTTTTTTTTTTTTTTTACTTTTTTACTTTTTTTTTTTATTATTATGGCTGAGTGAAAATGTACATTCCTGTATAAATTTACATGCCCACCTATATGCAGCTTCCACTGCTCTCCCTGCCCAGTGACAGCACACTCTTCCTCTCTGCTCCATACATGTCTCATCCTCCCAACAGCCTTCTTTCCCCTCCTCTCCACCCAGTCTCCTTCCTCCAGCCAGAGGTCAGCAGGATGATATCCTATAGATGCATAGAACCATAGCCATCCGAGGGCACAGCAAATGGTCCCAACTCAGCAGGAACGGATCCTCACCGAGGACCAAAATGACACAGGGTGAAGACAACCTAGGAGATAGAGAGACCCATGTGAATGGGTGGCTACATTGACTTGGGACCAGAAGAACCAGATGGTGCCCGGCCACTGCCAGTGATAGTCACAATGAAGCTCACTAAGTTGAGTCTCACTGGCAACACAAGAATAAAAAGGGGTGCACCCTGAGATCTCCACTAAAAGACCTCAACTGATGGTCCAGCGGTTTCAGGGTTCCCCTGAAAGCATGGCCCCCGGCCTTGATGCTGCCCTTACCCATAAACCACAATGAAGGCCACTCTTCGGACATGAATGGATTGGACTTGGTGATGCAGAGTGACTGTATATTGGATGTATTTTCTTGAATATTATGTATTCAGAACATACTTGTTACATAGATGAACCCACCTCTGCATGGAGAAGGAAAACAGCATGTGACTCTCAAACTGTTTACTAATTCTGTTTGCAGTATGTATTTTTACAAAAATTTTTCTCACAGGACTGTTTAAAAGTGCTTTCACATAACTTTTCTGAACTACACTTTAATTTGGGGGGATACTGGTTTCTCAGCTTACCTTAGTTTTGCGTTTCAGAAAGAAGAAGAAAACTTAAAAAAAAAAAATGAACATTCTGTCTTTCTTTTCCTTTGCACATCATTTGAGTTTGATGGATATCAAGAGACATATATCAGATCCTGAGCAGGATCCTATTGAGTGTTCCCACGGCACTTCAGTCACTTAGTCATGATCTATGCTTTCAACAGTTGAAGATAATGACTTCAGGAACAATCTTTCATGGGTTTCATATTAAATGAGATGAAAGTGCAGGCACGACATTAAAGCACCTTGTTATTTGCAGAGTACTTAGAGTAACCTTAAATATAGAGATGATCAAATTTCATGACCTTTAGTTTTAATTCTTCCATATTCTCTTCTTGTGCAATTCCTATTTTTAATAAAGCTGTGTCTATGTGTCTGTGTGTGTGTGTGTGTCTGTGTGTGCCCAAATTAACCCAGATACTTGATGCAATATTCACACTTCAGCATTAAAAGTAAGAGCCAGGAAATGCCAGTATAAATATGCTTATTTTTATTATAAGCTTATCTACATTACTTTCATAACCATATACTTTAAACAGACTATGATAGTTAAGGCATGCCAGAGACTATTATAGTTAAGGCATTACTGTGTTGAGAGTCTCTGTCTTTGATTTCCTGTCTGTTGATTTGCACATTTCAATTTATAATAAAATGTAGACTTCACATTCTATTTTAGACCAGATATTTTCTTTTTAACATTATTCACTAATAGAAAACTCTCCCATGACAACAATGGAAGAGTTTTCTTCAGACTACAAAACAGTCTACATAAGATGATGGAAGCATTTCATTAATATAAGGCCTGGGTGAGTATGTGTATATTTACCCAGAAAGAAACTTATATTCCCGTTAAAATCCATAAGCACAAAGCAAATAAGTACTTAGTATTTCTGTTGAGATAATGTCCATATATCTATGCAGATTCAACATGAGAGAGAGTATTATGTTACACACCTGAGGGAAACTACGTACTCAAGCCCTATTCTCAGTGAAAATTGGGAAATGTGAACGTCTCCTTGAAACGAGAGGAATAAGTTACATCTTGTGCTTGAAGAACTTTATGACTAAATCTATCTACCTCATACAACTCACATATTGCCTACTGTAAAGGCCCTAACACAGCATTTTGCTTTGTAGAATGTGTTAGTGAATTAACAACACACAGAGAAAGCACATACATGGAAAAAAAGACAGAGTGAAAAGATGAGTTGAGCAAAACAATAAACATATTTTAATATTTTCAAAATAGAAATCACTGTGGTCTTTTCTTTGATTTTTAATAAAATTTAACCAGAAACTCAGAAGTCAAATATCCCAAGATTTTTGTCTTATGTGGCTTCTACTTTTCTGTCTGTATTCTGCCCTGCTGTCAGAAATAACCTGGTGTATTTGTTTTACAACAGGACTTCTGGTAAGTGAGTGAATGGTAGGGAAGCATGGACCATCCTGCACTCCTGCCTCAGGCAGCTGGTTGCTCAGACAGAGATGTTCCAATCTGCAGTCGGTTGTATATGGACCCTGATGATGCCTCTCAGCATGCATGCATTATGCAGTTAGCTCTTTATTATTTCATACTTATTTATCTATTTCTTTCATAATGTTTTTAATGTCCTTTCGTGTATGTTTTCTTGTTTTGCCATTAAAAATTTAAGCTCCTAGAGGGAAATCATTATATACTGCTTTCTTTTCTTACTTTGGACTTTGTCAATAGTGGGTAGAGCAAATATACATTTGCATGCAACCAATGCTGTTGGCTGACTGGCAAGCACTTATATCCTGAATAAAAATGTCACATTTAGAAACGGATTTTGAAAGACTTCAAAGATTACTTCTGAAACTTGGCAACACCTCCAAGCTAATACAGTCACAGCTATAGAACTATAGGTACAGCTAATAAACTACCCACCTCTAATGCTTCGATTTTAAGATCTTCTGAAAACTGCCTCTCTGTGGGTCACCACACTTGCCAGTTTGGACTTTTGAAACCTACTAATATGGGTTGACATAACAAATTAGCAACAAGAAAAGTTCACGGAAGGACAAGTGTGAGAAAGTGTGCCAAATATATTAGCATGCATTTTGCAACCTTGTCTCCAGTTTGTGTGAAGTTGATGGTTGGAGGTTATGCTTTCATTAAAAATTGACAACATTTTAAATGCTAATCAAAACTGCTTGTCCTTTCTACTTCTATTTATCTAGGAAGGGGGAAAAAAGAGAGAGAGAAGGGGGATGGGGTGGGAAGGGCAGCTTACTTTGAACCGAAACGAATTTTCTCTCCATAGCCCCCCAGACCCTATTCTCTCCTTCTGTGTAGGACAGATAAGAGTTATGCCAGCTGAGTGTCAAGACCTCTGCCTGAAGTGTGAAAGTACCGTTGCATAAGTTAGAGAAATAAAAGAGCAGAAGAGTGTGCATGAATGTATGCTTGTGTGTATAGGACAGACTTTTCCTGTGACTCTTCATAATTGAACGGTAGGACAGAACGTAGAGGTGCAGCAGGCTTTGCAGCACATAAAGGGGAAAATAAATTTATTTTCAGAGAATAGCCGTGTGGTGTGTGAGCAAATAACACAATACGAAATGATAAAATTACAAAGGGAAAGGAAAAAATATCCTATTTTAAGCATGGAAAGCAAACTCTGTTTTGTCATGAATCCATAGTGACTTTATGCTTCATTTCAGACCATTCTGAGAAAGAGCAGAAGAAGGTGAGGGAAGTGCTTGGCTCAAAGTGTTATGCAAGTCTAAAGCTGGGTGTGTATAAAGCTGTGTTTTTCAAATTTTGACGTGAAATTACTTTCTTTGTACTCCTTGGCTTCTCAGAACTGCAGAAGAGTCTACTACTGATAACCCAGAAAACACAAACCTTCCACCTTAGAGTCTATTCCAACTCATAATGACCTTATAGGGCAGTGTAAAATTGCCCCATACAGTTTCCAAGGAGCACCTAGTGGATTCAGACTGCCAACCTTTTGGTTAGCAGCCATAGCACTTAAATACTATGCCACCAGGTTTTCCATAGAAAGCGTGAAAACTTAGCTCAAAAGAGAAAAACCACATACCAAGCACGTACAGCAAATAACAGCCCACATTTGCAAACAAAAACTACTTAGTACTGGCCAAATCAACACAGAATCCAGATGTTCATTTTCTTACCATGCATAAGACTTACTAAAACAAAGAGGTGAATTGTTCTTTGTGTACTTGTATTCACATGTGTATGTGTATGTGTATGCATACATGTATGTGTTCATGTAAGTATTAATCAGGTTTATCAACTTTAAAAGTAAGCTGGTTAAATAGAATAGTTGCTCTCTATGCAGACCTATGGCCTAAGTTAGTGTTTTTCAGATAGGTTATTTGCATTCTGAGTAGTATAATCCTTTATTGGACTGAACTGTTTTACAACTGCCGAAACTATTTGGTGTAAGATCTAGCTGTAGATGGCAAGGCATCAACTTGGAAAGATTCCGTCATCATCTTCCTTCATTATTCCGTCTTCTCTCTCTTCCTCCGCAACCATCCTCATCCTCATCCTCATCCTCATCATGTGCTACACAAGGTGTTGTGAAGGCAACATTCCTCATCTTATTGGTTAATTCCAATGATCCTAAGGTATAAATAATATTATTATCTTTGTAGCACAATGTAAACTGAAGCTTTGAGAGGTGAAGTTATTTTTCCAGTAACGGCTGAGCTAGAATTTAACACTGGATACCAATGACAATAAGTCAAAGGCTCCCAACCACTATGCTCAACTTGAACCTTCCTTAATATCCCATTACTGATCTATTTTCAGGTATCAATCTTTGTCTGAGCCTATTTATATTTTTAATGAATAGCAATAATTGGGATAATGAGTTCCATAAGTTTTCAACCACTGTGCTTAAAAACATATAATTCTTCCCATTTATCCTAAATCCTCTCTTTTCAAGCTTAAAAGGGGGCTCTTTGTTCTGGAATTTGATGAATAAGTCTATCTCAATCTTCTTTCTATTCTTTGCAATTTTTATAGACTTGTAGACTTTGAGTCTATTCAGCTTTGATTTTTACTGACTGAAGAGTCCTGATTATACATTGTTCCCAAAGAAAATGTTTTCATTCATTTGGTCAGTCTCATTGCTGTGTTCTCTACACTTTCTTTAAGTACCTTAGAAACAAAAGGTAGTTTAAACATAACACACTAAGCAAGCACGGCTAATTCTTGAAGTTGAGTCTCACCATCTGGGCTGGGCCTTTCAGTATCCACCTAACCTCTCCGATGATGCAATATCACACCTCAGCTTTCGGGCTGAACATGAAAGGCTCAAGGCTTAAGGTTTGACTGTATGTTTTTGTAAGGTGTCATGGGTTCAGTTCTGAGTCGTAGCAACCTTGTGTACCACAGAACGAAATATCATCCAGTCTTGAGCCAACTTCAAAATCAGTGCTGCGTTTGAGCACACTGTTGCAACCACTTATGTCAGTCTACCTCACTGAGGGTCTTCCTCTGTTTCCCTGACATTTACTTTATAAAAATTTGATGCAGTTCTGCAGAAACTGGGAACTCTTGACAATATGTTCAAAGTACATGAGAGAAAGTGTTGCAATCCTCATTTCTGAAGAACAATCTGGTTGTACTTCTTGCAAGATAGATCTGTTTGATCTTCTAGCAGTCGATGGCAGTATGTACGGCCGTATAGTCTTCTCTAACACTGTGACTCAGCTGCCCCAGTTCTTGATTCTTCTGAATTCATTGTCCAACTGTCACGTACATGTGAGGTGATTGAAAATACTATGGCTTGAGTCAGATGCATTGTAGTCCTGAAAGTGACATCTTTGATATTTAACTCTTTAAAGAGGTCTTTTGAGGCTTGTTTGTGCAATTCAACAGGTCATTTCATTTATTGACTGCTGCTTCTGTAAGTGTTGATTATGGATCCAAGCAACATAACATCTTTGACAACTTCAATATTTTCTCCATTTATCATGTTATTTGTTGTTGTTCCAGTCATGAGCATTTTGATTTTCGTTATGCTGAAGAGTAATCCATACTGAAGGCTGTATGTAGTCTCTGATCATCACTAAGTGCTTAAGTTCTTTTTAATTTTAGCAAGAAAGACTGTGTCAATTGCATAGTGCAGGTTGTTAATGAATCTTCCTCCAATCTCAATGCAACATCCTTCCTCATATAGTCCAGCTTCCAGATTATTTGCTTAAAAAACAGACAGAATAATTATGCTGAAAGGATGCAACCCAGATGCATACATCTCCTGATTGTAAACCATGTAGTATTCCCTAGTTCTGTTTGAGTGACTACCCCTTGTCTATACACAGATTCCACATGAGAACAATTAAGTGTACAAGGCTTCTCCTTCTTCACAATGCTATTCATAATTTGTTATGATTTGCTTAGCTGAATGTCACTGAATGTCAATAAAACCCGGGTAAACGTCTTTCTGTTGTTTTCTATTTTCAGTCAATATTTGTCTAATAGGATTGTTGATATCCTTTGTTGGAATCAGGCTTGAATTTATGGCAATTCCTTTGGCGGACATTTTGCTTCTACCTTTTTTACTTGCATCTGATATTAATGATATTGTTTGCTGGCTTATACATTTTTTTGAATCACCTTCTTTAGAATGGACAAAAATATGAATCTCTTCTAGTCATTTGGACAGGTAGCTGTCTTCTGAAGATCTTGGTGTAGAAAAATATGTGCTACACAGGAAGTGTGATTGTAAATGGACAACTAGGTGGGGAGTATTCCCTGCTTCGCTAACACTGCACCATCCCTTGCTTCTTTAGTCTAAAATCTGGTTTTACCAGTTGTAGATATTTTTAAAAATATAAATGACACATGATAAAGGCAAAGTGTCACAGCTTTTTTTTTTTTTTTTTTTTTTTTTTTTAGTTTTTAATATAGTTTCAAATTCAAGAAATCAGAGGCCTGAGTTTTCATGTGGAAAGAATGTGATAATCTGTCTGGCCCTGGCTGAGTAAACTGGCTGGGAGCTAAGGCTATAATGACTGTTCTGGAGAAAGGAGAGATGTGGTAGAGCTGTTAAATCTGACTAGTAGGAGAAGAGACTCTGGGAGGTGGGTAAGAGCAAAAGTGAAGCAGCTTAGCCAAGACTAAAGTTATCCTGGCTCCGAAGTTAGCTGAAAGTGCAACTATTCCTTCTAGATTTGCTTCTGGAAACCGTGGAGATGTAGTGGTGAAGTGCTACAGCTGCTAACCGAGAGATGAGGGGTTCAGATCCACCAAGTGCTTCTTGGAAACTCTGTGGGGCAGTTCTTCCCCGATCTATAGGGTCGCTGTGAATCTGAACTGCTTTGATGGCACCCAAAGCAACAACGACAGATGCGCTTCCCACTTTGTATGTTACGATTCGCTGTACTTGGCTTAAAATCATCCATGCTTGAGTTTTCTTAGCTCCAAGACCTCCTGATACCTGAATTCGTATGAGGAAAATAGCTCATAAAAATTACTGGGAGGTGTTTTGCATCAATAAATGCAATTTATATGCTAAATAATCACATCAAATAGATAATGTCTCCTACTTCCTGGATTCAATTATAATGCTTAAATTTCAGAATTAAAATTTAGAAAACATATACTTTTTAGTGTTTTATAAGGAGAAGACTTTAGAAATATCATATGGATTCTTTCCTGATGTTATAAATGTGACAAGTCCCTCCTATTACAATCATCTTTTACCCTTTTCAGTGACACAGTGTGTGTTATCATTTCATTAATACAATTTTATAGATGGAGAAACTCAGGATACAGAGAGGTGAAGCCATTTCCCCAAGGTTGAACTGTTACTGCTAGGAATAGATCTAATTGATCGTTAATTAATTAATATATATAAGCATATGTATACTTGGCTTGGCTTGGCATATGTGTGTGTGTGTGTGTGTGTGTACTATTTAAGGTGATGAGATATTCTCATGATCAATAAAATGGGGGCTTAAGTGTAATGTTAGCAATCAGTGAATGCCAAACTATGAGTGAGAGACAGACAAGGAAGAAATATCCTGCTGCTTGTGAAAATAATAGTGGGCAATATCAGCACATTCTGTAACTTGGAAACTGTTCAATTAAATATTCATTTCATTTCACAGTCATTTTTGAAAAATAAATCTGTGTATCTTTATACCTTTAAGCTTAGTAGTTTTATGCATTAGGTTGATGTGCATGACAAAATGTGGACTATTTTTTAAATTGCCAGATAAGAGCTAGGATGTCGTTACTATTTACATATTGAAGTTATAACAATCATGTGCTTTTAATTCATTTCATCTTCAAAGATCTGCGTGTTTCCAGTTTGTAATATATTGTAGGATGTATTAGGTACACTGAGTCTGTCTGATTCACAGCTTTCTAATCAGCTATTTAGAGTTTATACCAAGCAGAAAATCAATGTATTCAAAATGTAGTAGCTCTCTTGTTAACTCTAGTCATTTGCTTAAAGAGTAATGTCAAGCTGATAATTGAAATATGGCTTAAACTGTGCATTTTAATTCAAAAGAAAAAAAATGTTTGAAATAGTATTCATTTGATCTTTCTCTACTCAAACCCCAAAGGGTGTATTTGGCCTTCTTGGCTCAACATTACATTCAAGGAAAGCAAGGCCTTAAGGAGTCCTGGTTGTGCAATGGTTAAGCACTCATTTGCTAAGCTAAATGTTGGCAGTTCAAACCAGAACAGAGAAAGATGTAGCAGTCTGCATCTGTAAAGACATACAGCATTGGAAACCTCTGGGGGCAGTTCTGCTCTGTCATATACATCTCAACTGGATGGTAACAGATCTGTTTATTTTTTAAATTTATTATAGTGAGGCCTTACTAAAGCATGTGCTGCTAAACTGGAGACTGGAATTTATTCTTCTCATAGGGTAGTTTTGAAAAGCATGTTGGGCTTCTAGAAGATCTGATGGTTTGACCCTCTTGAACCTCTAATTTCTATTCTGTTCCTGAGGGAGTTGTCAGACTGAGCACATGGACTTGGCCCTATTCTCTGTAAGTGTGTCTCAGTTGCCTTGCTGTTTTAGGAGACGCCGATTGATAGACTGTTGGGAGACAGCAGTAGTCTGTGTCCAAATTTGAGTATCTCGCCTTTAAAGACTAAAAACAATTTTTGAGGTGTAGTTTAAGTATGAGGCACGCAGTCATGCCATCTGACAAATAGTTGGGGAAGACAAGATTTTAACCTAGAGTCATTTTCCGGTTAGGAACATTACAATAGATATGTTTGAATACTTTCAAAGTTGTTATTAAAATGAAGGATATGACTTGTTCTATGAAATCTAGAAACAAGCATCAACTGTTTTGCAGAGAAAACTGTCATGTCAAAAGAACAAATGTTCTAGCAATTAGAATGATGTGAAAGGTGAAGTGTTATGCACTTCCCTGATAAAATGGATGCTGCCATGAGTTGAACTGCACCCCCCCAAAAAAACTGTGTGTAGCAATTTGGCTGGGCCATAATTCCCAGTACTGTGTGATTGGCCTCCATTTTGTGATTTTCCTATACTGCAAATCTTATCCTCTGCCTGTGGTTAATAGACTTGAATCAAAGTGGATTACAGTGAGGCTCTAACATCCTTCCTCAGATCACCTCCTTGCTCCAGTGTAAAAGGAGTTTCCCAAGAGATAAAAGGAAAGGGAAGAAAGCAGAGAATTGGGGGCCACATACCATCAAGAAAGCAGAACACGTCCTTCAGACCTGAGGCCCCTGTGCCAAGATGCTCTTAGTACAGAGAAGGAAGGATGCAACACAAAGACCTTCCCCCAGAGCCCAGAGAGAGAAAATGTGCTTTCCTGGAGCTGGACCACTGGACTATATGAGAATAAACTTTTCTTTGTTAAAACTGTCCTTTTGTGGTATTTCTGTTAGAGGAGTAGCAGACGACAGAAACAAATGGTCAGGAGTTATGTTGAAGAACTGATATAAATGTTACACTGTGGGGGTGAAGGAAAAGCTATGGGAGGTTTCTTTCAATCTTCAGGCCATGAAATTGAGACCATAGTTGGTGGTACCTCTGCTGGTCCTCTAGTGTGTTGTGGCTGATCTGATTACAGTCTTCACCAACTTCTACTGAAATTTTGGGGAGCCAGTGTAACACATTGCACACAGCGTGTACACAATATGCGGTGACTAACTTGAAGACTAGGATAAAGTGCATGGAGCCCAAGATGCCACAGACAGATGATATCAAAGGAAGTTCTTCCAACAGTGATCTGTTTCATAATTTAATTTTGAGTAAGCCATTGCTGCAGTTTTAGTCGACATATCTCGGTAAAAATGTTTATTGCTAGGCTCTGCCCAGATCTGTGCTAATTCTTTCAAATATTTAGTGCTGGTTAGCTTTGCACTCAAGTAGATTACTTAACATATGCTGAAAATATGAGGTGGGCTTGAGATGCAAAATAAAAACTAAAAGAAAATAAAAACAAGCAAAATAGATCCTCTTGAATTTTCGAAAAGAAAATCAAATAAGAGAATTTAGTTAGCACATGTAGAGGATTATCCAACCGTTGTAGTGAAATTCCACTCTCCTGTTCAGAAGGTCAGTAGATCTGCATGCAATCATAAGGATGACATGAGAAGTAAGCCACTCTTCTGCCACTCCCCACTACAAGAACACTCATTTCTAAATCCAATTTTGTTATAGAAGGAAAAGATAAACAGAGGAAGTAGGAGAAAGAGAAACAGAAATTGACAAACAGCCAATGTAACCCAATCATGAGAGATTTTCTGCAGGCTTACCTTACAGCGATTGTACCCTAAAGGATGATTTTCCTCCAAAGTGACATTTGGCAAAAACTTTGAGACTTCAGTCTTCCAGAAATGGATAAAATAAGGAGACAGATGACCACATTCATCTCATCTAAGTTACCTAATTTCCTGGTATACAAATATTAGTAATGTTCCTTTACAATAATTATTTTTATGTCTGTGACATCAGTAGTAGTGTTCTCTCCTTTATTTCTGATTCTAGGAATTTGAATGTCCTCTGTGTTTTTCTTAGTCAGTTAGGTAAAGGTTATTACATTTTAAATCTTTTCGGAGAAGTAATGTGCATTGATTTTCTTTGATTTTGTTTCTTAGTTGTTTTTTTTTTTTCATTTCATTAGTATATACCCTATAATCTGTATTATTTCCTTAATTTCGCTTGCTGTTAGTTTAGTTTGCTCTTCTTTCTCCAGTGTCTGATGCTGGAAAGTTAGATTATTGATGCAAGGTCTTTTGTCTTTTTCAATAC
The DNA here is from genome assembly GCA_028571685.1 of Heterohyrax brucei. Taxonomy (NCBI): domain Eukaryota; kingdom Metazoa; phylum Chordata; class Mammalia; order Hyracoidea; family Procaviidae; genus Heterohyrax; species Heterohyrax brucei. Next base: position 50,129,852 of record CM053152.1, read on the forward strand.
GGATATTTACAGATGTGCATTTTCCTCTGCTTTCACTGAATCTCACATATTTTGGCGTATTATGTCACTGCTCATTTATCTCAAAATATTTTTCAGATTCTCTTTGAATTTCTTCTTTGGCTTATTGGTTGAGTTTCCACTTACAGACATACCTCATTATACTGAATTTTTGCTTTATTGTGCTTCGTAGATACTTGTTTGCAAATTGAAATTCTGTGGCAGCTCTGATTTGAGGAAATCTATCGGTGCCATTTTTCCAACAACATGCGCTCACTTCATGTCTCTGTGTCACATTTTAGTGATTCTTAAAATATTATAAGCTTGTTCACCGTTATTATATCTGTTATGGTACGATCAATGATCTTTTCAGGTTACTATTATAATTGTTCTGGAGCACGATGAGCGGTACCCATATTAAGAATGTAAACTTAAAAAATATGCTCTGGGATATACAGTAATATTAAAATTAAGCCAAATACTAATCCTACAATAGATTTTAAGTGTTCAGAGTCCAAGTGAAAGGAAAATTTACATGTCTTTCACTTGAAAACAATACCAAGAAATGATTAGGAAGTTGTGTTGGAAGCCACATAGTCCTAAAATTAGGCCTCTTGTGCCAAGTGTTTAACCAAGCTTTCAATGCAAAGGAAACGTTTTTGAAGGAAACTGATAAAAAAAAAAAAAAAAAAAGTTACTTTATTGAACACTAAAATAATAGTTAGACAACCTTACTGCTGGTATTGAGAAAGTTTTAACATTCTTAGTAGAAGATCAAATCAGCCACACCCTTCTCTTAAACCAAAACCTAACCCAGAACTGACTCAGCAGCACCTAACAACAATCCAGAAAAAGACCCTAAATCTCTTTAATTCTGTGAAGTCTCAGACAAGTGAAGAAACTGCAGAAATGTAAAGCTAACAGACGTTGGTTCATGAGGTCTGAGGAAAGTGGAAGGTGAAACAGCAAGTTCTGTTATAGAAACTACAGCAAATTATCCAGAAGCCCTAGCTGAGATAATTGACAGTGGTGACTACACTAAACAACAGATTTTCAGTGTTGACAAAACAGCTTTATTCTTCTGGAATGTGTCTTCTATGGCTTTCATAGTTAGGAGACACCAATGTCTGGTATCACAGCTGACTCTCTTGTTAGGTGCTAACACAGCTAATAACTTGAAGCTGAAGCCAATGATAGTCTTCCATTCTGAAAATCCTAGATCCCTTATGATTTATGCTGAAAGCTACTCTGCCTGCACTCTGCAAATGGGACAACAAAGTCTAGATGACAGCATGTCTGCTTACAATATGGGTTACTGAGTGTTTTAAGCCCACTGTTGAGACCTAATACTCAGGAAAAATAAATAAATAAATAACAACAACAAACATTCAAAAAATTTCTGCTAATTGACAATACATGGTCACTCATGAGCTGGGGTCGCCATGAGTCGGATCTGACTTGACGGCACTTGGCTGGCTTGGCAAGAGCTCTGATGGAGATGTACAAGGAGACTGATGCTGTTTTCATAACTGTTAACAATCTGTAGCCTATGGGTCAAGGAGTAAATTCCACTCCCAAGTCTTCTTATTTCAGAAATACATTTCATAAAGCTATAGCTAGCATACATATTGATTCCTGTGATGGATCTATGCAAAGTAAATTGAATACCTTCTTGAAAAGATTCTTCATTCTAGATGCTATTAAAAACATTCAGGATTCACGGGATGAGGTCAAACTATCACATTTACAGGGATTTAGAAGAAGTTACTTTTGAGGAGTTCGAGGTTTTGGTATAGAAAATAACTGCAAAGGAGGTGGAAATAGCAAGAGAGCTAGAATTAGAAGACCCTAGAGATGTGACTTAATTGCTGCAAGCTCATGCTACAGGGTTTCCTTCTGAATGTTAGCTTGGCTTTGAGTCCGCCTGCCTTTAAGAGTTTCTGCTTGTGTTTCATTTTGTTAAGCTTGATTATAATATGTCTTGGAGTATTTCTTCTGGGATCTACATTGAGTGGTGTTCGATATGCATTGGATATCTAGATTTTCTTTCACAGTTTCTGGGAGGTTTTCTGTCAGTAGCTCAGTCACAGTATTTTCTGTGTTTTCGGGTGTCCCATACTGTTCAGGACCTCCAGTTAATCATGGATTGTTCTTAATAAAGTCCCACATGCTTCTTAATATTCTTCATTTTTCATGTTTCTTTTTTCTGATTACTCTTCATAGATGCTGGAGTCAGTAGATCTGTCTTCCAAGTCAAAAAGTCTATTTTGCATTTGTTCCATCCTGTTTTCTTGACTTTCAACTGAATTTTCTATCTGTTTGATTTTATTATTGATTTGTTGGATTTCAGGGTACTAGTGTTCTATCAGATCAAATAGTTTGCTCTATTTTTCATTTTACTCCACTGCATTTTGTGTAAGGTATAGGACAGCTCTATAAATCATCCTTTTATACTCACCCTCTGATAGTTTTAGAAAGTCTTCTGTCATAGATTGAATGGTGTCCCCCCCAAAATATGTGTAGACATGTGGCTGGGCCATGATTCCCAGTATCTTGTGACTGTCCTCCATTTTGTGGTTTTCCTATGCTGTATGCCAAAGGATTAGGGTGGGTCTGGTGTAAATCCCTTTATAAGATCACCTCCCTGCTCTACTGTAAAGGGAGTTTCCCTGGAGTATGGCTTGACCTCACCCTTAATCCGTTCATCCTGCAAGAGATAAAAGGAAAGAGAAGCAGGCTGAAAATTGGGATCTTCACACTATCAAGCAAGCAGCACCAGGAGAAGAGTACGTCCTTCAGATCTGATGTTCCTGCACCATGACACTCCCTGGACAAAGACTGATGCAATACCAGACTTTCCTCCAGAGCTGACAAGGGGGAAAACCTTCCCTTGGAGTGGACATCTTGAATTTGGACTTGTAGCCTACTGGACTGTGTAAGAATAAACCTTCCTTTGTTAAAGCCATCCACTCTGTGGTATTTCTGCTAGAACAGCCCTAGCTGACTAAAACAGAATTCAGTACCATGAGAATGGGGTGCTGCTCTAGCAAATACCTAAAATGCGGAAGCCATTGTGAAACTGTGAGTGGATAGAAGGTTCAGAAGGAATGAAGAAGGTGCAGATGGTAAGAAACAATAGAGGACTGGTGGCAAAAGCGGCGGCAGCAGCAGAACCAGAGGCAGCACTGGAGCTGACCCATGGAGTGAGAGAGCTAAGTGCCTGTGCACAGAGTTTTCCTTGTGGAACGGGGTGCCTCTGGGCACTTAAATTGGCGGAGCTGGCCTTGCTGACCCACAGAGAGAGAGAGCTGAGTGCCTTTGGGCAGGACACTTTCCAGCAAGAGTGGGGTGCCTCCAGGCACTTGAATCAGTGGAGCTTCAGAGCTATTGAACACTTGCCCGGCAGGGCAGATGGAGGCCTGATACCTGGGCCATGTGGCCCTAGAAGCAGAAGCTGAAGAGACAAACAGTGTGAGAAGCTGAGCTACCTCAGTCTCAAAATGTATGGCCATGACCTCAGGGGTTTGAAAGGGTGAAACCATGGCGTCCTGTGTTTGTAAGGGTGGAATTGCCACTCATTTGGCCTTAGGGTGCACCTAAAGCCTATGGGGCAGAGTTTCTGTCCAAGTGGGCCTTGAAGTGAGAGCTGTAGCACAGGGCAGGGGGTCTCCACTTAGAATCCAGAGAGTATGGCCAACACCCAGAGTCTGGAGGGCAGGGCCACTGTGTAGACTGTCTCAGAAAATGTAAGAGTATTTTCAAAGCTTTGAAGGCTAGTGTAATACATTCTGCTGACTTGTTTATTGCCTGTTGATGCCTTTGTTCCCTGCAATTTCATCTACTCACAATGGAATGTCTAACTTGTGCCTGTTCTGCCACTGTACTTTTAAAAGAGGATAGCTTGTGTTCTGGGTTTCATAGATGTAAAAGAATTTTTAAATTTTAGACTTGGAACTGATTTAAAATGTCTAACATATGGGATAGACATGATTTTGCTATGGTGAGATGAATGTGTTACATGTTTTAATGATGTGATTTTGGGGGTGCCAAAGGATGAGATGTCATAGATTGAATCATGTTCCCCCCAAAATATGTATAGTCATGTGGCTGGGCCATGATTCCCAGTATCTTGTGATTGTCCTCCATTTTGTGGTTTTCCTATGCTGTACGTTAAAGGATTAGGTTGGGACTGTAAATCCCTTTATAAGATCACCTCTCTGCTCCACTGTAAAGGGAGTGTCCCTGGAGTATGACTTGCTCCTGCAAGAGATAAAAGGAGACAGATGCAGGCTGAGAATTGGGAACCTCACACCATCAAGCAGGCAGCACTGGGAGAAGAGTGTGTCCTTTAGATCTGAGGTTCCTGTGGCAAGACACTCCCTGTACCAAGACTGATGCAATACCAGATTTTCCTCCAGAGCTGACAAGGGGAAAGCCTTTCCCCGGAGAGGAAATCCTGAATTTGGACTTGTAATCTACTGGACTGTGTAAGAATAAACCTTCCTTTGTTAAAGCCATCCACTCTGTGCTATTTCTGTTAGAGTAGCCCTTGCCGACTAAAACAGGTTCTTTGTCTGGGAAGTTCCTTGGATCTTTCTTTTGTGGGCATTCTGAAGCCATAGGTGAATACTTCTTAATGTTCCAGTTCAAAACTTACTGCTTTTTGGGAATCTGGAAGTTGTTTTGTTTCTCTGGTGTTACCTTAAGGGGATCTGAAGGACAATCTGTAAAGAAATTGATCCCCAGACACCTCTACGTACTGCAGTGACTGGACACAGTGGAATTTCTGGGGTAGCAGTCTCCACCTCCTAATTGGCAAAGATATAGCCCTACTTATAAAGTCACTGGGAAGACACCAGCTGACCCTATAATGTGAGACAGTAAAAGCTCAACGAGAAGCCGTCTAGATGCACTGCAGTTATTTCTCTATTGTAAGGTAAAAGGTATCTGACAACTTCCAAAATTGGTCAGGTTTTCAGCTGTGCAAGTCCCTCTTCCCAGCGGGCAAAGTATGCACCTCTGTATCAAAGACTGTTTCACTGCCGGAAAAGCACTCTCCGGGCAGTCACTGCATGCCAGCCTGGGAATTAGGTCCAGCTGAGGCCTCTGTATAGGAGACTCCACCTCCCTGTGAACCAAGATGGCATCCTGCACAAGCTCACCCACCAGCCTCAGGAAAAGCTATTCAGTGAGGAGATTCCAAGAGATAGAGAGGATAGAGGTGCCAAATTGCTCAGATTCCAAGTCCAGGCTCTCAAAATGTGGCGACTCCACTTGCTGATCTCAGCAGCAGTGGGTCTGAGCTCTGCTGCCAGTCACCTCAGCCCTTCCTGCCAGCCAAGACAGAGGAAAAAAAAAACAGACAAAATGGCAATTTATGTTCAGTCTGTGAGAGTCGGGACTCAACAAGGGTGAGTGTAAGTGCAAGAGAAGAAATTTTTTGTTCAGTGGTATGTAGACCAAATAGATAACCCTATACCATGTCCTAGGGCTCACTAGATGTCCAGAAGACTCCATTTAGTTATCAGTTCAGGCCTTGGTTTCCAGAGGGATTTAAGGAGACATGTGTTTGTCCATCATCTTGACTTCACCCCCCTGCAATCTTATGCTAAAATTTAAACAGATGAGGAGTTGCTTCTTAATGGATGAAAAAAAAAAAAAGGAGTTCTTTGAGACGGAATGTAATCTTGGTGTGGGTGTTGTGAACATGTTGAAGTGATAACAAAAGATTTAGAATAAATTCATCTCATAAAGCAATGGTAGGCTTTGGGAGGATTAACTCCAATTTTGAAAGAAGTTGTATTGTGAGTAAAATGCTTTCAAGCATGATCACATGCTACGAGAAAATTTTTCATTTAAGGAAAAGCCTGTTGATGTCACAAACTTCACTGTTGTCTTATTTTAAGAAATTAAAAAGAAATTACCACAAACTTTAGCAACTGCTAGTCTGATCAGTCAGCAGCAATCAACATCAAAGCAAAATCTTACATCAGCAAGAAATTATGACTCACTGACGGCTCAGAAGATGGTTAGCATTTTTAGCAATGAAGTATTTTTAATTAAGGTATGTGCATTGTTTTCTTAGACATAATGCTATTACATACATAATAGATTACAGTACAGTATAAACATAACTTTTATTTGCACTGGGACACTAAAATTCAAGCAACTTGCTTTAGTGAGATATTCATTTCATTGTGATAGTCTTGAATTGAGCCTGCAATACCTCCATGTTATGCTTGTATTTATGACTTTTATAAATTCCTTCATGTTATTGATTCTGGTTTCATTCAATTCTGGTCAGAGAACATACTTTGTAGTATTTTTGTCTATTTAAATATATTGAAATTTATTTTTTGACCTAGACATCATCTTTCCTGGATGAATTTTCTACATGTTTAGAAGAATATATTATCCTGTTGTCAGATGGAGGGTTCTATAAATATTTATTAGGCCTAGTTGTCTTGTAGTGTTGTTCAAGTCTTTTATTTCTTCCTTGATGTTCTACTTACTTATTCTACCCATTCTTGAAAATGGGATATTGAATTCTCAAACTATTATTATTGTAGTGTTTGTTTTCTTTCATTTCTGTCAATTTTTCTTATTTGGGCATTTTTAATAATCCTTTAATTGCTTGTCATGGCCATGAGGCAAAGAATTGGCCTCCTTATTCACTGATACGTTCATAGCACCAGAAAAATATCTGTCACACAGTAGGTCATTCATAAAGAATTGACACATCAGTATTATGCACTGGAATTGACTTGGTGGCAGTTAACATCCAAAACAACAGTTTTTTGTTTGTTTTTAATGCTTCAGTACACCAAATGAAGTGATGAAGGAAAAAAAGAAAATTTGAGTTCACCTTTGTAATGCATACTGTCCCTTAGACACAAACTTGTGTGACACAGCTGGCCATTCATCTCTTCAATGAATGTTGTTGACCACTTGAAGGACTAAGCACAGGAGATTGAAAAGCCCCTCTCCCCTGAAGTGATAGGAAGAGCAAGCCCAAAGGGGATGTGAGTTGAAGGCATTTGTGCTAGAAGGGACGGTGTTCCTTTCAGTGTCAACCTTGAGAGTTTAAAGTTATTAAAACTGCTAAGAGGAAGACATTCACGATCCAGACATTGTTTTTGAACCCAGGTAATAATGAATTTTCTAAAAAAAGACATAAAACCCCCAAATTTGCTTAATTGTACAATATTATGCCAGCAGGGGAGATTTCTTCCTGACCCAGCTGGTGACCAGTTTATGCCCTGATGTATGTGATTTAATGGTCTGTATCATTTTTATCATGTCACTGCAGATGTTATTCTCACTTGTATGAATGCTTAATCCTCTTGTTGAATACTTATCCTTGTTAATTATTTCCACAGTATCTAAAGCTAGCTATTCAAAGCCAGGCTTAAGAACAGAGTGTCTCTCCTCTGGAGCCAAAACAAGAGGGGGGAAAAAAAGTTTACGGTAAAATGTACTTTAGTTAAAGGGCAGAAATCCAAGACAGCATTTTGACAAAAGTGATGTAGCTTAATTAAAAAAGACTCCTACCTTGTTTATTTTTTATGTCATCTTGTTACATATAGTGCCCGAGAGACAGTTATACCACCATTTAATTTCTGAACAAAGTGATGTAGAGTGAGAAAATCTTTGATTTTACAAATTAAAAAAGAAAAAAATAAAAAAAATACTTAAGTGTCATATCTTAGGGAGGTCAAAAAAACATTTTAAACACACATTCTCACACTCTACACACTCTACTGCATACTCACAAGTAGGATAAAGAGATGCAGGAGTAAGGATTAGATGAGATCGGGTTAAGAACATTAATTTGCATCTTCAACGTGGGCCTCTAGAGCCAATAGGTAGTCTAATATCATGCCAACTATGTGTATGTAAACATGAGGTGATGATTCCAGTTTCTGTCCAGACAGGCAAGTCGCTCTACCTCTCTAGCTTTCAGAAGCCCTTCTGTTATAGAAAGTAGATGGTTAGCTCAATCCTGTGTTCTGTGTGTCTGCCACAGTGACAGGCACAGGCAATATAAGGTAAACCAGACCTCCTTCCTATCTTCAAAGTGCTTTAGGTTAGTGGATTAGGCTAAATTTTATCTCAACTTTCCTCTTACTTTGTAAGTCAAGGAAGTGTTAAGAGAATCTCAGCTCTGAAGGGAAATTAGGACTCATTGAATCCAAAATTGTACCTTGTTTATGAATCTCTCTTCTAATATTCTCTAAAATGGATTGATGGCATCTTGGGTACCCCAGCCACGAGTCATTTGTTATATAACGAGGCAACTACTTCCACATCCAAAAATACCATCAAAGAACATGCTTTTAAAAATGTCATTTGGGAACAAATAATAAACCTGGATCACAATCTCAGTGGAAATGGGATACAACAGTTAAAATCCAGTAGAAAGCAAGAGGATTGCAAATTCAGAAATCCAGCTTCTAGAAATGCATAAGAGAATGCATTTCCTTTAAGTTTCCTGCAGAACCCCTGGGTGATGTAAATGATAAATGCCCTCAGTCGCTAACCGAAAGACTGAGGGCTTGGGTCTACCCAGAGCACCTTGGAAGAAATACCTGGTGAACCACTTCTAAGACACCAGCCATTGAAAACTCATTCTACTCTGACACACATGTAGTTATCATGAGTTGGAATCAGCTAGATTGCAAATCATTTTTCTTTAAGTCAATAGGTGCCAGATACTGAGTTCTGTCTTTTCCTGACAGTAAGGTGAGACTTGTCACGTACCAAGTGCCATCAAGTAGGATCCAGCTCATGGTGACCCTAGAGGCCAGAGTAGAACTGCCCTCTAATGAGACCTACCTACTTTATATACAAGAAAAATGAACTCCAGAGATTATACAGCTTGACCAGGGTTACAGACATATAACTAGGAGACACAAGGTTTGAACCCAAAGTTCAAAGTTTGAATACAAAGTTTGAATCTCCCTAGCATAATGCATGCTACTGTTTCTTAGACCTCAGTTCATCCCCCTGTACCTGCTTAACTTTTCTGAGTAATTTGAGAATTCTCATTTAACCTCATGGTCCCTCAATTTTCTCTACCCCAGAATTGTCAATATATTCTGCAAGTACAAAGTTATACATACACACACACACAGCAATGTCAAGTTCATTAGCTATACAGTAGTTATCACCTCAAGAGTATATTTCACAGAGTCAGTTCTAACTATGTAGAAGCATCTGGATTCCCAGATGCAATTCTCATTCAGAGCAGGGATGATTTCCCATGGCTTAATAATGGGTGACCAAGATATATCCACAGATACCCACAAATGATTCATTGGCACAAGAGATACAAAATGGATGATCCCAATCAGTTATTCAATACCATTGGCTACTTCATCACCCTTTCACTAGACTAGTGCTAGGTAAAGTAAAATAAGAAGCGGTAATTGTAAATATGAGATCAGTTATCACATAATATAATGATCTCCATCTCAGTATGTTTAAACAGCCTTGATGCATGGTAAGGTCTGTGTCTGCGGTTTTTAAACCATATGACACACCTAATAAAACAACTTTACAAAAATAAGCTTTACTGCCAAACTTCTGTAATTAAATACGGTTTTTATAGTAGGGGTACAATTTACTGGAACTCTGAATACTAGCCTGCATAATTAATAATGAAGCATGTTTTAACGAACATTTAGTACCAGCATGAAATATGAATATCTTGTAGATCAGTTACTATCTAGGAAAACTATTTACTCCCTGGGATTAAAAAACCCTGCACTAATGCTATCAGTGTTGCAGTCTTGACAGCTCAACAATCCACTCTGGAAAAACTCATTACTTTGGACCCTCAGTAATATGGACACTGTGATAACTCAGGCGGTGGGACTGAAGTTTACCCTTACGTTAACTATGCAAAAAAAGTCTGTGGAATAAATTAACAACATAAATAAGATTATATCAAATTCTGTTTAACCACCTAAAAGAATATTCTTTCAAGTATCCAAGTATCACACATTTGCATATACACAGTTAATATCCCAATTACCAACGAGTCTTACTTATTCATTTGAAGGGACCTAGGCCTTTGCTTACTGAACAAGGACTGAATAAATGTTGAAAATCTAATAAATATAAAGTGACTTATTAATAACCTGAGCAGATACCAAGAAATTTAGAAAATGAATAATGCTCCCCAAAAGGCTGTATTCTAATCTGCTGGTTCCTAACATTGGCTGCCTGTCAGAATTATCTTGAAAAGTTAAAACACACACACACAAGAACAACAAAAACAAAAACTAACGCACAGGACCAAGCCCTAACAATTCTGATATGATTGACATGGATTTAGGAAATTAGAAAATTAGAAATTGGCTATTTGAGGGTAAAATACTGTGAGTCTTCAAATAAAGTTATTTAAAATGGGAAAGCCCTGTGAGTATTCATGTATTAAGCGGTTGTCAGACTTCTTATCCTCCTGAATACTGTGGTCAAGATTGCTTTCTTCTAGCCTCCCCAGCCATATGTATAACAGGCAAAGACTAGGTGCGACTAGTACTTTCCTCCAGGTTACTGTATATTATTGATGGCTCGGGACAGCCAAAGTTTACAGTTATTGTCAGAGTATAATTTTTAGTGTCCCGCCAACCTGTGCCCAATGCATTCTCAGAAGGGTCCTGGTTTAGATATTGTGATGGATTTCCTTGTGTCAATCTTGAAGATATGTTGTAAATATTAACCTCCACACCTGTGTTATAATCCCACTTGAGAAAGGGTTTTCTTTGTTATAATAATGAAGCAGTATTGGTATAAGGTGTATCGTAATCCAATCTCTTTTAAGAATTAAAACAGTAGATTAAACAGTCAAGCAGAGATGACATAAGACAGATATAGATGAAAAGCCACATGAAAGTCACCAGCGAACCAAGAAATAGAAGCTGAAAAGACACCCAGAACTTATCTCCAGAGCTGACAGACTGAAGACCTTCCTCTTGACTCAGAACTCTAATGTCAGACTTCAGGTCTTTTAAATTGTGGGGAAAAATAAATGTGTATTTGTTAAAGCTAATGAAGAACTGATGCTTTGAATTATGGTGCTGGTGAGAATACTGAACAAAAGACTGAACAAACCTGTCTTGGAAATTGTACAGATAGAATGCTACTCAGAAGCACGGATGGTGAGATTTTCCTCTCATCTATTTTGGATATGTTATTGGAGAATGACATTGTGTTTGGTAAAGAAAAATCTCAGCGAACAAAAGAAAGGCCACTTTAAGAGACTTATTGACACAGGGACTGCAATGACACGCTCAAACATAACAACAATCAGGAGAACTGCACAGGACTGGGCAGTGTTTCATTCTGTAGTGCACAGGATCGCCACGAGTCAGAAAAGACTTGAGGGCACCTAACAACAGCAACAGTGACAAAGCCACCTGCTTGTGATGCTTTTCCTATAGCAACAGCAAACAACTAAAACAGAATTTGTTGTGAGATGCTGCTCTAACAGCAATTAAAATTTTGAAAAAATTTTATAATTGAGTAGTAGATGAAGGCTAGATGAGTTTTAAAGTGTCTATTAGTAAAAAGCCTTGAAGAGACTGTTGGTAGAATTATGGCAGGTGGAGAAAGGAGTCCAGAGCAGTTAAGGAAGGGTCTCCTTGGGGCCAGGGCCAGCAGAGCAGAAGAGCAAGATAAAGACATGAAGGAAGGGAACAACTGATAAAAATTAAATGGGGAAAGCAGTAACAAAGCAATTATAAAAAGCTGGTAAACTTCCAGGCCCACTGGTATAGATGCCTCACTGCCAGTGGCTTTGAATGGCCTTGTTCTTCTAGTTCATCTTCACGGTGACACCATCCTGTCAGTCCCTGGTAGACTTTGTTCTCCAGTCCCTTGATCACGGAAGCCCCAGCCTTTCAGCATTTGACTGTGGTCCTATCTTCTTGGTCCATCTGAGCAGCAGACTGGGAACACTTTCCAGAACTGGGCTGGTAGAGAGATCTGATTCTCTGAAATCTAGGCAGCCTTGGCTCAACACTTTGAAACCAGCAGGTGTGGCCAGGAAGCCTATCGTGCTGTCTCCTGCCTCTCTCCTGCCTTTGTTGCCTTCTCTTGCAGTCTGTGGTGTTACAGTTCTCTGTCTCTCTTTGTCTCCTGCTTCCAGAAGCTTCGGAGCAGACAAAGCCTGTGTCTAAAATACGTGCTTCACTCCTGGCTCTTCTCTCTCAGTTGGTGATGGTGAGCTCTCTCCTCTGCCTCTGGGATGGCTCTTTTTAAGCCCAGTAGAATGTGAAAACTAACTAATCTTTTTTCTAGGATTCCATATAACTTTTTTGGAATAGTCACACTCAATCACTGCATGTGAGTCTCAAAGACTGCGACTAGAAGGTCCATAGTAAGTAATTCATTGTACCATGCCTCCCTAATTGTTCTCTCAGTTCCTAAATCCCTCTTAGTTACCTCTTCCTCTCCACCCCCACAAGCTCTTTTCTAACTCAGGACCACTTTAGCCAGACTCGTCATTCCCCAACATCTCACCATGTGATCCTCTTCTTGAAACTGGTTAACTTTTCATCATTGCCTTTCAGGTAAACCTTATACTGCTTAGCAGTGTCACTCTGTCTTATAGGGTCACTAGTTGCTGGAATCTACTCAATGGCAATGAGTTTTGTCTTCCTGGGGGAATTAATGACTAGTTTTCTGTCCATTTTCAGACCTAAACTCCAGCATCTGTTTTTTCGCATCTCATCTGGAAACCCCGTGCCTGGGGCACTAAACACAAGTACACATCCTTAATGAAGCTCTCTCTGACTTCCAAGGGGACACTCAGTTTGGGATGATTTTCTTATGTATGCCTCTCATACACTTGCCACAGTGTATTATATGTGTATGTTTATATGTTTCTGTTTATTTTGACATTCCTGTCTTAAAAATTCAGGTTGAAGCTATGACTATATTTTTGTTTCTCCAGCCTCTGTCCAGGGTCTCCACATAGTAAACAAATGTCTGGATATTTGAGGTAAACTTGAAACACTAAACTCATGCGATGTTATGTGCTAAGACATCTAATCGGCTTTTTTCGGATCCTTCTGTTTCTGACTGACACTTTACAATGACCCTGAGTAAGTACATTTCTCTGGATCCAGGCTTCAGTAACCATAAGTCAGAAAATTTGGGGTGGCCTGATATCCTCCACAGTACAATATTGGTATATTCATTACAGGCTCTTTTGGAATAGACGTATCAAGCAATAATTATTGTAAATGCTGTAAAGAACAGAATGATTATTGCTAGCTCCCTTAAGATCATAATTAGAATAGAAACAATAAGACCAAGGATACACCTGTATTCATTCACACATGTACACAAGTCACAGTCCTCATTCCAAAAAAAACATACTGATGACTGATAATGAGGTATGTTTTTCAGCCAATATATTTTAACTCTCTTTCTGATTGATGGCCTGTCCTGAGATTTGACAAAAATATTCTTATTTAAACAGTTATGAAGACACAAACTGTGATAAAGCCGGTATTGATCTTGGCTTCAAATCAAGAAATTCCAAGTTCAAAATCTGAGAGCTATTGAGGAACTTAGACTTTAATTGACTTTTTTTTTTTTACTCACCTTGTTGAAAGACCCCTTCATTGTAGGCTTACTAAATCTACTTACAGCCAGTTGCCAAATGAAGAGTGATTTCCAGAAAAAAATTTAAAAAGTGGATTTATATTATTTAAATTTAGTTAAACTTTATGCATTACCTATATAAATGAGGTTTATGTGTGTGTTAGAAAGAAACAGAGACAGAGAAAGGGACATGGAATCACATACATACACAAAGTGACAGGAAGAAAGACATAGAAAAAGAGAAAGAGAGAGTGTCATGGATTGAATTATGTCCGCCCCCAAAATATGTGTAGCCGTGTGGCTGGGCCGTGATTCCCAGTATCCTATGACTGTCCTCGCGTTTGTGGTCTTCCTATGTTGTAGGTTACGGGAGTACGGTGGGGCTGTAAATCCCATCATAGGATCACCTCCCTGCTCTAGAGTTTCCCTGGAGTATGGCTTGCCCCACCCTTAATCTCTTCATCCTGCAAGAGATGAAATGAAAGGGAAGCAGGCTGAGAATTGCGAACCTCACACCACCAAGCAAACAGCACTGGGAGAAGAGTGCTTCCTTCAGACCTTAAGTTCCTTCACCAAGAGCTCCCTGCACAAAGACTGATGAAATACCAGACTTCCTTCCAAAGCCAACAACTGGGAAAGCCTTCCCCTGGAGCACACATCCTAAATTTGGTCTCATAGCCTACTGGACTGTGTAAAAATAAATTTTCCTCTGTTAAAGCCATCCACTCTGTGGTATTTCTGCTACAGCAGCCCTAGCTGACTGAAACAGAATTTGGTACTATGAGAGTGGGGTGCTGCTTCAGCAAATACCTAAAATGTGGGAGCCATTTTGAAACTGTGAATGGACAGAAGATTCAGAAGGAACGAAGAAGATGCAGATGGTGAGAAACAACAGAGGACTGGTGGCAGCAGCAGCAGCAGCAGCGGAACCAGAGGCAGCGCTGGAGCCGACCGTGGAGTGAGAGCTGAGTGCCTGTGCACAGTGTTTCTCACGGAACGGGGTGCCTCTGGGCACTTGAATCAGTGGAACTGGCCTTGCTGACCCACAGAGCGAGAGAACTGAGTGCCTTTGGGCAGGACGCTTTCCAGCAAGAGTGGGGTGCCTCCAGGCACTTGAATCAGTGGATCTTCAGAGCTATTGAACACTTGCCCGGCAGGGCAGATGGGAGCCTGAGACCTGGGCCATGCGGCCCTAGAAGCAGAAGCTGAAGAGACAAACAGTGTGAGAAGCTGAGTTGCCTCAGTCTCAAAAGGTATGGCCATGACCTCAGGTGTTTGAAAGGGCGGAACCATGGCGTCCTGTGTTCATAAGGGTGGAATTGCCACTCATTTGGGCTTAGGGTACACCTAAAGCTGACGGGGCAGAATTTCTGTTCAAGTGGGCCTTGAAGTGAGAGCTGTTGCACAGGGCTGGGGGGTCTCCACTCAGAATCCAGAGAGTGTGGCCAATATCAGAGTCTGGAGGGCAGGGTCGTTGTGCAGAATGTCTCAGAAAATGTAAGAATATTTCTGAAGCTTTAAGGGCTAATGTCATGTGTTCTGCTAACTCACTTGTTGCCTGTTCTTATCGTCTTTCCCTGTAATTTCTCCCATTTGTAAAGGAATGTCTGACTTGTGCCTGTTCTGCCATTTTACCTTTAGAAACAAATAACTTGTGTTACAGATTTCACAGCTGAGGAGGTATTTATAGGTTTTGGACTTGGACATGAGTTTGTTATGATGAGATGAATGTGTTACATGTTTCAATGATGTGATTTTTGGGGTGTTGAAGGGTGGGATGTCATGGATTGAATTGTGTCCCTCCAAAAATACGTGTAGCCATGTGACTTGTAGCCTACCAGACTGTGTAAGAACAAACTTTCCTTTGTTAAAGCCATCCACTCTGTGGTAATTCTGCTAGAGCAGCTCTAGCTGACTGAAACAGAGAGATTCAGAAATAATGAAAATCTGACCATGTAATATTGTAGATGACAAATTTTACAAAGACAAACTGTTTCATAATATCCTTTCTGGTACTTTAATTATTTCTTATTTAACTATTTAAAATATATTCATAATTAAAACATATTGTGATCACTAATGTTTAAAGAAAGAGCCCTAGTGGTGTGGACGGTTAAATGTTCAGCTGCTAACAGAATGGTCAGAGGTTTGAACCCACCAGCTGGTCTATAGGGTAAAAGACCTGACAATATGTTCCTGCAATGATTACAGTCTAGCAAACCCTGTGGTGCTGTTCTACTCTGTCCTATTGGGTCACTAATGGTTGGAATCAACTCAACAACACACGCAACTACAACCTTGGAAGCACGGATTTTGCTACAGGTGTAGACGTATAACAAGAACTTGAAAACTGGCAAGGAGCAGAGAAAGCAGTGACTTAGAAATTATTGTACTTGGAGAAAACAAAAGCCATTTGTTGAGTTTACTGTGTTTGCCTAAGTAGGCAAGTTCCTTGTGTCTTCATTATGAATACATATCTGATTGAGATAGAGTCTCCAGGTTCTGTCTGGAGTCCAGATTCAAAATATGGAAGTTTGTTGACATCTCACTCTCTGTAGCATCTTTTACCCATTTCCTTCTAACTGTTTATTCACACTCAATTTTTCTGCGGCTGATTAACATTTTAAAATATCATGTCTAATCAGAAGATTTCACATTAGAACACTTGTTCTTGGGCTTGAAGAGACTGGAAGGAAGGTGTTCAGTCTTGCAACAATCATCTTGGGGATTCAGAATTCCACATCTCCACACAGTGATGAAATTGTGCTTTTTGGCTGAGCATTATCAGAGTGCATTGATAAAGAGAGAATAAGGAATATTTATAAACCCAAAACAGATACATATACCCTGAACTGAAGAATCCAACTTGATGGCACTTGGATGGCGAACTGAAGAAGCAATCAGTTTTATGCAAAGTTTACGGACACCTATAGAATGCAATTTTAGGGACATTGAAAACATCCCAACTGCATCTCTTAAATTATTCTCTGCCTTCCTGAGGACTAAACATTCTCCATTTCAAAATGTAGCCTGCACCTGCCCTCAGTTAGACATGATACTTTAATATGTTAATCAGCCTTAGAAAAATTAAGTGTGAATAAACAGGTAGAAAGCAATGGGTAGAAGGTGCTACAGAGAGTGAGATGTCAAAAAACTTCCAGAAATAAGGACAGAAAGATCTGTAAACTAGACAAAAGACATCCACTAGAAGATTCCACAATGTTGCCATCTTTTAGACATTGAGGAAAATCTTAACTAGTAGATGAATTACTTTCTTGATCAGAAGTTTC
The DNA here is from genome assembly GCA_028571685.1 of Heterohyrax brucei. NCBI lineage: Eukaryota > Metazoa > Chordata > Mammalia > Hyracoidea > Procaviidae > Heterohyrax > Heterohyrax brucei. Next base: position 50,146,756 of record CM053152.1, read on the forward strand.
ATTTAATATACAAAAAGATTCTCCTTCTAAATGTGTCAACTGCCAACTAGCAAATTAGGAGACCGTCCAGTTTGCTCTATATTTGGTCTTATAAGTGGCAAACACTGTTGATTTCATGATATTAGTGTGACTACCAAACTATACTTATGCTGTACATTTTATTTGTCTGGTACAAAATCATACAGAAGAAAGTGCAGGATAAAACCCTAGTCACGGAATTACTCATTTCGTAAATCTGAAGGAATTTTTAATACTAAGGAATATACTTATTTGTGAAAACTTTCATCTTCTAGCTGGTTAATCACTGCAATTCTGCCACTGTATTCCTTTAAGCCACCTGGCATTGCACTGTTTTAAGCCACCACGTTTGTGGCACCGTGTTATAGCATCCAAGAAAAACTAATGTAAGCAACCATTCACGAGCCATGGAAGGAAGTCTCAGTCTGTTTATGGGTGAAAACTCAAACATCCCCAGACTAGACGGGCTTATCTTCCTACTTTATTACACTCAGCCTTGCAGCCCTGGGTCATTGGCATTTGCATTAATGATTTTGTATTAATGGAAGAGTTTTATTACAGTGCATAATCATTATTTGATTATCCAATTCATAAATAAGAGTTTCTTTTTTTTTTAATAATGGTAATAAAACTAAGTGAATTTGAAGATGTTGGAGTTAGGTTGACAAGTTTAACAATGACTAAGAAAAGCTTTATGAATGGAAGAAAAGGAAACATTTGATTTATGATATAGTTGGCATAGAACTCCATTGTATAATATCATCATCATAAAAACACAGAAGACAGAGAGGTAGCTGTATATTTTTAACTGCATCTTGTTTAAAGTAAGTACCAGTTACACACTTGCAGGCACACATGTGTGCACCAGAATGCATGTGTGTGCACACATGTGCGCACGCACACACACACACACACAGAAAACCTTGTTGCCTTCCAGTTAATTCCAACTCACAGTGACCTAAGAACTGTGTGTGTTCCTTGAAATTAGGAAACTTCTTCTTTTCCAAATGGAGAAAATGTTTCTAGGATGGGTAGGAAATTTCTAATGAGAGATTCCTTCACCTTTCCTGCAGCAAGTGGCTGATGTAGGAATTTGCCACAATTTTAAAGTTGTGCCTAAGACTATTATATCATTTATCTGAGATTATTTTAATGGGTATAAATAAAATATTAATAAACTTATATTGTTAGAGAGACTTTGGGGTTCATGGAATCTACTATCTCACCCAATCAGAATTCCTTTTGTGGCAGAGACACAATATTGTTAGTGATGGATCATTATCACCTCTTGATAGTAGTAACTAACAATTCTATTGTTTTGTGAATAAAAGACCATAGTCTCTACTCACCCTGAGCAAAAGGGAAAGATGGAAACAAAGGACTCAAATAAGAAACTAGTCTATGAATCAAGTAGTCTGCATGAACTATGGCGTCAACTACACTGAAATCAAAAGAAACAGATGATATCCATCTGCTATTCTCAATAGTTCACAACAGAGTGAGAGAAAAACATGGAACAAATCCTAAAATTCCTGGAAAAAAGAATAAAACCTACTGATCTAGTTGCTACTAAAGGATTCCCCACGACTATTGTTCTGAGACATGCTTCAAACTTCAAAACTTTAACCAAACTTATCCCTTGAGGCCATCTTATCAGTTAGCTCAAAAAGCCATGAATATTAACTGTAAGTACTGTGCTTCTTTAATACAAGCGCCTATATGAGACCAAAACGTCAATAATTACTTTAAAACAAAGAGAATGTAAGTGGGCAGAGAAACTAGATTAATGAAGACAGAATAATAGAAAGTTTATGTACTATGAAGAATGGGACCAATGCCACTGAACAACTAACATAGAAATTGTTGAATGGAAACCTAAACTGCTGTGCAAGCCTTCACTGGAAGCATAATAAAATATTATTTAAAAACAAATAAACAAACAACCAAAAAAAAAAAAAAACCCACAATGGAAGTCCACTTGTTCTATTTCCTAAGTACTCAGTATGGCCCTTTGACTATTAAAAGACACCTGTTTTCTACTAATCTCCTCAGCGATTCCTCATTTCTAATAAAACAGAATCTACAGTGCCTTCGGAAACCCCGGTCGCACAGTGGTTAAGTGCTACATCTGCTAATCAAAACGCTGGCAGTTCAAATTCACCAGGTGCTCCTTAGAAACTTTGTGGGACAGTTCTATTCTGAACTCTAGGGTTCCTATGAGTCAGAACCAACTCGAAGGCAGTGGGTTTGGTTTTTGGCTTTTGTAGTGCCTTTAATATTTTGTGTGAATTCATTTTTCATGTTTTTTTTTTTTGCTAACTGAAAGATGCTATCTGTAATTGAGCAGTTTTTATCCATGTTCTACTACTCTTCAATTAGTAATTCTATTAATGTAACTCAAATATTGTTCTTCTTCAATAGCTACATATATCAAATCACGAGCTCATATTGATTTTGTAGTCAAACTGTCTTTTACTTTATTTCGTGTAAATCTTACAAATCTCCTGAACAAGATGTGGTAATTTTACTTGATTTAAAGATCAAAGACAATGTGTTTTCTCATCTATCCTGCCTAACCAAGCACCCTGTTCTCTGTACTGCACATTTAGTGAATATTTTGTCCCCCAGTGGTGGTGGTAAGATTTGCTCTTGTTTACATACTGTCTTATTTATCTGCTACTGCTCTAATAGAAATAACACAAGCGGATGGCTTTAAGAGAAATTTGTTTCTTCACCAAAAAGTTTGCTGAAAGTCTGAATTCAGGGCTTCAGCTCCAGTGTAATTCTTTGCATGCTGGCTTTAGAGGAAGGTCCTTGTTACCAGTCTTCCCCTGGTCTGAGGCAGAGGGACCTTGAAGTCTTCCTGAAGGATGTGGTCTTCTTCCAGCACTGCCGCTTGATTCTGTGAGATTCCCAAATCTCTCCTGGCTTCTTTTTCCTTTACATGCCAAGAAATTGCCTCAAGGCACAACCATATCTTACACACTGAGTCCTACCCAACCAATACAACTGTGCCCCATCCTCCCTCACTAACATCACAGAAGCAGTATTTACAACACGTAGGAATATCACAAATACTGGAAATCATGGCCTGGCCACATGGCTATGCACATTTTTATGAGATGTAATTTACCATGATGTATACCGAGGGTGTTTTTCTCTGAATTCTATCTCATCCAATCTTACTGAAACACACTATCCGTATTCACTCCTCTGAATTTTCATAGCAAAAAGAGGTGATCCTTTTTGAGATCAACCACATGAAATTCTGTACCATAATGTAGCATTTCATTAAGTACACACTTTGGCACTCCAAATAGAAGAAAAAGTGCTTGAGGGGAGGAATGTCTTTTTTGTGTGTAATCCTAAACATACTTAATAAGCAGGTAGACAAACAAAAACGGCTCCACAGACTCTGGCTAAATGGAAGCGAATATGAAAATAATTAATGTATTACTGTGACTTACAGAAAATTAGACTTAAACCTTCACCTTTAAGGAAAATTGTCATATTCATAAAGCCTCCTCTCCGCTCAGGTTGATCTGATCTTTGCAATAAATGTTAGACCTCTGAGGACATGACATAAACAGAAAATTACTCTATTCAATCTTTTTGGATTATCTATTCTGCTAAATGTAAAAAACATAATGTAGCTTAGAGGGCATTGTTTAAATTTTGCTCCTTATTATGTATCTTCCAGTTGACATATTTTGATGTGGGAATATGTTTTATGTAGCATCTATGTGGGTGGACTCACAGTTATGAAGGTTCTGAATTCTTGAACAATCTCCTAAGTATGATTTGTTGTAAGAAGCATGTAGGTATGTGGAAGTGAGTACCTGGGTATAACTAACATTCTTCGAATTCCTACTATGTACCACTTACCCTCTGAGGCAGTACTCAGATTGCTTCCATCTTGTGCATTTGGATAGTAAGTCACAGAAAAGTTAAGTAATATCTCCAAGTTCATGTTAGTCATACCCGAATGAAGATGAGATTCACATGCTTGCAGTCATACTCTACTCTTAAACTCTGCTAAATTGTTGGAAGAGGGTAGAAAAAGAAAAGACAAAGAGAAAGAGAATATAATTTTATTAAGATAAATAATTAAATCTTAAGTGTATGTTTTATAAACACACACTTTAATCCTCAAGAATCCTGAAGAATCAAACACCAACACAGGTCTTGCACCTTACCAGTGCTTATCAAATATCATCTGAGTGATTTAGCAATGATGGTCATCTCTGAGTGTGGGTTTACAAATTACTTCCTGAGGTGTTCGTGTTCAGTAAATTATTTTTTCCTGACATTCTTGATGATGATACAGGTAACCCCACAGTACATGTCAATGGGTTTTGGAAATTCTGGTAATTTGACTTAAATGGGGACCCAGTCAGGAAGACAGTGATGAGACTTCAGGCCCACATTTCTGATGCCTTTCCGCAATGCTGCTTCTCCATCCTTTAGTAAAAGCTTCACTAAAATAAGCTACACTTCAAAAACTCCAAAAATGCAGCCACATACCAGTCTTGGCTTGGACTGGCTGTGTGTATACTTAGGTTATCCCACAGAGGTGGTGGCAAAATACAAAATATTTTCCAATTCCTTTTGTGTGTATATTGATTTGAGATGATAATGTTTGATTTTTATTTCAACTAATTCAGACCCAAATAGTCAATCATGTTCAACGGCTTTGCATTTGAGCCCAGTGTCTTGCAAACCTGGCTCAGATCCAAGACAGGTTTCCCTCTGCCTGGGGCAGGGAGTTTAGTACCACGGTTTGCTACAGCAGCTCTGAAGTGATCCGATAAATCTCAGCACTTTCAGAAAATTTCACATTCTATTAGAAAAAGATGACAAAAGAACCACAGAACTAGAGACAAATGAAGCAAACAAATGCCACAAAGAAAGTTCATTAGAAACTAAACACAAATTAACGGAACGTTATCGTGAAAAACACTTGCATCTTCATAGAAAGGGCTGTTCTGGATTCAGTGACATATTTGTGAGGGGTCACAATGACATGCATGAAATGAGAGCCTTTGTTCCCTAGAGCTACCACTTAAACACCTGTATTTTGAATATTGCAGGTCTGTCCTGGACCCAGTAGCATATTTGTGAGAGGTCACAATGACATGAGTGAAATCAAATGTCAGCCTTTGTTCACTGAGGCCACCACACAAACATCTGAATTTTGAATATCTTTCATTTTTAAATAGATTTTTCCCCTCTTTCTCTGCCTGATCAGTCATCAGGAGGCTTAATTAATGAATGAGTATTTGTAGAAATCTTTGATATACCAAGATGAAAGTATAAAGCATCAACAGAAGTATAAAGCATCAACAGCAGCACTAAAATATCCTCCGGATGACAGAATGCATGAATTTTAGGGTGGGATGTGTTTGACAACCACAATTAAACCGACGATCCTGTTCTCTTGCTCCCTTTTTAACATCTATATTATTCCTGAGGATACGAGGCTAACAGAAAAGGTAAATTCTCATTGGCTAGAAATTGTTGACACACACACACAACACATTCTCTAGTGGTTAAAGGAAGTGGAGAGTTTATGGCCAGCCTCTTTCTGGGACAATAAAAGCTTCTTTTATTTCGAATTCTCTTTTTACACCAGTTGCTATTACTCTGAAAAGCTCCTGGCATTTGGAAGGCAATAAGCAGGGCATAAAATCCATTCTTTCTTGAACAGGTCCCATTCCTAGGACTGCTTTTAAACTGACTATTTTACAGCAAAGAAACAACCATATAGGTCTCCTGCAAAGGCTTGAAGGAAAAGCAGGCAACTGGAGGCCTGCTGACTGCCCGAATTCATACATGTGTTATAGATGAGTTATGGGCTGATCTGTAGCTATTTTCTTATACTACCAAATTTCATTGGCTTTGAAACATCATTAAATTGCCCAAATTGATATCAGTGGTAAACAGAGTAAAAGTCTTAGCAGCTTCCACTGTTCGCAGAATACTCCTTCCTTGGTTTGAGGTTAATTTCAGTCTCCAGAGAATATTTTGATGCTGGCCCCTTTGTAAGTTGGGTGTATTCGTTTCCAAAAGCTGCTTCAACAAATAACCACTAAACAGACGGCCTAAAGCAACACCAATTTGTTTTTTCACAGTGCTGGAGGTAACGCATCCCAAATCAAGGTGCTGGCAGGCCCTTGCTCTCTGTGAAGACTCTAGTGCAGTATTTGCCCTCACCTTTTCATAGCTTCTCATGGTGGCTGGCAAAACTTGATGTTTCTTGGCTCGTGGGTGCATCACTCCAATCTCCGTCTGGATTGTCACATGTTCTCCCCACTGGTCCCCAGTGTTCAAATTTTCTCTTCTTGTAAGAACAGTAACTACTGCCTTAGGACACTCCCTAATCTAGTGTGACCTCATCTTAATCTGATTACAACTGCAAAGTCCCTATTTCCAAAAAAAAAAATTAAAAAATTACATTCACAGGTTCTAGATAGCCATGAATTTGGGGAGGGGGAATCTTTTCAACTCAGTTTCCTACTGGTAGCCAAATCGACATCTTCGTCAAGTCCCTCTGTGCATAGAACTTGCCTATCTCTCTTTCTTCCACATTTGTCTTCCTAATGCAGGTGTTGGCTTACATTCCTGTGAATTAAATTGTTCTGATTTTCTTCCAGCTCATATGGCCACTTATAGAAAGAAAACAGTTGAGTTATTTTCATGACCTTTTATATTCATTTCGCATGAAATGAAATCATGTGCTTTTCTTGTAAAAGATACTAATGCCAATCAGCAGTGTATAGGGTTAATTGTTATTTTAATGAGTATGACATGCAGCACTGAGCAACAATATGATTTTAAAAGATGCATGCTGTAAAGGTCACATATCAGCAGAGTGGCAAGTTTTTATGGTGTATTGTTAGGAATCCGGTCCATTCTATGTTCACAATCATGTTATTCTTTGCTGAATGCAGACCATATGCTTTGACAACATACTAGACCTTTTTTACTGGAAAAAATTGTGTCTGAAAATCTTTCCAAATAACTCTGTTTAACCATGGTATTAGGTGATTACAACAAACTTCAAATGCAGACATAGTATCAAAGATTACTTGCATAGACCAGTAAAGTTATAATCTAATGATGTAAGTTCAGATAAGGTATCATAAAATATCTGACTATGTTGAGGGACTACTGTTGATTGACTACGATTGTGTGCTTAAAATTCCAAATAGCACTAACTGCTGTACAGATAGTGTGCACAGTTATGTCCTGTGGAGTGACTAAGGAAATACTTTTAAGCGGTAGTCGGAGAAGGCACTCGTGAAGAAATGACATTAGAAGTGGAACTGGAATGGTATAAGGGAGGAAGAAAAGTTAAGTTTAGACAGAGGAAATAGTAAGTGCATGTTTAAGAGTGAAACTAATGTGTTCTGTTGAAAAAAAACAGAACAGGGAGACTTGATTCTAATAGAAGTGCAAGGAATTGTTCATCACAATGTTTGGTGACAATACTTCATCAGTGGAGTAAGGCACCATCATCAGGGACACATGTACCAGATAGTGTGATACTGAGTTGTATATTGTTCTCAGGGAAGTAAAAAGTCATTGGTGAGATTCAGGCCTGACAGTGATGTAATTTTGTTTCTATTGATACAGAGAATGAATGGTAGAGTGGAAAGAGTTGAAGCCACGAGATCTGATGGATTTGAAGAGGCGATGGTGTCTGAACTGGACATCAGTGGAGGTAAAGAAAATAGGAAAATAAGGGGTAACTGTGCAGGTACAGTTGAAAGGAAAGTTGCTGCATTGACCGAATCAACAGAAAGTTCACCTCTTATAAAATGTGTTTCAGTGTCTGCCAGTCTTTCAGCCTTTGGCCTCTTGGGAAAACCTCTTCTTGGCAAGGAGAAACCATGATTAAGAATCAACATTTCAGTCTCTGTCTTCAAACAGAAAATAAGTAGAATAGTTCGAGGGAGATATTTTATTCCAAGAATGAATTTGCTTTGGGAATCTGTTTCCACAGGAAACATAGTTTTAAATGTCTTACTTCCATAAATTTTAAATTAAGAGTTGGCAAGCTCAGTGATTGCTGGAAGTTATACTTGAAGAGCTCTAGGGAGATGAGTTTTGCAGAAACTAACCTAAGAAGTCACATCCACTCTGTAATAAATAGTGAAATATAAAAATAAGTGGCAGTTTGGCCACTAATGATTGGATGAAAAAGGGACTTTAATGGGGTCATATTCCCTCTTTTACCAAAGACCAAGGGTTCAAAAATGTTCTCTAGTTTTTCTCCGTAACCAAAAAGAGACTTGATTTGATATCAGGCTATAATACGCCGTAACCACGAGAAGATTGACTGTATCTCAGGCATTTGGTGCAGAACCTTTGGGTGCTTGTTATGTGAGGACAATTTTGTCAGCTTTTAGGCAATAAAGGAGAAAATCAACATTGGCTTCTATGATTTGCTGATCTTTCTCTGCACAACCTGTTTAGCCACTGTCTGGTTACAAAAGTTTGATGCATAGGTGAAAGATCAACCCACTACTGACCTTTCGTGGATAGTGACATTATCTGCTCCACGCATGGGCCTGTTGTGGGCTTTTAATAGAGCCCCATGGATGGTGGAGATATGAGTCTACTAGGCCAAGGACCTTGTTTCTTTTAATTCTTTCCTTTACAAATTGATTGAAGATAAGTTTCCTCTTCTTTAAGAGAGAGCGAAAAAAAAAAAGAATTTCTAATATCTACAGCTGACTTTTTTTTTCTTTTCTCAGCCATTTTTTCCTTGAATTCTTAACACCTGGGTTATATTTTTATGTCCTCCTCCAGTTGTTGGTACAATTAGTTGTATCACCTTCAAATCAATTGTCTATCCTGAAAGCACATTATAAAAAGGAAATGCTGCGATCAGATAGGGGCCCACTGGAATTTCCATTCTTAAAGACTCTACACTAAGATTGGGCATAATAATAATAATAATAATAACTTCTATGTATCCCTACTCAACTTTCACCTCTTATCTAAAATTCAGAGGAAGAATGAGCATATTCCACGGCAAAAGTCAGATTTGAACGTGTCAAATAGCTCAATTTATGTTGCCTACAAGAAGTTGCCTGTATAAATAGCCTTGCGGGGCCTTCCAGAAAAACTGCTGAGGCTTTCTTTGTGTTGCATCTATAACTAAAACATACATCTAAGTTCACTGACAATACTTCTTCAGTAGTTGAGTAAAGAGCTATCATTAGACAAAAGTATACTTGAAAAGTGGAAGCTGCGTATAGGTGGACATGTAAATTTATATGGGAATATACATTTTCACTCAGTCATAATAAAAAAAAAAGATACTACCATCACCACATGATGAGGAAGTCCATAGATTGATGATTCAGCTAAAAAATAAAAAAAAAACGGTAGAATAAAATTGACCAATAACTTCTAAGAGTACAAGGTAGAATGGAAACTTTTCCTAAGAGTAGGGAAGGACTGCTGTTAAGAACTGGTATGTATGATGTCATTCTCCATACTGCTGGTAGACTCAGCCTCTTAGAAGTATTTTTTGCTTTTGATTTTTCTAAGGACCATCCTTTCCAAAGAAATAATTAGATGTAGTACAACTCACCTTATATGACCTTTAGAAGTGCCAGTGTCTCAATCAGAACAAGACCAGTGACTTCTGGAATAAGCGTTGCTCAAGCAATTAAGGTGTTTTGTTTGATGCAATTGAGTAAAGGGCTGTGGAGGACATACAGACATACCTACCCCTACACCTGCACACATCCAAACACAGAGAGCAAACAACAAACAAGCAAACAAACAAAAAACAGTGGCTATGGAGTTGACCTTGGCTTATGGTGATCTCGTGTATGGCAGAGTGAAATCGTGCGCCACAAGGCTTTCAGTGTCTGATATTTTGGAAGTAGATTACCAAGGCTTTCAGAGACCTCTGGGAGGCCTCAAAATCCAACTGTTTTCACTGCAAAAGGCATTAAGGCTCTAGAGACCTTAAGAGGAGATGAAGGTCTAAGAAAGAGATGGAATAAAAACAGGGTTAGTGTGATAAATCCCAGATAGTCAAGTTGGACTTCAAAAGTTTATCTAGTTAGTTATGACAATATCCAAACTGAGATCTGAAATGACTTCTTAGTTTATTTTTTTCCATGAGAAATGGGCTACTAAAAATAGTTTTTCAGTGGAGGGTTCTTGTCTTAGTACCACAACGTGTAGTATTGACTCTTTACCAATAGTGTGTCTGTTTTTGCCTCAGTTTATAAGTCCTCAGTGTCTGGTTTCGGGAGTGAATCCATGCCCAAGGAATAATGAGGAACCTTAGATAAAGAAAGGCTTGTCTGACCCTAGGAGTTTAGTTAGCTTTCTAGTAGCACTCTGGGCGGTCCCTCGTAACACTGACCTCACAATATTATAATGTCTGTTCTACTTACCTGTAGGCTTCTGGGAGATAGGGAAGTTCCTACAGTTGTTATGCGTAATAAAGCTTTGTGGAAACCCTTGTGGCATAGTGGTTAAGTGCTATATCTGCTAGCCTAAAGGTCAGCAGTTCAAATCTACCAAGCTCTCCTTGGAAGCCCTGTGAGTTGGAATCGACTTGACAGCACTGAGTTTGGCTTCTGTTTTTGACATGTATGGAGCAGAGAGGAATAGTGTGCTGTCACCAGACAGGGAGAGCAGTGGAAGCTGCATATAGGTGGGCATGTAAATTTATATGGGAATGTACATTTTGACTCAGTCATATTAAAGAAAAAAAAAAAGGGAAAAAACAAACAAACAAATAAAAAAATAATAATGCTTTGCAGGGTGCTTGGAACATGGTAGGCTTTCAGTAGCTGTTGAATAAAAAAGTGGTCATAGATAATATTCAATGCTTTAATTCAATCTGAGCTCTTGTTCTTAAAGATAGATTCATTTATTTACCTGCTATTATAAGTAATTACTATTTATGATTGGCAATTCAGAAAGGAGTGGTTTTCAGGGGGAAAGCAAAACAAACAAAAAAGAAGGAAGGTAGGCACTCAGTCTGGAAAATTCAATTATAAACACTGTATGTCTATGTCTGTGTGACAATGAGAGACTGGATAAAGACAGACTTCTACAAATTGTTATGTTTTTTCAATTTTGTGTTCTCATAAAATAATGTGAAATTATTTCTTCTGCATTGATATTAATAAATAATATGTTTTCTTGACTCTCATTTTGTTCCTCTCCTAGAGAAACAGGGCAGTGTTTTTATTGCATTTTCATTGTGTTTTGGATAGCAAAATTTCATTAGCTCAATAATGGTTGGAAACTGGATATAATAGATTTAAATCTGACTTGGATCCTTTCAAAAGAAGGCTACACAGCTATAGCTGTTGTTTGTTTATGTTTTCCCATTTTCATGCATCTTGCTCATCCATAGCTCCTGTGAGCAGCTGGAATAAAAGGTCAGGTTACCATCAACTGTGAGGAAGGCTGTTTCAGAAATGCTTCCAGCTGAGGACTCTCAGGAGATGTCACACCTTGACATGTGGAATCAGGGCTTAGGGAGCTGTCTTTAAAATTCATATGTAAATAATCTATATGAATATATGTGTGTATTTGTTTGAAAGTCTGCATGTGTTACGTCTGTGAGAATTTGTGTGCATGTACATTTCATGTGCAGGTATAAATGTGTGTTTTGTGTCTGTTCATATGTGTTGAGCATGTTCCTGTGTGGACTGTGTACATGTGCATATGTTACACACATATGGAAGGCACGTGTGTTATGTACATATTTGTGTAAGTATGTGTTGTATGAGTGCATTTTTTGTATGTGTTGTATGTGTACTTGTGCATGTTTTATATATGTTGCAACATATGTAAAACTGCATGTGTTAACATGTGCTGTGTGTGCTTGTGCAGTGTGTGTGTATATGTACATGTGTGTATGTATATGTGTGGCAGTTTTTCATTTTTCCATATATAAACTCAGAAAACGAAAGAGAAAATGTGCCATTATCTGTGAAGAATATAGCCTCAAATTAAATGGATTAAAAGCAACCTTTCCTAGGCTGTCAGAGTAAATGTTGAAGGGCTTTCAAAAAGGGAAGGAAATCTCTCGGGCAACCATATCTATATTTGCATTGCTTGTTTCAGAATACCGACAAAAAAAAAAAAAATCCATGCCACAAGCAACTGACAGAGTTAGATTCTGAAAAGTGCTGGTTGGTAGCACCTCCGTGATGTGCCTGCCTGTGACATTTTAAGATCACAAATTGCTGCTAGGAAACACTCTCTCTTTTCATATTTACACTTAAAAAACCTTTTCTTCTTAATGGTTAATTAGGTCACTAATCAAAAGAAGCTCTTAAGAGGAAAATGAAATGTTGACATTTTGCAATTATTTGCTACTGTGAATAATACATAAACATACTACTTATGGAGAAAGTGACTTTCACCCCCTTTTTCTGCCATGAAAGCTCACGCTGACAGCCGAATCGCTGTGCCGCGGGTCACAGACTGACACAGCGCTTCCTTCTCTGCTCGCCTTCACTTCTGGGTCACTTGTTTGTCGGCATTGCCGTTGTTAGCTGTCTCCAAGTTGGCCCCTGCCTACTAGCAACCCGTGCACGATAGCATCAGATCGTTGGAATCCATAAGATTTTCACTGATGACTGTTTGGAAATAAACCTTCTAGCCGTTTTATCTTCTTTTGTCTTAGTCTGGAAGCTACACTGAAATGTGTTCGGCGTCATAGCAACACAAGCCTCCACTGACAGGTGGTGCGGGCTGCATTTGAAGTGCATTGGCCAAGAATTTCTGCATGGAAGGCAAGAATCCTGCCATGGATGCACCAGTGCCATTTAGGTGTCATTAAACTGCTTTTCCAAAGTGTAGAATCAGTGAGAGCGAGGGCCGGGAGGGAGAGGTTGTGGCGACAATGAAGTATGTTGTTCCTGTCTAAAACCCAAACCACCCAACCAGCCAAACAACCACATTGCCTTTGAGGCAATCCTAACCCAGACTGCCCCACAGAGTTTCCTGTGGGAAACAGGAAGCCTGTTCTCACATCTTTCTCATGGGGCGTGGCCAATGGCTTCTAACTGCTAACATTTTAGCTAGCAGCAGAGTAGTTTAATCACCATGTCACTAGGTCTCCCGTTAACACACCAACCACAAAACTGAACGCATTGCTGTCGAGTCAGTTCTAACACACAGTTCCTATGAGACTGAGTAGGACTGCCCTATAGAAAATCCAGAAGCACCTGGTGGCTCTGAACAGCTGAACTTTTAGTTAGCAACTGTAGCTGTGAACCGCCACACCATCAAGGTTTCCTTGTTGACACATGATTAATTTTTTGAAGCAGAATGTCCTTTAGACATCAGTTTAATCACAAATAGCTACTTTAATAATTTTAATAAGTCATTACTGCAGCAAGTACTTCTTGATTTCTTCTTTAGTACCAGAATGGTGACAACCACTAGGCACCTAGAAATGGACAGGCCAGTGAGAGCTGAGACAGTGACGTCATGGAAAACTGACTACCCGACCACGTGCAGGGCCCATCCCAGAAACACACGTGAAATGTTTCTGCCTGTTACCATCCAGTTGGTTCTGGCTCATGGCAATCTGAGTAGAATTGTGCTCCACGGAGTTTTCAGTGGTGATTGTTCAGAAGTGGACGAGAGGGCTTTCTTCTGGGATTCCTCTTGGGGAACTTGCACTTCCAAATTTTTGGTTAGCAGACAAGCTCAGCAACCATTTGCAAAACTTAGGGACATAAAATGTTTGACATCCTGTTTTATTTTGATCTTCTCTTCCAGTTCACCTCAATAATCTAATCCCGCTGTCACAACTCCCAACAATAAAGTCACTTCTCTAAAATCTTGATTTCAGTCATCCTGTTCTCTGAACCCCGTCATCTGTTCCTGCAGCTTACTCACCCCCACTACTTGGCAATAATGTTTCCCAAATCCAGCAGCTTTCTCACCATCTCCACCTCTTTCCACCACCACGTTTTCATAGATTACAACGTAGTGTTCTCTCTGGCTTATTTGCCTATAACTTTATTCTGTTGTGGTTTGGACGGTCTTTTCCAAACATGAACTACCAAAACTAAGAATTCGAATCCACTGCCAGGGATTCATGACAACCCTATAGTACAATACAAGAATGCCCCATTCGGTTTCCAAAGCTGTAATGTTTATGAGAACAGCCTTCCACTGCATTCTACAGTAGAGTAGCTGGTGGTTTTGAACTGCAGACCTCTCAGTTAGCAGCCAAGTACTTTATAGCTGTGCTACCAGGGCTCCTAAAAGGTAAAATAGGTTATATCAATCCCTTCAACTAATAATAGCATAATGAAAGGATAACTCTATTTGTGTGCTATATTCACTGAACTCACCTTAGCCTAGACTAGTGTAATCATAAAACTTGTACTAAAACCTCTAACTCTTGGTAGTCACCAAGTCTTAAGTAAGACAACAAATTCACCAACAAAGCTCATTCAAACTCTTATAGAGTCAGCATTTTCACCTTCAAAAGTGGTGCAACATTTGCCATGTCTTTCTCATTGAGGACTTGCAAATATTTGAGATGAAATATTTTGATAAGAAAGAATTGCATGTTATAAGGACCAATAAACGTACATCAAACATTTCTGTTACCTCCAAAGCACACTGAGATATACAAGTTTTGAAATATGTTCTTGTGTGCATAAATAAAAAATAAAACCTAGCGTTCCTGTGTGCAAAATTTTTAGCATAATTCATTATGCTAAACTGTACATTCGATTTCCAGTATATTTTTGAATCTATTAATTGACAGAATTTTATGTAGTGGGAAAGGTTTTGAAAATTGTGTCTTATATGTCTATATGTTAGAAACTGGGAAACTTAGCCTGGAAATATTAAAATAGTTGACCAACTTTGTCCATCTCCCTGGCTATAGAATGAAAACATATTCTGAAAAAAAATGAGAAGCTAACATAAGAAGTTACATTATCTAAGTGGCTTTTAATGCTCAGTTTTTTCTCCTTGCAGACATTCTTCTGTGAATGGTGCCTTAGTATAAGAAGCAGTTATAGACAACAGGCTTACAAAGGATGATTTGAATTCATCTGAGATATTGACTAGCCGTATGATGTCGCTCAGTTTTCTTAATCCCTTCCCTAATTGATTTCCTTAGCTGTAAAATAGGCCAATGGCATTTACTCATAGGAAAAAAAAAAAAAAAACAGTGCCATTGAGTCAATTCCAACTCATGGCAACCCTGTAGACAGAGTAGAGTTGTCCCATAGAGTTTCCAAGGAGGGCTTGGTAGACTTGAACTGTCAACCTTTTGGTTAGCAGCCATAGCACTTAACCACTACACCACCTGGGTTTTCAGCTAGTTAATGTAAATATGTATTCTCCAATGAGAGTGAGTTGCACATGTAGAAGAGATTAACTATAAACACAAACACACACGTAATGCAGAACATCATGTCAAGAAGCTTTCAGTGAAGGAAAGATGAGGATTATGAGGATGATAATGACGATGATATAGTCAAAATAATAGAGAAATGATAATGTTCTGGGGAAGCAGATATAGCACAATTTTTTTCAAGGAGATAATTGGAAATTCTATAGTTTGATCTTCCTACATTTTCACAACTCAGTTGACCATGGGGATGGCGTAGGCCTCGGTGGTGTTTTGTTCCGTTGTGCGTTGGATCACCCTGAGTTTGCCTCCAGTTTAATGGCAGCTAATAAAGCAACAGTGACATTCTTTACCTATGCCATCTTTTTAAATCCTCTTAACAAGGCCAGAAAGTAAATATTCCAGTTGTAAGGGTGAGAAAATGAAAGATTAAAAAAAATAAATAAGTTACGCAAAGTAATCATCCTAATATATACTGTAAGATTTTAAATAGATGCTTGACTATAGACAAAGGTTAGGATGTCTTCTACAGATGACAGTCACAGGCTGAGAAGTATTTGGGGTGAAGATACTAGTAGTGGAAGAAATTTTGAGCGGGTATTCTGAAAGTCCTTTGACATTCAGGCATTGATGGTCGAGGCAGTCAGTGCCCACTTCTGCATCTGGCAGTTTTCTGACACCTTCCAAGCTCAGATTCTGCCTCAACTCTGCTCCTGGGGGCAACTGTTTGATTAACGAGCTCCCGTTTATGAAGCGTTCCTATGAGAAATGCACGCCATGGCTCTAAGTGGTAACTCATATTATTGTTTGGACTGACATCGAGACATGCTGCTAAAATCTTTACCCCTGTGGTTAGCGAAATGGAGGGCTAATATAATTAAATCTGTGAACTCGTACTCTGTAAGTCTGTAGGCTTATCACAGGGGGCCACTCTGAGTGGGAGTCAGTTGGATTCCTGGCTGGAAGTTACGTGTTCCAGTTGCCTATGTTTATTAAGTATTTTCAAGATTATATCTTAACCTAATCCTTTCCAAGCCTTTGGAATTCATTCCAGTTTAACTCACAGATGAATGAAACACAGCAGAAGTTAAAATGACAGTGTATTGGCTTTTCTTTCTTTCTTTCTTTTTCTGATTTTTTTCCTTTTTATTTGAGCATAGTCTAGGTAGGAAAAATAAATTTAAACAGTTTCTGATAATACAGAGAAAATATTTAAAAAAATATTATGTATAATTTCCTACGTGTAGGCTTCTGCAAAGTTCTTGCAGAGGAAAACTGTATACTTCCCAGGCTCTGAGTATATCAGGACTTGCAGCTGAAATCCTGCCATGTGTTTGTTTCTCTACATTTTCTAAAATTTTAAGACTCTGTCTGTACAACTTTAAGATAATGGATTAATCCAGAAAATATTTTAATCCTTTTTTTTTTTTTTTTTTTTTTGGGAAGAACAGTCACCTTACAGATGAATAGACACAGTGACATGAAAGTTGGCTTAGCGGTCCTTTCCGGGTTTATGTTTCTCTGACCCAATATTTTTAATTATGCAGTTTACTATTTTTTTCAATAATCCTCAAACTAATGCACAAGCTATAGTTTCTAAAGAAATAGAGTTATTTGTGTAAAACATTATATGTTAGCTTGTAAAGTCAATCTTAGAATTATCCTTCATTTCACAAATTTTGGAGCAGCTATTACATATAGGGAACACTGTAGCCCTAAAACATCTATAGGATATAAAAAGTCACAGACCCAGCCTTGCCTATAGGAGTTTCTTTAGAGCCATATGTGATATGCAGGCATATTCTCATTTAATTGTCTCACAGGCTGCACATAACAGGTGCCGCATGAATAGGGCTCACAACAGCATACATTTAAAGAAGCTTAAAGGATTGACTAAATGATGTGGTTTGGTATTTTAGTCCTCATGTCTCTTTTGTAGCACCTGTCTCAGGGCCCAAAATGCCACCATAAGTGATTTGTTATTTCACTAATCTTAAAGGAGATTTAGCCTGTAAGATAATTTTCAGCTAAAGGGCAAATATCTTTTTGACAAAGTAGAGTAAGTAAAGACTGTTTTCCCTTCACTGCATCAAACACTGGAGAGGAAATACACACTTAATACAAATCTATTCCACGAGAATATATTTATGGGCATGTCAAAAACATTCTCATTGCCACCCAGTGAATTTTGACTCACGGAGCTTATAGGACAGGGTAGAACTGCTCCATAGAGTTTCCAAGGAATGGCTGGTGGATTCAAACTGCCAACCTTTGGGTTAGCAGCTGTAGCACTGAACCACTGTGCAATCAGAGTTTCCAATAGTAATACAGCAGCATTGAATTCCTGGTTCAGTATCCATGTTATGACATTGCAAGACAAGTGTTGGATCAGATAGTAAAAACAGTATGTAATAAAGTTTTGTGGCCCTTACGGACTCTGTAACAACTACTCAACTCTGCCATTGCAGCAGGAAAGTAGCTCTGTATAATATTTAAACAAGTTAATGTGGCTTGTTCCAAGACAATATTATTTACAAAAAGAAAGTTGAATTTGGCCTGTCCATCATAGCTTTCAAACTCTTGATACAGAAAACAATCTTTTTTTTTTTTTCTTAAGGAATATGCCAAGCCAAGTTTTAAGGGGCAGTAGGGCAACTAGTGGACACATTATTTTCAAGTGACCCAGGAAAATTAAATATTTTGCATTGTGTTTGTCACAATTTGAGATTGTTTTAAATTCTTTTAGAACATGCAAAAAGGAGATTGATAGCAATAAAGATTTTTTTAAAAAAAATTAAAAACCTTTGAAACGTTAAAGTATATCCAGTTATTTAATGTGTAGCTCTAGCACTAACACCAAAGGGGACAAGGAGAGTTTTGTTTTTTTTTTTTAATTTCCATACAATTTGAGAGTGGGAGTTAATATTAACTTACTTCTACCACTTTTTCATGCGCTGTTAAATTTAACTATGTGCTTTCTGGAGTTCTAGAGGCATCGTGGTTAAGCGTTATGGCTGCTAACCAAAAGGTCAGCAGTTTAAATTTATCAGCTGTTCCTTGGAAACTCTATAAGGCACTTGTACTCTGTCCTGTAGGGTTGCTGTGGACCATTCAAAGCCAAAGCCAATGTCACTGCCATCGAGTCTCTGTTCTAACACATAGCGAGCCTATAGGTCAGGGTAGAACTCCCCTACAGAGTTACCAGGAGCACCTGGTCGACTTGAACGGCTGACCTTCTGGTTAGCAGAAAAAGCACTTAACCATTACACAACCAGAGTCAACGTAATGACTTTTGTTGTTGTTGTTGTTGTTGGCACGCCATCTATCAACATTAATATAAAAATGTTACTGATGCTTTGGAGAGACAGATTTTTTTTCTTTCTCCTTAGTAAACCACAAGTTACAGAGCTGACAATGGAGTAAAGAGATGGTAAATATTTGGTGAAATCCCATGAGTATGTCTTAAACTGTCTTTATTTGGCCACTTAAATGTATGTTGCCTTTTTATATTATTATCCCATGCTGCATATGTGACCACTTCAGCAAAGTACTAGGTAAACAGAACATATTCATGTTTTTGATATTTCGATTATTTTATTTCAGTTTTCTTCTATGTCTGGAGGTACAGAACACAAACAAAATCATAACCTCTTCTTGAGAATGTATCTTTGCTAAATCTGTATCAGCCTGTCCACAGCATTACCCATACAATACTTAGCATACAGCTATTTACAATATAATAAAACACATTTCAAGGTTATAAAGAGGCACAGAAACACTCAATGGAAAAAGTCATACTCATTGAAACATACCAACTCTACAAATAAGTCTAGTGAAGCACCATTAAACTACATACATATAGCTTGTATATATAAGCTATCATATACATATTTATATAACCATCCAAATATATAATTACATATACAGATACACACATATGCATGGATGTGTATATTGATATGTGTGTGTATCTTTCGTACCACACAGAAAGTATTTTCAGAATTACATGCAGAATTTTGTGTGAAACTGTGTGGATTTGAATGTACAGATTTAAAGTGACATAAGACTGTTTCTAATATTGTTTTAGAAGATGAAATATTATTCTTTACTTTGATACAAATCACTTCCCAAAACATGAGTACACCCTTCCTAGAACACCTGCAGATCTGCTTATATAGCTGCTGTATGTAAAGGAGATCAGAAGTGGTTGGCAGGAAACAAATAAATGTGCAAAGCCACACTAAATCTTTGCAACCCAAGTTCTAGATGCTGCAACTTGAAATTCTGACTCCACTTCCCATTTCTACTCAGAGGCTACTTCCCCCACAGACTTTTTTAATCATCTCTGTTGACCAAGATTATCTCCAACCTCTGAAGTCCTTGAGCACTTTGTGACATTCTAAAGCCTTGTCCATAGATTACTTTGGGTTGTGGCTGTGTTTGCATTCGTTGCTTGTTCGTGCCTTACCTTTTCTGATTGCCTAAATACTTCATGGCAGTAACTATAATTTCTGTACTCAACTCTTTGGGCCTCCACAGCTGAATATGTAATAGACGTAAGATAAGAATTTGCTACATTGATTTTTTTTAAAAAAAAAATGATGTTTTCCTTCTTAGACACATTGGGAAATGTTATCAGTACTTCATATGTTGTTAGATGCTGCCCAGTTGATTCAGACTCGTAGTGACTGCATATACCAGAGCGGAACTGTCTTACAGGCTTTTCTATACTGTAATCTTTACAGGATCAGATTGCCAGGATTTTCTCCCAAGGAGTCACTGTGTGGATTAGAACTGCCAACCTTTTGTTTAGTAGCAAAGCATTTAACAACTGTGCCACCAGGCCTTCTAGTATTCCGCATAGCTCTCTTAAATGCTAACGGCTTTAATGAAAATACCAATGAATTAATCTCCATAGCTATTGAAGGCCAATGTCACTGCATCTCAATGAGTTTCAGTAGTCAGATACTCTCTTTCAAGGAAATCTTCCCAGTAAAAAAGGCACAGTGATTTTCAATAGAAGCAATAGATAAAGTTCTGGTTTAAGGAATGGAATTAAGGGCACAATTACGATTTAATGATGATTCACTAGGCCTATTTGTAGAGTTGATGTGTTTCAATGAGTATGACTTTTTCCACTGAATGTTTCTCTGCCTGTTTATAAAATAGAAATGTGTTTTATTTATATTGTAAATAGCTATATGTTAAGTACTGTATGTGTGATGCTTTGAGTGGTCTGATACAGATTTTAACAAAGAGGTTGTGATTTTTTGTGTGTGCTGTACCTCAAGACTTAGAAGATAATTGAAATAAAGTAATTTAAATAACAAAAACACAAATATACTCTGCTTACCTAGTAGTTGGCTGAAGTGGCCACATACACAGCATGGAATGATAAAATAAAAAAGGAACACATATTTAAAGGGATAGAGAGAATTTTTAGACATATTCACTGGATGTCACCAAATATTTATCAGCTGTTTACTCCAGTGTCAGCTCTATAGGACAGAGCATAACTGCTCCATAGCGTTTCCAGGACTGTAGATCTTTTTTGAAGCAGACTGGCACATCTTTCTCCCTTGGAGTCTCTAGTGGATTCACACTTTTCAGTTAGCAATCAAGTGCTTTAAGCGCTATGCAATCAGGATTCCTTGTATATATACATCTTAATGGCATAGTGCTAATATATTTATATATGCGTGTATATAATAATATATATTATATATGTATATATAAAATCATGCACTGCAAAACATTAATTGGGCAACATCCAACTACATATTTGTCCACGATCCCAACCCCCATAAAACCTATTATATTAGACACTCGAAGTATGGAAAATGGTTTGTAACAAACTGACGCTACTTTGCAATGCACTTCAAAACATTATTATTATTATTATTACTGTACTATTAAGTATGTTTTAGTGTATCTGGAAATGTTTATCTACTTTGTATACATAGAGAGATACTCTGTATTCTACTTTCTATAAGGAATTTGTATATGGATGAAGAAGCAGTCATGTGAACAGAACAAGGGGACACTGCATGGTTTAAAGTCAGGAAAGGTGTGCATCAGGGTTGTATCCTTTCACCACACCTTTTTAATCTTTCTATCAGGCAAACAATCCAAGAAGCTGAACTATATGGAGAAGAACAAGGCATCAGGTTTGGATAACGACTCATTAACAAGCTGAGTTATGCAAATGACACCACCTTACTTGCTGGGAGTAAGGAAGATTAGAGACACTTACTGATGAAAATCAAGGACCACAGACTTCAGTATGGATTAAAAATGCACACAACTATACCAGTAAGCAACATAGTCATAAATGGAGAAAGGATTGAAGTTGTCAAGGATTTAATTTTACTTGTGTCCACGATCAATGCCCCTGGAAGCAGCAGTCAAGAAATCAAAAGAAGCATTGCACTGGGAAAATCTGATGCTAAGGATCTCTTTAAAGTATTGAAAAGTAAAGATGCCACCTTGAAGACTAAAGTGTGCCTGACCCAAGCCGTGATATTTTCAGTCACATCACTTGCATGATAAAGCTGGACAATGAACAAAGAAGACAAAAGAAGAATTGTCTTTGAATTGTGGTGTTGGAGAAGAATGCTGAAAGTGTCATAGACCACCAAAAGAACAAACAGACCTGTTCTAGAAATACGAGAGTGCTCTTTGGAAGCAAAAACGGTAAAAGTGCATCTAACATACTTTGGATATGTTGTCAGGAGGGATCAGACGCTGGAGAAGCACATCATGCTTTGTAGAGTACAGAGTCAGTGAAAAAGAGGAAGACCCTTAATGAGTTGGATCGACATAGCAGCCACAGCTATGGGCTTAAGCATTAAAATGATTGTGGACATGGCACAAGACTGGGCAGTGTTTCACTCTGTTTTTCATAGGGTTGCCTGAGTCAGAACAAACTCAATGGCACTTAATAACAACAAGATAAACATTTGCCTTGCTGATGTGTGAGAGATAATCTATAACAGACTATTCTGACTCATGTACAAATTTGACTTCGTGACAGATTTAGAAAAACAACTCACATTCACAGAATGTATCTTGAATGTTAAGCTATGTGTGACTGTACCTATACATACATATACATAAGTGCTCTAGTGGTACAGTTGTTGTGAGGTATTGTGAGCTGTGCCTGTTAACGAAAAGACTGGCTGTTCAAATCCACTAGCCACTCCTGGAAACCCTGTGGAGCTCTTCTATTGTGTTCTATAGGGTTGTTATGAGTTGGTTTTGACTCTATGGCAACATGCTGCTAGGTGAATATACACTCAAAATTATTAAAGAGACCTGGTGGTGCAGTGGTTAGCAGCTTAGCTGCTTACCAAAAATTTGGCTGTTCAAATCCACCAGTTTATCCTTGGAAATGCTATAGGGCAGTTATACGAGGTCTGACAATGAAGTCTGAAAACTTAATTGTTCTAAGTGCTGAGTACTTCATCTCTGAATATCACTGTAGTCACCCTTGAAGTACTCCCCTTGGGAAGCTACACAACAATGCCAACGCCTAGTCCACCCATCAAAGCAATTTTGGAACTCTTTCTGAAGTGATCTTTGCACACAATGGTACAGTAGTATGTTCGTGAACTTAATTTGATAATTGTCTGTGAGGGAGTTTTTAGTCAGCAAACAAATAAGTGTATTGAAATGCCCTCCCTACTCACCTCGTCTGGCCCACAATGACTTTTTTCTTTACCCAAAGATAAAGGACATTTTGAAAGGAAGACAGCTTTGATGACATTCTGGATATCAAAGGCAATACAATGACATGTCTGATGGCCATTCCAGAAAAAGAGTTCCAAAATTGCTTTGAAGGATGTACTAGGCAGTGGCATCCACACATAGCTTCTCAAGGGAATACTTTGAAGGCGATCGTAGTGATACCCAGCGATGAGATATGTAGTGCTTTTTCCAGGATGAATTTGCAAACTTAATTGGCAGACTTTGTGCTATGAGACAACATCACCTCGGTGGCCTATTACACACATACCTACCTACACATATACACAGACTCTTAAATATACATGCACATACATAAATCCACTTCACCTTGTCTTTCTTGAGAGTGATTAGTAGGTGAGTCAAGTGACAATAACCATTCAGACTTCCACAGTTCTGGTCCCTCTCTGTCTCTCTCTGCTTCCATTTCTGTAGTGATCGTCTTCTCAGTGTTTCCACTCCTAGTAAAGGGTACAAGGAACTCTCTTTGCTTCAATCAGAAGCATAAATGTCACTCCAGATTACTGACATGACATCCCATCTGACACGTGATCAGTCGGAAGTCCTCTCACTTGGTACCTTCCCAGTGTCTCCAAATTTGTTCACTACGCTCTCTAGTTGACCGTCACTGTTTAGACTAAGATTTCTGGTCCTTTAGATTACCACTTATTTCCCCCAGCTAGTTCCTTTGCCTCCAGTCATAGCTTCTTCTAAATCAGCATCTATTCTTCAGTGAGAGTGATATTTTCAAACTGATAGGATATCTTTTAAATTCCTAAAGGACTATTAAGAACTTCTGAATAAGATATAGGCAGCTCTTCACTGTCCAATTCAACTTAATTGGCACCAGTCCTCTCTCTTCGTGTTGTTCTCTGGTCTTGTTCAAATATCTTCAGTTTTGGCAGGTCTTTCCTTTGGGTCTTTGTCCATGATGATTCCTCTCTCAAACAACTCCTCTTCTCACCAGTTCAACAGGCTTGTGAACAAGGCTTAGCTCTCTGATAAGTGATCTTTCTAGAGCTTCCCTTCCTTGTTGAGGTTTTATACCCTTAATTCTGGGTCTTTTGAAGTCCTCTGTACATTTCTACCAAATCACCAATGAAAATGAACTGTAGCTCCTATTTACTGCTTTTTTTTTCTTATAAGGACCCTAGACTCCTTAAGGAAGGAGTGAAATCTTTGCTTCTTCTTTGTCTTCGTCTTCTTCTTTTTTAAAAAAAAATATGAGTTGATTGGCCTGTGTACAAACTCTATCATATTCCTCAGGGACTTGCACAGTACTTTACTTATATGTGAAGTACTCAAGGAATACTTAGAAGAGAAACTAGTATTTTAATTAACAGACGCAAACCACTTCAGTGGTGTACATTCTGACACAATGGTTTCTGGCTTTAATAAAAGAGAGAGAAATTAAGAATAGTTAGTACCAAAATCTTAACCAACTATATATTGAGAGCAATTCCTTCCAGGATAAGTGTTTCATTTATCACTAGGGCAGTAGATATCTATCTGCTAACTATAGTAAATGAAGTAAGCACTCATTGTAAAAAGCAAATACAGAAATATATTAACTTGTATTTCATTTTTCTGTTTATGTTATTCTTGGTGCTAGACAAGATAAAAAAAGAGAATATTTGTACAAATTTAACCTATATGGTTAAATTCACTCAGAAAAGCAGTCCAGTTTAGGATACAGTTGATGCTGAGTGAACGCAAACTGGAATGAAGTCAAGTCTAAAGCTCCCTCTATGAGCCAGCCAAGTGCAGTCGAGTCTCATGAGAGTTAACGTCATAAACTTCCTGCTTCACTCATTCATTCAAACAATTATAGCTACAACATGTACCGGGAAAATTTAGAGAATTCGTCTCTACTTTCTAAGGTAAAAGAGTACAAGCATAGGTTGTCCAAAGTTAAAGGTGAACGGAAAGACAGGGAAATTGAGGACTCTGGGCCCTGGTCATCACTCCTAGACAAGAGTGAAAAACTGTAAGAGCTAAGTTTCAATATCAGCATTTATTAACCCATTTACCTCCTTAAGTCTCAAAACAGATAATGCAAAGACATAAATTTCACGGGATTGTCATGATGAACAAAAGAGGAAATGTACACTAAGACACATTTTTAAACATTATAGTGCTATAAATGTTTTAATATTGTACTGGGATTCTTCATAGGAGAGAGGATATGGACGCTTCATCTCAAGAGATGGACATCATGCTTGGTGAAAAAGAGGGTCAGCAAAAAAGATGAAGCCCCTCAAGGAGATAGACTGACACAGTGACTGCAACGATGAGCTCAAGCATAATGAGGACTGACAGAATGGTACAGGACCAGACAGCAGTTTGTTCTGTTGTACACAAGGGCTCTGTGAATTAGAACTGATTCAGTGGCATCAAACAACAACAGTGTAATAGATGCCAGTCTATAAAATCCATTCCTAGTAGAGCAGTTCTCAGAGTTTCTTTTTGGCCTGTTTTTCCAATATATAAGATACACTTGTATTTCCCATTTAATTGACAGCAGGAGCTAGCAGCTATCAATTACTGGAAAATGCACTGGACTACAGTTTCGGGTTTCTGAGTACTGCTGTAACCACTGACAGACGACCATATAACTTTGGACAAGTCACACAACCTGTAAGATTATTTCTTCAATTCTATTATCCTACAAATCACATATATTTTATTCTGAGTCCACTTTTTCTCTTCTTTTTTCAGTACAGTTTAAGTCAAATCTAATCCAAGAAATCTCTTACTCGGAAGGAATAACTGAGATCTAAAGGATAGGAAGCATGAAAATGGTTTTCTTTTTTTTTCCTTAATACAAATTATAGAATTATGGGTCACAAAAACATTAGTTTCCACTCCACTTCTCTCAAGCACATGAAAGCACTCACCACCAGAACATTTGCAACAGCTTGGCAGTAGCAGCTGCCCTGGAAGAGAAAAATTAGAGAAATGAGTCATTCTTAATGACTTTTGCCAGTGAAGTATTAATTCAAAATATAGCTAGACAGGGTAGAGGAGATTTTTCTTGGGTTGTAAAGTTTTCACCAGCCTAGAAAGAAGGATATTTGAATCTCCATAAGTGCCAGTTAATTTAAAGTAAATAAACAAATAAAAACCCATCAAATGTTGAAAACTAATTATTTTCCAGCAACAACAACAAACACACAAACACACACAATGCACAAATATCTAAAAAATAGTCAAAAACCAATTACCATTCAGTCAATCCTGACTCGTAGCAACCTCACGTGTGTGTCACAGTAGAACTGAGCTCCGTGGAGTTTTCTGTGATTGATTTTTGGGAAGTAGCTCTCCAAGCATTCCTTCTGAGGTGCCTTTGGTTGGACTCAAACTTCCAACCTTTTGGTTAGCAGCCAAGTGTGTTGACCATTGGCATCACCTAAATCCCCTAATCAAACCCATTGCAGTCAAGCTGATTTTAACTCATGATAACTCCATGTGTTATAGCGTAGAATAGCTCCATGTAATTTTCTTTCCTTTTTTCAGGCTTTTTTTTTTTCAAAAATATTTTATTGTGGTTTTCATACAAGTTAATAATCCATGTCAATTTGCTGTATAACCGCCACCCCCACCACTATGCAACTGTAACTGCTCTCCCCGACCTGTGACAGCACACTTCTCTTTTCTGCCTTGTGCTTGCCACCTCTGTTCAGCCATCTAGTCCTCCCACCTTCTCATCTTACCTCTAGAGAGGAGCTGCTCACTCAGCCTGCTGTATATGTACACAAGGCTTGACAATTAAGTTGGCTAACTCACCCTAGAAAAAAGTGTTGCATACCTCATTGCTGAATATCACTATGGTCACCTTCAAAGTTCTTCCCCAGGGATGCTGTGTACCAAGGTCATTGCCTAGTCAATCTTTCAGAGTGGCTTGGAACTGTTTTTCTAGAATGGCCATCAGAGTTGTTGTTGTACGAGATATAACAACTAAGTTCTCGAGCTTATCCTAGAAAAGTGCTTTAAAGGGTGAAATAGGTGCTGGCATCGGTGCATAGCTTTCCAAAGGGAGTACTTAAAAGGTGACTTTGGTGATATTCAACAATGAGGTGTGTAGCACTTTTTTCTAGGATGAGTTTGCCAATTTGATTGTCAGACCTTGTATGATGACAGCTCTGATGGCCATTCCAGAAAAAGTGTTCCAAAACTGCTTTGAAGAGTGGATTAGGTCATGGCATTGGTGCATTATTGCCCAAGTGGGATACTTCAAAGGTGACCATAGAGACATTCAGCAAGGAGGTGTGTAGCACTTTTTCTAGGACGAGCTTGTGATCGTAATGGACAGTCCTCTGAAGCCATCCCCACAAGATATCTATAACCTAGATGAAAAGCAGGTGCATACATAAATACTGTAAGGAGGTAGGACAGGTAAGACAGCCACGACCCCAGGTCTTTCTTCATCCTCACTCTCTTGATTCTTGGAGCAATCAGAAGTCTGGTCTAGACATATTTGGTGCACACGCGCTAGATCCTGATTATCCCAGAGTTTCCTTACTTTGCACTACTTTGTATGAGTGTGTTCACACCAAGCCTAGCCACACAACATCTTTAAGTAATCTTCTGTCATTTTAGCTCGGTTAGCCCGTGTCTTCCTTACATGGTTCTGAGAAGAAGGGGGAGCTGTAGCAAAGAGGAAATGGGCTCTGAGTCTACTTGTTGCCCTTTCTTTTGACATTTATTTTGTCTTGTTACTGTGACCACTGCCTTGTTCTGCCAGAGATATTTCATTTTCTGCATGACTTCATCCGGATGGGCATTTCAAGCTGTGATTTCCAAGTTTGATCTCCCATTGTCGACTCGGTTATTGTTGAAAAAGGAGGTTTTCATGTTCAAAGTGAGTTAGAATAAACAATGTCTTAAAAGTTCGTATCTTTCTGATTTGTCTCCACTGTTGGCTTCTTCAAAGAATGTCAAATTATTGTTCACTGTATAGCAAATATCTCCGATGGCATTCTTTAAAAATGCACCCTGGAAATCAGTCTTCCAGCTTGGGGGGGTTCATGATGAAACTGCTGGTTGTGAAAAACTCCTTCTGTGAGCTGAAGTTCAGCAGCACGCTTTTCTCCCGTATGACTCTCAACTCATTGTTCTTGTCCTCAAATAGTGGCTGAGGTGATCCAATTGTTTTCAGCATCTCTGAGGTAATAATTGGACTTTGTTCTCCACATGAAATTATCTTGCTCACTATCCTTTGATACCAAAATGCCCCTAAAGATGCTTTTGTAGGTCCTCTCTATTCAATTCTAGGCGAGTCTTTAAAGCAAATGAAACAATTAAATCTTCTTTAAAAAGCATGCATATTCACCAATTTCTTCTCTTCTGAAATTCTAACCATAATCCATTCTTCCAGGAGTAGTGAGTATTTCTGGATTTGATCTGAATAGGTAAAAGTATAATTCTTGGATGCATGTTTGCATATAACTTAGGGACACAATGATTTTCTACATTTTAGGATGGTTAAAAAATCACAATTCTAGAGAGTTTGAAAATCCAGGCAAAGGCATTTGTTTATTTCCATAAAAGTATAAAAATACTTGGTTTTATAATTTATGTCACATTAAATATTTAAATAAAATGGGCTGTATTAAGTATCTGGTGGCACAGTGGTTAAAAGCTACAACTGCTAACCAAAATGAATCCTCTAGGCACTCCTTAAAAACTGTATGGGGCACTTGTACTCTTTTCTGTCGAGTTGCTATGAGTCAAAATTGACTTGAACTGCATTAAGTTTTTTTTCATTCTGTTTTTATTTTATTATTATTTATAACAAACTTAAGTATTCAACATTTTATTACCATTTGTATATACTTGTTCAAAAATCATAAATGCTGGTATTTCTAGCTGACTGAAACAAGCAAAAATTAATAAACAGAAAGCAAAACCGCAAAATATGACTAAAACAGACATACAGAAAAACCTCATCAATATGAACCTAATATATTTAAGCAAACTCTGGAGACACAGTAGTTAAATGCTCAGCTGCTAACCAAGAGTTTGGAGGTTTAAATCCATCCAGGGCTCCTCAGAGGAAAGACAAGGCATTCTGCTCCTATAAAGATGACAGCCTAGAAACCCTATGAGTTTCTAGTTCTACTCTGTCATATAGGGTCACCCTACTTAGAAAATTGATTTAGCAGGATCTAATAGCAACAGTAACAATGTATTTAAAATGTATGTTTATGCAGGCACTCACTAGGCTAAGTTAGTTTTTCCATAGCTAACTGTAGGAGATTTTTTTCTTTTTATATTGTGATTCCATGAATGTATATAATCCAGATCAATTTCACATGCCTGCCTGTCCACAGGTCCATCTGCTCTCCTCACCCAAAGACAGAACATTCCATCCTTTCTCTCTGTACTTCTAGTATCCCCTTAATAAGTACCTGCCCCTTCCTCTCTATCCTCCTTCTCTCCCTTCCAGAAAGAAACCAGGATAGCCTCCTATAAGTATATAAAGCCATAAAGTATATGCACCATATGCTCACATCATGTCCCTTAGGTATGTGTCGAAAGACTTGCCTCAGTACTGGTTTCTGGTCAGGGCCAGCAGCAGATCTAGGGGCCTTGTTCCCAGGGGACCCTCCAGACTGTTGGACCATCAATTCTAGTCTTTTAGTAGAGTTCTAGAACTGCATACTTTTTTTTCTCATGTTGCCTCAGGGACTCTACTTCGTATCCTAGGGGTAAATACTTTTTAATGCATTTAAAATAAATAAAATTTCTAAAGTGGGTGGAAAATACATAGTTCCTCCAAAGTGAACTATATCAAATACTTATAATTTATTTTACATTAACTTTTTAAATAAAATGGGCTGTATTTAATATCGGAAACCCTGATGGCACAGTGGTTGAGAGCTACATGAAGTAGCTAACCAAAATGAATCCTCCAGGTATTGCCTTCATTTTGGAATGTTGGTGCAGTGTTCCTAAGAAAGTGCTAGTTATAAGTAGTTAACACCAAACACCCACAAACAGTGAATCAGTTCTGACTCACAGTGACCATATAGGACAGAACAGAACTAACTGCCCCATAGAGTAGGTTCTTACAGTATGTCCAATATGGACAAATAGATGATAAACAAGAACATGAAAAGATATTCAAAATCTTTGTCTTTTAAGATAAATGGAAATTAAAACTATTGCAAGATATGCTACACAGTTACTAGAGTGATTAAAAATATGAAGCAGAAACTGACAATAATACCAAATGCTGGCTAAGATGTGAAGCAACTAGGACTTTCATTTATTTCTGCTGCGATTCAAGTGCTACAACCATTCTGGAAAACAGTCTGGTAATTCTTTGTAAAGTTAAATATGTATGTACGTATCACTGCAATTTAATCCTAGGTACCTATCTTAGGTAAAAATACATATTCATACAAAAGCTTCTACATATATACTTATGCCAGCCAGCCAAGTGCCATAGAGTCAGATATGGTGACTGAAGCTCTGTTTATAATTGCCCCCAAAAGAAAACAACTCAAATTGTCCTTAATAGATGAATGGATAAACAAACTATATGATATTCATACCACAGAAGACTCACAAATAAAAAGAAACAGTCTACTGATTCATACAATGACATCAGTGCATCTCAAAAGAATTATGCTGAGTGAAACACTGGTCTCCAAAGGTTACACACATTATGATTCTATTATTGTGACATTCTGAAAGAGACAAAGCTGGAGGGACTGAGAACAGGTGTGTAGTTACCAGCCCTTAGCAACAAAACAAGGAAGTTTCTAGGGAGAGTGGCTTGAAATGATGCTTATTCTGATTGTGATGGTGATTACTGGAATCTAGGTATGTGTTACAATTCAGAACAGTACAACATGAAAAGAAGTCAATTTTATTGCATATCGTCAGAGAACATGAAAGTTTTGAAAATACCAGAATCCACAGGGTAGGAGAATCATTTAATTTACCCCCAGGATTTCACTTACTCTCCAGGCACATCTAAAATATTCTCAAAATTGTTTTATCTGTATCCCACATTGTATGTTAGAACACAAAATTGGGGGATAGCTATTTTAGCATCAAAGCTAAAGAGCTAGGTCAACACTGACGTATCATGATTTCGAAGCATTGTGAATGGCAGTTTCAAGTCGTACACTTCGAAGGGTGCTGCTGACATGTAACTACGGAAAGTTCACCTTTGGAGTGATCTTGACTTCTTGTCATCACCAGACAATACCTCCGAGGTCCGTCACTCACATACTAGTTACTTGGGATACCTCAATTTCTATTTGTAATGGAACTTCATTTATTCACCTTTTGACTTCACCCCTGATTGGAAATACAAATCTGGAATAAGGTCACATTCAGTTTAAGTTATTATACTGGTATGAGCATCATTTAATTTGTTCTTTTAAAAGTATTGTTTTAATTTTATTTTTTATTGTGGTAGAGTTATGAACACATTATGCACATAGAGAGTGAAATGGTTATTTTGATTGTTGTAAGGAAACCCTGGTGGCATAGTGGTCGAGTGCTACATCTTCTAACCAAAAGGCTAGCAGTTTGAATCTACCAGGCATTCCTTGGAAACTCAGTGGGCTATAAGGGCTCTGTCCTATAAGGGCTCTACAAATCGGAATTGACTCAGCGGCAGCGGGTTTGGTTTTGGTTCACGTCTTACGGATTCCTAGTGGCACAGCAGCTGAGTGTTTGGCTACCAGCTGAAAGGTTGATGATTTCAGCCTTCGAACCATCGCCTCAGAAAAAAGAGGTATACCCTGCTTCCATAAAAGATTTACAGACTTGGAAACCCTTTGGGGTAGTTCTGTTCTACAGGGTTTCTACAAGTCAGGATCGATTCGATGACAAGTTTGCTTTTTTGTGGGTCAGCGTCTTATAGAAGTTTAAGGAGTCCCCGGGTGGTATAAAGAGTTAAAATGCCATCAGTCATTTAGTACTGCTGTAACCGAAATACCACAAGTGAATGTCTTTAACACAGAGAAATGTGCCTCTTCACAAAAAAGCAAGCTAAAAGCCCAAATTCAAGGTGTCAGGTCTAGGGAAGAGGTTTTCTCTTTATATAAGTTCTGGAGATGGGTCCTTGTCCCCAGTCTTCTGATCAGAGAGCTTCTCCACACAGAGATGTCAGGTCAAAGGACACACTCTGCTCCTGGCACTGCTTTATGGGTGGCATGATATCCCCAACCCCTGTTCCATTTAGCTGTTGCGAGACAAAGGAGGTTCCTGCCACAGTGGAAACTGTCTTTATGTTGTATTAGGGATGTGACTTTAGGAAGAGGATTACCATCCCACCCTAACCCTATTTAATATAATCAAATTTTGTCCCATTAACCACAAGCATAGATTAGAATTTACTACCTTTACAAAAATGACCGTCACAAAATAAAGGACAACCATTCAATACAGTGAACCATATCTCAGCCAAATCGCCACACATGTTTTGGGGGAGACATAATTCAATCTATGGCCCACATTGGCTGCTAACTGAAAAGTTAAGGATTTGAGTCTACCAAGGGGCACACTCAAACAAATGCCTGGTAGTCTACTTCTGAAGCATCAGCCACTGAAAAAACTTACAGGGACCAATTCCACTCGAACACATATGGGGTCAGGAATTGAAATCAATTCAGTATCAGCTCTCTCTCTCTCTCTCTTTCTCTCTCTCTCTGTGTGTGTGTGTGTGTATGTGTATGAGAAAGAGAGAAAGAGACAGACAGAGAGAGAGAGTGTGTGTTTAATAGAAGCAAAGTACCTGACCTCTAGAAATAGTCACTCTGGCTTTGAATCATCCTGTCTTCACCATTTAAGAGCTATGAGATTTTGGAGAAGGTAAACTTGACTATTATTATTTTTTTGAATCTGTAAAATGGTGATAAATGAAAAGTATCTTGTATACTGTAAGCTCTCAACGAATATAAGCTATTAATTTTATGAAGAAGAAATCACAGTTATACTACAGAATTTCAAAATAAATCTGACCACTTTACCTAGCGATAGAGAATTAAGTCTATATTAATTCACTTGCAAGACTTCACTATTTCATGGTCTTTGGCAATGAGGCCTGCTGCCAAATTGTTTCAGTGTACTTATGGCTGTTTGCAAAGCTATCTAAACAATATTGGTTCTCAAACAAGTAAACAAACAAACAAACACCCAGAACAAAACAAAACTTTTCTTCCTGTCTTCTAATTCTTCACATTGTGAAATCCTATACAGGCTAATTCTGAAATGGATCCCCAGGGTGTGGTACACAGAACAGCAATTAATTGATTACTGCTGTTCTGAAAATGTAGCATTTGGCAGAGTAATAGCCACGCTCTTCCCAGCAAGACACAGTCTTGTTCATCATCATTGGTTTGGACTCTTCTGAGAACCCTTGATACCAGTGACAAGGCTCATATCTAAGCCAATTTCAATTAATTTATTTCGTAAGATTCCACAAAACTTTGGTAAATGCTTCCAAAAACATCAAAATCCCTCTCATTTTCTTCCATTTCCCTCGCTTCTCCCATTGACATTCACCAGAATTAAGTTTCCATATTGAGCAGAAAGCAGCTCCTTTGTTTTATATATGTTATATGTTTTACCTACTCAAACATTATTGTATAGAATCACAGAGTCATAGCTGTGAAGCTGGAAGTGATGAAGCAAATTATGGTTTTGTTCAAAAATTGAAAACAACAACCATTTCTTAAGCTGATTTTCCAGTAAAGCTCACATGTGATTTTACCCCACCGTTAGCTGGTACCACCTTACCTGAGCCCACCTTATCTCCTTTTTCATCTAAAGACAAGCTTTCAGCGATACTGCTGAAAGAATGCATGTGCTGTTGGTCTCATTCTAAATTTTTGAAAAGTAAACGCTTTTACCCTCTCAGATTTAAAATGGTTTGTCCAACTCTGGTCTTTTAGGAGGCTTACAAGTAAATATCATCTAACTGGTCCATCTTTCATGTATGAATCTCTCTTAGCCAAGTCATTTCAATGACATAGCAAGTCATTTAAGGCAAGCAACATAATGATGTACAATGGCATTTTAAGTGGAAGAATGTTATTTGTATTTGACTGTACCCCATTCTAGGACTCTAAATTTAGGTAAGTTATGTAATCTCTCCGAGCTTTTATTTTCCCATTTATAAACCTACTCCAGAATCTTTAAAGTATCTGATAAGAGCAAATGTTCACAGTCATGATTGTTTCTGCCTCCTCTTTTAATAACCCATTAAGCGAGAGTTGCGAAGAGGTGGTCCAAGGCCAGGAATCCCTGCTTGACACAGACAAGTTAAGCACCTGGCTACTCACCAAATGTTGGTTGTTCAAGTTTTAAGCACCTGGCTACTCAACAAAAAGTTGGTTGTTCAAGTCCATCCAGAGGTGTCTTGGAAAAAGGACCAGATATTTCCAACAGAGAGCAGACATTGAAAACTCTATGGAACACAGTTCCATTCTGAAACATGTGGTCTCCATGAGTCAGGATAAACTTGAGGGCAACGTGATACGCTTTTTGTACAGATCCAAAGCCAATTTTAAGACTGGCAAGAACAGTGTTTAATAGTATGCCTTTGAATGCTTTTAGCTCAAACATGCTTCTCTAGGTTTCCTCTGTCTCTATTACTGCTTCCTGTGCTAATAATATACATTCCAAATTCATATAGCTATGCTACTTGCTTAGCCCTTGCATCTATGTACTTGCTAGAGTTCTTAGATTAAATGAATCTTATCTAAAATTCATTGCCATTGAGTTGATTCTGACTCAGTGTGACTCTGAAAGAATAAAAATCTGCCATAATGTTTCCATGGAGTGGCTGGTAGATTCGAACTACAGACTTTTTGGGTTAGCAGCTGAGGTCTCTTTTTTGAAATACAAATTTTAATACATCAGTGAATAATTGGTAAAGAAGATCTATATTCTCAAGCAATGTATGTTTCTTCAGGTGCATGAGGCTACATTCTTTAACCACTGAAGCAATACCTGTTTCACAGTCGCTGATGTAGTTTGTCACTTTATTGTCAGAGTAGTAAATTAAAGCCAGACCTGTTACTAGCATCTTTTGCGAGCACTCCTTTCTCAAACAAGTGTATAGCTATTTGCTGTTTCATAGTATAGAAAAACGTCTCAAGTCCGAATGTGGTTCTTGCCTTTGACACTCCCCTTTGTAAAACACCTTTTCCACCAATGAAGTATCCCTAAATTCTCATTTTCAGGACTAGACCATCCACACTAAATATAATATAAAATGTCATTCTTTTGTATGTGGTGCTTACACTAAATTAGAGGAGAGACTGGATCAAAGACCAAGAAGACTGGGTTGTGTTGGCAAAAGTACTAGGCGTGGAAAACTCTTTTCACCTTTCCAGATATTCCTGATCATATGGAAATGTACTTAATATGGCCTCTGCTACCTCCTAAGGCACCAAGTGTGACTTAAAAAAAAAAAAAGAAAAGAAAAGCTACCCTTTCTAGAAGGACTCAGCATGACTTGCCAAATACAGGTGTGGCTAGATTTTAGCCTGTACTCGTTCCCTGGCTACAGTCCATTATCATTTAACCTGCAGGATTATACATGAAAGCCCTAGGAGTGAAGTGATATTTTTCAGATTTCCTTAACTTCTTTTTTTGGTATTTTCCTTTCCCCTTTCTTTGCCAGTTAAAGAGTTAGTTTTCTTTTGGTCAAGCCTGAAAGCAGAAATAAGGGCTGAAAAAAAGTTCCACGCCAGTTCCCCCAAATCTTAAGGCACAACATCTTCCTGGCTGAATAAGTCATCAGGAAGAGATGCAGCAGAGGAGGGAAGAGGGAAGAGACCAAAGGAAGCATGATTGGGTCCCAATGAGTAGGTATAACTGAGTAGATCCCTAAAAGAACAGGGAAATATTCCAGAGAAACTGGACGGAGAGGCCATTTGTAACTTCCCCAATACCCAGTGCCCAATGGATGCAGTAACTGCAGAGATACTTGCATCCTCAGAAGAGAAATGAACCACAGGAGGTGGTTGTACAGGCAGGAGCTAGGGATATCTTAGTGGTGGGCTAGTATCTAAGAACCAGATTCCCTTCAGAGAAACAATATTCTTCAGTCCTACAACCTGGATCATTACTAGGGTAAGAGATTGATGGAAGGTGGATGACAAAGGACTATGGTTAAAGTTACTATCCAGCAGGATGATACTTAAGTTATAATAATGTGCAAGCTACTTGAAATCAAGTTATATTCTAAAACCCTTTGATCTTCAGATGACAACTGTTAGAGTCTGTAGAATGTAAACAGCTGGAGACACTAACTTGTGTTAACTGAGGGGGAGTAGAGTCTGTCATACCTACCTACCTGTTGTCTCAGCCAGGGGTCTTCTCAAAGTGCAGGCACCAAATTCCCAGGTGAGACGAACTCTGAAGAAAACTATGACACCAAAGTTTCTTTGCTTTTTCCCACCCTTTGTGGTAATATGGTTTTGATATAATTTCTTAAAATCAAATGTGGGTGATGAGTCCTCAGCCAACCCGTAGAACAGGCATGTTTGGGATATGGGTTATTTCAAATGCCGTGACATGCGACCACCTTCATCTGCTCTCAGACTGTCTTTATTCATGACAGACCCTTCCTTACTTAATACAGAGGAGAAATGTGACTCCAGTTCAAAAGACAAACCCTGTTTCAGTGGTCCTTAGACTTTTCTCTGTCACTGTCCCCAGGCACAGGAAGAGTAGCCTGAAGGGAAAAGTCTACAGTGGTTTGACCGCCTGCGCCAATGTTAGCATCCTAGGATTCGGACTTTTGGGAGAGGAAGCCTCATTATAGGTGTATGTATCCGACGTTTTCTTAGAGGAAGAGAAGAGACCGTCAGCTCTCCAAGTAGTGGCCATCTCAGGAGCCTCATCTACCTAGTCCTGAAAGTCCGTTGGCCTGGAGGTTAGAGAGAATTCATTCACTAGAGAATTCTCTACACGAAGCTAGAGGAGACCTCTGAGCGACAGCAAGAAATGCTAAACAAGGAAATTATCTGTGAATCAAACAAAACAGAAGTTTTTAACTCTTTGTGATGCTTAGTTTTTTGTGTCAACTTGGCAAGGTCAGTTGTATGATTAAACACTAGACGCTGCTGTGGAGTTTTTTTGTTTTTTTATGTTTTATTTTTTTAATGTTATTAACATTTAGTATCTGTTTAAAGATATTGTCTTAAAGAACAAAATCTGAGGTTTCTCAGAAAAAGAAGCGTTCTGTCTAGAGGCTAAGTAGACATTCCTGCTACAGTTGCCAGCCTACTGACTGGCTTGCCTACAGACTGGGGACACAAGTTTACCTTCAGAGTTTTCAACCTAAGGATTTTTGGCTTGCAAGTCTACAGTTCCGTGAACCAATTTCTTTAAATAAATCTCTTTTGACAAATCTACCTATATCAACCTTTTATCTAGAAAAAGAAAGAAAGACAGAGAGTTTTTTTGTTGTTTTTTTTTTAATAGAGATATACAGTTATACACTAGCATAATGTCTATTTCGGCAATGTCCAACCACAAACACATCTGTGGTCCCATGACGTTATAGCAGAGTTCAGAAATCCTGACTGAGTAATGGGATGTAGTGGACATAAGACACACTGCCAAACCGTGCAGTGTTTTTGTGTGCATCACAAAATATTGTGTTCATTCATTATTATGAACAGCTGTAGATATTCAACTCAAATTATTTTTTTATTATGATTGAGTGAAAGCATACAATCCAAAACAATTTTGCATACCCACCTCTCTACAACTATTTGCTCTCCCCATCCTGTGACAGCACTCTCCTCATTTTCAGTCCACCACTATTATCCTCCCAGTGTAAGTCTGTCTGTTCCTTTTCACCCTCTCCTCTCCCCTCTAGAAAGAAACCAGTAGAATAGCCTTCTATAAATGCATAAAACCATAAAGTACACAAACCACATGCTCACTCTGTGTCCCCATGTCCAATCCATTCTTAACTCTGAAGTGTTGACCTCAGTTCTAGCTTCAGGTCTGGGGCCACAGAAAGCATAGGGGCCATGTTCCCAGGGAACTCTTCGAGTTGTCAGACCATCAATTCTAGTCTTTAGTGGAGTTTGTGATCTGTGCATCTCTTTTTCTCATGCTACATCAGGGACTCTATATTCTGTCCTCTATCAAGGTTGACTTTGGTGGTGGCCAGTCACCATCTGATTCTTCTAGTCTCAAGCTGGCATAGTTTCCGTGCCATACAGTTCTTCTAGCTCCTGGGCTCATTTTTCCTCATGTCCTTGAAGTTCTCAGTTTTCGTCTGTTCCAAGTGAATTGAGACCAATCAATTGTTCCTCAGATGACACCTTGATGGCTTTTAAGATGTCACATGCCACTCACCAATATGGGGTGCAGAAGACTGTCTTAGCAAAAGGCTACTTATGCCAATTGACCTCACTGTTCTCTTTTAGTTTATGGTGTAGCCCATTTATGCTGACCTGCCTTCTACTGAGCACTTTCACACTTGTCATCTAACCTAATTCCTATCGACTATCTGTCTAATCCACAAATAAGCCTCTCCTTCCCTTCCCACGCTTATACCACCAGAATCTTTCCCTCTGTGCCTCAGTCCTTTTCTAAATCCTTATAGTAGTGGTCTCATATACTACTTGTCCTTTTGCAGCCAACTGAATTCACTCAGCATGATGTCTTCTAGTTGACACTAGATTCTGAGGTACTTCCTAAAATCATCATTTTTCTTTATCATTGCATAGAGTTCCATTGTGTATGCATGCCGTAGTTTGTTTATCCATTCATCCGTTGATGTGTACTTGTGTACTTAGGCTGTTCCTATCATTTTACTGTTGTGGGCTGTGCAGCAATAAACAGTTGTGTACGTGCATCCGTTCATTGGCAGTCCCTATTTCTGTAGGATATAGTCCAAGCAGTGGGATTGTTGGATCATATAGTATTTCTATTTCTAGCTTTTTAAGAAAGTATCAAATTGCTTTCCAAAGAGATCGTCCAGTTTTGTGTTCCCACCAGCAGTGCAGAAGAGTTCTAATCACTCAGCAACCTTTCCAGGATACCCTGCTTCGGTTTTTTTGTGTTTTCGCCAACCTCGTCAGGGTGAGATGGTGTCTCTTTGTGATTTTGATTTTGATTTGCATAATAGTTAGTGATCATGAGGATTTTATAATGTGTCTTTTGGCTACTGGAATGCCTTCTTTGGTGAAGGGTCTGTCCATCTCCTTTGCCGATTGTTTAATTGGGTTATTTGTGTTTTTCTTGTTGCTGATTTCTAGTACCTTGCAGATTATGGAAGTTAGAGATCGATCTGATACGTAGTTGTCAAGTATTTTTTTTCCCATTCTGTAGGCAGTATTTTAACTATCTTGATAGTCTTTGGATGAGTATAAATGTTTGATTTTTAGTAGTTAACATTTATCTATTTTACGACTGAATGACAATGTACATTCCCATAAAAATTTGCATGCCAACCTATATGTAGCTCTCACTGCACTCCCTGCCCAGTGACAGCACACACTTCCTCTCCACTCCATACATGTCTTATCCTCCCAACAATCTCCTATCCCCTCCTTTCCACCCACTCCCCTGCCTCCAGTAAGAGGTTAGCAGGACAACATCCCATAGACACATAGAACCATAAAGTGCTCACACAATATGGTCACTCTGTGTCACCAAGTCCAATCCATTCTTGTCTGAAGAGTTGACCTCCATTATGATTTACGGACAGGGGCAGCATCAGGGCCAGGGACCATGGTCCCTGGGGAACTCCAAGGCTCCTAGACCATCAATTGTGGTCTTTTAGTGGAGACCTCCCTGTGCACCCCTTTTCATTCTCGGGTTGCCAGTGAGACTCAACTTTGTGAGATCCATCATGCCTATCACTGGTGGTGGCCAGGCACCATTCAGTTCTTCTTGTCACAAGTTGAGGTAGTCACCCACCCATGTAGGTCTCTCTCTCCTCTGTGTTCTTTCTGCCATGTTGTTTTGGTTCTTGGTGTCATCTGTTCCTGCAGAGTTGGGACCATTTGCTGTACCCTCAGATGGCAGCTTGGCTGCTTTTAAGATACCAGAGGCCACTCACCAATGTGGGTACAGAAGAGTCTCTTAGCAAAACACTAGTTGTGCCACTTGGCCTCAATTTCCCCTGAGAGCAGGGTCCCTGCACCCCCCTCTCCTGCTACTCTGTCCTTGCAATGTTGTGTTAAGACAGGAGGAGCAATCATGTTATGTTAAAATCCAGTTAATATTGATCTTCTTTCTAATGTGTGCTGTCACAGATTTCACCCAACCAAATTTCTACCAACTATCTAATCTAAACTCTCCCCTCCTCACCCTATCTCCCTCACCATCTCTTCTATGCATTAGTCTGTTTTTAAGTTCTTATAGTAGGAGTCTCATGGCAATATTTGTTCTTTTGTCACTGACTACTTTCACTTAACATAATGTCCTCAAAATGAAGCCAGATTATGAGATGTTTTCTAAAATCATCGTTGCTCTTTAACATTTCATAATGTTCCATTAAGTATATATACCATAGTTTGTCTGTACATTCCTCTGTTGTTGTACATCTGGGTTGATTCCCTCTTTTTGCTATTGTGGACAGTGCTACAATATAAACATTCATGTGCATGTATCAGTTGGTGTGAATGGCCTTGAATCTGTGGGATGTATTCCAAGCAGTGAAATTACTGGGTCAAATGGTCTATCTAGATCCAGCTTTTTAAGGAAGTATAGATTGGTTTCCAGAGAAGTTGCACCAGCAGTGTAGGAGAGTTCAAATTTCTCCACAGACTCTCTAGCATTTGCTGTTTTCAGTTTTTTGGATCATGGGCATCCTTGATGGGGTGAGATGATATCTCATTGTAGTTTTGACTGGAACTTCTTTAATAGCTAATGATCGTGACCATGTTCACATGTGTTTTTTGGCTTCCTGGATCTCCTCTTTAGAGCAGTGTCTGTCCATCTCCTTTGCCTATCGCTTAATTGAATAATTTATATTTTTCTTACTGATATTTTGCAGTACCTTATCAATTACAAATACCAGGTGTTGGTCTGACACGTAGTTGCCAAATACTTTTTTTTCCATTCTGTAGGTGGCCTTTTAATTGCATTAATAAAGTCTTTGGATGAGCAAAAGTGTTTGATTCTTATTAGTTCCCGCTTATCTATTTTTTCTTGTTGTTTGTGGTTTGTTTCACAGATTTTGAAGTTTCTCTACACTGTGTATTAAAGCTCCCATTGTTGTTCCTACTTTTTCTTGTATGAGTTTTTATCATTTTGGATTTGATATTTAGGTCTTTTATTAAGTTTAAGTTGGTTTTTGTATAAGGTGTAAGTTATGGGTCTTGTTTCAATTTATTGCAGATAGATATCCAATTTTGCCGGCACCATCTGTTGAAGAGATTGTTTTCACCCCAGCTTAATGTCTTGGGGTTTTGTCGAGTATCAGCTGTTCATAGAAAGATGGTGTCACCTCTAGGGTCTCAATTCTGTTCCATTGATCTTTCTGTCTCTTTTGGTACCAGTGCCAGGCTGTTTTGACTACTGTGGTGGTGTAATAGGTTCTAAAGTCTGACAGTGAGAGACTTCTCCCAGTGTGTTTTTCTACTTCAATAGTGCTTTACTTATCTGGGGCTTCTACCCTTTCCAAACAAAGTTATTGCCTTGTTTCTCCATCTCATTAAAAATTGTAGATGGAATTTGAATTGGGATTGTATTATATAAGTAGATGGCTTTGGGTAAAATAGATTTTTTCACAATGTTAAGTCTTGCAATCCATGAGCAGGGTAGCTGTCTCCATTTCTGTAAGCCTCTTAGTTTCCTGTAGTAAGGACTTACAGTTCTCTTGGTAAAATTCTGTTATTTCTCTGGTTAGATTTATTCCTAGGTACTTTATCTTCTTAGGGACCTCTTAGGGACTACAGTAAATGGTATTGACTTGGTGATTTCTTCCTTAATAATCTTCTAGCTTGTATAAAGGAATCCTACTGATTTACTTATGTTTATCTTGTATCCTGAGACTTTGCCAAACTCTTCTATCAGTTTGAGCAGTTTCCTTATGGATTCTTTGGGATTCTCTGCATATACAATCATATCATCTGCAAACAGGGGGATTTTGATTTCTTTGCCAATGCTGATGCCCTTTATTTCTTGGTCTTATCTAATTGCTCTGGCTAGAACTTCTAGTACAGTGTTGAATAGGAGAGGTGAGAGTGGGTATCCTTGTCTAGTTCCTGTTCTCAAGGAAAACTGTTTCAGTCTCTCTCCATTCAGAATGATGTAGGCAGTTGGCTTTGCATAAATGGTCCTTATTGCACTGAGGAATTGTCCATCTATTCCTACTTTGCTGAGAGTTTTTAGCATTAATGGGTGTGGCACTTTATCAAATGCCTTTTCTGCACCAATAGACAACATCAGGTGATTCTTGACTTTTGTGGTATTTATGTGGTTGATAGCATTCATTGTTTCTCTGATATTGAACCAGCCTTGCATACCTGGTATGAATCCAACTTCATCATGACGGATTACTTTGGATGTGCTGTTGTATTCTACTGGCAAGAATTTTGTTCAAGATTTTTGCATCTAGATTCATGAGTGATATTGGTCTATATTTCTCCTTTTTGTTTGGGTCTTTCCCTGGCTTTGGGACCAGGGTTATGCTGGCTTCATAGAATGAATTACGGAGTATTTCATCCCTTTCTATGCTGTGAACTAGTCTCAGAAGTGTAGGAGACAAGTCTTCTCTAAAAGCTTGGCAGAATTCTGCAGCGAAGTCTTCTGGGCCTGGGTTATTTTTGGTTGGTGTTTTTTGGATGACTTTTTCAATCTCCCTTTGTGATGGGTTTATTAAGTTGTTCTGCTTCACCTTGTGATAATTTGGTAGGTGATATGAATCTAAGAATTTGTCCATTTCCTCCAGGTTTTGAAATTTGTTGGAGTACAGTCTTTCAAAGTATTCTGTTGTGATATTTTTTATTTCTGTTGGATCTGTTATGACAACTACCCTCTCATTTCTTATTTGGGTTATTTATTTCCTTTCCTATTTTTCTTTAGTAATTTTAGCCAATAGTTTGTCAATTTTGTTGATCTTGTCAAAAAAATAGCTTTTTCTCTTTTCAATTTTTTCCAATTGTTCTTCTATTCTCTAATTTGTTTAGTTCTGCTCTAATCTTTGGGATCTGTTTTATTCTGGTGACTGAGAGTTCTTCTGTTGTTCTCTCTCTAGTTGTTCAAGCTCTCAGGTTAGTTCTTGGTTTGATATCTTTCTTCCTTCCAGATGTGTGCATTTATGGAGATAAAGTGACCTCTGAGCACTGCTTTGGCTGTATCCCATAGGTTCTGGTAGGACGTGTTTTCGTTTTTGTTGGAATCCATAAATTTCTTTATTTCATCCTTGATTTCTTCTATAATCCATGACTTTTTGAGCAAGATGTTGTTCGGTTTCCATGTGTTCCACTTTCTACCTATGCTTTTTGTGCTATTGATTTTGACTTTTATGATTTTATGATCAGAGAAGATGCTTTGCATTAATTCTTTGGTACAAATTTTGTTGAGAATTGCTTTATGTCCTAACAAGTGGTCTATTCTAGAGAATATTCTGTGTGCATTGGAGAACAATGTGTAACTGTCCTCTGATGGATAAAAGTTTTGTCTATGTCAGTGAGGTCTAGTTGATTAATTGTGGCAATCAGGTTTTCTGTGTCTTTATTGAGGTTTTTTTCTAGACGGTCTGTTCAGTATTGAGAGAAGAGTGTTGCAGTCTCCCACTATTACTGTATTACTGTGGAGTGATCTATCTCTTTTTCAGTGTAGTCAGTGTTTCTTCGA
This sequence comes from Heterohyrax brucei, assembly GCA_028571685.1. NCBI lineage: Eukaryota > Metazoa > Chordata > Mammalia > Hyracoidea > Procaviidae > Heterohyrax > Heterohyrax brucei. The sequence goes on from CM053152.1 coordinate 50,190,701, forward strand.
TGTATTTAGGTGCTCTAATATTAGTTGCATAAATAGTTAATATTGTTAAGTCCTGCTTGTGTATTAAATCTTTCAGCAACTGATAGTATCCATCCTTGTCCACAGTGGTTGATTTTACATTAAAATTTATTTTGTCTGAGATTTGAATAGCCACACTTGCTCTTCTTGTATATTGTTAGCTTGATATATGTTCTTCCATTCTTTAATTTTCAGTTTGTTTCTATCTTTAAGTCTAAGGTGAATTTCTTGTAGGCAATGTATGGATGGGTTTTGCCTTAGAGTCTTTCCTTTGAGATCTATATTGATCTTTATTGAGTGACATTCAATATGTATCTTGGACATATTTATTTTCGTCTTTCATAATCTGGTAAGTTTTCTGTCAGCAGCTCAGCAACAATGCTCTCTGTGTTCTCAGATGTTCTCACCCTGTTCAGGAACTTCAGTGAATCATAGATTCTTCCTCTTAATATAGTCCCATATGCCACTTAATGCTTCTTCACTTTCCTTATTTATTTTTTCTGATTTCTCCTCATAGATGCTGGAGTCAGTAGATCTGTCTTCCAAGTCACAAAGTCTATTTTCCATTTGTTCCATTCTGTTTTCTTGGCTTTGAATTGAATTTTCTATGTCTTTGATTTGGTTCTTGATTTGTTGGATTTCAGAGTACTGTGTTCCATCAGATCAAATATCTTGCGTGATTTTTCATTTTGCTCTGTTGCATTTTATATAAGATCTAGGAGGGCTCTCTGTATAATCATTTTGTATTCATGAGTCAGATCTGACTCGACAGCACTTGGATGGCTTTGCTCACCTTCCTGTCATTTCAGAAAAGCTTCTTTGCCTGGGAAGTTTTGTCATGCTTTCTTTTGGGGGCCTTCTGAAGCTGTGAGTCATTTTTTGATTATGGTTTTCTCCAGAATTTGTTGCTTTCTGTGAGTCAGCAGAGGCTTGGGAGAGATGCTGTGAGGATGGACTGCTGTTGTTTCTCTAGGCTGTCTTAAAATGAAAGGTAAAACACATCTGACAACTTCCAAAGTAAGTCAGGTTTTCATGTGTACAGGTCCCTTTTCTCAGCTGGAAAAGTAACTGCCTCTATATTGAATCCCAGATGGTGTAAACTAGTTCAAAATATGAAAATACTACTGCCCTGCTGGCCTCTGCTGTTGGGCCCAGATGTAGGCAACACTGTGTAGAATACTGCTTTACTGCTGGAAAAGTATTCTTCTCTGTCCAGGTGCTGCCTCACAGCCTAGGAATTAGGTCCAGTTGAGGCCTCCGTATGGGTATATCCACCTCCCAGTGGAACAAGATGGCACCCCACACAAGCTCCCAGTGGGCCTGGGTACAGGCTACTCAATGGAGGGGGTGGAAAGAGAGGCCGAAGCTGTGAGATGCACAGAGACCAAAGCAGCACTCTCAAAATGTGTCAATTTTGCCTGCTGATCCCACCAACAGTGCATCTGAGATTAGTGGCTAGTCAAGTCCCAGTTTTGCTCGCTGGCTAAGATGGAGAAGAAAAGCTTAAAATGGCGAGCTACCTTCGGTTTGTGAAAGTTAGGACTCACCAAGAGCGGGGGTCAGTGAAAAAGAGGAAGTTTTCCATTCAGTGATATGAAGTCCAGATCAACAGCTTTATGCTATGTTTTAGGGCTCACTAGGTGTCTATAAGGCTCCATTTAATTATCAGTTCAGGTCTTGCTTTCCAGAGGATTTAGGGAGATATGTGTTTAGTCCACCATCTTGACTCTGATCTCTATCTGTTTTCTTTTATGGATTGGTGGTAAGATTTTGCACTCTGTCTAAGCTGTATATTAGAACTTCGATTGTTGTCCATATTTTTTCTTCCATAATCTTTATCGCTTTAGGTTTGATATTTAGGTCTGTGATTCATTTTGATTTAGTTTTGCCAAACCATTTGCTAAAGAAACTGTTTTTACCCCAGAGTACAACTTTTGAGACTTTGTCAAATGTCAACTGTTCATAGGAAGATGATGGTATTTCTGGTTTCTCTATTCTGTTCCATTGGTCTATACATCTGTTTTTGTGCCAGTATCAGGCTGTTTGACATCTTTGGTAGTGTAAAATAGGTTCTAAGGTAAGGTAGTATGAGGCTTATCACTGTGTTCCTCTTCTTCAAAAATGTCTTTTCTGAGGTTTCTTCCTTTTCCAAAAAATTGTGGTGATTTGTTTCTCCATCTCATTATAAAATGACATAAGAATATGTATTGGGATTGCATTGTATATGTATATTGCTTTTGGTAGAACAGACATTTTCATAGTGTTAATTCTTCCTATCCGTAAGCAAGGTAGCGTTCTCCATTTATGTAAATCTCTTTTAGTTTCTTGCAGTAGGATCTTGTAGTTTTTCTGTATAGGTCTCTTACATCTCTGGTTAGATTTATTTCTAGGTATTTCATCTACTTGGGGGCTATTGTAAATGGTATTGATTTGATGATTTCTTCTTTGATGATCTCTTTGTTGGTATAAAGAATCCTACTGATTTATTTATTTTTATCTTATACACTGACACTAAATCTCCTATTAGTTCCAGTTATTCATTTATGGAATTTTAAGGGTTTTCTGTACAATCATATAATCTACAAATAGGGATATTTTACTTCTTCTTTACTGATGTGGGTGCACTTTATTGCTTTGTCTTGTCTGATTGTTCTGGCCAGAACTTTTAGCACAATGTTGAATAGAAGCAGTGACAGTAGACATCCTCATTTAGTTTGTGTTCCCAGGGGAAAATCTTTTGGTCTCTCTTCATTGGCGATTGACTTTGTGTAGATAACCTCACTCACTGAGAAATTTCCCTTCTCTTTCTATTTTATTGAAAATTTTTAACATGAATGGATGCTAAATTACGTCAAAAGCTTTTGCTGCATCAGTTGACAGAATCAAGTGATTCTTATACTTTGTGGTGTTTCTGTGGTTGATCACATTGGTTTTCTGATGTTGAGCCAAACATGCATTCCTGGCGTGAATACTGCTTGGTCATGATGAATTATTTTTTTGACATGTTGTTGAGTTCTATTGGTTTGGATTTTGTTGACGATTTTTGCATCTAGTTTCATGAATGATATTGGTCTATAATCTTTTTTATTTTTTATTTTTTGTGTTGTTTTGGCTTTGATATCACAGTTAATGCTGGCTTCATAGAATGAATTTGAGAAAGTTCCATCGTTTTCTATGTTATGGAGTAGCTTTGGTAGTAATGGAATTAGCTCCTCTCTAAAAGTGTGGTAGAAGTTTCCAGTGAAGTTGTCTGGGCCAGGACTGTTTTGGTTGGTAGTTTTTTGGTTACTTTTTCAATCTCTTCTTTTGTGATGGGTTTATTAAGCTGTCGTGCTTCTCTTTGTGACAGTTTTGGTAGGTGATGTGAATCTACAAATTTGTCCATTTTCTCTAGGTTTTCAAATCTGTTAGAGTATAGTCTTTCATAGGATTCTGTTATGATAGTTTTGATTTCAGATGGGTGTGTCGTGACTTCTCCCATCTCATTTCTTATTCAGTTTATTTGTTTTCTCTCCTGTTTTCCTTTTGTAAGTTTAACCAATAGCTTATCAATTTTGTTGATCTTTTCAAAAAAACAGCTTTGGGTTTTATTAATTCTTTCAGTTGTTTTTCTGTTCTCCAATTCGTTTAGTGTTCCTCTAATCTTTATTACCTATTTTCTTCTGGTGCCCGAGGGGTTCTTTTCTTGTTTTCTTTCTACTTGTTTAAGTTATAGGGTTAATTCTTTGTTGTGGAACCTTTCTTAATTCCAAACGTATGCATTTATAGAGAAAAAATGACCTCTGAGCACTGCCTTCGCTGTATCCCATAGGTTCTGATAGGATGTGCTTTCATTCTCACTTGATTCCATGTATTTCTTTATTGCATCCATGATTTCTTGTATAACCCATGAATTTTTGAGCAAGATATTGTTCTGTTTCCGTGAGTTCAAATTTATACCTACGTATTTGCTGCTATTGGTTTAAACTTTCATGACTTTATGGTCTGAGGAGATGCTTTGCCATAATTCAGTCATTTGGAATTTGTTGAGACTTGTTTTATTGATTAATATGTGGTGTATTCTGGAAAACATTCCATGGAAAAGAAGGGGTACTTGTCTGTTGTTGGGTAAAAAGTTCTGTATAAATATGTGAGGTTGAGTTGATTTATTGTGACAGTAAGATCTTCTGTATCTTTACTGAGCTTTTTTTCTGGATGATCTATCCATCACCAAAAGTAGAGTGTTAAAGTCTCCTATGATTACTGTGGAGTGATTTTTCTCATTTTCTAATGTTGTCAGCATTTGTTTGACATATTTATATGTTCTGATATTGGGTGCGTAAATATTGAATATTGTTATATCCTCACATATTGAACTTTTAAGCAATAAATAGTGACAACCCTTGTCCACAATGGTGGATTTTACTTTAAAATCTATTTTATCTGATATTAGTATTGTCACTCCTGCTCTTCTTTGCGTGTTGTTAGCTTGGTATATATTTTTCCATTCTTTGATTTTTACTTTCTTCATAACTTTAAGTCTGACGTGTGTTTCTTGTAAACAGCGTATCAAGAGACTGTGTTTTTTTATCCAGCCTGTCACTCTCTGTATCTGTTTTGGAGCATTCAGTCCCTTTACATTCAGTGTAATTATTCATAATTATGTATTTAGTGTTATCATTTTGATGCCTTATTTTCCGTGTTGATAACATTTTCTTTGTTCCACTTAGTGTTCTTTTCTGGGTCATTTTTATTTATGGGTTTTCCTTCATCCTTTTCAGTGTTTGTTTTGTGTCAGTTGAGGTTTCTGTATTGTGATTCTGGTTTTCGTATGTAGTATTGTTAGTTTGTTTGTGGCTACTCCTTTGTTTTCTGCTAATGTTTAAGATTTAAACTACTTTTTAATCTCTCTATAACTCTTTAACTTATACTCTGTCTGAAAGTTCTATGAATACTGTAATATATTCCTCTTTGTAGTGTAGTGTTGTCATAGTTTACATGTCAAGTTCTGATTCCTTAATTTTAATACTTTAGCTTTGCTTGAGCTTTGCGATTTCCCTAACTAGTTAGGCCTCTGGATGTTGTGTCCTTTATTTCATCCTGCAGTACATATGTGCTGTTATTGATTTTCTTGAAGAACTTCCTTCAGTATCTCTTGGAACTTTGGTTTGGTTTTTACAAAGTCTCGAATCTTTTGTTTGTCTCAGAAAGTCCTAATTTCATCATCATATTTGAAAGACAATTTTGCAAGTTATGTAATTCATGGTTGGAAGTTTGTTTGTTTGTTTTTTTGCTTGTTTGCTTTTCCTTCAGGGCTTTCTGTGTGTCATCCATTGCCTTCTTGTCAAAAAGATTTTGGTTGAAAAGTTGAAGGATGTTGTATACGGTGTCCCTTTGTATGTTAGTTTTTGTTTAAGCCTAGCTACCCTTAAAAGCCCCTCATTTTGTTAAGCTTGAGTATAATATGTCTTGGTGTCTTTCTTTTATGGTTCACCTTTTATGGAACTCACTGTTGATCTTCTTTCATGATGTCAAGGAAATCTCTGTCAGTAAATCTTCAACAATTCTCTCTGTATTTTCTGCAATGCTTCCCTGTTCTGGATCGCCAATTGCAGGTAAATTGTTTACCTTGATAGAGTCCAGCAGGATTCTTAATGATTCTTCCTTTTTCTTGATTGTTTCACTTGATTTCTACTCATGGATGCTGGTGTCAGTTGCTTTGTTCTATATTCAGTTCCCTCAGTCCTACTCTTTTGGCTTTACACTGAATTGTATAACAGTATTTTATCAATGATCTGATAAATTTCAGATTGTTGATGTTCTAAAAGTTCGTACAGCTTGTTTAATTTTTCATTTTGTTCTGCTACACTTTGTTTAATATCCATTAGAAGATCTAGAAGGCCTCTATATGTAATTCTTTTGTATTCTATCTGTGATAATTTCAAGAAAACTTCTTTATCTGGAAAGTTTTTTCATCCTTTATTTTGGGAGTTTTCTGGAGCTGTGGAGTTCTACTTCTTTAAATGGTTAGATATTAATTGTTGTTTTCATGCCATCAGAAAACTGTTAAGCTTCTCTAGTGTCAGACTAGCAGAAGCGATGGTGTAGCTCTAAGGAGGGAGCAGGGGCACTGCTATACTTGGCCATCCACCACCACTGTGTTCTCTAGGTTCAGCCAACTTAAATGCAGTGTCTATGGTGAGAGAGATGGTGTCTAGCCCAGCAATGCTGCTCAGTTTTTCAGCTGGCTCCAGCTGGGCCCTCAGGTATGGCAAGCACTGCCTCCTGGCTGTTACAGATGTCAAGCTACTTGTGCCAACACTCTGTAGTCACACCAGCATAGCTCAGAGAAGGGAGGAGGGAAGAGGGCCACAACACTCAGTCATCAGCCACTGCTGCATTCTCTAGATGTGATTATCTGGAAAATTGATTTTCTCCTGAGAGAGGAACTTTCCAGCAGCAGTCGGTAGCAGCCAGGCCCTCAGTGGTGGCAAGTCTTACCTCCTGGCTGACAAAGATTGTGATCTACTTGTGGAGTCTCTTGGAGCTCTGTCAGGAGATGCTATGGTGTGGCTCAGTGAAGGGAGGGGGAAATGGCGCCACCACATTTGGCTGACAGCCACTGCTGCATTCTGTTCATGTGACTGTCTTAAAAACAGTTTTTCTGCTGAGAGAGGCACAGTCCAATCAAGCACTGCTGCTCAGCATGGCAGCCAGCCACAGGCAGGCCCTCAGGCATGGCTAACTCTGCCTCTAAGTTGACAAAGGTGGCATCCCATCTGTGGCATCTTTTCTGTGCTGTGCCAGCAAGATCTATGGTGCATCTGAGAGAAGAGAAAGGGGATGGGTGCTGGCACCAGCCGTATCTTGGGTCTCTAGATATGACTGTGTTAAGTACAGCCTCTGTGCTGTGGCTGTGAAAGACACTGTCTACTTAGATACTGCAGCTCAGCATGCAGCTGGTCTCTGCCAGGCTCTCAGGCTCAGTGATCCCAGTCCCAGTCTCCTGGTTAACAAATATAGAATCCATACCCATAAGCCTGTCAACTACTTCTCCAGCAGAAGCAAGACCCTGTGCCCTGCCATCTCTCCTCCAACAAAGGTAGTTTTCCCCTTTCTGTCATCCAGTTTGATCTCACAATCCTCTTCCTGATTTTTGGGCTCCCACGATGTCCACACTGATCCATTAAATTGTTTCTCTAGGCCTTAGTTCTCAGAAGGAATCAAGGAGATGTGTGACTAGTCTGCCATCTTGGCCCCTTCAACTTAAAATTTTAATAGAATCCTCTTTATGATGGCCCATTCTAAAGTATAGCTGATCTTAAGTCAGAAGTTCATAACCACTGGACAGCCTATATACAATATGAGATTTGCATGGCATTCGAATAGTATAATGTCCCATTTCATAGAATTCTTCATGAACATTAAGCAAAGCATGACATGTACACACACATACACACACATGCACACAAAATAAACCTGCAAAAGCCTGAACATGTATAATGTAGAATTTGTCAGGGGAAAAAAATATTTTTCATTAAATTAGTAATAGAAAAGTGGTAAAACTGTATTTTAAAAAAGGCAGATAACTTGGAAAACCTAGAAAAACGTTTTAGTCCCATCAAGTGCTAGCTGTTACAGGTTTTACTGTATATATATATTGATTCCGTTCTTCTAGAGAATCCTGACTAATACATTCCCTTTTTGTTTCTCCCCTCCACCCTTTCACACTATTAAAGAGGATGAGAAAAATAAATAAATAAGTAGGAAAATATATACATAGAAATTTCACTATCTCAGTCTGTGTGTTACCCAGCTAGTTTGCGAAATTGCATCCTCTCACAGCATGAAAACATATTGTCGGGATGAAAGTAATTTAATTCCATCCAAATTTGAGTGAGGGCCCTGTCTGATGAGGTTTTAGCCTCTGTCAAAAGAGGAAGTGACAGCTGGGAGAAGTGACCAGGTACTCAGCAAAATCACCACATTTCCATAAGAATGCGTGTGGCTTAGTGATTTACAGAGCACCATAACCCTGCCTTGAAGATCCCAGGAATAAATATGCAATAAAAACTGTGTAAACAGATAGAGAGAGAAAAAGAATAATTCCTTCTCCCCCCTCGTCTGCTCAGTGAGAAGAGACTCTATTGTGCATTCAGTCGGTGAGACTGGGACCATTCCAATGCTGGGCTTCTTGCTGCTGTCTCCACCAGTCAACAGAAGCCAAGTTGCAGAGGACAACAGCATATTAACTAACTCTGTGAAACTTAGTATTGTTCATAACACCACATCATGGAAAACTGGGAAAGCATAACAAATGCAGACTTTCCTAGTGAAATGCCCACTGCCCTCGAAAATCAAACACATGGCATATGGTACATTCTTTAGAAAATCCTCAGCATTTCTCTATATTTGCAGGCAAACTTTTAAAGAAAAGTGTCTTTTTATTAATTTAGCATGTGTTCATGGTCTCTCTCACCCCCTGTCTCTTTCTACATAATTTTTTTTATAAAGTCATAGTCCTCTTCTAGTGTCTTCATTTAATGAAAAAGTGAATGTTTATGTTTGTCAGGAGCACTGTGTATGGCACTTTCATTCTCAGACACAGAATGATGAGGGTGGAGAAGCAGATCTTTCATTGCCACAAAAGCGCATGTAGTTGAAGAAGCCATAATCAAAAATGAAAGAAAAGACAATGAGCTTATTGCCTTTTAGTCAGTTATAACTCATAGCAACCCTACAGGACACAGCAGAAATACCCTCAAGTGGCCAGTGGATTCTGCCTGCCATCCTTTCAGTTAGCAATGCAACATTTATCCAGCAAGCCACACAGCTATACTAGATTCATAATTCTAATTGCCATAGCTATATTTTTTTTCCATTTGACTCAAAATCTACTACAATTTCCAGTATGCTATATGGCTAAAATTTATTCTCCATATTGTGTAAAAGTTACTAAGGCCAACATGTTTTGTATTAGAGAAAATGTCTGAAAAAGCTTAGTCGAGGCTAGTTAGTCCTTTAGAGATCAAATACTTGTCTTTTTTTTCACTATCAATAGATTTTGATTTCTTCAAGCAGTAGTTCCTGGTAAATATTGCCAAAAAGTCTCTGGAAGATACAGCTTCAAATATAAACATCATCAACTGGAAATTATTTTAGTATAAACTGTATTCTTGAAAGTGTGTTGGGACACTTTTTTGTTTTTGTTTTGAGAAAATCTCTTATTTGACCACTTGGGAGTTCAGTATTAGTTTTGAGGGAAGAAAACAAAATAAAACAAAATACATAGAAGCAGGTTGGATATAGAGCTACACAAGGCATAACATTTTCTTGAGTAGGAAGAAAGAAAGCCATTTATGAGTATTCATTTACCTCAGCGCCTTTTTAATTTAGTTTTACATTACCAGTGTTAAATTACTGCATCTTATTTTTTCCGTATCACCCTTGTTTCTCTTAAATTGGATGTTTACTATCACAAATAAACCTTTCTAAATCCTCTAATATTGGACATACAAAATAGCAAATTTAACTAAAGGGAAAACAGAGCCTCAGCATCTGACTTGTGGGCTGTATAGTTTGAGGCAGCATCAATCACCTTGGTCACAGCAGAAATGGTTACTCCCACCCATAGCTGAGCTCTGTGACGGTGCTGACTATCCTCATATATGGGCCAGCAAATTACCCAGGGCACAGTGATGAAAGCTACAACACTCCCTTAAGAAACACAATGGCAGGAAAGATGGAGAATCACCTCTACTGCCTGCCATTTCCCCCTATGTGTTGGTTTCCATGTGAGGCCAGTGTCCTGAGCTTGCCGGAACACAGTAGACTCCTTCTACCTACCACATTGTGTCTCTGCGTCCCTCTGGGTTCAAAAAGGAAACTCCCCAAGAAGAAATCCCCATTCAGTAACATGACCTTGTTGAGTGGCCCAGTGCTGACCCCCCGATGCCCACTTGGTTTTCCAGGGATGAGGCAGGCCCAGGCCCACCTGTCCTGGCAGTGGCTGTGTAAGCATTTGGCATGGCCCTTCTGCATACCTGCCCAGTTCTTATTTAGAGAAAGAGGTCACTGCTTATAGAAGTTTCAGATTACTTATGTCAAAGTCATTGACTGCTGGTCAATCAGATTTAAGAGCCTCATTTGAATATTTTATTCTTACTGTTGCATTGATTTCTTAGTTTCCAAGGAACAGGTAGAAAATAGGCTTTTTCCTGATATCTTTTAGTGTCTTTGCCAGAATTTTTTCTCAGTGATTTCTGGGGAAACTTTCTATGGACAGATTCTGGGAGCTTCTCTAGAATTTGTCTTTTAGACTTGAGTGCAGGCCTTTTCAGTGCCTTAAGTTTTGTGATTTGAGGAAAATAAATATTTTAAAGACCATTTTGCAACATTCAGGATCTTAAAGGTAATGCCAAAGCCAAGCCAAAAAGGTAATGAAGAGACAATAATTTAAACTTTCTGCAACACCACAGAAACAAATTTATGCTTAACTCTCTTAGCATTTTGTGTGAAAGCAACTGTAAATGCAACTCACTGATCAGGATTTGCTTAAAAACTCGACAAGTTTAATATGGTAGAATAAATAGTAAGATAATAGTTTAAATTTTATCTTTTTTCTTATATTTTATAATCAGTTATATACCCTGATGGCACAGTGGTTAAAAATCACAGCTGCGAACCTAAAGGTCAGCAGTTTGAATCCACCAGCCACTCACTGGAAACTCTAAGGGACAATTTTACTCTGTTCTGCATACGGTTGCTATAAGTCAGAACTGACTAGACAGTATTTTTATTTTTACTTATTTTTTAGACATAAAAAATAATAATATGAAAGAAACAAGGAGGATCCAAGATGAATTTGACATTAAGCAGCTTTGAACTCTTTAGTCAGTACCTGTAAATAATTATAATCACAGGATTATTTTCATGATCCTCTTGCATGCTTCTTAAAATGTGACATTGAAGGTGTGGACACAAGTGATTAGTTACTGCTGAGCTGCTTCCCAAACTACCACAGTGATTATATGTCAACCATATTTTTTCAGGACACTGAGACTTTCCACTGTCAATAAAATTCAGAGAATCAGAGGTTAACTATCTATGCTCTTCTGTAAGATTATGAGAAACTCAGTGAATTAAATTCTCTATGCCACTGAAGATCACCTTTTTCAGATTCAAAATTTGGTGCTGAAAATATTACTCTGATATTTGCCTTCACTTTTGCATCTCAGTATAGAGTCTGGTGAATGTCACTGAGGTTTTTTTCTGTTTTGTTTTTTTGAGCATCCTCCCTCCATCCAATATGGTATCTGTATTCATCTCTCTGAATCCTAGGTTAAAATAACTCCACTAAAAAAAAAAAAAGAAAAAGAAGAAGCAATAAGTAGTTTAGTGGGTCCTCATCCAAGACAGAGCCTTAGAGATTACTCTTCTCCTACACCCAAATTCTGCAGTCATCACTCTTGAGTTTTCCTCTTCATCTTTGCTGTCTTTCTTTTTTTTTTTCTTTTTGTTTTATTCGTTGAAAACGTAAATTCAAGACTGAAACTAGATCTAGTTAATGGAAGTTATTAATCGAATGTTTCAACTTGTTGCGGTTTTGTTCTAATATGCATTTTTATGAATCAATGCTTTAGTTATTTCTTGTGTGTGCATGAGTTTCAGCATAGAGTAATTCAATATCCATGTCGCATTCTGCATCTGTTGGCTTGTCTACCTCCCATAGTCAGGGAACTGGGGCTTGGGGAAAGCGAAGGGTAAGATATAGGGCATATAGGCTCAGTCCCTAAACAGGAATGGAGTAAGCTATAATTGAAATATGATTCAGTGCACCCTGGAAAAGAGTTTCACTTTAAAAATACTCTTTTGGAAAGACTCTATTATTTAAAAACATATTCATCTATCTTAGAAATTAGTTACCAATGTGTCTGGAGAGGAACACAGACGTAGTCATATATACTTCACATGCAAATATCACCTACTGTCCTAAGATTGGAAATCCTGGTGGCATAGTGGATAAGCACTACAGCTGCTTATCAAAAGGTCAACAGTTCAAGTCCAGCAGGTACTTGGAAACTCTGAGGGCAGTTCTACTCTGTCCATAGGGTCGCTATAAGTTAGAATGACTTGACTGCAGTGGGTTAGTTGGTGGGTCCTAAGATTCTTTTCCTAAGAGCAGACATGTAAAGGTTGGGAAGAAAGTGGAACGACCTATATTTTAACAGTCTGAACAAGACTGGGTGAACCAGTGGAGTATCGCTAAGGAGAAAAGTATTTCTTTCTAATGTGCATATATGAAAATTCATAACATGGAAAACCCTAAGCACAATCAGAACGACAAGAGAAGAGAAGCTTGGGTTCAACACTGTTCTACTTTCTTTTAGCATTTCTTCCACAATGTTTGAGACTAATAGCATGCAGAGCAAAGAACAATAACAACAACAAAAAAAAAGCTGTCTAGAAGATTTTGATTCAAAGCAACCCTAGAGGTAGATAAAGTTACTCTCTTACCCCATCAGCTGACCTCTGCATACACACCATAGGTCATTCAACCCATCCGCTGCCCTAGCTGTCTTATGCAGTTAAAAGGAAAAAAATAACAATAACAAACAACAACAACAAAAAAAATTACTGTTAGTTGATTTTGACTCAGAGGTCCTATAGGTAGGACAGGGGAACTGCCTTCTAGAGTTTCTAAGGAGAGGCTGGGAGATGTGAACTGCAAACTTTTGGTTAGCAGCTGAGGTCCTAATTGCTATGCTATCAGAGTTCCACTTTTTCACTTGACTAATAGCTAGCTGGTATGGACTGAATTAAACCAAAACCAGTGGTCATCAAGCTGATTCCAACTTATGGAAGCCTACCAAAGGATTGTATTCCTCTACAACTATAAAGAACTCAATTTTCATGCTTTAAAGTCATCCACTTTACAGTATCTTGCTTTGCCAGCCCTAGGAGGCTGAGACACTGGCTGATAGGCTAAAGGGATTAAAAAAAAACCTACCAAATAAAGAATGAAAACAAGCAAAACAAATATGTATTTTATGTATTTTCAAAGATAGCTCCGCCAGTGTTAACATGAGGGATCATCCCTCTGGTGCTAAGACAACAGAATAGGGTGGTTTTTAGCAAGTGGGGTCTCCCTGACATCTCCAAAAGTGAACCTGCTGATAAAATGACCATTTCACCTACATTCAAAATCCTTCAATGCTTAATACATCCTGAGCAGCATAGAGTGACACACAAGGTCGCTAAGTCACCAGGGATGGTGAACAGAATGTAGGCAAATCATCTTTGCTCTTATCACATCTCTCACCACTGAGTCAGTTCCGAGTCATAATAATGCTATATAAAGCAAACAAATCCATTGCCATTGAATCCATTGCAACTCATAGTGAACCGTATAGGATAGAGTAGAACTGTCCCCAAAGGTTTCCAAGACTGAAATCTTCACAGAAGTAGACTGCCACGTTTTTCTCCAGTAGAGAAGCTGGTGAGTTCCAACTGCTGATGCTTTAGTTAGTAGCTGAACATTTAACCACTGAGCAGTTAGCATTCCTTTGATCCTGTATCACCATCTAATTTACCCTGTTCAGGCCAGGTTCAGATAGGTACCTCAAACCGACCTGTTAAAGGTTTGATCTAGTTTTGTTAAAATAGTTTTCTAGCTGTTAAAAGTTTACAAATGTTCAATAGAAAGACCCACTGTGAATTAAGGATCCTCACCCATGCATTTTTCCCCCCTTTTCAGTAAGAGTGGCCTTCAGCCTATCAATCAATTCCTCCATCAGAAAATTCCGTGGGGGGCTTTAGAATTTTCTTTTTTCCACTACAGCTCCATTTAAAGCTGAAAATAGCTCTGTTGCTTACCATTTTAGACCATTCTCCCATTCTCTCATCTAGGATGAAAGACATGAAGTGTTTTCACAGAAACTTCCCTTTTCTATGAATATGATGAGTGATTCAAAAGGTGGTAGTCTAGCCCAACCATCTCTGGACTCCGGTCTGTCACAAGAGGTCAGTCCCCTAGAAATGATCCCTGCAGTGTGTGTGCTTCACTCTCCTGCTTCTGCCATCCTACCGTTCTCTCTTGAGTGCTTCAACCAAAGACACAGTCTGAGGGGGCAGCTTAGTTGCCAGACAATGTAGAAAGTTCACTTCAATGGCCACTGTCCTCCTTATGATGGTTAGTATTATATACTGAATTGTATCCCATCAAACAATATACTGAGGCCATAAGCCTGTACCTGTGAATGTGACTATTTGTAAATACAGTCTTTGAAAGTGTTATCAGGGAGATTAATATGAGGCTTTACTGCAGGAGGGTAGATCCTAATCCAGTCTCAGTGATATCCTTACAAAAGAAGAAAAAAGACACAGAGAGGTCAAGGAAACTGGCCACATGAAGACATAGGCATAGGTTTGGAGTAATGTATCTGAAAACCAAGGAATGCCAGCCATCAGCAGAAACTAGGAGAGAAGCATGGAACAGATTGTCCTCTGTGTCCTCAGAAAGAAATAACATGGCTAATGTTTTGGACTCCTTGTCTCCAAAATGGGAGAGAATAAATTTCTGTTCTTGTGTTGTGTTGGCTGTTGACATCAAGTTGATTCTGGCTTAGTAAGACCACATCTGTGCAGAGTATCATAGAGCTTTCAAGGCTCTGACTTTTCAAAAGCATATCACTATGATTGTCCTCCAAGGTGCTCTAAACACAAACCCATTTCCACTGAGTTGATTTCAACTCACAGCAACCCTATAGGACACAGTACAACTGTCCCATAGATTTTTCCAAGGAATGTCTGATGGATTCAAACGGTGGCTTTTTGATGAAGAGATGTAGCTCTTAACTGCTGTGACACCAGGGTTTCTGAGGCACCTATGGACAAGTTCAGCTCGCTAATCTTTGGAATTAACCATTTGTACCACGCAAGGATTCCTTTCTTCTTATAAGCCACTCAATATGCAGTACTTTCCTATAGCAACTTTAGGAAACTAATATAGAGAGGGGTTTGCCTGAAGCACTGTCCTGAGTTGCACTAGGGTGGACAGGTTACCTAACAAAGAAGACTGGTGACATAAAAGGGACTAAAATGTCTAAACTTCTTCCTTAGTGGGGACTAATAGGAGCAGCAATCTGAAATTTCCCACAAGCACACCTTATGCCCTAATCCTCAATGCTTTATTTCAATTATTTGGCTACTGGTGCTATCTTTCTTACCAGCCCGTAATCCCTCTGGGTAATAGCCCAGTATTCTCAGTGCCCAGTTTAGTGCCTTTCAGATGAGCATGCTTAATAAACACTGATTGAATTGAATTCAATAAATCGAGAAAGCCATTCATTTAGGTTTCTAATACAAAATGGCTTTGGCTATTCTGTTTTAAAATATTTAGCAGTTCAGTTAGAAACGTCCCTGTGAATCTTTTATGACATCATTTATCTTTCTATTTCTTCTCAGCTTTAAGTTGTGCTGCCAGATTTATTTGCTATGGTATTAGGTTTCCGTGTCTACCCGGTTCTAGTCCAGCTCTTCTAATGAATTCAGTCTTTTGTACTGCAAGACTTGGACTCGAATATTAAATCAACATTTGCCATTAAGACTCCACATTTGTCTAAGGGATGATGACTGGACTCATCTTTTGGAAAGGAATCTTTATAAATACATCTTTGCTAATAATTTCCAAAGATAACCCCACTCCCTGTCTCACTGTGTTTCCTGCATATGTGGACTTTGGGACTCTGTGAGTGGCTAGCCCATGGCTATCGGAACATCAGCTGTCATCCAGTTAGCTCCACTGTCTGATGTTTGCTGCCAAATAAACTGTTTCAGAGAAATACTGCATGCTTTGCCATTTGTGTTAAGAGCAGAATCTGATCAGCGATGTTCCAATTATAAAGGTAAAAAAAGGAGAAGATAATCAGGCTACGAATTAAATCACATCTGGACAGGCCCGCTGTTGAGGGCGCTAACAATATATTGCATATGTATTTGTGCCGAGCATGCCAGAAGTGAATTTCACATCATTAACAAAGTTCTCTATCGATTGCTCGCAATCTGGCAGCTGTAACCAGCGAGGTGCAGACTCAAGTTCTTCCTTGCTACTGAATATGTATCATCATGGTCCATGCAAGTCCTTTCTCTGCCTATGGGGTCTGCCGGGCTCACAGCTGCCTGAAAAGCAGCATGGAGGCTTGCGTTAAGGCTTGTCAAGTCATTTCTCTCCCCAGACAGGGATCTTGCATTTTAAACACCACTGCACAGAGAGGTTGGAACTGTTTCCCAGAGTCAGTTCTCCTGGCTCCCTACAGAGGACAGTAGAAGTATGCTAGCCCTGGAAACAGCCACAGCCAGTCCTTCTGGAGCTAAGCGCTGGGTTGAATGTGGCATTTGTGATTGCCACCTACTCACTCTGATAATGTCACCACGGGTGTGGGGAAAATCTAGGATTCTCAGCTAGCAAACCTGAAGGGTAGGGTCAAGTGGAAGAGCATGGTGAAGCAGGACACTTACTTTCTCGTGGTCTCCCTGCAAAGTGGCAAGGAGGTTGTAGGCACCAAGTTTGCAGAGTACAAGCGCTGGATGGTAATGCAGCTGACAGCAATGCTTTTAACAGATTTGGGGGCGGGGGCAGGTAGGGGACTTTGAGGCTTAGTAACACACAAGCATTTCAATTTTTTGGTGCCATCTAATCTGAAACCCTTTTTGGCTCCTTCAAATTAACAAAGCCTTACACCACATACAAAGCTTTGAGTAAGACTCTGAAGTAAATGACTGTAATGCTACAACATAGTTCAAGGTTCTGATCGATCCACATAACAACAGCTCCATGTATGAACATATGGCACTGATGCAAAGGGAATTTAGGGGTGCCAGGGGCTTGTGGGAATCTTGTGTCTTTTTCTGAATAAAGTGAGAGCTGATGCGATGCATTTTAACTAATGAGGCCTGGATCCCTGTGAGGCCAGGGCAGCACTGACTTTGAGTCATCGTGAAAATGAGAGTGGAATAATCACAGAGTGTCTGTAGAACTTCCTTTGAGTCAGGAACTTTCCTGCGGTGGGTGTTGTAGGGGGCTGGAGTCAAAACGGAAAGTTAGAGAAAGCTAGTTTTCTTCTCTTTGTATAAACATTTCTCCATCCTATGGCCAGTCATGGCAAATATTGCTGTAGCATCAGCAGATAAACAAGTAATACAAGATCTGGTTTGCTATACTTCATAAACTTGCAGTTGCATTAAGTACGCTAACTATCCTAACAAAAATACATACACTCATATATATGTATATGTGTGTATATATATATTTGTGCTATGTTAGCAAAGAAGCAAGAGAAATACAAATATACATTCTAAATCAACAAAAATTATTCTGTATCTTAGATGTCTTTTTCAGAGACAAGAACAAGGGAATAAAGGAAATCTTTTTCAGGGCACAAGAGTCCCCCCTCAAGTGAAGACAGCCAACAGACCAGTCAAGTTCTAGAATGCACTGTGCTTCTCAATCGCCTTCTGTCTTCGCTATTTCTGTAAGTGATGGGTCACTGCAAGCACTAGCCCTTCACTGTTAATTACCCCTCAAGATTTTTATTTACTTTTCCACTTGGAGAAAAGGAGTTGGAGAAAAGGAAGTCAGGAAAGGCAAATAGGAAGATTTCTTTTCCAGCCACTCTGTCCTTTCATGTAGCATGTCCTAGAGATTTCCAATCCTGCACCACCTGCTTAAGACACTGAACAAAGGGGAGGCAGTGGGAAGGAAAATAAAGGGGAGGAGAAAAGTGGTTAAAAACTTAATTTAATATACTACACTAAAGACGCTGAAAAATGCATTTAGTTCAGAACCTCCACCACTGAACACTGTGGAGTAGCATTCAGCTCTAATAGGGTTTCTGCTTCATCAGCTACAATAATTATTTTCCTTAATTTGCCTTGGACATTCTGTGTAATGATCTCCATGTTGGGGGGGAGGGTTCTTTTTGTAAGCGAAAACAAAAAGCAAGTGTGTGATTTGCTTCGACTCCTGGATTTGGCTTGCCTTCCTGTTCCCAAGCCCCAAAAGTGGCTTTACTCTCTCTTTGTCATCCCCACTCTCCCCCACCAACCCACTCCCACCCTAAACCTAATTGGCAATTTGCCACCTCTACCCTTTCCTTTAAAACTAGATCAGTTTTTTCGCAACTTGCAAGAATATCCTGTCCCCTGTGAGAAACCCCGGAGTCTGGTCATGAAAATGTGCAAATGTATTATTTAAAAAATGATATTGAGATCAAACTGTGATGTGTGTTTATATCTTTTTGATCTCTATTTTTGTCCTTTATTAACTATCCCCTTACCCTGTTTCTCTGAGTGCTAGCTATAGATTTTCAATCACACCCACCGGCAAAGCCAACCCGCAGGGAGGCTCTCAGCAGTACCCTTCCAGAATCAGCCCAGCAGACGAAAAGCAGATGGAAAATTCCAGGGGTTCCGATCTGAACATTTAAATGATCATTTAGCGTAACACAAATCTGCAAGATATGTATTTTTAGTTTCCTATGCAGAGCAATAGAATTGAGACAATACGAAGGACCCTGGTGAGTGTGTTGCACAGCAAATGCTTTGGAGGAGCTGCTGCCAGCAGAGAATGAGCTTGGGGAGACCCTGCGAGGGTGTCAGGACAGCAGAAATGCTATTTATAATAATCTCTCCCATTCTTTGTCACTGTGTCTTTGCAAATTGTGTTCATAGCCATTGTGTTTTTAATTCTCACCCAGGTGTAGGGGTGGTAGCAAGGCCATGTGCTTTTTATACATTCATTTAACAGATTCTAAAGACTCAGGGCCACAGGAACAAATTGGTGTCATTGCTACCGCTAGATAGCCGATGTCCAGGGAGGGTTATTTTTACGTTCTTCTATATTCCCATGTATGCCACTGAATTACCTCACAAACAAGGCTACCACTTTAAAATAAGTTTGTCACTTCAGTACATAAATTCTCTTCAAAGACAATTTAAGAATATATATTTTAATTGTCAGTATGCTAGGCAACAAATAATTACGTATGTTATATGTTTTAAGTTAATTTAAAATTCTTCCACATCCTATGATAAAGAAATAACAGAGAGGGAAAAAAAAAAGAAAAAAAAGATCTGCTAAAAGTCACTTAGTTTTTTGTTGACTACCCAGAAAGTTCAGTCCAGAGAGACTGGTCCCTGTCACATTAATTGATGAATAAATGAAAACTTCACTTAAAGCCACTTTTTCTAGAGCCAAGACTGACTGCTGGGGCGAATGCAGGCTTTATATACACAGAATAACAAAAGAGCATGTAAAATAGAGACACAGTTACCCACTAAGTCCTGCCCATCTTTTCTTCACAAGAACAGCATAGATTCCAAAATGAAAACAACCCCCCAAAAACATTGTCATGGAGAAGATTCAGACTCATAGAGACCCTATAGGACAGAGTAGAACTGCCCCATTGAGTATCCAAGAAACAGGTGGCGAATTCAAACTGTCAGCCTTTTGGTTAGCCGTCACAGTGCTTAAATACTATATCACTGGGGTTTCCGAAAAATGAAGCCATATCTCACTACTGAGTAACAATGGTGGTAATTTGAATCAGTTTTCAGTGATAGAGAAGATGCTGGGTGGTATAAATGATCAGTCCACTCGGCTGATAACCTAAGTTCAGAGGTTCAAGTCTATGTAGAGGTACTTCAAAAGACAGGCCTGTGATCCACTTCAAAAAAATTGGCCATTGAAAGCCATATGAAGTACAGTTCGACTTCAGCACACATGGGGTCATCATGAGCCAGAATTGACGGAAGACAACCAGTAGCTGAGTAAATTATATAATAGCTGAAGTGTTTGTAAATAGCTGGTTCTCTCTTAATGTGGAATGCATGTCTTGTCCCTGTTGCATACATGATTTTATTTTTATTATTTCACAGACGATACAAAATCTGACAATTATGTCCTTCAGCTTAATTATTCTAAGAGCTACATACCTCATTTCTGAATATCACTAAAGTCACCTTTGAAGTACTCCCCTTGGGGAGCTGTATAACAATACCAATGCTGAGTCCACGCTTCAAAACAATTTTGGAACTCTTTCTGGAATGGCCATTGTTCACAGTAGCACACTGGGAAGTTTGCAAACCTAATTGTATAGTTTGTGAGGCAGTTTTTACCCAGTAATAAAAGTAACTATATTGGAACACCCTCCCTACTCCTCTGATCTGGCCCCCAATACCTTTTATCATTACCAGAAGATTAAAGAAATATTGAAAGGAAAACATTTTGATGATATTCAGGACATCAAGAGTAATAATGACAGATCTGATGGCCATTCCAGAAAAAGAGTTTCAAAATCGCTTTGCAGTCTCTTGTGTAAGTGCATAGCTTCACAAGGGGAGTACTTCAAAGGTGACTGTAGTGATATTCAGTGATGAGTTTTGCATCACTTTTTCTAGGTTAAGTTCGTGAACTTATTTGTCAAACTTTGCATCTTTGGCTCTAGTATTCAAAGAGAAAATCCTAAAAAAGTGGCCTAGAAATATTGACACAATCATGAGGAAACAGTATAATGCTTAAGGAGAGGGGCAGCAAGTCCCGTTTCTTTCTCTCTTCTCTTCAAAATCTTGTTGGTATAGTGGTAAAAGCTAAGGCTGCTAACCTTTTGGTTAGCAGTTTGAAGTCACCAGCTGCTGCTCGGAAAGTCTATAACGCAGTTCTACATTGTCCTATATGGTCACTATGAGTCAGATTCTACTCCATGGCAATGGGTTTTGTTTTTTAGTTTGGTATCCTTTGGTCCAGCTGTTCCATGACAGCATCAAGAGCTAACCTTGTAACTACGATGTCCTGTATGTTACAATCTAAAATTACACAGAACTGTACATTTCAGAAATAAAAAATTAGCAACCTACACTGAGCACTTGCATGTGTCAGGCAGAAGCTTAACTCTTTGCATACATGATCTCATTTAAAGTGCATATCCATCACATAATCCAAAAACCAAATGCACTGCTGTCAGCAACTCTGTAGACAGAGTAGAACTGCCCCATAGAGTTTCTAAGGAGCACCTGGCAGGTTTGAACTTCTGATTTGGTTAGCAGTCATAGCACTTAACCACCATGCCACCAAATTTTCCACCAATCACACAGATAAGTGATAAGTGCTATTGTTGCTTCAGTTTTGTGACAGAAATATCGCCCGCTTGCCCTCTTCAGGAAACCGTGGTGGCACAGTGGTGAAGTGCTACAGTTGGTGGCCAAAAGGTCAGTAGTTCGAATTCACCAGATGCTTCTTAGAAACTTTATGTCCTGTAGAGTCACCATGAGTCACAACTGACTCCATGGCAATGGGTGTGGATGTGGTTGCCTTGATGTCTCCATACTGATACCTCACAGCCAAGACATGATAGTCGTGCTTCCTACAGTTAAACTTTCTCCTTCCTCATCCTCTCCACTGCATTAAATGGCATCACCAGCAAAATCTAGGTATTATTCTTGATTCTTCCTTTTCTCTCATCCTCCACATTCAATCTATGAGCAGCTCTGTTAACTTTATCTTCAAAATACATGCTAAATACATCTTCCCTCTAGTGTCTTGTGCACACCCCAGCTCAATCCACCATCATCTCTTGCTGGGCCACTGCAGTAGTTTCCTATTGATAATCCTGCTTCCACTTGAAAATAGTAATCTTTTAAAATGTAAATAAACTTGCTTATCCTCACTAGTTTCCTATCACATTTAGAATACAATGTAAGACACTTCCCCTGCTCTGAACCAAAAAATGATTAAGATTGACTCTCAGTGACCTTGTAGGACAGAGGAGAACCATCCCCCCTAGGGTTTCCATGGCTGGAAATCTTTACAGAAGTAGACTGCCATGTCTTTCTCCCACAGAAGAGATGATGGGTTTGAACTGCTGAACTTTCCTTTAGCAGCCAAACAGTTCTTAACCAATATATCACCAAGTTTCTGGCCCAGGCTAATCTTTGGATGTGATTATTCACCTCTTGCACTTTGTTTACCAAGAAGAGTATTTCTCAGACTCTTCGATTTTACTCTTGCCTTTGTATCTTGAAGCCCTGGTGGTACAGTGGTCAAGAGCTCAGCTTCTAACTGAAGGATGAAGAGTTTGAATCCACTAGCTGCTCCTTGGAAACTCTAAAGGGCTGTTTCACTGTGTCCTGCTGAGTTGTTACAAGATGACTCAATGGCAACAGGTTTGGTTTGCTATCTTAGTGCTTGCTTTTTATGACTGGATGTGAACTCGTTTTTCCTCTAACTCCATTGTATCCTTCCTGCGGTAAATGTGGAATCACAGATGAAGCAAGGAAGTCTATACTGGAGCTGGTAGAAAAGGGAGATACTTAACTTACTGCCTATATGTAGGTCATACTTGTTTCACATGCTTATTTGCACCTTTTTTTCCTTTAATCTTTAAACTCTTTTTACTTTCCCTTGTGCTAACACAATAAATAGGACAGTGTTAATCACTTAATAAATACACTATACATTCTTTTATATGAATTACAAAACAATGCAACATAGAATCAGAAATGGAAAATACTTTTATTTCAACAAAACTACACCCAATTAATTTGGTAAAATAAAAACTATTGGTGACTAAGAAATGTAAAACAAGTTCATTTTAGTAGGTTTATGATTAAAAATAAAGAATTCTCCTCCTTAACCTTAGATTTATTCTCTGGGAGTATCGTCTATTTTGGTAACACTCTTCTCAGTGAACATTGTGCTCAACTACATGCCTTCAATACACAGTAATCTCTGGAAAGGATTTTTAACAATATTACTCATTAGACTAGTACATCAATTCATTCTCTCCCCTATGTCTCATCTGAAACAGTTCCAATTTATTCAAAAGTTACTTGCTTTCGAGTAATCTGTCGTCCTATAAGAATCTGAAGTATGTCTCCCTTTGGGGACAATATGACCATATCGTTTAATTTAATTTATGAAAAAAAACTGAGTCAAATCTTGTTTTACTCCCCTGGGGGAAAACATGTTTCACAAATGAAGTATTCCTATCGAAAGAAGCTTCCAAGTTCTACGTTCTGTCAGGAAGTTCATTTGCATACGTCCTTTTTTATTCTGTTGACATGTGAAATTCAGTTACATATTTATCTTCTACCTAAACACTCCTCATTACATATCAACAGCACAGAAGGGTGAGTGAGAGGTATTTTGTTTTTCTATCTAATGAGGCCACTTTGGAAACTGAGAGAAAAAGAAATCAAGCACAATAAGTTCACGTGCCTTAGTAAGTACCTTCATGGTACCTAATCAACCTTTGGTGTAGGATTAATGAATCAACATGCCTGTTTCAAGTACCTTTCATTTACTGTTCTGTGTGTTAGACACTGGGAAAGGGAAGACGGTGATACATCATCATTCATGATGACCACAGTCTGTTTTGGAATTTGGCATAGCCATTAAAAAAGATAAGAATTCACAACTTGTAAGTATTTGATTGCAAATTTGGTATACAAAGAAATAACATTTTCACTCCGATCACAAAGTTGATTCAACAATATGTTGTTCTGGATATGAGGACGCCACGCAAGAGGAACATAAATTCGCACAACATCTACCCACCGAATGAAGCTCATTGCTGATTCATGGAAACCCTGTAAGACAGAGAAGTATCCTACAGGGTTTTTAGGGAGCACCTGGTAGATTTGAACTGCCAGCTTTGTTGTTAGCAGCTGTAGTTCTTCATTACTACAGCACATCCCACATCACCTATAGACAGGCAATTTGGCACTGTTTTTATTGTTATTGCGTGCCCTCAAGTTGATACTGCTTATCGGAACCTTACAGTACAAAGCAGAATGGCCCCATAGAAATTTCTAGGTGTTAAGTTATATGGCAGCAAATCACCAGGTCTTTTTTCTTGTGAAACTGTTGGTGGGTTCAAAGTGAGGACCTTTAGCCAAGCATTTAACCACTGTCCCACCAAAAAACCAAAAGCAAACCCGTTGCTATAGAGTCAATTCCAACTCACAGCAACCCCATAGGACAGACCAATGTGGTTTCTAAGCAGTACATGGTGGATTTGAACTGCTGACATTTTAGTTAGCATCTATGGTTATTGACCACTGCCCCACAAAGCTTTTCTTAATTTAGCCATACTGATCATAAATACAGAAGATGTACTAATTCTTTGATCCAGAAGTTTCTCCCCAAAGGATTTATTCTATAGATATACAGACACACAAACAAAGATGTCAGGTGATAAAACAAAATTTCCATGGACTTTTTTGTTTTAATTTTAATGTACATATTTGAAAAGATAAGAAACAACTTATATTCCCATGAGGTGGGGACTATTTAAATACATTGTGGAACATACGATGAGTTTTTGTAGCTATTAAAAATCATGAGGGAGCTAATTATTGTGGATATAGAAGTAAAGCAAAGTGCAGAATAAGGAGTATAATGTGCTATACAGTGTTTCCTCCCAAAATAAGTCTCTCTGACACACACTAAAAAGAAAAGAAAAGAAAAGAAAAGAAAAGAAAAACTACAGGACAGTGCCTAAAACCTTTAAGACACTGGCAACCACATACTCAGTGTTTATCTCTGGGCAGTGGAGCAAGGACCAAGGGTCAGAAGAAGAAGAGAAACTTAATTTCAACTGTATATGCTTTTGCATATTTATAATTTTTTTTCTTGTGTGCATATATATTGCCTGGTTAAAAATTAATTCAATGCAGTAAATTAGTAATATAAAACAGAATATGATAAAGCTTTTTGGTTACGTGTAGCAGGTTCTCTGGTGTTCGACTTCAGCATAGTGAACACTCTGAGGTGTACCCAGAGGCCTGCAGGGAATGGCCTGATCTCAATACAGAAGCAGAGGCAGTGACTGAGGCTGCTGGCAGAGTAACTAAGTGTCATTTCTAAAAAGAAATAAGTTTCCAGTTCTTTCCAAATCTACTTTCCAGACTGCTCATCACTCCCCTAAAGGTCAACCGTGGGCTGTGCTGGCATCTCTGATCTGGGTTCTGGCCATCATCCTTTTGTTTTTCTTTGGCAAAGTGGCTGCTATCTTCAGAAAACAATACACCTATGGCCCAGAATTAAAAAGAAAAACAAAGACAGACATTCCAAGACTACAGTCATTTCAAAAGAAATTAAAAAGCAAAGCAAAATATAACAACAACAGAATGTGTTCAGAGACTAATATAAGCACAGCCAGACTAAGAACTTTAAAGTAGTATATTAAAGTGAAAACAAAAAGATAATACCAAGGAAATTGAAATACATTTCAAAAATAATGAAATGCCTGTGAAACAATTAGTTTACTCATGGACTACTTTTAGTTAGTTTTAAAAATGTCTCATGCCCCTGTAAACCCACTGCTCCTTAATAAGGAATAAGTGATAATGTCAGAAAAAATTGACAGTAGACTCTAGCAAAGCCTAATAGCTAACAATAGTGAACTCTCAGGTCAATGGGTTTACTCCCAGGGTTCATCAACAAACATCGTTTATCCCCTAATTTGTACAACTGAGTCAGTGAGTCCAAAGAACTTGACATCAATGGGTTTGGTATTTTTAAGTATGAGCCAGAATCCACTTGATGGCAAACGACAATACTTTTGATCCATGGAAGAGTGGTGCTTAAATGTGGCGAGAATCCACTTCTGAATGGAAGAACCATGGAGTTGCCCCAGTTAACAACACTTCCTTTTCTGCATTAGGAGGTCTTTGCAATGTGATAGCAACCCCCAAACTGCCTTTTATACTTCTTTAAAACAGGGCTCTTTAAATATATTTGAAAAGGAATAGCCTTCAAAAGTGTCCAAAAGATGAACCCACATTTTTTGTGTGTCAAGATTCTAGGGCGGGATAGAGTAACACGAGGGTTTCTCCCTGTCAGATGGGTGGCCCAGTTGATTTTGACACATGTTGATCCAGTAGGACAGAGTAGACTGCCCATAGTTTTTCCCAGGAGCTGCTGGTGGGGCCCAACAGCCAACCTTCTGGGTTAATTTGGCCTGAGCTGGTAACCACTGCATCACCAGGGCTCCCCAAACACCACAAGTGCTAAGAGGCATACAACAAGAATGGTGCATTTTGAGAACAAATGGAAAGCAAAATCACTACTCCGATTGAATCATTTCAAACAGTAAAATCTAGATTATTTGCAGTTTTGTCAAGTGTCTCCAAAAACTTTTTTTTTTTTTTTCGGTAATTTCACATTATAGCAAAGATATTTAAATCAAATTGCGTAGTCTTTCTTGTTCACAACCATCCCTTCTCCCACATTCGTTACTCACATTTATCCTGCAGAGAAGAAGGTGAGTCAGGACCCATGACTAAGCAATTCGCCTGGTCCTAGGATACTCATCTGTCTCTTGAGTTAGACTCACAAGAAGCTTCTTTGAGAATAAAAAAGACTTTAACAGTGTCCATTAAACTCACCAGTTTCTCCTTCCTTTTTTTAAGACTGAGACACAATCACCACTTCCTAGACTGGTGGGCTACTGGAGAATACATACTTGTTTAACTGGTAATTTTAGAAGAAATGTGTATTGTTGTGTGAAAGTCAAAATGTACCAGACAATTAAAGAGATGGTTTTATTCATGCTATTGCAATAGATAAAACATTCTTTAATGAGGAAAGAAAAGGGCCTGAGGCTCTATAGAGGTGGATAGGTAAGAGAATGAAAGATCTGGAAGTCTTATAGGAGCCATGAGGAAGAATGGAGAAAGGTCATATCTCAAAATGCTCAAGGAAAGAATGGTCTTTTGTGGGTAACAAAATACAAAAGACTTGGGATATTTTTTAAGTGTTACTGTTTTCCAAAAGCATAAGGCTTAGGTAAAGTTTGGCATTGTCAGTTGCTTCCAATTTCAAGCAGAATCCTCTGCATAATTTTTCAAGTCCTCACGTACCATCTGTGGTCTTTTCATCCTGGCTTCCTTAATGGCCAGCACCAGTCGTCCTTCAACTTTTCTTCATATGACCTGCCTACACGGATGAGATGTCCATGACTTGATTCTCCCTTTTCTTTCTATTTCATCTAACTGACTCTCAGTTCTGAACATTTGATTTCTTCTCTTAATATCATTAATGACTTTCCTCATCACTGAGGAATCATTTTCAATACTTAACTAACTGGATAGTCTTTCACCTAAATATTCATGACCAAAATATCAGCCCAAGACTTGCTTTTCCATTCCTTTAGTGAGACCAAATTTCCCCAACCCTTGACAAATACTGGCTTTGCCCTCTTAGACACTAGTCTGTGATGTATTGGAAAGAACCATGATCAAAGACGCGTTTTTCAGAAGTAGGATCTGGAAATCTAGGTCCACAGAATTAGCCACTGAAATCCCTATGGAGTGTGGTTCCACTCTGACCCACAGGGGGTCACCATGAGTTGGAGTTGACTCAATGGCAGCTGGCATAAAAGAAAATGAAGAGCTTAACTATCCTCCAGCTTCACCAAAGATAGATCAGGAGGAAATGAACTGAAAGAGAAATGAAAGATTCAGTTGATCTCGCCAAAGCAATAACTGTTGACAGAAGATAGGCTGTTATTAAGTATTAGGACAGAGTATCAAGGATAGTAATGAAAAGTGAAGAAAATTTCAGGCTACGGGAATCCATCATTTTAGCCAAGCATAATACGTCCCGGTATTCTTTAATAAAATACATACAAAGAGGAACCTATTTGTCATGTAGAACCTGAATCATGATGTAAAAGGTTTTCACTTTCCATATCCCAGTGACATGATCTTATATTTCAATTCCATCAACATATCCCTAGGTTTAGCCCTTGGATTGCTTAGGAACAGAAGAAATTAACTTACAACTCTAGTTTCCTTCCTCTTCTATCATTTCTATCCTTGCTCATCTAGGGTCGCCGTGAGTCGGAGCCGACTCAACGGCACTTGGCTGACATCTAGAAAGATGTTTGAGTACATTTAACCATTTATCTAGGTAAAGAAAGGGTTATTTTATTCAGTAAATATTTGCTATAATTGTTGCTATTATTAGGTGGAGAAACTTTCCACATGTTGCATCTGAAAAAAAAAAACCTCGCTAGTCTCTAAATGTGTCTTGGTTGCCAAAAATACTTCACATGTTTTAACACATGTGTGTTTTTGAATTTTTATATCCTGATGGAAATAAAATGCAGCTACAAAAATGTACACATCTACATCTACAGCTAATTACACTCCTAAGGACTCTTCATTGTCTCCATTTATTCATAATTAAATCCCTTTGATCTTTCTGGGCTCCTGTAAACTTTAACACAGAAATACAGGGAGTAAACAAACAAACAAACAACAACAACAACCACAAAAAACAGCAAACACCACCTTCCATATCCCAAACCTGCTGTGTTTAAAGGAGAATCTTTCATTTGCTCTAGTTGTCTATGCCAAGCATTTTAAAGTGAAAAATCTCCTACAGTGTGTTCCAATGGGTTCCCATTTGGGGATACAGGATGTTACAGGGGGACAATGACATTTTCTAGGCCTGTTCCTGAGCCATTTTAAAGGGAGCAAAACATGCAGGAAAATGTTCAACTGATTTTATGGCAAAGCATCATGGTGCTGTTATCAGCTTCCTTGTGGGAAACGGTAATGTGTATTCATATAAACACAATGGGGTTGAACATCACCTCATATTCATTCAGATGCCTCCCAGCACCCTGGCAACTCACACACAAGTCTATTTGCTCCCCCCACAGCTCTGAACAACCAAGCTTCCCCAACCCTTACAGGCCCTGCTGCTGCCCAGCAGTGCAACGAGCAATTGAATCTTTCTCTTTCAAGCTCTTCTCTACAATTACCCACCACCCTAACCAATCTCCACTTTTACTATCAACAAGAACAACCAGAAATTTGCTCAATTTTCACTCTGATCTAGAGAATCTTACGGACCTAAAGGTGATGGTAAAGATGGATAGCATTCTTCATATTTTTCTTTCTTCAAAACACATAAGAGAAATGGCCTTTTTTTATTTTATTTTTTTACCTAAGTGCCATAAGGAAAACAACAAATACAAAAAGGGAAAAAGGAAGAAATAAAACAAACTGAGTAATAACAACAAACATCGAACATTATGGTGCAAAATTAATGGCCATGAAGGAATAAGCATACAGAATCAGAAGCCCAGTTAGAACACTCTTTTGGCAAAGTAGAGATTTCACGGAGACAATAAACAAAAGCAAAACATAAAAAAAAATTGTAGCTGGGCTAAACATTCAGCTACCACTTTATGAAGGCAAGTGGCTATGGAGGGTTGCTATCTAGACTATAATTCTGGTTTCCTAGAGGCTAGTCCTGGCTTGCTGTCTTCAAGCTAACTTCAATAATAAACAGTGACTGAGGGTGCAGAATAATCTTAACCATGGGGACATCCCCCCCACACACGAAATATCATTGTCAGTGAGAAGAGCAATTTCTGATCTGATTTCCACTTGTAATTGCAGACAAAATACAATTAAATTATATCAGTTGTAAAACGTAACCTTCTACATGTATTCAGCCATGCCCTAACTAAACTCTTGTAAGTACAAGGATGAATATTTTTATTCCAGTTCTCACAACATCAGTGTTGATGCCGTGATTAATCAAGAAAAAGAGACACAGCAAGATGAACTCAGATATGGTATAAATATCAAAATGCTGGTAACAGCTGGTTTCTGTGTCATACATCATCCATCTTTAGACTGCCTTGATTGATTAGTCATTGTTTAAATGTGTTAATTTGGGGTTATAAAATATACCATAAGCTACTGAAAACAAAGACTGAGAGTCTTCTATGTTAATTAATTAATTAATTCCTCAGTCAATCATTTATTTGTTGAGGAATTTCATTTTGCTTGCCATTGAACATATACAGATGAATAAGTCTCTGTTCTCACCTTCAAAGAATTTAGATGTTACTACAGGAGAAAAGAATCTACATAAATTGTTTTGTCTATGGCTGACAGATCTTTAAATAGAACTGAATACAAAGTGCCATTACAGCCTAAGGAGAGAGGTCAGTATTTCTCAGGGCTGGGATTCAAAGAGATTCAGGAAGAATCTTTAGCAGAATGGACAGCTAATATTTGTATATAAGGACATTAGTATGAGTTTGAGAATGTGAGGAAGAGGAGGATAAAGCATTTTCTGATAAAAGAGTGTAATAAATAGCTTAGCATCCTTTGGAGAACTATATATAATCTGTAAATTGCAGACATATAGGACAAAGGCTAAAAAAGGTGGGAAGTAAAACAAATAGATCGAGGACCATGAAAAATTTCAGTCATACTTCTCCCGATAACACACCACTGAAAGTATCTATTTCATTTCTCCTTCTCCAAGAGACATGCTACCCAGGATCTTCTTCTACCCAAGATCTATTTAGGAAGAGACTGAATTTTCAAAAATAAACTAATGACCTAAAAATCCTTGCTTACCATACCTTTTTAACAAAGGTGAAGTTAATTGATTTTAAAATCAAACATGTTATGCAGGGAAGAAACCACAAGCTAGATGACTTGAAAAGCATATGGTTGCCTTGATGTTAGGATAAGAAGTCTTGGTGGCAATATGTGTCAGAGTTTCATATTTTTGGAAATGCCTTGGTTAATCAACTACTGGTCCCTTACGTTGGCAACTAAGGACTTCTTTGTCATTAGTAAACCTGGAAAACAAGTTTGCATGTGGCCCAGTTTCATTTTTATACTCCGTGAAAGTCACATTATCCCAGCCAATGATCAAATGTAATCCCATTGCCATACCAAATAGTCCAATGACCTTCTGGAAAAAAAAATTATATACAAAATATTAAAAGTTTTAATTAGCATTATTTTTCTAAAATGAAACACAGACTAAAAATCACGAAACTAAATATGTGCCAACTCCTGTTTGAATGCTGAATACTTCCTCCTGGCTGGTGGCTGCACAGGGCACAGAAATAAGAGATGAGTCATAGATTGATTCAACTTGGCAGGGGTGTGTTATAGCAGAGAAATGAATGAAATTAAAAAATCCAAAGATCTCCACCAACTACATGAAAGCAGCTGATCTTAAAACTTGCCTCTCTTGACTTTGGCGCTATGTAGATGGAAGAAGAAAAGATGAAGGAGGGAAAAAAATCTCCCTTGAGAATTTATAACTAAATACAGACTTCAAATAGCTTCATATAAGTAATCTGATTGTAGTCGTCCTGTATAACATGCAATATCTAGTAGATATTTGAGTTTTAAGTGTTCCTAAGTTGCTAATCCCTCCCTGTCTCATCACTGATGATTAAAATTGATTACAAATTGTCTATTGCTGAATGCTGCTTTTATTGGGCTTGCTGAATTTCCACAGATGATACTCCAGGTAAACTGAATAGTTCATAGTTAAAGATAAGTGAATAAGCAAATAGAATTAAAAATAATAGAAACAGTGTAATAGAATTAGACTCAACAGACTTCTGATATTATTATTATCAGACACAAAATATAAAATAATTGTGTTTAATGCATTTAAAGAAAATTAAATGTTTAAAAATAAGAAGAAAAAAGAGATCATACAATCGTATCATGTCAAGCAGATTGGAAATAAACAGAACTTTGAGAAAAGAAATAAATAAAATATTTGAAAATGCAAAAATCAATAGATGAATTAATATAAAAATTTGACTCTACTAAAGGGAAAACTGGAAACATAGAAGGTAGATATGGTAAAAAAAAGCTTTTTCTGTAATACATTTCAGTGACAGAAAAGAAATGAAAGAGAGTCATGGAAAAATAGAGTAAGACAGGTAAAATACAAATGTAATCAAACTTCTAAGAGAAGATAAAAGGAAGATAAAGAGGGTAAGTCAGAAGAAAGGGTGTCTGAAAATACATCTGATTTTTGAAAAACAGAAATTTTTCGTTGAAAGAAGCACAACAAATCCAAAGTAACGGAAATGTGTTTGGGATTCTGGCTAACGTATTTACATTCAGATATCCTAAATATTCAGAATTCTAATATCTTCAATTTATCTTTTTCTTCACATAGTAAAACAGTGATTTTTAAAAACAACTAATAAAAGAACTTACGTCTTCAGAGACTAGAAAGACAGAAGTTAGTTAATAGAGGCCGGGGGTCCATGAGGTCCTTAAAAAGTGTTCAAGGGGAAAGAGCAAAATGGATCTATTTAAATAGATTTCTTTCCACTCTTGGAAAGGGTATATCTTCTGCTACCAATGGCCTCCTTGATATTACAAAACTCATCAAGAAACACTGATATAGACCTTCATCTCTAATCATTTATTGTTACATAAAATTGGAGCAGAACAAGCAAAATTTAGTGTACATGATGTCTGAGTTTAGCCACACAACGGCTTGATAGTGGAAAGCAGGGGACATTTCATTTTATTGCAGAGTTAAAAGTACTTTGGAAAAGCAAAACTGGTATCAGTAATCTATTAGCTGCTCCAGAAAAACCACAGTATTCTTAAAAAGAAAGAAAAAGAAAGGCATTGTCTATAGAGAAAAATTTAACTACCTTTTTTTCCCCTGTTTCATTTACTGTGGGAGTAAGGCAGGACTAGCATAATTAAGTGGGGTATTTTGACTGAAGATTTTTATGAAGAGATGCCCTTATATATAATTATATATCATATAAACACTCAAGTCCAAAACAAAGTCCCTTTTCCAATTTTTGAACTTCATCAGCACTTTTTTCCTATAAAGTATGCTTAGTTTCCAGCCAAGAATAAATCAGTCTTTAATGTATTCTTATGTATTTCTAAATGCTATTATCCATTATACCTTGTATTGAGTCTCCCGATCCGACTCGACGGCACTTGGCTTGGCATCAACAATATCATCGCACGCTTCTTGATTTTTTACAGCCCACAGATTTTTCTGAATGTCTACAGTTTGTATATGTTGTTTAAGTTGTGTATTATTTTTATACCCTGTTTGTTTTGAGTACATTTCACATATGAAGTATCTTTCAAGTCTGTTGAGGGCAGAAACCGTGAATGCTTCTCTTTGCATCCCATAGTGCACAGGAATGATTGAAAACTTAGTAAGAACTCAAAGTCTTGTTGTATCAGACTGTGCTAAAATGATGTATCAGTTTTATAAGTAAGACATTTTTCTCTGTGCATCAGTTACTAATACTAGATGCTCACAAATCTAAACTTTTTGTCAAAAAATGGTACCTTTCTACGTAATCATTGTAAAATAGAACCAGCCTCTGTCCTCAAGAAGCAGGTATTTCAATTAAGCAATGTCATCAGTGACGGACGGGTAGAACACAGGGAAAGACTACTTTAGCACGAATAGATAATCTAAAAGAAAAAAATATAAAAAGGTTTAAAAAGTCTTTTTCCCCCAGTTTCACATTTGACATATATGAACTAGTTTTAACCAATGTTGCCCATAATTAAAGTAAATGAGAGAGCAAAAGCAATTATTTGGTTCATCAAATGATTGATTATACCAGTTGGAAGTCACCAAGTACAGAATTAAATTTTCTCTGAAATTATCAGAGTTATATAATGGAGAAGGGAGAAGTCAGTGGTGTATGAACCAAATCTTCTTTCAAGCTAGGGAAAAAAAAAATACATTACACTCTAAGTGTAAGAAGTTAGATGTTACTGGTTTTTGGATAAGTCTCTTGCTTATGAGTTCAAGTTGCCTCAGCCTTAAATTGGGGACAATAACAACTTAGTTGTAGACTTATCTTCCTCCACTTGTCTGTCAGTTTGTCACACTGTGGGGCTTATGTGTTACTGTGATGCTGGAAGCTGTGGTATCAGTATTCGTATACTAGCAGAGTCACCCATGGTGGACAGGATTCAGTTGAGCTCCCAGACTAAGGCACACCAAGGAGAAGGACCCGGCTGTCTACCTCTGAAAAGAATTAGCCAGTGAAAGCTTATGAATACCCATGGAATGTTATCTGACATAGTACTGAAAAATGAGCCCTCCAGGTTGAAAGGCACGAAAAAGATGCCCGGGAAAGAGCTGCCTCCTCAAAACAGAGTAGACCTTAAAAAAGAGCATAGAGTAAGGCTTTGGGGACCTGCACTGGCTGATGCGGCAAGACTCAAAATGAGAATACGTAGCTGCAAACATCCATTAATGATAAGAATGTGGAATGTATGAAATATGAACCTAAGAAAAGTGTATGTTATCAAAAATTAAATGGAGTGCATTAACATTGATATCTTACATGTTAGTAAGCTAAAATGGACTGGTATTAGCTGTTTTGAATTGAGCGATCATATGATTTACTATGCCAAAAATGACAACTTGAAGAGGAGTGGTATTGTATACATCATCAAAAAGAACATTTCAAGAGCTATCCTGAAGTACAATTCTGTCAGTGATAATATGCATATGCCTAGGAGGACAGCCAAATAATACATCTATTTACCAATCTCTAAGTCCAACGATGAAGACATTGAAGACTTTTACCAGCTTCTACAGTCAGAACTTGATCGAACATGTACTCAGAATGAAATGATAATTACTTGTGACTGCAATACCAAAGCTGAAAAGAAAGATCAGTAGTTGGAAAATATGCCCTTGATGATAGAAATTATAGAAGGGATTGTATGCAAGAAATTCACAAGACCAATGACTTCTTCATTGCAAATAGTTTTGTTTTGTTTTGTTTCACCAACACTAATGGTAACTATATATACAGACCTCACTAGATGGAACACACAG
Organism: Heterohyrax brucei; assembly: GCA_028571685.1. Taxonomy (NCBI): domain Eukaryota; kingdom Metazoa; phylum Chordata; class Mammalia; order Hyracoidea; family Procaviidae; genus Heterohyrax; species Heterohyrax brucei. The sequence goes on from CM053152.1 coordinate 50,225,394, forward strand.
GAATCAAACTGACTACACCTGTGGAAGAAGACAATGGAAAAGTTCAGAATCATCAGTCAGAACAAGACCAGGTGCTGATCACAACACAGATCATCAGTTGAACCTAAGTATGTCCCACCTGAGCTTAGAGACCATCTCAAGAACGGATCTGATGTGTCAAACACTAATAATCAAAGATGAAACAAGTTGTGGAATGACATCGAAGACATACTATGTGAACAAAGAAAGAAAGAAGTCATTAAAAAGACAATAAAGAAAGAAAAGACAAAACTGGCTGTCACAAGATACTCTGAAACTTTCTCTTGAACACTGAGTAGCTAAAGCAAAAGAAATAATTGATGAAGTAAGAAAACTGAACAGAAGATTTCAAGGGCAGTTTAAGAAGACAAACTAATTACAAGAACATATACAAAGAGCTGGAGAAAGGAAACCAAAAGGGAAGAACACACACTTCATTTCTGAAAGAACTAAAGAAAAAAATTAAGACTTTAAGTACAATTGTGAAAGATTCTACAGGAAAAATATGAAACCACTTCAGGAAGCATGAAAAGAAAATGGAGAGAATGCACAGAGTTATTCTATCAAAAAGAATTGGTAGATTTTCAAGCATTTAAAAAGGTAGTATGTGATCATTAACTGATAATTCTGAGTGCTGAAGTCAAAGCTTCATTGAAGGCACCGGCAAAGAAATACAAGGCTCCAAAAATTGATGTAGTATCAACTGAGAAGTTTCAGTGAATGGATGTAGTGCTTGAAGTGTTCACTCATCTTTGCCAAGAAATCTAGAAGACAGCTACCTGGCCAACTGACTGGAAGATATCTATTATTTTTGCCAATTCCCCAAAAAAATGTTCAAATAGAATGCAGAAATTGTCAACCAATAGCATTAATATCACATGCAAGTACAATTTTGTTAAAGATCATTCAAAATCTACTGTGACAGTATATTGACAGACAACTATCAGAAATTCAGGCTGGGTTCAGAAGAGGGTGTGGAACATGGGATACCATTGCTGATGTCACATGAATCTTGGCTGAAAGTAGAGTACCAGAAAGATGTTCACATATGTGTTATTGATTACACAAAGGTATTCACCGTGTGGATCGTAACAAATTATGGATAACACTGCAGAGAATGGGAATTCTAGAACATTTAATTGTGCTCATGAGGAATCTGTACATGGATCAAGAGGCATTTGTTTGATCAGAACAAGGGAATAGTGCATGGCTTAAATTCAGTAAGAGCATACATCGGCGTTGTACCCTCTCACCATACCTTTTCAACCTGTGTGCCAAGAAAATAATCTAAGAAGCTGCAATATGTGAAGTAGAACAAAGCATCAGGATTGGAGACAGATTCATGAACAACTTTCATTGTACAGATGACACAACCTTTCTTCTTGGAAGTGAAGCAGATTTGAAACACTTACTGAGGAAGATCAAAAACCACAGCCTTCAGTATGCATTATACTTGAATATCAAGAAAATGAAAGTTCTCACAAAGGGACCAGTAAGCAACATCATATTCAGTGGAGGAAATTTAAAGGATTTTGTTTTACTTGGTTCCCCAAGGAACACCCAGCAGTCAAGAAATCAAAAGACACATTTCACTGGGAAAACCTACTGGGAAAAAAAATGAAAATAAAAATAAAAATAACCTCTTTAAAGTGTTGAAAAGTAAAGACATCACCTTGACAACTCAGGTACCCCTGAACCAAGCCATGATATCTTCAACAGCATCATATGCATGTGAAAGTTGGACAATGAATAAAGAAAATAGAAGTAGAATTGAGATCTTTGAATTGTGGTTTTGGAGAACAATATTTAAAAACCATGTACTGCCAGAAGAACAGATCTGTTCTGCAAGGAGTGCAACCAGAATGTTCCTCAGAAGCAAGTCTTACATACTTTGGACATGTTGTCAGGAGGGATCAATCCCTGGGGAAGACATCATGGTTGGTAGGGTACAGGGCCAGCCAAAAAGAGGATGATCTTCAACAAGATGAACAGGCACAGGGGCTGCAGCAATGGGCTTAAGCAGAAAACAGCTGTGAGCATCACACAGGACCAGGTACTGCTTCATTCTGTTGCACGTGGACTTGCTTTGAGTGGGCACTGACTTGCCAGCCCTTAACAATAGCATGAGTTATCTTAAAGACTGAATAACAAAAAAGTCAATGTAGGAGATAGTCCATAGCATAGATTTCATAACCCCATTAATACACAGATAATTCATTTCTTTTGAAATAGATTATGCAGTAAACATGGTCCCTAATTTTTTCATTAGGTTATCAGTTGTTACGACTTCCTTTACTATACTATCCTCTAAGAGAATCAACATGCCAGCAGCTCTCTTTAAAGAAAGATTCCTGGTCAGCTGTTTTCTATCCTATTTGACTCCAACTGTAGGATTCAACCAGGCTTTCAATTCTTAAACTGTCCAGAGATGCATGAGCAGCCCTATGTGACATGTGTGTATTGAGGTGAGTGAGTGGGTGAATTGGGACAATGGGATACTTGCTTTCAGAATTAGAATGGAGATTTGAAGGAAAAAAAAAGGCAATCCTGTCAATTTGATTTTGATTCATAGCAACCCTATAGCAACCTTATGTACAACACAAAGTAGAACTGCTCCACAGAGTTTCCAAGGTTGTAAAAGTTTATGGAAAAAGACTGTCACATCTTTCTTTCAAGGAGCTACAGATGGCTTTGAGCATTTTAGTTCAAATCTGAGTGCTTAACCACTGCATCACCAGGGATTCCACAGAGCTAAATAAATCCAAATCAAATCCGCTGCTATGGGGTCAAATCTAACTCACAGTGACCACGTAGAGCAGAGTAGAACTGCCCGCATAGAGTTTCCAAGAAGAGCCGGGTGGATGTGAACTGCTGACTTTTTGGTTAGCAGCCATAGCATTGAACGTGTCACCAGGATACCCATGGATATACATTGGGGGAGGGGGGAGGGAAATAATAACAACAACAGGAAATTGAGAGAAGGAAATTGCACTAAATTTGGTTACAAAGGTTAAACCGGATAGTATAGAGTTATAAACTAACCTGTCTTAATAACGTACAAAAGGCAAAGGGAGTAGATAGACACCATGAATTAAAAAGATGCCACAAAACAGAGGATGGAAACTAAGCGGACCAAGTAAAGAAGTAGAAGAAGACTAAATCTGTAAAGAGAGGCAGAAACTAAGAGAACAGCTGGATGCAAAATTGGAAAGAAGAGACTCCACAAATTTTCCCTTTTGATTCCTAGAATTTCTCTGTGGCCAGAGTATCTCCATCTTTGATAGTCCCAATCCTAGGGACTTCTTCCTGAAGTCCCAGGAGACTGGGTGACATATACTGTTCTATCTTCCCCACTATCTTTCTTGAACTAGCATGGATGAGGTTTTCACAGTAAGTTGATAACTTCAGTCTAAATAAAATGACTTAGAAACATTTAGGGAGAGAGAGGTACATCTCTGTAGCAAATAAATGAAATAAAGTACCATGAATGTCATTATGTTGATTTTCTCCTCTCTTCCATGCGCTACACACATTGTCACCTGTCTTCCTATATAGAAAAGGTCTTTTTCACTTCTCTCCAACCTATTTTTATAATCCTACCTATTTATAAAATCTTCAGCTAAAGTCTCCACTCTTCCTGATCGCTCTGCTTATGCATATGTCTCACGACTAAATTACAACACCATTTTTTATACTTACTACTACCATATGCTATTTCTTATGCCCAAATCTTGCATTGACAGTCAATGCGTTACTTCTTTTTTTAACCTGTTCTATGTACATGCTTATTCTACCTCCACCACACCCCCACCTCCCCCACAAAATGTTCTTTGAAGAAGATGGTGTGAAGCAGTTTGTTTTTTGTTTTGCATTTCCTTTTTAACATTCTATCCACACAGTTCTTTTAAAAAAAAAAGTTGCCATTGAGTTCATTCTAACTCACAGGAGCAGCAAGAAAAAATTAGAGATTATTTACTTTAAATGAAAGAATAAATTTAGTGTGATCAAACAAACATATATGAAAGTATTCACCAGAAAACTTTCCTTGTTTCTAATGAACAAACTGCTAGCATTTATTTCATTAGCTTTTTTTCACGGAGACTGGGTTGCTCAATCAAAATTATTTTCACCACCATCACCAAAAGCTTTAGATAAAACTACTTATTTGGGGAACTAAATTGTAATAATTGGAGCTCATCTGGTCAACACAGATCCTTGAGACATGTCTAGTGCCTCTGATTGTGTTAAAGAGGATGTCTTAAGGAATTGTTTTACTGCAGATCAGGTACTGGTATTCTCACAAAAGGGGCATAGGAGAACTTGACCCAAACCAAGATAGAAGTAGTCCGTGACTTGTACCAGGATTCTACTCTGATGGCTCCATTGTAAGTCAGTGCCGACTTAAGTGAAATGTTTTTGGTTTTGGTTTGTTTTGTTTCAGGTTTCATTATTATCTTTATCATTATTTTTATACGTTTATCAGTGTTTTGAACAGTAGATCATAAAACTGAACATCTGTGACTGAACATCTAGGAATGACTAATATTAGGAAATTACATTCTGTAAAATACTACTAATGATAAGATACACACACACAATAATAGACAGTTGTAAGTGTGGCTCCTCATATCTCACATATGTGGTAAATCCAGGATTGCCTTCATCCCGTGGAAATTGTTTACTTTTAGCTTCTTTTTAAATTTTGTTTGTTTTTAGATTCCTTTTATTTCAGAAAGTAAAATCTTTCACCTCTTTTCCACACAGAACAGCAGGTGGGCAGACACTGAAATTTTTCAGTAGAGTGAGCGTGTGGGTAAGTCACTTGGAAGAAGTTCAAACATCATGTATATTACAGATGTTGACAAGTTTAACGGCAGGACACAGGTGACACCATCCTAGCTGTGGTAGCACTGGCATTTTCAGGGCATTTTTTTTTTTTTTTAAACGTAAATGCTCTGACACTGATCTAAAACCTTAGTTCCTGAGGTCTTTGGTGTGTTACTGCAATGTGTGAGACCAGCCATGTACAAAGTCAGGCACAGAGGATTTTGCTCGAATGAAATTGGGAGCAGCTTATATGTTCTGTTGCTTCACAGATCAACTGCAGCTTCTTGAGTTGGAAAACACCAGATCTGCTATCCGTTGTTTTTTGTTTGTTTGTTTGTGACCACCGCTGCCTTTGCCTTTCCTGAGTCTAGACAAAGTGAAATGTATCTCAGGAGCATAACAAGTAGTTTTGAAATGCATTCAGTTGAGCTTAATGTGGCCATCCTAACTTTCTTATAGCTAATGTATACAATGCCTGTGTGTACATATGTGTTTGTGTGGATCCGTAGGAAACCAATGCATTTGCAAATAGTCATGTTCATTCCCCAAATACATGTATCATCTGAGATGAAAAGTAATCATTAAGATCATTTAAACATAGGAATTAAAGCATCTGGAAAAAAGAGCAGTGCAGATAGGAAGTTAACTGAACTTGTAAGGGTTTGAGGTGTATAGGAAAAACCACGTGAATTACATTTTTGAAAAAAATTTTTTTTAAGCTTTTATCCATATTTTGTTTTAATAAATTAATATCCTCACATACATCTTCAGTAATCAGGAGAGGAATTTTTAAATAGTTTTCTAGCAGTGATATAAACTAAGTAAATCTTGAAGATGTTGTTAGAGGCCTTCAAGTAAGTTCACTTTTTTAGGTTGTGACTCAACAAATTGAAACACTGCCCATTGTTGCAGCCACAGTATCAATCCATCTCATTGAGGGTCTTCTTGTTTGACCATCAACCAGTGGGACCCTAGTGGCTCAGTAGTTAAGCATTTGGCTATTAACCAAAGGCTCGGCAGTTTCAATCTACCAGGCACTTCTTGAATCCTATGGAATAGTGCTACTCTGTCCTCAAGCACGATATCCTCTTTCAGAGACTTGTCTCTCTACAGTGTTTAATCTATGTAAGATTAAACACAAGGGGTGTTCTAGCTGTACTTCTTCCAAGACAGATTTATTCACTCTTCTGACACTCCAGGGTATATTCAATATTCTTCACCTTGTATTCATTGTCAGCATTCTCACACATATGAGGGGATTCAAACTACTGTGACTAAGGTCACGTGCACCTTTGTCTTCACAACGACCTCTCTGCTTTTTAATTCTTTAAAGAGGCCTTTTGAAGCAAATTTGCCCAGTGCAGCACAACATTAGATTTCTTGAGTGTTGCTTCCTTGGGCATTGGTTGTAAATCCAGGTAAAATGAAATCATTGACAACCTTCCTACTTTTTCTATATTTATCATGATGTTGCTTATTAGTCATCTTGTGAGGATTTATGTTTTCATTATGTTGAAATGTAATCTTTACTGAAATCTTCAATCTTTGATCTTCACTAGTGTTTCAAATCTTTTTCACCTCCAGCCTCGAAGATTGTATCATCTGTGTATCACAGGTTGTTAATAAATCCTTCTTCAATCCTGTCTCTGCATTCTTCTTCATGTAGTCCAGCTTCTTAGATTATCTGCTCACCATACAGATTGAGTAAGTGTGGTGAAGGGGTACAACCCTGCACAAATTCCTTTCCTGATTTTAAAATAGATGAAGATATGTAGACAGCCAAATTGTCTTTAAGTTAAAGGACATTAATTTTCACTGTGAATGATTTTGATGGCTATGGCAAAATCTCCCAATACATTCTAACTGAAAATGGGACTTGGTGTTATTTATAGGTTTCATACGAAGACTCTGACTAGGACAGAACAGCTGAACTCTTTTGGGCTGGTCTGAACAATAAGCTCAAGAAACCAATATTATTTTATTCTTTGGACATCATAACTTTTTTTTTCCTTCTTCCTCCCATAATCCCCAGGCCCCAGACTATGACATTCTGTTTGTCTATTCTTCTTTGGAAGTCGTGTTTCGAATTTGACGTTTCTCTTTGTTTATTTGTACCTCTGATGGACTTTATATTTGATTTTTTGATAGAGAAGAGTGCCAACCTAAGGTATCTCTCAAATATTCTGATTTTATATCTGTAGATAGTGCTAGTTAGATCTTCTCTCTTGTGAAAATGCACACTATCCATAAACAAGGAGTTCCAAGTGAGAAACTAGATAATGTAATGGTGCAATAGAAAACCAAACAAAAAAAAAAAATAGAAAATGAAAACATATATATTTTAGCAGTTTTGCAGAGATGAAGGTATGTCTTGGGAAAATGAAAGTGAGTAGTGGAGTAATGTGTTAGAATGGGCTATGATCATGCAGAGATAAAGTGTTGTTTTTGTTATCAATGCTGTAGAGTTGTTCTCATTCATAACATTCCTTTGTAAAACAAAAATATAGCCAGCCCAATCCTGTGCCATCCTCACAATTTTCTTTATGCTTGAACCTATTTTTGTAGCCATGATATTAATCAGTCTCACTGAGGCCTTCCTCTTTTATGCTGACCTGGTTTACCAAGCATGATGTCCTTCTCCAGGAGCTGGAAGCATACAGTAACAAGTACAAAGCATGTGAGATGAACCTTCACCATTCTTGCTTCTAAGGAGCAGTCTGGCTGTACTCTTTCAAGACAGATTTCTTTGTTCTTCTGGAAGCCCATGGTATATTTAAGTGTTCTTCACCAATATAATACTTTAAAGAAGTCAATTTTTCCTTTGTCTTTCTTGCTAATTATCCAGCTTTTGCACACATAAGAGTCAGTTGAAAAATACCATAGCTTGGGAGGTGGAGTTAATATGGCAGAACAGCCAAACACTTCCTCTGTTTATTCTAACAACTAAACCTTGAAAAAACACAGAATAGAATAAACAGGACTTTCTATGAGTCCCAAGATCTGGCAGAAAGCTGAGAGATTGATCTGGGTGACAAGAAGAAGAAAAATTACCTTTGTCAGTTGCAGATCAGACTCAGAAGGACCTGCTTCTGCTAGCATGGGAGCAGTGGGGCAGCACAAGAGTAGAGCCTGTCTCTCTCAGCTGGGAAGCTGAGCTTGGGATGGCTCTGACTGAGAGTCCTTCTGGGTCTGGCTGACACGCAGAACAGTGGCTCATGAGTGGAGCATGTCTTTCACAACCATAAAGCTGAGCCAAGGATGGCCATGCCTATAAAACATGATGGTGGCTGACAGCTGAGTGCAGCTGCAGTGAAATGAGCACATCTTTCTCAGCGAATAACCTGAGCTGTGAAATGCTGTGCTCACCAACATGTGTGGATCATACTTTTCCTATACACTCATTCATCTCCAGTCCTTTCACCTTCCCTTCTATGAGCTATACCAGAGGCTATATTCTGTGATGCTAACCAGTCTGTAAGTGGGACACTGTATGTGTGTGCCCTGAGCTTTAGTCCAGGGTTTGGAAAGGGAAACAAAGGAATGGGGGGAAGAAAAGTTCTGCCAGCTTCCCTGGGCTGTGAACCAATGCACCTATAAAGCTGTAGAAGCATCACAAGCTAAGTTCTTACAAACTCTTTTGGCTTAAACCTGTGCTATATGCTGATTTCTCTACCCATCCCCAGCTGTATCCCTCTACTTTCTCTGCTCTGCACCCGACAACAAATTCTGATGCACTTCCCAGGCCATAAGTGGGACATTTTAAGTGTGTGTTCTGAGCTATTCTCCCAGACTTGGAGAGGGAACAAAGTGAATGATAGAAGACAAGTTCCACCAGTTCCTCAGTGCTGTGGAATACTGTTACACTTACAGAGCCACAGTAGACTTTCACTAGAGCGTTATAGGTTAAGTGCTCATCAGCTCTTATTGCTCAGACTTTTCCTACACACTGACTTCATTCCCTACCCCCAGCCCTTCCCCAATCCATTCTCTGCTCTACACCTGACTCTAAATTCTAGCTCACTGTGAGGGGCAGGAGTGGTACATTTTATGTGTGTGCCCTGAGCTTTTCTTCTAGTCTTGGAGAAAGAAACAAAAGGAGTATTGGAAGAAGAGTTCCACTGGCTTCCCAGAGCTAGTAATTCCTGCTACCTTTCTTGGTTTCAACCATATGGTAACAGGGAATTAGAGATATTCAGGCTCCAATAATCACTAATCTGTCTAGTTCAAGTCACTAGACTACTTGGACAGTAAAAACCAAATATGTATCCATATCTATCTGTCAATATGCATGTATACACATACATATACACATACACATATATATATCAGTTAGTGTGCAATGACCTAACAAATCACAGGAACTGTCTGATGGCTTGGAGACAACAATCAATGTCTAATCATTTAAAGAAGCAGAACACTATGGCTTCAGAAAACTCCTGGTTCAAAAAAAAAAAAAAAACTCTCAGATGAAGAAGTCTTCCTACAAATATCAGAGGTAGAATACAAGAGAGTTATGTATAGAGTCCTGCAAGAAATCAGGATGGAGATTAGAAAATTGTGGCAGAATAAAATTAAAATTTAAACAAGCTACAAGAATTGTTAACACAACAATGATCTGAAATTCAGCCGGTTAACAATAAAATCACAAAGTTAGACAATTTAATAGAAAGTTAAAGGAGCAGAATCAAGGCAATAGAATGCTGACTTAGCAAGACTGAAGATAAAGCTATTGATACTACCACTTTTGAGGAAAAATCAGATAAAAAAAATTAAAAAAAACATGAAGAATCATTAAGAGTTACTTGAGACTCCAACAACAGGAAAAATTTAGGAATGATTGGAATACCAGAACAGAGAGGGATAACAGAAATTACAGAGGAACTTGGTATAGATTTTCTGACAGAAAACATCCTTGATATCATAAAAGATAAGAAGATCTCTACCTGAGATGCTTGACAAAGTCCAACAAAGGTAGACTCCAAAATAAAGACGCCAAGGCATATTATCATCATACTTAATAAAATGAAAGATAAGGAGAAGCTCTCCAAGGGATCAAGGCTCAAATCAAAACTAACTTACAAAGAAGAATCATTAGGATTGCACTCTGGTTACTCAGCAGAAAACATGTTGCTAAGAAGGCAATGGGATAAAACATGAAGTCTGACAGTTAAGTCCCCAAACTTAATTGTTCTAAGTGCTACATACCTCATTGTTAAATATCACTGCAGTCATCTTCAAAGTATTCCCCTTGAGAAGCTATGCACTGATGCCAGTACCTTGTCCACCTTTCAAAGCAACTTTGAAACTCTTTTTGAAATGGCCATTGCTCATGTTGACAAGGTGGGAAGCTTGTGTACTTAATTTTACAGGTGCCTAGGAGGTATTTTTTCACCAGTAAACAAATAACTGTATTAGAACACCCTCCCTACTCATCTGATCTGGCCACTAATGACTTTTTTCTTTACCATAAGATAAAGGAAATATTGAAAGGAAGACATTTTGATGACATTCAGGACATTAAGAGTAATATGACAACAGCTTTGATTTCAGTTCCAAAAAAAGAGTTCCAAAATTGCTTTAAAGGGTCGACTAAGTGCTGGCATCAATGCATAGCTTACCAAGGGAAGTAATGAAAAGGTGTCCATAATGATACTGAGCAAAGAGATATATAGTACTTTTTCTAGGTTGAGTTCATGAACTTAATTGGCAGTCCCCATGTACAAACACTTAAAGGAAAACAAAAAATCTTTCAGCCAAGAATTACATATCCTGCAAAATTGTATCTCAAATATGATGATGAATTTCAGACATTCACAGATAAACATAAGTTTAGAGGATTTGCACACACAAAAAAAAAAGAATTACAGGAAAACTGAACAAGTTCTTTAATTAGAAAATCATTAACATCAGATATATACTCGAAGATACAATTCTGGACACACTATCCAGAATCCAACTTGGATACAGAATCCACAAAACACAATCAAAGCTGAAACATTAAAAATAGAGAAGCAGAGATCCCAGTATGTAAAATACCACAACATTATACTAAAAAGAAGGACCAGTTGTTGTATTCATAGACCTTTAATAAGGAGTGAAAGACAAGGCCATACAAAGAAGTTAAAGACTGGTTTAAACTTAGATCATTAGGAGGGAATATTGGAGTAGCTGCAAAACAAACTAAAAATACTACACATCAAAACGAAAACACAATCTAGAAGTCTCAATAGATGTAAAATCAGCACTGAAAAGGATGAAAATAAAACCCATAAAGAGAAACAACTCAGAAGAGAACATTAAATGAAACAAAGAAACTGTCAACAACATCTAAAGATGCACCAAAATGACAACATTAAATTCATACCTGTAAATAATTACACTGGATTAAATGCACTAATAAACAGACCGAGAGTAATAGGTTAGATGAAAGAATATTATACATCTATATGATGCTTATACATTAGACTCAAAAACAGAAATATATATATGTGTGCTGAAATGCAAAGGATGGAAATACATATATGCTGCTAACAACATTCAAAAAAGACCAGGAAAGGCAATATTAATCTCAGATAAAATAGACTTTAGAGTAAAATCCACCATTGTGGGCAAAGATGGTCACTATTTACTGTTTAAAGGCTGAATACATGTGGAAGATATAACAATATTAAATATTTACACACTCAACAACAGACTTTCTAAATACAACAAAAGAATACTTACAGATTTAAAAAGGGAAATAGATTTCTCACTGTAATGAGGAGACATCAACAAACCAGAACATCAAAAAAAAAGCTCAATAGGGATACAGCGATTTGAATGAGACAACTGACTCAACCTCATAGACATATACAGAACTCTTCACCCGACAATAGACATGTATACCTTCTTTGCCAATGCTCATGGAACATTCCTCAGAATAGATCATGTATTAAGTCATAAAGCAAACCTGAACAAAATCCAAAACATTGAAATGATGAAAAGCATTTTCTCACATTCTGAAACCATGACAGTTGTGATCAATAGCGGAGAAAGCATGTGTAGAAACTCAGACTCATGGAAACTGAATACATTGCTCCAACACTTTTGGATTATGTAAGAAATCAAGGATGGAATGCAGAAACGCTTGGAATCAAATTAGAATGAAAACATGTCCTACCAGATCCTTTGAGATACAGCAAAAGCAGTGCTCAGAGGTCAATTTATGTAAATAAATACACACATCCAAAATGAAGAAAGGGACCAAATCAAAGAATTAACCCTACAACATGAAAAAATAGAAAGAGAACAACAAAAGAACCCTTCAGGCACCAGAAGTAAACAGATAATAAAAATTAGAGCAGAACTAAACAAATTAGAGAATAGAACAATTGAAAGAATTAACAAAAGCAGAAGTTGATTTTTTGAGAAGATCAAAAAAATAAAGAAACTATTGAAGAAACTCACAAAAAAGAAACAGTACAGGAAACAAGTAATCCAAATAAGAAATTAGATGGCAGATGCCAAAACATACTCAGCCAAAATGAAAAGAATCATAACAGAATACTATGAAAAAATGTGCTGTAATAGATTTGAAAGCCTAGCAAAAATGGACAAATTTCTAGAATCACATTTCCTACCTAAGCTATCACAGAGAGTAGCTGAACAACTTAGTTAACCCATCCCAAATAAAATATTGAAAAGGTAATATATATTTCTTTAAAAAAAAAAACTACAAACCAAAGAAAGTCTTGGCTCAGATGGTTTCACTGGAAAATTCTACCAATTTTTAGAGAGGAGTTAATTCCATACTTCAGAAGCTACCAGATAGCACAAAAAAGGATGAAAATCTCTTAAATTCATCCTATAAACTGGCATAAACCTAACACCAAAATGTGGTAAAGATAAAACAAAAATAGACCAATATCGCTCATGAGTTTAGATGCAAAAAATCCTCAGCAAAAGAATTCAATAACATATCAAAAAAGCAATTCAGCATGATCATGTTGTGTTCATATCAGATATGTAAGGATGGTTCAACATTACAAAAACAATTACTGAAGTCAATCACATAAATAAGAACCACTGGATTGTATCAACTGATTCAGAAAAGTCATCTGACAAAGTCCAATATTCATTTATGGTTAAAACTGTCAGCAAAATAGGAATAGAAGGGAAATTCCTCAACATAATAAGGGTCATCTATACAAAGCCAACAGCCAACACCAGTCTGAATGGACAGAGACTGAAAGAATTCCCCTTGTGAACTGGAACCAAATGTCTGTTCAGCATTGTTCTAGAGGTTCTAGCCAGAGAAACCAGACAAGATAAAGACATAAAGGATGTCTACATAGGTAAATAAGAAGTAAAACTATCACTACTTGCAGATGATTTGATATTATTCACAGAAAAACCCAAAGAATGCTTTTTTTAAAAAAAAAAAGAAAGAAAGAGAAAGGATGGGGCAAAGATGGTGGGTTAGACAAACATCTCCTCAATTCATCCTGACAACTGAGGCCTGGAATGATAACTGAATGCAGCAGCATGGATATCCAAGGTGTCCTAGAATCTGGCATAGGATTGTTGGATTGGACTAGTTACTGCTAACAGGGAAACTACTGCTGTCTAACATGAGCCAGTGACATGCTGAGTCTTGCTTCTGTTGACTCACCTTTTGGGAAGACTGCAGATCCTGTTATCTGTGAGGCAGTGACTGGGGATCAGCCAGCTAATACACTGAACTGCAATGCTTTCGTTGACAGCATATATTGCAGCAGAGAGACTGTGCTTGGGATAACCACGTTTTGAGAGCCTGGCTGCTGACTGAGGGCTCCACTGCCCTTTCGCCTTCTAATTTCTGAGTTGCACCATAGATTCTGCTGTTTCATGGCAGGCAGGGCAGCTCAGGCAAGATGCCATCTTGGTTAGCTGAGAGGTGGAATCACCCACCCAGAGGCATTAGATGGGGCTCATTCTTAGACAGAACAGAAGCCCCTGTTTGCAAAGCGCTTCTCCAACAGAAAAGCTATTTTAGGATGGTGGTGCCTAGAGGTATGGATGGGGTCTGGCAGAGGATGGTAACAAGGCAATAATTCCTACCTACAGTGAATCACATCAAAGCATCTAGAGATTTCCTATGGGGTTCTTTTGTTCTCAGCCAGAAGGCAGGGCCTGCCATACCTGAGGGCCTGACTAATGTGGGAAGCTGTCAGACAGCTCTTCTCTTAGTAGAAAAGTACCTTTTTAAAATAAGACAACCTGGAGAACTGACTCCTGAATTTCCTGGCAGCATCTCCTCCAACTTTCACTGAACCACATCTTAGTGTTGGCTGATGGCCATCACAGGGACTCTGCAAGTAGGACACTATCTTTGCCAGCTAGAAAACAGAGCCTATCACTAAAAGAGTCCATCTGGGGCTAGTCACTAGTGTATACAAAGGTGGCTGGTGAACAATTCCCCTCTTATAACTACACTTTAGCTCCTGTTGAGATAAAATCAGAGAAAATGAATGGCTTCTAGATGGCTCAAAGGCAACAATGAAGAGCTAACCATTTAAGAAACAATCCACCATAGTTCCCCAAAACTATCCCCCCCAAAACCTTCACAAAATGAAGAAGTCTTTCTGAAACTGTTGTAGGTTGAATACAAAAGAATTATATAGAGAGCCCTCTTAGAGATTAAATAAAATGACGCAGAACAAAAGGAAAAACTAAGCAAGTTATCTGAACAGATGGAACATCAATGATCTGAAATCCAGCAGATTAATAACAGAATTCAGAATTAGACAATTCAATCGAAAGCCAAAAGAGAAGAATTGAAGAAATGGAAGATGGAATTAGCGAGTGTGAGGACAGAGCAAGTGACATCAGCATTTATGAGGAGAAATCAGAGAAAAGAAACAGGAAAAATGAGGAAGTATTAAGAAACATGTGGGACTCCATTAAGAGGAATAATCTAGGATTAACTGAAGTTCTCAAACAGGGAACAGAGTATTACTGTTGAGTTTCTGAGAGAGAACTTTCTTGAAATTAAGAAAGAAGCCAGCCAAACCAAGTGCCATCAAGTCGGTAAGAAGGAAGAGAATAGAGATTTCCAAGATGTATACTGAACACCACAAAAAGTAGACCCCAAAAGAAAGACACCAAGGGATATTATAATCAAGCTTAATAAAATGAAATGTGAACAAATTCTCTTAAAGGCAGTGAGGCTTAAAGCAAAGCTAGCATTCAGAGGGCAGCCCTATAGGCTTTCATCTGACTTCTCAGGAGAAACAACATTGGCAAGAAGACAGTGGATGACACACTCAACGCCTTGAAAGAGAAAAACTTCCAACCAAAATTTATATAACCTGCAAAACTGTCTCTCAAATATGAAGATGAAGTTAGGACATTTGCAGATAAACAGAAGCTTAAAGACTTTGTAAAAATCAAACCAAAACTACAAAAAAAATACTGAAAGAATTTCTTTGTGTAGAAAAGCAAAAACATTAAGTGTATGCTTAAAGATGTAATTCAGAACACAGCATCCAAAATCCTACTCAGCTGGGAAGTCACAAAGCCCAATCAAATTTACAATATTAAAAGAAGGGAAGCAGAGATCCTATCACAAAACCTATGACATCATCACACTAAAAAGAGGGATAGATTACAGTAGTTATAACCTTTTCAGATAGAGAGGAAATTAAAAATATACACAGAAGTTAAAGTCAAGTTTAAACTTAGAATATTAAGGAGGTTAATAGGGGAAACTACAGAGCAAAATAACAATGAGACATATCAAAACAAGAAACATAAGACAGGAATCTCAACAAACACAAAAGGAATACTGAAAAAGATGAAAAGTCAACCCATAAGGAAGAATGACCCAGAATAGAATATTAAGCACAACATAGAAAACATTGACAACACAAAAACAAAGGCATCAAAATAACAACACTAAACACATACCTATCAATAATCACAGTGAACGTAAATGGACTGAACATGCCAATAAAGAGACAATAAGTGACATCCTGGATCAAAAGACATGGCTCATCTATGTGTTGCTTACAAGAAACACATCTTAGACTCAAAGATATGAACAAACTGAAAATTAAAGAATGGAAAAATATATACCAAGCCAACACATACAAAGAACTGCAGGAGTAGCAGTAATAATGTCAGGTAAAATACACTTTAATATAAAAGTCCACAACCATTGTGGACAAGGATGGCCATTATTTATTGTATGAAAGTACATAAACAGAACATAACTACATTAAATATGTATGGCCCCAATACCAGAGCATCTAAATACATCAGACAACCATTGACAACATTTAAAAATGAGCTAGATTACTCCATAGTGATAGCTGGAGAATTCAACATTCCACTTTCAGTAGTGGACAGATCATCCCGAAAAAAGTTCAGTAAAGAAAATCTTATTGTAAAAATTAGCCAACTAGACCTCATCAACGTATATAGAATTTTTTGCCCATGAACAGAAAAGTATACCTTCTTCTCCAGTACACATGGAACATTCTCCACAATAGACCATGTGTTAGGACATAAAGTAAGTTTCCACAAAATCCAAACCATTGAATTATTACAAAATATCTTTTAGAATATAAAACCATAAAAGTTGAAATCAATAGCAGAAAAAGCGTAGTGAGAAATCTGAACTAATGGAAAACAAATGACAACTTGCTCAAAAACCTATGGGTTATAGAGGAAGTCAAGGATGAAATAAAGAAATTTGTGGATTCAAATGAGAAAGAAACCACATCCTACCACAACCTATGAGATGCAGCTAAAGCAGTTCTTCGAGGTCAGTGTATCTCTATAAACGCTCACTTCCAGAATGAAGAAAGGCCACAAACCAGTGAATTAACCCTACAGCTGAACAAGTAGAAAAGCAGCAACAAAAGTATTCCTCAGCACCACAAGAAAACAGATAATAAAGATTAGAGCAGAACTAAATGAATTAAAGAATAAAAGAACAATTGAAAAAATTAATGAAACCAAAAACTGGTTCTTTGAAAAGATCAACAAAATTGTTAAACCATTATCTAAACTTACAAAAGAAAAACAGGAGAGGAAACAAATAAGCTGAATAAGAAATGAGATGGGAGATGTCACAACAGACACAACTGAAATCAAAGATATCATAACTAAGATGGACTGTACTGTAACAGATATGAAAACCTAGAGGAAATGGAAAATTTTTTAAATTCATATCACCTACTAAAATTATCACAACAAGCAGTAGAACATCTGAATAAACCCATCACAAAGGAAGACACTGCAAAGGTAATCAAAACCTATCAGAAAAGAAGTCCACGCCCAGATGGCTTCACTGCAGAATTCTACCAACCTTTTAGAGAAGAGTTAGCTCCAATACTACTGAGACTATTTCACAGCAGAGACATGGATGGGATACTCCCAAATTTATTCTATGAAGCCAGCATAAACCAGATACCAAAGCCAGGAAAAGAGCCCACAAAAAAAGAAAATTACACACCAATATCACTCATCAACCTAGATGCAAAAATCTTCAACAAAAACTTAGCCAACAGAATTCAATAACATATGAAAAAATAATTCATCATGAAAAAGTTGGATTCACACCAGGGATGTAAGACTGACTAGTTCAACATCAGAAAAACAATTAATGTGATCTACCACATAATTAACACAAAGGATAAAAATCACCTGATTTTGTTAACTGATGCAGAAAAGACATTTGACAAAGTCAAACACCCATTCATGCTAAAAACTCTTGCCAAGCCATGGGCCATGAAAAACTCTTAGCAAAATAGTAATAGACAGCAAATTCCTCAACGCAATAAGGGGCATCTATGCAAAACCAATCACCAACATCATTATGAATGGAGACTGAAAGAATTCCCCTTGAGAACAGGAACTATATAAGAATGCCCAGTCTCACCACTCCTATTCAACATTGTACTAGAAGTTCTCACCAGAGCAATTAGACAAGACCAAGGAATAAATGGGATCCACATCAGCAAAGAAGTAAAAATCTCCCTATTTGCAGTTGATGAGATTGTATATGCAGAGAATCCTAAAGAATCCATTACTAAGCTACTGTAACTATTAGAAGAGTTCAGTAAAGCATCAGGATATAAGACCAACAGAACTAAATCAGTAGGATTCCTTCATGCCAACAAAGAGATCATCAGTGAATAAATTACCCAATCAATACCATTTACTATAGCTCCCAAGAAGATAAAATACTAAAGAATAAACCTAACTAGAAAAATGAGACCTATACAAAGAGAACTACAAGATCTTAATGCAAGAAACCAAAAGCAACTTACATAAATAGAGAAACCTATCCTGTTCAGGGATAGGAAGACTTAGCATTGTTAAAACGTCTATTTTACCCAAAGGGTACAATGCAATTCTAATACAAATTCCAGTGATATTTTTTTAATGAGATGGAAAAACAAATCACCGACTTTGGAAAGGGAAGAAACCCTGGATACTTAAAGCACTACTGAAGAACAGGAACACAGTGAGAGGTCTCATACTATTCCACCTTAGAACCTATTACACTGTCACAGTAGTCAAAACAGCCTGATATGGTAGAAAAAGAGACAGAGATCAATGGAACAGAGTTGAGACTGCAGAGTTGCCAAGGACCTTTAATGAACAGTAGATATTCGACGAAGGCCCTAGAATTGTAAACTGGGGGAAAAACACTCTGTTTAAGAAATGGTGCTGCAAAATTGGATATTCACGTGTAAAAAATTGAGACAAGACCCATATCTCACATCTTACACAAAAACTAACTCAAAATGCATCAAAGAACTAAATATCAAGCCAAAATGCTGAAAATTACACAAGAAAAAACAGAATCAACACTGGAATTTCTAATACACAGCGTAGACAGACTTCAAAATCTGACAAACAAAGCACAATCAACAGAAGAGATAGTAGATAAACAGGAACTACTAAGAATCAAAAACTTTATTTCATCTGAAGACTTTACCAAAAGTGTTAAAAGACTGCCAACAGAATGTGAAAAAATATTTGGCAATTACAATGTCAGACCAATGTCTGATCTCCATCATCTACAACTGCAAAATACCAAGAAGGAAAAGGTAAATAACCTAGTTAAACAATGGACAAAGGAGGTGGACAGATGCTTCACCAAAGAGGACATCCAGGCAGCCAAAAGTCACATGAGGAAATGCTCACAATCAGTAGCTGTCAGAGAAACCCAAATCAAAGCTACAATGAGATACCAGATACCATCTCATCGCAACAAGCTTAGCCATGATCCCCCCACCAAAAAAACCCACAACAGATGCTGGAGAGCTGTGGAGAGACTGGAGCTCTCCT
Organism: Heterohyrax brucei; assembly: GCA_028571685.1. Classification (NCBI taxonomy): domain Eukaryota; kingdom Metazoa; phylum Chordata; class Mammalia; order Hyracoidea; family Procaviidae; genus Heterohyrax; species Heterohyrax brucei. The sequence continues at coordinate 50,244,561 of CM053152.1, forward strand.
ACACTGCTGGTGGGATTACAAAATGGTCCAACCTCCTTGGAAAGCAATCCAGCACTTCCCCAAAATTAGAAATAGATGTCCCATTTGACCCAGTAATCCCACTGTTCGGAATATATCCTACAGAATCAAGGGCAGTCACGCAAACAGATACATGCACACAAACGTTTACTGCAGCCCAGTCTACAACTCAAAAAGATGGAATCAATCCAGAAGCTCCACAGCAGATAAGCGGATACACAAACAATGGTACATAAACTCGATGGAACACTATGCAATGATAAAGAACAATGATGATTTTACGAAGCATCTCATAACCTGATTTGAACTGGAAGATGTTATACTGAGTGAAATCAGTCAGCAACACAAAGACAAATATGTATGAGACCTCTACTATAAGGACTTAAAGATAGACTCGTGCACACAGGAAAAGACTCTTTGACAGCTGGAAAGGAGGTGAGGGAGGGAGAAAGCTGGTCATAGATTAGATAGCTGATAGAAATTTGATTGGGTAAAAGCAGTGATAGCACACAGTAGAAAGAAGATCAACCTAACTGGACTTCAATATAAACTAAACACTCTCTAATTTAACCCAATACTGCAAGCATAGCGTAGCAGGGGTAGGGGCCTTGGGACCATGCTCTCAAGGGATACTGAGGCCAGTTGGCATAACTGGCCTATTACTAAGACGGTCTTCTGCACCCCATATTGGTGAGTGGCATTTGGGGTCTTAAAAGCCAACAAGCTGTCATCTGAGGTACACCAAATGGTCCCAAGTTATCTAGAACAGATGATCACCAAGGACAACAACATCAGGGCAAAAGAGCCAGTAGAGAGAAAGACTCATGTGGATGTGTGACTGTATCAACCTGTGACCAGAAGAACTAGATGGTACCCAGCCAAAGACAGCCATGATGAGGCATACAATGTTGAGTCCCAGTGGCAACATGAGAAAAAGAGGGGTACACCTCAAGAGCTCCACTAAAAGACCACAACTGATGGTCTTGTGGCCTGAGTTTTCCCTTGGGAGCATGTCCCTTGACTTGCTGTTGCTGTTAACCAGTAAATGTTACAGAGGTCAACTCTTTGGACAGGAATGGATTGGACTCAGGGACACAATGTAACCACACGGTGTGTGCACTATATGGTTTTATGCATCTATAGGATGCTATCCTACTGGCCACTTACTATAAGGGAGAGGAGAGGGTGGAGAGAAATGGACAGGAGATTGTTAAGAGGATATGACAAATATAGAATAAAATGGAGGAGTGTGCTGTCACTGGGCAAGGAGAGAAGAAGGAACTGCAGATAGGCGGGCATGGAAATTTAATTTGGATTGTATACTTTCACTTAATCACAGTTTTAAAAAAATCCAAAGAAACAGACCTGATGGTTGGATATCCTGGAGCATCTCTTGAGAACATGGCCCCTGGACTTGCTGCTAGTCCAGTGCTGAAATCAATACTGAAGCCAACACTTCAAACAAAATTACACTGGACTATAAGACATGGAATGATGCAAGTGGTGTGTGTGCTTCTTGGTTTAAATACATGTATGAGGCTGTCTGGCCAGTTCCTCTCTAGACGTGAGAGGACGGAGTGGAAAGGAGGGGACATGTGTTGTTTGAGTGGATGCTAGACATACAATGGAAAGGTGGAGTGTGCTGTCACAGGGTGAGGAGGGCAGACAGAGTTGCGTGAAGGCACATGTTTGGGATTATAAACAGAAAACTTACTTGAAATTTAAACTTCCACTACAATCACAATTAAAAAAATAAATAAAAATACCGTCTCTTCACTCAGGTGAACCTTGGTACTGAAAATCACATCTTTGCTTTTTAATACTTTAAATGGGTAGTTTGCAGCAGATTTTCTCAATAAAATATGTTTCTTGATTTATTGACTATCATTTTCATGGTTACTGATTGTGGAACCAAAAAAAATGAAATCTTTAACAGTTTCAGTAATATTTTCATGATGTTGCTTAGTTGTCCAGTTGTAAGGATTTTTGTTTCATGTTGATGTATAATCCATACTGAAGGCTATAGTCTTTGATCTTCATCAGCAGGTGTTTCAAGTCTGCTTAGTTTTCAAAAACCAAGGTTGCATCATCTGCATTGGTTGTTAATGAGTCTTTTTCCAATGTCATGCAGCATCTCTCCTCATATAATCCAACTTCTCAGATTTGCTTAGCCTGCAGATCAAATTAGCATATTGAAAGGGCACAGCCTTGATGTATAAATTTTCTGATTTCAAGCCAGGCAGTATCCCTCTTGGTCTATGTATAGGTTCTACACGAGCCCAATTAAGTGTTCTGGCCTTCGCATTCTTCAAAATGTTACCCATAATTTGTTATGATAGCCACAAAGTTGAATGCCTTTGCGTAGTTGATAATAAACAGGTAAACATCTTTCTAGTATTCTCTGTATTCATCTGACATCTGCAATGACATCTCCTGTTACAAGTCCTCATTTGAATGGGACTTGGATTTTGGGCTGTTTCCTTTCAATGTACTGTTTTAACCATTTGTGAATGATCTTTTGCAAAATTTTTATTGGGCATGATAAAATATAAATAAGTCAAAGTAATGCTAATGAAAGAAACATACACTCTCTCTCGTACAAGTACACTTCAGGTTGGGGGAACATGCTGTTCTGGCTACCAATTTGTGACATTTTTCCATCTGTCCTTTATTCTCTGCTATTCTCCACCCAACCTGCATCACTGATTCCAGCCTGTGGTCTTTTCTGCTGTAATTCATTCTTCACATGTATACCCGTCAGTGAAGTGACCTTATTGTCTTTCCAGAGAGGTAAACACAACTTCAGATTTAGCTATGACCACTGAAAGGCTAGTCACTGATGGGAACCCAGTGATCAAAAACCCTCATATTACAGCTATTCTAAAGTGACAAAGCTGAATGGGATCTGCCATTCCATTCTTTCCCAATTCAGATGAAAGTGAGATCATCTTTGAAACTGTGACTATCCTTTGGCCACCTAAATTTAATTCATCTTTTAGGGAATTGTGAAGTGGATGGAAAGAGACTGAGTTCCAACTTGCCGCCTCCTCTCTTCAGGTGCAGTGCATCTGAGAAGGCTTTTAACCTCACTAAGCCTCAGGCAAATGTGGATGATACTTCATTTAGTCATTCAAGAAACCATTTAAGTGGTGGGCTCTGCTCTTATTCCTGGGCTTGTTAGAGGTGAGGAAACTTGACATGATTCATACTGTCATGAAGCTTATATTTGTAGGAGGGGGATATATCATACATAGACACAGAGATAAGCAAGAGACAAGCTGGAAAGGCAAGAGTTATAGCAAATCAAAGTAGAGTCATGTTCTAAGTTAGCGTATCTCAGACTTCAGTGTGCCCACAACAGCTGGAGCTGTTGTTACACTGCAAGTTCTGATTCAGCTGTCCTAGGGTGGGTCTAGAGAGTCTGAATTTCTAACAAGCTTCCAGGTGATGCCAGTGCTGCTTGCTGGTCCTTGGAACGCACTTCAAATTCCAAGTTGTTAGCCGTATACTACTAGTAATTTTAGATTCTGTGGGTGTTTTAGTCAGCTACTGCTGCTCTAACAGAAATACCACAAAGTGGATGGCTTTAAGAAAGGAAAGTTTACTCTTACACAGTCCAGCAGACTACAAGCCAAATTCAGGAAGTCTACTCCACGGGAAGTCTTTCTCCCTTGTTGGTTCTGGAGGAAAGTCCTTGTGGTGCATCAGTCTTTGTTCAGCGAGCATCTTGGTACAGGAGCTTCAGGCCTGAAGGACACCCTCTACTTCTGGTGCTGCTGATACAAGGTTCCCAACTCTGCTTGCTTTCCTTTCCTTTTACTTCCTGTAGGATGAAAGGATAAAGGGTGGTGCAAGCCATACTCCAGGGAAATTCCCTTTAGGGTGGAGCATGGAGGTGATCTGATGAAGGGAATTTACGGTACTACCCTAATCCTCTCTAACATAATCCACTCTGCTAACCATAGGCAGAGATTAGGATTTACAGCATCAGAAAAATCACAAAATGGAGGGCAATCACAGAATACAGGGAATCCTAGACTGGTCAAATTACTGCATATGTTTTTTGGGGGACACAACTCAATCCGTGACAGTGGGTATGATAGATCTTTCTGATAAAGAATATGGTTAAGTGGGAAAACTACTAAATCTGTTGAGAGGCCATTTCAGGTACAGCAAGGAGTTGTTTCAAAGACCACAGGAGAGGACAGAGACAGGCAGGTCTAAGGAGTAGAGAGAAGGTCTGTGTGACAGAAGTGTAATGAGCCAAGGGAAACAAAAGAGTCAGGGTCAGGTGACACAATCCAAAGTAAGGGACTAGGTTTTATTCTTAACATTAGATGAAGACATTGCGGAGTCTAAACAGGATATGACATGATCTACTTTACATTTTCAAATATCATTTTGAGTATGAAATAGAGAATAGATTGTGAAGTGGATATGAGGTGCAAGTTAAAGTCTATAGCATTTGTCCAGATGAAAAATGAAGGTGGGTAAGATCAGGATGGTAGCAGTGGAATTAGAAAAAGTACATAGATTCAGGAAATGGTTTTCTCCTGTTTCCACTTGTTGATGAAATGGCTCTAAGAGGTAAAGTAAAGAGGTAAGCATTTTTCTCAGTTTGTTAGCTTAGGTCACCAAATAGATGATTTATTTATTTATTTCTTACCATTGAGTTGATTCCAACACGTACAGACTCTACTGGACAAAGTAGAACTGCCTCTCGGGGTTTCCCAGGAAGATGGGGGCAGATCACCAGATGATGTTTCTCAACAGACAGCTGATGGGTTCAGAGCACAAACTTTTCGTTTAGCAGCTGAGTGTTTTAACCATTGTGCAACCAGGTTCTTGGGTAGATGGTATTCCCAATTAAATAGAACAGCGGCTCTTGTTGGAAAGCAGATTTTAGAGGGTAAATAACAAATTTCCATTTAACCGTGATTAAAAAACATGCCCAAGAGGCGTTTTATGCTCTGAGAAAAAGTGAGAGCTGGAAATTTACATTTGAAAATTATCAACATATAAATAGACCTGGGTATGAATTTTTATAGAGACAGTATAAACAAAAACAAGTAAGAAAGACCTTAAGTTTTAATCTTTATCCCCACTAACATTAATATTTAACTGGAGTGGGAAGAACCAGCAATGTGAGCTGAGCTGGTCTGATTACTGAATTAAGAGACTTGTGTGTGTGTTATACAGAAAATAAGGAAAAAAACAAACAAAAAACTGTTCAAACAGGAGAGACATAGAAGAAATTGAATGGTCCGGCATAACCACGAGTCTGGGAAATGTAGAGGTGGATTCCTGAAAACCACGCACACACATACATACTAAATAACATTGACATGAAGATTAGAGATAATGGGTATAAAAATATCAGACATACTAAAAAACAAACATACTGACGGTCCTGTCCAAACTGACAAAAAAGGACAGTAGTGTAGATATTTAGTGCAGCCTAAATCACTCTGAATCTATAATGTCTGCTTTTTTTCACTGTGTCATTCTGTTTCCTGATCACTCCACTTGGTGGATATGGCCAGTTACCCCTTGGGAGTATCAAGACTTAAAGAAGAAAAGGAAAACTTGAAGGCGGGGTCGGGGGGTGGGCTGGTTGTAGAGAGTAAGGATGAAAGGAAATAAAAGGTGACTGGTTCTAAATTGTACATAATGGCTTTATCCTGCAAGGTCAGTTACTAAACCCAAACCCACTGCCATTCAGTTGATTCTCACTCAGAGCAGTTACTAAATTCTTTCCAAATTTTCTCAACTTCATCTCAGGTTCCCATTCCTCATTCTGACATTTTTTGCCAGAGTCCCGTTTACCTTAGATGAATAATCCTTACATCATCCTATTTCCTTTTGTTCTTTCACTTGCTCAAAAAATCTCCAAGAATTGCTCTCTTCTTTTGGGGGAAAAATCAAAAGATATTTTTCTCCAATTCAGCATGCTTTGGATACAATTCCCCTTCTTAAATAAGTCTTCTTACCACCAACATGTACCCAACTATACAAGCTACCATTTTTATAATTCCTCTCACTTCCTCTCATGAACTAACAACCCAGTGCTTCTGTTAATTACACCAAAAGATGTTCAATAAGCAGCCAGGGAGTGCTCATTTAATGCCAAGGGCAATATTCAGGTCGGATGGGATCTAAGACCTATTTGCAGTTTTGGAGGACTCCAAAATTTCTGTCCAAACATAGTTTAGACAACTAAAGTGAAAGAGTAGTAACCATACTAAATATATACACACTAAAGTATTTCATCAGCCATATCAGTGTACAGTCTGAAAGGAAAATACTCAGGTCAGACCCGGAGGGTGAGATCAAAAAGAAACATTTTTCCCTGGACTGCCATGGGCTTCCTGGGTGTCTTGCATTGTTTGCCTGCTGATTAGTGAGGTGTCTCTAGGTACATTAATGTGGAAGTTTGGATGTGTTTGACAACAAGTCAATGATTCTTTCTGACACAAATTTAATAGTACTGAAGAAGTGATTGTAAGATGATGCCTTTTAATGGGATATGGATATAAGCGACCTGCTTTTTATGACAAAGGTCAATGGTATTGATGGGTAGTGTAAAGAAGATAATTTCCTTGGCATGGTAGAAGACTACTTGCATGATTCATGAAGGTATCTCTCTCTCTCTCTCTCTTTTTTTTTTTTAAATTTGGAATCTCTCCCACAAAGAGGAAAGGAGAGGGCTTTTGCTAAGTCTCTCCTGCTGCCACTTCATCTGAAATAAAGAAAAGATGATGTCCCACAATGAAATGAGTGGCTGCCCGATGATTGATGGTGATCTCCAGCTGTCCAGGGCCTTCAGAACTTGATAGTCACATATAGAATGAGGTTTCTGTTGTTAGGAAGGAAGTGGTTATATGCCATTCCAGTGGGACGTACCAGTGGTCAAGGAGCAAATGCTGCACAGCAGAAGCAGGAGGAAGGCTGCCAGACGCAGCACAGCTGAACATGAGAAGGCATCCATATGTGTCTATGCGCTATGTGCAGATGAGACAATAAAGTAACAGCGTCAACTCTGCAGAATTACACTTGATGAAGGTCCCAGACAAACACAATGAAGGGAACTGGGGCTATTTGGAAGCAGTGTCAGCTGGCCTATGAGATACAACGGGGCCTTTGTTTATTTCTGGGCCAAGCAGAGGGAGCACTTTGCCTGTCTCCGGCAGGCAAGGAAAGTTTCCTCAGAGACTTGCCTGTTAGATGTTTGCATCCGTACTACTTCCTGAAACTTTTTTTCTTTTTTTTCCTGGTAAGATAAGAGATAAGAAATAGAAAAAAAAGAGCAGGAGGAAGATAGAACAAAGAATCATAAGGGAATGCTGGGAGAGAGGAAAGACAGTAGGAATGAGGGAATGACGGAATGAGAAGACATCCATATGTGTCCACATGTTATGTGCAGATCAAGCAATAAAAAACTAGACTCATCTCTGCAGAGTTACATGTTGATGAAAGGTCATAGCACGTGATAAATGGCTCTTTGGAAGCAGGGTCAATGGAATCTAGTTCAGGGTCAGGCAGACAGAGCACTATGTGACCTCCAAGGAAGTACCTCCAATAGGCAAAGGCAGTTTCCAGAGATTCCACTGTTACAGCTTCCACTGTTACAGAGATTCCACTGTTACAGCTTTATATCTTTGCATCTTATTGAACCTCTTTTCTTTCATTTTTTTTCCTGGTTGAGGAAGACACAAGAAATAGAGTTTTGAGAAGACAGAGCAAAGAAACAGAGGAGAAGACTGGCAGAAAGGAAAAGTGAAGGTATGATAAGTTAAAAGGGAGGAGAAAAATCTATACACAGTAAGCATCTGCAAAACCCCTGGTGGTATAATAGTAAAAGCTGTCGCTGCTAATTAAAAAGTCAACAGTTCAAGTCTACCAGATGCTACTTGGAAACTCTAAAGAGCAGTTGTACTGTGTTCTATAGGATCACTGGGAGTCAGAATCAACTGGAAGGTGATGGGCATGGGCAAGCAACCTAGAGAAGTCCCTGAAAGGTGCAACTGTTTCACACACTCAGCTACTAACTGAAAGGTTGTGAAATTCATCCCAAGGTGTCTTGGAACAAAGATCTGGTGGTTACCTTCAACAAAAACAGCCTTTGAAAACCTTACAGAGTATAGTTCTATTCTTATATACAGAATCAACTCGGTGGCAACTGGTACTGGCAAGCATCCTGAGAAATAAAAAGTCCCAGCACCTGCATTTTCAGTTATGACAGGAATTTGTCAGAAGCCACATCAAAGCAGGTCCACTCATAACCCCTTTCAGAGAGGATCTGTTTCCCACTCTGTCTCTTGTTCTTGACTCCATCCATCAAGGAAACGACAAGGACTGATTTTTTTTGGAAAAGTACTAGCAAGGTAATTTTACTCACCAACTTCCTTGATAACAAATTGAAGTCTCCCTCATCCTCTATCTTACCCTAGATTTTATTTACAACAGGGCTTATTATCCCAGATGTAGTCCCCATTCTATTGTCTCACGACATGCCTTCATCTCAAATCTTTTGCCTATGAGCACTGCCAATTAAGTTCACAAACTCATCTTTGAAGAAAAGCTACATACCTCATTGCTGAATATCATTTCAGTCACCTTATTCCTTTTGGAAGCTATGCACTGATGCCAGAACCTAGTTCATATTTCAAAGCAATTTTGGGGCTCTTTTTTTGTGGAATGGCTATCAGAGCTGTCATCATGTTATTCTTGATATCCTGAATGTCACCAAAATGTATTCAATATTTCCTTTATCTTTTGGTAAAGTGAAAAGTCACTGGGGGGGAAGATCAAATGAGTAAGGAGGGTAGTTTGACACAGTTATTTTCTTACTGGCTAAAAACTCCCTCAGACAACCATAAGTTCACAAACTTGCTACCATACCATCATGCACAATGATCATTCCACAAAGAGTTCCAAAATTGCTTTGAAGGCAATTGCTGGCATCAGCGCACAGCTTCCCAAGGGGGGTACTCCATGTACTGAATGTAGTGGTGTTCAGCAATGAGGTATATAGCACTTAGAAAAATTAAGTTCATAGACTTAATTGTCAGCCTTTGTAGGTACTGTGTTAGACAAGAAGTCAGAGTGAGGGAACCTGCATGTACAGTGGTGGCTGACAGAAGAACGGTGTGCGTACATTGGTAAGATGATGTGAGCCTTAACATACAAGGGAGTTTGCCAGCCATCTAAGTTCTCTGTTTTTCTATCCTTCCAAAGTTCTGTAACAATCCCAGTTGACATTCTTATCATTTACCAGGCTCTCTCATTTTTTAGTTCCCTGACGTTCTCATCTCAGGATGTAATCGCATTATTTCAGCCAACTATACCCATGGACAAAAATCTAGGCTTTGTTAATAAAACCAAAACTAAGCCAAACAAAAAACAACAAACAACTGAATCACTATGCTTCTGAAATGTTAAATTCTGTCACATCGTAATCCCTTGTTCAGCTCTCTTGCTTGGTTATAATCATAAATATATCTTGACTTCAATCTCATTGAGATGCTCGTCTCTTCTTGTCCTTTATAGGCCAGCTTGGCTCTTGTTGTTCAACACATCAGGATTCTATCTATCCTAGAACCCTCTCTGTTATATAAATAGTTACCATCTCATTAACAAGTAACTCATGGCAACCCCATGGGTATCAGAGTAGAACTGAGCTCCATATGATTTTCATGGCTTATTTTTTTAAATTAAACTACCTGGCCTAGGAAATGCCTCTGGGTGGAATGGAACTTCCAGTCTTTCAATTAGCATCCTAGCATGTTAACCATTTCTTCCACACTGGAACTCCCCTTCTACTGTAGCAATTCTGTGAACATTGTTGAGAAAATCACTCAGTATCATAATAATAGACATTTAGAATTTCAGTCACAAGTAAACCCTTAGTGCTTCTAAGTCGTTGTGTCTCTGCTAACAGCATTTCAAACCGTCTCTTTTCAAATGTCCTATTCCCTCCATTCCAGCAGTGGCTCTACGTCCTATATTACAGAGAAAATATGGAAGAGTTGATAGAGTTTCTATCAACTTTCAATACCTACCTACAAATTAATCTTTCACTAATTCATTCTTTTGGTTTAAAAGAGTCCATTCTATATTTGAAGCTAATTCCTGTCTGTGTGCATTGGACCCTATAGTCGCAACGATCACTTTTGTCAAATATGTCATCCCTGCGACGCTTTCCTACTTGGCAATTGCCCTCACGCTCATCACTCATTTCCAATGGTATTTGAACATGCCCATGTAGCATTAAGAAACAAACAAAAACTCTTATGCAACTTTTATTCTCATCAACCCACTTTTTATCTTATCTAAATAACCACACTTTTTTTTAGGCTGGCTCCTTCCTTCACCTCAATACTCGGTGCTTAGCCCATTACCAAAACCAAAACCCACTACTCTGGAGTAGATTCTGACTCACAGTGACCTATAGAACAGAGTAGATCTGCTTCATAGAGCTACTAAGGAGCACCTGGTGGATTCGAACTGTTGACCTTTTGGTTAGCAGCCATAGCACTTAACTACTACACCACCAGGATTTCCTTTAACCCATTGAGAGCTCTAAATTCTCATGAAGTAGTACTTGCCAAGGACAATAATGACAACCTCGTTATCTAATCCGTCATCTGCTTTATAATTATTTTCTCCCCTCTCTGCAGTCGTGGACAACCATTCTGTTCTGGAAACTCTCTATTCTCTTAGCTTATATCAAACTATGTTGCCTGAATTTCCCATCATCCTTTTGCTTGTTTCAGCTCAATCCTTTTTGGATCTTATTTTCCTCACACTGTATGTAAACACAGATACTTCTCATAATCCTAACTTCTTTCCCTTTAACTCTCACTTCTTCTCTTATAGAGCTCAGCTTGGAAATTACTCCTCTGGAGACCATCTAAAGAGGACACAAATTGGAAACTGATTTTGTCAAGCTGATTTCCTATTGCTGCATATATTACAAGTCTTTTCATGGCTAATTTATGGGGTGGCTTTCCTGTGACATTATTCACTCTTTGGGAACATGAATCAGCTTACTTTTGTTCTTGTAGCTTTAATATGTAATCCTGTGCCTAATTGTTAATAGATTTAATTGTGTCCTCACAAAATATGTGACTGTTAAAACTGCATCTATTGTTAGTATGACAAAACAAAATAGATAATTTTAAATATTTTTTGTTGTTGTTTATAGTTTCATTCTTAAACAAAATATGAGGCTTTTCAATTTAGGCTTAAAATTTCTCAGTAAATTAAAATGTGAGTTGAATCAAGTTTTCTGAAGTGACATGAAAGATTTTTAGTTAAACACAGTACTAAAAATCCTATAAGCTTTGAGATATTACTATTTTTTTAATGAATGTAGAAACTAGGCCCTATACATGTAGAGAAATCTTTATGATCCAATACTTAAGAATTCAGTTGCTAATCAAAAAGTTTACAGTTCACATCCCCCAGCTGCTGCCTTGAAGCCCTGCTGGGCAGTTCTACTCTGCCTGGTAGAGTTGCTATGAGTAGAAACTGATTCTGTGGCAATCGGTTTAGTTTTTTTGGTATACCTGTAGGTATAATCCTACTTGGAAATAGGGTTGTAGTCAATGAGTGTACATCATTGTAGGGTATGCTTTAAGCAAATCTAACTGGTCAGTCAGTACGGTAGACCAAAGAGAACTGATGCTTTTGAATTACAGTGTGACCCAAATTATTGAATATACCATTGGTTTACAAAAGAATGAACAAATCTGCATTAGTAAGCACAGCCAGAATACTCCTACGAAGCAAGGGTGGTGAGACTATGTCATGTACTTTGGACATGCTATCAGGAGGGACCACACCCTGGAGAAGACATCATTCTTGACAAAGTAGAGGGCAGGCAAAAAAGTGGAAGACTCTCAGTGAGATGGGTTAACACAATGGCTGCAACAGCAGGCTGAAGCATAATAGTGATTGTAAGGGGTGAAGGAGCAAGCAGTGTTTCATTCTGTCGTATATAGGAATTAAATGGAAAGCACCTAATGACAACTATAAGCAAACTAAGACACTGGTAAAGTTTAATCTCTTTACATTTTCTGAATGAATGGTAATGCTTATTGTTACTGTAAATAAAGAAACTGAATTATCTCAAAATTTTGAGGCTAGCTGCTATAAAATAGAAGTCTTAACTGGAAACCAATATGTTAGTGAGTTCCATAGGGCTGGCAAGTCTATATGACAATTTAATTTTGTGGCTGTGAATCGTGAATTCTCTTCTCGTGATGTCTGGGTGCTTGCTGTACAATTCGGAATAAGTAATTGTGTTTCTTCATCTTTTTTATGTAAATATTCAAAACCGCTACTTGAGCCAATTCTTCTGAAATGTTTAGGAAAAGGGCTATGAGATAAAGCTTCCAATTTCATAGGCAATCATTTTAAAATACTGTAGTGTTTACTGACTTCTGTCAACAAAGACAGAGTGTTTATCTAAGCATACGTGCATATGTCATGTGTAAGTTAGTTGACATTGCAGTTGATGAAAAGGTAGATATTAATAACAGTAGTGAGACTGAAAATATTATGCCTATAAAGTCCTGTTGCAAAGCAAAATTTTTTTAAAAAAACAGCAAATTCAAAAATGATCTTTATTTTCATGTAAGTACTTGCAAAGTTAAATGATATAGACCTAATTTCTACATCATTTAATAATAATAATGCTGAGAAGTTTACTTGAAATTTCAGTTACATTTCAACTTGAAAATATTAGATTTCATTTCAGGAAACTGGCTTCAACCGACTTTCAATATTACTAAACTATTTTAAGCCTAAGTCGAAAAACTTGTGTTTTAAGAATAAAACTGCAAACAAAAGGAAAAAATTTGAAATTATCCATTTTTATCTTATGCTAACAATAGATGCAGTTTTCATAGTCAAATGATATGATGGTGTGTGAAACAACTAAATTCAATGGCAACTTTATAAATCTGGGATAACGGAATTGCTTTCTCCTCCGGAAGAGAATGTTGATTCACGTGTTCATGAATACTTTCATGTTTTCCTGAAAGGTACCAAAAATTCATAGAAGCACAGAATCTTACAGCTGGAAAGGGCCTTGGTGATTGTAGAGTCCAAATACCTCATTTTACACATGAGAAAACTGAAAACTGATTTCTCTGTCCCCACAAAGGGAGCTAAGAAAGTGCTTTCTAGTTGCTTCTGCTGCAGATAACTCTATTCCCCTCCTCCAAACGTCAGAGCCAGCATTCTTTACCTTTTCTAATATCCCATTTTCTGCCTCATCCCCATCCAAACACAGAGCTACAGGCAGAGTCAAGAAAATGCAACAGCCTGGCATGGCCTCTGTTCTCTTTGTGGCTTTGAACTCATGCCTCCTCCAGCTTGGAACACCTTACTCACCTCACTGTATATCCCCCACTTAGAGACTCAGCTGAAGGGTTGCAGGACTGTCTCCTAGATCAGAAGACTAAAACAAGCATCTTTTAGTTCTGTCCCCCACATACTCTAGCCTTTTTTGTGTAATGACATTGTAGTTGTGAGCTTACTTCTCTGCCCACCTATTTACTGGGCCCAGTGAATCACGTGTGCACATGTGGGAAAAGTTTTGCTGGGATTCTCATAGCAAATACATTTTCTAGGAGGGCATAGACTGACCACTTAACCTTCAAAGACACTGAAGTCTAACTGGGCAGACACTGAGAATCATTGTCAACACGTGTGCAGTGAGAATGGGCCTGTCTGCCTGCCTTTACTGACTGAGGTTCAGCTATGGAGAATCTTAAGGCCTGACCATGTCTGAGTCTTTGAAAAGCATTTATTCTTTCGGGCCAGTAATCAAACCAAAACCTCTGTCAATTTCTTTGAGGAAAAAGCTACATGATCCAGCTGACAAAATGATGTATATTATGAATAATAAATTTCTCCTGGGCTTCAGTCCACGTTATTTACTAGACAACCATAATTTGTAATGTTTACTTAAACACGGGCTCTCCACAAAACACTTAGAAGCACTTAGCATCTTGTCCCTGAGCAGTTTGCATCTGAAATTTGGACTGCTTAATTTTATTACGTGGAATGAATTTTAGTATCCTTCTACCCGCTCCACCACCAGGACCAGTCACACCAGCCATATCTGCAGCTAGAATTGAACTGTGGCGTCTAGCAAAGACAACCAGGAAAAGGGTACTGTCCCTGCTGTTGTCAAGCAGAATGTCTGGCAGAAATCACTGTCTGCTGTAAGGCTAGGCCTCACCCTAACTCTGAGAGAAAACATGTACGTTTTTATATATAAGCAAGCAAGTCCCGCTGGAATACTTTAACCTCTAGCGTCTTATGTTTTTTATCATTTGATACACTTTACTGGTTGCTTTAGCATTTAAAATGAATTAAGTGCTATTAAACCCCATTTTTAGGTAGTTTCATCAGTACAGCCTAAGGGGATATAAAGCAAGGAGCTTTCTCTGGCAGAAATCCAGATACTAATGGTGTTAAAATGCCTTCTTATTGCGTTTAAGTCAGTAGTTAGGTCAAGTAGACAAACATATTTTAGAATATGTTTAAATAAGCACTCCATTTAGTGTTTCTTTTCAACTTACACGTTTTTCTCTCCCTTAATCATTTTCTTGGCTAAGACAGAAGGTGAAATAGTCGGAGACACAGTAGCTTTTGTGCCTAGACAAATGGAATTTTTCAGTTAAACTCAAAAGACCTGAAACTAATGATGATGACTGTGATGAGAAGCTCAGAGGAGTCAACACAACAGAGCAGAGGACAAAACCGATAAAAAGGCCAGCGAGTCCGACCCTTGAAGACAGACATCAAGGAGACATCTGGCTCTGTGCGTTCGATCGTATTTTATCTGTAGCTGTTAAAGAAAAAATAATAATAATAACGGCCACCTATTGCCAGCTGGCGTTGTGCACATAAATTTAGGTTTCATTTGGTCTGTGAATAAAATGTGTTTCAAACTGCATTTATGGCTACCATAGTTTGGGCAGAGAATGACATCACTAAAGCAACTTAACAAGGACAGTGGCATTTTAATTGAAAGTATCTAACTATGAATGAGCTTGGGATACATATTTTTGTAGAGAGTAGAAAGAGACAGGAAAAAAGGCAGGAAATTAAAAGCTTAAGAATAGATTTCTATTGCTAAAATGGTATGTGAGAAGTGGTGTTTCTTTTTAATGAAAGGTTGTTGTTGCTGCTGTTGTGTGCCGCAAAGTCTGTTCCACTCATGGAGAACCTAGGTGACAGAATAGACCTGCCCCATGCAGTTTCTAGGCTGAAGTATTTGCAGAAGCAGAGCAACAAGTCTTTTTTTTCTGCAGAGCCACTGGTGAGTTAGTTACAACCACCAACCCTTTGGTTATCAGCTAAGTGCTTTAACCATTGGGTCACCAGCGCTCCTTACTATACATAAATTATGATGTGAAGTAAGTAAAGTGGCAAGTGGATGGAATGAAAATAAAGTAACACACAGGGAAAGCAAATAATGTGGGGCAGGTGTTTATAATAGTGTAATGAAAAATAAAATGAAAAATTGATATCAAATGTGGAAAATGATGGTCAGCTCTGTAAGGCTAAAAGCCATTTGGAATATTTTCATGATATGTCTTCATGCTTCCAGCACAGCATTGGCTGCTTTGGACAAATGACAGGTTCTCAATAAAGGATTGTTCAGTAGAAATAAGGAATGGGTAGATGAATGGCTGGATGCCTGGATAAATGGGAAAGACACTGTATATGCAAGAGAAATACAAATGATCACATGACCCTGCGCTTATCAACAATACATAATCTTAAATATTATTTTCTGTCTTTGAAGTGCTTTCTGTGTCCTCATCCACATCCCTCGTATCCTTCCTTATATTCGGTGGTTCTACCGTTTTTTCCTGGTCTTGTCTTAAATCCCACACTCTGACAACCTCTAATCTCCCCACTCCTGCATCTCCCTGCCACAGGAATATGAGATTCTCTCTTTATGCACACATCCCCCACCCCTGACAGCCTATGTTTTCTAGAGCTATAGAGGGTAGTGACCACGTTTTAAATTTTCTTCTACTCTATGGATTCACTAAGGATAGATTCTCACTTTTTAGTTCTCGCAGTTTCTTTTCCAGCCTCTTGGAGAAAAGTAAACAATATGGGCTGATTTACAATGACTGTAAGATAAATACTCATTACTTTTTCTTTCATAATTTTTTACTGCACATGTTTCTCAGAACTAATGTATTTCCAAACTAGTATAAAACTCTTAGTGTTGATTACATAGAAGGAACATGAACAAATATGTACAGCAGATGCTTGGTGGCTTAATAACTTGGTATATATGTGGACTGCCGCTGTGTCAGATAATTGTTAAAAAAAATCCATAGAATCCTTAAAACCATAAAGCTAAATGAAGAAACAGTTTATGTATCATAACATAACTATTTATGAAGTAAAATGTGTTCTAGGTTAGACAGATAACATCTAGGCTTTTAAGAGAAGAAAGGAAACAGGTGGTTATAGATCTGTTGCAGAAAGCTAGATCAACAGACTTGACCTTCAGATTCACACAGTAGGTTGAGATATACTTGAGATTCTTTTATTGGAGTACGTGAACATTCAGCAGTTTAATTCTCCTGGAGAAGTAGAAACTTCAGTGTGCACAGAATTCATTTTCCGCCCATTACCGTAATATTCAATTGGACTAAATTATCCTGTAACAGCATTTGATCGTGCAGCTACTGGATCTGGCTTCATTTACTCTAAGGTTAGGAAGTCACAGCTTAAATTGCTTAAGAGTTGGCAGCATCAAAGTTCCCTCTCTTTTCTTTATTAACTTCTTCACTTGTTAAGAGTTGAAAACAGCCACAGAAAGTGGAAGGTCAGCATAGAAGCGATACTGTAGGTCATCACCTCTACTTCTGAGAGGTCAATGAGAGAAGGATGTAGAAAAGAAAAAACAAATGAGATGTTCAAGCCTTTGTTTGTTTGTTTGTTTTAAACCAGCTGATACTCAAAGGAAAACCTAAATCATATTAAAAAGTATTAAAATAGTAAGAATAGTAAAGTGAAAAATTTCTATTTAGATAACTATTTTACTAAGAGGGATAAAGAGCCAGGCACAGTGTTAATGTTTGTACTGGGGAAAGGGGGGTGGAGGCGTCACAGATATTCTCCTTTTCATTCAAATAGAATTCAAGTGAATGTCTTAAAGCACAAGAAGGAAATTTTCCTGTCTGCAGACTTCGGCTAACTGGAGGGAAAACCTGCTGGAGCCAGACACACAACTGCGTTTATCTTCAGGAGATGGGAAAACCATAAAACTAAATAAAATTAGAAAATAAAGGGATAACTGGGAAACTAAAGGTGCAGAGAGTGGATGTCAGAGAGGAAGGGGCTCCAAAAGGAGTCAGGCTATGGTGAGAAATTTGTCAGAAAACAGAAGTCACGCCTGAAAGGAGGTTAGCAATATAAGCAGGAAACATAAGCAGATCATGCCTGTATCCGGAGGCAGAAGAGGAAGCTGATGTGGAGGGCAGTTCAGAGAGCCGGGCAAGTTTACATCGTGTACCAGAACCAGATCAGAATCCGGGAAGATAATCTGGTATCTAGAGTCAGAATGAGGTGCTGGGTATGAACAGCCCCAAAGACAAATGTGAGACAAGTGCATGTGTGTGAAAACAGTCAAAGCAGAGACTGGAAGTGGACAGGTGGGATTCGGGAAGTCACGCTTCAGAATAGAAATACGACCAGAAATTAATGCAGCTCAGTTTTCTACAGTACCTCACATGCAATAGTAACAATGTTACATTTTATATAGTACTTGTAGATATTTAGAAATGAGCAACAAGTTCCTTTATCACAAACCATAAGCCATATCTCCTACCACTTGATATAGCCCAGCACGTAAAACACACTGGTACACCTTCATAAAAGACAAAAGTTCCTTTTCTGGTCCGTCATTGTTCAGGAAGAGCTGAAATGATTTTGTTCAAGGCCTTCAGGCCAAAAACCTTCTCATGAAAAGTTCTTAAGAACTTTTATTTCCCACATAGAACACTGAGGACGCTAATTTTAAAGTACCATCAGAAAGACCTCTTACTGAGTCATTTCACATTGGTCTACTTTAGGACAATAAAAGAAGGTTGAACTCCATTTTCCTAGGATTTGAAAGTTGGGTTTTACCGAGGGCAGCTATTTCTAACTTGCAGCTAGCAAGCCTTGGAAATTATACAGTATAATAACACTGCGCTTCAGAACAGAGAGGTCTTCCTGATAGAAATGGCACCATCATTACCTTCACTGAGCAGCTTAGAAGTGTCAGTAATACCGAGCTGCAATTGCTCCATGACAAAGGTACTCCCTGAGTGTACTCTGGACAGGGTTTCAACTCGTGGTGGTATAGTTAATGTAACATAATGCTGACTTCTGAGTTTAGAATGGTCTAATAACAAGTGCAAGCACAATGTATTATGAGCTGCAGCTAAATGACGATTGTTGATGTCCAACGGAAGACAGAAATGCTATCCAATCCAAAAAAAGGATCAAGAAGTTCCCACTTAAACACATAGTACTACCAACTGTGTTTCTTATTTCTCTCATTAAATTTACTTATAACTTTATATATGGTCCTTGGGGCACGCGGGTTAAGGAAGATTTCAAGGAAAAAATAACAATTGCTTTGCTTTGGCTTACTATCCTCAAAGAGAAAACTTCTGAAATTAAATAACTTGTTAAAAAGAAAAGGACTTCTTTAAGGCAAAATACTGCTCTCAAAATTTTGAAGTGCCCCAGGGCTCATTCCTAGGATCCTTTATCTCCTCTCCATAGGTAATCTCATCTACTCCCATGGCATCAAATTCATCTATATGATAATGACTCACAAGCTGTATATCTCTAGCCTTGACCTCTCTCCCCATCTCCGGCAACTATCTCTAAGGGATATCTAATATGCATCTCAAATTTACCATGTTCAAAACAGAGCTCTTCATTACCTTTCCCATCCCTCACACTCAACCTCATCTTTTCCCAGTTTGTCTCGTCTCTGCTGTCGAGTTCATCAACCAGCCAACCCGCTCACTCAAGCCAAAATAAACAATAGAATAAAATAAGGCATCGTGATTTTATTCTTTCCCTCTCCTTTGACATAAAATTCACAGATGGCATAGCTAATTCTGCCACCAAAGGATATCTGGGAGCTTCCTGGCTGATTCATCCCTATCTCTTCCAGTCTCTACTACCAAACTACCTCTCTCCTATTGGTTGCAGAGACTCTTAAAGGTCTTCTTCTTGGGTCTGTTGTGTTCACTGTCTCACTCAGAGAACTAAGTGGTCTGTGAATAAGGTAAAACCGACCATGTCTGTCGTGTGTTAAATTGTGTCCCCCCCAAAATGTTGTGGTGAGGCAATTGTTTGAGATTTAAAAAAGAAGTGAGAGGAGAGACAGAGGGCCTCATACCCCCAGTAAAGAAGCACCCAGAGAAGAGAGTGGCCTTCGGGCTTTGGAGTCCCTGCACCTCAGAAGCTCTCAGTTCAGACGAAGATTGACAGCAAGTGCCTTCCTCCAGAGCTAACAGGGACGGCCTACCCCTGGAATTGATGTCTCGAATTCAGGCTTTTAATCTACTTTTCTGTGAGAAAATAGATTTCTCTTTGTTAAAGCCACCCACTGGTGGTACTAGATGACTAGACAGTGTCTCTCTGCTGAAAACCTTTCAGTGATTTCTCCATGTATTTAGAATAGAATCTAAATATTTGATCCTAGCCTATGAAGACTGACATAAGCTGGCTTCATCTTACATCCCTGACCTTACATAATCGCCCTCTCCCCTGGACTGACACACTTAAGAAAGGCATTCGTTCTGCTCTTGACCACGACTTTCTGCTCCTGGAATATACCTGTCTTGTTCTCACCTTAAGGCCAGTTACTCCTGAGGTTTCCTCAGCCGGGAATGCATTTTTTTTTCCCCCTCATTTTCTGTGTTTGGTCGCTTCTTATAATTCATGGCTGCTTCCTTTTAATTTCCTGCATAGTAAATTTACTTATCGGTAAACTATAATTTCTTTTTTATTTTAAACTGTTTATTTTAATTATAAAATGAATAGATTCACATGGTAAACTTTCAAACAATGGAAAAGGAAATATGACTATAAGTTAGAAATGATTTATTTTCCTTCTTTAATCCTACTGCCCAGAAGTCGTTGCAGTTAATAATTGCTTGCATGTTCTTTTAGTCATTTTTTTTTTACTATGATTGAATGAAAATGTACATTCCTCTATAAATTTGCATGCCCACTTAATGCAGCTCCCACTGCTCTCCCTGCCTGGTGACAGCACACTATTCCTCTCTGCTCCATACATGTCTTATCCTCCAAACAATCTCCTATCCCCTCTTCTCCACCCACTCCCCTTCTGCCAGTTAGAGGTCAGCAGGATGACTTTCTATAGACACATAGAACCATAAAGTGCACAAATCACATGGTCACTCTGTGTCACCAAGTCCATTCTTGTCTGATATTTGACCTCCATTATGATATATGGACGGGGGCAGCATCATGGCCAGAGGCCATGCTCAGAGAAACTCAGAAGCCCCTGGACCATCAATTGCAGTCTTTTAATAGAAATCTTAGGATGCACCCCTTTGTATTCTTGGGTTGCCAATGAAACTCAACTTTGTGAGCTCCGTCATGGTTATCACTGGGTGGCCGGGCACCATCCAGTTTTCTGGTCACATGTCAATGTAGTCACCCACTCATGTGGGTCTCTCTGTCTTCTGTGTTCTCTTTCCCTCATGTCATTTTGGACCTTGGTGATCATCTGTCCCTGCTAAGTTGGGACCATTTGCTGTATCCTCAGGTGGCAGCTTGGCAGCTTTTAAGACCCAGATGCCACTCACCAATGTGGGGCTCTCATAGCAAAATGTTAGTTGTGCCAGCTTGCCTTGATTACCCCTGAGAGCACAGTCCCCAGCTCCCCACTCCAGCTACTCTATTCTTGTAATATTGGATTAAGATGGGAAGGGTAATCATTTTATGTTGAAGTCCAGTTAATACTGATGTTATTTCTAATGTGGGCTGTCACAGATTCCACCCAACCAAATTTCTAATATAAACCATTCCCACCCTCACCCACCCTCCCTCCCCACCCTTGCAGCCATCAACGAGTCTTTTCTTCTATGCATGAGTCTGTTTTTAAGTTCTTATCATAGGGGCTTGATACAACGTTTGTCCTTTTGTCACTAACTACTTTCACTCAACATAATGTCCTCCTCTTGAAACCAGGTTATGAGATGTTTCTTAAAATCATCATTGTTGTTTATCCTTGCATAGTGTTCCAGTGAGGCTATATATAGTAGTTTACTCATCCTTTCCTCTGTTGTTGGGCATCTGAGTTGATTCCATCTTTTTGCTGTTGTGGACTGTGCTGCGATGAACATTCATGTGCATGTATCAGTTGGTGTGAATGGCCTTGATTCTGTAGGATATACTCCACACAGTGGAAATACTGGGTCAAATGGTATATCTAGATCCAGCTTTTTAAGGAATCACCAGTTTGCTGTCCAAAGAGGTTGCACCATTTTGCAATCCCATCAACAGTGCAGAAGAGTTCCAATTTCTCCACAGCCTCTCCAGCATTTGTTGTTTTGTGGTTTGGGGATCATGGCCAATCTTGTTGAGGTGTGATTGTATCTCATTGTAATTTTGATTTGAATTTCTTTAATAGCTAATGATTGTGTTGTCCACATGCGCTTTTTGGGTGCCTGGATCTCCTCTTTAGAAAAGAGTCTGCCCATCTCCTTTGCCCATCTCTTAATTGGATTGTTTATCTTCTTCTTTTATATTTTGTGGTACCTTATAGCTTATGGAGATCAGGCATTGGTCTGACACATAGTTGCCCGATATTTATCCCCATTCTAGGTTGCCTTTTAACTCTATTAACTCTCAGTTCAAAGGTGTTGGATTATAGTTCTCATTTCTCTATTCTCTCTTCTGTTGTTTCTGGTTTGTTTGACAGATTTTGAAGTCTATGATGACTATTAAAACTTTCGTTGTTGTTCCTAGTTTTTCTTGGATGAGCTTTATTGTTTTAGATTTGATATTGAGTTCTTTTATCCAGTTTGAGTTGGTTTTTGTATAAGGTGTAAGATATGGGTCTTGTTTCAATTTTTTTGCAGATAGATATTCAATTTGGCCAGCACCATTTATTGAAGAGATTGTTTTTAGCCCAGCTGAATGTCTTAGGGCCTTTGACGAGTATCAACTGCTCATAGGAAGATGATGTCATTTCTGGGGTCTCAATTCTATTTCATTGATCTATCTGTCTCTTTTTGTACCAGTACCAAGCTGTTTTGACTACTGCAGCAGTGTAATAGGTTCTAAAGTTGGGTAGTGAGAGGCCTCCCAGTGTATTGTTCTTCTTCAGTAGTTCTTTACTTATCCGAGGCTTCTTCCCTTCCTAAAGTTGGTAATTTGTTTCTCCATCTCATTAAAAATGTCACTAGTAGTTTGTATTGGGATTGCATTATGTAAGTAGGTTGTTTTAGGCAAAATAGACATTTTCACAATGTTATGTCTTCCTATCCATGAGCAGGGCAGGTTTCTCCATTTATGTAGGTCTCTCTTAGTTTCTTGCAGTAAGGACTTGTAATTCTCTTGGTAAATGTTTGTTATTTCTCTGGTTATATTTATTCCTAGGTACTTTATCTTCCTAGGGCCTATAGTCAATGATATTGATTTGGTGATTTCTTCATTAATAATCTCATTGTTGGTATAAAGAAATCCTACTGATTTACTCATGTTTGTCTTGTATCCTGAGACTTTGCTGAACTCTTCTACCAGTTTGAGTAGTTTGCTTATGGATTCCTTATGATTCTCTGCATATACAAGCATATCATGTGGAAATAGAGAGATTTTTACTTTTTCTTTGCCAATGCAGATGCCGTTTATTTCTTGGTCTTGTCTAATTGTTCTTGCTAGAACTTCTAATACAACGTCAAATAGAAGAGGTCAGAATGGGCATCCTTGTCTAGTTTCTGTTCTTAAGGGAAACTGTTTTAGTCTCTATCCATTCAGGATGACATGGGGAGTTAGTTTTCTATAAATGGCCCTTATTGCATTGAGGAATTGACTGTCTATTCCTATTTTGCTGAGAGTTTTTAGCATGAATGGGTTTTGGACTTTATCAAATGCCTTTTCTGCATTAATAGACAAGATCAGGTTATTCTTGTCTTTTGCGTTATTTATGTGGCTGATCACAGTAATTGTTTTTCTGATGCTGAACCAGCCTTGCATCCCTAGGATGAATCCAACTTGATCATGATGGGTTATTTTTTGATATGTTGTTGTATTCTATTGGCAAGAATTTTGTTGAAGATTTTTACATCTAGATTCATGAGTTATATCGGTCCGTAATTCTCCTTTTTGGTTCGACCTTTCCCTGGCTTTGGTGCCAACGTTATGCTGGCTTCCTAGAATGAATTTGGGAGTATTGCATCCCTTTCTATACTGTGAAATGGTCTCAGTAGTATTAGAAATAACTCTCCTCTAAAAGCTTGGTAGAAATCTGTGGTGAAGCCATCTGGGCCTTGACTGTTTTTCTTTGGTAGTTTTTCGATGACTTTTTCAATCTCTTCTTTGGGATGGGTTTATTAAATTGTTCTACTTCACCTTGTGATAATTTTGGTAGGTGATAAGAATCTAATAATTTGTCCATTTTCTCTGGGTTTTCGAATTTGTTAGAGTAGAGTCTTTCATAATATTCTGTTATAACTTTTTTTTTTTATTTCTGTTGCATCAGTTCCCCTCTCGCTTCTTATTTGGGTGATTTGTTTCCTTTCCTGTTTTTCTTTAGTAAGCTTAGCCAGTGGTTAGTCAATTTTGTTGATCTTTTCAAAAACCAGCTTTTGGTCTTTTCAATTTTTACAATTGTTCTTCTATTCTCTAATTCATTTAGCTCTGCTCTAATCTTCAGGATCCTTTTTCTTCTGATAGCTGAGAGGTTCCTCTGTTGTTCCCTCTCCACTCACTCAAACTGTAGGGTTGGTTCTTTGACTTCTTTCTTCCTTCAAGATGTGTGCATTTATGGAGATGAAATGACCTCTGGGCACTGCTTTGGCTGTATCCCATAGGTTCTGGTATGAAATGTTTTCATTCTCATTGAATTCCATAAATTTCTTTATTTCATCCTTGATTTCTTCTTTGAGCAAGATGTTGTTCAGTTTCCATGAGTTCCACTTTCTATCTGTGTTTTTTCTGCTATTGATTTCAACATTTATGGCTTTATGATCTGAGAAGATGCTTTGCATTAATTCAATGGTATGGATATTGTTGAGAAGTGCTTTATGTCCTATCACATGCTCTATTCTGGAGAGTGTTTCATGTGCACTGGAGAAGAAGGTGTAATTGTCTGCTAAAGGATAAAGGTTCTGGATATTTCGATGAGGTCTAGTTGGTTTATTATGGCAGGTAGGTCTTCAGTGTCTTTGCCGAGCTTTTTTTGAGATGATCTGTCCAATATTGAGAGTGGCGTGTTGAAGTCTCCTACTATTATTGTGGAGTGATTTATCTCCTTTTTGAGTACAGTCAGTGTTTCTTTGATGTATTTAGGTGCTCTAATATTAGATGCATAAATACTTAATATTATTAAGTCCTGCTTGTATATTCAACCTTTCAGCAACTAATAGTGTCCATCTTTGTCCACGGTGGATTTTATCTTAAATTCTATTTTATCTGAGATTAGAATTTCCACACTTGCTCTTCTTTGTATATTGTTAGCTTGCTATATATTCTTCCATCCTTTAATTTTCAGTTTGTTTATATCTTTATGTCTAAGGTGAGTTTCTTGTAGGCAACATATGGATGGAGCGTGTCTTTTGATCCCAGATGTCGCTCAGTGTCCCTTTACTGAAGCATTCAGTCCATTCACATTCAATGTGATTATTGATTGGTATGTGTTCAGTGCTGCCATTGTGGTATGTTTATTTTTGTGTTGATGTTTTGTCTGTTGTTCTTATTAATCTGTTCTTGGACATTCTTCCTTGTGAGTTTATTTTTCACCTTTTTCAAGGTAGGTTTTGTGGTTGTTGAGACTCCTGTATTACATTTCTTGATTCTATATGTTGCAACTTTATTGTGGTTTATGGCTGCCCCTATGATCCCTTTAATAAACTATGTGTAAACCCAATTTCAGTTATTACCATTCTTGTCAACTTCCTCTCCTTGGGAAGGACTATAAAGACTGTAGTACATCCCTCTTTTTAATATGATGACATTATAGTTTTCATGTTAATCACTGGTTTATTTCTTTCACTATTACAGCTTTGACTGAGTTTGGAATCTTTCCTAACTAAGTAGGATTCTAGTAGAGGTGTCCTGTATTTGCTTCTAAAACATAAAGTTAGTGGTTTTGTGCTTCTAAGCCAAGAGATTCTTTCAGTATTTCTTGTAGCTTTTGTTTGGTTTTCGCAGAGTCTCTGAGTTTCTGTTTATCTGCAAATGTCTTCATTTCATTTTTTTTATTTGAAAGATACTTTTTCAGGATATATAATTCTTGTTTGGAAGTTCTTCTTCTTCAAGGATTTGAATGTGTCATGCCACTGTCTCCATGCCAGCATCATTTCTGCTGAGAAATCCAATGAAAGCCTACAAGTTTTCCTTCTGAAAGTTAGCTTTGCTCTGAGTCTTCATGCCTTTAAGAGTTTCTGCTTATGTTTCATTTTATTAAGCTTGACTATAGTATTGGCTTGACATAATATGTCTTGGAGTCTTTCTGTCGAGATCTGTATTGAGTGGTATTTGATATGTATCTTGGATGTCTATATCTCTTCTTTCATAATTTCTGGGAAGTTTTCTGTTAGCAGCTCAGCAACAATACTCTCCGTGTTCTCAGGTGCCTCACCCTGTTCAGGAACTCCAATTAATCATAGATTGTTCCTCTTAATAGAGTCCCATATACTCCTTAATGCTTCTTCACCCTTCTTGTTTATTTTTTCTGATTTCTCCTCATAAATTCTGGAGTCAGTAGCTCTGTCTTCCAAGTCAGAAAGTCTATTTTCCATTTGTTCCATTCTGTTTTCTTGGCTTTGAATTGAAGTTTCCATGTCTTTGATTTTATTCTTGATCTGTTGTGTTTCAGACTACTGGTGTTCCATGAGATTGAATAGCTTGCTTAGTTTTTCATTTTGCTCTGCTGCATTATGTATAAGGCCTAGGAGGGCTCTCTATATAATCCTTTTGTATCCACCTTCCAGTAGTTTCAGAAAAGCTTCCACTTCTGGGAAGTGCTTTGGTGCCTTCTTTTAGGGGCCTTTTCAAGACATGGGTGATTTCTTGGTTACATTTTTCTCCAGAGTTTGTTGCTTTTGGGGCATCATATGAGTCAATGGAGGCTGGGAGCGATGCTGTGAATATGGATCGCAGTTGTTTCTCTAGGCCTTCTTAAAGTGAGAGGTAAAAGGTATCTGACAACTTCCGAAGTCAGTCAGGTTTTCAGATGTATAGATCTCTGTTCCCAGCTGGCAAACTAAGCACCTCTGTATCGAACTCCATATGCTATAAACTAGCTCAAAATGCAGAAAGGCTACAGCTCTGCTGTGTTCTGCTGTTGGGCCCTGCTCTTGGTGACAATGTGTAGAATACTGCTTTTCTGCCAGAAAATCACTCTCCTCTGGGCAGGCACTGCCTCCTAGTCCAGGAATTAGGTCCAGCTGAGGCTTCTGCATGGGTACATCCACCTCCGAGTGAACAAGATGATGTCTCATACAAGCTTGCCACATGGCTGGGCCCAGGCTACTCTATAGCAGAGACAGAAAGAGAGGTCAATGGTGCCGAGATGCACAGAGCCTACAGCCTCTGTTGTCGAGCTCCAGCCATAGGTGATACTGTGTGAAATACTTCTTTTTTTCTGGAAACGTGCTCTCCCCAGGTCAGGTGCTGCCTCCTAGTTTAGGAACGAAATCCAGCTGGGGCCTCCGTATGGGTGTATCCACCTCCAGATGTCATCCCACACAAGCTTGCCACTCATCTCAGTACCTGCAACTATATGGTGGAGGCAGAAAGAGTGGCCAAAGGTGCTGAGATGCACAGAGTTCACAGCCAGACTCTCAAAATATGGCATTTTCACTTGCTAATTCCAACAGCAGTTTGTCTGAGATTAGCAGCTATTCAAGTCCCAGCTCTGCCCACTGGCTAGGACAGAGAAAAAAGAAAATTAAAGTGGTATGTTACCTGTGGTCCATTCAAGCCTGGACTCACTGATAGTGGGGTCAGTGAAAGAAAGGAGGCTTTGCGTTCAGTGGTATGAAGTCCAAATTAACAGCCCTATGCTGCTTTCTAGGGCTCACTACTTGTGCAGAAAGTTCTATTTAATTATCATTTCATGTCTTGGTTTCCAGAGGATTTATGGAGAGATGTGTTTAGTCTGCCATCTTGACTCTGTCTATAATTTCTAATTGAACAGAATTTGTCCTTATTGTTTATCATTGTACATCTAGCACCTAGGAGATCTTCTGTTACATGATTGCTTTTTAATAAATATTTGGTGACTAATGCTTACCAGAGTTCTTGTGCAGATGTTGCAACTACATGTGTCACCATGGTCAGAGAAATTAACTTTGCTTAGAATCACTTATCTTAATTTTAAATTGATGGGCTGGGCCTATAATCTGATCACTTAGTCACCTTCTAAATTTAATGGTTTAAGTTTTTGTAGTTCGTAATACAGCTGTTATTCTCTTCTGATGCAAAAATAAAATAACAAATAAGGGAAAGAAACACGAAAATAACCTAAAGAGATAATTTTTTTTTTTTTTTTGCCCTATTATGTACTTTGTCAATCATATTTCTGCTACTAGGCTATAAGTAATGCCCTGGTTGTAGTTCTCCAGTGCAAATGACTAAGTTGTTTTTGTTTCTTTTGGAAATGAAGATCAGTTCCTTTCTCTGTAGCAGTTGAACTTTATGTTAAACATAAAGCATCACTGTTAAATTTACTTGCAAAATGCTCTATCAAAACACAATGCTTCTGATCATAAGTGGCATGTCTTTGGGGCAGATTTTTAACTTCTCTGTACTTCTGTTTCCTCTTGTTAACAATATATCAATATTTCAGTCTTAGGATTATTATGACGTTAATTTCCTGAGCACTAACCAATACAAAGTAGAAACTCAGTTATAATCAATTTTCGTCTTCCTTCTCTTTCTTCTTGCTCATTGCATATACCTGTGTTTAAATATAATCATTATGTTTTCCTACCTGTGATCAATGACTTCTTACTCTAACCATGGTTCTGTAACCAAGTTGGACAACTTTCACAGTAAGAAGTGTTGGGCATGAAATCTTTCTGGCAGTTTCCTGAAGTTCCTCGGGAATCTTCCAGCACCAGAGCCTCCTCTTTGTACTGCTGTACCACTACCACAGTCTGTATTTTGTAGCAAAAATTTTAAAATTGGCTTAAAAGCAAAAGGAGAAAGGGGCTACTATAATTATATTTAGCTTCTACTGGGACAACAGAATAGATAAAAATTGCGTATAACCACACAACCCCTTTTCATTAAAAAAAAAAAAAATCTTTTGCCCAATAAAGAAGAGAATTTTATCAAAATTGATCACTTTCCTTGTCTTATGATTTCTCTTCTTAAGGCATCTGGCTCTCCAGTCTACTCTATGTGTAGTGTTTGTATAAATTTGATGCCTTTCTAATCCCTCAACCCTAGGATTCACTTTCTGGTTTCTTAGAGTCTTATATGAATATGTTTAAAGTTTTAACAGTTCAGTTCTATGAGAAAATCACATTTAATAACACCGAATCTAAAATAGATGGTAGAAATAAAATAGTAAGAAATGGATAGCCCTCATTTTCCAGGTGTACAAGCAGTCAAGTTTTACCAATACTTATCGCATCTTTTCAATCACTTCATGAGCTGATTTCCAAATGTGAAATACATATACAAGTCCTGCATAAGCATGTTTGAATGACTGTGCTGTGTTTACAGTCCATTTTCAACATTATTGCAAAGGTGCAAGCGAGCTTCTCTAAGTGAGGGAAGACTTCAGTGAGTAGTTTTTCTACCCACTGATCAATGACATTTGAAAAAAGAGAAAATCAAATGGAATCTATCTTGATATGGGAGATGTAACAGTCATTTGGTTGAGTGCATCCAGTCATTTCATTCAGAAGTATTAATATCAACAATAAATTTAATGTATTCAATCCAGCAAATAACTATTTTGAGAGCAAAATACGATTAGCACAATGTTTAATTCCAATAAAAACCAGGTGCAGTTGAGTCAGTTCCAACTTACAGTAACCCCACATGTGTCAGAGAAGATCTGAGCTCCATGGGGTTTTCAGTGGATGAATTCTGGAAAGTAGATTGCAAGGTCTGTCTTCAAAGTGTCTCTGGGTAGACTTGAACTACTAAACTTTTGGTTAACTGCCAAATGTGTTAACTATTTGTATCCTCTAGGGACTGCTAACCCTAGCCAAACTAAATGATTGTCCTCAAGTTGATTCAGACCCACAGCAGCCCTGTAAAGACAGAGTAGGACTGCCTTACAGAGTTTCCAATGTTATAAATACTTAAGGAATTAGATTGCCACATCTTTCTCTTACAGTATGGCTGGTGGGTTGTAACAGCTGGCTGCTGGGTTGAAATAGCTGACCTTTCCATTAGCAGGGAAGCACTTTACCCACTGTGCCACCAGGGCTCCTTCCAACCCCTGAAAAACTGGTTGTGGTCAAAATGACTGAACCATCATATGCTTTTAACTAAAATTTTTAACATAATTGGCTTTACATCAGTCTTTTCTTAAGTTGTTCCTAAGTTGGACTTTCATAACATGTGGACTGCCTCTATTTAATATGGTGTTTGCACAACAACCAAGTCACATAATAGCGTATTTAACAAAATGTATCACATGTATTAAGTGACACATGATGGGACAGAGTAGAACGGCTTCATTTGATTTCCAAGGATGAGCTATTAGATTTGATTTAGTGACTTTTTTGATTAGCAGCTGAGCTTTTAACCACTGTGTCAACAAGGTCCTTTCTTAACCCTAATAAATGTTTATTGAATACTGTTTATCATTGTTGTATTTCCATGTATCTCATGTATTTTATATATATTTTTAAATTTAATTATTTCAGCAACTCTATAAGATAGGTTTTAGTGCTATTATCATCATCCTCATTTTACAACTGAGAAACAGAACAAAGCCTGCATATCATCACTGTCTCCCTGACAGTGAGTTTGATGAGAGCTTAAAGATAATTTATTTGCATCTTCTACTCATGTCTGTGTTCCCTTGTATAGCATTTTGACAGAAGATCAGGTAGTCCCTATATGAATTCTTTGAATAGCCTGTGTTGTGTTTTCGTCCTCATAGTTGTCAGAAGGATCTTCATATGTAGAGCCAAATCTGTTTCTTAATAACTTTTAACCACTAGTCTTAGTGTAGGATTTCTCAGGTGCTTCAAAGAATATTTTTAATCTCTTCCTACATGAGTAAAACTGGAAAACTGTCATCATGTTCCTCCTAAACCTTCTCCAGTTTAAGCTTCCAGTTCCTTCAACAAGGTCTCGTCTGATGTGTCTTGCACTTTATTATGGAAGTTGCATTTTTTTGTACACATCCATGTTCATCAATGTCTGTGCATAAGTCGGATCCAACTCGACGGCACTTGGCTTGGCACTAGAAAGTAACAGTTAGATCTTTATAAAATCCTTGACTCATGGGCTAGTTGGTGCAAAGCATAGTCCAACTCTTAGTTTCCTCAATCTTCTACCTAGAAAAACCACACCAAGCTTTCAAGTTTCATCTCAAATGTCACTACTTTTATACAAATATTATCTTCACCCAGTTGAGAGGTGGGGATCACTATTTATGTAATTATTCATAGAGCTCATGTCTCCTCTATCATGTTCAGAATCCTGGACCAGTCATGGAACACACTAATGTGACAAGCAAAACTAACTCTCTCTCTATTCTCTTTCAATGTGACGTCAAGCAGTGAAGCCAGATATTAAACAAATATATATACAAATTCATTCCTAATTATAAATTCTGTGACAGCAAAAAACAGTGATATTTTTATATAAGTTCTGGAAGACAGCTGGAATATATTCATGTGTATATTTGCGTGCTTGTGTGGGTATGTTGGTTTGGTGGAGAGTGCTGTAGGCAGTGAAGCGGTTGAATAACTGGAATGAGTATTTTATGAAAAGGAGACTTCAGTTAAAATCCCAAAGCAGAAAAATGTTTGGAATTTTGGAAGAAAGAAACAGAATTCAGCATCCATGATGTGGTGGGGATTAGATAGAATGAGGGGTGAGAAGGAAAAAAAAATACTTTCTCATGACACGTGACATATTTTGCCTTATGCACATGCAGTGACATGTATACTCATCCAGGTTAAAATAATTATGCAACCAATCTCAATCAATAAATAAGGTACCTAGTATATCTGGAAGCCAATACAGGTACACTGTATCCTTAAAATGAATAGATATTGTTAGCTCTTCCCCATAATTATCTACAGTTTTGATTCTTTAACACAGTGATAAGAAAACTGAACAATAATGACAAAGCATAAAGTTCCACAGCCCAACCAAATGGTATCTCTTCAGGTTGACAATGATTTATTGACAAACACTGTTTGGATACAGTTGATTAACCAAGTGTCGTTGAAGCCACGTTTCTCCGTCTTGTATACTAAGGAAGTTCTCAATAATTTTCATTTATGTAATTCAAACAGCCACTAGACCAATTTTTTTCCCTCTCTCTCTCTTTCTATTCCTCTACTGTCAATTTTTTAAAAACAAAAATCTATGAAAACAACAAAAGATGAAAAATTTCCAACTTTTCAAGTAAAATTGCATTAAGCTGATTTTTAAGTATATGACTTGTACAACCACTTTGAAGACCTCTATTCTTCCCCTTTCCCTGAAAGAAACACTCTTCAAGTCCTCATGGGATTCTAATCATCATCGGAAAAAATGTGACAAATGTTGCACAAGGTACATTTCTCAAACAACTTTAAATTTTCTTGAGAAGATAAGATTCCCTAGGCATGCTATCAAACCAGAGTAAAATGGTTTATAAAGAAGTAACAGACAGGATAGTGCAAATAACAAGTTTTACAGGATTTCATGGAGAAAAAGGGCTTAGGTGTAATGAAATCTTAAATTTGGGGTAACTTTCCTGGGAGAAGTCTGTTTTAGGTTCAGTGTATTATAAAACATCAAGTGTATCTATTGGTTCAACCATGGTTTTGAGCCAGACATCACCAGTATCATTCCTAGATCAGGAACTGTGGTTGCTGAGACTAAAGACAGTTTTCTCAGCCTTTACAAACCTGTCTCCACCAAAAAACTCCAGAGGTATCCCTACCCTACCAAGAAGCCTTCTGCCCAAAGGCACTCAGCTCTGTTGCTCTTTGAGACAGCTCCCGCATTTTTTAGCCACTGGCCTCCTTGTTCCATTGGTGACATTCCCCTACTACGGCTTCCCACCATCTGCTCTGTCTCCTGTGTTAAAGCTCTTCTTGTTCTCTTCTGAGCCCACATCAGAGTGGTCTTTAATGTCTATAATTTCACCAGCTGTCTATTCAAGGCATTCTGGGTTTCAGTTTTAGGTTCTTCAAAATTTTTCTGGTCTCTATGCATTAATCAATTGCAATACGACTTCCACATTGTAGGTATCTATTAGAGCAACACCCTACTCCTGGTACCAAATCCCATCTCAATTATCTACTATTACTATACAAGGGATTTTAACAGACTGAAAATAATTATTTTACTGTTTGGGAAGCTGGAAATGTGAATTTGGTGTGCCAGTTCCAGGGAAGACTTTTTTCCTTCTTCTGGTATAGGAGCGTCTCAAAGTAGGAACTCAAGTCCCGTTGACATGCTTCACTCCTGATTCTTCTTCCTTAGTGGTAATAAGGTCACCCTTTGCTCTGCTCTATTCTCTGTTTTATGCCTCAGAAGAGATTGACTTAAGACACAATCTAACCTTGCAGACTCAATTTTGCCTCATAACATAATGGCCTCTTATTTCTACCTCATGCTTACAACACATAGGCTAATTATATCACATCACGAAATAGAATGCAACCACTCATTACTGGGAATCACAGCCTACCCATGTTGACACACTTGCAGGTGGGGTGCACAACTGAATCCATAACAATATAATAAACAAGTCCTTTACAAAACAACCATGAGAATTAACACCAATAAACACTTGCACAGCTACTAAGGGAAAATGTTATAATTCAGTGATGGTGATTTATATAACCAGTAGAGACTTTAGAAATCAGAAGGTAGATTGACCTTCTCTCTGATGTGATTTGAGAATCCCTGCCTACAACTCTTTTTCCTATCATTTGACAGTCATCATTTGGACTCAGAGGCTATCCAGGTAAACTAGAGAGCATCATGGTTTACACACACAATCCATAAAAGTTGGTCAACAAATGTGCATCTTACTAGATCAAACTCCTACTTAATCCCTTTAAGGACGAATAGCTTTTGAAATGGCTTCTCTTCTTGAATTTCTTAAGAACCTTGGAATTCATCCACCCAAGAGATTCAGTTTTCTTCCAAATGGCCAAGGGGAAGGAGATTAGTTCTGGATTTTGGCTTCAAGGAAATAAGATTATTCTTTGAGACCGGTTCTCCTAATTTACTGAATATCTCTCAATGCTCATTCAACACTCTTGCAGCCTAGTCCTTGTCTAGTTGCCATAAACGTCTTGTATTACATAGCTTTGTTTCTTACTCTTTTCCCCACCCCCCACTCCTTTCTTCTCAACTTTTTACCAAATTTTCCTACCACATAAATTTATTTTTGGTCATGGAGCTCAGTTAGCACACAAAGTCAATTGAAGCTCTTATACTGGACCTGGGCCACCAGCCTAGGCTCTCATTGCTTCAAGTAATTTTATTTCTGGGCAAAACTTTGCTTTCTTTTTTACTGAATTGATACAAAGATTAACATGATCTTCATTTCTAGAAAAGACTCCTTCATTGTAACACCAGTCATTGTCAGATTTGCTTACTTCTCATCAAAACAGAAGCTGTTACTCAATAAACACTGTCTCAGAACATTTACCTTTTATTTATCTATCGAGAAGGGACAATGCAGGAATTCTTCTCTGACCACTTTGTTCACTTTATGGTATTTTTTTATCTTCTTTCTTAATATAGGAGAAGTTGGAATGATCTTACTATCATCTTCTTAAAGACCTTGTTCAACTTCAGGCTTATGAAACATCTTGTTGCAAAAATATTCTTAAAGGAGAAATTTACATTTATTAACTAAGAAACATTCTTTTTGAGAAGTTTAGAACAGATGTGAAGATACAGTTGAAAAAACACAGGAGGATCCTAAAGGTAAAATGACCTCTTTAAGAACCACATCAGATTGGGGACTGTAGATTTATTGTCCGATATATTCTTTTACTATTTTCCTATGAAAGATTTAAAACATTATTTAGATTGGAACAAAAGCAATCTATATGAAGATTTACTGACTCATACTCAATAACATTCCACTTCTTCCTCAACATTCAGTTTCAAAAACAGAGGCATAATGTAGTATAGAGAAATAAGAGCAAATATGGATTTTAACATTAGACAGAAGAGGGTCTTACTAACACAAAACATTACTCAACAGATTTCTCACACTCCTCATCTATCAAATCAGGCTTGTATTGCTAAAGCACTTTCTTAGATTGATGTAAGAATTAAATAAGATAGCACACTTGAATGCATACATTTCCACCAGGATGCCACTTCTTGGTATGAGATTCAGCAAGCTCACTTAACCTCTATGCCTCGATTTTCACATTTATTAAGTTTAGGTTATTCTAGCAACTAATACCACAAGGGATTTTTTTGAACACTACGTAAGCCTATACCAGGAAAGTTCTTACGTAGCGCCATGTGAGAATACACGCTGATGACAACGGTGATGGTGATACTGATGATGACAATGTAACAACAGCCTGGACTGTCATAAACATCAATCATGTGAGGCCTCCTCTGTGAGGCCATCTCATAGATTGCTGATTGCTTATACATTGGCTAGTTTGAGGCCTAGTGTTTACCACAGCCTAAACAGCTGCAATGAGGAGAAATTTCCATTCAGGTCCAGATAAAGGCATGTGAGAGCCCTAAACAATGAACATTAGAGCAGGATGCGTGAGTTTTATGTATATACGTATACATAAACCATTAGCATCTAATCTAATTCTAACTCATAATGAGTGTGTAGGACAGTGTATATGTATTCCATAAGATTTTCAAATCTGTAAATCTTTACAAAAGCTGAAAGCTGTATCTTTCTCCTGTGGAGAAGTCGATGGCTTCAAACCTCTTATCATTTGGTTAGCAGGCAAGTGTTTAACCACAGTGCCGCAAGGCATCCTAAGTTCCATGTATTCATGTACATAGGTCTCAATGAGTCAAAACTGACTAGAAGGTGACAGGCTTTTTTAAGTTTATTTATTTATTTTTGTTTTAAAGTGAATGTATTAGTCATTCATGAAGTAAATTTGTTTTAAATATGGCATCATATCAGTGATTGAATGCAAAATTAGAGTACACCATTTTAGAGATATGAGATCAACTGAATTATAAAATGTTTTATGGATGTGGGATACTAAAGTTTTTACTATATATCATATTTTCTATGAAAGGAACATTCCACAGTGAATTCAGTTTTTCATTATTTTAAAATTCTGTTGATCTCCCACAAAGCAATACTAATTTTCACCAATTTGTTTTAAGTGATTTCTACTTTAATTTTGATGCCTGTTTCATGATTAATGTTATAAGTATAAATGAATAAAGTCATAAAATAAAATTTAATGATCATAAAACAAATATTATAACAAATTACTAAAATTACTGTATTTTTTGTATATCCTTCATCTTTAACATGTTGTAATTGAAACACTTCTTTCTGTTTTCTACTCTTAAAAATTCTTCCAGGGCTTCCTCACAGTTATGATGCTGAACAATGTCTACTTTCATAAACAATAAGGATAAATATGTCATATGCTGAGTATTCTGAAATCTCTTTAAGGACAAAGTGTTTGGTTGTACAGTTTGTGAGCATTAAAGTTAGGAATAGGCATAAAGCAATCTTAACACCAATAAATATGTATTGTATTTAAACTTCTATTGTGAAGTCATACATTCCCACGTGAGTAAAATGTGTGTAAATTTAAATATCATGTAAGAATGAAATAATGGCTCTTCTGTGTGAAGTTTGTATTTAAGTCATTGAAATTAGCTGCCACTAATTTCTTAGGTACCTTCACACATTCTTCATTAAGTAGATCCACGTTGTATAAGAAGGAAAATTTATTTGAAAGACAAGTATATCAGTGGTGGTGGAATATGTGCTTACTTTAAAGTGATCTCTGGCACTCAGTGATACTTTTGGAGCAATTTTGTCATCTACTTATTTCATTATTGTGCTTCTGAGACAGTGAATTGCATGATAATCAGTATTTGACTGTATTAATTTTGTTGTGTTTTCAGAATATTTTCTTAAATTACATAAATACCTCTTAATGATGGCACATATCTGGTCACGTCATTCAATTTACTTCATAATCTTGGAGACTTTGACTCATCTGATAAAAATGTTGCAATATATTTTTCCACATAATCAACCTAAGTACTGTAGTGTTTGCATTTTGTTGGCAATGTTTTCAGCTTCTCTTTTGATATGTTCTTTCTTGGTTGACCTTCAGCAATATTTTTAAGACATTAGAATCTGAATGTAAGAGTCCAGGATTGTACCCATTGCTGAAACATTTGCTTAAAAATGTGCCTGAGAAAGGTGTTTTAACGTTCAATCATTGCCTAAATGTTTTAAGAACAACCCTTTGGAGAACAAAAGCAAAACCCATTGCCCTATGAGTCGCTTCCACCTCATAGCAATCCTATAGGACGGAGGAAAACAACTCCATAGTGTTCCCAAGAGCATCTGGCAGATGTGAGTTGCTGACTTTTACTTATCCAACTCAGAACTTAACAACTATGCCACCAGGGTTTCCCTTGATGAGTAGAGGCAACAAAAAATACGTAGAGTAACTGAATAGTAGACAAAACATCAGTTGCTTCCAGGTAGAAATCTACTCTCCACATCTTATAAGATTAATACACAGCACACGGTATAAAAATGGCAGATTGATCACATTTCTAAAACTTTCTCTTGTATGACTTTATACTGCCCTGATATATTGGCAGCATTGTCATAGGGCTGGACTCTGCACTTTTATTTTTGAAACATCCTGTGAAGAGTGAATTGCTTGATTAGCAATTTATTCACCGTTATGATTTTTTTAAGCTACAAATGTGATAAATCACTAGACAGTTTTCCATCTTTTGAAGATACATATCTTAAAACAATACATAGCTGATCTGTGTGAGAGAGATTAGGAGCAAAATCTACAGACATTTAAAATATTTCAGGCTGTACCTATTTCACTGAAAATGATTGTTCAAACTTTATCACTCATTAAGTTTATCAATTGTTCACACTTGTTTTAGACACACACAATAGGTTATTTTTTCCCATGTTACTGTATTCTTAGATGCGACACACCAAAAATGAATTAAACTGAGTAACATGTTCAAAAACTGCAAAATTTCCTCTTCATGGGACACAAATGCTTCACTTCTTCCACAAAAAGATAGTCCATGTTCACCAAATGTTATAATGACAGACACAAGGAAGTGTAAAATGACTTTCCAGTATTGACATTCTTCATTAATCCATGTTTTCAGGTCACAAGTAAAGCCAAAATCATATCCATGTTTTCAGGTCACAAGTAAAGCCAAAATCATATCTTTACTTTAAATAAGACAATGTAAAATCTCTGTGAATTGAAGTGTTTTTGTGCTTCTCTATCATATTTGAATTGCACAAATTAGTAAATCCATCCATAGCAAATCAAAAATTAAATGATTTAGGTTTGAATAGTTTACATATAAAATAATATGCTGAGCTGAGTGATGGAGAATACTGTGGCTGCTCCCTCTTATAATTTCCATGTTTAGCTTTGAAAATAGAAATATATCCTGGCTGTAGAACCTTGTTTGTTTACCATCCAGAAATCTTTGGCACAAATTTTCAAATGTTACATTGTGACATTAAGACTTACTTGGCTCTCTTTCAATCTAACAATTTAAAATAAAAATTATTCCACAAAGCATGGTCTGTATTTCTGTTGCTTAAGGGGTCTACAGATGAGGCAATTTCAAATTTTAAAACAATTTCACTTTCTGCTTCACTGTTTTTTGTTTTTTTTTTTTTTTTGGTACTATAACAAGAAATGCATACAGAATTGTGAGCAAATTCTGTTATATTTACTTGGCTTGGCATAGATCATTTCAGTAACTATGGTTGTTAGTACAGCAATTTATAACCATTAAACTTGAAAATTCAATGGGAGAAATGTCTTTTGATTCATTACATTTAAAAAGGAGGTTGATTTGGGAATTTAATTTGGGAATTCACAAATTTTTTTCTTTGAAGAGGTAGGGCTAAAGTAGTGGAATAGTTGAACACCTGCTGAGATTCCTTTACTAATAAAGACCACCAGAACAAATGAATCCATTATGCATGACATTCTTGGAGCCCTAAACATCAAATAGAAATTTTAATAATCAGACTGGGTGTCAGGGAAGGGAAATTAGGTCCAGAAGTACATAAGCCTAGTCAGACTTTACCCAAAGAGTGTCAACACCCTTACAGGTGAATCAGCAGCAGTGTTCATGGTTAGCAAAGTTGATGCTTTCAGAGGAAATTTGTCAGTGGGAAAGACTGAGCAGTAGAGGGTCTACTCACATCGCCAGAATTAAGGGAAGATACCATTAAATTTTCACAAGCTAAGTCTCACCTGCCACATGAGGATCTAAATCTTCCCTTCAGGATAAATCTTTCTCTCTTTTCGCAGCACTTTCTCCCTCCCTCTGTGCACTACATTTGTCTCCGAAGTCTGACAGTTACCTAGACCAGAAATGGGACTGCTTATGAGCACTGTCATGGATCCAATTGTGTCCCCCCACCAAAATGTGTGTAGTAATTTGACTTGGCCCTGTTACCCAATATTGTGTGATTGTCCTCCATTTTGGGCTATTCTTATATTGTATATTAAAAAAACATTAAGGTGGGACTGTAAATTCCTTCCTAAAGTCAGCTCCCTGTAATAGGGTGGTTCCACGAAGTGTGGCTTGCACCACATTTTATCCTTTTATCCTACAAGAAATAAAAGGAAAGGGAAAAAAAAAAAAAAACAAAGATCTGGGAACCTTCTACCATCAATAAAGCAGCACCGAGAGTAGAGTGTATCCTTCAGATCTGAGGTTCCTGAGCCAAGCTGCCCTCTGACCAAAGACTGAGGTGATATAAGAACTGTAATCCAGATATGACAAGGTGGAAAGTCTTCTCCTGGAGCAGACACCCTGAAGTTAGACTTGTAGTCTACTGGACTATGTAAGAATAAACATTTCTCTTTTCAAAGCCATCCACTTTGTGGTATTTCTGTTACAGCATCACTAAATGACTAAAACACATACCCAAGCCAGTCTCCTGGATACAGAGAAGGGATACTTTAAGAAACAAGGAGGGAACACATAACTAAATCTGTGGGGTCCCAAAAGCTAGGAAACCATGATAAAAAAACAAACAAAAAAAAAAACAGTCCCTCTGCCTAGACTCAGGCATTAAAGGGACACATTTTCTTCATTTACACTCACCAACAGCTATCAGCACTCTTCCTTTCTCAGCATGTCCAGCAAGATGTCTGTGCCTACACCAATCACCACTGCTTTTCTAGCACTGTTGGAGACAGCCTGTACCACACACTTGATGACTGACTACTCTGGCACCTGAACTGAATATTACAAGAGAAGTAAATGGATTCTTAGGCTCACCTGTCTATTAACAGCTCTAACCATCTGGTGACAAGGCATCAGAGCCTCAAAGGTACCAAAAATCAAACTAGCTCACAAGATTGCCTATTTGAATATTTCAAAACAGGAATCTAGAACTTGGTAAGCAAACATTAAATAAATTCAACAACTTACTGATGACTTGGATACAATAGTCAACATCAAATCACTTGAATAGACAGAGCACAGTGGAATCAGAAAAGTCCCAAAACAAAGTATCAAGGGATTTCCAGATGAAGAGAACTTCCTGGAGTTATCAGAGGTCGAATACAAAAGATTAATATTTAGAAATCTTGAAGAGAACAGGAAGGAAATCAGTCAAAATACAAAAGTGTAAAATGACAAATGGAACAAGCTTCAGAAAGTATACAGAAACAGGTAATAGAAATTTAGAAGATTAATAATAAAATTATAGAATCAGACAACTCAATAGAAATTCAACAGAAAATACAGAGAGAATTGTCAACTGCAAACTTCCCTGATATGAAAAATTAGAAGATATCTGTGCAAGATGCTAGTCAAACTTCACACAAGGTAGATTCAAAAAGAAAGACACTAAGAAATATAATTGCACTTGCCAAAACCAAAGATAAGGAGAGAATTTTAAAGGAAGCTAGGAATAAACAAAATGTAATCTATACAAAAAGTGTCAATAAGATTAAGCTGAGACTGCTCAGCAGAAACTATGCAGGCAAGAAGGCAATGGGAAGGCACATACAAAGCCTTGAAGGAAAAATAAAAAAAAAAAAGTTACCAACCAACAATTACACATCCAGTAAAAATGTGTCTCAAATGTGATGGTGAAACTACATTTCCAGTTATGCAAAGCCCTTTTATTTCCTGTGAGCTTTTATTTTTGTGTTCTACTAATTTCTTGACACTTAATTTAACCTGGGTATAAAATTATACCACTTTTTAAATTTGTTCCTACCATAAAAAAAATAAACTTGAATAATTAAGAATGAATAAAAGTAGAGGACAGGTAAAATGTATAAAATAATGACATTAGAATTTGGACATTAACAAAAAGAAATTGTAATTCAAAATTAGTAAGTAAAAATAAAATATTTGGAATATGTTTTCTTCTGTTTTTCAGGCCTGAAGTAGTCAAACGAAATAGTACTTTTAAGGCAGTCACAAATAATTTCATTTGTTTGTTCTGCAATTCTTGGTGGGCCTTGTCTTGAAACAATACTTTAAAAAATTTGTGCTGACTTTCTGTTCTTTGACATATCTTCACAGTTCAATGGACTGTTGCTAATGCCCAAGGTGAGAGGAATAAAAAAGAAAATGATGCAAACATAAGGCAAAGCTCAATCCGAAGATTCATTTTTTGTTCGACTTGCACAGGGCCTAACAAACCCCATGATCCCAGTGTCATTGGTGCATTCTTACATAGTTAACCAGAGAGAGCTGAGTGTGAGATTATATCTAGTCAGTCAGAAAAGTATAATTACTATAATAGACAGAATTTATAAAATAGTGTCAATTTCATTTCTACCTTGCCAATTCCATCCACAGTAGTGCTTGCTTTTCCTTGCATCCTGTAGGTATGGCATCTGTGGATCTTTGCTTTGGACAGCTGACGCCCCTATTGGTTGACTTCCCAAGCACGTACTTACCATGTATGTTAGGTCACCTGTCCCTGTTTCTGGTTTTTATATCACAGAACAAAATTTAAACTCAAACCAAATTCAGTGCCTTTGAGTCGATTCTGACTCATAGTGGCCCTATGTGACAGAGTAGAACTGCCCCCATAGAGTTTCCAAGGAGCACCTGGTGGATTTGAACCGCTGAACTTTTGGTTAGCAGCGTTAGCTCTTAACCACTAAGTCACCAGGGTTTCAGAACAGAATTTAGAGGTCTCTTTTTTTTTTCAGGGGTAGTGTGGACATTTTCCTTAGAAGACAGAAGATATGTAAGGCACTATGACTGACATTTGCAAAACAAAGTTTAATACTACATGAGTGGGACTGCATTTGGCACCAAGAAAATAGAGACAAAGACACATTTTCTGCCACTGAGGATTTTATAGTCCACAGTGTTAAACAAAAATTG
This sequence comes from Heterohyrax brucei, assembly GCA_028571685.1. Taxonomy (NCBI): domain Eukaryota; kingdom Metazoa; phylum Chordata; class Mammalia; order Hyracoidea; family Procaviidae; genus Heterohyrax; species Heterohyrax brucei. Next base: position 50,286,606 of record CM053152.1, read on the forward strand.
GTCACGTGATGAGAAGAAAAATCATTGTGTAATTGCTGTGTTCGTACATGTGCTCTCTGCTAAAGTAAAACAAAGGTGCTAGAGAAAAACAAAGGAAGAGGACTTGGTTTGTTTTAGATGTCAGGGAAAGTTGACTCCATATGGTATGGTACCTGAACCTGAGTACGGAAAGATAAGCAAAAGTCAACAAAAGGAAAAAAAAAAAAGGAAAGCAAGCAAATATATAAGAAAGTCACTCTGCAGCAGAGACAAGCTTGAACAAAGTCAGAGAGGCTTGACTGAGCACTGAGGAGGGTGTGTCTCCCTAAAGCAACCAGACACTACTGGAGCATCTTCAGAGACTGGCAGACAATTGGTGGATGTGCGAGGTGGAAGTTGGAGGAGAAAGAAAAAGAAATAGGGGAGGACAGAGGAAAGTTCAACCTGGACTCATTTTGGTTAATTTTGCACAAGAACAGATACCTCATGTCATATAATGCGTTCCCCTCAAAAATCTATGTAGCAGTTTAGCTAGGCCATGATTCCTGGTGGTGTGTGAAGTTCCTCCGTGTTGTAAACCCAGCCTCTGTGAAGTTAATGAGGGTGGGTGGGTGGCAGTGGTGTTCGTGGAGCAGGACTCAATATGTAAGATTGTTTTGTGCCTTGAGGTAGTGTCTTGTGATGTCAAGGAAAGAAGCTAGCAGAGACAATTGGATACCTCATACCACCAAGTCTCTGCTGGAAACTGAGCACATCCTTTGGAAAGGACCAGAGTTCCCATGCCTCAGAAGCTTCCAGTCCAGGGGAAGATTTCCAAGAAAGATCTTCCTCTAGATCCAGCAAAGAAAGGCTTCCTCTAGAGATGACACCCTGAATTTGCACTGTTGCCTACTGAACTGTGACAAAATAAAATTTCTATTTTTAAAGCCATCCACTTGTGGTATTTCGGTTAGAGCAGTACTAGATGACTGACACATCTAACAAGCTTCGTGATGATGGTATCGTTGGTGTGTTTTTATGTAGCTGACCAGAGATTACTGAATGTGAGATACGTAGACCTGATGGGTCAGAAATGGGCTTGAGGAGAACAGTATTTTGGCACACTCAATAAAGACACTAAAGCCTAATGAAACTAATTTACTGTAATTAAGACGATTCCAACTCATTGCACCCTACAGAAGAGAGTGGAACTGCTCCATATGATTTCCAGTGAGTGGCTAGTAGATTTGAATTGTTGACCTTTTGGCTAACAGACGAAAGGTTAACCAGTGTGCTACCAGGGTACTTCTAGAGATATTAGGAACAAAAAAGTAATCAGACATAAATAAATAACCAACAAATAACCAGAAGTAAATAACATACCAAGCAGCATGAGGGCTCTATCTGAGACTGTATGCTATGAATTTAGAGACAGAAATAAGAAAACATGGATGATTTGCACCCACACTGCTTTGTTCCTGGCTGTAGGAAAACAATACAGAATGTAATATGGAGCTGTCCCTACTCCAATACATATGGAAGCTATGGTTATGCTTTGTCCAAAGAGGGAGAAATAGGAGAGAATCATTAAACACGATTGAGGTGATTTTGGATCCACTGGAGGAAGACGTGGTAGTCTGCTTCTGTAAGGATTTACAAGCTGGGAAACTCTATGGGTTGGTTCTACCTTGTCCTACAGCATAGCGATGAATTGTAATCAACTCAAAGGCAGCAGTGGGTTGTTGTTCTTTGTTTTTCCTAAGCCTTTGAAATATCTTTCCTTTAAATTCTGTGAAACATCTAGTGAGCAAAGTTGTAGGCTGTGAGAGTTTGTTCTATTTAGTGTAAATAACCAGGATTATTCAAGATTTTGAGGCATTGGTGGTTCAGTGATAGAATTCTCATCTTCTTTGTGGGAGACTGGTGTTTAATTTCCAGACAGTGCACCTTGCATGCAGCTACCGCCGGTTTCTTTGTGGCTGTCTTGTGTATTGTTACGACGCTGAACAGGTTTAAGCAGAGGGTCCAGACTAAGATGTCTAGGAATAAAGGGCTGGCAAGTTACTTCTGAAATTCAGCCAATGAAAGCCCTATGAATCATAATGATTTGATTCGCAGTTGATCATATGGATAGTGCAGGACCAGGGAGATTTCCATCCTAAGTGCCCGGAGTCACCCTGAACAGGACGTCAATACCAGGGCAGATAACAACAGCAACAACATTTAAGATTTTACACAAATTCCGCTGGGGGCAGGGTCAGAAGGGAGTATTTCTAGCCCTGGTCTGTTTTCTGAAACTGTAGATCAGGAAAGAGGAAAGACAACAAGACCCCAGACAAAATCAACATATAATCCCAGAAACTTCTGTCCTACACTCCCTCCAGTTACATACATTACCATGGTATTTCAAGGGGACAAAAACATATAGGAAATAGGAGAGGCTTTTGTAACGTGAGGGCTTTAAAACACCTTCAATTTTTTTTTTTTCTTTTGGAATCAGACTTGATGAGAAAATTCCTTCTCTTACGGTAAGTTGAATGTTGTGTTAACAGTAAGATTTTTCCAAGATACCATATATCCTATTTATTCCTGAAACCCTTCAGGGACCTGGCTATCGGGTTGCTTTGTTCAGTGTCTGGTGATAAAGAGTTCTGATGCACACGTTTTCCAGGTGATGGCAAGGCCAGTGACGTGGGCCGGAGTGTAGACAATGGAAATGGTTCGGAGATAAAGCTTCTCGATTTTTAAGTGTGAAACAACCGCTGCCTGTTGTTTCCAAATAAGTCATTTCTGGATGATCAAAATAAGTACTGTGGCATCATTTGGATGCATCCTCGGAAGGAAAATTTCTGTTTCGGGCCAAATGCTGCAGCCACGAGTCTATTCCTGCCAAAGGGAATTTTTCCCTTTGTTCCTCTTGATAATCCTAACAATCTTTGTGTGTACACAGTGCTGAAAGCTATAATAACCCCAGTTTTACAGATGAGGCAACTGAAGCCCAGGGGGAGAAAGAACCTTCCCCAAAGCCTACAGCAGGACGGCAGTGACGCCAGAATAGCTCTGGTTTCAGATCTGGCTGCCGCTGCCTTCCTTCGTATAGCCACTGTGGACACTGGGAGGAAACAAGTATTTGCCAAGGAGTTTATGTGCATCCGTGTGTGTGTGTGTGTGTGTGTGTGTGTGTGTGTGTGTGTGTGTGTGTGTGTGTGTGTGTGTGTGTGTGTGTTCGTGCGCGTGTGTGTGCACGTGCGAGCATGTGTATGTGTGTTTGCGTCTGCTCTCAAGCCTCGAGGGCTTTTGTCACAGTCTAGAATCACTGCTCTTTACCAAGACATGGTCTCCAAGAGGCTGAACTCCCCTCTTTTCTGTTACACGACCACGTCTGTGTGTGCTGAGAGGCTGCGGTGTCCTGAGCTGCAGGATCTGACCCCAGAGGCCCCGCCAGCTGCGTCTGTCCGGCTCGCTCTTCTGCTTGACCTGCACTCCGGGGAGGCGGCGGGCTGTTTAGCCGCTGTATCCCCTGGCAATCTGTTCAGGAAAATAGACCAGAAGGGCTGCCGAGGGCTGCGCCAGCATCAGCATCCTGCTGCCATCTAGGGATCAGATGAAGTGTCTTCTGCTTTGGTTCAGCGTTGTACCGCGCGGTCCAGCGTGCTGCGCCGCGATCCTTGTCCCAAAGTCGGGGCTGCTCTGCAGCGAGAAGCCCTGGGACGCTCACAGCAATCCTCTTCTCCTTCGCCTGCACTGGTGACACCGACGCAATCGGGACCCCCAAGAGACCAGCTAAGTGCCCTGCAAGCAAGAGGAAACGCAGACAAAAACTGTGAGGGGAAAAGAAAGAGAGAGAGACAACAGCTAGGAGTTTAGGGCAGAAGTAGCGCAAGAACAGAACAGAAAGGGGAAGAGGAGCAGATTGAAAGGGTCCATCCGTGAAACCACACTGCAATTCACAATGCGTGTGTTTATAGAACCCCGTCACTGTCATTACCCCGGTCTCCACATGCAGCTTAATGAAGTCCAAAGCATCAAGCTACTTCATTTTCCATGTATAACCGTCAAGGTTCCCTCCCGCAAGGGAGAGAGGGTAGTACTGCCTTGAGTGAAGACGGTGTTGCAAAACCAGGAAGAGGAGACATATGGAGCTAACTTGAATGCATTATATTACAATGTAAGCATCTCTTTCTTCTACAAACAGAACAAAAGGGCTTTCAAAGAAGGCAAGGAGAAAAGGTTGAGGACGGGGGATGAAGGAGGGGGGCATGGATTGGGGAAGGGGCCCTGCTGTTGACTTGGGAGGCCCTGCTGGGAAACTTCAAATCCAATTCTTTCTGAGAGGAAGGGTTATTAAAAGTAACTTTAATACTTCCAGGCAGACGCCTCATAAAAGCATACAATTAAGTCACACAAATGACAAGAGCGTTTTCTTTCCTACCTGTTTTCCCCTTCTGAGAGTAATTACTACAGGCCAGTCTCCTCTCATTTTGTGCAAATAGAAGGAGAGGGCTTTGCAAGGTGCCAGGCTAGTTCCCACTCTCCTAGCCTCTTCCCCACAGCCCCATCCCAAACCCCTACAGTATGTGGTCCAATCAGTCTGTCTGCAATCCAGCTAAGAACAAAGGGGCGAATTTCAATATTTCCTCTTTGTGCAAGGTTAATTGAAAATCAAAAAGTCACTTTTCAAATGTCATATTAAACCCAGCCACTGCATCAATTTCCTTTTGGTTCCCATCTCCACAGGCAAGAGAAAAGTGTTTGGGGGGGATGGTGGGGGAGGCCAGGGAAGTAGGGACACAATGAGGTTAAAAGGAGGAAAGAAGGGGAGGGATTAAAAAAAAAAATCACAGATACATACAGACTTTGATTGCAGATATGCTAGTGCATGGTGGAAAATTGTTTCCCCGAGTGTCCTCAGTCAAAGGCAGCCTTTGCGCTGGGTACTGTGGTATCTGGTATTCCAGCAACAGAACTGCATCTTAGAAATCCTGGAGACATTAGGCCTCCATGTTTTTATGTCTTAGTAGATGGATCACAGTATGATTGTCATAAATGCCATGGTGGTTAAAAATTCTAAAGGGTAATTTAATAACCTGCCTTCATTTCACCCTTTCCCCCTGTTTCTGAGACAGGTACACACACACACAAGAGAGACACACATATGCTGCATGGCCGCACGCAAAGCCCTGCCAACCCTGCACTAGCCTCAACAAGACTCGAACAACCTCGAACAGCCTCAACAAGATTGGAACAGCCTAGAACCTAGTAGCTTGTTTTTGCTTTTGCTTTTTTTAAAAGAAGGTATTTGAAAGTTTCAAACTAGATTTCAGTGAGTCAGCAATGTTAACTTTGCTACTGCTCCAGTAACTGTTTTTTTCCCTTTGTCTCGTTTTTCTGAGACTCAGTTTCCTTGTCTATCAAATGGGACATTTATCTGTCTCTTAAACAGGAGATACCTTATGAATAGAGCAAATATATGTTAATTTTCTACCGTAGTCTCAGGTTCCCTGGATTCGTTCCCTAATGAGATGGCATTACTAGCTTCATCTCTTTGGGGCTGGACCTTCTTCTTCCTCTTCTCATTCACTGTTCTTGAGGCCTGCTGAGTAGTCCAGGATAATCTGCCACCAGACTTCATCATGCCCGTTCTCTGTGTGCCTCTCACACTCACTGCCACTTTGCCAATCCACTGTGAAGCCAGTGTCTTCCTGGGTCATTTGCTTTAGTCTTTCTCTTTAATGCCTGCACTTACCATCCAGATACTGGGCTCTGTCCCTCCAGGGAATCTTCTTCTTAAGGATGAGTCTGACCTTGGTGGACTTGCCTAGTGGGAATGAATCGACTTGCCGTGTATTAAACATTTCACTATACCTAAAAATGACTTTGGAGCTAGACTGTCAGGGTAAAGAGACATAGTTGTGGAATACAGTCAATCTAAAATAGTCCACCTTTGTAAAGCAAGCTCCCCAAAACTTCCTTTTCAATAACATTTTGGTGGTGTCAAATGGATCCACCAGCTTTAGAAGGAGGGCAGGTGAGAAGAAGGTGATTGTCAAGTTTCTTAGATCGTATCTAGACTTACACTAGGGCACCTACCATAGCTTGCTCTAGTTCCGGAAAGATTAACTAGCATCTTCATAAGGCTCTTATAAGAATGTGAATTGAAAGCTAAGAATATGTGAGCAGAATTGATTTCTCATGATAGTGCTAAGAATTTGAATCTATGATTATGTGTGCAACGGTGGGAAAATGGAGGCCAGAGAAGCTGGATTTAGTAAAACTGGAATTCTTTCCTCAGACTTCCTTGGATCCTCTGCATAACCTTGCACAGAGTATTAAATCCCTCAGCTACTCTATTTACTTTTTGGGTGGCAATGGCTGTCATAATCCTGATGCAGCACATGAATTACTATGAGAGTCAAATGAATCAATATTTGTGGAATTATTTCAAATAAGTTATATACCCAATAGAGCTAGGAGATGGCATTTATAGCACATTATCTTTTAGTAACCTCTGTGAATAACCTAAGTATTCTCTCTACGGGTGTGTTTTTGCTGCTCTGGGACCAGGATCTGGTCCATTGTCAGCCAGAGTCTTTTAAACAATAAAAGGTTAGGGAACAAAATTTACCATGGAACTTCCATGTTTTTTTTAACTGTATTTCAACAGTGCACTCTTAGGCTAAAATCTCCAAGAATCATTCCTGTTGATAAGTTCTGAAAGGGAAAGGAGCCAAAGGTGAAACAGGTAGGATGTGCTATACTGAGTGTCTTCTCATTTACATTTCACCTTTTTTTTTTTTATCTCTGTCTCACTTTCTTTTAAAAATCTGTCTCCCCTTTATTGCTAGTAATTTTTGAGATATTCAAATGTGCATTTAATCCAGCCAAGTTTGTTGTCTCCAGTGTCAAAAATTCAGTTTAATGCTGAGTTAATGCTCAGTTGTGCCAAAGCTTGAAGCTTTCAACGCAGCTCTGAAACCAGCTGCGACACATCACTAATGTGGAGTCTTCAGCTCTAGAGACTGCTGCCTGCATGGAGTAAATGCATCATTTTTTAGAGCTTTGTCACTGCAAAGCTTTAAGAGCTGTGTAGAGTGTAAATGGGAATCTTTGGGAAAATATATATATATCTACACACACACACACACATATATATATATATTTGAAACCATTTTTCAAGAATCATCTGGGGAGGCTTGCTTGAAACTTTGTCTTCTTAACATCTCATGGCTCCAGAAACAGGTCTATCACTTTGGGCACTTTCTACTTTTTTTTTTTTAATATAATTTTTATTTTTTTATTTGATAAGACTAAGTGAAAATGTACATTCCCGTATAAATTTACACGCCCACTTATATGCAGCTTCCACTGCTCTCTGACTGTCTACTTTTGATTGGGTTGTGTTTCTTTCCTTCCTTCAGCCATTGCTGCTCCGTATGTGGTAGACGGACCAGCAGCATCAGCGTCGTCTGGGAAATGAAAATCATTGATTCCCACCCTAGACCTGCGAGATCGTTCTCTGGGGTTAGACCCGGGAATCTACCCTTTAACAAGCCCTCCTGGGGATTCTGATAAATACTAAAAGTTGAGAACCACAGTTCTAGGCTACTGAATTCAGAAATTTCTAATAATTCATCATCGAGAGGTGGTCATGTAGCCTCACTTGGAGCATTTTAATGGTCAGAGATGTGCTACATCAAGAGCAACTGTTAATTTGATAAAAAGTGTTATGAATTCTTTAAAAAACAAATCATTCAGCATATCCATGTAGTATAGTGGTTAAGAAATTGGCTACTAACCCAAAGATAGGCAATCAGAATCCACCATTTGCCCTGTGGAAACCCCATGGGAAAGTTCTGCTTTTCTACTCAATTGTGCTGAGTTTTAATGGATAGCAGTGGTTTTTCTTTTTGGGATAGCATGCATTTGCTGTATTTTTCTTATCTTTAGTACACGGCATAGTAAGTGGTTAATTTACTTGCGTCAAAAGGAAGAATATATTGTTGATCTTAGTTTTGCCTTCCAGGTAAATACATCTAATTCAATGAATCTAATTTAATCTAATTTTTGCTCCTTCAGTTACTCCACTGCCTGTGTAGTGGTTGACAGTTAAAGTTGCCTACCAAAATGCCAGCAATTCAAATCCACCATATAGACACTCCGTGAAAAATTTATGGGGCAGCTCTGCTCTGTTCTGTAAGGTCACTGTGAGTCAGAATTGACTGGACAGCCACTGGTTTGTTTCTGTTAAGGTTAATGATAACCAGAATTCTTGCTTCTTCCTCAAAGGAATGTGCTGAGACTCTGGTATTCTCTGCTGGGTCTCCTCTTTCTATGTTTCAATCCTCAAAACAATGTAAGCATTAAAACCTTTGCATATCACCTGAAAGCAAACCAAATTTCCCTGTCCTGTACATGCACAAATAATTTTAAAGCAAATTTAGGATTTTAAATTTAAATCTGGTGTCATGGATTGAACTGTGTCCCCCCCAAAAATAGGTGTAGCAATTTGGCTAGGCCATCGTTTCCACTATTGTATGGTTGTCCTCTGTTTTGTAATATTCCTATTTTGTAAATCCTAATATTTGTCTGTGGTTAAAAGGGTAAGATTGGATTATGTTACAGAGAACTAAACTGGGACTATAACACTCTTACTAAGGACATTTACCTGAACCAGTGTAAAGGGAATTTCCCTGGAGTGTGGCTTATGCAAGCTTTTATCCTACGAGAGATAAAATGAAGAAGAAACAGAGAGGTAGGAACCTCATACCACCAAGAAAGTGATGTTAGGTACACAGCACATCTATTGGACTGGAGGTGCCTACACTGTGATACTCTCAAACCAAGGAAAGGCTGCTGACAAGGACCCTCCTTCAGAGCCAACAGGGATAAAGCTTTCCTCTGGAGCTAGCACTCTGAGTTTAGACTTGTAGCCTACCGGACTATGAGAGAATAAACTTCTCTTTATTGAAGCTATCCACTTGTAATATTTCTACTGTGAAAACACTGGATGATTAAGACGTGTTAAGGTTGCAAATATTGTTTCTGATTTACTAAGCTTTTGTTGTTTCATTATATCTTTGTTGACTGTATTTCTCCTATATTTTGGGGATATATCAAAACTGATGAAAAAATAATAAACTGCTTAAAAAGGCATATAAAAGAAAATTAAACAGTCACAGTTACACAACTCATGAGAAATAGCAATCAATTTTCTTCCTCTCTCTTGATATAAATAAGTGTACATACACAGTGAGGATATGTGTACACAAGGTAATGCATATTATTTAGAATAAATTACAGTGTAAGCACATGCATATACACAACAGGTATTCCATTTGGGGTCTAAGTAAATATTTGAAATAGCTGATAAACTTGGGGACAGAAAGTCTTTCTTATAAGGATGATGCTATCTCTTGAAATGCTGAGTTTGAGGAATGAAAGAGCCAGTGTGAACTAGTTGGACATCCTTCAGAAGGGCCTGAGTCTTGGGCTGTCTCTCAACCTAGTCCCCATTTGACTCACGCTGATGAACTGTAGGAAACAGGAGCTGTAATCAGAAACAGAAAGTATTATTTCTTCTATAATTCTCTATCCTATCAGATTCGACTCGACAGCACTTGGCTGGCTTGGCTATTGGAGATCAGGAAACCCTGGTGGTGTAGTAGCTAAGTACTACATCTAGTAACCAAAGGGGGAATAAAAGTGGTCAGCAACTTGAATTCACCAGGCACTCCTCAGAAATTTTGGGGGGCAGTTCTACTCCGTCCTATAGGGTCGCTATGAGTTGAAATTAACTCAGCAGCAGTGGGCTTTGTTGGTTTGGTATTAGAGTTCAAACAACACAACTGGAAGCAGAGCACAATCCCAGCAGCACTGGGATGCCATTCCCCTCCGCAGCATAAAACAACTCTCAACTCCAGGAGATCTTGGTGCTACAGGGTCTCAGGAGGGTCTCCAGAGAGCACTGGGCCCAGACGCTACCTGGTAGTTGACATTGGGTGCAGAGAGAGGTAGCAGGCATGGTGACTGCTGGGCTGGAACCAAGGTGTTAGCAGTCTCACACTGAGATGTTCGGTGGCCCCTGAGAAAAAAAGCTGTTCTGCCTAAAGAGACAGCAGGAGGGACCACACGGTTCCCAGGGAAGGCCGCAGCATAGAGGGCATCTGGAATGTGAACTTCAGCTGCAGCATCCGGAAGGCAATCCCGATCAGTCTCATAAGACTTTAACCACAGAAGTGGACAAAGATGTTAATTCCTCGTGAGCAGGTAAGACACCATTGTTATTATTTTTTTGTATTGAGTCTTCTATGAAATGGAATTATGCTATAAATCATTTTATATTATCTTTTTAAAATTAACTCCTTACTATGAGTATTGTATTGTGTCATCAAATATTCAGAAAACATCACAGTTCTTAATGGCTGCAGTATATCAAGGAGATATACCTTAATGACTTTAGTGATGGCATAGTTGTTAGCTGCTACAGCCGCCAAACCAAAAGTGTGGCAGTTTGAATCCACCAGATACTTCTTGGAAACTTTGTGGAGAAGTTCTACTCTTTCCTACAGGATCTTTACGAGTTGAAATCTTCTCAATGGCAATGTTCTATTTTTTTGGTTTCTTATCTGGTAATCTTTGATTTAATAAATAATGTGTATACATTTTGGTATATTAAAAAATCACTTACATTTATAAATATTTTTTCTCTGATTACATTGAGAATCAATACTTATGGATAAGAATTACTGGGCCCAACAATAGTAGCAGCTTGGGAACTTTGATTCCATTATAGAGTATACTGATTACTCCTTTGAACTTTCTTCCTTATGGCACTTTCAGAAACAAAATGCATTTTATTCTTTATCTCTGAAGTTAACTACACAAGGAGTCCTAATGCCCATAACTGTAAACCTTCAGATTATCAGATTCATAAATTCACACACCTGCAGTGTGGTAAGTCACCGCACAAGAGGTTCACTGTCATTCTGAGTGCTTCTGAACCATCTTAATAGTACAAATAGTACATGGACGAGATGTCCCAGAATAAGAGGGTTCCTCTGGGGAAATATCGACTTTAGAAATGCCTCTAGAGAGGACTTTTAATATCTAAAAGTCAACTGGGAAGGTAAATATTATCCCTAGAAGCACCCTCTAGCTTCTTAGCATTGTAGCTTTTTGTGTGTCCTTGGGAACTCTATGGGGCAGTTCTACTCTGTCCTGTAGTTTCACTATGAGTCAGAATTGACTTGATGGCACTAGGTTTGCTGGTTTTGTTTGTGAGTCTGAGTTTCCAAAGCAGTTAATCAAGTCATTTCCCACTAGAAAGGAACAAAATATCTCTCAACTTTTCCCACAATAGTGTCACTACTAATTTTTAGGTGTCTGTATCTGCGTATGGTCTCCAGAAGCATTAGCACTGAAGTCAGGTGAGGTGTTAGTACCCACCAGAAGTAGAAGGTCCCTGCAGGTGGTTGACCCTCTGGGTCAGTGCTAGCTGTTGACTATCAAGACCATTCCCTCTTTAATAAAAGGAAGAGACGACCAACAGAGGATGCAGTAAGTACTTTGGGTTTTTCCTCAAGAAACTGACCAGACTTGTTTAGGAGCACAAGTGAGAAATATTTTGAGAACTCAAAGTGGGGGGAAAAAAAAGAAAAGAAAAACAGGATATTTTTCATTGTGACTGAGATTCTGTAATAGTAGATGGCAGTGAACATATTATTGCCAGTTTAAACCTTGGGCAAGGGAAGCCTGAGAAAGCAGAGTGTGTGGATTAATTTTATCTAGAGAAACATAAAATCCTTCAGGGGAATGATAGGGCCTACGGTTACATGGGCTTGTACAAAACTACAAATATGAAGGTTTGGAGTTTCCACCCACTCCTCAGTACTGTGGAAGAAAAGCCTGGAAATCTGCTTCCTGTAAAGATTACAGCCAAAAAAGAAACCCAAAAAGACACCTTATGGAAGAGTTCTACTTTGTAATTCATGGGGTTTCAATGACTCACAATTAACTGGAAAACAACACATATTATTACACAAAGTCCTTGGTTGGTGCTGACAGTTAACATATGAGGTTCAAGTTAGTCCTGAGGCATCTCAGAAGAAAGGCCTCGTGATCTACTTCCAAAATATCAGCCATTTAATGCTCTATGGAGGACATTTCTACTCTGACAGGCATGGTTTCACCATAAGTCATAACTGACTTGACAGCAAATGATAGTCTACTATAACGTACTCTGCCTTTTCTAATACCTGGAATAGGGGCTATGTGAGTGACTTGGGGTTGGAATGGGTTAGCCAAAAGCACCTGGACCTGATGGTTTAATGCTATAGCCTAGTCTCTATAAATGGCTGCTGTGGTTATGAATAAAGTGTTTCTTTCATGCTCATATGCTTTTATAGTTTACAAGAGTAAGATATCTGAATTCCCATTAGTTAAAAGTATTATTGTATATACATATCTTTCTAGCTTCATTGCCACATAGACAGATCATGCCCCAAATTTCCTAGCTTCCATCAGACTGCTAAGAAAGAAATATGCATCCCCATTGGCATCAACCATTTCATGGATGCTACGCTCATCTGTGATGGAGCTGGATACATAAAACTCTTGAACAGTGTTGTTAAAGTGAAAGTCATTATTATTATTTATAGAAAGCAGACAGCAAACAATAGCAGATCCCCAAAGGAGAACCAGTTAAACCAGAAAAGCAGACCATGCCATTGTGTTGCTTCAATGACTCATTGGAGCCCTATAGGACAGAATAGAACTGCCCCACTGGGTTTTCAAACTATAAATCTTTATGGAAGCAGGCTGCTACATTTTTCTCTTGCAGGGCAACTGGTGGGTTCGAACAACCAGTCTATGAGTTAATAGCTGAGCACTTAGCCAATTTGCAACCAGAGTTCTTGCTTATGCTTCCCCAAATTATCGGTTTCCGTCATTATTTGGCTGGGTGGGCACCTGTCAGTGTTTCATGTTAGATTGTCATTGCATCGTCTCTGCTTCTGGCTGCCACCACGTTGTTCCTGGCAGGTGTGCGGTTCCCAATGCTGCTGCTCTGTGGGTGTGCCTCTCTGCGTCTTGCTGCCAGCTGGAAGACCCTGCACATAACCTACTGAACTTCTGTCTCTGGGGCCTTTTATGTCTGTGATGCAAGCTCCTGACACTCTACCTGGGCCTGCTGGACTGCCCCGTTCCCGAGCTACTCGAGAACCCCTGCCTATGGGGAAGGTGTGCAACCCCTGCATAGGATACACTTATGACCTATGCCCTGCATGGGCAAGTGTCACAGCTCTTTTAGCTCCGCTGGCAACCTTCCTGCCTGCAAGGTTGTCAGCTCTTGTACTGCAGGCCCAGTGGGCTCACCAGTGCTGTGTCTTGCTATATTCAGTGTTCTCTTTCTTCTGAGTCTAGGAGGTTCTCACTGCAGGGACCTTGGATCCTCTATCCAAAGGACACACTCTGCTCCAGACTCTTCTTCCTGGTGGTGAGACCCCCTGAACTTCTGTGGAATTTGCCTTTTTTAAGCCTAGGTGAGTAGGAAAACTAAAACGTCATAGGTACCTTATTTTGATAGTCATAGTAAACTGTTGAATCGCTGCAAGAGTTTTACATACATTACTTGCACAGTGCCAGGCTTTCATTTTTGCGGCAGGTTACAAGACTATGGCCAAAAGGACTATAAACAGGTTTGTATTGGCTCTTAATGTTCAGTCAGGTAATGTCCTACGGCGTATGTATATGTCCAGAGGCCAGGGCACTGAGGTGTCTGACAATCTGAATCCCAGACCCTTGAGATCAGAGCCCCACTTCTGTCTGGCTTCTGTGAGAAGTCCTAGAAGCCTTTGGTCTACAGCGATTGGAGATCCAGGCTCTAACACCCAACCCCAGTTCTTATCAGCTCCTGCAATTTGGCAGATCTTTCCCCACATTTTGCCCTATGAACTTGGGTGCCCTTCTTTGCCTTGGGCTCCTTCAGCCCTTTTCTTCTGCACTGTTCTCTTACCAGGCAGGTTCTCATGGGTGAATTGTCCTTTCCCTGTAGCTGGCTTAGCAGAAAATGCAACAACAGCCAGAAGGACCCAGCTGAGCACTCAAGGCATCATCTGGGAGAGCTACTTGGGCCTCACGCTGCACAGCAGCCCCCAGACCTGTGGGCCCGGGAGCACTATGTGCTGCAGACACAGAGATTCACACAGTGTTCAAATCACATCATCTCCTAAGTGCTGTGGATGTTAAGTGAAATCCACAATTCGCTGTACTGTAATTATCTAGTTCTATTCTGACTTCCTTCCCCCATCATACTTCCTCCTTTTGGAGGCTGTCATTGGAATAGACACAGACAATTTTGGGATTCATCCAAGGGGAAGTTGAATTGGAGAATACAGTTGGCTTGTACTCATTGCTACAGTCTGTGATTTGCAGCTCTTCCATATACAGTTAAGTCATTGCTACCATCCCAAAGTAGCTATATTTTCTAGGAATATTCCTGTCACCCACTGAACTCATAGTGTGTTGTAACATGAAAACAGAAAATCAGAGGCCATATTACAATGTGAGTGTGTTGTGTAGTACCAAGGATGGTGAGACTGAGAAAGAAACTGCTTGTATGGGTAGAGACAGAATCTAGCTTGAAGAAAATTGTTCTAAACTTTACTGCTCAAATACGGAAGACACTTGGTAGAGTTTTGCTCAAATTTGATAAAAGGAAAATAATTTTACTCCAAATAACCAGTAATGAATTGATGACCCTGAAAGACACTTTTTAAAATCTGTGAACAATACAAATGAAATTTTAGTTAATCGTTTTAAAGGATAGACTGAATTATCTTTCAGTTATATGGTATATTACAAAACCTTTATCTCATGAACAATGTGCAGCTACAAAACAAAGAAAATATATTAAGATAGACAAAGTGTAGGTACATTCACATAATGGAATATTAACCCAAAATAAAAAGAATTGAACCATTCATACATGAAACAACTGGGATGAATCTCAAAGTCATTTTGTTGGGTCTAAAACTCCAGTTTGAAACAGTATATGATTCCATTTACGTGACATTTAGGAATAGGCAAAATTATATTCAGAAAGAAAAAAAAAAAATCAGAGATTTTCAGACAAATTGGAACTGGAGGATCAAGGACAGGGGCCTTACAAAAAGACTCCAAGGAAACAAATTATAGAGTCCTTGGGTTTCGAATGAGCTGTACCAAGAAACTTTAGAATCTGATGATTTACTGGATCCAGAAGATAACTGCCCCATACTGAGAATTATGAGCATGTGAACAAGAAAGATGGCATGAAGACCTTGAGTGTAACAACCGCCTTCCCCATGCTCTGGAATGGATCAGAGCTAGGACGAGAATCATAATACCTCTCAAGCAAAGTAGAGGAGCAGATAAGCCCACCGTGTGGACCTGTGCCCCGGGATAGTGGATCTGTATCAGCATATAAGTGGCGTGGTCAGTGGTTTCTGAAGGAGAACATATCCTAGAAGAGAATCACCATGGGGAGAGAGAGAAATATCCAGACAGCATTTGAGGCCCATGAAATAATATCAAGATTCTAGACTTCATCAGAATTAGTGAACAATTACATTGTAGCTCTTGGGATAAGTACTAGTTAAAACCATCCTTACAAGCTTATCTTGAAAATTGCTTTCTCAGACAGGAAATTTAAGATGCCAACAGCCTGTGTCCAACCACCAAGGGTGAATTCTTGGACACTGGGCCTTTTCAAGATGTTGCAGGTAGTAGTAAAGACAACTCTCTTTTTCTGTCACGGTCATTGCATCCTTTACATTGATGCTAATTTAAAAAAAGAAAGAGGAAACAACAGACTTCTGAGATTAAATAATGATTTTCTGGTTTTTATATCCCATACTTCTTATTTTATATTATCAATATAGGTACTAGATGAAATAACCTTCAAACAGCTTTCTCCAGGGGAATAAAAATTTCCTGTTGATCTCAAAAACATAATTATCACCACCACCACTACTAATCAACAGTTATACAGAATATTGGTTGTACTCTTCCTTTCTTTCATCTTGACCAAAATATATAACCACTAGTGCATAAATCACACTTATCCTGGCCTATTTTCTTGACATAAACTTCACTTCCACAGTCAAGTTTTTTCTCTAGTCCAGCCCACACAAATGCCCATTTTTAGATCTTTACCAAGTGAATAACAAAGCAGGAAGCAATTGAAAGCGATTGTGCACTGGCCACAAAAACAGATAGCTCCCAGGAAATTGTGAGTCATTCATTTTTGTCTGTTGTGAAGCCCATAGATGCCTTTAATCATCCCTTAATGCAGAGCTAGGAGGGAAAGCAACGTTCTCATGTGAATGCAAATGAAAACTGAGGCACAGGGGGTTGTGAAAGCCATTTGTGATGGAGGAGAATTCAGAGGGACAACAGAAACCAGCCAATCTTCCTAGCAGTTGGTGTAATGGACAGCGTATGTCCATTCAGTTCCACTTGCAAACAACAATACGCACAGATAGTAGGGACTTGTATTAAAATTCCTGTGGCTATTATGTGAGACTTTATTATCACCACTGTCACCAATGTAGTCATCACCCCAGTTCACAAACTTACTGAACAAATTTAACAGATGTGTGCCTACTTGTTTGTTTTCCAAACTTGGCTGTGGACTCTTCAGTGGCAAAGATGGCGTTCTTCACCTCTATTCAACCAACTAGCACAAGTCCAGAGACAGTCATTCCACAGTAACTGATGACTGAAAAAATACCATTGCCAATTTGTCTCAGAATAGTTTATTTAAACTTTGGAAGTTTACTAGGAATTTACAAATAGGAAAGACAAAAATTTCAGTCATCTATTTATCCAGTAATATGAAACATTCATTTTCGCTAAATGTCACTAGAATTTGGGATGAGTATGTTACTAACCCTGTGGAATAGTTCTGTTCCATAGTGGAAATGGTCACCATGGGTTAGATTTAATTTCATAGCAGTGGTGTTTTCTTCTGAGTCACAACGAGTCCAGTTCTCTGAAGACTGAGAGAGGAAACTTTGAGACATTAACAGCACCACAAGACTAGGCAAAGTTGGAAAATTGTTTAGCTTTACTTGGCTATAGACCTGACTTTGAATTAAGGCCATCATTGGTTATGCCAATTGTTAAAATTGTCTCAAAGATCATAACTTACTTAAATGACCTGAGAATAATCAACAAGATATAAAAAGATAAATGGAGGAGACCTCTGGGAGCATAAATCAGAATTGTTACTACCCTTTGGGTGACAAAATGAATATACAATAGTTTCTGGTACTCAACAAGAAAGAACTGTTTGGCAAACAACAAGAGTTAACAGGGTTCAAGATTTGAATCCTCTTGCAGAATGGCCACTTGCGTACAGCCACAAGGAATTTTCTGTGAACTTAGTTCTTCATCTGCAGAGTGGGTAATGTTTGTCCCAGCTGGTGGTGTCTGGAAACATTTGAGGATTTAAAAACTTCATCATCTGCTTTAAATACATCAGATTTTGTCTTCTACCACTTCTCTACACCCAGTTCACATTTAGGGTTTCCTTAGGCAAATGCATCCTTAAGTGTCTTAACCTACTTATTCTACTTGTTCTCAAAAACAACCAGAAGACCGCGTCCTGTGAAACTGTGTTTCTTTTATGAATTCCTGAAAAGTTCTCTTTATGTGTTTTCCTCTCCTGATCTGATTTTTCTAGTCTGCTTTCTATGAACATGAACCACCCACACAGCAGTCCTTTCACATACTTTTCAAGCTAATTTAATTCTCACATACACACACGCCACACACACGCAGACACACAAACAACTCATCAGGCTTTCGTCACTCATTCTGGCAGCAATTGTTTGTTTTTCTCAGAAGGAACAGAAGTGGATGATGAGACTGCTGACAGTATGTAGTTAAGGCCTTGGCTATACAAAACCCATTTGTAAGGGAAGGATGAGAAGGAGGCACTCAGATGTGAAAAACGAACTTCAAGGGACAGTTGATAACTTGCTAGAGTGAAATTCAGGGCAGCTACATAAGACAAAACCATCAAGATAACACTCTGTGCATGGGGGTGTATGTTTACACACATGCATGTATATACCTTATTTATCTCTTTTAATACTCCAAAGTTACCTAACAGGATACTGAGGAAACATGAGATACAAGTAAAATAAATGAATAAATAGAGATACCATGATTGTCTAGTGAAAGAAAAAAATGTCTAACTATAAAGTAATTAAGTGATGGTACAAAATGTATTGCACAAATAATTTTGAGGATAGTAACATCATTCTGGAAGGAAAGAGCAAGTAGGCTCCATGAGACTGTCAACACTGAAGATCAACTTTGATAATGATGTAGGCAGGAGATAAGGGGAAGTCTATTTTTATCATGGTGAGACCGTGAACAAATGTCTTAGAGACACCATGAGAAGAGCAAAAAGCACCAGTAAATTAGCTGATCATCCGTTTACTCATCTATTCAATCAATATTTATTGAAAATCTTCTACCATTGACCATGGTGGCAATCTAATAGCAAGCAAAATATCTAGGACTCTTATCCCCTTGAGGCTTTTAAGATCTAATGCAGGAGAAACGACAGAAGAGATTATCTAGTTTACAGTTTTGCTAAGTGTCATGGAGAGGTACAGTATAATTTAAGTGTATAGATCAGTATGGACCAACCTGGTGTGAAGTAACAGGTGAGGGCCCTGTAAAGGTGACTTCAAGAAGCAGCTTGCAATATTCAAGCAAGAGGAGAGCTAGAACACTTGGTACCAAAGCGAGGTGGCTTAAAATGAGGGCAAGGAAGAAGACGAGGGCTGTGTAAAGACTGTGTTCTTTGTACCAAGAAGTCTGCAAGAGGTCCTTAAGTAAAATAACAACATGGCCCAATTTTCATTACTTGGCTTTCTTTGTGAGGACTTTTCACCATAAATGTTTCAGTATGCTTTGACTGTGGTCCATTTAAGGGATGATCCACGGAACCATGGAAGGCTACGTCTTGGGAGATGAGAGCTAAAATAGCAGTTTTTCATTGTTATGCTTTGCCCATTAATATGGTCTCACAAACTCAAAACCATGATAGTGTCTAAATTAAGTCTTTTACATAGGCTGGTTTTTCACAGAGCATAGGCAATTTAACTGAGAATTAATGAGTAGGGGTATATTTCTGTAATATACTTATACACCATGACGTGTGTGTGTAGGTGCATGCATAAATGCCTATATAATTCGTGTGTATATATTTGTGTGTGTGTATGTGTGTGTAGGAAAATGCTAACACTACTTCCTCTGAAACTTTCCTATTTAAAAAAAAAAAGAAATATTGGTGTTCACTCATTTGGAAATAAATCTATAGAGGATACATTTG
Source organism: Heterohyrax brucei (assembly GCA_028571685.1). Taxonomy (NCBI): domain Eukaryota; kingdom Metazoa; phylum Chordata; class Mammalia; order Hyracoidea; family Procaviidae; genus Heterohyrax; species Heterohyrax brucei. Next base: position 50,305,951 of record CM053152.1, read on the forward strand.
AGTTGTTTTTCTTAATAATTGTTTCTAAAATGTCAGTGGAGCTCCTGTTTTTGCATTCAGGCCCCAGGACTGTGCATACAGCTTTCCTTCCTGGGGACCAGCCAATCCTGTCTTCTCCATGGAGGCTGTCACTCGAGGTAAGCAGAACGATGTGACTGGGAGCCAGGGGATGATTGCTGAAAGTCGTGCATCATTGCTTCACCTCACTGGAACTTTTGTAAAGCAGGGATTTGCTATTATTAAAATCCTTCTGAAATGAAAAGACAATCTCCCTTCGAAGCACTGGAGTGGCCTGAAAAAATATTTCAACCTTATTCTGAGGCAAGAGTAGCAAGATGGAAGCCGTGTCCCCTACACAAGTACTGCGAGGTGACACTTGTGACATCCACAGAGGACAGCAGAGGAGGGCTCTGACAGCAGCTGCTGAAGGAGATGACGATGAGTGGAGGACTGCATAATGGAAAGGAGGAAGAAATTCACGGAGGAGGCACAGAAGCAAAGATTCAGACCGTGCGGCTCAGCCAGATGGTTGGACAAGCCCACAGAGAGATGGGCCAGGAGTATACATAAGAATTCGGAACTGTATGGGGCCCTGGGAGCAGTGTTTTAAAGCCAACTTTTCCTCGTGAAGACTGATAAAAAAGGAAGAAGTTCTGGTTTTTAACTACTTGTGGTAAATGGATAAAAATAAACAAAGGGATATGTCCCCAGCTCGGTAGCACCTTCTTCAGTTTATTCTCGGAGCACCTAGAAAAATGCTGTGATTTGGATAGATTATACTTCCAAGACTCCAACTTGACGGCACTTGGCCATACTTCTAAGATGAACTGTGGGATGCATTCGTTTTTCCCCAACTGGGGCCAGAAATATTTAGTGAACACTTAGTATGTGTCATCTATTGAGCTAGACACTGAGGAAAGAGGGGTAAAGAAGATAGCCTCTGGTTTCTGACTTACAGAACATAGGATTCCTAATGCAACCAGCTGGAAAGACATGAAAATAGACACTTAAAATGCAGTATCATAAAATGGCACAGACGGGAGATTATAGGGCATACTGAGAGCACAGAAGACATATTTTGTTGGATGGGAGGAGGTCAAAGAAAGATTTCCAGAAAATGTGAGCATTAAGTTAAATTCTACCCCATAAGAGAGAGTCACCCAGATAAACACAGTGAATTGTGAGTACATTGGAGAAAGAGGGCAAGCCTTAGGGAGTGGCTTCTACTCTGAAAAAAAACAAATAGAACTTTCAAAAGCCTGCTAGCAAAAGAGGTTTATAGTCATGTCTATAGCATACCAGTAAGCCAGTTGTAGTCAATTCATTGCCTATTTCTGGTGAACTCTTGTGTGTCAGAGTACAACTGTGCTCCATAGGATTTTCAGTGGCTGCTCTTTTGCAAGTAGATTTCCAGTCTTTCTTCCAAGATGCCTGTGGATTGTCTTGAACCCACCGAGATGGATTGTCTTCTGTGTGATGAATTGCAGGCCAGTTTGAGTTGAGATGCAAATACTTTAAAGGACTAAGTGAGTCTAAGAGAAACCTCTGAATAGAATTCGCTCGTGCTTCTTCTTCCTTTGTTTTGTTAATTTTTTTCCATTCTTTTTGTAGCTTCAGATTTTGGCCTCAGTCACCAAAGGTTATAATACTAGAACCAGCTCTTACCATTTGGACACACATACACAGAGTCATATAACTTTGTTGTCCACAATTCATTGTAGTTCACTCCTGGGTAATTTCTCTATATCACACACACATACACACACACACACACAAACCACAAAAGAAGGAAAGCAAAGATCATTTTTAGCCACATTTCAACATTTAAATTTTTGACATATTCCATGTATGAAATATTCGGATCTAATCAACACCATTTTAAAATATAAAAAGTGGAAAAAAAAAGTGGTAAAATATAGAATGGACTGAAAAACAAAATGTAGTTAAAGAAAACACTCAGGTATACCTATGGGTCCTACAGGTGGTGTGGTGGCTCAGTGCTGCCTCTGCTGACAAAAGGTCAGCATTTCAAATTGCCAGGCACTCCTTGGAAACTCCTTGATGCAATTCTGCTCTGTCCTGTGGGTTTGCTGTGAGTTACAAACGACTTGATGACAGTGTTTTTTGTTTTTGGTTTTCATTTTGGTATGGCTGAACTCACATGTTAATTTGTATAACGCAGTTCAGATAGTCACGCCTTGTCCAGGATGAATGAACTTGAACATGTGAATTTTTTTTTTTTTCTTTAATTGGAAAACCACTAGCCTTAGCCTTTTGTTTATCATGAAAATGTATTGTTCTTTCTCACGGGCAAGAGGGAGCCAGTGGGCTCTGCCAAAGAGAATCTTGTATGCCAGTTACTTAAGAACTCCATACCAGGTGCCACAATAGACTGGCATCCATTCTGGTAGCTTTTCAAGTTCTGAGCATGACGGCATAAATGTCTAGTAGAAGTATTTCTGAATGTGTGCCAACAGGATGCATAGCGATGCTGGCTGGGAGCTGGTCTACACGCAGGTCACACACAGCTCCTTTTGTGGTAGGGGAGAAGCTGGGGTCAGATCACAGGAGAGTCCTCTTGTGGAAGACCTGGGAATGCAGTAGGTTTTACTTTTTAACAAGTAATCCATTAAAAATGAATACTAGAAAAAGCCTTTGATCTGTGCTTGGAGTCCTAGAGAAGTAGAACCAAAAATGGGATTAGAATTCCACAGTTTGAGTTTGTGACCAAACTAATAATCCAAAGCAGTACTTTTTTTCCATTTTTTTTCAATTTCCAGGTTCTGCCCAGCACTTTTTCAGGCTTGAAATCAGTTTTCTTTATGTCATGACAGATTTTACATCAAGCTACTGGAGTGTCGAATATTATAACATTAAATCAGTTACATAAAAACAATAACTAATTCATTGTCATTAACTCTCCTAAAAAAACTAACAAAAAGAGGACAGCATCAAAACTTGAGTAACACTCAGATTTACACCTAAACTGAAGAACATTAAACTGCCCTGTTTCCTTCACTTTTTATTTTTCTATTTCAGTTTAAGAATAAAGGTTGACTGTGTTATATTTATACATACATAAACTCCAGAAATCGTCCGTGAAAGCAAAAGAGTTTTTCATTAATTGGGAAGGTATTTTGTTATTGTATTTGTGTTCATCAATAAACTACACTTATTTCAAAGCATGCAGACATATAGGGATGCTTCTGGAATCTTAGCAGGCTCTTAGTGTGGATTCCACGGCAGCTGAGATGTGTTGTAGCAACCCTGTGAGCTGCATGACCTTGACTGAGTTACCTAACTTTCTCTCTCTTTTTTTTTCAGGTAACTCAATATAAAATGGGAACAAAAATAACACTCACCTCATGGTGTTTTTGAGATGACTGAGACAACGCTTGCTAAATATTTTGAATCTAACTTGGCATTTAGTAAGTGATCAGTAAGTGTTTACTGATGCTGTTGCTTATGATCTTGTTGCTGACATTGTATAGCAACTTCCATCATAAGCCAGTAAACAACTCACAGAGACCCTACAGGACAGAATAGAACTGCCCCATACAGTTTCCAAGGGGTGGCGATAGATTCAAACTGCTGACCTTTAGATTAGCAGCAGAGCTCTGCACCGCTGTGCCGCCAGAGCCCCCTTTTATGGTTAGAACAGGGAAATACTCAGCCTGACCAGAGACACAAAGCATTTGCTAACAGGCCACATTTGAAAAGAAAGTAAATACCATGTCAAAAATCATGCCTTGAACACATGGGTGAGAAAATGACTATCAACACAGAGACAGGTGGTGACAGAGTACTTGAGTTTTCCCTTAGACTTGTGAAGATAAGCAGGAATAGAGCTAATTTCTCCTTCCTACGAGAACTTTGAGCCCATATGTAGCAAACTACACCACCTAGCCTGGAATTAAGACCTGAGGAGTGACCTTAAAATATAAAACAGAAAGGACCAAAAAAATAAAAATAAAAATAAGCAAAATCAATGACATCACATAACCATAATGATTATCATAATATTTGTAACTAAAAAAAGTTTATTAAAGAGTATATTTTCTCCAAGCGTTCACACTGTTACTGTTTTCTTTCATTATTCTCATTATTCTGGGAATAGTTTGGTTCCTGATGAGATGTCATCAAAATAGGGCTATATCTCTTCCTCAGAGTATTCCAGTTTTCTTTCCTGATTAAAAATCACAAGTGCTTCTTGCTATATGTAATGGTATATCTCATAACCACCAGTGAACAGGAATTGCTTTTGTGTTCATTTTTTTAAAAAAGAAAAAGAAAACCTGAGCAAACCTTTCTCTGTGCATTAAGCCTCCTGACCTTTATTGAAATAACAAAACAGTTATTCAAAGGACACAGAGATGAATAAAAGGTAACTTTCTATTTGCTAACATCCGAAGGAGGGGTGGTGGAGATAGCTTGGCTGATTTTCTCGGAGGATTGCTCTGAGAGAATGTTTGCAAAGCACTCAGGTCTCTCAGGAGGGTGTTGAATTATGATTTTTTTTTTTAATTTAAATGTCTGGATATCAAAAAAGTTTGATATGTTAACAGTGAAAAACTGCAGAAGCAGATCTGAGCCTTGAAGAAATGGCACTGAAAAGTATGCGGGAAAAAACAGCTTGGAATCCTGCATTCTGAGGCCTGAGAGCTTTTAAGCAGCACCATAGACAAGTTGTGGACGTGCGTAAGCCCATTCAAGTCACTGATGCATTTTGTTGGTGGTGGTGATGATTTGTTGCTTTTGTTTTTTTCCCCTATGACATTACACATAAAAATAAAGCTTTAAGAAGAAAGCACATTAACAAATCCTATGAAGTCCTTGAAACAGTTTTCATGTGTATCCCTTTTTTCCCTCTTACTATTAACATCGCCTACGTCAGGTGTGGAGTCCCTGGGTAGTACAGCTGTTCAAGGAACTCGGTGATTAAATGTTTGGAGGTTTACGTCCACCCAGGGGATCCTCAGAAGATAAGCCTGGCAATCTACTTGGCCAGCCACTGAAGCTCTATGAAGCACAATTTTATTCTGACCCCTGCCAGGCTGCCGTGAGTCCAGATCAACTTGATGGTAACTGAAGCTGGAAGTCAATGATACCAGCTGTCATCTTTTCTGAACTGATCTGCTTACCATAACTAACCCCTTTCTCAATTTAAAATATTCATTTGATATTCATCTTTATCATTTATCTGAATGATAAACCAAACTATAAACAAAACAAAGCACAAAATTCTGATATTTAAGGACCATAAAATCTGGTGGCATCTTGACTTTCTTTGTGCCTTCTTATTCTTCTCCTACATGTAACTTGTTTTCTAGAAAGGAAAAAAAAAAAGCCTTCTTGTCATTTTTTAAATAATGCTACCAGTTTCTTGCCTTTGCACACTTGAAGGCATGAGTCTCTCTTTCCTGGAACTCTGGTCATGGTGTCCTGCACAAAGTATGTGTGACAGACACACACATGCACACATACGCACTTAAGATGAATTAGTTACCAGTTATAGGAAAGAATTTAAAGTGGAAAACTGATTGACTAGAGTGTTTTGGAGACTTTTTTAAGGGTTATTCTACAAACCATGCCCATATTTGGAAATAACTAGAGTCCTACTGACTTAACGCTTTTTCAGGAATCTATTAAATGTATGATTTTGATGCAATGCATTTGATCTTAAATTGACTTATGTTCCAATTTGAAGAGTTATAATCGTATACCACATGGTGAGTGAATGTTTCTATACATAAGATCATTCATTGTCACAACTCCATGGAGGAAACATCTCTAGAAGATTAGGACTGAGTGGGCGATGACATCTCCTTTGTGCACATTCTAGGAAAATGCTAACACTTCCCATGTAAATGTCTTCTATTATTTTAGGAACATTACATAAAATACAGAGAAGCCCAGGACTTTAGTTTATTTCTAAAAAAGAACAGATTGAAGCTAGGCTCCCAGTGCACCTCCTAACAGGGCCATTTTCTGATTCGGGGAACGAAAGGTCCTGTATTAATAGCCAACTATAAGAAGTGTGATTACTTTCAGAACCTGAGGCTACATATTAGACTACCACGTACTTACCACTTACCTCTATCTTACTGTAATTATTTTTTAAGATTTTCTAAGAATTCAAGAAGAAATTGAATGTAATTTGGTGAAAACTATGGAATTGTATTAACAAATCTAAATACTGATGATACAGCTATCACTGCTCTGTTTATAAACAGAGCAATCTCTCATTTTTTTGAGATGTACGTGTCTTTCTATCTGTGAAACTTGGTTAAAATAATTATTTGATAAGATTATTATAAAGTTAAATTGAAATATTTGACTAAATATATAGATGTAAGTATAGATATGCATGTGTTAGTCAATACATACAGTAATTTCATGAAAGTAATGCACTTTCTACGTTTGTTTGCCAATCGTCACCTCCCCGAGCAAAGTATTTGTAATCCTATGCTTTCTTTTCTTTTCTTTTCTTTTTCTTTTTTACAGCAACATGTAGATATATATTGACATAGTAGTGCTTATGGAGATACCTCACAGAGGTGGGTGTGAAAGGGAAAGTGGCAAGCAAACATAGAAAGTGTGTATTATTTGTATAAAAAATACGGTAATTAGACTTCTTAGTCAAAAACAGAAGTTGTAGTAATATTGTCAAGGATTGAACTGTTCCCCCCCCACCACAGACTCCACCACCCTGAAATGTGTGTAGCCATTTGGCTGGGCCATTATTCCCAATATTTTGTGATTTTCCTATGCTATCCATTCTAATTTCTGCCTGTGGATAGTAGATAGGATGAATATGTTAAGAGAAGATTAGAGTGAGACTGCAATACCCTTGCTAAGGGAGTTTCCCTGGAATCTGGCCTGCACCTTTTATTCTCTCATCCAATGGGAGATAAAAAGAGAGGGATTCAAGCAGAAAATTGAGAACCTCACACCATCAAGAAAGCAGCACTGGGAGTAGAGTGCACCCTTCAGGGCTGAGGTTCTTGCATCAAGAAGCTCCCCAACAAAGGACTGATACATTATAAGGACTTTCCTCCGGAGCCAACAGAGGGAAAATCTTCCCCTATAGTGGATACCCTGAATTTGGACTTGAAGCCAGGCTTGGCTGGCTTGCTAAAGCCTTCCACTTTGTGGTATTTGTGATGAAGCAACACTAGCTGACTAAAAACAAATACATAAACATCTTATCAGTAGTTGTATCATGTAACATCTTATATATTTATTTTTAAAAATGTATATGCCTATGTAACAACAAGAAATCAACTCCTGACTTGTGTTTCTTTGTTCTTTTGGTTAGCATGAAAACAGTGTAACATTCCACTTTTCAAGGAAAAGACAGACATAGGAAATTCTCTGTCAGATGTTCATCCTGAGAAGATTCTGGCATATGTATATTTAGTCTCTTGGGAGAGTTTATGCAGTTGTACTGTTGCTAAAATACATCATATCTCTTGTATGGAGTAGACCCAAGAGTCGCCTGGAAGTTTGTCCTTTTAACAGTAAGATTATACATCAGCCAAACAATTGTCATAGATCAAGATATTCCTAATGAGAACAAGGAACCAGATTTAAAATAATAAAACACAATTTATTTTTGTATTAAGGCTATTTGACATAAATTAAGCAATTTCCACACAATTTAAATTAAAAGGACAATAATTTGGAGAGTTGCACTGAACTCAAGGAGAGCTACTTGACCTTAAGAACAACCAGAAGGGTTCAAACTCCAAATAGAGCCTCTCTCAACCTTTATTATGTACTTCATTCTTCTTTTTTCATACATTGACTAACAAGTCCAAAAGTATATAATGGAGTCTCTATGGCCCTGTATATAGACTTCCTGGAACTTGAGTGAAATGAATTATAAACCTTTGTCACAGAAAACAAGGTATATCAGTCCAGCATGATCACAGGCTCATGAAACTACCAGTTCACCACTTTCATGAGGCTGGTTTATGTAAGAACATAGCAGCTTCTGGAGAAGCCTGTAGAGTGACCTGTAGAGGACCCAGCAAAGGGGTGGATCCCACAAGGAGAACTGTCAGTGTTCCTGAGAACGTCTCTCTGAAATGCCTTCCCTGAATTATTTGTCCAAAGTTAGTTCTGTCTTCTGATACTTCGTTTTTCTTCTCTCAGTGACCCAGACTTACTAGCATTTGATTGCGCATGGCCTTGTGGGAAGTAAATTTCAAAATGGTTTATTTTCAAAATAAGGGGAACAAAGGGTAGGATAAAACGTTACTAGTTGACCCAAGGTAGCAACCACTGAGCCCATGTACTGGAGGTATGTGTGAGCAAACAGAATGAACTGGGGAGCGGGGAGCCTTTTCAGGTATTAAGAAATGTAACCATAAAAGGGAATGATAGAATTTAGGTAACTTCCCGCGAAAGACTGTTCAACCTGTAGTATTCAGCCAATGAGGAACCGGGGAGGGACTCGCGAATTAGGGGATAAAATGCTTGTGAGTAACTGCGAACGCCTGGCCTGCTGCTTTTTATTGTAGCTTCGGGCACCAAATTTTGCAAAACTGATCCATAAAAACTAGCTCTAGCTAACTGAATTCAGACTGGATTTCTCGAGCACTCATCAAGAAAAAACACTGGTGATTACTTACCGGTGACCTCATAATGGACAAGGCAGCCTGCCTCAGTCATTAGGGTAAAAGGTCTTGTTAGGGTTTATACCGACCTGGTAGTTACCAAGAGGAGTGGAGATGCTATACAGGGTGCTGACAACAGTTCTCACAGCCTTATATTGTTTCCTATTACATGCATGCAATCCTCATTCCCTAACCAAAGTATAAATGTCTTTAGGTTGGAGACACATCATACCTCTGCGGCATGTTGCCGAAGGCCTAGCATGGTTCTGCATACAATGGTCACATTAATCATTTTTTAACCTAAGTAAGTTGACTTTTAGACATGAGTGACTGCAAGTATGTATTTAGTTCATTAAAACAAGCCAAGCCAGGCAAGTGCTGTCGACTCGGATCCGACTCATGGTAACCCTAGACAAACAAATAAATAGTGATCTTGCCATGTTCATTTCTCTCCATCTCTTTTTGGAACTTACAGACATGGCAGTTTCATCAGCTCACCAGAACTAGTCATTCAGGTTGAAGTAAGCTCTAAATATCTTTTTAATTATATCTCTCTTCTCAGTTAATCCTCCATATGTGTATGAAGGGGAAAAAAGAATGGCAAATGTATAAGACGGCTATAGAGAAGAGGTTGACGAAGTGTGAAGTAACCGGCTGATATAGCTAGTTGTATAACATGACATCACAGTACCTGAAACGAGAAAAATACTAATGAGTAAAGGCAAGGTGGACACTTCGTAAAATATAATAGTCATTATTTTAAATACTTATTTGTATGCTAGGTAAGTTTTGAAAATCAGGATAGAAGATGCCACTTAATGTAAAATTATCTAGATCTCCCATCCGAGGGCACAGCAAATGGTCCCAAATCAGCAGGAACAGATGCTCACCGAGGGCAAAAATAACACGACGTAAAGTCAACCCAGAAGATAGAGAGACCCACATGAGTGGGTGTCTACGTTGACTTGGGACCGGAAGAACCGGAGGGTGCCCAGCCACCACTAGTGACAGCCGCTATGGAGCTCACTAAGTTTAGTCTCACTGGCAACACAAGAATGAAAAAGGGTGCATCCTGAGATCTCCACTAAAAGACCTCAATTGCTGGTCCAGCGGTTTTGGGGTTCCCCTGGGAGTATGGCCCCTGGCCCTGATACTGTCCTTGCCCATAAATCATAACAAAGGTCCACTCTTCGGACACGAATGGATTGGACTTGGCGATGCTGAGTGACCATATATTGGATGCACTTTATGGTTCTATACGTCTATAGGATATTATCCTGCTGACCTCGGCTCGAGGAAGGAGAGTGGGTGGAGAGGAGGGGAAAGGAGACTGTTGGGAGGATGAGACATGTATGGAGCAGAGAGGAATAGTGTGCTGTCACAGGACAGGGAGAGCAGTGGAAGCTGCATATAGGTGGGCATGTAAATTTATACGGGAATGTACGTTTTCACTCAGTCATATTAAATTAAGAAAAAAATTAATTAATTAAAAAAAGAATTTTGTAAAGAAAATACTAGGCTATACATATTGCACCATAATTTATTTCTATATAAAGTTTTATTTTTTTGCACAGAGTAGGTATGAGCTAGAATTTGTTTTACGGGACCCAAAACCAAAACATGCATGCATGTATGTGTGTCCTTGTGTGTGTATGTACATGTAAACATACATATACATATACCTACATATATATGTCAAACGTGGAAAAATTTGTTAAAGCATTTTAGAAATGGACATGTAGCAACAATATTTTGTTAAGATGCTTTCCAATAGTCACAATATTTTATTTTCCTCCAAATCACAGGCATAAATTTCCACTTATTACTTTTAGCAATTTTTTCTCTGGAAGAGAGAATCATAGAAATTATTAATTGTGCTATTAGTATTAATATTACTGCTGATTGCAATCATTTCGGTGTCATTCTTTCTAGGAAAATGTTCCATCTTAGCTACTGTATAAAATGCTATTTCCTACAAAATGTTCCTTGTCCATTTTTTTGAGTTACCGCCTAGTGCTCTGTATTTGGTATTTAAAGAATGACATGCTTCTGATTTATTTATGTACTTCCAACATGATCATTTCAAGATTTAATTTTCCCTTTTTTCTCTAGGAACATTTTTCAATACGGTTGCAAAAGAAAGGTGATGAAATACATGCTTTCTAAAGGGTCAGACTATGTTTCTAGAACTATCAAAGTAATATTGTTTTTACAACAACACTACACTGTGAGAAGGACTTGACTTATATTTTAGAAAGTTTAGAAATGTTTCTCCTCCCATCTATATTCTTTACTTTTTAAAGGAATTATAGTTAATCTCCTGTTATGTGATGGTTTTTTTATTGGAAAACAGTAAGTGGGTGCTGGGAACTCAGGTCTAACCTACTTAAATCAGAGGGAGCATTAGCACAAATATTCTTAAGTAAGCATTCATTGTCTAATCAAACGAAACTGGCTTACTCAATGTTCTGTAGCATGTCTTTCCAAATCCTGGCTCAGGCTCTTGACTAATGTAGGCTGCTCACTCTGATCCCACTGGGGCTGCTGAAATCTCCTATTTCCTTTCATTTTTGAGTATGCAGCTGCATTTCTAAGCCATGACTACATTGCTAAATGAATCATTGATTTGGAAAATCTGAAGTGACCTTCAGCTTGTTCTCAAGCTCTTCTTCAGCAGAGAAAAAGGTAAAATCAGCAAAACACTGGAAAAGGTAGTTTTTCTAAAGCTACTTGGGGAAAGTAGAGGATTGAAGGCCTCTGTGTGTGTGAAGAGGAGGAGAGGTTAAATTCTGCATTTAGTAACATTCTGTGTAGTAATCTATGTTTTGGATATGGCTCAAAAGACAAAGCCTTTGTCTTGTAATACAGAGAGAAGCACCACCCTTGTATTCTCAGCTGCATTGTGAAACTACAGGCTTCTCAGAAAATCTAAAATGTGATTTGGACAGATCTGGATGTTTATCTATTCAGTATAGTGATACTCCTGCTGAACACACAATAGAGTTACCAACAGAAGCTGTATAGTTAGTAACTCTACTTTTTTCTCAACTTCATTCTTCCTTTTTCACATGGTTATGGAGGAGGTTTTGTTAGCTCTTCTAGACAAGCACGTAGTCCAGAGGAGCAGGACAGAATCTCTTTCTACATTGTCTTCCTCCTCTTAATGCATTATCTACTTAGACATATCAATATTCAGCGAAACTTATAGATTACCCTGATACAACTGCTCAATAAAGTTCATGTAAGGTCAATCAAAGATTCAGGTATCTATCCTGTGAGCCACTAATTGGTCTCATGCCAGAGTGCTCTTTATCAATATAATCCAGTTAACCACCACTTGCCAATCCTTTGTACACTTTCCCCTCAGGCACTCAGTGCTTCCAAAGGTTTCTCTAACTGAGCCAGATGTGAGGGAGGAATTGATAAAAAAAAAAAAAAAAATGAACTCTTAGGCCTGAACGACTGACAGCATTTTAACTCTCCTGACAGAATTTCCTGTTTATTAAGGCTGCAGGTTTCCATTGTATTACTGAAGCCAGAATGATAGAATTTAAATTTCTTACAAACTGACCTAAAACATGTTACCTAGAGGACTCCTCAGGTCCTTTCTTGCTCTAAATAATTTACAGATTCTCTAAAATTCCAAAGAAATGTTCATTAACTCCATTTTTGAGTAAGGAAGCAGAGACTCAGAAAAGTCTAGTAGCAAAGTGGAATGCAGTCTTTTGCAGCATTTTGACTTGCAGGTTTCATGCTATTCCTAAACCAGAGCCTCCTAGTCATTCTCTTGACAATTTCACTCCTTGCACTCAATGTTGCAGTCGTCCAGTTCTGTTATAATAGAGATACCACAAGCAGATGGCTTTAAAAAGATAAATTTTGTTCTGTCACAGTCCAGGAGGCTATAAGTCCAAGTTCAGGGTGTCAGTTCCAAGAGAAGGCTTTCGGTAACTGGCTCTGGAGGAAGGTATTTGTCAACAATCTTCCCCTGAGCTGGGAGCTTTTGAGGCACACAGTCTTAAGAGTCCAAGGATGTTCTCTGCTCCTTGCATTCTTCATGGTCGGAGGTTCCCAACTCTGCTTGGTTGCCTTTCCTCTGCTTCTCAAAAGAGTGCCCCAAGGCACAATACAGTTCTACACATGGAGTCCTGCCCCCCCAAAACAGCTGCTACCTGTCCACCCTCATTAACATCACAGAGGCAGGGTTTACGTTTGTAGGAAAGTAATTCAGTACCAGGAATCCCGGCCCAGTCAAATTGTTACACCCGTTTTGGGGGAGGACACAATGCAATTCATGACACCCAAGTTCCTTCTTTCCTCAACTTCTAGCATCAAATCCTATTGACCACCTTCTCTCCTACCTCTGTTCTGTCTCAGACACTGCCTAAGCAGCTTCCTATGACAAGTCACTGTGACTGCATGCCATCCGGCTCTTGGTCTTCAAGTGGGCAAGTGAGATGACTCTAAAAGGTAAGCAATCAATGTCTGGGGTTAGATGAAGCTCTGTAAGCCAATCCACAAGCCTGAGCAAAGCTCCCTGTGTCCTTAACTGTAACCTTGGCACATGAAAAGTGACTTCCATTCCATTTTACCAACGTTTCGGTCAAAGATCAATTGCCATTGTAATTATATAATATATCACAGGAAAGGGAATCAGTGAGAGGGCAGGCCCTCTAAACTAATACATATCATTAGCATTTAAAGAACACGAAAAACAAATTGAACATTAGTCCTCATGTAACTTTTTTTTTCTAGAGCAAATAATTTTCCAAATTAAAATGAATAAATTAATGAAATTGCCACATGTCTGAGAATAAACCCAGTAGGTAATGTTGTCAAGCCCTTAGTGAAGTTTAGCTCATTGTACTTCTCTGTCTGATCATTATAACATCTAATCAAGGGGAGCTTAAATACTTCACTGAGCTCTCAAAATAAATTTGATCTGAGCAGCTCGGGTCCTGTGGATTCCTAGGGTAACTGACTAGGTGAAACATGTTTTTGTTTTAATCCCTGTCTCAGCTCAAAGAGGATTAATGCCTATAATTCTCCTATTCCCATTTAATTGAGAAATGAAGTTTGAAGAAGCACCTCCTGGAACACTCCACTTTGAAGTATGACCCGTCCACTGTCTACACAATGAATCTTCCTTTGCGCATACACAGTTATACACGTGTTTCCTATCCCAAAGAGAGAAGAAAGATATTGTGCACGTGTCTTTGTATTTGTATATCTCCATTCCAAGGAAAAAAAACACACACATTGCTATTTTCTCTTTTCTGCTGAAGAATTAGCATAAAGAAGGCATTCTCCCCTAGGAAGCTCAAACCGTGTCTCAGATAACTGTGACCTTACCTTTCACTGACAATTTCATACCCCTATTGAAATAAATAGGCTTGTTGTAAAAGCATCACAACATTGTGTTTATATTGTTTGAGAGTGATATCTTACTTTCACTCTTTGAACACCAAATAAAAGGAAAATGTTACTTGGTCTGGGAGAAAGAAAGAGGAAACTCTCTAGTACTAATTTCTTAGCAGCTTGATGGCAGTTAGTAGAGAAATAGCAGAATTTGGAATAGAGAAACTTGGTTACATCCCCAGATAGACTCAGCACTAAGAGACAATACAGAGATGATATGGTGAACCACAAAAATACCTAGTTTCAGTCTCATACAGGTTTCCATGAGGCTTCAAGGAGGCATTACCTGTAAATTGCTTAGTACAGAACTGGACATACAGTAAAGTTTCAGCAATTGTTGGCTCTTTGTTTTTTTTAATCTGAAGAGCTTCCACATCTTATTCTCAAGTCCTGAGGCTTGAGGAGATGTATTTCTAACTCTCAAAACCTGACTAGCCCTAAAGACGAAAGCTGATCCAGAATTTGAAAGTTATATGCAAGCAAGATGACATTTCTGCGTGAGGGGGTGTGTAAGGTAGGAAAGAGGCAAAGGGAAATGGACTGAAGCACTAGAGAAGAAATAATTGCTTTTTCCCTTTAAAGGCTCAGACAAAATCTGCATCTATTTCCGTTGTAACAACAGTATGGTGCCTGACACAGAAAATAAATGAAGGAAAAAATGAAGCTCACAAGCATGAAAGAATATCAGGCCATATATGAAACAGTGATGCAGGACTGAGCACTGAAGTCTACAAATTCTTTGGTTTAATGAGAGTTCCTTCTTTCTACCCTCCCTTCCTCCCCCCTCCCCCCTCCCCCCTTCTCCTTCCCTCCCTCCTTCTCTCCCTTCTTCCTCCCTGCCTCTGTGCCTTCCTTCCTCTCACCCTTTTCATCTTTTCATCTGTCAAATCTACTCAGCCAAATCTAGGCATCTGCAGTTGGTGACAAATCATACTTCTTAAAATGTACTAGAAGTCATTTAGGAGTATGTATGGCTAAACCCTGGTGGTGTAATAGTTAAGTGTTACATTTGCTAACCAAAAGATGCAGTTCAAATCCATCAGGCACTCCCTGGAAACTCTATGGGGCAGGTCTACTTTGTCTATAGGGTCACTATGAGTCAGATTTGACTCCGTGTCAGTGAACTTGGTTTTTTGTCTGTTTGTGTCAGAACTTTAATTCTTAGTTCCAGTGAAGGGCAAGTTGCAGTCTGGTTTAACAGTCATGATTTTGCTATCAATAGATATTTTTTATTAGCACAGGTTCTTAACTTACATATTAATGTTCAAATTCTTTCTCTTTTTTTTCTTCTCCTGATTTTGTTCATACTCATGTGACTTTACCTGAATTCCCACTAGACCCCAAGACCTAATATATCTTTTATTGCATGCCTCGGTTTCTTAGCACTTCTGTAACCAACAACTCATGACAAACAGAATTTTTTTTTTTTACCCCACAATTTAAGAGTCTAGAAGTTAAAACTCAGCATATTAGCTCTAGTGAAAAGCTTTCTTTCTACATCAGCTTTGAGGGCATTTCCTCATGTCTTTTTAGCTTCTATTCTTTGGTTTCTTGGCCATCTTCATGTGACATGGTGTCTATCTTTGCCCATTTATGTTTTCTTGCATCAGTGTCTAATCTGCTCATTTTCTATCTCTAAACACTATTCCCAAGTCAGATTAAATCGACAGCTATGGAAGTTTGGATTTAGAACATATTTTGGTGCATGGGAGAGCTTTATGAATTATCCCCAAATTTAACTGTGGAAAGCAATAAACATTAACTATCCCACAGTTTCTGTGGGCCAGGAAATTGAGAGTAGTTCAGCTGCATGATTCTGGTTCAGGCTGTCTCACACACGGACACACACACATGTGCACACACATTTATGGACACATATATACACATTCACACTTCCTGGTCTCTTTTATCTAGAGAAAACTAAACCTCTTTCTGAAAATACTAGTGGTCATTGTGTTACAGGTAAATCTCCCTGTTGTGTAAGTTAATATAGAAGGAACTGCAGCTTTTTTCCCCCTTTTCTTCTGAAATAAATTATGGAAGATTGTGTGTTCAGGCTTTAGGCAAAATTTTTCTAGTTTTTTTTTTTTTCAACTCCTTCTATTTGAGTTGATAGTCATTTGCGAGGGAAAAGAGAGGGAGAGAGAGAGAGAGAGAGAATAGAGCCAAGTGAGAGAGAATAAGAATAATATTGATAGAAAATCCTAGAATGGATTTGGGGAATCATTATAACAGTTCTGCCATAGGTTTAGGCTTTTGACAAAACACCTGTTCAAGGAAAGAAAATCTACCATTTCTTCTATGCTTTTTTTCTACCCCCCTGAGTAGAGAAGGATTGAATGACCAGTGCTGATAAAAGTCCCACCCAGAGTGATGCTTTCCTAAGTAATAGTGAGAACACCTTCTAAAGTGACAGAACTGCCCTTCGGTATGTTTGACAAGGCTTCTTTCCAATAGTGGAAGGATTAAGGGAGCAAGTAGATTAATAATCTTTATAATCTCCACTCTTCCACAAATTTCTTAAGCTTAGGACCAATTAGATCACCTTTCTCCTAAATCTTGCTTGCCTACATAATTATTTGCATCTTCAGGCATTTGTTTAAGGTCCTTCTTTAATATTTACAGTGTACTCCTACCTTCTTTTTGCCTATTCAGTTCCTACTCTTAAATCCACTTTAATTCATAATTTCTGTTTATATTCTTGCTAATACTTATCTACCATCATTTGGATATCTATTATCAGTTAAAGTACTGTCACATAAGTTAACTCAATGATACACATTTTATCTTAAAAGTTTAGCCTAGCAAGTTTTATTTCATTGTTTTCATGAATGAAGAAAAGAAAACGGGAGTGATTCAATGAACAAATGTAATCCTAGAGCTAAAAAATGATGAAGCTGATCTATCTTTCAGTGAAAACTATTAATTTTTATGTACATCTACAGTCTGCCTTGAGAGGTCTCTTCTCTGAGTGCCTGGGACTCGAGGAGTCTGTGACATCTATCTATCTTAGGTCCTAACTGTCCTTCTGTTTAAACATGGTTAAGAGCTTAACTGCTAACCAAAAGCTTGACAATTCTACTCTGTCCTATAGTATCACTTGAACTAGAACTGATTTGATGGCAATGAATTTGGTTTTGATTTTTTTTATAAGCATTGATCACCTAAAAGTAGATCAATGTTCCACATTTTGCATGTGACTTTCATCGTGTTTTGCCTTCCCCTGTGGTTATTTAAAGACTGTACAAGAAGCACAAGATCGTTAGGAATAAGAGAGAAGAATAAATTCTGGGCACTATTGTCTGGTCTGTTTCTAACAATTTCATGCCTTGAATTAGGTAACAGAAGTGATAGAGAACTGAAGTTACGTATGCCATCCACTCATTCATTGAATTGGCAGATATTCTCTAAGCCTTGAAAATGTAAGTTAAATATTGCATGATCTTAACCTCTAGGAGCTTAAAATTGAATGTGAACACATTCAGTAAGTCTTTTGAAATGAAAATAAACTCTAACACCAATGTCCTTGAAGGGAAGAAAATTGTCAATTTGCTTGCCTTCATGGCATCATGAGTGAACATAAGACTTTCTCTAGTTAAGTACAGTACAAATTCCTTTGATAGGAAACCTAGATATTGAGTATCCAAATTTAAAAAGTACATTATATTTTCCTAAAACTGAGAATCATCTCTTAGGATTTATGACATTTGCTGCTTAGAGATTATGAATATTATTATTATTTTTTATTTAGGAGCTCATTTGAATGAAAAAATCACTAAGAAGTTGCTGAGTCTGCCATGGGCAAAGAAGAAAGAAAATCATGCATTCTAAGTGTGTCTAATATGTTTCAGAGAAGATATGCAATGATAGTGAATGAGTCAGCTCTTTGACTAATTCCTTTGAGAAACCCAGAAATCAGGACTTAGAAACACACATAAGCTTTTTGGCTGACCAACAATGGTGCCAGTGTAAATGCAC
Organism: Heterohyrax brucei; assembly: GCA_028571685.1. NCBI lineage: Eukaryota > Metazoa > Chordata > Mammalia > Hyracoidea > Procaviidae > Heterohyrax > Heterohyrax brucei. The sequence goes on from CM053152.1 coordinate 50,323,968, forward strand.
ACTGTGCTGCTATATTCAATAGCTACTCAAACTCGAGGGCCAACTCACTGTCCTTTTAAAATGCAAGAGTAATTACTGTGGTTAAAATTCCTGCTCTGTAATTCCCAGTGTTTCATAACCTTTTTACTTTCTGGACTTAAACTCTGCATAGTCCCTAATGGATTTATCATTGGATGAAGAGTCACTGAGTCATCATTACGCATGCAGGATTCTGGAGTCTTCAACAGGGAGGTAATATGAAAACAACAGCAATCGTACAGAGCTCAACGTAGAGATTTCTCAAAAGGCGGAATATGAAAAAGAGTGGGGGGACAGGTTCCATTTGTTGACAACATCAGAACAGAGGAGATTACATCTGAACAGAAATGCAAAAGATGAACAGGATTTTGTTCTCTAGAAATTGAAATGAGTAGATATCACAGATTAACAGTCAAAAGCCTGAGCAAGTAAAAACCATGGAAATGTCTTTAAGCAATTATGACTTAAAAAAAAAAAAAACACTATTGATTTTCTGTTCTACACATTTAGTGTATTCATAGCATCCTTTGTTTGATTCTAAATGCATTTATTCAAATAAGCACATTCTTCTTTCTGTAGCCATTTAGATAACAATTGGCATCTTTCGCAAACTGCATTCTAAACTCAAAAGCCAGGGTTAAAGTTGATACCTGTTTCTTTTACCATGGAGTAACACTATGTTGCTTTATTGGCAAATTCTCATATTCCATAAAAAGCTCATCATCTCTTGGTGACATTTCCAAACTGCCTTCTTAAAATTAAGATGATTCCAGAAAGCTTGAAAACAGAGAGTAGCTATTCCCATGATATATGATCTTCCTGGACCTCTACCTCATAAACTTTCAAATCATATCGAAAGGCCGATTTTTCCTTCTTTGTACACAACATTCATTTTCTTCTCCTCTCTCTGGGCTATTATTTATTATTTAACTTGGTTACTGTATTATTTAAAGAAAAAAGCAGTTTTCAATATTGGCTGTACGGGAGAAGGTATACAAGGTAAAGAGGTATTGATTGCGTTGTAGCTATTAACTACTGTTCAGAAAATAAGGAAGGAGAGTGTGAGACAGTGAATCAAGGGAAGAATTTCATCTACCCTTTTAGAACTCAAAAAATGGGAGAGGGGAAGGAGGGAAGTTATGAGGAAACCACTTTCCAAACAATTCAAAACTTCAGAATTTCTTCCTCAAGATCCATAAAGCCAGTATGAAATAGTAAGATAACAAGTGAGCTCACAAGAAAGGAAGTGGCCCTCAAGGAACAAAGACTTTCCCATGTATTTTGTGAGTTCCATAGAATATTATCTCATTTATGTAATTTGGTTGTAGTCAACATTTTCAACACTAATTCCTTTACACAAATCTATTATCTACCTACACTGTTTGAGCTGGAATTCGCTATACATCTTATTCTGGTTCTTGGCAATGACATTTTTCTTCTGAAAATTCTAAATTAAATAAAAAATATAAAATTATGAGCTTTTGTCATGTAATTATCCTCCATACTTATATTTGAACCTCTCTTCTCTGGTTTCTTAAAAAAATAAAATAAAATAAAAAATTACACTTCCATAGAGTTGATAACGAATCACAGAGACACTATATAGTACAGAGTAGAACTGCCCCACGGAGTTTCCAAGGAGCACTTGGTGGATTTGAACTGCCAACCTTTTGGACAGCAAATGTAGCACTTAACCACGACACTACCAGGGTTCACTGCACTGGTTAGGGGGTTACAAATCGATGGAATAACATTATTCGTGAGGGTTAACCAAGCTAATGGAAACTCTGTAGATTGGATTTGATGAGGAGTTAAAAAAAAATCAAACCCGTTGCTGTCGGAATCATCAGACTGGTAGTAACCCTGCACGATGGGTAGAATTGCCCTACAGAGTTTGCAAGAAGCAGCTGGTGGATTTGAACAGCTGACCTTTATGTTCAGCAGCCATGTGTGTTAACCACTGTGTAGTCAAGGTCTCCTGTAAAGGGTAGTGTTCCTAAATCAGTCTGTGAGGAGAGACTGAGGCATAAAGAACTCACTGAAGAAAATGTGGTCAGCAAAACAAGAAGCGGACGAAGAATCTGTTTACTAATAAAACTGAGAGAGTAAAGATGCAGATTTAAAAGCTCAATATGTAGTCAACCTGCTACCATCAGTCCGTTCCGACTAACAGTGACATTATAGAACAGAGTATCACTGGCCCACAGAATTTCCAAGAACGGCTGGGATTCAAAGTTCTGATCTTTTGATTAATAGCTGAGCTCTCAACCAGAAGCCACCAGGACTGCAGTATGTACTCAAGGCACACCAAAAACTTTGTCGAGTTAATTCTGACGTACAGAGACCCTATAGGACAGAAGGTCTGCAGTTCAAATCTACCAGGTGCTCCTTGGAAACTCTATGGGGCAGTTTTACTCTGACCTTTAGGGTCGTTATGAGTCAGATCCAAATCCAGAGCAGTGGATTTCACTTGGTTTTGATTATTGAACAGATGGAAAGCCTAGTGGTGTAGTGGTTAAGTGCCATGTCTGCTGACCAAAAAGTTAGAGGAGATTGACTGTGACAGGCACTCCTTGGAAACTCCATGGTGCAGTTCTGCTTTGTTCTATAGGGTCCCAATGAGTCTTACTCTACTTGACAGCAGTGGGTTTGGTCTCCCCACCCCCCACTCCTTCAGTCATAGGACAGAGAGAGTAGAATCACCCCACAGGATTTCCAAGGCTATGAATTTTTACAGAACAGACTCACACATTTTTTCTCCCCTGGAGTGGCCAGTGGGTTCAAACAGTCCACCTTTGGGTTAGCAATCACACATTTAAAGGGTGCTGACTCGACGGCACTTGGCTGGCCGGGCCTCTTAAGGCACCGCACAGTGACATTCAGAGTTAGGGGGAAAACAAAAAAGGTCAAGTGATTAAGCAGAAGGTTATTTCTGGGAAAACAAATATTTCAAGAAGAGGTACTGTTTATCAGTGCCATTTCATTGGCCTCCATAGTGAGATGTGTGGAAGCACCACGAGTATTTAAGAGGCTGTTGACATGGCAGACAGAATTAATCACAGATTTCCAACCAGACATATCCCTCTGTTAACTACTCTGTAAATAGAAAAGACATGTACTTTTAAAGAAAGACAGAGAACTGATAGAGCACATAAATCAGTGAGAAAACGTGATTTCATAACATTTGAATATTTGTATCTATGGTCCTTCTATAAAACTCTATTTATGGTGATTAGTCAGTGTATACCAGTTAAATGAACATAAATGCCATCCTGTGTTTTCTAAATTCATCTACTGCAAAGTTAGATGGGAAAGGAAATTCAGAAATAGATCAATGTTAGGGACTGTCTTAGAGCAGGTGGAACTTCAACTATGATTTTGATGATAAAATAAAAGCAATAAAGAGAAAAAGAAGAGTGTATTTGAGGGAAATGACAATGGATAAGAAAAATTCATTCATTAAATTATTGCTAAGGTGTTGAACCCAACTTCCGGAGTCAAAGTCTAGTTATATAATCTCATAAATGATATATATAATTACTTACAAAGACAAAAGTGAGCACTTTACTTATCTCTCTAAATAGTATTCCACAAGTATTTTTTTCCTAGTATTTCTTAGTGAATACTGCATAAATGTCCTTGAAAACAAAGACTCTTAAAGTCAGGTCAAAGCTCTCAAAAATGTCACTGAACAAGCTTTCTTTCAGACTTTAGTGTCTACCAGGAGAAGAGGGGAGCTGTGGTGGTGCAGTGGTTAAAAGTTTGGCTACTAACTAAAGGTCACCAGTTTGATTCCATCAGCCACTCTGTGGAAACTCTAAGGGCCAGTTCTACTCTGTCCTGAAGGGTCACCGTGAGTTAGAATAGATTCTACAGCAATATGTTTGTTTTTGTTTTTTTTTCTAAGAGGAGAGAACTGTATTCCTAAACACTATGATTCTAAACTCTGAAGTAAAACCGAGTCCCATTGCACTATTGTTTTTGTTTAAATCACATCATTTTGAAGATACAAACACATTATGGTCAAAATGAATACATTAATTTCTATACAGATTAAGTTTTATTTGCTAATTTGCACTAATACAATTGAAACAATAAGGACAATGAGAACAACAAAGCAGCTAATTAACTTGATGATCATTTAATTTTACTTCTGATAATGGATATGTTTTTATTTAGACTAATAAGATGTAAATTATAACCAACTAATTTTAAATATCCTCTCATTTCAAATGTCTGCTCAATGAAGGAGAACCACTCAGATGTGAACTCCTCACAGTGCTGCTGATTCTCATGGGAAAAAACAGACGTTAAGCTTTGCGGTTTGTCTGTGGTCCTGATGATGGAATTCACAAGCAATTTGTAAAATGAGAGATGGGTTTTTCTTTGAATGCGCCTGCACAGAGAGGAACTAATGGTTCATTCAGCCAATTTAAGAGAAAACGCAAACCATTAAACCTGTTGCCTTCACTCATTCATAAATTCATTTATTCCTTTATTCCCTCATCCATTCATTCATACCCGAGCTTTGTCATACAAATTTTAAAAACTTACCAATGATCCCACACCCTGTAACCTTATGATTACATCTCACTTTTTTATCGTGCTTGAGTTCCTGGTTTGTTAACTCAGAAGCATTTCTCAGTCCCCTTCCTCTTTTCTTCTTCCTTTAGGTGACACAAGAGTGTGGTACTCATGATTAAGTATGAAGTTATAAACAAAAAAGTTTGGTGGTTTAAACTCACTGAGGAACACAGGGAGAAAAGCCTAACAATATGCTACTGAAAAATCACAATCATAAGAACCCTATGGAGCACAGTCACACTCTGTAACACATAGTGTCACTAGGAGTTGGAAAAAGCTCTGAAACAAATGATTTCTGGTTTAGGTGAGACAGGAAGACTAGAGAGACCTGTAATTGCCTAACTGCTCCTTGTAGAAGGCTCTGATAAAATGTTCTCCCTGTGAAGGCAGGTCTTTGTTGTAGATGATACTTTGGTTTGCTTTTTCCCTCTCTCTGTCCGATAAACCAAAACTAAAAACAAAGCCATTGACGTTGAGTTGATTCCATCTCACAGTGATGCTGCAGCACAGATTAGATTAGAAATAAGTATTCCATAGAGTTTCCAAGGAGCACCTGATGATTTGAACTGCTTACGTTTTGGTTAGTAGCTGTAGCTCTTAACCACTACACCACCAGGGTTTCTTCTGTTCAACAGAAAATGGAATTATTTTCTGATCTTCACTATAAAAGACTGATGGGGCCACTAGAGGTAAAACACATGAACATGTGAGGGCCCTTCTAAAACTAGGCACCCAGGACATTTTAACCCTGAAGCTAGACCATCCTCAGCATCAGAGGCATCTATGGAAAACAGCATGTGTGCAATTCATTTTATACTGCTAAGTGGTCTCTCATAAGTGGCAGTAGAAATGGAAGTAGCCAATAGAAACTGTTCCTCAGAGTGCCCCTACTAAAGCAGTGCCCCGGGCACGCACCCTACCTGCCACACCTTAATTATGCCTCTACTCAGCAGCCATGCTCAGCCTGAAATAACGTGTCAAAGTTACCTCTTTAGTGTTTCTGTCCGTTACTGGCTCTGACAGCTTTTGCTTCAAGTAAGCTGACCCTGGTTGTGAATCATTGTGTCCACCTGTCTCTCTCAATTTCAGGAAGGTGACTTACCCTGTGACCTTAAGTCTCTAATAGTCCTAAGAAAAGTCACTGATCTTCAGTTATTTTTGTGAAATGTTACTTCCAAGTTTCTTAAACATAGGGCTGAGTCTTGAAGTTAAATCAATTGATTATTTTATCAAAGGTGAAAATTAATTTAAGGGAAAAAGTATTTTTCAAAAATCTGAATATCTATATCACTACATGAATGAATGGTCTTGACCCCTTTATGATACTGTACACAAAACCACACTATAAAGTCTCCCCAAAACCGAAACTCATTGCCATCAAGTTGATTCCAACACACAGACCTACATAAAAAGTCAAAACTAATATCACTTTTGGAAGAAAAAAATTATGAAGTATATTTCCCCTCAGGTAAACATTTCTTATATGAGACATAAAATTCACAAAAACTGTAAAGGAAAAAAGAAGTGAATAAATGAGATTTCAACATTATTAAAAAATAACTTTAAAAAATTTTGTTGTTGAGAAAACACAAAGCAAAGCATACATGTACAATTCAATGACAATATTCAAGTTATACATTCATTGTCACCCTCCTTTTCTGAGTTGTTCCTTCTCTATAACATAAACTCACTGCTCCCTAAATTTCCTGTCTAATCTTCCAAGTTGCTGTTATCACTTTGATCCCGTATGGATAGTTCTTAAAAGAGCATAATATTCAAGGCTGACTCTATCACCTGGCTTTAAGAGGACTTTGTGAGATGTTTCTGATTTAAGATTTTAGGATTATCTCAGGGCAGTAGTTTCAGAGGTTCATCCAACCTCCGTGGACCCAATAAGTCTGGAGTCACAGGAGAATCTGAAATTCTATTCTGCATTTCCCCCTTTTTGACACAAATTCTTCTGTAGAATCTTTGATTAAAATGTTCAGTAACGAAAGCTGAAAATGTCTTTAAGAATAGAAACTGGCTAGCAATAGATTAGAAGAAAATATTCGCAAAATCTGTATCTGATAAAGAATTTGTACCCCAAAAGTACAAAAAACTTTTTCAAATCAATAATAAAGTGTGCAAGGTCAAAGATAAAGAAATTGATTTTTACCAGCTTCTGTAGTCCGAAATTGATAAAATATGCAATCAGGATACATTGACAATTTGTGGTGACTGGCATGCAGAATTTGGAAACAAAGAAGAATGATCAGTAATTGGAAATCAGAGCATTGGTGATAGAAATGATGCCTGAGATTATGTTACAGAATTTTGAAAGACCAATCGCCTCTTCATTGCAAATACCTTTCTTCACAACACAAATGGCAGCTATACACATGGACCTCACCAGATGAAATACACAGGAATAAAATCAACTACATCTGTGGTAAAAGATGATGGAAAACTCCATATCAGCAGTCAGAACATGACTAGGTACTGACGGCAACACAGACCATCAATTGCTCATATGCAAGTTCAAACTGAAACTGAAAAAATTAGAACCAGTCCATGAGAGCCAAAGTGTGAACTTCAGTATATCTCACATGAGTTTAGAGACCATCTCAAGAACAGATTTGACGCACTGAATACTAATGACTGAAGACTAGATGAACAGTGGAATGGTATCAAAGGCATCATTCATGAAGAAACCAAATGATCACTCAAAAGACAGAAAAGAAAGGAAAGATCAAATTGGATGTCTGAAAAGACTCTGAAACTTGCTCTTGAATGTCAAGCAGCTAAAGCAAAACAAAGGAAAGACAAAGTAAAAGAATAAAACACAAGATGTCAAAGGGCAGCTCAAGAAGACCAAATAAAGTATTATAATGACTTCTGCAAAGGAAAGAACATGTTCTGTTTGGGTCAAATTAAAAGAATTGAAGAAAAAAAAATTCAAGCCTTGAGTTTCAATAGTCAAGCATTCTACAGAGAAAATATTAAACAACTTACGAAGCATCAAAAGAAGATGGATGGAATAGAAAGAGTCATTGCACCAGAAAGAACTGACAACATTGAACCATTTCAAGGGTAGCATATAATCAGGAACAGTTTTACTAAAGAAGAAGTAGAAGCTTTATTGAAGGCACTGGGGAAAAATAAGGCTCCAGAATTGATGGAATATCAACTGAGATTCAGTTTCAACAGATGAATGCAGCCCTGGAAGTACTCACTCATCTATGCCAAGAAATCTGGAGGAAAGCTACCTGGACAACCTGCTAAAAGAGATCCACATTTATGTCTCTTCCCAGCAAAGGTGATCCAACCAAATGCAGAAATGACTGAAGGATATCATTAATATCACATGCAAGAAAAATTTTACTCAAGATCATTCAAAAGTGACTGCAAAAATATATTCTAGAAACTGCCAGAAATTCAAGTCAGATTCAGAAGAGGACATGGAACCAGGGATATCATTGCTGATGTCGGATGGATCTTGGCTGAAAGCAGAGAACACCAGAAAGATGTTTACTTGTGTTTCATTGACTACGGAAAGGCACTCTATACATAATTGTGCTCTTAAGGAATCTATGCATGGATCAAGAGGCAGTCACATGAACAGATCAAGAGGACACTGTGTGGTTTAAAGTCAGGAAAGGTATGCATCAAGATTGTATTCTCTTTCACCATATATTTTCAGTCTGTATGGCAAGCAAATAGTCTAAGAAGCTGGACTATATGAAGAAGAATGAAGCATCAGGATTGCAGGAAGACTCCTTAACATCCTGCATTATGCAGATGACACAGCATTGCTCAATGGAAGTGAAGACAATTAGAAACACTAATGAAGATCAAAGATCACAGTCCTCATTATGGATTGTGCCTCAACATCAAGATAACAAAAATTGTCACATTGGATCACTAAGCAACATCATCATAAATGGAGAATGGATTGATGTTGTCACTGATTTCATTTTACTTAGGCCCACAATCAACACCCCTGGAAGCAGCAGTCCAGAAATCAAAAGACACATTGCACTGGGAAAATCTGCTACAGAGGACCTCTTTAAAATATTGAAAAGTAAAGATGTCACCTTGAAGACTAAGGTGTGCCTGGCCCAAGACATGGTATTTTCAGTTTTATGATATGCATGTGAAAGCTGGACAATACACAAGAAAGACAGAGGAAGAACTGAAACTTCTGAATTGGGGTGTAGGGGAAGAATATCAAATGTACCACAGAACAAAGAGTGATTCTGTGTCTTAGACACTTTGAAAATGTTGTCAGGAGAGATTAGTCTCTAGAGAAGAACATCATGTTTGTTGGAGTGGAGAGTCAGTGAAACAGAGAAAGACACTCAACAAGATAGATTGACACAGTGGCTGCAATGATGGGCTTAAGTATAAAAAAGATAGTGGGCATGGTGCAAGCCTGGGTCCTCTTATAACAAGACTCCAGTAAAAAGGTTAAAAGTTTTCAAAGACCCTTCAGCAAAAAAGACACATGAATGGTAAGTACGCACACATAAAGATACTTAATGGTGCTTGCTATTAGTGAAATGTAAACTAAAGCACAATATGCTACCAGATAATTATTAATGACATACTTAACCTGAACAATGCCATCCACTAATTGCATATAATTGATATTATTTCATCTAACAAGGGGAATACATATTCTTTTGAAAATGACATGACCCATTCACTATATGAGCCCCTTTCTGAGCCATAAGGCACGCATATGTGTATATCTGTGTGTTTGTGCATATAATTACTTATTTATTACAGTAAATGAATAAAATTTCTAACATCTATCAACCATCTTATCTATGATAAACCCTCACCACCTCTGCTCTTGCAGCCATCCAAGTTATTTTCCTCTGTAGGGAATTCTATTTTCAGTCCTTATAACAGGAGTCTCATACAATATTTGTCCTTTTGACAATGATTGACTTTACTCAGCATAATGTCTTTCAATTGAAACTATGTTATGGGATGTTTCATAAAATCTACATTGTTTTTGTATCATAGCGTAGTGTTCCATTGAGTACATGTACCATAATTTGTTTATCCATTCATCTGTTGATGAGTATCTGAGTTGATTCCATCTTTTAGCTATTGTGGATGGTGCTGCAATAAACTTTGTGTAGGGAGTCAAGTTGGCAGACTAAGCACATGTCTCTTTATACCCTTCTGAAAATGAAGACCTGAATTGATAATGAAACAGAACCTTCTGGTCACCTAGTGAGCCCCAGGACACGGGGCAACTACTAAGAATCAAACACTTTTGCTCATCCAAAGACTATCACAAGAGTTAAAAGGCCACCTACAGAAGGGGAAAAAATATTTGGCAACTCTATGTCAGACCAACGCCTGATCTCCATAATCTGTCAGGTGCCTCAAAATATCAATAAGAAGAAGATAAATCATCCAGCTAAGCGATAGGCAAAGGAAATGTACATACATTTCTCTAAAGAGGTGACCCAGGCAGCCAAAAAACACATGCGGACATATTCTCAATCTTTAGTTATTAAAGCAATTCAAGTCAAAACTACAATGAGATACCATCTCACCCCAACAAGGTTGGCCATGATCCAGAAAACACAAAACAACAAATGCTGGAGAGGTTGTGTAGAAAGTGGAACTCTCCTATGCTGTTGGTGGGGTTGTAAAATGGTCCAGCCACTTTGGAAAGCAATCTGGTGCTTCCTTACAAAAATGGATATAGATATACCATTTGACTCAGTAATTCCACTACTTGGAATATATCCTAAAGAATCAAGGCCATTCACACCAACAGCTACACGCATCAGAATGTTTATCACAGTACAGTCCATGATCACAAAAAATGGAATCAACCCAGATGCCCAACCACAGAGGAATGGAGAGGTAAACTATGGTATATATACTCAATGGAGCATTATGCAATGATAAAGAACAATGATGATTCCAGGAAACATCTCATAGCCTGGTTTCCATTGGAAGACCTTATGTTGAGTGAAAGTAGTCAGTGACAAAAGGACAAATATAGTATGAGACTCCTACGATGAGAACTCAAAAACAGACTTACACATAGAAGAAAAGACTCTTTGATAGCTGCAAGGTATGGGAGGGAGGAAGGGTAAGGGGGGAGGATTTAGACTAGATAGTTGGTAGAAATTTGATTGGGTGAAATCAGTGACTGTACACATTAGAAACAAGAACAATATTAAGTGGACTTCAACATAACTTGAGTACTCCTTCTATCTTATCCCAATAACACAAAGACAGAGTAGCTGGGGTGGGTTGCAGGGAATCATGCTCTTAGGTGAAATCGAGACCAATTGGCAAAACTAGTGTTTTGCTAAGAGGGTTCTCTGTACCCCACATTGGTGAGTGATGTCATTTTGCTAAGAGGGTTCTTTGCACTTCAAATTGGTGAGTGGCATCTGGTCTCTTAAAAGCTGCCAAGCTGCCATCTGAGGGCACAGCAAATGTTCCCAACTCAGCAGAAATGGATGCTCACTGAGGACCAAAACGAAAACCCAGAAGAAAGAGAGCCCCACATGAGTGGGTGCCTACATTGACTTGGGACCGGAAGAACTGGATGGTGCCTGGCCACCACCAGTGATATCCACGATGGAGCTCACAAAGTTGAGCCTCACTGGCAACACAAGAATAAAAAAGAGTGTACCCTGAGATCTCCACTAAAACACTAGAAGACTGCAATTAATGGTCCAGCGGCTTTGGGATTCCTCTGGGAGCATGGCGCCTGGCCCTGATGCTGCCCTTGCCCATAAATCATAACGAAGGTCCACTCCTCAGACAGCAATATATTGGACTTGGCAATGCAGAGTGACCATATATTGGGTTGACTTTATGGTTCCATGCATTTATAGGACATCATCCTGCTGATCTCTGGCTGGGTGGAAAGGAGGGGAAAGGAGACTATTGGGAGGATGAGACATGTATGGAGCAGAGAGGAATAGTGTGCTGTCACCAGGCAGGGAGAGCAGTGGAAGCTGCATATAGGTGGGCATGCAAATTTATATGGGAATGTACATCTTCACTCAGTCATAATAAAAATAAATAAATAAATAAAAATTAAATTGGCTTTTAAAAAGAAAAACTTCGTGTACATGTGTCTGTGTGACAGCCTTTGTTTCTGAAGGATATGTTCCAAACAGTGGAATTACTGGATCAAATGGTGTACTTATTTCCAGCTTTTTAAGGAAACACCAGACTGCTTTCCAAAGAGGTTTACCAATTTGCAATCCCACCAACAGTGTAGGAGAGTTCCAGCTGCTACTTAGCCTCTACAGCTTTTGTTGTTTTGTGTTTTCTGGATCGTGTGCAACCTTGTTGGGTTGAGATGTTACTTCACTTTAGTTTTGATTTGGATTTCTCTGATAGCTAATGATTGTGAACATTTTCTCAAATGTCTTTTGACTGCCTGGATATCCTCTCTACAGACGTGGCTGCCCGTCTCCTTTGCCCATCACTTAATTGCGTTATTTACCTGTGTGCATGTATTTTTACGTATATACATTAAAACATAAGAAAATAAAAATACCTCCTATCAAAATTTGTAGTATGAAGTGAAAGCAGTATTCAGAAGGAAATTAATACCATTGAATGCATTCATTAGGAAAGAAAAAAAGATTTAGAATCAATAATTGAAACTTCCTCCCCAGGAAACTAGAGAAAGAACGGCAATGTACAGAAGTAGCCAAAATAGCCACTGATGTCAAATTGATTCCAACTCATAGTGACTGTGATGGTTAAGACTGTGTCAACTTGGGTAGATGACTATTCTCCATGCTTGGATGCTGTATCAAGTGGCAGGGGTGGTGCCTGTGGTGGCTTCCCGCCCCTCGGCTTTCATCTCTCTGCCTTCCACTGCCTACTTCCAGTCTGCTCATGTTGCCGGCAGCTCCTGCTCTCTTCTCTTCTTGCCTGTGGTTCCTGGACCTGAACTAGCAGCTGTTGAACTCATCAGCACTTACAGCAGTGAGTGACAGTCTTCCTCCCTGGCCTTCTGATCCTGGGTTCACCAGCCCCTACAACTCCATGAGTCAGCAGAGGCCTTACAATCTTGCCTACCAGCTTTGGATCTGCCGACCTGCACAGCTGGTGATCTAGAATTCTGGACCTGCTGAACTTTGGTTCACCAGGTCCTGTGGTCATCTGAGACTTGTGCCATGACTTGGGACAGTTCAGCTTCTGCAATTGTGTGAGCTGTTTCCTTTATGTTAATCTTTCTTTGTACATATTATTCACGTTACTGGTTTTGCTTCCCTAGAAAACCCAGCCTAAAACAGTGACCCCATAAGTCAGAGTAGAACTGTTGCACAAAGTTTCTGAGGAGCACTTGGCAGATTTGAACTTCAAACAATTGGTTAGCAGATGTATCACTTAACCACTAAGCCAGGCTTTCTATACAGAAGTAGAAGGAAAGCAATAACAGAAACTGGGGGGGAAAAAGCAAACAAATAATAAAAGTGAAATAGGAAGTCATTAGGGAAAAGTCAACAAAACCAAAGCTGGTTCTCTGAACAGAGCAATAAAATTAAGAAAACTCTACCCAGGCTAGTGAAGAACAAAGGAAAGATGACACTAATTACTAATATGGGAAATAAAACAAGGGTCATCACTATTCATTCTGTTGACATTAAAACGATAATAAAGAAATATGCTTAGCAGTGCTATGCTCACCAATTTTATTATTTACATGAAATAAACCAGTTACTCAAAAGACACAAACTAGCAAAGCTTACAGAAGGTGAAATAGATACTCTGAATAGGCCTATGTCTATTATTAAAGAAACTGAATCACAGATGAATAATCTTCCACACAGCAGGAAATAGTGGGTCCAAATGCTTTCATGAATTCTGCCAAACATTTAAGGAAGAAACACTGATTCTGTACTGTTTTTTTCCCTTGCAAGTATGATGTTAACTGTAAGTTTTATATGACCAGAATCAAACCAAATCCATTGCTACTGATTCAATTCCAACTCATAAAATACTCCAGAGGACAAGAGTAAAGATAGCTGCCCAAATAGATTTTATATGCATGCCCTTTTCTAGTTTGAGGAAGCTATCTACTTTTCATACAGGTTTTATCTTGTTTTCTTACCATAAACAGATGTTGAATTTTGTCATCTTTTTTATTTATGAAAATTAATAAATGATTATTCTTATTTTTCTTGTTTACTCAATTTATATGGTATGTTACATTGATTTATTTTCAAATGAAATTATATTCTTTCATTCCTAAAATAAACTTTACTTGGTGATACTGTTGTATACTTTCATAGATTTTTGATCTTAGTAATATTTGGTGATACTGTATTAGGGACTTTTATATCTCTAGTCATGAGGGCTATTATATGGCTGTTTGTCTGTTTCTGCACTAACATCATCAGTTGTTGCTGTTAAAGACTGACAACCTGAAAATGAGTTGGACTGTTTGTCCTCCTCCTCTGCTTTCTTAGCAAGTTTTGATAAAATTGGTGTTATTTCTTCTTCAGTTATTCAGTAGAATCAGAAATGAAACCACATAGGCCCAATTTTTCTTTTTGTAAAGGTTTTGGTAGCAAAATCAATTCAGACTTCTTTTTTCAACAAAAAACTTTGGGGATCACTTACTACCAAAGTTATTTATAGGCATTAGACAGATTATGATAAAACTATCAATTTATTTGGTAGAGTAGATTAGGGCACATCTCTTATTCTAGTGTAATGTTATTCCAGTGCAGTTCTTATTCTCTCCAGCCAAGGGAGAGTTGATAAATTATAGCTCACTTCAGCAGGGGGAACCTGCCTCAAGAATTTGACCAGATGGTAGAGACCAGATTAAGAGGAACCTCTCTACTGATGGAGTAACAAAAACAATAATCCAGACAACCAAGCCAAACATGATCAGATCCTTGGCCTGAATTTTTTAAAGCAGGTAAATCCTTCCACGCCCTGCATACCTCCACCCCACAGAGAGGACTAGGTGACGGTTTGTGCAGCAGTCAATAAGTAAGTGTGTAAACACCTGGAGATCTTGTTAAATGCAGATTTGAAGTACTTGGTCTCTACTGTCTCTACTGGGGCCTTGGATTTTATATTTCAAACATTCTCCCAGGAAATTTCAATGCTGCAAGACTAAGTAGTAATTAAGGGTTAGAGAACTTGGTATGGTTACTGTGGTGAAACTTCCCTCATGTTAAAGCAGGTTCTGTGATTTTAACTTTTACATCGTGATTGAATAGAATGTTCCCATTCTCTGATAGCCTGCAGTGCTCAGGACCAGGGATAGCTATTTTTTTGCATATTATAACTGGCTAGACTCACAAAACCCAGTAATTGCTGAAATCTTGACAAATATGCCCCAACATAACCATATGAGAATAACTCAGTTAAACATTCATAAAACATCCAGAGTTGGAAGTGTTGATTCCAACTCTTTTATGCTTTTCATATATTCTTCCTTCTGGCTCTAGAGGGCTTAAATATTTTTAAATTAGCTCCTTCTGCCCCCAGAGGTCTTCATTTCTTCATTTGTTTTATTTGATAACATTAGCTTATAAGCTGCCTCATATATTTTGGGAATGCATTGGGGGACGTAAATGTAATCATTAAATTAGCATTTTCTCATCTAAAACTTGGGCTGCAGTGTGAGTTATGCTTATCTTTCATACTCATTTTCTTCACCACAGTAGCTGGCACATAAAAGACCACTAATAAATATTTCTTGGTGGATGTGTATGTTTGGAAGTTTTCATTACTTATCTGGGTCTGAATCTACTTCCTCTGGCTCCCTTCAAAACTTAACTGAACTCTTTCTTCTTAAAAGTGCTAATATCTTAACTTCAGCCTTTTAGCTTGCAGGTCATTATCCCTCATTGTTGGGGAGAGGGGTGCTATGCACCAACATTTGTGCACTTAATTAAAGCACAAGGAATTTTAATTAGCATAATAAATGCAATCAAAATGTCTCTAATGGAGAAACTGCTGCTCAGTTTTTAGAGTCATAGAGAAGGGATGGCAAAATGGGTTAATTAATCACTATTAACTTTCATCTGATAAACACTTAGAGATTCTCTGATATGATGGTACTAGACAAATGCCATATATCATTATTATTAGGTCTAGGTTGAATATCATTGGCACCCTCCCTCCTTGAGCCTTCTCATTTGCAGAGGTGACATTTTCCCTCTCAAGGTATAATTTTCTTCTTCTCTCTCCCAATAATGACTTAGGCTATAACCTAAATGTAAGAAGTTAAATGTCAAGTTTTAAAATTTAAAAAGAACTTTACTTCCAAATTGACCAATACATTGCTTTCTTTCTTGTTAGAAAGAAATATGCTTTGCTGTCATTGTTGCTAATTTCTGGCAGTACTAATGTCATTCTAAGTAGAAGAGAATAACATTCTACGCATTGTGCCACCGTCTCAGATTTTGATCAGCTAGTGATTTTTGAGCACCTGCTGTATGCTTTGAATAGGAAAGAAACTTACATGGCTATTGAGGACTTTTATTAATAGACCTTGTTAGACTGATTGGACCTCTTTCCCATATCTACTGTATCATATTTCTTGTTGAATCAAATCTCTTGTTGGAAAAAGAATTAATTAGCACTGACATTTAAATGATGAAAGGAGTGAACCAAAGCCACAATCAGTGACTTCCTCTCACTGTATAATAAATAGCCTAGTGTCACCAACTGATACACAAAAACACAAGTCTGTGACCACCTGTTGCTTTTTGTCAAGACTTTACATAGAAGTCCTGATGGTGCTATAGTAAGGAATCAGCTCACTGAAACATTACAAAAGGCAGGAGCTTCTACCTCACTGAAAGTCTCCTTAGGTTATTATACGCTTGAATGGCTGCAAGAACAACAGATAGCTGTGTAATTAATGGAAACCATGTCGGCCTCTCTCACTTCCTTCTCATCTCCAAGCAGACCAGTAATGAGGAGCCTCCTGACACACAATCTAAGCAACACACTGACAAACCATCTCAGTGTTTGAGGAAGACACAGAAGAAAAATGCAAGAACCATGATGATGCTAGCAGGGCACAGTTCCTATTTAGCAGGTCATAGCTGTCTCTAAGGCAGATGCTGCTTTGTATAAGCCATCATCTGCAGGGCTACAGAACAGCTTCCACATCTGGAGGGGTCCTATGTTATCACTCAGAAAGCAAAAGCTATCTTTTCGAATTTCTCCTTTCCTCCTTATGCTAGCATTCTTGAGCAAATATTGAATATGAATAACTTTCTGAAATAATTACTTTTTACAGCCTATGATAATAACTATATGGTGAACATATGCCAGCAAAGAAATTGTATATTTTCTTTTCTGTAGCCTCATTCAATAGCAGATTCTAAGTGATAGCTATGTCAATTTTTGTTATTAATAAAATATAAAAAATGCTACCTCAAAAATAACAAAACAAAATTTGATGCCATGAAGTCAATCTGAATGAATGCCACCTTATATACTGTGAAATGTAATTCTCTTGACATAATAACAATATCTCCTGATACTGGTCAAGTTCATCAGTATCATTGATTGGCATGCTGTGTACACTCTTCCCCAAGATACCTATGCTAGTTGCTACAGATGATATTTAAAGGCACAGAACACAGTCTTTGAGTTTGTGTTTAACCTTACCCTGGTGAGAGAAAGAGAAATTGCTATCCAAAACAATGCAGAATTATGAAATGCAATAAAAACTCCAAATGTTCCAAGCGAACAATGAAGTTGAGAAACACGACAACAGATCAATGGCTGAGAATGGGGTTACCCAAAGAAAAGGCAAAATAAACCCAATTCTGGGAATCAAACACCAAAGGATGGAAGTTCTAAAGATGAGGGCATAAAGAAAACACAAGAATACGAAAATACCCAACACTTACCAACAATTTTGTTTCTAAGTATTTCCTCATATGTAGCAATGTGAAAAGCAACAATACTTAGTACAGGTGATAAAATTGGATAGTAAAGGAAGAAAGAGATAACAAATAGACGATTATGAAACTTATGTTTTAGATTTTTAGAAAAGACTAACACGCAACATGATATGAATTGTTTCAAAAATGATAATACAGTCAGTTGTTAAATTGCTTGCTATAAACTCTGACTTCTATAAGAGTTCAAGTTAAAGAAATAGTAGTGAAAACTGAAACAAACCTGTAGAGTATGATGGAGGTAAAAGGTCTTGGAATGTACTTTAAATACCAGCTATTATTTGAATTTACATAGAGAAGAGAGTAAATACCAGATGGAGGTAAATCACAATATAAGCCATGAAGTCAGTATTACAGATCATATGTTTACAGGACAGTAGAGGACTTAGTTTAATTAATGATGTTATAGGGAATAGTGATGCACTGAACTTTGGAGAATAACAGTGTTAAGTGTTGAAAAGTATCATTTTAGATAGATTAATAAAAAGCAATAGTTCCACACTTTGAGTTTTAGACTCCAACACAAGTCTGGGAATAATGTCACATCGACATATGGCTCCACATGCTCGTTGAACTGTCTATGTACTAAGTAATTGATATATTTATGGCATATATCTGTGTGTGTCCATATATACACATATTCATGTTTACATGTAGTTTTGAAGATGTACATGCACATGGAAAATAAAATTAACAAATGGAAACTTTGTAATTTTATGATTTTCTAAGGTTTTCTCACCTAGCAGATGGGGTTGTTATTCTATACTGGGAGATATATGACCTTGTCTAAAAATGCTGCCAGTTTAGTTTACAAGAACATGTGATTTTTTTCATCATCAAATATAAGATGCATATTCTAGATGCTCAATAAAATTTCACTGATTTTTGTTGTACTGAGTGTTTACTGAATACTAATACTAAACTAGATATGACCTCTAACATCACTATCCCTAACTTTTCTTCCTGAAGTCTCACTGAATTCAGAATCTATTTCTAAGCTTTGGGGTTATAAAGTATGCACAATTATTAATGACACTAAATCCTTCTTATGTTATCACAAGAGAATTAGACTGTATTTTCTTTATCGAATAACATTTGTGTGTTGTTTTTGAAGACCCTAAAACAATAGTAATACTTCAGATTTAGTTAAGAGAGGTGTATTCTGAGGCCAAATAAGCTAGTTTTATGTAACCCACGCTTTGGATTTTCATCAATTATAACATGTCAACTTGCTAAGCACAAATATTCCATACTCCAAAATACACTAAATATGGGAAACAAAAAGATTTCATGAGATAAATTAAGTGATATGGAAACAATAAGACTACTCAAATGCACAGAGAAGTTTTATCATATTCAATTAAGAAAAAAATATCAACTGATTCTCTCACACACTCGAGTTTACAGTCTTTCTCCCTCCTCCCTCAGTTTTGCAGTAGTAGTACTTTAGAGTGTTTTACTCAAAAGAGAGTGCTGGTAGACCTGCCTTGATAGTAGAAAACAAGGTAAAAGACGTTGAGTTAAACGCTTTCAACTGAAATTGACCTTTGATCACATTTTGCAAGCTTTTCTTTCCAAGCTGGTTCAACAGAAAAGGGTTAAGTCAGCAGCTCAAACCTTCATGTTCCAAAGAAATACTTGTCTCCATTCTGGCCTTTGGCCAGCTCCCAGGAGATAACCCCTGAGCCCTTGAAATATTCTTCCCGTTAAAAATGATTTTCAATGTGTATCTGAGTCATGCTGTATTTTTGGTGAATGCCTGAGAACTTAGACCATGGGATACCAGTTTGACCATATAATTTTATTTTGACCACACAATTTATGGTAAATATATGTTAGTTCAGTTTTTTTTTTTATTTGAAGGATGACATAAAAGTCAGTCAGTAAGTCTCTGGGAATTATTTCTAATAAGCAGAACAGCTTTTACAGAAAGAAGTGTTAGGAGATATAGGTTGGTATTGGATATACAGTGAATCCAGTGGACAAACCTAAGTAATTCAATGAAAGAGGGACATCCAACGAGAATTACGGAATGTTTTAGTCACCCATCACTGACTGGAAGGTTCTTTTTCTAGGATATGTTGCCAGAGTTTCACTATTCAACAGATATACTACATGTCCAGGGTTTGACCGGTGCGTATGAGCTTTTTGGTCAGTGAAGATACCAGGGTGGCCAGGACTGTTTAAAGATATGTTTACAATATACGGTAGTTGATTAAGTGAGCAATAGCATTGTATCTAGAATAACTATATGTATAGAAATTAAAAAATACTTTATTGCTAAAAACTGATAACCATTACAGTGAGTCAAAACTGTTGCTGCTGGTAGAGGACCTTGCATTGATGTTGACTGCTACTGACTCATCAGAATGGTAGTAGATGAAGGCTGTGGTGGCTATTTCTTAAAATTAGACAGCAACGAAATTTACCACCTCGATTGACACTTAACTTTCATGAAAAATTTCTCTGTAGTACCTTATGCTGTTTAATAGCCTTTTTTCCAAAGTAGAACTTCTTTCAAAATTGGAGTAAATCTCTTAAACCCTGCCGTTGCTTTACCAACTAAGTTTATGTAATGTACAAAATAATTGGTTATCATTTCAACATTTTTAAAGCATCTTCTCCAAGAGTAGATTCCATCTCAAGAAACTATTTGAAAATCCATGAGAATCAACTTCTTATTGATTAAGATCTTGTGATAAGATTGAAGAAACCCAGCCACACCTTGTAATTCTAGTTCTGCCATTTTCTACAGTTACTTCCTCCACTGTTGTCTTGAAATGAGGATTGGAATTAACTTCTTCAGACTCCCATTAATACTGATACTTTCATCTCCACCACGAATCAATCACAAATGTTCTTGATGATACCTAGAATGGTGAATCTTTTACAGGTTTTCAATTTACTTACCCATATCCATCACAGGAATCATTATCTATGGCAGCTATAGGTTTATGAAATTTATGTCTTTTTATTTTTTATTATGATTGAATGAAAATGTATGTTCTCATATAAGTTTGCATGCCCACCTATATGCAGCTCCCACTGTTCTCCAGGACCAGCGATAGCATACTCTTCCTCTCTGCTCCATACATGTCTTATCCTCCCAACAATCTCCTATCCCCTCCTCTCCACCCACTCCCCTGCCTCCAGTAAGAGGTCAAGAGGGTGTATATAATTTGTTGATGAATAACTACAAGGAGATTGATGTTTTCATTCCTATATATGTATATATATATATATTTAGAATATTACATAAACTTGGTAAAGCAACAGCAGGGTTTAAGAGATTTACTCCAATTTTGAAAGACATTCTACTGTGGAAAAAAGACTTACGTCATCAGCAGGAAAACTTCCTATACATGCATAGAACCATAAAGTGCACACATGACATGGTCATTCTGTGTCGCCAAGTCCAATCCACTCCTGTCTGAAGAGCTTGCCTCTTTTATGATTTATGGACGGGGGCAGCATCAGGGCTAGAGGTCATGCTCCCAGGAAAACTACAAGCCCCTGGACCATCAGTTGTGGTCTTTTAGTGGAGATCTCAGGGTGCACCCCTTTTTATTCTTGTGTTGCCAGTGAGACTCAACTATGCGAACTCCATGACGGCTATCACTGGTGGTGGCCCGGCATCATCCAGCTCTTGCATTCACAAGTCAAGGTAGTCACCCACTCATGTGGGTCTCTCTGTCTTCTGGGTTCTTGTTCCACCATGTTGTTTTGGTCCTTGGTGATCATCCATTCTTGCTTAATTGGGACCATTTGCTGTACCCTCAGATGGCAGCTTGGCAGCTTTTAATACACCAGAAGCCACTCACCAATGTGGGATGCAGAATGGTGTGTTAGCAAAACACTAGTTGTGCCAGTTGATCTCAATTTCCCCTGAAAGCATGGTCCCCAGCTCCCTGTTCCAGCTACTCTGTCCTTGCAATATTGGGTTAAGACAGGAGGAGTAATCATGTTATGTTGAAGTCCAGTTGATATTGATCTTTCTAATATGCGCTGTCACAGATTTCACCCAACCAAATTTCTATCAGCTATCTAATCTAAACCTTCCCCCCTCACCCTTCCTCTCTCCCCACCCTTGCAGCTGTCAGAGTCTTTTCTTCTATGCACGAGTCTGTTTTTAAGTTATTATCACAGAGGTCTCATACAATATTTGTCCTTTTGTCACTGAGTACTTTCACTCAGTGTAATGTACTCCAATTGAAACCAGGTTATGAGATGTTTCCTAAAATCATCGTTGTTCTTTGTCATCGCATAGTGTTTCATCGAGTAGATATATCATAGTTTACCCATCCATTCCTCTGTTGTTGGGCATCTGGGTTGATTCCATCTTTTTGCAGTTGCAGACTGTGCTGCAATAAACATTTGTGTCCCTGTATCAGTTGGTGTGAATGGCCTTGATTCTATAGGTTACATCTCAGGCAGCGGAATTACTGGGTCAAATGGTATACCTATAGCCAGCTTTTTAAGGAAGCGCCAGATTGCTTTCCAAAGAGGTTGCACCATTTTGCAATCCCACCAACAGTGTAGGAGGGTTCCAATTTCTCAACAGCCTCTCCAGCATTTGTTATTTTGTGTTTTTAGTATCATGGCTGAAATTTATTTCTTAAATAATAAAACTTGAAAGTTGACATTACTTTGATCCATGGACAGTAAAGTAAATGCTATGTTAGCAGGAATGAAAACATCAGTCTCCTTGTATATATTCATCAGATTTCTTGGGTGACCAAGTTCAACATTAATGAGTAGTAATATTTTGAAAGGAATCTTTTTTTTTTCCTAAATAGTTGGTCTCAGCAGTAAGTTTAAAATATTCAGCAAACCATGTAATTTATTTTACAAACCATATTGTAAACAGATGTGCTATCATTTTGGCTTTGTTCTTCCATTTACAGAGCACAGACAGAGTAGATTTAGTGCAATTCTTAATGGCCTTAAGATTTCTACTGTAGCAAAGGAGTACTTGCTTCATCTTAAGGTTACTGGTGGCATTAGCCCATAGGAATAGAGTCAGCCTGTCCTTTGAAGCTTTGTAGCTGGGCATTGACTTCTCCTGTCAGGCTATGAAAGTATTAGACAATCTCGTCTTCTATACAAGGCTGTTTCATCTACATTGAAAATCTGTTTTTTAGTGTAATTACCCTCATTAATTAACTTAGCTAGATCTTCTGGATAACTTGCTGCAGCTCCTATATAGCATCTGCTGCTTCACTTTGCACTTTTATGTTACGGAAATGGCTTGTTTCCTTAAATATCATGAATCAACCTCTGCTAGCTTCAAATTTTTCTTCTACAGTTTCTTTACCTCTCTCAGCCTCCACAGACTCAAAACAAGTTAGAGCCTTTGGGTAATATTGTGGCTAGTTTGATCTTCTATCTACAAGCTTTCTAAATATCAGCAATAAGTCTGTTTCACTTTCTTCTCGTTCATGGGTTTGTTGGACTAGCGTTACCATGGACTGAACTGTTCCCCATCCCCACTCCCATCCTTTCCCCCACTCCTGCCCCAGATGTGTGTATCAGTTTGGCTGAGACATGATTCCTGGTGTTGTGTGATTTTAATTCTGCACATGTTGTAAATCCTAATCTTTTTCTATGGTTAATGGGCAAGATAAGACTATATTAAAGAGGGTTACCATGGGACTGTAACATCCATACTAAAGTTACATCCCTGATACGATGTAAAAGGAGTTTCCCTTGGGTATGGTCTGCGCCACCTTTTATCTTATCACAAATAAAAGGACTTTATACCACCAAGATGACAGTGACAGGAGCATAGTGTGTCCTTTCAACCTGAAGTTCCTGTCATGATAAGGCTCCCAGATCAGGGAAGATTGATGCATCACAACTACTTTCTCAGCAGCAGACAAAGAGCTTTTCCATGGAGCCAGCATCCTGCATTCAGACTTCTAGCCTATTGGACTTTAAGAGAATAAACTATAAACTTCTCCGTTACAGTCATCCACTTATGGGGTGTCTGTTATAGCAGCACTAGATATCTAAGACAAACACTTTCAATTACCTTCAAGAACTTTCCATTTGTAGTAAGACCTTGGCTAAGTGGTGCAAGATATCTAGCTTTTGGACTCAATCAATATGCCTTTCTCACTAACCTTAATCTTTCTAAACTTTGATTTATAGTCAGAGAAGTATGGCCCTTCATTTCACTTGAACACTTAGAGGCCATTGCATGGTTATTAATTTGTTTAATTCTAATATTGTTGTGCTTCAGGGAAAGGGGTGGCCTGAGGAGAGGAGCAGAGATTTAGACATGAAGTTCAATGGAGCGATCAGAAAACACACATCTATTGATTCAATTCGTTGTCAAATATGGATGTAGTTTGTGAAGTCCCCACAATTACAAAAGTAACATCACAGATCACTGATCACAGATCACTATAATGGAAAGAATAATAATAAAATTTCTGAGATATTGTGAAAATTACCAAAACATGACACAGGGCCATAAAATGAGCACATACTGTTGGAAAATGGAACTGACAAACTCAGTAGGAACGGATGCTCACCGAGGACCAAAATGACATGTGGTAAAGACAACAAGACCCACAAGAGTGGGTGCCTACATCGACTTGGGACCGGAAGAACCGGATGGTGCCCGGCCACCACCTGTGACAGCCACGACGGAGCTCACAGAGAGAAGTCTTACTGGCACCACAAGAATAAAAAGGGGTGCATCATGAGATCTCCACTAAAAGACCTCAATTGATCATCCAGCGGTTTTGGGGTTCCTCTGAGAGCATGGCCCCCGGCCCTGATGCTGCCCGTTCCCATAAATTATAACAAAGGTCCACTCTTTGAACAGGAATGGAATGGACTTGGCAATGCAGAGTGACCATATATTGGAAGCACTTTATGGTTCTATACATCTATAGGATATCATCTTGCTGACCTCTGGCTGGAGGAAGGGGAGTGGATGGAGAGGAGGGGAAGGGAGACTGTTGGGAGGACGAGACATATGTGGAGCAGAGAGCAATAGTGTGCAGTCACCAGACAGGGAGAGCAGTGGAAGCTGCATATAGGTGGCCATGTAAATTTATATGTGAATGTATATTTTCACTCAGTCATGTTAAATAAAAATTTTTAAAAAAAAAAAGAAAATGGAACTGACAGACTTGCAAGTTTGCCAGAAACCTTCAATTTCAATTTGTAAAAAAAAAAAAAAAGGGGAATTATTTATGAAGTGCAGTAAAGCAAAACACAATAAAATTATCAATATTTCTGTCTTCTATCTGTCTCTCTGTTGTTTATCATTTATCTCCAGTCAAAGATTAGCTAGATGGTGTAGAAGCTAGTAGATGGCTTTATCATAAAGGCTGAATCAATTCAGGTAGAAGGATGAATATATTGAACGTGTCTTAACCAGACATAAACAGTTAGCTATCTTCTATTGATGGCACTTGGCGATCATCTATAGAACCGATGGGGGGGGGGGAAGGGACAAAACTAGACCTGTGCTAGAATGTCACAATCGGAGCAGAATTCTTGAATCTGAGAGCAGTTTCTTGTCACTGTGCTTAAAAACTTCCTAATCAGTCATGTTACAATGTCCTTAATAGATGACAATGTAGTTAAGATTATAAACAGACTTCAAATACACTTTTTGATTATATTCTCATAAAATCACACAAACAAAATACTTTAAAAGTTGTTCTCCTATGTGACATGTTCTGTATTTGTTCTTCTGCCATGGTTTGTACATAGCAGAAGAAGAAATTCCAAGTAGGAAGAGGTACTGAGAGAAAAATAGCAGATGTAGATGATAAATATCAGTTAGTTCTGAACTATTTGGCTGTCCTTTATATTCTCCTCAGTGAAAGATGTTGGAATAAATGTACCTTTGCACAATGCATATCAAATAACTCTTCAGTCCCACAGTACTGTATATAAAGAAGATCTGAGAAAAAGGAAATGGACTGCGTAGACATATTTAAAGGAATAAATTTTACTCTTACAAATGGCAGATACACTATGTGAGAAAAATAAAACACATCCTCAGCAATTCAACAATCATACAGAAGTATGTCTTCTATGTTGACCAGTTATTTTTTTGTATTTGGTATGCTTAAGGCTTCTTCCAATACGGAGGTAGAATTCAATGATTGATACAGATGAATTAATTTTTCTATTTATGTACTCACATTCCTTTTCACTACTAAACCATTCATTTTTCCTAGTAGTGTTTTAATTTGTCCAATTTTTACCAAATTATTTTTCTTTTCACAACAATGTTTTGTGATATTTTAATTATCATAAGAAAATATCTGTTCACTTCACATACATATGGTTGTGAACATGAATATATTATGCATACTTGAAAAGACAATGTACATTGCAGTTTCTTGATGTAGTGTTGTATTACTATCAGTTACATTAAGTTTTTTTTTTTTTATTTAACATAACTGAGTGAAAATGTACATTCACAAGTAAATTTACATGCCCCCCTATATGCAGCTTCCGCTGCTCTCCCTGTCCGGTGACTGCACACTATTCCTCTCTGCTCCATACATGTCTCATCCTCCCAACAGTCTCCTTTCCCCTCCTCTCCGTCCACTCCCCTTCCTCCAGCCAGAGGTCAGCAAGATGATATCCTATAGATGTATGGAACCATAAAGTGCTTCCAACATATGGTTACTCTGCATTGCCAAGTCCATTCCATTCCTGTCCAAAGAGTGGACCTTTGTTATAACTTATGGGAACGGGCAGCATCAGGGCCGGGGGCCATGCTCTCAGAGGAACCCCAAAACTGCTGGACCATCAATTGAGGTCTTTTAGTGGAAATCTCATGATGCACCTCTTTTTATTCTTGTGTTGCCAGTGAAGCTCCTCTCTGTGAGCTCCGTCATGGCTATCACTGGTGGTGGCCGGGCACCATCCGGTTCTTCCGGTCCCAGATAAATGTAGGCACCCACTGTTGTGGGTCTCTCTGTCTTCTCGGTTGTCTTTACCGCATGCCATTTTGGCCCTCGGTGAGCATCCGTTCCTGCTGAGTTGGGACCATGTGCTGTGTCCTCGGATGGCAGCTTGGCAGCTTTTAAGACCCCAGACGCCACTCACCAATGTGGGGTGCAGAGAGCACTCTTAGCAAAACGCTAGTTGTGCCAATTGGCCTGGAATTCGCCTAAGAGCATGGTCCCCCCCCCCCCCCGCCCAAGCTACTCTATCCTTGCAGCATTGAGTTAAGATGGAAGGAGTACTCAAGTTATGCTGAAGTCCACTTGATGTTGTTCTTGTTCCTAATGTGTGCTGTCACCGCTTTCTCCCAACAAGATTTCTAGTAACTACCTAAACTAAACCCTCCCCCCTTGTCCTCCCTCCCTCCCTCCCCTCCCTTGCAGCTGTCAAAGAGTCTTTTTTTCTATACACAAGTCTGTTTCTGAGATCTTATCGTAGAGGTCTCATACAGTATTTGTCCTTTTGTCGCTGACTACTCTCACTCAACATAATGTCTTCCAGTTGAAACCAGGTTAGGAGATGTTTCCTGGAATCATCGTTCTTCTTTATCATTGCGTAGTGCTCCATTGAGTATATGTACCACAGTTTACCTATCCATTCTTCTGTTGTTGGGCATCTGGGTTGATTCCACCTTTTTGCTATTGTGGACTGTGCCGCGATAAACATTCTGGTGCATGTGTCCGTTGGTGTGAAAGGTCTTGAATCTGTAGGATATATTCCAAGTAGTGGAATTACTGGGTCAAATGGTATATCAATATCCATTTTTTTAAGGAAGCGCCAGATTGCCTTCCAAAGAGGCTGGACCATTTTGCAACCCCACCAACAGTGTAGGAGGGTTCCACTTTCTCCACAGCCTCTCCAGCATTTGTTGTTTTGTGTTTTCTGGATCATGGCCAATCTTGTTGGGGTGAGATGGTATCTCATTGTTGTCTTGATTTGAATTTCTTTAATAGCTGAAGATCATGAACATGTCCGCATGTGTTTTTTGGCTGCCTGGATCTCCTCTTTAGTGAAGTATCTGTCCATCTCCTTTGCCCATCGCTTAATTGGATGGTTTATCTTCTTCTTATTGATCTTTTGTAGTATCTTATAGATTATGGAGATCAGGCGTCCATCTGACATAGAGTTACCAAATATTTTTTCCCATTCTGTGGGTGTTCTTTTAATTCTATTAATAAAGTCTTTGGATGAGCAAAAGTGTTTGATTCTTAATAGTTCCCATTTATCTACTTTCTCTTCTGTTGATTGAGGTTTCTTTGACAGATTTTGGAGTCTGTCTTCATTGTGTAGTAGAACATCCATTGTTGTTCCTAACTTTCCTTCGATGAGCTTTATCGTTTTAGGTTTGATATTTAGGTCTTTTATCCAGTTGGAGTTGGTTTTTGTATAAGGTGTAAGATATGGATCTTGATTCAGTTTATTGCAGATGGATAACCAATTCTGCCATCATCATTTGTTGAAGATGCTGTTTTTACCCCAGTTTAATGTCTTAGGGCCTTTGTCGAATATCAACTGTTCATAGGCAGATGGTGTCATCTCTGGGGTCTCAATTCTGTTCCATTGATCAGTCTGTCTGTTCTTGTACCAGTACCAGGCTGTTTTGATCACTGTGGCAGTGTAGTATGTTCTAAGGTCGGGTAATGAGAGGCCTCCCAGTGTGTTCTTCTTTGTTAGTAGCACCTTAATTATCAGGGGCTTCTTCCCTTTCCAAACAAAATTGGTGATTTGTTTCTCCATCTCATTAAAAAATGATGCTGGAACTTGTATTGGGATTGCATTATATAAATAAATTGCTTTGGGTAAAATAGACATTTTCACAATGTTAAGTCTTCCTATCCATGAGCAGGGTAGGTTTTTCCATTTATCTAAGTCTCTCTTAGTTTCTTGTAGTAAGGGCTTGTAGTTCTCTTTGTAAAGGTCTGTTGTTTCTCTGGTTAGATTAATTCCTAAGTACTTTATCTTCTTAGGGGCTATCACAAATGGTATAGATTTGATAATTTCCTCTTAACAGTCTCGTTGTTGGTATAAAGGAATCCTACTGATTTACTTATGTTTATCTTGTATCCTGAGACTTTGCTGAACTCTTCTATCAGTTTGAGTAAGTTACTTACAGATTCCTTGGGGTTATCTGCATATACAATCATATCATCTGCGAACAGGGAGATTTTAACTTCCTCTTTGCCGATGCAGATGCCCTTTATTTGTTCGTCTTGTCTAATTACTCTGGCTAGAACTTCTAGCACAATGCTGAATAGGAGAGGTGACAGTGGGCATCCTTGTCTAGTTCCTGATCTCAGGGGAAAGTCTTCAAGTCTCTCTCCATTCAGGATGATGTGGGAAATTGGCTTTGTATAAATGGCCCTTATTGTGTTGAGGAATTTGCCGTCTATGCCCATTTTGCTAAGAGTTTTTAGCATGAATGGGTGTTGGACTTTATCAAATGCCTTTTCGGCATCGATGGACAAAATCAGGTGATCTTTGTCTTTTGTGTTATTTATGTGGTTAATCATATTAATTGTTTTCCTGACGTTGAACCAGCCTTGCATCCCTGGTATGAATCCCACTTGGTCATGATGGATTATTTTCTTGATATGTTGTTGTATTCTGTTGGCAAGAATTTTGTGGAAGATTTTTGCATCTAGATTCATGAGTGATATCGGTCTGCAGTTCTCTGTCTTTGTTGGCTCTTTCCCAGGCTTAGGTATCAGGGTTATGCTGGCTTCATAGAATGAGTCTGGGAGTACTTCATCCCTTTCTATACTGTGAAATAGTTTCAATAGTATTGGGGATAATTCTTCTCTAAGTGCTTGGTAGAATTCTGTCGTGAAGCCATCTGGGCCCGGACTTTTTTGGGTTGGCAGTGTTTTGATGACCTTTTCAATCTCTTCCTTTGTGATGGGTTTATTAAGTTGTTCTGCTTCACGTTGTGATAATTTGGGTAGGTGGTATGAGTCAAGGAGTTGGTCCATTTCCCCTAGGTTTTCAAATTTGCTAGAGTACAGTCTTTCATATTATTCTGTTATGATATTTTTGATTTCTGTTGCATCTGTGGTGACAACTCCCTTCTCATTTCTAATTTGGGTTATTTGTTTCCTTTCCTGCTTTTCTTTAGTAATTTTAGCCAGTGGTTTATCAATTTTGTTGGTCTTTTCAAAAAACCAGCTTTTGGTCTTTTCGATTTTTTCAATTGTTTTTCTATTCTCTAATTCATTTAGCTCTGCTCTAATCTTTATGATCTCCTTTCTTCCAGTGCCCGAGCGGTTCCTCTGTTGTTCCCTTTCTACTTGTTCAAGCTGTAGAGTTAGTTCCTTGATTTGGTTTCTTTCTTCCTTCCCGATGTGTGCATTTATGGAGATAAACAGACCTCTGAGCACTGCTTTGGCTGTATCCCATAGGTTCTGGTAGGAAGTGTTTTCCTTCTCATTGGAATCCATGAATTTCTTTAATTGATCCCTGATTTCCTCTATAACCTATGTTTTCTTGAGCAAGATGTTGTTCAGTTTCCAAGAGTTCCACTTTCTATCTCCGTTTTTTCTGCTATTGATTTCAACTTTGATGGCTTTATGATCGGAGAAGATGCTTTGCAATAATTCAATGCTATGGATTTTGTTTGCATTGCATTGTGGCCTATCACGTGGTCAATTCTGGAGAATGTTCCATGTGCACTGGAGAAGAAGGTGTAGTTGTCTGCTGATGGGTGGAAAGTTCTGTATATATCAATGAGGTTTAGTTTGCTAATTGTGTCAATGAGGTCTTCTGTATCTTTACTGAGATTTTTCCTAGATTATCTGTCTAGTAATGAGAGTGGAGTGTTAAAGTCTCCCACTATTATTGTGGAGTCATCTAACTCTCTTTTGAGCATAGTCAGTGTTTCTTCGACATATTTAGGTGCTCTGACATTAGGTGCATAAATGTTTAATATAGCTAAATCTTGCTTGTGTACTGAACCTTTCAGCAATAAATAGTGTCCATCTTTGTCCACAATGGTGGATTTGCCATTAAAGTTGATTTTGTCTGAGATTAGAATTGCCACCCCTGCTCTTCTTTGTTCATTGTTAGCTTGATATATATTCTTCCATCCTTTAATTTTCAGTTTGTTCCTGTCTTTAGGCCTCAAGTGAGTTTCTTGTAGACAACATATGGATGGGTCGTGTCTTTTGATCCAATATGACACTCGGTGTCTCTTTACTGGAGCATTCAGTCCATTCACATTCAATGTAATTATTTATAGGTATGTGTTCACTGCTGCCATTGTGATATGTTTATTTTTATGTTGATGTTTTCTCTGTTGTTCTTATTAGTCTGTTCTGAGACACTCTGTTTTGTGAGTTGATTTTTCACCTTTTTCAGAGCTGGTTTTATAGTTGTTGAGACTCGTGTGTTAGATTTCTTGAAATGGTATGATACATCTTTGTTATGCTTTACAGTTGCCCCTATGAACCCCCTTAATAAACTATTTATAAACCCAATTTTAATTACTACCAGTCTGGTCATCTTCCTCTCCATCTGGAGGGACTATAACGACTGTAGTACATCCCTCTTTTATTATGATGACACCATAGTTTTCATGATGATCACTGGAATTCTTCTTTCCAAATCAAAGCTATGATTTACTTTGGAGCCTTCCCTAAATGGTTATTGAGTAGTGTGTCGTTCTAAAATATAAAGTTAGTGGTTTTGTTCTTCTAAGCCAAAGCCAAGAACTTCTTTCAGTATTTCTTGTAGTTTGCGTTTGGTTTTTACAAAGTCTCTGAGTTTCTGTTTATCTGGAAATGTCTTAATTTCATTTTCATGTTTGAAAGACAGTTTTGCAGGATATATAATTCTTGGTTGGAAGTTCTTCTCCTTCAAGACTTTGAATGTGTCATGCCACTGTCTCCGTGCCAGCATGGTTTCTGCTGAGAAATCTGATGAGAGCCTACAGGGTTTCCCTCTGAATGTTAGCTTTGCCTTGAGTCTTGCTGCCTTTAAGAGTTGCTGCTTATGTTTCATTTTGTTAAGCTTGATTATAATATGTCTTGGAGTCTTTCTTTTGAGATCTATATTGGGTAGTGTACGATATGCATCTGAGATGTCTATATTCTCTTCCTTCATGATTTCTGGGAAGTTTTCTTTCAGCAGCTCAGCAACAATATTCTCTGTGTTCTCAGATGTCTCACCCTGTTCAGGGACTCCAATTAATCGAAGGTTGTTCCTCTTAATAGAGTCCCACATGCTTCTTAATGTTTCTTCATTTTTCTTGTTTCTTTTTTCTGATTTCTGCTCATAGACACTGGCATCAATAGCTCTGTCTTCCAAGTCAGAAATTCTTTTTTTCCATTTGTCCATTCTGTTTCCTCGGTTTGCATGGAAGCTTCTATGTCTTTGATTTTCTTCTTGATCTGTTGGATTTCAGAGTACTGGTGTTCCATCAGATCGAACAACTTGCTTAATTTTTCATTTTGTTCTGCTGCATTTTGTATAAGGTGTAGAAGGGCCCTGTATATAATCAATTTGTATTCACTTCCTGATGCTTTCATAAAAGTTTCTT
The DNA here is from genome assembly GCA_028571685.1 of Heterohyrax brucei. Taxonomy (NCBI): domain Eukaryota; kingdom Metazoa; phylum Chordata; class Mammalia; order Hyracoidea; family Procaviidae; genus Heterohyrax; species Heterohyrax brucei. The sequence goes on from CM053152.1 coordinate 50,356,011, forward strand.
CATCTGGAAAACTCCTTGGTTGCTTTGTTTGGGAGCCTTCTGAAGCCGTGAGTGATTGCTTGTATGCCACAATTGTCTGTTGCTTTTGGGGTCCCATGTGAGTATATAGAGGCTGGAAGAGGTACTGTGAGGATGGATTGCAAATGTTTCTCTAGGCTGTCTTCAAATGTAAAGCAAAAGATATCTGACCAGTTCACAAGGCAGTTAGGTTTTCAGGTGTAGAGGTCCCTCTTCCGATCTGACAAAGTAAGCGCCACTGTATCCAACCCCAGAGGATAACAAACTAGTTTAGAATACACCACTGCTACTGCCCTGTTGGCCTCTGCTGACAGGGCCTAGCCTTATCCAACACTGCGTCGAGTACTGGTTTTGTGATAGAAAAGCACTCTCTTGTGGGCAGGCTCTGGCTCCCAAGTTAAGAATTAGGTCCAGCTGCGGCCACCATACGCAAGATGGCGTCCTCCACACAGGCAGCAGACAGAGGGGCTAAAGATGCCCAGAGGCAGCGATTCCTCTGCTTCTGTTGCAGGGCCCCCAATGTAGGCAGCACTATGCAAAATCACTACTTTTCTGACGGAGAAGCGCTGTCCCGTTTGCAAGCGCTGGCTCCCAGGCTAAGAACGAGGTCCTGCTAACATCTCAGTACCAACATGGCGTCCCGCACCCTGACCACGGAGTTCCGCACAAACCCCACTGAGGCAGCTACAAAACGAAAGGCTCAAAGTGTCTAGATTAACAGAGTCCCGAGCCTGGCTCTCAGAACATGGGAATTTCGCCTGCCTATCCCCCCAGCAGCGTGTCTGAGTCCAGCCACCGGGGAAGGCCCAGCTCCACCCACCAGCCGAGACCGAGGAAAAAAAAAGTCAAAATGGTGCGTTTACCTTCCGTCCGTGAGAGCCGGGGCTTGCCAGGAGCGGGAGTCAGCGAAAGAGAGGAGATTTTTCGCTGAATGGTATAAAGTCCCAATTAACAGCTCTGTGCCGTGTCCTGAGGCTGATTAGGTGATCAGAAGGCTCTGTTTGATTGTCAATTCAGGTCTTGGTTTCCAAGGGATATAAGGAGACGTGTCCTTAGTCCACCATCTTGACTCCGCCCCCCCAGTTATATTAAGTTTTGATGTTATTCACATCATTGGTGTATTTACTGATTATCTTTGTCTTAATCTATTGCTGAAAGAAAAGTGTTAAAATGTTCTACTATGGTTACTAAATTGTCTGTTTTTTCTTTAATCTGTCAATTTTTCCTCAAGTGTTTTGAAGCACTGTGATCTGGTGCTCACACATTAATGAATGTTTTGGTTTTCATATGAATGGGACTTCATCATTATCAAATATCGCCTTCTGTCTCCAATCCTTCTCTTTGTCTTGAAGTCAAGTTTATCATATATTAGTTTAGTCCTGGCTTTTAATGTTTACTGTTGCTTTGTGTATATGATGCAATTGTTGGTATAGCTGGACTACGATGTTCAGCTTTTTGTTTTCTGATTCCACTTTTATATTTGTCCTTCTTCTTCTTCTGTAACCACCTTCCTATATTCCCTTGAATTATTTAAATATCTTTAGAATTACATTCTAATTTTCTGTGACTTTTTAGACACAATTCTTTGGATGGCTTTTAACAACAGGAATCCCTGGTGGCATAGTGGTTAAGTGTTACATCTGCTAACCAAGAAAGGTAGGCAGTTCAAGTCCACCAGGTGCTCCTTGGAAACTCTATGAGTCAGTTTTACTCTGACCTGCAGTTGCCATAAGCTGAACCTGACTTGACAGCACCAGGGGTGGGTTTTATAGGGTCACTAGGAACCAGAATCAACTCAACCACAGTGACTTTGTAGATGCTGCAGTATATATCTTTTATTTTTCACAATCAACCATAAGTTAATATTTTGTAACTTTAAGTGAAATATTAAAACATTGAACAATACTAGACCATTTAGCTGCCTTTCTCACATATATGCTGTAGTTGCAGTGTGTACTACACCCACAATTGTAACCTCACAAGAAAATGTTTTATTTAAATTTTACTTTCAACAGAGCTTTGAAGTCTAAGCAAAAAGGGAAAAGATTGTTTTAAAAATGTTTACTCATTTATCTATGCTTTCATTTGTTCATATCGATTTAAGTTTTCCTCCTATATTATTTCTCCTATAGCCTGGAGAATTTGTGATAGCAATTCCTAGAGCATCGGTCTACTTTTCATGAATCCTCTGAGTTTTTCTTTTTTTTTTTTTTATCTGAAAATATATTTTCTCCTCTTTCTTAGGTGACATTTTCACTAGATACAAAATTACTGAATTGACAAATTTCTTTCTTGATTATGATTGTTATTTTCTTCTAGCATTTTTTTAATTTATTAGTTTCCATTTCTCTTCTGTAGTTTTCTATCATTTCATTTTGTACTAGCCTATTTTCTTAGGCTTCATTAAGTGTAACTAACAGCTTCTACAAAATTCTTGTTTAATAATTCTAGCACCTGTGACTTTCGTTGAATTTCTTTCAAGAAGAAATAGTTCATAGTTTTTTGTTTCTTTATCTTCATATGTTGAATAATTTTAGATTATGCCCTGAGTAATATAAATTGTATGCATTGGGACATTAGATTCTGTTACATAGTATATAAATCATATACCTCTCATAGGCATCAACGTTTTTGTTTTTGTTTTAGATGGTAATAAACATGGTTAGCCTCAAAGATCAAACACCATCTCATTTGCAGTAGGTGGCTGCTCAAAAGTTCAGTTCAATTATTTTAGCTTCAGCTGCAAGCTGATTTTATTACCATTCCTGGGTCAGCGAGAGGCAAGCCAGAGTTTATACATAGACTTGTGGACTATCCTTCTTGGATTCATTTCTTCCAAGAATTCCTTCTTTATTTTCTGAGGATTGTGGTTGCCTTGAGTCTTGTCCTTTAGTTCTTGCCAACAGTAAGGGGTCAGTATTGTAAAATGAGTTTTACCTGACCTGTGTCTTTTTGAGAAAGAAATCTGCCCTCAGGCTAAAGCTATATTAAGAGGAAACAACTGGTGCTGGTTCCTTCTCAGTTTTGACTCCTTCCCAAAATGTATTCTGTCTCAGGGGGTATGTGTGTATGTGTGTGGTTGTAGCATGTCCAGACATTATAGTTGTTGCCAGCGTTACAGTCTGTCTGTTAGGAACTATTATACTATATTAAAAATCAAACTGTGCATATCAATTTTCTACAAACAAAATTATCTATTCCACACGAGATATTTCTCAAAAAGATTACATGGACTTCTGAAGACCTGCTTGAATTTATACATATATATAATTGTGGCAAAAGTCATTCGATTTTGAAATTTATATTTGTTCAGTATATTTTCTTACCATTGACTCTAATAGTAGAGAGAAAATTTTAATATTATTCCTTATCTCAGAAACACAAGACTTAAGAAATGACATCCAGCATAGATATTTAAACTGAGAGGTAATTTAAATGCAATTGTATACCATGACTTTCAAAGAACATAGCAACAGTTATACACATAATACTTTAATATGCTAATTATCAGAAATAGTCCTTCTTTGCTAAGCTTTAAAGTAATTCTAATGGAAATCAATTAAGGTGGTACAATCTAGCATATTTCAAAATCTGAAATGATATATATCTTACTTTAGTCTTTTGCAACAACTGATCTTAGCAGACAAAATTCAGTAAAGCATCTATTTTCTTCTTTGCCATTCTCTGCCCTGTCTATTCCTCTTTCTTTCCTGTATAATCTTTCCTACACCAAATATATTCTGAGGACTTATTATGTGCCTGGCACATTCAAAAGTAGTGAATACAGAACAGTAAAATGTCAGGCAAGATAAGGTCAAGAGATAAAGATAAAGATAATGATTAAAGATAAAGATAAAGAAAATGAAATTAGATATTAATTAGTGAAATACAGAAATTAAGTAAGATGATTTAATTCTAGGGTAATAGAATAACTTCTTTTTATTGAGATGGCCAGGAAATTCTTTCTGATCACATAGAATTTAAGCAAAACTTGAATCAGAAGATGGAGACAATAATGGTGAAGACTGAGGGCCCATTTAAATCAGGTGGTACAGCTAGTTCAGTAACCCTGAGAAAGAACAATCAGAGAGTGACATAAGAACTGATTGAAGATCAGAATAACTCTGACTGGACAGGAGCCAATAAAGATAAATGGCAAGTAAGAAAGATAATATTAAGAAGATAAGCTATGCCTGAACCTATATGTCTGTGTGATCCAATGTAAGCATTTATATTTTATTATACTAGTAAAAGGACTACACTGGAAGTTTTCAAGCAGGGAAAAAGAATAAAGTACTGCTTGATTCAAAACTGTAAAATAATCATGAATCCTGTTGTTGAATAATTTACAGAAGCAAACAGAAGTTGAGGAACAAAGTCTGGTAAAAAAGAGCATTGACGTAGTTCAAGATATAATATTGACTTGAACTATGATGGCCATAGAGAAGACACAGAAATGGAGAGGCATTAGGTTGTAATTTGAAGGAAGAATGAAGTGGACTTGGAAATGTATTCAACAATGGAATGGAAAGAAAGAATGGAAAAAAAGATTACACTTAGATTTTTATCTCAAGTGACTTACTGGATGGTGATGTTACTTCTTAAAATGGAACAACCAGGGTAGAATTAGATTGTTTAGGAATAGTAATATTCTTTTCAGTAGTGGTAAGCTTTAGGTTCCTAATAGACATTGAAATTGCAATACAAAATAAATAAAATAATAAATAGCTGTACAATTTAAAGCAGAGAACAGAACTCAACATATAGATTTGGATGCTAAGAGTGTCTAGGAAATGTTTAACGTGGATTAAAAGTTGACATTTTTTAGTAAATTAATACATATATTAAATTGATGAGGTTTCAAGAGTAAGTCCTAGAACATTTCACCATTTAAGGATACATTTCAAAAGAATTAGTGACTAAAGAAAACTTTTTAAAACAGTAGTCACTGAGATACAAGGAAATAAAGGAGAATGTATTATCACAGACTGCAGAGAAAAAAAGAGATTCAGTAAGAAGTAAATGATTAACTGTTTTATCCATTACTAAAAGGTTAATTAAACTAAGAGAAATGACTATTGATACAGGCTATGAATTAGTTGAAAGGGACAGTTTCAGTGATATGGAGCGAATACCGACTCCAGGATAGGTTGACAGGAACACATAATGAGAAAGAGGAGATGGAAGAGGAAAAAGATTTTAGGCAACCCTTTCAAGAATTTTGCTGTATGAAGAAGCAACCAGCTGCCATCAAATTGATTCCAACTCACAGTGACCCTGTAAGACAGAGTAGAACTGTCCCATAGGGTTTCGAAGGAGAAGCTAACCAAAAGCTAATATTTCGATTAGCAACTATCTTAGTCACATAGGGCTGCTATAACAGATGTATCATAAGTGGATGATTTTAACAAACAGAAATTAGTTATCTCACAGTTTAGGAGGCTAGAATTCTGAATTTGGGGGTCCATCTCCAGGGGGAAGATTCTGTTGGTTTTGGAGGAAGTTCCAAGTCTTCAATCTTCCCATGATCTACGAGCTTTGCAGAGAAACCTAGGGTCCAAAGGATACCCTCTGTTCCCAGCATTACTTTATTCTTGGTATGAGATCCCCCTGTCTCTCTGCAAGCTTCTCTCTTTTATATTTCAAAACAGATTTACTGAAGACAACCTAATCTTGTAGACTGTGTCCTGCCTCATTAACATAACTGCTTCTAATCCTGTCTTACTAATATCAGACAGGTGGAATTTACTTGTAAGAAAAGAATATCAGGTGGCAAAATGCAGACAATTATACAACACTTGAAATCAAAACATATCCAAGTAGATACACATTTAGGGTGCCAGTAACTCAATCTATAATTGTGTGTTTGTATGTTCATTGAAATAACCCACTCATTATGGATATAGTGGTGACAGTGTAATGCTGGAGTTAGAAGATCGTTACAGAACAAAAGGTTTTGAAGGCAATGGAACATGAAATCCAGAGCATAAATCGAGAATTGGGGTCTTATTAGAGCATGGACACTCATTCTTTTATTCATTCTATAAGACATTCTATGCACACTTTCAAATTATAGAATGTGGTTGAATTATCTTAAATCTATCCTTAATGCTGTCTTATACTTTCCAGAATTTCCTCTTTAGGAAAAGAAACACCTAGGTCTTACAGATTCTGAGAATTCAGTGGCTGGTAGTTTTCAACTGAGATTCACTTAGTGAATTATCCTGGGCTTGTCCCTTTCTTATTTGTAGATTATATCCAATACCTTGTCATAACACTACCTAATTTGCCCTATATTTGGACAACTTTCCATAAAAACCTCCCATCCCCAAAGGTCTCCATAAGTCAGTCTAAGGTTTTTCTTATGACTGTTTTGCAGGCCAACTTTTGCTGAATCCTGCTTCCTCCACTTGCTTATAGGTCTGATCCTGAGAGTACTCTTTAAATATCTTTAAATTTCCTTCTCAGAGTCTATTTCCTTGAAAGGCAATCAACGAAATTTGGTGTCAGGAGTGACTGAAGACAGAGGGCTCAGAATTCTGCTTTTGGAGCTGCTGTCCATCTGGGAATGAAAATTCCCTCAGTAGTACCAGTTTCATAATCTCTGATAACTTCTGACATGGAGTAGTTGTGTAAATTTTCATAGATGTTAAACTGAGAAGATGTACTCATAGAAAGGAGTATGCAGACAGTGATTGAAAATTACAGGGAAATGATAACTATAAAAGCTATGGAATTAGATGGCTGATGACAGGAATAAATTATGCCTTGGAGAAAGGTAACGAAAGGCTGAGAATGATTCATCACCAATTAAAAGACTAAATGTAAAGCTCAGGTAGCATCCTTATTAGAAGAAAACGCTGACGATCAAGACTAAGCATAATAGTAAATGTGTTGTTGCTGCTGTTGTTGTTAGCTGCCATCAAGTTAGCTTCCACCCACGGTGACCCCATGGTGGGGCGACCCCATGTATAACATAACAGCACATCACCCAGCCCTCCATTATCCTCACGGTCATCGCTACGCTTGAGCCTACTATTACAGCCACTGTGCTATTCCATCTCGTTGAGGGTCTTCTTCTACTTTGCTGACTTTACCAAACACGATGTCCTTCTCCAGGGATTGGTCCTTCCTAATAACAACATGTGTAAAGTACATGAGATGAAGTCGTACCGTCTCTCTTCCAAGAAGCACTCTGGCTATACTTCTTCTGGCAGTAAATGGTATGTAAAATATACTTGCCAATGCCATAGTTCAAAAGCATCAATCCTTTTTTGTCTTCCTTACTAATTTTTCAGCTTTCCCATGAACTGAGGTGATTGAAAATATCATGGCTTGAATCAATTTCCTTAAAGTGGTACTTTTGCTTGTTAACACTTAAAAACTATTTTGAAAGAAGTCTTTTGCAATGGATTTTCCCATTGCAATGAATCATACTTGACTTCTGCTTTCACAGGCACTGATTCTGGGTTCTATTGCATCAGTCTTTGTTCAGGGAACATGTTAACACAGGAACCACAGGTCTGAAGAATACACTCTTCTCCAAGCGCTGCTTTCTTGATTGTGTGAGGTTTCCGACTCTCTATGCTTACTCCTCTCCATTATGTTCCACAGCTGGTAACTTGAGTCCTGCCTCACAAACACAACTGCTGCCCATTCTCCATCATCCATATCACAGAGAAAGGATTCACAACACGTGGGAGGAATTGCACCATCCTGGGACTCATAGCCAAGTCCAATCAATACATACACTTTTGGCGGCACACAATGCAATCCATGATGGTCCGTAAAAGATAAGAGAAGGAGCCCTCGCAGCACAAGTGTTAAGTACTTGGTTGAGAGCTGAAAGATTGAAGGTTCAAACCCACTGGCAGCTCTGCAGGAAAATGATCTGCTTCTATAAAGATTAAAGACAAGAAAATGCTGCAGGACAGTAAGATTCTGTCACCTGAGATTGCTATACTGAAGGCTGTGTTCTCTGTGAATTGATAAAGCCAGAAAATCTTCCAGAGGCACATTCTCTGCTGGAGGACCTGGAGAGATGCACTCTGTTTATGAAAGCAGCAGGGAGTGAACTGGTGATAATGACCCCATCATCAATGAGGAGCTCACTAAAGCCTGTGAAATGCTACTGAGAGGAACATTCAACAGTTTTCAGTTGTGGTTTAGGACTGTCGGCATCATTCAATCATAAGATGTGCTTTGGAAATGAAAGAAAGTGGGATTAGACCAATACCCCAGGATTTTGGCTTAATTAACCCAATATACAGACATTTTCTGAGAGAGATATATAAAGACTTGTATGTTGGGGGAAAGGACAGGTAAGGGTTTTATTTGCTAAGCTTGAGATGTCTAACAGACATTGTGTTGAGATAACAAGTAGTTGTAGAAGTCATAGGAGAAATCAAAACTAGATTTACAGAATTTAAAATATATATGTGATTTGTCAATGTATCATGTCTTAATTCCATTATTTTTATTAGCTCAGCATTCACTTTAATACAACAAAATTGTACCATAAGATGCCATCTCCTCATGCTGGTTCCTATGACACTCATGAAAGAACAGCCAACAGATACCCAAATAAAAGTTGGAGTAGTAACCAAAGTTAAGGGATTAGGCAAAATTCTAGTATTCATACTTCCCAATTTTCTCCATAAGATCACTGCATATGTCTTTGCAACAATTTACACAACTTTGTTTGAGAAATTAGGGTTCACTGAACACTCATTTTGTTTTCCAAAATGTGAGGTTAGTTATCGCACAGACACTATACGTAGGCTACTAAATGATTGGGCTCCTAACCAAAGGTCAGTAGTTCATATCCACCAGGCTCTTCTTGGAAACTCTTTGGGATAATTCTACCCTGTCCTATGAGGTCTCTATTAGTCAGAACCAACTTCAAGGCAATGGGTTTTGGTTTGATTGTAGTAACACAGTATACAGGATTCCAAAGAACATGTTAGCTGTGACCGTGAACAAATTGTTTAGCCTTTTTGAACCTAAATTTACTCATTTGTTAAATTACGTGGCAGAATAAAATGAGATAACACAGCATCCTGTACACTGAAAATATATAATGGAAGTTACCTAATAAAATTATTAGTACTTTCTAGGCTAGAAATAAAGCAAAATAAAGAAATAAAATTCAACACTGAGTCAATTCCAATTCATAGTGACCCTGTCAGAGTAATCGTTTTTACAATGAAAAGTGGTTAGGATTAAATGAGATGAGTACAGTGTGTCACATTTTTTCACTGAAATATTGTTAGGTACTTTTAAACTATTCTCTGTGAGATTGTTAACAGATGAGCCCTACATTACAGTCACACTGCATTATCTCATTATTTCTCTACACATATTTCTTATTCTCTCACCACACCAAAAATTGAATTCAAGATTTTGGACTATACAGAATGTTCAGTACTGTCAAACATATTAATTTAATCTTAGATTGACTGAGATTTTGTAATAATTCGGGCAGTGATATACTGGAATTTTCTTATTTTGGCAAAGAACAAAAGTGTTTTCTGAGCAAAAGGATAATATAAAGAATATGAACAAAGGAAAATTTAAGATGCTTACAAAAACAAACCCTTATAATTCTTTAATTATCCCTAGCCACCAGGAATAAGACTGAGGGCTTACAATTCAGTCACTGTAATAATATGTTTTAATTTAGTCTTATTTTATCAAAGTTTACACGTGAGTCTTTATTTTTAAGTAACAATAAACTTGCAAAAAAGTTTTGTTGAATTCATTAATAAATACATAAATGAAAACAATTTCATGATTTCATGTTCATCTCACATTCACTGTTACTGAGAGCAAACTACATTGTGCTTTGTAAATTGGTATTTTCCTCCACTACTCTAAATAACATATTTAAATGGAAAGATGAGGAGTTAACAATCCTTCTCACCTCTGTCTCCATCATACACTTTTAGTATTCCTATATTTCCATCCTCCCAAATTGGTTATTTCATATATTTGGATTAAATGTGTATTTTTATAATTACTCACTGGACTTTTTTTTTTTTTCCCCATTGGCGTTAATAATTATTCACTTTTCTTGTAGTTTCCTTAGTTTTCTTTTAATTTACATTAATTTATCACATACTGTCATACTATTGTCAAAAATCTTACCTCATTATTTTATGGTACTTTAGGGATTCTCTCTTTGTTATCTTTTTGAAGCAGTCTTGCCAGAAGTTTTCCAACTTGCTCCAATCTGGGTTGGCTGATTTCAAAAACTGTTGCCCTGCTGTCTTCTGGGATTTTGCTTCACCAGCATCCAGAAGATTCCCTTGTATCTCTATTGCGCCTCTGTCTATGTGGCCATATCTTCTTTTTTAGTTTATTTCCTTGTTTTGTCAAACATATTCTTCTATTGTTTTTACAAGGAAGGATATATGGGAGAAGAATTTTTACTATCATACATTCAACATTTAGTCTTGATCAATAGTAACTAGGTATTTTACCATATTTTAACCCAAGTTATCTGCCACATGTGCCCTCCCCTTGCAAGGTGTTTTCATAAGTGCTGCTGTGTACATTTTTTATTTATGTGTTACTGTAAAGGTTACGTATAGAGTATGGCATACTTACAAAACTGCCTTAAAGAGGGAGGGCACAGTTGGAAAAAAAAACATGGAAGGCAAGGGTTATCACATAAAAATAGTGTTCTCAGTTGGAAATAATTTTATCTCAAAATTTTGAAAACATTTCTCCATTATAATTTTTTTATTTTTCCATTAAATCTTCTTTGCTGTTCTTATTAAGAACATACATAGCAAAAATACACTAATTCAACCGTTTTCCACATGCACAATTCAGTGACATTGATGACACGCTTCAAGTTGCACAGTCCTTCTCACCCTGCTTTTCTGAATTGTTTCCCCTCCATTAACATAAACATATGAGGTCTGACAATTAAGTTCACAAACTTGCTGACGTTGGCAGAACTGTACAATTCCATAAGGTTTCATAACGTTGGCATATCAGTGTCTCACAGCTGTGTTCATGTCAACATCTGGCAGTGTCCCGCTGAGTGGTGTTCATTATTGTTGTGTGTTTTTATGTGCCCTCATGAGAATGTCGGAGCTTGAATTAGAGCAATGAACAAACATTAAATTTTTTGTTCAGCTTAGCAAGAGTGAAAGTGAAACCAAGGACTTGTTAGTCCAGGTTTACGGGGATAATGCCAGGAAGAAAACCGTGGTTTACAAATGGATTAAATGTTTTTCCGAGGGGAGATAAAGCATCAGTTATGAGAGAGGTCAAGGTAGCCAGTAACAAGCAGAACTGATGAAAACATTGCCCAGATTTATTGAATTGTTTGTCGAAATCATCAGCTCACTGTGAGAAGCATACCAGAAGCATAGCAGACCAAATAAACATCGATAAACAGGAAAATCTTAACGGAAAACCTTGGCACGAGAAAAGCACATGCAAAAAGGGTCCCAAAGGAACTCACCGAAGAACAAAACCAAAGAGAGATGAAGTTTGCCAGACCTTCTGGAGAGGCAAGATGATGTTTTGGGCCCTGTTATAACTGGTAATGAAACATGGGTGTACCCATATGACCCCCAAACAAAATGTTAAAGGGCATATTGAGAGTCAGACAATTTTCCACTACCAAAAAAGTTCTGTCCAGACAAATTTAGAATTAAAACAGTATCGCTAATCTTTTTGGATGTCAGAGGGGTTGCTCATTAAGAATTTGTACCGAGTGGGCAAATAGCCAAGTTTACTATTTGGAAGTGCTGAAAACGTTGAGTGAAAAAGACAAAAACAACCCGAACTTTTCTCCTACAATTCGTGGTTTTTGCATCACAACAACGCACCAGCTCACACAGCACTGTCTGTGAGAGTTTTTAGCCAGTAAATACCTCATCTGTCCCCCAACGACTTTTATCTTTATTCAAAGATAAAGAAGATATTGAAAGGAAGACATTTTGATGCCATTCAGGACATCAAAGTTAATACAACAACAGCTCTGATGACCATTCCAGATAAAGAGCTCTAAAATTGCTTTGAAGGGGGCACTAAGCACTTATGTCAGCGCATAGCTTCCCAAAGAGAGTATTTCAAAGGTGACATAGTGACATTCAGCAATGAGTTCGTGAATTTAATCGTCAGGCTCCGCAGTGACTATTAAGATTCCTGTCTAATATTCAACTAGATGTTATCTCTTTGATTCCATACAGATAGTTCATAAAAAAAAAAGCATAAACCTCAAGACAGACTTTTTTACTAGTCTAGCTGAACAATTTTTTGGCTTTTAAGATAACTTCAAGGGGTATTTTTGGTTTAAAGTTTAAAGATTATCACAGGTCAGTAGTTTCTGGAGTTCATCTAGCTCCTCTAACACTAGAAGTCTGGAATCCATAAGGATTTTAAATTCTGTTCTACTGCTTTCCTCTTTTGATCAAGATTCTTATATGGAATACTTGATAACAAGGTTCAGTAATGGTAGCCAGGCACCATGAATCCTCTGGATTCATGGCAAAGCAGGCAGCTGTTCATGGAAGGAAGTATCCATATATCCCATATCATCCTCCTATTCCTGACGCTCTTTCCTCTGTTGGTCTAGGTGCTTACAGACCAATTGCCATTCCCTGAATGACCATCTGCAAGATTTTAAGACCCCACACATTATGCAATGAACTAGGAGTTAGACCAGAAGCACGAAGTATATTATTAGGCCAATTGGGATGACCGTAAAACCATGACTCTAGACCTGAAATAAAGAAGCCAAATCCCTTTCAGGCTTTGGCTAACCAAACACCCACCCCCCGAAAAAAAAAAAAAAACTCATTGCCATTGAGTCGGATCTGAATCATAGCAACCCTAGAGATCATGGTAGAACTGCCCATAGAGTTTCCAAGGAGCACCTGGTGGATTTGAACTGCCTACCTTTTGGTTGGCTAACAATAAGCAGTTATTTTTTTTTCAACATTGTTGTAAATGTGTCTATCATACAGTCTTTGCTAATTTAACTTTTTGAAAGTGTACAACTTATCGACTTTAATTCAATAATTGACTTTGTGACCCTAATGTTTTAGTTATCTAGGGTTGCTATAATAGAAAAGCTGCCAGTGGATAGCTTCAATAAAGAGAAGTTTATTCTCTCACAGATTAGGAGGCTAGACATCCCAATTCAGAGTGTCAGTTCCAGGGGAAGGCTCTCTGTCTGTCAGTTCTAGGGCAATGTCATTGTCAAACTTCTCCTGGTCTAAGAGCTTCTCAGCACAGGAAACTTGGGCCCAAAGAATGCGTTCTATTCCAAGCATTGCTTTCACGGGTCTTATTTATTTGTTTGTTTGTTTATTTATTTATTGGGATTGAGTGAAAGTGTACAATCCAAGTTACATTTGCACGCCCACCTATCTGCAGCTCCTTCTGCTCTCCTTGCATGATGACAGCACTTTCCTCCTTTTTGTTCTGTACATGTTATATCTTCTTAATCTCTTCTCCTCTCCTCTCCACCCTCTTCTCTCCCTTCTAGTAAGAGGCCAGTAGGACAGCACACTACAGATGTGTAGAACCATAAAGGGCACACCCTGTAGTGTCACATTTTGTCCTTGAGTCCAATTCAACTCGATGATAGTGGATTTGGTTTTTTGTCTGTCTGCAAGCCTCTTTCTTTTATATGTTGTCTTAGTCAGCTCCTCTGCTTTAACAGAAATACTATAAGTGGATGGCTTTAGAAAGAGAAATTTTGTTTGTCACAGCCCAGTAAGCTAAGATTTCAAATTCAGGGTGTCAGCTCCAGTGGAAGACTTTCTCTGTTGGTTCTGGGGAGAGGTCTTTGTCATCAATATTCCTCTGGACTGGAAACTTCTGAGGCACTAGGATCCTGGTCCTTGGTCCTTTCCATAGGACACACTCAGCTCCCAGCATTTTTCTCTTTCTTGATTGTATGAAGTTCCCAAATCTCCATTTGGTTCCCTTTCCATTATATCTAAAAGAGGCTGCCACAAGGCACAGTATAATCCTACACAGTGTGTCATGCCTCCCAACACAACTGCTGCCCTTCCTCCCTCATTATAATTGTAGGGGTAGGATTTACAACATAAAGGAACATCTCACAGTACAGATGTCCATGTCCCAGCCAAACTATCACACACATATATTGGAGAACACCAATCAATCTGTGACACATTTCAAAAGAGACTGATTTAAAACACAACCTAAGATTATCCATATTACAGCATGTTATCATATTTTAATTTCTTCTACTGACCAAGTAGCATTCCACTGTCTATAACTGACATATTTTATTTTCACTTATCTGGTGATAGACATTTAGGTCATTTCCACCTTTTAGCTGTCATCAATAACACTGTGGTGAAAATCGGTGTACACATCTCTGCTGAATCTCTACTTTGAAATCTTTTGGGTATATACCCAGAGTAGAATTGCTAGATCACGTGATAGTGCCGCTTTTAGTTCTTCTAGGCACTGCCACACTGTTTACCATGATAGGGGTACCATTTTTCATTCCCACCAGCAGTGGACAAATTTTTAGTGTCCCCATATCATTGTCAATATTTGTTATTTTCTGTTTCTTTGCTTTGTTTTGTTTAACAATAGTAGCCAACCTAGTGAGACTGAAATTGTATCTCCTCATGGTTTTTATTTGCATTTGCCCAATGGCTAATGATGTTGAGCATTTTTTTCACATATGTGGTAGCCATTTGAACCCCTTCTTTGGTAAAATTTTCATTGAAGTCCTTTGCTCAATTTATGATTTGGCTAGTTGCCTTTTTGTTGTTAAGTTGTTGAAGTTTTATATGTATTTTGGTTATTAGATGTTATTGAATGTATGGTTTCTAAAGATATCCTCCTAGCTAACAGCTTGTATTTTCACTCTTTTAGTAAAGTCTTGTGATAAGCAAAACTTTTCATTTTCATTAGGTTTCACTTATTTATTTTGTTTTCTTCTTCTTTTTTTTTTTTTTTTGGTTGATGTTATATTAGATAATTCATTGTTAAAAACTGGGCCTGACAGCATCGTCCCTGTATTGTCTTCTAAGAATTTTGTAGTTTAAGTATCCCTACTTAGATTCTTAACCCATTTTTAATTTTTCCTGTGCACTGTGTGAGACATGAATCTTGTTTCATATGGACATTTTTCTGCACACAGAAATCCAATTTCCCCAATACTATTTATAGAAAGCACTCTTCTTTCTCCATCCAGTGGTCTTAGTAAGCTCAAAACTCCATTGACCATGGACGTGTGGGTTTGTTTCTGGATACACAATTCTGTTCCAATGATTTCTGTGTCTATTTTTAAACTATTACCAGGAGATTTTTATTACTACTGCTATATTAAAAAACAAACAACAACAACAAAATAAACATCACCAATGAATCGATTCTTACTCATCATGAGCCTATAGGACAGCTTAGAGCTGCCTCATAGACCTTCCAAGGAACATCTGGAAGATTTGTAGAGCTGACCTTTTAGTTAACAGTCATAGTATTTAATCGCTTCTTGGCTGGGGTTTCCATGTTGCTGTAGCATATGTTTTAAAATCAGGAAATGTGGAGTCCTTCTCTTTCAACATTGCTTTATGTATTTGGAGCATCTTACTATTCCACGTATAGTTCAGGATAGTTTCGTCGACTTCTGTAATCAAGGCTATAGAAAGTTTGATTGATTATGCTATGATTCTATAGACTAAGTAGTATTGACATCACGTTTTCCACCCCAAAACACAAAATGTCTTTCTACTTAGAGAACTCGTTACTCTATTTCAACAGTTTTTTCTTAATCTCCATCATGCTTTAAATTTCACTTTTGTTGTTGTTATTGTTAAGATACACAATGCACTTGCGATCCTCAGTTCTTAGTATGAAACTTTATCTTTTTCCTCTCTGGAAACATATATGATAACCTCATTGTTCTGAAACTTAAAATGCTGTATTTTTGTACAGATATATTTTCCTTCATTTCCTTTGAATCTTCATGGGCACTTTCAATCTGGCAACTCAATTTCCTCAATTCTGGGAAGTGTTCTCGAATTATTTTTTATTGCATACCTCTGTCTATTTTCTTTGTTTACTCTTTCTGAAATGCTACAACACAGATGTTAGATTTCTTGAGCTGGTCTCCTAATTTTCTTTTTTTTTCTCTATTATTCTCAATCTTTTTCTTTTTTTTGCTTCCTTTTCTGAGTTTTTCATATTGTTCTTTTTATTATTTTTTATTTCTTCCCAAATAGTTATAATTTACTAATACCAATTTATTTCAATAACTCTATGAATAATAACCATTATTAAAATCATCCTTTTCTTATTTCATGAATTCTATTCTATGTATCTCTGGAGTCTCTTGGATTCAGTATCTTCACTTATCTCTCAGGATATTTTTTTCAATTTTTTTTCTTGTGTAGTCTCTTCTTCCACTTATCTTGTTTATTTCCTTTTTCTGGCTATCATTAGTTATCTGCTTATACTTATGGGTGTGGCCTAAGATATTTATTTGAACTCCTGAACATATGGGTAAAATCATCAGCATAATTATTTACCAAAGGTGATCTAGTTTGACTATTTCACTGAGGTATTTTCTATCTCCACACTTACAGAATTTTCCTAGGAGCTAGCCATGTTTTCCAGAAGGTTTTTCAGTTCTTCTGCCTACAGGACAGACTATTGTCTGAAAATCCAGTGATGAGATTGGAAAAGACTAGGCATACTGACAGTGATTAACACTTCGATGCTCAATATTGTCTTGGCTGGAGATCACTGCATACTCTTTTCAGTGTATAAAATTTAGGTCTTCAGAAGGAGTGAGTGATGGTGATCAATTGTCTATGTAGATTAAGAGATTTCATCCTAGTGGAATCCAAATCAGCACTTTGCAGCATGAAGAGTTCTACTATAATTTTGGCTTACGCAATCATTTGTTGTGTGAGACTGCAATGTAGGAATAACTCATCCCTGATGCAACACATAAAATGCCAAAAGCACATCTTAGTCTTTGGCATACTCAAACACGGTCTTCCAATATTTCTAGCACTCCTTGAAGATGAATGTCCTAAGCTGAGGACTCATTTCTCAACAAGCTTTCTTTCACCCGTTATCTTATAACCAGATGTTCCTTGGAAAATCTATGAGGCAGCTCTAAGCTGTCCTATAGGCTCATGATGAGTAAGAATTGATTCATTGGTGATGTTTATTTTGTTGTTGTTGTTTGTTTTTTAATATAGCAGTAGTAATAAAAATTTCCTGGTAATAGTTTAAAAATAGACACAGAAATCATTGAAACAGAATTGAGAATCCTTATAACTTATATCTATACTAACTGCTTTCCAGATATGCTTGCTGCTAGCCTAGAGCCAAGACCAGCATCAAAGCCAGCTCTTAAGAGAAAGATTGAACTGGACTATGGGACATACAGTGATGCTGGTGAAGAATGTGCTTCTTGGCTTAAAGCTATACATGAGGCTGTTGGAGCAGCTCCTGCCCAGAAGTGAGATGGTAAATTGGTATATCCTTGAGATTTCTTTATTTTTATTATGACTGAGTCAAAATGTATATTCCCATATAAATTTACAGGCCCACCTATATGCAGCTTCCACTGCTCTCCCCGTCCGGTGACAGCACACTATTCCTCTCTCCTCCATACATGTCTCATCCTCCCAACAGTCTCCTTTCCCCTCCTCTCCGTCCATTCACCTTCCTCCAGCCAGATGTCAGCAGGATGATATCTTATAGATGCATAGAACAATAAAGTGCATCTAATATATGGTCACTGTGTGTCGCCAAGTCCAATCCATTCCTGTCCAAAGAGTGGAACTTCATTATGATTTACGGGCAAGGGCAGCATCAGGGCCAGGGGCCATGTTCCCAGGGGAACCCCAAAGCTGCTGGACCACCAATTGTGGTCTTTTAGTAGAGATCTCAGGGTGCACCCCTTTTTATTCTTGTGTTGGCAGTGAAACTCAGTTTTGTGAGCTCCATCACGTCTATCACTGGTGGTGGCCGAGCATCACCAGATTCTTCTAGTACCAAGTCTATGTCCGCTCTCATGTGGGGGTCTCTGTCTTCTGGGTTGTCTTTCCCCTATGTCATTTTAGTCCTCAGTGAACATCCGTTCCTGCCGAGTGGCGACAATTTGCTGTGGCCTCGGATGGCAGCTTGGCAACTTTTAAGACCTTAGACGCCACTCACCACTGTGGGGTGCAGAGAGCCCTCTTAGCAAAACGCTAGTTGCGCCAATTGGCCTCGCTTTTGCCTAAGAGCATGGTCCTCTGCCCCCTGCCCCAGCTACTGTGTCTTTGCAATATTGGGTTAAGATAGAAGAAGTATTCAAGTTATGTTGAAGTCCGCTTAATATTGTTCTTGTTTCTAATGTGTGCTGTTACCGATTTCACCCAACCAAATTTCTACCAGCTATCTAATCTAAACTCTCCCCTCCTCGCCCTCTCTCCCTCTCTTCACTGCCAGCCCTCAAAGAGTCTTTTCTTCTGTGCATAAGTCTGTTTGGGGGGTCTTTATTGTAGGGGTCTCATACGATATTTGTCTTTTGTTGCTAACTCCTTTCACTCAACATAACATCTTCCAGTTGAAACCAGCTTATAAGATGTTTCCTGGAATCATCATTATTCCATATCATTCCATAGTGCTCCATTGAGTGTACATACCATAGTTTACCTATTGATTCCTTTGTTGTTGGCATCTGGGTTGATTCTATCTTTTTGCTGTCATTGACTGTGCTGCGATAAACACTTTTGTGCATTTATCCATTGGTGTGAATGGGCTTGATTCCGTAGGATATATTTCAAGTAGCGTAATACTGGGTCAAATGGTATATCTATAGCCATTTTTTTAAGGAAGTGCCAGATTGCTTTTCAAAGAGGCAGTGCCATTTTGCAACCCTACCAACAGTGTAGCAGAGTTCCACTTTCTCCACAGCCTCTCCAGCATTTGTCATTTTGTGTTTTTTGGATCACGGCCAACCTTGTTGGGGTGAGATGATACTTCCATTGTAGTTTTGATGTGAACTTCTTTGATAACTAAAGATCATGAACATATCCGGATGTGTTTTTTGGCTGCCTGGATCTCCTCTTTAGAAAAATGTCTGTTTATCTCCTTTGACCATCACTTAAGTGGATGATTTATCTTCTTCTTATTGATATTTTGTAGTACCTTATAGATTATAGCTATCAGGCGTGAGCCTCACATATAGTTGCCAAATGTTTTTTCTCATTCTGTAGGTGGTCTTTCCATTCTATTAATAAAGGCTTTGGATGAGCAAAAGTGTTTGATTCTTAATAGTTCCCATTTGTCTATTTTCTCTTCTGTTGACTGTGGCTTGTTTGAGAGATTTTGAAGTCTGTCTGTGTCATGTATTAAAACGTCCATTGTTGTTTCTACCTTTTCTTGGATGAGCTTTATCGTTTTAGATTTGATATTTAGGTCTTTTATCCAGTTGGAGTTGGTTTTTGTATAAGGTGTAAGATATGAATCTTGTTTCAGTTTATTGCAGATGGATATCCAATTTTGCCAGCACCATTTGTTGAAGAGATTGTTTTTACCCCAGTTTAATGTCTTAGGTCCTTTGTCTAATATCAGCTGTTCATACGCAGATGGTGTCATCTCTGAGGTCTCAGTTCTGTTCTGTTGATTGATCTGTCTGTTCTTGTACCAGTACCAGGCTGTTTTGATCACTGTGGCAGTGGAATAGGTTCTGAAGTCAGGTAATGAGAGGCCTCCCGGTGTGCTTTTCTTCTTTAGTAGTAGTATACTTATCCAGGTCTTCTTTTTCCAAATGAAATTGGTGATTTGTTTCTCCATCTCATTAGAAAATGCCACTGAACTTGTATTGGGATTGCATTATATAAGTAGATTACTTTGGGTATAATAGACATTTTCACAATGTGAAGTCTTCCTATCCATGAGCAGGGTAGGTTTCTGCATTTAGGTAAGTCTCTCTTAGTTTTTTGCAGTCAGGGCTTGTGGTTCTCTTTCTAAAAATCTGTTACTTCTCTGGTTAGATGAATTCCTAGGTACTTTATCTTCTTAGGGGCTGTAGTAAATAGCATTGATTTGAAGATTTCTTCATTAATAGTCTCATTGTTGGTATAAAGGAATCCTACTGATTTACTTATGTTTATCTTGTATCCTGAGACTTTGCTGAACTCTTCTATCAGTGTGAGTAGTTTACCTACAGATTCTTTGGGATTCTCTGCATATACAGTCATATCATCAACAAACAGGAAGATTTTGACTTTTTCGAAGCTGATGCAGAAGCCCTTTGTTTCTTGGTTTTGTCTAATTGCTCTTGTAGAACTTCTAGTACACTGTTGAATAGGAGAGATGAGAGTGGGTATCTATGTCTAGTTCCTGTTCTCATGGGAAATTCTTTCATTCTCTCTAAGTCTTTCTTTAGTAAGTTTAGCCAGTGGTTTGTCAATTTTGTTGATCTTTTCAAAAAACCTACTTTTGGTCTGTTCAGTCTTTTCAAATGTTCTTCCATTCTCTAATTCATTTAGTTCTGCTCTAATCTTTAGGATCTGTTTTCTTCTGGTACCTGAGGGGTTCCTCTGTTGTTCTCTCTCTACTTGTTCAAGCTGTAGCGTTAGTTCCTTGATTTGGTTTCTTTCTTCCTTCCAGATGTGTGCATTTATGGAGATAAACAGATCTCCGAGCACTGCTTTGGCTGTATCCCGTAGGTGTCTGGTAGGAAGTGTTTTCGTTCTCACTGGAATCCATGAATTTCTTTATTCCATCCTTGATTTCCTCTATAACCCATGATTTTTTGAGAAAGATGTTGTCCAGTTCCCATGAGTTCCACTTTCTATCTATGTTTTCTCTGCTACTGATTTCGACTTTTATGGCTTTATGATCTGAGAAGATGCTTTGCAGTAATTCAATGGTATGGATTTTGTTGAGAATTGCATTATGTCCTCACACATGGTCAATTCTGGAGAATGTTCCATGTCCACCGGAGAAGAAAGTGTAGTTGTCTGCTGATGGGTACAAAGTTCTGTGTACATCAATGAGGTTTAGTTGGTTAATTGTGGCAGCAAGGTCTTCTGTATCTTTACTGAGCTTTTGTCTCAGTGATCTGTCCAGTATGGAGAGTGGAGTGCTGAGGTCTCCCACTATTATTGTGCAGTAATCTAACTCTTTTTTGAGTGTAGTCAGTGTTTCTTCGACA
The DNA here is from genome assembly GCA_028571685.1 of Heterohyrax brucei. Lineage (NCBI taxonomy): Eukaryota > Metazoa > Chordata > Mammalia > Hyracoidea > Procaviidae > Heterohyrax > Heterohyrax brucei. The sequence goes on from CM053152.1 coordinate 50,377,204, forward strand.
TATTTAGGTGCTCTGACATTAGGTGCATAAATGTTTAATACAGTTATATCTTGCTTGTGTACTGATCCTTTCAGCAATAAATAGTGTCCATCCTTGTCCAAGATGGTAGATTTTACATTAAAATTGATTTTATCTGAGATTAAACTTGTCACACTTGTTCTTCATTGTTCATCGTTAGCTTGATATATATTCTTCTATCCTTTAATTTTCAGTTTGTTTCTATTTTTAAGTCTCAAGTGAATTTCTTGTAGACAACATACTGATGGGTCATCTCTTTTGCTCCAAGATGTCACTCGATGTCTCTTTACTGGAGCATTCAGTCCATTCACATTCAATGTAATTATTGATAGGTATGTGCTTAGGTCTGCCATTTTATTATTTGTTTATTTTCATGTTCATGTTTTCTCTGTTGCTCTTATTAGTCTCTTCTGGGACATTGTTTTTGGTGAGTTCATTTTTCACCTTTTTCAGAGCTGGTTTTGTAGTTGTCGAGACTCCTGTGTTACAGTTTTTGATATGGTATGTTATGTCTTTGTTGTCTTTGCAACTGCCCCTCTGACCCCTCCTTAATAAACTACATATAAACCTAATTTTAATTACTACCCGTCTTGTCATCTTCCTCTCCATCTGGAAGGACTATAATGACTGTAGTACATCCCTCTTTTTAATATGATGGCACCATAGTTTTCATGATAATCACTGGATTGTTTCTTTCAGTGTTAAAGCTGTGATTGAGTTTGGAGCCTTCCCTAACTGAGTAGAATTCTGGAGAATGTGTCATTCTAAACTATAAAGTTAGTGGTTTTGTTCTTCTAAGCCAAAGCCAAGAACGTCTTTCCATATTACTTGTAGTTTGGGTTTCGTTTTTACAAAGTCTCTGAGCTTCTGCTTATCTGGAAACGTCTTCATTTCATTTTCATATTTGAAAGATAGTTTTGCAGGATATATAATTCTTGGTTGGAAGTTCTTCTCCTTCAAGACTTTGAATGTGTTGTGCCACTGTCTCCGTGCCAGCATGGTTTCTGCTGAGAAATCTGATGAGAGCCTACAGGGTTTCCCTCTGAATATTAGCTTTGCTTTGAGTCTTGCTGCCTTTAAGAGTTGCTGCTTATGTTTCATTTTGTTAGGCTTGATTATAATATGTCTCGAAGTCTTTCTTTTGAGATCTATATTGGGTGGCATACAACATACATCTGGGATATCTATATTCTCTTCCTTCATGATTTCTGGGAAGTTCTCTGTCAACAGCTCAGCAACGATACTCTCTGTGTTCTCAGGTATCTCATCATGTTCAGGGACTCCAATTAATCGAAGGTTGTTCCTCTTAATAGAGTCCCACATGCTTCTTCATTTTTCTTGTTTCTTTTTCTGATTTCTGCTCATATGTGCTGGCGTCAGTAGCTCTGCCTTCCAAGTCAGAAATTCTTTTTTCCTTTTGCTCCATTCTATTTTCTTGGCTTTGCATGGAAGTTTCTATGTCTTTGATTTTGTTCTTGATCTGTTGGATTTCAGAGTACTGGTGTTTCATCAGATCAAACAACTTGCTTAATTTTTCATTTTGTTGTGCTGCATTTTGCATAGGGTCTAGAAGGGATCTGTATGCAATTCTTTTGTATTCAACTTCCGATGATTTCAGAAAAGTTTCTTCATCCAGAAAACTCCTTGGTTGTTTGGGAGCCTTCTGAAGCCATGAGTGATTTCTTGTTCACCACAAGTGTCTATTGCTTTGGGGGCTTCGCTTGGCTGGTAAGTAAAGGCTGGGAGAGATACTGTGAGGATGGACTGCAGATATTTCTGTAGGGTGTCTTAAAATTTAAAACAAATGATATCTGACAACTTCCCAAGTCCGTCAGGTTTTCAGGTGTAGAGGTCCCTCTTCCCGAGTGGCAAAGTAAGCACCTCTATATCCAACCCCATATGATACAAACTAGTTCAAAATACATCAATGCTACTGCCCTGTTTGCTTCTGCTGACAGGGCCCAGCATTATGCGACACTGTGTAAACTACTGCTTGTATGGTAGAAAAACATTCTCCTATGGGCAGTCTCTGGCTCCTAAGCTAGGAATTAGGTCCAGCTCTGGCCACCATATCTAAGATGGCACCCTCCACTCAGTCAGCGGATAGACATCTAAAGGTGTCGAGATGTAGTGAGTCCTCAACCTCTGTTGCTGTGCCCCCACCATAGGCGACAATGTATAAACTACTACTTTTCTCTCAGAGAAGTGCTGTCTTGTTTGCAGGTGCTGGCTCCCTGGCCGTAAATTAAGTCCCTCTAAAATCTCCGTATCCAACATGGCGTCCCGCATATAGATGCCTCCGGTTCAGTATAAACTATGCTGTGATAAAAAGACAGGCCCAAAGTGGCTAGATGCACACAGTCCTAAGCCTGGCTCTCACAACATGACAATTTTGCCTGCCTATCCCATCAGCAGTGCATCTGAGACTAGCCGCTACACAAGACCCAGTTCTACTCACTGGCGAAGACAGAGACAAAAAGTCAAAATGGTGTGTTACCTTCAGTCCATGAGAGCCAGTGCTAGCCAGGAGTGGGAGTCAGCGAAACAGAGGAGGTTTTTCATTCAGTGGTATGAAGTCCAAATTAACAGCCCTGTGCTGTGTCCTGGGGCTCACCACATGACCAGAAGGCTCCATTTGATTATCAATTCAGGTCTTGGTTTCCAGAGGGATATAAGGAGACGTGTGCTTAGTCTGCCATCTTGACTCTGCACCCCCTTGAGATTTCTAATGTTTCTTCAGGGTGAATTGAACTGCTTCTTGGCTTTACCAATGCCCAGTTTTCCATTCAGCCTTGAGCATCCCCCCAAATTATTTAATATCCGTTTACTTTTCAGTTTTCAAATTTTTGTTACTGTTATTCTCTTTTCACTGCTCTCCTTGTGAGGTGTATTATTTATGTATTTATTAGGATGACTTCGTTGTCATTTGAGTGGGGTTTCAGAAGGGACTGGAGAGTAAGTGCATTCCACCCACTATCTTTAACTACCACAATATGTTGTGCTTTGTAGTATTGCATTTATTCCTACCAAAACCATTTGAGGAAGGAAATTAAATTATCTCCATTTTTCAGCTGAGGAAACTGTGGTTTACAGAGCTTAGAATTCCTGTCTTAGTGACCTAGGTATTAAACAGCAATCAACTTTAAGCCAAAACTTTGACACTCTGCTGCCTGCTCTAAGATGGGTTTTGAAGAACTCTTCCTGTTTGTGGATAAACAATAGCATGAGAATTATTATAGAGAAGAGATTAGGGCAGTAAGTAGTTTCCAGAAGTGAAGTATTAGATCCCTCCTAAACCCCTGTAGACAGTAAATAGATGTCCGTTTTACTTCGAGCCTTAAAATCCCTACCAGGTATGTGACAAAGACCCCAGATAGCCTCAAAAGTCAAGCTTATTTAAGAAAATGGGTTAATAGTGTTCTACTGGTGAGATGCTTTTGCTTCTCAGCTTTTCACTGTTCAGACTCCACGCCTTGACTTTGTTTCCCATCACTGGATGAAAGACATTAAATATTAATTTTAAGGGGGCCACAAACTTCAGAGAACATCTGATAAAAGTAATAATCTAGTCCCTGGGGAAAAAAAAAAAAGAAATCCTCTTAAATAAGAAATTCTGCATATATTTTGGGGAACTTTCAGTCATACTGAATACAATCTGAGAGGCCTAGAATTTTATAGATATTTCTACCTTAATAAGTGTAGAAATATATTCTGAAAGCACCCCCTCCCATATTTTACCACTGCTTTTGTACATAAGAGTAAAGAAGACTACCTTTTTTTTTTCCTCCAGAACATTTTAAATATTCTTTTGAAAAAGATCCTTTGAAGCCACTGCAGGCAAAAGTTGTTTTAAGTCACTGTTGCTGTATTTTTCCTTTTATTAACATTGCATTCTAATGAACAGGTAAACTTCTAAAAAAAACTCTGCCCTTAATGGTGACTCTATGAGAAGGAAGTAAATGTGTAGCTGGGTGGAGTCTTATCATGTTTCTTGGGCCATTCCAGGTAGTTATTCTGTTGACGAAATAGAATAAGTTCAACATCCACCAATTTTCCTCCTGACAGTTATGGCTCAGATAATCCACAGTATGTTTCTTCCATCAAGTATGTGTTGGAGAGAGGAAATTTAATGAGAAGGGAAGGAAAAATGGTTATATAATATAAGCATGGTGTACAATTTTCCTTTTAGAATAAAAGATGTCCAGTGCTATGATGTAAACTCCACAGGTAAGCCCAGCATGTCTCTTCTGGTAATCAGTTCTGTGGAGTCTCATGATGAATTTATTGTCCACAGAAACTACCACTTCACTGAACTTTAACAAGCAAAATATTTAATTTATCTACATGTCAAATTAGCATCCCAGCTCTTCTTGCTCTAAGAAGACTTTTTGGTTTTAAATGTGAATGGAAGGAGACAGGGACATTTTTTTTTTTTTCCTCGTATGATAACAAAGAGATTTTATAAACTTATGGAGTGAGAGATAATGTACTTAAATACACATAATTGTTTAAATGTTATAGTTTACCTTTTACAACATGGTATATAAGCAGGCATATAGAATCTTAAATCAGAAAGACCTGGATTATAATTGTATTTCTTTCTGAGTTCATGACTACTACTAAGCAACATCCTTTCTGGCTTTCAGCTTTTTCTTTTGTTGAATATAGAAAATTGTATCTTATGCTATTTTCTTTATAGAGTCCTTACAAAGATTAAGTAGAATAATGTGTATGAAAGCTTGTGCACTACATATCTGAAGATTAGTATGAATAAATTTTTAATACAAAGGAGAAAAGAAAATGGAGGAATGGAGAATAATGTTCACTGAAGAAAAAAATTGTCAGCACAAAAAGAAAATACAAATATTGTTTATTCAAGTCCTAATGCCTCGATGTTTTCTCTCATACATGAGTTAACACATACATGTAGTTGGACCTAATATGTACGCCTGCAAGCATGTAGGTACCTAAGCTACAGATTTACACATGCTAATTGGAATCTTTCCTTCTTTGAGTTTAGCTGGAATGGTTCCAGAATGAATAGAACACCAGTTAATCCCTCTACCCCTCTACACATCTAAACATCAATGAAATTATCTCAAAAAGCCTAAAACAAGATAGAAAGACCACAAGATGTAGATCTAGACGATAGCTTGAATATCATCAAATCCAAATTTCTCCTACACCAGTTTTTTTAATTCCCCAGGTACTTTGAATGATACATCCCTGGTCAATCAGATATTCAGGGAGAGACTAGGACATTGAGATTGACTTCTTAACTGCCTGTTACATCATGTAATTATTTTCCACTCATTCCTCATGATCTTCCCTGTGGCTGAGAGAAGTTGAAAGACCTCTGTAGTATCCTTGACTCCCCCTCAGCATAGTTATATGCCTTAAGAATTTATCTGGTTTAAAGTTTAGATTATCTTTACACCTCTAGAAAGAGGAGAAGATAGGAAATAAAAACATAAAATGCTTGAATTTTCTGAAAATGCTCCTTTGAAAGGATTCCTCTCCAAACTGTTGATGCGGTAAATATGTCCCACAAATGGGCGCCTGGCTTCTCTCCACAAAAATCTAACTATGAATAGAGCTATTTCAAGAAGTACAGAATATGGGTACTTCCAAGTGTCCTTGAGTCAAACACTGACCTTAGAAAAAGTAATGGAATCCCCTTTCCTGTGTCCTATTTGACTCTTACTGCTTCTGTTGTGTGTTTTCAAGTTGATTTCCCTTATTGGCCCAATGAGAAGTATCTAAGATCCAGCCTGTTACTTAATCTATGATCTGATGTTTTGGTTTGAATTGTGTTCACAGGAAAGTCATGTTGATGTGCTACCCCTGTGCTTGTAAATGTGACTGTGTTTCAAAGCAAGTTTTCTTTGTATACGTTAGTGAGATCGTACCAGATTAAAGTGGGTTGTATAGCTAATCCCTTATGTATGGCTTTTAAAGAAAGGGAAAATAGATGGGGAGAGATGCACATTCACAGGGAAAAGAGACCACATGAGAAACGATCTACAAGCCAAAATGTGCTGGGGAATGCCCAGGGCTACTCACAAGGAAGGACTTTATTTTACAGCCATGCCCTAACTTGGACTTCTAGACTTCAAAACTGTGAGATAATACATTCCTGTTCTTAAAAGCCACCACTTCATGATACATTTTGTTACAGAAGCCTTACCAGTCTCATTTATTTTGAAGGCACATATGAAAATGTGCCATATCTTAGCATCAGCTGGCAAGCAGCTTCTGATGGCCGAGTTAACTATTCTTGGGACATATTTTACTTAGTCAAATAGCCTAATGCCCCCAAATTAAGTTTTGTTTGCTTAGTGGAAAATGTTAAGTCCTACTTTCATATTATACTTCTCCATGGTTTCTCCCACCTTCTCTTCCCTCTTACATATCTGCCATCACAATGGCAATGTTCCTCCCTGATTCTTTGTCCTTTCTGATATGTTAGTGATATCATACCAGATTACAGTAGGTTGTAAGCCTACTCTCTTATGTGTGTGTTTTATAAAAAGAGAGAATTGACAAGAAAAGATGTGCATCCACAAGAAGAAGAGGTCACATGAGGAACTGTCTCTAAGCCAAACCATGCTAGGGAATGCATTTCCTGAATTGGAAGATTTTCAATAGAAATTCAACAGAATTGATAGATTCCTTTCTGAACTTTCGGTCATGTTTGAACAGTTCACCCAAAATATAAATGCAATGTAAGCCTGAGGTTAATAAATAAATAATGCTGGTGAATGACTGGAATAAAAAATTACAAATAAAAACCACACCTTTTCCCAATGTCGAATGCAAGCACTCATCATAAAGAGTGACACTCATCTATATTCCACCAGAGCCTAATTTATTTTCTGCTTATAGTTTGGTGGGATACTAGATAGATAGAGCCATTCATGCAACGTTTGCTTCATCTTCTAAATGTCTTGAGTTTTCTTCTTTCTGATATGCTGATTCTACAAATTTCATTCCATTTCCTTTGAAGCTACCCTGACTTAGTGTCATAACCTCAAATCTTAAAAACCTCCATCAGATGCATTTTTTCTCTCTAATCCCTCTAGCTTCAGCAACAGGCTTTGCTACTCTTAAATAGCAAATTTACTATTCTGAATCACAATTTTGTGTGTGTATAAGTTCCTGGTTCCAGACTTTTAAATGGCTTCCAACTGCCTAGATTAGGGTCTTCCCAATCTTCAGTTGAGCGCCCTCCACAGGCACTCTCATCCCTGCCTGTTCTCATGCTGCACCTCCATATGAACTGCTTGCACTAGACAAGTGGGTTGGTTCACCGACCCACGGAATAATTTCTAGTGGTTTTCACCTTCTGTATGTAACTCATATTCATATTCATTCTGTTGGTCTGGAAAGTTCCATAATTTTGCACTACTTAGATGGAAAGCATCATTTGTGTCTTAACTCAAATATTCAGTTTTAGCTTTCTCTATGATTCCTTCCTTGGCAACCTAAAAGAATTTCCATTCTCTTATCTTCAGCCACATTTACTACTTGCATTAATCATGTTGGCAGAACTTAATCATTAGAGATTCTAGTTATTTTTTCATGTGCATCTCTTTTGTTTATCCAGCTGCATAGTGAGGCCCACAAAGCAGTCAGAATAAGCTCCCTATAACATGTATCTGATTATATCTCTTCCTTGTATAGAATTCTTCAACTGTTCCCCATTGTGGCACTGTGACCAGGATAAATCCCAATTGCTTTAAAGACCCTTCATAACCTGGTTCATGTTCACCTTTCTAGTTTCATCTGCAACATTTACCATTTCCCTGTAGGGAAACATACCTACTTTACTGCTTTTATATTTTTGTCTCCAATCCCGTAGCCCACCAGTCATCAAATCCTACAACTTTTACTTGATAAATATCCCTAGAATCCACCAATTTAACTCCATATGTAATGCCACTAACTTAGTATGTGGCAACGTTCGTTCTTCTCTGGACTAGTGATTTATCTCTGTCTTTTCTGAGTGAGTTTTTAAAATAGAGAACTGAGCTGGGAATGCTTCTTGTTATTCAAATGGATAGTTAGAATACAAATTTGTAGCTATGTATTCTGGGGTAAAAAAAAATATACGGTGGTCATTGCCAAATTGTTGATCATACTAATAGATGACAGCAACAAGGAAAAGAGTATAGAATGAGTGAAAAAGAAAAGGTTCAAGCGAGAACAACAAAGATACCTAACCTTGGTTGACAATTTTAAGTATTGCAAAGCAGAATCAATGCAGCTAAAGTCTGAAATGCATATATTGTGACATAGATGGACATAAGTAGATAAAGCATATTATGTTTTTAATATATATCAAACATTTGACCATGATGGTTTAGTTATATTTTCTAATCCAGTGAGATGATTTATTGTTTATGAAGGGATGTCAGAGTGAAGTAAAATTCTGTGCTGAGATTAGGGTCAAAAAAACTGTAGAGTGTATGCGTGTGCACACACACTTTTGTGTGTGTGTGTATGTGAGCATGAGTGAATGAGTACGTTTATGTACTCTGCCAGTTTCAGGTTGATGATAAAACATAATGCAGATTAGCAGGACTTACAAAGAATCATAAATTGCAGCAGAGACAAGGTATGATAGAGAGAGTTAGTCAAGAAGGCAGAAAGTAATGGATGCAAAGCCTAGATGCAGGGATGAGTCTTAATGAGAAGCAGGAGGACTGTAACACAGTTATGGACCTCATCATATCCATTTGGGCAACATCTGACTATATACAAATTTGCAGTCCCATGTAGTTTTGCTAAGTACATATAGGCAGTACCTGGATTACAAACAAGTTCTGCATATAAGTCTATCTTGAAGATGAATTTGTAAGTAAGCATTGTTTACATAGAGTTCTTGTTTAGAGTCAGTTAAATGTTTGTCTTAGTATATAGTATACATTTTACTTTTCTATGCACCTCAAAAGGAGATCTAGTGGCTCAGTGGTTCAGTGGTCGACTGGTAACTGTCAATGGCTCTTTAAAACAAAGATGTGGCAACCTGCTTCCATAGAGATTTATAGCCTTAGAGACTCTATGATGTCACTATAATTTTGTAATCAATTCAAAGGCAGCGGGATGCATATAAAACAATAAAAAACTACCAAACTGTTGTATGTTTTCCTGAACATCTCAGATTATGGTATGTGTTTGTCCTTATGAACTTCCATACTTAACTCAAATTTTAATATAATAAACTTTATGGCAAACCCTTCTTAAGTACAATTTGTCCATAAGTCAGACTTTCATAACCTGGTGACTACCTGTAATATGATGTTGTCATAAAGTCCAAGTCATATAGCATCATATTGCACAGAACATACCCAACCCACTGTCATCAAGGCATGTCTGACTTATAGTGGCCCTGTACGTCAGGGTAGAACTGCCCCACCAATTTTCCAAAGAGCGTCTGGCGGATCTGAACTGCTGACATTTTGGTTAGCAGACAATACTGTGGACCTTAAATCAATTGTGTTATAATACTCAGTAATTATCAATGCATCCTGATTACATATTCAATCATATTCACACTGCAGAAGTTGGTAAAAATGTTTAGTTTCTTCATCTTTGGCCTTAGTGGTTGGATAATAGTACATATTAGCTGGTCCTCCTTGTAGATGTATGAATATTATCATATCACTGACAGCATTGTACTTTAGGATAGATCTTGAAATGTTCTTTCTGATGGTGAATGCAATGTTATTCCTCTTCAAGTTGTTACTCCCCACATAGTAGAGCATATGATTGTGCAATTCAAAATGGCCAATACCAGTCTATTTCAGTCCAGTAATGTGTAGGATATTGATGTTTATGCATTTCATTTCATTTTTGATAATTTCCTCAATGTTCCTAGATTCATACTTCATATGTTCCCCATTCTGATTATTAATGGATTTTTGCATCTGTTTCTTCACATTTTGAGTCATACCACATCAGCAAATGAGCATCCTGCAAGCCTGACTCTATCCAAATCATTAAAGTTGACTGTACTTTGAGGAGGCAGCTCTTCCCTAGTCATCTTTTGAGTGTCTTCCAACCTAGGGAGCTCATATTCCAGCAATATAACTGACAATATTCCATTACTATTCATAAAGTTTTTAGCTGGCCAATACTTGTCAAAAGTAGACTACAGGTCATTCTTCCTAGTCTGCCAACGTCTGGAAGCTCAACTGTAACCTGTCTGCCACAGCTGACTGTGCTGTTATCTAAATACAAGTTGTGTAGCTTCTAGCACCACAGCAGCACTCAAGCCTCCACATTACAACAAACTGACAGACTCATGGTAATTGAAGTGTGAAAGGTGGAAACCAAAAAAACAGGATAGGTAGGTGAAAAATATGGTCTTGGTGGTAGAAAGGATACCAGAGATCACGTGATTGAATTTTGTAAGACCAATGACTACTTCATTGCAAATTCCTTTTTTCACCAACATAAACAACATCTAGACACATGTACCTCATCAGGTGGAATACACAGGCATCAAATCAACTACACATGTGTAAAGAGAAGGTGGAAAAGCCTGATGTCATCAGAGAAAGTTCAGGTGTCGATCGTAGCAGAGGTTATCCATTACTCACATGCAAATTGAGACTGAAACTCAAGGAAATTAGAACAAGTCCATAAGAGCCAAAGTATGCCCTCGAGTTTATCCCACCAGAATTTAGAGACCACTGGAAGAAAGACTTGATGCACTGAATGCTAATGACTGATAACCAGACGAGAAGTGGAATGACATCTAAGATATCATACATGAATAAAATGAGAGGTTTAAACAGACAGGAAAGAAAGAAAAGACTAAATTGGACGTCAGAAGACTCTGAAACTTGCTCTTGAATGTCCAGTAGCTAAAGCCAGTAGAAGAACTGACAAAGAACCGAAGATTTCAAAGACCATCTTGAGAAAACGACATGTGCAAAAAGCTAGAGATAAGAAACTAGAAGAGAAGAACATGCTTTGCATTTCTCAACCTGAAAGAAATGAAGAAGAATTCAAGCCTTAAGTTGCTACAGTGAAGGATCTACAAAGTTAGTACTAAATGCTGCAGAAATAATCCAAAGAAGAAGGAAGGATTACTCAGAGTCATTATACCAAAAAGAATTGTGACATTCAAATATTTCAAGAGGTAACATATGACCGGGAACCTATGGTACTGAAGGGAAAATTCAAAGCTACATTTAAGGTGTTGGTGAAACACAAGACTCCAGGAACTGACGGACTATCACTTGAGACATTGGAGCAAATGGATGCTGCTCTGGAATTTGTTCACTTGTCTATGCCAAGAAATTTGGAAGATAGCTACTTGGCTAACCAACTGGAACAGATGTATATTTACGCCAATTCTCAAGAAAGATGATCCGATAGAATGTAGAAATTATTTAACAGTATCATAAATGTTACACACCAGTAAAATTTTGCTAAAGATTATTAGAAACAGGCTGAAGCAGAATATTCACAGGGAACTGCCAGAAATTCAGGTCAGATTTGGAAGAGAACATGGAACCAGGGATCTTATTACCAAAGTCTGGTAGATTTTGGCCAAAAGCAGAGAACACCATAAAGATGTTTACTTGAGTTTTATTGACTATACAAAGGCATTTGTCTGTGTGGATCATAGCAAATTGCTTATAACATTGCAGTGAATGGGAATTCCAGAACACTTAATTGTGCTCCTGAGGAATGTACATGGATCAAGAGACAGTCATTCCAACAGAACAAGGGGACACCGTACGGATTTAAATCAAGAAAGAGGTGCATCAAAGTTGTATCCTATTCAGCATGCCTCTGAAACCTGAATGCCAAGCAAATAATCTGAGAAGCTGGAGTATCTGAGGAAAAAGGATTGGAAGATAACTCATTAATAACTTGAATTACTCAGATGAAACAACTTTGCTTGCAGAAAGTGGAAAAAAATTGAAACATTTACTGAAGAACAAGGACCACAGTCTTCAGCATATATTACATCTTAGTATCAAGAAAACAAAAATCCTCACAACTGGGTTAATAAGCAACATCATAGTAAACAGAGAAAAGATGGAAGTTGTCAAGGATTTCATTTTACCTAGATTCACAATTAACTCCCATGGTAGCAGCAATCAAGAACTTGAAAGACACGTCACATTAGTAAAATCTGCTGTGAAACAAAGCGAAAGAAGACAAACCTGTTGCTGTCAATTCAATTCTGATTCATAGTGACCCGATAGGGCAGAGTAGAACTGTCCCATAGAGTTTCCAAGGAGCACTTGGTGAATTTGAACTGCTGACCTTTTGATTAGCAGTCATAACACTTAATGACTATACCACCAGGATTTCCTCTGTTGCAAAAGACCTCTTCAAAGTGTTGAAAAGCAAAGATGTCATCTTGAAGACCAAGGTACATCTTGAAGCTATTTTCAATTGCTTCTTATGCATGCGAAAACTGGACAATGAGTAAGAAAGACAGAGGAATTGATACCTTTGAATTGTGGTGGTGGGTAAAAATATTGAATACACCATAGACTGCCAAAAAAGCAAACATATCTGTCTTGAAAGAAGTACAACCAGAGAAGCAAAGATGGTGAGACTGTGTCTTCCATACTTTGGGAATATTGGAAAAGGACACAATGCTTGGTAGAGAGTGAGTACAACAGAGGAAGACCCTCCAAGAAGTAGACTGACAGAATGGTTGAAACAATGAGCTCAAGCATAACAGTGACTGTGGGCACAACGTAGGACTGGGCAATATTTCATTCTGCTATTCAAGAGACTCTATAATTAATTGCACAGGTCTGACAATTAACTGCACAGACTTGTGTCCATGAGCTTATGTTGGCAGCCCTGTACAAACAATTCAGTAAAGTTTGATAACCATGGTATATCAGTGTCTCACAGCTGTGTTTGTGTCAAGCATGGAAATGTCTTGCTAAGTGGTATTTATTATTGTTGTTGCATGTTTTTGTATGCCGTCAAGAGAATGCTGGAACTCGAGTTAGAGCAATGAACAAATATTCAATTTCTTGTTAAACTTGGCAAAGTAGGAATGAAATCAGGAACGTGTTAATCCAAGTTTCTGGGGATAATGCCATGAAGAAAATGGCAGTGTACAAATGAATTAAATGTTTTTCTGAGAGAGAAAGCATTCCTGATGAAGAGAAGTCAGGGTGGCCAGTAACGAGCAGAACTGATGAAAACATTGCAAAAATTCAACGAATTTTGCATCAAAACCATCACCTGACTGTGAGAAGCATAGCAGACTAAGTAAACACTGTTAGAGGAACAGGAAAATCTTACCTGAAAATCTTGGCCTGAGAAAAGTGTGTGCAAAAAGGGTCCTGAAGGAGCTAACCAGTGAATAAGAGCAAGAGAGTCAAGTTTGCCAAGACTTTTTGGAGAGCTAAGATGATGTTTTGGGCCCTGTTATCATTGTTAATGAAACATGTGCATGTAAATATGACCCTGAAACAAACAAAGCATCAAAGTACATAAGATAATTTATCCAATTCTTCATGACCAAAAATGTTCCATCAGTGCAAATGAGAAGTCAAAAGGACGTTCCTAGCCATTTTTGATATTAGATGGGTTGTTCATTAAGAATTTGTACCAAGTGGCAAATAGTTAATTAACCAAATTTATTACTTGGAAGTGCTGAAAAAACTGTTTTAAACAGTTAAATGAACATGACCTGAACTTTTTGCCAGCAAGTCGTGGCTCTTGCATCACAGCAATGCACCAGCTTACACAGCACCACCTGTGAGGGAGTTTTGGACCAGTAAACAAATAACTGTATGGAAACACTTTCCCTATTAACCTGATCTGTTCCCCAGTGACTTTATTTTTTCATCCAAAGATAAAGGAAATACTGAAAGGAAGACATTTTGGTGACATTGAAGGCATCAAGGGTAATATGACAACAGCTCCAATGACCGTTCTAGAAAGATTTCCAAAACTACTTTGAGGGTAGGCTACTTGCTGGTATTGGTGTAAAGCTTCCCAAGGGAAGTACTTCAAAGGTGATCGTAGTGATATTCAGCAATGAGATATGTAGAACTTTTTCTATGATGAGTAAGTGAAGTTAATTGACAGACCTGGCATGCATCAGAACCAACTCAATGTCACATAACAGCAATAATATAGTGGATATTAATCAGTGTATGAATGTATATTTTTTCCAGCTGAGAAGGAAAAGAAGGATTTTGTAGTGCTGCCCGAAAATCGATAGGTGATAGAAAGATATTGTTTCTTCCTGATGGCTTCATTTCTTTGTGACCTAGGGAGTGATTCCATTAGCTGAGAGTAAAGAGGAAGATGGCAGAGCCAGATGTTATCAGCAGTGATCACTGCATTTGCAATCTGGAGCTCTGGATTCAAATTTCCAAGCTTGGATGTTTTTCCTGTGGTAACTGATGTGGCCTCTTTTAGCATCTCAATGCTTCCATAACTACAAACCCAGAATGTTGTCATGGCAACACTTAACACAGGGGCTGCCACATAGTAGGCATTCAAAAGAATTACAGCTAAATCTAAACCTACTTTTCCCTCAGTCTCACCTTTTTTAGCTTATTGAATTAGAAATCAGTAATGAGCTGTTTCAAAGCTTTCCCCCAACAGCCATTGTAAGGATAAAAAAGGAAAAATAGGAGAAAAAGCTTCAGTAAGTAGACAGTGCTATTTTCTGTAGTGAAGAAGGGCTTTCTGACTTAGCACCCACCATGCCTGGGGCCATTAATGAAGCCTGGCTCCTTTTTCTCATCATTGCAGCCATTCAAAAGGAGAAAGTTCTTCTTGGCAAGGAAGTGCTATTTTCAGAGACAAGATTAGGCTCATTTTGGGCAGAAGCCGTGCTTCTTCAGTCCCGGCACCTCTGAAGATTAGGTTAAAAGGTAAGAAGGAATGACTCAGAATAATTGCATTGCTTTACTGTGAACTTTAAGATCTTTTAGTGGAGGAGTTTTACAAGCAGTGATAGATAGTCGTGGAGAGAGGAAAAGTACAAACCCAGGGGAAAAGAACAGTGATGCCTGACTGAATTTCTACACAAAAAGAAACTTGGCTGGCCTTGTTATTTCTTCTCTACCTCTCTTAATTTTACAGGAAGATTTTGAATATAACCCATTATTCCCAGTTCTAACAATAATTTAACTTCTACCCTCAGCCATCCACCTTCAGCATGTGATTATGTGTCTTCTAGGAAACTGGTTTTAGCATTCCCATTCTGAGGCCAGGCATGTAAAAGTAAAGTATTAAATACATCTGAAGTTCAGTGTTGCTTTCTAACTGAAGCCCATATATCACATAATGGCAGCTCTCAGCCAGGATACAGGGTCATATCTCTTAATATAATCAAGCTAATTATTGAAAACTATTTATCAATTCCTTACTGTTTAGCTCAGTGCTGAGTTATTTGGACGATGCCAAAGAAATAAAACTAGACAGAGTCTGCACTTACGAGTTCACAATCTAAATGAATATAGAAAGCATCATTCAACTCTATACCTAGTATAAGGGGAAATACATAGTTATGGCTATTTAGGTATGATTTGTACTCACTGGGTATAACTACCTAAGTCCCTTAGTCAGAAGTATGAGAAGAATCCTTATTTTCTCCTTTTATCTAATCTCTCATGTCGTATTAGCTGTTAAGTACTATGTTTTCTATTCCTTAAACGTCTCTGGATCTTTCCATTTATTTCTGGTCCCTGCTGTTAATATCCTGTTTGAGGCACCACCCAATCTTACCAACAGCAACTGTTTCATAACTGCTTTTGTGACTGTTAGACACATTCTTCCCCAATGAATTCGGCACAATCAGTCTGAAAAATCTTCTTAAATGCCAAATATAATTATGCCCTTAATTTCACACGCCTCCATCCTTCCACCTCTCTTTTTCTCACGTTTAAATCATCATTTTCTGTTTAAACCATCATTTTAGAACCGTTCTATGTTTCACTCTTGTTCTTAAGACAAAGCCTGAGCCTTTCAGCGTGGTCTTAAGGCATTTGCTGTTATGTCCCTTGCTTGATTCACAGAAATTATTTTTTCTGATGACTTCCCAAAAAGATACAAAATCTGGGCCCACTGACTCTATTTTTCCCCAACTGTTCCTCACATCCTTCACTTTTGTCTCCTGCTTTCGAAAGGCTGTACCACTCGTTTGTACTTCAACGTGTTCCTCCGCGGCCAGAACAGTCAATCCGTCTATTGCATTTGCTTACTGTATTCTCTATTCAAGTATCTGTATTTCAGTGGAAGTAGGGCCCAGTCTAGCTTATTATTTTTTTAATGAGGGCCTATATCAGTGCTGGGTATAAGTAAAAATTCAGTGCATAAAATTTGAACAAATAAATGTAGGACTGAGTATAGGCAAAGGTAACCTTCTGTAAGAAGTAGGTGATATTGAGTGGATTTTAAGAACTGAAATGCAAGGACTAAGTTCTGCTGGCTAGGGCTTCAAATTCAGGGTATTGCCAGGACTGTGCTCTCTTCATCTTCTCTAGGGGAAGATTTTTCCTTGTCTCTTCCAGTTTCTAGTAGTCCCAGATGTTTCTTGGCATTCTTTGACTGACAGGTGCATCTTCACATGATCGTCTTTTCCCTGTGTGTCTATGTTTCTTCTCACCTTTCATAAGGACACCATTCAGATTGGATTAGGATGTCTCCTACTCCAGTGTGACCTGATGTTAACTGAAAAATCTTCCAAGACCTTATTTTTAAACAAGGCCATATTCACAGATACTTGTCATTAGGACACTAACGTCTCTTTTTGCGGAAAACAATTCAATCTTTATCAACATGATAATAAATATGGACAATGGAAACCTTTGGACCTAGCACCTGGAACTTGGTAGGGATGGAAGAAAAAGCTTGTGCAAAGAAGGTTAACATGCTCTTGTTTCACTTATTCAAAAACTGGAGCAGCAAGAGACTTGATTTCTATAATCTTTGAAATGAAAGAGATAATTATACCTTTATCCATCAGTGATAAGCCATTGCGTTTATAAAGCATAAATTTATAGACTCTACAGCTAAGTTTAAAGCTACATGCATCTATGTCTCAGCTTTATAGTATCAGGCAAGTTATTTAACCTCCCTAAACCTCAGTTTTCTCCCATAAAATGGGAATAAAAATCATCAAACTTACCTCAAAAGGATGTCATCAGGAAAAAGTGATGTAATTCAGCTTAAGCATTTAATTCATAGCGAACATCAGTGAAAAGTCCCTATTATTTTCATGACATATTTTATTCCTTTTTTATTAGTTTGCATTCATGGTTTCCATACTAAGGTAGAGAGGTTGAGCATGAGTTATGCACTCTTGTTAAATTAGTTTTCTGATTGTGTCTTTTGATTAAATATCATGTAAGATTCAAAGTAGAAATAAATAATCATGCAGACAAGACGTTATATCACAAAAGAACCACACAGCTTGGTGGCAGATGGGGACAAGAAATTTTTGCCACTATCTAATTTACTTAACGAACTGTGAGACATTCAGAAGAACTTGATATTTTGTGAATTAGTCAGTTAACTCATTTGCTCAAATATTCAAAGATGACCAACCAACACATATTATCTATTCATTTATGACAAATTTGATTCACATAGCACACTGTAACACTGATGATGGCAAGTACAGTTGCAGAGCTTTTTTGACCCTCCAGACAGAGCCACAAAAGGTACAACAGGAAGATGGGCTAACAGAAGAAAGTTCTGGAGAAGACATTAGGAAACCAGAGGTTTTGTGGTAAAGGAGAAAAGGCTGAAATTTGGGAAAGCACAGGAAATGTAACTAAGATATTAACTTTGGTGGTGACAGTCTTCTAAGTCAAAATTTCCAAAAGATGCACCAACTCAGCTATATTTTAATGAGCGTCAGTGGAAGAAAGTCCAATGGCAGCAGAGACCAAAGCTTATGAGATACCAGTGATTACTGTCATAGGGCAGAATGATGTCTTATTTTCAACAGAGCAGTTTTTTCTGGACAGATTTCCAGTCAATGAGTGGAGCCATGGTGATAGGGATCTAACCTCTTGGGGATAGATCTAAAATGAATTACATAGGGAAAGAGAATACCATCCAAATTGATTGAGTTCTAGGGGCACAGATTGAGAAAAAGCTTACTTTAGTATGTAAGATTAAAAAGACAAAACTAACGCATAGTGATTAAGCATGACTTACTGAAGGGCTAGGCCATTATGGAAAAGAAGAGCATTGCAGAATCTGAAACACATCCTTCCACCATCAGATGTTGAAAACGTTTGGTGAACCACTGCTAAGGATTAGCAGTCTGTTATGAAGTTGTTTTTCTGATAAAGTTACCATCTCTGTCAAACTTGGCCCAGAAAATCGGGCCATGTGCCTGTGGTCATAATCAATACATTGTTTAACTTCAGGAAACTGAAAAGTGACAAATAACTAAGAGAAATAAACAGCAAGTGGAGTCTTCCATTGTGCAAGTCAGCATCTTCAGACTTGTATGCCGTAAGTTACCACCAAGGCGTTCACTGAGGAGAGAATAATGAAGGCAGTCATTTTTATTTTCTAGTGCTTTGAGCTCCCACACATCTGTCAGTTTGTCATACTATGCGGGCTTATATGTTGCTGTGATGCTGGAAACAGTATCACCAATATTCAAATAGCAATGGGGTCACCCACAGTAGACACATTTCAGGTGAGGTTTCAGACTAAGACAGACCAGGAAGAAGGACCCAGAGTCTGTCTGAAAAGTATTAGCCAGTGAAAATCTTATGAATAACAGTGAAATATTGTTTTATATTGTGCTGGAAGATGAGCCCCTAAGGTTGGAAGGCACTCAACATATAACTGGAGAAGAGCTGCCTCCTCAAAGTAGGGTCTACTTTAGTGATGTGGTTGAGGTCAAACTTTTGGGGCTCGTGTTTACTGATGTTTCCACCAACAGACGCAGTTCTGAAAGTGCTCACTCTTTTGTGACAAGAAATTTGGAAGACAGCTGACACGGATTGAATTGTGTCTCCCCAAAAATGTGTGTAGCCATCTGGCTAAGCCACAGTTCCTGGTACTGTGTGATGTTCCTGTTTGTCGTTAACCCTACCTCTACGTATGTTAATGAGGGAAGGTGGGCAGCAGTTGTACTGGTAGGGAAGGGCTGAATGTGAAATAATGTGCTGTGCCATGAGACAGTCTCTTGACATACACAGAACAAGGAAGCAAGCAGAGTTGGGGACCTCAAACCATCAGGAAAGAAGCAGTACCAAGAGGAGCATGTCCTTTGGACTAGTGGTCCTCGTGCCTAAGAAGCTTGTACTCCAAGTGAATCTTGATGACAGTCACCTTTCTTCAGAGCCAGCAAAGACTTCTTTGGAGATGATGTCCTGAATTTAGACTTGTAGCCTTCTTGTCTGTGAGAAAATAAAAGAGTGTGTCCTTTGGACCAGTGGTCCTTGTGCCCAAGAACCTTCTACTCCAAGTGAATATTGATGACAATGACCTTCCTTCAAAGCCAACAAAGACTTCCTTGGATCTGATACCCTGAATTTGGACTTGTAGCCTTCTTTTCTGTGAGGAAAAAAAAAAGTGACAGCCACCCACTTGTGGTATTTCTGTTATAGCAGCACTAGATGACTAAGACAACAGCTAAACTGGCCAGATGACAGGATACGAACCATATTCATGATCATTCCCAAGAAAGGTGAGCTCACTGAATACAGGAGTTACCATACCATGTCACTAAATCACCTTCAAGTAAAATTTGCTAAAGAGCTTTCAAAAGTCACCACACCGGCAGGAAAATTCAATATGGGTTTAGAAGACAACATGGAACCAGAAATATCTATGCTGATGTTACATGGCTCTTGAATGAAAGCAGAGAATACCTGAACAATGTTTACCTGTGTTTCAATGACTATACAAAGGCATTCAACTGTTTGGATCATAACAAATCATGGATAACATTTTGAAGAATGGGTATTCTAGAATATTCAGTTGTGCTCGTGAGGAACCTGTACATCAATCAAGGGGTACTCAGTTAAACAGAACAAGGGAGTCCTTCTTGGTTAAAATCAGGAAAGAAGTGCATCACAATTGTATTTTTCACTGCATCTAGTCTGTATGCTGAGCAAATAGTCTGAGAAGCTGGCCTACATGAAGAAGAATGGGACATTAAGATTCAAGGATGACTCATTAACAACTTGTGGTGTGCAGATGACACAAACTTGCAGAAAGTAAAGAAGACCTGAAGTGCTAAATGATGACAAAGACCACTGCCTTCAATATGGATTATACCTTAACATAAAACAAAAATCATCACAAGCAGTGCCATGACAAGCAGAGAAAAAGCTGAAGTTGTCAAGATTTTCGTTTTACTTGAGTTTACAATTAACACTCACAAAATCAGAAGTCAAAAACAAAAACAAAAGATCCATTTTTACTGGGCAAATCTGCTACAAAAGACTTCTTTAAAGTCCCCAAAAGACTAGATGCCACCCTGAGGACTAAGTTGCACCTGTTCCAAGCCAGAATGTTTTCAATTGCCTTATGCACATGTGAAAGAACAAGGAAGATTGATGAATTAACACCTTTGAACTGTAGTGTTGACAAAGAATACTGAATACCTCATGGACTGTCAAAAGAGCTAAAAGATTTATTTTGGAAGAAGTACAACCAGATTAAGCCTTAGAAGCAGGATGGTGAGACTATGTCTTACATACTTGGGATGTGTTACCAGGGAGAATCAGTCCCTGGAGAAGGATGTCATGTTTTGTAAAGCAGAGTCAGCCAAAAAGAGGAAGATCCTCAACGAGATGGATTGAGACTGTGGCTGCAACAATGAGCTCAAAAACAGCAGTCATTGTGAGGGTGGGGCTGTACTGGGCAAAGTTTCCTTCTGTTTTCCATAGGTCCAAAGCGGCTAGACAGCGTCTAACAACAACAATAACAGTGTTCTGGGCACTGGGGCTATCTAGTAAACAGAGTATATTATTGGATGCTAGCTTGAAATGAAATTAGAGCTTCAACTCTTTCTGGCTGACCTATTGTTAAAATATGCACAGGTACTTATTGGGTACATTATTTTAGTTATTTTGTCACATATATAGAATTTTAGAAAACTAAGAGTAGCCAGAGAAAACCAAAGCAGTATATTGTTTTGTATTTGCAAAAGCGTATTTGTCATCAGAGTATGGTAAAATATGTTTTAAAATCTTAAATATTACCGTCTTCTCACTTGTTTAGTGAGTCTTTATGAGAAGTAATACAACTTTTGATTTATTTTCTGTTGTTATTATGTTTATTACATCATTCTGTGTATGTAAGTCATTCAAATACATTCCCGAATAGATGATAATTGCTATATACTTTCACTGTGAGAAGACAAATAACTATAGTACTCCCTGAACTTAATGGTTCAACCTAACACTGAAAATTAAAATAAAATATTATTGAACTCTTGGGAGAAGCTAGTAGGTGAAACATGATGGTTCAATATTAATAAAAATAACTTCTGATATGATCATTAGAAGCCATCTTTAAAAGTCATCTGTCTTCTGCAAAGGCCAAGACAATGAGCTAAAAGACATTAGTAAATAGGTACATATGTATCACTAATAAGAAAGTATTTGCATTTTTTTAACATTACTACCATTGCTGTACCCAATAAAAATAATAATTCATTAATATTGTATAGTATCCAGTTAGTGCCCAAATTTCCCTGGAAGACTTATAAGTCTTATATAGTCAGTTTGACTCAGAATCTTAACAAGATCTATACATTTGTTGGATATATCAGATTTCTTTTTTGTGTTAATTCCAGTAAATACATATGCAGCAATGTTTGCTATTTTAATGTGTTTTACATGTAAAACTCAGTGACATTAATTGTGTTCATGATGTTGTTCAACCATCACTACTTTTTGTTTCCAAACTTGTCCATCTCTGTTAACAGAAGCTCAGTGCCTCCTAAGCAGTGGATCTCTCTCTCTTTCTCCCACCTACACCTGGTAACCACTAATACTCTTTATTCTCCATACATTTGCCTATTCTACACATTTCATAAAGTAGGATAATATAACATTTGTCCTTCTGTGATTGATATATTTCACTTGGTATGGTATATTTAAGGATCATCTATGTTGTAGCATGTACCAGTTCTTAATTTCTCTTCATGGCTGAATAGTGTTCCACTGTATGTGTATACCATATTTTATGTACTCATTCATCTGTTGATGAACGTTTAGGTTATTTCTACTTTGGGCTATTGTCAGTAGTGTTTCAGTTAACACTGAAGTACAAGTATTTGCTTGTTTTCCTGCTTTTGATTCTTTGGAGTCTGTGCATAGCAGCAAAATTCATGGACCTTATGAAAATTCCTTGTTTAATGAAAAGATATGTCGATCCAACCAACGGCTTGGCAGCTTTTTTTTTTTTTTTTCTTATTCTAACTTAACCATAGCTTTTCTGTGGTGACAATGTGCAAACTGCAACTGCACTGCTTTTATTCCTTATAGCATACAGGCTTGAAAAATAGAAACAAATACTTTTAATAAGTATTTTTATGCCACATTCCTTGGGTTAA
The DNA here is from genome assembly GCA_028571685.1 of Heterohyrax brucei. Lineage (NCBI taxonomy): Eukaryota > Metazoa > Chordata > Mammalia > Hyracoidea > Procaviidae > Heterohyrax > Heterohyrax brucei. The sequence continues at coordinate 50,399,771 of CM053152.1, forward strand.
AGGTATACTTGTAAGTCTATGGGTAGAACTGTAATCCTGCTAACAAGAGACTCCGTGTCCCAGAAAATAAAATGGGTAACTAAAAATCTTTTGAAAAAATTTAAACAAAAAACACTTTCACATTCCTTTTTATTGTTTTAGCCTTTTTCGGTAATCTTCACATACAAATTATAGGAACTGAGATTGGCTGAGAAGAGGGAAAAAGGAATTATGAAAGCTCCACACAACTTGTCTCATTTGGCACATCTACAGTTGAATGCTTTAGCTTTCCTGCCAGGATGGTTAACACTTAATTAGTATGTGTACCTAACAAAGTATGCTTCTGGGCAGTGTTTTTTTGTTTTGTTTTTAATTTCCCTCCCCCATCTCAAAAAAATACATGCAGGCAGGGAAAAAATAAAAAAACTAAAGCCACTACCGTAGAGTTGATTCTTACTGATAGCAACAGAGTAGAATTACCCCACAGAGTTTCTGAGGCTGTAATCTTTATGGAAGCATGCTTCATCTTTCTCCTAAATTCTTCCTTATTACCCCACAAATAAATAGACTGGTTTCTGCCCAAAATATTCAAGAAAAAAGATGTGCTTGCCTGGGGCAGAGGCCAGATGCCTTGACTTCCAGCTTCCTTCCATCAAAGCTGTGCAGTTTGGAAATTAAAATCTACAGCAATAATGAAACATATTAAAATGCATGCAAAGTCTTGAGGGCTTATAATATGCTAAAAACTGGCAATGCATGTTTACATCCATATATCAACTTGGATGTGCTGAAAAGATTTAAAGTGTAAAATATGCAAATATGTGTCATATTGTCACACTTGGTCTCTCTAATGGAACTCCCTTTCATCTCAAGTCGTCTTAATTTCATGAATATTACATGGCCCTCACACCTTTTACTCCTGCTGTTGCTAGGCTGAGAAGATTATGAAAATATGTTAATAGTAACTTTCATCAAATAAAAGTTGCAATATTCCAAATAAAGCATTTTTCCCCTCCTCTTAAAATACAAATGGTGAAGGGTTTCACGCTATTTTGTTTCCCTGTGGGAGATTAGATAACTATAGGCCAATTAAATTAATGAGAAAAGACCATGCAAACGGCAATATTTGTGCATAATCCTGGCCAGCTGCATATGCAGACAGGTGTAGAGTGAGATTTAAAATATTCTTGAGGGATGAAAATATTCCTAGTTCTGGGTATTGAGGGTATAGAGAAATGATTAAATTAGGCTGACCTGCACAAAAGGCATTAAATTTATACTTAATTGCTAAACAAACTACAGAAAGTAGAAGGAAGGGAAAGCTAAAGAATTTGTCTTCATTTATGAAGGTGAGAAACAAGAAAAATATTGGAATCTCAAATAACCAAAAAGTTAAAAGGACATAGCTATCTATTTTGGACACATTATCTTGAACACTTCAGAAAAAAAACTGCCTTGTCCCTTTATGCCAAAATATGCTGAAAACCGTATTTTGATTTGCTTTACTGACAACTTTAGTGCTTGATGGGTAGAGAAAGCAGTCAATGTTAAAACATTCTCTTCTGCACCTAATTCCTACTAATAAGGAAGAGCTGGTAGCTTTGTGGAAGTAATAAGAATGTTGGACTAAATGCCACAATTGATAGGAGAAAAAAATAAAAATAGAAGCATTTGAAGATTCAGTTAGGCTTGTATCCTAGAGTTTAGGAACACTGTCTTAACAAGCTTGGAGAATGCTTAATTGTAAAGCCAGGAACAGACATTCTATAAAGTGAGAAAAAGAGGAGGAATTAAAAGAGTTATTTTCTGACAAGATCTTTGCCAACAACTGAAATGAAGAAATAAGAACCTTTGAAATGAACTAGCTTTGTGGCCCCCAAAATTCTCATATGGGCTTTGATTCATGAAAGTACATGTACAGATGATGAAACAGAGACAATCGATCATGAGCAGTACATACACAGAGCCTGGACATATGAAGGGTATGTAGGTAAAGCTGAAAGACAATATGTACTGTGCTCCCAGCAGGAGAGAGTATCAAAAAAGACATAAGAAAAATGGGACTGAAATGGCAGAGTAACCACAAGTATTTTCTGATCCCTTTAACAATAAAGAATCAAGAAAACAACTGAAAGGGTTATATAGGACATTCTAGGAGCCCTGAATATTAGTCAGAAAGCTAAGAGAGTGGACTGAGTGACAGAGAGGGGAGAGCAGATCCAGATGCAACTGCTGCTGGAATTAAATCCTCAATCTGCAGAGGGACCTTCCTCTGCCAGCCAAGCAGAGCTACAGCACTGCAGTGACCAGTGGCTAAACAGGATAGCAGTGCTACGAGTGTGGCACATCTTTCTCAGCAGGAAAGCTGAGCTTCATACAGCTGTACCTACAGAACCACAGAGAACTTTCACCTGAGTGTTACAGGCTAAATGTCTGTGATTTCTTGTGGATTTAAGCCTTTCCTATGTGCTGATTTTTCTCCCTTTCAACAGCACTTCCCTCTCACTCCTCTGCTCTGAATCTGGAACTAAACTCTGGTGCACTACATGGGCTGGAAATGGGACATCTTAAGTGCACACTCTGCACTATTCTCCAGATTTGGAGAGGGAAACAAAAGGAGGGAAAGGAAAAAATGCTGCTGGCTCCCCTGAGCAGCAGCTCCTCCTACATTTCTCAACATTTCCATACCTCTAACAATCCTATGACTGGGCCTTGAAATGTTTTAGTTTCCAATAATCAAAGTAACTCAAACCACCAGAATATTTGGACACAGGAAAACTAAATGAATACATACTTATAACAATAACTAACTAAATAAATTGTAACAACTTTCTGATGGCTTGGAGACAATAATTGATTCCTAAGACCCGACTCGACGGCACTTGGCTTGGCAATAATTTATAGAAGAAGACCACCATGACCTCAGAAAACTCCCAAGACAAAGGATCAAAAACTTTTCCAGAAGATGACTTCCCGCAATTATTGGATGTAAAATACAAATAGTGCTTGGTGTTCTTTAAGACATCAGGAGGGAGAGAAGGTAAAGTGTATCAAAGTGTAATGAAAAAATCAAAGAGGCTGCAAAAAATACTTGAACAACAATGATCTGAAATTCAGCAGATTAACAATAGGATTACAGAATGAAACAGTTCAGTAGAAAGTCAAAGATCAGGATTGATTGAGGCAGTGGACTGTAGAGGTAGTGAGATTGAGATAAAACAACTGACAACAGGATATATGAGGAAATATCAGCTACAACAGTTTAAAAAATATTAAGAATGACTAAGAGTTGTGTGGGACTCTATCAAGAGAAATAATTAATGAGTTATCAGAGTACCAGAACAGGGGGGCAGAAACAGAAAATACAGAGAGAATGGTTGAAAGAGACTTGACAGAGAACTTCCCTGAAATCATGAAAGATAAGACACTTGTCTAAAAAGTTTATTGATTTTCATACAAGGTAGATCTCAAAAGAAAGACAGCAAGACATATTATAACAAACTTACCAAAACTAAAGATAGCCAAGTGCCGTCAAGTCAGACCCAACTCATAGTGGCCCTAAAGAGAGACTTTTAAAGATCAGTTATTAAGACTGAGTTCAGATTACTCAGCAGAAACCATATCGGTAAGAAGAAAATAGGATGACATATACAAAGCCTTGAAAGAGAAACTACCAACCAAGAATTATATAGCTTGCAAAACTCTCAAAGAAGAAGGCAAAATTATAATATTCACAGATAAACAGAAGTTGAGAAAATTTGCAAAAAACAAACCAAAATTATATGAAACACTGAGGGAAGTTCAATAACATTAGGTATATATTCAAGGATACAGTGCATGACAGAGCATTCAGATATCAAAATGGATTGAGAATCCACAAAAATAAAGCTAAAGCACTGAAAATAGAGTCACAGAGATCTCAGTATGTAAACAGTGACAGCATTATCCAAAAGTGGGACGAATTAATATATTCATACATCTTTCAGATGGAGAGAAAGTCAACTTGATGCAAAGAAATTAAAGACTAGTTTGAACTTAGAAAATTAGAATAAACATTAAGGTAACCACAATATAAATTACCAACTCTAGGTATAAAATAGGAAACAGAATCAAGAAGTTTCAGCAGACATAAAGCCAACAATGAGAAGGATGTAAAGACAATACATAAACAAACAATGACTCAACATAAAAAATAAATAGAACAAAGAGTGTCAAAAACACATACACAAACGGCACCAAAGTGACAGCACTAAATTCACGTGTATCAATAACTACCTTGAATATAAATAGGTTAAATGCACCAATACACAAAGTAGCAGAATGGGCAAAAAAGCATGATCCTCTGTATGGTGCTTAAGGAAAGACACACCTTAGGCTTAAAGATACAAACAAGTTGAAACTCAAAGAATGGGAAAACATACAACAAGCTAAAAACATTCAAAAAGAACAGGAGTGACATTAATTTCAGGTAAAATAGACTTTCAAGTGAAATCCACCATAGTGGACAAGGAAGCTCACTATATATTGCTTAAGCAGTCAGTACACCATAAGGTCATAACTGTATTAAATATTTACTCACCTAGTGACAGAGTTTCTAAACATACCAAACTCTAATAGCATTGAAAAGAGAGACAGACAGCTCCATAATAATACTTTTAGTGATGGACAGAACATCAAGAAAGAAGCTCATTAAACACACGGCATAGCTAAATGCCAGAACAAATCAGCATGACCCCACAGACATATACACAGAACACTCCACCCAACAATAGGAAAGCATACATTCTTTACCAATGCATATGGAACATTCTCCAGAATAGACAAGCATTAGGCCATAAAGCAAATCTGGACAAAATCCAAAGGATTAAGATTTTACAAAAAATCTTCTAAGATCCATAAAGCCATAAAAGTTGAAATCAATGACAGAAAAAGCAATGGTAAAAAAAATTGAACACATGGAAAATGAACAACACCTTACTCGAAAACTTCTGAGTTATTGAAGAAATTAGGGATGGAATAAAGAAATTCATAGAATCAAATGAGAATGAAAACACATCCTGACAGAATTTATGGGACATAGCAAAAGCAGTGTCTGAGGTTTAATTATTTTAATAAATGCATGAATCTGGAAAGAAGGGCCCAAATCAAACTATTCATCCCTCAACTCCTACAAATAGAAAGAGAGCAGGGAAAGAACCACTTAAGAACCAGAAAATACTAAAGATTAGAGTAGAACTAAATGAATTAGAGACTAGAAAAACAATGGAAACACTTAACAAGACTAAAGAAGAGATTGACTAAGTAATTTAAAAACTCCCAACCAAAAATCCTGGTGGCATAATGAGTTAAGTGATACAGTCTGCTAATCCAAAAGTCAGCAGTGTAATTCACCAGATGCTCGTTGGAAACTCTATGGGGCACTTCTACTCTGATCTCTAGGATCACTGTGAGTTGGACCTGACTCCATGGCAGTGGCTTTTTTGGCTTTTTAACCAAAAAAGTCCTAGCCCAGCTGACTTCACTGGAGAATTCAACCAAACTTTTAGAGAAGAGTTAACATTACTACTACTAAAGGTATTTCAAAGCATGTAAAAGGATGGAACACTCCCAAATTTAGTCTTTGATACCAGCATAGCCATGGTACCAAAACTGAGTAAAAATAGCACAAAAAAGGAAAATTGCAGACCAATATATCTCATGAACCTAGGTGCAAAAAAACCTCAACAAAATTCTAGCTAATGGAATTGAACAACATAACAAAAAAAATAACTCACCATGACCAAGCAGAATTCGTACCAGAGATACAGGGATGATGCAACATTAGAAAATTGATTAATGTTGTCAACCACAAAAATAAAACAAAAAACAAGGGTCACTTGATTTTTCAATGAAAAAAAAGCATTTGACAAAGTCCAGCACACATCTGAGTTAAAAACATTCCGCAGAACAGGAACAGAAGGGAATTCCTTCAACGTCTTAAGAGGCATCCATGCAAAGCCAACAGTCAACATCAGCCTCAATGGAGAGAGAAAGAAAGCATTGTGCTTGAGAATAAGAACAAGGCGAGTGTGCCCATTGTCACCACTTTTATTCAGTGTTGTTCTGGAAGTTCTAGCCACAGCAATCAGACAAGACAAAGGAATAAAAGACATCCAAACTGGTAAGAAAAAAATAAAAATATCTCTATTTGAAGATGGTATGATCTTATACACAGAAAATACTAAACATTCCACAAAACAAAGCATAAACGATGTGAATTTATAAAGGGATAAGCAAGATAACAGAATATAATATAAACATAAGTCAGTTGTATTTCTTTACATCAATAAAGGTGCCATCAAGGAGGAAATAATCAATCAATACCATCAACAATAGCCCTGAAGAAGATAAAATACTTAATCATAAATCTAGCTAGAGATACAAAAGGCCCCCCCCTACAAAAAAGAATTATGACTCTACTGTAACAAACCAAAGGAGACCTACATAATTGTAGAAATCTACCTTCCTCTTGGATACGAAGAGTTAACATTTTGAAAATGTCTTCTATACCCATAGTGATCTATATGTACAATGCAATCTGAACACAAATCTCAGTGTCATTATTTTTTTTTTTTTTACTGGACATATAATTCTTGTCTGTCATTTTGTTTTTATTTTTATTTAACATAACTGAGTGACAATGTACACTCACGTATAAATTTACATGTCCACCTATATGCAGCTTCCACTGCTCTCCCTGTCCGGTGACTGCACACTATTCCTCTCTGCTCCATACATGTCTCATCCTCCAAACAACCTCCTTTCCCCTCCTGTCCGTCCACTCCCCTTCCTCCAGCCAGAGGTCAGCAAGATGATATCCTATAGATGTATAGAACCATAAAGTGCTTCCAATATATGGTCACTCTGCATTGCCAAGTCCAATCCATTCCTGTCAAAAGAGTGGACCTTTGTTATAATTTATGGGAAAGGGCAGCATCAGGGCCAGGGGTCATGCTCTCAGAGGAACCCCAAAACCGCTGGACCATCAAATGAGGTCTTTTAGTGGAGATCTCATGATGTACCCCTTTTTATTCTTGTGTTGCCAGTGAGACTCCCCTCTGTGAGCTCCATCGTGGCTATCACTGGTGGTGGCCGGGCACTGTCCGGTTCTTCTGGTCCCAAGTCAGTGTAGGCACCCACTCTTGTGGGTCTCTCTGTCTTCTTGGTTGTCTTTACCACATGTCGTTTTGGTAGTCGGTGAGCACCCGTTCCTACTGAGTTGGGACAATTAACTGTGTCCTCGGATGGCAGCTTGGCAGCTTTTAAGACCCCAAACGCCACTCACCAATGTGGGGTGCAGAGAGCTCTCTTAGCAAAATGCTAGTTGTGCCAAATGGCCTGGTATTCGCCTAAGAGCATGGTCCCGCGCCCAACGCCCCAGCTACTCTGCCCTTGCAGTATTGAGTTAAGATGGAAGGAGTACTCAAGTTATGCTGAAGTCCACTTAAAGTTGTTCTTGTTTCTAATGTGTGCTATCACCGCTTTCTCCCAACTAGATTTCTAGTAACTATCTAAACTAAGCCCTCCCCCCACCTCCGTCCCTCCCCACCCTTGCAGCTGTCAAAGAGTCTTTTCTTCTATACATAAGTCTGCTTTTGAGATCTTATCGTAGAGGTCTCATACAGTATTTGTCCCTTTGTCGCTGACTACTTTCACTCAACATAATGTCTTCCAGTTGAAATCAGGTTAGGAGATGTTTCCTGGAATCATTGTTATTCTTTATTGTTGCGTAGTGCTCCAATGAGTATACGTACCATAGTTTACCTATCCATTCTTTTGTTGTTGGGCATCTGGGTAGATTCCATCTTTTTGCTATTGTGGACTGTGCTGCGGTAAACATTCCAGTGCATGTGTCCTTTGGTGTGAAAGGCCTTGATTCTGTAGGATATATTCCAAGTAGTGGAATTACTGGGTCAAATGATATATCGATATCCATTTTTTTAAGGAAGTGCCAGATTGCCTTCCAAAGAGGCTGGACCATTTTGCAACCCCACCAACAATGTAGGAGGGTTCCACTTTCTCCACAGCCTCTCCAGCATTTGATGTTTTGTGTTTTCTGGATCATGGCCAACCTTGTTGGGGTGAGATGGTATCTCATTTTTGTCTGGATTTTAATTTCTTTAATAACTAAAGATCGTGAATATGTCCACATGTGTTTTTTGGCTGCCTGGATCTCCTCTTTAGTGAAGCGTCTGTCCATCTCCTTTGCCCATTGCTTAATTGGATGGTTTATCTTCTTCTTCTTGATATTTTGTAGTATCTTATAGATTATGGAGATCAGGCGTCGGTCTGACATAGAGTTGCCAAATATTTTTTCCCATTCTGTGGGTGTTCTTTTAATTCTATTAATAAAGTCTTTGGATGAGCAAGAGAGTTCGATTCTTAATAGATCCCATTTATCGATTTTCTTTTCTGTTGATTGAGGTTTCTTTGACAGATTTTGGAGTCTGTCCTCATTGTGTATTAAAACTTCCATTGTTGTTCCTACCTTTTCTTGGATGAGCTTTATCATTTTAGGTTTCCTATTTAGGTCTTTTATTCAGTTGGAGTTGGTTTTTCTATAAGGTGTAAGATATGGATCTTGATTCAGTTTTTTGCAGAGGCCAAGTTTGCAGATGGATAACCAATTTTGCCAGCACCATTTGTTGAAGATAGTGTTTTTACCCCAGTTTAATGTCTTAGGGCCTTTGTCGAATATCAACTGTTCATAGGCAGATGGTGTCATCTCTGGGGTCTCAATTCTATTCCATTGATCCATCTGTCTGTTCTTGTACCAGTACCAGGCTGTTTTGACCACTGTGGCAGTGTAGTATGTTCTAAGGTCGGGTAATGAGAGGCCTCTCAGTGTGTTCTTCTTCTTTAGTAGTGCCTTACTTATCCGGACTTCTTCCATTTCCAATCAAAATTGGTGATTTGTTTCTCCATCTCATTAAAAAATGATGCTGGAACTTGTATTGGGATTGCATTATATAAATAAATTGCTTTAGGTAAAATAGACATTTTCTCATTGTTAAGTCTTCCTATCCATGAGCAGGGTAGGTTTCTCCATTTATCTAAGTCTCTCTTAGTTTCTTGTAGTAAGGGCTTGTAGTTCTCTTTGTAAAGGTCTGTTGTTTCTCTGGTTAGATTAATTCCTAGGTACTTTATCTTCTTAGGGGCTATCGTAAATGGTATTGATTTGATAATTTCCTCCTTAACAGTCTCGTTGTTAGTATAAAGGAATCCTACTGATTTACTTATGTTTATCTTGTATCCTGAGTCTTTGCTGAACTATTCTATCAGTTTGAGTAGCTTACTTATAGATTCCTTGGGGTTTTCTGCATATGCAATCATATCATCTGCGAACAGGGAGATTTTAACTTTCTCTTTGCCGATGCAGATGCCCTTTATTTCTTGGTCTTGTCTAATTGCTCTGGCTAGAACTTCTAGCACAACGTTGAATAGGAGAGGTGAGAGTGGGCACCCTTGTCTAGTTCCTAATCTCAAGGGAAAGTCTTTCAGTCTCTCTCCATTCAGGATGATGTAGGCAATTGGCTTTGTATAAATGGCCCTTATTGTGTTGAGGAATTTGCCGTCTATGCCCATTTTGCTAAGAGTTTTTAGCATGAATGGGTGTTTGACTTTATCAAATGCCTTTTCGGCATCAGTGGACAAAATCAGGTGATCCTTGTCTTTTGTGTTATTTATGTGGTTAATCACATTAATTGTTTTCCTGATGCTGAACTAGCCTTGCATCCAATGGTATGAATCCCACTTGGTCATGATGGATTATTTTCTTGATATGTTGTTGTATTCTGTTGGCAAGAATTTTGTTGAAGATTTTTGCATCTAAGTTCATGAGTGATATCGGTCTGTAGTTCTCTGTCTTTGTTGGATCTTTCCATGGCTTAGGTATCAGGGTTATGCTGGCTTCATAGAATGAGTTTGGGAGTACCCATCCCTTTCTATGCTGTGAAATAGTCTGAGTAGTATTCGGGATAACTCTTCTCTAAATGCTTGGTAGAATTCTGCCGTGAAGCCATCTGGGCCCGGACTTTTTTGGTTTGTCAGTGTTTTGATGACCTTTTCAATCTCTTCCTTTGTGATGGGTTTATTAAGTTGTTCTGCTTCACGTTGTGATAATTTGGGTAGGTGGTATGAGTCAAGGAATTTGTCCATTTCCCCTAGGTTTTCAAATTTGTTAGAGTACAGTCTTTCATAGTATTCTGTTATGATATTTTTTATTTCTGTTGCATGTGTGGTGACAACTCCCGTCTCATTTCTAATTTGGGTTTTGTTTCCTTTCCTGCTTTTCTTTAGTAAGTTTAGCCAGTGGTTTATCAATTTTGTTGATCTTTTCAAAAAACCAGCTTTTGATCTTTTCAATTTTTTCAATTGTTTTTCTATTCTCTAATTCATTTAGCTCTGCTCTAATCTTTATGATCTCATTTCTTCTGGTGCCCGAGGGTTTCCTGTGTTGTTCTCTTTCTACTTGTTCAAGCTGTAGAGTTAGTTCCTTGATTTGGTTTCTTTCTTCCTTCCCGATGTGTGCATTTATGGAGATAAACAGACCTCTGAGCACTGTTTGGCTTTATCCCATAGTTTCTGGTAGGAATTGCTTTCGTTCTCATTGGAATCCATGAATTTCTTTAATTCATCCTTGATTTCCTCTATAACCCATGTTTTTTTTGAGCAAGATATTGTTCAGTTTCCAAGAGTTCCAATTTCTATCTATGTTTTTTATGCTATTGATTTCAACTTTAATGGCTTTATGATCTGAGAAGATGCTTTGCAGTAATTCAATTCTATGGATTTTGTTGAGCATTGCATTGTGGCCTATCACGTGGTCAATTCTGGAGAATGTTCCATGTGCACTGGAGAAGAAGGTGTAGTTGTCTGCTGATGGGTGGAAAGTTCTGTATATATCGATAAGGTTTAGTTGGTTAACTGTGTCAACGCGGTCTTCCGTATCTTTACTGAGCTTTTTTCTAGATGATCTGTCTAGTAATGAGAGTGGAGTGTTAAAGTCTCCCACTATTATTGTGGAGTCATCTAATTCTCTTTTGAGCATAGTCAGTGTTTCTTTGACATATTTAGGTGCTCTGACATTAGGTGCATAAATAGTTAATATAGTTAACTCTTGCTTGTGTACTGAACCTTTCAGCAATACATAGTGTCCATCTTTGTCCACGATGGTGGATTTGACAAGAAAATTGATTTTGTCTGTCATTAGAATTGCCACCCCTGCTCTTCTTTGTCCATTGTTAGCTTGATATGTGTTCTTCCATCCTTTAATTTTCAGTTTGTTCCTGTCTTTAGGTCTCCAGTCAGTTTCTTGTAGACAACATATGGATGGGTCGTGTCTTTTGATCCAAAATGACACTCAGTGTCTCTTTACTGGAGCATTCAGTCCATTCACATTCAATGTAATTATTGATAGGTATGTGTTCACTGCTGCCATTGTGATATGTTTATTTTTATGTTGATGTTTTCTCTGTTGTTCTTATTAGTCTGTTCTGAGACACTCTTTTTTGTGAGTTGATTTTTCACCTTTTTCAGAGCTGGTTTTATACTTGTTGAGACTCATGTATTAGATTTCTTGAAATGGTATGATACATCTTTGTTGTGCTTTACAGCTGACCCTATGAACCCCCTTAATAAACTATTTATAAACCCAGTTTTAATTACTACCGGTCTTCTCATCTTCCTCTCCATCTGGAAGGACTATAACGACTGTAGTACATCTCTCTTTTTATTATGATGACACCATAGTTTTCATGATGATCACTGGAATTCTTCTTTCCATATCAAAGCTGTGATTTACTTTGGAGCCTTCCCTAAATGAGTAGAGTATTGAGTAGTGTGTCTTTCTAAAATATAAAGTTAGTAGTTTCATTCTTCTAAGCCAAAGCCAAGAACTTCTTTCAGTATTTCTTGTAGTTTGGGCTGGTTTTTACAAAGTCTCTGAGTTTCTGTTTATCTGGGAATGTCTTAATTTCATTTTCATGTTTGAAAGACAGTTTTGAGGATATATAATTCTTGGTTGGAAGTTCTTCTCCTTCAAGACTTTGAATGTGTCATGCCACTGTCTCTGTGCCAGCATGGTTTCTGCTGAGAAATCTGACGAGAGCCTACAGGGTTTCCCTCTGAATGTTAGCTTTGCCTTGAGTCTTGCTGCCTTTAAGAGTTGCTGCTTGTGTTTCATTTTGTTAAGCTTGATTATAATATGTCTTGGAGTCTTTCTCTTGAGATCTATATTGGGTGGCATACAATATGCATCTGAGATGTCTATATTCTCTTCCTTCATGATTTCTGGGAAGTTTTCTTTCAGCAGCTCAGCAACAATACTCTCTGTGTTCTCAGATGTCTCACCCTGTTCAGGGACTCCAATTAATCAAAGGTTGTTCCTCTTAATAGAGTCCCACATGCTTCTTAATTTTTCTTCATTTTTCTTGTTTCTTTTTTCTGATTTCTGCTCATAGACACTGGCATCAGTAGCTCTGTCTTCCAAGTCAGATATTCTTTTTTCCATTTGTTCCATTCTGTTTCCTCGGTTTGCATGGAAGTTTCTATGTCTTTGATTTTCTTCTTGATCTGTTGGATTTCAGAGTACTGGTATTCCATCAGATTGAACAACTTGCTTAATTTTTCATTTTGTTCTGCTGCATTTTGTATAAGGTCTAGAAGGGCTCTGTATATAATCAATTTGTATTCACTTCCTGATGCTTTCATAAAAGTTTCTTCATCTGGAAAACTCCTTGGTTGCTTTGTTTGGGAGCCGTCTGAAGCCATGAGTGATTGCTTGTATGTCACAATTGTCTGTTGCTTTTTGGGTCCCATGTGAGTATATAGAGGCTGGAAGAGGTACTGTGAGGATGGATTGTAAATGTTTCTCTAGGCTGTCTTCAAATGTAAAGCAAAAGGTATCTGACTAGTTCACAAGTCAGTTAGGTTTTCAGGTGTAGAAGTCCCTCTTCTCATCTGACAAAGTAAGCGCCACTATATCCAACCCCAAATGATGACAAACTAGTTCAGAATACAGCAATGCTACTGCCCTGTTGGCCTCTGCTGACAGGGCCTAGCCTTAGGCAACACTGTGTTGAGTACTGGTTTTGTGATAGAAAAGCAATCTCCTGTGGGCAGGCTCTGGCTCCCAAGCTAAGAATTAGGTCCAGCTGCGGCCACCATATCCAAGATGGCGCCCTCCACACAGGCAGCAGACAGAGGGGCCAAAGGTGCTGAGAGGTAGTGATTCCTCTGCTTCTGTTGCAGGGCCCCCAACGTAGGCAGCAGTGTGCAAAATCACTACTTTTCTGTTGGAGAAGTGCTGTCCCATTTGCAGGTGCTGGCTCCCAGGCTAAGAACGCGGTCCCGCTAAAATCTCGGTACCAACATGGCGTCCCGCACCCTGATCGCGGAGCTCTGCACAAACCCCACTGAGGCAGCTACTAAACGAAAGGCTCAAAATGGCTGTATTAACAGAGTCCTGAGCCTGGCTCTCAGAATATGGTAATTTCGCCTGCCTATCCCCTAAGCAGTGCATCTGAGTCCAGCCACCAGGCAAGACGCAGCTCCGCCCGCCAGCCCAGACACAGGGAAAAAAAGTCAAAATGGTGCGTTTACCTTCCGTCCCTGAGAGCCGGGACTAGCCAGGAGTGGGAGTCAACAAAGAGAGGAGGTTTTTCGCTGAGTGGTATGAAGTCCCAGTTAACAGCCCTGTGCCGTGTCCTGAAGCTGATTAGGTGATCAGAAGGCTCTGCTTGATTGTCAATTCAGGTCTTGGTTTCCAGAGGGACATAAGTAGACGTGGCCTTTGTCCACCATCTTGACTCCGCCTCAGTGTCATTTTTTAATGAAATGGAGAACAAATCACAAGCTTCAGAGAGACACAGAAGAAGTCACAGATAAAGAAAGTATTACTAAGAAGAAGAACAAAGTGGGAGACCTCCCACTATCTGAATTTAAATGTATTACACTGGCATGGTAGTCAAAACAGCATGATACTGGTGCAAAAACAGATCCACAGATCAATGGAACAGAAATGATGATCCAGATATGACATCATCCCTGTATGAGCAGTTGGTACTTGACAAAGACCCAAAGTCCATGACCTGGAGAAAAGACACTCCTTTCAATGAATGGTGTTGGTAAAAGTGGCTATCTGTGTGCAAATAATGAAACAAGATCTGTATCTGAAACCATGCACAAAAAGTAACTTAAAATGGATAAGAAATCTCGATATAAAACTGTAACAATAAAGATCATGGAAGAAAAAATAGGGACAATGCTGGGAGTCCTAATACATGGCATGAACCAGCCAGCCAGCCAAGTGCTGTCGAGTCAGATCCAACTCATGGTGACCCTAGGGGCCTGAACAGAAAACAAAACATTACTATCAATGTAAAAACACCAGAAAAGAAAAATAGATACTTGAGAGTTCCTAAAAATCAAACACCTACAGATTGGGAAAATATATATATATATATATATATATATTGGCAACCACGAATCTGGTTGATGTCTAATCTCCATAATCTCCAGAGTGTTGCAAAATCTCAACAAGAAAAAGACAAATAACCCAGTTAAAAAACAAGCAACATATATAAACAAGCCCTTCACCAAACAAAAATCACCCAGGCAGCTAGCAGATACATGCAGAAATGTTCACAATCATCAGCTACCAGAGAAATCCAAATTAAAACCTCAGTGAGATACCATCTCACCACAACAAGGCTGGTATTAGACAGAGACAGAGAGAGAGAAACAGACAAATAAATAAAATAGATGTGGAGGTTGTGGAGAGACTGGAATTCTTCTACCTTGCTGGTGGGAACGGTACAACGACTACGGAAATCACTTTGGCACTTTTTTAAAAAGCTAGAAATAAAAATATCATATCATTCTGCAATCCCACTTCCTGGAATATATCTTAAGAAATAAGGGCTACCACAAAAATAGATACATGTATAACAATAGCAGAGAGGTGGAATCAACCCAGATGCCCAAGAACAGATGGCAAAGAAACTATGGCAAATTCACACAATAGAACACTTTGCAATGATAAAGACCAACGATGATCTTTGGAAACACTGGATAACATGGAGCTGTCTGGAAGACGTTATGCTGAGTAAAATTAGTCAACTGCAAAAGGATAAATATTGCATGAGGCCACTATTATTGGGACTCAAGTAATGGTTTAAGCACAGAGGAAAGTCATCTTTGATGTTTACAGGGGAAGGGAGAGAGGGATACAGGTATTCAGAGATTAGATGTTAAGTAGGAATCAGATTAAGTGAAGAAAGAGACAGCATACCCTAGAAAGGAGATTAACATGGCTGAGTATAACAAAAGCTGGAGATCAGCAGAGTTCCTAAACACAACCCAGTATGGTAAAGATCAGAGGAGCAGGGGCAAAGGTCTGGGGACCACAGTTTCAAGGAACATCCAGGTCAAGTGGCATAATTAATTTTTTTTTTTTTTAGGATAATGTTCTGTATCTCCTTTTGGTGAATGGTAGTGAATGGAATCTCAGGTCTTAAAAGTTACCAACCTGCCGTTTGATTGCTCCCAATCCTGGAACAGTGGAGAACATAGGACATCAAAGACATTAGGGAAATACGAGTGCAGGAGACAGAATGGGCCATATGACCCAGAGAACACACGAGCATGAGACCAGAAGAACTAGGTGGCATCACCAACGACAGCTCTGAGACTGAAGGCAGTGTAGAGTTCCTGACACAGTGCGGCAGGGTGAGGGAGGGAACGAGGGTGAGTTCCAGAACTCTGTTAGAAGACCAGACTTGATTGTCCAGCATCCTGGAGGGTGTCCTGAAGACATGGCTCCTAGACTCACTGCTATCCCAGAGCTAACACCAGTACAGGAGTCAGCTCTCTAGACAAAGACTGAACTAGACTACAAGAAATAGAATGATGGCGGTGAAGTGTTTTCTTCTTTGCTTAAATGTATACTGAGGCTGTTGGAGCAGCTCTTCTCTAGAGGCAAGACGTGGTGGTGGAAAGAGAATAGGAACTGGTTGAACGAATACGGGAAATCCAGGATGTGAAGGAGAAGTGTGCTGTCAAATGGTGGGGTAAACAGGTAGAGTGATTAGAGGTGGGTGTGCAGGATTTCACATAGCAAACAGACTTGGATTGTAAACTTCCACTTAAAGTACGATAAAATGCTTGAAAAAAAAAGATATGTGAAACTATGTTCTACAAGACGAATGAGAAAGGAATACGCTACTGCTGTGGACAGATGGCATATGCTGACAGATAACAAAGAAAAGATAGAACTTTGTAACTGTTTTAGTCTACTTTTCCTGAATGGCTGCTTTTGTTATCATTATTTTTGTTTCACTTTGTTATTTTGGTTGTTCCCCTAAAAGAAGAGATTTTCAACAAGAACAATTTGAGCACAAGATAAAGGAAAGTGTAACCCTTTCAATGTGAAGTCAGAGAAAACAAGCAATGGATGCTTTCATTTGATTGTACTTTAATTACCAGATGTTACTTTTCTTCTTAAGTAATATGTAATCTTCGTAGAAAAGTTGGAAATGGCTCCAAATTGGAGGGAAAAACAAAGCAAAACAATGCTCTATTCCTTTTCTCATCGTTTAAATTCAAGCCTTTCTATAATAAATAGATCCTAACATCATCTAAACAGCTTTATAAATTTCAATTGCTATATAATGTATCCTATTACATTTTTCATCAATATGGATTATTTAATTTGCTTTAAAATGTCCCCAAGTGATATAAATAAATAGAATAGAAAATATTATTCATACTTTTTTTGCCATATTTAAATATAGCCATTGCTATATGAGTTGTTTCTGACTCATAACAATTTTATAGGACAGAATAGAACTACCACATAAGGATGGCTGGTAGATTGTAACAGCCAACTTTTGGTTAGCAACTGAGTTCATATTTAAATAAAACTTTAGATAAATATATTTTAGAAGATTACTGAAAGTATTCACTACAGATTATAAAATAACCATGCTTGCTGTCTTTAAAGCGATGTAGTAAAAGCAGATTAGAAAACTCTAAACCTCCTTATTTGTTGCTTATTTTTTACTTAATGATTGGAATGTATAGAGTGAATTTTAATAGATTATACCATGAGTAAGAATTTTTTGGGGGGAGTCTGATATTATTGCATAGGTTATCCAAAATACATGCCTACTAAAAACTGAAAAAAGACTATAAAAATATCTTTAAATTACTCCAAAATTAACTGACTGAGATGTCCACTGTGCAGTCAACAAAAAAAAAAAATTAAGTTACTCTAAGAAACAAAGTAAAGAAATAGAAAATGCAGAGAGCGGAAAGAGATCTATTCAGACTTGAGATACTAGACATGTTCAAAATAGATTATAAAATCACTGAGTTTACTATATTTTAAAGAAATAATCAGCAAACTGACAATCACTTCAGAACAAGAGAGCATATGTGAGGACAAATTTGAGAAAGACAGTAAAATTAATAGAAATGAAAAATGTAATAAAGAAATATAAAAATTTAATGAAAGTGTTAACAAGAATAATGTATTAGAAGTGAGATAGAAAATACTAACAGGTATATCAGAAGAGATAATTCATAATACATCATGGGAGGAAAAAACATAAAAAGTAGGACAGAAAATATGACATAGGGTATAAAATTTTCCTTAAAGAAGAATGGAGGCAGGATTATGTGGAGGCAATGCAAGATACACAACAAGTCTATCAATTTGGTGTACTGGTTTGTGTATTTCTGTAATCTTGGAAGCTATCTCACTGGTATTTCAAATATTAGAAGAATCACCAACTGGAGGCAGGTCAGGTGAACTTCCAGACTAACACAAACCAGAAGGAAGGACCTAGTGATCCACTTCTGAAAAAACTTAGCCAATGAAATCCTTATGAATAGAAGCAGAACCTTCAGGTTGGAATGCCTTAAAATACTGCTGTGGAAGAGTTGCTTCCTCAAAGTAGAGACAATAATATGAATGAAGTCACATTATGTTGATGACATGGCGCTACTCAAAATGAGAAGACATAGCTACAAACATCATAAATAAGAATTTGGGAAAATTGGAAGTCATCAAAAATGAAATGAAACACATAAACATCAATATCCTAAGCATTAGTGAGCTGAAATATACTGATATTGGCCATTTTGAATAGGACAATCATGTGGTCTACTGGGCCAGGAGTGACAAACTGAAGAGAAACGGAGTTGCACTCGGCAAGAAAAAAAACATTTCAAAGTCTGTCCTGAAGCACAACACTGTGAATGACAGGATAACATTCATACATCTACAAAGGAGATCAGTTAATATGATCATTATGAGAATTTACTCACCAGCCTGTAGTGCCAAGGATGAGAAAATGGAAGATTTTTACAAACATCTGCAGTCTGAATATGCAATAAATATGCATTGCTATTAACTGGTGATAGGAAAGCACAAGTTAGAAACAAAGAAAAAGAAACAGTAGTTTGAAAATATGGCTTTAGTGACAGAAAAAAAGCCAAAGATCGCATGACAGAATTTTTCAAGACCTGTGTCTTCTTCACTGTGGATGCTTTTTCCGCTAGCATAAACAATGACTCTACACATAGACCTTGCCAGGTAGAATATACAGGAATCAAATTAACTACATCTGTAGAAAGAGACAATGGGAAAAGCTCAATATTATTAGTCAGAATAAGGTCAGGGACCATCAGTGGAGCAGATCATCAATTATTCACACTCAAGTTCCAGTTGAGGCTGAAAAAGTTAGAATAATTCTATGACAGTGAAAGTATGACCTTGAATATATTCCACTTGAATTTATAGACCATCTCAGGGTTAGAGCTGACTCGTAAAATACTTATGGCTGAAGGCCAGACGAATTGTGGAAGGACATCAAGGACTTCATACATGATGCAAACAAGAGATCATTAAAAAAGACAAGAAAGAATGAAAAGATGAAAACTGATGTTAGAAAAGACTGAAACTTGCTGTTGAATACAGTGTAGCTAAAATGAAAGAAAGGAATGATGAAGTAAAAGAGCTGAACAGATGATTTCATGGGACAGTTCAAGATGACAAAATATTGTAATAAAATGTGCAAAGACTTAGAAAATCAAAAGGAAAGAAAATAGTCAGCACTTCTCAAGCTAGAAGAACTTAAGAGAAAATTCAAGTCTCAAGATGAAACACTGAAGTATTTTATGGGACAAATATTAAACTATACAGAAAGTATTGGAAGAAACTGGAAAGTGTACACAGTCACCGTACCAAAAACAACTGGTCAACACCCAACCACGTCATGAAGTAGCATATGGCACTGAAGGAAGAAGTCCAGCCTGCATTGAAAGCACTAATGAAAAATAAAGCTCCAAGCACTGATAAAATATTAATTAAGGTGCTTCAAAAACTGGGATACAGTGCAAAAGCAGTCATCTATACCCAAAAAAAAAGGAAGACAGCTACTTGACCAAATAGCTGGAGGAACTTTGTATTTGTGCCCTTTCCAAATAAGGTGATCCAACTGAATATGAAAATTATGGAATAGTATCATTAACATCATGCACAAAGAAAATATTCTGAATTTCATTTAAAAGTGATTGCAGGGAACTGCTAGAAATCCAAGCCGGATCCAGAAAGAATGTAAATGAAGGACACCATTGTTGATGTCAGATGGATACTGGCTGAAAGCAGACATTACGCATTCGTTCTGCATTCTGTGATCTGATATGATCACTTGGAAGAGGTGTTTCTTCGGGGGTGTGTCCTGCACGCAACATGCGTTGCTGTTCTGGCAGACTTTGAACTCTTTAGATCCTTTCTTTCCTTTGTTTTTTCAACCCATGACTTTAGTTCTTGGGATATGAGCCAGCAGCTTGCAGCCTGACCTGCAGATTTTGGATTTGCCAGATCCCACAATCCCTTGAGCCATAGTAGCCTGCCCGCAAACCTACAGATTTTGAGTTTATCAGCTTCTGTAACTACATGAGTGAGGAGAAGCCCCCAGACTGCTGCCTAACCCATAGATTTGAAACTTGCAAGCTTTCACAGTTGGCTGAACCACTTCCTTGAAATAGATCTCTCTGTATATTTAAATATTTATTGGTTTTACTTCTGTAGAAAACTCTTCCTAAGACAGTTCCATTTATTATCTACATACATGTATTTGGGTTTTGGCTTTTTTCTATTAATCATCATCCCAGTGTGCTTTTACTTGTAAATTACGTTTCATGTATTCTTCCTGAAGAGTGATGATTTCCTATAATTTACATATTAGGCTTTTCATCCTTAGTTCTGGACATTTTGTCTTTTACTATGTCTTTTCTTTCTTTCTTTTTTTTTTTTTTTTTTTGTTTGCTTGTTTTCTAGTTGCTTTGATTTCTTGCTCAGCAAAGTAAGATACTGAATTCTTGTATACTACCTTCCATATTTAAAATTGTCTTTCTTGTTTCCATATTTTGTCTTGATTCTAGCTCATATTTTATATTCCATATCATGTTTTCCACCATGCCATTTCTGTTTAAATTATGCTAACATATTTTAAGTTTTCTTTATAACTGAGTCTTACCATTTTCTTCCTCAACTTATTCACTTGTGTTTTGTCTTGGTTTGTTCTGTCACCCTTCACTACTATTCATGCTGTAGGAGTCCCATGTCCCTTTTTTTGGTCTTGTTTTTGTCTACAGACTTGATAGTTTCCCAAGTGTTTATTTTATTTCCTGTGTTAAATTACTTAAAGGAAACAAACAGAAAAAGAACAACAGTAACTACAAAAAATAAAGTTTCACATGGTGTACTTTTGTTGAAATAAGATAGATTCTTCTCTAATATCCTCTACTTTGCTTCAGGGAAAAAATGAGTACTTGGAAAAAATATATATATCCCAATAGCATTGTAGCAGTGGGTTGCTTTCTTTGTATTATGCATAGGGTTTCTAACTCCCAGGATGCAATGCCTTACTACCAAAGACCTCAAGTCCTGGCGTAGTTGTTTTTTTGGAAAGTGAATTCTGATTAAAATGAATCACTAAAAAGACAGAAACAACGATCCAGTTTTCTCAATCTCCACTTTTTTATGTTGCAACAAAAAGACTACACCTCAAAGCTTTTAACCGGTTAAACTTCACAGTATTACCTGTTAGCCTTTTTTTCTGGGGGTGTGTGTGTCTGTTTGACATCCAGGTCCCTGTGTGCTTTAACTATTGTAATATTCAAAAAAAAAAAAAAAAAAACAGTTCAACTCCAAATCCCTCATTCTGTTTGTTGGAATGAAACATGTCCCCAAGTTTCTAAAGTTCCATGTGATAGGTCTGACATCTTGTAACCTCTTACGCTGGATTCCTTCACTCTTCCTATTCCACGCACTGTGTTGTCCATGGCTATATTTATTAAGATGAACTTGTATCAAGGATCAGTATCATGGTTGGTATGAAAAATAGATGATTACCAAGCTTTTGTGTGTAACAGGCACAGTTATGTCTTAGGATAAGAGATGACTTCAAATTCAGTATCAAACACGAATGTCCCAGAAGAGTGTCACTCCTCACTCACCACAGAGACTTCTTCATTTGCTCTGGCTCTACTGAGTTCTTGGGCAGCAGCCATTTTGCTGGGTTCCTATTTATCAGAAGTATTTTCTAACTGCTTTTCCTGTGAGTTTTGGATTCCACAACTCCTGACCATGTCAATGGTTCTGTTTCTCTTATCATGCTAAGACTTTTCCGTAATGGTCTTTCCTAAGCAATTATCTATCTATTCCTCAAGTGTCCCTTGGATACTTAAAAAACAGCAACTTCTACTGTAAACATTATTAAATAACAATATCCTTAAACTCTGCATTCTTGCACACAAAAAAATACATATTTGCTGCTAATGCTACATGGTCAGTCTTGATTTTGCCATCCAAGATGAAGGAACAGATCCTATCTGGACCATTACTGCTTGTTTGGCTGAGGGAAATAGCAAGATGGTAGAACCACATAATACCTCTCAAACGTCTTCTCATAAGAAGCATGATCACATCTCCTCACATTTAATTTACCAAGGTCAATGATGTGTCATTCTCAACATCTACGAGACAATGAAAAATAATAGTCCCAAGATGAGGGACTGTGTATTATTTGTTAACTATAATATAATCTACCACACATCGTAATAGCACTTGTTTGTTAATTAATGCAAACCAACTTTCTAGACCACCCCTTCCTTCTCCTCCATTCCTTGCCTAAAGAGAATGGGGTAAGTATAACATTTGTTGTCTCTTTTTTCCTGAGAAAAAGCTTAGCACACTATTTATTTTTCTCCCCAATACAAGTGGATGACATAATTTCTTGAAAGATATAGTCTTTCATGACTTAAAACTTTCTCCACCCATAACTACAGGATGATATATTTATGGTCTCAGTCTGGGTGCGCCATCACATTTGTAGATGGACTCAGTCCAATTGCTGTAGTGACCTCTGGACAATAGTCAAGGGGTGCTGAATTCCGAACATTTGGAGCCAGCATAAAAATGAAAACACAGATAATCTTACTCCTTAATATTATTAAAGTCCCTGCTGAACCAACTAGCCCACCATTCCTGGCCATTAAGCAAATTTGGCCATTAGTGACATGGTAGACCTTTGACTTATAATCATGTACATTTTGAAAATATTCCTTTTATTATCTGTCCTAAAGCTCATCTATTTCTAACTGTTCAGATTTATTACAAGTGGAATAGCATAGCTTATAAGGTCATGCACCCCTTGATTACAACTGCAGTAAATCAACCTAGGTCCTTTTTAATGAGACACTTCATTTGTTGTTGATTTTTTTTTCCTTTTTCTTTTTATCCTTTTTTTCTTTTTTGGTGAGAGTTTACTTCAGTGGAAATTTTCAAAAATCAGAGTTTGATAATTGGTTGTAAGTTTCTTTGTTTTATGTTTCTTGAGTATGTTCCGTCTAATTTCTGCCTGCAGTTAGATGAAAGCCCTTCTAAGAAACCAGGACAGACCCAAAATTAACGCCCAATATTAAAAGCACATAAACTTTCAGTAGTATCATGGATTGAATTGTTTCCCCGCAAAAATGCATGTAACAATTAGGCTGGGCCATGATTCCCACTGTTTTGTGCCTGTTCTACATTTCATAAATTTTGCTATTGTGTAAATCCTAATTTCTGCCTGTAGTTAATAGATTGGATCACGTTAAAGAGGATTACAGTGGGACTGTAACAACTTTCCCAAGGTCGCCTCCCTGCTCCAATGTAAAAGGAGTTTCCCTGAAGTGGTTTGCATAATCTTTTATTCTACAAGAGATAAAGGGAAATAGAAGAAAGCAGAGAGTTGAGAACCTCATACCACTAAGAAAGTAACTCCGAGAGCAGAGAGCATCTGTCAGACCTGAAGTTCCTACACTGTGGTCTTCTCAAACCAAAGAAAGACTGATGCAATGACAAGGGCATTCCTCCAGAACAAACAGAGAGTGAGTTTCCCTGTGGCTGCACCCTGAATTTGGACTTCAAGCACACTGGACTGTGTAAAAATAAACTTTTCTTTGTTAAAGCTGTCCACTTGTGATATTTCTGCTACAGCAGTACCAGATGACTAAAATAAGTGGAAAAGGCAGGTCAAAGGCTTTAAAATTCTTTTACTTTCCACATTTTCCATTGCAGATACTCAAAGAAGTTTAATGTTAATAGTCAAGAGATTTTTCACTGATAACGGGAAAACCAAAAAAACCTGATTGCTGTCCAATCAATTTGGACTAATTGTGACCCTAATTGTGAACAAAGTTTGAACTGCTCCACAAGGTTTCAAAGGAACATCTGGTATATTTAAGCTGCCAACTTTTTTGTTAACCACATGACTCTTAACCACACTATACCAGCAGAGTTTCTTGATAATGTGAAAAGAATAAATAAGTGTTTTATTCTATAAATAGCAGGCCACCAACCAAAAAAAAAAGAGAGGGAGGGGGAAATTCTGTCAATAGTCAATTAGTGGTGGTAACTTATACCAAACAACTGTAGGGCCAATTTCCTGTCCACTGTATTGCTTAAGCCTTTTTGGAGACCCAGTCAAGATGAAATAGAAAATAAGTAAGTATGCTTAAGGTTGCTTAAAGATCTCTGGCAACACAATGGCTAAACATTTGACTGTTAACCAAAATGTTGGAGGTTTGAACATACCCAGCAGTTCTGCCAGGGAAAGCTCTGGTAATCTGGTTCCATAAAGATTTCATCAAAGAAAACTCTATGGGTGTGTTCACGTGGGGTAACTATGGTCAGAATCAACTTGATGGCACCCAACAAAAGCAATGGTTGCTTATAATTTCTGTATCTTCTGGATGCCAGGTCAAAGGAGGGTAAACCTTCACTTGATCTAGTTGCAAATAGTATGGATGGGTTTATGAAGCCTCTTTTACCAGAACTGTAACTGTGCATGGATTCCAAGGAAAATTTGATCAACTAAGTACATGTTGACGTATTCAAATTATTTCTTGCTGGAGTAGACTGTTTTAATCTTTCTTACTACCATATGTCATTGGTAAATGTCATAATCTGCTGGAACTTACTTCTTTGTGGGGGCTCCTTAAGCATAGCATTTCCAACAAACCCAAATTCTTACACTAAACCATTTACCATGGAGTCTATATGTAAAGATTTTTTGTTTTCCTCTTACAGGACCTTAAAGTAACTTACACTAAGAAATAAATGATTAGCTTTTCTTGTAAATACTGAAAGATAGATGTCATCAAGCCATAGCAAGCTTAAGATTTGTGCTTTATAGCATAAATACATATCCTATTTTACAGTGTATCTGTCAACAGCAGTAATTTTTGTATTCAATTTTACATTGACCATCACATTTGCTATATTGTCTTTATATACTACTAATACATTTCAGTCAGAAAATTATGGCATTTGTAACAATCACATAAACCAAGACTAGCCAGCCCATCAATTTGCAGATGAAGACTCTAAAGTGCCAAGAAGTAGTAAAGGAAGCAAAATCAAGATTGGGGCCCAATTCTCCTGATTCTGAAATGAGCTACTCTTTACCAAATAGTTATTTTGACCATCAAGCTATAAGAAAGGCATAAAAATTAAGAAAAAAAATCCAGAAAGAGGAAATGCCTTTTGTATAAAAAAGAATGGCAGTAAATGGATGTATTCCCCTACTAAAGTACACATGCACACACATGCACACACGTGGACTGACAGTTAAGTTCATGAACTCATCCAAGAAGAAACGCTATGCACCTCGTTGCTTAATATCACGTGGTCACTGTAGAAGTACTTCTCTTGGGAAACTATGCGCTGAGGCCAGCACCTAGTCCACCCTTCAAAGCAATTTCAGAAATCTTTTTTTCTGGGATGGCCATCAAAGCTGTCTTCGCACTACCCTTGATATTCTGAACGTCATCAAAATGTCTTCCTTTCAATATTTTCTTTATCTTTGGGTAAAGGAACAGTCATTGGGGGCCAGATCAGGTGAGTAAGGACTGTGTTCTAATACAGTTGTTTACTGGCTAAAAACTCTCTCATAAACAACTATACAATTAAGTTTGAGAACTTGCCACTGTGTTACTGTGTGCCATGACCTTTCTAGAAGGAGTTCTAAAATTGCTTGGGAGAGTGATGTGAGTGCATCACTTCCCAAAGAGAATACTTCAAAGGTGACTGTAGTGATATTCAGCGATGAAGTATGTAGCACTTAGAAGAATTAAGTT
This sequence comes from Heterohyrax brucei, assembly GCA_028571685.1. Classification (NCBI taxonomy): domain Eukaryota; kingdom Metazoa; phylum Chordata; class Mammalia; order Hyracoidea; family Procaviidae; genus Heterohyrax; species Heterohyrax brucei. The sequence goes on from CM053152.1 coordinate 50,425,481, forward strand.
CACAGACTTGTTGGACCTCAAATATTTATTTATTTATTAAATATATATGTATTAAATATGCTGATTAGTCACATGATGATGAAGGCTAAAATAATTGCATCAAAAACTGAAAACAAAGGAAGCAAAGAAAAATATTTTTATTTTTATTCCAGTTTACAATGATATGAGACTTTTATTATTATTATTACTGTCATTATTATCATTACTGTGCTTTACATGTTTTACAGAGCAAATCAGTTTCTCATTAAGCAATTAACACATGTATTGTTTTGTAACATTTTTTGCCAACTTTATGACGTGTCAGCATTCTCCCCTTCTTGACTTTGGCTTCCCCATTACCGGCTTTCCTGTCCCCTCATGCCTTCTCTTGCCTGTCCTTCAGCTGGTGTGCCCATTTGGTCTCATGTTGTTTTATGGGCCTGGCTAATCCTTGGCCGAAGGGTGAACTTCAGGGATGACTTCAGTACTGTGCGGAGTCATATTCTCTGGAGTCATATTCTCTGGGCTTCTCCAGCCTGTCAGAGCAGTTTAAGTCTGATTTTTTTGTGAGTTAGAATTTTGTTCTATATTCTCCATGAGCTCCTTCTGAGACCTTCTAATGTAACCAGTGTCAGAGCACTGGTCAGCAGTAGCAGCCAGGCACCTTCCAGTTGCCCTGGATTCTACCTGGTGGAGGCTGAGGTAGTTGTGGTCCATCAGGACTTCAGACTAATCGTTCCTTTCTGCTTTCGGTTGTCTTCATTCTCTCTTGTCCCTAATGAGCTGGGACCAATAGACTATCTTAGAGGGTAGCTCACAAGCTTCTAAGACTCCTGACACTGCTCATCAAAGTAGGCTGTAGAACATTTTCTGAATAAACTAAGTTATGCCCGTTGACCTAGATATCCCTGAAGATCATGGCATTTTTAAAGCATGAAATAATTCAATTGGGGTCATCCTTATTTTACCTAGAGGCTAATACACCTATTATTTTAATGAAAGATAAAGTATGTCATTGTATAAGAATTCATTACTCAACAGTGACTTCTAAGTATGACGCACTTAGCATTATATTTTCTGATGACAGATTGTATATGTTCACATGTTTATAATAGATTAGTGAAGTCAATTCAACAGATAAAACCTGTGAAAGAGTTCTAAATAATTACTAATTCGCTTATCAATATTTTATAAAATATTGGTTCCAGAGAAACTTATTCAAATAACAGAAATCCATCTGATCAAATGAATGGAACCAGAACAAAAGTTCTGATGGTGACTGGTAAAAGACAGATGAAAGGAGAAAAGAGACTTTTCCAGGGAAAGAAAGTATATGTACAGATTGAGGAAGCAGAAATGCCTAAAGCGACTGGAGGCTGCTATGGAGGGACAGCCCAGCTTGCAGCAGAACATACAAGCCAAAGATATTCGCAGTGGGAAATAGAAAGACAAGTGGCAGAAAAGCACAGAAAATCTAGCAGATGACTGAGAAGCTGTGGCTGTTTACTGATAGCTGTACCAGGGTAAGCTGAGTCAAAAGGCTTCTTGTATCAGGTAATGTTTGAAGGGTACCAGTTGATAAAACAGCATTGTTGTTAGCTGCTTTCCAGTTAGGTGATCTTCTGTGTGCGGTGTACAGCTGACCTACAGGTTTTCAAAACTGTGACCCAGATCTCTAGGCCTGTCTTCTGAGGCACCTCTGGGTGAGTTTGAGTCTGTAAACTTTTACTTGGTAGTATGAATTAATTTGAATCTGCCCCTTCACAGTTGTAAAGATATTGGTTAAAAAATCCAAATTATTCTCTCCAATTCACATATGTGGATATTATCTGAGTTAGAACTGGAATTCAGCTCTCCTCATTCCTGGATCAGATCCTTACTTTTTCACTATCATAAATAAGGAGCTCTAGCCACACTACTACTCAGCTTCTGAGTAAAACTGCCGGCAAGCACAACCCATCACTTCCACTGAGGGAGAAAGATCTAGTAATTTGCTCCTGTAAAGATTACAGCCTAGGAAACCCTACCGGACAGTTCTACTGTGTCCTATAGGGTCTGTAGGAGGCCAAATCAACCGGACAACACACAGCAACAAAAACAACAATGTTATACCTACCATTGGTTTTCAATATGTGATGTCTAAAAGAGTAGCATAAGCATTCCTTGGAAACTTGTTAGAAATGCAAATTCTTAGGCTCTGCTCCCTCAATTCAAAACCACTCAGTTTACTGTGGCTCATAGTGACCTCGTAGTGAACTCCCCACAGGGATTTTAAGTGGCCATTGGTTCATTTCAACTGCCAGTCTTTCGGTTAGTAGCTGAGCTCCCAACTGTGGCAGCACCGAGAGGCTCTGGGCCCCACCGTAGACATACTGAATTAGGAACTCAGAGAACACATTCCAGGAACTTGTTTCGACAAGCTCTCAGGTTGATGCTAATGCTTGCAGAGTTTGTCATAGGCTGGGATCTTAGTTATTAGCACTGCTGTAACGGAAATACCACAGTGGATGGCTTTAACAAAGAGAAATCTATTTTCTCACAGTGTAAAGGCTAGAAGTTCAAATTCAGGGTGTAGGCTCCAGGGTAATGCTTTCTCTCTCAACTGTAGAGGAATGTCCTCATCATCAATCTTCCCTAGGAGTAGGAGCATCTCTTTGTAGAAACTCCAGGTCCAAAGGACGTACTCAGTTCCCAGCGCTTCTTTCTTGGTGGTAGGAGGTCCTCCATCCACTTTCTTCCTTTTGGCTTTCATCTCTTGTAAGACAAAAAGTGGTGTAAGTCACGCTCCAGAGAAATTCTTGTTACCTTGGATCAGGGATGTGACCTTAGTGAGGGTGTAACGATTTTGCTCTAATCCTCTTTAACGTAAATTTACAATTACAAAATGGAGAACAATCACACAATATTGGGAATCATGGCCTAACCAACTTGACACATATTTTAGGGAGATATAATTCTATCCATGACAACTAGATTCTCCAGAAGAACAAAGTCAGCGAACTGTATACATAAATATAGAAAGACAGATGTATTTCATGGACATGGCTCAAGCAAATTCAGAAGCTGGCAAGTCCAAGATGCATGGATCAGGCAGTAGGCTTTTAGCTTCTCATATAGTTGTGGACTCATATAGTTGTGGAGAATGACGAACTCCAAATCTTCAGGTCAGGTAGCAGATTGAAGACTTCTCACAGTACTGAGAACTAGAGGTCAGAGTATGAGAAGATAAATGTAAAATCTACAGAGATTATGCTTTGCCAGAACATTCATTGTTATCATATAACTACAGGAAAGACCCTTGAAGAAACTTCTCTACAAATTGTTTGGCTACTCACATTAGATCACAAAATGGGCGATAATACACAGGATTTGCCAAACAACTGAGAATTATAGCCTAGGCGAGCTGGCACATAATATTAACCATCACTCTTGCAAATCTGCATTGTTCCCGTCTCCCTCACTTGCCATCACAATTTAAAAAAAAGGTAAAAGAAACACAAACTATACTAAATAAGTTAAAAAAGAAAGTAACATGTAGTATTCAGTATTTGTCTTAACACTGATTGTGCTTTTCCAATATTTAAAATATTTCGTAGTATGTAAGTCAAATAATCATCTTTACTCTTTTGAGGACACAGATATATGGATAATGGATATATAAAAATGGATGCTCATTCAAGAATTTTAATCTATAGGTCAGAATAAAAGAATCTGTAGTGATAATCTAATTTGGAAACAGCAAAACAAATAGAAAAATAGAAAAATTCTGTTCAAATTATACGTGACTTTTTGGAAGCCTAAATTTTTATTGCCTAAATTTTCCTATCTAAAACAGAATATTTTTGAACAAGATGATTTTTAAAATTCTGTCCAATTCTAGATTTTACTGCCCCAAAGACTAGTTACAGCTGAAGAATAATTCCAGCAGAATACCAAAAACAGCTTTTTGTAAATGTGGCCCTGGATCTATTCTGAATAAAAGTAATTCTAGATCCATTTTTGAATAATAACTTTAAAGACAAGAGAAATCCAGCAATTTAAAATCTAAGACTTCAATGACCGGACACATCTTCTTTTTATATAAGCCAGTATACCAAAGCTTTTAATTTAAGATGATGTATTTACTTGTATAGCTCACTCCTTGGAATGAGAAGGTACAATCTGTGTCTCTGGCAGTCCTGGAGAATCTACAAGACTGAGTCACCTTCCCAGACCCAGGGTGTCCTGGCAGAGCTGATTTAAGCACTGGGCAGCTGCAATGATAGAAGCTTCTCTCCATTCATTGCTCGGTCTCTTCGCTGCCTGCCTTGGCAACACTTTCTCCTGGCCTATCAGAGCTTAGCTTCGCAGAGCTGCTCCTAATATTTAACTAACATTTTCCCTGATACAGCTTCAGTACATTACACCGTGTTCTTTTCTTAATAGTGTGAGTCACCAGTACCAGCTTAAAGAGGTACAAAGCTTGTAAATAAGCCATCATCGGAGCTGTTTCCAACCGATGCAGTGCAGCTCCTTCCTCCCCCACAGCGAAGAAAGTAACTTTGGAAAGGACAAAATCACTCTTCTTCCCCCAGTGTGCCATCACTGCAGAGCTGCAGGGTAAGTTGCTGGTCAGTTCTGAGGCTTTGTTTTAGCATTCAGACTCATTTGGTGACTCGTGATTCATTTGAAAGTCTCCTAGAGGCTCAGACAAAAGAATGCACATGAAATCAAAAAGAGCGCAGGTATCATGACAACTTAGAAATGTAACAAATTTTCTCTTATGAGGCAATTAAGGACAATGGCTGATTACTAATCGCTAAGTGTCCCTTAGTCAAAAAGTGACTAGTAAATTTTAGGATAAGTAATAAATGTTATTTTGATGCATGATCAAAATTCTTAAAGACTGAGCCCACACTTCCATCTTACTGAATGCCTGTGACACTACAAGAGCTCTAATCATGATTTCAGCAGTGGGAGAGGCTGGAAGGCCAGGTGAAAAGGTCAGTTCAGACCCCTCAGGTCTTCTCTCACGTATTTTAAGAAATGTGCATACAAGTACATTTAAAAGATCCACTTTTCTATTTTTATCTATTTTTATTTGCTCAATCTGGCAACAGTAATTCAAGCCACAGTCTTCTTAATAATAAACTGGAAGAAGAGAGATGAAGATAGAACACAATCACATCTAAACCAGAATATATAATTCATATAGCAATCTATATACACAAAATTTGTACAGATGATTCATTCTCTATCCAATGAGGTAAATATTACCTCCAGCTAACAGACGAGAAGACAGAGTGATAGAATGGTTTTCCACAGACTGGTGAGCAACAACAGCAGGACTGGTACTCACCATCTCTGATACCAAGAAAGTGAGTGTTCCCCCCTCCCCAGCAAAGCCATTAACCCCTTGGTCATCATCTGGTTACATTATCAGCAGAAGTGTCTGAAGTGCTCTTGCCTGCGTTACTATCTGGAGGGATTGCCAGAGGCAGATGCTTTACAAGACGTTACTGAATGTTCCCGGAACACATCCCTACCACCCATTTTGACTTCTAGACCTGTAACTAGATGGTTCCACTGAGCCCCAAGAAACTACTTGATTTTTTAAAAATAATTTAATACGGCAAAAGAAAGATATTACCAGACAGCACACAACTAACTGTCAGAAGAATGGTAAGAATGATAACTTTTACACGTGTTCTAGAAAGACCAAAACACCATGAATTTTTTGGGTGAGGGAACTTCATGGAGGAGGACAACTTTAAATCTGTTTTCTTAAGTGTAGGTAGGACCAGGTACCATTTGTTCTTTTGACTACAGAGTAAGTGGCTAAATCAATAGAAGAAAGAGAAGATATAAGTGGAGGTAAAAATAAATGAGCAAGCAAAAATGGACATTGAATGCCAAGATGTATGTTTGTCGAGGAAAAATTATCAAAATTATGTAGCTTACTACAGTATAATTTATCTGGAATCCATGGAGGAGAAAAAGTCATGAGCGCAAGGAAGAAGCAGAAGGTGAGAGCTTCCACGAAACACAGCAGAGTTGATGCCCAAAGAAAATGAGAATCACCACTTTGTTCTTGTTGTTAGGTGCATTGAGTCACTTCCAAATCATAGCAGCCCTGTGCAGAACAGAACAAAACACTACCTTGCCCTGCATCGTTCCCATGATTATTGTTATGCTAAAGTCCATTATTGCAGCCACAGGGTCATTCCTTCTCACTGAAGGCTTCCTGTTTTCTCTGCCCTCTACTGTACCAAGCATGATGATGTCCGTCTGCAGGGACGGATCCCTCCTGACAACATATCCAAAGGATGTAAGACGTAGTGTTGCTATCTTGTGTCTAAGGAGCATTCTGGTTGTAATTCTTCCAAGATAGATTCATTTGTTCTTTTGACAGTCCACAGAAAATTCAGTGTTCTTCACCAACATCACAATTCAAAGGCATCAATTTTTCAGTCTTCCTTATTTGTTGTACAACTTTTGAATGCATATGAAGCGATTGGAAATGCCACGGCTTGGTTCAGAGGTTCTTTAGTATTCAAATTGACATCTTTCCTTCACAACACTTCAGAGAGGTCTTTTACAACAGATTTGCCCAGTGCAGTGCGTGTTTTGGTTTCTTGACTGCTAACTCCACTGGCAGTGGTTATGGCTCCAAGTTAAATGAAATCCTTGACAACCTCAAAACTTTCTCCATGTATCATAATGTTGTTTATTGTCCCAGTTGTGAATATTTTTGTTTTCTTGTTGTTGAGGTGTAATCCATATTGAAGGCTGTGGTCTTTGATTTTCATGTGTAAGGGCTTCAAGTCTTCACTTTCAGCAAGCAAGGTTGTATCATGTGCCCTGTTTCAGTCAGCTAGTGATGCTCTAACAGAAATACCACAAAGTACATGGCTTTAACAAAGGAAGGTTTATTCTTACACAGTCCGGTACGCTATGAGTCCAAATTCAGTATGTACGCTCCAGGGGAAGATTTTCCCCTTTGTCGGCTCTGGAGGAAAGTCAGGTATTGCATCAGTCTTTGTCCATGGATCCTCTTGGCCCAGGAATCTCCGGTCCAAAGGACACCCTCTGAAGGTCCTGCTTGCTTGATAGTGTGAGTTCCCAATTCTCTGCCTGCTTCTTTTTCCTCGTATCTCTTTTCATTTATTTTTTTAATTTAATATGACTGAGTGAAAATGTACATTCCCTTATAAATTTACATGCCCACCTATATGCAGCTTCCACTGCTCTCCCTGTCTGGTTGCAGGCTGAAAGGATTAAGGGTGAGGCAAGTCATACTCCAGGGAAACTCCCTTTACAGTGGAGCAGGGAGGTGATCTTATAAAGAGATTTACATTCCCACCCTAATTCTTTAACATACAACATAGGAAAAACCACAAAACAGAGGACAGTCACAAGTTACTGGGAATCATGCCCAGCCACATGGCTACACATATTTCTGAGGGGACACAATTCAATCAATGACAGCTCTTTGCAGGTTGTTAATGAGTCTTCCTCCAGTACTAATGCCCTGCATTTCTTCATAGTCCACTTTCTCTGGTTATTTGCTCAGCATACAGATTGAATAGTTTGGAGAAAGGATACAACCCTGACACAGTTCTTTCACTACTTGCTCCTGAAGACAGAATATAGAATGGGGGAGTACCATGAGTCTAGAGATAAAAGGAAGTAAAGCTTTAAGATTCTAAGTAAGTAAGAGGAGTTCAAAGGAAGCCTTGATGAGTTAAAGCAAACTATACCCACATGGGACAAGGGTTCTATAAGCCAGAAAAGGGTAACAGCATTAGATCATTCATAACTAGAGTCACAGTTTAAAGGGGATTAGAAAGGTAAGGAGTAGAATTAAACAAACAAAAAAAAAATCATGGTATATGGAAAAGTTAGAAAGAAAAACTGACTTTGAGCATCTACTCTTTAATAATTCCCTGGATCTTGTGAGCCAATAAATCTCCCTTTTTGCGTGAATTATTTAAAGTTAGATCATTGTCCTTTGAACCTATTTAAGGTAATGTTAAAAAAAACTCAAAGAAATTTGAAAATAAGGTTTATTTTGAGGAGATATTCTGTGTACAGAGAGACCCATTTTAATTTCAGAAAAAACAAATGGATCCAAGAAACTAGCTACGGTAAGGGTTATAGAGAGCAGACAAAAAATTAGATCAACAATTGGCTAATCTTTTTTTTTTTAATGTGTTTAAGTGAACGTTTACAGTTACAGACAATGTCTCATACCAAAACTTACACACACTTTGCCAGGTGGACCTAGCTACTGTGGTGGCATGGTGATAGCATACATCTCCCCTCAAATTCATATTTTTCCTGAACTTTAGATCAGCTCCTGCACCCTTCGAGAGTTCCATCTCACCTCCCAGTTGAAACTGTTGGGTTTGTCTCCTGTATGCATTCAAGCCAAGAAGCACACTCTTCCTCAGTATAATTGTATGTCTTATAGAGCAGTTCAGTTTTTGTCTGAAGAGCTGACTTTCAGAATGGTTTCCGTTCTGGATTAACAGACAGTTAGGGATGGTATCTTCTGGGTAACCCCCCCCCCCAATCCATCAGACTATCAAGTCTGGCCTTTTTGCTAGGTTTCAGGCTCTTCATTCCATGTTTGTCCTGCTCCGTAGGGGATTCTTTGTTGAGTTTCCTACAATGGCAGTCTTTGATGGTGTCCATGTATTGTCATCTAGTTCTTCTGATCTCACGCTGATGTTGTCACTTATTATGTGTCTGTCTTTGGGGCTGTCTTTGGGGCTCTTGTCCTTGATACTCATCTTTCTCCTTTGCCTCAGGTAGGCTGAGACCAATTAATGCTTCTTAGATTGTCATTTGCTAGCTTTTAAGAACCCAGACACCACCTATCAAAGTAGGATGCAGGACATTCACTTAAAAAGCTTTTTATGCCATGGCCACCACTGAAGACAGCTCTGATAGAGGACACAAGGTAGAGTCTCTGACATAACATGAGAAAAAGAGGTATGCCAATCAAGAACTCTAATAAAAAGACCAGAATTGATGTTCCAACAACCTGGAGGGTCCCCTGAGAATATGGCTCCTAGATCAGAGCTTAAGCCAGCATTGAAACCAACACTTCAGATACAGAATGGACTGGACCTGGGGATACAGAGTGATGCATGTGGTGTGTGTACTTCATGGTTTAATGTATATATGAGTCTGTCTTACTGATTTCTTTTTAGAGGATAGAGAAGAGGGTAGAGAGTAGAGGACAAGTGTTTGCCGAGTGAATACTGAAAGCGAAGAGTGAAAAAGAAGAGTGCTGTCACAGGATGAGGAGAGTAGATAGAGTTGCAGGGAGGCAGGTAATTGGGATTTCATATAGAAAATTGACTTGGATTATAAACTTTCACTTAACTACACTCCTCCCCTCACACAAGCACCCACTCAGAAAACTTAAAAACAAAACAAAACGGGGGTGGAGTCAAGATGGCGGACTAAGCCCACGTCTCTTTCTATCCCTCTGGAAACCAAGACCTGAATTGACAATCAAACAGAGCTTTCTGAGCACCTAATCAGCCTCAGGACACGGCACAGAGCTGTTAATTGGGACTTTATACCATTCAGCGAAAAACCTCCTCTCTCTCGCTGACTCCCGCTCCTGGCTAGCCCCGGCTCTCACGGACGGAAGGTAAACGCACCAGTTTGACGTTTTTTTCCTCTGTCTCGGCTGGTGGGCGGAGCTGGGCCTTGCCCGGCGGCTGGACTCAGACACGCTGCTGGGGGGACAGGCCGGCAAAATTCCCATGTTCTGAGAGCCAGGCTCGGGACTCTGTTAATCTAGACACTTTGAGCCTTTCGTTTTGTAGCCGCCTCAGTGGGGTCTGTGGGGAACTCCGTGGTCAGGGTGTGGGACGCCATGTTTGTACTAAGATTTTAGCGGGACTTCGTTCTTAGCCTGGGAGCCAGCGCCTGCAAACGGGACAGCGCTTCTCCGTCAGAAAAGTAGTGATTTTGCATAGTGCTGCCTGCATTGGGGGCCCTGCAACAGAAGCAGAGGAATCGCTGCCTCTGGGCACCTTTAGCCCCACTGTCTGCTGCCTGTGTGGAGGACACCATCTTGGGGACGGTGGCCGCAGCTGGACCTAATTCTTAGCTTGGGAGCCAGAGCCTGCCCACAAGAGAGCGCTTTTCTATCACAAAACCAGTACTCGACGCAGTGTTGGATAAGGCTAGGCCCTGTCAGCAGAGGCCAACAGGGCAGTAGCAGTGCTGTATTCTGAACTAGTTTGTTATCATCTGGGGTTGGATACAGTGGCGCTTACTTTGTCAGATGGGAAGAGGGACCTCTACACCTGAAAACCTAACTGACTTGTGAACTGGTCAGATACCTTTTGCTTTACATTTGAAGACAGCCTAGAGAAACAGTTGCAATCCATCCTCACAGTACCTCTTTCAGCCTCTATATACTCACATGGGACCCAAAAAGCAACAGACAATTGTGGCATACAAGCAATCACTCATGGCTTCAGAAGGCTCCCAAACAAAGCAACCAAGGAGTTTTCCAGATGAAGAAACTTTTATGAAAGCATCAGGAAGTGAATACAAATTGATTATATACAGAGCCCTTCTAGACCTTATACAAAATGCAGCAGAACAAAATGAAAAATTAAGCAAGTTGTTCGATCTGATGGAACACCAGTACTCTGAAATCCAACAGATCAAGAAGAAAATCAAAGACATAGAAACTTCCATGCAAAGCCAAGAAAACAGAATGGAACAAATGGAAAAAAGAATTTCTGACTTGGAAGACAGAGCTACTGATGCCAGTGTCTATGAGCAGAAATCAGAAAAAAGAAACAAGAAGAATGAAGAAACATTAAGAAGCATGTGGGACTCTATTAAGAGGAACAACCTTTGATTAATTGGAGTCCCTTAACAGGGTGAGACATCTGAGAACACAGAGAGTATTGTTGCTGAGCTGCTGAAAGAATACTTCCCAGAAATCAAGAGCCAAGCCAGCCAAGTGCCGTCGAGTCGGATCCTACAAGAGAATATAGACATCTCAGATGCATATCGTATGCCACCCAATATCGATCTCAAAAGAAAGACTCCAAGACATATTATAATCAAGCTTAACAAAATGAAACATAAGCAGCAACTCTTAAAGGCAGCAAGACTCAAGGCAAAGCTAACATTCAGAGGGAAACCCTGTAGGCTCTCGTCAGATTTCTCAGCAGAAACCATGCTGGCATGGAGACAGTGGCAAGACACATTCAAAGTCTCGAAGGAGAAGAACTTCCAACCAAGAATTATATATCCTGCAAAACTGTCTTTCAAACATGAAAATGAAATTAAGACATTTCCAGATAAACAGAAACTCAGAGACTTTATAAAAACCAAACCCAAACTACAAGAAATACTGAAAGAAGTTCTTGGCTTTGGCTTAAAAGAATGAAACCACTAACTTTATATTTTAGAACGACGCACTACTCGATACTCATTTAGGGAAGGCTCCAAAGTAAATCACAGCTTCGTTTGGGAAGGAAGCCATCCAGTGATCATCATGAAAACTATGCTGTCATCATAATAAAAGAGGGATGTACTATAGTCGTTATAGTCCTTCCAGATGGAGAGGAAGATGACCAGACTGGTAGTAATTAAAATTGGGTTTATAAATAGTTTATTAAGGGGGTTCATAGGGGCAGCTGTAAAGCACAACAAAGATGTATCATACCATTTCAAGAAATCTAACACACGAGTCTCAACAACTATAAAACCAGTTCTGAAAAAGGTGAAAAATCAACTCACAAAAAAGAGTGTCTCAGAACAGACTAATAAGAGCAACAGAGAAAACATCAACATAAAAATAAACATATCACAATGGCAGCAGTGAACACATATCTATCAATAATTACATTGAATGTGAAAGGACTGAATGCTCCAGTAAAGAGACACCGAGTGTCATCTTGGATTAAAAGACACGACCCATCCATATGTTGTCTACAAGAAACGCACTTGAGACCTAAAGACAGGAACAAACTGAAAATTAAAGGATGGAAGAATATTTATCAAGCTAACAATGAACAAAGAAGAGCAGGGGTGGCAATTCTAATCTCAGACAAAATCAACTTTAATGGCAAATCCACCATCGTGGACAAAGATGGACACTATTTATTGCTGAAAGGTTCAGTACACAAGCAAGACTTAACTATATTAAACATTTATGCACCTAATGTCAGAGCACCTAAATATGTCGAAGAAACACTGACTATGCTCAAAAGAGAGTTAGATGACTCCACAATAATAGTGGGAGACTTTAACACTCCACTCTCATTACTAGACAGATCATCTAGAAAAAAGCTCAGTAAAGTTACAGAAGACCTCACTAACACAATTAACCAACTAATCCACATTGATATATACAGAACTTTCCACCCCTTAGCAGACAACTACACCTTCTTCTCCAGTGCACATGGAACATTCTCCAGAATTGACCACGTGATAGCCCATAATGCAGTGCTCAACAAAATCCATACCATTGAATTATTGCAAAGCATCTTCTCCGATCATAAAGCCATCAAAATTGATATCAGTAGCAGAAAAAACAGAGATAGAAAGTGGAACTCTTGGAAACTGAACAACATCTTGCTCAAGAAAACATGGGTTATAGAGGAAATCAGGGATCAATTAAAGAAATTCATGGATTCCAATGAGAAGGAAAACACTTCCTACCAGAACCTATGGGATACAGCCAAAGCAGTGCTCAGAGGTCTGTTTATCTCCATAAATGCACACATCGGGAAGGAAGAAAGAAACCAAATCAAGGAACTAACTCTACAGCTTGAACAAGTAGAAAGAGAATAACAGAGGAACCCCTCGGGCACCGGAAGAAAGGAGATCATAAAGATTAGAGCAGAGCTAAATGAATTAGAGAATAGAAAAACAATTGAAAAAATTGAAAAGATCAGAAGCTGGTTTTTTGAAAAGATCAACAAAATTGATAAACCACTGGCTAAACTTACTAAAGAAAAGCAGGAAAGGAAACAAAACCCAAATTAGAAATGAGAAGGAAGTTGTCACCACAGATGCAACAGAAATCAAAAACATCATAACAGAATACTATGAAAGACTGTACTCTAACAAATTTGAAAACCTAGGGGAAATGGACAAATTCCTTGACTCATACCACCTACCCAAATTATCACAACGTGAAGCAGAACAACTTAATAAACCCATCACAAAGGAAGAGATTGAAAAGGTCATCAAAACACTGACAACCCAAAAAAGTCCGGGCCCAGATGGCTTCACAGCAGAATTCTACCAAGCATTGAGAGAAGAATTATCCCCAATACTATTGAAACTATTTCACAGTATAGAAAGGGATGAAGTACTCCCAAACTCATTCTATGAAGCCAGCATAACCCTGATACCTAAGCCCGGGAAAGATCCAACAAAGACAGAGAACTACAGACCAGTATCACTCATGAACTTAGATGCAAAAATCTTCAACAAAATTCTTGCCAACAGAATACAACAACATATCAAGAAAATAATCCATCATGACCAACAGGGATTCATACCAGGGTTGCAAGGCTGGTTCAACATCAGGAAAACAATTAATGTGATTAACCACGTAAATAACACAAAAGACAAAGATCACCTGATTTTGTCCATTGATGCCAAAAAGGCATTTGATGAAGTCCAACACCAATTCATGCCAAAAACTCTTAGCAAAATGGGCATAGACGGCAAATTCCTCAACACAATAAGGGCCATTTATACAAAGCCAATTGCCCACATCATCCTGAATGGAGAGAGACTGAAAGACTTTCCCCTGAGATCAGGAATTAGACAAGGATGCCCACTGTCACCTCTCCTATTCAACATTGTGCTAGAAGTTCTAGCCAGAGCAATTAGACAAGTGGAACAAATAAAGGGCATCTGCATTGGCAAAGAGGAAGTTAAAATCTCCCTGTTCGCAAATGATATGATTGTATATGCAGAGAACCCCAAGGAATCTATAAGTAAGTTACTCAAACTGATAGAATAGTTCAGCAAAGTCTCAGGATACAAGATAAACATAAGTAAATCAGTAGGATTCCTTTATACCAACAACAAGACTGTTAAGGAGGAAATTATCAAATCTATACCGTTTGTGATAGCCCCTAAGAAGATAAAGTACCTAGGAATTAATCTAACCAGAGAAACAACAGACCTTTACAAAGAGAACTACAAGTCCTTACTACAAGAAACTAAGAGAGACTTAGATAAATGGAGAAACCTACCCTGCTCATGGATACGAAGACTTAACATTGTGAAAATGTCTATTTTACCCAAAGCAATTTATTTATATAATGCAATCCCAATACAAGTTCCAGCATCATTTTTTAATGAGATGGAGAAACAAATCACCAATAGTGTTTGGAAAGGGAAGAAGCCCCGGATAAGTAAGGTGCTACTAAAGAAGAAGAACACACTGGGAGGCCTCTCATTACCCGACCTTAGAACATACTACACTGGCACAGTGGTCAAAACAGCCTGGTACTGGTACAAGAACAGACAGACTGATGAATGGAACAGAATTGAGACCCCAGAGATGACACCATCTGCCTATGAACAGTTGATATTTGACAAAGGCCCTAAGACATTAAACTGGGGTAAAAACACTATCTTCAACAAATGGTGCTGGCAAAATTGGTTATCCATCTGCAATAAACTGAATCAAGATCCATATCTTACACCTTATACAAAAACCAACTCCAACTGGATAAAAGACCTAAATATCAAACCTAAAACGATAAAGCTCATCCAAGAAAAGACAGGAACAACAATGGAAGTTTTAATACACAATGAGGACAGACTCCAAAATCTGTCAAAGAAACCTCAATCAACAGAAGAGAAAGTAGATAAATGGGAACTATTAAGAATCAAACACTTTTGCTCATCCAAAGACTTTATTAATAGAATTAAAAGAACACCCACAGAGTGGGAAAAAATATTTGGCAACTCTATGTCAGATCGACGCCTGATCTCCATAATCTACAGGATACTACAAAATATCAATAAGAAGAAGATAAACCATCCAATTAAGCGATGGGCAAAGGAGAGGGACAGATATTTCACTAAAGAGGAGATCCAGGCAGCCAAAAAACACATGCGGACATGTTCACGATCTTTAGCTATTAAAGAAATTCAAATCAAGACAACAATGAGATACCATCTCACCCCAACAAGATTGGCCATGATCCAGAAAACACAAAACAACAAATGCTGGAGAGGCTGTGGAGAAAGTGGAACCCTCCTACACTGTTGGTGGGGTTGCAAAATGGTCCAGCCTCTTTGGAAGGCAATCTGGAGCTTCCATAAAAAAATGGATATCGATATACCATTTGACCCAGTAATACCACTACTTGGAATATATCCTACAGATTCAAGGCCTTTCACACCGACGGACACATGCACCAGAATGTTTATTGCGGCACAGTCCACAATAGCAAAAAGGTGGAATCAACCCAGATGCCCAACAATAGAAGAATGGATAGATAAACTGTGGTACGTATACTCAATGGAGCACTACGCAATGATAAAGAATAACGATGATTCCAGGAAACATCTCCTAACCTGGTTTCATCTGCAAGACATTATGTTGAGTGAGAGTAGTCAGCGACAAAAGGACAAATACTGTATGAGACCTCTACGATAAGATCTCAAAAACAGACTTGTGTATAGAAAAAAAAGACTCTTTGACAGCTGCAAGGGAGGGGAGGGAGGGCGGGAGGGCGAGGGGGGGAGGGTTTAGTTTAGGTAGTTACTAGAAATCTAGTTGGGAGAAAGCGGTGACAGCACACATTAGGAACAAGAACAACATTAAGTGGACTTCAGCATAACTTGAGTACTCCTTCCATCTTGACTCAATACTGCAAGGATAGAGTAGTTGGGGCGGGGGTCGGGGGACCATGCTCTTAGGCGAATTCCAGGCCAATTGGCACAACTAGCGTTTTGCTAAGAGAGCTTTCTGCACCCCACATTGGTGAGTGGCGTCTGGGGTCTTAAAAGCTGCCAAGCTGCCATCTGAGGACACAGTTAATGGTCCCAACTCAGCAGGAACGGATGCTCACCGAGGGCCAAAATGACATGCGGAAAAGACAACCCAGAAGACAGAGAGACCCACAAGAGTGGGTACCTACATCGACCTGGGACCAGAAGAACCGGATGGTGCCCGGCCACGACCAGTGATAGCCATGACGGAGCTCACAGAGAGGAGCCTCACCGGCAACACAAGAATAAAAAGAGGTGCATCATGAGATCTCCACTAAAAGACCTCAATTGATGGTCCAGCGGTTCTCGGGTTCCTCTGAGAGCATAGCCCCCGGCCCTGATGCTGCCCGTTCCCATAAATTATAACAAAGTTCCACTCTTTGGACAGGAATGGAATGGACATGGCAACGCAGAGTAACCATATGTTGGAAGCACTTTATGGTTCTATACATTTATAGGATATCATCTTGCTGACCTCTGGCTGGAGGAAGGGGAGTGGAAGGAGAGGAGGGGAAAGGAGACTGTTGGGAGGATGAGACATGTATGGAGCAGAGAGGAATAGTGTGCAGTCACCGAACAGGGAGAGCAGCAGAAGCTGCATATAGGGGGGCATGTAAATTTACATGTGAATGTACATTTTCACTCAGTTATGTTAAATAAAAATAAAAAAAAAAAAAAAAAAACAAAAAAAAATCATATGCCAGTTAACTTGTGTGTTCCCTGGAGCCATTGTCTCCATACCCCTGATTCTTGTACTCTGTCCCTGGAAGTGCTTGGTTGTATTTAGAATGCTTCTAAGTGTTGGGGTTTAGTTCATTTTGTGTTGACTTTTTCTTAGCTATGTTGTTTCTCCCTTAATCTAAAATAGTTATTGTCCATTACTTGTTGGTGAAGACACCACTCCTTCCCAAGCATGCTCATAAAAAAATGTTGCCTTCTGTCTTTAAACCAGTTTTTGATTCCTTATAATAGTTATCTCATACAGTATTTGTCCTTTTATGATAAACCTATTTCACTCAACATACTGTCTACCAAGTTGTTCCATTTTATGAGATGCTTCCAAAATTGATTGTTGTTCTTTATCATTGTACAATATTCCATTATGTGAATACACCATCATTTGTTTATCCATACTGTCAAAGGGTGCCATGATGAATTCCAACTTTTAACTACTGTGAATGGTTCTGCAGTTAACATTGGTGTACAGATATCTATTTGTGTGGCTGCTCTTATTTGTTTAAGGATAAATTCCAAGAAGTGGAATTGCTGGATTCTATCCTATTTCTAGCTTTTTAAGAAAGCTCCAGATTGATTTCCAAAGTGGTTGTACCAGTTTCAATTCCAACCAACAGTGTAGCAGTGTTCCAGTCTCTCCACTGCCTCTACAACCTTTATTATTTTTTCTATGTTCAGATTAATGTCAGCCAGGTGGGAGTGATGTAGTATCTCATTGTAGTTTTAATTTGTATTTCTGTGATGGCTAATTATTATTATTTATTTTTGTTATTATTATGATTGAATGAAAAGGTACATTCCCATATAAATTTTCATGTCCACCTATATGCAGCTGCCACTGCTCTCCCTGCCCAGTGACCGCATACTCTTCTTCTTTGCTCCGTACGTGTCTTATCCTTCTAACAATCTCCTATGCCCTTCTGTCCACACACTCCCTTTTCTCCAGTAAGAGGTCTACAAGACAACATCCTATACATGCATAAAACTATAAAGTGCACAGATGATACGGTCACTCTGCGTCTCCAAGTCCAATCCATTCCTGTCCAAAGAGTTGACCTCCATTATAATTTATGCACCAGGGCAGCATCAAGGCCAGGGGCCATGCTCCCAGGGGAACTCTGAGGACCATGGACCATCATTTGTGGTCTGTTAATGGAGACCTCAGGGTGCACTCCTTTTTATGCTTGTGTTGCCAGTGAGACTCAACTCTGTGAGCTCCATCACGGCTATCACTGGTGGTGGCTGGGCACCATCCAGTTGTTACGGTAACAGGTCAACGTAGTCACCCACTCACGTGGGTCTCTCTGTCTTCTGGATTCTCTGTAGTTTTGGTCCTTGATGATGATCAATTCTTGCTAAGCTGGGACCATTTGCTGTATCCTCAGATGGCAGCTTAGCAGCTTTTATGATCTCAGACACCACTCATCAATGTGGGGTTCAGAAGGCTGTCTTAGCAAAATGCTAGTTGTGCCAGCTGGCCTGAAATGTCCCTGGGAGAATGGTCCCTGGCCACTGACCCAACTACTCTGTCCTTGTAATACTGGTTTAAGATGGGAGGAGTAACAGCATTATGTTGAAGTGCAGTTAGTATTGATCTTCTTTCTAACGTGTGCTGTCGCAGATTTCACCCAACCAAGTTTCTATCGACTGTCTAATCTTAGCCCTCCCACTCTCACCCTCCCCCACTGCCCACTCTTTCAGCAGTCAAAGAGTCTTTTCTTCTATGCCTGAGTCTATTTTTAAGTTCTTATCATAGGGATCTCATACAATATTTGTCCTTTTGTCACTGACTATTTTAACTCAGTGTAATGTCCCCCAGTTGAAACTAGGTTATGAGATGTTTCCTAAAATCGTCATTTTTCTTCATCATTGCATAGTGTTCCACTGAGTAGATATACTGTAGTTTACCTAACCATTCTTCTGCAGTTGGGGATCTGAGTTGTTTCCATCTTTTTGCTATTGTGGATTGTGCTGCAATAAACCTTCATGTGCATGTATCAGTGGGCGTGAATGGCTTTGATTCTGTAGGATATATTCTGAGCAGTGGAATTATTGGCTCAAATGGTATACCTGGATCCAGGTTTTTAAGGAAGCACTAGATTGCTTTCCAAAGAGGTTTCACCATTTTGCAATACAACCAACCGTGTAAGAGAGTTCCAATTTCTCCACAGCCTCTCCAGCATTTGTTGTTTTGGTTTTTTTTTGATCATGGCCAACCTTGTTGGGGTGAGATGGTATCTGATTGTAGTTTTCATTTTAATTTCTTTAATAGCTAATGATCATGAGCTTGTCTGCATGTGTTTTTTGGCTGCCTGGATCTCCTTTTTAGAGAAGTATCTGTCCGTCTCCATTGCCCATCACTTAATTTGATGATTTATCTTTTTCTTATTGATATTTTGTAGTACCTTACAGATTACGGAGATCAGGCATTGGTCTGTGATATAGTTGCCAAATACTTTTTACCATCTGTAGGTGGCCTTTTAATTCTATTAATAAAGTCTTTGGGTGAGCAAAAGTGCTGGATTCTTCATAGTTCCCATTTATCTATTGTTTCTTCTGTTGTTTGCAGTATGTTTCACAGATTTTGAAGTCTTTCTATGTTGTGTATGAAAACTTCCATTGTTGTTCCTAATTTTTCTTGGATGAGCTTTATCATTTTAGGTTTGATATTTAGACATTTTATCCATCTTCAGTTGGTTTTTGTATAAGATGTGAGATATGGGTCATGTTTCAATTTTATGCAGATGGACATCCAATTTTGCCAGCCCCATTTGTTGAAGAGATTGTTTTTTCCCCAGTTAAATATCTTAGGGCCTTTGTCAAATATCTGCTATTCATAGGAAGATAATATCAGCTCTGGGGTCTCAATTCTGTTCCAATGATCTAGCTGTCTCTTTGTGTGCTAGTACCAGGCTGTTTCAACTACTGTGGCAGAGTAATAGGTTCTAAAGTCAGGTACTGAGAGGCCTCCCAGTGTGTTCTTTTTCTTCAGTAGTGTTTTGCTTATCTGGGTCTCCTTCCCTTTCCAAACAAAGTTGGTAATTTGTTTCTCCATTTCATTAAAAAATGTTGCTGGAATTTGTATTGGGATTGTACTGTATAAGTAGATTGCTTTAGGCAAAATAGACATTTTTCACTATCTTAAGTCTTCCTATCCATGAGCAGGGCACGTTTCTCCATTTATATAGATCTCCCTTAGTTTCTTGTAGTAAGGACTTGTAGTTCTGTTAGTAAAAGTCTGTTATTTCTCTGGTTAGATTTATTCCTAGGTACTTTATCTTCTTAAGGGCTATAGTAAATGGTATTGATTTGGTCGCCATGAGTCTGATCTGACTCGACAACACTTGGCTTGGCTTGGTGATTTCTTTGTTTCATAACCTCGCTGTTGATATAAAGGATCCTGCTGTTTTACTTGTATTTACCTTGTATTCTGAGACTTTGCTGAACTCTTCCATCAGTTTGAGTAATTTACTTATGGATTCTTTAGGATTCTCTGAATATACAATCATATCATGTGCAAATAGGGAGATTATTACTTCTTCTTTGCCTATGCAGATACCCCTTATTTCTTGGTGTTGTCTAATTGCTCTAGCTAGAACTTCAAGCACAATGTTGAATAGGAGAGGTGAGAGTGGGCATCCTTGTCTAGTTCCTGTTCTCAAGGGAAACTGTTTCAGTCTCTCTCCACTCAGGATGGCGTAGGCAGTTGGCTTTGTATAAATGGCCCTTATTGCATTGAGGAGTTGCCATCTATTCTGATTTTGCTGGCAGTTTTTATCCTGAATGGGTATTGGACTTTATCAAATGCCTTTTCTGCACCAATAGACAAAATCAGGTGACTCTTGTCCTTTATGTTATTTATGTGGTTGATCACATCAATTGTTTTTCTGGTGCTGAACCATCCTTGCATCCCTGGTATGAATCCAACTTGGGCATGATGGATTATTTCTGGATGTGTTGTTTTATTCTAATGGCAGGAATTTTGTTGAAGACTCTTGCATCTAGATTCATGAATGATATTGGTCTGTAGTTCTGTAGTTGTCCTTTTTTGTTGGATCTTTCCCTGGATTTGGTACCAGGGTTCTGCTGGCTTTGTAGAATGAATTTGGGAGTACTCCATCCCTTTCTATACTGTGAAATAGTCTCAGTAGTATTGGAGATAACTCTTCTCTAAAAGCTTGGTAGAATTCTGCAGTGAAGCCATCTGAGCCTAGGCTTTTTTTGATTGATTGTTTTTGGATGACATTTTCTATCTCTTCATTTGTGATGGGTTTGTTAAGTTGTTCTGCTTCACCTTGTTATAATTTTGGGAGGTGGTATGAATCCAGGATTTTTTTTCCAATTACTCTAGGTTTTTGAATTTATTAGAGTATGTCTTTCATAGTATTCTGTTATGGTATTTTTGATTTCTGTTGGATCTGTTACGGCAACTCCTCTTTCATTTCTTATTTGGGTTATTTGTTTCCTTTCCTGTTTTTCTTTGGCAAATTTAGCTAGTGATTTCCCATTTTTGTTGATCTTTTAAAAAAAAAAAAGCAGCTTTTGTTCTTTTCAATTTTTTCAATTGTTTTTCTGTTCTCTAACTTATTTAGTCTGCTCTAATCTTTATGATCTGTTTACTGCTAGTGCCTGAGGGATTCCTCTGTTGTTCTCTATTTGTTCAAGCTGTAGGGTTAGTTCTTTGATTTGATTACTTTCTTCCTTCCAGATGTGTACATTTATGGTGATAAACTAACCTCTGAGCACTGCTTAGGCTTTATCCCATAATTTCTGGTAAGAAGTGTTTTCATTCTCTTTGAAATCCATTAATTTCTTTATTTCATACTGGATTTCTTCTACCACCCATGGGTTTTTGAGCAGGATGTTGTTCAGTGTCCATGAATTCCACTTTCTATGTTTTTTATACTGTTGAATTCAACTTTTATGGCTTTATGATCTGAGAAGATGCTTTGCATTGATTCTATGGTATGGATTTTTTTTTTTTTTTTTTTTTTTAAGAATTGCTTTATTCCCAACATGTGGTCTATTCTGGAGAATGTTCCATGTGCACTGGAGAAGAAGGTGTAGTTATCTGCTTTTGAATAGAAAGTTTTGTATATGTCAATGAGTTATAGTTGGTCGATTGTGGCAATAAGGTCTTCTGTATCTTTATTGAGCTTTTTTTCTGGATGATCTGTCCAATATTGAGTGGAGTGTTGAAGTCTCCCACTGTTGTGATAGAGTGATCTACCCCATTTTTGAGTGTAGTCAGTGTTTCTTCTGTGTATTTAGTTGCTCTAATATTAGGTGCATGGATATTTAATGTTGTTAAGTCCTGTTTGTGTATTGAAACTTTCAGCAATAAATAGTATCCATCCTTGTACACAATGTTAAATTTGACATTAAAATCTATTCTATCTGAGATTAAAATTGTCACATCTGCACTTCTTTGTTCATTGTTGGCTTGATATATTTTTCCATCTTTTAATTTTCAATTTGTTTATGTCTTTAAGTCTAAGGTGAGTTTCTTGTGGGCAATATGGATGGGTTGTGTCTTTTGATCCAAGATGTCACTTGATGCGTCTTTACTGGAGTATTCAGTCCAATTTACATTCAGTGTGATTATTGTTAGGTATGTGTTCAGTGCTGCCATTGTGGTATGTTTATTTTTGTGTTGATGTTTTCTCTGTTTTTGTTATTTATCTGTTCTAGGACATTCTTCTTTGTGAGCTGATTTTTCACCTTTTTCAGCATTGGTTTTGTGGTTGTTGAGACTCCTGTATTATGTTTCTTGATTTGATATGCTGTATCTTTATTGTGCTTAATGAGTGCCCTTAAAACCCCCTTTAATAAACTATGTATAAACACAATCTCAATTACTACCATTCTTATCAGCTTCCTCTCCATCTGGAAAGACTGTAATGACTGTAGTACATCCCTCTCTTTAATATGATGGCACCATAGTTTTCATGATATGATCACCGGATCATTTCTTTCACTATTAGAGCTTTCATTGAGGTTGGAGCCTTCCCTGCCTACATAGGATTCTGGGTGATGTGTCCTATAATTACTTCTACAATCCAAAGTGAGTGGTTTTGTTCTTCTTAGCCAAGAAATTCTTTCCATATTTCTAGTAGCTTTGGCTTTGTTTTTACAAAGTTTCTGTTTATCTGCAAATGTCTTCATTTCATTTTCATATTTGAAAGACAGTTTTGCAGGATATATAATTCTTGGTTGGATGTCCTTCTTGTTTAAGGCTTTGAATGCGTCATGCCACAGTCTCCATGCGAACATTATTTCTGCTGATAAATCCGATGAAAGCCTACAGGATTTTCCTCTGAATGCTAGCTTTGCTTTGAATCTTGCTGCCTTTTAAGAGTTTCTGCTTATGTTTCATTTTATTAAGCTTGATTGTAATATGTCTTGGAGTTTTTCTTTTGAGATCTACGTTAAGTGATGTTTGATGTGCATCTTGGTTATCTAGATTCTCTTCTTTCATTATTTCTTGAAAGTTTTCTGTCAGCAGCTTGGCAACAATACTCTCTGTGTTCTCAGGTGTGTCGCCCTGTTGAGGGACTCCAGTTAATCTTAGACTGATCCTCTTAATAGATTCCTACATGCTTCTTAATGCTTCTTCATTTTTCTTGTTTCTTTTTTTCTGATTTCTCCTCATAGATATTGGAGGCAGTAGCTCTGTCTTTCAAATCAGAAAGTCTATTTTCCATTCTCTTTTATTTGCTTTAAATAGAAGTTTCTATGTCTTTGATTTGATTCTTGATCTGTAGGATTTCAGAATACTGTTGTTCCATTGGATTGAACAGCCCCCTTAATTTTTCATTTTGCTCTGCTGTATTTGGTACAAGATCTTGGAGGGCTCTCGCTATATATTCCTTTTGTATTCACCTTCCAATCATTTCAGAAAAGCTTCTTCTTCTGGGAAGTTCTGAGGTAGTTTCTTTTGGGGGGCATTCTGAAGGCATTGGTGATTTCTTGGTTACAGTTTTCTCCAGAGTTATTGGTTTCTGGGCTTCATGTAAGTTAACAGAGGCTGGGGAGATGCTGAGAGGATGGACTGCAGTTGTTTCTCTAGGCTGTCTTAAAATGAGAGCTAAAAAGTATCTGACAACTTCCAAAGTCAGTCAGATTTTCAGGTGTACAGGTCTCTCTTTCTGCACTGGCAAAGTAAGCACCTCTATGTTGAACTTCAGATGTTATCAACTAGCTCAAAGTACTAACGGGTATTGCCCTGCTGGCCTCTGCTTCCGTGCCCCAGCTGTATGCAACACTGTATAGAGTTCTGCCTTTCTGTCAGAAGAGCACTCTCTTCTGGGGCGGAGGGTGCTGCCTCCCAGCCCAGCAATTAGGTCCAGCTGAGGCTTCTGTATGGGTGTCCATCTCCCAGTGGAACAAGATGGTGTCCTGCACAAGCTCGCCACCTGGCTGGGATCAGGCTACTGGTGGAAAGAGAGGCCAAAGTTGCTGGGATGCTCAGAATTGACAGCCTCTGTTGCTGGATCCCAGGCTCAGGTGACACTGTGCAAAACACAGCATCTCTGCAAGAAAAGCACTTTCCTAGGCTAGGCTATAAACTAAGTCTAGCTGGTGCATCCGTATGGGTGTATCTGTCTCCAAGTAGATCAAGATGGCTTCCTGCACACGCTTGCCCCCACCTCCATACGTCTATTATATGGTTGTCATGGATTTATATTGTGTCCCCCCAAAAATGTATGTGTTGATTTGACTTGGTTTGGAGTTCCAATATGGTGCCCTTCCTCCCATGTTTTGTGAATCCTGCCTCTGTGATGCTGATGATGGAAAATGATTTGCAGTTGTGTTAGTGAGGCAGGATTCAAGCTTGTGGAATACAATGGAGAGAAGTGAGCTGAGGAAGTAGGGAACTTCACACCACCAAGAGAGAAGCACTGAGAGCAGAGCACATCCTTTGGATTCGAGGTTCCTGTGCCGAGATGCTCTCACTGAATGTGGACTCAGCCTACTGGACTGTGATGATTTTTCGTATTGAATGGACTTGTAGCTTAGGAATGGATTTGTGACTTACTGGACTGTGACAATAAAAGCTTCTCCTCACGAAACCTTCCACTCATGGTATTTTCTGTTAAACAGTACCCGGTGACTAGGACAATGGTGAAGGTATGAAGATAGGCCAAAGATGTCAAGATGCACAAAGCTCAAAGCTGGGCTCTCAGAATATGACAGTTGTGCTTGCCGATTCCACCAGCAGTACGTCTGAGATTAGCGGCTAGTCAATTCCCAGCTCCACTGGCCAACTAAGCCAGAGGAAAAAAAAATTAAACTGGTGAGTTACCTTCAGTCCGTGCAAGCCCCTGCTCACCAAGAGTGGGGTCAGGGAAAGAATGGAGATTTTGCATTCAGTGGTATGAAGAAAAAACTAACAGCCCTATGCTGTGTCCTAGAGCTCACTAGGTGTCCAGAAGGCTCTATTTAATTATCATTTCAGGTCTTGGTTTCTGGTGGGATTTAGAGAGATGTGTGTTTAGTCTGCCATCTTGACTTGGCCCTCTGATAGCTAATTATTGAAAGCATTTTCTTGTGTATTTGTTAGCCATTTGAGTGTCTTCTTTGGTGAAGTAATTGTTTATATCCTTTGCCTATTTTTGGATTGCTTGTCATTTTGTTGTTAAGATTTTGTATTATTTTGAAGATTATAGAGAATTAAACATTTATCAGATTTGTGGTAGCCAAAAATGTTTTCCCACTGTACAGGTTTTCTTGGTATGCTTTTGGTGAAATATTTGGATGACCGTAAATGTTTGATATTTGGGAGTTCCCAGTTATCTATTTTCTCCTCCAGTGTTTGTGCATTTTGTAATCTATGTATGCCTTGTATTAGGGCTGCCAACATTGTCTCTATTTTTTTCTCCTATAATCTTAATCACTTATATTTGCTATTTAAGTCTTTCATACAGTTTCAATTGTTTTTTGTGTATTGTGTGAAATGTGAATATTGTTAGGTTTTTATATTTTTATTTTTTTTGCACATGGCAGTTATGACAACATCATTTATTAAAAAGACTGTTTTCCCCAGTTTACAGGGTTTGTGCCTTTGTCAAATATCAGTTGCACATAAGTGGATGATTTTACATCTGTATTCTGATTTCTGTTCCACTGCTCTGTGTGTCTGTTGTTGTACCAGTACCAGACTGTTTTGACCACCATAACAGTATAATAGGTTCTAAAGTTGGGTAGTATGTGTCCTCCAGTTTTGTTCCTCTTCAATATTTCTTTACTTATCTGAGGCTTCTTCCCTTTCCATATGAAATTGATTTGTTTTTCATCTCAGTAAAAGTTGCCATTGAGATTTGGCTAGGATTGTCCTATTTATTGATAGATCTAGGTAGAATAAATATTTTCACAATGCTGACTCTCCCTATTCGTGAGCAAGGACAGTTTCTCCATTTATGTAGATCTCTTTTGGTTTCTTGCAGTAGTGACTTGTAATTTTCTTTGTATAGGTCTTTTACTACTCTGAGTAGATTTATTAATAAGTATTTTATTTTGGGGGGACTGTATAAGTGGTATTGATTTGTTGATTTCCACTTTGATGTTCTCTTTGTTGGTGTAGAGGAATCCAGTGGATTTTTGTATAATTATCTTGTATTCTGATACTTTGTTAAACTCTTCCATTAGTTCCAGTTGGTTTTTTCTGTAAGTTATTTATGGTTTTCTGTGTATAGAATCACATCATCTGTGAATAGAGATAATTTTACTACTTCCTTACTCATTCAGAACTCCTGTATTTCTTTTTCTAACATGAGTGTTCTGGCTAAAACCTCCAGTACAGTGTTGAATAGATATACTGACAGAGACTATCCTCATCCATTTCCCATTCTCAAGGGTAATGTTTTCAGAGTCTCTCTATGTACGATGATGTTGGCTGTTGGCTTTGCATTGATCATGTTTATTATGTTGAGTCTTTTCCTTTATATATATATATATATAATACATTTTATTTATACATTTTATTTATTTATACATTTTATATATTTTATTTATACATTTTATTGATCTATATATATATCTATATATATATATAGATATATATAGCCAAGTGTTTTTAACATGAATGAGGGGTGGACTTTTTCAGATATCTTTTCTGCAACAGTTGAAAAGATCAAGTGGTTCTTGTGTTTTGATTTACTTATGTGGGTGATTACATTGATTATTTATCTAGTGTTGAGCCATGCCTCCATCCCTGGTATGAATCTTGCTTAATTATTTTTTTGGATATGTTGTTGAATTTTATTGGCTAGAATTTTGTCAAGGATTTTTGCATCCAAGTTCACAAAGGATATTGGTCTGTAATTGTTTTTTGCACTGTCTTTACCTGGTTTTTGTATCAGGGTTATGCTCACTTCATAAAATGTGATTTGGGGTGTTCCATCCTTTTCTATGCTCTGAAATACCTTTAGTAAGAGTGGTGTTAACTCTTCCCTGAAAGTTTGGTAGAATCCTCCAATGAGGCCATCGGAGCCTGGGCTTTTTTTCTTTGGGACTTTTTAAATTAACTTTTAAATGTCTTCATTTGTTTGGGGTTTATTTAGTTGTTCTCTCTCTGTGTTAGTTTAGGTAGGTAGTGTGTCTCTGAAATTTGTCCTTTTTCACTAGGTTTTCAGATTTGTTAGAGTACAACTTTTCATAGTATTCTGTGGATTTTTTTAAAAGTGAATGCTGTGATATCGCACTTCTCGTTTCTTAATCTGTTTCCTTTATTGTTTGTTTTTCTTTTGTCGGTTTATACATTTTATTGATCTTTTTAGTGAAGCAGCTTTTGGTTTTGTTAACTCTTTCAATCAGTTTTCTATTCTCTAATTCAGTTAGTTCTGCACTATTTTTGTTGTTGTTGTTATTGTTTGTGTTCTTCTATTGCCTGCACAATTCTTTTGCTGCTCTTTTTCTGCTTGTTCTAGTTGAATGATTATGCTTTGATTTGGGCCCTTTCTTCTTTTTGGATGTGTGTATTTCTTGAGATAAACTTACCTCTGAAGACTTGCTGTGTCCCAAGGGTTCTGATAGTATGTACTTTCATTCTCATTTGTTTCTGTGAGTGTCTTCATTCTGTCCTTAATTTCTTCTATAGTAGTTTTGTGAAAGGTGTTGTTCTTCTATAGTAGTTTTTGTGCAAGGTGTTGTTCAATTTCCGTATGTTTGATTTTTTTGTCCCTGCTTTTTCTGTTATTGATTTCAACTTATATGGCTTTTTGGTTTGAGAAAAATGCTTTGTAATATTTCAGTGCTTTGGATTTTGTTAAGGCTTGCTTTATGTGATAAAAATATGTGGTCTATTCTGGAGAATGTTCTATGCACATTGGGAAAAGAAGATATACTTGTTTGCTGTCAAGTGAAGTGTTCCAAATATGTCTGTGTGGTGAAGTTGATTCATTTTTGGCTTTTAGATCTCCTGAGTCTTTATTGAGCTTCTTTCTGGACATTCCGTCCATCACTGAAAGTTGTATGTTAAAGTTTCCTACTATTATTGTAGCCACGCCAAGTGCCGTCAAGTAGGAGCTGTGTTTATCTCACTTCTGAATGCTTTTAGTTTGTTCGATGTACTTAGAAGCTCTATAGACGAGTGCTTAAATATTTAATATGGTTGTCTCCTTGTTTTAGTCAGTTAGTGCTACTTTAACAGAGATGCCACAAGTGGAAGGCTTTAAAAAGAGAAATTTTGTTTTGTTATAGTCCAGTAGGCTGAAAGTCCAAATCTGAGGCATCAGTTCCAGGGGAAGGCTTTCAGTGTTGGTACTGGGGGAAGGTCCTTGTCATCAATTTTCCTCTGGACTGGAAGCTTCTGAGGCACACAGATCCTGATCCTTTCTAAATGATACATTCAGCTTCCGGCACTACTTCTTTGTGGCATGAAATCCTCAGATCTCTTGGATAGCTTCTTTCCTTTCTATCTCAAGAGACTGCCTCAAGGCACAGAGCAATCTTCTACTCTGAGTCCTACCCAATCGCTACAACTGCCACCCACCTACCCTCACTAATATCATAGAGACAGGATCCACAACGTGGAGGAACATCATACAGAAGTAGGAAACATGGTGCAGTAAAACCACCACACAAGTTTTTTTTGGGGGGGGAACACTCAATCCATGATAATTCTCTTGATGTGTTAAACCTTTAATCAGCACATAGTTTCCTTCCTTGTCTACTGTGATGGATTTTACTTTAAACTCTATTTCATGTGAAATTAACATTGCCTCTCCTGCACTTTTTTGGCTGTTATTTGTTTGGTATATACTTTTCATCCTTTAAGTTTCAGCTTGTTTGTATCTTTAAGTCTAAGCTATGTCTCTTGTAGGAAGCATATAGATGGTAAGTGTTTTTTAAGCTACTCTGCTTTGCTTTTTTCCCTTTATTGTTACATTCAACACATTTACAGTTAGCGTAATTATTGATAAAAATGAACTTAGGGCTGTAATTTTGACGTAGTTTTTGTGTACCATAGACAGTTTCTTTATTCCACTTAATTTTCTGTGCTGCATCAGTTTTCTTTGTGCTTTTCCTTTTCATCTTTTTTATTGTTGTTGGTTTTATATTTGGTGAGACTACTTGGTTTTGTTTCTTGCTCAGATGTGTAGGATTATTAATTTCCTTTGTGGTTACCTTAATATTTACCCATATTATTCTAAGTGTAAATCAGCCTTTAAGTTCTGTGTATCACTTTGGCTTTGTCTCAATTGAAAGATCGATGAGAACATTGCTTAGTCTCTCTTTTAGATATAATGTCATATTTTACATAGTGAAATTTCCGTTTCAGTTTTGAACCAGAAGTTTAGATGGAGCCAGCTTAATCTACTACCTCCTGACTCTGACATTATTGGCCCACAATATGAAGGTGACAGCATTCTACCACAATGGCTGCAATATGTGGCACAGAGGTGTGCTTATGATTTAAGCGGTTAACAGAGTGAACTTCACAACTTTTTCTCAATCAAGAACAACAAAAAAGGCATGTCTCCCTGGGAGCTATTGGCAGCTATGTTTAGATCATAAAGAGAAAACCTACAAAAGATGGAAAAAAGAAAAAACGGGGTGGGGGGGAGGAACTGGAGATGAGAATTAGAGAGAACCCAAATATTGTTATCAATGTCTGAAAAGTCAGTTGATCTTGAACATTGTTATGGATTGAATTGTGTCCCCTTGAAATTTAAGTTGAAATCCTAATCCTGTGAATATGACTTTGTTTGAAAAAGGAATTATTAAAGATTTCATCAATTATGTCAACCTGAGGTCATGTAAGAGTAGGGTGAGTCCTATTAACAACAACAACAACAAAAATGGTGATTCATAAAAGAGAAGAAGCCTAGAAATAAAGAACATGTGACGGTAGCTGAAAACTGAGGGATGCCCAAGGCTAACTAGCTGACCAAGAAACAAGAAAGAATCATCCTCCAGAGCCTTCAGAGATCATAGCCCTAACTATACCCTGAACAGATCTCCTAACCTCCAGTACTATGAGACAACAACAAAAAACAGTGTTCACATAAGCCCCTCAATTAATTGTAGCTTGGTATGACTCTTCTAGGAAACAAATACAGATGAATTCACCTTTTTTTTTTTTTTTTTTTTGCAGGACTACTCTCTCACCTTCATCACCTCTTATGATTTGTGCATTCCCTATACTCCGGGCTGTCTTTAAATGTAATATGCAATTCCATTTCAGTTTACTTACTTTTCTTTCCTTTCTGATTATGATCCCTGAGTACACGGTCTAAAAGATGCATGGGAAGTTGTCTTGTTTGTGGAACACAGAAATATACGTTTCATTTTTTAGAGAAGCAAAGTTGGAGAGAGGCCAGCTCATTGACAATTCAAGCTTAACTTACCTTCTAGCACAATCCTTACTTTAAAATTCCTCCAGATTACAGTTCGTTCCCCTTCAAGAATGGTTTCCTGGTTGTTGCTAGTTTCAACACCCTCTGGGTCAAACAGTCCCTGTTACTGCATGACCTAGTAAAGGAGGAGTTGACTTAAGGGCAGAATGGTGATGTTTTAGTCAGTCACAGGAGGTTGCTGCTCTTGCCTGAAATAACTGAATATGCAGCCATGCCTGCTCTACATTTTTGGGTAGCAGCTGTTAAAGACTTCTCTTATTTAACCAGATAACTGCTATATCCAAACAAAAGTTAAGCTAATATTAGAAAATAAATAAAGATGGTCTATCAATGAACATATTGTATTTATTTTTTCTACTTCTTTTGTGAATAATACAGTAAATAAATGGAAAAAGTTATCCTGAGTTATAGCACTTAGATTAAAGCTACATATGAATTTTTAGTCAGCATTTTGCCTCCTGAGTCCTTTAACATTATCATTTAACACAGTATATTTTATCTTCTACTGCAAGATTTTATGAACTTCATTATCTAAATTTACAAAGTCTCTCAATCCAGAGTTTTAGTATGTCTTAAATCTCCTGACTCATACAAACTTATGTTATATAACAAAAACAAACAAGCAAACCACTTGCCTATGACAAGTCCATTCTGACTCATGGTAACTATCTCAGTCGTTTAGTGCTGCTCTAACAGAAATATCATAAGTGGATGGCTTTAATAAAGATAAATTTATTCCCTCACATAAAAGTGGGCTAAAAGTCCAAATTCAGGGCATCAGTTCCAAGGGGAGGCTTTCTCTGTTGACTCTGAAAAAAGGCCCCTGTCATCAATCATTTCTTGGACTGGGAGCTTCTGAAGTACAGGGACTGCACTCCTGGCACTGCTTTCTTGAAGGTATTAGATCACCAACTCTCTCCACTCCTCTCTTTGTTTTACACCCAGAGAGATTATCTTAAAACACAATCCACATTTGCAGCTTTATTCCTACCTCACCAACGTAGCTACCTCCCATCATCCTCCGTCAACATACAGACAGGATTTACAACACATGTGAAACATCATACAATATTGTGAAAAATCATACAGTACTGGGAATCATTGCTGAGACAAATTGATACACATTTTTTGGTGATGGGGGGTTGCCTAATTCAATCCATGACAAGGGACCCCAAGTGTTTTGGAGTAACACTCTTTCAGAATTTTCATGGTATGACCTTTAGGAAAGTGACAGCTAGGCCTTTCTGTTGAGACATCTCAGGGTGAACTTGAATCACCAAACTTTCAGTAAGTAGCCAGTACTTAATTGTACTACTTATACTATACAGAGATGAATGTCACCCGGCTTTGTGTTTGAACATCTGCATGTAAATTACTATCCTGATACTTCCAGGATCTTACCTTATTTACTGTTTTCTATCATCTGTAAAATGAGGATAACAGTGACTGTTTCTCGTAACATCCATGAGTAGCCGAAAGCATCTTATAAAATAATGTATGTAAGATTTTACTTCAAGATAAAACCGTGCATTCTCTTTAGCACTCCCCACTGGCTATCTGTTCGTTATCTTGGAGCTGTCCTGACATCTTTGTAAACTGTAACTACCAGATAGGCCAACTCTACCTTTTTAAGTAGAGCTACTGTTGACTTATCTCCTGTCTGTGGAAAACTCTATTTTTCATCCATTTGCAATTCTATATAAATTTATGCTTTTTTTGACTTTTCCTTTTATCAGCTTATAACATCTGCCTAGTTTTCTCATGTGAGAAATACCAAATCTTTAACATGTGAACATGTTTTCATTTTTATGTAAGTAACTGAGTGACAATTTTATCTTTCTCTGAAAATTATCTTTTAACAGTTTCTTTCTTTCATGGAGACACCTGATAGATATACCTACTAGAGTGATATAACTTTTCTCACTAGAGCAAGGACCCTTGGGACTGTTAAAGTATACACACATCTTTTCTTAGCTCCCAGAGGTGACTTCAAAGAGGTAATAGATCTTTAATGATTGTGTTGCTTTAATTTTAATTGTATCCTACTATTTTTTTTTACATTGGTTTTTAATTCATTTTTGGCCAGTAAGTTATTTCTCACTATTGACCACAATAATTGGTGGTTTAGGTTCATGGCATGATTATTTAATTATTTCTGCACCAAGATGAATTGTTCATAGGGATCTTTTCTCTTTCAGGTAAGAGACAAAAGAGATTTTTTTTTTCCTGTTAATTTTTTCATTATGAGTTTGGTTTTACCATCTGACCATTTAGCAATTTCTTGTCTGTTTCATGAAAGAAAGCAGAGAATATGGTTAGTCTTTTCTGATTGTCTGTTTTGAGCTCCAATCGATCAAGAGTTTGGGAAGAAGTATGGAGTCACTGGATAGTGCAACTGTTTAAGTGCTGTACAACTAGACAAGAGGTTGGTTGTTTGAAGCTACCCAAAGACACCTTAGAAGACACTCCTGACAGTCTGCTTCTGAAAGGTCACAGCTTTGAAAATGTCTTTGAGAAATTATTAAATTCTGTGATCCTGCATTTACTCTTACCCTACTGCTGAAATTTTGGAATTGATGCTTACCATTTGTCACTATCTTTGTGTCTATAATCCAGAAAGGCATTTATGTCTGATGGTGTAAATGTGCCATGTTTCCTGCTTGCAGATGATACTCATATTTTAGAACATGAAGTTTCTTAAAGGAGCTTGTTCTGGTTGGCTTACAAAAATAAGCACTTACATAAATTGAGTATTTCTAAAATTTCCAGAAAATTAGGAAAATGAACTTTAATGCTTTAAATGTACCAAAAAAAAAGTATTTTTACATAAAGCAATTCAGAAACATTTGAAGAATTCAAGGGAATACAATTTAGACAAATCTTTGGCAAATGAGGTTGGTTTAATAAAAGCAGTTATGTGTGCATTACTTTGCCAAGTGCCGTCGAGTCGGATCCGACTCGTTGCTTTATCAGTACTAAATATAACACAAGTGTACATTTATCTTCTATGTAGTATGTTTTTCCAAAATTTATAAACAATTTACTAGTCAAATAAGCTGGCATTGTTTTACTAAACACTTAATATTATAAAATACATATACAAATCTAAGCTTTGAATATCTATTCTTATTAACTTTATTCCAGCATCAATTGTATTTAATAGTATGTCAGCTGGAAGATAATTTTCAAGATTTTTACATAACTTAGAACCTTTGACTGACAATAAATTGAGTTAATTAGTGGATATTCATTGGATACTTAGACCGTTTGCAAGTAAGACAGAACACTGAAACACTGAATACTAAGTAACCAATATGCTACCATAAAGCTGGAGTCCTGGTGGTGCAGTGGTTATGAGCTCAACTGTTAACTAAAATTTCAGCAGTTCAAATTCACCAGCTGCTCTTTGGAAACTCTCTGGGGCAATTCTACTCTACCCTCTGAGGCCAATTTGACTCCTAATTCACTCAACTCCACTGGGTACAGTGAAGCTATGTATTTGGGTTTGTTGATAAACATATTTGTTGTTTGCAGTCTGCACAGAATTTGCATAGAAAGGATGACCAGGGCTATGGAAAGCTACATTGTGTGTTTTCATGACTCCTGCTAGTCTGCTACAAAATACTAGTATCTGACAGTTCACAATCATCCTACTCCAATTTTCTTAATGAAAAAGAAGTTGCTTCAATTAAAAGTTACAATTAATATATGTGAGTTAGAATCCACCAGGAGTAGTGGTGGCCAAGAGATATTATTTACATGCAGGGAAACATGATTTGTTTTTGTTAAGTAAGAGAAAAACAAAGAAGACTTTCATCCTAAAATGATTGGTTGTTTTAAATTAAAGTGTGATGAAGGACAAACTCTGAATGGACATTCAACGTTGTATAAGGTTCTGGGAAAGGAGATTTAATTTGCTTCACATTATACTGTGAGAAAATAATGACTCTACAAAACAAACTGGGAAAATCTTAGCAAAGTTTGCTTGATTTTGATGGGTTTGTACTCTGCATTTACTCTTCATTCTCTTGACCCGTGGTATGAATTTTTTTTTCTTCCTGTAATTTGAAATTACATGTTGTACCAGAACAACTCTCTTTCTTTTATGTTGACTTTATTATGTCCATGATTACTTAAGAAAACATATTCTGTCAGTACTTATAACAGAGGAAAGGTTCTTTGCAATCATGCTACTTTGTACGTTTATTTTTAAATGCTTTATTGTAACTTTCAAATAGGTAGGAAAGTATTGTTTCCGTCTGAAATGTTTAAATATCCTGCCAACTTTTTTTGTTTTGCCTTCCCCAAATTAAATTCTAAACATAAAAGGAAATAAAATAAAACACTCATTTTTTTTCATTGTTTTGCATTTAAAGTTATCATTGAGTTATCCCAGAAGGCTCTGTAACAAATCACAAAAGATATACCCTATACTCGACGGCACTTGGCCCTTGGCTATCTCATAAAATAGAGGTGCCAAAAATAATGATATTCATTTGATGTATAATATTAACAGGCTTTATAGGAAGAGCTGAAAACTCTGAAGAGATGCTCTGCCTTTCTTAGGTTAAATTTATTTAGATATACTGTTGCTAATATAAGAAAATTATATCTGTATGTGGAAGATAGAAAGAACCTACAGAATCATTATGTGGAAAGGGGTAGGTCAAGGTTCAACTGCTTCAAGGGGTAGCGTGTGATCAGGAACCGATGGTACCGAAGGAAGAAATCAAAGCTGAACTGAAAGCGTTGTTGGAAAACAAGGCTACAGGAATTGATAGAATATCTATTGAGATGTTTCATCAAACAAATGCAGCACTGGAAGTGCTCGCTCATCTATGCCAAAAAAATGGGAGGACAACTACCTGTCCAATCAAGTGGAAGAGATCCATATTTATGCCTATTCCTAATAAAGGTGGTCTAACAGAATGTGGAATTATTGAAAAATATCATCAATATCACATGCATATCACATGCTCAAGATCATTCAAAAGCAACTACAACAGTGTATTGACTAGGAACTGCCAGAAACTCAAGTCAGATTCAGAAGAGGGTGTGGAACCAGGGATACCGTTGCTGATGTCAGATGGATCTTGGCTGAAGCAGGAATACCAGAGAGATGTTTACCTGCCTTTCAACTACTATGCAAAGGTATTCGACTGTGTAGATCTTAACAAATTATGGATAACTTTGCAGAGAATGGGAATTCCAGAACACACTTAATTGTGACCATAAAGAATCTGTACATGGATCAAGAGGCAGTCATGTGAATAGCAAAAGGGGACACTTCACGTTTAAAGTCAGGAAAGGTGTGTGTCAGGGTTGTATCTTTTCACTTTATCTTTTCAATCTGTGGAGTGAGCAAATAATCTGAGAAACTGACTACATGAAGAAGAATGAGACATCAGGACTGGTGGAAGATTCACTAACAACCTGTGCCATGTGGATGCCACAACTTTGCTTGCTAGAAGTAAAGAGGATTTGAAACATTTACTGATGAAGATCAAAGACTATGGTCTTAAGTATTTATTGCACCTCAACATCAAGAAAACAAAAATCCTCACAAATGGACCAGTGAGCAACATTGTGATAAATGGAGAAAAGACTGAGGTTGTCAAGGATTTCTATTTACTTGTTCCACAGTCAATGCCCATGGTAATAGCAGTCAAGAAATGAAAAGTAGCATTACACTGGGAAAATCTGCTGCAAAGGAACTCTTTAAAGTATTGAAAAGTAAAGATGTCATCTTGAAGACTAAAGTGTACCTAACCCAACCCATGGTATTTTCAATTGATCATATGCATGTAAAAGCTGTACAATGAACAAAGAAAACAGAAGAATAATTGATACCTTTGAATTGTGGTGTTGGAGAAGAATATTGAACATACCATGGACCAGCAAATGAACAAAGAGATCTATTCTGGAAGCAAAACAACCAGAGTGCTCCTTGAAAGCCAGAATAGTGAGACCGTGTCTCACATACTTTGGACACATTGTCAAGAGGGATCAATCCCTGGAGAAGGACATCATGCTTACTAGAGTGGAGGGTCAGTGAAAAAGACCCTAAACAAGATAGATAGGAACAGTGGCTACAATGATGGACTTAAGCATAAAAATGATTGTGGGCACAGTGCAAGATAGGGCAGTGGTTTGTTCTGTTGTTCATGGAGTTACTATGAGTCAGAAACAACTCAATGGCACCTAAGAACAACAACAGCATCTGTATGTAGGAAGTCCAAATGGGCCCTGGTGACACTTGTCTGCTAACTTAAAAATGATATATTCAAACTTTGTTTGGAATATCATTTTCTAAGAATAATGTTTGCTTAATCAGATATGGCCAGCCAGTCTTAGGTAACTAAATTACACTTTATGGAGCCAATGTTTACAAAATGCTCTTTGGAAAATTGGCCTAATGCCAATTTTAGATAAGGAGATAGCTTCCAGTAAGGCCCAGCAGTCTCATTGTATTCTCAGGGCTTGAGTAGAATTTAACCGTATTATAGGTAGTACAGAAGAAATTTGGTGGAGAGATTTTTGGCATGGTTTCCTAGCCTCGAGTCTTTTTAAAATTCAATCTAATATTCCTTATAATAATTTCCAGTAAAGAAAATGTTTAAAAGACCTACTGATCAGTTAACACTTATCCTGTACTTAAATTAGAATTAAGGTTAGGTTTAGTGTTAGAATTAGGATTAGATTTAGGGATCAATCATTGGAGAAGTTCATCATGTTGATGAAGTAAAGGCCCGACAAGGACAAAGGAGATCCTCTGTGAACAGATTCTCTCAGTAGCCACAGCAATAGAATGGAACGTGCTGGTGATTGGCAAATGAGGTGGGACCAGACAGTGTTTTCTGTTGAACGTAATTTTACCATGAGTGGGAATCAATGCCACGGCAGCTATCACACAAATGCTATGTGTACTGATTGTTTCTGTCATTCCAGATGCCCTTAGTTCTTTCCAAAGGACTGCTAACAATAAACATTAGCTAACAATAAACATCGACTAACAAAAAATACTCAGTGCAAAGAAAATCATTGTGATCAGTGAATGAACCACATATGATTTCTAAAATATTAAACATCTTTCATTTCTTTTCTTATTAGAAATCATTACCTTTATTAATTGCAGGACAGATTTGCCACATGTGAGCACAACACGTAACATTTTTCGGTAGATTCTTGCACCTCTGCTCATGCCATTGTCTGAAAAAACTATACGTCCTATTTGTCTCCTTGCAGCCCTTATCTTAGGATCTTCCTCCCTCCCTCCCTTCTTCCCTTCCTTCCTCCTTCTTTATTTCTTTTTCTTTTTCCCTTGGTAAACGTTGCTTTTCTAACTCTGTTAGATTTTCATTTGCTCACTGATAAATCCAGCTGTATTTTTATTTCTACAATATTACCATTGATAGTACTTTAGTATTGTTCTAGGAAAAGTAAGCACTCCTGAAATATAAAGAAATGTTCTGAAATTATATAAACAAAAAGACAATCATTTTGTGATGTATTTTAGCCATTTATTTATTAAGTAAGGTAATTTTGGAAATAATGTGTGACATACCTACTTGGCCACCTACTGGTTCCGCAATACCACGTGAAAGATCAAAGCGGTAAGTTTAGAGTCTTCTTAAAGAAATGGATGACAATACTCAAACCAAGTAATGAAAAATTACAGATATGTAGATAGAACATAGATAACTTGATAAATATGGGAATATAGAGATGGAGGTGTCAAGGTCACCATCTTGCACTTTGTAGATGTCAAATGAGAATATTGTGGAGTATTCCAACAAGGCTTGGTGTGATAGGATACTTTGGGTAGCTTTATGGTCTTTGAGATACTAAAACAACCCCTTGTTTTAACAGACCAATTAACTGAATTCAGACTCTCATTCAAACTATCTGTAAATCACAGAAATGGAGAGTATGAGGTTGATTTTGTGTAAAGGTGTCAAACAGATGAAGACCTTCATAGTGGAATGGGGCAGTAACTATTTAAGTGGGCATTTTGTTCATCCAGATGTCACAATTGTGGCTACAGCATGCTCTCTGGTTTCATTGTCTCATCTATAAAGACAGAAACTCTTCCCTGAAAGATTGTTTTAAGAATTGGACTTGATACAAGTTCCTCATTCATATCTCATTTAGGATGACTCGACAGCACTTGGCCTTGGCTGGCTACACAGTAGTAGCTATTATTACTATACCAGGAGCCCTAGTGGTACAGCTGCTGTGAACTCAGCTGTTAATAAAGAGTTGGGTGATTTGAACCTACTACCCAGTAGTTCTAAGGGAGAAAGACCTGTCTATCTGCTCCAGCAAAAATCACAGCTTAGGAAACCCTGTGAAACAGTTCTATTTTCTCATATGGTGTCACCATAGTCAAAATTGACTCAGTGTTTCCTAACCACAGCTATTATTACTACTGTCAGAAACAACTATCCCTGGGCTAAGGTCTGTTTTAAAGGTGTATATATCTGTGTGTATCTGGGAGACTACCTTTCTGTTAAATAGAGTATTGCATTACATTGAGTTACTTCTTGTTTTCTCTAAGGAGAATTTTATGTTATCCTCAAATTAGTTTATTCCTCTTATCAATGTGTCTTAGTTTTGGGCCATCATAAGGACTTGCTGGCCAAATTGCAGAAGTCAGTTGCAAAGGTTCAGACCATGAAGGTCCCCAGGTAAAGCCTGATTGAATGTTCACTGTTTAAAAACATATGTTTATGTCTTCTTTATTAAAGCAGGTTTGACTTGCTGCCACCACAGTCAAGGAGTAGAAAGAGTTCCTCTGTCATCCAGGGCTGAGACTAGGCTGAGGATTGCTGCAGATTTCTGTGGATACACAGTGCTAAGGTTAGGGGTTCTTTGTGCGAATTTAATTTGAACTGTGACCCTTCTAAAACAAAATACTACCTTGCTTTTGTTTTACCTACAGGAAAAATGTGTTAAGGGAACCAAGTGCTAAAACACTGCAATGTTCCTGTGGGTTTCCCTGCAAAGATGTGGGTAACTCAGGTGACTCTCATACTTTATACTTATTAGGAGAAGAACATGTAGAAATCAAGAGTGCTATTAGTTTTATTATGCACATTGTGGCTAGGTCCCATTTCTAATCATCTCCTATCTCAAATACGCACAACTAGAGTGAGTTGCACAAGGGCAGTTGTTTCAGATGCTGAAAATATAGTTAAACTATTGTAAATATTATGCTATTGTTCAGCTGAAGAAATTCATGTGGGGGTGTTTTCATGCCTGGTCTAATTGAATTTCCCTATTTGACATTCAATATGTCTCTGAGCTGTATTTCCAAAATTTATTCTACTTTTTATTCACTTTTAATTAACCCTCTACTTTAAAAAAAAAAAAAGAAAGAAAGAAAAATCAGACTCTTTGCACCTTCACTAACACTCAGGATATATTCCCAATTCTGTATCTTTGTTCATATGATTCCGTTTATTTGGATACCGTCATTTGCCCCTCACATGTCTCAGACAAGGATGACACATAGGTTTTATCATGTTTCACATCAGTCACGGCAGTGGTTAGTAGTTTGTTCAGTTAACTAAGAGTCTCAGCTTTGATTCAGTAGGAAATGATGCTGTCTTCTTATTGTGATTGTCTATCATGGAACCTGGGTTGGAATAAAGATGGCAAAGATCAGCCTAACTCTTAGTATATACTAAATTTTTCTGAAAGCTAATCCACAAAAAACAAATCAGCATCTTCTTAAACTGGGCGTTTTAGAAAGCATTCTAGTCTCTGAATTTCCATAAAACTTACTGTCTTTATTCTCATTCTGTAGTTACCTGTGGACTCTTATTTATGGAAACACTGGTAGTTTAGTGTTTAAGTGCTATGGCTGCTAACCAAAAGGTCAGCAATTCAAATTCACCAGGACTTCCTTGGAAACTCCGTGGGACAGCTCTACTTTGTCCTATGTAGTCACTATGAGTCACATCTACTCAATGACACTGGGATTTTCGGTTTATTGTTTTTTATCACATATATATACACATACATATGTATATATATACACACACACATATATATCTGGAGTCATTAACTAGACTATTTATTATACCTACCTAGCCAACATAACAAAAAATGAAACAAAATTTGTTGAATTAATTCCAACTTATAGTAATCCTCTAGGGCAGAGTAAAACTGCTCCTAGGGTTTCCAAAGGGCATCTAGGGGGTTCTAACTGTCAACTTTTGGGTTAATAGCTGTAGTTTTTAACCACTGAGTCACTAGGGCTTCAGACATCTGATATATGTGTTAAAGAGTGGGCAGTGTTATCACAGTAGAAAAACTTCATATTCAGGTTCAAGGTGAGCAGATGTAAGGCTGTGGTTGATTGGTTATTTATTTGCTGAATCAATAATCTGGTCTCTTGATATTTCAGAGACAATGTTTTGCTCATTTTGACTTCAAATTTGATAGTAATAAGCAGACACTCTTTCACAGGGCTGTTGTAATAATTAGTCATAGGATTAAAAAAAAAAGATAAAAAGAAAAGTTTGTCATCCAGTTGATTCTGATTCATAGAGATCTGACCAAATGAAGTAGAACTGCCTCATAGGGTTTCGAAGAGTGACTTTCACAGAGAAGGTCTTTGCCACTGTGGCATCAGAACTCCACCATATGGAAGTCCCAGTGTTTCTTCCTAGTGGAAAAGTGCTGGTTAGACGACTGGCTACACTGACAAAGAATGCTACTGCTTAGTTTCTAGTCAGACTGTGGCAGTATGAATTCTATACAGTTAAGATGTAATATTGGAAGCATACAAGAATTTGATCCAGGAAAAATCATTAAAGCCAAACACATTCATGTTTTGTTTCGTTTTTTTCCTCATGGGTTATTGAAGTTACAGAACTAAGTCCCACACATTACGAACTGGAGGTCTTTGAGCAAGGTGTTTCCTGGAGTGTATTTTGTCTAGAAGGCTCAGAATTGCTAGCATTTTAAAATCTCCATCCATTGTTTTAAATTTTTAATAAGTGTGAGCACCTTAAGTTGGGTATTTGCCCCTCTAGTCCTGTTATCTTATTCCTGGTGTGCAATATTATTTTCTTAGGTCATTTGTCTAAGTTTAGAACCCCTGAATAGAAGGGCAAAGGTTTCTTCAGCCTCGTAGTTTTCCAAAGCTGTAAAATACAGCTTTACAAGCCTGAGGATGCACTATCAATGTGAGAAATGATAGCTAAATGCTTTAAGATGAAGAAATGACAGAAGAACTATAAAAACAAGGAAGTGTTTGAACAAGCATAAAAGCAACAGACACCCATCAGTTCAGGACCTTTGGCTGAGAGTAGTTGTCAGGTGTGTCTGAGAGAATCTGCATGATCAGTTATGTGTGTTTGTGGGAAACTAATTTTTAGTGGAGGGATGAAGGACAGATGTGATCCAAATTGCCCCTGTTTCTCAGTCACCCAGAAGACCTTACCTATTAATCAGGCCCAACAGTTATCACAATACCTGCAGCACACTGAGTTCACAGTATGTATTTTCGGAAGTCTCATTGAACAGAAGATTAGATGGCAAAGATACTGTTTACAATCACTAGCCATCACATCACCACTGATGTACATTGCTTATGTAATGCTTGCTTGGTACCTGATCTGTGCAGGGCACTCTGCTGGGTGTTGTTAGGGATGCATAGAAGTATACACATGAGCATTAATTTCAATGACTTTAGTCAAACTGTATAAAAGCTTACATAACTTGGGACATCATTAGGTGTCAAATAAGGGGCCTCAGTGGCACAGTGGTTAAGAACTTGGCTGCTAACCAAAAACAGCAGTTTGAATCCACCAGGCAGTCTTTATAAAACCTGTGGGGCAGTTCTACTCTGTCTCACAGAGTTGCTATGAACTGGAATTGAAACCATGGCGGTGGGTTTGATTATTTTTTTAAAAAATAGACTCAAGAATTGATTCCAATTGCTTTTCAGAAATATATGAGTAAGAATAGACTCAATGGCATCAGGTTAGGGTATTATTTATTTTTTCTAAATAACACTGAATGGTCAGTGCTTATTATGTGTTAAATCCTGTTTTATGTAATTTGAAATATTACCTCATTTAATTCCCACCACAACCCTATAAGGCAATTAATATTATTATCCTGTTTTTACAAATTGGGAAACTGAGGCACAGTCAGTTTCCATAAAATACAAATCACCATAGAACCACAAAATTTTAAACCATTGGGGGCAGGGAGGGGGAATACAAACATAGTGGTTTTTATTGCATTAATGAATAAAGAGTTTTATTTGTTTATTCATTTTTTCCCCCAAATTATAATTCTGGTAGATGGTAGGGGTGTAACTGGAATGATTTTCTCTAAAAGCATAGTTTTTAATGAATGTAGAGATTATGTGCCATTTAATCATGAGATCTTTGCATGGTGACTCTGTTTTTATTGACAAGGTATAGCATTCAGCTATCTCATAAACTCCTGGAAAGATCCTGCCCTCAGATTTGCAAACCCTGAAGCATCTACTAGAGTCTCTTACACCAGTGAGTTTGCAGAACTGATTGATGGGGACATAAAATACCAAAATGACTCGCTTTGAAATGAAGATATGAAAATCAGCATTTTTAATATCAAGCCATTAAATGACAACTCCAAACCTTGGAATGTGTGCACACAAGTGTGTGTGTGCGTGTGTGTGTGCGCGCGTGTGTGAATGGAAGTAGATTTGAAAATTTACTGTAGGGCAAACATCAGAATTCATTCTGGTGGAGGAACTGTCCTATTAAACAAAAACTCTAAGTATTAATAGGTAGATACATAGGTAGGTAGGTAGATAGATAGGTAGACATGTAGATAAATGGATGGATGGATGGATGGATGGATGGATAGTTGAATGGATGGATGAATGGATGGATGGATGGATGGACAGATAGATAAAAGTTAGCACAAAAGCTGCTAATTCTCCTGTACCTCCTGAAGAGATTAATCCATTCCCATGGGCCCAAACCTAATTATAAACCATTCTAATTAGTCAGAAGGTAGGACTATTGTTCTTTTTTTGTGTGTGTGTGGAAAAACCCTAGGAAGAGATGCTGTTTCTGTGTGAGAACACCAGAACAAGGCAAAAGGAATTTATTTATTTAGGTGCTAGTGCAAACGAGTCATCTCATACCATAAAGCTTATTTGCTTGCATCAGTTGGCTGCTGCCTATATATTTTTATGGAGCGTCTTCAGTTTATTTTGCTGCTTTAAGTTTACTATAGCCCCAGTTTCACTGTAGCAAGTCTTTCAACCTCAAATAAGTGTTATGTAAAATATTATTTTGACTTTCCATTAACTAGATCTTCAGAACTTTCTTTTGCTCTAGGGCAAAAAGAAGAAAATCTTCTAGGGAAAAACCTTAATATTCCAGATATAATGAGTTTGTTTTACATTTTCTTGCTTACTCCCCACCTCCCCCACCCCCAGAGTATTTTCACTTGGGTTGCTTTCATATCCCAGTTAGCAAAGGAATTGACCAGAACTAAGAACAGCCCTAGAGCAATAGCTGAAATTCTGCTGTGCTTGTCAGATACTATCTGACCACTGATTACTGCCTGAGGGAAGTTTGATTCCTGTATAAACTTTTTGGTGGGTTCACATCACCAGGAAAACTGCTTTCTTCTCTCTTGTGTGCCACTCAGGGATTATATTGAAGAAAGTGTAGGATTTTTATTTATTTATTATTATTATTATTAATTTTGAGTTTGTATGCTATTTTAAGCAACCCTACTGGTATAGCAGTTAACAGTTCAAGCTGCTGACCGAAACCTTAGAGATCTGAATGCACCAGCAGTTTCTTGGGAACCCTCTGGAGCAGTTCTACTTTATGTCATAGGGTCACTATTAGTCACAACAGACCCAGTGGCAACAGCTATAACACTGTTTTAAAGAGTGAAATGAAAGACCTTTCCATAAGACTAAAATCAGAAAAAAAACATCAAAATAACTGAGGAAAATAAGATCCATCTGGAATCTTGCTTCAGGTAAAGGTTTAGAAGGATTATGTCAGATCAGAACAGCAGGGACCTGCTAGTCTCCTGACATTTTATCTGAGGGAAATAGGCAAATTCATCAACCTGATACTCTGGGTTAAGGCTCCAGGGCCCTGGTGGCTCAACAATTAAGAGCTTGGCTACTAACCAGAAGGTTGGCAGATCAAATCCCCCAGTCTCTCCTTGGAAACCCAA
This sequence comes from Heterohyrax brucei, assembly GCA_028571685.1. Classification (NCBI taxonomy): domain Eukaryota; kingdom Metazoa; phylum Chordata; class Mammalia; order Hyracoidea; family Procaviidae; genus Heterohyrax; species Heterohyrax brucei. The sequence goes on from CM053152.1 coordinate 50,470,264, forward strand.
ACAACAGTTCTACTCTGTCCTATAGGGTTGCTATGAGTCAGAACCAAATTGAGCACAATGGTTTGGTTTTTTGGATGTGTCCTATAAGGTAGTTATGGGTCGAAATTGACTGGACAACAATAGGTTTGATTTGGTCTGATTTGGGTACCTGTCAGGATATTATCAGCAAACAGAACTTACCCCATGTGATTCAAGAGAAGAGAATAGAGGAAATTTTATAGAGCAGTTGGTAGGTTTAGGGGAATGGAGGCCAGGGAGGTACTCGACAGGTAACAACAGTATGAAAGTTTTACTATCCTTAAGGACAAAGAACTTCAGGAAAGCAGTAGAGTTAGTGGAGTCTGCTGGGTACCAGCAGCATGGATGAAGGGACAACTAGGAAAGTGCAGCGACATAAGGCTGCAACCACTTTCAGAGATGCAAGAAAGAGCCAGAGCAAGCAGACCAAACAGAAATTCCCTGACCATTGCCTCCTGTTGCCTCAAGTCTCATGCCAATGCTTCCCACAGGATGAAGCAAGCCCATACGGGAGCTCAGCCATGTGTCTCCACACGTCAGCATTCTGGGACAAAGAGCAGCCTAGGGAAGCATCGAGAATGTAGGCATGGCAGGTGGGCTCTCGGAGAACAATCACCACACAAGAAATGAGTCTATGGAGTAGCAGAACTCTAACAGCTATTTCTTCTTGTCAACATGAAAAGCAATCTCAGAAATAATATACTTATACTTTATCTTTTTTAAACTTTTATACAACAGTTTCTTAAAGTTGGCACTCCAGCGTAACTGTCATGTTTATGTAGGTTGCAAGTTTGGTATCTGAGGGAAGTGCCTTCTTAAATTTTGTCTCCTAGGTAATTCCAGGTGAGAACTGCAGGATCATTCACATTGGGGCTAGAATGTGTAGCTGGGCACAAGAATGCAAAAACAGGGATCCACAGAGATCCAAAACTTATTATTTAAAGTATCCCTTGAATGTCTGGTGATGTAGTGGCTAAGTGCTACATCTACTAACCAAAAGGTTGACACCTCAAATCTGCCAGGTGCTCCTTGGAACTTTATGAGGCAGTTCTACTATGACCCACAGGGTCGCTATTAGTTGGAATAGACTTGATGGCAGTGGGTTTGGTTTTTTGGTTTAGTTTAAACTATCTCTTAGCTTAAAGTGAGCGAGCACTGGTGGGATCAAGGCTAAGTAGTCAGCTGCTAGTAACAGCTCAGCAGCTCTCCCATCAGCTGCTCCTTGGGAGAAAGATGTGGCAGTCATCTTCCATTAAAATTTACAGACTTAGAAAAGCTATGGTTCAGTTCTACTCTACACTATAGTGGCACTATGAGTTGGAATCAACTCAGTGGCAATTGTTTGGGTTTTTGGTGGGTTTATACTATTGCACTGACACTCTGTTCACATTGAACTCGCTATCTAACCCCACCTGCCCCTGTACTCTTCTCCCTTCCCTCATTCCACCACAAAGCATATCACATGCCTCCTGGACTTTTGTTAGATTTGTCCATCTAACTAGAACATTCTCCATCTGACATTCATTGTAAAATTCCTACTTCCCCTTCAGAGGTTCAATTCACATGTCCTGTCCATTTCTATGACTAATCCCTTAGGAGGAACAGAATCACTTTTTTTATTTGGTACACACTAATTTAGGAGTAGGATGATGCATCTTAATATGCAATGTGTTTCCTAAAGTACCTAAAGCAGCACTCTGTGGTATAAAATAGATACCTAGTAATTTTTTAAGGAACTAAATATGAGCTGAGTACTTATAATGCTGTATATATAAAGACAAATGGAAAATACTCTGAACTGTGACCTCAAATGCTGACCATCATTTCTACTAATTACCAGTATTTAAAATTTGCATCCTTCTAAGCATACAGAAGAACAATACTTTCTGGCAACTTTGAAGTTAGATATGGAGCTTTACCTGCCCAAGTCAATGAAACAAAAGCAAGTGTAAGTGATACGTGACACACCTAATTAGAAGCCTGTGAGAACCAGTGTACAGTTCTCCACATTTTCTTCTGCCTTCGAAGACAGATGTTCCATGTGTTAAAGCTCCATCAGTCTTTCTGAAAGAGCAGGGTGTGCAGCACAGGCTCCAATTGTTCCAATGTGAACTTGTTAGGTAGATAAGAAAAAGAATCATCAAAAACAAAAAACTTGCTTGTTTTAAGTCACTGATTTATTTACTTATTTTTTTCTACAAACTGTCCCTTATGAAGTGGCATTTGTAGTTTAGTGGTAGACTTCTCTACTTCCAAGCAAGAAACCTTGTTGTATCTGGTCAGCTTACCTCACACAACACTCATCAGTGCTCACCCATTCATCAGTGAAGGCTTCTGTGTTGCTTTGGTGCTGAAGTGATCTTAGCAGAGCTTCCCGAGGCAGATTAAGCAGAAAGATGTAGTGATCTACTACTGAAAATGTTGCAGTGAAAACTCTGTGGATCACAGTGGTCTAGTATTCAGCCAATAACAGGAATGGCACAGGACTAGGTAGCGTTTTGTTCCATCATAAATGGGGTGCTGTAAGTCAGGGGCTGACTTGATGGTAGCTGACAAAAACAACAACAAAATTCTTAGGAGTCACAAAAAATAAATAAACAAGAAATGCCGCTATCTAGTCTAATCAAAAGCCTTATGTCCTTATGTCCCATTGGCTGTGTTTAAATCTAAATACTTTCAGTCAACACTATCTACAGCAGTGAACAAAAGCATCACAGAGAGCCATCAGTGGGGGTATCTTTCAAAGGAGATTAACAAGGGCAAAAATATCTATATGAACAAATACATCGTTGTGCTTCAGTATATATGTATAGAAAGAGCAGGGTGGGGACCACGAGGGAATCTATCTGCCTCTAGTAGAAATTCTGAGATGGAGAAGTGCCCTGAAAATACAAAGGCATAAGTAAAGCTGGCTCAGATTATCAAGTGAGCAGAGTTCAAAATCCTAGCATCAAAGGATTGAGGGAGATCTTGAAAGGTCACTTGGTTCAGTCACCTTCTTTTAAGCAGGATCATACCAAAACCATCTCATAAAAATGAGAAGCCATTCTATTTTTAAAGTCTTCAATGGAAAGAGATTTTCCTTGATCAGAACTATTTTCAGGTAGTAGTTTTTAAACATCTATTCTGAATGATACACCTCACTCACATTCAGGACTCTGAATATACCACTCAGTCTCCTTTGTGCTATTTGTCGTAAAGCTGAAATATATTAAACTGCACCTGTGACTAATATTTCTTGCATTACATTTGAATTATATAGCACATCTGATGGGGCTGACTTTATGTAACTTTTTTCTTGATGGTTTGAATTAATAAAAAAATAACAATATTTTCAAAAGTTCCCTTTGAGCATGGCAAATGCACCTAGATGTCAGTGGGAAGACAGAAATCAGCTTTATACCTGGGTATGAAACTTGGTAAACTAATAGTCGAGTCACCTGAGTTGATAACGTGAGTGAGAAAATATATCTGATACACACAAAAAACCAATGAATTTATGGGTGTTTCTGTTACAAGGTAGTACACAATACAGAATTCTCTTGGCCTTAAATCTTGTACAGATTTGTGGGGGGCGATAATGCAGTACACGCTACAGTAACCTGCAGGGGAGCGGGGGTAGAGGGGAGCTGGGGTTTTATCAGAGGACATATATTGTATACAGTTGGGGGAACTATGTGAACAGTGCTGTAGAAGCAGGAACACAGCAGCAGTCAGTAGAATTGACTGGCCACAGGAGCCTAACCAAAGGAGAGGATTTGTGAAGGCAATAATTGAACTTCACTTTAAAAAGGTAATTTAAGGTCTACATATGGGAGACTTTCAATGTCAAAATTAAGTTCAGTCATCATCCTACAGATGCTGGAAGTGTAGGTCCTCGATGGCTGTTGAACACCAGAGAGACATGATGCAGACTAGCTAGGGAGAAGATTAACTTGGTGACAGAGTAAAAGTTATGTTTTGGGAATTGGTGTCAAAAGATCATAGCAATAGTCCAGGCATACTCTGAGGGCACGCTCCGTATAAATCATGGGAAGTCATAACATGGCTGTCACAACATGGAAATTACTTGCTTAGTGTAAGGTGTGGGATTTGTGTTGCTTTTTCTAGCAGTGATCTGTAGAGAAAATACACTTCATTTCCCTAAGATCTGTTCAAGCTCCAGACATGAGAACACTACCATTACCCCCAGTGTGTGAAATCTGCTGCTTTGGCTGCTCTCCATTTAACCTGAGTTTCATTTAAAAGAATAAAGAAAAGTACATTCTCAGCCTTTACTGTTGAGAAAATCTCCTTATTCAGCAAAAGATAATGTAAGGTTGCCCTGTTAACTCAGCCTTGCAGAAAACACTCTTGTCAGTTGGCATGAGCTTTTTTCCTTTCACCCCAGGCAGGTGGTAAAGACATTTTGCAAAGAACGATTCCAAATTAGGTTAAGCACCAAAATAGGGAAATGGCCTGGCTCACTCCGGTGGGGCAAGATAGGGCTGCTGAAGTGTATCCAAGTTATCCTCTAAAAACCATATTTCAGTGAAACTCTCGGGAGAATAAAAATAGACCACGTGGTTGACTGTGATGCCTTTCTGATTCCCCACCCCAGCGCAGTGGCCGTGCCCTAATGTTCTGGGGCCTGGGCACACCATGCAATGATTATCCACTCTATTTCAGCTAGACATTGCTTCTTGTGACCTGTCTTAATACAACTTCTATCTAAAGATGTTGAATGTTCTCCGCCCCGGGGGCATGGACGTATTAACAAACTTTTTTAGAACACTGAAAAGTTGGTAAGACTCATGTGGATGACTGCTAGAGTGGCAAACTGCTATATCTCAGAACAGGGAATGGAAAACTACCTTGGGAAAGAGGCATATTAATACCAAATTGCACTCCTGCCTATTATATAAAATCCTACCCAAATTCATTGTTATTATAATCCTAAAATCCACAGAGTTATCCACTCACAGATTACTACCACCCTTATGGAAGGGTATTGTTGAGCTTGAGGTTAAGGCATCCTAAGCAGGAACTGGGAATGTGCACGTGTGTGTGTGTGTGTGTATGTGTGTTGAAAATGTGTGTGTATATATACATGTTCGTAAAAATAAGGATGAATATATATCATTTATACTTAGATAATGTGCAGATATAAAACAAATACCCATAATACATGTCTACACACACATACACGCACATACTGCCTTAGTCATCTAAGACACATCTAAGAAACACAAGTGGATGGTTTCAACAAAGATAAATTTATTTTCTCAGTCTTGCCACCTAGAAGTTCAGATGCACAATGCCAGCTCAGAGGGGATGGCTTTCTTTCTCTGTGGGCTCTGGAGGAAGATCATTCTCATCAACGTACCCCTGAACTAGAAGCTTCTCTGAGTAGGAACCCTGGGTCCAAAAGAAGTACCCTGCTCCTGCAACTGCTTTTTTGGTGGTATGAGGTTCACTCTCTGCTTGCTTCCCTTTCCTTCTATCTCTTGAAAGATGAAAGATAGTACAGGCCACACCCTAGGGAAACTCTGTTTATGTTAGATTAGGGATGTGATCTTACTAAGGATATTAAAATCCCACCCTAGTCCTCTTAACATAAAATTGCAATCATAAAATGGAGAACAACTACATAATACTATGATTCACGGACTACCCAAGTTGATACACATTTTTGGGGAATGCAATTCAATCCACAACACACATGTATCTATAAACAACTAAGACTGAATCTACCTGAATAATAAAAAATTAATCTTAGCTATTTTATTGACTTCTTGGTCACCATGAGTCAGATTTGACTCGATGGCACTTGTCTTGGCAATACATAACCTTCAATAATTTATTATTCCATTCAATATCTTTATTAAATATATTCATCTAAATTATGGCATGTATTTATAGATTTTTTTCTTCAGATCTAAATATTCCCCTGATTTGATATACCAGAAATAGTCACATTGTATATCTACTCTTGTTGATGAAGATTTGTGGGTTTTTCCTCCTCAGATTTTTGCTATTACGAGCCGTGCTGCTAAGAACATCCTGTTGTGTATCTGCTGGTGAATACATACAGCCACTTTCCCCTAGGTATGTACATAGGAGTCACATTGCTCAAGTTACAGGCTACACGAACGTTCACTTTAAGTGATATCATCAAACTGTTTTCCAAAGTTGTATCTCCACCAGCAATATTTAGAACATTCTGTGAACTAGGTTCTCTTCAATATTTGGTGTTGTACATTTCATATTTTTTTCCAACCCAATGGCAAAAAATATATAACCTTATTTTGGCTTTTACTTGAATTACTTTCATTGCTGAAGAGTTTAAGCATCTTTTCATATGCTTAATGATCATATGTGTTTTTTCATATGCACCTGATATTTTTATAGGTATTCCAAATTATTTTTAGGTCTAGCACTCTATCTTAGCAAATTCAGTGTAGGTTGCAAATGGATGGAAACTCTTTCTGACTTCTTTAGATTCTTCTAAATAGTGTTCACAAAAAGGCTTTTGCCAGCAACAGAGTCCCTTGTCGTGTGAAGACTTCTGTGACTTCCTGTTTCTCCTCATTTGGAAAACCTGTAGGAAATATTAAAGTGTATATGGTGTTGTTCCAGTCCCAAAGCAATGACAAGTACACATTACCTACTTCCTGTCTTTAAGGAACTAGAATGCTTGAACAGCTAGTTGCAGGGATTTAACCGTCATCATTTCTTCCACTACTTTTCAGGCTCTTTCTTTACTTTCAGATTTGGTTCTATTATGTCCAAAACAGAAGTGAGGTATATTTTTGATTTATAAGTCTCAAAAATTTAAAACAAAATTAATTACATTTACATATGTATACTTATAATATAATAATAATATTTTTTTCTTAACAATAAGGAAAATGTGCACAATATTAATTTCAAATATTAAAAGTGGTCTTCTCCATGGACAAATCTTTCAGTTTCTCATTTGACTTTGTGCTTTTCAGTTGCAGCCTTTGTCTAGCCACTTTTCATATCACAGTGACTGAAGATGTATAACCCATCCAGGGTTCCTGAATTACACTTCAATTTGAGGCTTTTCAGAATCTAACTTCAAAGCTATTCAGAAGAGCTTTGTGAGTTACCCAACTTCAAAGTGTGCTTGAGATTATTTAACATCATTAAACAGAACAATCTAAGAGACAAAGGCACAGGCTAAAGTCAAAGCAATTTTAATGGCATCATACATCATTGTCTTTGGTATTACTTTCTCTCTCAACTTTCTAGAGACTGTAACATTTCACCCATTCAAACAAAGGTCGAAAGAGGCTGCTAGAGATGGCATTGCACAGGTGTGGTGTGGGTGTTTTATGCTCACACCTTTGCTGTATCATTGCTATAGGCCTCTTTACTCCGTCTTAAATGCTCTTGATAAATCTATCTTTTATATATTGACTAAGCATATAGATTTCTCTTTAAACAAATACGGTAGCCTATTTCCAAAAGTCAAACTAAGAGGCACAGCTGTCACAATATCTGACAAATATCCATAGTCAAGGATATGACCTAGCACGTCAGAATGCATTCTCTCATTTTCCTCATATTTTAACATTTATCTCTCCTTCATTCAGAAGCATTTGTCAACCTGCTTCTATCCAGGGCAACTCTTCTTATTTTAATGCACTCACTTTTATCCACAAACTGAATATACATTTCTTACTGATATAAATTTTGTTCGTGTTGATAAACATTGCTTGAAAAAGCTGAAAGTCCAATGAACTCCCTAAGACATCACTTTTAGAATTAAAAGCACTCTCTTAATTTACAGACAGTGAAAGATGTGAAGAGTGAAGAAAAGACAATAGAAGAAATAAGTAAGACAAAGGCTGTATATAGACCGTGAAGGTAGTCAGTCTTGTTCTTATCTGCTAAGAGCATTGGTGGAGGACTGAGGCTATTCAAGTCAAGATGAGTCAAATCACTGTCTCCAAGTCATTTCTAATTCATAGTGACCCTCTTCTAGATTAGAGCAGAACTGCCCTGTAGAGTTTCCAAGTGGCATTTGATGGATTTGAACTGCCCTGCCCACCTTTGGTTAGCAGACACAGGATTTATACCATCAAGGTTTCCAAGGCTATTTAGGAACTCTCTAACTTGAGTCTGACTCTATAATAGAACTTGAAGTATTGTGAATTCATTGCAAACGGAGTATAAAAATATAGTTATAACATGACAATCAAAATTATGTACTCATACATACATATATTTATCTCTCGGACATGTTCTCTTCCAATAAGTTAAAATTATGGAATTATACAGCAGCAAAGGATCTTAAACATCATTCAGCCATAATACTCATTTGATACGTGACAATTAAATAAATAAATAGTATATGTACACTTTTGAGAGTGAAAAAGGTTAGTATTAATAATTAGGTGGTGACAAGAATCATACACAGGAATTACAACAAGCAGAAAAGGATGGACAAATGGTCATCCTAGTACTAAGACACGAAGTAGATTAGAATGCATGTCTTATAGGAGGTGCACAACACCAGAAACTAGGTTTTCTACTGTTTCATTAAAACAGCTTTTTACTAAGGGAGTAATCTTTCAATTTGACAGTGTGCATTTGTCCATCATCTGAAGATACGTATCATCAAACCACTGAGTAACATAAACACTGTGACTGTTCTCCTAATTTTTAATTGGACTTGGGATGATAAAAGATTGTGACAACGTGACTTCCCCTCAGGCAAACCAAACCAGGCTGACAGGATCCACTCTGATCTGGACAGCCTGTCAGTGAGAGACATATTGATCTTCCACATGTATACACCCATCTCATCAACTCAGCAGTGCAAGGTGGATATGTCCTGAGACCGATCCTAGAATCTGTAAATGAGGTGGATTATCATCTATCGTCATTTCAGTTGCCTTAAATAGCACGATGGTGTATGCAAAACATGCAATTGTGCTATTCCTACTTCTTCTATTTTCAGTGTAATTACAAACCCTTTGGGTACAAGAAATATGCTATAGAATTTCACACATATTGTTATTATTTGTTGTGTATTGAGATTTGAATTCTTACCAGATGAGTCAGAGAAACGACTTACAGGATGCCACTTTTCTACGGTCCCTAAGACAACATGGCAAGCCCATTGGAGGATTCCTCCAACTGGATTTATCATGGTGGGTAAAGTTACTCAAACTGCTGTTTCTAAAATGCCCCTCCCTCTTATTTTCAAATCATTCATGCATGTATGTGAGAGCATGCACACACACACACACACACACACACAAAGTAAAAGAAAAAAAATCCTGCTATGCTTCAGTTGCCTTCTTTCAAAACAGTGAAAATTCATCCCAGTTTGCTCAGATCTTTTACTCAAGGAAATTTGTGGGGAAAAAAATTCAAGAGGAGTCTTTGGTTGTTATTGACAAATATCTTTATATAGTCACATTGGTGGATCCATTCCCTAAGTGCTACCGTCCTCCTTGCCCAAGAGAAGGAAAAATTCAAGGACATAAATGACTATGTTGTAAGGGGATGGCAGGTTGCTGTGTAATAAAATTCAAAGATTTTGTTTTCAAAGTGTAAAGAAGCAAAAAAGACAACTTTTGCATGGAGAATATGATATTTAATGTGGGATTTGAAAAAATGGTTAAAGCTCTGACTTAGACAATAGACAGCAATAAATTTTCCAGATGGGGGGAAAAAAAGAAAGAGAGAGATAGAGACAGAGAGAGAGACAGAGAGTATGGTTTGCATCATAGTAACAGGAAACCATATGACAGATTATGACCAGAGAATAGTCAGATATTACCTTAGCTAGGTCTTGGGAGCCACAAGCAAATGAAAAAAGACCAATGACAACTTGGACGACTCCTAAATCCTTTCCCGGGGGGGAGGGGGAGAGGAGGAAAAAAAAAGAGATTTGTTTTAGTGCATTTGTAACCAACGGAAATTTTAGATAGAGTGAGACTTCTTTGCTATGGAGTTTTGTGCCTTTAAAAACTGTGTCATGCGTAGTATTTTATTTAATCTTCATAACACAACTGTAATACAGGAAAGAGCATTATTGCTTCCATTTCTTTGGTTGGGTAACTGAGATTCACAGAATTCAAATACCAACCTGATGGAGTAAATGATGCTCTCTTCTCCCTTCACTCTCCCCTGAGCAACAAACAGCTGTACCTATCCACATGTAGAAGATTTGCTTTCCTGTTGAGAATTTATTTGAATTTGAAAAGCGGCACAAGGCTTTTGTCGGGAAACTTGAGCAGATTAAACTACTGCTTCAGCCATGCTAATAAGGCCACTGCATTCAAACAGTGAACAGAATCTTGCCAACTGAAAAGTGCAGCAGCTCTGTGATCTCATCAGCCCACCTGCTGTGCACCTAGTTTTACACTGGACTCTTCAGCTGCCCAGTTGACTGCATATCTATTCTGGCTTCAAGACTTGGCTTCTGCTTCACTAATGTTGTTGCCTACAGTCCTCATTGCCATCATCAGGCCCCCAACACAACTGACCAGCTTCTGAACTGGCGGAGACCAGTGTGCAGATGGGGTCAGTGTGCATGACCAAGTGGAAACTCAAAACAAATGCGGATGGAAACACAAGGTGTAGACAAGTATCCTGGATCCAACTGTGATGGTGGTTTAGAAAGATTAAGCCTGCTAATTAGTGATCTTGGAGCCATCCTCACAGACTAAATAATAAATAAAAATTTATTTGAGTTGGTTATAATAGTAAATCAAATTTAGGGATCATGCCAAAATGCAACAGATTCAGTTATTTTTAATTCCTGAGGATCATATGCAGGTGTATGAAATAGCAGAACCATTCACTATTTACGTATCATTAGCATATAATTTACAAGCTTCTACATAGACTTTAGTTTGTTCTAGGTTTCTTTCCAAAAGATATTTAACCTTACTTTTAATTTTAATTTTTTTTCCTTTTAATTTTCTTACTTAGGGATGATCCTGTTTATCACTTGCCAAGCTTTCTTTTCCCATGAAATCATAACAGGAATACTCGGGCAGAAGAATATATCAAGGAATCAGCATAATACCCAGCAAACCTCCTAGGGTTGAATCAGTGAGTGCCTCAAATATCCTGACCTCCCTGAATTTCTCCTCCCCAAAGTCTGTGCAGAGAGCATTGGCACAAGACCTTGTCTGTCTCCCAGAGCAGGAAAACCGCTACTTTTGCTATACGGATATCTACACTTGAATTTCAACTCCCGATTTTTTAAGCAAGTAACTTTCTGAAAGTTTCAGTCATCCTTAGTTATCAAACATGAAGCATAATTGCTGTACTGCAGTCTTCGTATGGTGAACGGCCTTTTTAAAAATTTTGATAATTAGTTCAGGAGAAATTTTGCTTTGACTTTGATGGTTTAAAAAACTGCAGTAAAATAAATATTTATCTCGGCCACTAAGTTTTTTCATGCACCCAGGATGTATGCCTCACTCTCCTAGTACTAGACCTGGGAAGATTATAGGTGGCATACAGCAATAAAAAGTTTCAGCCAACATAGTGAAGAGAGTTTCTGAGTGCGCTTGACATCTTGGTCAGCTCAGAAGAATCACTGGCACACCAAGACGTTGGAAAGAAACATTGACCCAATAGCATTGTTAACTAAAAATTATTCTTTGGAAAAAATTACTACCCAACCTTCATACTTTCTGTTGCCTGCAAGAGTAAAACATTGATTCTTTAGCCTAACTTCCGAGATCGACCACAGTCTACTACTTTGCTGCCCTTTAACATTAAATCTTAAGTCCATAATTCTTCTGTCCATTGACTTATTTGTCATTGAGACATCTTACTCTCATTTCAGGTTTCAAGGTCTTGATGTCCCCCTTCTTCTCTTTCAGAATTCTTTTTTCCAACTGAGCAGAAAAAAGGCTAACAAGTTCCAAAGTATCAATTGAATCTGTTTATTATTATTATTATCGTGATTGAATGAAAATGTACTTTCCCATATAAGTTTGCAAGCCCACCTACATGCAGATACCGCTGCTCTCCCTGCCCGGTGACAGCACACTCTTCCTTTTTGCTCCATACATGTCTTATCCTCCCAACTATTTCCTATCCCCTCCTCTCCACCCACACCGATGCCTCCAGTAAGAAGTCAGCAGGATGACATCCCATAGATGCACAGAACCGTAAAGTGCACACATGATGTGGCCACTCTGTGTTGCAAAGTCCAATCCATTCCTGTCCAAAGAGTTGATCTCAATTGTGATTTATGGATGGGGGCAGCATCAGGGCCTGGGGCCATGCTCCCAGGAGAACTTCCAGGTGACTGGACCATCAATTGAGGTCTTTTAGGGGCGATCTCAGGGTGCACCCCTTTTTATTGTTGTGTTGTCAGTGAGACACAACTGTGTGAGCTCCATTACAGATATCAGTGGTGGTGGCCGGGCACCACCCAGTTCTTCTGGTCACAAATCAATGTATTAACCCACTCATGTGAGTCTCTCTGTCTTCTGGGTTCTTATTCTCCCATGTCAGTCTGGTCCTTGGTAATCATCCGTTCCTGCTGAGTTGGGACTGTTTGCTATATGCTCAGATGGCAGCTTAGTAGCTTTTAAGACCCCAGAGGCCACTTACCAATGTGGGGTGCAGAAGGCTCTGTTTGCAAAATGCTAGTTATGCCAATTGGCCTCGATTTTCTATCAGAGCATGGTCTGCAATTGCCTGCCCCAGCTACTCTGTCCTTGCTATATTGGGTTAACGTGGGAGGAGTACTCAAGTTTTGCTTAAGTCCGGTTAATATTGACCTACTTTCTAATGTGTGCTGTCACTGATTTCACCCAACCAAATTTCTATCAACTATCTAATCTAAACCCTCCTCCCCCTCCCCCTCCCTTACCCTTGCAGCCTTCAAAGCGTCTTTTCCTCTATGCGTGAGTCTGTTTTTCAGTACTTATTATAGCGATCTCATGTAATATTTGTTCTTTTGTCACTGACTACATTCACTCAACAGAATGTCCTCCAGTTGAAACCAGGTTATGAGATGTTTCCTAAAATCATCATTGTTCTTTATTATTGCATAGTGTTCCACTGAGTATATATACCATAGTTTACCTATCCATTCCTCTGTTGTTGGGCATCTGGGTTGAGTCCATCTTTTTGGTATTGTGGACTGTGCTGCGGTAAACATTCGTGTGCAGGTATCAGTTGGTGCGAATGGCCTTCATTCTGTAGGATACATTTCAAGCAGTGGAATTACTGGGTCAAATGCGATATCTATATCTAGCTTTTTAAGGAAGCACCAGATTGCTTTCTAAAGAGGTTTCACCATTTTGCAATCCCACCAACAGTGTAGGAGAGTTCCAGTTTCTCTGCTGCCTCTCCAGGATTAGTTCTTTTGGGATTTTTGGATCATGGCCAACCTTGCTGGAGTGAGATGATATCTCATTGTAGTTTTGACTGGAATTTCTTTAATAGCTGATGATCGTGAACATGTCTGCATGTGTTTTTTGGTTGCATGGATCTCCTCTTTAGAGAAGTCTCTGTCCATCTTGTATCATCACTTAACTGGATACTTTATCTTTTTCTTATTTATATTTTGTAATAACTTATAAATTACAGAGATCAGGCGTCAACCTGACATATAGTTGCCAAATATTTTTTTTCCATTCTGTAGGTGGCCTTTTAATTTTATGAATAAAGTCTTTGGGTGAGCAAAAGTGTTTGATTCTTAATAGTTCTTATTTGTCTCTTTTGTCTTCTGTTGTTTGTGGATTGTCTGACAGATTTTGAAGTCTGTCTATGTTTTGTATTAAAACTTTCATTGTTGTTCCTACTTTTTCTTGGATGAGGTTTATCGCTTTAGGTTTGATATTTAATTCTTTTATCCAGTTTGAGTCAGTTTTTGTATAAGGTGTAGCATATGGGTCTTGTTTCCATTTATTGCAGATGGATATCCAATTTTGCCAGCACCATTTGTTGAAGAGATTGTTTTTATCCCAGTTGAAAGTCTTAGGGCCTTTGTCAAACATCAGCTGTTCATTCTAAGATGGTGTCATCTCTGGGGTCTCAGTTCTGTTCCGTTGATCTAGGTATCTCTTTTTGTACCAGTACCAGGCTGCTTTGACTACTGTGGCAGTGTAACAAGTTCTAAAGTTGGGTAGTGTGAGGTCTCCCAGTGTTTTCTTCTTCTTCAGTGCCAGCCAAGTGCTGTCGAGTCGGATCCGACTCGTGGTAGTGCTTTACTTATCAGGGGCTTCTTTCCTTTCCAAACAAAGTTGGTAATTTGTTTCTCCATCTCATTTAAAAAAGTCACTGGAATTTGTATTGGGATTGCATTATATATGTTGACTGCTTTGGGTAAAATAGTTATTTTCACAACGTTAACTCTTCCTATCCATGAGCAATGTAGGTTTCTCAATTTATGTAAGTCTCTCTTAGTTTCTTGTGATAAGGAATTGTAGTTCTCTCTGTAAAGGTCTGTTATTTCACTGGTTAGATTTACTCCTAGGTACTTTATCTTCTTAGAGGCTACAGTAAATGGTATTGATTTAGTGATTTCTTCATTAATAATCTCTTTGGTATAAAGGAATCCTACTGATTTACTTATGTTTATCTTGTATCCTGAGACTTTGCTCAACTCTTCTATCAGTTTGAGTAGTTTGCTTATGGATTTATTAGGATTCTCTGCGTACACAATCATATCATCTGCAAGTAGGAAGATTTTTACTTCTTCTTTGCTGATGCAGATGCTCTTTATTTCTTGAACTTGTCTAATTTCTCTGGCTAGAACTTCTAGTACAATGTTGACTAGGAGAGGTGAGAGTGGGCATCCTTGTCTATTTCCTGTACTCAATGGAAATCATTTCAGTGTCTTTCCATTCAGGATGATGTAGGCAGTCAGCTTTGGATAAATGGCTCTTATTGCACTGAGGAAATTGACATCTATTCCTATTTTGCTGAGAGTTTTCAGCATGAATAGGTATTGGTCTTTATCAGCTGTCTTTTCTGGCTCTATAAACAATATCAGATGATTCTTGTCTTTTGTGTTATTTATGTGGCTGATCACATTAATTGTTTTTCTGATGTTGAACCAGCCTTGCATCCCTGGTATGAATCCACCTTGGTCAGGATGGATTATTTTTTGGATATGTTGTTGTATTCTGTTGGCAAGAATTTTGTTGAAGATTTTTGCATCTAGATTCATGAGTGATATCGGTCTGTAGTTCTCCTTTTTTATTGGGTCTTTCCCTGGCTTTGGTATCAGGGTTATGCTGGCTTCATAGAAAGACTTTGGGAGTACTCCATCCCTTTCTATACTGTGAAATAGTTTCAGTAGTATTGGAGATAACTCTTCTCTAAAAGCTTGGTAGAATTCTGCAGTGAAGCCATCTGGGCCTAGGCTTTTTTTGGTTAGCAGTTTCTTGATGACTTTTTCATTCTTTTCCTCTGTGATGGGTTTATTAAGTTCTGCTTCACCTGGTGATAATTTTGGTAGATGATATGAATCAAGGAATTTTCCCATTTTCTCTAGGTTTTCAAATTAGGGTACTCTCTTTCATAACATTCTGTTATGATATTTTTGTTTTCTGTTGGGTCTGTTGTTACATCTCCCCTCTCATTTTTTTTATTTAGGTTATTTGTTTCCTTTCCTATTTTTCTTTAGTAAGTTTAGCCAGTGGTTTCTCAATTTTATTGATCTTTTCAAAAAAGCAGCTTTGGAGCTTTCCAATTTTTTCTATTGTTCTTCTATTCCCTAATTCATTTAGCTCTGTTATAATCTTTAGGATCTGTTTTTTTGTGGTGCCTGAGGGGTTCCTCTGTTACTCTCTCTCTAATTGTTCAAGTTGTAAGTTTAGCCCTTTTGGTTCTTTTAGTTCTTCCTTCCTTCCAGATGTGTGCATTTATGGAGAGAAACTGACCTCTGAGCAATACTTTGGCTGTATCCCATAGGTTCCGGTAGGATGTATTTTCATTCTCATTGGAATCCATAAATTTCTTTATTTCATCTTTGATTTGCTCTATAACCAACAGCTTTTTGAGCAAGATGTTGTTCAGTTTCCATGAGTTCCACTTTCTATCTTTCTCCAGTATTGAATTTGACTTTTATGGCTTTATGATCTGAGAAGATTCTTTACATTAATTCAATGGTATGGATTTTGTTGAGAATTGCTTTATGTCCTAACCCGTGGTCTATTCTGGAGAATGTTTCATGTGAACTGGAGAGGAAGGTGTAGTTGTCCACTGATGGATAGAAAGTTCTGTATATGTCAATTAGGTCTAATTGGTTAGTTGTGGCAATCAGGTCTTCAGTGTCTTTGTTGAGATTTTTTTCTAGACAATCTGTCCAATATTGAGAGTGAAATGTTGAAGTCTCCCATTATTATTGTGGCGTGATCTGTGTCCTTTTTGAGTGTAGTCAGTGTTTCTTCAATGTATTTAGATGCTCTAATATTAGGTGCATAAATATTTAATATTGTTAAGTCCTGTCTGTGTATTGAACCTTTCAGCAATAAAAAGTTTCCATCCTTGTCTATGATGGGGTCTGACATTGAAATCTATTTTATCTGAAATTAGAATTGCCACATATGCTCTTCTTTATTCAATATTAACTTGATATGTATTCTTCCATCCTTTAATTTTCAGTTTGTTCCTATTTTTATGTCTAAGGTGAGTTTCTTGTAGGCAACATATGGATGGGTCATGTTTTTTGATTCAAGATGTTGTTCAGTGTCTCTTAACTGGAGCATCTAGTCCATTCAAATTCAATGTAATTATTGATAGGTATGTGTTCAGTGCTGTCATTTTGACATGTTTATTTTTGTGTTGATGTTTTCTCTGTTGTTCTTATTAATCTGTTCTGGGACATTCTTCTTTGTGAGTTGAATTTTCACCTTTTTGAGTGTTGGTATTGTGATTGTTGACCCTCCTGTATTACATTTCTTGATTTGATATGTTGCATCTTCATTGTGCTTTATGGATGTCCCTATGATCCCTTTAATAAACTATTATAAACCCAATTTTAATTGTGACCAGTCTTAACAATTTCCTCTCCATCTGGAAGGACTATAGCAACTATGGTACATCCCTCTGTTTAATATGATGTCATCAAGTTGTTTGACAGCTTCCAAAGTCAGTAAGATTTTCAGGTGTTTAGGTCCCTCTTCCCAGCTGGCAAAGAAAGCATCTCTATATCCAACCACAGATGTCATAAACTAGCATGAAATACAGAAAGCCTACTGCCCTGCTGGCCTCTGCTGTCGGGCTCCACTACAGGGTGACACTGTGTGAAATACTGCATTTCTGCCAGAAAAGCACTGTCCTCTGGACAGGTGCTGCCTCCCAGCCTAGGAATTAGGTCCCACTGAGGCCCCTCTATGGGTATATTCACCTCCCAGTGGAATAATATGGCATCCCACACAAGCTCGCCTCCTGCCTTGGTACAGGCTACTGTATGGCGGAGGCAAAAAAGAGAGGCCAAAGGTTCTGAGGTGCACAGAGCCCAAAGCTGGGCTTTTGAAATATGGCAGTTTTGCCTGCACATCACACCAGCAGTGCATCTGAGATTAACTGCTTGTCAAGTCCCACCACCTCCTGCTGGCTAAGACAGACAAAGAAAAGTTAAAATGATGAGTAGTCTTCAGTCCGTAAAAGCCAGCTCTCACCAGAGCAGGGGTCAGTGAATGAAAGGAGGTTTTACTTTCAGTGGTATGAAGTCCAAATTAACAGCCCTAGGGCTCACTAGGTAT
Organism: Heterohyrax brucei; assembly: GCA_028571685.1. NCBI lineage: Eukaryota > Metazoa > Chordata > Mammalia > Hyracoidea > Procaviidae > Heterohyrax > Heterohyrax brucei. The sequence continues at coordinate 50,487,993 of CM053152.1, forward strand.
CTAGAAGTCTCCATTTAATTATCAATTCAGGCCTTGGTTTCCGAAGGGGTTTAAGGAGATGTGTGTTTAGTCTGCCATCTTACTCTGATTTTTGAATCTGAATTTTCTTTCTAAGAGTTCCTGCTAATTTCAGTCCAAGAGCACCTTCCTTTATAATATGCAAATTTAATATTGTCTCATTGTACAGGACTGAAGTATACTTGGTTTTGTCTCCAATTAACTATATTATATGGATGTTTTTTATTTTTCTTCTTCTTCTTTTTTTTTTTTTTTGCCCCATCAATAAATTGATAAAATATCAAAAGATAAAGAACATGTAAATACTCTGGGGTCAGTTCTACCCTGGCCCCTATGGTCGCCATGAGTCGGATCCCACTCGACGGCACTTCGCTTGGCCATCAGATTTTAATTTTTTTTATGAATTTATGCATTGGCTATATCCAATCCAAAATCCTCAATAAAACATACAAATCATGTGTGTGTGTGTGCACATATGCACACCCAAGTACACACATTTTTATCTTCATGAAACTTTAGAATACTCTCATGTATTTCCAACAACATAATCCATACTTTAATTTCTGCTTTCATAGCATTTAGTTTAGCATATGGATATAACTTCTAGTAGTTTATTATAAATTAAGTTTCTTAACTGTACTATTATCTCCTCTGTGTCAGGAAATGTGACTTTTCCTTCTCTTGGGTTATATTATCTTCAGTAATCTCCTCAAACTGTTGGAATTTCTGGCACCAACAGCTCAAACTCTTGGGTGAATAAACAGAGAGCTCTGATTGGTATAGAAATAAACTATCATTAGCTTTTCTACTCGCATTATCAAAGTTTCCCAGTGTTTAAAGAGTTTGCTCTAATTACCCTGATTAAATTTTAGACCATTTACCTTCCCTGTGAATTTTCCTGTAGCTTGTACATAGTTGAAAAATGAATTTTATAGGTCAAAACAACTTTTTGGCAAAGAGAATGGAAACTGACAGGAAATTTTAGAAACCTGTATTCTTCCTTTATATTCTTCTTTTTAAAGAATGTTCTACTTACATAAAATAATTTTGCAGGAACTCTTCTGGAATTTAATAATACTCATACTAAAAGCCAATTCATAAAGGGCATCTATTTTTGTCAAGAGTTTACCCAGGCAGACAGAAAAGAATGAAGGCAGTGGTGGTAAAATTCGACTGTAGTTTGTAAAGCTCACAAAAAACAAACTGCTTTTCAAACTTGAATAAGACCTAAACAACACAACAATGTATTGGGGGGAAGGATACAAGGATGATGGTCAATTTATTAAGCCTACCCATGGTTACCAGCCAGTACTTGTGCTACATTTGTCTCTGACTTTCTTACAAATCATCGTTCTGACTCCATGATTTGCTGTAAAATCAGACTTCCAGAAAAGAAATGCAACATACTAAATCTAGCCAAGTGATTTCATTTTAACTTCAAACATGAAGAGAAAATGACTTTAGAAGAGAAATTCTTATGCTAAGTTTTATCTTCAGAATTGCACTGCATGATTTTAAGATACACAGCTTTTTACTTAGAGCACCTTTTATTTCCCAAGAGAATTCACTTTTCATATTAGTACTCTTCTCTTTCATTATATTTTCAATCAAAGTATTGAGTGATTCAAAGATGTACTGGGGTCAGCTTTTATTAACTCATGAATATCAGGTTTTTAAATTTCAGAAATTTTGTAACCCATTTATTAACACTTAAGGGACACTGATATTCCATTAAAGGAAATGATATGATTTGAGAATCAGTTAAATGTGATAATTGAAAAACTTGATGAATATAACGTTACTGAACTCTGCATAAGAATATTGTTGAAATATCAAAAAAAAAAGTCCTCTATATAGTCGAGAGTTAGATTTCATACATTTTTGTAAAATATATTTTAAAAAAACAAACAAAATAAATGAGTACTTGAAGCTCATGTCTTCCTAATCGTTTTGGAACATATACGAATAGCTATGCTTTGGGGAATATTTGTGTTTAGCCTGTCTGTATAAAGATAAACCAAACCTGCTGCCATCAAGTAGATTCTGACTCTTAGTGACCCTGTAGGTCAGAGTAGAACTGCTCTATAGAGTTACCATGGAACACTTTGTGGATTTGAACTGCCAACTTTTAGGTTAGCACACACAGCATTTAACCACTTTGCCACCAAAGTGTCTGTCAGTAGTGGCACTATAGTGATAACACTACTGCAGCTCTCTTCCCTACTCCACACCTAGTTCCATCACATTGGTAGCTTGAAGTACACAGAAAACACAAAGGTTTGCAGATAATGATTTGGAATGTTTATTTGTTGATTGTCTGGATTTAAATGTAATAAAGAGTTTGTAATTCAGTTTACCCTTAAGCATGTGTTGTGTCAGTATTCTTTATGTTGTAAGTGGCACAAAAGTGAAGAAATCATCTTCCAGTGTTTGAAAACTGTTATTTAATTCAACAAACAATACCATTGTGAATGATTAAATTTTCAGTAAGTCTTTATTGTTCTACTTTCTTCTTATTTATTAACGGATACAAAAATATCAACCAACATCCATGTCTAAACTATATTCATTGAAATTATCAATTGAGTGTTGTGATATTCTCCAAGTGACAGTTAGAAATACCAGTGATTAGTATTGCACATTTTGTTCTTCCTTGTAAATTTCGTGTTGCACTGTACTTTTTTAAAATTTGTTTTACATTTATGATATACAAAGACATATACACAATATTTTTGTTATTTTTTGAGAATTGGTTGTTAAACATTTGCCAGCACACAAACTGCTGATGAAGCATTTTAAGTTAGCTAACATTCATTTAAAGAAATACAAAATGTGACCCTTCTCACAAGTATTTAGATTTGGTATAGTGAATTTTTGATAACCAAAAAGCCTCCAAATATTTAGAGTTTACTGGTTAGATGATAGCCAAGAAATGTTTTGTTGCTGGATGATAATATCTGAAGCTTTCTCAAACAAACAACAACAAAAGCAACAATGAATATTTCTATTGAGTCTATTCCAACTCATAATGACACTATAGGACAGGGTAGAACTACTCCATAGAGTTTCCAAACAGTGGCTAGTAGATTCAAACTGCTGACCTTTTGGTTAGCAGCTCAGTGTTTAAACACTGAGCAACTGCAACCAAAACAACAAACTCTTGGCTGTCTAGTCAATTCCAACTCATAGAGACTCTATAGGGATAACTTTAAATCAGACCTTATCAAAAAATGTTTATCCATTTGGTATTTATCTAGGAACAAAGGATAAGTAAACAAATATATAATTTACTAAAATTTCTGGAAAACAAAATACACACATGTTTTGTTCTAGCTCAGTTCATAGTTAAATGTTTACAATGGATAATTTTACTTCTCTGCAAATGCAAAGTAAAGGAATTGCATGGTTTGAGTAGATCCCAAACTTGACTGCCTATCCAAGTCTGTTTAAATTGCAAGGTTATTTTCCTCTAGCTAGATGTACTAAAACTGAATTTCTAAAATTGAAATCAGTAAATTGGGCTTTTTGAATGGTCCTCGTATAATTTTTATGCCACATATGGAAATGTCTTAACTCCAAAAGTCTTTCAGGCCCTGAATTTATAATGGTAAACTGACAGCAAAAGTATAGATGCCATTTATAAGTGTGGATTTTCAATAATTTACCTACTTTCCTGAACTGTGTCTGTATGTTTCATATGTACTTGGCTTAGTAAAATTGTGCTATTGGATGCCATGTCCTCTAAATGATTTTCACATTTTATGGTTTCTTCACTGGAAAGTGCATAGTCAAGACTGTTTTTAAACAATCATTCTGCCATATCAAGAAAATGAAAACCATATCTGTCAATATTTCTAAAATATCATGCAGATCCGACTCAACAGCACTTGGCTTGGCTTGGCTATGCATGTTATTATGAGAAACTGTGGCAAGTCTCTATTAAAACCAAGATTGTTAGTACTGGAGCTCTTGATCAGTAGCTTGAATATATCAAGTAAGTATAATAAAACTAGCCAAAAACCAAATCTGTTGCCTCTGAGTGATTCCTAACTCACAGTGGCCTACAGGACAGAGTAGAATTGTTCCAATGGGTTTCCAAGGCTGTAAATCTTTACTAAAGCAGATTGCCACACCTTTCTCCCAAAGAAAAGCTGGTGGATTTAACCTGTCAACCTTGCGGTTAACAGCTGAACATCTAATCATTAAGCCACCAACTGTAGCACTCCTCAAATAGTGCTTAACCATTGTGCAACAAGGGCTTCAAAAGTAAAGCTAATTTGGATAAATTACTAATTAGTCCTGGTTAACAGTAAGTTCTATGTTTCTTTTCAAATGTTTAGTACTCCAATCATTTTAGTTATTTAAAAAATACTTTGCATGTGGTTTGAAAATATTTTGTCTAATTTCCTTAAGTCCTATTAGAGACGTCCTCCTTTTATGTATAATCATAATAACAAAGATTTGTAAATTACTTTAAAATTCTTGTGCATATCTCAAACAAATGTCATATATACTTAGTTTGATTTTTATTTCAGCCTGTATATGAAATATTATATCTTGTGTGTTTGATAAAAGGTTACTGAAGCTCGGAAAGCTATAGAGTCAACCACGGAGATAAATTCAAAGACAAGCATTCTGCTTCTATATCATATGTACTTTCACAGCTTTTGATTATTCTTTCAGATGAAAAGTAATAATGTTTGTAAAATACATGAATTAATAGTTATTCTATAGAGATATTAACTGTTTCCTTGGATATTTGAATCCCACCTACTTAAACAGTCTTGGCAATAACTTTTGGGCTTTTTCCATTTGAATTTGAGATTTTTTTAAAAAAAATCTGGCCTGAGAATTATCTGTAGTTTACTTTTCTTTTCCCCTTAAGATGATTGTTCCAAAAGGTAAGGAGGAAGATAGGTGTTACTGCTTCTTGCTCTCTCATTGGCTAAAATATCTATCGCTTCTTACAAACTGACTGAAATTCCTGCCATCTGCTGCTGTAAACCTCATCTAAATGTAAATTAAAATAAATACATTTCTTGAGGGGGGAAAAAAAACTACTTTAAACATCACGAACATTTACTCATTTTGTAGTAGTTTAATGACTTCTATGCCATCCAAGTTTTCCAGCTTCCAAAGAAATTTCTAGTGACATAAAGCACAAATGCCCTGGAGGTAGCTCTGAATTCCAAGAGTCCATCCTTCTGGAAATGAAAGATCCAGTGGAGGTATGCAAGTGTTTGCTTTTTAAGAGAACTGTATCTGCTCTTAGGATATTAATACCAGTTATGACAGTTGGTTAGACCATCAAACAGAAAAATGAACATGTCCCATTCAATTAACTGCTTTGGATAGCCTTGTCTTTATTTTTCTGGTTTCTCATTTACTCCTTCAATGAATATTTGTAGAGCAGCAATTTTGATGAGGAGTGGTTCTAAACAGTAGTTTTCAGAAGAAGAATCTTGTTTCTCCTGTCACATGATTCTTTGCAACTCATGTGTGCTCAGATAAAATCCTTAATGAGCTTGCAAGAGGCTCAAACTATCCCACCGTCTCAGAACTATGAAGATTTAAGAGAGCATATTTGCAAAATTTGTGAACTTGAATTATGTGAACTTGAATTATCTCTACATCCTTAAGCTTGGTATCACTGCTGATCCTGAATACCGGAAGTTTCTTGACTTCTGTAGAATGTACCATGCTGGCTCCTGCCTCAACAGTTTTCAGGTTTCCATTGGAGCTGTTGTCTTTTACTGAAATCCAGGATACTTTATCCAGCTCTGCAGAATCCCTCCCTTCTTAGAATGGTTTCTTAGAATCCTTGACCTTCTTCTTTAACTTAAACATAGATAGATCAACAAAAACTGGAATTTTACATACTTATTTTAAATTCAAGCCTCGAGTTGTAATCATGAAAGGTTTTATAGGCAAAATGTTGAATGAGTCAGGAAACAGCAAAATAAGACGAAAGGAATACGGAGTCACAATACTAAGAAGAACTGGTCAACATCCAATCATTTTAGGAGGTAACTTGTAATCAAGAACCAATAGCACTGAAAGAACAAGTTCAAGCTACGTTGAATGATATGGTGAAAGACAAGACTTTGGGAATTGATGGAATATCGATTCAGATGCTACAACAAAGAGACGCAGCACTGGAAATGCTAATATTTCTATGCCAGGAAATTTGGAAGACAATTACCTGGCCAACCAACAGGAAGAGATCCATATTCTTCCTAATTCCAAATAAAAGTAATCCAACCAAATGTAGAAATCATCAAATAGTATCATTGCTGTCACACACATAAGTAAAATCTCGCTGAAGGTCATTAAAATGAGGTTGTGGCAGTACATTGACAAAGAACTGTCAGAAATTCAAGACAGATTGAGAGAAAGATGTGGAATGAGGGATATCTTTGCTGATTTCAAATGGATTTTTGATGAAAGCAAACAATACCAGAAGGATGTTTACCTGCCTACCTATGTTTTATAGACTATGAGAAGACATTCAGTTGTGTGGATCATAACAAATTATGGAAAAAATTGCAAAGAGTATGAATTTCAGAATCCTTAACTGTGGTCATGATGAACCTGTATATAAATCAAGAGGCAGCCATTCAAATATAACGAAGGAATATTGTGTGGTTTAAAGTCACAAATGGTATGCATCTGAGTTCCATCCTTTCATCATACGTATTCAGTCCATGTACTGAGCAAATTATATGAGAATCAAGAGTATATGAAGAAGAATGGGTCAAAAGGATTGGAGGAAGGCTCATTAACAGTTTGCATTATGCATATGACACAACCTTGTTTGCTGAAAGTAGAGTGGAACTGAAGCACTTACTGATGACTATTGAAGGCTACAGCCTTCTGTATAGATTACACTTCAACATAAAGAAATAAAAATCTTCACAATTTGACCATTAAAGCAACATCATGATAAATGAAGAAAACATTGATGTTATCAAGGATTTCATTTTACTTGAATGCACAATCAGCACCCATGGAAGGAGCCATCAAGAAATCAAACAATGATTTCAGCGGGCAAATCTGCTGCAAAAGATCTTCTTAAAGTGTTAAAAAGCAAAGACATCACTTTAAAGACTCAGATTGATTTCAGTTGCCTCATAAATGCATGCCAAGGTGAGCAATGAATGGCTCAGACCAGTGGCTCAGACCGAAGAAGAACTGATACCTTTGAATAATGATGTCATGAAGAATACTGACTATATCATGGACTGTCAAGAATGAACAAATCTGTCTTGGAAGAAGTACAACCAGAACACTCCACAGAGGCAAGCATGGTGAGACTTCGTCTCACGTATTTTGGAGACGTTATTAGATGAGATCAGTCCCTGGAGAAAACACAACATGCTTGGTAGCCAGTCAATGAAAACAAGGAAGACCCTTAACAAGATGGATGGACACAGTAGCTGCAACAACGAGCTCAGGCCTAGCAGTTCTGAGGATGGCACAGGACGTGGCACTGTTCCAGTCTCTTGTATATAAGGCTGTTATGGCTTCATCTAAAAACATTTTAAACAGTGACTCACATGGTGTGTTCCTGCAGCAATCTGAATTGCCTGCCTCATGGCACACTCTTATCAGCAGAAAGTTGATATTTGTCTTATTTATCTGCTGCTACGGTGACAGAAATCCCACAAGTGAGTGGCTTTGACAAACAGAAAGTTATTTTCTCACAGATTAGAGGGCTGGAACTCTGAATTCAAGGTGCTGAATCTACAGGAAGAAGACTTTCTCTGTTGGCTCTGAAGAAAAGTCCTTGTCTCTTCTGAGCTGCTCCTGAGTGATTTTTCATGTTGCTTGCCATGTATCTTCTTCCATCTTTCTGCTTTCTTGTTTGCTTGTATAATCTTTTTTATAAGTCAAAAGAGATTGACTCAAAATTCATCCCACAATAATCCTGGATTGTTAACAAAGACTACCCAGTCTCAGATCAAATTATAACCACAGGTATAGAGGTTAAGATTTATAACACAAAGTTTAAGAGGACACAATTAATTCCATAACATTCCAATTTTTGTCCCCTAAGTTCACGTCTTTTTCACATAAAAAATACATTCACCCCATCACATCACCTCAAGTCTTAAATCTCATCTTCTGAATTACTATTATTCTTTTTTTATTGTGATTGAGTGAAAGCATCTCAAATTTCTAAATCAAATATGGGTAAGACTACAGGTGTATTCCATCTGGGAGCAAAATTTCTCTTCATCTGTGAACCCGTGAGAATAAGATTACAAATTGTCTGTTTTTAAAATACAGTGGTGGATCAAGCAGAGGTAAAAATGTGCATTACAATGTGAGAAACTGTAAGGAAAGAAGGGACAAGTGGCACCAAACAAGTACAAACCTGGTAGTGGGATTAAAAAAAAAAAAAGGCATAACTTTTAAGCCTTGAAAATAATCTTCTCTGATACCATTTGAGCAATGGCTCTTCTGTAAAGACTCTGAGTATTGCCTGTGCTCTTTGGATGCCAGGTGGAAGCCTCTCGGTATTGGGCTATAGCTCAATCTCATATGACAACTGGGAAGGCAAATCTGCTCCACTGGCTTTGGGAGGGCCCATTCTCCTAGTCCCTGTGAGTGGCAACCGTATGTACTGAGCCTCGGTGGACTCCGTGCTGACATCCTTTGGACATGGCAGCCACACCCACTCAGCTTTAGGCAGTGGCCCCATCGCCCTAAATCTAGTGTATGGCACTAGAGCTGAGTTAGTCAACATCTTACTCTTAGACCCAGAAGGACTTGACTCCAACCTTTGAGGCCCATGTAGCCCTGCTTCTCATGATCCTTTTAAAGCTCCGCTGATCTCTGCATTGTCCAGGAATGGCTCTTTTCTTTTCTTGGAGGACAACAGATATATCTCCTTTGGGCTGCTTCCCTCCTGTAGAATTCCAAAAGGCAAACAGCACTGTTTCCTTTCATACTTCTCTGTCGTATGTAGTCTGAGCTGATGGTTCTTCTACTGTGGTTGTTGCTTAGATCCGTCAGCGACAGGCTTAATCTTTTTTAACAAAAGATTGTATAATCTCATCCTTGATGAAAATTTTAGAATACCTGTGCTTAGGTTCTACAGCAAAATTTTCCAGATCTTTAAGTTTTGTTTTCACTTTGCACAGTTCACTTTTAAGCCCTTCTCTTTCCTCTCTTACTATTTGCTTGGTGAAAGACAGAACTTGTAAGGAATGAACTTGGATGTCTGACTGAGGAGATTTCATAGCAAGATCTTAGAAGGGCTGCATGGTCTCTCCTTGCCACTTACAGTAAGTTAAGGCCCACATTTCTAGAAAAATTCTGTTGGTGGCTTGATGTGAGGACTGACAATTAAGTTCATGAACTCATTCTAGAAAAAGCTATGCACTGATGCCAGCACCTAGTTCACCCTTTAAGGCGATTTTGAAACTCTTTTCCTGGAGTGTCCATCAGAACTGTCCTTGCCCTTGGTGTCTTGAATGTCATCAAAATGTCTTCCTTTCAATAATTTTTTTATCTTCAGGTAAAAAAAAATAAATAAATAAAGTCATTGGGACCACAGCAGGTGAGTAGGGAGGCTGCCCCAATAGTTATTTGTTTACTGGCTAAAAAAACTTCCTCACAGACCACTATGCAATTAAGTTTGTGAACTTGCCACTGTGTCACTGTGCTCAATGGCCATTCCAGAAAGAGTTCCAAAATTGCTTTGAAGGGTGGACTAGGGGCTGGCATTGGTGCATAGCTTCTTGAGGGAAATACTTTGAAGGTGACTGTAGTGATATTCAGCAAGGAGGTACGTAGCACTTAGAATAATTACGTTTGAGGACATAATTGTCAGACCTCACATGTATTCTGTTAGATGATCTTTGGAAACCCTTGTGATATGGTCGTTAAGTGCAACAGCTGTTAACCGTAAGATCAGCAGTTTGATTCCACCAGGCGCTCCTTGGAAACTCTGTGGGGCAGTTCCACTCTGTCTGCAGGGTCACTATTCGTTGGAGGTGGCTCAGCAGCAGTAGATTTGGCTTTTCTATCTCTTTTAACTTTCTTCAGAGACCTCACCAGATTTGCCTTTGACTGTTACACCAGTAGTCTCTTCAAGTCAATCTAGGTTTTTACTATACACACACAAACACACACACACAAAAAAAAATACACTCATGTCTATCAAGTCTATTCTGACTCATAGCGACCTTAGAGGACAGATTAGAATTGCCCTGTAGAATTTCCAAGGAGTGTCTGGTGGAATTGAACTGCTAACCTTTTGATTAGCAGCTGTAGCACTTAACCTCTACACCACCAGGTTTTTCAGGGTTTCACTACTAGGCACTTTAGAATTCTTCCAGCCTCTACTCATTGCCAAATACCAAAACTGCTTCCACATTTTAAGTATGCATTAGAGCAGCACTCTACTTTTTCTGGTACCAAATTGTGTGCTAGTTATCTAATGTTACTATAGCAGAAATATCACAAACGAGTAACTTAAAGAATCATAAATTTATTTTCTCAAAATTTAGGAGGCTAAGAATCCAAACTCAGATTGTTGGCTGTACAGAAAAATGTATTTCTGTCAGCTCTAGAGGAAGATCCACGACTTCTTGTTGCTGTTAAAATTGTGACTCAGTAGACGTTTTCAATCCAAGTGAATTTGACATACAAGACCCAGAACACGTGCCTCTGTGCCACTCTGTCTACTCTCTGCACCCTATGACAGCACATTACTTCTTTCCACTGTGTACTTCCTCTATTCATTCAACTGACATCTGTCCCCTCCACTATGCCTTCCCTTTCACCTCCAGAGAGGAGCTGGTCAGACAGTCTCATATATGTATATATATACTTAAGCCAAGGAGTACACACACCACCTGCATCACTCTGTCTTATATAGTCTTGTCCAGTTTTTGTCTGAAGAGCTGTCTTCAGTACTGGATTCAGCTTTGGGCTATCAGCAAGTCCAGGGACCATGTTCTCAGGTGACCCTCCAGGACGTGAGACCAACAAGTCTGATCCTTTAATAAACAGAGTTTTAGATCTGTACTTGCCTTTTTCCACGCTACATCAGGTACTATCTATGGTATTGTGTTCCTTGTCAGGGCAGTCTCTGGTGGTGACCGGGCACCATCTGGTTCTTCTGGGCTCATGCTGATGTGTCTCCCCATTATATGGACCCTTCTGTCTCTGAAGCTCGTATTTTCCACATGTCTTTGATGCTCTTGTTTGCATCTGCCCTGGGTAGATTGAAACCAGTTGATATTCCTTAAATGGCAGCTTGCTGGCTTTTAACACCACAGGCACCATTCACCAATATGGGATGCAGAATACTTTCTTAGAAAAAAAAAAACGGTTAACGCTAATTGACCTCTATGTCACCTGAAACTATGGTCCTCAGGCCTCTATCCCTGCTACTGTGTCTTTTAGCAGGTTGTGTTGTCTTTAGGAAGTCTTTCAGTTTGTGGTGTAGTCCAGTTGGGCTGACTTTCCTTCCCTTGTGCATTGTCACTCCCTTCACCTAACTGAATTCCTACAGTCTATCTAACCTATGAATATCTCTCTCCATTCCTCCCCATCCTTGTAGCCCTCAAACATTATTTTCTTCTGTTCATAAACCTTCTTTTAAGTCTTTATAATACTGCTGTTGTTGTTGTTAGCCACTCTGTGCACAACAGAACAAAACACTGCCCAGTCTTGTGCCACGTCCACAATCATTTTTATGCTTTAACACACTGTTGCAGCCACTTGTCAATCCACCTTGTCGAGAGTCTTCCACTTTTTCACTGACACTTCACTCTACCAAGCATGATGTCCTTCTCCAGTGACTGATCTTTCATGACAACATATGTATAACATACATAATAGTGTGTTATAGTAGTGGTCTCATATGATGTATATCCTTTTACAGCTAAATTGATTTCACTCAGCATAATGCCTTCCAGATGATTCCAGGTTATGAGATGTTTCCTAAAATCATTGCTGTTTTTTATCACTGCCCTAGTGGTGCAATAATTAAAAGCTCATCTGCTAAGTAAAACCTTTGCTGTTCAAATTCACTAGCTGATCATTGGAAACCCTGTGAAGTAGTCCTACTCTTTCTTATAGGGTTGCTATGAGTCGTAATAGACTTGGCAGCAATGGGTTTGGTTTGGTTTTGTGTGTATTGCATATGTTTTCTTCACTTAGAATATAGTGGAAGCTATTTGAGTTAGACACCTGTCACTTGTACCAAGTTAGATGCAAGTTTGACTTTACAGTTGTCTTTAGAATTACATATAGTTTAAGGAGATGTGCTTAAGTACCAAGTCAACAAAGAGTGAGCTGAAAAGGTTAAGGTTGTATGTCAGCTTGGCTGGGCCATGATTATCAGTGGTTTAGCAGTTACATAGTTATGTAATAATATCCTTCCTGATAAGATCTGATATAATGTAATCACCACCATCATGAGATCTGTTATAAGCAGCTGGTCATTTAAAATGGAGATTATTTGGAGGCTTGACCTATATCCAATATACACTGACTTTCTGGCAAAGTTCACAGACATTTACTTGGTTGGGATTATATCTGGCCTCACCTACAGTTGCAGGGGTTTGAGCCAGTAGCTTACCTGCTGATCTTAGATTAATCAGCTTCCACAGGCCATGAGTCTTCAGCCTACTGTCAGAACTCTTGCTCACTGTGGGTTTGCCAGTCTCTGCAGATATGTAAGTCAAGAGAAGCCTCCATTATGGCATCTTGTGATCATTAAGGCTGTGTGTCAACTTGGCTGGACTGTGAGTCTCGTTGGTGTGTCAATTAGGATATAGTTTGGCAGTTATATAAAGACATAATCAACTCCAAGATAAAATCAGATGCAGTGTGATTACACCTGTGATGGGATCTGCTATAAGCACTCAATCAGTGGAACGGGAATTTTCTTGGAAGGGTGGCTTGCATCCATCAGAGGACGATAAAAAATACAACCAGGAATAGAATGGAACTTCTTCCAAATGATAAAGGCATCTAAGAAAAATCTATAGCAAATAACATACTTAATATTGAAATATTTAATATTACCCCCCTAAAACCTGGAAAAGCTTCTATTCATCATTGCTCTGGAGTTCTTAGCCAATGAAATAAGACCAAAAAAAAAAGAGATAAAAAACATAACATTTGGAAAGGAAGAAATAAAATTTTTCTATTTGTAGGTGATGTATATATATGTACCAAAAATCTAAGGATATCTATAAAACACCTACTAGAACCTGCAATTGAATTAATCAGAGCAGTAAAACTCAAACTTAATAAGAAAAATCCAAAGAAGATATTTATATCAGCAGCTACAAATACAAAATAATTTACATAATAGTGTTAAGATACATCAAATTTAGCAAAAGATTTCTAAGACTGAGATGTACAGTAACTATAATGTATCACAAAAATAAATTCAGTCATTTGACAGATAATTGTTAAACAAATCTGCGATAAGTATGACACTATCAAGACTACACCAGTAATACAGATATAGGTCTTCTTTTGTTTTGGATTGCAAGTTCTCTGACAGCCAAGGGCTTGCAATCCAAAACAAGAAACTGATGCTTGAGCATATGATGCATTTCAAAAACCAGTTAAAGAATGCCTAAATAAATTAATAGATATACTATGTTTAAAGAGCATATGACTTAGATGTTAACTTAAATATAAATACATAGCTACCAAGATTCCAGTAGTGCTGTTTGTAAAAATCAGCAGGCTTATTCTAAAGTTGACATAGAAGTGCAAAGAACCTGGAGTTTTCACAGTAATCTTGAAAAAAAGAAGAAACGAGTAGGAGACCTTTTTGAGTTCCCATCTGGCCGTTATTCACAGTTGTTCAACTCTACTTTTGGAGAGTTGTCTAAACTTAGAAAGATACGACTGCAAAATAGATCAGCAAGTCCCAGGCTAGAGTAATTTTCTGTATCCTGTTTTAAAATTCTTATCTTAATCTATGCCATTCTTATGATATGTAACACATCATATGCTCAGGCATCAGTTTCTTCTTTTGGACTGCAAGTTCTTTGACAAGAAAGCATATATTTTTATTAATGGTGCATTCTTCATGGTGTAATACTCATCACAGATTTGTAACAATTATCTGTCAAATGACTAAATAAACAAATTCTTAAATAGATGAGTGAATGAGTATGACTTATATAACTGACGGACTTCTACATGAGGATTTATCACTCTCATTGGAAATGAAGAAAGTTATCTCCCACTGGCTGATCCTGGTGTTCGTTCATGACAGTCTTGGAGAACAGATCAAGTGAGAAAGAATGCATGAACCCCGGTGCTGTTAGTACAAAAGCCTTCCTTTCTTGAGTGTAAAGTATAAAGCAGACCCTTTAGGCTCGTGCTTTCAACTTTTTGTCTAGACGTCACCTTCAGGATAAGTATGACTTATCAACTCTTAGAAGTGGGATGTGAGAGATCTCAGACTAAGAAGTCTGATGTCCAAATAGTGTCATGTTTGTCGACAGCTCTATTTGTCAAAAAAAAAAAGATTATGTATAATTTCTTCTTAGTAACACACTAGCTAAAGTGGCCTAAATTTTTAAAAATCTAATGCATGTTATGAAACACTTATCTCTTGAGGGTATTACTATCTTAATCCATTGGTACTCTGATTCATTTCACACTGTTAGAAAGAAGCTAATTGAGTTGTCAGGTTGCACATGAAAGGTGAAAAAAGAGTCACCTCATATTCTCCAAACAAATCACAGTTGCATCCTTCAGTGAATAGTCCCTTTTCTTTCTCAAATGCAAAAGAATGCAGAAGCTAGAGAATCATGTCATAGAGTTCACATTTAACGACATTATGACAATAAACACTAAATTTGCTCTTCTACAGCTTAATATCTATTACAAGTTATTTTTCAGAGATATTGATTTCAAAATAACTTGTATCACTTTAGTCCCAGAAAAAATGGAAGAGAGAGAATTGCCTATTAACTTAAAAAAGAGCCAGGAAAAAAAAAAAAAAAGTTTAATTTAATATACAAGGGTCATTGGCTTCATAAAAATTCAATTAATTTTTTAATTAAATGTCATTATCAAGAGTGTGTACTACTTGGGGACTGGTATCTATTAAAATTGTAGTCCTTATTATTCTTTTAGCTTATTGCATTTTGAGAAAGAAAGTCTGAAAAGTCTTTCTAGAATTGTCTTCCCCCAAAATTGTTCTGGATGTAGATGTTTACAGACTTCACTAAATAGAATAACCATATCTTTGAGCTCTAAGCTTTTCCCTCATCTTACCGTTTTGCTGTTATCCGTGTATAAGTGATAGGCCTTCTCAGTCACTAGATAGTTTCCACAGTAACCCGCATCCTCACAACGCTGGCAAATTAAAAGAAAAAAGTCTGCTGTAAGAGTTTACTTTCTGTGTTGTGTAGCACGTATATTTTCTCTCAGAAGCCTTTGGTAGGCTTTCTTTCATGTTTTATCAGCCATACTTAGCTACAATTAGGTCACATGACCACTGCTATAGAAAGAGAGGGCTGAGAAAACGATTAGCTTTCTCTGCTTCCATCTTGGGAGGTAAACTGTAGGGAGAAGAAGGCTGAAGAAAATGATATCAAATATAATCACCAATGGCAAAGAAGTGTGTCGTTTCCTAAAACAAGAGGCGTTAGTCTATAAGAATGAAGTAACTACTGGTAAAATTTAAAATTCTATAACTATAATGATGAATGGCATCTCTCCTTCATTCATTTCTATTGCTAACTTTTATGAATTATTCTCAGAGGTTTTCTTAGTATACCAAACAAATTGAAAAGTAAAGGAGAAGCAATGTGACTACCAAGCAACAGCAGGTAGCTACAGGAAAATGTAAGTGTAAAATTACACCATGGAGCTCACTGTTGCCTTCTGTAACCAAACAAGTTTCAGATCAGGAACTGTAACTGACAAGTTTAACAAAGAAACAAAATATCTGACTTTCTTCCACTCAGTCCATATGTGAGCCTCAATTTCTGAAAATATTGTAAATATTCTGTGTCTCCTGAGAAAATATGAAAGCATTTTACTATATAAATGTAACTATATACACACAGACCCATAAAGACATAGTCTTGCTTACGTATACATCAACAAAAATGTCATTCCCTTGATAACAGCACAAGTGAATATTTCTTTCCTTTAGCAAAATTCTGATGAGCTGACATTTCAAGTTCATGCAAACAAATTCCCATAGAATGAATTTATTATTTGTATCATTATTAATATTACACTCAGCTCTGAGAACGATGCCTTCAAAAGATTTCACTGTCCTTTGTTGTGTTCAAGTGTGTGTGATTTTGATTAGCAAACCTGCATACCTCCTCTAAGTTTCCTTCTGAGCTTGTGCCGTTAAAATAATTATAATAAAATCTATTAACTGCTTGTTACTGCAGGGGGAAAAGGCACTGCATCCAAGCTTCCATCTGCAACCATTGATTCTGAAGTGGTGAGTGACAGTTCCCCACTGCCTAAGTAGGTTATAACAAGCTAGCTCCGGGCTGCAACAGCCAGTAGAGTGCAGAGGAGAAACGACTGGCCTCGAAACTTGTTTTAAGCCTCAAGAAAGGAAGAAAGGGGGGAAATCTCTGCCAGTAACTGCAATGCCTGTTCTCCCATTCAGCAGCAGGAGCTTTGTAATTGCCAGCTCACTTTAATTCCCCCTCACACCTTGGGGGGACAAGGCAGAGAACTCTCTCTAACGGATAGTAATAAAACTATTATTCATCTAATCACCCGCAAACATATGTGTTTCTTTTGTAACGACTCTCTTGCCCTCATCGCCATAAAACACACATACACAGAAGCCAACTCATGCAAATGAAAACACAATAGTGAAGACAATGTAGACGAAAGAACAGGCTGCTTTTCGGATATTAAAAAAAAAGAAAAGAAAAGTCCCCCTCATATTGTTGTTTTGTACACACAGTTCCAAGGAATTCCTATCAACTCCACACACCATGGTTTAAGCCTTGTAATTAGAGATAAGGCGAATTCATGCTATTATTTATAGTGTTCAAATGAAATCACTCATTTTGACCTGGTGACTGACCTGAACACATCAGGTGAATGTGCATTTCAATTCAGAAGCTGGCCTTATTTGTCCTCATCGTTTTGCACATGGCTATATAAGTGAGATATAAAGCCATGTATTATCACCTCCCAGTTATAATCTTCTCTATATGTTTCCTTACGAGTATACATCACAACGTACACTCAAAATAGCGAATTTCTCTCTTTTCATTTCTCTCAAATACACACACACACACACACACATCTCACTGTATCATGCTCCACAGAAATTCTATTTGTCTGTTTGCACCAGTGTCCCCACATTTCATATTAAAGCATGATGGGTCAATTCCCTCAACAGAGTTTGACTAGAAAACAATGAGATTGGAAAGATTTGTACTTCAAAAACTAAACAACTAGATTTTTTATTTGAGATGGCATTGTACCTTAATTTTAAAGCATCTGTTAACAAAATTTCACTATGCAAGTGAAATCTACACTCAAAATAATTTTCTTACCATTGAGTTTTCTCAAGAGACTGTAGCATTGGCTGGGCCTCTCAATTTAGTAATATACCATAATAAATATTCTCTGATTGGACATTTTAAGTAGGCAGATCTTCATAAGAAGAATGGACTGGAAAATTGAAGCATCTAACTGAATAATTCAATTGAAATTATAACAGCAACCATGAGGACAACAGGTATCTCCACATAATCAGTACTTGATGCAAGAGAGTGTTTTTAACAGAGGTCATTTGGCTTCTAACCAAAAAGTTAGAAGTTCAAACTCTGCCTCAGAAGAAAGGTCTGGTGATCTAGTCTCAAAAACTCAGAGACTGGAAAACCCTACAGAACACATTACTGCTATGACATACACGGAGTTGCCACAGTTGGAATCAGTTTGTCAATAAATAGTGAATAATTAAAATATGTAGATGTATTGTGAATTTTTCACAGACAAATTCCCATGCACACACATGTTCATGTCTTTGGACTGTCATTAAAGGCTCAGAGTTCTCAGTTTCTTTAAAATTTTAGCAGTATAGCCTCATTTCAACTGCTATGCTTCTTCATTATGGTACACATGATTTTACAACAGACTGGTTGGTCATAAGGCTAACTTTTCTAGAAGAACAGGTCTCCCAGCATTTTCCTGAAGTCCAGCAGTGTTTCCATCTTGAACACATTCTAACCTGTGAATCTGGGAGAGTAAGCCACTGCACAAAAGAATTTATGAACCCATCAGTATTTTCTCATTTATCCTTGATAATATCATTCTGACAACTGTACTTCTTCCTGTACATCTATAGATCTTTACACTTTCAAGTTTGGGGCACATTTTAAGACTCGTAGTTTCCTGTGCAGTCTTGGTAAAGGAGACCACTGCTATCAGCTTGATTTAGTTGAGCTGGGCCATACACCTAGAGAAATTCTCTCAAGTATACACACTGGATTAAAAAAAAAAAAAAAAAGGCAAAGTCACTGCTGTCAAGTCAACTCAGACTCATAGCAACCCTATAAGTCAGAGTAGAACTGCCCTATAGATTTTGAAGGACCCGGTGGATTTGAACTGCCAACTTTTTTTTTTAATTAGCAAACATAGCACTTAACCATTATGCCATCAAAGTTTCCTATTCATCGGATAGTGAGCAAGAAATATAGGTATAATATCTAAACTCTTATGAAGATTTGTAACTACAGAAAGTATAGCTACAGTTCATCTTCAATATCTGCATATCTGGAATGGGAGCCAGAATATGTATACACCAATTCTGATCCTTGTAGGTTTCACAGAAGCTGGGAGGAGTGCTAATTTTGTATAATCGTAGACAGAGAAATTTTCCCTATCTTCAAATAAAAGACCTGTGAAAAATACATCGATCCTGGCAGTTGGTTATCTGCCCACAGACACCGTAGCAGAAAGGCTGCAGGTATATGACTCATGCAGAAGGGATCCACCAACCCAGGGTCTCCATAGTGGCTCCCCGATTTTTATACAAGGGAAATAATCTGGTTGAAGGGCTTTATTGTTATCTTTGGCTTAAGGTCACATTTGTTTAGCAATCACATTGATGTTATTTATTTTATACTCTTACGTGGGGCTTCTAAAAACAATGAAACTAACCCCACTGCTTCAAGTGGATTCTGACTCACAGAAATTCCACAGGACAGAGTAGAATTGCCCCACAGGGTTTCCAGGGCTGTAAATTTTTATGGAAGCAGGTTGCCACATCTTTTTCCCACGGAGCTACTGGTGGGTTCAAACGGACAATCTTTTGGTTAGCAATGCAGCACTTTAACCACTGTGCCACCAGGGATCCTTAGGGTTTCTCAGTCAGGGAGAAAAGATCTGACAGAGATTTGGGGATTTTCAATAGCCAAACTACCACTCGATCCATTACTTTCCGGTTTGGATCCGGATCTGTCTACAAAACCTATGGACTTAACTAACCTACCAATATAGCTATGATAAAAAAAAAAAAAAGCACATTTCTCTACTGAGGAAAGTTGACTCCAATACTTCCTTTCAGAGGCTCTCAGTTTCTGAGAGCACAGTGCCCTTTGATCTTCTCTGCATGCATTAAAGATCGCAACACACGTTGAAAGTGACTGCAGTAGAAACATACCTTGTGTTTTGATCTGTTGGGAGAAGGGGTCAGTGGCCTCAGGGGAAGACACTTGTTAGCAAAACTACCTCCCCCACTGGCCTGACACAATACTTGAAAATTCACCAGCTGGAATTAGATTCTTAGGGAGTTACCTGTAGTCTGAAGTATTCCCCTCTGCCAGGTTAGTAATACTTTGTAACTTCTCCACCAGGAATTGACCTGTTAACATTTAAACATAAATTAGGTTATTAGATCTTCCATTTCCTAAATTTGTCCAGGTATTAAGAAATAAAAGACGGGAGTAGGATACTGAAGATTACTCAAGGAGGAAAAAAATAAGGGGAAGTTTCTCAGAACTGGTGAGCACTGCTTTCATGCTGGTACATGGACCCTTGTGTAGGATGAATAAAACAGGCAGGTGTAAATTCTGTGACAATGATTTCAGGTTGTGATCTTGGACTAAAAATGGGAAAGGATGTTTCTGAAAGTAAATCCTAAGTAGTTTTCAGATTTTCCCAAGGACAAGCCCCTCTTGAAGACTTATCCTAGAACAAAGAGAAAATTGATACTCTTGAACCATTAGAGATGAATATTACAGTAAAAACCATGAAGCTCAACTGTAATTATAGAAAAAAGAAATTAGAACTTTGATGGTGTAAGTTACCTACTCATGAGAGTGGTACAGATGAAGATTTCAAGACAGGCGACACTACTACCTCTGGTTCTTCTATAAATCCTGGTACATTAATGTCATTACAAGTCTGTTTCTCTCATTGTTTCATCCTTCAGATTTTCAACATAAAGAGGAAACGGTTACAGATAAAGAAAGAAGGAAGCAATAAAAACAAAAGATATGGGAAATAAAGAAGAAAAGAAATTGAATATAATGCATGATAGCGTGACGTAATAACATAATAACTGTCTTGTATATAATTAGTAATCTGTTTTTAAGTATTTGTAAGAATGTCAGGTAGAAGGGACTCTGAGTAAGCTCCCTCTAATCATTACACTAGAAATCAAGTATGAAAGCCTTCAGGAGCTGGTGTCTCGCCTTTAATTTTCATCTATACTCAAGGTTAAAAGATTAGAGGCCACCTATTGAGGAGATGATGCTCATCAAACAGGTATTCATGAAAAATGAAGACATGGACTTGATGACTTCTATGTCTTATACAAGGCAAAGATGTTTGAATGAAATAAGATTTTCCATTCAGTGCAAATATATCCTCATTTTCTACATTCACTAGCAATGGTTTTCTCTAAGGGCTGATTCTAAGGTCAGAGAATCAGTTAAAAAATTAATGTTACAATGAATAAGAAAATACACTGTTTCATATAAGAAGCACAATTACACTGGAAAACACAACCTTCTGGAAAATGAATCTGTTTGATTCAATTCAATTTCATTCTTTTCTTTATCTTTTTTTAAATTGAATGTCTTAGCTGGATATGTACCAATATGTGACCAGACCTGTGTTAGATGCTATGAGGTCCGCAGAGAAAAATATTTAACTAGCACTTGCTATTGAGGAGATTTGATGTAACCAGCAAGACCAGGCAAAAGTCATCACACATCTGCACAAAAGTGTGAGCCTGTGGAGAAGGTGAATGTCAAGGTGACTTTGAAGGATGGATTTGATTTGAAGGATAAATGAAAAACAGAGAAGGACAGCATGGGCAAAGGTGCATGAATAGAAAGCAGGAAAGATAGTTAAATAGTTAGGCTCTGGTATAGGTGGGCTTTTCTGTCCCCGGGCTCACAATTTCCTTGTTTCATTAATGTCTTTCTTTCTCCTTAGCTCCAGTTGATGCTTTCAGATGGCTTCTTGTTAAGTGGGTTGAGACCAGTTGATTGTTTTTTAGATGCTTTCTTGTTAGCTTTTAAGGCCCTAGATGCCACTCACCAAAATGGGATGCAGAATATTTCAATAAGCTTTTTCATGCCAATTAATCTAGAAGTCCCCTGAAACCAGGGTCCCCAGACCCCCAACCCTGCTACTCTGTCCCTCAAAGTGTTTGGTTTTATTTAGAATACTTCTGACCTTTGGGTATAGTCTGTTTGTGCTGACCTTTCCTCAAACTGAGTTTTTCTTAAACAATGCACACAAAGATTAGAAAAACCTAAAAAGAAATCATGAGCTAAGACTATGATGCAGCAATATAACCTGCTTCCTAGAATTGTGCAATTAAACATGGAATATGAGTACTGGCTAATTACATCTTTTCAAGTGGGAGAAGATGATGTCTGTAGTTTTCTTAAAGGATGGGAAATATTTCTTGATTTTAGCTTCACATGCTTTACAATAAACTACTGGGGACTGTGGCATTTTGATTTAGATTTTTAGAAAACGCAGTAATAATTTCTGGATTTCAAAGCCTCTGCTAACAATGGATAAACATTAGTGAAATATAGATATGTATTAGAATAAAAATGCCTTTAAGTCCAAGTCTACCTGTGTCAGAGAAAGAAAATCTTGTATCTAGATTTCACAATTGCTCAGCATTTCTGGGAGTCTGCTATCTAAGGCTATATCTATGCAGATATCAAAATGAAAAGTTGAAGCAATTGCACAGTATGTGGAGGGGGGAGGAAGAACAGGAAAATCAAAATAAGGTTTAGAACAAGCATTTTTAGGTTGATTGTCTGATGACCTCTGTTGGTTTATGTATCTACCCAATTGGCAAGTAAACTGTGCCTCTCCAGATAAGCGAAGCTAAAATTCATAATCATTAGCCAATAGCAGCACAAAACCATTGAATTAACATAGCCTTAAAAAAAAACAGTGTCTATGCACCAAGTTTATGAAAAATCTAAATGCAAAGTTGCTTGCAAATTACAGACTTTCCTAATTCTACTCTTGCTAACCAAAATGGTGATCAGCTGGGAGCACTTAACCCCTAAATGTGAAAAAGCCCACGGAGCCCAGCAACACTAGGCTGTTGTTAATTTTGTTTATTTACTTTCCATTCCTTGCCATAAATTGTTTTGTTCTAATAGCATTAATGAAAATGAAATTGGACATTGTGATTGAAAAATAGACTCCCGCTTTGAAAATAAATGTGCCCGCTTTGCCTTGATACTTATTTTCACTAACCATAGGAGATCATTATCTGGTTGGAGCATTCAGTTCTGTCCACATTAAGCAAGCTATTTTGGTCTTCGTTTTTAAGTGACTAATTTGTCAGAAAGCCTGTGTTGACCAGGTCCCGGCAGACCACTGAGGGAGGATCAAACAAGCCAGTCTGCTTAAGAATCTAGAATTGAGCTTTACACAAAACCCACTCTTTACAACTGCTTGCTAAATTCAATTAGAAAAGAGACTATGAGGGCCTCTTACCAGTAATAGACCCTTATATTGGGTGATTAAACTAGTTGATTCTATGTGCTGGAAGGAATTCTTCCTAGGGCTCCAGATCATTTAAATACTGCCCTTCCTGGATGTTCCCTGGATCCAGCCTTTTAACGAGTTCATATCCCTTATCTTTTGACTCATTGTAGGGAAAAATGAGTTCCTGCTTCTTTAATTTTTCCACATCATAATCCAATTTATATTTTATGAAAAAGTGTTTGTTTTTTGTTCTAGTTTATCTTTTTAGAGTTGAAAATAACTTTTTTTTGGCCTGTATGGCAACTTTATCCTTTTTTACATCATTTGCCACTGTGTTTCCTTTGATGCAGGTAGAAAAACACATCCTAGAAAACCTGAATGTGGTGTCTATGAGTCTAGCCCAAAATCGTAGTTATGAACTGTTGCTGAGTTGACAGACACCAAGTTCATCTGCACTCCTGCCACTCTGTTGTGATAGGCTCCTTACCAAAATGTCACCCTATCTCCATTCATCTCCTGCAACTCACATCCAAAGGAACGAATTGTCCTCTTATAAAGAAAACATCTGTAAATCAGTAAAAAGACCAATAGAAAATTTAACAAGGCAATTAAGCAGGTCACAAAACAGGAAACACAAATAGCTCTTGAACAAAGGAAATCATTTTCAGTGTTGGACATACTGAGAGCACAAATTAAAATTACACCATATTTTACTTTTAGTTGTCACCTTGGTAAAGAGCAAGAAGTTTTATTAACATTTTGTCACCTGGGGTATGGTGATATGGCCCTCAGTGTGGACATTTTCACGCTCTTTGTGAGGACACTTTGTCAACCTTTCTCTTTCCAAACTATATTTGATCTCTCTTCACCTCTGAAGCCTTCTGTGAATGCACCAGGATATACCTCTGTCTTCTTAGCCACATCTCTTAAAAGTTCCACTTTATTGGTTTTGCAGCACGATCTTTCTCTTTCATGAATTCATAGGGCTTCTTGCTGCTCCGTGAAAGAAAGATGTGGCAGCCTGCTTCCATAAATATGACAGTTTTAGAAACCCTGTGTGTGTCAGATTTACTTTGTCCTATAGCTTCTCTGTGAGTCTGAATTCGCTTGAAGGCAACGAGAAACTTTGCAGAAGAACATTGCCCCGTTGTTCTCCTGCCGAGCAGCTTGTGGGTTTCAACATCCAACCTTTTGTTTAGCAGCCTAGAAATAAACTATCGGACTGCCAGGACTCTCTATCTGACATATAGGTAAAGATATTTCACGTGTATGTAAGGTATGAATCAAGCTCCCTCACATTAGTTAAAAATAAGAACAAAGGTCAGTGAACAAACCAGACAATTTAAGAATGAAAATTTTGTCGATCCTGTTCCTCCCAGCTGCCACTCTCCTTGTCTCCTCCAGAAGTGATTATTTTTTAAATTTGTAGTTTTTAGCAACTTAAGTTTTAATATATTAAGTATATGTGCGTGTGTTTCTAAACATCATGTTTAGTTTTGCTTCTTTTCAAAATTTGTGAAAATGACATAATGCAGACATTGTATGTGATTTTTCTCTTTAAGTGTTTCTAACTTTTATTTTTATACTAATGAGTTATTTTTGCTTGTTCATTGTCTATGTTATATAATAGTCAGCCAGCCAAGTGCCGAATACTGAGCAAAAATACCATATTTATCTACTCTCTTGTTTATAGAAACTTCAATTGCTTCCACATCTTTGTATTGTTAATTTTCTGCTGCCACAGTGCCGTACTGCAGGGAGAAAGTTCTGTGTGTACTTCTTGTACACACAGACTAAAAATTTCTAAAATATGCTTAACAAAGGAACTGATCATTAACATGCATGGATGTTTATAACTTTATAGAAGAACATTAAAGGGTTTCTAAAATGCTTGTACTTGTTAACACAGCAGAAGCAGTGGAAAGTTCTTGTGCTCCACAGTCTTTCAGATTTTTGGTAGTTTCACATTTAATTTTTGTTGATTCTGTGGGGGAAGAAAAGACATATTTTGGGATGTTTACTGAGCACTTTTTGTTTGTTTCTTATGTGGAATTCCTTTGTTTTGTCCATTTTTATTTGGAATCATTCTTTTGTAGTCTAAACGTAAATTCCCTGTGAGTTGTGTCAGTTGATGCCATGTTCTTCCAGTGTGTCTTCTCTCTACTGTCTTTATGTTAGCTTTTTAATAAATAAGAATGGTTCATTTTAATATAGTGAGATGTACAGTTTCTGTTATATTTTGTGAAATCTGTGTCCAGTTAAATAAATCGTTTCATAATCTAATGTCATAAAGCTGTCTATTGCTATATCTCCTAAGAGCCAGACATTTTTTTTTTACTTTTACATTTAAGTCTTTAATATATGTGAAAATAAGTAACGTACAAGGTAAAGATTCATTTTTTAAACACAGTAGGGATTATCTCAGTCCCTGTCTTTTCAAATAGTCCAAATTTGTGTTTGTCTGTTTTGTTTTGACAGTTGTTTGCAATATTATTTCTGTCACAGTCTTCTGCAAAGCCATCTCTGTGTGGGTCTATTTCTAGACTTTTGTTTCTGGTCCGTTTGTCTCTTGTCAGTTTGTCCATCTACCTACCGCAGAACCAATAAATTACCATCATTACTATGTCTTACATTATTTTCCACAGGAGTTTCCTGGCTGCTGGTGGTACTTTGATGTTACGCATGTATTAGGAAGTGCTTAGTGAGTATGTTGTACACCTTGTTTGGTATTTTGATTGAAATTACATTAACTCAATTTGAGGAGACTTAAATATTTGATACTGTTTTCTCCATGACTATTGTATGTGATGTATTTAGACTTCCTTTTAATGATTTTCCATCAAATTTTAACCTGTCTAGGAAGTTCACATACATTGTATGTATGTGTGTATGTATACATACATTGTATGTATGTATGTATGTAAATGTTGACTTTGATTTCTGGCTTTTTTTTTTTAATTGCTACTGTAAATAGTGGCATTTTTAAATTATAAAGGATCTTTCTTACTGGGTGTCCCATCTCTGAACCTGAATAAAACAAGTTGTATAAATGATACAGTTCTAATTGTTTTACTATTTTGAAGTATATTTCATGGCATTATGTGTGGAAAAGAACTTTGGGTAAATGGTTACCGTGGCGCCTTCCAAATGGGCCCCAAATCAATTATCATAGCCTGATATTTTTCGCCATTGACAGTCACAGCCTCTCCTCACTCATCTTGGAAAAAATAAGGACCAGTGATTCAGCCAGACCAAAATCCAGACCAAAGGGTAACTTTTGGGGGATGAAATGAACGTTCTTGACACTCCACTGGATTCTCATTGCTCCCAATGTGACACTTTTGTTTGTTAACAAAGCCATTCATGCAAAAATAGGCCTTGTCCTTGAAGATGATTTTTCAGCCAAAAGGAAGGTCAACTTCGAATTGCTCCAGAGGTCATTCAGCAAATGTAGGGTAGAATCTATGGTCGTTGGACTTCAATTCTTGAATTAAAACAGTTTTGTAAGCTTACAGCTTCAACTGCAGAAGCAAAATATGCCAAATTGTGGTCGATGAAAGGCCCAGTTCTTGGGCTGTGCGAGAAATTGACTGGGATGAATTCTCGGGTACATTCTGACAAATGGTGGTGATGTTTTCATTGGATGTGTATTTCATTGACACACAAGCATTGTCTGATTGCCAGCAGACCTGGTTGTCTCTAAGTTTTTCGTTAAAGGTCAAGTTGTTCTCTTTGGTACAATTACGCACATTGTAAATTTCATGCAAGATGGAAAGCTTGGCTAATGAAACATCCATTTTGATAATAAACTTTAACAATTTCTATGGGTTGTGGGAAACCCTGGTGGTATAGTGGGTTAAATTCTACCACTGCCAACCAAAAGGTCGGTAGTCGAAATCCACCAGGCCCTCCTTGAACATTCTAGGGAGCAGTTCTACTCTGGCCTCTAAGGTAGTCGGGAGTCAGATCCGACTCCATGGCACAGGGTTCTGGGTTGGGCTTTACGTGTTGTGGAATCGTGTAACTTTTCACGGCTTTTTGTCAACACTAATAAAAAAAAAAGAGATAAATATGACAACACAGGAAACCCTGGTGATATGGTTAAGTGCTACCTCCACTAACCAAAAAGGTCAGCAGTTCAAATCCACTAGACACTCCTTGGAAACTCTATAGGGCAGTTCTACTCTGACCTCTAGGATTGCTCTGACTCAGACCCGAATCGATGGCATTGGGTTTGGCTTGTTTTATTTTGGTTTTATAGCTTCACAAATATGGCCTGAATGAGACATCAAAAATGCCAAGCCAAGCCAAGTGCCATCGAGTTGGAGCCGAATAGGACATCCTTATTGGAAGTCTCTTCATTTTCCAATGTGTATATATATATATCTTTAAATTGATCTTAAACCTGGTTCCCTTGCTAAATCCTATATTAATTCTGTTTTTTTTTTTTTTGGTCAATTATTTGAAGTATTTTATGCATATATATTATTTATGTCTTGTGACAGATTTATTTTCCTGTTTAACTTTTACAAGAATTCTTTCACTTGCTTACATCTCTGTGAACAGCAATTCTAGCTTAATGTCAAGTAAGTATAATAATAGTAGTTTTTTTTTAATTTCATATTTTGTTCCTTCAGTAGGGTCACTGTGAGTCAGATTGCACCCCGCGGCAGAGGGTACAGAGGAGTAGGCACTGAATATATGATTACTTTCTAACACTTTCTGATAACTCCAATGCATGAAGTCCTTAGGGTCTAAATTTGTTATTTTTTTCCACTGCTTTTCCTGTTGTTGGGCACTTATTTACTTGCATGTTAAGTGATTTTGAGTTGGGAGTTAATATTTCATTGAAATTTATCTGTGAGATACTGTACACTTTATTGCAAAGACATTTTGTATTTACTTTTGTTAGGGTCATCGTGTGATACTGATCTGCCCCTATTTTGTATTCCTTTTGGATATACCAGAGCCTGGGTGGTGCAGTGATTAAGAGCTCAACTGCTAACACCGATGGGCAGTTTGCATCCACCAGTCTCTTAGAAACCCTATGATGCTGTTCTACTCTGCCTTATAGGGTCATTATGAGTTCAGAATCAACTTGATAGCAATGGGTTTGGTTTTGGTTTTGAGTCCGAGCATACTAGTTTAACTTTTTAAGTGTCTAATCCAAATTCAGAGTATCGCAGGAACCGTATTTTCCTGTGGATCCCAGCATCAGTGTCACCTGCTCTAGGGTTATCTTTTGCTTTGTCTATAACCTCTTTCTGCTTCAAGCCAGTAAAAACAGCTTGGGGACAGTGTCTGACCTCCTCCAATCCTACAAGGCAGAAGGAGAACCAAGATCAGCAGCACAAGGCTGACTCCCAAGAGGCAGAGCCAGACAAGCCTCCTGTCTTTGCCATCTCTGCTAATGAGAAATAGAACATCCCTCACACAGCATTCTCTCCTTCCCTGCTGGGTTCCATAATTCACTGCAATGGCCACGCAGAATTCACAGACCATACCCATCATTATGGGGTTTATTATAAGGGAAGTAACAGTTATAATTCAGGCCTAAGAACATTCAGGATACTGTTCTTTGGTCAGGTCAGCTTCTTCCCTGCTCTGCTCGCAGGCACGTCTCTCGCTGGGCCAGTCTCTGCCCAAAGGCAATCCTATTTCTTGCTCTGTGGGTTGGAAAGCTCGCTTTGGTCTCTCCTGCTGCCGGGTCTCTGTGGCCAGTCTCTCTTACCTTGGTGGTGGTGGGCTCCTTCTGGTTGCTCTAGAATTTTCTTTTAAGGCAAAACTGACCAATCCCCTTGGTAGGCCACATTTACCCTATCACACAATCTTCTGGGTGAGATTTACAAGATGATGCCTAGAAAGGCCACACACAAACACAGTTATTCCAGCATATGGTCTTTATCATTTATTTATTTGGGTAATTATATTTATTTATTTACTTCCTTAGGGCTTCCTTATGAACACAGTAATGCTGTAAAAGTTACATTTCCAGGAGATTTCTGAGCTGTACCTTCAAATTTCTTAGTCCTCCGTGTTTCTGCTATACTTTTGTCAAGTTCTTTGTTTCTCCACACTCTGTGAAAATAAAAAAAAGACACTTTCTCTGGTTGCCCTAAATACAATCAGCCTTTCATATCTTTGGATCCAGCCAGTCTTGGACAGAAAATACTGAGGAAGAAGGGAAAAAAAGCTTGAAAAAGCAAACTTGAATTAACCACATGCGAGTCCTATGCTCAGTCTACATGAATGAAGCGTTCCCTCGTGTAGTTGCACTGTTTCACAGATAGTCGATCTCTCTCCAGCATTTGTTTGAGCATTGTTCATTTTTATTTTTCCATTGTTTTCTAAATGATAAAACACTGTATAACAATTATCTATGTAGCATTTGTACTATAGTAGGTATTATAAGTAATCTAGCCAAGGCAAGTGCTGTTGAGTCAGATCCGACTCATGTAATCTAGAGATGATGATTAATTTATAGGAAAGGCTGTAGTTAGGTTATACACAAATATTATACCAGTTTATCTAAAGGATTCGAGCATCCACAGGTTTTGGTATCCATGGAGGCTCCAGGAACTAATCTCCATGGATACTGAGTTATCTAGTGCTATTATAACAGAACTATTACAAGTGGATGGCTATAACAAAAACAAAATTATTCTCCCACAGCACAGCTACAAGTCTGAACTCGGAGCACCTACCCCCCCGCTCTGGTGGAAAGCCTTTTGCATCATTCTTCTCTTAGTCTAGGAGTTTCTGAGCTCAGGGACCCTCCATCTAAAAGGCATGCTATCTCTTGGTTTTTCTTTCTTAGTGGTGTGAAGTCCTCCTTTCTCTCTGCTCACTTCTCTCTTTAATATATCAAAAGAGACTGATTCAAGATATAACTTAATCTTTAATCTGGATTTGTTAACATAACCACGTGTCTCATTAGTATCACAGAGGTAGAATTTAAGACAAATAGGAAAATTCCATCAGATGACAAGATGATGGAGAGTCACACAATACTGGAAATCAAGTCCTAGCCAAGTTGAAGCACATTTTGGTGGACACAATTTGATCCATAACACTGAGGGATGATTATAGTCATCTTAATCCCCTAGTCCATTCAAAATGTTGAATCTCATTAAGTACTAAATTGATGCTGACTTGGGAAAACGCTGCTTTGCATGTTTTGAATTCCATTAAGGGTGATAGTATACCCTCTGTGTGTAAGGCAAACATTCAGTTTTTTTCTTTGTGTAAAAATAGAATAGGAAGTGCCTTTGTTGTTGTTATTAAGTGCCTTCTAATCAACTCAACACATAGTAACCTTATATACAACACAATGGAACACTGCCCCATCTTGCATTACCTGACAACTATTGTTGTATCTGAGTCCACAGTTGCAGCTACTGTGTGAGTCCATCTCATTGAGGGTCCTTCTGTTTCTTGCTGTTCCTCTACCTTACCAAATACGATGTGCTTCTCCAGGGAGTGGTCTCTCTTGACATGTCCAAAATACAGGAGCGGAAGTCTCACCATCTTTAGCTCTAAGGTACATTTTCAATGTACTTCTACAAAGACGTATTTGTTTGTTCTTCTGGCATCCAATGGTACGTTCAATATTCTTTGCCAACGTCCTGATTCAAAGATGTTGCTTCTTCTTTAATGTTCCTCATCCATAGCCCAGGTTTTACATGTGATTGAAAATACCCTGACTGAGGTCAGGTGCACCTTAGTTCTGAATTATGAATATCAGCTAGAAAGTCATCTTAAAAACGAATCTTATCGAGGAAATGTGCCTTATTGAGAAAATGTACATTTTAAAAAAATAATCATAGATAATTGTGATTTAAGTGGATCAAAAGGCTATATGAGGTCAAACAAGTTCACAAACTCATCCTAGAAAAAGTTCTACATACTTCATTGCTGAATATCACTACAGTTGCCTTCCCTTGGGAAGCTATACACTGATGCAAGCACCTAGTCTGCCTTTCAAAGCAATTTAGGAACTTTTTTTGTGGAATGGCCATCAGAGTTGTTGTCATATTACTCTTGATGTTCTGAATGTCATCAAAATGACTTCCTTTTGACATTTTCTTTATCTTTGG
This sequence comes from Heterohyrax brucei, assembly GCA_028571685.1. Taxonomy (NCBI): domain Eukaryota; kingdom Metazoa; phylum Chordata; class Mammalia; order Hyracoidea; family Procaviidae; genus Heterohyrax; species Heterohyrax brucei. The sequence continues at coordinate 50,519,069 of CM053152.1, forward strand.
GTAAAGAAAAAAAAAATCACTGGTGGCCAGATCAGGTGAGTAGGGAGGGTGTTCCCAATACAGTTATCTGTTTACTGTCTAAAAACTCCCTCACAGACATTACACTATTAAGTTCACAAACTTGCCACCATGCCACCATGTGCAACAGCCATTCTAGAAAAAGTTCTAAAGTTGCTTTAAAGGGTGGACTAGCCACTGATGTGGGTGCATAGCTTCCCAAGGGGAGTAATTTCAATGGTTACCATATCGATATTCAGCAATGAGGTATGTAGCACTTAAAACAGTAAGTTCACACACGTAATTGTCAAATCTTGTATCTTGAGAACCATCAGCCTTAGCACCTTGCATGACACTTAGTAGGCACTGAATAAATATATTTTGTGGCCATGTAACTTCTGACGTAGACAGAACATACTCAGGACTTTTTTTTTCTTTTTTTGCTTAAATTCATGTCCCTCCTAATAAAACAAAACAATTTAATTTTATTGGCAAATGGATCCAATATATGGGGACATTTACCTTCCTTCATTCACTTTATCTATGCAATAGAAGTATTTGCTTTAACAAATTTAATTGCTATTTTTATAGCTCCTTGAAGAGAATAGAAAGTGAGCTACCATAATGAACATGCATGAAAAATGTTTGCAGCTGGAATTATTACATGGGTCAAAAACCTCTGCAAACATTGCATCTATGTGTTTCTAAATACACTTGCAGAGGTACAGCAACCAGATGGTGATTTTCTCTGTCAAAGGTGAATATTAAGTCTTTAAATTAAAACACTGGCAGTATATTCAGCATAGCTGAGGCACACTCTTTCATCTCTCTGCTGCTGCTGTATGCAGCAGCCTCCTTTGTGTAGAAGGATGAGTGTCTGACTTCAAAGGATGAGGATTCATAGGACTTCAAAGGTGATGTGACAGATGGTACATGCGGAAACATGGCCCAATGCCTATTCTCACATTAAAAGGTGTTTTTTTAAACATGAACTCTGTTGACATTTACACATGATAATGAGTATGGCGTTTCATCTGCCCATGCTTCTCTGCTGTAGTCCCACGTTAGTCATCCACCGAATACCAGTGAATGCTAGAAGCCATCTCGAATAAACGGAAATTAGACAAAATAGCATCAGCAAACTTTCAACAAATATCTGGCTTCATCCACTCCAGTGTCTTCATCTCAATAAAGTAAACAACTTCAGGGTCATAAGTAGCAATCTCTTTAGTTGATTCAATTTAATATCACTTTATTGAATGCTTCCTCTGTAGAAACATTGTGTTAACTGCTATGGAGAATTCAAAACAGATGTATTATGCAGTTCTTAACTAAGGAAAATTTACATGATCCTTTTAAACACACATGCGTCAATTAATCTGAAAAATGTACATAGTACCCAAGTCCATGGTACAGTCTCTAGGCCTGTATAAAGATGAATGGATTGGAGGTACCTTTGTCAGAGCTTTCATAGAGGGGACCCTCTGTCAGAAACGAGGGTTAGGCAGCTGCTAAGTTTGTCACCACTCTAGCCAATTATAATTCATTGTGGGAAGAGAAGTGGGGCAGAACAGAGGTCAAGGAGAAGAAGTAAATAACAATACCTTAATTTTGTGCAAGTTACAAAAAGACAGGAATTGTTTAAATGTTGACCTTGTTTTTACTCTCCATCTCCAGAAATTCAAACTGAAAAGTATTCAAAGGGAAAGAAAACAGGAAAAAAAAAAATAATAATTTTTTGTAATTGTAATTTTAAACATTAGAAATTTAAATAAAGCTTCTCTTTTTGTATTCTTATTGTATCCCTGGCTCTGGTAGGTCTAATAAGACTCTCAGGGAAAAGGATCGCAGTGAATTCCCAGTATGCAGTCCTTCCTTTCCCCTTCTAAACACAAAAATGCAGCAATAGTAACTAAGAAATCCTTCATTTTTATTTACCATGAAATGAAAAGATCATTCATGCCACAGAGTTTATGCATATGGACTATTTAAATTGTCTTCAGTTGATATAAAAAATATCATTCTTAATTCATTTGGCATTTCATTATTTTGCTTCATCTAAATAAATGAATTCTGAAAGGTTACTGTGGAGATACCTATCAAACATCTTATCTGGAAATGAACAGAAGAAAAAAATGGAGGCTGCGTACATTGCAAACTCTAATCTAAATGTGTCATTAGACTGAGAACAAGTTGTTAATGTCGCCCTTGAAGTCGACCTTGTCAGGAAGAAATGTAGACGGCACTCCACAATCTTCAGTCTGAGCTGTCTTCTAGACTTTCTCATCATCTTTCTTCCAGTGTAGAAATACATCACTGCTCTTAGCTAACATTAAGAACATTCAAGCACACAAAATTTTTCACACCAATACAGAAAACATGGCTACAATGGCCAGTGTGTAATGTTTTTTGAGGAGTGTTTTGGTCAACAACCAACTGAGAAAGGATGTCCTGAAGCTATGGCAAACAACATGAATATATCAGAGGATTATATTCAAAGGCAAATCAACACTGCACTTACCCTTAAAGCTGGTATGATGTTTAAGGGAATGGTTTATGAAGGAAAAGTTTTTAACATGGTCACCACAATTAGGCTGAAACAAGCATTACACCTGGAAAGTAAATTGGGTGTCAAATGATGTTTCATGGCTGGTGTTCATACATTCGATCAAATAACATTGCCATACATATTAGAGAAAGCTGAGTTTGAACAGGGATCTACCGAAGTAGAAGACTGAATTCTATATAAAGAGAATTGCTAAACATCTTATACATAACATGCTAATTAGTTCCATTTTCTACATTTCTAAAGAAGCTGTGGTAGTGCAGTGGTTAAACTTTTGGCTGCTAACCTAATAGTGAGCAGTCAGAAGCTATCAGAAGCTTTGGGGAGAAAAAAAATGTGTGTATGTGCGTGTGTACATGTGTATATATGTGTGCTTGTGTACACACGTGTATGTATGTGTGTATATATGTGTATGTGTATCTACACTTGTGTATTTGTGCATATGTATGTACATATACAACGTGTATATATGTGTGTACATGTATGCACACATACACATGTGCATGTATATGTGTATATATGTATGTGTGTGTGCACATACACACAAACATACACATACACATGCATATACATATGCCAGTCTGCTTTCATAAAGATTACAGCTTTGAAAACCCTATGGCTCGGTTCTACCTTGTCTCATAGTGTCATATAAAGCAGAATAGATGCAATCACAATGAGTTTATTTTTTTGGGTTCTACATTCCTGAAAAGCAATGTATATTTCAATGTATTCACAATTTTAGGCATTAAAACTTCTTAATAGATATGTTTTTTTGGAATTGCCTAGAACACTGAGTGAATTGTCTGCAGAGCTGGGTTTTGTATCCTTTTTATCCTTCAGAAGTATATGAAATGAGAAAGTAGAACATACTACAATGGGTTGCTGTTCAGTTGATTCGGACTCATAGCAACCTTATAGAATGGAGTAGAATTGCCCCATGGGGCTTAGAGTTAAGAGCTATGGCTGCTAACCAAAAGACCTGCAGTTTAAAGCCACTAGCTACTCTTGTAAACCCTGTGACATGGTTCTACTGCATTCTACAAGTTTACTATGAATCAGAACTGACTGGAGAGAAACTTTCTTTTTCTAATCTTTGCAGAAGTCAACTGCCATATCTTTCTCCTGTAGCTGGTGGATTCTAACAACCAACCCATCAGTCAGTGGCTAAACCCTTAGCCACTGTACTGGGGCTCCTGAAGTTATACTACGGCCTCAGTTCTATTATCTCTAGAATTGTATGGTCGTATCAAACCAGAATAAGACAGCTGCTGTCAATTCAACTTTGATTCAGTGTGACCTTGTGTGTTTTAGAGTACAACTGCACTCCATAGTGTTTTCAGTGATTGAATTTTCAGGACTAGATTGTCAAGCTTTTTTGTTTGTTTGTTTGTTTTTCAGGTTCCTTTGTGGACCTCCAGCTTTTCAAGTTTGCACCACTCAGAGAGTCTTATGGTTATATTAGATCACCTTCACTCATTTCTACAGCAAATATTTCATTCAATACTAAGCACTGACCATGATTACGGAACAAACGTATATGAATATTATCTTCATGGAGCTTATAATTTAAATGATGAAAACAAACATTTAACAAATATGCCAATAAATGTAAGTATGTTGTTACAGAGCCTGACAGGCAAACTGCTCACTAGACTATATTCTCTAAAGTGTCCTCCAATTAGGTAACTCATAGAAGTAAAAGTTATAAACCCAACTTCCAGACTCAGTTTAAAAGCTTCCCATACATAATTGTCATTTTTAATGATCTTTTTAAGATTTACCATCTTAATACAGTTGAGGATAGTGATTTTGAAATTTATGTGTTGAAGACAGTAAGATTAAAAGGAAGAATAAGGTAGTGTCCCACTTGGTGCATGGTCAAGAGCTGTCTACAGATAGGAACATGTACTTTGCACTTTAAGTAAGTATGAAATGAGGTCTTATTATATGTTTTGGGTTAGTTCAATTCAGCAGTTAATGTTGTTAGCTACTGTCAAGTTGCTTCTGACACAATAATGCTGTCTACAACAAAAGAAACAAGTCTTGGTCCTGTGCCGTCCTCACACTCATTATGTTTGAGACTGTTGTTGCAGTTACTGTGTCAATCTATCTCGTTGAGAGTCTTTCTCTTTTTCACTGATACTCTATTAAGTAAGAAGTCTTCCTCCAGGGACTGCTCCCTCTTGAGAACATGTTCAAAGTATATGTGACAAAGTGTCACCATCCTTGCTTCTGAAGAGTATTCTGGCTGTACTTTTTCTAAGACAGATTTGTTTGTTTCTCTGGCACTCTTGGTATATTTACTATTTTTTGGTATCATCAAAATTCAAAGACATCAATTTTTCTCTGATCTTCCTTATGCATTGTCTAGCTTTCACATGCATATGAAGTGATTGAAAACACCATGGCTTGGGTGAGGTGCATCTTAGTCCACAAAGTAACATCTTTACATTTCCATACTTTAAAAAATTCTCTGACAGCAGATTTCCCCAATTCAGTAAGTCATTTGATTTCTTTTCCGCTGTTTCCAGGGATGTTAATTGTAGATCCAAGTACAATGAAATCACTGACAACTTCAATCCATGGTGAAGCCTCTAGTCTCTGATTTTCATCAGCAAGTGCTTCAAGCATCCTTGACATTGAGCAAGCCAGGTTGTGCCATCTACATACTGCAAACTGTTAATGAGTCTTTCTTCAATTCTCATACCTTGTTCTGTCTGTAGTCCAGGTTCTCAGATTATTTGTTCAACAAACACACTGAATAAATATAGTAAATGGATACAACCCTGATGCATACCATTCCTGATTTTAGTTAATATCACCCAGAAAATACAAAAGTCCACAACTTAAAATGAGGTATTTTCATAAAAGACAAACAGTAATAGTAAAATGTGTGTCATTGATTTAGCAGCTGAGTAGTGAGCTGTGACACTATATATACCACAGATCAGGAGGATGGACAATCATGCTGAACAATGGCAAAATATTCAGTTAAACTATCTTTCTAAAAACTTGAAAGAAAGACTATAATGCATCTGAAGTGATAGGGTAAGTTTTGGAAACAACTAGTAGTTAGCATGTCATGACTACTACTGGCTGAATTTTTTTGCAAGGTTTTTAAGATATCGATGAGTTCGGACAAAATATCACGGATTCTCAAAGTCGAAAGGGAACAGAAAGAATACAAAGAGAGTTGGAAAAGTCAACTGTTCCAGGGCTCCAAAGAGAAAGAATAAAGATTAAAAGTGAATGAGATACATCAAGATTTCAGAGGTGAAGTAAGTAATTCAGTCTTACATTGAAGATAATAGCATTATTCAATAATAAGTTTCATAAAAAAAAAAAATCACATTAAGTTACCACCAAACTGAGAAGCAGAAGGATAGGAATGAGAGAGGAAATACATGAAACTGACCTGAAAAAATGGCAAGGGAAACATAGGTATATATGGGTACCATCAGTAACAAGAAAGATTTGTAGTTTTATCCGACTTCTAAGATAACAAGTTAGCCTACCAAAATTGCATAGATGCTGACAAAAGACAAGAGTCTCTTGGATCAGAGACAAAGAAATTGTTTAGTACAGCGATAGCAGTAGCCAGGGAGTTGGGCTTTCTCTTTCCGGTTCCTTGAGTCCCCATTTTCACAAGGCAATGTGAAGACACTTTCATGTGCAGTGAGAAACAACTGCATACACAATGGATTGAGTTACAGGAGAGGAACCCTGAGCACTGTGAATCCGAATCTTCTACAGCGGATAGTAACTGTATAGGCTAGTTGCTGCTGAAAATACCTTCTCAACCTTCCAAGACTATAAACTAATTTACCCTTTTTATCTGGAAAGAGGCACTACCTTTAATCTGCAAGGATCCTTTGCAATTAAAAAGGAAAAAAAATATTGAATAAATAGTCCAGGAGCAAAGGAAGTCCATGCCTCTGTTTGCAAGATATGCAAAACCACAAAGACTTCATGTACAATTATTAATTCTTTCCTAACATTTAATGGTCTGCAAAATACTCTAGAAGCAAATAGGTCAGGCGAGTTTTTGAGGAAACTGTATTAACAAAGAAGCCAAGTGCTAGTTATTTTTTACGAGTCATTAGAGAAAAGCAAACAAAACAAAAAACAGCAACAACAACAAACTTTAGGCCATCAAATTTGTGAGGTAGGAAAGCAGTTCATCCTCCAAAGAAGATTGGTTTACAAAATGCCAATTCTAATACGGTATAGGAGATAATGAGTGTAAAATTATCTCCTAAAGGAAAGACATGGAACCCATGAGGATTAGTAGAAGAAATTCCACATTGGAAACAGAATCACGGTCTAATCAGTAAGTTTCTTCATCATCTAACCTATTATATATTGAAAGTCTGTTTATAAAAAGTAATAGTTGCTACTATTATTTTAACACACAAACCAGGACAAGTACTGTCATATGCATGGAAGGTGGAATAAGACATTATCATTGAGGAATTTGAGTTAGGTGAGACAGTAAGAAGGGGCTGCTCTGAGAAACCAATTCTAACCTGAAACTTTAAAAATGAACGGTAGGTAGCAAGAGGAATAGAGCTAACAGAGGTACGAAAATCCAAGGCAGAGACACTGGAGATTTAAAAAAAAAAAAAAAAAACCTTAAAGAATGTTGGCAAGGATCTAGTATGACCTTTTTTTTTTTTTTCTTAATATTGCCAAATGAACACAGTGATTTGGGCATGAGAAAGAATAGTGGCACATGCTAATCATAAAGATGTGGGCATTGTAAGGCTGTGATTAATAACTTCAGATTTCATCCTCAGTGTATAAGGGAATTTGTAAAATATGTAAAGTAATGGTGTGGCATAAACATCTGAGAGAGAATGCACAAATGTCAGGCAATAGAATGTGAAGTTTGGGAACCATAGACTTTCCACTTCCAATCATGATGAAGTAACAGGTGGATTATCCAACAAGCAAAGTGAGTATGGTACTTATCTTGCTTACCAGACCATCTGAAAGGTGTAACAATCTGCTTCTATAAATATTACAGCCTCAGGAACCCTTTGAGGCGGTCCTACTCTGTCCTAAAGTGTTGCTATAAGACACTGAACATTAGGAAACACAGAATAATGCTTCTTTAGATAAGGAAAGCTAGTGAGGTGAGCCTTTTGTTTGGTCAAGCTGGTCATTTCCTGATCATGCTTCAAGGATAGGAAACCCAAGTGGGACGGCTGGCACAGCCAGGGACTTAACTTTCAGAACCCAGAGCAAAATGAAAATGCAGGACCTTCTGTTCAAATAACAAGGAAAGTACTCATTATAGGCATGAAAATTTAAAACTTATTTTTCAGTCATGGTCCCCTCTCAGCCTGTCATGGTGCTCTTTGTTTGCTGTTTAATGCCATTAGAGTAATGAAATATTAAATTTCCATTATTATCATAAATTTTATTACCATTGTAAAATTGTACAATGCCAGATTTAAACTAAAAATATAAAAGTGTTTAACTTGTATACAGAATGCCAAATTCTGTAACCAGTATTCCATATCTAATACATATATATATATACACACTTTTTTCTGATCAGAAGAGTGGACAGGTTACACAAAACTAGCTTAACTGTTTTACTTTGAAATAACCCATTGGCTTCACAGCAGAAAAGACCTGGCAATCTTCTGCCATAAAGATAAAATCCTACAAGTCCTGTAGGAATTTCTATTGGGCTGCGATGAGATGAAAATTGACTTACAACCACCTAACAAGAAGAAGAAGAATGTAAGATTGATAAGGGAGATGTCTTCAACCAGTGGCTTTGAGGGAAATATTGGTCATTGAAATCAACTGTATTTATGTAGTGTTGTATAGTAGTGCTATTTGAATAAGAAAATTAAAAATATACATATAAGAGTATTTGATTAGAGAAAAAGAATGATTAGTATTTTGAAGAAAATTATCTCAAGAATAATCAAAATAACAATACTATTTTTCTTAGGTTTGGCATTCTAATGCTTACATTGTCACTATCTTAAAAATTTTGGTAAATAAAAATGCCAGTATCAGTGCAACTGATGCACATTGGCATGCTTTTGTTTTTCTGCAGTGGTTTTCTGAAAATCTTAAGGATCTATAGGAATAGCTAAATAGTGCTTGAATGAATTGACAAACTTTAATTTTAATGGCAACTAAAATTAATGTATTGATAGGGTAGAAATCTGTTTTATGTTTGAGGCAGAAGATTTGATTTCTTGATTAGATTGATCCTACACAAATCTCTAGAATACGTTTTTGTTGAAAAGTCTCTGTTTTCCCTTTACTCAATTGTAAAGTTATTAGTTTTGTTTTTGATTTTTCTAAAAGTAGAACATAAGTTAATTCATTAGAGGTAGTTCAATCACTAAACAGATGGATAACTTGAAGATTTCCTTAAGGTAGGAAGCATTAAATCTATTTCAGCAAACATACCGCAAATTGGGTCCCTATTTTCGCATCATTCATGGTATGTGGAAGCAGTTGTAGCTTAAAACAGAGAGAAAGAAAGAAAGAAAAAGAAAACAGCTAACTGTGTTAGAATGAAGTCATAACAATAACTTTTCTTAAGGAAAAAAGTGTGAGGATGAATAAATTAACTGAGAGAGATTCATTGTATTTCATGACCAATGAAACTTCGTTAATGTTATTTATTAGTTTATACTTTGGAAGCTCTGCCCCCACTTAAACAGACATGGAACTCATTGCATAGCAGCCCAGAAACATGGAACCACCAGGTGAAAGAAGCAGCCCACCATGAAGAAAACACAGTGTAATGAATTGTTATTTGTCACTGTTCCATTGACTCAGATTCCCTATCTACTTTGAGTGGTTTCATGCTCAATTCTTAATAGGGAGAAAAAGAAGAAAGCAAATTAACAAAAAAAAAAAAACACAACACTTCTATTTTTAAAATAAGAGGGTCACCCTCTAAACATGGCCCCTTAAAAATAAAGAATTGAATTTATGTCATCTTTGTGGTCAGATTTTGTTTTCCATTCTGAAATAAAAGAGCATTCTTTGAATGAGATTTTCTTTCCGTAAGCTATGAGCGATGACAGACAGATACTAACAAATGGAATTAAAGCCTCTCTGCCTATCCTCAGATCAAAAACTCTGAAGGTAAATCAATTTATCAGTCATTTTCCTTCATTAGGACAGAGTACATATGGTTTGCATAATTCCTGGTCAGCTCCTACCGCAACATGTTCGGAAGGGTAACTAATCAGTTGATCAACTCTGTAGTGTGGACATGATCCCAGGAAGGTGTCAGCACCCTGCCTGGGTGCTAGATTCAATGTGTTTACTTACTCCCTTTCAACAGGACATGGGTAACTCCTTGTGTTTTCTCTTTCTATCAAAATACACGATATAAAATGATCTCTCCCAAACCACAATCTTGAACATCTCTCAAATTCATCAACTATATTCAGCAAACATTTATCAAATCTAATTAGGGGCAAAAAGTTAGGAGATACATAAATAAATCTTTGGGAATACTTTTTTGTTTCTACCAATCATGCCATAATGCCAAGCCTCTAGATTAAGAGTGTCATCGAGGTAGGACTGTGCATGTTTTAGAACTGTCCACAAAGGTATAGTGTACTTGTTATGTCCCTCCATGGAGTTAAACAACTGGCTAAGTGACTTTTTGCACAACTAAATACAAGCCAAGCCAAGCCAAGTACCACTGAGTCAGATCCAAATGGACAATATTTCTCTTCACATTTTATACAGCACACTGGTGAGGTATGTTTTGTTTGTTTTAATTTGCTAGATGACTTGTCTGACAGAGACACGCTTTGTTATTTTGTTAACGAAGAGCCATCTATGAACTATCTGGCTTAGAGGCCATCTTTAGGAGTGTACTTCGTGTTTAAGCTCAGAAATGAATTTTGATTGAAACTAGAGATGCAGGGTATACATTGGATCAAGGTAACCCATATTGGTATTGTGTTATAGTGTTGCTGTTGTTGTAATTTACCATAGAGTGGATTCTAACTCATGATGATCCAACCTTGCATTCACAGAGCGGAAGTGCTCCTCAGTGTTTGCAAGGTTGTGACCTTTCAGAAGCAGATCTTTAGGCCTGTCTTCTGAAGTGCATATGGGTGGGTTCAAATCATCACCCTCTCCGCTAGTAGTCAAACATGTAACCACTTACACCACTATGTGTCATACTATGCTATAACCAACCCAAATCACCACTCACAGTGATACACAATGCAATCCTTTCATTTGCAATAGTGTTTACTTCTTAAAGTTAATTTAACATTTTTCTTTAGGGTTTTCTTTTTTTTCTTATCATTTTTCCCTTATTTACTTATATGATAAATTTAAGGTAAATGTCACCATTCCAAATGGAATATTTTTTATGTACTAGATCAAGTAGGCTAAGCCCCTTTTATTGATAACCAATTGTCTAAATCAATTTATTACTTTTAGGTCACATAAGTAAATTTTATTAACAATATATACCTGTGATATGAAGGATCACAAAAAGTTTACAAAGTCAAAGAATCCTGAAACTTATTCTAAAACTGTTTTCTAATAAAGGGCCACCTAGAGAAGTAACTGAGACCTTGACTACTCATATACTGATGATGAGTTAATGCTGTTAGATTTTCAGTAATAAGATACATATCTTAGATTTGTTTGTTTATTTGTTTGTTTTCCCCGAAGAGCAGGGAAGCCTGTGTTAAATAATTTATCCTCTCAAACTAAGGAAGTTGTCATCTGCAACAGAGTTGATGCCAATTCATGAAGACCCAACCTTACTTGTGCAGAGCAGAACTGGATTTAAGAGTTGTCTGTTTGAAGAGAGGAAGGAAAAATAATGGGATCATCTGGAGACCAAAGAGGAAAACAAGACTTGGGCCTCCTCAGCAAGGATTTGCTGATCTTACTAAAAATAAAAATAAGAAATAAAAATTCCACATCAAACCTGTATCACTTTGGTTATATTCTCAATCTAATCTCTCACGGATTTACACAAACTACAAGTGGTAGTTCAACTAATGGCCTTGTAGTTTCCAGAACAATGTTCCACTGTTGGTTATAAGGTTTTCCAAGCACTCGTCTGTGCCCAAAATTTTGAGAACAGCTATCCGGCCAATTGAGAGGAAGAGATCCATACTTACACCCATTCCAAAGAAAGGTGAGCCAACTGAAAGTGGAAATTACTGAACAATATCATAATATCACCCACAAGTAAAATTTTGCTCAAGATCACTCAAAAGTTACTGAAACAGCACAGTGACAGGGAACTGCCATAAATTCAAGCCAAATTCAGAAGAGAGCATGGAACCAGGTTTGCCATTGTTGATGTCAGATAGATCTTGGCTGAAAGTAGAAAATACCAGAAAGGTGTTTAGCTGTGTGTCATCGACTATGCAAAGGCATTCGACTGTGTAGATTATAGCAAATTATGGCTAACACTGTGGAGAATGGGAATACACGCACACTTAATTGTGCCCTTTTGAAATCTGTACTTGGGTCAGAGACAGTTGTGTGAACAGAACAAGGGGACACTGCATGTTTTAGTCAGGAAAGGTGTGCATCAGGGTTATAACCTTTCATCACACATTTCAGTCTGTATACTGAGCAAATGATCTGAGAAGCTGGATTATATGAAGAAGAATGAGGCATCAGGATTGGTGACAACTCATTAATCACCTGCATTATGCTGGACTTGAAGAGGATTTGAAATACTTACTGATGGAGATCAAAGACCACAGTCTTCAGTATTGATTGCACCTCAACTTCAAACAAACAAACAAACCAGCAGTCCTCACAACTGGACACGTTAGCAACTGCAATAAATGGAGAAAGGAGTGAGCTTGTCAAGGATTTTATTTGACTGGGTTCCACAGTCAACATCCATGGAAGCAGCAGTCAAGAAATCAAAAGAGGCATTGCATTGGAAAAAACTGTTGCAAAGGACCTCTTTTAAGTACTGAAAAATAAAGATTTCACTTTGAAGATTAAGTTGTATGTCATGGGTTGCATTGTGTCACCCCAAAAATGTATGTATTGATTTGATTTGGCTGTGGGTCCCAACCTGGTGCAGTTCCTCCTGTCCGTTATGAATCCTGCCTCTGTGAAGTTGATGAGGGAATATGGACAGCAGTTGTGTTGGTGAGGCAGGACTCAAGTTACCAGCTGTGGGATATAAGGGAGAGAAGTGAGCACAGTAAGTTGGGAACCTCATACCACCAAGAAGGCAGCACCAAGAGTAGTGGACGTCCTTTGGTCCTGAGGTTCCTGGGCCAAGATGCTCTCATTGAATTTGGACTTGGCCTACCGGACTGTGATAAATCTCCTACCGAATGGGTTTATAACTTCATAAATGGGTTTGTGGCTTACCAGACTGTGACAATAATGTTTATCTTCATGTAACCATCCACTCATGATATTTTCTGTTGGAGCAGTACGGGGTAACTAAGACAATGTGCCTGGCCCAAGCCCTGGATTTTCAAATGCATCATATGCATGCAAAAGCTGGACAGTGAACAAGGAAGACAGAAGAATTGATGTCTTTGAACTGTGGTGTTGGAGAAGAATGTTGAATGTACCACAGACTGCCAAAAGAACAAACAGATCTGTTCTGGACGAAGTACAACCAGAGAGCTCCTCGGAAGCAAAGATGGTGTGTCTTTCATACTTTGGACATGTTATCAGGAGTGATCAGTCCCCAGAGAAGGACATCACACTTGGTAGAGTAGAGGATCATTGAAAAACAGCAAGACCCTCCGCAGGACGGGTTAACACAGTTGCTGCAATGATGGCATTAAGCATAAAAAGTACTGTGAACATGGCATAAAATGAGACAATGTTTCTTTCTGTTGTGTATCGAGTCGCCATAAATCAGAAACAACTCAATGGCATCAAACAACAGCAAAACCCAGACCACTTAATAAACATATTCAGCTTTCTTAATATTAAGATTTCCTTCCACAATCCTCCATCAAAATGTTAATTAGAGCTGACTGCTCTGGTGGTGTAGTGGGTTAAGTGCTGTATCTGCTAACCAGAAGGTTCAAATCTGCCAGGCGCTCCTTGGAAACTCTAAGGGCGGTTCTACTCTGACCTCTAGGGTCACTATGAGTCAGACCCAACACCATGGCAGTGGGTTTTGTTTGCTACTAGTTTGCTGACAACAGATAATAGAATAAAAGGATATATAACGAGTGTATAGTAAGAGAAACACACAGAAGACATCTGAACAAGCTACTTTAACATCTTAATTTATTTTTTCTATGTGAGAAAGAGTGAGTACATGATTGAAGTTATGAATACATACACTTTATTCATACACGTATATTCTGCAAGTATGTCTATTCTTTTCATATAAAGAAAATATACTGACTTTTTGCATTTTTATGATATTTAATACACAATAGTACGAATTTCAGGATGATAACATTTGTTTCACATATCCAGATAGTTGGCTATCTAATATGTGTTTTCTTTTATCAGTTACTTCAGATCTGTGGTTTCTTATAAAACCACCTATGAATATCTATTTAAATGTCATTTTTACAAAGCTGGTATAGTAGTACAAATTCTCTAAGAAGAATAAGACGTGGAAGGTAAGACTTGTAGGGTAGTTGTAGCAAAAAAATTATAACACATTCTGAATATGCATGCTCATGCTTTTTGACATTAGAATAGCAAACTGAGAGCAACTGTCTGACCCATCAGAAAATGGCCTTAAATTCCGGGGATTCTTCATAGGCCACATGTGGTCATGTAAAAAGTGTCAGTTGGTCTCAACTCAGCTGGAGCAAGGGAAAATGAAGAACACCAAAGACACAAAAAAATATGAACCCAAAAGACAGAGAGGGCCTCATAAACCAGAAACTACGTCAGCCTGAGTCTAGATGATGATGCCCTGCTACAACCAATGACTGTTCGACAGGGGGCACAACCAAAGGCCCTTGAAGGAGTGCGACAAAAGTGGGTGCAAAGGCTACTGACAGGTACGACTTCTTTCCATTGTCAATCAAATCTGCTGCAGTAATGCATAACTGTAGTGTACAACATTGTTAAAGAAAAAGTAGTAACTTCCTTATAGCAGTTTTCATATCATTGTAGTTACAAATAAGGTGAATATACGTGATTGTTAAAGTAATGCTTAATAGATAGACCACCAGCCAGAGTTTAAGACATTTCTTCTTTTATCTATATGTATTACTCTGATTATATTTGTTATTAAGAAAAAAGAAAAAAAAATCTAACTTTATATATTGAGTTTGAGCTTAAACCTGGTAGTGGTATGCTTTAATTTTGACTAGTTTTCAATTTTGCCTGATAAAGTCTTTAAAATGTGTTTATAAAAGCAAGAATATTAAGATAGTTACCCTTTTCTAAAAGTTATTAGAAGGTGAGAATTAGACAATTTCACTTTGCTTGGACAGTTTGGCAAGAATTGATCTAAGTCTTAGTAAGAGTATATATTAAAATGGAAAGGAAATTACTATCTGATTGAGCTGGTCTGAAAATGTATATTGGCAGAACATAAATTTCACTCTGTAACTAGCCAGAAACCCAAGGTCAATACAAAGAGATACATTTATGTTTTTATTTCTTGTTAAAATATTTGATTAGGTAATTTTCAGATAGGCATTAGAAATAATAGAATGTTCTGGTATGTCACTTCTTGCTTACACCACAAAGCTAGCAAATTAACTTGTGATGACTGTGTTTTGTGGTTAAATTAATAGTAAGTTTCTAAAAGTCATTTCTGTCAGCATGAAAACAGGACAAGGGCTACATGGATGTGTAGTATGTAAGAACACATTCACATATATACACATATCTGTATATAGACATATGTCATCTATGCATTTTTATCTTGACACTGAACAAGACTGGGCCAAAGCTTTCAGAAATCAAACGTGAACTCATTTTGAAATACCAGCAGTGTTTGAATTTTAAATTAACCTATTTACAATGAAACTATGCCTGCTGATTGCCATCATCTTCAGGAAAATTAACAGTAACGATCATTGGTGTCATAATGCAATTTCCCCGCAAAAATCACATAGGCTTCATTACTGTTTACATAAATTGTCATAAATACCAATTATGGCTGAACATAAAATGTAATGCTCTTTTTTAAAATCATAATCAGACAATTGTTCTTCTAATTCATATGCTAGGGGAATAGGGTTTTGATTCAACCTTTGTTGCGAAGGAAGTGTTTTGACGGTAGTTAGTTTTGCTCTAAGTGATGGTTGGCTTCTTGTCAAATTGCTCACTCTCCATTTGGATTATGCAGACCTTGTCCTCATTCAGTGTGTCCTCTAACATACTGGGAAGAACATGGAGCCGTGCTAATAGCAGATAAGGGAGATAGGCACCGAAAGTGTCCTCTAGACATCAGCGAAGAGGTGGCTTCTTGTGGGATTTATAACAACATTTGGCGTAATTGCATGGAAGCCCCCTGTCATGGTTTGAATTGTGTCCCCCCAAAAATGTGTGCAGCCACGTGGCTGGGATATGGTTCCCAGTATCTTGGAAATGTCCTCCATTGTGTGGTTTTGCTAACCTGTAGGTTAAAGGATTAGGGTGGGGCTGTGAATTCCTGCTATGGGGTAGTTTCCCTGCAGTATGGCTTGCCCCACCCTTAATGCTTTTAGCTTGCAAGGAATAAAAGGAAAAAGAACCAAGGACAATTTGAGAACCTCGCTACCATCAAGCAAGCAGCACCGGGAGCAGAGCACGTCCTTCAGACCAGAGGTTCTTGTGTGAGGACGCTCCCTGGACAATGACTGATGCAATACCGGACTTTCCTCCAGAGCCGTCAAGGGGAAAGTCTTTCCCTGGAGCGGACACCCTGAATATGGACTTGCAACCTACCGGACTGTGTAAGAATAAATCTTTCTTTGTTAAAGCCATCCACTCTGTGGTATTTCTGTTAGAGCAGCCCTAGCTGACTAAAACAGAATTGGTACCAGGAGTGGGGTGCTGCTCTAGCAAATACCTAAAACGTGGAAGCCACTTTGAAACTGCGAATGGATAGAAGATTCAGAAGGAACGAAGAAGGCGCAGATGGTGAGAAACAACGGAGGACTGGCAGCAGCAGCAGCGGCAGCAGCAGGACCAGAGGCAGCACTGGAGCCGACCCGTGGAGCGAGAGAGGTCAGTGCCTGTGCAGAGTTTTCCTCGCGGAACGGGGTGCCTCTGGGCACTTGAATCGGTGGAGCTGGACTTGCTGACCCACCGGGTGAGAGAGTTGAGTGCTTTTGGGCAGGACGCTTTCCAGCAAGAGTGGGGTGCCTCCAGGCACTTAAACCAGTGGAGCTACAGAGCTTTGGAACACTTGCCCGGCAGGGCAGATGTGGGCCTGAGGCCCGGGCCATGCGGCCAGAGGAAGCTGACGCTGAAGAGACAGATAGCTGAGAAGTTGAGCTGCCTCAGTCTCAAGAGGTATGGCCATGACCTCAGGGGTTTGAAAGGGTGGAACCATGGCGTGCTGTGTTCGTAACGGTGGAATTGCCACTCAGTTGGGCTTAGGGTGCTCCTAAAGCCGATGGGACAGAGTTTCTGTCCAAGTGGGCCTTGAAGGCAAAGTTGTAGCATGGGGCTGGAGGTCTCCACCCAGAAACCTGAGAGTGTGGCCTATACCTAGAGTCTGGAGAGCATTGCTGTTGTGTAGAATGTCTCAGAAAATGTAAGAGGATTTCCAAAGCTTTGAGGGCTAATGTAATGTGTTCTGTTGACTTGCCTGTTGCCTGTTAATGCCTTCTAAGTTTCACAGATGTAGAAGAGTTTTTGTATTTTGGACTTGGAGCTGATTTAAGACTTCTGTTATATGAATGGACATAATTTTGCCATGGTGAGATGAATGTGTTAAATGTTTTGTGATGTGATTTTTGGGTTGTCAAAGGGTGGGATGTCATGGTTTGAATTGTGTCCCCCCAAAAATGTGTGCAGCCACGTGGCTGGGATATGGTTCCCAGTATCTTGGAAATGTCCTCCATTGTGTGGTTTTGCTAACCTGTAGGTTAAAGGATTAGGGTGGGGCTGTGAATTCCTGCTATGGGGTAGTTTCCCTGCAGTATGGCTTGCCCCACCCTTAATGCTTTTAGCTTGCAAGGAATAAAAGGAAAAAGAACCAAGGACAATTTGAGAACCTCGCTACCATCAAGCAAGCAGCACCGGGAGCAGAGCACGTCCTTCAGACCAGAGGTTCTTGTGTGAGGACGCTCCCTGGACAATGACTGATGCAATACCGGACTTTCCTCCAGAGCCGTCAAGGGGAAAGTCTTTCCCTGGAGCGGACACCCTGAATATGGACTTGCAACCTACCGGACTGTGTAAGAATAAATCTTTCTTTGTTAAAGCCATCCACTCTGTGGTATTTCTGTTAGAGCAGCCCTAGCTGACTAAAACACCCCCATAAAGGAATCATGCAATAACAGATCTGCTTGAGGAGCCCATTTACAGCATCATTTCCAGCTCCCTGCATAGTTCAGCAGAACAGATAGCTAGTAAAGGTAATGCCCTGTTAGATGGCTAATTTTCAAAATAAGTAAGAATTAAGTTGCTGGCAGGGGAGTGGGGGAAATGGCCAGGAAGAAGAGTTTCTGAATCTTTTTAATTTTGGCCTCTAAGAAGGAGATAAATCTGCTAGAAAGATTATTCAGAGAAACCATCTGAGCAGGGGACAACACTCTGAAGACAAAATTGCAGTCTGCCTTCTGTTCTATGACAAAGCCATTTTAGGTCCATTTTACCTCATCATTCAGCTCGGTCTACTTGACATTTGTTCATCTTTGGCATTTCATCCTCTTCTTCACTTGCTTACTCATAAAATCAAAAAATAAAGTCTACATGAAGTCTTTATCCCCTTCTGAGATTGTTCTTGAATATTAGAATCAGAAGTCAATCACTCCTTTCTTTCATTCACTCTGACCCTGTGTTTTGGTGACGATATGCAATCACATATGTCTAGAAGCTACAGTGGTTTTGTTGATATGTTCTGCTCCAGCCCCTCACTGCTCCTCAAGATCTGAATGTCTCTGCTACCTGAATAAACCCTGGCAAATTGGTCCCATTCTACCCAGTTCTACGCTAGTTGGTTAAAGCAAGGTGTATTGATATGCCAAACAAATTTAATGAAACAAAATTAAGATTCTGGAGTTAAGAAGAAAATAATAAATTAAACTTGGTAGGGATTTGATCTGCGTGGGCAATCAAAGTGGAACTAACAGAAAGCCAGTGAAATTAGCTGCTGTTATTTGACTGTCTAAGCTGAGGAAATACAAAAGGTAAACAAGGGTATCAGCAGGGAGGAGAAAATGAGACTTTTTTACTCTTTTTTCATCTTTCATAATCTCATGCATTATCAGTAACAGGGTGAGGCATTTTAGTACGGTGTGATCATCATTAAAAGGCAGATATTTATCTTATCACAGTGCATTAAATTCCCAGAAGGAAGTGGGGAAAGAGAAACTGTAAGGGGAAATGCTCTTGTGAACTGTTTAATAAGGCATCCTCATTGTAGGTTTTTTTTTTTTTTTTCTTGCTTGTTTTGTTCCATATTTTCTTTTATACAAAAAGAAAAAAGTGATGTTGGACAAAACTGCTCCCAAACATGCTCAGCCTATATCCGGGGCTTGTGAATTTTAAGAAGTCTCAACTGTGTTCAGACTCTGTTTAATAATTTTTAATTATGTTTTACAACATGAAATTAAATATTTTTATTTCCATTGTGTGTACTTATTCATGAGCTGGGCATTAATTGTAAAACAATGTATCTTCTTGTTTATTTATAACAGATGTGAGTATTTATGTTGCTCTGTTCAGGGTGCTCAGCAAGGTCTTTATTTGTATACTGAGCTGCCTGGTTTTGCATGAAAATGGTTTTGGAGCTTTGGAGCTCATTTCTACTCTTTTATTTTTATTTTTATTTATTTTTTAGAGGAAGAATTTATAAATTACTGAGAGATTTCTGCTGTGGCTCCCCTGGAATACATTTTGGGGGCTAAGAAAATTAAATTTGAGATTTGCTTCACAGTTTGTGATGCTGGCTTCTTGCAAACAAAAGCTGCCTGGACCATGGAAGGCTTTGCTTCTGAAATACATTCACATAGTGTTAATTTTCTATTTATTTACTTTGAAAATGTACGAGTTCATCAGCGTGAGTTTGGGTAAGGGAGTATGTCTTTCTGCGTCTGTCTTCATACTGTCTAACTCACTCAATGACCATCAAAACTCTCTAAAAGACTTTTCTAAAACAGACTTTGTCTCTGCCATTTTAAAATACACTTACTTTTTAAAAGCAGTTTAAGGTCTACAGAAAATACAGTTCCCATCTACCAGCTCTCTACCTCCACACTGTTTCTCTTGTTGTCTTGCTTTCATGTGGTACATTTGTTACAGTTGAAAAACCAGTACCGATACATTATAATTATTAAATATTTTGTTGTGCTTTAAGTAAAAGTTTACAATTCAAATCAATTGGCCATATAAAACCCAGAACACACATCACAATGCAACTCTAACTGCTCTACCCCTTCGACCCTGTGACAACACACTCTTCCTCTCAGCCCTGCACTTCCCACATCCATTCAACCAACTCCTGTCCCCCTCCACTGTCTCATCTTATCTCTAGAGAGGAGCTGCTCAGGCAGCCTCATCTATATATTTAAGTCAAGAAACATATTCTTCACCAGCATCACTTAATGTCTTATAGCCCAGTTTATCTTTGTCTGAAGAGCTGGCTTTAGTACTGGTTTCAGCTCTAGGTTAACAGAGTCAGGGGACACGTCCTCAGGCAACCCGCCAGTCTGATGGACCAACAGGTATGGTCTTTTTATAGAGTTCTAGTTCTGCACACCCGTATTTCTCCTACTACATCAAGGATTTTATGTTATGTTTTCTGACAGAGCAGTCACTGGTACCCAGTCACTGGGTACCCTCTAGTTCTGGTCTCTTGCTGATTTAATGTCCCAGTTATTATGACACCTCCAGTCTGCTGGGCTCATATTTTCCTCATGTCTTGGATGTGAGAAAAATCATACATCCCTTGCTTGCCTCTGTTCTAGGTGGATTGGGACCAGTTGATACCACTTAGACAGCCGCTTGTTAGGTTTTAAGACCCCAGACACCACTCACCAAAATGATAATACATTATTATTAAATTAAAGGTCATGGTTTACACTAGGATGCAGTCATGTTGTGCAGTACTGTAATGATGACATGGTGGAGGTGTCTTACCCACTCTAACTTCACAAGGAGGAAGGACAATCATGATCAACAGCCCAAATCAAGACTGATTCCTCTCAGGTGAGGCCAGGTATTCTTCATCTCATCAGCTTTTTCTTATTTTTTTAAACCAATCTTGACATCATCTGTCTCTACTATGGCACGCTCTACTTCTCTGTCAAGTTTGATAATTTGTTGCAATGGACAAACAAAACTCACAGACAAGAATCATAATTATGAGGTTTATTATAAAGTTGTTGTTGTTAGGTGCCATTGAGTATGTTGCAACTTATGAAGACACTATATATATATACAACAGAACAAAACAGTGCCTGCTCCTGTGCCATTCTTACGATCATTACCATGTGTGAGCTCATTGTTGCAGTCACAGTGTCAGTCCTGGATCTTTCTCTTTTTCAGTGAGACTCTGCCAAGCATGGTGTCCTTCTCCAGGGACTAGCCCTTCCTGATAACAGGTCCAAAATAGGTTAGATGGTGTTTTACTATCCTTTCTTCCAAAGGAAGTAGCAGGTTGCAATTCATGTTCAGGAACACTCAGGATAAGTTTTTCCAAAAAAGGACAACCTCTTCTCAACTGTGCCCACAAGCAAGTTTCTCTATGTCCCTGAGCCCCTTAGCCTAGCTTCTGCCCTACTGGAGCAAGTGTTACGGAACTCTTCCAGCTCTACCTATAAATACCCTGAGGTATCACTCTGCCAATGAGGGTTTTGTCTGAAGACACTCAGCTTTCTCAGCATGGGGCTGCCTCCTGCTAGTCTCCCTGTTTTGCTGCTACTGGGTCTCTGTTTCTGTTTCTCACTGTCTCCAGTGTTATAGCTCTCCTTCTCTGTCTTCTGTGGTACAGCTTGTACTCTCTGTCTCTCAGAGTCTCTCTTTAAGCCTAGCAGATGACAAAATCAACCAGTCTCCTCATTAGGGATTCAAACACCTTATTTACATAGTTTCAGTCATTGTGCAAGTCTCAATGATGATGACTAAAAGGGTCACATTAAGTAATTCGTTGTTCAGCATCATTTCTACGGAGTTTGACAAATGTATAATGTCATGTGTCCACAATGAAGTATCTCATACAAATCAGTTCCACTGTCCTGATAATGGACTGTGCTTCATCTGTTTGTGCTTGCCCTCTTCCTCTTGAACCCCTGCCAATGTTACTTTCTGAAGGAAAAGAAGTCTTGGAAAACTTACTGATGAAGATCAAAGTCTGCAGTCTCTAGTGTGGATTATACCTTAACAGAAAGAAAACAAAAATCTTTACAACTGAACTCATAAGCAACATCATTATAAATGGAGAAAATATTGAATTTGTTAACATCTCATTTTATTTGGATCCATGATCAACATTCATAGAAACAGCAGTTGAGAAAGCAACAGACACATTACACCAGGAAAATCTGCTGCACAAGAACTTCTTAAAGCATTAAAAAACTACGATGTGTCCTTGAAGACTATGATGGACCTGACTTAAACCATGCTGCTTTCAGCTGTCTCATATGCATGCAAAAGCTGGACAATAAATAAGGAAGACTAAAGAAATACTGATGTCTTTAGATTATGATGTTGACAAAGAATATTGAGTACATCATGGACTGTTAAAAGAATAAACAAATCTGTCTTAGAAGAAGTACAACCAGAATGCTTCTTAAAAGCAAAGATGGTAAGAGTTAGGTCCTACATGCTTTGAATATGTTATAGGAGGGATCAGTCCTTAGAGAAGGACACTATGCTTGGTAAAGTACAGAGGGCTGCTGAAAAAGAAGAATATTCTTAACAGGGTGGATTGACACAGTGGCTGCAACAATGGGCTGAAGTGCATCAGTGATTGTGGGAATGGTACAGGACCAGGTAGAGTTTTGTTTTGCTGGGGATAGGATCACCAAGAATCAGAGCTAAATCAAAGGAACCTACCAATGACAACATAGTAAGCATATGGTTAGCTTTATAAGAAATTACCAAGGCTGTTGTTCCACTTTGCATGCCATGTTGTTAGCAAACTGACCAGGATAAAATAAACTTGAAGACTAAATTTGTCTTACATGTGGAAAATCTCCCCAGCATGCTTCCTCTCTCCACCTAATTTGGTTCCTTGGGACAGTTACATCAATTTTATGCTTTTAAAATATATTTTATGCCTATAAAGGAAAACAAATATGTGTTCCTTCTTTTTTTATGTTAATTTCATCATGCTTACTGTCTTTTATTTTTTTTTGATTTAACACTGTATCTTAGATATTGTTCAAGATCAGAGTTAAACAACCTACTTATTCATTTTTACAGCTCTATAGTATTCCATTATGTGTAGCTATATAAAATATTCAAAGAATGATGGTGTCTTATTTTCATATAACCTGTAAATAGCATAGCAATTGGTTCATAAGATAGACAGACACAAACATGTACATGTTTATACACTGACCTACACAAAATGAGCAATGGGTTAGTACAAAATAATCTAATAATGTGGTTCTTTGCCATTTGAGTTTTTGACAGGTAAACAGGGATCATTTTTAGTATTGTACATTAAGAGTAAAGGATGACTCATTCAAATATCTCAGTACTGAGAGAAACTACTCTTCAGAGAATATTTCCCTCTATAGCACAGGTAACTGCCAATAGATAACTGCCAATTGGGGAAGCATCTAAGTATGGTACCTTAACACAGAAGCTACACCACATGTGACCCACCTAGCAACCCTAGTCTACAGGCATGTTTTGTCTGGTCAATTGAAATATCTTTGAAGCAGCAGATATCATTAATTAATCCAGAGATTTAACGTAAAAATCTGTCCGTGTATCTTCCGTTGAAAAGCCTAACATTTCTTTTTTCTCCCTAACAAAAGTCCCTGGAGCTGAGTAGCACTTTCTCTCTTTATCAGAACTTTCCTGGATCTACTCTAGCTAACTTAGTACCTGTGAGGACCCAGCTTAACACAATCATTGCCATCAAGTAAATTTCAACTCATGGTGGCCATATAGAACAGAGAAGAACTATCTCACAGAGGTTCCAAGGAGCATCTGGTGGACTCAGACTGCCAGTTTCTTGGCTAGTAGCTGTAGCTTGCTTTGGCTCTTAACCACTGCACCACTGTGGTTCCCCAGACACAGTACCCAGTGATGTCAAGTTGATTCCAACTCATGGCGACCCTGTAGGACAGAGTAGCACTGCCACATAGAATTTCTAAGGAGTGCCTGATAGATTCGAACTGCTGACCTTTTGATTAGCAAATGTAGTTCTTAACCACTAAACCATCAGGGTTTCCCAGGACACAGTAGGATTTTAAATTTTCTCCATGATTGTAATCTGATTACTAGCTTAAAGGTTGGTTCTTCAAACTCATCAAGTAGCATCACAGAAAAAAGGACTGGCAATCTTTTTCCGTAATGATTAAAACCAAGAAAATCCTACAGAAGAGTTCTACTCTGTCACACATGGAGTTGCCGTGAGTGGGAATTGATAGGACAACAACACAACCCATCTTATTTGGTTTGGTTCAAGTATGCACACCTACTGCGAGTTAGACTCAAACCCTTATTGCCAACACTGTGTCGGGTGGGTCCTCCCTAATGACAGTGACTAATGTGATGACAGTCAAAGGATACCTAACCAATCTGCTGCCCTCAAGTTATTTTTGACTTACAATGACCCTGCAGAATAGTAGAAGTGCCCTATAAGGTTTTCAAGGCTATAAACTCTTATGGAAATGGATTGCCACTTCTTCCCTTCCCAGTAGATTGTAACTACTGATCTTTCAGCTAGCAGCCTAGTACTTGCATTCCTCACACTAGACAGAACAATATAAGCCTCATAGGACATCTTCCTTCCTCTCAACACCTGCAAAGGTACTTCGTTTTGTCCAGTCACATAGACATCTGATACCATTCCCAGGCCATAAGCAATGACTCCTGAAACTGTCCCCTGATGAAAGAGGAGATAAACAGCAAATCTAAGTGCAGCATAATGTTGACTCTGGTGCAGCCTATATCTGGTGAAAATTTTTAATTATATTAGACAAAATAATTGCAGAAAAATGGAGGGTGTGAAAGACTAAAATAATATGGACTATTGAAAGAGGATAGATGCTTAATAACTTGTGACTTTATTGATTCAGTAGGTAACCTACATTCTATTGCTACATACTAAGTGGCTGTTTAGCTGACCTTGGATACCAAAATACATCACTCATTTTGAAGAAAGGGTGAAGATGGGGATGAAGAAGAAATTTTCAAGATTAGGCAAATTAAAAAAAATAAAATCCTAGATTGAAGGGGTATGGAGGCAGGGCAGCCTTTGCAGACCAGAGATCCATTCACAAAGTGATTCCATTATATGTAGGACAGGTCTAGAGGTGACACTTGTCACCTGAGGGCCAGGAGAGGAAGAGTCAGGCTTCCAGAGACATGGCCTGAAATGTATACCTCACCTCCATCCTCTGATTGCTTTTCTTCCCTTCTTCCTAACTTGTACTTCCAAGGTCTATTTGGTGATCCAGTACCTGAACTTAACAGTAGGTGAAATCGCATAAAACATATAGATTCCATATGACAGGGACAGCTCTACGTACTGTGTTCTTTCCTACTTGCCACCCAGCTTGTAAAAGAAAGGGAAGCCCCTGCCCCTTGCACGTGGGCCATCTCAGTGCCCAGCTAGCCGTCTCCTTCAGGGAAGAGGATGAAGAATGAGCCTGATCTGGCAAATCTTACTTTTGCTCAGGAAATGAAGAGACAGTTGAATAAAGAGTCCACACACTTCAAAAGACAGATCAGAGGACAGCAGGCATTTTTTGCTCTGGCATTTGTTACTAGTAACTGCCCCCCAAATAATCAGGTTATGTGGATGGCAGCTTTCAAAAAGTAACACTATCCTCCCCCTGCTACTTCACATCTCACTTCTGGAAGGGTTTATGCAGATCGGTTTTTACCTTCAAATCTCTCATGTGATTCCAGGTTTAACAAGACTGACCAAATGTCACTCTAATTAGAAGGCAATAACGTTCCATAGCAAAATGAATTCCACAGTTTGAACTTGCTTCAAGGGGAGATTTGTCTTCATTATAGGACTTACGTATTTGGGGCTCGGCGGGCATTTCTGCTTTAAACAGGCTCGTACTATAATGAGTGTGAAGATGGAAACCTTTACCCAGCCCCAAGCACCCGGGGCTTGCCCCGAACATGCAGCCTCAGCCCCCAGGTGCAACTCAGGCAGGCCAGTCACCCTTCTGGACTGCCTTCCTGTAATTGTTCAAAAAGGCAAAGGGAAAGAAAACCAGCCGGGACAGATTGTGGAGGTGATAAAGTTCCTGAAAATTAGATCAGCTAATAGGGTAAAAGTCTATTATTGCTTGAAATCTCCTAAGGTTTCATACTCCCCCCCACCTCTCTGTTTTTAATTGAAATACCAAATTCTTCAGGGGATATAGCCGACTGAGTTGGTAACAAGTCAGAAGCTTAGCTGTGCACCTTATTTTGGTCTTAAGTAACCGATTTCTTCCTTTTTTTCTTTTATTTTCTTCCTTTCTTTTTTAACAGGATCTTGTGTGGTTTTCTGATGTATGAGATCACTTCCTTGGGATGCGTGGGTTTAGTCTTCTTGGGGAACTTTAGGGCCATTGAGTCGCTCATATCTGAAAACTGCTGGCCAGTAGACCTTCTGTAAGCTGGAGTTTCCTTTTGTCTCCGCCTTCTCCCATTCTGTCTTGCTCAGTTAGAATTTAAGTGGCACTCCTATAGGGTCATATAGGAGTCAGCCAGGATGAGAGAAGAGGATATGATAGGCATTAGAGATGGTGTCAT
Organism: Heterohyrax brucei; assembly: GCA_028571685.1. Classification (NCBI taxonomy): domain Eukaryota; kingdom Metazoa; phylum Chordata; class Mammalia; order Hyracoidea; family Procaviidae; genus Heterohyrax; species Heterohyrax brucei. The sequence continues at coordinate 50,545,662 of CM053152.1, forward strand.
CTCCCAGAGATGTGTGATCCAGTCAACCAGCAGTGCATGAGGAAAAAGTAAAAAGCAGAAAGCAAAGGTGGGACGGCTTGACACCTGAGGGGTAAAGTCTGGGACTGTAGGATCTTCTTAAAGGACTGGTGAAGCACTCAAAAGTTGTGTAGGACCCGGGAGAATTTTTTCTTGTCTGAGATTTTCCATGTATGAAAATATTTTTCATCTCTTTTGACTTCCAGGAACTAAACTCCAGTGACATTCCTAATATTTATAACAACAAAAAATGCCCCCAAATTTTGAAAATGCCAACAGAGACTTGCACTGCATATATCTGGAACCAAAGCTTTGAGGGATTAGAAGAATGACACATTTTTTATATGTGAGGAGATCTTTGTGGGTACTTTGCAGGGTCAGTAAAGGACACCAGGACATAAACAAGTCAGAGTAAGGAGAAACAGGGCAAGTGAATTAAACGTGGCTTGCAGGACCACTGGATCCATCTCTTACCACGTTCAGTGCTCACATTTTTACACAGAAGGTTTACAGAAGCCTATATTCTCATGAGGAGGATCTCAGACTATCACCGGGTAAATGTGGCTTGATGAGCTTATCTAAAGTAATAGACTGCAAAGCAAGAAATGTGGTCTGATATTTTTTCTTAATAACGTGTGTGTGTGCTTTATTAAATTTCATAATTATTGCCCCAGCTCTGTCCTTCATCTTTCCTCTGCTGATATGATAATCATTCAATCTACCAGTAGGGTCAGTACAAGGAGGATTCAAAATTAAAGTTTTTATTTCCCAATACTTTACTCCAATTTAAATAATAAAATCATGTCACCGAACAGCACCCAGGTTAGGCTTTTACCTGGAATAGGATTTGTTTTCTTACCATTGTCCTTTCCCACATCTCAGTTTGAATACTTCCAAATCAGAAAACTCACCACTTATTTCATTCCAATCCTGTATCAGGAAACTATTTGCTCTAAAGTAGTTCCATGTATTGGAAACAGCTCTCGTCTGTATCTAGTCGTATTTTTCAGGTTCCATGGTGTACTAGCCATGTAGAAATGAACGTGAAATGAGTCAAATTCTCTCCTTTATTTACTAATGCTGTATGTCAGCAAAGCAATTAAAAAAAAATCTGTGAGGGAAAAACAAAACAATATAAAACAAACAGCTTCCTGTTTGTTTTGTTTTGTTTTTTGCTTCTGAGCTAAGTGGAAAGACTGGTGGTACAGTGACTAAGTGCTACATCTGTTAGTCAAAAGGTCATCAGTTTAAATCCACCAGGTTCTCCTTGGAAACTCTATGGGGCAGTTCTACTCTGTCCTGTAGGGTTGCTGTGAGTAGTTAACTGAGTCAATGGCAATAAGTTTGGTTTTGGTTTTGGTCTCTGCTAAACAAGTATTAGTTGTCTTAGCTAATAATAGTGAGAATCTACTTGAAACAAATTTTAGATCTTAGGTTTTCCTTAACTCCTTACACCCAAGAATCCTTTTCAAAGACTTGGTAAATCTCCATTCTGGGGTCGAAGTGGGGGTTCCTCATAAAAGCAATATGGATTTTCCTTTAGTATAAGCTTACACAGGATCCAACACTGGGACTCACTTTGCACATTCAATTTTTTATTTATTTACATTCTGTTTTTTTGAAGGTAGTAGATACATGTTTACTATCTCTTGAATAGTAGCATGTATGACAAAATTCAGTAACCTTAAAAATCAATGTATATTTTATATTTTATTAAGAAAAAGTTTTACTACATGGAGAGTCATTCTGCTGTGACATTTATAAAAGACAAAGAAGCTTAAAAAATAGTCATCAGATAAGTATTTCTTAGCACTGTTCTCTGTAGAAACAGAGGCTAGGTTTTGAGTCATCCTTCTCTAGTCTCAGGAAAGATTACAACACTGCAGCTGTTATTGCAAAGTTACGGTATTTCTGGCATTGTGCTAAATTCCTTAAATAAACTCTCTTTGTAAATCCTCACATCAACTCTATGAGGTAGACTTAATTCTTATTGCCAATAAATAAATTGAGGTGTAGAGAATACAAATTGTTATCCCAAGGTCACACAGTTTGTAAGTGAAGGAGCCAAGAGTCGAAGTCAGGCTGACGCCAGCACCTCTGCACTTCACCTTGCTCTCCTTCTTAAGGGATCTGCTAGCAAAGGCAGACTCTATTCACATTAGCGATTCCATTGTAGGACTTCTGCAGAACTTTTTTCACTCCTTCCTGATATTCCAGTCAGGGATAAAATGTTAGAAAAGGTGGGATTCAGTGACCTTCCTAGCCAGGAGGCAAATGGTGTTGTAAAAAGTATTAGCAATACTACCGCCTTATTAGTTAATTGTTGCATGTTGCTAGGTTGCCCAAAATTATGACATGTCTTTCAGGAGCTCCCAGCATCTGGCCAAAAGAGAGCTGTAAAATACCTTCTAAGTCTATGGTGAGAGGCTTTGCAACAGTGCTGGTTCAATACAACCAGCCCTTTGGAACAGCATCACATGACAAAACTTCTCTGAGTTGGAAGGCTCTGTTTACATGCAGTTCAAGCTGGGAGGGAACTGAAATCTTGGATAGGGTTTGATCTTGCATCTGCAATTTTGAAACCAACAGAGTTATTTTTCAATAAGGATGATAATACAGATAGGAAAAAAAAAAAATTTGGTGATTCTTTTCTGTGATTTCTAGAGTTTGGGTGATTTGTTCCACACAAATGACCACCTCGATCCTTTGCTAATGTCTAAACTTTCACACTTTAATGTAAGAATAGAAATACCGTTACTAACCTCAATGACAAAGTGTAAATGACTAATGCTAGAGCAAGGCTTTGGGTAAGCAGAGTCTACAGTATCGGAAAGAAGAGAGAAAATTGCTTTGTGGAGAAATGACACTGAGGGAGGAGAGGTTGAGCACCAGGAGTAGAGGCAGGGTACATGATATATGACTCTCTAATCTTCTCAGTTCTGCCAGAGACTTTTTCTGTAGACGGGGCTAGAAGAAATCATGGAGTGTGCGGATCTGACTACACTGACTGTGTACGTGGACTGTGTGCATCTGAACAGTTGTCCACCACCCTTCCACAAACAGTCCCACTGGGTCTGTCACTCAGTGGTTCCTCAATCCTCACTCAGTACAGTGTCACTAATTATGAACAGACCATTAGTCATGCACTTTGTGATTCCTGAATTTTTGTTGTAGTTCATGAATGATATTTCAAAGGAAGCAGGGATAATGCCCTATATACTTTTATGTTTGCCATGTTGTAAAGACCACTACTTTGAAAAAAAATCAGTAAATGCTTGTTGAATGACTTTCTTATGGAATCAGAAAATGAAAATAATTAATGTGAAACCTAAAGCTGACCTGAAAGGCGATCTAACACAAATCCCCGTCTTGCATTTCAAAACCCAGAAAAGTGAAGTAACTTACTCAAGGTCACACTCATAACTGGTAGGCATCTAAGGCAAGAACTCAGGCGTTCTAACACCCAGTTAATTTTCCTCCGTTATATCCTGAGCTGTCTCACAGATCCTAACAAATTAGGCCTAGGGAATGTTATACGTTTTCTATTGTTTTCATTTTTCTTTTAAATTTGGCACACAATTTTTGTTCATTGGACCATCTAAACTTCTACTTTTCATTGTTCAAGGGAATTGTCCCTAAAACCATCAACAAAAATGACAGGGATATCTATCCATCTGCTCATTCATCCATCATATACCCCTGAGCAGTTATTTACATAGCACAGCGACACTGTGAACAAACACTTGTGCAGAAAAAGAGAAAGAAGAGAGGACAAAAAAGACATCTGGGATTTTTATGAGCCATTTGCTTTACAGTGTGCACAACCCAATAAGCCTTATGTATACAGTAGGTGTATCTGTCACAGTCACTGTGATGCTTTGATGATACTGTATTAGCCATTAGCAACAGTGCCATTATAAAAACACTGTTCCTTGTTCTGCTGAGAGGCATACATTGGTACACTGCCAACTAGTTGCATGTGGTACAGAAATCTGCAACAGTTTATTAGGCTTTATGCTTAGAGAAAGCAGCAGAGGCTTCTTACTAAAAGACAAATAGATTACCTGAAGTATCACCTCTAATTGAAGACCTTAAATTGATAATTTACAGTGAATCTTTAAATAAAAAAAGAAAAAGGAAGAAGAAAGAAACCTATAGCGCACTTCTGGCTTTGTTAAATTAATACCATTCCATGCACACAAACAAGCATATACAAATACAAGTGTGGGTACAGACACACACACATGTACACACACACACAGGTAAAAAGCTTTCAAAGGCTTGGCAATAGAATCTGACACTGTTTACTATACTGATCTTAAAACAGAACCTTCAGAAAAGCAGATCTTTTCTCTCTAGCATCTTCTCAGAACACCAATTTGATGTTCCCCGAATTGACTAAAATACGGATTGATTTTTTTTTCAACTGTCACCGTCTCTGCAGATTGTGTTTTATTATCAGGGAGAAATTCTATGGTCATCAAGTGATAACTGGTTTCTTCAAGGAATTGAATTAAATTCTGAAAGAAAGGAAAGTGATTTGGCAGTTACAGGATTTTTGATTGCTGTTTTGTCTCTTTTTCAGACACTGTGAGTTGGGTGAAGTCGAAGGAGTTAGAGGTTCTCTTTCCTTAGTGATAACTGTGTTTCTGTTCAATCAGTCTGAGAGGGAAAAGCCAGCTCTCTCATGCTTCCTTTTTTGTCTTCTCTCCTGTAACATCATTCCTCCACTCAAAAACATAGACTGTGAGGACCAAGCTTGACTTCAATCGGAGTGAAGTAGAACCAAGTCATTCTCAATCTTCCAATCCTGATTCACGTGGGAAGAGTCAGATACTGTTGCCTACCTCTCCCTCCAGCCAATCGCCTTAGTTATCTATTGTTACTATAACAGAAACACTGTTAAGTGCATGCCTTAACAAAAAGAAATTTATTTTCGTAAGTTTAGGGTGGTATAAGTCAAAATTCAGGGCTTCAGCTCCAGGAGAAGGCTTTTTCTCTGTCAGTTCTGAGGGAAGGTCCTTGTTATCTATCTCCTCCTGTCCAGGAGAGTCTCAGCACAGAAACCCCAAGTCCAAAAGAAACACTCCACTCTCAGCACTTCTTTCTTGGTAGTATAAGGTCCCTGTCCTCACCACCTGATTCTCTTTTCTATGTCAAAAGAGATTAACTCAAAAAATTACCACATTCTGTAAACTGAATCTTGCCTTACTAACGTAACTATTTCTGATCCTGCCTTATTAACATTATAGAGGTTAGGATTTATAATTGCATCAGATCACAAAGTGGTGGACAATTACTCATTGCTGGGTATATGGCCCAGCCATGTTGACACATATTCTAAGGAACACAATTTAACCTATAACATTCAACTCTTTGATCTCTTCAAATTAGTGTCCTTGCCACAAGTAAAATGCATTCACCCCATCATACCAGCATCAAGTTCCAATTCCAAAATATTCCTCTCATCTGTGAAATCTATAATATGCATTAGCTGCTTTCAGTCTATAATGTCAGAATAGGACAAAGGTAGATGTTGTCATTATAAAAAGGAGAAACTGGAGGGAAAGAAAAGATAACCGGCACCAAGCAAGTCAACAGAACATTTTACATTAGCTCTCAAGGCTTGAAACTAATTTGTTGTTCTCTGGGACCATTTAGGCAATGCCCTTGGCCCCCACACTCTGGGAGCTAGCCCTATTCTCTAGATTCGGGGTGAAGGTCCCTCAGCCCTGAGTTTCAGCTCTGCTTTACCTGTCTGGCAACTGTCCTTCATTGTGTTTAGGTGGCCTCATTCTTCTAGTCCATCTGAGTGGCAAATCCATGCTCCTGGCTATCAAAGACCCAATTCTTCTGCCCCTTGGATGTGGCAGACCTCCTCTCTCAGCTTCGGGCAGGGGTTCTGACCCCATCACACTAGAACTTGTAAAAGGCAGTCACATACTCCAGAATCAAGTCGGTGAATTCTTTGAAACCTAGGAGGCTGTGTCCCCATCTTTGAGTCTCAGCAGGCCATGGTTCCAGCCTTTGAAATCCCAAGGTCATGGCCCTACTCTCTGAGACCGAGAAAGCTCTGCTTCCTGTGTTGCTTGTGGATTTATTTTCTGCTTGTGAGTTCCTTGTCTTCCTGGCCCTATGACCTCTCAGTATCTCCCACTTCTTGAGCCATCTGGCCTCTATCCTACTTGGGCAAATGTTATTCAGTCCTCAGCAATCCTTAACTTATGCCTGGAAGCACCCCACTCAGCCAGTAAGCCTCAGGCTGAAAATACTCAGCTTTCACTCCTCTGAAAAGCGCCCAGAGGCATCCCACTCCACCAGAAAGCTACCTGCCCAAAGACACTCAGTTCTCTTGCTTCTTATTTAGTTCTTGGGCTGTCCTGCTCCAGTCTTCTAGTTGTATTGCTTCTGTTTGTCACTCTGTCTCACTTTCTGCACTGTCTTCAGTGTCACACCTCTCTTTAAGCCCTTCAGAGTCCTCATCAGAACTGTTTGTGATGTCCATAATTTCATCAATAGTCCCTTCAAGGCAACCTAATCTTTTATTACTAGGCACTTTAAAACTCTTTCATTTTCCACCCATTGTTCAATTCCAATAGTGCTTCCATGTTTTAGACACCTGTTACAGCAGTATCCCACTCTATCTACCAAATTTTGTCTTAGTTATCTGGTGCTGTTACAACAGAAATACCATCAGTGGCTGGTTTTAAAAACAGAAATTTATTCTTTTGCAGTCTAAGAGTCTGGAAGTCCAAACTTAGGGCTTCAGTTCCAGGGGAAGCATTTGTCTCTTTTCTGGTTCTGGGAGAAGGCCCTTGCCATTATTCCTCCTCTGGGTATAGGAGTTTTCAGCACAGAGAGTCTATGGCCAAAGGAAATAGTCCACTCCTGGCTCTTCTTTCTTGGTGATGATGAGGTTTCTCTTCCCTCTGCTTAATTCTGTCTTTGTTTCATCTCAAAAAAAATGACCGACTAAAGGTACATCTTGGCTTGGCAAAGGTACATCTAATCTTGTAGACTGAGTCTTGTCTTGTTAACATGACCACCTCTAATCCTTTCTTATTAACATCATAGAATTTAGAATTTACAAGACATAAGAAAATCACATAGATTGCAAAATGATGAACAGCTTAAATAATACAGGTAATCATGGCCTAGCCAGACTGACACGTGTTTTGAGGGGAGACATAATTCAAGACATAACCAGATCTAAAGGAAATACTGCTTTTACCTTCTCAGACTCCTTGCCCTTCTCCTTTTTTCCTTCTAAAAAGGAAGAATTATTTCATGCTGGAAAGGGGAAAAAAGAAGAAAAGCAAATGCTACATGTGACTGGATTAGAGCAGAAACTTCTATGGTTTAGGAGACGTGGGTTTTGGGGGGCTGGGGATATTTTGAGTACAAATGAGGAACAAAAGGATTGGAGAGCAGAGAGTGAGGATTTTTACAATTATTTTGGTAGATCATAAATTAGATCTCTTTTAATTTACATCCTTCAAGATGTGTAAGTAAATAATGAATTTCCTTTTTTAATTTCCTCCAACTGCTTAAATGTTTTTTGAATACAGTATAGAGGAAGGACTGGATCATGTAGATTTACAAGTTTATAATATTTATACTGAGTCACAGAGATGAATCTTGACAGGCCTTGTACTTCTCTGACTCACACTGGACTGGGACTTCAACATGTGACTGCTGGGAGGGAGGTGTTTGGAGGTTCTCTGCTTGAATACTTCTGATGCTGATATTTTATAGTGAGATGAAAACTTGCTTTGCTTCAGCTTCCACGCATTAGTTTTAACAGTAATCTCAGGAGATGCACAGAATAATTTTGCTTTCTCCTTCATTTTCTTCCACTAAGATACATTATCTCTCAGTGACATTGTTTTCTTCCACTCTGAATGTTCTTTGCATAGCTTCGAGGATGTATTTCCCAGGCCCTTTGCAACGTCCTTTCCTCTCATACAGAACATATTTTGTGTTGTAATGCTGTATCTAAATAGTGATCCTATAACTAAATACAATATCCCAAATACATTCTGATAAGTGCAAGAGTTTGGCTGATGTTTACTTCATTAGTATTTTATTCTCTTTTATTCTTTATTCTCTTACTGCTACTATCATATACTGTTTGCCCCGATTAAATAACCTTTAGTCCTTGTCTTACAATGAAGCTGTATACTCGTCCCTATCTGTGCCTTTTCAAAGGCAATATGCATGGTCAGCATGAGAAATTAACTCTGGAGACAGTTCTAAATGAGGTTAGATTCCATTTCCACCATTCACAGGTTAAGAGACTTTGAGAACATCAAATCATCTCTTGACATCAATTTTCTCATTTGTATCTTTTCTTTTGTTTGTTTTTCAATCTGCCAAATGCACTAAGTGGTTTACGTGCTCTTATGAATTAAATGTTACATTTCCAGTTTGGTCACATTGCTGCAGATATTTTAGGTGTTTAAAATCCTTGTGAAGTCATTCAAAGTTTCCATAATTAACACTGTTAAGGCGTTCATTTTTTCTACCTGATTTTCTGTCTTTTTGCTTGGTAAGAGTTGTACATGGACCACATTGTCAGCATCACATGAAAGCTTGTTAGATGTGCAAAATCTCAGGCAATTTTCATCCCATTAAATCAGAATCTAGTTTGTAATAAAATATCCAGGTGATACACGTTACCGTTTGAGATGTACTGCTCTGTGAGTGTTTCCACAGGGTTGAGAAGTATATTAATCAATATAACATATTGCAAAATTAACTATAAGTCAGTTTTGATCAGTTAGTAAACTCTGTATATGATGGCTCAAGAAAGAAGAGTGCATTTAATGCCACTGTAATTAAAAGTATACTATATTATTTTCCATGAATAGATTGAAAGGATTAAAAAAAAAGTTCTTTTCTATTTCTTTCAAGTTAGCATCTAGTCCTTAATTTCACAGGTATCTCAGTGAATAGGGTCAAGGCTATGGAGGTTAATACACAGTTAGTACTCAGAAAGCAATATCTGAATTCAAATCTTGTGTTGGTCACCTACTCCCGGTGTAACTGGGACCACTTGCATACTTTCAGAGTCTCAGTTTCCTCATTTGTATAATTAGGACAAAAATAATACTTGCCTTCTCCTTTTTGTGAAGGTTACAGAAAATAATGTATGTAAATAACTTAGAAAAATTCTTCAGATGTACTTAGTGCCCTCTTCCTATTCTGGATTCTTATATAGATTGCTATTTAGAAGGGTTGCTTTGGTTCATAACCGATTCTTCCAAATGTTGTCTTCACATTTACATGTTAAACGCCTTGATGGTGAGGAAGATAACTTATGCAGGTGTCCCTTAAACCATAAATGAGCTATTTGTCTAAAGTCCACAGGAAATACAAATTGGGATCTGGAATACATTTTTTTCTGTAGAATTGTAGCTGAATCCACAAATTTGCATTTAAGCAATGATTAGGTGACTTACGACACACAACTAGTTATACTACAGCATCTAACCACCTTTTATGACAATATTACCTAATAGAAAATCCATTTATGTCCTTATAGGGGTATCTTCTGCCTCAGTAGAATTATTGTCTTTCTCTGCTTTCTCTAGAGAGCTGAGCGGTCAGAGTATTAAAAAGAGGTAAGTGTGGCATTTAGTTGATTAGGGATCAGACAGAACTGCTCATATAATGCCGCATACATACTGATTATGTCTGGCTTTCCTTGAACTTTTGGAGTAGTGGGTAGATGAATACCTGTACAAATCAAAAGGAGCAACAGCCTTGGAAGTGTAAGTCTTACATTTGTGTCAGCTGCCATGGTTACTAAGCTTTAACCTTTATTTGATCAATTTAAATTATCTGGGCCTTTTCTCTTTAGCTACAAAACAGGAAGAGATATCAATGTTTTCACCAAATGCAAACCTAGCCCAGTGACATCAAGTCAATTCCAACTCGTAGAGACCCTATAGGACAAAGTAGAACTGCTCCATAGTGTTTCCAGAGTGTATCTAGTGGACTCAGACTGCCGACCATTAGGTTAGCAGACTCAGCCACTACATCACCAGGCTTTCCACATTTTCCCCAGTTGGCTATATAAGTAGATATTTCATTAAAATGTCTCTGCAAATTGTTAAATCTAGAAAAAACACGAAGAAGAAAAATAATTAACATTGATGACATGACGAATGTATTCCTACCCATTAACTTTAGTGTCTTCTCTGTTTTTACAAAAACAGTACACAAAGTCTATGCTTTGGATATGCTTTATGATTTGATATGGAAATCTCTGAGGGTGTTATTAGAAGCAACAAGTGAAATTGACTTCTGCCAGCACCACAATTGCTATGTATTTCCACCGTTGACACAATGTGGAGACAGTCATATGACAGATACCAACACTGTTAAAAATGGCCCTGAAGTGTCTCCCCTACTGGCCTGCTATGGGGTTAAGTCACAATAACAGCATTATTCTTTAAGGGCTTCTAGTGAAGCCATAGTTATACATTTTATTCTTTAATCTGAATCAAGGCTAATATGTTATCCTAGGAGGGTTAATATATTAGCTAGTTAGCATACTGGCAGGGGTTATTGTCTCTAATTAAGCCATTACCACTTGCTGTCCTATGGCAAAGAAAAGGCCCTTGAGAAAATGGGGAACACGGCAGACAAGTTTTGAAAATCAGGCAAAATGAAGTGGATCATACTGAGGTTGGCAGTAGTTAACTTTTTGGTATGGTGATGTATAGGCACTAAACCACTGAGATCAGGGATGCAGAAGAAGCTCCAAGAGAAGTAAATACTTAATTTATTACCTTTTTCATGAGCCAGACCTTGCATGGATGCCAGAATCTGCATGTAGTTCAGCACAGGGTTTGTACGAAAGTATAAATATTAAAGCCCTATAAATTCCTTTTCAAAACCAAAAGCTAGTGATTAATCCTTCCCTTCATCACAGAGGTTGCTCCCTTTTTCATCAACACACAAAATACCTTAATTTGTTTCATTTTTCATGTAATGTCCTAGAATTTATTTTTTGAATTTGTTTTAATCACATACTTACCTACATGCTAAAATAATTTGTGATTTAAAAAAAAATTAAAAATTAAATTCTTCTGATTTCTTAATATTTGTGGGTGCTGGAGGAAAAAAAAAAATCATCTTCTAGACCTAAAGCTGTAAGATGATAATATTGAAATGCAAGTCACAAGCTTCAATTAGGTACAATCAGAAATCATGCAGTGACTTCATTAAGTATCATTAAGAATGATCAAAATATTGCTCTTAGGAAAAATACATCAAAAGCATTGCATTTACACATTGATTAAACAGGATCTGCAATTTCTAAAATCTGGTATGAGAAAAAAGAATAGAGTAAATTAAGTGCTCATATCCCACTTAGCAACAAGGGAGTGCTTAGCAACTGGCAAAGGAAGAAATAAAAGGAGATGGTGGAAAACAAAATACGATCAGCCTCTGGAAGGGAGGACAAATCAAGAAATGACAATGTAACTAATTGGGGATGGAGGAGAGGTTGCTTTTGCAGGAGCAGTGGGCAAGTTGACGTCAGTCTGCTTTATGTAAGATTTTTATTTTTAAAGCTAGGAAATCAGGTTTATATTTAGGAATAAGGGACACAGGGAGGACACTCATCAAATGCATAAAAGTAGACAGAATCATTTCTGGTAATTTCTGTGCAACCACTTTGCAGACCCTTTCCCTTTCCTGAGTCTCTGAGTGACGGGAACACTTTGTGCTTGGCTACTAAGTAAATGGTTGGAGGTTCAAATTCACCCAGTTTCACTATGAAAGAAAGGCCTGGGGATCAACTTTCATAAGATTGTTTGTTGCCGTCTAGTTGATTTCAATTCATGATAACACTATAAAATGGAGCACAATTGCCCTATCTGGTTTCCAAGGAAAGCCTGGTTGATTCAATCTGCCAACATTTTGGTTGGCAGCAGAGCTCTGAACTGCGCCACCAATGCACCTCCGGCGCTCCTGCACGTGTTCACAACCATCGAAAACCCTATGGAGTTCAGTTCTGCTCAGGCACATGTGGTTGCCATGAGATGGAATGGACTCAAGGCAACAGATTTGGTTTGCTTTAATTTCCCTTTTTCGTGTATTCATGTTCGTAGCTTATTCTTCATTTCCACAAAGCCTTAAGTAATCTTAAGGAAGTGTTGATACTGTGTCACTCTGAGAACTCTTTAACTGTCATGTTCAAATCTTGTCCCTGATCTCCTTGTGTTACATTAAGTCTACCTTGCCATCTACTCTACAGTTTCAGCTCCCACTGCACGTGGACAATTCTCAACCGCTCTTTATCTATTCACAGACGTGTTTCCTGTTTATGCCATGAATCTCCACAGCTTGCTTAAACTGACATAGCCAGATCTGAATCTCCGTACTTCCCTGCTCCTCCACTCATTCCTTCAAAAACTATCATCCCCACAGACACCCTACCCAAAACCTTCCTGTCTCTTTGCCATCCACGTCCTGTTAGTAGTGATGTCTCTTAATTCAATATCTGAAATATGTCTCAGACTTACCCTCCTTCACAACCAATCTTAGGTCAAAAATTCATCATTCTTCACTGTTGGGAGCCATGGCCCACATACCTCCTGTAAGCCTTAGATCTCGCTGCCTGCCAAATGGCGTCATGCTGCAGGGCCACACCCTTGTTTACCCCGCTTGTTGGCCTGCCCAGTGTAAGGCTTTGCCTGGAGACTAGGCAAGCCCCCCTGTGATTGGATATTGTTTGCCCTATCAGAATACAGCAGGCAACACTATTTAAGCCGTGTGACTAGGAAATAAAGTAGAAGAAGGATCTTGAAACCGCGTGTGGTGGTCCGTGTGTCTGTTCTCTACCTGCTGGAGGGGTGGGGTCTTGGACATCTGGTGGCCCGGACGGGGAGCCTGAGAGACCCCGGGAATACAGCGGTAAGGACCCCTGGGAGGGGCAATCAATCTGGCACGGCCAGGTGGTCTTTTGGTAGAGCTCTTATCTAGCAGCCGTATAGAGCTGGAATCATCCGGGGACGCCCGGGGAAAGGAACTGGCATTGACCAGGGAAAGTAATTAGTAATTGTATAAAATGGGTAATCACCCCTCTTCACAGCGGCTATTAATAGCCTGTAAATCCCTTTTCAAGCAGCGCGGGATCGGTATCAAACAGGCCACCTTAGAGCGTTTCCCTCTAGCGGTGGAGGAGGTGGCTCCATGGTTCCTGGTTTCTGGCCACCTCACTCTGTCTGCATGGAACAAGTTGGGAGAGGATTTGACTAGGGCAGATATGCAAGGTACCCTGCCCCCGGGAGTTATGGGAATTCGGGTCTTAATTTTGACTTGCTTGGAGGATGAGTCGAGCGTTTTTGAGAGAGTCCTCACCCGGGGACAAGACGCCCTCGAGCGTGTTCAAGAGGAAGCTTCCCAAAAGGGTAGCGACAAGGGTAGTGTGTCTGGTGAGAGTGTGCAGGGGAGCGGCAGTGACTCAGAAGGGGAGGGAGAACTGGAGGAGAAAGAAGAAAGGAAGGAGGAAGAAGGGGAGGCAACAGTGACGCAGTTGACGCTCCATGTTGGCCGGATGTGCGTCCGGCCCCCGCGACCGCCTTCCTCCCCCCGAGCCCGAGGGGCCCCAGGGAAGATTGGTGCCAACACGGTACCTCCCCCGTACAACCCTTCAGAGCCTCCCCTCTCGCAGAGGAGTCGTTTCCCGCAGATGTGGGAGGGCAGCCCTGCTGCCTTTCCTGTTTTTCAGGATCAACAGGGCAATCGTTATCATGACCCTCTAGACTGGAAACTGGTGAAAGGCATAGCAGAAGCTGTTAGGACATACGGTACCGGATCCGCTTTTGTTGTGGCCTCTTTGGAAAGCCTATGGCACTGTGCTATGACCCCTTCCGACTGGCAACATCTTGCCCGAGCTTGTCTTTCATCAGGACAGTTCTTGGACTGGAAGTCTATGGCCCAAGACCTAGCAGTAGAGAAGGCAGCGGAAAATGCTAGGAATGGCAATCAGGTCTGGGATATGGAAATGCTAATGGGGTATGGCCGCTTTGCAAACAATCAGATTGGGTATCCACAGCAAGTCTATGAGCAGTTCAACCAAATATGCACCAAAGCTTGGAAATGCCTCCCTAATCGGGGCGAGCCGGCAGGAAATCTCACTAAGGTTGTACAGGGACCTAATGAACTTTTCTCAGATTTTGTGGCCCGCATGGTTGACTGTGCCACAAAGATCTTTGGGGATGCTAATCAAGCCATGCCCCTGGTCAAGCAGCTCGTCTATGAGCAATGTACTAAGGAGTGTAGGACGGCTATCACCCCCCACAAGAGAAAAGGTATCGAACAATGGATGTGAGCTTGCCAGGAGTTGGGCGGTTCTCTTACTAACTCTGGACTGGCCGCTGCGGTGGTCGCCGCTGTTCATGGACCCTGGGGGGGTCTGTCAGGGTGGGGCCCCACGTCAAAATCGCCATGAAGGCCAGCCCACCTGTTTTCAGTGCCGACAACCAGGCCATTTCAAACGTGAATGCCCTTATAAACAGAGCACAGGCTCAGCGGGGGCCTCTGCCCCTAATGCTGGTCCCGGGCTGTGCCCCCGGTGCCGAAAGGGCAATCATTGGGCCTCCGACTGCTTCTCTTTGAAAACAGTGGAAGGAACCCCTCTGCCCACTCCAAACCTGGGAGCCCGTCCAAAAAATGGGCACAGGGGCCCTCGCCACCAGGGCCCGCAAATATATGGGGCCCACAGTGTAACGCCAACACCCCAATGGCCATCCTTCCGGCCTCCGGAACAGGGACAGCCACTGACCATGCCGAGCCGCGTAGAGCAACCTCAGGCAGCGCCGGATTGGACCTCCGCGCCACCGCCAGACTCATATTAACACCCCAAATGGGGGTACAACCAATAGACTCAGACATGTCTGGCCCGTTACAGCCCGATACAGTTGGGTTTGTCCTGCGTCGTAGCTCTGCTACGCTAAAAGGAATTATAGTCTATCCTGGGGTAATAGACCCAGATTATACTGGGGTCATAAAAATTATGGTCTCATCCCCAAAAGGCATTCTTGCGATTTCACCCGGGGATAAGATTGCACAATTGTTGGTTCTGCCTAGTAAACATCAGCAGTTCCCCGCATCTGCCTGCGTACGAGGGACACAGGGTTTTGGGTCCAGCAGCCCCACCAGTGTCATGCTCTCTCTGGACCTGGACCGCCGACCTATGTATTCTCTTAAGGTTAATGGCAAGCAAATGATAGACTTATTAGATACAGGAGCTGATAGAAGTGTTGTTAGCCTGCGAGACTGGCCCAAAAAATGGCCCACTCAACAGTCGCAGAGTCTTCTTCGAGGCCTAGGGTACTCTGATTCCCCCAGCATCAGCTCCTCAGAACTGCAGTGGCATGATGAGGAGGGACATCGGGGCACTTTTCAGCCATATGTGCTAGACACCCCCGTGACTCTGTGGGGCAGAGATATTTTAGATGCCCTTGGGTTAAGACTTACTAATGAGCAATTGTATAGCCCGCAGTCGAGAGCCATTATGGCTGACATGGGATATATCCCCAGTTTTGGACTTGGATCTTGGTTGCAGGGGGAAAAGGAGCCCCTTCCCACCACCCAGAGACCCGAAAAACAGGGACTGGGTTTTTCTTAGGGGCCATTGATACGCCCAGAATCAAATGGAAAACTGAGCAGCCCATCTGGGTGCCTCAGTGGCCCCTCCCAGAGCAGAAACTGCAGGCTGCTGAAGAGCTGGTACAGGAGCAGCTCATGCTTGGTCACCTGAAAGAGTCCATATCCCCTTGGAATACACCCATATTTGTAATCAAGAAAAGATCAGGTAAATGGAGACTTTTGCAAGATCTCCGCGCTGTTAACGCTGCAATGGAAATCATGGGGCCTGTCCAGCGCGGCCTCCCGGTTCTTTCCACATTGCCTCGAGAATGGCCTATAGTGGCAATTGATATCAAGGATTGTTTCTTCTCCATCCCCCTTCACCCTCTGGATACTTCACACTTTGCTTTTACCCTGCCCTCAATCAATCATGGGACGCCAGATCGCCGCTATGAGTGGGTAGTTCTCCCCCAAGGCATGGCTAATAGCCCTACCTTGTGTCAGATGTTCGTTCAGCGGGTAATGCAGCCTGTTGTAGATCAACACCCCTTGGTGCGCTGCCTCCATTATATGGATGACATCTTGCTCACCTCCTCCTCCCAAAATGAACTCCATCAGGCTTTTATTGACCTATCACAAGCCCTCTCTTCTCAGGGCCTACACATTGCACCCGAAAAGGTCCAACAGGGACAAGTAATAGAATTTCTGGGAGCCAAAGTAGAGCTACACCAAGTACAGCCCCAGAAAATAACTCTGCGCAGAGATTCCCTGCGCACCTTAAATGACTTCCAGCACCTTTTGGGAGATATACAGTGGGTCAGACCCTATTTAGGGTTGCCTAATCATGTACTGCGCCCACTGTATGAGGTCCTGAATGGAGACCCTCAGCTCTCTTCTCCTAGATCCCTCTCTAAGGAGGCTTTGTCGGCTCTGGGAGAAGTAGAAAATGCATTGTCCGGTGCCGCCCTCTGGCGGTACGACCCTCGTCAGCCTTTGGTTCTTTGTATTCTGCCCACTGAAAGTCAACCCACCGGAACCTTGTGGCAGGGAGGCCCTCTTTATTGGATCCACTCCCGCATTTCCGCGGGGAAGTCCATTTCGTGGTACCCTGCCACTGTTGCCCAGCTAGCTCTTGTGGGAATTAGTGAGTGTATTCAGAGCTCCAGCTTTGTGCCACACATGCTTGTCACTCCCTATGACAAACGTCAGGTGAACACTCTCACTGCCGTTTCTGATGACTGGGCCATTTTAATGTACACATATCAAGGAAAGATAGACAATCATTTTCCCAAAGACCCTCTTCTTCAATTTTACAAGACACATCCAATAGTATTTCCAAAAATTACTTCTTCCACACCCATCGAAGGAGCAATGGTTATCTTCACTGATGGCTCAAGCACGGGACTAGGGGGAATTCATATCCCAGGTATATCCTCCCAAGTACACCTCTTCCCAGCCAGTTCTGCACAAATGGTTGAGCTCCATGTAGTCTTGCAGGTGTTCCAAACCACCCCAGACCCTTTCAACCTTGTCTCTGACCCTGCATATGTAGTGAATGCTGTCAGACTCCTCGAAGCCGCAGGCTATATTAACCCCCGTTCTCCTGTTAGTCAATTGCTCTGCTCTATACAGCGCCTACTCCACCAGAGAACACATCCATTTTACATAGTTCAACATAGAGCTCACCAGGCCCTCCCTGGTCCTATTACAACAGGTAATGCTACGGCTGACGCACTGACTCGCGTGCCTGTGATCCTTAATGCAATGGAACATGCAGTCCAGTTTCATCAACTTTTCCATGTCAACTCCAAGACCCTGTCATCCCGGTTTCAAATCTCACGAGAGGCAGCCCGCACTATAGTGCGCAATTGTGCCACCTGTGCTCCCTACCTCCCTTCCCCCTCGGTGGGGGTGAACCCCCGAGGTATTTTACCCATGCAGGTGTGGCAAATGGATTTTACCCACTATACTGAGTTTGGTAAACTTAAGTATGTCCATGTCTCCGTAGACACTTCCTCTGGCTTGATTTGTGCCTCAGCCTTAGCAGGCGAAACTGCCAAGCATGTCATCACCCACTGTCTTGCTGCCTGGGCTGCTTGGGGTATCCCCCAACTAATCAAGATGGACAGTGGCCCTGCTTATACCTCCCAAACTTTTGCGCACTTCCTACAACAAATGGGAACGCAGTGCACCCATGGCATCCCCTATAACCCTCAAGGCCAAGGCATTGTTGAACGAGCTCACTTAACATTAAAGACCATGCTTAATAAACAAAAAGGGGGAGTTGGGGAAGGCCGGACACCACAGAACCGCCTTTCACTCACCCTATTTACACTCAATTTTCTGTCATTGGATGCTGAGGGCCGCTCTGCAGCCGATCGTCACATGGGTCCTCATGGAGGATCCACAGCCAAAGTCCTGTGGAGGGATGTAATCAGTGGGCTCTGGAAAGGACCAGATCCAGTTTTGGTATGGTCCCGAGGAGCTGTCTGTGTCTTTCCACAGAACGCACAGGACCCCGTTTGGATCCCAGAGCATCTGGTCCGCCCCATCGCACATAAGCAAGATGAAGAGGAAATCCTTGATCCTCCTGCTGCTGGTGACGATCATAACATGGATGGGACAATCCCAGGATAAGTATAGATGGGGATTGTTGGATGTCCTGCCTCTTCCTATCCCTGTACATCATACCTCCCCTTTGTTGCCTCGCTTTTTCACCACCGATCATAGCCTACAACTCCCTGCCATTAAACTAGATTCTGAAATTAGCCCGGAGTCCCGTCCTATCAACATCACTCTGCGAGGCCTCCTCTGCTTTACAGTATCCCACAATTTGTCGGACTTGGCACCTGATGACAACTCCTGTGTCACCTTGTATAATATGTCAGCAGGGTGGTTTGACACGCCAAGAAATAGCACCGCCAATGGCACCCTCTTGCAGGGTCGCATTCCCCTTATGATTTCTAAGTATGGCACTAACCCGCCTTCACAGCCTCGCTGGGCCCCATATTGCAAAAGTACACGAGATTGGCCACAGTTATGGACAGGTTGTCAAAGTCATCGCCTACAGTGGGCGGTGAAACCCTACTTCACCTTTTCCCCAAACATTGGGACTATGGCGAATCAGACGTCTCCTGAGTGCAACTATACCTGGCAAAGCCCCACTCAGGTTTCACCCACCAACCTCTTTGACGTCTGGCTCCTCTGTGGTGTTAATAGCAGCTGTACAGATATTACCGCCACGTCTATGATCACGGGCAGGGTACTTAAGAATGCTAGTGTTCGCTGGAATGAGTCCGAGATTTTTGAAACCTCTGTGAATCAGTTTGAGTCTAATTCCAACTTAACTTTTTCCCCGACACCTGTATGCCTTCAGCCTCCGTTTATGTTTCTCCTTTTTAATAACTCCAAAGAAAGTTCGGTTGTTTGTACAAATTCTACTTGCTTTTATTCTCTCTGCTGGAATGCATCTATTTTCCCTACAGCTCTAGTGACCAGGTTGCCGCGCTACGTCCCCTGGCCGGTGCAGTCACCATCCCCGGAGGTACTTTGGAGAAGTAAACGAGATTTTGGAATCACCGCCGCCATTGTAGCCGCTGTCACCGCTTCAGTTGCGGCCGCTGCCACTGCTGCCGTGGCCCTCACGCAGACTGTCTCCACCGCAGCCACTGTCAACGCTTTGGCCGAAGGGACGACTGCTGCTCTATCTGCCCAAGGCCGAATTGATGGACACGTGCTGGGTGCCATCCACATCTTGAACCAGCGCATAGATTTAGTACAAGAGCAGATTGACTCGTTAGTGCAGGTCATACAGCTAGGCTGTGAGTGGCGCTTTAGCAGTTTGTGTGTCGCGTCTGTGCCTTTTCAGAATCATTCTCGAGCTGTGTATCTTTCTCGCCAGTTATCAATGTACCTGAGGAACAACTGGACCGCTGAGATGGAGACTTTGATGACCCAACTGCGTGCGGAAATCACTCGTGTCAATTCCACCCGGGTAGATGTTAGCGTTGCTCAATCCCTCCTATCGTGGCTCTCCAACGCCATGATGCTTGTGAAAAACTGGGCCGGGATGGGGGCCATGTTTGGGGTATGCCTTTTGGCCATCATACTGGTTGTGTCTCATCTTAGAAGAATGCGTGCTCGACAGCAGGTGCAAAATACCATGTTAGTACAGGCAATTGCTGAGATCGGAGATCCCTCTTCTAGCCCAGGGGTCTGGCTACAAATGCTTGAAGGCAGTCAGTGACGGGCAACCTTCTTTGGGGGTGTCATCAACCTAAGACAGGGACTCTGCCTTTCGCTGCGGACTCTCCCCATGACGGGTAACAGATGCCTCAGCAAAGAATGACCTAAGCCAGGCACTTCAAGCACACGCTTCATTTATTTAAATGTATAAGGGGGAGATGTTGGGAGCCATGGCCCACATACCTCCTGTAAGCCTTAGATCTCGCTGCCTGCCAAATGGCGTCGTGCTGCAGGGCCACACCCTTGTTTACCCCGCTTGTTGGCCTGCCCAGTGTAAGGCTTTGCCTGGAGACTAGGCAAGCCCCCCTGTGATTGGATATTGTTTGCCCTATCAGAATACAGCAGGCAACACTATTTAAGCCGTGTGACCAGGAAATAAAGTAGAAGAAGGATCTTGAAACCACGTGTGGTGGTCCATGTGTCTGTTCTCTACCTGCTGGACGGGTGGGGTCTCGGACACTTCACCATGAGAAAAGTACAAATTCCAACCATCAAATGAAGGCTGTTTGTAATCTAGCCACATTGATTCTTCCTTTTAACCTTGATTCTGTCACTTCCTATTTGCACACAGACTATGTTCAAGGCGTATTCAATGTGCTCGAATTCTTGAAATGTGCCATGTTCACTGATGCCTCTTGTCCAGAACTGTGTTTTCTTTTTAGAATAGACTTCTTTTTTATTAAAACAGAACAACTCCCACAAAACATTACTTTCAAGGCTATGTTAGCTTTTCTTGGAAAATTTTACTTGTCTTTTAGTTTTGCAGTGTTCCTGTCTTGCTGTAGAATTATCGCATAGAATTACAATTATGTATTTATAACAGTTTCCCCACCCAAGTGACACTTTCTTTACATCAGTGACATGATGTACTCGTCTTCATATCATTTCTAGCACTTTGCTTATGGTAACACAAATACTAATTTTTGAATAAAACCTAAAGAAATAAATATTTATAATGCAATTTCAGTCATCATAGTAAGTGTTTTGGGAATAGCAGACACTTTACAAGCTTATGGTTAATTGAGTTAACTATGGATAACGATCTAGTTCCCCCAAACCAGAACTTAAATATCAGTAACAGAGAAAACATTGCCCATAAAGGGCCAAATTGTAAATATTTTACGGTTTGTGAATCACACTCTTTCTACAGAATCTACTAAACTCTGCCATTGAAACATGAGAGCAGTTGTAGACAATATACTTAAGAAAAAAAAAGAAAAAAAAACAGAAACAAAGAAAAACTCACATGGCTGGGTTCCAATATCATTTTAATTGGGGACACTGAAACAATTTTCATATCAACTTTAACTGTTGTAAAATAGTGTTCATTTCTTAATTATTTTTCAACCATTTACAAATGTTGCAACAATTAGCTCAAGAACCATACAAAACAGGAAATTGATTGGGTTTGTTCCATAGGCTCTAGTTTGCTTATACCTACTATAGCTCAATAAGTGTTTCAGTGCTTTATTTGGTCCATTCTTTTAATGAACCACATTTGGATTCTTGTCCTCTAAAGTTTGCCTAGTACATACCTTACAATGTCACTATCATATTTTAGCAGTCAATTTCAAAAATTCCCTACCAGAAAGTCTCCCAGCACAGTGATTTGGATCTATCTCCTTTGCTAGTAGCAGTATGTCACAACCGTTGACACTCAACACTTATTAGCATTATCTGTCTTAAACAGGGACAGATTTTGGCCTGTTCTTTCTGGCAGTTTTACAACAAACATAGAATCTGTGTAATCCAGTGTTTGGCAACTGTTCACTCCTTGTGTACTTCTCATATTACCACAGTCAATTTTTCAGTAACTATCACCTTGCTTCCTGAGATTCCAAAGTTTCTTCTTATGGTGTCATCTTCTCGTCTGTCAAAGCAATTTTCCCCAACCTAAAGCTTTAAAAAATATTTTTAACTGCCTATCACTTCAAATCTCTTTGATCTTACTAAATTGATGTGCCTAAGCTCACCTTTTCCCCCAATATGAAATTGTAAACTCCTATGACCCTCTGTGGTAACTTCCTTTCTTATACTCTTAATGTTTCTGTCAGTGAAGTGACACAATTTATCCCATGCTTACTAAGATATATCATGATAAATACAATAATATTCAAAAACAATGCCATCAAGAGGAGATGAAATAGCTTGAAGGGAATAAATAAAGAAGAAAAAATAAGTAGAGAATAAAAACAAAACAGGAAGATTACATCATATGATACATATTTAGAAATTAGAATGTGTAAAAATATTGCCATATATTATTTCCTATGAACTGGAAAAATGGAAACAATTCCTTCTGTCTTGATATAAAGAACTCAGTAAGCCGAAAGACAAAAGAGACCCAGAATGACTTTTTTTAAAGTTGTAATTAAGTGAAAGCACACAATCCAAATCAATTTTGTATTCCCACCTATCTGCAGCTCCTTTGGCTTTTGTGAAAGTCCATTCCTTTTCATTCTATACTTGTAGTATCCTCTTAACAATCTCTTGTACCCTCCTCTCCACCCTCTTCTCTCCCATCTAGAAAGAGACCAGTAGGACAGCATCCCATAAATGCATAGAACCATAAAGTACACACACTGTATGGTCACACTGTGTCCCCAAGTCCAGTCCTTTTTTGTCTGAAGAGTTGACCTTAGCAGTGTTTTCTGGTCAGGGGCAGAAGCAGGTCTAGTGGCCATGCTCTCAGGAGATCCTCTGGGATGTCACACCATTAATCATGGTCTACTAAAGAACTTTACTAAAGAATTCTTGAGCTGCATTCCTCTGTTTCTCATGTTGCCACAGGGATTCTACATTGTGTGCCCCATTACGGCTGTCTTGGTGTTGGCCAGGCACTATCTGGTTCTTCTGGCCACATGTTGATACAGCCTCACATTCATACGAGTCCTTCTGTCTCTTGGGCTCTTTTTTCCTCATACTTTTGTTGTTATCAGTGATCATCTGTTTCAGATGAGTTGGGGCCATTTGGTATACCTCAGATGGCAGCTTGCTAGCTTTTAAGACCCAAGACAAAAGTCACCATTATGGGGTGAAGAAGATTCTCCTAGCAATAGGCTAATTATGACAACTGGCCTCAATGTCCCTTGAAAGCATGGTTCCCAGATCTCCACACCAGCTACTCTATCTTTGCAATATTGGATTGAGATTAGAAGAGCTTTCACTTTATGGTGAAGTCCAGTTAAGTTGATTTGCTTTCTACTGTGTGCTCTGATTGCTTTTACCTAACCAAATCTCTATCAACTATCAGATCTGACTCGAAGGCACTTGGCTGGCTGGCATCTAATCTATGACCAACTCTCTGCCTCCATCCCTACCCTTGCAGCCGTCAAAGAGTCTCCTGTATTTGTCTATTTTTAAATCCTTATAGCAGATGTCTCATACAGTATTTGTCCTTTGGCTGTTGATTGATTTCACTCAGCATAGTATCTTCTAATTGAAACCAGTTTCTGAGATACTTCCTAAGAGCATTGTTGTTCTTTACCATTGCACAGTGTTCCACTGAATATATGTATTATGGTTTGTTTACCATCCACCAAGATGATTTTTTTTGTGGGGGAGGGGACTCTTTTGCCTAAATTATAAACTCTTCAAAAATGTTATGGAAGACTGCAGCTTCATCTATGTTCAGGACCCAGGTGTCCTGCATGTTTTTATCCAGGTAGAAATCAAATCCTAGCACTGCATCAGGATAGTCTAGTCCTTTCCAATGACATTTAGATTCCTCAGCTGCTATTTCAGATGATGCCTAAACCCATAAATATTATACTAGGTTTGGTGTTCCAAATTGGAGGTGAACACTTGCCTGTCCATTTGTCACACTATGGTGGTTTGCATGTTACTATGTTGCTGCAAACTGAATCACCGATATCTCAAATACAAACAGCATAACTCATAGTGAACAGGATTCACTGGAGCTTCCAGACTAAGGCAGGCTGTGAAGGACACAGTGAGTTACTCTCAAAATAAAAAAAGGCCAGTGAATACCTTATGAATAGCAGTAGGACGTTGTCTGAAATAGGACTGGGAGATGACCCCCCCCCCAGATTGCGAGGCATTCAAAATACAAGTAGGGACGAGCTGCCTCCTCATAATAGAGTCAGTTTTGAATGATTTGGATGGAATCAAGCTGTCAGGACCTTCATTTCTTGATGTGGCACAAGTTAAAAAGAAAAGAAATAGCTGAAAGTATCATGAATAATCACAACCTGCAATGTACAAAGAATCTAAGAAAACTGGAAGTCATCAAAAATGAAACAGAATACATTGAACGATGTCTTAGACATTGGCAGTTTGAAATGGACTATCATTGATCATTTTGAATCAGATAATCTTATGGAGTGTTATACTTACACCACTGGTAACAAATTGAAGAGGAATGATGTAGCATTCATGGTCATAAACAGCACTTCAAGTTATGTCCTGAAGTACAATTCTGTCAATGGTAGCATAATGTTTGTATGCTTACAAGGAAGACCAGTTATCAGGACTCTTAATCAAATTGTGCACCAACTAATAATGCCAAACATGAAGACATTGGGGATTTTTGCCAATTTCTGTAATCTGAAATTGATTAAACATCCAATCAAGATGCATTGACAGTTACTGGTGATTGGAATATAAAAGTTAGAGACAAAGAGCAAAAGATCTGTAGTTGGAAAATACAGACTTAGTGGTAGAAATTCCAAAGAGTATCTAATGATATAATTATTTATTGCAAATACCTTTTTTTCAACAATACAAATAGCCACTATACACATAGACTTTGTCAGATGGCTGAGCAGGAATCAAATCAAGTACATTTGTGGAAAGAAATGATAAAGAAGCTCTATATTATCAGCTATAACAAGACCAGGGACCATCTGCCCAATAAAATATTAAGCTCAAGTTGAACTTAATATTAAAATATATAAAATATATATATAAAATATTAAAATACAAAAATTGAAACAAGTCCATGGAAACCAAAGTGAAATGAAGATTATAACTCACTTGAATTTAAACCATCTCGGGAATAAGTTTGACTCACTGAACACTGACAGTCAAAGACCCAGTGACTTGTTGGATGACATCAAGGACATCATACATGAAGAAAGCAAAAGGTCAGTAAAATGAAAGGAAAGAAGGAGAAAACCAATATTGCTGTCCAAAAAGACTCTGAGACTTCCTCTTGAACATAAAGGAGCTAAGGCAAATTGTAGAAATAATGAAGTAAAACAACTAAACAGAAGATTCTACAGGGTGTCTTGAGAAAAAAAGTAACGTATTATGATGAAATGTGCAGAGAACTAGAGTTAGAAAACCAAAAGGGAAGAATATTCTCAGCATGTCTCGGTTTGAATGAAGTAAAGAAAAAGTTCGAACTTCAAGATGCAATACTGAAGGATTCTATGGGCAAAACAGCAATCTGACAGCATAGTGGGTAAGTGCTATGGCTGCTGCCCAAAAGGTTGGCAGTTCAAATCTACAGTGCACTCCTTGGAAATTGTAGGAAGAAATTCTACTCTGTCCTGTAGGTTTGCTATGATTTGGAGTTGACTTCACAGCAGTGGGTTTGGTGTGGGTTTGATGGGCAAAATATTGAACAATGCAGGAATTACCAAAAGAAGATGGGAGGAATACACAAATTTATTACAAAAAAATAATTGGTCAACATTCAGCCATTTCAGGAAGTACTATATAATGAAGAACTAATGATACTGACTGAAGAAGTCCAAGCTACACTGAAAGGTTAGGTAACAAACAAGGAGCCAGACTGACAAAACACCAATGGAGATGTTTCAAAGAAAAGGATATGGTACTGGCTGTTCTCATTCATACATACATAGAAAATTGGAACACAACTACCTGGCCAGCTAACTAGAAAAGCTCCATATTTGCACATTCTAAAGAAAAGTGATCCAAAACAATGTGGAAATGGTTGAACAATGTCAGTAATATCACACACATGTAAAATTTGGCTGAAATACTTCAAAAACAGTTTCATCAGTATGTTAACAATGAAGTGCTAGAAATTCAAGGTCGATTCAGAAGCAGACTTTAAACTGGGGTTATTGCTGCTGAACCAAATGGATCTTAGCTTAAAGCAGAGAAATGTTAGAAAAAAAATGCTTCTAAACCAAAACCAAACTTGTTGCTGTCAAGTCATTTCAGATGTACAGCTAACCCAGAGGACAGAGTAGAACTGCTGCTTCCCATGAAGTGACTGTTGGATTCCAACTGCTGACCTTTTGGTTAGCTACTGAGCTCTAATTATGCACAACACCACTAGGGCTCCAGAAAGATATGTATGTGTTATTGACCATGCAAAGGCATTTGACTACATGGATCATAATAAATTATGAATAACATTGCGAAGAATGGAAATTCAAGAACATTAAGTTGTGATCATGTGGAGGCTGTACATGGAACAAGAGGCAGGTGTTTGAAAAGAACAAGGGGACACTGAGAGATTTAAAGTTTGGAAAGATGTGTTTCATGGTTATGTCCTTTTACAGTATCTATTCAAGCTGCATGCTGAGCAAATAATTCCAGAAGCTGGACTATATGGAGAAGACTGTGGCATCATGATTTGAAGGAAGACATAAACAACATACAAGATGCAGATGAAACAATCTTGCTTGCGGAAAGTGAAGAGGACTTGAAAAACTTACACATGAAGATCAAAGACTACAGCCTGCAGTATGGATTATACCTCAGAATAACAAAAACAAAAGTCCTCACAACTAGACCAGTAAGCAACATTGTGATAAAGGGAAAAAAGATTGAAGTTGCCACAGATCTCACTTTACTTGGCTTCACAATCAACACCCATTGAAGCAGCAGTCAAGAAATCAAAAGATGCATTGCACTGGGAAAATCTACTGTAAAACACTTCTTTAAAATGTTAAAAAGCTCATTTTGAGGACTAAGGTGCATCTGACCCAAGCCATGGTATATTCAGTTGCCTCACATGCACATGAAAGCTGGACAATGAATAAGGAGGTTCCAAGAAGAGCTGATGCCTTTGAATCATAGCTTTGGTGAAAAATATTGAATTGCCGTGGACTGCTAGAAGGAGCATATCTGTCTTGGAGGAAGTATGCCAGAGTGCAGTCAGGATGGCAAAACTTCTCATGTATCTGGGATATCTTATCTGGAGAGACTGGGAAAGGACTTCATGTGGCAAAGTAAAGGGGTCAGTGTTAAAGAAGACCCTCAATGAAATGTATTGGCACAGTATGTACAACAATGGGCTCAAACAGAGCAAAGATTGTGAGAATGGTACAGGACTTTGCAGTGTTTTGTTCTGTTGTACATAAGATCACTATAATTCAGATTTAGTTCAAAGACACCTAACAATAGCAACTACCTTGAACTAGGACCACCTCCATTTAATATTGCCAAGGGAAGGGAAAATGTGCAAGAGTAGGCATGGGAAAAACAAAACAAACCAAACAAAAACAAAAATGTCAAATCTGATTGATTAAAAACTAGGTAGGCAAATCAGCAAGGGGTAGTCCAGCATCACTAGAGACTGAGGTCAGATGGGGCTATTTTAAAATTATTTGATATTTTCAGAAATTGATTACTTAAGGAGAGCATTAAAAAGTAGCTGTGCACATTCATTTAATGGGCCAGTGCCTTTTGCACCGGGCTGGAGTCGTCACATTCAATCTCATCTACTTCTTGTTAAGTTGTGCTCTCTTCTGGAGCGTGTTTATTTATTACAGTTGGTATAAGCACAAACTACAAACTGGAATAATAAATAATTCCCTAAATGGGATTCTGTGAGCACCACCCCCCTCATCTTTTCATTTGCAAGCCCCAACATGACAAGTGCTGTTGTTTACAGGCCTGTGAATTTCTACAGTCCAGAAGAACAAGTCCTTTTCCATTCTAAAGTACATTTCGGTAGTAGACAGCAATTTTCTTAAAGGGAAGTGAGGGTCACCAATATGTCTTTCAGGGCCTCAAACACACTTCTGAGTCATCTGTTCCTTGGAGGGACAACTCACTGATTCTTTGGTTACGTAGGAGCCCTGGTGGTGCAATGGTTAAGAGCTCAGCTGCTAAACGAAAGGTAGGCAATTGAATCCACCAGCCACTCCTTGAAAACTCTATGTGACAATGCTACTCTGTCCTGTAGGGTGGCTATCAGTTGGAATAAACTCAGCAACTATGGGTTTGGTTTTATTTTTTATTAAGTATGTTGTTTTAGCTGTCATCTAACTACTGCTGGGAAACACTGGCTGCATAGTTGTTAACTGCTACAGCTGTTAACCGAAAGGTCAGCAGGTCAAATCTGCTGGGCGATCCTTGGAAACTCTATGGGACACTTCGACTCTGTTCTATAGGGTCGCTATGAGTCAGAATCGACTCGACAGTGCTCCTGAGTCGGCCTCTGGCTCCTTACTAGCTCATGTCCAGTGGAATGACATATTGTGTGGTCCTGCACCATCATCATGTTCAGTTAGGACACAGGCCACTGTGAGTCATAGGATTCTTAGAGTTTTCTTTGGCTGATTTTGGGGAGCAGATCATTAGTCTTTCCTTCCTTTTCTGTCCTCATCTAAAAGTTCAACTAAAACATGTTCAGAGGCACGACATTCTACCACTGAGACATCAATATCCATGACTCAAGAATGTTGTTAGTATGTCATCAAGTGGGTTCTAGCATATAATGACTCCATGTGACATAGTAGAACTGCTCCATAAGGTTTTCTTGTCTGTAATCTTTATGGAAGCTGATCAAGTCTTTCTCTCATGGAGAAAACATGAGTGGGTTCAAATCACAAATGTTTTGATTAGCAGCCAAATACTAAATCATTGCACCATTAGGGCTTCTTTGGCTTAAGCATACCATTTGAAAGCACAAAGTTTTGGAAAAGTATTGCAGTCACATATATACAAAGTGCTGTAAATTTATCTTGCAGCTCACTGCCCTACTCTGAAGGTCAACTGAAAACAGACCCCAAATGGAAAAGAAAAGTTGCTATGATGAAGTAAGAAGAGGGATATATTGGTGTATGGATTATGGACCAATAAGTTCTTTCTTGGAAATCTGTACAGTGAGTCAAGAAGAAAGCAAAGACTTTCATGAAAGCACACACTATAGCTCCCCCACCATAAGCAAAAACTGGCCTTCATTTTTAATTTTCCATCTGGTAACTGCCTGAAGAAAAATATCCATTTATTAAGAGATCATCTGCAGATTCCTATTCTGACACTGTGAGAGACCCTGCTTAGAAACCTCTACACACACTTTCTCTTTAAGAAAACACCAGCAACACATACCCCTTTCTAACTCGATGCAACTTTTAAAGTGGTTCCATAAACCTTGTTATCTATCTCTTTGTCCAAAATCGTCTTTCTCTGATTTCCCAATGATACTGTTTAGTTACTCAATTCTGTTTTTGTGGTTTTGTTCTCAAATATTTGTGTTTTATTTCCCCTTCACTGATTGTCATGGCTGTTAGGTGCCATCAAGCCAGTTCCAACTCACAGCGACTCTGTGCACAACAGAACAAAACATTGTCTGTTCACTCATGATCTTCACAATCATTGTTGCTCGAGCCCACTGTTGCAACTATTGTGTCAGTCAGTCCATAATGGTGAGGGTCTTTTATGGCAAGTAATACTTCTATGTTTCTCGTATCCCCAACATATGGCTACACTAAGGACTCAGTACCACACGCAAGATTAAAACAAAACAAAACAAAAATTTCTTCACTCAGCAGTGGACATGGGTGAGCTATACGTGCTAGAATCACTCTCACTTCCCACACAGGTGGCAGGTGCTGATCTTCCCTCCTGAGATCACAACTTAATAGATTTTACATACTTCTTCAAAAAAAAGCTTTCATGTGCCTTCCAGAACAGATAAGAAAATTCTTTTAGGATATTTATTTTTTAACATTCAGAAGATGAAATGCGTCAATGTATATGACACCCAATATTGAAAAATATAACACTTTCCAAGCTAGTGTGTTTCAGCTGGCCCACAGTGTAATTATTGTTATCTAATTAGGTATTCTAAGAAGTTAAAGTCCCCTCATGTTTTCACCCTGCAACACTTGCAATCAAGTGTGCTTGATGCCTCAGGATTTGTCCTCAGACAACATTACTTCATGGCAAAGGTGATAACATAAGCGCACCCTAGGACCAAACCAAGTAACAGGGAGGCCCCACGGGCAATACTGGGGATTCAGACACAAATGAGATTTACTATTAGCACCTGAAGCATCACCACTTTTAATAAACCAGATAAAAGGTAAATAGATTTAATATGAAAGTCAAATATACTTGAGGGCTCCCCCGTTCTCTAAGAGTCCCTCTTTAAATTAAGACTTTGCCAGGTGATTAACAAGAATGCCAGAGCTTCAAAGGGGAGCAGAGCCTTGTTCTCTGTGGCTCCATGGGCGACTAGCTCTCTTTCCCTTTGGTCCAGATGGAGGCTTTGTTCTCCTGAAGTTGGTCAGGTGCTGCGCCTGTCCAAAAAAGGGAAGCGAGCACAGCTTTCGGAGCCTGCACCTGTTTAAAAAGCAATGCCGCTCTCTCAGCTCCAAAGCCTTGAACATCAAATGCCTCCCTTTGCCAGGCAGCTTGGCTATTCCCCAGGCATTTTCAATCTAGTTGAGTAAAACAAAAATTGCATAATTTGTCATTATTTTCAAGGAATGAAATGTGCCTTCCACAATCCCTTTCGAGTTAAATACAATGACGCTAAGCTTCCTGTGAATGACAATGCTTCCTTGCTAGGAGAGAAAAGAAAGAATGAGAGAAGAAACACCCAATTGATTGCCTGTAATTTGCTGTAGTTTTTGTTATTGATGTATTCTTTGTATGAATTTTAGGGGTAGGTAGCAGAAAAAATAGTTTCTCTGGTCGTCAGCAAAGAAAAGACAAACCTTCTGGGAAAGGCTGCGGCTGGAATCCAAGGACTTCAAGACTTAAATAAATCAGATCAGTTTAGGCAAGTCTTAAGTCATATAATCGTTCTATTTCACCATCTTTGAAACATGCATTAAAATTGCCTTTCCTAAACATATCCCCATTTAATTGTGAAACGAAAATGAAGAACATGGATAAGAAATTGCATTAAACATTTAAATATTCTCTATAAATGTAAAGTAGTTTGCATGAGCAATAAGGGGTGGGGCTGCATTTTGACACTGGAATCAGATCACAATCATGAAGATGTACATCTTCAAACTCAGGCAGAAAGGCAGTGAGGTGCAAAGAAGACAACTCAGAAGAATTGTTGAAAAGCAAGAGTATCCTAAATCTCATCAATTAAGAGTAGAGAAAAACACCTAAAGAACCACACCATACTTTTTGGTGGTACAGTGCCTTTCTGCTGCCACTTGGTGACAACAATAGTGAATAAAAGTAAGCCCATAAAGCAAGATTGATAGCTGGGAAGATGATCAATTGCTGCTGTGAAAGGGGAAAAAAAAAAACTGCTAAATGTTTTTTTTCTCTCTCTTCACAACCTTTTGCTAAAACTGTGCAAAATGTGTCATGCATAAAAAGTATGCAATTTTCATGTAATTAGAGGAACACAAGATGAAAATGAGTTCCATCAGAGCAATCAAGGATGGTAATGTGGCATGTATTTGTCAGTGCCTATTTGCCATGAAAGTAAAACTCAACATGTTATATATTTTATTGCATTTTAACTCAAAAATACGTAAATGCCATTTTGCCATGGCCAAGTCTATTAATTTCCATTATACCTTTTTTCCCCCCAAAACAGAAGTTTTGAAACATTAGAGCATTTTACTGTTTTAAAGAATGCTATCTAGAAAAAACACTGAGATTACAGGATAGATTTATTCCATGGAGGGTCAGATTTACAGCTAGAGGTGATAGGTTTACAGTTTTCTACACAAGAAACATACTATAATTTATTTTCTCTAAAAATACACTTGCATCTTACAGTAGCATGAGCCTGAGATTCCATCCAATGCCCCCAATTGATCTGTGTTGTTTTTCCTTTCATCTTGGGCAAGAGGAAATGAATTTTTTTCTTTTCTTTTCTCCTCCCTTCCTTTTTTTTTTTTTTTTTTTTTAATTCAGACAGGATTTCATTTATTTCATTATTTGCAAAGAGTTTACTTAGCATCAAAAATATTCCAGTTGTACTCACTGGCAATAGATGTATGAGGAAGGCAGAGCTCATGTTCTCAAGCTGATTCCATTTAGGGGGTGCCAGAGGCAATTAAGCCATTGAAAAGCTGAACACAGTGGGACAGTGCCATAGTAGGGGTAGGTGCAGGCATTTGTGAGGAGGGTTGAGTCTGTCTCTACCAGCAGAGCTTGTGGAAGAACATAGAATCTAGCTCAGTCTTCCTGTTTAGGAATAACTTTGGCCAGAAGTAGAAAAAGGCAATCTTAGCAGATGAAGAAGCAAAGATAAAATCTCTCCGGATGTTGAAAGCATGGCCTGCTTATGAAAGTACAACTAATTAAACAAACACTTTTTATAGTTGAAAGAGTAAGGGCAAGTGGTGAGACCAATGATGTAAAATGAAGAAGGTAAAATGAGAAAGGTACTTATAGGACATGCTAAGAAGCCTCTGTTCTCAGTGCAAGGGCAAGCTTTCTAACAGTCCAAAGTAGAAATATGTTATGGAAACTCACTGAGAGATAATGTTCATTCAAGGCAAGGTGGGCAATGAGGATGGAGAAAAGTGATTTGGAAATGGATTGTAGATAGAGAATGATGTAAAGTGGGGATTTGGGGTGAATAGTTATATCTTTCAATAAATTGGAAAATCTGGTGGCATAGTGGTTAAGTGTTATGTCTGCTAACCAAAAGATCAGCAGTTCAAATCTGCCAGGCATTCCATGGAAACTCAGTGGAGCAGCTCTGCTCTGCCCTATAGGGTCTCTATGAGACAGAACTGACTCGAAGGAAGTTGATTTAGTTTGGTTTCTATTTTTTCAGTAAGTCAGGGAACACAGGAATGAGAGCAGGTGTATCTTGAAAGATGAGTTACAATTTGATCCTGTTCAATTTTGAGATAATGGAATATTTCAGATACATAACCATGTACACACAAACTGAATAGTACAAATGCAGACTAGGAATTTCTATTTTTCAAATATTGCAGTTGTTAGATCTCAGATGAGAAAAATACTAATTCATTGATTCAAAAATATATACTGAGGGGGCAGAGTCAAGATGGTGGACTAAACACACGTCTCCCTAAATCCCTCTGTAAACCAAGACTTGAATTGATAATTAAAAGGAGTCTTTTGGACACCTAGTGAGCCCTAGGATGCGGCATAGGGCTGTTAATTTGTACTTCATAACACTGAACGCAAAAGCTCCTCTTTTTCACTAACCCCACTTTTGGCTAGTGTGGTCTTCTGTGGACCAAAAGTAACCTATTATTTCAATTTTTTTCCCTCTGTTTTAGTCAGTAGGCAGTGTGGAACTTGGCTAGCCATTAATCTCAGATGCACTGTTGGTGGGTTCAGCAAGCACAGTTGCCATATTCTGAGAGCCTAGCTTTGGACTCTGCACATCTCAGCAACTTTGGCCTATCTTTCTACTTCTGCCATATAGTAGCCGTACAGAGGTGGTGGCAAGCTTGTTCAGGAAGTCATCTTCATCTATCAGGAGATAGAGACACCCACTTGGAGGCCCCAGCTGGACTCAGTTCCTAGGCTAGGAGGCAATGCCTTCCCAGGGGAGGGGTCTTTTCCAGCAGAGACGTGGTGTTTTGCACAGTGTCGCCTGTGGCTTGGGCCCAGCAACAGAGGCTTTGGACTCTGAGCATCTAGGAAACTTTGGCCTCTCTTTCTGCCAGTAGCCTGGCCCCAGACAGATGATAAGATTCTGCAGGACACCATCTTGTTCCACTGGGAGGTGGACATACTGATACGGAAGCCTCAGCTGGACCTAATACCTGGGCCAGGAGGGAGCATCTGCCCGGAAGAGAGAGCTTTTCTGGCAGAAAATCAGAATTCTACACACTGTTTTACAGCTGGGGCACAACATCAGAGACCACAAAGCCAGTAGTCTTTGTATATTTCAAGCTAATTTATAATATCTGGGGTTTGATATAGAGGTGCTTACTTTGCCAGCTGGGAAGAGGGACCCATATACCTGAAAACCTGATGGACATTGGAAGTTGTCAAACACTTTTTATCTCTCGTTTTAAGACAGCCTAGAGAAACAACTGAGGTCCATCCTCACAGCATCTCTTGCAGCCTGTATTGAGTCACATGATGCCCAAAAAGCAACAAACTCTGGAGACAACTGTAACCAAGAAATCACCCATGGCTTCAGAAGTTTCCAAAAAAAAGCACCTCAGAACTTCCAGAAGAAGCTTCGCTGAAACTCAGAAGGTCAATGCAAAAGGATTGTATAGAGAGCCCTCCAATACCTTACACAAAATTCAGCACAGTAAAATGAAAAATCAAGTGAGCTGTTCAATCTGATGGAAAACAAATACTCTGAAATACAACAGATCAATAACAAAATCAAAACCACAAAAACTTCAATTCAAAGCCAAGAAAACAGAATGGAACAAATGGAAAACAGACTCTCTACTTGGAAGACAGAATTACTGACTCCAACATCTCTGAGGAGAAATCAGAAAAAAGAAACAAATGAAGAAGCATTAAGAAACATGTGGGACTCTATTAAGAAGAACAATCTATGATTAATTGGAGTTCCTGAACAGGGTGAGACACCTGAGAACAAAGAGAGTATTGTTGCTGAGCTGCTGACAGAAAACCTCCCAGAATTTGTGAAAGAAGAGAATATAGATATCCAAGATATGTATTAAACACCACTCAATTTGGATCTCAAAAGAAAGACTACCAGACATATTATAATCAAGTTTAACAAAATGAAACATAAGCAGAAATTCTTAAAGGCAACAATACTCAAAGCAAAGCTAACACTGAGAGGGAAATCTTGCAGGCTTTTGTCAGATTTCTCAGCAGAAACCATGCTGGCAAGGAGACACTGGCATGACACATTCAAAGCTTTGAAGGAGAACTTCCAACCAAGAATTATATATCCTACAAAACTATCTTTCCAATATGAAAATGAAATAAAGACATTTGCAGATAAACAGAAAGTCAGAGACTTTGTAAAAAACAAACCAAAGCTACAAGAAATACTAAAAGACTCTTTTGGCTTAGAAGAACAAAACCACTAACTTTATATTTTAGAAGCAATTACAGGACACATCACCCAGAGTTCTACTCAGTTAGGGAAGGGTTCCAACTCAATGAAAGCCATAATAGTGAAAGAAATAATCCAGTGATCATATCATGAAAACTATGATGTCACCATATTAAAAAGAAGGATGTACTACAGCCGTTATAGTCCTTCCAGATACAGAGGAAGTTGATAAGAACAGTAGTAATTGAAATTGGGTTTACACATAGTTTATTAAAGGGGACCTTAGGGACAGCTATAAAGCACAATAAAGACACAACATACCAAATCAAGAAATGTAATACAGGATCCTCAACAAGCAAAAAACCAAACCCGAAAAAGGTGAAAAATCAACTCACAAAGAAGAATGTCCCAGAGCAGATTAATAAAAACAACAGAGAAAACAACACAAAAATAAACATATCAAAATGGCAGCACTGAACACATACCTATCAATTGTTACCTTGAATGTGGATGGACTGAGTGCTTCATTAAAGAAATGTTGAGTGACATCTTGAATCAAAAGACACAACCCATCCATACGTTGCCTACAAGAAACTCACCTTAGACTTAAAGATAGGAACAAACTGAAGATTAAAGGACAGCAGAATATATATCAAGCTAACAATGAACAAAGAAGAGCAGGTGTGGCAATTCCAATTTCAGATAAAATAGATTTTAACGTGAAATCCACCATTATGGACAAGGATGGAAAGTATTTATTGCTGAAAAGTTCAATACACAAACAGGACTTAACAATATTAGATATTTATGCATCTAATATTAGAGCACCTAAATACAGTGAAGAAACACTGGGCTACACTGAAAAATGAGATAGATCACTCTACAATAATAGTGGAAGACTTCAACATTCCACTCTGAGTATTGGACAGATCATCTTTAAAAAAGCTCAACAAAGTCACTGAAGACCTGATTGCCACAATTAACCAACTGAGCCTCATCTACATATACAGAACCTTCTGCCCATCAGTGGAAAACTACACCTTCTTCAGTGCACATGGAACATTCTCCAGAATAGACCATGTGTTAGGATGTAAAGCAATTCTCAACAAAATCCATACCATTGAATTAATGCAAAGCATCTTCTCAGACCATAAAGCCATAAAAGTTGAAATCAGTAGCAGAAAAAACATAGATAGAAGGTGGAATTCATGGAAACTAAAAGACATCTTGCTCAAAAACCCATGAGTTATAGAAGAAATCAAGGATGAAACAAAGAAAGTTACGGATTCCAATGAGAAAGAAGATACTTCCTACCAGAACCTATGGGATACAGTCAAAGCAGTGCTCTGAGATCAGTTTATCTCCATAAATGCATATATCTGGAAGGAATGAAGAAACTAAATCAAAGAACTAACCTTACAGCTTGGACAAATAGAAAGAGAACAACAGAGGAACCCCTCAGTCACCAGAAGAAAACAGATCATAAAGATTAGAGCAGAACTAAACAAATTAGAGAATAGAAGAACAATTGTAAAAATTGAAAAGACCAAAAGCTAGTTTCCTAAATAGATCAAAAAACTTGACAAACCATTGGCTAAACTTATCAATAAACAGGAAAGGAAACAAATAAACCAAATAAGAAATGAGAGAGAAGTTGTCGTAACAGATCCAATAAAAGTCAAAAATATCATAACAGAATACTATGAAAGACTGTACTTTAACAAATTTGAAAACCTAAAGGAAATGGACAAATTGCTTGATTCATATCACCTACCAAAATAATCACCAGGTGAAGCAGAACAGCCTAATAAACCCATCACAATGAAGAGACTGAAAAAGTCATCCAAAAACTCCAACCAAAAAAATCCTGGGCCAAGATGGCTTCACTGTGGAATTCTACTACGCTTTTAGAGAAGAGTTATCTCCAATACTACTGAGACTATTTCACAGTATATAAAGTGTTGGAATACTACCAGATTCATTCTATGAAGGCAGCATAACTCTGATACCAAAGCTAGGGGAAGAACCAACTAAAAAGGAGAATTACAGACTGATTACCACTCATCAGTCTAGATGCAAAAATCTTCAACCAAATTCTTGCCAATAGAATACAATAACATATCCAAAAAAATTATCCACCATGACCAAGTTGGATCATATCAGAGACGCAAGGCTGGTTCAACATCAGAAAAAAAGTTAATGTGATCAACCGCATAAATAACACAAAAGGCAAGAATCATCTGATCTTGTCTACTGATGCAGAAAAGGCATTTGATAAAGTCCAATACCCATTCATGCTAAAAACTCTCAGCAAAATAGGAATAGAAGGCCAATTCCTCAATGCAATAAGGGCCATTTATAGAAAGCCAACTGCCTACCTCACCTTAAATGAAGAGAAACTGAAACAATTTCTCTTGAGAACAAAAACTAGACAAGGATGACCACTCTCACCTCTCCTATTCAACACTGTATGAGAAGTTCTAGCCAAAGCAGGTAGACAAGACCAAGAAATAAAGAACATCTGAATCAGCAAGGAAGCAAAAATCTCCGTATTTGCAGATGATATGATTCTATACACAGAGAATTATAAGGAATCAATAAATAAACTACTCAAACTGATAGATTTCAGCGACATCTCAGGATGCAAAATAAACATAAGTAAATCAGTAGAATTCGCTTATACCAACAGTGAGATTATTAATGAAGAAATCACTAAATCAATATCATCGACTATAGCCCTTAAGAAGGTAAAGTACCTAGGAATAAATCTAACCACAGAAACAACAGACCTTTACAAAGTGAAGTACAAGTCCTCACTACAAGAAACTAAGAAAGACTTACATAAATGGAGAAATCTGCATTGCTCATGGATAGGAAGACTTAACTTTGTGAAAACACCTATTTTGCCTAAAGCAATCTATTTACGTAATGCAATCCCAATACAAATTCCAGTGACATTTTTTAATGAGATGGAGAAACAAATTACCAACTTTGTTTGGAAAGGGAATACACCTCAGATAAGTAAAGCACTACTGAAGAAGAAGAACACACTGGGAGGCCTCACACTACCGGACTTTAAAATCTATTACAGTGCCACAGTAGTCAAAACAGCCTGGTACTGGTACAAAAAGAGACACACAGATCAAGAGAACAGAATTGAGACCCCAGAGATGACACCATCTTCCTTTCAACAGCTGATATTTGACAAAGGCCCTAAGACACTGATCTGGTGTGACAACAATCTCTTCAGCAAATGGTGCTGGCAAAATTGGATATCCATCTGCCATAAATAGAAACAAGACCTATATCTTACACCTTATACAAAAAACAACTCAAACTGGATAAAAGACCTAAATATCAAATCTAAAATAATAAAGCTCATCCAAAAGAAAGTAGGAACAATAATGAAAGTTTTAATATACAATGTAGACAGAGTTCAAAATCTGTCAAAAAAAACTACAATCAACAGAAAAGAAAATAGATAAATGGGAAGTATTAATAATCAAACACTTTTAGTTATCCAAAGACTTTATTCATAGAATTAGAAGACCACCTACCGAATGGGAAAATACATTTGGCAGCTATGTATCAGAATGACACCAGATCTTTATAATCTATACAGTACTACAAAATATCACTAAGAAAAAGAAAAATAATCCAGTTAAGTGATGGGCAAAGAAGATGGACAGACACTTCTCTAAAGAGGAGATCCAGGCAGCCAAAAAACACATGAGACATGCTCACGATCATTAGTTATTAAAGAAATTGAGACAACAATGAGATATCATCTCACCCCAGCAAGGTTGGTCATGATCCAAAAAATGCAAAAGAACAAATGCTGGAGAAGCTGTGGAGAAATTGGAACTCTCCTACACTGTTAGTGACATTGCAAAATGATGCAACATCTTTGGAAAGCAATCTGGTGCTTCCTTAAAAAGCTGGATCTAGATATACCATTTGACCAATAATTCCACTTCTGGGAATATATCCTGCAGAATCAAAGCCATTCATACCAACTGATACATATACATGAATGTTTAGCACAGCACAATCCACAATAACAAAAAGGTGTACTCAACCCAGATGCCCAACAACAGAAAAATGATAGGTAACTATGGTATGTCTACTCAATGGAACTCTATGCAGTAATAACAAACAGCAATTATTTTAGGCAACATCTCATAACCTGGTTTGAATTGGAGGACATTATGTTGACTGAAAGTAGTCAGCGACAAAAGGACCAATATTATATGAGATCCCTATGATAAGAACTTGGCGTTGGCTTGGCATGATAAGAACTTATAAACAGACTCATTCATAAAAGAAAAGACTCTTTGATAGCTGCAAAGTTGGGGAGGGAGGAAGGGTGACGGAGAGAGACTTTAGATTAGATAGCTGATAGAAACTTGTTTGGGTGAAATTTGTGACAGCACACATTAGAAAGAAGATCAATACTAACTGATCGTCAACATAAAATGATTACTCCTCCCATTTTAATCTAATATTATGAGGACAGAGTAGCTGTGGGGACTATGCCCTCAGGGGAAATTGAGGCCAATTGCCACAACTAATGTTTCGGTAGTAGAGCCCTCTGCCCCCCACATTCGTGAGCGGCATCTGGGGTCTTAAAAGCTGCCAAGCTGCCATCTGAGTGTACAGCAAATGGTCCCAATTTAGCAGGAACAGATGATCAGCAAGGAACAAAATGACTTGGGGAAAGAGAATCCAGAAGACAGACAGGCCCATGTGAGTGGGTGGCTACATCGACTTGTGACCAGAAGAATTGAATGGTGTCTGGCCACCACGAGTGATAGCCATGATGGAACTCACAAAGTTGAGTCTCACTGGCAATGCAAGAATAAAAAGGGGTGTACACTGAGATCTCCATTAAAAGATCTCAACTGATGGTCCAGGGACCTCAAAGTTCCCCTGGGAATATGGCCCCTGGACCTGATGCTGCCTCTTTCCATAAATCATAATGGAGGTCAACTCTCTGACAGGAATGGATTGGACTTGGTGACACAAAGTAACCATATCATGTGTGTACTTTATGGTTCAGTGCATCTATAGGATATCATCCTGCTGACCTCTTACTGGAGGAGTAGGAGTGGGTGGGGATAAGAGTTTGTTGGGAGGATAAGATATGTATAAAGCAGAGAGGAAGAGTGTACTATCACCACACAGGGAGAGCAGTGGGAGCTGCATATAGGTGGACATGCAAATATATATGGGAATGTACATTTTCATTCCTTCATAACATACATACATACATACATATATATAGCACCAATACTGTGTTTAGGAACCCCTGAGTAGTGCATATGCCTACGTGTTCCTGTATTAACTGAGAGGTTGGTGGTTCAATACCAGCTAGAATTACCTAACAAGAAAAGCTTAAAGTAGGATGTCATTCCAGGAATGCTTAACTCCAGAGATGGCTTTTGTACTTAACTATTACAAAGTTGTTAAAATCATAGTTAATTAGAAAAACCATCTCTGGAATTAGACATATCTGGACTGGAATCCTACCTCTGTCAGTTATGAACTCTTTGTTCCAAGCATTTTAATTAACCTTGTTAAGCCTCAGTTTTCTTATCTGTGAAATGAGGATAATTATATTCACTCTATAGGATTAATTATAAGGCTTAAGGGACGTAAATTACTCAGAAAAATTAGCTTAGTTTCTGACATACAGTTACGTAATTAGCACTATTGAAGTTCAAGTTGCTAATACGTATGTGAAAAAATACAGAAAATATAAAAACACCTCAAGGAAGTTTGAGCTGTTTGTTTTCTTAATAAATGCTTCTCCCCATCATGCCATCATTTGTTTTAACATTTTTCTTCCCTATAAACTTTCACACGATGTTGTCTGTTGAAAAATAATATTGAAAAGGAGGCAAAATCATGATCCTCATGCAGAAATAAAGTGATTCCATGTTAAAGATTTTATTTAACAACACAATGAGGAGACCAAGCATTTGTTACAAACAGTAACAGGCTGTCTCTGAGATCGTGGCACTATTGGGAGAACAAAGTCGTTATGTGTTTGCTGGAACATGCACATGGAACATATATGAGATACTAGAGATACTGAAAGGAGGTGTCCTATCTAATAACAGCTGTTCCCTTTGTTTCTGTTTTGACAGATCAAGTACCCTACACTGTGCTTCAGATGAGATGGACACCTTCCCACTTCCCACAGGCAGAGCTGTATTTTTGGTTAGTCTAAACACAGCCTTCCCATTCCCTTGCTAGTGAGTTCTTTTTTTTTCTTTCTTTCTTCCTTCTTCTTTATTTTATTTATTTATTTTTGGTTTGTGTTTGCTTTTAACATGTTTTGACACAACCTTGGACAGTGAGATGGATAGGACTGTCTCGTGGGAACATTCTTGCAAAGTTTCTCTCACTCTGTAAAGGGGCAAGAAACAGAGAATGAGAAAGGAAACTCTTTCATGAAAAATCCAGAGGTAGAAATCTAAGTGAGAAGGTACTTACGTATGTGTTTGGTAGAGACAAATCCTATTCTTTCCAACCCCGCCATCTGCTCATAGTTGAGCATCTTTGGGAGACATTTGTGCACTTCTTATTATAGAGGCTATACCAATGCTCACCCATTCAATAACAAGGGACCTTATATTTTCCATAATACTTCTTTACAGTTATTTATTTCTTGTTCATCACCTACTCTTTTACTACAGGGGAGGTGTTGGGGGAATGGCTGAGTGGTAGTCTATAATTATTTTCTCACCGTCTAATATTTCAGTAAGTGTTCGACCAGCACTCAATTATGTACACTTAGAATAGTATCTCTAATTCTCATTCTTTTATTTAGTGTTTCCTGTTTTCTTTCTGCTTTTCTATAATGCGTGTGGACACAATTTTCCATTTCTCATGAGTTAATTATTTTATCACTCTTAAGATAACTTTCCATTATTCTGGGAACTGTCTATGTATTTGAAAAAAATCCACAGATTATTTACTTCTTTGATTAAGTTGAATTTTCTCTCACTGTTACAGACCTGAACAAATGGTTCCAAGATTCTGTATGATGAAACTAAGGGTTTCATTATGTTTTCCCTTCTTCAGAGATAAGGCTATTTTGTTTATTTTTTCCCAAGGACTTTACTATAACTACTTGATACTTAAAGCAATACAAATCAAGCTTTTATTCATTTATTTATTTTGTTTGTTTGTTACTTGCTAGTCTTTATTTGGGGGAGTTACTTAATGCTACCTTTTGAGGTGCTTATCTGTAACCCAGAAGTGATCAAACTTACCTGAAAATCCAGAGAGTAAATATTTTAGGCTTGTTGGGGATCACAGTCTAAGTTACAGTGACTCAACCCTGAAACTACAGTGCAGAAATAACTGAGGATAGTTGAAGAAAGAACGGGCATGACTGCGCCCTGACAGCGCTTTACTACAAACACAAGCTGCAGGTGTAGTTGCTCACTTCTATAATTCTAAGTCGTCAGTTTTTGTATTCTGGTAGACACAGCACTCCTTTAACTGTCGCAGGTGAGTAACCTATGAGGAGTTCTATAGTTCTGAGAGTTTTGAAAGACTGGTTTTAGGGCTATAAGTATTATCTTTGGGGCCCTTATGGTGCAATGGTTAATAGCTCAGCTACTAACCAAAAGGTCAGCAGTTTAAATCCATCAACCACTCATTTGACATGCTGGGACAATTCTACTTTGTCTTGTAGGGTCACTATGAGTCGGAATAAATTCCTGCAGCAATGAGATTATTTTGGTTTTGGTTTACATTGCCCATGCCACTCTAAAGTCACACAACTTCATTAAAATCCAGACTAGATAACATAAAATTTCAAATCTTTAGATTTCGTACTCAAAGTTTTAATGTATAGGATGCAATTTCAGCACACACACACACACACACACACACACACACACAAAGACTGTCAGTTAAGTTTGAGAACTCATCCTAGAAAAAGTGCTCCATTCCTCATTGCTGAATATCATTATAGTCACCTTCAAAGTACTCCCCTTGGGAAGGCATGCACTGATGCCAGTGCCTAGTCCACCCTTCAAAGCAATTTTGGAACTCTTTTTCTGGAATGGCATCAGAGCTGCTGTCGTATTACCCTTGATGTCCTGAATGTCATCTAAATGCCTTCCTTTCAATATTTCCTTTATCTTTGGGTCAAGAGAAACAATTGGGGGACAGATTAGGTAAACAGGGAGGTGTTCCAATACAATTATTTGTTTACTAGTTAAAAAATCCCTTACAGACAACTATACAGTCAAGTTCACAATCTTGCCACCTTGCCACCATGCACAGTGGCCGTTCCGGAAAGAGTTCCCAAATTGCTTCCAAGGGTGGGCTAGGCACCAGCAGTGTTTCCTAGCTTCCCAAGGGGAGTACTTCGAAGATGACCATAGTTATATTTGGCAATCAGGTACGTAGTCCTTAGAACAATTAAGTTTGCAGACTTGTCAGGCCTCATATAAACACACTATTGTCTGTTGCTCCTTTTTCTTGCTGAGTCTGAATTTTGTTCTTATTTATTTCTACCCGCAGGTACATATGGGTACAAGTGACAGCATTATGGTTATAACTAGGTTTCCAGCTTCTTCTGTAAAATAGGAAAACAACACTAAAAGGAAGCTGAGCAAATTCACCCACAAGTACACAGATATAAGTGACAACACAGTGGTTATAACTGGGTTTCCAGCTTTTTCTGAACAATAGGAAAACATCACCAAAGGGAAGCTGAAAAAATTCTACACATAACAAGGTAGTAAAGACAAGAGGTAGTGTACCTGGCTGCACCCTTGTGCCTGAATTATAGATTCAGGGCAGTAGGGAAAGTGCCTAGATAATTCTTAGAGCCAACACATATTGAGTCAAGTTTATGATTGCAGAGCTTCGACACCTGTGACACGAGGTCCTTGTTTCTGGCTTGGCAGCAAGTTAATGAGGTCCCCAAAGCTCTGACCCCTTTACCTCACATTCATTGTCAAAGCCGTGTTCTAATAAAACCCATAATAGACCTTGATTATTCGCCTTCCAATGGTTCTGAGTTTGCCTCATCGAATTTCACCTGCTTGTGTAGCTTATGGCCTCTGGCTCTTTACATTCCTCCAGACTTTTCCTGGGTTATGTTGATTCTTTACTCAAGCCTGGTCAGAACCTCTAGCAATGGCCAATGTCATATACCATAGTTAACAGATCCAAAGAGCACATTTATCCAGGCTCATCCATTAATTGTCTTCTCTTTCTGATGTGACCCTAGAACCAGTGTTAGAAAAACAAACTGCACCCGAATGACTTGTCTCATTATTTCCAGTTTATAAAGAGA
Source organism: Heterohyrax brucei (assembly GCA_028571685.1). Taxonomy (NCBI): domain Eukaryota; kingdom Metazoa; phylum Chordata; class Mammalia; order Hyracoidea; family Procaviidae; genus Heterohyrax; species Heterohyrax brucei. The sequence goes on from CM053152.1 coordinate 50,589,986, forward strand.
GAGCAAATACCAGTGTAACTGAAAAGATTGTAACTACTAATGGATAACTAAAGGAACAGTTACAAGGATGATTGAAGAAGAAATCTATACATGGAAGTGTGTAGTGTGTAGTGTGTGTGTGTTTGCACGTGTTTGAACTTGAATTTTCAAGATTAAAAGCATAGTGAAAAACTCAGTTCTTATGCCTTGGGAAAAATTTTCTTTTTATGAGACTTTAAAAACAGGAAAAATGTGAGGTGTTCTGAAGAAATTAGAAACTAAGACAAAAGTCTAGATCCAGCATAAATAGAGCTCTTTCAATGTAAAGGGGCCACTGAGTGGTACAAATGTTTAAGACGATTGACTGCTAACCAAGAGACTGGGTCTGAGTCACTCAGAGGTGCCTTCAAAGAAAGACTTGGCAATCTACTTCGGAAAAATCAGCCCCTGAAACTCCAAGGAGCAGAGTCCTACTCTGATACACAAGGGGTCACCATGAGTTGGAATCAACTTGACAGTAGCTGGCTGGTTTTATTAATGTAAATGAAAGTCAAATATATATTATTTATCCTCTTAATGGTTAAATCAGATTGGGTAGAGTTAGGTTTCATTAGGAGAGAAAATAAACAGTATAGTATAAGATATAAGATTGTCTTTGGTAGGCTATAGTTGTACCCAGATATTGGCAAAAATCACTTAAAGGGTCTGCATTAAATTATAGCCACACTCTTAGCTTTAGTCTCTAGTATGTGCAAAAGCTTTAGACTGTGCAAAGCATATTTTTAAGGGAAATACTGCAATCTTGAGATAGCAGGGGATTTTGCCCAAGACCCAGATGGGAGATGTCAAGAAAATAAACTTGTCCCCCACCTCTATCTTTACCCCCTGCTGACAAACAAACCTATACCACTGGGTTTGTTTATTCCAAAGTGGGTAAGCATGTGCTCACCACCAACAAAACATTGCTTGTTTCACACTCCAGTGACTCTCGGGCCATCTGTCCAGGTATTGAGCACATTTGCTTCTGCCCTCAGCCCACGTGAAACAGTGATCAAGGGCGATCTCTTGGAATCTCCAATCACAAAGACACCTAACTAAAATAATGAGTAAGGAATCAAAGCTCCTTGCAAGAGAATCAGAACTGGGAATTGCGTCGAGTCATAGGAATATTTGGGAGGAGAAAATCTAAGTTCCAGCAGAAATGTGTCCCAAAATATGTTAACTAAGGTACCTTGCTTAGTTTCAATACTATCAGAAACAAGGAAGATCAGACACATTCAAAAGAAGTCCTTGATTTTTTGTTTGTTTGTTTAGTGTACTCTGCTAGGTGTCACAAGAGACAAAAGAGGAATACTAGCAGTCCCTCAGTTTGGGAGATCTTCAGTGTAACTGAAGTATGAGACAAGTATAAAGGATGAGTCGTAAACCAAGTCAACCAAAATGAAAGACTATATGGAAGGGGTAGAAGATGTTATTTTTAGGTGCTGCTCAGTCAGTTCTGACTCATAGCTACCCTATGGACAACAGAAAGAAACAATGCCAGGTCCTGTGCAACACCCACAATTGTTCTTATGCTTAAGACATTGTTATAGCCACTGTCAATCCCCTTTTTCACTGACTCTCCACTTTACCAAGCATGATGACCTTCTCCAGGTATTGATCCCTCCTGACAGCATGTCCAAAGTATGTAAGACATAGGCTCACCATCCTTGTTTCTAAGGAGCACCTTTGTTGTACTTCTTCCAGAACTTCTGTTTGTTCTTTTGGAAATCCATGGTATATTTAGTATTCTCTTCGGCATCAGTTCTTCTGTCTTCCTTATTCACTAGGGGATAAAAGGGTGTGATATTACTGAAGAGGGGCTCAAATGACAGTTGCATTAATTACATAGATCTTGATTCCCAGACTTTTGTTAGAACAGTAAGAAAATTTTGACATGAGTCTCATACTCCTACAGATGTGATGTAAGTAAATGGCTTTGGATTTTATGTAACAAACTACCACTTGGGCTATTCCCTCCCCCAATGTCAACAAAAATAATATTGCAAGAGACTCTTTTTCTGAAACAAATTGGCAAAAGAGGTCAATGATTTAAATTTTGATGACTTAACTGTTATCCTCGACTTTCAGCACACTTTAGAATTACAGGGAGACACACTCTGTGGGACCACTATCACAGAGGTTTACACACAGAAAGGACAGTCACTGATGGTTGAGATGGAATGGAGAAATGGGAAGGACAAAACACTAGACAACAGAAATTAAAAAAAAAAAAAAAAATCTTAGCAGACAGGATAGAACTGCCCTGTAGGGATTCTAAGGAATGGCTGGTGGATTTGAAATGTTAACTTTTCAGTTAGCATCCAACCTCTTTAACAACCATACAGCTATGTCCCCAACTAGGCAACAGATAAGTGGTAAGTTTTGTGAAGGATGAGACAGTACACAACACTAAGAAAATCAGTATGACCAAGGTAAACTTGCTCACACATCCAAACTCCCTGAAAAACCAAACTACTGATTTGAGGGTTAGGGACCATGGTCTCCAGAGGCATCTAGGTCAAGTAGGATAACATAGCTTATGACGAAAATTTTCTATATCCCACTTGGATGAGTATTGGTTTGGATTTTAAAGCTGGTGAACAGTCCTCTGAGCTATGTCTCTTGTTCCTGTTTCACTTGGAGCAAGGATAAATGAAAACAATGAAAGTTAGCCTAAAGCTCTAATGCACCACGAATACTGCAGCCTCCACCAAGCTGAGTCCAGTGCCATTCGATGATAGCCGTCTACCACCACCAACTGTTTTGACAAGGATCACAGTGGAGGGTTTGACAAAGCAGAGAAAAACGTAGTACAAAACTGACACTTTTTGGTATAGTAGAGAACAGAGAAACTGTGACAGTGAGGACCCCAGACACTCTTAACTGGTTACCAAAGTCTTTTCTGAGGTTTACCCTTCAGCCAAGGACTGAACAGACCTAGAAAACAAGAAAATAGCACACGTAGCTCAATCATATATATGAGACTAAATAGCACATCAGCCCAAGGGCAAGCACGAGAAGGAAAGAAGAGACAGGAAAACTGGATGAATGGAAATGCGGAACTCAAGTTGAGAAAGTGAGAATGTTGGAAAATTGCAGGGCTCATAACTGATGTCACAAAACAAATTGTGTATCAATTGTTTAATGAGAAGCTAATTTGTTCTGTAAACTTTCACCTAAAGCACAATTATTAAAGAGAGAGAGAAAGGAGAGAAAGCTTGAAGCAGCCTTGAATATCTGAAGATTTTGTTTATTTCCTTTTGTTTTATTTGAGTGGATTGAAATAAAAAATCAGAAATAAAAAGGTAAAACACTAAGCAATCATGAAGTACTATTAAAGCATTTCTTTTTTATTTAAAAAGGGTAGAAGATACAGTTAGTTACAATATTCAGAAATTGATTAACAAAAAGGATTATTTGACTTCTGGGTATAATCAGAAATGTAGTTCTATGAATTCTTAGATAAATGGATTTATGATACAATAGAGTAAGCAGTTCGCAATCGAACTGATGTGATTTTATATAAGTATTCTCTCTTATCTTCTCTATATTCTTAATGACTTTGTCTCAGCTAGGCAGTGGGTAAATAGAAAACAAGGATGTTCTAGATCATTGCTAGCACAGGCAATACAGCCCATATTACAACATGAACAGACTGAGCCATATTGAGGAGGTGGGACATACGGAGATTCTCCCCGGGAAAATGCAACTCACTTGCCTCAGTTTGACCTTTCATGCCTGAAAACCACTTGGAATGATGAAGAGAGTGTGAATGTTTGAGGCAAACAGATCTGAGTTAAAATTTGTTGTCTTCTTAGGTCATTTTGGTCACTTAGTTGGCTCCTTGAGTCTCAATTTTTCTTAAGAAGGTGACAGCACCTCCGTGGGAAACCTGATGGTGTAGTGGCTAAAGAGGTTGGCTGCCAATCAAAAGGCTAGCAGTTCAGTTTCCTAGCTCCTCCTTGGAAACCCTCTGGGGCAGTTCTCCTCTGACCTAGAGTTCCACTCTCCTCTGCTAGAGTTCCACTCGATGGCAGCTGGTGATGTATTTTAGCATCTACATTTGGGTAAGTATTATAGATTCTGTTTTATATTTCTCCCTTGGAGGTTTAGACCAGGCAACATATTTGTGGAAATTAAATGAGTTTATGTATAAACGTTTATTTAATAGACACTCAATGCTTGTTACTTACCTTAATTTTACACTCACCCGGAATTAACCTATCAGTTTGATATCTTCCAATTACAGAGCTATGGGAGTTAATACGGAAGAAAAACGAATCTAGGCCTGAAATAGTACCTTCACCCCGTGATAGATGTATCCGTGGGGCACTAGCAACTGTGCAGATTTACTTCTCCTTTACTGTGCTTAATGTACTTAATACCCTTTTCACCCATACCTTCTATGAAAAACAGACCTATGGTGCCCGCTTGCAGATAAATACATAAGTAAATAAATAAATAAATAGATTCCCAGGGCCAGCTTGGAAGAACGTTTGATAATCTGAACCATTACGGAGGTGAAATTTCATTACACAGATGGTGACATCCCGATGTCTATCATCAAAACACAGCAGGTAGAAACTATCAGCCAGGCCCATTTCCTTCTATAAAATTACACTTATATTAATGTCACTCCAGATTTCATTATGCGGAAAATGATATTGCACAGGTCTCCAGCACTAGGAGCACAGCAGGGGTGGGGTGGGGCGGGGGTGGGATGCGTTGTAGGAAGGATGGGGGAGCAGGGTTGGAAGGGTGGGAAAAGTGACTGGAGGGACCATGGGAACACATTCCCAGGCAGGCTGCCTAGGACTGGCAGAGAAACAAACAAAAAAAAAGTACATCAACGTGTATATAAACATATATTTTAAAAACTCGCGTACGTTCTGCTGCTAGTTCATGCTGCTTCTTGATTGACTCGCCGCCAGACGTCCTCCACAGGCCCCTGATGGAACGTTTAAAAGGCCCTCCTGTGGGAAGCTGGGAGATTTACAGTTAATTTTTATTAATGAAGGATGACAGGCATCCACATTAAGCCAACAAGATGCTATACGATTCCAAGAAACCGCCCCTGTGTTTGGAGCAGACGGCGGCCCCCTTCGCCGGCCCCTCCCCTCCCCCCTCACCGCCCCCTCCCCCTCACCGCCCCTCTCCCCCCTTACCGCCCCTCCCCTCACCGCCCCCTCCCCTCCCCCTCACCGCCCCCTCCCTCCTTACCGCCCCTCCCCCTCACCGCCCCCTCCCCTCCCCCTCACCACCCCCTCCCCCCCTCGCCGCCCCCCTCCCCTGTCCCCTCCCTTGCCCGCTCCCGCACACACTTTGGGGCCCGTATGGGTACCACGGGATTAAGTGTGAAGCACAGTTAGAAACAAATGAGCATTCTCACTTCAGTGTCCGTACACTGCTCTAAAAAAGAATGAGGATTACTGTATGAGAATTTCCGAGAGTGGGAGTGAGGCTAGTGGGAGCAAATGGGACTTATTCCTGGGGTCATTTCCCATCATTCCCTCTCCATGACCACATCTTCCCTCAACTTTCTCTTTACCTCCACTCTAGTGACGTCACTGCCATTTCTAATTTGAACTAAGAGTGATCATACTCTTCTGACTGGTCTTTCTCCTCTCTGCTTGGAACTCTGCGGTTTACTTCCTGTCCTGCGACAGGAGTCGTCTTTCTGGAACTCACATTTATTATGTCTGGTCTCAAATGAAAAGCTTTCAGAATTTTTCATGACTCTCTGTGTAAATCTCCATAAAACACCAGAGACCTTTCACCTTAAGGTCCCTATCTGCATCTTCAGGATTTTTTTTTTTTAATTCAGTGTCTGTGTTTGGTTTGCCCATTTCAGTTTTTTTTTTCTTTTTTCCATTCATAAATTTCTCATTTTTCTAGGCTCAGCTTATGTTCCATCTGCTCTCTGAGGCTTTGATAGCTTCAGTTCCTCCCTCTCCCCAAACAATTTTATTGTGTCTGTGAAGGATCACTGACTGTCCTGTTTGCCAGTTTCAGGTGGGTGTACAACTTGTCTCTCCAATCGATTAAAAATTTGGGACAGTTAGTACCATGTGTGGTTTTTTTATTAGGCTAGCTTATTGTTTCTGTATCACACTCCACCCTTCCGAGTCCACTGACAAAGTATCATATCCTTAATTTTACACCTTTCCCGTATAGTTTTTATTTAGTTTTTCACTAAGAACTATGACTCTTGTATCACTGTACAGTATACCCAGTCTTCAAAGTATAGATCAACTATTTTCTACAAAACTTATCCTCAAGAACTTTGCCCTCTTCTCTGTTTCTACAGTATTTATATAAAATCTCAGGGCTTTTTGTATATAAATTTTATTGTTTTTCTAAAAGATATGTGCTAGTTCTCTTTCCATCACTAGTGTATTACTTCCTTCAAGTTATGACATTATTTTTGTTTTAGTTTGTTTTAATTCTTCACAGTACTAATCTCATAGCTGGCAGTAAATATATAATGAGCAATGATATAATTAATAGTGCTGGTCAATAAGTATTTATTGGCTGAATATTATTTTTATTTGTTTTAATAAAAATACATATGCATATGTATGAGTTTTTATATATGCATACATATAGTATGTCTTTAAATATATATGTGTGAGTGTGTGTATTATAAGTCTCTAATTTCCTATTCATATTGCTTTTGCAGTTCCAAGAACCACAGTACTGCTCAATTACCCCTTTCCTGTGTACTTTTCATGCCTACAGATTAGAATATCATTTTTTAACTGATAGCACCCCAAATTTTCACTCTAGGATTCCTTAATTTCTTTTTCAAATTTATAGGAAATTGGAGGAAATTAATGACCAAAATTAAGATGTAACTTTGATAACACAGGCTGAAGAACTTCAAAGAATATCTTCAGTATTTAAATGGATGCAAAGTTAACTGAGGTTTTCAAACTTTAGTTGCTAAAAATTAAGATATATGTATATACCATCTTTGTGTCCTTTCAAAATACTTACTCAATTTCTATGCTGAGCAAATAGTCCCAGTACCTGAAATGTATGAAGAAGAACCAGGAATTAGAAGTGGAGGAAGACTGATAAAACACCTGGGATGTGTGGATGACACAGCCTCACTTGCTGAAAATGAAGACTTGAAATATTTACTGAGAATGATCAAAGACTACAGCCTTCAGCAGGAATTCTGCCTTGTGTTAGGCTGGATTCTGTAGAGAAACAATACCAGTGAAGCATATAATATGTAGAGAGAGATTTATATAAAGGGAGCAGCTCAAAAGATTGTAGAGACTGGAAGGTACCAAGTCTGTTGATCAGGATAGAAGTTTCTCCTGACTCAGGTAGTCCCAGGGATTGGCAAATCCAAGAACAACAGGTTGGAGAGCAGGGATCTTGCTCCCAGGCTGTGAAGACATATGAATCCCAAAATTGGTATGAAAAACCAACCTCAAGACTGCTCCTAATTTACATAGTTGGAGGGACTGGCCACCTAAAATTGGTAGGTAAGTTGATAACTCAAGTCCTAAGAACAGAGGTCAAATGAACAGGAAGTAGTGAAAGACTGACATCAAGACAAAAGCCGAATGTCTGCTTATATTTGAAAGCAGGCTACACCTCTGGTAGGCCACACAACTGGTTTTAAACTGGTTGGTTAGTCACGATAGATTCTATCATGAAAGTGATCACATATACACACTGAGAATCACAGCCCAGCCAAACTGACACACAATGTTAACCATTGCATACTTCAATATAAAGAAAAGAAGAAAATTCCCATAACTGGACAAATAAGCAATATCATGATTAAATTAGTAATGACTGAAAACAGCAAGGATTTCATTTTACTTGGATCTACAACTGAAGGCCTGACCCAAACCATGTTATATGATGTCTGCCAATTAAGATTGCAAACTCATGCTAGGAAAAGTGCCACATACCTCATTGCTGAATATCGCTATGGTCACCTCTGAAGTACTCCCCTTGGGAAGTTATACACCCATGCCAATGCCTAGTCCACCCTTCAAACCGATTTTGGAACTCTTTCTCTGGAGTGGAAACATTTGTGACATAGTGTATAAGTGCTACAGCTGCTGACCAAAAAAGTCAGCAGTTCAAATCTTCCAGGCACTCCTTGGAAACTCTGTGGGGCAGTTCTACTCTGTCCTATGGGGTCACTTTGAGTCAGCTTTGACTCAATGGTACTGGGCTTAGCGTGGGCTTGGTTTTCTGGAATGACCATCAGAGCTGTCATCATATTACTCTTGATGTCCTGAATGTCATCACAATGTTTCCCTTTCAACATTGGGGGCCAGATCAGGTAAGGAGGGAAGATGTTCTAATACAGTTATTTGTTACTGACTAAACACTCCCTTACAGACAACTATACAATTAAGTTCTTGAACATGCCTTCTTGCTACCATACACAATGGCCATTCCAGAAAGAGTTCCAAAATTGCTTCAAAGGGTGGATTAGTCACTGGCATCAGTGCACTGCTTCCCATGGAGAGCACTTTGAAGGTGACAGTAGTGATGTTCAGCAACGAGGTATATAGCACTTAGAACAATTAAGTTCCCGGACTTAGTCATCAGAACTCGTATTCAATCACCTAATGTGTATGTGACAGCTGAACATTAAATATAAAAGACTAAAGAAGACTTGATACATTTGAATCATAATGTTGGCAAAGAATACTGAGTATGTCGTCACCCGTCAAAAGAGCAGAAAGATTCATCTTGGAAGAACTACAATCAGAATGCTCCTTGGAAGCAAGGATGATGACGCTTTGTTTCATGTACTTTGGGCACGTTATCAGGAGGGACAAGTCCCTGGAGAAGAATATCATGCTTGACAAGGTACAAGGTCGTGAAAACGAAAGACCTTCCGTGAGATGGATTGACACAGTAGCTCCAATAATGAGCTCAAACATTGCAGCGATTGTGACACTGGTGCAGAACCAGGCACTGTTTTGTCCAGTTGTTCATAAGCTTTCTGTCAGTCCGAACTGATTCGTCAGCACCTAACAACAGTAACAACAAAAATTTAGGCAACTTTGGTGACTATTGTCTCTCAGACTGGGGAAAAAAAAAATCAGTGAACTTGGAGAAATATCTAGAATGTTAACATTCATAGAGTTCGCTTCAAAAAAATTAGTCATAAATCAATTAAATGTAAATGGATCAATTAAAAACTGTCTTACATACATAAACATGTAAGATAAATTATTAATAGACACAGATAAAGCCCACAAATTGATGATTGAGATTTTTCTCTTGTTCCTTGCAACTCTCTATTACTTTTACTCAATAAGAAATCCTTAGTTTCAAATTATGTTCCATTCCATTCGTTTCTATCTTCCCCATCAATAGTCACTTCTAAAAATTATTGCCATAATCAGAATTTTTATTCACTAAATTCTCGATCAGAACATTTCAAGGTCTGTCCTAAAGTACTCTGCTGTCCATGATAGGGTAATATCCATACATTTACAGCCTTTACAAGGAAAGCTAATTAATAAAACTATTATTCAAATTTATGCACCAATCGCTAAGGTCAAAGATGAAGAAACTGAAGTTTTTGCCAGCTTCTGCAATCTGAAACTGATCAAACATGCAATCAGGATGCACTGATAATTACTGGTGATTGGAATGCAAAAGCTAGTAACAAAGAAGAAGGATCGGTAGTTGAAAAATACAGCCATGGTGATAGAAATAATTCTGGACATCACATGACAGAATTTTGCAAGACTAAGGACTTCTTCATTGCAAATAGTTTTTTCATAAACACACATGGTGACTATACACATGGATCTTACCAGATGGAATACACAGGAACCAAATCAACTACATCTGTGGAAAAAGATGATAGAAAAGCTCCATATCAGTAGTCAGAACAAGACCACTTCTCGGTGCATCATAGAACATCAATTGTTCATATGCAAGTTCAAATTGAAACTGAAGATAATTAGAATGAGTCCATTATAGTCAGTGTATGACTTTGAGTATGTCCCACCTGCATTTAAAGACCACCTGAAGAACAGATTTGATGCACTGAATAATAATGACTGAAGACCAGACAAATTGTGGAATGATATCAAAGACATCATCCATGAAGAAATCAAGAGGTCATTAAAAAGACGGGGAAGAAAGAAAAAACCAAATTGGATGTCAGGAGAGACTCTGAAGCTTGTTCTTGAATACTGAGCAGCTAAAGCAAAAATAAGGGATGAGGAACTGAAGGAAATGAACAGAAGATTTCAAACAGTAGCTTGAGAAGACAAAATAAAGTATTTTAATGGTATATGCAAAGAGGTGGAAAAAGAAAATCAAAAGGGAAGAACTTGCTCTGGATTTCTCAAGCTAAAAGAAATAAAGAAAAAATTCAGGCCTTGAGTTGCACGAGTAAAGGATCCTACAGGGAAAAGATCAAGGATTCAGGGAAGGTCAAAAGAAGATGAAGGGAATATACAGAGTCATTATACCAGAAAGAACTGACCAGGGTTCAGCCATTTGAAGAGACCGTGTACGACCAGGAACTGATGGTACTGAAGGAAGAAGTTGAAGCTGCATTGAAGTAACTGGCGAAAAATAAGGCTCCAGGGATTGAAGAATATCAACTGAGATATTTCAACAAACAGATGCAATGCTGGAAGTGCTCAATCTCCTATGTCAAAAAATTTGGAGGACAGCTACCTGGGCAAAGGGCTGGAAGAGATCCATATTTATGCCCATTCCAAAGAAAAGCAATCCAACTGAATGTAGAAATTATGAAACAATATCGTTAATACCACATGCAAGTAAAATTGTGCTCAAGGTCATTCAAAAGTTACTGCAACTCTATATTGACAAGGAACAGCAGAAATTCAGGCTGGATTCAGAAGAGGTCCTAAAGTCAGGTACATCACTGGTGATGTCAAATGGATCTTGGCCGAAAGCAATGAATACCATAAAGATGTTTATTTATGTTGCATTGATTCCATAATGGCATTTGAATTTGTGGATCATAACAAATTACGGCTAACATTGTGGAGAATCGGCGATCCAGCACACTTAATTGTGCTTTTGAGGAATCTGTACACGGACCAAGAGGCAGTCATGTGAACAGAGCAAGGGGACACTGCATGATTTGAAGTCAGGAAAAGTATGCATTAGAGTTATAACTTTCACCATACCTTTTCAATCTGTACGCTGAACAAATAATCCTAGAAGCTGGATAATATGAAGAAGAACGAGGCATTAGGATTGGATGCCTGTGTTACCCTCAAAATGACAAAACCTTACTTAGTGGAAATGAATAGTATTTGAAACTTTTAATGATGAAGATCAAAAACCACACCTTCAGTGTGGATGGCACCTCAACATCGAGAAAACAAAAATCCTCACAACTGGATCAAGAAGAAACTTCATGATAAATATGGAAGGGACTGAGGTTGTTAAGGATAGCATTTTACCTGGTTCCACCATCAATGCCTGTTTTAGTCAGCTAGTGCTGCTCTAACAGAAATACCACAAAGTGGATGGCTTTAACAAAGGAGAGTTTACGCTTACACAATCCAGTTAGGCTACAAGTCCAAACTCACGATGTCAGCTCCAGGGAAAGGCTTTTCCCTTTGTAAGTTCTGGAGGAAAGTCCAGTGTTGCATCAGTCTTTGTCCAGGGAGCATCTTGGCAAAGAACCCTCGGGTGTGAAGGATGTGCTCTTCTCCTGGTGCTCCTTTTTTGATGGTGTGAGGTTCCCAATTCTCTGCTGGTTTCCCTTTCCTTTTATCTTTTGGAGAATGAAAGGATTAAGGGTGGGGCAAGCCATACTACAGGGAAACTCCCTTTGCAGTGGAGCAGGGAAGTGATATTATGAAGGGATTTACAGTCCCACACTAATCCTTTAACGTACAACACAGGAAAATCACAAAATGGAGGACAATCATAGAATACAGGGAATCATGGCCCAGCTATATGGCTACACCTATTTTGGGGGGACACAATTCAATCCATGACAATGCCTATGGAAGGAACAGTGAAGAAATCAAAGGAAACACTGCATTGGGAAAATCTGCTGCAAAGGACTTCTTTAAAATATTGAAAAGTAAAGATGTCACTTTGAAAACTAAAGTGCGCCTGACCCAAGCTATGGTATTTTCAATCACATCATATGCATGCGAAAACTGGGCAATGAATAAAGGAAGCCAGAGGAAGAGTTGCCTTTGAATTGTGGTATTGGAGAAGAATATTGAATGCATAATGTTCTGCCAAAAGAACAAACATATCTGTTCTGGAAGCAGTACCAGCAGAGTGCTACTTGGCAGCAAAGATGGTAAGACTGTGTCTCACATGCTTTGGACATGTTGTTACGAGGGATCAGTCCCTGGAATAGGACATCATACTCGATAGAGTGGAGAGTCAGTGAAAAAGAGGAAGACCCTCAACAAGACGGTAGTAGTTTCAATGATGGGCTTAAGCCTAAAAACAACTGTGGACATGGCACAAGACTGGGAAGTGTTTTGTTCTGTTGTGTGTAGGGTTGCTATGAGTTGGAACTGACTTGACAGCACCTGACAATGACAGAGTGTTCTATAATGGACACACTGGCAGCGTAGTGGTTAAGTGCTACTGCTGCTAATCAAAGTCTGGCAGTTCGCATCCACCAGGCACTCCTTGAGAACTCTATGGGGCAATTTTACTCTGTCCTGTATGGTAGCTATGGGTCAAACTGACTCGCTGGCAGTGGGTTTGCTTTTTATCCAGGCTTTGATGCCAGTCATTCATTTAAACACTGGCAATGCACGGGTTGTCCTCAAATTATGACATATTAGACCTACGACTGTCCTTTTCATTCACTTTTTTACATCTTACTGTTAGTAATATGTACACATAAAGTGTTGCAGAGAATAATGTTCGAATGTTACTCTCATATCAACCACTAAGGACAAAGATTGGGTTTATAGAGATATAAAAGGCAATAATAATGAAAACTTAAAAAATAATAATAATAAATATGCTATTTACATCAGAACAAATTCACCATGTTGTCATTGGAAGGGAGCATGGTAAGTCCAAGACTACTTATAGTGTGAATGGTTACAGAAGAGATAAGTGGTATCTTCAAACTGTGTTCCTTAATTTTAATACTAACTTTCAACTGGTGGAACATACATACAGGGTTGCGCTTGGTTTTCCTTTTCTTTTTCTAGCCCAGCTGATCGTATTCTGTAGCACCCTTGTTGTGGTTGCTAGATGCTGTCTGGTCGATTTTGCCTCATAGCGAGCTACACCGTGTGATGGAGTGAAGCTGCTCCAGAGGGTTTTCTAAGCTATAATCTTTCCAGGAGCAGATTGCCAGATTGTTCTTCCTTAAATTACCCAACTGCTGTAGCAAACTGGTATACACACTCGTGCCTCACTTCCAAAGACATATTTGCTGTACTATGCTCTATGCGTCAGTCTTATCAATACCTTTTTTAAACTATACTTACAAATATCTGCAAACTTCCTTTAAGTTCAGCATTATAGAGTCCTCCTCGTTCTTGAATAAAAGACTGAATTGACAATGTATGTTTTAAGATGAAAAAAAAAAATTAACATAATAGCCAATGTTCTCTGTGGTTAATCTGAATTCTACTCCTCAATCAAAACAAGTCTATTTTAACTGAGTTACGGTAAAATGTACACACAATAAAATGCATTCATGTTAAGTTTATATTTTGGTGAATTTTGACATATGTACACATATGTTAAACTGTCATCAAAATCATTACACAGAACATTTCCATCTATCCAAAAGTTCAATTGTGCACCTGCCAACTCATTCACTCCTCCTTTCTACAAACTCTACTCTAGACAAACCCAGATCTACTTACTATCAGTCTGCGTTGTTTAGAAATTTGTATGTATGAAATTACATAGTGTATACATTTTCGTACCTGGCTTCTTAAACTCAGCCTGATGATTTTAAGATGCATATATCACTGTTTTATTCTGTTACTAATCAGTAGTATTACATTATGTATAAGAAGCCCTGGCGCTGCAGTGCTTCAGTACTCAAGAGTTAACTCAGAACATCAGTGGTTCAAACCCAACCAGCTGCTTCTCTGGATAAAGTCATGGCAGCCTGCTTCCATAAAAATGTACAACCTTCAAAGCTCTGTAAGACAGTTCTTCTCCGTCTTAGAGAGTCATTCTATGAGTCAGAGTTGACTGAGGCGGTGGTTTGGGGGCCTTATTCCATTACGTGGTTTACATTTTGTTTATCCATTCACCTTTTAATGGTTATTTCAATTGAGTGAGCTTTTTCTTTCCTTCTTTTTTTGTTTTACTTATTGTGAGCAAAACTATTACGAACATTTGAGTACAAGTCTTTGTGTGGGCATGTTTTTATTTCTTTTGGGTAGACATCTAAGAAAAAGTTTCTGGGTTATATGCTAAGGGTATGTTTAACTTTAACGGAAATTGCCTATAGTTTCCCTAAGTGCTTGCACTATTTTACATTCCCACCAGCAAATAGGAAAGTTTGGCCTGCTCTCTACCCTTACTATGAATGCTAAGCACACACAGTTAACTCATCTTTGCCAAGTCTGGACTTAAAATCGGCCTCAACTACTACAGACAGCTCTCTAGACAATAGTCTAGCTTTTTGACAGATTCTGTAAGAAGCTGCATAGTAGAAAGTGTTGAACACCACACAATTTTTATAAATGTGTTACATTTCAAATGTGTAGAAAAAAAGAGGGGCTTGAGTAGATAACAAAAGCGGGGTAGGAGTGAGCAATATAAAATCAGCAAGAGTGAATTTAAGAATTTTCTGAGGGTGTGTCTCATCAAAGGTCTCTGATAAGATATCCAAGATTTTGTATAAACACTTAGATAAAAGTCAAAGCTACAGAACTCTGCAAGAAGTGATATTGTCAGGGGCAAATTCCAGCCAACTGAATTTTCCAGCATTTTCTCCAGAACATTGCCCCAGGCATTAAGTTCACATTATTCTTTTATCATTTTCTTCAGACCATATTCATTTTACATTCCATTTTCACATAAAGGAAAATAAAAGTAGAGAAGATAAAGCAAATTTAAATAAGGAAATAAAATCACAACAGAACCTTTTTGCTCCGTAGCCGCATCTGCCTTTGGAGTTTCCCGCACACTGGGGAGAGCATGGGGAGCATGTTTGTCTGCCCAATGTGGAATCAAACACTCAGGCTCTCCTTAGAGAGGCTTTGTTGGCAGTCACACATGGATCCGCTCCAGGACCGGCAGATTTCAGGCCCCTGGAGAGATACGAGATTGCAAAGGGCAGGGAAGATTGGCAAAAATATTAACTTTGATATTTCATCACTTCACATTTCCAAAGAGGAGAAATGCACTGACAAGTGCACCTTTCTAATCAGATGCTACCAGAGGTTCCCCGCATAGCACACACACCGGAGACTGCAATACCAACAAAGCCCCAAACAGAATGATTTATATTAGAGCAAAGTAATCAGCAGCATTTCTGCTTCTCTCTCTGCTTGATTTCTCTGTTCATCGGTTTGGGTAGCACTTTACAGCTTCCTATTATGGGACTTCTCAACTTCTGGCTATTTTCAGATGCTATGTGGACCTCATTTGTCTTTTCAGGGTCTTTATAGCTTCCCTGACTGTTAGGATTTCAATGGCAACCAGCAGAACCCTAACTACCTTTCTAATTTTTTTTTCTCTCTTTCTCTACCACCCATTCTAATGCTACAGATTTCAATTGAGAAGAAATATAGTGAATGCTATTTAGTGCTTTGGAAAACTTATTTATCTACAAATACACCTGGGTATGGTGTCATGTTGCCTGGCGTTTGTAATCTGAGGGAAGAGGACTAGGCAGAGAAAGGAAAATGGCATTTATTGGTGTAGCTGGAGAAAACCCAAGTCAAACTCACTCTGCTGCTGCTTCCTATTTGTTTTATTTCTTTGAAGTTTAAGAGAATTTGGGTCATAAAATACCATAGCTGATGGTTTTGAGAATGAATATCTTAATTTTTTAAGGTCATTTTTTTTTAGTAATAAATGGAAGAATGATTTAATTTTGTCTAATCATTGTCTAATATAAGTGTTTCTATTTGACTTAGGTATTATGAAATCTTCTTGCTTCTTTATGTGGCTAATTCCACCAAAAATTTCTCAATTATCCTTCTGTGATATGCAGTTACTATCTTTTGTGTCTTTCAAAATCTAGACCCATTTATCTTTAGTTTAAAGCCGTCTCCACTCCCCATGTGTGACTCAAGTTCCTTCTCTTACTGCCACACATACAATTATTATGCATTTATCACATCATATTTAAAATCTCATTTGAATATCTGCCTCTCATATAAGAAGTCTGAAATTGTGTTATCTCAAATTTGACCTTCAGTAGAGTCTGCACAAGGATTAGCACATTATCAGATGTTGTTTTTTTTTTTTTCTTTTTTTAGGATTTGATAGATGACTCTTGGTTGTAAGTAAAACTGCTCACTTTGCAATTGGCAGGTGGCTATACTGACATCTTTCCAAACAGCAGCCCCAGTCACTTTTTCTTTTATCTCTAAAACCATCCACTCTGTCCCCTGCCTCCATTTCAAGATTTCTCTTTCTTGGCGTCTTTTTCCATGATTGATCTCTTACCGATACACAAAAACAGAAACTTTACCCAACTCTTAGATTTGCTGTGAGACTCAAAAGAGATAATGTTTTATTTAATACAAGCCCAACACATAATAAACCCTTAAATTATGTTGCCTAATATATACAGAACAAGCATTCACCCATGATTTTTATTTTGGGCATTGCTTGGAATACTGTATGATTTTAGAATCGTTTTGATTTAGACAGAGCACAGTCTCAGCAAGCATCTAATCTTCCAACCATGTCAAGGAAACAAGTCACCTTAAAAATCCACATGGGCCCTAAAAACATCCAGCACCCAAGGGTCTATCTACCTGAAGCTTGTCAGGGAAGGTAAATCAAGGATTCGACATTTGATGCACTATTTTAACTCTGTTTCTGTGTGCTATCCCCTTGGAATAGTGGAGTTGGATCTAACTCCTTTTTCTTGAGTTGAACTACAATTAAAGAAATCTACTGGTTTGTGTGGAAACTCTGGTAGTGTACTGGCTCAGTGCTATGTCTGCTAATCAAAAGATCAGCAGTTTGAATCTACCAGGTACTCCTAGGAAACTCTATGGAGCAGTTCTACTCTGCCATAAGGGGTCGCTATAAATCAGAATGACTCGATGGCACTGGGTTTGGTTTTGGTTTTATTGGTCTGTGCAGTGTTTCCTGTTGTATACTTCTTTTTACCATGATTAAAACTCCAAGAAAACCTCTCTCTCTCTCTCTCTCACACACACACACACACATACAGAGGGAACTAAAATAATGATGAAAGCAAGATAAGATCAGGCATAGAAGGAAATTTCAAACTTATGTACAAGACATTTCTCTTTATACAATCCCTTCTCATTTATTGTTACCTGCTTGTCACAGAAAATAAGTCAAACAAACCAGAAAATACTTTATGAGTGAGACACTTGAGTAAAGGTGATCTCTGCTCTAAATAAGAGGAAGTAGAGGATAAAGTTGCTTTTTCCCTAAGGCCTTGAGACATGTTAGTACCAGAGAAGGTACCAGATGCATATTCTTTGTCCCCTATGTTTCATCTCTTTGTACATCTAAGAAAAGCACTAGCCCTGGAACAGATCCACAAAATACATGGGTAATATGTACAGGGAATGCAATAGTCAGGGATGATGATTTGTCATAACTGAACTTGGTGAGACTGTGGGAACCTCAGGAAGTTCACTAGACTGTGCAGTCACTCAGAGTACCTTTTTTTTTTTTTTTTTTTTAATGTTTGTCATAGTAAAAGGTATGCAACAGAAAATACTGCCAGTGAGTTGTAGTTTCAATAACTGTGGTTTGACCCATAAAGGAACACAGCTTCCTTTTATTTTTCACTTTTTTTTTTTTTGTGAACTGAGGTAGTCATTGCATGTTTTCATGTCTTTTCCATCTTCCACTTATTAAAACCTGTTCTCAAAAGCTACCATCTGGAAACAATTTTGAAATGCCAATCCTACTGAAGTGAAGCCCTCGAGTGAATTTTCATTTAGCCACAGCAACTGTCCATAGAACATCAAAGAACAAACTATTTATTGTTCTTGTTATTGTTGTATGCCACTGAGTCAATTCTGACTTCTAGTGACCTCATGAGTAACAATCTATCCAGAATCTTCCATATCATAGCTCAATCATTTGCTCTTCTTAATATTTGCAATTCCTGGGGCAAAACTGCAAGTGAAGACCTGCTTACCATATGTTTAAACGCTTGATTTTCTTAAATAAATCAAGTCAGTAAACTATTAAGTAAAACACATTTGATCCTCTTGTTTTGAGAAGCATACCTTGGTTATAACTTGGAAAGCCATATTTGAGTTTGGAATTCTTTCAATTTTAAACGATTAGGTGCCAGGAGTATGGCAGAGTGGGAGAACTGGCCAACCCTTTCTCTTCTTGCCACTTGCTTTGTCTGGCACTGCAGATAGGCTCAGGAGGACATGTGTGAATACCAAGCCTGCACATTAAACTTCACCTGCACCTTTTGGGAACAGTTGTGTTAACAGTGGCTCCTCGGACCTAGAGGTGTGTCAGCTTCCTCAGAGGCAAGACTTTGGGGAACGGCCTGGACAGCCCTTGAAAGTGGATTTAGAGCTGTGGCTGAGAAGCTCGAAATCCTGAACATGTGGAACACTGTCCAAAAGGAGAATGAGAACTCCAAGTGAGTGCACCCGTATGGATACACAGACTCCTCTTTTTCCTGCTCCTCTTCCTTTATGTGAAGAGCTGCAAGCCAAGCGGGGCGGCAGAAAGATGCTATTTAAAGCTCAGGTCCAGAGCTGCTCATTCCTCAGTCTAACGTGATACTGTTTGTGAGTACCTGCTTTTTAAGTCTGCATACAAAGCCAGTGTCATGCAATGTTTAGGAAAGAGAAGATATGGTGAATATATCAGGAGTCTAAAAGACTAAGTTATATCAAAAGTCGAAGAAGTACTACTGTGATGGCTAGTCCTTTCCATCTGCCCAGCCTACATTCTCTTCATGTTTAGAGCTACAACCGAAAAGAAGGAAGAATTTAAAATTCTCCCAAAGATTCTGTTGGGGAATTTAGAAACAATATTGACTCCCAGAGAAGGAGAAAACTACATAAGCAGTCTTCAGGAAATAACACTTCTGCAACAGATTGACTGGTTGAAAATTTTTTTTCAACTGATTTTTATGCCTTTGGCAGAAACTTATAATTAAGGAGAAGAGGAAACACAGCTTGAAGACAAATGACATTGGTTTTTGAGAATGGGGAAAGGACATAAAAGATTAGAGTTGCTAGTGGTCCTAGAATAAGGACAATGAATACTTGTGAAAATTTTACAAAAAGTCTTGTCATAGAAATTGGAAAATAAAGTCCGTTTTCAAATACATGAGGGTCAACTGCAGAATATGAACTTTCCTGAAAACAAAAGGTCAATAAACTAAATGAAGCCAGTACCTTTTATTATGGCCCTGACTTTCCTCACCTATTGGTGGTGTAGTAGTTAAGTGCTGCAGCTGCCAACCAAAAGGTTGGTGGTTCAAATTCACTACTTGCTCCTTGGAAACTCTACAGGACACTTCTAGTCTGGCCTATAGGTTCTCTGTGAGTTGGAATTGACTAAGTGACAGTTTTGCTTTTAATAATGATAGAGGAGTCCCTGGTGTGATAACAATTTAAGTGTTCAGCAATTAACCAAAAGTTTTGTGGTTTGTATTGATTGATCCAAGACACCTTGGAAGAAAGACCTGGAGACTTACTTCAAAAAGGTTGTCATAATCAGAAACCTTATAGAATGAAGTTCTATTCAGAAATACATGGGGTGGCATGAGTCAGAATCAGTTGAATGGTAACTAGTTGATTGGCTGACAACAACAGAAGTCAAAAGAAGAATAATTCAGCCTAAGGTAAAGACTGTGTTTGATTGAATAGGAAATTAAAATTGCAGTTGGTTTCGTGAAAGTAGGTGGAAAAAGGTGCTGTGGTATTATGCATATGCAGAAAACTTAACAATTAATTCCAGAAACTTTGGGATATTTTATCAACATTTCCATATAACCATGGTCCATGGCAAAATTTAACAGCAGTTTACAACCATACGTACTGTCAAGAGTAACTAGGGCATGGATTCCTGACAGCGAAGGACTAGTCTCACAACACTTGGCTCAGAATTCTGGTCAACTAAAGTTCTAAATGAAGTGAAAGCCCGCCAAGCGAAGTGCTGTCGAGTCACATCAAATATACAGCAGAGAATATGCAGGAGGGTTAAAAAAATGATAACAAAAATAAAAATAAACAGCTAAAGTGTTGTAATATGCAGCTGAAATGAGAGTTGTTTCTTTCATCTGTGTTCAGTTATTATTGCTGCTTGTTTGTATACATTTACACACGCTCTTATTTTATTCCCTCTTTACTACTCGAAAGTTGCATTGGTAGCTAAATTTACTATGTAGTCCATAATTTACAGATGATCTGGTAACATCTGGGTAAGATTATGGTGGAATAAAAGGGGAAAAACACAACATATGGAGACCGTGGATTCCAATACAAACAGTATTTAAAGGAGCCCTGTAATATTCTCTTTGGATCAAGTAGCTGGAGACAAGTTTGAATTGCCTTTTTGTTGGAAAGTGAGAGTTGTATTTATTTTTATTCTCTGGAACATGCTAGGCAAGAATATCCCTGAATTTTATATGTAAGAAGATGGCAGCCAATGATGTGAAGGCCATATCACTCTTGAGAATAAGCTGATGAGCTAGACAGCTCAAACTGCTGCAAACTGGGGCTATCATGAGGAAATCTGGACTCATGGTTGGCCTAGCTATGACCAATAGCTTCTTCCTTCAGTGACTATCCTATTCATAGATCAGTGTTTGTGGAATATTTTCAATTGTTGTTCAGGCATAATTGGCCATTAAATTAATCAGGATTACATTTCTTTGTGATTCACATGTTTTCTCATCTATGACTCTACACAGTAGGTTAGTGATAATTAAGAAAGTCGATAAGACTAACTTCTGTAACCTGGACTAAAGCTATGGACGACTTTGAGGAAGCTACAAACAAGCAGGGACACAAGAGAAAGGAAAACACAACGAGAAGTGCAATTCTTGCCCATCTACCCCAGGGTTAGGCATTATGCTGGAGATGAAAACAGGAGTAGTATGCTTACACAACCTCCCTGATAATAAAAAATAAAGAGAAACAAAGCATTGAGTTTACATTTTGATGGGAGAGGGATCCTGTAAATTTTTTCTAAACCCATATTAAAACTATAAAAGATGTATTCAACTGAACATTTCAAATGCCTTCAGTGATACTTCATTCTATAGTTTGGACAGAGACTATTTCTAATAAGTAATTAAATCTAGGATAAAATGTAAAAATTAATGAGGTTACCTACTGAGCCCACATTTAGAAGATATGCAAATTTTATGTGTGTGTGTTTCTGTGTATGTTTATATACGTATTTATACTTATTTCATTTATCAAGTGAGTATGGGGAGAAAAGGACTTGCTTTCATAGCAGATAACCATGACTTTCAGGGGATATGCAAAAAGCAGTTATATCTTCCGGCACTTTAGCTTAAACTATTTGGAAAGAGAATTTACATATATCACACATAAAGGAAATAAACAAAAAATACACACTTAGGCTAGTGTATGAATGTGATGTCATCAGATTACAAGAGCAGAGAATCTCAGATATGGGAGGGCATTTATAGGTCATCTCAGTAGGTATATGAGAACTGAATGACTGAGCAAATAAAATGAAAGAAGCAATTAATTTGATAAGATTTCTTTTGAATGTATAAAAACACCACTAGCATCTATTTGATTACAACATATGGAGACCCTATAAAACAGCACAGAACTGCTGCATAGAGTTTCCAAGGCTGTAAATCTTTATGGAAGCTGACTGCCACATCTTTTTCCCACCGAGTCACTGGTAAGTTTGAGCCATCAGCTTTTTGGTAAACAGGTGAGCACTTTAACCACTGTGCCACTAGAGCTCCTGTTGAATCCATACATATTATTTATTTTAATTGTTGTTTATATTTTCATGCGCTTTAATTAATACATGCATGTGTTTCTCTCAGCGTTTGCATCATACCTAGGGTATGAGAGATAGTTAAAAAGTCTCCAGTGCATCTTTATTGAATTTCTACTGTCAGAAGATATCTGTAGCAATTGAGTATTTCACTATGTTGCGCTCACTACTTCATTGGAGACTTACTGAATGTCCAGTGAATAATAAAAGTACATGATAAATGAATGAAAACTAAACCCACTGTTGTGGAGTCATTTCTGACTCAGAGTGACCCCACAGGACAGAGTAGAACTGTTCCATAGTATTTCCAAAGAGGGCTTGGTGGATGTAAACTGCCAACCTTTTGGTTAACAGATGTAGCATTTAACCACTACACCACCAGTGTTTTAAATACTCCTGCATAAACACTCTGTGACTTCAGGAAACAAACAAAAATCTATATCACAAATATCTTCTTGAAAATTGTGATGTCATACTATTAAGCATTTTTTCTGTGTGTAGAGTCTTCCTAGTACAGATCAAGAATTGTATTTCCACAAAATAAATAGACCTCCTGATCTATATATTTAGCCTCCTTAAATACTCTCCCAGAAGTGGATACACCCCAAAACCAATTCAAAGTTAATTAAAAATATAAATGTGAACATTAAATCATAAAATTTTTAGAATAAAATAGAGTCTTGGCTGTGGGACCTAGTACTTAGCAATAAATTATCATATATGACAACAAAATCATGAGCAGCAATGAACAAAAAAGATATGTGGAAACTTATAAAAATTAAATAATTTTGCTCATCAAACAGTTTTATCAATAAAGTGGAGAGACAGTCTACAGGTTGAGAACAAAGTGGGGAAACAATTTATCTGATAAAAGAGTAATACACAAAATATATTTAAGACCTTCACAATTTAACAACACAAAGATAAACAGCCCAAGGAAAATATGGCAAAAGATATGAATAGATAGTTCATCAAAGAAGATATGCAATCATGTGAAAAGATGTTCAACATCATTAGCCAACTGGAGATACAACTCAAAACCATAATGAAGTACCATTTTACCCCTTACAATAAAAATGATTAAACAGACAAACAGGAAACAATAGCTGCCAGGAAAAAAAAAAAAAGACAATAGGACATTCATCGCAGGAGAGAATGCAAAATAACACAACACTGTGGAAAATATGATGGTAATTCCACAAAAGATTAACATGCAACTACCATATAACCCAGCAATCCCAAATCTTAGATATATATATCTTAAATAAACCAAAGCAAAAGCACCAATAGAAACCTGTACACCGATGTTCATAGTAGTGTTATTCACAGTAGCCAGAGGTGGAAACAATCTAAAACTGTTCATAAACAGATGAATGTATATGCAAAATGTGATTCATGAATACAATGATAGATTGTTCAAACATAAAGAAAAATGAATTCCTGATGCATGTCACAGTGTGAACAAACCTTGAAAACATTATGCTTAGCAAAGTCAGTCAAGTCACTAAAGACAAACACAATAGGATTTCACTTACATAAAATAAGCAAATACATAGAAACCAAAGCCTGTGGTTACCAGAGGTGGGATAGAGGAGCAAAAGGGAGGTTTTGCTTAGAGGGTACTGGATGTATGTTAACAGAGATAGAATAATTAAGAAAAGATAAAAATAAGGGTTACATAACTTGAGAAGTGTAGTCAGAGCAATTCAATTGTATTGTGGAAGCTGTTTCATTTGAAAGTATCTTGTTGAGAAGAAATGCACCACAGTAATAATTTAAAAGGAGGCTACTGTTAAAAATGTTCTTATTTTCAATGCTTCCTTTTGTGAAATTTATGTCAAGTATCCAGTTCTTTTGGTCCCTCTGCCTCCTTCAACTCTACACACTTCTGCAAGATCTGGTTTGTATAAAATTTTAGTGCCTTGGTCCTAGGCCTAAACAGCATGAGAGCACACTCTAAGTCTTTCTTTCCTACTTTTGTTTCTTTCTGGACCACTGTATGGTCTGATATAGTTGCCTAAAATGTATCTTCTGTTTGTTTTGTTTGTTTTTTAAATATGTGTGTGAAAGGATTATGTCTATTCTTGATTTTCCTCTTGAGAACTAAACTTACTGAAATTTGAATAATAACCACCACAGATATTATCAGGCTCCTGAATCAAGTATTAAAAAAAAACACAAACCAACCAACAAATCATCTTCTACTCTAAACAAATACATTCATCTCTGTCACTGTAAGTAGCTTGTCAACTTAGTCTGATACTTTTTGATCAGTGATCTAGGTCAGTGCAGAATCATAAACAGAACTCTCAATGGCTTATCCTAAACCAGAGTTTCTTAAAAGGAGAACAGCCTATTTGAGCATTTTAGGAAACCTTGGTTGCATAGTGGTTAAGTGAGTGCTACAACAGCTAACCAAACAGTTGACAGTTCTAATCCAACAAGAGTTCCTTGAAAACACTATGGGGCAGTTCTGCTCTGTCCCATATGGTTGCTATGAGTCAGAATGAACTTGACAGCAGTGGGTTTGGTTTTTTGGTTTTCTAAGCTTCAGTACAGTAAGATGATCTACTTTGGCCAAGTTTGTATCAGACTGCTAGAAATTATTACCTTGAAAATCCTCTACAAGCTCTTTGTTTTACTCAGAGTATGTTGCTACTTAATGCATGTTCACCTACATCAGAAAATATTTAAAAAACACAGTTTAGAAAGATTGCAAGATTTCAAGTAAGAAAATATATACTATTCCTCAGATTTGGCATGGGACATCAGAAAATACTTTTGAAAAAAACTTTGAGTCATTGGACCAAAGAGAATGCTCCCAGAAACAAATAAGATGTGTCATAATAATCCATGATTTACAATACCTTTCAGGATCTACTGTTGCCCTCAGCAATCCCTAAAGCAAAACCAAACAAAACAAATTCTTACAGCATATCTTCATGAAACTGTCTGGAATGTGACAAAACTTTGAGAAACAGTTTTGTGATAATGGCTTTGCACTTTATGGGTACTTCTCCAGAGGAGGTGGTGAATGGCTGCTTTCAAATACACAGAACTATCAAGGGCTAAAGTCAATAAAAATCTCCAATGAATAATTGGGGAGTGAAGAAAAAGAGGTGGAAAAAAGAGCATAAAAGGAACGAAAAGGGAAGAAGGATCTATAAATATAAAAGCCTAAGGAGTATATTTTGGGAGAATAGATGATGCAAAACAAAAGTGGGAATAGTTATTGGAGAACGAAGAAAGCAAATAAAGCAATGAGATCTATGATGCCTGTCCTTCTGTCTCAAGTTTAGCTCATCAAACAGTTTTTCATTCCATTTTGTGTATATGAGTTTCGTCTAACTACTGCCAACGGGAAGTGCCTGGAATTTCTGACACTTTGTTTCACTGCTACCAGAAATAGGTTGATGATACTCAAAAGAAACTAGTCTCTTCCTCAAGAATGAGAAAAATACAAATTGTATTGTGATGACAGATGAGGACTTTACCTTTTATTTATGTTCTTGATGATTATAATAAAGTACAGTATTTATATATTTGAAAAAAAATTGTCTGGGAGTTAGAAGGGCAGAATATTTTTTATAAAATCTGCACATATATTTATTTTTTAAAATACTCTAAACTGTGAGGATGCAATTATGAGAACTTGGAGCTAATTTTCCTTCTCTGGAAATACCTGAGTGATAAATTATAAAAAAAATATTCCAGAGAACTGGGAAAGCTGATGACTTGAACTAGCCTGGGGAGCTGGTGACTGCTGGACCCAAGAGTCATCTGTGCTGAGCAAATGCACAAACAGCTGCGAGGTACGTCTGTCTGCAAAGAATAACTCATGTGAAGTAGTAGGGCATGTTATTGTATCAGAAAATTTGAGGAGTTTGCTTATGACTTTCAAATCATGTTGACTTCACAACAAATGCTAGCGAACACAGATATGTGGCTATTCGGGGGCCTGGCCAAGACTCTGGTTTAAAGTGGAATTTGAAGAGAATAGAATTACTGGTACAGACCTGCTGATGCAACAATGAAGCTGTTAGCTGATAATCAGAAAAGTTGTAGGTTTAAAGTCAATTAGCAAGAAAACAAACAAACAGCAATCTGTCCCCCAAAATATTAAAACCCAAACCAAACCCACTGCCATCAAGTCATATCCAACCCATAGTGACCCTATAAGACAGAGTAGAACTGCCCCATAGAGTTTCCAAGGAGCATCTGGTAGACTACTTTTGGTAAACTCCATGGGCCATTTCCAGATTGGCACATGTGGTATCAATGCATCCAAATCGACTTCAGTGGCACAAAACAACAATGGCAACAGAATAACTAAAGGGTAGAATAGAACCTTTATAAATGCCAACGATCTCTCCACAGAGTCAGACAGAAGTAATGATGAGCTATAGAAAGTGTATGTATTGGGGGTAAACAAAGACCAACAAACCAACCTGTTGCTGGGTGGACTGGGAACTCATGGAGACCTTATAGGACAGAACGGAACTGCCCCATAAAGTTTCCAAGGAGCTCCTAGTGGATTTGAATTACCAACATTTTGTTAGCACTCTAGCACCGAACTAATATGCCACCAGGGTACCCATACTGGGGTAGAGAGATCAGGTCGGCTGGAGATCTGGGGACAGGAATTTAGGAGAAATACATTTGGTTGCTTCAATCAGTCTGTTCATTTCTAAGCTATGGCTTCAAGTGTTCTGTGACTTTGAGCAAGTTCTGTAACCTTCTGATATCTGGCCTCCTCATCACTAGCCTAAAAGGACTAAACTAAATGTTCTTAAAGGATAGCCCTACTCACAGAAGCTATTATTTTCTATTCATGATAGTATTAGCAATTATATGGTGCTCTGCACCTTCAAAATGTATTTATGTGATAGTGTTTGTTCTTTTAAACAGTCCTGTGTGGTAACTCATACAGAAAACATTATAGCTCATTTTAAAGATAAGTAAATGAAGGCCTACAAAGGTAAGATGACTTTCTCAAGGTTGCTTAGCTAATTACCATCAGAGCGAAGACTAGAAACAGACACCTGCTGTACCTGCTAGAATGTCACATTATTCCTTTGAACAAAATATTTAAAAGATTTATAGGGGAAAATAGATTAGTTGCATTTTTTTCAAATACTTTATATCAGCAGGGGTCAATAAATTCTTGAGAAAAATCAGGCAAAAAAGATTTAAGGCTAGAAAAAGTGAAAACCATACCTTTGTACATTGAAGTGAAATGTAAACAAAGTTAAACAAAACAGATATAACACACATGGGTGTAATAAATGTGTATGGTGGACAGCTAAGGCACAAGACCCTGTACTACATATTACAGGAGGTACTGGGATCAAAAAACGACTATGTATTCACCACCAAAGAGCTTAGGACATTAGAAGTATCCAAAGGAAGCCTTATTATAATACAAAATATGATTTGAGAGGTATATAAATGTGATGCTCATAAGTCTCAGAAAAGAATCAAATCAAACCCGGCTCAGTGCAGGCCAAGGAAAAAGTGAGAATGTGGTAATCAGGTTTGAAAATAAAGTAGAGTGCATTGTGATTGTTATTATTATTTAAAAATCTACCAACATCAGCAAAGTATATTGGCAAATGTAGGTAATTAGAAATGAGCAAAAACATAATTTGAACATTTGCAGCTTATTGTAAAATAGCCACATATAACAAGTCATATCACACTGTTTGTATCTGTCTTTCCTGCCTTCGTCTATCAGTTTCCTTGCTTTTAAACCTTGTGTTAACCTCTGCCATCAGCAGACCCAAGTAAAGACAGAAGACACTGGTGATTCAGTGATAGAATTCTTGCCTTCCATGTGGAAGACGAGGCTGAATTCCTGGTCAATGCACTTCAGACGCAGCTAGTACCTGTCTGTCAGTGGAGGCTTACATGGTACTGTGATGCTGAACAGGTTTGAGTGGCACTTCCATACTACGCCTGACTAGGCAGCAAGGCCTGTCTATCTGCTACCAATATTCAGCCAATGAAAACCTGACAGATCACAACTTTCTGATCTCATTCTACACAATGTTGGCATGGAGGTGGTGTATTACGAAAATGCTGGAGCCCCAAAACAATAGGGAGAGACACGGGAGGGAAATTTTCCATTTCCTACCTGAGCCTGAAGAAAGGATGTAATGCATACAAGAAAAATGAGAAGGCACAAAATAGGAAAGAAGAACCCAAGGAGTGAGAAGATGGAGTGATGGAGACAAATGGAAAGTGGAGGAGAAAGGAGTAGGGGAAGGAAGAAGCAGCAAGGGAAGAAAAGAAAGGGCCTTGTAACGATTGTAACTGTAGCAAAGAGGAAACAAATGATACATTGCCCAAAGTCCTAGTCCTTTTTTAGCTCTTACCGTAAGCTATGTAAGCTTTGGAGACAAAAATACCTGGTTTTCTTCACAGTTCTAAATTTTCTTAACTGATGGGAAGTTAATTTTGTTGAACTTCCTTTTCTTATCTGTGAAACGTGAATTACAAACTTGAAGGTTTGTTTTGAAGAGTAGAGAAAATGTGTGCAATGAGCTTAGCATCTTGCTAAGTACTTAATAAGTGGTTGATGTTTGTATTATATTTTGTTGGGATTTAGTCATGTGCTGTTTTCTGTCAGTTATTTTGTATGTTTATTATTGTAACCTTTCATGAGTCAATCTAAGCTAGATTATGGCTCCAAAGTGAACAAACTTGAAATCTCAGAAGCATAAACAATACTGTACTACGTGTCCATTTTCTTAATGGAAACCTTGCTCTGTCATCTCTGTTTCAGGACCCAGCTGGAAAGAGTTTGCATCACCTGGTAACTCAGTGGGCACCATAGCAATAGGAAGAAAATAAAGAGAACTGTGTACTAGCTCTTAAAGACTTCTCTAAAGGAGGTACACACCACTTCTTCTCCCATTCTATTGAGTAAAAGCAAGTCATCTGACCACACCCGACATCTCTTGGCAGTGAAATTCAGTTTTACCATATGCTCAGAATGGGAAAAATATGAAAACTATCAAAAGCCCTAATGATAGTTATACTTTGCAAAACAAGTTTTCTCTTTGATGAGATAGGGGGTAAGCATACCTATTGTATGGAGCGGCTTTGAACGTTACAGTGGCTAATGTAAACAAAGCAGTTAGGAAAGGGTCTACCACATGGCCATGGTGCAACCATTGCTGGAGACAGCAAACTATTGTTACTGGAAAGCCTTTCAAGGCTGGAGCCATGGTCTCTGCTGTCTTGCCACCCTGTCAGCTTTGCACAATCGAGTTATTCAATAAATATTTGTTGAATTGAATTGAATGGTGTTCCAGCCACATTGCTGGGACCACCCACCAGCTGACAGACCAAGCACATGTAGGTTTATCAGTTCCATTTCTTTTGCCAAACACCAATGCACACCACTAAGCATCCCTCAGCTGTGATTCTCCATTTTGGCAACCTAATTGACCTTAATGTAAATGTTCCTAGTCACACAAAGCATGTTGTGGAATGCAGTTGACTGCCAGCTGCCAGCACACTATGTGTGTGCAATTTATTCCTCCTCAAACCCTCCCGAATGTAACAAATAACAATGTCTTTCTTAGAAACTTTCCAATAGTCAGCATACAGGGTAGCAATGGCACACTTCAAGGACTGCTGCAGAAGAAAAAGTATATGACAGACTTTAAAAGCAAGGGCCTGTGTTCTGGTACATAAAGGACTCTTTGATGTAAAACTTAGAAAGGGTTTGCATCTATCAAGAATCTAACTGGATTCTGCTCCTTTTCTTTATCTACACATTAAATATACAGTCACTGGAGAAAGCAACTGTGCCTTGGTCGTGCAATGGTTAGGAGCCTGGCTGCTAACTCAAAGGTCAACAGTTAAAATCTACCAGCTGCTCTGTGGAAACCCTAGGAGACAGTTTGTCTCTGTCCTGTAGGATGGCTCTAGGTTAGAATCAATTTGGCAGCAGTGAGTTTGGTTTTCATTCAGTTTGGGAAAACACTAGGTTTTGATCTCCTCCTTGCCACCTTCATGATGAGGAACCCTGAGTACTATACTATGTTTCTCTGGGCATTAGTTTATGTATCCGTTAAATGAGAAAAATGATAATTATTTATCTCTTTGCCAAAGTTAGTGAAAAGAGTCAAGAGAAAAATAAATGTGAAAAACCCACAAATAAGTTAAAAGACTAATCCAAGTATCAGGGAACACCAGTAATAAAAAAGATTATTTTAATTGTTGATACCCTCCTTATTTCTTTAGTTAATTCTGTGTTTGAACTTAAACAAGGTTCTCCGTTAGATTTGTCCAGAGGAATCCCTGGGTAGTACAAATGGTTAAGCTCTAGACTGCTAATCAAAAGATTGGTTGTTGATACCCACTCAGAGGTACCTTGGAAGTAAGGCCTGACAACAGGCTTCTGAAAAGTCATAGTTTCGAAAACTCAGTGCAGTGCATTTCTACTCTTGGGTCATTACGATTTGGAGCAGATTCCACAGCAATTCACAACGGCAATAAAAGGTTGTGTATAGTGAGTCTCAAAGACAAGGTGTAAAAACAACCCTGTGATTTCAGCCATTTCTTCACCCAAGATTTTGCTCAATTGAAGGATCTTGACAATAATAGGTACAGTTAATCTATTTTGCTTCCTTTAACTCAAATCTATGAGAAGACAGATTGAGTTATGTCTTATGCTGAGTTGTTTAGATGAGCAAAATCAATGAAGTATAAACATGCACATAAAAAGAGATATTACAAGGAATTGGCTTAAACAGTTGTAGGTGCTGGCAAGTCACAAGTTCATCAGTCAGTCATAGGTCAGGCTGGAGGTTCACTTGATTCTGGTGGTTACAGGAGCTGATGAATCCAAAACTGACAGGCCAGATAGAAGAGTGCTAGCCCAGGGTATAGTGGTTCTAGTGGCTATTAAAATCTTCAGGTTGGGCAGAAGCCTGTTGGCTTAGGTCTTGAGAAAGTAGAGATCAAATAATGATGAGTTAGATGCAGGACTGAGTAAAATTGGCCTAGGCAAGTTGACATGTAACCTTAACCATCCAAGTCAAAGCAGCTGAACTCAATAGCTAAGAAAAAAATGGAATATATCAGGCATTAAGCATGTGTACAACATCTGGAAGGAAGAAAGAAACCAAATCAAAGAACTAACCCTAAGCTTGAACAAGTAGAGAAAGAACATTAGAGGAACCCCTCAGGCACCAGAAGAAAACAGATTATAAAGATGAAAACAGAACTAAACAAATTAAAGAATAGAAGAACAACTGAAAAGACCAAAGCTGGTTTTTTGCAAAGATCAATGAAATTGACAAACCATTGACTAAACTTACTAAAGAAAAACAGGAAAGGAAACAAATCACCGAAATAAGAAATGAGAGGGGAGTTGCCACAACAGATCCAACAGAAATCACAAATATCATAGCTGAATACAATGCAAGACTGTACTCTAACAAATTCGAAAACCTAGAGGAAATGGATAAATTCCGTGATTCACATCACCTACAAAAATTATCACCAGGTAAAG
Organism: Heterohyrax brucei; assembly: GCA_028571685.1. Taxonomy (NCBI): domain Eukaryota; kingdom Metazoa; phylum Chordata; class Mammalia; order Hyracoidea; family Procaviidae; genus Heterohyrax; species Heterohyrax brucei. The sequence goes on from CM053152.1 coordinate 50,621,658, forward strand.
AGGAACAACTTAATAAACCCATCACAAATGAAGAGATTGAAAAAGTCACCCCAAAACTACCAATGACAAAAGGGACAGGTCCCAATGGCTTCAATGCAGAATTCTACCAAGTTTGAGAGAAGAGTTATCTCCAGTACTACTGAAACTGTTTCACAGTATAGGAAGGGATGGAGTAACCAAAATTCATTCTATAAAGCCAGCATAACCCTGGTACCAAGGCCAGGGAAAGACCCAACCAAAAGGGAGAAGTATAGACAGATATCACTCATGAATCTAGATGCAAAAATCTTCAGTAAAATTCTTGCCAATAGAATATAACAACATATCAAAAAAAAATAATCCATCATGACCTAGTTGGATTCATACCAGGGATATAAGGCTGGTTCAAGATCAGAAAAACAATTAGTGTGATCAACCACATAAATACCCCACAAAAGACAAGAATCACCTGATTTTGTCTCTTGATGCAGAAAAGGCATTTAATAAAGTTCCACACCGATTCATACTAAAACCTTTCAGCAAAATTGGAATAAATGGCAAATTCCTCGATGCAACAAGGGCCATTTATACAAAGTCAACTATTTACGCCATCCTGAATGGAAAGAGACTGAAACAGTTTCCCCTGAGAACAGGAACTAGACAAGGAAACCCACTCTCACCTCTCTTATTCAACATTGTACTAGAAGTTCTAGCCAGAGCAATTAGACAAGACTAAGAAACAAAGGACACCTGCATCAGCAAAGAAGTCAAAACCTTCCTATTTGCAGATGATATGACTGTATATGCAGAGAATCCTAAAGAATCCATAAGTAAATTACTCAAACTGATAGAAGAGTTCAGTAAAGTCTCAAGGTACAAGATAGACATAAGTAAATCAGTAGAGTTCCTTTATACCAACAATGAGATTATTAATGAAGAAATCACCAAACCAATACCATTTACTATAGCCTCTGAGAAGATAAAGTACCTAGAAACAAATCTAACCAGAGACATCAGACTTTTACAAAGAGAACTATAAGAACTTACTACAAAAACTAAGAGATATTTACATAAATGGGGAAACCTATTGTTCTCATGGATAGGAAGACTTAACATAGTGAAAATGTCTATTTTGCCTAAAGCAATTGCCTTATATAACACAATTCCAGTACAAATTCCAGTGACAGTTTTAAATGAGATGGAGAAGCAAATTGCTGAATTTGTTTGGAAAGGGAAGAAGCCCTGGATAAGCAAAGCACTACTAAAGAAAAAGAACACACCAGGAGGCTTTTCACTACCTGACTTTAAAACCTATTACACTGCCACAGTAGTCAAAACAGCCTGGTAGTAGTAGAAAAAGAGACAGGTAGATTAATGGAACAGAATTGAAACCCCAGAGATGACACCATCTTCCTATGAACAGCTAATATTCAAAAATGGCCCTAAGACTTTAAACTGGGGAAAAACAATGTCTTCCACAAATGATGCTGGCAAAATTGGCTATCCATTTGCAAAAAATTGAAACAAGAACCATATCTTATACCTCATACAAAAACCAACTCAAACTGAATAAAGGACCTAAATGTCAAATTTCATTCAAGAAAAATGAAGAGCAACAGTGGAAGTTTTAATACACAACTTAGACAGACTTCAAAATCTGTCAAACAAACCATAATCAGCAGAAGAGAAAATAGGTAAATGGTAACTACTAAGAATCAAACACTTTTGCTCATCCAAAGACTTTATTAAGAGAATTACAAGGCCACCTACAGAATGGGAAAAAATATTTGGCAACTGTATGTCAGAATGACACCTGATATCCATAATCTACAAACGAATACAAGAAAAAGATGAATCATTCAATTAAGTGATATGGACAGATGCTTCACTAAAGAAGTGATTCAGGAAGCCAAAAGACACATGCGGACAAATTCACCATCGTTAGCTGTTAAAGAAATTCAAATCCAAACTACAGTGAGATACCATCTCACCCTTACAAGGTTGGCCATGATCCAAAAAACACAAAACAACAAATGCTGGAGAGGCTGTGGAGAAATTGGAACTCTCCTACACTGTTGGTGGCATTGTAAAACAGTGCAACCTCTTTGCAAGAAATATGGTGCTTCCTTAAAAAGCTGGCTCTACATATACTATTTGACCCAGCAATTCCACTGCTCAGAATATATCCTACAGAATCCAGGCCATTCACACCAACTGATACATCCACACAAAAGTTTATCACAGCACAGTCCACAATAGCTAAAAGATAGAATCAACCCAGAGGTACAACAACAGAGGAATGGATAGGTGAACCATGGTATATCTACTCAGTGGGACACTACGCAATGATTAGGAACAAAGATGACTTTAGTAAACACCTCATAACCTGGTTTCAGTTGGAGGACGTTATGTTGAGTGAAAGTAGTCAGCAACAAAGGACTAATATTGTGAGACCCCTACGATAAGAACTTAAAAACAGACTCATATGTAGAAGAAAAGACCCTTTGATGGCTGCAAAGCGGGGGGAGGGAAGAAGGGCATGGAGGAGGGTTCAGATTAGATAGTTGATAGAAACTTGGTTGGCTGAAATCTGAGACAGCACACATTAGAAAGAAGATCAATATTAACTTCAACATAACCTGATTACTCCTCCCATCTTAATCCAATATTACGAGGACAGGATAGCTGTGGCGGGGGAGGGGGGGCTGGGGACCATGCCCTCAGGGTAAATCTAGGACAATTGGCACAACCAGCATTTTGCTACGAGAGCCCTATGCACCCCACATTGGTGAGTGACATCTGGGGTCTTAAAAGCTGCCAAGCTGCCATCTGAGGGTACAGCAAATGATCTCAACTCAGCACAAACAGATGATCACCAAGGACCAAAGGGACATGGTAGAAAGAGAACCCAGAATACAGGGAGACCCACGTGAGTGGGTGACTGCATCGACTTGTGACCGGAAGAGCCAGATGGTGCCTAGCTACCACCAGTGTTAGCCGTGATGGAGCTGACAAAGTTGAGTCTCACTGGCAACACGAGAATAAAAAGAGGTGTACTCTGAGAGCTCCATTAAAAGACTGCAACTGATAGTCCACAGGCCTCACAGTTCCCCTGGGAGGATGGCCTCTGGCCCTAATACTGCCTCTATTCCTAAACCCTAATAGAGCTCAACTCTTGCACAGGAATGGATTGGACTTGGTGACACAGAGTGACCGTATCTTTTGTGCACTTTATGGTTCTATGCATCTAAAGGATGTCGTCCTGCTGACTTCTTACTGGAGGAAGGGGACTGGGTGGGGAGGAGGGGACAGGAGATTGTTGGGTGGATAAGACATGTATGGAGTAGAGAGGAAGATATGCTGTCACCAGGCAGGGAGAGCAGCAGGAGCTGCATGCAGATGGACATGCGATTTATACAGGAATGTACATTTTCATTCAATCATAATAAAAAATAAAACATAAAAAAAAGAATGTGTACATCTAATTGCAAGGAGCCTTCATTATGCAATGGTTAAGCACTCAGCTGCTATCCGCAGATTAGGTGGATGTAGACCACCCAACAGCTCTAGAGGAGAAAGATCTGGTGATCTGCTTCCATAAAGATTACAGTCAAGAAAATCAGAGAGCTGTTCTACTTTGTTATATGAGGTCACTAAGTCAGAACTGAATGAATGGCACCCAACAAAAACACAACCAAAAGCACAAGTTTTGTGGTGTGATTCTGAGCCAGGTGCTAGTTTCATTTCACTAGGAAGATTGGGAGAATTCTTAGATGTAATGTGGATGACAGTCTTTCCTCTGGATCACTTGAGATCCTCTTTTTTGAGATTCTGACTCTTCTTTGCCACCTTCTGCTTCTACATTTTACCAGTTTATATAATGAAATGATTCTTTTGTTTCAGGGCTTTTTTAACTTTTCACATAAACACTTCGTTTTTAAAATATGATTAACTAGATTGAAGCTAACATATTTATGTATGATTTCATGTCCTATTTGACTTTTCTAAGAAACTTTTCAGTACCCCAAACTTTACAAAATGCTAGCTACCTGTTTTACTTCTTATTTTGGAGGAGATCATTTCTCTTTGGGGATATGCAATCTGAACTTCTTATTAGACTAATTCATATCCTCAGAGTCTGTCATCCTAGTGGACAGTGTAGACACAGAAGGTTTCTACTTACTGCAAAGCCAACAGACAAACAAACAAAAAACATTGTTGGACTATGCTGGATTAGAACGCGTGTTTCCCATGGGTCAGAAATAATCTATTTCCTTTGATTTTTGTGAGACTCACAGCCATATATTTTGTGATTTTCTAGTCTTCCTGAAGGATATCATGCTAGACAAAACAATGCCAATTAATCTTTGATTATTTTAATGCTGAAGAAAATAGATTCCACCCTACTCATATCCGTATTCTTGGTAGATTTCTGCAAAGTGATTGGTGAAATTTATTGGCCCAGCTGGTTCACAGTTGTAAAATCCTATATTTTTTAATGTAAAATGGCATCTGTGTCTGCTAATTGGATACTTAGGCATACACACATAAATTGTCTGGAAATTAGAAAGGTATATTTCTTAAGTCTTGCCCACATTTCGCCATTTTGAGAATCATTGCTCAGATTCATTTTTTCATCCTTGTTATTCTTATAGAAAAGATGGAATGAAGTCTTCTTCTTGTTATAAATATTGCCCGTTGGGAATACATCCTTCCTCTTCCTAATCCGGCTTTAATCCTTTCAAGCTCTGAACTAAGAAACCACTGTGTGATGGCTGCTATTCTAAATAACTCTGAGCTCTGTGATCACTTCCACACTGTCTGTCAAGAACGAAAATCCAAACTTGTAAATGCCACAGGCATCTCTATCTCTGGAGTTAGATTCAAATGTAATGCTGAGAGGATAGAAAAACAGGCTGTGCTAACGTACCTGTCTGTCTTTGAACATTTTACTTTTCTACTGGCATTGTCTACTTTATGCAATAATAACAGTAGGATCTGGGGGTATTAGGTTACAAGCTTCACCTGGAAGTTTATTAAATTTGCTATCATAATTATGGCTAGTCCTAGAAAAGATGTCTTAGCCTCCGGAGCCTAGGCTTCTCTCACCCGAGCAGATTGCTTTATCATTTTTCACTGCATGAGTAATTTCCATTAGAAAGCTTGCTCACCTGGTATTGACAATTACAAACTATAATCAAAAGGTGAAAAAGGTTCACCCACCCTGATCTGCAGTAAGGCCAATACCAGCTATCTGGAAAGCAAAGAAACACAAGAAAGTAAACATCGAAGTGCTGATGTATCTGCCTGCTTTATGTGAGCACTACGAAGTGTGAAACATGAATGCAAAGGAAGAGAATGATTTTCAGACATTTAATCCCTTTAGAATAGAAAGCTTTGGTTGCAGTTTAAGGAGCCTTTTCACCTCAAGGTCACAGCTCAAATCTCATCTGGATTTATGTATAGTGTTCACATTCAGTTATATTTGAGCTCTTTCTGCAATATTACCTCCCTGAATCACATAGATTGTTTATGCCCATTGGGCCTTCTGCACTTTTGTCCGGCTCATTCTTGCCTGCCTTTGGGACTAATATACTCTTGATCTTTTAAATTGGCTGATTGGGTGATTATGGATGGATTTAGAGTTCTTCCTCTTTTTTTTTTTTTTTTTTAACCTAGGTACGATCAAGTTGAATCAGACTTCTTGGCCCTTGATACTTGGTAGAAAGAAAGGGCTGATCCTGGGAAACAGTAGTACTTGGGTGTCTAACCCTGAAGACCTTAGCACTTAGAAAGGTAGCTCTTGGTTTTTGCAGCCAGTGATGGAATGATGAAATGGAAACACTGCTAGAAGTATCAAAATAAGAATCAATTGATTGTCTTTTTGTTCTTACATTGAATCTTTAACAAGAGTATATGAAGAACATTACTTAGCCAAGCCAAGTGCCGTCGAGTCAGATATGTCTATACACATATGCATGTACATATGAACATGTATGTAAATAAACAAATAGATTCTATGTATTTTTGTTGAAAGTAACAGTAATTTTCATTAATGAATATTAATTATGAATTTATTTACAGAAGACACTGTCAGGAACTGCAAGTGCCACAAAAACATCTAGATCTTTCCCTAATTAACATATTTAATAGGAAGAAACATATATTTGAAGAAAACATAATGATAAAAAGTAATATAAAATAAATCTCTCAGAAATTCAGATGACAGAGGGGTAGCAAGGTCTGGGTTTGGTAGGGGAATGACGTGGAGAACACACAGCATGAGAATTATGCAGGCAAAGAAAGTAAGTTGTAGGATGTTCTCAAAATTCAGAAGTTTAAAATATATGTAAGACTGTGTTTTAGTTGTCTAGTACTACTGTAACAGAAATATCACAAGTGGATAGCTTTAACAAATACAAATTTATTTCCTCACAGAAAAGTAGGCAGAAGCCCAGATTCAGGGCATCAGTTTCAGGGGATGGCTTTCTCTGTTGGCTCTAGAGGAAGATCTTTGTTGTCAAACATCTCCTGGACTGAAAGATTTTGAGTGCTAGAGTCCTCGGCTTCAAGGGATATACTTTACTCTTGGCACTGCATTCTTGGCAATATGAAGTCTTCAAATCTCTCTGACAGCTTCTTGCTTTTCTATTTCAAGAGATTACCTCAAGGCACAGTACAATCTTGTACACTGAGTCTTGCCCTGCCAACACAACTGCCAAACATCCTCTCTCATTAATATCGTAAAAGTAGGATATACAAAATTGCACAATACAAAGAAGCATTGTCTAGCCAAATTGTTATACATGTTTTTGGAAGGACACAGTTCAATCAATGATGTTCCATACTTCCCTCACCCAAAATCAAATCCTTACAACATACAAAAAATATTCACGTAAAAGCAAAAGGCTTAAGTCCAAGTCCCAAATCCATAAATTACTCTTCAACTGTGAAATCTAGAACACAAGTTGCCCGTTTCCAAAATAAAATGGCAGAACAGGCAGGCACAAGCTAGACATTTCCATTACAAATGGGAAAATTTCAGGAAAAGAAAGCATAACAGGCACCAAGTAAACTAATAGAACATATAAAACTAGGCCCCAAGACTTTGAAAATAATCCTCTATTTTTCTCAGACATTTCACACAACGGCAATCCCTTCCAGATCCTAGGTATTTTTCACTCTCTCTGGATTCTGAGTGGAAGCCCATTGGCCCTGTACTACAACTCCACCTTCCAGGTCCACTGGGACAGGAACTCTGCTCTCTTAGTGTAAGCACACCATTTTTTTAGTCCAACTAAGTGGCACCTCTACACTTAGAAACACAAGGGACCATATCTTGACCCCTTGAAGCCCCAGAGGTGATGGTCATATCTTCTGAGATGGAGACAGCTTGACTTCATGTGTCTCTGGTCTCTTCAGCTTCTGTTTCCTGAGGCCTCTTGGTCCAGGCCTCAGGACCACCTATGGCAAATGTTTCAAAGCTCTGTAGCTCACTGATAAGTGCCCAGAGGCACTCCACCCCACCAGGAATCCTCCTGCATACAGGCACTCAGCTCTCTTGCTCCTTGAGTCAATTCCAGCACTGTTTTATGCTGGTGTCCTGGGTCTGCACTGCTAGTTCTCTACTGCTTCTCACTGTGTGTACCATCCTTGGTATTAACAGTTCTCACTAGTTACTCCTGAGTCTTCTATCCATTCACAGTTTCAAAATTGCTTCCACATTTTAGATGTCTGTTAGAGCAGCACTCCCATCTCTTAGTACCAAATGCCTCAGGCTGGGTTCTTTAGAGAAGCAACATCAGTAAAACATATAAATATATGCAGGGACTTATACACATTAAACAGCTCAAACAATTGCAGGGGCTTACATGTCCTGTGTCCTGGATTGGGATACAAGTCTCACACAGCTGTGGAAGCTAACCAACTGTAGCTCGAATGTTGTTGTTAGGTGCTGTTGAGTCTGTTGCAATTCATAGAAACCCTATGAACAACAGAAAGAAACACTGCCCAGTCTTGTGCCACATCCACAGTCATTTTTATGCTTAAGTCTATTATTGTAGCCACTGTGTCAATCCGTCTCTTCAAGGGTCTTCCTCTTTTTAGCTGACCCCTAACTCTACCAAGCATGAGGTCCTTCTCAAGGGACAGATCCTTCCTGAAAACATGTCCAAAGTATGTAAGATGCAGTCTTACTATCTTAGCTTCCAAGAAGCACTCTGGTTGTACTTTTTCCAGAACAGATCTGTTTGTATTTTCGGCAGTCCATGGCACATTCAACATTCTTCTCCAACACCACAATTCAGAGGCATCAATTCTTCTGTTTTCTTTGTTCATCATCCAGCTTTTGCATGCACATGATGCTATTGAAAATACCATGGCTTGGGTCAGGCACACTTTAGTCTTCAAGGTGGCATCTTTACTTCTGAATACTTTAATGAGGTCCTTTGCAGCAGATGTTCCCAATGCAATGAGTCTTTTGATTTCTTGACCGCTGTTCCCATGGTCATTGATTGTGGACCCAAGTCACAGAAGTTAGAAATTGAAAATATATATAGGACAGTGTCTGCAATAAAAGTATGACAAATGGATGGCGTAATGAACAAACAGTAGTTTTCTCATAATTTAGAAAGCCATAGTTTTGAATTCAAGACAACAGCTCTAGGAAAAAGGCTTTCTCTGCTGGGTCTTTTCTCTTTTCAGCTGCTCTTCTTCACTTCCTTGGTGATCACCATGTGGTGACTATTTTCACCTCTGTTTATGATATCTTGCTTATGTTCCAAATCTACTTTTTATATCTCAAATCAATTGATCTAAGACATGCACTACATTGACATGGCCTTGTTAGCAGAACAAAGAGTCACCTATTTCCAAATTCAATTATATCTACAAGTTTGAGAGTCAGGATTTACAACATGTGCTCTTTGGAAACACAATTCAGTATATAATATGGGTTGTGGAGAAGTTGAAAATTATTTAAGTGTAGAATAATCTTTTAGAATAAGATACAAGAAACAGTTATTAATTCTCAAGAATCCAGATTTCTGAGGTCTCTGGAGCTGGGGTAGCCCAGCCAAACCGTTGCATTGAGATCTTCTTTTGTACCATCAGTCTTAAGAAATCTGGTTTCCTAAAGCCACTTCGAAGTCAAACAATAACTTAGTGAATTACTTAATGAAGACAACTTTGCATTAGGCATTGGGGTCTTGTGAAGAATTTTCTATGTGCAGTCAGTTGCAAGAAACAGAAACTCTAAGATTGTATTGGAAGCTGTGCTTTTGGGTAAAATGTTATTACATAAAGTGCCCCTTTCTGTGGATCTATCTGCAACATATCATGTACAAAGTTTTAGAAGTTCTTTCATCTTCAGAATATTTTTATACTGTGGTTAGTAGTATTCTCCACTTTGTGAATTGCATATTAAATAAATTTTAAATCAATCTATGTTATTAGTTTGTATTATTTTATTTTAGCAGACATGAGGGGCTTGGGGAATTTAGAGCAAAGCCTTCCTCCCTCCTGCCCTCTCTGTTTTCTTCCTTTATTTCTTTGGATATATGCATAGTCACTTGGCTTGGCATATGCATAGTCAACCCAACGTCTATCTGCCAACAAGAGAAGAACAAAAAGCAAAAACTAGCAGCAGACACAGAGTTACACCCCCATTCTGCTGAAATCAAGACCCCCTGGCTTGAGCTTGCTGAGCTGACCTCTGAAGGCTACAAGAGGAACTACCCAGCTGATGATTCCAGCAGAAGACAGTCAAGTTTAACAGCACTCAGACTGAGATTTGGGGCTGTAACATTTTTCTTTTCTTTTAAAGCCATCAATTGCCTTCTACAGACATTGAATTCACTTACGAAGTTAAAAGAGAAATAAAGTGGAATGTAATGACCAGGAAATTCCATTTGTTTTCTTTCCCCCTTTCATCATTTTGTTGAATGTGTGCAGAACTGTATGAGGTTATTCATTTGTACCCAAACAGGAATATAGGATTTGCCATATTGGATCAGCCCATTGGTCTTTCAATGTTGTATTCTCAGTGCCTCCAGCACAAGATGATACATGAGGCACTAAAGGAGAGTGAAACCTGCCACCCACAAAGCGGTGAGTCAGTTGTGCAGCACAATATATGGGATGAAAATCTTAGCTGCTCAGTATGGAACTGTATGAGCAGAATATGGATTTAAATATGTCTAAGTAGGGCAGAGACTGCATCAGTTGAAAACATAGTTATGCAATTCTTACTGTAAAAATTGTTCAGTGTCCTCCTGCTCACTGTCAATTATTTAAACTGTTATTTCTGTCACAATAATGAATTGAAACACAGGAATCTAACTGTCCCCTTCCAGAAAGGTGAAGACAACAGTTTATGACTGTAGACACATTGCTGATTTCTCTTCAATCGATGCAAAAACTAAGGCAAGACCAGCATTTAGCACAATGCCTTAGGATCTAACTCATGTCCCTCTAATAATCATTAAAATGTAACTCAATTATGTAGCCTATTCACTCATTCACTAATTAGGAAAAGACAAGACTGTTGTGTGAAAGTCTTCTGCTCTGTGAAAGGCTGCTGTAAGAAAGGTTTCTATGTCTTGCTGCGTAATTGGGGTGTGTCAAGAATTGAAGTGTGTTCTCCAAAATATATATGTAGCAGTTTGGTAAGGCCATGATTCCTGGTATTGTGCAATGTTCCTACATGTTGTAAACCCTACCTCTAGGATGCTAATGAGGGAGGATGGGCAGCAACTGTGTTGGTGGGGCGGGACTCAATGCGTAAGACTGTACTGTGCCTTGAGGCAATCTCTTGAAATATCAAGAAGGAAGCTAGCAGAGGGATTTGGGGACTTTGTACATCCAACAAGCAGTGCCCGGAGCACAACACGTCCTTTGAAAAGGAACCGGGGCCCCTGTACCTCAGAAGCTCCCAGTCCAGGACCTCCCTCAAGCTAACAGAGAAAGTCTTTCCCTAGAGCTGATAGCCTAAATTCTGACTTGCAGTTGATTAGACTACGACAGATTAACATTCGTCTTTCTAAAGCCATCCACTTGTGATATTTCTGTTACAGCAGCCCTAGATGACTAAGACAAGGAGAGAGATACGGTACCCTGACTAATCACAGTGCAGGTCAGAATGCTGTCTGAGTCACAGGTGTGGGCCAGCTGCAACCATGCACATGTTTAAGAAAGAGGGAAACCAATTCTAGTCAGGATAGGATGAGATGGAACAAGCACTATGCTGCTATTTATTTCCTGGAGGAGTATCTGAACAAAATATAAAATAATTAATCTGACATTTCTCAGAATCCAATATTTTTGCAAGTTAAAAAATATTCTTAGTTGCAGCAACAAATTACAGGGTAGGAATTGTACTCAGCTATAGATAGGGTACAGTTTCTTGAACAGAATGGTAATTTTGAAAAATTATTTCCAGTTTCATCAGCGGTTTCAACCATGAAATCCTGGCCAGATCAGTTGATAATGGTTATAATAATCATATCGGGGCCAGCTACATAATTGGTGGGGCTCACTGCAAATGAAAATATGAGGCCCCTAGTTCAGTAAAAGGGACAAGAGTACTCACTAAAAGTAAGTATGAAATTGAAAGCTTTTTCTTTTATTCATGAGCTCTCATTCGACTTGGCACGATGTTTGCTGTTTACTACTTAATGTTATTCTAAGGAGCCTTTAACTATTTCAGACCATAAAGTCATCAATTCATACCCACCCAGTGGTTCTGTGGGAGAAGGAACTAGTAATCTGCTCCCATGAAGATTATAGCCTAGGAAAACCTAAGAGCCAGTTCTGTCCTGTCTTACAACGTCACTATGAGTTGAAGTTTATTCAGTGGCACACAAAAACAAATGTCGTTATAAGCAGTGAAAAATTATATTTAAATTTTTAGCATGACTTTGACACTGATCTTTATATTGTACAAGTACAGATTTACATGTAAATGCAAGTGTTTTTAACTGCTATGTGGAATCACTGATATTGCATAATTTGTATTTTGTTTGTATATTCATTTTTACCAGAATAGTGCAAATACTGCACAGAACTAATTGATTTGCTTACCATTCCCATCTTGATACTGGCACCAAACCCACTGCCAATGAATAAACCCACTGCCATTGAGTCGAATCCAATTCACAGCGACCCTAGAGGTCAGAGTAGAACTGCCTCATAGAGTAGTGACCCCTTAACGTTTCCAAGGCTACAAATGTCAGCGGAAGACTGCCACATCTTTCCACTACAGAGCCACTGGTAGTTTCAAATCACTGGCCTTTTAGTGAGCAGTTGACTGCTTTCGTCATTGCACTGCCAGGGTTCGCCGATACTAGCAAATTTTATCAATAGTCTTTACCTCTTACTTAGTGCTAAGTATGGGAGGAAGGAAAAGTGAAGAATTAGGGGTTGCCCCGTCCTTCTCTTCTCTTCTAAGGCATTATTTTCAGCCTAAGTGATTAGCTAGTATTTGCATAAGTGACTAGTTAATACACACATAAGTTGTTAGTGTTCAGGGCCATCATTTGTGTGTCACTAGCTGTACTGCAGTGTTCCTTGTGTTACTGCTGTCACCATAAGTCAGTCACCATGAGTCGGATCTGACTCGGCTGCATTTGGCTTGGCTGTGATGCTAGAAGATGTTCAGCAGTATTTCAAGTAACAGAAGGGTAAGCCGTGGAGGACAAACCTCAACAGAACTTCCAGGCTACAACAGACTATGAAGAAAGACATGGTGATCTATTTTTGAAAAATCAGCCAGTTAAAACCTTATGAATAATAACAATAACTACACATTAGACTCAAACTTACCACTGATTCTGAAGACCTAGCAATATTTTCTGTGGCTGTACGTAAGGTCACCACATGTCAGAGATGACTCAACAGTACATTATAACAGCAACAACATTTAGCTTAGGTGAGGAAAAGTGGAAAAGATATCAGCAAAGGCTCTTTTCAGAAAGTTAAGTGCACTGCTAGATGAGTGGTGATTGATTCGTTTTCTAGCTTCCAGTACATTGTAATTCCTCAGGATAGATATCTCACTTCCCTCTTAGATATTATCAACACATAGGTTTTATTGTTATTGTGTGGTGTTTACTCAATACAAACTCATAGTGTTCCTGCAAGACAGAGCAAAAATATCCCAAAGGGTTTTCTAAGCAGTAGTCTTCACTTGAGCAGATCTCCAAGTCTTTTCTCCCAAGGAGCCACCGGTGGGCTCAAACTGCCAATCTTTTGGTTAATATAATAACCATTATGCCATCAAATTTCTTTCAACTTACAGACAGGGAGAGAAATTTTGTGGGACACAGTGATTTCACCTTAATTCAGTGATACTTGATACAAATAGATATTGTTTCATATATGAGGTCTGACAGTTAAGTAGGGAATTTAATTGTTCTAAGTGTTACATAGCTCACTGCTGACTTTCACTATGGTTACCTTTGAAGTACACTCCTTGGGAAGCTATGCATCAATGCCAGTGCCTACTCTACCCTTTAAAAGCAATTTTGGAATTCTTTCTGGAATGATCATCATGCACGGTGTCACAGTGGCAAATTTGGAAACTTAATTACATAGTTGTCTATGAGAGAATTTTTAGCCAGTAAACAAATAACTGTGTTGGAACACCATTCTTACTCACCTGATCTGGCCCCCAATGACTTTTTTTCTTTATCCAAAGATAAAGGAAATATTGAAAGGAAGACATTTTGATGGCACTTAGGACATCAAGGGTAATACAATAGCTCTCATGGCCGCTCCAGAAAGAGTTCCAAAACTGCTCTGAAGGGTGGCCTAAGTGCTGATGTCAGTGCATAGCCTCCCAAGGGGTGTATTTTGAAGGTGAATGTAGTGATATTCAGCTGTGAGGTATGAAGCATTCTTTTTCTGGGATGAGTTTGTGAACTAAATTGGCAAACCTCATGTGTATTGTGGGCAGAGCTCTGCATTTGGTGCTACAAAGAAAAACACAGATGGAAGACATAGACACTGTCTTTAGTAAGCTTTTACTCTAGCATAAGAGCTTCAGAAATATTAACATAACATAACATCTCCAACAAAAAAGTACTGTGATTTCCATCATCGATATCTTACAATTAAAGTAAACAAGGCACAAAGCAGTTACATTACTCTTGGTAAGTGCCAAGAGTCTGCTCCAACTGCATGGCAACACTGTACACAGTAGAACTAAATACTGCCTGGTTCTCCACCATCCTCGTAACTGTTACTGTATTTCAGATCATGATTTCTGCAACTTTTTCAGTCCATCTCATTGAGGATCTTTCTCTTTTTCTCTGACTCTCTACTTCAACCAAGTATGATGTCCTTTCCCAGGGACACACCCTCCTGGTAACTTAAGCAAAGTAAGCAAGATGAAGTCTCAACATCCTTGCATCTAAGAATCATTCTGACTGTATTCTTCTAAGACAGATGTGTTCCTACTTTTGACAGTCCATAACATAGCCAATATCCATCACCAAAACCACAATTCAAATGCATTGGTTCTTCTCTTGTGTTCCTTAATCATTGTCCATGTTTCCCAAGCATGTGAGATGAATGAAAATATTATGGCTTGGGTCAGCCTTACCTTAGTCCTCAAAGTGATATCTTTGTTTTTAATGCTTTAAAGAGGTCTTATGCAGCAGACCTTTCCAATGAGATAAGTCATTTTATTTCTTGACTGCTGCTTCCATGGGTATTGTTTGTGTATCCAAGTAAAATGAAATCTTTGACAACTTCAGTATTTTCTCTGTTTATCATTATGCTGCTTATTGATACAGTTGTGATGATTTTCATTTCTTTACGCTGAGATGCAATCCATACTGAAGGCTGTAGTCTAATCTTTGTCAGTGTTTCAAGTTTTCTCCACTTTCAGCAAGGAAGGTTGTGTCATATCACAGATTATTAATGAATTTGTCTCCAATCCTAATGCCATGTTTTTCTTCCTATAGTCTAGTTTTTTTTTTTTTTTTGTTGTTGTTGTTGGTTTTTTTTTGCTCAGCATACACTCTGGATAAATATAGTAAAAGGATACATCTCTGATGCACACTTTCCTGATTTTAAACCAAGCCATATCCCATTGTTTAGTTCCAAGGAATTTTATTGGTTTATGAACATAAGCACAATGAAGTGCTCTGGAATTCCTATTGTTTGCAACATTATCTGTCATTTGCTATGATCCACACAATGGAATACTTTTGCACAATTGCAAAAACTCAGGTAAACACCTTTCACTGGTATTCTGTGTTTTCAGCCAAGACCCACCTGCCATCAACAATGATGTCGTTCATTCCATGTTCTCTTCTGGATTCACCTTGGATTTCCTACAGTTCTCTGTCAATGTTCTGCTGCAGTGGTTTTTGAATTATCTTCAGCAATATTTTATCTGAGTGTAATATTGATGATATTGTTCCATAACTTTCACATTCTGTCAAATCACTTTTCTTTGAAAGGCTTAAATTTAGATCTCTTCCAGTAGGCTGGCCAGGTAATTGTCTTCTAAATTTCTTTGCATAGATGAGTGAGTACTTTCAGCCTTGCATTCATCTGGTAAAACATTTCAGTTGGTATTCCGTCCATTCTGTTAATTTTTTTTTTCTTTTTTCACCAATGCCTTCAGCACAACTTGGATTCTTCCGTCAGTATCACAGGTTCTTGATCATGTGCTGTGCCCTGGAACAGCTGAACAGCGACCAAATATTTTTGGTATGGTGATTCCTTCTTCTCTTCTTCTTCTTCTTTTTTTTTTTTTTTTTTTGATGATTTTGTGTCATTCAATATTTTTCCAGAGATTAAATACTTGGCTCAAATTCACACAGTGCTAGGACTTGGATTTGACACTAAACCATCTGGTTTCCCAGACAACACCAGTAGTCACTACTCTAGGTGGCCACCAAAATATGTGAAAAATGACTTCGTTATGGAACAAAATCAAACTATAAGAGTTTGGTGAGACAAGTTTGATAGATAAATAAGTACACTGAATGAAAACTTGCTATGAGAAGACTCTGAGATGCTACGGCTTAGAGAATGAGCATCTTTGCATTTTAAACTGCTATAAAACCGAAAAAAAAAATAATAAAAGCCATCTGTTGATTCTGACTCTTAGTGACCTTACAGGACAGAGTAGAAATTCACCCACAGAGTTTCCAAGGAGCTCCTGGTGGGTTCAAACTGCTGATTTTTTGAATAGCAGGCATAGCTCTTAACCATTATGCCACCAGGTTTTCCTTCAATTGCTACATGACTATGTAATCAGAACAGAAAAATTTTCTCTTATGTAAATTAAAAAATAGTAGAACTTGTGGGAATGGCTCTGTTATCTATTTCTTTCTACCTGAACCTATACATTACCACTAACTAGAATAATTATTTTTCTGAAGGTCAACTGAGACATTATATTCTTGATCCCAGTTCTTTACTGGGAACCTTACCAAGTAGAGATAGGTAAGATATACATAATTCTTTGAAGTCATTTTTAGAAGTCTGCCTAGTTATGTGAATTAGCAGTTGACAGCTTTGAATCAAAATAGTGAGTGCATTTTATTTTCAGAATCCCAGGTCGTGCAACTGGGACGACTTGTGCTGGCTTTTGAGTAAGGATCTGGAGACGGATTAAGTAACCATGTTTGATGCAACCTGCCGTATCTTGGAAGTTCACATTAACTTCACAATTCAGCAGAAAAATAAAATATAGATTAAGTGGTTAGGGGAATAAAATATTTAAAAGAGACCATATTTGCTTTGGCGTGACTTTTAGGTACATAGAAGTATCTATCATCTCTTAGTTGGTCACCATTGCCCATGAGTGACATTATATTGTTAAATATAATTGAATTTGTCTTTGCCTCCCTGTCTAAACATGGTTTGTTTAATGAAGTCAGGGTTGACTTTATACTCCTTGGACTTGTTCATATTGAACAGTGTCTTGTGCTTAGCTATAATTTAAAAGACAAGCAGATAAAGCAAAATAAAACAGCAGTCTAAATGATGAACTGGTTTGTTAATTGCACTATGGCTTCTAATGATGGACTGGTTTGTTAGTTGAACTATGATCCTATAATAAGGAAACATATATATGAAAAAAATAAAAATAGTTCTACTAGGACCATGAGGTTTTTTGTTTTTGTTTTTGTTTTTATAAAACTGATACATAACAGTATCATTTAATTGCATGGATGGCAGAAATTCAGAGGTTGTTGCAAGATGCACACTAGAGACTTGGATCATACATAAAGTCCTAGTAAGTTTGTAACTCCTTGTAGTTTGTGATTGCTATTGCCATGATTAACACTGACATTCTCAAACTGAGAAGCATTTGCACATTTGTTTCAGAAAAAGCAACACAAGGGACAGAGGACAGCTAGCTGTAGCAATATTATCCATTCCTGAGTTATTCCAGGAGATACAACTCAAGAGAGAGAAGGAGGTTGTCATGGATTGAATTGCATCCCCCCCGAAATGTGTGGAATACTTTAGCTGGGCCATGATTTCCAGTATTTCGTGGCTTTCCTCCACTTTGTGATTTTCCTGTGCTGTAAATCCTGGTCTCTGCCTGTGGTTAACAGGAGGGATTATGCTAAAGAGGGTCAGGGTGAGACTGTAACAACCTTCCTAAGGTCACCTCCCTGCTCCAACGTAAAGAGAGTTTCCTTGGAGTGTGGCTTGCAATGCCTTTTATCCTACAAGACATAAAAAGAAATGTAAGCAAGCAGACTTGGGAATTTAATACCATCAAGAAAAACAGAACCAGAAGCACAGTGTGTCCTTTGGATCCGAAATTCCTGCTCTGAGATGCTGTCAGACCAAAGAAACACTTATGCAACACAAGGCTCTTTCTTCAGAGCCAGTAGATAACGTGTTCCTTTGGTGGCAGCCCCTTGAATTTGGACTTGTAGACTACCAGACTGTGTGAGAGAAGACTTTTTGTTAAGGCCATCCACTTGTGGCATTTCTGTTAGACCAGTAGCAGATGACTAAGACAAAGTGTTTATAATGATCACCAAAGGAGAGATGGAGATTCTGGGGTCAAATGTGCACACACACACACACACACACTCACACTCACACTCACACACACACACACACACACACACACACACACACATACAAGGTAGGTGTGTGTATGATCTCACAGGTATGTACATGTATGTGTGTGTGTGTGACTTGTGGACCTGAAAAGGTACTTAAAGTTTGGGCATTACAAAAGCTCCATTAGAGTCCTTTCATATTCAGCCAATCAGATAGAACATTCACATATCTGTTGTTTTTCTTAGCTGCTGACAAGTTGATTTCCTCTCATAGCAATACCATGTAATAAAGTAGGACAGCCCCATGGGATTCTCTAAGCTGTAATCTTCATAGATCATAGCAAATGATGGAAAACGTTGCAAAAAAAGGAAAAATCCAGAACACTTAGTTAGGATTGTGCAGAACCTGTATATGGATCAAGGGGTAGTCATTTGGACAGAACCAAGAGACACTAAAGCCAAGTGCCGTCGAGTCGGATCCGACTACATGGTCTAAAATCAGGAAAGGTATGAGTCAGTGTTGTATTTTCTCATCGCACTTATTTAATCTGTACACTGAGTAAGTAATCTGAGAAGATAGACTGTATAAAGAAGAAAGTGGCATCAAGTTTGGGGCTAGACTCAGTAACAACCTTCCATACATGGATGACAGTGCCTTGCTTTCTGAAAGTGAAGAGGACTTGAAGCACTAACTGATGTAGATCACAAATATTGCAGCTTCCAGTATGGACTACTCCTTTTGATAAAGAAAACAAAAATCCTCACAACTGAACCAACAAGCAGCATCATAATAAATGGAGAAAAGATTGACGCTGTCAAGGGTTTTATTTTACTTGGATTTAAAATTAATGCCTATAGAAGTAGCAGCACTCAAAATAATCAAATGAGTCACTGCACTGGGAAAATCTGGAAAAAAAAATAAAACATCTTTAAAGTGCTACGATCAAAGATGTCACTTTGAGGACTGAAGCATACTTGACTCAAGTCAGAGCATTTTCAGTCTCCACATGTGCATACACAAGCTGGACAATGAAAAACTATGACTAAAGAATTCACACATTTGAATTGTGGTATTGGTAATGAATACTGAATATACCATGGACTGCTAGAAGAGGGAAGAAGTACAGTTAGAATGTTCCTTAGAAGTGCTAGAAGTGAAGATAGGGAAACTTTGTCTTAGATACTTTGGACACATTATCAGAAGGGAATAGTACCTGGAGAAGGAAGTCGTGTTTGGTACTGAAGACTGTTGGTGGAAAAGATGAAGACAGCCAACAAGATGAACTGACATAGTGGCTGCAATAAATGACTCAAATACAGCAATTCCTGAGAGGGTGATGCAGGACAGGGCAACATTTCCTTCTGCTGTAGGTAGTTTGCTTGGTGTCAGAACCATCTTCATAGCGCCTAACAACAACGTTAACAACAAATCTTTAGCAGAGCAAAAGGCCAGGTCTTTCTCACACAACCTAAATAGGTTTGAGCTGCCAATCTTTTCATTAGTAACCAAATACTTAACAATTCTAACACCATTGTTGTTGTGTAATGTCCAGCTGATTCCAATTCAACTGGACCCTCTAGGACAGAACAGAATTGCTTAAGAGACATTATTATTATTATTTTTCTCTACTTCAAGCCTTCATCTTTGATTCTTTTTTTATTTCCCTCTTTTTCTTTTTTTAACTTTATTATCCTTTTGTGTGTGTGTGTGTGTGTGTGTTACCACTTCTGCTTTTACTCCTGATAGTTCATTAATCTTGTCCCTGCCTTAAAGAAATGATAGACCAGCCTTCCCATGGACAAGGCTAAGTTGATTACTAAAATTTTTAAAAAGAAGATTCAGAAACCATCTGTTGGTTCTCAAAGCTTTTGGCTGTTTGTGGTGTATGTGTAAGTTTAGGTAGCTATAGAGAGAAATAAGGAGAGACAGAGCACAGAAACTGAGGAAAGTTATAGCCAAAAGTATAGAACGAGTCATGTGTGCTCAGAGGTGTATTATAGAGACATGAGCTGCTCGAGAATCCTCCCCCTCCAGATAGCTTTGCAAGTGCACAGGAAGGTGTTTGCTCTTTTAAACTGATCCACTGCACAATTTTCAAATTCTTTTTCCTGTGAAGAAAGGAGAAACTTAATCACAGAATGTCTTTGAGAATAATTCTAAATGCATAACAAAATGACTAGCCGTTCTAGAAAAATCATGAAACTGTACCACAGAACAAAAAATCCACTGGTAAAAAACAATGTTCTTCTCTTCTCTTGTTACACGGAGCCTGTAGTCAGCTTCCCAGCTGTAATTCTCTCCGACACCAGGGATATTAAGAATGTGAAGAAAATGCTCTAGTAGATTATAAATAATAGTGCGAGACACAGTGAATTATATTTTCTAATAATTGGCATTACATTATAGGACTGAGAGGGGGAAAAAAGATGAAAAGCAAAGAGAATGTGAATGTAGGGAATCAAAGATTTCTCATTTTATCTTAGAAGCCAGGATGAAGGAGGGGTGCAAATGAGGACAGAAAGAAGAAAGGGCAAGAGACAGACAAAGAACCGGAAAAAAGGAAGGAAAGAAGGAGAGAAAGAAAGAAATAGATGAATGACCAATGCTGAATTTTGGGTCCAATCTGATATCAGGCCAACTTGTAAGTAAAATGAATTAAGTGAACCAGGGGACAGAGCAAAGCACTGGGATGCAGAGATAAAGGCATCTCAGTCACCAGGTGAAGCAGTTCTACTGTCCGCAGGGTGAGTGACTACAGTACTACTTACGCCCCTCTTAAAAATAAAGAGGAAAATCATACATGTTTACTGCATATTCGTTGGCTCTATGTATTCTTAATTCGTTTAAGATTACTCTAATGCGAACTCATAGCAGCACTGTAAAGACTGAGGGACATCTAAGTTCTGCCCTTAATTAGCTTGCGATAACATTGCTCCAATTTCTCTGAAGCCATTTTACCATCCTGCCTACTCCACAGGATCTGGGGGAGTATTTTAGCAAGATAATACATGGGAAAGCCTTTTTTTAAGAAAATATAAAACATTATCCATTTCAGAGTTTCAGCATATCTTGAGAGATGGCTGCTTGGGAGAATATTTCTCTTTTAGTGAAAGAGAAAAGATATTACTTTTTTACAGATGCATTGTGAAGTGAAGTGTTAAAGCAAGAACATAAAAAATATAAGACCTGAAAACACACCACAAAGGAGAAAAAGGATGATTTTGTGAACAGACACTGGGAATTATTTATCTAGATTGTTTGTCTACGTAGTCAAATCTGATCGAACAAGGGCTCTGCTTCACTGCAGTTTTTCTTGATACCACTGGGAGCTGGGGAGCAGGATAAATAGAGATGATCCCCTAACTGTGCCCAATAGGGACAAATGCTTGCCCCAGTTGGATCTTTAAGTTAAAAAGGGATAAGAGAAAATGCAAAGGATAGAGAAGTCAGGAAGAAGGGGATGAAAGTTTATGAGGACTAATGAGGAAAAGGAAGACAGTAGGAAGAAGTGAAAGCCATCGTGAATTTACATCAGTATAACAGTAAGAACAGAGAAGAGAGAAAGAAAATGTGAGACTGATCCAGCAGCCCCACACAGTAAGTTTTCAGAACATTGAAACCCCAAACTTGACTTACTTTTAAATTTGCTTCTAGCAGAGACTACTATTCACTGTGAGATCCCTCCTCAATTTTCCAGTAGTCCATATTATTACTGGAAAGTCAATGTATGTCTTCGCCTGAAGGAACACAGTTATGAGTAGAGAACCATTTCTGAACTTTGTTGAAATCGTTTCTTTATGGTCACAGCAGTGAGCAACACAACAAGATTATGAACTGGAGTAACAATACACAGTGCTTATTGCAGCTCGAATTTCAACCTGAACCTTTATTTTACTTTCTTCTATTTCTCGGCCAACTCTGGGGACTACTTAAACGGTAGATTTTGCAAAATATACAAGAGCGTAGTCAAGTGTTATAAAGGATTAAAAATTCAGTTCACATCATCTATGTATTTATGGATCTGTTTTATTACTCTGTTCTTCTCCATACCTTTTTCATCCACAAACATACAGACACCAATAGATACTTAGTTTTTCTTTCATTTGAAGGTCAACTTTTTTTTTTTTTTTTTTTTAAGGTGACCTAATATCCTATATAGATTTGCTATACTGGAAACTCAGATAGAGCCAAAGGTTTGCCAGCAGTCGAGTAGAAAGAATGAGAACCAGAGATACCTTGCCTGGGATTCTCATGAATCGAAGTTGTATTCTAAAGAATATCTTGGCATTTCTGTCCACTTCCTTCACTACTTGTTTCATCTAGTAGTATCTCTATTGAGTTGTTGGGTCAGGTGTTTCATAAAGATGGTGCAGTACCACACACTGTTTCATTCTGTTGTACGTGACAATGCCATGATTTGGAGCTGACTCTGTGGCAACTACCGACCATGAAAATCACTGACAGTATGCTGTACAGAAATCTGTGTCTTGTTCAGTCCCGGAGAATTTGTCTTTCACAGTGGTGATCTTGTCCACTGAGATATGAGGGGACACTTGCTGTCTGTTTCCTGGCAAAATTCTTAAAAGACAATCTGGAAAAGGTGGTGGGTCCTATTTTCTCCTTGTCTAGCCTTTGAATGTGATAGTGCTAAGCTGTGATCCCTGGAGTTATCTCATCCATCCTGCAACACAGAGGATCAAGCCTAAGGCTAAAATGTGACATTCTGAAAATGAAAGAGGGAATCTGAATCCTGGATGATTAAACCACAGATTTCCTGAGCCCAGTGCCTTTGAATCTATCCTGGTTCATTGCAAGTCTATATGACAGTGTTTAACTATCCCATAGGATTTCTAAAGCTTTTTTTTTCCCCTTCTTTAACACTTCATTGTGCTTTAAATAAAACTTTACAATTTGAATCAATTTACCATGTGAAACCCAGAACACACATACCACTGTGCAACTCTAACTGCTCATCTCCCTGCCCCTCCCATACACTTCCTTTCCACTCTATACTTCCATAGCCACTCAGCCAACCCCGGTCCCTCTCCAGCCTCTCATCTTGTCTGTAAACAACAGATGCCCAGGGAACTTCAGTTACGTGTTTAACCCAAGAAGTACATTCTTTGCCAGCATCACTCCCTGTCTTGCATTCCAGTACAATCTTTGTAGAGTTGGTTTCAGTGTTGGTTTTAGCTCAGGGCTTACAGAGTCCTGGACCTTGTCCTCAGGGTACCCTCTGGTCTGGCAGACCACTAGGTGTTTAATAGAGTTCTATTTCTGCACACCAGTCATTGGTGTAGCCAGACGCCGTCTAGTGCTTCTGATCTCAAGCAGATGTAATCTCTGGATAATAAGGTACCTTCTGTCTCTCGGGTTCATATTTTCCTCATGTCTTTAATACATGAGTCAGATCCAACTCAGTGGCACTCAGCTGGTCTTGGCTTGATTTGCTTCATTCTCCTCTGCTCCGGGCAGATTGGGGTCAGTTGATGTTACTTACATGGTCCATTGCTTGCTTTTAAGACTCCAGACACCACTCATCAAAGTAGTATGCAGGTCACTTTCTTTACAAAAAATTAGTTATGCGAATTAGCCTAGCTGTTCCCCAAAGCCATGTTCCCCAGAACTCTATTCCTGTTACTTCATCTTTCAATGCATTGGTTTGTATTTAGAAAACTTCTTGGTTTTTTGATGTAATTCTGTTGTTCTAACCTCCCTTCTACTACATGCTGTCACTCTCTTCACCTAAAACAGATCCTAAGTACTATTTAATCCATGAATTCCACTCTCCCTCCCTCCCCACACTTGTAAATATGAAAGATTATTTTCTTGTGTGTTTAAAACTCAAGTCCTCATGATAGTGGTCTCATACAATATTTGGTCATTTGTAACTGACTGACTTCACTCAGCATAGTGTCTTCCAGATGCCTCCATGTTATGTTCCCTAACATCACCATTTTCCCTCAACATTGCATGGTATTCCATTGTGTAGAGATATCACAGCTTATTTATCCATCCATCTGTTGACGAGGACTTAAGTTGATTCTATCTTCTTTTGCTATTGTGGACAGTGATACAATAAACATCGGTGTGCATGTTTCTGTTAATTCGACAGCTTTGCTTCCTCTAGAATATACTTCAAGAAGTGGGCATTGCTAGATCATATGGTATTTCTATTTCCAGCTTTCTAAGAAAATGACAAATTTATTTCCAAAATGGTCACATGATTTTGCACTCCCACTAGCAGTGTAGAGGAGTTCCAGTCTCTCCACAACCTCTCCAGCAATTATTATTTTGTGTTTTTTGAATTAATGGCAAACTTGTAGCGGATCCGACTCTATGGCACTTGGCTTGGCTGGTAGTGGTGAGATGGTTTCTCAGTGTAGCTTTGATTTAGAATTCTCTAATGACTATGAACATTTCATTATGTATCTGTTAGCATTCTGGATGCTTTCTTTGATGAAGTGTCTGTTCATGTCCTTTACCCATTGTTTAATTGGAGGATTTGTCTTTTTTTTTCTTAGAATCATGCAGTACCTTGTAGATTATGGAGATCAAATGCTGATCAGATTCATGATATGATGTTAACAATTAAGTCTGTAAACTTACTTTTTCTAAGTGCTACATACCTCATTGTTGAATATCACTATGGTCACCTTCAAAGTACTACCTTTGGGAAACTATGCACTGATGCCAGCCCCTAGCCCACCCTTCAAAACAATTTTAGAATTGTTTCTGGAATGTTTGTTGCACAGTATGGCAAGGTGGCAAGTTCACAAACTTAATTGTATGGTTGTTTGTGAGAGAGCTTTTAGCCAGTTAGTAAATAACTATATTGGAACACCCTCCCTACTCAGTAATCTGGTTCCCAATGACATTTTTCTTCACCCAAAGACAAAAGAAATATTGAAAGGAAGACATTCTGATGACATTCAGAACATCAAGGGTAATATGATGACAGCTCTGATGGCCATTCCAGAAAAAGAGTTCCAAAATTGTTTTGAAGGGTGGACTAGGTGCTAGCATTGGTGCATAGCTTCTCAAGGGGAGTACTTGGAAGGTGAACATCGTGATACACAGCAGTGAAGTATGTAGCAAGTTTTCTAGGATGAGTTCGTGAACCTAACTGTCAGAGTTTGTAGCCCAAAATTCTGTAGGTAGTCTTTATACTCTTTCAGTGAAGTATTTGAATTAATGCAAGGGTTTGATTTTTAGGAGTTACCAGTCACCTAATTTCTCTTCTGGTGTTTGTGCTCTGTCAGTAATATTTTGTAGTCTATTTATGCTGTATATTCCGGTTCCCAGTGCTGTCTTTATTTTTCCCCCTTGGTCTTTATTGTTTTAGATTTTATATTCAGGTCTTTGATCCATTTTGAGTTAGTTTTTGTGGACTGTATGAGATATGGATCTTGTTTCGTTTTTCTGCAAATGGATATCCAGTTATGCCAACATTATTTGTTAAAGACAGGGTCTTTTCCCTAGCTTATAGATTTTAGAGCTTTGTCAAATATCAGCTGCTGATAGTGAAGGATGTTGTATCTGGATTTCATTCTGTTCGTTGATGTATGTGTCTGCCTTTGCACCGGTACCAGACTGTTTTGACTGTTTTTAACCTGTTCTAAAGTCATGTAGTATGAGGCCTCAAACATTTTTCTTCTTCTTCAGTAATGCTTTACTTGTTCAGGGCTTCTTACCTTTCCATATGAGACTGGTGATTTGTTTCTCTCTCATTTTAAAAAATGACATTAAAATTTACATTGGGATTGCATTGTATCTGTAGGTTGCCTTTGGTAAAATAGATATTTTCCAATGTTAAGTCTTCCTAGTCATGAGAAAAGTAGTTTAATCCACTTACATAGTTCTCTTTTGGATTCTTCCAGTAGAGTCTTGCAATTTTCTTGACATAAGTTTTTTACATCTTTGGTTAGATTTATTCCTAAGGTATTTAATCTTCTTGGGGGCAGTTGTAAAAGTACTGATTAGGTGATTTCCTATTTAATAGTTTCTTTGTTGGTGTAAAGTAATCCAACTGATTCAGGTATGTTTATCTTGTATCCTGATACTTTACTGAACTCTTTTATTAGTGTTAGCAGTTTGTTTTTGGTAGATTCTTCAATGTTTTCTGTGTATGAGATCGTATCATCAGCAAATAGGATACTTTTACTGTTTCTTTACCAAACTGTATACCCTTTATCTATTTATCTTACCTGATTGCTTTGGCCAAAACCTCTGGGACAATGTTGAATACGTCTTTTTTGTTAGCTGCCATCGAGCTGGTTCCATCTCACCGACCCTATGAGCAACAGAATGAAACACTGCCTGGTCTTGCGCCACATCCACAATTGTTTTTATGCTTAAGCCCATTATTGCAGCCACTGTGTCAATCCATCTTCTCAAGCATCTTCCTCTTTTTCACTGACCCTCCACCCTACCAAGCATGATGTCCTTCTCCAAGGACTGATGTTTCCTGACACCATATCCAAAGTATGTAAGACTCATTCTTACCATCTTTGTTTCCAAGGAGCACTCTGGCTTTACTTCTTCCAGAACAGATGTTTTTTTTTTTGGTGGTCTCTTGTGCATTCAGCATTCTTTTCCAAAACCACAATTCAAAGATATCAATTCTTTTTCTGTCTTCATTGTTCATAGTCCAGCTTTTGCATGCATGTGATGTGATTGACAATGCCATGGCTTGGGTCAGAACCTTTTAGTCTTCAAGGTGACATCCTTACTTTTGAATACTTTGAAAAGGTCCTTTGCTGCAGATTTTCCCAGTGAAATGTTGAATAGAAATGGTGACAATGTGCATCCTTGGCTGGTTCCTGTTCTCAAGGGGAATGCTTTCAGATTCTTTCCATTTAAGATGATACTGGCCATTGGCTTTGCATGAAATAAATAAATAAATAATAAATAGAACACTGCTATAGAGTAAATTCTGACTCATATTAACACTATAGGCCAGAGTAGAACTGCCCCATAGAGTTTCTGTAGTACTTCACCACTACCCTGTCAGGTCTTATTATGTTGAGGAATTTGCCTTCTATTCTTACTTTGCTGACAGTTTTAGCATGAATGAGTGTGGACTTTGTCAAAGGCCTTTTCTGGACCAATTGATAAATTCAAGTGGTTCTTGTTTTTTGTAGTATTTATATAGTTGGTTACATTAATTGTTTTTCTAATGTTGCACCATCTCTGCATCCATTGTATGAATTCCATGCAGTCAAAGTGAGATTTTCTTTTCTTTGAAATGTTGTTGAATTCTATTGGCTAGAATTTTGTTGAAGATATTTGCTTCTCAGTCATGAAAGATAATGGTCTGTAATTTTTTTTTGTTTGTTTTTGTGATGTCATTAACCTGATTTTGGCAACAGGATTATGCTAGCTTTATAGAATGAATTTTGGAGTATTCCATCCTTTTCTATGCTCTGCAGTACCTTTAGTAGCAGTGATGTTAACTCTTCTCCAAAAAATTGGTAGAATTCTCTTGTTACCTCTGTGCTAGTTTTTTTTTTTTTTCCTTTTCTTAATGAGTTAATTTAGTTGTTTTGCTTCTATTTGTGCTAGTTTTGGAAGGTGATATATGTCTAGAGATTTGTCCATTTGTTCTAGTTTTTTAAAATTTATTAGAGTCCATTTTTTCATAGTACTCTGATTCTTTTAATTTTGGTTGGGTCTATTGTGATATAGCCCATCACTTTTCTTATCTGTGTTATTCTTTCCTCACTTGTCTTTCTTTTGTCAGTTTGGCCAGTGTTTTATCTATTTTGTCCTTCTTTTCAAAAAACAAACTTTTGGTCTTGTTAACTCTTTCAGTCATTTTTCTGTTCTCTAATTTGTTTAGTTCTGTTCTCTTTTTTATTACATGCTTTCTTCTGTGCCTAACGGGTTCTTTCGCTTGTCTCTTTCCATTTGTTTGAGTAATAGAATCAAAACATTTATTTGGGACATTTCTTCTTTTAGGATGTGTGCATTTATTGAGATTAGTTGACTTCCGAGTACTGATTTTGCTTTGTCTCATATACTCTGGTAGGATGTGTTTTAATTTTCATTTGAGTCTGTGATTGTTTTAAAATTTCATCTTTGATTTATTCTATAACCCAGTCATTTTTGAACGAGGTGCTATTCAGTTTCTATGTACTTGATTTTGTGTGTGTGTGTGTGTGTGTGTGTGTGTGTATGTCTCTATTGATTTCTACTTTGATGCCTTTATTGTCTGAAAAAATGCTTTGTGTCTACGAGATCAAGTTGGTTGTTTGTGGCATTTAGATCTTCATGTCTTTACTGGGCTTTTTTCTAGATATTCTGTCCTCTGTTGAGAGTGGTATGTTGAAATCTCCTACTATTATTATGGAGCTATTTCTACTTTCACTACAATTAGTGTTTGACTCGATGGCACTTGGCTTTGGCTTATATATTTTGGGGACGGTCATGGGCTACATAAATACTTAATATAGTTATGTCCCACTGGAGTATTGATCCTTTAGTCATTCTATAATGTCTTTCCTTATCCAAAATGGTGAATTTTACTTTAAACTCTATTTATCAGAGACTTGTGCTGCTATTCCTGCTCTCTTTTGAATGTTGTTAGCTTGATTTTGTTTTCCATTTTTTGAGTTTTAATTTGTTTGTGACTTTGACTCCAATGTGTGCCTCCTGAAGGCAACATATAGATGAGTCTTTTCTTTTGTTTAATCCAATCTTCTGCCCTACATCTCTTTATTGGTACATTTAAGGCTGCTTACATTCAGACGATTATTGATAGGTATGGGTTTAGTAATGTTATTATAATGACTTTTTGTGTGTGTTGTAGACTATTCCTTTGTTCTCTTTACTCTTTTGTGCTAAGTGGATTTTCTTTATGTGTTTTCTTTTCATCCTTTTCAGTGTTGGTGTTTTTGTATTTGCTGGGATGCTATTTGTTTGTTTTTCATTTTGTGTTTAGGATTGATAGTTTCCTTTGTGGTTACCTAACATTTACCCCTATTTTTCTAAATTGAAACCAGTCTTTTATTTATTTATATTGCCTTGACTTCCTTTCTGTATGAAAGATCCATGAGAGCATTTTCTTTTAAGTCGTTGTTTTAAATTATTTTTGTTATAATGTTTACATAATGATATCTCTGTTTCCCTATTTTCAGTGTTTTGCCTGTGATGCATTTTTGTGATTCCCCTGCTTGGGTTTATACCTACTTGCTCTGTTCTGTGGTCTGGTCTTGGATTGTTACTTGGTGTTACTGATTTTCTAACCAAAAGACGGCCTTCAGTAGTTCTTGTAATTTTGGTTTGTTTTTGTAAATTCCAGTTATGTTTATCTGGAAATATCCTGATTTCACCATCATATTATAGAGATATTTTTGCTAGATGATTAATTCTTAGTTGGCAATTATTTTCCTTCATGGCTTTGTATATGTCATCTGATTACCTTCTTACCTACATAGTTTCTGCTGAGTAATTCCAGCTTAGTCTTACAGATTCTACTTTGTAGGTTATTTTTCGCTTACTGTAGCCACTTTGAAAACTGTTTCCTTATCTTTAGTTTTGGCAAATTTTTGGTGGTGTTCTTTTGGTGTCTACCTTGTATGGAGTTTGATGAGTGCCTTGGAAAGATATTTTCTCATGGTTGGTGTTATCAGTGAAGTCTTCTATCAGCAAATCCTTGAAAATTCTCTGTATTTTCTGTTATAACCACCTGTTCTGGCACTCCAGTAATTCCTCTTCATAGCATCCCAAACAATTCGTAATGCTTCTTTTTTTTATTTTTGTATCTGATTTTTTTCATTAAATATGTTTACATCACATACTTTATCATTGTTGTTGCTATTGTTAGGTGTCGTTGAGTTGGTGCTGACTCATGGTGACACTATCCACAATAGAACAAAACACTGTCTTGTCTTGTGCCATGTCCACAATCATTTTTATCCTTAAAACCATCATTGCAGGAACTGTGTCGATCCATCTTGTTGAGGGTCTCCCACTTTTTCACTGACCCTCCACTCTACCAAGCATGATGTCCTTCTCCAGGGACTGATCCTTCCTGGCAATATGTTTAAAATGTGTAAGTCACAGTCTAGCCATCTTTGCTTCTAAGGAACAGTCTGGCTGTACTTCTTCCAGAACAGATCTGTTTGTTCTTTTTCCGGTCCACAGTGCATTCAATATTCTTCTCCAACACCACAGTTTAAAGGTGTCCATTCTTCACCCATGTTCCTTATTCATTGTCCAGCTTTTGCATGCATGCAATGCAATTGAAAAATAGCATAGCTTGGGTCAGGCACACTTTTGTCTTCAAGTCAATACTTTAAAAGAGGTACTTTGCAGCAGATTTTCCCATTGCAGTGTGTCTTTTGATTTCTTGACTGCTGCTTCCATGGGTGTCGATTTTAGAACCAAGTAAAATGAAATTCTTCATAAGCTCAATCCCTTCTCTACTTATCACAAAGTTGCTTGATGGTCCAGTTATGAGACTTTATGTTTTCTTGATGTTGATGTGCAATCCATACTGAAGGCTATGGTCATTGATCTTCATCAGTAAGTGTTTTGAATTTTCTTTAATTCCAGCAAATAAGGTGATGTCATCTGCCTAACATAGGTCATTGACAAGTCATCCTTCAATCGTGATGCTTCATTCTTCTTCATATAGTCCAGCTTCTTGGATTATTTGCTCTGCATACAGAATGAGGAGATACGGTAAAAGTATACAACCCTGACAGACACCTTGTCTGACTTTAAAGCATGCAGTGTCCCCTTTTTCTGTTTGTATGACTGCTTCATGATCCATGTACAGATTTCTTAAGAGTAAAATTAAATGTTCTGGAATCCCCATTCTCCACAATTGTTAGCAATAATTTGTTATGATCCACACAGTTGAATTCTTATGCAGTAAATGAAGCACAAATAAACATCTTTCTGGTATTTTCTGCTTTCTGCCAAGGTCATTTGGATATCAGCAATGATATTCCTGTTTACATGCCCTCTTCTGAATCTGACTTGAATTTCTGGCAGTTTCTTGTCAATAAACTGTTGCCATCACTTTTGAATGATCTTGAGCAAAATTTGACTTGCATGTGAACTTCATCTTTAGTCTCACTAATTTGGGCTTCCATTGTTCCAATTCTGCTCCTTTGACTTTTTACTGAGTTGTCTAATTCTGTAATTTTATTATGAATTTTCTGAATTTCTAATTCTTACCACTTTGCTCTTTTGCAGCCTATTGAATGTGTCATTATGCTCCGTTTCATTTTTTTCTCATTTCCTTCCTCATCTGTTGGAGAGTTCTAAATGTTAGTCATTTGCACTCTAGCTCTGATAATTCCAAGAAGTTCTCTGCCTCTGAAGAAATCATAGTCTGCTTCTTTAAATGCTTTGATATGAACTCTTGTTTCTGAGCCATTAGTAAATTATGTTTCTTTATTTTATGTTTGCCTAGAGTGTTCTAGCTTCCTATTTCAAAATGTACAAATAGGCTGGTCTTGTGTGATAGTTTAGTTATTGTTATCTTTGAAGCTGTAATGGCCTTTCATCAAGTGCTTAGAGCTGTTACAAAACATGGTACCTCAAGAGTATTTTCTTTTTTTTAATATAGATTCAGCTCAAGTGTTCAGGTAGTTAATCATCAAGTGTGTGTTTGCAGGCTCTTACCTATTGTCATAAATAGGCAGAGATGATTGTTATAGGCACAGATATTTGAATACAGCTGCTGAGAAAGACAGGACCTAACATCTGTCCCTGAGTGTCTATGAGGATGATTTGTCCCCTTACGTCTGTATCTAGGTGAAGAAACAGTCTCTACCCTGATTTTCCAGCCCAGGACAGTCAGCAGAATATTCTCCCTTCCTTGAATTTGTTAAGTTGTTCACCCTTTCAATCTCAGGGAATGGCTCAGGATGGGATTAAAGATTTCTACTTCCAGCTCTCTTAATGGCATCAGACTCCAGAGCAGTGCACTGTACATGAAATGGGAGAATGGCACAGCATAGGCTTGAGGAATCCTGCTTCCAATTAAGTTAATGGAATCAGACTGTAGCACCATGCAGTGCAGAGAATGAAAGAAGAGAGATGGGCATATCTAGAAAGATTTAGATCCACATGCAGCAAGTTGACTGCAAAGACCTAGCTTTCAATGATCTGGTGCTGCTTTTCACTGGTTATGGAGGTGTTAGTGGATTCTCACGACAATTACGCCTGCTAAAGAGGATACTTACCAACCTCCAAGCTCAGCTCACCATGTGGTGGCTGTGGCAACTTCCTGGCAGTTCAGGTCTGTGGAATTCTATGTACTTCTGGTGTTACCCTCACTTCCCTGTTGCTCAGTGCAGTTTCTCAGCCTTCTCTTTGACGTTCGAGAACCCTAAGATGTCATGAGTAGTGGATTCATTTGTGCTTTGGTGTCTTGGGTTTAGAGAGGTCACAGGAAAAGTGCATCTACTCTGTCATCTTGATCCTGCCTCCCTCCAAGGCTGTAGTCTTTGTGGAAGCAGACTACACCTCACTCTCCCAAAAAGCAGCTGGTGGTCGAAACCACTGACTTTTCAGTTAGCAGTTGAGTGCCTAACCACTGTGTTCTGAGACCTCCAATCTTCTAGAGTTCTGGGCAGGTAATATAGTGAAATATTTTTATGTGTCTGTCCTAATCCTAGTTGAGTTTCTGTTATCTGTGACTAAGAACATTTCAACTGATACATTTACCATGACACATACATATATATATTTATTTGAACTATATATATAAAAGCCAAGTAGCCAAGTGCCATAAAGTCGGATCTGACTCATGGCAACCCTAGGGGCCAGGGTAGAATATATACATATACATACATACGTACATGCATATAAATTGTATATGTTTTTTTAAATCCATATTTTGGAGATATTTAGTAAGAGTAAACTTGCAGCCTCCAATCTGATGCCCCACCTGCGGAGCTGAGACTTTGCACCCTTGACAACCAAATGAGCCATTTCCTTGACATTATTCTGTGTGTGTGTGTGTACATGTACATACATACATACATACTTATCTAGAGAACCCAGCCTAAGACATTTGATACCCAGATTGGATCTAGATAAACAGAATTGTAAGGATGAGTTTTCCAAATTGATTCTCAAGCCTGGATAGTCTTAAAGATGATGATGACTTTGCTTTCAGTAGTAAGGAGGATACTACTAATCCATTGTGGAAGAAGGCAATAAAAATACTTAAAATATCACCACATATAGATCAGTATTACTGACAAGCAAGGTTCCTGGTGATCACCTATCTGATACTTTTCTACAGTTCTGTCAGAAGAAGAAACGTAAGTTCATTGTTTGGTCCTACTTTCTTTACACAAAGTCATGAAAGAAAGAGATCAGCCTAGGGCTTTAAAGTCAAAGCTCAAGAGTCACATAAATGATTCCCCAGTTACTGCTTACATCCACAAAGAAAATTTTGTTTTTTTGTAGTAACAGAGCTGATAGTGCTGAAAACAAAACCCAGAGTCTTACCATAAGAGTGGCTCAATTACATTGTCAACTCACTTGCCAACCTTGAGAAGTCTATAAAATTAAAGCAAGGGAACTGACTAGTAAGAAATGTGATTCTGAAATTTAGGATAAGTATATATGAGCAGAAAATCAGGAAACTGGGGATACTGAGTCCCTAAATTTTATCAAATCATTCTTTCCAACAAATCGATTACTGCCTCTACCCACATCTGATTAGATTAACCCAACTGTGTCTGAAGAGCCTTTATTTGAGATATTGTATGGGACAGTGTCTGAGTCATTTTCTTAAAAAAAAATTGCTAAATGTTATAAAATCCATCCCATCACCAGTTTTAATTCTAGATCTGTAACTAGATGGAAGCCCAGTGTGTTCCAAAAGGTGAAGAGTGACTCAGGAGGAAATATGCTATACTATGAAAGAACTGCTTTTTTTTTTTCTAATATGTATAAGTAGAAACCTGGGAAATATGCACAGGAATGGTTATTAAGGGTTTGGAATAAATGTTCAAGGAAATAAAATTGGATCTGTCACAGTTCACTGATACTGGCTCACTAAGCAGGGATTGATCATTCAATGTTTCAACTCAAGTGGATAAGAAAAGATCTGATAGTTCATTTAGCTGGGTCGCTGAAGCATGGATTGTGTGGTGTTCTACACTACACCAAGTTGAAGTACCAGACTTGCCTTGGTATACTTTGGAAGAAGGCATCCAAAGGCTTAGGACAATTAGCCTGTATAATGGATTTATCAGGTTAGACCCTCAAAACCAAACATGGAATTCTCAGAGGATGTATCATTTACCAGAATGGTGAGGAATAAATTTCTGAAGAGAAGCTCCAGCATCCTTGAAGTCTTCGGTGATTGTTACTTTTATGTAAGTCAGATTTAACAGTGGATCCTGGGCTGTCATGTGTTGAACTCTGTTCCACAAAAAAATGTGCCTGGCTGTGTGGCTGGGCATCATTCTTGGTATTGCGTGATATTCCTTCAACTTGTTAATACTGCTTATATAATATTAGTGAGGGTGGATGGACAGTAATTGTGCTGGTGGAGCAGGACTCAATGTGCAAGACTTTTTTGTGCCTTGAGGCAGTCTCCTAAAATATAAAGGAAAGAAGTTAGTGAAGAGATTTTATGAACTCATACCATCAAGAAAGCAGTACAGAAAGTAGAGAACATACTTCAGATCTAAGGTTCTTGCACCAAGAAATGCTCTTAGGACAAATGAAGACTAATCCAAAGCAAGGACCTTCTTCCAGAGTTTACAAAGAGATGAAGCCTTTCCCTGGAGTGGACATCCTGAGTCTGGACATGTAGTCTACTGAACTGTGAAAGAACAAACTTTTCTTTGTTAAATCCATCTACTTGTTGTATTTCTGTTAGAACAGTACTAGATGACTAAGTCATAAGTTAACTGAATTAAGCTGCTTAACTACAGTGGGGCTGACTAGGTCCCATGGTGATGAGGTCCAAGTGCTGGTACTCAATAGCCATAATGGACAGTAGAGCCAAAGCAGTAATCAAAACAGTCTGACTCCTAAAGACTTAAGGCATTGGCTACTTATTCATGACGTTCCTAGAAGTGAAACAGATAGAAAATTTAGTACATACTTACTTGATCTGCTCAAACAGAAGAATTCTAGGTTGAGTGAACGGCAGTCTAACTCAAATTGCTAGAATAAAGAGTCATGGACCCATAATCTATTTCTAGACTTAAGAGTTTATATATCTACCATCCTTTTCATAAAGGGAAGACCAGCTCTCCTGAAGAAGGAATTCACTACATTGCCAAAAATTTATACTATTAATCATTCTATAAGCCTTCCTAGAGGGATCCATGGCCTTTTATAAGAATGACTGTTCACTGGGGAAAAGAAAATAATCAAACTTTTTCAGATTTCTGGATACTAGCTCTCAACTGATAGCAATTCCATGACACGTAAAAAGTCACAGTGGTTCACAAGTCAGACTGCAAATGAAACTCAGGTTATTAATGAAGTATTAGCTCATGTCAGTCTCACAACGGGTCAAGTAAACCCCTGAACCTATCTTCTAGTGATTTCCCCAGTTTCATAGTGCATAACTGTAGCAGACATAGTCAACAGCTGGCAGAATCTCCATAATGGATTGCTGACATGTACAGTAAGGGCTATTATGGTTGGAAAGACTAAGTGCAAGCCATTAGAACTGCCCCTTGCTATGAAAATAATAAATCAAAAACAATACCACATTCTTGGAAGGATTGCAGAGATTAATGCCACCAACAAGGACTTGAAGGATGCAGGCGTAGTGGTTCCCACAATTCCAGACCTCTGAAGAACAGATGAATCTTGGAGAATGACAGTGGATTATCAAAAATTTAACCAGGTGGGACTCCAGCTGCAGTTGCTGTTATAGACGTGGTTTCATTGTTTGAGTAAATTAATATATGCTTGATAGTTGGTATGCAGAAATTAATCTGGCTAATGTATTCTTTTCCGTACCTGTTTCAAATGACCACTAGAAGCCATTTACTTTCAGCTAGCAAGGTCAGCAATATACCTTCAATGTCCTATTTTGTAGGTATATCAACTCTCCAGGTCTACGTCATAATTTAGTTTGTAGGGACCCTGATTGCTACAAGAGGTTATACATTATGATTCCTTACGCCTAACAATGATTGGACCTAGTAAGGAAGAAGTGTTAATGAATTTAGACTTACTGGTAATATTTGCATGCTTATATCAAACCAACTCTGTTGCTAACAAGTAGATTCCAACTTATAGCAACCCTATAGGAAACAGTAGACTGTCCTATAGGTTTTCCAGTGAGTGGTTGGTGTATTCAAATGGCTAAACTTTTGCTTAGTGGCTGAACTTTTAACCACTGTGCTACCAGGGCTCCTATTTTTTTGCACATCTGCTGCAGCTGAGCAGATTCTGACTCAAAGTGACCCTAAAAGGCAAAGTAGAAGTGCCCCATAGAGTTGTCAAGTAGCCATTGGCAGAGTCAAACTATCAATATTTGAGTTAGGAACCAAATGCTTAAACTTTGCACCACCAAGACTCTTGAATTTTAGTTGGATTAATTTCCATGGGAAACTAATCAAACTAGAATATAGATGTCTTATACCTCAGCAAAAATTTAAGGTCCAGTGGCTTGGCTGGTATGAGGTATGTCAAGGCAGCCCTTTTAAATTGAAGGGCATTAGTCCCCTCCAGTGACTAAAATGAGATACAACACTTGGTGAGGCTCTTTAGATTTTAGAGACAACATATTCCACTAGGAAACTTTGGTTGTATAGTATGGTTAAGGGCTGTGTCTGCTAATTGTAAGGTTAGGGGTTCAAATCCACCAGGTGCTCCATAGAAACTCTATGGTTCAGTTCTACTCTGACCAATAGAGTCATCATGAGTTAGAATCAACTTGACAGCAGTGGTTTAGGTTGTACATAATTAGGGTGTCCTAACTCAGTTTATTTATTAAGTGACTTGAAAAGACACTGATGTTGAGTGGGGTCCAGACCAAGAGAAGTTTCTCCAGTGGTCCAGGCTGTCCTGCACGCAGCTCTGGTAACTTGGACCACATGATCTGGCTGATTCAATGGTGCCTGAAGTGTCAATGACAGACAGAGATGCTTGGAATGTTTAGCAGGTCCCTATTGACAAATCACAGTTTAGACCATTATGATTTTGTAACAAAGCCCTGACATCCTCTGCAGACAACTATACTTTTGAGAAACTGATTTTGGCTCATTACTGAGCATGGATTAAATGCTTAACCATGGACTGGAAAGTCACCGTGCAACCTGAGCTGCCCATCATGAACTAGGTGTTGTCACAGCACTTCATCATTGTGTGAAAGTGGCATGTATGAGATTGGGCTTGGGCAGG
This sequence comes from Heterohyrax brucei, assembly GCA_028571685.1. Taxonomy (NCBI): domain Eukaryota; kingdom Metazoa; phylum Chordata; class Mammalia; order Hyracoidea; family Procaviidae; genus Heterohyrax; species Heterohyrax brucei. Next base: position 50,659,029 of record CM053152.1, read on the forward strand.
ACCAGAAAGGTACAAGTTGCATAAGAAGTGGCCCAAAATTCTGTGGTCTCTACTCCTGTCACATTACCTTTTATCTCCCATTCTGCTCCTATGACCTCATGGGGAATTCCTTATGATCAGTTGACTTAGGAAAAGAGAACTTGTGCCAGGTTTAAGGAAAGTTCTGCAAAATATGTAGGCATTGCTTGAAAGTGAACTCTTCAGCACTGCAGCCCCTTTCTGTAACTTTCCTGAAGGACAGTGATGAAAGGATATGCTCCCAATTTACAGGACTTTGAGCAATGCACCAAATAGTCCCCTTTGTTTGGAAGTAAAAACCAGATATAGAATTATACATTTTTCCTTGGCTGTGGCCAATTATTTTACTGGATGGTCAGGGAAATGGAGATGAATGAAAAATTGGTGACAGTGAGGTTTGGGGAAGATGTACATGAATAAATCACTCTGAATGGTCTGAAGGAATGACAATATTTATTTATTACCTGTCAATGCTGTGCAGAGGTGGATTTTAGTAATCACGTGGGTACGATGACACATCCTGTGGAAATAACTGATCACTTCAGTTATTGCCAAATGGTCTCATCAAAAAAATAGCCCTAGTGACAGGGATGGAAGTTATGAAATGTGGACTCATTCAGCATGGGGGACTTCATTCACCAAGACCATCTTGGCTATAGTCACTGCTGAGTTCCCAATCTGCAAGCAGTAGAAATCAACACTAAGTTTGCTATATGGCACCACACCTCAAGCCAGTAACCTTCCATTACAGAAATGGAGAAGACACTTACCTAGATACAAATTTGCTTTTCCTGCATGCAGTACTTCTGCCAAAACTACCTGTTGTGTACCTTATCCACTATCATGACATCCTGCACAGCATTGCCTCTGATCAAGGGACTCAATTCATGGAAAATTAAGTGTGACAAGCCATGATTATGGAATTGATTGGTTTCATGATGTTACCAACCATTCTGAGACAGTTGGCCTGACAGAACAATGGAATAGCCTTCTAAAGAGATAATTACGTCATCATCTAAGTGGCAATACCTTGCAGCATTGGGGTAGTATTCTCCAGAAGGCTGTGTGAGCTCTAAGCCAGTGTCCAAAATTGCTTTTCCCATAGTGAGGATTCATGGGTCTAAGAATCAGGGGCTGGAAATAAAAGCGGGATGACTTACTATTATCCTTAGCGACCCACTCTCAAAATTTTGATTTCCTGCTACTGCAGCACTATGTTCTGTGTGTCTAGAGTTCTCAGTTTTAAAGGAAAGAGTGCTCCCATCTAGAGACACATCTCTGATTCCTTTCAACTGGAAGTTAAAAATGACACTTGGTCACTCTGGTTCCTTATGCTTCTGAATCCACAGGTACAGAAGGAAGCTACCACATTGGGTTGTGTGAGCAATTCTGATTACAAGAAAGGAAGAAAGGGAGGGAGGGAAGAAGGGAAGGAGGGAGGGAGGGGGAGGCAGAGGGAGGGAGGGATGGAGGGACAGAGAGAAAAGAAGAGAGAGAGAAAGAAAGAACGAAGGAAGAGAAAGAAAGAAAGAAAGATGGAAGGAAGGAAAGAAGGAAGGAGGGAGGGAAGGAAGGAGGGAGGGAAGGAAGGAAGGAAGAAAGAGAGAGAGAGAAAGAGAGAGAAAGAGAGAGAGAAAGAGAGAGAGAGAAAGAGAGAGAGAGAAAGAGAGAGAAAGAGAGAAAGAGAGAAAGAGAGAGAGAAAGAGAGAGAGAAAGAGAGAGAGAAAGAGAGAGAGAGGAAAGAGAGAGAGAGAGAAAGAGAGAAAGAGAGAGAGAGAGAAAGAGAGAGAGAAAGAGAGAAAGAGAGACAGAGAGACAGAGAGAGAGAGAGAGAGAGAGAGAGAGAGAGAGAGAAAGAGAGAGAGAGAGAAAGAGAGAAAGAAAGAAAGAAAGAAAGAAAAACTAGGTTGACTTTGCATAATGGAAGTAAAGAAGAATGTCTAGAACACAGGAAATCCTTTAGGGCATTTCTCAGTACTATCATGCCCTGTGATTAAAGCAAAAAGAAAACTACACCAACTCAATTCCTACGTGACTACTAATGGCCCCTAAGCTTCAGAAATGAAAGTCTGCGTTACCCTATCAGGCAGGGAACCACAGCCAGTTTAGGTACTTGATGAGCGTAAAGGAAATACGGGATGGTTGATGAAAGAAGGAAGTTTTAACTAACAGCTATGCCTATGTGACCAGCTGCAGAAACAAAGACTGTAGTTGTTATGAGTGTTTCTTCTTTGTGTACTACTTTTGTTTTCTTTACTCACAAAATATAAAATGTAAATAGACCTAGTACATTTTCAGTTGTAAACATGTTAGTTGCATCATATTAAGTGTAAATATGTCTTCATAATTCTGTTTTTGTTGAGATTATGGTTTCATTAGATGTATACCGATGTTGAGTTAACTAATGGTCAACTATGATGGTTAAGATTGTGCCATCTTGGCTAGAACATAATGTCCAATAGTTTGATAGTTATGGTTTGATAGTTGTGTAAAGTAGTAATCAATTGCATGATGACATCTAAAATAATATGGTCTCCTCCATGATAAGATCTACTACGAACAATCATTTGAAAGACAGTTTCCCTGGGGGTATATCATACATCCTATACATACGGACTTTCTGACAAAGCTCACTGTCTTTTGCTCTGTTTTGAATCCTACTTTGAGCTTGTTATCACTTGAACTCTGGTTCATTGAACACGAGCCAGTAACCTGCCATCTCATCTACCAATGCTGGGTTCGTCAGCTTCCGCAGATCCCAAACCAGTAACCTGCAGCCTGAACTACCAAATTTGGTTTCATTAACACTTGCAGATACGTGAATCAGGAGAAATCTCCAGCCTGAAGACTGACACACATACTTGGGACTTTCTACCCTCTACAGCTGCACTTCCTTGACATAAATCTCTCTCTCTCTTTATATATGTGTGTGTTAATAGATGTACATGTATATATATATACAGATGTGTACACAGATACATGGAAACCATGATGAGTGGCACAATGATTAAGAGCTATGATTGATAACCAAAAAGTTAACAGTTAGAATTCAAAGATGCTTCTTGGAAGTCCTATGACACAATTTTACTCTATCCAATACACATTGTTTCTGTGAGTCAAAATTAACTTGATGGCAAGGCGTGTGTATGAGTTTGGTATATCAATACATACATACCCACACACTTCTTGTTTTTGCTCCTCTAGAGAACCTAGGCTATGACACCCCACCCACTGTTCCACTTTTGGCAGTTTCAGCCAGCTGTTGTCAAATTTGGACCAAAAAATTTAAATGAGTAGTATGGTGAAATCTCATGCCAACCCATTTCATCCCACCTAGGGATATTCACATAACTTTTATTACATTTAGTTATTATTTTTAATTTCTTACTATGTCTAGTTTATCAATTAAATTTTGTCACAAGAAGATACGTATAGGATAAAATATAGTAGGGTTTGGTATTATCTGTAGTTCTCTAGAGGGGGTGTTATATATATCCTCTACAGATAAGGAGAAATAACTATACATCTTTATCTAAAGGAAAGTTTTACGCATTTGAAAGTGAATGACACCTTTAAGGAAGGGAAATATCAAATAAAAATCTATTACACAAATGAAAGTTAAGTTGTCCTAGTTTAAGAAGAAGATAGGAGCCAAGAATGTCCACCCTATGCTTTTAGGATTTATTCTGCATCTTCATTACTTCTGTACCGGCCATTCACCCACCCATCTGAATACTGGTGTTTCAATGAACACACTTTTATCTAGAACTAAGCTACAGAATACCTCAAATCCATTTGCTAGTTTAGGCTATCAAAACAATTTAGAATAAATTATAACAAGATCAGCCTTATAAATAAAGTGGGTTATTGCTTGTAGGCCATAAATCAGAAGCCACTTTCACTCACTCTGCTTACTATTCCATCATATAATATCATTTATCACCTAAAAATGGCAGGTCCCGTGGGCAACTGCTACTCACTATCTATGACGACCTTGGAGCAAAGCTTTTCATTTTTCCTCACTCTCTAAAAGGAAATCTATACTTTCAAAAAAAAAAAAATATATCAAGCAAATAAAAACAATACAAAGGGAGTATTTTACCGAAGATTTTAAATGAAAAGATAGAGGGTTTTATGTTTCTCGCAAGTAGCCCATGTGGTGGAGTGGTTAAGAGCTTGGCTGCTAATCAAATGGTTGGCAGTTCAAATCTACTAGCCACTACTTGGAAACCCAGTGGTACAGTTCTACATTGTCATACAGGGTGACTGAGTGGTGGAGTTCACTCAACGGAAACAAGTTTGGTTTTGATTTTATTACAGTGAAGCTAACAGGAATAAAGTAGCTGTGTATAATCTATGATCTGCATTTTATTGAAATGAGTTTTCAGAGTTTAGACTCTCATTATTTTCAGATTCCTCAGAACTGTTATTGTATATGAACATTACTTGCAACAAGCCGATTCCTTGCCAGATCAGAGTGACTTTAAGAAACAAGAGAGAAATTAATAAATATGCTCAATTGGTACGTAATCTAAGTATTCTAACTGGTTATCAGAATCAAACTATGGGTTTCTACTGTGAGGTTGGACAATAAAGCCACAAGCATAGACAGTGTACATTATGAGGAACCTCTAATGGTGCAGTGGTTAAGAGCTACAGCTGGTAATGAAAAATGAATAAAGACAATAGTTCAAATCCACTAGGCCCTCATTGGAAACGCTATGGGACTATTCTACTCTGTCTTGTAGGGTCTTTGTGGGTCAGAATGGACTTGACATCAACAGTTTAGCCTTTTTATTTTTATTATATGTTACAAATCCAAAGATCCAAAAGAGGCAGTTGTTACTGTTGTTAGGTGCTGTCAAGTCAGTTCAGACTCACAGTGACCCGACGTACAACAGAATAAAAGACTTCTTGGTCTTTTACAATCCTTACAATCATTATTATACTTAAACTCCTTATTGCAGCCACTATGTCCTTCTCCCTCTTCTGTTATAATTTGAAAGCTCAGATGAAATCTGTTTGCCGTGAGTGTTCCTGCTGGTCTCTGAACACAGTAACGCAGCCTCCAACATCACAGCAACATGCAGGTTCCCACGGTATGACAAAGTGACAGACATGTGGTATGAGGATTTACAGCCCCTTCAAAAAACATAACGAAAACTTTTCCTAAGTTTCAGGGTTAATCAGAGTCCCTTTTACAAGCTCTTTAGCTGTGCACATCCATGCTTTAAAAGTACATACACTTTATTGTATTTTGTGGTGAAGATATACACAGAAAAATAGACTCACATTCACCAATCTCTACATATTGTAGTCAGTGACGTTTCTTACATTCTTTATATTGTGTCAGAACTTTCATTATTTCCATTCTAATTTTTCCATTTTGAATCACTTAGTCTCCCTGCCCCCTTATCTTCTTACCTATGCTTGAGAATGTTTGTTGACCGTTTGGTCTCACATAGATAATTTTTAGTAACAGCACAGTACTCCATGGTGATATTCATTATTTTATGAGATGACCCACTATCGAGTTAAAAAGTGACTTGTAGAGATAGTTCCCATTCAAGTTTTAAAAAATATTTCAGGGCAATGGTCACAGAGTCCTCCAGCCTCAGTGTATCCTGTAAGTCTATAATTTTTGAGAATTTGGAGTTATGTTTCACATTTTTCTCCCTTTCTATCAGGTTCCATGTATTGTGGCCCCAATCAGAACTTTCTGGTGTGGTAGGTAGATGGGCACCATCTGGTCTTGTTTCAGGGTAGAAGATGATCTGTTTCCTGTAGACAATTAGCTCTATAGCCTATTTTCTTCTCTGAGTCTTGGGTTTCCTTCTTTATTTTTGTTCTAAATAAGCAGTTACCTACACATTTTAATAATTCAATGTCATACCTTTTTGGTTATTTTTCCATATATATGTGTATGTATGTGTATATTTACCTATATATTTATATATACTTATATATTTTCCCCCACACTTTGTACCCTACAATTACTCTGCCATTCTCTTCTGTGGTCTCCATCATTTGCTCAAAGCTATGTTTTTCAGGTCCAGTGATCAAGAAAGTGTAAAACTTCGTTAAAGATGTTCAAATATATTCAGCAAAGTTTTTAACTGCTTCTTTTAATTTAGGGCTCTATGGAGAGAGAGAACACTCACAAAAGAAGGTATATATGTTAGGAGTTCTGTTGCTCCAAGGTCACATCAGACATCCAGGCTTAAAAAATTCCTTTTACCTTCCCTGGAAACTCTGGTGTGTGGCCCAATCTGCATTTCTTTTCTGAGTATCACTAATATCTAGATTAACCTGAATGTAAATGACCCAACTGTTCGTTCTAGCTTCACTGGTCTTCAGTCTGGGCTTGGCTCAATGTAAATTCCTCCAATTTATTTGACCTGGAGTATTTTCCTAAGCCAGAATGTTTCCTGCCCCCCAAATACAAATTCCTGTCTCTCTCTCTTCCTCTTACCTAGGTGTCAGAGAAAGACTTAGTGAGGTTATTTCTTGAGAGGTCTGAAGAAGGAGTGAAAGAGCTCTTCTTGTCTGACACACTATAAACTTAGGAAATACCATATAAATTCATTATTTTCCCAAGGGCAAAAGTAAAGGACCACTCTTGCAGATTCAGCCAATCAACTCTTGATAAAGGGAAGTAATGATAGCTCAACATTAGAGACTGCAGTTGCCAGCAGCCGTACCTTCCTCTTCTGGTTACAAAGACTGCAGTGGTGGGAATTTAGATGTTACCAGGCCCAGGGAAAACAGCATCCAGAGGGTGACAGTGATTGGTCACGGGGACCCCTTCTAGTGAAGATACCAATTGTGATGACCAGGCTTAAATGGGAAATAGTTTTTCTAGTAAGTGGAACCAATACTCTAATGAAATCAATAGCAATTCCAAAACTAAAGAAATTTTGCATGAGGACACCTCACTGTGATCCTGGTAGGACACCAGAGCTGTCCTTCTTTGCTGGTGACTGGGAAAAGGCGTCAGAACATTTTCAGAACATTTTCCTTTATGTCAGAACATTTTCCTTTATGCCCCAAATTTCCATACAAAGGGATTGAAACACTTGTATTCTTGTTCCCTGATTCTGAGTTCCTCTGTAGCTCCAAATTAGGATCAACTCACCAGTTTTGGGAAACCCTGGCAGTATAGTGGTTAAGCGTTACCTCTGCTAACCAATAGCTGGGCAGTTCAAATCTGTCAGATGCTCCTTAGAAACTCTACGGGGCAGTTCTACTCTGACCTATAGTGTTACTGAGTGGGAATCAACTCAACAGCAGTAGCTTTCACAGCAGTTTTAAATGAGCACCAGAGGCAGAGTGGTAAAAACAAGGATGCTACCGTAAAGGTTAGCAGTTAGAACTCACCACCCACTCCGCGAGAGAGATCTGGTAGTCTGTTCCTATGAGGATTACAGCTTGACAGACCCTTCGAGGCAGTTCTACTTTGTCATGTAGGGTCACTATGAGTCCGTATTGTCTCAGTGGCAGTGTTTCTCCCCAGTTCTATTTTATCTCCTGCTCTATAATTGGTCCAGTCTTTAGAATGAGAAGCCATAAGGAGTCTAAAGCCAGTAATTTAGGACCTCAGCAGCTCACAATCTAGTGTGCATCATTATAGTCTCTTCTAGCTAGAAGATTTTAATTCTTATACCATAATTATAACCAAATTATTACACTATGCCTTATTTCCACTAGCAAAAGCCATTGCTTATTTTGTCTGAAAAGTCAGTCTTGCAACCCCCCGGCCTTTCTATGGAAAGGATTCCTGCTTGTGAATTCTATTCTTCATAACTGGATATAGGTTATTTGCAAGTGACCTTTCCTATCTGTAAATGCTTATATGTCCTTCTATTGTCCAGTTCCTGCATTCACTTGAATTATCTAGTAAGCTCCTACCATCTGCCAGATACTTCGTTGGGACTGGGGAAAGCACGAGAGCAAAACGGATTCTGGGCTGTTCTCCCAGTGTATCCTCCTTCTTTCGCCACTTCCCTGCCACTTGCCACCTGCAGTCTGAACTCTTCCTGATAGATCTCTGACACAGTCTCCACAACACTGTCCTCAACAGAATAGGTCACCAAACGAAACTAGTGTTACCACAGTACTGCTCATTTCACCATATCTTTATTGATGTTGTGAGACCCTGGAATCATTTTTTCCACTGTCTCTTGCCCAGAGGTTTCTGCATTTGCATCTAGCTTGGAATCCTGGAATCAAACCTCTGCCTCATTGAAAGCAAGTCTGATGCTAACATGTTTGCTGTTTTCCTTACAGATTTTGCCATTTAACAGTGAAGGTAAAAATAAAAATTGTGTTACCAGGCAGTAAAACTCTCCACAACTGAATATTCACATTGTTCATGGATCAGCAAACACTCCAGTTTGTCTGTAATTGAAAAAAACATTTTCCCCTTCATGAATGTTTAAACAAATTAACTCGAACAAGAAGCAGCGATGTGCATATCAAAAACAATTCTTAAACCTGAAGTCGACTAAAGCACGGGGGAATCATTGCGCTGGCAGGTACTCTTTCTGAATCTCACAGTAGCCATTCTTGTACTGCCCTAGTCCCCCTTCCAAGTAATCCCTTTTGCTTTTATCCTGATGCTTTCAAAGCTTCATTCCTTGCTAAAGGCTCCCAGTTTCCTAATACCAAAGGTGACTTTGTGTGACCATGGTCATGTTAAAACGGGACGTTTTGTTGGACTAATTAGTCTAGGGCTCTCTCACTAGTAATTATTGGTGTTCTCTAGGTGCCTATAAGGGGACCTATCTGAAGTGTACATTCTATGAGATCACTTTCACTTCTCTAACTACAGCTCTCCCTATCCTGCTATGTGGAGAGAAAAATAATAATAATAATAATAATAGCAATATCACTTTTGCCTCTAACTAGATGTGTGGCTTTTAGTAAGTTAGTTCACATCTTACATCTTAGTCTTCTCACCTGTAGGATGATAACATGTGACAAGACGACAGGTAAGGCTGATGACCCTAAGCAGCAGCTGGGCAGCTTGCTGTTAGTCCTCACTAGCTAGCTGTCCATGTGTGGATACTGTCTAAAGGACTCAGAGGTCGCACATCAAAGTAAGACACCTATGCAAGGTATTAACGTTTCCTCAGAAGATCTACTAATAGAAGAAATGCTATTCAGCCTCAGCTGCGGGACCTGCAAGTCCTTCGGGAGAACAATCAGAGCCCTAATATTTTTATTTTCTTTGAAAACCAGGCCAGCCAAGTGGCGTTGATTTGGAGCCGACTCACGGCGACCCTAGAGGCCAGAGTAGAACTGCCCTCTAGAGTATTCAAGGACCGCCTGGTGGATTTCCAAGGAAGATATTTTTTTTTTGTTCTCCCTTCCCCCGGTATTTGAATGCTGGGAAAATCGTCTTACGCCATGGCACACTGGGTCTCATTACTGTGGGACCTTCACACTCCTAAGTCTCCTCTCCAGGAATACTGGGGTCCCCTCCTGATGGGGATCATTAAACCCAGGTAAAGATGAAAGGAAAACAAAAGAAAGAAAAAAGAAGAGAGGAAAAAATTAAAAGGAAGGAAGAAAAGAGAGGGAAGAAATGAAGAAAGAGAGCAAGGCAGGGGAAGGGGTTGGGGGACAGAAATGGAGAGAAGAAAGAGAAACTCTGATCCCTGAAACTTTGGAGAAGACGCATGAGGTAACAACTTAGACAAGCACAGTGAAAGCAAAAACTGGCATCTTCACATCCAAATGAGTGAAGAGAATAAAATGATTTGATGTCCTCTATTTTTCTGCTAATTCTCCCTTTTGTTCTGATTTCATGTTAGTTATGGTTTCTGTCTTGATGTTAATCAAAATTATTTTTCCCCAACATCTTTTGAGTAATTTTTTGCTAAGAAGAGGAGATGTTTTGGAACCTATGTTTATCCACAAGTATTCCTTAGAGATTGCAGAATTCTACTCTAAATAGACATTTCCTTTAGTCTTTACCTGGGTTTAATGATCCCCACCGGAGGGAGACCACAGCATTCCTGTAAAGGAGACTCTTAGGAGTATAAAGGTCCCACAGTAATGAGACCCAGTGTGTAATGGGATAAGATAATTTTCCTAGCATTCAAAGTGGTGGGCAGAGTCAAGACTTTGACGCCTTTCTGCCTCCCTGACTCCACCAACATACACACCAGTCCCACTCCATACACCTCAGCTGATACCTTTCTCACCCTTCAATCTCTGTTGTATTCTCCTAAAAAGCTGGAGACATTCAATTCATAGGACATATTCAGGAGGAAAGAATGTTATTTAAAATAAAACAAGTCACCAGTTGTCATTCAGTCAGTTCTGACTCATGGCAGCCTCTTTGTGTGTCAGACTAGAATTGTGCTCCTCCGGGTTGTCAATGACTCATTTTCTGGAAGGGTATCACTAAGCCTGTCTCTTCAGGTGCCTCTGAGTAGGTCAGAACCACAAACTTTCCCATTAGTAGCTGATCACAATAATCATTTTCACCATCCAAGGACTGCTTCCTGGCAAAAGGAGGAATTAATTAATCCTCCATTAGCTTCAACTCAAGAAGAAGGGGACTGGTATTCAAAAGTTGATGCTAGGCCAAAGCGAGACCAGGTGGGGAGAATAGATGTGCTATGAACCTTGAGAAACCACAGGAAATCAACTACAGGGGTTTTTCTTTATTGTCATAATGTTGCTTTAAAATCAGTCTTTGTATTTATGCAGAGGTTTTCAGACAAAATTATTCTGTTTCTAGAAAATTCCATTTCTATTTGAAATCAATCTCCCCTCCATTACGCAGTTTCAGATCCACGTTTCACAATTTCAGTGAGAACAATTACCCCAACCCCTCAGATTGTATTAAAATCATGAAAATTAAGGCTGAGCTCTCACACTGCTTGCTTTAAAAAGTTACAGAAATTGATTGCTTGTTTTTCTCTTCATTTCTGTTTGATCAACCCCCTCCCATAGATAAGTATTATAAATAAAAACAGATTTAATCTCTCAAATCCACCACCAAGGGGAAATGGGTAGTTCAGGTGAATGGAAGAAAAGATAGACATAAAAAGTAACCTCTCTACAGATCAAACCTTTCATTTCTAAGCAGAAATAATTACAGTGATGGTCAGTGGGGAGGTTTGAGCAATTTACAGAGGTATAACAGTGCTTCCTATCAATACAGTTTTATATTCAGGGCAAGGCATAGAACTCTAGGTCCTGAAGCATTGCCTATAATCTTTATTTCATTTTTAGATGTTATGCTGTAATAAAATGTAAAAAGGGAATACATAAAAAGTTATAGAGGTGGGAAAAAACATGGTTTGAAGTTGTATGGCATTTTTTGACAGGGCATGTTCCTAAGGATATGCAGAGAATAACAAATGCCATTTGAAACAAGTACACTAGAGATCTGAAACCAGATTGAAAACCCAAGTCAATTTTCCTGAGTGTCATTTGATTAGCTTTCTTATATAGAATGGAGGTTTAAACAATGCTGGGATTCTGAGTGCAGAGGTGCTTGGGAACACAGTGAGAAATGGTTTCCTCCCACCAATTTTATTCCACTGGCTTTACAACATTATCTTTTCACATTCTTCCTGTGTTTTTGCAATAATCCATAAATGAAGCAGTGTCACAGAAAATGTGATTGATTGTGGTGAAGCGCTGTATGCACACTCACGTGCTATAAGGCATTTTTCTATTCCCTTTCCAATTTGTCCCAGAGTAGCTGCAGGCGAATACCTGTAGCCTATTGCCAGTTTTTGGTAACAACAGAAACAGAGTTCTCAAGCTTAGGGGAAAAAAATCTCTGCACAGGTAACAACTCAAATAAGCCTACTGGCTATTTCATATGGAGAGGAATTTCTCCTATTTTTACCATGTTGTTCATTTTGGTTTCTTGAGAAGGATTAGAAAGGAGGCCTAGCTGGTGATCTAAGAATTAGATTTAGCTTAGACTTCCTGGGTCATTTCCCTTGCCTTTCAGTTCCCTTTGCTCTACTTGGGGTTGTATGCATTATTGCCAATACTAACACCGGTTGCAGTCAAGTTGATTCCTACTCATGGTGACCTTGTGTTTGCCAGAGGAGAACTGTGTTCAAGGGGATTTTCAGTGGCTGAGGTTTTGGAAGTCAATTCCCAAGTCTTTTTTTCCAAGGAACCCAGGGCTAGATTCAAACCACCCATCTTCTGGTTAGCAGCCAAAAGTGACTATTCTCTAACCTGTTGATTGTTGATTGTTGATTGTTGATTGTTGAATTAGTTGATTGTTGATTGTTGAATTAGTGAGTTCCACCTTTTATAATATATACTTGGAAAATATTCTAATTTCTCTAGATTCTCTGCAGAAATAATTTATTTCTGCTGATGTGTAACCTTTTACCACCCAAAGTTATTTGGGTACCCTTGTCTTGTAGAAATTACATGTTTCTCCTGGCTTCAGAAACTCTTGTACCTCTCATATGTTGCCTAAGAATTTGATTCAATCAATCTTGCCTCTAGCTATCTGGTTCTGAAAGGGTTGCTTCTCAGATCCCCAATTTTGAAGAACATCTGTGTTGTTGTGTGTTTCCACACCTCAAAAGTTAAGATCTGAGAGTCTAGGAATATACAGGACGCAGCAACTTTTACTATTTAACCATTTAACTGTCTACTCTCTCAGTCTTTTGCAAGGCATTTTGCCTGCTGACAAGATTTCAGTGGGAGATAAGACATTTTCTGAAGCATCTGTTTTCTTGTGAATGTCTAGAACTGTTCTTCAAGATAAAGGACTTTCATCTTTGTTCCAGTACCACTGTCATGGATTGAATTGTGTCACTCCAAAAATGTGTATTAATTTGGCTGGGCCATAATTCTCAGTATTGTGTGATTTTTCCTATATTTTGTAATTCCTGTCTCTATGATGTCAATGAGGGAGAACAGGAAACAGTTGTGTTAATGAAATGACTCAATCTACAAGCTTGTTCTGTGTCCTCAGGCAATCTCTTGAGAGATAAAATGGAGGCAAGCAGAGAATTGGGGACTTCCTACCACCGGGAGAAAAGCACTAGGAACTGAGTTCATCCTTTGGTCTTGGGGTCCCTGAAAATGAGAAGCTCTTGGTGCGGGGAAGGGTTGACAACAAGGGCGTTTCTCTAGAACCAACAAAGAAAGCCATCCCTTGAAGACGACATCCTGAATTTCGACTTTCAGCCTACTTATCTGTGAGAGAACTAGTCCCTGTTTGTTAAAGCCACCCATTTGTGGTATTTTTGTTACAGCAGCACTAGATGACTAAGACAACCACTGTCTTCTGAGAGGAGTTCCTGTGTGGTGAAATGGCTCGCACGCTCCTTTCTTAACCAGAATTGTGGAAGCCTGAGTCAACCCAGACAAGCTTTGGCTAGTAGATACGGAAATCTACTCAGTAAAAATTAGCCACTGAAAACCAAATGCAGCACATTTATAGTCTGACATTCATGAAGTTAAAGCAACTTTTAACTAGTTTCCTAAAAAAGGTTTTATAACCCTTGAAAATTTCATCCATATATTTAGAACACACAGGTTCTTCTCTTAGAAGATGCCGGACTTTATGCACTGTCTTGCCTATTCTTTCCTTTTGTGCATTAGATATTCTTAAACTTTGACTAGCAAATATATTCCTTACTTGAATGTTTGTTGTTGTTGGGTGACATTGAGTCTGTTAAAAACTGCCCCAGGGTTTTCTTGCCTGTGATCTTTGTGCAAACAGATAGACAGGTCTTTGCTATGTAGAGCCACTTGAGTGGGCTCTAACTGCCAACCCTTTGCTTAGCAGTCTGGTGCTAAATCTTTGAGCTATCAGGGCTGCTATCACATCACTAATACTGACCAGACATTATCAAGACATACAGATTAATTTCTGTAACACAATTTATGGAGGGGAAACCAATGATATAAGGTCAATATAGGTAAGTTTATTTGAAAATGTCTGAGCTGTGAAGTAGGACACAGGCTTTGTGGGGAGGGCAAATTTCAGAGACGAAAGTGGCAAATTGCAGCAAGTGAAGAATAGGGTACTTGGATTATCCTGACCAAGAGGAGAAAAATCTCCACAGCAAAAGTAATTTATTTGATGAATTTGGCTACTTCTACTGAATGGATTCCAAAATAATCTTTCAATTTTCCATTTTATTTTGATTATGTGCAAAAACCAAAATGTAATGAGAGGGCATTTATCCAGCTATCTAATAAAGTTGCCATGAATATTCTTTATAATTAGCCCAGCCTGCCTTACTCATGGGGACCATGACATGATTCCCAATCAAATCCTTGAGATATAGAAACAAAGATTCCATTCTGCTTTAAAAAAACTGCTTAAGTTAACTGATACTTCTTTTAAAAATACTGTTTGCATTCCCTTGTTTTCTTTCATATGCTACCTGAAATTCATTTCACTGATGCAGTTCCTAGATTAATCTCACTATTACCATCATCTGAATATATTTTGTGATTCCCTGAGAGAAAAATAAACACATTAACACACTGTTGCAACAACCATTGATAATATTTTAGAGAGAAGATTTGATAAGGAAAATCACTCTCACACTGCTCTCCCTAAGCGACACTTCGTTTGTCACCTTTCTCCCCTTCCCCAGCCTACTGTCCAATACAGGTTACAAGACCCTGGGGAACTGGATGGTGCTCAATTCTGAGATTCCTAGAGCTTGGTTAAGTGTAGATAAACTCTTCATAGATTATCACTAGTCCATAAGGAATCCTTTCTGCTTTTGTTTATAGGAAAATAATGCAATCCAATTTACTCTTACTTTAGTCAGCAAGAAGGACAAGAGTTGTTAATGATGTCCTTCCTAATCAGCCTATCTTGTAGTAACAAATCTGGATTGTTCTGGCCTGCAGGATCCACTGGGCTGGCCTCTGCTCTGCTGCCCGAGGGTGTGCAAAAAAAGCAGAATCGAAGACAGTGCTGGATGGCAGCTCAGAAGGGGAAACGACACATCTAATAACCAACAGAAATGACTAGCAATTAGCTGAAATGACAATAATTAACAGAAATGACAAGTCTAATAAATTTTCACGTAAGTGTTGTCATACGGCACTTGGGGTTTTTAGCTTTCCATTTTTAACATTAATCTCAGTGGAGTCTAGTCTAGAGGAAAAGCCATATAAAGTGTGGAGATGGGAGTAATGCTATCCACACACACTCCATCAAATTCTGTTTTATCAATCAGTCACTTATGCTGTGATAAGGAGAGAATGGATAAAGACTTCACATTGTCCCCCTAAAAAAAAAGTGCTTTTCGTGTGCACTTCATTTATGCAGCTCAGAAGCATTCAGCCACAGAGATCAGAAGGAAAGTGGTTGTTTTTAATTTTCTTTGATATCTTCAAAGACAAGAAGGTCTCACCCCTCCCTTTTCTTCCCCTCGTTGGCAACAGACAAAGAAGGTTAAATCTTATTAGCATGTCCTATATAGCTAGTTGTAACCTAAGTGACCTGTCATGGCACTAAATGCCTACTAGAACTTTCTCTGTACTTGCAAGATGGAAATTTTATGCATCAATGCTTTTATGCATGCATCTGATTTGGGAAGTTCACTGCTTTATGGATATGAACATGGTGATCATGTAAATTGATCTACATAATGGGATTTTGTGTGTGTGCGTGCATATATCTATATGGATATGGATGTATGCAAGTGTATTCTAAAAGGAAATATAATACATGAAATGTTAACTTTAATGATATGAAATGCATTAAACCTAAACCACCTTGCATGTGTATGCAGATACATTATGTCTCTATCATTGTCCTCTGCAGGGATTGGGATGGGGGGAAAAATCATCGTACACTCTGATGTGCCATACTAAATGAGAACAGAACGTGGTACTATTCTAGGCAATAAATAAGATCCCAGAAAACCAACACTTACGAAGCTTTTAAAGACAGTCTTCAGCTGAACTGCAAATAAAATGAAATTTTATTCAGGGAAACACAACTACCCTCAGGTACCTTAACAGGGCTCCTTTTGTCTCGGACCTACCTGTCTACTGATAGCCAAGAGTTCTAAACTGCAGATTTTTGCTGACTAAAGAGTGCATTAAGTTTTCAGCTTTCTTCTTTCCAAAATGTCTCACCATTGGATCTCATTACTCCATGTTCTAATAGCATGTTCAGTCAGATAAGCTAAATTAGCTAAAACATTGATTCATTAAAGAATCCTCTTTCTCAAGAATCCAATGCTTTAACCCAAATTAAATTTTAATGTATCTGTAATGAAAGTTGTTTTCATAATCCTAAACTTTGAAATTATATCCAGACCAATGGTACTCTAAAAAGGTTGTATACTGTATGTATATTTATCACCTTCAACACTAGGTCAAGTGTGCTTCTAAATGATCTGAAGCTACCTGGTTTATCATACACCAAAACCATATTCAAATGGCACTTTCCTATTTTTTCATTAGAGTAATCATCATGTACATGCAGCGTAGATATTTGATTCATATGTGATAATGATGGTGATGCAGTAGATATTAATAATCTTCTAAACAGGACTCTACAGACGTGTCTGGACTGCATGCCTACTTGCTGCATGAAGAAACAAGGAATGCAGTGTATAGGCCAAAGTTACAAAATGCAGCTAGAGATGAGCAGGTATGTGTTCTAGGTCCAGAACTATTATTTTGCTATTTGACATAGCTAGTTTCTGTTGACAATTGTCAGAATTTATTTACAATTAAATGCTCACACTGATAAAATTAATTTTAGTTCTGAACATAGCTTAGAATGTGTTGAGTCATCAAACCCAGGTAAAGATTGAAGGAAAATAAAAGAAAGAAGAAAGAGAGAGAGAAAGAAAAAAGAAAAAGGAAGGTAAGAAAGAAAGAAAGGAGAGGGAAGGAAAGGAGAGGGAAGAAACGAAGAGAGAGAGGGAGAGAGAAGGGCTTGGGGGAGACAAATGGAGAGAAGAAAGAGAAGAACTCTGATCTTTGGAACTTCGGGGAAGACACATGTGGTAATGAATTACACAACTGTTGGGTCATAGGAAGTGTGTTATACGTATATGTTATACATATATCTACATATATGTAACAGTTACTTGAGGAATTCTGGTGGCTGGTGCTCCAGCTGCCAACCAAAAGGTTAGTGATTCCAACCCATCATCAACTCTGTGGAAGAAGGATTATGTTGATCTGTTGCCATGGAGATTTACAGCCTTGGAAATCCTTTGGGACAATTCTACTCTATCCCGTGAATCAGAATCGACTCTACAGCAATGAGAACATTTACGTATTACATTTTTTCTCCATAGAAAACTCTCAAGGTGTGAAAAAAAAACTCTGACATGTTTGAATAAGAAAGTGGAGCATTAAAACATACACACTTGATCTAAAAACACCCAAGTAGCAAGCTACTTTAATTCTACAGCCTTTGTCATTTCTACCAAGTCAGATGAGAAAAATAGCAACAACTATCATTTTCTCTCCCTTTTTTTTTTTTTTCCTGTCCTGTTTCTACCAAGTCTGTCTCATGGAAGATATTCAATTTGAGATAAAGGTCCTATTTTTCTGAAATTGCCAAGGAAGATTGTGGTTGAGATACACTTTAAAAAGGCACTGTTAGGGATATTTGAACCTGTCTCAAATTTCCATGGCTAAGTAGAGTAGCAAACTGCTCTAAAGTTTTTAGCCAAATTGAAACTCTAGTGGTGTAGTGGTTAAGAGTTTGGCTGCTAACCCAAAAGTTCACAGCTCAAATCTACCAGGAGCTATTCGAGAACCCTATGGGATCATTTTACTGTGCCCTACAGGGTCCCTATGAGTCAGATTCGACTTTACACTGGTAATATTGGTGTGGTTTTGGTTTACCGAAATATATTTGAGGCATTGAGGCAGAAATTCAGTTGGTAGAGTCATGACCCTGAAAGTCATGTGTATCTTGACGATCATTGCTTTCCTAGTTCAGTTGTTGGTGCTGTGGGTTGATCAAGAATAACCTTATTGGGAAGTTGATAGTAGTAATGGATGTACAACATAATTAACATAATTGATGTCATCAAACTGTACATGGACAAAATGCTGAAATAATATATATATATACGTGTATGTATATATACATATCACAATTTTAAAAAGGAGAATATTAAGCAACAAATCAGTGTGCCAGTGTGTTCATTTGGCAGTTGTTTATTCCATATCTATGTAGACATCTATTTATCCAAAGGATGCATAAGAATCTGTTCAGTTATTTTTTTCTAAGTTAAATAGAGTATCAACAATAGGAAAACAGAAGTTAAACCTAATGTCATAGTTGACCAGTGTTTCAGACATGGACCTCATAATTACACAGGTAATATTTGAACCCTGAAATTCTATTTGGAGTAAGAAAGTATGTTTGATCTTTTTTCATAAAGAAAATTCTGATTCTGCTCTCTTTTTTTAAATTTACTTTTCTCTAAGTTAGAAAATCAGAACACTAAATTTTGTTAGATTTATGTTAAGATAAGTAAGACACTCAGAATTCACGTATATATTTTGAAAACAGTTTTTTGTTACTGTTGGTGCTGTATTTTTTCTGGAGATATAACATCACTTCTTTCACTTCTCCTCTTGGATCACCTCCTTCCTTCGCCTCCTTCTTCTCATAGAACTAAACTACCTTGCTCAAAACATGAAGCTGATGGAAAGCCACGTTCCAAAAATATATGTATTTGCTATACTAATAATAGAACCTAATATAAATAATCGACCCATGAGTTCAATCCGACTCGACGGCACTTGGCTTGGCAATAGAAATAATAGTATTGTGACCTATCTGAAATGGTCTGAAGAGTCAGGAACTGCATTGGAGTGTAGAAACTGCGTCTGTCTAAGCTTATAAATAGATGAACAGAAAATGAAGAAGACAAGTGAAAAATTTTGGCCTACTATATTTCATCTCATCCCTGGTCCTTACTCCCTGAGACTTGAGTGACTAAAGGAATAAAACAGCTTGTAAGTAATATGCATTTAAGATATTTTAATAGGAGTTTCATTACCTCTGGCCATTGAAAAAGGCTGAAATGGACCCCAGAGAGCTGTAGCAACTTGACAAAGGTCATTTGAATGGTAAATGACATAGAAAAGAGTGGTTCCCAGAGAGCTGACCTCTAAACCTTTCTTCACTGCTTTCTCATATTCCACTTTCCCTTGGTGCTGTCATAAATGCTTACGTTGCTTTTATGGTAATAAAACAATAGCAGTGATTTTTTTATATCTAAAATGATATTGTTTGTTACATAAATGGAGAGTCATTGCAATGAAATTCAGATATTCTTGAAATGTAGTCATTATTAAAGATGTATTCATAGAGAATAGAACACTGTACTGCCCATGTGTCCTGCAAAACTCACCATTTTGCTTCTTTATCCTTAACAAGTATGTAAAGATTTTAACCCTGAATTCCATAAAAGAAAGACAGACAAGGAAGGAAGGAAGGGGGGGAGTAAGAGAGAGAGACACAAAAAGAAGGAAGGAAGGAAGGAAAGAAGGGAAAGGAAGGAAAGAGGATGCAGACAGAGAGGGATGGAAGGAAGGAAGAAGAAGAATATGTTGAAATTGTCTTTCTTTGTTACTGATACAAAGAAATAGCAAGATAAGTGGGTTTTCAACCTTATTATGTGGCCAGCCTGTAAAATGCTTACAGAACATTCCATAAGGAAAACAAAGGTCAGATCTTACCTAGAATGAGAAAGAATTCACTCATGTGGTATGATGCAAGACAGAGGTGAACACAAACTCTGTCTACTGTTCTGTTTACCATTTTCATATTGTAAATTTACTCCTTTGAAGTCTTCAAATCACCATTTAAAAATATCTTATTTTCTGTTCAAAAAATGAATGGTCACAAAAATCAAGGGCTGAAGAGTTTGGACCACATAAAGTATATACTGACCCAATCTTGTGCTGCAGCTGTAAGATGTTATCAGTAACAAAGACAATCTCAGCATGTTCTTTCCGTCTGCCTTCCTTCCCTCCCTCCCTCTCTATCTACTTCCTTTTTCTATCTTTCTTTCCTTTTCTTCTTTCCTGTGTTTTTGTGAAAGGTGTCACTCCTAAACTTTAACATACTGTTTTTATTTGACCCTTTCAAGGCTAAAATTTTTTTTGGATTTTTTTTAGTGATGCAATGACTTTTTAGTAATGGGATGGATGCTAAATCATTGTTGGTAGATTCTGTTTTGCTTCTGATTTGAAAAAATAGTTTGCCAATTCCAAGTGCGACATATAAGTCCCATGTTCTATGAAACATATCTTATACATAGGACACATCCTATGTATATGGACACATATACATAGGACACATCCGTTTCGTTGTGCGTCACATTTCCTAGTTACATTTGAGCCATAAAATATATTACTTAACTTTCCAAAAATGCACAAAAACATGTGTAAAATACTAAATAAACATTGAACTTGTTATTAGTTTCATTTAGAGTGGACCATATGAGTACCATGTTCCAGGAAGCTTACCACACATGTGGAACACATTGATCGTATGGCCCAGGAAGTACATCACAAAATGTTTTTGCTCCAAAAATAATTCATTTACTTGAATATTTCAGAATGGCAGTAACTATACCTTACCGATAACACAAAGGCAATAGTAAACATACTGGTAAGCCTTATCTTACTGGACAGTAGCCGGAAGACATAAAAATTTCCTGTAGTCAGTTCTCTGGGAAGCATCCCCTCATAAGAATGGCTCTCAACATTCAAATGTGGCACAGACCAACTACTTTGTTTTTTAGACAGTTGCACCAGTAGCCATTATAACGCCAAAATGTACCAAAGTGACTCAAATGCCTGTCAGTAAACCTCAAAAGGGTGGAAAATGTAACACAGGCATATATATCCCTTGATCTGAAAAAGTGTGGCTGCCACCTTAACTAGAAACTCACTGGCAAATTAAAACCAGAATTTGACATAGAGTAGTACTTGGAGGAAGATTTTCCTTCCAGCTCAGACCCAGCTCATAATCTACATGTACACAAGATGGAATGGGTGTTGGGGGTAGGAAAACAACTGACACATCTCTTGGGAAGAACACTAGCAAGTGAAGTTCCTAGCATGCAACTCAACAATGAGAACTATGGCCATTCTGCCAAAATATGACAAGCTTTCCCTTAACCACACTGCCGGCTCTGTCAAGTGCAGTGTACTACTTTGGCTTTACCTGAGTGGTAAGATGTAGTTTTTGTTTCTCCTTGGGAGTACTTAATTTAAAGCCATTTCATCATGCTGTTGTTCAGAGTTAAAAAAGAAAAAAAAAAGGCAAACAGAAACAAAGAGCAAGACAGTGTCTTCTTCACAAAAATGACTCTTATAGAAGTCATAGGTGGAAGATGGCAATCACCTCTGCTTTTTCTTATCTGTGGAGTCTCAGCTTATTTAGAAATGCATCTGATATCCTCAACTTTTCAAAAATACCCACCATTACAAAAATTCCAAAAGTAAAGTAATTAATGTAGAGAATGGAGAAACATCACTTTATAGGTGCCTGGAAGACACAGGCGGCTTGTGCTTGACTACTAACTTCCAGCACAGTGGCTAACATTCTCAGCTACTAACCAAAAGGGCAGCAGTTCAAAACCAGCAACTGCTTCATGGGAGAAATATGCAGTAGTCTGCTTCCATAAAGATTACAACCTTGGAAGCTATGTGAGGCAGCTCAACTTTGTCTTACACAGTACCTCTCTTGCATTAAATTGTGCGTCTCCCCCAAAATATGTGTAGCAATTTGGCTAGGTTGTGATTCCTGGTACTTTATGAAGTTTTTCTACATAGTAAATCTTGCCTCTGTGATGTTAATGAGGGAGAATGGAAGACAATTGTGTTGGTGAGGCAGGATTCACAGCATAGGATTGTATTGTGCTTTGAGGCAATCTCTTGAGATATTAAAAAAAAACTAGTGTAAGATAAAATACTTACAAATAAATCTAACTAGAAACATAAAAGACTCATACAAACAACACTACAAGACATTATTGTAAGAACTCAAAGGAGACCAACACAGGTGGAGAAACCTACTTTAGTCATGGCTAGAAAGACTCAACATTGTGAAAATATCTGTTCTACCTAAAGTGATTTCTAGATATAATGCAATCCCAATCCAAACTCCAAAGGCTTTTTATAATGGGATGGAGGAACAAATCACCAGCTAGCTTCTTATACACAGGGAAGAGGGCTTGCATAAGTAAAGCATTACTGAAGAAGAAAGAGAAGAAGAAAGAGGAAGGTCTCACACTACTTGACTTAAGAACCTATCATACTACCACAGTAGGCAAAACAGCCTGGTATTGGTACAATAACAGATAAACAGACCAGTGGAACATGATTGGAAAGCCAGACATAAAATCGTCCACATATGAGCAGCTAATATTCAACAAATGCTCAAAATCCATTAATTGGAGGAAAAGACAGTCTCTTCAACAATGTTGGCATAATTGAGCAATTACTGGCAATAAATAAATAACTAAATAAAACAAGAACCATACTTCACACTATACACAAAAACTGACCCCAAATGGCTCAAAGACCTAAATATAAAGTCCAAAAGGTAAAGATTATAGAAGAAAAAAAAAATAGGAACAAAGGAATAAAGCTAGTAACACCAATACATGGCACAGAGTGCAAAATATTGCTAACTATGCAAAAACACCAGAAGAGAAAGTAGATGACTGGGAATTCCTAAAAATCAAAGAATTACGCTCTTCCAAAGACTTTACCTACAAAATACAGCCTACAGATTCTGTAAACGTTTTTCCTGTGACAACCCCAATCAGTGTCTAACCTCTAAAATCTACAAGATATGGCAAAATATCAACAACCAAAAAAACACATAACAAAGGATATGAACAGTCACTTTACCAAAGAAGACATCCAAGTGGCTAACAGACATATGAGGATATGCTATCATTAGCTGTCACAGAAATGCAAATCAAACCACAAATAAGATAACATCTCATCCCAACAAGGCTGGCATAAATCACTGTGGGGATACTAGAACATTACATACAGCTGGTGAGACTATAAAACGGTACAATCCATTGGGATATAGATTTGGCGGTTACTTATAAAGCTAGAAACAGAAATACCACACAAACCAACAATCCCATTTCTTGGAATATATCCTAGAAAATTAAGAGCTGCCACACAGATACATATACATCAGTGTTCATTGTAGCACTGTCCACAATAAGAAAAAGATGGAATCTACCGAGGTTCCCAACAAACAATGGTATTTTCACACAATGGAATCTGAAGGCACCATGCTAAGTGTACTTAGTCAGTCATAAAAGGATAAATATTGTATGAGATCACTATGATAAGGACTCGAGAAAAGGCTTAAATACAGAATAAAATAGTTTTTGGTGGTTACTAGAATAGGAAGAGAGAAAAAGATGTATTCAGTCATTAGAGTAGACAAGAGTTATTTTAGGTGCAGGGAGGGACGACAACACACAGAAGAAGTCAGCACAATTGGACTTAGCCAAAAGCTAAGAAGTTTCCTAAATACAACCAAATATATCAAGGGACAGAGTAGCAAGGGTAAACATCTATGGATTGTAGTAGTTTCAAGGGACATCTAGGTCAACTGGCATAATAAAGTTTACTAAGAAAATGTTCTTCACCTCACTTTGGTGACTGGTGTCTGGGGGTCTTAAAACTAACAAGAGACCATCTAAGAAGTATCAGTTGGTCTCAACCCACCTGGAGCAAAGGAGAATGAAGAACGTCAAAAACATAAGGAAAATATGAGTCCAAGAGACATAAAGTGTCACATAAACCAGATGCCATATCAGCATGAGACTGGAAGAACTAGATGGTACCCAGCTACCACAAGGATTTGTCTTATAGGGAACTCAACAAATAATCCCTGATGGCCAGAACTGATCGGCTGACAGACTGGGTGGTCCCCGGTGATATGACTCCCAGAATTAAAATAATTCTTGAAGCCAACTCCTCAGTCAAAGATTGAACTGACATAAAAGATGTAAAATGGTGCAGGTGAAAGGTGTTCTTCTTGGCCTAAGTAGATATGGGAGACTAACTGGGCAGCTCCTGTCCAGAGTCTAGATAAGAAGACAGAGGGGGACAGGAACTGGTTAAACAGACATGGGAAATACGGAGTGGAGGGGAGGAGTGTGTTATCACAATGTGGAAAGAGCAGCTAGGGTCACGTATCTAAGTGTGTGTAACTATTGTACAAGAAACTGAGTCAGACTGCAAACTTTCATTTACTCAGAGTGGGAGGATAAAAAGTCTGTGATAAAAGAAAGAAGTTGAGAAAGCTTGATCAGTTAATACTTATTTTTCCAGCCTTCCAATGGTACAAAGTTTATGTACAGTAAGAAGAAATCATTCTCCAAGACTCATTCATGTTAAAAACTCTTAGCAAAATGGAATAGAAGGGAAATTCTGCAACATAATAACAGGCATGTAAGCAAAGCGAACAGCCAGCATCAGCCTAAATGGAAAGACACTGAATATATTCCCACTGAAAATGGGAGCCATACAAGGTACCCACTGTCACCAGTTTTACTCTACATTGTCCTGGAGATTCCAGGACAATCAGACAAGATAAAGAAATAAAGGGCATCAAAATTGGTAAAGAAGAAGTAAAAGTACTTCTATTTGCAGATGACATGATTTTATACTCAGAAAACCTAAAGAATCAAAAAACAAAAGCAAAAACAAAAACACTACTGGAACTAATAAAAGTTCAAAATATCAGGATACAAAATAAACTTGCATAAACCATCTATAAACTAGAGGAATTCATTTACACAAAAAAGAGACCATCAAAGAAATAACCAAATCAGTGCTATTTACAATAGCCCACAAGAATATAAAATACACGGGGATAGATCTAACCGGAGACATAAAAGATCTATAGAAAGAAAATTACAAGACATTACCACAAGAAACCAAAAAAAGACCCACAAAAGTGGAAAAGCTTACCTTGCTCATAGATAGGAAGAGTTAATATCATGAAACTATTCTACCCAAAGCAATCTATACTTAGAATAAAAATTCCAATGGCATTTTTGTTTGTTTGTTTCTTTTTTTAATGATTGAGTGAGAATATACAATCCCGCATAAGTTTGCATGCCCACCAATGAGCGGCTCCCACTGCACTCCCGGCTTGGTAACAACACACTTCTGATCTCCATTCTGTATATGTCGTATCATCCTAACAATCTCCTATGCCCTCCTCTCTACCTTCTCGCATGCATCCGGTAAGAGATTCGCTGGATGACATCTTAGAGACGCATAGAACCATAACACGCATACAGGACATGGTCACTCTGTGTCACCAAGTGTAATCCATTTCTATCCAAAGAGTTGACTTCTATTATGATTTACGGACAGGGGCAGCATCAGGGCCAGAGGCCATGCTCCCAGGGTAACTCTAAGGTCCCTGGACTACCAATTGTGGTCTTTTAGTGGAGATCTTAGGGTGCACCCTTTTTTATTTTTGTGTTGCCTGTGAGACTCAACTTGGTGAGCCCCATCATGGCTATCACTGGTGGTGGCTGGGCACCATCACGTTCTTCTGGTCACATGTCTATGTAGCCACCTGCTCAACATGAGTCTGTCTTCTGCATTCTCTTTCCCTCATGTCGTTTTGGTCCTTGGAGACCATCCGTTTCTAGTGAGTTGGGACCATTTGCTGTACCACAGATGGCAGCTTGACAGCTTGGCAGCTTTTAAGACCCCAGAGCAACCCACCAATTTGGGGTGCAGAAGACTGTCCTAACAAAACCTTAATTGTGCCTATTGGCTTCAATTTCCCTTGAAAGTATGGTCTACGGCTGCTCGCCCCAACTACTCTGTCCTCGCAACATTGAGTTAAGATGGGAGGAGTAATCATGTTATGTTGAAGTCCAGTTAAAACTGATCTTCTTTCTAATGTGTGCTGTCTCTGATTTCACCCAACCAAATTTCTATCAACTATCTGATCTATACCCTACCCTGTCCCTCCCTCCCTCCCCACCTTGCAGCCATCAAAGAGTCTTTTCTTCTATGCATGAGTCTCAGTGGCATTTTTTAATGAGTTGGAGACACAAATCAGGATTTCCTATGGAAAGGGAAGAAACCACAGATAAGTAAAGCATTACTGAAGGAGAAGAGCTAAATGAGGGGCCTCACGCTTCCTGATGGTAGAACCTATTACACTGTTGCAGTAGTCGAAACAACCTGGCACTAGTACAAAAGCAGATACACAGATCAGTGGAACAGAACTGACAATCTACGTATAGCATCATCCATCTGTCAGTAGTTGATATCTGAAAAAAGTCTAAAGTCCAAAAATGGAGAGAAAACAGTGTCTTTAACAAATGTTGTCAGCATAACTAGATATCCATCTACAAAAAGAAAAGAAAGGAAAAGAAAATGAAACAAGACCTACAGCTCACACCATAAAGCAAAACTAACTCAAAATGGATCAAAGACCTAAATTTAAAATCTAAAGCAATAAAGATCATGGAAGAAAAAATAGGGACAACATTTGAAGTCTAAATACATGGCAGAAACAGACTACAGAATGTTACTAACAATGATAAGCACCAGAAGAGAAATTAGATAACCAAGAATGCCTAAAACTCAAACATTTATGTTCATCCAAAAACCTCACCTAAACAGCAAAATAATTACCTACAGACTGAGAAAGAACTTTTGGCTACCATTACTTCAATCAGCATCTGATCTCCATGATCTACAAGGTACTGAAAAACTTCGACAAGAGAAAAGACAAATCACCCAATTAAAAAATGGAAAATAACACAGTCACTTCACCAAAGAAGACATCTAAGATGCTGACAGGTGCATGAGGAAATGCTCATCATCATTAGCCATTAAAGAAATCCAAATCAAATGTACAATGAGATACTATCTCACCCAAACAAAGCTGTCATCAATACAGAAAAAGAAAAAAAAACACAAAACAACAAATGTTTGAGAGATTGTGTAGGGACTTGAACTCTTCTACGCAGCGGTGGGAATGTAAACTGGTAACCACTTTAGAAATCTATTTGGTGTTTGTTTAAAAAAAAAACAAAAAAACTAGAAATAGAAATGTTTCATGACCCAGCAATCTCACTTCTTATAATAATACATCTTAGAAAAATAATGGCTGTCATAGTAACAGGTACATGGACAACAATTTTTTTTT
The DNA here is from genome assembly GCA_028571685.1 of Heterohyrax brucei. Classification (NCBI taxonomy): domain Eukaryota; kingdom Metazoa; phylum Chordata; class Mammalia; order Hyracoidea; family Procaviidae; genus Heterohyrax; species Heterohyrax brucei. Next base: position 50,686,237 of record CM053152.1, read on the forward strand.
TTTTGCAACATTGTCTACAATAGCAAAAAGCTGGAATCAATATAGGTGTCCATCAACAGATGAATAAACTATGCAAATGATACGCAATGATAAAGAACAAAATGATCCTAGAAATCGTCTCATAACATGCAGTTATCTGAAAGACATGGTGAGTGAAATTAGTCAGTTGCAAAAGGCCAGATACTGTAGAGACTACAATTATAAGGACTTAAGAAAAGGTTTAAGCATTGAAGAATATAATCTTTGATGGTTACAAAAGGGGAGAGGGAGAGAGGCACATTCTTAGATTAGGAGTAGATAGGAATTGTGTTGTGTGAAGGGAGTGACAGAAGCCTGTAGAAGGGAGGCTAGCACAGTTGGATTATACCAAAAGCTAAAAGGCTTCCTAAATATAATCCAACATTTCGAAGGATGGAGTAGCAGGGACAGGACTCTTGGTTCTGTTGTCAGAGGATATCTAAGTTAAGTGGCGTGATGAAGTTCTTGTTTATAAGAAAATGTTCTGTGTACCACTTTGGTGAGTGGTGTCAGGGGTCTTAAAAGGTAGCAAATGGCCATCTAAGCAGCATCAGTGTGTCCTAATCCACCTAGAGCAGAGGAAAATGGAGGACATCAAAGAAGAAAATACGAGCCCAGGAGACAGAAGGGCCATGTGATAGGAGACTGTATCAGCATGAGACCACAAGAACTAAATGGTGCCTAGTCACCACCAATGAGTGCCCTGAGAGGGGATACAACGTAAAGCCCCTGATGTAGCAGGAAAAAAATGGGTGTGTAGATCTAGAACTCTAAAAGACCACAACTGATGGTCCATCAGAAAAGAAGTTCCCCTGAGGATATTGCACCCAGATTTTTTGTTAGTCCAGAGCTGAAACCAGTACTAAAGCCAACTCTTCAGACAAAGATTGAACAGGACTATAAGACATACAATAATGCTGGCAAAGAATCTGCATCTTGGCTTAAGTACATACATGAGGCTGTCTGAATAGCTTTAGTCCAGAGGTGAGATGGAGTTCAGGGGGACAGGAATTGGTTGAATGGCTACAGAAAGTCCAGCGTGGAAAGTAGGAGTGTTCTGTCACAGGGTGGGAGGAGCAGCTAGTGCTGCAGAGGTGTGGGCACAGGGTTTACGGACTGTAAACTTTTACTTAAAGTACAATAAAATATTATTTAAAAAATAAAAACAAGAAGTTCCTGAATTAATGCCTAGCAACAGACAAAGAGGTGCCACAACTAAAAAAAAAGCCTTCCAAAAAAATTGGCATCTGTATTTAGAAAAGGGGGTTTGTTCTTGCTGTCACTTACTCTTTGTTTTAGTCAGCTAGTGCTGCTCTTACAGAAATATCACAGAGTGGATGGCTTTAACAAAGGAAAGTTTATTCTTAAACAGTCTAGTAGGCTACAAGTTCAAATTGAGGATGTCTGCTCCAGAGGAAGGCTTTCCCCCTACTTGGCTCTAGAGAAAAGTCTGATATTGTATCAGTCTTTGTCCAGGGAGCATCTTGGCACATGAACCTCAGGTCTGAAGGACGCACTCTTCTCCTGGTGCTGGTTTCTTGATAGTGTAAAGTTCTCAATCCTCTGCTTGCTTCCTTTTCTTTTCATCTTTTGCAGGATGAAAGGATTAAGGGTGGGGCAAGCCACATTGCAGGGAAACTTCCTTTACAGTGGAGCAGGGAGGTGATCTTATGAAGGAATTTACAGTCCCACCCTAATACTTTAACAGACAGCATAAGAAAATCACAAAATGGAGGACAATCACAAAATACTGGAAATCATGACCCAGGCACATGACTATACATGTTTTTGGGGGGACACAATTCAATCTATGACATCCTTGAACTGCCTACAACTCATAGTGACCCTCTGTACAACAAAACGAAACATTGCCTGTCCTGCACCATTCTCACAGTTGTTGCTGTGCTTAAGCCCACTGATGCAGGGACTGTGTAAACTTAAGTTGTTGAAGGTCTTTTGCTCTCTTGCTGACCCTTTGCGTTACCAAGCATGATGTCCTTCTCCAGGAACTGGTCTGTCTTAATAACATATACAAAGTACACAAGAGAAAGTCATACCATCCTCACATCCTGACTGTACTTCTTACAAGATAGATTTATTTATTTATCTGGCAGTTCAGGATATATTCAATATTCTTCACCACCATCATAACTCAAAGACATCCATCCTTTGGTTTTGCTTACTGTCCATCCAGCTTTCCCTTACATATGAGAGAATATCATGGCTCGATTCAGGCACAGGTTAGGCCTTCAAAAGATATCTTTACTTTTCAGCACATTAAAGAGATCTTTTTTGATTTGACCAATGCAATGTGTTCTTTGATTTCTTGACTTCTCCCATGGGCATTCATTGTGAATCTAGTAAAATGAAATCCTTTACAACATCAAGATTCTTTCTCATTTATCATGGTATCACTTATTAGTTCAGTTGTGGAGAATTTGATTTCTTTATGTTAAGGTTCAACTCACACTGAAGGCTTTAATATTCATCAACAGGTGCTTAAAGTCCTTTGAAATCTCCAGCTGTTTTACTACATTATTTTTTCCTTTCGCTTTAGCTACTTGATATTTAGTAGCAAGTTCCAGAATCTATTCTGATGTCCAACTTAGTCTTTCTTTCCGATGTTCGTGACGACCTCTGACTTTCTTCATGTATGTTCTCTTTGGTATCATTCCACAACTCATCTAGTCTTTGGTCCTTAGTTTTCAATGCATCAAATGTATTCTTGGGATGGTCTCTAAACTCAGGTATGACATATTCAAGGTGGTACTTTTGTTCTTGTGGACTTGTGCTAGTTTTCTTCTGTTTCAATTTGAATTTGCCTATGACTAGTTGCTGCTTTCCTCTGCAGTCAGTATCTGGTCTTGTTCCGACTTTTGACACTGAGGCTTTCATTGTCTGTCTCCACAAATGTAGTCAATTTGATTCCTGTGTATTCCATCTGGCAAGGTCTATGTGAATAGTTCCCATTTATGCTGGTGACTAAAAGTATTTGAAATGGTCTAGTAAAGCTCTATCACTTCATCTCCAACATCATTTCTATCACTAAGACCATATTTTCTAACTACTGATCCTTCGTCTTTGTTTCCTACTTTTGCATTCCAATCACCAGTAATTATCAATGCATCCTGATTGCATGTTTGATCAATTTCAGACTACAGAAGCTGTTAAAAAAAAAAAATCTTCCATTTCTTTCAACTTGGTCTTAGTGGTTTGTGCATAAATTTGAATAATACTTGTATTTACTGGCTTTCCTTGTAGGTCTATGAATATTATCCAATCACTGATGAAATTTTACTTCAGGAATCATATTGAAATATCTTTCTTGGTGATGAGAGCAACACCATTTCTCTTTAATTTTTCATCCTCAGCACAGTAGACAATTTGATTTTCTGATACAAAGTGGCCAATAGCCAATGACAGTCCATTTTATCCATTTCATTTTCAATGGCTTTTCAATTTTCCTAGATTCATACTTCACACGTTCCACATTCCGATTATTTATGAATGTTTGTACCCATTTCTTCTCATTTTGAGTCATGCCACTTCAGCTGACGAAAGTTCAAGTTCAAAAAGCTTGGCTCCCTCTGTGTTATTAAGGTCAATTCTACTTTGAGGAGGCAAATCTTCCCCAGCTGTCTTTTAAGTCCCTTCCAACCTGGGGGGGGGGTGTCTCATTTTCTGATACTACATCTAACAATCTTCTGCTACTATTCTAAAGGTTTTTACTGGCTAGTTTGTTTCAGAAGTATACTTCTGGATCCATTTTCCTAGTCTGTTTCAGTCTGGAAGCCAGATGAAACCTGTCTACCCTGAGTGTCCCTGCTGGTATCTGAACACTGATGGCAAAGCTTCCAGCATCACAGCAACACATAAATCCCCACAGTACGACAAACAGACAAGTTGGAAGACGTGCATTCATGGCATAAAATTCCAGGTGGTTTTATCTTCGTTTAGAATGCTGAGTCCTGAAATACAGTAGAGCCAGTCTTAGCTCTTGAGATATTTTCTAGATCTCAAGAAGCCAACAAAGTTTTACATCTAGCCAGCCGGCCTAAGTCTTTTCTTTTTCTACTTTACTGCAGCACACGAAAGAAAGGCACAGGACTACAGACATCAGAGATGCAGTTAGTGTTATTATGATTGCATGATCAGGATTAGTTCAACCAACACTTTATTCTGGGACTTTTTTTAATTCTTTGCAATCTCTTCACTAATCTATAAGACATGAATGGCTTTTTTTTTTTCAGCCAATATTCCTCAAAAAAGCAGCTAATTTATTTTGTTTGATTTTTTTGTTTTAATTTGTTATTTATTTCATAAGAATCACTGTGTGTGCTTGCTTGTAGCGTAAAATGAGGCTGTTTGAAGCTTCAGAAACTGAGTGACAGTCTGGGTTCCTTCACTAACAGAATCACTAACTCCAAGCACAAGTTATTCAATTTTGTGCCTCAGCAAAACTAGAGATTACTACATGCTTCAGACCAGTGGGTTTCAACTGTGGCTGCAAATTAGAATTCCATTGAGAGTTAATTTTAAATAACAATGGATAGACCCCCACCTCTGATATGAAATCAGAGCATTTTAAGTTGTGTCCTTAATACATGTGTGTGTATGCATGTTCATGCATGTATATTTATGTGTTTTTGTGTGTGTGCATATTTGTGTACATGGTGGGACTCATGGGTGGCTAGCATCCCAAGTAATTCTAATGTGCATGAGGGAATCAGGTTTGTGAAAAATAGATCCAGATATTTTTATGAGCATTTACCAAATATGCAATCTGAGACTGATAAATTTACAAATAAGGTATATACTGTAATTTTATCACTAAGAAACGAAGAATGTAGGAATGGTAGCATGTATAAAAATAAAGTTGTCTAACTAACATTTTTCTGAGTTAAAGGTCCTTTATTTCTGTATAAAGAGAATCTAAGTGGAGACTTTAAGGTCAAAGTTTTTCTTAAGATGCCCAACTATGACCATTTCAATAACGAGTTATCAACATTATCAAGTTTTACAGCTGAGAGCATGCCACCAACAATTTTTACTTGGAAAAAAAAAATGTCAAAGTTTGAATTAGAGATCATCCACATTAGCCTGAGAAACACTTCAGTAGTATTTCCAAAATCACATTCAGAGTCAGTTTGACAAACTCTGCAGGCTTGTCTGTTACTGTGATGCTGGAAGGTATATCACAAATATTTTATATTCCAGCAGAGTCATTTATGATGGACAAGTTTCAGCAGAGCATCTAGGCAAATACAGTCTAGGAGAAAATCCTGGTGATCTACTTTCAAATGTTGAACAATGAAAACCTTTTGGGTCACAACAGAACGTTACCAGACTCCTTGCTTTGGCCATGCCATTTACAGGAATCAATTGCTGGGGAAAGACACCGTGTTTTGTGAGACAGAAGAACAACACGAGTAAAAGAAAATCTTTGTGAGACAGACTGACACATGAGTCAGTGATGCACTAGAATGTGTCAGCAATTATAAGGATACATAAACCAGGCAATATTTCATTCTCTTGTACATGAAATCACCATGAGTAGCAATCAACTCCTTAGCTGCTTATCTGTTGTAGTTGTTACATGCTGTTGAGTAGGTTCTGACTCTTAGGAACACTATGCACAACACAAGAAAACACTGCCCAGTCCCGCACCATGTCCACAATCTTTTTTATGCTTAAACCCACTGCTGCAGCCACTGTCTGAAGTCAATCAATCTTGTCGAGGGTCTTCCTCTTTTTTGCTTACCCTCCACTGTACTAAGTATGATGTCCTTATCCGGGGACTGATCTCTCCTGACAACATGTCCAAAGTATGTGAGACACAGTCTTGCCATCTTTGCTTCTAAGGAACACTCTGGTTATATTTCTTCCAGAACAGATCTGTTTGTTCTTTTAGAAGTCCATGGTGCATTCAATATTCTCCTCCAACACCACAATTCAAAGGCATGAATTCTTCTTCTGTCTGCCTGATTCATTGTCCACTTTTCACATGTATATGATGTGGTTAAAAATACCTTGACCTGAGTCAGGCATGCTTTAGTTTTCAAGGTAACATCTTTACTTTTCAATACTTTAAAGAGTTCCTCGGCAGCAGATTTTCCCATTGCAATGTGTCTTTTGATTTCTTGACTGCTGCTTCCATGGGCATTGACTGTGGAACCAAGTAAAATGAAATCCTTGATAACCTCAATCTTTTCTCCATTTATCACAATATTGCTTACTGGTCCAGCTGTGAGGATTTCTGTTTTGTTTTGTTTTTTTTGGTGTTGAGGTACAACCCATACTGAAGGCTGTGGTCTTTGATTTTCATCAGTAAGCGTTTCAAATCGTCTTTGCTTCCAGTAAGTAATGTCATGTTGTCTGCATAATGCAGGTTGTTAGTGAATCTTCCTCTAATCCTGGTGCCTCACTTTTTTTTCACTAGGCATAACCCAGTGCCATCCAGTCTGTTCTGACTTATAGTGACCCTATAGGACAGAATAGAACTGCCCCATAGACTTTCCTAGGATTGTCTGGTGTAATCAAACCACTGACCTCTTGGTTAGCATCCATAGCACTTAACCACTACGCCATCAGAGTTCCATAAAGATTACAGCCTAGCAGATCTTACGAGTCTGTTCTTCTCTGTTATATAGAGAAACTATGGCCAGAGTCAATTCGATAGTACACAATAGCATCACAGATATCAACTGTCTGACCTAACCCCAAAAGTAAGTCAAAGGAAATAACTTTAGTCTCTACACGGGTTTTAAGTGCTACACCTGATAACCAAAAAGTCAACAGTTCAGATCCACTAGGCACACCTTGGAAGCCCTATGGGGCAATTCTACTTTGTTCTATAAGGCTGATATAAATCAGAATTGACTCAGTGCCACAGAGGTTTGGTTTTTGGTTAGTTTACAGAAGAAGGCAGCCAGGGCTTTCTTCCAAGATGCTTCTGGCTTGACTCAAATCCCATCAGTAGCCAAAGGCAAACTACTTTGTAAATTATTCCCTTGTTTACCTTCCTTACATAGAAATACTGATGCACATCTAGACTTTATTTAGCAAAACTATTAGCTGTGTTTCTGTCACCACAGCTCCAAAACTACAGGCTTCCAGATAACCACTTCTATTATTGTCGGGACAGGCCACAGACACAGCTGTACGTACTTATGCAATCAGTTCACCTGTTTATATGAATCCTTCAAAACCTCCAATCAATCACTTTTTTCTAGCCAGCCCTTTGGGGAGGGGGAGTATATGCCTTGACTTCAAAGTGGCTACATGTAATTCCTTTTCTTCATGAGCTGGAGTGTTTAATGGACCAAACACAACAATGGCACAGATGAACAATTTCAGGGAGTCTCATTATAACTGGGACCTACATTACAGAGCTCCAGAGGTCAGGGGCCAGAACTCATCTCCTGTCTTTAAAGGTTTGATTTCTTAGGCAGATCGTTTGCAAATAGCCACATCAGAATGATAGCTCTCTCTGAAGTTCAAAAAGGGCTTATACGTAAAACTTGACAATATTAGATCTTCCAGAAAGTTAAGTTTGAGAATAGTATGTGCAATTAAAGCAATAAGCTAGTCTATCATCCAGGGTAGAGGAAGAAAGATCAGAGCCTTTTGGGGCATATGTATCATCTTAATTAAGTTGATAACTAATTAATATTTGCAAAATGCCTTGGTGTTTTGAATGCTTTCATTTTTTTATTGTTCATTCAATTACGCCACCTCTGCCTGTGTTTTCTTATCTCTTGCAGACTCTTTTATAATCGTTTACCTTGTTTTATCCTGGAAACCACCAAAGAGAGCTGAGATTGGTGAAGTGTCCTTTAAAACCAAGAAGCTCTAACAGAAGTACAATCTATCCTCTACTGACCTAATATCTGTAGAGATGAAACAAAGTGTTGTTTACTGAATCAACACTAAGCACAGCCTAGTCTGCATGGGGGAAGCAGGCACACATTATCACGAAGGCTAAAGAGCATAAAACCACTGATCCTGCAGTTGCTGGGTCATAAAATCCTGTTTTCTATTTGAAAAGCATTTAATAGTGGACGTTTTGAATGGCTCATCTCAGAGAGAAGCTGGGTACAAGGGACTGAATAATTATATCTTAGAAAATACAGAGAGTCATCATGTCAGAGAAAGCAGATGGTCTCCTCACCACTCTAATACCCCAACTTCTAACAAGCCCAGTGTGTTCTGACAGCTTGACGGTTGATAAGGAGAAAAGAATTTCACTTTTAGTTCTACATAGAAACAAGGGCCTGAAGATGAATGCAGAGCTCTTTCACGAATCTCAGCATAAATTTCCATCAGCTGATCACCACGGTTGTGGGAATGAGACAGAATGACCACCCAGAGTGTGCCATATCTGCTGGTAATAAATAGAGCTTAGTGGAATATCTTAAATGGCTCACAGAGTTCAGGCTCATTAGAAGCAGTGTATTACTTATGTGAGAAGAGTAGATGGAGGATAATATTTAGAATGCCTGAGAATGCTTTGTTGTATGAGAAGTCATTAGAATTACCACCTGGAATATGATTCAAACCTCAGAGACGATTCTTTGTTTAAGTTTGTTAAATACGTAATGACAGAGTGTCTCAGATCACCAGCAGGTATGTGCCTTTAAACATGTATATATTTCTTTCACAGCTGGTCCATTTCTTAGAGATATTTTTTTTCTTCCTGCATTCCAGTAAGAAACTTACAATTATTATCAGAGAATTTGGGTTAACATCTTTGCTTCAAAGGAGGAAACTCTACATAATGATTGGGACGCAATAGACAAGACACAGAAGGAGGAGTGTGGTTTTGAGTTTTCTCTCTGATCCGTCACACTGATTTAACCGTTATCAGCTTCCCTTCCTTCACTGGTATATAAAGAAGGATAATATCTGTTTTAGGTCCCTGAGTGGTACAAATTGTCTGTGGTCAGTTACTAACTAGAGAGTGACAGGTTAAAGCCACCTAGATACACCATGGAAGAGAGGCTTGGCAATCTACTTCTGTAAGGTTGCAGCCACTGAAAAACTCTCCAGAACACAGTTCTATTGCAAAACACATGTGGGATTGTCATGAGTCAAAATCAACTCCATGGCAACAGAAATATTAGTTGTACATATATATATTAAGCAAAAACCAAAAAAAAAATTGAAATTTGGTTTGTAAAAAGATGAAAGTTCAACTCTGTGAATTTTACTTAGGCAAAATAATTCTAGATGCCTAGGGTAGTGTAATCAGTGGAACTGAAAGTACTGACTCAAAGTCAGGGGCATCTCAGAAGTAAAGCCTGACAATCTACTTTCGAAGGGTCACAGACACCAAAAGCTCTGGGGAACGCAGTTCTGTTCTGACACACAGGGTCACCATGAGTCAGAATTAGCAGCAGCTGGTTTGGTCTCTCTCTCTGTGTTGTTGTTTTGTTGTTTTACTGTCTTACTTCTGATTCCTAGGCAAAGTCTTCTATTCCGTGGCTGCAGTCAACACGAATAAACACAGAACACCAAAGATCTCTTCCAAGAAAAATTCCTCTTTAGAAACAGATGTCCAACACCCTAGTGTAGAGCTCCACCTTAATTTTGTTTGATCAATGCTGTATTTACTCAGCCCTTTAATCTTTCTGTCTATTGTGACTCCTACTGGCAATTAAAGAAAGCTGAAACTGAGGGAAAGTGCTACCTTTGTAATCACAAAGTAGGTTTTTATTTCTGTTTTCTTCAGTTCACGTTGTTATATTTTAGCTTATTATTCTCCAGTGGCAAAGTTTTGACATTGCTTTTCAAGAGAACCCATTTCATAGAAGTTTGAGGTGGATACAGGGTTACATTAAGGCAATGCCAATACCCTGTTCACAAATGAAGCATGGACTAAAATTTTGTTCACATTTGTTGTGAAATAGTCTTTGTCTGGGGCTGATTCGTGTCTCTGAATATTCACCGTAAGAAAATGGTTTATCTTCAGGGCCCAGATGCTGTACATGGAAGATATTGTCAAAGTCCCATCTGTCTTGAAGGAGGTAAGTTGACTTCTGAGTTATGGGCAGTGGCAGCGTGAAAGTGGGGTGGGGTTTGGGTTGGGGACCCAGAGAGCAACCTTACCTAATCCACTCTATTTACTTAGGAATCTTACCCTCTGGCATGTAAAGAGAGACGATTGGGTTTTGTCCAAGTATTTCCTTCAATTGGATTTTGTAGAAGCCTTTCCAGTCCTTTTCTAACTTAAGTATGTGACGCATCATTACAACTATTTTAAATATTCAGATTACCCATTGTCATTAAAAGCTCCACCCTGTCTTAGATTTCATGGAATGCATTTCTACTACTGCTAGCTCAAGAACAGACTGGACAATCTCCCTCCCACTCTTTTTGCCTTTTCTTAAGCTCTAGCTCTTTAAGAATTAGGAAGTAAGAAAAACAATGAAAGGGGAGTGTAAATAAATATTCTTTTGCCTCACTGGGGATGTTCTTAACCCCTTCCTGCTAATGTTTACTACTGTTCTATCTAACTCTAACCGTATCGTTGACAAAACTCTAGGCATAGCAAGTGTCTATATACTCACACTTCCGGTCTCTGATTGCAGAACCTTGTGTGCCTTCCCCAACAGCCAGATCCTGCCCAGCCTGAATGTTCTCCTTGCCCTCAGTTTTACTTGCTTGTTGAATCTTGCAAAATTTCACTTGATGGGCAGCTTAAAAGAGTAGGTTCCAGGTAAGACATCTCAAGCCTAGCTTCCAGAGTGTTCTGCAATATGCACTTGACTCAAGCTATGACATCTTTGTCACACCATCTGGTGTGAATAAATGTTGGCAGTTTCTTTCTCCACCTGCTTCCTCTTTTCCAACTTATTTTTCTGCCGCTGGGGGTGGTCGATCAGCAATTTGTCCACCTATGAAGACATCAAACCTAGAAACAAGATCCAGCCTCCTCTTATTGTTGGCAGTACTCATTTTTACTTGAGATTTTCTTCGGCATTTAAGCACACACTTGAGTGAGGCGCTAGCAATAAAGCCTGTGACAGTCCCATCTCCCATGACTGTGATCACTTCTGTGACCCAAATGGAATGGAAAGATGACTGTGGTAAATACGTACTGAAGTAGTGTCGCTTATATTACTGTTTAGCAAACAAACCTTGGACAGGCTCCAGCCTCAATTTTTAGTGATTTTCTTGAGAAGGTAGAGTTCTTCATGTATCTTTGTTTTCAAAAGTATAAAGCACTTCTATCTCATATTGATTCAAAGGGTGAATTCTTAGATTCTGCCTTCTATGTATCTTTTGACTCCTTCTTAAACCAATTTCCATAATAAAGTCAGGGAAAACCCTTCAGTTGCCCCTACAAAGTCTTACAAAATTGAAGACTTCTTTCACTTCTCTAGGGAAGCTCATTTTAGTGATTCTTCTCTCTTTGTGGCACAATCTTAGTGGTTCTTGATTTTTACTTTTACTTTATTTGATGTAGTAAGCTGTCTTGCTTTCAGCTGCCCTAGCCTGCACTATTCCCTGGATTATCCACTCAGTGTTGCCATCTTTTACCTTGGGCACATACCCATCAGCAGCCAAGATAAAGTGCTTGTTGGCAAGCTGGGATTGCTGACCATTATCTACCTACACCAGTTGTCTATAGATTGTTTTCATCTCATGGCTACCTTTATAGTATCAGAATAGAACTGTGCTCTATAAGGGTTTTGAATGACTGATTTCTCAGAAGTTGAAGACCAGGCTTTGCTTCCAGGGCATCTCTGGATAGATTCAAACTTCCAATCCTTAGTTAGCAGTAGTGCATATTAATCTTTCGCATTATCTGTTTGTAAGTTTTCAGCCTAACAGATCTTTCCTAATGTATCTTCCTGTACTTATGACTGAATTAATTTGTCTATTAATCCTCTTTTCCCCTTTCTATCATCATATTTGAATTTACTTAGTCAATGACTATGTCCTCCATTAAATTATAAAGTTGTTGAAAGCAGGTCAGTTCGCACAGAGGTTACTTGTTCATTGGCATATTCTTAGTATATAACACATACTGTTAAAGATCACTTATTATTCAGTGAATTGATAAATGTACGGAAAATGAAAATAGTATTATTAATTTTTATTAGATTTATCAAATGATTGTTCAACCCATCATTAATGTCTGCCCTTAGAGCCATCAAGCAATTTACTGACTCTGTTCTTCTTTATCTCTGCTGACTTGCCTACATATTCTTGGGTTCCAGCCATGTGAGAATTTGAGACTACTCTTTGTGATGATTAATATCATGGTGTCAATTTGACTAGCCCGGGATTCTCAGTTGTTTGGCAGGCATTCCGTAATCGTCCTACTTTTTCTGATCGGATGTGAGCAGCCAGTTGAAAATGAATTTGCCTTGACAGTATGGCCTGAATGCAATACATATGGACAGATGTTCTGGCAAAGCTGTCACTCACACATTTTACACAAAGACTAAGTTTTGTCTATTGTGTCATAATCATTGTGTAAAATATTTCCTCACAAGTAGCAGTCTAATTTCTAGTTCTTGAAGAAGCCTTCATCCAGCCACCTGACCTGCAGATTATTTACCAGCTCCTGCAACTCTGTGAGCCAGTAATCAGTTGCCAGATTTTGGATTTGTCATCCCCTTTAACCATGTGAACAAAGAGAATGATTCAGCCTGCCACCTAAGTATCAGATTTGGGACTTTTCAGCCTCACAATTGTGTGAAACATTTACTTGAAGTAAGTATGTATATGTATACATGTGTGTATATATACACATACACTCCATATATGTATATGTATACTCTTCACTAGTTTTCTTTTCCTGGAGAACCCAGCTTACAAAAATTGGTACTGAGAGTGGTTCTAGAGAAAAAAAAATCTTAAATATTAGTTTTCTGAACTGGTTCTCACATTTAGCTAATCACTGATGACTCTATCTCCACTAGTACTCTGGATTAGCATTGCGAATTCATGGCATAAATTGGCAAAAAAAAAATACACAAAGTTCTCCACCGTTGCATCACATATTTATGAGAGACAAATCTCTGGGTGGTTATATATTTGATTTATTTGATTCTTAACAGCAATTTCATCAGACTGAAAACTATAAGAAACTGATGGTTCTTTCCACTTTTGGTAGACAAAGTAGTAAAAGAAAGGGAAGACTTTAGAGCTTCAGAGTCACAACTCAAAAGCCACATAAAAGAACTTGTGCCTGAAAGAAAATCTTACTTCCTGTAGTAACAGGCAGATATTACTGAAAATCAAATGTAAAGTCTATTCTAAGACTGCCTGGATTATAATAGTGGTTGAATTCCCAACCATGAATGCTGTCTTAAATTAAAATTAGAGCATTAATTGGAAAAATCGGGATCTTGAAACAGGATGAAGATGTATGGGCAGATACGCATGAAGTCGGCAACGCTGAGGCCCTAAACTCTGTTGAATCACCCCTAGTAGTGGAGCCTACTGCAGCTGCCATCTGAAGAAAGTAGCCCAGATTTGTCTGTTAGATCACCTTTTCCAGTAGATTAGCTCTACTACCCAGTCTGATGAAATTAACGTATATGTCTCTGAGGAGGCCTTGCCTGAGGCATTGCTGGGATTACTGCTTGAGGCAGTGCCTCAGGAGACACATGAGACAGACACATGTAAGATATTGCTGGTAGTCCCCAAGACTCACCCTCACTACCCATTTCTTCCTCTAGACTTATAACTAACTAGACTTAAGTCCCAGTAAGTCCCAAGAGGCAAGGTACAAAGTGAAACCGATAAGGAAGTATGCTATACACCACAGAATTACTTGATTTTTTTGATATATACAAACAAAAGCCTGGCGAATACGTATAGAATGACTAATAGTGTAAGGAATGTGAAGTTGCATCACTCTGAGTTTATTAATATGGTACCACTAGGCGCAAATTCTTAATTTAGTGCTATCATTTTAGAGATTAGAAAAGGTTCTAGTGGTTTATTTGGTTGTTGATAAAAGCGTGGACTAGAAAGTTGCCTACACTAAATCAAGTTAAAATTCCATAACTGCCTCAGTACACTACAGAAGACATCCAAAGGCTTAGGGAAAATGGAATGTTAGAATGCATTCTCTGTTTGGACTCACAGATCCACACACGGAGTGCCTAGAGGACACAGCTTTCGCCACAACTGTAAGAAATAAATACATGAAGGACTCCCAGCATCTTCATACAATGCTATGATTGCTTTTTCACGTAAGTCACATTTGACAGTGAGAACTTGTTTAACTGAATTAAACACTTAACTACAGTGGGGCTAATTGTACCCCACAGTGATAGGGCCAAGTGTTGGCAATTAACCTTGAAAGACAAAGTGAACACTGTTGCTGTAATAGACAGCAGAATCAAAGCTGTCGTGAGAATAGTTTGACTCCTGTGTACTTTGACATTGGCTACTAAGTCATGGTGTCCCCAGAAATGAAATAGATGGGAAACCTACTGAATATTTACTGAAAAGTACATGTAGAAGAATTCTACATTAAATGAATTGCAGTCTGACTTGAATCACAAAAGGCAGAGTCAAGGCCTCTCAATCATTTCTCTGGTTTAAGCCCATTTACAGATCTACAATCCCTTGAATGAAGAGGAGGCAAGGTAACCATGAGAACGGGCACCACCACATTTCCAAAAACTCATACTGTTAATCTTTCTCCTGGCCTTCATCAAAGGGATCTATGGCAATTGATGAGTTATTGTTCACTGAGGAAAAGGGAATAATGAAACTTTGGAGGGATTAGTGGGTACTGGCTTTAAACTGACTCTAGTTCCCAGGGACCCAAAATGTCACTATGGGCCAGTAGTCAACATAGAGATATATGGAGGACAGATTTTTAACAAATTCTTATCTCAAGCTCATTTCATAGTTCATCTAGTAGGTCCTCAAATTCATCTTGTAATGATTTCCCCATTTTCAAGCTTCATGCTTGGAAAACATATACTCACCAACTAGCAGAACCTCCACATTGCATTCCTTACACATGTAATAAAGGTTATTATGGTAGGAAAAGTCAAGTGGAAGTCATTAGAACTGCTCCAACATAAGAAAACAGTGAGCTAAAATCAATACCACATGTCTGGAGCAGTTTTAGAGGTTAGTGCCACCGTCAAGTGGGCAGGGTAGTGATTCCTACCACATCCTTATTCAGTGCACTCGTTTTGCTTGTAGGGGAGGGAAAAAAAAAGACAAGTCTTGGAGAATGACAGTGGACGATCATGATTAGCTAGGTGCTGACTCCAATGGAAGCTGCCATTCCAGATGTGGTTTTATTCCTTGAGCGAACTACTAATTTGCATTTCTAGATATCTGGTATGCAACTACTGATCTGCCTAATGCCTTTTTCATGATTCCAGTTTCTAAGGACTATGAAAAGTAACTTCTTTCCAGCTTTGAAGGCCAGCAATACACCTTCACTGTCCTACTACAGTGCTGTATCAATTGTACAATCATATGCTATAATTTAGTTTGCATGGAACTGGATTTCCTTTCCCTTCTGTGAAATGTCACATTAATCCATTACACTGATGTCATTATGCTAGAGCTGGCAAGGATCTCATCTGTTTCAACAGGTAGCATGTTATCAGGAACTGATGGTACTGAAGGAAGAAGCAGAAGCTGCATTGAAGGCACTGATGAAAAACAAAGCTCTAGGAACCAATGGAATATCAAATGAGATGTTTTGAAAGACAGATACAGCACTGGAAGTGCTCATTTGCCTATGCCAAGAAATTTGGAGGGTAGCTACTGGCCAACCAACTGGAAGAGATCCATATTTATGCCTATTCCAGTAATCCAACTGAAATCAGGAAATAATAAAGTAATAACATTAATATCACATACGAGTAAATTTTTTCTTATAGTCATCCAAAAGCAGCTGTCACAGTATATTGACAGGCAACTGCCAGAAATTCAGGCCAGATTCAGAAGAGGAAAGATAACTGGGGTATTATTGCTGGTGTCAGATGGATCTGGGCCAAAAGCAGAGAATACCAGAATGACGTTTACTTGTGTTTTAGTGACCACGCAAAGACTTGGATTGTGTGCATCATAACAAATTAGGAATAGCATTGAGAAGAATGAGAATTCCACAACACTTAATTGTGCTCATGAAGAATCTCTATATGGATAAAGAATCGGCTGTTCAAACAGAACAAGGGGACACTACATGGTTTAAAGTCAGGAAAGATGTTGTCTAGGGTTGTATCTTTTCATCATACCCATTCAATATGTATGCCAAGCAAGTAAGCTGAGAAGCTAGACTACACGGAGATGAATGGAGCATCAGGATTGGAGGAAGACTCACTGACAACCTGTGTTAAGCAGATGACAGACTTTCCTTGCTGAAAATGAAGAGGACTTGAAACATTTACTGATGAAGAGCAAAGACCACAGCCTTCAGTTTGGATTGCACCTCAACATCAAGAAAACAAGTCTTCCCCACTAGCTCAGTAAGTGATATTGTGAAAAATGGAGAAAATAAGTTGCCAAGGGTTTCATTTTACTTGTATCCACAATCAACACCCTTGGAAACAGCAGGCAAGAAATCAAAAGACACATTGCATTGGGACAAATCTGCTGCAAAAGACCTATCGGCTTGAAGACTGCAGTGTGCCTGACCAAAGCCGTGGTATTTTCAGCTACCTCATATGCATGTACAAATTGGATGATGAATGGGGAAAACAGAGAAGAATTGATGCCTTTGACCTGAGGTGTTGGGGAAGAATATTGAATATACCATGGAAAGTCAAAAGAAGGAACAAATGTGTCTTGGAAGAAGTTCAATGATAATTTTCCTTAGAAGCAAGGATGGTGGGATTACCTCTTGCATACTTTGGAGATGTTGTCAGGAGGGATCAGCCCCTGGAGAAGGACATCATGCTTGGTAAAGTAGAGGGTCAGTGAAAAAGTGAACGATCTTCAAAGATGAACTGACACAGTGGTTGCAACAATGGGCTCAAGCATAACAACAATTGTGGGCATGGTGCAGGATTGGGCAGTATTTTCTTGTACGTAATGTCACTGTGAGTCAGAACAAACTTAACAACACCCAACAACAACAACAACACTCTGGACTTACTGGTAAAACATTGTACACTAGAGGTGGAAACGAATACAACAAAAATTCATCCTGCTGCCTGACTCACAGAGTTGGGACTTGCCAGCCCTTGTAATGGTCTAAGACATTTCCCTAAAGTAAATCATGTATATATATATATATATATATATATATATATGTTTCATCAGGGAACTCAGCCTAAAATATTACTGTATCTTCAAGTCCTATCTATATTTTTATTTTATCCTTTTGTAGAGATTTATGAAAGGGTATATTTTAACAAACAATATATATTAAGTATATGTGTTAACTAAATACCATTAAAATAAAAATATTTGAATGAGATCGTTTTGAGCTATTGATGTCCTTTGAATTTAAATTTTAATATTTTCTACAGTTGACTTTTAAGTTCCTCACCCAGCATGGTTTAAATGAATAAAATTGATGTCAGTCATTGTCTCTGAAAAATCCTAGGTTTTAATATTTCTGATTCATGTGTTTACTTTTACTTTCTACTTAAATGAACTAGTTTATTTTTTTAACTTACTAATTCCAACAGGAGATAATGAAGTGGTGATTAATGCTGGCCATGGTCATGTTTGTGCAGAAGGAAACACTGGCAGTGTCCAACCTACCTTCCAGCTGGTTCCCTATCATATAGGCTTGCTTTCTGTCACCTGTGATGGGGCTCTTCACCCTTCTGCCTATTCCCAGACGTGTTTATCTTGTCTAATCTGCCTGCTAACAGTAGAGAGCCAAACCGTATTACTGAAGACATTTTGAGAGGCTAAAAACTTCAGCCCCTTTTTCCATAGATCAGAGAATCAAGATCTGAAGATCAACACGATGCACCTTCACCCATGTCTCATTGTCTTCAAGTCAATTCCAATTTATAGCAACTCTGTAATACAGAGTGGACTTACTTCATAGAGTTTCCAGTGAGAGGATGGTACATTCAAACTGTCAGTCTTCTGGTCATTAGCCAAATTTGTCACTAATCAAGGGCGGGGCTAGAGTATGGGGCTACAGGGCTCCTCACATCCATCCAGGTTTCATCCCATTAGCAGTGTGCTCACACTGAGTCAACCCTTCTGAGAATAATCTACCATATGTGACATCCAAAAAAAAACCTATCTAACACATTAAAACAAAAGGATTTTGAACTATCTTAGTGTGGACACTCTAATCCTACTAGTCAATGAGTATTGTGTTTTATAAAAGTATAAATATAATCAAACTGAAGACCGGGAACGGGCAGTTTCCTGCTTATAAATACCTCTGTAGACAGTGTGGCTAGACAATTTCAGGCAAAATTCCATTCTTTTAATTTGTTAACTTCCTTCTCTTATTTTTATAGTTTTGGTGTGACATAGCTATAAACTCTTCAGTTCCCTACTCTCTCTTGTCTTCACTGAAACAGTCATAATGCAGAAGAAAGCTTCCCCCTTCTGCTTTGCAACCAAGACTTCTGACGGTAATCATTCTCAGACTGTCAGAGAAATCCCTCCTCCCCAAAACGGAAGCTGGGTATATTTCTCTGAAGTTTCGTGGAAGTGGTCAGCCTCTGTCACTTAGGATTAACTGGTCTATGAATCATAAGGAACATAAATCAAAGTGGGAGTGGAGAAGACAGCTCCTCCCCAACAAGTCTAGGAAGGCAGAGGAAATGCGTTCTCCAGCCTTCTTTCATCTTCTCAGCCACACCCACACTGGAGAGCCGATTGCATTAACACAGTCGTCTTCAAAGGCAAAGGACAGAAAAACAAGTGGCGGGAATAAAAAAAAAAAAAAAATTCTAATGACTAATTGGCAAACCATCTGTCTATATATGTTAGCTCCCCGTGTTACCTTTGCAATTTTCCTTTTTAAGTTCCCATTGATCTAAGCCTGAAGACATTAAAGTGTATAATATATTCCAGTCTGCTCCTCAACAAAGTCATCCTAGTGTATCAGTGCTGGGCGTATCTCAAACTCAAATCCTTATTTTATCAATAACAGCAACCGAGGCTGAAGAGTTTTTTATGTGCCTTGGCTGGGATCAAACAGCTGCCTAGGTACTGAGCCAGGGCAAGGTTTTTGGTGTTCTTACTGTATCTTCCTCATTCAGCTTTCTTGTTTAGATAATACTTTACTTAAAAAAAAAAAAAAAAGCTTCTCTTTATTGTACACAGAAACTCTGGTGACATAGTAGTTAGCAGCTACAGCTGCTAATTAAAAAATGTTGGCAGCTTGAATTTACCAGGTGCTCCTTGGAAATTCTGTGGGACAGTTCTACTCTGTCCTATAGAGTTGATATGAGTTGACATTGACTCAGTCTCTATGAGGTGTTTCTTTTTTTTTTAGTGGTGTGCCATTTTATGCCTTTCCAACTTCCTAACTTTAGATAGACAAGGATCTTGCCTTTTGTTCTTTTCTATTAAAGCTTGCAGTTGGAAAATAGATTTTATACCTGTCTTTTACCACTTAAGATGAATGAGAAAGACTGCCACCTTCCCTGAGGGTGTGTTCATGTTCAGCTGCACATTTTGAGTGGTAGAACAGAAGATGTGTGTTCCTATTAAAGGAATTTGGCAGCAGGGCAGATGTGGGGATAGAAATGGGATAGTTTTTGACATTATTATGAGAAAAATGGACTTTAGATTAGCATTGTACCTTGCACTCTTGAGACTCGTTTTCCTTTACAATTCTTTGTTTAGTGTTTCTTAGAACTGATTTGCCCACTAAACCTTCATGAAGCCACATCTTACAGTCATGTTATGTATGTAAAAATGGAACCACACAAAAACTGCAACTGTGATGGGAAGAAAGCTAGTTTTGTCTTGATGAAATGTGGATTCTAATCTAAGCCACACTGACTGTGTGACCTTAAATGAGTCACATCACATCACAGGACTATAATTTCTGCATTTACATTAAAATATACACAATATTTAAATGAGATGATCTTGGAGGTCTTTTGCTGATCTGAGTCTAGTCCTTCAGCTGCTAATTCTTACTATTCATAACACACAAATTAATATAAAGCCAAGTGACGTCGAGTATTAGTCCATTATGTGTGGAACAGGTTAATGATTGTAAGACGAGCAAGCTGGATTTCCCAAGGCGGTAGTGGCTGCCGTTCCTGCTAGCTGCCACTGAGATGACTCAGATGCGTGATGATCCCATGTGTGCAGAATAGAACTACACTCCCTAGGGTTTTTAAAACTGACCACCTGAAAGCAGGTCAGTCTTCCAAAGCGCCTCTCAGTGGGTTCGGACTGCCAATATTTCAGCTAATACCCTGCACTTAACTGTTTTGCACCACTGAGGACTCCCTCATAACGTGGCAACCAGCTGGTAAGTCCTTCCACTGCAAAACGGCACGAGCATGTGTAAAGGGTGAGCTTTGCTACTTTTCAAATGCAGACAGCAAGCAGTTTCTATTTCCTGTCCTTCTTTTCTTTCTTTCTTACTTCTTCCTTTTTTTTTTTTTTTTTAATGTGGATAAATGTATCTTCAGTGTCACTGCTGTCTGCTGTTGTCTCCATTTTGGGGTCTCTGTACTTTGTCTCAGACCTCCTGGGGACTCCAAAGAGGGAACATCTGTTTTTCTATTTTGTTCCCTTTTTCAGAACCTGCTAAATAGGGAAGAAGCTAAATTTTTAATGTTCCCAAAGCTCTGTGTGGGAAACGATGATATTGGGTTGCAATTGAAGAAGAGTTTTAAGACAGGCAATTTTATACCAACTTACATAATGCATGCCAAAGTGTGAGGCTGTTATGGAATCACATCTGCAATTGCGCGCTGCATAATACAGCAATAGTATTTGAATATTATCAGATTGTAAATGGCGGAAATGTGGTATTAAGTGTTTGTGAGGAGTGAATTATGCCCTGTTATATTGCAGAGACCCTGGAAGCAGTGGAAGCAGCCGGTGAATGGCAGGTTTCTGTGATTTATTAACAGGGGGACTTGACTGGGCTAATGCTTATTTTTATGTGTGGCACCATTAACAGTACTGATGTTCCACTCTAAAAAGGACACGCACAGCAGGATGGATAATGGCCACAGGCCTCCCCTTCTGCATGTCACAGCACCTGGAACAGCCAGCATTGTTTGGTTTCTTTTGGAGCCAAGTAAGAAATCTAGAGAAATATATAAAATGAAAATAAATCTTCACTGATTAGAAGAAGAGTTTGGTGGAAGCTGGAGACAGAAAAGGAAGACAAGAGAGGGATATGATCACAGACTATAAAGGTCTTTGAAGCAGCAATACAAATGAAGGGTGGAAGTTATTCTGTCTCCGATGATGCCAGCAGTAGGTGCAATGGCCTAGATCTAAAGGAGAAGAAACTTGGACCCAATAATAAGAAAAGTTTATAGCAGTAGGATCAGCAGGGCAGAGAAATAGATTCCCGAGAGTCATTGCAGATATTCAAAGAATAGGGTGGGTAAGACATTATCAGGACTGACTTAGTAAGTGCTGTTATCTGGTTGCAATAATCAGAATTTGGTTCTGCTGGAGATTCAGGTAAAGTGAAAGCTACATTTTTTCCCACTGAATGCTATTCTGCCAATATTCATTAAAAAATCTTGACTGTTATGTGACAACGTCACATTTAAGACGCAAAGCCACCAGTTAGATTGACAGCTAGAAGGTAGCAGTCAACCAAGCACAATGACATTTCCTTCCAATGGGACCATCTCCATTTCTGACTTTGAAATCCTGAAGGAGTAAAGGTATGATCAATATAGGATGAAGGGCTTAGAGGAGCCCCCATAGGACAGTGGTTAAGAGTTCAATAGCTAACCAAAAGGTCAGCAGTTCAAATCCACTAGCCACTCCTTAGAAACCCTATAGAACAGTTCTACTCTGTCCAATAGAGTCACTGTGAGTTGATGTCAATTCAAGAGCAATGGATCTGTTTTGGGTTTGATAGACTAGAGGGAGTTCCTGAGTGGTGAAAATGGTTAGTGCACCTAGTTGCTAACGGAAATGGCAGACATTCCAGCCCACCCAGAGGCACCTCAGAAAGAAGACCTGGTAATCTTCTACCAAAAAATCAGCCAGTGAAAAGTCCGCAAACATGCTGGACTCTGACACGTGAGGATTTTCTACGAAGAGGAGTTACCGTGAGTTGAAATTGACTCAGTGCCAATGTTTTTGTTTGTTTGTTTTGTTTTGTTTTTCTAGTGTGGATGGGCTAAAGATAGATTTTTACAGGACATGAGCTCTAAAGAACTGGGGATTTAGGACACTATTTACTCATTTTTACACTATTCACTTGTTATTTATAACGTAATTATTCTAAAACAGATTTCTCAGTAATTTAGGATTAGCTAAGGTGAAGGAACGAAGATGATTGTTCCAGCTGGGCAAGCCTCATCAATTATTTAAATATCACCCAATTAGGTGCATTAAGGTAGCAATATTTATAGTCAAACAGCCCCTTCAGCTTGGAGGCTTTGGACAAGAAACTAAAGGGGAGGGGCGGTATTCACAACCAACAACTAGAAGGAGTCATTCTATCAACAAGTATTATCAGTATGAAAATACCAGAAATATCCCCGCTTCAGTATGTACACTATCATACATAATTCCCACTCAAATTAAAGAGAGTAGAGTTTGCATACAAAGGAACCACCTTCTTTCATTCACATTTCATAGTACTGTTAGTAAATATTTTTAAAAAAGTGAATACACAAGCACACTGGGTAGGCATTGCATTGGGTGAGGAACCGAGAATAATATTTAAATTATAGAAAGTAACCTAAGCCCAACAGTAGACTGCTATTAAAAAAAAAAAAAAAAAGTGAAAGTGGGTCTAAAAATACTGTATTATCAGGAATAAAGTAGAGCCATAGACAATCAAGGGGGGATAGATAGCAAGGGTGGCACAGTTTGGAACCTCTGCTTCTCTCCTCAACATCAAACTTTTGCCCAGCGGTGAACAGTCAAGTCCGTGCCTGGCTAACCACAATTAGTGTGAGCACCTGGAGTACAAGAGCAAAATAATGCCTTTAGTGGCTGGTGAAGCACAGAAGAGCTGGGTAACACAACAGAAGATAAATTAGCAGAACATTCCAGGGAGCTGAAATTCCACATCTCCTTCCTTGCAACTCTACCCAGACATTGATATAATCCACAGTGGTGTGACTGGGTCCAGTATGTAGCTGACAGTATCTGTGCAAGCAGTCATACCATTATCAGAAAGGTAACAGCAAATCCCACACACAAAGTCAAACAAATACAAGTATCTTAAGAGAGCCGAGCCAGGAAGGAGCCTCAGAAAATTCAGCAAACCAGAATGTAACAAGGAATCTTACAGAGGAAGAATGTTGTACATACCTCTGAGAAACACAACAGGACACAATGTTATTATTTTTAAATAATTCAACTTTAAATCATGGAAACTTTAAAGTCAACTCACAGAATCAATGGAAAAGTTGAACAGCAGAGTATTAAAATGCTAAAGAGTAAAACTGTTGTATTCAGGGTGAAACTGAGGGATTCTTCTCCCCAAACTCCACTGAGTATAAAAGAAAAAAGACCTAACACTGTATGTGCAGAATTTTCTATTCATGTTCAGTAACTTTCTAGAAAACTATCATAGAGAAATGGAAGGAAAAAGAGGCAAAGACATAAACTTTCAAAATTTACTAGCATCGAAGAAGAGTATGGATTTCTAGTTAGAAAGAGTCCATAAAACAGTAAGACAAAAACTTTAAAACAAACAAAAAGCTACACATAAAACTTTCATGATGTCTTAGATATCTACCAATGCTGTAATAGAAATACTACAAGTATGCAGCTTTAACAAGAACTTAATTTTCTCACAGTCTAGAAGACTGGAAGTCCAAATTTTGGGTACTGGCTCTAGAAGAAACATTTCTCTCTGTTGACTCTAGTGAAAGGGAAAGTCCCTGTCTCTTCAGCTTCTATTCCTTGAATTCTTGGTGATCTTCATGTGGCATGACATCTATCTTCCCCAAATCTGCTTGCTTTCTTGACCTATTCTGCTCAAAGATTAATGAGTTAAATGACATCCAATCCTCACATGACCTTTTGACATAATAAAGAAAATCTATTTCCAGACAAGGTTATAGGTATAGAGGTTAAGATTTACAACACGTATTTTTGGGAGGCCACAATCAATCCATCACACATAGTGAATTTTAAAACACCAAAGATAAGGAAATCTCCCCTGCCCCAGTTCCCAAAGTATCTTAAAAGAAATAAAAGGAGATAAATGAATTCCAAAAGGCAACCAAACTTGACCCCATAGTTTCATCAGCAACACTGGGTGCAAGAAGCCTTTCCAGATTCTTAGCAAAAAACATTTTGAATGTTAGTATTAGTTTTTGAGGGTGAGTCACAGATATATTTAGATTTTTGAGGACATGGATTTACAACCATCAAATTTGAAAGAGTTACAGAAAATATATTCCAGCTGGCAAGATAAATTAATTTAGGGAAAAAAAATTGGTTTAAAAATCAGCTGTGAGCAAAGAAATCAATGGAATGTATCACTAAGTCTAAATAAGCATTGATTACAAAATATCAACATGAAACTAAAATCATGTACGATATTGATGTTAGATAATGTCACTAAACAAGCAACAGTGACTTACTAACAATTGTTTAGTCTAAAGTTTTCTTTTCCTTTTCTTTACCTACCAACATAAATGTTCTTTTTCATTTTTCTTCCTCTACACACGAGGTGTTAGGGAAATCCTGACGTCCCTGAAATTCTGTTGCCCATATCATCCCATCAGATTTTTCAGATGTTTCGTTTAGACTGTTTCATCTCTCTTGTAACATCAGATAGATTATAAATTCCTTTAGGGAAGAGAGTTTATCAGTTTGTTAATTTAATGTATACAGTGATAACCAGCTATTGCGAAGGTGCCAGTTAGATCATTAAAAGAAAACAAATTAGATAGAGTAGTTCTGTGCTCTGGTGCAGGAGACACCACAGAACCAGCTAGGAAGCAGAGATGATGACCTAAAAGTCATACCAACCGGCCATATTTGTGTAACAGAATTTGTAAATATGGAGCTGAAGAAAAGAAAGCCCTTACAATACAAAAAAAGTCCAGGGCTACCTATTTCTTCTGGTTGGGAAGAAGCATATACAACAACTAGACACTCTGTTGGTGCAGTGGTTAAGTTCTCATGCTGGGCTACTAACCTAAAGGTCGACTGTTCCAAGCTACCAGCCCAATGTGACAAATAAAGATGTGGCAGTCGTATTCTATAAAGATTTATAGCCTTAGAAAACCTATGGGGACAAGTCTACCCTAGCCTATGGGATTGCTGAATCAGAATCAACTCAACTACAGTGACAATAAATGTGTGTGTGTGTTCCTTATACTTCTGCTCCTTTCTGTTTCATTCAGCTTCTATGATGGTTTTATTTTTTCCTCTATTTCCTGAGTTATTTGAACTCAATATTCACTTTTTATTTTGTGTGAGTGTGTGTGCACACATGTGCACACACACACACACACACACATGTATTAGTATTTGTGTATTAAAAAGACTCAAACAAACCTTCCCCAAAACTAGACCACATGAAAAATCCCAAGTCTACAAGAAAAATGCTTGGGAATATCAGTTACCACAAAATTCCTGCATACACCTGGAGCAGGATAACTTCACCACTTTAAGTAAAAAGTATTAAGAAGAAACAAGCACACAATTCACAGAAAAACATTCTGAAGCAAAGAGAGAAAGAAATACTATCAGAAAACTGTTGTCTAAAAGTAGATTAAAACATAGACAAAAAATTTTTCCACCATTGAAGAAATGTAATAATCTCAACTCTTCTATGAAACATTAAGGAAACAGGTAGTGTGACAAAAACAAGAAGTAGATTATGAACTCAAATAACTCAGGAAATAGAGGAAAAAATAAACCAGTCATGGAAATTGAATGAAACAGAAAGGAACACAAATTATAATAAAGTTTGTGGGTATATAAATGAAAAATAAGCAAAACAAAATGATAATAAAGGACTTATGTAACAGGTTTTGTTTTGCTTTGCTTTTAGGTCAAAAAATAAGATTTATCCTATATACAATCAAATTTCTTAAAAAAAATATTAAAACATGTAATCAAGAAAATGCTGATTTAATTAAAAACAATTATTATTTCTACAAATTAAAAGTTATACCATATGTCAGGAAATACTCAAAATAAACAACTCTGTAACATATCATAATAAATGCTCTGTGTTTAAAGGACTAAAAAAATCCTAGGGATGTAATGAAAAGTGATGAATTCACCTATAAAGGAAGGAAACAAGAAACCATTGAGGCTAACTACAACTTCTCCAGAAAACAACTGACCAGCAGAAAGACTGATGATGAATATTTAACATATGTAGACATGTATCTAAAAGAAAAACAAGGAATGAAAGTGGAAAATTAATGGAAAATATTATGTATTACAAAACAAGTTATGTATTAATACAAAAAATATTATAGGTTGTGATAAAGTAGAAATAACCAGACAACAGAAGAAATAAATTCAATAAGCTGACTGTATTGGTTGTTACTGTGTGCCATGAACTGTATTCCAACTCATGGCAAGATGATATTTTACAGAACCGAACTGTTTTGTAAGGTTTTCTTGGCAGCAATCTTAATGGAAACAAATTACCAGGCTTTTCTTCTAAGGAAATCTTGACTGGTTCTAGCCTCAAACCTTCAGGTTAATTGTGAAGTGTAAAACATTTGTGCCATCCAGGGATGTTAGTGCAGGCAATAAACTGATCCAACAATCAATGCTCATGGAAGTGACCATGAAGAAATCAAGTGACATGTTGCATTGGCTAAATCTGCTGCAAAAGACCTCTTTAGTAAAAGGCGAAAGATTTATACGACCTGAAGAGAAACCAGAGTATATTAGGTTACAAGATGGCGGAGTAAACAGACGTCTCCTCATCTCCCTCTGAGAACTAAGGCCTGGATGATACGTTTTATGGAGCATTGAATACCTGAGAAGCCTTGGAACCTAACATATTTGACTGGGCAACAGTATCAGACTAAACTTCTCCTCTCAAAAACAATCCAGCTACCCTTTAACCTCTGCTTCTGCTGCTACATAGTAACAGAGAACTGCAGCTTCTGCAAATGGCCAGTAACAGTAACATACTTTCATTACAAGGGGGCAGCTAAAGTGTGCTGTTCCCAGCTACCTGTTCAGGACCATTTAACCTCTACTTCTGCTGCTACATTGTAACAGAGAACTGCAACTTCTGCAAACAGCCAGTAACGGTAACATATTTTCATTATAAGTGGGCAGGTGAAGTCTGCTGTTCCCCACTACCTGTTTAGGCCAGCCTGTTGGATACCTTCCAGCTCCCAATTCAGCACCTAGACAACTCCCTGCATAGAAGTGCAGTTTACTTTTAAGGTTTACTTTTTTAAGGCTGAGAGGCTTATATTTTCTCTCTGGAAATCTCTCTATTGAAAAACCTCTCACATTTTAAGATTGTCTGACAGCCCCCAGTTTCTCCATAAACAGAGCAGCCTCTTTTCTAATCAATAAGCAAAGTCTTCCAGCCTTGAGAGTCCACCTGGGGCAAATCACTACAGTATTATAGTCAGCTGGTGGCCAACAATTCTCTTAGATCCATTAGTAGAGAAATCAAATAACATCTACATGGCATGCAGGCAACAGACCATGATTAGTCATTTAAAGAAACACTCTTCAAATGCTCCAGAAAATTCCCTAAATAAAGATTCAAAAAATTCAAAAAATTTCCCAGATGAAGAAGCCTTTTTAAATCTAACAGAGATTGAATACAAAAAAAATTATATATAAAACCCTCCTAGAAATTAAACAACATACAATAGAACAAAATAAAAAAGTTGGTAAACTATTTGATATTCTAGAGCATCAACAATCTGAAATATGTCAGATTAATAACAAAATTACAGAATTGGATAATTCTATCCAAAGCCAAAAGAGTAGGATTGAACAGATGGAAGTTAGAAGACAAAGTAACTAATGCTAACATTTATGAGGTAAAATCAGAGAAAAGAAATAAGAAAAATGAAGAAACATTAAGAAACATATCGGACTCCATGAAGAGGAATAATTTACATTTAATTGGAGTTCCTGAATAAGGGAAAATTAATGACAGCATAGAGGGTTTTGCTGTAGAGATGCTGACAGAGAATTTTCCTGAGATTATGAAAAAAGAGAAAATAGATGTCCAAGATGTTTATCGAACACCGCAAAAGTTAGATCCAAATAAAAGAATGCCAAGGCATATTGTAATTAAACTTAATAAACTAAAACACAAAGAGATGCTTCTGAAGACAGCAAGGCTCAAGTCAAAACTAACATTCCGAGGAAAACCCTGTAGCCTTTCATCTGACTTTTCTGCTGCAACAATGCTGGCCAGAAAACAATGGGCAGACACGTTCAAAGTCCTGAATGAGAAAAACTTCCACCCCAGAAAAATCTATCCCGCTAAATTATCTATCAGATATGATGGTGAAATTAAGACTTTTGAAATAAAGAGAAATTTAAATACTTCATAAAAACTCAACCCAAGTTACACAAAATATTGAAAGAAGCTCTTCCCTAAATATATGTTTTAGGTGATAATTTAAGGCACTTCATCCAAATTTCTAATCAGCTAAGGAAGGCACAAAACTTCATCAAAACAAACCAAAAACTACAATATTATAATAAGGGAATTCATGGTCATATCATGACAACTATAATATCACATTGAAAGAGGGATACACTACAATAGTTACAGTTGTTTTTTTGATGCAGCGACAGTTTCTGACTTCTAAAATAATTAAAATTGATTTCAATAATTATACATTAAGGGGGATTAGGAATGTAGCCATAGAACTAATTAACAATAAACCATTTGCAATGAAAAATCACAATATAGGAGTCTCAATAAATATAAAATCAAAACTCATACCGTCCATAAAGAAGAATGTCCCAGGACAGATTAATAAGAACAGCAGAGAAAACATCAACATGAAAATAAACATATTGCAATGACATCATTAAATGTATATTTATCAATAATCACGTTGAATGTGAATGGAATGAACACTCTAGTAAAGAGACAGCGAGTGATATTGTGGATCAAAAGACAGGATCCATCTATATGTTGCTTACAAGAAACACATCTTAGACTTAAGGATAAGAAAAAATTGAGAATTAAAGGTTGGAATAATATATATCAAGCTAATAATACACGAAAAAGAGCGGGCGTGGCAATATTAATTTCAGATAAAATAGATTTTAATGTAAAGTTTGCTATTATGGACAAGGATAGTCACTATTTACTGCTGAAAGGTTCAATACTGAAGCAAGACTTAACAATATTGAATATTTATGCACCCAGTACCAAAGCACCTAAATACATTGAACAAATACTGACAATGTTGAAAAATGAGATTGATCATTCCACAATAATAGTTGGGGACTTTAAAACTCCCCTTTCAGTTAAGGATAGATCATCCAGAAAAAAAGCTCAGTAAAGATACAGAAGATCTTGTTACAACAATCAACCAACTTGACCTTATTGACATATACAGATCTTTTCATCCATCACCAAATAAATATACCTTCTTCTCCAAAGCACATGGAACATTCTCCAGAATAGACCATATGTTGGGTCATAAAACTATTCAACATAAAATCCACAACATTGATTTATTGCAAAGTACCTTCTTGGACCACAGAGCTATAAAAGTTGAAATCAATAACAGAAAAGTCGTAGGTAAAAATTCCAACTTGTGGAAACTGAACAACACTTTACTCATAAAGCCTTGGGTTATAAAAGAAATTAAAGACACATTAAGGAAATTTATGGATTCAAATGAGAACGAAAACACATCCTACCAGAATTTATGGGATACAGCGAAAGCAGTGCTCAGAGGTCAATTTATCTCTATCAGTGCACACATCCAGAAAGAAGAAAGAGCACAAATTAAAGAATTAACCTCACAGCTTGAAAAAGTAGAAAGAGAGCAACAAAGAAACCCCTCAGGCATCAGAAGAAAACAGATTATAAAACTTAGAGCAGAACTAAATGAATTAGAGAATAGAAAAACGATTGAAAAAATTAACAAAACCAAAAGCTGGTTCTTCAAAAAGATCAACAAAATTGATAAGCCATTGGCTAAACTTACAAAAGAAAAACAACAGAAGATACAAATAATCCGATTAAGAAATGAGTTGTGAGATGTCACAACAGACCCATCTGAAATACAATGTATCATAACAGAATACTATGAAAAGCTATACTCTGATAGGTTTGAAAACCTGGGGGAAATGGACAAATTTCTGGATTCATATGACTCCCCAAGACTATCACAAGGAGAAATAGATCAACTTAATAAATCTATCACAAAGGAAGAAATAGAGGAAGTCATCAAAAATCTGCCAACCAAAAAAAGTCCTGGCACAGACGGCTTCACCGGAGAATTCTACCAAACTTTTAGAGAAGAATTAACTCCAATACTAATGAGGCTATTTCACACCATAGAAAGAGACGAAATACTTCCAAATTCCTTCTATGAAGCCAGCATAACCCTGATACCAAAACCAGGGAAAGATCCCACAAAAAAGAAAATTACAGACCAATATCACTGAGGAATCTAGATGCAAAAATCTTCAACAAAATTCTAGCCAATAGAATTCAACAGCATATAAAAGCAATCATTCATCATGATCAAGTTGGTTTCATTCCAGAGATGCAAGGCTGGTTCAACATCAGAAAAACAATTAATGTGATCAACCATATTAATAACACAAAAGATAAAAATCACCTGTTCTGTCAATTGATGCAGAAAAGGCATCTGACAAAGTTCAACATCCATTCATGCTTAAAACTCTCAGAAAAATAGGAATAAAAGGGACATTCCTCAATATAATCAATAGCATCTATGCAAAGCCAGCTGCTTTCATCATCCTGAATGGTGAAAGACTGAAAGAATTCCCTTGGAGAATGGGAACTAGACAAGGATGCCCGCTCTCATCACTTCTATTCAACATTGTCCTAGAAGTTCTAGCCAGAGCAATTAGACAAGACAAAGAAATAAAAGGCATCTGTATTGGCAGTGAAGAAGTAAAGATTTCTCTCTTTGCAGATGATATGATTGTTTATACAGAGAATCCAAAGCAATCTGTAAGTAAACTATTAGAGCTAATAGAAGAATTCAGCAAAGTGTCGGGATACAAGATAAACATAGCTAAATCAGTGGGATTCCTTTATACCAACAATGACATTACTAATGAAGAAATCACCAAACAATTACATTCACTATAGCCCCCAAGAAGATAAAATACCTAGGAATAAATCTAACTAGAGAAATAAGAAATCTTTACAGAGAAAATTACAAGTCATTGCTACAAGAAACTAAGAGGGACTTACATAAGTGGAATAATCTGCCCTGCTCATGGATAGGAAGACTCAATATTGTGAAAATGTCTATTTTGCCCAAAGCACTCTACTTGTATAATGCAATCCCAATACAAATTCCAATGATATTTTTTAATGAGATGGAGAAACAAATTATCAGCTTTATTTGGAAAGGGAAGACACCCTGAATAAGTAAAACAATACTGAAAAAGAAGAACATCTTGGGTAGCCTCTCACTACCTGACTTTAAAACCTATTACACTGCCACAGTAGTCAAAACAGCCTGTTATTGGTACAAAAAGAGACATACAGACCAATGGAACAAAGTAGAGACCCCAGAGATGCCACCATCCTCTTATGAACAGCTGATATTTGACAAAGGTCCTAAGATTTTGAACTGGGGTAAGAACAGTCTCTTTAACAAATGGTGCTGGCATAATTGCATATCCATCTGCAAAAAATTGAAACAAGACCCATATCTCACACCTTACACAAAAATCAACTCACATTGGATAAAAGGCCTGAATATAAAAGCTAAAACGATAGAGCTCATCCAAGATATGATAGGGTCAACAATGGACATTTTATCATGCAACATAGACAGACTTCAAAATCTGATGAACAAAACATATTCATCAGAAAAGAAAATACATAAATGGGAATTAGTAAGAATCAAACACTTCTGCTCATCCAAAGACTTCATCAAAAAAATTAAAAGACCACCTACAGAATGGGAAAAAATATTTGGCAATTCTATGTTAGACCGACGCCTGATCTCCATAATCTATAAGGTTCTACAAAATATCAATAAGAGAGAGACAAATCATTCAATTAAGCAATCGGCAAAGGAGATGGACAGACATTTCTCTAAGGAGGAGATCCAGGCAGTCAAAAAACACATACAGACATATTCCCGATCAGTAATTGTTAAAGAAATTCAAATCAAAACAACAATGAGATACCACCTCACCCCAATAAGATTGGCCGTGATCCAAAAAATGCAAAACAATAAATGTTGGAGAGGCTGTGGAGAGATAGGAAGTCTCCTTCACTTTTGGTGGGATTGCAGAATGGTGCAACCTCTTTGGAAAGCAATTTGGCATTACCTTAAAATAATGGATATAGAAATACCATTTGAGCCAGTTATTCCTCTGCTTGGAATATATCCTACAAAATTAAGGCCATTCACACCGACTGCTACCTGCACACGAATGTTCATTGCAGCGCAATCCACGATAGCAAGAAGTTGGAATCAACCCAGATGCCCAACAATGGAAGAATGGATAGGTAAGCTTTGGTATATGTACTCCATGGAGTACTATACACTGATAAGGAACAACAATGATAGCAGGAAACATCTCTCAATTTGGTCTCAACTGGAGGACATTATATTGAGTGAAACTAGTCAGCAACAGAAGGACAATTGTTGTATGGGACTCCTACGATAAAAACTTAAAAGCATACTCATACATACCAGAAAAGACTCTTTGATGGCTACAAGGGTGGGGAAGGTGGGAGGATGGGAAGGCAAGGGGCAAGGGTCTAGATGAGATAATTGTTAGAAATTTGGTAGGATGAAATTGATGACAATTCACATTAGTAAGAAGATCAATATTAATGAGACTTCGACAAAACTTGTGTACTCCTCCTCTCTTAACCCGATATTGTAAGCACAAAGTATGTACACTTTCATTTTTTTTTATTTAATAATAATTTTAAAAAAGACCTCTTTAAAGTGGTAAAAAGCACAGATGCCACTTTGCATACTAAGGTGCACCTGACCCAAATCATGGTACTTTCTTCAATGACCTTATATGCATGCATATGCATGCATAAGCTAGACAATAGAAAAGGAGGATAAAAGAAGAATATATGACTCTGAATTATGATATTTGCAATGAATATTGAATATACCAATGTCAAAAGAAAGAACAAATATGTCTTAGAAGAAGTACAGCCAGAAGGATGACAAGACTTCATCTCATCTACTGTGGACATGTTACCAGAAGGTGCCAGTTCCTAGATAAGGACATCATGCTTGGTAAAGTAGGTGGTGAGATACAGGAAGGTCCTCAACAAGGCGGACTGACACAGTGGTTGAAATATTGGGCTCAAATATAACAATGATTGTAAGGGTGACCCATGACCTGGCATTGTTTCATTCTGTTGTACATAGGGTCACTATATCTTGGAACCAACTCAGTGACAACTCACAACAACAAAGAATACTAAAATAGTGATTAATCAAACAGCAAATCAAAAAAGAAAGTTACCCACTGGAACAAAAATTCAAAATTCCTTAAATAACACAGGTTGTTGCTATTGTTAGGTGCTGTAGAGGTAAGACTCATTAGAACAGCATGTGATTTAGTAGAGCTAACTCACAGAGTTTTCCAGGCTGTAATTTTTATGGGAATAGATCATCATGTCTTCGTCTCACAGAGCCACTGAGTGGATTCTAACCACCAGATTTTTGGTCAGTAGCTAAGCATGTAAAAGTTATGCCACCAGGATTCCTTTAATAACATGTAAAATAGACTAAGTACATTACACACGTACACACATATATATGAATATTGTATAAGGAAACACAGTAAATATAAAAAATGCAATTATGAAATGTAAAAACAATTAGGATAAAACATCAGTTATGTTAAGGAATATGAATGAACTTAACTCACTTAATGAAAAATAAAAAGATGTTTATTTGTTTCAGTAAATGACTAACTATATGCAGCATGAGAGAAAATACGTAAACACGAGAGATTCAGCAACACAAAACACAAAAAGTAGACAGAGGCATAAAAATAATACGATAAGAGAACAGCAATGGTCAGTCTGATAACAAAGTAGAATTCAAACCTAAAACTATTAAATATGAAAACAGACACATTGTCACTTTTATGAAAATATAACACAAATACCAAATAACACCTAAATACCTTTATGAATCAAAAAAATACAGAAATGCAAGACATAAATGGAAACACACTACTAATAAAAGAGTTTAATGCATCACTCTAGAAAAAGATAGATCATATAGATTAAAATCAAATCATGAGATAGAAGATATAAATCATGCAGTAAGTAAAATAGATCTTATAGATATGTATTGACCTTTATACTCTGACAAAATATGTATTAATTATTCAGTACTGTAACAGAAATACCAAAAGAAGATGCCCTTCACAAATAGGTATGTATTTTTTCACCATCTAGAAGGCTACAAAAAGTTCAAATTCGGGCTTTCCATTCTGTGAGTTCTTTTCTCGTTGTCAGTTCTAGAGGAAGATCTTTGTTTCTTCAGCTTCTGCTTCCTGGTTCCTTAGCCATCTCAAAGTGTCCTGACATCTGTCTCACCCAATGTCTCTTCTGCTTGCTTGTTTAATGTCTTCTATATCTCAAATGAGATTAACTCAAGACATGACCTACACTAATCCTGCCTCATTAACATAAAAAGACAATTCATTCCCCAATGGCATTATAACCGTGGACAAAGAGGTTAGAATTTACAACATGTTTTAGGGGAATATAATCTAATTCATAACAACAGAGAAAACAGCTTACTCTCAGACACCTGTAGTATGTTGATAAAAAATGATCTGCATTGGTTTGCAAATAAAACATCAGTGATTTGCATAAATTAGAACCACAAACAGATCAATACAATCAAAGTAGAAATGACCAACAAGGAAACTGACAAAAAAAAAAAAAAAAAAAAAAAAAAAAAAACCTCTTCCACTGGAAATTTAAAAACATCTCTGCTAAACAATTCTTGAGTAAAATTGGAATATAAGCCGAACTTGCACATTTTTACAAAAAAGAACAGTGGGAACTCTTAACACATGGGATGCTTTCAGAGCAGTGATCAGTGAAAATGAAAGACTGAAATTAAGTGACTTAAATCCCTTACTCAAAAAGCAAGAAAAAGAACAGCAAAACAAACAAAAAAAATCACAAGAAACAATGAAGATAAAATAAGAAATCAATGAGACTAAAGAAATAGTGGCTTGAAGAATATCCCCAAATTCTTGTGTTTTTCTGAAAAGTTTAATAAAATATTCAAACTCCTAGCTAATGTAATGAAGACAAAGATAGGAAGCAAAAATATCAAAACAAAGTGTTAGATGGGGGAAAAAACTGTTGAAACAAATATTCTCACAAGTCTAAGAGACAATCTTGCACCTTTACGCAAATACATTTGAAAACCTATATAAAAATGGTGCTCAGGAAAAACACAGCTGACGAGTGAAGAATATGAGAGTACTATGGTCAAAAAGATCCTGTTAAATACAGTAAATATATTTTCAGGAAATAAACCTAAGACAGTGCACTGTCATTTAGAATTCTTTTTCTGAAATATAAATGCATGTTAATCAGAGAGGCAATCAAACACTCGTATTGCCCCCCTTAACACACACACATGCATTAATACATATTATAATCAACATAAGTCTAGAATCCAATACAGATTCTGAATGTCTACTTGAACCTCTGCTTGCTACATAATATCCCTACATTTCCCCCTTCACCTTATATACAAGAAATGGATGAATGAACACATAGGCAGTTGTAGTGAAGACCTGTTAAAGAATGGGATGGATTCACCTTGCAAATACACACAGCATTAATGACCACATATGTGAAATTCCCCAAAGGCTGTTCATTAAGCCCAAATCAGGCTTCCTGCTGTGATAACTTTGAAAGTGATGACAGGCCACTGTGTCCTAGAAATGGGGTTCCCACTGGGAGCCAAGGATGTCCAAACTGAGTCCATGTCCTCAGGGTAGATATCCCACGAAAAACCCAGGGAGGGGTCTTGAATTTTGCATCTCAGCAGTGTGAATAAATTTGCCTGTCATTTCCATGTTAGTCAGCCTACAGCAGTCCAATTATTACTTTCTAAAGCCACTGTATAATACTGAAGGTCATTAATATTTGATGAAAAGCTATTGACCAAAATGAAGTGAATCCTTGAATACAACCAATAATTATTAAACAATCACTAATATTTACTAAGCGTGTACTGTGCACCAGACATACTAAACGTTTTATTTGTGGTCTTAGCCCATTCAATCATCATGGCATTTTTACGAGGAAATCAAAACACACTTCGTATTTGTCCATTTCACACTTTTAAGTAGCCGATCGATTATTTATTTTTGAGAATACTTGGGACCATTCTAACTTTAATTTATGGTTCAATCTATCATCGTGATAATATTTTTTCTTTTTCCTCCCTTAACATGTTGAATCATCAATGTTTGAAGGGATGCCACAGAATCTGAAAACGGAATCACGGAGACCCATCGTTAAACTGAGTACCCTTTACAGGTCATGGAGCCACCATTGCCTGTTGGCTAAGAGTGGATATTTGTCCATGTGTAGTTCAAAATGATGTTGATTTCTCCTTTATTCTAATATTAAAAGTACCATAATTTGGGGAAGACAAGTGCTTACTGTGTAAGAGGGTAGACTAGAGGATTTTTCCACCTCTATTTCTAAGAACAGGAGAATCAAAATGCCTCATCTACAAATTTGTTCACATATCAAGGTGAAGATGAAAAAGAGGGTCCATTAATTCTGATAGTGTTTTTTTTAAAGAGAAGATAGTTTGAAACATTACCCCTACTCAGTACTGAAAACAATAAAAACACTTTTTATAAATACTGTTACATGTTTTCATCTCCAACATGGTTTAGCGTAGTACATGGATGTCCTCTGTGTTGATGAGAAGTAGTGGAATAGCAACAAGACTTGGATTTGTGTTAATATTTGGTTTGTACTTTCTCTTATTATCCAGCAAACCTGTGTTGAACCTTATGCATACATAAGCATTTTGTAAGAGTCTGCTTATAGTTTAGAGAGAGCAGAGAAATGATGCACATCAATGTTAAGTGCACACATAGGGAGCAAACACTTCTCACTGCTGCTTTAGTTTTCAGAGGTTGTTCCTGTTAATGCCAGGATAATAAGAACATCTAGACAGATTCTAAGGCATCCTGGATGTGCAAGGGTAAAGCACAGAAAGGCTTGAGTTCAAACCCATCAGCCTTCCAGCAGGACAAACGATCTGGCAACCTGCTTCCCTAAAGATCATAACCTAGAAAACCCTACAGTGCAGTTCTACTTTGTTCTACAGGGCTGCTGGAATTGACTCAATGGCACACAACAACACAACAAAGAAATTCTAAGGTTTCCAAGCCATTCTGCAAGTCGATTTGGAAAAAAAAAAATGGAGCTAGTACTGGGGTCTAACATTGTGATATTGAAATGCCATCTTTAAACATAGACTGAAAAGTCTGGCAATGTAATGTGGTGGAATGAGTGTCAGCCCAGCTCTTCTCATAACAGTCATATGAGGACTGCCAATTAAGTTTGTGAACTCATCCTAGAAAAAGTGCTACATACCTCACTGCTGAATATCACTATGGTCAACTTTGGAGTACTCTGCCTGGGAAGCCATGCAGCAATGCCCACTCCTAGTCCACCCTTTAGAGCAATTTTGGAACTATTTTTCTGGAATGACCATCAAGGCTGTTGTCTTATTACACTTGATGTCCTGAATGAGATCGAACGTCCTCCTTTCTATAGATATATACTTAACTTCGGGGAAAGAAAAAAGTCGTTGGGGACCAGATCAGGTGAGTAGGAAGGATATTCCAACACAGTTACTTCTTTACTGGCTAAAAACTCCTTCACAGACAACTATACAAGTAAGTTGGTGAACTTGTCACCTCGCCACCATATGCAATGGCCATCCCAGAAAGAGCTGCATAATTGCTTTGAAGGACAGACTAGATGCTTGTTGTCAGTGCATAGTTTCTCAAGGGAAGTATTGCAAAGGTGACTGTAGTGACAGCCAGCAATGAGGTACGTAGCACCAAGAACATTTAAGCTTGTGGACTTTATTTTCAGACCTTGTATGATCTGCACAAGTTATTGAATTCCTCTGAGGCTCAGCTATTTCTTCTCTGTGATAGGGCTAAGGGTGTCCCCTTCACCTAGTATTGTGTTGTAGATGTTAAGTCAGCTAACATCTATAATATATTCTCACACAGTGATCAAATTAAGTTTAAGGAGGTTTGTATTTAAAAAATCAGTGGAGAAGTAATACTAGTTTTTTTCTAAATAACTAGTGAAGCATTAGGAAAATGCAAAAATCTTAATCACCAGGAAAGTTTGTCATTACTGTGAGAATTAACTACAGAATTAATGTGAGTGACGTTTTTGGCTCTATTAAGTGAAACTGTTTACATACATCTCATTGCACGGATTTGTATACTCTTAGCAACAAAAATAATACAGGCATAGTAGTACCTGTGGTACTACCTGTAGTACATAGGGAATTCCAGCACCAGCGTGCAAACCCTGTTTCTGGCTTGTGATGGCTTTCAGTACAGGCATATTACATCTACCTTCCATAGTTTTGCTGTTTCCTGGCTATTCTTGCCTCTGTTTGTACCTGTAGACAATCCAAAGCATGATATCTTTCACTTTTGTATTATTCTTGTAATGTTTACAATTAGTAGAGGTGGTTTTTCACTTTTGCTTTCACACATGATATAAAGCACAATGGGGAATTTGGTGACTGTGCAAATGAACTATGAGCTATGTGTGTGTGTTAGTTGACATGTGTTTTGGGGGTTGCAGGGAGCGTTAAGGTAGAAAGAAAGCAAGAAGGTAGTTTTTTAGCAGTGTAAAGCTCAGTGAAGTCTACTCATGAGAGTAAATCTCAGAGAGACTCTTTGACATAGAAAAGATACCTGTCATCAGAGCCCTACATAGTAATAACTCACAACCTTTGATTTTTTTATTTTATTTTTTATTTAACATGACTGAGTGAAAATGTACATTCCCGTATAAATTTACATGCCCACCTATATGCAGCTTCCACTGTTCTCCCTGTCCGGTGACAGCCCACTATTCCTCTCTGCTCCATACATGTCTCATCCTCCCAACAGTCTCATTTCCGCTCCTCTCCACCCACTCTCCTTCCTCCAGCCAGAGGTCAGCAAGATGATATCGCACAGATGCATAGAACCATAAAGTGCTCCGAGTATATGGTCGCTCTGCATTGCCAAGTCCAATCCATTCCTGTCCAAAGAGTGGACCTTCATTATAATTTATGGGTAAGGGCAGCATCAGGGCCGGGGGCCATGCTCTCAGGGGAACCCCGAAACCACTGGACCATCAATTGAGGTCTTTTAGTGGAGATCTCAGGATGCACCACTTTTTATTCTTGTGTTGCCAGTGAGACTCCTCTCTGTGAGCTCCATCGTGACTATCGCTGGTGGTGGCCGGGCACCATCCAGTTCTTCCAGTCCCAAGTCGATGTAGGCACCCACACTTGTGGGTCTCTCTGTCTTCTAGACAACATTTGATATTAGTGAAGGACTTCTTGGAAGAACAAAATCCTGATTTTGAGGAATCATTCATTTTGATACTGGCTATGAATGCCATATATCTTTTTGGCTTAATAAACAAACAACAGTGACAAAATAGTGACTATGGAGTTTCTTATTATTTTCAGCCACCGTGTGAAATATGGGCTAACGTAGTGCTGGGCTAGCGCTCAGTTCTCTTCCTTCTCCATCCTTTAGCCAAATGGAGTGAGGGAAGGAGCGTACAATTTTCAAAGTCTTTATGATGCAGGACAGTCATTCCAGAATTTATTTGTATTTAATAATCAACTATGAATCTTGTTAAACTGCAGAATCTGATTCAGGAGAGATGGCATTTTACCTGATATTCTGCCTCTCTAGTTATCTTCCAGTTTGTACCAGTGTTACTGATCTTAGAACCACTTCTTAAATCACAAGACTGAACTAGGGGTTGGCAAACTTACACTATAGAGAGAAAGATATTAAATATTCTAGCCTTTGTAGACCCCAGGGTCTTTGTTGAAGCTATTCAGTTCTATTGTTGTAGGGTGAAGGCAATCGGTAAACAAACAGCTGTGGCTACGTTCCAATTGTTATTACCGTTAGTTGCCATGGAGTCAGTTCTGACTCCCGCTGACCCCGTTAGAACTGTTTTGTAGGGTTTTCCTAGCTGTAATCTTAATGGAAGCCTGTTGCCAGGTCTGTTATTCATGCTACCATTGCTTTGATTCAGATGGCCAGCTGTCAGAATAGCAGTCAAACACAAACAGTTTCGACTACCTAAGGACCTTTGTGTACCAAACAAACAACAACAACAACAAAAAAAAAATCTGAATTTATTTGAAACTGAAATTTGAATTTCAGGTGTGTCTTTGTCTGGGTTCTCCAGACAGGCCAAATCAGCAAAGCACATAATATATATAAAGAGATTTATAAAGGTAACAGCTCATGCAGTTGTAGAGGCTAGAATGTCCCAAATTCATGGGTCAGGATAAAGGCTGCTACTGATTCATGTAACTGCAGGGACTGGAAAACCCAAGATCAGCAGGACAGAGAGCAGAGCTCTTTCTCGTAGGCTACAAAGACCTAGGAATCCCAAAGTTAGCCAGCAAGACCTCAGTTAAGTTAGTAGCTCAAGTCCTCAGAACCAGAGATCAGATGGACAGGAGCCACCTGCAGGATCCAATGTAAGCAAAAAGCACCCAAACTCTGCCTGAAGATAGATCTATATTCACGAGGGCAACACACCTATGAGAACTCTGTCAAATGATTGGCTACTCACAGCAGATCCCGTCATTGCCATCATCACATATCAAATCTCAGCAGGGAAGTGATAACATTACATAACCACCAAAACATTCAAAATAATGTCCCAGCCAAGTTAACACACAATCTTAACCATTGCAAGATGATTTTCACATATCTCAAATTAAATTTTTTTTTTTTTTAAAAAAAGAAACATTAAAAGTATAAAAACCATTCTTGACTTGTGGACCATGGGAAAACATGTGCTGGGCTGGATTAAGCCTTTGGATCAAAATTCGCTACTGCCCGATCCGAACAAAGGTCTTTTCTTGCAATGAGGACTTAAGACTTACACCAAGATAGATATTCTCTCTTCCTACCAGTTTAGAAATTCATAAATTAGTAAAGAAGTTTGTACTACCCCTGAACAAAGAACCCTTTAATTTACAGCCCCTTGCCTGTGTCTGCCACCCCACAGCTAACGCATCCTCAATTCTGTTTCAGAGACACAGTGATCAGTTGCACCTCTTTACTAAGGTAATCTAGGTAGCATAGTGGTTAAGTGCTACCACTGCTAACCAAAATTTTGACGGTTCAAATCCACCAAGCACTCCTTGGAAACTCTATGGGACAGTTCTACTCTTAGCTACAGGGTCGCTAAGAGTCGGAATCAACTTGACAGGACTGAGTTTAGTGGTTTAGGAAACCTGGTGGTATAGTGGTTAAGTGTGACATCTGCTAATCAAAAGGTCAACAGTTCAAATCCACTTGGGTCACTTATAGGGTCTCTATGAGTCAGAATTGACTGAATAACAGTGGATTTGGTTTGATTTAGGAAATCCTGGTGGTGTAGTGGTCAAGTTCTACAGCTATCTTTATCAAAAGGTTGGCAGTTGAAATCTACCAGGCCCTTCTTTGAAACCCTTTGGGGTAGTTCTCATCTGTCCTATAGGATCTCTATGAGTCCATATTGACTCAACAGCAATGAGAATTAATGAGAATGAGGTATTTAATAACACACACCAAAGGTGGGAATTAAT
Source organism: Heterohyrax brucei (assembly GCA_028571685.1). Taxonomy (NCBI): domain Eukaryota; kingdom Metazoa; phylum Chordata; class Mammalia; order Hyracoidea; family Procaviidae; genus Heterohyrax; species Heterohyrax brucei. The sequence goes on from CM053152.1 coordinate 50,728,383, forward strand.
TTGGCAAAGAAGTTAAATGGCATATCTTTTGCTAGGTCTCTATGATGTCTTAGCCTTAAATGACCAGAAAATCTCCCTAGTTAGACTGTTTCTAGACAGAATTTTAACCCACCTGCCCACTGTCAATGGAATCAAGCAGCATGCACCAACAAACGTTTTTTTTAGGGAAGCACTTTTGCAATTTTTTGAAGGATGGACCTCTATCTGCATAGAGAAATTGATGTGTGCACCCAGGGTCTCAGCTAAAGTGGCCCACAGCAAGTGTGAAATTTCCTTGTCCCATAAACTGATGCATAACTTGCATTTTATTCCATAATGTACTGGTGTTTGTTGCAATATTAAAATGTTTGAAATAGCCTCTCACTTCACTTCTTCACTCTTTATGCTATAAACTGACAGCCTCAGAGAACTGGCCTATGTTTACCCTATCAGTTCACATATTCTCTTTCACATACCCATGTATACGGACTATTCTGAGAAGAAAAACGAAGTCACCAGTTCTCTCTGGTGGGTTATCTGTAATATAAACTAAACCCCATGTGCCTAACTCTTTTAATCTCAGGCCCTCCCCTCCCCCCCAAAAGGATAGGGCATGGGGATAGTTCATCTCAGGACTTCCTAGTTAATTAGTTGACACTTTGAAAGGTTGCCTTGGTATGATTGTCACTTGAACTTTATTTTATCTGTTCGTATTAGGCATGGGCTTATTCTCAGTCTTCACATTGAATTAGTAATGGAATGTCTTTAATATCTTTAATAAGCTCACATGCATAATGCAATGGATCAGAAATAACCTGATTATGTCAACAACCCTAACCCCATTCCATACTCTGTCTTAAATTGTCTTGTGTTTTATAGTATTAAAAATATGTTCTCCAAGTTTCATAGCTTGTGTTTAACGTCTGTTGTCTGTATTAATAAATACATTTTTCAAGTACCTAAGTTTGAAATCAGCAGTTGAATGATGTTTTCACATTAACTTTTGCTTGTCTTCTTCATAATCAAACCCATAAAGTCCTGTAAATATGAAGATAAAAAGCACATTCACTCCTATGGATGTTGTCAGCCTGGCCTTGTTTGCAGGCTTCCATTTTTTCAAATGAAAGGTTATTGGATAAAGCATGGAAGGAGGTTGCCTAAAACCAGATAGATATTTTTATTATTATTATTGTGATTAAGTGACAGTATGCAATCCAAATCAATTTTGTATGCCAGTCTATCTGCAGCTCAACTGGCTTTCCTCCCCCAGTGGCAGCACAATCTTCCTTTTCACTCTGTATTTCTAGTATCCTCTTATTGAGCACCTGTTCCCTGTGCTTCTCTCCCGTCTAGAAAGAAACAAGTAGGACACACTCCTATAAATATATAGAGACATGAAGTACACACACCATATAGTCACACTGTGTCCCTGAGTCCAGTCCATTATTGTCTGAAGAGTTGACCTCGGTACTGGTTTTCAGTCAGGGTCAGCAGCAAGTCTAGGGGCCAAGTTCCCAGGAGAGGCCCCAGGCTGTCAGACCATCAGTTCTGGGCTTTTGGTAGAGTTCTTGAGCTGCACCTCTCTTTTTCTTGTGTTGCTTCAGGGACTCTACATTGTGTCCACACTGTGCCTGCTTTTGGCGGTGTCCAGGTACTATCCAGTTCTTCTAGTCTCATATCAGTACAGTCTCCCTTTCATATGGGTCCTTCTGTCTTCTGGGTTCTTTTTCTTGTGTCTTTGTTATTCTTGGTCATCATCTATTCCAAATCACTTGTGACTATTTGGTGTACCTCAGACAGCATCTTGCTGGCTTTTAAGACCCCAGACACCACTTACCAATATGAGATACAGAAGACTCTCTTAGCAGAAGACTAGTTGTGCCATTTGACCTCAACGTCCCCTGAAAACATGGACCCCAGACTACCATCTCTGCTACTCTATCCTTTGAAATATTGGGTTAAGTTTAGACAACCTTTCAGTTTATGGTGTAATCCAGTTATCTCGATCTCCTTTCAACTGCATATTGTCACTGCTTTCACCTAACAAAATCCTTATGTACCATCTAATCTATGACCAACACTCTTCCTCCCTCCCTACCCTAGTAGCCACCAAAGAGTCTTTTCTTTTGTATGTAAGTCTATTTGTGAGTCCTTATGGCAGAGGTTTCATACAATATTTATCATTTTGCCACTGACTGATTTCACTCAGCATCAAGTCACCTAGATGAAATCAGGTTATGAGACGCTTCCCCAAATCATCACTGTTCTTTATCACTACACAGTGTTCCACTGAGTACATGTATCATAGCTTGTTTATCCATTCATCTGTTGATGGTCACCTATGTTGACTTCATCTTTTTTGCTATTTACGTTGATTTCATCTTTTTGCTATTGTATTCAGTGGTACAATAAGCATTTGTCTGCAAGCATCTGTTCATGTGACTGCCTTTATTTTTGTAGGATATATACTGAACAGTGGAATTCCTGAACCATGTGATATTTCTATTTCTAGTTTTTCAAGGAGGTGCCAAATTGGTTTCCAAAGAGGCTGTGCCATTTTGTGTTCCCACCAGCAGCACAGGAGAGTTCCTGTCTCCCTGCAGCCTGTCCATCATTTGTTGATTTGTGTTTTTTGGATTGTTGCTACCTTGTTGCGGTGAGATGGTATCTCATTGTAGTTTAGATTTGAATTTCTCTCATAGTTAGTGATCGTGAGCATTCCTTGCATGTCTTTTGGCTGTCTGGATGCTTTATTTTGTGCAGTGTCTACCTATCTCCTTCACCCATTGTTTAATTTGCTTATTTACTTTTTCTTGTTGATATTTTGCAGTCCCTTGTAGATTACGGAAGGCAGACATCGATATGACAAGTAACTGCCAAATATTCTTCTCCATTCTGTAGGCAGCCTTTTTTTTTTTAATTGCAATTATGTGAAAGTATACATTCCAAATCAATTTTGCATGGCTGCCTAACTGCAGCTCCTTCTTCTTTCCTTGCCCTATGACTACACACTCCTCCTTTTCATTCTATACTTGTAGTATCCTCTTAACAAGCTTCTATCCCCTCTTCTCCACCCACTTTTCTCCCATCTAGAAGGAGACCAGTAGGACAGTCTCATATAAATGCACAGAACCATAAAGTATACACACCATAGGATCACACTGTGTCCCCAGTTCCAGTCCATTTTTGTCCAAGGTGATCTCAGTAGTGTTTTCTGGTCAGGGTCAGCAACAAGTCAATGGACCATGCTCCCAGGGGATCCTCAAGGCCACCAGGCCATCAGTTGTAGTCTTTTAGTAGAGTTCTTGAACTGCACAACTCTTTTTCTTGTGTTGCTACAGGGACTCACCATTGTATGTCTCATCATGGCTTTTGTTTGGTGGTGGCCAGGCACCATCTGATTCTTCTGGTCTCATGTTGATACAACTTCCCATTCACATGGGTCCTTCTGTCTCCTGAGTTCTTCTATCCTTGTATCTTTGGTGTTCTTGGTGATCATCTGTTCCAAATAAGTTGGGATCATTTGTATCTCAGATGGTAGCTTGCTAGCTTTTAAGACCCTAGACACCACTCACCAATATGGGGTGCAGAAGACTCTCTTAATAATAGGCTAGTTATGCCATTGGCCTCAATTTCCCCAGAAAGCATGGCCTTCAGACTTCCAGCACCTGCTACTCTATCTTTGCAATAATGGGTTGAGATTAGAAAAGCATTCAGTTTATGGTGAAATCCAGTTAAGTTGATCTATTTTCTACTGTGTGCTGTCACTGCTTTCACCTAACCAAATTTCTATCAACTGTCTAATCTATGATCAACCCTCTCTCTCCCCACCTGTGTAGCAAAGAGTTTTTTTTCTTCTGTACATGAGTGTCATGGTTTGAATTGTGTCCCCCCAAAAATGTGTGCAGCCATGTGGCTGGGATATGGTTCCCAGTATCTTGGAAATGTCCTCCATTGTGTGGTTTTGCTAACCTGCATGTTAAAGGATTAGGGTGGGGCTGTGAATTCCTGCTATGGGGGAAGTTTCCCTGGAGTATGGCTTGCCCCACCCTTAATGCTTTTAGCTTGCAAGGAATAAAAGGAAAACGAACCAGAGGACAATTTGAGAAAATCGCTACCATCAAGCAGGCAGCACTGGGAGCAGAGCGCGTCGTTCAGACCAGAGGTTCTTGCGTTAGGACACTCCCTGGACAATGACTGATGCAATACCGGACTTTCCTCCAGAGCTGTCAAGGGGAAAGTCTTTCCCTGGAGCGGACACCCTGAATATGGACTTGCAACCTACCGGACTGTGTAAGAATAAATCTTTCTTGGTTAAAGCCATCCACTCTGTGGTATTTCTGTTAGAGCAGCCCTAGCTGACTACCACAATGAGTCTATTTTTAAGTCCTTATAACAGGGGTCTTGTACAATATTTGTCCTTTTCTGCTGACTGATTTTACTCAGCATAGTGTCTTCCAGGTGAAATCAGGTTATGAGGCTCCCTAAAATCATCATTGTTCTTTATCATTACACAGTGTTCCACTGAGTATACATACTATAGTTTGCTTATCCTTTCATCTGTTAATGGGCATCTGGGTTGATTCGAACTTTTTGCTATTGTGGATTGTGTTACAATCAACATTTGTGTGCGAGTATCTGTTCACGTGACAGCCTTTGTTTCGTTAGGATGTGTTCCAAGCCCTGTGATTACTGAGTCTAATGGTACATCTATTTCCAGCTTTTTAAGGAAGCACCACATTGCTTTCCAAAGAGGGTGTACCGTTTGCAATCCCGCTAGCAGTGTAGAAGAGTTCCAGTTTCTCCACAGCCTCTCCAGCACTTGTTGTTTTGTGTTTTTTGGATTATAGCCAACCTAGTTGGGGTGAGATGATAGTGAGCATTTCCTCATGGGGCTTTTGGCTGACTGGATGTCCTCTCTAGTGAAGTGTCTATCCATCTTCTTTGACCATCACTTAATTGGTTTATTTACCCTTTTCTTGTAATATTTTGCAGTATATACATTATGGAGGTCAGATGTTGGTCAGACATGTAGTTACCAAATATTTTTTTCCCATTCTGCAGGTGGCCTTTCAACTCTTTTGATAAAGTCTTTGGATGAGCAGAGGTGTCTGATTCTTAGTAGTTCCTATTTACTTACTTCCGTTGTTCATGCTTTGTTTGTCAGATTTTAAAGACTATCTAAGCTGTGCTTTAGAACTTCCATTGTTGACTATAATTTTTCTTACATGATCTTTATCATTTTATGTTCAATATTCAGGTCTTTGATCCATTTTAAGTTAGTGTTTCTGTAAAGTGTGAGATAAAGGTCTTATTTCAATTTTTTGCAGATGGATATCCAATTTTGCCAACACTATTTGTTAAAGAGAGTGTCTTTACCCCAGTTTACAATCTTAGGGCCTTTGTCGAATATCAGCAGTTCATTAGAGAATGGTGGCATCTCTGGGGTCTAAACTCTGTTCCATTGGTCTATATGTTGCTTTTTGTACAAGTAGCAGGCTGTTTTGACTATAGTGACAGTGTAAAAGATTCTAAGATAGGGTTGTGTGAGGCCTCCCAGTGTGTTCTTCTTCTTCAGTAGTGCTTTATGTATCTGGGGTTTCTTCCCTTTCCAAAGTTGGTGGTTTGTTTCTCCATCTCTTTAAAAAATGAGACTGAAACTGGTATTGAGATTGCATCTTATATGTAGATCACTTTGGGTAAAATATACATTTTCACAATGTTAATTTTTTCTGTCTTTGAGCAGGGTAGGTTTTGCCATTTATGCAAGTCTCTTTTAGTGTCTTACATTAAGCTCTTGTAATTATCTCTTTATCAGTCTCTTATTTCTCTGGTTAGATTTATTCCTAGGTATTTTATCTTTTGGGCAACAAATGGTATTTAACTATTGATTTCTTCTTTGATGATCTCTTTGTTGTTGTAAAGGAATTGTACTAATTTATCTATCTTTATCTTTGAGCCTGTTAGTTTGCTGTACTCTTCTATTGGTTCCAGTAGTTACAGATTCTTCAGGCTTTCTGCATATACAGTAATTATATCTCTACAAATGCCAGCCAAGTGCCATATAGGGAGATTTTTATTTCTCTGCTGATGTGAATGCCCTTTATTTTTTTTTTTTGTCTTGTCTTACTGCTCTGGCTAGAGTCTCTAGTACAATGTTGAATAGAAGTGGCAAGAGTGGGCATCCTTGTTTACTTGCTACTCTCAGGTGAAATTCTTTCAGTCTCTCTCCATTTGGGATGATGTAGGCAGTTGGCTTTGCATAGATACCCCATATTGTGCTGAGGAATTTCCCCTTTATTCCTATTTTGCTAAGAGTTTCAAGCATGAATAGGTGTTGGACTATGCCAAATACCTTTTCTGCATCAGTTGTCAAAATCATGTGATTCTTATTCTTTGTACTGTTTTTGTGGTTCATCACGTTAATTATTTTTCTGATGTTGAACTAACCTTGCATCCCTTGTGTGAATCCAACTTGGTCATAATGAACTATTTTTTTGATATGTTTTTGAATTCTGTTAGCTAGGGTTTTGTTGAAGATTTTTTTGCATGCAGGTTCGTGAGTGATATTGGTCTGTAATTTTCCTTTCTTGTGGGACTTCTCCTTGGCTTTGGTATCAGAGTATGAAGGCTTCATAGAATGAATTTGGGAGTATTCTATTCCTTTCCGTGTTATGAAATAGTCTTGAGTAGTATTGGAATTAGCCCCTCTCTTAAAGTTTGGTATAACTTTCCAGTGAAGCCATCTGAGCCAGAACTTTTTTTGATGGGTAGTTTTTTGTTTGTTTGTTTTGTTTTTTAAATTGCTTTTTCTATCTTTTCTTTTGTGTTGGGTTTATTAAGTTGTTCTACTTCTCCTTGTGATAATTTGGCAGGTGATATCAATCTAGAAATTTGCCCATTTCATCTAGGTTTTCAAAACTGTTATAGTACAGTCTTTTGTAGTATTCTGTTATGATATTTTTTATTTCAGTTGGATCTGTTGTGACATCTCCCATTTCATTTCTTATTCAGGTTATTTACTTCCTCTCTTGTGTTCCTTTTTTAAGATTAGCCAGTGGCCTATCACTTTTGTTCATCATTTCAAAGAAGTAGATTTTGGTTTTGTTAATTTTTTCAATTGTTCTTCTATTTTCTAATTCACTGAGTTGTGCCTTAATCTTTATTATCTATTTTCTTGTGGTATCTGAAGAGTTCTTCTGTTGCTCTCTTGTTCAAGCTGTAGGGTTAATTCTTTGGTTTGCATTCTTTCTTCCTTCCGAATGTGTGCATTTATAGAGATGAACTGACCTCTGTGCACTGTTTTGACAGTATTGCATAGTTTCTGGTACAATGTATTTTCATTCTCATTTGACTCCTTAAATTTCTTTATTTTGTCCTTGATTTCTTCCATAACCTATGGCTTTTCAATCAAGGTGTTGTTGAGTTTCCATGAGTTCAAATTTATACGTTCTGCTATTGATTTCAACTTTTATGACTTTTAGATCTGAAAAGATGCTCTGCAGTAATTCAGTGGTTTGGATTTTGTAGAGACTTACTTTATTTCCTAACACATAGTCTGTTCTGAAAAATGTTCCACATGTACTGGAGAAGAAGTTGTGCTTATCCATAGAAGGATAAAAAGTTCTGCATATGTCTATGAGGTCTAGTTGGTTAATCGTCTCAATAAGATCTTCTGTATCTTTAGTGATCTTTTTTTCTGAATGATCTGTCTTTTACATAAAGTGGAGTGTTACAGTCTCCATCTATAACTGTGGAATGATCCACCTCATTTTTCAATGTTGTCAGCATCTGTTTGATGTATTTAGATGTTCTGGTATTGGGTACATAAATATTTGATACTGTTACATCCTACGTATTTACTGAACCTTTCGACAATAAATAGTGACCATACTTGTCCACGATGGTGGATTTTACATTAAAGTCTGTTTTACCTGAGATTAGTATTGCCACTCTCCACTTCTTCATAAGTTCTTAGCCTGGTATATATTTTTCCATCTTTTGATTTTCAGTTCGTTCATATGTTGAGTCTAAGATGTGTTTCCTGTAAGCAACATACAGACAAAACATATGTTTTGATCTAGGATGTCACTCCCTGTCTCTTTATTGGAGCAATCAGACCATTTACATTCACTGTAGTTATTGATAGGTCTGTGTTTAGTGCTGTCATTTTGATGTCTTTTTTTTTTATTGATTTGTTTGTTTGTTTTATTTTGTGTTTATTTTATTTATTTATTATTTTATTATGTGCTTATTTTTTATTTCTATGTTGCTCTTAATATTCTGCTCTGGGTCATTCTTCTTTATGGATTGCTGTTTTAGTGAGCTAGTACTGCTCTAACAGAAATACCACAGTGTGGGTAAGTTTAAAAAAGGAAGGTTTATTCTTATACAGTCTTGTATGCTACAAGATCAAATTCAGGATGTCTACTCCAGGGGAAGGCTTTGCCCCTCTTCAGCTCTGGAGGAAAGTCCAGTATTGCATCAGTCTTTGTCCAGGGAACATCTTGGCATGGGAACCTCAGGTCTGAAGGAAATGTTCTTCTCCCAGTGCTTCTTGCTTGATGGTGTGAGGTTCCTAATTCTCTGCTAGCTTCTCTTCCCTTTTATCTCTTGTAGGATGAAAGGATTAAGGGTGCAGCAAGCCATACTCTGGGGAAACTCCCTTTACAGTGGAGCAGGGAGGTAATTCTATGAAGGGATTTACAGTCCCACCCTAATCCTTTAACATACAGCACCAAAAAAATAACAAAAAAGAAGAGAATCACAAAATACTGGAAATCATGGCCAGTCACATAGGTATACATATTTTGGAGGGAACACAATCCAATCCATGACAGTTGGCTTTTCACCATTTTCAGTGTTGATTTTGTGATTGTTATGACTCCTGATTTTTGTTTCTTGTGTTGATATGCCACATTATTATTTTGTTTTGTGGCTGGCCCTTCATTCCCCTTACTATTCTAAGCTTAAACCAGACTTTAGTTTCTGCATATCTTTTAAAATTCCTCTCTATCTGAAAGGGTTGTTACTGCTGTCATGTATCTCTCCTTTTAGTTTGATGGTGTCATAGTTTTTTGTGATACAATCATTGATTTCTTCCTTTTAATGTTGTAACTTTGATTGAACTTTGTGACTTCCCTGAGTAGAATTCTCGATGCTGTGTCCTGTATTGCCTCCTTAAGTATATACTTGATGTTTTTGCTTTTCAAACAGAGCCTCTTTCAATATTTCTTGTAGTTTTGGTTTGATTTTCACAAAGTCTCTAAGCTTCTGTTTATCTGTGAATGTTTAATTTCACTATCATATTTGAGAGACAATTTGGCAGGATATAGTTGGAAGTTTTTCCTTTTCAAGATTTTGAATGTGTCATCCCTCCTCCTTCACGCCAACATGATTCCTGTCAAGAATCATCAGACAAAAGCCCACTACAGGACTTTTCTTTGTATATTATGTTTGCTTTAAGCTTTGCTAACTTTAAGAGCCTCTCTTTATGATTCATTTTATTAAGCTTGATTAAAATATATCTTGGTGTCTTTCTTGTGGGGTCTAGCTTTTGTGGTGTTCAAGAAGCATATTGTATATCTATGTTCTCTTCGTTCATACTTTCAGGGAAGTTTTCTTTCAGCAACTCTACAATAATACTCTCTATATTTTCATCTATCTCTCCCTGTTCAGGAACTCCATTTATTTGTAGATTTTTTCCTCTTTATAGAGTCCCACAAGTTTCTTAATGCTTCTGCATTTCTCTTATCTCTTTTCTTTGTTGTCTCTTCATAAATGAGTTACTTGCTCTATCTTTAAGCTCACTAACTTTAGCTTCTATCTCCTCAATTCTGCTCTTTTGGCTTTGGATTAAATTTTCTCATTCTGTAATTTTATTTTTGATCTTCTGGATTTCAGATCATTGTTGTTCCGTTGGTTCAAATAGCTTACTTAATTTTTCACTGCATTGCATTTTTTTAACCTCTAGGAGGGTTCTATACATAATTATTTTGTACTCAACATCTAGTAATTTCAGAAATTCTTCTTCATCTGGGAAGTTTTTTGTTCCTTATTTGGAGAGTTTTCTTAAGCCATAGTGGACTGCTTCTTTAAACGGTTATCTGTTGATTGTTGTCTCATGCCATCTGGAAGCTGTTCAGTTTCTCTTGTGTTACCTCCACAGGAGGTGAGGTTCAGTTTTAAGAGGGGAGTAGGGGTACTACTAGATTTGGTTGCTAGGCCCTTCCTTCCAACTGACAATGAAATAACCTCATAGGCCATCCCCAGATGCTATGATGTGGTTCAAAGAAGGGAGGAATTAGGACCTTGATGACATCTTCTGTCATGCCCCATCCATGACTCTATTTACCATCATCTTAAACATAGTTTTTTCTGCTGGAGAAGTGCTATCCAGACTGGGACTGATGCTCAGCATGAGAAGTAGCCCCCGCTGAGACCTCTAGGTGGCTGACTTCACCTCTCAGCTGACCAAGGTGGCATTCTGCTATGCCTGCCACAAAACAGCAGAATCTGTGGCATAGATCACAAAGGCATGGTAGAATAGCAGTGGTGTCTGTGGTCAGTAGTCAGATTCGCAATATGTGGACATCCTATGCACAGACTCTCTGCTGGACTATATGCTGTTTACTTAAGCACTCCAGTTCAACAAATTAGCCAGCTCATGCCTAGTCTCCACCTCCTGGATAACAAAGAAGGACCTGCATTCCTCCCTAGTGATGAGTTGGTAGAAGCTGGACTGAATGTGCTGATGCCTTATCTTTGAGAGAAGTTTTTTCCCCCTGTGGTACCCAGTTCAATCTGACAACCCTATGCCAGATCCTAGGGCTCCTAAGATGTCCACGCTGCTCCACACAATTATCACTCCAAGCCTTTTTTCACAGAGGGAATCAAGAAGATGTGTGTCTAGTCTGCCATCTTGGCTCTGCCCCCTGCAGGTAGTCATTTAACTCTCTTGATAAAGTCACTGGATGAGCTTAAGTATTTGAGTATTAGTAATTCTCATTTGTCTGTTTTCTCTTCTAGTGTTCATACACTGTTTATCAAATATTGCTGCCTGTCTAAAGTGTGCATTAGAACTTCCTTTGTTGACTCTATTTTGTCTTTCATGGCCTTTATCATTTTAGTTTGATATTTAGGTCTTTGTTCCATTCCGACTTAGTTTTTGTGTAAGGTGTGTGATATGGCTCTTCTTTCAGTTTTTTTTAAGATAGATATCCAATTTTGTCAACACCATTGCTTAAAGAAATTGTTTTCACCTCAGTTTATGATCTTTGAGCCTTTGTCAAATATCAACTGTTCGTAAGAGAATTCTGATGTTCCTGAGGTCTCAGTTCTGTTCCATTGATTCATATGTATTTTTTTGTACCATTACCAGGCTGATCAAGCCAGGTAGATCATTTAAAGCAATTTCTGTAAATATTTTTATAATTTCTAATTAGCATGGATATTTATATGTTACTGTATTATGCTGACCCCAGATTAGCTCAGGGATGACTTTTGAATGACTATTAGAAATGACAGAAAAAGAAAAAGAACAGGAGCAGGAGATGGCAATGCCAAGCCAAAGCCAAGTGCCATCACTAATATAAGTGGTCTCTGCAGTTTATATGACAGTACAAGCATTATTGTCAAAGCCTCTGTGTCAACCCATCTTGTTGAGGGTCTTCCTCTATTTCACCAACTCCCCACTCTATCAAGCATGATATCCTTTTCCAGGGATGGATTCTTCCTGACAACATGTCCACAGTATGTAAGACAGTCTTGCTATTTTTGCTTCCAAGTAACACTCTTGTTGTACTTCTTCCAGAACAGATATGTTCTTTTGGAAGTTCATGATATGTTCAACAGTCTTCTTCAATACCGCAATTCAAAGGCATTGATTATTCTTCTGTCTTCCTTATTCACTGCCCATCTTCCACATGCATATGAAGTGAATGAAAATACCATGGCTTGTGTGAGGCACAACTTAGTCTTCAAAGTGACATCTTCACCTTTTAACACCTTAAATAGGTCCTTTGCAGCAGATTTTCCTAATGCAATGTGTCTTTTAGTTTCTTGAGTGTCATTTCCATGGGCATTTGTAGTGGAACTAAGAAAAATGAAATCCCTGACAACTGCAGATTGGGAGAGAATACTATTGAATAGATTAGATAGAAAAATAATCCACTTCTTACCTTCTATGAAAAGGATGATTATTCTGGCTAATGGACTGTTAGACCCAGTTGGAATTCAAAAGACAAGTAGGACATTATTCAGTAAACAGAATGGATGATTTCAGTTGTATCAAGAGAGTAAGTGACATTTGCAATTGTTGGACCAAGTTCTGTCTGAGAATAAGTATGTCTGTAAATTTTTCACCTTAGGCACCTCACTTACCTTACTCTAGTTTAGGTCATGATCTCCAGAGAATTGTCAACCGAGACAGAAATCTCTAAATAAAAAAGAAACAGACTACGTATTTCAGCCTCCTTGGCCTATTTCCCCATAGCCCTTTGCACATGGCAGCAAATAGCCTCAACTTTCGCCACCTTACCACATCTGCCTTATTGTTATTCTACTAACTGAACCACTTGCCTTTCCATGCACATGCTTTTTCTTTCTTATTTTTTGACTTTTGTCTGTGAGCTTTTTCTTCTTTTCTTTTGGAAGCCCATCAATTCACAAGACAAAGATTCCCTTCATTTTGGCTTCTATAATTATCCCCATGTAGTGGACACTGTATTGCACTACCTGGCTTTCACTCTTCTCCTTCACTTTCAGGACTTAGTATAAAGGGAGAGTTGAAATCTGGCAGCTTGTAGAAGACATTTGACTTTCAGTCATTGTTTTGGCCAAAAAGAGCCTTCTTGTCTACCTGTAATAAGACTGGTCAGGGTTCGAATTTAGCAGTCTGGACACCTTACTCTAATTCAGGACAAAACTAAAGAGATGCTCCAGCCACAGACTGAAATCTGTGATGTAGCTTCACTGTAGTGCGCTTCTCCATCTCTCCAGTCTTGCATTATTCATTGTTTCTGAGATGTGGATCCCAAGAATACTAACAACGAACTTCCTGCAAGCAAATCTCCATCAGCAAGTCTCCCTCTACCTGTAACAATTAGTGTAAGAATTGCACAAGAAATTGAATCTTAGAGTGGAATCACTCAGCTCAATCATTCACCAGCTGACTGGTAAAGAGAACCTGATCACTGGTTAATTGATAAATGGATGGAAGAACTCCTACACTGGCGTGTAGTAACAGTGCAATTGTTAATAGAAACAGCATAGTAGTGGAAGGGAACGCATGTCATAGGACAGTTCATTATGTCTTTGGGAATTTGAAGGGAGATAACAATTGCAAGGGCAATGAAATTTGATGGCTGTTGTTGAGACAATAGATGATGTAGAGAAAAAAAATCAATAAAAGTTGTAGGGTGATTATTTATCAATTAAATGTTAATTGTGAAAGACAGAAGGCCTCCGTGACAGGACATAGAGGTCTCTCATCCTGCAAAGAGCTGGTCCAAATACTGAAAATCATGTTCAGAATTCAACCAGGATTGTAGCAGAGATCCAGGGAAGGCTGATTTTTTTTTTAAGTATTTGAAATTCTGATATGCTAAGATTAGGGCACGGATTTGGAAGAAGTGGGACACTGAGATGTGGGAACAGGAAGTGTATCTGTGTTGATTTCTTCATAAACTACAAATCCCTCAGATTCTTCGGCATTCTGGGCTTACAAAAGCAACAAATTCTTTCTTTTAATGGCTAGTGGCTCTCTTCTAATGTCTTTGCTGGAAACAATAAAAATATTCCTTGAAAGACAACATAAAATATACAATTCCTCGGGATTTATCCTCTTCACTTGATCAATAGACCAGGAACTAGAAAATTATTGCTTGTAGGGAAGCCCAGCTTGCTACCTAATTTTGTAATTTTTTACTGGAAACTAAGGAAAAATGTAATCCTTTGTCTGTCCTATATGAATGGGCAAATGTTTCTCTCCATTTTTTTACTGGAAGAGAAAAAAAAACCTCACTAATTAAATGACAACGTATCATGTAGCTGACTAAAGATAGGTGCAGCAGTTACACTTGGGAATACTACTTCATTAAATTTAGAATAGTTCTATGTCATCCTCTAGGGTCTTTCTATCTTCTGTAGGAATCAGAATATGCAATACATTAAAGAAAAGAAGAAGAAGGAAGAAAGAAAGAAAAATCAAACCTATTGCTATCCAGTTAACTCTGACTCACAGTGGCCTTATAGGACAGAGTAAAAATGCCCCATAGAGTTTCCAAGTAGTGCCTGGTGGATTTGAAAGGCTGACCTTTTGGTTAGCGACCGAACTTTTGACTAATAACCATTAATGCTGAATAATTTAGTTCTTCGAGTGCCACAAATATATAATAATATTTGTTATTTATCATATTGCCCCAGGGAGGATCAATATTAGAGATTTTCACATCAACTTTCATATTGTGATGTTTTTTAATCCCATAAACTAAGGAACTAATATAGGTCTTCTTCCTGCAACTGATTATACCTATTTCAGTTATATGCTTAAAGACCAAGGAAATGACCACTTTGCCAATTATATATTTGAGGATCAATGAGCCAAATCATATTCTACTTATTAACTGATCCCCACTGGACTCACCTTTGATATGATGGCAGGGCGTGATAAACACTTGAAAGTCTGAGTGTTCATAACAGATCATATGTTTAACACTCTTCACAATATTTAAGTTTTCTCCTTCCAGCAGTGCATGATTATCTGTATACGAAAACCATAGACTCTTTTTTCCTCAGAACTAGTAGAATCATCACCACATACACTTACTGTGGTTTCACAGGGTCCTCTCTCCTTGGAATCTGACTTCTCTTTCAGTCCTTAGATTTTAGAGCTCAAAACTGGATCGAGCAACAAAAAAAAAAGTATGGAATTGTGACTCTGTATTAGGCCAGTTGTGCATAAACTGAGAAATACCCTGTTACGACCTTACCTGTGTTGGTCCTAGGAATGCATGTTCTGCTAATCATAGCCACATCTTTTCGCAGATCAGTTCCTGTCTTAGTTTCTTCGTGTTGCTGTAATAATAACAATACATGTAGGTGGCTTTAAACAACAGCAGATTATTATCTCATAGTTCTGGAGCCTAAACCAAAAAGCCAAACCAAACCCATTGCCATTCAGTCAATGCTGACTCATAGTGACCCTATAGACTAAGTAGAGTTTCCAAGGAGCACCTGGCAGATGTGAACTCCTGAACTTTTAGTTATCAGACACAGCACTTAATCACTACGCCACTGAAAAGTTCACATTCAGAGTGTCTACTTTCTGGTAATGTTCTTCTTTGTTTCTTTCAGCTTCTGTCACTTACCGGCAAACTTTGACATTTATGTACCTTTAGATTCATTTGTATCCATCTGTACCCACTGTCTTTCCCTAGTGTGCCCCTGTGTCTATTCTGCTCTTTTTTGTAAGACATCACTTAGAAGGGAAATGGGTTAGAACCCACCATACCTCAATAACAAAGCAATAGAAAACCCTTAATTCCAAACAGTGCCATACTTACAAGACAAGGATTAGCAATTCAATATAACTTTTTTGGGACTCGCACCATGAGTCGAATCCGACTCAATGGCACTTGGCTTTGGCTGGCCCAATCTATAACAGCTTCTTTCCCTTCAGCTGCCACACTGACTTATTAAAATACTGGTGTCCACGTGAATCTGATTCCTTTTTTTCTTTGAAAATAACACGATCAGTAGAGTATGCCTCAATTTGTCTTATGACGTAGCAATTACACATTTTACCCAAACTAACTTTTATGATAATTTTGGTATTATTAATTTTATTAGCTTTAAATCAACATTTCTCATTTTGCCTACTACTGATATGAAAATTACATGTTACTTTTATTCTTGCTTTTAGGTCTGAAACTGAGTTTGGATGTTTTATGGTTTGTTTTTGTTCTTCAAAATGCCTGGCTGTACCTACACAAAGTTTTCATAATAAGTGATACAATGTCCTCAGAATTAAGCAGAGATAGAAAATAATTTATCAGGCAAAACCTGATTATTTTGGTTACTTATCTAAGTATTGTAATTTTCCTCATAAACCTAATTGATTCTGACTCATAGCGACCTTATAGGACAGAGTAGAACTGTCCCACGGAAATTCCAAGGAGATCCTGGTAGATTTGAACCATAAAACTTTTGTTTAACAACCATAGCTTTAAACCACTATGCTGCCAGGGTTTCCTAATAGAACTAAAATGCAAAAGAAAACAACTGTATCCATCAAGTTGATTCTAACTCACAGCAACTCCACAGGCTAAAGTACAATTGTCAGGTAGGGTGTATAAGGAGTTCAAACTGTCAAGCTTGGTAACCTCTGTACCACCAGGGATCCTGGTATTTTATAGGTACTTGAGAAAGCACTGGGTTTCTTTTCAAAAGGCATTTAATTCCTTTTTGAAAAGCATGTAAATGTTTCTACTTCATTTATAGCTTCCTTTTCTATAGTTCCTTGTGTTTTACAATCTTGAAGTATTAAAATAAATGACAAATAGAAAAAAAAACTTCTGAAAACACAAACTGAGAGCAATATGTACAGAAATTTACATAGATGTATCTCCAAAAATAATATAATAAAATACTCACCAAAAATGTCTAGCATAAACGTTACAAATAGTTGGCACAAAACTATATAATTTGTTAATCATTTTCTTTTTATCCCTGGAATGACCTCAAGTAATTCAGCCTATTCTTCACCACTTCATGGGTGACATTTTGCATTTCCTAATGAAAACATTTCTTTAAAATTAAACTTTAGAACTAAATGCCAGTGATGTGCTGGAATCAGCCCATATCAACTCATCAGAGTCAGCTGTCAAGTTTTCAGGAACTTTGAAAGCTGGATTTGAGACCCAGTCATTATGAAAAATAAAATAGCATAATGTTTCAATTTAATCAATTATCTTAAAAACAAAAATATTATATATGCAAGATGCATCATTTTCTAGTTATTAAGTCTTACAGTTATTTGTATCTATTTTATCTTTATGGTAGACACTTTGTATCATGATGTGTTAATGTCCACCTCTTTCCATATCTACCATCAGAAGTGGCACATTTATATCTTGAAATCAATCATGCTGATGGTATTTACTGCACATAAATTAATAAATACTACACATTAGTACTCATGTTTTATTTTGCTTGTTTGTTTTGAATATGCATTGTAAAACCTTGACCTGTATACCACTTCACAAAGCTGCAAATCAGAAGCCACGTTGCAATTTCATAATTTAGCTAAGGGCAAGTAAAATACAAATTTACCAGCCACATACAGATGAATGAAAGTAATTATATTCTTCCATAAGCCAACCAGGAAAAGAGTGTAAAAATAGCTTGTAACAAAAAAGAAGTGAGACATGTGGTTGGGGGAAGGGCTGTTATCATGAAACCATAGAATGATACAACTACAATGAACTTTTACAAACTTCTTATTCAACATTTCATTTTCAAATATAAGAAAACAGATTTCCTGGCTATTCAATATTTGTTTTATCTATATAGTGCTGCTGTAGTAGAAAAACAACCCATGGATGGCTTTAGTGAAGCCATAGTTTGACAGTCTAGAAGTCCAAACTCACGGTGTCAGCTCTAGACAAAAGTCCTATCTCTTCCTCAGCTATGGGGAAAGGTCACTGTGATCGATCTGCTTCCGGTCAAGGAACTTCTCACGCAGGAACCCCAGGTCCAAAGGGTGCCCTCTGTTCTTGGTGCTGCTTTCTTGAGGTTTCCGTGTCTGTTTGCTGGCTTCTCTTTTATGCATCTCAAAAGAAATTGCCTTAAAATACAACATAATCTTGTAGATTGAGTTTTGCCTCATTAACATAATTGCTGCTAATCCTCCCTTATTGATTTTATAGAAGTAAGATTTGCAACACATAGGAAAATCACATCCGATGACGAAATGGTGGACAATCACACTAACAGTGATTATAGACAAGAGTTTATACACATATTATTGGGGAGACACAATTTAATCCATGACAATTGTTGAGACAAACAAGATTTGAAGTTTAAACACTGCCAGTGTTCCTTCTTCTGTATCATATGTTCATTCAGAGGAATATGTGTGTATTTTATTTCTTCACCCAGGTTCTTTTACCTAAAATGTATTTGAAAAATAGAATTTGCTGCTTTAGATTGTATACTAAATAAGATGATATTTATATTTTAGCTACTAAGTAGTAACTGACTACTACCCAAATCTTTATTATTCATATAGTTTATATTGTCTGATTTTTTAAAAGTATTTCTCATCGGTTTCTGATTACAGATTAGTAATTTATCTTTACAAAGAAATATTGACTCTATGTTAGGAACAGAATGCATTGAACATCTTTTATACTAAGCTGAATAACTAGGTGAGTATATGTTTTGCAGAGTTGGAAATACTAGCTCCCCAAAACGAACTAAAAGTTAACAAGTTCATACAGCTTGCCCAAGGTAATGTGAAGCAGTTAGTGACTGTCTTGGATTTCTAAACTGGTCCTGCCTGACCCCAAAGCCTGTTTTTTACCTGTTACGTGCCATGCTGCTTTCTCTTTAAAAGTCTGTCTAAAGAAACAAAAACAATTAAAATGTTGCTAGAGATGTATGACATTTCCAGAGCATATTTGTCCTTTTTTGCGATTTTAGATCACATCCAAGCAAAATTAGAATGTCAGTCATTTTCAAGCTCACTTGTTGGTGCAGGTATTTGTCATTGTCACGAACTATTTAACCTGCAGTAGGTCCACCACTGAACCTCAAAGTTATTTTCCAAAAGATAAATATCCTGGGCTAAAATAAAGGAACCAGGGACAAGGTGAAAAAATACTCAAGGTAATGAAATATGTAGTCATTAGCACTCTAGCAAAGTACCATGAGCAAACTGACAGCCTAGAAAGAAAAAAGTTCACACATATTCCATGCTACTGTACTTTGATGTAGTGGCAGGAAAAACAAAAACAAACAAGCAAACAAACAAATAAGCAAACAAAACACAGACACCAGTACAATGAATAAGGGCTGGTACATTTGAAACAAATTAAAGGTAATAACCTTAAATATAGTAATAATAGGTCTGTGAAATTCACTAGTATAGGACATCTTTCAGTCAAATGAAAATGTTGGGCTATGGGGTGGATAATTTAAGGACCAATAACATCGCTGGCATTTTGGCTGAAGAAGATACACATCTCATGGGCCTGATCTGATCAGCCTAAGGGTAAGGAGAATTTAATTTTCCCGTGAACCAGATCAAGTATTCATCAGAGTAACTAGGGCTTGCTTTCCACGTTACTAGGGCTTAACTTCTGGACAGGATTCCTAGTTCAGGTTATCAAACATTACTTTATAATGGGCCCCATAGGAAACTGATAGAATGGTGTCAGAATAAAAGATAACTTTAATTTCCTTCTGCAGTAGTAGGGGTAAATTGCATTGAATCCTTCTAATACCCTCTTCCAGTTGACAAAATTTACTAAATAACTAGCTCAAGGGT
This sequence comes from Heterohyrax brucei, assembly GCA_028571685.1. Lineage (NCBI taxonomy): Eukaryota > Metazoa > Chordata > Mammalia > Hyracoidea > Procaviidae > Heterohyrax > Heterohyrax brucei. Next base: position 50,747,911 of record CM053152.1, read on the forward strand.
AAAATTCCAGTTTGTGACCTCAGAAGATGAAGAACACTAACCAATATGATTGTTCTATATAATAAAAATTTATAAAGGTGCAGGCATGTGTACCCAATAGATGCTCATTGCTTTTCTTGGAGTATCTTGTGGATCCTTCCATTTTAGCACATAGACATTGATATTTATTTATTTAGTCTGTTTAGTATTTTATTATATGAATAAGGAAGTCATAATACGAAGCACAGGTAAAGAGCCCCTCCGTGGAGCTTTCTTTGTAACAATAACTTTAAAAAATCATTTCATGTACTTTTCTGTGCATATGTGAAAATATATTCATTCTATAAATTATATTAAATGAAATTACTATGTGAATTACATCAATGGCCACATGAATTTTCAGTATTGGTAGATGTGGCCAAGTTTGGCAGCAAAATGGTTACTCCAAATTGCACTCTCACAAAGAGAATACATCTTTTTCCACTCAGATCAACTTAGTGACATTTGATGTTATTCTGATTATTGAAAACTGAAGATATTTATTAGTTTTTTGTTTCACTAATATGTAATAAGGAGTGAGGCTGATCACCATTTTATATATTTAAAGTCATTTATTTTTCTATGATCCCTCCTTTCAAATCCCTCCAAATTTTTTTTTCTTTGTAAATGTTTTTCTTTTATGAATTTGCAGGTATGATTTAAGTATCTAGTATATTAGTCCTTATCTATCCTTTCCATACATTATTTTTTTACTGAAATATTTCCAATATCTTTTAACATGATTATATTCAACTAACAAGACCTCTCTAAATACTGAGTCTTTAAAGGGATAAAATCAACACTAATTGGTTAATGTGAGCCTTTCTCTTTCTTACCATTAATTATCTAATAGAAATGAGATGTAAGGGTGTCAGAATAAAACATCACGGAAAGTAAGATAAATCGATCACCCAGCCCGGTGCCATTGAGTCGGATCTGACTGTGATAAAAAATGGGCAATGGCATCAATTTATATGCCCTTTCGAAGATTCATTCAAGAAACGCTTCTAAAACACTTACTAAGTGCCAGCACACTGCTGTGTCTTAGGATAACATTTTTTTTCTTATTTAAGCACATCTAATCTATTTCTGTAGCAGTTCTTAATCACAGACGGTATAAATGAGCAAAAGTTACATATCTATAAGACTTCTGTGTTAATGAACATTGCTTTCCCAGAGTGCTTTCCCAGAGTTTTAGCTGCTGATATGGTCCATTTTGAGTTACGGCAGACCCATACTCTGTGTACCTTTCTGCTTCACTGTTGGTATACATGGCTCCATTTTCAGTTTTTCTTGTTGTCTTAATGTGGCTGCTTGATCTCTAGCTATTGTGACTGAGTTTCAGACAGCAAAAAACTATGAAACAGGTATGAGGAAAGCATCATTAGCTTTTGTACAAGTCAATCCTTTTAAGGAGGTTTTCTGAACATGATTTCCACTTAATTTCACTAGCCTTTCTATTAGCAAAGTGCTCTGGTGGCTCAGTGATTGAGACCTTAGCTGTTAACAAAAAAGTATTGGCAGTTTGAATCTGACAATCAGTCCTTGGATATCGTATGGGATAATTTCTAACCTGTAGGGTCAGTAGGGGTTCCAGTTGACTCAAAACGATGGGTTTCTATTAACAAGGCAACTTAACAAAATGAGTTGTTGCAGTTGTTCTCCTTTACAACTTTTTCTTTTTCCTCAAACTGGATATGTTGATAATAAAGAAGTCAAGAATATAAATGATGTAGCGAACTCTTCGGTCACCATCCAAAGCCAAAACACCAAACCCATTTCCATCAGGTCAACTCTGACTCATGGTGATGCCATAGGACAAAATAGAACTGCTCCATAAAGTTCCCAGTGTGCTCTTGTTTGATTCAAACAGTCGGCCTTTTGATTAGCAGATGTAGTAGGTAACCACTGTGCTGCAACCGTTTCCATAGGTCCCATAATTTTCCAGAAGACAATCTTCCAATTATCCTCCTCTTCACAACAGAAGCAAGGAAAAGAACATATACTCTTGTCTCCGAATTTTGAAACTCCCAGTCCTGCATGAGTTGGATCCGACTCGAAGGCACTTGACTGGCTGGCTGGCAGTCGTGAAATATTCTGGAGGCTGAGAACACAAGAATCTCACCTCGAAGCTGCAGCCTTCAGAGTGCCATGTTCCTCAGTGTTTCCGTATCTCAGCTCGATCTCTGTCTTTCCTCCCATTCTTCTCATAAAGTAGAAGAGTTTGATCTATTTTTCTTTCCTTTGTTTTTTCTGATACCCACAAAAAATCTTTTATTAATTAGAATAGTTTTTGGTGTCTCTTCTGTAAAGTTTTACTTCAGATCTAGCCAGATCAATGTTTTAAAACCAAAAAGCAAATCCATTGTCTTTGAGTTGGTTCCGTCACATGGTAACCCCACATGTCACAGAGTCAAACAGCTCCATAGGGTTTGCTTCGCTGTAATAATCATTGGCACAGTCAAGTGGGCTCAAACTGCCGACCTTTAGGTTAGTAGGCAAGTGCAAACCATTTGTGCCACTTTTAATTCCTATTTTAAAACATCTAAAAATCCTGAATCAATCCCACGAGACTCTGCACAGTCTAGTCCCTCTGCTGCTGCCACAACCACCTTCTAACAGCATGTATCCCCTTCCCACTGTGTGCCTCTCCATGTGTGGTTCTCTTTCCTCTCCTTGTCATGTCCTCTAGAGGCTCCTACACAAAAAAGAGTTGATGTCAGCGAGCTCTGGTAAGATATATTCTCCACAGTCAAAACAAGCCTATCTCTCCTTAGGCATTTGTGGCCCTTGGCAGACACCGACGTTTTGTGGTACTGGCCATATCTTTCATGTTTGCATCGTTACATCTTTAATCTTGTTTAGAACACTCTAAAGAACACCCCATCGGCTTCATGAAGGCATAATGCTGTCAGGTGCCATTGAGTCTGTTCTGATTCACTGCTATCCTATGTACAACAGAAAGAAACACTGCCAGTCCTATACCATGACCACAGTAGTTTTTATGTTTAAGCCTATTGTTGCAGTCATTGTGTCAATTCACCTTATTGGGGGTTTTTCTCTTTTTTGATGATGTTGCAATCTACCAAGCGTGATATCTGTTTCCAGACATTGTTCCCTACTGACAACATGTCCAAAGTGAACACAGTAGGTACTCAAAAATATCTATCAGTTGCATTTTTCTGTTCTTTCTCCTCTCTATTTCTTCTGCACTCAAAAAGAGTACATTGTCTCTTTCCGTCTGCCTCTCAAATTCTAACCAAAACTGTATTTAGGCCTACTCTCCCAATCTGACCTTCCAAAGAACCAGAATGGAACTCCCTTTGAGCTCACAACATCGTGCAGTTGGCTGACTGTTAGCACAAGGCTTGAGATGGAACTGATTTATCAACTCCTTCTTAACTGGATGATTTCCACTGGGCTTTATTTTCTGTTTGCCTGTTAATAGAAATGCCCATTGGCAGTGGCCCCAGATCAAAAGTATGGGCCTAATAGAATCTACAAGTCCATGTTTAATTTTCAAATCAGACTCCCTTTAGATTCCCAGTATTGCCAAAATTCATCTGAAAAGCAGAAAATGTCATTTCCCTTCCACTTTCAAAAGCAGCTGAGCAAAATTTAAATACATCTGGTTATAACAAACAAGCTAAAAGTGCACCACAATTGGGACAAGCTTGTGCCCAGATCCAATTTTTATGACTGAGTTAGAAAGCCCTTGAAAAATGGGGCTCATGGTGCAGTCTCTGCTGGGGCCTTAACTGGTGCCTCTTTGGCAAGAATGACTGCAGTTATAAGCATGAGTGACATTTTCCCAAAGCAGGTTAAATATCTCAGTAGAAACCTAAAAGAAATTTTACCTAAGGTTCTCCCAGGGAACTTATTTCGATCTGATGCTTTCTCTTTGCACGTGAATTCTCTCTCAGCGTGAAAATCACATGATACAGTTTGGGGTTTAAATCAGATATTTTTATGAAATTAATGCTGTAGCTTTGGAGCTAAATCAATGTGACAAGAACAATAGAATTTTCTTTATTGCCTTATTTGTTTAAAATTTCCTAAAATGTAAGCTGAGGTTATTTGAAGAGAAGTTTTCCTTGGCCTTTGACTAAAACTTGGTAACAGCTGATCACACAAATACCATCTGTACACACCATTTCTCAGGAGACTACTTGAACAGAGGTTCATAACCACTTTTCAATTAAATCGAGGTCCCTGGTGTGATGGGGTGGGTTTGGTTTAGCTTTTCCATCTTTCAGAGGATCACTCTTGTTTGCTCTGCATCACAAAGTATATAAGACAGGCTAACAATATAACTGAAGCTCTTCAGAGGAAAAATACTCATTTTTTTGGCCACAAATAATTTCAATCATATTTGTATTGATCTGGAGAACTTGGTAAAGATAAGTTGAATTTGACAATCTAACCATTAAACATACAGGTTCCAAGTAACACAGTGGTAAAGAGGTGAACTTTGGAACCAGCCTGTCTTGTGTAAACTCTCAGCTCCACTCTTCATAAGTTCCCTGACTTTGGGCAAATTATTATTTTGTTTGTTTGTATCTATAAAATGGAATTAAATTAATGCTTGCCAAGTATTATCTTCCCCTAATTCCTAACTAGACTCCTCACAGCAGATCAGTGAATATACTAATTCTGACATGGAAACCCTGGTGACATAGTAATTAAAAGCTATGTCTACTAACCAAAATGCCAGCAGTTTGAATCCACCAGTTGCTTCTTGAAAACTCTATAGGGCAACTCTACTCTGTCTTAGCTGGCCGCTATAACTCACAGTTGACTTGCTTTGGTGTTGTGTTTCGTATTCTGACATGTATGCCTCAGTTTATTTCTCTGCTTAGGAATATCTTCTCCTTGCCCCTTTCATTTATAATTCTCATGTATTTAGATCAGGTCCACTGATTTAAGATGTAGTATTTTTATCCGCAATCAGCAGAAGACCATTTGGCTCTAACGTCAGAAACTTTATCTTGATATGATAGAAATTTTATAAATGGGCTAAGCGTATATATTTTAAGGATTACTAATCCAAACTGTATACTTTCCTCAAGGATATCGACTGTAGCCTGTTCTTCAGGGTTTCTCCAGTACTTGGTCTTTTTCTGTTCTTTTAGCAACTTTGAAGTCCATTTTGATAGAATGATTACCTTTTATGCATTTTAATTATAAGCTGGAGGCTGATGTCTTGAATTGGTTTCCTGAGTCCATTTTGAGACCAGTCCACATTTCTGTTCTTCTCTATCCATTGGATGGACTTTCCTTAAATGGCCTCACACTGCTCCATTTTCTGTCATTACAACTCTGTGCTTGGAATCTTGACTCTGTCTTAGTTTCCTTGATTGCGCTTTTTTATTTCCTACACATGTTTTTTTTGCACTTGAGCAACAATCACTGATTTCTCGTTGAAGATGATTCTTGAGCCTCTAATAATTGCTCCATGTTGCTGTAGTTTTTTTTCAACCCCTTCAACTCAGTCCATTTGGTATGTGGTCATCCCCACACGGTTAAGGATTCTATCCCTCTGGGAAAACTAACATCATCTAGCCCAGTTTCATGAACATCATGAATGTTCATTATGTCTTTAATGAGAAAAATACACGGAACATGTTGCATGTTGCTGGACATTCTATTAACAATGTCTATTTATAAAAACTGTTTATTAAATGGCACTTTGAACTTTTTCAGAAAATTACATTTAAAGTTCTTACTGATATTTTGTCACTAAAATTTCATCATGTACCTTTGGAATTAGTAAAGAGATGCACTTATTTTCAGAATAATTTTAATTATAGTTGCTATACATTAATTTTCAATGAATCTATGACACATATGTATAGTGGAAACCCTGGTTGCACAGCAGTTAAGTGCTACAGCTGCTAACCAAAAGGTCAGCAGTTCAAATGCACCAGGCTGTGCTTGGAAACTCTATGGGACAGTTCTGCTCTATCTGTAGAGTCATTATGAGTCAGAATTGATTTGATGGCAGTGGGTTTTTGTTTTTCAGTATGTTGTATGACAAGCTTTCTTAACCCAAATATTAAAAAAAAATAGAGTTATTTATGAATAAGCTATGTGCAGAGCCAAGCCAAGTGCCATGAGTCAGACCATGTGGTATAAATGTGTAGTTTACCTTGGACATTTTTAATCCTGAAAGTCTTTACATTACATTAAAACACACATTTAGAAAACAGATCTTGGTAAGGTAGAGTTATATCACAGAGTTTATTAAAATTCTAAAAAAAGGTGTCACCTTCAGATTTTAAAATCTGTTTTTGTTTATCATAATGGTGTACAAAGAAACCCTGATAGCATAGTGGTTAAGTGCTGCGTCTGTTAACCTAAAGACTGCCAGTTCAAACGTGCCAAGCCCTCCTTGAAAATTCCGTGGGGCTGACTACTCTGATCTCTGTGAGTTGGAATCGACTGTGAGGCAGTGGATCTGTTTTTGTGCCTTACTGCCTTAAAGTACAGTCCTATTTGTCTGGGCATTTCTTAAAGGGAAACAAAAAGTGTGGTTAAACCAATGAATAAAATGATATACATAGAGATGAGGAGCTCTATCAGGCTGGTTAGGTGACTTGGATGAGTCACTTTTTCTGTTTACCTATCACTGTCCCAACTAACCTGCTGCCATAAAGTCAATTCTCATTTATGATGACCTCACCTGGGCAGAGTAGAACTGTACTCTGTATAGCTTCTAACTGTAACCTTTCAGAAGCTGCTCGCTAGGCCATTCTTCGGAGGTGCTTTTGGGTGAGTTTGAACTGCTAATCTTTTGCCTAGTGGTCAGGTGTTTAATCATTTGTACTACACAAGGACTCTGTGTGCTAAGCATCTTTTCTGTATTCCTCACATTCTATCCCATTGTCTCAATTCTGTTTTTATTTTTCTTTACAGTCTTGTTATTTTCTCAATATAGTGGAGACTTAATATACTACAGAGACAAGTATAAATGCTAAGATTCTTTCATAACAATTACGTAAAGGTAAAAGTTTTTGAGTTCTGCACAACAATTACATTATATAAACAAAAATATAGATAATTACAAGGACATTTGAGTAACAAAGCTGACAAGTCAACATAAAATCAGAGTAAAAAGGATGATTTATCAGAATGGGAGCAAAAAGAGCATACTATCCTGATGACGGAAAGAATACATTCCTTTTTGAAGATTTATAATAGTGGAAGCAAGGCGAAGAGTGGCTGTATGTATTCAGATCAAGAAACAAAGGGAAGGAAGATGTGGGGTGTAAAGTTTCCTATTTAAAAGTTCAATTGGAAGTGAGTCATCCGCACAGTCACAATGAGCCTTTGTACTTATCAAGCGCCTTTTGTACAAAGATCTCGCAAGGCAAAGAGCTGCAAAGAACTCCTGTCTTCATTTTAGATGGGGGACAACTAAATCAGAAAGAAGGTAGAATAGAGTTAGGTTTTGAATACTTCATTATTGCCTTTCAGTAACTTTTTTTCTGCATTGAAAAAGAGATCTAATTTGCATACCATTAAATGCACAGATTCAAAATGTACTGTACAATGACTTTTGAAAAATAATCAGGCCAATATAACTCTCACCCTTGCAAGATACAGAATATTTTTATCATCCCAGAAAGTTTCCTTGACTATAAAAGTCATTCTTGAATCCCTGTGTGGTGCAGCTGCTAGTGTGGAAGACTGGAGGTTCAAGTTTACCCACAGGCGACTCATAAGAAAGGCCTGATAATCTACATTTGAAAGATCAGCTTTTAAAAACCCTGTGGAGCAGTATTCTACTGTGAAACACACAGGTTTCCAGGAGCCACAGTATACTTCATGCTAAAGCCATTCCACAACTCTCTTTACAAAAAACAAGCACTAATGTTGATTCTTTTCATTATATGTTAGTTTAACTTGTTCCAGAACTTACTTTAAAGGATATCATCTATTTAGAATATGTACATGTCTATTTCTGGCTGTCGTATTTGCCAAAGTACTTTTTAATTAACTTTATTTCGTAAAACAGTTTTTGATTTACATAAAAATTGCAAAAATAGAGTTCCTACATACTCCATACCCTGTTTCCTCATGTTGCTGTTGTTAGATGCTGTCAAGTTGATTTTTGAGTTCATCGACTCTATGTGTGCAACGCAGTCACCAAGAGTCAGAATGAGTGGCTGATAGACTTCAACTGCTGACTTCTTGTTTAGCAATCAAGCTGTTAACTACTGCCCCACCAAGGCTCCAAGTGTAGTGCAACGCCCATTTTACTATTATTCTATATAATGATATTAATATTTTTGTCACCATACACCTAGTAAAAAACCCAAAACCAAACCCACTGCCACTGAGTTATGTTTGACTGATAGCGACCCTAGAGGTCAGAGTAGAACTTCCCTGTAGAGTTTCCAAGGAGCACCTGGTGGATGTGAACTGCCAACCTTTTGGTTAGCAGTTGTAGCACTTAATCCACTATGCCACCAGGGTTTCCACACCTAGTAAAAAGGATACTTATTCAAGAGGTTTGCATTTATGACAAGCATTGAGCCTATTTGTAAATTAATATAAATTATAAAATGAGAGTATCAAATCCTATGCATATCTCAAATACTCTGGAAAATAAGTGAAGCATTTAGGAAATTCAATAAACATTTTATCCACCCATGTTACTGTCATAAACTGCGTTTCTTGTACTTTAAGAGGAATGTTTTAACGTGTATTCCCTGTAAAGCAAGAACTTTTGGACAAAAGACTTTTATATGGGTAGTTTAGTTAGAAAATAAACCAAGGAGTAAAATGGAGGAATCAGGGACAGTCAGCTGATGGAAGAATGTGCTTTTAAAATTATCACCACTGTGGACTATCACGACTTGGACGTCTTCTTAAACTTACAAAATTCTGTCCAACTTTTTCCCCTGAAGAATGGGAAGTGATGACTTTTATCTACCCAGTTGTTGAGGGATGACCTGGGAGAGTTAACCCTGCACTTTCAGGCTGAACCAGTACACAGGTCTACTGGGTTCACACATCCTAGGGGAAAATTCAAGGCAGAAAGCACTCTTGGATCTCAACACTGAATGCAGGATGTGAATCTAAACTGGTACGGCTACAAAGAAAATCAGAGGTGGACCAAGAGAGGCACTGTATCTTCCCCTCTTGGAATGGAAAGGAATCAATGGGGAAAAAAAGGAATGAAAGAAAGAAAAGCAACTGATCAAGAAAATGAACATTAGATTTCATTGGATTTATCATACTTGTAAAATTAGCAAGGTTGCAAATAAAACCAAATAATAAACCCTAAGATTAGAATATTGGGGGGGGGGAACCTCAAGGACTTTCTGGGAGAGGCTCTGCTGTTAATGGGAAGATTGTCCCCAGGCTACCAACAAACTTACCCTGTGCCAGGTCCAGTTGAACTTAGTAAATTAAAATTTTGGAAAAACAATGGGAGACCCAGGAGGAAAAATCTGGATTGAGATTAGTGTGAATATTAAATAGTCCAAAAACAAAACAAGGGAAAGAAACACACACACACACACACACATATACATGCGAGACCTTGATCATAGGAAATTTTGATATCTCAAAGAGAAAAGGAAATATTTAGGAAATATAGTGAAAAGTCATCATGAGAGAGCAAGAAGTATAAAAACAGGAGATAACTAAGTGAGTCTACTCTAAAATAAAGCTGAAAAAGTGTATTGCTACATATATCCTATCAAAATTTAAAATGATTCCTACCAAAAATATTGGAGTCCAGTATATAAATTTGAATAAATCACTAACGTCACAGATTTTATCACATAGACTTGAGAAAGCATATGTATGTTTCATGATACTTTTTATTTTGGAGCAAGTACAAAGGTATCCTAGATCTGTTGATTAAAACATCTTTATGAATTAATCCAATCCTTATGAATATTAGAATATTTTGAATACACAATGTATCAACTATATATTAGTTACTTCCTGTGCATCAGAAAATTCTAGTGCCATGGTGGCTTATGGTTAAGAGCTACAGCTGCTAATAGAAAGGTCAGCAGCTCGAGTCCACCAGGGGCTCCCTGGTAGCTCTACGGGGCAGGTCTACTCTGTCCTCTGGGATCACTATGAGTCAGACTTGACTGCAATGGGTTTTGGGGTACCATGTGTTAAGCTACTTTTAAAATTGTTTTTGTTTTATCAATCAAAAAAGTAAAAAACTATTAATTCTCTTTGAAACTAAGCATTTCCTAACTTATGCATGATATATAAAAATAATTATTAAGTTTTAAAACATAACGTTTACCATTACTCTAAATTACTCAACACTATTCACTGTTGCTGATAAAGGAGCCCTGATGGCACAGTAGTGCTATGTCTGCTAACCAAAGGGTTGGCAGTTTGAATCTACCAGCTACTCTTTGGAAACTCTAAGAGGCAGTTCTACCCTGTCCTGCAGAGTTGCTAAGGGTAGGAATTGAGCCAACCAATGGCAAAGCTTTTCAATTGATGATAAAGTGTTAGAAAACATGCAAATTGCAAATAAAAGCAATTTCATTTATTTATGTATTTCATAACTAGTTTTTCACAGGTGAAATTAGTAAATTAAACTTTCCACACTAATAATGGTCCTGTTTTTGTATAAGATTAAGCATTAATGATGTGATTCTGTCCTTTGGCTATGGTTGGAAATTAAGTGAAAAATGAGTAGTATTCCTAACAGTAATACCACTGACACATATACTTCATTTCTCTGTGGTATGAGTCATAACCACTTGTCAATAAACACTGAAACTTTATGCATTCTGAATAAACGCAAGTAAACATTTTATCAAGAAAACGCTCATATAATGAAGTGTACCTCTCTGACTCTAAACATGAATACAATTTTAATAGGGAAAAAAAAAGGTGGTTTCCTTGACTAATAATTTAGCTGCTTCTTTTTCCTGATCTACAGTGAAGGCCAAAACTCAGAAAAATTCCAGCCAAGCCAAGTGCCGTTGAGTCAAATGAGTCAGAAAAATGAGTCGTTCTCAATTCAACCCTTACAAAGAGCAACACCATTGTAACATTTAGGTGTCCCCTACAGGATACAAATACAAGTTGTTTGGGTACAACTTGTCTTGCATAAAATTTGAAAAATAAGCTCTCAAGCAAGGATTCAGAATGAAAACAACAGTGGCAAGGCAATGCAAATTGAATATTCTGTAAAATTAATGACTCTGTAAAAGACATACAGTACTCAGTAAGATTCCCCCAAACAGAAAATAAACAGCAATAAAAACACTATGGTGTAATAAGGTGGCAATAACACATGAGAGTTTTTATAAACTGTGCATACAAAAGAGAGAGAGACCGAGACAGAGAGAGAGAGAATGGGAGGGAAATTGTTGTTGAAAGTAAGTGCGTGCTATTTATTTTCTTACTTCCTTTTTGTTGGTTTAATTTCACTTAATTGTTAAAAAGAAAAAGTATCTGCAAAATGGTGAATTAATTAGAAGAATGCACAACCTTTTTTTTTTTTTTCCTTAAGAAGAGAAAAAATAGTGTTATCCTTATGAGATCCCATCCAAAGCCTTCACTCTGCACCATAGTGGGTTTTGAAAGGCATTTACATAATAGCTAACAAAAACGTACTCAGCAAAACACAGGAGATAATTGTGTTGGAAGAATGATATTCCATTGCCATCTCCATTTTCAAGATACATTTATTCACCCTGTACACAGCACAAAACAACCAAACACATATTAATGTGTATTGCGTAGGTGTGTGCCTTTAGAGTGACATGGTATAGGGAGTTGGGGCTGATAGAAGCTAAGGCAGAGCAAAACCCAGGAAGAAATGAAATATTGCATTATATTCCTAGCATATATGTACCACCTGAATGGTATTTTTCATTATCTCCTGCACTGGGAACGTTCTATTATTCCACTGGGAAGTCATAGCAGAAGAGATATAATTATCAGCAGAGTAATGGGGATGCTCTTGCTAATGGCCAGCTATTCAAATATCTCAATATAATCGTCTTGCCCAATCTCTCCCCATTGCATACTCCTCTGGAAAAACTCATCATTTTTTCCACTTACTCCAGCATAATGAATTCATTTTGCATTTTCTTTGTGAGAAATTAAGAGGAATCGCAATGTAATGTGTTGACATTTGAAATTCTGCACAGAAAAGTTTAGGCTGGCAATTTAGTTTAATCGCAAGCTAGCAGGGAAAGGCTGCTTATTAAATTAGTTCCTTGTGTACAGAACGTGTAGTTTCTTTGCCAACCTTTGCTTCTGTACCTAGTATTGAATTTGTTCCCTTTCCTTACAAGTCCCAGCTCCCTCAAAAAACAAATAAATAAATAAATAAAAAGAGCACATCCCAAACTAAAGCTTGTGTTCTCAGCATTTTCACTAAAGCATGTGTTCTCCGAGTTTTCACTTATGATCAAATGTGTTAACACTGTAGAGATGAGTACTGAATGAGAGACCCTTAGGAAAAGTAAAAAAAAAAAAAAGTTCAAATAAATAGAATGCAAAGTTGCCTTTAAGAATAAACAAAGTATTTTTTTGTTTGTTTTTTTCCTGTGTGACGTTAAAACCACTAATCTGGCCATTCTTCCACAGGACTGATTGTTTCCCCTTATGAGACTGAAGCTATACTTTTATTTAATCATGTCTGAGTTTGAGCAACTATTTTTTTATATATTTTTCCTCTCATGTTTCTTTATAGAGTTTCATCTCATTTGCTCTAATGAGACTTGTAAACTGCTAATAAAGCAGCATTTCTACTTTTTGCAGAGAATGCTAGATATCTGGACAGGTGATAACAGCCAAGTTATTACAAAACTACTGCTGGAATCACTGAAATAGAGAATGATCTAGCTCTCTTTTCACCCACACTAGAAGCTTAGCAAAGTTCTAACATCCACTAGGGGCTGTGGTGCGGAAGAAAAGTCTAAATGTGAAACTTCTGCCATCAGTTCATGACAGACAGTATTTTTTTACTTGTTTATTTGAAAATATCCTCACATCCAAGCAAATATGGCATTATTATGCACCACTACCACCTCTTTTTTTAAGAAAATGCACATTTGGAGCAATATATTCAGAAGGAATATTCACCCTTCTAATATGGTCACTGCGACTCAGAATCTACACAATGACCATGAGTTTGGAAACTGTGGTGGCATAGTGGTTAAGTGCTAAGGCTGCTAACCAAAAGGTCAGCAGTTCAGATCCGCCAGACACTCCTTGGAAACTCTATGGGGCAATTCTACTTTGTCCTGTAGTTTCTCTATGAGTTGGCATCAACTTGACAACTCTGGATTTGGTTTTGGTTTGTTAATTTCCTCCAGTCTTCTCTGACTAGCACCTGGATTAGAATCATTGAATCTCATCCTGAGTTCGTCTGAGGTTACCATGAAAGAAGATTAAAAAGGTCATATGGCCTTTTCATGTCATGAAAAAGCAATAACATTTACCACTAGAAACCACCATGCATCTGTAAGAAGCACTCTGAATTCTGTGAAAGCCCCAAATCTCCCCATCTTCGACACACTCCCGCAATCCAGCCCACCTCTGATCCTTATCTTGCAGAAAGTACCTAAATAACTTTTGCTTCTTACACTACCCTAGACCATTATGGCCATAACTCACCACTCCAAGTTTTTGTTTAAAATTAGTCCAAATTTTCACTTTCTGGGAGGTGGAGTCAAGATGGCAGACTAAACACATGTCTTCCTAAATCCCTCTGGAAACCAAGACCTGAACTGATAATTAAATGGAGAATTCTGGACACCTAGTGAGCCCTAGGACACAGCATAGGGCTGTTAATTGGGACTTCATACTACTGAATAGAAAACCTCCCCTTTTTCACTGACTCCAACCTTGGTGAGTGCTGGCTTTCACAAAGCAAAGGTAACTCACCACTTTAACTTTTTTTTCAATGTCTTAGCTGGCAGGTGGAGCTGGGATTTGACTAGCAGCTAACCTAAGACACACTGCTGGTGGGATCAGCAGGAGAAACTGCCATATTTTGAAAGGCCGGCTTTGGACTCTGTGCACCTGTGCACGTTTGGCCTCTCTTTCTACCTCTGTCATAGAGTAGACTGTACCAAGGCAGGAGGCAAGACTGTGACGGATGCCATCTTGTTTCACTGGGAGATGGATATACCTATACAGAGACCTCATCTGGACCTAATTCCTAAGCTGGGATGCAGTGCCTGCCTAGAGGAGAGCACTTTTCCAGCAGAAAAGCAGTATTACACACAATGTCACCAATGGCTGGGGCCCAACAACAGAGGCCAGCAGGGCAGTAGCCTTTCTGTATTTTGAACTTGTATGAAACATCTGGGATTTGATACAGAGGTGCTTACTTTGCCAGTTGGGCAGAAGGTCCTGTACACCTGAAAAGCTGACTGACTTTGGAAGTTGTCAGACACCTTTTACCTTTCATTTCAAGATGGTCTAGAGAAACAACTGTGGTCCATCCTCCCAGCATCTCTCCCAGCCTCTATTGACTCACATGATACCCAAAAAGCAACAAACTCTGGATAAAAGTGTAACCAAGAAATCATCTATGGCTTCAGAAGGCACCCCCAGAGAAAGCACCTCAGAAGTTTTCAGATGAAAAAGCTTTTCTGAAACTATCAGGAGGTGAATACAAAAGGATTATATAACAAGCCCTCCTAGACCTTATACAAAATGCAGCAAAACAAAAGGAAAAATTAAGCAAGCTGTTCAATCTGATGGAACAACAGTATTCTGAAATCCAACAGATCAAGAACAAAATCAAAGACATAGAAACTTCAATTCAAAGCTAAGAAAACAGAATGGAACAAATAGAAAAGAGACTTTCTGACTTGGAAGACACAGCTACTGACTCCAGCATCTATGAGGAGAGATCAGAAAAAAAGAAGAAAAATGAAGAAGCATGTAGGCCTCTATTAAGAGGAACTATTTGTGAATAATTGGAGTTCCTGAACAGGGTGAGACACCCGAGAACACAGAGAGTATTGTTGCTGAGTTGCTGACAGAAAACTTTCCAGAAATTATGAAGAGAATATAGATATCCAAGACGCATATCAACTACCACCCAATACAGATCTCAAAAGAAAGACCTCAAAACCAATTATAATCAAGCTTAACAAAATGAAACGTAAGCAGAAACTCTTAAAGGCAGCAAGACTCAAACCAAAGCTAACATTCAGAAGCTTGCATTGGATTTCTCAGCAGAAACAATGCTGGCAAGGAGACAGTGGCATGACACGTGCAAAGCCTTGAATGAGAAGAACTTCCAAGCAAGAATTATATATCCTACAAAACTAGCTTTCGAACATGAAAATGAAATTAAGACATTTGCAGATAAACAGAAACACAGAGACTTTGTAAAAGCCAAACCAAAGCTACAGAAAATACTGAAAGAATCTCTTGGTTTTGGCTTCGAAGAACAAAACCACTAACTTTATATTCTAGAAGCAAATAAGGGACACATCACCCAGAAACCTACTCAGTTAGGGAAGGCTCCAAACTCAGTCA
Source organism: Heterohyrax brucei (assembly GCA_028571685.1). Lineage (NCBI taxonomy): Eukaryota > Metazoa > Chordata > Mammalia > Hyracoidea > Procaviidae > Heterohyrax > Heterohyrax brucei. The sequence continues at coordinate 50,763,433 of CM053152.1, forward strand.
AAGCTATTAAAGTGAAAGAAATGATCCAGTGATCATATCATGAAAACTATGATGTCTTCATATTAAGAAGAGGGGTATACTACGGTCATTATAATCCTTCCAAATGGCGAGGAAGTTAATAAGACTGATGGTAATTAAAATTGGGTTTATACATAGTTTATTAAGTGGTATCATGGGGCAGCCATAAAGCACAATAAAGATGCAACATGCCAAGCAAAGATGCAACATATCAAATCAAAAAATGTAATACAGGAGTCTCAACAACCACGAAACCAACCCTGAAAAAGGTGAAAAATCAACTCACGAAGAATGTCCCAGAATAGATGAATAACAACAGAGAAAACATCAACACAAAAATAAAATTAGTCTAAGTTTTCACTGTCTCATTTCAACTTCAGTTGGCTCTGAATTTTTTTACATTAGTATTGCTTTGAATTTCACCCTTCCTTTCCTCTCCTCTCACTCTATTATCATCATAATCAAATTCATATGCCTTGTTTCAGCTAATCAATGGTTCAGCTGCCTTGACTACTGTACTATAGCATTTGTCATATTACTTTAAAGACACTCTCTTGTTTCTAAAATTTGAAGTTTTCTTTAAGAAAGATGATTGTAAAGATCTATCATACATAGACAGTATTTTAATTTAAATTTAAAGATTTTCTACATAAATTTACTAAAAGAGAGTGTGCATATAAAAGCCCACTGTAACTCTTCCAATGACTCTGAAATTACTCTTAAGTGTGCTCTTAATAACTTCATAATAATTTATTACAATGCACTAGGTTTTTCAAATGCCAGTCCACAACCCATTTGTCGTTACTTGTACAGAAGGTAAAAAATTAAACTGTGCTCAGTTATTAAATGAAAGGCTAGTGGTTCAAATGCACCTGCAGGAAGGTTGTGGTGATTTACTTCCAAAGAATCACAGCCAAGAAGCTAAAAGGAGTAGAGAATAAGTGAATCACTGCAACATGTATATATCTGAGAGCATAGTAATCAAAAAAGTTCTGATTTACAGTTAGAAGGCAATATGTTAAAGGACCAAAAACACTGGATGACAACTCAGGAGCCTTGGTTCAGGTTTTAAATAAAATTCCTAACTAACTAGTTATATGATATTAAGGAAATAAGTTAGAAAGCTTTCCATTTGTAAGAAGAAGGATATGGATGTAATTTTGCACAAATACCATTTTCAATTTGAAGTAATTCTGATTACATTATTTAAATAAAATGTATCTTTCTGAAAACCAGGCTATTGGTAGACAATAGGTATAAATTATTATCCGTCACAGTTGCAATTTAATAATTCTTTTTTTTTTATTGTGTCTTAGATGAAGGTTTACAGAACAACTAGTTTGTCAGTAAACAGTACTCATATTGTTTTATGACACTGGTTAACAATCCTACAACTAGATTGACACTCTTTCTTCTCAACCTAGGGTTACCTAATACTAGCTATCCTGTTGCTTCTTGCCATCTAGTCCTTGCATCTGGGGTTGTGTACTCCTTCAGCCTTGTTTAGTAGTGTACTGGTTAAGTGCTATGGCCAGTAACCAAAAGGCTGGCAGTTCAAATCCACCAGACTCTCCCTGGAAACTCTATGGAGCAGTTTTACTCTGTCACATACACTCACTATGAATCAGAAGTGATTTGAGGGCAACAGATTTTTTTAATCTTTGGATGAAGGGTGAGCTTCTGAAATGGTTTCATTGCTCAGCTAAAACAGAGTGCAGGGGCCATGCTCTCTGGGTGTCCCCAGTCTCCATCAGGCCATAAGTCTCTTTTATTCTGCTGTTTTTCCTTTTTTTTTTTTTTTTTAATGAATTATAGTTTTGTTCTACATTTTTGTTCAGCTCTTTCTGAAACTGTCTGTTGTGATCCCTGTCAGAGTAAGAGTGATAGCCAGACACCATCTAGCTGTTTGCTTCATTCTTCCCTGTTCCCCAGGGAGTGAGACAAGTGAAGTATCATAGATCATGACTCATGGGCTTTTAAAATCCCAGAAGCTGCTCACTAGAGTAGAACACAGAACATAAATTATTTTCTACAAAAATTTTAGGGAAAATAATGTGATTATTTAGGAAAAGATCTATTAATGAAAATGGTGTCTAGGATCAAATGATTGATCACTAAGTTTATACCAAATACCTACTACCTTCAATATTAAATAAATAAAATATTTTTAAATATTTGAATGGATTTTTGTTTAGCAGTCTCCTCTTAGGTGGAGGATCAAGTATCACATTTTTATCAAAATATGAAACAATAGCAAAGTAAAAAGTAGAGATCTATTAATAAATATAACAGAACTTCAGTAGTGGCATAGATTAAGCTGTTTATGGGATAAGGTGGGTTCTGATAAAAGTGTTAGAACCAATAGTATTAAAATTAAGAGGCAGTAATTCTGGGAAGCAAGAGAGATGGACACTCTGTATAGGATTTTACTGAAATGTCACAGGCAGCTTTCTGATACTGCATTCAGTGACGAAAGACCATTTGTAGGACTAACCCTAGACACAGTTGAGAACCTTCAGTGGTTCCAAAGTATTCTGTAATAGCTGCCAGAAATGGTTATCAAAATACCTTGATGTCTAGATCTCCCATACTAAAGGATCCAATTAAACTCTTGATTAAATGGTTTTCTTTTCTTCAGCACTCTGATATGAGGCTGCTTGTTGGTATGACATAGAGAAGTATACCTCCCCTACATGTATTTACAGATACAAGTTTCTGACCACTGCAATTACATAAAAATATGGGAATTGATCTTACTCTGCATTTCTTCATAACTTCCCAGGGTACAGTTGCTCTGTAACAATTTCACCATGCATTCAGTTTTATAAACTTAGTTTTCATTATTATTAAAATATTTGTTGATGCAATTTAAATAGGTGCATAAATCATATCTGGTTTCACAGAAGAAAGTAAGAGATAGCATCCCAAGAATTTTCTGTGCTCCTTTAGGACTCTCGGTAAATAATTTATGGTAAGAGTCTTGTACCTGCTCAGGTACCACTAAAACATTTACCCACTCACATATTTTTCAGTTGACAAAAGTTTTCACCAAGAATGTATATTTATGAGATGAGGGTGCAAAATACAAACATTATAAATGGTGGCATTCAAAGATAAAACTGTTAAATTATTGTTTTAAGTACACCCAATGAAAGCTAAGCACTGTTATTTTAAAAAGCCATCACTATTAAAATAGTATATGATTTGAATTTCTTCAGCAATTTTAAATTTTGCAGAGTTTCCTTTTTTTCTTTGAACTTATATTTTTATTCTACCAGATGGGATTTTATCCTTTAATATATTTTTATGCTTGGAAGTCTTTTATTGATTATCCTATCATCATTCTCTGCAACAAAATTATATATGTGAAATGTAATTTAATGTTTTATTTCTCTGAATGACACTCCACATATTAAAATTTTCTTGGTTGAGTTATTGCAGTAATTATTACTCATACACAACTGATCCAAGTAATATAAATAGATCACAAATTTTAATAGATAATATTCAATGTGAAATACAAAATTTCATTGGAAATGTATGTCTTCACAAGATAAATGAAGATCTTTATTTTTTTCAAATTAGTTATGAATTCATGAGTGAAGTTCACACATAGCTACCATGAAATAGATCTCATCACCACTTCATCTTATTAGAATTTTTGAAAGCAGTAGAAGTACCATATAACCTAATGAGAAAAGGTGGACTTACATGTACAGAAATCCAAACACCAAGGTCAGGGTAATGAGCCGAATCACATCATCTTTTTGTTAGAAAAAAAGCTTAACTTTATTTTAAATTTAAATAAATGCCTTAATACAAAATCTTCACATGAGAACATCTCACTCTGAATTCCAGTTCTGAGATAGATAAAACAATGGGGCATAGGTAGGTAGAATGGTGTTGGACGGACAGAAGGATAGACAGATAGAACAAAATGGATTGAAACACAAAATCATGCCAAGAGTTTTTGGTTTGAATGAAATAAGACATCACTGCTTCAATTTTTCCTTACCTGAGTTATCTTTGCTTGGTTTTCATGGGACACTTGGTTAGCAGAAATTTACTCTTATAAAGTAATTGGAGTATGAAGAATTAGGTCATCAAATAAAAGATGTCATCATCCTTGTTATCATGGCCTACAATACATGTGAATTTAATTGAAGTTCAAACCAAGGTATCATCATTTTCAATCCCAAACTTTGTCTTTAACAAAAACATGTAATCAAGAAATGGAAAAAAAGAGAAAAGTCTATTTTTGTCCTTTAATGTTGAGAATATTTTTGAACTGTCTCTATGGATTTAACAGCCAAGTGTCAGGACCAATGGTAAGGTTAGCAATGGGTGAGACTTGGAAAAATTTTGCAATATAATTCGATCTTTCTAGGTAGTCTTCAAATTGGCTATATTACTTAGGCTTCCTGGTGGCGTTGTGGTTAAGAGCTACAACAAAAAGTTCACCAATTCAAATCCACCAGGCACTCTTTGGAAACTCTATGGCATAGTTTTACACTATTGTATAGGATCACTATGAGTAGAAATAAACTGGACAGCAGTGGGTTTTGTTGTTGGTTAAGCATGTTGGTCAAAATTGTATTAAAAAAAAAAAAAAGAAGCAGAACTGGAAGTCAAATACATTTCCTAATTCTGACAATATGCATTTCAAACTCCTCTGCCAGCTTTCAAAAAAGAAAAAAAAAAAGAGAGAGCACGAGAGAGAACAATGAGTTGTAAATCAGTTTAGGAATCTATATCTCTTGACATGAGATGACTCCAAGAACACTGGTGATTCAGAGATTCTTGTGACACTGAAAAAAGAGTTTAACTTTTTTTTTTTTGCCTGAAAATAAAGTTATACTCAACTCTACTTGAAAACGCTGGCTCATCTTTCTGAAGCTTATAACCCTTTATCATCAAATTTTGAATAACATGGACATTTATTTTTAATTTAAGAAGTTAAAAAAAACACACTGTCCTCAGATTTCTTCCACCTGACTCCCTTAAAATTGTTAGTCATTTTTTTGTTTTTTTTTTCATTAACTAGGGATTTTAAGATTTAGCACCATATCATTACCTGCCAATTGATTTCTTAGAATAATGAAGAATCCACTACTGTAAAATCCTCTAGATTGTGTGTGCTTGTGTGTGATTATAGGAGTGGTAGGGAAGCATGGGAAGTGAGGTACAGTAGAAAACATTTGTATAATTTTGTTTTTTTCTTTTTTTTATTATGATTGAGTGAAAATATACAATCCCATATAAATTTGCTTACCCGCCAATGAGCTGCTCCCACTGCTCTCCCTGCCCAGTGACATCACACTCCTTCTCCCCATTCTGTGCATGTCATATCCTCCCAACAGTCTCCTATCCCCTCCTCTCCACCTTCTTTCCTGTGTCCAGTAGGAGGTCAGCCAGCTGACATCCTATGGATGCACAGAACCATAAAGTGCACACACGATGCAGTTGCTCTGTGTCACCAAGTCCAATCGATTTCTAGATGAAGAGTTGAACTCCATTGTGATTTATGGACAGGGGCAGCATCAGAACCAGTGGCCAAGTTCCCATAGGAAACCTGAGGACCCTGGACCATCTATTGTGGTCTTTAAGTGGGGATCTCATGGTGTACCCCTTTTTATTTTCCTGTTGCCTGTGAGGCTCAACTTCGTGAGCCCCATCACAGCAATCCCTGGTGGTGGCCAGGCACCCTCCAGTTCTTCCGATCACAATCCGATGTAGCTACCCACTCACGTGGGTCTCTCTGTCTTCTCGGTTCTCTTTGCCCTATGTCCTTTTGGTTCTTGGAGGTCATCAGTTCCTGCTGAGGTGGGACCGTTCGGTGTCCTCTGATGGCAGCTTGGCTGCTTTTAAGACCCTAGACGACACTCACCAATTTGGGGTGCAGAAGATTCTCTTCACAAAATGCTACTTATGCCATTTGGACTCGATATCCTCTATACTCGTGGTCCCTAGACCCCTACCCCAGCTACTCTGTCCTTGCAATGTTGGGTTAAGATGGGAGGAACAATCATGTTGTGTTGAAGTCCAGTTAATATCAATCTTCTTTCTAATGTGTGCTGTCACTGACTTCACCCAACCAAATTTCTATCAACAATCTAATCAATATCTCACCCTCTCCCTCCCTCCATCCCCACCCTTGCAGTCATCAGAGAATCTTATCTTGTATGCATGAGTCTGTTTTTAAGTTCTTACAGTAGGGGTCTCATGCAATATTTGTCTTTTAGCCACTGACTACTTTCACTCAACATAATGTCTCCAATAGAAACCAGGTTATGAGATGCTTCCTAAAATTATCATTGTTCTTTAACATTCTATAGTGTTCCATTGAGTATATATACCATAGTTTACTATCCATTCCTCTGTTGTAGGGAAACTGGGTTGATTTCATCTATTTGGTATTGTGGACTGTGCTGCAATAAACATTCTTGTGTATGTATCAGTTTATGTGAATGGCCTTGATTCTGTAGGGTATATTCCAAGCAGTGGAATTACTGGATCAAATGGTATATCTATTTCCAGCTTTTTAAGGGAGTGTCATATTGCTTTCCAAAGATGTTGCACCATTTTTTAATTCCACCAACAGTGTAGGAGAGCTGCAATTTCTCCACAGCCTCTCCAACACTTGTTTTACGTTTTTAGGATCATGGCCAACCTTGTTGAGGTGAGATAGTATCTCACTGTAGTTTTGATTTTAATTTCTTTAATAGCTAATGATTGAGAACATTTCTGCATGTGTTTTTTGGCTGACTGGATCTCCTCTTTAGAGAAGTGTCTGCCCATCTCCTTTGCCCATCACTTAACTAGATTATTTACATTTTTCTTATTGATATTTTGCAGTACACTATAGATTATGGAGATCAGGCGTCAGTCTGACATATAGTTGCAAAATATTTTTTCCCATTCTGTAGATGGTCTTTTAATTCTATTGATAGTCTTTGGATGAGCAAAAGTTCTTGATTCTTAGTAGTTTCGATTTATCTCTTTTCTGTTGATTGTGTTTGTTAGATTTTGAAGTCTGTCTACACTGTGTATTAAAACTTCCATTGTTAATTCTCATTTTTCTTGGATGAGCTTTGTCATTTTAGATTTGATATTTAGGTCTTCTATCCACTTTGAGTTAGTTTTTGTATAAGGGGTAAGATATTGGTCTTGTTTTAATTTACTGCAGATGGATATCCAATTTTGCCAGTACCGTTTGTTGAAGAAATTGTTTTTTTACCCTATTTTAATGTCTTAGGTTCTTTGTCCGAGATCAACCATTCATAGAAGGATGATGTCATGTCTGGGGTCTCCATTCTGTTCCATTGATCTATCTGCCTCTTTTTCTACTAGTACCAGGCTGTTTTGACTGCTGTGACAGTGTAAAAGATTCTAAAGTAAGGTAGTGAGAGGACTCCCAATGTGTTCTTTTTCATTAGTATGCCTTGATTATCTGGGGCTTCTTCCCTTTCCAAAGTTGGTGATTTGTTTCTCCATCTCTTTAAGTAATGTCAAGGTGATTTGTATTGGGATTGCATTATGTAAGTAAACTGCTTTGGGTAAAACAGACATTTTAACAATATTAAGTATTTCTATCCATGAGCAGAGTAGGTTTCTGCATTTATGTCAGCCTCTTAGTTTTTTGTAGTAAGACTTTGTAGTTCTGTTTGTAAAGGTCTGTTATCTCTCTGGTTAGATTTATCCCTAAGTATTTTATCTTCTTGGGGGCTATAGTAAACGGTATTGATTTGGTAATTTCTTCTTTAATAATCTCATTGTTGGTATAAAGGAATCCTACTGATTTACTTATGTTTATCCTGTACCCTGAGACTTTGCTGAACTTTTCTACCAGTTTGAGTAGATTACTTATGGATTCTTTAGGATTCTCTGCACATACAATCATCTCACATACAAGTAGGGAGATTTATACTTCCTCTTTGTTGATACATGTAGTCTTTATTTCTTGGTCTTGTCTAATTGCCCTGGCTAGAACTTCTAGCACATTGTTGAATAGGAGAGGTGAGAGTGGGCATCCTTGTCTAGCTCTCGTTCTCAAGGGAAATTGTTTTAGTCTCTCTCCATTCAGGATGATGTTGGCAGTTGGCTTTGTATAAACAACCTTTATTACACTGAGGAATGTGCCATCTATTCTTATTTTGCTGAGAGTTCTTACGATGAATGGGTGTTGGACTCTATCAAATGCCTTTTCTACATCAATAGACAAGATCAGATGATTCTTGTCTTTCCTGTTATTTATGTGGTTGATCATATTAATTGTTTTTCTGATGTTGAACCAGCCTCGCATTCCTGGTATAAATCGAACTTGGTCATGATGGATTATTTTTTTGATATGTTGTTATATTCTATTGGCAAGAATTTTGTTGAGGATTTTAGCATCTAGATTCACAAGTGATAGCGGTCTGTAGTTCTCCTTTCTGGTTGAGTCTTTGCCTGATTTTGGTACCAGAGTTATGCTGGCTTCATAGAATGAATTTCGGAGTGTTCCATCCCTTTCTATATGATGACATAGTGTCAGTAGTACTGGAGAAGAGTTACTTCTCTAAAAGCTTGGTAGAATTCTGCGGTGAAGCCCTCTGGGTCCAGGCTTTTTGTCTTTGGTAGTTTTTGATGACTTTTTCAATCTCTTCCTTTGTAATGGGTTGATTAAGTTGTTCTGCTTCACCTCGTGGTAATTTTGGTAGGTGATGTGAATCAAAGAATTTGTCCATTTCCTCTAGGTTTTCAAGTTTGTTAGAGCACAGTCTTTCATAGCATTCTGTTATGATATTTTTGATTTCTGTTGGATGTGTTGTGACAACTCCCCTCTCATTTCTTATTTGGATTATTTGTATTCTTTCCTGTTTCTTTTTTAGTAAGTTTAGCCAATGGTTTATCAGTTTCATTGATCTTTTAAAAATACAGCTTTCTGCCTTTTCAGTTGTTTCAGTCGTTCTTCTATTCTCTAATTCATTTAATTATGCTTTAATCTTTATATTATATTTTCTTCTGGTGACAGCGGAGTTCCTGTGTTGCTCTCTCTGTATTTGTTTAAGCTGTTAGGTGAGAGTTTTGGGTTGGGTTCTTTCTTGCTTCTGGATGTGTGCATTTATAGAGATAAACTGACCTCTGATCACTGCTTTGGCTATATCCCATGGGTTCTGGTAAGAATTGTTTTCATTCTCATCGTAATCTTTAAATTTCTTTATTTTATCCTTGATTTCTTCAATAACCCGTGGCTTTTTGAGCAAGATGTTTTTCAGTTTCCGTGTGCTCCACTTTCTATCTATGTTTTTTCTGCTATTGATTTCAACTTTAATAGTTTTGTGGTCTGAGAAGATGCTTTCCATTAATTCAATGGTATAGATTCTGTTGAGATTTCCTTTATGTCCTAACACGTGGTCTTTTCTGGAGAATGTTCCGTGTGCATTCTGGAGAGCAAAGTGTAGTTGTCTGCTGATGGATAGAAAGTTCTGTATATGCCAATGAGATCTGGTTGGTTAATCGTGGCAATAAGGTCTTCCATGTCTTTTTTGAGCTTTTTTCTACAAAATCTGTCCAGTATTGAGAGTGGAGTGTTGAAGTCTCCCACTACTATTGTGAAGTGATCTATCTCGTTTTTTAATATAGTCAGTGTTTCTTTGATCTATCTAGATTCTCTAGTATTGAGTGCGTAACTAGTCAATAATGTTAAGTCCTGCTTATGTATTGAACCTTTCAGCAATAGTGTCCATCCTTGTCTATGATGGTGGATTTGACATTAAAATCTATTTTATCTGAGGTTAGCATTGCCACACCTGCTCTTCTTTGTGTATTGTTAGCTTGATATATATTCTTCTATCCTTTAATTTTCAGTTTATTCATATCTTTAACTTTAGAGTGCATTTCTTGTAGGCAACATGTGGATGGGGCTGTCTTTTGGTCCAAGATTCCACTCATTATCTTTTTACTGGAGCATTCAGTCCACTCACATTCAAAGTAATTTTATTGATAGGTATGTGTTTAGTGCTGTCATTATGATAAGTTTACTTTTGTGTTGATGTTTTCTCTGTTGTTCTTATTTATCTGTTCTAGGACATTCTTCTTTATGAGTTGAGTTTTCACCCTTTTCAGCGGTTGTTGAAACTCTTGTATTACATTTCTTTACTTGTTATATTGCATCTTTAATGTGCTTAGCAGCTTCCCCTGTGATCCCCCTTAATAATCCATGTTTAAACCAAATTTTAGCTACTACAAGTCCTATTAACTTCCTCTTCATCTGAAAGGACTACAACAACTGTAGTACGTATCTTTTTTTAATTTGATGACATCATAGCTTTCATGATATGATTACTGGATTATTTCTTTCATTATTTTAAGTTTAACTGAGTTTGGAGAAGTCCCTAACTGAGCATGTTTCTGAAAGATGTGTCCTGAATTTCCTGCTAAAATATAAAGTTAATGGTTTTGTTCTTCTAAACCAAGAGATTCTTTCAGTATTTTTTTGTAGCTTTGGTTTGGATTTTACAGGGTCTCTGAGTTCCTGTTTATCTGAGAATGTCTTGATTTCATTTTCATATTTGAAAGATATTTTTGTAGGATATATAATTCTTAGTTGGAAGTTCTCCTTCAAAGCTTTAAATGTGTCATCCTACTGTCTCTGTGCCAGCATTGTTTCTGCTTAGAAACCTGGTGGAAGCTTACAGTGTTTCCCTCTGAATGTTACCTTTACTTTGAGTCTTGCTGCCTTTAAGAGTTTCTGGTTGTGTTTCATTTTGTTAAGCTTGACTATAATATGTCTTGGAGTCTTTCTTTTGGGATCTATATTGACTGGTGTTCAATACGCACCTTGGATATCTAGATTCTCTTCTTTCATAATTTCCGGAAAGCTTTCTGTCAGCAGTTGAGCAACAATACTCTCTGGGTTCTCAGGTGTCTCGTCTGTTCAGGAACTCCAATTAATTGTAGATTGTTTCTCTTAATAGAGTCCCACATGCTTCTTAATGCTTCTTCATTTTTCTTGTTTCTTTTTTCTGATCTCTCCTCATAGATGACGGAGTCAGTATCTGTGTCTTCCAAGTGAGAAAGTCTCTTTCCATTTATTCCATTCTGTTTTCTTGACTTTGAACTGAATTTTCTGTTTTTGATTTTGTTCTTGATCTGTTGGATTTCAGAATACTGGTGTTCCATCAGATTGAACAGCTTGCTTAATTTTACATTTTGCTCTGGTGCATTTCATATAAGGTCTAGGAGGGCTCTATACATAAACTTTTAGTACTCACTCTCTGATCGTTTCAGAAAGGCTTCTGCATCTGGGAAATTCTTTGGATCTTTATTTTATGAGCCTTGTGAAGGTATAGGTGAATTCTTCCTAATATTCTGGTCCAAAGTTTGTTGCGTTTTTGGCATCTGGAGGTTGTTTTTTTCTCCAGTGTTATTTTTACAGGACCTAAAGCTCAATCTGAAAAGGAATTTGATCACCAGACACATCTATGTACTCCAGTGACTGGGATCAGTGGAATCTCTAGGGTAGCAGGCTCCACTTCCTGATTTGCAAAGACCCAGACCCACTTACAACATCACTCGAGAGTCATCAGATGACCCTGTAATGTGAGACAGTAAAGGCTTGAAGAGATGCTGTTGGGATGCATGACAGCTGTTTCTCTATTTAAAGGTAAAAGTTATCTGACAGCTTCCAGTAGTCAGGCTTTCAGGTATGCAAGACCCACTTACCAGCTGCCAAAGTAAGTGTGTCTATATCAAAGACTGCTTTACTACTGGAAAAGTGCTCTCCTGGCAGGTACTGCCCCTCAGCCTGGGAATTAGGTCCAGCTTAGGCCTCAATATAGGAAACTCCACCCCCCAGTGAATCAAGATAGCATCCCACACAAGCTCCCCTGTCTGCCTCAGAAAATGCTATTCAATTGCAGAGATTCAGAGGTTTCAAGACAGAGAGGTCAGAGGTGCTGAGTTGCACAGACTCCAAGGCCAAGTTTTCAAAATGTGGTGGCTCTACTAGCTGATGTCATCAGCAGTGCATCTGAGTGTTGCTGCCAGTCAAACAGCAGCCCCTCTCACTGGCTAAGACAGAGATTAAAAAAAAAAAAAAAAATGGAAATTTACCTTCAGTCCATGAAAGCCAACACTCATCAAGGGCAGGGGTTGGCGAAATAGAAGCGGTTTCCCTCTCAGTGTTAAGTAGACCAAATAGACAACTTTATGCAGTGTCCTAGTGCTCACTAGGTGTCCAAAAGTCTCCTTTTAATTACTAATTCAGGCCTTCATTTCCAGAGGTATTTAGGGAGACATATGTTTAGTCTGCCATCTTGACTCCACCCCCAACATTTGTTTAATTTTTGTTTTCTCATTTGAAAAATTAATTTTGCCTTTAGAGAGTCTTATTAGTTATCAGACAGTTCTGTGCTCTATTCTTCTCAAAAAAATAAATCACACATTGATTTTCATTTCAAAGCCTTATGGTTTGTAAGCTTGTCTTCCACCATTAATTTTGGGGCCCATCTTCCAGTGTCTTCCAGGGAGAAATTAACAGTCAATGAAGTCTGCTTTGTGAAAATAAAAGCACATATCTAAAAAATAAATAAATAAATAAATATGTAGCTTTATGGCTTTATGTGGTTAAAATTAAAACCCTGCAATACCAGAGCATAACGTGTCAATAAAAAATAAATAAATAAATAAAGGAACAACAGTGCTGAAATTGGCAGAGAACAAAAAAATGATACCACAGAATTCAGAACTTTTGTACTTTTTTTTTAATGCACTGACAGAACAGAGTTGGTATACAGAAAGTAGAATTTTTTCAAGACACACACTACACACACACTCACAGTGACACACACACCCACACGGAGGATGGCTCCTGTTTTGTTCCAGAATTCAAAGCAACCTGAATTTTCAAAGGCTATTTTTAAATATTTCTATTTCAATTTTTGGCAGAATTTTAATCTTAATTACTATGTGTTATTTTCTAAATATAAATGTAAACACATTTAAAGAAAGAGAATAAAAACCCAAAAATCTTAGCATATAAAAACTTCCTATTACTATTGTCTGATATCCTTCACAATTTTCTTTTAATGTTGTCCTGAACTTTTTACTCATCATCTTACGCCAGTACTGGGATTACTCACAGTCCAAACAAGTAATTACTCAGGTGTTCAGATCATATCCACCCCAACTTCCATTACTCTTCTCCCAAAGCCTTTACTGAACCTTTTAAGTTTAAAGGGCTATCTCCTTTTTTCTTATCATGTTTTACTGATCCCCTTTATGTGCCTTAGCAGTAGTTTTATATGGACTATGTTGTGTAAGTAAAACTCTCATTGTGTAGTGGTTAAGAGTTGTGGCTACTAACCAAAATGTCAGAAGTTTGCATCCACCAAAGACTGTTTGGACAAGCAATAGGCCAGTTCTCCTCTGTCCTCTATGGCCACTGTTAGTTGGAACTAACTCAACCACAATCAGTTTGGTTTTGGTTTATATTGTATAAACCACTGCCCTTCTCTCATTTTGTTGTGTCATGGTGACTTTCGTGTTACTAGATTCTTCAAGCAATGCCACCAATAATTGAAATATCAGCAAGGTTGCTCATTGTGGACAGGTCTCAGTGGAGATTCCAGATTCACACAAACTAGGAAGAAAGGTCTGACAACATACTTCTGACAATTAGTTGATGAAAACCTTACAGAATCCAATAGAATATTGTTCAGTATAGGGTTGGAAGACAAGCCTCCTAAGTAGAACAACGTTACACCATGGTCTCAATAACAGATTGGAATTTATCAATGATTGTGAAGATGGCACAAACCAAGTAACTTTTCATTCTACTTTATGTGAATCACCATGATTGGGAACCAACTGGCTGGTGTTAATAACAGCATGTTTCACGAAACTCACCCATGTCCTTTGAAGTAGATTCTAATAGGAACTAGGCTGGAAATGTTAAGTAAATTATACATGGTCAGATTTTTAGTCATTATAACTTTCAGACTGTGAAAGTTATGAGCCATCCACTGTGTGGTGCTGTTCCATACTAGAAGCTTCTCACAGTGGTGAGCAGCTAACCACATAGTAATGGCATTAGAAGTTCCAATATATTAATCAAATACATTACTATATAATTTTAGCTGCACTGCTCCCTTTAGCCTTGATAAAACCAAATACTATGAACCTCAAGATCCTTAGTTGAAAATTAAGCCCACTGATGTTTAAATACTCTTCTATTTCATACTCTTTGTATGAAATAGATTCTTCATAATTTCAGAACAAGACCAGTCTCCAACTGTAGTACGCACCACCAGTTACTCATATACAAATTCTAACTGAAGCTGACGAAAATGGAAACAAGCCCATGAGAGCCAAAGTAGGGACCTGAGTATATCCTATTTGAATTTAGAGACCATCTTAAGAATTGATTTGACCCTTTGAACACTAATGACTGAAGATCAGATTCTTCTATTTCATTGAAATGATGTTTAAACACTCTTCTGTTTCATGCTGTTTGTATGAAATAGATTCTTCTATTTCATTGCTCTAATACAATTAAAAGGGTTTAGCCATTTGCTTGCCTTTACCTAAAGGGAGATACTACACAAATTAATTTATAAACATCTTACTCCTTGTAACATTTGGTAGAGAAATTATTGATTTTACAGATAAGGAATCTAACAGTAAGTTATTTATTTACATGGTATAATTCTGAAAAGCAGAGCTAGAATTCAGAGATTTGTATATCTCTAAACTCTCACTTACAGCTCTCCCCTGTATCTCCATACGACTGTTAGAGAAACAGGAGTTCAGAAAAGAAAAATCCTTAAAACATCCCAAATGCAGGAAGTATAGAGTGAAAAGGAGGAATGTGCTGTCACCAAGCGGGGAGAGCAGAAGGAGCTATAGACATGCAGGCATGCAAATTGATCTGAATTGTGTATTTTCACTTAATCACAGTAAATTAATGAATGAATGAATAAAACATCCTGAAGGCCCATTAAACCAACCCAAATCTATTGCCATTGAGTCAATTCTGACTCCTGGTAACCTCGTGTGTTGTATACAGTACTCCATAGAGTTTTCATGATTGTAACCTTTTGGAATGTGAAAGTTTGATAAGGGGTTGGAAAAATGTGGTCTTGGTGATAAAAAAAAGACCCTTGAGACCGCATGAGAAAAATTTACAAGGTCAGTGACTTCTTTATTGCAAACACTTTTTTTCAACAACATGAATGGTAGCTATACACATGGACTTCACCAGATGAAATACACAGGACTCAACCTGACTACATTTGTGGAAAGAGACAACGGAGAAGCTCTATATTATCAGTCAGAACAAGGCCAAGTGCCAAGGGTAGTACATACCACCAGTTACTCACACAGTAGTTCAAATTGAAGCAGATGAATTAAAACAAGCCCAGGAGAGCTAAAGTATGGACCTGAGTATATCCTATCTGAATTTAGAGACCATCTTAAGAATTGGTTTGACACTTTGAACACTAACGACTGAAGATCAGAAGAGTTATGAGATGACATAAAGATCATCATATGTGAAGAAAGACAAAGGTCATTACTAAAACATGGAAGAAAGAAAAGACCAAGATGGATGTCAGAAGAGATTTGACGCTTGTTCTTGAAAGCAAAATAGCTAAAGTGAAACACAGAAATAAAGACATAAAAAAGCTGAGCAGAAGGTTTCAAAAGGCGGCTGGAGAAGACAAAGTAAAATATTGTGATGCAGTGTACAAAGACTTGAAGTTAGAAATCTACAACGGAAGAACATACATGAAATTTCCCAAGCTGAAAGAAGTGAAGAAAAATTTCAAACCTGGAGTTGCAATATTGAAGAATTTTAGGGGCAAAATATTGAATGACGCAGAAAGTCATAAAAAAATTTAAAAAAAAATTGGAACACAAAGTCACTGTACCAAAAATAATTATGTCAACTTTCAGCCATTTCAGAGGATAACATATAGTCAAGAACCAAAGGTGCTGAAGAAAGAAATACAAGCTGCATCAATGAAGGACAATGAAGGACAAGCCTCCAGGAATTGATGGAATACCAATTAAGATGTTTCAACAAAGGGAAGCAACACAGGAAACACTCACTCATTTGTACCCAAAATTTGTAAGACAGCTATTTTATTAACCAACTGGAAGACATCCATATTTATACCCATTCTAAAGGAAAATTGCAAAAGAATTAGAAATTATCAAACCATGTCATTAATAGCTTTAAAACCCACTGCTGTTGAGTCAATTCCAACTCATAATGACCTGATAAGATAGAATAGAATTACACCTTAGAGTTTTCATGGAGCACCTGACCGTTTTAAACTGTCAGTCTTTTGGCTAGCAGATGTACCAATGAACAAATATACTGCTAGGGTTTCCATTATGAGAAAGTACAAATTTGAGCAAGATAATTAAAAAATAGTTGTAGCAGTACATTGACAAGGAACTGCTCAAAATTCCAGCCAGATTCAGGAGAAGGTATAGAATGACAGATACCATTGCTGGTGTCAGATGAATTCTGGCTGAAAGCAGAGAATACTGAAAGAAATTTACCTGTGTTTTACCAACTATGCAAATGCATTTGGCTCTGTGGAACATAACAAATTATGGATAACATTTCAAAGAATGAGAATTACAGAATGCTTAATTGTAATCTTAAGTAACCTGTACATAGATCAAGAGAGAGTAGTTTGAACAGAACAAGGGGATATCGCACAGTTTAAAGTCAAGACTGGTGTTTGTCAAGGTTATAGACTTTCACCACACCTAGTCAATCTCTACACTGAGCAAACAATCCAAGAGACTGGACTATATGAAGACAAACCAGACATCAAGACTAGAGGAAGATTCATTAACAACCTGTGATATGCACATGACACAATCTTGCTTGCTCAAAATGAAGAAGACTTGAAGTACTTACTAATGAAGATCAAATACCACAGCTTCGAGTACCAACTGAAATTCAACATAAAAAAAAAATTCTTCATAACTGGACTAATAAGCAGCATCATGATAAACAGAGAAAAGGCTGAAGTTTTCAAGGATTACATTTTACCTGGGTCCATAATCATGTCCATGGAAGTAAGAGTGAAGAATTCAAAAGAGGTATTGCATTGGGAAAATCTGCTTCCAAAGAACTCGTTCAAGTGTTGAAAAGCAAAAATGTGACTTTGAGCTCTGTAGTGCCCTGATTCATGATGTGACAACAATTCTCAACTGTCACATGGGCGTGCAAATGCTGAACAACAAATAAGGAAAGCCAAAGGAAAATTCGTATCTTTGAATCACACTATTGGCAGAGAATAATGAAAATATCGTGGACTGTCAGAAGAATGGACAAGTCTTTCTTCAAAGAAGTACAACCAGAATGCTCCTTAGAAGCGAGGATAGTGAGACTTTGCCTTTTGTATTTTGGACATTTTATCAGGAGGGACCAGTCCCTCGAGAAAGACATCATGCTTGGTAAAGTAGAAGGCCTGTGAAAAAGAGGAAGACCCTCAACGACACGGTTTGACACACTGGCTGTAACAATGGGCTTAATTGTAGCAGTGATTTCGAAGATGCTGCAGGATAAGGAAGTGATTTGTTCTGTTGTACATAGATAAGATCACTATGAGTTGAAACTAACTCGATAGCATCTAACAACAGTAACAACATTTTGGAAACTTATCACATAGAACTTTTAACCAAAGTGTTTCTGGGTGGTTTAGAAATGAAAGCTATCAGCTAGCAGCCAAGTGCTTGCCCATTTGCACCACCTAGGGTCTATCGTTTCATAAAAAACTTGTTGCTGTCAAGTTCGCTCTGATTCATAGGAACCCTATAGGACAGCCTAGAATTGCCCTATAATGTTTCCAAGAGGGTCCTGGTGGATTGGAACTGCCAATTTTTTCATTAGCAGCCTGAACTCTTAAGCATTGTCCCATCAGAGCTCCATGTTGTTGTTGTTGTTAGGTGCCACAGAGTCGATTCTCATGGTGACCTTTTACACAACACAACAAAACACTGCCCAATCCTGAGGCATGTCCGTAATCATTTTTTATGCTTAAATCCATTGTTGTGGCCACTGTGTCAATCCATCTCACTGAAGATCTTCCTCTTTTTCACTGACCCTCCTCTCTGTCAAGCATGATGTCTTTCTCCAGGGACTGATTCCTCCTGACAACATGTTGAAAGTACATGAGATGTAGTCTTACCATCTTTGCTTCTAAGGAGCTCTCTGGCTGTACTTCTTTCAGAACAGATCTGTTCTTTTGGCAGTCCACAGGAAGTACATTCAATTTTATTCTCCAACACCACAATTCAAAGGCATTCATTCTTCTTCTGTCTTCCTTGTTCATTGTCCGGCTTTTGCATGCATATGATGCAATTGAACATACCGTGGTTTGTGTCAGGCACACCTTGGTCTTCAAGGTAGCACTTTCGTTTTTCAATACTTTAAAGGAGTATTTTGCAGCAGATGTTTCCAAGGCAATGTGTCTTTTGATTTATCGACTGCTGCTTTCACAGGAGTTGATTGTGGATCCAAGTAAATGAAATCTTTGACAATGTCCATCTTTTCTCCATTTATCACAATGTTGCTTACTGGTCCAGTTGTGAGGATTTTTGTTTTCCTGATGTTGAGTGCTGAAGGCCATGGTCTTTGATCTTCATCAATAAACTTTTCAGATCCTCTTCACTTCCGGTAACACATGCAGTGTTTCCTTGTTCTGTTCACATGGCTGCCTCTTAACCCATATACAGATTCCTTAAAAGCACAATTAAGTGTTTTGAAATTTCCGTTCTCTACAATGTTAGCCATAACTTGTTACGATCCACACAGTTGAATGACTTTACATAGTCTGTGAAACACAGGTAAACAGCTTTCTGGTATCCTCTCCTTTCTGTCAAGATGCAGCTGGCATCAGTAACGATATCCCTGGTTCCACATCCTCTTCTGAATCCGACTTGTATTTTTTAGCAGTTCCTGCAGTCACTTTTGAATGATCTTAAGTAAAATCGGAGCTTCATAGAGGAGTAGAAATTGAATGATGCCTCAGTGATAATTGGTTTGGTTCACAAGGGTGAAAGTCTAGGGGAAACCCATTTGAGTAATAGCTTGTTCTTGGGAACAAACTTAACATGTGTGAGAACAAATTTAAAAGAAGCAAAAGAGAAACATGGTGTATTGTCATCAGATGCCTTAAAAAAAAGAGTGTATAAGCTATCATTATGGTATAACAATATAAAATAGTGTCCTTACTTTTTGTCTCTTTTCCTCTTCCATTCACCTACTCAAAGCATTTTTTTAAACATAGTCAGAGAGCCCTTTTCCATACCTAAATTTATACATGTATCATAAATTAGAACAAAAGTTGGCGCAATATTTCTGGATCCAAAAGCTAAACAGGAATACACAGTGGAAATAAACAAATAAATAAATAGAATGCTGAGCAGGAAGCAAATCTTGGGAGTCATATGGTCTAATCTTGCCTTGAGAATGCTATCTTCATAATCTACAAGGTTTCATCTGGAAGATAAAAATGAAAGTAGAAAGTAAGAGCTAAGTGTATGTAGCATATAGCTAAGAAAAGAAAACAAACAAACAAAAAGACTCATAACTTAAAGGTTTAGAAAAGTTCCCTCTAACACAAGGCCTGAAGGAATAAATTACATCACAAGCTGCTTTACTGTTTTCTTTATTTTGCAGGAGAGCAGTGTGGATTGACTTAGAGTGACCTGTATTTAAAAGCTTTGACACTTCTGGAAATAGAATAGTTCCATTGTACTGTGCCATGGTGGCACTGCTTTCCTTATCCTCCTTGTCACAGCACAAAACAGTAATGTTTATATACAAACTGATTTCTCATCTCCTGTCTTCTTACTTTTTTTCAATGCAACAAGGCACCTATCCATCTTGCTATTCCTCCT
This sequence comes from Heterohyrax brucei, assembly GCA_028571685.1. NCBI lineage: Eukaryota > Metazoa > Chordata > Mammalia > Hyracoidea > Procaviidae > Heterohyrax > Heterohyrax brucei. The sequence goes on from CM053152.1 coordinate 50,783,359, forward strand.
CTATGTGACCTCTACACATCTCTGCCTCTATGAGTTGCAATCAACCTGATGACAACAGATTTTTTTTTCCCTACTCAGAGGGAGTTAAACGTACAGGTCTGGGAACACAGAGGGCAGGTTTAAGAAGCAGAACTATTAAACCCTGCAAAAAGGTCAATTACTCCTTAGCAATATTTAGTTCATACCTATAACATAACCATCTAGGAACACAGCCACCATAGTTCTGAAATGCACATTGAAGTATTAGATTAGGGAAAAAAAAAAAATGAAACTACCAGTGACAGAATAAAATGTTTTGCTAAATTCAAATCTAAAGCAACATTGTATTGGGTTGCGAAAAGCTAGCTTTTGAGTTTTATGAACACTGCACAGGAAAGATGTTTTCTAGAAGATGAAAAGGCAAAGAGTAATGGAGTTAAATGTACACGTAGAGTCCCAATCAAAATTTTAGGAGAATGACTGTACTGGCAACATGAAAATAAAAAAATAAAATAAAAAGGGGTGCACCCCAAAATCTCCACTGAAAGACAACAACTAATGGTCTGGGGGCCTTGCAGTTCCCCTGGAAGCATGGCACCTGGCCCTGGTGCTGCTCCTGGCCACAAATCATAATGGAGGTCAACTCTTTGGATGGAAATCGATTGGACTTGGCAACACAGAGTGACCATATCCTGTGTGCACTTTATGGTTCTAGGCACTTATAGGATGTCGTCCTGCTGATCTCTTACTGGAGGCAGAGGGGAGGGTGGAGAAATATTGTATGAGACCCCTGTGATAAGAACTTAACAGACTCATGCATAGAAAAAAAGGACTCTGATGGCTGCAAGGGTGTGGAGGGAGGGAGGGAAAGGATGGGGTATTGATTAGATAGTTGACAGAAATTTGGTTGGGTGTAAACAATGATAACACACCTCAGAAAGAAGATCAATTTTAACTGGACTTCAACATAACATGATTACTCTTCTCATCTGAACCCAATATTGCAAGGATAGAGTAGCTAGGGCAAGGAGTCAGGGACCATGCTCTCAAGGCTAATCAAGGCCAATTGGCACAACAAGCATTTTGTTGACAGAGTTTCCTGCACCTCACATTGGTGAGTGGCTTCTGGGGTCTTAAAAGCTGCCAAACTGCCATCTGGTCCCAACTCAACAGGAATGAATGATCCCCAAGGACCAAAACTACATGAGGGGAAAAGAACCCAGAAGGCAGAGAGACTCTCGTTAGTAGGGTTCTACATCGGCACATGACTAGAAGAACTCGATGGTGCCCTGCCACCACCAGTGATAGCCGTGATGGGGCTCACAAAATTGAGTCTCACTAGCAACACAAGAATAAAAAGGAGTGCACCTTGAGATCTCCGATAAAGACCACAACTGATTGTCTGGGGGCCTTGGGGTTCCCCTGGGAGCATGGCTCCTGGCTTCGATGCTGCCCCTGTCCATAAATCATAATGGAGGTCAACTCTTTGGAAGGGAATCAATTGGACTTGGAGACACAGAGTGAGCATATCCTATCTGCATTTTATAGTTCTGTGCATTTATAGGATGCCGTCCTGCTGACTTCTTACTGGAAGCGGGGGAGAGGATGGAGAAGTGGGGGTAGGATATTTTTAGGAGGATATGACATGTATAGAATGGAGAGGCAGAATGTCCAGTCAGCAGGCAGGGAGAGCAGTGGGAGCTGCACATAGGCAGGCCTTCAAATTTATATGGGAATGTACATTTTCACTCAAACATAATATTAAAAAAAGAATACAAATAGAAAAAGAAAAGAAACAGACTGTTGTAGGTTATGCTCAACATGTAGCCACTTACTTAACTGTTTGTTTCAAAGACAGACAACACAACTTTTATTATGTAGAAATATCATACTGTCATGGATTGAATTGTGAATATATATTGACTGAAATATGTATGAGGTTTGGCAATTAAGTTCATGAACTCATCCTAGAAAAAGTGTTACGTAGCTCGTTGCTGAATATCACTATGGTCATCTTTGGCATGTTTCCCTTGGGAAGCTGTGCACCGATGCCAGTGCCTAGTCCACCCTTCAAAGCAATTTTGGAACTCTTTCTGGAATGGCCACCAGAGCTGTCATTGTATTATCCTAGATGTCCTGAGCCAAAGCCAAGTGCCATTGAGAAGGTCATCAAAATGTCTTCCTTTCAATATTTCTTTTATTGTCAGGTAAAAAAAAGTCATTGGCAGTCAGACCAAGTGAGTAAGGAGGGTGTTCCAAGACAATTTTTTGTGTACTGGCTGAAACCCCCCTCACAGACAACTATACGATTAAGTTTGTGAACTTGCCATCACATCGCCATGCATAATGGCCATTCCAGAAAGAGTTCCAAAGTTACTCTGAAGGATGAACTAGGCACTGGTTTGGGTGCACAGCTCCCCGAGGGTAATAATTCAAATGTGGCTGTAGTGATACTTAGAAATGACGTACGTAGTACTTAATTGTTGGACCTCATCTGTCAGTATGGCTAGACCACGATTTCCAGATTGTGTGATTGCCCTTTTTTCATCTGATGTGATTTTTCTGTGTTGTAAATCCTTTAAAATTACCTCTATGATGGTAATGAGATAGAATTAGATGGCTGCTCTGTTATTGAGGCAGGACTCAACCTGTAAGATTACATTTTTTTTCAGAAGCCAGTCTCCTTAGAGATGTAAAAAAGTGAAGTAAAGAGAAAGGAGGACAGAGGAGGAAGACCTCATACCACCAAGAAAGTACCTTAACTTTGGACAAGGTCTTTGCACGAAGAATCTCTGTAGCCAGAAATTAATGACAAGGACCTTGCTACAGAGCTGCTAGAGAAAACCTTTTCCATAAGCTGATGCCCTGAATTTGGATGTCTAGCCTACCAGACTTAGAAAATAAATTTTTCTTTGTTAACGTCAACCTCTTGTGTTATTTCTGTTATAGCAGTACTAGATAACTTGGACACTGTAATTTTGAAGTTTTTCATTCCCCAAACATGGCACATCTTCCTGGTATTTTTAGGTGGGATGATCCATAAATTTTGCATCAAATGTTGCATTTTCAGTTATTATTAAAAGTATTCTTGGATAGAAACTATTGGCTGTCAATGCCCAACATGCCGTTTTTTTTTCTCCATAATATGGAAAATGTTTTAAGTCTATAATTCTACGGAAAGGCTAGACTGCTACAACTGCTGCTAGGTCAATCAAGGAGCACATATTACCTTTTGTCTTGTTTAAAGCTTTAATCCATTTATTCTGTTAATTTCCACAAGAGTACAAGGGTCTTCTTTGTAATAGCCATATCGAGGATCATTCTCACCACTGCATACTTGAAGTAAGTAGTGAGAAAACTGTCATGACGTATAAACAGAACCCATGTGTTCAAAAAGTACTCCATCAGAACAGGCCATGGGATTCTTCTTCTCTTCTAAATCTTCTGAATTCAGAAAATGATCAAGACCTCTACTGTATTCTTTATAAAAATATTAAGACATCTTGAATGGCTTTTCCAAGGCAGTTGCTAGTCTCCATAAAACTGCAAGTGCTCAAATTTGGTCAAGGTATTTTGGAACCTCATTATTCAGAGCCTGAACCATGGCCCACATTGTGATTGAGAAGAGCACAGCCAAGAACCTACAGAAGAATAGACATAAGAGCAAGATTAAACCCTAAATCTTGGCACCGCACCCTGGAAACTCTTCAGTGGTTGGACTATAGATGGGCTTATATTCTTCCAGGCTCTGGATGAAGGACTTCTTGTCTTTCTTCCTGATGGTGTGTGTGTGTGTGTACAGTGAGGCAGATGGTAGACATGAGGGTGGATACCTTGAGGAATACTGGGGGCATTCAGACTCAAGTAGCACAGCTCAGCAACAGTGGTGATAAGTGTGACTTGAGGGCACCTAATAATAATATAAGTGCAAAATAAGTGCTCTCTGTTATATTAATAAAGTAGTATTAAGTAAAGAGAGAAGCCCTGGTAGCATAGTGGCTAAGAACCCAGATGCTAACCTAAAGGTAGGCATTTCAAATACTGCAGTTACTCCTTAGAAGCTCTACAGGCAGCTCTACTTGACTTCATGGCACCTAAACACAATGACAAAGCCAACTGATGATCCATCAGTTTCAGGGATCCCCTGGGAGCATGGCCTCTGGCCCTGATGCTGTCCTTGCCCATAAATCACAACGAAGGTCCACTCTTCAGACACGAATGGATTGGACTTGGCAATGCAGGGTGACCATATATTGGATGCACTTTATGGTTTTATGCATCTATAGGGTATCATCCTGCTGACCTCTGGCTGGAGGAAGGAGAGTAGGTGGAGAGGAGGGGAAAGGAGACTGTTGTGTGGATAAGATATGTATGGAGCAGAGAGGAATAGTGTGCTGTCACCAGCAGGGAGAGAATACAGGTGGGCATGTTAATTTACACGGGAATGTACATTTTCACTCAGTCATAATCAAGAAGAAAATAAATAAATAAAACAATAAGAAAGAGTAGGACATTTCTAAGTCAATCTATTTTGAGCTATACAAGAGATTAAAACACGTACGTGAATAATCAGACAAGGGGAGATAGATGCCATGTCTCAGGAAGATCACCAAGTCAAATGAGAGAACACCAATGCTGAAAAGGGACCTGTCTGACCCTCCCCCAGAGCTGACAGAGAGAGAGAATGCCTTCCCCTATAATCAGTGCCCTGAATTTGAACTTCCAGCCTCCTAAATTATGAGACAATACACTACTGTTTGTTAAAACCATCCACTTTTGGTATTTCTGAGTAGCAGCTAACTAAGACAGTATCTGAAAGGAGAAGCAGGGAGGAGGAAGAGAATCCCAGAAAGAAGTTGAGTATTAAGCTAAAAGAAGACAGTTCTGCATCTGCCTAGTGAGCAATCAGTCCAGAGTGCATCAGTACAGAGGGTTCTAGGGGCGATGATTCACAATGAGGAAAAATAGCAACTCGTAGATTATCTAATGTATTTGCCATCACTGAATATCACAGCAATTTTGGAAAGGTTGGGAACATAACTGATCTATATTTTAAAAAAAAAAGTAAAAACACAGGTGATTATTAAATCCAAGAAGAACAAAGTTTTTAAAGAAACATACAAAACATAGTTTTTTGAATTAATTACATATTTATATTTGTATAAATATTTCAGAGTGATTTAAACAGGACAAAAACATATTAGAAAGTCTGAAATTTATTTCATTTTGCTGAATGAATTCATGGTAGAGGAACTCTTAGAAATGATAGATTATTTTATAAATCTGCTATGCAAATTCATTCCTTGTGTATGCATTGTTTCATTAAATACATATCTAATTAAATATAGAGAGACAATGACGTAGAAACAAGAGGTCTCAGAGATACCTAGCTGGGCATGTTGCAGTCAGGTCAAGTGTGCCCTGTATCCCTTGGCTTCTTGGTGCTCTCCACGCAACATGGCATGTATCTTCCCAATCTCTGATTCTTCACTTATTTCAGTCTCTTTATGGCTCAAAAGAAATTGACTTAAGACATTTCCCACACTTTACTGTTGTTGTTAGGTGCCATCAAGTGAAATAGAACTGTGAGCAGAGATTCGGAGGAGCAGCCAGCGCATTTGAATGGCCTACTTTTAAGCTGGCAGCTAAGGTCATAGTCGCTATACCACCAGGTATACTCGTTACAATTAATATTGTTTTATTGACATAACAAAGAACACTCATTTCCCAAATGAGACTATAACCACAAGCATATTGTTAGTTACCTTCAAGTCAGTCCCAATGCATGGCAACCCTATGTACAATAGAAAAAAATTGTCTGATCCTGTACTTTTATCCTGATCATTGTTGTACTTAAGCCCATTGTTGCAGCTACTGTATTAATTTATGTCCCTAAGAATCTTCCTCTTTTTTGATGACTTTCTATTTTACCAAGCATGATTTTCTTCTCTGGAGAATGATCTCTGCTGATAACACGTGCAAAGTATGCTAGACATAGTCTTACCAGCTTTGATTCTAAGTAGCATTCTGGTTATACTTTTTCCAGGACAGATTTATGTATTCTTTTGGCAGTCCATGGCATATTCAATATTCTTTGCTGAGACCACAATTAAAAGGTATCAATCTCTTCTTGTCTTCCTTATTCATCATCTGGTTTTTGCATGCATATGAGGTCACTGAAAACACCATGGCTTGGGTCAGGCCCACCTTAGTTTTCAAGGTTACTTCTCTGCTTTTTAATTCTTTAAAAAGTTCTTCTGAAGAAGATTTGTCCAACATAATGAATCTCTTGATTTCTTGATTACTGTTTCCATAGGGATAGATTGTGAATCAAAGTGAAATCAAACCCTTGACAACTTCAATCTCTTTTCCCTTTGTCACACTGCTGCTTTTTGGTATAGTTTTGAGGCTTTTTGTTTTCTTTATGTTAAGATGCAATCCATACTGAAAGTTGTGTCTCTGACCTGTATCAGTAAGTGCTTCAAGTCCCTGTCACTTTCAGCAAGCAAGGTTGAGTCATCTGCATAATGTGAGTGATTAGTGTTCTTTCAATTTTGATGCTTCATTTTTTTTTTTTTTAACCACATAGTCTACCTTCTCAGATTATTTGCCCAACATCCAAAGTGACTAGGTATGGTGAAAGTATACCACCCTGATGTACTATCTTTCCTGACTTTAAACCACACGGTATCCTCTTGTTCTGTTTGAATGACTGATTCTTGATCTGTGTACAGGCTGCTCATGAGTACAATGAAATTTTCTGGAATTCTGATTCTTTACAGTGTTATTTATAATTTGTTATGATCTACACAATTGAATGTCTTTGCATAGTCAATAAAATACAGGTGAGCAAACTCCTGATATTCTCTGGTTTCAGGCAAGATCTACCTGACATCAGCAATGACGTCTCTAGTTGCCCACCCTCTGAATCAAGCTTGAATTTTTGGCAAGTCCCTGTTAATATATCACTGCAGCCACTTTTGAATGATCTTCAGCAAAATTTTACTTGTGTCTATTATGAATGATATTGTTTCATAATTATCAAACCACTTGTACAGGGTTTAGAATTTGCAATACATATTTTTGAGGGACACAATTCAATATATTATGCAAAATCTTTTTCACTGTTTGCTTAACTCTTTTATTTGATTTTTGCTTGCTTTGATGGAGAATATCCTTCAACAGCTTCCTAAGAAAGCTTGCGTATCTAACAGTGTGCTGATGTGTTGAATATTTGTCCTAGGCTCTCTTTCTCTCACTATCTAACAAATCTTCCCAGGAATTTGCATCTGTTACCTTGACCTTAAAAACTGCATGCTTGCTAAGGATTTCCAGTGTTAAATCTTTAGGTCATAACTCTTCTTGAAATTTGAGAATAGTATATCTGACATCCTATTGGTCCTATTTACTTAAGAATATTTTATAGATACTGTTAGGGTCCAGATTTCAAGACGCAATGCAGTTTCTCTTTAAAAGTTAAGTTTTATTAAAAATGTGCCCAATAGGAAAAAGCTGGTGTACCAGGGATGCACTCCAAACTACGCAGAGCAGGAGGTGACCCCAAGTTTCCCTAGCATGCAGAATTTAAGCCATGAAACCGCAAAGCAAGGCAGGGGAGCTGACCTTTGCATTGATTGTCTGAAGCCATGTGGAATTTTTGTAAGTTACAAAATATAGTCGTTAGTAAATGTTTCAGCTACATGGAATTTCTGTAGGTTGTAAAATGTAACCATTAGTGGATGTTTTACTAGATTGTGGTTAGGGCTGGCTCCAGGGGTCATTTGCAAGGCTGTTTCCAGACCCTATCTTTTGCAAGACAAAGGCAAAATTGTGGTGTAATTATTCTATGGTATTTCCTGCTAAGTTGGTTCCTGGAGTCTTTTACTTTAATACCCTGAATTTTCACTGCACCCTTCCTCAAAATGGAGTTACTTATGTCTCATTTCAACAGATACATTAAATATAACTAGAATCGTTGATACATATCCATGATTCTCTCATATGTAAAAATGTGTAGACTTTTATTTTTCTATTTGTAATAAATGATACCATAAAATGCTTACTTCCTCATGTTAGAAACCTAAGAGTCTGTCTTGATTCCACTCTACAGTCAGTCTATCTACAAATTCTGATTCTTCCGTTTCCTTTTTGTTTTTTTTGTCCCCCTCACCTATCTATTCCTCTATAGCTGAGTGGAATCAGTTTCATCTAAATTTCCACAATTACTTTCCAGGACCATTTCTTAGCTGCACTTCCTTTCTATGCATTTTCTATGTTGTTACCATGCTCTCCGCTCTTCTGTACTGAACAAAGAAAGTGGTTGCCTTAAAACCTAAAATTACACTGAACACCTTCTCAAAGAGTTCTCTTGCATTCAACCTTAAGTGTAAACTCCTAAATAGGATACATGTGACTGTATGATGTGGCACCAGCCAGGCTCTGCAATTTATTCTCATACCACCATCTTCCTCATAAACTCTTCTCTGGCCTCTCCTGGATATCAACCATTCCTTAGCTCCTGCAGGAAAGCATCAAATGTTTACCAGTCTCAGGGTTTTAATCTTTGCTGCTCTCTAGGGTCTGTCTTAGATCTGTTTTTGACTAGTTTCTTCACAATGTAGAGAATTCTCTTGGATATTGTCTTTTTAGAGATGTCTCCATCTGTTGACTCTTCAGTCTATGACAACTCTCACTACTGGTAGTACCTTATTATGATGATTATTTTGTATCAGTGTCCTTTTTTCCCCTTATGGTATTTCACACAAATTATTCTATTTACTTCTTCATTGCATGACTCAGTCTCTTCAGTATAGCTCTACTACGGCAAAGACCATTTCTTCCTTGTAGAACACTATCTCCTTTTGCATGTACAACATCTGATACATGAAAGTTATTCAATAGATAGTTACTGCATGAAGAGATTACTCTTCAGAAAAACTCACATTTTATAATTTTTGTATAATACAACAGGTATCTTCATATTTTAAACTTTCATTTGAATAGTAGAAAACAAAGAGGAGACAGTGATCATGTGACAGATGTGTAGAATATGAGTATGTCATTGTAAGCTGTTCCTATGTCACCACAGAAACCTCATATTCTGCTTGTCAGTCATTTATTTCTGTACTTCTTCCATTCTAGCCATTAAAATAACAATAATAATAATAAAACATTTAAAGACACAATGGAAATTAAATGAGATAATTTTGAATAAGAGACTTGTATGCTTGTTATTCAAATACTCTTTAGGTATTCAACTTGGAGAAAAGAACAATCTAACTTGAAGAATTTGGCTGGACAAAAAAAATGTGACTTTGGTGACATATGGAAGATATATGTCATAGCTTCAACTCATATCAAAGATAAGGAAGCAGTTAATAAAGGATGTGTTATAGAAATAAGACTGGAGTGTGTTCACCTTATGTAAATGTCAGTTTTGCTTAATGGCAATGCCTATTAAGAAACAGAAACTAGAAATTTGAAATGATGCATTATAAATCCTATGGAATAGCTCTACTTTTATATAAAAATTTCAACCAGCCAATTTTATACAGAAGTTGAACTTTTTTGTAGCTAATCTAAAGGAATCAGTAATCTCAATGAATTGCTGAAGTGTTAGTACAGCTATTGTTAAGTGGGTAAAATGTCTTCAAACTACAGTACTTGCTGTTTGAGCCTAATTCTAAGCTCCTTTAGAAATGTTCTTTCCTCTCTCTAAGATGAAACTTGAATGGAGGTGGGTGGAGAAAGACATGCCAGGAATTAAGATTCTGATTTTGCAAATTCCTTTAAGAATTGTGACTTGGTTCTGCAACAAGATCAGCACAAACTAGGTAATTTCTTTAAAATAAAAGTTCTATGGCTGCAATTTGCATTCCATTAATCTGGTCTTTAAAAGTTTCATTTCTCCCCTCTCTCCAAACTGTCATATCACATCATCAAGTTAGGAAAATGTTATTTCTTACTAAGCATTACAGAATTTTAAATTTAGAAGAAAAAGTGGAGCTACTGTCATCAAATGCCCGTATCTGTGGACTGACCAGTGATAACATTTCTAAGAAGTCTGGTACTTCAAGGTCTTGATCATTCTGTACCATATTTGCTCTCCAAGCTTTTTTGATATTTACATTGGAAATCAGTCAGAAGGTATCACCATTGCCAAATTCACTATTCATATTTTCTTTCATGTCAACCTATTTTGGGTCACAAAAACTGTAATTCTACATCTTGGATTAAAATATGAAGCTTAAAAACAGTAAATTGCCTTTTATCTTTCTTCTGGGAACTTATTTTTTTCTAGTTTTTTATTTTTGTTCATCCTTTTAAATACATACTTTATTATCACTTTAAAAGATATCTGAAAATTGAAATAGAGTGAGTCCTTTAATTCTTCTTGACAGCCAGAATCATTCTTCAAAATATTCCCAAATCTAAGGTGCTTTCCCTCCTTTTTCTAAGACTTACCTGGCTGTCTTTTCAGACTATCCATGATTAGCTCTGTTTAACAAAACAATTGTTATTGCGTCTTACAAATCAATTTCGCTTCAGTGTGATCAGTCTCTTTACTGCATCTTCTCTCACAGATTTTTTAGCAGTGCTGTGCTTCACTTGATTCTTCCAGCTTAGTGAACTACCTTTCCTGTTACCCCAAGTCTGTTTTGCTATGAAAGTTTACTCCAGGACCCAGTCCCTATGAAACCGACAGTTGCTCTCAGACCTACTACCTTCTCACACTAGCTTTATCAGAATTGTCTTTGCACTCATCTGTTTTCCAAGGTTTGGCCTACCCTACTGTGTGCTATTTGCAGGATTACTGAGGGCTGAAATCAGGTCTTCTACTCTCTGCATATCTTCCAGATTGCTTAGATTATTCTTAGGAAATTGATCAATACTCAACAGAGAAAACAAATCTGTGTTAAAATTAGTATGATTTAGAGCTCAAAAAGACTCTGAAGAGAAACACGCTGAACCTCAGTCTAGCAGTGAAGCCCACAGACAGGCAACTGCTGCAAGCTGACACTACTGAACGCACCGTTGGTGTTAGAACCCAGTCTCCTGAGTCCTAGGTCAGCAGTTGTTTCACTATTTACCCCGTCACTCCCGATATCCAGACCTCATTAAGAGCAGAAGAAATTGTAACATGCCTCCAAGAGCTGACATGCACCCCTGTCTGAAAGCGAGACATCCGGGTTAGGCATCCGGAATGTCAGCTCTTAGCTCCTTCAAAACAATCCCACCTGAAATAAAGCAACAGGCGGCGAGGAAGGCTGTCAAGTCCCAATTTGCGGTTTCTAACAAAGATCATAGCAGAAAATAGACTCCAGATTCTACTTGTCTCTATTTCAACTCCTCAAGGGCTTGCACCAGCTAACGGCTGGAATTCCGCACAAGCTTGCTGACCAGCTGCATGCCTGCTTCTCCTCCTGCCCGGTTACCCAATTAGTTCCTTGTTAACCACATACCTGCAGTGTCTTTCCCCTCAGGCTCTGTTCCCCTCTGTGTAGCTTTTAACCCCTTCTGTATACATTGTTTAAAACACTATGAAGGTGTCCCCTTGGCTGCCTGACAGAACTTCCGGTGCTCCCTTGGTTGCCAAAGTAATTAGCTCACAGGGAAAACTCATCTAATATAGTAACTGCAAAATCAGGAATAGATCAAACGCCTTTACCTGCAAAAGTTGCTGGGCTGCTAAGAAAGTGAACACATTCATTCAGGTAATCAGGTAACACAGCCACCCAGAGCATGTCAGCAGCAGGCTGTCCAGAGATATCAGTCAAAGGTAAGACAGGAAAACCTGGTCTTATCAAAATCTTTCTGAGTCCTGGACAAGAGAAAATCCCCTGGGAAGTCAGAACGAGAATGACAAGTCAAGGAAAACATTGTTTGTGAGTTTATGCTGAAGACTTTTCACAGTTGCTCATAGATCCTTGGGCTTGCAAAGCTTGGAAAAAGCATTGCTTTTAGGAGGAATGAGTGAGATTGTGCACTGAAGAGGTGACAAGAATTGAGTGTAGTGACAATGGAGCACCAGTCAGTCATCGAAAGCAGGTTTCTTCTCACAGGCAGAATCTTACTAAAAAAAATTAAAACTAATTAGCATTAACCTGATTTTAAATCTTCCAGGGGGAGAAATATGATATTAGATAACCTGCCTCAGTGACACAGTTTATCATCTGAAAATCTTCATCTACCAAAAAAAAAACCCACAACTTCGTTCTTCGTTATTAAGAGGAAAAAAATAGAGATCTGTGCTCTTGAGAACAAGTCCCTGAAGGACACCATGCTTAGTAAAGCACAGGGTACACAAAATAGAAAACCCACCGTGAAAGGGACTGACACAGTGGCTGCAACAAAGGGCTCAGACCTAGCAGGGATTGTGAGGATGGTGCCCAGTAGGGCAATAGTTCATTTTGTTATACAGAGGTCATGAGTTGGAAAATGCTGGATGATACATAACAACAATCTGTAAAAGACAACACAATCTGCTTTAAGAAAATATCGTAGCCTACAGAGAGCTAGGAAATTGTATGAAGAAACCTAGTATTTTGAAGTAAGAAAAAACTGTAAATATAATTGCAGAGTCATGCAGCAATTATAAAATAATCAGAGAACAGGAAAGTGCTAGAAAACAAATGTCAAAATCTCACACTGGTTTTCAAAAAAAGGATTTTGAAAAAGATTCTGAAAATTATAGCTCAAGGGCATGCCACTGACAACTGCGATAGTTAGTTATTTAATTTAAATTAAACAATTAATCTGATCATATTCAGAAAAAGAAAATGTGCTAGCAAAAAACAAATGTAGTGTCACCCAAAAATAGCATGGATAAAACTAACTTTATAACTTTTCCAATTCTTTTACCAGTCTGAAAACCGAAAACATTTCAGAAACATTATTGCTAGACTTCAACAAAATTTATTTTTCATGAAATACTTTTGAAAATGATAGAGAGAAATATGTCAAATATTTTTATAAAGTCAATGCTATTTGATCCTATAGTAAAGAACAACTGCCAACAGAGAGAGAGTAAGTCTTGGAGCTATGCTGCATTTTCCCACATCCGTGAGTCAAGGGGCTGGACCAAGGAAAGACCAGTGAAGAAGACTGACTTGTAGTCACTGGGTGGTGCCAATGGCTAATGCACTCAGCTGCTAACTGAAAGGTTGGGAGTTAGAATTTACCCAGAGGTGCTTTGGAAGGAAAGCCTAGATATCCACTTAAGAAGAATCATCCATTGGAAGCCCTGTGGAGCACACTATGACACACATATGGTTATCATGAGTCAGTGGACTCCAGTACAACTGGTGCCAGGAAGATTGGCTTTGACTCTCCTGCCTTCATGGACATAATATGAATTTGCCATATTTCCCTAAAAACTTGATGGAGAAATAGAAGGCTATAATAGAATCTTTGAGAAGTCAGATGGATAACTGAATCATGGCATCAAAGATTCGGAATTGAAAAGGTCATGGCAAAAAAGAATTATGGCTCAAATCTGAAAGCAAAATAATTAACAGGGATAAAAATAAATTTATAAATCTATATAAAGACTTACATCAGAGCTTATCTCTTGAAGTCTTTAAATTTTGGGTGACTCCACAATGAAAAGAACTCATAATGTGATATACTTGACAACTGTACATACATAGCAAAGTATAAGCATAGTCACAGAAGTTGAAGTCACTGGGTTAAAAATATTAAATATTGCTTATAAATATCAGAAGTGTGTGTCTAGGGGATTATTGGCACAGTCTCAAGGAAAATCTGAGAGGGGGTGAGGAGATGAAGTGGAATATAATAGATGGAATCAAGTACGATGAAATGTGTTTACACTAATAAAAACTGGTGAAAAATATACATATATGTATATCAACAATTTATTCTGTGAATTGAGCCAACCAGAGACTTATGGGGAATGCAAGGGAGGGTGGAGGCTGTTTTAGAGAGTACAATTCAGCAATTTAAATCTTCTTTTTTTTTTTTTAAATCCACATCTGTTCTGTAAGCAAAACTAGCAATATAATTGTGAAAATCCCATTTGAATCCCCCTATCTCAAAGCTCAAGGCAGTACAGCCCCCATAGTGAATTCCTTGTTATTTGTTTACTCTGTTTTTAAATAACAATGCCAACAATAATCCTCCCCTGGGATCCACTGCCTCCAGCTCCTACCAAGGACAAATCCAAGGATTATTATGGAGAACATGCAGACACATGTGGAGCACGGTGTTCTTAGCCCTCAGGGGGACCCTCACATCAATATCTGGAAGTCAGAAGGAGAGCATTAACTGTTTCAAGCCCCAAGTCACTTGAACGGACTTTGCCAGATGTTAACTTCACATTCCCATGAACTTGAGAGTAATGCCATAACACAAAATATTATAATAAATTCCTAGTTACTCAATTGGGGTCCATGCCCTAGAGCAGTTGAGCCAATGAAATGTACTCCAAGTCAGAAAGAGAGCTGCTTAAACTTTCCAGGCATGTGCTGGTGGTTCTGTCAGAGACAAGCCATTTTCATCAAAAGAGATCTGAGAATGCGCTGTACTCAGGAAATCCTTTCCCCCAAAGGGAGCCAAGCATCCAGGCTTGTATAGATACTGGTGGTAGCCTAGTTTTTCGTATTTCACAGTTCATTGACTCTAACAAGGGTCAAGTCACCTCTCTTCCAGTCACCTCAATAACTTGGGTAGTGCCAGTAGTAGCAGTCACTTTAGGCTTCTAGGGGAGTACTAAGAAAGCTGTTTCAGTGTCAACCAAAAAGTCTGCTGGCTGTCCTCCTACCATAGCCTTCACCAGGGGGCTAGTGGAAGGAAAATACAAATTGTCTGCATCATTCAGAATCCTCCTCCTGCTCTTTCATAACTCCTTGAAAAAACCTCTCCCCACTTTTAATACAGCCTAGCTATTCCAAAGCAGGACTGGCACTTCTCAGAGTTGGTAAAGTCCTCTCAGAGAAGTCTGGCAGAACTGCACCCTGCTTCTAGCATGGGTTCGGGAGTCTAGATAGGTCCCTCCTTCTCCATGACCCCTTCTGTTTCTGTTAGGGAAAAATTTGTTGTAAGGAAAAAGATCTTTTTACAACTTTCCTCTAGTTACCCCCCAGAGCACTCAGCCCATACATTCCTGACTGTTGAACGAAAATGGGAAGGGCCACTTCCCTAATAACCACAAGAACTAGTTTTAGAAACAACAGGACAATATAGAACCAATCCCCCTTCAGAGTTCCAGGAACTTACCCAAAAAGGCTGGTTTTGGGAATAACAAGAAGGAATTTACCCAAAAAGGCTAGTTTCAGAAATACCAGGAAGTAAATGCACCTGAAATATCCGCCTTAGCCCTGAGCTAATACAAACCAACCCCACGCGGAACCTTCCCCAACCCCACCTCCCCCAAGAATGTAAGACCCTGCCTTTATATACTCTGTACTTTTCTTGTTCGGGGCCCATTCCCTCTACTCTGACAAGAGTATGGATTGAGCCCCAGCGCGCTGGAATAAAAACCTCTTGCTGTTGCATCAAGCTGCAGACTTCGTGACTGATTGGGGTTACGCCGTCACCTGTGACTTGAGGAGGGGTCTCCTTTGTTGGGAGTCCTTTCATTTCAAAGCCTTCTCTTCCTCATCTTCTGATACCACTGGGGAAGCATCATGAATGTATGCTGTGGAATTTTTTTTTCCCTCCCAAGGAGGTGAAATGAAAAGAGCATTTTCCAGTTCCTCATCTCTCACCCAGCCAAGCCCGGTCATCATCATTTGCCTGCACAAGTGGGTCTGAAACAGTAGCTTTGTTCTTTTTCTGTGCTACAAAGTCATTAAATATTTCATACACACACACACACACACACACGCACACACACACACCAGTTTAACCTGTCTTAAAGCTGTTTTCATGCCAGCGCCCCCTGCCACACACATGCATAGAGATGAGACCAAGGCCTGAGGAGATAGAGATAATCTTGGTAACCTCAACCTCCTGGATAGCTAGCTAGGTCACAGAGGTGATTCATGTTGGTTGTCCCAACTTCCCTGGCAACCTCAGTGCCACAAATACAAATTCATACCACGTAACTCTGTGCTCACCTGTTCAAGTGCAGAACATCTGAAGCTTCATAATAGTATCAAAATCTCTAGTTATTTTCAGGGGCTGTACTTAATTACAGAAAATTTTTAGATGTCACTTAGGAGACCCTTTGCTAAATAAATCCAGTTTCTATCACACTCTCAGTTGGAATCCTACTTCCTTTGGTACCCCTTTGCAATTGAGGGAACTCACCAGTCTCTCATTTAACATCATGGAACTTACCCATTCTTGGAGGGAGTCTATGAGAACTGATGTCCCTGTAGACTTACTACGGGACCCCACTTACCAAACATGGCCAACAGACACTTTCTCCCTCTCTCCAGAGCTCTTTACTGTGGAGTCCTCTCCTGTCACCAGACCTCTGGGCCACCATGGATTGAAAGACCTCCACTACTCAAGGAAGGGTGTACTTTCTCGTTTTCCAGGTTCACCTCAGGGGCTCAGTCTTTAGGAAGATAGAACAAGAGTCAGAGTAACTCAAGCCCCATTCTGGGTGACAAAATGTATTACCCTACTGTTGTCCATGTCTAGGAACAGTCAAGCCTATAAAACACACTCCAGTTGACAAAGAGAGAAAAGGTATGACACCAACAGATACACTACAGAGACAGCTTGCACTGCTGTTGAGTCTCTGTTTGGTACCACACCTTCTAATAAACCTTTCTCTTTCTGACTTGATGTGTATCTCATTGGCTTGACTGCTCCAGGGCATGGACCGCCATCAGGTAATATTCCCTTAAAGGAAATAAGGTGGCCCTCATAGTACTCAAGTCCTAAACTCAAACCACTTTGAATTATACTGTTTAAGCTTCTTATTACCAATACGTTCTCATCCTGTAATACGTGTATTGGTATTGTTCCAATTTATAAACCACCCTTATCAATGCTTCTAATTTAAAACTGTATTCTGAATTTTTTAAATATAAAAACTGACAATTCTGATAGATTAATTTAAATATCTCTTTAAACTACAAAAAAAGTTATGTGGATAAAGCGTGACTGGGAGACTGCCCACCATCCTGAATATTCTAAGGGCTGTGCCTGACATCCTCTATGATATAGGAACTAACTCCTGTCTTTAAGCTACAAAGACTGCCAGTGAAGTTGGTGAACTCATCCTAGAAAAAGCACTACGTACCTTGTTGTTGAATGAGGTATGTAAGCTACGTATGTGTGCTAGTATGTGCAGGTATGTGCTGGCGTCAGTGCGTAGCTTCAAGGGGAGGACTTTGAAGGTGACTCTAGTGATATTCAGCAGGGAGGTGTGTAACACTTAGAATAATGAAGTCGTGGGCTTAATTGTTAGACTGCATATCTCCTTATTTAAGTAGGCTTCCTGATTATGGCCAAGTAGAGGAAAAACAGAGACTGGTGACAGAGGGACAGGTGAAACTGGCAAGGACTAGAACTGGCCTGCCTGACATGCACTGAACCATTGACTCTTATCCCCTCGGAGACTGTTGGAATGAGGAAGGGCGCGGTAAAAATTCGAGGTATTAAAGACAGCCCTAGGAAACAACTTAATAGCAGAAAATATAGAATAATCTCACCTTTGTCTTACAAAACACTGTCACAAGACAAGCCTGGGGGCAACCTTGCAAGTGACAGCCTGCAAGTGACCCCTAGACCTTGACCACATTTTACAACTAATAGGAGTTAACCAATCAATGTAAAGGTCAGTTCACCCTCCCTGCTTTGCAATCTCACAACTTAAATACTGGGCGCTAAGGAAACTCGCCGTCACCCCCTGCTCTGTGTAGCTTGGGGTGCATCCCTGGTGCACCAGTATTTTTCCTATTGGGCATATTTTTTAATAAAATTTAACCTTTAAAGTAACAGTGTCGCATCTTGAAAATCGCGGACCCTAACATTTGGGGGCTCTCTTGGAATTTCAAGAGCGACCTCTGTGGCCGGCCGATCTGGTTTGGATCTCACCGGTGAGTCTGGATATTGTCTGTCTGTGCTCGAGCTCTGGTTCTGGGGCTCACTAAGAGAGAATCTGGACGCAGAACTGCTCTCGAGTCGGAGGCTGGGGGACGCCTCAGCTCTCCATCTGGGCAAGCACCGCTGGTTCCTTTCTGGGTTCTGCGGCCTGTAAATCCCGCATCTGGTTTTTGTTTCGTTTCTTCTGTGACCGGTCTGTGTCTGTTTGATTGTGTTGTTTGTCCTGATTGTTACTTTTGCTGCCATGTCTGTGTCTGTTCCGTTGTCTGTTTGATTGTGTTGTTTGTCCTGACTGTTACTTTTGCCGCCATGGGGCAATGTTCTTCTCACTCTGTAACACCCCTAGACCTATTCCTTAACCACTTTCAGATTTCCGGAAACGAGCCCGAGACTTCGGCAAGGTGCGGTCAGGAAAACTCCGCACACTTTGTGATCCATAATGGCCGGCCCTTGGTACTGGATGGCCACTCACGGGATCCCTAGACATTAAACAAACCCATTCTGTTTTTCAGGTCATCTTTGGCGATCCAGGTCACCCTGACCAAATGCCGTACATTGTTGCTTGGCAAGACCTCCTCAGGCAGCCACTTGTGTGGCTGCAACCCTATGATCCCCCTAAACAACCTCCTACAACCCTGGCGGCTCAGGGCTCCTCAAAACCCCCGCCAGCTTCCTTTCCTCCATCTGATTCCTCTGAGTCTCCCACTTCCCTACCCCCCAGTTCCCGTTTCTCCTCCTGCTGCCACCGGGGCTGAGAGAGCCAAAGCCAGTCTCCGTGGCCTGTATAGGGTCCCCGCAGACCCTCCAGTCCTGACTGCACCCCCGACCCCCGCTACTTGTGCAGCACCACCTTCCTCTGACCTCCAGAGCCCAGCCCATACCCGCTCAGGCCGATCTTTTCAACCACTTATAGAACCCTCCCTCATATTTTCCCCTTGCGAGCTGTAGGGCCCATGACGGAGGCTGGGACCCCCTTCTTGGTCTATACTCCTTTTACCTTGATACCCCTCTTAGAAACCACATACAGCAACTTCTCCAAGCCCTCTTTACCACTGAGGAGAGGGCTAAGATTGTTTCCCTAGCCAGAAAACAGGTGCGGGGGGATGATGGAAACTTTACTCGCGGTTTAGATGAGATTAACCACGCTTTTCCCCTGACCCGCCCAAATTGGGACCCAAACACCACTGCAGGTAAGCAGCGCCTAACTGTCTACTGCCAGATTCTTATGAGGGGTCTCCGGGCCACCGCTGGGCGCCCCACAAATTTGTCTAAAGTAACACAGGTAATTCAGGAACCCTCAGAATCCCCAGCAGCCTTTCTGGAATGACTGATGGAAGCATACCGCACATATACTGCCATTGACCCTGAGTCTTTCAAAAATCAACTGGCCATTAACATAGCCTTCATGGGACAGTTAGCCCCTGACGTCAAAAGAAAAATACAAAAAATAGAAGGATTCGAGGGAAAGAATCTATCCAAGCTGATGGAAATTGCTATGAAAACCTTCAATAACCGAGAGCTACCAGAAGACAAACAAGCCAAAAAGGTAAGCAGAATCCTCCTGGCAGAAGCCCAGGGCCACAGGCCACTGCGCCCTTGGGAGAAGAAACTGGATCAGACGAGGAAGCCAGGAAAGCCTCCCCTGCAGAGAAACCAGTGTGCCTACTGCAAGGAAATTGGACATTGGAAGGGTGAGTGCCCCTAAAGAAAGCCCCCTCCAAAGAGTCTTAACCTAGAGGCCTGAGGGTGTCAGGGCTCACTGGCCCTGCCCCCGAGCCCAGGGTAACCTTAAAAATAGGGGGACAGCCAGTAGAATTCATGGTCGACACTGGGGCTAGCAACTCAGTTCTAATTGAACCCCTAGGACCCATAACTGAAACCAAAACCCTAGCACGAGGAGCTACTGGGATTAATGCCTACTCATGGACTGACAAACGATCTGGGAGCTAAGACTGTCTCCCTCTCGTTTATAGTAATGCCTGAATGCCCGTGCTCTTTACTTGGAGGAGACTTGTTACCAAAAAATGCAGATGACTATTCACTTTACTGGAAATCATGCTTACCTGACACCCCAAGTCAATGTGGTAGCCCCTTTAGAGGGAGAATACAGACTTTATGATGATTCTGACAGGGGCCCCTGCTCTATCCTCATGATATCAGTGGATCAATTGATCAAAGAGATTCCTCAGGTTTGGGCTGAAGACAACTCCCCAGGGCTGGCCAAACACCAACCACTGGTTATAGTGACTTTAAAACCATCTGCTGACCTGATTCAGGTACGGTAGTACCCCATTACACCAGAAGCAAGGAAAGGGATCAGGGCCCACATTCAAAGACTCAGGAAACATGGAATACTAGTATTCCAGTATTCATCCTGGAATACTCCCCTCCTGCCGATGAGGAAGGCAGGAGGGCTGGACTCCAGACCAGTTCTAACCCGTACACTCTCCTGAGCTCTCTGTCACCAGAATACCAAGTGTATTCAGTGCTGGATTTAAAGGATGCATTCTTCAGTATACCCCTGAGCCCGCAGAGTCAGCCGCTCTTCGCCTTCGAATGGCAGGACCCGGAAGATGGCTTCAGTGGGCAGCTGACCTGGACCCACCTGCCACAAGGGTTCAAGAACTCTCCCACCATCTTTGAGGCCCTTCATCGGGACTTACGTGAGTACAGGCATCAATGGACTGACATTTCCCTTCTACGATACGTAGATGATTTATTACTCGAGGTACCCGATGAAGACACTTGTTTAAAGGCCGCCAAGTCCGTGTTAACTCTCTTGGTGAAATTGGGATATTGAGTCTCCGCTAAAAAGACACAGGTCTACGTCCAGGAGGTGACTTACATCGGTTTCCAGCTCAAGGGGAGACAACACAACGCTTCCTATCCAAAACAAGAAAACAGACTATCCTTGGGATTCCCACCCCATGTACGTCGTGGCAGGTGAGGGAGTTCTTGGGGTCCGCTAGGTTCTGTCGGCTCCGGATCCCAGGTTTTGCAGAAATAGCATGCCCACTATCTGAGCTGACCCAAGAAAAGGAAAAGAATTTTATATGGACTAAAGAAACAGAGCAGGCTTTCCAGACTATAAAGAAGTCGCTCCTGGAGGCACCAGCGTTAGCATTACCCAACCTGGAAAAGCCCTTCCAACTATACATTGATAAAAATAAAAGAATAGCCAAGGGAGTCCTCACTCAGACACTCGGCCCATGGAAAAGGCCGGTGGCCTATCTGTCTAAACAGCTAGACCCAGTGGCCTCAGGATGGCCAAGGTGCCTTAGAATTGTTGCGGCCACCGCTCAACTAACAAAAGACTCTGATAAACTGACTATGGGACAACCCCTGACCATCACTATCCCGCATGCCATCGAGGGAGTCCTGCTTAGCCCGCCTCATAAATGGATTTCCAATGCCCGGCTAACCCACTACCAGTCTTTATTACTAGATCAGCCCCGAGTTGTGTTTGCTTCTAGCTCAGCCCTCAACCCAGCCAGGCTGCTGCCTGATCTGGACCTGGAGGCCGAACCGCATGACTGCACTGAGGTGCTTAGCCAACAGCATGGCCTTTGCCAAGATCTTGTGGACGTTCCCTTGCGGGACCCTGATCTCACTCTGTTCACTGATGGGAGCAGTTTTTATCAGAGACGGCACCAGGTACACAGGGGCAGCGGTGGTAGCCGAAGATCGGGAACATCAGCACAATGGGCTGCCTTCTCAATGCCAGTGGGGGCTTGTGGTGGGAGCTGGAGCGCGTCTACAGCCAGCACAGCCGCACCCATGACGAGCTGAGTCGCACAGCCCGAGTTCTGGACAGACCCCGCCACAGCGCCAGCACTGCCAACGCAGGCCCCATCACTGGCTCCGCCGCTCCACACTACCCAGTCAACTTTGACACTGCATTAGCGGTGCTGTGAAAGGAGATGGTGGGACTGCGACAACTGGACATGTTGCTGCTGTGCCAGCTGTGAGGTCTGTATGAGTCAAACCAGGACTATAAGCACCTGTGCCAAGACCTGAGCCTGTGCCAGGATTTGTCCTCGTCCCTGCACTCTGACAGCTCCTACCCACCAGATCCGGCCTCTCAGATGACTAGGAGCCTCCTGACGCCAGCCTGTCCCCTGACTCGCCACCCCTCACTGTGCCCCAGACGCACAATGCCCGTGACCAGTGGCTACGAGATGCCTTCCACATCATCGGGCTGAAACAATGGAAGCCTGAGGCAATAACCTAGCCAACCGAGCAGCTAAGGAAGCTGCCCTCAGCCTCCTGGAGATCAATTCTATCCAGCTCCCCGAGCCAACCCTTCCCGAAGAGTCCACCTAGAAGAGAAGAAAGGATGACACTATACTTCGGGAGGGCTCCCCATTCTCCCTCAAAAATTGGGACAGAAGCTCATCCGCCAGATCCACCAGACCACCCATCTGGGAGCAACAAAAATCCAAGAACTTCTGTCTCCAAGGTACTATATACCCCAACTATCCCAGCTTGCTGAACGAATAACACATACCTGCCGAGCCACTAATGCAGGCAGCTCTGGTAAGGCCCACCAAGGTAAGAGAGAAAGAGGTACTATGCCTGCAGTACATTGAGAACTGGACTTCACTGAAATTAAGCCTGGCAGATATGGATATAAGTACCTTTTAGTTTTCGTAGACACATTCTCTGGTTGGACTGAGGCATTTCCCACCAAGAGACAAGAGAGAGACAGCACAAGTTAAGTTTCAAAAAAAAAAAAAAAAAAACTCCTGGAAGAACTCATACCTAGGTTTGGGATTCTGCTGATGCTAGGATCAGACAATGGCCCTGCCTTTATGGCCATAGTCTCTCAGGGAGTAACATCTGTTCTGGGGATTAATTGGAAACTACATTGTGCCTATCACCCCCAGAGTTCAGGACAGGTAGAGAGGATGAACCGGACCCTTAAGGAGGCCTTAACCAAATTGACCCTAGAAACTGGCGGTGACTGGAGGGCCCTGCTTCCCTTTGCCTTAATGCGTGTGTGTAATTCTCCCTACCTCCAAGGCCTTACGCCCTATGAAATTGTTTTCAGGAGGCCACACCCCTCTGCCCTAAACCAAGGGATGACATACTTGCTGAAATTTCTAATCATGACCTGCTTAAGTCCCTCCAGGCCCCGCAGAAAACTCAAGATCTGCTTTCCCCCTTGTCGAGATGCCTCCATGATCTCCCTCCTGTAAAGCCACATCAGTTTCAGCCGGGAGTCTAGTCTGGGTCCTGAGACACCAAAAGGAGACTTTGGAGCCCTGTTGGAAAGGACCCCACACAGTAATCCTGACAACCCCCACTGCCCTCAAGGTTGACTGGATCCGGCCCTGGGTCTGTCACTCCCATCTACCTTCAACGGAAGGTGTGACAACATACTGGCCCTGAGGTGACTCCAAGAAACCTTGGCTGGCAAGTTCAAGAACTGACCCTAACTGGCCCTCCCGAGGTGACTTCACCAGTTTTTCACCTTGATTCATGTGACCTTGTGGGGGGTTCTATAGGCTCACAGCTTAAGAAAGACCCATACCCGGTTCGTGCACACAGAACACTCATAAATACTGGGGGATGTATACATGCTGATGGGTGGGGGTGTGCTACTAACTGCCTCATGCAACAACGGGCTGAGAAACAATTTTACGTCTGTCCCGGGGCTAATGTCTATGGATCATGTTGAGTAACAAATGATTATTTCTGTTATACATGGGGCTGTGAAACCAATGCACCCTGGATCAGGGAAACTAGGGGACCTCATTAGGATCAGTTGAGTCTCTGTTCTCCTGGTCTCCGTGGCTGACCACCCTCGTCACTGCGTTAACAGGACCACTTGTCCTCTTCATCTTTAACTGTGGGTCCCTACATTCTAAATTACTTAAATTCATACGAGAAAAACTAGCCAGCTCCTGGTCCTAAAACATCAGCCCCAACACCAGACCTACCACCCCTTGAACAGCCAGGACCTTGATAGGGCTGGCACCCACTCAGAGTCTAAGATTTGACTCTGGAATAAGAACTCAAGTGGGGAATGTTGAAATGAGAAAGGGCGGGGTAAAAATTCGAGGTATTAAAGACAGCCCCAGGAAACAACTTAATAGCAGAAAATATAGAATAATCTCACCTTTGTCTTACAAAACACTGTCACAAGACAAGCCTGGGGGCAACCTTGCAAGTGACAGCCTGCAAGTGACCCCTAGACCTTGACCACATTTTACAACTAATAGGAGTTAACCAATCAATGTAAAGGTCAGTTCACCCTTCCTGCTTTGCAATCTCACGACTTAAATACTGGGCATTGACGAAACTCGTCGTCGCCCCCTGCTCTGTGTAGCTTGGGGTGCATCCCTGGTGCACCAGTATTTTTCCTATTGGGCATATTTTTTAATAAAATTTAACCTTTAAAGTAACAGTGTCGCATCTTGAAAATTGCAGACCCTAACAGAGACCTTCCCCACTGGATGGAACCAGACTTTGGTGGCCCAAAACTAGGCAAAGGCCTTTAAATGTGAAAGGTCTAAGTCTAAGATCTGGCTTCAGACCCCTTACACACCTCCATTTTTTAGAGTAAGCAAGCACGTAGCAGCCAGATGGTCTTAGAAATGCCTTTTAGGACAGGCCAAAACACTAGCCCCACCTGGAGGCACCCCTAGAGACTCCAGACTTGATTCCTTCAACCACATAAACTCCTTGGTCTATTGTTCTGGGAGCCATCTTGGCAACACAAAGAAGGTGGGGGGCAGGTGGGTGCTCATTAACTGGCCAACCCAATACAGCCTTTTTCTTTCGCATTCACCCATGTTGTATCTCTATGGCTGTACCCAGAAGTTCTGGAAGATTAGTCCAGATATAAAAACATGTGGAACAAAAAAGTATTTTGCTTAGTTTAATTAGAGTTTTGCTATTATGATAATAATTCACTTGTAGTATCTAAGCAAAATCAAACCCAAACCCACCGACATCCAGCTGACTGTGATTATTAGTGACTATCTAGGACAGGGTGGACTTGCAGCCCAGGGTTTATCAGAATCAGCTGGCGAATTTGAACTGCACAACTTTTGGCTAGCAGCCATAGCTCTTAGTCACTGTACCACTAGAGTGACATCATAATGCCTAGAAAATATTAAAAATTAGAAAAAAGAAATATTACCATACATAATTTCTACTGAGCAGAGATACACACTATTAGGATTATGATTTGTTTCACTATTATTTTCTTTGTTTTCACATTAAAATTTTTTAACTACTAAGAGTCAATACGTGGTCAAGTGAACAACAGAAACAACAAAGTTAAAAAAGTGTTTCAAATGGGGGAGAGGAATAAAGCCCTTCTTTTAACCCATCAGATTAACTGTTTGTATGTGTTTCCTTCTAAAACTGACTCCACCACAGAAGCTTCACCCTGCTCTGCCCTGGTTCCACCTCCTGCTGGCAGCCACCAAGACTGAATTTCTATTTGCAGCTTGGTCAGACTGGGTTGCAGCAACACACACAGTTTGCTCATTTTGAATTTGGCTCCTGTGGCTTTTTAAGTTGATACAGAAACCCTGCGTGTGTCCAAACCTGGATCTTGGAGTATGCACAGAATTCAAAGAGCCATGACCTGACCCTGGACCTAAACTTTACCAGAGATGAATGTGTTCTCCAACACAAAGTTGCACTTGGACTCATTTAAGGAGTGAGAAGTCCCTTCCATTCTAGCATGTCTCAGAACCCGGATCTCCAAATATGGGAACGGAGAGATCTGAGGTTTGGGATTTCATGTATTAACCCCTACCCCTTGGTGACTGGAGGACCTAAAAGTTCACCTCTCCCAAGGGACTGGGAGTTCGTGGTCTTTTGGTTGTTGGTCATTATTTAGATGAACAATAAATTTAAGCTTTCTGTTTTTCCTTGTAAGTGATGGTGTGGCATCCACCTCATTTTGGTAGGCAGATAAGTCAGTACAAGAGCCTGCATTAGCTAACAAAACCATATCACAATAAAGTTAAGTTGTAAACCCATGAGGACACCAAAGCATGATGAGGAATGACTCCAGAGAAAAGATGTCAACAAAAAGGTAAGAAATGAAAAACAGATGGGCAAGTAGTAACTGGTTAAGCAAAACAGGGAAAGACACACAGACACAAAATCACTTCTGCTGAGGAAGAATCCTCCTGCCCCCACAAAAAGGAGTGTATGTGTACTTCACAAGCCTGGAGCTGCTCATGGACTAACAGTATCAAATTTGAAAGTCATGTAAAGGGACTATAAGGATTTCTACCATCACTCAAAAGTCAGAAGGCAACCCTGACTATTCAGAAATATGATACCAGAATTCAGTCTCTAAAGAAGCTAGTCCAGAAATGCCCTGGGATTTCAGAAACTAACAAATCTGAGATTTAGTGTCATAACATCCCTGGAACTCTCCTAATACATTTTAAAACACGGCATCTTTAGAATCACTCCGAGTATGCATAAAAATAAGGAACCCTGGTGGTATAATGGTTAAAAGACTCCTCTACCAACCAAAAGGTCAAAGGTTGAAACCCACCAGCAGCACTGTGGGTCAGAGATGTGACAGTCGATTTCAGTGAAAATTATATCCTTGGAAATTCTATGGAGCAATTTTTTCCTGTAGTGGTAGTAGTTAAGAGCTACGGCTGTTAATCAAGAGGTCAGCAGTTCAAATCCACCAGGCACTCCTTGGAAATCCTATGAGGCAGCTCTACTCTGTCCTGTAAGGGTCACTATGAATCAGAATCAACTCAACAGCAATCAGTTTTATAAAGATGCTATGAGTCAGAATCAACTCAACAACATACATAGCAAATACATAAAGTTAAAGATTAAAAGAAAAAAGAAACTACAAGCCTAATGCCCACAGATTTTAAACCGTACTAGAAATAAAACAGTTTGTCTTTATTGGGGGAAAAAAAGAAGGAAACAAAAACAGCATCAAGATTCATAAGATGAGGAAAAAGTTTATATCCGTGGGTGAGCAATGTACAATAAAAGAGGTAAAACATGGCTTGGTTGGGCTGTTTGGCTCACTTGTTATTGAATTTGAGCTCTGTAGTGATAACATCCATAGATCAAGGCAAGAGAAATTGGAGAAACCATTTCTACTTAATAACAGTTGATCTCTGGTGGTTATAGAATAATAATTCAAGAGAAAACATTTATCTTAAGTCAATGTGCAGAAACTATTTCTAGTACAGAGGTTCAGAGATTCAGATATAGAAAATTAAAAGGAATTTTAGATATTACTGAAGTCAAAACTCTACCTAATGAAGAGGACTTCTCTAATATATTCCTGACAGCTTGCCATTCAGCTTGTGCTTGGTCAATTTTAGTGTCCATTGTATGCCTAACAACACTTTCCTTTTTATTGAATGAATTAGTACAGATACATAAGTTGGGTAGGGAAGTGTCAGTGAGATCTGTGGTTAAAGAAGACTGACTTGTTAGCTGACAGCAGAATCAGTGGGAAAAGAATGGCTTACATGGCTTATATTCAAGAAATGTTAGAAAGGTACACTTCCAAAGTAAGAGAAATGATAACTGAGTGTGTCATGTTGACACGGAAACCACACGCAGGGAGTGAGAAAAGGAATGCAGACAAGTTGCACTGAGACTTTGCCTAGTGGTCTGGTAAAGGGAGTCTGTTTTAACTCTCCTTCAGGGTATCTCCAAAATTGCCTGTTGCAGGCTACTTGCTCTTTTTTAGTTGTGTGCATATGCCATGGACCATGTGAAACTAAACTAATTTTGGATGAAAGTTAGGGAGGATATGCAATGCAAAGTATAATAAACTTCAGAAGTGCTGCATTTATAATAGACAAACACAACACTGAACTTTTATAGTACTATACACACACACATATATATATAGATACATTTTCAAATTTGGGCACTCTAAAATTAATTTGATTCGGAATTTGCCAAGGCAGAGTTGTGG
The DNA here is from genome assembly GCA_028571685.1 of Heterohyrax brucei. NCBI lineage: Eukaryota > Metazoa > Chordata > Mammalia > Hyracoidea > Procaviidae > Heterohyrax > Heterohyrax brucei. Next base: position 50,811,299 of record CM053152.1, read on the forward strand.
TCAATGGGAGAAATAGTTACAGATATTCTTTAATCGGGCTTCAAGAAACCTGTTGTTAGGTGTCGTCTAGGCAGTTCCGACACATAGTGACCCTGTGGACAATAGAAACACCGCCAGGTCCTGTGACATTTTCACATTCTTTGTTACGCTTCTGTTCGTTTTTGCTGCAACTGTATCAATCCATCTCACGGAAGGTTTTCGTGCATTTTACTGATCTTCTTTACCAAGCATGATGGCTTCCTGCAAGGCCTGATCACTTCTGAAAAATCCAAAGTATGTGAGACACAGTCTAGCCACTGTTGCTTGTAAGTAGTATTATGGTTGTATTTCCCCAAGACACATGTGCTCGTTCTTTTGACGGTTCATGGTATATTCAATATTCTTCATCAACATCACAGTTCAGAGGCATCAATTCTATTTTGGTCTTCTTTATTCATTGCCCAGCTTTTACATGAATAGGAGGTGATAGAAAACACCAGGTCTTGTCAGGTGTACCTTAGGCTTCAAGTTGACATCTTTGCATTTCAGCTCTTTAAAGAGGTTTTCTTTTTTCTTTTTCTTTTCTATTGTAATTAAGTGAAAGTATGCGATTCAAATTAAATTTGCATGCCTATCTATAGCTCCTTCTCTTCTCCTTGCCCAATGACAGCACATTCCTCCTTTTCATTCTGTACAGATTGACTCCTCTAACAATCTCCTGTCCCCTCCTCTCCGCTCTCTCTTCTCCCATCTAGAAAGAAACCAGTAGGACAGCATCCTATAAATGCATAGAACCATAAAGTACACACACCACGTGGTCACACTGTGTCTGTGAGTCCACTCCATTTTTGTCCAAAGAGTTGACCTCAGTAGTGTTTTCTGGTCAGGAGCAGCAGCCGGTCTAAGGGCCATGTGCACAGGGGATCCCTCAGGCAGTCAGACCATCAATGTGGTCTCTTAGCAGAGTTCTTGAGCTGCACCTCCCTATTTCTTGTGTTGCCACAGGGACTGAAAATTGGGTGCCCCATCACGGTTGCCTTTGGTGGTGGCAGGGTATCATCTGGTTCTTCTGGTCACATGTTGACAGAGTCACCCATTCACATGGGTCCTTCTGTCTCCTGGGCTCCTTTTTCCTCATGTTTTTGTTATTTTCAGTGATCATAGTTCCGGGAGAGTCGGGACCATTTGGTGTACCTCAGATGACAGCTTGCTAGCTTTTAAGACCCCAGATGCCACTCACTAATATGGGGTGCAGAAGACTCTCTCAGTGATAGACTAGTTATGCCAATTGGCCTAGTGTCCCACGAGGGCATGGTCCTCAGACCCGACCCCTGCTACTCTATCGTTGCAATATGGGGTTAAGCTTAGAAGAGTTACTAGTTTATGTTGAAGTCCAGGTGGTCTGATCTACTTTCTACTTTGTGCTGTCACTGCTTTCACCCAACCAAATTTCTGTCAGCGATCTAATCTATAACCAAATTTCTCCCTCCCTCCTCAACCTCGAGTCCATCAAAGAGTCTTTTCTTCTGTAGATGAGTGTGTTTTTTCATCCTTATACTAGAAGTCTCACACAATATTTGTCTTTGTGCTGCTGACTGATTTCACTTAGCATCATGTCTTCCAACTGAAACTAGGTTGTGAGGTGCTTCCTAAAATCATCATTGTTCTTTATCATTGCTTAGTGTTCCATTGAGTGCATGTACCATAGTTTTTCTATGCATTCATCTGTTTTGGGGCATCTGGGTTGATTCCATCTTTTCACTATTGTTGACTATGCTGCAATAAACATTTGTGTGCTTGTGTCTGCTCATGTGACAGCCTTTGTTTCTGTAGGATCTATTCTGAGCAGTGGGATTACTGAATCAAATCATATATCTATTTACAGCTTTTTGTGGAAGCGTTAAATTGCTTTCCAACGAGGTTGTACCATTTCGCAGTCCCACTAGCAGTGCAGGAGAGTGCCTATCTCTCTGTAACCTCTTCAGCATTTGTTGTTTTATGTTTGGGGGATCATGACTAACCTTGGTAGGGTGAGATGGTATCTCATTGTAGTTTTGATTTCTATTTCTTTAATGGCTAATGATCATGATAATTTCCTCACGTGTCTTTTGGCTGCCTGGGTGTCCTCTTTGGCGAAGTGTCTGTTTGTCTCCTTTACCCATCCCTTAACCGAGTTATTTACCTTTTTCTGGTTGACATATTGCAGTAACTTGTAGACTATGGAGATCAGATATTGGTCCAGTATGTAGTTGTGAAATATTTTTTTCCCATTCCGTAGATGGTGTTTTAACTCTTTTAATAAAGTCTTTGGATGAACAAAAGTGAAAGGAGAACAAGCAGAACTTCTTTTCTATTTTCAAGATGTCAATATACTGTAGCCACCATGCTCTTCCACATCAAGGTGTCTCATAAAAAAGCCAAACCTGTTGCTGTCAAGTCAATTCAGATGTGTAGTGCCCCTCTAGGATGTGGTAGAACTGCCCCACAGTGTTTCCAAGAAGTGCTTGGTGAATTTGAAGTGCTGAACTTTTGGTTAGCTAGGGCACAGTAAAATCAAGGCAAAGTACAAGACTCAAGATCTTGGAGAAAAACAATGGCACAGAAATGTTATTTAATACAGACATTGAATTTAAACAAATGTAAGGTTGACATGAGTTGGATCTGACTCGACGGCACTTGGCAAGGTTGACATGAGTGGACAGGCTTAGATTTGGCCCCTCAGTAGTTTATGGCCAGGATTTGTGCCGATTGCCTAGCGTCATAATTGGCGGCAGTTTAGATTTATACTTAAAGAAATGGAAGCAGAAATAGGGTATGTAATATATAATATAATCCCATAAACCTTTTGCTGATGAGTTTATTCTGACTCATAAAGACCCCACAGGACAGAGTAGAACTACCCCATGGAGTTTTCAGAGAACTGCTGCTCGATTTAAACTACTGATCTTTTTGTTAGCAATCCCATAGCTTATCTAATATATGATAAAACCCTGTAACCAAACCCATTGCCACTGAGTTAATTCTGACTCATAGCGACCATATAAATCAGAGTAGAACTGCTCCACAGGGTTCCAAGGTAATTATCTTTATGGAAGCATACTATCACATCTTTCTCCTGCTGAGGTACCAGTGAGTTCAAACCACTAACCTTTCTCTTAGTGACTAAACCCTTACCACTTTGCCACCAGGAGTCCATTATATATTATATGGAGAAGCAGAATCAGGAGCTGTAATATAAAGAGCTCTATCTATCAAATAGTCATATTTATGCTACTGTAGTATCTCTTATATAACTAATATCTATCAAGCTGATTATGGAATGCCTGCAATGTTTATGCCATCTCCAATTTCTAAGGCAGTGTCTATCATTCTGATTACCAGATAAGGAAAGAGTTATCAGTAACAGTGTGATTTCCCTAAGATCTTCAGATAGAAAAGGAGTGTAGAAGGATTTATTATCACATCTGACAGGCTCAAAAACTTAGACTTTTTTCTCAGTATCATGCTACTTTCATAGATGTGCTTAGTAGAACAAACAGTTTGGAGAAAAATATGAAGAGAGAGATATGTGAGTCTGTCTCTGTTCATAAGTACTGGGCTTATACGAGGTACAGCCAGAGCTTGGTATTTTAGAAAGCCACAGACAAAGAACAATCAATACCTAGACACCAACATTTGAGTGAACCACAGTAGTCCTCTTACCACCAGAATCTCTCTTTCCTGTTACTGGGGCCTATGACAGCAGGTCTGTGTCCTTTTGGTCTGTTATTCCCTGCCCCAAATTTATATTTTAAAATTGTATTTTCCCTAAGAGAGGTTAATAGCCAAAGTAAATACACATTAATAGAAATGAATTTGTCAAATCCATTTTCTCTGTGGCCAGCATGGCTTCAGTAGCATGAAACGGACAGTTCTGGATGCAGGTGCTGACTTGAATGGAAATCTGATAGGGGAGCAAGAGAAGAAGGGCAGGGCCCACTTTTTCTCTTCTTCAAAGCTGTATCTGTGATACACTGTAGTGTTACTTAATCAACCTAAACCCCATATTACAGCTCTCAGACCCCAGCTGTCAAGTAGATTGCAATCATTTTGAGAACAGGGAGTATGCCACATTTTTTTTTCATATTTCTTCATATCACGGACAATGCCTATCTTTAAAGATACTTCAAAATATTTATTGAATTGTATTGAAATGAATCTGATAGGAATTGGGAAAGACACGCTGATTGTTCTTCATCCATTGCTGAGCCCCCTTTGCACTCTCAGAGATGCCAGCTTTGCCCCCAGCCAGTGACCTCTTGCTGTAAACACTTTTGTCACTGATTTTGTGATTGTATCACTGCGCCCAAATAGAAAGAACATTTTTTTACTTACATGTTCAGTACAATAGTCTTTTCTATTTTGAAGTGGAATAAGTTTCCAAGTATGATTGCTTTTGAAGAGGAAAGTTTCTGTAAGAAGAAGCTAGAAAAGAGTTTGTTCCTGAGCTGACTGCATTTTTTAATCATCATTGTTTGCCCCTCCAGTGCATCTGCCCATTTCCAAAGCCAGGCTCATGATTTTGATGCACCAGCATGGCTAAATACAGTATATCATTTCAGCAGGCTCTTCACATTGTGTTATTGTTAATGATGCTTTTTATTTACCAGAACCATAGGCAATACGATATTACTCTCATTCAGTGAGCCTGGCAGGAGACTTTTTAAAAGTGTAATGCATTTGTTCTAATGTCTCTGATCAGGTGAATCCGGCCTGGAAAAACTCCAAGTTGGATAATTACATTTTCAGTACCTATAATTTCCACCTCCCCTTTGAGAGCTTGTAGCATTCTTCTCCTTTCATACCCAACACATGTGTGGTGTTTGCTGAACACTATTTTAAAAAGAAAAGAAAATCATTTGGGTTTAACCTCTGGGAAGTGAGGGAGAAAAAAAGTCAGACATACGAGGGGGTCAGAATGAGACTTTTAAAATTGTGACGTCACTGAAATTTGTCTTTCTTTTTCTTCATTCCTTCATGATCTGTGTCCTCTTTTACCCTTTTTTCATGACTCACATCCCCTTTTTAGGGAAAAAATAACAAAAAAACACAGCTATTCTGATTTTCTGTATCATGAGAGGCAGTCATTCAATAAGTCATTATTACTAAGGTATACCTGCTGAATGGGGTAACCAGTTCAGAGGGGTTTGAACTCTAGAAAATACAGCTAGTTTAAAAGACAAGGCATAAGACAAAGGGGTAACTTGTAAAGGTAGAAGAATTTTAGGGTTCATGTGCTGTGGGAAGGAGTACTGGTGGAACAGTGATTAAGAGTTATAGCTACCAATCAAAGACAAGACGCATCAGTGGGAATCCACCAACTGCTCCTTGGAAATCCTATGGTGCAATTTTACTCTTCCTATGGGGTCACTAAGAGTTGGAATTGTGTCCTTGGCAGCTAATTTGTTTTGTTTGGTGCTGTGTGAGTGGTGAATACAGTCTTTCATACCTGTCTTAGTCGTTTGTGCTGCTATAGCAGAAATCCCGCAAGTGGATTGCCGGATTTAACAAGCCAAGCCAGCCAAGTGCCGTCGAGTCGGATTTAACAAAGAAAAGTTTATTTTCCCACAGTCTAGGAGGTTGTTGTAAGTCCAAATTCAGGGAGTGTCATGGATCTTATGTGTAGCCATGTTGGCTGGGCCAGGATTCCTTGTATTCTATGACCACTTTGTGATGGGCCTGTGCTGTATGGTAAAGGATTAGGGTGGGACTGTAAATCCCTTTACAAGATCACCTCCCTGCTCCACTGCAAAGGAAGTTTCCCTGGAGCATGGCTTGCCTCACCCTTAATCCTTTCATCCTGCAAGAGAGAAAAGGAAAGGGAAACCAGCAGAGAATTGGAAACCTCACACCATCAAGAAAGCAGCACTGGGAGAAGAGCGTGTCCTTCAGCCCTGAGTTTCCTGTGTCAAGAAGCTCCCTGGACAGAGACTGATGCAACACCGGACTTTCCTCCAGAGCCGACAAGGGGGAAGCCTTCCCCTGCAGCAGACATCTTGAATTTGGACTTGTATCCTACCAGACTGTGTTAAGAATAAACTTTCTTTTGTTAAAGCCATCCACTCTGTGGTTTTTCTGTTAGAACAGCCCCAGCTGCCTAAAACAATGAGCCAGATCCAGGGGAAGGCATTTTCAGTCTGTTGGCACTCTAGAAGGGGCGCTGTCATCAATGTTCCCAGAGCCAGAGAGCATCTCAGGGCAACACCTTCAGCTGCAAAGGATGAGCTCTGCCCCAGACACTCCGGACACAGGTTTCCAACATTCTGCTCAGTTCCCTTTCTTTTTTATATCTTGAGAGATAAAAAGTGATACAAGCAATACCCCGGAAAAATTCCCTTTACATTGGGTGGGGAATGTGACTTCGGTAAGGATGTTCCACCCTAATTCTCTCTAACATAATCCAATCTTATCCCATTAACCACAGGCAGAGATTGGGAATTACAGCATATATAAAAACTATAGTCACAAAATAGAGCTATGTTTCTGTTTGTTAAAGCCGTACAGTTTTGGTATTTCTGTTATACCAGCATTAGGTAGTTAAAAACAAGTCCATGGGACCAACTGTCTGTTTCATTTATTCATTTTTAAGAGCAACAGCACTGGAAATCAGGTTGTTAAGGTGAATTAGTAAACTGAGTAACAAACCTGAGTCCCCAAATGATATTGTCTTAAAATCCATAAAATAATAAGATGGATTTTCAGTCCTGACTGATGGAATTAGAACAGTAGCTATAGTCCAGTATAGATCCTTGAATTCTAAGGGCAGAGTGGCTTAATAGCAGCATCTTTGCTTTCTATGCAGGAACCAAAGCACCTTATGAGCACCACCGCCACGTCTGCAGTGGAGGTTCACGTGCTGCTGCGACAGTGAACAGGTTTCAGTGGTACATCAAGACTAATACAAATTAGGAAGAAAGTTCTGGTGACAGACTTCCAAAAACTAATGAAACCCTATAGATCACAAAGGTCCATCCTACTGCACATGTGTTCATCACAAGTCAGGGATGACTAGAAACATCTAACAACAACAAAACCAACACGGCGATCCTATGAAGGGAAGGGATTACTTGTAAAGAGAAAACTCTTCCTTGAGTGTGCAATGCCCCTTCCACTGGCATTTCATACTGCTCACACTCTCACTTCTTTCATCTGCTTCTCTTCGCTTTGAAACCTGCTTGCAGCATTCCCATGTAGATCTCCTCAGTTTATGAAACCATCTATATGCAAAGCTCTGCCTCAGAGTCACCTGTAGTTTTCTTTCTGAACAACTTCTCAGCTGATAAGGAGAGCTGACATCACTGTCAAGGATGAGCCTGGCATGCATTTATGGAACATTAATTCAGTCTATAATATTATAGCTATCAAAGTTGACCAACGTAGATTTTATGTCATATGATTCCTTTTTTCTCTACAGTTTCCACCATAGTTTTGATTCTATGCAAGCTTATGGGATAATTTGACACACATCCCACTGTGTCATTTTTCGTTGCTCCCGTGGTGTTCTAGACACTTCCACCGGGAAATTACATGAGGCAAGGCTGAGGAGAGTGGTGAATTCCTCTGCTGTGCTGGACTCCAGGCAGGGCCCAGGAGACATTGAAGAGAACTGGTCACACACAAATCCAAATCTAGAGGTGAAGGAAGAAAGTAGCATAACTTTTAAGAGTAGAAAGGAGACAAATAGGTGAGGGTAGAGAAGGAATGCCACCTCCTAACTTCGGAGGCATCAACAAGGGCTGTGAGGGCCTAAAATGGAAACTACGTTTCAAACAAGATGATAATTTAGATTTTGTAAGTGTTGCATTTTAGGTGCTAGTAGGATCTAAATGGCAAGATGTCAATATTTAAACATTCAACGTAAGTGTGGATATTTGAAAATGATGCCATAAAAAACAAGGAGAAAAGATGATATTATGAAACTCATTTTTACTTTATTTTTTTGAATTCTTAAATGCAACCAGTGAGCTGCTGTTTAACTTGGGGGAACTTACTCAAAGTCACCAATTCTTTTGCTCACCTGATTTGTTACTTTTTTTTTTTTTTTTTCATGTGTTTCCCTGGTTTCTTGCCTCTTTCTGGCACTAATTTCTGCTCCTATTCTCAGTCTAGAAGCTTAAGCTGTCAATACCACTATGGAGTAGCAAAGATTTGACCTTTGCACATACTTAGCCCCCAGCTTCAGTTATTTATGCATTGTTTATTTACCACAAACGCAATCAGTGACACATTTAAAATTGTGGCCCTGTGGTGAATTCAAGTTTCCTGACTCTCAAGTTTCTTCTATATTTATTTATACTTCATTTGCTAATTTCACTATTTGACTGTGTGTTAATATTTTGTGAAGCACAACTGGCAGCTTCCATAATCTCTCCACTGCTTTCTTTTCCAGAAATCTTATACCAATTTACAAAGTCTGAACAACCTGCTAGAACAAAGACTGTTAAATGTTTTCCATAAACATTTTAGGCCTATGAGCTACTTAAGATCTCTTCTTCTTTGTTTCCTTAATTTTATAACCTTTTAAAAATGTCACAAACATTCTTAATGCACAGATCATGCAAAAAAAAAAAAAAAATTCTGCTCACCCTGTCTGGAAACTAAAGGGAGGGATGAAAATATACTTCTATTCTAAAAAAGATCAAGATGACTAAAGATAAACAATGAACGACTGCTGTTAAAAATAAAAGGGAAAAAACGTTGAACTTGGAGTAGACAGTTTTGCTAAAACATTGCTTTTGTGAAGGAAATGCTACCACTTTCCAACTTTCCTGTTTTGCAAGTGTGACTTTTCTTTTATCTTGCACTTCAAGTACAGTCAATATATATCATCAGCCTTCTACAAAGAATTTAAATAGCCCCAAGAGTCAGTTATTTTCTTTCAAATCAAGTAGAGTATGTTTATAGTTCCTCCTTAGGGAATAAACCCATTCTGAGTTGACTTGGAACTAGGCCTGACTTCATGAATAGACAGTATTTGAGTAAGGCTGTGCACTTAACAAGCCTGGGGAAGAGATGACCTTTCAAAGTGCCTGCCATATTCCTGGCATCCTACTTTTATCAGTTACTATTTTGGATCCTGAAGAATTGTTTTTTTTTTTCTTTTTCAAATCTTTTTTTAAAGAAGGATGTTTGCACTATAACCTATGCTTTCTGTCATTTGCTTGGTCATATTTGGTGGGCAAATCTTTTAGAAAAAAACCTTTGCAAAAGAAATAAGCTGGCAATGTGTAGGAGAAGAGGGGGACAGAGACGTCAGAAGAGAGACTGGGGAACAGAACAACAGAATCAATGAAGACAACAAAAGCTGCGTTAAAAGTTTTGCTCGATTTTGAAGTTCCTGCAGGCATCTCCGTTGCTTAATAACAGGTTAACTGATTACCAAGTGTCATAAATCTATACTGATTGTTGAGAAGATTAGCCCAGAAGGGACTCCAGTGTTCAAAAGATACTTCCTTTCCTCCACGTCTGTTGAAATAGCTAGGCCAAAGGTAATATACAATCAGTCCACTTCTTAGGAAAACTATAATATCCTCCATTAAATTCAGAATAAAGTAATGATAATGGCCTACAAAAATAATTTTCCTTTTTGGTTTACTGAGATACAAGCAAGAAAACACACACACAATCACACCTAAGCAGAGAAACCAATTCCATTGGCCTGATGAAATGTTTCCAATCGGAGAAACCATGAGCTAATATTAACTAGACCTCAAACAACGTGCAGCAGTTACAGGGTTTCTCTGTGGCGTGAGAGGAACTCTGATTCTTGCTACACAGAGTAGCTCATTTGAAGAGATTTCACACGAGGTTTCTGATACTACACAGCAAGTATCTCCGGAGACTGAGACACATGTTATCATTAACGAAAGTCATACAGGGCTTCAGGCTCTATTCTAGCACTTTGCTATTCCTTTTGTGCCTAACACAGGACTTGTTCACTGTTGAGATTCAGTAAGAACATGTTGACCAATTGATTAAATTTTATCTGAAAGTTACCCTTGAACCTCATAAATGTCTCCTATCTCAAATCTGTCACTGTGAACACATAAGAAAGGGAAGGACACTATACCCCTCTGTGTTTTACTTTAGTTATTCATTGTCCTTGTACCAAGTTAGAAAGATTTATTTGTTTTAATCAGTCCTGATCAAGCAGTCCTTCTAACCATTTAACCTTTCAGGTTGTTTCCCACTTATTCCTGAAAATTTGTCTTCAGCTGCCTACTATCAGGGTGTCCAGAAAGAGTCAAAGCAATACAAAAAGACAGTCTAGTAAACAGACCTAAATAGTGGCAGTTTAATTAGAAGAAAGACAAGGGATACTGTCTGCCATCCCTCTCCTGCACTGTACGTATATATACACAAGCATGATCTCCTTTGTAGTCATCTGTCCTGGAATTCTAAACAGTTGTGTATTTTGAGTGCTTACATTTTGGGCACTAGCCACCTAAGAAAAGCCTTGCACACAGGTGATAAATGAAGGGACCACTACGCAGGAATCTGACAGAGTAGGAAAAAGCCCTAGAATTCCTGAGTGGTGCCCACAGTTAACACACCCTCCTGTCAACTGAGAGACTGGAGGTTCAACATAACCCAGAGGAGACTCAGAAGAAAGGCCTGAAGATCAGCTTGCCAAGAAATCAGCCATTGAAAACCCTAAAGAAAACAGGAATTTCTAAATGTGGAAGATCATTTCTTTAAAAATCAGTGTGAGGATGCCAGAAAGAGATTTTATGATTTGACAACTATTTTAGGGAAAGAGAATATTATATTTCATTGGTTGTTCTTCCAAAAATACAGTGAAAGGGAAGCTCTCTGGGTATGCATCTGGTGACACTACTTTGTTCCCTAACACAAAGCCAACCTGATATTCAGTTGCTTATATTGCAGAAAACCCTGGTGGTATGGTGGTTAAGTGCTATATCTGCTAACCGAAAGATTGCCAGTTCAAATCTGCCAGGTGCTCCCTAGAAACCCTACGGGGCAGGTCTACTGTGACCTATGAGGTTGCTATGAGTCAGAATCAACTTGACAGCATTGACCTTTATTCCTTTATATTGCAGACCTCAATTCAACTAATTCTTCAAACATCCAAACTCCTGTCCATATTGACAACTCATCACACTGAAATACCCTTGTCTATTTTAGATGTTTTTCCTTTGTCTTAAGATCATGTGTTTTCATTGGGAATGCTAGAGCCTTAGGGAATGCAAGAGTGACAGCCAAATTAGGGAATATTCTTAAAAACAGCAAAATTTCAAGAAGATACTCATCAAATAGTTGTCAGACTTGAAAACATTCAAAAATCATCATCTTCTGTGATGTGTAGAATAATTAAATGCAAAATCAGCATGACATCAGTGGTAGATAATTTCTAGCTATAAAATGCTGTTCTCTCACATTAACTTGGGAGTTGTTGGAGACTTTTGTCTCCATTTCACCAGACAGAGTACAAAACATTGTGACATGCTTAATATTTCTTCCGCCAAGATGTCCACTCCGATTCCTCATCCTTTACAGAGTTGTTGATTTCATCCTGCATTTAGCTGCCAAAAAAACGATTGCATGTGCAGCACCAGTAACAAAGTGAAAATGAATTATGCATCAGAAGGAACTGCATTTGAGTCAAAAAACTTAGACTTCAGCATCTTCAAATTACAATATGATTTAAGAAGGAATATATTTAAGGAGATAGCAATGGACTGAGGTGAAGGGGTCAGCGTTGGCCCGGTTTAATATAATTTAGCTTTCAATTATTTATTTTTTAAAGAGCTACTAAGCACACTGAATCTCTTTAATGGCAATGTCAAAAGTATGGAGACTGGAGAAAAGCCATGAATAATAGTGACAGATTGTTATGCATGGTAATGTTATAGGGCCCGCTGCAAACAGAAGTGTTCACCAGAGCAGGGAAAGCAAACAAGGAGCAGCCTGCTATGAGAGCAAGTGACACGGTTTCTTTCCCTAGGCCGGGATGATGGCTGAACTCCACTTTCTTTTGAGATGTATCTGGCTTTGTCAAAAAGGCCTTTAAGCCAATATATCCTTGGGAGTTCTGCCTTTCTGCTTTGGCACTAGGAACACACAATTGTGTGTTTTAATTGTCCACTTTTAATTTTATTGATTCAGATAAATATTCCCATGTATTGTTTGAGCAACTACTCTGTGACTTGTTATTCTTAGTTGTTAGTTGCTGAAGGGTCTGTGCTGAACCGTGGCAACTCCATGCTTGCAGAATAGAACAACCCCATAGAGTAGTCATGACTGTGAGTTTTTGGAAGCAGATTGTTAGACACCCCTGTGTGGGTTTCAATTGCCAGTCTTTCAGTTAGAAGTCAAGGGTTTAATCATTTGCAACAGCTAGCGACTCCTGTGACTAAACAGAAAACCACACTCATTGCCATCAAGTTAATTCCAATTCATAATGACCCTATAGGTCAAAGTAGAACTGCCCATATGAGTGCCCTAGACTACAATCTTTATAGCAGCAGATTGTTAGGTCTTTTCACCCATGGGATGGTTGGTGAGTCCTAACAGCTGACCTTTCGGTTAGCAAATGAGTGCTTAAACATTGTGCCACTGGATAAAAAGGGCCCTGGAAGATATATAACAACAACTGACTTCTCCTTCAGGAAACTGGTCAGTAAGTTCACATACTTGAGCTAACTGAAGAAATGCATGGGGCATATCAGTGTTAAAAGACCATGATGTGAATGAAAATCATGTATCAGTGCAGAGAAGAAAGGAAAGGATCATGGTGAAGCACAGGAAACTGGACTAGCATCAGGGAGCCCATGTCCGCACACTGACTTATGGAAGGAAAGTGACTGGAGGAAACATAAGACTTTTGAGTGCTAGGTGGGAGCTTATTCACATAGCGTCTTTCAGATCCCACCCTACTCGTTTAGAAGACAAGATGCTCTTCAGGTCACAGTGCAAGCTGTAGTGAAAGAACTAATTCTTCAACTGTTTTCCTGGCATATGGGCTTTTGAGTGCCAAAGAGGGAGACCACTGACATAATTATGAAGTCGTTGAGTTTGTTTCCAGCATAACCCAACCCTCTTGTGACTTTTGCTTCTTTCCGCAGCGCTTCCTTTCCCAGATGCCAGAACTCGTCAATCATAGCTTTTCAAACAAGGACACTGTGATAGCATTTTGAGAGTGATTATGTGTGTTCTATGATGTGTCACATGACTAGATGGTTAGAAGTACTTCATTATTAAAAAAAACAAACTTCATTGCTATTGAGATGATTCCAACTTATAGCAGTCTTTTAGGACTACTCCAAAGAGTTTCCAAGGAGCATCTGGTAGATTCAAACTGCTGACTTTTTGTTAACAGTCATACTAGGATTGCCAGTAAAGCTTGCGAACTCATTCTAGAAAAAGTGCTACATACATCATTGCTGAATATCACTACAGTCACCTTCAAAATACTCCCTTTGGGAAGCTAGGCACCCATGCCAGTGTCTAGTCCACCCTTCAAAGCAATTTTGGAACTCTTTTCTGGAATGCCCATCAGAGCAGACGCCGTATTACCCTTGATGTCCTGAATGTCATCAAAACGTCTTCCTTTCAATATTTTCTTTAACTCTGGGTAAAGAAAAAAAGTCAGTGGGGACCAGATCAGGTGAGTAGATAGGACGTTCCAATACAGTAATTTACTTACTGGCTAAAAACTCCCTCACAGAAAACTATACAGTTAAGTTCACGAACTTGCTACCATGCAACCGTGTACAATGGCCATTCCAGAAAGAGTTCCAAAATTGCTTTGAAGGGTGATCAAGGCACAGGCATCAGTGCGTAGCTTACCAGGAGGAGTGCTTCAAAGGGGAACATAGTGACATCCAGCAAGGAGGTGTGCGGCACTTAAAACAATTAAGTCCACAGACTTAGTTTCAGACTTCAAAGCTCTTAAGCACTAGGCCACGAGGGTTTCTTTACTTACCGTATTACCCTTAAATGACAGCCTGAATCCTGATATCCGAGCACTTACTGAGCCCATGACTATGAAAGACAATGAAGGAAAACAAAAGCAATAGCATTTGATTTTTTTTTTCCTCTAGGTGTTAATATTTTCTTGTCATTGTGCCTTATTAGGCTTTCCAAATCATTAATCATTAAACGTCTGTCTAAAATTCCTCCTTAGATTTTATTGTGTTTGGACTAAATTTCCAAGTTTTTAGCTTTCTTTTGAAGTTGCCCGATAATAATCAAGAAACTTTTTCTTCACTTTTTGTTAACATTTGATACGCATTTGTTATTACATTAAAATTTCAGACTTCAAATGTTTAACTCTTGTTTTTCTTAAACTTTCACTTTGGGTTGCACATTCTTCACATTCTGTATTTTTTCTTTCATTATGACTGAGTGAAAATGTACATTCTCATGCAAATTTGCATGCACAGTTATATACAGGTCCCACTGCTTTGCCTGTCCGGTGACAGCACACTCTTCCTCTCCACTCCATGTATGTCTTATCCTCCCAACAATCTCCAATCCCTTCCTCTCCATCCACTCCCATTCCTCCAGTAAGAGGTCAGCAGGACGACATCTTCCAGATGTCTAGGACCATGAAGTGCACACATGATGTGGTTACTCTGTGTCGCCAAGTCCAATCCATTCCTGTCTGAACAGTTCACCTCCATTATGATTTATGAACAAGGGCAGCATCAGAGCCAGGGGCCATGCACCCAGGGGAAATTCAAAGTCCCTGGACCATCAATTACAGGCTTTCTGTGGAGATCTCAGGGTGCACCCCTTTTTATTCCTGTGTTGTCAGCGAGCCTCAACTGTGTGAGCTCCATCATGGTTATCACTGGTGGTGGCTGGGCACCATCTGATTCTTCCAGTCACAAGTATATGTAGTCACCCACTCACGTGGGTCTCTCTTTCTTCTGGGTCCTGTATACCCCCATTGTTTTGATCCTTGGTGATCATCCGTTCCTGCTGAGTTGGGACCATTTGCTGTATCTTCAGATGGCAGCTTGGCAGCTTTTAAGACCCCAGACGCTACTCATTGATTTGGGGTACAGAAGGCTCTCTTAGCAAACTGCTAGTTGTGCCAATTGTCCTTGATTTCCCCAAGAGCATGGTCCCTGGCTGCCCACCCTAACTACTCTGTCTTTGTGATATTGGGTTAAGATGGGAGGAGTAATCTTGTTATGTTGAAGTTCAGTTACAATTGATCTTCTTTCTAATGTGTGCCATCACAGATTTCATCCAACCAAATTTCTATCAACTAGCTAATCTAAACCCTCTACTCTCGTCCTCTCTCCCACTCCAACCTTGCAGCCATCAGAGTCTTTTCTTCTATGCGTGAGTCTGATTTTAAGTTCTTATCACAGGGGTCAATACAATATTTGTCCTTTTGTTGCTGACTACTTTCACTCAACACAGTTTCCTCCAATTGAAACCAGGTTATGAGATGTTTTCTAAAATCATCGGTTTTCTTTATCCTTGCATATTGTTCCATTGATTAGATATACCATAGTTTACCTATCCATTCCTCTGTTTTGGGGCATCCGAGTTGATTCTATCTTTTTTGCTGTTGTGGACTGTGCTGAAATAAACATCTGTATGCATGTGTCAGTTGATGTGAACTGTCTTATTCTGTAGGATATATTCTGAGCAATGGAATTACTCAGTCAAACAGTATATCTATATCCAGATTTTAAGGAAGCACCAGATTGTTTCCAAAGAAGGTGTATCATTTTGCAATCTCACCAACAGTGTAGGAGAGTTCCAATCTCTCCACAGCCTCTGTAACATTTGTTGTTTTACATTTTTTTTTGGATTATAGCCAATCTTTTTGGAATGAGATGATATCTCATTGTCATTTTGATTTGAAATTCTTTAATAACTAGTGATCGTGAGCATGTCCGCATGTGTTTTTTGGCTGACTGGATCTCTTCTTTAGAGAAACGTTTGTCCATTTCCTTTGCCTATTGCTTAACTGGATGATTTGTCTTTTTCTTATTGTTATTTTTTAGTACCTTGCAGATTATTTAGATCAGATCAGTCTAATATGTAACTGCCAAATATTTTTTCCCATTCTGTAGGTGGCCTTTTAATTGTATGAATAAAGTCTTTGGGTGAGCAAAAGTGTTTGGTTCTTAATAGTTCCCAGTTATCTAGTTTCTATTCTGTTGTTTGTGGTCTGTTTGACAGATTTTGAAATCTGTCTACACTGTGAATTAAAACTTCCATAGTTGTTCCTACTTTTTCTTGGATGAGCTTTATTGTTTTAGATTTGATGTTTAGGTCTTTTATCCAATTTGAGATGGTTTTTGTCTAAGGTGTAAGATATGGGTCTTGGTTCAATTTATTGCAGATGAATATCAGACTTTGCCAGCAGTATGTGTTGAAGAGATGGTTTTTACCCCAGCTTAATGTCTTAGGGCCTTTGTCAAATATCAATTGTTCATAGAAAGATGATGGCATCTCTGTGGTCTTAATTCTATTCCACTGATGTATCTGTCTCTTTTTGTACCAGTACTAGACTGTATTGACTACCGTGGCAGTGCAGTAGGTTTTAAGTTGGGTAGTGAGAGGCCTCCCTGTGTGTTCTTCTTCTTCAGTAGTGCTTTACTTATCTGGGGCTGCTTCTCTTTCCCAACTAAGTTGGTGATTCGTTTCTCCATCTCATTAAAAAATGTCTTTGGGATTTATATTGGGATTGCATTACATAAGTACATTGCTTTGGGTAAAATAGACATTTTTCACAGCATTAGGTCTTCCTGTTAATGAGCAGGATAGTTTTCCCCATTTATGTAAGTCTCCCTTAGTTTCTTGTAGTAAGCTCTTGCAGTTCTCTTTGTAAAGGTCTGTCATCTCTCTGGTTAGATTTATTCCTAGATACTGTATTTTCTTATTGGCTATAGTAAATGGTATTATTTTGTGATTTCTTCTTTAAGAATCTTGTTGTTGGTGTAAAGGAATCCTACTGATTTACTTATGTTTACCTTGTATCCTGAGACTTTGTTGAACTGTTCTATCAGTTTGAGTATTTTATTTATGGATTCTTTAGGATTCTCAGTAGTATTGGAGATAACACTTTCCCTAAAGCTTGGTAGAATTCTATGGTGAAGCCATCTGGGCCATAGCTTTTTTTTGTTTGGGTTTTAGGGTGACTTTTTCAATCTCTTATTTTGTGATGGGTTTATTAAGTTGTTCTGCTTCACCTTGTGAGAATTTTGGTAGGTGATATGAGTCAAGGAACTTGCCCATTTCCTCTGGGTTTTCAAATTTGTTGGAGTCTCTCATAGCGTTCTGTTATGATATTTTGGATTTCTGTTGGATCTTTTATGACAACTCCCCTCTCAGTTTTTATTTGGGTTATTTGTTTCCCTTCCTGTTTTTCTTTAGTAAGCTTATCCAGTGGTTCACCAATTTTGTTGATCTTTTCCAAAAACCAGCTTTTGGTCTTTTCAGTTTTTTCAGTTGTTCTTCTATTCTCTAGTTAGTTTAGCTCTGCTCTAATCTTCAGGATCTGTTTTCCTCTGGTTCCTGAGGAGTTCCTCTGTTGGTCTTTCTCTACTTGTTGAATCTGTACGGTTAGTTATTTCATTTGGTTACTTCCTTCCTTCCTGATGTATTCATTTATGGAGATAAACTGATCTCTGAGCACTGCTTTAGCTATATCCCATAGATTCTGGTAGGAAGTATTTTCATTCTCATTGGAATCCATGAATTTCTTTATTTCATCCCTGATTTCTTCTATAACCCATGGCTTTTTGAGCAAGATGTAGTTCAGTTTCCATGCGTTCTACTTTCTAACCATGTTTTTTTCTGCTGTTGATTTTGACTTTTATGGCTTTATGGTCTGAGACGGTGCTTTGCATTAGTTCAGTGGTATGGATTCTGTTGAGAATTGCTTTATGTCCTAACACATGGTCTGTTTTGGAGAATTTTCCATGGGAAATGGAGAAGAAGTTGTAGTTGTCCAATGATGGATAGAAAGTTCTGTCTACGTCGATGAGATGTAGTTGGTTAATTGTGGTAGTAAGATTTTCCGTGTCTTTATTGAGTTTTTTTCCTAGATAATGTGTCCAATATTGAAAGTGGAGTGTTGAGGTCTCTCACTATTATTGTGGAGTGATCTGTCTCCTTTTCGAGCATAGTCAGCATTTCCTAGATGATTTTGATGCTCTAAAATTAGGTGCATAAATATTTAATATTGTTAAGTCTTGCTTGTGTATTGAAGCTTTCAGCAATAAAGTGTCCACGATGGTGGATTTGACATCAAATCTATTTTATCTGAGATTAGAATTTCCGCACCTGCTCTTCTTTGTTCATTGCTCACTTGATATGTGTTCTCCCATGCTTTAATTTTCAATTTGTTCATATCTTTAAGTCTAAGGTGAGCTTCTTCTAGGCAGCTTACAGATGGATATTGTCTTTTGATCCAAGATGTCACTTGATGTCGCTTTACTGGAACATTCAGTATATTCACATTCAATGTAATTATTCATAGGTATGTGTTTAGTGCCGTCATTGTGATCATTTATTTTTGTGTTGATGCTTTCTCTGTTCTTCTTATTAATCTATTCTGGGACATTGTTTTTTGCGAGATGATTTTTCACCTTTTTTCAGGGTTGATTTTGTGATTGTTGAGACTTCTGTAGTACCTTTCTTAATTTGATAGTCTGCATCTTTGTTGTGTTTTATGGCTGTCCCTATGATCCCCCTTAATAAATTATGTATAAATCCAATTTCAGTTACTACCAGTCTTATTAACTTCCTCTCTAACTGGAAGGATTGCAATGATTGTAGCACATCCCTCTTTTTAATATGATGACATCATAGATTTCATGATATGATCACTGGATCATTTCTTTCACTATTATAGCTTTGATTGAGTTTGGAGAGTTCCATAACTGAGTAGGTTTCTGGGTGATGTATCCTGCATTTACTTCTAAAATATAAAGTTAGTGGTTGTGCTCTTCTAAGCCATGAGATTCTTTCAGTCTTTCTGGTAGCTTTGGTTTGGTTTTCACAAAGTCTCTGAGTTTCTGTTTGTCTGCCAATGTCTTTATTTCATTTTCACATTTGAAAGGTAATTTTGCAGGATACAAAATTCTTGATTGGAAATTCTTCTCCTTCAAGGCTTTGAATGTGTCATGCCACTGTCTCTATGCCAGCATTGTTTTAGTTGAGAAATCCAACCAAAGCCTACAGGCTTTCCCACTGAATATTAGCTTTGCTTTGAGTCTTACTGCCTTTAATAGTTTTCTGCTTATGTTTCATTTGTTAAGCTTGATTATTATATGTCTTGGGGTCTTTCTTTTCAGATACATGTTGAGTGGTGTTTGATATGCATCTTGGATATCTAGATTCTCTTCTTTCATAATGTCTGGAAAGTTTTCTTTCAGCAGCTCCCTAGCAATACGCTCTGTGTTCTTAGGTGTCTTGCCCTGTTCAGGAACTCCAATTTATTATAGATTGTTCCTCTTAATACAGTCCCACATGTTTCCTAATGCTTCTTCATTTTTCTTGTTTCTTTTTCTGATCTCTCCTCACAGATGCTGGAGTCGGTAGCTGTGTCTTCCAAGTCAAAAAGCCCCTTTTCCATTTGTTCCATTCTGTTTTCTTGGCTTTGAAGTTTGTATGTCTTTGATTTTATTCTTGATCTGTTGATTTTCAGAGTACTGGTGTTCCATCAGATCAAACAGGTTGCTTACTTTTCTGTTTTCCTCTGCTACATTTTGTATAAAGTCTAGGAGGGTTTTATATATTTTCCTTATGTAATCACCTTCCGATAGTTTCAGAAATGTTTCTTTGTCTGGGAAGTTCTTTGGTTGTTCTTTCGGGGGCCTTCTGAAGCCATGGTTGATTTCTTGGTTATAATTTTCTTCAGATTTTGTTGCTTTTGGGGCATCTTGTGAGTCAATAGAGGCTAGGAGAGATTCTGTGATGGTGTACTGCAGTTGTTTCTCTAGGTGGTCTCAAAATGAAAGGTAAGAGATATCTGACCACTTCCATAGTCAGTCGGGTTTTCAGGCATACAGTTCCCTCTTTCCAGCTGGCAAAGTAATCACCTCTATATCCAACCCTAGATTTTATAAACAAATTCAAAATACAAAAAGGCTACTCCTCTGTTGGCCTCTGCTGCTGGGCCACAACCATAGGTGACACTGTGTAGCATACTTCTTTTCTGCTGGAAGCACCGTCCTTTGGGCAGGTGCTGCTTCCCAGCCAGGAAATTATGTCCAGCTGAGGCTTCCATATGAGTATTCTGGCTCTCATTGTAACAAGATGCCATCCTTCACAAGCTTCCTGCTTGCAGTGGTACAGGCTACTCAATGGCAGAGGTGGAAAGAGAGGCCAAAGGTGCCCAGATGCAAAGAGTCCAATTCCAGGCCCTCAAAATGTGGCAGTTTTGCCCGCCGATCCCACCAGCAGTGAGTCTGAGATTAGCTGCTAGTCAAGTCCCAGCTTTGCCCACTGGCTAAGATAGAGAAAAAAGTTAAAATGGTGAGGTACATTTGATCCGTGAAAGCCAGCAAACAAATAGAGTGGGGGATGGCAAAAGAGAGGAAGTCTTCCGTTTAGTGGTATGAAATCCAAATTGACCACTCCATGCCATGTCCTAGGGCTCACTAGATGTCCAGAAGGCTCTGATTAATTATCAGTTCAGATCTTGGTTTGCAGAGGGATTAGGGAGATGTGTGCTTAGTCCAGTATCTTGACTCCACTGCCTTCCACACTCTGTAATTTTATCCATTCTTCAAGTATCAGAACTTCTCCAAAACTGTTTCTTCTTTGAAAGTAAAGATCAGTGGACTATAACCAATAGACCTAATTTGGCCCCATACCACATTTTTCCCTAAACTTTTACTGTAACATTACCATGACCATTTAATTTTACCTTGCCTATTACTGTCTTCACTTGTAATAACAAAGTTGAGTAGTTGCAACAGAAACCATATATCCAGCAAAGACTCAATTATTTTATGACCCTTTATAGAAAACTTTTGTTGACCTCTGTTATATACTCACGAAATGCTGGGATTCAGTATCTACTGAAAGTATTTGTTAAAGGAATCAATGGAATAATTTTTCTCACTGATGTTATACTAAGCCGATCTCTCCTTTACATATTCATTAATATTTGATATACTACTTTGTAATGCAATTATAGCACTTCTTACTGTAGGGTACTATTTTGTGTTCAGTGGTTTCATATGACTGTGGAACAAATGTTCATTTTTACTTGAAAAAGTCTAAAGGGAAAAGAATGTGCCACTTTTTCTTGAAGAGTCTAGCAGTGTTTTTGCATTCACTGGGAAACCCTGTTGACATAGTGGTTAAGTGCTATGGCTGCTAACCTAAAGTTTGGCAGTTTGAATCCACTGGGTACTCCTTGGAAGTGCTATGGCATGGTTCTACTCTGTCCTATAGGATCACCGTAAGTTGGAATCAACTCAGTGGCAGCTGGTATGATACGGATAGGTATTATGAATGGAAAAGCACTGAACTGAACTAAATGGCAGTAAGACAGATAGATGATTCCCTGATAAAGGATGGAGAAAGACGGCAAATTGTCCAAGGATGCACTGAAGAGATCAAAGTGGCCAAGTTGCTGATGCCTCAAGTTTAGAATCAATGTTTATTGGTTGATGGGCAAAAATCCTGTTACTCTCTATCCACTATTTGCTCTTGCAATAAGCAGCATCCTTGAGAAGAAGCTCTCCCCATCTGCTGTGCTTCTTACTAACTGAAGAATAGTTCACTTTTCCCATGGCCACTGCTAATTTGGGTGAAGCAAAAATCCACTTCCATCTGTCACGTGGCCATTCTGCTACAGTTACACTGTTGTTTTGACCCTGGAGGTACTGAGATTCTCATTTCCTTCCACTACTGCACCATTTCCCTTTCTTTTATTTGTCAGGTATATTGGCTAACGATGGCACTTGGCTTTGGCTGGCATATTGGCTAACTAATTGGTTCAGTCTTTGCTGGTTTAATGCCAAAAATAAAGGCAGTATCATCTGGGGCAAAGAGAGAGAGAGAGAGAGAGAATAGAATTGGGGATCAAACAAGCAGATTTTTATTGCTGAATCTTGCATATTTATTCCAGCAATTTTGAGGCTTTGCTTCTTCAACTTTTAAATGAATTGATTAATTAAATCACTGGGTTTCAAAGTACATATAACCTATACTTTCATAAATGATTTTTTTTTTCAAAAAGTGTCTTTTAAAGACCATCAAATATTGAGTAGACAGAGGAGAGCCATGCTACCTGGGGAGGGATAAGACTCCCATGGTTCTCAGGTTTCTTCCCACTTTTAACTGGGTTTTCTGAGAACTCTGCTGGGTCCCACTCCAAAACCTACAGGATAGCATGACCTCTGAATTTCTTTCAAGCTCCAGTTTTTAGATTTCCTTTCATGCTAACCATTTACTACCTTAGACCTCATTCTGTTTCCCCTCTGTTTTTCAACACAACATTCAAATAACACTAAATCAAATATTTGATAATATATTTTTTGCAACAAAAGACGTTAAACATGTTACCAGTTATCCAGATAGGTCTAAGCGGTTGCCTAATTCACCTGCTTTAAAGGACTAGCTTTAAAATCTGTAGAAACTTTGTGTTCAAGATGAAAGCTACATGTACCAAAGATATGTCCATCTGCTTCACCGACAGGGTGATCAGGAAAGAGCCTGTTCACGTCCAGTTGTACCCTTCTCAGGTACTTCATATTTTTTCATTTCATTTTGCCTGAGGAATTCATTTCATTCAGTTCATTGTGCCTGAAGAAAGGAATGTTTTTATGATTGTGCAATCCACAAATGTGTGCCCTGTGGGGAAGATTGTAGGGCACATGGTGCTGAGAAAATATTGTTGATACCTTGTGAGACAATCTATGTAACAGAAAATGACTGTGGTGTGGTATGTGAAGTTAGGAAGCTAGAATTTCCTCAAGACCAAGCTAGATGCAATACAGAAAATAAATATGCAGCAATAATACACAATAATTAAAAAATAAAATAAACACTTGGTTATTGCTACTTCTTGACTGTTGCCTACATAAAAATAAAATCTCTTCATGAAGAAATATCCAGTTGGTTATCTACAGTATTATCAGGCACCAGGCCTTGATTAGTCACAGTCTGGGGAAGTCTTCAATAGCTTTTCAAAGAGAATAATAGGTACTTCAAAGAAAAATACAGTCCAGCCTACTCAATATACGTATATATGATTAAGAAAGTGAGAAAAATAAGAATATTTTCATTTTAGAAAGACACTGTTGAAAAAAAATGGAGTTAAAAGCCATACTAAATACTCCATTTCTAAAAAGATTAAGGTTTTATTCAGGTCAAAGCCTACAGTTTTGTTCTTTTCTGAAAGTTCCTTTGGTCTCGACTTTTAAATATTCTGGTGTTTGTTTGTTTTCTTATCATGAGGTTCCTTCTTTGCAGTTTGTATATAACACAAGGATCCTGGGAAAAAAAGTGCAAGCTTTATGTTTATGTTATCTGACTAATTGTTTGATTCTTAGGAATTAACACAATCAGTTGAACACAGCTTCAACCAGAATTAGGAAAGACTTCGGAATCCTTAGTAGGGGTCTAGATAATATTTCTTATCTATGATTCTCTGGACACTTCAGTACTGAGGGAAACTGAAACTAGGAAAAGATTACAAAAAGAAGATATCAGTCCCGTTTTTCTTGCTTTCATTTTTATATAAACTTTGCTCAGAAACTTTTGCTTTGTTTCGTAGCATGGTTGGACCTGGCTCTTCCCAAGAGTCATGGTTATCTAGTGTTGCTGTAACAGAAACACCCCTTAACCAAGAGAAGTTTATTCTCTCCCAGTCCAGCAGACTATTAGTCCAAATTCAAGGCACTGGCTCCAGGGCAAGGCTTCTTCCCTCAGCACTTTTGAAGGAAGATCTGTATCACCAATCTTCCTCTGGTACAGGAGCCTGCTTGCATAAGAACTCAAGGTGGAAAGGACATACTGTGATCTTGCTCTGCTATCTTGTTGATGTGAGGTTCTCCACTCTCTTCTTGCTTCCCTTTACTTTTATCTCTTATTAGATGAGAAGTGGTACAGGTCACACCATAGGAAAATTACCCTTACACTTAAGGAGAGATGTGACTTACTAAGGGTGTTATATTTCTTCCCTAATCCCCTTTAATATAATATAGTCCATCCTCATTAACATTAGAAAGAGATTAGGATTTACAATGTATATAAAAACTACAATCATAAAATAGAGGGCAACCACATATTGGGAATCATGAGCCAACTGAACTGTTACATACATTTTTGGGGGGACATAGTTCAATCCATGACACCAAGCCACACTAATATTCTGCCTTACAGTAAGAAACCATTAACCAGGCCAAACTCATTGTCATTGTGTTAACACAGACTCAAAGAACATCTATAAGTCAGATAGAATTTCCAAGGAGCGCTTGGTGGATTTGAACAACCAACCTTTTGATTAGCAGATGTAGTTCTTAACCTCTGTGTCCTAAATAATCCCAATATCTCCCCAAATCTAAGGAGATTATGTTGCTGTTCCAAAAAATCCACAAGGACAGAGAGATTATTTTGTAGTGTTAACAATATTACAAAATGTGACCACACAGTTTAAGCAGGGGTTCTGCAGTCAGCTGGTAAATCATGTGCTTAACAAGCAACCTAACCTAAAGCATGAGTCTAGCTCTAAAGTAAATTTGGCAGACCATGTCATAAGTGACCAAAACATAAAATTGTTTTGAGGACAGTGGCTCCACTTTATATTGATTTTATAGTTTTAACACAGGACATTAGGTCACTAAAGTATGTTAATGGCCATCTAGTAAAAGCCCTTTAATTGTATTTTTTACAATGGGTCCTAGAGAAGCTCTAGAAATTTCTATGCAAACTCACATATTATTTAGTCTATTTAAGAGACAGGAAAAGAGAAAACAGTGCAGTGAAAGAGAAAGACTTCCTTCGTATATCATGTTAGCATATGGGTAAAACATGTCACCCTTTTCATGTAAGTTTTGTTTTCCTTCATTTGCTTTCTCATCATAAAATTTCCCTTTGAAGATACTTATCCACATTATCAAAAACTGACATGAGTAGGTGCCTAAATAGACTTGCGACCAGAAGAACCGGATGGTGCCAGGCCACAACCAGTGATAGTCGATGGACCTCACAAAGTTGAGTCTCACTGGCAACACAAGAATATAAAAGGGTGCACCCTGAGATCTCCACTAAAAGACTGCAATTGATGGTCCAGCAGCTTCAGGGTTCCCCTGGGAGCGTGGCCCCTGGCCCTGATGCTGCCCTTGCCCATGAATCATAACAAAGGCCCACTCTTTGGACACAAATGGATTGGACTTGGCGATGCAGAGTGACCATATATTGGATGAACTTTATGGTTCTATGCATCTGTAGGATATCATCCTGCTGACCTCTGGCTGAAAGAAGGAGAGTGGGTGGAGAGGAGGGGAAAGAAGACTGTTGGGAGGATGAGACATGTATGGAGCAGAGAGGAAGAGTGTGCTGTCACTGGGCAGGGAGAGCAGTGGAAGCTACATATAGGTGGGCGTGTAAATTTGTATGTGAATGCACATTTTCACTCAGTCATAATAAACAAACAAATAAAATAAAATAAACTGATAGATTGCATTTTTGCAGACTATGATTAAAACAAAATGTAAAATAAAATATTTGTTACCTTGAAATACAACACATTTCTTTCTCAGAACATAGAAAGAATTAACAAAGAAAAAAAAATCAGGAGTTGATCACTATTAAAATGGATGATTTTTGCTCCTTGAAAGACACTATCAAGGAAATGGGGAAAAAAAAGAAGAAGAAGAAGAAACCACGTTGTGGTGGTCATCAAGTGTCATGTAGTCAGTTCTGAATCACAGCGATCCTATGTGCAACAGACTGAGATGCTGTGTGATCATCACAATGCTTAAGCTCATTGTTGTGGTGCCTGTGTCAATCCATCTAGTTAAACTGGAAGAAAATAGTTGCAAATATTTGTGTGACCAAGGCTGTACTTCCAAAGAATATTTTTTAGAAGTCTTCTGCTATGTAATAATGAAAAGACATGCAATCCAACTTGAAAAATGGAAAAAATGATTATATAGATGCAAGACAAATCTTTATACAGTCAATAAGCATATGAAAAGATATTCAGCATTGTTTCTCTTGAAGGAAATGTAAAGTTTAAAAATCCATAGTGAAATACCACTATACCTCATTACAATGACTAAAATAAAATAAAAGCAAACAAAAATGCTGATCACATCAAGTGCTGGTGAGGAGATGGAGTAGCTGGAATTATGCATTGCCTTTTGAAATTTATAATAGTTCCAACACTGTGGTGAAAATTTTACTGTATCTTGAAATGTTAAATGCTTTCATGCAATAATGCAATCACACTGCTAGATGGAATTGAAAGGAAAACACTTTCCAAAGACTTGTACATGGAAGTTTACAGGAAAAATAAATAAACAAATAAACAAATAAAAACAACCCTAGCAATATCCACCAACAGCTGAATGAATAAACTATGCTATGCGGTGGGGTACTACTCATAAACAAGAGAAAAAGACTACTGATAGAGGCAACCATGTAATCAACTGCAAAATGCGATGAACAAAAGAATCAAGAAACAAAAAATGTATAGAATGCGTAATTCGACTTCTGTGAAAGTCTAAAAATAAAAAATCTAACATAAATAATCTGATCTACAGTGACAGACAGCAGGAAAGCGCCTGCATTCAGCCTTGGATGAAGGATGACTGACTGGAAAGAAAAAGCATTTGGGGTGAGAGAAGTATGCTCTGTCTAAAATTTGGTGGTTGTTACATGAACTGTACACATAAAATTAGTGCATTATAACATTTTATTTATTAATCATAACCCGACAAGTTCTATTTTTTAAAAAATAAGCTTTTAGAAACCAACGAAATGGATTTCCAGGTTTACAAGTATATACATTTTTTGAGGAAAACAATTGAAAATTAGAGACAAAAAAAAGAAAATGTAAGAGGCAGCTGTCATGGTTTGAATTGTGTCCCCCCAAAAATATGTGCAGCCATGTGGCTGGGATATGGTTCCCAGTATCTTGGAAATGTCCTCCATTGTGTGGTTTTGCTAACCTGTATGTTAAAGGATTAGGGTGGGGCTGTGAATTCCTGCTATGGGGGAAGTTTCCCTGGAGTATGGCTTGCCCCACCCTTAATGCTTTTAGCTTGCAAGGAATAAAAGGAAAAACAACCAAGGACAATTTGAGAACCTCGCTACCATCAAGCAAGCAGCACCGGGAGCAGAACGCGTCGTTCAGACCAGAGGTTCTTGCGTTAGGACGCTCCCTGGACAATGACTGATGCAATACCGGACTTTCCTCCAGAGCCGTCAAGGGGAAAGTCTTTCCCTGGAGCGGACACCCTGAATATGGACTTGCAACCTACCGGACTGTGTAAGAATAAATCTTTCTTTGTTAAAGCCATCCACTCTGTGGTATTTCTGTTAGAGCAGCCCTAGCTGACTAAAACAGAATTGGTACCAGGAGTGGGGTGCTGCTCTAGCAAATACCTAAAATGTGGAAGCCACTTTGAAACTGCAAATGGATAGAAGATTCAGAAGGAACGAAGAAGGCGCAGATGGTGAGAAACAACAGAGGACCGGCAGCAGCAGCAGCGGCAGCAGCAGAACCAGAGGCAGCGCTGGAGCCGACCCGTGGAGCGAGAGAGGTCAGTGCCTGCGCAGAGTTTTCCTCGCGGAACGGGGTGCCTCTGGGCACTTGAATCGGTGAGCTGGCCTTGCTGACCCACGGAGTGAGGGAGTTGAGTGCCTTTGGGCAGGACGCTTTCCAGCAAGAGTGGGGTGCCTCCGGGCACTTAAACCAGTGGAGCTACAGAGCTTTGGAACACTTGCCCGGCAGGGCAGATGTGGGCCTGAGGCCCGGGCCATGCGGCCATAGGAAGCTGAAGCTGAAGAGGCAGATAGCGTGAGAAGCTGAGCTGCCTCAGTCTCAAGAGGTATGGCCACGACCTCAGGGGTTTGAAAGGGTGGAACCATGGCGTGCTGTGTTCGTAAGGGTGGAATTGCCACTCAGTTGGGCTTAGGGTGCTCCTAAAGCCGATGGGACAGAGTTTCTGTCCAAGTGGGCCTTGAAGGCAGAGTTGTAGCACGGGGCTGGAGGTCTCCACTCAGAAACCAGAGAGTGTGGCCGATACCTAGAGTCTGGAGAGCGTTGCTGTTGTGTAGAATGTCTCAGAAAATGTAAGAGTATTTCCAAAGCTTTGAGGGCTAATGTAATGTGTTCTGTTGACTTGCCTGTTGCCTGTTAATGCCTTCTAAGTTTCACAGATGTAGAAGAGTTTTTGTATTTTGGACTTGGAACTGATTTAAGACTTCTGTTATATGGATGGACATAATTTTGCTATGGTGAGATGAATGTGTTAAATGTTTTTGTGATGTGATTTTTGGGTTGTCAAAGGGTGGGATGTCATGGTTTGAATTGCGTCCCCCCAAAAATGTGTGCAGCCATGTGGCTGGGATATGGTTCCCAGTATCTTGGAAATGTCCTCCATTGTGTGGTTTTGCTAACCTGTATGTTAAAGGATTAGGGTGGGGCTGTGAATTCCTGCTATGGGGGAAGTTTCCCTGGAGTATGGCTTGCCCTACCCTTAATGCTTTTAGCTTGCAAGGAATAAAAGGAAAAACAACCAAGGACAATTTGAGAACCTCGCTACCATCAAGCAAGCAGCACCGGGAGCAGAACGCGTCGTTCAGACCAGAGGTTCTTGCGTTAGGACGCTCCCTGGACAATGACTGATGCAATACCGGACTTTCCTCCAGAGCCGTCAAGGGGAAAGTCTTTCCCTGGAGCGGACACCCTGAATATGGACTTGCAACCTACCGGACTGTGTAAGAATAAATCTTTCTTTGTTAAAGCCATCCACTCTGTGGTATTTCTGTTAGAGCAGCCCTAGCTGACTAAAACAGCAGCTAATAGCAGATATAACATATTTCAAAGCAACAGTAATTACAGCAGTTTGAAAGAGTGTATGACTGGATCAGAGGAAAGAGGCAATACTTTCATCAGAGTTTTTATAATTAGCTGAATGAGCATGTAAAACTTACAAATGGTACTTTATAGACAGGACCTCTAAATTAGATTTCCAGCTTTCTTAGTGTGTTTGTGGTAAAGTGAATTCAGAAACTTGCATTGTACTTCAAAAGATTCTTTGAGCAAAGCATATAGCCAGGATATATTTTTTACCCACTGAACAACAAATCCATATAAATCAGGAATTATTTGCACAAACAATCTGCACGATAAGACAAGCAATATTTTTTTTTAATGTTAGCTGTATAAGATGCCAATACAAAATTGATGCAATTTTTATTTCTTCTCGTATCTATTTAAACAATTTCCCTAGTCTGAGAATATAGTGTAGCAATGAATATTTCATAAAACAAGTGGAATTCAGCTACCATGGTTTTCCTTTACAAAGACTCCAATGCTTTTTTGAAGGTAGCTATGCAACTCCTTTTAACGCTGATGATATTATATGCTATTTGAAGATATTATATGCTATTTTGAACCATGCAAACTTTAAGAAAGACTTATGATATAAAATTGCTGGGAGTGGTATTGAATGGAACTATGAGAAGTGAGTAGCTAAAAAGAAATACTAGGTTTCAAGGGGAAAGGAAGTAAACTAAATCCTAAGTGTTACTTTTCCTTGTACAATGCCAGTGTGTGTCCTTGGGATCCTAGATTTTGCAGTTTAAGAAACAATCATGGTGAAGAGAACTGAGGAGATTACGAAGGTGACAGATTATGAAAGGAACACTTTCCTGGATGGATTCAGGCAAAGATCTGAGGTCTTCATTTTGACAATCATTTCCGTCTCAAAATACACCAGGTCTGTTGCACCTTGAGGTCTCAGTGTTTGTTGATCTCTCCCTCTGGAGAGCTCTTTTCCATAGCAATCACACAGATTGCTGTCTGATCTTCTTCAGGCCTTCATTCATGTATCCTCCTACTTAGCAAAACTTCTTATCGAGGGTTGAATCATTTCTTCTAAAAGAGATGGTGAAACTCCAGTATCTGTCAGTATGACCCTACACAGAAACACAGTCTTTACAGATGTAATCAAGTTGAAATGACATCATACTGGATTATGGTGGATTCTAATCCAATAATTGGTACTCTTTTAAGAAAACAGAAATCTGGACACAGACCCATACAGATAGGTAGATGATAGACGTAGTTGTATATGAATAGAATTACTTATATACACGTATGTATATATATATAGCCAAGCCAAGTGCCGTTGAGTCGGATCCATATATATACACAGCATATATACAGTTTTATATATGTGTATACAATCTTTCTTTTCGTCTAGCTTATTGCCTAGCTCTCCTTCAGAATAGCCTTATGAAGGCAAAGATGTTTACATGTCCTGTAGCTGTTCCTCTATCTCCACCACCTATAAAAATGTGTGGCATACAATTATGCTTAATAAACATTTACTCAGTGTCATTCATGGAATTTGTGTCCCCAAAAGGTAAGTGTCAGCTTGGCTAGTCCATGTCCCAGTATTGTGTGATTGTCCACCATATTGTCATCTGGTATGATATTTCTATGTGTTGTAAATCCTATCTCTGTGATGTTAATGAGGCAGGATTAAACGAAGTTACTTTAATAAGTCAGGACACAATCTATAGGATTAAGTTGGCTTTGAAGTCAAACAAAAAATTTGTACCACAAAGAAGGTAGAGCCAGGAGCATGGATTCTTTGGATCTGGGATCCTTGCACTGAGAAACTCCTACAGCTGGGGAAGACTGATGACGAGGATCTGCCCCTAGAGCAGACAGAGGGAAAATATCTTGTCCCCAGAACTTGTATCATCATGAATTTGAACTTCCAGCCTTCAAGATTGTGAAAGAATAATTTTTTCTCTGTTAAGGCCATCCACTTGAGGTATTTCTGATATAGCAGCACTAGATACTTAAGATTCAGTGGCTGTTTAATCAAATGAATAAATTAGCGGTAGAATGAAGTCTGAAAACTAGCAGCAGGATGTTAGGTGTAAAACTGCTATATGGGGTGTGAAAAAACAGAAATAACAATCTCATACACAGACTAATCTACTCAGAATATATTTCCAAAAAATATTTAGTGGTAAATTTGGGGTTAATAAAAAGTTCTTTGTTACATACTGGATAACGTCTACATAAAAGTATCTTAATACAGTTTTTTTAGAGAAATCCAAGAGGACAGTGCATAATGAGCTTTGACAGAAATTGGCATTTTTTAATAAATAAAGGTAATCTTTGAATTGTCATCATGATAGATATTCCTGCAAGTCTGAAACAACATCTGATGGAGGCCAACTCTCAGGCTAAATGGAGCATGATGCCCCAGTGTGACAAATCCAGTTAATCTATTTACTGAACACAATTTATTGAGTACTCTTAATATTGAAATAGTACACCTAGGTGACAGCAAGAATTATTTTAGCATTCTTCTTCAGGGATGTATCTGAAGTTACTTGCGTATTTGGGTACCAGAAGCTGGCTTTAGTTGTTAATTTTACCCTACGAGAGTATCTAGTCTATGGATATCTTAAGATTTTTTTTTTTAAGCAAAATAAAAACAAAGCAAAAAACAATTTAAATTGGAATCCACTTAACCAATCAACTTGTAAGGAAAAACAAACAAACAAAAACCTGTTGCTGTAAAGTTGATTCCAAATCATAGTGACACTATAACAATAAGTACAACTGCCCCATAGGGTGTCCAAGGAGCAGATGGTAGATTCCAACTGTCAGCCTTTTGGTAGCTGCTGAGTTCTTAAGCTCTGTGCCACCAGGGCTCCAAACGATTCACAGTCATAATTAAAGTAACATGAATGGACTACTTTTTTCATCATCCTGATGCTGTGTCTTTCTCATAAATTCTTTTTTAGTTGGATTCTCCCACACACTACAGTAGTTTCTCGGAAAAGTCACTGCCTTAAGGCTTTTATGTTATTTTCTGTAAAATCTTGGCCAGTCTTCGAATATCCAAAGCTCAAACATCAAATGTGAGTTTTCGACAGGTATGACATAGCTTTAAATAGTATCCTGCTTCTAACTTTGTGGATCTTTGCAATTCAAAAAAAGGATAAAAGAAACACAGGGAGTTTCGCTTTCCTTCAATCTATGTTGTCTGCAATGCTTAGAAATTGCCTAGAAGAGCATTTTCACTTTTTTAAAATTTGAGAGATTACAGAAAGCACCTCTGTGATACAAGGATAATTTCTCCCTCTGAATAAACATTATTTGAAAAGAATTCGCTGGCTGAGGGGAAGGTCATTTCATCTGTGTTTGTTTTCACATACAGTCTTTCACCACACGCCAGCTAGTTAACTATTTCTCATACGTAATACATGTTAAACACTATGCTAGCAGCTAAAAAAGAAAAGAAAAAAACAAAAAGAAGAAAAGATATGTCGCTTTACCCAAATAGTGTGTATTTTATAGAATACAGTAAGAAATCGAGTATATGAAATATTCCTGTGAAACATTTATTCATGAATTAATGTTTCAAACACAGAATGTAAGATATGACAGAAGGGAACATTTTACGAATGAAAGGAACATTTTCTCTTCTTTGATCATCATGTTTTCACATCCTGAAAGCAAGACTGGCTTTAGTCAACCAAATCGGTAATTGTTGAAAAATTATATGTACAGAGTTAGAAAGAACAATTTTATAAACACTTTTGCTGATACCAACAACTGCAATATTTCTATGTATTTGCTTTGAATCTTTTACTCAGAAAAATAGCCTGCTGTAGCACCCACCCTGTCTTTCTGAAGGAAAAGGCCATCTTGATACTCATATTTGCCATGACTCATTTACTAAATACATGTGTATCTGTAATAGTGATGTGACTTCATTAAAAAAAAAAAAAAGAGTATATATTCCTATCAAGCAGTACAGCTCTTAGAACTCTTACTCAAATTATGTTAAGAAGTTTGTCTATTTTGGTGTATGTGCCTTTATCTTATTGATTTGTTTATTTAGTATTCCATTGCAAAAATAGATCACAGTCTCTCTTTTATTGCTTGCAGTCTTTTAAGATGTTTCAGTGTTTCTGTATTTCAAACAATGCTGCAATAACCAAGCAATCACAGACTCCCCTGTGTCATGGGGTAGAGTTTCTCTGGAGAGTATGTTTGTGAGTGAAATTGTTTAGTCTTAGAAATCATAAACCCAAATTGAACGCAGTGACACTGAGTCGATTCAGACTCAGAGTAACCCTATAGGGCAGAATAAAACTGCGCTACAGAACTTCCAAAAACTGCCTGGGGGATTCAAACTGCTAATCTTTTGGTTAGCAGATGTAGCACTTAACTACTACAGCATCAAATCATACTCATTCTCAAATTTTTTTCTAATTATTCTAATGTTATTTAAGGTGATCACTCTTGTTCTGAAGACAGTATAAACTTCCACTGAACATTCTTCCTTATTTTACAGTTTTATCTATTACTTCATCTTGTTTCTGAAAACACAAAATCTTACTCATTATTTCTCTTCTAGAATTAATGTTTGATTAAAATCACTGTCATGATTCAAATGTACACATATACTTTTTTTCCCCTGAATTCATTTTTTTCTTTAATGAAGAGCAGTCTTTAATGATTCTTGCAGTGAACTTATATAGATATTAACTGTAGTCTTTGTTGGCCTGAGAATGTTTTTATTTTGCCCTCAATTTTACATGATAAATCAGCTATACCTAAAATTCCAAGGTGACAGTTATTTTCTTTGCAGCAGCAAGAAAAATTATTCCATTTTCTTCTTGTATCTTTTGTTGGTGAGAAGAAAATGAAATAAATCTAAATGTATTTCTTTTGTAGATTATCTGTCTGTATATTACAAAAGCTTATAAAATAATTTCCTTTACTTTCGATAATCTAAAGACTCATATGGTGTCTATCTTGTGCAGAGATCATACATAGATTCTAACTCCTATTCAGAGAGCCCCTAACGTACACAGGGCTTCCTTCTGAAGACTGCCTTTTAAGTGAACTCTGATGTAAGCTGAAATCTCCTTTTTTTAAATATTATTATTGCCTTTCATTATCAGTTTCTTTGTGAATACAATCCCCTCCCCCCAACTGGAGGTTGGCGTAAGAATGATAACATCAGCAAATTGTGCACTACAACATTGTGTGTAGTACATATTACTATGAGATGTACAAAAAAACCCAAAACAGATGACCAAAAGTGTCATTCACTGTAACTTGTGTATGTCCTAAGTCAGGGACTATTTGTATATATAACCTTGTTTATTGAGTCCGTTCCCACTTGAAGTGGCATTCTAAGACAAACTACAGCTGCCTCAGAGGGTTTTGAAGCCTATAATCTTCAATGGAGCAGACTGACGTCCTGTCTCCCCACGAGCTGCAGGTTCGGACCCTCGATCCTTTGGTCGGCAGTGCAGTGCAGCAGGTTGTCCAGACTCACCAAAGGCTCTGTGGAGAAAGACTTGGTGATGTGCTTTTGTAAAGATTACAGCCCGGGAAACTCTATGGGGCAGTTGTGCCACACGGGGTCACTATGAACAGAAAATCGACTCAGTAGCGTCTCACAGCAGACAGCCTTAGTGCTTAGAATGAATACTCCATCTAACAAGTCTTTACTTGCTCCAAAGTTGAAAAACTCTGAAATTTTGATCTCCATTATAGTTGTTTTACTGATAATATATTGATTACCTTCTCCCGAGGACATTTTTAAAATTATTTAGTTTCTTCTTGTTCTCTGTGTTGCTTTCTAAATGAATTATTCAGCATATTTAACCTATTCATTGAAATCCTCTCTGATTTAGTCAATGTAGATTTTGCCTCATCTCTTCTCAAAAGATTTTTATGTCAATTTCACATTTTCCCTTCTGAATATTTGCATGTGTTAATTTTCTCATAGTTGCTCGATTCTAGTCATTATTTAACTTTTATCATGATTTTTATTTTTATCTGTGTTAATTCTTTGCTTTTCCCCTAGGAGAGCCCCCCAAATTCTTGTTTTAAAGCTAACAGATTGATTTGCCTCCTTCACTCCTTCACCCCTCCCCCACAGGAATTGATTATTGATTATTACAGTTTCTCTGTCACCACTACGTATTTGAAGCACTGGAGTTGTCTCAAGGTGCAAATCTACTATGTGCACTCCCCTTTTTGGGGGCTGGCAATTTGAAATATATTTTGAAGAAGAGAAAATCAACTATGTATTTATCACTTACCATATTATCTATCACATACACCTATTCTACCTGTAAAAGGAGAAACTCTAGCCTCATGGTAAAACCAAACCAAAGCCACTGCTGTCGAGTTGTTCCTGACTCACAGTAGCTCTGTAGGACAGAGCCGAACTGCCCTATAGAGTTTCCGAAGGGTGCTTGGTAGATGTGAATTGCTGACCTTTTAGTTAGTAGCTGTATCTCTTAACCCACTACACCACCAGGGTTTCCAGCCTCCTGATAAGGAAAATATATTCTAGGCTCCTGAACTAGCATAAGTCTACCCCCTTCCTGAAGTAAGATTGTAATTTCTTAGTAACAACCCAAGGTTTCAAGTTAATAAACTGCCACAGAAGCAGGGAGTGTAGCTGAGACCCCCTAAGTGTTTATGTGCTGTTGTCTTACCTATTTATTTTCATTTGTGAGTCTAGGTTGAAAGTGATAATTGTTTAATTGTGCATACTGGCTTTTTCATTTTTTTAATTTAATGTTTCACAATGTTTTTAATCTAAAAGAATGCTTCATGCTGTGATAATCAACATGATAAAATGTAAAAAATAAATAAATGGCCCACATTTAAAAGATTTCTCTTATCTGCCAACAAGTCCTATCTGTGGAATGTAAAGTTAATTGCAACATATTTCCTTAATGGCCTCCGTTAATTGGTTACCCTGATATGGTATCTTTGGAAAGTAGAAGTTCTCTAACAAAGCGTTAGCAGTTAGTTCTTCAGAGAAGCTTTTAATAACAGAAGCACACAAAAAATAACATTTTTCAATATTTAACAATTAAGTGAAAATGCATGTACTTTCTTTGAGTTGAAATTCTTTCTACAAGGATACTGGGCTTCCAGCAGAGAGAGAGATATCAACAGACTCTTGAGTTATTTATGCAAAATACCACAAGAAATAGTAAACTTACCTAGAATATCAGCTTCTTTCAAATTTCCTTTATCAGTTTGTTTGAAATTACAAATTCCTGGAGGGCAGTGGTGTATTAACCTAAGCTTACTATCCGTGAGACCAGCACTATAGTCAGAGGAAGCAATCAACAGCACTTGCAGAAATAAATTATGACCTTGGTATAATGTCTTTTGTCTGTCTGAGGCAGAATTTTATGCTGTCAGTTTTAGTGTTTCTTCGACTTTGTAAAGTATAAACAATTCTAAAGATAAAATAATCTAATGAACTTCTAGTAAGTTATAAAAGATTTTTAAAAAAACTTTGCATGTTTAATCATCTATATTTTACAGATATACTTGAAGTCATTCTTGTACTACTTTCTTAGTATACTTTCCTGCTGTGTCTGGAGAAGACTACTATTCTGATGTATTGATGAGCAATGTCTAACACGGTGTGGTTTGCTTTAAACTGGACATAAATGATTTCGTTCCATACTTACAATTCTGAAATTTTCTTTTTTTTTACTCAACATTGAAATTTTAAATATAAATTTATGTCTGTAGCGCAGGAGTCTTGCATTCATTTCTCAGTATATACAAATTACTCGTTCACCTTTATACAGGTTAGATATTTCTAAGTATTTGTTATTCTGACTGATGGCAGAATCATGTATTACAGAGCAAGAACCAAACTCCATAGGGTTTTGTAATTTGTAATATTTACTGAATTATATTGCCAGACTTTTCTTCTGTGGTGCAGCTTTGTGAGTGCAAATCTACAATGCTTTCATTAGTAGAAGAAAGAAAATTGCTTGTGCCACTCAAGGACTTTTGGGTTATAACAAAGGCAGCTTAATTTCCGTGATCATGGAAACAGGAACTAATCTACCAGGAATGTGTGATAACTCTTGTTTCTTATGTCCTGTCTAATTCTTCATACCATAGCTCTCCTAAAGCTTAAAGATTAAATCTATGTACAAAATCAAGTGGGCCTCCCAATTTGTGATTTATGAAACTTGGTTTCATAATTTTAACTTTTTTTCTTTTAAAATCTGTGGACATTTATCTACCTTTGCTCAGTATTCAGTTTCTGCCAATTGAGTATTTGTTTACTATACAAACATGCATTTGTTTTACACATATATGGTATTTATTATAAAATAATCAAAATAATTGATTATAGCACAATACTTAAGTTGTGTGAAAGGTTTTATGCTTGTTTCCACTTTCTTTAATTTTTTTTTTTTTAGATCATTGACTTCTAATCCTCTCTCTTAAACATATCCTTCTGTTTTCTTTTATAGTTCATCTCAAATTTCAAATAAGCAATCTGTTTCTTCTAAAGTCATCTTGATAGCTGATAAGGTAGTTTATTAAAAGTTAACATCATCACTTTTATTTGGCTTATCAGAATTTAGCACCATCGCATCTAATTTGCCTTTTTTCTCCTTGTAGCTAACTGGCAACTTGGCATGTGGTCCAGGTCACACATCATTTATTAAGTTGACAAATCTAAATTATTTTTGAGATCTCAAGAAACATGCTAAATTTGACAGAATTTGGTGTTTTTTTTGAGATCTTGGTAAAACATGCTAAATATGCTCTGTTTTTGTCCATCAGCAAATATGATATGCTTAATAACCAACCTTCTAACACAAATTTACAAATAAATGTCAGTAGAAGCTTTGAGAAACCTACCCTGCTCGTGGATAGGAAGCCCTAACATTGTAAAAATGTCTGTTTTACCCAAAGCAATCTACTTATATAATGCAATCCTAACACAAGGTCCAGTGATATTTTTTAATGAGATGGAGGAACAAATTACCAACATTGTTTGGAAAGGGAAGAAGCCCCAGATAAGTAAAACATTACTAAAGGTCAGTGCCCGACCTTAGAACCTATTACACTGCCACAGTAGTCAAAACAGCCTGGGACTGGTACAAAAGCAAACAGATAGATCAATGGAACAGAATTGAGACCTCAGAGATGACATCATCTGCCTATGAACAGTTGCTATTTGATAAAGACTGCAAGACATTAAACTGGGGTAAAAACAATGTCTTCAACAAATGGTGCTGGAAAAATTGGATATCCATCTGCACTAAATTAAAACAAGACCCGTATCTTACACCTTATACAAAAACCAAATCAAACTGGATAAAAACCTAAATATCAAATCTAAGACAATAAAGCTATACCATTTGACCCAGTAATTCCACTGCTTGGAATATATTCTACAAAATCAAGGCCATTCACACCAACTGATACATGCACATGAATGTTCATCGCAGCGCAGTCCACAATAGCAAAAAGATGGAAACAACTCAGATGCCCAACAACAGAGGAATGGATAGGTAAACTATGGTATATATACTCACTATACAATGGAACTATACAATGGAACACTATACAATGATAAAGAACAACGATGATAGCAGGAAGCGTCTTTTAACCTAGTTTCAACTGGAGGACACTGTGTTGAGTGAAAGTAGTCAGCAACAGAAGGACAAATATTGTATGCGACCCCTACGATATGAACTTAAAAGCAGACTCATGCATAACAGAAAAGACAGCTGCAAGAGTGGGGATGGTGGGAGGGCAAGAGGTGAGGGTTTAGATTAGATGGTTGTTATAAACTTGGTTGGGTGAAATTGGTGACAGCACACATTAGTAAGAAGATCGATATTAAAGAAACTTCAACACAACTTGTGTACACCTCCCATCTTAACTCAATAATGCAAGGACAGAGTAGCTAGGACGGAGGGCTGTGGACCATGCTCCTAGAGGAAATCGAGGCCAATTGGTACAACTAGTGTTTTGCTAATCAAGACTCTCCACACCCCACATTGGTGAGTGACATCCGAAGTCTTAAAAGCTGCCAAGCTGCCATCTGAGGGTACAACAAATGGTCCCAACTCAGCAGTAATGGATGATCACCAAGGTCCATAACGACATGGGGGAAAGAGAATCCAGAAGACAGACAGACCCACTTGAGTGGATGTCTGCATTGACTTGTGACCAGAAGAAGCAGATGACACCTGGCCACCACCAGTGATAGTCACAATGGAACTCACAAAGTTGAGTCTCATTGGCAGCACAAGAGTAAACAGGAGCGCACCCTGAGATCTCCGCTAAAAGACCACAATTGCTGGTCCAGGGACTTTGGAGTTCCCCTGGGAGCATGGCCACTGGCACTGATGCTGTTTCTGTCCATGAATCATAGTGAAGGTCAACTTTTCGGACAACAATGGATTGGACTTGGTGATGCAGAGTGACCATGTTGTGTGGGCACTTTATGGTTGTAGGCTCCTATACGAGGTTGTCCTGTTGACCTCATACTGGAGGAAGGGGAATGGGTGGAGAGAAGATAGGAGACTGCTGGGAAGATAAGACCTGTATGGAGCAGAGAAAAAGAGTGTGCTGTCACTGCGCAGGGAAAGCAGTGGAAACTGCATAGAGATCAGCATGCAAATCTATATGGGAATGTACATTTTCATTCAATCGTAATAAAAAAAAATGTCAGTAGAAGCTTTCATCCAAATCTTTCTAAAGGCAATGTAGGGGTGCAAGAGGATCTTCCTTATAGTAAAAAGAGTGCATTTGAGATCACGTCTATGGTAATTTTTCCCACAGAGATGTTGCCCTCTTCGAGTCTCACATCATTTTCTTCCTTCTGCTGTGACACGGAAGAGAAAAAAGGAAATTATCCTTCTACAAATCATGTGACCACAAGTCGTTGTTACCACTTGTCCTTTACTATCATGTAGGTATATTGAGGGAGTATTAACAAATCATACCTGTATTCCAAAAAATTGGAAAATTGTGTCCCCCAAACCCTGTTAAATTGTCATAGATATTCTTCTGTATTTCTGTTGGAAATTTTATAATTATCAGGTTAGAAACCCTATACAAAGGCTTAGGGAAAAAGATGGTTCTTTTAGTTACTGAGGGCAGTTTAATAATTGTATGACTAAAGGATTACAGTGTTGTGGATACTAGAGCCGTATGAATGTAAAATAATTGCAACAGCAGCATCAACTTACTTCTGCTCTGCTTCTTGGTAACTGATTCCGAACAGCCGACACTATCTGTGTTACCGTTTGCCAAAGTGGATGATTTAAATATTTTAACCAAATTACATCTGCTGTTGTAGTGATTAGGTGCCACTGAATCATTTTCTACTCATTAGTGGCTCCATGAGTAGGACTTCCTCACAGTTTTCTTGGCTGTGAATTTGACAGAGGCTGTCTTCAGGTCTTTCTCCTACAGAGCTGTTGGGTGGATTTGAACCACTAAGCTTTCCATTAGCAGCTGAGCACTTAACTGTTCACATTACCGGCACTCCTTTAAATTATATCTAGTCAATATTATTTCAAAACAGCTAGTGAAGGAAGCAAAACAAACTATAGGAGAATAAGTCACACCTTTTGCTAGACTAGATTTACTGATGAACTCAATCAAAATATCCTTTCACTGACTCTTCCATTCCTCAAGTGTTTATTGAGAGGTAAATTAGCCTAAAGTCTGAGTACTCAGTAATGAACAAGATCAACGTCTTCCTTCCCACACACACCTTCTCTTCTAGAAGTCAGATAAAACTGCAGAGTATCATCTGGTAAGACTTAAAACTGAAAGTATTTCTTTTATAGAGGAAAGATGATTTTTAAATGAATAGTTTTCAGATTGTTGTTGTTAGGTGCTATTGAATCAGTTCCAACTCATAGCGACCCTATGAAAAGCAGAATGAAACACTGCCTGGTCTTGCACAATGTCCACAATAGTTTTTGTGCTTAAGCCCATTTTTGCAACCACTATGTCAGTCCATCTTACTGAGGGTCTTCTTCTTTTTTCATTGACTCTCCAATCTACCAAGCATGATATCCTTCTTCAGGGACTGATCTTGCCTGACATGTCCAAAGTATGTAAGACACAGTTGTCTCATCTTTGCTTCCAAGGAATACTCTAATTGTGCTTCTTCCAGAATAGATCTGTTTGTTCTTTTGGGTGTCCAGTATATTCAACATTTTTCTCCAACACCACAATTCAAAGGCATCCATTCTTCTTCTGTCTTATTTGTTCACTGTCTAGCTTTTGCATGCATATGATATAATTGAAAATACCCTGGCTTGGGTCAGGTGCATTTTAGTCTTCAAGGTGACAACCTTACTTTTGAATACTTTAAGGAGGCTCTTTGAAGCAGATTTTCCCAATGCAATGCATCTTTTGATTTCTTGACTGCTGCTTCCACGGGCAATGATTGTGGACCCAAGTAAAATGAAATCCTTGACAATCTAAATCTTTTCTCCATTTATGACAATGTTGCTTACTGGTCTAGTTGTAAGGATTTTTGTTTTCCTGACGTTGAGGTGCAACCCATACTTAAGGCTGTTGTCCTTGATTTTCATCAGTAAGTGTCTCAAATCTCCATTTTCAGCAAGTAGGGTGGTATTGTCTGTGAAACACAGGTTGTTAATGAGTCTTCCTCCAATCCTGATGCCTCATTCCTTTTCGTATAATCCAGTTTCTCAGATTATTTGCTCAGCATACAGATTGAAAAAGCATGATGAAAAAGCATGATGACGCACACCTTTCCTGACTTTAAAAAGTGCAATGTCCCTTGTTCTTTGTGCACGACTGTCTCTTGATCCATATACAGATTCCTTAAGAGCACAATTAAGTGTTCTGGAATTCCCATTGTCTGCAACGTTAGCCATAGTTTAGTATGGCCCACACAGTCAAATGCTTTTGCATAGTCAATGAAACACAAGTAAACATCTTTCTGGAGTTCTTGGCTTTCTGACATCAGAAATGATATCCCTGGTTCCATGTCCTCTTCTAAATCGGACTTAAATTTCTGGCAGTTCCTTGTCAATATACCGTTGTAGTCATTTGAATGATCTTGAGCAAAATTTTGCTTGCATGTGATATCAACAATACTGTTTGGTAATTTCCACAGTCAGTTGGATCACTTTTGTTTGGAATGGGCAAAAACATGGATCTCTTCCAGTTAGTTGGTCAGGTAGCTGTCCTCCAAATTTCTTGGCATAGACAAGTGAACACTTCCAGTGCTGCATCTGTTTGTTGAAATATCCCAATTGGTATTCCATGTGTTTCTGGAGTCTTGTTTTTTTTCTAATGCCTTCAGTGCAGCTTCAACTTCTTCCTTCAGTACCATTGGTTCCTTATCATATGCTACCTCTTCAAATGGCTGAATGTCAACCAGTTCTTTCCTGTATAATGACTCTATGTATTCCTTCTATCTTCTTTTGGTTGCTCCCTGAGTCATTTAAGTTTCCCTGTAGAATCCTTCACTATTGCAATGTGAGGCTTGAATTTTTTCTTCAGTTATTTCAGGTTGATAAATGCAGAACATGTTCTTCTCATCTGGTTTTCCATTTCCAGCTCTTTGCACATGACATTATAATACTTTCCTTTGTCTTCTAGAGCTGGTTTTTGAAAGCTTTTGTTTAGATCTTTTACTTCACCATTCCTTTGATTCTACTGAAGGATCAAATCGGAAGGACAATCAGTTTCCATCAAAGTCACCTATATGGTTTTTTGCATGACACACTGCTGGTCTTCACATTCAGGTTTCAAATTAAATAGATCTGATTAAGGACTATGGCTACTAACCAAAATGTGAGCAGTCCAAATCCTTAGAAACTCTATTAGGCAGTTCTACGCTGTCCTATAGAGTTGCTATGAGTTGGAATCAATTTGAGGGGAATGAATTTTGGTGTAGAATCTGCTCATTTGAATTTTTCATAAGCTCCCTAGTATTGGTAATGCTGGTAGTCTGAAACCATGCTTGCCAAGTCAGCCAAGTGTCGTTGAGTCGAAACCATGCTTACAGAATCATTAAACTATTAAATCTGCATCCTGGCTTAATCTTTTTTGAAGATCATCTGGAAGTCTCTTAAAAACTCAATATTTCAACACCACTCCAGCCCAATTTTAAAGCTTCAGAATCACTGTCGATATGACCAAATCTTCTATATTTTTAAAATGCATTCCGTGAGTTCCTGAGGTATACCCAGGGTTAACGATTGATGCTCTAAGAAAATCACTACCTGCCATCTCCCTGTGCTACACTTTAGCACTCAAGTAGAATTCTATTATTACAAAAAAAAAAAAAAATAGGGAATTGAAAGCAGAACTCATTTTAAGCTGTTTCTGCATAATGTTTCCTCTCTAAGCAATAGTAAAATAATAAAAAAAAATCAGTGAAATATATTATCTAGAATTATCTAGGTCAAAATAATATATTAAAACCCTAGGTATTCTGAAAATTCAACTCAATAATCAACTCTCAACTATACTGTAACTTTTTTCCAACTGGGACACATATGTAAATACAATTCTAACAGTTTTTATTTTTCAGGAAGATGAGAATATGAGTTGTGGCATAAGCTTTAATCGTAGATTTACACTGTAGATTGTACTTGGATAGAAATGCAAAAATATTAGCTTTATTGACATACTGAAATAAATGATAAAACCTTGCTTGACACTGAGGCCATTCTTCTCACAGGCAGGATGAAGCTGATAACCTGTCTGGGGGGTGAAGAGCAAATGGCAGTTTATTCTGGGAACCTAATTCTTGCCATGCTGCAGGCATCTCTTATCACAGTCTTCCATTCTGCAAGGAGTCAGGGGGCTTCGAAGGTCTTTTTGTTTATGA
This sequence comes from Heterohyrax brucei, assembly GCA_028571685.1. Taxonomy (NCBI): domain Eukaryota; kingdom Metazoa; phylum Chordata; class Mammalia; order Hyracoidea; family Procaviidae; genus Heterohyrax; species Heterohyrax brucei. Next base: position 50,855,179 of record CM053152.1, read on the forward strand.
TCTTCACTACTTTTCCATTAGAATAAGCACAATGCCTGTATGGTAGTCCTTTCTCTAGTCTCATCTCTTAGTTTTAAACTCTTTAAATACCACAAGTTCTCAACACTCCACCTCCAACTCCCCTACAGAATTTATAAGTGACAAGAAGCTGGAAAAATACAGATGGCATAATTATATATTTTGCAGTTGATTAATCACCACAAAACATTAATCACATTTTGTATAACAATACATAATCAAATTCTTTATAGTAGAGATTAAGTTTCTTTCTGATAGCAAATGGATTCCTTTAGGATATTGAGAAAGTTTTTCAGCATCTGTTTGGTGCCCATTCCACATCTGCATTTGGTTTTTGTCTGCTGTAGGGCTTAATAAAATGTAGCTTAAAGGCTGTTTTATGACTATAAATGTATGTGTTAATAGAAGAGTTTTTTTAGAGGAAAATATTTGCACAATTTAGATACTGCAAATTTATTTTTCAAGCTGTAACATATTTCTTTTGTGAAAACTATTTAATTTTGTTTTCATGAAAAATAAAGCCATTGAAATCAAATATAAAGCTATGTAAATAAATACTTAATCTTGTAACCACAAACCACACTCATTGCCAATGAGTGAATTCTGACTCACAGGGACAGAGCAGAACTGTCCTATAGGGTTTTCAAGGAGTGGCTAGTGAATTGTAACTGCTGACCTTCAAGTTAACAGCCAGCTCTTAATCCGTATGCCACTGGAACATCAATTTTGTGTTTAACTTTGTAATATTATGAGAAAATTGATGCAGGATTAGGCTGTATTACTGTTGTTAGTTGCAGTCAAGTTGATTCTGACTCAAAGCAGCCCTACGTGTACAGAGTAAAAACTGCTCCATACAGTTTCCAAGGACCTTAGAAACACTTTCCGGGACCTGCCTCCCAAGGAGCTATGGCATAGATTTGAAAGGCCAACCTTGCAGCTACTTGTCAAGTGTTTAAATGTTTGAGACAACCAAAGATTCTTAACTTTGTTGTATGCAATGTTTTGATATGTTTCTAACTTTTTGATTATTGCAAAATAATGCATGAGTTGTATGCATCAATGGGTATTTGTGTGTAATTAATATTTATAATAATTTAAGAAACAACTCTAATGTGTAAAAGTATATATAAAGTTCATTTTGCTACATTCCTTTACTATTTGTGGTCTATAAACTAAAATGATCGCATTTCTTAGCAATTTGTGACGTACAAAGTACTTATGGAAGTAGCAGACAAGAAATCAGAAGGTGCATTGCCTTGGGAAAATCTGCTGCCAGGGACCTGTTTAAAGTACTGAAAAGTAAAGGTGTCACCTTGAAGACTAAGGTGTACCTGTCCCAAGCTAGGGTATTTTCAGTTGCACTTCAAAGCTGGACAATGGGGTTACTATGAGTTGTAACCAACTCCACAACACCTAACAACAACAACAAAGTAGTTATGAACCACCTATTTTATGTTTGGTCCAGGAGCTCAAGGAACAAAGGTGTGTATTCTGTGCTTTTAAGTAATACACAATATTTTCATAGGAAGTGCATAACTATATGAAAATTTGCAAAAGCAACATAGCAAATAGCAATGAATTTATACAAAGTCAGTGTGTAGTTTTAGTGCTGCCTATTGTGCACAACTGTCAGTTGTGATGTGAGTCAATTTCAACTCATGACAACCTCATGGGTAACAGAAAAGTATACTCTACAAGGCTTTCAATAGATAATTTTTCAGAAACTGCCTCTAAACCTTTCTACTAAGGGATCTCTGAGTGGACTTGAGCCACTAACTTGTTCGTTAGCAACTGAGAGTGTTAACTTGTTTGCATGATTCAGTGACTCCATTATTAAACCCATGGGAAAAAAAATGCCTGTAGAACTTGTACATTTTATAGGCTTTTGTAACTGGTGCAGTATTGATACACACTTACATACATACCACACACAGCATAAGCACTGCCATGAATATATTGTTCTCTCTAAAATAATATTGAAGAAAAATTAAGTGAACATAAAGATAGATGGGATTATTCAGACTAGAGAGAGGATGAATCAGGTTTATGTAATCTAATTACTGGAAAGACACACAAGTGTGTTAGCACTAAGCAGGGAGCAAAGTCTCCAAAGAACTTAGAAGAAAGAAGAAAATGACACACCTGTAGAGAAACTGAAAAGATGAATTTGACCAGAATGGAGGGGTCATGTAGAAAAATAATTTAAAAAAAAAAAAAAATTGTACTTTTGCTGAAACAGAAATGACATTCATGAGGCAATTTGTTTACAATCACCTCACCTACAGAGACTTGGTTACCCTAAGCAGCAAGAGTAGTGAGCACTCCATCATTTTTTTTCATCCCAAGAACTTACACCTCATGGCAATAAGTTAACATAAATGGCTGTCATAGAATCCAGCATGTCTCCTTACCTGTAGGCACCTGTGGCCTAACAGACTCCCGAGAGTCTGCAGTCTGTGATTCCAAGAGGCCACTGCAGAGGTTTCCACAGAGCCTCTGCTTCTCTAGTGACATGGGTACCAGACTCTTCCCATAATTGCACATTTCGCCAATACTGCTCTGTACACAGAAAGGTAAGCAGTGCAGGCTTGATAAGCATGCCTTTTCAACAAATAATTTGTCAGTCTGTGTTGGGAACTAGGATGTTACTAGTTCTGTGAAGCACTTTTAGTGCTGTGAAAAACTGGTATACAAATAAAATGCTGGATGTTCTGTCAATAGGAACTTCAGGGAAAGGATCAAACAGAGCAATTTCTTTTGAAGTTGGAATGGAGGTGGGGGGAAAGATGTAAGATTTTACTTTTCTATCTATCATAAACCCCAAAGCGTCATTCCAGCAAGAAAAGAACCTGGTATCTGAATAAGACAGAACACAATTTCTGAGCAGTAGACACTTCCCAGTAAAAAATACAAAAGCTGGATTTATAAAAATCCATTCATGAGGACTTTATTGTAAATTTTTTCCATCACTGAAATGATGTTGGCTCGGATGCTTACATATATTCAAGCTTTTTTCATTTTGCCTTCATTTTTCATAGGTATTTGAACTTCCTTTTTAAATGGTCAGATTATAATTCTTAATGAAATGTGGCTGGGAAAAGTTTAGTACAATAATTTAGCAATTTTTTTTGCATATAAAATTAGTATATTCAATAAATTTCATTTCTTTAAAATAAGTATAATTAGTAAATTTAGAAAATACAGTATGTAGCCATCAACATTGAAAACAATTAAGTAAGAATCTTAAAAAGAAATTCAGAATTTGTAAGCTCTTTATGGATAAAGTTATAAATCCTCACTGGAAGAAATTAGAATATATCTGAATAAATGGAGTCATATATAGTATTTATAGATAGGAGGAGATGTTACTGAAACATCTAACTTGCTTCAAAGATACCTATAGCTTCAATACAATTGTTATAAAAATCCCACTTTTGTTGTTATTGTTATTGATAAATTTATTCTAAGATGTATACAGAAAAGAATGAGCAATATATTCTATATATAAAAAACATTGGCCTTTTATGAAGCTATTGATAGTTAATAATAAAAAAGAACATGGAATGAAGTAGAATACAGATGAAATAATAAATTGATGAAATACTATATAACTAGAAATAGGTACAAGTCCATGGACACTTGTTTAATGACTGAGTGTAATGCTGGGTAGTGAGGGAGCAAACAAAGCCTTCACTAAATTTTGTTAGAAAATCACTGTCCATAAGGTAAAAAATGTATTTGGATCTCTACCTCACATGTTTAAAAGAAGTCATTCTGTTCAATTAAAGGCATAAATGTAAAAGTTCAGTATAAAAAGATAAAACTTGAAAATAATATATGAGGATCTCTTACAATTGTTGGAATAGAGAATAATTTCTTAAAACACAAAAAAGGTAAACCATAAAAGAAAAGATTAATAAATATGAACACATCAAAATTTTCTGATAATTGAAAAGGCTAGTCATTCAATACAAAGACACATCAAAAATTTAAGATATTTCATGTACATTAACTTAAGAAAGCTAAGATTTGGAATCTATGAAGAATTACTCAAGAAGAAAAATGTTTAATGAAAAACATACAAACATAGACATATACTAAAGCTATGGGAAATTATTTGTCATTTCACAAAAGTGTAAAGAAATACTTCATATAGTCGTATAAAAAGACCCTCAATCTCTCAATAACCACTGGATGGCCCAAACACCGAACGTAGTGTAGAAGTCAGATAAGTGCTGGTGCTTTGAAGGAGCAGTAGATTTTTACAAACTGCTGGTAGGAGTCAGTGGAAACCAGGTGGGGTAGCGGTTAAGAACTCTGCTGCTGACGCTAACGTCTGGCAACTCAAATCTACCAGTTGCTCTGTGGAAACCCTCTGGGCTAGTTCTACTCTGTTCTACAGGAACAGTCAGAGGCAGAATCAATTCAAGTGCCATGAGTTTTTTTTTTTTTTTTTTTTTTTTTGTGGTAGGAGTGAACGTCTTTTCGATAAGTATTTTGGCTTTTTCTATCAAACTAGATGATTCCCATAGCATGAGAAACAGCAGTTTTGTATTTAGTTATGTATCCTAGAGAAATTCTTGTACATTTGCACTAGGGAGTATGCACAGGAACATACTATACATGCAGAAAATAAAAAAAAATAATTGAAATACTATATTAGCTAATGTAGTAAAAAACTGATAAATACATTGTCATGTATGCAAGAACACAATGTTCTAAAAAGGCCGCTATCAATGAAACAAATTATGTGCCTTGGCATGCATGGATCTCAAAAAAAAAATGTGTTGTGTTAATAAACAACAATGTATGTGTAGTCCTCAGGAGGCAACAGGTTTAAAAAATATATATATAGAACTACTTTAATAAGAAGCGTGGAATAGTAAGAGTACTGTTATGGGTTAAATTATGTTTTACCTACCTGCCCCTCCACCCTTTATCATACCTGTGAACATGACCTTGCTTGGAACATATTAGTTAAGTAAGCATATGGTCAGGAAATCCTGATGGTTTAGTGGTTTAAGACCTATGGCTGCTAACCGAAAGATCAGCAGTTTAAATCCACTAGGTAGTCCTTGGAAATTGTACAGGGAATTTCCACTCTGTCCTACAGGGTCACTGTGAGTTGGAATCAACTTGGTGGCAGCAGGTGTTTTGCTTTGTTTTTTAGCACAAGGTAATACAAGAGTAGGGACGGGTTTTAATCCAATCCAAGTGTTCTCCTATAAAAGACAGAAAGAGACAGTGAGAAACAGAAGGAAGACAAGCATGTTACGATGGAGTTACCCAGTAGATACAGGACAGAATGACTAGGGGTAGAAGATGGTAAGAAGAACAGAGTCTTCCTCTAGGTCCTTTGATGGAAATGTAGCCTCCAGATGAAACCCAGATATCTTAGTGGTTAAGCGCTATGTCTGATAATCAGAAGGTCAGCAGTTCAAATCTGCCAGGGACTCTACTCTGTTCTGTAGGGTGGTTATGAGTCAGAATTGACTGAACAGTAATGAGTCTGGTTTGGTTTTGAGCCCCCAGAACTGTGAAACAATGCATTTCTGTTCTTGTAAGTCACTGAAATTATGGCACTTTGCTACTGCTTTCCTAGAAATGAATGAAGTTACATGTTGGAATTATTGGAAATAATTTTCTTTAGGTTTATACAGACATACAAAACAAAATTTTGTAAGATAGAAACATAATACACTGAAAAAACCCAACAGCATTTTTTTATTAAGGCTTTGTCATTCCATATGGACTGTTGCAGCTATTTTTATTGTTTTTAAACCTTATGAATACCTTTTGCTGTTCATCAAAGAGGGCCCTGGGGTTTCAGCAGTAGAATTCTCACCTTCCATTTCCATGTAGGAGACCTAAGTTTGATTCCTGGATAATGCACCTCCAGCACAGTAACTGCTCATCTGTCATTGGAACTTTGTCTATTGTAGTGACTCTAAACAAGGTTCAGTAGAGTTTTCTAAGATAAACAAGGAAGAAAGGCCTGTCCTTCTACTTCCAACAATAAGCTGGTGAAACGCTCTAGATGGTTATGGGTGCAGTCACTGTGATTCAAGGACCAACTCCAAAGCAGTCAGTAATAATAGCACTGTTTTTTTTCCAGTATTAAACATTTTAGATTTTATTTTCCAATTCCTCAAGTATTTTATTAGCTTTAATGATTAAAATTAATACTTGTTAGACATAATATTGAACCAAATTAGAATAATAACATTTGATGTACAATGAAATTAAATTTCCTGAAAGTTAAAAGCATTTGAAAAATTAGAAATTTAATTACACTAATTTAAAATTTAAATTTTAAAGCTTAATATAGTCACACTCAATTTGAAATTTATCTTACTTTAAATTAAATATTAAATTTAATTATTTTAGATTAAAAAAGATTGGAAATAAATTAACTGAAAACTTCTGTCACATTAATAACAATAATAATAAATCTCTTGTCATCATGTCCATTCTGGCACATAGTGACCCCATAGGACAGCATAAAACTACCCCATAAAGTTTCCAAGCAGTGGCTGATAGAGTTGAACTGCCAAACTTTGGTTAGCAGCTGAGCACTTAACCACTGCACCCCTCTCACATTAGAAGTTACTAAACTTTATTTCTTTATTATAATTATTATGACTGAGTGAAAATACATTCCCATATCAACTTATATGCCCACATACATGCAGCTTCCACTGCTCTCCCTGCCCGGTGACAGCACACTATTTCTCTCTGCTCCATATATTTCTCATCCTCCCTAAAGTCGTCTTCCCCTCCTGTCCACCCACTCTCCTTCCTCCAGCCAGAGGTCGCGGCAAATGGTCCCAACTTAACAGGAAAGGACAGAAGTTACTAAATTTTAGGTGTTAGAAAGAACTATTCAAGTAATTCCACTTTGTAATAGCTAGCAAAAGCCTTCACATGAAAAGATCCTAGTCACCCGATGAAGAGAAGGGAAGTGTAATTCTAGAAGGAATTATATTTTCCTATGTAATTAGAAGAAAGCCTGGTAGCCTAGTGGTTAAGAACTACAGTTGCTAAAGAGAAGGCAAGGAGTTCACATCTAACCAGGCATTCCTTGGGAATCCCATGAGGCAGTTCTAGACTGTCTGATAGGGTCGTTATGAGTCAGAATTGACTTAAGGACAATGGATATGTAGTTAGAAGTAAAAATTTGAAGTTTATTAAATATAAATGCAAAATTTCAAAGAATAGACTAAAAAGCTTGAAAATATCACTACTTCTAAATAAAAGGTAAATACAATATTAGTAAGACAAAAAAATGAATTAAAGGATTATATACATACCAGTGTAAACCCTAAAATTTAAAAGAAAAACACACAAAATATATCAGAATGCTTTTTAAATACTGATAATAAAATTTGCCTTTATGATTTTACTTACTATTAAACACACCTGGTAAGATTCTTGCAGATTAATTTTAACACTGTTAAAAATTTGGTGAAATAACCAGTTAAGAAATTAGTCACTTGGTGAATAATCTTTCAGCTAATTGTTTCTAGTGAACTGGCTTATAGTCAGATACACCAACCTAAAAAAAAACTTACAAAATTTGAATCACATGGAAAGAAACCGCAGATCCAGATAAGCAATTACCAAAAAAAAAAAGTGAAGCAGACTCTACTAAAGGGTTTGCTAAAGTCTCCCAGCTAGTGTTGGATTTTATACGAACAGACTTCCCTGACTATCTTTTCAATTCTGTAGCTCTTGTTGCAGGGACCAGAAAGAGGAATAACAATAACAATGGGAAGAAAGATGTTCACTTAACTGAATATCGCTTTATCATAACCATAGTTCCCTTTGGATATGGATGAACAGATGATTTTTATTTTTCCTCTGTGGTTTTTTTTGTGTGTTTGTATATGTGTGTGTTTCATAATTATTTTCAATTTACATGTGTTATCTTTACATTGAAAAAAATCAGTACTTCTGATTATTTTTAAGATAGGAATAATGCTATTAACATCCTATATTTATTTCTTAGATTTGTAGAATTCTACATTGTAGGAATAAAGTTATTTGACTGATGAGAATTTGTTATTATTTTCAATTTTTCCATTCTGTGATTCAAAATAAATTTTTAAGTATCAGAGTATTATAGTTTCATTATGTTTAAACATTTCTCAAAGATGTATTAGGGAGACGAGGCTCAGCTTATGTTGAAGTAACAATAACTTGCAAATCTCAGTAATTTCACATTTCTCCTCATGAAGCCAGAGAGAGAGAGAGAGAGAATAATTGGGGGCAGGGTAGGAGGTGGCAAAGTTCTGTCCACAATTCTTCCATTGGCTGAATCTAATCTCTGTGATGAGAAAGAGAGGAGCTGGAGAACCAAGAAGGGGCTTTTCAGTCTGGAAGCAAGAGCACTTTTTCTAAATGATCACAGGTGAGAACTGTCAACGTTTTTCACGTCACAGCAAGAGAAGTGAAAAAATGTAGCCTATTAGTGACCAAGAAAGAAAGGAGAACAGGATCCTGGAGAAGAGTAGTGATGTCTAACAAATAAGATCTGTTTCTTTTTCCTAAATCACAAGGATTCCAAAACTTGATACCAGCTTGTAAAATTTGTCTCGTCCCACTCCTATTCTTTCAATCCAGAAGATTTGGTTTCTGAGCATAAGGAAGGAAGGGAGGGAGGGTGGGAGGGAGAGAGGGAGTGAGGGAGGGAGGGAGGAGGGGAGGGGAGGGAGGGAGGGAGGGAGGGAGGGAGGGAGGGAAGATAAAAAGGGCAATCCTTGACATCTGCCCAACTCTGAGAATTAGAGAAGGACAAATGAGAGATAATCTGTGTAAAGCATTTTGACCAACCCAGTAGGAAGGAGCCATCTACACTCAACACATTATTTTAAAACATGCTGATGAAAAAATAAAATCTAAATACTAAAGTGAGACTGAGAGAAAAAAAGGAATAATTGTCATCCCCAGCCCTTCCTAATCAACTTCACAAGGACTAAAAACAAAAGCCTCAAGAATCTCAATGCTATCATATCATGGCAATGGATCTCCAGGGGTTACAGTTCAGCATTTTAGGCCCTGTGTCCAACCCCAAAAGATCAACAATATTATAATGGCCAACACAAAGGATCTCTCCACTGAGAGATTGACTCTATTTCTGGAATCCTTAGGATGCTGACAAGGTCTTCCTCAGTAACTTCAAAAGAAGTCAAGTTTAAAACCCATGTATTTAATCAATGTCTCCTCTTGTGGAATGGCTGGATTTGCATATCAAATGCACCACACAAATAGCTAAATCTTCTCTGTGTTTGTGGAAAATGAACTATTGGAGAATGAAAACTATCCATAACCTGTAGAGATTGGGTGCTCTGGTGGCAGTTGTTGAATCATTCACTTACAAACCAAAAGGTCAGCACTCTGAACCTACTCATTGCCCTAAAGGAGAAAGACATGGCAATCTGCTTCTTCATAGATTAATAGCCTTTGAAACCCAAAGGGACAGTCCTACTGTGTTCTTTAGTGTTGCTATGAATTGGAATCCACTTATAGAAATGAGTTTGGTTTAGGTAATGTGTAGAGGAAGACAAAACCCCACACATCAACTCAGCTTATGGTTCTGCCTACCCCACATGCTGGCTCCTGCCATGCCACCATTGTGTTTTTCCCTGTTCCTTTTCTCCTATTCCTGTCTCTCTCTCATCTAGCCCTGTAAGCCACCTCCCTCCAATTTCCACTGAACCTCAACATGCCACATTGGCCAGAGGAGCCACCAGTCATATTTGTTTCTCGTTTTTTCTTTCTCCCTTTTTTTCACTTCCTCCCACTTAGTCTCATGTACTATCTTCCCCACTTTCTGCTGAACTCCTACAGTATACACCAAAGCTATAGGGCCACTGGTCCACAGACACAGATCCACCTCACCTTCACTTGAATGTATCCCACTGTGTTACTGTGTTTCTTCTTCTTTTCCTTCTTTTTATCTTCTGTCTTTTCTTTCTCCCTCTTGTGTCACCCATACATCACCTTGTCATCTTACCCTGGACCCATTCCACTCCCATTTGTTGTCCCCTACAATGCCATCATGTTTAAAATCTTATTATTATTCTCAAGTGAGGCTGTGATGAGTTGACCTCACCCATACCTTTGTTGCTTGCCACACCATCATTTCTTTTTTCAATATTATTTCCAACTAGTCACCACTTGCCCTCCCTTCCCAATATCCCCCAAATGCACCCAACCCCTCCTCACCAGTCCTCACCCTGCTACAATTTGTCTTTTCTCTTTTTCCTTTCTCCCTCATAACTAGCCTTGTACACCACTTCATCACTTCCTGTCAGCCCCAACCACACCACTGCAGATACAGTGCTACTACTACACCAGCCTTTCACAGCTTCAGGTTCATCCTACATCACCCACTGGTCCCCACAGGGCAGACACCCATTCATTTATCTATCCATCTGTCTGTTTATCTATCATCTATATATTTTTCTTAATTTCTCTTATTTCTCCTTCCTACTTTGCCTCATATACCATCTCCATCTTTTCCTACCAGCCTCTGCTACACTATTCAGATCTAAAGCAATCTGCCACTTGGGCCTTCCCTTGTACTAGACATTCACCAAACCCCCACTGCCACCACTTGAGCATCTGCTGAATGGTGGAAAGTTGAGGTAGATCTGTGTCTGTGGAAAGCAAACTTGTACCACCACAATAGCTCTGTCCATCTGGCAAAAGGCTGTTAATGTTCCCACACTGTTATACCAACATCATGAGGCAGAGAGCACCCACTTAATGTTCTCTCAGCCAACTCATTAACCAGTGAACAGTGAAGCTGGCTTTCTCTTCCAGTTTCTGTCCTGCCTACTTGGACAAGTTAGTGAGAACTATTGTGTCCACATACAAGTAAGCATGTTGTGTGACATACAGAATCAAAACAAAACTGCTGGATTAAAAAAAAAAAAAACCACATACCATCAATCAATAAGTAAAACAATACCTCATGGTCTCTGAGAAAGCAGACAATATCAAAACATACAAAAAGCAGGGCAAGATAGCTCCAGCAAGTGACCAAATCAAAGAATCAGGTAACCTTTCAGTAGAAGATAAGGCAGGGAACTAACTGATGTGGAATTCCAAAGACTAATAATGTTTAGAGTTCTGCAATAAATTAGTGAAAGGATCAAGGGAAATATATGAAAAATAGAAGAAGAAAAAGAAAAAAATATGTAAAACACAGTCTAAACCTATGAAAACATAACCAAAGTCAAAGAAAAACACAGTCAAACCAATGGAAGAATCCAGGAAAATAATACAAGAACAACACATCAAAATAAATCAACAGTCTGAGTACAAAAACAGCAAGTAGTAATCCAAAAGAAAAACAAAATTTCAAAAATAGACAATACAAGGATTAGAAGCAAACTTAGAAGACATAATCAGCAAAATTGAAGACAAAACTTTGGGTGCCACTTTGATTGAGAGAAGGTCAGAGAAAAGAATGAAGGAAACCTAATAATGAAATGGAACACAACCAGGAAGAAACATTTGTGTGTGACTGGAATTTCAGAATAGAGAAAGAAAATGAAAAACACAGAGAAGACTGTTGAAGATTTACTAGCTGAAAACTTCCCAAATACCATGAAAGATGAAAATCTGCATATAAAAGAAGCTCAAGGAAACTTGTATATGATGGACTCAAAATGAGGTCATCAAGATATGTCATAATAACAATGGCCTAAAGCAAAGACAAAGAAAGAATCCTGACAGTGGCTTGAAAAAAAAACGTAAACTTACATACAAAGGGGAAACAATATCACTAAGTTCTGATTATTTGGCAAAATTACGCAGGCAAGAAGGCAAAAGGATGATCCATACAAAACCACATGAGGAAAGTCAACCAAAAATAATGTATGCTGTAAAATTCTCAAATATGCAGGTGAAATTAGGACTTTTCCTAAGAAACAAAAATTAAGGCAATTAAAAAAAACTCACAAAAAATATTAAAAACAATCCTTTGGTTAAAGAACTAACACTGTCAGACAACAACATGAGTCTAGGACATATGTAGGATAGCATTAGTCAGATGCCAACTGAGATAAAGAACTCTCAATAATAAAACAAAGCTAAAAGATTTGAAAAAGGGTAACAGAGATGTCAATCTGCAAATGATGAGATGTCAAAAGAATAAAAATGGGAATAAACAGTGTAGATACATAACTTTTGAAAGGAGAAGTCATCAAATTAATGTAAAGTAATGAAAGACTGTTTCAAAATTAGTGAGATAAGGGTAAATTGCAAGATAACTACAAAGAAAGTTACCAAACTTTCTCATCCAAATAGAATAAAAGTATAAAGACTCAGTAAACACAAAACCTATGTTAATGAAAGAAAAGAAAATCCACAGACAAAAGGAATTCAGCACAGGAGAGTACAAAGAACAATGAAAACATCAGCACTACAAACAAACAAAAAGCACTATATATCACTGCAATAAACTCATACCTATTGATAATCTTACTGAAGGTAAATGTCTTAAATGCTCCTGTTAAATGATAGGAAATTGGCAGGATGGGTAAAACAAATACATAAAAATGAACTAAAAATGTGCTGTTTGTATAAGACGTGTTAGACAGAAAGACATAAATAACTAAAAATCATAGAATGGAAAAAAAAATCAAGTAAACAGAAACCAAAACAAGAGCAGGAGTAGTAATATTAATCTCAGACAAAATATATGTTAAAGAAAAACCAACCATAAAAGGCACTGATAAGAAAAATAGACAGCTTTGCTGTGATAGTAGGAGCCTTCAACATAACATTCTCTGTAAAGGGCAGACCATCCAGAAAGAAACTCAACACAGACGTAAAAAATCTAAAGGCCACAATCAACCAACCAGACGTTACAGGCATATGCAGAAGGCTCCACTCAATAGCAGCAAAGTGTGCATTCTTTTCTGATGCACCTGCAACATTCTCCAGATTATACCATTTTAGGCCAGATAGCAACCACCAGAAAATCCAAAATATTGACGTAAATCAAAGCATTCTCTCTGATCATGATGCCATAAAAGTAAAAATCAATAATAGGAAGAAATGGGCTAAAAAATCAAATGTATGGAAACTGAAGAACACCTTGCTTTAAAACAACTGAGTAACACAAGAAATCAAAGAGAAAATAAAAGAGTTCTTAGAGTCAAATGAGAATGAAAACCTATTGTCGAAAACCTTTGGGAAATCAAAAACAGTGCTCAAAAGGCAAGTTGTACCAATAACAGCACACATTAAACAAAGAACAACAAGCCAAAATCAAAACATTAGCCCTACAACTCAAACTAACAGAAAGCAAATGGAGCCCACAGTCCTAGAAGAAAGGAAATACTAAAAGATTGGAGTAGAAATAAATAAAATAGAATACAGAAAGCAATAGGAAGCATCAACAAGATCAAACATTGGCTCTTTGAAGAGTTCAGCAAAGTTGGCAAATCATTGGACAGACTGACAAAAGACAGTCTGACAGTCTGACAGACTGAGAAAAGACATAGGGAAGGAAGCAAATACTCTAGATAAGAAATGAAATGACAGACATTACAGAAGATCTAACTGAAATAAGAAGAATCTTAAGAGAACAGAACAAATATTATACTCTAACAAATTTTAGAACCTAAAGGAAGTAGAAAATTTATAGAAACACACTACTTACCTGAACTAGTATAAACTGAAACAGAAAATGTGAACAGACCTATAACAGGAGAAGAGAGTTAAAAGATATAAATAAATAAAGAAAACTTCCAGTAAAAAGAAAGCGTTGGCTCAGATGACTTCACTGAAGAATTCTATTAAACAGTCAGCGAAGAGCTATTCAAGTTATTTCACAGTACTATTCAAGTTATTTCAGAGCACAAAAAAGGAAGAACTACTCCAAACTTCATTCAATGAAGCCAGCATAACCCTGACACCAAAGCCAGGAAAAGACACCTCAGCAAAAAAAAATTATAGACCAGTACCTCTCATGAAAATAGAAGTAAAAACTCTCAGCATAATTCTATACAATAGAACTCAACATTACACGGAAATTTAATAAACCACAACCAGGTTGGATTTATACCAGGTATGGAAGGATGACCCCAAATTAGAAAACCAGTCAACATAAACTACCACATATATAGATCAAAAGAAAAAAGAAAATCACACAATCATCACAATCTATGTAGAAAAGGCATTTGATAAAGTCCACCAGTCAGTCCTGATAAAATCTCTCAATAAAATAGGAATATGAATTGACTGACTCATAGCTACCCTACAGGACAGAGTAGAACTGCCTCATCGAGTTTCCAGTGAGCACCTGGTGAATTTGCATTGCTGACATTTTGGTTAGCAAATGTCACACTTACCTACTATGCAATCAGGTTCCCCAAAAGAGGAACAGAGGGAAATTTCTCAACATAATAAAGAGCATCTATATGAAACTAACAGTCAACATCATTCTCAATGGAGGGAGGCTGAAAGCATTCCCCCTGATAACAAGGTAAAGACAAGGATGCATTTTATCACCACTCTTATCTAACATTGTGCTAGAAGTACTAGCTAGAACAATAAGAAAAATAAAGGGCATTCACATTGGGAATGAAGGAGCAGAACTATTCCTGTTTGCAAATGATATGATCCTATGCATAGAGAATCCTAAGATTCCGCACCAAAAAAAAAGAAAGATTCAGCAGATAACAGGATACAGTATCAACATAAAAAGATCAGTTGAAATTCTATACATAAGAGGATCTAAAAAGGAAATTAAGGGAAATGTATATATATATGTATATATATGTATGTGTATATATATACACATATATATATGTATGTATATATATGTATATATATGTATGTGTATATGTATATATATGTATATGTGTATATATATGTGTATATATGTATATATGTATATATATGTATATATGTATATATATATGTGTATATATATATATACATATATATATACACACACACACACATATCCCCTGAGAAAGGTAATATACATAGGAATAAACCTAAACAGGGACGTAAAGACCTATCCAAAGAAGTCTGCAAAATGTTACTGCAAGACACCGAAAGAGATCCACACATGAGGTACCACAATTATAAATGCTGCATACCTCATTGCAAATATCACTGTGGTCACCTTCAGAGTACTCCTCTTGGGAAGCTATGTACCGACACCTGTTGTCCAATGTCTGAAAGCATTTGTCTTATTTCCTCCAATTTCATAATTATTTAATATTGGATGGTAATACTAGATCCTGTCATTTCCACTAATCCTTAAATGAAAGTCTACTGAAATCTGTTTTTGTTTTTGTTTTTAATTGCTGATGCTAAATATATAGAATGCAATTCAAGGAGAAATGCACTCTTTAAAACACTAAGGTTTGAAGCTGAGAGTGTTTTATTAAGGTATGATTTTATTTTTCATTTTTAAGCAACTTTTGTTCTTCAGTGGAAGTTTACAGCTCATTTATTTAATATTTTTATACTATGAATTTTTGAATCTATATTCACAAGTTAGTTATGTTTTTTATGCTACATAGCATTTCAAAGCTAGTATAGAAGTAATGAGAGAATAATAATATCTATTTCAGAAAGAGAAAGGGTGATGGCTTTGGTTCAAAAAACCAAACACCTAGAGGTTTTAAGGAGAGTTGCTATGAGAAGAAAAGCAATATATTTAAAGGAAGAGTGAGAAAATGGTATTGCTCATGTTAAACAATAGACAAAACATGAATTCCTATGTCTGTCTTTTTAGCTCTCATGGAGATAATCAATAATGAAAGCCTCTCTCTGCACTCTTGTGTTTGGTCCCCCAACTAACAGGCAACTTCATTCCTGAAGATACTGGTCTAATTGTTTCCCCCTGGAAGAAGAGCTCAGGGAGGAAATCATAGTTTGTTTCCTCTTTTTCATTAAATCTACCTATTCCCAATGAATTGCTTCTCAGCCTTTTGGCTAAGATCAAGAGTAGTAGTATCTGTTCTTATCAGCTTAATATCTGATGCATCCTCTATCCCAGGACAATACATAAAATGGATTTTTGGAGCTGGGAGATGGAACAGGAACTTGCTCCCATGCACTCTGTGCCTTGACCAGGTATTTCAGTACCTCTGGGAACTGTGCACTTGCTCTGGGAACAACAGAAGACTGGTGGTTCAGTGGTTAGATGCTGCGGCTGCTAACCAAAAGTTTGACAGTTCAGATCTATCAGGCCCTCTTTGGAAACTCTATAGGGCAGTTCTACTCTGTGCTGTAGAGTGGCTATGACTCAGAATCAACTCAACAGCAAAGGAGACTTCCAACAGGCTTCATGTAAACAATGAGTCCAAGGATTATATATAAATATATATATACACACACACACATGATGTACATATAATAAACATATACCAATATTCTCTTCAGTGTGTCCAAGTTGACTCAGTCTTCCTGTAATGCAGTTGTAGTATGAATCAATGTAATCCTGGAATAAAATCTAATAATGTTGTTTCCTTTTGTTTTTCATCTAAGGAAGTTTCTCATCTCATGTGGCAATTTTTTTATTTATCTGCGATTCTCATTTAAAAATTAGTTCTACACCTAAAGGGAAACCTCAGTGATGTAGTGGTTAAGTGGTATGGCTGCTAACCAAAAGGTCAACAGCTCAAATCTGCCGGGTGCTCCTTGGAAACTCTATGGGGAAGTTCTACTCTGTCTATAGCATTACTATGAGTCAGAATGGACTCGATGGCAGTGGGTTTGGTTTTGGTCTTATATCTGAAGAGTATAATGGATAATCGACTCCTGCACACACTAAAGCATTTACTGATTTGAAGTAACATAAAACTAAGACAATGTATGATGGAGTCATCAGCTTGGTATGTACTAATGACATAATATTGCACTTAGTCACCCTGGGCTACATAGGCTACGTATTTAGACTGATAATCTGTGCATAAACACAATGATTTAAGGCTAATATGAAAGTAATCCTTTGCAATATTGAATGTTTTCTCTGACTATCATGAGGCTGCTTCTTGTCCAGTTGTGGTGATTGTTCATTTATTCGTTTGTTTTATGTTGTGGTGTAATCCATACTTAACGGTAAGTACTCCGAGTCTTCTTTACTTTCTGCAAGCAATCATATGCATATTGCAGATTGTTAATGAGTTGTAGAGTGTTTCATTTTACTTGGATCAACAATCAATGATAGTGGAAGCAGCATTCAAAAATTCAAAAGATTTCTTGGGCAAATATACTGCAAAAGACCTCTGTAAAATATTAGACAGCAAAGAAGTCAGTTTGATCACTAAGATGGGCCTGACACAAGTCATGGTATTTTTTTTATCCACTCATATGCCTTTGAGAGCTGGACAATAAAAAAGACCACAGAAAAAGTGACACATTTGAATTATAGTATTGACAAAGAATATTGAATGTATCATGGACTGCCGAAAGAATGAACAAGTCTTTCTTGGGAGAAGTACAGGGGTGTGAGTTTCTGTTATGCTGCCCAGGTTTCAGGGAAGCTTTCAGACTAACGTGGACTAGGGAGAAAAGTCTGAAAATCTTCTGAAAAACATCAAGTGAAAACCCAATAGATCACAACAGCCTGCTTCACAACAATCATGGGAGTGACATATTCTGCTGTGTATGATATTGCCAACAGTTGGTGACTGATTTGATGGGAGCCAACAACACTACTGCCTTCATTAGTCACAGTTGTTCTACCTCTGTTGCAAAGTCCCTGACTCTTCCTAAAATTCACAACACTTTTCAGAATGGCCCATTAAATGACAACCACTACTTATAAGTTAGTAAATAACTTGTTTTAATAGTCTTGTGTTTTCAACAATGCAACTCTAAGCCATAGGATTCTGTAACACTATGAGAAAAAGAAAAAATATAAATCAATGATGTACACTTTCTTACTACCATTTCTCACCTGAACTGTTGATTACTTTTTTTATTAAGTTGAAATAAAAATTATGTAGTTGGGCAAAATACAAGTAGTCACATGAAACACCCCTGTGCTCGCTAATTGGGGAAACTGCATACTCTTTGTTCTTTAGATTCAGCCACTAAACTGTGCTGTTAGAGTTCTGAATCTCATGTAAAGCAAGCCTAGGGTTAATTTAAAGACAAACGTTGATGTATTCATGACATTTTATTAACAAATTGGTTATAAGGAGTAAAAATGAAATATTGGAGTTGAAAAGTATTTTTTAAACTAGTCTGTGCAAATGCCCTCACTCTTGTTTTTATTTTTAATAGTTCAGAAAGGTAAAATAAAGTGTTTTGTCAAAAATAATAGAATATTGTAGCTTGTCCACAACTAGAATTCATATTTATTTTGTTCAAGCCTTGTACTCTTTCATCTCAATCATATTCAATCTAACATGACATGATGTGTTTTCGTGATTGTTTTCTTCTTCACATGAGGGAATCTTAAATAATCCAGCTAGAGTTATATATGCATATCTCTAGGTGTAAACTGCTTCTGCATCTCCTGTAGCACCTAGTATAGAGCTCAGTAAACCATAATTCTTATCAAATATTTGTCTTATGGAATTTTTTCTTGAGAAAACTGATTAGCAGCTGGAAAGCTGTGTGGAATCTCATAAGAATTCATACCTCATGATCTTTCTCTTTGCATTCAAATCACAGTGATTGAGATTCAACCCGCTGCTCACCTCCAAGAAGCCAGCCACTGCCTCCTGACCATTTATCTTCACCTTGCCCAACTAATGGTAATTTATTGTTTTATGAATTCCATACAACTGGCAGCCTACATGAATATCAGAGAAACTTTAATACAGCAGCACTGTAATGTCCCACCAACACTATTCTTGACATTTGTAACTTTTTTCCACCCTAGAATACCAGGGTTACTTTCATTACAAATCTTATGAGTTTTATGGGTTTCATTATAATGTGAATCCACAGAAACTTGAGGATTAGGAAGTAAAATCATTAGTTACATCTTCTGGGGATAACTACGATCACCTAGAAAAACCTTGTCAAGTTATTATAAAATGATACATAAGACACTTTAAACAACTTACTAGAAAGGCATGCTGCCAGGCAGCAACCCCTTTGGCAGATGAGGGTATAAAACACTATGCTTTGGGAAGAAGCACATAAATGACCTCACAAACATAAAGTGTAGTGCTCTCTGCTAAACTGGAGTGGCGTCATTAAAACCTTCAATAAAAAGGGCAGGCCAATGACAGACAGAGTATGATGGCAGAGGGACTTCATCGGCTACTTGGAATGGATGGGTTCTTCTTCCTGGGCTTATTATAAAGAGTGGGGAATTTGGTACATACACAAAAAAAGTACTCATCCTGTGTTTTTCAATCTCTATGACAAAATCTGTTATTCAGATCCTTCTAAGAATTATATTCTAATTATTCTTTTGACATCTCTGTAATTATTGGTTTCCTAATCCCTCTCCAAACGTCCCTTCTTACAGTATTTGCACACACAAAGCCACTTCACAAACTGGTGGTCTCTTCAGTGCTTTCTGAGCTCTGCTATAATCCAACAGGCAAAGTAATTTCTTCAGTCCTGGCCCCTCCCTCAGAACCACCCTCATGTTTCCACAGTATGCATCCTCCAGCTAGCAAGGCTGAATAACTCAGCCTCCCTCTCCCCCAAGCTTCTTATAAACCACTTCTTTCTAAGTTGAAGAAATTCTTTTTACTTTTATAACTTGTTCCCAGGTTTACCTGAATCATCTTCTTTCCTGATTTTATTCCTAATAGAAATGGTGGTGTTCTTTTCACTGCCAAAGTCTGGCTGCAGTGTAAACATTTGGATGTTTCAACACAGTAGTAAAAGGTTGAGGAAGTTAACAGTGGGGAAGATGTTTTGGAAAAATAAGAGCCTCCTTTAGCTCTAAATCTCTGCCACTTAAAGAGAGAAAATTCCAGAGAGCTAGTGTTAATATTAATGTAAGAAAATTAATGAGAAAGGATAGCTCATGGTTTAGTGGACACAGACGAAATTACATAGAAATTCCAAAGATGACACAACAGGTGGAATTGAGAGTAATAGAAAGAACATATAATATAATTTAATGCTGTCTGTTAGATAGGGATTCTTTTTCAACCAGGAAGTTATACTGTAAGACATTTTTACAATATGTTCCACAGATAAGCAACGTGTCACTTAAAACGGTTGGAGAAGGGGGAAAAAATAAAAGACAAATTGAAAAGCAGAGAGGAAGAGAAACAAACACACACACACAAATAGATGTAAGGAGCCCTGATGGTATAGTGGCTCAGAAACAGGCTGGTAACCAAAATGTCAGCAATTCAGATCTACCAGCCACTCCCTCAAAACCCCATGGAGCAGTTCTATTCTGTTCTACAGGGTCACTGTGATTTGGAATCAACTCAATGACAACAGCTGTATATGTACATATACACAAATACATATATGCCTATAGACAGATTGATGTAGATATGGATTAGGCATTTTGGTTCTAATTTTTTTAAGTATTTATGCTACATTTATTTTATCTATTGCCTTTATAAACTCCAAAGGAAGATATGAGTGTACATTTGAATACATCTGTTTAGGTATTATACAGCAAGAAGCTAGTTTAAAGTAGTTTTACCCTTTGCATCAAGACAGCACCTGGCAAGACAGGCTGGCTGGACAGGACAAAGCTAAACTATTTTCCTCCTCTACATGCCTTCCTAGAAATTGACAGTGACCAGAGACCATTGAAACAAATAAGTTAGATTGTCAGATCATGAGAATTACAATATTAGAGTTGGATTGACTATTAGAAATATTTAGAAATAATATTAGATATTATTTCATTAGATGTATAATGTATAATATTGTTAGAAACAATGTTGTAGTGATTGAACCCTGGTGGCTTAGTGGCTAAGTGCTCAACTTCTAAACCAAAGGTTAGTGGTTTGAATCCACCAGCCACTACATGAGAGAAAGGTGTGGCAATCTGCTTTTATGAAGGTTGAAGTCTTTGAAACTCTATTGGAAAGTTCTACTCTGTCCTATTGGGTCATTATGAGTTGGAATCATATCTACTCAACAGCAGCGGTTGGGTTTTTTTTAAGTCTAGTGATTTACAATTTATATTTCTCAGAGATGATTACCCCCAACCTATTTCTTAGGAAACGTCTCCCCACCTCTCTACACAGGAACTATAAACTGTGGAGGTGGTAGGTTAGGAAAAATAAAACAACTCAAAACGTTTATTAAATAACTATGTAAGACATTGGAAAGATCATCATTCCTGAAAATTCTTTTACAAAGCACTAATCTCATGCGATGTTTCAACTACTCTGGATGCCCTTTTGAGTAATTCTGTTTACTAGTAAGAGAGAAGACTGAAGTTTTAATTGTTATTAAAAAAGAGACTGATTATTTTAATACAACTAGCTGACTTGAAGTGGAAAAATTATCCAGTCCCCTATGATCTTTTCATTTTTCATGCAATCAAAATAATGGCTATGCAAACTTGTGAAGAACAAATATGCATATGCAAAAATTTTCACTACTGTTAATGTTTATTATTTTAATTTTTATTTTCATTTAATATATTCCATATGTTTAAGACTTTTCCATGTGAAGTCTGAGCTAGGTTAAATTAAGTAACTCATCAACCTTTTCTTTTAAAATGAAGAGATTTATTTAAAAGGACAATGAAAACCTTAGTAAGTAACACTAAGACAGTGAGATTTGATGTAAGAGGAGGAGATTTGGAACTGAAAGTATAATTAAATAGCCAAGGTGTGGGATTCTGAATGTGTAACATTAAACAAATTAGTAACCTCAAGAGACTATGCATCCTTAGGTACACATAGCAAAAGTAATAGTATTTAACTCAAAGAATGAGTATGAAATACATATATATGAAAAAATGAATGTGTATATTAAATTAACACATTGTTGTTGCTACGTATCATTCAGTTAATTCTGATTCATGCACAAAAGGATGAAACACAGTCCAGTCCCGTGCCAATCACACAACTTCTGTAATACTCGAGAACTGTCAATCCATCTCATCGGAGTTTTCCTCTTTTTCACTGACCCTCCACTTTACCAAGCATGTTGTCCTTCTCCAGGAACCGATTCCACCCAAGAACATGAGCAAAGGACATGAGAGGTAGTCTTACCATCCTAACTCCCAATGAAAATTCTAGTTGTAAGTCCTGTAAGACAAATGTGTTTGTTCTTTTAGCAGTCCATGGTATTTTCAGCACTCTTCTCCAGCACCACAATTCAAAGACATTTCAATTTTTATTGTGAGGTGTCATAATGTCAATTTCATTTCATAGCAAGCCTAGGTACAACAGAGCCGAACACTGCCTGCTCCTGCACCATGGCCATGATAATTGCTATATGGCCGTGATAATTGCTATGTGAGAGCTCATTGTTGTAGCCACCGTGTCAATGTATCTTATTGACAGTGTTGTTCCTTTCTTTCATGTACCCTCTACTTTACCAAGGTTTATGTCATTTTCAGGGATTGATTACCCCCTGAAAACATGTCCAAAGTGTAGGATAGTCTCATCATCTCTGCTTCTAAGGAGCACTCTGGTTGTACTTCTCCCAAGACAGATCTGTTCCTTGTTTTGGAAGTACAGCACTACAATGCAAAGGCATCAGTTCTTCTTCTGTCTTCCCTGTTGATTATCTAGCTTTCACATGCATATAACGAGATTGAAAACACCATGGCTTGGATCACATGCACCTTAGTCTCCAAGGTGGTATCTTTCCTTTACAACACTTTTAAGAGGTCTTTGGCACATGATTTTCCCAATATGTTGCATCTGTTGATTTCTTTATTCCTCTTCCACGAGTGTTGACTGTGGATACAAGTAAAATAAAAACCTTGACAACTTTTATTTTTGCTTCATTCACCAGGTTATTGCTTACTGATTCAATTATGAAGATTTTTTGTGTACTTGATATTGAGGTATAATCCATATGGAAGGCTGTGGTCTTTGATCACACGTCCTGATTCCATGTCCTCTTGTGAATCTGGCCTCAGTTACTGGTAGTTCTTGTCCATATACAGCTGCAGCTACTTTGAAAGACCAGTAAAATTTTGCTTGCATATGATATCACTGATATTGTTCAAATATTCCCACATTTGGTGGGATCAACTTTCTTGGGAAAAGGTTTGAGTATGGATCTCTTCCAGTAGATTTGACCAGGTAGCTGTCTTCCAAATTTCTTGGCATAAACAAGTAAATGTTTTCAGTGCTGCATCCATTTGTTGAAACATCTCCACTAATATTCCATGACTTCCTGGAGGCTTGTTTTTCAACAGTACTTTCAATGCAGCTTTGACTTCTTCATACATTACCATCAATTACCGATAATATGCTACATCTTGAAATAGTTGAATTTTGGCCATTTATTTGATATAATGACTGTGTGTTCCTTCTATCTTTTTTTGATACTCTCTGTATCATTTAATATTTTTTCTGTAGACTTCTTCAGTTTTCAAACTCAAGGCTTGAATTTTTATTTCAGTGCTTTCAGCATGAGAAATGGTGATCATATTTTTCCATTTTGGTTTTGTATGTCCAGGTCTTTGCACATGTCTTCTCAAGCTGCCCTTTCAAGTCTTCTGCTCAGTTCTTTTACTTTATCATTACTTCCTTTGGCTTTAGTTAGTCAATATTCCAGAGCAAGTTTGAGTCTCTTCTGACATCCCAATAGTTTTTTCTTTTTTTCCTTTCTTTCTTGTCTATTTAATGATGTCTTTCTTTCTTCATGTGCAATGTCCTTGATGTAATTCCATAACTCATCTAGTCAGTGTAAATTTTTCTTATTCATTGTTCAGCTTTCACATGCATATGAGTTTATTGAAAACATTATGGCTTTGATCAGTTCTACCTTCACCTTCATTGTGACTACTTTGTTTTTCAACACTCTAAAGACATCTTTTGTAGCAGTACTGCCCAGTGGAATGCATTGTTTGATTTCTTGATTACTGTGTACATGACTGTTAATCATGAATCCAAATAAAATAAAGTACGTGGCAACCTTAATCCTTTCTCTTTTTATCATGATGTTGTTTATTTGTCCATTTGTGAGGATTTTTGGTATCTTTATGTTGAGGTAGGAAACACTGGTGGCATAGTGGTCAAGTGCTATGCATGCTAATCAAAAGATCAGTAGTTTCAATCCACTGGATGCTCCTTGTAATCTTTATGGTGCAGCTCTGCTGTGTCCTATAGTGTCTCTATGAGTCAGAATTGACTAGACGTCAAGTGAGTTTTTGATGCAGAGGTATAATTCCTACTGAATGAACACATTCACACACATCCACATATTAGTGATTGGAAAATATCTGTCATCATTAAATGTTCAAAAAACATGAGTTGTTAAAAATATAACTAGCCTAGTATAACGACTGTAATTTCTAAGTATCCAAATTTATAAGTCCTAAAAATATTTAGCATGTCATACTTTACACTAATAAACTGTAACTCTTTAATTTTGGCTCACTTTACCTATCTTCTGTAGATATGTGTAATTTATCATTATTTCTCAACTAATAGTCACATTCATTTTTTTAAAGTAGCATTTACCATATTTTGTGTACTCAGAGCATCACAGCATTTTGACTTTGTTGATGAATAACCAGAGAAATAAAGACGTTAACTAACTAGATTAAATCATCATGCAGGTTTTTTTCTGATCATTCCTAAGATGTTGACACTGGGAGGTGAAAGACTTCATTTCCTGCTCATCATTCCAGAATTTCTTATACACTCACCAGAACTGCACCTTCCTAACTAAATTTCTGAAAATGAAAACCTGAGCTAGCTTAAGCTCCTTCTCTTAAGTATTCATTACTATTTCCATAGATTGAAAGAGGAAGAAATCTGTGGCAACATGAGAAGCAGGGAAGATCAAAGAGGAGCCGAGATGAGCAAAGAAAAAAAGTCTTTTAAAAGCACACTGTAAATTTTCTTCCATTAACATATTCTTGTCACAGCTCTGAAATCAAGTGGCTGTTGGGTAATATGGGCAGCTTGTATGTGACTTTGCTCTGAGCCTTGTGCCTGGCACATCTCCATTAAGGGGATTGGGTGAACTATTTGTCAAAAACTGCCACACTCAACACATTAAGCAGCAACTTTTGACTGGAGCAGAGCATGACATATGCCAAAGTCGGGCTGATGACAACTAGTAACTCTGCTTTGACTGGTTCTGCAAGGCTCCAAAAATATATCCTCAAGGGATTAGCCTTCATTGTTTTGGGGGGAGGGAGATTTCTTTCTGAGTAGTTCACTCTCCAAAATGAAAATCATTGTAATAAACATAATAAAGGAAATAATAATAATGAATTGTGAAAGAAATGATTAGAACTAATGAAAATTAAAATATGGTTAATGGATCATTAACTTTTTCTAACACTGGATGACAAAGGAAGCAACTGACAAAAGGTGAGGAAAAAACAAAATTCTGAATAAAATGAAAGGCAAATCAAAACAAAACAGAAAACAATTATTTTTGTTAAAAAACAGATTTCCCAAGATTGTTCTTCCCATGAAAGAAAGTTAAAAGAAAACTCAGGAGTATGAGTTACACAAATTAGAGGAAATTTTATTCTTAGGACATTTTTTTTATAAGTCACCGTGTAATTACTGATCAACTCTTATGAGTACCAACTCATGCTAGGAAAAGTAAGAAATACAACTATAACCAGAAGATTAAAACTAAATAGAAATTGAAGCAAAAGTATTTGCTTAAGAATGTGATCTTAACAAGGCAGTAGACATTAATAGATGTCTTACTCAGTGACGAAAACCTTATTTTCTTTCTGATGGACCTAAGTAAACGTAGTTTAAAACAAGGAAAGACAGAACATGAATTGTTTTTGCTTCACATACTTACAGGACTCTATGGAAAAGTCATAGCACTCAAGTGTTAGTCTGTCATACTGTGATGACTTGTGTATTGCTGTGAGGTCTGAAGCTATGTCACAACTATTTCAATTGGCAGCAGAGTCACCCACAGTGGGACAGGTCTCAGCAGAGCTTCCAGGCTGAGCCAGACTAGGAAGAGGTCCTCTTCTCAACAGATTGGCCAGAGGAAAGCATATAAATAGTAGGAAGACACTGTCTGATACGGTACTGAAAGACGAGCCCTTCAGACTGGAAGGCACTCAGAACACAACTGCAGAAGACCTTCCTCCTCAAAGCAGAGTCAACCCCGGTGACATGGATGGAGTCAAACTTTGGAAATCTTCATTTACTGAGCCAAACAGCAAACTTGGTTAACCATTTGTCCAGTTGGTACAAATTCATAATAAACAATCCCTCCGATATCAAAAAAGATCAGCCTCATCATTGTGACTGCTGATTTAGACAGACGGGAGTTTTTTGGTTGTGGAGAACCGGCTGGCTTCCATTGTGTACTTTGACATTTTGTTTCAGGATTGTATTGGTACACTCACGTCATTGCCAATGGCAACATGGCCCAAAACATCATCTTGCTTCTGCAAAAGTTCTGGGCAAATTTCCACTCTCCTTTGCTTTTGTTCATCAGTGAGCTCCTTCACAACTATTTTTGCACACAACTTTCTCACACCAAGATTTTCAGTTATGATTTTCCTGTTTCTCTATTGATGTTTACTTGGTCTACTATGCTTCTCACAGTCAGTTGATGATTTTGACCACAATTCTATGAAGTTTTGCAACGTTTTTGTTAGTTCTCTTCACTACTGGCCACACTGATGTCTCTTTAACAGTGATGCTTTCTCTCCCTTCAGAAAAACATTTAACCTATTTGTACACTGCTGCTTTCTTAATCACATTATTCCCACAAACTTGGACTAACACTTCCAAGAAATTTGATGTTTATTTGTTGTTTTAATTCAAGCTCCAGCATTCTCACAGTGGCACACCAAAATAGGCAACAATAATGAATGCCACTCAGTAAGACAACACCACACATTGACATGAATGTAGCTTTAAGACAATGATACAGTAAGATTATGAAAACTTACTGAGTTCTTTCTACAGTGCTGCCAACATAAGCACACAGTGGCATGTTCACAAACTTAACTGCTGATCTTGTGTGTATATGTATATATATGTATATCATTTTTTTGAGAAGAAAAGGGGGGATGAAAACTTTCTAAAATTAGAGACAGCAGTGAAGGTTGTAGGACTCTACAAACATATTAAAAATCAATTACAAACTGTACATGAATATGAATTTTTATGCTATGTGAATCATATCTTAATAAAATTGCTATTAAAATTGCTATAGAAAATACAATTTTTACTCAAACGGTATCAATCTGACATTATCTTAAAATAATGGATATAGATATACCATTTGACTCAGTAATTCCTCTGCTTGGAATATATCCTGCAGAATCAAGGCCATTCGCACCAACTGATATGTGCACATGAATGTTCATTGCAACACAGACCACAATAGTAAAAAGATAGAATCAACCCAGATGCCCAACAACAAAAGAGTGGATGGGTATACTTCAGTGTATGTACTCAATAGAGTACTATGCAATGATAAAGAACAACGATGATAGCAGGAAACATCTCTCTGTTTGGTCTCAACTGGAGGACATTATGTTGAGTGAAACTAGTCAGCGACAGAAGGACAATTATTATATGAGACTCCTACGATACAAACTTAAAAGCAGACTCATACATAACAGAAAAGACTCTTTGATGGCTACAAGGGTGGGAAGGGTGGGAGGGAAGAAGGGCAGGAGGCAAGGGTTTAGATTAGACAGTTGTTAGAAATTTGGTTGGGCGAAATTGATGACAATACACATTAGTAAGAAGATCAATATTACTGAGACTTCAACACAACTTGTATACTCCTCCCGTCTTAACTCGATATTGTAAGCCCAAAGTATGTACACTTTCATTTTTTGTTTAATATATATATATATATATGTATATATACGGTTTCAGTTTTTCATCCTCCAGACGAAGTTACTAAATGTCATTGAAATATTATCTTTATGCCAGACACTTTCTGGCTATCAGTGGGTACAAAGACAAGTTTAAACTCCTGCCTTCAATGAGGTCAAGGTCAGGTAGAAGATAGAGATGTATGAACAGTTAAAATTTACCAATCACTGTTATAGAATATGGAGAAGTGCTAGGAATCAATTACAGTAAGAGATATATCAGAGAAAAGTACAGACAGAAGATGGTCTTCGAATTGGGATTTAAACATTTGTTAGAGATCTTCAAGTTAACCAACACAGCAGGGACATGGGAAGATAATCTTCAGCAAAGGCTATATGTAATATTTACAGAACAATATAGGACACTCTAAGATCAAGTTCTACATACCAAGATGCTTTTAGACCTAAGTTCCGTAAAAGATCGGAGAAGGTATCATCCGGACAGCAGAAGTAACCCTGGAAGAAGGCAGCATTTTACGGAACTTAAAGATTGTATCATTTCATAGATGCTTTCTGTTTTCTAAGAATGGGAAAGTTTTATTTTTATTTTTATTATCCAGGTCAGAGAATTCTCTGTCACTGCAGATGAGTAAAAGTCATTCATTCAGACAGGAGGATAATTTTTCCAAATTGTTTTTACAACATTATTCTGGGTATCAGCTGATCATTGATGTAAGGTGCTTGCCTTTTACCTTAGTGATGGAGTCAGTCCTCAGTCCAGCATGTCAGACCTGAACACCAGCACTTGTCCTCATAACTGCTGCTCTTTCTCCAGATACCTCGCTCCTGATGCAACACCTCTATAAAAACACAGATATTATTAAATGTTCAAGCTAATTCATACTGCATCCCTGACATAGTTCAGAAAACCTTTTAAAGAAGGCAGTCTACTGAAGCAATAGATAAATAAGTGCAGCAAAATGTGAAAGGAGTGCCACAGGAACACATCGAAGAGGTATCTGGACCAGACAAGGAATTATGGTGAAAATAAATCCTAGTGGCAAGTTGGTAAAGTGCTATGGTTGCTAACCAAAAGATATACAGTACAAATCTACCACGCTCTCCATGGAAACTCTACGGGGCAGTTCTCCTCTGTCCTCTTGGGTCACTTAGAGTTGGAATCAACTCAATGGAGTAGGTTTGGTTGGTTTGGTATCTGGTGAAAATAAGCCCTAATAGTAAAATTGTTAAGTTTCCAGAGCTAGTTGAAAGGTGAATGGTTCAAACCCACCAGCCAATCCACAAGAGAAAAGACTTGGTCATCTGCTTCCTTAATGTTTAAACACACTGCCATCCAGTGGATTCTGACTCATAGAAACCCTATATAAGAGAATAGAACTATTCTGTAGTTTCCAGTGCCTGGCAGACTGAAACTGCAGACCGTTTTTTTTTGTTAGTATATATAGCACTTAACCATCACAACACCATAGTCTTTTCTTAATGTTTACAGCCTAGGAAATACTATGAGGCAGTTTCTTTGTCGTGTAACGTCACTATTAGTCAGAACTGGCTCAACAGCATACAGCAACTGTAGCTATTGGAAGCAATGCTTAAGCTGGGAAAGAGAGGTTGACATTGGGGTGAGCAAGGAAGAGGCAAAGATCAGAAGATTCAAAGTCTCAGACACTAACAGGAACAGGGCACATTCTAGGAAAATGAAGACAGTCTACATTGATGCAACACAGAGCGCATGCGTGGGAGATGGTGTCAAGTAAGCCTTGTAGATTCGAAGCTTAATTTTTACTGTGAACTCAAAGAGAAGGAACCGAAGGGACTTGTGAAATTTGGCTTTTAGAAACGTCACCCGGGCTATAGAGTAGGGAATGCATCACAGATGTGCACAAACGAAAACAAGAAAAGCACTGACAGGGTGTTTGAAGCAATCCGCCTGAGCTGGCTTACAAGAAGTCTTAAGAAATGTAGACAGGTCCTAACAATTGATTGCAAATGGTCAGAAGAGAGCAGGGAATCAGGAGTAGGGCTGTTTTTGGCTTAAGCAACTACAAATAACAACTGCCGGAAATGGGGAAGTCAGGAGGGTATGCAGCCTAAACGGGAAAATAAACTCAGCTCTCAGCTGTCTATTAGATGCCCAAAAGAAGCTGTACAGTAGGAACTTAGACAACTGGGTTTGCATCTGTGAGCAAGAGGATCAGATGGGGGAAGAAAAGTAATGGAAATGAACCTGGAGAGGAGAAGCTGGCCTCTGGAGAACATGAAAAGAAAGAGAGTGAAACAGAAAACTATTTGGTAAAAAGAAGCTGAGGACAGAGAATGAATCAATAAAAAGGGATAATAAACAACTTCACATTCTGTCAAACATCAGTTACATGTTTCCTCAGGATTAAATTTATGATACGTTTTTATTTGGCTGCAATATCACAGAGGAAACCTTGGTTGCATAACGGTTAAGTGCTATGGCTGCTAACCAGAAGGTTAACAGTTAAATCCACCAGACACTCCTTGGAAACTCTGTAGGACAGTTCCACTCTGTCTGCAGGGTCACTATGCATCACAACTGACCCAGTGACTGTGGGTTTGGTTTGGTTTAATATCACAGAGGGGTGCAGCCTGTCATATTTCCCATGATGTCTTCTTTTCCAATTACTTGTAAGATTTAACTTTGTTACAGGATTAAGGTGATACCTACTAGGTTTTTCTACTCTAAAGTTATTCTTTGTTATGAGCATGTTGTGGTGTGATATGTTGAGATGGCATAAATATACTAATCTTCCTATATTTTTGCTGTGTCACATTATTATCCATTTATTTAGCTATGACGATGGTTCAAAAAGGTTAGTTCTGTAATTCTATCAGTTCTTCTATATTTATTACTTGTCATTCTCTTTTAAGAAAAATCTTCCCTTGCACATTATTTTTTATTCAAAGAAAATAAAAATAAATATGACCTGCAAATTACCTCAGATTTTACCAGTGTGTGCCCCTTAAGACTAATCTTCTTCTGTTCAACTTGTCCCTTTTATCCCTTGAGTACTTTCTCACTTTCTGGCTGAGGAACAAGTTCCAGATGTGTCTTTTATGTTCCCTGCCCTAATCTTTAGTGAGAATAGCATATGGAAACCAACATTCAAAGGCCTGATTGCTGTTGAGATGTCACTGTTTCCAGTTAACTAAGTAAAAAAAAAGCTAGGAAATACACGTGAATGAACACACACACACACACACACACATTTGCATGTGTGTAGAGATACATGTATCTCCATATAGATGGATAGGTAGGTAGGCAGGCAGACAGACAAAAAGACAGATTGATCATATATATCTGCCGTGACTTCACAACGATAACTCCAATTCCAAGGCAAGAGTACAGGTTTGTTATAATTGTCCCTCTTTCCATATTTGTAACTCCACAATTCAACACTTAGAAATCTGCCTTCTGTCACTTCTATTCTCCTAATTCTCACTATGATGTATCTCAGTTGCACCAGGTCAGTTCTCTAGCTTGATGGAGGCTTGCTTTGCTTACGTGGAGCCCATTTTTGACACATTTTCTCCTTGCTGTGCTTCAACGTTTTTTAGACCTTGGTGGCACAGCGGTTAAGAGCTCTACTGCTAATCAAAGAGAATCTGAATCCACCAGGCTATCCTTGGGGACCTGTGTAAGCAGTTCTACTCCATCCTGTAGAGGCACTCTGAGTTAGAATTGACTTGACGGCACTGGGTTTTGTTTTTCGGTAATGGTTTTTAATAAAGGAAAGAAAGAAAAGGAGAAGGAATAAGAGAAGTTTGTGCTGTATCATTTATGACAACTTTCTATATATTCCCCAATTTTCTTATCTCTAGTGAAACATTATTTAAGACGAAGAGTAGAATCCTATAGTCCAGTATATCTCTACACAATACCTCTACACAATGAAATGCTTTACCAAACATTTAGAACAAGAAGCCAAAGATTCACACCAACAGACACATGCACGAGAATGTTTGTCACAGCACAGTCCACGATAGCAATAAGATGGAATCAACCCAGATGCACAACAACAGAATAATGGATAGGTAAACTATGGTACATATACTCAAATGGAGCACTATGCCGTGATAAAGAACAGCGATGATTCCAGGAAATATCTCACAACCTGGTTTCAACTGGAAGACATTATACTGAGTGAAAGTAGTCAGAGACAAAAGGACAAATATTATATGAGACCCATATGATAAGGACTCAAAAACAGACTTATGCGTAGAAGAAAAAAGTCTTTGACAGCTGCAAGGGAGGGGAGGAAGGGAGGGTGAGGGGTGAGGGTTTAGATTAGATAGCTACTAGAAATTTGGTTGGGTAAAATAGATGACAGCACGCATTAGAAACAAGAACAATGTTAAGTGGGCTTCAACATAACTTGAGTACTCCTCCCATCCTAACTCAATAATGCAAGGACAGAGTAGCTGGGGTGGGGGGCAGAGGACCATGGTCTTATGTGAAATCACGGCCAATCAGCACAACTAGCATTTTGCTAAGAGGGGTGTCTGCACCCCACATTGGTGAGTGGCATCTGGGGTCTTAAAAGCTGTCAAGCTGCCATCCGAGGGCACAGCAAATGGTCCCAACTCAGCAGGAACGGATGCTCACTGAGGACCAAAATGACATGGGGTAAAGACAACCCAGAAGATAGAGAGACCCACATGAGTGGGTGCCTACATCAACTTGGGGCTGGAAGAACCTGATGGTGCTCAGCCACCACCAGTGGTAGCTGTGATGGATCTCACAAAGTTGAGTCTCACTGGCAACACAAGAATAAAAAGGGGTGCACCTTGAGGTCTCCACTAAAAGACTGCAATTGATGGTCCAGCGGCTTTGGGGGTCCTCTAGGAGCATGGCCCCTGGCCCTGATGCTGCCCTTGACCATGGATCATAGTAAACTTCCACTCTTCAGACATGAATGGATTGGACTTGGTGATGCTGAGTGACTATAAATTGGGTGTACTTCATGGTTCTGTGCATCTATAGGATAGCATCCTGCTGATCTCTGACTGGTGGAAGGGGTGTGGGTGGAGAGGAGGGAAAAGGAGACTGTTGGGAGGATGAAACATGTATGGAGCAGAGAGGAACAGTGTGCTATCACCGGGCAGGGAGAGCAGTGGAAGCTGCACATCCATGAGCATGCAAATTTATGTGGGAATGTATATTTTCACTCAGTCATAATAAAAAAAGAAAAAAAAAGAAAGAAATCAAAGAAACGACTCCTCTACCCATCAGATGCATTGTAGTTAGCAAAGCAATATATTAAAAACAAAATGAACCATTTACCATAACTTATTTTAATGAACGTTTTAGACCTGGTTTTAGATTTTTGATTTCTCTCAAAATACCAGAAATTATGAGAATTCTGGACATTGTATTCTTGCATGAGGCAAAATTGCATTCAGTAGCTGCTCTTCAAATGTAATTCATCCTAATAGTTCAGCACAGATCCACTATTACACTCTGGGTCATTAACTTTACCTGCTTGGTACTTGAAAGAATTTGAACTTAGATACTGTGGTGTAGGAAGCTCAGACTGAGTGTTTGTTAGTTGACTTATTACTAAAGCTAAGTTTCGAGGCCCAGCTCAACTGAATTAGCCTTCTCTAATAAAGCTCTGGCAGTCATTCATCGCTATTTATTCCTCTACCTCTCTCATCTTAGCCTAAATTCAGAAACCTGGTAACTGTCATCTATGAATTACAGTAATTTCACACAGTGCATTACTTGCAATTCCCTAGAAGAGGAGAAGAGTGTGTCAGAACCATTATTTTCAGGGGAATAAAAATTGCTCATTCATAATTTCCTGTACGTGGTCTATGAGCTGTAAAGACCACTTAAGGTCATTGCTTCGTACAGTATTAGGTAAACATTTAAGAGGTAAATACTTTTATCCATCTTTGCTTCCAGCAAAGAAATAGACCATGAAAACTCCAGAGGGCTAGCTTGATATATGTTTTCACTCCATTATTTTCCCTGAATGGAGTTCTCAGTAATGCTCTGTGTTAATGTAGGTTAACTGACCCACACTCTGTATGAGGGAAAAAAGGTGGATGTGTCTATGAAGCCATATCACATAAGTGTGTGTGTGTGTGTGTGTGTGTACATACACAGTGTGTACACGACTATGTGTACAGATACATACACACATACATGGAGAACCAGAGAAAGAGACAGAGACCTCACTGAGATCTCAGTGAGAAAGACATATATCATATCCATACATCCTCAAGAAAATAGACAAATAAACAAGTCTGTTTATGTGATTATAAGAAAGTTGGAATAAGAGCTTCAGAAAAATAAAAACAGAGCAATTATATTAATATACAATTACTAAAATTATTTAGTGGTTATATATGATATTCAAGGCCCATAATTAATTCTCTGATAATTGTAGATAAATGTCACATTTTCATTGTCAGATTTGTTAACATATTCAATCAGTTGATGGATAACTCTAACAAGAAAAATGAAATGAAAATGACACTTTATTGATGGTGACGATGAACATTTGTTATGTGTTTATTTTTATCTCCTGTATGAATTGCTTAGGTGACTAATGTACTATTGAATTGTATGGAGCCACATTACACTTCAAGGTGATTAAAATTTGTCTTATTTGATGTAATTATTTCACTTAATTTGTTTTCGTTTTGTTTACAATTCTTCTATATATATATTTTCTTTTTAATTGGTCAGTATTGTTAATCTTTTTGTGATTTCCTTCTTCAGTTTTATGGTTTGAGGCACGATTCAACTTATTGAATTCTAAACACTAATAAATGTGTTTGTACTGGTATTTACTAAACACTAGGCATCATGATAATCCACGGTCACAGCTGGTTCATGGAACCAAGTTTTGGACTTTCTTTCAAGAGTTACACAGCTTAGTTAACAAAGCTAGATGTATCAGCAGTGTTTTATTTTTCCTGTCTCTTTATCCTCTTTTCCATCTAGGTAGCATAGAAATTATATATGAGTAAGGCTTGAGGATTTAGTTATGGATGATGATGACAATAGTAATACTGTGTTCTCTGTCCCTCAAACACAAATGCTGATTCCTATTTGACTTTCATCGAAAAGTTTTCCTGTTAACTTAATAACAAGTCTTGATAATAGATCTCAAAGGAACAAACTCCTCAGCCTTGTTTCTTAAACAGACACATCAACACACGAACATACATCTTCATATTGTGTCTTACAACTGCCAGGGAAATAGTGAAGGTGAAAAAGAGGAAACTGGGAACACGTGTCTGCCCGTTAAGGAAATTAAAGGCTTTACTTTTCCTGGGAGAGTGTGATTTAAGGACTAATCAGCACCATGGTCCTTGCACATTATCTAAGAAAGTGGAAATTACTAGCTACTGAATCTGTACTTGGAAGGTCCAGGGGGAATCTCTGCAGGCCGTCTGATAACTTTTTATGTCGTGCTTGAATATTCCTCCCCATGTAACTGGGTTTGTTTGCTATATATAAAAAGCAGCCGCTGGCTAATCATCTTTCTGTACATGTTTGAGTAGGACAGTTTACTTGTGCAGATTAAGTGTTCAGTTGTGCAGATTAAGTGTTCAGTTGTGCAGATTAAGTATTCAGTTTTCCTCTACTCCACTGGCAAGGACTTCCCTATTTGCTTTGCACAGCCCCACTAAATTAGTCAATGGCATTCACATTCATATGTCTTTAGAATATTGGCTCCAAATGAGTCATATTTAAAAGAAAGGCTTTATTTGCAGGCCATCGAAATCAGAAGCAATATCATAGGGAAAATGATTCTAAAAGATTCTAGTTCACTCATGTGGGGCACAACAAGCTCTTCTCCAAGTTCTATGTGTTGATTGCCTCTTCGTTATCAAGGCAACTCTTTCAGTGGAATAAAAAAGCTGTTTCTCACTTTAATTCAGGCTGCTAATGAGGGCAGGAATAGGAACATGAGTGGTAAAGATGTCAAAATGTCATCAAGTTTTCTTCCTTTGGGAACCTACACATAAAATTGCCAGTGTAATCTCTGTCCCTCTGGAAGGGGAACAGATAACTCAGAATGAGAATCTTATAAATGTCCCATTTGTTCATACATATCATACCGGGTAATATCCATCATACTGAGTAAAATGAGGAACATAAGTATTGTGCAAATATTATAGACACTCTAGGCATAGAATTTAAATAGAATATTTAATCTAACACATACACACACACACACATACATACATACACAAGACCCACATTAATGCAATGGTTCTTGTAGAAACCTGGTAAATAACTTTGTGGTTCATGCTGTGGTGCCGTAGAGCCATGTCTCTGGTTTTACACATGTTGATAGCTCGTTTGAGAGAAATGAGTTTATAAAAAGTTCTTCCATTTTGGATTTCCCAGCACTGCTGTCACCTTTAAGAGGCAGTAGTAGTTAAACTACCCTTTTCACTCAGGAAATCATTGTTTAATGAAATGTTCTTATCCACACACATGATCTGTTCTCAAAACAAACAATACAATAATAAAAATGAATCAAAGAACAGTGCACAATACCACTCCCAGATTTAAGAATGTGAGGGAGAAAAATCTTAACTTTTTCTTTTTTTATCTACATAATTCCTCCTTTTTCTTCATTTGGTATTCTTTTGTTTTCAAACATCTTTCTTCATAATCCATTCATCAACCATCTCTAGCTTCTTTTTCCAGTCTGTTATGTGATTCATATTTCTATTTTGCAAAGATATTACACAACATCAGGAAATGGCCTATCAGGATATCACTCCTTTTGTACACTCAGTGATGGAAAATCAATTGTCTTTGTTTGTGGACTTCCAAAGACAAACTTGTGAAAACCAAAAAGCAAAATAACTGCCAGTGAGTCAAATCCAACTCACAGGACCCCCATAGCCAGAGTAGAACTGGCCCACAGAGTTTCAAAGAAGTGCCTGGCACATTTGAATGGCCAGTATTTTGGTTAGTAGTTGTAGCACTTAACTACTATACCATCAGAATTTTCTCAAATTATATAGTCAGTCATGATCATTTTAAGCAGTATTTATAGCATCTGTGTTGTAAGTAGGGAAGATATAATGTAACAGAAAATAAACGAGAATTTGGATTAAGAAGTACTGAATTGTTAGTCACAGGCCAGTTCCGTGATTGTACATAATTATTTGATCTACCTTAATACCTTTTTTCTCATTTTATAAAATATCCAAGTAGTACCTGAGGAGGAATGAAACAACATCAATAAGTCACTTGTAAATTGTAAAACGTTTTGCTCAAATTTGAGCTTAAGTTCTAAAACTGAGTCTTTGTTACTCATTATGTTGTTGTTGTTGCTCCTGGTAGCAGGCTGAGATGTAGAAAGCAGACCAAGTCATGGGGCCTGTGAATGACAAGAATGTAAAGATGTTTTTTAGGGGACTGTGTTGGTTGAATATCATGGGGAAAAAAAAAAAAAAAAAACCAAACCCACTGCTGTCAAGATTTTCCAACTCACAGTGACCCTATAAAAAAGAGTAGAACTATCTCATAGAGTTTCCAGGGAGTGCCTGGTGGATTTGAACTGTGGACCTTTTGGTTAGTAGCCATAGCACTTAATCACTATACCACCAGGATTTCCATCATGAGAAAAGCCAAGTAAAGAATCATAGCTCTGGGGAGAGTTAGAAGCTTACTTAGTCTAAACCAAAGACCAAAAACCATAAAAGGAAGTAGATGTGGAATGTGTAAAAATAATTACGTTACTATTTTAATAGAGAGTTTAGTGTTACTGAATTAAAAGTAGCACTTTCTCTTATGCCATTGCACATCTCTGTAACATGGAAAGCTAGTTGCCTATGAGGTGATACTAGTTCATGGTGACCACTTGTGTGTCAGGCTAGAATGATACTCCACAGCATTTTCAATGACTGATTTTTCAGAATTCTATCTATCTTTCTTCTGAGTTACTTCTAGGTGAACTTTAACCTCCAACCTTTTGAGTAGTACCCAAGCCTGCTAACATTTTGTTCCATCCAGGGACTCCTTATACTGCAGAGACAAATTATGAATGCTTTTAATGTTCTGCTTTTAAATTTTAACATAAAGCATTTTCAAGGCACTAAATCTCAAACAAAAAGGAAAAAAAAAGTCAATAGAATGTGTAGTGTATGTATGTTCAATTTATTCAGTCTAACTTGGTGACTGAATTGTCCTACCTCTGAATTTGACAACAAAAAGTCAGGCTTGGATTACTTTGGAGAAAAGTAAAACTAACGCTTTACTGTTGCTATGTGGAGAAAAAAAAGAAGTCCTGTCACCATTCTCCTACATGTTAAATTCATTTCAAATACATAATTCACACCCATCACTTTCATTTAAACCAACTAGATTTTCAAGTGTTGAGAGGCAAATAATGAGTTAATGTCAGAAAAGGTTGTCAAAATGTAGGAAGAAAAAGGAAAACTAACTAACTAACTAACTAAATAAATCCACTCTCCAGGAAAAATCAAGGGATGGAATATCTAAGTGGCTTGGTATAGTTATGGGCAACAATGACTTAATCTCGCTTTGCTCGATGTATAGAACACTGAATACTGAATGGATTTATTAAACAGAAAGTTTGCACAGATGAAGCAATTCATCTTAAATCCACAAGGTGGTCATTCACAGAGAAGGAAAGAGAAAGGGAGAGGTACCATGCAATACTTTCACATTCTAATACTGCTGCCAAGTCTATTAAAATAGTGAATCAATCCGTTAACTCACTGATATTTTTTGTTTATATGCAGAATAGTTTCCCCAGGAGATAGCATTGAGAAGGATAAATTCACTATATCCTCACACAAAAATCAGTCAGCAGAAAAATGTAGGTGGTATGGTTGATGAGAAAACTACAGACTAGTTTCTTTTCTCTTTTATTTTATTTTACTGTGATTTTCACTTTTCTTTCCTATTGTCATCACTGACATCAAAGAATCAGGAAGAACATTAAAACTCTGGCTGCATTTGAAGTTATAATGCTTTTAGACTTAGTTTTAAAGCTGGTGGGTGATGAGGGCTGTAATTTCTAATGTCAGTTGACACTTGCTCCTCATCCTTCAGGCATTCAAAGAGCTCTGTGCTCCAATCTGCTCTGAGCCATTGTTGAAGGCTATCATGTACAACAGCTGATATTCATATAATTCTCAATAGGATTTGGCCTCCAACAGAGAGTAAGTGCAAACAGGTCTACAGGCCCAGAGCAAGAAGAAGCCCAGTGTAGATTTTTAAGAACCACTAAAGAGAATATGCAAAGTCAAAACGGTTCTTCTACAAAAATAATCATCCTCAAATTCATAATGATTCAGTGTCTGGTATAGTTATAACATTGTTCTGAGTTCTGGGAAACTGCTTACAAAAAAGACATAAA
Organism: Heterohyrax brucei; assembly: GCA_028571685.1. Classification (NCBI taxonomy): domain Eukaryota; kingdom Metazoa; phylum Chordata; class Mammalia; order Hyracoidea; family Procaviidae; genus Heterohyrax; species Heterohyrax brucei. The sequence goes on from CM053152.1 coordinate 50,894,488, forward strand.
CCCTTTCTTAATGAAGAGAGTAAAACAAATCAAATACAAAAAGAAACACATTTCAATTACTTATTTGCCAATTTGAGATATGCCGTGAAGAAGCATAGAATGTTAACACTCAACCTAATTCAAGATGGTAGAAGTTTCCAGAAAGGACTTCCTTTAGGAAATAATTGTCAACATGAGATAATGTGAATACGAAGTACTTGGTTGTTACTTTTCCTTGACCATAGTGACCTCTTATATAACAGAGCAAAACATTACCTGGTCCTGCAGTATATTCATGCTCATTGAGATGTTTGAATTCATTCCTGTCACTATTGTGTTGATTCACCTCATTGAAAGCTTCCCTCATTTTAGTGACCCTCTACTTTATGACACATAATGTCCTTTACCAGTGATTGTCCTTTACTAGCTTATCCAAATAAGCTAGCCAAAATCTCATCATTTAGCTTCTAAGGCATACTGCTTGTAATTCTTCTGATAGTGATCTGTCCATTGTTCTAGCAGTCCATGGTTTATTCAGTTGAAGAGGCTAATGAAGCAATGAAGAAAAGATCATAGAATGAACAAATGACAACATAAATGGAGTACAAAGACCGTGGAAGAATAGGTGCTGTGATGCTTACAGGTGAGGGAAATGTTGATTTGTTTTTTTATACTTATTGTAAGAACAAGTCATCCTTAAAGGATTGATACGACAAGTCTGTGTTTTCAGAAGTTCAATCTGACAAAATTTTGGAAAATATATTAGAGGGATGTATGAATAGAAGCAGGAAGACAAGTCAGATACTATGACAGGGATAAAGTCAAGACTTAGTCACTTGACAGTGGTGTTTACAGTGTTAACAAGAAGATGTAAATACATTTTAGAGACACATGTCAGATAAAGTAGTAGACAGAACTTAAATGAAATGAGAGAAGAGATAGACATTAAAAATTTCATGTAAGTATCTGTTCAGGTTATGCTCAACCATCTCAGAAGACAGCATATGATCAAGAAGTAATGACATTGAAGGAAGAAGTCCAAGCTGAACTGAAGACACTGGTGAAAAACAAGTTTCCAGGAATTGACCAAACACTAATCAAAATGTTCTAACAAAAGGACACAGCATTCAAATCACTCACTCATCTATGCCACAAAGTTTAGCAGATAGCTACCTTGCCAACCAACTGGAAGAGGTCTATGTCTGTGTCCATTTCAAAGAAATGTAGAAATTATTAAGCAATATTACTAATATCACAGGCAAGCAAAATACTGCTGAAGATAATTCAATAACCACTGTAACAGTTTATCAACTGCATTCACTGGAGCTCAGCATCATCAGTCAGACAAGGTCAGGAGCCAACTGTGAAATATACCATCAACTGTTCACATGCAAGTTCAAATATAAAATGAAGAAAATTAGAACAAATACATGACAACCAAAGTATGACCTTGAGCATATCCACCTGAGTTTAGACACCATCCCAGAATAGATGTCACCCACTGAGCAATAATGATGGAAGGCCAGATGAGTTGTGGAAGGATATCACACATGAAAAAAGCAAGAGGTCATTAAAAAGACAAACAGAAAGAAAAGATCTAAATGGATATCAGAAGAGACTCTGAAACTTGCTCTTGAACAATGAGTAGTTGAAGCAAAAGAAAGAGATGATGAAGTAAAAGAAGTGACCAGAAGATTTCAAAGGGTGGTTTGAAAAGACAAACTTAAAGTATTATAATGACACGTGAAAACAGTTGGACACAGGAAACCAAAAGGGAAGAACATACACAGTATTTTTTTAAACTGAAAGAACTGAATTAAAAATAAAAAAAAAATCAAGCTTTGAGTTTTAGTGAAGCTATTCTAAGCAGAAAGTAACGATGTGGGAAGCATTAAAATAAGATGGAAGGAATACATAGACTTATTACACCAAAAAGAATTTGTCATTGTTCAATCATTTCAAGGGGAAGCATATGACCAAGAACCGATGATACTGAAGGAAGAAGTCAAAGTTGCATTGAAAACTTTGATGAAAAACAAGGCTACAGGAAGTGAAGGAATATGAATTGAGATGTTTCAACAAACAGATGCAGCCCTAGAAGTGCTCAGTCATCTATGCCAAAAAATTTGGAAGACAGCTACTTGGCCAGCTAAACTGGAAGATATACATACTTATGCCAACTCCCAAGAAAGGTCACAACACCCATCATGGATTGAACTGTGTTCCCTCAAAAATGTATATACACATATGTCTAGCTATATGGCTCGGCCATGATTCCTGGTATTATGTGATATTCCTTTAAGCTGTAAACCCTGCCTCTATGATGTTAATGAAGTAAGATGGGTAACGGTTGCATTGGTGGGATAGGACTCAGTGTTTGGGTTTATGATATACATTGGGGCAGACTCTTGTGATATGAAGGAAAGGGAGTCAAGCAAAGATTTGGGGACTTCGTAGCACCGAGAAAGCTGTGCTGTGAGCAGAGTGCTTTCTTTGGAAAGAAACTGGGAGTCCCTGTGACTCAGAAACTTATAGTCCGGGGGAAGACTGATGACAAATTCCTCCCTGCAGATCCTGTAGAAAAAGCCTGACCAAGAATGGACACCCTAAATTTGGACTTTTAGCCTACTGGCTTGTGACAAAATAAAAATTTGTATTTTTGAAGCCATCCATTTGTGGTATTTATGCTAAAGCAGCAGTAGATGATTAAGACACCACTGAATGCAAAAATTATTGAAGAATATCATTAATATCACATGTAAGTAAAACTTTACTAAAGATCATTCAAAAGTTTTGCAACAGCATATAGAGAAGGAACCTCCAGAATTTCAGGCTGGATTCAGAAGAGGATGTGACTGTCATTGCTGATGTCAGATGGATCTTGGCTGAAAGCCAAGAATATCAGAAAGATATATACCCATTTTTTTTTTACTGATTATGCAAAGGCACTATACGGTGTGGATCATAACACAGTATCAATAACATTACAGAGAGTGTGAATTCCAGAACACTTAAATGTGCTCATGAGGAATCTGCAAGTGGGATAAGAGGCAGCCATTCAAACAGAACAGGACAACAATGCATAGTTTAAAGTCAGGAAAGGTGTGCATCATGTTGTACCCTTCCACTATATCTTTTTCATCTGTATGCCAAGCATATAATCCAAGAGTCTAGAGTATACGAAGAATGGAACATTAGGACTGGAGGCAGACTCTTTAACAACCTGTGTTATGCTGAAAGTGAAGAGGACTTTAAACACTGACAAAGATCAAAGACAATAGCCTTCAAGATGGATTGTATCTCAACAATAACAACAACAACAAAAAAACTTCACTACTGGACCAATAAGCAACATCATAATAAATGGAAAAAATTTTACTTGATTCTAATCAACATCTATGCAAACAACAGTCAAGACATAAAAATACATATTTGGGTTGAGAGAACTTTTTAGAGTGTTGAAAAGTAAATATGTCACCTTGAAGGCTAAGGTGCAAGTGACTCAAGCCATGATATTTTTAACTGCATTATATGCATGTCACAGTTAGACAACAAATAAGAAAGACAGAAGAAGAGTTGATGCCTTTGTAGTGTTGGAGAAGGATATTGACTATACCACAGACTACCAAAAGAAGAATAGATCTGTCCTAGAGGTATAATCAGAGTGCTCTTTCAAAGTGAAGAGACTATGTATTACATACTCTGGAAACGTTTTCAGGAGAGACCGATCCCTGGAGAATGACATCTTGCTTGGTGGAGGGGAAGGTTGGCAAAAAAGAGGAAGACCCTCAACAAGATAGATGGACAGAATGACTCAAAGAATGGGCTCTAGTACAGAAATGATTGTAGGCATAACACAGCATGTGGCAGTGTTTTGTTCTGTTGTACATAGTGTCACTATGAGTCTCAACTGACTGGAGGGTACAATAACAACAGTAAGTAATAATGATATTATTTAATAAAATTATTTGATACTTAGTAAGTGCAGAGAAAACACTGTATATACCTGTTAAAATATATTCATTTTACTACCTTTTTTTGAAACTAAAAAATACTTATACTAAAAAATCAGAGTTTTTAACAGTGTGAGCTATAAGTCATAATAACCTGTAGGACAGACTGCAAGTAATGATCTAAGCATTTTTCTACAATTATTTTATTGTTTCCTAAACTAAGTAATCACGTATTTCAGGTTTTAGTTTGTTAATGTGTGAAAACTACTTGATATGAACTTGACACGTAAGGAGCATTAAATAATTTGAATGAGTAAGTAAACAAATATGATTGAAAGATAAAGTTACATTAAGGAAACAAACTTTACGTCAAGGGGAAAAGAGAACATTCTGATATGTACTTTCTGATAAGTACATTATAAATGACTTAGAGATGGAGACACTGAGGGAACTTTAACTTACATTTAGGGTAACTTACTTTTAACCAGATGGCAGCTATCTTTGAGTGAATGCGGCAGAGAAAAGAGAGAGAGAGACACTCCCCAAATAAGATGTAAGTGTGCAGAGCATTCAAAAGCTTACATAGGCTTAGGAGGACTCCAGAAAATCACATTCCAAGTTATACTAAAGAAATGGTTTTGATTCCACTTTTAAATTATTTGGAACTTTGCTGAGCCTGATTTAACTAAAGCAAGTGTAAAGCCCATGCCAAACTTAATCCTAGTGTATTTAGACCAAGCATCTTCTCTTCATGGTTGTAGGCTGACTTGAAAAGGAATATGCCCTTTATCTGGGTATATTATTTTTTACTTAATTATTTACAGTTCTTTTATTTAATATCTGCTGTCAATATAAAATCAGAATACACACAAATAAAAAAGATGTGGCCTATCATCAAGAAGCCAAGCCAGCCAAATGTCATGGAGTCAAGAAGGGAAACAATAAATACAATTAGACTTACCATGCTGATTGCTGGCAAGTAAGCTGTGACTCATAGCAACTCTATATACAGAGTGGAATTGCCCCATAGAGTTTCCAAGGAGCACCTGGCAGATTTGAACTGCTGACTTTCTGATTAGCAGCTGTAGCATTTAATCACCAGACCGTCAGGGCTTCCTGACATACAGATAGATAGATGCCCCATATATTAGAGGCTTTAAATTAATAATAATAAATGTAATAAAAGATATAATGAAAATGTGTGTGGCATGAATAGGAAGAATAGTACTGTCAGTAACAAGATTAAAAAATAGAAATAACAAACTAACAATTCTAGAAATGAAGCAAAAAAAAAAAAAAAAAAAATCAGCCCAGAGGTCAAGATAATTTTGATAGTCTCATCAGTAGAATGGACATAACATATAAAATAATCAGTAAAATTAAAGATTTTTTAGCAGTAAAATCATCCAAAGAGAAAAAAAAAAGTTGATTCAAGATCTATGTAGAACAAAACAGATGATTTACTTTCTGTTTAATTGGCTACTGAGAAGAAGATACGGAAACCCTGGCGGGAAAGAGATTAACTGTTAACAAGCTACTAATCAAAAGGTTGGCAGTTCAAATCCACAAGACTATCCTCAGAAGCACAATGGTGCAATTCTAGTCTGTCCTATTGAGTGTCTGTGAGTCAAAATTGATTCAATGGCTAAGGATTTTTTGATAAGATAGAGACTAAGGCAGGAAAAGTAATTATATTGGAAGAAATAGTGGCTGAAAAATCTTCCATATTTGATGAAACTCATTCAAACCATATATTTAGAAAAACTTAGTATCATGAACTTCAAGAAAAGTAAACAAAAACAAAATAAACAAAGCATTTTTTTTCATAAAAGAAGACAAGATACTTTATTTGCAAAACAACAACAAAACTCAGTGCTGTTGAGTCAATTCCTACTTAAAACGACCTTATGGGACAGACTGGAACTGCCTCATAGAGTTTCTAAGGAGATCCTGGTGGATTTGAACTGCTGACGTTATGGTTAGCACTCATAGCACTTAACTACTATGCAACCAGGGTGTACAGTACAACAATAAAAATGGCTGACTTCATGAAGAAAAAAAATGGGAACACGAAGACAGTTTAACAGTATCTTGAAAGAAGAAAACAAAAAATGAAATAATCATCAGTGCAATAAAAAATTATCATTATAAAATTTCATTTTCAACAAAAAAAATATTCTTAAAAAATGTAGGGTCACTAACTTTAAATTATTAGCAAACTTTCTCTTAAGGGAAAATAAAAAGAAAACTTTACAAAAAAAACAACAAGATCAATAATTTTAGAACTTTAAAAATTGATCAAAGGCATACAACAATCTAAAAAGTAACTATCCTTGACATATTGCTAACTTAGAGTAATAAAATTGGAAGTTTTTCCTGTGGCTGCTATCACCCTTTGTCTCCCACTCTGCCCCCATCTTGGTCAGCATGGGAGATTCTGCCAGGGCTAAGAGTGGCAAAGTGGCCAGTGGATGATGTCTAGGCCTATTAACATTACCATTTAAAATGATGATTGTATTTGAATGAATCTCAGTACTTACGTGCAAACAAAGCCACATCTGGATAATCAGACTTTGGAAAGCCAAACACAAACAGAAAATATTGAAAGCAAAAGGCAAAGAAAAAACTCATCACATATATAAATGCATCAATATGGTTAACTCATGACTTTATATATAAAACAAGAATGGTCAAAACGCAAAGTGATGACACACAGGCAATTATACAACAACAAAAAGAAAAAGAGACAAACAAACAAGAATTCTATATCCAGCAAATATAAACTTGAAATAAAGTCATTTTCAAATAAATGGTATCCACTGCTGGTAGATCTACCATGGAAAGAAATACTAAATTACATCCTTCGGGATGAAAGAAAATAACACAATTCATTTCCACAGGGAGAAATGGTAAATATTCAGCTTAACATAAAAGAATTTATGAACTCAGTTTTCACATTTATGTTTTAGTTCTTTAAAAGGCATACTTTTTAAAGTCATCTGTCTGGTGAGGAGAGTAAGATAGAGTTTCATACAGGCAGGTGCTTGGGGTTTTATATGGTAAATTGACTTAGACTGTAAACTTTCACTTAATCACAGTGAAAATTTCTTTAAAGAAATCGTCCTTCTAAGCAAAATATTTTAATTTAAAAAAATACGTACATTTTCTGTACTTGTTATGAACTGTGCCCCTGAAAAACATGTGTTTTAAATCCTAACCCTCTTGCTTGTGGTTATAATCTCATCTGGGAATGGATTTTATTTATTATGCTTATAAAGCAGAATTAGTGTCTTGTATGTCTTGAGCCAATCTCTTACAAATTATAAAGGAGCAGACGAAAGCACTGAGATGGGGAAGGATAGATGCCAAGCCACAGGAAAATCTTCATGAACCAGGAAACAGAAGCAAAAGAGAAAAGGATCTTCTCCCAGAGCCAGCACCCTAGCCAGTACTTCTACCTCCTAAACCATGAGAAAATACATTTCTGTCTATTACAATCATCCACTTGTGCTATTTCTGTTATAACAGCACTAGATGACTAAGAGAAATGCTGATGATGCATTAGTTAAGGGCTCAGCTACTTACTAAAAGGTCAGCAGTTTGAATCCCCAAGCTGCCCCTTGGAAACCATGTGAGGCAGTGAAGAGACTTCTCAATTTAACCTTTTGTGTTGCACTGAGGCAGCATTAAATATCAGTTCACATCTGCAGGTGGAATTGTAACAGAAAACTGGGACTATTAAGTGGGAAGTGATTCTGTCAAGTCTGATGTGTAGGGTGAATGAGGTAACTCACTGTTGCTGAGGGCAACACCAACAGTTAGTGCTTTGCTCTTTGCATCAGGGAAACTAGTGGTAACCTCTATATGGTAAACTGAAAAAATTAAACAAAGTCTGAAATTTTGCTATGAAAATTACCATTTAACTACTTAAAAATTAGCATATGCAATTGTATTGCAAATTAGAAGACTACAATTGATCCTCCTGGTCTCCAATATCACAACCATCACTTCCAGTTATGTTCATGACTTTGCCCAATTCTGCTGGAAAGACTCACCCCTTCTTAGATGTTGTCTTCAGTACTGATGGCAAGTGATGGACATAGATTAATTAATTAACCAAAATTTTAATTCTTGAACATAGTTCTCTAATGGACATAGAAATTCAACTAATCTCAGTAAACTGGCAATTCATATGAAGCATTTCCACGTAAGATTAAACAAACAAAAAAAATACCTGTTGCTGTTAAGCAGATTCTGACTCATAGCAACCAAATCCATATGTACTTAATTCCTTATTAGTATGTACAGACTGTGTAGATAATAAGTGCCATAAAAGGCCTTGAAGAAGTAGAGATTCTTGTGAGTTGCAATAGTCAAGAGCATGTTTGGTAAAATCTTAGGAAAGCAAAGAAATATGAAGAATGGAGAAGCTCCCAGGGAGGAATGTATAATGAGTACAAATATGCACTGCAGTGATAGAATACCATACTTTAAGGGTACTTCTACTTCACTCTTCCCAAGCCTATCAGACTCCCTATAAGGAGTGAGGAAAGTAGGTTGGTGCAGACATAATTAAAACCGCAGAGAAACATGGACAAGAGAAACCATAGTTAATCAGTAAGTATTTAATTATCAGTAGTTAAATATAAATTCCTAATTAGCTTTTTTTGTTTTTTTTTTTTTTTTTAAAGAAAGAGGGGCCGGAGTCAAGATGGCAGACTAAACACATGTCTCTGTAAATCCTTCTGAAAACTGAGACATGCACTGATAATTGAATGGAGCCTTTGGAACACCTAGTGAGCCCTAAGGCACAACATATGGCTATTAATTTGGACTTCATACAGTTGAGCAGAAAGCTTCCTCTCTTTTGCTGACCCATGCTATTGGTGAGCACTGGCTTTCACTGCCAGAGGGTAATTCGTGATTTTAGCTTTTTTTTTTTCTGTCTTGGCTGGTGGATGGAGCTGGGAATTGACTGCTGGCTGCTCTTGGACACACTGCTGGTGGTATCAGCAGGCGAGATTGCCACATTTTGGGAGCCCAGCTTTGGACTCTGGACATCTCAACACCTTTGGTTTCTCTTTCTGCTTCTGCCATTGACTGGCTTATGGCTGGGGCAGGCAGGGAGCTTGTTCAGGATGCCATCTTGTTCCACTGGGAGGCAGATCACCCATACAGAGGCCTAAGCTGGACCTAATTCCTAGGCTAGGAGGAAGCTCCTACCCAGAGGAGAGCGCTTTTCCGTCAATAAAGCAGGATTCTACACAATGTCGCCTATGGTTGGGGCCCAACAACAGAGACCAGCATGGCAGTAGCCCTTCTGTATTTTGAGCTAGTTTATAACATCTGGGTTTGATATAGAGGTGTTTACTTTCCCAGTTGGGAAAACAGATCTGACTGACTTTGGAAGTTTTCAGATATCGTTTAGCTTTCATTTTAAGATGGCCTAAAGAAACAACATCAGTCCATCCTCACAGCATCTCTCCCACCCTCTACTGACTCACACAATGCCCCCAAAGCAACAAACTCTGGAGAACGGCTTAACAAAGAAGTCACCCATGGCTTCAGAAGACCCCCAAGAGAAACAACCTAACAATTTCCCAGAAGAAGAAAGCTTTATGAAACTACAGTAAAGTGAATACCAAAGGATTATATAACAAGCCCTCCTAGACCTTATACAAAATGCAGAAGAGCAAAATGAAAAATGAAGCAAGCTGCTAGATCTGATAGAACACCGGTATTCTGAAATCCAACAGATCAAGAACAAAAACAAACACACAGAAACTTCAATTCAAAGCCGAGAAAACAGAATGGAACAAATGGACAAGAAACTCTCTGACTTGGAAGATAGAGCTACTGACTCCAGCATCTATGAAGAGAAATTAGAAAAGGAAACCAAAAAAAAAAAAAAAAGAAGAAGAAGAAGAAGAACAAGAAGCATTAAGAAGCATATGGGACTCTATTAAGAGGAACAGTTTATGAATAAGTGGAGCTCCTGAACAGGGTGAGACACCTGAAAACACAGAGAATATTGTTGCTGAGGTGCTGACAGAAAACTTCCCAGAAATTATGAAAGGGAATCTAGATATCCAAGACGCAAAACAAATGCCACTCAATATAGATCTCAAAAGAAGGACCCTAAAACATAATGTAATCAAGTTTAACAAAATGAAACGTAAGCAGAAATTCTTAAAGGCAGCAAGACTCAAAGCAAAGCTAACATTCAGAAGTAAAGGCTTTTGTTGGATTTCTCAGCTGAAATGATGCTGGCACAGAGACAGTGGCATGACACATTCAAAGCACTGAAGGAGAAGAACTTCCAACCAAGAATTATATATCCTATAAAACTGTCTTTCAAATATGAAAATGAAATTAAGACATTTGCAGATAAACAGAAACTCAGAGACTTTGTGAAAACCAAACGAAAGCTACAAGAAGTACTGAGAGAATCTCTTGACATAGAAGAACAAAACCACTAATTTTATATTTTAAGAAACAAATACAGGACACATCACTCAGAAGCCTATTCAGTTAGGGAAGGCTCCAGACTCAGATCCATAACAATGAAATAAATGATAAAGTGATCATATCAGGAAAACTATGATGTCATCATATTAAAAAGAGGGATGTACTGCGGTTGTTATAGTCATTCCCAATGGAAAAGAAGTTGGTAAGACTGGTAATAACTAAAATTGGGTTTATACATAGTTTGTTAAGGGAGATCATATGGGCAGCAGTGAAGCATAATAATGATGCAACATATAAAGTCAAGAAATGTAATACAGGAGTCTCAACAACAACAAAACCAACCCTGAAAAAGGTGAAAAAATCAACTCAGAAGGAAGAATGTCCCAGAACAGATTAATAAGAACAACAGACAAAACATCAATGTAAAAATAAACATAGCACAATGGCAACATTGAACACATACCTATCAATAATTACATTGAATGTGAATGGACTGAAGGCTCCAGTAAAGAGACATAGAGTGACACCTTGGATCAAAAGACGTGACTCATCTATATGTTGCCTACGGGAAACTCACCTCAGTCTTAAAGATAGGAACAAACTGAAAATTAAAAGATGGAAGAATATATATCAAGCTAACAATACACAAAGAAGAGCAGTTGTGGCAATTCTAATCTCCAACAAAATAGATTTGAATTTAAAATCCACCATCATGGACAATGGTAGACACTATTGCTGAAAGGTTCAGTAGATAAGTAGGACTTAACAATAACAAATATTTATGCACCTAATATTAGAGCACATAAATACATCAAAGAAACACTGACTACATGTAAAAATGAGATAAATCATTTCACAATAATAGTAGGAGACTTCAACACTCCACTCTCAATATTGGACAAATCATATAGAAAAAAGCTGAGTAAAGACACAGAAGACCTTATGGCCAAAATCAACCAACTAGACCTCGTTGACATATGCAGAACTTTCTATACATCAGCAGACAACTATACCTTCTTCTCCAGTGCACATGGAACTTTCTCCAGAATAGACCATGTGTTAGGACATAAAGCAATTCTCAACAACATCCATACCATTGAATTAATGCAAAGAATGTTCTCAGATCATAAAGCCAAAAATGTCAAAATCAGTAGGACAAAAATCATAGACAGAAAGTGCAACTCATGGAAACTGAACATCTTGCTCAAAAACCCATAAGTTATAGAAGAAATCAAGGATGAAATAAAGAACTTTATGGATTTAAATGACAATGAAAATACTTTCTACCAGAACCTATGGGATACAAACAAAGCAATGCTCGGAGTAAATGCACCACCTGGAAGGAAGAAAGAAACCAAATCAAAGAACTAACGCCACAGGTTGAACAAGTGGAGAACAACAGAGGAATTCCTCAGGAACCAGAAGAAAACAGATCCTAAAGATCAGAGGAGAACTAAACAAATTAGAGAATAGAAGAACAATTGAAAAAATTGAAAAAACCCACAGCTGGTTTTTTTTTTTGTTTTTTTTTTTAAAGATCAACAAAATTGACAAACCATTGGCTAAACTTACTAAAGAAAAACAGGAAAGGAAACAAATAAACCAAACAAGAAATGAGAAGGGAGTTGTCACAACAGATCTAACAGAAATAAAAAATATCATAACAGAATACTAGGAAAGACTGTACTCTAACAAATTTGAAAACCTAGAGGAAATGGACAAATTCTTTGATTCATATCACCTACCAAAATTATCACTAGGTGAAGCAGAACAACTTAGTAAACCCATAACAAAGGAAGAGATTGAAAAACTCATCCCAAAACTATCAACCAAAAAAAGCCCGGGCCCAGGTGGCTTCACTGCAGAATTCTACCAAGCTTTTAGAGAGGAGTTGTCCCCAATACTACTGAGACTATTTCACAGTAGAGAAAGGGATCAAATGCTCGCAAATTCATTCTATGAAGCCAGCATAACTCTGGTACCAAAGCCAGGGAAAGACTCAAGCAAAAAGGAGAACTACAGAACAATATCACTCATGAATCTAGATGCAAATAACTTCAGCAAAATCCTTGCCAACAGAATACAACAACATATCCAAAAATAATCCATCATGACCAAGTTGGATTCCTACCAGGGATGCAAGGCTGGTTCAATATCAGAAAAACAATTACTGATCAACCACATCAACATCACAAAAGAGTCACCTGATTTTGTCTATTGATGCAGAAAATGTATGTGATAAAATCCAACACCGATTCATGCTAAAAACTCTTAGCAAAATAGTAGACAACCAATTCTTCATTGCAGTAAGGGCCATTTACACAAAGCCAACCTCCTCCATCATCGTGAATGGAGAGAGATTGAAACAGTTTGCACTGAGAAGAGGAAATAGACAATGATGCCCACTCTCACCTCTCCTGTTCAACATTGTACTAGAAGTTCTAGCCAGAGCAATTAGACAAGACCAAGAAATAAAAGGCAACTGATTGGCAAAGAAGAAGTCAAAATCTCCCTATTTGCAGATGATATGATTGTATACACAGAGAATCCTAGAGAATCCATAAGTGAACTACTCAAACCAATAGAAGAGTTCAGCAAAGTCTCAGAATACAAGAGAGACGTAAGTAAATCAGTAGTATTCCTGTATACTGACAATGAGATTCTTCATGAAGAAATCAGCAAAATCAATACCATTTACTATAGCCCCTAAGAAGACAAAGTACGTAGGAATAAATCCAACCACAGAAATAACAGACTTTCAGAAAACAAACTAGAATTCCTTACTACAAGAAACTAAGAGAGACTGACATAAATGGAAAAACCTATCCTTCTCATGGGTAGGAAGGCTTAACATTATGAAAATGTCTCTTTTGCCCAAAGCAATCTACTTATATAATGCAATCCCAATACAAATCCCAGTGACATTTTTTAATGAGATGGAGAAAGAAATCACCAACTCTTTTTGGAAAGGGAGGAAACCCTGGATAAGTAAAGCACTACTGATGAAGAAGAACACACTGGGAAGCCTCTCACTATCTGACGTAACAGCCTATTTCACTGCCACAGTAGTCAAAACAGCCTGGTACTAGTACAAAAAGAGACAGACTGATCAATGGAGCAGAATTGAGACCTCAGAGATAGCACCATCTTCCTATGAACAGTTGATATTTGACAAATGTCCTAAGCCATTAAGCTGGGGTAAAAACAATCTCTTCAACAAATACTGCTGGAAACATTGGATATCCATCTGTAAAAAACTGAAACAAGACCCATATCTTACACCTTATACAAAAATCAACTCAAACCTAGGGAAAATGGACCAATTCCTTGACTCATACCACCTACCCAAATTACCACAACGTGAAGCAGAACAACTTAATAAATCTATTACAAAGGAAGAGATTGAAAAGGTCATCAAAACACTGCCACCCCAAAAAAGTCCGGATCCAGATGGCTTCACGGAAGAATTCTACCAAGCATTTACAGAAGAGTTATCTCCAATACTTCTGAAACTATTTCACAGTATAGAAAGGGATGGAGTACTCCCAAACTCATTCTATGAAGCGAGCATAACCCTGATACCTAAGCCAGGGAAAGACCCAACAAAGAAAGACAACTACAGACTGATATCACTCATGAATCTAGATGCAAAAATCTTCAACAAAATTCTTGCCAATAGAATACAACAACATATCAAGAAAATAATCCATTATGACCAAGTGGGATTCATACCAGGGATGCAAGGCTGGTTCAACATCAGAAAAACAATTAATGTGATTAACCACATAAATAACACAAAAGACAAGGATCACCTGATTTTGTCCATTGATGCAGAAAAGGCATTTGATAAAGTCCAACACCCATTCATGCTAAAAGCTCTTAGCAAAATGGGCATAGACGGCAAATTCCTCAACACAATAAGGGCCATTTATACAAAGCCAATTGCCCACGTCATCCTGAATGGAGAGAGACTGAAAGACTTTCCCTTGAGATCAGGAACTAGACAAGGATGCCCGCTCTCACCTCTTCCATTCAACATTGTGCTAGAAGTTTTAGCCAGAGCGATAAGACAAGACCAAGATATAAAGGGCATCTGTATCGGCAAAGAGGAAGTTAAAATCTCCCTGTTTGCAGATTATATGATTGTATATGCAGAGAATCCCAAGGAATCTATAGGTAAACTACTCAAACTGATAGAAGAGTCCAGCAAAGTCTCAGGATACAAGATAAACATAAATAAATTAGTAGGATTCCTTTATACCAACAACGAGACTAAGGAAGAAATTATCAAATCAATACCATTTATGATAGCCCCTAAGAAGATAAAGTACCTAGGAATTAATCCAACCAGAGAAATAACAGACCTTTACAAAGATAACTACAAGCCCTTACTACAAGAAACTAAGAGAGACTTAGATAAATGGAAAAACCTAACCTGCTCATGGATAGGAAGACTTAACATTGTGAAAATGTCTATTTTACCCAAAGCAATTTATTTATATAATGCAATCCCAATACAAGTTCCAGTGACATTTTTTAATGAGATGGAGAAAAAAATCACCAATTTTGGTTGGAAAGAGAAGAAGCCCTGGATAAGCAAGGTACTACTAAAGAAGAAGAACACACTGGGAGGTCTCTCATTACCTGACTTTAGAACATATTACACTGCCGCAGTGGTCAAAACAGCTTGGTACTGGTATAAGAACAGACAGATCGATCAGTGGAACAGAACTAAGACCCCAGAGATGACACCATCTGCCTATGAACACCTGATATTTGACAAAGGCCCTGAGACATTAAACTGGGGTAAAAACAATATCTTCAACAAATGGTGCTGGCAAAATTGGACATCCATCTGCAAGAAACTGAAACAAGATCCATATCTTACACCTTATACAAAAACCAACCCCAACTGGATAAAAGACCTAAATATCAAACCTAAAACAATAAAGCTCATCCAAGAAAAGGTAGGAACAACAATGGAAGTTTTAATACACAATATGGACAGACTACAAAATCTGTCAAACAAACCACAATCATCAGAAGAGAAAATAGATAAATGGGAACTATTAAGAATTAAACACTTTTGCTCATCTGAAGACTTTATTAATATAATTAAAAGAACACCTACAGAATGGGAAAAAATATTTGGAAACTCTATGTGAGACCGACGCCTGATCTTCATAATCTATAAGATACTACAAAATATCAACAAGAAGAAGATAAACCACCCAATTAAGTGATGGGCAAAGGAGATAGACAGACATTTCACTAAAGAAGAGATCGAGGCAGCCAAAAAACACATGTGGACATGTTCACGATCTTTAGTTATTAAAGAAATTCAAATCAGGACGACAATGAGATATCATTTCACCTCAACAAGTTTGGCCATGATCCAAAAAACACAAAACAACAAATGCTGGAGAGGCTGTGGAGAAAGTGGAATGCTCCTACACTGTTGGTGGGGTTGCAAAATGGTCCAGCCTCTTTGGAAAGCAATCTGGCGCTTCCTTAAAAAAATGGATATTGATATACCATTTGACCCAGTAATTCCACTACTAGGAATATATCCTACAGAATTAAGGCCTTTCACACCAACGGACACATGCACCAGAATGTTTATCGCAGCACAGTCCATGATAGCAAAAAGATGGAATCAATCCAGATGCCCAACAATAGAAGAATGGATAGGTAAACTATGCTATATATACTCAATGGAGCACTATGCAATCATAAAGAACAACGATGACTTCAGGAAACATCTCATGACCTGGTTTCAACTGGAAGACATTATGTTGAGTGAAAGTAGTCAGCGAGAAAAGGACAAATACTGTATGAGACCTCTACCATAAGATCTCAAAAACAGACTTGTGTATAGAAGAAAAGACTCTTTGACAGCTGCAAGGGAGGGGAGGGAGGGAGGGGATTGGGTTTAGATTAGATAGTTGCTAGGTATCTGGTTGGGTGAAATCAGTGATAGCACACATTAGAAACAAGAACAATATTAAGTGGACTTAAACATAACATGAGTACTCCTTCCTTCTTAACCCAATATTGCAAGGATAGAGTAGCTGGGGCAGGGGGCAGAGGACCATGCTCTTAGGCGAAAGCGAGGCCAATTGGCACAACCAGTATTTTGCTAAGAGGGCTCTCTGCATCCCACATTGGTGAGTGGCATCTGGGGTCTTAAAAGCTGCCAAGCTGCCATCCGAGGGCACAGCAAATGGTCCCAATTCAGCAGGAACAGATGCTCAGCGAGGACCAAAATGACATGGGGGAAAGACAACCCAGAAGACAAAGAGACCCACATCAGTGGGTGCCTACATCGACTTGGGACTGGTAGAACCAGATGGTGCCCGGCTACCACCAGTGATAGCCACGATGGAGCTCACTAAGTTGAGTCTCACTGGCAACACAAGAATAAAAAGGGGTGCACCCTGAGATCCCCACTGAAAGACCTCAATTGATGGTCCTGTGGTTTTGGGGTTGCCCTGCGAGCATGGCCCCTCGCCCTGATGCTGCCCTTGACAATAAATGATAAAGAAGGTCCATGCTTTGGACAGGAATGGAATGGACTTGGCGATGCAGTGACCATATATATTGGATGCACTTTATGGTTCTATACATCTATAGGATGTCATCCTGCTGATCTCTGGCTGGAGGAAGGAGAGTGGGTGGAGAGGAGGGAAAAAAGAGACTGTTGGGAGAACGAGACATGTATGGAGCAGAGAGGAATAGTGTGCTGTCACCGGGCAGGGAGAGCAGTGGAAGCTGCACATAGGTGGGTATGTAAATTTTTATGGGAATGTACATTTTCACTCAGTTATATTAAATAAAAAAATTAAAAAATCAACTCAAACTGGAAAAAAAGACCTAAATATTAAATCTAAAATGATAAAGCTCATCCAAGAAAAGGTATGAACAACAATGGAAGGTTTAATACACAACATAGATAGACTTCAAATTCTGTCCAACAAACCACAATCAACAGAAGAGAAAATAGATAAATGGAAACTACTAAGAATCAAAAACTTTTGCTCACCCAAGAACTTTATTAATAGAATTAAAAGGCCACCTACGGAATGGGAAAATAATACTTGTCAACTATACGTCAGACTGACGTCTGTCCTCCACAATCTATAAGGTTCTACAAAATATCAATAAGAAAAACTTAAATCATCCAACTAAGTGACGGGCAGAGGAGATGGATAGACAGTTCTCTGAAGAGGAGATCCAGGCACCCAAAAAACACATGCAGACATGTTCATAATCATTAGCTAATAAAGGAATTCAAATCAAAACTACAATGAGATAGCAGGTTGGCCATGATCCAAAAAACACAAAAAGGTCAAATACTGGAGAGACTGTGGAGAAACTGGAACTCTCCTGCACTATTGGTGGGATTGCAAAATGGTGCAGTCTCTTTGGAAAGCATTCTGGTGCTTCCTTAGAAAGCTGGATCTACAAATACCATTTGACCCAGTAATTCCACTGCTCGGAATATATCCTGCAGAATCAAGGCCATTCACACCAACTGATACATGTACACAAATGTTTATTGCAGCACAGTCACAATATCCAAAAATGGTATCAACCCAGATGCCCAA
Source organism: Heterohyrax brucei (assembly GCA_028571685.1). Classification (NCBI taxonomy): domain Eukaryota; kingdom Metazoa; phylum Chordata; class Mammalia; order Hyracoidea; family Procaviidae; genus Heterohyrax; species Heterohyrax brucei. The sequence goes on from CM053152.1 coordinate 50,912,495, forward strand.
CAATAGAGCAATGGATTGGTAAAGTATGATGTATATACTCAACAGAACACTATGCAATGATAAAGAACAATGGTGATTTTAGGAAACATCTCAAAACCTGGTTTCAGTTGGAGGACATTATGCTGAAAGTAGTCAGCAACATGAGACCTCTACAATAACAACTTAAAAACAGACTCATATATAGAAGAAAAGATTCTTCAATGGCTTCGAGGTTTGGGAGGGAGGGAGGGTGAGGGGCGGGGTTAGATTAGACAGGTTATAGAAATTTGGTTGGATGAAATCAGTGACAGCACACATTAGAAAGAAGATCAATAGTAACTGGAGTTCAATATAACATGATTACTCCTCCCACCTTAGCCCAGTATTGCAAGGACAGATTAGCTGGGATGGGGGTCCAGGGACCAAGCTTTCAGGGTAAATCAAGGCCAATTGGCACAGGTAGCATTTTGCTAAGAGGGTCTTCTGCACCCCACATTGGTGAGTGGCATGTGGGGTCTTAAAAGCTGCCAAGCTGCCATCTGAGGGTATAGCAAATGGTCCCAAGTCAGCAGGAATGGATGATCACCAAGGACCAAAACAACATGGGGGAAAGAGAACTGAGAAGACAGAGAGACCCACGTGAGTGGGTGACTACATCGACTTGTGACTTGAAGAACCAGATAGTGGCCAGCTACCACCGGTAACACCCGGTGGAGCTCACAAAGTTGAGTCGCACTGGCAACACAAGAATAAAAAGAGGTGCAATCTGAGACCTCCACTAAAAGACCACAGTTAACGGTCTAGGGGCCTCGGAGTTCCCCTGGGTGCATGGACCCTGGCCCTGTTGCTTCCCTTGTCCATAAATCATAATGGAAGTCAACTCTTTGAACAGTAATGGATTGGAATTGTTGACATAGAGTGACCATATCATGTGTGCACTTTATGGTTCTATGCATTTATAGAATGTCATCCTGCTGACCTCTTACTGGAGGCGGGGGAGTGGGTGGAGATGAAGAGATAGGAGATTGTTGGGAGGATAAGACATGTATGGAGCAGAGAGGAAGAGTATGCTATCACCGGACAGGAAGAGCAATTGGAGCTGCATATAGGTGGACATGCAAATTTATATGGGAATGTACATTTTCATGAAATCATAATAATAATAAAAAAAAGATTTGCAAACAAGAAGTGGTTCGAATCTCTTTGAATTCTACTAGTGTAACTTGTAGTTATTTGAATCCTAGTAATGCAGTGATTAAGAGCTTGGCTGTCAACCAAAATGAAGATCAGTAGTTTTAACACAGCAGGCACTCTTTGGAAACTCTGTGAGTCAATTCTATACTGTCTTATAGGGTTGCTGTGAGTTGGAATTGACAAACTGGAACCAGGAATATCATTGCCTCCTCAATTTCTTCATCTTTCATATGGTAATTAGAGTCTTAAATGTTACACATTTTGGGACTCTATATAAGGCATAATGAGTATCTAAGTTTTTATTTTGTTTATTATCTCATCTTCTTTGAGAGTACAATTTGGTAGATTAAAAGTAGTTCTATCTCTCTGGTCTGAGCACTTTTGAATTTTAAATAAAATAATAATAATAATAAACAGCTTACATATATGTTAATTTTACATGCATACTGGTCCCTAAAGTATCCATACTAATTAGTTTGTAAACCTCCATCCTTCCTTTCTCTCTCCCTCCCTCCCTCCCTCCCTCCCTCCCTCCCTCCCTCCCTCCCTCCCTCCCTCCCTCCCTCCCTCCCTCCCTCCCTCCCTCCCTCCATTCCTTTCTTCCTCCTTTCCTTCCCATCATAAGAGTAAGATGAATATGGCTGAAGTATTTTTGGCTGGCTTGGCATTGAAATACAAAATGGCTGTACTTAAGACGGTTAGAAAATGTTAAGTCAGGATGAAGAAGCAAACCAGTGCAAAAAACAACTGACAGACGGATACTTTGTGATCTCAGACCTTTGTTATGGACTCTCCTGAAATTTGATAGGTGCTAGCATAGCCTGTCTTTAAATTTATTAGAGTGAAACCCACTTTTAGGAAAGTATAAGTGATACATACTAATGTTGTAGTTAACCATGCAGTCCTTGTAGTACCCAGTATAAGTCTGTGTGGTTTTTAATTAATGTAAATAAGAGTGCATTTGTGTCCTGAGTGCTAGTATCTTTCCTCCCCTGCTTGACCATAAGTGTATATAGCTTGATTAAATAAAGCTTATCCGACTCGACGGCACTTGGCTTGGCTGGCATTACTAATCTCAAGTCTTGCGGTCACAGATACTTCCTCACTGAGGCCTCGATATTTCCTTGGGTTCTCATGATACTTCCTCCTTCCCACCCTCCCTCTTTCCTTCCTTCCCTCCTTCTAATCTTCTGACAAATCTGCTTAGATTTGCTTGGAACCCAGATTTCTGGGTTCATGGAATTGAGGTGACCACCCAGACTATTTGCCTTTCGTTGTTCTTTAGAATCTTGAGCCTTTAAGGCAAGGTTTCCCTGGAGTCATCTTCTGGTCAAACAACAGCCTAGTAATCAGCTTAGCTGAGATGGTTTTGCCTTTCGCATTGTGCACTTTCGTAGAAGTACTTACATGCAGCCAGTTTGGAAGAGCAGGAACCCCAAAGACTGACTGGAAAATATATGGCATGCCCTAGGTGACCATTTCTTCAATAGCTTGGAACCCTAAATGGATTCTGATTTTATTAGAGACATCAACATAACAATGACCTGTGTACACTACTTTCCATTGTCCCCTCGTCCCAGAATCTTCCTCATGAGGATGCTTAAGAAAAAAAAGTCACGAAGTTGATGTAGACTATCAGCAGCCTAGTTCTTAACCACAGCTCTATCATAAGTGTTTGATTCAAGTCATAGCTTCTCACAATAAATATATTCTTTCATATATATCTTTTGTGTTTCTGTGTGTGTTTAAGTTTTTGACCCTTCCTCTCTCCTTTCCTCCTTCCATCCCACCTTCTCTCCTTTCCCTTGTTCCTCTCTTTCTGTACTCTCTACTTCCTTCTTTAACTTGCTTTTTCTTTTCTTCAGTATTTCCTCCTTTCCTGTATTCTTATCCAAAGTCAGAAATGGTCAGCTCTTTAGACTTTATTTGTTAAGACATTGTGCCACTTAGCTGGACTTTACCTTGAATATAAGCAATTTATAAAAATATTTGCCATGTAGAATATTTGCTTAAAGGAGCAAACACTTTTTGAAAACTCTAGAAATAGCTATTTTCTTATTAAAATTATACAGTGGTAGTAGCACAAGTGGTACTTTGTTTTGTTTATTAAGAATAATTTTGTGCTGTTCCTTAATGCAAAAAACTGAGCAAACATTATGTTACATGGAAAAAGAGTTATTGAAACTCAGACAAAAGGACTTGCTCTATAATTTTCTGATTGCAAGATTTAAGCTAAGTAAAAACCAGCCATTTTCTTTCCACAAATGAGCCAGGTAGACATGACTATACTTTCATGTCTTTTTTATACCCTGTAATACAAGAACACCCATAACATCATTGGGGCTCAGTTACCCTTGTGATTGTTTCAAACTCAGGAATTCTCTGATTAGGGTAAGCATGTGTTTACTCACTTTGCCAAGTTTCAGATTATTAGTTACCTTTACTGAACTGTTTTTACTTGCTTATTTTCTGCCTCAATTATTCTTGTTAACATCAAGTCAATTCCAACTTATAGCGAACCTATAGGGCAGGGTAGAAACTGACCCATAGTGTTTTCAAGGAGTGGCTGGTGTATTTAAACTGATGATCTTTTGGTTAGCAGCTGAGCTCTTAATAACTATACCATCATATATAAATATATAAATAAATGTAAATGCATGTAAATACAGATATGTGTGGTTAGGTACATTGAAAACACAATTGTAGACATTGTTCAGATATAATCAAACTCCTTCTGAGATTGGTTTCCTAGAGTTGAAAGCTTAAAACAATAGTGTCACAGGACAACTGAGCCAATTGGCATAATATAGCTCACAAAATTCACATCCTATATCCTAGTTGATTAGCATCTGTGAGTGGCCATCTAAGACATTACTGTTGGTTTCTGTCTGGAGCAAAAGAGTAGGTAATAACCCAAAATCACGAAGAGTCAAGTCTACAAGACTGATAGCCTACATAAGCTAAAAGTTAACTACCCTGAGATCAAAAGAATCAGATGGTACTCAGCTATCACCACTGATGAATTCTGCTGTGGACACAACGGATAATACTGGTTAGACTGAGATAAAACGGCAGAGCAAAACTCAAGTTCTTAAGAAAGGCCAATTGTAGAGGTTGAAATATCCTGTTCATTGATCAACGTAGAAGCTTCTCCTGATTCACTTAGTCACAGGTGTTGGCAAACCCAGTATCAGCAGGTCAGAGAACAGGGATTTTACTCGCTCTGCATCCTGCTACTGATGCCTCTTTTTCCAGCCTGATACCTGGTTTTTGGGACTTCTGCTAGTATCTTGCTGTGGTTTTGCCTGTGGCTGTTGAGATTAATGGTTCTTTGCAGCCTGTATGAAAGAGCTCTGTTCTATGACCTTCCAATCTTGGGCTCACCAGCCCCTGCATGATTCAGGAAAAGTCCTTATTTTGACCCACAGACTTGGGCCGTACCCTCTACAACCACAAGAACTATTTTTTAAAAAAAATATAAATTTCTCTATGTGTTTATAAGCTTTACTAGTTTTTCTTCTGTAGAGAGCCCAGCTTAAGACAACTTCTTAGTTTTCTTCAACTGTGGCAGTTTTTCTGTTTTTCCTTGTCTTTTTTGACCTTGACATGTTTGAAAGGAGTGGTCAAGTGTTTTACAGAAAGTTTTTCAATTTTGGTTTGTCTGATATTTTCTCATGATTAAACTAGGGTTATGAATTTGGGGAAAGAATCCCATGGAACTGTAGTGCCCTCTCATCACATCCTAACAGCAGGTGCATAATGTCACTATGACTTATAACTGATGATGTTGTTAAAGCGATATCACAAGGTTTGTCCACTGTAAAGTTATTATTTTTCCCTTTACATACTTTCTTGACATAAATGAGTCACTAACTCCAACCCACACCACGAACAAGGCAGTTTAGCAGAATTAAACTTAATTCTTTTCTGAAAGAAAGAGCATCAAAGAATTTGTGGACACATATTTAAATATTTGGGGGAGATAAATTTGAGGCTTGATAAATGACTTGTTTCTTCTTAAAACTTCCCACTGCCACCAAAGTCATCCAGGAGGATGGACAATATCCTAAGCCTTGAAAGTATTAATGTATATATCTTTTCTCTCCATTTTCAGTTTTTTAGTTAACTCATCTGTCTTCTCTTTGCTTTAGATGTTATCCTCAGTGCTTTAAAGTAGTTTTTGTAATGTATCCTATCCAAATTTTTAGGACTACATGTCCACTTTCATTTGCTGATGTAATTAAAGTTTTCAAGGCTCAGTTTGATTATTTTGCCTGATTTGATTCATGATGCTGATGGTCAAGCCTACAAAATATGTTTTAATATATTCAGTAAAATATGCTAATTTCAAAATTATATAGAGAGGATTTTAAAATATTTCAGTGATGCCAAATATAGTCATTCATAACACAACATTTCTCAGCCATTTCATATTTTAAAATGTGTTATTCTATTTCCCAGATTTTACCAATAAAATGCTGTAACTTCCAATTCAGGGAAAGAAAAGAGAAAAAAAGGAAAAAAAAAGGAATAGTTTCATGTATTGAGAATAAATACAATACACTGGCTTTGTTAGCTCTTGTTTTGTTTCAAATGTTCAGTTAGCTCTTTCAGCCTTAAATGCATTCAGTCTCACTAATGTGAATGCTCAGTGCTCTTTGATTTTCCCGTATCCTGTGATTACCGCCGTTTTCAGCCTTTGCTGTCAGTGCAGATTACAAAATTGACCACTGCAGGCAGATGACCTAGCAATGAATTTCCATAGGTTGATGTGATTCACTGCCTGAAACAATTGAAACAACCAGATTGCAAAGCAGTAGACTTAAATAGTTTTGGCTTCCCTTACAACCAACTAAATTACATCATCGTCCCAGTGAGCAAGCTAAATGCTGGGTAAATAGCTACTATAAACGTGTGTGTGTGTGTGTGTGGTGTGTGTTCACGAGCATGTGAATGTGCACACACATATATGTGTGGTTCACGTGTGTATATAACATCTGACAATTAAGTTTGGAAACTCATCCTAGAAAAGGTTTTACATACCTCATTGCTGAGTATCACTAAGGTCATCTCCTAAGTACTCCCCTTGGGAAGCTATGCACGAACGCTGGAACCGAGTCCACCCTTCAGAGAAATTTGGGAACTCTTTCTGGAATGGCCATCAAAGCTGTCTTGGTATCACCCTTGATGTGATGAATGTCATCGAAATGCCTTCCTTTCAATATTTCCTTTACCTTCGGGTTTAGAAAACAAGTCTTTGTGGGCCAGATCAGGTGAGTAGGGAGGGTGTTTCAGTACAGTAGTTTACTGGCTAGAAACTCCCTCACAGACAAATATGCAGTTAAGTTCATGAACTTACCATCCTGTGCAACGGCGACTCCACAAAGAGCTCCAAAATTGCTTTGAAGGGTGGACTAGGCCCTGTCATCAGTGCCTAGCTTCCCAACAGGAGTAGTTCGAGGGTGACCGTAGTGATAGTCAATAATTACGTCTGTAGCACTTAGAACAATTAAGTTCACGGACTTAATTGTCGGACCATGTGTGTGCACTGTGGATTCAAGAAGGACAGTTTAGGGATGAGACGAAAATTTAAAGCAAGTGGTGATCAAACAAAGTCAGTCAACAAGATTGCTAAGTGACTACTTTAGGTAAGAAAATAAAATAGTGAGTGTAGGAAATATGAAAGCTCAGTCCAGAAAGTCCCTTATTTCAATAGGTAACTTTGTGGTAACTAGTTTGAACAGTTGACAAGATTCAGAGCAGTGATTTTTAAACTGCCTTATTATATCCCCAGGTAGAGAAGGTTGTAGAACCCAAAGCAACTGGGGTTGAACTCCTTCTTCAACCAGGAGAGCTTTTGTTTAAACTATTTTGTATAGTTGGCATCTGAGTAAGACGGTTTTGAACAAAGATTTCCTTGATTTAAAAAGACAAGAGAAAAAAAATTATTTCAGAATTGTTGAGCTTTCTAAATATAGAAATAACAGATGATATACTTGACAAGGGTAAGTCATATACAAAAATAATTCAATTAAGCAAATTTTATAATATTAAAATTGAAGATTGTGTATTAGCCATAAGCAAGTAGTAACAATAAAGCATCTTTTGTTCGAAAGTAGTGTTTCCATTTAAGTTTTACTAACGTGATATTATGATAGTTCATGAAAACTTAAAGTGATTGCTGATTTTGTAAATAAAAGCAACTAAATATAAGTAGGAGTCATAAGGCCCCTACTGTCTCTTGGGCTCGTGTTTTCCTCATGTCTTTGGTATCCTTCATTCTCTGCTCCAGGTTGTTAGCTACTAGATGAAGCTATTTAGGTGGCCTCTTGCTAGCTTTTAAGACCCTTTGTTCACATACATTTTTTAAAAACTTTTAGTTGAAAGAATATATGTTAACCAATATATTTAAATTAATTGATCGAATACCCTCACTGTATTGTGTAGTATGTAAGGTGAAGTGTTCTTCTTTCCTTAAATATATATATATATTATTGTGCACTCAGTCGAAGTCTACAAGTAAATTTGCCACATAAAATCCTGTGCACACACGTCTATGTAGCTATAGCTGCTCTCCCTGCGATCTGACGACACACTACTTCTTTCTGCCCTGTGCTTCCTGTATCCATTCAACCAACTCCTGTCCCTCTCCACACCTCATCTTGCCTGTGAACAGAAGCTTCTCAGAGAAGCTCATGTGAACATTTAAGACAAGAAGAAAACTATTCAGTAGCAGCACTGTATGTCTTACAACCCAGTCCAATCTTTGTCTGAAGAGATAGCCTCTGTACTGGTTTCAGCTCTGGGTTAACAGACAATCCAGGGGGTCATGTCCTCATGGGACCCTTGAGTCTGTTGGACCACAAAGGCTGGTCTTTTGCTAGAAATTGAGATCTGCACCCACATTTTTCTCCCACTAGATCAGAGACTCTATCTATGTGGTGTTTCTTGTCTGGGCAGACATCTGAAATAGATGCCGATCAGATTACTCGCAGTGAAAAATTCATTCCCGCTCTGTAGATTAGTTTTTGACTCTTTTGGTGAACTCTATGAATGAGCATAAGTGTTTCAGTTTTAGGAGTTTCCAGTTATGTATTTTCTCTTCTGGTGCTTGCATACTGTTAGCAATATTTCATAGTCTGTTTCTGCACTCCTAGTGTTTTCCTTATGTTTTTCTTCCATATTATGCTTGAATGAAAGTGTGCATTCCCATATAAATTTGCATGCCCACCTATATGCAGCTCCCACTGCTCTCCCTACCTGTAACAGAACACTCTTCCTCTCTGCTGCATACATGTCTTATCCTCTCAACAATCTCCCATCCCCTCCTCTTCACCACTCCTATTCCTCCAGTAAGAGATCAGCAGGATGACATCCTACAGCTGCATAGAACCATAAAGTGCAGACATGATATGGTCACTCTGTGTCACCAAGTCCAGTCCATTACTATTCGAAGAGTTGACCTCCATTATGGTTTATGGACAGGGGCAGCATCAAGGCCAGGGGCCCTGCTCCCAGGGGAACTCCAAGGTCCCTGGACCATCAGTTGTGGTCTTTTAGTGGAGATCTCAGTGTGTACCTCTTTTTATTCCTATGTTGCCAGTGAGACTCAACTTTGTGAGCTCCGTCACGCTGTTACTGGTGGTGGCTTGCCACCATCTGGTTCTTCTGGTCACAAGTCAACATAGTCACCCACTCACTTGGATCTCTCTGTCTTCTCAGTTCTCTTTCCCTCATGTTTTGGTTCTTGGTGATCATCTGTTTCTGCTGAGTTGGGATCATTTGCTATACCCTCAGATGGCAGCTTGGCAGCTTTTAGGACCCCAGATGCCACTCATCAGTGTGGTGTGCAGAAGACCCTCTTAGCAAAATGCTAGATTTGACAATTGGCCTCAATTTCTGCTGACTGCGTGGTGCCTGGACCCCCACCCCAGCTACCCTGTCCTTGCAATATTGGGCTAAGATGGAAGGAGTTATCATGTTGTGTTGAAGTCCAGTTAATATTGATCATCATTCTAATGTGTGCTGTCACTGATTTCAGACAACCAAATTTCTATCAACTATCTAATCTAAACCCTCCCCACAGCCCTCCCACTGTCTCTCCCCACACTTGCAGCCATCAAATAGTCTTTTTTTCTATGCATAAGTCTGTTTTTAAGTTCTTATAGTAGACGTCTCATACAATATTTGTCCTTTTGTCACTGTCTGCTTTCACTCAACATAATATCCTCCAATTGAAACAAATTTGTGTTATATTTCCTAAAATGATCATTGTTCTTTATCGTTGTATAGTGTTCCATTGAGTACATATACCACAATTTACCTATCCATTCCTCTGTTGTTGGGCATCTGGGTTGATTCCATCTTTTTGCTATCATGGACTATGCTGCAATAAACATTCGTGTGCGTGCATCAGTTGGTGTGAATGGCGTTGATTTTGTAGGATATATTCCGAGCAGTGGAGTTACTGGGTCAAACGTTATATCTAGATCCAGCTTTTTAAGGAAGTGTCAGATTGTTTTCCAAAGAAGTTGCACCCTTTCGCAATTCCACAAACAGTGTAGGAGAGTTCCAATTATGTACAGCCCCTCCAGCATTTGTTGTTTTCTGTTTTTGGATCATGGACAGCCTTGTTGGGGTGAGATGCTGTCTCATTGTAGTTTTGATTGGAATTCCTTTAACAGCTAATGATAGGGAGCATGTCCACATGTGATTTTTGACCGCCTGGATGTCCTCTTTAGAGAAGTGTCTGTCCATCTCCTCTGCCCATCTCTTAATTGTATCATTTATCTTTGTTTTATTACTATTTTGTAGTACCTTATAGATTATGGCGATCAGGTATCAGTCTGACATGTAGTTGTCAAATATTTTTTCCTATCCTATAGGTGGCCTTTTAATTCTATTAATAAAGTCTTCGGATGAGCAAAACTGTTGGATTATTAACAGTTCCCATTTAGCTGTTTTCTCTTCTGTTTGTGGTTTGTCTGACAGATTTTGAAGTCTGTCTACATTGTGTATTAAAGCTTCCATTGTTGTCCCTAATTTTCTTGGATGAGCTTTATCATTTTAGATTTTATATATAGGCCTTTTACCCAGTTTGAGTTGGTTTTTATATAAGGTGTAAGATATGTGTCTTATTTCATTTTTTTCAGATGGATATCCAATTTTGTAAGCTTCATTTGTTGAAGAGATTGTTTTTACCCCAGCTTAATGGCTTAGGGCATTTGTTGAATATCAACTTTTCATAAGAAGATGATTTCATCTCTGCAGTCTCAATTCCGCTCCATAGATCTGTCTGTCTCTTTTTGTACCAGTACCAGGCTGTTTTGACTACTGTGGTAATGTAATAGGTTCTACAGTCAGGTAGTGAGAGGCCTCCCAGTGTGTTCTTCTTCAGTAGTGCTTTACTTATCCAGGGCTTTTTCCCTTTCCAAACAAACTTGGTAATTTCTTTCTCCATCTCATTAAAAAATGTCACTGGGATTTGTATTGGTATTGTATTATATAAGTAGATTGCTTTGGGCAACAGAGACGTTTTCACAATGTTAAGCTTTTTTATTCATGAGCAGGGTAGGTTTCTCCATTTATGTCAGTCTCTCTTAGTTTCTTGTAGTAAGGAATTCTAGTTCTTTTTCTAAAGGCCTGCCATTTCTCTGGTTAGATTTATTCCTAGGTATTTTATCTTCTTAGGGGCTATAGTAAATGCTATTGATTTGCTGATTTCATCCTTAAGCATCTTGTTGTTGGTATAAAGGAATCCTACTGATTTACTTACGTCTCTCTTGTGTCCTGAAACTTTGCTGAACTCTTCTATCAGTTTGAGTAGTTTACTTACGGATTCTCTAGGATTCTCTGTGTATACAATCATATCATCTGCAAATAGGGAGACTTTGACTTCTTCTTTGCCAATCAGATGCCCTTTATTTTTTGGTCTTGTCTAACTGCTCTGGTTAGAACTTCTAGTACAGTGTTCAGTAGGAGAGGTGAGAGTGGGCATCCTTGTCTATTTCCTGTTTCAGTCTCTCTCCATTCAGGATGATGTAGGCAGTTGGCTTTGTATAAATGGCCTTTGTTGCATTGAGGAATTAGCTGTCTATTCCTATTTTGCTGAGATTTTTTTTAGCATGAATGGGTGTTGCACTTTATCAGATGCTTTTTCTTCATCAACAGACAAGATTAGGTAATTCTTGTGTTTTGTGGCATTTATGTGGTTGATCACATTAATTGTTTTCCTGAAGTTGAACCAGCCTTACATCCCTGGTCTGAATCCAACTTGACCATGATGGATTACTATTTGGATATGTTGTTGTATTCTATTGGCAAGGATTTTATTGAAGATTTTTGCATCTAGTTTCATGAGTGATATCGGTCTGTAGTTCTCCTTTTTGGTTGGGTCTTTCCCTGGCTTTGATACCACGTTTATGCTGGCTTCATAGAATGAATTTGGAAGTATTCCATCTCTTTCTATACTGTGAAGTAGTCTCAGTAGTACTGGAGATAACTCTTCTCTGAAATCTTGGTAGAACTGTGAAGTGAAGCCATCTGGGCCTGGACTTTTTTGGTTGGTAGTTTTTGGATGACTTTTTCCATCTCTTCCTTTGTGATGGGTTTATTAAGTTGTTCTGCTTCACCTCGTGATAATTTTGGTTGTTGATATGAATCAAGGAATTTTTCCTTTTTCTCTAGGTTTTCAAATTTGTTAGAGTACAGCCTTTCATAGTATTCTGTTATGACATTTTTGATTTCTGTTAGATCTGTTATGGCAACTCCCCATTGATTTCTTATTTGGATTATTTGTTTCTTGGTTTTCTTTAATAAGTTTAGCCAATGGTTTTATTAATTTTGTTGATCTTTTTGAAAAATCAGCTTCTGGTCTTTTCAATTGTTCTTCTATTCTCTAATTTGTTTAGTTCTGCTCTAATCTTTATTTCTTCTAGTGCCTAAGGGGTTCCTCTGTTGTTCTGACTCTACGTGTTCAAGCTGTAGGGTTAGTTCTGTGATTTGGTTTCTTTCTTCCTTTCAGATGTGTGTATTTATGAAGATAAATTGACCTCTGACAACTGTTTTGGCTGTATCCCGTAGGTTCTGGTAGAAAGTGTTTTCAGTCTCATTGGAATCCATAAAGTTCTTTATTTCATCCTTGATTTCTTCTTTAACCCACGGCTTTTTCAGCAAGATGTTGTTTAGTTTCCGTGAGTTCCACTTTCCGTCTATGTTTTTTCTGCTATTAATTTTGACTCTCAAAGCCTTATGAACTGAGAAGATGCTTTGCACTAATTCAATGGTATGGATTTTGTTGAGCATTCCTTTATGTCCTAATATGCTGTCTATTCTGGATAATGTTCCATGTGCACTGGAGAAGAAGGTGTAGTTATCTGCTGATGTATAGAAAGTTCTGTCGATGTCACCTAGGTGGTTAATTGTGGCAATCAGATCTTCTGTGTCTTTACTGAACTTTTTTTCTAGATGATCTGTCCAATATTGAGAGTGGAGTGTTGAAGTCTCTCACTTTTATTGTGGGGTATTTATCTCATTTTTGCATGTAGCCAGTGTTTCTTTGATGTATTTGGGTGCTGTAAGATTAGGTACATAAGTATTTAATATTGTTAACTCCTGCTTGTGTATCAAAACTTTCAGCAATGAATTGTGTCCACTCTTGTACATGATGGTGGATTTTACATTTGAATCTATTTTATTGTTTGTTCATTGTTAGCTAGATATGTATTTTTCCATTTTTTAATTTTCAGCTTCTTCCTATCTTTAGGTCTCAAGTGAGTTTCTTGCAGACAGCATATGGATGGACCATGTATTTTTATGAAAGATGTTACTCGATGTCTCTTGACTGGAGCATTCAGTCCATTCACATTCAATGTAATTATTGACAGGACTTGGCTGGCTTGGCATGTGTTCACTGCTGCCATTGTGATATGTTTATTTTTGTGTTGATGTTTTCTCTGTTGTTTTTATTAGTCTGTTCTGGGACATTCTTTTTTGTGAGTTGATTTTTCACCTTTTTCAGAGCTGGTTTTGTAGTTGTGATGTGAAATTCACTATTGTCTCCAAGCCTTCAGTAAGCTGCAATTACTTACTTTTTATGTTTGTCTACTCTATTCTAGCTAATTTTAATTTGTTTTGAAATGTCTAAGGAGGCTGTTTGTGTTTGATAGTTTGATTATTGTAGCCTTTGAAGCACTAATGTTCTGTCACCAGGTGGTTATAACTGTTGCTAGACAGGCAAGTCCAAGAGTCCACTTACTTTTTTTGTATGGATTCAATTCAAGTGTCCAGATAGTCAGTCACTGAATGTATGATCTAGGCTTTCTCCTACTGTTCTACATGGCAGGGGTGATTGCTGTAGGCATAGGCATCCGGCTGCAGTTGCTGAGAAAGGAAGGGGACTAACAGCTATCCCTGTGTATCTGTGCAGATGGCATGTCCCCTTATGTCTAATAGATGAAGGAACAATTTATACCCTTAATTTCTGATTCAGAGGAGTCAGCACATTTTTTTTTTCCTTTTTTCCTTCACCCTGTTTGTTAGATTATCCCTTCTCTGGGTCTCAAAGAATGGCTCAGTTAATGGCATCAGACTCTAGATCCAGGTACAGCATAGAGAAGAGAGAGGAAAGTGCTGGGATAAATGAGAGAAGTTTGTCTCAAGCAAAAGATTTAGACCCATGAGCAACAGGTTGCATGACAATACTTCGCTTTTGATAACCTTGTGCTGCTTTTCACTAGTTCTGATGCCACAAGTGGATTCTCTGGTCAGTTTCTCCTGCTGTGAAGGACACCCTCCTATCATCATGGTCAGCTTACTTGTTGGTCAGTGCTGTTTCCCAGGAGGTCAGGTCTGCTGAATCCTGCTTTCTCTTTCTGTTGTTCAATCTGATTTCTCAATTTTCCCTTCCATATTCTAGGCTTCTAGGGATGTCATACTTGATGGCACTTGGCTTGGCAGGATGTCATATATGATTGAGTCATTTGTTCTTTGGGGTCTCTGCTGTTAGAGGGGTCAGAGGAAATATCTACTCTGCCAACTTGGCTGCGTCTTCCAATCAAATTCTTATAATATTATTAGTCACTGGCACTAGCTTCCATGTAGTGAAGGAAGTAAAACTTATGTTACACCAAAAGCCCAAACCAAATCCACTGCCTTTGAGTCAATTCTGACTCATAGCGACCCTAGAGGACAGAGTAGAACAGCTCCCTAGATTTTCCAAGGAGTTCCTGGCAGATTTGAACTTCTGTCCTTTGGGTTACCAGACATAGCACTTATCCATTAAGCCATCAGAGATATCAAAGCAAGGTAATATTTTATTTCTTGTCTAAGATAAGTCAGTAGCAAAGGCTGGGAATAGCTGCATAAATTAAAATATTTAGAGGTTTTGAAGGACTATGAAGCCCTTACAGAAAAGGTGGGATTTGGAGTGTTCCTAAATCACAGGTTTGAAAGATGACCAGAGAATAAATGCCAATAAATTCAAATACTAAATTACATTGCTTTATAATCATAAATTTTCTTTATTTTAAATATATAGACATGTATGTCATTTTCTAAATGAAGGCTATACTTTTAAAAGTTTTTTTTTTATTGTTGTGTCTGTATTATAGTACATTAATAGGATCTTACTTTTTAGAAAGCTTTCAAAATAGTAAAAGTGAAGGAAATTATTGAGAATTCCCTTGAAATCAAGAATGACACTGTGTGTTCCTAGAAAGCAAAGTAAAATTGTATTAACATCACACAAATGATGCCTTTTGTTTCTGGTAGAAAACTCAGAAAAAGAATCCAAGCAGACTCAAGTAGCCCAGTTGCAGGAGTTTATATGTCAAAGCTTCATTTACTCCTAATAGGCCCATCAACCTTTTTTGTGATCTCAGTAATTAAGAAGCCAGTTTGATTCTTCTGATTATGGACTTCTTAAAAGCTGGCTGCTAAGCCATAAAGGAAATAGAAAGATGCTTTGGAGAATTAATGGCTGCCCACGTGTGCTGAGTCAGTTTTGAGTTTTATGGGAGGCTATGCTGACTTAGCTGGAGAAAGATGTGACAGTCAGCTTCCATAAAGATTACAGCTTTGGAAACCCTTTGAGGTAGTTCTAGTCTATCCCATACGGTCATTATGAATCAGAATTAACTCCAACACAACATATTCGGTTTTGTTTCGGTGCTGACTTAGAAACTCTGGTGGTACAGTGGTTAAGTGCTTAGTGGCTAACCAAAAGTTCAGTGGTTGAACAAACCAGCTGCCCTGCAGAAGAAAAATGTGGCAGTCTGCTTCCATAAAAATTACAGTCAAAACTTTATGGGGCATTTTTATTCTCTTCTGTAAGGTTTCATGTGTCAGAGCGAACTCACTGGCAACTGAATTAGTTAAGCAGTGCTGACTTATGCAAGACTGCTTTGGGTCTCTTCGATGATCTTTGTTAATATATTGACTTCTCCTTTTTGAGTGAGATTTTTCCTATAATGATATAAGCTTTTAATGTAATTTTACAAAATTAATTCTATATGGAGGATAAGAGAAAACTTGCGTGGAGGTGCAATATACTTTCTAAAGTGAAACAATCTCTAAGGAGATGTGTATGAAACATACAGAAAAATCAGAAGTGGAGGATTTCTGAGATGTTGCAGGTGAAGGATAGAGATTGGTGACTCCATTAGGATGTCATCCAAATAGTCACATGCACTGGAAGACAGCAGAGTGGTTTGAGGACTCTCTATAGAAATAACAATTTATTGCATCCATTTTCAACTTACCCACCTATCTTTGATTTTGTTTTTGTTCTACTTTAATGAATACAGGAGAGCAATGGAAACAAGAAAAGAGGATAAAATGGGCCCAAACAGCAAAGCATCATGAATGATTATGACAGATTTCACTAATTAGACACTGAAATTGAAAACAGATCTATGAAAAATAGTACTTCTTGAGGCTGTCCCAGGACATTGTATGTTCTAATTTCAGAAATTAATTTGACATGAATGTTTAAAGTATAAAATGATTTGTAAGAGAAATATGGTGACCTAGAATGAAAACCACAGTGGGGAAAAAAAAGAAGCTTTATATCATTTTCCTTTCCGGCTTATGCTTTGATTAGCCAAGGAACAGAAAACCATATTTGGGATGCTGCTGATGTTCCTTGTACATAAAGAGCTAAAAAGGTTTTCTGTTCATTTTTCTACCTAGGAGGCATGAATAGACATTCAGTAAATTTTCATTGTGAGAAATTCTTTCCAAATCAGCTCCTCTGGATCACAGGATCCTCTGATGGGCAAATAGTGAGAGGGGAGAAAATGAGGATAGAAGGACAAAGGAATAAGGAAAAAAGGAGGAGGAGAGTGATCTTAATTGTCCTATAACCAAAAAAAAATAAAAGAAAAGAAAGAAAACTGGTGACTGTCAGTTCCCTCATTGTGATCCCTTGTGATTCAGAATAGAACTGTGTTCTGTAAGTTTTCAATGGATATAAGCTTGCAGAAATAGATTGTCAGGTCTTTCATGGAGACACTGGGTGAGTTCAAACTACCAACTTTTAGGTTAATAAAACAGACCAAAAAAAAAAAAAAAAAAAAGACTATCGCCGTCAAGTTGATTCTGCCTCATAACAATCCTATAGGTTGGAGTAAAACCATCTCATAGGATTTGCGAAGAGTGGCTAGTGAGTTTTAAGTGCTGGTCTTTTGATCAGCAGTTCTTAACGACTTCTGTACCAGGTTAGTAGCAGAGCATAAACCATTCACACTACCCAGGTAGAACTTGCATTTGTTTCAGGGAAATAAATCCTCAATTAACCAGAGTACAATAATCTAGACAATAAAATGAGCTTATTTATTTATTTATTTTTAGAGTAAAGGATGAGTACATGAAATTATAACAGCAACAGCAACAAGAAGTCAGCACCAGCAATGATGACAACATGCTGGTAATCTTTTTTTTTTTTTTTTTTTTAATTTTTATTTAACGTAACTGAGTGAAAATGTACATTCACATATAAATTTACATGCCTTCCTATATGCAGCTTCCACTGCTCTCCCTGTCCGGTGACAGCACACTATTCCTCTGTGCTCCATACATGTCTCATCCTCCCAACAGTCTCCTTTCCCCTCCTCTCCGTCCACACCCCTTCCTCCAGCCAGAGGTCAGCAAGATGATATCCTATAGATGTATAGAACCATAAAGTGCTTCCACTACATGGTCACTCTGCCTTGCCAAGTCCGATCCATTCCTGTCCAAAGAATGGACCTTTGTTATAATTTATGGGAAAAGGCAGCATCAGGGCAGGGGGCCATGCTCTCAGAGGAACCCCAAAACTACTGGACCATCAATTGAGGTCTTTCAGTGGAGATCTCACGATGCACCTCTTTATTCTTGTGATGCCAGCGAGACTCTTCTCTGTGAGCTCTATTGTGGCTATCACTGGTGGTGGCCAGGCACCATCCGGTTCTTCCGGTCCCAAGTCGATGTAGGCACCCACTCTTGTGGGTCTCTCCATCTTCTCGGTTGTCTTTACCACATGTCATTTTGGTCCTAGGTGTGCATCTGTTCCTGTTGAGTTGGGACCATTTGCTGTGTCCTCAGATGGCAGCTTGGCAGCTTTTAAGACCCCAGATGCCACTCACCAATGTGGGGTGCAGAGAGCTCTCTTAGCAAAACGCTAGTTGTGCCAATTGGCCTGGAATTCGCCTAAGAGCATGGTCCCCCGCCCCCCGCCCCAGCTACTCTATCCTTGCAGTATTGAGTTAAGATGGAAGGAGTACTCAAGTTATGCTGAAGTCCACTTAATGTTGTTCTTGTTCCTAATGTGTGCTGTCACCGCTTTCTTAACCAACTAGATTTCTAGTAACTATCTAAACTAAACCCTCCCCCCCTCACACTTCCTCGCTCTCCTCACTTGTAGCTGTCAAAGAGTCTTTTCTTCTATACATCAGTCTGTTTTTGAGATCTTATCGTAGAGGTCTCATACAGTAATTGTCCTTTTGTCACTGACTACTTTCACTCAACATAATGTCTCCCAGTTGAAACCAGGTTAGGAGATGTTTCCTGGAATCGTCGTTATTCTTTATCATTGCGTAGTGCTCCATTGAGTATATGTACCACAGTTTACCTATCCATTCTTCTGTTGTTGGGCATCTGGGTTGATTTCATCTTTTTGCTATCGTGCACTGTGCTGTGATAAACATTCTGGTGCACGTGTCCATTGGTGTGAAAGGCCTTGAATCTGTAGGATATATTCCAAGTAGTGGAATTACTGGGTCAAATGGTATATCGATATCCATTTTTTTAAGGAAGCGCCAGATTGCCTTCCAAAGAGGCTGGACGATTTTGCAACCCCACCAACAGTGTAGGAGGGTTCCACTTTCTCCACAGCCTCTCCAGCATTTGTTGTTTTGTGTTTTCTGGATCATGGCCAATCTTGTGAGATGAGTATCCAATAAGATTGTATCTCATTGTTGTCTTGATTTGAATTTCTTTAATAACTAAAGATCGTGAACATGTCCGCATGTGTTTCTTGGCTGCCTGGATATCCTCTTTAGTGAAGTGTCTGTCCATCTCCTTTGCCTATCGCTTAATTGGATGGTTTATCTTCTTCTTCTTGATATTTTGTAGTATCTTATAGATTACGGAGATCAGGCGTCGGTCTGACATAGAGTTGTCAAATATTTTTTCCCATTCTGTGGGTGTTCTTTTAATTCTATTAATAAAGTCTTTGGATGAGCAAAAGTGTTTGATTCTTAATAGTTCCCATTTATCTATTTTCTCTTCTGTTGATTGAGGTTTCTTTGACAGATTTTGGAGTCTGTCCGCATTGTGTATTAAAACTTCCATTGTTGTTCCTACCTTTTCTTGGATGAGCTTTATCATTTTAGGTTTGATATTTAGGTCTTTTATTCAGTTGGAGTTGGTTTTTGTATAAGGTGTAAGATACGGATCTTGATTCAGTTTATTGTAGATGGATAACCAATTTTGCCAGCACCATTTGTTGAAGATACTGTTTTTACCCCAGTTTAATGTCTTAGGGCCTTTATCAAATATCAACTGTTCATAGGCAAATGGTGTCATCTCTGGGGTCTCAGTTGTGTTCCATTGATCGATCTGTCTGTTCTTTTACCAGTACCAGGCTGTTTTGACTACTGTGGCAGTGTAGTATGTTCTTAGGTCGGGTAATGAGAGGCCTCCCAGTGTGTTCTTCTTCTTTAGTAGTACCTTACTTATCCGGGGTTTCTTCCCTTTCCAAACAAAATTAGTGATTTGTTTCTCCATCTCATTAAAAAATGTCACTGGAACTTGTATTGGGATTGCATTATATAAATAAATTGCTTTGGGTAAAATAGACATTTTCACAATGTTAAGTCTTCCTATCCATGAGCAGGGTAGGTTTTTCCATTTATCTAAATCTCTCTTAGTTTCTTGTAGTAAGGGCTTGTAGTTATCTTTGTAAAGGTCTGTTGTTTCTCTGGTTAGATTAATTCCTAGGTACTTTATCTTCTTAGGGGCTATCATAAATGGTATTGATTTAATAATTTCCTCCTTAACAGTCTCATTGATAGTATAAAGGAAACCTACTTATTTACTTATGTTTATCTTGTATCCTGAAACTTTGCTGAACTCTTCTATCAGTTTTAGTAGCTTACTTATAGATTCCTTGGGGTTCTCTGCATATACAATTATATCATCTGCAAACAGGGAGATTTTAACTTCCTCTTTGCCGATGCAGATGCCCTTTATTTGTTCGTCTTGTCTAATTGCTCTGGCTAGAACTTCTAGCACAATGTTGAATAGGAGAGGTGACAGTGGGCATCCTTGTCTAGTTCCTGATCTCAGGGGAAAGTCTTTCAGTCTCTCTCCATTCAGGATGATGTGGGCAATTGGCTTTGTATATATGGCCCTTACTGTGTTGAGGAATTTGCCGTCTATGCCCATTTTGATAAGAGTTTTTAGCATGAATGGTTGTTGGACTTTATCAAATGCCTTTTTGGCATCAATGGACAAAATCAGGTGATCTTTGTCTTTTGTGTTATTTAGCTGTAGAGTTAGTTCGTTGATTTGGTTTCTCTCTTCCTTCCAGATGTGTGCATTTATGGAGATAAACAGACCTCTGAGCACTGCTTTTGCTGTATCCCATAGGTTCTGGTAGGAAGTGTTTTTGTTCTCATTGGAATCCATGAATTTCTTTAATTCATCCCTGATTTACTCTATAACCCATGTTTTTTTGAGCATGATGTTGTTTAGTTTCCAAGAGTTCCACTTTCTATCTCTGTTTTTTCTGCTATTGATTTCAACTTCGATGACTTTATGATCTGAGAAGATGCTTTGCAATAATTCAATGGTATGGATTTTGTTGAGCATTGCATTATGGCCTATCACGTGGTCAATTCTGGAGAATGTTCCATGTGCACTGGAGAAGAAGGTGTAGTTGTCTGCTGATGGGTGGAAAGTTCTGTATATATCAATGAGGTTTAGTTGGTTAATTGTGTCAATGAGGTCTTCTGTATCTTTACTGAACTTCTTTCTAGGTGATCTGTCTGGTAATGAGAGTGGAGTGTTAAAGTCTCCCACTATTATTGTGGAGTCATCTAACTCTCTTTTGAGTGTAGTCAGTGTTTCTTCGACATATTTAAGTGCTCTGACATTAGGTGCATAAATGTTTCATATAGTTAAGTCTTGCTAGTGTACCAAACGTTTCAGCAATAAATAGTGTCCATCTTTGTCCACGATTGTGGATTTGACATTAAAATTGATTTTGTTAGAGATTAGAATTGCCACCTCTGCTCTTCTTTGTTCATTGTTAGCTTGATATATACTCTTCTATCCTTTAATTTTCAGTTTGTTCCTGTCTTTAGGTCTCAAGTGAGTTTCTTGTAGACAACATATGGATGGGTCGTGTCTTTTGATCCAAGATGACACTCAGTGTCTCTTTACTGGAGCATTCAGTCCATTCACATTCAATGTAATTATTGATAGGTATGTGTTCACTGCTGCCATTGTGATATGTTTATTTTTATGTTGATGTTTTCTCTGTTCTTATTAGTCTGTTCTGGGACGCTCTTTCTGGTGAGTTGATTTTTCACCTTTTTCAGAGCTGGTTTTATAGTTGTTGAGACTCGTGTGTTAGATTTCTTGAAATGGTATGATACATCTTTGTTGTGCTTTACAGCTGCCCTTATGAAACCCCTTAATAAACTATTTATAAACCCAATTTTAATTACTACCCGTCTTGTCATCTTCCTCTCCATCTGGAAGGACTATAACTACTGTAGTACATCGCTCTTTTTATTATGATGACACCATAGTTTTCATGATGATCACTGGATTGCTTCTTTCCATATCAAAGCTGTGATTTACTTTGGAGCCTTCCCTAAATGAGTATTGAGTAGTGTGTCGTTCTAAAATATAAAGTTAGTGGTTTTGTTCTTCTAAGCCAAAGCCAAGAACTTCTTTCAGTATTTCTTGTAGTTTGGGTTTGGTTTTTACAAAGTCTCTGAGTTTCTGTTTATCTGGGAATGTCTTAATTTCTTTATCGTATTTGAAAGATAGTTTTGCAGGATATATAATTCTTGGTTGGAAGTTCTTCTCCTTCAAGACTTTGAATGTGTCGTGCCACTGTCTCCGTGCCAGCATGGTTTCTGCTGAGAAATCTGACGAGAGCCTACAGGGTTTCCCTCTGAATGTTAGCTTTGCCTTGAGTCTTGCTGCCTTTAAGAGTTGCTGCTTATGTTTCATTTTGTTAAGCTTGATTATAATATGTCTTGGAGTCTTTCTTTTGAGATCTATATTGGGTGGCGTACGATATGCATCTGAGATGTCTATATTCTCTTCCTTCATGATTTCTGGGAAGTTTTCTTTCAGCAGCTCAGCAACAATACTCTCTGTGTTCTCAGATGTCTCACCCTGTTCAGGGACTCCAATTAATTGAAGGTTGTTCCTCTTAATAAGAGTCCCACATGCTTCTTAATGTTTCTTCATTTTTCTTGTTTCTTTTTTCTGATTTCTGCTCATAGATGCTGGCATCAGTAGCTCTGTCTTCCAAGTCAGAAATTGTTTTTTCTGTTTGTTCCATTCTGTTTTCTTGGCTTTGCATGGAAGTTTCTATGTCTTTGATTTTCTTCTTGATCTGTTGGATTTCAGAGTACTGGTGTTCCATCAGATCGAACAACTTGCTTAATTTTTCATTTTGTTCTGCTGCATTTTGTATAAGGTCTAGAAGGGCTCTGTATATAATCAATTTGTATTCACTTCCTGATGCTTTCATAAAAGTTTCTTCATCTGGAAAACTCCTTGGTTGCTTTGTTTGGGAGCCTTCTGAAGCCATGAGTGATTGCTTGTATGCCACAATTGTCTGTTGGTTTTTGGGTCCCATTTGAGTATATAGAGGCTGGAAGAGGTGCTGTGAGGATGGATTGCAAATGTTTCTCTAGGCTGTCTTCAAATGTAAAGCAAAAGGTATCTGACCAGTTCACAAGTCAGTTAGGTTTTCAGGTGTAGAGGTCCCTCTTCTCATCTGACAAAGTAAGCACCACTATATCCAACCCCAGATGATAACAAACTAGTTCAGAATACAGCAATGCTACTGCCCTGTTGGCCTCTGGTGACAGAGCCTTGCCTTAGCCAACACTGCGTCGAGTACTGGTTGTGTGATAGGAAAGCGCTCTCCTGTGGGCAGGCTCTGGCTCCCAAGCTAAGAATTAGGTCCAGCTGCGGCCACCGTACCCAAGATGGCGTCCTCCACACAGGCAACAGACAGAGGGGCTAAAGGTGCTGAGAGGTAGTGATTCCTCTGCTTCTGTTGCAGGGCCCCCAATGCAGGCAGCACTGTGCAAAATCACTACTTTTCTGTTGGAGAAACACTGTCCCGTTTGCTGGTGCTGGCTCCCAGGCTAAGAACGAGGTCCCGCTAAAATCTCGGTACCAACATGGCGTCCCGCACCGTGACCACGGAGTTCCACACAAACCCCACTGAGGCAGCTACAATACAAAAGGCTCAAAGTGTCTAGATTAACAGAGTCCCAACCTGGCTCTCAGAATATGGGAATTTCGCCTGCCTATCCCCCTAGCAGTGCGTCTGAGTCCAGCCGCCAGGCAAGGCCCAGCTCTGCCCACCAGCCGAGACAGAGGGAAAAAAAGTCAAAATGGTGCGTTTACCTTCCGTCCGTGAGAGCCCAGGCTAGCCAGGAACGGGAGTCAGCGAAAGAGAGGAGGTTTTTCGTTGAGTTGTATGAATTCCCAATTAACAGCTCTGTGCCATGTCCTGAGGCTGATTAGGTGAACAGAAGGCTCTGTTTGATTGTCAGTTCAGGTCTTGGTTTCCAGAGGGATAGAAGGAGACGTGGGCTTAGTCCGCCAGCTTGACTCTGGCCCCCCCATGCTGGTAATCTTTTAATGATACCTTCTCTCCACCTTTGTTTCTCTGCTCTGTTTTCTGCCTTGAGAGATTGGCCCTGTTAACTGTATTATTCTGGTCTTATTGTTCTTTGAATACAGACTGGATTAAGCCAATAGCAAGTACTAGCAGGAAAGGGGCAGAAGGCAAGGAGAGTGAGGTTAGGTTATGTGTCCCCTCGTTTCCTCCACCATTAGTGTGGCTGTGAGAGTTGTTGACCCTTCTATGGCATAGTTCCTGTCGGGTAGTTTCTTTTGTAGGGCTCCATCTCTACAAGCTCTATTTGCCTTATCTCTCTTTGTCTCTTTTTTTTTCTGTGCTTTTTAACACTCTCTTCAGAAATAGAAGTATAATTTTTATCAGATTACAGGTAGAGAAAGTATTTTCGTATCCATTAAGTGCACTCATGAAAATAAAACCTGTGTAGGAGAAAGAAGACCTCAATTTTGTTTTGGGCACTTTAAAAATCCTAAGTGATTCCATGACTATTATTATATCCTGAAAAAAGTGGAAAAGAGTGAATAAGATTTGGCTGTTGAAGGTACAGGTGTTCCCCCTACCTCATACAAGCAGCACTACTAAATATTTGGCAGTTCAAACCCATCTAGAGGCACCTTGAAAGAAAGACCTGGTGATCTTCTCCCAAACAGGTCATAAACTTGACAACTCTATGGTATCCAATTCTACTGTCCAACACATAGGGTCATAATGACTCAGAATTGACTCAAAAGTGCCTTGGTTTTATTGGTTAGTGAGGTAGAAAATCTTCAATGATGGCCACAAACATTGCTTTTCCCTACATGTACATGAAGCTCCTTTTTCCTTGAAATATAGACAGGATCTGTAACTCCTCTCACCCGTAGAACGTGGGAACATAGATGTTCTTAGACTCCCGACCCAGACTCTAATACTGACAGCTTCTGATTGTGTCCCTGGAGCGTCACTCACTACGAATAGACTACAGCGTCTCTTGTGTAGAGAGTGGCCAAGTAGAGATGTCCCGAAAAGTGAGACCTAGTGTGGAGTGACATCCCAGAGAAATGCTGAGGCCCACATCCAGCCATCTTTCAAGTTCTGCCACATTGATGCAATGTCATGAGAGAGCCCAAGATAGACTAGTAGAGGAACTTCCTAGCTGGACCCCATCCAACCCACAGAATTGTGGGATACAATAAAATTCTGATGTTTTAAGCCACTAAATTTTGAGGTGATTTATGTTGGAACAACAGGTAATTACAGCCATAGATAATCTACTTACCAGCAGTGTGACTTTGAGAAAGATACTTAAGCTTCCTGAGGCTCAGTTTTCTCATTTTCAAAATGTGAATGATTGTAGTTAACTGTGCTGTATGTTACTTTGAGGATTAAGATAGTGTTATAGCAAGAGGACTTGCAGGCATAGAGTAGAAAATGACTATTTCAAAGACAGAAAACAGAGCTGTTACATTGGAAGTCATTTCAACTGAGACTTTAGCGATGAATGTTTGCTGGTAGGAAAGGGCAAGTTTCAAAATGGGCATTCTTAATGAACATAGGAACCAGGAACTATAGATACCAAAGTATAAGAGACACATGTCAGATGTTAAGAGAAACGGCTGCCACAGAACCAGAGAAGCTGTGGATAACTAAGAAAAGCATGAAGATCTTAGTGACTATATGTTTGGAACTCACTTGTGTTTTCCTCAAATCAGATGTTGTAAATCTCTACCTGTCTATAATGTCGCTATGAGTTAGAATTGTCTCAATGTTGGTATGCTTTTTTCTTCTTCTTTTTTGTGCACCTATGGATGCAATCCATATTGCATTTGGAGCAGGGTTTGCTCCTTGCATTAATGGGGTTAGATCATTGTAGGGTGTGTTAAGCCAATGTGTTTTACGATATAAGACGTGTATAGTACACATAGATGTAAAGACTGACAGACGGGGTTACATAGATGCCACACCACCGTTCTAAGAACACCAAGGAGCCCAAGAAGAGAAGCTGAAAAGAGTCAAAGATATTGCCCCAGACCTGATGGAGAGAGAAAGCCTCCCGTTTGACCTGAAATCCCGAATTCAGATTTTTTTGTTTATATCAGAAAACAAATTTGTTAAAGTTACTCACTTGTTGTATTTTTAGCAGCACTAAATAACTAAGATGCCATGTCAGTCCCAGCCACAGAGAAAACGGGGTATGATCTTGAAATGCCTTATGCATTTTTCTGTGGATATTAAACAATATCTTGAAAGCGCAGGAGATCTGAAATTTAAACTCTTGGTTATATGAACAACGGATTGAATGGAAAGAAGCTGGATGTTTGGTGGTAAGGATTACAAGTGGGGAATGGCTGGCATTGAAGAGAAAACAGACAATGGAGATTGAATTCCAGACATGTTTCTGAGGTAATATCAGTAAAGTTTGGTAACCAGTTAAATCTGAAGGAAAGGTAGACCTCAGATTTGCCTCCTAAGAATTGATTTGATAAATGATAGTGGCACACAGTAAGACAGAAAACGGTAGAAGGAAAGAAAAGAATAACTTTCCCTCTATAGATGAAGAGTATGGGTAGGAAGGTAAAGTAGACATCCATCTTTAATAGCCATTAAATATGGGCTGGATACTTCTCCAAAGACCTTTACGTAAATGTTTTCTTATTATCTGACAGATTAGTGTAATGGTACCCATTATATAGGTAATAAAACTGAGGTTCAATTATAGCAACTGACCAGAATAAGTCATAATAATAATGTTATGACTTCAAAACCTGTACACATTTCTTATTTACAAAGTTGAACCTATAGCTCAGAATAGATAGTATGGAGATAAATAGGGAACTGTTGATGTCAAGACTAAGTGACAGTAGATAGAGAAATAAGGATATCAGAGATAGAAATTGTAAAACAACAGTAGTTAAAATTTGGAAATCAGGTGAGTTGTTGCATGAATAGAGGAGGTCCTGAACCAGACAAATTGGCCAGGAAAGAGGAAAACCCAGAGTGGAGGGAGGGAAATGGAAAAGAGAATCAAAAGAAGGGAACTGACACACAAATGATACACTGTTGAAGATTAAAGTGGATTGTGGAATGAACAGTGACCATTAGATTGACTGGTAGAAGATATAAATAGCTGGAAAATCTTTGTGTTCCCACTGAGATTGTGACTACTACTCCTCCCTTTTAATTAGGTAGTATTTACAAAGCAGGGAGGAAGGAAGACAGCAGTCCAGTCTTGGGGAATTATAATAACATTGACACTAATGGGAAAACAAAAAAAAATGAATGATTTATGTTATAAGGTGATTACCTAGATAAATAAGTCCTCACAATTCTCATTCCTGTTGCTATCTTGGTGTTTTTCCTCAGCTACCCTTGTATTAAACCAAGTGACTTTGTACTTTATTAGAAGAGGCCACGTGTGTCCACAGAAGCTGTTTGAATGGAATGTGGTTATCACTAGTGATAAGCCACATCAAGAACTGTAAAGGCTCTGAGATTTTACCCTACTTGCAAGCTAACAATTTAGTCTGCTACTGTTATGTGGATGTTGGCAGGAGACACGAGACTCCTGGGTCGAAGATAAAAGGGGTTATTGTTCATGGCAATAGCTCAAAACAAACAAACAAACAAACAGACAGACAAAAAGCCCTATTGCTGTTGAGTTGATTCTGATTCATAATGATCCTATAGGAGAAAGTAGAACTGCCCAAGCAGTACTTGGTGGATTTGAAGTGCTGACCATTTGGTTAGCAGCCATAGCACCTAACCAGTATGCAACCAGGGTTTCCAAGGCAATAACAGTTATCATAATATCAGCCATTTTTTTGTATCAATTCACTGAGCCTTAACTCCCATAGAGCATTGTAAAGAGAACCAGGAGGTACCTACCCATGAGTTGAGCTGAATTAGAAGACAGAAACTTAGATTAGGAAACTCAGTTCTTTTATAACAGGCAGTAAGCATATCTGCCTTTTGTCCTGGGCAGTAAACACATTTGCTCTTTAGTCCAGAGGGAAATACTTTGTCTTCCAAGTCAGCTGACAAACCTTTCCTTTGTTCTGGAGGGAGACATTAACCTTGTCTTCTAAAACATTTTGCTATACCTCCTTGACTAGATAGTCTGGAAAAACTTCAGTTAGTGTCCTGATCACTAAATTGTCCAGAGACGTGAGAGACTCATGGACTCATGGAGTAGTATCTGATAACAAGTTGTATTCAAAACCAAGGCCAGAATAAGGCACTTGAGGACTGCAAACACTGAAGCTGTAGTGTTCCCTCTCTGCTTGCTCACACATTTGAACGTGGTATGTGTGCTACATATATACATATAAGTGCGTGCATGTGTATGTTAACACTGCATAAATACAATTTATTTTTAAATGTGTCTATGATACTAGCAGCTGAATGAAAAGGTGGTGTATAAATAACTTCCAGTGAAATGAGATGAAATGGATTATGGAAGTTTTACTGGGTGAAGAGAGTTAAGATACTGTATACTACATCTATGTATACTTCTCTAAACCTCATGTAGGAATGAGATTGTTGTCCTTCTTTGTAACACTTTAAGTACTTAGGTTAAGCCTCAACTAATTTCTTTGCCCAGTAACCACTCATATTGGATTCAGTTGAATATTAGGTGAAGGTAGCAAGAGTTAAACTTGACAACCCAGCCCTGTCCTTTGTTTATCCGAAAAAAAATAGTATACTCCCAAGAAAACTTCCTAGAAAAGGAGTTTCAATTACACAAGAGGAGTCTGTAGGAGACAAATGTCAGTCAATAAACGTGGCAAAGTAGTAGGGGTCTCATAGTTTAAACAGCCAATGAGTGCCTTTCTGACACTGTGTGAACTTTATATCTGGCTAGCAAATTCTCACACACTGGAGCTGGCATCAGTTTTCTTTAGTGTCTGTCAGTTGTCTCCTGCTGAAGCTCTTGATTTTCTTTGTATCCTGTCTGCTGGGCGTTCTAAGAATCTGTGTTCTGAACAACTGGCTCACCAGTTTATTGACACTCTAAGCCTGTGCTTACCTTGCTTATTGGGTAATCCACCCCTGTGCACAAAACTCTGATCAAGTCCTGGGGAAATAAAACTACAACTACACAGAAGCCTTCCATGCTTCTACTATCCATGGAAGAGCTGCTATTTCAGGTTATGTATATAAGGTCATTGTGAGTTGGAATCAACTTGATGGCTATAGATTTGGCTTGGTGTTATCTAGATAACCATTTAATATTGCAAATTATCATTTTTTAAAATTTATAAATAATCACCAGAATAAAAGGTACTTGCAATTTTTACTACTGAAGAATCACTTCAAGTGTTTAGTAGTGGTTATATTAATTTCCCATACACTGAATTTGCCTGCAAACAAGTTAATTCACCCATCACAGCTCATAAGATGTGTCTTACTATCTAGTGCTGCTGTATTATAAATTACAAGTGTATGGTTTTAATAAAGATAAATTTATACTCTCACAGTCTAGGAGGCTAGAAGTCTGAGTTCAAGGTGCCAGAACTAAGGAAAGCTTTCTCTGTGGCCTCTGGTGAAAGATTCTTGGCCTCAATCTTTCCCTGTTCTAAGAGTTTCTCTGTGCAAGGACCCCAGGTCTAAAGGATACATGCCTTCATAGTTCTTTATCCCTGATGCTAAGTGTTCTCTTTCTCTCTGCTCGTTTTTCTTCTGTATTTCAGAAGGTATTGACTCAAAATACAATGTATCCATGTATTTGAGTCCTGCCATGTTAGCATAACTGCTTCTCATCCTAACTCCCTAGCATCACAGAGGTTAGCATTTATAGTATGTGGGCTAATCGCATTAGATTACAATATGGTAGACAGCCACACAATATTGGGAATCATGGCACAACCAAGACACGTTTTTGGTGGACACAATACAACTCATGACAGGATGAATTTAGACTAGCCCAGTCAGGATCTGGAGAGCTGCTATATCTGCAGTGAATGAGGATGTAGGGAACCAAGTTTCCATCAGGTCATCACAAAAAAATAGCTGCAGAACTTTATTAATCTTATATAAAAAAGCAACAAACAAAGAAACAAAAAACACAAATAACCTCCTCCACCGGTGTGAAAAATAGGTTACAAATGACAGGGATATTTTTCAAACATTTACTATATTCCAGGCATAGCTAAAGACTTTATATATATTACGGTGTATGAACTTTACATGAACCCCATGAATTCCCATTTCACTAATGAGGAATTTACATAGCAACACAGGTTAACAGTGTATGTTGATTAACTTAAGAGACAGAGTCAGGATCAAAGACAGGCCAAATAACTACAGAGCAACACTTGTAATGACTGTGCTATATGGCCCACGTGAATCTGTGTCTCTATATCAAACACTTTTAAAAAGCGCCCTGTTTTCTCCTCTGCTCCCGTTCTGACTTCAGTTTTCATTGCCCCTCACTTGTGTTCATGCCTACTGATTAATCCACTGACTTTGATTCTCTATAAAGATTGTGCAGCCTTATAAGCTGCAATTCTTGTTAGCTATTGTTGGTAAGCTCGTTAACTATTATTTTCTGTTTAATAACAATAGACAGAATCTCTCAAGTCCCTGTTTCAAAGCTGAGGACATCATTATCTCCAAGTTTCCCTTCATCTTCAGTCACTTTTTTACCTTCCTATGCTGGCCACTACACTCCCAATATCTGCTTATTCTTTAGATAGAATGGGACTGAGTAGTGTTTCTTTCTGCTCTACATACAGTCACTGTAAGTCAAAATTGACTTGATGGCACCCAACAACAACAATGATACATAGCCATAATTCAATATTTAAGTTTGGTCTATGGCAACGTTTCTCAAATTGGCTGCACATCAGAGTCACCTGGGCATGTTGAAAAATACAAATGCTCAGGTTTTACCCCAAACTTCTGTTTTAATAAGTAGGAGGAGTTCAGGTAATGCTAGTCTTGAAAGCTTCACAGAGGTTCTAACGTGAAAGCAAGACCATGAAACACTGTCAATACAGTGATTCTATAAGTGAAACATCGATAAATGGACTTTACATAACTTGTTAGACACCACTGTTTGGCTCTTACTGAAACCTTATGTATAATATGTTATTCTCACAACTGCTGCTATGTTTAAGCCCACTGTTGTTATGAACAGTTTTTGTGTCTTCAGCAATTTTCATATGACTGCACATTTTCTTTTATTCATCATTTTGTTTGTTCAATAAATTCCCCACCCCACCCGCCATTCATTTTGTTAGTTTGGGGCTTATTCTTAACAATCTGTGTCTTAGAACTCTCTATCCTCTGGCGTAAGTCTGAGCTGATTGAATACGAAGACCACTACAGAATGTCTTCTTTTTATTCTTTTCAAAGTTAGGGCCTTTCTTTCTGTTATCTATTGTTTTTCTCTTTGTCAGTTGACCCACTGGCTTTTGCTACATCCTCTGATCAAATGAGGAAACCCTGGTGGTATAATGGTTACCGTGTCTGCTAAGTAAAAAGTTGGCAATTCAAATCTGCCAGGCACTCCTTGGAAACTCTATGTGGCAGTTCTACTCTGTCCTATAGGGTCACTCTGAGTCAAATTGACTCAACAACAGTGGCTTTGATTTTTTTGGTCTTATAATCTAATAAATTGTTTTAAGAAATGATATTATGAGTTCTTCCTTGTTTGATGATGTGTGTGTTCTCCTTATGGAGTTGCTGAATAGTTTTGAGCACAAAATACAATTTAAGGAATATTCTCAGAATTTAGAAATTATTGGTGCCATTACTTTCAGCAATCTATTTTGCTGTTGAAAAATGAAAATGCTCAGGTTGGTATAATGATGAAGTCATATTTTTATGAACAAAAAGGTCAGCAGTTTGAGTCCACCTCAATCCTTGGAAACTACAGAACTGTACTTCTCTGTTCTATAGGGTTGTTATGAGTCAAAATCAACTTGATAGCAGTGGGTTTGGTTTTATGGATTTATCTTGCTGTCAAAAGTTTTTCAGTAGAAAGATTTTCCCTTCCTTCAAGAATTGCATACTTTTACTCAGTGAAAGCTGCTTGCATCTTTCTTTTACTTCTTGCTATTCTAAATGTTATTTATATAGGTAGTGATCTTTTTTCCATTTACTATACTGACACAGTGATTCCTTTCTTACTGAATACTGACAATAATCCTGCAAAATACTCTTCTGTATATGTTCCTTTATAATTTAGTTTGTTTTCTGTGTTTTTTTTTTTTTTTTTTCTGTAATCCACATGGATTTAATTTAAATATCTCAACACTGGTTATATTTTGTATCTCTGTCTTTTGTTAGGCTCCTCTCAAAACTATCTCTAACTTTTTTTTTGTTTTTTTTTTTAAATAGAAATCACATTTTCTACTTCAATGATTCTTTATTGTTCTCTGGTTGTTCTTTTTCTATAACGTTCTGTTTATTTTTATGGGTATCTTTTCTAAGATGAGTTTGTGAACTAAATTGGTAGTCCTCATATATAGGCCTAGAAGTAATATTTATCATTTGGGACTCCTACTTGCTAGAATAACAATGTATGATTCCCACTGAAAAACACAGTAAGGTGGATGCTTATTCCATTTTATGTACTTTTCTGCATATCAGTTAACTTTTTAAATAAGAATTTTTTTTCCTGCTAAAAAAAAGTGAAAGAGAAAATACATAAGCAATATAACTGTTTAGAGTTACAACTCTTCCAATAAGAGTGTGAAGACAGTACAGAAAGTCCATATGGATTATGA
Organism: Heterohyrax brucei; assembly: GCA_028571685.1. Taxonomy (NCBI): domain Eukaryota; kingdom Metazoa; phylum Chordata; class Mammalia; order Hyracoidea; family Procaviidae; genus Heterohyrax; species Heterohyrax brucei. The sequence goes on from CM053152.1 coordinate 50,944,760, forward strand.
AGACCCACAGTTAAAAAAAGAAAATGACCTGGAAATATAATCCTTGCATTCTGTTGTGACTGTAAAGTCTTCCTGTGCTACTTACCATCTACATAGTAACGGGTACATCATGTACCCATTGTGATTCTCGGTTACTCTATTTTAATCCACTTCAATACAGATGCATCTGTGGTTGTTTTCAGATTATCTATGTTGGAGTCAGGAAACTATGGCAGTGTAGTGGGTTAAATGCTATGTCTGATAACCAAAAGGTTGGCAGTTCAAACCTGTCAGATGCTCCTTGGAAACTCGATGGGGCAGTTCTTGTCTGACCTCTAGGGTTTCAGAACTGACTCAGTGGCAGTGGGATTCTGTTGTTGTTGTTTCCGTGTTGGAGTCAATTAAAAAAGATCAATGGAGAATCACAGTGAGTACACTATGTGCTCACTACTACACAGCTGGTAAGTAGTATAAGAAGACTTTTCTCCAATACAGTTACCTCTGTGGTTGTTTTCATAAACCCACATGGCGTAGAGGTTAAGTGCTACGTCAGTTAAACAGAAGGTTGGCATTTCAAATCCTCTAGGTGCTCCTTGGAAACTCTATGGAGCAGTTCTACTCTGTCCTATAGGTGGTACTATAAGTTAGAATCAACTCAATGGCAGTGGTTTTGGTTTGTTTTTTGGTGGTTGTTTTGAGACTAAATAAGATAATTTACAATAAATTTTAGCTTAATTCAGGAATGAAAATTTGAAATTGGGAAAAAACTTCAAGCAGTTTTATCTTTCCCAGTTTTCCTTTGTCTTAGGTTTGGAGGTTTTATACTGTTTGAGAAAGAGAAAGAAGTAGATGGAGTATGACAAAAGACAAATAGATGTAATTCCTAGAAGCCTCAGAATACTGCAAGGCTAGCTTATTTTCTTTATAGCTAAAATTGTTTAATTCCCTGAATGGGTGGTAAATAATTTTCTCAACAGTGTCCCTATAAGGACATGGTCAACCAAGGATCCTAACAAGGAGTAAATTACAGAAAATAGACAATTATTTAACTGATACAGTCTGCAATTTTTTTTTTAAATTAACTGGATTCAAATCCGTTCTATAAATAGACAAATGAAACACTAATACACTCTTTGTCCTACTCTTTACTTTCTGTCTGCATCTTTTTTTTTTCTTCTTATTACATGTTTCTCTTCATAAAACTCTTAGACACTATTTTCCAGGCTATATGTATCCAAGTCACAATATATTTCACCCGCTTATAATTTATTAAATTGAGCTTCCTGGAATCTACTACCATTATTACTGTAATAATAATATATTATTGTTAATTATACAAGCAAGTATAACAATAACATTAAAGACGTGTGTAAAAGAATAGAATTTTAAATGAAGGTGGTCATTCTGGAATGCACACAACAGAATTATTTATAACTTTGTTAGGTGCAGCTGAGATGGAACAAAGCTTTGGAGGAGGAGAGTTTAAAGTGGTCTTTATTTGGGTTCCTGAGTGTGATCTTCCTGTGGCTCTATTCTCTGAGCCAGTTGATTTCTGTACTCTCTGTGCACACTCTCTATGAGCACCTGATCCCCCAATTAAGTCCTACACCTGCAGCGGTCAAGCAAGCAGTCCACTCAATTGCTGTCCTTTAACCCTCTCCATAGCTCAGAGGAATTCTCTCTGTGACCAAAGAATCTACATGGCATCTGCCCCAGGAGTCTGAATTTTTAAGACAAAGGCAGCATTTTTCAGAAACATGTTCATCTTCCTTTTCTGGGAGTTAATAGACCATCCTTTGCAGGCTTGGTAAACATGTTCATCAGTGTATCGCTTGATAGAACACATTTGTATCTATCCCAAATAATGTGTGATTGAAAGAGATTGAATAAGAAATCCAGACTGTGTATTCTCGAAACAAGACCTGAATAGCAGAGGACAAGTATGCAGAGAAGTCAGTGTCTTCCTTTGCACACGCTGCAGGGTCGGGACTGTTTGCTAGAGAAAGAACTCAAGCTTGAGAAATACTTTCAATCCAAATCACGCATTTTGCGTGTCCTGGAATTGAAGGCTTTTAAAGCTGGTTCATCTCGATCATTTCCAACCACAACCTTCTAAAACACGGCAGGCGTCTCTAATAAAACCACTGTCATTTATCTCTGAAGTTACTTAAGTAGGGCTACATCAGTTGTTGTTTTTGAAATGAATCCCTGGTGCCCTGGAGCTCTGCTTAAAATCGCCACTTCTAATCAACACACACAGTCTGATAAATTCTTTTTAAGTATTTAAAACTTCCAAAATTTAATCTATCACACCACATTTACACTGATGTGTACAAAAGTTATTATTCAATCCCCCTTAATTTGCTTATGTGTGTAATTTTTGTTTAATAATTCATTGAATTGAGACAAAAATGGTTGCAAAGTCAACAAAGATCCATAAATCATGTAAACATAAATGAGTGTTTATTTCTGGAAGGAAGTATATATGCATTTAAGGCAGACTGCCTGGATTTTCTTAATTGCTGTCTGTGACTTTGGGAAATTTTCTTAATCTCTCTGTTTCATTTTCCTTGGCTATGTATTGAGTATTTTAACAGTATCTAACATGTAGGCATGTCATCAGGATCAACATAAACTTAGAAGAGAACCTGACACAGTGATGTTGTTGTTGCAGCAACCGTATATGATAGAGTAGAACCACGCCACAGGGTTTCTGAGAATGTAATCTTTACAGGAGCAAATCACTAGTCATTTTCTCCCTTGGAGTCAATGATAGGTTCAAAGTACTGACTCTTCCATTAGCAGCCAAGCACTAAACCACTGTGCCACCAGGTTCCTAAGGTAGATATTAATAGTTATTATTATTATCACTGTTGTCACTGCATTGCACATTCCTTAGCTCTGTGTTCGATGCTTGAATAGCTCAATTTTCCATTCTACATTCCTCATCTTTCCAAGTCTATCTACTCTTCCCCTGATGTTCTCAAAGCCTGTGGATTCATATAACCAGATCTTCGGAGCATGATTTTGTTGGAAATTCTTAGCGGGGCTAAATATAAGGTATAATTTATATCACAAAAATTGTATGTAGGATGATTAAGTAGTCTTAAGAAAAAGATTATCCTCACTAAGGAGTATTTTGCAGCTATTATTAAATATTTTTTTAAAAATAATATTACAAATGGGAAAATACTTGAAAAAGTGGTAAAGTGTTGGTAGCTTTTATTTTCATTAGAAAACTATTTTTCCGTATTTTTCTACACTATAAAACTTTTCTTTCCAATGGTCATATTTTAATTGTTAGAAAAATAGGCAAATAGTATTTTTGTTAAAGTAAAGTAAATGTAATAAATGACAGGGAATTAATCAGCTAATACAACTGACTTCAGGAAAGAATAATAAATTTTCCAAGAAGACAAAGTTTGGTGATGTTCATAATTGTAGTAAAGTCATTGACATGCAGTTTCTTGGGAAGCCCTGAAATGTATTTGGAAAAGGAGATTGTTCACATTTTTCTTGTCAGTTTTTATTGTTGTTGTTATGTGCCATCAAGCGAGTCCTGACTCCTAGAATCCCATGTACAACAGAACAAAACAATGCCCAGTCTTATGCCATGACCACAATAGTTTTTATGCATAATCCCACCATTGTAGCCACTATGTCAATCCATTTTGTAGAAGGTCTTCCTCTTTTTTGCTGACCCTGTACTTTACCAAACATATGCCCATCTATAGGGACTGATCCCTTCTGACAACACATCCAAAGTATGTCAGACATGGTCTCACCATCTTTGCTTCCGAGAAGCACTCTGGTTGTACTTCTTCCAGGACAGATCTCTTTGATCTTCTGGCAGCCCACAGTATACTGAATATTCTTCTCTGATACCACAGTTCAAAGGTGTCAGTTCTTCTTCTATCATTCTTATTCATTGTCCAGCTTTCCCTCGCATATGATGTCATTGAAAACACCGTGGCTTGGGTCAGGCACACCTTAGTCTTCAAGGTGACACCTTTACTTTTTAACTCTTTAAACAGGTCATTTGCAGCAGATTTTTCCCAATGCAATGCTACTTTGATTTCCTGACTGCTACTTTGATTTCCTGACTGCTACTTTGATTTCCTGACTGCTACTTCCATGAGCGTTGATTGTGGAACCAAATAAAATGAAATACTTGACAGCTTCAATCCTTTCTCTCTTTTTATTTAGTGAGTGAATATTTATTAAGGCTAAGTTTGAGAGATAACCTAAAAGAGATTATCACTTCTTGTTTTAGTCAGCTAGGGCTGCTCTAACAGAAATACCACAGAGTGGATGGCTTTAACAAAGAAAAATTTATTCTTACACAATCCGGTAGGTTGCAAGTCCATATTCAGGGTGTCTGCTCCAGGGGAAGGCTTTCCCCTTGTCCGCTCTGGAGGAAAGTCCGGTGTTGCATCAATCTTTGTCCACGGAGCGTCCTGACACAAGAACCTCTGGTCTGAAGGACGTGCTCTGCTGCTTGCTTTATGGTAGCGAGGTTCTCAGATTGTCCTTTGTTTCTTTTTCCTTTTATTCCTTGCAAGCTAAAAGCATTAAGGGTGGGGCAAGCCATACTCCAGGGAAACTCCCCCTACAGCAGGAATTCACAGCCCTACCCTAATCCTTCAACACACAGGTTAGCAAAACCACACAATGGAGGACAGTCCCAAGATACTGGGAACCATATCCCAGCCACGTGGCTGCACACATTTGGGGGGACACAATTCCAACCATGACACTTCTCAATAATCTTTCTAGTTTTTTATTTTAATGTATGTCTGCCATGTCTCACATCCCTTCTCTCTAGGAAGTATATAAAAATATTTGTAATGAGCTGATATTTATTATGATTCCATGTTAAAAAATACATTTTCTTGTAAATCATGCTTACATAGGACAAGTTCCTATCAGTTGCTCATTCTTCCATCCTTCATTTCACTCTGATATCTTTCTGCCTAGTTATAACCTTTCAGCTTCCAGAAGAATTAAGGTGAGCAACATTGATTAATTGACTTATCAAGTTGTTCAGTGTTGATCACCAAAATATTGTTTAAGCACTTCTCATAGTTTAATTGTGCTCATGGATATGAAGAATACAATTCTAAAAATTCATTCCCTTCATTCAAAGTTTTTAAGTTCAAATGACAATCATAGGTTACTGGCTAGCAGTATGAATAGGTCTTATCATTGAGTAAACAAACAGTGCTTTCTACAATGTCATCTGTCATATGTACCATGAAATTGAGAATCAAGAGTAAACCTTTGAGATTGAAACTGATCTTATACAATTTTTCCTTCCTTTGGGTTCATTTAAATTTACTTGACACTTCAGAAAATTTGTCTAAGGAATCTAAAGATATAACTTAAAAATTCCTCAATCGTTGTTCAAATAATACGTTCTGTATGAAATACTTAAAGTGATTTTTCCTGAAAGTAAATAAGAAGAGAACATATCTGGACAGGAGTGAAGCTATATGATTCACAGTATTTCTCGGTTTCCACAAGATATCTAGACTCATCTTGATCGAAACATTTCAGTTTTGCCAAATCTCTTGTCTATACTTTGAAGGCATAAAAAATCGTCAAAAAATATTTAAAATTTACATGAGGTCAAAAAAACTACTGGAACTAGCTTTGAAAAGAAATTAAGACATGATATAATGCTGCCTCGTGTGATATTTTCCAGTGTCACAATATTTGAGACATTAGAAAGCAAAGAATTTAAGATTGACTAGAGTTTCTGGCAAAAGTTAAGCTGGGATAAATGAATGCTATTTCCATCTATACCAAAACACAAACCAAATATCTTGCCTTCAAGCCAACTTTAACTTAATGACCCTGTAATAGATAAGAACTGCTCCACAGAGTTTTCCACTTAGCACCTGATGGATTCGAACTGCTGATCTTTTTCATTATCAGTCATAACCCTTAACCACTGTACCACAAGAGCTCCTTTCCAGACACATACTTGTATGTGTCTCTCATTATGAAACTTTAGTTCACTTCCCTAACAGTCTTGATTTCCAAAAACATTTTGATGGTTCCTGGAAAGAGTTGGTCGTGTGCTCAACTGACTATTAATCATCATCATTCTTTCAAAGTATTTCCTAAGTTTGTACATATACCAAGGGTGACTTGGAAGAGAAGCAGGAAACAGAGCAGAATCCGAATGTCCAGTATTATGAGTCTCTTTGTATGAATTTACAGTCAAGCCTTCATTACCAGGAAATAGAGATGTGTGCTACCATAGCTTGATGCTGAGTTGATAAAATTTTGTACCTTTAATCTCCTTGTTTTTGCTTCTTTTCTCCCTAGCTCTGTACTTATTTAGGAATATTTTATCTGAATCATTGTTTGTTGAGCATTCCTTTGTGAATCATATCTGCTCTGATCACACTATCAGTGAAAATGATGCTGTCAACTTTTATGTCATTGCTGAGGTTGTAATTTTTGACAGGAATGTTCTGGGTTTGATCTAAAAACTCTCTTCCCATTTTGGCAGAGCTTCCCATTAGTGTTCTTTCTCCTTGATATTTCCAAGTGACTGAGGACTTGGTGGGACTTACTCCAGAAAAAATCTCATTCCAAGTTCTCCCATTAGGCCCGTGGCTCATCTGAAAGAACTGCTCATGTTTCCAAGACATAAATGAATGTAGAAGAACAGGGACTCGCATCAGTAGCAGGTTGCTCCATAATGTCCATAAGTAAAAGTAGAAATAAAATACACTAGTGCTGAATTTTTCTTGAAAGCTATATCTTGTCAAGACCCAATGCATAAATCCGAAATCTCATTAAAGAACGTTGGTTTATCAGAGTATACTTATTACTTCAAATCACGAAATTATGCTCTAAAAATTTATGATTTGTGTGATCAAAGTGCTTCATTTTCAGTATGCCATATCAGACTTGACACCATACTCCAAATGTGTTGTGTTCCTCCCCTTATCTGTTTTTTTTTGGGGGGGGGGTGTCAATATTTCATCCTCCCAGAAATTACTTCTACTTTTCTACAACTATTAGATTAGCAAAATTTAAAGAAGTATAAGACGACACAAAGCTAGAGATTATTAGCAAACCTGTATACTCCTATGGCTCGTGACACTATAAATTGGTATAACCCTTTTAAAAAGCAATTTGGGATTATGGATATATATACACATACACTCATGCCAGTAATTCTATACTTAGGAATATGTTTTAAGATAATAATTGAAAACAATATAAAAACTATATACACAAAAATATTAATTGCAATGTCATTCATGACCGATAAAATTGGCTGTAAGTAAATGTCAAATAAAAGAAGGCTAAATGCATTGTAATTTTTCAAATTGACTAAATAGTATGAAATATTAAAATATGTAAGATTCTCTTTTATTTTCTGCCTCTGTGACCACACCTGTTCAATCTCTCTTTTGAACTGCTGCTTCTTATGCAGCCCAAATGTAAACATAACTCTGACAGTATTTATGTACTATCCTGAATTATGAGGCATCCTGAGACTTCTCTATCATAGCATACTTTCCAGTATATTGTGAGTATGACTTGAGTGTTTTCCACACTAGACTATGAATTCTTTGTGTCTTTTATTAATGTATCCTTGTGCGTAGAATATTGTAGATATACCAATAAATAGAGTTGAGATGCTTCAAGTTGAAAAAATAAATGGCTGTAATTCCTTGGTAAAAAAGAAAAGCAAAATCTGAATATGTGTACAAGATGGTAAATTTTATAAATATACTGATTATAAAAGTATATATTTGAAGCATATAAAGGAGACTGAAATGTTATGAAAATTAGAATATTGTGATTATGGGTAGTTTAAATTTTATCAATACTTTCACAGTTATTTAAAAAGAATGGAATGACTTGATTGTATATAACATTATTGTAGGCCTTTAAAAATTTTCTAAAAAGCAAGAACATTTTTTCTCAACTTCTTTTGAAGATTCATTTTCTATAAGACTATGATATCTAAGGGTTGGGTCTAGTGAATGAGCCAAAAAATTCAACTGAGATCTAGGTTCCTCCTTTTTGAATTGAGAATTAAACATCCTAATCCAACAACATTATGATAGCAACAAAAGGATGGAATTGCTCTTTTGTATCCAGGAAATTAAAAGTATTTCAGCTAAGAGAGAACACTGTAGAGGACCAAAAGACCAAAAGAAAATATCCCAAGTGAGAAATAGTGTATACTTAATACAAAGCCCGTGAAGAACACAGGAAAGTATCTGATCTGCTCCTAACACCCAAATTGTTATCTATTTTGATCCACAAAATGGAGAGATTTCCATTGCATAGCAATCCTTCCTCTGCAGACACTGTTGTGTTAACAAACTTTAATCTTCAAACTAACTTTCTGAGCTTGTGCTTGGGCCCAGGTTTACCTGTCTTCAGTTCTAAAGATCACAATCAAGAGGATTGTGTTCAACTGATGTTGCGCTACAGTCTTATCTGAAAATACTCAAAGTGGTCATCTCACTTTTCAAACAATTTATACAGAGTAAATTAATTTTTTAGCCTCTATTTTTATAAATGGATACAGTTGTGTCCTCGACTAGATTACAGAAGAGTTTCACTATCCTGTACAAAATTCCTTTCTGTTTACCTTTTTAGTCAACTCTCTCTCTAAGTTGGTCCTTGGTCACCATTGGCTGATTTATGTTGTCATAAATCTGATTTTTCAGGATGTCACAGAAATGCTATCATACGGTGTCAAGTCTCTGGAGTCTGGTCTTTTATTTATCATAGTGCATTTAAGATGCATCCAAGATTTGTGTGTATCGATAGTTTCTTCTTCTTCATTACAGAAGCTTTCATTTGGGGGGCGTATTTGAATTTGCCTATCAACTGAGGGATATTTGTGGTGTTGCCAATTTGCTATAAATCTTTGTGTAGAGTTTTAAGATGGACATATATTCATATTTTTAAAATAAATACTTAAGAGTAGGATTTTTCTGGTTTCATATATATGTATATAGGTAAGTATGTGCGTGTGTGTATATATATATATAGGTAGGTAGGTAGGTATACATGTATGTATATGTGTGTGTGTGTAAGTATATATACATAGAGAGAGAGAGAGGTAGGTATGTAGGTATGTAAGTATGTAGATACGTGTTTCCAGAAACTGTCTTCCGAACTGGCTACACCATCCTCCTTTCTCACTATCAGTGTTTCTGTTGTTCTACGTCTTTAACAAGCACTTCGTACTGGCCTTTGTTGTTGTTGTTGTTGTTGTGTTTGGCATTTGCTTTCAGTTCTAGTGAATGTGTGGCCCCATCTCACAGTGGTTTTAATTTACATTTCCCTAATGGCTAGTCACGTTCAAAATCTTGTATTTATTTTCCACTAGCATCTCTTCTTTTGGAGACGCCATTTAGTTGTTACAGCTTGCTTTTTGGTCTGCGTGACGAAATATTCACTCACATTCCCTCTCTCTCTATATGTACATTAATATATTTTCTTTATTAAGAACAATTTTACAAGCTATATCATTTTGCCATGTGATACCCTGAACTTTCACTCTATTCTATCCCAGCTGCTCTCCTCACCCACTCCATGACAGTACACTTCCACCTTTGTCCAGAGCTTCCTGTGACATTTTGACCCAGATCTGGCCCTCCTCCCTTGATTACCTCGCTCCCAGTGATTACCTACTCAGGCAGCCTGGTGTTCGTGTTAGAGTACAAAGATTTCCTTGCCAGGCCCACTGTATGTTTGGTATAGTCCAGGTCAGTCTCTGCCTAGGTAGCTGGTCCCAGTGCTGGATGCACTTTAGGGTTAGAGAGCCCAGGGGCCATGCTCGTAGGGGACCCTCTACTCAGAAGGACCATTAGGTGTAGTCTTTTGGTAGAGTTCTGGCTTTTCCCTCTTTTCTTTCTCCTATTATGTTCAGGTTCCATTCCATTTACCCCATCCAGCCTGTCTTTAGTGTTGGCCAGGTACCATCTAGTTCTCCTGGTCCCTTGCTGAAGCAGACTCTGGCTTATGCGGCCTTTTCCATCAGGTGGCCTCATATTTTCTTTCTGTCCTCAATGTCCACCATTGATCTCTCATCCAGGTGGGTTAGGACCACTTAGTACTGTTTAGATGGCAGCTTGCTAGCTTTTAAGACCCCAGATGCCACTCACTCAGGTGGTATGCAAAGTATTTTCTTAAGAGAAAGAGAGATAAAAAATTTAGGTATGCAAATTAGTCTGGATGTCCCATGAGAGCTTGGTCCCCTTATCCCAGACCCCGTTTTTCTGTCCTTCCAAAGAGGTGAGACACATTCAGGAAATAATTTGGTTTTAAAATTGAGCAGTTATGGATTCCCCTCCTCTAGTACAAGCTGTCACATCCAACACCCAACCCTGATCCTAACCACTATTTAATTTGTAAAAACACCTCTCCCTCCCTCCCTCCCCACCCTTGTGATCATCAAAGATTAATTTCTTCCATGTTTAGATGATGTGTTGCATCCTTATTTATAATAATGGTCTCACACAAAATTCATCTTCACAGACATTCTTGATATTCACTACACCATGTGGCTGTAAAAATGCTTCTGGATTCACATCCATTAAGATCTCTTATTGAAGATCACTCAAGAAATGCCCTTTAATTGGGAATATGGGAAAAAACAAGCCTCACAGAAGCTCATCTCCCACTCTAATTTCTGTGATAATCTCAAGTTCAATAGAGTGCCAATTTTGACCGTGGAATCTTGTGTCAGTTTCTCAAATAAGGTCCTGCACTTCTTATTAATATTATTTTTTTAAAATGCAGCCTACTTTACAGTTGAATCACAGACAACTGAGGTTAACAAACCATAAATTGCTTAAAAAGGTATTTATTTCCTCCTTTCCTGGTAGGGCTCCATTCACTGTGCAGATAACTTTCTAATACTGAGAACAATATTATATCTCTAAATATTTATTGAAAGTTTACTATGTGTAAGACACTATGTTGATTGTACCATTAATATTCATTGAACTGAACTCAAGATAAATACACAACACTATATTCTAAATAAATTCTATGTCTTACATTAAATCATTCAGATGTTTCATCTTTAACAGTCACACTGGGACTTTCTTCTGAGTACTCATGCTAAGTTAGATACAGTGGATGATAGGAAAGATAGAAAACATAATCTCAACCCTTTAAGAGTCTGTGATTTTAATTGGAAACAAATAGCACATAGCAGAGGAGAAAGTGTGTTTTAAAAGGTACTGAAGTACAGACACTTACACAACGGCAATGATTCAGGTGGCTGTAAGCATGGGGAATGGTTTCCCAGTGAAGAGAGACCACAATAGTGACATTATAGCTGGAGAAGCTAATGATTATAACTTTGTGGTCTAAATCAAGGTAGGAACAAGAATCAAAGTAAGAAAGGTAGTATAGAAAAGGAATATCTAAGAGGCCCTGGAATGAAATCTGTTTCTCGGGAGAGGAAAGGAATGGAGGTGGGATTAAGAGCTAAAAAATTATAGAGTAGAATCAGCCATGCTTCAGGTGAAATACAGACAAGAGAGGTAGGCTAGCTTTCCAAACTGCATGGAGCACAAAGGTGCTGATGATATAGAGAAGAAACAAGCTGGAAGACAGTTAATCTCATAGAGACCTTCCCATGGCAGCAGAGTTGGCAACAGGATTCAGAGCTAGACTAGCGTTCTGCAGGACAACGAACAAAAACTTCATAGGAAACTGGAAACCCTGCTGCCATAGTGGTTAAGTGCCACATCTGCTAACCAGAAAGGTTGGCAGTTCAAATCTGCCAGATGCTTCTTGGAAACTCTACAGGACAGTTCTGCTCTGACCTGTAAGTTCACTATGAGTCAGGATCCACTCAACAACAGTGGATTTGGTTTGGTTTTTGGTTGGAATTCGGAGATGGTAAAAGTTTTAACTGTGACCCTGGTCAAGATAAAGACATAGACACATCCGCTCGGCAGTGAATATTTGAAGAGGAGTACACTGGTACATGAGACTTCTGCTCTGAGAAAGGAAACTATCGTGGTTTTATCTGGCCAGGAAACCATGTTGAAGTACTGAATGGGGTTGTGAATGTGGGTGGCTAAGAGAGGCAGGAAAAGACTGAATCAGGGAATCTGGTCAAAGTAAACACTAATGAGGGTAAATAAAAGCTTTAGATAATCTTGATATCTGGTATTAAAGAGTTTAACAAAAGGCTCACTCTTAAATACAGCATTCAGCCTTCTCTAAGAATAAAAACCAAAAACCTGTTGGCTGCTGAGTTGATTCTGACTCATAGTCACCCTGTAGGACAGAGCAGAACTACCCTGTAGAGTTTCCAGTGAGCAGCTGGTAGATTTGAACTGCTGACTTCAGGGGTCCCAGCTAAGCTCTTACGCACTGCACCACCAGGGCTCCATAATTTGCTTCAACAGTACAGATTCAGTCATTTACAACTGGTAATTATGAAATTCCTTCTTCCTTCCAAGGAATGAGTGTATTTTACAAATGCAATATACAGGTAAATAAAGCACCTAGTAGAGCTAGACCTGCTAGCTTTTAGAGAGCTGATAAAATTTGATTAAATTCTTCTTTTGTTGTTATTATGTTTTCATCACCTTTGTCATTGTGTCTACACTTCTAAACTCCATTTGGGAGCAATAGTAACAAGGTATCACAAAAGTGGCTTTGCCCACTCTAATTCCAACCTGCCAGAAACAGCAAACACAGGAAATCTCAGGAGAAAAACCCTTGTCATACAATTTACTGCCCAATTTTGCAAATCTGAGTGGTTTAGCTACTGGTAGTTTCCAGAGTTTCAAATAAGCTTACTAGTTTTAGGCTATCTATCCATAATAAACTTCTAAATATTCAAAGTTGAAACTATGAGTTATCAGTTCAGAATACATTGATGAATATGCTTTGAAGATTTCTGGGAATAAAAGAAGTTCAATATGCAGAATATGCCATATGAGTCTACTTTTGTGTTACTACCTAATAGAGAAAATTATGCCATTACAGAGCTAAAACAGATTATGAAGATAATCTGATTTAATGAGTTAATTTTATAAGAAAGTTTGCAAATGATTAACCCAAATAACATGGTTACTTAATAGAAAATCTGAAATAAGAATTCACGTTAGTAGCTTTGCATAAGCCTGTACTCCATTCAGAAACTGAATTCAGTTTGCTTCCACAGAAATCCAGAGAAGTCCAACAAAAGAAGCAAAGGTATACTTCTATTTTTCCTCAAAAGCATAATACCATTTACAAAACACACAAACAGCACAGATGATTCTTTTTGACTCCAAGTGTTTCTAATCTAATCCAAACCTGTTGAAATAGTAAATGTGAGATGCTGTAGTCCAAAAATCTTAATGAAACTGACCATTAAGCTGTACCTTGATAAATAGGAAAGGCTGGTACAGGTGGGCAAATGGTTTCATTCTATACAACAGTGAGTAAACATAAAGATTCCAGGGCCATGGGACTAACAGAGAGAGAGACAGCATGGTAATAGGGATTATATGCGAACACACCTGTGAGAAGGTGACTTGTATACACTAATATTTTTAAGTCAATAAGACTCAAACATTTTAGGAATGTTTAGTAATTTGAATGAGTTTTTGAAAGCTCTTACGGTTTTATCAAACTAACCTATGATGACAGTAAAACTTTTTCCTCTGATCTGAAGCGGAAGTTACAGGTTTGTGTGTGATTTTTGTTTTTAAATGTGTGAACTACTGATACAAGGGCATGTGAGCAAGTCGTATGTATAGTTTCGTAGCTTTTTTGTTTTACTTAAAATAGTATAATTTTGCTATATCTGATATTCACCGAAAGTTTCAAAAATGTTATAAACAGAGCTCCCCCCTTTCACCGGTGATAGATCTTACGGAAGCAGTGTCGTTTGGGTGCCGTCTAGTCAACTGCCAACTCATAGTGAGCCCATGCAAAGCACGTAGGCAAAACTCGGATACTGCATTGGTACAGAGCTTATTACTCTGGAAAGTCCATTATTCTAGTTATCCCTTTAAAAACAGAAGATGTACATAAAGAAGCAACTGATGTTTATTTTAATAAAGACAACAATTTTAAAAAGGAGTAGAAATTGTTAAGAGAAACCAATAAATTATGATGAAGCTGTTTGCAACTAGCTGCATCAGAGACATTAACAGTCTCAAGCTTAGCAAATTGAGTAGAGAGAATATTTGGTAGGGAATAGAGAGCTATCTTATTATTGTAGTTGTAGGGAAATAGATAGGATCTGTGTGACTTGGAAAAGTAAACCAGCTATGGTGTGACCATGGTCTTGCAGGAATCAAGTTGGGGAATAAATACCTTTTCTTCTTCTCCCCTTCTGACCTCTGCTGATTGTTTCTATAAACTAAATCCAGCCAGAGGACCAAAGAGAACTGCTGAAGCCCCAAGAAGAGGGCAGCCACTGTAAATAGTGAGCAGAGAGAGAACAGTAGATAACACATCCAAAGGAGAAAAATATGGAACATCCAATAAAGTGTTTCAAGTATATAATAATACTAGGTGGTTGGTAAGACATTTATTCACCACAACTCCTATCACTTTTTCTTTGGGAATCTTGATAAAATAAACCTAAAACTAAACCCAATGCTGTTGAGTCTTTTCTAACTCATGGTGACTCTATAGGACAGAGAAGAATAACCTCATAGAATCTCCAAGGAACACCTGTTGGACTTGAACTGCTGACCTTTTGATTAGTAGCTGTAGCACTGAACCACTGCATCACCAGGGTTTCAGGTATACTATTAAACTTCCTTCGCCAATGTTGCCTTTTTGTCCATGTCTTAGCTCCTCAGTGGTAATGCCAGGGGTATAAAGTATAGAAGAAAATTCATGTGAGATAAACTTAGAGCTCATAACATAAACAATAGGTCATACTGTAAGTAACAATTACACCAAATGATTCCTACATTTTATCTCAGCTTTGTCAGCTTGGCCTAGTTCTTTCCCTGAGATTTAAGTAGGTTATTTTCCTTAATCTAAAGTCATTTCTGGGCTATTTTAACTTCTGTGCTAGTAATTTTAGATTCTGCCCAAATGGACTAAGAGAAACCAGATTTGCCCTCATTCCTGAAACAATAAAATAAAAACAATAAGTCAAAGTACATTAACAATAACAAAAATAGTTTTTATACATCACTGGGCATCAGGAAATGATGAAATGTGAACTCTGAGACAAAATAAGTAAACAGAAAGTAGCTATTTCTCCTGATTAATTTTCAGAGATATCAAGGGAGCTGGAGTTCACAGGACAGAGTACTAGAGAGCAGACTCTGCACAGACAGATGGCTGGAGATCTGCAGAGAATTCCTCTCAGGTATTCAATAGACTATTAATATGTAAACTGATATAGAGACCCTAAAATTATCAAATTATCTGAGGTGCTAAATCAGAGTAAAAGAAGCTGCAGTGGCATCCTAGTCCAGAAAACCCTAGAAAACCTTTTTTTTTTTTTTTTAATTGGCAGAACACCTGTAGAATCAGAAAACTGAATTGATTAGGCCATTTCTTCTGTCTGCCAAGAACAGGACCCATAATTTGTTCTGAAGGAGTCTTTAGGTAACTTCTACATTTCCCAAACCAAATGTGTCCCAAATGTCCTACAAAGTCCCCCTCCAGTAAATGACTTATGGTCATGCAGCAGTAACCAGTCAACAAAAACTGTTCAAACCTGTTATTCAGTGGTAACTAAGTAAACAAAACTCTTTAAACTTAGCAATGTAAAGTCCCCATTTCTGTGATCCCAACTTTGACAATGGTATATTAATAAATAACTAATCAGACTTACTCTTAACTTTACTTCCTTCTATAGTGGTATATGAACTACTCCCTTACTATGATTCAGTGGATGTTGCTAGTCTCTTGTGCCTGGAGCATACTGATAGAACCCTCAATCAAATGATTGCCTTTGTCTTGACTTAATAAAAAGCTTTTAATTGAATTTGAGTCTAGGATCTTATCCCACTACCACAGAGGAAAACATCTAAAACCAGAGCAAAAATCAGCTCAGGAAACTATGCCCAGCACTCAACCGGATTAGGAAAACCAGACAAATTAAGGAAAAAAAAAATCATTGTTCATGCGTCATTAGGTAGACTACTTAAGAAGTTCTTGCCTTTATAGCCAGAAATAATTGACACGAGATTAAACACTGCTCTAAACCTAACATATCATAAAAGCAAAACCTGGATGGATCAAACTGTTTCTAAGTAAGTTAAATGCATCCCTGAACAGAGTTCAAGAATATTTATGGAACACAAAATCATCCAACACTCAAAAAATAAAATGTAAAAAGCTGTGTAGCCATTTGAAGAATACTAAGTATAAACAGTAGCAAGAAAATATGATCCATGAAGAACAGTATAACCAATGATTTGAAATTGCAAACAAACTGATATAAATATTAGAATTAGCTGAGGAAGATACTTAAACACTGTTTATATATATGTTCAGTGAGTCGGATCCGACTCGACGGCACTTAGCTTGGTTTGGTTAAAAAGATTAAAAATATAAAAACGATACATGAAACATACACAGGAAGAAATTAAAGATAGAAGAAAAGATCAGTGAACTTGAAGATACAAAAAATGTACAAAATAAAACACAGAAAGAGAAAAGTAATATATAAAGAGCAAGCAACCATGAGTTGAGACACACATCAAGTGGTTTACTATACATGTAATAAAAAAATGATGGTAAAATTGAGACACTGGGTTGCCATGAGTCAGATCTGACTGGATGGCACTTGGCTTGGCCAGATAAACAGTAATTTAAAGAATTTGCAAAAACTAAACCAAAATTACAAGGAATACTAAAAAGAGTCCTTCAGTAACATCAGGACTAAAGCACAGAACAGAGCTATGGGATATCAACATGCATGGAAAATCATAAAAATAAATCAAAGAAAAAACACTGAAAATAGTGAAACAGATATCATTTAAAAAAATGATAACATTTTAACAAAAAAGAGAGACAAACATATATAGTCATAGATCATACGGAGAAGTTAAAGTGAAACAAAGAAATTAAAGATAGGCATAAATTTAGAAAAATATGGGTAATTATTAACGAAATTATTAAGAAACTTTTAAGAAATTATTAAGAAAATTAACAATCCTATGTGTCAAAATAAAAAACTAACAAAAAAATGTGATGTCTCAGTAAACACAAAACCAGCAACAGTGAAAAAGATGATAAGACATGAAGAAAGCCAGCATAGAGAATTAAGTGCAACAAAGAAACATTGGCCAGTATACAAACATATCAAAATGACAGCACTAAATGTATGTCTATCAATAATTATGCTTAATGTAAAAGGATTAAGTGTATCTATACAGAGAGGGAGAGTGGCAGATTTGATAAAAATCGTGACCTACCTTTATTCTGCCAAAGGAAACACACTTCAGAGTTAAAGAAACAAGAAAAACCTAAAACTCAAGCCAGCCAAGCCAAGTGCCGTCGAGTCTCATGGAAAATCTATCTATCGATCGATCGATCTATCTATCGATCTATCGATCTATCAATCTATCTATCGATCTATCTATCTATCTATCTATCATCTATCAATCATCTATCATCTATCTATCTATCATCTATATCTATCGATCTATCGATCTATCGATCTATCAGTCTGTCTGTCTGTGTGCCGTCGAGTCTCATGGAAAATCTGTCTATCTGTCTGTCTATCTGTCTGTCTATCTGTGTATCTGTCGGTCTGTCGGTCTGTCGTCTGTCGTCTGTCGTCTGTCTGTCTGTCTATCTAGCAAGCAAACAACAGTCAAAAAAAGATCAGAAGTAGTAGTATTAATTTCTTTTTCTTTTTTTTTATTTAACATGACTGAGTGAAAATGTACATTTCCGTATAAATTTACATGACCACCTATATTCAGCTTCCACTGCTCTCCCTGTCCGGTGACAGCACACTATTCCTCTCTGCTCCATACATGTCTCATCCTCCCAACAGCCTCCTTTCCCCTCCTCTCCACCCACTCTCCTTCCTCCAGCCAGAGGTCAGAAGGATGACATCCTATAGATGTATAGAACCATAAAGTGCGTGCATCCAATATATGGGCACTCTGCATCACCAGGTACAATCCATTCATGTCCGAAGAGTGAACCTTCATTATGATTTATGGGCAAGGGCAGTATCAGGGCCAGGGGCCATACTCCCAGGGGAACCACAGGACCCTCAATTGAGGTCTTTTAGTGGAGATTTCAGGGTGCACCCCTTTTTATTCTTGTGTTGCCAGTGAGACTCAACGTAGTGAGCTCCATCACGGCTATCACTGGTGGTGGCCAGGGACCATCTGGTTCTTCTGGTCCCAAGTAGAAGTAGGCATCCACTCATGTGGATCTCTCTATCTTCTGGGTTGTCTTTACCCCATGTCATTTTGGTCCTCGGTAAGCATCCGTTCCTGCTGAGTTGGGACCATTTGCTGTTCCCACGGATGTCAGCTTGGCAGCTTTGAAGATCCCAGACGCCACTCACCAACGTGGGGTGCAGAGAGCCCTCTTAGCAAAATGCTAGTTGTGCCAGTTGGCCTTGATTTCACCTAAGAGCGTGGTCCCCTGTCCCCTGCCCCAGCTACTCTATCCTTGCAATATTGGGTTAAGATGGAAGAAGTATTCAAATTATGCTGAAGTCCACTTAATATTGTTCTTGTTTCTAATGTGTGCTATCACTGATTTCACCCAACCAGATTTCTAGCAACTATCTAATCTAAACCTTGCCCCCTAGCCTTGCTCCCTCCCCTCCCTTGCAGCTGTCAGTCTTTTCTTCTGTACACAAGTCTGTTTTTGAGATCTTATAGTAGAGGTCTCATACAATATTTGTCCTTTTGTCGCTGACTACTTTCACTCAACATAAGGTCTTCCAGTTGAAACCAGGTCATGAGATGTTTCCTGGAATCATCGTTATTCTTTATCATTGCTTAGTGCTCCACTGAGTATATATATCATAGTTTACCTATCCATTCCTCTGTTGTTGGGCATCTGGGTTGATTTCATCTTTTTGCTATCATGGACTGTTCTGTGATAAACATTCTTGTGCATGTGTCCGTTGGTGTGAAAGGTCTTGATTCTGTAAGATACATTCCAAGTAGTGGAATTACTGGGTCAAATGGTATATCAGTATCCATTTTTTTAAGGAAGTTCCAGATAGTTTTCCAAAGAGGTTGGACCACTTTTCTACCCCACCAACAGTGTAAGAGGGTTCCACTTTCTCCACAGCCTCTCCAGCATTTGTTGTTTTGTGTTTTTTGGATCACAGCCAACCTTGTTGGGTTGAGATGGTATCTCATTGCCATTTTGATTTGAATTTCCTTAATAGCTAAAGATTGTGAACATGTCCGCATGTGTTTTTTGGCTGCCTCGATCTCCTCTTTAGAGAAATGTTTATCCATCTCCTTTGCCCATTGCTTAATTGAATGATTTATCTTCTTATTCTTGATATTTTGTAGTATCTTATAGATTATGGAGATCAGGTGTCAATCTCACATAGAGTTGACAAATATTTTTTCCCATTCTGTAGGTGTTCTTTTAATTCTATTAATAAAGTCTTTGGATGAGCAAAAGTGTTTGATTCTTAATAGCTCCCATTTATCTATTTTCTCCTCTGTTGATTGTGGTTTGTTTGACAAATTATGGAGTCTGTCCACATTGTGTATTAAAACTTCCAATGTTGTTCCTACCTTTTCTTGGATGAGCTTTATCATTTTAGGTTTCATATTTAGGTCTCTTATCCATCTGGAGTTGTTTGTTTTTGTATAAGGTATAAGACATGGATCTTGTTTCAGTTTCTTGCAGATGGATATCCAATTTTGCCAGCACCATTTGTTGAAGAGATTGTTTTTACTCCAGTTTAATGTCTTAGGGCCTTTGTCGAATATCAACTGTTCATAGGCAGATGGTGTCATCTCTGGGGTCTCAATTCAGTTCCATTGTTCAGTCTATCTGTTCTTATACCAGTATCAGACTGTTTTGAACACTGTAGCAGTGTAATATGTTCTAAGGTCGGGTAATGAGAGGCCTCCCAGTGTGTTCTTCTTCTTTAGTAGTACCTTACTTATCTGGGGCTTTTTCCCTTTCCAAACAAAATTGGTGATTTGTTTCTCCATCTCATTAAAAAAAGACGCTGGAACCTGTATTGGGATTGCATTATATAAGTAGATTGCTTTGGGTAAAATAGACATTTTCACAATGTTAAGTCTTTCTACACATGACCTGGGTAGGTTTTTACATTTATCTAAGTCTCTCTTAGTTTCTTGTCGTAAAGGCTTATAGTTCTCCTTGTAAAGGTCTGTTATTGCTCTGGTTAGATTAATTCCCTGGTACTTTTTCTTCTTAGGGGCTATAGTAAATGGTATTGATTTGATGATTTCTTCATTAACAGTCTTGTTGTTGGTATAAATGAATCCTACTGATTTACTTATGTTTATCTCATATTCTGAGACTTTGCTGAACTCTTCCATCAGTTTGAGTAGTTTCCTCATAGATTCTTTGGGATTCTCTGCATATACAATCATATCATCAGCAAACAGGGAGATTTTGACTTCTTCTTTGCTGATGCAGATGCCCTTTATTTCTTGGTCTTGTCTAATTGCTCTGGCTAGAACTTCTAGTACAGTGTTGAATGGGAGAGGTGAGAGTGGGCATCCTTGTCTAGTTCCTGTTCTAAAGGGAAAGTCTTTCAGTCTCTCTCCATTCAGGATGACGTCGGCAATTGGTTTGTATAAATGGCCCTTATAGAGTTGAGGAATTTGCTGTCTACGCCTATTTTGCTAAGAGTTTTTAGCAAGAATGGGTGTTGGACTTTATCAAATGCCTTTTCTACATCAATGGACAAAATCAGGTGATTCTTGTCTATTGTGCTATTGATGTGGGTGATCACATTAACTGTTTTCCTGATGTAGAACCAGCCTTGCATCCCTGTTATGATTCCCACTTGGTCAGGATGAATTATTTTCTTGATATGTTGTTGTATTCTATTGGCAAGAATTTTGTTGAAAATTTTTGCATCTAGATTCATGAGTGATATCAGTCTGTAGTTCTCCTTCTTTGTTGGGTCTTTCCCTGGCTTTGGTATCACGGTTATTCTGGCTTTATAGAATGAGTTTGGGAGTACTCCATCCCTTTCTATACTGTGTAATAGTCTCAGTGGTATTGTAGATAACTCTTCTCTAAATGCTTGGTAGAATTCTGTAGTGAAGACATCTGGGCCCAGGCTTTTTTTGGTTGGCAGTGTTTTGATGACCTTTTCAATCTCTTCCTTTGTGATGGGTTTATTAAGTTGTTCTGCTTCACATTGTGATAATTTGGGTAGGTGGTATGAATCAAGGAATTTGTCCATTTCCTCTAGGTTTTCAAATTTTTTAGAGTATGGTCTTTCACAGTATTCTGTTATGATATTTTTTATTTCTGTTGCATCTGTTGTGACAACTCCCCTCTCATTTCAAATTTGGGTTATTTGTTTCCTTTCCTGCTTTTCTTTAGTAAGTTTAGCCAGTGATTTGTCAATTTTATTGATCTTTTCATAAAACCAGCTTTTGGTCTTTTCAATTTTTTCCATTGTTTTTCTATTTTCTAATTCATTTAGCTCTGCTCTAATCTTTATGATCTAGCTTCTTCTGGTGCCTGAGGGGTTCCTCTGTTGTTCTCTCTTTACTTGTTCAAGCTGTAGAGTTAGTTCCTTGATTTGATTTCTTCCTTCCTTCCAGATGTGTGCATTTATGGAGATAAACGGACCTCTGAGCACTGCTTTGGCTGTATCCCATAGGTTCTGGTAGAAAGTGTTTTCATTCTCATTGGAATCCATGAATTTCTTTATATCATCCTTGATTTCTTCTATAACCCATGGTTTTATGAGCAAGATGTTGTTCAGTTTCCGAGAGTTCCACTTTCTATCTATGTTTTTTCTGCTTTGATTTCGACTTTTATGGCTTGATGATTTGAGAAGATGCTTTGCAGTAATTCAATGGTATGGATTTTGTTGACAATTGCATTATGTCCTAACACATTGTGAATTCTGGAGAATGTTCCATGTGCCCTGGAGAAGAAGGTGTAGTTGTCTGCTGATTGTTGGAAAGTTCTATATTTATCAATGAGGTTTAGTTGGTTAATTGTGGCAATGAGGTCTTCTGCATCTTTACTGAGCTTTTTTCTTGATGTTCTGTCCAGTATTGAGAGTGGATTGTTGAAGTCTCCCACTATTATTGTGGAATGATCTAACTCTTTTTTGAGCGTAGTTAGTCTTTCTTTGATGTACTTACATGCTCTGATATTAGGCGCATAAATATTTAATACAGTTAAATCTTGCCTGTGTACTGAACCTTTCAGTAGTAAATGGTGTCTATCTTTGTCCACTATGGTGTATTTTACATTAAAATTGATTTTGTCTGAGATTAGAATTGCTACCCCTGCTCTTTGTTCATTTTTAGCTTGATATATATTCTTCCATCCTTTAATTTTCTGTTTATTCCTATCTTTAGGTCTCAAGTGAGTTTCTTGTAGACAAAATATAGATGGGTCATTTCTTTTGATCCAAGATGTCACTCAGTGTCTCTTTACTGGAGCATTCCATCCATTCACGTTCAATGTAACCATTGATAGGTATGTGTTCACTGTTACCATTGTGATATGTTTATTTTTATGTTGATGTTTTTTTCTGTTGTTCTTTTTAGCCTGTTCTGGGAAGTTCTTTTTTGTGAGTTGATTTTTCACCTTTTTTAGAGATTTTTTTTTTGTTGGTGAGACTCCAGTGTAACATTTCTTGAAATCGTATGATAACATCTTTGTTGTGCTTTACAACTCCCCCTATGATCCCCCTTAATAAACTATATATAAACCCAATTTTAATTACTACCAGTCTTGTCATCTTCCTCTTCATCAGGAAGGACTATAATGACTGTAGTATACCCCTTTTTTAATATAGCAGTATTAATTTCTGATAAAATAGATTTCAAAGTGAAATTTACCACATTTGATGAGAAATACCAGTATTAATGATTAAAAGGTCAATACAGCAAGCCGACATAACCCTATTAAATATTTACATATCCAGTGAAAGAGTTCCAACCACTAACTGCATTGAAAAGAGAAATCAATAGGTCTGCAATAATAGTAGGAAATTTCAACACAGCACTTTTGGTGAAGGGCAAAATAAACAAAGAAAACTCAATAAAGACGTTAAGATCTAAATGCCAAAATCAAGCAATTAAGCCTCACAGACATACATACAAAACTGCATTCAATTTTTCAATGCACATAGAATATTCCCCAGAATAGATCACAAATGAGGCTATAAAATGAGTCTTAACACAATTCAAAGTATCAAAATATAACAAAGTATATTTTCATCCAACAAAACCATAAAAATAGAAATCAACAGCAAAAAAGGTAAGGAAATAAAACCAAACACATAGAAATTAAAGAACACCTTGCTCCAAAGCTACTGGGTTATAGAAGAAATCACGGACAAAATAAAGAATTTAACAGAATCAAATGATAATGAAAGCACACCCTATCAGAACCTTTGGGACATAGCAAAAACAGTGCTCAGAGGTCAAGTTATTTCATAAATGCAAACATCTGAAAAGAACAAAGGGCCCAAATCAAAGCATTAGCAGTAAAACCTGAAGAAGTAGAAAGAGAACAGCAAAAGAAGTACTTGGGCATCATAGAAAAGCAAATAATGAAATTCACAGAATAACTAAATGCATTATAGAATAGAAAAACAATCAAAAGAGTTAACAAGATTAAAAGTTGGCTCTTTAAAAAAATCAACCCAAAAGATAAACCACTGATCAAACTAACAAAAGAACAACAGAAGTAGCAAATTACCAGAAGAAGAAATAAGATAGCTAATATAACAACAGACCCACCAGAAATTTTAAAAATCATGATAGATTACTATTCAAAATTGTACTCAAATAAATTAGTGACAACAAAGATGTAATATTTTCTTTCATAGATTGAACTGTGTCTCCCAGAAAACATTTATAGCCATGTAGCTGGGCCATGATTCCCAATATTTTTATGATTGCCTGCCATATTGTTATTTTCCTACATTGTATACTAGAGGATTAGGGTGAGACTGTAAATCCCTTCATAAGATCACCTCCCTGCTCCAATGTAAAGGGAATTTCCATGGAGTATGGTTTTCACTACCTTTTATTCTTTCATCTTACAAGAGATAAGAGGAAAGGGAAGCAAGAAGAAAATTGGGAACCTCATACCAACAAGAAGGCAGCACAGGGAGAAGCGCGTGTCCTTCGGGCCTTACATTCCTGTGCCAAGATGCTTCCTGAACAAAGACTGATGGAACACAAGGACTTTCCTCCAGAGCTTACAAGGGGGAAAACCTTCCCCTGCAGCGGGCATCGTGAATTTGGACTTGTAGCCTACCAGACTGTGTATGAATAAACATTACTTTGTTAAAGCCAAAAAAAAAAAAAAAAAAAAAATTGTACTCAAATAAATTTGAAAACCTAGAAGAAAAGAACAAATTTCTAAAAGCACACTATTTACCTAAACTGGCACAAACAGATGTAAAACAACTAAATAAACCCATAAAATAAGAAGAAGTTGGAAAGATAATTAGACAGCTCTCCACACTCCCCTCAACCCCTGCCAGAAAATGAAAAAAGCAAACAATAAAAAACAAACTTGGCCCTGGCAGCTTCACTGGATAACTCTACCAAACTTTTAGAGAATTAACACCACTATTACTAAGGCCAGAAAGCCTACTGGCCTACTGACAGTAGGCAGTTCGAATCAGAGAGTTGGCAGTTCAAATCCACCACATGTCGCTTGGGAATTCTATCGGGCAGTTTTACTCTGTCTACAGGGTTGTTTTAAGTTGGGATGAACTTGACAGCTGTGGGCATAGCTCTGGGGTTATTACTAAAGCTATTTCGAAGCATAGAAAAGAATAAAATACTCCCAAATTCATTGTATGAAGCCAGCATAAGCCTGATACCAAAACCAGGTAATGACAGCACAAAAAAGGAAAATTACACACTAATATCTCTTATGAACGTACCTGAAAAATCTTCAACAATATTCTAGCCAGTACAATCCAACTATGTAAAAAAATAATTCACCATGTCCAAGTAGGACTCATACCAGTGATATGAATAGGATGGTACAACATTAAAAAAAACAATGCAATGAACCACATAAATAAAACAAAAGGCAAGAACTGCTTGAATTCATCAGTTGATGCAGAAAAGGCCTTTGACAAAGTCCAACACAAATTCATGTTAAAAACTATCAGCAAAATAGAAATAGAAGGGAAATTCCTCAGCATAATACAAGACATTTATACAAAGCCATTGGCAACATCATCTAAATGGGGAGAGTCTGAAAACATTTTTCCTGAGAACAGAAAGCAGGAAATGTTGTCCACCATTACCATCTCTGTTGAACATTGTGCTGGAGATTCTAGTCAGAGGAATCAGGTCAAAAGAAAAAAAAAGGCATCCAAATTGGTAAGTAAGAAGTAAAAACGTCTCTATCTGCAGATGATATGACTTTATTAAAAAAACAAACAAAAAAACCCTCTGAAGATTAAAAAAATAATAATAATTTGTGGAACTAATAGAATAGTTAACCAAAGGATCAGGATAGAACACAAACATACAAAAATAATTTGGATTTCTTTATACCAACTAAGAGAACACCAAAGAAGAGATCACCGAGTTAATATCATTTATAATAGCAATTATAATAGATAAAATATTTAGGAATAAATGTAGCCAGAGATGTATAACACGTATACAAAGAAAATCACAAGACACTACTGAAAAAACCAAAAGAGATCTATGTAGGTAGAATAACTTACCTTGCTCATGGATAGGAAGATTCAATGTCATGAAAACCACTATTCTACCCAAAGTGATCTACAGATACAATGCAATCCCATTACAAATTCCAATGGCATTTTTTCATGGGATGGAGAAAAAAAAAAAATCTACTTCACGTGGAAAAGGAAGAAGTCCTGAATCAGTAAAGCATTACTGAAGAAGAACAACAAAGTGGGAGGCCTCACGTGACTTGACTTTGGAATTACAGTGCCGCACTAGTCAAAGCAGCATGATACTGGTACTACAACAGATGCATAGACCAGTGGAACAGAATTGACAGTCCAGATGTAAAACCAGCCACTGGTGAGGTTTAACAATTAAGTTTGTGAATTTGCCACTGAGCGCTTACTTTGGCAACACTGTACAAACAACTCAATCAGGTTTCTTAAGCTTGTATATCAGTGCCTCACAGCTGTGTTCATGTCAACATGTAGTATTATCTTGTTGAGTGGCATTCATTAGTATTGTTCGTTATTGTTATTTTTGTGTGTTGTTGCAAGAATGTCTGAAATTAAATTAGAGCAACAAACAAACTTGATGACTGGTGCTCACTGTTGTTATTTTTGTGTGATGTTGCAAGAATGTCTGAGATTGAAATACAGCAATGAACAAACATTAAATTTCTTGTTAAACTTGACAAGTGTGTAAGTGAAATCAGGTACATGCTAGTCCAAGTTTATGAGGATAACACTGTGAAGGATATGGCAGTGTCCAAATGGATTAAACATTTTTATGAGGGGCAAATATCGCTGATGAAGAGAAGTCAGGATGGCCAGTAATGAGCAGAACTGACTAAAACATTGCAAAAATTCATCAAATTATGCATCAAAATCTTCAGCTGAATGTGAAAAGCATAGCAAACCAAGTACACATCACAAGAGAAACAGTTAGGAAATCATTAACTGAAAATCTTGGCATGAGAAAGATGTGTACAAAAATGGGTACAAAAAATATTAACAATGAACAAAAGCAAAGGAGAGATGAAAGGTTGTCAAGACCTTTCGGAGAGGCAAGGTGATGTTTGGAGACATGTTATCACTGCTGACAAACATGGGTGTATTAACATGACCCTGAAACAAAGTGTTAAAGTACACAATGGCGATCAGCCAATTCTACATGACTAGAAAAGTTCTCTCAGTTCAAATCAGGAGTCCAAATGATATTGCTAATCTTTATTGATATCTGAGGGATTGTTCATTATTAATTTGTACCAACTGGACAAATAGTTCACCAAGTTTTATTATTTGGAAATTCTGAAAAGGCTGTGTGCAACAGTTAGATGAAAATGACCTGAACTTTTCATTAACAACTCATGGCTGTTGCATCACAACAATGCATCAGCTTACATGGCACTGACTGTGAGAGAGTTTTTAGCCCGTAAACAAATAACTCTATTGGAACATCCTCCCTACTCATCTATTCTGGCCCCCAATGACTTTTTTCTTTACTGGAGGATAAAAGAAATATTGACAGGAAAATATTTTGATGATGTTCAGGACATCAAGGGTAATAGGATGACAGCACTGATGGCCATTTCAGAAAAATAGTTCCAAAATTGCTTTGAAGGGTGGACTAGACTCTGGCATCAGTGCATAGCTTCCTGATGGGAGTACTTCAAAGGTGAACATAGTGATATTCAGCAATGAGGTATGAAGCACTTTTTCTAGAATGAGTTCACAAACTGATTTGTCAGACCTTGTATGAGTAGGTGATATTTGACAAAGCCCAAGGTTCATAAATTATGGAAAAAAATCTGCTTAACAAATGGTGTTAGCACAACTGAATATCTACCTTTAGGGGGGCACTGAAACAAGACCCAAGTCTCAGACCATGCACAAAAGCTACCTGAAAATGGATCAAAGACCTAAATATAAAATCTGAAACCATAAAAATCATGGAACTAAAAATAGAGACAACATTGGGATCTCTAACATGCTGCATAAACAGAACTCTTAACATTACTAACAACACACAAGCACCAGAAAAGAAAAAGATAACTGGGAAATCATAAATGCCAAATACTAATGCTCACCCAAAGACTGCAGTTCAGTGTATTTGTCTGCTCATATCCATTGCCAGCCTCCCAGCTAACAAAAAAGATGTCAGTACTTGCAGTCTGCTCAAGAGATGAGTCAGCAGGAGTGGGGCTCAGTGTGAGCTCCCTCATGTTATAGAGAATGGTTTCCTGTTGAGTGGTGCCTTGTCCAATCTGACAAGCAAAACAAAACTACTAGAAATACTGAAAGAAGATCTTTGCTTAGAAAAATAAAACAATTAAGTATTTACATAAGGAGGCAATGCAAGACACAACATCCAGAATCTTACTCCATTAGGGAAGTCACAAAAACTCAGTCAAAGCTACAATATTAAAAGAAGGGAACCAGTGATCATATTATGAAAAGTATGACTCTATCACACTAAAAAGAGGGATATACTACAGTAGTTATAGTCCTTTCAGATGGAGAGGAAGCCACAAGGATACGCAGAAGTTAAAACTGGAATTTAAAACTTAAAACTTAGAACTTTAAGGGGATCATAGGCGTAGCCGCAAAGCACAATAACAACGCAACCTATCATAACAAGAAATGTAATACAGGAGTTTCAACAACCACAAAACCAACACTGAAAAAGATGACAAGTCTACCCATAAGGAAGAAGGACACAAAACACAATATTAAGGAAAACATCAACAATAAATACATCAAAATGACAGCACTAAACATATACTGATCAATAATTACACTGAATGTAAATGTACTAATGCTCCAATAAATAATGAGTGACATCATGGATTAAAAGACACAGTCTATTTATATTTTGTTTAAAAGAAACACTCCTTAGACTTAAAGATGTGAACAAACTGAAAATTAAAGGATGGAATAGTATATACCAAGCTAACAACATACGAAGAAGAGCTGGAGTGACAGTACAGATCTCAGATAAAATAGATTTTAGTGTAAAATCCACCATCGTGGACAAGGATGGTCACTATTTATTGCTGACAGGTTCAATACGTAAGCAGGACTTAACAATATTAAATATTAAATACCATAGTATCTAAGTACATCAAACAAATACTTGACTACATTGAAAAATGAGATAGATCACTCCATAATAATATTTGGAGACTTCAACACCCCACTTTCAATAATGGACAGATCATAGAGAAAATAGCTCACCAAAGACACATACTACCTTGTTGTGACAATTGACCAAATAGACCTCACTGACATATACAGAACTTTTTATCTGTCAGCAGATAACTGCAGCTTCTTCCACAGTGCACATGGAACATTTTCCAGAACAGATCATATGTTAGGATGTAAAGCAAATTTCAATGAAATCTAAACAACTGAATTATTGCAAAGCATCTTCAGAACATAAAACCATAAAACTGATAGCAGAAAACTCGTAGGTAGACATCTGAACTCATGAAAACTGAACAACACCTTGCTCAAAAAAAAAAAAAAAAAAAAAACAGGGGTTACAGAAGAAATCAAGGATGAAACAAAGAAAGTTATGGATTCAAATGAGAATGAGGATGCTTCCTACCAGAACCTACGGAATACAGCCAAAGCAGTGCTCAGAGGTCAGTTTATCTCTATAAATGCACACATCCAGAAGGAAGAAAGAACCCAAACCAAAGAATGAACTCTACAGCTTGAACAAGTAGAAAGAGAGTAATAGAGGAACCACTCAGGCACCAGAACAAAAAAGAGCAAAGAAGAATGAAATGAATTAGATAATAGAAGAGCAATGGAAAAAATTAACAAAACCAAAAGCTGGTTCTTTGTAAAGATCAACAACATTGATAAACCATAGGCTAAACTTACGAATAAAAACAGGAGAGGACACAAATAACCTAATGAGAAGTGAGATGGGAGATGTCACAACAGATCCAACTGAGATCAAAAGAATCCTAACAGAATATTACAAAAGACCACACTCTAACAGATTTGAAAACCTAGAGGAAATGGAGGAATTTTTAGATTCATATCATCTACCAAAACTATCACAAGGAGAAGTGAAACAACTTAAAACTCATCACAAAGGAAGAAATTGAAAAAGTCATCAAAAAGGTACCGACGAGAAAAAGTCCTGGCCCAGATGGCTTCACTGAAGAATTCTACCGAACATTTAGAGAAGAATTAACTCTAAAATTACTGGAATATTTCACAGCATGGAAATGGATAGAATACTCACAAATTCATTCTATGAAGCCAGCATAACTCTGATACTAAAGCTAGATCCAACCAAAAAGGGGAACTGCACACCAATATCCCTCATGAACATACATGCAAAAATCTTCAACAAAATCCTTGCCAATGGAATTAAATAACATATCAAAACAATAAATCATCATGACTAAGTTGGATTCATATCAGGGATGTAAGGCTGGCTCAATCCCAGAAAAACAATGTGATCATCCACATAAATAACACATAAATTAAGAATTACTACCAGTGATAGCCGTGATGGAGCTCACTAAGTTGAGTCTCACTGGCAACACAAGAATAAAAAGGAGTGCATCCTGAGATCTCCACTAAAAGACCTCAGTTGATGGTCCAGTGGTTTCAGGGTTTCCGTGGGATCATGGCCCCCAGCCCTGATGCTCCCCTTTCCCATAAATCATAACGAAGGTCCACTCTTCAGACACAAATGGATTGGACTTGGCGATGCAGACTGAACATATGTTGGATGCACTTTATGGTTCTATACATCTATAGGATATCATCCTTCTGACCTCCGGCTGGAGGAAGGAGAGTGGGTGGAGAGGAGGGGAAAGGAGACTGTTGGGAGGATGAGACATGTATGGAGCAGAGACGAATAGTGTGCTGTCACCGGACAGGGAGAGAAGTGGAAGCTGCATATAGGTGGGCATTTAAATTTATATGAGAATGTACATTTTCAGTCAGTCATATTAAATATAAATAAATAAACAAATAAAAAGAATTACTTGATTTTGTCAATTGATGCAGAAAAAGCTTTTGACAAAGTCAAATATCCATTCATGCTAAAAACTCTCAGCAGAATACGAATAGCAGGGAAATCTTCAATGATATAAATGGCATCTATACAAAGCTAACTGCTTACATCATACTGAATGAAGACAGACTGAAAAAATTCCCTTTGAGAATAGGAAATAGACAATTTTCACCACTTCTATTCAACATTGTAGTAGAAAGTCTAGCCAGAGCAGTTACACAAGACAAAGAAATAAAGAGCATCTGCATCAGCAAAGAAGTAAAAATGTCCTTATTTACAGATGATATAATTTTATACAGAGAATCCTGAAGAATCCATAAGGAAACTACTAATAGAAGAGTTCAGCAAAGAATCAGGGTGCAAGATAAACATAAGTAAATGAGTAGGATTCCTTTATAACAACAAAGAGATAATCAAAGATGGAATAACCAAATCAATATCATTTCATCTAGCCTCCAAGAAGATAAAATATCTAGAAATCTATCTAACCACAGTAATAAGAGACATATACAAAGAAAACTACAAGACCTTACTGCAAGAAACCAAGAGAGACTTACATAAATGGAGAAGCCTACCCTACTCATGGATAGGAAGATATAACATTGTGAAAGTGTCTCTTTTACCCAAAGTGATCTACATATACAATACAATCTCAATTCAAATTTTTTAATGACGTGGAGAAACAAATCACCAACTTTGTTTGGAAAAGGAAGAAACCCCGATAACCAAAGTACTACTGAAGAAAAGGACCACAGTGGGAGGCCTTACACTACACAACCGGAGAATCTATTACACTGCCACAGGAGTTAAACAGCATAGTACTGGTACAAAAAGAGACAAATAGACCAACAGAACAGAGTGGAGACTCCAAAGATGTCACCATCCTCTTATGAACAGCTGATATTCAACAAAGGCCCTAAGATTGTAAACTGGGGTAAAAACTGTCTCTTTAACAAATGGTGCTGGAAAAATTGGATATCCACTTGCAAAATATTGAAACAAGACCCATATCTCACAGCTTACAAAAAAAATTTAACTCAATTTACATCAAAGACCTGAATATCAAAACTAAAACAATAAAGATAATGCATGAAAAAACAGTCAACAATGGAAGTTTTAATACACAGCTTAAATAGATTTCAAAATGTAGCAAACAAAGCACAAAGAAGAGAAAATAAATAAATGGGAACTACTAAGAATCAAACACTTTTGCTCATCCAAAGGTTTTATCAAAAGAATTACAAGGCCACCTATGGAATGGGAAAAAATATTTAATATATGTATTTTATTATGTGTGTTTTACCTCACTCACAAATTAAGAAATCTTCCATAATCAAAACTGTATATTCTTTTACACTTTCATGTTTTACTGCAAAATCTGCACTACTTTACCTTCCAGTTTTTCAGTCCTTTTGTTGAACTAACAAGACTTTCATCTCATGAAAAAAGAAACCAAAGGACAGAGGAACTATGGTTAAGCGATGAATACATAGAAGTAGATTAGAAGTGTTAAAACCCTCGTAAATGCTGTACCCGATTATTATTAAAATCATATATTAAAATCATGAGTTTGCATTTCTCTCTCCTTTAGCTGACTCTATAATCTCTCAACTGTCTAATTCAACTTATAAGTACAACATCTGACACATAGTCATCTTTCAATCTATAATTGTAAAAAAAATAAATGAATTAACAAGTTCTTTCCTTAAGGATACAGTAATTCACTGATTGGAAACACTGCACAATCTTTCCAAAAGTATGCAAAAGTACAGAAATTAATGTCATGTGGGACCAAACAGAAAAGTAATTGCCCAAACCAAGATCCTGGGGTGAGGGCAGTGAAAATCAATATAAGAAAAATAAAAAAGTTACTCAAGAATGAAACTCAAGAGAGATAAAGGCACAAGGCACGTACAACTCTTAACCATGTATCGTCTTCCATTTTTACACTCTGACCCTCCTCCCTCTTTTAGTCAGATAATTGAGGGACTTTATTCTTTAGTTAAAGAGTCTCCTGTTGTTTCTTTGTGCTCCACTTGGCTTCCACTGTCTCTGTTTCGCCTTTGCATGGCTACTCTAGAAAGTTGGCTTTCATGCCTAAACTACAGAGTAAACACCAGCAGGAGAGACTACCAATTCCTATTCAGAAAAAATGCTATTGAAAGTCTAGCTGGCTTCTTGAAGATCTCACTAAAGTGCTGACCTTCCTCCTTCTTTTTGCCACAGAGAGGATTTTTTTTTCCCTCTCTTCCTTAGGAAACTAACTGGTCTGTTAAAACATTTTTCTCTGAAGCAGCATCTCTGTGTGGCTTCCATTCTGAGCACAGCTAAATAATTCTTAATGAATCCTTTTTGATGAACAAAACTCAGTCTTGTAAGGTGGATTTGCTACCTTTACTTCTATATGGAACACAAATAGATGAAGAAAATGTCTGTGCTATCACTGAAAAATATGTTGTCATCATTTAATTACATAAAATTTTCAATTTTTGTACAGCCTTCTTTAAGGTATATGACTATATGTATACTGAATACAAATTATATGAAAAACACAAACAGTTCAGGGTACTGAACTGGACTTGGCAATGAAATTATATAAAAAGAGTCAAGTTCTGTGATAGTTTGTATGATGAACCAAATGACTCTAGGGAGAAAGCGTTTCTGGAAACCACATACTTCTCAGAATTGGTGAACATAATAAAATGGTCATAAGATTATAATTCTCAACACATTTATGATATTGTTTCTTGCCACTATTTGTAAATCCCATTGAGGGGACACTCAGAGATAATAGAGTGGGCCTCAGTGATCTTCCTTTCCTCTGACTGACAGCTCTATTTTTGCTTATATGAATCATTTGCTAATTAACCATATGCTGAATTCTATGGATTACTGATTTTTAACTAAAATGATTCTTGTTATATACTTAATCTGTGTTTTCCTCAAACAAACTATACATTTCTCATGGATAAAATCCTTATGTGCTTGTCTTACAAGAGGTTGTACAGTTTTTTGTTTATAGTCTGTGCTCAATTTAAATAAATGTCATTTTTTGGTATATCACTTTAAGAATGCATGGAATTTTTGTAACAATTTGGTAAAATAAAATTAAAGATAATATTATGAAGTGTTGAAATTACAGTACTTAAAAAGAAATCTTACTTCAGGGAGAAATGTAGAAAATACATGAAATCTGCTTTTTGATAGACATACAATGGATTGGAAATGTCAAAAAAAATATTAGTGGATGAAAAGACAAACTTGCACATTTAGAAGGTATAAAAATGGTGTAGTATCAGACTTCACCTAATTTTAGAAGAGAGATTCAAGGGTAGGATAAGTTCAAAACTAGTTTCTAAAAGGTAGAGGCTGAACATGACTTCACCATCTTTTTCTTTTATCAGTTTTAACATCAGTTATCCCTCCCACAGCACCTTCTACTCATCTGGTGGGTTTGATCATTTATTACAATAACCACATAGAACTTATAGACCAAACTCATAACTATGGGATAACTCAAACCCTAGTGGGTTGCTAATCAGAAGATCCTCAGTTCAAATCCACCAGCCAATCTTTGGAAACTCTGTGATGAAATTCTACTCTTTCCTAGAGGGTATCACTATGAATTGGAATTGATTTGATAGCAACTGGTTTATTTTGTTGTTGCTGTTATGGGGAAGAGGGAGTCAATTATCCAGTACTGCTATAACAGAAATACAAGTGGATAGCTTTAACAAATAGGAATGTATTATGGTACATCCTAGGAAGCCAAAAGTCAGAGTTCAGGCCACCAGCTCCAGGGAAGGCTTTCTTTCTCTTTGTCCATTCTAGGGGAAGGTCCTTGTTAACAGTCTACCCCTGTTCTAGGAATTTCTGAGCAGGAAATCCAGGTCCAAAAGACACATTTCACTCCAGTGCTTCTTTCTAGGTGGTATGAACTCCCTCTTTCTTTACTTTCTTCTCTCTCCTTTTATCTCTTGTAAGATAAAAGATGATGCAGATCACATGCCAGGGAAACTCCTCTTACATTGGATCAGGACTGTGACCTGAGTAAGGGTCTTGTATCCCTCTCTAATCCTCTTTAACCTAAGCAAGTCTTGCCTTATTAACCACAGGAAGAGATTAGAATTTATAACACACAGGATAATCACATCAAATCATGAAATAGTGGACAACCACACAATATAGGGAATCTTAGCCTAGCCAAGTTGATACACAGTTTGAGGGGGACAGCAATTCAACCCATTACAATTCAGGTTCAGGACCTGTTTGGAAGTACAATTATCCAAAAGGTTAATTTCTAAGACAAGGTCATTACTGGAAAATCAGCTTTATAGTAAAAAGGAGGATGACCACATCAGATCACAAATTGGAGGATGACTATATCATTACATAACAAGTCAAATCACATTACTACATGCTTGCCAAACAACTGGCAAAAATGGACCAGCCGAGTTGACACGTAGCCATAACCATCAAAGCCAGCATTGCTCTTGCCTCAGACATCACTGCTCATTACTACAGATGTGTGTCACTAATGCACTAAGTAGTCAGATAATAGATTTTTTACTACTGTAGTAAATGCAAAATGTTGGATAACAAGATAGTTTCTGAATAAGGAGTAAGTGTAACATGAACTACTCAGGACACAGATCTTCAATCAGAGTAGCTTCTCCTCAGCTGCTGTTGCCAAACCCTCCTTCAGCCAAGGCCCTTGCTCTTCATGCTTGACCTTTGTTTTGACCTTGGCTGTGCTTGGGCAAGTGTTACAAATCTCTTCAGTTCTATTGATGAGTACCCAGTGACATGCTACTTCTCCAGGGAGCCTCCTGCCCAAAGGCAGTCAACTATTTTCTCTCTTAGTGGGTC
Source organism: Heterohyrax brucei (assembly GCA_028571685.1). Taxonomy (NCBI): domain Eukaryota; kingdom Metazoa; phylum Chordata; class Mammalia; order Hyracoidea; family Procaviidae; genus Heterohyrax; species Heterohyrax brucei. The sequence goes on from CM053152.1 coordinate 50,980,477, forward strand.
AGCAAGACAATTGTAGCCACTTGTATCCATGACTTTGAAAGCCCAGAGTGTTGTCTCATGCTATCTCCAGTGTTAAAATTCTCTACTGTCACAGCTGTCTGTCTCCTTGGTCTAGAAAGTTGTCAGCACAGGGACCCTGAACCCAAAGGATGCACTCTGCTCTCAGCTTTTCTTCTTCACCTTAGTTAGTCTCCTTTATTTTCTGGCTTGCCATGAGTCAGATCCGACTCAACGGCACTTGGCTGGCTACTTTTTGGGAGTGTCTCTTCTTAAACCTAGCAGAATAACAAAACTAACCAATCACCTACACTGTTTCCATGTACCTTATTTGCATCTTTAATTATTAAAGTTAAATGAAGAGTAATTTTAGCACAAACTCATAATTTTTAGAAACCATCCTAGATCACATGAGAGATTATATCCTGGGCCTTATAATTAGTCATTCTGTGTTCTTGTTAGACTGACACAATGCAGACATACAGACAGCAGCTCCATTAGCTCCCCATGGCTGTTATAATGAAGGACCATAAACTCTGCTGCTTAAAAGTGTGGAAGTTTATTCTTTCACAGTTGTGGGGGTTAGAATGTCAAAATCAGTACCACTTGGTCAAAATCAAAATGTCAACAGGGTTGTGTTACCTCTGGAGGGTCTATGGGAGAATTAATTCCTTATCTTTTCTGGGTTTTGGTGCTTGCCAGTGTGCTTTGGCTTGTGTCTGGATAAACTACAGTCTCTACCTTGGTAGATCATTTTCTCAGCATATAGATTAAGTATGGTACAAATGATACAAACTCAATGCACATCTTTCCTGATTTTCTGCCATGCAGTATCCTCTTGTTCCATTTGAATCCCTCTGGATCAATGTACAGCTTCCTCATGAGGACAATTAAAGGGTCTGGAATTCCTATTCTTCTCAACATTATCCATAATTTGCTATAATCCACACAATCAAATGCCTTTATATAGTCAATAAAACATACATAAACATTTTTTTCTGATATTCTCTGTTTCAGCCCAAATCCATCTGCTGTCCATGATAACGTCCTTCATTTCACTTCCTCTTCTGAATCCAGCTTGAAATCCCAACAGCTCTCTGTCAATGCATTGGTGCAACCCTTTTTGAAATTATATTTAACATAATTTTATTTGAATGTGCTGTTAATGATATTGTTTGATTATTTCCATATCCCATTGGATCACCTTTCTTTGGAATGGGCATAAATACGGATCTCCTCCTGTCAGTTACTCAGGTAGCTGTCTTTCACGGCATAGAAAAGTGAATGCATCTATTTTTTCAAACATCTCAGTTGGTATTCAGTTAAATTCTTGGAGCTTTGTATTTTGATAATGTCTTCAGTACAGGTTGGTCTTCTTCCTGCAATGTCGTCAGTACTTGATCACATGCTCCCTCTTAAAATGGTTGAAGGTTGGTCAACTTGTTTTGGTAAGGTGATTCAGAGTATTCCTTCCAACTTCTTTTAATGTTTCCTCCATCATTCATTTTATATATATATATATATGTCTATGCCTATGTCTGTATGTTTAAATGTGTGTGTGTGTCTACATATATACATATGTATATATATATATACATATATATATATATTTCCCTCATTTGGTTTAATGCTCAGCCCCAAGAGTTATTTGAATAATATTTGCTTCATGATTGGATGAGAAGGTTTGTGAAGGTTACAGTTCAAAGAGAGATATAACAATGTTTTCCTGTAGCTGGGAATACTTGGGCATGCAGATTAAATCAAGATTCCTTAACCTAGGAACTACTGACATTGTGGACTGGATAAGCCTTCCAGCAGTAGGAAGATGGAGAGGTATTGTGTACTGTGGAACGCTCAGCAGCTTCTCTGTATTGTGCACTGTAGAATGCTCAGCAGCTTCTCTGGTCTCTATTCATTAGAATCGATTTTCACCTCCCATCAGGGTGAGACAACCAAACCTGTCTTCAGATATTATGAAATCACCACTGTCTTGCAGAGGGGAAGACTCATGATTACCCAAGATGGAAAGCCATTGTTTTAAAACAAATGAAACGTGATGGAAATTAATTCCATTTGGTTAGCATTTAAGAAGAGGAGAGATTAGATTATAATCAACCAAATGCCTTCATATACTTGCTGCAGCCAAATAAACCAAAGCCAAACCCATTGCTGTCAAGTCAATTCCGACTCAATAGCAACCCTATAGGACAAAGTAGAACTGCTCCACAGCATTTCCAAGAAACACCTGGTGGATTCGAACTGCTGACCTTTTGGTTAGTAGACATACAACTTAACCACTAGGTAGCCAGGATTTCTAACTATATTTCCTGGTGAAAACTGCAACCCGATTCCCCTAGTGACGCCATAGTGTTATAATAACAATAAAAAAATCTCAAAGTACAATGCAAAGACCAGAGACCTAAATGTTTCTTTAGTAGTTGTCATATGTAATACATATGTAGAGAGAATCTCTATGAAACCAAAGGCACCAGCCTACCAGGGTTGCTTGGAGGGTTGTGTCCCACAGCTCTGCACTTCCTGTTTTGTCTACAAATGATGAGGACACAAACAAATACAGGGGCTTCAGTGTACATTCTGCTGTCAGAATTAGACTCAATTTAAAAGAAAACATACGTATTGATTTCTGCTGCATTAAATATATTTGCACATCAAAGGACAGAAACACAGGGATGTTTGAATTTGAAATATGTACTTACAATTCCATTATTCAAAAATATATACCGCATTTCTTAGCAAATCTGGTTGTATTATTATTATTTCATACTTTCATAGGCAAATTGTTTCCTTTTCATGTGCTGTGTTTTTCTGAAATACAAGGAAACTGGGCATAGCATACCAAAACATGACATACGATTTTCCAGGCAGTATAAAAATCCAAAAGAATGATTTTGGAAATTCCCTATAGTTTGAAAACTGACGGTAAGAATGCGAGATAGAGTTACTTTCAATTAACTCATTGTAATGAAAAAAGGAGTGAATCTGGACAAATTAAATTCCATGTAATACAAGAATTCTTTTTTTGTTTATCATTATTTGAAATCAGTTCTAGCACTAGACAAAACTACAAGGTTTCTAAATGTGGGGTGGGGATAATCCCTATTCATCTTTTAATAGTTTTTCTTGTTGAACATACCAGTACCCGGGCACCTACTGATTTCATGTTCGTAGGTGGGTAATTATTTATGTATATATTTATGTATATATTCAACAAATATTTATTCAGCACTTACCTTGTGGCAGAAACATATTCAACAATGGTATTACTGAGATGAATAATTTGCACTTTACCTATTCTTTGTGACCTTATTTATTTCCACGTTTAATGTTTTCTTGACCAACTTGATTTCTTCAAAACTTAATGCTTCTTTCTCCTTACAAGAATTTTACTGTATGTTAAGGAAAATATGGAAAATACATTACTAATGAATTTTTCAATGATATATGACCCTCGCTAATAATAGACGTCATATTAATAGGAACTCCAGAGGTATAGTAGTTAAGTGCTATGGCTGCTGATCAAAAGGCTAGCAGTTTGAATCCACCAATCACTCTGTGGAAACTCTACGAGACAGTTATATTTTGTTGTATAGGGTCACCATGAGTCAAAATCGATTCCATGGCAATGGGTTTGTTTTTGGGGGAATCATGTGCCCCCAAACCTCCATTCAGACACCTTCCAACTATATATATATATATATATATGAGTGTGGTCCTATGTTATAACAGAGTTCAGAAATCTCTGCTAGACAATGAGACATAGTAGATTTAGGCATATAGACAATTATGGAAATTCTTATTATGTATTGAACTTTGTCACCTAAAAAATATGTGTAGCAATTTGGCAGGGCCATGATTCCCACTATTGCCAGATTGTCCTCCCTTTTGTGATTTTCCTATATTGTAAATCCTAATCTTTGCCTGTAGCTAATAGGGCAAGAGTGGATTTTGTGAAAGAGGATTAGGGTGGGAATAACATTTTTATTAAGGTCACCTCTAACCAACATAAAGGGAGTTTCCGTGGTGTGTGACTTTCACCACCTTTTATCCTACAAAGAGATGAAAGAAAAAGGAAGTAGAGTGTTGTGAATCTCATATCACCAAGAAGGCAGTGCTGGAAGCAGAGTGCATCCACTGGACCTGAGGTTTCTGTGCTGCAGTGCTCCCAGATCAGTGGGAGACTGATGACTAGGATCTTCCTCCAGAGCCAACAGAGAGAGAAAGACTTCACTTGGAACTCATGTCCTGAATTTGGGAGAATAAACTTCTCTTGGTTAAAAACCATTGATTTGTGGTATTTCTGTTAGAACAGTACTCGATGACTAAAACAAGCCTCAAAAATATAGGAAAAAAAAAATTCCCTAAGCTGTTGAACTAGTGGCTTCACCAAAAGCCACAGACAATGGAAAACGTAAGAGGGTCCTATATGATATAAGAGAAATTGTTGATGACATGGCTTAAGAATCAAAGACAAAAGTAAATCCTTTTCAGCATGCTGATGATCACTGCTGAGGCTTGAAGCTTTCTCACAATTGTTAAGGAAAAAGCAGACCCAGACTATGATATTGACTATATTGCTAGCTCTCAGTGTTCAAAGAGTTTCAAACATTTTTCATTGCATAAATGAAAGTGGTGAGACTGGATCTTACATACTTTTGACAACTTGTGAGGAGGAATCAGTTCCTGGAGAAGGACATCATGCTTTGTGGAGTGGAGGGTCAGCGAAAAACAGGAAGATCATTGACGATACAGATTGACACAGTGGCTGCAATGATGGGCTTAAGCGTCAAAAGAATTATGGACATGGCAGAGGACCAGGCAGTGTTTTTTTCTGTTGTTGATAGTACCTCTATGTGTTGGAACCAACTTGACAACACCTAACAACAACAAAAAGAAAATGAAACTGAGTAGTGAGACTGTGAGGGGTAATGTGAAGACAATGGAAGAATTTGTAGAAACCTAAGATAGCTAGCTGTGTAGGTATGCTATTTGTCTCAACAACTTTTTTAATATAGGTAAAATTTCCTTGTTTTGGAAATGAATGCCTAAGAAGAACTTCATCCAAAATATGGCATTTGTATAACCTTTTATTTCACAGACTATATCATGGATGTTAAGAAAAACTTTTATTTATTGATTGACTTATTTTTATTTTTTAATTTATTGTGATTGAGTGAAAGTGTACAATCTAGTTTAAATTCGCATATCCACCTATGTGCAGCTCCTACTGCTCTCCTGGCCTGGTAACAGCACACTCCTTTCTGTTCTGTAGATGTCATATTCTCTTAACAACCTCCTGTCCCCTCTTCTCCACTCTCTCCACTCCCATCTAGTAAGAGGCTAGTAGGATGACGTCCTATAGATGCATAAAACCATAAATTGCACATACGATATGGTCACTGTGTCGCCAAGCCAAGTCTATTCCTGTTCTAGGCATTGACTTCAGGAATGATTTATGAACAGGGGCAGTGTCAGATCTAGGGATCATGATCCCAGGGGAACCCCAAGGCCTTCAGACCATCAATTGCAGTCTTTTAATGGAGTTCTCATAGTGCACCCCTTTTTATTCTCGTGTTGCCATTGAGAATGAGCTTTGTAAGCCTAATCACGACTGTCACTGGTGGTGTCCAGGCACCATCTTGTTGTTCTGGTTCAATGTTGATGTAGTCACTCATTCCCGTGGGTCTTTTTGTCTTCTGGGTTCTCTTTCCCCCATGTCGTTTTGGTCCTTGGTAATCATCTGTTCCTGCTGAGTTGGGACGATTTGGTGTACCTCAGATGGCAGCTTGCCATCTTTTAAGACCTCAGACACCACTCACCAATATGGGGTGGAGAAGACTCTCTTAGCTTTATGCTAGTTATCCCAGTTGGCCTCGATGGCCCCTGAGAGCATGGTCTCTGAATCTCCACCCCTGCTATTCTGTCCTCGCAATATTGGGTTAAGATTGGAAGAGTATTCATGTTATGTTGAAGTCCAGTTAAGCAGACCTTCTTTCTAATGCGTGCTGTCACTGATTTCACCCAACCAAATTTCTATCAACTATCTAATCTATAACTGCCCTCTCCCTCCATCCATTACCTCCACTGTAGCTCTCAATGAGTCTTTTCTTCTGTACATGAGTCTGTTTCTAAGCCCTTATTGCAGAGGTCTAATACAATATTTGTCCTTGTGCCTCTAACTACTTTCACCCAACATGTCTTCCAGTTGAAACCAAGTTATAAGATGCTTCCTAAAATCGTCATTGCTCTTTATCGTTGCATAGTGTTACACTGAATATACACACCAGAGTTTATTTATCCATTCATTTGTTGTTGGGAATCTGGGTTAATTCCATCTTTTTGCTAATGAGGACTGTGTATAATAGTTTCTAAAGTTGGATAGTGAAAGGTGTTCCAGTGTGTTCTTCTTCAGTAGTGCTTTACTTATCTGGGGTTTCTTCCCTTTCCACAAAATTGATGATATGTTTCTCCACTTCATTAAAAAATGTCACAGGAATTTGTGTTGTGTAAGTAGATTGTTTTGGGTAAAATAGACATTTTCACAATGTTATTCTTCTATCCTTGAGTAGGGTAGCTTTTTCCATTTATGAAAGTCTCTCTTAGTTTCTTATGGTAAGGTCTTGTAGTTCTCTTTGTAAAGGTCTCTTGTTTCCCTAGTTAGATTTATTCCTAAATATTTTATCTTCTTGGTGGCCACAGTAAGTGGTATTGATTTGGTGATTTCTTCTTTAATGATCTCTCTCTTGGAATCCTACTGATTTACTTACGTTTATCTTGTATCCTGAGACTTTGCTGAACTCTTTTATCAGTTTGGGTAGTTTACTTATAGATTCTTTGGGATTCTCTGCATATACAATCATATCATCAGCAAACAGGGAAATTTTGACTTCTTCTTTGCTGATGCAGATACCCTTTATTTCTTGGTCTTGTCTAATTGCTCTGGCTAGAACTTCCAGTACAATGTTGAATAGGAGAGGTGAGAGTGGGCATTCTTGTATAGTTCCTGTTCTCAAGGGAAAGTCTTTTAGTCTCTCTCCATTCAGTATGATGTAGGCAATTGGCTTTGTATAAATGGCCCTTACTGCGTTGAGGAATTTTCCGTCTATGCCTATATTGCTAGGAGTTTTTAGCATGAATGGATATTGGACTTTGCCAAATGCCTTTTCTGCATCAGTTGACCAAGTCAGTTGATTATTATCCTTTGCATTGTTTATATGGTTGATCACATTAATTGTTTTTGTGATGTTGAACCAGCCTTGCATCCTGCATGTGAATCAAGCTTGATCATGATGAGTTATTTTTTGATATATTATTGAATTCTATCAGCGAAAATTTTGTTGAAGATTTTTGCATCTAGGTTCATGAGTGATATTGGTCTCTAATTTTATTTTTTTGTGGGGTCTTTACCTGGCTTTGCCATAAGGGTTATGCTGGCTTCGTAGAACAAATTTGGGATTATTCCATTTTTTTCTATGCTGTGAAATAGTCTCTGTAATATTGGAGTTAACTTTTCTCTAATTGCTTGGTAGAATTCTCCAGTGAAGCCATCCAGCCCAGAATGTCTTTTGGTTGGTAGTTTCTTGATGACTTTTTGAATCTCCTCCTTTGTGATGCGTCTACTTCTTCAGAAAATTTTGGTGGGTGATACGAATCTAGGAATTTGTCCATTTCCTCTAGGTTTTCAAATCTGTTAGAGTACTGTCTCTTGTAGCATTCTGTGATGATATTTTTGATTTTGGTTGGATCTGTTGTGACATCTTCCATCTCATTTCTTATTTAGGTTATCTTCTCTCCTCTTTTTCTTTCAGAAGTTTAGCCAATGATTTATCAATTTTGTTCATCTTTTCAAAGAAATAGTCCTTGGTTTTGTTAATTTTTTCAGTTGTTCTTCTATTCTCTAATTCATTTACCTCTGCTCTTCTCTTTATTATCTGTTTTCATCTGATGCCTGAGGAGTTACTCTCTTGCTCTGTTTTTGCTTGTTCAAGCTATAGATTTAATTCTTCGGTTTGGGTCTTTTCTTCCTTCCAAATGTGTGCATTTTTAGAGGTAAACTGACCTCTCAGCACTGCTTTGGCTGTATCTCATAGATTCTGGTAGGATGAGTTTTCATGCTCATTTGGTTCCACAGCTTTTTTAGCAAGGTGTTGTTCAGTTTCCATGACTTCAAATTTCTACCTATGTTTTTGCTGCTACTAATTTCAACTTTTATGGGTTTATGGTCTGAGATTATGCTTTGCAATAATTCATTGATGTGGATTTTGATGAGACTTGCTTTATGTTCTAATGTGTGGTCTATTCTGGAAAATGTTCCATGTACACTGGAGAACAAGTTGTACTTATTGGTTGATGGATAAAAGGTTCTGTACATATCAATAATGACCCGAATGCATTTGGCTTACTTGGCTTGGCATAGTTGGTTAATTGTTACAGTAGGCCTTTCTATGTCTTTACTGAGCTTTTTCCTGGATGATCTCGCCATTACTCAAAATGGAGTGTTGAAATCTTTAACTATTATTGAGGAGTGATCTGTCTCATTTTTCAATATCATCAGTGTTTGTTTGATGTATTTAGATGCTCTGATACAGTTGCTATGAGTCAAATACAACTAGATGACATTGGTTTTTTGGAGGGTACTGGGTGCCTAAATATTTGATATGGTTAAGTCCTGCTTGTGTATTGAAACTTTCAGCAGTAGTGACCATCCTTGTCCATGATGGTGAATTTTACATTGTAATCTATTTTATCTGAGATTGATATTGCCACTTCTGCTCTTTTGTGTATGTTTTTAGCTTGGTATACATTATTCCATCCTTCTTTTTTCAGTTTGTTCATATCTTTAAGTCTAAAGTATGTTTCTTGTAAGCAGCCTATATTGGCTGTCTCTTTATTTATGCAGTTAGTCTGTTTACATTCAGTATAATTATTGACAGGTATGTGTTTAATGCTGTCATTTTGATGTATTTATTTTTGTGTTTGTGTTTTCTGTGTTGCTCTTAATATTCGGTTCTGGGTCATTCTTCTTTATAGGTTAACTTTTCATCTTTTTTCAGTTTTGGTTCTATGTTTGTTCAGCCTCCAGTACTATGTTTCTTGTTTTGGTATTTTGCATTGTTATTGTGCATTACAGCTACCTGTATGATCTCCCTTAATATTGAAAACTTAAACTCAATTTTAATTTCTGTGTATCTTTTTTAATTTCCTCTCTGAAAGCCCTGTAACTACTGTAATGTATCCTTTTTAGTGTGATGCTGTCATAGTTTCCACGATATGATCACTGATTCCCTTCTTTTAATACTGTACCTTTGATTAATCTTTGTGACTTCCCTAACTGAGTAGGATTCTAGATGCCATGTCCTGCATTGCCTCCTTAAATATACACTTACTTGTTTTGTTTTTTAAAGCAAAGAGCTTCTTTCAGTATGTCTTATAGTTTGGTTTGGTTTTCACAAAGTCTGTAAGTTTCTGTTTATCTACAAATGTCTTAATGGGAGACAATTTTGCAGAATACATAATGTATGGTTGCAAGTGTTTCTCCTTTAAGGCTTTGAATGTGTCATCTCACTGCCTCCTTGCCAATATCACTTGTGCTGAGACATCAGATGAAAGCTCACAGGCTTCCCTCTGAATGTTACCTTTGCTTTGAGACTCACTTCCTTTAAGAGAATCTGTTTATGTTTAATTTTATTCAGCTTGATTACTGCATATCTTGTTGTCTTTCTTTTGAGGTCTAGTCTTTGCGGCATTCAATATGTATCTTGGATATCTATGCTCTCCCATAATTTCAGGGAAGTTTTCTGTCAACAACTCAACAACAATACTCTGTGTTTTCAGCTATCCCTTTCTATTAAGAAACTCCAATTAATCATACATTGTTCTTCTTAATACAGTCCCACATGTTTCTTAATATTTCTTTATTTTTCTTATTTCTGTTCTCTGATTTCTCCTCAGAAATGCTGGGGTCAGTTGCTCCCTCCTCTAGGTCACAAAGTCTGACTTCCATCTCCTCAATTCTACTCTCTTGGCTTTAGACTGGATTACCTAATTCTGTAATTCTGTTATTGATTTGCTGGATTTCAGAATGTTGATGTTCCATCAGCTCAAACAGCTTGCTCACTTTTTCATTTTTCTCTGCTGTATTTTATTTAATCTCTAGGAGCATTGTTTGTATAATTCTTTTGTACTCGACTGCCGATAGTTTCAGAAAAGTTTTTTCATCTGGAAAGTTTTTTGATTCTTTATTTTAGGAGTTATCTGAAGCCATGATGAACTGTTTTTTTTTTTTTTTTTGTTGTTGTTGTTGTTGTTTTTCAATGGTTGCCAATCATTTGTTTCTTTCATGCCATCTAGAGTCTTTTCCATTTCTGTGGTGTTACCTGAACAGGAATTGAGGTGTGGTTCTGAGAGGAGAGTTGGTCACCAGCCACCTCTGTGTACTCAAGTGACTGGCTCAAGTGGACTTTCTGAGGTAGCAGGCTCCACTCTCTTGCTGGCAAAGATGGCACCCTACTTATGGATTCACTGGAGGGCCATCAGCCAACCCTATGATGTAGGTCAGTGAAGGGTGGAAGAGATGGTGCTGGACCACTCAGCAGTTGTTTCTCCTCTCTGTTTTATTTTGAAAAGGTCTTTACTGTTAAGCTGGGTGCTGTGCAATAGCTGCCAGAATCAGTCAGACCCTCCAATGTGGCAGACTCCACCCTCTAGCTGACAACGGACAACTTCTTTGGCTGTCCCCAGGTGATATGAGGTGGTTCAAAGTAAGGAGGAATTATGGCCTTGCTGCTATCATCATCTGGGCCCCACCCATAAGGTAACACTGTCCTAAACACAGCTTTTCTGCTGGAAAAGTGCTTGACAGATTGGAACTGCTTCTTAGCTTGGGAATTAGGCTCAGCTGAGATCTCTGGTTGGGTAACTCTGCCTCCCAGGTGACCAAGACAGACTCTTGCCTGAGCTGCTTTTCTTCCTACAAAACAACAGAATCTGTGGTGTAGCTCAGATAAGATAGGGTGAAGGTGTGGTGGTGACCTCAGTACCAGACAGGTTCTCAAAATATGACTATCCAAAGCACAGCCTGTGCTGTGCCATATCCTGTTTACTTTAGCACTGCAGTTCAGCACATTTTCCAGCTAATGCCCAGCTGCTTCACAGATAACAAAGGAGTTGCTGCCTGTACTCCTCTCAAATGGCATGTCAGCTGAAGCAGTATTAAATATGTGTTGCCTCATGTTAGAGAGTGCTAGCTTCCCTTTTAGTGGTGTGTAGTCCAATCTGACAACTCTGTGCTGTAACCTAGGGCTCCCTCCCTCTGTGTCCAGAGTGCTCTGTTCAATTACCATTTCAGGCCTTAGTTCTCACAGGGAATTGAGGAGGCATGTGTCTAGTTCACCTTCTTGGCTCTGCCTGCAAGCTTAACCATTTGTATCATACAGGAGTCACACCCAGATTACACATTTCCCAAATGTACCTTACTTTGTATTCAGACTGCTACTTTTTCTTATTCCTCTTTTTTGAGAGAAAGGATATCGAAGATTTGGGGTCCTTGGCCAAGAGAAATTAACAAGTGATGAAATAAAAATGGATAAACAAACTGATTAATCAGTTCTATTCCTAAAGTGTACTCTATTACCTTGATCAAAATCCAGGCTTCCAAGTGGCCCAATCTCAGAGTTCCTGACACCTACCCCATCCCAATATTTGTAGGTGAAGGTATTGGGTAACTGAAATATAAGTGAATAAATGTTTGAACAATGCCTTTATTCCCAGAACTTTTCTAGGTTCTGTGGATGAGAAAATATGCTGCAACTAATTTTTTTCTATGAAACAGCAAAATAGTGCAATCATAAAATACTCCAACAGGTCAAAGTGGTTAGAGATTTATGCTATTGTATTCAGGGGTGCCTCCATGGAGAGTCTATGATATGTCCTTTATCTGACTATGCTCCACAAAGAAAGAAATATGTGGAAATAAGCTATAAGATGATTAAATTACTCCAATTTGCTTTTATTTACAGTTGTATAGTACCTGCAGATAGTGTTTGAACTGAATGCATTTTGACAGCACAACAATACTATTCGTATGTTCAATGTGAGGTTACACACTGCTGTACAGATCTATTACCTGCTTTGTTGCCTTTTCTTATATCTGGTTATCAAACATTTATCAGTCAGTAGATAATTGCCATCTTATTATATTTCTATTTTAAGAAAGTACAAGCTAAATAAAGCCAAAGAAATGTGAGGAGAATCCTGAAAATTTCATTTCATTGAATTATAATGAAAGTAATTTATGTTTTTTTGAAATTATGAAACACCTTCTGTATTTCAGAGCATTTGGATCTCAGTAATTGTGGAAGACAAGTAAAATCATAGAAGCAGTATTATTTTGTTGTACACACAAAATCAGTTCAGTTTTCAAAAATATGCTTTCAAACAATTTTGACATCCTTGGAAATGTCCACAGCAAAATATACTTGAAACACGTAAACTTTCTAAAACAGGGTTGAAGTAATATAGCAGGTATTTTTTTTTTCCCCAAAGTTTATTTCCAAAAGTCTAAATCTTTTTCTTGTGAGATGGAGGGAAAGCCTTGCTCTCTTAGGGTAAGCAAAGATTAACACCAATAGCTAATACATGTGTCTACTGTTCATATATCCAGACAAGGGGGACTAAACTTTTTCCCAGATGAAGACATAATGACATGATACATATATCATGGTATTTGCTCTGTGTAACACTTGCTTAATCAACAAGGGTGATAAGAGTACTGCCGATTAAGTTAACGAACTCGTCCTAGAAAAAATACTACATACTTCATTTCTGAATATCACTGTTTTCACTTTCAAAGTACTCCCACTGGGAAGCTATGCATTGATTCCTGTGCCTAACCTATCCTTCAAATCAATTTTGGAAATATTTTTCTGGAATGTCTATCAGAGCTGTTGTTGTATTACCCTCAATGTCCTGATGTCATCAAAATGTATTCCTTTGGATATTTTCTTTATCTTTGGGTAAAGAAAAAAGTAACTGGGGGTCTGATTAGGTGAGTAGGGTGTTCCACTACAGTTATTTGTTTATTGGCTAAAAATTACCTCACAGACAGCTATATAACTAAGTTTGTGAACTTGCCTGCTTGCCACCATGTTCAAATTATTCCAGAAAAAGAGTTCCAGAATTACTTTGAAGGATAGGCTAGACACTGCTCTTCCCAAGGCGAGTACTTAGAAGGCGACCATAGTGATATTCAGCAATGAGGTGTGTAGCACTTAGAACAATTAAGTTGGTGGACTTAATTGTCAGACCTCGTAACTTGGGTGCCATCAGAAGGTTCACTGTAGAAACATATCTTTCCTACTAGTTTATCAGATTACAAAATTTCAAGCATTAGACATTGTCTTCAGTTAAGACATGTGCATTCCTTATTAAAATTCAGATATGTTCTTATTCATTAGTACCCTATCAGTAGTTATGTAATCAAGTATGCTCTGACAAAAAGAAGGACTATGAGACAGTGGGAGACCGGACCCTGGAAAAATATTTACAAAGCGAAAAACTTGCAAGGCCTGAAACATAAGGCATTGCTGGAAGGTTCAGGGGAAGTGGCACAGAGGGGCATTCTGTAATATTATGGGGGCACTGAGACTTTCAGTTGTGTCTCACACCACAAGACCTGGGTCACTGCTTATGCTAACTAAATTGATGACCTACCCTGCAATGCATGTAGGTTCTAGCCTGGGCAGTGGAGAAGATTTATGTCTACATAACCGGCTGCCATTGAGTCGAGTACAACTCATAGTGACCCTAGAGGTCACTGTAGAACTGCCCCATAGAGTTTCCAAGGAGCGCTGGTGGATTTGAACTGCTGACCTTTTGGTTAGCAGATGTATCACTTATATCTGTATAACTTATGTGAATTTACATTAGGATAATCTAGATTAATTTGGAAGGGAAGATGCAAGGCTGTATTCGCAACCTCTTCTAGACTCTTTAAATGTCTAAATTTGAGTGAAATAAACCAAACCAAACCCACAGCTGCTGAGTCAGTTCTGAATCACAGTGACCTATAGACAGAATAGAAGTGCCCCACCGAGTTTCCAAGGAATACCTGGCACGTTTGAACTGCTGACTTTTCGGTTAGCAGCTCTTAACCATCATGCCACCAGGGTTAACAAGATGACAGCAATTAAGAGAAATCTTTGTACTTCTAGAGATACTAAGAAAAAAGTAAAACAAAAATAAACAAATAAATAACCAAAACATCAAATATAGTAATAACAGGAATGTTAACGCAGCAGTCAAAGCACAAAAAAAGAGTATGTAAAGGTGGAGAAATGACAGTGAAATGTGAAAGAGCAGAGGAAGACAATTGCGTTGTCCACAAACTGCCCCTAGACTCTCCACTTCTGTCTTTCCCTTATAGCATCCTCCAAGGAGAATGGGTCTTTCTAGACAATAAATCTTAGTTCCTGTAATTCTCTTTATAGGTGCGACATTAAGCTTACAGTTCATAAGCCTTGGCCAATATAATTAATACCTAGATATTTTGAACCTTTAAGATGTTTCAGGCATTGTTCTAAGCAATTTATAAATGAGGGCCATTTTAGACGTGGTAAAGAGGCCAGGACAGAGAATAACATATTAATACATCAAGAGAGATCATCTCCAAAAATGAAAGCATGGTTGGAAATGTACAGAATCCAATGTTTCAGCATAATGTGGGGAAATAGAAAAGTACTCTTACCTATCTGAAAAAAACAAGATCAAATCACATCACCAATTGCCTCTTTTTACCAAGCTTTCGACATTTAGAACTTTTCCATAGTTAAAGCTTTTAACATTTATTTTTCAAAGTAACATATAAAATCAAAATTAACGATAAGAAAACTGAGGCCAAAAGAAGTTACTTGCTCAGGTCATACAGGAATAATTATTGGAACCCAGTTTTAAACTCCGGCAAGTCGAGGAGCTCGTAATCACATGCCGTGTTACAGTGCTACTGTCATTTCCGGCTCAGCTGACCTCTTTACATGTCATAACACTTATTTGGTCAATTCTGTGAAATGAAAGGAGTGGATTTGTTAGAATTCTATGGGCCTTTCTATCTTTTAAATTCTATGACTCAGTCCTGATCAGGCTGAATAAAAGGGTACACTCTTACCCCTCTTGAGGGTCTAAACATGGATTCCCTCTTAATAGAAATTGTCAGTGTATTAATTCACTCCTAGGAATAAAACTGAGGAACAAAAGGCAAGGCAGAATAGAAGAGAATGCAGACCTGAGTTTTATACAAATAGCATAAAGTTTGGGAACAACTCCCAAATCTAACTGAAAGAGACATGTCATTTACATGTTTTCTTTGAATAGCATGACTACAGATGAGTTCTATTTCCAGATTTCTGCCAATAAACATTACTTTTACAGAGAAACAAAATATTTCAGAACAAAATGGTTCAACAATATGTATTTAAGTTTATGAGCATTTTCTTTTTTTTCCCCTCTCCTTCACTTCTGACCACTTTATAGGAACAATGAGAGCCTAAGGCTGACTTTTCCCGGACTCTCTCGAGAAACGGTGGCATTCTTGCAGTGACAACATGGGAAATCTCTGAAACAACCATATATTTAGACTGAGTCTGCAAATTGTCTGCCTGGAAATTATGTCGATGGAACCAAATTACCCATAGTTGGAGACCATGTTCAAAAAGCTCTACCCAGTATATTCGTGGTCATCTAATGCTGCCTCTAATAGCATGCAACATATTGTTTGCACTCAATAAATTTTAGATCATAATAACCAATATTAATAATAATTAGGCAATAAAAAATAACTGAACTCAGTAGCATTGATGCAGGAGCTCTTTATGAGTTCCTGGTGGGGAAAGCAAGCTGCAGAAACAGAAAGGGTATAGCGATCGGCTTGACAGACCTTCCAGAACAGCCTGTGGGGCAGAACCAATTTTGAGTCTACCTATGTATGGGTGAGTAGTAGTGTCAGTTCGCAGCTTCAGGAATCAGGGCTGATTAAATAGCAAAAGGAAAAGTGAAAAAAATCTGCCCTGCCCCAATTATCTCTGCATGGCATCTATGCTATAATGGTAACAGGATCTGAAACACTGGTAAAGTCATGAATTTGGCTGTGGCATAAAGACAAACTCGGTGTGAACTTGTTCTGTTTTAGTCATAGATTCCCCAAGGAATCTCTGCTAATAGTTCTGTCCCTAGTGATCGTGTGTGAAAACCTTGGTGGTATAATAATTAAGATCTATGACTATTAACCAAAAGGCAAGCAATTCAAATCCATCAGATACACTCTCTAGAAATCTTATGGGGTCTTTAGAAATCTGATGGGGCAGTTCTACTCAGTTTTACAGGGTCACTATGAGTTGAAATTGACTCCATGGCAAGGAGTCAATTTTATTTTTATTTATTTGTGTTTTTACTAATGCCCTTGTTGGTTTCTTTTGTTGGTTTCTCACCACAAGTACTTATTACCTTACAAACACATTTAAGTATATTGTTTTGTATCTCAGATGTACTTCTTCTCTATACCCTGTATGTGAAGTTATTGACTAGGATCTTTCTTTGATTTTTTTTTTTTCCTATTCTCCCAAGTGACCTTTGATATGTCAGGGTTCCTAGGAGCAAAGCGCTGGCCCGATTTTAGGAAGCAGCTGGGTGTAGGAGGAATTTGAGACAGGTGTTAAGAACTAGATATGCAATTATTTATTCCTTGTTTTTTCTCTTCACTAGAACGCAAGTTGTATTAGGGCATGGATTTGTTTCCTTCATAACGTAACCCTAGTGACTGAAACAGTCCCTAGAATTTAGGATGTACTCAACAATTATTTTTGAGTGGAAGAAAAAGAATATTTAGAGAAATAAAAGGTTGGCTTTTTGGAAAACAAACATAATTTTGAGAGTCCACTTCATCAACTCTCAGAGAAGATCTTTTAAATCCATAGAAGTTGTCTGGATTATCTGGGGCAGAGCAGATTTATCTGAGAGTCTTCAGCCTACAGGTGACTGAATTCCCCTTGAATGTCTCAGAGAACAGTGCTAAATTCATTTGTTTTCTCAGCCCCTGAGAATGACCTTATTACTTCTCGACAGGTAATTGAGACAGAGTAAGTGATTTTTTTTCTTTTTCCATGTTGCATCATGTTGGTGATACAAGAAATTGACTTTATGCCTATTTAACCTAGACAATTACAACTGACCAGGCCAAGAAAAGCTCACAGGATAGGTCACAAAGGGGAGAGGCATTAAACGCATATTCTGATAAATGACATATTCTTCTTGCACACAACCCATATCAGGAAAGAAATCCCTATGAATGTAAAATACAAAGTAAAAGACTTGTAATAATTATTATTATAATTAAATAATCTTTCTTTGTTTTCAGCTAATACTCAGAGGAATTGGATTATCCATTTATAGTCAGCTTTCATTTAAATGGCTGTAGATACTAAATATGAGATTTGCCTATGCTGGAGAATTAAGACTATTTTGACTTTCCCTTGGCATCTGTTTTTAAGTTTTATTAAGTCTCTTGTATGATCAGGGAACTAATACTAGAAAACATGATCACATAAAATATAAGCAAGAGGTCAGCTGTCTTTTGCTGACACCATACACCAGAAACATATGGCATTCTCGTGTGTCTTCAGATAAACTTCTGTTCATATATTGCAATTCCAAGTGTGTGTGTGTGTGTGAGTGTGTGTGTGTGTGTGTGTGAGTGAGAGAGGGAAACTATATGTGCATGTAGAAAAAGGGAGATTTTTCCACTGGAGATGTCACATCTCTTCTAGAATGTGAGATGTTATATTTTTGCTATTATGATAACAATATTTGAAACATTTAAAAATATCATAAACATGGCTAAGGCATATAGGCAAATCCTATGTGAGTGTGTTCTGCTTTAAGTCAGGTATTCTCAAATAATTTTGAAATGCCTCGTGAATACGTACTATAATGAAATGTAGGATCAGCCACAAGAAGCTCTTTTGCTAGCTTATTGTCTGAAGAACTGTGTTTGCATTTCTGTTTTGAGCTGAGAGATCTATTCCAAAAAGACGGACACTTGTCATTTTCAAAATTAATCAGAGGATTTTTCATCTGAAGATGCCCTTTGGGTTCGTATTGCCCATCCCTGGTCTTGAAATATGAAATGTATTTTTTGTGTGCCCAATAAGTGGTAATCTGAAAGATTCTGGAGCAAGGGAATTTTAAAAGCAGAAATTCAAGCTCTGTGGGTTAAATGTGAAATAGCAGGAAAGGAAAAGAGATGGCAGAGACCTGTGAGAATGAAGGACAATTAACTTTTAGAAAATTCGAAAAAGAAAAATGATACCAAGTCTGATACCAAGTCGATCAGTGTCATAAAACATCACCCTCTACATGGAAGTAAATCGACAAGACCCCCTCCTCTCCACCTGTGCCTCTTTCACAGTCCAATTAAAATCATGTTTTCTTTAAACACACACAAAAAGAAGAAGCTGTCTGAACACGTAAGGGACATCAGTCGTCTGGTTCTGTAGACAGGTGCATTTGTCATGCCCTGGGGAGCAATGACGTTCGTTTCGCTTTATTAATTTAGAAGATTATGCATCCATGACATCCACTTTTTTTTTCTTCCCCCTCATTTCTGTCTTGGGGAGGGAGTGGAAGAGGAAGTGGGCATTTCATGATTAAGTAGGGAAGAAAGAAAGAAAGAAAAACCCTTTTCCTTTTGGTTTTATCGCATTCTAATTATGCATGATGGGGGCGAGAGATCCTACAGCAACGCCGCAAGCTCGGAACACTGACAAGGTCAATTATCTCCTGCTCAGCCCTGCACCAGCAAGGATTAATAATATGACTCATATTAATTGAATGTGAGTTCATTGAGTTTTATTTCTTATTTGAAAGTTCTCTTGGCGGGTGTGCACGCCATGGTGCATGGAGAACGATGGATGGAAATGATAGAACCGCTAATAAGCCCTTCAACCCCTCTGGCCGACTGGACACGAGAGGTGTCGGTTTGATTTTCTATTTTGGTCTCTGACCCTGCCACCCAGGTAGGAACTGGCAGGGAACCGAAAATAGGCTAGTTTTAGTGTAATTTGTTCTACAAATGTACAAAGTGCAAGAGTTTTTAGACTTTTGAATTCAGAATTTCCCAAATGAAACCGAACTGGCTGTAACTGTATGATGTCAAGAAAAGAAAAACAGAAAAAAGACTTAATCTTCATTGGGTTCAGTCATCATCTCAATTTACCATCTCAGATAAACTGGTTACTATAAAAACAATTCTGTGAAATATTTGTTTTTATTTTGTGCAAATTTGTTATAAAAATAAGAAAGTATTCTCAGGGATAATAGTAAGTTTAAATTAGTTTGCAGTCAGAAGCTAAGCTTGCATTGCATATTTAGATCCTGTCAGTGATTTTACTATGATAAAATTGAGAATCTTGCTAGTTCCACCTACTTTCTATCCCCACACATTAGACGTTGCCTTTCTGTCTAAAGGTGTCTGGCCACCACTCAGTGATCCTGTGAATTCTTATTTGCCCTTTGCAGAGCTAGGAAAGTGATACAAAATGTTGCTGTATTCTATTGCATAGGAAAGGCTACCAGAACAATTCTTTGTGGGTCTATAAAATAATGAAACACCTTATTTTACTAATTATGTTTCAAGTGTTGTGTTTAGAAGTATATTTAAATGTAAAACATCCACGGGAACATAACCAAAAATAAATAAACAAACCATTGCTGTTGATGAGATTCCAAATCATAGTGACCTTACAGGACAGAGTAGAAATTCCCTATAGAGTTTCCAAGAAGCACCTGGTGGATTCCAACTGTCGATCTTTTGGTTAGCAGCCATAGCATTTAGCCACTACACTGCTAGAGTTTCAAATGAAAGAATTAATGAAACTAATAACTCAGAAGTTAAAGCGATTCACTACTAATCAAAAACTCAGTAGTTAGAAACCACTAGCATCTCCATGGGAGAAAGGTGTGGCAGCCATCTTCCATAGAGTACTGTAGCCCTTTAAATGCTGTGAGGTTACATGGAGTTGGAATTGACTCAGTGGTAGTGGTTATTTGAACGAACTTCACTTGCAATAGCAAAAGTTACAAAGCACTTTATAGTGATTTGAGGACTTGGGGACATTAAATCAATCTAAATTATATGACATTTTAAACAATGTCAATCTGAATATTCAACTACAGCTTAATTCATTTTTAATTTTTCCCTCTGTTCACCAAAAATTCCACTACCTTTGAATAGATTCCAGCTCACTTGACATCTGCCTCCTCCAAACTTGACATCTGCCTCCTCCTTCAATATCTGGTAACTTTAATTTTACATCTAGTCACTATCTTTATTGTTTGTAGCACTGTCACATTACTATTCAACTCATATGTAGGTGTGCAGCTGATCGTTCATATATGTTCTTCTTACTGCCTTCATAGATAAGTTAGTTGCACATGGGGGCTATTTTGTGAACGTATTCATAGATTCCAGGCAAGAATGAGCATATACAAGGTGCTAAATGTGAAACTGAGTAACTAGTATGCCAACTCTTTCACCAGTCAGAACACAATAAGGGTACACAACGTGAATGAGAAGGTATTTGTCTCAGGCAATTTTGAAATCTCTAAAGAAACATCTGGATTTAGCCAATGATGATCATCCCGAGGACAAGTATAGGATTCCTAGGATACGGCACCTACTACTCAAAATTAAAACACACCCTGTTGGAGTGTGGCGTTGGGAGGGTGGTGGAGGAGAGAAATTACTTTTATTGCAGAGGAGAAAGGAGACTCATTAGAGGCAAAACAAAGCCATAAGCCAGACTCCTCCAGAGGCACCAGAAGTTCAGAGCAATGAAAAAGGCACTGGAGAGGTTAGTGCCATCTGTAAGTTTACATGTTGATGGCTTAGGGGGGAAACAGTTATAATTATTCAGAAATACTGATGAGAAAGTTTATAATTAAGGAAAAGAGAGAATTAAATAGAATATGAGTAGTTGCAGATATTGTTCTCTGCTCTGCTCATTTCCTTGTCTTCTTGTGATCTTCCACTTAGTACCATTTGAGAAGAATTAGAAGTCTAGTGCTTGATGATACAGTCTCTGATACACAACCTGCCTTGTGAGTCTGTTGGGTTATTTTCCCATCTCTGTGAATGGGGTTGGCAGCCTAGCCTGCCAAGAAATGACAGCGGTTGACTGTTAGAATATTAAAGCCTGATGCTTGTGACTGGGGTTCAATAAAAATATATCAAATAGGATGAAACTCTTCCAATTCAGCTGCACACTTTGCTCAGCAATTTTCGGAACCAAAGTACCTGGAGTCTCTATTGAAACACATTGCAATGTCCCATCACCCGTGCCTTTCTGAATGTGATCTGACATTACCTCCTCCATTTCCCATTTTCTCAGTCAAATGTACAGCGTATTTGTAAATGATATTTATTTTATTGTAAATAGGGTTTGGATTTTTGTGCATCATGGCTGTGTGCTTTACTTCTGCCCACTGCATCCATTTCTGCAAAGTGCATGAATGTGGGTGCTGGGAGAATCCAGACAGGCGTCTTCCTAGTTGCCATGTGGAGGGACTAGTACCTTGGGTCCAGAATCCCGCATTGTTCTTACACGGAGAAACACTCATTGCGTATTTCCTTCCTCCATACATTCAGGCACCTGGTGGTGTAGTGGTTAAGTGCTACATCTGCTAACGAAAAGGTCAGCGGTTCAAATCTGCTAGGAACTCCTTGGAAACTTTTTGGAGCAGTTCTCCTCTGTTTTATAGGGTCGCTATGAATCAGAATCAACTCAAAGGGAGTGGGTTTTGTAGTTGGTTTTATATTCAAGCACCGTTCTTTCCCATCTCAGCTGAGCAAGTCAGTCCCTCTTTCTGTTTATTCAGGTTAGACACACTGGAGGCATTTTTGAGTCTTCTAATATCACAATCTCATCTTTCAATATTTAAAGTAGTATATCCAGAAACTTCTCGCTTCTAACCGTAATACATTCCCTTTATATTTCTCTCTGACTCATGGCACAGAGCTGACTCGAAGGCACTTGGCTATCTTATATTTCTCTCCTACATAGTCCAAAAATTTATAGCAGTCTTAGGATGTTTGATATGAAAGTCTTTGCATGTAGCTATTGGTGGAGCCCAGTCAACTTTGAATGGCACAAAATGTATCAACATTGAATTTTGAAGTCTGCAATTTAGGGTTTATGCATTGTTTGGTAAGTTACATAAATTTCCTGTGCCTCATTCATCATCCTGAAAATGAGAATAATGTAATTCCTCACAGATGATGAGATATAAAGGAAATAACCTATGTAAATAATTCAGCTCTAAGAAAGCAAGAAATAGATAATAGGACACTTAACCCATCTGAGGTCCACATTGTTTTAACATAGAATGGAAGTGTTTCACTAAATAATATTGTGTATGTTAATATACCAGGCATTGTCTTTAGTGACTCATGAATATTAGCATACATTGTCTTTAGGTGCTACTGGGTCAATTCTGACTCATGGTGACCCTTGAGGTCAGAGTAGAACTGCCCCACTGAGTTTCCAAGGAGCACCTGACGGATTTGAACTGCTGACCTCTTGGTTAGCAGCCGTAGCACTTCACCACTACACCGTCAGCGTTTCCATTAGCATATAGAGCCTTCATTTATACTGTTTGTTTATTTATTAATATTTCATCATGTATCTTTTCATTTACCAATTCTATGAGGTTGCATTGCTACTGTATTGCTATGAGACTTAAAGACTTGCCCAAAGTCACCTAGCTTGACTTGAGAGGGTTACTCTCACTCACTACAGCAAGTTTTATACGTAATAGTAATCCATTAAATATATAAATAAAACATATATTTTGATGAACACTAAGGAAGTGGGTGATAATAGAACTCATGTCTATGTAATAAATACTAGACTGGTTTAAAAAAGTCCTTGGGAAATTTTGAAGATAATTCTTTGATGCGTGCTACTATCTTTTACAGAAGTGAAAATTTACTTTGCATACAAATGTTAATATTTAGACTGCCTCTTTAATTTATGCCATTTTGAACTACAACTTGATTTTTCTAATGTGCTGTCTTTCCTAATTTTTTCCCAATATCATATGATAATATATCAAAAAGTCTTTTGTAAAGCAGGAAGGCATATGTTTGTGTCAGTTATAGCATGGTCCACTTAATAGCAGGTCAGAAAGGAAAAAAAAAAGTTGATTTTTTAGTAAAGCAAAAGATTTCACTTGTAAGGAAAAGTTTCCATGCGTTTAACTCTGCTGAAGGGAAGAGGCATGTAACTTCCTCAGGTCGTTTCTGGAATGATTCTGTATCAAATAAGAAAGCTGGTTAGAAGCAGTAAAGATATGATGATAAGAGTGAGATACAACTGGTGACAAAAGACTGCAGAGGAAGTAAATACAACAGCTAAAGTGACATTAAAGGGGCAGAGAAAGCAGAATGTAAGGCCATTACCAATGGCCTAGTCTACAGGTTGTACTACCTAAAACCACATTCCTAATTCACAACAGTAACTCTGAGACAGTAAGAAAAAGCAAAACTATTCCCATAGCTATGTGTTGAAGACAGCAGAGAGAATGCTTATGTTTTTAAAAAAGCTTCTCCAAAATATTGAATATAAATGCAAAAATATTTTATATTAAAAGTATTTAATATGATATTAAACTATTATTTGTATATAAAAGGAAGCAACGTTAATGTTCTGGGAGAGAGAAATATTGGTAAAATCTCTCTGATTACAGCTGGGCAGGCAAATGACTTTGAGTCCATGTGGCAGATGATTGACTTACTGCTGGAGATAACATGTAACAGCATGAAGGCATCTTTCAACAGAGTGATTAAATGTGTCTACAAATAGAAATCCCTGTCAAGCCCTAAGAAGACAAGTAAGTGGCTGCAGAGTGGTCTCTTAAAGAGGGAACCGGTAACCAAAACATGTCACCATAATGTGTGTGTCCATATTTGAACTTAATTGCCTAGGTATTTAGTCATAATAGTGATTGACACTGTGAGGGTGAAAATGAAACCACTTGGAATCCTTTAAACTAAGCAATTGGTGGGCCAGTATGATAGTATGCCTTCAAAAGTGGTAAAAGACCTAAAAATGTTGATAATGCCTGGTGTAGATAAGAAATAGAGTAATCATAGATGTGAGAAAACCTTATATCACTGTGGTGATCTTATCTAGTCTCATTATCTCAGATATCATCTATGTGCTGACAACTTGTTTCTCCAGCTCACATTTTTCTTCTGTGTTTCAGACTTATTCATTTGGCCACCTAATCAACATTTGTTCTTCGGGTACATGCTAGACATATGATTCAAACTGAACTTTGGACCTTCTTCTCTCCTTGTACTTCAGCATCAGTCTTCCCCATCCCACCTACAAGTCCATCTTTCCATTTGTTCGGGCCAAGCATAGTGGTGGCATTTTTTACTCTTCTCTCTAACACTCCAGTCTAATCTTTCAATCTTTAAAATGTATCTGGAAACTCGTTTCTTCTTATACTTCCTCCAGCACTGCTGTCATATCAGCTGCCGCCTTCTCTCACCTGTATCACTGGAATTGCTTCTTTACTGTATGTGACGGTTAAGGTTGTGTGTCAACTTGGCTCAGTCATGACTCTCAGTGTTTTGGCAGTTGTACAATTTTATGGCCACTGCCATAATGGAATGTACTGTGGTACTAACAGGTGGGACTTGTGATGGCTCACCAAACCCTCGCCCTTCATTTCTCGGCCTTCCTCTGCAACCTACTTGCTGTCTACTCAGCTTGCCAAGGTTTTGGCTTGTAGATCCAGCAGCTGCTGTGATCTTGTCTTCTGATGTCCAGTGCTTGAGACTTAAGCTAGCAGATCTTAGGATTCATCAGTCTTCACAGCCTGCAAGTAAAAGTCCTGTTCCCTGACCTACCAGCCCTGGGTTGGCCTGCTCCTACAGTTCTTGCCTGCCATATTGGAATTTGCCAACATTCACATCCTGTAAATGGAAACCTTGCTCTCTGACCTGCTTAGCTTTGTTAACCCAGCTTCTGCAGCTACATGAGGCAGGTATTCTGATCCAGGACTTAGGACATTTCAGCCTCCACAATTGCATAAGCTGTTTCCTTGGTGTAAATCTCTGTCTCTCTCTGTCTCTCTTTCTCTCTCTCTGTAATACTTTACAGATCTTGTTTCTATAGATAACCCAATCTAAGACCCTTTATTTCCTGTTTCCATTCCTCCGCACCTCCACACCCTTCACACCTATAAGTCTATTTCAAGACAGTAATCAGAGACATACTTTAAAATTATCAGTAAGACTGTGATACTACACTTCTCAAAACCCTCCAAAGGCTCTCATTTACTAAGAGTAGCAGCCAAAGTCTATAGAATTGTCTTCAGGTTTATGAGCTCTTCCCTCACCACACACACAGTCCTAGCTTTTTACCTCTAGTGTGTCATGTCTGTTACTCCCCACCCTTTGTTCACCTTGATCTACTCCTCATTGCTTTCTTTGCTGGTCCTCAAGAAAGGTTATAGTCCCACTGGAGAAACTAACAGTGGCCAGTTTCTCTACATGGGAAGATATTCCCAGACTTGTCCACATGACTCAATTCTGCACCATCTAAGAGAGCCTCTCTTAAAGGGGAACATGGTGGGGAAAAAAAGAAAAACCTGTTACTACAAAATTTCTTCCTCCTCTTCTTTTTTTTTAACCAAACAGAATCTTCTCCATGAGGTCAAACTTTACAAACTTTATCGTGTATCTAAACTTTCAACCCGTAACTGTTTCTGCCCACCTCTAGTGCCATAAGTGGTCTCAGCTACAGGAGATTTATTTACAGACTAGGGTAAACAGTGACCAACTGGAATGAGTCTAGCCTGAGTTGAGCTTGAAGGACAGATAGAACTTGGGAAAGAAGAAAGAGGGAGAAATATACACACATGTGAACAGATTTGCACAAGCTCATGGTATAGATTGACCAGCAGAAAATGAAAAGTCACAGTATCATTACAATAAATAGGAATCTTATTTTGGAGGTGGAAAATAGCAAGTTTTGGAAAATAGCAAGTATGACAGAGTAGAACAAATAAGAAGCTCTTCACTATCTTTAAAAAGTTCAGAATAGACACAAGAGTGGAGAGAAGCTGAACACTTCAGTGAAATGATGTTTATTATTTCATGATTGCAAGCATCCCCAAGATTTAATTGATGAATCATTTCCTAGAATCCAATCAGAATTCTGAGTGATTGCCTGGTATTCAATAGAAAGAACAGAGAAGTCAAATCAGATTCTGCCAACCTTTTGCACATCTATCATCATATTCAAGTGGCTATAGTTTTCATTATTGCAGCCCAAATTACCTGCATCCCACTGTTTTCGATCAGCAATAAGCTTAGAGCTGATAGAATGGTAGTTGTCTTCTTTTACATCTCTGCTTTACCCCTAGTCTTTATGGTCTGTGCATTGCAAGAACAAGCATGAAAAAATAAGACAATTTCTAAAGACAGTCTAAAATCCCAAAAGGTGTGATATAACCATCTGGAATATAACAAATGCATCATATTTCCTTTCTTTAGTGAGACAGTTGTTGAGTTTTATGGAAGGCATCCCAGTAGGCAAAGACCTACTATCTGTTTGTTAACTCCTTAAAAAATTTAAAAAAATAAAATGAAACTGCAATGTTTCTTTAATGTCACAGTCTGGATTATAAGCAGAGAGTTGGCACATCTCTCATTTTATTCATTCTAATTACAATTGCCCTGTCACTGAGATGCCAACCTGATGAAGAGCAAATCAGGTAGTGAATCCCTCGGGGCTGCTTAGGAACAGGAAGGCTGTCTCCAATAGAATCAACGTGACAATTTCTTCTTTCCCTCTTCATGTTGAGAGTCCCTCTGGACAAATTCACATTTGATTATTTTCACTTGGCTCTCTGTCTTCAACTGCTTGATTAGCATCTCACTCACCTAAGAAATTAGACTAAAGTTTGTGACCATTAAAAGGAAACCAAAGCATGTGCGTGAGCGTGCCTGCTCATGTATGCAGCACAGCTCCAAAAAAAAAAAAAAAAATTGGCTTAACTTGGCACTGAATTTATACAGGCTAGTTTTAAGGGCTAGTGTGTGGGAGTGGGGGGTACCTGTGTGTGTATTTGTGTATGCGTGTATATATACTCTTACAGCCACTGATCATTTTATTGTCAAAAAACAAACTCACCCCTGTTGATGCAATTCCGATTCATAGCTACCCATTGCAAACTTGGCACTTAACCACTACACCACCAGGGTTTCCTAGGAGGTGATATTTTCATTAATCAGTGCAGAAATATTAACTCAGAAGTTTAAAAACTATAGTCAAGTATGTGTTTAATTGGTTCAACAGTCACTCAATTTTCCTGTCTCCAACATTACTGTAACTGTTTGGAGGTAAGAGCAGTGTGTCTATTGTAAAGCTAATGTTTAGCATACAACTATATTCTCTATGGTAAAATACATTTCTGTAGAAAGATAAAGTTAACTTTAGAGAAAAATGATTAGACTGCCAATTGGTATGCTCATCATGGAATTAACACACCAAATTAAAAATATTCCTGGCAATGCCAACATATCTCTCTCTTCAGCCCATCAGAGTTTCTTTCAACTGATTGGTGATCCAGAAAATATGATACAAAACAGACAGAAAGAGTCAGAAATCTTCAGACTTTCATTCTTATCTTGTTCCTGATGTCTTCTTTTGGAATCCACTCAATGGCACTTTTTTTTTTGTTGTTGTTGTTTTGATTTGTTTCTTTCATCTTAGTTGATAGGACAATTCTTCTCAAACATAGGTGTGTATAAACAGCAGATACCTGGTCACCTGGTCTAGATATTCTGATTTACTACAACTGGAGTATAGCTTGGGAATCCAAACTTTAATAATTATTATAGGTGATCATATTAGAAACACTATTAAAATCATTCTCTCAATTCTAAAATCCTAAAATGATAATGTCTATATCACAAAATTGGCTCACAGCTTAACTAGGGTGAAGTTTGAATTATGGCATATTTCAGCTCCTCTCAAGTAATTTCCAAGTGAAAACTTGGTTTTAAATTTTTTTCATTGGAACAACACTATACCTAATACGTGCTCAATAAATATTTGCTGGTATGAGTAGGTTTAATACAGAAAACAAAGCGTTTTGTCCCAGTGCCTTTCTTCAGGAAGCAAAGGTTTCCTTAGGTCCTATAGACCATATCCCTTTAGAATTCTAACTTATTTTAAAAGAACATTAGTCTCGTCAAGGAGATTGGCTATGGATGACTAGTTCTCCCATGGGACTGCAGATTTCTCGCTATGGCTTCAGCTCAGACAGGTGAAAATGATTCAGTGTTGTTTCTCTCCAATGCACTGTTGATGAGCCAGCACCTCCTCATGGCCACCTGAACTGCTCAAGCTGAAAAAATACACCTTTCATAGGACTGGAAGGTCAACCAACAAGAACAGAGTTATATCGGGCAGGCTAGAGACTAAATACTGTATCTTTGGGGCTTCATGGCATAGAATAGGCTGACGTTCTCCATCACACTCAGAGAAGATCAGCAAATTGAGTCATCAGCCATTCATGTGACATCCACTGTATCCAGTGCTCTGGTGCCGCAAGCAGCGTAAAAGAGTGAGCCTTTGTGTTTGCCCACAGGTAGCTTGAAGTTTAGTGATGGAGACAGATGATAAGTGTACATAAAATAAAATTTTAAATAACACTTAAAAACTATAAGGAGTGTCACTTGGTAGTAAGCATATCATCATTTGCCAAAGGAGTAAAAGTTTAGTGAGTGCTAAAGCTCTTTAGAGAAGACAGAGGCAATCTTCGGAATAGATGATCAGAAAATCTGTCAAGGCAGTGGAGAACCAGCTAGACTGGGAAGAACAGGTAGGATTTAATACAAGGAAATTTGTCAGACTGATTAGAGCTGGCCCAGCCAGAACAATGGGGAAAGCAAAGGTGGCCTTCTTTCTTCTTTCTCATTTTCATAATTCAGTATTTACTCACGGGTCTGGCCGTGGTTCTTTCTCTTCTCCATTCCGCAAAACTTGAGCCATGGACTCACAACTTTACTAACTCATACAGAATATAGTTTCTATAAAACTTATGTGGCATTTCACTATGCAACATTTTGTAATATTTATTTTATATGTATGTACAGACACATGTACTTACTGAAACTTCTCTCCATTATTTACTTTACAGATTGTCAACTAACAAGTCACTTAGTTAGTCTTATTAAAGTAATGGAGTCCCTCAGTATTGCAGGTGGTTAACATAGTCTGTTGCTATTTCAAAGGCTGAAAGCAGAATTCTATCCAGAGGTACCTCGAGAGAAAGGCCTGGTGATCTCCTTCTACAAACTAAGGTATTAAAAACTCCATCCAGCACCGTTCTATTCTGACACACTTAAAGCCATTGTGAGTTAGTGTCATGGACTGAATCGTGACCCTAAGAACATGTGGGTATTAATTTGGCTAGACCTTGATTCCTGGTATTGTATCATGTTCCTGTGTCTTACAAATCCTGCTCCTCTGATGTTGATGGGGGATGATGGCCATCACTTGCATTTGTGGGGCAGAATGCAAAATGTAAGATTATATTGTGCCTTGAGACAACCTCTTGAGATACAAGGAAGCTAGCAAAGAGATTTGGGAAACTTGAACCACCAAGAAGCAGTACAGGGATCAGAGCATGCCTTTTGGAAAGGACCTGGGATTCCTGTGAGTCAGAAGCACAGTCCAAGGGATGATTGATGACAAGGACCTCCCTCTAGACCCGAAAGAAAAAGCCTTCCTTTGGAACTGAAATCTTGAATTTGGAATTATAGACTACCAGACTGTGACAAAATAGATTTCTCTTTGTTAATCCATACACTTGTGTCATTCCTGTTATAGAAGCACTAGATAACTAGGGTAATCATAACTGACTCAATGGCAACCTTTTTTTTAAGTAAAATAATAAATGAGAAACTCAAGATGGGCTGTCTTAGTTATCTAGTGCTGCTATGACAGAAGTACCACAAATGAATTATTTTAACAAACAAATTTATTTTTTCCTGTTTTAGGAGGCTAGAAGTCCAAATTCAGAGGTGCTAGCTCTAAGGCAATGTATTTGTCTTTCTAGAGAAAGGTGCTTGTCTCTTTAAAGTTCTGCTCCTGGGAGATCTTCATGTAGTTTGAAATCTTTTCCAGTTATGCTCTTCCATTTATCTTTTGTAAGTGATTGACTTAAGATACACCCTACACTAATCCTACTTCATTAATATAACAGGAAGCTCATTTTCAAATGGGATTATAACCACAAACATAGAGGTTAAGATATTCAACACATGTTTTTGGAGGACAAAATTCAATTCTTAACAGAAGCTTAGGATAACATGTCAAATACAGCTCTGGTTTAGACATAAGGACCAGTAGGAACACACTTCAAAGAAGTTAGAGAACAATTCAAGCCACTGTGATTCAAAGCAAGAGTAAATCCTCAGCAGCTAGCAAATCTGTTTTCAAGTCTAAACTAAGTAGGAAGCTTGTTTTCCATTCTATCACATTTCTAGGTCTGTCCAAGTCCTTAAAAAATCTGATGATTGTTATAATTAGCCTGAGTATGCCTCTGTCTCAAGCAACTATGACGTCCCACTGCTTATAACTGAAGGATGCTTTTGAGACTCTATATCCAGCTTCCTCCCTGTCCTCCTAACCTCCCCTTGCTATCCCTCAGGTGTCTGATCTGATTTCATTGCCAGCTTAACATGTTACTCAAATGCAAAGACCATGCTGCTTGCAAGGACCTATCCCCTTTCTTTTGATTTGCTCAAAGCCATCCTTCCAGAACCAGTTAAAGCACAAAGGTGGCTCTTTTCTGCACTGTGGAATGTAGTGGCTCTGAAACTGAGCATGTGTGAGGGAGCTGAGTGCATGTGTACACATGTATGTGTGCCTGCAGAACACCAGAATAGCCATGCATTAGCTAAGTATGTATGTGCTTCTTGAAAAGGGCAGAGTTTAAATCACAGGATCTGGAATAAAAGGGATTTCAGTGAGGCAGAACACAGTGGGGCACCTAGTTTTTGTTTTTGTTGTTGTGTTACTTGTAGATCTAGGCAGAAATTAAGGAGCCCTAGTGGTACAATGATCAAGGCTTCAGCCGCTAACCCGAAAGCTGATGGTTGTAATCCAAAAGCTGAATCCTCAGGAGAAAGACCTAGCTATCTGCTCTGGTCAAGATGAGGGATAGGAAAGCCGACCACTTCACATGGGGTCACTGTAAGGGGCAGTCAACTAGATAGTACACAACAAGAACAGGCCAGAACTAGTTGAGGTTACAAAGGCACCCTTGTGGTGCAATGGGTATTTGGTTACTAGCCAAAAAGTTGTGGGTTGAACCCACCCGGTGACTCCAGGAGAAATAAAATCTTGTAATCTACTCCTGTAAAGATTACAGCCTATAATACTGTGTAGGACAGTTTAACTGTGTCACATGAGTATCTCTAGGAGTCAAAATCAGCTTGACAACAACTAAGAATAGCAACAACACAAAGATGACTCCATTTCCCAGCCATGTCATTTCCTCATATTTTCAGTTGTCCCAGAACAGACTTTTCCACAGCAGGAGAAGAAGCAGGACACATCTCAGGTGTGCTTCACCTCCTCTGGCATGTCATGCAGAATGAATCGAGTAACCTATGTTTGAACAGCTTAGGAACTGTGTAAAATGCAAGCCAAAAACTTTCTACAGAACCACTGTCCTTTGTAGGGCTGTAATGGACACTGTACATTTCAGAGAGAAGAGTGTGACTGTATGTCTAAGGGAATGAAACTATTTAGAACATTTGACAAAGCAATTCCGTTCTTCAAATCGCTGCTTCCAGAGTAAGTTGAATAGCAGATTAAGCAGTTCAGTCTGCTTGGGCCTGAGCCAATAAGACTCATTTGTAGTACTCTGTGGGTAGCTCTGGTGATCAAGAACGGTTGCAAAGCCACGTTTTCCTTCAGGTAACCATCCAACCACCAGAAATGTGTTCCAACCACGAGCAATGTGTTTAAAAGACAAACTCAAGTGTGACTCAAAGCTAGTATAAATCAATTACCATTAAAACCTTTTGGAATTGAGCCCTCTTCTCCATGACTCTTCAAGTCAAATATCAGTGAGCATGTCATATATTATTATTCCCCAGAATCGTCAGAGAATGAAGACATCAGCAGCCGTTTAGATAGGCACAGGCTTATAAATGCTACTGAAGTGGATGAAAGCAAAACCTAACCAAATGTCAGCTTTATCTTTTTAGACCCCTGTAAATGTGTCCCAGAGTTACCTTATACAATTACTCAGTTAAATAATAAATGCCTTTATAGATAAGGGAGGAAGAGAGGAGATTATGTGATGCAAGGGAGGAAAAAATGGAATGTTTTCCATTTGCAGAATGGTAGCCTGGAGAATCAATACAGTTAGAAGAAAACCAGATGGAAATTCTAGTTAGAGGCACCTGCAGAACAATGGACTTTATCCCAAACTGGGGACTCCATAGCAGGCATTGAGAGCTTTTAATATGGAGGAAATTCACATAAAATAAAGTAGAATTTAGACCTACAAAATGGACCTAGTGTGGGAATGATTGGCTGATAACAGTGGAAACTACTGAAAATGTGCTAAAATAATTTATAGGGTCCAGTTGTACTTGATCAAATGATTAACAGTATTCCATCTGCTTTCTAAATATTCCCACCTTCTACTAATTCCTCTGAAATTTTGCCATTTCAGTCAAGCTGAAATTTATTAGCACCCACTTAGCATGATTTACATGCAGAGTGATTTGCGTGCCTCTTTCCTGGCTATGTGCATGCCTTTATTAGGAATGCAGCTTATTTGGGGGCATGTTTGATTTATAAGCATTTGGCAAGCCTGCCCTTCTACTCTGTTTCCTTTTTGATTTATGCAAGGGCAGAATTATATTCCTGGGTTCATTCATTCCCTGGGAAATTAATTTTTTCTTAAACTTAAATCTTACCATTTGGTTAAGAATTTGCAACTAATCAAGACTCCATCTCCTTTGCCTGACTACAATGAACAAAACAGCTGGAATCAGAACATCCCTTTGGTAAATTGTGCATTAGATGGAATTTATATATAACAGCTGTAGGGTCACCATTCTGTGCCTGAATTGTCTTCCTGTGACCCACGCTTGTTGTTATCCTTTCCCTTGAAAGGCTTAAAACAATTTTTATTTTTATTTTTACCTTATAGGTTGCTGTTGTTAGGTGCTGTGGGGTCAGTTCCTACTCACAGCAACCCTCTGCACAACAGAATGAAACACTGCCCTGGTCTGCACTGTCTTAGTCATCTAGTGCTGCTATAACAGCTAGACCACAGGTTGATGGCTTTAACAAAAAGAAGTTTGTTCTCTCACAGTTCAGTAGGCTGTAAGTCCAAATTTAGAGCACCACCTTCAGATGAAGGCTTTGTCTGTCTGCTGACTATCGAGGATGCTCTTCATTATCAGTCTGCTTTTGATCTGGGAATATCTCAGCACAGGAACCTCAGGTCCAAAAGACACACTCTGATCCCAGCACTACTTTCTTGGTGGTATGAGGTTCCCAACTCTCTTCTTGCTTCCCTGTCTTTGTATCTCATGAATATAAACGGATAAAAGGTAGTGCAAGCCTGGCCCTAGAGAAACTTGTTTTACCTTGTATCAGGGAGGTAATCTTAGTAAGGGTATTATAGTCCCACCCTAGTCCTCTTTAACACAGTCCAATCTTACTCTGTTAACCACAGACAAAGATTATGGGAAAGCCACAAATGGAGG
Organism: Heterohyrax brucei; assembly: GCA_028571685.1. Taxonomy (NCBI): domain Eukaryota; kingdom Metazoa; phylum Chordata; class Mammalia; order Hyracoidea; family Procaviidae; genus Heterohyrax; species Heterohyrax brucei. Next base: position 51,014,357 of record CM053152.1, read on the forward strand.
GTAATCCCGCAATACTGGGAATCATGGCCTAGCCAACTTGCTACATACATTTTTGGAGGGACACGATTCAATCATGACATGCATCATCCTGACAACTGTTGCTGTGTTTGAGCCCATTGTTGCGGCCACAGTTTCTTCTAGGTTGTACCCCCTAATTTTCTCTCTCTACTTCCTCCCATCTCTTTCGAGGATCATTGATCCCTGGCTTGCCCTTAGCTGTCAAGAGATATTAAAATGATATCCACCTCTGTTAGGCAGCTGGGATTTGAAACAGGATAGTTAGAGAGAGAGAGAAAAAAGCCTTAATTATAACTTTATAATAACTCTATGATTTATCATGAAGCATTCACCATCTAATTTAACTTTAAAATAGTTTTCAAATTAGTTATTTCACATACTTCTGCTTTATATCTGGGGAAACTATGGATCAGAAAAAAGAGATAATTTAGGGGAAGATAGTTTGTAGTAGGGTAACCCAAGCCTGGTTACCAGATACTGAATTTTATTTGCTCCCCATTCTGACCCTGACTCTGTAGTGCCAAGGAATGATACACTAACCATGTAGTTTTAAGTTCTAGGGCAGGCAGTGAGGTGAGTTTTCTTCTAGAATGCAAAGTTTTCTTTTATCTTTTAAATCAAATTACCTGGGCGACTTCCTACTCTGCCAAAGAGTAAGTGATGAAGAACAAGAAAAATGACATTAGGAAAAGGTTGGGTAAAATTACAGAGGAATCTTAATTTAGGAAGGTGATCTCATGAGACTTCACACACATACGTAACAGCCCACAGAAGGTCATTCTCGGCAGTTTTTCCAGTCAGCCTATTTCCGTTTTTAGTCTATGGCTCTTCTGTGACCTTGTCCTGTGGCACAGCCAGACAATATTCTAGGAGAAACAGTAACAACGCTAGCCTAATTATTCAGTTACATATGCATTTACCCCCCAGGGAACATAAGATTTTTATGAGAGCAAAAACAAGAAGTGGTTGGCTGGAAAATCATTTCTAAAGATTGTCTCACCCCAAGATACAGAACTTTGTTCATGTATGACACATGCAATTATCAGCTGAACTGCAACAGTGGGGGTCATAAGGGAAAAGTAAATAAATAGAAGGAAGACATTTAAAATTTACAAAAGGTAACTATGTTTAGAAATTGATAATCAATTGTGTATCATTTAGCAAAGTAAGTTATATCAGTGGAATCACCTCCAAACATTTTCCGTTTGTGAACATCATCAGCAGCACCATTATCTACCTGTTCCATTTATGTCTCTTTTAGGATATTAATGAATAAGAGATGATGGGAAGAAGTAGTGACCTCTGAGAGGAAAGAGAGAGGTTACACCCCACAGAGCAATGCCTTCTTGCAAGTAACTATCTTAAGATGCAACTAATTCTTATTTAATCGCCCAGTTTTCTCTCCTGCATGGGCTACCAGCTAGAGAAGGGATTGACTTTCTCTTTTTTCCTATCCCTGTAAAGGGCAGACAGTAAATGTCTGCTAAAACCAAACCCACTGTCATCAAGGCTATTCCAACTCATAATGACTCTATAGGACTGAGTAGGGACTGCCCCGTAGAGTTTCCAAGGAGCACCTGGCAGACTCAAACTGCCAACGTTCTGGTTAGCAGTCATCGCAGTTAACCACTACACCACCAGGGATTCCATGTGCAAGGCTTTGAAAACCACTTTCTCTGCCTCAACTACTCAATCCTGCTGTTGTAGCACCAAAACAACCATAGAAACTGTAAATAAATAGAAATGACTGCACTCCAAGAAAGCTGTATTAATGAAAATAAGTAGCAGGCTGGATTTGGTTCGTACATTGTAGTTTGCCTGTCTCCACTCTGCTGAGTCCACAGGATGCTGAAAGTCATATTAAAACATGCTAGGAGGCAGTAGAAAAGGGTTTTTTTCTTATTGTCTCTAATTTCAAAGTAACTATAATAAATTACCTGAAGGAGTTTAATGAGTTTAGCATTTTCTACAAAACTTGGAAACTTAATATAAAAATTGCTTCATCACAATAATGTTAAAAAGAATATCATTTTAAAGTTTTTATTAGAATAGACCAAATAGCAATGAGTTTGTTTGTTTGTTTCCAATACCTGGTGGCTTCCTTTCCTTTTGTAAAGAAATATGTTTCCACATTTGGTGCTCCCATCAGATTCTCAAAAGTCTGCAGAATGGTTTCCCCATTGAGGATTCTGAGATGCCAGTAAACCTCAGGTATTTTAATGATGTCAAGAAAATACAACCTCTCCCCCATTTTATTTCCATCCAGTGTCATTTCAGGTGACAAAAAGTTGGACCTTAAAATGCATTTCTGAGACTATAACACTATAAGAAAACACAAACCTCTATTTCCACAAAACTGATCTTCTTTCTGAACCCTATATGCTCATGGCTTTTATTCAAGCCTTGCTTCTGTCTTGTGATAGATGTCCCCCACCTAGTCTCTACCCTTCTCTTTTGCCTACACCCTTTTTAATCTTGTAAGATTAATCTTTGTGCCATATGTCCCCCCATAATGGCAGTTGTCACAACCGGCTATGATTTTCTGTATCTTCCTCCCTCCTATCTTCAGGACTTCAAACCTGATTCTACTGTCTCTTAATTCCATAACCTCAAAATGAATACCAGTGTCTTTATATGATCTTATAAACAGCTCTTTGGACAGAAAGGAGACATTTGCATTTAAATTATATTTTCTACATTCAAATTATTTTTCAACTACGTCTTATAATTGTTGCTGTGAGTAAGAATTGATGCTATGGCAATTTTTTAGGTGAATTATGCAGATAGTAGTCATAATATCAATGTAGTGCATGAAATTGGGCATCTAAAAGATGGCAAACAGAATATTACACTAGATTTGGAGGTCAAGATGTTACTGTTAGGTGATATTGAGTGAGTTTTAAGTCATAGCAACTCCAGGAATCACTGCTTGGTCCAAAGCCATCTTCATGATCACTGCTATGTTTGAACTCCTCATTGCAACTACTGTGTCAGTCCAGCTCCTTGAGGTTCTTCCTCTATTTCACTGACCCTGCACTTGATGAAGCATGACATACTTTTCCAGAGAGTTGTTCTTCCCAATTTCATATCCAAAGTATGGAGATAAAGTCTTGCCGTCTTCACTTCTAAAGAGTATTCTGGCTCTATTTCTTCCAAGACAAATCAGTTCATTCTTCTGCCGGTCCACGGTATACTCAGTATTCTTCATAAACATCATTCAAGTGCATCAGTTCTCCTTTGGGCTGTCTTATTCACTGTGTAGCTTTCACATGCGTGTAAGACAACTGAAAAATACCATACCTTGAAACAGGCACACATTTGTCTTCAAAGTGACATCTTTGCTTTTCACACTTCCAAAAAGTTTCTTACAACAGACACATCTGCTACAATATGTTGCTTCTGTGGACGTTGATTATATGGAGCCAAGTACAATGGAATCCTTGACAACTTGAGTAATTTCTGTTTACCATAATGTTGCTTATCGGTTCAGTCTTGAGGATTTTTCTTTCCTTCATGCTGAGCTCCAACCCCTCCTGAAAACTTGAGATTCATCACTAAGTGTTTCCAGTCATCTTCACTTTCAGCAAGCAAGATTGTTGTAATTGTTGTTATGGTGCTATCCGCAACTTTTGACGTCATTTGATCTACGTGGAAATTTAAGCTGTAATCTTTAACTTATTATATAATTCAGTAATCACTTCCAGCTAACTTTCCCAGTCTTTGGACGTGAGCTTGGCTATGTGACTAGCCTTGATTTTATCTCTGATTTACAATTAAATACATAGAAATCAAGAAACTGCAGATGAATCACCTCAGATGGAAAAACTGCCACTTTTATTGTAGGCTTTACCTATCATATGCATGCAAAAGTTGGAGAATGAATAAGCAAAACCGAAGAAGAACTGATGCCTCTGAAATGTAATGTCAGCAAAGAATATTGAATACATCATGGACTGCCAGAGGAATGAACAAATTAGTCTTGGAAGAAGGACAGTCAGAATATTCCTTAGAAATGAAGACAGAAAGACTTTATCTTACCTGTTTTAGACACGCTATCAGGAGGGGGCTCAGGAGGGATCCTGGAGAAGGACTTCATGTTTGGTAGAGGGTCAGCAAAAAAGAGGAAGATTGTCAATGAGATGGAATGGGCACGGTGGCTGCAGCAGTAGGCTCAAACATGGTATGAGGTTGCTTAGAGTTGTAGCCAAGTAGATAGCCCCTAAAAACCACAGCAGTACCTATCATGCTACATTCTTAGTCAAATGCTGCTCCTACTGGACAGATCTCCTTTTTTAAGGACAAATGAAATCCGTGTTACCAGAATTAAATGATCTAAGATAACAGTATCTTCAAAACCTGAAACAAACAAAACAAATAACAAAACCCAACCGTATTCTTGCAGTAAAGAACTTAACAAGAACAGGTGCTTCCTCATGGGCACTTTGCAAAACGACATCGTATTTGAGAATGCTCATTACAGTCCCTTAATTTCTCTACCCTCATTCCTTAATAATTAAGGAACCCCACCCACAGTGGTGATAACAGGGCCCCACGCCTTAGGTGACCAGCCCCATCTGCTCCTCATTCCCTACCTGAAGCTCTCAGCTCCCTTTTAGGCCATCGCCTGAGACAGCTGGAAAGCTGAAAGCACGCTCATAAATACAAGGTTTCGAAATGTTTCCAGACTGTTGTGAAAACTATAATGGACTTGGGGGTTTCTAACTCCTGCTATTGGCTTCTTCTCCTTTTGTAAAAAAATGTGTTTCTATGCTTGGCATTCTCATCACAATTTAAAAAGCTTGCGGTATGGTTTCTCCATCAAAGGTTCAGAGATGTCAAATTTCTTCCTATTTACAGGATCTCTTGGTCTGTTTTCCTAAGCCTCAGATCTCTTTTCTGCTTTATCACATTGATGGAAAATGTATACATATTCGTATATACATATATACACATATAATGTAAGTATTTTATCTTGGTTGAAAACATATACATACCTACATATCTCTCTGTGTACCTATGTATGTATCTATCTATCTATCTATCTATGTAATCTATCCTTTTGTCTACAACCCTGATAGTATAGCGGTTAAGTGCTATGTCTGCTAACCAAAAGGCCAGCAGTTCAAATCTGCCAGGTGCTCCTTAGAAACTCAATGACATAGTTCTATTCTATCTCATAGGGTCACTATGAGTCAGCAACAGACTCAAGGGCAGTAGGTTTGGTTTTCGTTGTTGTATATGTAACTAAATTCAGCACAGGATTATCCTTCTATGTGGTACATTATTAAGAATAAGTGGATAAGTTAAAAATCCCACAGTGTTCATTATTAAAAGAAGAGTAAAAGAGTAAGTTCAAGAAATATGAACAATGAGTGGACAATTGTTGATTCTGGTAGCAAGAAGGGGATGCATGGGGTGGCCAGATTGGGGAGCAGATAAAAGGGAATGCAGATTATGACAAGGGGAAGAATAAGCTTTGAAGTCACTATGTGGTGGTGGTGGTGGGGAGAATACAATGATTGATTGGAAAGTGCCTCTAATAAATCTCTAACAAACAAGCTTTGAAAACTTGGGTATTTTAAGGTATGTAGTATTTCACTATACTCATCTATCGTTTAGGGTTAGCAACAATCACACTCTGTTTGACTGTCACTTAAGAAGGTTCTATGTCAGGTGTTGTTTGGCTTCCTTGCTAAGCACTGCTCTCCTTGCTGAAGAGCCCTAATGTTGTTTAGTGTTGGGCAGCCATGTGCTCCCTAACTATGTGCTCTTTGGCTCTTTGTCCTGCTCTGGTTGCCTACTGGTTAAGTGCCACAGCTGCTAATCAAAAGATCAGCAGTTCAAATCTGCCAGGTACTCCTTATAAACTTTGTGGAGCAACTCTACTCTGTCTGTAAGATTGCTATGAGTCAGAACTGACTCCATGGCAGTTTAACGTGGGTTTAATATGGAAGTTTGTAAGTCTAAGCACTCGTCACTATTTATGACTTCTTCTGACTTCAGTCAAGAGCTTATGAATGACATAGCCAATATGGGCCCTTAATTCTGGATGCAACATTCAGTGGAGAGTTCTTTGGAAAATAACTTCCCCAGAGTAAAAAAAAAAAAACTGCAGGTGCCTGAGCCAACTATCTAAGCTAGGTAGTACAGTTCTGTCTTCTTTTGAGAAATTAGTAAGTGTGAAGTCTGAGGAGGAGTCATTTCTTTTGAGAACACCTACAGTATTCTCAAGCTGTGTTATGAGAAAGAGTATGGTGAAAGCTTGTTAAATGCTGATTCCAAAACGCCATCTCAATTTCATTATTAAGCTCCCCAGTAAGGTCATTGTGATGCAGGTGAACTTGAGATCACACTATGAGATAAACCTCTTGGTAGGACTGACTTAAACTCTCTGCCAAGGCAGTTAAGGAATGGGCAATTCCTTACCTCTGTTGTATACACTGGCTTATTTAGGCTGGGAAATTGCATTTATTGTTTACTCTGTATGCCTCTACAGGTGAGTATATGATTTTTAAATGTCCTATACTTGATGTACAATGCTAAATTTCTAACTCTTGTTTAAACAAAATATGTACAAACTGCTGATGGCTTATATTGCTACATGCTTGACCTAATTGACAGGGTAGTAGTTGGGAATGCTAAATTCATTTGTCTATTCCTCCAGAGCAGTGCCGTGTAATAGAACTTCATGGAATAATGGGAGTATTGTATTTCTGTGCTATCCAGTCTATTAGCCATTAGTCATATGTGGCTATTGCACATTTGAAATGTGGCTGGTGAAACTGAGAAACAAAATTTATAATTTTACTGATTTTTTCATTTGTTTTTACATGTAAGTGTATGTCTAGTGGCTGTGGTATATAGCTTCAGAGTATTGCATGTGTATGCACAGGTAATTATTTTAGACACTTGAAAATTTATTTTTTTTTGTTTTTGTATATCTAGTTAGTAGAATGGTCTGTGCCATCAATTTTACCTCTCCTAGGCCTTAGCCTATGGTTCTAAGCCAAACTTTTCTCTGGGTTGAGGATTCAAAGGCAGATTATCCAACAGGTAAGGTAAACATAGGATTCCTTGTGCTTACTTACTGGTTGGTGATGGACGATTTCACATCTATTGTGAAACCTATGTGATATTATTCACTGCAGATTAGTAAGTAACCACAAGTAAACCTGTGCTTGTCTTGCTAATTAGGTCAATCAGCCCTGTCAGGGACTGTAAATTTGAAAAAGAAACTTTCATTCTGTAGGAAGGTCCTTTGGGACTGGGACGGAGACAGATGCTGACCACACCTAGAAGCAGAATCTTTGATGTAGTGGGAAAAAACAAGCAAACAAACAAAAAACGTAAAATTGTTCACTGCAAATAAGATGGTAAGTGGGGTAAGTTTGCTTGTTTAACTTGCCTATTGGACAACTGCCTCTGGGTGAGACTCTACACCCGCAGAAAGCCTCATCACTGTGAGGCAATGTAATTTCAATCTCAGACACATTCCTGGAAGCACACTTCATAGGATCCTGACAAACAATAGCCTGGCATTCTGACGAGCAACTACAGTGCTCCCAGCACAGTCCCCACCTTTTGAGAGAGACAGACTCCTTCATTATTCTGAGAGATTAAGTACCAAATACCTCATTATCGAAACTGCAAGCTGAAAAACAGATAACAGCTGGAGAAAAGGAAAAAAAGCCATTTGCAGATGAGAAAGTGGCAAGGGTGGGAACTAACTGGTTCCACACAATGGATCTGGCTTTCTTTTCCAGTCACCCAGGGCCAGATTGCAACTCATATTGGTGCTGATGAGCTTCCAGATTCTTGCTAACATACCCACGTAGTACTCACTATTTGATTCCTAACATATTTGGTAGAAATGGTAGACTGTTGAGTAAACTGCATGCCGGTCTCTTTCATTTGAGTGAGAATTGACTAGCGTAAGTGATTAACATTGACAGAGCCATCTGGGTTCAAATCATATTGTTTTTGTTCATACTTTCAAACAGTTCAGACTTTGTTTTTTCTAAGTTCCAACACTGAATTATTTTCTTTTTTCCTTCTTTCCTCCCTCCATCCTTCCCTTCGTCCCGTCCTTTCTTTCTCTCTTTTTCATTCTTTTTTTTTAATTCCTATTTTCATGTCACCATGGGAATTTGGATTTACATAAAATATAAAACTCTTTTTTACTATGATTGAGTGAAAATGTACATTCTCCTATAAATTTGCATGCCTTGCTATACGCAGCTCCCACTACTCCCCCTGCCCGGTGACAGCACTCTCTTCCTCTCCACTCCATACATGTCTTATCCTCCCAACTAACTCCTATCCCCTCCTCTCTACACACTTCCCTGCCTCCAGAAACAGGTCAGAAGGATGACATCCTCTAGATGCATAGGACCACAGAGTGTGCCCATGATATTGTCACTCTGTGTTGCCAAGTCCAAACCATTGCTGTCCAAAAAGTTGACCTCCATTGTGATTTATGGACTGGGTCAGCATCAGGGCCAGGGGTCATGCTTCCGGGGGAACTCCGAGGCCCCTGGACCATCGGTTGTGGTCTTTTAGTGGAGATCTCAGGGACCACCCCTTTTTATTCTTGTGTTGCCAGTGAGATTCAACTGTATGAGCTCCATCATGGCTATCATTCGTGGTGGCAGGACACCATCCGATTCTTCTAGTCAGAAGTTGATGTAGTCACCCACTCACATGAGTCTCTCTGTCTTCTGGGTTCACTATTTGATTCCTAATGTATTTGGCAGAAATGGAAGACTGTTCAGTAAATCATATGCTCATAGCCGCATGTCATTTTGGTCCTTGATGATTAACATTTCCTGCTGAATTGGGACCATTTGCTGTATCCGCAGATGGCAGCTTGGCAGCTTTTAAGACCCCAGACACCACTCAACAATGTGGGATGTAGAAGGCTCTCTTAACAAAATGCTAGTTGTGCCAATTGGCCTCAGTTTCCCCTGAGAGCATGGCTCCCAGATCCCCACCCAGGCTACTCTTTCTTTGCAATATTGGGTTAAGATGGGAAGAGTAATCATGTTATGCTGAAGTCCAGTTAATACTGATCTTGTTTCTAATGTATGCTGTCAGATTTCACCCAGCCAGATTTCTATCAACTATCTAATCTAAACCCTTGCCCCTGACCCTCCTTCCTTCCCCACCATTGCAGCCGTCAGTCTTTTCTTCTATGCATGAGTCTGTTTTTAAGTTCTTTAGTTTTCTTTTTGTATTTGAGTTTTATTGTGTTTTAAGTTAAAGTTTAAATTCCAGTCAGTTTCTTATACAACAACTTTATACCCTTCTGTCTGACCCAAGCTCCTTTGCCAGCACTGTGGCAGCATACTATTCTCCACTGCATCTTTCCCCAGGTCTGTTCTACCAGCTCCTGTTGGCTTTGGTTCTCTCATCTTACTTCCAGACAGGAGCTGCCCTGTTAGTCTCCTGTGTGTCTACTTAAGCTGAGAAACACACTCTTCGCCAGTATCATTTTACCTCTTATAGACTAGTTAAGTCTTTGTCTGAGGAGTTGGCCTCTGGAATGACTTCAGTTCTGGGTCAACAGAGAGTCTGAGGGTCATGTCTTCTGGGGACCCGGCAGTCTCAGATCTTCAGGCTTTTTTTTTTGATAGTTTGAATTCTGCACTTCACATTTCTCCTGTTTCATCAAGGATTTCATTGATTTCCCCATAAGGGATCTTATACAATATTTGTCCTTTTGTTGCTGACTGATCTCACTCAGCATAATGTCCTCCAGATTATGAGATGTTTCCTGAAATCACCATTGTTCTTTATCCTTGCAGAGTGTTCCACTGAGTATATATAGCATAGTTTACCTATCCATTCCTCTGTCATTGGACATCTGGGTTGATTCCATCATTTGACTGTTGTGGACTGTGTTGCAATAAACATTAGTGTGCATGTATCAGTTGGGGTGAATAGCCTTGATTCTGTAGGATATATTTCGAGCAGTATAATTACTGGGTCAAATGATATATCTATATGCACTTTTTAAGGAAGTGCCAGATTGTTTACCAGAGAGGTTGCACTGTTTTACAATCCCATCAACAGTGTAGGAGAGTTTCAATTTCTTCACAGCCTCTCCAGCATTTCTTCTTGTGTGTTTTTTTGATCATGGCCAACCTTGTTGGAGTAAGATGGTATATCATCATAGTTTTGATTTGAATTTCTTTAATAGCTAAAGATCGTGAGCATGTCTGGATATGTTTTTTGGCTGCCTGAATCTCTTCTTTAGAGAAGTGTCTGTCTGTCTCCTTGGCCCATCACTTAATTCGATGATTTATGTTTTTCTTACTGATATTTTGTAGTACCTGATAGATTATGGAGATAAGACACCGGTCTGACATGTAGCTGCCAAATATTTTTTCCCGTTCTGTAGGTGGCCTTTTAATTCTATGAATAAAGTCTTTAGATGAGAAAAGCATTTGAGTCTTAATAGTTCCCATTTATCTGTTTTCTCTGCTGTTGTTTGTGGTTTGTTTGATAGATTTTGAAGTCTGTCTATGTTGTGTATTAAAACTTCCATTATTGTTCTTAATTTTTCTTGGATGAGCTTTATCATTTTAGATTTGATATTTAGGTCTTTTATCCAGTTTGAGTTGGTTTTTGTCTAAGGTGTAAGATATGGATCTTGTTTCCATTTGTTGCAGGTGGATATCCAATTTTGCTAGCATCATTTGTTGAAGAAATTGTTTTTACCCCAGTTTAATGTCTTACAGCCTTTGTCAAATGTCAACTGTTCATAGGAAGATGGTGTCATCTCTGGGGTTTCAATTCTGTTTCATTAATCAATCTGTCTCTTTTTGTAACAGTACCAGGCTGTTTTGACTACCGTGGCAGTGTAATAAATTCTAAAGTTGGGTAGGGAGAGGCCTCCCAGTGCGTTCTTCGTCTTTAGTAGGGCTTTACTTATCCAGGGCTTCTTCCCTTTCCAAATAAAGTTGGTAATATGTTTCTCCATCTCATTCAAAAATGTCACTGTAATTTGTATTGGGATTATATTATATAAGTAGATTGCTTTGAGTAAAATAGACATTTTCATAATGTGAAGTCTTCCAATCCATGGTTGGATAGGTTTCTCCATTTATGTAAGTCTCAATTTCTTGCAGTAAGGGTTTGTAGTTCTCTTTGTAAAGGTCTGTTACTTCTCTAATTAGATTTATTCCTAGGTACTTTATCTTCTTAGGGGCTATAGTAAATGGTATTGATTTGGTGATTTCTTCATTAATAATCTCGTTGTTGGTATAAAGGAATCCTACTGATTCATTTTTGTTTATCTTGTATCCTGAGACTTCTTTGAACGATTTCTATCAGTCTGAGTAGTTTATTGATTCTTTAGGATTCTCTCTGCATAGAATCATATCATCTGCAAATAGGGAGATTTTTGCTTCTTTGCCAGTGCAGATGTCCTTTTTTTCTTTGCTTGTCTAATTGCTCTGGCTAGAGCTTCTAGTACAGCATTGAATAGGAGAGGTGAAAGTGGGCATCCTTGTCTAGTTCTTGTTCTCAAGGGAAATTGTTTCAGTCTCTCTCCATTCAGGATGATGGAGGCAGTTGGCTTTGTATAAATGATCCTTATTGCATTGAGGAATTTGCCACCTATTTCTATTTTGCTGAGAGATTTTAGCGTGAACGGGTGGTGAGCTTTTTCAAATGCCTTGTCTGCATCAATAGGCAAGATCAGATGATTCTTGACTTTTGCATCATTTATGTGGTTGATCACATCAATTGTTTTGCTGGTGTTGAACCAGCCTTGCATCCCTGGTGTGAATCCAACTTGGTTGTGATGGATTACTTTTTTTGATGTGTTATTGGATTCTATTGGCAGGAATTTTGTTGAAGATTTTGGCTCTAGATTCATGAGAGATATCCATCTGTAGTTCTCCTTTTTGGTTGGGTCTTTTACTGGCTTTGGTACCAGGATTATGCTGGCTTCATAGAATGAATTTGGGAGTATTCCATCCCTTTCTACACTGTGAAATAGTCTCAGTAGTGTTGGATATAACTCTTCTCTAAAAACTTGGTAGAATTCTGTGGTGAAGCCATCTGGACCAGAGCTTTTTTGGTTGGTAGTTTTTGGATGGCTTTTTCAATCTCTTCCTTTGTGATGGGTTTATTAAGTTGTTCTGCTTCATCTTGTAATAATTTGGATAGGTGATGTGAGTCAAAAAAATTGTCGATTTCCTCTAGATTTTCGGGTTTGTTAGAGTCTGTCATAGTATTCTCTTATGATTTTTTCTTTTTTTATTTCTGTTGGCTATGTTATGACAACTCTCCTCTCATTTCTAATTTGGGTTATTTGTTTCCTTTCTTGTTTTTCTTTAGGAAGTTTAGCCAATGGTTTGTCAATTTTGTTTATCTTTTTGAAAAACCAGCTTTTGGTCATTTCAATTTCTCTTCTATTCTCCGATTCATTTAGTTCGGCTCTAATCTTTAGGATCTGTATTCTGCTGGTGCCTGAGGGGTTCCTCTGTTGTTCTCTTTCTACTTGTTCAAGCTGTAGGGTTAGTTCTTTGGTTTGGTTTCTTTCTTCCTTCCAGATGTATGCATTTATGGAGGTAAATTGACCTCTGAGCACTGCTGTGGCTGTGTCCCATAGGTTCTGGTAGGAACTGTTTTCATTCTCTTTGGAATCCATGAATTTCTTTATGTCATCCTTGATTTCTTCTATCACTCATGGATTTTTGAGAAAGATGTTGTTCAGTTTCCATGAGTTCCACTCCATCTATGTTTTTTTCTGCTATTGATTTCAACTGTTACAGCTTTATGATCTGAGAAGATGCTTTGCATTAATTCAGTGGTATGGATTTTGTTGAGAACTGCTGTATGTCCTAACACATAGGTTATTCTGGAGAGTGTTCCAAGTGCACTGAAGAAGGTAGAGTCATCTGCTGATGGATAGAAACTTCTGTATATGTCGATGATATCTAGTTGGATAATTGTGGCAATAAGATCTTCTGTGTCTTTACTGAAGTTTTCTCTAGATTATCTGTCCAATATTGAGAGTAGTGTGTTGAAGTGTCCTTCTATTATTATGGAGTGGTCTATCTCATTTTTGAGTGTAGTCAGAGTTTCTGTGATGTGTTTAGGTGCTCTAATATTAGGTGCATAAATATTTAATATTGTTAAGTCCTTCTTGTGTATTGAACCTTTCAGCGATAGTGTCCATCCTTGTCGATGCTGGTGGATTTGACATTAAAACCTATTTTATCTGAGATTAGAATTACCACACCTGCTCTTCTTTGTGTATTGTTAGCTTCATCTTTCAATTTTCAGTTTGCTCTTTAAGTCTAAGGTGAGTTTCTAGTAGGCAACATATGGATGGGTTGTATCTTTTGATCCAAGATGTCACTTGACATCTATTTGGTGAAGTGTTCAGTCCATTCACATTCAATGTAATTATTGATAGGCATGTGTTCAGTGCTGTCATTTTGACAGGTTTATTTTTTTGTTGATGGTTTTTGTGTTGTTCTTATTAATCTGTTCTGGGACATTCTTTTCTTTTTTATTATGATTGCATAAAAATGTACATTCCCATATAAATTTGCTTGCTCACCTACATGCAGCTCCCACTGCTCTACCTGCCCAGTGAGAGCACACTCTTCCTCTCTGCTCCATACATGTCCTATCCTCCCAACAGTCTCCTATTTCCTCCTCTCCACTGGGTTGGTTTTGTGCTTGTTGAGACTCCTGTATTACGTTTCTTGATTTGATATGATCATATGGCTGCCCATATGATCCCCATTAACAAACTGTGTATAAGTATAAACCCCATTTCAATTGCTACCATTCTTTCAGTTTCCTCTCCACCTGGAAAGAATATAATGACTGTAGTACATCCCTCTCTTTAACCTGATGACATCATAGCTTTCATGATATGGTCACTGGATCATTTGTTTCACTATTACAGCTTTGATTGAGTTTGGAGCCTTCCCTAACTCAGAGGATTCTGGATGATGTGTCCTGTATTTGCTTCTAAAATATAAAGTTAGTAGTTTTGTTCTTCTAAGCCAAGAGATTCCTTCACTGTTTCTTGTAGCTTTGGTTTGGCTTTCATGAAGTCCCTGAGTTTCTGTTTATCTGTGAATGTCTTAATTTCATTTTCATATTTGAAGGACAGTTTTGTAGGATATATATTTCTTGGTTGTAAGTTCTTCTCCTTCAAAGCTTTTTCTGTGTCATGCCCCTGTCTCTGTGCCAGCATCGTTTTGGCTGAGAAATCTGACAAAAGTGTACAGGATTTGCTTCTGAGTGTTAGCTTTGCTTTGAGTCTTGCTGCCTTTAAGAATTTTTGCTTATGTTTCATTTTGTTAAGCTTGATTATAATATGTCTCGGCATTTTTCTTTTGAGATCTATACTGAGGGGTGTTTAACATGCATCTTGGATATCTGTGTTCCTTTCTTTCGTAATTTCTGGAAAGTTATCTGTCAGGAACTCAGCAACAGTACCCCCTGTGTTCTCAGGTGTCTTACCCTTTTTGGGAACTCCAGTTAATTGTAGATTGTTCCTCCTAATAGAATCCCACATGCTTCTTAATTTTTCTTGTTTCTTTTTTTCTGATTTCTCCTCCTCATAGATACTGGAGTCAATAGCTCTGTCTTCCAGTTCAGAAAGTCTCTTTTTCATTTGTTTTATTCTGTTTTCTTGGCTTTGAATTAAAGTTTCTATATCTATGATTTTGTTCTTAATCTGCTGGATTTCAAGAGTACTGGTGTTCCATCAGATCAAACAGCTTGGTTGATTTTTCATTTTGCTCTACTTCATTTTGTATAAGGTCTAGGAGGGTTCTATATATAATCCTATTGTACTAACCTTCTGATATTCTTGCAAAGGTTTCTTCACCTGGATTTTTTTTTTTTTCTTTTGAGGGCCCTCTGAAACCATGAGTGATTCCTTTGTTACTCTTTTATCCAGAATTGTTGCTTTTGGGGGCATCGTGTGAGTCAGTTGAGTCTGGGAAAGATACTGTGAGAGTGGATCACAGTTGTTTCTCTAGGCCATCTTAAAATGAAAGGTAAAAGGTATCTGACAACTTCCAAAGTCAGTCAGCTTTTCAGCTGTACAGATCCCTCTTCCCAGGTGGCAAAGTAAGCACCTCTATATCCAACCCCAGATGTTATAAACCAGTTAAAAACACAGAAAGGCTACTGCCCTGTTGCCTTCTTTTTGCCAGGCCCTAGCTGTAGATGACACTGTGTAAAATGCTGCTTTTCTTCTGGGAAAGCTCTCTCCTCCAAGCAGGCACTGCTTCCCACCCTAGGAATTAGGTCCAGCTGAGGCCTCCATATGGGTATGTATATCTGCCTCCCAGTGTAACAAGATAGTGTGCTGCACAAGCTGCCTGCCTGCCTCTGTACGAGTTAATCAGTGGTGGAGGTTGGAAGAGAGGTGAAGTGTACCAAGATGCACAGAGTCCAAAGCCGGGCTCTCAAATTCTGGCAATTTAGCCTACCGATACCGATTTAGCAGTGTGCCTGAAATTAGCAGCTAGTCAAGTTCCAGCTTTGCCTGCTGGCTAAGACAGAAGAAAAAAGTTAAAATGGCAAGTTACCTTTGGTCCATGTAAGCCAGCACTCAACCAGAGTGTGGCTGGTGAAGGAGAAGAAGTCTACCATTCAGTGATATGAAGTACATATTGACAGCTTTATGCCATGTCCTAGGGCTTGCTAGGTGTCCAGAAGGCTCTGTTTAATTATCAATTCAGGCCTTGGTTTTCAAAGGGATTTAGGGAGACGTGTGCTTAGTTTGCCTAATTGACTCTGCTCCAGGGGAAGCCTTTGTCTCTTTCTTGCCTCTAGAGAAAGGTCCTAGTGTTACATCAATCTTTGGCCAAGAAACATCTTGGCATAGGAACCTCAGGTCTGAAGGGCATGCTCTACTCCTAGTACTGCTTTCTTGATGGTATGAGGTTGCAATTCTCTACTTGTTTTCCTTTTCTTTTGTCACTTGTAAGATAAAAGGTGGTGCAAGCCACAGTCCAGGGAAACTTCCTTAGTAACGGTGTTGCAGTCTTACTGTAATCCTCTTTTTAACATAGTTATCCCATCTATTAGCCACAAGTAGAGATTAGGATTTATAGGAGAGGAAATTCACAAACTGGAGGCAAGCCAAGCCAAGTGCCATCAAGTCGGAGCCGACTGGAGGACAATCACAAAATATTGGGAATTACTGACCAGCAAAATGGTTTCACACATATTTGGGGACACACAATTCAGTCCATGACACCTATCATAATACCCCTTATTCCACATGAGAAGGTGATGTGGGATTTCTGCCAGTTGCTGAGCATATCTATTCAAATTATGCATTATAGAATGGGAAAAATCACTGCAGCATAGGTTCAACAACCCACTGGACTTACCACTGTGTGAGAGACTTGAGCTAAGACTCCATTAATAACCTGACTTCCTTATGCCCCTTCTGTGTGCACTCCAGTTACCTTTCAGTTTTCCTCGAATTAGTGCCAGTTTAGAGCCAGTATCCAGTAATCCTCGAAAAGTCTGATTAGTGCCTTTTCCCCACCAAACAGTGACACTCATAAAAGGCTATACATCTAGCTAGTGTAGGCTCAGAGAAAGATAAATAGTATGGAGCTTTGGCAATGTAGTGGTGTCCTTCCTCTGGCACACCCAGCCTCCCTTTCATTTAAGAATATGTGGGTTAATAGATTGGCTCACATCTGGGAATTGAGTGGCTCTACCACTCTACTCTGGCAATATGAGTTAGATTGCCAGTCACTTGTCTTAAATTTTTTCTGCTTATATGGAAACCCTCGTGGCACAGTGGTTAAGCACTACATCTGTTAACCATGTGGTCAGCAGTTCAGTTAACCATGTGGTCCAGTGCCTTGGAAACACTACGGAATACTTTTACTCTGTCCTATAGGGTTGATACGAGTCAGAATCAACTCAGTGGCAGTGGGTTTGGTTTTTGGTTATAGATCAAGTAGATATTTAGAAGATTTTTCATCTATTTAACTCCTGGGACTAAGTAGTCAACTTGTAAGTTGATACAAGACTATTCCAATTAATGATTTGACTCTACTGTCTATTATGATAACACAGCCTACCTTGTCTTTGTTGATTCACCACCTCCATTTGGCCTCTACCAGCACAAGTTCCAGTCTGTGAAATTCTAGTCAGGTGTCTTAATTCAATTAGGAAAATTGCCACTGTCAGTTCTGACTTACCTAAAATAGCAGTCACAACACTCTTCAAGGATGTTGGAGCTCCTTTCACTAATTTCTTCCTTGCTGTTGTGATAGAAGGTGTGTCCTCTGGTATACCATGTGTGAGTCTGTGGATCTAACCTGATAAATCCATCCTAACATATCAATTTCCCTAAGCACTTGGATGTCATCTTCTACAGTATACCAAGGCAGGTCTGGTACTTTGACTTCCTTTAGTGTAGTCTACCATCTAATACGTGTTTCAGTGGTCCAACAAAATTATTGAGTCCCTTCCTAATCTCTTGAACTGAAACTAATGAGTCTGTGGCCTGACTCATATTAATAAACTTAAACTAATTCAACTTTATGTACTTAATGCCATTCTATTGTACCCTTAGTACCCATTCCTGCACATATTCCCTATGTTTCTATTTTCACATATCAGAAAAGTCAAGCAGTTGTTTTTGAATGTAGTGTACCTTGTCCTAGGTCACACTTTGTAGTTCACCTTTTGGGGCTCACTTAGAACTTTATTTATAAGTCTAAAAGCAAAAATAAGTGATGAGAATCAGTCCTGGGGATACTCAGAAATGTTTTATACGACTCATGACAGGCAGTGACCTAGGCAATGACACAGAAGCTACCTCATGAAATAGCTCAAAGACTCTTCTGATACACCTGGGTTAATCTCACCAGATGGAAGGGTAAGGGGTATTTATTTTACTGGGGAAGGTGGCTTAGTATACAAAGATGGAATAATCTCATCAGATGAGAGTAAATGGGTTGATTCTGTTGGCAGAAGTGATTCAATAGAATTTAGGTATCTGATCAAGATCTCCAGATTCCCAGCTATCTGCCCATGTGTCCCCATCCCAAATTTCAAGACCCTATTTCTTCCCAATCAACATCCTCACTGTAACTTTAGATACTATTCAAAGTTGGGAATTCATTGGCATTGTAATTCAGCCATCCTTATGATAAGATTGTGAGTTTCATTTTTAGAAATACCAGCTCTGTTACTACCAGAAGTGAGACTTTTTATATGGACACAAATGAAAACTTTCAAGTTTTTAATGTATTACTCACTCTGTAAACCTAAACCCTGAGCTCATCTCTTTGTTTCATCAGTTTGTCTAAAGAAAGTAAGACCCACCAACCACATTCATTATATTTTTCATTCTGACAAAACTGCAGAAAAGTTTCAAATGTGCCATCATCCAGAGCCTCACTGATATATTGATGGTGATTTGTGCCTATTTACATTGCCACTTAATGCCATGGATTAGCAGCACCTTCTTCACTGCTGGAAACCCTGCGGGCATAGTAGATAAATGCTACACCTGCTAACTTAAAGTCTGGCAGTTGAAATCTACTGGGCACACTTTAGAAACTCTTCAGGGTGGTTCAACTCTGTCCTATAGGGTTTCTATGAGTCACAACCGACTCAATAGCAGTGGGTTTGATTTGGTAGTCTGGTCTCCACTACCAAAAGCAAAGTCATCAATGCCTTTGAGACTAGTCAGAGTTGAGAACAATAATAGAATACTCATATTTATGATTTTGTTTTCTAAAACAATTCCTTGTTCCAAATGTCTTAGTCTGGGTTTTCTAAAGACAAAAACCAGTGAATCATAAAGATAAATCTTTCCCTCTAAAGTGAGATTTATCTCAGAAAACTAGCTCACATAGTTTGAGAGGTTGGCTAGTCATAAGTGCATGGATCAGGGGTGCTGAAAGTGTCTCCAAACTTGTAGCTGCAGAGGATAGTTGAGATCCAAGATCACCAGTTCAGATATCAAGTTGTTAGCTCACAGGCTGCAGAGGCTAACAAATTCCAGGATTGCTGGGGAAGATGGCAGACCACAGGCTCACAGGCTGTGAAGGCTGATGAATCCTAAGATTGGTAGGTGATACACCAGGAAACTGGCTCAAGTTCCAAGTGAAAACAAGCTGAACACAGCATCCAGAAGAAAGAAGCAAGCTTTGCCAGACAGCCACACATATATATATGTGATGAAAGCCACAACCCCGAGGAAACTCCCATTAGAACTGATTGGGTATTTAAATCAGATCACATCATGGAGGATGACTACATCATTATATGGCTGCCAAATCAAGTAACTGTGTAACTGTCAAACTACATCATCGCATACTTGCCAAACCACTGAGAATCATGCCCCATCCAAGTAGATACACAACTTTAACTATTACACTGGGCAATAAATGCTATTCTTGGGCTCAAGGACATGGTCTGGACTCCAAATACAAGCATACCTAGACCCAGTTCCATTGATAGATAGCCTCAAAAGAGCCAACATAATTCCTGAAATCAAAGTTTGTGCCCTAACACAGCAGTAAGAACAGCACTAACAGAACTGTTAAAATTCCAAGAGAAGAGAAGTTCAGTTCTACACTATTCACTACACATGTACATGTAGTCACACACACACGTGTGCACACACACACACACAGAGAGACACTTTCAGGTGCAACCACAGACATATGTCTATTTTTTTCCAGATACTAATTAAACCACTGTTGCACAATCTCTTTCTGGCACCTTATTTTGGAGAAGACTGCAGGTTTTGAAGTGGTTAAGTATACAGATTCTGGAGTCAGGTAACCCTAGGACCAAAATATGGGCCCACAATTTGCATGTTGCAGCTGAAACTAAACAAATTTTTAAAATCTACGTAGGCATTCGATTTTTGTAACCCTGAGCATGTCATAGTGAGGCTTAACATTTTCTATTACTTAATAACTGCTCAATTAATGATCCCTCTATTTGTGCTCAGGACTATTCATATGATTATACTGTTTTGCCTGTTATTTTCATTTTTAGAGTCCTATAAGACCTCTGGTTCAAAACTTTCCTCATTGTAGTTAATTCTCACTTTTGAAAAATTGAATAATCTATATAAAGCCAAGCTTCTTCATCCAAGAATGCTCCTTTCTTCATGTGAAAAGAGTATTCCCAGCATCTATCTATAATTGAGCACATTTTAAAAAGTAAAACTCTTATATATGGCCTTCCCCATAGCACTGCCATAGCCCTCTCTGTTCAGAAAGAGTATTAAACATTTTTCTTTTGCAAATTTAACAAACTGTTTTTTGTTTCAGGATGAAAACAAAAAACAAAACAAGACAAAAAATTCTGCATTAAGTTTTCGCCAGTGATTTTCAGGGTAATTATCACTCTGCTGTTAAAACGTATTTACCTTTTAGGGTGAGCATTATATAGGTTACATATTTTATAAACATTTTTCTTATCCTCCTTAGATTACTCTAAGTAGCAACCCTGTCATGTGGGTAAAGCTTCATAATTTACTACTTATACATCAGAAAGTGGAAAATAGTTGAGACATGATTCTGATTTGCTTATGAGAGAAAGTGAGAATGAAGATGCATAAGCTGAATCTTAGCCTGACTTGTCATCTATCCATCATCAGATTACAAGAGTTTTGTGTAGTATCTGTTGCCAAGCC
Organism: Heterohyrax brucei; assembly: GCA_028571685.1. Classification (NCBI taxonomy): domain Eukaryota; kingdom Metazoa; phylum Chordata; class Mammalia; order Hyracoidea; family Procaviidae; genus Heterohyrax; species Heterohyrax brucei. The sequence goes on from CM053152.1 coordinate 51,035,049, forward strand.
AAGTGCCGTCGAGTCAGCTCATAATATATAACCTATTGCTTTGAGAAGGAGGATGGGAAAAAATCCAGTTGTTCAGCAGTAAATAAGTCAAAGAATTTTCCTTTATGTGTGTGTGTGTGTGTGTGTGTGCGTGTGTGTGTATAGATATGTACATACATATATTTATGTTTTATTTGTTTTGCTCCTCTAAAGAACACAGCCTAAGACAGCCTCCATCCCATTCTGTGTCCTGTCTAGCTCAGTTCGATTAATTTTTTCACAGCTTTCCTCAAAATTCCTAGGAGTCTTTCTTGTTCTCTAACCTAACACTGTCTAGCATTTTGTCAGAGGATTCCTGAACAACATTTCTTCCCATTCTATTTCAGCATGGTCTTTAGAGCTTTCAAACAGACCATTTTCACTCTTCTACCCTACGTTCCAGAAACCTGGTTGCATAGTGGTTAAGTACCACAGCTGCTAACCAAAAGATTGGCAGTTTGGACCTACCAGTACTCACTGGAAACTCTACGGAGCAGTTCTACTCTGCCCCATTGGGTTGCTATGAGTCACAATTGACTCGATGGTGGTGTGTTTGGTTGTTTGTTTATTCCACACTCTATATTTTACTTCCTGACTTGTAGTACATCCATCCATGCCACTTCACTCCTCTTCCCTGAGCTAGCCTCTCCTGTCTGTCTTCACACTGTATTTCTCTTTGTAATTCATCTTTCAGCTCTTAGAATCTTTGTCAGTTTACCTCAAAGTCAGTTTTTGTTCTTAAATGGTCTCAGATATTCTACTATTGCCTACATATTTATGTTGTTGTTTCAGTCTATTACATATAAGAGTTATCTAAAAGCACAAACTCTCCCTAACGCCCAATGATGCCAGGTGGAATAAATATTAAAAGTACTTTAAATGGCTTCCCAATAGTGTAACACTGCTGTTATTTGTGGCAAACCACAAACCTAAAGTTAGAACACATCAGAGCTGGGTAACTGCCCACACTGACATATTATGTTTCTCTTGTTTTCTCATTTCTTTGGAGAGTTCCCAGAGCTGTGAGGAACAGTTTTTGAAAGTATCCAGAGAGCAGCTTCATAAATGATGATGCACAGACTCCAAGAGGAGTTCAGCTTGTGTGCCAAAGTCACTCGGTTGTCAAATCTGTCAACCAAGGTTAACATTAGTTTAATTGAATGTATTGCCTGATTGTCAGTTGTCAAGCAGCAACTACTTAACTTTCCCTTAAAGAACAAACAAGAACATATATGTAGAGGAAAAACTGTGCAATACAACACATGAGACAATCTCAGAATCCTCCTTGTTCGTTGTCTTCTGGATTGCTCTCCATTTAGCATTACTCTTCCAAAACAAACAAATAAATAAATAAATAAAATCACCAAATAAATTAACAATGCCCTTCGAAATAGAAATCATATAATTTCTCAGAGTTCATTCTTGAAGCAGTTCTCCATCTCACAACTAAGCAGAACATAAGTGAGAATGTTTTCTGCCTCTTTGAAATGACTCTAAAGCAATTGAAAGCATCTATCCCCACTGTGTTCATTATCACCAGTCCTTAGGTAAACTGAGTAATTTACAGCAGAATTCTTAATTTTACGTGGAATAAGATCCTTTGCTCATTTATTCATTTTACGAAGTACCACTTTAGATTTAGAAGGTAGTTTACCTTGTTTAAGTACTTGCTTTACAAACTGTAAACCTGGTAGTTTAAAGAGCTTCATACTGTGTGTCTCAGGTAGCTGTTGATTTTCTCTCTCTGTGAACTGGTACTTGATATGAAGCTTATGAATCTTTTAATTAACTGAGTGAAGCCATTTCTCAGGTGGGTGTAGAACTATGGAATTCTGTCTTGAGAGTAATTCAGGCTTTCCCACTGCAAATGGTAATACGGATTTTTCTACCTATTTTTGGTCTTTTTCTTATTTGAAAAGAAAGTATAGTAGAAAAAGAAAAGAAAATCTACCTAGAAGACCAATATGTGTCCCTTGAAAGATGTCAACATTTTTGGAGTACAGTCATGATATATTCATTACATTGACCACATATGTTTTCATAGAATAGTTTCATTGTCGACAAAATGTATGTATTCTTTGGGGAGGTTATGTGGTAGGAACGTGATTGCATCCATAATGATTTCACTCCTAGTTTTCAAATATTTTGTAGTATAGGTATATTGTCTCTTTTAAATATATATATATATAACTTTCTGTTGTCATTGGGAATATAAACAGCAAAACATACACCAGAAACAGCAAAACATACACCAATTCAATACATTCTACATGTATGACTCAGTGATATTAACTGTATTTTTTTGAGTTGTGCAACGAATCTTACCCTTCTTTTCTGAGTTGTTTGTCCTCTATTAACATAAATCCATTTCTCTCTAAGTTTCCTGTGTAGTCTTTTGAGTTACTGTTCTTAGGTTGATCTCACATAATTCCTAAGAAGCATGATTCTCGAGGCAGACATTTTTTTTTTCCCCAGTAAAATTAAACTCTTATTTGGTTTTAAGAAGATTTTAGAAGATTTTTGGTTTAAGGTAAAGACATATCTACAGAGAGAGAGTAGCTGCTGAGACTGCTTATAAACAACCAAATATTCCGTGGAATTTAATACCTTGGCTTGCACGTTTAAAGTCTTGATTTTATCCCAGATAATTGGCTGATAATATGTTTAGTGTTTCTATTCCACCTCCTAGTTCATTGTGTAGTTTCTGAGTTCTAAACTTTTTGCAAGTGGCCACCCAGTACACAACAATATCTATTCACCAGAACATCAGAGGAAGAATGAAAATTGAAAATGGGAGGAGAAAATGGAACGAATGGATAATTGCTTCCATGAACAATTGCCTCCTTTGCCATAAGATCAGAAGAACTGGTTGGTACCCAGTTACTGCTGCTAGAAGATTTTGACCAAAGATCCTATTAGAATAATCTTGATCAAAAGTGGGAAAATTTAGAATAGAATTTCAAATTTTGACGGACTCTGGAAACACAGAAGTTGGATGGAACATTAGATCTGTTGTCCTAGGATAATCTTTGAAGCCTAAACCAATGTATGTCTTTTAAATGATATTTTATTAAAATATTTCCTTGTTTGTTAGTTTCTTTTATGTTAATCTAGCTATCCTGTGGAGTTTAGTTTTTCCTCAGTATAAACTTATCCTTCCATAGCCACTATTCACTGACTCAAGTTTTTTGAAACTGTATAAGTCAACACAGTTTGCCTATTTGGATATGTGTGCCAAACCATTATTCAGTCTCCAAAATGACAAAATAAATAAATAAGTAAAACTTTAGTTTTACTTGTATAGAAAATTTGACCTTAATTAGTATATATTTTTGACAGTTAATGTGGAACAGAAGGAAATTTTAGAGTGATGTAGTTATGTCTTAGATTCTGCTAGGATTAAGATTCTCTTTACTGGAAATGAAGAGTCTGGGGCAATTGAAACTATCCACCAAGCCATTTCCAATTAGCCATTCGTTCCATTTTCTCCTCCCATTTTCAATTTTCATTCTTCCTCTGAAAAACTCAAACCTTTTGAGTTGCTGTTCTTAGGTTGATCCCACATAGTTCCTAAGAAGCATAATTCACAAGGCGGACTTTTGGTTTTCCAGTAAAACTGAACTCTTATTTGGTTTTAAGGAGATTTTAGTCATCTGGTGCTGCTACAACAGAAGTAACACAAGCGGATGACTTCAACAAAGAGAATTGTAAGTGGTATGGCTGCTAATCAAATGATCGGATATTCAAATCCACCAGGCTGTCCTTGGAAACTCTATAGGGCAGTTCTACAGTATCTATAGTGTTGCTGTGAGTCAGTATCTACTCAGCAGCAGTGGGTTCACAGTCCAGTAGGACAGAAGTCTGAATTCAAGGCACTGGTTCCAGGGAAGGCTTCCTGTCGCTGTCAGCTCTAGAGGAAGCTCTCTGTGCTGCACAGTGTTCTCTTACTCTGGGAGAATCTTAGCACAGGAACCGCAGGGCGCATGCTCTGCTCCCACCACTGTTTTTTTTTTTGGTGATAGGATGTCCCCTGTCTCTCTGCTCACTCTCTCTTTTATATCTAAAACACTATCCAACCTTCAGACTTAAGCAATATAACTGCCACTAATCCATTCTATTGAATCATATTAATAAAATTTATAACACACAAGAAAATCTCATCAAATGACAAAATGTCAGAAAATCATACAATTCTGAGAATCATGGCCCAGCCAAATTGACACACACATTTTTGGGACCACAATTCAATCCAGGATACTACTCATCTCTTATACTTTGTGTATGCCTAATACATCAAGTGCTAATTCTCTGAGACTGATTCACACAAGTGTGTATACCCTTAGTCACCCTGATCTAACACAAGTGGCTATATTCTTACCACCCCTACGCCCGCCGAATAATAATAATTGTCTTGGAGTCGATTCTAAGTCACTGTGACACCAGGTATGTTAGGGTGGAAATCTGCACCATAAAGTTTTCAATGGCTGAGCTGAGTTTTTTAAAAGTAAATTTCCAAGCTGTTCTTTCAAAACGCCTGTGGGTAGACTTGAACTTCTAACTTTTCTATTTGTAGCTGTGCACATTTTTTCCTCAAGGTACTCCCAAAGTACACTAATTTGAGACACAATATCCATTTGCTCTTACCTTTCTGTGCCTGTGGGTCTCTAAGTTTTTGTACAACACCTATAGTCCATCTTCTGTCACATTTTACTATATGTGGACTCTCGGTCCAACTTTCCCTTTGTCTTAATTTACTCTTGTCAGAAGAGTGCTCAAATTTGTTCTACATGTGGGAATAATTGTTGTCTAAAGACTTGAGATATCTACTGCCCTGAAACTCATTGAACTTTCTTTATACCTGGTAACTTCAGTGCATTTCAGGTCACCTAAGTTGACTGCTGAGTCATACATGAAGTTAGGTAACTTAAGGTGGGCCTTTTGTTTGGGTTTTAGAATTTCTGTGTTATTTTTCTTGTTACTTTTTGGCTTATGTGGTTGTTTATACAGCATTGTAACCGTATTGCATCATTGCAGTGCATTTCAAAGTTTTTCAATGATAAACATTTCTATGAATTACTTACAATTCCATCTCACTTATTCAGGTTGAAGTTAAAAAAAAGAAACATGAAGCACACTTCTAAAAATGTGATACAATTATAATAGCAGAATAGCAAGAGCTCGGACCATCCTTATAATGACACTTCAGCTCCCCAAAAATATGGTACAATACATGTGAGTGTCAACCCAAGGCTCAAATCTAATTAGAGTGCATTCAGCCAGTCTGATTATGTGTTTCTTGTTTGTTGACAAATCCGTTCATCGTGCAACATTTCTGTGAACTTTCAGCAATTTGTTTCACAGCTTGAAGCAGCTTTTAAAAATAAGTATTTATGATACGGTGTATAAGAGTTCTCTCCGTTTAGTAGCTGTTGACACGTACTCCACCTATCTGACTTCTTTAGATGAAAGCGCCAAAACTGCTTAGTGAATTGGTAAATTTAATCAATTGATGTATCTGGATGCAAAGTTGACTTATTTAGTGAAGATGATTAATGGTAGTTCTATTTGATTTTATTTAAATAGTTAAATCAGTTGTATGCGCAGATTGCATCTGATTTCCAAATACCAAATATGTTGGGGTAACAGCTTTGGTTAGGAGAGAAACACTGAATGGTGGACATGAATTTTGTTATAAACTTGTGTGACACTGGGTAAGGCTTCTTCCATTTCCTTGTTTATTTCATGTTCTTCATACCTTCTTCACTGGTGTAGTTTATAATCATACCTCTAGGACAAAGTGAAAGTACACTAGCTTATAAAGTGTTACCAGAATTTTTTTCACCTTAGGAAATAAACTATCTTTTTTGAAAGAAAATATTTTTAAATGACCTGGGGTCCAGAGGAAGCCGTGAGGATGTATATATGTCCTTAGAGTTGATTAAGCTGTTTCACATAGAAAAGAAGGAAAGAAGGGGAGGGAGAGAGGGAGTGAGGGAAGTAGGGAGGGAGGAAGGAAGAGTACCACTAATTTAACCCTTCAAATACAGTGGAAAGCAGGAGAACAGAAGGCTGAAGAAAAATGATAAAGACATGAGAGGAAGTTCCTGATGTAGACTCACAAGTTTTTACAAATAAGAATGTATATTACTTAATTTTAAAAGGCTTTCATTGCTTTGTTACATGCTCTTTCTCTTCTTTCTTATCCATTTTTCCAAAAATATGGCTTCAGCAAAGACAACAACACTATCAAGTGCTGATTTAACGAGGGGGTAGAGTGAACATAGAGGCAGGTTCCTAGAGGGTCTGGTGATTTGAAACAAAACAAAACAAAAACAAATCTCCAGAAAACATACTAAATCCTTTGAGGTAGTATTTGATTGTCCAAAGATGTGTGGAGCTCACTATAGTCGGCTCTCATTATTCGTAATAATTAAGTTCTACAAACTCACCATATGCCCTGTGTTAGTGAATACTGAATCGTTCTGGAAGAAATGTGGGATTAGGTTAATAGGAACCTCCTGTCTCAACATTTCCATTAATTGAACGAAACATAATATTTGCGTGTGTTTCTCTGTTTAAAATAATCTTATTTAATATACACAAGTAATTCATTAACATTGAACTCACAGCCACCAGCACTACATGACTCATAGCTGAAGTTCATCTAACACGTATGTTTACTTCAAAGGCACGTCAGAGCCTTCTTGTTCTTAGAAACACTATAAGCTACAGCTGTGGGCCGTCTTAACAATCACCAACCATAAATCCACAAAAATGGGAAAAACAAGACACTGAATAAACTGCTGAAAAAATACTATCAACAATAAAACCCTTGTGTTTTGCATACTGTGGAAGAAATGCTTTGTTCCCTGTTAGAGAAGAAGAGTGCTCCACACTGCAACCAAGTACTGGTTCTGAGAGTCTCCAGAAACTTGGAAGCCAGAGACAGCTAAGAATGAAGATTTTTAGTTTGTCTAGGTATATTTATATTGCAGGGTTTCTGAAGCTCTATGTGCCTATAGCCTCTCACACTTTGCTTCTTTCTGTATATAACTACTGTTACTAATAATGAAGATTTTCTTTTCAGTGTGATATTTATAATACCTTGACACTGAACAATTTCTTGATATTAAAATAATATTTGTCACTGATGGTGTTGGGTGAAAAGAAAAAAAAGATCTATTATATATACTCCAAATAAATAACCAGTTACCAAAAGTAGAGTCACAGTTACTTATAAAATGAAGGTTCCAGAAAGAAGGAATGAAAGAAGGAAGGAAGGAAGGAGAAGAGGAAGGAGGGAAGGAAGGAAAGAAGGAAGGAAGAAAACCAAATGTTTGGCGACATGTGTTCAGTGTGGCAATAGCTGGATTTTCATATAGCTATCACTTCATTGTTCTTTTTCCCAATGAATCTGTCCATACTTTACCAAGCTGAATTTACTTTGGTTGTTTTTACTTAACATTTATAAACTCTTTAATGAGATTTATATTAACTTCTGTCCTTATAGTACTTGTAACGTTTTTCAGGTTAGTGTTCTTGACGTTTTCATTAGTGTGTGTCCCCTGCTTTTTCCCAGCCATCAATAAAATTATGAAATAACTGCTGATCCCCTCCTTCAATGCATCCTTCAAGCTATGCATGTTTCTGTTCATCAGTGCTCTCAGTTTACCATGGGCTTATCAGTCAACATAACTGTTCTTTCTCAAGTCAATTTGGACCACGTTTTGCAAACGCATTTTCACTACATACTGAGTCTGATGTTTTTCTCAACTCCAGATGGATCATTCTGAAAAACAAAGTGGAAACCAGGAAAATGTTATGGAAAGTACCAGCTTAAGATGTGTTGGTATAATGGGTCCTTTTAACAATGACTGGAGAAGTTTGAAATCAGCAAGATTCATGCAGTTTGTATCTCAGACACAGTAGATAATCCATGGGGCTGGAACGATCACATACTATTCCTACAGGCTGAAAAAAAAAAAAAATACATCAATGGATAGACAGACATGTTTATCATCCCCAATAAATGCTCTGAGTCTGACCATTTTTCTTGGTTTAATGTATGAGTTTCATTTCATAACAGCAATAAGACACTCCAGGCTGTGCATTTGTTAGGGATTATTGCACTTCTTGGGTTGTTTAAGTCATTCTGCCTTTAGTCTTATGCCATATAACGTGACCCAAGGCACCTTATAAATAGCAGAGCAACGCACTGCCTGTCATGTGTTATAGCTTGAATAGCCTTGTAAAGGGACATGGATTATAGAGGTATGATAATAACTATAAAACGGGACTGGCAATTTAAGTGCCTGAAATGGATAATCTATATGATTAGTTTTTTGGGTTTTTTTTTTTTTTTCCTTCCTTTTGGTCTTAGAATTATGATTTACTGAAATCACTGCTCAACAATGCAATGTGTTAATGCCGTTGAAGCTAATTCAAGATCTAATTTAATATTTTAAACCTTCTTACTGTTTTGTTTACCAATTCGCTGTCAGGGGTGAGGTTGGAATTACCTGACTTACATGGCAACCTCCCTGGGTGAGAGATCACAGGTAACCACAATAAATAGCAAATGCTCTAGGCATTTGAATTCTTAAACTCTGTTGAATATCAGCACCACAGAAAGAGTGGCTTCCTGTCTCAAAATCAAAACTAGAAGAACAAATGAGAACTACTTGTGTTTTAAAGCATGCACTGTAAGTTGATGACACTGATACAGCATCAGACCTGCTGGGCATTTGGCACTTTGCACAACAGTGTCGTGTTATGTCAGCTGTCCTGTTAGTTCTTTTGTTCGTTGTGTTTTCTTGTCTCCAGATGTTTGGCATAATGGTAACAAAACTCACCCTCTTTTTTTAATTTGTATTTTAAGTCATTTGCTACGGGGAAACAATAAGAATAATTTTCAGTGGAAATATGCTGACTAGAGTTAATAAGGTAAAACAGATCAATACATATGTGGAGTCGTTAAGCGAGTTTCTGTTGTTGTTAGCTGCCATCCAGCCAGCTTTGATTCATAATCACCAGGTACAGTGGACTGAAGCTTTGCTCACTGCTGAGACATCTGAGCAGTCATTGGTATATTTTAGTCCACTGTATGCCCTCTGTATATTATGAATGACTTGCAACCTATGAGGCTCATCTTTCAGGACTATTGTCACATAACATTGTTTTGTTATTCATAAGGCTTTCATTGGCTAATTTCCAGAAGTAGGTTACCATGCCTTTCTTTCTAGTCTACCACAGTCTGTAAGCTCTGCCCTCCCTCAAGTCTTCTAATATTTGAAATATGAGTAAGATGGCTCCCAGAAGCATAGCAAAACACATGCCATCACAGAATGACAGACTGACAGATGAGCTGTGGCAGATGAATTGTCTTTGCTCTCCTTATTGGCTGACTTGTCCCACACATCAACCTGCACGTCAGTCTGTAACACTTTTCCCACCACTGCCATGGCAAAATGAGTTAGTGTGTAGTGAGAAGGAGGGCAGTGGATGTAGATTTCTTGTGTGTATAATTTTTGTCTCATCTCATAACCATAATATGTGAAGGATTATGGAAAGTAACTCATTACCACACATCCTGGAAACCCACTGGCCCTCATGGAACTCAACCCTCTCTCCGTTTCAGCTGAGATACTCATTTTCACATCTTCTCCTCATCTTGCATAAGATAATATGGCTGCATCATAGAATTACTGAATTATATTGTTGGCAATAGTTTCAAGATTTTTCCAAATGAGCTTTCACCCATATAGGAATTCATGGTACAGCATCATAGGTGGACAGTATTCTCTCCTATAGCGGATTTCCTTCACTGCAGAGCTAAAGTAAGAATCATCTCAAGTTATATCAGTACATACCTTTTTGTAATCCTTTCACTTTGGTCAGGGTCTGGTGTCTTACGAGGTCTGACAATTAAGTCTGCCAGCTCATCTTATAAAAAGGGCTAAGTACCTCATTTCTGAATACCACTATGGTCGTCTTTGAAGCACTCTCCTTGGTAACCTAAGTACCAATGCCAGTGCCTAGTCCACCTTTCAAAGAAATTTTAAAACACTTTTTACAGAATGGTCATCAGAGCTGTTGTCGTATTACCTTTGATGTCCCAAATGTCATCAACATATCTTCCTTTCAATATTTCCTTTATCTTTGGGTAAAGAAAAAAGTCACTGGGGGCCAGATCAGATGAGCAGAGTGGGTGTTGCAATGCAGTTATTTGTTTACTGGCTAAAAATTCCCTCACAGATAACCTTACAGGTAAGTTTGCAAACTCATCACTGTGCCACCGTGAGAAATGCTCATTCCATAAAGAGTTCCAAAATTGCTTTGATGGGTGGACTAGGCACTGGCATTGGTGCATAGCTTCTGAAGGGAGTTCTTCAAGGTTGACCATAGTGATATTCAACAATGAGGTATGTAGCACTTGGAATAATTAAGTTCACAGATTTAGTAGTTAGATCTCATGTGAGAAACATTAAACAATGCTTTTCAATATCTGACACTAATTCCAATGAAAAATATGTGCTCTGTATTTTACTTTTCTTCAGTTACTTTTAATCCCAGACAGGAAATGGTACAGGGCACATTGCTAATCGTAGCATGTATGCTTAATGATAAAATTCTGTAGTGACTGAAGAATGTTCTGCAAAGCAGTTTATAGATTAAATTTTTCATGCTTTATTCAGTGAAAAGAGAAGAAAGACAGATAACATTGACAATAGCTTCCATTTAAATGTATGTAATAGATCTAATACGGTACTTTGTAGTATGTTGCAGAACTGCTCTTTTCTATTTTATTAGAATAGAAGTACTTACTAAAAAAAAAGAAAGAACAAGATCAAAAGAATGTAATAAAAAGGGAAAGTACCCTGATATTAATTTTATAATATTTCACCCTAATAATATATAGACTATCATGTCTATTATTAGTTCAAAATTCTTATTTTTTCTCTTTTTCCTTCATTACTCTTTTTGACTTAAAGCCAGCTGAGGGCTAAAACCAGAATGACTTATCTTAATATCAACTATAAGCCTGCTAACCAAAAAGTTTCCATCAATGCTCAGTAAAATTACTTACTGATTAATAAAGTTATAGTCCATGAGAACTTCAATCTCTAGCTTATATCCCATCCATGAGTCTACTGTCTGGCTTCACCTTTCTACCAAAGCTTGTTAAAGTCATCATAGCCCATAGCCATTTCTTTCTTTTTCTGTCTTCTTCATAATAGTACTATTGGTATACATCTGTGGTAAGGCATTAAGTTACCAATTATTCTTATGTTGCCTGTACAATTAACTGGATTCTTTTATTAATTTTTTTTAGTCAGTATGTGATTGTTTCATGTTTTATCTGCTTTGGGTGTCAATCATTGGAATGTACAGGATTAACCGAGGGAGTCCTTTGCCACACCCTTGGCTTTCCTTAGTATCTTACTTTAGGTTGAACACTTCAACACTTTAGGTTGAACACTAGGACATTATCACCAGCTTCTTTGGCAACTTTCTAGGTGGCTATTTGCAGCACCCAGACCAGACGACCTTCATGGAGGAGGAATAAATGTGAGAGAGCATGCAGCTCGCGTACAGCATCTTGCATCTTGCGAGATTAGTACGGGGCGTCAGTGGAGTAACGCGGAATGTGCTGCATCAGTAAAGTCTTGCTTCAGAAACAGCTCAGTGACAGCCAATTTTTTATAACATATATATTTGAATGCTCAGAAAAGATAAGAAAGCCTGAAGAAGAACAGATGTGTTAGAAGTGTGAAATGGATTAACATCAAAGCCCCCTGGGAAACTCTGAAACATGAAATACAAACTCCTGACTGACAAGAGCTATTCAGAGTGCGTTCAAAGCCCGCTAGTGCATTCTGGGCTGTCTCTCCCTGAGCTGTGAGAGGCCTACGTGGCAGGTAGAGATGCTGGGGGAAAAAAATTCTTTCTGAACTTTGGGGAAATGTAGCTTTTGGTGTATGCTGATATGCAGGCAACAGCAACGGCAAGACTTTTTTTTAAAAAACTTATGAAAAGACGGACTCTGTTTCACAGAGATGCAAAAAAAAAAAAGAAGAAAGGTCACTGATGTGTTTCATATGAAGGGTAGGAGGAAGATACCCTTGTACAAAACTTGCTCCCCCATTACAATGACTCAGATGCTCAGAGCTTATGACTAATCCCTCGAGTTTTCACTGGAATTAGTAAGCCCCCAGTGTATCTTGTAGTTCCACCACCACCTGACAGATTTTAAAGAATCATTCAATACTGGTTATTCATCCTCATGATTTAATAATACAAGCCAGAGACCAAAAACTGCATCATCTTTCTCAACAGTTTTGAACAAGACATTTTTGAATAATAATATTTTTGGAAGCGGTACATTTTGTTTTTAAAACAGGAATCACGTCTGGTCATTTTACCAAATTCATAGGTAAATCCAGTCAAAGCTTAAACATGGGAACCCAAAGTATAGTTGGAGTCCTAAATTCTAACACTGTGAGTGGCAAAGACACCCTTGGAGTTAGAGTGAAGTACAGGATGTGCACCCTCCAAAACACACCCTTACTATGGATCTTAAAACTGAGCTATCATCTTGCTTTATGACCAAAGAGAGGCATATAAACAAAATAATGCCTTGCCACTTAACTGTGAAGCCCAGATAGGGACATAGAGTTGTGACCAGCCTTCTTTTATGGAAGTGAGTTTATATTTGAGGCATTGGAATGACATCTGTCAAATATGGTGATTCTTATTTTCGTAAACTAAGAAAATTATTTTCTTTAAGAACTTTGAAAGATGCTAGAAAGTGCCCACCTACCACTAACTAAAAATCATGGCTATCACATCTCAGTTCCCACCAGTCCCATGACCACTAAGGGAAAACTAGCTGATGCCAATCTTTTTCACACGTTTTACCATATTAAATAATTCACTGAGTGAGTTTTTATTCATTTGTTAGAAGTCCATGACATACCATGCCATACTGTCGAAATGAAAGAGAACAAAGAAAACACTGCAGCTCTTCTTCGCATTGAGATCATGTAGTCTATTGAGAAACAGATATGGGATACATGGTTGTAAGTAGGTATTCCCAACATTTCAATCCTAACAGTCTGAACTCTCACCATATAGTGATCTATCCTAATCAGCCTCATTACATTTGTTGTATCCTGCTTTATTGTGTTGTTTGGCCAGCACTTTTCTCGGCATATGACCTATTTTCCCAAGTGTGTTTTAATTGCATTGAGGTCAATATAGTATAAGAGCTAAGAGTTAATCCACACAACTAGAAAGTTGTTAGCTGTCGTTTAGTCAGACCCTGATTCATGACAACCTTATGAGTTATAGAGTAGAACTGCACCATAGTGTTTTCTTGGCTGTAATCTTTACTTACCATTTTACCTGGCATCATTGTGGTTAAGAGCTATATCCACTAGCCAAAAAGTTCAGCAGTTCAAATCTACCAGGTACTCCTTAGAAACTCTGTGGAGCAATTCTACTGTGTACTGTCGCTATGAGTCAGAATCGACTCGATGGCAGTGATTCTGGTTTTTGACTCTTAATCTTTACTGAAGTGAATTGGCGGTCAGGTTTTCCTTCAGTGGAGCTGCTAGGTGGGTTGAATTGCCAACCTTTAGGTTAGCAGCCAATTGCAAACCACTTGTGTTACTCACAGGCACCTGATTCAGGCAGATACGAGTTCAAGTCCTAGGATTTCTACTTGATTTAATAGCTTATGCAAGCTTTGCCAAGTTATTTAATATTACCAACCTTCATTTTTCTCAGTTGTAAAATGTAAAAAAAGTACCAATTGCCTCATTGATGTTATACTTTAACTGGAGCAATGAGCATAAAGAACTTAGTACGAAGTTTAGCACAATGATACTCCCGAGTTCAATTGTTGGACATAATCAGTAAATTGCCAGCCCCCCCCCCCCCGCCAACATTGTTCCCTGGAAGTCATGTGAGAAACCTACAAGATAGACACCTAATGCAGATACATTGCTTCATTTTGAAACACTTGGAACTAATTTTTTGTAATACATTATTAAGGAAAACAAAGCCCACTTATAAAGCTGCCTCTGTATGTGTTTGCCACTATCATGTAACCTGCAATGGATGAAGAGGGACATGGCCCTATTTCTATTGCTTTGTCCTTTCTTTTCTTTTTTGGACTCGACGGCTCTTGGCTTGGCTTCAAGATTATTTCTTCAGGATAAGCACTTTTTTCCACTGTATTCCACTTTTTAAATGTAGACATTTCTAAGATGAGTAATGTCGTTTTATTCATTTTTTTATAAACTTTTTTTGATGATCAGAATAATTGAATAAAAAGAGAATATTTGTAGAACTATTTGGATACAGAAATTGTCTTATTAATTTATATTCATAGTACATAGAAAAGTATACAGCTGGCTTTTAATATTCATTTAAATAAATTGATGTTTAAGTCCATTCATAGATAAATAAAAATGTTCTTTCATAACTATAGTAGTATGTGTTAAGTTTGAAGCTGGGGTTATTGATGGCAGATTAATGGGCAAAATGCTGCAGCTAGTTGCCATAGAGATGATACCAACTCGTGGTGACTTCATATAAGTCAGAGTAGAATTATACTCTATAGGATCATCACTGGTGGATTTTTCAAAAGTAGATTGTTGCGGGGCCAAACTGGTGGGCTAGTCACATGTCTCGTAAAGTCCCTCTGAGAACTAAGGCATAGAAAAACAATTGAACAGAGCAGAGTGGAGCCTGGAAATCAGGCAGAGAGTTGTGAGATCGGACTGAGTGACAGGAAGGAAAAAAATACCTTTGTTGGAAGAAGGACGGCAGCACAGAGTACCACTTCTGCTTGCACAGCAGCTGAGAGGCTTACAGGAATGAATACCATATTTGTTAAGTAGGAGACTGGGACAAGGTCTGCTGAGCCAGAGAAGTTGGAAGGAGCCATCCACCAGGCTGAGCTGCACCACCTGTGTAGACAGTATCTTTCACAGCAGAGAGACTGTACTTAAGACAATCACATCTACAGAACCCAGTGGTGGCTGGTGGCTGAGGGTATCAGTGCCCTTCCCCCCTTTCCTCTGAGCTGTACCATAAATTCTGCTGGCCCAGTGCAGGAGAGGTGGCTCGGGCAGGACACCTTCTTAGTTGGCTGAAAAGCAAGGTCAAACTGCTGCTAATTGCCACATCGAGTAACAGTAGCTGATTGGACAGTGCCCCTGTCTGCAGAAAAGCTGTTTTTAAGACAATTGAACCTGGAGAACACAGTGGTTGGGCTGCCCTTACCCCTCCTTTCTTTGAGCCACATCATAGTATCTGCAGATGCAGCCCTTGAGAGACTCCACAAGTAGCTCACCATTTTTGTGAGCTAGAAGTTGGGCCTGCCGCCCCTGAGGGCCCTGCTGGTACCAGATGCCACTGGACAGCACCTCTCTCAGCAGAAAATCAGTTCTCAAGAAAATCACATATAGAGAATGCAGCAATGGTGTGGTGGTGCCATTTCTTCCTCCCTTCACTGAGCCACACCATAGCATCTGCTTACGGGCCCCCAAGAGACTCCATAAGTAGATTGCCATCTTTGTCAGCCAGGGGGCTAGGCCTACACCCTTGAGGGCCCAGTTTCTGCAGGCTGCTGCCAGACAGTGCCTCTCCGCAGAAAAGCAGTTTTTAAGATAATTGAATCTAGAGAACACAGTGGTGGCTGGTAACCGAGTATAGTAGTGCCCTTCTCTCCTCCCACCTCTGAACTACACTGTAGTGTCTTCTAGCATAAACCTGGAGAGTCAGCAGAATAGTTGCCATCTTTGTCAGCCAGGAGGCAGGGCTTGCCACCCCTGAGGGCTCAGCTGGGGCCAGCCCCAAAGCAGAGCAGTACCACTGGACTGGACAGCATGTCTCTCACCAGAGAAGTTGTACTTAAGACAGCTGCACCTAGAGAATGCAGCAGCAGCAGGTGGCCAAATCTAACAGTGCCTTTTCTCATCCCCTTCTTAGAGCAACACTATACCTTCTAAACCACTTTCTGATGGCATGACGATGATGACTAATATCTAACCATTTAAGAAGCAGATCACCATGGCTCTAGAAAACTCCCCAAATAAAGAATCACAAAACTTCCTAATTTTGGTGAGTGTTGTCTAAGGTCTTAAAAGCTAGCAAACTGCCATCTGAGGTACACCAAACGATCCCAACTCATCCGGAACAGATGATTACTGAGAACAAAGATACCAGGGGAAAAGAGATCAGGAGACAGAAGGACCCATGTAACAGAAGACTGTTTGAACATGTGGCCAAAAGAACCAGATGGTGCCTGACCACCACCAAAGACAACCACGATGGATCACACAACGTTGCCTTTCTGTGGCAACACAAGAAAAACAGGGGTGCAGCTCAAGTACTCTACTAAAAGTCAACTGATGGTCTGATGGCCTGGGGGGTCCCCTGGGAGCATGGCCCCCAGACCTGCTGCTGGCTGTGGTCAGAAAACACTACTAAGATCAACTTTTTGGACAAAATTTGACTGGGCTCAGGACACAGTGTGACCACATGATGTGTGTATTTTATGGTTCTATGCATTTATAGGAGACTGTCTTACTGGTCTCTTTCTAGATAGGAGAGAATGGGGTGGAGAGGAGATGACAGGAGCTTGTTAAGAGATATAAGTATAGAATGAAAAGGAGAAGTGTGCTGTCACTGGGCAAGGAGAGCAGAAGGAGCTGCAGACAGATGAGCATTCAAAATTAGCTTAGACTGTACACTTTCACTTCATCACAAAAAAATACTTCCCAGATGAAAAGAAGACATCCTGAAATTATCAGAGGTAAGATACAAAAGAATTACATACATAGCCCTTACAGATTTTAGGATGGAGATCAGACAAAGTGCAGCAGGACAAAATGAAAAATTAAACCAGCTGTATGAACTGCTAGAACATCAATGATCTGAAATTCAGCAGATCAATAATAAAGTTATAGAGTTAGACAATTCAGTGGAAAGCGAAAAGGGCAGAACTGGGGAAATGGAACACAGAATTACCAAGACTGAAGATAAAGCAAATGACACCAGCATTTATAAGGGAGAATCACACAAAAGAATTAAGAAAAATGTGGAAGCATTAAGAATCATGTGAGAATCTATCAAGAGGAGCAATTTACATGTAAGTGGAATTACAGAACAGGGAAGAAGAGCAGAAAATACAGAGAGAATCAGTGAAGAGTTGTAGACAGAAAATTTCACTGACATCACAAAAGAGGAGCAGACAGCTATTCAAGATGTTTACCAATCTCCACAAAAGTTAGACCCCAAAAGAAAGACACAAAGACATATTATAATCAAGCTTAACAAAATGAAACATAAGAGGCTGATGCTCTTAAAGGCAGCCAGACTTAAACAAAAACTAATATATAAAAGGAAGCCTTGTAGAATATCCTCTGACTTTTGAGCTGAAACCATGCTAGTAAGAAGGCAATGAGATGACACATATAAAGCCTTGAAGGAAAAAAAATTCCAACCACGAATTATATATCCTGCAAAATTGTCTTTCAAGACATGCTCAGACAAACAAAAGCTTTGAGACTTTGTAAACATTAGATCAAAGTTGCAATAAATACTGAAGGAAGTTCTTTGATTAGAAAATCAATGACAACAGATATACATCCAAGGATGCAAACAGGACACAGCTCCCAGAGTCCTAATTAGTTAGGGAAGACACAAAGTACAATCAAAGCTAGAATATTAAAATTAAGGAAACAGAAATCTCAACATATAAACTATGATGACATTACACCATAAAGAGGGATGTATTACAGTTCATAGCCCTTTCAGATGCAGAAGAAGTTACGGAGTTATAAAGAAGTCAAAGATTGGTTCAAACCTAGAACTTTAGCGGGAAATGAAGGAATAGCTGCAAAACAAATTAACAATACTACATATCAAAACAAGAAACTAATACAGAAATCCCAATAGACACCAAATCAACACCGATGAAAACAAAAAGAAAACCCATGAAGAAAAACAACCCAGAACAGAATATTAAGGGGAACAAGAAAAATGTGAACAGCACAAAAATTAAGACACCAAAATGACAACACTAAATACATATTTCTCAATAATTACACTCTATGCATATGAATTGAATGTTCCAACAAAGAGAACAGAGTAACAGGCTGGATCAAAAAAACATGATTATCAATACGCTGCTTACAAGTAACACACCTTAAACTCAAAGATATAACAAATTGAAAATCAAAGGATGGAGAAAAAATATATCAAGCTAACAACATACAAAGAAGAGTAGGAGTGGCAATGTTAGTCTCAGATAAAATAGATTTTAAAGTAAAATCCACCATCATGGACAAGGATGATCACTATTTACTGCTTGAAAGGTTCAATATATAAGGAAGTTATAGCAGTATCAAATATTCATGCATCCAATATCAGAGCATCAGAACACATGGAACAAACACTGACAACCTTGAAAAATGAGATAGATTACTCCACAATATTAGTAGGAGACTTTAACACTCCACTTTCAGTAATGGACAGATCATCCAGTAATAAGCTCAATAAAGATACAGAAGATCTTATTGCCATGATCAACTAACCAAACCTCACAGATGTATGCAGAACTTTTTACCCAACAACAGACAGGGACACCTTCTTTTCCAAAGCACATGGAACATTCTCAAGAATAGACTATGTATTAGTCCATAAAAGCAAGTGTTAACAAACTGCAAACCACTGAGTTATTGCAATGTATCTTTTCAGACCATCAAGCTATAAAAGTTGAGATCAACAACAGAAAACACATGGGTAGAAATTTGAAGTCAAAGAAACTGAACAATGCTTTGCTCAAAAACTCATGAGTTATAGAAGAAATCAAAGATGCAATATCAATACACGCATCCAGAATGAAGAAAAGGCCAAAACCAAATAATTAACTCTGCGTCTTGAACAAGTAGAAAGAGAACAACAAAGAACCCTTGGATATCAGAAGAAAACAGATAATAAAGATTAGAGCAGAACTAAGTGAACTAGATAATATAAAAAAAAACAGTTGAAAGAATTAATAAAACCAAAAGCTGAGTTTTTGAAAAGATCAACAAAATTGATAAACCACTAGCTAAAATCACAAAAGAAAAAAAAAAATAGAGAAAACAAATAACCTGAATAAGAAATGTGATTGGAGATGTCACAACAGACCCAAATGAAATCAAAAGTATCGTAACAGAATACTACAAAAAGCTGTACTTTAACAGATTTGAAAACCTAGGAGAAATGGACAAATTTCTAGATTCTTACCACCTGCCAAAATTATCACAAAGAGAAGTATAACAATTTAATAAACCCATCACAAAAACTCGATGGCACTTGGCGTGGCTATCACAAAAGAAGAGACTGAAAAAGTAATCAAAATCTACCAATCAAAAAAATCCTGTAGCATGTGGCTTTCCTGGAGAATTCTACCAAATGTATACAGAGGAGTTAACTCCAATACTACTAACTGAAGCTATTCTATGACATAGGAAAGGACAAAACATTCACAAGTTCATTTTATGAAGCCAGCATAACCCTGATACTAAAGCCAGGTAAAGACCCCACAAAAAAAGACAATTATAGGCCAGTACCACTCATTAACTCAGATGCAAAAATCTTCAGCAAAATCCTAGCCAATAGAATTCAACAATATATCAAAAAAGTAATTCATCATGACCAATTAGGATTCATATCTGGGATGCAGGATTAGTTGAACATCAGAAAAACAATTAAAGTGATCGATCATAAAAATAATACAAATATAGGAATGACTTGATTCTGTCAACTGACACAGAAAAAAGCAGCTAACAAAGTCCAACACCCATTCATGTTAAAAACTCTCATCAAAATAGGAATGGAAAGGAAATATCTCAGTTCAATAAGGGGCACCTACACAAAACCAACCACCAACATCATCCTGAATGGAGAGAGACTGAAAGAATTCCCCCTGAGAATAGGAACTAGACAAGAATGCCCACTGTCACCACTTCTATTCAACATTGTGCTAGAGGTTCTGGCCAGGGCAGACAAGACAAAGAAATAAAGGGTATCCACATCAGTAAAGAAGTTAAAAAAAAAAAAAAAAAAAAAAAAAAACCTGTTTGCAGGTGACATGATTGTATACACAGAAAACCCTAAAGAATCCATAAATAAACTACTGAAACTAATAAAAGAGTTCAGCAAAGTGTCAGGATATAAGACAAACATAAATAAATCAGTAGTATTCCTTTACATCAACAAAGATCATCGAAGAGGAAATCACCAAATCAATTATCATTTACAATAGCCCCCAAACAGACTAAATACCGAGGAATAAATCTAACTGGAGATGTAACAGACCCGTACAGAGAAAACCACTAGACCCTACTTCAAGAAACCAAAAGAAGCTTACAAAAGTGGACAAATCTACCTTGCTGATGAATAGGAAGACTTAACATTGCAACCATGTCCATTCTACTCAAAATAAGCTACGTATGCAGTGCAATCCCAATATAAATTCTAATGTCATTTTTTAATGAGAAAGAGAAACAAATCACCATTTTTGTTTGGAAAGGGAAGAAACTCCGTGTAAGTAAGACTCTATTGAGGAAGAGGAACACAGTCAGAGCCCCACACTGCCCAACCCTAGAACCTAATATACTGCCATGGTAGTCAAAATGGCCTAGTACTAGTAGAAAAACAGATGTGTAGACTAATCAAATAGAATAGAGAGAACCAGAAATATAACCATTCTCCTATGAAAAATTGATGCTCAACAAAGGCCCAAAGGCTGTAAATGAGTAAAAGCAGTCTCTTTAACAAATGATATTGGCAAAATTGGATATCCATCTGCAAAAACTGAAACAAAACCCTTATTGCATATCTTACACAAAAACTAACTCCAAATGAATCAAAGACCTAAATATTAAACTTAAAACCATAAAGATTATGGGAAAAAATAAGGGCAATAATGGGTGTTCTTATATATGGCTTAGACAGACTACAGAGTCTTATCAACAATGTACAAACAACAGAAGAGAAAATAGATAAATGGTAACTACTAAAAAACGCATTTTCACCCAGACTTTATCAAGGGAGTTAGAGAACTGCTTACAGAATGGGAAAAATATATATCAGATAAAAAATAGATATCAGAACAATGTCTGATTTCTGTAACCTATAAGGTACCGCAAAACATCGACAAGAAAAAGACAAATAACCCCAAACAATGGGCAAAGGACATAGACTGACACTTCACTCAAGAAGACATTCAGGCAGCCAAAAGACATATGAGGAAACAATCAGGATCATTAGCTATTAAAGAAATTCTAATGAAAACTACAATGGGGTAGATATCACTTCATCCCAGTGAGGTTGACAATAATCCAAAAAACACAAAACAACAAATGTTGGAGAGGCTGTGGAGAGGCTGGAACTCTTCTGAAGCACTGGTGGGAATGTAAGATGTACAGCCTCTTTGAAAATCAATTTGGTACTTCTTAAAGAGCTGAAAATAGAAATACCATAAGATCCAGCAATCCCACATGCTGAAATATATACTACAGAATCAAGGGCTGTCACACAAACAGATACATGCACATGAATGCTTTTTGCAGCACAGTCCACTACAGCAAAAAGATGGAATCAATCTAGGTGCCCATCAAAAGATGAATGAATGGATAAACAAACTATGGTACATATACTCAAGGGAACAGTATGCAGTGTTAAAGAACAATGATGATTTTAAGAAGCTACTCATAACATGGCATCAACTAGAAGACATTATGCTGCGTGAAATCAGTCAGCTACAAAAGAACAAGTATTATATGAGACCACTATTATAAGGACTTAAAAAAGGACTTATGCACACTCTGTGCATGCTACAGGAGTAGGGAGAGAGGGAATGTATTGGTAGTAATTTGATAGTCGATAAGAATTCAGTTAGATGAAGAGTGTGACAGCACTCAGTAGAAGAAAGGTCAGCATAAGTGGACTACACCATAAACTAAATGGTTTTCTAAATTAAACACAGTATTTCAAAGCATAGAGTAGCAGGAACAGGGGTCTGGAGACCATGTCTTCAGGGACATTGAAGTCAATTGGCATAACTAGACTTTTACTAAGAGAGCCTTCTATACCTCATATTTGTGAGTGGTATCTGGGGTCTTAAAAGCAAGCAAGCCGTCTTCTGAGGAACTTCAATTTGTCCTAGTCCACCCAGAACAGATGATGACCAAGAACACAAGAAATTCAGCAGACAGAAGGATTCATGTGATTGGGAGTCTACTGTAGCATGAGACCAGAAAAACAGATGGTACCCAGCCACTGCCAGAGACAGCCTTGATAGAGGCCATAATGTAGAGTACCTGATGTAGCACAATAAAAAGAGATATGCAGATCAAGAACTCTACTAAAAGACCAGAATTGATGGTGGAGAGTCTCCGAGAGGGTCCCTATTGGAACATGGCTCCTAGACTTGCTGCTGCCCAAGACCCAAAACCAGCACTGAGGTCAACAATTCAGAATAAGAATTGGACTGGACTTGATGACACAGAGTGAGCATGTGGTGTGTGTATTTTATGGTTATATATATATTTACGGAAGGCTATCTTACTGGTTTCTCTCTAGAGGGCAGAGGAGAGAGAGGAGAGGAGGGGACAGTGTTCACTGGGAGAATACTAGCAGTAAAGAGTGGAAAGGAGGAATGTGCTGTCGCAGGTTGGGGAAAGTAAATAGAGTTGAAGAGAGGCAAGTACGCAAAATTGACTTGGACCATATACTTACAATTAGTTACCATCATAATAAAAAGTAGATTGCCAGTCCTATCTTTCTAGGTGTCTCTCGGTGGACTCAAACCGTTAACTTTTTGGTTATCAGCTGAGAGTGTTAACTGTTTGTACCATCCAAGGACTCTAGATAAAGGGCTATTGAGATTTTAATGTGGTCAAGATTCAAGTGAACAAAGCAGAGAATGCCATTTTCTTTAACCTCACAGTTTTTTCTGAGTCCATTGTTAGTGTCATGACAACAAATGGTCATTTGTTCAAACAGTGATACAACTGGGACACAATCTACAGAAGAAAATATTGGACTATCTTAAGATGAGGATAGAGGAGAATTCCTTCCCTATGCTAGAGAAGTGTATTTCCCCTGAAAGTACTGTAGTGCTCTGGAGAAACTGGAAGATCAGTGTCAGCTGCTCCTTTTCTCTAGGAAAAAAGCAAAAAAAAAAAAAGCCACGATATGAATAGAGGTGAATTTTTAGCTACAAAAAGATATTGTCTGAAGAGACAGATTATAAATGAGGACAATATTTGCCATTAAAGTTTTATTTCAAGATTTGTGAAAAAAAAATGAAATCTGAAAAACCTAGACATTTATTTCTCAGTAAAAAGCTTTTGGGGGGGGGAGGAGATTACAGTCAAAACATTCCCCATTCCTGCTAGGCTTTGATGTCTGCTTAAGCCTGTCATGTGGTGTTTACCTAGTGTTTTCTAAACTGTTCATGAATTTTCTACCAACTCTTTCTTTACAAAGGAAGTTACCTTTCAAGAAATAACTTGAACACAAATGTATGCTTTTCTTTTGGTAAGAGAGAGGCTAAGTACTGAAATGTCTTTGCCTCTGACTACGAGGAGGATACTTCTGGGGCAGGGAGGAAGAGTAGAATGAGAGCACTAGGAATTTCAATTATGTCTTCTTATAGGAATCATATTGATGGAAAATTCATCAACAATATTCATGTAACAAGAATTTGTCATTCTTAAGTACATTAGTAGGTGGAATAGATGAAAGTGATGATGGAAAGGAAGAAGAAACAGTATTAAATATTTCTTGGTGATAACTTGGTCCAGAAAGGACTGACTAAAAATATTTTTCCTAACAGAAGCCTGGAAAATGAGAAGGACACCAGGACAAGACAATAAAAGGGCATTGAAGAAATAAGAAATAACAGCATAAAGAACCAACACAAATGATAGACAAATGTTCCCAAATCTAGGTAGAGAAAACAATTTGGAGAGTTCTGTGAGATGTGACAAACAGTTGGAATCAGAGGTTCCACAATGGGAAAGGTAATCTAAAACCTAGGCAGTGCACTTTATTCTCATTAGAACCTTTGTGTCATTAAGAATATGGGGTTCAAAGTGAGGGTCAAACACTAAGTTAACAGCTAACAAGGAAGCTATTGAGATATTGAAACTGAACAAAATATACAAGCTGTTGTCAGCCATAAGCCGAAAATCAACTGCTGAAATTGCTACAGAAAGACAAACAGATCAAATTGACTTAGTGATGAACTTCCATGCTTCAGATTCCCTGTTTCTGGTATTCAATCTTCCTATCAGCCAACAGGAGTCCCTGGGTGGCACAAACTGTTAAGTGCTTGACTACTAGACAACAGGTTGATGGTTCAGACTTACCCATTGGCCACTTGCTTCTGAAAGATAACAGCTTTGAAAACCCTATGGGGTTCGTTCTATTCTACAGACGGGAAGTCATCATGAGTCAGAACTGACTTGAAGGCAGCCAGCAAACAACATGGACCACCAGATCAAGGTAAACTAGGTAGAGTTATATGTGACTCACTGAAGGCTTATGTCAAAGAATGATGTTTCACAGCAACATTCTGGAGAAGAGCTGTTAATATGAAATTAACAACCTTGTTCTGTGGTGGTTTTTGTTAGGTGCCATAGAGTCAGTTCAACTCATAGCAACACCATGCAGAATACAAGGAAACACTGCCTGGTTCTGTGCCATCCTCACAATTACTGCCATTTGCGAGCCCACTGTGGAAGCCAATATATCAGTCCATTTCACTGAGGGTCTTCCTTTTTTTCTATGACCGTTTACCTTATCAAGCATGATGTCCTTCTCCAAGGACTGGTCGTTTCTGATAAGATGTCCAAAGTATGTGAGACAAAGTATGGCTATTTTAGACACTTGCAAGGAGCACTCTAACTGTACTTTTTCCAAAACAAATTTATTTGTTCTGCAAGTCTATGGTACACTTAGTATGCTTACCAATACCATAATTCAAAAATACTGATTCTTCTTCAGACTTCTTGATTCATTGTCTGACTTTCACAAACACGCAAGGCAATTATTATGTGAGTCAGAGGCATGTTTGTCTTCCAAGTGATACTTTTGCTTTTCAATGCTTAAAAGAGTTCTTTTACAGCTGCTTTGACCCCTGCAGTACATCTTCTGATTTCTTGACTGCTCCTTCCATGAGCATTGACTGTGGTCAAGCCAAGCCAAGCCAAGCCAGGTGCCATCGAGTCAGATACGATACAATTCAAATTAAATCCTTGATAACTTCAGTCTTTTCTCTGTTTATCATGGTGTTTCTTATTGGCCCAGCTGTGAGGATTTTTATTTTCTTTATGTTGAGGTATAACTCATACTGAAGGCTATAGTCTTTAGTCTTCATGAGTAAGTGCTTCAAGATTTTTTCATTTTCAGCCAATGAAATTTTAAGTTCACAAAATTGACAAATTCATGCATGAAAGTCATGATTTTATTATAAAAGCTTTATTTTTTCATGACATACATTTATTTGTCATCATTTTTTTCATTAGCGTTCACAGCAGACTCAAAGTCTGTAACTGTGAGAGGAGGAGTAGGTAAAATTAAAGAGGTTATTATTAAAGGCAGGGAATATGACTTGTTTAAAACTAGTAATTTATAGCCTTCAAAGTAGAAGGCCCTGTCGTCCTTGAGAACAGTAGCAGATGATGTTAAAGCTGATATTCTCTTCTTTCTTCTATTCAAAATACAGCCAAGCCAGCCAAGTGCCATCGAGTCGGATCTGAATGCTTATAAAAAACTGCTTAGGAACTTACTCAGACATTACAGTTATGTGTTGAGAGATAGGACGGAAACAGCCATAACTATTCGGGTGCAAAACCTCATTTTCAGGTAGTTTTGAGGAAAGGAGAATTACGATACAACTCTAGGAATAAATAACACAATGGAAAGAGAAATTAAAAGTCTTAGCATACTAGGAAAATGCAAAAGTATTATTCCTAGCAGTATGCCTCAGTTCGGCTTTTCTCAACTGAGAAATGACTAGTAAAAGTGATGGGACAGGCCTTGATTCACTGAACTTCCTTCAGTTTCCAGCCAAATGGCTGAAAGTTTAGGATTCTCCTTCACAGGAGTGGATTTGTAACAGAAATTCGTTTAAGTCTCATATATTCAGAGTTTTATCAGTTTATTTGATGTCTGAAATTTTTTTCCCTTTATTGATACCTGCCACTCTTATGAACACTTTAGGTCTGACACAAGTGAGTTTATAAAATAGACTTTTTTTTTAATGCATTTACTGGCACTTCTTATATTGTCTAAAATCCATCACGGGTTTCACGGCATTTCCACAGCTGGGCTATCTGCCTAGTCACGGATCATGTATCAAGGAGCATCCAGTCACTTGGCCATAAAATAAATTGACCATTGATGCTTATCTCCCTCACCATCATTGTCAAAGAGCAACCCCTTTCTCCCACTTGTGGAAAAATAGGACACACACCAAACTGATTTTCTTTAAGACTTTTTTACCAATGAAATTAGGCTATTTTGTGAGACATACCTAGATACATTTAGTATCTGTTAGGTTACATAAATTTACCTCCTTGAGCAAACGTTGGATCTGACTTGATGGCACTTGGCTGAGCAAACGTCCTACAGAAAATTAAAACTTCATGCAGAAATATCAATGATAACGCTACTCTAATATTTCCAAAACATATAAAATCAAACTCTATCACTAAAACATAGCAAGGAGTGGAAATCCTGTATTTGAATGCCAACACATTACTAAATGCTTCACTACATTGTTATATACCTTATGTGATTTAACACTCAAATAAATCTGGCTAGGTACACGTCATTTTTATCTTTACAATTGAGGAAACTGATGTAGTGATATGTTAAGTTGCTTGCAAGAACAGGAAAAGAAGCAGCTTCAAAGCTCTTTAAAGCCCAATGTTTTCCATCACCCTATTGATATCTCCATAATCATGACATATATTTATCTGAAAATATATAAATATATATATGAAAACATATGACAATAATAACATATTGATCAAACAGCTGGCATGTATCAATAAGCATCATAGCACAGGCTTTTTTAAAAAATATAGCCCTATTTAATCATCAATGCAACTCTGTTTATTTGTATTTTAAAGATGAGAAAAAATTGGACATAAAGAGAAAGTAAGTAATTAGTTCAAGTTCACACAACTAGTGGGTAATAAGCAAGATATTTAACCCCATGTCTGACTCCAAAGTTCATGGTCATAATATCTGTGATAAGTGCTTAACTATGGTAAGTGCTTTCACATTCATTATTTTATTTGAAACTATAAAACTTTATGAGAAAGGTAGACTAAGCATCCACTCACTTTACAAGCAATAACAGAAGGGTCAGACTTTGAGATAATAAGTGGCCAGATGATATATAAGCTCAGGTCTTCTAACTCCAGCCCAAACACTGACCATTATAACCTTCAGGAGGTCACATAATACTGTTACAACTGAGCAAGGTAGCACATATCTTCTTATGACACAAAACATAACGATCCACATTCCACTCTGTAGCTTGTATATATGAAGAATAGTGAACATCCTAAAACAGGTACAGAAAGATTTAAACAAGTCCTTTAGTTTGTTTGAACCTGTTTCCTCAGCCAGTTTCTGCCTCTTTCCTATCTCACTTTAACATAATTTCTGGAATCATCTTCCAAATAAGCTCTTTGTACTTGATATGTCTTGTCAGGACAGCATCCTACTAGTGACAGAATGTCATGTGCTGTGAATGAAATGTAACCAACGGCTCCTCTTCAAGCTGTTGCACTCTCAAAGCAAAATGCAATGGCATGACTTCCTAGTAATTCAGAGTTAAACATTATTAAAGCCACTCTAAAGTAACATTTCTGTTCCAACCCCAGGAAGCCAAGTATGAAGTCCAATAACAGTAAAACTTTGCTCTTGTGCACAATTTTTGCACTTTTGAAAACACTTTCCCATATTTAATCATATTTGATCCTCATGACAACTCTGCACAAAATGTAGGACATACATTAGCTTGAGGGACAATGTAAGGTGGTAGAAAGAGCTCTCTCAACTGGGAGTCTAGAGACAGGATTCTTCTGGTAATTAGCCATGCAACCACAGATAGAGCCTTAACCCTCTCTGTACTTCAGTATCCTCATCATGAAATAAGGAGCTGATCTAAAAATTGTCAAGGTTATTTCAACTATATATTTTATGAGATTCAAAGACTGAGGTGGAGAGTACAGGAGGTAAAAATGTGATAGCTTCCTTAGAATCACCCTAGTGGTATAGTGGTAAAGTGCTATGACTACTAACCAAAAAAGCAGCAATTCAAGTCCACCAGGTTGTCCTTGGAAACTCTATGGTACAGTTGTACTCTGTCCTACAGAGTTGTTATGAGTCAGAATCAACTTGACGGCAGTGAGTTTGTTGTTTGTTTCCTTAGGATTATACAGTGGCCAGTAGCGGAAACAGGCCTGATATCAAGATCACGTCACTTTAGAGGAAGAGTGCATTAAGTAGAGAATAATATCTAGAATGAATAAAAAGTCTATCGTACTAGGCTTTGAGAGCAGATTATATGCCATGTTTTATCATCAACCTTCAAAAACCACACAAGACATAGTTTGTTATTAATTTACATATGAGGAAACCGAGATTCTAATTGTTTATGCCAGTTGATCAAGGTCATAGCTATCATTTGGGTACCTGATATTTAAAGTCCCATTTATGTGACTCTAGTACTGTCCTCTTCTATTAAATGTGTGTGTGTATATAGATGTGTGTGTATGGATGTGTGTGTGTGTTTCAGTACATCTCACGAGTGTCAGGAGCAGCATATTAGAAGTTTTATATGTATAGTTTTAAATCTTGACTTCTTTTCTGATTCTATTTTCTATTCTGCAAAATGGACATCATTACTGTTTTAGTCAGCTAGGGCTACTCTAACAGAAATATCACAGAGTGGATGGCTTTAAAAAAGGAAGGTTTAGTCTTACACAGTCTGGTAGGCTGCAAGTCCATATTCAGGCTGTCTGCTCCAGGGGAAGTCTTTCCCCTCTGTCGGCTCTGGAGGAAGTTCTGATATTACATCAGTCTTTGTCCAGGGAGAATCTAGGCACAGGAACCTCAGGTCTGAAGGACACACTCTTCTCCTGGTGCTGCCTTCTTGACGGTGTGAGGTTCCCAAACCTCTGCTTGCATCTCTTTCTTTGTATCTCTTGCAAGATGAAAGGATTAAGGATGGGGCAAGCCATACTCCAGGGAAACTCCCTTTACAGTGGAGCAGGGAGGTGATCCTATGAAGGAATTTACAGCCCCACCTTAATCCTTTAACATACAGCATAGGAAAACCACAAAACAGAGGACAGTCACAAGATACTGGGAATCATGCCCCAGCCACATGGCTACACATATTTTGGGGGAGACATAATTCAATCCATGAGAATTACCCTTTAGGGCTGATGAAAAAATTGAAAGTGACAAAGGAATCAAAGCTTTAGGAACACGATAACTGATAACTATGTGTATACTTTTTCCTTACTCCCTATCAGTTTTGTCCCCAAGCCTGTAAAAATGAGTTTTTATAAAAAGATATACCAGCAAGTTCATGTGGCTTAAACTGCCTCTAACTTGCAAACACACATAGGTAAGGCTAGGATGCTAAAAAATGATTGAAATAGTGCGTGATTAAGTATATTTGTGTAAACATTTTTCTTCTTGCTCTACTTCCTTCCAGATTTTAACCTATTTGGGCTGATAAATAGTTTACTTTCATCTATGTCTCCAGTAATCTTGGTATATTTCACCCATTCTGCACTGTCCAGTCTCCCCAACTCTTTACCCATTACCCTGTGTGTGTACGTGCATGCATTTTTGTGTAGGAAATGAATGTGGAGGAGACTATTTCATTCATTTTCAGATTCTGCCAGTGAGTGATTCATAATTAGTGGACTATGACTATACCATAAGGCTATGAGGACATGTTGCATATACCAGGGAAATTGCATAATAATTATATTTTAGCTTAAATAACACCAGAAAAAGTTTAATTAAGACTTTTAATTAATATTTGAAAGATTAATCAATCAATAATTATAGCTATGATTATAGGATATAATTGAGCTTAATTGGAGGGGCCTGATTAATGATCAGAATAAAACTTTCAGATTCTCTATCTTGAAAATATTCAGAAATGATGGATTCTGGCTTGTAGAATTAAAATGAAATGCCAGGATTGCTGATGATGTGTCCTTGGCAACTAGGCCGTGACAGGGAAAACATATGATTGAAGAAACAGAGATCATTTCATTGTTGAGCTTGTACATCATTGTACAGCTAATTTGTACAAGTTTCAGATTAATGGAGGAAAATACGCATCTGAGGAAATCTATAGAAAAAGAAGAAGAAATTAAAAAAGAAACAGAGACAGTTTCCTCTGGAAGCTAATTTCTTAGGAGTGTTCTATCTCCAAGAGCAAAATGGTTGTGTGAATTCAAATGGAACTCTTATCAGTGCATCTTAGGAGTAGTTTCAGTAGAGGATCAGATATTTCAAGTAAATGGTCTCTGTTTATAGGAAGGTGACCCTTCTCACTTCTTCTTGATCTGTTCTAATTGAAGCCAAGTGGCTACTGGGACCAAAGTCAATTCTACCTGAAGATGGCTCAATTCTCTTTGGAGAATGGGTAGGTGATCTCATTTCAGGTCCATGTCACAGATAAAAGAATAAATCCCACAATGCACTGCCCAGATGGAGACGTATATACTTGGCGGCTGGGGTTAGCAGTTGTTTTTCAGAGTTGACAACACCATGTTATTGATCCTGCACACCATTCTCAGGAAACAGGTCAAATGCAGTCTTGACATCTCTGAGCACAAACAAGATGAGCTGTATAGGAGACCACCTCACAAAGTATTTCAAAAGTCTTTTATCCCACAGGAAAATCTATTTGGGTTGCAAATTGGGAATTGACTGCTCCTACACTTGCCAATGACATATACCTGCTTCCTCCTGTTACTGTTCCAGTTTACATGTGTCCTCTCAACCAAAGTCCAATTGTATTCATGGCAAAGACTCTGTATGCCAAAGCATTCAACTAAGAAGTTCATGAACTCAATCAATACGCGCATTTACATCTATTATCTACTCTATTTGTCTGAACACACTCTCATCACTGTGGGAGATATAAGCAAAGCAAAAGATTGTATATCCCTCTCCCTAACTTCCATAAAGCTGGCACATATTATTGATTGAGAGGGTAATTTAGTGGTAAGAACAGTCGAATTTATGCCTACCATTATTTTTTGGCCCACTGATATTTGTTGTATGGTTATAGACAAAAGGCAGGACTCTGGTCATCAGTTCCTTCATCTGCCAAAAAAAAAAAAAAAAAGGCTTATTTTCTGATTTTTCTGTGATTCACTACTCCATTGATTCTTGAGGGAGTAAACAATATATGTAATGGTGCTTTATTATTTTAAATTGATGAGCCACGATTTTATTATCAGAGAATCAGAAAATAAAAATAATTTTATTTTATCAATTGTGGCACTGTATCACTCATGGTTTCAGCAGCCAGAAAAGTTTCAGAGCTGTGCTAAACTTAAATTGGGTTTTAACAAACAAATGCAATTTCTTAGAAAGAAAAAAATACCTTATATGCCATGTAAGCTGTCGTGTATCAAATTGGGTACCCCCAAAATATGCATAGCAATTTGACTGAGCTGTGATTCCCAGTACTGTGTGACTGCCCTCTATTTTGAGATTTTCCTCTGCTGTAAGTCCAAATTTCTACCTATGATTAATAGGTTTACGTTTAAAAAAAGGGGTGGGGGATTAGGGTAAGACTGGACTACAAGACACTTTATAAGTGAGATTCCCTGGAATATGGCTTTAAAAAAGCCCACTGCTGTCGAGTCAGGTCTGACTCATAGCAATCTAGAGGTTGAACTAGAACTGTTCCATAGAGTCTCCAAGGAGCACCTAGCAGATTTTAACTGCCAACATTTTGGTTAGCTGATGTAGCATTTAACCAGTGTGCCACCAGGGTTTCCAGAGTATGGCTTGTACCACCTTTAGCCTATAAGAGAGAAAAGGAAAAAGAAGCATACCGAAAGTTGGGAACTCCATACTGTCAAGAAAGCAGCACAAGAGCAGAATGTGTTCTTTGGAGCTGGTGTTCCTATGCCAAGATGCTGTCAGGCAAAAGAAAGATGGATGTAACAAAAAGACCTTCCTGCAGAGCCTACACAGAGAAAATGCATTCTCCTGGAGCCAGCATCCTGAATTCGAACTTCTAGCCTACTGGACTGGGTGAGAATAAATTTTTCTTTGTTACAGCTATTCACTCATGGTATTTCTGTTAGAGCAGTACTAGATGACTAAGACAGAATTGTTTACTGGGAGTGCAGCGCTACTCTGATACTTAAAATGTGGAAGCCATTTTGAAACTGTGAATGCATGGAACACTCAGAAGAAACTGAGGAGAACTGTTAATATGGGAGAAGGCACAAATGTTGAAAAACAGGAGACAAGGACTAGCAACAGCAGAGGAACATTAAGCAAAGAACCAGAAGACTAGTGTGAAACAGCACTGGAGGGAATCCACAGAATAAAAGAACTGAGTACCTGTGTGCAGGAAGCTTCCTGGTGGAGTGAGGTACCCTCAGGCACTTATCAGTGAAGCTCGGCTTGCTGACCCGTGGAACAAGAAAACTGAGTGTCTGTGTGCAGGATGCTTCAGGCAGAGTAGAGGGCCTCCAGGCCCCTACATTGGGGGAGCTATGGAGCTTTGAAACACTTGCTCTAGCAGGCATTAGCGAACTTGAGGCTTGGGTCAAAAGATAAAAGAATCAGAAGCTGAAGAGACCAGGGTCACAAGAAGCTAGGCTGCCTCAGTCTCAAAGGTGTGGCCATGACTTCTGGGGTTTCAAAGTGTGGAGTCATGGCCTCTGATGTTTCTAAGGGTAAAGTTGCCACTCAGATGGACTAGGATAATGGTTCACTTAAGTCTGAGGGAACATAGTTGCATTCCCAGTTGGCCTAGAAGGCAAAACTATAGCACAAGACTGAGCCGTGTTCACTCAGAACCCTGAAAGTGTGGACAATACCTAGGGACTGGAGAGCAGGGCCATTGTGTAAAATGTCTCAGAAAATGGAAGATTAATTTCTAAGCCTTCGGGGCTAACATAATGTGTTTTACTGAGTTGCTTGCTACCTGTGTTGCCTTCTTTCCTGAAATTCCTCCCATTTATAGTGGAAATGTATAGCTTGCACTTGCCTATTCGACTGTTGTACTTCAGAGGCAGATAAGTTGCATTTTTGAATTCATGATGTAGAGGAATTTTTCTGTTTTGGACTTGGAACTGATTTAAGACTTTTCTGTTATCATATGGGATGAACGTATTTTTGCTATGATTTTTGCCATGATGGGGTAAATGTATTTGGTATGTCAAAGACCTGATGTTGGGGAACAAAGGCCAGAAGTTCATGTATTGAATTGTATCCTCCTAAGAAATGTGCACAGCAATTCCCAGTACGTGATTGCTCTCCATTTTGTGTTTTTCCTTTGCTGCAAAACCAAATCTCTGCCTGTGGCTGATAGATAGGATTACATTACAAGAGGATTACGATGGGACTGCAACACTCTTAACAAGGTAGTTTCCCTGGAGCATGGCTCTCATCACCTTTTATCCTTTTATTATACAAAAGATAAACGGAAAGGGAAGCAAGCAGAGAGTTAGGGACCTCATAACATCAAGAAAGCAACACTTGTTGACTAATACATAAGTTATCAATGAAGTGGAAATAACTTAATAAATAATAAAAGTAGGCTTGTTGATTGATCGCTTCCCCCTTCCGTTTTAGTGTTTTGATTTTTTGGAAACACAGAGCTCAAGAGAATGTTTTTTTTTTTTTTTTTTCTGTCAAATACCCATGAAAACTAATGTACAAGAGCAATGAGGAGAAAGAATATTCTTTATGCTGAGTCTTCATTTCCCCCCTTTGAACTTACGTAAACTCAGAGAGCATAGCCATGTGGTACCTAAATCATGGGGCAAGAACCTAGTTCTCAGAAAAAGAGAATGCATATTAAAAGGAGAAGAGAGATTAGTTCCATGAAGGATTTTAGGGAAGGAGGACAAGGAATGGAGCCAAATTCCTTGACATCCCCTCTAATTGTGAACACAGCTTCTGTTCCCATATTTGATTTGGATGGGGTGGTTGTCATCTGCACCTACCCCAGTCCAGAGTTTTGTTTTGAATCTTGATTTCATCTTTTATTAGCTGTGTGACCCTGTATGCATCAAGTATACAGAGGGAGTCTCAAATTTCTCATCTTCAAAGTAGGATGATAACAAACAAACAACAAAAAACCAAGAGAATAAAAAACAAACTCATTTCTGTTGAATTGATTCCAATTCATAGTGACCCTGTTGGGCAGAATAGAATTGCCCCATAGGGTTACCAAGGAGCGGCTGGTAGATCTGAACTGCTGACCTTTTGGTTGGCAGTCAAGTTTTTAACCACTGTGCCACCCGGGCTCCTAATACCTCATGTGCTCTAGACATAAGACAACACCAAGACAATGACAATTCTTCTTTTCTTGTATATTGTCACATCGCCAAGACTCATAGTAACCGTATGTACAACAGGACTAAGCATTGCCTGGTTGTGTGTCATCCTGACAGTCCTTGTACGCTTGAGCCTGTCGTAGGAGACACTGTGTCAGTTTATCTCATTGAAGGTCTTCCTCTTTTTTCCTGACCGTCTAATTTACCAAATGTGATGTTCTTCTCCAAGGATTGGCCCTTCTGATAACAGATCCAAACTATGTGAGATGAAGTCACCTCAACCTCACTTCTACAGACATTCGGGCCGTGCTTGTAAGACATATTTGTTCACTCTTCCGGCAGTTCATGGTATATTCAATATTCTTTGAAAACATCATAATTCAAAGGCATCGATTCCTTAGTCTTCCTTATTTATCATCCAGCTTTCATGTGAATATGAGATGTTTGAAAATACCATGGGTTGGGTCAGGTGCACCGTAGTCTTCAAGGTGAAATCTTTGGTATTTAGTGTTTTTTTTTTTTTTTTCCTCAGTCCAGAGTTTTGAACAATGGTTCTCACTGAGTTTACCGAGTTCACCACTACAAATGAAAGTGACAGTCTGAGGCCAAAGACCTAGGACTGCAGGGAGATATTTAATTACCTTAAAATCTCTACTGCCTGCAAAACATAATGGTTAATGGGGTAATCAGATGGAGACTGGAATTTTAAATAGTAGAGACTGTGTCATTAGAATAGATTGTCAGTCTGCTTTAGATGATAAAACTTGAGAGCATAAATGGTGACTTGAGCAAACCTTAGGCATTCATAAATCAAAAATTGATAAAACATATCCATGTATAACTAAGTAGATTTTTATATGGTAGTTTGAATAAACTGATTACAGTATACTGTAGGGCTCAGAGGAATGATGGGCTAGCTTTTCATTCATAGAGAAGAGCTAGAGATAGACATTGATTTATAGAAAGCTGAAGTATAGACACCACTAGATTTTTAAGGCTATGAGCTACATACTTTAAGCAAATTAGAATGTCTTTAAGAATGGGTCTCAGGTAGAAATATCTAGGTTAGGCTGTGGAGTTTTCCTTTAGGATCCTAGAATCAAACAGTTTTTTGTTTTGTTTTGTTTTGTTTTGTTTTTCCTTCAAAGGGTTTTGGAGACCACACCCCTATTTCCTAGTAAGGAAAAAAGGGGGAAAAAAAGCACTTGGAAATCTAGCCTAAAGAAACAGGTGGGCAGATGTAAGGCTTGTCTTTGGGAAATTCTGAATGAAGAAGACTGGGAATTGAGAGTTTTCTGATGATGCTTTTCAGTGCTTTCTTGGTATTCTGGATAAAATATCTGGTAATTATGGTTACGTTAACAAGTGTTATAATAGTAATTTTTGTGAGGGGCAAGCAAGGGAAAGCTCTGACAATACAAGAGTCTCCTATTGCTGGTCACCACACTCTAGCCCTCTGGAATGTGTGAGGAACACTTTTAGATCACAATAAAACCACTTTTGAAAAATAAATAGTTTTAAGAAGTATCTCCTTTTTTTCTCATTCTCTATTTTATCTCCTATATGAAGCCTTCCCAACTATAACAATTGATAAATATTTCTTATGTGCAGAATTCTTGTAACTGTAACAGTCTCCAGCATAGATTCCTAAAATGTTTGTATGAGAAAGACCCTTTAAGAACACATGATTAAACACCATTCCCGGATTCAGAAACTGCAATAAGACATTTGAAGGGACCTTCCCAAACTCACATAATCTGTTAGTGTGATGATCTGAGTCTGTAACTAACATGATCAAATCAGAACAGTGAAATGGCTTTGCTCTGGCAGTGAACAGTGGGTGATATGAAGATGGCCAGGCAGGAGTGAGTGGGGATGGTGGTAGGAGACAGATGCAAAAAGTTCAGTGTGAAAGGCTTCCATGACATACTAAAAAACTGGCACCTAATCACTTAGGTGGTGGAGAGTACCAATAACTACTGATTGAATAAAAATTAGCCTGATTCAAACTTCAGAGAGATAATTCTGGAGACAATGAGAAAGACAAGATCAGATTAGTTATGAGGATAATGAAATATTCCAGGTGAATAATAACCAGTTCTGAACTAAGAAAATTACCTCATGCTTCTTACTTCCAAATGTAATACAGTAAATCAGTAAATGTATTCTCTGTAAGTTAAGTTTTGATTCTTGAGTTAGATTTTAACTTTACTGAGAGAAAGAACATTGTCTTTCATTTAACCAAGAACTTAGCATGGGATGAAACCTAGTGTATGATTGAAAAATGTACTTTGAACTACACGTGTAAGCATATTCTAGTTCTATGAAGGCCACAAGGTGAAAAGCACCCAAACCATAGTCCAACACATATTCCTGCTCCAATTCATGCTAAATTCAAAACACTTAGTCACCTAAGTTTTTCCACTCCTCAGTTTCCTCAATTGTTCAATGGGAAAACTGCATTTGATAAACTCTAAATTATTTTCCAACTTTAATGCTCTATCATTTTAATAAAATCAAATAGTAGTATTTGGTTTACTCTTTCTCCAAGTTTCTGACCAAACACGTGCATAGCTTGATGCCCATGCTACCACCAACTATGGCTTTTCTATCCTCACCAGTTTTACAGGTGTCATAATAGATATCCACAGTACTCAGAGGCTATAAAGGTACAAAGTGATTCACAGTTTCTACATTTGTCCACGGAACTATAGTATCTTCAATGGTTTCTGTACATTCTGAAATAGTACATCTATGTAAAGAATATGCAGCTCTTAAGATCATGTACTTCATGAAAAGAAAATAATTCAAAACCCATTTAATTTTTGTAGTTTTGAGCTTTTATGCAGTATATTTTGATTACTTCAGACAATGTAGAATATAGGGAAAGTGAGTTACAACAAAGTATCTGTCTCGGTAAGATCTGTAGATTTTGTAGGTAGAATAATTCTCTTTGATTAGAGTCAAAAAAGAAGAGATAAAATAAATGAGCATCTGAAGGAAAAGAAGAAACAGTTTTGTGGTGGTATGAATAGACATGGTCAGAGTACTTTGCATGTGACTTGCTATCCAAACTCTTCCATTATTGTGTACTAATAGCAAAGGATTGGATGACTTTGAAACTATCCCCTTTTACTGTATCATATTCTTTTTTTCAACAGCTCAATTGGAAGACCACAAGAAATGGATCATCAGCACTAGTGAAAACATGCCAGTCCTAATTTCCTAGTGCTGCTGTATCAGGGGAAATCCCAGTAGTGTGCTGGCTAAGTGCTAAGTCTGCTACCAAAAAATTGGTGGTTCAAATCTGCCAAGAATTCCTTGGAAACTCTGGGGCAGTTCTACTGTGACCTACAGGGTCACCATGAGTAAGAATTGACTTAACGGCAGTGGCTTTGGCTTTTTTGGTTGCAATATAAATATCGTAAGTGGGAGGATTTAAAGAACAGAAATTTATTTTCTTGAAATTCTTTTGCTTAAAAGTCCTAATTAGAGCTTTCAGTCCGACATCTTGGCTAGGTTGCAGTTGCAATAACTGCTCTCCGAGTTTTGAGATGCCACCCAAGGACGACAAGAAGAAAAAAGATGCCAGAAAGTCGGCGAAGAAAGATAAAGACCCAGTGAACAAATCTGGGGGCAAGGCCAAAAAGAAGAAGTGGTCCAAAGGGAAAGTTCGGGACAAGCTGAATAACCTGGTCTTGTTTGACAAAGCCACATATGACAAACTCTGTAAGGAAGTTCTGAACTACAAGCTTATAACCTCTGCTGTTGTCTCTGAGAGACTGAAGATCCGAGGTTCCCTGGCAAGGACAGCCTTTCAGGAGCTGCTTAGTAAAGGACCTATAAATCTGGTTTCAAAACACAGAGCTCCAGTAATTTACACCAGAAACACCAAGGGGGTGATGCTTCAGCTGCTGGTGAGGATGCATGAACAGATCCAACCAACTGTACGCTTTGGAAAATAAAACTATTAACTGAAAAAAAAAAAAGTCCTAGTTAGAGTCTTGGCCATGATGGTTCCTTCCTTGTTGGTAGCTCTGGCCATACATTCCTTGGTTTCATAGAGTTCTTGGTGTTCCATGGTGTACACATGATCCTCACGCAGCATCTGTCTTTCCTTGGGTATGTGCTAATGTTTATTCTTCTTTTGATAACACAAAAGTGATTAGATTTAGAATCCACTGGATATTGATATAAAAAAGTAAAAAAAAAAAAAAATGAATGAATGAATGAAACTATTTTAAACAGCATTACATCCAAAGGTACAAGGGCCAGAAATTCCACATGTATTTTAGGCGGACACAGTTTGCTATCAATAACTGGTAGATGGCAAACCTCATCTGATGATCACGTTTCTTAAAATCACACAGAGTCTCAGAACTTGACTTACTTTCTCTTAAGGAATCTCTTTCCTAAACATTAGCAATATCAAATGTTCAACAATATAATAGTTGTATTAGTGTGTAAATGGTAGAAACTGGGGGGGGTGTGGAGAAAGAGAAGGAACCATAGCTACAATAGGATCTTGGAATATAGAAGATAGAATTCTGCTGCTGTTGAAAACCAGAGATGACCTGCCCTGTCGATAGTCTCTGGAAGCATTTAATGGATGTAGAAGACCTCCAGGATGACAGATGTGGAAAAGTTTTTTTTTATTATTGTCGCAGTCTCAGTTCTATCATAAGTGAGGAAATTTGGGCAAATTTCCTTCTGGCTTTAAAGATA
Source organism: Heterohyrax brucei (assembly GCA_028571685.1). Classification (NCBI taxonomy): domain Eukaryota; kingdom Metazoa; phylum Chordata; class Mammalia; order Hyracoidea; family Procaviidae; genus Heterohyrax; species Heterohyrax brucei. The sequence goes on from CM053152.1 coordinate 51,074,444, forward strand.
TAAGTATGGGCATGTGTGTGTTTAAAGTGTATGTTTAATGTTTATAGCAGTCACAGTTGCTGTGACGATAAACAGGTTTAATATCATCTGTAAGTTAAATAGATTTCACTGGAACTTTCAGACTAAAGCAGACATGGAAGAAACACTTCTTAACCAACTTCCAAATATCATTCAATGAAAATTTCATAGGTTTACAGAGGTGGAAACCCTGGTGGCACAGGATTTAAGTGCTACAGCTGCTATCCAAAAGATTGACAGTTCGGATCCACTACGCAGTCCTTGAAAACTCGATGGGTCAGCTCTACTCTGTCCTGTAGGGTCTCTGAGTCAGAATCAACTTGACCACAGTGGGTTTGGTGTTTTTCGGTTTAATTTGCAGCTGATCACAGGGATTCTGGAGGACAAGGCAATAGTTCATTCCATGTGTACAGTCACCATCAGTCAGGGCCCAATTCAACAGCACCGCACAATGGCAACAGAATCACAGTACACACAGGACCACTGAATCTGGGGATGGCAAGAAAGTGGATGACATTTCCCCTCTGCTTCTCTGTACTCCCTGTAGTGCTGGTTCCCCTGCCTGCAAGGCTAGGACTTACCAAACTTGTCCTATGCAAACAATGTCTGTGAGGACTTCTGACAAAGTGAGATTGAAATGTATATCTCCTTAAAAGTCTATTGAGCAGTTCGGGACAAGCGGCTCCTGAAAACAGCCGCCCCTAAGACTGCATTCTCTAATAAGCAAATCCTGATAAAGGAAACCCTGGTTGCATCATGGTTAGGTGGTTAGCACTTCAAATCTTCCTGGTGCTCCTTGGAAACTCTATGTGACAGTTCCACCCTGTACTGGAGGGTCACTATGAGTCAGAATTGACTCAGTGGTAGTGGGTTTCATAAGGTAACTTTATCCCTGGTAGAACCATTGCTTCATCTTACAGTAAGAAATCTGACTTCTTTAGATCCTTTGATTTGTGGCTGTAACATGACTGTAGAGAGTGGTGACCATCCTTAGAACAGACATATACCATCTCAGTCTTACAGATGGCTCCTGCAGCCTGTGACATTAAATATTTCCCCTCCGTTCTGCTGTTAGGTAGCTCTGATTCTTAATTAAAAGATTCATTTCTATGGCAGCTTTTATAGAGCAAATATCTGCACATGAAGGAAGAGGAAAGAGAACAGAAGGAGGCAGGAAGACGGTCTGCTTCCCTCCAGATCCTGAGAAGTTACACTAATCTTTTTTGCACCTTGTGGAATTTTGTTTTTTTCTTTAAAATGTGGATTAAACAAAGTTGCCAAAAAACATATGCTTTCATGTCAAACATTTCACTTATTTTGGAGGCTGAAAGCAGCTTGAGAGCGCTCACTGCCTCTGCCTGTGGAAATGAAGCAGGATGGTTTGGGTTTTTAATTGGCATCCTTGTCCTTGAAAGCTCAGGTGTTGATACTGTACCTGTGCTGGCATTGGAGGGCTGCAAGGACATCTCACAGAGTTATTCTTAGAGGGCAGAGAAGGAGAATTAAGCCCAGTTGACAACTTGGATACTGATCATACCTGCTTATACTGTGGTCTTATCAGATTTGGGATGGATTAGGATGAGTCAGTACTTGATGTAGGACACCTCCATGGAAAACCCATCTAATACAGACAGGCTACTAGATTAAGACAATGGGAAGCTCTCTTTTGCATGCCTGCTGACCTGTCCTTCCAACTCTGCTTCTGAGTGAGGAACTTAATTAGGTAGGCTTCAGAATGCTGCACACAGGAGTGCAAAGAAAAAGTGTAGTGGACTTTGGGATAGACATGCACATAAACTGGACTGTTAGCTGTAATATCTCCTAACTTATCAGTAACCCTAACAATGTCTCTCAAATGCACTGGGTCTGGGACAACATTATGTTTTAAAAATGGCTAGTGGAAATATTGTTTTGACTCTTATGGTAGAGACTTAGAATAGGATGTCTTTGCAAACCACTTGAAAATTTAATTTTTCTGAATCGCAATTGCCTCATTTGTCAAATAATATGCTGCCCTTATGTTCTGCACAGGTATTTTTTTTTTTTTTTTTATGATTGAGTAAAAGTGTACAGCACAGTTTAAATTCGCATCCCTGCCTGTCTGCAGCTCCTCCTGCTCTCCTTGTCTAGTGACAGAACATTTGTCCTTTCCATTCTGTACGTGTTATATCCTCTTAACAATTTCCCATCCCTCCTCTTAACCCTCTACGCTACCCTCTCGTAAGAGGCCAGTAAGACATCGTATGGATATGTAGAACTATAAAGTGCACGTGCAATGTGGTCACTCTGTGTTCTTGAGTCCAATCCATTCCTGTCTGAAGAGTTGGCCCTCAGTAATGATTTATGGACAGGGGCAGCATTGGGTCTAGGGCCTATGATCCCAGGGGACCCCCAGGCCTTCAGACTGATGGTTGTAGTCTTCTAGTGCATTTCTCAGAGTGCATCCCTTTTTTTTCCTCGTGTTGCCACTGGAACTCAACACTGTCAGCCCCATCATGGCTGTCATTGGTGGTGGCTGGGCACCATCTGGTTCTTCTAGTCACATGTTCATGTAGTCGCCCATTCACATGAGTCTTTCTGTCTTCTGGATTCTCTCTTCCCATGTTGTTGTTGTCCTTGGTGATCATCTGTTCCAGCTGAGTGGGGACCTTTGGTACACTTCAGATAGCAGCTTGCTGGCTTTTATGACCCCAGATGCCACTCATCAATATGGGGTGCAGAAGACACTCTTAACAATATGCTTGTTATGCCAACTGGCTTTAAAGTCCCCTGAGTGCATGGTCCCTTGACCCCTGCCCCTGCTACTCTGTCCTTGCAATATTGGGTTAAGATTGAAAGAGTTTTCAGGTTATGTTGAAGTTCAGCTAAACTGATCTTTCTGCTGTCACTGATTTCACCCAACCAAATTTCCATTGACTATCTAATCTATAACCAACCTTCTTCCTCCCTCCCCTCTCTGGCAGCCATCAAAGAATCTTTTCTTCTGTACGTGAGTTTGCTTCAATGTCCTTGTATTAGCGGTCTCATACAATATTTGTCCTTGCACAACTGACTGATTTCACTCAACATAATGCCTTCCAGTTTAAATCAGGTTATGAGATGCTTCCTAAAATCATCATTGTTCTTTTTCATTGCAGAATGTTCTGTTGAGTACATATACCATAGTTTATTTATCCATTCATCTATTGTTGGGCATCTGGGTTGATTCCATCGTTTAGCTATTGTGGAATGTGCTGCAATAAACATTTGTGTGCATGTATCTGTTAGTGTGACTACCCTAGCTTCAGCAGGATGTGTTCCAAGCAATAGAGTTACTGGGTCAAATAATATATCTATTTTCAGCTTTTTGAGGAAGCACCAGATTGCTTTCCAAAGAGGTTGTATATACCATTTTCCAATCCCACCAGCAGTGTAGGAGTGTCCCACTTTCTCCACAGCCTCTCCAGCATTTGTTGTTTTGTGTTTTTTGGATCACGGCCAACTTTGTTGGGGTAAGATGATATCTCATTATCGTTTTGATTTCAATGTCTTTCATAGCTAATGATCATGAGCATTTCTACATGTGTCTTTTGGCTGCCTGGATATCCTCTTTAGAGAACTGTCTGCCAGTCTCCTTTGCCCAATGCTTAATTGGGTTATTTATCCTTTTCTTGTTGATATGTTGCAGTGCCTTCTATCAGACATTGGTCTGATATATGGTTGCTAAATATTTTTTCTCATTCTGTAGATGATCTTGTAATTCTTTTGATGAAGTCTTTGGGTGAGCAAGTGTTTAATTCTTAGTAGTTTCCATTTATCTATTTTCTCTTCTGTTGATCATCCTCTGTCAGATTTTGAAGTCTGTCTATGTTGTGTATTAAAACTTTCATTGTTATCATATGTTTTCTTGGGTGATCTTTATCATTTCACTTTGATACTTAGCTATTTTATTTAGTTGGAGTTGGTTTTTGTGTAAGGTGTGAGATGAGCGTCTTGTTTCAATTTTTTGCAGAAGAATATCAAATTTTGCCAGTACAATCTGTTGAAGAGACTGTTTTTGCTCCAGTTTACAATTGTAGGATCTTTGTCAAATATCAACTGTTCATAAGAGGATGGTTTGCCCAGGGATGTTTTGATAATATCATAAAATATGTAAGAATATGTGATTACAGTCTGACAAATTACATTTTATCTCTCTTAGTTCTTTAATCAGGTTGGTGTGAATCATAATAACAATTCTTAAACTATGAGCTAGTCTCTTTAGATAAATCATCTCATACAACCATCACTCAACCATTCTATAGATTAAGCAACAGCATTCCCATCTTACAGGTTTAAAAAAAAAAAGAAGGGAAAAACTGTACAGTTTTAAAAAAAAACTTAAACTTTGACACTTAAAATAATGTGTCCCAGATTTTTTCACAAATGCATGTTAAAAATGGAACCAATGATCCTCTGATTCGAGTTCTAAGCTCAAACTCTTCTATATTGTCCTCTAACATTAAAAATGCAGCAAAGTTTCACACAGTCCTTACTTCTCAGCATTAATTAGCACTTCTTATTTGTAACTCATTTGAGGAGAAGGAAGACTGAAATCCTTACTTTGGACCCCTGTTAATGCCAACATGTCTTGAAGCAATTCATAAACCAAACTATAATGACATGATTTACAATTTCTACCTTGATTGTGTTATAGAACATTACTTAATGCAATAAATGCTTGTGAATTCATTCATTCATTCATTCCAGACACAAACAGAGTAAAGAATCTGGAGCTAGACTGAGTTTGAGTCCCAGTCCCAACAGTTATAATCTGTTTCACTGTAGCCAAGCTACGTAACTGTTTTATGACTCAATATCCTCATCCATAAATTGGAAAAATACTGTGTCTGTCACTTAGGGCTGTTAGGAGAATTGAATGACTGTGCACAGTTCTTACTACAGTGTCTAACATATAGTGAGTGATATTAGAATCATTAGCTATTACTTTTATGTATCAGTGGATTGAGATCTGCCTTAGTAACAAAATTAAAATGAGCATATCCCTCCATCAAAATTCTACCCTAGGCTTCCTATAAGTAGCAACTATTATTAAGCATATTAACCTGAAAGAAAATTAAATTCTATCTCATAGAATTATAGCATTAGAGATATATTTTTTTCTGGAAGACCATTCAGGCTTCCAGGGTCACATGAAAGATACGTGTAGGAAGATAAATTACATATAAATTTTCTTATAACCTTAGTTCAGAAAATGTTGAATACGAAAAAGTGAGTATATGGAAACAGGGAGGTAAATAAAAGGCCAGAATCTAGAGGAAGGACCGTGAAGAGGTGGTGGGACCACAGTGAACACATTCCTCCCGCAGAAATTTGTCTCTGATTAGCCTCAAATGTAGAGTCAGTATCCTGGTAATTTGGTGTGTCATCACCTCTACGTGAGTGGCATAGGTGTCTGCCTTTCCAGCTTTACTCCTCCTCTTGAGCTCCAAATTCCGGTACCCAGCTCCTTCCCAGAAATCACTCTCAAGAGCATGAAGTATAAATGTGAATGCATTATAACCATCTCCACACTCACTCCTCCTGGGCATTATCTTGGCTCAAAGTCTGTAAGAGTAACCTGAAACACAGGATTATTGAGGGAGATCTGTTAGAAAACTCATGAGTTTAGGATGGCAACCAGGGGACAATAATTTGTAAGCAGGCATAAAGCCTAGGTACACTGTCAGGTATGTGTTGAGGTTAGAGGACAAGGAAGAGGTGGGATTTGAGTCACGGGGTGGAGATAGGTTGCACTGGACAGAACTGATGTAGGGAGACTGGAATGGAAAAAAATGCTAAACATTTAGGCAGCTGAGTCTTGAGCAGGTTCAGTAAACAACATGACAGAGACATTACAGAGTCTAAGCAGGGCTCAGACAAACCATGAAAACTTGGAGAACTCCAGACAGAAAGTACTTCTCCTTGTGGTGTCCACAATATTTTAGGAGTTAATTCAGAATAATAGTCTGCTCTCCAGCCTGACTGCCCTCAGTGGAAGCCACAAATCTGGAGCAAACACTCGTCTAAATAGTACGAATCAGTCTTGCATTTCTGAACCACGCTGGGTGCTTCATCTCTCTTATTAACTCTCTCATTGTCTGCCTGCTTGGGCCTGTGACTATTAATTAATATGTAAGAATCACACCTTTCTGTCCAGATGTCTGTTTATTCTAGAATTAATGCACCTTTAAATGTGAATGTTAACACGTCACCACTTTTCTTCTTGGGTGACTTTCTATTCTCAAACCAACAACCCTCCTTTTCTTCTTTATTTATTCTGGAAGTTACATCATTGAATGGGCAGCACCCTCTTCTAAAGAGATACTCTATTTTATTTCACTACAGTGCAAATATCTGGGTTCCAGCTTAAAAAAGAAAAGAAAAGAAAAGAAAAGAAACACTCATCTTCCAGTAGTTACAGTGAAGTACTCATCCGATAAAATTTATATGTAGCTAATTAGAATCATTTACAGTCTCTTGTCTGTCTTCCCCATAGAAAACAGTATGGTTTTCTTTCTTTTGATGAAGCAGCTGAGACACAATTTACAGCTTGTTTATTCTCTTTCTCTGTCTCTCTGTTCCTACTATCTGCCTCCCACATACCCCGACACACTGTGACGTACTCATGTATGTTTTTACAGTGGAGATGGCCCCAGTCCCAGGTGACAGAAAGCTCATAGGAATTCATAGCTTCAGCTTTAGATTAATGATCTGTCTGACTAGAGTATGACGTTGGTTTAGCAGCAGTTTTCCTCAAGTGTGGTGTGATCAGGAATTTGCAGAAGTTTATTCTTAGCTCTTTCTTTTGGCTTCTGCAACATGTTAACAGCTTGTGCATTTTGTAATGCCTTTTTTCATTGCCATGGTAACCATTAAAACTTAAGGTGTTTGTGACTGGAGATCTGGCCAAGCTATTGGTTGCCAGCATGCTGGAAAGCAGCGCAAATGAAAACCACCTCTAGTTGGCTGCAGTTTTCAGGTATGTCTTGCCTTAATTAACCTGGCTTACAAAATTCCAGGATAACAAAATATTAGAAGATGCCTATTCACTTCAGAATAATTGACAACAGTATTCCATTATATAGGGAATTCCCCAGTAAGGTGCAAAATATGGTTGTATTGACTACACGTCGACTTACAGCTAACTCTTAGAAGTAAACACGCATACTCTGAATTACTATGTGTTACAGAAGAGTAAATGATTTTATTTAAGAGCCAAATTGATAGGCGCAAAATCTACTTAAATCGCCCACTTTTTCTTCTTTTAGAATACTGTGTGATCTGCTTTGTCCAGAATGGTATGGTAATTAATTAGTTATTTCAGTACCAAGTTTAGTTCAAGTTGCTGATGCTGAACAAGCACAGGGATGTCTGTCGAACACAGACAAAAAAAAAGAAAACAAAAACACACAAAACAACACAACAACATGTTCAAGATAAACAAAAATCAACAAGAATGACAACAAAAATTACTATGTCAACTATGAAAAGGTCAATGTCCTTAATACAATAGCTGCAGTTTTGATTTTTTTTCCTTATTCTAGTTGCCGTTATTTACAGCACTATGCTAGATTTTTTTTTTTTTTTGCGGCAGATATCAAAAACATGTGAAACAAAGTTCCTATTTTCAATTAATTCGGCAATTCATTTGGAAATAAGACTTGCATGACATAAACAGATGTAAATTGCAGCTGTGTGCTTAAGCAAAATCCCTCAGAATTAGGCCCTGTGGTTTCAGAAAATGGGGAGAATCACTGTGAGCTTAATAGCTAGGAACATCTTTGTTTAGCAGGTAGAGCTAGGATTCTTTGTCAAAATATCAGTGAGGTCTGGTCACCCAGACAATACAAAGAGAATGGCTTTGCAGAAGGGATGTATGCATATGTATTATATTTTATATATAATCACATTTACATATAACCATATGTTATAACTTAATGGGAGTTCTCAATATAAATAAAAATATATTTGTATTTACTTATAATAGAACCAATTCTAATAGGTCTAATCAGTGCACTCAAGATAGTCTATTGAAAGTGTAGGACAATGTGAATACTGGGTGAGAAAACAGTTTATCTTCAGGAAAAGCAAGACATTGTTTAAACTATTAGCATTTCTTAGGAAGTGTGAGAATATTCCTTCATAGCTCAAATATGTTAGACAGTCTTCCTCTGTCTAAAGTAAGGATGACTAACTCTAGTGGTGTAGTGGTTAAGTGCTTTGTCTGCTAACCAAAAAGTCAGCAGTTCAAATCCTTGGAACTCCTTGGAAACTGTATGAGGCAGTTCTTCTCTGACCTGTAGGGTCTCTATGAGTCAGAATTGATTTGACAGCAGTGGGTTAGGTTTGGGGTTTACTTCACACTGAACATACAGCAAATAGTCTGGGGCACTCATATCTTAGACTATATTTTAGGAAGAGGAGAATACGAATTTTAGACGCACTAACTATAGAATTTTCGAGCATCGTCACACCTCTCAAGTCAGAGAACCATGTTTCTTAATAAATATTTCAAGGGATTGTGTTTATTCTCTATGTCAAAATAGAGAAAAATAGCAGCTACAAACAACTGGCTCCCACCTATTAAATAAAAACACGTCTTGAGGAATGCTTTAGCTGTTGGTGCTTCGATTGTTGGTTTTCATGAAGATATCCTGTAACTTCTGAGCATCTATTCTTAATCAGTAACGGATGTTTAGTTCATCAAAAACCAGATACATTATTGGCTCCTAAAGAGAAAGCATTGTGCAAAAGACTGGCTTCATACTGTAACTACTGTATTGCCGTGGACTTTATTACTTGTCCTAAAACTAGGAAAAAAATCAGTATTTTATTTGCAGACTCCAAGAGTCTCCAAATAATTAGAGCACTTTCTACTTTTGGAATCTCTGCCTTCTCATTTTTTTCCTAGCAAAAGGACTTTCATAAATCTGTCCCAGATTGGTAGCTATTAAACAATAAGAAATCAGTTTACTGGAGGCAGGTTATCTGAGAATTTGAAGAAAAGGAAAACTGCACTACATGATTAAATGAACAGATAACAGTTCTTTGCATTTCCCTTTTTTTCTTTTTGGTTGTATTCCTATGATATTAAAAAAAAAAAAAAGATGCTGTCATGAATTGAATTGTGTTCCTCTAAATACCTGTAGAAACCCGGCTAGGCTGTAACTCCTGGTATCATGTGATGTTTCCCCATGTTGGATTTTCTGCCTCCACGGTGTTAACGAGGGTAGATGGGTACTGCTGTGTCCGTGGGCCAGGGCTTAATGAGTGAAACTGTTTTGTGCCTTTAGGCAGTCTGTTGAAACATAAAAAGAAAGTGCCTTAGAAGCTTTCAGTCCAGGGAAAGATTGACTACAAGCATCTTCCTCCAGTGATGGCAGAGAAAGCCTTCCCCCGGAGCTGATACCCTGAATTTGGACTTTTAACTTACTGGATTGTGACAAATAAAATGCCCTTTTTTCTTTAAGGCATTCACTTGTGGTATTTCTGTTAAAATTTTTTTTAAGACGTTCACTTGTGGTATTTCTGTTAAAGTAGCACTATATCACTAAAACAGTTGCCATCAAGTGGATTGGATTCTAAACATCATGCCAATCCTATAGGACAGAGTAGAACTGCCCTATAGGAATTCCAGGAGTATCTTGTGAATTTTAACCACAAACCTTTTGGTTAAGAATCTAAATTCTTATCCAAAGCACTGTCGTAGAGTTGACTCGAATCATCTTCTTTTGCTGTTATAAAATCCAAAGGAACAGCACCTCTCTCACACACACACACACACACCCACACACCCCCACATACCTTTCTCCTATCTGGCTCTCTATAATATCGATTTTATGGGAAGGGTTTAATTTCTTCTTTCAGTTTAGTGCTTTTATTTCTGTGAAAATGCTACACTTCTCGAAAGCTTGGTAAGTCACTCAAAGGGTAATTAGTCACTGACAAGTCAAAGCGAGTTAGGGTTGTTATCATTCAGAAGAAGGGGATTGGCTCTAAGAAAAAGCACAGAAATCTGAAAGTGCTGGGGAATCTACCCAAGTGACAATAAATATCCTAAAATGGTCAAAGGACTGGGTGGATTAAAGGCAAATGTATAGCTGATTTAGGATTTTGGACGTCTAGATTCTCATCCTAGCTTTAAATGGCAGGACAAGTTTAGTCAGACTAGCTAATTTTGTTAAGGCTCGGTTTCTTTGTCTGCAGCATAAAAAGACTGAACCAGATGACCTCTAATTTCCTTTCTAAGATCCTTGCTTACCTGGTTGTACTAGAACATTTGCCAAGGATCCGTCTTTCGATAATGAACAATCACTAACAGATATGACAGAATAGATTAATCACTAGCCCCACCTAACAGTGAAAAAAAAAAAAATCCTTGTGGAGTCAGGCAAATTAACTAGACTTTCTCTATTAGTATTGATCTTCCTTATTTTTCTCACGAGCTCTGTAGTTGTCAGAAATCTAAGACGGCCTCAAGCTAGAATGGTTAAGTGTCCCATTTCTAAAGGAAGAGTCAATGGTTTAAATGAACCCAGAGATGCCTCAGAAAAAAAGGCCCAGCGATCTACTTTAGAAAGATCACAGCCATTGAAAATCCTGTGGAGTGCAGTTCTATTCTGAAACACCTATGGTCACCATGCATTGGAAATGACTTCATGGCAACTGACTTTCAGTTTAGTGTATGTACTTTGTATTATTTTCTCCTTTGATGGTAGGAAGAACCTATGACTGTGATGATATAGTCTCTGCCTTGGCTAAAACCGAAAAACCAAACCTGTTGCCATTGAGTCAATTTTGACTCAGAATGGAACTGCACTATAAGGTTTCCAAGGAGTTACTGGTGGATCCAAACTTTCTCCCTTTTGTTGAGCAGCCGTAGCTCTTAAACACTGCACCATCATGGCTCCTCCCCATTGATTAAATAACAGCATATAGTAAAAAGTGATGGACTGGTAACTCATTGGATTAGTTTACATTACTTAAGACTCTTCTTGCAGATTGGAGGGGGAGAAGAAGTTAGAGACAAACTCTAGCTGTCCTGGATGAAAGCAAACATCCCTGTTGCAAACTGCCTATAGAAACCATGCATCAGGAATGGTGGGTAATTCTTAAGAAGGGAGAACAGGCCTTGGCTAACAGTTAGCCGGAAAACTGGTACCTCAGTCACACAGTGACAAGCAAATGAATTCTAGCAGTAACCAGAGCACTTTGGAAGAGGACTCAAAGTTTCAGACGAGATTCACAGACCAGACTCAGACTGGTACTTTAGATTCTGGTAAGACCTTGAGTGCCCAGCTAACTCGTAACAAGACTCTCCACTCACACAATCTGTGAGATGTGTGTTATTATAAATGGTCTATTGTATTGTAATTTGTTTCACAACCTTAAAAAACTAATAAAGCCATTTTAGTTCAGCAAATTGAGCTCAGATAAGTAAATGTGAACATCAGTTGGGAGTGCACAAATGGAAATTATGTACTCATGTATTTGACAAAGAAATAAGACAAAAGGATTCTGTGGGCCAAACAGAAATTGAAAGATGGGTTTCCACTGACCCTTTATAATTTCATGGGCCTTCCAACCACACCTATCTAGTCTCCTGCGTGCACAAGCATGTCTACCAGTATGAGTACATGTTGTATGCTTGTGTTTACTTGGTAATAAATTATACGAGGCACTTTAGGGGTAGGTGTTAAATCTCTGATAATGGATGTAAGTGTGCACTGTCTGCCACTGGGGAAATTTTCTCCTGACCTCAGCTGGTGATCGGCTTATGTCCCGAAGCGTGAGAATTGATAGGTCCTACAATTTTATCCAAGCTAATGTAATGGCAGCTGCCGTCTGATTAAAATCCCAAATTAGAGATTGCCTTTGTAACCTGAATTCTGTCGTGGTGGTAAAATCTAACAATTACTGCTTTCGTTTTACCTCCCCATCATGGAATGTTTCTTCAATAACACATAGACCGTCTCAGACCACGGCATATTCCTCTGGCACTTTATTAGAATTTTGGAATTTTGTAATCCTACTCAAAATGAGATTGCATGCTTTCTAATGTAAGAAAGGGGAGAGAGTCCAATTCAGCTCTAAAACTGCAATTGTTTGCCTTCCTCCAGGGATACATCTCACAGATTGCCATGAAAATAAATTGGAAAGTTTACAATTCCAGATCATTGCCTACCATGTATTACTTTGCAGACAAAAACAAACACCACCATCACCATCACTACCGAGAATACAAGAAAACATACCCGTGAACTTTCATCCCGTCATGAGGGGAAAATGCATTGCAATTAGACTAGACGATAACCATTCAGAAAGTGTGCCTGCTTGCTGCTTCTTTAAAAATGATTTATTACGTATTACTATTTTTTAAGATTACCTTCTTCTTCCCGTTAGAAAAGGGGCAGTTTGGCTTGCCGTGTCATTACGAAAGCCGAGTGAGAGCCTTCAGCTGCGGACTGCCGCAATTTCCACTGTAACAGTCAACCCAGCAATTAGAACCGTTTGTTACAGTGACAGCAGAAAGAACCATTTTCCAGCAAGGAGGCAGAGGAGTAGGAGCTGGAGGAAGCAAAAGCCTGCTCATTTGAAGGGAACTGATGCCACACAGCAGCTAATCCTGGAATAGCAGGCGGTTTGAGGAACAGCGGTTGGCACGGACACAAATTCTCACACAAATTCTTGAACTTTTGAGAAAGATCTGATCTGGCTTTTTCTGATTTGGAATGAAATTGCATCATAAATATAAGCAAAGTGTTTTTACTTTGTTTATTTTCTAATTTGTTTTCTTTTTTTCACATAAATACAAAAAGGTAAATGCAAACAGTTCCACTGCTAATTCTGGATTTGTGATGCTATGTCAGTGCTCAGAAAACATCTCAGGAGAAAATTTGGTAAACAGAGCCTGGTTTCTCTTACAGAAATATTTGAAATATGACTTCAGCCTCTTAATTTTTTGCCACTTGATCATTTTATCTTATTTTCGAATATGTTGAATTATATTTAAAGTCTCGTTGATGGGTTAGAAGGAAATACTGCTTGATTTCTTTCCCTTCCTCCTTTCATTCTTTACCCTCTTTTCTTCTTGTTATTTTTTTTTTTTAAATACTCTTCTTTTGCTATCATTGGATTCCGTTGCTGATTCTAACGGTGAAAACCCATCCAGCTTGTCTTTGGATTTTATTTCTTCTTGTCGCGAATGAAGCAGTAACACTACTCATGTACCTCATGGAAACCACTGGAGAGTTAATGAAGTAATTTGATATGTTTGATCTTCTCAGAGTCAGGTATTTTTTCCTCTTTTATTGAAGAGCTATTGTTGTATAGAGATTCAATAGATAGCCAAAGACAGAAAATTCTCTACCATTGAATACACATCTTGCTAGATATTTTTTGTGGCAAATATTTGAATATACCACCTTCTCTAGTCTTTGATGGCTTGAGCTGGGCTATAAAGCAAAAGATCAATGTATTCCTAGCTTTTCTACGTGGACGCACACACTATAATGAGTGGGTTGCATAGAAGGTAGTCAGAGATGTTTCCGTTACAGTTTTCTGATCTGCCTTTCCAGGAGAAGGTATTGTTAAAGCAGAAAAAGAAATGAGAGTTGTATTTCTCTTTCACTTTGTTAGGGAGGATGAGGATTCTTCCCCCTTTTTGTTTGTTTCACAATCCTGCAACTACTGCCCTGCCACCATAGTGGCTTCTGCCAGAGTCAGAGGTGAAGTCATGCTTGACTGAAGAAATCTAAGATCAATTTGTTGTCTCGTACTTCAACATTAAATGCAGCTTGAAATGTAATTGTTAGTCCACGCACTCTCTGCTTTAAGGAAGTGTTCCAGCACCTCAAAACGGAGAGTGTGGTTATCAGAGATAAACCCACCATGTATACCCTAAACCAAGGCTAACCAGAATTTTCGGGCTGACAGAGCAAGCGAGGGATTGGAGGGAGAACAGAGAATGGAGAAAAATCAAAAAGACAGTTTATAGAAGTCGAAACACAGAGTGGCCGGAAAAAAACAGTCAAATTTGGACATTTGTGAATAAAATGCACTATTTGAATTGATTTTCCGCTTTACTGTTTTTCCTGTTTAAAAGATTCCTCCTTCCTGTGTGCAGCTGCCTTAATCCTGTGGGAGGACAGCTGTCTGACATCTCTCAGGGCAAGTGACTTAGAGCCAAAGGGGTATTTCCCCTTTCAGGGGTATTTGCATGTTAAAAGACATATGCTGTGTGGGGAAAAGGGGTGTGTGTGTGTGTGTGTGTGTGTGTGTTTGCTATATGCCTGGAGGTTGGGGGGCTATAAACTGAATGATTAAGGGATTTTCTGATGCCCTTTAAAACAAATCTTATAAGGACTGGTTGTTCTGTCCTTGCAGTCCAACCACATGAAAGAAAGAAAGAGTAATCACTAAACCTCCATTTTGCAGCTTCACAAACTAAGAGTAATTGTAGAGGCAAGAGTTTCTGGTGTCTCTTCTAGGTCAAGCAAATTTTAATAGAGTTTGCTGTGAACAGGTGGTTCTTTGGATCAAGGTGGGGGAGAGAAAAAGTTAGGAATTAAATATAGAACAGGCTAGAACTTATCTGAAAGACAGACAGACTAACTGGAGGTATTTTCTCCATCATGCCAGGTTGAAAGTCAAGGGCGACATATGTGTCCTGCCTGGTTATAAGACACAGTATTTAGACTTAGTTGCTAATGAAAGTGTCTCTCTAGCTGAGAGCCTGCTTGGCATCTTGGAAAAGACAGGATTGTTTTTTCAGAGAGGTGAGGCTGTGTATCCCCACCCCAGCCTCATCATTTGCTACCTTTATGACCTTAGGTCATTTACTCAGTCTCCTAAATCCTCATGTTTCTCTTTTGTACAAGAGACACAATCATATCAACAGCACAGGATTCAGGGGAGACCTACATAAGACAGTGACTACAAGAGTCATCATTTTGTGGATATATATTTGTGTCATGCTCTCCAAAGAATTTAAAAATAGTATTGGATTTAATCTTCACAAATAAATTCTAAATATCACCCCCATTTTACAGTTGCAAGCCCCAGAGAGGTGAAATAATGTTCTCAAGGTCACACAGCCATTAACTGAGTGAAACACATTCAGACTCAGGTTATTTTGACTCTAAAGCCTTTGGTTTTTCTTATATTGAGTGAAAACTTGGCCTCTTTCTACTCCGCTTCACCGATTCCACACATCTTCGGTGACACCTTGCTCTGTAAGGATGCTGTGCTAGACCTCGGGTCACAGAAAACAAGACTGAAGGTTTCAGGCAGGACAAACGGCTCAATTAAATAAGGATCTGCACTGGTTCAGTGTTCTGGAATCTGAAATAACACTGACATTCTTTCTTCATTTTGAAAGCACTAAAGAACTTGGAGATGACTCTCCTGTGCCCTAAGACTTTTCTTTTCCCAGCTAAACACCTACAATTCTCTCAGCCATTTCTCTGAGGACTTGGTTGCTAGAATTTTCAAACTCTTGGTTATCCTTTGTTTTAGCTATTCCCTTCCTCTGTCTTCACAGAAGAAAACAGTTTTATTATTAAGAAGAAAGGGTATGATCCAAACTCTTGGGAGAATTTTTAATCAATTCTGTTTTAATAAAAACTGTTTTTGGATTATTTCATTCTTCCATTTTTCTCTCTAAAATTCCTCCTGAAGAATGGGGAATTGGAGACTCTATTCTAGTAAAACTACTTCTGCTATGTTCACCAACAGAGTTACCAAGACAGAACTGTGGAGTGGGATCTGAACCCTGGCCGTGACTGTCATGCCAAATCATGTGATCCCTAGCCCTTCAAACTGTTTAGTTCTTCACTAATACTGGGGAGGTACATATTAATAAGTGCACTGATCACTGAGAGAGTCAGAATATTGGTCCTCAGTTTCAAAAAGCTAAATTGAAGAAAGTAAGTGGCATAGGAAACACAGGCAACTAAAGCAACATGTTTATGTTTTAAATCTCTTCATGTCATTACTGTCTTATGACTACAATCAGAACATGCCCTGAGGAAAAAGGTACAGAAGGCATTATTATTCTTTATTCTTATGTTACTCCTGAGAAAACAGGGAGGGAGGGTCAGAAAATTTAAAGCAGTTGACCAACAAGGCTGGCTTTTTTTTTTTTTTTCCAAGAAGGATTCAAGGGAAGTTTATGAGTACCTAAATCAGTCTTCGGAAACCCTGGTGGTACGGTGGTTAAGAACTGTAGTTGCTAATCAAAAGGCTGGCAGTCCATATCTTCCAGATGTTCCTTGGAAATTCTTTGGGGCAGTTTTACCTTGTCCTATAGGGTCCTTATGAGTCACAATCAACTCGACGGCAGTGGGCATACCAGTTGATGACTTGAGTGTCCTTGTCTGAGAGGAAGACAGATGTTTTGCTGATCAACTAGGAACTAAATTATGATTTCTGGAAAGATCATTTGGAGATACAGCCACAGCCTGTTTCTAACTCATGGAAATCTCAGAGTGAGTGTCCTTGCAGAAAGCAGAGTAGTGTTAGAAGATGATGGAAGAAAATTGGGAAGCATAAGGGAATAAGTGGGCCTTTTTATGTTGTTAGAAGCATGATTGTCTGGCTTACTGGACTACTGAGTCAGGAATTAATTGATTAGTTGACTTAGGTTTGGGATCTGACTCTGCCACAATTGGCAGGTAAGTCACTTAAGAGTTTCAGATCAAGTTCATCACCTATGAAGTAAGGACACATCAACAAACATCCAAAATCCATAATTTCATGTGTTTTCTTCTTAGAAGGTACAAAGTTTTTATTAGATTCAAGCTATTTGTACTATTAACCAAAAAATATGCAAATCACTCTAGTTCTGGGATGCTTACTTTTACTTTCTCTCTCCTTGCAAAATTAGTCTTGGGAATATTTAACAAAGGTCATGTGATCTTGCTGTAGTTCATGTTGATCCAGTTGCATTAATATTTACCATTGAATACGAGACATGGTGCAGATCCTAGGGCTAAAATGGTGACCTTCCTCGAGAATATTACAGTCTAGTAGTGAAGACAACTATCTGCAGATAATTTCAATAAAAGATGAAGTACTCTTGTAGGGAAGGAAATTCAGGATGTGACCCCAGGAAACTAAAAACCTACTGCTAAGGAGTTAATTCTGACTTACAGGGACCCTATAGAACATAGTAGAAACGTCTCATAGCATTTACAAGGAGCATTGTATGGATTCTAATTGCCAGACTTTTGGTTAATAGCTGAGTTCCTAATCACTGTACCACCATTTCTCCAGAATGTAATAAAGGTACATGAAAAAGACATTGAGGGTCCACAAAGGATTTCAAGAATGGGTGACATCTACACTGAGACAAGAAAGAAAATGTAGCCCAAACATTCCCATTTCCAGGCCTATATACAATATTGCAAGCTAGAACATCTCCATTCATTGAATTCTAAGGTGAAAAGAGACTCTGGGCATCAGATCAGATTTCAAGTACATAAAGAACACTACTCTTGTTTTATCAAAAAACTGGGATATTACTTTTATACACAGTAAATAAAGTATAATTTTACTTGAAAGCCCCAGATTTCAGGCATCTAGAGTCCTGTTTTCCTTCTCTACTAAAAAGAAAAGAAAAAAAAAAAAAAAACGGAGCTGTTCTTCTACGTTCATCTAGGCAATGGGTTCCATTTTCCAGGTATCCTAAAAACCTACACAAAGTTTCACTTCACTGTAACTTTTTGAATCACTGTAACTTCTGGATATATAGGTGTCCATAAAAGCTGGATCCTTTTCAGTCTTTACCTGCCACCAACTTGACCAACGCTCTTTTCAGCTGCCCTTTCCCAAAATACTTTAAAACTCACCTGAAAATCCCAAAATCAGAAGACTTCAAAGAACATCCCAAAGAAGTCAACATTTTGCTTTTCATGCTCATTATCTCAAGTTCCTACAGCAAGGCAGTGTAATCTAATAGTCAGAGGCACAAGCTCTGTAGTCTTGTCAAGTTTCAATCCTGGATCTCACACTTCCTGGCATGTGATTTGGTGAAATTCACTTAGCCTCTGTCACTTAGCCTCACCTGTAAAATGAAGATGGGAACATCGTACCTACATCATAAGATTGTGGCACAGATTGGGCAGGTAATTTGTGTTAAGCATTTAGAACTTTTCCAGGAACATATGTACGGTGATACTGCTGTCTACTGCTGTCAGTCTTATGATGATGATCTAACCCTACTACATTTTTTCTGCTAAAAAAAGTAAAGTCTTCTTCTAAAGTTAAGTCCTATAATGATTTTTATAATGTAGTAATAGCTACAGTTTTTCAAATGTTATCTCAATGTCTACCTTTCTATTTAAGCTTTGCATCACAAAATAATAATTATTATTATTTCCATAAAACCTTTTGCAAGAATGAATGTTCACATCTGTAGGACAGCAGCATTTCAGAGTGTTTTTGTTTGTTGGGAAATCACAGAAGTCTATATTGCTAGGGAACTTCAGTGATCACATGCCACTGTCGAGTGCAATTCTTTCATCTAGATGTAGATGAGAGTAGAAGGTCCAGAGAGGCTAAAGCTGTTTTATAACATCATGAACTTCATGACAGAGAACAGGATCTAATATCCATGCATCCTGATTTCCACTTTAGTCTCATATCCTCTGTGACCTACCTCAGTCCTTTCCTACAAATGGAGGCTAATGAGGAGAGGTCAAAATTACTAGCCTTGCAGGCTACATACTCATTATTTACTACAACCATTCCCTCCCATAGTAACACTCACAAATGTGACCATATGCACGCACATAGTCACACCACTCACCAATGTCCTTCAAGAGGCAGTTATGGAGTCATAAGCACTCATATGCTTTCCCGGAATGCATGCCTGTACTCAGATCTTACACATGTTCAAAACCTCTCATTCTCTTGAGTGTGTACCATTCCTAGTGACAGAACTCTTCTGTTCTTGGACATAGAAAATTCATAGTCATGCTGAAAAATCTGATTCTTGAGGTCCCTCTGTTCCAACCACTGCACAGAGACACAGCACAACCACTTTGCACTTCTCAAGAAAGTTCACAAGACTTTCCTATCATGGGTAATACACTTCACTGCTTTTGTCCAGCTTATTTTATGTCTCACCTTTAGGATGTAACATCATTCTGAATAACAACTGTATTTTGCTTTCTTTTTGTTTTCCATAACATACCACCGTGGTCAACATAATAAGCACTTCTTAAATGGATAGAAGCTGATGATGTAGTTATAGTAGTAAAGAAGATGTCCCAGCAGAAGCAACAGCACATGTTACCTTGCTGTTGGAAAAGTTTCTCCTCATGACACACTGACTCCTGACCTTTGCAATAGAATTGCTATGATTGATTGATTCATTCATTTTAAAGAATGTTTCTATCTACTATGCTATAGACAACATGCTAAATGATCTGACAGTGACACATCAGGGCATATGGCAAATGTCCTCTCTTCCAAGAGGGAACTCCCAGCGCTGGGGATCAGGGCTTAGAGGAGCATAGTAATCTATGAACACTTTCATGAAAAGACAATTCTAAGAGAAGTAAGAAAGAAAACATTATAGAAATTTTGGAAAAAGGAAATAGTAACTTGGGAAAGCTCTATACCAATCTTCTGTCACTGGTCCTAGTTTTCACCCCATGAGTATTCAGACTTCAATCCAAGTCTTAGGGCTCAAGAGATTCCCTACATACCAAGCCATATGGAATTCCTCACTATCATGAGACTCTTGTTCTCTTTCTGTCATCTGCCACATGTCATTTTTCCCTAATCGTGGAGTGTCTTTACATTGCAGATTACTGACCAGGGCCAAATAACAGGCTGGTTCTTTTGTGAAATACTCTAAGACTAGCAGGCCAGAGATGCTGAAAAAAATCATGTAGTACAAACTTTTTATTTATTTATTATTATTATTATTTTATTATGATTGAATGAAAATGTACATTCCCATATAAATTTGCATGCCCACCTGTATGCGGCTCCCACTGCTCTCCCTGCCTGATGACAGCACACTCTTCCTCTCTGCTCCATACGTGTCTTATCCTCCAAACAATCTCCGATCTCCTCCTCTCCACCCACTCCTCTTCCTCCAGTGAGAGGTCAGTAGGACAACATCGTATAGATGCACAGAACCATAGAGTGCGCACATGATAGATACGGTCATTTTGTATCACAAGTCCAATCCATTCCCGTCCGAAAGTTGACCTGCATAATGATTTATGGACAAGGGCAGCATCAGGGACAAGGACATGCTCCCAGGGGAACTCTGAGGCCCTGAGACCATCTTGCAGTCTTTTAATGGAGATCTCATGGTTCACCCTTTTTTATTCTTGTGTTGCCAGTGAGACTCAACTTGGTGAGCTCCATCATGGCTATCACTGGTGGTGGCTGGGCACCATCTGGTTCTTCCCATCACAAGTCGATGTAGTCACCCACTCACGTGGATCTCTCTGTCTTCTGGAGGTTCTCTTTCCCCCATGTCATTTTAGTCCTTGGTGTTCATCCGTTCCTGCTAAGTTGGGACCATTTCCTGTACCCTCTGATGGTAGCTTGGCAGCTTTTAAGACCTCAGAAGCCCCTTACCAAAGTGGGATGTAGAAGGTTCTCTTAGCAAAATGCTAGTTGTGCCAGTTGGCCTGGATTTCCCCTGAAAGCATGGACTCTGCCCCCCCGCCCCTGTCCTTGTAATATTGGATTAAGATGGGAGGAGTAATCATGTTATGCTGAAGTCCAGTTAATTTTGAATTTCTTTCTAATGAGTGCTGTCACAGATTTCACCTAACTGAATTTCTGTCGACTATCTAAATTTCCACCCCCTTCCTCCCGCTCCATCCTTATAGCTCTCAAAGTATCTTTTCTTCTATGCATGAGTCTGTTTTTAAGTTATCATACGGGTCTTACGCAATATTTGTCCTTTTGTCGCTGACTACTCTCACTCAACACGATATCCTCCAATCGAAACCAGATTATGAGATGTTTCCTAAGATCATCGTTGTTCTTTATCCTTGCATAGTCTTCCACTGAGTAAGTATATTACAGTTTACCTATCCATTCCTCTGTTGTTGGGCATCTGGGTTGATTCAATCTTTTTGTTGTTGTGGACTGTGCTGCAACATTCATCCGCATGTATCAGTTGGTGTGAATGGCCTTGATTCTGGAGGATATATTCTGAGTGGTAGAATTACTGGGTCAAATGGTATATCTATATCCAGCTTTTTAAAGTGCCAGATTGCTTTCCAAAGAGGCTGCACCATTTTGCAATCCCACCAACAGTGCAGGAGAGTTCCAATTTCTCCACAGCCTCTTCAGCATTTGCTGTTTTGTGTTTTTTGGATCATGGCCAACCTTGTTGGGGTGAGATAGTATCTCATTGTAGTGTTAATTCGAATTTCTTTAACAGCTAATAATCATGAGCATGTCCACAGGTGTTTTTTGGTTGCCTGAATCTCCTCTTTAGAGAAGTATTTGTCCATCTCCTTGGCCCGTCACTTAATTTGATGATTTATGTTTTCCTTATTGATATTTTGTAGTACCTTATACATTATGGAGAATAAGTGTCAGTCTGACATATAGTTGCCAAATATTTTTTCTCATTCTGTCGGTGGCCTTTTAATTCTAAGAATAAAGCCTTTGGATGAGCAAATGTGTTTGATTCTTAATGGTTCCCATTTATCTAATTTCTGTTCTATTTTTTGTGGGTTATTTGACAGATTATGAAGTCTGTCTATGTTGTATATTAAAACTTTCATAGTTCTTCCTACTTTTTCTTGGATGAGCTTTATTGTATTAGTTTTGATATTTAGGTCTTTTAACCAGTTTGAGTTGGTTTTTGTATAAGATGTAAGATATAGCTCTTGTTTCAATTTTTTGCAGATGGATACCCAATTTTGCCAGCACCATTGGTTTAACAGATTTTTTTTTTCCCCAGTTCAATCTCTTCTGGTCTTTGTTGAACTAAACTGTTCATAGGAAGATGGTGCCATCTCTGGGATTTCAGTTCAGTTCCATTGGTCTATCTGTCTCTTTTTCTAACAGTACTAGGCTGTTTTGATTACTGTAGCAGTGTAATAGGTTCTAAAGTCGGGTAGTGAGAAGCCTTCCTGTGTATTCTTCTTCTTCAGTAGTGCTTTACTTATTTGGGGCTTCTTCTCATTCCCAACAAAATTGGTGATTTGTTTCTGCATCTCATTAAAAAATGTCTTTGGATTTGTATTGGGATTGCATTATATAAGTAGATTGCTTTGGCTAAAATAGACATTTTCACAATGTTAAGTCTTCCTATCAATGAAGAGGGTAGGTTACTCCATTTGTGTCAGTCTCTCTTAGTTTCTTGTAGTAAAGACTTGTAGTTTTCTTTGTTAAAGGTCTGCTATTTCTCTGGCTAGATATTTGCAGATACTTTATCTTTTTAGGGACTATAGTAAATGGTATTGATTTGATGATTTCTTCATTAATAATTTTTTTGTTGGTATAAAGGAATCCTACTGATTTACTTATGTTTACCTTGTATCCTGAGACTTTGCTGAACTCTTCTATCACTTTGAGTAGTTTTCTTAAGGATTCTTTAGTATTCTCTGCATGTACAATCATATCATCTGCAAATAGGGAGATGTTTAGTTCTTCTTTGTCAATGCAGATGCCCTTTCATCATGTATTGAATTATTCCCCCCCCCCAAAAAAAATATGTGTAGCCATGTGGCTAAGCCATGATTCCCAGTATCTTGTGACTGTCTTCCTTCTTGTGGTTTTCCAGTGCTGTATGTTGAAGGATTAGGGTAGGACTGTAAATCCCTTTATAAGATCATCTCCCTACTCCCTGGAGTATGACTTGCCTCATCCTTAATCCTTTCATCCTGCAAGAGATAAAAGGAAACAAAAGCAGGCAGAAAATTGGTAACATCTTACCATCAAGAAAGAAGCACTGGGAGAAGAGTGTGTCCTTCAGACCTGAGGTTCCTGAGCCAAAATTCTCCCTTGACAAAGGCTGATAAAATACTTGACTTTCTTCCAGAGCTGACAAGGGGAAAGCCTTCCCCTTGAGTGGACATCCTGAATTTGGACTCATAGCCTACTGAATTGTGCAAGAATAAACTTTCCTTTGTTAAAGCCATTCACTTTGTGGTATTTCTGTTAGACCAACACTAGTTGACTAAAACAGAACTTGGTACCATGAGAGTAGGGTGTTGCTCTAGCAAATACCTAAAATGTGGGAGCCATTTTGAAACTGCAAAAAATTCAGAAGGAACAAAGAAGGCACACATGGTGAGAAACAACAGAGGATTGGAGGCAGCAGCAGCAGCAACAACAGAACCAGAGTCAGTGCTGGAACCAACCCATGAAGTAAGAGAGCTCAGTGCCTGTGCACAGTTTTCCTTGCAGAACGCAGTGCCTCCAGGCACTTAAATCAGTAAAGCCGGCCCTGCTGACACACAGACAGAGAGAGCTGAGTGCCCTTGTAAGGATGCTTTCCAGCAAGAGTGAGGTGAGTCTGGCACTTGAATCAGTGGAACTACAGACCTTTGGAACACTTGCCCCAGCAGGGCAGATGTGGGCCTGAGGCCCGGGCCGTGAGGCTGTAAGAAGCTGAAGCTGAAAAGACAAACAGCTTGAGAAGCTGAGCTGCCTTAGTCTCAAAAGGTATGGCCACAACCTCAGGGGTGTGAAAGTGTGGAACCATGGCGTCCTGTGTTCGTGAGAGGGGAATTGCCACTCATTTGGGCTTCAGGTGCCCCTAAAGTTGACGGGGCAGAGTTTCTGTCCAAGTGGGCCTTGAAGGCAGAGTTGCAGTTCAGGGCTGGTGTTTCCACTCAGAAACCAGAGAGTGTAGCCAATACCTACAGAGTGGAAGGCAGGGCCATTGTGTAAAATGTCTCACAAAGTGGAAGATTATTTCCAAAGCTTTGAGGGCTAATGTAATGTGTTCTACTGATGCACTTGGTGCCTTTTAATGCCTTCTTTCCCTGTAATTTCTTCCATTAGTAATGGGATGTCTAACTTGTGCCCATTCTGCCATTGTACCTTTAGAAGTAAATAGCTTGTATTGTAGGTTTCCTAGATGTAAAGGAATTTTTGAATTTTGGACTTGGAACTGATTTAAGACTTCTGTCATATGGGATGGACCTGATTTTGTTATGATGAGATGAATGTGTTACATGTTTCAATGGTGTGATTTTTTTGGGATGCCAAAGGGTGCCATGTTACGGATTGATTGTGTCCCCCCAAAATACATGTAGTCATTTGGCTGGGCTATGATTCCCAGTATCTTGTGACTGTCCTCCATCTTGTGGTTTTCCAATACTGTATGTTAAAGGATTAGGATGGGAATGTAAATCCCTTTATAAGATCACCTCCCTGCTTCACTGTAAAGGGAGTTTCCCTGGAGTATGGCTTGTCCCATCCTTAATCCTTCCATCCTGCAAGAGATAAAAGGAAAGAGAAGCAGGCAGAGAACTGGGAACCACTTACCATCAAGGGCACCAGGAGAAGAGTGCATCCTTCAAACCTGAGGTTCCTGTGCCAAGATGCTCCCTGGACAAAGACTGGTATAATACCTGACTTTCTTCCAGAGCTGACGAGGAGAAAACCTCCCACTGGAACAGACATCCTGAATTTGGACTCGTAGCCTGCCGGACTGTGTAAGAATAAACTTTCCTTTGTTAAAGCCATCCACTTTATGGTATTTCTGTTAGAGCAGCACTAGCTGGCTAAAACACATTTATTGCTTGGTCTTATCTAATTGCTCTGGCTGGAACTTCTAGTACAATGTTGAATAGGAGAGGTCTGAGTGGGCTTCCTTGTCCAGTACCTGTTCTCAAGAGAAACTGTTTCAGTCACTCTCCATTCAGGATGATGTAGGTAGTTTGCTTTGTATAAATGGCTCTTATTGTGTTGAGGAATTCACTGCTTATTCCTATTTTGCTGAGAGTTTTTAGCATAAGTGGATGTTGGACTTTATCAAATGCCTTGTCTGCATCAATAGACAAATTCAGGTCATTCTTGTCTTTCATGTTATTCGTGTGGTTGATCACATTAACTGTTTTTCTGATGCTGAACCAGCCTTGCATCACTGATACGAATCCAACTTGGTTATGATGGATTATTTTTTGGACATGTTGTTGTTTTCTATTGGCAAGGATTTTGTTGAAGATTTCTGCATCTAGATCCATGGGTCATATTGGTCTGCAGTTCTCTTTTTTGGTTGAGTCTTTCCCTGGCTCTGGTACCAGGCTTATGCTGGCTTCATAGAATGAAATTGGGAGTACTCCGTCCTTTACTATGCTGTGAAATAATCTCAGTAGTGTTGGTGATAACTCTTCTCTAAAAGCTTGGTAGAATTCTACAGTGAAGCCAATTGGGCCTGGGCTTTTTTTTGTTAGTAGTTTTTGAATGACTTTTTCAATCTCTTCCTTTGTGATGGGTTTACTAAGTTGCTCTGCTTTACCTGGTGATAATTTTTGTAGGCAATGTGAATCAAGGAATTTGTCCATTTCCTCTAGACTTTCAAATTTGTTAGAGTACAGTCTTTCATAGTATTCCATTATGATATTTTGGATTTCTGTTGGATCTGTTACGACAATTCCCCTCTGATTTTATTTGGGTTATTTGTTTTCTTTCCCGTATCTTTTTAGTAAGTTTAGCCAGTGTTTTGTCAATTTTGTTGCTCTTTTCAGAAAACCATCTTAGGGTCTTTTCAATTTTTTGAACTGTTCTTCTATTCTCTAATTCATTTAGTTCTGCTCTAATCTTTAGGATCTGTTTTCTTCTGGTTACTGAGGGGTTCCTCTGTTGTTCTCTCTCTTCTTGTTCAAGCTGTATGGTTAGTTCTTTGATTCAGCTTCATTCTTCCTTCTAGATGTGTGCATTTATGGAGACAAGCTGACCTCTGAGCACTGCTTTGGCTGTCTCCCGTAGGTTCTGGTAGGAAGTGTTTTCATTCTCATTTGAATCCATGAATTTCTTTATTTCATTCTTGATTTCTTCTGTAACCTACGGGTTTTTGAGCAAGGTGTTGTTCAGTTTCCATGAGTTCCACATTCTGTTTTTTTCTGCTATTGATTTTGACTTTTACAGCTTAACGATCCGAGAAGATACTTTGCATTAATTCAATGGTATGGATATTGTTAAGAATTGCTTTATGTCCTCTAACACATGATGCATTCTGGAGAATGTTCCACGTGCATTCTGGAAAAGAAGTTGTAGTTGTTCCACTGATTGATGGAGAGAAGTTCTGTATATGTTTATGAGGTCTGATTGGTTAATTGTGGCCATAAAGTCTTCGGTGCCTTTACTAAGCTTTTTTCTAGATGATCTGCCGAATATTGAGAGTGGAGTGTTGAAGTCTCCCACTATTATTGTGGAGTGATTTATCTCATTTTTTAGTGTAGTCAGTATTTCTTAGGTTTATTTAGGTGCTCTAATATTAGGTGCATAAATATTTAATGTTGTTAAGTCCTGTTTGTGTACCAAAACAGTCAGCAATAAATAGGGTCCATCCTTGTCCATGATGGTGGATTTTGCATTCAAATCTACTTTATCTGAGGTTAGAATTGCCATGTCTGCTCTTTTTTGTGTATTGTTAGCTTGATGTATGTTCTTCCATCCTTTAATTTTCAGTTTGTTCATATTTTTAATTCTAAGATGAGTTTCTTGTAGACAACTTACGGATGCGTTGTGTCTTTTGATCCAAGATGTTGCTCAACGTCTCTTCACTGGAGTATTCAGTCCATTCACATTCAATGTGATTGTTGATAGGTATGTGTTCAATACTGCCATTGTGACAGGTTTACTTTTTGTTGACATTTTCTCTGTTGTTTTTATTAATCTGCTCTGGAACTTTCTTCTTTGTGAGTTGATTTTTCACCTTTTTCAGAGTTGATTTTGTGGTTGTTGATTTTGTGGTATTGTATTATGTTTCTTGATTTGATATGTTTCGTCTTTATTGTGCTTTATGGTTGCCCCTAAGTGGCTCCTTAATAAAGTATGTATAGACCCAATTTCAATTACTAACAGTCTTGTCGACTTCCTCTCCATCTTTATAATATAATGACATCATAGTTTTCATGATATGATCACTGGTTTATTTCTTTGACTATTATAGCTTTGACTGAGTTTGGAACATTCCATAACTGAGTAGGTTTCTGGGTGATGTGTCCCTTATTTGCTTCTAAAATATAAAGTTAGTGGTTTTGTTCTTCTAAGCCAAGAGCTTCTTTCAATATTTCTTGTAGCTTTGGTTTTCTTTTTTACAGAGTCTCTGAGTTTCTGTTTATCTGTGAAGGTCTTCATTTCATTTTCGTTTTTGAAAGATAGTTTTTCAGGATATGCAATTCTTAGTTGGAAGTTCTTCTCCTTCAAGGCTTTGAATGTGCCATGCCACTGTCTCTGTGCCAGCATTGTTTCTGCTGAGAAATCTGACAAAAGCCTACAGAGTTTCCCTCTGAATGTTAGCTTTGCTTTGAGTCTTGTTACCTTTAAGAGTTGCTGCTTGTGTTTCATTTTGTTAAGCTTGATTACAATATGTCTTGGAGTTTTTCTTTTGAGATCTATATTGAGAGGTGTTTATCTTGGATATCTAGATCCTCTTCTTTCATAATTTCTGAGTTTTCTGTCAGCAGCTCAGCAACAACACTCTCTGTGTTCTCAGGTGTCTCACCCTGATCAGGAACTCTGATTAATTGTGGGTTATTTCTCTTAAAAGAGCCCCACATGCTTCTTAATGCTTCTTCATTTTTCTTGTTTCTTTTTTTTGGATTTCTCCTCATAGATGCTGGAGTCAGTAACTCTGTCTTCCAAATCAGAAAATCTCTTTTCCATTTGTTCCATTCTGTTTTCTTGGCTTTGAATTGAAGTTTCTATGTTTTTGATTTTGTTCTTGATCTGTTGGATTTCAGAGTACTGGTGTTCCATCAGATCGAACAGCTTGTTTAATTTTTCATTGTGCTTTGGTGCATTTTGTATATGGTCTAAGAGGGCTCTCTGTGTAATCCTTTTGTATTCACTTTCTGATAGTTTCCAAAAAGCCTCTCCATCTGGGAAGTTCTGAGGTGCTTTTTGGGGGGAGCCTTCTGAAGTCATGGGTGATTTCTTGGTTATGGTTTTCTCCAGAGTTTTTTCACTTTTTCATCATAGTGTGAGTCAATAGAGGGGGTGATGCTGTGCAGATAGACTGCAATTGCTTCTCTAGGCTGACTTAAAAAGAGAGGTGAAAAGTGTATGATAATTTCCAGTCAGTCATGTTTTTGGGTATATAGGTCCCTCTTCCCAGCAGGCAAAGTAAGCACCTATATGTTGAACCACAGTTGTTACAAACTAGCTCAAAATACAGAAAGGCTACTATTCTGCTGGTCTTTGCTGTCGAGGCCCTAGCTGTAGGTGACACTGTAAAATACTGCTTTTCTGCCAGAAAAGCACTCTTCTCTGGTCAGGTACTGCCGCCCAGCCCAGGAATTAAGTCCAGCTGAGGCTTCCGTGTGGGTATATCCACCTCTCAGTGGAACAACATGGTGTCCCACACAAACTCACCACCTGGCTGGGACGAAAAGAGAGGCCAAAGGTGCCAAGATGCACAGAGTCCACAGCCTTTGTTGTTGGACCCCAGTCATAGGTGACACCATGTAAAATATTGCCATAGAAGTGTTCTCCTCCAGGCAAGCACCGCTTCCCAGCCTAGGAATTAAGGCCAGCTTGGGCCTCCATATGGGTATTTCTCCCTCTCAATGGATCAAGATGGCCTCCTGCACTACCTTACCACCACCTCAGTACCAGCTACCATATGGAAGAGGCAGAAAGAAAGGCTAAAAGTGCTGAGGTGCAAAGAGTCCAAAGTCAAACTCTCAGTATACGGCAATTTTGCATGCCGATCTCACGATCAGTGCATTTGAGATTAGTGGCTAGTCAAGTCCCAGCTCCACCCGCAAGCTAATACACAGGAAAAAATGTTAAAATGGTGAGTTACCTTTGGTCCTTGCAAGCCTGTACTCACCTGGAGCTGGGTCAGTGAAAAAGAAATTATGCATTCGGTGGTATGAAGTCCAAATTAATAGCCCTATGCCATGTCCTTGGGCTCACTAGGTGTCCAGAAGGCTCTGTTTAATTATCACTTCAGGTCTTGGTTTCCAGAGAGATTTAGAAAGATGTGTGTTTAGTCTGTCATCTTGACTCCACCTCCTATTCTTTTTAAATGTTAGATAGCTTTTAGATTGAAAGACTAGGAAAAAGAAAAGAAAATACAGTGAAAAATAAAAATAATGATTTTTGACAGGAAGGAATGAAAAAGATATTTTGAGCCAACTTATATAAAGAAATAGAGGAAAACGAGAACAAGTAAAGGAGAATTCTCTCACCACCTACAACTTCTGCCTCTCCTTCAGGGACTATAGGTGCAGGGTAGGCTGTTGGTCTTTTCCGTCAGAATCTGAATACCCCTCTACTCTTCCTTCTCTCTGAAGGGCTTTG
The DNA here is from genome assembly GCA_028571685.1 of Heterohyrax brucei. Lineage (NCBI taxonomy): Eukaryota > Metazoa > Chordata > Mammalia > Hyracoidea > Procaviidae > Heterohyrax > Heterohyrax brucei. Next base: position 51,103,955 of record CM053152.1, read on the forward strand.
TATTTCCTTGAAAACAGGAATTTCTACAGCTCAACAAATGAAAAAGAGAGACTGAAATGAGTACCAGAATACTGCAGATACACACTTTCTGTCCTCTTAACTCTCCAAAAGCAGCTGGCACTTCTTCCCTTTCCACAATATGCATTGAAGCTAGTCTCTGTTGTCTGGCTCAATGGTACCATGAATTAAAGCATTTCTGTTCAAAGAAGGCTGTGAACATGAGAAACACAGGAGTGGGAGCACCTAAGCACATGCTAAAAGTCAAATCAGTGACAGAACTCATGCTGGGAATTGGTAAGAGGCAGGGAGAAGACTGAAGGTGGATCAAGCTACCTTGAAAGGGTTTATTACAGTAGACTTGACAAAGAGGAAGAAAAAATATGGAGACAGAAAGGCACATAAAAGTGAACAAAGGTGATCAATCTCATCTCTGCCTTCAGAATAAGCACTTTTCCTCTACCAAACCTTTCTTACCATGATGTCTGCAGGTCTGTTCATATTTGTCAATGACCAGAAGTCTTTCCTCAGAGATACTCATGCTACTTAATTCAGAATTTTTATCTTTACATGTTATTATGACTCTTGATTGACTTCTTGGAGCCTTTGATAACACATATGCCCATACAAGTACTCATTTGCTTTGTGGAAAGACAATGCGAATTTAGAAAATACTTATTGATTGTTTTGTGTCTTGTGAGCATATTCACAAATGTGTCATGGAAGTCTCAGAAATATTCAGTGACCCGAAAATTAAAGAAGCAGTATCATGGAGGGGAGCTAAATTAATCAATATCACACCTGTTTGTAAATGAAAGATTTTGTATTCAGTCTTCTGATCCATTTTCCATTTCATCCAACACTTTAGTCAGTCTCTCATATTATTATTCTACATGGCTTTCAAGGCCCTGCTTCAAATATTTTTTGCTTCCTGATGTCTCTTCCTGATTTTATGGATCTAACCAATTCTCTTCTATGAAGTTTGGTGTGATAGTGATGATAATATAAGTCATTTATTCTGATAGTATATTGCAATGCATCACATGATAATGTACAATCACTTACCAAAGACATAAAATTAAATTCAAAAATACATGTGGAGTGTTTCCCACACAAAAGGTGCTTTTCCAAGTGTCTCCAATTATTTTCTAATTAATTCAAATAAATATTTTATTTTACAAACTGTGTAATAAGCTTTACGGTTGGAAAACATTCTATCATTTTTCATCATTGTTCCCATAGTACCCAGCAAATCCTTATATCTGCAGGGTCTAGGCATGGAGTATGTGTACATTTATATCTAGGTACATGATTTGTGACAAGGTGAACATAAGACATTAGCTTTATTAGAACCATCTGTTGTTCAGTTGCTTTTGTAGTTACTGGGGCTTGGTTTTACAATGTTTCTACTTCCGAAATACTTAGAAAATACCAAGCTTCACCAACATCCAGTTTAGGGCAGATCTGCATTAGTGCCAGCTTTTACTAGAGGCTAGGGAATCCTATTCTAATGTACAACTTTTAGTTCTATTTTTTTTGTGTGTCAGCTGCTAATGTTTCATTTAGAGCCAAAACATGAACAGCATCCTACCAGCCATGTTCTATTGCATTATGAAATTGAGAATTCCATTAACAGGATAATCTAATAGGCATTTCTGAGGCAGGAAAAATATGCACGCTGATTTTCTAAAGGGCAAGGGGAAGGAAAATGGCATCCAATCGGACAGCAATTGAGGCTGAGAGAAGAGAGTCGGCCCATGTAAACGTCTGGGCTTCTTTCTGTGACAGACATCACCCTCCCAGCCAGCCTGCCAGCATACAAGCAGCATATGTTCTTATCTGGAAGGCTCAGTTTCTAGTTACTGCTCTGATACCTCTCCACAGCATGAAAATGAAGTCACTAATGGCAGTAAATATAAAATTCCCTGGAATCGTTTGCTTTTTAACAAAAGGCAAATACATTACATTTTATTTACATTGAATGAACAAGTTTTAAGAAAGTTTCTCTTGTTGTGTGGAGTTATACACAGTAAGCTCTCCCTAACATTGAATAAACAATAAAACAAATGCAGTAGTAGTCTATCTTGCTATAAAAGTAGTAACTGTTAAAGCCATTGCTTTTTTTTAAAAAAAAATAGTAATCTCTCTTGGTATTTCTTTATTTTTAAAATTATCTAGGAGTTCTGAGAAAGTAGGATTAAAAAGAAAGTTGCTGACCTCTTTCCCAGAATCTAGCCCAAATATTCTGAGAGTAAGGAGAACGGGGAAAATATCTGTCAATGTCAAATCTAGAATATGATAGCAATGTTCCTTAAGAAATTGCTGTCACATGTTGCAATAGGATCAAATGAACACCACAGACATTCCTGCATAGGTGAGATGTCAGTAGTGACTGGGAGTTAGGGGAGAAGGTGCACTGCCTGGGTGGACAATTTGTAAAGTTAGTTAGCCCATTGGAAATAACCTCTATATAGTCCACCCCCTTTTACTGCCATATTAATTATTAGTAACTGATACCTAATAGAAGGATTTGCTGTGTGATACCTGGAAGGTACAACAATGAAAGATCTATATTCCAAGAGTATCAGAGGAGTCTCTGCAACAGTAAGCCTTCACAAACAGAAATTAAGAGGCAAATATGAATATTTCTTTAGGTTCATGGATGGTGCAAATGATTCAACACTCAACTGCTAACCAAAATATCAACTGTTAAAACCCATCTAGAGACAGCTTAGAGTTTTCAACGGTCACAGTCTTGAAACCTATTTCTACTCTACTCTACTCTAGCAGTTCGGGGATCACCAGGAGTCAGAATTGACTCCACAGCAAATGATACCTTATAAGAATATTTCAGAACCTGATCACTCCCCAAACCATGTTCCAGAATCAGACAGGAACCCTGCACACTCCTTACAAAGATTAGTAAATAAATAAATAGATAGATAGACAGACAAGCAAATAAATAAAACAAGAAAATAAGTATACTGTTGACAAATCAAGTTATTGGGAATAGCAGTTATATTAGGAAATAATAGATAATTATGAATAGCAACTACTTAGACATTTTCTAAAAGAGGTAGCTAAATATGAGATAAAAGAATAACAACAATAACAAAAGGTGCTAGCAGACTTGAAAGAAGACTTACTTTTCATACAAAGTTATAATGTAGATACCAAAAAGATGCACTGAGTCTCACCATCAGAACTCAAGTGGAGGAAAATAAAATAAATTATGTGGAGACTAGTCTTGAGGACACACACATCAGAAAAAAATAGGACAGGTGAGGAGAGATAATAGATATAGAGGACACTAATGGAGATCATCTTGTGACAATAAAATCTTCTAAAGAAATCAGTAAGCCAAAGGAAGTGAAAAGAATAATCACAACTACCGTGCTGTTGTTAAGTGTCATCTGGTTGGTTCCGACCCATAATGACCCTATCCACAACAAAAAGGAACACAGTAGGATACTGCACCATCCTCACCATTGGTATGCTTCTAAGGAGCATACTGGTTGTAGTTCCTCCAAGACAGAGTTTTTTCATTCTTCTGGCAGTCCAAGGTATATTCAGTACTCTTTGCCAACTGCCAACACCTTTATTAAAAGATGTCAATTATTTTTTGGCTTTAAGACTTCTTTTATTTTTTTTTTTTTAGTTTCCTGTTCACTATTTGCTATCTAAACTTATTTTTAAATTTAATTAATTTATTTATTTAATATAACTGAGTGAAAATAAACATTCCCGTATAAATTTACACGTCCACCTATATGCAGCTTCCACTGCTCTCACTGTCCAGTGACAGCACACTATTCCTCTCTGCTCCATACGTGTCTCATCCTCCCTACAGTCTTCTTTCCCCACCTCTCCCCCTACTCTACTTCCTCCAGTCAGAGGTCAGCAGGATGACATCCTATAAATGTATAGAACCATAAAGTGCAACCAATATATGGTCACTCTGCATTGCCAAGTCCAATCCATTCCTGTCCGAAGAGTGGAACTTCGTTATAATTTATGGATAAGGCCAGCATCAGGGCTGGGGGCCATGCTCTCAGGGGAACCCTGAAACCATTGGACCATCAGTTGATGTCTTTTAGTGGAGATCCCAGGTGCACCCCTTTGTATTCTTGTGTTGCCAGTGAGACTCAACTTAGTGAGCTCCATCGCGGCTATCACTGGTGGTGGCCGGGCGCTATCCAGTTCTTCCAGTCTCAAGTCGATGTAGGCACCCACTCATGTGGGTCTCTCTATCTTCTGGGTTGTCTTTACCCCGTGTCATTTTGTTCCTCGGTGAGCATCCATTCCTACTGAGTTGGGACCATTTGCTGTACCCTCAGATGGCAGCTTGGCAGCTTTTAAGACCCCAGATGCCACTCACCAATGTGGGGTGCAGAGAGCCCTCTTAGCAAAACGCTAGTTGTGCCAATTGGCCTTGATTTCACCTAAGGGCATGGTCCCATGCCCCCTGCCCCAGCTACTCTATCCTTGCAGTATTGAGTTAAGATGGAAGGAGTATTCAAGTTATGCTGAAGTACACTTAATATTGTTCTTGTTTCTAATGAGTGCTATCACCGATTTCTCCCAACCAGATTTCTAGCAGCTATCTAATCTAAACCCTCCCACCATGTCCTCCCTCCCTCCTCTTCCTTGCAGCTCTTCAAGAGTCTTTTCTTCTATACACAAGTCTGTTTTTGAGATCTTATCATAGAGGTCTCATACAATATTTGTCCTTTTTTCGCTGACTGCTTTCACTCAACATAATGTCTTCCAGTTGAAAACAGGTCATGAGATGTTTCCTGGAATCATAGTTATTCTTTATCATTGCGCAGTGCTCTTTTGAGTATACATACCATAGTTTACCTATCCATTCTTCTATTGTTGGGCATCCGGGTTGATTCTGTCTTTTTGCTATCACGGACTTCGCTGTGAGAAATATTCTTGTGCACGTGTCTGTTGGTGTGAAAGGCCTTGATTCTGTAAGATATATTCCAAGTAGTGGAATTACTGGGTCAAATGATGTATCAATATCCATTTTTTAAGGAAGCACCAGATTGCTTTCCAAAGAGGCTGGACTATTTTGCGACCCCATCAACAGCGTAGGAGGGTTCCACTTTCTCCACAGCCTCTCCAGCATTTGTTGTTTTCCTTTTTTTGGATCATGGCCAACCTTGTTGGGGTGAGACAGTATCTCATTGTCGTCTTGATTTGAATTTCTTTAATAACAAAAGATTGTGAACATGTTCGCATGTGTTTTTTGGCTGCCTGGATCTCCTCTTTAGAGAAATGTCTGTCCATCTCCTTTGCCCATCACTTAACTGGATGATTTATCTTCTTCTTATTGATATTTTGTAATATTTTATAGATTATAGAGATCAGGAGTCAGTCTGACATAGAGTTGCCAAATATTTTTTCCCATTCTGTAGGTGTCCTTTTAATTCTATTAATAAAGTCTTCAGATGAGCAAAAGTGTTTGATTCTTAATAGTTCCCATTTATCTATTTTCTCTTCTGATGATTGTGGCTTGTTTGACAGGTTTTGGAGTCCGTCCACATTGTGTATTAAAACTCCCATTGTTGTTCCTACCTCTTCTTGGATGAGCTTTATTGTTTTAGGCTTGATATTTAGGTCTTTTATCCAGTTGGAGTTGGTTTTTGTATAAGGTGTAAGATATGGATCTTGTTTCAGTTTATTGCAGATGGATATCCAATTTTGCCAGCACCATTTGTTGAAGATGGTCTTCAGACTTCTTTATTAATTGTTCAGTTTTCACATGCATATGAGGCTGCTGAAAATATCAGCGCTTGGCTCAGGCCTGCCTTATTCCTTAAAGTGATGCATTTGCTTTGTAACACTTTAAACAGGTCTTTTAGAGCTGATTTGACTAATGCAATCTGTCCTTTCATTTCTGGACTGTTTCCATGAGTGTTGATTGTGAACACAAATAAAATGAAATCCTTGACAACTTCAGTCCTTTTCTTACTTGTGACGTCGTTACTACCAGTTGTTAGGATTTTTATTTCCTTTATTAAAAAAAACAAATCAAATGCTATTGAGTCAATTCTGAGTCATAGCAATCCTGCAGGACAGAGTAGAACTGTCCCACAGAATTTCCAAAGTGTGCCTGAGGGATCTGAAATGCCAAACTTCTGGTTAGGAGTCATAGCACGTTACCACTACCCCATCAGGGTTTCCATTTTCTTTATAAAACCATACCAAATCCACTGCCATCAAGTCGATTCCAATTATATTAAAGTATAACTCATATTTACATTTATAGCCTTTGGTCTTCACCAATAAGTGCTTCTAGTTCTTTTCATTTATGGAAAGCAAAGTTGTGTCTTCTGAATATTGCATTTTGTTAATGAATCTTTCTGCAATCTTAATGCCAGATTCTTCATAATATAGCCCAGTTTCTTGGATAATTTGTTCAGCAAACAGATTAACTAAATATAGTGAAAGAATACAACCCTACCATGCATGTTTCTTGATTTCAGACCAGACAGTATACCACTGTTCTGTTGGAATGACTGCATCTTGGTCTATACACACGTTCCTTCCATATGAGAATATTTAGTGTTCCGTTCTAGGATTCCTATTCTTCACAATGTTATCCCTAATTTGTTACTATCCACACATCCAATGCTTTTCATAGTAAATAAAGTACAAGTAAACATCTTTCTGGTATTCTCTGTTTCCAGCCCTAATCCATCTGATGTCAACAATAATATAAACTTTAGGTTTGAATTTACTCTTTCAGTTTGAAGTATTCTTCTCCTTTGGTTACCTAACTCGGAGTCTTTGCACATGTAATTACAATAATTGTCTTTATCTTCTCAAGCCACCACTTGAAATCTTCTGTTCAGCTCATTTACATCATCATTTCTTCTGTTCCCCTTAGCTACTGTAGGTACAAGAGCAAGTTTCAGAGTCTATTCCTGCACCTGTTTTGGTCTTTGCTTTCTTTCCTGCCTGTTTAATGATCTCTTGTTGTCTTCACATAGATAATCTTTATGTCATTTCAAAACTCATCTTGTCTTTGGGCACTGGTGTTCTATGCCTCAGCTCTGTTCTTGAGATGAACTCTAAATTCAAGTGGAACATACTCAAAGCCGTACTTCGGTTTTCATGGACTTCTTACTAACTTTCTTCACCTTCATCTTCAACCTGCATGTGAGCAACTGATAGTCTGTTTTAAAGTTTACTCCTGCCCTTGTTCTGACTGAAGATACTGAGCTTTTCCATTGCCTCTTTCCACAGATGCAGTCAGTTTGATCCCTGTGTATTTCATCTGGTGAGTTGCATGTGTATATGAAGAAGCCATTTGCCCTACAAAATTTTATTTTTCAATCTCTGGAATTTTTTTCTACCACTAAGACCACATTTTCTAACTACTTTCTCTTCTTTGTTTGCAACTTTCACATTCCAGCCTCTAGTAATTGCCAAGGCCTATTCATGGCAAGTTTGAACAATTGCAGATTTCAGAGTTGGTGAATATCTTCAATTTCTTCATCTTTGACCTTAGCAGTTGGTGCACAGATGTGAATACTAATCATATTAACTGGTCTTCCTTGTAGGTATACAGATATTATTCTGTCACTGACAGCACTGTACTTCAGGAAAGATCTTGAAATGTGCTTTTTGATGATGGTCACAATAGCATTCTTCTTCAATTTGTTGTTCCTGGCATAGGAGACCATATGACTGATTCAAAATGGTGATTTCAACTCAGTAATGCTAGGATGGAAACCCTGGTGGCATAGTGGGTTATGTGCCACATCTGCTAACCAAAAGGTGAGCAGTTCAAATCCACCAGGCGCTCCTTAGAAAATCTATGGGGCAGTTCTGTTCTGTCTATAGTGTCTCTGTGAGACAGACCTGACTCAACAGCAGTGAGTTTTTTAATGCTAGGATACTCATGTCTGTACATCCCATTTCAGTTTTGACTGGCTGCACTCTTCCTAGATTCATACTTCATACATTCCATGTTCCTATTACTAATGGATGTTCACAGTTGTTTCTTCTCATTGTGAGCCGTGCTACATCAGTAAATACAGATCCGAAAAGCTTGACTCCATTCACAGCATTATGCTTGACTCTATTTTGAGGTGGCAGTCTTATTTTGACTACCTTCCAACTTGAGGGACTCATTTTCTAGCATTACTTCAGACAATATTCCCCTGCTCTTCATAAGATTTTGACTTTTTTTTGGAAGTAGACTGCCAGGTCCTTCTTCCTAGTCTTAGTACAGAAGCTGGACTAAAACTTGTCCACCATGTGTGTATTGTATTTGAAACACTGGTGGAATAGCTTCTAATATCACAGTAACACACAAGCCACCACAGTACAACAAATCAACAGGTGTTTGGAGACAAACACAATCAAAGAACTAATAAATTAAGACTTATTGCTGGAAGTAGAAAAGATTCCCTGTAAAACTGTCACACTATTGAGCTGCATGCTAGAAAAAACTATGGAATCTAAAGATTAAAGAATCTTCACAGAACAAAATACTATATATGCCAAATTATGGGAAAAACTATGAACACTCAATATAAAGCCACTTTGCATTTTCTCAATAAGAAAATTGAAAGAACAGAATTTACTTAATAACATGAAGTACTCTAGTGATATATACTTTATTAACTTAGTCACCTCAACATATTAAGTTGTCCATGTTATAACAAACTGTAGTTAAGAATTTCATGTATTTTTTTTTCCCTCATCGTGTTGTTGTTGTTATTAGGTGCCATCAAGTCAGTTGTGACTCATAGTAACCGTACACAAAACAGGATGAAACACTGTCAAGTCCTGCACCATGCCCAAAATTTTTGTTACAGCTGAGCCTATTGTTGGAGTAGCTGCATCAGTCCATCTTGTTTGGTGTTTCCTTTTTTAAACTGAGCCTCTACTTAACCAAGCATGATGTATTCCAGGGATTAATCTCTCCTGACAATGTGTTCAAAGTATGTAAGCCATAGTCTCACCATCCTTGCTTCTAAGAAGAACTCTGGTTACACTTCTTCTGGAACAGGTCTATTCAGTCTTTCAGCAGTCCATGGTGTATTCAATATTTGTCTCCAACACCATAGTTCAAAAATGTCAGTTCCTCTATCTTCTTTATTCTCCAACTTAGGTGTTATGAAATAATTTTGCTCAAATTCTTGAAATGTACTTCTAATGTCAGCTTCTTTATCATCTCTAGTTTTCCTTTAGAATCATTTAACACACTCTTTTCAGCTTTCAAACAGTTGTGACCTACAGAAAGCGTGACTTCCTACTGGTTAGTCTAAAAGTCTCACCAAGCCCAGGATTTTCCACCTAAGTTTGGTGAATTGCAGCTGTTTTGAAAATGTGTTCAGATATAATCAACAAAATTTTTATGCAAAGCAGTAAGTTTTAAGTGGTATTAATACATTTAAAATATAACCCTAAAGATATATAGGTACCTCTCTCTCTATACATATACCTTTAAAAAACTAAAGCTATATATATATATCCTAAAGGATAAATGTATATATTTTCCAACAATATGATTACTTGTTCTAAATGGTTTCAGAAGTAATTTTTAAGCAACTTATTCAGAACAAAACATGGCACTTGCAACAATGTAGTTATACCTCCAGGAGCAACTGAAGACCTTCAAGTTAAACTCTTTTGTAATCTGTTGTGTTACCTGACTTCTCATACCAGCACTAACTGAAGATTGTACATCTTCAGAACAGGGTCTTTTATTCTTTGTAAGTGAAATGTCATGAAGTCTCGGAAAAACTCAACTCCTTCTTCGGTGAGGCTGGTTGATATTTTCCTTTTGTATCATGAGAATCTGGGATGGTAAGGAAAGAAAACATGACAACTTTCACATTCTAGATCCAGCCCAGTAATTGTTTACAAGCAAAGATAAAAAGACTTCCTCCATTGTAAAATAACTTAGGAAGAATAATATCCAAGTAGACTTTCTGAAACAATTTTTCTAAAAGGCATATACTTATTCTGTAAAATCAGACTACAGATGTTATACTTTTGGGGAAAAAAATGTAAGAACAGTCTATTCGGTAATAGACTTCAGTCAAAAAACAAGAATTAGACCTGGGAATACAGACTCTAGCTATCTAACTGCTGATAGTTAGATAGAATTGTATATATGTATGTGGAAATCCTGGCAACATAGTTGTTAAGTGCTGTATCTGCTAACCAAAATGTTGTCAATTCAAATTCATCAAGCACTCCTTGGAAAATCTATGGGGCAGTTCTAGTCGGACCTACAGGGTCACTATGTGTTGGAATCAACTGTACAGCAGTGGGTATATATATACTATCGTATATTTGTGTGCGTGTGTGTGTGTGGTAGTAGGCAAAATGATAAAGCCTGGTGTTGACCTAAATTCAATTCTTCATAGATGCATAACCATGATTACATTATGAATTCCTCTATGTTTCCTCATTTTTAACACTTAAAAATACCTGAATCAGCGCACAATGTTGGGTCCCAGTAGTAACATGAAAAAAAAGAGGAGTGCACCCAACGAGCTCTGCTAAAAGACCTCAACTTATGGTCTGATGGCCCGGGACTTCCTCTGGGATCACGGCCCCTAGATCTGCCGCTGCCCCGATCCTTAATCATTACTGAAGTCAACTCTTCAGACAGGAATGGTTTGGACCTAGGGCCACAAAGTGACCATATGGCTTACCCAGTTTGTGGTTCTGTATCTAAAGGATGCCATCCTGCTGGCCTCTTGCTAGAAGGAAGAGGAAAGGGTGGAGAGCAGGGTATAGGAGATTGTTAGCAGGATATGACATGTACAGAAAGAAAAGGAAGAGTGTGCTGTCATCGGGCAAGGAGACCAGAGGGAACTGCAAATTTAGCTTGAATTGTATGCTCCTTTCACCAGAACACAATAAAAATAAATAAATAAATATATCCAAGTCAGTTTTACATGAATGTGATAAGGAGACACGGTCATACAAGTTAAACTCTGAGAACAGAGTCTGGCTCCAGTATGCCAACAAAGAAGGATCGATATGCTTATTGTAAGGAACTCTGGTGGTGTAAATAACTGTTAATAGCTCAGGGGCTAACAGAAAGGTTAATGATTTGAACTCCAGTTTTCTTCTAGCTCCATGAAAGAAAAACCTGGCAATCTGCTTCCATAAAGATTACAGCCAATAAATCTTATGGGGCAGTTTCACTTTTGTCACACGGGATCTCTGTGAGTCAGAACTGGCTTGATGACACTCATCAAAACCATCATTATTGTTGTCATTGCATAAACTACAAAACCAATAGCTGGCGTTCCATTTTCCAAGTTTACAACGTGAGAAATACGGGCTCAGCATAAGATTCGGTGTAACTTTTACTTAAAATATATTTTCTCATAGCTTGCTTCTTTTATTTCTTTCTGAAATTATTATGCGGTATTTGTATAATTTTAACTCTAGAATGATTAAAAGTAAATGACAATAACCATGAAATTCATTGAACAATCGATTCAGATTTGTCATAAAAGCAGTTTGTGATAGAACATTTGTTTCAAAATCAGTAATCCTATTTTAGGGATTGTAGAAGAAATTGTTCAAATGTCCTGAGTTTTGGATTATTATACATCATGAAATTAGAGGAATTAGAAAGGAAAACCCTCCTCATCATAGTACATATTGCATGCTATAAAATTCAATCAGTGTACTCTTTAAGTCCCCTTATATTAAAATTTTATGCACTTTTTAGTTGTTGGGTTCCTTTGTTTTGACTGACTGGTTGTGAAGTGGTTTAACAGGGACTGATACCCACTAAGCAAGGTAGGCATAAGTTAACTTGTGCTTACTTACTCATCTGAAGTGTACAGTTTCATCTGTTTTTAACCGTATCTTTGATGTACTAAAACACATGTAAAATTATGTGTTGCAGACTAGTACGCAAACACAAGAAGCCCCTGCATACTTGGCTTAACGCAGTCCTGCGCATACCTTGATCAGTCTCCCGCTGAGTGGTTACAGCAGAAAGGTGTAAACTTATGGCAGTAGAATATCTCAACAGAAAAGCAGCACTAGCTACCACTGACCACACCCATACCCTGCTGCCTTCTTAGTGTACAATAAGGTCAGTATTAAAAATACAGTTGACGTTAGGGCACATACAAACCCTGAATAGAAACATGCTTGGCATTTAGAGACATGTGTTAAACACCCAAACTAGGTGAAATATTTCTGTGTTCACATAGATAACAAGCGGTGTGATAAACAAGATGAATGCTAGGTGAAATATTCAGAGACAGCATTAAGAAAAAGGCTTCATGCATAATTGAGGTGACAACATCTGAAGGTCATATACTGATATTTTCCCAAGCATAACAGGAGAATTCCAAATTTCAGTTGAACCTGGATTTCATGTGCCTAACTTTCTAACTAGATTGAAAGTTCCTTATAGCCTTTATTTCACTTTTTTATACTGAATAGGCATTTGATAAGGTGGTGTTTGTGTTGATGATTATGACAATGACATTACTATGCTTTAGCACCATTGCCATTGCTAGCATGAAGGAGAGAGTTTGAAAGGATGGGATTGCTAGAATGAAGGAGAGAGACAGAAAGGAAGGGGACTGGAGAACACTTGCAAGTAACCTTAAAGATAAGGAAAGCTTCATTATAACAAATTCAGTGGTAGAATAACAATGCTGTATTTCCAACTATACATAGGAGTCAAAATGAATAGATTGAAAGACAGAGATTCTCCCTCCAGCTGTGCAGGGATCATCAGAGCATTATTGAGATGCTTATTCTCTGCAAAATGTTTTGTGTTGGAATTATTTTTTTAAGGGCATCATTTCTCTTAGAAAAGCTTTATTACTAATTTGCCTGTTGAATATCCCGTAAAGTAGTGGAAAGCATTGGTGAATACAGAGTGAGTACTTTGATTTAAAAAACATGTGCTTCCCCTGTTGTTCAATAATAATAGGGATGAATAACATGTACTTTAGGTTTTCAAATGCAATTTCTGATGATAAGACATTTAGACAGGGAATAGATGAGCTGATGGATGAGATACATACAGTTGAAGCTCAGGTAATGATTGTGACATATTTTGCATTAGGTTATGATAATCTGAAAACAAAGTAATATTAAAAAAAAAAAAAAAAAAACCACCAAGAAGGAGAATGACATGATAAAGAGGAACGCAGCTTCTTGTGTTACATATATCTTGTTCCAGTTTGGGACATCGTCTGATCTGCTAAGTCTTCAGTAAAGGGGGTGGGTGGGTTTGGAAAATTTTAGCACCTGACATTAAGCAACACAGATGACATTTATAAAGTACAATGGTGCTAGAAGAACATCAGTAAGATAGAGAAATTAACTCTTACTTTACCCACTGACTCATTTCTATTATTCCTTCAACTCAAAAGAGAACTTATGTCTTCTGTTCTCCAATTATGCATTCTGATAATGTCTTTAGGTTTATTTTTTCTTCACAGATTTTTCTTTATAACAGTCATCACTACATAGTTGTGTGATTGATAATATCTTTCTCTCTTTCTCCCTTTCTTCCTTTCATTTTTGCCTGCTTCTCTCACTATTCTATAAGGTCATGATGGAAAGAACTTAGACTATGAAAGACTGAAAGACAGAGATCCCTATCTCTTCCCTTCCACAAACACACACATATACACACACAAAGTTGAATCAGTAATGCATACCACAGTCCTGACATATAGAAATAATCACATATTTTCAAACAATAAGTGAATCTTGCTAACCATATAACATAAGGCTGAATCCATACTAATCCCAAAGTAGAATTTATGAGTCCCTGCAGATAATAAATGCCACAGACGTGTAATGAACAGTGTCTGCTGAGCTCAGGGCAAGGTAGGGTGAGGCCCTATGAGCACAGGTTAGTAGGAAAGCAGGTCAAGTAAACACCTGCCAATGTTTCTCCTAAATGAGACCAAAAAGAGAAGAAATTGATCCAGTTAAGTGTGCTCCTTGTGAGCAAATAGATGGCCCAGGGCACAGTGTTCAATAGGTGTTTCTAGCTCAGGTGTGTTTCAGGCTATGTGTACTGTATAAGATCCAGTCTAGTGGAAAACTTGTGGAAGTGGAAATGGAGAATTCAGTGATAGGAAGGATGGATGGAGAGGCTTAACATGGCCCCATTGGGCCCGTGTTCTAGCTAGAGTTCAGGGCCAGGCCCTGCCTCTAGCAGAATCTGTACAAGTGAATCAGGCAGAACATTCAAAAATGAGTCCTTAGTGGATGTTCAGTGATACACACTGCTATGCACTGGGAAAATAGGCATAGAGTTAGGGAGAATCTAATATTCATTTAGTAATGCTGTGTAAGATTTCCATGTACGAATATAGGAGTTGGAAGGGGGAAGGAAGGACGAGCACTGAACTCCTTCCTGTCTCATTGCAGCTTTGAGTCTGATTGGAGAGATTCTCTCTAGTTCAGGAGGACTTTCTTCATACCTTGACCTTTCCAGACCTAGAACACTTTCTTTGTCATCTAAAATCATAAAAGAAAATGTTTAATAGAGTTCTACCTTCCTTTACTAAGGATTCTGTTTCTGGTTCAGAAATGGTGTGGTCATTTTCCTTCTAAAAGAAATACGTGTGTATTGAGTTTAGAGAGAAGAAAGTGTTCTTTTCTTCAGGTCCCCTAGACTTCGGAACTTTGGTAGAGGGCAATGATTTGGAAGTTAGATACCAAAATGTTCTTATCTATAAAGATAAAATAGTTAAAATAATTTATAAATATTAATCAGTAATGAAGAAGCTTGGGAGTTATGTAGGTTAAGTATTCAGTTGCTAAGGGAAAGGTCAGTGGTTGGAATCCATCACTGGCACCTTTGGAAACAGGGAATAGTAATCCTCTACTACAAACATCAGAGCCTAAAAACTCTATGGAGAAGTTCTACTCCATCTTATGGGGTTGCTATGAGTCAGCAACAACCCCACAGCACCTAATAACATAAAAAAATCAGTAATGGATATTAGTTCAAACCCCAAATGAGTATAGTGAGTTTATGAGACTGTTCTGGGAACCTAACATTATTTCAGTAGAAACACACACTCTGTGATCTAAACATACAGATTCAAAAGAATCTTGAAAATTACCTATTTGCACTCCTGTTGCTGTTATTAAAGTTAGTTTTTTGTTGATTAGGCATGATACATCAGATTTCACAATGGTTCATTCAAAATCAACAAGTAAAAGAAACAAAACATCTCTGTTGCTTAACCTTTGGACATTGTAAAAGCCTCCACAAGCTCTTGTTGGCTTGGCCTTTGAAGGAAAGTGAAACCACATGCCTATGAGGGCATCCGTCCCTCCCAGCTATACTTGCCCTCCAGAATCCTAATCCATGAAGGGAAAAAAGAGAGAGAAAGCTAAAAGTTAACTCTCAGGTCTTTGCATGAATTGCAAATTATTCCACAGCCAACTTAGAATAATCACAACAGGATAACTAAAAGAAATCCACTCTGTTTAGCAAAGAAACTTCATTTCCTAAAAGATAAGCCACCTGTTTACTAAAATATCCTCTACTGCCCCAAGGTACAGACACCCCAAACTTCAGAATGTTATAGCTGTCTATTCTTAATATATGCTTTTTGAAATGGCTCTTAATATTTCTGTGCCTGCTTTTGCCCTTCTGCAAATTAATCTTTTAGCACTGATTTCAAAAGAGTGATAGGGAGCTTTTGACATGTGTAACAAGGACGTTGAGATCCTCAGACGAAAGAAGTCTCCTACGTACAAAAACATTATTACCCTTGTTGGATGCACATTTTCCCCTATAGTTTAACTGAGGGAGGAATTAGGGGAGGCTAATTGTGCACGTGATCCATCTAATCGGTTAAGGAGCACACAGAATGCTCACAACGTTCACAAACACCAAACAAAACACCAGATGCCAAAGCAGTTTCTGGAGTTCAGCTTGTTGTTTTAGCAAAGGTTAAACTAGAAGGATACTTGATACTGCAGTGGTTAAGCACTCAGCTGCTAACCCAAAGGCCAGCAGTTCGAATCTAACACCTGCTCCGTGGGAGAAAGACATGGCCATCTGCTTCCATAAGGATTTACAGACTTGGAAACCCTATAGGGAAATTTTACTCTGTCCGATAGAGTCCTTGTGAGTCAAAATTGACTTAATAGTAATGATTTCATTTGGGTTTAAGCTACAGGATAGATGGAAATGCTTGGTATCTTGAGACAATGCTATAAAAAGGAAATAAAGGCAAAAGCTTGGAAACATGTATCTAAATAACGTGAGTTAATACATCAAGGATTCGGGCCCTTAAGAAAAAGGATTTTGAAGTCTTACTTTCATCTTATATTATTTTGCTTTTGCAGAGTGAAGAAATGTAATAGTTCTGATTTCACTCTCCCCAAAATACAGGTTTAAGGAGAAAGGCCACATACTTCAATCCCCAGTCCCTTGAATTCCTCAGTTTTATATGAAAATTCAAGAATAAGTGTTAAGTTCTTCCAGTCTATTGAGAGGGAAACATTAGACAAATAGGACTTTAGTGAGGAAGCCAGGATTATTACTGCAAAAGCCAATAAAGTTAGAAATTGTTCATCACAAAGACTTTCAATTGCATTGTGAATCCTGCCCTTTAGCTTTACAAGCTGTTTTTGAGTCCATCAAGCAATCCTGAGGAGGAGAGCAGTGTGCTTTTTTTGATTTGGTGAATATTGCAAATGCAATTGCCTTTGCTCTCCTTTCTAATAATCTCATTGTCTTTTAACTTTTAATTCACACATATGCCTTTAAATTAGATTGTAGTATGTGAATGTCAGTTAAACAGGATGCTAGGGTGGCGGCAAAAGGAAAATCCTCTTCTTTTGTATACATCTCTCAACCTTGTTTCTTACTCGTTAAATGGCTTGGGCTTTTGAGCTCCAAACATTATCTATGTCTTGTACTTAACATTCACAGCTATAAGCCCATTTCTTCTTATCTTTTACTATAATTTGAATATTTTTCCTCCATAAATTATAGCCAATCTAAAATTGAATTATATTTGACTGTCTTGTTTCCTTTCTAGGTATTATCCTGATGGATTATGCTTTAAAATATCTTCATAAAAAGATGTGTTAAAAAAGGAAAGGTTATAACTGGAGGGGATCTACTAGAAAGCAACTTACAAGAACAAACTAGGTATGGTGTCTATTTTATTTTCATAGCATGTCTCAGTGTCTTGATCATTTATAACAAAAATACTAGAAGTGGATGACTTTGACAAAGTGAAAAATATTCTCTCCCAGTCCGGTAGGCATTCCAAATTCAGGGTGCTGGCTCCGGGGAGACTTTTTTTCTCCGTAGGTTCTGGAGGAAGGTCCTTGTCCTGTCTTCCCTTGATCTGGCAGGATATCAGCACACAGGAATCTCAGGTCCAAAGTATAAGCTCTGCCCTGGCACTGTTTTATGTCTCAAAAGAGATTGGCTTAAGACACTATCGTATCTTGTATATCTCATCAATATAAGTGCCACTAATGTAACTGATTACATCATAGCAGTAAGATTTATGGCACATAGGGAAATCTCACCAAATGACAAAAAGGTAGACAATCACCCAATGCTAGGATTCATGGCCTAAACAAGTTGGCATATATTTTTGGAAGACACGGTTCAATCCAGTACTCGGCATTGGTATTTCAAACACTGGACTGTTATTGATTTAACTGTGAAAGTATGGTGGTAATGTACACCCACATTCCACATAAGAGCTGTGTTAATTCCCAGATCAATTATATCATTTGCAGAAAAGTGAGGGAACAGTGGACTTTCATATATTAGCTACATAACTACAACGACACACTGAATATTTGGTACAGGCAAGTTAGTTATCTCTCAGAACATGTGTATGTGAAATTATTACTTTACGAGATCACTACTGCTAAGCATCTATCATTTTAATACATAATTTACTTTATCTTTATATTGTGATTATATACAAACATCTGGTTCATACATGCATTCATAGATATAATTTGACCTTCCAAAAATATGAATAAGCTTTATCCTTATCATAGACACTGTATACTTTACAAGGACTTCCAGTTAAGTTAGCAAATTCCTCCTACAGAAAGTGCTAAGTACCTCATTGTTGAATATCATCACTATGGTCACCTATGAATTACTCCCCTTGGGAAGCTATGCACTGACACCAGCTTCTGGTCTACCCTTCAAAGCAATTTTCAACTCTTTTTCTGGAATGGCCATCAGAGCTTTTACCCCTTATGTCCTGAAAGTCATCAAAATGCCTTCCTTTCATATTTCCTTTATGTTCAGGTAAAGAAAAAGTCATTGGGGGCAAGCTCAGATGAGTAGGGGAGTTGTTCCAAAACAGTTATTTGTTTACTGGCTAAAAACTCCCTCACAGACAACTATGCAATTAAGTTTGCCAACTTATCACCATTCTACTATGTACAATGTCCATTACCGAAAGAGTTCCAAGATTGCTCTGAAAAGTAAATTAGGCACTGGCATCAGTACATAGCTTTTCAAGGGGAGTACCTTGAAGGTGACAGTAGTGACATTCAACTATAAGGTGTGTAGCACTTAGAACAACTAAGTTCATGGAATGGACTGCCAGACCTTGTATGGAGACTGTTGGCACAAGGGTTAAGTACTATGGATACTAACCAAAGTGCCAGCAGTTGGAATCCATCAGCTGCTCCTTGGTGACTGTGTGGGATAGTCCATTCTGTCTTGTAGGGTCTCTATGAGTTGCAGTTGATCTGCTTCGGGCTTTTTATATGATATATAAATCTTTGCCTTGAGCTTTAACGTTACAGAATGATTTTCCGTATTGTATGTGATGCCCACAATATGTGAAGAAACGGAAAACACCACTTCGTTGCTAAATTTAGTTGACTTCATAACTAAAAAGATTCAGAAGCTGAACTTGTACCATGAGTTTAGGTTCAAATTTTCCTGCTCTGTTCATACTGTTTGTCAGTTGTGAGACAAACCACGCATCAAATTTCCTAGAGGAACAGAAATTGACCAGGAAAATCTTCTAGGGTGTTTGGAGGTTCCAAATTATTCTGATATGTGATTATTAGGGCTGTGCATCTCTTTGGCTAGACTATGATTCTCAGTGTTATGGTTGTTATGATGCAGTCTGGCAGTTTTATGATGATGTGAGGAAATCTTGGAAGTACATTGACTGGTTAAGGGCTATGGCTGCTAACCAAATATTTGGCAGTTGTAATTCACCAGGCACTCTGGAAATTCTGTGGGAAAACTCCACTTTGTTGTGCAGGGTCACTATGAGGCTGAATCAACTGAATGGCAATTTCTCTCTCTTTTTTTTTTTTTTTGTTTGTGTTGATGATGTGACTACTTCCATGGTGACATCAGATATGAAGTAATCATTTTCATGATGGGATCTACTGTGAATAGATAATCAGTTGAAAAGTGCTTGCTTTCCAATGTGATTTGCATCCAATAAAAAAAGACTTTCTGACAAGCGTTGTGAACTTTTGCTAGCTCTGGATCCTGTGACAGGCTTCTGTTTATGTGACTTCTGGTTCTTGAGAATTGAGCTAACAGCTAACTTCTCATCTTTCCTGCAGTCTTGGCATTTGTCCATCTTTGCAGACTGTGAACAAGAGGCCTGTTGCCTGACCTTCAGATTGTGGGTTTACCAGCCCCTAAAGCTATGTTACTCAGGAGTACTCTCCAGGCCAACTCACAGACTTAGGGCTTTTCAGCCTCTACAACTGCATGAGCCCTTTCCTTGATAGAAATTTCTGTTTGTATGTTTACATGCTTTACTTGCTTTGTTTCTCCAAAGAAACCAGCCTAAAATACCATGTAAAGGAGTTGGGAATTACCAGTGTTTCTGGAACTAAGGAGACCTGGGAAGAAATCTGTTCTGCTCTTCACCCCAAATAAGCAGTTTTTATAGAATACCTAGATGTGTGTTGAAAGTTTAAAGAAATAATGACAACACTGGAAACATGATCATAATTATTCATCTATTAATAAAGCTATGGAAGTCATTATTATAGCTATGATTTTAAGTAAATTCTAAAATGAGAAAGATGATAGTATTGACTCTACAGAATTTGATGTTAGCATATGTAATACGTATCAAATTCTTATCACACACTCTGGATCTAAGAAAAAAATAAATACAATTTTCTATTGGTATCTAAGGGGGATTGGTTCCAGGACCCCTCATAGATGTCAAAATCTGAGGATGCTAAAGTCCCTCATATAAAACAGTATGGCATTTGCATATAACCTACGCACATCCTCCATATACTTTAAATCTTCTCTAGATCATTTTTAAAACCTAATACAATATAAAAACTATGTAAATAGGTGCTATATTAGGTTGCTTAGGGAGTAACAGAAAATAAAATCTGTACATGTTCAGTACAGATACAACCATTGTAGGCTTAATTATGTAAAAGTCAGCAGCCATATAACATATTTTTTCTGAATATATTCAATCCATGGATGGTTGAATCCAGGGTTGTGGAACCTGTGGATATGGAGGGCCAGCTATGCATGTTATAGTTCATCATTGTGGTGGTTAAGATTGTATCAACTTGGCTAGACAAGGATTCTCCATGTTTGGCTGCTGTATCAAGTGGCAGGGACAACGCTTGTGTTGCTTTCCCTGTCCTCAGTTCTCATCTCTCCACCTTCAACCATCAGCTTCCTGTCTGCTCTCGTTGCTAGCAACTCCTGCTCTCTTTTCATTCTGTGTCCAGTTCCTGGACCTGAGCTAGCAGCTGTGGGATTCATCAACACTTATACCCAGCAAACAAGAGTGCTGTTCCCTGACCTATTGATCCTGGGTTTGCCATCCACTGCAGCTCTGTGAGTCAGCAGCAATCTTTCAGTCTCACCTGCCAGCTTTGAATCCTCTGATCTACACAGCTAGTGATCTAGAACTCTGGTCTCTGGCCTGCTGAACTTGGGTTCACCCACTCCCGTGGCTAAGTAAGGCTTGTGCCAGGACTTGTGATGTTCAGCTTCTACAATTTCTTGAGCTGTTTCCTTTATATGAATCTTTCCTTGTATGTATACTTGTTATTGATTTTGCTTCCCTAGAAAACCCAACCTAAGACAATCATCATCATTATCATCATCCACATTATTTTATTTGAGACTTTCTTGAATTTTAAAGTGTGAGGATTTAGACATTGTATATTAGTTTAAAATGCTTAGTATGGATCAGACATATGGATTTAGTGAAAAAAAGAGGGTGGTGTCATATTATTGAGTGGTTTAGCAATCCGAGACTGAGTAAATAAAAATATAAAGAATAAGTCTGAGGTAATAAGGCCTAACAGTAAATCTACAGAGTAGAGTTTAATCTGATTTATGTATTAACTCTAGTTTGGCCAACAAAAAAATATTCTTGTTCATACATTTATCAGTATGCAGTCAGAAAGTGGGTTAGAGGGTTGATAGATTCTGACTGTGCCTCTCCAATTAAGCGTCTTAACCATCCTCATCAGCTTTTACTGTTTGTATCTACTTGAGACAGAAGGACTTCTTAATACAGTGGTATGTTATGACCTCCCTTTATGCTCTTATAAGCATCCATCGGAACAGTGGAGATGAAATTGCTCCTTCTTCTAGGTAGGCCTTCTGCTTGGGCACCATATTGTTTTCTGCTTAGTATGAGTTGAATGATTCTGTCATGGCCTCCGAGCCTAAAAACATCTTCTCTACCTTATGCCAGTGGTTTCACTGTTAATGTTTTATTTATTTGTGTTAAGGTGTTACCCTCTCCCAACTGTCTTAATTAGAAGGTAAATTACTCTGAAGCAAATATCACATTAAATTAGCATAAATGTGTTAATCAGATCAATTTCTTTCTCAAAGAGCCTACTGGGGAAGGAGGGGGCTTAGTGCCTAGGACTGGAGA
This sequence comes from Heterohyrax brucei, assembly GCA_028571685.1. Classification (NCBI taxonomy): domain Eukaryota; kingdom Metazoa; phylum Chordata; class Mammalia; order Hyracoidea; family Procaviidae; genus Heterohyrax; species Heterohyrax brucei. Next base: position 51,125,845 of record CM053152.1, read on the forward strand.
AGAGCATGAAATTGGGGATAAAGAACTTAAAAGAAAGTTTACTTGACTTTGATGCCAGAGCAAAGATAATAGAAAAGATGGCAGAGACTTCCGAAGCCTAAGCCACTGTGTCTTCAGTTCAGTCTTGTTTTCTACACCTCTGTTCAATGTGGCCTTAATTCATTCTCTAATACTATAGATCCATTTGAGAGTTCAATGAATAAATATCACACTCTCTGCTTTCCAGTTATGAAGCTGACTCTAGTGCCCCTTCAAAGATATAACAGTCAGTAAGTTCCCAACATTTATAGGAATGAAGTATGCCAAGTGCCGTCGAGTCGGATCCGACTCATGGCGACCCTATATTAATGAATATTAAGTAATAAGACAAATTGGCAAGTACTGAGTTGTTTTGATTCTTGCAATCTGTAACATTTATATATGTGCATGCATATGTTTATATTTTAGGGCAAATGAATCAGAATGCATAAGAACACTTGTAATTTATCTTGATTCTTAATATTTATTATTGTATAATGCTAATAAATTTTAGCACATGCACTTGTAAATTTTTAATATATATTTGCACAGAGGGGAGTACAGTGAGTAAATATTAGGAATAAAAAGAGCAGAATGATAAATGCAACTCATTCTAGATGCTAAAGTTTATTTTCTGAATATAGCATACCTTGCAGTGTCAAAGTAGTTTTTAAACTGTTTTGTCTTTCCATTTCAGTCCTGTTTTTCAATTAGAGACTTTGCAGACATTGTGAATCTCCCATAAGGGGAGCAAAAGCTGAGGGATGAGTTAAACCAGGCCTTGGAAACATCAGAGCAGCTCTCCATAGTTTTGCAGATTGGTTCATGTGAAAAGGAAGAGAAGACAAATTGAATGGATAATAGACCCAGTGTCCCAATCCTGTATCTGTTTTAACCGTCTCCTCACTTTTACTTACTCCTGCAGAACCCAGGTCTCACAAAGAGTCTAAAGAAGTTACTGCTGTCATGGGACAGAAGGCAGAGAGAAGGCTCTAAGGGTACTTACATACACAGACAAAGAAATGAGATAAAGTTGGATAGACTCAATCCAAGTGTGTGTGTAAGTTTGTGTGTTTAGAGGAAAAGTCCCCGAGAAGCAGAAGAAATGAATGAGTCATGATTAGAGATGCGGTACTGAGGCACCAGTGTGCAAATATATGAGGTCAAACAATTAAGTTTGCTAACTTACCACTGTGTGCATACATTGGCAGCACTATGCAAACAACTCAGTAAGGATTCATAACCTTGGTATATCACTGTCTCACAGCTGTGTTTGTGTCATTGTGTGGCAGTGTTTTGTTGAGTGGTGTTCAATATTGCTGTCATGTGTTTTGTGTGGCATCAAGAACATCAGAGCTTGAATTAAAACAACAAACAAGCAGCAAATTTCTTGTTAAACTTGTTAAGAGTAGAAGTGAAATCAGTGACATGTTAGTCCAAATTTATGAGGATAATTCCATGAAGAAAATGGCAAGGTAAAAATGGATTAAACATTATTCTAAGGGGAGAGAGAGGATCACTGATGAAAAGAAATCAGGGCAGCCAGTAATGAGCAGAACTGAGAAAACACTGCAAAAATTCATCAAATTGTACACCGAAATTGTCAGTTGACTGTGAAAAGCATAGCAGACCAACTAAACATTGGTAGAGAAACAGGAAAATTTAACTGAAAATCTTAGCATGAGAAAGGTGTGTGGAAAAATGGTCCCAAAGGATATCGTGGAAGAACAAAAGCAAAGGAGAGTGAAAGTTTGCCAAGACCTTTTGGAAAGGAAAGATGATGTTTTGAGCCGTGTTATCACTGGTAATTAAATATGGGTGAACCAATACAACACCCAAACAAAGCATCAAAATGCACAATGGAATTCAGCCAGGTCTCCATGAACCAAAATTTCTGTCACCCCCCAATCAAGAGTTAAAACGATATTGCTAAACTTTCATTTCAGAGGAATTTTTCATCATAACTTTGTAACAACTGGACAAATAGTTAACTAAGTTTACTATTTACAAGTGCAGCAAAGGCTGTGTGAAAAAGTTAGGCAAAGATAACCTGAACTCTTCCTTAACAAATCATAGCTCTTGCATCACGACAATGCATCAACTCACATAGCATTGTCTGTGAGAGAGTTTTTAGCCAGTAAACAAGTAACTGTATTGAGCACCCTCCCTGCTCACCTCATCAGGCCACCAATGACGGTTTTTCTTTACCAAAAGATAAAAGAAATACTGAAAGACATTTTGATGACATTCATGACATCAAGGGAAATAGGATGACAGTTCTGATGGCCATTACAGAAAAAGAGTTACAAAATTGCTTTGAAGGGTGGTCTAGGCACTGGTGTCAGTTCATAGCTTCCTAAGGATAGCACTTAGAAGGTGACCATAGTTACTATATTCAGCAACGAGGTATACAGCACTTTTCCTAGGATCAATTAGTGAACTTAATTGTCAGTCCTTGTATACTGCTCTCCACCCCAGTGTTGTAAAGGAAATCTCTAAAGGTAGATCACATGTATCAGATTAACTGTGCATAAGAACATCAGTGGGGTGTTTAAAACAAAAACACAGCTTCAGAATTCATGAGGACTGCCAGTTAAGTCTGTGAAATCATCATAAAAAAAACTGTGACATAACTTACTATTGAAAATCACTATGGTTGCTTTTTAAAGAACTCCTCTTGGGAAGCTATGCAATGACATCAGTACCTAGTCCAACCTTCAAAGCAATTTTGGAACTCTTTTTCTGGAATGGCTATCAGAGCCATCATCGTAGTACCCTTGATGTCTTGAATGTCACAAAAAGTCTTCCTTTCAATATTTTGTTTATCTTCAGGTAAAGAAAAAGGTCACTGGGGCCAGATCAGCTGAGTAGGGAGGTTGCTCTAATACAGCTATTTGTTTACCAGCTAAAAACTCCCTCACAGACAACTAGACAGTTACAGACAACATGCCACTGTGTGCAAAAGCCATTCCAGAAAGAGTTCCAACTTTACTTTCAAGGGTGGACTAGGCACTGGTGTTGGCACATAGCTTCCCAAAGGGAGGACCATAGCAATATTCAGCAATGAGGTATGTAGCACTGAGAATGATTAAGTTCACAGATGTAATTGTCAGACTTTGTTGGCATTTAGTCTTGTGTGGAGTCCAGAGAGCTGCATTCCTCTGATTATGCAAATAATATATTCTTGGCATTGAAGTCCAACTTCCTGGAAGGCAAGGACTGTGCCTTGTTCTCCTACGTATCTCTAGTCAGTGGCAGAGAATTCAATACATATTGGATTCAATGCATGACATGTTTATTGATTGCTAACAAATAACACTTCTTCATTATCTATTATAGGTCAGAATCTCTGGTAGCACAGTAGTTAAGAACTCACCTTCTAACTAAAAGGTAGACAGTTCAAATCTAGCAGCCACTCATGGAAAGTCTATAAAGCAGTCTACTTTGTCTTATAGGATCTCTGTGAGTTGAAGTGGACTCAATAGAAATGGGTTTAGTTTGGATTTTACATATTACGTATTATTTTTTTTTGCAAATTCCTTTATATATATGATGACATTTCATCCTCCCAGCAGTGATATCACTGCTGTGTTTTCTACTGTTCCTGTTGGAGATGAGAAAACAAGGTTTTAGAGACAGTAAGTGACCAAGTGAAGGTGACTATGTAGGTAATGCATTTCCAAAGCTACTTTGGAAATTATGTTCACAATTAAGCATCATATTGACAACTTCATGCTATATGCACTTACATCATTCATATTGTATCATTATATACTAACTCATTATCTCTTTAAATATTTCTTGTGTATATGTCAGCCATTTTAGCAGACACTGGACATAAGACAGTGAATATTCAGGCACTACAACCGTCCTCATATTAGTAATTAACAATGACAACAAACAAAAAACATCAACAACAATACATTCATCTGCATTGTAAGTTTCAAAACACATCCATATGCACTGAAGATGTTTTCCATAATCTTCATGGAAGCTAGATAGAAAGAATGCCACACGTATCCCCAGTTTACATGTAAGGAAGCAGAAACTTGAGAATATTAAGTGACTTGACCCAGGACACAAGTTACAGAACTTTCAGTACTCGTGATTTTTAAATGTTTATCTTGATCATCATCACTTTGCCATTCACACTCTTTGTTAAAAAAAAAAAAAAAAAGAAAAAGAAAGAAAAAAAGAAACCAAACCCGTTTCCTTTGAATCCATTCCTACTCAAGGACCATCCTGTAGGGCAGAGTAGAACTTAGAACTGGCCTGTAGAGTTTCCAAAGAGCACCTGGTGAATTCAAAGTGCCAGCCTTTTGGTTAGCAGCTATAGCTACATAACCACTATGCCACTAGAGTTTCTACTGTCTGTGTAGCAATAACTAAACTGTTCTATGTTGACTGAGAAGAGAGGAACACGGAAAGGGGAGTAAACCACATTTAACTGATCCATTGATCTTGCTGAACTAATTCATTAACCTCATGTGTACAATTTTGCTTTCAATGATTAATTAACTGATAATAGATCCTTTACTTCCTAAATGACTAGTAATTCTAGAAGACTAGTGATGGGAAACAAGTTTTTGACGAATGTCTAAGATGCCCGAAACCATGCAAACATTTGTAAATGTTCAGTTTTGGTCTCTTTGTGTAGGAGGAACCAAAATTTGAGAAAGGGCACAGTTTTTTTTTAAGCAAATGCATGCTTTCAGTTGCTAATGTGTTTTTAAAAGAGAAAGCTTATGCCTTGCTTTATAAATATTAGCATATGGCTTGGCATTGCTTACAGGGACCTTGTGTTAGCTGTTAACCAGCTTTGCCTGGACAGCCAGCCAGCCTTCCTGACTTCACTCTGGCCATCAGGGCCTAATGCCTCCTTAATGATAACCCTGTCTCATTCCTGGCGTGTTAATGGCCTCACCTCAGGAGACAGCTTTACATCTTGGCTGAAACACAAGCTCTCTTAGCTTAAAAGATTAATCAGAAGCCTGTGGTTAATAATAGACTGCCATCCCACTTCCATTTACGTGTCTGACAACTAGAACAGGTTGATGAGTATTGTTATTGAGTCATAGACCTGGAATCATCCTCAAAAGGTCATTTAGTCAATCCCTCTACTCCTAGAATGGCTCCATATAATTCATCCTAATAACTGACCATTCGCTTCCTGTTGATTTTAGAATACCTCTGTGTTCTAGTTAGCCACATTTTGCCAGAAGTCAGTAAGAAGCAGAACCCCGATCGTAGAAGTATAAGTGATGATGGCACTTACCTGTTCCATTCCTTCATTTCAGACATTAAAATCATAAATTGGCATCTACTGGCCTTGAATGTCAAAGGCACCTGGGTGAATACCTCTCCCCATAGAAATAGAATTATGGGCTTTGAAAACTGTAAGGGTAAATCTATCTAAATATCTTACACACAGTAAATAGACCAATAGAAAGTTACTAAGAGATGCAGTCTCCAAAATAGGGAATTTTAACCTGTAGTTTTGAAATTTCATAGGAAAAAAATCAACATAAGAGAGGGAATATGGACTTATAAGTCTAGGCTTCTTAACTATGAAAAAATAAACAACAAAACATACTCACATGATTCTTCTGTCACAGGTGATAATATCAGGATAAGTTCAATTTGCATTGATGTCAGTTTCTTCTCCTGTATCTCTCTATCTGCTCTAAAAGACAGTAACAGATACACTATGAGTTTCTATACACATAAGAAAATGTTGGTTTTCATTCTCAAACTATTCATACAGACTTAAGATTCCCATATGAAGTGTGAGAGTGGAGGCAGTGGTGGACTAGAGAGGGAAGTCCCTTCTATTGTTTAATTAGAAAGTGGGAAGGCGTTAGTTGATCATGACTTCACATAAAGGCAATTCTACTTTAAAAATACCCATCCTTTTGTGTCCAAAGAGTGGACCTTCATTATGATTTATGGGCAAGGGCAACATTTGGGCCAGGGGCCATGCTCCCAGGGGAATGCCGAAGCCGCTGGACCATTGGACTTAGTGATGCAGAGTTACCATATATTGGATGCACTTTATGGTTCTATGCATCTATAGGATACCATCCTACTGACCTCTGGCTGGAGGAAGAAGAGTGGGTGGAGAGGAAGGGAAGGAAGACTGATGGGAGGATTAGACATATATGGAGCACAGAGGAATATTGTGCTTTCACTGGGCAGGGAAAACAGTGGAAGCTGCATATATGTGGGCATATAAATTTATATGGGAATATACATTTTCACTCAGTCATAAAAAATATATATATATATACCCATCCTGTATCTCAAAGTTTCCTAGAGTAAATTTCCCTAAGGCAGAGATTCTTGGATTTTTTTAAAATATAATAGTCTTTTGTATTTTGCAAGGCTGTGAAGATTTCTGCTTCTCAGGCTTGGCATCAGATGTCACAGTTTAACAGCTGCCTCTGTCACTTGCTAGCTCTGTAATACAGGGCATGATATTGGTCCTCTCTGACCTCAGTACTTCAATAGAATTAAACCAGGAGCATTCCATTTCCAAAATTGGCTTTACTGATAAAATGAAACATCCTGGAGAACTCTATTAACTTTAAGCCAAATGCCGTCGAACCGTATATTTGTAGTTAATATTAATATTCTTCATATAGTTAAAATAACATTTCAGAAAGTGTAAATAACAATTAGTGTCAGTGCAAAAGCAGGAGATACACCGTTTTGCCATGCTCAGTAATTTCTCTGTTTACATGTCACTCTGAGAGACAGCACACAGAGCCAGGGATTCTGAGTGACTTTGTTATGCATCTAGTCACATGTACACATTATCCACCACCGAAGTGCTATTAGCTATAGAACCTAGATTTGCCCTTTCCCAAGTAAGGTCAAGTCATAACATTACTCACTCTTTTGTTCCATACATACTTATGACACATGTTTTTCAAAGAAACAAATTAAAATCTGGTGGTGTTTTGGAGAAAGAGACCAGAATGCAAATTGTGTCTTAAACAATGAAGCTATCAGGAGCAACAGAAATATTGGTAATATTGTCTGATTAGTCTCTATGTGTTGCCTCCATATAAGACTGAAATGTTATTATAGGATTGGCATCAAAATATTTACATCTAAAAGAAATTATTGAGGAAATATAAATGCTACTTTAGAAAGTAAGATCTAAAATTCATCATCATTCTAAATTTTTCTGTTCTGTTAAGAACAGAACTATTGTAAGCTAGAGCTCAAGTTACAGTTGTCTAAGAAAAGAGAAAACCTGGATGAATTGTGGCATCCTGGGTATGTGAAGTTAGATTCAGCAGAAGCAGGGAATGGTTTAATGGTCAAGTGATATTTGCAAAGATTTGGGGAATCAGGTCACGGAAACAGAAGAATCCAAACTCAAAACCAAACCTTTGCCACTGATTGAATCCTGAATCACTGAGATCATATACAATAGAAGAGAACTGTCCAGTAATAATTTTAAGGCTGAAAAATATTCATGGAAGCAGACCACCAGATCTTTACCCTGTAGTATGGCTGTAGGTTCAAACCAGAAGCCTTTATACTGGAGCTAAGTGCTCAACCACTGTGCTCCTAAAAGAAGTAAAAAACCAAAACCTAGTTCTGTCAAATCAATTCTGACTCATTACAACCCTATACAACAGAATAGAACTGCTCTGTGGAGTTTCCATGAAGTTGATTCTGACTCATAGCAACTCTATACGGCAGAGTAGAACTGCTCCATAGAGTTTCTAAGGAGCTCCTGGTTGATTCAAACTGCAGACTTTTGGTTAGCAGACGCAGCAGTTGATCACTATGCCAGCAGGGTTTCCAAGTACATGTGAAGTCCCTGAGTCAATTTAATAGCACAGGGGATTTCAGAGGGGAAGCTGTCTATCAGTATGTTACCATGTCACCATAATATCTTAAGTGAAGGCAGGGAGTTGAACTTCCATACCTCAACGTCAGTCACTCGTTGGCTAGAGAGTACTTCCTGCTGCTTGCCAGTCAAGTGCCTCTTTGGCACCATGAGGCCTCACAACTTCAAGAGACTCACAGATATGGGTCACTGGAAACAAAGCACAGGTAGATAGGGGACATATGGGCTTTACTTTGAAGAAATGGTAAAAGCTATAAAAAGGGATGTGGGTAGCATTACAACTTCTACTGAAGTGAGCTATGATTTTGAGAGTATTCCGGGCTGTATTTTACTGAGCTAAGTGATGATAATTGGGGACCATCATAAGGCAGTCATTGAGACTTCAATTTGGAAATTTGTATAGGTGATGAACTTCTACTTATTTCAAATACTAAATCTATTCTTCGTCATTTTTTGTTTCATTTCAGTTTTATTATCATGCTTACAGAGGAGCAAATAAAATACATGTGCACAGTGTTAAAGATAACACTTCAATAAAAACCCTTGTATACACACAACTCATTAAGAACCTGAGCATCACCAGAACCTTAGATGAGACTCTGTGACCTGTTCTGATCATGTTCTGTTCTTACCCAAGAGAGAAACTACTTTGCTGACTTTTTGTTCTTAGGTCTATCTTTCCTTCCTTTTTAAGTGTTTCACTTTTGTTTATGTCTCTAAATGATACATTGCTTCAACTGGTTTCTTTTTGAACTTGATACTATTTTAATTATACCATGTATAGTCTCCCAGGACTTGTATGCAACCTTGTTCTTTTAGATTTGCCTGCGTGTAAGACTGTAAACCTATTTTTTCCTATAGTTGATGAACTTCTGACTTGCTTCTATCTTTCGCCGTATCAAAAATGCTGACCTGAATAACCCTGCACTCTGGGCAGACACTTGCACAGTGATATCTAGGGCAAAACATGGGGAATCATGAGTGATTTCATGAATACACATCCTTGACAATACTTGGCATAGCAAGACTTTCTCTTTACAACCATTCTGACGAGTTTAAAACTACTTCCTTTATTACTAATGAAGTGAAGCATATGTTTATTGGCCCTTTGAGTTTTCTCTTGTGTGAAATGTCTGTTCAAGTCCTTTGAAAAATTTTCTATTGGGTTGTGTTATTAGAAGTTCAACACATATCTGAATAGTTATGCATGGTCAGTTTTATGTGTTGCAAATATCTTATCCCAGCTGGAGTCATTTTTGTTTTCTTTCTCTATAGTATTGCTGTTTTTTAAGTGAATTTTCTTTATTTTAATGTAATTAATCTACCTTTTCCTTGGTAGTAAACTTTTGAGTCATTTTAGAATTTACTTTTTCCCTGAATTCATAAAGATATCTTTCTATGCCATTTTCTTTGAAATTTGTCTTCTTTATATAGGTCTTCAATTCACCTGGAATTGCTATTTTTATTCATTCTCCATTTATTTAAATAGCTAGAGAAGATCTGACAGTTTTCACACCTAAATTGTATCACATATGAAGAGCTCCTATATAAAGAACTCCACAACTTGAAGATATGCTTCAAAATATTATATCCTTCCAAAGTGGTGAATTGTGTCTTTGTTATCTCTTTGCCAATCCAGTTTTTCTACTTACCTGAAAAAAAAAAAAAAAAAAACAGAAATGTCAATCTTTGTCTATATTTTGTGTATTTAGAAAATTATGCATTTGGTTAATTAGCCTCTTCTTGACCCAGAGAGCTCTTATGGAGTTTTTTCTTTAGTTGTCTTTTCCTCAAAAAAAGCAAATTGAGGTTATTACAAGGTGAAGGAGAATTAGAAGCTGTTAAGGATCATACAAAATCTAATACATATCTTCACAAAGATGAATGACTTCCACATGCCATTTTGACTTATCTTTTACATACACATGCATCACCACCACCATTAAAGGAAAAAGATGGTCTATTTTGATGTCAGATCTATTTTCAAGAACCCAGATAGCCTAGACAAAGTAGTGGGAAATGATTCTCTTCTCTCCATTCTGAACTTCCATTCATTAGTTGTTACCAAGTAAATTAACTCATATCACTATTGCTTGTCTTTTTAAATCTGGTGGAATTGATTGAGTGAATAGTTGTTAGCTGAAAGTATTCCATTTGACGTTAATGGATCCCAAAGCATTAATCAGTCACGTACGTGATGGTCAAAGTCATTGCATTCAATTTTAGGTACTTGAGCAAGGGCACATCTGTATCCTCACATGAACTATGTGATAATGAATGAGTGAACAAATATAGTAATAAATGTGTAAGTAACAATATAAAAGTGAACCAATTGTTTTATCAACTAAAAAAATAAAACAAATAACAAAATTAGTTTCTGAACAAAGATAAGCACCTGCTACAAATGTTGTCACTGCTACTAAATGCTTGAGTAAAAGGGCTTCAATTTTTAGAGCTCTTTTAGTATCATTATAAGAAAAAGTTTAATTTTCTTTTTTTTTTTTTAAATTAAATAATATAGAGTGAAGCTTAGTATACTGGTATAGAAGTGTCATTTACTCCTGGTGAAGAGGAATAAAATATTCCACAGCAGAATGGGAAACAGAACATCTTAACCAAGTTTCTCTTCATTCCTTCTTTCATTTTTCCAGATTCGGGAGTACTGAAGTACATATCGTTATGTTTATTATTACTTGTTTCAACTACTATACGCTTATCAAAGTAAGTTTCTGTGTCACAGCTGGAACAATCAAGATTTCTTCTGTTGCATATAATAAATAAATACTCAATTGTGAGAATGTCCTCAGGGAAAGTTCATTAAAAAAGAAATGAAAATGCTGAGAAATAAATGGTTATTGTGATTGCACTTGTTTTGATATAATATGCAAGAATGTAATTTGGTTTTGTAATGTCTGGAATGCAAGGAGAAAAATTTAAGATGGAGAAATGGAAAAGACGTTGCATTTATTATGTTATTTCAATTATCATTTTGTTTCTGAGGGTGGGAGAGTTTAGATCCAAAACACTATTGTGGAATAAGTGTGAATGTAGCTAACAGGGAAAAAGAGCAAAATGCACAAATAGAAATATTAATTGCAAAATAAATCAAAAGGGCACATCCCTAGCATTTCTTGACAGATACTTTTTTAGATGCAGTGCCTACATGTTTCAATTTTTCTTTGTTTTGTTGAAGATCTCCATCGGCAGCCTTATTCTGCAGTTTTCCTGATCATTCTGCCTGCACCTTGTTTTGGCTCAATGATAAGTAACAATTAAGGAGTCAGAGAACATCATGATAGACATGTGAATGGCTTGAGGTAAGTTTTTGATATCAGAAAAATAATTCTCTAGGTAAAACAATCCTTTTCGGGTATTCAGAACAGAGGAATGAAAATTAGCTTTGCTCTTCTTCGTATTTAATTTTCCTTACTAGTTCTCATTCCTTAACTAATTTTTTCTTTTACATCTCCAGTGTGGATTTTCACTGGTAGTTTTGTTTTTCTCCAGCCATCTGAATGGTGAAAGAACTGTAAACACAGAAAACAAGACAAATAGATGTGGGAGCTGCTTTTCAGGCAGTAGGAAAAGTGGATACAGAGATGGCAAAGACAAGGCAAGCTGGATCAATTCAAAAGATAGCTAACAAATTAACTGCCCCTGAGTCCAGCTCATGGTGATGACTCTGTGTGCAGTGTTGAACTGCAGTGCCCAGGGTTTTCAAGGCTGTGACCTTTCAGGATGTCACCAGGCCTTTCTTTCAAGGAAACTCAAACCTGTAACCTATTGGATAGTAGTCAATAAATTAACCATTTGTGCCACTCAGGCTCCTCTAAAATGCAATACCAAAGAAAAAGACACCAAATCCATTGCCTTTCAGTCAATTCCAATTCACAACTCCACAGAACAGAGTAGTACTGCTCATAAGATTTTCAAGGAGCATCTCATGGATTCCAACTGTCATCTTTTGGGTTAGCACTTGGAGCTCTTAACCACTACTCCACCAGGGTTTCCTGCAAATGTAATCAGGCCACTAAAAGACAGGTAAGAGAGAACAGAAACAAGAGACAAGGCCATTGCTGTTATCACTGTTCTAAGTTCCCTAAGACTCTTTCAGTGTTTGCATCTCATGTACACACACATGCACACATAAACACTCAAGGGAAGAACATGTTGGTGAAGGGAAAATCTAGTGACTCTGGGACAAAAGTGATCAATAGTTGGCTTTTTTAAAAAAAATTTCTGAGCACAATACTTAAAATGCTACAAGAACTACCGAAGATAGAAGAATAGTGGTGTGGCAGTGAGATGAGGAGCAGCAGCATTTAAAGACAGAGAATTGAAAGAGAAAAGAGCAAAATAGTTATCAAGAACTTACCCAATTGTTAATGATTAGTAAATCACCAGGACTGTTTAAATTAGGCGATAGAAAATGCTGATGCCTGATCCCCAAGAAGGTATAACTTGTGATACAAATTGGACCACTAATAGTCAGTAGACGCAAGCCTTTAATGAAACAAAGTGGGTGAAAGAAACTATAAGGAGATGGGAGAAGGAGAAAATGCATTTTACTTGAGTTAGTAAGGAAGGCAGGGAAGATAAATGTTTGTCAGTGGTAACCCAAAAGTGGGATAATGAAAAAGTGAAGGAAAGAAAACAAAAACAGACAGTATAAAGAACATTATTCTGAAAGTAATGCAAACAAAAGATTTTGGCTGGGAGTTGCTATGTGCCATGGAGTTGATTTCAACTTACAGAGACTCTATACGACAGTAGGAAACCATGGTGTCCAAGTGGTTAAGTGTTATATCTGCTAACCAAAAAGTCTGCTAACTGGAAGCTATCAGTACAAATCCAACAGCGCTCCTTGGAAACTCTGCAGAGCTGTTCTACTCAGATCTATAGTGTTGCTATGAGTCGGAATCAATTTGATGGGCTTAGCTTTTTTTTTCTTTCTTTGAAGTATAGGACAGTGAGTGTAAACCCTCCACCTAGGGTTTTAGACTGTAAGTCTTCCTAAGAGCAAATTGCCAGGTCTTCCATGAAATGACTGATTGGTTTAAATTGTACTTTCCGTTAGCATCTGAGCACTTTAGCGTTGAAAGCCCAGGGATTGTTTAGTGAATGAATGGAAGAGCTAATTTTGGCCTTCAGAGAAGGGGTACCCCTGAAACAGAGCTACACCTTAGAGGAGAGACGTATTGAGAAATTATTAGAAAAAACTGAGAACTCTTGGTGGTGGTCAGCTATAGAGGATTAAATAATCAATGGATGATTTCTAAATCGATCATTATCTCAATGAAAACTAGTATCGGTAATTGACATTTAACAATAAAGTGACAAAATAAATGAATGAATGGAAAATGAAAGAACAGAGCAAAAGTAAAGGAAAATTAGCCTGGCAAAAATGCAAAAGTGTCCTGGAGGCAAGAAGGCCTTTCAGAGTCTATAAGAGAAAACCAGATGAGAGGTAAGTACTGTGTCAAAGAGAACCAACCAAACCAAAGCTACTGCCATCCAGTCAAATCCAACTCATAGCAACCCTATAGGACAAGGAAGAACTGCTCCCTAAAGTTTCCAAGTGTAAGGTCCTGAGTGCGAACGCCACCCCGCATTCACTCACGAGAGACGGTTCTTGATGCAAGCAGCAAGAGGTTTTTATTCCAGCTCACTGGGGCTCAGTCCATACTCTTGTCGGAGTAGAGGGAATGATCCCCGAACAAGAGAATTACAGAGTATATAAAGGCGGGGTCTTGCATTCCTGGGAGAGGTGGGGTTGGGGAAAGGTTCTGAGTTGGGTTGATTTCGGCAATTTGTGGTTTGCATAAGCTCAGGGCTCGGGGCTAGGGCCGTTATTTCGGGTACATTTTCTTCCTGTTACTCCCGAAACTAGCCTTTTGTGGTTAGGTAAGTTCCTGGAACGCTGAGGGGGTTGGTCCTATATTGTCCTGCTCTTTGGTATGGAGTATTGGTATGGAGGATCTCGCATGTTTTCTAATCATAAAAAACTCAGATATCCGTGTCTCTATAATCAGGATATTGTTGTAGGGCCTGATATTGTTGTCTGAGTAATAAAATCTGTACTGCGCTGACTCTTTCTCTAATGAATGTTACTAGTCTGTTGAGAATGCAGGGTCCCAGTGTCAGAAGTAATAGCAGTATTAGCAGGGGGCCTATAATGGAGGACATTAGGGTGGTCAGCCAGGGGGACCTGGAGAACCAGTTTTCAAACCATCCCTGTTGGGCCTCACAATCTCTTTGTTTCTTGTCTAATCTTTCTCTCAGTTTGGTCATTGAGTCCCTGATTATTCCTGAATGGTCAACATAGAAATAGCATTCTTCTTTTATGGCTGCACAGAGCCCCCCGTCCTTTAGGAATAACAAATCTAGTCCTCTCCTGTTTTGCAGGACTACCTCAGATAGTGAGGTTAAGGATTCTTCTAATTTAGTGATTGAGTTTTCTATTGCTTTTAAGTCTTCATCCATCGCTGCCCTCAGCTTTTCATAGTGATGAGGTCCTTGGATTAGGGCGGTAGTTCCGGTCCCTATTCCGGCCGCTACTCCCAATCCCAGTAATACTGCCAGGGTCATAGATACTGGTTCTCTCTGGGTTCTATGTATTTTGGAATCAAATTGATCTTCAAATGACTTTGAGTCATGGTAGATGACCCTGGGTACCAGCTGAACTAATATACAAAAGTCTCTAGAACTATTAAAAACTGAGGTAGCAACACAAGGAGTGAGTCTGGTGCTACAGGCCCACCAGCCTTCCGGTAGAGGTACGAGATAATAGGTGGTAGAAGTGTGAGGGCTAGCTAACGTCTGGTTACACAAGTGTTTTCTACTAGTAGGGACGTTTCCTAAACAAGTTCCTTTTCCTGTCACTTCGGTAAGGGTTAGTTTATTCTGGGTTCCCCAGGTGTATAAGCTGTGGGAAGTAGTATTATTGAAGTTTCCTGAAAATGCCACCCCTTCATAATAGGGAGGCCTGGAAGCCAGGCACAGCCAGCATGATTTAGTAATGCTAGGGTTAGAGGTGTTAAGTACACTGAAAGCTCCCTGTACTAAATTCAGCAATCTCTGCTCGGTGTTGGTGGGGGCTGGGGTAGTTGTAGGGGTTATTGGGATACTAGAGGGTGAGATATTAAAGGGTTTTGGTTGAGTTAGCGCTGGGAGGGGTTTTTGTCCAGATAACACCTTGTTCGGACCTACCGACTGGGCTGGGGGACTTTCTATTCTGAGGTGAATGTGGAGACTGGACCCCACCCCCCCCAGTATGTCCAGAACACTACACCCCATGTTAAACTATTTATCCATTTTAAGGTGTCAGTTTTTCCTGTCTCTGTAAACTGGATTTTTACGTAATCTAAATCTTTCTGAGAGCATGGCTTGTCTCTGTATAGTTCCATGGTTACGTGTTTACCAGGCCCTGGATTCACAAAAGAAAATTTTAAAAGGTCCCGGTCACCTACACCCCATTTCCAATCCCCATCATTCGAAGTGACACAACTCCAACTACCACAGTAATAATTTCCTGCTCCCCGGCAGTGACTACCCTTATTATTCCCGGGGCAGCTGTAAAATCCATAACTACGCACCAGATTAGGGGGAGTGCTTTTTGCTGAAGGGTTGACCTGCCGTAGGCAGAAATATAGATCAGGCCACCAGGTGCCAGATGGGGCTTGGTGACTGGTATTGTTGATAGTGGTACCCGTGTCCAGGTCTATAATTATCCAAGTAAGTTGCTGGGGAGCATGGGGGTTGGCCTCGAGGAGAGAGCTAGTTACTAGTAGCCACACGGCTGATGCAGAGCTTAAGGGTGTCATCAGTCTTCTCTATTTTCCACTCCCGTCCTGGTGGAGGGGTTACTTTAACATGACATGCATGAATCCAAGCTGAAATACCATCTACCTTAACGGCAGTTGGGGTGGTTAAAAGTACTACGTAGGGTCCCTTCCACCGAGGTTCAAGATTCTTGGTTTGATGTCTTCTGATGTAGACAGAGTATCCTATTTGGAACGGGTGTGGGACTGCTGACTCTCCCAGAGTATAGATTTCTCACAGAGGTTCCCAAACTTCTTTCTGCACGGCTTCGAGGGTCCACAGCCTTTCAAGTAAAGGGGTGTTAGTGACGCATTCTAAGGAACTGTGTAGGTGAGCGGAAGATACAGGGGTTGGTGCTCCAAACATAATTTCAAAGGGAGTTAGGCCAAACCAGCCAGGAGTATTTCTAACCTGGAACAGGGCTGCAGGAAGGAGGGCTAACCAATCTTTTATGCCAGTCTCAATGGTTAATTTAGTCAGGCTCTCTTTTATTGTTCTATTCATTCTTTCTACCTGTCCTGAACTTTGAGGACGATAAGCACAATGTAATTTCCAATTTGTCCCCAGAATCTTGGCCAAATTCTTACTTACCTGGGCAACAAAAGCAGGTCCGTTATCTGACCCGATTACTTTGGGCACACCGAACCTAGGGAAAATTTCTTCTAAGATTTTCTTTGCTACTATCAGGGCAGTCTCTTTTTTTTGTGGGAAAGGCTTCAGTCCATCCTGAAAAAGTATCTATGAAGACTAATAAATATTTGAAATTATACTTGGTGGGTTTTATTTCGGTGAAATCAATTTCCCAATAGGCTCCCGAGCGGTCTCCTCGTAGTCTCTTCCCGCTGCCTCTTTGGGTTTGGGGTACGTTTACAAGCTGGCAAGGGACACAGTCTTGTACTGTTTTTGAAGCTAGATTATTGAGTCCAATTATGTAGTAAGGAGATTTCTTTACTAACTTGGTTAGGTTTTCTTTCCCCAGATGGGTTAGTAGGTGTAGTTGTCTTAGGTACGTTGTTGCTTCCTTATGGGGTAGAATGTTTTTGCCATCTTCTGTCTGGTGGGTTCCTTCTGAGGTTTTGAGGGTGAATCCCATTTGTTTCATGTGGTTGAGGTGTTTCTTGGTATATTGGAAGGATTTGCTGCAGGCTTGAGTGGAGCCGAAGGAGGGTAGGAGAGGTAGGATGCAAGTCCCTTGAGCCTCCTGTTTTGCTGCGATGTCTGCTCTTTGGTTTCCCTTCGCTATGGTAGAGTTGTCTTTCTGATGTCCTGGACAGTGTATGATGGCCAGCTCCGCTGGTAAATGTATGGCTGTTAATAGCTCTAAAATTTCTTGTTTGTTTTTTATGTCCTTTCCAGCCGCGGTTAGTAAACCACGCTGTCGATAGATGGCCCCGTGTACATGGGCAGTGGCAAAGGTGTAGCGGCTATCACTGTAGAGATTGAGCCTCTTTCTCTCTGCCAATTTTAAAGCCTGCGTCAGGGCGATGAGTTCGGCCCATTGGGCCGAAGTTCCTTCTGGGAGGCGACTAGCCCAGATGATGGTGGAGTCGTCGACCACTGTAGCCCGTGCCACCTGCTTACCTTCAACCATATAGCTGCTACCATCGGTGTACCAAGTTAGGAGGGGACTTCCCTTCAATGGCTGGTCTCTCAGATCTCGTCGTGTTCCTGCTTCTTCGGCCAGTATTTCCTGGCATGAATGAGTCACTTCAGCTGAGATGTCCAGCAGCAGGGTGGCAGGGTTTAGGGTTACAGGGGTTCCAAACTCAATTCGGTCCCGATTTAGTAGTAAACTCTGATAGTGAGTCATTCGGGCATTTGACATCCAGCGCTCTGGGGGTTGTCTGATGATACTTTCTAATGTATGGGGGGCTATGACTGTCAATCTTTGACCCAGAGTTAATTTGTCTGCGTCTTTTACGAGGGAGGCCACGGCTGCAATAGCTCGGAGGCATGTGGGCCACCCGCTAGCTACCTGATCTAATTTTTTTGACAGGTACGCTACAGGCCGCTTCCATGGGCCCAACGGCTGAGTTAAAATGCCCTGCGCTATCCCCTTGCATTCATCTACAAACAGAGTAAATGGTTTAGTCACATCTGGCAGAGCCAGAGCCGGCGCTGTCAGTAAGGCCTGCTTAATAGTATCGAAGGCCTCTTGCTGTTCCGGACCCCATGTAAAGGGAGTCAAGTTTTTAGTTAGTGGATAAAGGGGTGCCGCCAAAGAGGCATACCTGGGGATCCAGAGTCGGCAGAATCCAGCTGTGCCCAAAAATTCATGTACTTGGCGGTGGGTGGAAGGTACAGGTATCTGAGTCACAGTCTTTTTGTGGGCCTCAGTGAGCCACCTCTTTCCATCTTTTAGGATATACCCCAAGTAGGTCACTTCTTGTCTACACAGTTGGGCTTTTTTTGCTGAGGCTCAGTATCCCAATCGGGAGAGTTCAGTCAATAGGGCCATTGTGGCCTCCCGGCACTCAGCCTCTGATGCCCCGGCGATGAGGAGGTCATCAACATACTGTAAAAGGGTTACTTGGGGGTGTGAGGCATGGAATGGTGTTAAATCTTGATGGAGGGCCTCATCGAAGATGGTAGGGGAATTCTTGAACCTCTGTGGTAGACGGGTCCACGTTAGCTGTCCAGCGGTTCCATCCTGTGGTCTTTCCACTCGAAAGCGAACATCGGCTGGCTGGTTGGATGTAGGCGTAAGCAGAAGAAAGCATCTTTCAAGTCTAGAACTGTATACCAGACATGACTAGGTGGTAGCGAGCTGAGTAAGTTGTAGGGGTTAGGCACAGTGGGTGGATGTCCTGTACTCTCTTATTGATCTCACGGAGATCTTGTACGGGGTGGTAGTTGCCGGTGCCTGGTTTCTTTACAGGGAGTAAGGGGGTGTTCCAAGGTGACTGGCACCTTATCAGGATTCCAAGATCCAGGAGCCTCTGGATGTGAGGCTTTATTCCTTCCCTGGCCTCCAGACTCATGGGGTACTGGCGGACTGCCACCGGGGTGGCCAAAGCCTTCAGTTCTACTACCACTGAGGGTTGTAACTTGGCTAGTCCCATGCCTGCTGTCTCTGCCCATGCTTGAGGAAAAGCTTTCAACCAGTCCTCAGGGGTTTCTGAATGTTGAGGGGGTCTATAAATTCTATATTCATCTTCTAGCTGTACTGTTAAAATGCTCAGCTGGGCGGAGTCTTTATCGGTTATTTGGGGGCTGCTGGGGGAGAAACTGATTTGGGCCCACACTTTTGTCAGGAGGTCCTGTCCTAACAGAGGGTATGGGCATTCAGGAATGATTAGAAAGGAATGGGATACCCAGCCCACTCCCAAGTCGACTGTTCTTTGGGTAGTCCACGAATATTGGCATTGCCCAGTGGCTCCTATTACCCAGGTTTTTTTTCCTTGTTTTACTCCTCCCAGAGGGTGGGTTAGAACCGAATGTTGGGCCCCTGTGTCAACCAGAAATTCTACAGGTTTCCCCTCCACCTTTAAAGTTACCCTGAGCTCGGAGAGGGGATCCGAGCCCCGTCCCCTCTAATCCTCATC
Organism: Heterohyrax brucei; assembly: GCA_028571685.1. Taxonomy (NCBI): domain Eukaryota; kingdom Metazoa; phylum Chordata; class Mammalia; order Hyracoidea; family Procaviidae; genus Heterohyrax; species Heterohyrax brucei. The sequence goes on from CM053152.1 coordinate 51,145,093, forward strand.
TTCACTGAGGGCCAGTACCTTGCGGGGGGGCACTTCGGTTTTTTTGGACAGTCTCTGACCAGGTGCCCCTTTTCTTTGCAATAGGCACACTGGTCTTTTTCTAAAGGGGGGCGGTTGCCCAGGTGTCCTGCTCTGTCCGTTCTCTGTCTACTCATGGACCGAGGTCCTTCCTTTTTTTCCTGAACTACTGCGGCCAAGATTTTAGATAAGTTTTTCTCCCGCTTTCTGTCACGCTTTTCCTCTCTCTCTTCCCTTTCTTTTTCCTTTCTTTGCTCTTTCTCTTCCTCCGTTTCTCTTTTGTAAAACACCTTCTCTGCCTCTTTCACTAGGTCCTGGAGGGATAAGTCTTGCAGGGCCTCCAATCTTTGCAACTTTTGTTTTATATCAGGGGCTGCCTGCCCAATGAAGGCTAATGCTACTGAGGCCCTTTGGCCTTCTGAGGTGGGGTCAAAGGGTGTATATCGCCTGAAAGCATCTATTATTCTTTCTAAAAATACTGACGGAGCCTCGGTCGGTCCCTGGGTCACTTCCCTTACCTTGGCCAAATTGGTGGGGCGACGTGCAGCCCCTCGGAGACCTGCCATGAGAGCCTGGCGATAGATGGTTAGCCGCTCCCTACCTTCAGGAGTGTTGAAGTCCCAAAGGGGTCTTGTCAGGGGAAACCCTCGGTCAATCTCATTAGGGAGTTGCATAGGTCGTCCATCAGTTCCTGGCATGTTCTTTCTAGCTTCTAATAAAATCCTTTCTCACTCCTCAGTGGTGAAAAGCACCTGCAGAAGCTGCTGGCAATCATCCCACGTGGGCTGGTGTGAAAACGTCAAGGATTCCACTAAGCTGGTGAGCTTCTGGGGGTCATCAGAGAAAGAGGGGTGATTAGTTTTCCAGTTATATAGGTCGGCGGAGGAAAAGGGCCAGTATTGGAGGAGCTGGTAAGGGGGACCCCCGTCTTCAGAACCGGGGATGGAAGTTCCATATGCTCACAAGGGCAGGGCCACTGTGGTGTCGGGAGTGACTGCCCTTCGGCTTCTGGTCCCCCCGTGCAGGTCCCTGACCTTGTGGGGGTGCCACTGCTGCAGCCTCTATCAGGGGCACAGTGGGAGTGGTGGTGGGGGGATAGGGTGGGGGGTCATCGAGAAGTAAGAGGTCTTGGGTTTCAGGGAAAACCGAAGGTTTGGATTTTTGGTCAGTTGTCTCTCCTTTTGGGGGTGGGCGGGCCACCATGACATGCATCTGCTCTGGCATCCAGGGTTTCACCCAAGAGGGGGGGTTTTGAACCAGATCTTGCCATATGGTGATGTATGATTGCTGGTCTGGATGTCCTCTGGGTTCCTCCTGGAAAATAACAGATTTAATTTTCAGAATCAAAGAAAGATTGAAAGAGCCTTCGGGGGGCCATCTCATATTGAAGGTGGGCCACTCTGAGGCGCAAAAAATTCTCCAGGGCTTCTTCCAAACCTTAACAGACAGATTATGAGCTCTCTCCTTTACCTCAGTCCAATGGTCAAGTGTCAAAGTAAGGGGGGTAGTCACTGTCTGTCCCATCGTCAGCCACACATTCAATAAAACAAAGACAAAACAAGACAAAAACAGAACCAGACTACGGCCACATTGAGTTTTATACAGGCACCGAAACGAGCCTATGGGAGACTGCTGCGATCTTAATGTTATAAAACAGGGTTCATTACCATTAGGTTGATAAAATACAGAGGGGCCCACCAGGCGTCCCTGGTCCCTCGTTCCTCCTGAGGCGTCCCTCAGGGCAGCAACCTGTATCTTTTCCCGCACGTCTGCAAGATACTGTTTCTGATTCCTCTCGGAGTCAGAAACGGTCGCCAAACCGAAAGTGTACACTTTAAACCTCAAACAGAAAGAACAACACACAGAGACAGAACACCGGTTAGGCCTTTTGTTCTTACCTCCAAGGTAGTCTTTGAGAGTGAGGGGTGGTCGTCACATCCCGGACGAGCCCCCAAATGTAAGGTCCTGAGTGCGAACGCCACCCCGCATTCACTCACAAGAGACGGTTCTTGATGCAAACAGCAAGAGGCTTTTATTCCAGCACCCTGGGGCTCAGTCCATACTCTTGTCAGAGTAGAGGGAATGAGCCACAAACAAGAGAATTACAGAGTATATAAAGGCGGGGTCTTACATTCCTAGGGGAGGTGGGGTTGGGGAAAGGTTCCGTGTTGGGTTGATTTTGGCAATTTGTGGTTTGCATAAGCTCAGGGCTCGGAGCTAGGGCCGTTATTTCGGGTACATTTTCTTCCTGTTACTCCCGAAACTAGCCTTTTGTGGTTAGGTAAGTTCCTGGAACGCTGAGGGAGTTGGTCCTATATTGTCCTGCTCTTTGGTATGGAGGATCTCACACAAGGAGTAGGCTGGTGAATTTGAACTACTATCATTTCAGTTAGCAGCTCTAGTACATTACCACTATATCACCAAAGTGCAAAGAGAGGTGCTGGAAAGCATAGCCGAAACAAAAACCCACTACCTTCCAGTTGATTCTGACTCATAGCAACCCTATAGGACAGCGTAGAACTGCCCCATAGAGTTCACAAGGAGTACCTGGTGGATTTGAACTGTGGACCTTTTGGTTAGCAGAGGTAGCATGCAACTCAGGCTTTCTGAAGAATAGAATGGACATACTGTACTCCAATGGGAGTACTGTAAAACCTGACATTTCATCAGGGAAAGGATGCAGTTGTCTCAGAAAAGATTCATAAGTTTTTATCTTAAATTACTTGTGAAATAGTTTTGATTCTGAGTGATAACTAGAAAGTTGAGATATTGGAGAAAATAACATTTAGTGAAAGAGTTAGTTTAAAAAGAATTGAGATGAATTGGATACCAGAGAAATAAGCATTTTGCTGACACTGATACTTGCAAGTGAAAATGTGGAGATATTAGTGTGGGATACAATGCCAGACCTTGGTACAAACTCTAATCTGGAATCTTGTGTAAGTTATTAATAAGGAAGGCTGATCAGTATTGTTATGATCAACATTATTATTGACAGTTAATGTCTTCAAAGAAAGCCTAAAGAGAAAAAATAACAAAAAAGGAGATTGGAGTGCTAAAGACTGAGCCACAGGGATACACTTAATGCCCCATTATGGTAACCATGCTAATTTGCCCCAACCAAGACAATGGGAGCCCTTTTGTTCACTGAGCAAAAACAGGCTGGCATAGATTTACTGGAGACTTGATCTTTGTTGTGTTTGAGTGGTGAAGCGGTATCTTAAAAAAGAAATAATGTAAAATTGATGTGGACCATTAATGAAAGGGGCCTTGGTGGTGCAGTGGTTAAGTATTACACTGCTAACCAAAAGATCCGTATTTCAAATCCACTAGCTGTTCCTTGGAAAATCCTCTCGGGCTGCTCTGCTCTGTTCTAAAGGGTCCCTATGATTTGGAGTCACTCAACAGCAATGTGTTTTTATTAAAGATACTGCATTTGGGCAAATTCAGGTACCTAAGTCAAAATTGTTTACTTTTTATTAGACTGGAACATTTATTAGCTGTGAACATTTGAGATTCCTTGATGTCTCAGGCTCGATTCTCTGAAGGAAAAATAAATCCACATAGAGAGAGATTCATGTCAAAAAATTGACTCACTCAGTTGTAGAGAAGGGAACACCCCAAGTCTGTAGTTTAGGCTAGAGGCTCACTCTAATTCATGTAGTCACAGAGGCTGGCAAACTTGAGATCAGCAGGTAAGACAGCAGGATTCTTACACATGGGGTACAAAGATGGGCAAATCCCAAGATCTCCAGGCAAGATGGCAAGTACGCTCCAGACACAAGAATAGAGGTCAGACAAATGGGGAGCCAGTTGTTGGATCCAGAGTGAACAAAAGCCAAGAGAGTTGCCATATCTACAAGGAAGTTCCCTTTCAACTGATTAGCCCCTCAGAGTAGATTCCATCATGGGTATAATCATATGATATCAAATCTTATCATGAGAGTGATCATGTCATCATACAACTATGAAAACACAACATAACTGCCAAATCACTGAGAATCACAGCCCAGTCAAGTTGAAGAACAACCTTAATGATCACTCTTGGTAAGTCTCAATTGTGTTCATTTATTCGGTTGGTATGTGTTCTGTGTTCTTGGTATGATCACACTTCCCTCATTTTTCTAAATTAAATGAATCAAGTCTCTTTTCATAAATGTACATGCCTCTAGAAGAAGTACATTTTGTTTTATTTTGGGGTATTAATTTCAGATAAACTTAAAGTAATAAAAATAGACAAAGTTACTTACATTTTTATCATAAAATTTATTCTGATTTTTTAAACTACATACTATGAAGAAAAATATCAGCATTCCAATTAAATATTTAGACTTACAATGTCATGACAACATTGGTTATATAGGACAAGGTGATGTTGGTGGTTGTCATACTGACAATGTAGGGTCTGAGATGAAATTCTAAAAATCCAATTTTGAACCGAGGAAAGATGATCCCTTTCAAAAAAAAAAAAAAAAAAAGAATTTATATTTAATTTGAGGGAATCTTGTCACAGAATATAACAATTAGCAATAGTAGTGTCAAGTAGTTTTGAAACCTTGCTTTATTTTATTAATCACCATTTTGAAATGTCTCTTGCTCATATGTGACTACTGAGTACTCCTCGTTTTGGATGCTTAATAAAGTGGGCTAGTTGAACTGAACTTTACATGCATATTAGAAGAACTATTCAGAAATTAAATATACAGAGAGAGAGAGAGAAGTTTGGTTTTTTGTTTATTTATTTATTTCCCAGAATACATTTAGCTGTCTGGACTAAGTTGGCACTTACTATTTTGAAGCAGAAAGTCACCATGTACTAATTATTTTCAGTTCATTTATGTGATTAATGTTGAAAACTTGGAAAACTTGTACATACCTTGAGGTTGACTATAATTAATCAAGTGTATAAAATATTCAAGGTGCCCCTAATTCTTCTTCCAAAGCAGTGAAGTGATACTGGCTTTCAAATATGTTAATAGCTGTATCTAGCATGGGATGAGCACATCAACACTGCAGACTTCTGTTCCTCTCACCTGATGTACTAGTGAAAGCAAAATTGCATTGTACACGGAGAAAAGATATTTTTTAGCATGTTCTTTTCAGATGTAAGACTTTACTACGATAAACAGGTTTGCTATGATTGCTATGATGCCTCTGTTTGCAAGAAGCCACCTTTCTTAAACTAAAGAATCCAGAGACAATGCTTCATTACTGTTATCTAAAGTCACTTTGGCCAAGACATTCAAAATCCATACCCTTCAACAGCTGTTTGGTGGTTTGTTTAAGACTTCTATACATAGTTTCAGCATAGTTCCTCCTGGACAACTGTCAGCATCTCCTCCAAATCTCTGTGATCATCTACCTTAATTGGCTCCATTAATAATTGTTCTTAGGCCAAAAAAGACCTAGGATACAACTGATTCATCACTTCCTGAGGCCTAATGTCAAAGATAGCATTTGGAACACACAGGGGGTAAAAAAGAAGCTTAGAAATATGAAATGACCTCTTAGTCCATTTTGCTTTAGTTAGTAAAGTGTAGGAAAAGAAGCATTCATTTGAATATGAACTCTACCCTTATCCTAATGCCAACATCAGCATGGGATCTCAGATTCCTGTAGCTTCCTTGTCTTCTATTTGAAATGAAGCCAATGAGTAGATTACTATTACTATTACTTCAAAAAAATTTGCTTGCCTTATATTCAATATTATTTAATTTGATATTTACAATGCCATAATATAACCCCTTTCTTAGCGTGGAGTAAACTGAAGGTCAAAGATGTTAAAAGTCATGTCAACAATTGTATGAGACACAGAGTAGACTGAAGCCAGAGGTGGAAATGACAGTTATTTACAAATTGTCATGAAATCTTATTGGAGTGATGGATATGTTCTAAAAATCATTTATGGTGATGATTGAACCTCTTAGCAAATTTATCAAAAATTATCGAATTGTGCACTTGAATAGAGTGAACTTCATGACATGCAAAATATGCCTAAATAAAGTTGATTAAATCTCACTAAAATTTGCATCATTTTGTTCAAAACCTAGGTTATCACATGTAAAATGAATTTCTTAGGCATCTAATGCTGCTATAACAGATACACCGTACGTGAACATCTGTAATAAACAGAAGTTTATTCTTTCATAGTCATGTAGGCTAGAAAGCAGAATTCAGAGCACCAGGCCCAGCGGAGGGCTTTCTCTCTCTGTCAACTCTGGAGGAAGTTTCTTGTCATTAGACTTACCTTGGTCTAAGAGCTTTTCCTGGCAGACCAAGTCCAAATTATGCCCTCTGCAACTGGAGCTGCTTTCTTGGAGTTATGAGCTCCACTTGTCTTTCTGCTTGTTTCTCTCTTTTATAGCTAAAAATAGATCTACTTAAGATACAACTGAATCTTGTAGATTGAGCTTTGCCTTATTAACTTGACTACCTCTAATCATGCCTCATTAATATCATAGAGGTAGGATTTGTAACACATAAGAAAATCACATCAGATCTCAAAACTGTGGACAATCCACAATACTGGAAACCATGGCCTAGCCAAGTTGACAGATATTTTGTTGTTGTTGTTGTTAAATGCTGTTGAGTTAGTTCCAGCTCATAGCAACCCTATGCACGACATGAAGAAACACTGCCCAGTCTTGCCTCATGTCCACAACAGATCTTATGTTTAAGCCCAGTGTTGTTGCCATTATATCAATCCATCTCCTCAAGGATCTTCCACTTTTCTGCTGACCCTCCACTCTACCAAACATGATGTTCTTCTCCAGGGACTGATCAATCCTAACAACATGTCCAAGGTATGGAAGACACAGTCTTGCCACCTCTGCTTCCAAGGAGCATTCTGGTTGTATCTCTTCCAGAAGAGCTGTTTGTTCTTTTGACAGTCCATGATACATTCAATATTCTTTTCCAACACCACAGTTCAAACTCAACAATTCTTGTTCTATCTTCTTTGTTCATTGTCCAGCTTTCCCAAGCATATGATGTAATTGAAAACATCATGACTTGGGTGAGGCACACTTTAGCCTTCAAAGTAACATTGTTACTTTTTAATATTTTGTAGAGATTTTCCCCCATGCAATTCATCTTTTGATTTCTTGACTGCTGCTTCCATGGGCAATGACTGTGGACTCAAGTAAAATGAAATACTTGACAGCCTCAATCCTTTATTTATCATGATGTTGCTTACTGGTTCAGTTGTGAGGATTTTTGTTTCTTGATGTTGTGGTACAGTTCATACTGAAAGCTGTGGTCCTTGATCTTCGTCAGTAAGTGGTTCAAATCTTCTCCATTTCCATCAAGTAAGGTGATGTCGTCTGCATAATGCAAGTTGTTAGAGAGTTAACCTCCAATCCTTATGCTTGGTTCTTCTTTGTAGAATCCAGTCTCTCAGATTTTGCTTGGCATATAGACTGAAAAGATATGGTGAAAGGATACAACCTTGATGCACACCTTTCCCCACTTTAAGTCATGCAGTATCCCCTTGTTCTCTTTGCATGACTGCCTCTTGCTCCATATGCAGATTCCTTAAGAGCACAGTTAGGTGTCCTGGAACTCCTATTCTCTAAATGTTAGCCATAATTTGTTATGAACCACACAACCAGGGTGGCAGCCATGTTAGAGGGAAAAGGCAGCAGCTAGCAGGCAAACCAGAAAAGGCGATTCAGGAGAGAGGCCCCGGCTTCCGACAGCTGCTGACACACAGGCGCTGTGTAGCAGCTCCGGAAGAGTCATTTAAACTCTCTGGGCCTTGAAAGATGTTTTCTCTGAGGAAAGCAATACTCTCTCTTTTGGGAACCAAACACAGGAGAGGATCTGAGTCTACCACGAGGGAATTACCACAATTTTGAAGACCCTAAAGTAATGATTCTGAAGCAAACAGTTTACTTGGGAGGTACAAGAAATGCAATTATGGAATAGAGGATTGAGATAAACAGGGAAAGCAGCCAGGAAAGGAAGCCTAATCACATTACCACATCAGGTAAGGAGGGTAACAGCATCAGGTAAGGCAGATTACAGCATCAGGTAAGGGAGATTACAGCATCAGGTAAGAGGGATAACAGCATCAGGTAAGGGAGATTACAGCATCAGGTAAGGGAGATTACAGCATCAGGTAAGGGAGATTACAGCATCAGGTAAGGGAGATTACAGCATCAGGTAAGGGAGATTACAGCATCAGGTAAGGGAGATTACAGCATCAGGTAAGAGGGATAACAGCATCAAGTAAGGGAGATTACAGCATCAGGTAAGAGGGATAACAGCATCAGGTAAGGGAGATTACAGCATCAGGTAAGCGGGATAACAGCATCACGTAAGCGGGATAACAGCATCAGGTAAGCGGGATAACAGCATCAGGTAAGGGAGATTACAGCATCAGGTAAGCGGGATAACAGCATCAGGTAAGCGGGATAACAGCATCAGGTAAGCGGGATAACAGCATCAGGTAAGGCAGATTACAGCATCAGGTAAGGAAAGTAACAGCATCCAGTAAGGAGGGTAATAGCATCAGATAAGAAGAGTAATAGCATTAGGGAAGGAAGATAACAGCATGAAGTAAGGAGGGTAATAGCCCCAGATAAGGAGGGTAACACCATCAGGTAAGGAGGAAGAGAGCAGTCCCCACTTGTCTGTTAGTGGAGGCTTGCTTGTTGCTGTGATGCAGGAAGCTATGCCACTGGTATTTAGGTACCAGTAGGTCATGCATGGTAGACAAGTTTCAGCTGAGCTTCCAGACTAAGACAGACTAAGAAGAAGGGCCCAACAGTCTACTCTGAAAGGAATTAGCCTGGGAAAATCTTATGAATAGCAGCCCAACACTGTCAGATATGGTGCTGGAAAGTCAGCCCCTTAGGTTGGAAGGCACTTGGAAAATGACTGGGGAGATGCCTCCTCAAAGTAGAGTCAATCTTAATGACGTGGATGGAGTGAGGCCTCTGGGATCTTCATTTGCTGATGTGACACAACTCAAAATGAGAAGAAACAGCTGCAAACATCCACTAATAATCAGAACATGAAATGTACAAAGTATAAATCTAGGAAAACTGGAAATTGTTAAAAATGAAGCGGAATACAGAAACATTGACATCCTAGGCATTAGTGAGCTGAAAATTAGTGACCATTAGTGAGCTGAAAATGGCCATTTTGAATCAAACAATCATATGTTCTGCTTTGCTTGGAATGAAAACTTGAAGGGGAATGGTGTTGCATTCATCATCAAAAAGAACATTTCAAGATCTGTCCTGAAGTACAGTGCTGTCGGTGATAATACCGATATGCCTACAAGGACGGCCAGTTAACACAACTATTAGTCAAATTTACACACAAACTACTAAGGCCAACGATGAAAAGGTTGAAGATTTTTACCAGCTTCTGCTGGATACAATGATGATTACTAGTGACTGGACTGTGACAGCTGGAAACAAAGAAGAAGGATCCATGGTTGGAAACTAAGGCCTTGGTGATAGAAATAATGCCAGAGATCACATGATAAAATTTTGCAAGACTAGCAACTTTTTTTATTGCCGATACCTTTCTTAACCACACAAACTGTGACTGTACACATGGATTTCACCAGAGGGAATACACAGGAACAAAATTGACAACATCTGTGGAAAAAGATGATGGAGAATCTCCATATCAGCAGTTCTAACAAGACCAGGTGCTGACTGTGTCACATAGCATCAATTGTTCATATGCAAATTCAAATTAAAACTGAAGAAAATTAGAACAAGTCCACAAGAGCCAAAATATGACCTTGAGTATATCCCTCCTGAGTTTAAAGACCATCTCAAGAACAAATTTGATGTGTTGATCACTAATGACCAAAGACCGGACAAATTGTGGAATGACATAAATGGTGTCATCCATGAAGAGAGCAAGAGGTCATTAAAAAGACAGGAAAGAAAGAAAAGACCAAATTGGATGTCAGAGGAGACTTTGAAACTTGCTCTTGAACGTTGAACAGCAAAAGGAAAAGGAAAGAATGGCAAAGTAAAAGACCTAAATGGAAGATTTCAGAGAACAGCTCGAGAACATGAAAGAAAGTATGTGCAAAGAGCTAGAAATGGAAAACCAGAAAGGAAGAACATGTTCTGCATTTCTCAAATTGAAAGAACTGAAGAAAAAATTCAATTCTCGAAATGCAACAGTGAAGAATTCTACAGGGATGCCATTAAACAACTCAGAGAGCATCAAAAGAAGATGTAAGGAGTACACAGAATCATTAAACCAGAAAGAACTAGTCGATGTTCCGCCATTTGAAGAGGTAGCATATGATCAGAAACCAATGGTACTCAGAAAAGAAGTCGAAGCTGCATTGAAGGCCATGGCTAAAAACAAGGCTCCTGGAATTGATGGAATATCAACTGAGATATTTCTACAAACAACTGAAGTGCTGGAAGTACTAACTCGTCTATGCCAAGAAATTTGAAGGACAGTTACCTGGCTGTCTTAGTGACTTGATACCTTTCCAACAGAAAATATGATGAATGGAAGGCTTCACAGGGAGAAACTTTCATTGTCACAATCCAATAAGCCATTAATCATTCATAAGTTACAAGTCCATTTAACAAGAGAAGTCATCACAGCCCAGTGGGCTCAGTTCAAATTCAAGGAGACCATCTCTGCACAGGAACCTCAGGACCAAAGGACTTGCCTTCTCTTAGTCACGCTGCTCTCTTGGTGATATGAGTTTCCCAACTTTCTCTGTTCACTTCTGTCCTTTATATCCCACAAACTCTTAGCTTGAGTCCTGCCTCACTAACCCAACTGTAGACCATTTTTCATCATCAATATCACAGAGGCAGGATTCACAACACATGGGAGGAAGGGCACCTTATTACGACTCCTAGCCAAGTCAAATCAACACATACATTTTGGAGGGGACACAGTTCAATCCATGACCCTGGACAGCTGACTGGAAGAGATCTATATTTATGCCCATTCCAAAAAGATCCATATTATGCCCAAATGAATGTGGAAATTACTGAACAATATCGTTGATATCACACGCAAGTAAAATTCTGCTCCAGATCATTCGAAAGTGACCACAATGTATTAACAAGGAATTGTCAGAAATTCAGGCTGGGTTCAGAAGAGGACATGGGACAATGGATATCACTGCTGATGTCAAATAGATCTTGGCTGAAATCAAAGAATTATCAGCTAGATGTTTCCTCGTGCTTCATTGACTACCTAAAAGCATTTGACTGTGTGGATAATACTAAACTATGGCTAACATTATGGCAAATGAGAGAAGCTGGATTCTACAAAGAAGAATGAGGCATCAGGATTGGAGGATGACTTATTAACAACCTGTGTTATGCAGATGACACCACCTTACTTGCTGGAAATGAAGAAGATTTGAGGCATTTACTGATGAAGATCAAGGACAACAGCTTTCAGTGTGGATTGCACCTCAGCATCAGGAAAACAGAAATCCTCAAAACTTGACGAGTAAACAACATTGTCCTAAATGGAGAAAGGATTGAGGTTGTCAAAGATTTCATTTTACTTGGGTCCACAGTCATTGCCCATGGAAGCAGCAGTCAAGAAATCAAAAGATGCATTGTACTGGGAAAAAAATCTGCTGCAAAGGACCTCCTCAAAGTATTAAAAAGTAAGGATGTCACTGTGAAGACTAAAAGGCACCTGACTCGAGCCGTGGTATTTTCAATTGCATTATATGCATGTGAAAGTTGGACTATGAACAAAGAAGACAGAAGATGAATTGATGCCTTTAAATTGTGGTGTTGTAGAAGAATGTTGAATGTATGATGGACCTCCAAAAGAACAAACAGATCTGTTCTAGAAGAAGTACAACCGGAGCGGTCCTTGGAAGCACAAATGGCAACACTGTGTCTTACGTGCTTTCGAAGTGTTGTTGGGAAAGATCAGTCCCTGGAGAAGGACATCGCGCTTGGTAGAGTGGAGGGTCAGTGGAAAAGAGGAAGATCCTCAGTGAGACGAATTGACACAGTGACTGCAGCAACCGGCTTAAGCATAAAAACAATCACGCACATGAAGCAAAACTGGGCAGTGTTTTGTCCTGTTGTTCATAGGGTCTCTGTGAGTCAGAACTGACTCGACGGCATCTAACAACAACAACATAGTCGAATTCTTTTGCATAGACAATGAAAGACAAGTAAACATCTTTCTGGTATTCTCTGCTTATAGCCAAGATACATCTGACCACAGCAATGATATACCTGGTTCCACATCCTCCTCTGAATCTAGCTTAAATTTCCAGCAGTTCAATATACTGATGCAGATATTTTGAGGGAATACATTTGAATCCATGACATTCCACCCTTGGTTCCCTAAAATTCATGCCCTTGGCACATGTAAAACGTATTTACCCCGTCGTATCACAGCACAAGCCTTACTTCAACTCCAAATTCCAAATCCACAATTTCCTTTTCATATATTAAATACAGAATAAAATTTATCCACTTTCAAATACAACTATGAAACAGCCACAAGCTAGACATTTCCATTACAAAGGAGAGAAACTGGAGGGAAAGAAGGGTAACATCACCGGAAAAGTCAGCAGATCACATTTACCTCTCAAAGCTTGAAAATATTTATTTGCTCTCTAAGACAATGTAGACAGCGGCCACATCCTCTAGATACTAGGTATTGTTCAAACTCTCTGGATTCTGTGTAAAAGTCTCTTGAACCTGAGCTTCAACTTCACCTTTCAGGCCCAATAGAATATCAGCTCAGCTCCCTCATATTTGGGCAGTCTCTTTCTCCTAATCCATCTAAGTGGTGACTCCACGACTTTTTGAGACCCCAGACGTTGTGGCCTTACCTTTTGAGAGTGAGGCAGCTCTGCTTACCATGTGCTTTGTTTCTTCAGCTTCTACTTCCTGGCTGCTTGGACTCTCAGCCCTTAGGTCATCAAGCATCCTCAACTGGAGGCACTCAATCCAACTGTAATCTTCAGTGGGAAGGCATTCAGTTCTCTTGCTCTGTGGCCTGGCAAGCCTAGCTCCACTGATAAGTATTTGGAGATACCCCACTCTGCCAGGAAGCCTCCTGCTAAAGATGTTCAGCTCTCTTACTCCATGAGTCAGCTTCAGTGGTGTCTTGCGCTGCTATCCTGGTTCTACTGTTACTGTTTCTGTGCTGCTACTTCTCACTCTCTACACCCTCTACCATACAACAGCTACTTCCCTCGAAGTGCACACCAGAATTATTTTTGATGTCTATAATTCCAACAGTCTCCTCAGTGCTGTCTAGGCTGTTGTTATTAGGCACTTTGAAACTCTTTCAACTTCTATTTATTCACAGTTGTAGAACTGCTACCACATTTTAGATACCTATTATAGCAGCACTCCACTGTCCTGGTACCAAATTCTATCTTACTAATGTAGTGCTGCTGTAACATGTATGTCACAAGTGTATGATTTTAACAAAGAAGTTTATTCTCTCACTGTCTAGTAGACTAAGAGCCCAAATGCAGAACAACAGTTTCAAGAGAAGGCTTTCTCTGTTAGCCCCGGAGGAAGGTCCTTGTCATTAATCTTCCCTTGGTCTAGCAACTTTTCTGAGCAGGAATCTCAGGTCCAAAGGAAAGTATTCTCTAATCTCTCATTTCTTGACAGTATGCAGTCTCTCGGCACTCTGATAGCTTCTCTCTTTTACTTCTCAAGGGACTGATTTAAGATATATTTATAATATATTATATATGTTTATAATATATTATAATTAATAAATAATTAATATATAAGTAATATATAAGTAATAATGAGTCCGACTCGACGGCACTTGGCTATAAGTAATAATATATAATATTAAAAATGATTATTAAAATGATTATTAAAATAATGTTATATTAATAATATATAATTAATAATATAATTTATATTATAATTAATATATTATAAATATATAATTAATATAAATATATAATTAATATATAAATAAATATATAAATATATTATAAATATATATTATAAATATTTTAATGTATATTATATATAATAAATATATTATATATTATAAATATATATTATATATTACATATTATATATTATATATTATAATTCAAGAAATTATATATATTATATTATATATATTGTATATATATATACAATTGTATATATATATTTATTATATATATATTTATTGTATATATATTTATTGTATACATATATTTATTGTATATATACAATTATTATATATTATATTAGATATATATTATATTATATATATATATTATATATTATATATATTATATATATAATTCCAACAGTTATTATATATATACTATATATTATTATATATTATAATATAATTATATATATTATTATTATATTATATTATATATATTATTATATATTATAATATAATTATATATATATAATTATTGTGGTAAAATACATACATATAGTTGTAAAATACATACAACTAACCTTCACCAATTCAGCAATTTCTACATATGTATGTTTGCATGTATGTGTGTGGAGAGAGAAAGAGAACTGGCCTGGAAGACAGGGTAGTGAGGGAGTGATGGCTGAGGAAACAAAAAAGAACGAAAAAGCTGATTACATCTTGATATTGTGTCTATGGGGATTTTATTTCTTCTGTATTAGTGCTGTTCTTTTTTTAAAGATTTCTAAATAAGTGTGTGTTATAAAGGAAGAGAATTTTATAAGAAAAACATTAACTCTATGAGGTTGTACATTGAAAACAATTTTAATATTGATAGTTAAAAGGAAAACACTGTTCTGTTGGGGACAGAACTGGGATTTTGACATCCTTCAAAGGTGTACAAATTGTACAAATGTTCCACTTTATGTAACAAGTTTGAATATTGCTTGGTTATTTTGTTTTCTTACTAGTTCATCAGACTCTTAGTAATTTAACAAACACCCAGAGGGTGGTCTGGGATATAGTTAGATTTCTAGAATTTCTACAAAACTCGGTGAAAAACAGCTACACAATAGTATGAGTAGCAACAACTGGACAGTTATATGATAACAACAAATGAGAGAAAAATTTTTAATCCACTGTAAATTAGAAACAGGAATCCTGGTGACATGTTCTTCTTTAAGCAAAATCAATACAAAATTGAATGGAGAAGAAAATGCAAAAAAGGGAGCATAGTTTTTTCTCAGTTACATTTAACTTAATCTTTATGTATTTACTTTCAATGTCATAGACTTTATCATTTTGAAAGATGATTTTTTTTTACAACACTTTCAGGTTTTAACTCAGCTTTGTAAAAATGCACTCTAAAACAGAGGTGCTTGACTCAACTAAAATGGCTGATTTAAGTCTGAATTGGATTCTATTTTGTCCTCATCCCCTGCTTCTGTTTATTAAAGAATGTGATCCATGACTACATTCTTACCAAAATAACCTGTTTTACAACATTCTAAGGTGGTCCGCCTAGACTGTTGCAGGAAGAAGCTCTGGAATGTAGGAAATTGGCTAAGTTTGAGTATGTACTAGCCAGAGAAAACTCTTGTTAAATAAGTCTTACAGAGGATGTTGAATGTTACCATCAAATGTAGCCACCATACTCTTCTCTCCACTACAAAATTCTGACAAACCATGTATGCTTATGTTTCCTTTTCAGAATGTCATTTTCAACTTTCATTTTGGTATTTCTGATTTCTAAATCTTGTATCTGAATAAAACTCTTATTTTACAAAAACTCACTTCTTTTTAGCAACTATTTGGTGTCACAAGTGACACCAGAACAACCAAAATTCATGTTTTGGTTTGTTTCTGCAGACACTTGTATTTGTGTTTTCACATGGTAATGAGTTCTACTGAATCTAAAGCTGCAGATTTCATCATGTAGATCTGCTACATGTCCAAGATACATGGGCCTCAGTCATGTCTGTGTTTGGTACTCTAGCACATCTTGAACAACCACATTTTGTCTGACTGGTGACTACTTTTTTTTTTTATTGGAAAAACTGGTATACCTGAGATCTAAATTGTATGACAATATAATTAAGCAAGCAGTTTAGGATGCCTATTTTGATTGGCATTAGAAGCTTCTAAAAAATGTCAGTGATTCTAAACTGGCTTCTTTACAAGACAGGGTGTCCATATTGGTCAAGATTAATAAGTCTCTTAATAAGGAAACACACAAGACAGCTGACAAGTCCACTTCATCTAACCCTTCTTCTCTTCTTCTATCTTTGTACACTTTTCTTCATCCTACTTGGTCTGAAATGACATTTTTCAAATGATCTATCTCTTCACAGTAAGCATCCTTTGATGTCTCAATTGCTCTTAAGGTTAAAACACTTCAAGAATGAGAGAAGAAGATGCTGTAATTGGTTTATCTCTGGTACAAAGCCAAATTAAGATCCACAGCTAAGGAGTTTCCAGAACCCATCTAAACCCTTAAACACTTAAACAGGAATTCACATTTTAACTGAGGCTTACTAACCTTATCTGGCTGATCTATGTCATTTAGTCCATATGATAGCTGGATCAGAAGCACAGAACTGGATTAGTTTTATTAACTGATAAGCAACTGTTACATCAGTTAATATAAAAAATTGTATCAGTTTAGCAGCCTATTATGATGAACATAAAGCTAGTGCCTAAAAATTACTAGATGCAGTTCAGACAGCTTTCCGCCATAAAATCAACTGAGGAAAAACTCAAGAATGAAAACCAAAACCTGGTGAATCTGTGTCTAACTTTACAAAGACTTACTGAGGCTTTCTCTCAACACTCTGATCTAGAGCTTGCAAATGTCAGAATAGCTTTCAGTTCTGTTTATCAGTGGTCTCAAACCAGAATTTACAACATTAGTAAATGACATATGCTAGACTGGGGACTATTTCCATAAATGAAATTATTATATAGCTGAAAATATAGTCCATATCCTCCAAATAAATTAAGAAACTAAATTGCTTCATTGCTTGCAACAGCTGAAAACTCCTTTTGGAGGCAATACACTAAGGACACCCTCATCTGGAGTATTCCAATAGTGCAAGATAGCTGGACACTGGAAAACTCACTGTTATAAATTCAACCTGCATCCCAATCTATGCCAGTGTCAGTGTCCTTACAACCTTATTTGAAAGCCACACCTTCTTCTTGTGTACCACTACACTTGTCAGTCTTTTAGGATGTTACTTATTAAATAAGTTTTACTGCTCTATAGTCTTTTATAAAAAGGGGATAAAAACATAAAGGTTCTAGTGAAATCCAAAATAAATCTCTTAAGTCACTTACAGTCTTTTACAATGTATAAAGATACATCTACTTTAGAAAAAAAGCACCCACTGTTTCCTCTATGTTTTCAACCTTATGAGCTTCCTACTCCACAGATACAGGAAGTATACATTAGCAAAACCAATTAAAGTTCAAAGTGACCCAACAGAACCACTTCCCACAATTTTTGAATGTTCTCTGAGACAGTAACCAATTCAAGGATCAGACCCTGTATTTGAGTAATTTATTAGCAAAGAGCTTATAACACCTTGTACTACTCCATGTAATAGCACAATTCTTTCAGTTAACAAACCTAATGGAGAGACACAAAGACCTGTTTAAGACCTTAGGACCATCAGTTATCTAGTGAGTTCCTGTTTATCAGTAGTTTCAACTCCTCATCTTTTGTTCTTTCAAATACCACCTGAGGCTGTGGTCTTTACTGTAACGGGCTTATGTCGTGTTTTCTTCAGTATCCTGGTCCATCCTGATAGTCAATATTTATTTATATTCACTTAGAACTGATGCCTATACACCTGGACCATCATGTTTCAGGGCTTCACTGAATCTCCCAGCTACTTCTTCTTAGTCTTAACAGCTGATTTAAAGGACAGGAAGCATCCAAATAACTTTTGCTGCTTTCAGTATCTTGATGATTTGTTACTTTGTTTCAAAAATACCTCATGCTGTAAAGAACACTGTATGTATCTGCTTGTTTTATCACTAAAAGGAAAAGTATCTAAAGACAAACTTCAGTTTATTGAAACCTAAATACAACATTTCGATTTTGCGCTCCGACTTAACAGAAGATTCAATTAGATACACAAATATTTTATACCATTTGTAGTTATCTCTTGTCAAATAGGAAAAAACAAAATACAACACATAGCTTTGAGATATTTTTGGATCTTTGTGATTACTGCTATATACTACTTTTCTTTGACTATTCAATTATTTTATGCCTCTGCAATGTTCCTGAACAAACGGAATGTGTTCCATTAGCTAAAAAAGACGTTAATAAATCTTTCAGCTGTAAGTCAAACCCGGGTGATGCAGTAAGGTTAACAGGCTGGCTGCTAACCACATGGTTGGCAGTTACAGTCCACCAGTTGCTCCACTGTATTCCTGTGGGGCACTTCTAATCTGTCTCATGGGGTCTCTAAAAGTCACAATCAACTTGACGGCAATAGGTTTGTTTCTTTTGGTTTTAACTATGACAAGCTATTTTCATGACTTTTTTTGGAAAAGAAGTAGAGATGCCTTAGAAGTCCTTACTTAATCACTTGGAAGCCCGAAGAGGTCTACTGGATATTATACTCTCGAATAAGGTCCTGCAGCTAGAACCTACTCACTTTGCTTGTGAGCAATCGCAGCTACTGCCAAACTGGTCGCTACCACTGTTCACATTTTGACAGGAAATAAATAAGATGTGTCTTTCACAAAAGAGGCACAGCCATATTTCAATCCTGCATGAAGGAACCTGGTGAATAATAGATTCAGATTCACTCTGTTCTTTTCTTCCAATATCCCGCTATAGGTCTCCCTTTGACCAAACTCAATTAGAGGTCAGCAGGAAAAGGAGTTTATTGATGTCTGCCTACAAGATTTCAGAGCTGCATGGACACGAGATCCTGAGAAAAACTGAGAATACCTAACATATTTTTAGATAATTTTCTTACCTTATTCAGTCACTGAGTTCTTTTATCTTACAATATTCTTCATGCATCTCTTTACAAAAATTGTCCACCCATTGTTCCCAATAAATTATTTATTCCTCTCTCACTTTAAGATTAACTTTATGTATGTTCAGAACCCATAAAAAAGAAAAACACATGATCTGAAATGTGTGTGGAGTTTTGCATTTTTAAAATATCTTTTATAAACTTTATCTTAACTAAGTATAGTAACACTATAACACCTGAAAAAAGATATAACAATCTCACTTAAAAATAAAAAGAATAAAAGGAGGTTAATTGACATGTCTAACGCAAGAGCAAAGGAAAGAACACAGGGTCTCAGTCATTTTTCTTCCTTTCTTCTTTTAATGGTCCTTAGAGAAACTATACAGATTAAAGCTATAAATGTCTTTATATGTACACCTAGAACAGCATCATTTGGACAAAGAGAATTTAATCAACTTTATATTACACTACATTACTTCACATGCTCAAGTTTTTATTCATTCAATAGATGTGGGTTGTCCACAGAAATGTCTGCATACAAGGCTAAGTGCACGCTGTTATGACAGACTCAACAAGAGGTAAATAAGAATGTCTGAGCATCTTTAACATGTTCATGTTAGACACTCTACACGTTATCCCCTCATATTATATCACAAAACAACCTGTTTACATTCAGAGGGCTTACGACATCATAAAAAACAATAAATCCTTTAGGAATTCAGAGAGGAAGTTGAGACATCTTGCCAGTTTTCCCTGGAAGGACCAAATGAGCTGGTCTTCAAGAAAGATTTCTACATATAGAGATGAGGTATATGTAGAACATTAGTACATGAAAAGATATTTCATGTGCAAAGTCACAGAGGTAGGAAATGTCAGGGGAGCAAGGAAAAGATTAGAGGCAGGGAGAGTATTGAGGGAAATTTCTGGATATTAAGTTAGAGTGGTAGGTGGAGGCCAGTCATGCAGGGTCATCAGTGTCAGACAATCATGCAGGGAGTTTTATGGATATTTAAAGTTATTGGAGGCTTTTGATCAACAGTGTTATATAACTATATCTAAGCACATGGCATTTTACTCAAGGAGTATATGAAGATGGGTGATTCTTTTATGGAGCCTAACCTTGGAAATTTATAGAGTCCATACCTTTGCTATGCTTTCTTTGTTGCCAGTCTTAACAACACTTAGACTTCACACAGCAACATGTGTCAGTGATGTCCTCACAATTGCATTTCTTCTGAGAACAGATCTATGAAGACAAGTCTAGTAAACATATCCACTTTGATTTTTTAAAGTCATTTCAAATGAATATGTCCTGAAAAATTTTTGCATACGTGTGTAAAATAAGGTCCGTTTCATGTAATCCCCTCTTACTCTCTCCTCATCTATCTGTCATCTCTAAAGAGGCCTAGTGGTACCTTTATTAAGTACCTAGTTGCTAACCAAAAGATTGGTAATTCAAACCCACCAGCCACTCTAATGCAGCAATCTGCTTCCATAGAGATCGTCGCCTTAGAAACCCTATAAGGAAGTTTACTGTGTCCTATAAGGTTGCTATGATTCAGAATTGCATAGATATCGAAGTGTTTTTTTGGTTTTTCATCATCTCAGTTTATCATTGATCTAAATATATGATATAGAAAACTGGCTATCTTTTTTCTTGAAATCTCATTTAGTTTCCAGGTATGTCCAACTCATCATCAAATCTGGCTAAAGCCAAGTTTATCCTCATAGTTCTCATTCTTCACTGTGATTTAAAAAATCTTTTGGTGCCAGGCTTTAGATGGTTTCTAAAACAGTATATACAGGGTATTATTGTCTTGTGTGCAAATCCTCAGTGCTTTAGAACATAGAGAACGAGACAACACACAACAAAAGTAATTTGCATAAAATGAGAGTTACTTTTTTCACAGAATAGTAGAATTTCTTCTCAAATTAAAGATATGTGTTGTGAAATAATCAAAATGCATATATTCAGTGGTTCACATTCAGAGTTATGAGTTTGTGAAGTCTCAAAGGAGTTTATAGAGAATTCTAACTCAGTTCTAAGAGATACAAAAAATAATAGATCACAAGAATCTAATTTTTCTTCTCTCTTTTTTGCAATGTCAAAAGCCACTTAGCATATTGTGGAAGAGGAATCTAAAAATTTCACTAACCCCGGTGCCATCGAGTCTAGCTGTGATTAATGTCTTCATTCCTGATTTTATCAGAAAATTTGTATTCACATAGCATGGTAAAAAGCTGTGCTAAGTAAGCTTCTCTGCTGATGAAACATAGCCTGCAGTTCCCAAAACTACATTTGCTACAAGTGTGTCTTATTGTTGAATAATATTTTAGATTCTGATAGGAAAGTAGAAGAAATTCTTTGGCCTATCAATAACTATGTGTTTGTCTGAACTTATGGAAATGACCTTCCTTCCTTCCTTCCTACCCTCCCTCCCTCCATCCTTCCCTTCCATTCTCTCTCCCTTCTTCTTCCTTCCTTCCTCCCTCCCTCCCTCCTTTCTTCCCTTCTTCCTTCTCTCCCTTTCTTTTTTTTTGGTGTTAGGATAGTTAAATTGTACTCATAATTAAGTGGTGTCCCCTAATTCAACAGAAATTGAAAGAGGTTCAGAATCTCTTATAGTGTTGATCTGTAGAGGTGTGCTGTTCAATGCAATTTTGCTGTGAATAGGAAATAGAATAAATTTGTGGTGATCAGGGCTTAGAATGGAAAAAAAATTAGTTAACATTTCAAGGAGAGTCTCACATCTTCCATGAAATAACCTGGTTTATTATAAAACTAAATGTCTGTCTTGTTGAATTGAGCTCTCAAAATAGGTATCTCAGGGGCCCTTCAAATTGCCAGAACTCCAACTCATAAACATTTATTAATATAATACTTTGGGAAATATTTTTCCCTTTTCCAAAACATTGCACTTTTTGTAGAGAAAATATTTTTCCATATCAGAAAGATAAATCCTAATATTGGAAATGATTAAAGGAGAAAATAAACAAAAGTTTTAAAGTGTTATCTTTGTATGCCAACTGGTGGAGAAGTAATAGAAAGATTCTATAAGGGATTGTAGTTTTTTCAAACTCTTTAGGATGAAGAAGAGCTATCTGTCAGTTATTTTCCCTTCTACAGTTTGCATTCCTTTTTCATCTTTCTTGTCCAAACCTAGATCTGTAATTTCTGGTACATTAAAAAAGCTGACCTAAGACTTGAAAGCATTTTGGGAAAGGGACACTTTTCATGTGTTAGAATTCCTATTTAAAGCTATGGAAATACAGAGTTTGGAAAAGAGAGCCATTCAACCACGGCAAATAGAAGATTTGGTTTTGTGGTATAGAACTATCTTTATGAGTCTTCCATATGCATGGAAAATTTTGAGACAGTCAGCCTGAGGGTGGCTTAATAGTCTGGTTCGGTACTTCCCAAACTCGGTTGAGATAGTAGGAAAGTTTGGAAAATTAAAGTTTCCATGAGGTTACAAGACTCACCAATGAGCAAACGCTTCACAAGAAGTAGAACCTGGACTAGAGTGTGCTGCTCTGAAGCATGATCCCATGCCTTTTCTACCATTTTGTGATAGCAAACACAGCTCAGCCCTTCATTCAGGACATAGTGACTAGGGTCAGGAACTCTTTCAAGTGTGCAGTTTATGGCACTCAACAAAGCATGTACTCCTCTATCTTCCTGATACAAGCATTCTAGAAGGAGGCAACCAATAAGAAATACACATAGGGAAAGGTTTGTTACATAGTGAAGTGTGCCATAGAAAATAATAAAACTGAAAAATGGGATAGATAACCTAAAGCGTGAAATTTTAAATACAGTATTCATAGAAGTCCTCATCAAAAAGCTGGCATTTAAATAGATATAAAGGAATGTGAAGGAACAATTCATGAGGATGACTATGGAAGAGAATCCAGGCAGAAGGAAAAGGTAATACTGAGATTATAAAGCAAGCATTTTCCACATGACTTTTACAAAGAGTGAGAAGCCCAGTGTAGATGGGCTTCAGGTAAACAGAGACAAACTGCCATCCATCCTTTTATGGACAAGTTGTACACAGAGTGAGATGGGATAATGTAAGAGTACTTTGAGTAGAAACTTACATGATCTGACTTTTTCTTTAATATGAATACTCTGAATATCATGTTGAGAATGGACTGAAGACACGCAGGAGAAAAAGACAAGAAATCTAGTTCACAGGTCATTGCAACAGATCCATTTGATGGGATTTGGAAGACAGGAATTGAGAACAGAAATTGGACTTGAGATGCATTGTAAAACCATTATGATTTGCTTACTAAGCATTCAGCATAGTCAGGATGTGAGAAAAAGGATGGAGAAAGGATGCCTCCTAAGTATCATGACTAAGAAACCAAAAGAATGGAACAGCTATGAACTGAGACAGGTACAGCTGTAAGAAGAACCAATTTTGAGAAGTGCACATGTACACTTTTGTATTCATTAAATTTGAAATTGACATAGAACTCAAATAGAGCCACATATAAAGATATTCATCTATATGTTCATAATTCACTGGGAAGATTATGTTAAAAATGTAATTTGTAAGTTAAATAATTTGTAAATTAAAAACATGTATCATTTATTTAAAGTCAAGACGTCAGATAGAACCCCTCAGGGAGAAGGTATAAGTAGAGGAGAGACCAGCAAAGGAGGCTGACAGGTAGCAGCTAGTGAGGTAGGAATAAAACAGGGAGAGTCTAAGATCCTGGAAACCAAATGCAAATGCAAACAAAAGTATCAAGAAAAAATTAGGAAGGTGAAGCCAAGATGGCAGACTAGACACACATCTTCTCAATTTCCTCTGAGAACTAAGGCCTGGATTAATAGTGGAATGGAGCACTCTGGACATCCAGTGAGCCCTAGGATATAGCACAGGGTTGTCACATTGGCCTATGTGCCACTAAACAACAGACTAGCTCTCCCTAACATAAAGCAGTGCATACTGAGCTCATTCCTGCTTACTCACCAATTGAGCTGTCTGAAGGTACTGATGCCTACTTTGTTATTCAGGAGGCAGAAGATGGGCGTGAACTGGCAAATACATTAAACTGCAGTGCTGAAGTAAACAGCATATAGCTCAGTGGAGAAACACTGCATGGGATAGCAACATTTTGAGGGACCAGCTGCTGGCAGAAAGCATCACTGCCTCTCCACCCTCTCTTTTCTGAACTCTGTCATGGACTCTGCTTCTCCGTGGCATAAAGGACAGTTTGGCTAGGATGACATCTTGGTTGTCCAGGAGGTGGAGCCAACCAACCAGAGGACTCAGCCAGGGCTAATTCCCAGGCAGAGAAGCAGTTCTAATCCAGAAAGAGCTTTGCCAACAGGAAGGCTAAGTTTAGTACCATGTTACCTTATGTGTGGGGCCGGGCCAACGATGGCAGCAAGGCTGTAACCCCTCCCAACATTGAACTATGTCATAGCATCTGGGAATGGCTGAAGATGTGTTTCTGTTGTCAGCCAGAAGCCAGAGCAGGGTCTGCCACACTTGATGGCCTCACTGATTTCAGGAGCTATCTGACAGCTCCCATCCTTTTAAAACAAGACTGTCTGGAGCAATAACTTTTGAGTCACCCTGCTATGTCTCTTCCAGCCCTTACTGACCTACATCGTAGAGTCAGTTGATGGCATCTGTGTGAATTCTTAAGTAGGGAGCCATCTTTGCCAGTCAGGAGGAGGAGCCTCCCACCCCAGGACGTCCATTGGGACCATACACCAGAGTACACAGAGGCAGCTGGTGATCAACTCATGTCTCAGAATTATGTCTCAGCTCCTGTTGAGGTAACACCAGAGAAACTAAACAGCCTCTAGATGCCCCAAAGACAACAAACTATTACTAATCATTTAAAGAAACAGTCCACTATGGCTCTGGAAAACTCCCATAATAATCAAAAATCTTCCCAGATGAAGTAGGCTGTCTGAAACTATCAGAGGTCAAGTACAAAAGAATTATATAGAGAGCCCTCTTCTATATTCAGCAAAATGCAGCAGAGCAAACTGAAAAATTAAGCAAGCTATTTGAACAGATGCAACATAAATGATCTAAAATCCAGTATATCAAAAACAAAATTAAAGGATTACCTATTCAATCCAAAATCAAAAGAACAGAAATGGGGGACCTTGAGGATAGAGAAACTGAAATCAGTATTTATGAGGAGAAATCAGAGAAAAGAAATAAGAAAAATGAAGAAGCATTAACATGTGGAACTCTATTAAGAGGAACAATCAATGGTTAGTTGGAGTTCTGGAACAGGGAGGGATAACTGAAAATGCAGAGAGTATTGTTGTTGAGTTGCTGATAGAAAACTTCTCTCAAATTATGAAAGAAGGGAACATAGACATCCAAGATATGTATCAAATGCCACAAAAACTAGACCTCAAAAGAAAGACAACAAGCAATATAATAAAGCTTAATAAAATAAAACATAAACAGAACATTTTAAAGGCAGCAAGACTGAAAACAAAGATAACATTCAGAGAGAAACTCTATAAGCTTTCATCTGATTTCTCGGCAGAAACAATCTTGGCACGGAGGCAATGGGGTGACACATTCAAAGCCTTGAAGGTGAAAAACTTCCAACCAAGAATTATATATCGTGAAAAATTGTCTCTCAAATATGAACATGAAATTAAGACATTCACAGATAAACAAAAGTTTAGAGACTTTGTAGAAACTAAACCAAAACTACAAGAAATACTGAAAGACACTCGTTGCTTAGAAAAACAAAACCATTAAGTGTATGTTTAAGGAGGCAATGCAGGACACAGCATCCAGAAACCTACTCAGTTAGGGAAGTCACAAAACTCAATCAAAGTTACAATAGTAAAAGAAGTGAACCAGTGATCATATCATAAAAACTATGACACTGTTACACTAAAAAGAGGGATTACTACAGTAGTTATAGTCCTTTCAGATGGAGAAGAAGTTAAAAAAGCATGCAGATGTTAAAATTGTGTATAGACTTAGAATTAAAGAGAGGGTCATAGAATAGCCACAAAGGACAATAACAAAGCAACATGTCGAAAACAAAAAACATAATACAGAAGTCTCAAGAAACACAAAACCAGCACTGAAAAAGATGAAAATTCAACCCATAAAGAGGAATGACCAAGAATGGAATATTAAGAAACACACAGAAAACCCTAACACAAAGTAAACACACCTAACGACAGCACTAAACACAAAATTATCAATAATTACTCTGAAGGTAAATGGACTGAATGCTCCAAAGAGACAATTAGCAACATCATAGATCAAAAGACACAATCCATCTATATGTTACTCACAAGAAACACATCTTGGACTCAAAGATATGAACAAACTGAAATTAAAGGATAGAATAATATACAGAAAGCTAACATCATCATATAAAGCATAGCAGGTGTGGCAATAATAATCACAGATAAAATAGATTTTAAAGTAATCCACCACTGTGGACAAGGATGCTTACTATTTATTATTGAAAGGTTCAATACACAAACAGGACTTAACAATATTACTTACTCGTACACCCAATACCAGAGTATCTAAATACACTAAGCAAACACTAACTACATTGAAAAATGAGACAGATTACTCCACAATAATAGTTGGAGGCTTCAACACTCCGTATTCAGTAATGAGCAGATCATCCAGAAAAAGCTCAGTAAAGATATGGAAGATCTTACCAGAACAACAAACCAACTAGTGCTCATCTACATATACAGAACTTTTTATCCATCAATAGGTAAGTACATCTTCTTCTCCAGTGCGCATAGAACACTTTCCATAATAGACCATGTGTTAGGACATAAAGCAAGTCTCAACAAAATCCAAACAACTGAATTATGACAAAGCACCGTCTTGGACCATAAAGCCATACATGTCAAAATCAATGGCAGAAAAAAAAAGACGTAGGTAGAAACTTGAACTCATAGAAACTTAACATCTTGCTCAAAAACCAATGGTTATAGAAGAAATCAAGGATGAAGTAAATAAATGTAAGGAATCAAATAAGAATGAAAACACTTCCTACCAGAAACTATGGGATACAGCAAAAACAGTGCTCAGAGGTCAATTTGTCTCTGTAAATGCACACATTTGGAAGGAAGAAAGGATCCCAACCAAAGAATTAACCCTACAGCTTGAACATGTAGAAAGAGACCAACAGAGGAACTCCTCAGGCACTAGAAGAAAACAGATAATACTAGAGCAGAACTAAATAAGAGAATAGAAGAACAATTGAAAAAATTAACAAAACCAAAAGCTGTTTTTTGAAAAGCTCAACAAAATTGTTAAACCATTGGCTAAACTTGCAAAAGCAAAACAAGGAAACAACTCAAATAAGAAATGAGATGGAAGATGTCACAACAAACCCAACTGAAATCAAAAGTATCATAACAGAATACTATGAAAGACTGTACTCTAGCACATTTGAAAAGCTAGAGTAAATGGACAAATTTTTAGTTTCCTGTCACCTGGCAAAATTATCACAATGAGACCTGGAACAATTTAATAAAACTGTTACAAAGGAAGAGACTGAAAAATTTATCAAAAAACTACCAACCAGAAAATACCTTGGACTAGATGGCTTCACTGTAGAATTCTACCAAGCTTTCAGAGAAGAGTTAACTCCAATGCTACTAAGAGTATTTCACAGCATAGAAATGGATGGAATACTCCCAAATTCACTCTATGAAAGCAGCATAACCCTAATACCAAAGACAGGGAAAGATCCCACAAAAAAGGAAAATTATAGACCAATAGTCACTCATGACCCTAGATGCAAAAATCTTTGACAAAATCCATGCCAATAGAATTTGACAGCATATCAAAAGAATAATTCATCATGACTGAGTTGTAGTCATACCAGGGATTCAAGGCTGTTTCAACATCAGAAAAACAAGTAATGTCATTAACCACGTAAATAACACAAAAGATAAAAATCACTTGATTTTGTCAATTGATGCAGAGAAGACATTTAACAAAGTCCAACACCCGTTCTTGCTAAACACTCTCAGCAAAACAGGAACACAAGAGAAATTCCTCAATGCAATCAGGGTTGCCTATGCAAAGCTAGGTGCCTACATCAGCCTGAATGGAAAGACATTGAAAGAATTCCCCTTGAGAATGGGAACTATACAAGGATGCCCAGTCTTACCACTTCTTTTCAACATATTGCTAGAGGTTCTAGCCAGAGCAATTGGACAAGACAAAGAAGTAAAGGGTATCTGTATCAGCAAGAAGAAGTAAAACACTTTCTACCTGAAGGTGATATGATTGTATATGCAGAGAATCCTAAAGAATCCATAAGTAAACTACTCAAAATAGTAGAAGAGGTCAGTAAAGTATCAGGATATAAGATAACCTTAACTACATCAGTAGGATTCCTTTCTACCTACAAAGAGATCATCAAAGAAAAAAATCACCAAATAAATATCATTTACTGTAGCCCCCGAGGAGATAAAATACCTAGAAATAAATCTAACTAGAGAAATAAGAGAGCTATACAGAGAGAACTACAAGACTTTAGGAAACCAAAAGAGATTTACATAAATAGAGAAACATACCCTGTTCATGGATAGGAAGAATTAACATTGTGAAAGTGTCTATTTTACAAAAAGTAATCTACATATACAATGCAATCCCAATACAAATTTCAGTGTCATTTTCTAATGAGATGGAGAAACAAATCACAAACTTTGTTTGGAAAGGGAAGAAATCCCACATAAGCAAAGTAATACTGAAGAAGGTGAACCCAGCAGAATCCTTCACACTACCTGACCATGAAACCTGCTACATTGCCACACTATTCAAACAGACTGGTACTGGTACAAAAAGAGACATGTTAACCAATGGAATAAAGTTGAGACCCCAGAGATGCCACCAGCCTGTTAGGAACAGTTGATATTCGACAAAGGCCCTAAGATTTTAAACTGGGGTAAAAACAGTCTCTAACAAATGGTGTTGACAAAATTTCATATCCATCTGCAAAAAAATTGAAAAGAGACCTATATATCGCATTTTATACAACAACTAACTCAAATTAGATTAAAGATCTAAAATGATAAAGATCATGCAAGAAAAGATAGTGTCAACAATGGAAGTTCTAATACACTGCTTGGACAGATTTCAAAATCTGACAAAGCACAATCAACAGAAGAGAAAATAGATAAATGGTAACTGCTAAGAATTAAACACTTTTGCTCATCCAAAGACTATTAAAAGAATTAAAAGACCCCCTACAGGATGGGAAAATATATCTGGCAACTGCATGTCAGACTGATGTCTGACCTCCGTAATCGACAAGATACTGCAAAATATTGACAAGAAAAAGATAAATGATCCAATTTATCAATGGACAAAGGAAATGGACACACACTTCACCAAAGAGGACATCCAGGCAGCCAAAAGAAACATGGGGAAATGCTCACAACCATTAGCTAGCAGAGAAATCCAAGTCAAAACCACAGTGAGATACCATCTCACCTTAACAAGGTTGGCTATGATCCAAAAAACACAAAACAACAAATGCTGGAAAAGCTTTGGAGAAACTGGAACTCTCCTACACTGTTGGTGGGATTGCAAAAGGGGACAACCTCTATGGAAAGCAATTTGGTGCTTTCATAAAAGCTGGAAATAGGTGTACCATTTGATCCAGTAATCCCACTGCTGGAAATATATCCTACACAATCAAAACAGGCACATGAACAGAGACATGCACACATATGTTTACTGCAACACACTCCACAATAGCAAAAAGATGGAATTAACCCAGATGTCAATCAACAGATGAATGGCTAAACAAACTACGGTACATATACTCAATGGAACAGTATGCAATGCTAAAGAACAATGATGACTTAAGGAAGCATCTTGTAACCTGGTTGCAATTGGAAGACATTTTGCTGAGTGAAATCAGCTAACCACAAAAGGACAAATATTACATGAGACCCCTACCATAAGGACTTAGAAATAGACTTATGTACAGAAGAAAAGACTCTCTGACAGCTGCAAGGGTGAGGAGGGAGGGAGAGAGCTGGTCATAGATTAGGTAGTTGATAGAAGCAGTGACAGCACACATTAGAAAGAAGATCAAATTAACAGGACTTCACCATAAACTGAAAACTCCTGTAATCTTAACTCAATTCTGCAGGGATAGAGTAAGTAGCAGTGGCAGGGATCTGGGGATCATGCTCACGGAGGACATGCAGGCCAACTGGCATAACTAGGCTATTGCTAAGAGAGTCTTCTGTACTCCATATTGGTGAGTGGCATCTGGGGTCTTATAAGCTAGCAAGCTGTCATCTGAAGTACATAAATGGTCCCAACTCACCTGGAGGTGTCATCTCTGAAAACAAAGACAAAAACAAAACAAAAACAAAGACAAGAGAAAGAAAGAGCCTAGGAGATAGAAGGACCTATGTTAATGTTTTACTGTATGAACAAGTGACCAAAAGAACTAGATGGTGCCCGGCCACCACCAAGGATAGCCATGATGGGACACACAAATTTGAGTCCCAGTGGCAACAGGGAAAAAGAAGGGTGCATCTCTAGAGGTCCACTAAAAGATAGCAACTGATGGTCCAGCGGCCTGGGGGTTCCCCTAGGAGCATGACCGCTAGACCTGCTGTTGCCCCTCACCAGAAAATATTACTGAGATCAACTCTTCGAACAGAAATGGACTGGACTTGGGGGCACAAAGTGACAATATGGTGTGTGTCCTTTATGGTTTTATGCGTCTATATGATGCCATCCTACTGGCCTCTTACTTGAAGTAAGCGGAGAGGGTGGAGAGTAGAGGACAGGAGATTGTTAAGAGGCTTCAACATATATAGAATGAAAAGGAGGAGTGTGCTATCACCAGGCAAGGAGAGGAGAAATAGCTGCTGATAGAAGGCCATGCAAATTTAATTTGGATTTTATACTTTCAATTAATCACAATAAAAAAAAAATTAAGGTGCCAAAGTTTGCAGGTACAGATACAGATGAAAATGGAGAATCAATCATTGATTTAGTAATGTAGCCATCAATGCCATTCAGTTATCAGATTGACACAATTCTTTAAATCTTAAGAGATAATTATGTATACATTGCTGTCATTTTAAAGGAGACATCTAACTGACAAGGAATGGAAAACGTAGAACGTTGTAATACTTGCCTGAAAAAAAATTCTTGACTTAGGTCAAGATGAGAAATGCCTAAGTTACTACAGCTCTCATAATAAAAGAATAGAGAATTGAGAATGTATACTGATATGCTTCTGCCTTTTCATAAACTTGTATTTAGAGGGCACTTGTCTGACTCTGGCTGTTTCTTTCTCCTTATTACAAAATAGAGGAGAATAAACAAAAGGAGAAAGACAAAGAGCCGTGAATATAAAAGGAAGGAGAGAAAGTGTGACTCAGATGGGGCCATTCTCTTTGTTGTTTGCATATGGGAATTGTTGATGGTAGAATACAGAACACCAATGAGATGTCTTTGTCAACAGCACTGATGCTCCCCACAGTAATTCTCCACTTTGAAAGCAATCTGAAATTATCCTGGCATCATTTTTCAATTTATTATCCCGGGTGGGTTGGTCCCTGTGGAAGGCTAGCCTGTATATGCAGTAGCTGAGATAACTAGCTCAGCTGAAAATGTCATGGGCTAGTTAATACTCTTATATTTGAAAGGGACAACGAACTCTGTTTAATTTGAAGGCTAGAGGACATTAGATTTATACTTGTAATAGCATCTATAAAAGTTAAATATAACTGATACTGTTTTGTTAAATATATGCAGCTTTCATTTACACCTCAGACAAAATTTTGCCTGTCTCTGACTTAGGTAAAAATAAAGGTAGCTACTAGAATTTTTTCTTTCTTTTCTTTTCTTTTTTTTTTTTTTCTTTAGTTGTGGTCACTAAGTCCTAAGGCAGTAACACAGGTATTTTCCTTGAATGTTAGAATGAGACTTTTCAGCTGAAGTGTTAATCAGGACTTTGTTAAAAAATCCTAGGCATTTGTAAAAACTAAAGTAATAATGGTTGCAAGGTTCTGAGATTTAAATGCCTAAGAGTGGCATGCAGGATGTTAAGGAAAGCATAAGTGGCCAGGAGAAAACATTAGATGAGTGGGAGATGGAAGATGTTTTGCAGGTAAATACAAGCAATCAGTATCATCTTTGTTAATTTGTTACACAGAGAGGAATTGACTACCTTGGTAAACAGGAAGAATCCAGAGTAGATCTTGAATTTGGATTGCATTAGAAACAATTCAGGATTTAAGTATATGTATATCTATGTGTGTATGTGTGTATATATATATATGTATATATATGTGTGTATATATGTGTGTATGTATGTGTATATATATTTGTATATGTATGCTCATGCATATGCATTTGTGTGTATGTGCATGTATACATTTATATATGCATGAGTATATATATCTGTATATACATGTATTTCTATATATACATATGCATATTATGTATATATATATATATGCATACATATAAAATACCCAAAGTCCTCCAGGCTTACTGAGTTAGAATGTATGGTAGTAGTTTTTAGCATTAACATCTTTAACACTGATAAGATCCCGCAGGAAACATACAATAATTAAGCTTGTTCTAGGGGTTAATTCTAGCAATCCCTTCTCATCTATGGCTATTACGTTTTTACAAACTGTTAATATTTTATCCTTCATATTGAAAATTGAAAAGATGACAGAAACCTGCATTTGAATTCTATCACCTTCTCAGATAGAGAAAAATACGAGAGAATTAGAGAATGGTTCAAGATACATTTATTCCAGATGATACTGTACACATACACAGGTGCACAAACACACACCCATGCAAGATCAAACACACTTGAAGAACACTGAAAACATTCATCTCCATAAATATCATGACAACTCAAACTATGCATTAATACATTTTGTATTATATGGATTATTAACAGTAAAATATTAGTTTCTCAGTTTACTTTTGTTTAAAATAGTATTTTCCATAGTTCTTTGTCCATTGAATCTCCCATTTTGTTCTACATAGTATCTTCAACACATGCTGCCTTTGGTGAATTTTCTGCTCTAGTAAGTTGTTTTCAACTTTGATTTTTGATTCAAGAGTCTAGCACACAATATTTTTACATTAGTGGAACCTCACCTCTGCTGGCTTTTAGGGTGAGATTGTCGAAGTGAATATTCTAAAATAAGACTTTAAAACTCAAATTCACACGAGATTCAATAAAACATGTACACTGAGCTTATGTAAGACAATAGGTAGTTGTGCTGCCTATGAAAAACTCAGAGAATTTCATGTTTTCTTAGCCAGCCAAGTGTCGTTGAGTCAGATCTGACTCATGGCAGAGGCATTGATAATTACTTTCTAAACGTTATGCCAAATCTCATGAATGTACTTTCTTTATTGTCCATCTATGTATCTGCGAAGTCTAACAATTAGGTTTGGCAACTGGCCACCACGTGTTACATTGGCAGCTCTGTACAAACAACATGGCGAGGTTTCAGAATATTTGTATATCAGTGTCTCACAGCTGTGTTCATGTCAATGTGTGGTGCTGTCTGGCTGAGTGACATTCATATTGTTGTTACATGTTTTCGTGCCTTGTCATGAGAATGTTGGAGGTTGAATTAGGGCAATGAACAAACATTAAATTTCTTTTCAAATTTGACTAGAGTGGAAGTGAAATGAGGGGCATGTCAGTCCAAGTTTATGGAGTTAATGCCATGAAGACAATGAATAAACATTTTTCTGTGGAGAAAGAAAGTGTTGCTGATGAAGAGAAATCAGGGTGGCCTGTAACAAGCAGAACAGATGAAAATATTGCAAAAATTCATCATATTGTGCATAAAAATTGTCAGTTAACTGTAAGAAGCAACACAGACCAAGTAAACATTTATGGAGTACCAGTAAGGAAAATCATAACTGAAAATCTTGGCGTGAGAAAAGTACATGCAAAAATAGTCTCAACGGAGCTCACCGATGAACAAAAGCAAAGGAGAGTCAAAGTTTGCCAAGACATTTTGGAAAGGCAAGACAATGTTTTGGGCCATATTATCACTGCTGACAAAACATTAATGTACTAGTATGACCCTGACACAAAGCGTCAAAGTGCATAACGGAACTCAGCCAATTCTCCACTACTGAAAAAATTCCGTTAATCCAAATTAAGAGTCAAAATGATGTTGCTAACTGTTTTTGACATCAGGGGATGTTCATTATGAATTGTAGCAGCTGGACAAAACAGTTAACCAAGTTTATTATTTGAAAGTGCTGAAAAGTTTGCATTACAAAGTTAGATGAAAATGACCTGAAGTTTTCACCAACAACTTGTGGATCTTGGATCACGACAATGTATCAGCTCACACAGCACTATGAGGAAGTTTTCAGCCAGTAAACAAATAACTGATCTGGCCCCTAAAGATTTTTTTTTTTTTTAACCTGAAGATAAATGAAATGTTGAAAGTAAGACATTTTTATGACATTCAGGACATCAAGTGTAATGTGGTGACAGCTCTGATGACCATTCCAGAAAAAAAGTTCCCAAATTGTTTTGAAGGGTTGACTAGGTGCTGGCATCAGTGCATAGCTTCCAAAGGGGAGTACTCCGAAAGTGACCATACTGATATTCAGCAGTGAGATATATAGCAATTTTTCTAGGATGAGTTTATAAATTTAATTGTCAAAACTCATATCCACATATGAATTACGTGTATTAAGAGAGAAGTTTCTTTGTGAAGTGCAGACTTTTGCTCTTAATTTGCAAACTCTATTCTAAATAATTTTTGTTATTAAGGCTAAGAATTACAATATGCTCTTCTTGATGGAATACAATTATGTATCCATTAATAAGTTTTATGATAAAAGAAAGTAATGGCTAAGTTACAATTTCTTTTCTGATGCACATTATGTGAAAAAATCATATTATATATATCTGTATATCTACACTCAGTTGTAATAGTGTAGTGAAGTACCCAAAATATCTACTTCCTTATGGAAAAACACAGGACAAAGGGAAGTTAAAACAAAACAAACCTTATGCTACAGCCTGTAATCTGAAAACTTCATGCATTTCATAATGAGTTTGACTGGCCCTCATATTTTCTAAGTGTAACAAAATCAGGGAATAAGATTTATTTAGGATTTATGCAGGAATTCTACTGGCACAATGGTTAAGAGGTGTAAACTACTGCTTTTCTGTCGGAGAAGTGCTGTCCTGTTTGCAGGTGCTGGCTCCCAGGCTAAGAATTAGGTCCCACTAAAATCTCCGTATCAAACATGGCGTCCCACACACAGACACTGGGATTCTGTACAAACCACACTGCAGCAGTGATAAAAAGACAGGCCTAAAGTGGCTAGGTGTACAGAGACCTAACCCTGGCTCTCAAAATGTGGCAATTTCACCTGCTTATCCCACCAGCAGTATGTCTGAGTGTAGCCACTAGGTGAGACCCAGCTCCGCCCGCCACCAAGACAAAGAAAAAAAAGTCAAAATGGTGTGTTTACCCTCAGTCTGTGAGAGCCAGGGCTAGCCAGGAGTGGGAGTCAGCGAAAGAGAGGAGGTTTTTGGTTTAGAGGCATGAAGTCCCAATTAACAGCCCTGTGCCATGTCTGGAGGCTCACTAGGTGACCAGAAGGCTCCATTTGGTTATCATTTCAGGTCTTGGTTTCCAGAGAGATATAAGGAGACATGAGCTTAGTCTGCCATCTTGACTCTGACGCCCTGTGATTTTCCGATGCTGTAAATCTTATTCTCTGCCTGTGGTTAATAATTAGGATTATGTTAAAAGAGAATTAGGGTGGTACTGCAATACTCATACTAAGGGAATTTCCCTGGAGTGTGGCCTACACAACCTTTTATTCTCTCACCCTACAAGAGATAGAAGGAAAGGAAAGCAAGCAGAGAGAGCTAGGGAACTCACACCACCAACAAAGTAGCACTGGAAGCAGATTGTGTCTTTCAAACTTGAGGTTCCTGTACCAAGATGTTTCCTGACTGAAGAAAGACTAATACAACACAATGACCTTCCTTCAGAGCCAACAAAGAGAGAAAGCCTTCCCCTGGAGAAGACACACTGCATTTAGACTTGTAGCTTACTGGATTGTGTACAAATAAACTTTTCTTTGTTAAAGTCTTCCACCTGTGGTATTTTTGTTCAAGTAACACTAGGTGACTAAAATAGGTGTTGACTGTGGAACCAAGTGAAATGAAATCCTTGGCAACCTCAATCTTTTATTTATTATGAGACTTTTTGGAGTTTTTTGATGTTGAGGTGCAATCCATACTGATGGCTGTGTTCTTTTATCTTCACCAAGTGTTTCAAATCCTCTGCATTTTAAGGAAGCAAGGCTAGGAAAATACAGCCTTGGTGATAGAAGTGATGCCCGAGATCACATGAAAGAATTTTGCAAGACCGATGACTTCTTCATTGCAAATATCTTTTCTCACCAATATAAACAGAGATGATACACATGGACCTTACCAGATGGAATGCACAGGAATCAAACTGACTAAATCTGTGCAAAGAAGCAATGGAAGAGCTCAAGATCAGCAGACCAAGCAAGACCAAGTGCTGACTATGGCCACAGACAATCAATTGCTCATACGCAAGCTCAAATTAAAACTGAATGAAACTAGTGTAAGTCCACAAGAGCGAAAGTATACTTTGCGTATTGTAGGTTATATCCTCTTTCTCCCCAAGACAGAAAAACATATTACTTGTTTCAATTAGGGAAAATACACAAGTAGAAAAGATGAGATACCAAAAATACTAATGTGGAATTTCTCCATGGTGTACACGAGGTTAAACTGCCCCTATTTGCCTCCTCTGCACAAGGGAAGGCCTTCAGTCTCCATCCTAGTTATCTAGAGCTGCTTTAACGTAAAAACTAAATAGCTTTAACAAAGAAAAATGTGATTTTTTTTTTTCCTTCCACAGTCTAGTAGGTTGTAAATACAAATTGACGGCACTAGCTCCGGGAGAAGGCTTTCTCTCTCTGTCACCTTTGGAGGAACATCTTTGTCATTAACATCCTTGGAGTCTAGAAGCTTTTCCATGCAGGAAGCCTCAGTCTGAAGATGTGGTCTGCTCCTGCTGCTGTTTTCTTGGTGGCATAAGGTTCCCCACTCTCGGCTTGTCTCCCTTTCCTTTTATTTCTTGTAAGATAAAAAGTGATGGAAACCACATCCCAGGGAAACTCCCTTTATATTGGATCAGGAGTGTGACCTGAGAAAGGGTGTCATCCCACTTTAATTCTCTTCAACATAATCCATTTTTGCTTCATTTACCACAGGCATAGATTAGGATTTGTGACACATAGGAAAACTGTACCAATCATAAAATAAGGGACAGCCACACAACACTGGAAATCATGGCCTAGCCAAGGTGACACCTATTTCGAGAGGACACGTTTCAATCCATGATGCTCCACTCTTTGCCCCTCCCCAAAATCACACACACATGCACACCAACATATCATAGCAAAAATTTTAAACTCCAAGATCAAAATAAAAAAAATTAATCTTCATATGCAAAATCCACAACACAATTTATCTACTTCCAAAATACCCTGCCACAACAGGCAGGCACAAGCTACACATTTTCATTAGAAATAGAAGAAATTAGAGAGAGAGAAGGGCGTACAGGCATCAAGCAAGTCAGCCAAACACTTTATATTATCTTTCAAGAAAAAGAAAAGCAATGTAGCAGGCACTACAAATTTACATCTCATTAGCAATATCAGGCAAAGTTGGATTAAGGAAAGTATTTCAAGTCACCCAACACAGTCACTTCATATTGATCGAGTTTATTACATTAAAGAAAAGAAAAAATGATTCAAAGACAAGGGAGAAAAATGTCAAGCCAATCCCTTTCTCTTTTGTTTGTTGCCGTCTCTGCCACTTCTGTTTGAGAGACACAGAAATGAAAAGTAATAGGTCTGAAACATCTCTTTTCTTTGTTTCTTATGTCTCTTATTCATCTATGAAATGATTTCTTAGCACATATCCAAATGCTGATGTCTTAGTCAGCTAGGGCTGCTCTAGCAGAAATACCACAGAGTGGATGGCTTTAATAAAGGAAGGTTTAGTTTTACACAGGCTGGCAGGCTGCAAATCCATATTCAGAGTGTCTGCTCTAGCGGAAGGCTTTCCCCTTTGTCGGCTCTGGAAGAAAGTCCAGCATTGCATCAGTCTTTGTCCAGGGAGCATCTTGGCACAGGAACCTCAGGTCTGAAGGATGCGGTCTTCTCCCGGTACAGCTTTCTTTACAGTACAAGATTCCTAATTCTCAGCCTGCTTTCATTTCCTTTTATCTCTTGTGGAATGAAAGGATTAAGGGTGGGGCAAACCATACTCCAGGGAAACTCCCTTTGCAGTGGAGCAGGGAGGTAATCCTACGAAGGGATTTACAGGCCCACCCTAATCCTGTAACATGCAGTGTAGGAAAACCACAAAATGGAGGACAGTCACAAGATACTGGCCCAGTCACAATCATGGCCCAGCCATATGGTTACACCTATTTTGGTGGGGACACAAGTCAATCCATGATATCCAGCTTGATCCTTTTTCACTTGATTTCTTTGATATTGTCCATATCATAACTCAAATCCCATAATGCCTAGTTTTTTAAGTACTCTCTTGACTACTTTCCTATACAAAGTTTTCACTATAAGCTTTCCAACTTCTCTGATATTACCCTACGTATTACACTTTCCTTTCCTCCACCCCCAGAAATGAGAGTTGAGTCAATGTGAGTCAACCAGAACAGTCCATCTTCATTTCTCAGGACCTTTCTTGGCAGCATTAGTCGAAATTACTGAACAATGCCACATCTTAACTGAAATTTCAGCTCCTTCCAAGGCAATTGAATCTACTTGATTTGCTGTGAAAATCAACTCCAGGCGAACATCAGGAACCAGGCTTTCTAACTTCTTCTGTGAGAATATTCAGGGTCTTGAGAACTCTCTCCCTAAGGAAATCCATTTACCATTGTAACATTAGTGTCTGAGGATTTTGTAGCTCAGAAATCATTAAACTGGTAGCGAGGTATGAGTCTTTCTTTTTGTTAAGAGTCTCCCATTTTTCATGAGCCTTTCCTGCCCCCCCCTTAATCATCTTCTCATTTGACTGGATTCGAATAGGAACTAGGCTTTCTTGTTGCTTAATCACGTGGCAACAACAGAGAAAAAGCAAAACATTCGTTTTGAAGATCCCAGATGGCCACTTTCCATTTTTGTTCTATCTGAATGAATGTCTGAAAATTCGTGTTGGAACTGTTTATATATTATGACTCCAGATAATGAATGTACCACTGTCAAGCAATTCTGTGAAAACTGACAATGGTGTAGCTATTGATAAGATCCATTTGGCACATGTTGTAAATATTTTTGTAAATATTGGTAAGAAGTGTATTTATAACTAAGCATACTTTTTCACCTCATGCATATCTTAATAGATTAATTTGTATTACCTATTTGGAACTCAAATGCCACCGGTAAATATTTGCTTTCAACAATTCAATTACTGGACATATCAATAATTCTAAATAAAAAGAGAATGTATGCAAATTTATTATTATAAATTTATAATAATAAATTTGCATCTATAATAAAAATATATAAGCACAAAATGTGCTTATAACAATACATAATATATAAGTCTAAAATTATATTTTATTATTAACTACTTATATAATTAGAACTAATTTATTTCCTGTGAAAGTACTATTAAGATTTGTATAAAA
Source organism: Heterohyrax brucei (assembly GCA_028571685.1). Lineage (NCBI taxonomy): Eukaryota > Metazoa > Chordata > Mammalia > Hyracoidea > Procaviidae > Heterohyrax > Heterohyrax brucei. Next base: position 51,184,738 of record CM053152.1, read on the forward strand.
ATAATGTGAAGTAGAACTATTACATAATGTCTATTGTAAAATTGTCATGATTTTACTCTCATTTTTTATTAATATTTTATATAGATATTTGTTCACCAAGTTCTCTTCTTTGTTGATACTATTGATAATTCAGCTACCTCATTAAGTGTTGTCCTTCAGTAAATAACTTAGAATTTTTTACTTTCACCCATTCTGCAAAATTTTTAATCATCATCACTTTGGCTATTACCTCTTATATTTTCGCTACTTTATCTGAAGTTCGTTCCGGACATAAGTAAGGTCATCTTATTCTAAACTTTATGTCGTTTAACGTATCTTTCAAATTACTCATGTTGTTTTGCTCTGTAGTAAATTCTGATGATTATTTGGATTTATTGTCCTCTGTGTTATTCTCTCTTCACTTACATCTAATTTGCTTTACATATATGTGTGTGTGTATATACATACACACACACATGTTGAGTTTTTCTCCATGAAAATTTCTTTGTATCATTTAACATTTTATTGTATCCATTAAAGTAAATGAATATATTTATCCTACTATCTTTTTTATCAGATTGTTGTTTTATAATAAGTATTGTTATGACTCGACAGCACTTGGCTTGGCCATTGCTATGCTAGTAGTTCTGTTTGGTGTATCTGCTGACTTTTGCTTATGGCAAATACACTCTTGTACATTATTTCATATTAACTGAAAAATTATCTCATGTTAATAATGTCTTTGATTCTAGCATCTGAAAGTTTTTATTAAATTTTATTTCCCATGCAGTCTCAAAAATGTAGTAATAGTTTTGTTTCTGTTATTGTAATTAAAGGGAAATCACACATGACTGCATGTAATTCATATATCGTATATGATATCTAACTATATTGCTTATTTGCATGTAATTATATATCACGTATCATATGTAGTTAATATTTATGTAATATATAATTATACTATGCATGAGTAATGAATTATTCTAATAGTAATTTTAGAGTTTTTGAGGTGATTATTTTTGTGTGCTACCTGCAAAAAACAAGTTTTGATTATTTTTAATAACAAGCATGTACAGTATATTGAGTTAAAACAATAAAATCATTTTATCGTGATTATATACATTTGTAATATAAACATAATATAGCAACAAAAATAAACTTGATCTTTTTGTTGTTCTCTACTAGTGACTATATCCCATTTTACAATCATATAAAGAACAGGAGTTAGTGAACTAAAAGAAAAATGTCACAATTTCTGGCAATTAAGTTCACAAACTTGCCACCGTGTATGTATGCTGGCAATTCTGTAGAAACAGCTAGATAAAGTTTCATAACCTTGGTATATCAGTGTCTCAGAGCTGTGTTTGTGTCATCATGGGGTGGTATCTTGCTGAACGGCATTCGTTAATTGTTGTTGTGTGTTTTTGTGCCATTATGAGAATGTTATAGCTTGAATTAAAATAATGAACAAACATTAAATTTCTTGTTAAACTTGACAATAGTGGAAGTGAAATCAGGAACAGGTTAGTCCAAGTTTATGGGAATAATCCTATGAACGAAATGGCAGTGTACAAGTGGATTAAAGAAAGCATTATTGATGAGAAAAGGTCAGGGCAGCTTATGATGAACAGAACTGATGAAAACATTGCAAAAAATCATCGAATTGTGCATCAAAGTTGTCAGCTGACTGTGAGAAGCACAGCATACTAAGCAAACATCAACAGAGTTAGGAAAATCTTAATTGACATGAGAAAGGTGAATGCAAAAATGGTCCAAAGGAGATCATCAACGAACCAAGGCAAAGGATAGTCAAAGTTTGGCAAGACGTTTTAGAGAGACAAGACAGTGTTTTAAGCCATGTTACTGCTGGACAAAATATGGGTGTACCAAGATAACCCTGAAACAAAGCATCAAAGGGCACAATGGAAGTCAGCTAATTCTCCACAACCAAAAAGTTCTGGTAGTTGTAATCAAGTCAAAACAATGTTACTAATTTTTTTTTTCTTTTAATATCAGAGGGCTTGTTCATTATGAATTTGTACCAACTGGACAAACAGTTGACCAAGTTTACTATTTGGAAGTGCTGAAAAGACCACATGAAAAAGTTAGATGAAAATGACCTGAACTTTTTGTCAACATCTCATGGCTGTTGCATCACAACAATGCACCAGCTCACATGGCACTGTCTGTGAAGGAGTTTTTAGCCAGTAAACAAACGACAGTATCGGAACACCCCACCTGCTCACCTCTGGCCCGCAATGGCTTTTTTCTTTACCCAAAGTTAAGGGAAAAATCTAATGGAAGACATTTTTTATGATATGCAGGACATCAAGGATAATAGGATGACAGCTCTGATGGCCATTGCAGAAAAAGAGTTCCAAAACGGCTTTGAAGGATGAACTAGGTATTGGTGTCTGTGCATAGCTTCCCAAGGGGAGTATTTTGAAGTGATCATAGCGATGCTCAGCAATGAGGTATGTTAACACTTTTTCTACGATGAGTTTGCTAACGTAGTTGTCAGATTTCTTAGTCCATGTATATTAGAAATCAAAATGCTAAAAACATGGACAACTTTCCTTCTGTATTGTAGCATGATTCTGTCAAACACAAAGTTAGAGGAGAAGACTATGTTTATGAAACACTGGAATCTATTTGAATGTTACTTCAAAAAAGAGTTGATATCACTCAACTCCTCAGTGCTGGAAACTGTGTGTCCAGTTTCTCTCTATAAATGGATAACATGCCAACCTGACAATTCACACCCAGACTTATGCCTACATCTAACAATACAGTAAACTGATGAAGTAACCTGTGACTTATAGTTCCTTGTTATTTCCTCTTTCGTGCTGGACAACATGTTAACTTTCCCATCCACATTCCCATCCACATTCCCATCTACCATTCTAGGTAGTCTGACTGCTACAGTAAATACAAGCCTTTGGGTTTGTCGTTATCTTTCTACCTTCTCCACTGCCAAAGAATAACTGGTCCAGCATTGACCAGGTACTGACATTGACGCTGATGCAGAGAAATTTGAGGTCACTCAGGAAATGATTAACTCTATATTAAGTTCTATCTAAGTGATCAAAAGATGGATTAGTGAGTGATGAGGAGTGACAGACAGCACATATACATTAAAGCAGATGACAGAAAATTGAAAATATTTCTCTAACTTATTAAGTATTGATTTTCACAGATTTCTTGACTTTTTTTGACAAAAACAAATGACAGAGGCAAAAGAAAGGGACCTTATAAAGATAAGAAGTTTAAGAAAGTGGTGACACAGTAGTCAGAGTGAAGAACTGTGGATTTGAACAGTCTAGAAAAGAAAGCAGAAGGAAAAAAATAACTACAGACAGGGTGTACGGGCAAGACAGATGAGAACACAAGGTTAATTTTCGAAATGAGTATGTCTTCAAGATTATAAGTCCTTTTAAAATAAGTTGCTGTATTCTTTGATTTCTTTGTTCTGTCTAGAATGTTCATAATTATCTAATCTTTGATAAGATTTTACTGTGGAAGGAGCACCACTACTAGTATAAGCTGACCAAATGCTTCCTTTATGTGGGGGAAAAAAAGGCAATGCCATGTATCGTTATTTTATAATTTACATATATTAAAATTCACTTCTGCAATAATCCGCTGCCTAAGACCAGCTATTCTGGAAATCCAGAACTCTTCTTTTCCCCACACTGATATCTGAGACCTGACTGTTTAAGATCTCAGCACCCAAATTGCACTTCTTGAAGTCAACTAGTTTCTTCTGTTTTGCTGCCATTTATATTTTGTCAATAACTAAACTATCTAAATATATTTTTATTCATTTTCTTCAGTGCTATAGACATATTTGCATTACTATAACACCCTGGGACACCAAAGCTCCTCATGATTCATGTAAAAGAACGTGAAATTCCATGTCTCCATTCATTTGCTCATGTTATTTTCTCCAAAATAAAACTTTCCTGTCTATCCAATCTATTCTCTTTCTACAAGATCCAAACACAAATGTCACAGACTTCCCTGCAAAGTCATTCAAATCAACAAAAAATCCTAATTAAATTTGTGGTCTATTGAAATCACAACAGGTAAACCAATATTTAGAAGGCAATCAAAACTATTGCTCTGATACATTGTATTTCAAAAAAAATTCTAAGCTGAGGATAAAGATTTGGAATCAATAGTCAGATTGCATGTTGAATTTGTGTAAAGCAGCAGATAAGTTTAGCAGACATCAAAGTGCTCAGTAATTCTGCTGTGTACAGCAGAAAATCCAAACTACATGACCTCTGATTTCTGGTCCCAAATTAATTTTGAAACTCTCTCTCTTTTTAGTTAAGTATTTGCATTTGTTAGATGGCTCGTTGTTTCTAGACTATGCTTCAATATCCCCAAGAATGTGCATTTTCAGATGGTATTCTTTTACTCCAGAATATTCTCCCAACTCCTCTTTGTCTACAGTAACACTACTCATCTTTTAAGCAACAGTGTGTAAGTTATTTTTTCTATGATGTCTTTCTAAATGTCATCACAATCTCTTCCAACAATCGATATTAACATCATTATCAAGAAAACTTATTTGGAATTTATCATGTAGAATCACATGCTCACAGAATTAATTAAATGAGGCAGGTATGTTAGAAAAAAGTGAACAGAATAATCCAAAGTCATAGAGATGTTACAGCATTTTTGATACAAATTTGTGTCAGAAATGACACCAGATATAAGGTCTCTTCTCCTGTATTTAGGGCTATTGAGCTTGGCACCTGCCATTAATGACTAACTTTTGAAATGTATATGTTTCTATCTCTCTATCTCAATTGTAAGCATCTTAAATGTTCAGCTCAACCTTTATACCACTTTGGATTTGGCACAGTGTTTGGCAGAGTAACTTTTGCATAATTTTATGCTCAATGCATCTTTATCTGTTTTATTAGCAACCCAATGATGAATATTAAATTTTAGGTTGTATTTACCCTGGCCCCTAGGGTCGCCATGAGTCGGATCCGACTCGACGGCACTTGGCTTGTAGATTACTCAATAATATTCCATGCAACACCCTTTCCTCATCTGCTGAGCAGTAGGAAAATCTGGATCCCTCCTACTTGTTTTCCTTGTAGCCTAATTATTTTTACTGTAGTAATTACTATTTGGGAAGCTTTTGAAACCTTGGCTGTAGCCACTTCTGGCAGGTAAAACACTTTTAGCTGAAAAGTGGAAAATAGATTTTGAATCTGGTCTCTGTGTCAGCACATAGTATTTTAAAATTAATCTAGTCTGTGTCATTCCCACCCCCCTCATTTTGTCAAGCATCAAGGACGTTCACCTAAAGTCCTTTCTCTCCATATTTATTAGATTCAGGTTTGCTGAATAGAGAAAAATAATATTTAACTCAGAGTATTTCAGTAGCATGGCCAAGCTATAGATTTGTCTTTTACATTAAAAGTAGTAATTATGACACTTTAGCATTTCTCTATAAACTACATATATTGTATGAAATAAGTACCCAAAACCCAAACCAAACCAACTGTCATTGAGTAGGGTCCAACTCATAGCAACCCTATAGGTCAGAGTAGAACTGCCCCATAGAGTTTTCAAGGAGCACTTGGCAGATTTGAAATGCTGACCTTTTGTTTACCAGACATAGCACTTACTCAACTATGCCACCAGAGTTACGAAATAGGTAAGGCAAGTATTGTTAGCTTTATTTCACAGGTGAGGAAACTGAGACTGAAATTGAGTAACTTCCTCAGAAATCTGCAAGCTAGTAAGTAGAGCTGGATTAGAACCGAGCTCTCTTGTCTCCTTTCCCAGTTCTCTTTGCATCATTGCATGGCCTGTCCTCATTTGGCAAAACAAAGCCCATTTTGGCTGGGAAGTGGAAATAACCTGTAACTGCTGCCAAGGAGACATATTGAGTGGGATGTACTGAATATTTTGGTGGCATCAGTTTCTGCTGTGCATGTATGAATTTTGCCAGAATCAGCTCCTTTCATCAAGATGTTCATTTTCCAGAAATGAAATTTAATGTGATGAAATTTTGTATATTCTGTGATAGGATGTAAAAGAGGATGTTCTGTCTTGGGGAAGCTTCACAGAAACAAATAAAATTGAGAAAATTCTTATGGTCACTCCAGGAAAACTTCAGATTAGCAGAAGCCAATTCTTATCATATTTCACTTCATGGAAAAAACTGAGAGAATGAGGGTATGACAGAAAAATAAACAGACAGTCCTGCATGTGAAAGGGGAAGGAATTTCAACTGTGTTTGGAAAATTATGTTTCTCTGTCACACGAAATTCCCACCAACTTAAGGTAGCTCTTATCTTACACGGTTACATCATTCAAACACTGTGGAAGCATTTAAGGAGGAACAGGAGGTACTTAACACTGATTATTCAAGCTTTCTGACTTGAGTACTGGGAGACTGGTGGAGGCTTTCATTAGCTTTTATTTTTCCTATTTAAAAAAAAATAATTGGTAGAGCAGGTGTTTGAAGCTCAATCTTACCGGAAATAGAGGAGGATATAGAAACCATTATAAAGGAGTGAATAGCTCAGTTCACGCATAAGACTGGGTGTGAGAAATTCCAGGGTATCATATGCAGTCCTTTCGCTTTGCAAACTCAGGCACCCTCTGTCACATGGTAGGAAAATCCGAACTGGCATTCTGTCATATTCTCTTTTTTTAATTCTTCTGATAAAATCTCTTCTAGCTACTTACTTGCCTTTCTTCAGCTGTCCTAGCCTCCTCTAGGAAGCTTACTACATTATCAAGCTTCTGCATTTTAATTATGAGAGGTTTGGTGTCTGCCATTTCTCCCAGGAGCAAACGCTGTGGGATATCCAACTGCTGAATTAGAGCTCACATCATAGACTGCTGACAGCAGTAAAACCTGGTAATACAAAGATTCTTAGATTCTCTGGTTTTCAACCTTATCAAAAGTCATGTTTGTGTAGGCTTTGCCTTCATTATTCAAGGACAGAAGGCAATAGCAGTCAGATAGATGAAAACTTCTGTTTCTTTTCTGTCTTCATGAAATCTTCCCAAGCAGATAAAGAAGATGCTGACAACTTTGTCTTTAGCTTTTCTACTTCCTTTCCTTCTGTCTTCCCATTATAAAAATACGCTTTTCTGGAGCAAGTTCTTAACACATAATTTTCATTTATTTGTGCAGTGTCAACTCCCATTTATTCAGGTGAGTTTTATCTACAAGAAAAATATAATGCTGAGCTGAGGCTGCCCCTGTGGTCACTCATTGTTTACTCATCTAATGCAAACTAATTTCGTTATTTGCCTAAGGAAAACACCATGGAAAAGGCAAAATCTGTAATTAAAATTTTCTATCAGTCACTGCAAAGTCAAATATGAATTAATAGCATGTGATACATTGTTTTGGGTTATCAGAATTATCTCTGCTCTATCAAGATAACTATGCTTATTCATCTTTATGATATCTCAACTACTACTATCCCTGATATTGCTAAACTCAAGAAGTGATTTAATTTTGAATGTAGTAGATATTTCCACAGTTCCTTTTACTGTGCCTTTTACTGTGCCTGGCTTATGACACATGAATGAAACGGCACTTGGCTTTACTTAGCTTATACTTTATTAAACCAGTTACCATGGAGTTGATTTTTTGGACCCCATTATTTCAAGGTAGAACTGTGATCCAGAGGGTTTTCAACAGTTGTGACTTTTCAGTAGTAGATCAACAAAGCATTCTTCTGAGGTGCTTTTGGGTGGATTCCAAACACGAACTTTAGCAAAGTAGCTGAAAGCTTCACTTTTTGCACTACATATTAGAGCACGCTTATGTAAGACACATAATAAATAGTTAAAGAGTGGAAACTTTAAACCAGATTCTCAATTAAATGATTATTTCATCTTCAGGGTTACCAAAACCTTTAATCTATTATTAATCCTTGGTGGTAAAATGTTTAAGAGTTCAAGCTACTCACCAAAAAGTCAACAGTTTGAATCTACCAGCTAGTCTGTGGAATAGTTCTACTCTATCCTATCGGATCACTATGAGTCAGAATCAACTATGCTACACAACAACATTCTAAAAGTTCTTTTTCCAATTTAAAAGAATATATTATTTTCTCTCATTTTTTACATTTGGTTTTAATTTGAAGAACATCACTAAGCAGCGGAGATGGGGGAGAAAGAAAAGGAACAGAGAGAAGATAGACCTCAACTGAAAGAGGGCTGAAGCTGTAGTCCATTGAAAAGATGCAGAAGATTTTGCGTATTTGTCCTGTGCTATAGAATAGCAGTTGGATTTCTACGTCACTTAACCCCTAGGAGTCTCAGTGAGCGAGGTGATAGCCAAAATCTCTTTTAGCTATACTATGGTTATTTAAAACCACGTGAATGATCATTGCTGCTACCTTCATGTTGTGAACAAATTAAAAATAAATTTAAAAAACAAAAACCAAAAAAAAAAAAAAACTAGCAACATTGCTGTTCTGTGAGGTCTGAAGTAGTTTTCTTTAGTAAAGGCCTAGGGATTCTGGATCCTATTGTTTGGGCTGGCAGTACACACGAGCGTTTTAGAAGTCAGCTAATTATATTCTTACATAGATACAGTTTTAGTCTTCACAATCTGTGTTGCCAGCCATAGTGATATTAATAATTCTTCAGTACTTTTCTAAAAACAGGTAACTATAGGGCCCCATAAGATAATCATTCTTTTAAAGTAAATTACATTCTGAAAATACTTTCTAAAGTCATCAGTTACATGGAAAGTATTTCCAAAAGTAGGACAACTAGTTTATTCGCCTATGTGGTCCCTGGAGTATGACTGCGGAACTCATTATGCTTAAAGCTCTTTCAGGTATCTTAAGCATGAAACATGTCCCATAAAGTCAGATTCTATTCTAGCTCATTCAGCCTCAAAGGTCACTGGTAAAGCTTCCTTTTTCGTAGTCACTGCTATCTAGAGTGATACACCTGATCCATGATACTAGAAGCTGTAGCCTGACCTAAAAAATAAAAATATGGATAACAATTCCAGGATTCATAAATGCATCCTCATGATGATATCCTTCCTCCAGAGGCATAGACAACAGAGATAACCCAGCTGGTATGACTTACTTTCCAAAGCCATAAACCTAATGCATTCCAGTGGGAAGAATGAAAAGAGATTTATTATTAGTTCTGAGCTAATGCTGATCCATGAACAAAATGCCATAAAGCAGTAGCCAAGGCTATATATGCTGTCCAAGACAAAAAAAAAAAAAAAAAACAGGAAGAATAAGAGGAAAAAATGCCTGAAATATGCAAGAGAGATACAAGGGAGAATGAAACCTCTTTCGTCAGGAAACTATCCCTTATGACCAAGAGTGGTATTTTACCATCTGTTCAAGATACTGTGGTCTCACAGTGTAAGTGCTTGTCATGTACAACAAGCAGTTGACACATTAGGAAAAGTGAATGCTTCCAAGATAATTTCCCTAATATGAAGCAAGTTTATCAACAATTTGTAGTCCTCTCTGTTCTATTACACTTTTACAAGCCTTGGATCTGTGAGGGCAAACTTGCGACAAAGCAAGAGGAACCCTGGTAGCGCAGTAGTTTACAACCATGGCTGCTACACAAAAGGTTGGCAGTTTGAATCCATGAACTGCTCCTTGGAATTGCTATGGGACAGTTCTATTCTTTCTTATACAGTCACAGTGAATTGGAATTGACTTGGTGGTAACAAGTTTTTTGTTTTAAGGTTGAAAGGAACAGAGACTACAGCTCTTTTAGAAAAGGATGAGACAGACACAATGTGCTAATCAGAGATACAGACAAAAATGGGCATGGTCACTGATAGCCCTCACAAAACATATTTAATATATGAAAACTGCCAATTAAATTTGCAGACCTAATTGTCAGATCTAGTAAACCACCGCCACTCACCTTGCTGTGGGATCACCAGCTGGCATTTCCCAAATACTTTTCCACTCATGGGGAAATGTAGTGGGAGAGTTTCAGTAATAGGAATGTTGGTGACCAAAGTACATGTCCTAGGAAACAGGCCACGTAACCATTGCATGCAAGTGCCTACAGCAGCAAGCTGAATGGACAAGCAGAAGAGTTAGACAAGAGATGGTTTGTTCCCAGATGCCATGGTCAAAGCTTCAGCAGTTCAGAGTCAGAGAAGACAAAGGAGAATTATCAGATATTAGAAACTGATTACCAGAAAGATGTGTACCTGACTTTTATTGACTATACAAAGGTCTTCAACTGCACAGATCATAACAAATTATGAACAATATTACAGAGAACAGAAATTTCAGAAGAGTTGATTGTACTCATGAAGAACTTATACAAGAGACAGTTGTTTGAACAGTACAAAGAAATACTGTGTGGTTTAAAGTCATGAGAAATGTGTGTCAAGGTTGTATCTTTTCACCATTCTTTTCCAATCTGTGCATTGAGCAAATAATATGAAAAAACTGGACTATCCAAAGAAGAATGGAGCATCAGGATTGGAGGAAAACTCATTAACAACATACCTTATGCAGATGACACAATCTGGCTTGCTGAAAGTGAAAAAGACTTGAAGCACTTATTGCTGAGGATCAAAGAACACGGTCTCCAGTATGACTTATACCTCAATGAAAGAAAATAAAAATCTTCACATCTGGACCAATTAACAATATCATAAGCAATGGAGACAATCTAGAGGTGGTCAAAGATTTTATTTTACTTGGATCCACAATGAAAACTCATGGAAGAAGCAGTCAAGAAATCAAAAGATGGATTGCATTGGGCAAATATAGACCTCTTTGGCAAATAAAGACCTCTTTAAAGTGATCAGAAAGAAAGATGTTACCTTGAGGACTTAGGTGCACCTGCTCCAAGCCATGGTGTTTTCAACAGCCTCACGGGAAAGCCAGGCAATGAGCAAGAAAGATGAAAGAAGAATCGACACCTTTCCAAAAAAAGAGAAGAAAACAAATTGTTGTGTTTTGAGAGTTTACAATTCGAGTCAGTTTCTCACACAAAAACTTACACACACTTTGTTACATGACACCAGCTGCTCTGCTAAAACTGACAGCACACTTCTCTTTTCCATTGTGTATTTCCCATCTCCACTCGACCAGCTCCTGTTCCCCTCTGCTTTCTCCATCTCACCTCCAGAAATAAGCTGCCCAGTTAGTCTTCTGTAGCTACTTAAGCAAAGAAACACTCTTCACCAGTATCATTTTATGTCTTAGAGATGAGTTTAATCTACATCTGAGTTAGCTTTTGTAATGATTTCAGTTCTCAGCTATCAGACAGTCCTGGAGCCATGTCTTCCAGGGGCACTTCTGTTACATCGGAAAGTCAAGTCTGATCTTTTCACTGGAGTTTAAGTTCTCACATCCATTTTTCTAATGGCTAATGACTGTGACCATTTCTTCATGTATCTGTTAACCACCTGAATGTCCCCTTTGCTAAAGTGTCTGTTTATGTACTTTGTCCATTTATTAACTGGACTATCTGTCTTTTTGTTGTTGAGGTTTTGGAGTATCTTGTAGAGATCAGAAATTAGATGCTGATCACTAATCAGACTTCCTGTGGCCAATTTTTTTCCTACTCGATAGATTTTTTTACTCTTTTAGTGAAGTCTTTTGATAAGCATAAGTGATTGATTTTTTAGGAGTTCCCAGTTATCTATTTTTCTCTTCTTTTTTTTTTTCTGCACTGTTAGCAGTGTTTTGTATTCTATCTATGCCATATGTTAGGGCTTTTAGCATTGTCGCTATTTTTCTTCTATGATCTTTATTGTTTTACATTTTATATTTAGGTATTTGATCTATTTTCAGTTAGTTTTTGTGCATGGTGTGAGATATGAGTCTTGTTTCATTTTTTTTTTCAGAGATAGATAACCAGGTAGGCCAATATCATTTGTTAAAGAGACTGGCTTTTCCTCAATTTTTAGATTTTGGTCCATCATGAAATATCAGCTGCTCTTAAGTGAATGATTTTGTGTCTGGGTTTTCAGTTTCATTCCATTGGTCTGTGGGTCTGCTGTTGTGCCAATTCCCAGTTGTTTTTCACTGGCATTGAAGTAGATTCTAAAGTCAGGAAGTGTAAGGCCTCCAACTTTGCTCTTCTTCAGTAATAGTTTGCTTACCTGGGAATTTTTTTTCCTTTCAAATAAAATTGATTATTTGTCTCTCTACATTATTAAAAAATGCCATTGGAATTTGTGTAGGGATCACATTGTATCTATAGATCACTTTGGGTACAGTGCTAGTTATAATAACGTTGGGTCTTCTTACCCGTGAGCAAAGTAGATCTCTCCTCTCATGTAGGTCTCTGGGTTTCTTTCAGTAGTGTCTTGTAGTTTTCTTTGTACAGGTCCTTTGTATCTTGGATTAGATTTATTCCTAAGTGTTTTATTTTCTTGGAGTCTGTTTAAATGGTATTGATTCAGTCATTTCCTCTTTGATATTCTCTTTGTTGGAATATGGCAATCCAACTGATTTTTGCTTGTTTACCTAGTATTCTCAAGCTTTGGTGAACTCTTCTGATAGTTCTATTAGGTTTTTGTTTTTTATTTTTTTGCTTGTGTGTGTGTGTGTGGATTTGTTAGGGCTTTCTGTATATGATCATATCATCTACAAATAGAGATACTTTTACTTATTTCTTACCAATTTGGCCTTTATTTCTTTTTGTACCTTGATTGCTCTGGCTGGAACTATAGCACAGTGTTGAATAAAAGTGGTGACAAAAGGCATCTCTGTCTGATTCTTGTTCTAGGGCAAATGATTTCAGACTCTCCTTGTAGCATGATGTTTGCTATTGGCTTTGCATAAGGGTTTGTTATGATTCTGAGAAAGTTCCCTTCTATTCCTATTTTGCTGAGAGTTGTTAACATGTTTGGGTGTTGGATTTCATCCAATGCCTTTACTGCTTCAGTTGTTAAAATCAGGTTATTCTTGTCTTTTATTTGTGTGATTGATTATGTAGAGTATTTTACAAATTTTGAAACATCCCTGTAGCCTTGGTATGAATCCCAGTTGGTCATGGTGAATTATTACTATTGTTGTTTTGATATATTGTCAAATTCCCCTGGCTAGAACTTTGCCAAAGATTTTTGCATCTAATTTCAGGAGAGATGTTGGTCTGTAATTTTCCTTTTTTTCCAGTATCTTTACTTGATTTGGGGACCAGCATTACACAGGCTTCATAGACTGAATTTGAGAGTATTCTGTCCTTTTCTACACTCTGAAATATCTTTAGTAATAGTGATGTTAACTCTTTTCTAAAAGTTTGGTAGAATTCTCCAGTGCAGTTTCAGGGCCACGGCTTTTGGGGGTTGGAGGCACAGGAAAAGGAGTTAAATTACTTGTTAAATTACTTTTTCAGTCTATTATTTGTTATGGATTTCTTTAGTTGTTGTATAGCTCTGTGTTAGTTTAGGTAGGTAATGTGCTTCCAAAAATGTTTCTGTAGGTTTTCACATTTGTTGGAGTACAACTTTTCATAGTTGTATGTTAAGATTTTTTGAATTTCAGTTGGGTCTGTTATGATATCATCCATCTCATTTCTTGTTTGAATTGTTTGCTTCCTCATCTGTTTCTCTTTTTGTCATTTTGTCCCGTGATTTATCAATTTTATAGATCTTTTCAAAGAAATAGTTTTTGGTCTTGTTAATTTTCTATTCTCTAATTCATTTAGTTCTGCTCTATTTTTTATTATTTGCTTTCTTCTGGTACCTGATGAGCTCATTTTGTGCTGCCTGTCTACACTGTAGGATTAATGCTTCCAATTGGGCCCTTTTTTCTCTTTCTTCTCTTTGTGTGGATTTATTGAAATGCACTGACCACTAAATACTGACGTAGCTGTGTCACAAGGGTTCTGGTAGCATGTATTTTCATTCTCATTTGATTCTGTGAATTTCTTTATGTATCTTTGATTTCTGCTATAGCCCGTTAGTTTTTGAGCAACATATTGTTTAGTTTCCATGTGGCTGACTTTCTTTTTCCCCTTCCTTTTTCTGTTATTGATTTCTACTTTTACAGCTTTATGGTCTGAAAGCTTCCTTTGTAATATTTTGATGCCTTGGGTTTTGTTATGGCTTGCTTTATGGCCTAATATGTGGTCTTTTCTGGACAATGTTCCATGTGTGTTGGAGATGAAAAAATACTTAAATGTTGTTGGGTAAAATGTTCTCCATGTCTCTGCAGTCAAATCTGTTGAAAAGTCTATAAATTTCTGTTTATCTGGGAATATTCTAATTTCCCTGCCATGTTTGTGAGACAGTCATGCTGTATATAAATTATTGACTGGTAATTTTTTCTTTCAAATCTTTATGTATGTTAGCCCATGTTCTTCTTGCCTCAGGGTTTCTGCTGAGTAGTCTGAGCTTAGTCTTTTGATTTTCCTTTGTTGATCATTTTTATTTATCCCTAACCTAAAATTCCTTATCTTTAGTTTTGGCAGCTTTGATTATAATATGCCTTAGTGACTTTCTTTGGGGATCTACCTTGTGTGAAGTTCATTGAACATCTTCAATATGTATCCTCTCATTTTTCATGACATCAGGGAACTTTTTTCAACAAATCAAGAGTTCTCTCTGTATTTTCTGTAATCTCCCCTGTTCTAGTACTCTAGTTGCTCTTAGATTATTCCTCTTGTTAGAGTCCTACTGATTTCTTCATTTTTTTTTACTTTTTTTTTTTTTTAATTCTCTCATCTGGTATTTCCTGAAATACTTTAATATTGTGTGCTTCATCTTCAGCCTCACTAATTCTGACTTCCATTGCCTCCATTCTGCTCCTTTGACTTTCTATTGAGTTGTCTAAGTCTGTAATTTTACCGTTAATCTTTCATTCAGTTTGTCATTATGCTGTGTTAGATTTTGCCTGATCTCCTTCCTGATCTCTTGAAGAGTTCTAAACATTACTCTATTGTATTCTACCTCTGATAATTCCAGGAAGTTCTCTTCATCTGGGAAACTTTTTGATATTTTGTTTTAGGAGGTTTCTGAAGCCATCATTGTATGTCTTTTGATGTGATTCCATATTAACAGTTGTCCCTGAGCCATTAATAAGTTGTTGCACTTATTTATTTTATTTCTGCTCACTGTACTTTTGTTTCTTGTTTTGCTCAATGTTGAAATGACCAAATTGGCTGGTCATGTAAGGTAGTTTGATTTTTGGTGCCCTTGAATCTTTAACTTCCTGTCACTTAGTGATTAGAGTTGTTACTAGACATGCGAGCCCAGGAGACCATTTATTCATCTTGTTTTGATTTATCTCAGATGTGCAGGTAGTCAATCACCAAATGTGTAGTGCAGGCTCTCCCTGTAGTCCTAAGGGTGTGTAAGGATGTTTAGTGTAGTCGTAGTACCTGTCTGTGTGTGTTGAGAAAGGCAGGGGGCTGACAGCAGTCCCTGAGTGTCTGTGAGGACAATGCACCCCTGTTTCTTAAGAAACATAGATGGATAGGTTTTCCATGTGGTCTATGTGTTCTAGATGCTGTATGCACAGGTAAGAGACTTTCAAGGTCCAGGGACCCCATGCCTGCACCTAGGCAAAGAACTGTTTCTTCCCTGAAGTCCTGGCTCAAATAAGCCAGCAGGTAATTATTACTTTTCCCCTGTTTGTTATATTGTTCTCTATCTATTACTGGGAGACAAAAAGTTTTTAGCACAATACTTGCATTAATTTGCTCATATGTCCTATATGATGTTTTCATTTGACCAAGTACTGATCTAGACACCAGAAATTAAGGACTGAACATAGTGAAGCTCTTGTCCTCACAGAGCTTATATTTTGATGTGGACATGAAGTTAGCAATGAACAAGTATTAATTTTATAATTATTTTTAATAACTGTACCTCTGAAACAAATTTTATTCTTGCTATTAATATTACTTGAATTATTATTTTTTTGATTTGGGTTCCTCAGCTGTAGTGAGAACTGACCTGACCAATTCTATCTAAACAAATACAGAGATGATTCAAACAATGAAAAAAATTGAATGTTAAATTGGGAAAAAGGCAGAGAAGATGAAAAGAAGAAACGAAGGGAGGAAGGAAGGAAAGAAAAGGATGAAAAAGAAGAGGAAGGGAAGGGCGGAGAAAGCAAGAGAAAGTGGAAAGAAGAAGACAAAGAGAGAGGAGAAAATATGGTAATACTGGAAAAGGCTGGGTGGGATATGAAATTCTGGAGACTTGAGTTCTGCTAGATACTTCACTGGAAAATTGAGGGAGTAAGCACTCGGTAGGGTACTAGCACTTGAAAACTAGTAATTAGTAGTAGGGGACCTGCTCTGAGTTAGTGATTCTCCACTTTGGGTAGACCAGTTGACTTATCAGTTATTTAATCCATCAAAATAATCAGAGTTTTTGTATCTATACCATTAGTTGCTGTGTAAATCAAATGAAATAATAGACCTAAAATAGTCTTCAACTTCTAAGTGCCTATACTTTACATGAGCATTAAGTGCTAGTAATACATCAGAACACTTTGGGGTTCCTAGAGCATTTTAATGGCATAAGTTTGGACTGACATTTGTAGTAAAAATCTAGGTTATCTCCTATACACAGGACCATTGTATAAAATGACAGTGTAGTTTGTGGAAAACAACTTTATTCTGCTGTCTCTTGCCAGGCAAAGTCTTTATTTGAGACAGATTCTTTCTTATGCCCTGGACGAGATTTCAGGCATGCACAAACATTTTACCCCATGTAATCATCTCGTTGCACTATGAGAATTTGGAAAAATAGTAATAAGTACCATGATCATATATGTGTCTTGATATTCTTAATTTTTACTTAAGTATTTCAAATATTTTCTTATTCTTTTTAATAGGTGACTGCTTTGTAAAGTGGATATTTTTGATATATTATCTTTCCCATGTTTTTATATTTTTATTGTGTATCCAAAAAAAAAAAAAAAAAACCACAAAACAACTAAAACAAACCCATTGCATAGAGTCAATGTTGACTCACAGTGACAGGGTAGAACTGCCCCATAGGATTTCCAAGGAGCAGCTGGTGAATTCAAACTGCTGATGTTATGGTTAGCATTCAACTGCTTAAGCACTGTACCATCAGGATTCCTTATTATTATGAATGAATACTTATTATATTAAATAGCTTTGTGATATTTGCTGGAAAGCATTATGATATACTCTTTACAAATATGGTATTTTTTAATGACATATGTCAAACATTCTATAATGGCTACTATTATATGGTCAGATAGACTAAAACACGTGTTCTAACAACACTGTAACAACAGAATTTTTGCTTTGATTTCCTGTAATACACTCTGTGTGGCTCACCTGATCCATTATTTTATCTACCATTTGATTGTATTTTCTACTGTTTATTCTTTAACATTAAATTTTACAAAAAGATTGAGCTGCTTTTGTAGTTTTGGGGCTATGTCAAGTTTTAATATCTACCTAGCTTGCTTTTGAGAATCAATCTCTTTCCATTATTTAATGTGATTAATAGTTTATATACCATATACAGTATTGCTCACTCAAAGTTTAACACCATTTGTCAGTAAAGTCATTGGAACTGAGAAGCTCTGATTGAAATAGTACTTTAAAGTTTAATTTCTTCCTCATTCATTTTCACTTAGTAAAGAAAAGTACATACTAATTAACATATACATAGTATTTGCTATTTTATAAAAGTTCTTCATCTGTCATCTTTATTCCTAGTTGTATAACTTTTTAAATAGATTAAATTTCAGAAGTTTCTTTGATTTTCTTTTTAAAAACGATCACTTAAAGATGAATGATTTTATGTTGTTCTGAATTCAATTGTAATTCAGTTTTTAAAAAAGTGTAATTTCAATTTTCTTAATAATCATTATTTTATTCATTAGAGAAACAGCCTATGATTCCTCAAAACTTTTTTTATTATTTAATAATATGAATTCTTAAGAGCACTTTTTCTATGTGTGATTTTGAATTTATGACACATACACTGTCACATGACCTTGTTTTTTAAATAGTTTACCAAATATTATAAAAAGTTATCATTTTTTCCTCATAAATTTTCAGGTATTTTACTCTCAAGTGTTAGGCAGTTTGCTTCTTTATTTAAAGGTTACCATCAATTTTAAATTTTAAGCATCACAATCATTGTGTGAACTTTGCCCTTGGTTTATGGCTTGTCAGACAGGCTAGGGTTTGGAGATTTGGCACAGTGCATAGAAAGTGGGCAGCGTTTGCTCCAAACACTGACTCACAGCAGATTCTAAATAAAGGATGCATGATTGAAGCTATGTTCAAGATCAAGTTGATGTACGTAAAATGTCAAATTTTGCTGCTTATTTTCTAATGAGAACATAGTATTGTCTTCTGTGTATTCTTGTATCAAAGAATATGAAACAACTAAATGTTTTAAAATGCCATTTGATATCAATGTCCAATGTCTTTTCACTAGGTAATCATATCCTCCAGTGGTATCATAATACGAGGTTTTTCTGCTCACTTTGCCTGGGAGATATTGCCGCGTTGTTATGATACCTTTTGATTTTGTGCTCTTTCTTTTTTTGTCTACTCACATACTCAAATGTGCTCTGTTAATTATTGGAGATTTTCCCTCCCATTCTTTGTCTTTATTCTCATTTGTCTATCATTTGCTATTGAATAGATTCTAACTTATCATGACCCCACTATACAACGTAGAACTATGCTTCACAGAATTTTCATGACTGTGCCCTTGAAGTAGCAAGTTGGCAGAAATTTCTTCTTGGGTATCTCTGGATGGATTTAAACCACTAGACTTTTGGTTAGTAGAGCAGCATTTAACCATTTATGCCAACTTACTGTCTAGACTACTTCTTATTGCTTTACCTGAACCCAAACATTTAAATATATTGACCTCGTTTATTATATTTGGTTTTGGACAGTGATATAGCCATGTCTTTTCCTAATTTTTTTTCTTATTCCCCAAATTCTTACTATTCATATAGTACTCTTCTGAATGTGTCTTACAAATCTCACACCTGCACAATTTTTATAAGTGATATTTTCTCCTTTTGTGTTATTTCTAGCTCTTGTTTCTTTTTGTAGCTAAGTATGTAATTACATCTTGAAAGTAACTATCTTTCCAACGTTTAAGATAATGAATATTTTGTTAAGTAAATGAGCATAATTGTCCCTTTTATAAAGCATGAAGTTGCTATGCACACACGCTGTAGTTTTATGCAAATAACACTCACCTTCTGTGTTTGTTTGCCACCCACGCCCTTTTTTTCCAAAGTGTTTTCATAAGTGAGCTATGTTATTATTATTATTTGCTGAGGCCCATCACCCACAGAAGCCCCTGTAAGCAAAGTCACACACCTACGTGATGATGGGCAGAGGCATCTCACCCTTGGCAAATTTTTGGCTGTACTCTCCCTGATAATATTTTGCATTCTAATCAAACCTTCCTCAAAAGTACCCTCTCCTCTCTCTGCATAAGGATTAAGGAAAATGCCTTCTAAGTAGGGCTTTACAACCCCCTTGGCTTAATGAATTCTGATATGGCACACCCAGCCCAGGAATGCTGAGGCTGGCCCAGCCCTGCTGGCTTCCCCCAACTGCGCATCCCCCTCCACATGTGAAATACAAGATTGCAGGAAGGCCCTGGGAAGCTCCCCAGGGACGACCCCACACATAGCCCTTAGATACAGACATCCCACTCCCTGCATCAGGAAGAAAACAAGAGCAAAGAAGGAACAAATAGAGACAGCCAGATAATAACCTTTAGATGAGCCTACCCCTCTTCCTGTACCTTTTGACCTTGAAGCATAGATAGAGCTGACTGAGCTCAAGGCATAACTTTGTTTACACTGTTGATAATAATCACAATATACTTGTCTCAGGCCATTACCTAGAGGGCCCTAATAATTAACATGAAGAAAGACCACTGTCTTAGGCCATTCCCTAATGATTAACATGAAAAGACACCACGAGGTATCAATTTCTTACTAGCCAACAGCTTAGGTGGTCAAAGAACAGGGTGAAAATCACATCACCTCATTGATTATATAAAAAATAAAGAAAGATAGGCCTTAACAGGCTGCTGACCTCCAGATTCCTGGTTGTCTGAGTCTCATCATTTGTTTGCTGACGCCACCCAACCCTTCGTGATCCCAGACACTGCCAAGGCTGGCCCGCGGCAATTATTATTTTGTATAGCAACATGTGAAAGAGAGTGGTTGAGAATGTATCTCATAGGGGGAAGGTGTAGCAGGAAAGCAAATCCAGAAGGCAAGCACTATTAGGAAAAAAAAGGAGACATATATAGAGTTATAGATATACATACAATACAGTATCGCATCTGTTAATTTGTTGTATTGTGATGGCTTGCACATTGCTGTGATACCAAAAGCTACGCCACATAGTATTTTAAGCACCAGCACCACCCAAGCTTCCAGACAAAGGCAGACTTGAAAGAAAAACCAGGCAGTCTACCTCTGAAACAATTGGCCAGAGAAAACTTTATGAATAGCAGTGGAACATCGTGTGGTGTAATGCTAGAAAATGAGCCACTCAGATTAGGAAACACTTAAAACAGGACTGCAGTAGACCTGTCTCCTCACGGTGGAGTTGACCTTGATGATGTGAATGGAGTAGATCTTTTGAGATCTTCTTTTGCTGAGGTGGAACAACTGAAAAGTTAGAAGAAATTGCTACAAACACCCATTAATAATCATAACATGAAATGTGTGAAGCATGAATCTAGGAAAAGGGAAGATACTGAAAAATGAAATGGAATTCATAAACACCAATATCCTAGGCATTAGTGAGCTGAAAGGACTGATGTTGCCATTTGAATTGGATAATCTTACAGTCTAATATGATGGGAATGACAAATGGAAGAAAAATGGCCTTGCATTAATTGTCAAAATGGGCACTTTAAGATCTGTTTTGAAATACAACACTGTCAGTGATAGGGTAATATCCATATGTCCATAAAGAAGACTGGTTAATAAGACTATTATTCATATTTATGCACCAAACATTGAAATTAAGCATGATCAAATTAAAGAATTCAACTGACTTCTGCAGCCTGAAATGGATTAAATATACAATCAAAATGCATTGATAATTACTGATGATTAAAATGTGAAAGTCATTAACTAAGAAGGATCCATAGTTTGAAAATATGATCTTGGTAATAGAAATGACCTTGGCTAAGGCATGATAGAATTTTGTAACACCCACAACTTTGTTGTTGCAATTACCTATTCGCAACAGCATAAACAACAACACAACTCCTGGGACTTGGCAGAATGATATGCACAGAATCAAACTGAATAGATCTGTAGAAAGACAAAATGAAGAACTTCAATACCCTTAGTCAAAATGAGTTTAAATGCTGACTTGAAAGAGACCATCAGTTCATCATACTCAAATTCAAGTTGAAGGTGAAGATAACTATAGCTAGTTCAGTCGAGCCATAATATATCTTTGAGTGTATCCCACCCAGATTGACTCAGTGAACACTGAACACAAGAATAGACTTGACTTACTGAATCCTAATGATGGAGACCAGACAGGCTATGGAGTAACATCAAGAACATCATACATGAAGGAAGCAAAAGGTCATTAAAAAGACAGGAGACAAAGAAAGTTCTAGCTGGATTCAGAAGTGGTTATGGAACAAGGGATTTTGTTACTGATGCCAAATGAACCTTAGTCAAAAGCAGAGAATACCAACCACATATTTACCTATGTTTTATTGACTATTCAAGGTATTTGACTGTGTGAATTACAACAAATTATGGATAATATCGCAAAGAATAGAAATTCTAGGATGTGTAATTGTGCTCACAGGGGACTTATACATAAACCAAGAGACAGTCATGCAAGAAGAACAAGGGGTTACTGCTTTTTTATTTTTAATCAAGAAAGATATATGTTAGTGTATCTTCCATCATTCTTAGTCTGTATGCAGAGCAAATAATCTGAGAAGCTGAACTAGTTGAAGAAGAACGGGTCATCAGGATTAGAAGAAGACTCATTAACAACCTGAGAGTGCAGGTGATGCAGCCTTGTTTGCTGAAAGTAAAGAGGTCTTAAAACACTTACTGATAAAGATCAGAGACTTCAACTGTCAATGTGAATTACACATCAACATAAATAATACAAATATTCTCACAGTAGGACCAGTAGAAAACATCATAATAAAGGGAGAAAAGATTGCAGTTGTCAAGACTTCATTTTATTCGAATTCACAATCAATTCTTATGAAGCAAGAGTCATGAAGTCAAATGACATATCCTGTTTGGCAAATTTGCTGCCAAACACTTCTTTAAACTGTTAAAAAGCAAAGACGTGATCTTGAAGACTAAGACTCAACTGACGTAAACCATAGTATTTTCAGTTACCTCGTGTGCATGTGAAAGCTGGACAATGAATAAAGAAGATTGTAGAAGAATCGACGTCTTTGAATTATCGCTTCAATGAAAATATTTAAATGTATACTATGGACTGACAGAAGAACAAATAAATCTGTCTTGGAAGAAATCCAGCCAGAATACTGCTAAGAAGCAAGAATGGTGAGACTTTGTCTCATATACTTTGGGTATGTTATCTGGAGGGATCATCTTAGGAGAAGGTCACCAATCTTGGTGAAGCAGAGGATCACTGAAAAAGAGGAAGACTGTCAATGAGATAGTCAGATACAACACAACAGAAGTTTGACAGTGGTGCTGTACTTGGCAATGCTTTTTTGTTGTTGTTCTGAGGTTCACTATGAGTCAGAACT
The DNA here is from genome assembly GCA_028571685.1 of Heterohyrax brucei. NCBI lineage: Eukaryota > Metazoa > Chordata > Mammalia > Hyracoidea > Procaviidae > Heterohyrax > Heterohyrax brucei. The sequence continues at coordinate 51,207,434 of CM053152.1, forward strand.
GACTCTGGCACATGAGATAAACACAGTTTAAGTTACTATCTTTCAGTAATTCCATTTCACTGGAAGGACTTGTGAAATTTAATCACTGAAAGGGTAGATCATATAGTAAAGCATACACACAAAACCCACATATGTGTGTATGTATGTGTATAAACTTCACTGCTACTGAATCTATTCCAATTCATAGAGACCTATAGGACAGAGCAGAACTTCCCCATAGAGTTTTGAAGGAGCACCCAGTGGATTCACACTGCTGACTACAGCCAGCCACAGCCAAGCCAAGTGCCATCACAGTAAATAACAAATATGCCACCAGGGATTCTATATTTTCTTATACAAGATTAGTCATTCATTTCACACAGTTTATCATATTCTATACATAATGTATGCATTGCACAATATATAAACACATGAGTATTTTAATTGAGAAATCAGTATAACTTTGTACCATGGAATAAGTATGTATATACACCTACATGTGTATATGTTATAGTAATTAAGAAACCTTCATTGCATGGTACAGAATTATAGTGATTTTTTTTCAATTAAAATACTCATATATATTTATATAATACATATCTGACTCGACGGCACTTGGCTATATTGTGTGGAATAAATAACTATCCTCGTATAAGAAAATTAAATGGTATACTTACCTTAAACCATATTTTTTATTGTTGATGTTGTTAGGTGCACTCAAGTGGTTTCCTACTCGTAGTGACTCTGTGTAAACCAGAAGGAAACACTGCCTGGTTCTGCACCATCTTCACAATTGTTCCTATGTTTGAGTCTGTCACTGCAGCCAGTGCATCAATCTAACTTGTCAGAGGTTTTCCTTTTTTATCTTTGACCCTCTGTTTTACCAGTGTCTTAGGTTTTCTAGAGAAGCAAAACCAAAGACATGTATATATATGGGGAGAGAGAGAGACTGAGAGAGAGAGATTTATATGAAGGAGGTAGTTCATGTAGACATAGAGATAGGAAGTCCAAAGTCTGTGGGTTATTCATCAGTATGGAGGCTTCTCCTGACTCATAGCTGCAGGGATTGATAAACCCAAGATCAGCACGTCAGATGGAAGACTGCTAGCCACACATTATGCAGCCTCATGAATCCAATATCAACAGGTAAGACGGATAGTTTCTGGCTGAAGTCTCAAGAACTGGAGGTTGGAAAATGACAATCCAAATGCAAGATCCAGAGCAGAGCAAAATCCAAAGGACTTTGCCAGTCCATATGTAGTGGATGCAGGCTACACTCCAGAGGAAATTCCATTTCAACTCATTACCTGCTTAGAGCAGATCTCATTAGGGAGATGGTTACATTAGTACATAACTGCTAAACCGCTGAGGATCATGGCTAACCAAGATGACACACAACCTTAACCATTACCATTCACCTCTTGTTGACTTGGCACTGCACACTACTCCTTAAATCTTACATCATTTCTAAATAAAGAAAATTACAAAATCATACTTGTGCCGAACACAATGTAACTAACGTCATAGACAACTATATGATTAAGTCTGTGAACTTAATTGTTCTAAGTGCTGCATACCTCACTGCTGAGTATCACTACAGTCACCTTCAAGGTAATGCCCTTGGGATGCTATGCACCAATACCAGCACCTAGTCCATTCTTTAAAGCAATTCTGAAGTTCTTTCTGAAATGTCCATTGTACACTGTGGCAAGGTGGGAAGTTTGCAGACTTAATTGTATAGTTTTCTGTGAAGGAGTTTTTAGTCAGTAAACAAATAACTGTACTGGAACTCCCTCCCTACTCATCTGATCTGGCCCTAGTGACTTTTTTCTTTACCCAAAGATAAAAGAAATATTGCAAGGAAGACATTTGGATGACATTCAGGACATCAAGGGTAATAGGATGACAGCTCTGTTAGCCATTTCAGAAAAAGAGTTCCAAAATTGCTTTGAAGAGTAGACTAGGCACTGGCATTGGTGCCTAGCTTCCCAAGGAGAGCACTCTGAAAGCCACTGCAGTGATGATATTCAGCCATCAGTTATGTAGCACTTTTTCTGGAATGAGCTCGTGAACTTAATTGGCAGTCCTCACATAATCAGAAATTCACTAGCCTGATTCCATCTTTTATTTTATATGTGAAATACAAAGAAACATATGATACACATATACAAGAATACTCAAACAATTACAATCCTTGTTTCTCAACTGGTCATGTAGGCAGAACTGGCAGTTAGCAAGCTACCTTCTCACACTACTGAGCTTTGGTGGTACAGTAGTTAAGAGCTACTAACCAAAAGGTTGCAGTTCGAATCCACAAGCCTCTCCTTGAAAACCTTTTGGGGAATTTATACTCTGTCTATGAAGTCACTATGAGTCAAAATTGACTCCATGACAAGTTTGTTTTTCTTGTTGTATTTTTTTTTTTATTCTTTCACCATTCATTCGATATGCTCTCTACCCTCAGCAAGTACCTCAGCTGATGTGGTTCTTTGCCTGGTGGAGTAACCCAATCCTTCATTCTTGGAGAGTCCAGGGCAGTGGTAGTCTGGTTGGCAATGGATTGCTATATTTTTCCGCTGATTTTAATTACAGGACATTGTAGTACTAAGATATTCCCTAAGGAATATCTTGCATTAGAAACATACTCCTATTTACCTTCTTTTTTAAATATCAACCCAATTTCCTCTTGGTAATCAGATCAGTCAAAACAGCTATTATGACAACTGTTTTCTTTTCTTGTTGATTCAGAGGCGTAAGGAGTCCAAAGGGGAGTGGTAGCATGATTAACTTCCAATTCAGCTAAATCAGTAATGTTTCTACAGGATGAAGCATTTCTCCCTTTGGAAACAAGACTTTGAGATCTGCAGAGCACAGAGTTGCAGGGACCAGAAGCAAATAGTTTGCAACTGGGTTACTAACATTGATAGCAGGTGATACCACTCCTATTTCCACCCCTTGATTCCTGGACACATGAATCCTGGCTGTGGGAGAAATAGCACCGTGTGTTAGATACTGGTTTAGAGCATATACAGCTCCCTGAAGAACACTGCCCACTTGTATAACATATTGCTACTATCTGGTGCCACAGTTGTGCCTTTGGGGAACCATTCTCTTATTTCATCGAACCAACTACTTCAGGATGGCATAAACATGGTAGGACCATTTAAATGCATGAATTTTGCCCCATTCTTACACTTCTTTTGACATGAAGTAAGTTCCTTGATCCACACTGATGCTGTGTGGAGTACAAGTCAATGCATAAGACATTCTATGAATTGAGGGATGGTAGTCTTTAGAGAAGTATTGCATTTAAGAAAGGCAAACATGTCTTCAGAGTAGGTGTCTCTTGTAGTAAAAATAAAATGTTGACTTTGCATGGTAGAAGTCCAGTGAAATAACCTTTTACCAGGTAGATGGCTGATTACCTCTAGCAATGGTGCCGTATCAGTGACTCTGTGTTGGTGGGTGCTCAGCAGTGGCTTTAGTCAAGTTGGATTGGTTAGTGAAAACGCATGTAGCTGAGCCCATGAACATCCTCCATTCCTGTCACTATGACCACTCTGCTCTTAAACAAATTGTGCAATGACAGGAGCACCTGGGTGAAGAGGTTGACTGGTTTCTACAGAACACATCATCCTATTGACTTGTTAAAATCCTCTTCTGTGCAGGTCACCCTTTGGTGAGTACATATGATATACAAAAGTTTTCATTCTGTGTCTCATTCAGAGAGATCTCTTCACATATCTCTTTCTCTTATGTCTTTGTCTCCAGTTTTCCAATCATGTTACTTCCAAGTTCTTGAGCCTCCAAACAAATCACTGGATACAATACATGAATCAATATGCAATTGCACATCTGTCAATCTTTTCTTCCAAGCAAAATGAACAAATTCACTGCTCACATTTCTACCCAGTGGAAGGAATTCTCTTCACCACTATCCTTCAAAAAGATTCCAGAAAAAGGCTGTTGTACTGCCACTGTCCACTTTCTAGTGGTGCCTGCGTATTGCATAAAACCATCTGTAAACCAGGCACTAGTTTTCTTTTCCTGAGTCAACTGAACATAAGAAATTCCCCATGAGGTCATAGATACAGACTGGGCAATGGAAGGTGATGTGACAGAAGTGGGGGCCATAGGCATTTAGGCCACTTCCTCACGGGACTTACTTGGGCCTTCCGGTTCTGCATGGGCTCAATCTCAAGTATACCACTTCCATTTAATGAAGTGCTGCTGTGCCCTCTGACATTATAGCCATGTAGTTCACATAATACCCAGCTCATGATGGGCAGCTCATGATGGGCAGCTCAGGCTCTGTTGTGAATTGGTGGCTCATTATTATGCATTCAGTCTTTACTAAGGCCCAGTAACAAGCAAGAAGCTGCTTCCCAAAAGAAGAATAACTATCTGCAGACGATGGCAGAGTTTTCCTTATGTTCCACACAGTGATTCACCAATTGCAGCCTGTCAAAGATTCCAAACAGCATCTCTATTTGTCACTGACACATTAAGCACTATCAGATAAGCCAGATCATATGGCCCAAGTGGTGGAGCAACTTGCATGGTAGCCTGAATTAGCTGGAGATTCTTTTGTTCTGGGACTCAGTCGTAAGTAGTAGCTTTTCAAGTCACTTGATAAACAGGGTGGGGCAGCACACCCCGATGAGAGATGTGTTGCTTCCAAAATGCAAATAAACCCTCTAGACACCACGTCTTCTTTTTAGTGTAGGAGAAGCCAGCTGTAACAACATGTTCTTCACTTTAGAAGAAATACCCTGACAGGCCCTCAGCTGGAAGACACCTGGATTGTTTTAGTGGTTAATTTCCCACTCTATGGCACAAAGATATTTTACTAGTAAGTCCAGACTCACCGAAACTTCTTCATTACTAGGTCCAGTTAATGCAATGTCATTAATGCAATAAACCAGTGTGACATCTTGTGGAAGGGAAAGACAATCAAGATCACTGAGGACTAAATTACACAACAGTGCTAAAGAGTTGATAGGCAGAAGACTGAAGGTATATTGCTAGCTTTGACAGCTGAAGGCAAACTGCTTCTTGTGGTCCTTCAAAACCAGAATTGAGAAAAAGGCTTTAGACAGAGCAATACCAGCATAACAGGTACCAGGAGGTACATTAATTTGCTCAAGTAATTAAATTGTGTCTCCAGCAGCCACTGCATTTGGAGTTACTACCTGTTTCAGTTTCAGCTAATCCATTGTAATCCTCAAAGATCTGTCTTTTGCACAAACCAAATAGGCGAGTTGAATGGAAATGTTATGGGAATCACCACTTCTGCGTTCTTCAAGTCCTTGATGGCGGCAGTGTTTTCTGTAGTGTCTCTAGGAATGTGATATTCCTTTTTAATTTTTAATATTGTCCTAGGTAGGGCAGTTCTAATGCCTTCCATGTTGCTTTCCCTGAGATAATAACCCTTACTACACTGTTCAGCAATATAATGTGAGATTTCTGTGAGTTGCTGAGTGTATCTATTCCAAATATGCATTCTGGTACTGGAGAAATTGATGCAGTACAGGTTAAGGGACCTTTTGGGCTCATGTGAAATGGACATGAGCTAAGACACTATTAATAAACTAACCTCCATATACTTCCACTCTGTCTGGTAGGCCACAGTGGTGTCTTGAGTCTCCTGGAATTCAGAGCTGGTACCCAGTAATCCCTGAAATGTTTAGTCTCTTTTTTTCGCCCAGTGAACAGTCAATCTCGTAAAAGGCAGTAGATTGCTTGGAGAACACTGGGAGAAAGATTAACAATATGTATTTGGGGCAATATACTAGGATCATTTCTTAAGGGGACCCAGCCACCCCTTCTGCCAAGCAGTTGTGGGTCTCTAGACTGACTCAAGTCTGGAGAATAATGTAGGGGCCCTGACTATTCTGGTGATTCATGTTAGACTGCCCTTCATTTGATCTACAATTCTGCTTGTACAGATAAAGTAACTATGTAGTAGGTTTCCTATTTCACTCATAGGAATACCATAACTAAGTAGTCAGTACTATAAATTCATATAAATCAAGCTATTCTCATTACTGCTTTGACTCCATTGTCCATTATAGTAATTAGTCTACGCTATCATTGTAAACTGAGCACCAGCGCTGGTCCCCTATCAAGAAGTCCAATCAGCCCTATTGTAGTTGTTAGGTGCCTTAATTCAGTTAGAGTGGCTCTCACCCTCAAATATGATTTACATAAAATAGCAATGATGATAGTCTTTAGGGCTGCTGGGCCTTTCTTTGCAAATATGTTCCTTGGCATTGTAGTAAAAAGTGTATCCTCAGGCACTTGATGTGTGGCACTGTAGTTCTAATCTGATACATCCCCTCTAACATGCAATTTCCCTAAGCCTTTGAATACCTTCTTCTATAGTATACCAAGGCAGATCTGATATTTCTGTTTCATTTAGTATAAGCCACCATAAAATCCTTGCTTCTGTGACCCAACCAAAAAAACTGTAATACTCTGTCGTAATCTCTTGAGCTAAAACATAGAATGAAGAATCTGTGTTTAGTGGGCCCCTATCAATATGCTCGAACTGATCTAACTTTATTTTCCTTCACCATTGTCACACATGCTTAATAGCCATCAACACATATAGTTCTCAGATTTCTATTTGTGAATATCAAGAAATTTAAGCAGCTATTTTAGTGTGTAGTGTACCCCTCCTGAGTCACAGTTCGTACTTTACCTTTTGGGGCTCTCTTGGAATGAAATCTAGTTATAAATCTAGAAGCAAAAAGGGGTAACAGGGATGTGTTCGAAAACATTTGGCAATGTATTCAGGTGATGCCACAGGAAATATCTCAGAAAAAGATGCTCATCAGAGACAATTTAGCTTCATCAGTTGAGTACGCAGGAGTTAATGGTTTTGTTGGCTGCAGTATTTCAAAAAAATTTAAGAATTCAACGTCTACAGTTTCCTAACTCTTTGCCCACATGTTGCCGTCTTACGTTTTAGGATCCCATTTCTTTCCCATCAATACCCTCACTTCAGGTAGCATTTGAGGTTGGGAATTCAATTGGGTTGTAATTTAACCACTTTTATAAAAAGAATCCAGGTTTGGTTTTCAGCAATACCAACTCTGTTAGTGGAAGAAATCAGGCTTTCTTTCAGGGTACAAATGGCAATCTTAAGGTCATCGGCAAGCTCATCTCTTCCTTTCATCTCTTCGTCTAGTGACGGTGGGTTGTACCAATCATGTCTCTTATACTTCTCATTCTGACAAAATTATAGAAAAGTACTCAGTATCAGGTCACCCAGAACATTGCTTCTCACCAATTTTTTCGCTATGGAAATTTTCAGTATTGCAAATTGAGGATTTTTTTTTTCTTCTTCAATTCTTCCAGCTTGAGAAACAATGAGTGTGTTCTTTTTGGTTTTCTAATTCCAGGTCTTTGCACATTTCATAATATTTCAGAATTTTTTCTTGACCTGTCCTTTGAATTCTTCTGTTCTGCTCTTTCCCTTCAGCATGTTTTTCATTTGCTTTAGCAACTATAGGTTCAAGAGCAAGTTTGTGAGTGTCTTCTCACATATATACCATCTTTCCTTTATTACCTGTCTTTTTAACGACAATTTGCTTTCTTCATGTATGAGGTCCATAATATATGAGGTCCATGAGTGATCTAGTTTCCTTTTCTTGGGATGGTCTCTAAATTCAGGTATGATATCCCAAAGTTATACTTTGAGTCTCGTCAACTTGTTCAAATATTCTTCAGCACCAATTTGAACTTGAATATGAGCAATTGATTGTCTGTTCTGTAGTCACTGGCCTTGTTCTGACTGATAGTATTAAGTTTTTCTATCATTTCTTTTTATAGATGTAGTCAACTGGGCAGCTTTAAACACTTATTAATAGTTAGAACATGGAATGTAGAAACTATGAATCCAGGAAAACTGGAAATCATCAAGAATGAAATGGAGCACATAAAAAACAATATCCTAGGCATTAGTTAGTGAAATTGACTTGTATTGGCCATTTGATTCAGATGATCATATGCTCTGCTATGCCAGAAATTACAGACTGAAGAGGAATGGAATCATATTCTTTGTCAGAAAGAACTTTCAAAACGCTATCCTGAAGTGCACTGCTGTCACTGATAGGATAAGATCCACATATCTAGAAAGAAGATGAGTTAATATGACTATTATTAGAATGTATGCACCAACTTCTAGTTCCAAATATGAAGAAATAAGCTTTTTACCAACTTCTGCAGTATGAAATTTCCCAAACCTGCAATCAAGACACACTGATAATTACTGGTAATTTGAGTGTGAAAGTTGAAAACAAAGAAGTATATTATGCATCATGAATTGATTTGTGCCCCTCAAAAATATGTATATCTATTTGGCTAGGCCATGTTTCCCAGTATTGTGGGATGGACAACCATTTTGTTAACTGATGTGATTTTCTTATGTGTTGTAAATCCTGCCTCTGTGATGTTAATGAGATGAGATTAGTAGCAGCTATTTAATTAGGTGGGATTCGATTGACAAGATTAGGTTGTTCCTTAAACCAGTCTCTTCTGAATATGAAAGAGAGAAGCCAGCACAGAGACAAGGTTACCTTATACTAGTAAGAAACAAGAGATGAGGAAGTTACTTGTCCTGTTGACCTCAGATCCTTCCCTGAAAAGCTCTATGGTAGAGGAAGATTGATAACAAAGACCTTGACCCATAGCCAGGAGAGAGAAAACCTTCTCCTGGAGTGGTTCACTGAATTTGAACTTCTAGACAATTAGAGTGTGAGGGAATAAATGTCTCTTTGGGGAAGCCATTCACTGGTGGCATTTCCATTATAGAAGCACTAGATGACTAAGAGAGATACAGTATAGAAAATATAGTTTATGGATAAACAGTTAGCTGTAAAATGTAAACCTATTCGAAGTATATTAAATCTGATAATTTGAGACTAACTACTCAAATACTGTAAACCAAGAAAATTATGAAACAGCACATAGGTAACATTTGACCATAAATGAAGGGAATCTTTTCTGGAGAGTTTCAAAAGCCTTAATCAATACAGCTCAAATTTAAGGAAAAGATAACAATACAAAATGTTAAGTTCTATAATATACCTTATTTGTTAGCTATTTTCAAAAATAATTATAGGGAAAATTAAGATAATATTCATAAAGTAGTAAATCCAGACGGGAAAACAAAGCAAGACAAAAGAAAACAGAAACTCAAACTCAGTGGTAGTTAGGGAAATGGAAATAAAAATGTGTTGTTACTTTACAGCCATCAGACTGGGAAAAATCTGAAAAGAGCAATAACACTTATTGCAGGTGGAGAAAACGGAATTCGGGATACTTAAATTGAAACAGTCTTTCTGGAAAACAATTCAGAAGAGTATGCTAAACATTGAAAAAACTATACTCATCAATCTCACATGCAAGAATTTTAGGAATAGTAAAACAAGTTCACAGAGGTATATGTATTTTTCTATAGCAACATTGTACATAGAAGCAAAAAACACTATAACTATCAAAAGGTGTGTGATTGGATAAATTATGGTAATCCTGTTAATGATTTAATTTTTGTCCCCAAAAATCATATTTTGAAATTCTAACCCCTGTATCTGTGAATCTCACTTTGTTTGAAAATAGGGTTTGTAAAGTTTACATGAGGTCACACTGGGGTAGGGTGACTTCTTATTCTGTGTGATTTTTGTCATCTTAAAAGAACAGACACAGAGGGAAGACTCTACAGGGGAAGGCACATCTACAAACCAAGAATTACTAAACATGTCAAGCTATCATCAGAGGCTGGGAGAAAGGCGTGGACAGGTTTCTCTCACAGACCATGGGGAGGAATTAACACAAAATACTTTGATTTGGTCACTAACCTTCCAAAACTTTGAAATAATAGTTTCATATAATTTAAGGTCACCTACTTTGTGATACTTGCTATGGAAATCCTAGGAACCTAAGATGCAGCCCTAGTATGGAATATCATGCAACAATTTAAGACAAAAATCTTTCACATATTTTGTTATGAGTATGAAGAAAAAGATAATTGTGGATGTACAGAGTTAACATTGCTTAAGAAACAGGATGGAAAATGTTGAGAAATAAAAGAGGGGCAATAAAATTTTCAAAAAGGAAATAGAAAAGAAAGAAAAAAAACTGCCCGACATAATCCTATGCATGTCATTATTGCAATGATGCATTTATGAGTATATATATGTGAATGAAATTTCTGAAATATTCAGATACGACTTTGTTTCTTTCCAACTTGAGTGAATTTTGAACAGCTTGACTTTGTCTAGTTTATCAATGTTTTTGACTCTATGAATTAGTTAAATTTCTATCTAGTTAAATGCTTCTTCTATACTATGAAATTACCTTTACGATACCCATGTAGTCATTCTTGAGTTTTTACGATCACATCTCATGTTAACTTATCTGTTTACTATCACATTATCAACATTTTTGGGTGACTTAATTTTTCTTGTGATAAAATATTCAACTGTTCATTCTCCTTTGCGAAAATAAAATTTTCTTTGTGTTTTCACCACAGTGGTTGTACTCACTTTCATTCTTACACTGATACTAATTCTCTATTTTTCCTTTATGCATAAACTATGTTTCATGAGTGTGGTAGACACATACTTAATCTTATGTTTATTGATAATGGCTTTTTGACTCTTCTGAAGTCCTCCTCCTCCATCTTTTCTTCTTTATCTGAAGACCCACATCATCAGGGGTTGTATCTCTTTGATCATATGGTCCATATTCAGTATACATTTTAAGATCTTTTTTGATCATGTTGTTCATTTATTCTTCATATTTGTTTTCTAAAAGCTTATCCTAGCATCATTGATTTTATTTTCTATGGTGGTATGCGCTGTACTTAGATCTCCTTTTTTTCTTAACTTCAAATATTATGTTACTCATTCCCCTGCATCAAATATTTACTTTTATGTTTTTGTTGTTCTGTTCTTATTTCATGGAATCAAGGCACTCCTTCAGTTTATTGGCACAATAATTATAATTTTTTTCCATTTTATGAAAGATGTTTATTTTAATGTTAAAATTTTCTTCAATATTTTTAATATTTTTTCTATTCTTGTAACTCAATTTTTTGTAGGTTTTATGCTGATTTTTGTTTTGTTTTATTTTATTTTTTTCATAACCAAGGAGGCCTGTGACCTTGCTTATGTTGGAGAGTGTTAACGTTCAATGATTGATTTTATTTCTGACAGTGTGAGAATCAGCTCTGAGGCTGAAGGCTGTAACACACCAAACACAGTTCCTGGCACACTAAAGATTTTCCCCGAAGGTATTAGTAATATTTACTTTTAGGTACAAATTCCTACTTCTACTTTTCTAGTTTATCCTTCTGTGAGCCTGGAAGACAAATCCCCCCTGTTAGTGAATCCTGGTTTTTGTTGACAGAGGAGTGTTAACTCCCAAGTATAACAAATCCTTTTAATTGAATCAACACTGCTAGACTACAGTATCAGAGATAGTTTTCTTTCCCTTGTAAGTATAAAATATACAAGTGACCAAAGGTAATCCTTATGGTTTGTGGAGTTGAAGGACCTAGGTAGTGATAGTAATTTCTAGGGACTGTGTCTTATGAGTGACAAAACAAATTCCCTAGAAGATCTAGGGGCCCTGGTGGTACAGTGATGAAGAGCTTGACTGCTAACCAAAAGTTCAGCAGTCTGAATTCACAAGTTTCTGCTTGAAAACACTACAGGACAGTTCTACTCTGTCACACAGAATAGCTTAAACTGGAATGAGCTTGTCTGCACTTAACAACAGATGATTTAATTCTAGAACCTATCCCACTGGTAAGAAGCTTTTGAAAATGCTTAGCAGAATACACAATGTTCTCACTTACTGTACGTTACGGTAGATACAGCAACAATAACAACAATGGTAGACATAATTTTTGCATTAGGAAAAGTGTTTCCCTATGGCCACAGAGAAGTCCAGGTGATACATATAATTATATTAAACTCTATTAATTTATCACTTTTTGCTTTCTTCACTCCTTTGATCTCTTCTCATTTTCTTTCCTCTTCCACTTCTCACTAAAAACAAAAAACAAACAAACAAACAAAAAAAAAAAACACCCTTTATATTCTGACTCACAGCAAACCCGTAGGACAAAGTAGAACTGCCCCATAGAGTTTCCAAAGAACACCTGGTGGATTGGAATTGCCAACCTCTCAGTTAGAAGCCGTAGCTCTTAACCAGTACACCATTAGGGTTTCCGTCTTCTCATCAGTTGTTTTAAGATTCTGTGAATAGTAACAAGGTAGCAGGATTAGTGTCAATAAGGGCAAACTGATTGGCACAATGTGTTGTATTTTTACAACATTCTGTTATTGTTAGCTACCATCAATTCAGCCTCTGACTCACAGTAACCCCTTGTGAAGTATCATCAGACTCTTGTGATCCATAGTTTTCACTGGCTGATTTTTTGGGAAACCTAGTCAATATCACAGGAACACAGAAGCTTCCACTGACAGATGGGCGTGGTGGCTACACACGAGATGCACTGGATAGAATCAGATGCCAAATTGCCACGTGAAAGGCAAGAAGCCAAACACTGCACCATCACTCCCTCCCTAACCGGTTACCATGGAGTTGAGTCTGACTCACGAGGATCCCATGTGTGTAAGTGTAGAACTGTGCTCTATAGGATTTTCAAGAGCTGATTTTTCCAGAAATCACCAGGCCTTTCTTTTGAGGAAGTGGAATAATTCAAGAGCTTCACAGACACTTACATAAATGGAAATGGATGGCAGCAGTAAAAGATGGAATCCTATGAATGCATTTTGATGTGTTTCTCTTTAAAAATTATTTTCTTTTTCTATCATGAAAATAAGGTGAGCTGTTTTACTCAGCTTAGAATAAACAAGGAAGCATAGAGATAATGGAAAAAAATTCACTTGTAATCTAACCATTTCAAAATAACCATTGTGAAAATATGAACATATTTTCTTCATTTTTTTTTTTCTCCTCTCTGTCTTACTCTGAATATGTTTAAAATGAAATTGGGGCCATTCTTGATATACTTATGGGTAACCTTCTTTTTTATGCTTAACAATATACTGCAAACTTTTTTCAATTTATTTCTTCATTCTGCAAAAATATTTTTAGTGTACACACATGAATGTTAATTTAAAACCAATCCCTTCTTATCAAACTTCTAGGTTCTTTCAATTCTTTGCTATTACATATAACTCTGATACATTTTATATGTAAATATTTTTGTATTGCCCTGATTGTTTCCTTAAGTTAAATAATGAAATATAGTCCTGTAAAAGAAGCTGTCTCTCAAGACTTTTGCTTTTCCTTTAAAATAGAATATATGCTAATGTATCTCAAGGTCTTAGGCACAAGCAATACTTTCCCAAAGTCAGCAAAACTAATAAACTTTCCTTGTTTTTTCTGTTTTCTCTGGGTTGAATTGAAGAGATTTTGAAGGACCATTAATCAACCCTCCCCCAAAATTCTTGATGTCTGACTCCATTCTTGTTTTGTTTTATTATTTTATTGCACTTTAAGTGAAAGTTTCCAGTTCAAGTCAATATGTCCTACAAACATTTATGCTCACATTGCTATGCAACTCTAGCTGCTCTCCTCGTACTGTGACAGCACACTCCTCCTTTCCACACTGTATTTCCTGTGTCCGCTCAACCAGCTCCTTTTCCCATTTGTCCTCTCATCTCACCTCCAGAGAAGAGATGCCCAGTTAGTCACATTTATCTACTTAAGCTAAGAACCACACTCTTTACCAGTATCATTTATGTCTTGTAGTTCAGTCCAATCTTGGCCTGAAACATTGGTTTTGGGAGTGGTCTCAATTTGGGGTCAAAAAGGAGTCCAGGGACCATGTTTTCTGATAACCCTGCAGTCTCTCATATCATCAAGTATTTTTTGATTTTGTTTTTGTTTTGTTTTACAGAGTTTGAGTTCTTCACACCCATTTTTCTTCCACTACTTTAGAAAATTTTTGTTGTGTTCCTCTCGGGGCAGTCATTGATGGTGACTGGCCACAATTTAATTCTTCTGGTTGCATGCTGATAGAGTCTCTGGATTACGTAGACCTTTCTGTCTCTTGGGTTCATATTTTTCTTTTGTCTTTGAGGTCCATCATTCTCTTTTGCTCTAGGTGGTTTGGGTCCAGTTAATACTTCTTATATGGCCTCTTGCTACCTCTTAAGACTCAGATGTCAATCATCAAACTGCAATACAGAACATTTTCTTAATAAACTTTGTTATGCAAGTTGACTTAGATGTCCCCTGGTACCATAGTCCCCAGACCCCTGCCCTGGCTCCTCTGTCCTTCCAAGTGTTTGGTTATATTTACAAAACTTCTTAGCTTCTGGTTTAGTCCAGTTGTGCTGGTTTCTTCTCTACTGTGTGTTTTTAGGAGCTCCCAGTTATCTGTTTTCTCATTGGTATTTCTGCATTGTTAGTAATGTTTCCTATTCTGTTTATACAATGAACTAGGGCTCCAAGCATTGTCTGTGTTTTTTTTCTTCCATGGTCTTTATCATTGTATACTTAAGTAGTTTATTATTTTTCAGTTAATTTTTGTGCATGGTGAGATACGTGGATCTTGTTTCATTTGTTTGCAGATGGATATACAGTAATGCCAACACCAGTTGTTACAGAGACTGTCTTTTCCCCAATTTTATAACTTCAGATTTTTGTCAAATACCAGCTACTATTAAGTGGATGACTTTATGTCTAGAATCGCAATTCTTTTCCATTAGTCTATGAATAACTATGTTGTCAAGTTGTTATGTAACTAGCTAATTTTGTATCCTGTGTGGTCCTGCAAATAAAATTCATTACAGAATATTCTAAGTCTATGTATATGGCCTTTTTTCCTTCCTGGTTTATATTCTAATATTCTATGTATAATTGGTCTATGCTTCCTATTGTGAATGTTAAAAGGTACTAAATTCATCTTTCTTAACTTACATTCAGAAGTATTCATGGAGTCAACTCTTACAGCAAGCCTAATGCAATCCAAGTATGATTATTCTCTGGAATTTGGAATGTTAGCCATATTTTAATGTGAAAGAACACAGACATACACTACACTAGTCATCTTTAGTATAGTAAGAATGCACTTGGTTCTATCTATAAGGTCATGAGAATACATTTGAACCAAACTCCAAATTTACTTGATTTCTGGAAGGCAAACACTGTTTATAAGCATAATTTTAACAAAGTTTTCAGATAAGAAAGGCAAATTAGGCAACTACAACCTTATGAAGACATTTAGGAAGAGATAGGACTTCTAAGTATGTTTTTTATCCTGTAAAGACAAATTTATATGCAACTAAGAATTGATCTAATGGAAGTCAGCACCTTGAGAGGATTTGAAATTGAATACCTCCCAGCAAAGGAAAGAACAATAAAAATTAAGTAAACAAAAACAACAAAAAGCTGGGTTCGACTTAGGATTCCTTGTACTGTGGTTGATATGAGTGTGCATACATGTGTGTGTTTACATGTGTAGAAGTTCTGTCTCTTCCTAAATGGAAGAGTTGATTGAGTATTTCTGAATGTAACTTTGTTAAGAAAGATGGATTTATTATATTTTAACAACATATATACACGCATATGTATACACATACGTATATATAGAGATATACATACGTATGTATGGATATACATACATGTATAGAAGGTAAAAGGCATAGGAAGGAAGAAAAAAGAAGAAAGGGCTGAAGGATGAATTTCAGAAAAGCAAAAGGGGAGGAATAAAAGAAAGAAGGCAGATAGCATGGAAGATTTAGTTGAATTATTACTTGCTTGTACATAAAGTTATAATGAGTAAATTAGTATTTATCTTATCATCTTAGAACTATTAATTCTGTTTTCACACTGTGACATACTTTTTGGTCACATTTAATGTAATATTTGGGGTAGAAAACTGCAAAAAAGTAATTTCTGGACAGATGAAGACTATTAATACATTTTTTTTAAATTGTGATTAAGTGAAAGTATTCAACCCAAGTTAAATTTGCATGCCTGCCTATCTGAAACTCCTTCCGTTCTCCTTGTCCAGTGACAGCACACCACTCCTCCTTTCCATTCCATACGTGTCATATCTTCTGAAAAATCTCCTGTCCCCTCCTCTCCTCCTTCTCTTCTCTATTCTAGTAAGAGGACAGTAGGACAGAATTCTATGGACGTGTAGAACCATGAAGCGCACACACCATATGGTCACTTTGTAGCCCCGAGTCCAATCCATTCCTGTCTGAAGAGTTGAACTCAGTAATGATTTATGATCACGGGCAGCAGCAAGTCTATGGGCCATGCTCCCAGGGGAACTCCTGGGGCTTCAGACCGTCAATTGGCAGTCTTTCAGTGAAGTTCTCAGAGTACACCTTTTTTTTTCTTGTGTTACCACTGTGGCTCAATATCTCATGGCTGTCATTGGTGGTGGCTGGGTACCATCTCGTTCTTCTGGTCACATGTTGATAAAGTCACCCATTCACGTGCCTCCTTCTGTCTTCTGGGATCTTTTTCTCTCCCGTTTTTGTTGTCTTTGGTGATCTGTTATGGCAGTGTTGGGACATTCAGTGTACCTGAGACGGCAACTTGCTAGCTTTTAAGACCCCAGACAGAAATAATCACCAATGTGGAGTTCAGAAGACTGTCTTAGCAATAGGCTAGTTATGTTAATTGGCGTCGATGTCCCCTGAGAGTATGGCTCCTGGAGCCCCATACCTGCTACTCTATCCTTGTGATATTGAGTTAAGATTAGAAGAGTTTTCAGTTTATGTTGGAGTCCAGTTAAATTGACCTTCTTCCTACTGTGTGCTGTCATTGCTTTCACCCAACCAAATTTCTACCAACTATCTAATCTGTATGTAACCAGCCCTCTTCTTCCTTCCCTCTCCTCCTTTGCAGCCATTGGAGAATCTTTTCTTTTATATCTCAGTTTGTTTGAAAGTCCTTATAGTAGTGGTCTCATACAATATTTGTATTTGTGTTGCTGAGTGATTTCATTCAACACAATGTCTTCCAGTTAAATCCATGTTGTGAGATGCTTCCTAAAATCATCATTGTTCTTTATCATTACATAGTGTTCCATGTGAGTATACATAGCATAGTTTGTTTATCCATTCATCTGTTGTTGGGCATCTGGGGAAATTCCACTTTTTGATATTGTGGGCTGTACTGCAATAAACATTCATCTGCATGTATCTGTTCATGTGACTGCCCTTGATTCTGCAGGATATTTTTCAAGCAGTCAGATTAGTGGATTGAATGGTATATCTATGTCCAGCTTTTCAATGTAGTGTCAGAGTGCTTAACAAAGGCTTATGCCATTCTGCAATCCTACCAGCAGAGTAGAAGAGTTCCAATTTCTCCACAACCTCTCCAGCATTTGTTATTTTGTGTTTTTTGGGTCATGGCCAACTTTGTTGGGGTGAGATGGTATCCTATTAGAGTTTTGATTTGGATTTCTTTAATAGCTAATGATCATGAGCATTTCCTCAAGTGTCTTTTGGCTGCCTAGATGTCCTCTTTAGTGGTCTATCTATTTGCTTTACCCAATGCTTACTGTGTTATTTACTCTTTTATTGTTGATATTCTGTTGTACTTCATAGATTATGGAGATCAGACATCAGTCTGACATGTAGTTGCCAAATATTTTTTCCCATTCTGTAGGTGGTCTTTTAATTCTTTTGATAAAGTCTTTGGATGAACAAAAGTGTTTGACTCTTAGTAGTTTCCATTTATCTATCTTCTCTTCTGCTGATCGTGCCTTGTTTGTCAGATTATGAAGTCTAAGTGTTGACCCTAATTTTCTTGCATGATCTTTATCATTTTAGGTTTGATGACTCAACGGCACTTGGCTTAGCTCAGCTATGTGGGTCTTTCATCCAATTTAAGTTGGTTTCTGTTTAAGGTGTGAGGTATGGATCTTGTTTCAATTTTTTGTGGATGGATATCCAATTTTGCCAGTACCATTTGTTAAAGAGATTGTTTTTATCCTGAGTCAGATCTGACTCGATGGCACTTGGCACTTGGCTATACAATCTTAGGGACTTTGTCTAATATCAACTGTTCATAGGAGGATGATATCATCTCTGGGGTCTTAACCCTATCCCATTGGTCTTTATGTCTCTTTTTGTGCCAGTAACTGGCTGTTTTAAGTAATGTGGCAATTTAAAGGGTTCTAAAGTTGGGTAGTGAGAGACTTCCCACTGTGCTCTTCTTCAGTAATTCTTTGCTTATCCAGGGTTTCTTCTCTTTTCGAGACTAAGTTGGTGATTTGTTTCTCCATCTCATTAAAAAATGTCACTGGAATTTTTATTGGATTACATTGTATAGATAGATCACTTTGGTTAAAATAGACATTTTTACAATGTTAAGTCTTCCTATCCATGAGCAGGGTAGGTTTCTCCACTTACATAAGTCGCTCTTGATTTCATACATTGCCAGTCAAGTACCATCAAGTCGGATCTGACCCATGGCAACCCTAGGGGTGATTTCATACATTAAGTTCTTGTAATTCTCTGTATAGGTCTCTTATTTTTCTAGTTAGATTTATTCCTGGGTATTTTATCTTCTTTGGGCTATAAATGGTATTGATTTGGTGATTTCTTCTTCAATGATGTCTTTGTTGGTTGAAAGGAATCCTACTGATTTACTTATGTTTATTTTATATCCTGATTTTTGCTGAACTTTTCTATCAGTTTGAGTAGTTTACTTACAGATTTTTTAGGGTTCTTTGAGTATACAATCCCGTTATCTGCATATAGGGAGATTTTTACTTTTTCTTTGCTGAAGCAGAAGCCCTTTATTACTTTGTCTTGTCTAATTCCTCTGGCTACAACTTCTAGTCCAACATTGAATTGAAGTGGTGGGAGTGGGAATCCTTGTGTATTTCCCATACTCAGGAAGAATTCTTTCAGCCTCTCTCCATTCAGTATGATGTAGGCAATTGGCTTTGCTTAGATGGCCCTTATTGCATTGAGGAGAATTTGCCATCTATTCCTATTTTGCTGAATGTTTTTTACCATGAATGGGTATTGGACTTTGTCAAGTGCCTTTTCTGAATCAACTGTTAAAGTCGAGTATTCTTATTTTGTGTACTATTTATGTGGTTGATCACGTTAATTGTTCTTCTGATGTTCAACCAGTGTTGCATCCCTGGTATAACTCCAACTTGGTCATGATGATTTTTTTTTTTTTTTCACATGTTGTTGAATTCTATTGGGTAGGGCTTTGTTGAAGATTTTTGCATCTAGGCTCATGAGTGATATTAGCCTGTAGTTCTCCTTTCTTGTAGAATTTTTCCCTGGCCTTGGTCTCAGGGTTATGCTCACTTCACCAAACGAATTTGGGAGTATACCATCCCTTCCTGTGGTGTGAAATAGTCTGCAATATTAGAGTTAACTCTTCTCTAAGAGCTTGGTAGATCTCTGCAGGGAAGACATCTGGGCCAGGGCTTTTTTTGGTTGGCAGTTTTTTGATGACTTCTTCAATCTCTTCCTTTATGATGGGTTTATTAAGTTGTTCTACTTCTCATTGTGGCAATTTTGGTAGGTGATATGAATCCAGGATTTGCCCATTTCCTCTATGCTTTCAAATCTGTTAGAGCACAGTCTTTTGTAATATTCTGCTGTGATACTTTTGATTTCTGTTGGATCTGTTATGACATCTCCCATTTCATTTCTTATTGGGTTATTTGTTTCCTCTGCTGTTTTTTTTAGTAAGTTTAGCCAGTGGTTTGTCAACTTTGTCAATCTTTGAAAAAAAAATCAGCTTTGAGTCTTACCAATTTTTTCATATTGTTTTTCTATTCTCTAATTCATTTAGTTCTGCTCTAATCTTTATTATCTCTTTTCTTCTGGTGCCTGAGGGATTCCTCTGTTGCTGTCTTTCTACTTATTCAAGCTGTAGGGTTAATTCTTTAGTTTGGGCCCTTTCTTTCTTCTGGATGTGTGCATTTGTAGAGACACTCTGACCTCTGAGCACTGCTTTGGCTGTATCCTGTAAGTTCTGGCAGGAATGGTTTTCATTCTCATTTGAATCCATAAATTACTTTATTTTGTCCTTGATTTCTTCTATAGCCCATGGTTTTCTGAGCAAGATGTTTAGTTTCCATGAGTTCCAGTTTCTATCTGTGTATTTTATGCCATTGATTTCAACTTTCATGTTGTTATGGTCTGAGAAGATAATTTGCAATAATTTCAGTGGTTTGGATTTTGTTAAGATTTGCTTTATGTGCTAACGCATGGTCTATTCTAGAAAATTTTCTGTGTGCACTGGAGAAGAAGGTATAGTTATCTGTTAATGGATAAAAAGTTCTGTATATGTCAATCAGGTCTAATTGTTTAATTGCCTCAGTAAGATCTTCTGTCTCTTTACTGAGCTTTTTTCTAGATCTGAACAATACTGAAAGCAGAATGTTGAAGTCTCCCACTATTATTGTGGAGTGATCTATCTCACTTTTCAGTGTGGTCAGTGTTTGTTCAACATATTTTGATGCTCTAGTATTGGGTGCACAAATATTTAATATTGTTCAGTTCTGCTTGCATATTGAATTTTTCAGCAGTAAATAGTGACCCTCCTTCTCCACAATGGTGGATTTTACATTAAAATCTATTTTATCTAAAGTTAGTATTGCCATACCTGGTGTTCTTTGTGTATTGTGAGCTTGATGTATATTATTCCATCTTTTAATTTTAAGTTCATATCTTAAGTCTATGGTCAGTTTCTTGTAAACAACATATAGACGGGTTGTGTCTTTTGATCTAAGATGTCACTTGTCTCTCAACTGGAGCATTCAGTCTGTTTACATTCAGTGTAACTATTGGTAGGCTTGTGTTTAGTGCTGTCATTTTTGATGTATTTATTTTTGTGTTGATGTATTCTCTTTGCTCTTAATTTTCTGTTCTGGATCATTCTTTATGGATTGATTCTTATCCTTTTCAGTGTTGGTTTTGTGTTTGTTGAGACATGTGTTATATTTATTGTTTTGATATGCTGCATCTTTATTGTGCTTTGTAGCTACCCCATGATTCCTCCTAATAAACTAAATTTAAGCCCAATTTTAATTTCTACACATCACGTTAATTTCTCCATCTGGAAGGACTATAACTACTGTAGTATATCCCTCCTGTTAACATGATGGTATCTTAGTTTTCCTGATATGATCACTGGATACCTTCTTTTAGTATTATATCTTTGACTGAGTTTTGTGCCTTCTCTAAATGAGTAGGTTTCTGGATGTTGTGTCCTGCATTGCCTCCTTAAATACAGACTTAATAGTTTTGTTTATCTAAGCTAAGAGCTTCTTTCAGTATTTCTTGTAGCTTTGGTTTGGTTTTTATGAAGTATCTAAGTTTCTGTTTATCTGCAAATGTCTTAACTTCATCTTCATTTTTGAAAGACAGTTTTGCAGAATATATAATTTTTGTTTGGAAGTTTTTCTCTTTCAAGGCTTTGAATGCATCATCCCTCTGCCTCCATACCAACATTGTTTCTGCCAAGAAGTCAGATGAAAAGCTACAGGGCTTCCCTCTGAATGTTAGCTCTGCTTTGAACCACACTGTCTTTAAGAGTTTCTGCTTATGTTTCATCTTGCTAAACTTGGTTATGATATGTCTTGGTGACTTTCTTTAGGGGTCTATTTTATGTTGCATTTGATACACATCTTGGATATCTGTATTCACAATTTCAGGGAATTTTTCTGTCAACAATACTCTCTGTGTTTTCAGTTATCCTTCCCTGTTAAGGAACTCTGATTAATTGTTGGTTATTCCTCTTGGGAGAATCCCACATGCTTCTTAATGCTTCTTCATTTTTATTGTGTTTTTTCTGATTTATCCTCATAAATGATGGTATCAGTAGCGCTATGTCCAAGTTCAGTAAGTCTACTTTCCAGTTGCTCCTGCTGGGGCCTCCAGTTGGGTATTTCTGCCTCCCAGTCAAACAAGATGGCTTCCTGGCCAAGTTGTCCTGCCCTCTAGAGAAACAGCAGAATCTGTGGCAGAGGTCCAAAAAGAGAAGGTGGATTCAGCTGTGGTGCTCTGAGTCCAGAGCAAGATTCTGAAAATTTATCTATTGCACACTCAGTTTAGTACTGCAGGTCTGCATAGCTGTTGTTTTAGCTGCTCCCCTGCCTGCCAGCCAACAAAAAGAAAAAAAGGTTAAAAAGGCCAATTACCTTCAGTCCGTGGTATTTGGCCAATTCAAGCAGAGTGGGGCTTAGGCAAAGACAAGAGGTTTCCCATTCAGTGGCATGTAGTCCAAACTGACAGCCCTATGCCGCGTTCTAGGGCTCACTGGGTGTCCAGAAAACTCCATCTAATTATCAATCCAAGCCTTAGTTTTACAGGGAATAAAGGAGATGTGTGTCTAGGCTACCATCTTGACTCCGCCCCTCTTCCAGACTGTCCAGGCAGTCTTATTTTAAAAAGCTAAAAGCTATCTGACAGCTTCCAAAATCAGTCACACTGTCAGGTGTGACAGGCCCCTCCTACTGGCTGACAACGGAGGCACCTCTTCTGCCACCCCAGGTGCTATGATGTAGTTCAAAGTAAGGAGGATATGCTGCTGTGCTTCCATCACCCTCTAGGGACTACCTGTAAGTCAACACTGTGCTAAACACAGCCTTTCTTCTGGAAAAGTGCTCCCAAGACCGGCCCTTCCTCTCAGTCCAGGAATTAGCCCCTGCTGAGGCCTCTGGTTGGGTAACTCCACCTCTCAGCCAAACAAGATGGCATCCAGGTGAAGCTACCCCTCCCACAGAGAAACAGCCAAACCTAAGGCAGAGCTCAGAGAAGAGAGGGTAAAGGGGATGTAGTGCTCTCAGTCTGCTACTGGGCTCTTAAAACATGACTATTCCACACATTGTCTCTTTGCTGTAGCAATGTTGTTAATCTCAGCACTGCATCTCAGCGTAGCTGTTGGCTCATGTCTATTACCTGCCTACCAGCCAGCAAAATGAAAAAAATGTTAAAAACACTAGTGCCTTCAGTCCACATGAGCTGGCCATTCAGCAAGAACGTGGCTCAGTGAGGGAGGAAGTTTCCTGTTTAGTGGCATGTATTCCAAACTGACAACCCTATGCCATATCCTAGGGTGAGCTGGGTGTCCCAACAGCTCCATTCAACAATCAATCCAGGCCTTACTTTTCAGAGGGAATTAAGGAGACATGTGTCTAATCTGTCATCTTGACTCCGCCCCTCCAGTATTTTTTATTATCTTTCAAAACTATGGGAGATAATAATATTTGTCCTTCATCAGGTGGTTTATGTACACAGCAGCAAGCATAAATTAGTTGAATAATATCTACTAGTAATGGTCCAAGTGTCTGGAGCCCATTAGACAGAAATCTGCAAAGCTGGAGTAGTTTGTAAAAATTTCTCAAGGCAGTTTAGTAACTTTAACGGCTAATTAATTATTCAGTTGATTTCACTGGGAGAGGCAGCACAAATATTGTTCTTTCAGTCTCATATTTTTACACTCTTTTGTCTCTTAGGGTTACATCCTTTACACAACACCTTTGTGATTATGCATAAACTTAGTATCACGTCTTTGATTAGCTCAACAACTTAAAAATTTTTAGAAAAGGAATAAGAAACCAAATGATATTCTCTTTTTTATTGATGTTTCAAAAGAGTTTGCTTCATAAAGATAACAAAAAATGTTTTCTAAATAATTATTATGTTCATGTATGAATTTAAAAGTAGAAATAATAGTTAATCAGCTTTCCACTCTAACAACACTATCAATTTAGTTTGGCCCATAAAATAACAAAACCAAACCCTTTGCTGTCATGTTGTATCACAGCTCCATAGAGATTTCACTGAGTGGCTGGTAGATTCAAACTACTAACCCTTTAGTTGCAGCCAAGTTCTTAACCCCTGCAACACAAGGGTCACCAACAATTTAGTTTGATCCCTAGTTTCCTCAAAACTTTTTTTCTTAAAACTGAGTGTAAACATACAACATTAAGATCTTCTGTCTGTGTGCAAACATATTCTGTATACATATCATCTCTGAATATGAGATGTCATGATAGTTTGATTCTATCTCATTTTATACTGTATTTACATATTTAGAAATAACAAACTGGAGCTTCTACTAACTTTTACAGCTTACAATGAAGTGTCAAATCAACTCAGTGTCTGTTATCATACACTTTGGAAAAATATACTAAGATTCAGGTACATTTTCAGTCACTGACTTGACTTGACAGATATCAATGTTCTATTTGTGTGATATTAACTTGACTATGTTTTGTAGGATGACAGAGCCTGTAACACTTAACTGCCTGTATCTATCTATCTTAGCAAGAACATAAAAGCATTCTTAATTAAGATTTAGGATGGAAACACCAACAACTGGAGAATCTGGTTAATACAACTTATCTTACTAACTAGGAGACTTTTGTCTTTACCTCTAAAAATACTACTGTTACAGAAGTGTAGAAACAGAGCAAGATTCATGTTTAGGACAGCAAACTAATTGGTATAAGCATATTGGGAGATGGTAGAAAAGAAATTGCATAACCTATATTTTTTAGTAGCTCCTTCTCTAGTAATGTGTATTAATGTATGTTATGTGGCTATAGCAGTAAGAACAATAATTTATATTGCATTTATGAATTCTCTAATTAGTTTCATAGTACTCTAGAAACTAGTTTAAGTGTTTGGGATAAGAGTTGGTCAATTAATCAAAAGTCTTAAATATATAAACATTTATTCTCCAATTATTTGTCTTTCCTTTGGATCTGCAGATTGGCATTTACTGAGTCTTACGATATTTTTGCTTTAGGAACTTGCTCTATATTTTTTATGGAATTTTCAGTCTACAGCTTTTCATAGTTTGGTTCTTCAGTTAGGTCTCAGCTGTAACATCACCTCTTCTGAAATGTCTAACTCATCCATCTAAAGGTTCTAAATCTTGTTTTAATTATTTTACTTTGAGACAACAGTGCATTCTATATGCTCTTTCCCCACAAAGGAGATGCACAGGCAAAACTACATAATTTTTATTCAAGTTAAAGGAGTTCATAAAAACTATTAAATACATGTAAAGAAATGCTTGGGGTCCATGTGCCCAGGTTAAGAATTCCTGATTTCTCCAAATAAATACCTATCATAATACTTTATCATACCCTAAAAGTTATCATTATCTGATGTTACACTTTCATCTACCTGTTTGTGTATTCATTTGTTGGATAGTATAATTCCTATTTTCCTGCTTATGTGTAAGTTTTATGACAGAAATCAGTGGCTTCTTCTTTTTTTTTTTTTTTTGTCTTCCTTAGTCTCTGAATTCTTAGCACCTGTATTCCTGTCTAATCTTGAATCAACATTCAATAAGCATCTGTTGAATGAATAAGTGAATGATTGAATCCTTCTATTTCACACCATTTAAGGGGAAGAAAAGGGATGCATAACAAAGAGGCCTGAACAATTCACAGCAAGAGTGTTGATTTTCATGTGTCTCAGAAACACAAAAGCTTCTGTGATATCCTCCAAAAATCCTGCTAGTACTTGACCCTGATGTTTGATAATGCAACCATTGCTCATTAACTAACCCATAGATGAGTTACAGAGGTTGAATATTCAAACACATCAAGACAAGTTCAAAAACATTCAATGCAGTGTAATTACCGAGATGTGATCTTTTCCTTAGGAGCTCACTGGTTAGGAGAAAGTAGAAAGTAACCTAAGAAAAAGGGATCAAAGAGTGTTTTTTCTTGAAGACTGGCAGATGCCCCAATGGCTTTGAAATAATCTGGAGTAATTTAACCCCTTACCATAGTGAATTACAAGTATAATACTTGGTATCCCAGAGACGTAAAGTTAAATTTTCAACCTTTCCATTTACTAGTGTGTGACCTAGAGTAATTTTATTCAATCAGCTAAATACAAAGAATTTGAATGATTTTCTGATAGAAGTACTTAACACTTTTCTCCCGAATAGATCTATTACAAAGTTACTGGATACCTCATTATGGTTTTTTACTACCTCAGACACTCATGGTTCTATACTTCTTCCCAAATTTCTTTGCTTTTTTCAAACTGTCCTTTCCATTATTAAAGATATGTAATTTGGACAGATTATGTTCATGTCTAATTTTTTCCATAAAAACTCATGCAAGTGACCTGTGTACTCCAACTTCTGCATATCTATTGAATACATAGACTGTTGGAATCCTCTATATGCCTTTAGTCAGTCAGGTTGCCGATCCCAGAATCATTTTGCAAGATTTGTTTGGAACTCTTTATTCTCACCATCACTTGGGTATATTGATGACCATGAAAGGCAGGCCAATGTGGTCCATATTTACATTCTGACACTTTCATAAGCTTTCATTGCTATTATCCTCATGTTTCCAGTGCAAAGTTATTTTCCACACAAGATTCATATCACCAGTTTGAATGATTTCATTTCTTTATTAATAACCATGATCATCAATATCACTATAGTCTTTGTGCTTTTCATTTATTTGTTTGTGTGTTCTGGATAAAAAAGAGCTACCCATTAATGAAATGCACTGCCTAGTGAGAAAGGAGATTCACTGTCACATAAGATTGAAGGTGACTATGTCTCGGATGTAAGAGAGATCAATATCCTGAACATTAACTGCAACTTCTTTAGATTTTTCTGGTTTATTCTACACCACACCTTTAATTTAAACAAACAAGCAGCAAAACTGAAATGAAATATGAAATAATTGTCTCAAGATTTTCCTGACTATGGAAGCAACTGCTTTGTCTACTCTTGCTCTCCTACTCATTTCTGTCTGCTACATAACACTGCCCTTGGCAAACAGCATGACCACAGAATGCAGACTCTATAAATGTAGATACCTTATCACTCTGACAATAATGACTGGTCCAGGCTGATCTAATTAATTTCCCTTTCTGGACTATCAATGGGAAGAACGAGGTCTCTCTTTCCAGTGGGGTTGCTAAATTCAAGTAATATGATTTGTAAGTGCCTGTTAGCTGTTTCCCTCAATCCAATAGAAGCAGGACATCTATACTCAGAAAAAGCATGACCCACATAGAGGCCTACTTAAGAGAATAAGAAATGAAAATTCCCTTGGCTTGTATCATGCCTATGGTCAGTTCTTTCCTTGTACTTCCCAGGTATAGTATCCAATAAGTTTTCTCCTAAGTAATTAAAACCAATATAGGATCAAACCAAATCTTATAAAGCTGTATACACTAGACATATCAGACTACAGATGCTAACCAAGAAAAATAAATAAATAAACCAGACCCACTCCTACTAGTTAGATTTAATACTAGGCATTCATGGTATGTTTGGTAGACTATGAACTTTAGGATGTAATTTGAAAGGAATTCAAAGGAAAAAAATGCATTGCAAATGATTTTTTAGTCCACTAATATCTCTAAAGAACTAACACTTCATTGTACCACTAACTTGGATGTTATTGGGACCCTAAAACTGTGCATTATATGTATTTTGTCTGACATTCTTCTAACAGGAAAAAAGTAAGTTTTAGAAGTCAGGGCTTACCTTCATGTTGCCACTACTAATTCAATATTTTTCTAAATTTTTGTTTGTTTTTTGCTTAAATTGTAAATTTTGCATTCACTTTCACGATAGATTGATATTTATTTTAGTATAACATTTTACGTTTCTAAGCTATTTTCCTGAAACCGTCCAGTAAAAAAATAACAGGTAGGAAGAGGTACTGTACTCATATATTACAGTTGTATCACTTCTATGTACAAGAGCATTATGGCCCCAAGGGTAGGTAAAACCTTGTTTGAAAACATTTGATGGCCAAAAGTTTGTTGTTGCAATAAAAAGGCAAGAATGTTTCCCAATGAGAGTTCAGTTAAGGAAGGGAATACTAAGATTTCTGCTTGTGGCCTATTTTCCTAAACTTAGCTTATTTTGTTGGTCCTAAATCCAAACTATATTTCCACATCTAGCAAAATGTGTTATTCAAATTGTCTCACTTCTATAAGACATTAGAAACAGTAAAGGGGATTGGTCAAACATTTCAGATACTTTGCTCAACGTATTTAAAATGGATATGTTGTTGGCTATCCAGAAAACTATAGTTTTCAATCTTAATAGTAAAGTTGCTTGAGATACTCATTACAAGTAAGAATTAGTTTCTGAGGAGGAAAAAAAAAAAAAAAGGCAGCTTAATTATCCCAAATCCACAAGATTCTAACTTTGCAAGTTTATTTTGGTATCTGCTTGACCTGCGCTGTGAAGCCAGATTGCCGTGGGAATTGGAGAGAAAGAACAAGCATGAGAAGTGGTTGCTTTTACCAAGTGTGTGCCATGGGAGGAATCAAATTGAAATTTAAAATGCGATATAAATTATTCACCATGATGTTAACATTTTAAACAGAGTCCTTTCACATTTCTTATCCCATTGGGATCTACAATGATCCTCTGAGGTATCTAAGTCTCGGATCATTATCCCCACTCTACAGATGAGGATATTTATGTCCTTGAAAGTTGAGTGAGTTACCAAAGATCAGGAGATATTTTTTCCTTATCTTTTTTTTATTACTATGATTGAGTGAAAATATAAAATCCTGTATAAATTTGCATACTCCCCAATGAGCAGCTCTCACTGCTCTCCCTGCCCAGTGACAGCACACCCCTCCTCTCCATTCTGTACATGTCATATCTTCCTAACAATCTCCTATCCTCTCCTCTCCACCCTCTGTCCCATGTCCAGTAAGAAGTCAGCCAGATGACATCCTACAAGTGCATAGAACTATAAAATGCACACTTGATATGATTGCTCTGTGTCACCAAGTCCAATTCATTTCTGTCCAAAGAGTTGACCTCCATCATGATTTTTGGACAGTGGTAGCATCAGGGCCAGGGGCCATGTACCAAGGGGAACCCCAAGGTCCCTGGACCATCAGTTGCAGTCTTTTAGTGGAGATCTCAGGGTACACGCCTTTTGATTTTCGTGTTACCAGTGAGACTCAATTTTGTGAACCTCATCACGGCTATCACTGGTGGTGGCCGGGCACCATCTGGTTCTTCTGGTCACATGTTGATGTAGTCACCCACTCACGTAGGTCTCTCTGTCCTCTGGGTTTTCTTTGCCGCATGTCATTTTGTTTCTTGGAGGTCATCCATTCCTGCTGAGATGGGACTATTTCGTGTACCTCAGGATGTAGCTTGGCAGCTCTTAAGACCCTCGATGTCACTCACCAACTTGGGGTGCAGAAGATTCTCTTAGCAAACTGTTAGTTATGTCAATTGGCCTCGATGTCCTCTGCGATCATGTTCCCCTGATCCCCACCCTAGATACTCTGTCCTTGCAATATTAGGTTAAGATGGGAAGAGTAATCATGTTATGTTGAAGTACAGTTAAAATTGATCTTATTTCTAACATGTGCTGACACAGATTTCACTTAACCAAATTGCTATCAACTACCTAATCAATACCCTACTCTCTTCATCCCTCCCTCCCTACCCTTGCAGCCGTCAAAGAGCCTTTTCTTCCATGCATGAGTCTGTTTTCAAGTTCTTATGGTAGAGGTATCATACAATATTTGTCCTTTAGCCACTGACTACTTCCACTTAACACAATGCCCTCCAACTGAAACTAGGTTATGAGATGCTTACTAAAATCATCATTGTTCTTTATCATTGCATAGTGTTCCACTGAGAATATATACCATAGTTTACATATCCATTCCTCTGGTGATGGGCATCTGGGTTGATCCTGTCTTTTGGCTATTGTGGACTGTGCTGCAGTGAACATTCATGTGCGTCTATCAGTTGGGGTGAATGGCCTTGATTCTGTAGGATATATTCCAAGCAATGGAATTACTGGGTCAAATGGTATATCTATTTCCATTTCTTTAAGGGAGAGCCAGATTGCTTTCCAAAGAAGTTGCACCATTTTGCAATCCCATCATTAGTGTAGGAGAGTTCCAATTTCTCCACAGCCTCTCCAGCATTTGTTGTTTTGTATTTTCTGGAACATGGCCAACCTGGTTGGGGTGAGAGGGAATCTCATTATAGTTTAGATTTGAATGTCTTTAATAGCTAATGATCATTAGCATGTCCACATGTGTTTTTTGGCTGCCTGGATTTCCTCTTAAGAGAAGTGTCTGATAGTTACTAGAAATCTAGTTGGGAGAAAGTGGTGACAGCACACATTAGGAACAAGAACAACATTAAGTCGACTTCAGCATAACTTGAGTACTCCTTCCACTTAACTCAATACTGCAAGGATAGAGTAGCTGGGGCGGGGGGGCGGGGGACCATGCTCTTAGGCGAATTCTAGGCCAATTGGCACAACTAGCGTTTTGCTAAGAGAGCTCTCTGCACCCCACATTGGTGAGTGGCTTCCGGGGTCTTAAAAGCTGCCAAGCTGCCATCCAAGGACACAGCAAATGGTCCCAACTCAGCAGGAACGGATGCTCACCGAGGGCCAAAATGGCACGCGGTAAAGACAACCGAGTAGACAGAGAGACCCACAAGAGTGGGTGCCTATATCGACTTGGGACCGGAAGAACCAGATGGTGCCTGGCCACGACCAGTGATAGCCACGACGGAGCTCACAGAGAGGAGCCTCACTGGCAACACAAGAATAAAAAGAGGTGCATCATGAGATCTCCACTAAAAGACCTCAATTGATGGTCCAGCGATTTTGGGGTTCCTCTGAGAGCATGGCCCCCTGCCCTGATGCTGCCCTTTCCGATAAATTATAACAAAGGTCCACTCTTTGGACAGGAATGGATTGTACTTGGCAATGCAGAGTAACCATATATTGGAAGCACTTTATGGTTCTATACATCTATAGGATATCATCTTGCTGACCTCTGGCTGGAGGAAGGGGAGTGGACGGAGAGGAGAGGAAAGGAGACTGTTGGGAGGCTGAGACTGTATGGAGCAGAGAGCAATAGTATGCAGTCACCGGACAAGGAGAGCAGTGGAAGCTGCATATAGGGGGGCATGTAAAGTTATATGTGAATGTACATTTTCACTCAGTTACGTTAAATAAAAATAAAAATTTAAAAAAAAGACAAGTATCTGTCCATCTCCTTCGCCCATTGCTTACTTGTATTATTTGTCTTTTTCTTATTGATATTTTGTAGTATCTTGTAGATTATGGACATTAGACATCTCTGCGACATACGGTTGCCAAATACTTTTTTCCCATTCTGTAGGCAGTCTTTTAATTCTATTGATAAAGTCTTTGGATGAGCAAAAGTGTTTGATTAGTAGTTCCCATTTATCTATTTTCTCTTTCATTGATTGTGGTTGGTTTGTCAGATTTTGAAGTCTGTCTGCATTGTATTAGAACTTCCATTGTTGATCCTAATTTTTCTTAGATGACCTTTATCATTTTAGATTTGATATTTATGTCTTTTATCCAGTTTGAGTTGGTTTTTGTATAAGGTGTAAGATATGGGTCTTATTTAAATTCATTGCAGATGGATATCCAATTTTGCCAGCACCATTTGTTGAAGAGATTTTTTTACCCCAGTTTAATGGCTTCGGGTCTTTGCTGAATATCAAGTGTTCATAGGAGGATGTTGTCATTTCTGGGATCTCAGTTATGTGACACTGACCTATTTTGTCTCTTTTTGTACCAGTAGCAGGCTGTTATGACAACTGTGGCAGTACAATAGATTCTAAAGTTGGGTAGCAAGAGTCCTTCCAGTGTGTTCTTCTTCTTTAGTAGTGCTTTGCTTATCGGGGGCTTCTTCTCTTTCCAAACAAAGTCAGTGATTTGTTTCTCCACCTTATTAAAAAAAAATTTCCCAGGAATTTGCATTGAAATTGCAGTATATAAGTAAATTACTTCAGGTAAAATAGACATTTTTACAATGTTAACTCTACCTATCCATGAGCAGAGTAGGCTTCTCCATTTACGTAAGTCTCTCTTAGTTTCTTGTAGTAAGCTCTTGTAGTTCTCTTTGTAAAAGTCTGTTATTTCTCTGGTTAAATTTATTCCTAGGTACTTTATCTTGTTGGAAGCTATAGTAAATGGTATTGATTTTGTGATTTCTTATTTAATACTCTTGTTGTTGATATATAGGAATCCTACTGATTTACTTATGTTTATCTTGTATCTGAGACATTGCTGAACACTTCTATCAGTTTCAATAGTTGACTTATGGATTCTTTAGAACTCTCGGTGTATACAATCATATTATCTTCAGTTAGGGAGGTTTTTACTTCTTCTTTGCAGTTGCAGGTGCCTTTTATTTGTTGGTCTTGACTAATTGATCTGACTAGACTTCTAGTGCAATGTTGAATAGGAGAGGTGAGAGTGGGTATCCTTGTAGAGTTCTCATTCTCAAGGGGAAGTCTTTCAGTCTCTCTTCATTCCAGATGTAGGCAGCGGCATTTTACAAATGGCCCTTATTGCAGAAATTGGCAATCTATTTCTATTTTGCTGAGAGTTTTTAGCGTGAATGGGTGTTGCACTGTATCAAATGCCTTTTCTGCATCGAAAGGCAAAATAAAGTGATTTTTGTCTTTTGTGTTGTTTGTGTGGTTGATCACATTAATTGTTTTTGTGATATTGAACCAGTCTTGCATCCCTGGTACAAATCCAGCTTAGTCGTGATGATTTTTTTTTTGTTGTTGATATATTGTTGTATTCTATCAGCAAGAATTTTGTTGAAGAGTTTTTGCATCTAGATTGATGAGTGATGTTAGTCTGTAGCTCTCCTTTTTGTTGGGTCTTTGGTACCAGGGTTATGCTGGCTTCATAGAATGAATTTGGGGGGTATTCCATCCCTTTCTATGCTGTTAAATACCCTCAGTAGTATTGGAGATAACTCTTCTCTAAAAGCTTGGTAAAATTCTGTGGTGTAACCATCTGAGCCAGGGTTTTTTTGGTTGCTGGAGTCAGTAACTCTCTCTTCCAAGTCAGAGAGTCTATTTTTCATCTGTTCCATTCTGTTTTCTTGGTTTTGAACTGAATATTCTATCTCTTTGATTTAGTTATTGATCTGTTCAATTTTAGTGTACTGGTGTTCCACCAGATCACACAGCTTGCTTAATTTTTTTATTTTGCTCTGCTGCATTTTGTATAAGGTCTAGGAGGACTCTCTATATAATGCTTTTGTACTCGCCTTCCAATAGTTTCAGAAAGGCTTCTTCATCTGGGAGGTTCTTCAGGTCTTTCTTTTGTTGGCCTTCTGAACTTCTGAAGCCATAGGTGAATTCTTCCTAATGTTCTGGTCCAAAGTTTGCTGCTTTTGGGGCATCTGGAGGTTATTTTGTTTCTCCCATGTGACCTTAATGGGATCTAAGGCTGTCTGAAAGGTACCTCTAGGTACTCCAGTAACTTTGCTTAGTAGAATCTCTGAGGTGGCAGTCTCCACTTTCTGACTGGCAAAGACACAGCCCCACTGAGTCACTGGGGAGCCATCAGCTGATCCTATAATGTGAGACAGTAAAGGCTGGAAGAGATTCTGTCCGTGTGCACCACAGTACTCTATTGAAAGGTAAAAGGCATCTAACAGCTTCCAATATTAGTCAGACTTTCAGGTGTACTTTTCCCAGTGGGCAAAGTAAGCACCTCTATGTCAAAGACTGCTTTACTGCCAGAAAAGCTCTCTCGGGGCAGGCACGGCCTCCTAACCTGAGAATTAGGTCTAGCTGAGGCCTCTGTATAGGAAACTCCACCTCCCAATGAATCAAGATGGCATCCTGTATAAGTTCCCCTCTCTCCTGGGAAATGGCTATTAAATGGCGGAGATTCAGAGATACCGAGAGAGAGAGGTCAGGGGTGACAGTTTGCACAGATTCCAAGGCCAGGCTCTCAAAATATCACGACTCTGCTTGCTGATCTTTTCAGCAGTGAGTCTGAGCCTTGCTGCCAGTCAAACCTCAGCCCCTCCCATCAGCTAAGACAAAGAAAAAAAAGTTAAAATGGCAGTTTACCTTCTTTCTGCGAGAGCTGCACTCAATAAGGGCGGGGTTCAGAGAAAGAGAAGTTTCTTGCTCAGTCATATATAGAACAAATAGACAACACTATGCCATGTCCTAGGGCTCACTAGGTGTCTAGAAAACACTGTTTAATTATCAATTCAGGCTTTGGTTTCCGGAGGGATTTAGGGAGATGTGTATTTAGTCTGCCATCTTGATTCCACCCCCTAAGGTACTTTAATTACAAAACTAGAAGTAGAAGCCTAAAGTTTTCTGTCTCTATTTCTGGTCTACATCTATTTAGTAGACTGTTGCATGCTCCTCAAAAAGCGAAACTATGCTTACTACCACTCTGGATTGACAGTTGACTGTATGTTGTGATATCACAGAGTAGTTAAATTGGTGTTAACACAAATTTTGACACATAGATTGGCTTTTTCTATCAAAAGATTAAGGTCATAAAATCACATTTTACAGTGGGCATGGAAGTAAGTATATTTTCCAACACAATTCTAGAATACAGTTTGAATTCTCACCCTTATTTCAACATTTTAGTAAAGATCTTTACTTTCCTTTATTTTCTATTTTACCACATAATCTATCAGGACTTTTTTCTGACTTTATCTTCAGAATGTCCTGAATCTAAATTGCTACCTGCACCACCTTGACACAAATAAACTTCATTATTACCTGCATTGTCGCATCCCATTGATGTCAACTTTCTCTTGCTCTTCTGTGGTTTAACCTCTGTATAAACTTAAAATTGCATTTTTAATCTATGAATTTTACTACCTCACCATTCTACTCATTATGTTTTGTTTTTTGAGTTCCATACAGGTTGGCCATTAGTCACTCAATTTGCCTCCCTCCAACAAGATTACTGAGTTAGTGAGCATTGGTTTAGACCAGCCCGAAGTAGGCATGAACATAAGTTCACTCTTTAGTAATATAATTAAGCACCCCTATAAAATAAGACTTGAGCTGCTGACTAAGTCTGAGATCAACCCAGTCATAAAATGATGGGTTAGGCATAATACAAAGTAAGAAAAGAATAGCAAAGAGATGCCTCACCACAAAGACATCATGGGCACCTGAAAGAAATCCCATAGAACACAGTAACTAACATTTCCAGATAAACTTTATTCTGCCCAGTACATTACTTGTATCATCTCATTTAATCCACTGGATTATTGTTAGGTGTCATTAAGTTGGTTCTGACTCATGGCAACCCCACAAACAACAGAAGAAAATGGTGCTTGGTCCTGCATCATTCATATAATACCTGTTATGCTTGAGTCCTTTGTTGTAGTCACTGCATCAGTTCATTTCTTTGAGGATCTTTCTTTCACTCAGTAACCTTCTACTTTATCAAAAATGATGCATTTCTGTAGTGGTGCCTGGAATTTTAAAATCCAGAAAGCTACCATCTAAGGAGCATCAGTTGGTCCCAACCCACCTGCAGCAGATGAAAACCAAGATCATCAAAGACATAAGGAAAATATAAGCCAGGAGACTGAAGGGTTCATATGATCAGGAGACTACATCAGCATAGGATTAGAAGAACTCAACTACCAAAGACTGCCCTGCCAGGGAATACAATGTAGATTCCCTGACGAAGCATAAGAAAAAGAAAAGTGCAGACCAAGACCAGACTTGGTAGTCTGATATCCTTGATGGTCCCTTGAGAACATGGCCCCTGGACTTAACGCTAACCCAGAGCTGAAAACAGTACTGAAGCCAACACTTGAAACAAAGATAAAACAGTACTGAAACCAACTCTTCAAACTATGGAACATAATTTGACGCAGATAAAGTATGCATTTCTTGGCTTTATATATATATTTATGTATGTACTGATGTACGTATATATATGGTTGTCCAAGTGATTTCTCTCTAGAGGGGAGAAGGGTGGGAGGTGAGGAGGGGACAAGTGTTGGCTGAGTGGGTACCAGAAGTACAGGATAGAAAGGGGGAGTATACCATCTCCTATTAGGAGAGCAGATACAGTTGCATTGTCACATGTGTTTGGCGTTTTACGTGGCAAGTTGACTCAGATTATCAACTTTCACTTAAATCTCAATAAAATAAAATAAGATACATTTCTCTAGGGAGTGATGCCTCTTCATGTCCAAAGTATGTGAAAGGAAGCCTTGCCATCCTTGCTTCTAATGAAATTTCTGGCTGTACTTCTTCAAAGACACATCAGTTTTTTCTTCTGACAGTCCATGATATATATGTTCATTATTTTCTCCAACATCATACATAATTAAAAGGTATAAATTTTCTCTGGTCTTCCTTATTCATTGTCCTGCTTTCATATGCATGTGAGGTCACAAAAAACACTAGGACATGAGTCAGCCACATGTTAGTACTTAAAATGACATCTTTGCTTCTCAACACTTTAAAGAGATCTTTCACAGAAGCTTTGCCCATGCAGTGAAGTGAACGCATCATTTGATTTCCTGATATCTGTGTTCATGGGTATTGATTGTGGATCCAAGAAAAATGAAATCCTGGAGGACTTCAAGCTTTTCTGTTTATCATGATTTTGCTTATTTGTCCAGCTGTGAGTTTTGTTTTCTTTATGTTCAGGTGTAATCCACACTGAAGGATACAGTCTTTGATCTTCCTTAGTAAATGCTTCAAGTTAGCTTTCAGTAAGCAAGGTTGTGTCACCTGCATATCACAGGTTGTTAGTGAATCTTCCCTCAATCCTGATACTGTATTCTTTTTTTTTTTTTTTTTTTATAGCCTAGCTTCTTGGATTATTAGCTCAGCATACTGACTAACTGAGTATAGTGAAAAGATACAATCTTGACACATATCTTTCTTGATTCTAAACCATGCAGTAGTCCTTTATTCTGTTCAAATGACTGCCTCTTGAACTATGTACAGGTTCTACATGAGCACTTTAAGTATTCTGGAATTTCTATTCTTCACAATGTTATTATGATTTGCTGTGATCCATACAGTGGAATTTCTTTATGTAGTCAATAAAACACAAATAAACATCTTTATGGCATTCTGTGCTTTAAACTATGATCCATCTGGCTTCATCAATGCTATCCCTGATTCCATATTTTTTTTTTCTGAATTTGGCTTGAATTTCTGGCAGTTCTCTGTTGATGTAATGCTGCAACTGCTTTGAATCATCTTCAACAAAATTTTGCTTATATGTGTCATTAATGATACTGTTTAACAACTTCTACACTCTGTTGATCTCCACAGTATAATAAACTGGCAGACATGTGGTAGTTAATTCATTTGAAACTCCTTTATATAGGTTTTAGTATTATTATTCTCATTAAAGGAAACTAAATCTTAGCTAGGTAATTTATTCAAGGCCATTCCACTAGAAAAGACAGAGCAGCTACAAAAGTTTAGGGCAACAAGGCTTAGAATCCACCTCTTCAGACAGTACGGGCTTATATCACCTTCAGAATGGTTCATCATTATGTAAAAGTTATATTAACCTTAAGAAATGGTGTTGTTGAAAGGACTCCCAATTTCCAACCTAATTCTTTTGCAATATAGTTGTTTTTTCCTCTCTGTGTGTACATGTTATTGTAAGTAATGCAATTCATTTGCAATTTCTTACAGTTACTAAGATTGTGCCCCCACACTTCCACAAGCTATGCACTTGAGGATAAACACCCCACATCTACTGTCCTTCTCAAACCAATAACTTGTTGTTTAAAGCAATCAACACCTTTCTCCTTTGCAGCTGTCAGCATAACAAAATGCCCAGAGTCTGGAAATGTGAAAAAGAACCTATACGAATGTTATCTTTCTCCAAAGCTAACTCCCAAGATTGTGTGCTGTGTTAGCACTCCCCAATAAAGTCATACAATAAAATAATTTGCAAACAGTTAATAGTTTTATGTTTATTAAATCAGTGAATCTATGGTTGAATCAAACTGTGAAATAAAATTTAAGAACAAACAAACTTCAAGTGATGGTTAAATGTTTAATCAAGAGGTTTCACTGAGGATATAAATGTCAAAACAAGAGACTTATGTATCCATACCTTTAAAACATCAGGGTGTCTTATTATTTGTAATACTTAAAAGAAAAGGCATGCATTTTTTAATCAACACTTCTGCTACCTAACTTTATGGTTCATAAACTGTTATACTTGTCAGAAGATCTTCCCATTTATCTTTCTATCCACCTAATAAAAATAAATGAGAAAACTGAAGATGTTATTTTTTTTGTGACTTTATAAGTGGAACTTTTTAAAACATTTTCTCTCTCTGTCTCCCTCTTTTTAGCTCCTCTCAAAGAAAGGGTAAGTGGGATAGCTGGTGCCTTTGGCACAGGCTGATTTATTTCAGATCGAACATTTTAGCTGAAAAATAAGAATCATCTGGTTCTTTAGATTCTCTTGACAGATCTCATACGGCAGTTCCTTTTCTCTTTCTTTTCTTTTTTTTTGTGATTAAGTGAAAGCATACAATGCAAATTAGTTTTGCATGTGCTGCTGTCTGCAGCTTCTTCTGCCCTCCTTGCCCGGTGACAGCACACTCCTCCTTTTCATTCTATACTTGTTGTATCCTCTTAACAATCTCCTGTCCCCTCCTTTCTACTTTCTTCTCTCTGATCTAGAAAAAGATGAGTAGGTCAGCATCCCATAAATACATGGAGCCATAAAGTACACATACCTTATGGTCACATTGTGTCCCTGAGTCCAGTGCATTTTTGACAGAGAAGTTGACCTCAAGACTGTTTTCTGGACAGGGGTAGCAGCAGGTCTAGGGACTATGCTCCCAGGGGATCTACCAGGCTATCAGACCATCAACTATGGTCTTTTAGTCAAGTTCTTGAGTTTTGCCCCTCTTTTTCTCATGTTGCCATGGGGACTAAACATTGTGTGCCCCATCACTACTGCTGAGCACCATCTGCTTCTTCTGGTCACATGTGACAATTTCTTATAATATGTAAGAATAGTCACATTTGTATTGTTTGCTATTTTCTGAATTTATATACATCTTTTCAGCTTCTATTCCCATAACAACAAAAGTTACTTGTTAATCCCAACACATGGTGACCCCATAAGCATCAGAGTAAAATGCTATTCCATAGGATTTTCAATAACTTGAGTTTTTGGAAATGGATTGCCAAGCCAAGCCTTTCTTCTGTGATGCCTCTGAGTGTATGCAAATGTTTGACTTCTATTTAACAGCTGAGCATATTAACTGTTTATACCATGGAGGGACTCCATAGGGTAGATAAAGCAGATATTGTTTTCTACAAATTGCATTGAGGGAAATTTAGCTTCAGTGACTTGTTTGACTTACCATATAATGTGTCTACTGCTTGCTCCACTGTATCACATAAATATGAAAGCATGAGTCTTTCTTTCTGATAAGGTGCTATTACAGTCTACATTTTATTAGGAAAGAATTCTATAATTACCAGAAATGATGTGGCTTTAATGTCTCACATCTTGGAGACAAACAATTAGTTGAGGATTTTTTTTTTTTTTTTTTTTATGGTTCAGCAAGTCATCCGCATAGTGCCCAAGAGTATTAAACATCCCAAACTTGTAAATGAAGAACTGGAAAAATCTTACCTTTGAAATGATTCTACTGTTTACACTACTGCTACTCATTCATACTTGATTAGTGATTAGCCCTATTATGTTTCTCATATAGGTACATATTTTTTTGTTTCTAGCCTCTGTGTTAAAATGCAAAATCTTGTAATAATCACTTAATTATGATAAAATGAAAAAAAAGTTTCCATTTTATTGATTCTGACTCATGGTGACCATGTAAGACACAGTGGAACTTCCCCATAGAGTTTCCAAGGAGTACCTGGCAGATTCAAACTGTTTATCTTTGGTTAGCAGCCATAGAACTTAACCTCTAAGGCACTAGGGTTCCTAATCATGATATGCATCAGGAATTTATAATTTTGATCCTTTCTGTTTATTTGAACAAAACTAATTTGGTTAGGTATTTTTATTTGCCTTAATTTCTTTACTTCTAAAGCTACTAGGACATTGTGCACTGGAGATGATCCATAGTCCATTGAGGTCATTTTGAAGCCTTTGTAAGTATCTCAGTTTAGGAAATACCTCTTCCCCTCCTCTACACTTGTGTAAAAATAGCCATTCACAGACAAGGAGTGTCCTCTGCTAGATTTTAGAACTCAGTGCATATCGTCCACATAACTTAATTTCCAAATCAAAGTGGACAGTTTAAAACTTGTAGTCATTTCTCAGGCCACTCTAGTCTAAACCCTAACATGTTCTGAGTGTCTTACGTCACACCACCCAGATTACTATCCAACCTCAATCAGTCAGTCTGCATATCTCTGAATAAGATGATGATATGTTTATCCTCACTGGGCATTTCCTTTTCTTAAACTCACATGATTTGAGTGTTTCATTTTCAGTATCACACGAACCGCGAATCCTCATCAAAACTGTGATTTTCCAACAGTTTACCAGCATTTGCCTATAATCATCTTTCAAAATGAACTGTCATCAGGGTCTTGATCTATCTTTGACTGTCCTAATTGTTCTCACCTTTTCTGCTAAGTCTTTCACCACTCGGAAAGTTTTGTTAAGACTTTACGTTTATTCATCAGTGATTGTAAATGCGTGTATACAGGCATATTACTTACTAAAGTGGAAGACTTTATGTGGACAAGTCATCAGTGAAGTGAGTCATAGAACCCAAACATTGCAACTTTGGCTCTTTTGGAGAAAGAATCATATATATCCAGCATCTATTCAGATACAAAGCAAGGGAAAAGATATTTTATTATCCTGAGATTTTATTGATTTGATGCCCAAAGTCCAGATGTTTGGAAATGTCTATGATTGGTAAGATGTAAACATGCCCAAAGACTATTATTCCAGGCAGCTGAATGGAACAATGGCACTGTGGGATAGTCTATTTTGCTAATAGTGCTTTTATATAATTTTCCTGTAGAGCACAGCCAAAAACATAAACAAAGAATTGGATACCCACATGAATTTTGTAGCTCTTGCTAAAAGAGACTGTTAAACAAGCAATCATCCTACAAGATTCCTTTGACCTATTGGCTGCCTTCAAAAGTCACTGAAAAATACAAGTTTAATATCAAGTTTTCACATGTTTTTATTTGTTTCCTAGTCAAGAATGACAGTTCCTGTTCTGAATACTCTATGGCTGTAATCTGTTCTGTTTTGAATTACATTTTCTATGAAATTTTATTCAGACAATGGAGGAGAAAGTTTATATGTGTCTCCTTGGCAGCTACACATATTATTCTCATTGTGTCCTTGTTGAATAAAAAATGTAAAGTGCAGAGCTGGCACTGGAAGATTGACTGGATTCTAAATGAACTTTCTGATAGCAAATGTAAAACTAGAGGGAACAGAGCACCATTAATGAAGGGAAACATGAGGCTAACTATTGGAAAGTAATTAGAGAGTTCATCACTGACAACCCTTTGATGGCTTGAATTGCTTCCAGAAATATGAGTATATTGTTTAAAAAAACAATTAAATCCCACACGCACATTCATAGAATTATTTCACATTCATATGCAAATAGACAGGTCCAGATTCTATGAATATACTAATATACATCTATAGTGAAGTGTTGTATTTGTCACTGCTATATTGGGATGTGCAAAAGGCACCCCTTGTAAATATGTACACCATAAAAGCCAAAAACCAAACCCCTTGCCATTGAGCGGACTCCGACTGATAGTACATCATAAACAGACAAGCAAACAAGCAAACAACCTCATTGGTGAGAAGTCTCGTGGCAATCCTATAAGTCAGAGTGGAACTGCCTTGTAGAGTTTATGAAGAGCACCTTGTGGTTTTGAGCTGCATACTTTCAGTTAGCAGCTGAAGCACTTAACCCTTATGCCACCAAGGTTAGTACACCACAGACCTTTGAATTTATGAGCTTAGGAATCATGGTTAAACTTTGTAATTTGACTAATCCCCACTGACTCTTGTATGGATTCTACTAGATTTTTCAGAGGTACTAAGTGATTTGTGCTAACATCAGAAACAAAAGAATAAGTGTATACCTATTACCAGTTTTTCTTTTTTTGCCTCTTTAAGTTAATAGACCTTATACATGAATCAGTAAAACATATGGTCATATGTTTAATAAATAAAGGCACAAAAGTGAATGCAGAAAGTAAGTATACGCATAGTCTGGATCACATGCAAATGATAAATTTGAAAACAACTGCTGTTTTCTTCTTTGGCTAATAAAATCTTCTTCTTTGGCTAATAAAATCTTAACATCCAACTTTGGTCATCATATCTCTTTACAACCTAGCATTAATTCAGTCTTTACGTTACATCTGAACTTCAGCAAATCAGGATACTATAATCTTCCAAACTCACATCCCTCTCACTTTTTTGTGTTCTTTTTTGTGTCTCTAATATTAGACACAGTAATCTAGTTCCTCATTTAGTTCTCCAGCTGATTTGGCTATCTTTGCTGGTGATCCCTGTTAAACCCCACTGCTCAGTGCTCTCACTGTCCACAAACACTGCATTCCTCATTCCTCACATAACACACCAGCTCCTCTGCCCCTTTCTCAATGTTTGATGTTTTCACTGGTTATACCCTTCCTGATTTAGCATTTATTGTTTCTCCTTTATCTTCCTTCACCAGGTATAAATATGTGTGTGCATGTGTCTGTGGGTAGCGGGGTGTGAGCAGGACTGTGTATGCATATATTTGCACACTGCACACAACTTGCCCATTTAAATTCTAAATGGTTTGGCAGTACAAACATCATCTTGTGCTTCACTTTAAGGGCAATGGCACAGTTCCTATTGGAGTATCTTTTCTAAAATGTTCTATAATAAGTGTCTGGATATGTTTTATATGCTCACAAACTGCTACATTTTAAAATGTAAAACATCAAAACAATGCTAAATTTTACAGTTTACATATAGATGATTTCTATGAATGTTAAATTCACCTTAATTTAAACTAAATGATTCTTGCAAAGTGGTTATGATGGTCACAGAGACTCGTGATTATTATCGCAGAGTAAGAAAAAAATCATAAAAAGACAAAAAAGAAAAGCCAAGGATACTTTATTTTCCTCCTCAATTTTCCACAGTTAGAAAGATTTTAGAAGGAAGTTCAGTGATCTTCTGTATCAGAAGAAATAATTGTAGAAACAGGTACCCCTCTCTACATCCATTAATCTAAGTACTAGAATTTTGGTCACTTCTTCTGGCTCAACTTGCTGTTCTTAAAGTGGAGTGAATTTTGTGACTCAGTAAAACTTTGGGCTCTTGATTTTGTGTTAGGCTCAGTTACTATGACTGTGATTATTGCATTTTACCTGGTTTGTAATGGAGAGTGTCCTTGCTTCCTGTGTATAAGGCCTACAGACTAAGTCCTAAATTTAAACCACTGTGCATACTGTGAAGTCTGTACTCTAAACATTCCTCTCCTGTTATCTTACTGCTGGCATCACAGTGAGACAGATGGCAGATTCCTATTGCCTAATACGGTTTTCATGTCCCTGTGGTGCATTGATTAAGAGCTATGCTGCTAAGCAAAAGTCTGAATGAGCCAGTCACTCCTTGGAAACCCTATGAGCCAGTTCTACTCTGTTCTATATGGCCACTGTAAGCTGGAATCAACTCAGTGGCAACAGGTTTGGTTTAATATGGATTTTTCTACTTGAATCATTCTGTTTAGTTTGTTTTGTTTCATTGTTTTTTGTTTTTAAAATCAACCTTTCAAACTTCAAGAATTCATAGACTATGTCTTCTTTGGTTTCTTACAAAATACATAGGAGGCTTCTTAGCATAATAGTGGCTTAATAAACAATCTTGTTTACTTGAGTACTTTCTTAGTAATCTAATGCCAATGTAACAGAAATATCACAAGTGGAAAGATTTAACAAAAACAAATTTATTCTTTTACAGACTGACAAGTTAGAAGTACAAATTCAGAGCACCAGCTCTCTAAGAAGAGTTTTTTGTCTCTGTGGGTTCTGAAAGAAGGTTCCTGACATCAAGCTTTTCTGGACAAGAACTCTGCACTCAAATAACTCATTCTATTCCAAGTTCTACCTTCTTGGTAGTATG
This sequence comes from Heterohyrax brucei, assembly GCA_028571685.1. Taxonomy (NCBI): domain Eukaryota; kingdom Metazoa; phylum Chordata; class Mammalia; order Hyracoidea; family Procaviidae; genus Heterohyrax; species Heterohyrax brucei. Next base: position 51,251,379 of record CM053152.1, read on the forward strand.
AGGTCCCCGACTCTGTACTTTCTTCACTTTCCTTTGATCTCTTATAAGATAAAAGATGATGCAGGCCACCCTCCAGAAAAACTTCCTTTACGTTCTATCAGGTACATGACCTGACTAAAGGCATTATATTCCACACTAATTCTCTTTAACATAATCTAATATTGCCTGAACACTCAGGAAAATATATAAATCACAAAATGTAGAACAATCACACAATACTGAGAATCATGATACATATATTAGGGTAGACATAGTTCAATCTATGACAGCTATATTATATGGCTTATCACGCTACAGTTAACACAAATATTTCCATCTTACTACCCAAACCAGAAAGTGTGCTCCTTGAAGTAGACACCTTTGGAGTCCTATATGAACTTAATTTGATTCACCTCAAAATTTGGATGGGACTACAGGCATCATATTTTATATAGTAGAGGGTTCTATACAGATTTGAAAAATAACTCCAGGTGTGCAAGTGGGCCCTAGTGGAAACTGTGTTTCTTATTGATGGATACCTAGAACCACATGGCAAGAACTCCACCGTAAACCGGGTGCTGTCAATTCTGCCATGTCATAAGGTTGTGTGATGAAAAGTGCCCAAAGGGCATAAGAAAATTATGTAGCCAGGCCCTCTTTTGCAGTGTCACCTTTCCTTTGCCTCATACTTGTGACTTGGCCAAAACAAGCCAATAGAGAAGAAAAAAAAAAAAAAAAATCCCAGGACTGAGGAATGGATTGACTCTGTAGATTGGTACAAACTGCAATTTAGCTGCACGCAGAGGTTATTCTAAAGAACAGTGATAAGGAAAAATCTTTCCAGTGGAAAGGACTGTGAGAACTGCAGTTGATAACAAGCAAAATGTGGCTTAGGAAAGAATATAGAGAAACTCTTGTGTAGTTGTAAATGGTTTTCCCGGATGATTGTGCTGTCTGGAAGAAGGCAAACTGGAAGATCCGAGACAAGGGGAGGTGGGGAAGTGCAATGTGGACAAAAGTATAAAACTGACCACTTTGTAAGCCAGTAATTTTTAATCATTTGAATGCCCACTTGAAAGCATCCTCATCATAGGCAATTACCAAGTAGACACAATGACTTGTGTCAAGGCCGTTGTCTAGCACTGTTCTCAATCACTGAAGCATTTGTAACAAGTGACTACCTGATGGACTAGCTATGGTTTTCACGAGAATTCTAAATGAACCGAGCATTTGAACTATATCTTAGCTAGGTTTACTTAGCTATCAAAACTGCAAAATACTGAATCCCCAGTGTCAGAATTTGCACTGAGATTTAGTTGTGGTAGCGTTCCTTGAGAGCAATGATTAAGCATCTGGCAAGCTGATTGTATCAGAGTCCTCCTGCTGTCTAGAGCATTGTAGTTTGCTTTCTTCATAACGTTCACTAGTAAGTGTATCCCTTTGCTTTCCTTTTTGGTAGTAGATATATTAGCACCACTAACTGAGGACTTAAAGAATGGCTCATTTACCAGGATCAGCCCTTAGATAAAATTGTCTTCAAACAAGGGACCCCTTTTATAGTGAAAGCGGTGTGATAAATATACTTTGAAGGGTTGTCATAAGGATTAAAGATATCTAGTTAAGTCATCTAAATTTTGGTGTCATTGATTGGCTTAAGTTCCGGAAGTTAGTATAAGTACAAAATTTACTTTTTATTGAATGCCATTAAATACTTTGAGTTTTACTTTGAAAGTATAAAGGAGAGATAAGAAAGTTTATATGTAACTAGTCTAAGGTCAAGTAGCCAGTAAGCATAAGGGTCAAATGCAAATAGAGTATCTAATTTGAGAGCCTGGTTTCTGTATACTACAACATATTACCCTTTCATAATTACTACATCATTTAACATCACATTACACCCAGATGTTTAACAGTAGCTTTTATAAGAAAATGCATTTGCTAGAAAAATATTTTAACATCAAAGGGTACTAGTGATAAGTAAATAAACCAAAGACAGTAGGACTGAAACAAACAAATAAACAAGAAAAGGAGGTAGACTCTCACCACCGTCCCACAGCTCATTGCTTGGTAGTTTCAACATCAATAGCCAAGCCAAGTGCCATCAAGTTGGATCCGACTCATCAATAGTATAGGTTAAAGCATGTTTATAGAAAGGTCTTAACTAAATGAATTAATGCACTGCTGTTATCAGGATATAAGAAGGACATATTAAAATTAACCTGGAAGAAGAATGTTGAGACACATAAATGTAACTATAAAAATTTACAGGTCTTAGTAAGCTATGGAAAATCCTCTCTCAAGTGAGATAATTGAATTTGAAATTACACAATGCCTCAGAATTTGTAAAGAATTGCTATTGCTTTCAACCATGAGAAGCAAATGCAGGTTCTAGGGAAATAAAGACTGATGGGGTTATTTATTATTTTTATGCAAATAACATATCCTTTCCACTGATGTTTGCCAAATATGCCCTTCCACCTCAAGGGACAGCAAGGTTTGTGAACAAATGTGGGAGGTGCATATCATTTGCATAAAAATACAGTAATATGAGGACAAATGTTTTAAAAAATCCTTCCATTTTAGGTACTATAAAGTGCTTATGTATATAATAATGACACATATGAATCACAGCTAATCTACCTGCATCAACAGGATGTTTAGAAATACTGGAAATATAAAGATGTTATATTCTAATATAAATAAACAAATAAAATGATAGCAAGGCTTAATAAATTTACATTGTCTTAAAAATACAATTGTGGAATGTTCTTTTATCATACAGGAAACCTAAATGAACTATCCTATTTCATAGGCCCAGTTTTTACAGGATTTAAAAAAAAGAAGAATAAAGAAACCACAAAAAAGATAATAAATACCACTGCCCACCTTTACACTCACCATTATATGGTTCAAGGACTTTTCTTCTTTTAGGGAAAATGTTGACTAAGACAATATGATACAGTGGCCAAGCCAAAAATAACATGTGAAAAAAATACAGTGAATTCTTGAATGGGCAAATGTCAATGCTAAATAAAGGTCATGTAGGACAGAGCTGTTTTTGTTGTTGTTTTTTCCAAAAATGTGAATTTAAAGCAACAATAACACAAATGAAAATAAAATAGTGTTATAAATACTTAAGATTTTAGTTACTTCCAAAGGGCTAGATTAGCTTTCCATATTCTGTCAGTTATCTAACCTTCTTTTATATTTCAGGATACTGATCAATAGAGGCTTCCCCTCCTCAACTAAATAAGCTTCACAAGGTGAAAAAAGTCACTAAATTAATATTTATTTTGCAACATAAAAGAGCCTATGCCATCTACAAACAGTATAATTAATTGGGATTAATTTCATGTGCAAATTTTGTCATTGCAGGTGTTGATGGAGTAATACATCAAAGGGACTTCACCTCTGTAAAAATCAATGCTAACATAACCTTGATTACTGTTCTCGTGGATGTCACATATAACATTAATCAGTCATGGTTTGTAGCAAACATCTTAGAGAACAAATATAATTTGCTTTCTTATTGACATTTTTCAAGATGAGAGATAATATGCATTCATGGGACAAGCAATTCTCTAAAAAAACATAGTCTTCTAGGAGAAGTGGTGGAAACTCAGTTGGTGCATGTGAAAATGACTGAGAAGAAAATTACATGAGCATAAAACAAATCCTTCACAATGATATGGAAACTACTGATTCTGGTTTGGGAAATACAGACTCTCCAGGACATATTTAGAAGGGCCACAAAGCTTCAATTCTATAAAACTACAAACTTTGAAAATACTCAAAGTACAAAAATACCAACTTTATGGAAGCCAAGCCAGCCAAGTGCCGTCGAGTCGGATCCAACTCATGATGTCCCTAGAGGCCAGGGTAGAACTGACCAGGCACTCCTTGAATACTCTGGGGGTCAGTTCTAACTTTACGGAGACTTCATTTATCCTTATTTCCACTGCTCCAAACAATGCAGAACTTGCACTACTACTTCAATAAAGACCACAATGGAATAGGTAGAGGGTACATATTCAGTTGATTTCATCTTGAGTTAATCTATTATAATTTACTATGTCATAAAGCTTATAACTGCAATGCATCTTTCAGATTTAACATATTTGAAAAATTTAATTTAGATGGTCTTTATTTCAACTTTTTTTCCTTTGTCATCATTAAGAGAATTATCAGTGCTAGAAAATCCATCAAGATACACTGAAACAACTTTGGTACAAGCAAATTCCATTAAAATTAATAACATCCACAGAGATAACACGGTGTACAGAGATGACACGCAATGTGACTATAAAAACTATTCCATTTCAAAGGAAGGATAGAATGTCACAACATGAGGCAGATGGTATATATGACTCATGGAATGGGACAGATCTTGAGTTGCACCTTAAGAAATAGAAGATTTCAAAGAGCAGAGAGGAGTTGAAAGCAAGTGATATTGGTTCCTGCACAGGTGTTTCAAAAGAAGGGAGATGGAGAAGCAAAGTCTTAGAGATGTGAATGAGACTGTTGCATATTGTATATCTTCTTCTCCACTGTCTTGTCTTTTACAGATTGTTTTCAGTCCCAAGTTCCTTCAGCAAATTTAAAGTTTAGAAGGCCAAGTTTCTAATTTTAGAAATCAGGTTAGTGATAAAATAGTATATCAAAAAAAGCAAATGCTTTAGAAAAAGCAATCATATTAAATATCTCTAACAATAGAGGCCTTAAAAGTGCTTTGATGTTTACTTCAGTCACCCATAATGTAAGCAGAAAAGAACTATTGATATTTGTAGCAATGGCATTATAAGTCACCTTCCTCCATCTCCATTCGATCTCATAAGCACTTGACATAAATTCTTGCTCCTCTGAAGAGAACACTGAGGTCTCTGTACCTTGTGTTTGGACTTGGTCTTTCCAGGATTTAAAATAGTTTTCTGCTTTGAATCTGTGCATTGCTGGTCCCTCCAGGTGATGCAATTGGCTTGTTTTGGGCAACTAGTCTAAAAGTGATTTGGGTCCATCCATTGGCCCCATGGAAGAAAAGCCTGGTGATGAGATTCTGTAAATATTATAGCCAAGAAAATCCTATGGAGCCATTCTGTAACATAATACGTGGGATCATCATGAGTCAGACTCTACAAAATTGTTTTTCTTTTTAGTTTCCTTTGTTCTTGCATTCTAGGTTGCATTTCACACAGTCTCATAAAAGGTAAGTTTCACTACACTCCATGTCCATCCACGTGGCAGCGGCACTGGTCAGACAATCACAACTAGAGGGAGTCCAGAGTGTGGAAAACACCTGGGAGTCTGATGATATTCAGTCTTCCACTAAGGTATATTTTAATTGCAATAAATTTTTAAACTTTAAAGTCTTTGAAGTTGGAAAGTGTAGGAATAATCTTACAGTCATGTTTTTCAAGGTCCTTTATCTCTTCATACTGCTCATATATCCTTTTATGTTCTAAATCTTCCTCAGTTTTCTTTGACCCTTGCCCTTTTCCAAGACATCTATTTTATATTGATCTTTTTCATCTTCTGATAATTTATTCAACATCATCATTGCAAGAAAAGAAAAAGTAAAGAAGTAAAAGCACTGCACATTTTGGTTGTTTCTTTATGGAAGCAAACATGAAGAATAAGTCACCTGAAGTTCTCAGAGTCTTGAAAATATAATGAGAGGTGAAAACAAGATAGTGGAGGAGTCAGACACTTCATGTGATTCCCTCTAACAACAAAGACTCAGAATAACAAACTGATTATATATTATATTCTAGGAGCCCTGAACATCAAAGGGAAAGTTGAGAAATCAGACTGAGCAACAGAGAGGGGAGAGTAGGTCCAGAAGTATCCAGGACTGGCAAAGCCTGACCCATCAGGAAGCAGCCATTGCCAGTGTGGTGAGCAGAGTGGTGACATTTGGAGGGGAGCTTTCTCACCAGCAAAAAGCAGTAGAAGGTGCACTCAAGCCTCCAGAGTCAGTGAACAGCAGGCCTTAACTTTCAAAAGCCAAGTGACTGGGGTCTAACTAATGCACACAGATCTAAATCTTTCCTTCACAATAAGCATCTATGTTTCCAGCACTCCTCCCTCTCTTCTTTACACTGTACCCAGCTCCAGAGTCTGACACCATTAACTCAGATGGAAGTAGGACTCCTGAAGCCAAACGCAAGCCATTCTACTTGCCTCAGAGAGAGAAAAAATTAATAAACTGGAGGAAATGGGTAGAAGAAAAAAAACCCTGCTGATTTACCTAAGCCAGAAATCCAGGACAGAAACAGTGCCTTCACCTAGAATCAGACATAAGAGGACAGGCCATCATTACAGACACTCAGGTACTGCTGTTAACCTCCTGCCTTTCTCAGCCAGATACCTGTGCCTATACCAATCACCCATGGCCATCTAGGACAGTAGGAGAGAGCCTGCACCGTATAATTGGTGATCAATAACCTGAACACCTGAGGTAACTCCATGCATGAAAACTAAATGGACTCCTGGGCTTGCATGTCCAGTAACATCTCTAGACACCAGGTGATAGGAGATTAGGACATAACAGATTCAAAAGCATCAATAACTAAACTAACACACATAAGCAGCCTATTTGGACCATTTTTTAAAACATGGGTGAGTGTGGGACTGAGTGTTTATCATAGAAGAGACAAATGATAGACTTCAGAAATTTTATTTTTTACTGTAATTAATACAAAAATTAAAGAAGAAGAAGAAGCCAGACACAGAAAGCAAAAACAAAATAAACAAATTCAAAAACTGGCTGATGGCTTGAAGACAACAGTCCAAACCAAACCACTTAAAGAGGTAGACTATAACGGCTTCAGAAAACTCTCAAAGCAAAGAATCAAGAAATTTTCCAGAAGAAGAGACCTTTCTGAAATTATCAGAGGTAGAATTCAAAAGATTAATGTTTAAAACTCTTCAAGAGGTCAGAAAAGAGACGAGAGAAAATGCAACAAAGTGTAACGACAAACAATTTCCAAGAAAGCACTCACTGGCAAAAATTAGAAATTCATAAAATTAATAATAAAACTATGGCATTAGACAACTTTGTAGATAGTCAAAGAAAGGAGTAGAATTGAGGCAATGAAAGCTTTAGTTAGTGAGACTGAAGACAAAGAACATGATATCGGTGTATCTGAGGAAAAATCAGATAAAATAATTTTTTAAAAATCAAGAAACATTAATAATTACTTGGAACTTTATGAAGAGGAATACTCTACAAGTGATTGGAGTACCAGAACACAGGGGAATAACATAAAATGCCAAGAGTATTGCTGAATATTTGCTGACAGAAAACTTTCAGGGTACAATGAAATATGAGAAGATACCTATCCAAGACACTCGTAGAAAACTACACAAGACAGATTTCAAAAGAAAGACACCAAGGCATGTTATAACTAAACTTGCACAAACTAAAAATAAGGGAAAAACAAAACTCTGTCCTGTTGAGTTGGGTCTGACTCATGACAACCCTAGAAGAGAATTGTAAAGGTGGCTAAGAATAACCCAAAAATAACCTACAGAGGAAAATCCATAAGACTAAGCTCGAGCTACACAGCAGAAACTATGCAGGCAAGAAGGCAATGAAGTGATATCCATAAAACCTTGGAGGAAAATATTTGCCAGCCAAGAATTATATATCCAACAAAACTGTCTCTCAAATATAATGGCAAAGCTAGCACACTTGTAGATAAACAAAAATGTAGGGAACTTGCAAAAACCAAATCTATTTCAGTGTTTTGTCTATGATTTATTTTTATGATTCCCTTATGTGGGTTGATATCCAGTTGCTCTGTTCTGTGTTCTGGTCTCGGGTTGTTACCTGGCATTATTAGACCACATTTGAAGGCAGTGTTTTTTTTTTTTTTTTTCTTTTTTTGGTAACCTCACAGATAGATCACCAGGAGTTTTTTTTTTCGGTAGCACTATTGGGTAGATTCAAATTGCCAACCTTTCACTTAGCAGTCAAACATAAACAATTTGCACTACTCAGGGACTCTTGTAACAAGGCACAAAAGAATAAATATATTTTAAAAAATTGTATAACTTTTAAGGAGAAAATTAATAATTATTGTTGAAGTAATTTTTTTAAAAAAACAGATTAAGTAAAGGAAAAGATGTGTCATGTAGACAGATTAAAAGTTCAGTATTGTAAAGATGCTAGTTATCTACAAATTGATCTAAAATTAAGTGCAATATTATTCTAAATTGCAATCAATATTTTAAAGAACTTGAAAGCTGACATCAATATTCTTAGGGAAATGTAAGTGTCATGAATAGCCAAGATATCCTTGAAGAAATAGGATAGGATTTGTTCTCCTGAAATCAAGTTAAATTTTATAGTGAAATAGTTTGGAGAATGTTACTAATACAAGAATGTTATAATATACCAACAGACTAGAAATAACCCCCTGTTGACTAGGACACTTGATTGATGAGAATGTTGACACTCTGCATAGCAGAGAAGGGAAAAGATTATTCAGTTAATGATACTGAAACAACTTAACTTCCATAAAAAATACTAATGCCTAACACCACACAAAAATAAATCACAAGTAGACTGTACAGCTAAAGCCAAGTGCTGTCAAGTCAGATCGGTAGACTGTACAAGCGAATATCAATGTCAAAAAATTAAGCTTTTAGAAGGTAATATAGTATAATATTTCTCAAACAAATTACACAAAACACTGAAAGGTTTTATTTAAGGTGCTATTCTCTTCAGTGGGGCACCATTTAGAGAATGAAGGTAGACTAACATGAGGAAAAAATATACAGAACATATATAACCAACAAAGAGATCACAGCTACTGTACTACATATGTACATTTACCCACATGTGTATGTACATAATTCATGTGCATATGCTGTGGTGTGTGTGTAGAAAGAGAGAAATTTCTAAAAATCAGTAAGGTAAAGACAGCTAACCAAGTAAAAAAATTAACATGAGACTTAACAAGCTATTCATAACAAAAGATATTCAAAAGGCAAACACATAAAAAGGTGCTAAACCTCACTACTAATCATAAAAATGCATATTAAAACCCACCAAAAGCCAAAAAAACCACCAGAATGACTAAAATTAAAAATGCAGATATAATAATAGATACTAGCTGCCAGCCAAGCCAAGTGCCATGGAGTTGTGTAACTAATTTTAATTCTTACATGCTGCTTATGGGAATTTAAATCACTACCCCTACTTTGGGAAACTCTTTCGAGCTTTCCATTACAGATGAATGTTCCATAAATAATCCTGAGTCAGATCTGACTCGATGGCACTTGGCTTGGCTCCATAAATAATAAACTGCAAACAACCATGGCAATCCTTGGTATATCCAACCCTAAAAAAGTGCATGTGTATATATCAGAATAAATGTACAAATGTTCTCACAAAAGTATTATTTCAAACAGTTATATATTGGAAACAACTCTATTGCCTGTATTAGTAGAACAGATAATACAACATGAATGAATCACATAAATTAATCAATATAAATCTAAGAAGTGTAGAGATACATGCTAATGTGACTGAACTCTAAATGAAAAGTAGAAAATGATTACCATGGAAGTCAAAATTATCTTTATCTGTACCTTCAATTTGAAACCTTGGTGGTGTAGAGACTAAATGCTACATCTGCTAGCCAAAAGGTCAGCTGTTTGAATCTGCCTAGTGTTCCATAGTAACTCTGTGGAGAAGTCCTACTCTGTCCTCTAGGTTTGTGGTGAGTCAGAATTGACTGGACGGCATTAAGTTTGGTTTGGTTTGCTTTGGTATCTTTAAAGGGAAAGACAGATTGCTATTCTGAAGAGTCATAAGTGGGGTTCTGATGGCTTTCTACATTTTTATTTAATTAAATAAGCATTTGTTTTATAATAATCTATTGAGCTGTCTGTTTTTGTGTTATATCCTGTTAGCATGTGTTATATTTTGAAAGTAACAGCTTTATTATTTCTTTTAAGTGTCTTAACCTCATATCCTAGCATATATAACTGTGTACATCTTGGGACAAATGACTGCCAGGGAGGCATTCAAATACGTTATTGAAGATTTATATATTCATCAATTTGGTGACACTTGTATCACTGACTAATAGATAGACTTGTGAAACAAGCTGACCTAATTAGACTTTGGACTTCCTGATTCTATGCTGTAACGTGTCGGAGGCATCAATTATTTGATTTTGCAAAAGTCTTGGTAACAACATGGAGAGTGAATTTAACTGTTGTGTGGACAGAAATCTGAGATTCATAAATTAATATACGGATTTTTGTAGATGCAACATCAGAATACTGTGCCACCCTTATTTGCAAATCTGTTTCCTCTGAGGTCTCATTGAAGCATATCTCACTGCACAAGATGGCCCTTTAGTCAACTAATTTATTCATGCAGGGGGAGATACTTTGATAAATTTTTCCTTTTAGATCCTGTGGACTTCTTCTGATGCTACCAGTTTTCTCATGAACTTGAGACAACCAGGAGGCAAGAAGATAACGATAGGCTGTTTCACAGTTAAGGATGTGGGACCAAAGTGTACCTTCTCCCACAGAAGGTGGCCTGGTAAAATAAGCCAGTTAGAAGGGAGTTATGAACCCAGAAGAAGACTTCTTTCAGAGATGGATTTCTGGTCATTTCTCAATGGTGTCACTCCAGCGAGCTTCTATTTCACTAACGCCTAAAACTATCCCTCTTATATTTAGAATTGTTGTTGTTAGCTACTTTTGAGTAGACCTGGCACTACTGGTGAACTCACGCTCAGTGAAACTAAGTTCTGTCTGGTCCTGCACCATTCCCAAGATATGTTGTGAATTAGACCACAGTGATTCATAGGGTGTTCATTTGCTGATTTTCAGAAGGAGGAATCCAGGCTTTCTCCCAATCCACCTTGGTCAAGAAGCTCTGCTGAGAACTGCTCAGTGTTAAGCAACACACAAGCCTCTGCAGACATACAGATGGTGGCTGCATTTGAGATGCATGGACCAAGGATGGAACTTGGGTCCCCTGCATGAAAGGGGACAGTCTATGGTAGAACTGTTATTGCATCTAAGTTTACAATGAGCAGAGATATCATAAGTTATCTAGTCCAGTAGCATAATTTGCACATGACAAAAGGAAGGCTAAATATCTAATTAGTTATTTAAACATCATGAAATTAAGAAAGCAGAATTAGAACACAAGTATTTCAGCTGTATAGTCTTCTTGTTTCTTTCTTGTGGAAATAGAGCTCTGAGAAGGTAGGTGTACATTAGGAGTACCAGTTATTTCACACAGAAATATGAGAAGAGAAATAGGAGAGGCAACATAATCCTATGAAATGTGTACTAAAATGTACATATTTTGCAAAAAGGTTTTACTTAGGTTCTCAGCTCCCTCAAGATCCCCCTCTTCTTGGTACTACTATGAGTTTTTAAAAATCTTTAATAACTTGTTGACACAGTATTATTATTTTCTTATAATAATTTACTTGCATATCTTCTCCACTGTTCCTACTCAGAGCTGACATTGGCCTAGCTCAACAGCAACAATAAAGGTACGAAGAAAATAAAATACATGTGCAAGAACACAACAGAAGATAATTGTCAACATAACATTGTCTCACCAGTTACACTAATATTTAAGAAGGAAAGTGAAGTGAACATGTTACTAGACAATTTTCCATACTTAGAAGCTCTTAAGATATTTAAAGATTTTATATGATTGGACTTAAGCTTTTTGAAGTTCAATTTTCCTATTTTTTCTAAAGTTATTAGTAAAATATGTGGAAAATCTAAGTATGTATTCCTCCATTGAGAAAAGGAGCAGATATCATGTATTTAAATCATATATTTAAATTTTCCTAAGCTTCTAGATTTTTAAACTTTCCGTAGTCAAGTGTATTGACTAAGCATAACATTTCAAAAATTTCTTTTATAAAATTAGAAATTAAAGCAAAGTAGAAAATAGATCAGCTTAACTGGACTTCAACATAAACTGAAAACTCTTCTAATGTTAACCCACTATTGCAAGGATGGAGCGGCAAGGGTGGGGCTCTGAGGACCTTGCTCTAGGGGAACATTGAGGCCAATTGGTATAACTAGCCTATTGCTAACACTGTCTACTGCATCCCGTATTGGTGAGCAGCATCTGGGGGGCTTAAAAGCTAGCTGGCTGCAATCTGAGGTACACTAAATGGTCCCAAACCTAGAACAGACGATTAACAACAACACAAGGACAAAACAGCCCAGGAGACATAAGGACCCACATCAATGGGCAACCGTATCAACACTTGACCAGAAGAAGCAGATGGTGCCTGGCCACCACCAAAGACAGCCGTGATAGGGTGGTGAGATGACGTCTCATAGACGTCAGACATATTATCAAGAGGATTCAATTCCTGGAGAGTGACAGCATGCTTGGAAAACTAGAGGGTCATCAAAAAAGAGGAAGATCCTCAAAGAGATGGACTGACAAATTGGCTGCAACAATGAGCTCAGACTTACGAGCAACTGTGAGAATGGTGAAGGATGATACAGTGTTTTGTTGTACATAGGATACCTAGAAGTCAGAACTGACTCGATGTCACCTACCAGCAATAAAACAACAAAATGCTCTGGGTATGAAAAATGGCCTATGAATGTGTTTATTTCACTTCCACTCTTGTAAGATAATGTAATTAGAGACATAATTCCAGATTAGGAATTATTTTCTATTGTTTTCTGGAATATATATTTTTATTTTCTTATCACCTTTGGCTGGCTTGGCATCAGGTTTACTGTTGCTATTGAGAAAGGCCAACATCAATTCAATTGCCAGCTCTAAGTAAGTAATATCTTTACTAAATTTGCTTTGGTTTTGATGAAGATGTGCTCTTTGTCTTTTATTTCTTCTAATTTCACTATGGTCTGTCTCCTTGTAGATTGATATTTTATTTATCTTTCTCAAAATAATAGGATCTTCCTTCAAGTTAAAGATTTATACTTTTCTTTAATAGTGGAAAATTAATTGCCATTTTCTCTTCAACACTTCATTTTCCTCATCTCTATTTTAATATTTATTTAATTTAATTTGCATCCTTTTATTCTGTTCCATATATTTCTTGGAAATCCTGGTGATGTAGTGGTTAAGTGTTGTGTCTAATAACCAAAAGGTCGACAGCTCCAATCCACCAGGCACTCTTTAGAAACTCTATGGGACAGTTCTGTTCTGTGTGTAGGGTCACTTTGAGTTGAAATATGTTTGACAGCAGTTTCTTTTTTTTTAAAATATGTCTTAGTTTTATTGTTGCATTTTTATAGTTTTATCTTTCTGAGATGCATTCTGGATGATTTTCTCAAACCTAGCTTCCAATTACAATATTTTGAATCATGTACGTATAACTTGCTTTTTACTGCATCTATTAACTCTGCAAATTTTTAACACTTTTAAAATTATTTATTTATTTATAATTTTAAAATATGACACTCATTTTCAAAACGTAATATTCTTATGGATTCTTCTCTAACTTTCTGAAAACTTAAACCAATTTTTTTCAAACTTTTTACAGATGATCTACTTAATGTCATTTTTCAAGTATCAATTTTGTCTTTTTCTCATCTGCTGATTTTATGGCAGTTTGTAAGTGTTGATAACTACATCAACTTCAGTCACACTGTGTTTTATGACGATTCATAATCTTGACCTGAGGAAGTTTTAAGGAGCACATATTTTTAGCCTTTCTGGAGAGTGACAGGTTATATTAAATATGATTCAGACTTCTTGGTAATTGCTTAGTTTAAGATCCTTGCTGCAGATGAATACTATGAATTTAGAACCCATTTTTTCATAGAGAATAGGTATGCTTTTCTAATTGAGAGCACCTGGATTTCTTTCCTAGCCACAACCCTGTGAATTCCATTTTCAGCCTCTTCCTTGGCTAAAGAACGTAATTTTTCAAGAACATGATTTCATAGACATGACTCTATCTCTGGTGACTTCCTCAGTGATTTCACCTTGTCTGGTGATTTTAAATATCATCTATATGCTGATGATTCTTAAATTTGTATCTTTAGGTGGGAACTCACCCATAAGTTCCAGACTTACATATCCAACTCTCTACTTGACAGCTACACTTAGTTATCTTAGCAGGCATGTCCAGTGAGTGTTGATTCTGACAAAAAAAAAAAAAGTTGTATTCCCAAAGATCTTCATAAATTCAGTTAAAGACTCCATTCTTCCTGTTACCATACACATATCCAATCTGTCAGCAAATCCTGATGACTGGTCTTCGATATGACACCCAGCATCTGACCATTCTCCTCACCTCTACTGTTGTCTCTATGGTTCAGCCCACTACTCCCCCTAACCTGAATTGTTACCACAGCCTCAAAAATTAGCTTTCCGTGGCAATCTATCTATCCCTTATAAGTCTCCATATGTTCTCACTGCTCATTCATTCTCTAATGTAATTTCCCTATATTTACTCTCTGTTCCTATCAAAATGGTCATAATTACAGTTCTGTGTGTGTGCTTTCAGTGAAATTTTACAATTCAAGTCAGTTTTTCATAGAAAAACTTAATACAGAGACTGCTTTTACCCCAGTTTACAATTCTAGGGCCTTTATCAAATATCAACTGTTCATAAAAGGATGGTGGCATTTCTGGATTTTCCATTCTATTCTGTTGGTCTATATGCCTCTTTCTGTACCAGTACCAGGCTGTTTTGATCACTGTGGCAGTGTAATAGTTTATAAGGTCAGGTAATGTGAGACCTCCCGTTGTGTTCCTCTTCTTCAGTAGTGCTTTACTAAGCCAGGGTTTCTTCCCTTTCCAAACAAAGTTGGTGATATATTTCTCTGTCTCATTAAAAAATGACACTGGAATTTGCTTTGAGATTGCATGGTATAAGTAGATATCCATCTGCAAAAAAACTGAAACAAGACCCATATCTCATACCTTACACGAAAATTAACTCTAAATGGATCAAAAACCTACATATCAAACCTAAAATTATAAAAATCATGCAAGAAAAAATAGAATCAATGATGGATATTCTAATACACAGCTTAGATAGACTTCAAAACCTCACAAACAAAGCAAGATTAACCAAAGAGAAAATAGATAAATAGGAACTACTAAGAATCAAACACTTTTATTCATCCAAAGACTTTGTGAAAAGAGTTAAAAGACCACCTACAGAAAGGGAAAAAATATTTGGCAGCTGCATGTTGGACCATCATCTGATCTCCATAATTTACAACATACTGCAAAACATCAACAAGAAAAGGGTAATTAACCCAATTAAGCAATGGGCAAAGGAAATGGGTAGACACTTACCTAGAGAGGACATCAGGCAGACGAAAGACATATGAGAATATGCTCATGATCATTAGGTTTCACAGAAATTCAAATGAAAACTACAGTGAGGTATCATCTCACCCCAGCAAGGTTGGCCATTATCCAAAACAACAAATGCTGGAGAGGCTGTGGAAAGACTGGAACTCTCCTACACTGATGGTGGGATTGCAAATTGGTACAACCTCTTTGTAAAGCAATCCAGTGCTTCCTAAAAAAACTGAAAGTAGATATACCATTTGATTCTGTAATTCCACTGCCTGGAATTTCCTTCAGAAAAAAAAGCTGCAGCATGAACAGACTCCGTGTACATGAATGTTTATTGCAGCACAGCCCAAAATAGCTAAAAGATATAATCAACCCAGATGCCCATCAACAGATGAATGGATAAACAAACTGGTACATATACACAACAGAACACAATGCTGTGATTAAAAAAAAAAAAATCTAGATTTTAGAAAATATCTCATAGCATGATTTCAGTTGAAGGACATTATGCTGAGTAAAATCATTGTCTTAAAAATAGAATTATCTATAGAAGAAAATAACTTTGTTGGCTACAAGGATGGGGGGAGGTGAGGGTTTGTCATAGATGAGATAACTGATAGATGTTAGAAATTTTATTCATTTACAGTAATAAATAAATAATAAAAATTTTAAAAAGTCCTTAATACACACATTGTTACAAGACCCTAGATGATATCTCTAAAACGCGACAGCACATTCTTCATCTCCACATTGTATTTCTCATGTGGACTTGACCAATTCCTGTCCTCTTCTTTTTTCTCATCTTGCTTCTGGATAGAAGCTACTCATTTAGTCTCATGTATCCACTAAAGCCAAGAAACACAATCTTCACCCATATCATTTTCTGTGTTACACTCCACTCCAGTTTAATCTCTGAAGAGTAGGATCCGAGAATGGTTTTAGTTCTGGGTCAACAGAATCTAAAAGCCATGTCTTCTGGGGTACTCCCAGACTGTCAGATCTTCAAGTCTGGTATTTTCAACAGAATTTGTGTTCTGCACTAAACTGTCATCCCGCTCCCTCAAGGACTTTCTGTTGTGTTCCCTGTCAGGACGGTCATTGGTGGTAGCCAGTCAACATCTAGTTCTTCTGGTTTCTTGTTGATGTAGTCTCTTCTTTATGTGGCCATTTCTGTCTCTTGGACTCATATTCTTTTTACATCTTTGTTACTCTTTATTCTCCTTCGCTCCAAGTGGTCTGGGACCAGTTGATGTATACTAGATAGGTGCTTGCTAGTTTTTAAGACCCCAGATGCGAGTCAACATATTGGGATGCAGAAAATTCTCTTAAAGTTTGTTAAGTCAGTTATCCTAGAGGTCCCCTGAAACCACTGTCCTCAGACCCCTACCACTGCTCCTCTCTCCAAGTGTTTGGAAACTTCTCAGCTTTAGGTTAACTCAGTTGTGTTAACTTGTCTTATACTGCGTGTTTTCTTTTCCTTCACATAAAACAATTCTTGTCTATAACTTAGTTGGTGAATATTCTTCTCCCTCACTGCTCACCCTTGTAACCATCAAAGAATATTTTGTGTTTAAACTTTTTTCGAATTCTCATAATACCAGTCTTGTACAATGTTTATCCTTTTGAGACTGACTAATTTCACTCAGCATAATGCCTTACAGATTCCTCCATGTTATGAGATATAGTACAGATTCATCATTGTTCTTCATTGCTTTATAATATTCCACTGTGTGCATATGCCATAATTTGTTTTATGCATTCATCCATTGATAAACATCTAGGCTGTTTCCATCTTTTTGCTATTGTGAACAGTGCTGCATAAACATGGGTGTTAATGTATCTTTTAATGTGACAGCTTTTATTTCTATAGAGTATATTCCAAGAAGTGGAATTACTGGCTTGCATGGTACTTCTATTTCTAGCTTTTAAAGGAAACATCAAATTAATTTCCAAAAGGGTTGTACCATTTTACATTCTCATCAGCAGTGCATAAGTGGTCCTGTTCCCCACAATCTCTCCAAATTTTATTGTTTTGTTTTTTGTGTTAAAGCTAGTCTTGTTGGGCTGAGATGGCATCTCACTGTACTTTTGATTTGTTGTTCTCTAATGCCTAGTGATAGTAAGCATTTCCTCATGTATCTTTTAGTCACCTGAATTTTTTCTTTGCTGAAGTATCTGTTCATGTCCTTTGCCCATTTTATAATTGAGTTGTTTGTCTTTATGTCATTGAAGTTTTAGAGTATCTTGTAGACAATGGAGATTAGATGCTAATCACTCATTGGGCTTGTTGTTGTCAATTGTGCTTTTCTACTTTGTAGATCATCTTTTTCCTTTTTTGATGAAGTTTTTGTATGAGCCTTACTGTTTGATTTTTAGAAGTTCCCAGTTATCTATTTTCTCTTCTGGTGTTAGCTTATTGATAGTAATGTTTTACATTCTGTTTATGACATGCATTATGCTACTAATGTTGTCTTTGGTGTTTCTTCTATGATAATTATTATTAGGCCTCTGATCCATGTTCAGTTAGTTTTTGTGCATAGTTTGAAGTTTGGGTCTTGTTTCATTTTTTGCAGATGAATATCCAATTATGCTAACATTGTCTCTTAAAAAAACTGGTTTTTCCCCTTATTTATGGACCCTAGGCCTTTGTCAAACATCTCCCGCTCATTTGGGGATGATTTTATGTCTAGATTCTCAATTCTTTTCCCCTGGTCCAGATATCTGTTGGTGTACCAGTACCAGTACATTTTCACTACTTTGGTGGTATAACTGGTTCTAAAGTTGGATGGTGTGAGAATTCCCACTTTGTTCTTTTTCTTTGGTAACGTTTTCCATATGAAGTTACTAATTTGTTTATCCATCTCCTTGAAGAATGCCATTGGAATTTGCATTGGGATTGGATTGTGTCTATTAATGGCTTTGAGTAGAAAAGATGTTTTCATAATGTTTAATTTTCCTATCCAAGAGAAAAGTAAGTTTCTCCACTTACACAGGCCTCTTTTGTTTTCTTGCTGTAGGATGTTATAGCTTTCTTTGTATAAGTTTTTTTTACAGCTGAAGCTAGATTTATTCCTAAGTGTTTTATCTTCTTGGTAGTTATTGTAAATGGTGTTGATTCAGTGCTCTCTTTAGTGTTATTTTTATTGATGTAAAGGAATCTCCTGATTTTTGCATATGTACCTTGTATCCTGATATTTTGCTGAACTCTTACTAGTTTCAGTAGAGTTTTTGTGAATTCTTCTGGGTTTTCTATGTATAAGATCATATTATTTGCAAATAGAGATACTTTCACTTCTTTCTTACCAATTTGGATGTCTTTTATTATTTTTTGATTGTTTGCAGCCTAATTACTCTGGCTAGAGCATCCAAGACAATTGAAGAAAAGTGATAACAAAGGGCATCTTGGGTTCACTTTCTCAAAGGCAATGCTTGCAGACTCTGTCAGTTTAGAATGCCTTGTATAAACACTGTTTACAGTGCTGAGGAATTTCCTTTCTATTATTTTACTGAGAGTTTTATTATGAATGGGTTTTACACTTTATCAAATGTGTTTTCAGCACCTATTGATAAAATCATGCGGATCTTGTATTTTGGTTTACGTGATTGATTATCTTGATTGTTTTCCTGATTTTGAACCATCCCTGCATATAAGTTAAGTGGGTTGAATCCCACTTGGTCATGGTGACTAAATTTTCTTGTCATGTTGTTTAATTCTATTGGCTAGAATTTTATCAAGTATTTTTATGTCTAAGTTAGTGAAGGATAAGGCCAAGCCAAGTGCCGTCGAGTCGGATCTGGTATTGGTCTGTGATTTTCTTTTTTTCTTTATTACTTATTTATTTATTTATTTATTTTGTTGGTATCTTTACCTGGCTGTGGTACCAGGGTTATACTGGCATCATAGAATGAATTTGGGAGTATTCAATTCTCTTCTAAGCTCTGAAACAACTGTCCGTTAATTCTTCTCTCAGAGCTGGGTAGAGTTATTCAGTGAAGCTGTCAGGGCCAGGGTTTTCTTTTTGTTGTTGTTTTGGGAGATTTTCAATTATCTTATCAATTTCTCTCTCTCTTTCTCTTTTTCTAATTGGTTTGTTTAACTGCTCTGCCTCAGCTGGTGTTTGTTTAGGTACATAGTGTTTTTCTAGAAATTTGTCCATTTCCTCTAGGCATTCACATTTTTTGTAACATTCTATTACTTTTTTTTTTATTTCATTTGAGTCTGTTGTGATATCAACCATCTCATTTTTTATTAGATTGTTTCCTCTCAGGTTTTGCTTTTGTCAGTTTGGTGAAAGGTTTATCAATTTTGTTTATCTTTTCAAAGAACCAGCTGTTGGTCCTTTTAACTCACAATTGTTTTACTAGTCTGTTTCGTTTCTTTTCTTTTTTTTTCCATAGCATTCTTCCATTTATTTTTATGTTCTGTGAACATTCTGCATAATATTTTGAAGTTTCAGATATAAGGATTTAAACATGGTATTTTACTGCTATATATATATTTTTTCATATTTTCTTCTTTTTTAAAAATTATGATTGAGTGAAAATGTGCAGTCCATACAAATTTGCTTGTCCATCCATGTGCAGCTCCCACTGCTCTCTTTGCTCAGTGACAGCACACTCCTCCTCTCCGTTTTATACATGTCATATCCTCCTAACAGTCTCGCATCCCCTCCCCTCCACTCTCTCCCCTGCCTCCAGTAAGGTGTCAGCAGGATGACATTCTACAGATGCATAAAGCCATAAAGTGCACATATGAAACGTCACTCTTTTTCACCAAATCCCATTCATTTCAGTCTGAAGAGTTGACCTCCATTATGATTTATGGATGTGGGCAACATTAGGGCCAGGAGCCATGCTCCCAGGGGAACCCCAAGGCCCCTGGACCATCAATTGTTGTCTTTTAGTAGAGGTTTCAGGGTGCACCCATTTTTATTCTCGTGTTGCCAGTGAGACTCAACTTTGCAAGCCCCATCATGGCTATTACTGGTGGTGGCCGGGCACTCTCTGGTTCTTCCAGTCACAAGTTGATGTAGTCACCCATTCACGTGGGTCTCTCTGTCTTCTGGGTTCCCTTTCCCACATGTAGTTTTGGTCCTTGGTGAACACTCATTCCTGCTGAGTTGGGACAATTTGGTGTACCTCAGATGGCAGCTTGTCAGCTTTTAAGAACCCAGACACCACTTACCAATGTAGGGAACAGAGGATTCCCTTAGCAAAAGTCCAGGTATGACAATTGGCCTCAATGTCTGCTGAGAGCAGAGTCCCTAGAACCTCACCCGAGCTACCTCTTGCAGTATTGGGTTGAGATGGAAGGAGTAATCATGTTATGTTGAAGTCCAGGCAAAATGGGTTTTCTTTCTAATGTGTGCTGTCTCAAATTTCACCCAAATTGCTATCAACTATCTAATCTATACCCCTCTCTTTTCCTCCCTCTCTCCTCCCCCTTGCAGCTGTCAAAGAGATTTTCTTCTACGCATGAGTCTGTTTTTAAGTTCTTATCATAGAGGTTTCATAAAATATTTGTCCTTTTGGAACTGACTACTTTCACTCCAACTGAAACCAGGTTACGAGATGCTTCCTAAAATCATCGTTGTTCTTTATCATTGCATAGTGTCCCATTGAGTGTACATACCATAGTTTACCTATCCATTCCTCTGTTGTTGATCATCTGGGTTAATTCCATTTTGGCTATTGTGGACTGTGCTGCAATAAACGTTGGTGTGCGTGCATCAGTTGGTAAGAATGGCTTTGAATCTGTAGCATATATTCCAAGTAGTGGAATTACTGGGTGAAACGGTATTTCTAGATCCAGGTTTTTAGGGAAGCACTAGCTTGCTTTCCAAAGAGACTGCACCATTTTGCAATCCCAATAACAACGTAGGAGAGTTCAAATTTATCCACAGCCTTCCCAGTATTTGATGTTTTATGTTTTTTGGATCATGGCCAATCTTTTTGGGGTGAGAGGGTATTTCACTGTAGTTTTGATTTGAATTTCTTTAATAGCTAATGATTGTGAGTATGTCCACATGTGTTTATTGGCTGTCTGAATCTCCTCCTCAGAGAAATGTCTGTTCATCTCCTTTGTCCACCACTTAATTGGATTATTTATCATTTTCTTATTTTGTACTACCTTATAGATTATGGAGATCAAGCATCAGTCTGACATGTGGTTGCCAAATAATGTTTCCCATTCTGTAGGTGGTCTTTTAATTCTATTGATAAAGTCTTTGGATGAGCAAAAGTGTTTGGTTCTTAGTAGTTCCCATTTATCTATTTTCTCTTCTGTTTTTATGGTTTGTTTGCCAGATTTTGAAGTCTGTCTGCGTTGTGCTTTAAAGCTTCCGCTGTTGATCCAAATTTTTTCTGGATGAGCTTTATCATTTTAGATTTGCTATCCAGTTTCAGTTGGTTTTTATATAAGGTGTGAGATATGGGTCTGGTTTCAATGTATTGCAGATGGATATACAATTTTGCCAGCATCATTTGTTGAAGAGATTGTTTTTACCCCAGTTTAATGTCTTAGGGGATTGTCAAATATCAGCTTTTCATAGGAGGATGGTGTCATCTTTTGGGTCTCAAGTTTGTTCCACTGATATGTCTCTTTTTGTACCAGTAACAGGCTGTTTTGGAAACTGTGGTAGTGTAACAGGTTCTGCAGTCGGGTAGTGAGAGGCCTCCTAGTGTGTTCTTCTTCAGTAGTGCTTTGCTTATCCAGGGCTTCTTCTCTTTCCAAACATATGTGGTGATTTGTTTCTCCATCTCTTTAAAAATTGTCACTGGAATTTGCATTGGAATTGCTTTATGTAGGAAGATTGCTTTGGGTAAAATAGACATTTTCATAATGTTAAGTCTTCATATCCATGAGCAGGGTAGGCTTCTCCATTTATGTAAGTCTCTCTTAGTTTCTTGTAGTAAGAGCTTGTAGTTCTCTTTGTGAAGGTCTGTTATTTCTGTGGTTAGATTTATTCCTAGGTACTTTATCTTCTTATGGGCTATAGTAAATGATATTCATTTGGTGATTTTTTTCTTTAATAATCTTATTGTAGATATAAAGCAATCCTACTGATTTACTTATGTTTGTCCTGTATCCTGAGACTTTGCTGAATTCTTCTATCAGTTGAGTAGTTACCTTAAGGATTCCTTAGGATTCTATGCTTATACAATCATATCATCTGGAAATAGTGAGACTTTTGCTTCCTCTTTGTCAATGCAGATGCCCTTTATTTCTTGCTCTTGTCTAATTGCTCTGGCTTGAACTTCTACTACAATGTTGAATAGAAGAAGTGAGAGTGGGCATCCTTGTCTAGTTTTTGTTCTCGAGAGGAATTTTTTAAACCTCTCTCCATTCAGGATAGTGTAGACAGTTGGCTTTGTATAAATGGCCCTTATTGAATTGAGTAGTTTGTCATCTACACCTATTTTGCTGAGAGTTTTTAGCATGAATGGTGTTGGACTTTATCAAATGCCTTTTCTGCATCAATAGACGAAATCAAGTGATTCTTGTCTTTTGTGTTATTTAAGTGGTTAATCACATTATTTACTTTTGTGATGTTAAAACAGACTTGCTTCCCTGGTATGAATCCAAATTGGTCATGATGGATTATTTTTTGGATATATTGTGTTCTATTGGCAAGGATTTTGTCCAAGAATTTTGCATCTAGATTCATGAATCATATTAGTCTGTAGTTCTCCTGTTTTTGTTGTGTCTTTCCCTGGCTTTGGCATCAGCATTATGCTGGCTTTATAGAATGAATTTGGGAGTATTCCATCCCTTTGTATACTGTGAAATAGTCTCAGTAGTAGTAGAGATAACTCTTCCGTAAAAGCTTGGTAGAATTCTGTGGTGAAGCCGTCTGGGATTGGGCTTTTTTTGGTTGGAATTTTCTTGATGACTTTTTCAATTTCTTCCTTTGTGATGGGTTTATTAAGCTGTTCTGCTTCACCTGGTGATAATTTGGGTAGGTGATATGAATCAAGAAATTTGTCCGTTTCCTCTAGGTTTTCAAATTTGTTAGAGTACAGTCTTTCATAGTATTGTATTATGATATTTTTGAATTCTGTTGGATTTGTTGTGACCACTCCCCTCTCATTTCTTATTTGGGTTATTTGTTTCCTTTCCTGTTTTCCTTTAGGAAGTTTAGCCAATGGTTTGTCAATTTGGTTGATCTTCTTAAAAAAACAGCTTGGGGTTTTTTAAATTTTTTCAATTGTTCTTCTATTCTCCAGTTTAGTTCTGCTCTAATCTTTAGGATCTGTTTTCTTCTAGTGCCTGAGGAGTTCCTTTGTTGCTCTCTCTACCTGTTTAAGCTATAGGATTAGATCTTTGTTTATGTTCTTTCTTCCTTCAGGATGTGGCATTTATAGAGCTCAACTGACACCTGAGCACTGCTTTGGCTTTATCTCATAAGTTCTGGTAGGAAGGGTATTCATTCTTGTTTGAATCCACAAATTTCTTTATTTCATCCTTGATGTCTTCTAAAACCCATGGCTTTTTGAGCCAGAGTTCAGTTTCCAGGACTTCCACTTTCTATCTATGTTTTTTTCTGCTTTTGATGTCAACTTTTATGATTTTATGATCTGAGAAGATGCTTTGCATTAATTCAGTGGTATGGAATTTGTTGAGAATTGCTTTATGTCATAACACATGGTCTATTCTGGAGAATGTTCCATGTGCACTAGATAAGAAGATGTAGTTGTCTGCCAGTGGACAGAAAGTTCTGTCTATGTCTATGAGGTCTAGTTGGTTAATTGTGGCAATAAGATATTCTTTGTCTTTATTGAACTTTTTTCTAGATGATCTATCCGATATTAAGAATGGAGTGTCTGTTTTCCATTTGTTCTATTTCTTGGCTGTGAACTGAAGTTTCTATGTCTTTGATCTTGTTCTTGATCTGTTGGATTTCAGAGTACTGGTATTCCATCAGATGGAACAGCTTGCTTAATTTTTCATTTTGCTCTGCTGCATTTTGTACACATCTAGAAGGACTCTATATATTATCTTTTTGTATTCTCCTTCTGATAATTTCAGAAAAGTTTCTTCATCTGGAAAGCTCTTTGGTTGCTTCATTTTGCAGCCTTCTGAAGCCATGAATGATTTTCTGGTTGCCACTTTCTCCAGAGTCTGCTGCTTTTGGGGCTTCATGTGAGTCAATAAAGGCTGGGAGAGATGCTGTGAGGATGGACTGCAGTTGTTTCTCCAAGTCCTCTTAAAATGGAAGGTAAAAGGTGTCTGACCACTTCCCAGGTCAGTCAGGTTTTCAGGAGTACAGAGTCCTCTTCCCAACTGGCAAAGTCAGCACCTCTATATCCAGCCCCAGTTGTTATGAACTAGTTCAAAATGCACCAAGGCTACTGCCCTGTTGGCCTCTGCTGACAGGCCCTAGCTGCAGGTGACACTGTATAAAATACTGCTTTTCTGCCAGTCAAGCTCTCTCCTGCAGGCAAGTGCTGGCTCAGAGCCTAGGAGTTAGTTCTCTCTGAGGCCTCTGTACCTGAGATGGCATCCTGCACAAGCTTGCTCCTCACCACCTCCATACAAACTACAGTGTGGTAGAGGCAGAAAGAAAAGCCAAAGATGCCGAGATACACAAAGTCCACAGTTTCTGTTGTGAGGCTCCAGCCATAGGCAGTACCTTGTAAATTACTGTTTTTTTTTTTTTGCTGGAAAAGCACTCTCCTGTGAGCAGGTGCTGTCTCCCAGGCTAAGAATTAGGTGCAGCCTAGGTCTCCATATCCAAGATGGCATCCCACACAAGCTTGCCACCCAGCGGCTCTGTATAAACTACACTATGGCAGAGGCGGAGAGGCCAAAGGTCATGAGACCCATGGAGTCCTAAACCGAGCTCTCAAAATTTGCCATTTTCACCTGCTGATTCCACCAGCAGTGTATCTCAGACTAGCTGCTAGTCAAGACCCATTTCTGTCAGGCAGCCAAAACAGAGAAAAAAAAGTCAAAATGACAAGTTACCTTTGGTCCGTGAAAGTGACGACTTGCCAGCAGCAGGAGTCAGCTAAAGAGTGGAGGTTTTCTGTTCAGTGGTATGAAGTCCAAATTAATAGCCCTATGCCATGTCATAGGGCTCACTAGGTGACCAGAAGGCTCTGTTTAATTATCAGCTCAGGTCTTGGTTTCCAGAGGGATATAGGGAGTCTGGTACTTAGTCCATCATCTTGACTGTGTTGAATTTCTTCATTCTATCCTTCATTCCTTCTATATAATCCAGTAGTTTTTACCAAGTTGTTGTTCATTTCCCATGTACTTGATTTTTTTGTTGTTGTCACTGGTTTCTACTTTCATCCTTCTGATCAGAAAAGATATCTTGTAATATTTTAGTGCTTTCAATTGTGTTAAGGCTTGTTTTATCACCTAATATACAGTCAATTTTGGAGAATGTTACCTGTGAGTTGGAAAACAAATGTATACTTGACTACTCATGGGTGGAGTGCTCTGTACACATCTATGAAATCAAGTTGATTGCTTGTGGGCACTTAGATCTTTGTGTCTCTGTTGAACTTCTTTATAGACGTTTTGTCCTCCACTGAAAGTGGCATAAAAGTCTCCTCCTATTATTATGGAGATGTCTAATTCTCTTTTCAATGCTGAGAGTTTGTTTTATGTATTTTGGAACCCTGTTGTTAAATATTAAGTTACCTTAATATTTATCCTTTTTTTCCTGAGTTTAACCAAATTATTTGTTTCTTTTTAAAATGTTGACTTCCTCTCCATATGATAGATCTATGATTACAGTTTTTAGTCCTTGTTTTTTTTTGTCATAATTCTGTCACCTTTATAAAAACTGTGACATATGTCATGAATTTCCATGCCATTCTCGCAGAGAGGCCATGCTTATCTTCTCTATATCGGTTCAATTTTAGTATGTGTAATCCTGAACCGAGCACCATCTTAGTGTTCTTTAAGCTTCCTTGAAAGATCTTGACTAAGTGGTTTTGTATTTATGGTTTCTTCTTTGTCAGTTCCTCTTATTCTGGTGTACACATGGATACAGTTTTTAAGTCTTAGCTCACATAACGCAAGCCTTTACTGAAACATTATTTTGCCGTCACTGTGTTGTCAAGTGGCTTCATTTGAATTTGTTGAAATACCCACATCCTTTATATCCCTTCAGTTAGTTTCTGCCTATGTCATCAATCAAATCTACTATACACTTATCTTACTTTTCATGCCTTCATTTCATTCATCACAATGGCACAGAATTTTTTTTCTTAATTTTATACTACTAGTGTCTAACACACAGAGTAGACTCTCAGTCATTATTTGCTAAATGGGTGAATTAAAAAGGGAGAATGATGCAGAACTTTGTGGTTTCAACTTGACTCAGGGAGCTCATTTCCTGTCCAGATCGTGTGTGAGTGTAAGCTTTGTCTCAGAGTTTCACTTTCTAAAGGTATGTCAAGTTAAGTTTTCCCAATTCTGATCTCATTCAGAAGTCTGCTTCTCCTGGGATTTATAATATTTTACTCAAAAATTTCATTGTGTTTGGAGTAAAAGAAAAGGGGTTTCTTGTATCAGTGACCAGTAACTATGTTTCCTTTATGTGAGAAAACATATCCAGAGATTAGAAACTACCTGGATGGTGAGTATCAAATGGCCAAACAACACTCATTTCTCATAAACAGATGTTTAGAGATACTATGTCATGATATATAATCAAGAGGTAAGAAATAATCAAAGGTGAATTCCTAAAAACCATGTACTGGTCTTCAAATTAGTCAGATATCCGCTGCCTTCCTTGTTACACTAAAATCCATTTACCATTTTCCATCTTATTAAGGAGAGCCTCTTAACTTGCAAAGCCCAAATTAAAATTCAACAAAATAAGCTAATCAATCAAAAATAAATGACAGATGTATTACGTAACTAAATTCATAGACTCAAAAATATTCTAAATTCAGTGGATATCTAAGCCATTAAACTGTACTATGAATTAATTTATACAAAATATTCAATTAAGTTTATTAAAGAATTAAATATCATAAATTTTAAGAATAAATCAAGCTGACTAGATTTTACATCTCTAATTGAATATTGTAGTAAAAAAAAAAAAATGTAAATATCCTCAAGCAGCCAGTATTTAATTTGTATTCCACAGGTCCTCAAAGACTTACAATTCCATTTTTATAAAGTAAACACAAAATAAAGAGAAATTGAGATAATGAATTCATTTTTTCTTTGTTTGTCCACGGGTTCTCATTTTTTTTTCTTTGCCTGGCTAAGTCCACAAACAGAAGTGACTTCTCTCATATAACTGCAGTTTAGTCATGCTTTCTTCTTAAGCTCTAACTCAAAGTCTGCATCTTTCAAGAAACCTTCACCATCAAACCCAGCCCATGAAACTCTCTTTTTTGAAATTCCTTTTGCAATTGACAGTTACGAAGTTTGACACTTAAACATGGATTGCACTTGTATTGTGACTGTTGTTTTGTTTTGCAATTCTAGTTAATGGAGTCAGAGATAAAGTCCCTGTCTTTTCCAATAGTCTTTTCAGCCTTTTAAGTAAAAAATGCAGAATACTTTCTCAGTGAGCAAATATTCTAGAATTCCTACTATGTACAGGGATTACTTTTTTCAATGTCCACAGAGTATCAAGGCCAGAAAATATTTGTTTCATCAACTTGAAATCAATTACTTTATGATTTTGGAATTTGAACTAGTGCTGATTTTCAAAAGCTGGGGTAAATTTGTTGAAAATTTAGGCATGGGATTTCGCAAAAGGAATGTTTGCATCACTTGCCTAACTAAAACAGATGATATGAGTCAGCAGGGGATAAATGAGATTCCAAAATCAGCAGATAACTTCATTTTAGCTTTCTTCGGTTTTTGCATTAGCAACATGAACAACATCCAATTTATTTTCTCAATATTGCACAACACCATCAAATATACATTCCGGCATTCACTGCGTTTGTATCTGTGTTCTCATCTGAACCTGGAACTATTCCACACCTTATTGCATTTCTTCTGAATACATTCAGCTTGGGGATTTCATGGTGAGTAAAGAGCTCTCAGAACATAAGCTGCAATATGTTACTCTTAGCAATTCGACATATTCACTTGTTGGAACTTCCCTTTTTTTGCATTTATTTTCCCGTCAACATGTGGGTATACATCAATACATTTGCATAAAGCATATAAAAACAAACATATTGGAATGTTTTTTCTCCCAAGAACTTTGTAAAGTTGCCAGTAGGTCTTCTTTCTCAGTTGGTCAAATTCCTTTTCCACTATTAATAATCTATCTAAGGCACTCCTTGAATACTCTGGGGGTCAGTTCCACCCTGGCCCCTAGGGTCACCATGAGTCGGATCCTGCTCAACGGCACTTGGCTGGCTAGCTAAAATATGGTGTATTTTAGAGTTTTGGGTACTTTGCTGCAAATGTGTCCACTTCAGTCATATCCCTACTGTCAGACTGAGGGGTAAATCAAATTGACCTGTCAGGCAGCAGGAACTGTTTGTGATTGAATTACTTCATTTCAAACCATTTTTTTTTTTTTTTTTTTTTTTTAAGAGTTACTGGGTACCCAGAGCTGAATTTGTTTTCCAGGAAAAACTCATCTTTCTCCTCATATGAGAACAAGAATTTAATAATCAGATGATCCCTTTATGCCAAAGAGTTCAAAAAACTTAATCCCAACCTTTCTGAAGATCAGTGTTCTGACTGATATGAACAAACCGCTAAGTAAGCCAAGTACATAGTTAGACCAAAAACCAGGTGAAGTCTATCTGTTTTTCCTCTCTGTAACCTACATGTACCCCATCATTACCTTTTCATTCTGCTACAAGCTTAGCTAGGCAATAAATATATATATATATTTTTCCTATAGTCTTTAATTCAGAGCTCTGCAATGTTCTTCCTAGTCCAAGGCTAAATCCTTCTTCTTAGAGTTTTGTCAGTTCTCAGTATACTCCCACTGATTTTCAGATTCTTATCTCTTATCTATGCCTTCTGTTCAAGGCCGCTGACAGCTTTGCAGAATGGTTACATTTTTTTATTTACTTTCTAGACTTTGTCTCATGACTAAAGTTGACACAGAGGAACATTGAGGATTATTTTTAATATTTGAATATTGGAAGCCCTAAAAAGTAGGGAATTCATCATCCAATGTGAGAGAAATTACCATTTATTTATTCTTTCATTCAAAAATCACTACTTAGAAAATCATTACTGATTTCCATGAGTACTATACTGAACATAGGAATACCATCTCTGCTTGGCATCCGTGTAAAAAAGACGTGTAATTTAACTGAGGTGGGCATATATATACATAAGCACATCATAGTCCAGTATAGTAACTTCCTTAGTAGAGGTACCTGCAAGAATCTGGAAAAGGGAGAAACTTACAATGTCTGAAGTAGATGGGTAGCTACAACCATAATGTTTCATAGAATTTATATCTGTAACAATGAGTTTTTGTTCACCAGATATGGTATAGGGCAAAGCTATTGTTAGAAAATGGAACAGCAAAAAGGCATAAAAGTGCCTAACATTTTAAACATTATGAAATGGAAAAAAAACATGGTTATAGTCTATGGAAATATAATTATTGAAATAAATTTCATACATTTTTATATACCCACTGCTGACAAGTTGATTCAGGTTCATAGTGATCCTGCTGGACAGAGTAGACTATGGCGTTTCCAAGGAGCTCCTGGTGGGTTCAAACTGCTGACTCTTGTTAGCAGCCATAGCACTTAACCACTGTGCCACCAGGCTTTCCACATTTTATTAGTACACTAATTTATTGGGATGAAATAAGATTAGACTGTGCTTGGCAGTTTATTTAATAAAATACAATTATAAACAACAACAATTCTATTTTAACCCAGATAAATGCTATAAAGTTCAATGTTGACAAGTCAATTCTAATTCATAAGTGAACCTATAGGACACAGTAGACTCCCACCTACAGTTTCCAGGTCTGAAAATCTAAGAAAGTAGACCATCCTGTCTTCCAAAGAACATCTGGTCGGTTCAAATCAGCAGTCTTTCGCTTAACAGCTGTGTTGAACCAGTACACCACCAGTGTTCCTTGGGGAAGTGGCTAAGTATTTCTAAACTGACAATTATTTTACTAACTTTTTTATTTTATTACAGTGAGAGGACACAAAATACTGAGGGAGTCTTTCGGTGAATAGCAGTTCTTATAAGGTTAGTGAAATGCCATCTCTCAAGGCCTTGAATAAAATGTGTCCAATTTAGACAGGGGAAATAGGGCCTTATTGATATTTTTCCTCATATAAATGATGACCTAGAATATGTAAAATTTAAACTGCCACAAAAACATGGCATCACGTTTGTTTTGTGGCCATTCAGTTTGCAAAGCAAGTTCTCATTAAAGTGGGTCATACAATAAAATGTATTGAGGCTTAGGAAAGAGTCCTGGTGGTTCATTTGTTAAACATTTGTCTGCTAACGAAAAAGCTAAACAATTTGAATCCACCAGCCACTCCTTGAGAAACCCTAAGTAGCAGTTCTTCTCTGTCTTTCAGTGTCCCTATGATTAGGAATCAACTTGGAAAATGTTTCTGTTTTTCTTTTCTTTTCCTTTTTAGAGTAGATGGGCATGAGTGAAGTATACAACATTTAAATTCATTTGTATCTTTTTCATTTTCTTGTAGGGGATCTTCTTTAGTCTGATCAAGGATATCTGTGAAACCACTACATACTTCATCCCTACAATGAAGAATAAGACAAAGATGTGCATTGCAAGAACTTCTATTTCCCATCACATTGAAAGTCTTTAGCAGCTGGAAAAAAAAAGAAAATCAAATAGAAGTTAGTCAGACTGAAAAGGAAATAAAAATATCTTTAATCTCAAATGACATGATCATCTAGACAGAAAATTCAGCAAAAATAAGCAGAATATAGCCAATGAATTAAATCTAGTACTGTCTGTTGATTGTATAGCCCTCAAGCTAAGGATGTTTTTGCATTTCTAAAGGTTGGAAGAAGAAGGAGAGTATAAGGAGAGGGAGACCAGAAAGAGAATAGACAGAGATTTCATGTTGTCTACAAAACATTTTTTTTTTTCCTAGTTCTTAATAGAAAAAGTTTACCAGCCTTTGCATTATACTAACAAAAGTTACTAAAACTTACAAGGGGGTCAGCAAAACTGTATTCATTTCACATCTAAGTATTTAGGCAGGAGAAATAAAAAGACAGTTCCATAAAATTACTCGATCTTAACGTTCACAGATGCTCTGTTTACAATAACTTCCAACTGAAAACAATACAAATGTACCTCAATGTACGAATGGATTCATAAATTGTAGTATATCCATACAGTGGAATACTACTCCATAATGAGAAGAAACAAACTTGTGATACATACGCTAACATAAATGAATCTTAAGACAATTATCTGAGTAAAATATGCCAGTCAAGAAAGAGTACATATTTCATTACATATATATCAAGAGTGCATAAAGTATTTCATGATAAAATTCTATAACATGAAAATCGAACTACAGTAACAGAGGACAGATCATTGGTTTCCTGCTGACAGAGGGCAGGGAAGAGTGAGGGGTAGATTACAAATGTGCATCAGAGAGTTTTAGAGGTGATGGCATGTTTTTTGTTTTGACTTAGATAATGGTTTTATAGGTGTACAGTTCACTTGATGGCAGCAGTATGGAAACTATACAAAAAGTTATTAAATTTTCCAGTTTACACCTGCACAGTTTAGGGTACCTAAATTATACTTTATTGAAATTGTAAACAAAATATGTAAGATGGATCTAAAGCCGTGTATAGAGGAAACTGTGTAAACTTACGTAAAACATCAGAAAATAACATACATAAAATTAATATTCTAGGCTTCCACTTCAAAAAATTGGAAATAAATAACAAGTTAAATCCTAACTGAAGCAAATACATAAAAAAGTAAAACAAAAAAAAGTCATGAAATCAAAAACAAAAAAAAAAGAGTATCAGAGCCAAAAATCAGTTGGTTGAAAACATTAAACTCATAAACCTCTAGCTATAATGATCATGAGAGAACACAGTGCTAAAAAAACAGAGACATGAAACAGCTATTAAAAAATACAACAAAAATATTAAATATAAACTTTATGCAAATAAGTTTTACTAACTTCCATGGAACAAAATATTCCTAGGCTCACATTCTTAGGCTTTTAACCAGAAGGCACAGAAAAATATGAAAAGTCTTAAACCTAGGAAAGAAATCAAACCCCAAATGAAAACCACCCTCATAGAAATCACCAATCTCAGATGTTTTCACTGGGAAATGCTACTAAATTATATTAAAGTAAGAAATAATACAATTTTTCCATAAACTTTCTCAGGATGTAGAGGACAAAGGTATTTTTCCCAGTTTGCTTTATTTGGTCTAACATCATAAACTTAAAAGACACCTCACCGAATAAGATACAGAGATGGCAGATAAAGACACAAAAACAGAAATGCTCAGTGTCACACACATATCATCAGGAAACCGAAATTCAAATTAACTATGAGACAACATTACATATCTATTTAAATGGCTAAAATCCAAATCCGTAACAATACTAAATATTGGTGAAGATGTTTAGAAACAGGAACTGTCATTTGTTGATGGTGGGAATGCAAAATGGTATGGCCATTTTATTATATTATTTGCAATTTTTAACAAAGCTGAACATGAGCTTATCATTTAATTCAGCAATTCCGCTGTTACGTATTTATCCAAATGAGATGAAAAGATATGTCCACATAAAACCTTTCTAAGAATGTTTATATCTGCTTTACTCATATACTTGTCCCAAAAATGTAAAAATACAAGATCTTCTTCAATAGGGCTTTGTTTGTGTCAGTCAGAGAACTGATCTTCAGAAAGGTTGGTGGTAAATTTTTTTGAACTCTCAATTGTCAATAAGAATACTTTATTCTGTGGATTTAGCACAGATTGTTTATCCATTCACCTATTCATCTATTGATTGGATAAACAAATTATGTTAGATCCACTGAATAAAATATTACTAATTTTAGTATAAATTTATTAGTATATAATTTTATTATTTATTGTTATAAATTTATTGTTAGTAAATAAACTTATTTAGTACATAATTTATAATCATATAATTTAGTAGAATTTACTCATAGAAAAATAGTGCCAAGTCACAAAAAGACATGGAACAATCTTAAATGCGTAGTGTAATGAAAGAAACTAGTCCAAAAAACTAACATACTGTACAATTTTAGCTATATGTTATTCTGAGAAAAGCAAAACTATAGGGACACTAGGAAGATCTGTGATCACTAGGAGGTGAGGGACAGGAGGGAGGGATGAACAGGTAGAATGCAGAATATTTATAGGGCCATGTAACTGTTTTATATGACACTGCCATACACTGTAATGTTAAGCTTGTGTTAAAACCCTTAAGAGTGTCTCACACACAAAGAGAATCTTAATGCAATCTGCAGACTAGTTAATAATGGCATGTCAACACTGGTTTGCTAATTGTAACAAACATACCTCAAAAAGACATGATCCTAATAGAACAAATGATGGAGGAAGGGATATATGGAAGTTTTCTGTACTTTCTGTATATACGTATATAGATAGACATATAAAATAAACTTATATATAATAAACTTAACTCTACTCTGTAAAACTGTTAAAAAAAGAAAAAAAAACCTAGTTTCCTCTTTGCTGTAGTTCTTGTTGAAATAAATTTCCTTTATTGAAAAGTCAAAATAATGGCATATTTTAAAGGTATTTAAATGTACATAAAAAAGATTATTTGCAGGTGTACGTATGGTTATGCATATGTAAGTGGTTACACAATCACCCACATGTATAGTTGGTTTGGTTTAGGTGATTTCCTCATACCACAAAAGCAAAATCAGTGTATATGAGTTAGAGATAGAGAGCTATAAAGCGAACTTACATTTATTTAAACAAAAAACTACCAAAAGTTGTTTGTTTTTCTTTAATAAGTTGAGCCTCTAATACCACCGGAAGTCAAACTTACCTTATTCCTTTGTTATAATCATATTAGTTGGGTTATCTCAATATAAAAGTAATATAAGGTAAAATAAAATATACAAATTTATTTCATAAAACATTTCTTCTGTGTCTTCACAGAAGGATTTTGTGTTCTTAGACATCTGAATATTCTTCTTTCTGAAACTGAAATTTTAGTAAAATAATCACTCCAGCTCAAAAACTACAGAGGGTTGGTAAATGGCCATTTGAAGAAAGAATTCTCTATCCACTGCCACTAGACAACATTAAACACATTTTCCTCTTGTCCTTGGCAAGGAGATGCCCAGTGAAGAACAAGTCTGAAATGAATATGGCATTTACACATGCTTATCTGGACAGATAAAATTATCCAAATACACCTACTACATTTGGACAGCTATTCAGAATTGTAAAATAATAATAATAATAATAAAACCGGAAAATCTCATTTAGCTTGAAATCCTCTGAGAGTCTACAGTCGTGGTCTAGGTTTTACTGGTAGGATTAGCAATATCCTTCAAGGTGTCCTTCAAGGACAATATGGGGGCTAGTATTGTCTTTGAGGGAGATTTTGGGATGCCAGAAAAACCAAAAAAAAAAAAAAACAAAAACAAAAATGAAGTATATATTTGTAACACTTTTCTAAAATCTACAAGTTTCAATCATGAGTATAGACAACTAGCTGTGACATTCCAACTTAAGACACCGTTCTGATGCTCAATGAGTGTGAACTGTCTTCCCTTTCCCTCTGAAAGCTATGATCTGAAAGTTCTTCTTTACAAATCTGTCTTGGAAAAAGTAAAACTAGAATGCTTCTCAGAGGCAAAGATGATGGTGCTTTTTCTCACATATTTCAGACATGTTATCAGTAGCGGTCAGTCCCTGGAGAAGAACATCATACATGGCAAAAGTAGAGGGTCAGGGAAACAGAAGAAGACCGTCAAAGAGATGGATTGACACAGTGACTGCAACAATGTGCTCATGTATGAAAACAGTTCTGAGAACAGTTGAGGGCTGGGAAATGTTTCGTTCTGTTGTAAATGTGGTCACTGACTCAATGGCACCAAAGAACATTTGTGGGATAGTCTCTATCAGCTGAAACTTCCAAAGTTCACATGCAATACACCATACATAGTAGTAGAGACATTGTTACCTTTTAGATTCCTCTCAAAATTAAATCAAGTTTTTCGTAATCTGACATTGCTGTACCAGTCTCCAGTATCAAAAGTTAATGCTCAACTTGATAGGAGAGAGAAAGTGACCAACTTAACCAAGGACACTTAAGAGAAAGTACGCTGATGTGTTTCTGGGAAAAGTTTTATCCTCTAATAAAAAAGTATGGGAAAAGGGAAACTTATCTTAATTTTGGCTGTGAACTTGGTTATATGGAATGTGCTGTCTCAGACATGCCAATTATTTCAGGATCATGAGGGGTGAGGTATAAGAGCCACCCAGCCAAACAAAGATGATAGAGCAGAGAGATGGAGAGTGTGTGATAATATTTCCATACTTCTGATTTAATCAGTGCTGAAAATCTTGAATTCTAGATTCCTTACTCTGTAAAAAGATCATGTTTTCTCATTTTTAGCCCCTTTTAAGTTTGAAATCATTTCAGCTGAGCCTCTCTTTCAGCAGAATTTTCTTTTTAATATCGTATTGTGCTTTAAGAGAAAGTTTACCGTCTACGTCAATTTGTCATACGAGCTTCATACGTAACTGTAGCTACTCTGCCCACGCTGTGACAACATGTTCCCGCTTTCCACCTTGTATTTCCTGTGTCCATTCAAATAGCTTCTGTACTCCTCTTGCCTCTCATCTAGCCTCTGGACAGGCGCTGCCTAGTCAGTGTCATGTATCTACTTAAGAGAGGAAGCACACTCTTCAACAGTTATCATTTTATGTCATATAGTCTAGTTCAATCTTTGTTTGAAGGGATGGCTTCAGGAATGGTTTCCATTCTGGACTAACAGTCTGAGGGCCAACAGAATTTTACCACGTGCGCTTTCTATAACAGAATAAGAAACTTTTTGTAGAAGGTGTCATGTGGTATTTGCCAGAACTACTCAACTCTGTTCTTATGTGTGTATGACAGCAGCCTCCGAAAGTACACACAAAAAATAAATATATAAACCTGGCATGTTATAAGAAAGCTGCTTCTCAAATCAGATGACAGCTAGATTTGACTTATGGACCAAATCTGTTCTACAACATTTCCACTGGACTAGTAATAGGAACTTGCAATGCTTTTTCTAAAGCAAATATTTTTGTTTCTTTTCATATGTTTTAGTAAACATATCAGTGGTGTTCAGTACTTGTGGAGGGGGGTCAAAAATTAAACCTAGCACGCCTCATCGGGAGACACATCGGGAGACCAAATCTGTATTCAAGTAGGGCAGGGTGGTTTTGGGACAGGTTGTGATCAGGGAAGGATAAGATTGTTCTCACAGTGACAGACACGAAAGTCCTCTGTGGTAAGGTGTAGTTAAATGCCTGAAAAAAAACAGTGAATGTTGAAGTTAAGTGTCAAATTTCTGATTAAAAAAAAATCCAATTGACAAGCCAAATTTTGAGACTTTCAAGTTTCTACCACTTCCCTTAGAAGACCTTCACATTCCAAGTTGCTTCTACTATTACTTTCTAATATCTTGATACATGTTTTAATGGTAAAAACTTCATACACCATCATTTGTCTTCCTTGAAGCAGTTTTAATGCATTTTCTGGGGTGCTTTTACTTCTTCCTCCCATCTAACTAAAAGGCAGCTTTTAAGAAAGACTGGCAGACTATAAGATGAGATATAAAAAACCCACCTTACCAAACTGGCACAGCTCAATACCTCTTTCCCAATTGTTTGTATAAAGTCTAGGAGGGCTCTCTACATAATCCTTTTGTACTCACCCTCTGATAGTTTCAGAAAGGCTTCTACATCTGGCAAGTTCTTTGGATCTTTCTTTTGTGGGCCTTCTGAAAGTGAATTATTCCTAAGGCTCTGGTCTAAAGTTTGTTGATTTAGGGGCATCTGGAGGTTGTCTTGTTTCTCCCACGTAACCTTAACGGGATCTAAAGCTGTCTGAAAGGGAAGTGGATCACCAGATATCTTTATGCACTGCAGTGGCTGGGCTCAGTGGAATCTCTGGGGTTGCAGGCTCCACCTCTGGATTGGCAAAGACAGAGACTGACTTATAGAGTCACTGGTGAGCCATCAGCTGACCCTATAATGTGAGACAGTAAAGGCTGGAAGAGATGCCATCCGGATGCACCAGTTGTTTCTCTGTTTAAAGGTAAAAACGCATCTGACAGTTTCCAAAATTAGTCAGGCTTTCAGGTCAGCAAGTCTCTTTTCCCAGATGGCAAAGTGAGCATCTCTGTATCAAAGACTGCCTTTTTGTTGGAAAAGAACTCTCTGGACAGGCACTGCCTCCCAGCCTGGAAATTAGGTCCAGCTGAGGGACCTGTACAGGAAACTCTACCTCCCAGGGAATCAAGATGGCATCCTGCACAAGCTGCCCTGACCGTCTCAGAAAAGGCTATTCAATGGTGGAGATTCAGAGATTCCAAGAGAGGGAGCTTAGAAGTGTCTATTTACATAGATTCCAAAGCCAGGCTCTCAAAATACGGAGACTCTGCTTGCCGATCTCATCAGCAGTGCATCTGAGCGTTGCTGCTAGTGAAAACTCAGCCCCTCCCACTGGCTAAGACAGAGAAAAGGAAAAGTTAAAATGGTGATTTAGCTTCAGACCTCGAGAGCTGTCACTCATCAAGGGCAGGGGTCAGTGAAAGAGAAGTTTCCCTCTCAATGGTAAGAAGCCTTATACCATGTCTTAGGGCTGGCTAGTTGTCCAGAAGGCTCCATTTAATTGACAACTCAGGCCTTGGTTTCCAGAGGGATTTAGAGAGACATGTGTTTAGTCTGCCATCTTGACTCTGCCGCCCTTCCCCAACTGTTTGCCTCAGTCATTGCAGGGGCCCCAGAAGGGACACCAGTCTAGAAGGGACATCCACACTGTCAACAGATCCTGATACATTCAGAAAGAAGGAAAGATGCTTATCTGGATTCACAGGAGCTGGCAAACTCTAGATTGGAAGGTGAGAGACAAGAGCTGTTACAGGCTGTGAAAATCTACGAATCTCAAGACATCATCAACTGCATCTGAACTGATGAATTTTTGATTAGCAGCTGAACTCTTAAAACTCAGAAAAAATGGCCTCACAAAATGTGCCAATAAGAGTCTGGGTGTGGTTTCTATCTAAAAATGAGTCACTTTTTACAATGTATTTCACAATTTTTCCCATGCTCCATAGAAAATTATTATAATTATTTATATTTATATAATTTCATAGTATCATAGCATTGTCTTTGGCAATGATATTTGCATATTGGACCTTCTGCCTCATAACAGAGATTAGCAGCACTCTCTCTACTGCTGGGAGCAGAGTCATCAATATCTTTCAGACTAAGAACAGTTTAGAAAAGTTCATCCCTCCTGTTTTATTTTTTTTCTCTAAAACCACTCATGGCACCAAATATCTTAGACTGTGTTCTCTAGGGAATTGCATAAACATATATACATATGTACATATATATGTATGTGTGTATGCATGTATGTATGTATGTATGTCATGGATTGAATTGGTGTCCCCCCCAAAATATGTATAGAAATTTAGTTGGGTCGTGATTGGCAGTATTGTATGACTGCCTTCCATTTTGCAATTTTCCTATCCTATACATTAAAGATGATTAGGGTGGGACTGTAAATCCCTTCTTAAGGTCACCTCCCCGCTCCATTATAAAAAGGAATTTTCCTTTGGGTGGGGCTTGCATCAACTTTTATCCTTTTATCCTACAAGGGATAAGGGGAAAGGGAAGCAAGCACAGAGTTGGGAAACTCACACCATCAAGAAAGCAGCACCAGAAGTTGAGTGCATCTTTCAGACCTGAGGTCCATGTGCCAAGATGCCCCCTGAACAAAGACCAATGCAGCACAAAGACTTTCTTCTAGAGCTGATAAGGGGAAGTCTTTCCCGGTACTGGACATCCTGAATTTGGACTTGTAGCTTACTGGAATGTGTAAGAATAAATCTTTCTTCGTTAAGTCATCCACTTTGTGGTATTTCTGCTAGAGCTGCACTAGGTGACTAAAACAATGTATAAAGAGCGAATGGGAAAGAGAGATTTATATCAAAGAAGTGCTCACACAGTTTTTAAGATGCTGTAGTGTCCCAAGTTCACATAGAAGGAAAGATGCTTATCTGGATTCACACAGGAGCTGGCAAACTCTAGATTGAAAGGTGAGAGAGAAGAGCTGTTACAGGCTGTGAAAATCTAGGAATCTTAAGACATCATCAACAGTGTCTGAACTGATGAATTTTTGATTAGCAGCTGAACTCTTAAAACTGTCACAAGGGTTTGCATTTTACATTTGATATGTAATAAATACAAAATATATTGCTACTAATTTTGTCTCAGATTAGCAATTATCTTTCAGAATAACTAAATTTAGGCAAAAATAACTTCATGTTCATTTATTCCTTTTGCAAAGCTTTTCATTTTTTTGTATAGATTAAAGTTTCTGAGTGGTACGATATTTCTGTCTGAAGTGTTTGTTTAACTTTTATTGTAGTAAGTCAACAACCAATGAATTCTATTACTTCTTTTTTTCTGAGGATGTATGTATCTGTCCTTCATTCTGAAAAGCTCTTTTGTTTGGATCTAGAATTTTAGTATGAAAGTCGTTCTCCCCTTACCTGTCTTCTCTCTCCCTCCCCAGTACTTTAAAATGGTCATTCCACTGTCCTTGTGCTTGTGCCATTTCTGAAAGCAGTCTGCTGTAATTCTTAGCCTTATGCTTGTTCATGGAATGTCTCTTTTCTGTGACTGACTTCCAGAATTTCTCTTAATCTTCGTTGTTCAGAAGTTTAAATACGACATAGAAGGTGTTTATTTGCTTTTTTGATTTGTTTAGGCTTTATTTCTCTCTCAATGAATTCTGCTGGATATTTTCAGAATTCTTTGTTTCTGTTATTTACTATCTGTAAATTAATTTTGGAAAATTCTGAACCATCATTTCCTCAACTATTTTTCCTCAAGTTTTCTCTTTTCTTTCCTTCAGAGTTTCAATTATGCACATACATGAAATCATTTGATATTATCTCGTAGTTCTTAGATGCTCTTTTTCTTCTCAGTCTTCTGTTTGTGTGTCAGTAGCTTGATTTCCGAGACAGAGTAGAACTGCCCCGTAGTTTCCAAGGATCATCTGGCTGATTTGAACTGCTGATCTTTTGGTTTGCAGACATTGACATTTGACCACTATGCTACCAGAGTTCCCAGGATTCCAACTAGCAGGGCTCTAATAATTATTGACAGAAGACTGCTGACATCTTAAATTATAAATGTTTGTTCATTTTTTCTTTTCACATATATCAGTTTTTGTATTTTGAAGCCCTGTTGTTAATACATACACATTTAGAATCGTTATGTCTTTTTGGAGAATTAATGATTTTATTATGTTATATCCCTAATTATTCTCAATAGTAATCCTTTATCTGAAGTATAATTTGGTTGATAGCAATACAGCTACTGTAGTAAAACTGGATGACATTCAACCATTCCAAAATGTGGCATATGATCAATAACCAATAATATAAGAAGAAGAAATCCAAACAGCACTGAACGCATTGGCAAAAAACAATGCTCCCGAAATTGATGAAATACTAAGAGACACCTTAAGGGATATCTTGCATTCAAGACATACTTTACTTCCAACATGTAATATCAACTTGATTTCCTCTTGGTAATCAGGACCAAACACACCAGAAAGGGTGGTAAATCCTTTGTTGATTTTAGAACCACAGGCAGCTCTAAGTGGCCAGGTGGAACACTTAGTTTCCGATTCAGTGGAATCAGTGATGCGTCTCTTGGATAGGAGCATGCTTCTCTTTAGAACTAAGACTTGTAGACCTGCAGAGCATAACATCATGGGGACACGAAGCAAAAATACTTCAGGTGGGTGACCAGTGGTAATCCTCCCATTTCCACCCCCTTGGATCATGGTTTGAAGCCAATACCGCTTGCAGGAGAACACGACCGTAACTCTGTAAAGTGTTGTCACCTGCCTGGGCTGTAGACGTGCCTTTAGGAGACCCTTCCATTGTTCTATGAAGCCAACTGCTACAGGATGATGAGGATGGTAAGACCAGTGAATTCCATAAGCAAGGTCCACGGCCACATTTCATGTACTCTGTCTGCAGTGAATTCCTTTCTATTCCATGGGATATCATGATGTTGATGAGACCTTCGTGGATGACAATTTTGGCAGAAACATTGCATGCAGGCAGGAGTGTCCATTCCATTGGAAACAAAACATTGTCCTTTCCATGAACCAAGAGGTCCAGGTTGCTGTCTGATCACCTTGAGGGATTCTGCAACTTTAGGGACTCAATATTGGTCTCTGATATTGCAAACTGGTCACTCAGCAATGACTGCAGCCAAGTCAAATCCGCTGTGTAGAATTCCATGTTGCTGGGCCCATATATAACCTCCACTGCTGCCACCACAGACACTGTGTCTGTGAGCCAATTGGGCAGTGACAGGAGTAACCAAGGAAAGAAGACTACTGTTTCCAAGATTGTATCATCCTATCCACCTGATTGTTAAATCATACTCTGCTGAGGTCACTCTTTGATGTACATTCACATGAGACACAAATGCCTTCACCTCTGGGGCACAATCAGTGACATCAATCCACATGCCTCTTCCCCATTAATCCTATTCTCCAGTTGCACACTCATGTTCCTTCCAAGTCCTTGAGTGGCCAGTCAAACCACCTGGAAACAGTCCATACATCAGTATGTGTACATTCCCACATATGGCCATTTCTCCTTCCAAGAAAAGTGAACAAGCAGGTGCACTGCTCAAAGTTCTGACTATTGGGAGGATTAGCCTTCACCACTGTCCTTCAGGGGCTCCCAGAGAGGGGCTGCAGTGCTTCCACTGCCCACCTTCAAGTGGTGCTGGGGCATCACCCAGAACATCAGCAAAAACCAGCCGTGAGTTTCCTCTTCCTCCGTAAACCAGTGATGAGGAACTTCCCATGATGCCACAGGTACAGACTGGGAGAAAGAATGTCATGGACCAACGTTTGGGACAAGGGCGTTAGGCAAGTTACCTCAGGCAACTTGTGCCTTCAGGTCCTGCACAGGCTTGATCTCGTGTATACTACACTTACCATTAGTAATGGAGCATTGTTGTGCACGACCAACCTTATGGCTCTGTGGGCCAGACCTCATCCAGTGCATGACGGGCAGCTCACATCGCGTGGCAATCTGGTGTTCGATCGTTAAGCATTCAGTCTTTACTAAAGCCCAGGAATAAGACAAAAGTGGTTTGCCTTTAAAAGAATAGTTATGCGCAAAGGATGGCATGGCTTTGCTTCAAAATCCTGAGCGTCCATGCTGTGACTCACCAAGAGAGGTGTCCTTCAATACAAAGATAGAGAAAACAGCATTGAACGTACTATCAGATGCATACCAGGTCCCAGGAGATGTGTTCATTTGTAGTCCTCACCTCCAAGGAAACTCCTCTTCTAACTGCTGGCTGCTTGCATCAGATTCCAAAAAGGGAGGATGATTACGCAATGTCTACTAAACCATTGAAAATTGTGGTCTACCCAAACTGACACACATTTACCATTGGAATGGTGATCACGGTGCTCTGAAGCAGATACCGCTGATGGTTGAAGAGGGCCGGTAAAGTCCCT
The DNA here is from genome assembly GCA_028571685.1 of Heterohyrax brucei. Taxonomy (NCBI): domain Eukaryota; kingdom Metazoa; phylum Chordata; class Mammalia; order Hyracoidea; family Procaviidae; genus Heterohyrax; species Heterohyrax brucei. The sequence goes on from CM053152.1 coordinate 51,294,397, forward strand.
AAAGCCGCTATGTCCCACAGCTGGAAACCAGTAAAACCAAGTTTATGGAATGAGAAACCTACCCAATATAGTGTGAAAGGAACAAAAATCTTTCCCCTCAGGGGAGTCGAAGGAAGGGTCTGGTTCTGGAGCTGATCTCCCCTGCTGTGCATGAGGAGAGGTTGTAGCAGATGTCTTGCCCTGGCTCCACCTCTGATGCCCGAGGTGGAGCTGGAGATGGAGGACCCGGTGCTCGATCTAGCGTCTGTGTTTAGCAGGAGCAGGATGGACATCTGCCAGTGGCCTGGGAACTGGTTCTAAAAGTGGCCTAGGATAACAACTTACCCTACAGTTAGCTGTGCAGGTGACGCTAGTGATGGAGCTGGTGACGGGACAGCTGGCACACCATGGAGCCTCAGTGTTAGCGCAGGAGTGGGACTGAGGTCAGCAGGTGGTCCAGGAGCTGGTTCTGAAAATCAGCCCCATGGTCCATGCTCCCAGGCGTCCATAGTGTATAGAAGAGAGACCAAGACAGACAAAAGTGAAAAAACAAACGTGACAAGAAAAGAAAAGAGAATATTTTACAGGAAAAAGTATGGCTTGGAGTTGAGAGATGAAACTGGGATGTGGTAAGAGAGGTCTCTTTAAGGTGACACTCATACGTGACCAGAATGAGAGGCAGGGCCAGCATTGCAGGAATCTGGGGAGAGGGTGTCATGGAGAAGCCCCAGCTGGTGCAGACTGGGAAGCAGATATGAGTATACCCAGAAAGGGGCTTAGAAAGCACCCCATGTGGCCAGAATGACCTGGGGAGGGGAGGAACAGGGAGGAAGACAGGTCCAGGAACCAGGAGCTGGTGGGCTGGAGGAGTTAGTTATCTCCAGCTCTGTGCCAAGACCACTGCAACACTAATGTTTCTCTAGGGCACACAATCTTTGGAGGCCAGGAATCTGGGCATGGCCTCCCTGGTGACTGTTCCAAGTTCTCGGGACCCTGGGGCTGTGGTCGATACCGAGCCTTGGCTGGGAGGATCTGCTCCCTGCTCACTCCCATGTTTGTTACAGAACTCTGGGAGCTGCTGAACTGAGGAGGCCATCTTTCCTGTCTGTCTGTTGATCGGGCCCCTCCCTCGGGGCTTTGTCACCTGGGCCTCTCCAGGGGCAGATGATGCATCACAGCTGCTTCCCAGGGGAGAGAAAGAAATGGCACATGGGGGAGATGACAGAGAATAAAAGAGATCCAAGAGACATTGCCTCCAATGGGGTCCTTATCACTTGAAATTAACTCAGAAGCAGTTAACAGCAGAAGCAACATTCCTGAGAGGCAAGGCCTTGGGTAGAGTCCACAGTGAGGGGAGGGAGCCACACAGGATGTAAAGACCAGGGGGTAGGAATGTTGGGAGCCATCAAGCCCGCTGCCCAGGGACCCCCTAATCTGAGATGAGGCACTGGGCCAGATTCTAAATATAATGGAAATTATGGGAAGGTTTCAGGAAGACGATGACAAGGTTCATAGCATTCCCAACCTCTCCTGGGGCAGACCGGGCAATGAGGCCAGCAAGGGAAGTCTTTCCCAGGATCACACCACCAGCAGCCAGCCCCGTTTGAGATGACTTCCAGGCTGCTTCCTAGGCCTGCTTGGAATTCTTCCATCTTGGTGTTTGTGCATTAGTGGCGGTGCCAGATTGTCCAACAGGCAAGGTAAGCGTGATGAATACCCTTTGGTCTAACGTAGTGAAAACCCTGTGAGATTGTTCACTACAGATTAGTAAGAAACCCTGGGTAAATCCGTGCTTACCTGGCTAACAGGGCGATCTGCCCAACGGAGCTTGTGAACTGGAATAGAGGCTTTAATTCTGTAGGAAAGTGCTGTGGGTTGGGAGAGTCACATGCTGATCCTCCCTAGAAGCAGGGTCTTGGACATAGTGAAAAACAGCCTAAAATGTTCACTAGAAATGATCTAGTAAGCAGGTAAACCCAGTGCTTACTTTGCCTGTTGGATAATCCACCCGTGATTAGCTAGATATAACGTCAGCCCACGGGTCCTATGTTATCTCACATATACCTGCGGGTGCCCCCTGGCAGAAGGTGCTGGAATGGTCCCTCCTGTGTGGGCATGCATCTGGGGAAGCTGGGAGAAGCACCAGACTTCTTCACGGTCCCAGATTAGTTAGGAAGCCCAGCTATACCCGAATCCAGCTTGGTCAGCCCTAAGTTGGGGCCCTGGCTGGACCCAGGCCTTCCCTCGGTTCAATATTGGTGTCAGTTGGATATAGTTATGGCACGGGGAGATGAGAATCCCCGCAAAGGGGCCTTTGGATCTGTGGTCAGGGCCAAGTGAGGGGACGCAGGATATGACCTCACTTCCTTGACGACAGAGTAGAGGGCAATTGGAACCCTGGTAGCCACGCAGTCCCATTCTAGACACAGACCCCCTACCGCTCACTGGAGTGGAGACATGTGTTCCCTTGAATCGGAGCCTAGGAGGTCCGCATTTTTACGACGGCTAAGCCGTGGTCTCATCTCGCAACCCCAGAGGTTCTGGCGATTCGCCCGGCAGATCCGGCAGGTATTACACAGTGAGCCAGGGCTGCCAATCCAGGGTAGACCACCACTGGGATGCCACCAGGGCATACCCACACCCCGTCCCCAGGTCACACCAGCCCTCAGGCCATGACACCCCTTGTCCTCCTGGGATCCATGTTAATTGTGGCAGGGAGAAACGGGGCCAGAAAGGCACGAGCAGAACGTTGTTGGGTGAGGCAATGTCCCTTTTGGAGAGGTGGCTAGGGCTCAGGGAAGGAATGGTAGGTGACCTGGGCAGAAGTCATGAGGGCCAGGGTGAAATTGGTGCAGTTGCTTCAGGAGGGACACTCATCGAGGCTACCCCAAACCCCGCCCCCAGGGCTCCTCCTCGTCCTTGGGGTCCCGGGGCTGGGTAGGACCTGGAATGGGCTGCTGGGTGGGCCTACGGCATATGAGACTGGGTGTCATGGAGACAGGGGCTGGGGTGGCAAAGGTAAGGAGACCTGCTTCCTATCCCTGTCCCAACCGTGACTGATAACGCAGATTTCAGGGATCTGTGTCTACCCAGAGGTCTCAGCACACATCACAGATTTCAGAAGGGACTGTTGGGCTCACAAGCTGAGTCCCCAGCAGAGCCTTTTCTAAACTCCAGGTTACCCTGAGTGGGGCAGTCAGTACCCAGTTCTAGCTGCGGGCACGGCCTGGGCCACTGCTGACCCTGAGCCTGCCCAGCTTCGTCTAGATCCCGCTGCAATGCATAGGTTGCCCGTGCACAGGCCCAGGGGGCACGGGAACTTAAAGGGGCGGAGAGGGAGGGAGGTGGTTCTGAGGGGCCCCGGAAGTCTCCCTGGGCATTGCCGGCCCTGTCTTTGCAGAACACCTCAGGGACGCGGGAAGATGGCCTCGCGTACTCAGTCCACCGCAAGGAAAGGACCGGGAGAGGCTGGCGCAGGCTCTGTGTGAGTGGGGGAAGGGGCAGGGAGAGGAGTCGGGGCTCCCACCCAGGGACCCTGGATGACTAGAGGAGCCTAAAGCCCGGAGACCTCCAGCTCCCTCCCAGAACTTGCTCTCTGGAGGGCCCCAATCCCCTGCCGAGAGAATCAGCTGCCACCCTTCCCTCTTCCCCCGACTGCCCCTCCAGCTCTGGGAAGCTACAAAATCCCTTTTCCCACATGCGGAAAAACAGCAGAGACAAGTTCTTCTCCTGTTTTCACTTCACTTCAGCCCATGTGTCTCTCTGCCTGTTGCAGCTGTTCAGTGTGGAATCTCCAGCGCCAGGGCCCTCATTTTGTGCCAGCCGCAAGAGTCCTCGGCTTAGCAGTTTCTTTTACCCCAAAGTATGAGGCTAAGGGTAGGACACACCCTTCTTGGCCACTTGCAGTATCCAGGAAAGCATCATGGGAACGCTGCAGGTCAGGGGCTGCATCCTGACTGGGCTACAGAACATTCCAGAGGGGAGACCAGTTCCCAGAGTGACGAAGCCTCTCACTGCTGTTGTCCCTGGAGTGGTTACTCCTGCTGCCCTTTCAGCAGGACGCCAGGAAGGAAACTTGCGGCGTTCCCATCCTCTGACCTACAACAGGACAGACTCTGGGCAGTGGCGTGCAGGGGGAATGGGAGTGTGCACTTGAAGTTACGATCCTAGAGCCAGACTGGGTCCTCAAGCTGCTGTTGCAGTCATGTGGGCCAGCATTCTGCAGCATTGGCTGCATTCTCGTATGGAGCCAGTGCTGGATGTTAGGATTCTTTTTTTATTTTGCCAATCGATCTGCTGTCAGGGTGCCCAGTGGAACTGCAGGGTGGCCATGAGGTGCTGTCTGGCCTTGGGAAATCGAACCCCATCTTGGTCCTTTGCTGCCATTCCCATTCACTCTTCCTGAGTCATTGGTTCAGGACCTGAATCCTGTGGGGGTGTCTTTCCCAGGCCAAGATTTCCAGGATGTCACTCTTGGCTTGATCTGGATGTTCCATTGCTTTGGGCTCTCACAAGTCCAGTGAAGGGACAGAAAGTCAGATCTGACATCTTGCTTCCCAGTTGGACAGGCTCCGTGGGTGAGGGTGTGCTCTCTGAGCTGTCTCCAGCTGGGAGTGTGGGAGCTTGACCCAGACCTTCCTTTCCGACTGAGGACCAGAGCAGCCCTCACGTGATACAGAGGGGCCATCATGGGGCCTTAATGCCCCATGATCCTGGGCACTGGCTTGGTAACTTTGGGTACACGCTGGAAATTGCCATGCCACTGTTTATTCTCAGCTGTGAATAGGGTTATTTGTGAGGACTCCCTGGGATTCTGCTGTTGCTAACCCGTGTTTGCTCAGCTAATAAATGAATTCAGGCTCCTAATATTTTTAAACCACCCCTCACTTCCAATTCTGCTTTGAGGGCTGAGGCCTGTTTTCTGCTAGTCACTCTTGTGCCAGCTCCTGCGACAGGTGTCTGACGGCAGGGGAGTGTGTGGTCAAGCTGCAGTCCCCCATCCTCCTCGTGGCTTTCCAGGCTGCCTCTGAGATTCTGTTTCTCCTCTGGACCCCCTCCCCAGTGTTTCTGCAGAGCAGGTCAGGAGCGGGATGAGGCCTGGGTGGTGAAGCACCTCAAGGCAGGCTCGCTAGAGAAGCTGCTGGACCATCTGGTGCCCGCTTTGCTAAAGGCCGACTACTCCGTCATTGAAGGTTTCCTGGAAAGTTACAGAGCCTGTGTCGCCACCGAGAAGGTTCTAGAGCAATTGTTTGAAAAGTGAGCATCCCGCTGTCCCCAGTAGTGGGGACTCTGTCCACTAACAGTTGTGAGGGGGGTCACTGGACGACTGAGGGCCTCAGTTGACTGTGGTGAGAAGGGAGGTGGGAAAGGACCCATCCACAGGAATTGCTATATTCCCAGAGCTGAGCTCTCTGGTGATGGGGTTGGAGGGGCTGGGCTGTTCACAGTGACTGTTGTTTCCTCCCTGATCAAGAAGCTGTCTGCCTCACCCCTCACAGGCCACATGCCCATTGGTAACAGGGGTCACGGTGCGGTTCCCTTCCGTGGGTCCCTGTCCTTGGCAATACTAAAACAGGATTCCTGGAGGCTGGCCAGGAGCCATAGGACACTCAGGTACTAGGAAGGTGCTCTTTGGCTTCACTCCTTCAACAGTTATCCAAGAAGCCCCTGCTGTTCCAGACAATCTTCTAGGCACTCAGCGCCATTCAGGACAAAGCTGATAGGAAGGCCTGCCCTCTGGTGCCTCCAGTTTAGTCAGCATTCAGACAGCACCACTGGAAATATTCCTCAGTACTGTCCACAGTGCAATAGGTGTGACACGATCATGCCACCTCTAGGTATAGATTTCAGCAAAACTATTATGCCAGGGAAAGGGATTCTCAGGAGCAGCTAAAAGGGTGAGTGGCCTTTGGGGGAACAAGGTGGGGTCGCTGTCTCTCCAGAAGTTGGAGCTTGTAGGAGCCTGTGTCTGGTTTGGGGCTGGACCGACCTGAGCCCCACACATATGGGTTCCACTAGTGGTCAGTGTTTAAGGGTGCCAAATGCAGGAGGCGGCAGTCTTAGAGAGCTACAGGTGGGACCTTGGCAACCCAGGGAGAAGAGAAGTACCTGGGGGCTCTGAGAAAACCCTGAAGGAGTGCATGTCCCCACAACCCCTTCACAAGCCCAGTTGCCCCTCCACTCTCTGGAGCCCCCAAAAGAATATGTGGGCATGGGGGGAAGACAGAATCAGAAATCATGGGTTCTCAGCTGCATATTGGGCCTCAGTCCCAGGGCAGAACTTTGTGCATGGAGTCGTGCACATGCTTCATGGGCAGAGCCTGAGCATTTGGGCTGAAGATGGACTTGAGGGGGTCTCCCATCATCAGATCTTGTTGCAGTACTGTCTGTCAGGCGGTGAGGTATCCATGCCATCACACACCTCTATGTCCTTGAAGGGTTGCTGTCCAGTGGATTAAGGGACAGGGGACTCAGCAGAGTATAATCAGGCCAGTTGTTTAGACCACTGATGGGGAGCTCCCTGGGACGGGGGCTGTGTGCTAGCCTTGTGCTCCCTGACCAGTCCAGTCCCTGCCAGCACAGCCAGGGGATGTGCTACAGGGGCATGACCGGGGCAGACAGAGGGACCTGGCCCTTTGCAGGTGTGCCTTCTGAAGCCAGTGTGGCAGAAATAGCCAAGGCTCTGACTCTGCTCTTTCCCACCCACGCCCAGCGCCATGGCTTTTATCATGAACGTGTGGCTGAAGGACGTCCCTGAGGACGCAGATTCCTCTCACCTAAGGCATGCACTCTACTACATTCAGTTGAATATGCGAGGGTCACATCTGGAGCACCGTACGCGTCATCTCTTGGCCCAGCTGGATCAAATGAAGGTCACTGAGGCCGAGCCAGAAGGTGAGGAGGGCTGGGAACGACCGCTTGTGAGCCTGTGATGGGGACACAGGAAGACCCCAAGAGGCTGGGGTCGAGCCAGAGCTGAGATGAACCCTAGGCCCTTTTCAGGTGGACCACAGTCTTGGAAGGCTTCATGAGGTGGCAGTCTTGGGACTGGGCTTCCTTTGATGCCCAGTGAGATGTTTGTATCATTGGAAAGCAGGAGATATGGCAGTTGCGTTGGTGAACACTTCTCCTCTTGCAGGTCGAGAGGCAGGCCCAGCGCCTTTTGTAAAAGTCGGTCAAGATCGGTCTTTACCCCGGGAAACGACACCTGGACCATGTGCTAGCATGCATTCTGATCCTGTGGCGGCTCCGGAGCTCCACAGCACAACCCCTCTTCCGTGGGCGGTGCCCACCCTGGCACGGAAAGGAGAGCGAGCTGGAAGGTCCTACTCGCTTCGGGGTCCACCTCCAGCCGTGACTCACGGAGCACCGGCTGATGTTCATCTGCTTCCGGCTCCAACACGGCAGCTCGAGGCCGCCCAGGTCCACCACCAGCTCCATCAGCTACTTCAGATGGAAAGCCAGATGCCCATCGTGGGCCACTTCCGGAGCTCGATCGGGGTCAACCAGCTGAGATCAGTGGTAGTCCGGCTGCAATACAAGAGCTCAACCGAGCAGCTGCTGGTCTATCAGCAACTTCAATTCTGGCAGCTGATCCACAGGCCACGGAAGGTTGACATTCTGCATCCGGGCTACGTGCACAGCCCACACCCTGAAAACTACCTGGGGATGTTGATGTTGTTCTTCCTGCGCCAGCACCGAAGATTCATCCAGTGCTGCCTCTCCCATCAGCGGTTTTGCCAGCGTCCCCAGGAGCGAAGCCTGCAGGAGACCTCCAGCTTGGCCCTGGGCAACGTGGAGACCACACTCCAGGCTGACTTCGCGAGTCACATCCAGCTGTTGCAGCAACAGTGGAGCTGGGGTCAGTGGCGGGTCCTCGGTCACCAAGTCATGTATCTGACAGAAGGTGCGGTGGAAGTACAGACTCTCTCCTTGGGCCTACACCCTATGTGGCACTTGGAATTCCTGAAGTGCTTCACGATTCCCATGGCCTTACAGCGGCACTCCACAAAGCACAACCAGCAGCTTGAGGGGTGGGTTTACCCCCTGGGCCATCTCCGTCAGGCTCCCCTCAGAATACTACCTCCTGATCCTTTTCCTGCTCCTGCTTCTCCTCTAACCCTGGTGCCTCAGAGACTATTAAGTCCTCCGTGTCCAGCTCTACCTGGGGCAGCAGAAGCTGAGCCAATTCAATCGCCGCCTCACCATCTCATCACCACCTCGTTCCAGGCCAGGGAACGTCGAGCACAAATCCCACCATTTTATCCTCAACTGAGAGGATACTCTTTTATTTTAATGTGGTATTCATCAATCTAAATTTATTCACAGTTTATTTAATATGAGCTAGTAGATTCTAGTTAGATAGTATAGTATAGATAAAATAGGATGGTATAAGATACCCTGAGAGGGAAAAGGGGGGCAAGGGAGAGTAGGATAGAATACAGGAAGAGAGGGCTTGGAGGAGAGGGCATGGGAGGACAAGGGAGGGGAGGGGAGGGGAGGGAATAAAAGAGGGTGATGGAGGAGTGGGGATAGAAGTGTAAGAGAGGAGAGCAGAGGAGAGGAGGGTAGGTCAGGGGAGGGGAGAGGAGAGGTCAGCATGGCAAGCTGGTAACAGGAGAGGTTAGGGGAGTAGAGAAGAGGTTGGGAGAGGCAAGAAGAGTTGTGGAGTGGTATGGAGAGGTGAGAATAGGCAAGCAGAGGCACACAGAGAGGAGAAGATATGAGAAGAGGCAAAGAGAGGAGACTTCTCATTAAATAAAGTTTTGTTTTAATGGCTTTATATTGTGTAATATCATTGGTTTATGTCCTTTCACAATCTTCCCCAACTGTTAGCAATATCTAGTTCAGAATGTTTCTTTCACCGGTGGGATGGTTCCTGTTATATGTCAATGTGATTAGGCTGTGATCCCCCATGGTTTAGTGAACATTATGTAGTCATTCTCCATTTTTGTGATCTGAGGTGACAAGACAATCAGTTGAAAGAACTCCTCTGAGGAGGTGGCTGCAGATTACCACATCTGGGGTATGCAGCCTTTAATTTCGCCAGTGCCTTCTTTCTCCATCTCTATTTCAAGAGACTACCAGCATTCTGCTGGGAAGGCCAACAATACATCATTACTGTCTTATCTCAGAGCTATATCCACTCTCCAGCCCTGTGTCATAATTTAGTCCGCAGGCACTGTAATCAACTTTCTCTTCCATAAGACTTCATGTAGGTCCATTATATTGGGGGTGTTATACTGATTGGACCTGAGTGACTCTAGACTGATTGGCAAGAAATTTAAGTGATAGAGATGGAAAGAAACCCCGGTGGCAATGTGGGAATGTGTTATAGTTGCTAACCAAAGTGTTGGTAATTCGAATCCACCAGGCACTCCTAGGAACTCTGTGGGGCAGCCCTACTCTGTCCTATGGTGTTGTATGAGTTGAAATTGACTCAATAGCAGGGTGTTTTGGATTCTGAGGGTTGGAAATGACTGACAAAACTTTTAGTGCCTTGGATCTCAGTGAAATTTCTAGGGCTCAAGTCATGTGGGAGATGTCAGTGAAGCATGCATTGATATATCTTGCCCTTCCTACAACTCAGAAAGAGGCGTGGCACCTGCTCGGCCTCTTTATTTTGGGGGCACCATATCCCTCCCTCATTTGGATGTGTTGTTCTAGCCTATTTGTCAAGTGAACTTAAAAGCTGTAATTTTTGAGTGGGGCCCAGAACAAGACAAGCCCTCACAATTGGTTCAAACTGCTGTAGAAGCTCCTCAGACTCTTGGACTATATCCAGTGTGAGTGCATGTAGCAGTAAGAACAAAATGCTGCCCTTTCCATGAGTTCAGTGGTCTCATGTAGTTAACTCAACACTAGGTTGCTGGCTGATCATCTCAAGGGACAGAGACGTATTGGGTACTCGCTGTTGATCTCTACTGCTGACAGTTTGGGTACTTAGCAGTGGTTGTAGCCAACTCAGCTTTGGTAAGAGGAAGTCCACAATGATGCCACTGTGGCCACTTTATCACAAGCACACTGAGGAATCAAGGGGGTAGCTAGACAAACAGAATGAGTGCATCATTCTCTTCCCTTGAGTTTAAAATCCTCCTCTGCTTAGGTCATCCTTTGGTGATCATCCACTTAAACAAGTGCCTTTACTTCTTTGACCTATTCAAAGTGGTCTATCCAGATAGCTCTTTCCCATCAATCCTGGTCTCTAATTTCCAATCATGCTGTTTCCAAGTCCCTGACCATCTACCCAAACCATCAATAGGTATGTAGTCACACATCTGGACATTTGTCCTTTCAAGCAAAGTGAAAAAACAGTGCACTACTCAAATTTCCTTAGACTGTGAGGATTTCTGTTCACCTCTCACCTTCAGGGAGATCCCAGAAAGGTGATGCACTTCTGCCACTGTCCAGTCTTGAGTGATGCCTGCATGTTGTGCAGAACTATTTGTATACCAGACCCAAGTTTTCTCCTCTTCAGTCAAATGATTGCAAGGAATTCTCTATGAGACCATAGATGAAGACTGGGTGAAAGAATGTAATGTGACAGGAATCCAACCCACAGGCAATTAGGCTGCTTCTTCATGCAACCTATGTGCACTTTCAGGTCCTCCTTAGACCTGATCTCGTATATAGCACTTCCATTTAATGATAGAGTGTTTAATGATAGAGTGCTACTGTGCACGTTCAACTTTCTGGCTCTGTGGGTCAGACAACAGCTGGTTTGTGATGGGCAGCTTAGACTTCGTGGGGTGTTCAGATTCTGCTAAGGCTGGGGAAGAAACCAAAAGCCATTTCTCAAAAGGAGAGTAGTGATCTGAGGATGGTAGGGCTTTGCTCCAATCTCTGAAGGGTCTGTGCTGTGAGTCACCAATAGAGACATACCAAAGACATCAGATAGCATCTGTATCTGCCACTAACACTGGAAGCACCACTGCATCCGCCAGATCATAGAGACTCAGGGGCAGAGCTGCTTTCCAAGATACTTGCACCTGTGGTACCGCTATTTCTTGTTCTAGGCTCAACACAAAACTTGCAGCTTTTGAAATCACTTAACAGGCCACAATAGCACCACAAAGTGAGGATTAGGCTGCATCTCAAATTAAGAGAGACCTCCTACGTATTATGTCTCCTCTGTTGTTGTGGGAGGAGTCCTATGCAATCACTTTTCCTTCACTTTAGGAGGAACTTCTAGACATGACCCACAACACTGGACTTTTAAAAAATTGTGTGATGTGGAAAACGTCTGAATTGGCTCAGGATTTATTTCCCACCCTCTGTCATGCCAAATGACAGCCTGATAGTGTAGTGGTTAAGTGCTACGGCAGTCATCCAAAAGTTTGGCAACTTGAACCTGCTAGCCACTCTTTGTAAATTCTATGAGGCAGTTCTACCCTGTCACTATGAATCTCAACCAACCTGCCAGGAAAAGGTTTGCGCTTTGGATTACTGTTATGTCAAGGCAAACCCTGGTGCTGTTGCAATACAGTACTATGGCTGGTAATCAGAAGGCCAGTGGTTCAAATGCACCAGATGCTCCTTGAAAACTCTACCAGGCAGTTCTACCTTTCCCTGTAGGGTCACTACCAGTCAGAATTGACTTGATAGCAGATGGGTTGGTTGGGTTACCATGACAATGTTTGATCTCAAGTCCAGAGTCACTGGCCCTTCTTTCTTCCTATGTTCAGTCCACATAATATCATCAGTTTAACAGAGCAGTGGTGCACCTTGGGGTAGTAAAGATTATCCAGGTCCTTTCAGACAAAATTGTGACCTAAGATTGGAGGGCTGGTGTAGGCGTGATCTAAGTGACTGAAGGTATAATGCTGGTCTTGCCAACTCAAATCAAACTGCTTTGGATGATTCTTAGAAATAAGGATGGAGGAAAAAGGCATTAGCCTGATCTATACCCAGTGCCACTGAGTCAGGTCCAATACATAGGGACCCTAAAGGTTAGAGTGGAACTGCCCCTACAGTTTCCAAGGAGCACCTGGCAGATGTGAACTGCTGACCTTTTAGGTAGCCGTCATAGCACTTAACCACTACAATTCCATGGTTTACAGCTGTGTACCAGTCAAAGGAGAGGTGTTAATTTGCTCACACAATGAAGTTACATCTGGTAAAGCAACTATAATTGGAGTCGCTTCCTGGTTAAATTTTTGATAATTCACCATCATTTTCCAAGATCCAGCTGTTTTTTGCACAGGCCAAATACACGAGTTAAATGGGGATGTGGTGGGATCACCGCAGTTCTGCACAACCTTCAAGTCCTTGGTGGTGGCACTAATCTCTGTGATCCCTCCAGGAATGTGTTATTGCTTCTGGTTTGCTATTTTCCTAGGTACGGACAGTTCAAATGAATTTCACTGGGTTTTTCCTACCCTAAAAGCTCTTACTCCATTTCCCAGAGAAAGGATTCTAACATTTTCTGAGCATGGCTATACCCATTACACATCCTGGGACTGGGGAAATCAGTGCAGGACATGTTCAGGGACTCAGTTGATCCACTGTGAGACAGACATGAGCTAAAGCTCCATTAATAAATTGACCTCCATGTGTCTTCCTCTGACTAGTAGCCTGCAGTGACATTTTGGGTCTTCCTCAATCTGTGTCATGTCATAGCCAGTATCCAGGGCTCACCCAGAAAGTAGCATGATTTCTTTCTCCCCAGTTAAAAGTCCCTCTTCTAATTGGCCATAGATCCCTTTGGGAAATGCTGGAGAAAGACTAACAGCAAAAGTTTTGACAAAGTGTTCAAGTCCCCCCTCAGAGGGACCCAGCCTCTGCTTCAGCCACAGGGTTGTGGATATATTAACATGATCAAGTCTGGGAATTGATGGAGAGGACATGATTCTCTGTTTTGCCAATTTAAGTTAATTCTGAGCTTCAGGTCACCTGTTTGTACAGACCCAGTAGATGTTTAGTAGACTTCCTATCTATTTAACTTCTGGGGACAAGAGGGCTAACTAACCAACACCATAAATCCATGCAAGTCAGACTATTCTGATTAGTGCCTTGTCTCTGTAGTCTATTATGGTGAACATGCCCACTTTGTCTTTGCTGATTGAGGGCAGCCACATGGCATCTACCATTAAAGGCTTCCATCAGCTCCCTCTCAGTTAAGTGTCTTACTTTAGTTAGGGTATTTCCACAGCCAAATCTGATTTTTCAGAAAATAAAAATCATAGCAGTCCCCAAGGATATTAGGGCTCACTTAACAAGTTTTCTCTTAAAGGTTCTGTTCAAAAGGGCACCCTGTGTGAGGGTTCTGTGGGTTTAATCTCATCAATCAACTCTAGCATGCCAGTTCTCCATGTGTCTGTCAGTTTGCCATACTTTGGAGGTTTCTATGTCATTCCAATACTGGAAATGGGATGACTGATATTCGGATTCCAGCAGAATCACTCAAGGCAGACAGATTTCACCTGAACTTTCAGATTAAGACAGAATAGGATAAAGGAGCTGATGATCTACTTCCAAAAACAATTAGCCAGTGAAAACCTTCTGACTAGCAGCAAAACGTTATCTGATATGGTGCCTGAAGATGAGCCCCTCAGCTAGGAAAGCACTCAAAACACAACTGAGGAAAGGCTTCCTCCTCAAGTTACAGTTAACTTTAATGACATGAATGGAGTCAAGCATGCAAGACCTTCAGTTGCTTATATGGCCTGACTCAAAATGAGAAGAAACAGCTGCAAGCATCCACTAAGTATTGGAACACAGAATGCACAAAGTGTGAATCTAGAAAAAGTGGAAATCATCAGTAATGAAGTGGAATGCCTGAACATCAGTATCCTAGGCATCAGTGAGCTAAAATGGACTGGCATAAGCCATTTTGAATCAGAAAATCACAAGGTCTACCATGCCAGAAATGGCAATTTGAAGAGAAGTGGCATTGTTCTCATCATGAAAAAGAACATTTGAAGCTCTGTCTTCACATACAATTCTGTCAGAGTTAGAATAACATAAACATGCCTACAAGGAAGACCTATTAATACAACTATTACTCAACTTTGTGCACTGACCGGTAAGGCTAAGGTTGAAGAAAGTAAGTATTTTTACTAACATTCGCAGTCTGAAATTGGTTGAACATCCAGTCAGGACGCGCTGATAGTTACTTGTGATCAGAATGTGAAAGTTGGGAAAAAAAAATAGAAGGAAGCAAAGTTGGAAAATATCATCTTTATGATCTGAAAGATACTGGAGATTACATGATAAAATTTTTCAAAATCAGCGACTTTGCCACTAAAAATGTGTTTTGTCAATAGCATCAGTGGCAGCTATACGTATGGACCTCTTGCCAAATGGAATACAGAGCAGTCAAATGACTACATATATGGAAAGACATGATAGAAAAGCTTAATGTAATCAGTTAGAACGAGGACATGGGCTGACTGTGGCACAGGCCATCCATTACTCATGCACAAGTTCGAGCTGAAATGGAAGAAAATTAGAACAAGTCCACAAGATCTAAGATACAACCTTGAGTATATCCTACCTGAAGTTAGAGACCACCTCAAGAATAAATTTGTTTCATTGAACACCAGTGACCAAAGACCAGATGACTTCTCAAATAATATCAAGGGCTATGAGTCACATCAAACTCCACAGCAGGGGTAGTGGTTGTACACGAAGAAAGCAAATGTCATGAAAAAGACAGGACAGAAAGAAAAGACCTAAGCAGATGTCAGAAAAGACTCTGCGATAGTGGAGCTAAGACGGTGAACTAGACACATATCTCCTTAATTACCTCTGAAAACTAAGGCCTGGATTGATAACTGAATGGAGCATTCTGGACAGCCAGTGAGTCCTAGGTCACTGTATAGGGTTGTCAGATTAGACTACATGCCCCTAAATGGGAAACTTCTCTCTTGCTCAGCCCCGCTCTTGCTGACTCTCTCCTTGTAGAGGGTGCAGATATTGGCACTTTGATTTTTTTCTTTTTTTTTTTTTTTTGCTTCTTCTTGTCCAGTAGGTAGGAGATGGACATGAGCTGGCAGACATGCCAAGCAGCAGTCCTCAGGTAAACAGCATGTGGTACAGGGAGAAACAGAATGTGGGCTAGACACATTTTGAGAGCCCAGTGGCCGACTCAGGGCACCGCAGCTCCTCCACTGTCTCTTTTCTGAGCTCTGCCATAGATTCCACTGTTTTGCCATGGGAGGGGCAGCTTGACCCGGATGCTATCTTGGCTGACTGAAGGTGGAATCACCCAACCAGAAATTCCAGCAGGGGCTAATTCTCAGGCTGGAAAGCAGTGCCAGTCCAAGGAGTACTTTTCTAGCAGAAAGGCTGTGTTTAGCACAGTGTTGCCATATGGGAAGGGTGCAGCTGAGGATGGCAGCAGGGCTGTAGCACCTCCCTACTTTGAAATACATCATAGCCTCTGGGGTTGGCCAAAGAGGTGCTTCCAACATCAGCCAGAAGGTGTGGTATGCCACAGCTGATAATCTGACTGATTCTGGAAACTGAGCGATAGTTTTTAGCTTTTCAAAATGAGACTTTCTAGAGAAATATCAGCTGAGCAGCCTGTTGGCATCTCTTCCAACCTTCACTGACCCACATCATAGAGTCAGCTGATGGACACCAGATACTCCATAAGTAGGACCTTGTCTTTGCCAACCAAGAGGCAGAGGCTTCCACCCCATGAGTGCACCAGAGCCTGTCACTAGAGTGCACAAAGGCAGCTGGTGACCAACTCTCTTCATAGAACTATGCCTAAACTCCTGTTGTGATAAACACCAAAGAAACTAAACAGCCTCTAGATGGTGTGAAGACAAGAGACCATCACTAATCATTTAAAAAAACGACTAACCATGGATTCCGAAATCTCCCAAATTAATCAAAAAAATTCCAGATGAAGAAGTCTTTCTGAAACTGTTGGAGGTTGAGTACAAATGAATTATATGGAGAGCCCTCCTAGAGATAAAACAAAATGCGACAGAGCAAAATGAAAAAATTAAGCAAGCTATTCTAATAGCTAGAACAGCAACATTCTGAAATCCATCAGATCAATAAAAAAATTACAGAATTAGACAATTCAATCCTAAGCTAAAAGAACAGAATTGAGGAGAAAGAAGTTAGACTTAGTGACCGTGAAAGTAGAGCAACTGACACCATCATTTACAAGGAGAAATTAGAGAAAAGAGGTAAGAAAAATGAAGTATTGAGAAACATGTGGGCTGTGGTAAGAGGAACAACCTATGATTAATTGGAGTTGCTGAACATGGAGGGATAGCTGAAAATACAGACTATGTCATTCAGTTGCTGAAAGAAAATTTCCCTGAAATTATGAAAGAAGAGAACATGAATCCAAGACGTGTATTGAACACCACAAAAGCTATACCGCTAAAGGACAACGAGACATATTATAATCAAGCTTAAGGGGGCTGAGTCAAGCTGGCTGACTAAACACACATCTCCCTAAATACCTCTGGAAACTAAGACCTGAATTGATAATTAAGCAGAGCTTTCTGGCCACCTAGTGAACCCTAGGACACAGCATAGGGCTGTTAGTTTGGACTTCATACTACTGAACAGAAAACCTCCTCTCTTTTGCTGACTCCCGTACCTGGCCAGTCCTGGCATTCACAGACAAAAGGTATCTCAGAATTTCAATTTTTTTTTCTCTCTGTCTCGGCCAGCTGGCAGAGGGGGGTCTTGACTAGTGGCTAGTCTGAGACACACTGCTGGTTGGACCAGCAGGCAAAATTGCCATATCTTGAGAGCCCGGCTTAGGATTCTGTCCACTTGCTACTTTTATCTTCTCTTTTCACCTCTGCCACAGTGTAGTTGGTACTGAAGTAGGAGGAGAACATATGCTGGATGCTATCTTGGGTATGGATCTCACAGCTGGACTTAATTAGACTGTGCCTGCCTGCAGGAGTGTATCTGGGGTCTACCAGCTGACTCTATGATGTGGGTCAGTGAAGGTTGGAAGAGATGCCAACAGGCTGCTCAGCAGATATTTCTCTAGAAAGTCTCATTTTGAAAAGCTAAAAACTATCGCTCAGTTTCCAGAATCAGTCAGGTTATCAGTTGTGGCGTACCACACCTTCTGGCTGATGATGGAAGTACCTCTTTGGCCATCCCCAGAGGCTATGATGTATTTCAACGTAGGGAGGTGCTACAGCCCTGCGGCCATCCTCAGCTGCACCCTTTCCATATGGCAGCACTGTGCTAAAAACAGCCTTTCTGCTAGAAAAGTACTCCTTGGACTGGCACTGCTTTCCAGCCTGAGAATTAGCCCCTGCTGGAGCTTCTGGTTGGGTGATTCCACCTTCAGTCAGCCAAGATAGCATCCGGGTCAAGCTGCCCCTCCCACGGAAAAACAGTGGAATCTATGGCAGAGCTCAGAAAAGAGACAGTGGAGGAGCTGCGGTGCCCTGAGTCAGCCACTGGGCTCTCAAAATGTGTCTAGCCCACATACTGTTTCTCCCTGTACCACATGCTGTTTACCTGAGGACTGCTGCTTGGTGTGTCTGCCAGCTCATGTCCATCTCCTACCTACTGGACAAGAAGAAGCAAAAAGAAAAAAATCAAAGTGCCAATATCTGTACCATCTGCAAGAGGAGAGTCAGCAGGAACGGGGCTGAGCAAGAGAGAAGTTTCCCATTTAGGGGCATGTAGTCTAATCTGACAACCCTATACAGTGACCTAGGACTCACTGGCTGTCCAGAATGCTCCATTCAGTTATCAATCCAGGCCTTAGTTTTCAGAGGTAATTAAGGAGATATGTGTCTAGTTCACCATCTTAGCTCCACTATCGCAGAGTCTCTTCTGACATCTGCTTAGGTCTTTTCTTTCTGTCCTGTCTTTTTCATGACATTTGCTTTCTTCGTGTACAACCACTACCCCTGCTGTGGAGTTTGATGTGACTCATAGCCCTTGATATTATTTGAGAAGTCATCTGGTGTTTGGTCACTGGTGTTCAATGAAATAGATTTATTCTTGAGGTGGTCTCTAACTTCAGGTAGGATATACTCAAGGTTGTATCTTAGATCTTGTGGACTTGTTCTAATTTTCTTCCATTTCAGCTCGAACTTGTGCATGAGTAATGGATGGCCTGTGCCACAGTCAGCCCATGTCCTCGTTCTAACTGATTACATTAAGCTTTTCTATCATGTCTTTCCATATATGTAGTCATTTGACTGCTCTGTATTCCATTTGGCAAGAGGTCCATACGTATAGCTGCCACTGATGCTATTGACAAAACATTTTCAGTGGCAAAGTCGCTGATTTTGGAAAATTTTATCATGTAATCTCCAGTATCTTTCAGATCATAAAGATGATATTTTCCAACTTTGCTTCCTTCTATTTTTTTTTCCCAACTTTCACATTCTGATCACAAGTAACTATCAGCGCGTCCTGACTGGATGTTCAACCAATTTCAGACTGCGAATGTTAGTGAAAATACTGACTTTCTTCAACCTTAGCCTTACCGGTCAGTGCACAAAGTTGAATAATAGTTGTATTAATAGGTCTTCCTTGTAGGCTTGTTTATGTTATCCTAACTCTGACAGAATTGTATGTGAAGACAGAGCTTCAAATGTTCTTTTTCATGATGAGAACAATGCCACTTCTCTTCAAATTGCCATTTCTGGCATGGTAGACCTTGTGATTTTGTGATTCAAATGGCTTATGCCAGTCCATTTTAGCTCACTGATGCCTAGGATACTGATGTTCAGGCATTCCACTTTATTACTGATGATTTCCACTTTTTCTAGATTCACACTTTGTGCATTCTGTGTTCCAATACTTAGTGGATGCTTGCAGCTGTTTCTTCTCATTTTGAGTCAGGCCATATAAGCAACTGAAGGTCTTGCATGCTTGACTCCATTCATGTCATTAAAGTTAACTGTAACTTGAGGAGGAAGCCTTTCCTCAGTTGTGTTTTGAGTGCTTTCCTAGCTGAGGAGCTCATCTTCAGGCACTAGATCAGACAACGTTTTGCTGCTAGTCAGAAGGTTTCCACTTGCTAATTGTTTTTGGAAGTAGATCATCAGCTCCTTTATCCTATTCTGTCTTAATCTGAAAGTTCAGGTGAAATCTGTCTGCCTTGAGTGATTCTGCTGGAATCCGAATATCAGTCATCCCGTTTCCAGTGTTGCAATGACATAGAAACCTCCAAAGTATGGCAAACTGACAGACACATGGAGAACTGGCATGCTAGAGTTGACTGATGAGATTAGACCCACAGAAACCTCACACGAGGTGCTAGGAGGATACCCTTTTGAACACAACCATTAAGAGAAAACTTGTTAAGTGAGCCCTAATATCCTTGGGGACTGCTATGATTTTTATTTTCTGAAAAATCAGATTTGATGGTGGAACTACCCTAACTGAAGTAAGACACCTAACTGAGAGGGAGCTGATGGAAGCCTTTAATGGTAGATGCCATGTGGCTGCCCTCAATCAGCAAAGACAAAGTGGGCATGTTCACCATAATAGACTGCAGAGACAAAACACTAATCAGTATAGTCTGAGTTGTATGGATTTATGGTGTTGGTTACTTAGCCCTCTTGTCCCTAGTAGTTAAATAGATAGGAAGTCTACTAAACGTCTACTTGGTCTGTACAAAGAGGTGAACTGAAGCTCAGTGTTAACTCAAAATGGCAAAACAGAGAATCGTGTCCACTCCATCAATTTCCAGACTTGATCATGTTAAAATATCCACAAACCTGTGGTTGAAGCAGAGGCTGGGTCCCTCTGAGGGGGGACTTGAACACTTTGCCAAAACTTTTGCTGTTAGTCTTTCTCCCAGCATTTCTCAAAGGGATCTATGGCCAGTTAGAAGAGGGACTTTTCACTGGGGAGAAAGAAATCATGCTACTTTCTGGGTGAGCCCTGGATACTGGCTATGACATGACACAGATTGAGGAAGACCCAAAATGTCACTGCAGGCTACTTGTCAGAGAAAGACACATGGAGGTCAATTTATTAATGGAGTTTTAGCTCATATCTGTCTCACAGCGGGTCAAGTGAGTCCGTGAACACATCGTGTACTGATTTCCCCAGTTCCAGGATGTGTTATGAGAATAGCCATGCTCAGCAAATGTTAGAATCCTTTCTCTGAGAAATGGAGTAAGAGCTTTTA
Source organism: Heterohyrax brucei (assembly GCA_028571685.1). Classification (NCBI taxonomy): domain Eukaryota; kingdom Metazoa; phylum Chordata; class Mammalia; order Hyracoidea; family Procaviidae; genus Heterohyrax; species Heterohyrax brucei. The sequence goes on from CM053152.1 coordinate 51,314,468, forward strand.
GGGTAGGAAAAACTCAGTGAAAGTCATTTGAACTGCCTGTACCGAGGAAAATAGCAAACCAGAAGCAATAACACATTCCTGGAGGGATCACAGAGATTAGTGCCACCACCAAGGACTTCAAGTTTGTGCAGAACTGTGGTGATCTCACCACATCCCCATTTAACTCGTGTATTTGGCCTGTGCAAAAAACAGTTGGATCTTGGAGAATGATGGTGGATTATCAAAAATTTAACCAGAAAGTGACTCTAATTATAGTTGCTTTACCAGATGTAACTTCGTTGTGTGAGCAAATTAACAGCTCCCCTTTGACTGGTACACAGTATAGTGGTTAAGTGCTATGATGGCCAACTAAAAGGTCAGCAGTTCACATCTGCCAGGTGCTCCTTGGAAACTGTAGGGGCAGTTCCACACTGACCTCTAGGGTCCCTATGTATTGGACCCGACTCAGTGGCACTGGGTATCAATCAGGCTAATGCCTTTTTCCTCCATTCTTACTTCTAAGAATCATCCAAACTAGTTTGAATTGGCAAGACCAGCAGTATACCTTCAGTCACTTAGATCACGCCTACATCAGCCCTCCATTCTTATGTCATGATTTTGTCTGAAAGGACCTGGATCGTCTTTACTATCCCAAGGTGCACCACTGCTCTGTTAAACTGATGACAGTATGTGGACTGAATATAGGAAGAAAGAAGGGCCAGTGACTCTGGACTTGAGATCAAACATTGTCATGGTAACCCAACCAACCCATCTGCTATCAAGTCAATTCTGACTGGTAGTGACCATACAGGGAAAGGTAGAACTGCCTGGTAGAGTTTTCAAGGAGCATCTGGTGCATTTGAACCACTGGCCTTCTGATTACCAGCCATAGTACTGAATTGCAACAGCATCTAGGTTTGCCTTGACATAACAGTAATCCAAAGCGCAAACCTTTTCCTGGCAGGTTGGTTGAGATTCATAGTGACAGGGTAGAACTGCCTCATAGAATTTACAAAGAGTGGCTAGCAGGTTCAAGCTGCCAAACTTTTGGATGACTGCCGTAGCACTTAACCACTACACTATCAGGCTGTCATTTGGCATGACTGAGGGTGGGAAATAAATTCTGAGCCAATTCAGACGTTTTCCACATCACACAATTTTTTAAAAGTCCAGTGTTGTGGGTCATGTCTAGAAGTTCCTCCTAAAGTGAAGGAAAAGTGATTGCATAGGACTCCTCCCACAACAACAGAGGAGACATAATACGTAGGAAGTCTCTCTTAATTTGGGATGCAGCCTAATCCTCCCTTTGTGGTGCTTTTGTGGCCTGTTAAGTGATTTCAAAAGCTGCAAGTTTTATGTTGAGCCTAGAACAAGAAATGGCGGTACCACAGGTGCAAGTATCTTGGAAAGCAGCTCTGCCCCTCGGTCTCTATGATCTGGCAGATGCAGTGGTGCTTATGGTGTCAGTGGCAGATGTAGATGCTATCTGATGTCTTTGGTATGTCTCTATTGGTGACTCACAGCATAGACCCTTCAGAGATTGGAGCAAAGCTATGCCATCCTCTGCAGATCACTACTCTCCTTTTGAGAAATGGCTTTGGGTTTCTTCCCCAGCTTTAGCAGAGTCTGAACACCTAACAGTGGGCCACCAGATCCCCACGAAGTCTAAGTTGCCCATCACAAACCAGCTGTTGTCTGACCCACAGAGCCAGAAAGTTGAACATGCACAGCAGCACTCCATCATTAAATGGAAGTACTATATACGAGATCAGGTCTAAGGAGGACCTGAAAGTGCACATAGGTTGCATGAAGAAGCAGCCTAAGTGCCTGTGGGTTGGATTCCTGTCACATTACATTCTTTCACCCAGTCTTCATCTATGGTCTCATAGAGAATTCCTTGCAATCATTTGAGTAAAGAGAAGAAAACTTGGGTCTGGTATACAAATAGTTCTGCACAACATGCAGGCATCACTCAAGACTGGACAGTGGCAGAAGTGCATCACCTTTCTGGGATCTCCCTGAAGGTGAGAGGTGAACAGAAATGCTCACAGTCCAAGGAAATTCGAGTAGTGCACTTTTTTTTCACTTTACTTGAAAGGACAAATGTCCAGATGTGTGACTGCATAGCTATTGACGGTTTGGGTAGATGGTCAGGGACTTGGAAACAGCATGATTGGAAATTAGAGACCAGGATTGATGGGAAAGAGCTATCTGGATAGACCACTTTGAATAGGCCAAAGAAGTAAAGGCACTTGTTTAAGTGGATGATCACCAAAGGATGACCTAAGCAGAGGAGGATTTTAAACTCAAGGGAAGAGAATGATGCACTCTGTGGAAACCACTCATTCTGTTTTTCTAGCGACTCCCTTGATTGTTCAGCGGGCTCGTGACAAAGTGGCCACAGTGGCAGGATTGTGGACTTCTGCTTATCAAGGCTGAGTTGGCTACAACCACTGCTAAGTATCCAAACTGCCAGCAGTAGAGATCAACAGTGAGTATCCAATATTTCTCTTTCCCTTGAGATGTTCAGCCAGCAACCTAGTGGTGAGTTAACTATATGGGACCACTGAACTCATGGAAAGGGCAGTATTTTGTTCTTACTGCTACATGCACTCACACTGGATATAGTCCAAGAGTCTGAGGAGCTTCTACAGCACTTTGAAACAGTTGTGAGGGCTTGTCTTGTTCTGGGCCCCACTCAAAAATTACAGCTTTTAAGTTCACTTGACAAATAGGCTAGAACAACACATCCAAAATAAAGAGGCCTAGCAGGTGCCACGCTTCTTTCTGAGTTGTAGGAAGGGCAAGATATATCAATGCATGCTTCACTGACATCTCCCACATGACTTGAGCCCTAGAAATTTCACTGAGATCCAAGGCACTAAAAGTTTTGTCAGTCATTTTCAACCCTAAGAATCTAAAACACGCTGCCATTGAGTCAATTCCAACTCATACAACACCATAGGACAGTGTAGGACTGCCTCACAGAGTTCTGAGGAGTGCCTGGTGGACTCGAATTGCCAACACTTTGGTTAGCAACTGTAGCACACTCCAACATTGCCACCGGGGTTTCTTTCCATCTCTATCACTCAAGTTTCTTCCCAATCAGTCTAGAGTCACTCAGGTACAATCAGCATAACGTCCCCAATGTAATGGACCAACATGAAGTCTTATGGAAGAGAAAGGTGATTACGGTGCCTGCGGACTGAATTATGACACAGGGATGGAGAGTGGATATAGCTCTGAGATAAGACAGTAATGATGTATTGTTGGCCTTCCCAGCAGAATGCTGGTAGTCTCTTGAAATAGAGATGGAGAAAGAAGGCACTGGCGAAATTAAAGTCTGCATACCCCAGGAGATGTGGTAATCTGCAGGCCACTTCCTCAGAGGAGTTCTTTCAACTGATTGTCTTGTCACCTCAGATCACAAAAATGGAGAATGACTACATAATGTCTGCTAAACCATGGGGATCACAGCCTAATCAAATTGACACATAACAGAACCATCCCACCGGTGACAGAAACGTTCTAAACTAGATATTGCTAATAGTTGGGTAAGATTGTGAAACGACATAATCCAATGATATTACACAATATAAAGCCACTAAAACAAAACTTTATTTAATGAGAAGTCTCCTCTCTTTGCCTCTTCTCACATCTTCTCCTCTCCATGTGCCTCTGCTTGCCTCTTCTTGCCTCTCCGCACCACTCCACACCTCTTGTTGCCTCTCCCAACCTCTTCTCTACTCCCCTAACCTCTCCTGTTACCAGCTTGCCATGCTGACCTCTCCTCTCCCCTCCCCTGACCTACCCTCCTCTCCTCAGCTCTCCTCTGCTCTCCTCTCTTACACTTCTATCCCCACTCCCCCATGCCCCTCTTTTATTCCTTCCCCTCCCCTCCCTTGTCCTTCCATGCCCTTCCCTCCAAGCCCTCTCTTCCTGTATTCTATCCTACCCTCCCCTGCCCCCCTTTTCCCTCTCAGGATATCTTATACCATCCTATTTTATCTATACTATGCTATCTAACTAGAATCTACTAGCTCATATTAAATAAACTGTGAATAAATTTAGATTGATGAATACCACATTAAAATAAAAGAGTATCCTCTCAGTTGAGGATAAAATGGTGGGATTTGTGCTCGACGTTCCCTGGCCTGGAACGAGGTGGTGATGAGATGGTGAGGCGGCGATTGAATTGGCTCAGCTTCTGCTGCCCCAGGTAGAGCTGGACACGGAGGACTTAATAGTCTCTGAGGCACCAGGGTTAGAGGAGAAGCAGGAGCAGGAAAAGGATCAGGAGGTAGTATTCTGAGGGGAGCCTGACGGAGATGGCCCAGGGGAGAAACGCACCCCTCAAGCTGCTGGTGGTGCTTTGTGGAGTGCCGCTGTAAGGCCATGGGAATCGTGAAGCACTTCAGGAATTCCAAGTGCCACATAAGGTGTAGGCCCAAGGAGAGAGTCTGTTCTTCCACCACACCTTCTGTCAGGTACATGACTTGGTGACAGAGGACCCGCCGTTGACCCCAGCTCCATTGTTGCTGCAACAGCTGGATGTGACTCACAAAGTCAGCCTGGAGTGCGGTCTCCATGTTGCCCAGGGTCAAGCTGGAGGTCTCCTGCAGGCTCTGCTCCTGGGGAGTCTGGCAAAACCGCTGATGGGAGAGGCAGCACTGGACGGATCTTCGGTGCTGGCGCAGAAAGAACACCATCAACATCCCCAGCTGGTGGGCACGGTGTTGTCTGTGCACGTAGCCCGGATGCAGAGTGTCAACTTTCCGTGGCCTGTGGATCAGCTGCCAGAATTGAAGTTGCTGATAGACCAGCAGCTGCTCGGTTGAGCTCTTGTACTGCAGCCGGACCACGACTGATCTCAGCTGGTGGACCCCGATCGAGCTCCGGAAGTGGCCCACGATGGGCATCTGGCTTTCCATCTGAAGTAGCTGATGGAGCTGGTGGTGGACATGGGTGGCCTCGAGCTGCCGTGTTGGAGCAGGAAGCAGACGAACATCAGCTGGTGCTCTATGCGTCAGGGCTGGAGGTGTACCTGGATGAGAGTGGGACCTTCCGGCTCGCTCTCCTTTCCGTGCCAGTGTGGGCACCGCCCACGGAAGACGGGGTGTGCTGTGGAGCTCCGGAGCCGCCACAGGATCAGAATGCATGCCAGCAGATGGTCCCGTTGTCGGTTCCCGCGGCAAAGACCGATCTTGAACGACTTTTACAATGGGTGCGGGGCCTGCCTCTCCACCTGGAAAAGGAGAAGTGTTCACCAACGCAATTGCCGTCTCTCCTGCTTTCCAATGATATAATCATCTCACTGGGCATCAAAGGAAGCCCAGTCCCAAGACTGCCACCCCATGAAACCTTCCAAGACTGTGGTCCACCCGAAAAGGGCCTAGGGTTCATCTCAGCTCTGGCTCGACCCCAGCTTCTTGGGGTCTTCCACTGTCCCCATCACAGTCTCACAAGCAGTCGTTCCCAGTCCTCCTCACCTTCTGGCTTGGCCTCAGTGACCTTACTTTGATCCAGCTGGGCCAAGAGACGATGCGCAAGGTGCTCCAGATGTGACCCGGGTATGTTCAGCTGAATGTAGTAGAGTGCACGTCGTAAGTGAGAGGAATCCACGTCCTCAGGGACGTCCCTCAGCCACACGTTCACGATAAAAGCCATGGCGCTGGGCGTGGGTGGGAAAGAGCAGAGTCAGAGCCTTGGCTATTTCTGCCACACTGGCTTCAGAAGGCACACCTGCAAAGGGCCAGGTCCCTCTGTCTGCCCCGGTCATGCCCCTGTAGCACATCCTCTGGCTGTGCTGGCAGGGACTGGCCTGGTCAGGGAGCACAAGGCTGGCACACAGCCCCCATCCCAGGGAGCTCCCCATCAGTGGTCTAAACAACTGGCCTGATTATACTCCGCTGAGTCCCCTGTCCCTTCCTCCACTGGACAGCAACCCTCCAAGGACACAGAGGTGTGTGACGGCACAGACACCTCACCACCTGACAGACAGTACTGCAACAGGCTCTGATGATGGGGCGGCCCCCCAAGTCCATCTCCTGCCCAAATTCTCAGGCCCTGCCCATGAGGCATGTGCACTGCTCCATGCACAACGTTCTGCCCTGGGACTGAGGCCCAGTATGCAGCTGAGAAACCATGATTTCTGATTCTGTCTTCCCCCCTTGCCCACATATTCTTTTGGGGGTTCCAGAGAGTGGAGGGGCAACTGGGCATGTGAAGGGGTTGTGGGGACATGCACTCCTTCAGGGTTTTCTCAGAGCCCCCAGGTACTTCTCTTCTCCCCGGGTTGCCAAGGTCCCACCTGTAGCTCTCTAAGACTGCCGCCTCCTGCATTCGGCACCCTTAAACTCTGACCACTAGTGGAACCCATATGTGTGGGGCTCAGGTCGGTCCAGCCCCAAGCCAGACACAGGCTCCTACAAGCTCCAAACTTCTGGAGAGACAGCGACCCCACCTTGTTCCCCCAAAGGCCACTCACCCTTTTAGCTGCTCCTGAGAACCCCTTTTCCTGGCAGAATAGTTTTACTGAAATCTACACCTAGAGGTGGCATGATCGTGTCACACCTATTGCACTGTGGACAGTACTGAGGAATATTTCCAGTGGTGCTGTCTGAATGCTGACTAAACTGGAGGCACCAGAGGGCAGGCCTTCCTATCAGCTTTGTCCTGAATGGCGCTGAGTGCCTAGAAGATTGTCTGGAACAGCAGGGGCTTCTTGGATAACTGTTGAAGGAGTGAAGCCAAAGAGCACCTTCCTAGTACCTGAGTGTCCTATGGCTCCTGGCCAGCCTCCAGGAATCCTGTTTTAGTAATGCCAAGGACAGGGTCCCACGGAAGGGAACCGCACCCTGACCCCTGTTACCAATGGGCATGTGGCCTGTGAGGGGTGAGGCAGACAGCTTCTTGATCAGGGAGGAAACAACAGTCACTGTGAACAGCCCAGCCCCTCCAACCCCATCACCAGAGAGCTCAGCTCTGGGAATATAGCAATTCCTGTGGATGGGTCCTTTCCCACCTCCCTTCTCACCAGAGTCAACTGAGGCCCTCAGTCGTCCAGTGACCCCCCTCACAACTGTTAGCGGACAGAGTCCCCACTACTGGGGACAGCGGGATGCTCACTTTTCAAACAATTGCTCTAGAACCTTCTGGGTGGCGACACAGGCTCTGTAACATTCCAGGAAACCTTCAATGACGCAGTAGTCGGCCTTTAGCAAAGCGGGCACCAGATGGTCCATCAGCTTCTCTAGCGAGCCTGCCTTGAGGTGCTTCACCACCCAGGCCTCATCCCGCTCCTGACCTGCTCTGCAGAAACACTGGGGAGGGGGCCCAGAGGAGAAACAGAATCTCAGAGGCAGCCTGGAAAGCCACGAGGAGGATGGGGGACTGCAGCTTGACCACACACTCCCCTGCCGTCAGACACCTGTCACAGGAGCTGGCACAAGAGTGACTAGCAGAAAACAGTCCTCAGCCCTCAAAGCAGAATTGGAAGTGAGGGGTGGTTTAAAAATATTAGGAGCCTGAATTCATTTATTAGCTGAACAAACACGGGTTAGCAACAGCAGAATCCCAGGGAGTCCTCACAAATAACCCTATTCACAGCTGAGAAGAAACAGTGGCATGGCAATTTCCAGGTGGACCCAAAGTTACCAGGCCAGTGACCAGGACCATGGGGCATTAAGGCCCCATGATGGCCCCTCTGTATCACGTGAGGGCTGCTCTGGTCCTCAGTCGGAAAGGAAGGTCTGGGTCAAGCTCCCACTCTCCCAGCTGGAGACAGCTCAGAGAGCACACCCTCACCCACGGAGCCTGTCCAACTGGGAAGCAAGATGTCAGATCTGACTTTCTGTCCCTTCACTGGACTTGTGAGAGCCCAAAGCAATGGAACATCAAGATCAAGCCAAGAGTGACATCCTGGAAATCTTGGCCTGGGAAAGAGACCCCCACAGGATTCAGGTCCTGAACCAATGACTCAGGAAGAGTGAATGGGAATGGCAGCAAAGGACCAAGATGGGGTTCGATTTCCCAAGGCCAGACAGCACCTCATGGCCACCCTGCAGTTCCACTGGCCACCCTGACAGCAGATCGATTGGCAAAATAAAAAAAGAATCCTAACATCCAGCACTGGCTCCATACGAGGATGCAGCCAATGCTGCAGAATGCTGGCTCACGTGACTGCAACAGCAGCTTGAGGACCCAGTCTGGCTCTAGGATCCTAACTTCAAATGTACATTCCCATTCCTGCGGCACGCCACTGCCCGGAGTCTGTCCTGTTGTGGGTCAGAGGATGGGGACGCTGCAAGTTTCCTTCCTGGCGTCCTGCTGAAAGGGCAGCAGGAGAAACCACTCCAGGGACAACAGCAGTGAGAGGCTTGGTCACTCTGGGAACTGGTCTCCCCTCTGGAATGTTCTGTAGCCCAGTCAGGATGCAGCCCCTGACCTGCAGCGTTCGCACGATGCGTTCCTGGATACTGCAAGTGGCCAAGAAGGGTGTGTCCTACCCTTAGCCTCATGCTTTGGGGTAAAAGAAACTGCTAAGCCGACGACTCTTTAGGCTGGCACAAAATGAGGGCCCTGGCGCTGGAGATTCCACACTGAACAGGAGCAACAGGCAGAGAGACACATGGGCTGATGTGCAGTGAAAACAGGAGAAGAACTTGTCTATGCTGTTTCTCTGCATGTGGGAAAAGGGATTTTGTAGCTTCCCAGAGCTGGAGGGGCAGTCGGGGGAAGAGGGAAGGGTGGCAGATGATTCTCTCGGCAGGGGATTGGGGCCCTCCAGAGAGCAAGTTGTGGGAGGGAGCTGCAGGTCTCTGGGCCTTAGGTTCATCCAGTCATCCGGGGTTCCTGGGTGGGGGCACCGACTCCTCTTGCTGCCCCTACCCCCACTCACACAGAGCCTACGCCAGCCTCTCCCGGTCCTTTCCTTGCGGTCGACTGAGTACACGTGGCCATCTTCCCGCGTTCCTGAGGTGTTCTGCAAAGACAGGAACTGCAGTGCCCAGGGAGACTTCCGGGGCCCCTCAGAACCACCTCCTTCCCTCTCCGCCCCTTTAAGTTCCCGTGCTCCCTGGGCCTGTGCACTGGCAACCTATGCATTGCAGCGGGATCTAGACGAAGCTGGGCAGGCTCAGGGTCAGCAGTGGCCCAGGCCGTGCCCGCAACTAGAACTGGGTACTGACTGCCCCACTCAGGGTAACCTGGAGTTTAGAAAAGGCTCTGCTGGGGACTCAGCTTGTGAGCCCAACAGTCCCTTCTGAAATCTGTGATGTGTGCTGAGACCTCTGGGTAGACACAGATCCCTGAAATCTGCGTTATCAGTCACGGTTGGGACAGGGATAGGAAGCAGGTCTCCTTACATTTGCCACCCCAGCCCCTGTCTCCATGACACCCAGTCTCATATGCCGTAGGCCTACCCACCAGCCCATTCCAGGTCCTACCCAGCCCCGGGACCCCAAGGACGAGGAGGAGCCCTGGGGGCGGGGTTTGGGGTAGCCTCGATGAGTGTCCCTCCTGAAGCAACTGCACCAATTTCACCCTGGCCCTCATGACTTCTGCCCAGGTCACCTACCATTCCTTCCCTGAGCCCTAGCCACCTCTCCAAAAGGGACATTGCCTCACCCAACAACGTTCTGCTCGTGCCTTTCTGGCCCCGTTTCTCCCTGCCACAATTAACATGGATCCCAGGAGGACAAGGGGTGTCATGGCCTGAGGGCTGATGTGACCTGGGGACGGGGTGTGGGTATGCCCAGGTGGCATCCCAGTGGTGGTCTACCCTGGATTGGCAGCCCTGGCTCACTGTGTAATACCTGCCGGATCTGCCGGGCGAATCGCCAGAACCTCTGTCGTTGCGAGATGAAACCACGGCTTAGCCGTCGTAAAAATGCGGACCTCCTAGGCTCCGATTCAAGGGAAGACATGTCTCAACTCCAGTGAGCGGTAGGGGGTCTGTGTCTAGAATGGGAGTGCTTGGCTACCAGGGTTCCAATTGCCCTCTACTCTGTCGTCAAGGAAGTGAGGTCATATCCTGGGTCCCCTCACTTGGCCCTGACCAGAGATCCAAAGGCCCCTTTGGGGGGATTCTCATCTCCCCGTGCCATAACTGTATCCAATTGACACCAATATTGAACCGAGGGAAGGCCTGGGTCCAGCCAGGGCCCCAACTTAGGGCTCACTGAGCTGGATTCGGATATAGCTCGGCTCCCTAACTAATCTGGGACCGTGAAGAAGTCTTGGTGCTTCTCCCAGCTTCCCCAGATGAATGCCCACACAGGAGGGACCATTCCAGTACCTTCTGCCAGGGGGCACCCGCAGGTATATGTGAGATAACATAGGACCCGTGGGCTGACGTTATATCTAGCTAATCACGGGTGGATTATCCAACAGGCAAAGTAAGCACTGGGTTTACCTGCTTACTAGATCATCTCTAGTGAACATTTTAGGCTCTTTTTCACTATGTCCCGGACACTGCTTCTAGGGAGGATCAGCATGTGACTCTCCCAACCCACAGCACTTTCCTACAGAATTAAAGCCTCTATTCCAGTTCACAAGCTCCGTTAGGCAGATCGCCCTGTTAGCCAGGTAAGCACGGATTTACCCAGGGTTTCTTACTACTCTGTAGTGAACAATCTCACAGGGGTTTTACCACGTTAGACGACAGGTGTTCATCATGCTTACCTTGCCTGTTGGACAATCTGGCACCGCCACTAATGCACAAACACCAAGATGGAAGAATTCCAAGCAGGCCTAGGAAGCAGCCTGGAAGTCACCTCAAACGGGGCTGGCTGCTGGTGATGTGATCCTGGGAAAGACTTCCCTTGCTGGCCTCATTGCCCGGTCTGCCCCAGGAGAGGTTGGGAATGATGTGAACCTTGTCACCATCTTCCTGAAACCTTCCCATAACTTCCATTATATTTAGAATCTGGCCCAGTGCCTCATCTCAGATTAGGGGGTCCCTGGGCAACAGGCTTGATGGCTCCCAACAGTCCTACCCCCTGGTCTTTACATCCTGTGTGGCTCCCTCCCCTCACTGTGGACTCTACCCAGGGCCTTGCCTCTCACAAATATTGCTGCTGCTGTTAACTGCTTCTGAATTAATTTCAAGTGATAAGGACCCCATTGGAGGCAATGTCTCTTGGATCTCTTTTATTCTCTGTCATCTCCCCCATGTGCCATTTCTTTCTCTCCCCTGGGAAGCAGCTGTGATTCATCATCTGCCCCTGGAGAGGCCCAGGTGACAAAGCCCTGAGGGAGGGGCCCGATCAGCAGACGGACAGGAAGGGAGGTCTCCTCAGTTCAGCAGCTCTCAGAGTTAGGTACCAAACACGGGAGTGAGCAGGGAGCAGATCCTCCCAGCCAAGACTCAGTAGTGACTACAGCCCCAGGCTCCCGAGAACTTGGAACAGTCACCAGGGAGGCCATGCCCAGATTCCTGGCCTCCAAAGACTGTGTGACCTAGAGAGTCATTAGCGTTGCAGTGGTCTTGGTACAGAGCGGAAGTAACTAACTCCTCCAGCCCACCAGTACCTGGGTCCTGGACCTGTCCTTCTCCTCCCTGTTCCTCCCCTCCCCAGGTCATTCTGGCCACATGGGGTGTTTCCTAAGCCCCTTTCTGGGTACACTCATATCTGGTTCCCAGTCTGCACCAGCTGAGGCTTCTCCCTGACACCCTCTCCCCAGATTCCTGCAATGCTGGTCCTGCCTCTCATTCTGGTCACATATGAATGTCACCTGAGAGAGGCCTCTCGTACCACATCTCATTTCCATCTCACAATTCCGAGCCTTACATTTTCCTATAAAATATTCTCTTTTCTTTTCTTGTCATGTTTGTTTTCTCACTTTTGTCTGTCTTGGGCTCTCTTCTAAGCACTATGGACGTCTGGGGGCAAGGACCATGGGGCTGATTTTCAGAACCAGCTCCTACGCCACCTGCTGACCTCAGTCCCACTCCTGCGCTAACACTGAGGCTCCATGGTGTGCCAGCTGTCCCGTCACTGGCTCCATCACCAGCATCACCTACACAGCTAACTGGAGGGTAGGTTGTTATCCTAGGCCACTTTTAGAACCAGTTCCCAGGCCACTGGCAGATGTCCATCCTGCTCCTGCTAAACACAGACGCTAGATCAAGCACCGGGTCCTCCATCTCCAGCTCCACCTTGGGCACCAGAGGTGGAGCCAGGGGCAACACATCTGCCACATCCTCTCCTCATGCACAGCTGGGGAGATGAGCTCCAGAACCAAACCCTTCCTTCAACTCCCCTGAGGGGAAAGATTTTTGTTCCTTCCACAGTATATTGGGTAGATTTCTCATTCCATAAATTTGATTTTACTGGTTTCCAGCTGTGGGACATAGTGGCTTTAGAGACTTTCCCGGTCTTCTTCAACCATCAGCGGTATCTACTTCAGAGCACCGTGATCACCATTCCAATGGTAAATGTGTCAGTTTGGGTAGACCAAGATTCTCAATGGTTTAGTAGATATTGCGTAATCATCCTCCCTTTCTGGAATCCGATGCAAGCAGCCAGCAGTTAGAAGAGGAGTTTCCTTGGAGGTGAGGACTACAAATGAACACATCTCCTGGGACTCGGTATGCATCTGATAGTACGTTCAATGCTGTTTTCTCTATCTTTGTGTTGAAGGACACCTCTCTTGGTGAGTCACAGCATGGACGCTCAGGATTTTGAAGCAAAGCCATGCCATCCGTTGCACATAACTATTCTTTTAAAGAGAAACCACTTTTGTCTTATTCCTGGGCTTTAGTAGAGACTGAATGCTTAACGATCAGACACCAGATTGCCACGCAGCGTGAGCTGCCCGTCATGCACTGGATGAGGTCTGGCCCACAGAGCCATAAGGTTGGTCGTGCACAGCAATGCTCTATTACTAAAGGGAAGTGTAGTATACACGAGATCAGGCCTGTGCAGGACCTGAAGGCACAAGTTGCCTGAGGCAACTTGCCTAACACCCTTGTCCCACACGTTGGTCCATGACATTCCTTCTCCTAGTCTGTACCTGTGGCATCATGGGAAGTTCCTCATCACCGGTTGATGGAGAAAGAGGAAACTCATAACTAGTTTTTGCTGATGTTCTGGGTGATGCCCCAGCACCACTTGAAGGTGGGCAGTGGCAACACTGCAGCCCCTTTCTGGGAGCCCCTGAATGATAGTGCTGAAGGCTAATCCTCCCAATGGTCAGAACTATGAGCAGTGCACCTGCTTGTTCACTTTTCTTGGAAGGAGAAATGGCCAGATGTGTGATTGTACACATACTGATGTATGGACTGTTTCCAGGTGGTTTGACTGGCCAGTCGAGGACTTGGAAGGAACATGACTGTGCAATTGGAGAACAGGATTAACGGGGAAAAAGCATGTGGATTGATGTCTCTGATTGTGCCCCAGAGGTGAAGGCATTTGTGGCTCATGTGAATGTACATCAAAGAGTGACCTCAGCAGAGTATGATTTAACAGTCAGGTGGATAGGATGATACAGTCTTTGGAAACCAGTCATCTTCTTTCCTTGGTTACTCCTGTCGCTGCCCAAAGGGCTTACGGACACAGTGTCTGTGGTGGCAGTGGTGGACGTTATATATGGGCCAAGCAACATGGAATTCTACTCAGCAGATTTGACTTGGCTGCAGTCATTGCTGAGTGACCAGGTTGCCAGTAGCAGAGACCAATATCGAGTCCCTAAAGTTGCAGAATCCCTCAAGGTGATGAGACAGCAACCTGGACCTCTTAGTTCATGGAAAGGACAATGTTTTGTTTCCAATGGAATGGACACTCCTGCCTGCATGCAATGTTTCTGCCAAAATTGTCATCCACGGAGGTCTCATCCAACATCATGATATCCCATGGAGCATCACCCAGAGAAAGGAATTCACTACAGAGTGCATGAAATGTGGCCGTGGACCATGCTTATGAAATTCACTGGTCTTACCATCCTCATCATCCTGTAGCAGTTGGCTTCATAGAACAATGGAAGGGTCTCCTAAAGGCACAACTACAGCCCAGGCAGGTGACAACACTTTACAGAATTACGGCCGTGTTCTCCTGCAAGTGGTATTGGCTTCAAACCATGATCCAAGGGGGTGGAAATGGGAGGGTTACCACTGGTCACCCACCTGAAGTATTTTTGCTTCGTGTCCCCATGATGTTATGCTCTGCAGGTCTACAAGTCTTAGTTCTAAAGGGAAGCATGCTCCTATCCAAGAGACGCATCACTGATTCCACTGAATCGGAAACTAAGTGTTCCACCTGGCCACTTAGAGCTGTCTGTGGTTCTAAAATCAACAAAGGATTTACCACCCTTTCTGGTGTGTTTGGTCCTGATTACCAAGAGGAAATCAAGTTGATATTACATGTTGGAAGTAAAGAAAAGTATGTCTTGAATGCAAGATATCCCTTAAGGTGTCTCTTAGTATTTCATCAATTTCGGGAGCATTGTTTTTTGCCAATGCGTTCAGTGCTGTTTGGATTTCTTCCTCTTATATCATTGGTTATTGATCATATGCCACATTTTGGAATGGTTGAATCTCATCCAGTTCTACTACAGTAGCTGTATTGCTATCAACCAAATTATACTTTAGAAAAAGAATTACTATTGAGAATAATTAGGGATATAACATAATAAAATCATTAATTCTCCAAAAAGACATAACGATTCTAAATGTGTATGTATTAACAACAGGGCTTCAAAATACAAAAACTGATATATGTGAAAAGAAAAAATGAACAAACATTAATAATTTGTCAGCAGTCTTCTGTCAATAATTATTAGAGCCCTGCTCGTTGGAATCCTGGGAACTCTGGTAGCATAGTGGTCAAATGTTAATGTCTGCAAACCAAAAGATCAGCAGTTCAAATCAGCCAGATGATCCTTGGAAACTACGGAGCAGTTCTACTCTGTCTCGGAAATCAAGCTACTGACACACAAACAGAAGACTGAGAAGAAAAAGAGCATCTAAGAACTACGAGATAATATCAAATGATTTCATGTATGTGCATAATTGAAACTCTGAAGGAAAGAAAAGAGAAAACTTGAGGAAAAATAGTTGAGGAAATGATGGTTCAGAATTTTCCAAAATTAATTTACAGATAGTAAATAACAGAAACAAAGAATTCTGAAAATATCCAGCAGAATTCATTGAGAGAGAAATAAAGCCTAAACAAATCAAAAAAGCAAAATAAACACCTTCTATGTCATATTTAAACTTCTGAACAACGAAGATTACGAGAAATTCTGGAAGTCAGTCAGAGAAAAGAGACATTCCATAAACAAGCATAAGGCTAAGAATTACAGCAGACTGCTTTCAGAAATGGCACAAGCACAAGGACAGTGGAATGACCATTTTAAAGTACTGGGGAGGGAGAGAGAAGACAGGTAAGGGGAGAACGACTTTCATACTAAAATTCTAGATCCAGAGTTTTTCAAAATGAGGGACAGATACACACATCCTCAGAAAAAGAGAAGTAATAGAATTCATTGATTGTTGACTTACTACAATAAAAGTTAAACAAACACTTCAGACAGAAATATTGTACCACTCAGAAACTTTAATCTATACAAAAAAATGAAAAGCTTTGCAAAAGGAATTAATGAACATGAAGTTATTTTTGCCTAATTTTTAGTTGTTCTGAAAGATAATTGGTAATCTGAGACAAAATTATTAGCAATATATTTTGTATTTATTACATATGAAATGTAAAATGCAAACCCTCGTGACATAGTTTTAAGAGTTCAGCTGCTAATCAAAAATTCATCAGTTCAGACGCTGTTGATGATGTCTTGAGATTCGTGGATTTTCACAGCCTGTAACAGCTCTTGTCTCTCACCTTCCAATCTAGAGTTTTCCAGCTCCTGTGTGAATCCAGAAAAGTATCTTTCCTTCTCCGTGAACTTGGGACACTACAGCATCTTAAAAACTGTGTGAGCACTTCTTTGATATAAATCTCTGTTTCCCATTCTCTCTTTATATATTGTTTTAGTCACCTAGTGCAGCTCTAGCAGAAATACCACAAAGTGGATGACTTAATGAAGAAAGATTTATTCTTACACATTCCAGTAGGCTACAAATCCAAATTCAGGATGTCCGGTACTGCGAAAGACTTCCCCTTATCAGCTCTGGAGGAAAGTCCTTGTGCTGCATTGGTCTTTGTTCAGGGAGCATCTTGGCACCTGGACCTCAGGTCTGAAAGATGCACTCAACTTCTGGTGCTGCTTTCTTGATGGTGTGAGTTTCCCAACTCTGTGCTTGCTTCCCTTTCCCCTTATCCCTTGTAGGATAAAAGAATAAAAGTTGATGCAAGCCCCACCCAAAGGAAACTCCCTTTTTATAATGGAGCAGGGAGGTGACTTTAAGAAGGGATTCACAGTCCCACCCTAATCATCTTTAATGTATAGGATAGGAAAATCGCAAAAGGGAAGGCAATCATATAATACTGTCAATCATGACCCAACTAAATTTCTATACATATTTTGGGGGGACACCAATTCAATCCATGACATACATACATATGTATATATATATATATATATATATATATATATATATGTTTATGCAATTCCCTGGAGAACACAGTCTAAGATATTTGGTGCCATGAGCGGTTCTAGAGAAAAAAAATAAAACAGGAGGGATGAACTTTTCTAAACTGTTCTTAGTCTGAAAGATATTGATGACTCTGCTCCCAGTAGTAGAGAGAGTGCTGCTAATCCCTGGTATGCGGCAGAAGGCCCAATTTGCAAATATCGTTGCCAAAGACAGTGCTATGATACTATGAAATTATATAAATATAAATAATTATAATAATTTTTTATGGAGCATGGGAAAAATTATGAAATACATTGTAAAAAGTGACTCATTTTTAGATAGAAACCACACCCAGACTCTTATTGGCACATTTTGTGAAGCCATTTTTTCTGAGTTCCTTAGGCAAGAATGTATCAGGATCTGTTGACAGTGTGGATGTCCCTTCTAGACTGGTGTCCCTTCTGGGGCCCCTGCATGACTGAGGCAAACAGTTGGGGAAGGGCGGCAGAGTCAAGATGGCAGACTAAACACATGCCTCCCTAAATCCCACTGGAAACCAAGGCCTGAGTTGTCAATTAAATGGAGCCTTCTGAACACCTAGTGAGCCCTAAGACATGGCATAGGGCTTCTTACCATTCAGAGGGAAACTTCTTCTCTTTTACTGACCCCTGCCCTTGGTGAGTGCCAGCTCTCGATGTCTGAAACTAAATCACCATTTTAACTTTTCCTTTACTCGGTCTTAGCCAGTGGGAGGGGCTGAGTTTTGACTAGCAGCAACGCTCAGATGCACTGCTGATGAGATCGTCAAGCAGAGTCTCCATATTTTGAGAGCCTGGCTTTGGAATCTGTGTAAATAGACACTTCTAAGCTCCCTCATTTGGAATCTCTGAATCTCCACCATTGAATAGCCTTTTCTGAGACGGTCAGGGCAGCTTGTGCAGGATGCCATCTTGATTCCCTGGGAGGTAGAGTTTCCTGTACAGGTCCCTCAGCTGGACCTAATTTCCAGACTGGGAGGCAGTGCCTGTCCAGAGAGTTCTTTTCCAACAAAAAGGCAGTCTTTGATACAGAGATGCTCACTTTGCCATCTGGGAAAAGAGACTTGCTGACCTGAAAGCCTGACTAATTTTGGAAAATGTCAGATACGTTTTTACCTTTCAATAGAGAAATAACTGGTGCATCCGGATGGCATCTCTTCCAGCCTTTACTGTCTCACATTATAGGGTCAGCTGATGGCTCCCCAGTGACTCTATAAGTCAGTCTCTGTCTTTGCCAATCCAGAGGTGGAGCCTGCAACCCCAGAGATTCCACTGAGCCCAGCCACTGCAGTGCATAGAGATGTCTGGTGATCCACTTCCCTTTCAGACAGCTTTAGATCCCGTTAAGGTTACGTGGGAGAAACAAGACAACCTCCAGATGCCCCTAAATCAACAAACTTTAGACCAGAGCCTTAGGAAGAATTCACTTTCAGAAGGCCCACAAAAGAAAGATCCAAAGAACTTGCCAGATGTAGAAGCCTTTCTGAAACTATCAGAGGGTGAGTACAAAAGGATTATGTAGAGAGCCCTCCTAGACTTTATACAAACAATTGGGAAAGAGGTATTGAGCTGTGCCAGTTTGGTAAGGTGGGTTTTTTATATCTCATCTTATAGTCTGCCAGTCTTTCTTAAAAGCTGCCTTTTAGTTAGATGCGAGGAAGAAGTAAAAGCACCCCAGAAAATGCATTAAAACTGCTTCAAGGAAGACAAATGATGGTGTATGAAGTTTTTACCATTAAAACATGTATCAAGATATTAGAAAGTAATAGTAGAAGCAACTTGGAATGTGAAGGTGTTCTAAGGGAAGTGGTATAAACTTGAAAGTCTCAACATTTGGTTTGTCAATTGGATTTTTTTTTAATCAGAAATTTGACACTTAACTTCCATATTCACTGTTTTCTTCGGTTCTTGGCTGTTTTTTCAGGCATTTAACTACACCTTACCACAGAGGACTTTCGTGTCTGTCACTGTGAGAAAAATCTTATGCTTCCCTGATCACAACCTGTCCCACAACCACCCTGCCCTACTTGAATACAGATTTGGTCTCCCAATGTGCCCTGAGTATGAGGCGTGCTAGGTTTAATTTGTGACCACCCCCAAGAAGTACTGAACACCATTGATATGTTTACTAAAACATATGAAAAGAAACAAAAATGTTTCCTATAGAAAAAGCATTGCAAGTTCCTATTACTATTCCAGTGCAAATGTTGTAGAACAGATTTGGTCCATAAGTCAAATCTAGCTGTCATCTGATTTGAAAAGCAGCTTTCTTATAACATGCCAGGCTTATATATTTATTTTTTGTGTGTACTTTTGGAGGCTACTTTCATACACACATAAGAACAGAGTTGAGTAGCTCTGGCAAATAGCACATGACACCTTCTACAAAAAGTTTCTTATTCTGTTATAGAAAGCGCACATGGTAAAATTCTGTTGGCCCTCAGACTGTTAGTCCAGAATGGAAACCATTACTGAAGCCATCCCTTCAAACAAAGATTGAGCTAGACTATATGACATAAAATGATAACTGTTGAAGAGTGTGCTTCCTCTCTTAAGTAGATACATGACACTGACTAGGCAGCGCCTGTCCAGAGGCTAGATGAGAGGCAAGAGGAGTACAGAAGCTATTTGAATGGACACAGGAAATACAAGGTGGAAAGCGGGAACGTGTTGTCACAGCATGGGCAGAGTAGCTACAGTTACATATCAAGCTCTGTATGACAAATTGACGTGGACGGTAAACTTTCTCTTAAAGCACAATACGATATTAAAAAGAAAATTCTGTTGAAAGAGAGGCTCAGCTGAAATGATTTCAAACTTAAAAGGGGCTAAAAATGAGAAAACATGATCGTTTTACAGAGTAAGGAATCTAGAATTCAAGATTTTCAGCACTGATTAAATCAGAAGTATGGAAATATTATCACACACTGTCCATCTCTCTGCTCTATCATCTTTGTTTGGCTGGGTGGCTCTTACACCTCACCCTCATGATCCTGAAATAATTGGCATGTCTGAGACAGCACATTCCATATAACCAAGTTCACAGCCAAAATGAAGATAAGTTTCTCTTTTCCCATACTTTTTTATTAGAGGATAAAACTTTTCCCAGAAACACATCAGCGTACTTTCTCTTAAGTGTCCTTGGTTAAGTTGGTCACTTTCTCTCTCCTATCAAGTTGAGCATTAACTTCTGATACTGGAGACTGGTACAGCAATGTCAGATTATGAAAAACTGTATTTAATTTTGAGAGGAATCTAAAAGGTAACAATGTCTCTACTACTATGTATGGTGTATTGCATGTGAACTTTGGAAGTTTCAGCTGATAGAGACTATCCCACAAATGTTCTTTGGTGCCTTTGATTCAGTGACCACATCTACAACAGAACAAAACATTTCCCAGCCCTCAACTGTTCTCCAAACTGTTTTCATGCATGAGCACATTGTTGCAGCCACTGTGTCAATCCATCTCTTTGACGGTCTTCTTCTGTTTCCCTGACCCTCTACTTTTGCTTCTACTTTTTGACCGCTACTGATAACATGTCTGAAATATGTGAGAAAAAGCACCACCACCTTTGCCTCTGAGAAGCATTCTAGTTTTACTTTTTCCAAGACAGATTTGTAAAGAAGAACTTTCAGATCATAGCTTTCAGAGGGAAAGGGAAGACAGTTCACACTCATTGAGCATCAGAACGGTAAGTATCATAAGTTGGAGTGTCACAGCTAGTTGTCTATACTCATGATTGAAACTTGTAGATTTTAGAGAAGTGTTACAAATATATACTTCATTTTTTTTTTTTTTTGATTTTTCTGGCATCCCAAAATCTCCCTCAAAGACAATACTAGCCCCATATTGTCTTTTAAGGACACCTTGAAGGATATTGCTAATCCTACCAGTAAAACCTAGACCATGACTGTAGACTCTCAGAGGATTTCAAGCTAAATGAGAGTTTCCAGTTTTATTATTATTATTATTTTTTTTTTACAATTTTGAATAGCTGTCCAAATCTAGCAGGTGTATTTGGATAATTTTATCTGTCCATATAAGCATGTGTAAATGCCATATTCATTTCAAACTTGTTCTTCACTGGGCATCTCCTTGTCAAGGACAAGAGGAAAATGTGTTTAATGTTGTCTAGTGGCAGTGGATAGAGAATTCTTTCTTCAAATGGCCATTTACCAACCCTCTGTAGTTCTTGAGCTGGAGTGATTATTTTACTAAAATTTCAGTTTCAGAAAGAAGAATATTCAGATGTCTAAGAACACAAAATCCTTCTGTGAAGACACAGAAGAAATGTTATATGAAATAAATTTGTATATTTTATTTTACCTTATATTACTTTTATATTGAGATAACCCAACTAATATGATTATAACAAAGGAATAAGGTAAGTTTGACTTCCTGTGGTATTAGAGGTTCAACTTATTAAAGAAAAACAAACAACTTTTGGTAGTTTATTGTTTAAATAAAAGTAAGTTTGCTTCATAGCTCTCTATCTCTAACTCATATACACTGAATTTGCTTTTGTGATATGAGGAAATTACCCAAACCAAACCAACTATACATGTGAGTGATTGTGTAACCACTTACATATGCATAACCATACGTACACCTGCAAATAATCTTTTTTATGTACATTTAAATACCTTTAAAATATGCCATTATTTTGACTTTTCAATAAAGGAAATTTATTTCAACAAGAACTACAGAAAAGAGGAAACCAGGTTTTTTTTTTTTCTTTTTTTGACAGTTCTACAAAGTAGAGTTAAATTTATTATATATAAGTTTATTTTATATGTGTATCTATATACGTATATACAGAAAGTACAGAAAACTTCCATATATCCCTTCCTCCATCATTTGTTCTATTAGGATCTTGTCTTTTTGAGGTATGTTTGTTACAATTAGCAAACCAATGTTGACATGCCATTATTAACTAGTCTGTAGATTGCATTAAGATTCACTTTGTGTGTGAGACACTCTTAAGGGTTTTAACACAAGCTTAACATTACAGTGTATGGCAGTGTAATATAAAATAATTACATGGCCCTATAAATATTCTGCATTCTACCTGTTCATCCCTCCCTCCTGTGCCTCACCTCCTAGTGATCACAGATCTTCCTAGTTTCCCTATAGTTTTGATTTTCCCAGAATAACACATAGCTGAAATTGTACAGTATGTTAGTTTTTTGGACTAGTTTCTTTCATTACAGTGTGCATTTAAGATTGTTCCATGTCTTTTTGTGACTTGGTACTATTTTTATATGAGTAAATTCTACTAAATTATATGATTATGAATTATATACTAAATAAGTTTATTTACTAACAATAAATTTGTAACAATAAATAATAAAATTATATACTAATAAATTTATACTAAAATGAGTAATACTTTATTCTATGGATCTAACATAATTTGTTTATCCAATCAGTAGGTGAATAGGTGAATGGATAAACAATCTGTGCTAAATCCACAGAATAAAGTATTCTTATTAACAGTTTAGGGTTCAAAGAAATTTAACACCAACCTTTCTGAAGATCAGTTCTCTGACTGACACAAACAAAGCTCTATTGAAGAAGATCTTGTAGTTTTACATTTTGGGACAAGTATATGAGTAAAGCAGTTATAAACATTCTTAGAAAGGTTTTATGTGGACATATCTTTTCATCTCCTTTGGATAAATACGTAACGGCAGAATTGCTGAATTAAATGATAAGCTCACGTTTAGCTTTGTTAAAAATTGCAAATAGTATTATAAAGTGGCCATACCATTTTGTATTCCCACCATCAACAAATGACAGTTCCTGTTTCTAAACATCTTCACCAGTATTTAGTATTGTTATGGATTTGGATTTTAGCCGTTTAAATAGACATGTAATGTTTTCTCATAGTTAGATTTTCGGTTTCCTGATGATATGTGTGTGACACTGAGCATTTCTGTTTTCGTGTCTTTATCTGCCATCTCTGTATCTTATTTGGTGAGGTGTCTTTTAAGTTTATGACGTTAGATCAAATAAAGCAAAGTGGGAAAAATACCTTTGTCCTCTACATCCTGAGAAAGTTTATGGAAAAATTGTATTATTTCTTCTATCATATAGTTCTTCTGGTCTTACACTGATGTTGTTTCTGAGTTATGTGGTCATTTTTGTCTCTCAGATTCATATTTTCCTCATGTCTTCATGTCCTTCACTGTCCTCTGCTCTAGGTGAGTTGAGACCAGCTGATGCTCCTTACAGGGCTCCTTGGTAGCTTTTAAGACCCAGATACCACTCACCAAAGTGGGATGAAAAATGTTTTCTTTAAAAACTGTTATACCAATTGATACAGATGTCCTTTGAAACCATAGTCCCCAGATCTCTAACCCTGAAGTGTTGAATTGTGTTTAGGACACTTAGCTTTTGGTTTAGTCTAATTGTGCTGAGTTCTCTACTGTGTATTGTCTCTTCCTTCACCTAACTTAATTCTTATGTATTAAGTAATTACTAAATACTGCTCCTTTCTCTCCTCACCTTTCTAACGATCTAAGACTGGTTTCTTCTGTGTTTAAGTCTTTTCTCGAGTCCTTGTAAAGTGATCTCATATGACATTTGTCCTTTTGTCACTCATTTTACTCAGCATAATGTTTTCCAAATGCCTCTGTGTTATGAGATGTTTCTCAAGTTCTTCTTTGTTCTTTATCATTACATAACAAAACAAAAATGGAATAGGAAACTGACAGAGAAACAGAGAATAAGGAGAGCTATGAAATGAACATCCTCCATCAGTTAACATGGCAGGGATTTGTCATCCTGGAGTCCTTTGCTGCCAATATCAGCAGACAGTGAGTATTGAAACGCAGTTTCACAGAGCTCCCAGCAGGAACCAGAGCACCTGGAAACCATGTGCTTTCCCGATCCCTCACCCTTTTTCTTTCTGTGCAGCCTCTGCACATTTCTTGTGGCCGGAGGTGTCTTGGATTCACTCTGCCATCACAGCTGGCTTTTCAGTATCATTTTTTTGTTGTTATTATTTGTTTTGTCTACTTTTAATTTCTCTCTTTCTAAACTCCTTCCTTTTCTTTCCTGTGAATATCTGTGGGCATCTTCCATCTATGCTTCTTCTTGACAGGCATCATTCAGCTGGGGAACCACTCCCTGGTCCATGTCACTAAGCAGGTGGGCTCCTTGGGACATATTTTTTCCCCTTGGCCCCTTGCGCCTCTCTATTTTCCTTTCTTTCTTTCTTCTGAAACACATAGCACAGTGTGCCATCTCCGTTCTTTCCAGACAGACTTCTCACTGGCACTTGATTAGGGACCCCATTCCCCAGTCTACACCACCGTGCTGGTGTGCTCCCTCAGGGCTTTTTTTTTTCCCCCTCAGTTTCTTATCCCTCCCTCTCTTCCTTTCCTTTCTCCCAAACACCTGGTGCCATCTGTCACTTCCATTTCCTCTCTGTGGGTTGTGCAGTATCACGTAGCCAGGGACCTCCTTCCTCAGTCCACATCACCATGTCAGTTGGCTGCATCAGGGGATTTCTTTTTCTTTCTTTCTTTCTCTCTCTTTCTTTCTTTGTTTCTTTTTATTTCTTTCTCTCTCTCTTTCTTCCTAATTTCTTTCTTTCCTTCTTCCTTCTTTCTTTCACTTTCTTCTTTCCTTTCTTTTTTCTTCATTCTTTTATTTTTATCAGTTTCTTGTCTCTCTGTACCTTCCTTCCTTTCCTTTCTTCTGAATGCCTGGATCCATATGCCATCTCTGTGCCTTCTTGAGAGCTGAGCAATGCCATTTGGCTGGAAAGCTGTTTCCCTGAGTATACTGTCAT
Organism: Heterohyrax brucei; assembly: GCA_028571685.1. Classification (NCBI taxonomy): domain Eukaryota; kingdom Metazoa; phylum Chordata; class Mammalia; order Hyracoidea; family Procaviidae; genus Heterohyrax; species Heterohyrax brucei. The sequence goes on from CM053152.1 coordinate 51,338,816, forward strand.
TCCAGTGGGCTTCTTCAGAGAATTTCTTTTTAATTCTCCTTTTTTTGGTTTTTCTTCTCTACCTTCCTTACCTTTTTTCTAAACACCTGATGCTGTGTTCCATCTCTGTTACTTCATGACAGGCTATGCAGTGATGATAGGCGCACAAGGTCACAGGGAGGTACCATAAAATTCCAGGATGCCTGACAGGAAAAGGGAAAGGTAAAGACGGAATTATGGTTAATAGGACATCAAAGACATACTCTTCACATCTTGAAATTCTGCATAGAATCTGCAGAAAAGACTATCCTCTCAGCCACGGCACAGCTGAAACACATCTGTTCATGGCATGCTTGGTATTCATGGGGCCAGTCAAGGACCAAGGCCACCGAGATCAAAGACTGCTAGAGGGCATTAAGAAATATACTTCTTTTCCCAGAATAGGAGTCAAAGGGCTTGGGACAGATGAGTAGGCAATGCCAGCTGACTTCCTGATGTCACCAGCCATTAGCTAATGTCAAGGGAATGAAATTTGTTTGCCTTTTTAACACTTACCTATTTAACTACAAAATAGTAATGCTAGCCCTAAATAAGATCCTTCTTGCTTCAGAGAATCAGCCATTACAGTGTCCAGTTAACCTTCTGCATGGTAAATTGTGTCTGTTGACAACATTTCCATGTACTAATCTTTAGTAATAAATTTACTGATTGCAGAAGTCAGTAGACTGAATGGCTATTGTGTAGTTAGCAGGTATGAATAAATTAAATCTTGAGGAAGTTTCTTTACTTTTTTTTTGTATTAAATAGATTTTTTGGGACTTCCTTTTCTACTTCCCTGAGTCAGCAGTAGATTGGTCTTACAGATCATCAACATGCGTATCCACTCCTCACACATGAAAAGACTTGGTTTAATCTTGCTTATTCATCATGAAGCCTAACTCTACATATTGCCAACAAATTCAGCATTTTGTGCATGATCTAGATCTGCAGCTGTCTTATAACTCACCTGATTGACTCATCAATGCTCCAGACTAAATTAGCTTTAAGATACCTTCAAGCCACACACAAAAAGATTATTCATTTATTCTTTTCAATAGAGCTTACACACGTGGAATATATAGTGGTCATTACAGACAGCCTGGGGGCATTATGTCATCATATAAAGAATAATCAAATAAAAAACTCCTTGCATTATTTGGAGGAGCCCTGGAGGTACAATGCTTTGAGCATTTGGCTGTTAATTGCTAAGTTGACAGTTCGAACCCAACAGCTGCTCCACAGAATAAAGGTGTGGCAGTCACGTTTCCTAAAGATTACAACCTTGAAAATCCTGTGGGGTCTTTATGCTCTGTTCTATAGTATCCTTATGAGTCAGAATTGACTCAATGGAAGCAGGTAACGTTTAGATAATCATGAAAAGTGAAAATCTTTCTTAATGTTTCCTTAATAATTCTGAAGGGATAAAACATGAATCTCTTCCATGTCTAGCCTTACTTCCAGTGGAGTTGTTCTACCCTGAACAACTGTATAAAAGCTGTTCTTGAGATGGCTTGGGCTACTTACTCTAAACACTGATGTACACTTTGTTCTACAAGTTTTTAGAAGTTATTATTATTATTTTAATTTAGAAATGGCTCTGTTTATTGACTTCTCATCTTTTCTAATTTCCTTCATTTGGTCATTCAGCAATCATTTTAGATGTCTCACAGTGCTGAATATTGTGAATAAAATGGTAATATAGTTGAATGTAGTTTATGTTTCTCTCAAGGAACAGTCACTTCCCTGAGGGTGGGAGAGATTTTGAAACATAAATACAGTAGAATATAAGTAAGAAAACTGAGAAAAGTACAAAATAACCATAAAACAGAACAAAATTCTTCAGAGCTAAGATAAGAATAAGACTTTGGAGTAGGGGAAACATTTGGAGTTCATCTTAAAAATAATTTACAAGTTAACTAGAAGAGAAGGCAACAAACAAGAGTTTGGAGGCCCAGAAGCAGTATGATATACTTGGAAAACAATAGCAATTGAGTTACCACTGGAATATAATCTTAGTGTGAAAGGATAGTGAAAAAATAGGGAAAGAGAACAAAGGATAAGCCAGAAGGGGATAGGAACCATATCTTCAGGTTCTTAATAGTTAGTTTACGCTTTACCTGGTCTGTAATAGCAAGGATATTGTACATGACTATGTTTACACTTTGTAATAATAATTCCTCTGTATGTCAGTGGAAACTGAGGTCAAGAAAGTCAGCTGAGCAACTAGTGGCACAGTGGTTAAAGAGCTAGGCTGCTAACCCAAAAGTCAGCAATTCAAGTCTATCAGCTACGGTTTTGCAAACACTATGGGGAAATTCTGCTCTGTCATATAGGGTCACTATGGGTCAGAATTCACCCTATAGCAACAGACTTGGTTTTGTGTTTTTGCTTTTTGAATTAAGACAGTGGTCATAAGGACAAAAACAAACAAGCAAAAAATGCTAGATGTAAAAGTAAATAAGTAGGTGTACAGATAAGTGAAAAGAAACAATTGAGGTGGATTAGGTAATCTCTGACCTATCTAACTAGGAAAGTATTAATTTCATTACTCATTATGGCAAATATTACATAAACTTTGCCAGGTTTGTGGACTGGGAAGAAAAGACAAAACAAATGAAGTTGACATTTTTGAAGCTATTGCTTTTTCTTTTTGTTTTAGTATACCCAGGTGAATACATTCATTTAATCATTGAAAATATCAGTCTGGAACTCAACATTAATATCCAGGCTAGGTACCCCATTTAGAAATATTAGATGAAAAGATATAATAATGACATCAACCCAAGTATATGAAACATCAAGGTATGAAGAATATATTATTAGGACAGCCTCATATATGGGTGGAGATGCAAACTTTCTGTAGATCTGTCAATCAAATAAAGAACAAACCAATGCTGCATATCTGTTTAGTTTGGTTTAACAGAACACTTCATTCTTTGTATTGCCTTGTGCTGCCACTTGCTATACTATATTTCCTTTATTTCTAGTTCTTCTTGATAATGCATGGGATTAATTTGCATGGTCTATTATTACCTAATCTTTGGGTTAGGTAAGCGTGATTACTGACCAAAGCAAATTATCAACCAGAAGGGGAAAGAATTTAAAAAGCCAAAACATAGACTTTATAGCCTTGATTGAATTACTAGCATTTTTAATCAACAGTGACTCCATTTCTGCAGATCCTGATGGAGTTACTTGGACTAATTCATGGTGAATTGATCATGAAATACTTTTCAGAGGAGATGAGATTTGAATTTTATTTAAAAAGTGGACAAGATGGAGATATGAAAGAGGGATCCAATGGTTATTTGAGGAAACAAATGTAAATTGGTAAACTGTTGCATCATGCAAAGGGGACTTTGACCAAAAAAAGAAAAAAACTAGGAAATTGTTGGACTAGTTAGTGGAAAAGAAATTCAATTTTCATCCTCCTCCATCTCTTTATCAGCAAAGTTCTTGTAAAGAAATTCCAAACTTACTGCTTTCAAATACTTGTGTCTGCCTAGGGCAGACAGATGTTTTAATGAAACTGGCTTTCTCAGCATAACCCAGAGTGGCATCAGTGCCACATTCAGGGGAAGCCTCTGCTAAACCTTTCTACAGTACTTCATTCAGGGTAGCATCTTTCTTTCCGGATATTTTCCTCTGCCTGATTTGCATAATCCCTCTGTACTTCTGGAAACTATGGTGGTATGGTGTTTAAGAACTATGACAGCTAAATCAAAGATCAGCAGTTCAAATCTATCAGGTGCTCCTTGGAAACACTATGGGGAAGTTCTATTTTGTCCTATATGGTTGCTATGAGTTGGAATCAACTCAGCAGCAGTAGGTTTGGTTTGGGTTTCAATTTTTTGTACTTCTAATGGTCCTTCAAACCCTCTGAACACTTCTTATCAGACTTCATATATATGCCCCTTTTCCTCACAACAAAACAGTGAGTTATTGTTTTGTTTATAAATGGAAAAATGAGGCTTTGGTAATATGACTTAGTCAGCCTTCCCAGACAGTATTGTGTGCTGGAAGTGAATTTGGATTACTTTAGGTAAGCCTGAAATTTTAACTACAACAATGACTGCTACTGCTTACCCCTAATTATTTCTCCCAGTGCCTGGGATGGTACTTAATATGGAAACTCATCTGTGAGCAGTAAATGACTGAATGAATGAGAAAGAAATTGTTAAAATAGCCTGTTCATTGGGAGGAAATCTCAGCACGGTCTCTGTAAGTTGTAATCGACTTGAGGGTAAGTTTTATTTATTTATTTATTTATTTTCATGGGTCAGAAGGGATCTGATAGGAAAAGTTGAATCAATAGAAAGTTAGGTAATGTGAATACCCAGAAAGTTCTAAAAACTGCCTAAGTCTAAAAACATAAGCCTTGACATAGATCAAATCATAAAATCTGCCTCAAAACTTCTAATCAGATTTCTAGCTTGGGAAATTAAAGGAAGTACTATTTATTGCTAAGGATGTATATAAATCACAGAAGATTGAGCCAGCACAGACATTTTGTTCATTCCGAACACATAAATAAACATGAGATACACGTTTATGAACTCTGTAGAATTCTGTCACTTTAGAATTTGGAAACTTGCATAAGATGCTGGCTTGGCTGTGCTTGAACTAGTGGACTTCTAGAGAAGCCACCCCCAACATACGTATAATACTTAGGGACACACATTTAGTTGCAAGTGGAAATAGTATGTTATTAAAAAGTGATTGTAAATTGAATTTTATTAAGATATTCAAAAAGTACTTTCCATTCCTCTTTTCTAAATAGATTTTAAATGGTGATTTTCCCACTGCTGATACATAAATACAATTGCTTTCCTTCTCAGTTAAAACATGTCTTAATTCATAAACTATGTCAGAGTTCTATAGAACTTTCAACTGTTTTTGTTGTTATTTTTGTTGAGAAGTTACAGGAAAGTGGTCACGGATTTATCACTGTCTCCAATTTTGTAGTTCAGTTACAGAAAATGAGTCAAAATCGCCAATAGATGGAGGTATCTCTGTATGAAGATTAACTATATTCCTTATAAGCTACACGTATACAGCTCAAAAAAGGTATAATTTATGCCAGTACAATCTTACAGTGGAAAGAAAACAGACTGTTTACTTAATTCTGGGATTGTGTGAATGAGTTAAGGTTTAAAAGACAGTTTACTACAAAAAAAGGAAATGCTCTCATGTATAATATGTAGTCATAAGTAATCCATTAGCCACAGATCTAAAATAATCTGAAAACATAACTAGTTCCAATAATGAGTTACTAACTACATGAATAATAAAGTGCATTAATGAGAAATAATAGAAATTTAGTGAGTAATTTGTCATTTATATCATGAAAGACACTCCAATTTGGCTGTTTATATCATGAAAGACATTCTCAGGTTTCTCAGTGAAGAATTCCCTGGTGCCCTCATTACAGGCGGAACTCTGTGTTTATTAGAGTCTTGGAAACCCTGGTGCCATAGCGGTTAAGCAGTTAAGAATTTGCCTGTTAACCAAATGATCAGCAGTTTGAATCTACCTAGTACCCCCTGGAAATACCATGGGGCATGGAGCAATTATACTGTGTCCTGCAGTGTCACTGTGGGTTGGAATCAACTCGACAGCAAGGTGTTTTGTTTTGTTTTTAAGCCAGAATAATACCTTAGAAAATTAGTTTATATTCTTATATCCCATTGAAATCAGCGGAACTCATCATGCAGTGGACCTGTAGAAACAAGCGTACTGTACTTTTAAAGGAAGGCTATCAAATAGATGACTTTTAAAAGAATTACTAACATTAGTGATTTTGAAACCAAAGACAATTTTCTCTGTTATGATAAATTGTGCAGGATGCATTTCCTTTGAGCTTTTGTACTGGAAAAAGGAAGAGGGGAAAAGAAAGACCCATTTGCCCCTTGAGCTATGTTGACCATTCCTTTCTTTTCAATATTAATGTCCCCAAAAATATTAATGTCCCCAATCTGATAAATTCCCAGCTGCTGTCACAATAAAATATCCTGGGAAGAGACTTCAACATGCTGCTGCAACTCTGCCCGTGCTCAGCTGCTCAAGGAAGTTTAGAATCATGGAGGAGTGGCTGCCAAGAGCTTGTTTTTCTCTGTACTGCAAGACTGCCTGAGCACAGAGAGGCTTAAGAACAACCTTGATAGGGTGGGAAGAAGGACCCTGTGTGTATGTGGTAAGCAGAAAGCAAGAGTGACTTATTACGGACTCCCAGTGGATTTCAACTACTACTGGGCCACTTCTTCCACACAACACACATAACCCGCTACAAGCTGTGCATAAAGTTGCTTCTCTAACAACATGCTGCTGTTAGTGTCTGAAGGAATAACCTGCGATACAAGACCCTTTCCTCTACAGCAGAATAAAATTCCTAAGAAAACACCTGTTATCGTTTCCCATTAAGAGCTTTACTGGAAGTCTCTAGGTGATGTTGATTAATTGGTATGCTGCTAACGAAAAACTTGGCAGTTCAAATCCACCAGCTGCAACTTGGAAACCCTATGGGGCAGTTCTACTCTGTCCTATAGGGTCAGCATATGTTGGAATGAACTCTATGGCATTGTGGCTAGGTGGTGCAGTAAATGCTCTTGACTGCTAACAGAAAGGTGGGAGATTCAATTGGTTTCCATTGGTAAGCTCCAACCCATGACAACCCCGTGTGTTACCGAGCAGAACTGCTCCAAAAGGTTTTCAAGGCTGTGATCTTTATGAAAGTAGATGACTGGGGCTTTGTTCTCCACAGATGCTGGGGGGTTCCAACTCTCAAACCTTAGGTTAGCAGCCCATCATAAACTGCTTGTAACACCCAGGTTCCTAATCCACCCAGAGGCACCTCTCAAGAAAGGTCTGGCAATCTACCATCCAAAACACCGGTCGGTGTTTAACTCAACATGTCACGATGGCTAATTCTGAAAGCGATCATGAAGATGAAGTGGAGCCAGGCAGCTTTTCCTTTCACTTTGCTTGGGGTCACCATGTGCCAGGGGCTGTCTTAACGGCAGCTGAAAATACAGCAACAAAGGGTTAATAGGTACAGGAAGAAGAACAGGTTATAGATAATCAGCAAAACTCACTAAGAGAAGTCAACTGTAGGTAAGCTTGCTTATAGGGACTTGAAGGGCCTTATACACTTTAGACCCATTGTGGATTTCATTGAATTTCTTCAAATTTCCACTTAGAGAAATCTTATTTTTAAGTCATAGCCTTTGGTTATAAGAGACAAAGAGAGAACCTTCAGTTTCAAGTTTAAGCTAGTGGACAATGTAGGTTTGTCTCCTACGTCTGAAAATCCATTGTCTGGAACAAACACTCACAGCTGTGACTGGCCCTGACTGCCTGTGAGATGCCTGCCTTCAAATATAGACATTCAGTGATTCCATTTTATCTTTTTTAAATAAAGGTTTTTAGAATCATAAAATAAATAAATACACTATAAGTTTATAGATTGTTTTTTTTTTTTTTCTTTTTCCTTTTGGCTGGTTCATGCTGTGTTAGGGGATAATTCTTTATCCAAAGCACTGGCACTCTGGTGCCATCAAGCAGTGATGATTTTTGCCTTATTTCATTTAGCAGTGCTTCGGCATCGTGGCTGCGTACTTCCTCAGGGAACAGAAGGGGGCTGGAAAAAAAATAGAAAGAAACAAAATAAAGACAGAAAGAAATAATCATTGCAAAACATCCTCAGGGAGTGCAGAAAATCCAAAGCCAAAGAAAGTAACAGCTTACAGTGTCGTGAAAATTGTGTGAACCTGTTATGGGGAAATATGTGCTTGATAGAATTTAAATTATTAAAGAACCTGGAAAGAGATTTTATTCATCTTCTGCTTTTAGAAAAGAACCATCTGCGATTGGTCGTATTGACTTCATTCTCGTATTCTTTTTCCTGTCTTTAACTCTTAGTTTCATTCTTTAATGCCAGATTCAAGTAATGAAGTTTATTCTGCATTATTTTGAAATTGTTTTTTGTTTGTTTTGTTGCATTTCATCTCATTATGAGGGCTGTGGTGACAAATTATAAGCAGATACCATGAAGCCAGGCACACTTTAAACAACTTTCGTGCCTGAAACTTATTCCATCCTTGTGTTGCCACATGACATTGGGTTGTAGCTTTTCTTTTTGTAGGAATGTTGTTAAAGATGGATATAGCTTTTGCAAGATTGAGCATTCTTTATTGTTTTTAAATAAATGAGAAAAGATCTTCTCAACTGCTACAACTTCTGAGAATCTGTATTCTCTGAATGTAGTCAGAATAAAAGAACAAACAAACAAACAAAAAACTATGAGGAGCATACAAAAGACCCTCAAATAAAAATTAACAAGGAAAGAAAACTTTCATCTCACTGCCAGTAGGAAATCAGTAGTTATTTCCACTTCGTGCATAGTAAAGTTTCCTTTTTCAGAGTTCCTTAGGTCTGAGAGTAGCCATTTGTCTGTGACACTGATTGAAGCCACTTGAACCCCATTGGCATTGTATTACACTTAACAGGGACTAACAGTCTGGTTTCAATGGAGGATAAAGAAACAAGTTTCTAATCTATAAAATGAACGAACTGTTCAGAGACACAGAATCAAAATGTAGACTGTTAAAACGCAAGGAAGATTTAATCCACCTTCCACTCTCCGAAGGCTCAGAAGAGAAGAAAGAGGAAGATTCATCGCCAAAGAGCAAAAGTAAGTGTTCCGTTTTTTTAGTAGTCTTGTCATACTGATAGCAGTGAAGTGGGCTGGTGAAGACACAACAGACTGTCTGTTCCCCAAGAAACTTCTCATGCCTATCGTTGAAAGAATGATGTTTCTGTAAGCAGATTTTCATAGTAACTGAAAGATATGAATTCAGAGCCCATTCTCTCAGGCTGTCATAAATACACAGATACTGGGCCTTTCTTTTAATGGCATGAGCTGAATAAAGTTCTTTCTCTTAGTAGCAGCCAAGGACTAGTTACGTGCTGCTTAGGCAGCAAAAACTACAATAAGCCATAGTAAGTGTTTAGCGTAAGGCAGTCTTACATTGCAGACATAGTACTTTCACCTAAGAAACTGTATCTTTGGGCTTTCCAAACAAAGTATTCAGGCTGTAATTCATTTACTGTACTTTAGTAATCAGGAGGAGCCCTGGTGGTACAGTGATTAAGCACTCAGATACTAACCAAGAGGTCAACAGTTTGAACCCACCAGCCTCTCAGAGGGAGAAGATTTGACAGTCTGCTTCTGTAAAAGTTTATTGCCTTGAGAACACTATGGATCAGTTTTACTCTGACCTATAGTGTTGCTATGAGTCAGAATCAATTCAAAGACAGTGGATTTGGTTGAGTTGGGTTAAGCAACCAACAAAGAAAATCCTGAAGCTAAGTAGCATCTGCTGAAAGAGTCACATATTCCATAAAAATAGATGTCCCTACGCCATGAGTCGGATCCGACTCGACGGCACTTGGCTGGCTAAGACTTTTAACAAATAAAAGGAATGAATGGATACTTAATAAGACAGTTAAACTGGTACATTGAACTTTATACATTTTAGGGTGCCTAGGTGAACTGCTTAACTAGAGCTTTCAAAAACATGTATGAGTATATCATGTATTTTCACATACTGTGTTTTCTGTTACTTTTATTTTGTTTAATATGAAAGTATTCTTATCGTATTGAGCATAAACTGATACATAGATTATTTAAGTAACTTGATAAGAATATCATGTACAGTAAAGTGTTAGCTCAAAATTCTACATGGCGTTCGAACACACAGCACTAGCCCTGTGGGGCTGGGGAGAGAAGAAGAAGAATGACTTGTATTAAATAAGGTAGCTGTGGTTCCCCAAGGGGACTGAATAACTTGCTAATAATGCAAATAAACTTATCGCACCTGTGTGTGGGGTGGGATGGCAGGCAAATAAGGTCTGTGGGATCCTAACAAAGGGAGTGGTCAGTTTTGCCATCCCAGGAAACTGAAAATGAGCCATTGAAGAAAGGGAAGATATCACCGCGACCGATGAAGAAGAGCCAAGGGCGGAGCAGCACATCTACTGGATCTAGGATTCCTCCACTGAGAAGCCCCTGGAATCAGGAGACTGAGAAAGAGAAAGAGAATGCTGTAATACTGAAGGCAGTGAGAAGTAGTAGCAAAAAAATGTCAACAAGAGAGGCTGGCAGAGGACAGCACAGTCAGCTTCTCCATTCACAGAACAAGGAAGCTGAGTGACTGGGTAGAAGACTTCATTGAAGGAGAAGAATGCTTCTGGACACTTCACAGAGCTAGGTTTGCTGATCCAGTGAGATACAGCTGAATCTCTTAAGGCAGAATAGGGTACCTATGGCCATTTATCAGCAGAGCTTTGTAACACTTTCCTAAGCAATGCGGCGGCCCAGGGGCCAGGGAGAGTTATGCCTGAGGGCACAGCTGAAAATAGACTGTCCTGATGGAAGAACTGTATCTTGCCTGTTCCTGAACTTGAGATGTAACCTGATGCTTCCCTAATATACACTACAGTAGTGAATATTGTTTGTGAGTTCTGTGTGTTTATTACAAGGAATTATTAAACTCAGCAAAGAAGTACAGAGTGCCATGGAAGGGATGGTTGGTGTCAGAATTGATAAAAACAGCCAGGAGAAGATTATCTGATCTCTGCCTCATAGGAATCAACTTTGGGCTATTGATTTAGATTTTCCTTCCCTCGTGTGAGTTTAGAAGATGTCAGATTCTGCCCTCACACCATTTTTATTCTTGGATTTTTTAGGTAGGAGAGGTTGCCCTTTCAACTTCAAAGCCAGCCAATGGCCAGTGTAGTCTTCCTCATATCACACAACTCTGACACCAGCTCTCTCATCTCCCTCTTTCACTTCTGAGGACCTTGGTGATATACTTGGCCCACTTAGATAATTTACAATGGTTTGCCATCTGAAAGCTGGCCAGTAACCTTAGTTTTGTCTGCAACCATCAGGGCATCTTTGTGGTGACGGTAGGAGAGGCTGGATCATTCTCTCTGCCACATAGTCCACATCAAGAGCGTCTAGACAAGAAGAAAGATAACCAGAGTTCCTCCAGAGTCAACTCAATGAGGTAAATAGGAACAGATCAGAGTGAATTAGCAGAACTACCACAGGCATTTCCAGTACATAACAGTAAGCCAGGAATGGCCATGGAATGATTTTACAATAATTGATACTAAGACATTGCAAGGGGGACTCAGTACCTGTATTTATTATAAGGTATAAAAATTGGAAGAGGTGGTGAAGGACAGAAATTATTCTTATCCAGAGTATGATTTCCTAAGACACTATTCCGAGAAAGACCAAAATTTCTGCCTTCTATTTCTGTTCCCTCAGTCTATAACATACAGATACATTGTTCATTGCAGTTGGGCCTGCAATGTTCTAGGACTACGCAAGTAAAAAGACGTGTATTTTAAATAAAAAACACAACCTGACCTGATCAAAGTGACTCAAGGTAGGAAATCAGTAAAAAGGTATAAACGAACAAATGAGCAGATCACATTATTCAGTATAGACAGGATTATATGACTAATACACGGGTGTAGGTGTGGAATTTTAATGGTATTAATGGGTAAGGGCCATTTTCAGCCATGAATAGAAATCCAGGACGTGGAATCAAACAACTGTTACACCAGTGGATTAGTTAGCCAAGACTAAGTTTATAGACAATGATAAGATTGAAACTGTCTGAAGCCTGCACCCAGACTGAATCATATACTCAAAGGTCCTGTGGTAGATGGAACAGAGACCCCGAAAATGTATATACCTTAATTCCTGGAACCTGTGAGTATGTTATTCTACATAACAAAAGGAACTTTGTGTATATAATTAAGGCTGCTGATCTTGAAAGTATCTTGGATTATTTAGATTGGCCCAATTCAGTCATACCATGAACTTTTAAAATCAGAGACCTCTTCCTTGCCAAACTCAGAGAAATGTGATGGAAGAAAAAGCAGCAGAGATTTCAAGTATGGGAGAAACTTGACACTTGTTGACTTTGAAGACAGAAGGGCCACAAACCAGGTAATACAGAGATCTCTTGGTGTTGAAAAGGTTGTTAGCTAACAGCCAGCAAGGATATAGGACAATTATTCCTATAACCATAAGGAAGCAAGTTCTAGCCAACTAAATGAGCAGGAAATAGGTTCTCCCTTACAGCCTTCAGAAAGGAAAATCCCTGCCAACTTCTTGATGCTAGCCTAGAGAGACCTATACAGAGCAACAAGATAGTAAACTTATGTTTTAAACTCCTAAATGAACAGTAATTTCTCATGACAGCAAAAAACATCAGTTAAATCCTCTACAGAAGTGGGTGCTAATGAGCGCTGTGCTGCAGTGGTTAAGTGCTCAGCTGCTAACTGAAAGGTTGATGATTCAAAGCCACCCAAAGGATCCGTGAGAGAAAGACCTGCCAGTCTCTTTACTTGAAGATTACAGGTGAGAAAACACTAGGGTGAGTTATATTCTGTCACATGAGGTCATTATGAATTTAAATTGACTCCTCAACACTTAATAATGAAAATATTGCTATTTTTATGGTTTGGAGCAACAACCATAGTATTTGTGCATAAGATTTACATTTATCTCTGCTTTCTGATATCTCTCACTCTAAATGTGTCTAGTTTTCCAAAGTCCCTTGACACTGACTTCCTCAGTAGGAATATATGGTCCAGAAAGCAAATTTAAAAAAGGAATGTTCTGTTCTGAAAGAACCACCTTATCTCCTCTATTTTGTGCAAAGAATCAGATGACTAAATGCAAGCTTGAAGGTAAAAAAGATTTCAGGAATTTGTGACTTCTCCCTCCAGAATAGGTGCATAAAGGAGTTGAGGTACACTTCCTCTTTTTAACTTAGGACATTTTTGCAGGTATGTAGCTGAGCCTTGCTTTCTTCTCTCTCTCTCTCTGTCACGCTTCTCCATCCACCTCGCTCTCTGAGTTGCTGACCCACAGTTACCAGTTCAGGGACTCCTAAAGTGGAAGCCTGGAATTAATTGCACCAATTTTCTGGGTCTAAGTGATGTCTATCTTGGTGACCCAGGGTTGTAAAGTGAATAGTTACCTGTCAGGATGCAAGAAGTGCTCTGCAGATTCATCTTGGAGGACATTGCATTACAAAGAAATCATGCAGAAGAAATTTCTACTTAAAATGAGCTTTAGTTCTAATCAAGATCTTTTTTCTTGCTTTTTTTCCAATCAAGCCTTCTACATTATAAAATAGGAACTAAAGAGTGTAATCACAGCTAAGCTACTCATGGTAGAGTTACCTTGGCCCCCAAATGATATTGACTATCCTATGATTAAGAATCTTAAGTAACTTATTTCAAGCACATTACCGACAATACAGTGTTCTGGTTTGCAGATGACGCTAAATTGAGAGGAAAGGTCATCCCTGAAAAACAATCTTCAGGTAGGAAAAGAATTAGCTCACCTAAATACTTGGGCTAATAGATAGAAAATTCAATGCAGATTAATGCAGAATAATGAGTCTTGTAGAATGTAATAAAAGGATATAATATCTGCTTAATGGGAAGGTACTATAGCGTATTGACCTGTAGAAAGATATGAGTTATTTTATTTAAAAAAAAAAAACTGTATTAAAGATTATTCAGCTCCATTATTACTGAGACAAAAAATTGCATTGTGTTTTGTTAGACCTTTACCTAAAGCACCACACTCAATCTAATTACTATGTACTGCAAGAAGCATATTTAGAAAGAGCCTTACAGGGTGATTTATAAAACAAGTTAAATGAAAGCACTTATCAGAGACGTAAGTTTGGAAGCAATTATAGCAAAAACTGACCACTTTCTCTTTGGTAAGTCAGATGTGTTAGAATAGGTTGGAACAAAGCAGTGTCAGGACTCAGATAGCAAGCGTATTGCATTGTGAGGACGGAGGTGAGCTGCTCATTAAATCTCCTCCTTGTTCTTCATGATCCACTTTTATCCATGGACTGACAATTCCATTATCTTCTTCAGCAATTACGAAGGCTGGATACAAATACAACACAGGCATGTCCCTCTGACAGGCTGCTTGTTTGGAGCCCATTTACATTACTGAGGTTCTGATGCCCAGACTACAGGATTCAGCCAATCACAGTGAGACCTTTGGTGACAAGATTACTACTTTTAGAGCTTTTGTCTTAGTGGTGCCCTTCTTGGATTTAATTCATCTGTGGATTTCTGGGAAATAACAACATTAGAGATAGCAGGCTGACGAGCATCAATTGTGATAGAAGGGAAGAGATACTTAGAGACAGGAAGAGATAGGAATATGGAGTGATTTGCAAGCAACTTTCAAATATAAGCATAGGTTCTGCTACAAATATCAGAATGATCTTTCATAGTCAAAGGATCAGACAAGTTGTTAATTACAAAACTGCTTTTGCAAATAAACAGGTGAAGCTCTACTGCTTAACAGGATAAACTGAAGTGTGCTCTCATGTACATGTCAGCCCTCTACTATGAACTCCTATCTCTCTGGCATGGTGCATTTCACTCTCTTGGAGGCCCCTAGAGGGAAAGTGATTAAACTATTATCACCGATAAGCAGATTGGTACAATATTTGATGCCAGACTCTGAAATGAGACAGGTCTGGTTTCTAAACCCGGCTTCTGTGGCTTCGGGGCTCAGTAAATGTGACATTTGTACTAGCTAAAGCTTTGTTATGGGGGATTGATCTTTGCATTGCTTAGTGACATCTATCTACTAGATACCAGGGCCAGCCACCCACACCCAGCTGTGGCAACTAAAAATGTCTCTGGACACCACTAAATATCCCTTGGGTGGTTTGGTGAGGGGAAAAACCGTCTTCTGTTTGAGAACCACTGCTCCAGGAAAATACTATATAGTTCCCTTAAATTTTAATTTTTGTACATAAGAATAAGGATACTAAAGGTATTCTCCACCAGGGTATAATGCAGAGGAAATGAGAAAAAAATACTTTATTGTGGTTTTGATTGAAGTGTATACAGCAAAATGGGTTCACATTCAATGATTTCTACACATATTGTTCAAGGGCGTTGTTTACATTGTTCTCATTGTATCAACATTTTTACTACTTCTCTTATAGCTGTTCTGTTCCCATTAACCTGTTTCACAGCCTCCAAACCTTCTTCCTTGTGCTTTAAGGTATTGCTGACCATGTGGTCTGATACAGATGGTTTTTTAAAAGAGTGTAGTACTAAAGGGTGACATTTGTTAATTTATTAGTTGACCTGCTATTTAGTCAAACAGTGACTTGTACAGATAATTTTGGTTCTTGAAATGTATCTTATATGCATAGACTTGGGGATCCTTCTGTCTTAGTTGGTACAGTAAGTCTGAAGTTTTTTGAAGATTTGAAGTTTTTTTCTGTGATTTTCTCCCTTTGCATCAGGATCTACCTATTGTGGTCTTGATGAGAACATACTGTATTGGTATCTGATCACCATCTAGTACTTCTGGTTTCAGGTAGAGGAGGTTGTGGTTCACGGAGATAATTACTCCTGTAGATGGGTTCCTTCTATGTGTCTTGGGCTTCCTTCTTACTCTTTTGTTTCAGACTAATAAAGACCAATACTTGCATGTTGCAATGTTTGCAAGCTTTTAAGATTCCAGACAATACTCAGTAGAGTAGGATGTAGAACATAAACTTCATGAGCCATATTATGCCAGTTGACTAAGTTTTACCATGAAACTGTCATTCTAACTAAGCCGTTATTATTGAGTCAGTTCTCACTTTTGGGAACCCTATAGACAGGGTAGAACTTTCCCATAGGGATTCCAGGGCTGCAAATCTTTCTGGAAGCAGACTCAAACGTCTTTCTCCAGTGGAGCAGTTGGTAGGCTCCAACTACTGAGTCTTTTAGTTATCAGCCAAGTGTTTAACCAGTGTACTGCCAAGTCTCTTATAGACATATACACACACATATACAGTACATGAGTCGGATCCGACTCGACAGCACTTGGCTTGGCACACAGTATTGCATTTAACAAAACATCTTTTTGTCTGTGTGTATACAACATAATTGCATTAGTTATTTTGGTTAACGTTTGCAGGCGTTTCCAGTATTTGATGCTACCTTTTCCATGTTAGCAGTTAGACTTGTTTGCTCATCAAAAGGTGAGTAGTTTGAATCCACCAGCTGCTTCTGGGAAACACTGTGGGCAGTTCTACTTTGTCCTATACAGTCACTATGAGTCAGAATTGATTCAACAACAACAGGTTTGGTTTTTGCTTTTTGTTGGTTATAGAATGAATCCCCTTCTCAACCCTCTACCCTTGGTAACCTTGATGTCTGCATATAGTTGTCTTTGTCATTTTACAAAAGTATTATCCTACAACATATGTCCTTTTGTGATTGATTTATTTTGTTCCACTTTAGGAAAAGTGTACTTTTAGAAATACAGTTGTCACAGAGTGAATTGTGTCCCCCCAAAATATGTGTGTCAATTTGGCTAGGCCACAATTTCTATTATTGAGGATTATCCACCAGTTTGTCGTCTGATGTGATTTTCTTGTGTTGTAAACCCTATGTCTATGATAAGAATGAGATGGAATTATTGGTAATTATGCTAAAGAGGAAGGACTAAATCTACAAAATTAGATTGTACCTGAAATCAATCTCTTTTGAAGTAAAAAAGAGAGAAGTGAGCAGAGAGACGCAAGAGAATGCCATACCACCAAGAATGTAATGCTAGAAGAGTACATCCGTTAAACCTGAGGCCCTTGGACTGAAGAGCTCCTAGTCCAGGGGAAGATTGATGACAAAGACCTTCTTCCAGAGCCAACACAGAGAAACCTTTTCCATGGACTGGATGGCCTGAATTTGGACTTCTAGCCTGCTATACTGTGAGAGAATAAACTGTTTGTTGAAGCCATCCACATCCATGGTGGTATTTCTATTGTAGTAGCACCAGATGTCTAAGACAACAGTAATTTTAGTTTGTGTTAAATGCTAATGAGTGAATAAAATAAAACAATGAAATTGCAGGTGGACATGATCTGACAAAACACTCTGAGTAGGTGGTATCTCTGTTGAAACCTAAGAAGAAAATGGAACTGCCATGGGAAGACTGGGGAGAAAAGTATTCAAACCAGGGAAACAGCAGATGCAAAAATTTGGGGCAACTAACAAATAATAGAAAAGGAGCTCATTTCAGAAGGATTATAGGAGAAGGATATGAACCAAGAGGGTTACTGTCTGTGAGACAGAGGCCAGATCTGCTGAACCATGTAGGCTATGGTCAGCAGTGAGAACTTTTGTCTAATTAAATAAGACGTTAGCTGGTTTTTGGAAATCATTGACTAATCAATGAGACATGATGGCATACATTGACCATCTTGGTTGCTGTGATGACAGACTGGTTGTTGTCATTATGATGTGGAGTATAAGGATGAAAGCAGGAAAGAAGTTCGGAAACAGTGGTCTGAGAGACATGGTAGTGGCTTATACTATGGGGGTAGCAGCAGAGACAGGATTGACTATTATTTATAAGGCTGAGAGAAATGTGGATGGGGACAGTGATCCGTAATCACCTGGAGATTCTCAACACACCTCATTTCTTACTTTTTATCCATAACACTTTGTAATAATTCTATCTTGTTTTGAGAAGACCTGTGTTTTTTTCTACATGAAAATTTTACAATGCAGTAAGTTTTATACTGCAATATTGTATATCTAAATATGTAGGAAAGGAGCTTTGAAAGGTTAATGGCTAGGCTGTAAACTGAGAGGTCATTGATTCCAAACTCCTTGTGGCTCTCCTGGAGGAAAAACTTGACAATGTGCTCTTATAAAGATTGTAGGCTAGAAACCCTTATGGAACAGCTTTACTCTGTCACGTGAGGTCTCTATAAGTTGGAATTGACTTGATCACCCTCATCAACAACAAATACATAGGCATGTGTAAGTGAAATAAGTGTGTATCTAGCTACAAATATACATATAGAAAATGCATTATTTGAGATATTAAAACAATATCTTTCTTCCTCCATAAACCACAGTGTCAAGTTAGCAACTAGAATTTTGTTTTTAAGTATCAGACAGTAGTCTACAAATAAATTTACTAAATTTTCTTGGGAGAATAGATTTCATTTACAGATTTAATTGTCAAAGTATTTTAAATAACATTATGACTACAGTCTTGTTAATATTGGTAAAGGAAAACCCACATTCTGCAAACAAAATTTTATGTCAAAAATAGAACTTTAGAGCTTTTTAGCACAGGGCTAACATAAAGGACTATTTTGAGTTTCTATTGTTTCTTGCTTTTCTCTCTCTGTTTCTCGCTTTATAAAATTCCACCACTATAGGTACATTTGCTTGTGTAAATTGCTCATTATAAGGACAGAGAATTACATTAGTTGGAAATAAGATTAAGATAAGACTTCTAACTCTGCCTGACATAGTTGTTGTCATTGTTAGGTTCTGTCGAGTCAGTTCCAACTCATAGCAACCCTATGCACAACAGAATGAAACACTGGCTGGTCTTGCACCCTGTCCTCAATCATTTTTATACTAAGCACATTGTTGCAACCATTGTGTCAATCCATCTTGTAGAGGATCTTCTTCTTTTGCAGTGACCCTCCACTCTACCAAACATGATATCCTTTTCCTGGGACTGATCCTTCCCGACAACATCTCCAAAGTATGTAAGACACAGTCTTACCATCTTTTCATCAAGAAGCACTCTGATTGTACTTCTTCCATGGTACATTCAACCTTCTTCTCCAACACCACAATTCAAAGGCATCAATTCTTCTTCTGTCTTGTTTGTTCAGTGTACAGCTTTCACATGCATTTGATATGATTAAAACTACCATGGCTTGGGGCAGGTGTACTTTAGTCTTCAAGGTGACATCTTTACTTTTCAGTACCTTTAAGAGATCCTTTGCAGCAGGTTTTACCAATGCAACGTGTCTTTGGATTTCTTGACTGCTGCTTCCATGGGCATCGATTGTGGGCACAAATAAAATGAAATCCTTGATAACATCAATCCTTTATTTATCACAATGTTGCTTACTGGTCCAGTTGTAAGGATTTTAGTTTTCTTGATGTTGAAGTGCAATCCATAGTTAAGGCTACGGTCCTTGGTCTTCAACAGTTTTTCAACCCTTCACTTCCAATAAATAAGGTGGTGTCTTCTGCATAACTCAGGTTGTTAATGAGTTTTCCTCCAATCCAGATGCCTTGTTCTTAGCAGAGTCCAGCTTCTCGGAATATTTGCTCAGCATACAGATTGAAAGGTATGGTGAAAGGATACAACCCTGATGCATACTTTTCCTGACTTTAAACCACGCAGTGTCCCCTTGTCCTGTTCACATGACTGCCACTTGATCCATATATAGATAGATTCATTAAGAGCACAATTAGGTGTTCTTCAATTCCCATTCTCCACAATGTTAGCCATAATTTGCTATGATCTGCACAGTCAAATGCCTTTGCATCACGGTCAGTGAAGCACAAGTAAACATCTTTCTGGCAGTCTCTGCTTTTAGCCAAGATCCGTCTGAAATCAGCAGTGATATCTCCGGCTCCCCATCCTTTTCTGAATCCAGCTTGAATTTGTGGCAGTTTCTTGTCAATATACTGTTGTAGATTCTTCTGTATGATCTTGAGCAAAATTTTAATTATGCATAATATTAATGATATTGTCCAGTAATTTCTGCATTCGATTGGATCAGTTTTGTTTGGAATGAGCATAAATATGGATCTCTTCTAGACAGTTGGCCAGGTAGCTGTCCTCCAAGTTTCTTGGCATAGATGAATGAGCACTTCCAGCACTGCATCTGTTTGTTGAAATATCTCAATTGATATTTCTTCAATTCCTCATGCCTTCAGTGCAGCTTAGACTTCTGCCTTCAGTACCAGCAGTTCCTGGTCATATGCTATCTCTTCAGATGGCTGGACATTGACCAATTTCTTCCAATATAATGACTCTGTATATTTCCTCCAATTTCTTTTGATGGTCCCTGAGTCATTTAATATTTCCCCTGTGGAATCCACTATTGAAACTCAAGGCATGAATATTTTGTTCAATTCTTTCAGCTTCAGAGATGAAAAACATGTTCTTCCCTTCTGGTATTCCATTTCGAACTCTTTACATGTCAATGTAATACTTTTGTCTTCTAGAGCTGCTCTTTGAAATCTTCTGTTTAAGTCTCTTACTTCACATTTGAGAGTAAGTTTCAGAGCCTCTTCTGACATCCAGCTTGGTCTTTTCTCTCTTTCCTGTCTTTTTAATGACATCTTGCTCTCTTCATGGGTGATGTCTTTGATATCATTCTGCAATTCATCTGGTCTTTGGTCATTAGTGGTTAACATGTCAAATTTGTTCTTGAGATGGTCTTTAAACTTAGGAAAGATATACCCAGAGTCATGCTTTGGGTCTCACGAACTTGTTCTAATTTTATTCTGTTCCGATTCTAATCTACATATGAGCAATTGATGATCTGTGCTGCAGTCAGCACCTGGTCTTGTTCAGACTGCTGATATGGAGCTTTTCTGTCATCATTTTCCACAGATGTAGTCAGTTTGATTCCCGTGCATTCCATTTGGTGAGGACCATGTGTATAATCGCTGGTTGTGTTGGTTAAAAAGAGCTATATGCAAATAAAGAGGTTGTTAGTCTTGCAAAATACTATCAAGCAATCTCCGGCATTGCTTCTATCACCAAGGCCATATTTTCCACCTACCTGTCCTTCTTCTTTGTTTCCACTTTTGCTTTCCAGTCACAAGTAACTGTCAATGCACGCTGATTGCATGTTCAATCAATTTCAGACTCCAGACACTGGTTAAAAATCTTCAGTCTCTTCGTTTTTGGTCTTAGTGGTTGGTGTGTAAATTTGAGTAATAGTCCTATTAACTGGCCTTTCTTGTAGAAGTATGGGTATTACTCTGTCACTGACAGCACTGTACTTGAGGATAGATCTTGAAATGTTCTTTTTGATGATAAACACAGCATTATTGTTCTTCAAGTTTTTGTTCCTAGCATAGCAGATAATACGATTGTCAGATTCTAAAAAGCCCAAACTGGTCCATTTCAGCTCAGTAATGCCTAGGATATTGATGTTTATGTGTTCCATTTCATTTTTGGTGATTTCCAAGTTTCCAAGATTCATACTTCATACATTCCATGTCTCGATTATTAATGGATGTTTGCAGCTGTTTCTTCTCATTTTGAATTGTGCCATATCAGCAAACCAAGATCCCGAAGGCCTAACTCCATTCATATCATTAAAGTTGACTCTAATTTGAGGAGGCAGCTCCTCCCCAGTCATCTTCCGAGTGCCTTCTAACCTGGGACGCTAACGTTCCGGAACCATATCTGACTATGTTTTGTTGCTACTCATAATATTTTCCCTAGCTAATTCTTTTCAGAAGTAGACTGCCAGGTCCTTCCTAGTCTGTTTTAGTCCAGAAGCTCAGCTGAAACCTGTCTACCATGAGTGACCCTGCTGGCACCTAAATACCAGTGGCATAGCTTCCAGCAGTAACAAGGAAGCCTCGACTTACAGACAAGTAAGGATTGCTCACTGTCTTTATTGTAATTATCTGATGCTGTTACCTTTCTTACCAGATGTTGTTATCTTCCTTACCTAATGCTGTTACTCTTCTTACCTGACGCTGTTACCCTCCTCACCTGACATTATTATTTCCCTTAGCTGACACTGTTATCACCCCTACCTGATGTTGTTATCCCCTTTACCTATGCTATTTCCCTCCTCATCTGATGCTGTTGCTTTTGCTATCTGTTATTATCTCCAGCCTGAGATAGAGTAACCCCCCCCCCAAAAAAAAAGATTGACATCAAGTCAATTCCAATAGAGAAACATGGACTTGATTTACCTTCCTGTCTGAACAATGAAAACACAAGAACATGTACTTAAAATAATAGTTCTCAAGATATTCAGGATCAGACAACCAAACACAGATATGCCTAAAAGGCAGGGAAGAAACACATGAGATAAGCTCTATGCTTGCTCCCATCTACTATTTTAAAGAGTTTTTAACATGGGAGCAGACAGGACTAACTCTGCAAAAAAGTCTCTCTCAGGCTTTTGTTCTTGGTTCTTAAGTAATAATGGAGTAAGAATGTTACCAAAAAAAAAAAAAAAACTTAAAATTAATTTAACTACTATACTCATGACTTATTATAGTCCAGTCAATTCTGACATCTAACAACCTTACAGGACAGAGCAGAACTACACTACAGGGTTTCTAACGGTGTAATATTTATAGAAACAGATTATCAGTTCTTTCTTTAGTGGAGCAGCCAAGGGGTTCAAAACAAAGATCTTTGAGTTTTTAGCAAAGCACTTAACCACTGGACCACCAGAGCCCATTAGTTGTTAAAAGATATTTATGAAATACACAATACATATCAGTTACAATGTTCACAAAAAGTGATACAGAGATGAATTGAATTGGTTTCTTGTACTTGTAGAGATCATAGTTAAGAGTGTTTATAGTCCACTAATTATGAACAGGTAACATTAGAGGGCAAAGAATATGAATAGATCATGTCCATTTTTTTTTTTTTAATCCCAGCGTTTATCACAGAATGTTGTCCAAGTCTGGCCAGCCATCAGAGTTGTTCACAAATTTTCTAAATTCTTTTCCATATACAGACATCTAAAAGATTATATTTCTTTTTCCTTTGAAGTGAGATATAGATAGGTGACATATTTTGGCTAAAAAACATGAACAAGTAACAAGTATGTCTTCTGCGAGGAAACTTGAAGAACTTGTATGTCATTCAACATGCTCTCTTTGTATTCATGGAAACACATGTTGACCACAGTCTTTGTTAGCTCTGGTCCCTGAGTGACTACAATGAACAGAATTGGTTCCCTTACCCTCCCACCCAACCTGAGACTCCTGGGGAATGCAATGCAGATAATATTGCCTATCTTTTTTTTTTTTAATGATTGATGGAAAATGTACATTCCCATATAAATTTGCATGTCCACCTATATGTAGCTCCCTCTGCTCTCCCTACCTGGTGACAGCGCAATCTTCCTCTTCGTTCCATACATGTCTTATCCTCCCAACGATCTCCTATCCTCTCCTCTTTACCCACTCCCCTACCTCCAGTAAAAGGTCAGCAAGAGGACATCTTATGGATGCATAAAACCATAAAGTGCACATATGACATGGTCACTCTGTGTCGCCAAGATCAATCCATTGCTGTCTGAAAAGTTGACCTCCATTATGATTTATGAACAGGGGCAGCATCAGGGCCAGGGACCATGCTCCCAGGGGAAATCTGAGGCCCTTGGACCATCAACTTCTTTTTTAATAGAAATCTCAGGGTGTACCCTTTTTTACTCTTGCATTGAAAGTAAGACTCAACTTTGGGAGCTCCATCACATCTATCAGTGGTGGAGGTCAGGTACCATCCTGTTCTTCTGGTCACGGGTCGATATAGTCAGCCACTCACATAGGTCTCTCTGTCTTCTGGGTTCTTTCCCCCATATTGTTTTGATCCTTAATGCTCATCTGTTCCTGCTAATTTGGGACCATTTACTTCACCCTCAGATGACAGCTTGGCAGCTTTAAGACTCTTGTCACCACTCACCAATGTGGGGTGCAGAGGGATCTCTTAGCGAAATGCTAGTTGTGCCAATTTGGCCTTGATTTCCCCAGAGAGCACGGTCCCTGGCTCTCTGCCCCAGCTACTCTGTCTTTCAATATTGAGTTAAGATGGGAGGAGTACTCATGTTATGTTGAAGGCCAGTTAACATTGATCTTCTTTCTAATTTGTGCTGTCACAGATTTCGCCCAAACAAATTTCCATCAACTATCTAAATGTAAATGCTCTCACACTTGCCCTCGCATCCTCCCAACCCTTGCAGCCATCAAAGAGTCTTTTCTTCTACGCATGAGGCAGTTTTTAAGTTCTTATTATAGGGTCTCATAGAATATTTGTCCTTTTGTTGCTGACTACTTTCACTCAACATAATGTCCTCCAATTCAAACCAGGTTATGAGATGTTTCCTAAGATCACTGTTGTTCTTTATCATTGCATGATGTTCCACTGAGTATAGATACCATAGTTTATCTATCCATTCCTCTGTTGTTGGGCACCTGGATTGATTCCAATTTTGGCAATTGTGGACTGTGATGCAATAAACATTCACGTGCATGTATCAGTTTTTGTGAAAGGGCTTGATTCTGTAGAATATATGCTGCACAGTGGAATTACTGAGTCAAATGGTTTATCTATATACGGCTTTTTAAGGAAGTGCCAAATTGCTTTCCAAAGCGGATGCATCATTTTGTAATCCGACCAACAGTATATGAGACTTCTAATTTCTCTGCACCCTCTCCACAATTTGTGGTTTTCCATTTTTTGGATCATGGCTAACCGTGTTGGGGTGGGATGATACCTCATTGAAGTTTTTTTTTTTTTAATTATACATATATTTTTATTTATTTAATATGACTGAGTGAAAATGTAAACTCCGTATAAATTTACATGCCCACCTATATGCAGCTTCCACTGCTCTCCCTGTCCGGTGACTGCACACTATTCCTCTCTGCTCCATACATGTTTCATCCTCTCAACACCCTCCTTTCTCCTCCTCTCCAACCACTCTCCTTCCTCCAACCAGAGGTCAGCAGGCTGATATCTATAGATGTATAGAACCATAAAATGCATACAATATATGGTCACTCTGCATTGCCAAGTCCAATCCATTCCTGTCCAAAGAGTGGCTCTTCATTATGACTTCTGGGCATAGGCAGCATCAGGGCCAGGGGCCATGTTCCCAGGGGAACCCTGAAACTGCTGGACCATCACCTGAGGTCTTTTAGTGAAGATCTCAGGCTGCACCCTTTTTTATTTGTGTGTTGCCAGTGAGACTCAACTTAGTGAGCTCCATCACGGCTATCACTGATGGTGGCCGGGCACCATCCGGTTCTTCCAGTCCCAAGTTGATGTAGACACCCACTCATGTGGGTCTCTCTGTCTTCTGGATTGTCTTTACCCCATGTGATTTTGGTCCTCCGTGAGCATCTGTTCTGGCTGAGTTGGGACCATTTGCTGTGCCCTTGGATGGCAGCTTGGCAGCTTTTAAGACCCCAGACGCCACTCACCAATGTGGGGTGCAGAGAGCCCTCTTAGCAAAATGCTAGTTGTGCCAATTGGCCTTGATTTCTCCTAAGACCATGGTCCCGTGCCCCCTCCCCAGCTACTCTATTCTTGCAATATTGAGTTGAGATGGAAGGAGTACTCAAGTTATGCTGAAGTCCACTTAATGTTGTTCTTGATTCTGATGTGTGCTATCACCGATTTCTCCCAACCAGATTTCTAGCAACTATCTAATCTAAAGCCTCCCCCCTCGCCCTCCTTCCCTCCCCTCCCTTGCAGCTGTCAAAGAGTCTTTTCTTCTATACACAAGTCTGTTTTTGAGATCTTATTGTAGAGATCTCATACAATATTTGTCCTTTTGTCGCTGACTACTTTCACTCAACATATTAATAGAATTAAAAGAACACCCGCAGAATGGGGAAAAATATTTGGCAACTCTATGTCAGACCGATGCCTGATCTCCGTAATCTATAAGATACTACAAAATGTCAATAAGAAGAAGATAAATCATCCAGTTAAGCGATGGACAAAGGAGATGGACAGACATTTCACTAAAGACAAGATCCAGGCATCCAAAAAAACACATGTGGTCATGTTCACGATCTTTAGTTATTAAAGAAATTCAAACCTCATTGTAGTTTTGATTTGAATTTCTTTAACAGCTAATGATTGTATGTCTGCTTGTGTTTTTTGGCTCCCTGGATCTCCTCTTTAGAGAAGGATCTGTCCATATCCTTTGTGCATTGCTGAATTGATTGACTGTATTATTCTAATTGATACTTTGTAATATCTTATAGATTACGGAGATCACATGTTGGTCTGACATACAGTTGCCAAATATTTTTTCCCTATTCTGTAGGTAGCCTTTTAATTCTGTTGATAGAGTCTTTGGATGAGCAAAAGTGTTTGGTTCTTAGTAGTTCTGATTTATCTGTTTTCTTTTCTGTTGACTGTGGTTTGTTTGACAGATTGCAAAGTCTGTCTATGTTGTGTATTAAAGCTGCCATTGTTGTTCCTATCTTTTCTTGGATGAGCTTTATTATTTTAGATTTGATATTTAGATCTTTTATTCAATATGAATTGGTTTTTGTGTAGCCAAGCCAAGTGCTGTCGAGTAAAGGTGTTAATATATGGGTCTTGTTTCCATTTATTGCAGATGGATATCCAGTTTTGCCAGTGCCATTTGTTGAAAAGATTGTTTTTTCCCCAATTTAATGTCTTAGGACCTTTGTTAAATATCAACTGCTCATAGGAAGATGGTGTCACCTCTGGGGTCTCAAATCTGTTTCGTTGACTTATCTGTCTCTTTTTATATCAGTACCAGGCTGTTTTGACTACTGTGGCAATGTAATAGGTTCTTAAGTTGGGTAGTGAAAGGCCTTCGAGTGTGTTCTTCTTCTTCAGTAGTGCTTTACTTATATGGGACTTCTTTGATTTCTAAACAAAGATGGTGATTTGTTTCTTCATCTCATTAAAATACATCACTGGGATTTGTATTGGGATTGCATTGTATAAGTAGATAGCTTTGGGTAAAGTAGACATTTTCACTATGTTAAGTCTTCCTATCCATGAGCAGGGTAGGTTTCCTCATTTATGTAAATCTCTTCTTAGTTTCTTGTAGTAAGGACTTGTAGTTCTCTTTGTAAAGGTCTGTTATTTCTCTGATTAGATTTACTCATAGGTACTTTATTTTCTTAGGGGCTATAGTAAATGGTATGGATTTGGTGATTTCTTCATTGATAATCTTGTTGTTGGTATAAAGGAATCCTACTGATTTACTTATGTTTATCTTGTATCTTGAGTCTTTGATGAACTCTTCTATCAGTTCCAGCAGTTTACTTATGGATTTGGTAAGATTCTCTGTGTATACAATCATATCATCTGCAAATTGAGAGATTTTTACTTCTTTGCTGGTGCAGATGCTCTTTATTTCTTGGTGTTGTCTAATTGCTCTGGATAGAACTTCTAGTACAATACTGAATAGGAGGGGTGAGAGTGGGTATCCCTGTCTAGTTCCTCTTCTCAAGGGCAATTGTTTCAGTCTCCCTGCACTCAGGATTATGTAGGCAGTTGGCTTTGTATAAATGGTCCTTATTGCATTGAGGAATTTGCTGTCTATTTCTATTTTGCTGAGTTTTTAGCATGAATGGGTGTTAGACTTTATCAAATGCCTTTTCTGCCTCAATAGACAAGATCAGGTGATTCTTGTCTTTTGTGTTATTTATGTGGTTGTTCATGTTAATTGTTTTTCTGATGTTGAGCCAGCCTTGCATCCCTGGTATGAATACATTTGGGTCAGGGTGGATTATTTTTCTTTCTTTCTTTCATTCTTTCTTTTCTTTTTTTTTTTTTTTTTTTGATATGTTGTATTCCATAGGAAAGAATTTTGTTGAAGATTTTCACATCTAGATTCATGAGTGATATCGGTCTGTAGTTCTCATTTTTTTGTTGGGTATTTCCCTGGCTTTGGTACCAGGATTATGTTGGCTTCATATAATGAATTTGGGAGTATTTCATCCTCTTCTATACTGTGAAATAGTCTCAGTAGCATTGGAGATAATTCTTCTCTGAAAGCTTGGTAGAATTCTGCAGTGAAGCCACCTCAGCCCAGGCTTTTTTTGGTAGTTTTTGGATGACTTTTTCAATCTCTTCCTTTGCAATGAATTTATTAAGTTGTTGTGCTTCACCTTGTGATAATTTTGGTAGGAGGTATGAATCAAGGAATTTGTTCATTCCCTCTAAGTTTTCAAATTGTTAGAGTACAGATTTTCACAGCATTCTGTTATGATATTTCTCATTTCTGTTGTATCTGTCATGACAACTCCCCTCTCATTTCTTATTTGGGGTATTTGTTTCCTTTCCTGTTTTTCTTTAGACAGTTTAGCCAACAGCTTGTCAATTTTGTTGATCTTTTCAAAAAACCAGCTTTGGACCTTTTCAGTTTTTTAATCTTCTATTCTCTAATTCATTTAGCTCTGCTCTAATCTCTGTAATCTGTTTTCTTCTGGTGCCTGAAGAGTTCCTCTGTTGTTCTCTCTCTATTTGTTAAAGCTGTATGTGTAGTTCTTTGGTGTGGTTTCTTTCTCCCTTCTAGATGTGTGCATTTATAGAGAGAAGCTGACATGTGAACACTGCTTTGGCTGTATCCCATAGGTTCTGTTAGGAAGTGTTTTCACTGTCACTGGAATCCATAAATTTCTTAATTCCGTTCTTGATTTCTTCTATAACCCATGGGTTTTTGAGCAAGATATTTTCATTTTCCATGAGTTCCACTTTCTATCTATGTTTTTTCTGCTATTGATTTTGACTTTTATGGCTTTCTGTTCTGAGGAGATGCTTCACTTTAATTCAATGGTATGGATTTTGTTGAGAATTGCTTTATGTCCTAACATACGGTGTATTCTAGAGAATGTTTCATGTGTACTGGAGAAGAAGGTGTAGTTGTCCACTGATGGATAGAAAGTACTATGTTGATGAGGTCTAGTTGCTTAATTGTGGCAATTAGGCCTTCTGTGTCTTTATTCAGGTTTTTTTCTAGGCGATCTGTCCAATATTGAGAGTGGAATGTTGAAGTCTCCCACTAATACTGTGAAGTGATGTATCTCATTTTTGAGTGTACTCAGTGTTTCTTCAATGTATTTATGTGCTCTAACATTGGGTGCATAAATATTTAATGTTGTTAAGTCCTGCTTGTGTATTGAACCTTTCAGCAATAAATAGTGTTCATCCTTGTCCATGATGGTGGATTTGACATTAAAATTGATTTTATCTGAGATTAGAATTGCCACACCTGCTCTTCTTTGTGTGTTGTTAGCTTGATGTATACCCTTCCATCTTTTAATTTTCAGTTTGTTCCTGTCTTTAAGTCTAAGGTGAGTTTCTTGCAGGCAACATATGGATAGATCATGTCTTTTGATCCAAGATGTCACTCAGTGTCTCTTTATTGGAGCATTCAGTCTATTCATATTCAATGTAACTGTTGATAGTTATCGGTTCAGTGCTGTCATTGTGATAAGTTTATTTTTGTTTTGATATTTTCTCTGTTGTTCTTATTCATCTGTTGTGGTACACTCTTCTTTGTGAGTTGATTTTTCACCTTTTTCAGGGTTGGTTTTGTGGTTGTTGAGACTCCTGTATTACATTTCTTGACTTGATATGTTGCATCTTTATTGTGTTTTGTGGCTCCTTCTATGATCCACCTTATTAAATTATGTATAAACCAAATTTTAATTACTATCAGTCTTACTAACTTCCTCTCCATCTGAAAGGACTATAAACGACTGTAGTACATCCTTCTTTTTAATATAATGACATGACAGTTTTCATGATATGATTCCTGGATCATTTCCTTCACTATTATAGCTTTGATTGAGTTTGAAGCCTTCCCTTACTGATTAGATTTCCTGGTGATGTGTCCTCAGTTTGCTTCTGAAAGTTGGTGGTTTTGTTCTTCTAAGCCAAGAACTTCTCTCGGTATTTGTTGTAGCTTTGGTTTGGTGTATACAAAGTCTCTGAGTTTCTGTTTATCTGCAAATGTCTTAATTTCATTTTTATATCTGAAACATACTTCTGCAGGATATATAATTCTTGGCTGGAAGTTCTTCTCCTTCAAGGCTTTGAATGTGTCATGCCATTGTCACCTTGCCAGCATTGTTTCTGCTGAGAAATCTGACAACATCCTAAAGAGTTTCCCCCTGAATGTTAGCTTTGCTTTAAGTCTTGCTGCTTTTAGGAGTTTCCACTTATGTTTCATTTTGTTAAGCTTGATTATGATATGTCTTGTAGTTTTTCTTTCGAGATCTACTTTAAGTGGCTTTTGATGTGCATCTGGGATATATAGAATCTCATCTTTCATTATTTCTGGGACATTTTCTGTCAGAGCTCAGCCACAATACTCTCTGTGTTCTCAGGTGTCTCTCACTATTCAGGGATTCCAATTACTCAAAGGTTGTTTCTCTTAATAGAGTCCCACATGTTTCTTAATGTCTTCATTTTTCTGATTTCTCCTCATAGGTGCTGGATTCAGTAGCTGTGTCTTCCAAGTCAAACAGTCTATTTTCCATTTATTCATTCTGTTTTCTTTGCTTTGAATTGGCATTTCTATGTCATTGATTTTGTTCTTGATCTGCTGGATTTCAGAATACTGGTGTTTCATCAGATGGAACAGCTTGCTTAGTTTTTCATTTTTCTCTGCTGCATTTTGTATAAGGTCTAGGAGGGCTTTATATATAATCCTGTTGCATTAACCTTCCAATGGTTTCAGAATGTTTCCTTCACCTGGGAAATTCTTTGGTGCTTTCTTTTGGAGGCCTTCTGAAGCCAGGGGTGATTTCTTGGTTGTGGTTTTCTCCAGAGTTTGTTGCTTTTGGAGCATCACATGAGCAATAAAGACTGGGAGAGATGCTGTGAGGATGGACTGCAGTTTTTTTTCTCTAGGCCAATTTAAAATGAAACGTAAAAGGTATCTGACAACTTCCAAAGTCAGTCAGGTTTTCAGGTGTACTGGTCTCTTTTTCCAACTGGCAAGGTAAGCACCTATATATCCAGTCGCAGATGTTATAAAGTAATTCAAAATACAGAAAGTATACTGTCCTCCTGGTCTCTGCTGCTGGGTACCAGCTGTAGGCAACACTGTGTGAAATACTGCTTTTCTGCCAGAAAAGCACTCTCCTCCTGGCAGGCTCTGTCTCTGAGCCTAGGAATTAGCTCCAGCCTAGGAATTAGTTCCACCTCCCAGTGGAACAAGATGACATCCTACACTAGCTCCCTGCTTGTCTCAGTACAGGCTACTTAAAGGCAGAGGCGGAAAGAGAGGCCGAAAGTGCCAAGATGCACAGAGTCTAAAGCTGTGCTCTAAAAATGTGACAACTTCACCCCCTGATCCCGCCAGCAGTGTGTCTGAGATTAGCTGGCAGACAAGACCCAGCTCTGCCCACTGACTAAGGCAGAGGAAAAAAAGTTAAAATGGCAAGTTACCTTCAGTCCATGAAAGGCAGCACTCATCAAGAGCAGGGGACAGCAAAAGAGATGAGGTTTTCCATTCAGTGGTATGAAGTCCAAATTAACAGCTCTATGCAGTGTCCAAGAGGTCACTAGCTGTCCAGAAATCTCTATTTAATTACCAATTCATGTCTTACTTTCCAGAGGGGTTTAGAGAGGGTATTTTTTGGTCTACCATCTTGACTCCACCTCCAATATTGCATATCTTGACTGATACACACTTCAGTAAATTGATCAGCAGGTAAATGAAAGAATGAACTAGTTAAAAAAAAATCCTCATTGACTTACATTAAGTAGTTATGTAAGCCCTAATAATTTATTTTTTTAAAAAAGGAAACACAAAAAACCCAGACCTGTTGCTGTGAAATTTGTTCCAACTCACAGAGAACCTATAGGACAGAATAGAATTGCCCCATAGGGTTTCCAAGAAGCGTCTGGTGGATTCAAATTTTGGTTAGTATCCAATTCAGCTTAAAAATACAGAAATGTATTTACAAAGGAAAACATCATTTCAGTTCCTTTATGAAGGATGAGAAGTACTTTTGTAGGGAAAGAGATCAGGAGGTAGACAAGGGACCAAGTTATATTAGATTGAATATTTCAAGAGAAAGAAACTACTAACTTTTATCACCACAGGAGACTCCAACTGTGTAGTGTGAAGAAACCATAATTAGTTTTTTTAAGGATAAATACACGTAGCCAAGCCAAGCCAAGCCAAGTGCCGTAATACACGTAGCAGAAACTTTTAAAGCATGGCAGCAGACAGAAACAGGTTTAAACATGTTGCAGATGAATGGGAAAAGACTATTGCCATATTTCCTCTAAGTATCTCAGAACTAGAAAGTATACTTGTGGCTTTCCAAACAAAGAAACTGAGATAGAGTAGGTATTGGGCCACTGGGCACAGAAAAGAATTTGGATTAGAAGCCTCAGCCCTCCATATTTGACTACCCTGTAGGCTTTCACCTATGATTAAAGAGTCATCATGGATTGTCAGTTCCAGTAATTACATCTCTAAGTGTAAATTTGAGGATTAGTTTGATTTACTTCTTATGTTGCTCAAATATGTAGATATTTGTCCTGTCTTGGATTTGTTTTGATTTACATATACAGAAAGACACTTTTGAATAGTAGACCTGGGGGGTAAAAAACAAGCATACAAACCAGAACTAATGGAACAAGTTGAGGAAAATATTTGTGTTGTACAATATAGCAAACTATGCAGAAAATTGAACAATAAAACAGAAGAAGAAAAGCTATTCTGTTTTTCACAAGCTTACAAAATTGTACATTTTCTTCCCTCTTTGAACCTTTTTTTTTGGAAAACCTTGTCACTCACCGTGAAATTATATATTCTACCATGAGGTATCTTTAATTTAAACAGCCTATCTTTCACCAAACAGTAAACCAGTCATAAAACAGAAAACTTGGAACTTCAGATGAAGCTGTCCAGATTCTTCCTGCCATCAGATGATTTGTAGCTGAGTGACTCATTTGTATCTTAGTAAGAATTCAGGGTAAAAAAAAAAAAAGTCATTAGCATTTCAAATCCTGTCAACTGCTGAAGTTAACTAGGTTTGAAGATGTGGCTGGCTTCACTGTGCTGGTGCTAAGACAAATGAAGAATATAGGCAGAGAGTTTGGAGGGACTTACAAAAGTGAGATATGTGAAAAAGAAAACATCATTGATAACAAATGTCCTCACTAAATAATAATAATAATACAGATTGCTTACATAATTGTCAGGTTTAGCCTTGTTCTGCAAAGTTTGGGGAAGGGCTTTGATCTACTTCTTCCAATGAAGGGAATTACATTCTGGAAAATAAGACAGCACAATGTTTTAATGTGGCTCAGGATTAGACTCTCATTCCCATGGCCCAACATACCTCCCCAAATCATCAGTCTACCCCGAAGGAAAAAAAAAAAAAAGCAAGCAGTCAAGTAGATTTTGATTCATTGTGACCCTTAGGACAGGGTAGAACTACTTCACAGAGTTTCCAAGGAGCACCTGGAAGATTCAAACTGCCGAGCTTTTGGTTACCAGACATAGCACTTAACCACTAGACCACCAGGGTTTCCTGTATCTACTCCTTAGTGTAATCCAAATCTTAATGTTCTTGTGGCAGCTGTTAAACATCTACATTCCATATGTACTAAAACCTGTATTCCATTGTTGTTCTCTCTGTCTCAAACAATCTCCCAATGTAACAAGCTCCTGCTCAACAATTTTGAACCAGCTCATATGTAGACCCTGAGATACAATTCCTGGTTCATTGCAGTAAAGATGCTTACCATTTTCTCTGCACAAGGAAGTACAACTGCAAAACAGTGTTTAATGTGAAACTGACTTCTACAATACAGATGCTTAGTTAGTGTTTGTTAGATTAACTGAAAAACAAGTAATGTTGACCAAATCGAGACTGAGCTCCGCCCCTTTTTTTGGTACCAAGCTTTACTATTTCTCAAGACTTAGAAAAATAAACACAATTTACATGACTTTGTTTGTCTTATTGGAACTTTGACACCTCCTTACTTGGAACTATTAGTCAAACATTTGTCTCCCTAAATGTATCTTCAGATCCCATTCACATTGCTTCATAAATATGGTCTGTTGTAATAATTTATGCACTAAGGAGTAATTTTTCATTTTCAAGTATTTTAAACACTGAAAGAAAAGAGAAAAACATCCAAAATCATGGAATCATATATTAGGAAAATTCTTATAAATAATGTAAAATTTCAGCTAGTAGTTCACATTATTATGTGGTAAGAATACTATTACTAAGTAAACCAGGACAGGGAAATATACTCATTTTTTTCTCTAAACTTAAAATTATTCAGTTTGGATAAGAATTCATTACTAAGTTATATGAGTTGTTGAGACCAGAATGGATCAGAACTTTTTTTTCTTTTTTTGTGAAATTGTTAACACTTTAGATTTGAACAAATTTTTATTATTTTTTTTTTCCTTTTTGACAAATAGTCTCATCTTCAAGAAGGACTTTGAGTTTACATGTTTTCCTTGTATTTAATTTCACTACTTTGAGGGTAGTCTCAGACCTTCTTTGTTCAAGATCACACATAAAGACCTCGACAAACGCAGCCACTTGGAAGGTGACCTGGAATGTGACGCAGATGGATTTTCTAGTTGATTTCATAGAAGCTACCACAGGAAAGAATCTCAGAAAGTATTTTCAGCAACAACTTGTTTTGCAAAAAGGGAAACTGAGGCCTTCATAATTTGAATGATCTACTTAATGTCAAATAACTAGACAAAGATAGAGTCAAGAGCAGAAACAGGCTCTTCGCCTTCCTAATGCAGGATTCTGATCTCCACTCCACATCTTTCATATTTTCACAAAGCCTCACAATTCCCACATGCTCTAAACACGTGAGATACTTTCTTTTCCTGAGGTCTTCTCATCAGCCACATTTCTTAATACTACAAAGTTATTCACAGCAGGCATTGTCCTGAGAAAGAGTTCTTTGTGACACAATGCTCACAGTTTCCTTTTTCCTAAATGAAATAACGACAGTTTCAAATACCACAAAAGTGTTTGGGGCCACCCAGTTGATTTTCTCAGTAGCACAGTTTCATTTCTCTAAAAGAAGGAATCTGGTTTTGTTAGGATGTCCCCACTGAGTCTGCCTTTAATTAAAGGGTCTATGGATTTTCCTCAAGCATGTAAAGCTCTTTTGTTTTCTCACAAGAGGCATTGGTATCAACTGTCTGACTGCTAAGTCTGAAGTCTGCAGAGGAATATTTTTTCCCTGTCAAGATCAGTTTGCACTAGAGTCAGAAATACTGCTAAATCATTTGAAGTCCTTTGTCCTTTCTTCCAAAATGATTCATACATGACTCTGGAGATTTTATTCATCTTCCAAGTACAATACTGTGGTATTATTTTGGGTCCTCCTCCTTTGGAGAAATCCTTGGTTAGCACAGATAGTTAACTGTTTGACTAGTAGCCCAAAGGTAGGCATTAGAGCTCACCTAGAGACATCCAGGAAGACAGGCCTGACAATTAGCTTCTGAAAGCTTACAACCTTACAAACTGTGTAAAACTTCTACTCTGCACACATTGGGTCACCATAAGTTGAAATCTACTCCAAGGCAACTAACAACAACAACTAGAAGTGATATAAGTAAGAATGAATGTATTAGAACAAACTGAACTTTGTGCACACTGGTTTTCAATAATTCGGTCTGCTGGTTTGGACCCTTTTGAGGCCAGTGCTGTTACAAGATGTCAGGTACTATGTGAAGTTCCAGAAATAAAACAGTAAAATACAAAAGCCTGTCCTTAAGAATCTCCTACTTCAGTAAATGAGTACTTTGGTTTTCTGTGACTTCTTTCCTCTCCTCTACTTACCATCTTCAATTTTCAAAGTTCTGTCAGTTTTCTCCTTTTTTATATTTCCATGACTACCAATCCAGTTACTCATTCTCTCGTGTGTGGTACATTGTGACTAATTTTCTGAGTCACTCGTAACTTCAAATATCTGTCTCATCCCTTTCAGGTCTAAAATCTCATGAACTAGCACTACCAAGGGTTAGTCTTGGAAGTTTGTATTTTCAAAGAGTATTGCTCAAATTGGTTAAAGTCTTTTGCATATGGATATTCTCCTATTCTAGCACCATTTGTTGAAAAGACTATTTTTCCCCCATTGAATTTTCCTGATAGTCCTGTCAAAAATCACTTGATCTTTGTGCCTATTTCTAAGTGATGGTGGGCAGGAAAGTCATGTTAACTCAATATTTTTGGAATATTGTTCTATTTCATTTTGTCTGTGAAATCTAGTATGACTCATGTATATCATTTAGAGTATAAAGCCCCCCCAGTTAATATAGCTTCATCCATCATAAGTCCGACTCAACAGCACTTGGTGTGGCTTCATGATTAGTTGAAGACAAATATAATTTTATCAGCTGTGGCAGGAAGGACAATGATCCCCAAAGATGAATGTGTCCTTAATCCTTAAAACTTGTGAGTATGTTGCCTTACATAGCAAAAGAGAATGTAGGTTGCAGACACAATTATAGTTGCTAATCAACTGACAGTCTGCTCCTTGGAACCCTGTGGGGCAGTTCTACCTTGTCCTACAGGGTTGCTAAGAGTCAAAATCAACACAGAGATAGTAAGTTTTTTGTTGTTTTGGTTAATCAACTAACTTTAAGAAAGGGAGATTATTCTGCATTATCTAAACTAGCTCAGTTTACTCTCGTAAGTTATTAAATGGGAGGAGAAAAGGAGGTATGGGGGCAGCGAGAGAGAATTAGAAAGACAGAAAAGAGAAACAGTAATATGAAATGAATTCACCTTGTCATTCCTGACTTTGAGGACTGAGAAAGCACCTCATGATCCAGGGAATATGCACACATGGCATCTAGAAGTTAGAAAAAGTAACAAAACTGATTATCCAGGAAACTGTTTAAAATGGATCACAGTACTACCAGCACCATGAGACCTATGTTAAACCTCTGATAAACAGGATAATGGATAATAAACATTCATTGCTAAGCCACTAAGTTTGGGATAATTTGTCATGGCAACAACAACAAAAAAATTAAACAGTATTTTATTATAGGCTAAGCAGTGACTCCATCATGAAGTCCTCTTTATGGGATACAGTCCTTTTTGTTGATCTATCAAATGGTTAATTTCCAATCAATTAGGAAACACTCTACAGCCCTCCCCGTTAAACATATGGCTTTCTCACACTGCAGCCAAGGGAATGTCTGGATGCCTGGGGTCACATTCAGAGAGCTGAACTGCCTGCCTTGTAGTATAGACAACTCGGGCATTCTCAGCTGCTAATATTCTGCAACTAAATCTACTTTAAAAAACATAAAAAGAAAAATAGCAGCACACTAAGGAAAATAAATGTTTAGATGAATTCATGTGCTTTCCACTAGAGAAGATAATAATAAATCTGCTGGGCAGTACAAATTGCCCTTCAAGTTTAGAGTCACCTCATCATTCCCAGGGAGATCAGTTGAATTAATGGTCAAACATGTTAATAGAATAATGGAGCGTCCTTAACCATTTCTAGAGGAGGAAGGGGAGGGGTATACTGGATGCGTATTTTATGGCAATTTATGTCAGCGTAAAAGTTATAAGGATTGCCAGAAAGTAAAAGAGCATGATGTAGAATCACTGGAGAAACTGTAAAATCAATATCTCTAGGGTTTTCAACACTGAACTTGGCAGGTCCTTTCACATCCATTGCATGCATGATATTTTATGTATATAACTGGCAACGGTGATGGTGGATGATGTTCAACTCATGGGGTTGGCACCAAATCAATCATCGAAAACAGAAATGTATATGTCCCTCCCCAGTTTCTATCTGCTTTTTCAGTTGCTGTCTGAGATTAGATCCTAAACCCAGGAAAATGCTATCCATAGCCACAGCTAATAGGAACGGTTTTAAAAGCGTCTAAATAGAAGAATGCAGACAACAGCATAAATCCACCTTGGTAAGAAAATAACACTTTATTCAAATGGCTAGAAAGTAGATTGTAACACTGAGATGCTATTTTACTTAAATTTCATTGGCACGTATTAAAATGATTAGCAGTCTTTTGGAGAAAACATGGAAAATGGAAATTCACATAGTTATTGGTCCAACACATATTGCAAAGTCATTTGTAAGGTGAAAATTGGTACTAACTGACATAGTTTCAAACTAACATAATCTGGCTTACTGTATGTCCAAATCAGCTGAACAGCAGAGGTGTAAATTTTTTCTTTGTTTGTTTGTGTTTTGAGGGGGTGCAGTCAGGGGTAGTTAATAGGAGTTGGTAGAGGCCTGCCAGAGTGTGTATAACTGTAGCTTCTCAGGTAATCCTTACAAATCACTATTTTGGTGCTAGGAACTGATATTGTTAGCATCAGTTTCCATGACATTCAATTCACCAGTTCTTATAATGATTGTGGAAATCTCTCATCTTCTGTATTAAAAGAATTTGTAATTGCAAGAATAGAGTGGTTCTGACTAACCCAGTATGTCACGTGAGAAGCTGTATTTTGAGACATAGTATCTCAAAGATCAAAATGTGGGATAAGTTTTTGTTGGGTATTATTGAGTAGGATTCAACTCATAGCAACCCTATGCACAACAGAATGAAACATTGCATGGTCTTGCCCCATCCTAAAAATCCTAGCTATGTTTCAGCCCAGTCTTACAGTCATTGTGCCCATCCATCTCACTGAAGGGCTTCCTCTTTTTTTCGCTTCTACTTCACCAGGTATAATGTTCTTCCCCAGGGACTGGTACTTCCTGATAGCATGTCTAAAGTACTTGAGAAAAAGTCTTACCATCCTCACTTCGAAGGTGTGTTCTTTCAAGACAGATTTGTTCATCCATTCAGCAGTTCATTGCATACTCAGCATGCTTTGCTGACACTGCAACTCAAAAGCATTAATTCTTCCATCTTCCTTGTTCATTGTCCAACTTCTGAATGCACATGAGGTAACCGAAAATAAGGTAGCATGGATCAGGCACACATTAGTTCTCAAAATAGCTTCTTCATTTTCTAACTTTAAAAAGGTCTTTCACAGACTTGCCCAAAGCAATAACATCATTAGATATCTTCACTACTGCTTTCACGAGCATTGGCTATGAATTCAAGTAAAGTGAAATCCTTGAAAGCTTCAATATTTTCTCCTTTTGTAATGATGCTGCTTATTGGTCCCATTTGTGATGTTTGTTGTTTGCTTTACCTTGAACTTCAATTCATACTGATGACCGTGGTCTTTGATCTTTGTTGGCAAGTGCTTCAAATTCTCTTCCCTTTCAGTGAACAACGTGGTATAATCTTCTTAATGCAGGTTATCAATGAGTCTTTCTGCAATCCTGATGAACTATTCTTTTGCACATGGCCCAGCTTCAGGATTATTTGTTCAGCACACAGCTGCAAGCATTTTTTAATTATCCTCAGCAAAATTTTTACTTTTGTGTGATGTTAATGATGTGTTTTTTGATAATTCCCCCATTCTGTTGTATCACCTTTCTTTGGAATGGGCATAAACATGAATCTTTTTCAGTCAATTGTCTGGGTAACTGTCTCCAAAATTTCTTGGCATAGACAAGAGAGCACTTTCAGAGTTGCATCCATTTGTTGAAACATCTCAGTCGATATTCTATCAATTCCAGGAGCCTTGCTTTTCACCAGTGCCTTCGGTACAGCTTTGACTTCATCAGTACCACCCGCCTCCTCCAGAAATGGTTGAACATCAACCATTTCTTTTTTGGTAGTGACTCTGTATCCCTTTCTTCTTCTTTCGATGTTTCTTATGTGTTTAAGATTTTGTCAATAGAATCCTTCAATATTGAAACTCAAGGCTTGAATTATTTCTTCAGCTCTTTCAGGTTGAGAAATGCTGTGAATGTTCTGATGGATTATGTTTAAAATCGGAGATGCCTTTGGCTATTGGTAGACAGAAGTTAATGGTGAAATAATAATTTTCATAATAATATATCTTCTTATTGTTACAGTTGGATGCCATGACATTGATTTTGACTTGTTGTGAAAAGTAAAATTGCCCTAAATAGTTTTCTTGGCTGTAATCTTTGCAGAAGCAGATCACTAGATCTTCCTCCAGCAGAGCTTCAGAGTGGGTCTGAACCACCCATGCTGTGCTTAATATCAGAGTGTTTGACCGCTTGTGCCACTGGGGTTCCTCAGTCTCATTTTTGGATGTCTGGATTCAACTGGTTATGGAAGGTGACAGTAAACAAGTAGCTATTAGAATAGAAATACTTTGGTAGGAATATAGCAAGCATGAGTAGAAGTAATGTGGATTAGGTTACCTTGTAAAGGTTAAAGAAAGACAATCACAAACTCAGGTATTTAAATTATCAATCCAAAGCTTGGTCAGAAGACCTCAGAACTTCTATCACTGATCTGAAAGGATCTCTTATTTCTTAAAGCTTCAAGTGTCTATACATTATACCCAATGCTTGTCTTGTTGATGACTATGTTACAGTATACATTGAAATCAATCCCGTTAAGTAATGTCATTTTAATTAAGTAAAAAATACAACAAAAGTTAAGAAGACTTTGATCCTGAGAACTGAATAGGGTCATTTGGATTGAAACGATGAAATGTGGATATCTAAAACTGCAGAATTCCTTGGAACTTCATCCCTTGCTGGCAGAAGCAGTTTATACCTATCTGGGATGATCTGCTTCCCTTTTGTATGAAGAGTTCTTTTATCCTCAAAAGAGGGTCTTGTCTTATAGGGGTATCTCAATTGTTCTCAAGACCTACTTTTTCTTATTATTAACATACCTTTAATTTGCCTCAAGTCTTGGAAGGACCCACTAGACTTACCTTTTCTTTTTCTTTTTTTTTCCCAAAAATCTCTTGGGGTAACCATTCTGGTGCTGGAACTGATGTTGGCAACAGTGTATTTAATCTCTCTATTCTTCTGACAGTTGTGTAAATAAACTTTTAGTTCACTGGATGGAAATACAAAGTTTGATCC
Source organism: Heterohyrax brucei (assembly GCA_028571685.1). Lineage (NCBI taxonomy): Eukaryota > Metazoa > Chordata > Mammalia > Hyracoidea > Procaviidae > Heterohyrax > Heterohyrax brucei. The sequence goes on from CM053152.1 coordinate 51,379,413, forward strand.
AAAGGCAGCATCATCCATACCAAAAAAATAATTACAAGCTTTTATTATTTTTACTGCCAAACTTTGTGGATTACCTGTGGGGATAGATTCTGAGAGTGTAAAATGAGGGATGAAGCAACTGTAAAATGGATCAGGTTTAATCTGTCAGTACAGATTTACTGAACAGAGATTATGGATTCAGTGATTTAGCCTGAGTAGTGTGAAATTCTCAATTTGCTTAGTTGATTTAGTGAAACTCAGACTATTATGGCCTACTTAAGTCAAACTGAGATTCTAGAACTTCCTTTTTGTATTACAGTAGGAAGAATGCCCGGTGGTATAGTGGTTACATGCTACAATCTGCTAAACTAAAGGATCAGTGGTTCACATTCACCAAGTGCTCCTTGAAAACTCTATAGAGCAGTTCTACTCTGTCCCTTAGGGTTGCTATGGGTCAGAATTGACTCAGTAGCAGTGGGTTTGTTTTAAGGGGCAGTTCTTACCTATCTGCTAAGTGAATATCTTAGAACCCTTTGGTAGTATAAACTGTTAACACACTTGGCAGTTAACTGAAACATTGGTAGTTTGAGTCTATCCAGAGACACATTGCAATAAAGGCCGATCTACTTCCAAAAATCAGTCATCAAAAATGCTGTGGAGCATACTTCTGCTCTGATACATGGAGCTACCATGAGTTAGAATTGAGTAGGCTGAAACTGTTTTTTTGTTTTGTTTTTCTTTTGTTTTTACATATACACCTGGCATGGAACAGAGTACATACTTATCATAACAACACTAAGAAACACATTGGTGAGGTGAATGTTAACATCACTAAATAGCTCTGTAGATGTTGGACTCTGTAGCCAGGGATCTTAGTAAAAGCTGTCCTTACTAAAACTGACTTTCTGATTTCTGAATCCAGAAATTCAAAGCATAATGGCAGCACTTAATTGCCAGAAACAATGAATGTGAAGGTTACTGTAAGGGGCAACAGTGCTAAAGCAGAACTCAAAATCAATTAAACAGAAATCTTTTTTGATGGTGCTAATTGATCATACTGTTTCTAGCACTGAAGTCAATAGTAGCCCTTTAAATTCATGTGATCTTTATCTGAATGAACAAAAACTAAACTTACTGCTGTGCAGTGGATTCCATCTCATAGCTACCCAACACAGCAGAGTAGAAGTGCCCACAGAGTTTCCAAGGAGTGCTTGGTGGATTCAAACTGGTGATCTTTTGGACAGCAGCTGTAGCTTTTGATCACTACACAGTTAGAGTTTCCTCTGAATGAACAAGCATCTCTAAATTAACAAATACTGTTACACTTTCACATTGCATCACCTAATACCCAGTTTTGAATTTGTTCACAGATCCAGAATTCTTTAAGTGAGAATGTGCTCTCTAGTCCTTTTGAGAAACTCTGCAATGATACTACTATTATAAAACAACTTGTTAGCTGCCCTAGAAGAACCTGTGGTCATTGATGAGGATGATTCTGCACTGAAGGACAGGAAATTTCCAGTGCTTTGGGAAACTCCTACTAAAAGACTAGAGGTGGTTAGGAAGAAAGGCCTGTCAATCCGCCTCTGAAAAGTCGATGATTGAAAGCCCTGTGGAGTCAAATTCTATCTGGATACACATGGACTTGCCATGAGTTGTAATTTATTTGTTCTCAACTATTTGTTTTTTCTTTTTTTTTTTCCTTACGGACTCTAAACACACTTGTTATACCAGTTACAAACAGTCTTGTTGCAGTCAAAGAATTATTGAATCCTTTCAGTTTCGTTTTTCTGGCACTATGGAAGAAACACATGTAGCCACTCTCTCCAGGTTAGACATGGCATGCTTTGACCAAGAAAACCTAAGTGGCAATAATGTGTGTCATTTCTGTGATGGCTTAAAGAGATGATCTGTGATTGTCCATGATCTCTCTGTCATAATGACATGAAACTTTCTGGGCAGTGGTTCTTCTATAAGCCTAAGTCCCAGAGTAAAGCAACAAGGAGAAGATCTCCCACTTGGAGGACATGGAAATGTATCATGGTTAAAAAATACAACTTTGCTATTTTATGTCACTGAGACTGTCTGTTAATGTAGCATAACCAGTCCGGTTCCCACTCATAGGCTATGAAATACGATTCACTCTCTAAGAAGAGTGAGATAGATACGTGTACTAACATGAGGAGAGATCCAGGATACATTAAGTTAAAAAAAAGTAAAATATAAGTATTTCAATAAATTGGCCCTATTAATGTTAAAATCATCATAAAAACAAAGTACAATAACAAAAAGACCTTTTTTCTGCATGTATATTTATACAATATAATATATTTAATATATTATATTATACTATGTATATTATATGAAATATACATAGCCATACAGTAAAGGGGTCCAGCTAACACAGTGGCAAAGACCTCAGGCTACTAACCAGTAAGGTCAGCAGTTCAAATCCACCAGCTGCTTTTTGGAAACCCTATGGGGCACTTCCACTCTGCACTTACAGGGTTGCTAAAAGTCAGAATACACTCGACGGCAACAAGTTTGTTTTTCTTTGTTTTCGTATACAGTAAAAGGTTCAGAAGTACATACAAAATTTGATGAATACTGGCTACTCATACCTAAGAGAGGGAGAAACTTCAGGGTGTAGGAGAAATGTGGGAGGAAAATAAAGGAGTACTTTCACTTTTTATTCTGTGTATTTTTCTGTTTGTGTGCTTTAAAATAGACAAGGATTTCTAATTTTTTTTTAATTTAACATAACTGAGTGAAAATGTACATTCACATGTAAATGTACATGCCCCCCTATATGCAGCTTCCACTGCTCTCCCTGTCCGGTGACTGCACACTATTCCTCTCTGCTCCATACATGTCTCATCCTCCCAACAGCCTCCTTTCCCCTCCTCTCCGTCCACTCCCCTTCCTCCAGCCAGAGGTCAGCAAGATGATATCCTGTAGATGTAGAATTTTTTTTTTTAATAATTAATGAAACAGTTGAAACAGAAACAAAAACGGTTGTAGGGTTCAAGTTTGAGTCTTCATGGTGACATAGTGGTGAAATGCTATGGCTGTGAACCAAGAGGTCAGCTGTTCAAGTCCAACAGAGGTTCCCTGTAAATTCTATGGGGCTGTTCCACTCTGACCTATACGGTTGCTATGAGTTGGAACCAACTCGATGGCATCTAAAAACACAATGTTATTGTGATTAAGTGAAAGTATGCAGTACAAATCGATTTTGCATGCCCTCCTATTTGCAGTTATTTCTGCTTCCCTTGCCACATGATAACACTCTCCTTTTCATTGCACACTTGTCGTATGCTCTTAACAAACTCCTGCCACCTCCTCTCCACTCTCTTCTCTTCCATCAAGAAAGAGACCAGTAGGACTGACTCTTACAAATGCATAGGACCATGAGGTACAAACACCATGTGGTTGCATTGTGTCCCTGAATCTAGTCTATTTCTGACTGAAGAGTTGACTTCAGTAGTGTTTTCTAGACAGGAGCAGAAGCAAATCTAGGGGCCATGCTTCCAGGGGATACCCGAGGCCGTTGGGCTATCAGCTGTGGTCTTTTAGTAGAGTTCTTGAGCTGCATCCCTCTTTTTATTGTGTTGCCACACAACATTGTGACTCAACATTGTGTGCCTGATCACAGCTGTCTTTGGTGGTGGCTGGGCAACCATCTGGTTCTTCTGTTCACATGTTGATACAGTCTCCCATTCACATGGGTCCTTCTGTATCCTGGGAATTTTTCCCTCCGGTCTTTCACATTCTGAGTGATCATCTGTTCTGGATGAGTTCAGATTATTTGGTGTACTTCAGACGGCAGCTTGCTAGCTTTTAAGATCCCAAACATGACTTACCGATATGGGGTGCAGAAGACTCTCTTAGCAATATGCTGGTTTTGCCAATCGACCTCAATGTCCCCAGAAAGCTTTGTTCCCAGATCTCACCCCTGCTACTCTATCTTTGCAATATGGGGTTGAGATTAGAACAGGTTTCAGTGTATGCTGAAGTCCAGTTAAGTTGATCTACTCTCTACTGACCCACCCTCGCAGCTGTCAGAGTCTTTTCTTCTGTGAATTAGTTTATTTTTAAGTCTTTATAGTTGGAGTCTCATAGAGTATTTATTCTTTTGCCACTGACAGATTTCACTCAGCATATTTTCCAATTGAAACCAAGTTATGAGATGTTTCCTAAAATTATTATTTTTCTTTTTTTACCATTACATACTGTTTCCTTGAGTACATGTACCATAGTTTGTTTATCCATTCATCTATTGATAGGCATCTAGATTGATTCCATCTTTTTGCTATTGTAGACTGTGCTGCGATAAACATTTGTGTGCATGTATCACGTGACAGCTCTTGTTTCTGTAGGACAAATTCGGAGCAGTGGGATTACTTGATCAAACGGTGTATCTATTTCTAGCTTTTTAAAGAATTGCCAGATTGCTTGCCAAAGCATTTTGAAATCAAACCAGCAGTGCAGTAGAGTTTCAAACTCTCCATAGCTTCAACAGCATTTGTTGTTTGTGTTTTTTGTATTATGGCCAACCTTATTAGGGTGAGATAGTATCTCATCGTAGTTTTGGTTTGGATTTCTCTGATAGCTAGTGACCGTGAGCATTTCCTCATGTATCTTTTGGCTGCCTGGATGTCGTCTTTGGTGAAGTGTTTGTCTATCTCCTTTGCCCATTGCTTAATTGAGTTATTTACTTTTTTCTTGTTGATATTTTGCAGAACTTTGTAGATTACGGGGATCAGACGTCAGTTGGACATATAGTCGAGAAATATTGTCTCCCATTCTGCAGGTAGTCTTTTAACTCTTTTGATAAAGTCTTTGGATGAACAAAAGTGTTTGATTCTTAGTAGTTCTCATTTATCTATTTTTTCTTCTGTTTATTGTGCTTTATTTGTCAGAGAACTACAAGACTTTACTCCAGGAAACCTAAAGAGACTCAGACAAATGGAGAAACCTACCCTGCTCGTGGATAGGAAAACTTAACAATGTGGAAATGTTTATTTTACCCAAAGCAATCTACATATACAATGCAATCCCAATAAGAATTCCAGTGTCTTTTTTTAAAATGAGATCAATAAACAAACTACAAACTTTGTTTGGAAAGGGAAGAAACACAGGATAAGTAAAGCACTACTGAAGAAGAAGAACACAGTGAGAAGCCTCATACTACCTGACCTTAGAACCAGCTAAACTGACACAGTAGTCAAAACAACCTGGTACTGGTACAAAAAGCAGATATATAGATCAATGTGAAACAGAGTTGGGACCACAGAGATGCCTCCATCCTCAGACGAACAGTTGATATTCGACAAAGGTCCTAAGATTTTAAACTGGGTTAAAAACAGTCTCTGTAACAAATGGCATTGGCAAAATTGGATATCCATCTGCAAAAAACTGAAACAAGACCCACATCTCATTTCTTACATAAAAACTAACTCAAAATGATCAACGACCTAAATATCAAACCTAAAATGATAAAGATCATGTAAGAAAAAATAGGGTCAGCAATGGAAGTTCCAATAGACAGCCTGACCTTTTTTTTTTTTTTTTTTCAAGGATCTTTTTTTCTCTTTTTGTTTCTTATACCCAAAGAGTCTTTATACCTGAAGAAAGACATAAATCACAGGTAACTACATGATCCAATCATACATCTGAATGTTAGGGTGTCAGTATTTGAAATGTTCTAGCTGTAACATTTTCTTTGAATAAAAGTGATGTCATAATTTCTATTCCACATTACAGAAACATGTCCCTCTCCATAATGCTATATACCATTATAATAAGTTATTTTCTATTTCCAGACATCAAAGCCGACTTCTATTCTCACTTGGAATGCGGCAACCCCCTTGATATCAGTAAAATATTTCATTGACTACGTGTAACAGAAACATAATTACAGTGATCTCACCAAAGAGGGGTTTCATTTTCCTCCTACCACCAGAACCCTGGTAATGGACAGTTTAATGCTAGAGAAGGTGCTTGAACAGATCATCAAAATCATAGCCACTTGTATCTTCTTTTTCTGCCATTTCAGTGGGTAACTTCTATCAGAGTAGTTTCCTCATAAAATATATAGTGGCTGCTCCATCTTTAGCATCACAAAGGCATTTCAGGAAAAAGTACAAATAAGAAAATGGAATGTATACTAGAAAAAATGAAACTTCCCCTGAGTCCTCTAGTACAACTTCCATTTTTCTGTCTGTTAGATGTATGTCAAATGCCCACCATTGCCACTGTACATAGTAAAGTAAACTAAGAAATATGATTTATTTTTCTGGGCCTAACGTGGACATTTGGAAACCCTGGTGGTATAATGATTGAGTTCTATGTCTGCTAATCAAAAGACTGGCAGTGCAAGTCCTCCAGGTGCTTCTTGGAAACACTATGGAGCAGTTCTACTCTGTCCTGAAAGGTCACGTTGAGTCAGTTCTGAAAGGAGAGAACAGATCTTGGGAAGACACCTAGCAGTATCTCTCATACTTTATCTTATCTTCATCTAAATCCAGCTAAACTTTCAAGTTCTGATTTGGAACAGCACCAGATACAAAGACTTCTCAATTCATTGTGACCTCCACTGATCTTAACCTTGTCAAAACTCCTTGTTCAATTATTATTTGTAGCTCACACATTGTGAATTAATTGAGTAGAGTAACACAATGTTACTTGAATTTGTTTCCTCTCCCCAACTGGATTATAACTTTCTAAAAAAAATATGGAGTACATCTGCTTCTTTTGAATCCTAATAGTTGGATAGCTCCAGGCATAGGGTAATTACTTAATAATAAATATACATGATTATATGATCTAGTGGATGTTTAAGGCAGAATAAGCAACTAAGTAAATTTTTGAAATGACTAGTGCCAAGCTTATTAGATAAGTTAGGTTTAGAAACTTTAAATCTGGTTTTTAGATTATGTATGTTATTAAAATACACTGGCTCACTTTATATAAATTTTTTTCACTTTAATGCTGGTGGTGTCCAGGGACTAGAAGTATGGACCTTAGTATTAAAATTAAAAAGCATGTATTTTCCATGAAAATGATGGAATTACTTATGTCTGGACACTAAACAAATTGATAAATGGAACTACAAAGTACATCTGGTCCATTGTGCAAAGCCAACAGCTGTTAAGAAAGGTTCAGAATACATCCTTATCAAAAGTATACTGAGCTAAGAAAATAATTTATCAAGGATGAAAAGAAATTCTCTATTTTTTTAAAAAAATGCATTACTATTTAGTAGAATACAAAATAATGTAGACACATTGCCTATTCTTTAGCACATTGCATTATTATTTGGACCTTCAGTTGAATACATCCAGAATAAAAATTGATAGTTCATGCATCCTCTTACTTCAAACCCTTCAGAAACATACTCGTTACTTCTTGGCTCACAGCTAACAATAATCGTTGTCTCTGAAAAAGTTACTCTGGGAATGAAATATAAACCTATGTGTAATTAATTAAAATCATTGTTTAAATGATTAAAAATCAGAAAATGCTGTTACTGCTACTTCGCTTTCTGTTTCTGGCCCCTCCATCGCTCTTTAATTTTGGTTAAATTTATGTTGGTGGTCCTTTTAATGTGATTAGGAAGGGTATGGGCAAAGAATTGGCCTTAATCTCTCCCATTCCGTAGCAGATTAACCTGCATATGTAAGTACACAGTGAGAAAACATCAGAGTGTAAGCCCTGAGAAGGATGAAGTGATATTAGAAAATGAAAAATCACTACTCCTTCCATTGTCCAATCACATGTGCATCATTTGCTTTTGAAGTCTCACCAGAAGCACATTTAACACCAGCATTTTCAGCAACATTCTACTGCTGGCACCATATATATTCTTTAAGATGTCTTTGTCACCTAGTGCTGCTATAACAGAAATACCACAGTTGAACAGCTTTAACAAAGACAATTGTATTCTCTCCCAATCCAGATAGCTAAAAATCTGAATTCTTAATGCCAGCCCTAGGGGAAGAATTTCTCTCTCTGCCAGCTCTAAAGGAAGTTCCTTGTGAATTATCAGTCTTCATTTGGTCTGGGAACATCTCATCAAAGAAATTTCAAGTCAATAAGCTCCCAGTATTGCTTTCTTGGTGATGAAATCCCCAGCTCCTTGCTTCTTTTCCTTTCCTTTTCATCTTCTGAGAGAGAAAAAAAAAAAAAAAAAAAAAAGTGGTAAAATTCTCTTCACACTGGACTAGAGATGTGTATTTGTAAGGATATTACAGTCTCATCCAAATATTCTAACATTATCCAGTCTTGTCCCTTAACCACACACATACATATATTTACAATTTACATGAAAACTACAGTCACAAAGTAGAGGACAAATATACCACATTAGGAATCATGGCCCTGACACATTTCTGTAGAAATTTTGGAAAGGATGTGCCTCAGTCCATGATAAAGATGATTGAGACTTCCTTTTTAACTTTCTTCATGTGCTTCTGAGTTGTCACCACAATCCTTTGGCATCCATAATTCTACCAAGTTTCTTCAAGGCAATCTAAGCTTTTTGCCGCTATTGTCATTAAGTGCCATGGAGTTGCTTCTAACGCATAGTGATCCCCTGTACTACAGGAAAATGAAACACTGTCTATTCCTGAGCTGTCTTTACAATTATTGCTGTGTTTGAACCCATTGTTACAATCACTGTGTTAATCCATCTCATGGAACAGCTTGCTCTTTTTCAGTGACTCTCTAGTATAATGGTATAAAATTTGGCTTATAATCAAAAGAAGATCAACAGTTTGAATCTACGAGCTGCTCCTTGGTCACTCTCAGGGGTGGTTCTCTACGTAGGGTTGCTATGTGTCAGAATGAACTCACACGCTTTTTCTTTTTCTTATCAAGCAGGATTTCTTTTCCCAGGGTCTGGTCTGTCCTGAAACTATGTCGAAAACAGGGTCTGGTCTGTCCTGAAACTATGTCCAAAATAGGGTCTGGTCTGTCCTGAAACTATGTCCAAAATACATGAATACATGAGATTAAGTTAGCATTGATTTATTTTCATAGTTAGACCAGCATTTCCACTTTTCGGTACCAAAGAAGGTTTGAATTTTGACAAACTCATGGATGAGTCTTAATGTTATCGCTATGTTGTATATGTAAATAATAGTTCTTCAGAATATTATTTTCAAATATTTGTTTAAATATCTTTATGACAGCACTTGGCCGGCTATATTCCTTTCTTTAATTTTTTTTCTTTTTTTGTGATTCAGTGGAAGTCAACAATCTAAGTCAGTTTTCCATACCCACCTCGCTGCGACTCTATCTGTTCTTGCTCTGTGACCACAAACTCTTTTTTTTCTCCACTCTTTACTTCCAGTACCCACTCAACCAGTACTTGTCCTCCTCTCCAATCTTTCTTTTCCCTGCTAAAAAGAACAAGTAGAGCAGCCTCATGTATGTATACATATATATATATATATATACACCAACTTGATGGCACTTGGCTTGGCTATATATATATATGTGTGTGTGTATATATATATATATATATAATCTGTAACCACAAAGTACACACACCACACGCATGACTCTGTGTCCCCAGGTCCAGTCCATTCTTTATCTGAAGTTTGGCTTCGGTATTGGCTTCAGGTCTGGCTAACAGAAAGTCTAGGGCACATGTTCTCAGGGGACTTTCTAGGCTGTTGGATCAAGTCATTTTATTGTCATCGTTTTGGATTTTCTTTTTTTTTTTTTTAAGTAAAATTTTTCATAGTGGCTCCACATTCCATACTGGAAAAACAGATCTCCTCTGCTGGAATTGAAGTACAGGGTACACACAATCAAGGACAACTTAAATTTGTGACTGTGGGCTTGGTGAATTTATGAAGTAACCCCTTTCATTAATGACTTTGTTTGAATAATAAATTATATAGTAACCCAAATTATGGAAACATCTTTGTGAATAGTGGTTAAGAGTTATGGCTGCTAACCAAAAGATCAGGAGTTCAGATCCACCAGGTTCTCCTCAGATACCCCATGGAATAGTTTTACTCTGTCCTATAGGGTTGCTACAAGTTAGAATTGATGACAGTGGAGCTTTTGCAACCCTATTTATGTGGTCTTGTAGGAGAATTTTGAAACTTGAGGACTCATTTGGAAAACTACTGAGATTATTGAAATAATTGAAATAATTGTGATCTAGCTGATATTTATGAATAAATAATTTTGTATTTGTTTATTTTTGCATTTTTCATTCTTATCGTTGGGAGATCTAGTGAGCCAAGTCTTAACACAGTATGATTTTTACTGACTGCTTTAGATGTAATAATGTCCGGGATTCAGACTTTCTGTTTGGTGAATTGTGAGAGGAGGAATCAATAATCTCAGGTGCTAATAATAACTTTAACACCGATTGTTGCCATTAGTTGCTGTTCAGTCAGTTCCAACTCACTGCAAACCCCAAGTGTATCAGAATAGAACTGTACTCCACAGGGGTCAGAAATAGACAACTATGCCTTTCTTTCAAGATGCTTCTCGGTGAACTCAAATCTCCAACTGTCTAGTTAGCAGCTGAGTTTTGTGACCCTTTGCAGCACCTACCTCCATCTATAATATTCCTGTATTCTATCAGTCTGGACATAGCTTTCCTTGGGAAATCCACTCTGACACATTTGTTTGAATGATGATAATGATCAGTTCCTGCCTCTTCCTTTCAGAAACATTTTGTAGCACTTTGCAACTCTACTTATAAGACCTTGTCTTCGTAGATAAAGAACAGGGTATTGGTAAGAGAAAACAGATTGATAAGACAAAACAGTACCCAGTGAAGTTTTCTCCAGTAAAATTAACTTTTGTGTTGAAAGCTGCCAAAAAGATTAATTTGAGAATGTGGCTGTTTTTGTCAGACAGTTATTTCACTTGGTTGGACCCTGAAAAAACATGTACTATTGAGCATAGTTCACAGTTCTCTAAGTGGTCTTGAAATGTGTTAGTGGTTTGTTCCAGCGAAGGTAGATTACACTGGAAAATACTGCCCACAAATAACTACTTTCTCAAGCCATGGCATAATGCAAACTCATTAAAAGAACAAATAGGACATAAATCTCATCTTGCTGCCAACATGAAGGACCATTACCTTTAGAAAAGTAGCTCTTCTCACAAAGTGCCGGGCTGTAGGATTCAAAGCTAGTGGTGGATTCCTAAGCAAAGGTCTCATTCTTTAAACAAACATGTGCATCCAGTAAGGACCATATGAAACTGATCCCTAAGTTTAGAAAACAACATCCACGACTGCAAATCTTAGCCAGTGGCTGACTTATAGATAACATTTCACAAACTTGGGTCTAAAATTAGAGCAGATATCATTAAGAAATCATTTATGAAGGTACCATTCAAAGAATGGGTGTGATTATTTCCAACCAGTGAAGACAGAAGACAGAAGTGCCCTTTATAAGTCAATTGCATGTTAAGGATCCCATTTGGTTCACTGCTCCAAAATATCTATCTAATTTGTGGATAGTTTGAAGAGTTCATTAGTATATTTTTTTAATTGTGCAGAACAATTATTATACGAGCATTGGGATAACTATTTTAACTATAGAAAAATGTCATAGCTTTCGCAAGTTTGTGTCACTCTTCTGATTTTCAGTCAGAGAACATGATAATGAGAAAAATCTTGTGACAAGAAGTAGGTAAAATAATTATTCCTTTTAAAATTATTTTACTCGATTCCATTTTTGTAAGCTTTGCCTGTTCTTTATTGACTATTTACTTTAGACATAGCATTGGATTATACATGGTTTGACATAAAAAAGAAGGTGACAACAGAGTCTTCTGCCAGTCTGAATTATGTGGTAATAATTAAACTCTTACCTCTTAAAGACTCATCACAACATGTATTTACTCTTGCTTATACACAGGTTGAAAACCCGGGTGGTGTAGTGGTTAAGTACTATGGCTGCTACCTAAATGGTCAACAGTTAAAATCCACCAGTCTCCTTGGAAACTGTATAGGCTAGTTCTACCCTGTCCTACATGGTCACTGTCAGTCAGACCCGGCTCATGGCAGTGCTTGTTTGTTTGTTTTATATATACGATTTTGTTGTGATTTAACTGGAAACTCCTCTACACCTCCTCACTCTAGTACTCTAAATAAAAAGCAGCGGCTACCTTAAAAGATGCCCAGAAGGAAGAGTACTTTGAAGAATTTGTTACTGATAATTAAATATCCAATTCAAAGTAACAATTATCGTAACAGGATTTGACGGCACTTGGCTTGGCTGGCTCAAAATATATTGACTAACTGCTCAAAACTCCTACAGTCACATATAAAGGGTCTGGGAAATAACATCTAACATGTGATCAGGTGGCAGAGAACTACAAATACTTGATAAGCAAAATCTACCCACTGGGTCACAAAATGTTCAACTCACATTATCTCCTTATGGCCATATAGACATACTATCTCACAAGGAGACAAGTCAAAAAGTTTCATGCAGGCCATCAAGATCTAAATTTAGAGTTTTAAGACATGTCGCCCAAATGAGTTATGTCTGAGAGATTTAAATGAGATCTAGATAAAGCTCTTCTTGCCTCGGAAACCTACATATTGGGAAGACAGAAGAGTTGCCTATTCTCACCTCCCAAACAACAAAACAAGTTAAGTTCATCATGGCATTCCTTTACATTCCATGAAAGACAATAGAGGGTGCTATGAGCAACAAGACCACAGTCATTGACTTGATCCAGACCCATAGCAGCCCTATAGAGAAAATTGAACTGCCCAAAAGAGTTTATAATGAACTGTTCAAACTATTCCCAAAGTAGATAGATATTTTAGCATACTTCACAAATTTGAACTACTGACCTTTGGTAAACAGCCATAGCACTTAACCCCTATGCCATCAAGGTCTGCCAGTGGTCTGGTGCAATTCTGAAATTCTCTTGGCAGTTGCTATGAGAATCCTACTACATGCATGGAAAATGTTTCTGGGTTAGGTACTGAGTTGTCTTCTTGGGGAGTGGACTTACTCCAGTTTTCGTCATGGTTCTTGGCTCCACTCACTGGGAGAAACTTCCTTCATTTTTTTTTTTTTTTTTTTTTTTTGTATCTGCTTGTTGCCTCTTTGTTGGCTGAGTTGCTTTCTCAGCTTGCTTCTTAATCATGGACAATTAGAAGTCCAAAAATTACTTTCCATGTTAAACAGTGATGTTTCTTTTATTTTTTCCTACCCATGTTGAGAGTTTTGAGAAACATAGATGTTATCCGTTTAACTCTACCTGTCAAAAGTCACACTCACAAACTTTTTTTTAATAGGTTTTTAATAGTTTCCCCATCTTTTATGCTTTTTTTTTTGTGATTGAATGAAAATGTACATTCCCGTGTAAATTTGAGTGCTGACCTACATGCAGCTTCCACTGCTCTCCCTGCACGGTGATAGCACACTCTTCTTCTCTGCTCCATACATGTCTTGCCTTCCCAACAGTTTCCTACCTTATTCTCTCCACCCAATCACCTTCTTCCAGTGTGAGGTCAACAGGACGACCTCGTATAGATGCTTAGAACCATACAGTGCCCACACAATATGGTCACTCTGCGTCACCAAGTCTAATCCATTGCTGTCTGAAAAGTTGACCTTCAATATGATTTATGGACAGGGGCAGCATCAGAGCCAGGGGCCCTGCTCCCAGGAGAACTTCAAGGTCCCTGGACCATCAATTGTGGTCTTTTAGTGGAGATCTCAGGATGCACCCCTATTTATACTTGTGTTGCCTTTGATACTCAACTTTGGGAGCTGCATTGTAGCTATCACTGGTGGTAGCTGGGCACCATCTGGTTATTCCGGTCACAAGTCGATGTAGACGTCAACTCACGTGGGTCTCTCTGTCTTCTGGATTCTCTTTCTCACATGTCATTATGGACCTTGGTGATCATTTGTTCCTGCTGAGTAGGGACCATTTGATATACCCTCAGATGGCAACGTGGCAGCTTTTAAGACCCCAGACGCCACTCACAAATGCGGGGTGTGGAGAGACCTCATTAGCAAAACACTAGTTGTGCCAGTTGGCCTAGTTTTCCCAGGAGAGCACGGTCCCCGGCCCCCTGCCACAACTGCTCTGTCCTTGCAATATTGAGTTAAGATGGGAGGAGTACACAAGTTGTGTCGAAGTCCCATTAACATTGATCCTCTTACTAATGTGTGCCATCACCAATTTCTAACAACTATCTAATCTAAACCCTTCCCCCTTCCCCTCCAGCCCTCCTCACCCTTGCAGCCATCAAAGAGTCATTTCTGTTATGCATGAGTATGCTTTTAAGTTCTTATAGTAGGGGTCTCATACAATATTTGTCCTTCTGTCACTGGCTACTTTCAGTCACCATAATGTCCTCCAGTTGAAACCTGGTTAAGAGATGTTTCCTGCTACCATACTTGTTCTTTATCATTGCATAGCGTTCCATTGAGTATATAAACCATAGTTTTACCTATCCATTCTACTGTTGTTGGGCATCTGGGTTGATTTCATCTTTTTGCTATTGTGGACCGTGATGCAATGAACATTTGTGTGCATGTATCAGTTGGTGTGAATGGCCTTGATTTCTTAGGATATTTTTCAAGCAGTGGAATTACTGGGTCAAATGGTATAGCTACATGTATTATTTTAAGGGAGCACCAGATTGTTTTCCAAAGAGGTTGCACCATTTTGCAATCTCACAAAGAGTGTAGGAGAGTTCCAATCTCTCCACAGCCTCTCCAGCATCTGGTGTTTTGTGTTTGGGGGATTATGGCCAACCTTATTGGGGTGACATGGTATATCATTGTCATTTTGATTTGAAATTCTTTAATAGCTAATGATCATGATCATGTCCGCATTTGTTTTTTGGCCGCCTGGATCTTCTCTTTAGAAAAGTGTCTGTCTATCTCCTTTGCCCATCACTTAATTGGACAATTTATCTTTTTCTTGTTGATATTTTGCAGTACCTTATAGATTACAGAGATCAGACATTGGTCCAACATAGAGTTGCTCAATATTTTTTTCCATTCTGTAGGTGGCCTTTTAATTCTATTAATAAAGTCTTTGGATGAGCAAAAGTGTTTGATTCTTAGTAGTTCCAATTTATCTATTTTCTCTTCTGTTGTTTGTGGTTTGTTTGACAGATTCTGAAGTCTGTCTGTATTGTGTATTAAACCTTCCATTGTTGTTCCTAGTTTTTCTTGGATAGGCTGTACCATTTTAGATTTGATGTATAGGTCTTTTATCCAGTTTGAGTTGGTTTTTGTATAAGGTGTAAGATATCAGTCTTGTTTTAATTTAGTGCAGATGGACATTCAATTTTGCCAGCATTATTTGTTGAAGAGATTGTTTTTACCCCAGTTTAATATCTTAGGGCTTTTGTCAAATATCAACTGTTCATAGGCAGATGATGTCTTCTCTGGGGTCTCGATTCTGTTCCACTGATCTATCTGTCTGTTTTTGTACCAGTACCAGGCTGTTTTGACTACTGTGTCAGTGTAATAGGTTCTAAGGTGGGGTAATGACAGGCCTCCCGGTGTGTTCTGGCCAGAACTTCTTTAGTAATGCTTTAGTTATCTGGGGCTTCTTCTCTTTCCAGACAAAATTGAGAATTTGTTCCGCCATCTCATTAAAAAATGGCACTGGAACTTGTATTGGGATTGTATTATATAAGTAGATTGCTTTGGGTAAAATAGACATTTCCACAATGTTAAATTTTCCTATCTGTGAGCAGGGCAGGTTTCTCCATTTATGTAAGTCTCTCTTAGTTTCTTGTAGTAAGGGTTTGTAGTTCTCTTTGTAAAGGTCTGTTATTTCTCTGGTTAGATTTATTCCTAGGTACTTTATCTTCTTAGGGGCTATTGTAAATGGTATTGACTTGGTGATTTCTTCCTTAAGAATCTCATTGTTGGTGTAAAGGAATCCTACTAATTTACTTAAGTTTATCTTGTATCCTGAGACTTTGCCAAACTCCTCTATCAGCTTGAGTAGATTCCTTATGGAATCTTTGGGATTCTCTGGATATACAATCATATCATCTGAAAATAGGGAGATTTTTAGTTCTTCTTTGCCAATGCAGATGCCCTTTATTCCTTGTTCTTGTCTAATTTCTCTGGCCAGAACTTCTAGTACAATGTTGAATAGGAGAGGTGAGAGTGGGCATCCTTGTCTAGTTCCTCTTCTCAAGAGAAACTGTTTAAGTCTCTCTCCATTCAGGATGACGTAGGCAGTCAGCTTTGTGTAAATGGCCCTTATTGCACTGAGGAGTTGGCCATCTATTCCTATTTTTCTGAGAGTTTTTGGCATGAATGGGTGTGGCATTTTATCAAATGTCTTTTCTGTCTCAATAGACAAGATCAGGTGATTCTTGTCTTTTGTGCTATTTCTGTGGTTGATCACATTAATTGTTTTTCTGACGTTGAACCAGCGTTGCATCCCTGATATAAATCCCACTTGGTCATGATGGATTATTTTTTTGATATGTTGTATTCTATTGGCAAGAATCTTGTTGAAGATTTTTGCATCTAGATTCATGAGTGATATCGGTCTGTAGTTCTCTTTTCATGTTGGGTCTTTCCCTGGCTTTGGTATTAAGGTTATACTGGCTTCATAGAATGAGTTTGGGAGTACTCCATCACTTTTTATACTGTGAAATAGTCTCAGTAGTATTGGAACTAATCCTTTTCTAAAAGCTTTGTAGAATTCTGCAGTGAAGCCATCTGGGCCTGGGCTTTTTGTTGTTGTTGTTGGCGGCAGTTTTTTGATGACTTTCAATCTCTTCCTTTGTGATGGGTTTATTAAGTTGTTCTTTGTCACCTTGTGATAATTTTGGTAGGTGATATGAATCAAGGAGTTTGCCATTTCCTCTAAGTTTTCAAATTTGTTAGAATACAGTCTTTCATAGTATTCAGCTGTGATATTTTTGATTTTTGATGGATGTGCTGTGATGGATCTGCTCATTTCTTATTTGGATTATTTGTTTCCTTTCTTATTTTTCTTTAGTAAGTGTAGCCAGTGGCTTGTCCATTTTGTTGATCTTTTCAAAAAACCAGCTTTTGGTCTTTTCAATTTTTTCAATTGTTCTTCTATTTTCTAACTGATTTAGTTCTGCTCTGATCTTTATGTTCTGGTTTCTTCTGGTGCCTCACGGGTTCCTCTGTTGTTCTCTCTCTACTTGCTCAAGCTGTAGGGTCAGTTCTTTGATTTGGTTTCTTTCTTCATTCCAGATGTGTGCATTTATGGAGATAAGCTGACCTTTGAGTACTGCTTTGGCTGTATCCCATAGGTTTTGGTAGGAAGTGTTTTCATTTTTTTGAGAATCCATGAATTTCTTTATTTCATCCTTGATTTCTTTTATAACCCATGGGGTTTTGAGCAAGTTGTTCAATTTCCATGAGTTCCGCTTTCTATCTATGTTTTTTCTGCTATTGATTTCGACTTTTATGACTTTATGATCAGAGAAGATATTTTGCAGTGGTATGAATTTTGTTGAGAATTGCTTTATGTGCTAACACATGGTGTATTCTGGAGAATGTTCCATGTGCAATGGAGAAGAAGGTGTAGTTGTCTGCTGATAGATAGAAAGTTCTGTATATGTTGATGAAGTCTAGGTGGTTAATTGCAGCAATAAGGCTTGTGTGTCTTTATTGAGCTTTTTTCTAGACAATCAGTCCAACATTGTGATTGGAGTGTTGAAGTCTGCTGCTATTATTGTGGAGCGATCTGTCTCCTCTTTGAGTGTAGTCAGTTTTCTTTGACGTATTTAGGTGCTCTGATATTAGGTGCATAAATATTTAATATTGTTAAGTCCTGCTTGTATACTGAATCTTTCAGTTGTAAATAGTATCCATCCTTGTCTGCGATGGTGGATTTTACATTAAGGTTGATTTTGCCTGAGATTAGAATTGCCTCACCTGCTCTTCTTTGTTCATTGTTAGCTTGATATATGTTCTTCCTTCCTTTGATTTTCAGTCCGTTCATGTCTTTAAATCTAAGGTGAGTTTCTTGTAGGCAACATATAGATGAGTCATGTCTTTTGATCCAAGATGTCACTCGATGTTGCTTTCCTAGGGCATTCAGTCTGTTCACATTTGATGTAATTACTGAGAGGTACGTGCTCAGTGCTGCCATTGTGATATGTTTATTTTTGTGTTGATATTTTCTCTGTTGTTCTTATTAGTCTGTTCAGTGCCCTTCTTCTTTGCGAGTTGATTCTTTACCTTTTATGGGGTTGGTTTTGTGGTTGTTGAAACTCCTGTATTACATTTCCTGATATGGTATGTTGCTTGTTTATTATGCTTTATGGCTGTCCCTAGGATACCCCTCAATAAACTACATATAACCCCAATGTTGATTGCTGTGAGTCTTGTCAACTTCCTCTCCATCTGGAAGGACTATAGTGACTGTAGTACAACCCTCTTTTTAATATGATGATATCATACTTTACATGATATGATCACTGGATCGTTTCTTTCACTATTATAGCATTGATTGTGTTTGGAGCCTTCCAACTGGGTAGGATTCTGGATAATGTGTCCTCCTAAAATACAAAGTTAGTGGTTTTGTTCTTCCAAAGTAAGCACCTCTGTATTGAACACCTGATGTTATAAACTAGCTTAAAATACAGAAAGGCTACTAGCCTGCTGGCCTCTGCTGTCGTGCCCCAGCTGTAGCTGATACTGTGTAGAATTCTGCTTTTCTGCTAGAAAAGCAGTCTCTTCTGTGTAGGAACTGCCTCCCAGCCCAGGAATTAGTTTCAGTTGAGGCTTCTGTATTGATGACCCCCACCTCCCAGCAAAACAAGATGGTGTCCTGCGTAAGTGCCTCAGCTGGCTGGGACTGGTCTCCCAGTGGATAGAGATGCCAAGAGTGCTGAAATGCCCAGAGTCCACACCCTCCACTGCTGGGCCCCAGCCCAAGGCAAAACTCTGCAAAACACTGCCTCCCTGCTAGAAAAGTGCTCTCTCCACAGCAGGAGCCACCTCCCAGCCTATGAACCAAGTCTGGCCGGGGCCTCTACATCGGCTTCTCTGTTTCCTGACAGGCCAGAGGAGCGGAGGTGTATAGAGTCCAAAGCAGGCTCTCAGAACCTGACAATTAAGCTTGCTGGTCCCACCAGCAATGTGTCCGAGACCAGCAGCTAATCAAGTCCCAGTTCTGCCCACCGGCCAAGACAGAGGGAAAAAAATAATCAAAATGGTGAGTTACCTTCAGTCTGTGCAAGCCTGTGCTTGCCAAGGGTGGGATCAGTGACAAAGAGGAGGTTTTGCATTCAGTGGTATGAAGTCCAAATTAACAGCCCTATGTCGCATCCCAGGGTTCACTAGGTGTCCAGTAGGCTCCATTTAACTATCATATCAGGTCTCAGTTTCCAGAGGGATTTAGGGAGACAAGCGTTTAGTCAGCCATTCTGACCCAGCCTTTTGTATTCTTAATTATATGCCTGATTTTTTTTTCTTAATTTAATAGTGGGTCTCTCTGAGCCTTTCAGGCATCTATGGACAGATACCTCTTTCTTCTCCTTTTCCTTAGCCATGTTGGCTAATTCAAGTATTTAATGGGCAAGTAATTGTTCCTACCCAGAAATGACATAGGAAACCCTGGTAGCTTAGTGGTTAAGTGCTATTTAACTAAAGGGTTAGCAGTTCACATCTACCAGGCACTCCTTGGAAACTCTATAGAGTGGTTCTATTCTGTCCCACAGGGTCACTATAAGTCAGAATCAACTTGATGGCAAAGTTTTTTTTTTTTTTGCTTAGAAAAACATATGCTCACAGTTCATTTGTAGGATACATCTCACGGTCCTTTCCAACCACAAAAAGGCAGAAACTACAATTTCCTCCTGTGCCTTGCAATGAGAGAACAAGACATATTTGATGAACAGACGTCCTTTAAAAGAAACAAACAAACAAAAAAAACTACTTGTTGAATAGCCACTGCCATCAAGTTGATTCTAAATCATAGCAATCCTACAGGACTGAGTAGAAATGCTCCAGGGAGTTTCCAGGGAGTGCCTTGCAGATTCAAACTGCTGACCTTTTGGTTAGCAGACATAGCACTTATCCACTACACCCCTAGGGTTTCCTAAAGAAGTATTAAAAAAATACACAACAGGATATAAAATTTGATTATTGTTGGAGGTCACCACAGCCTGGTGATCAGTCATTCATATTTGTTGACTTTGGGTAAATCAAGTTACTGTTTCAGGAATTTGCTTTTCTTGTTGAGTAATGCTTGTCAAGAATACTGTCAGTTTCAGTATCCCCATCTCTATCAATACAGACTCAGTGAAACGATGAGAGAAAACATCTGAGAGAAGGGTCTCTTGATCAGGTGCTGAAAGCCCTTAAGATGAGGTGTCATTTGGGAACACTAGATGTCTTCCTGCGCTTCAACTCCCGTATTTGCTTTCCCCTTCAGGTTTCTATAGACTTATGATGCAGCCATGCTTTGGGTCCCTGAAAAAGACTTCCATTCTTCTGAAGAGGAAATGCTTTAGTTAATAGGACAGACCAAGGGCCCAGTGGCTCCAGTGTACAGATATTGAGAAGAGCGTCTCTGCCAATGTTCTTGGGCAGAACCATAAAGCATCTTTACAGCCCAGACTCACCAGAGCCACTATTGATTCACTGGCATGTGCTCTCTCAATAGTAAAAGGCTGCCAGGATTTACTTGCTTGGCTTTTCCCTTTCCTGGACTGTCATTATTCAGCGTAAAACTCCTTTAACCTAGTGGAGCTGCTGCTCTTGCTAATACTGTGTTAGCAAATTATTGATCCCAATGATGAGAACAGGAATCGTTTCTCCTGTAGCAGGATGTGCAATTGCAGCTACATTCGGTCCCGGTAATTTTCTCTATAGATCTTCCAGGAGGACTAGACAAATGGACCATTAAAAAAGGGTAGGGTGGAGGGAGCTGCCTGAGGTTGATGGCACATTTGAGCTGAAGCCAAACTTTATTGGTGATTTTCAGTGGTTATTTGAAAACTTACAAACATTGCTCTTTGGCACTTCATGGTTTAGTTTTGTTTTTTGATAGTTTTATTTTGCTTGTTTTCAGCTTCGTCTGATGATGAAGGAGAAATTCTCACTTGCGAGCTTTGTCCTTTGAAACTGACATCAAGATTATCAACAATTCATGAAGGTTGTGATAAGGTCAAAACCAGATCTTATACCTCTCCAATAAAAAAGAAAATAAGGTAACACTGGTAATGAGAGTTGTTAAATTGTACACTGGCCTTTGTGATTAGAATTTAGCAATACCAAAACTTCAGTAAGATGCTTACCCCTCTGCCTTTCACTTTCACATTTTCACTTTGGATAACTTAACAACTTGGTAATTATTAATTCCATTGTACTAAACTAACATTTACAGAGTGCCTCCTGTATACCCTGCACTCATGTAGTTTCTCAAGAAGATCTAAACAAAATACAAAATTAAATTCAAAAGGCAGCCCTTAGGCTTTAATGATAGTTTTTTTTTTTTTTTTTTTTGGTTTGGTTGTTTGTTAATAAATAATTAAGGAGGAATTTTAAAAGAGAAACATTTGAAAAGAAATTATCCAAAGCTCCCATTGTTGCTTGCCTTCCAATGGATTATAGTTTATGGCAATCCCAAGTGTGTGTGCAAAGTAGAACTTCTCCATTGTGTTTTGAAGTCAGCATCCTTTCAGAAGCAGATTGGCAGCCCAGTCTTCTGAAAGACTCTGGGTGGATTTGAATAAGCAATCTTTCAACTGGTAGTTGAGCACTTAACCATTTGCATCACCCAGGGACTCTATATTCTCACCTAGAGCAGCTAGTACTTTTTTTCTTCTAGCGTAATAACTGGAAGAAAAAAGAAAGAAAACATTCTTAGTAGTTACACTGCAGTCAAACACTGAGCTTTGGCTTGAAAACACTATGATTAAGTTGATATTTCAGAGAACATTCTGAGCTGAGGCCATATCTCTTTGGCACAGAAATAAAGATTAGATGAAGAATATGGACATGTCAGATGCACATGACTCTATTTTCTTTCTGAGATGCACTGAAGGATATTAGAATGTTCAAGGCCAATGGTTTATTAGTTTAATACAAGTTGCTCACTTGAATGTATGCTTTAATGTGAGAAAGTAAATGTATCTCTCTAAATTCCTGCTTGAAGTTCGTATCAGCAAGGAACACTTAGCAAACTGCTGACTTTGTACTACTCATTAGATAAGGAAAATAATTAAGATAGAAAAGTTTCACTTTACATTAGATGACAGGTATGTGGGATACTTTATGTAAGCCATCTTCCATGCTGCATTATGAATCTCAAAGAGACAGGTACTCTTTCCAAATGAAAGTTAACTCCTCCTTTAGTAGACTATAGCATACAAAACTCGATATCTCAATTTTAGCACATGATTTAGGAGGGTAAGTGTGCATTTCTCCCTGAGATGATAAACCTTTGGAATCTAGAACTTCCACTTCCCATTTCTGTATTCTACCACAGCAGCAATTACTTTGGCTCATTCTATATGTGTTTTTGGTTAAAATGGCAGTTCACACCAATACTTTAGCTTCCACATAATACTCATCGGTGTCACTAGATTATCTGGATTCACATGTTGTTGGTGGCAGCTGTGTTGTTACCTGCATGTGTTACTTTTGTGAACTTTGCCTTTTTTCCTTTTATTTCTGTGGGATAAGTTTGGCAAGCATAGTCATGGCTATCCTCTGTAATAGTTAAGAAGCTCTGATTTTTTTCCTTTGATATTTACAAAACCAGAGGCTCTGCATGCAACCTAAATGCATATACACCTGCAAAAAAAATATTTATGTAGCTTATGTTGGAAACCCCTGGTAGTTCAATGGTTAAGTGCTATATGGCTGCTAACCAAAAGGTCAGCAGTTCAAATTCACCAGGTGCTCCTTGAAAACTCTATGGGGTAGTATTACTCTGTTCAATAGGGTCACTATGAGTTGGGATTGACTCAACAGCACTGGGTTTTATGTTGGTATATTGTCATACTGCAGATGTGTGGTAGCAAAATGACACTTGCCTTATTGGTTGTTTGTATTGCCAGATCATAGTTTTCAAAATCTATATCACCAGTAAAAAAATTAAAGACACTCATTTAGTAAGCATGCATTCTAGTAGTGCAAACACCATACTTTCATAAATAAATAACTAAATAAATCATGAGGCAAAAACGAAGTTATGAAATTGTTAAGGGAGTGAAGGAAGCAAGATCAGGCAGGAGAAATTGAACTGTCATACAGTAGCAATAGAGCCTTCATCCAGTCCCAGAGGAAGTCTGAAGCTGGATGATTCCCCAGAGATTTTCCACCTAGGAACAAAGAAGCTACATTTTTGAATCCTACGTTGACCAGTCAGTGGATGAGAGCTACCCCAGGGAGGGGATATAAAATTGAAGGAGCTCACTTTGAGAGAAGGAAATTCCTGGAGAGAATTCAATGTGAACAATCAACTGCAAATGGTTTGGCAAATACACCACAGTTACAAAAGAGCTTCGGTTTGCATACTTCAGTGTCTACTACAGATTTCAAATCACATAACCCACTGACTTAACAGTGATGTATGTAAACAAGGAAATACATGGTCTGAGAAGTGTTAGGATTCAAATTGTAAAACCGTGGAACAGTGTTGTGCTATTTGAGGGTTTTTTTTTTTTTTGCTTTTTTAATATTTCCTTGAATACTCTGGGGGTCAGTTCTACCCTGGCCCCTAGGGTCGCCATGAGTCGGATCCGACTCGACGGCACTTGGCATTGTGTCTTAAGTGAAAGTTTATAATCCAAATCAATTTGCCATGCAAAATCCTGCACAGACACCTCTCTGCAACTGTAGCTGTGTCCCCAACCCTGTGACAACTACTTCTCTTTTCCATACCATATGTCTCATATGCATTCAACCAATTCCTTTCCCCCTTCTCTTGGCCCTCCCATCTCAGCTCTGTACAGAAACTGTTCCATCAGCCTGGTGTATCTGACAATTAAGTTGTGAAAGTTGCTACCATGCATGTACATTGGCAGCACTGTACAAACAACTTGGTAAGATTTCATAACCTTGGTATATTAGTGTCTCATAGCCATGTTTGTGTCAATGTATAGTGTTGTCTTGCAGAGTGGCATTCATTATTGTTGTTGTGTGTTTTTGTGTGCCATTGCAAGAATGTTGGAGCTTGAATTAAAGAACGAACATTAAATTTCTCATTAAACTTGGCAAGAGTGGAAGTGAAATCAGAGGCATGTTAATCCACATTTATGGGAATAACGCCATGAAGAAAATGGCAATGTACAAATGGATTAAACGCTTTTTGGAGGGGAGAGAAAGCATCACTGATGAAGAGAGTTCATGGCAGCCTGCAATGAGTAGAACTGCTGAAACATCACAAAATTTGTTGAACTGTGCATCAAAATCATCTACCAACTGTTAGAAGCATAGCAGACCAAGTAAATGTCAATAGATGAACATGGAAATCTTAACTGAAAATCTTGGCATGAGAAAAGCATGTGCAAAAATAATCCCAAAGGAGCTCACTGATGAACAAAAGCAGAGTCAAAGTCTTCCAAGACATTTTGGGGAGGCAAGCCAACATTTCAGGCTGTGTTATCACTGATGATGAAACATAAGTGTACCAATACGACCTTGAAACAAAGCATCAAGGTACACAATGGAAGTCAGCCAATTCTTCGCTACCAAAAATATTCCATCAGTCCAAATCAAGAGTCAAAATGCTGTTGCTAACCTTTTCTGACATCAGAGGGATTGTCCGTCATGAATTTGTACCAACAAACAGTTAACCAAGAGTACTGTTTGGAAGTGCTGAAAAGGCTGTCTGAAAAAGTTAGGTGAAAATGAACTGAACTTTTGTTGACAACTCATGGCTCTTGCATCATGACAATGCACTAGCTCACATGGCACTGTCTATGAAGGAGTTTTCAGCTGGTAAGTAAATAACTATATTGGAACACCCTCCCTACTCCCCTCATCTGGTCCCCGATGACATTTTTCTTTACCCAGAGATACAGAAAATATTGAAAGGAAGACATTTTGATGACATTCAGGACATCAAGGTAATACAAAAAAGTTCTGATGGCCACTCAAGAAAAAGAGTTCCAAAACTGCTTTGAAGAGTGGACTGGTTGCTGACATAGGTGCATAACTTCCCAAGGGGAGTACTTCAAGGTGACCATAGTGATATTCAGCAATGAGGTATGTAGAACTTTTTCTAGGATGAGCTCATGAATGTATGCATATTTAAGTCAAGAAGTACACACTTCGCCAACGTCACTCTGTTTCTTATAGTCAAGTCCAGTCTCTCTGAAGAGTTGGCTTCTGTACTGGTTTCAGCTCTGGGCTAACAGAGTTTGGGACTATGTCCTCAGTGTACCCTCTAGTCTGAAGAATCAAGTCTGGTCTTTTAATAGGGTTCAAGATCTGAACCTCCATTTTTCTCTGAGTACTGCACGGACTCTCCATTGTATTCCCTGCCAGGGCAGATGTTGGCGATAACCAGTCACGTTCTGGTTATTCTCATCTTATGCTAACATAGTCTCCTGATCACACAGGCCCTTCCATCTCCTTGACTCTTATTTTCCTTGTGTCTTTCATATTTTTTTTCAGTATTTTATTGTGCTTTAAGTGCAAGTTTATAATACAAATCAATTTGCCATAGAACTCGTTCCCCCTCCCCCACTGCAATGCAAGTCTAGCTTCTCTCCCCTCTTCCTGACAGCACAGTTCTCCTGTCCACCCTGTACCTCCCTTTTCTATTCAAAGAAATCATGTCCCTCTACATCCTCTCATCTCACTGCTGGACAAGAGCTTCTGAGATTGCTTCATGTATATGTTTAAGCCAAGAAGCAAATTGTTTACTGGCATTATTCTATGTCGTATAGTCCAGTCCCATCTTTGTCTGAAGAGTTGGCTTCGGTTCTTGTTTCAGCTAACAGAATTTGGGGGCTATGTTTTCAGTGAACCCTGCAGTCTGGTGGGCTATCAGGTCTGGTCTTTTAACAGAGTTCTAGATCTGCATCCCCCATTTTTTTTCACGCAAAGTCAAGAACTCTACTTTGTGTTCCCTGTCAGAGCAGACATTGGTGGTGGCCAAGCGCAACCTAGTTTTTTGATCTCATGCTAATGTATTCTCTGGATCATATGGTATCTCCTTTCTCCTGATATCGTATTTCCTTCCTGTCTTTGTTATCCTTTGTTTTCCTCTACCGTTAGGTAAATTGTGACCAACTGATGGTACTTAGATGGCTGCTTGCTAGCTTTTAAGACCCTAGACACCACTCACCAAAGTGGTATGCAGAACATTTTCTTAAAATAAATAAATAAATAAAAATTCTTTATGTTAATCAGCCTACATATTCCCCGAAACCGTGGTGTCCAGACCCTTGTCTCTGCTACTCTGTTCTTCAGAATACTGGGTTACATTTGAAACACCTTTTAGCGTTTGATGTGTTCCAGTTATGCTAACTTCCCTTCTACTGCGTGCTGTCACTCACTTCACTTAACCCATTTCTTATCTATTAATCTACAGATACCTCTCTTTCTTTCTTCCACCCTTGTAACTATCAAAGATTATTTTCTTCTCCCATGTTTAAACCTTTCTTAAGTCCTTATAACAGTGGTCTCATACAATATTTGTCCTTTTGCACCAACATATTTCACTCAGCATTATGTCTTCCAGATGACTCTATGTTATGAGTTTCCTAAAATCATCATTTTTCTTTATCATTGCGTGTTATTCCACTGTGTGAAGATATAATTGTTTATCTATTCATCTGTTGATGGGCACCTGGGTTGATGCCACCTTTTTGCTATTGTGCTGCAATAAACATTTGTGTACATGCACCTATTTGCGTGACAGCCCTTATTTCTCTAGGATATATTCCAGCAATTGGGATTGCTGGATCATATGCTATTCCTATTTCCAGCTTTTTAAGAAAGCACCAAATAGATTTCCAAATCATTTATGCCATTTTACACTCCCACGAACAGAGCATAAGTGTTCGAGTCTCTCCACAACTTCTATGATATTTATTATTTTGTGTTTTTTGGATTAATGTCAGACTTGTTGGGGTGATATGATATCCCATGGTAGTTTGGATATGGATTTCTCTAACGGCTAATGATAGAGAGCATTTCCTCATGTATCTGCTAATGTCATGGATGTCTTCTTTGGTGAAGTATATATTCATATCTTTTGCCCATTGTTTAATTGGTTTAACTGTGTTTTTCTTGTTGAGGCTTTGCAGTACCTTTTAGATTATGGAGATTAGAGACTAGTAAAATTTGTGGTAGCAAAAAATTCCTTCCCAGTCTATAAGCACTCTTGTTATACCTTTGGAAAGTCTTCGGATGAGCATAAATATTTAGTCTTTAGGAGTTCTCAGTTAGCTATTTTCCCTTCTGTTGTTTGTGCATTGTTAGTAATATTTTGTGGTCTGCTTCTGCTGTGTTTTAAGGCTCTCAGCATTATATCTATTTTTCCTTCTGTAATCTTTACATTTTAGATTTTATATTTAGGTCTTTGATCCATTTTGAGTTACTCCTAGCATAATTTTTTCTTTCTTTTTTGGTCATTTTGAAAATTATAAAATAATAGCTGAGGAAAGTACTTGCCACAATACCTGACA
Source organism: Heterohyrax brucei (assembly GCA_028571685.1). Taxonomy (NCBI): domain Eukaryota; kingdom Metazoa; phylum Chordata; class Mammalia; order Hyracoidea; family Procaviidae; genus Heterohyrax; species Heterohyrax brucei. Next base: position 51,407,017 of record CM053152.1, read on the forward strand.
CATAATAATTATTGCTTGGTATTATTACTGTCCATAGGTTGGATTTAAACAGTGATGCTATTTCTCTAGAAAATATTCTCCAAAATAAGAGGATGCAGAGTTTCACATCCTTCTTTATACACATTAGTTGCATATAGTATAATAAAATGCTTAACATATCATACCATCACTAATCAAGCAAATGTTCTGAGTACCTACTATCTGCTCTCCAGTGAATAAATTAAAATGATGTAAGACAGTAAATGCTAGCAGCCAACTCTAAGATACTTTTTTCTTAAAAATAAGTAAAGTACGCCTTTGTTTATTTTTTAAAAAAAACAGTAAAATGTTTCTTTCAATGTTGCCCTTTTTCTGCATCTCAAGCCCTTTGTGTCAGTGCAATTTCAGACATATTTAAATGCCAAATGTCAGTAAATGGATGAAGTCATGGGAAATGACCAAGAAAACGCATACTCATGTGTGAACTTGAAAATAAGACCTGCACTATTTTAATTGACAATTTAACATGGGCTAGAGCATACATAGACTTCTTCATCCAAGTCAGTAGTTGAAGTTGAGATACTAATTAATCTGAAGGAGAGAGTGTCCGTTTTATTCCAAAAGATAAGAGATGGGTTTTGCCATGGTGGCATGTATCACCACCAAGAACAAGAACAAAGTAAACAGAGCCACAACACAGGATAGAGACAATAGATCTGTGAAAGCAGCCAGCCAGGAATTTCAATGACTTGCTGAAACAAGAAGGCAACTGGAGTCTGTAGCATTTACCATTAAAGAACCAGTTAGAATTCCATTTGTGCCAGAACAGTACTGCCGAAAAGAACTTTCAGTTCCAACTGGCTCTGTCGGTCCTCCCCATAGAAACATTTTTGGCTTGTACATGCAAACAAAGTGACAGTGAAAGTTATGTTCCAATGACCTTGTCTTTGAGACAGTGGTGACACATTACAGAAGAATTAGAAAGTTACCTTGAGGTCTGTAATGCTATTATAACCCGCTGGGAGCCAATCCAATCTGGGTGAGACATTTCCTATGCTGTGCTCTCAGAGTGATGCATATAGCTAATTGTAAATAGCTCATATAGAACTGCCACCTGCTTCTCTGAGTTACATCATTCACAGTTAATTTATATTCAGGTGGCACGCACATCATTTTCTCTTAATTTCTGCGCAACAGTTCATTTTCTTTGGTTAGAATCAGCATTTCTCTCTGAGCATTTTGTAAAAGTACAACTTTACCATATATAACCTGTACAAAAGCCCAGAATCCATGACAGATCTATTAAAAGGAATATAAATAGTAACAGAAAGGGAAACATCCTAACAAAGAAGGACATTAAAAAAAGAAAAGAAGAAAATCTGGAAATCTGGTTTGAGCACAAGACTGTCCCTTTAAAGCAGAAATGCCACCAATTCATTTTGTATTCTTTCAGTGTTTATGTTGTGAAAAGGTGGGGAGGAGGAGATGCAACCTTAAATTCTTCAGAGCTGTCCTGGTTGGTTTATCTACTGTGATTTACTGTTGTGATTGTTAAGTAGCTGACCACTGATTTTAACACTAGGGTATAGAGGAGACAGATTGACACAGGTTTCATTAAAATTCAAGAAACTCAACTCCACAGAGAGCATGACTAACTTCCTTATACATGACAGGAATCCCCACAGATGGTACTTCACCCTTGCTAAAGGAATTAAGTCTACCAAAAGAATCCCTGTCTATAAGCAGCCAATTCCCCAAATCTACAGGCTCATCTGCACAGATATTCTTTATACTGTCATTCTTAAGTACCTTAGGGTAGCTCTGAAAGACAGGGGGCCGAGAGGGAGCAGCCGCTGCTGCCTTCCCTACCCCTCAAGCATGCTGGTGGCGTGGGGATGATGGGATTATAAAGTAAACATAATAAAACACAGGACCAGGGCATGTGGTGGACACAGTCTATTTGCTGACTCCTCTTTGCCTGGGAAGAGCTAGAGATGGAAATTCTTATTACAATTACACAGAATCCCTGCACCAAATTGGCAGTTATTAAACCATTAGGCAAATGCACAAATGAGTATTGTATTTGGTTGCTGGTTGAATTAACTTTCTCTCCCTCTCTCTCTTTCACATTATGCTCTTAAATTCCACATTTCGTCTCCAAATATTTAAGTTGTCAAGAAAAAAATAAACCAGCCATCACACATTCATTATATTGGGTCAAATAGGACATGAAGGAGACAGCCTTCTTTTCTTTTTCTTTTTTTCCCTTCCCCTGTCCTCTGCTCCTGTCAATCAAATCACAGTAATTAAATGGGGGATGGGCATGCTTTCAAATTAAGAACAAAGGAGAAAGCACTTATTAGGATGAAGAGAAAAGTAATTAAAATAAATAAATAAGGGTTCGGACTGTGTTTATTGTCCTCAGATGAGCTGTGCAGAGCTGTGGCTCCACCTCACCCCACCTCACTCCCAACTCATTTATCTTGTGATTTTTGCTGAGAAAACAGAGCAGAAGGTATGCGTTTTGTACACTCGTTAGTACGTGCTGCGGTTTGTTTTAAACACTTGAATATGCTGAGGATGTGGACTACATTATTCTTATTTTCCCTTATTTTGCTTGATTGAGATAAGCTGAGAAACATATTCAGTGTCCATAGAGTCATTACCCTAAGTTATTGTATAAACATGCAGTTTTTCTTGAGTTAGCATTACTCTTCTTCACCTATATGCCTCTTTTATTACGAACCATGTTATCAAACAAGCAAAATTATTTTTCTACCAAATTTCTAATCTCTTTCACCATCTCCCTAGGCTAACAATGTTCTACTGTGATAGTGGTTTTTTGGTTTGTTCCATAAAAGCTCTTGAAGAGAAAAGAAGTCAGAACACTCCTCCTAAGTTCTGGACTTTCTAAAAAACAGGGGATATATTCCTCTGTCCTACAGAAAGTGTAAGTGATGGATATCCATGGAGGAAAACCTGGTATAGATAATTATATTGGAGTTTCCACTATATAATGGTTTCATGTGTGTGTGAATATGTATATACCAAAGCGCATAATGATTTCCATTTATTCTAATTTCAATATTACATTTCAGTTTTCAATCTTATGTATACATACATATTTGTATGTTCACATATATACTTAGGTGCTTATATGTGGGCTAGGAATACCTGGTGGCAAAGTGGTTAAATGCTAAGGCTACTAACCAAAAAATCAACAGTTTAAATTTACCAGAAGCTCCTTGGAAACTCTATGACGCCATTCTCCTCTGTGTTGTAGGGTCCTCATTAGTCAGAATCAACTTGAGAGTGAGTTTTTTTTTTTCCCAATATGCATACATATACATACATCTTCATAAGCACAAGGATATTAATTAAAGTGCATAATATTTAAATCAAGTAATTTGGTTTCTAAAGGCCTTCAATAACTGTTTACATATCCACATACTTTCAGACTCTGAGAACCCAGAGCCTTCTCTGAAGAAAAAGTCATAGATGAGGCATTCTATTACATTCCTTGTTATTTGAGAACATGGTATCAAATAATAAGGAGCCCTGAAAGTGGAACACTTACTATTCGAAAATATTCTTGAACATGACTCTTATTTCAAACTAAAAATAAAGCTGTTTCTGGTATACGATAACTACTAGAAATACTGATGAGACTTAAACGGAAAAAATCATTTCCGTTTTGGCCTAAGTGCTCCAAATTCATATAGGACACAAAGAAGCCATGTTTTTATAATCTAGCAAAACACAGAGCAATTTCCAATCAATAATGCATATAGAGCAATATCTTACAGAACAGTCAACTAAACCTAAAACTACTGCTAATAGCACTTTTCATTCCTGTGACACTGTAACAAGGCCAATTAAGAGATTGGGGTTGAGGCTCAATCTGGAATTGGCTTTCTCTGCTGTAGTTATGGTCCTTTCATGCCTATTTATCTGGGTAGTTATTTCCCCTGACAACCATAAAATGAGTTTTTTTTTTTTAACATAATTTTATGAGAACCATGTTATAACAATGAATTAGTAACTCCAAGATTTCAAGTGGGTATTTGCAGCTTTATTACAAGGCTTTGTGTGGGAATTCTGACTACTCAGAGACACTGGAAGGACAGACAGTTACATAGATGGATTTGCAAGTATGTTCTTATGGGGCTCAGTACTGGCTCCAAATTTCTAGTATTGCTAAAAGCAGACTCATTTTGAGGTCGGCAAATTTACGGTAAAATTTTGGTTCTTTCCATATTAAATCCTGTGTTTCCAGAATAAACAGAAGTGATCACCCAAGGACATCTAAAACTACAGTGTTTATACCCCTAGTTTAGAGCATATTGAGAAACAAGAACCTGAGAGATTCTTGACTCTTAAAGCACTCACGCGGACGTACATGCACGTGCATATGTGCGCATACGCACACACACGTGCATACATACATCTATATACACACACAGACACACACACATGCACAGACACACACACATGCAGACATAGCATAGAATCATCTAGAGTAAGAAGGCCAGAGAGTTATCCATGACTGAAACAAATAGGTTAAGTATTTACTACAGTTTTTCATGTGCGCAAAACCCAAAATTATTCTGTTCAAAGGAGAAGGGTATGATTGAATCCAAGACATAATGAAGGGGCTTGAGTAGGCTCAAGACTGAGGCATTTCAGACTTGGCCAGAACCCCGACGACCTGCTTTGGAAAATGTCCTCACTGTCTATTTGCACCAAAATGATGCTCATTATCCTGATAAGCACAAAAGAATCTGAATACAAGAGCTAAATAAGAAATTACATCATTCAGCTTTGCCTCCACCCCAGATCCTACCTAGACTCCAATTTAAACACGTATTTTGTTCAAGTACCAAGGCAAGCCCATTGCGTACAAGTTGATTCTGACTCATAGCGACCCCATAGGACAAGCAGAAGTGCCCTACAATGTTTCCAAGGAGCGGTTGGTGGGTTTGAGCTGCTGACCCTTTGGTTAGCAGCCAAACACTTAATCACTGCATAACCAGGACACCTGTGCAACAGCATTATCCTATAATTAGCAAAATTAACAAACTAAGCCATCTTCTTACCACCCATTTTAATCACATAACCCCACATCCCGTATTCATTTCTTGGCATCTACACCTCCCTAAGGAGCCCAAAACACGCAATCCTTTAGTAGCTTTGGCAACAGCAGCTCTATACTGTTCCCTGTGTCAGTGAGGGTAGATGAATGAGCTGGAATATATGGGTTCTCAGAGAATCAGCCTCTGTCTTAAAATTGTCATTGTTAGTTTCCAGACGAGTCCACTTCAACTAATGGCAACCTCATGTACAACTGAATGAAATGTCATCTAGTTTTGTACCATCTTCATGATTGTTGGTATGCTATGTGTCCATCGTTGCAGCCACTGTGATACTGAAAGCCTTCTAGCCTAGGGACCTCAACTTCCATCTGTATCAGGCAGCATCTTGTTTTGACGTCATATGATTTTTAACACCTAAATTTTAGAACTAGATTGCGAGACCTTTCTTCCTACTCTGTTAATCTGTTGAAACCTTTTCAGCATGGATAACTTTGCTGATATTTGAAATACCGGTGATATAACATTCCAACATCATGGCAACATGCAAGCTACCCCAATATTGCAAACCAACAGATGATGGTGGCTTTTAGAACTGGACCAGATAAAATCATCAGGGAATTTAAATAGAAGGAGTTTAAGAGTGCTGCCATGTGGGGCTAAATGTGGCTCAGGGTACGTTTCTGGTACAAAGAAATCAAAGGCTGCTTGTCAATGAGACAGCCTTTGGAAGTACTAGTAAGCCATCAAATCAGCTGCTTAGACCTGTAATCCCATGCTTTGCATCTGTAATGATTTCATTCTAATATAGAGGCTCTGGCTTGACGGCACTTGGCTTGGCTTATAGAGAATGTAAAGAAACACACTTGAGAAGTTGAGAAAGGGTCTAACTTTTAGGATCTCATTATGTTATAATATATGAAACTTAAAATTCGATATGATTAGTAAAAGATCTCTTATGCTCACATATTTCCTACAAAACCAAATTGAATCAAATCTACAAATGTCGAGTCCATTCCTACTTATAGTGACCCTATGGAACAGAGCAAAATTGCCCCATAGGGCTTCCAAGGTGCACCCTATGGATTCTAACTGCCAACCTTTTAGCAGGTGTAGCACTTAAGCATTATACCACCAAGGTTTCCATGTTATCTGTAAGTGCTTCTCAAATCCTAGCTCATCTGTAAAATCAAATGGATGTAGGAGAATTTTTATAATATTATGATATTAGACTATATTGGGAAATTTGTAGATTCACATAGAATCACAAGAAAAGAATTATAAGAAATATTTCTACACCTTTACAGGAGTGCTTTGTGGGCAATCACTCATTATGTACTGGGAAAATCCCAATTCTTCTAATGTTTTAGTGTCCTCTTCATAGGATATTAGACACTTTACATCAGCTCCATGCTCTCCCACCTGCACCCCCCTGGCCCCAACTCACACAGCTAATGGGGTTAGCCTGATAGTATTCATATCCTCTCAGGCATTCACAAATAAGAGAGCACCTACCATCTACTTTCAGTTTAGTGACTTGTATATTCTGAAACAAGGATTTATTTCAATTACCTGATGTGAGTGAGTAAATAGATTCTATTAATAATCTGGGAGCAAACAAGGACTTACTAGATTCCTTATGTAAGTTAACACTGAGGGCATTTGCCAGAAATTCTTACTGGGGGTACAGGGTGAATTTAAAGTAAAAATTTAGACAGAGACAGATGCAAATCTTCCATGGATTTCTCGATTATGAAAACAATTTTCAGACCAGTAAGTACTATTTGAACATTTCTTGTCAGTCCTTTTGCTTCTACAGTATTCATGTAACTTTAAAACAGAATCTATAATCTGAAGTAAAGATTCAGGTTTTGAGTCATGCTCTCCCCATGAATTGATGACAAAATGAAACAATGGCTGATGGCTGATATGTTCTCTTTTCTCATCTCCTCATTATTTTATTTCAAATGTGGTACAAGCATCAAAAGGAAAATTTCTTAGCCACTATTTTGTTAAAAGAAAATGATCACTTCAGGAACTTCTCAAAACAACAATAAATTTTGATTTGCTTTAAACATCATGCTTGTTAGAAGATCAGCAAGAACAAAGGAAATTGCAAATAAAATTGATTTATGCAATACTGGCAACAATGTATTCAAACATATCAAGGACCATTAACATGGCATATGACCAGGCAACAGTTTCCATCTGTTGTACATAAAACACTTGTTTTAAAAAATTTCTTCAACTGCTATTCATAATGACCCTACAAGACAAAGCAGAAATACTCTGTAATGTTTATAAGAAGCAGCTGGTGGATATGAACTGCTGACTTATTTGCTTAGCATCCAGGCTCTTAACCACTGTGCCAGCAATGTACATAACAAATTATAATAGAAATGCCTCACCATGGAGTTGATTCCAACTCACAGTGACCCTAGAGGACACAGTAGAACTGTCTCATAAGGTTTCCAAGGAATGGTGTAGGTGTGAAAGACCAACATTTTGCTAGCAGCAAACCATTTAACTACTGGACCACCAGGATACATAGGTCATCATAAATCAGGGCTGACTTCATGGCAAATAACAACAACCAAAGATATTTGTCTAAACAAGTATTTCCCACAGATTGTCTACTATTTCTTTTTCCACAATGATAATGATCATGGGCTAGAGGATATAGTGGAATAACCTCAGAAATCTGTTCTTTCCTTTATACCATTACATAAGATGTCGATGACATACAAGCAGTGTCCTGGTAAACTAGGTATTAGTTAAAGCAAGGGATGCAAACTAGCAGACCAAAAGCTACATTTTTTTCCAAGGGGGTGGAAAAAGTTTTATTTTGGATTTTTCATTTATTATCCACTTTATAGTAATTTTATTTCTAACCCTCACCCCCTTTACAAAAACCAAATGCACTGCTGTCCAGTTGATTCTGACACACAAAGACCCTGCAGGACAGAGTAGTGTTGCCCCAAGGAGTTTCCAAGGAGCATCTGGTAGATTTGCGCTGGTTAGCAGATGTAGCACTTAACTGCTACGCCACCATAATTTCCATCACCCCCTTTACATTCACTATTTTTCTGTTTGACTGCTCACTGGAAGTATTTGTAGTTTTAAGCCATGGACTAACATTTTCAGACAGGCGGAAGTGTAGGTGTGACTAATCTGTGCAAAGGTACACAAAAAAGAACAATAGATTTTCTTGGTTGCCACCTTCTTCCTTTATTTTAAAAATCCTAGGAGAGATTTTCTAACAAATCTTAATCAAACTCTTAAATAAGGTGAAAATAGTGACACTCCACCAATAACATTACCCACAATCATGATTTTTGATAAGCAGGAAGAACTGGTACAAAAGAAAAAGAGAGAAAACAAAACTTCACAGTACTCAGGCTTTAAGATCAAAGTTTAATTAAGAGAGAGAAAGCATTTCATGTGGAGACATTTGAGGACTAAAGAGTTCTTAAGCTTCAGAATGACTTTTTGGGTTGTTTCATATTCTTGCTGTTTTATTTTCAGTTGTGGCTGGGGTTAGGGGTGTATTATAGTATTTTGGATGGCTGAGTTTTGCAAAGTACCAGGCAATAAAACATCTGTTATGAAACATGTGCCATAGCTTTGGGGTATGGACTGAAACCAGTCAGTACTATTTTGAAGTGAGAGAATGAATGGCCAAATAAATGAACACAACCTGCTCTTTATTTTATTTTAAAGGACCATTTCATCCAAATAATTTAGTTTTCCCGTAAATTGCACATTTTACAAATATATCACCACGACTGCTTTTTTTTTTTTTTTTGCTGAGGGGGTGTTAAATATATTTTTACAATATTTTATGTGAAAAGACTATACATATATATATATATATATATAATCATTAAACCCTAGGTCTTTTAGTATTTCTCTGTTTGGATACATTCTCAGAAATGGTATAAAGAAAATAATAAATTTATTATTTTTATTTGAAATAGATTTTACTTCATAAGCAATTCTTTAAAAACAGACTGTAGATACAAAACACAGCCGGGAAATTAGCTGAAATAGTCTACCACACTGTCATTATCTCTTATGACTTAAAAGTTATATGGTAAGAAAGGGCAAATACACATAGAAGCTAAGTAAATTAAATATGGATTCAGAAGACCTCAGGTCTAAATACAGTTCATTTAGGTAAAGAACAAAAAATGCAGTATATGATCCCGTAGGAACAATGTAATTAAAATTGAGGAAGTGGAAACAAACATGTCATAAGCATCGTAAAAGTATACTTGTGTTAGTCAGGCTAAGCTATGTCACACACCAGTAAAAAGCAATGCAAAACCTTGGTTCCTTACAATTACTAAAGACTAGGGGTCAGAGTGGGGTAGGCAGAGTCAATGTGGTAGACTAAACACACATCTCCCATATACCTCTGGAAACAGAGCCCGGAGTTGATAATTAAATGCAGCCTTCTGGACACTTAGTGAGCCCTAGGACACAGCATAAGGTTGTTAATTTAGACTTCATACCACTGAATGGAAAACATCCTCTCTTTCACTGACCCCTGCTCTTGGCAAGTGCTGGCTTTCACGGACAAAAGGTAACTCACCATTTTAACTTTTTTTTCTCTGTCTTAGTTGGGGGGCAGAGCTGGGATTTGACTAGGAGCTAATCTCAAGTGCACTGCTAGTAAGATCAGAAAGTGAAATTGCCATATTTAGAGAGCCTGGCTTTGGACTCTGTGCATCTCGGCACCTTTGACCTCTCTTTCCACCTTTACCATTGACTAGCCAGTACAAAGGCAGGCAGGCAGCTTGTGCAGGAAGATATCTTATTCCTTTGGGAGGCAGATACACCCATATGGAAGCCTCAGCAGGACCCAATTCTTAGGCTGGGAGGCAGCACCTGCCCAGAGGAGAACACTTTTCTAGCAGAAAAGCAGTAATTTACACAGTGTTGCCTATGGCTGGGGTTCGACAGCAGAGGTCAGCAAGACAGTAGCTTTTGTGTATTTTGAACTAGTTTATGACATATGGGGTTGGATATAGAGGTGCTTACTTTGCCAGCTTGGAAGAGGGACCTGTACATCTGAAAACCTGACTGACTTGGGAAGTTGTCAGATAACTTTTACCTTTCATTTTAAGATGGCCTAGAAAAACAACTGTGGTCCATACCTACAGCATCTATCCTAGCTTCTGTTGACTCACATGATGCCCCCAAGGCAACAAAGTCTTGATAAAAGCATAATGAATAAATCACTAATGGCTTCAGAAGGCCCCCCAAAGAAAGCACCACATAACTTGCCAGATGAAGAAACCTTTCTTAAACTGTGGTAAGGTGAATACAAAGGATTATATAGACAGCCCTCCTAGACCTTATACAAAATGAGGCAGCGAAAAATGAAAAATTAAGCAAGCTGTTCCATCTGATGGAACACCACTACTTGGAAATCCAACAGATCAAGAACAAAATCAAAGACACAGATAATTCAACTGAAAGCCAAGAAAACAGAATGGAGCAAATGGAAAAGAAACTTTCGGACTTGGAAGACAGAGCTACTGACTCCAGAATCTATGAGGAGAAATTCAAAAAAAGAAACAAGAAAAATGAAGAAACATTAAGAAGCATGTGCAACTCTATTAAGAGGAACAGTCTACAGTTAGTTGGAGTTTCTGAACAGGGCAAGACACCTGAGAACACAGAGTATTACTGCTGAACAACTGACAGAATACTTCCCAGAAATTATGAAAGAAGACCTAGATATCCAAGACAAATATCGAATGCCACTCAATATAGATCTCAAAAGAAAGACTCCAAGACATATTCTAATCAAGCTTAACAAAATGAACATAAGCAGCAACTCTTAAAGGCAACAAGACTCAAAGCAAAGCTAACATTCAGAGGGAAATCTCGTAGGTTTTCGTCGGATTTTTCAACAGAAACAATGCTGGCACAGAGACAGTGGCATGACACATTCAAACCTTTGAAGGAGAAGAACTTCCAACCAAGAACTATATATCCTACAAAACTATCTTTCACATATTGAAATGACATTAAGACATTCCCAGGTAAACAGAAACTCAGAGACTTTGTAAAAACCAAACCAAAACTACAAGAAATACTAAAAGACTCTCTTGGCTTAGAAGAACAAAACCACTAACTTCACATTTTAGAAGCAAATACAGGGCATATCACCCACAGACCTACTCATTTAGGGAAGGCTCCAAACTCAATCAAAGCTGTGCTAGTGATTGAAATGATCCAGTGACCATACTATGAAAACTATGATATCATTAAAAAAAGGGATGTACTACAGTCGTTATACTCCTTTCAGACTGAGAGGCAGTTAATAAGACTGGTAGTAATTAAAATTGAGTTTATATATAGTTTATTAAGGAGGACCATGGGGTAGCCATAAAGCACAATAAAAATACAACCTATAAAATAAAGAAATGTAATACAGGAGTCTCAACAACCACAAAACCAACCATCAAATAGGTGAAAAATCAACTCACAAAGAAGAAGATAGCAGAACAGATTAATATAAACAACTGAGAAAATGTCAACACAAAAATACACCTATCACAATGACAGCACTAAACACACACCTATCAATAATTGCATTGAATGTGAATGGACTGAATGCTCTGGTAAAGAGACATCAAATGACATCTTGGAAAAGAAGACATGACCCATCCATATGTTGCCTACAAGGAACCTGCCTTAGACTCAAAGATAAGAGCAAACTGAAAACTAAAGGATGAAAAAATATATATCAAGCTAACAATACACAAAGAACTACAGGTTTGACAATACTAATCTCAGAGAAAGCAGATTTTAATGTCAAATCCACCATTGTGGACAAGGATGGACATTATTGGTGAAAGGTTCAATACACAAGCAAGACTTATCAATATTAAATATTTATGCACTTAATATCAGAGATCTAAATACATTGAAGAAACACTGACTACACTCAAAAATGAGATAGATCATGCCACAATTATAGTGGAAGACTTCAACACTCCACTCTCAATATTGGACATACGGTCTAGATCAAAGCTCAATAAAGACAGAAGATTTGATTGCCAAAATTAAGCAACTACACCTCATTGACATAGACAGAACTTTCTATACATCAGCAGACAAATACACCTTCGGAACATTCTCCAGAATAGACCATGTGTTAGGACATACAGCAATTTTCAGCAAAACTCATTCCATTGAATAAATAAAAAGCATCTTCTGAGATCATAAAGCCATAAGAGTCAAAATCAATAGCAGTAAAAAAAGAAAGTGAAACTCAAGAAAAATTAACAACGTCTTGCTCAAAAACCCATGGGTTATAGAAGAAATCAAGGGTGAAATAAAGACATTTATGGATTCCGATGAGAATGAAAACACTTCCTACCAGCACCTATGGGATATAGCCAAAGCAATGCTCAGAGGCCAGTTTATCTCCATAAGTGCACACATCTGGAAGGAAGAAAGACACCAAATCAAGGAACTAACCCTACAGCTTGAACAAGTAGAGAGAGAACAACAAAGAAACCCCTCAGGCACCAGAAGAAAACAGATCTTAAAGATTAGAGCAGAGCTAAAGGAAATAGAAAATAGAAGAACAATGCAGAAATTGAAAAGACCCAAAGCTGATTTTTTGAAAAGATCAACAAAATTGACAAACTATTGCTTAAACTTACTAAAGAAAAATAGGAAAGGAAATAAATAACCCAAATAAGAAATGAGAGGGGAGTTGTCACAACAGATCCAACAGAAATAAAAAATATCATGACAGAACACTATGAAAGACTGCACTCTAACAAATTTGAAAATCTAGAGGAAGTGGGCAAATTCCTTCATTCATATCACCTAGCCAAATTACCACCAGATGAAGCAGAACAACTTAATAAACCCATCACAAAGGAAGAGATTGAAACAGTCATCCAAAAACTGCCGACCAAAAAAAGCCTGGGCCAGATGACATCACCACAGAATTCTACCAAGCTTTTAGAAAAGAGTTATCACCAATGCCACTGAAATTATTTCACAGTATAGAAATGGATGGAGTGCTCCCAATTTCATTCTATGAAGCCAGCATAACACTAATACCAGGGAAAGACCCAACCAAAAAGGAGAACTTCAGATTGCTGTCAGTCATGAATCTAGATGCAAAAATCTTCAACAAAATTCTTGCCAATAGAATACAACAACATATCCAAAAGATAATCCATCAAGACCAAGTTGGATTCATACCAGGGATGGAAGACAGGTTCAACATCACAAAAACAATTAATGTGATCAACCACATGAATCACACAGAAGATAATCACCTGATTTTGTCTATTGATACAGAAAAGATATTTGATAAAGTCCCACACTGATTCACGCTAAAAAGTCTCAGCAAAATCTGAATAGGTGACAAATTTGTCAATGCAATAAGCGCCACTTATACAAAGCCAATTGCCTGCCTTATCTTAAATGGAGGGAAACTGAAACAGTTTTCCTTGAGAACAGGAACTAGACAAGGATGCCCACTCTCACCTCTCCTATCCAACATTGTACCAGAAGTTCTAGCCAGAGAAATTAGACAAGACCAAGAAATAAAGGGCATCTGCATCCGCAAAGAAGTAAAAATCTCCCTATTTGCAGATAATGTGATTGTATATGCAAAGAATCCATAAGTAAACTACTCAAACTGATAGAAGAGTTAAGCAAAGTCTCAGGATACAATATAAACATGAGTAAATCAGTAGGATTCCTTTATACCAACAATAAGATCCTTAAGGCAGAAATCACCAAATCAATACCATTTACTATAGCCTCTAAGAAGATAAAGTACCTAGGAATATCTCTAACCAGAGAAATAACAGACCTTTACAAAGAGAACTACAAGTACTTCCTATAAGAAACTAAGAAGAGACTTACATAAATGGAGAAACCTACCCTGTTCATGGATGAAGGCTTAACATTGTGAAAATATCTATTTTTCCCAAAGCAATCTACTTACATAATGCAATCCCTGTACAAATTGCAGTGACATTTTTTAATGAGATGGAGATACAAATTACCAACTTTGTTTGGAAAGGGTAGAAGCCCTGGATAAGTAAAACACTACTGAAGATGAAGAACACACTGGGAGGCCTCTCATTACCCGACCTTAGAAGATACTACACTGCCACAGTGGTCAAAACAGCCTGATGCTGGTACAAGAACAGACAGATGAATCAATGGAACAGAATTGAGACCCCAGAGATGACACCATCTGCCTATGAACAGTTGATATTCAGCAAAGGCCCCAAGACATTAAACTGGGGTAAAAACAATCTCTTCAACAAACAGTGCTGGCAAAATTGGATATCCATCTGCCAAAAATTGAAACAAGACCCATATCTTACACGTTTCAGATCCGACTCGACGGCACTTGGCTTGGCTATATAAAAACCAACTCAAACTGGATAAAAGACCTAAATATCAAATCTAAAATGATAAAGCTCATCCAAGAAAAAAGTGGGAATAATAATGGAAACTTGAGTACAAAAAGCAGACATACTTCCAAATCTGTCAAACAAACCACAATCAACAGAAGAGAAAATAGATAAATGGGAACTATTAAGAATCAAACACTTTTGCTCATCCAAAGACTTTATTAATAGAATTAAAAGGTCCTCTACAGAATGGGACAAAATATTTGGCAACTATATGTCAGACCATAGCCTGATCTCCATAATCTCTAAGGTACTGCAAAATATCAATAAGAAAAAGATAAATCATCCAATTAAGCGGTGGGCAAAAGAGATGGGCAGACACTTCTCTAAAGAGGAGATCAAGGCAGCCAAAAAACACATGCAAACATGCTCACAATCTTTAGCTATTAAAGAAATTCAAATCAAAACTACAATGAGAGACCGTCTCACCACAACAAGGTTGGCCGTGATCCAACAAACACAAAACAACAAATCCTGGCGAGGCTGTGGAGAAATTGGAACTCTCCTACTCTGTTGGTGGGTTAGCAAAATGTTGCAATCTCTTTGGAAAGCTATCAGGCGTTTCCTTAAAAAGCTGGATATAGAAATACCATTTGACCGAGTAATTCCACTGTTCGAAATATTTCCTACAGAATCAAGGCCATTCACATCAACTGATACATGTGCATTAATGTTTATCCCGGCACAGTCCACAACAGCAAAAAGATGGAATCAACCTAGCTGCCCAAGAGCAGAGGAATGGATAGGTAAACTATGGTAAATATGCTCAGTGGAACACTATGCTATGATAAAGAACAATGATCATTTTAGGAAGCATCTTATAACCTGGTTTCAGTTGGAGGACATTATGTTGAGTGAAAGTACTCAGTGACAAAATGACAAATACTGTATGAGACCCCTATGATAAGAACTTAAAAACAGACTCATGTATAGAAGAAAAAAACTCCTTGAAAGCTGCAAGGGTGGGGAGGGTTCGAGGGTGAGAGGGAGCGGGTTAGATTAGCTGATGGAAATTTGGTTGGGTGAAATCTGTGACAGCACACGTTCGAAAGAAGGATAATATTAACTGAACGTCAACATAACATGAGTACTCCTGCCATCTTCACCCAATATTCCAAGGACAGAGTAGCTGGGATAGGTGGCCGGGGATCATGCTCTCAGGGAAAATCGAGGCCTATCAGCACTAGTGTTTCGCTAAGAGGGTCCTCTCTGCCCCACATTGGTGAGTGGTGTCTGGGGTCTTAAAAGCTGCCAAGCTGCCATCTGAGGGTATAGCAAATGTTCCCAACTCAGCAGGAACAGATGATCCCTGAAGACCAACACGACATGGGACAAAGAGGACCCAGAAGACAGAGATCCATGGGAGTGGGTGTATACATCAACTTGTGACCAAAAGAACTAGATGGTGCCTGGCCACCACCAGTGATAGCTGTGATGGAGCTCACAAAGTTGAATCTCATGGTCAACCCTACATTAAAAAGGAGCGCACCACGAGATCTCCACTAAAGGACCACAAATGATGGTTCACGAGCTTCGGGGTTCCCCTGAGTTCCTGGCCCTTGGTCCTGATGCTGCCACTGTCCATAAATCATAATGAAGGTCAACTCTTCAGACAGGAATGTTTTGGACTTGGTGATGCAGAGTGACCATATCATGTGTGCACTTTATAGTTCTATGCATCTATAGGATATTGTCCTGCTGACCTCTTACTGTAGGAAGTGGTATGGTTCGAGAAGAAGGGGTATGAGACTGTTAGTAAGATAGGAGACGTATGGAACATAGAGGAAGTCACCGAGCAGGGAGAGCAATGGAAACTGCATATAGCTTGGCATGCAAAATTGAATAGGAATGTATATTTTCAATCATCATAATAATAAAAAAAAGGAAATAATAATAATAAAATAAAAATAAGAGGAAAAAATATTCTAACATTACCCAATATGCTAGTTTAAAATAAGGACTATGTCATATAGAATCTGTGGACAGAATATTACCAAAGATCTGGAAAAACTGAATAACACTGATAGTCTACTGAATCCTGTGTCAGTTATAAACCATTTTATTCAAAAGAGCAGAACATGAAATCTTTTAAAATGTACATGGAACATCCATCAGCAAAAAACATAGTCTTGTCATAAAACTATCTGGACAAATTTACAAGAATTAAAACCATATAAGTTATGTTATTTGACCAGATTAAATTAAATCATAAATATCTAATAAAAAGATAGTACTTTATCCTCCAGCAACTTGGAAATTAAACAATTCTTATGTAAATAATCCATCCATTACAGAAAAAATGTTTAATGCAGTGAACTCTTTAATGTGGCCTTCTAACTGTAGACTTTACAACTGCCACCAAATGATTGGGTACTACCACATTAATATGGTATATAGAACACTAAGGGAGTTGATTAGCTTTGCTATTTCATTAGGCTTAAAATGAGCCATCACAGAGGAGGAAGAAGAGAATCTAACCACTACTGTCGAGGAAAAGCCAGGAGTAGAGCAAATTCTCTCTGTCTGGGGTCCCTGCGCTGAGACCTTTCTTGAGCTAAGAGACAGCGATAGATGTAACATCAAAAACAGTGGGACCATGAGATACAGTATCAGAGAAAAGGCCACAGCAGAAACAGGAGACCAGTGGGTTTTCCAGTCACTAGAGACAGAAAGCTGAGTGTTTGGGCAGGAGACTTGCTGGCAGAGCAAGGTGTCTCCAGCACTTGGTGAAACTAGACTTCCTGACTGCTGGAGCTAGAGCTGAGTGCCTTTGGGATAGGCTAGGTGGTGGAGTGGTGTGCCTTGCAGAACATATCTGCAGGGCTGAATGAGCTTTACAGCTCTTGGCTGAGCAGGACAGAGGCCAAAGGCCAGAGAGAGGTGTGACTGAAAGCACAGCAAGGAAGAGGTTGTCCTAACAGACAAACTGCGTCCTAAGTTTTCCTGAACCTTAACTGCAACTTGCCTAATGAACTCTATAAATGGAAGGATGGTCTGTAAGTGAGTTTTGTGTAGCTATTGCAAAGGATTATTAAGCTCAGCTGAGAAGCAGAGAGCATCGCAATACCGACAATTGGTGGCAGAATTGGTAAAGATGACAGAGAGAAGGCATATCTGACTTTTGCCTCATAGGAACCAACCTAGGTGTGTTGACCTTGATTCTCTTTTCCTTTCTAAAGTTAGAGGTCAGATGCTGCCTCACACTGTTTTTATAAAATATCAAGACAAGTTATAAAATACATTGTATTAGGTCAAAATGAGAACACAAAATGTCAGGATCTGTACGATTCAGGTAAAGCAAAAGTATTTAGAGGAAAAATTTTTAAATGCTATGTTAGAAAAGAAGAAAACCATCAAGATAATAATACAAATTTTAACCTTGAGAGAGAAAAAAGAGAAACAAAATAAAAATAATAGAAGCAAGCTAAATTTAAAGTGGACATACAAAAGGAAAATATAAACAGTGAAAATCAATAAATTGAAAACAGAGCCAATAATTCAACTGAAAAGTTGATTTGTTGAAAAGATGGAAGAAATTATTCGAATTTTAGCAATACTTGCCAGATTACTAGACTGTGGTAGTGTAGTGGTTAAATGCTGTGGGTGTTAGCCAAAGTGTTGGCAGTTCAGATCCACTAGGTGCTCCTTGGGAACTCTATAGCTACCCTATCCGTAGAGGTGGTGTGATTGAAATAGATTTGACAGCAGAATTTGTTTGCTACCCTTTTTTTTTTAAAAAAAAGGAAAATCAGAGAAAATAGCAATTATCAAATTCAAAACAGTGAAGCTAGCAGTACAGGCCCTGCTGACATTTAAAGGACAGCAGAGACACAACAGAAGCAACCTGCTCAAATACATTTGAGAATGTAGTTAAAAGGGATTAACTGATTGAAAACCATAAGCTACCAAAACACATCCAAGACAAAATAATCTGAATAATTCTTCCATTAGGAAATTAATTCCATTTGTAATTAAAAAACTGAAATTCTTATTTTAAACAGTGAAACCAAGTGATCATTTAAATAAATGACAATTCAACGCATTCTTTTGAAGAAAGTAAGAGTAAACACTTGCAACTCATTTTTCTACTTCCCCATTACCTTGATATGATTATCATGCAAACAGTCAAAATATAAACAAAAAGCTATAGATTGATATCCTTCATGAACATCATGAACATAGACAGACACAAAATTCTCAGTAATATGTTAGCAAGTGGAATTCATCAGTTTATAAAAAGGATAAAAAGTTACGGCATTCAGTATTTGAAAATTAATTAATGTAACCCACTGTTTTATTAACCATACAAAGAATTAAAATTGTATGATCACAGAAATGAATTCATAAAAAGTATTTACATGACTTTAACTCCTATTCAGAATTTAAATATTCAGCAACTTGGAGTTGATGGAAATGCTCCAAAACCAGTAAAGACATTCTACCAAAATACATAGTAAATATTGTACTTAAGGGTGAAAAACAGAAGGATTATTCCATAGGAAACAAGGCAAAAATTTCTACTCTTTCAGTAAGTCCTAGCCAATATTATTAAGCAAAAAAAAAAAAAAAAAAAAAATTAAAAAAAAAGAAAAATAATGTACACAAAAGGAAAAGGAGGAAATTTCTCCCTGTAGGCAAATGGGCAAAATACACTATTGTATAGAGAATTGTAAAGAATACACCAAGGGGGTGTGTGTGTGTGTGTGTCTGTGTGGAAACAGAACTAATGAGCTTATTAATCATAAGCTAAATAAAATCACAATGGATAAAGGATTGAGATTGCCAAGGATTTCATTTTGCTTAGCTCCACAATCAGTACCCATGGAAGCAGCAGTCAAGAAATAAAAAGGTGCATTGCATTGGGAAAATCTGCTGCCAAGGACCACTTTTAAGTGTTGAAAGTAAAGATGTCACCTTGAAAACTAAGGTGTACTTGATTCATTCCATAGTACTTTCTATCACATTATATGCATGCCAAAGAGGAGCAATGAATAAGGAAGACAGAAGAAGAATCGGTACATCTGAATTGTGGTGTTGGAGAAGAATGTTGACTGTACCATGCACTGCTGAAAGAGTAGTCTGAAAGAGCAGTCTAAAAGAGTGCTAAAAGCTCTATTCTGGAGAAGGTACAACCAGAGTGCTCCTTGGAAGCAAAGATGGTGAGACTGTGTCTCACATACTTTAGACATGTTGTCAGGAGGTATCAGTCCTTGGAGAAAGTTATCGTGCTTGATAAAATGTCAGTGAAAAAGAGGAAGACCCTCAAGGAGATTGATTGACACAGTGGCTGCAAACAATGGGCTTAAACATAAAAACAGCTGTGGGCATGGCAGAGGACCTGACAGTGTTTCTTCTGTGATTCATGGGGTTGTGACGAGTCGGAACTGATTTGACAGCACCTAACACCTAACCAAAAATAAGGTCACAGTATACAACGTAAATAAATGAAAATCAATCCAATTTCTATATAACTGTTGTTCTCAGGTGCCATCAAGTCATTTTTTGACTCATAGCCACACTGCATACATATGTACATATGCGCTACATACATACATACATATGAAACACTGCCCAGTCCTGTACCATCATCACAGTATTTGTTGTGTTGGAACACATTATTGCTATCGCTGGGTCAAGTCATCTCACTGAGATTCTTCTTTTTTGCTGACTCTGTTTTATCAAACATGATGTCTTTCTTCAGAGAGCAGACCTTCTTGATCACGTGTTCAAAGTACTTGAGGCAAAGTCATGCCATTCTCACATCTAAGGAGCACTCTGGCTGTATTTTTTACAAGATAAACTCATTCGCCTTTCTGGCAGTGCATTGCATGTTCAAAATTTGCCTCTGATATCGTAATTCAAAGCATCAGTTCTTCTTTAGTCTTCCTACGTCCAGTTCTTATAAGCATACAAGGTGACTGAAAATAATCACGGTTTGGGTCAGGCAAACCTTACTCTTCTAGGTGATTGGTATCTTTGCTTTGTAATGCTTTAAAGATTAGGCCTTTTGCAGCAGATTTGCCTAATACATCATTTGATTTCTTTACTGCTGTTTCTGTGAGCACTGATTGTGGATCCAAGTAAAATAAAATTGTTAACATCATTCTTTTCTCCATTTATCATGATGTTGCTTATTGGTCAAGTTGTAAGGATTTTTGTTTTCTTTAAGTTGAGGTATAACCCATGCTGAAGGTTATAGTCATTGATTTTCATCAGTAAGTGCTTCAAGCCCACTTCACTTACAGAAAGCAAGTTTGTGTTATCGGCATATCATACATTATTAAAGAGTATTCCACCAATCCTGATTCCATTCTTCTTCACATATTCCACCCTTTCCAATTATTTGCTGAGAATACAGTATGGTGAAAGGATGCACCCTGACACACACCTTTCTTGATTTTAAACTATGCGATATCCCCCTGTTCATTTTGAACAACAGCTTTTTTGGTCTATGTACAGATTCCGCATGAACACAATTAAATGTTCTGTAATTCTCATTGTTTGCAATGTTATCCATAACTTGTTATGATCCACACAGTCCAGTACCTTTTCATAGTCAGTAAAACACAGGTGACATCTTACTGGTATACTCTGCTTTCAGCCAGAATCCATCTGACATTAGCAATGATATACCTCATTCCATATCCTCTTCTAAATCTGGCTTGAATTTTTGGTAGTTCCTTGTTGATATACTCCTGCAGCTCCTTTTGAATTAACTTCAGCAATTTTTTTACTTACATGGAAGATTTTTTGGCATACACAACTGAGTACCTCCAGCATTGCAACAGTTTGTTGAAATATCTCAGTTGGTATTCTCTGAATTACTGGAGTCTGGTTGTCTGGTAAAGTTTTCAGTGCATTTTGAACTTCTTTCAGTTCCATCAGTTCTTGATCGTATGCCACGTCCTAAAGTGGTCCAACATCTACCAATTCTTTTTTGTACAATAACTCTGCATACTCCTCCATATGCTTATGATGCTTCCTGCCTTGTTCACTATTTTGCCCATATACAGATTCCTTCAAACTTGCAATTCAGGGCTTGAATTTTTCCTTCAATTCTTTAAGCATGAGAAATGCCTAGTATGCTCTTCTCTTTCAGTTTTCTAACTCCAGGTTTTTGCACATTTCATTAAAATATTCTATTTGGTATTCTCAAGTTACTTTTTGAAATGTATGCAGCTCTTTTACTTCATCTTTTCTCCCATTCACTTTATCTATTCTGTATTCAAGAGTAATTTTCAGAGTCTTTTTTCATATCTATTTTGGTCTTTTCTTTCTTTCCTATCTTTCTAATGACATTTCACTTTCTTCATTTATGTCTTTGATGTCTTCCCACAACTCTTCTCATCTTCAGTCCTTAGTGTCCTATGCATCAAATCTGTTCCAGAGATGGTCTCCAAATTCAAGCAGAATATACTCAAGGTTGTATTTTGGCTCTCGTGAACTTACTTTAATTTTCCTCAGCTTCAATTTAAATTGAGAAAGGAGAAATAAACAAGAGTGAGGAAGTTCACAAATAGCATATAAAAACCAAACCAAACCCACTGCCACCAAGTGAACTCCAACTCATAGTGATTCTAATAACATACGGCAAGTATTAAACAGATAATAAAAGAATAACAACTATTTGCAAATAATTTTGAATAATTCAGAAAATTTGCATTTGCCATAACTTTATATGACAAATCTGTGTCCTTTCTTTCTCTTGCATGCTTTCTTGTAGCTATGAAATTCTTTTTTCTTCTCCATTCTTCATTTTGACAATTTTTTTACATCCCCTTGGTTCTGTCCTAATGCCAGGATTGATTGATTGATTGATTGATTTGAGGGCAAGAATGACTAGTCATCTATCTCTTGAATTTACTGTAATTTCTGCTTATATTAAGAATTGTGTTATTGGAAAAGTAAAGACAAGGAAAATGGAGAAGAGGGAATAAAAAAGAAGATAAAAGAAGATAATTGAAAAGCAGAGAATTTGAATCTACATTATATTAATTGGATCAAAGTACTATCTGAAGGTATGTAAGTCCGACTTGTCCTTTATGAACAGTGTAGAGCTAAGCACGTAGACAGAGCTGTCATCAAGGTGACTCTAACTCATCGTGTTCCAGTGCACAGTATGAGGCAGCATTGTTTGAGCCTGTGGCATCATCGTGACCGCTGGCATGTTCAAATCCACTGTTGTGGATACCTTGCCAGTCTCTCTCACCAAGACTCACAGTTCAGATTCACCTTGTAGACCCTCTAGTTTACCAAACACGATGTCCTTCTGTAATGTTCAGTTCTGCCTAACGACATACATGTCCAATACAAGAAAATCAGACAGTATTCTAATATCAGTAAGGTTTTCACTGACCAGTCTTCAGGAGTACATTTATTGGCCTTTCTTTCTAGCATGCCTCAGTCTGGAAGCATCTCTGAAACCTGTTTACCATAAGTCACCTGACTGGTATTTGAAATACCAGTGACATTAGCTTCCCACACCATGCAAATACGTATCATAGCATGACAAGCTGATAGACGAATAATATACCAGAAATCCTATCTAAATAGCACACTGATCTCTCTCCTCACTCTTGGTATTTCAAATGCCTTCTTATTTTGAGAAAAAGGTAGGTTGTAAGCCTTTGTTACTTTTCTGATTATGCTAGAAGTGCATTACAAGGGCTTAATGCAGAGAAAAATGAGTTTGGACTGGATCTCTCCTTCTCCTTTGGCTGCCAGCAAGGGGGAAGGAAAACATTATTATCAATGTGATATTATTGTTCTGTTACGATTCAGTCAGTAGCAAGCACATGTCGTCCCAACACTTAACCGATTGTTAGTAAATGAAAAAAGAGAACCACTGACGACTGGGAAGAAATCCAATGAGGACTGCCATTATAAAAGCACATTAACGGTTGTGCTGTGATTCATCAGGTCTTAAACATTAATTTAGCCAGAATGAAGTCAAATCTAGAATAAAATAGATCTAGGTTTTTCATAGTTAGAGAATGTAGGCTTTACCAAAAGAAATATATGTATGTATATATGTATATGTACATACACATATAAGATGATACGTATGTACACGTATGTGTGGAAACTTTAGTGGCATAATGGTTAAGTGCTACAGCTGCTAACAAAAATGTCTGCAGTTCGGATTCACCAGGTACTCCTTGGAAACTCTATGGAACAGTTCTACTCTGTCCTACAGATTCAATATAAGTCAGAATCTAATTGAGGGCAACAGGTTTAGTTTTTGTACGTACATCTAGATCTATATTTGTAGCATGTTTACATATTTTATATATATGCCTGGGAGCCTTAGTGGCACAGTGTTAAAGAGCTTGGATGCCAACCAAAATGTTTAACACCACCAGCTACTCCTTGCAAATATTGTGAAGCAGTCCTATTCTGTCCTATAAGATCACTATGAGTTGGAATCTACTTGAGAGAAAGGGATTTATATGTATATGTATATTTTATACTCTGTAGATGTAAATATAATTCATGTTCTTTCCTTATATTTCTAGAGAACTGTATGTTCCAAGAGAACAGGGAGAGTCACTCAATAAGTGATACAGCCTTTTTAAATTGAATAAGGATACCCAAGAGCTAATGTTACCTCTATCAACCTGAAAGTCAGTGTGATGTCGTTTCCTGTGTTTTATTAGTTTCACTTTCAAACCTGTGTTCCTTACTTCTCATAAGCCTATATTAAAATATACTAGTCCCAACAAGCCTTTGGAATGGTCACCCTGCCTTTAAAACTCACTGAAGTTTGTCCTAGATGTTTTTAGATGTGATTGTATGGCCCTCACTGGGCTTATATCCTTGTTCTCTATTCCAGTTTTTCGCAGAACAAAGTGAAATGTGATGAAGAAAACAGGATGTGTTCTGTGAGTGACAAGAAATTCTTCACAGAACTTCAATTAAAGTGAGTTTAAACCTACTTTAGTAATATAGAGGATCTGGTAGGTCTAGGAGTACTCCATGAGTTTTGATTTTTTGCCACAGTGGAAGATGTTTCTCAAGGTCACGGTTCAAACTATTTTTTTAAATGAAATTTCCTAGATTTTGTAGGCCCTCACACATCTCTGGTGATGAGTCCTGGGAAAGGCATTTATGATTTTCACTGAGTTAGGTCATACAATGATCAAAGATTGGAGATCTAGAAAAAAATGACAACCTAGTTTGTTATCAGTTGTTTTCAAAGTAGTGTTCACATCTTTTTACATCACTTTTTGTGTCTCATTTGTCTTATCTATTAATTAAGTTCAATGGGATATGCTTTGAGTATTTCATAGGGCTTTTTTAAAAGACAAGTAAAAATGTAATTTATGTAAATTTTATACTATTTATTACATATTATATTTTACATTATAATAATATTTCAAAAGATGGAAGAGAATAAGAATGGAGGCACTAGTGGTAGTAGTCCCAAGAAGGAAAAAAGGATTTTACAAGGAAATAAGAACGTGAGAAGACACATTTAAAATGATCAGTGAAAAACACTAGGGACTATCAAAAGCGACTATTTCATTTATATCCAAAATAGCTTTTTAAATTTTTGAAACTGAACACCGTAAAATTTTAAAGAATTGAATATAAAGTGCCATTTGTCATTCTTACACAAAAAGCCAAATTATAGTAAGTCCATTTCAAATCAGCATGTACTGTGGAATATGCAGTGGAAGGCAAGATCTGTTCTTTACTGAGTGATCAGAAATCTTGCAGTAGAAGCCATAAAAAATGGGCAGAAATAGGCTTCAATGTCCTCAGGGATCTTGAAGACCAAGGAGAGACCCATGCACACCAGAGTGACCTGCTTCTGTATTCACTGTGGAAATGAGACTATAATTTCCTATCAAAACATTAACCTATATTGCCATACTTATATAAAGCTTTCATCAAATCCACAGTGAACAGATATGGAATTCAGTAGTTAAAAACCTCTATACAGTTAACAGTACAATTTAAAACGGTGAATTTTATGTTATGTGAATTATATCCCAATGAATCATCACTTTATACATGTATTCTTTGTCTTTATGTTTGTGAATATGTGGGATGCAATATTTGAATATGTGGGCATGGAATATGTGTATTTGGTAAATGCTAACTTTGGTGGCACAGTGATTAAATGCTGCAGCTACTAACCAGAAAGATCAGCAGTTCAAATCTACTGGGCATTCCTTGGAAACTCTGTGAGGCAGTTCCACTCTGACCTTGAGGTTAGTTATGAGTCAGAACTGACTTGATGGCAGTAGTTTTCACTTTGGGAGCATAACGTTCAACTGACCATAATTACCTTTTCATCACTATATCGAAGTTTTAATCTTAAATAGTTCTTGAAGACATCATTAGGTGATGTACACAGCCAGATGGACTCAACTACAAACAACATGTTATAAGAAGTGTATCATTTCAGATTACCACATCCTTTGAAGATAAAATGGTTCTAGGACTAGCATTCTCCATGTAAGGCTATACCATATGCATGTCACTAGAAATAACATGTCACAATAACCCAGTTAACCTTGCCACGAGTTTACTACTAAACCAAGGTCTTGTATCCTAAAACTCTTTGAAGAATTCATGTTATTAGAGCACCACCAATAAGATGCAAGCTACTGACTAATGTGGACTTTGTTGTTGTTGTTAGGTGCTCTTGAGTTGGTCCTGACTCATAGTAACCCTGTGAACAACAGAAAAAAACACTTCCAGGTCCTGTAACCCACGATGATTTTGATGCTTAAGACTGTTGCCACTGTGTCAATCCATCTGCTTGAGGGTCTTCCTCTTTTTCACTGACCTTCTACTTCACCAAGTATGATGACCTACCTTCTCCAGGGACTGAGTCTTCTGGAAAACATGCCCAAAGTATGTTAAGATGCAATCTTACCATCCTTGCTTCCAAGGAGTACTCTGGCTCTACCTCTTCCAGAGCAGATCTGTTTGTTCTTTGGCAGTCTTTGGCATGTTCTGTGTTCATTTCCAACACCACAGTTCAAAGGTGTCAACTCTGATATCATCCTTATTTGTTGTCCAGCATTCATATGCATATGATGCAATTGTAGATATCTTGCCTTGGGTCAGGTACATCTTAGACTTCAAGGTGACATTTTTACTTTTCAACATTTTACATGTGGCTTTTATTCACTCCATGATATTTGTAGAAACTTTTTTAAAAGAAAAGTAAATGAATGCCAGATTTGGGACCTTGGTGTCCAGCTGGACTGCTACTTCCCACCTGAAGACTGTCACTGCTGTGCTTAATTTTACAAGATCATTTTGTATGAAGGAAGGACTTTTCCTTAACATTAGACCCTTCTCTGACTCCATTCTTTTTTGTTATTTTGATTAAGTAAAATTATACAATCCAAATCAAAGTTGCATGCCCACCTATCTGCAGCTCCTTCTGCTCTCTTTGTTCAGTGATAGCATACTCCTCATTTTCATTCTGTACATCTTGTGTTCTCTTAATAATCTAGTGTCCCCTCCTCTCTACCATTTTCTCTCCCATCTAGACAGATATCAGTAAAACAGCACCCTATAAATTCATAGAACCATAAAGTAAACACATCTATGGTCATATTGTATCCCTGAGTCCAATCCATTTTTGTCCCAGGAGTTGACCTCGTTAGTGTTTCTTGACAGGGGAAGCAGCAAGTCTAGGGGACATGCTCCCAGGGAACTCTCATGCAGTCAGACCATCAGTTGTGGTCTTTTAGTAGAGTTCTTGAGGTGCACCCCTCTTTTTCTTGTGTTGCCACAGAGACTCAACATTATGTGCCCCATTATGGCTGTCATTGGTAGTGGCCAGGCACCATCTGGTCACATGTTGATATAGCCACCCATTCACATGGGTCCTTCTGTCTCCTGAGCTCTTTTCTCCCCATGACTTTGTTCTTGGTGATCATCTGTTCCAGCTGAGTTGAGACCCTTTGGTGTGCTTTAGATGGAAACTTGCTAGCTTTTAAGACCTATAATATATATACTTGACGGAACACTATGTAATGATAAAGAACAACGATGCTTTTAGAAACATCTCATAACCTGATTTCAACTGGAGGACATTATGTTGAATGTAAGTAGTCAGTGACAAAAGGACAGCTATTATATGAGACCTGTATGATAAGAACTGGCTGGCATGATAAGAATTTAAAAACAGACTCATGCATAGAAGAAAAGACTCTTTGACACCCTCAAGTGTGGGGAGGAAGGAAGATAGAGGGAGGGTTTAGACTAGTTGTTAGAAATTTGAGTGGATGAAATCTGTGACAGCACACATTAGAAAGAAGATCAATATTAATTGGACTTCAACATAACATGAGTACTCCTCCCATCTTAACCCAATATTGCAAGGACAGAGTAGCTGGCGAGGGGGGTTGGAGACCATGCTCTCAGGGGAAATTGAGGCCAACTGGCACAACTAGCATTTGCAAAGAGAGCCCTCTGCACCCCACATTGGTGAGTGGCATCTTGGGTCTTAAAAGCTGCCAAGCTGCCATCTGAGTATACCAAATGGGCAAATGGTCCCAACTCAGCAGGAACGGATGATCACCAAGGACCAAATGACATGAGGGAAAGAGAACCCAGAAGACAGAGAGACTCAGGTGAGTGGGTGACTACATCTACTTGTAACTGGAAGAAATGGATGGTGCCTGGCCACCACCAGTGATAGCTGTGATGGAGCTCACAAAGTTGAGTCTCACTGGCAACACAAGAATAAAAATAGGTGCACCCTGAGATCTCCACTAAAAGACCACAATTGATAGTCCAGGGGCCTTGGGGTTCCCTGGGATCATGGCCCCAGGCCCAGATGCTGCCCCTGTCTGTAAATCACAATGGAGGTCAACTCTTCGGACAGGAATGGATTGGTCTTGGGGACAGAGAGTGATCATTTCATTTGTGTACTTTGTGGTTCTATGCATCTATAGGATGTCATCCTGCTGACCTCTTACTGGAGGTAGTAGAGTGGGAGGAGAGGAGGGGATAGGAGATTGTTGGGAGGATAAGACATGTATGGAGCAGAGAGGAGGAGTGTGCTGTCACCGGGCAGGGAGAGGAATGGGAGCTGCATATAGGTGGGCACACAAATTTATATGGGAATATACATTTTCATTCAATCATAATAAAAAAAAACCCACTAGATTTATTTTTGATCTCTGATATCCTGTACACTTTCCTGTTCAGTTTTTTCTCCTCTGCCTGTGCTGAGTTTTTCCTTTCCCTTCTCACTTACCTAGTTAATTTCAACTTATCTTCATGGCTCACCCAAGTCCTCAAAGATACCTCTATCGATAAAATCAATTCCTCTTCACATATGTCCTCTTAGCACCTCTACTTGAGTCTTTTGTGTAATTATTACAATCATAATTAAATAAGTGTGTCATTAATAGTCTCCTTTCCTGGAACATAAACTAGAAGAGGAAATTTTTGTTTTGTTCACTGTTTTATTCTCAAGGCCTTTCCTACCTCTCTGTCCCCAAAGTATAGCAAAGAAGATCAGCAAGCCTTTGTAGAATTAGTATATAAAGAAAAACAGTATCTTTTTATAGAACTTTTACAGAAAATGGTAGTCCATTTTCTATTGAACGTCTTAAATGAGTTATGTTCAACAGGAAGAATAGAATGGATGACATTTTTACAAACATACCTGAATTTTCTCTCTTTTGTTACAAGATAGCAACATTTAAGCTTTCAAATTCCTTAGCACTCTCCCAAGAAAATGTCCGAAGCTGGCTATCCATTATTTGGTAGTTGCTTTCACTCATGCAGCTCTCAGTAATCACCCTGTTTTCCAGGCTAAATCAAGGAACTTCCATTTAGAGGATTTAGCTCCAGGTAATTAGATAAGGGAGATATATCCAACTATCTAATTCTTATACAAAACAGCAATGCCACTCCAACTAGTGAAATTTGTCTCCGGAGTGTCTAGGATAACAGCTGAGGGCCATAGATATGCTATAGCATTCATTGCAACAGTAACCAAAGTCATCGAATATCACCCCAAAACTTTATTAACTTGGGTATATTTTTCAGAAAGCCTCCAGGAGCAGGCAGATGGCATTCTCCTATTTGCACTATTCCACTGCAGAGAACTAAAGTTTAAACTATCAGCTACCTGCCATTTCTGGAATTGCTGCAGATAAAAACTCTTTGATGATTTCAGTTTTCTGCTGCTTGCTTGCAGGCTTACAGAGAATAATTGCTATCATAAGAAACACTACTGAAATTGACAATAAACTGAATTTGGCTTGGAAGTGCATTGTAATTCTGTTCTATATTGGTGAGCTGCGCTGCTGGGATGAGTGCTTGTTTAAAACCAAAACACCAAACAAAGCCCTGGCTTTAATGAAAATGTTGTAGAGAGAATAATCTTTGAGATATTTATGGCTACTAGGATTGAAATTGTTTATTAGAAAGATAACATTAACTGCTTTTTAGAGTGGATTATTTTGGGGGTGTAAACTGATCCCAATATACTTGGACATGTTTGGAATTGTATAGAAAGACAAAAAGAAACAAGTGTGAGTGAGGCATTTTGTTGAAAAGAAGTAACGAAAGATGTGAGCACAGGGGAAAAGTAAGACAACGCTAGTGTAGGGGAAAAAATAACAAGGAAAGTAAATGTGAGACATACAAGGAGATAAATCATCAAAAGTTATGAAAAGGGGAGGAATAGCCAAAAGGGAATATAGAATGTATCAAAATATGTATCAATGATAAAAATAGTATTTCATTTTCTGATTCCAGTTGTTTCCATTGATTCTATCTCCTTTCTACATATTTGTTAATCTCCTTTTCCTGCTAGTTTTTGCTAAATGATTTGTTTATGTGTGTATGTGTATGTGCACTACTAGGGTAAGACTTACTCTTCTAGAAACTATTACTAATGAGTACTGAACTGCCTAATGAGTACTTTAAGGTAGGTGTTCAGTTGTTCATTTTAGATAATTCGAGAGTAAAGTATGTATTGCACAAAGATCAGTTAAAATCATAGAACCTTCCTTGACAGGCTTGCTGAATTATAGCTTAAATAGCATATCATTATACAGCTTCATGTAAGGGTTGAATTCCATTTTTTCACTTAATTACCTAATGGTTTATCTGTATGCCAATGCACATACCATAATAACAGTAAGCAACTGAAGTCATAAGGGAGATGAAGAAAAAACAAACCTAAAGATGGCAAAATTGGTTTTATTCTGGAATTAACAAAATCTTATCTCCTGCTTTTCAATGTTAAGTACTTGTGACATACACAACCTACCCCCCCAAAAAACCCCAATGCTGTTGAGTCGAATCCGACTCATTGCAACCTACATATAAGCAATAATATTAAAAAAAAATGTGGATAATCATGCTAAATTGGAAGTAAAGTTATTGCTACTGGTCTTACAGAAGGGCACCGATAAATCAGATTTAACTACAGAAAATAGCTGCGTCCATAGATTGTAAACTCCATATGTTGTAGGAAAGACAAGTAAGGCCCCAGAGAACAGAAATCACTCAACATTAGTAATTATTAGAGGAAGAGCATTTTATTCCCATGCCAGTGGAGCCTCAGACGATGCTAGTCCCCAAATGGCTGAGGTCCCCGAGTTTCTTTGTTCCTCTCTTTTTTGTAAGTTTTTCAGAGTACGAACAAAGGAATTCCCATACATTCTCCATATTGGCATTAGCAGATTTACAGATTTTCATATTACATTTCTATTGGCATCAGCAAAATTACAGTGATAAAGATAAGAATTTGTCTCAAGTTACAGGAAGAGAAGTTCTTCTTTTATAAATTCCTAAGGGTTGAGTCACCATGGGGGTGGTCTGAGGGAGGATTGTCCTTGAGCTGAGAAGCCTCTGGCATCTCAGTTTAAACTGTAACTTTTCAGGCCTTCCTCTCTCACATATAGTTAAATTACTATTACACGCAAATGGATCAATAGATTCGGTGAATATCCTATCAAATCTCATCAGGTTTTTTTTTTTTTTTTTAATTGGCATGCTGATCTTAAATTTATACAGAAATGCAAAAATTTCAGAATAGGAAATACAATTCTGAAAAATAATAAATCTGTTCTGGGAGATACCATTCTGCATCCCCTAGAATGGCGATAAGATATATAATAACAATTATTGAAAAAGATTTGAATAAATGGGAATACTTACTTTGGGTTAAGATTGTAAAATGGTTTTCTAGAAGTTAAATAAAAAAATATTATACAAAGTTAACACCACTACTACTAAAGGTATTTCAGAGCATAGAAAAGGATAAAATACTCTCAATTTCATTCTATGAAGTCAGGATAACCCTGATCTCAAAATCAGGCAAAGACTCCATAAAGATGGGAAAGTACAGACAAATAACCCCCAAAAACTTAAACACAAACCACCTTAACAAAATTTTAGCCAAGAGAATTCAATAGTATATCAAAAATATAATTTGCCATGACTAAATGGGGTTCACATCAGGTATGCAGAGATGGTTCAACATTAGAAAAGCAATCAATGTAATTTATCACATAAACAAAAGACAAGAACCATATATTCTTATCAGTTGATGCAAAAATGGATTTGACCAAGTCCAACATCCATTCGCAATAAAAACTCTCATCAATAAAGGCATAGAAAATTCCTAGACATAGTAAAGGTCATTTATCCAAAGCTTACGGCCAACATCACCTAAATGGGGAGAGAGTCTGAAAGCATTCTCCTTGAGAACAGGAGCCATATACAGTCTTATTCAACATTGTGTTGAGGGGATTAGCCAGAGAAATTAGTCAAGCAAAACACATAAAGGACATCCTTGTTGGTAAGTAAGAGATAAAAATATCTCTATTTGCAGATAAGATGATCTTATGCACAGGAAACCCCAAAGGATCCACAAGAATATTATTGGAACTAACAGAGGATTCAGCAAATTGCCAGAATACCAGCTGAACATAAAAAATCAATTAAACTCCTCTGCACTAACGAAGAGAATTTCAAAGAGGAAATCACAAATCATTACCATTTAAATGACCCCCAAGAAGATAAAATACTTTTAGAAAATCCAACCAGAGATGTAGAGGAAATGATAACAAAGAAAACTGAAAGACACTACTGCAAGAAAAGGAAAGAGACCTGTTATTGTTGTTGTTAGGTGCTGCTGAGTCAGTCTTGACTCACAGTGACCATATGAACAATAGAACAAAACATCGCCCTGTCTTGCACCATGTCCACAAAGGTTTTTATGCTTAAGCCCATTTGTGCAGCCACTGTGTCAATCCATCTCATCAAGCATGATGTCCTTCTCCAGGGACTGATCCTTTCTCACAGAATGTCCAAAGTATATAGCCTTGCCTTCTTTGCTTCTAAGGAGCACTCTGGTTATACTTCTTACAGAACAAGTCTGTTAGTTCTTTTGGTGGTCCATGGTACATTCAACATTCTTCTCCAACACCACAATTCAAAGGCATCAATTCTTCTTCTGTCTTCTTTGTTCATTGTCCAGCTTTCACATGCATATGACATGATTGAAAATACCATGGCTGAAATCAGGTGCACTTTAGTCTTCAAGTTGATATCTTTACTTTTCAATACTTTAAAGAGATCCTTTGTAGCAGATTTTCCCAATGCAATGTGTCTTTGGATTTCTTGACTGTTGCTTCCAGGGGCATTGATCGTGGACCCAAGTAAAATGAAATCCTTAACAACCTCAATCCTTTCTCTGTTTGTGACAATGTTGCTTACTGGTCCAGTTTTGAGGATTTTTGTTTTCTTGATGTTGAGGTGCAATCCATACTCAAGGCTGTGGTCATTGATCTTTGTCTGTGCTTTAAATCTTCACTTTCAGCAAGTAAGATAGTGCCGTCTGTGTAATGCAGGTTGTTAGTGATTCATCCTCCAATTCTGATGCCTCATTTTTCTTTGTAGAATCCAGATTCCTGGATTAGTTGCTTGGCAGACAGATCAGAAAGTTATGGTGAAAGGATACAACCTGGACTCATACCTTTCCTGAATTTAAAATATGTAATGTGTCCTTGTTGTGTTTGCACAACTTCTTCTTGATTTGTATACAGATCCCTTCAGAGCACAAATAAATGTTCTGCAATTCCCATTTTCCACAATGTTAGCCATAATTTATCATGATCTACACAACCAAATGCCTTTGGGTAGTCAGTGAAACACAAGTAAACATCTTTAAGTATTCTCTGCTTCCAGTCAAGATCCATCTGTCATCAGCAGAGATATCCCTGGTTTCACATCCTCTTCTGAATCCAGCTCGAATTTTTGGCAGTTCCTGGTCAATATACTGTTGCAGTTGTGTTTGAAGGATCTTGAGTAAAATTTTACTTGCGTGTGATATTATCCATATTGTTTGGTAATTTCTGCATTCATTTGGATCAGTTTTCTTTGGAATGGGCCTAAGTATGGATCTCTTCCAGTCAGTTGTCTAGTATCTGTCCTCCCAATTTCTTGACACGGATGAGTGAGTGCTTCCACTGCTGCAGCAGTTTGTTGAAATATCTCAATTGATAGTCCCTCAATTCCTGAAGCCTCATTTTTTTGCCAGTGCCTTCAATGCAGCTTCTACTTCTTCCTTCAGTAGCATTGATTTCTGATCATACACTACCTCCTTAAATGGCTGAACATCAACCAGTTCTTTCTGGTATGATGAGTCTGTGTATTCCTTCCATCTTCTTTGGGTGCTCCCTGAGTCATTTAATAGTTTCTGTATAGAATCCTTCACTACTGCAACTCAAGGCTTGATTTTTGTCTTTCTTCAGTCTTTCAGCTCGAGAAATACAGAATGCATTCTTCCCCTTTGGTTTTCCATTTCCAGCTCTTTGCACATGTCACTATAATACTTTTTTTTGTCTTCTGTAGCTGCTCTTTCAAATTCTCTGTTTAGGTCTTTTACTTCACTATTCTTTCCTTTTGCTTTAGCTGCTGGATGTTCAAGAAAAAGTTTCACAGTCTCTTCTGACATCCAATTTGGTCTTTTCTTTCTTTACTGTCTTTTTAGTGACCTCTTGCTCTCTTCAGTGGAACTTGGCTTGCTGGCTGCTCTCTTCATGGATGATGTCTTTGATATCTTTCCACAGTTCATTTGGTCTTCAGTCACTAGTGACCAACACATCAAGTCTGTTCTTGAGACAGTCTTTAAACTCAGGAGGGATATATTCAGGGTCATACTTTGGCCATCATGGACTCGTTCTAATTTTCTTCAGTTTCAATTTGAATTTGTGTATGAGCAACTGATAATCTGTGCCACAGTCAACAACCGGTCTTATTCTGACTGATGATATGGAGTTTTTCCATCATCTTTTTCCACAGATGTAGTTGATTTGGTTCCTGTGTATTCTATCTGGTAAGGTCCCTATGTACGGTCACCATCTATGTTGGTTAAAAAGGATACTTGCAACAAGGAAGCTGTTAGTCTTGCATAATTGTATCTTGCAATCTCCAGCGTTATTTCTATCACCAAGTCCGTATTTTCCAACTACTGATCCTGCTTCTTTGTTTCCAACTTTTGCATTCCAGTCACCTGCATCCTGATTGCATGTTCAATCAGTTTCAGACTGAAGAAGCTGGTAAAAATCTTGAATCTCTTCATCTTTGGCCTTAGTGGTTGTATTTGAACACTAGTTGTATTAACTGGCCATCCTTGTAGGCGTGTGAATGTTATTCTATCACTGACAGTATTGTACTTCAGGACAGATCTTGAAATGTTATTTTGATGATGAACACAGCATCATTCCTCTTCAAGCTTTCCTTCCCAGCATAGTGGGCCATGTTATTGTCAGATTCAAAATGGCCCAAACCAGTCCATTTCAGCTCACTAATGCCTAGGATATCAATGTTTATGTGTTCTACTTCATTTTTTACAATTTCCAATTTTCCTAGATTCACATTTCATACATTTCATGTCTCGATTATTAATAGATGTTTGCAGCTGCTTCGCCTCATTTTGCGTAGTGCCATATCTTTAAAAGAAGATCCCAAAGGCTTTACTCCATCCAAGTCAGTAAGGTTGAATCTACTTTGAGAAGGCAGCTCTTCCCCAGGCATGTTCCAAGTGCCTTTCAACATGGAGGGCTCACTTTCCATCACTATATCTGACAATATTTGGCTGCTGTTCACATGGTTTTCCATAGCTGATTTCTTTCAGAAGTAGACTGCAGGGTCCTTCTTCCTAGCCTGCCTTAGTTTGAAAGCTCAGCTGAAATGTGTCCACCATGGGTGACCCTGCTGGTGTCTATATACCAGCGGCATAGCTTCTAGCATCACAGCAACAAGAAAGGCTTCAATTAGAGACATAAGTGGGAAAACATACCTTGGTCATTGATAGGAAGACTCAATATTGTGAAAAAGTTTATCCTACCCAGAGCAATCTATGGATACAATGCAATTCCAATCCAAATTACTGTATTTTTAAATGAGATGAAGAAGCAAATCACCAACTTCATACAGAAAGAAAATAAACCCTTACAGCATAAGAACAAAGTGGGAAGACTCACACTATCTAACCTTAGAACTATTATATTAAAACACCCTGATTCTGCTAAAATACCAGAGATAAATATGCTAGTGAAACAAAATTGAGATCCCAGACATAAATACAACCACCTACGAGCAGTTGATATTTCACAAAGGCCCAAAGTCCATTCAAATGGGAAAAGACAACCTCTTTAACAAATGGTGCTGGAATAACTGGATATTACCTTAAAAAAAGAAAAGGAAAAAGACTCATACTTCACATCATGCACAAAATCTAACTCAAAATGGATTAAATGCCTAAATATCAAATGGAAAATGATAAAAATAGTGAAAGAGAGAGAGAGAGGCTAGGAGCCATAATACATGACATAAGCATAATACAAAACGTAACTAAAAATGCACAAACACTAGAAGGGAAACTAGATAAGTTGAAGGTCCTAAAAAAGTAATACTTACATTCTTCAAAACACTTCATCAAAAAGAGTGAAAGGACAGTGTGCAGACTGGGAAAATAATGGCTATGACATATCCAATAAGAGACTCATCTTTAAAATTTAAAAAAATATTGCAACAAAAAGACAGATATCCTAGTTAAAAATGGACAAAGGATTTGAACAGACCAAAGAAGACTTTTAGGCAGCTAACAGATACTTCAGAAACAACCTGCCATTAGAAAATGCAAATCTAAACTACAGTGAGGTATCGTCTTACCCGAGGCTAGCATTAATCCAAAACACACAAATAAAACAATGTTTGAGAAGTTATGAAGGGGCCAGAACACTTAAACATTGCTGACAGCAATGTAAAATGGTACTATCATTTCAGAAATTGGTTTGGCATTTCCTTAAAAAGTTAGGAATAGAAGAACCATATCATCCAGCAATTCCACACTTTGGAATATCCTAGTGAAATAAGAATCCTCACATGAACACATATATGCAGCCCTATGTTCATTGCAGCATTCTTCACAATAACAAAAAGAAGGAATCAACCTAGGTGCCCATCAAAGGGCAAATGGATAAACAAATTATGGTATATTCACACAATGGAATACAACGCAGTGATAAAGACAACAATGAATACATAAAACATCTCATAACATGAATGAAGCTGAAAGGCATTATGCTGAGTTAAATTAGTCAATTGCAAAAGGACGAATATTGTATGACAGCACTATTAAAAGAACTCAAGAAACTATTTAGACAGAGAAGAAAATATCTTTTGATTGTTACAAGAGGGGGAAGGGAGAAAGAGGAGTATTCACCAACTAGAGAGTAGACAAGAATTATCTTAGGTGAAGGGAAAGGAAATACACAGTACAGGGGAAACCAGTGCAATTGAACTCAACCCAAAGCTAAGAAGTTTCCTGAAACAACCAAACACTTCAAGGGAATGATTAACAGGGATGGAAGTCTGGAGACCACGGTTTTGTAGAATACGTAGGTCAATTGGCATAACAAAGCTTGTTAAGGAAATGTTCTGCATCCCACTTTGGTAAGTGGCATCTGGAGTCTTAAAAGCCTGCAAGATGCAAGCTTAGATGCACAAGTTGCTCTCAACCCATGTGGAGCAAAGGAGAATGAATAACATCAAAGTCATTAGAAAAATATTAGCCAAAAAGAGAAAAAGGGCCATATAAACCAGTGATTTCATCAGCCTGAGACCAGAAGAATTAGATGGTGGGCAGCTACCAGCAGTGACCACCCTGACAGAGAACACAACACAGTCTTGAATGAGCACACAATAGTGTGGTCCTTGGATGAGCAGAGGACAGTGTGGTGCATAACTTAAATGCACAAAAAGACCAGACTTATGGTCTGCCTGGGACTAGAGGGACCCCAGAAGACATGGTGCCTGGTTGCTCTGCTAACCCAGAACTGAAACCGTTCTTAAGCCAACTTTCCAGACAAAGATTAGATTAGACTGTAACACATGAAATAATACCTGTAAAGAGTGTACTTCTTAGTCCAAGTATATACATGAGACTAAATGAGCAACTTTGGTCCAGGGGCAATACATGAGGGGAGAAAGTGACAGGAGCTAGTTGAAAGAACACAAGAAATCTGGGGTGGAAATGGAGAGTGTGCTGTGACGTTACAGGGATAGCAAACAGGGTTACATAATAATGTGTGCATAAATTTATTATGAGAGACTAACTTGAGCTGTCAACTTTGACCTAAAACACAGTTAAAAAAAAAAAAAAGAAAGAAAGACAAGAAATACAGTTCCAATGTTAGAAGGGAGTAGGGAAATTACCTTGGAAGTCTGCAACTGTAAATTCTAGAAATCCATCAGAAAAAAAAAAAAAGAAAAGAAAACTTGTATCCACCCAAAAACTTGTACACAAATTTTAACAAAGTATCATTCGTAATAGCCAAGAAGTGGAGACATTGCAAAGCCCATTAACCCACGAATGATTAAACATATTCCATTTAATCCTGAAACCTACAAAAACATTTTTAACCATTTGCATAAGGAAAGGAAACATTGAAGAGGTTAACTAACATGTTCTAGTTTGTTTATGTGATATCTAAATTGTGCCTGATCCAAGCCACAGGCTTCTCAGTTATTTCATACTTACAAGAAAGCTTGACCACAAAAAGGAAAACCAGAAGAATTAATGCATTCAAATTCTCGTGTCTGTAAAAAATATTGAATAAACAGTAAACAGCCAGAGAATGAGCAAATCAGGCTTAGAAGATACTCAAGAAGGGATGACGATGAGATGTTGTATTCCTTGTTTCTGATACATCATCAAGAAAGACCATTCACTAGCAAAGGACAGTATCACTTGACTACATTATGCTTCGTCGTTTCTCAGACTAATTCCTCACTTATGCTGCTTAATAGGAACTATGTGCAGGGTTCTTTATATGATACTCTAGTGTCCATCAAATGGCATAGAGTAGTGAAGTCAACAAGGTAAAATTAACATTGAAAAGTATCAATTTAAAGATAAATTACAAGCTAATGGAGCCTCTATTTTGTGTATTCCCTTTGTGATTTTTTTCTACTACATTGATAGAGTTTGATCATCATTCCCACTGCTATGCGTGTCATGTACAGTGAAAAATAACAATACAGATATATAAATAAACACTCCTGCCAAGTCATTCTGACTCATAGAATCCCTATAGGCCAGAGTTTCCAAAGAGCACCTGGAGGATGTGAACTGCCGACCTCTTCGTTAGCTGTAGCACTTGACTACCACACCATCAGTATTTCTACACACAGTGAAGGTATATGAATATTTTCTAAAGGCCAAAGTAAATGGATTAGGGGCATAAATATTCAGACCACATCATTTCTTGCATTTAAACATAAGCATTTCTAAATATTGGTAAAGCTTGGTTTTAGACTCCCATATCCCTGATTTCCCAGAAATCCTGATGGTGTAGAGATTAAAAGCTATCACTTCTAACCAAAAAAAGAAAAGACTGTTGCCAGTTCAAATCCACCAGGTGTTCCTTGGAAACTCTGCGGGGCAGTTCTGTTTTCCATAGGTTTAATATGAGTCGTAATTGATTGGAAGGCAATAGGTTTGTTTTTTTGGTTTATTCCTGTTTTATTGTTATAATTATTACTATTAGCCTATACCACTGAGATAAAATTTTGACTGTTTGTCTTGGCAGCAACTTAGTGGCCAGGAAAGTTAATTGAACATCCAGAACACCTTCACCCAATCAAAATAGAGTGTAAGCACTTGAAAAACCTTTACAACTAACTGCCAATTCATGAAGTCATCTTAGAAAAAGCGCTATATACCTCTTTGCTGACTATCACTACAGTCACCTTCCAAGTCCTCCCCTTAGGAAGCTATGCACTGACAGGCGTGCCTAGTCCACCCTTCAAAGCAATTTTGGAACTCTTTTGCTGGAATTGCCATCAGAGCTGTCGTCATATTTCCCTTGATGTCCTGAATGTCATCAAAATGTGTTCCTTTCAATGTTTCCTCTGTGTCCTGATAAGAAAAAAGTCAGTGGGGGCTAAATCAGGTGAGTAGGGAGAGTGTTCCAATACAGATATTTTTTTACTGGCTGGCTAAAAAGTCTCTTACAGACAATTATGCACTTAAGTTTGTGAACTTGCCACATTGCCACCATACTCAGTGGCTATTCCAGAAAGAATTCCAAAACTGCTTTGAAGGGTGGACTAGGTGTTGGTATCAGTCTATACCTTCCCAAGGAAAGAACTCCTCAGGTCCTCAGTGATATTCAGCAATGAGGTATGTAACACTTGGAGCAATTAAATTCATGTTTAATTGTCAGATCATAGATGACATAGAGATACACACACATTTATAAATCAGCCCTTTGCTGTATTTGTATTGATTTCTCATTTCATAATGTGCCCTGAAAATTAAATCATCTACTTAGTTTCAATATGACCTAACAATTTAATTGGATTTGTAGGCAGTAATTTATGCAATATTAATGAATACTTTTCAAAAGTAGCTAGTTAACACTGACCTTTTTTTTTTTTTTTTTTTTTTGCCTTTTAAAGTAAAAACACTAAGCATAATAAAAAAGAAGAGAGAGAGAAAGCGGGGGAAGAAACAATGAAACCTTTCCTAGCTTCCAACAGTGGTGTAGATTCAATTAGCAGAGCATCCGTCAGGGACGCTTGGGGAGTCGTATGATACATTATGTATCTGATTACCTTATGCCTATAAAAATGACTAAATAATTTAAATGCAATTCAATAAAAACGTATTTGCAGTGAGAAACTTAGGAGAAGGGTTATAGATTAATAGCTTCCTATAACAAGAAGATTTTATCAGATATTGCTACAGAAATTCAGAGTAAAAGATTGCATTTTGTTTCTCCTTTTATGTAGCAAGTTTTCTTCATTTTGTGTTGTTTTCATAACAGCCCTGAATAAATGCACACTGCATTACTGGAATGCTTTATGAAAGGAAATGTAAGAACTCTGTGTTATCTTCACAGTTAAAGCACAGCAACAAGACTGCTTTCTCTGTGGGATGAAGACCTTTCAGAAGGTGTGTCTGCCTTACCCAAGCCCCCACTAACATTGACCAAACTTGGACTCATCCACAAAAGGTTAGTGACTTTGTTTTCCTCAGTTCACGTTCAGAATCTGCAGTCCTTCCTAGAACTGATTTTTCATGATATGCAAAGTTTGTTGGTGGGCTTATATCATTCCCTGGTGGGAAAGGATTTGTATCCAAAAAATATATCTCAACCATCTTCGCTAATTGGTCTCTTTATTGGCAGGCAAAGCAGAAAGGCCAAGGACTAAAGTGGCCATGATAATTGAACTACAGCCTTCATGTACATGCTGTTCCTTTAGGTCACTAGTGAGGCCGACAGGGTAGAGCCACTTGGGGGAACACAGTCTGTAATACGATCTATTTTGATGATAAAAGAAACACTGTTATCTATCTTAGCTAGTACCCAATAGTATACCTACCTTATTCACTATCTTCTTTCACCTGGCCGTCTAACCTAACTCACAGTCTTTTTAGATCAGTTTTACACAGAATGGAGTCTCTAGATCATCTGTATCAATTTGACTTTGGATGCCTATTCAACATGAAGATTTCTGAATCCTGTCCCTGAATCAGGTTGTGCCTTTCATTAAGCGAATCCAGTAACTCCTAAGCATATTGAAGCTTGGAAACCACTGTGTTGATGGTGAGATTTAAGTTGGATGGAGTCTTCAGATCTCCTCACCTTAAAGAATAGCCTCATGTTGTGCTTTTTAAGTACCTGAATCTTAAAATCAAATATCCTTAACCAAAATGAAAAGGACTGAAAATCAATGACACAATGGGTTTGTCTGGAGTTTCATAAATCTCAGCTCCTTTGATGTCAGGCTCAGACCATCACAGAGGCTGCTGAAGGGAATTTTATGACTCTTTCTGCTCTGCTAATGGTCCATTAAGACCAGTTTGCTGATTTAAGGAAGCTTTAGTTCTTTTAAAGGCATTGCTTGGAGACAAAATAAGTGAATTTTAGTCCTGGGTTTTCTGTGGACAGTCCCAGGGATTCTAGACAATGAATAGGAAAGTTATCCACGGCATGCCTTGGTTTCTTCATCTAGAAATTCAGTATATTTACCTAATTTATGTTATGAAACTAGTGAGTTGGATTACTTATTATATATTAATCTCATACTAATCCAATAGTATCTTAAAAATGATTTAATGTGAGAATACTGTGAGACAGTTTTGTAATATTTTATACAAATGCAAAAACTAGTATTTTTTTCATTTCTCCATTCTGCTTTATACAGACCAAAAGGGATAGTATTAAATGTCAGTTTTAATGGGAACTTATAGATTCTTTTCTCCTGTGATGTCACTTGTCATTTTAAGTTCTTTATTGGCTGTTGTTCTTAGGGTTGCTTTTCCTTGGAGTTATTTACCTAGTAATTTCATAAGACAAAGCTTTAACAAAATGTAAAATTTCTCATTACTACGCTTCAATTTCAAAACTAAGAAGTTGAACTACTACTACATTATAATTATAATTTTAATTGTATTAAGCTGATCTTATATTATCACTAATAAAATGGGAACAAATTTTTCTTTGTTTCAACATTGTGATTTATTTAAATAATATTCGATAGCACTTGGCTTGGCTGGCAATGAGACCGTTGTTGTTATGTGCTATCAAGTCAATTTTCTATTCATGGTGACCCATCAGACAAACTGTAACTGTCCCGATAGCATTTTCATGATTGTGTCACAACATTTAAGTGTTTGGCTATTAACCTAAAGGCTGATTCTTGAACACATCACCAGCTTCATGAGAGAAGATATGACAATCTGCATGTACCAACATGACAGCCTAGAAAACCCACTGGGGCCATCCTAGCTGTCACATGTGGCCACTGTGTGTCAACATTAACTAGATGACACCTAACAACAACAATCTTTACTGAAGCAAATCACCCAGTTTTTCTCTCACGCAGCCACTGGGTGCAATCCAAGGCTAATCATTCTGTTAGCAGCTGAACACTTAAATTTTGTGCCACCAGGGTTACTTTATTACTGAGATAAAGTTGCAAAATTGTCAAAATGTATAAATATTTGACCACAGGAAAAGTCAACAGGAAGGAAAAAGATAGTAGGCTAAGTCATCTGGATGATTGAAAACAAATCTGTTTCATGAATCTCAAAGAATAACTTGACGTAACTGAAAATTAATTTTCCCATGGTATTTAAAATGTGAAGATAGCCAGGACAGAAAATGACTGTACTCTTTATTACATGGACTGCTTTATAGCACCATAGCTTGCTCAATGAAGGTCTTAGATGTTGATTATGAATTAATGCTGAAAATAATTATCTCATTTTATTTTAATAACTTCTGTTTGACACATCGGTGTTTTAAGAATCTGTCTCACATATGGGAACCCTGGTGGCCTCAATGGTTAAGTGCTATGTCTGCAAACCAAAAGGTTAGCAGTTCAAGTCTACCAGGTACTCTTTGGAAATGCTATGGGGACATTCTACTCTGACTTACAGGATCACTATGAGTCAGAATTGACTCCATGGCAATGGCTGTGGGTTTGGTTTGGTCTCACATATATTATGCTGATTAAAAAAGAAAAAAATCATCTCAATTGTACTATAATAGCCTTTTATTGTACTGTAGCAGAAAGCTTACAGAGCAAACTAGTTTCTCAAATAGTTAACACACATACTGTTTTATGATTTAGGTACTCCACTTAACAGAATGTAGCACTCTCCCTTTCTTCTGCTTGGATTCCCTTTTACCACCATTCTTGTCCCCTCTATCTGCTTGTTCTTGCCTCTGGACTGGCATACCCATTTAGTATTATTTTGTTTTGTGGGCCTGTCTAATCTTTGGCTGAAGGCCGACTCAAGAAAGACTTCATCATTGAGATACAAGGGTGTCCACTGGTTGATTCTCGTCAGACCAGTAAGTCTGGTCTTTCTTTTGCGTAGGTGTGTGTGGGAGTTAGAATCTTGTCCCAGGTTTTTCTCCAGGTCTGTCTGAGATTCACTATAGTGATCCTTGTCAGAACAGTTAGCAGTGGTAGATAGGCAACATCTAGTTGTGCCGGACTCAGTGTGATGGAGCCTAGAGCACTCGTGGCCCATTAGTCCTTTCATTAATCTTTTATTTCTTTAGCTTTTTAATACTGAAGTCCAGTAGAAGAACTTATAAAATTATATGGTTATTATGTCCAGATGAATCACTGAATCACAAGTTAAGAGCCAACTAAGTCGTATTGGGAAATCTCATAAATAAGCAAGAATGTTGAACTGAAGCCATGAGAAAGGCTTACAACATACATCCTGGTTGCCTTACTACTGATTGCCTTTGGAGTGAAATCCACGGTGTTATAGCACAAATCTGTCTCTGAAGACGGAAAACAAGTAACTCTATCATAAGCTCTGGATTGTTACATCCCTCTATAAAAAACACTTTATTATTTAATGAATGAAAATAAATTTAATACTTTGAATTTAGATATGAGTGTACAGTACCATTCACACTTTTAAACGGTGTTTATTACTGGGTTTGTAGAAGAAAGTGAGACTAACACACTTTCCTCTTAAAAAAAGGCTAAGGAAAACTTTGTTTATGTGTTCATCAAAATGGGGAGTTGAAGTTTGTAAATGCTTCTGAATAAAAAAGGAACAGACTCCGGAGAAGAGACTTCAGTAAAAGCAACGACAGCATCAGTTCCAAGTCATGGTGATGGCAGGTGTCAGAA
Organism: Heterohyrax brucei; assembly: GCA_028571685.1. NCBI lineage: Eukaryota > Metazoa > Chordata > Mammalia > Hyracoidea > Procaviidae > Heterohyrax > Heterohyrax brucei. The sequence goes on from CM053152.1 coordinate 51,451,736, forward strand.
TCAAATGTCTAGCTACACAAAATGATACTGCTGTGTAAAAGTCACCATATGTGAACTAACTCACTTATAAGCTTTCAAATTTCTGTCCCATTTTTCAGATGTTAAGTAGAACGGTAAACTAAAGCAATTAAAAATATATGTAATGGAGACACGTACAATGTTAATTAATTTTCTTTCTTAGGGAAGTATGCTAGAATCTGTTTAGAAGAAATGTGACTTTTCTTCTGTCTTTATCAAAAAAAATTCATTTTGTTAATATTTTATTTTATCTAGTACATTAGAACAGGTTTAAAAACAAGAGCCATGAAATTCAACATCCTCATTTAATGCATTAAACTCAAATAAGTTGATCATCATGTGGGCAGCAGTTCTGTCTGTAATGTGGTTCACATAGACTGATTTTTTTATGAGGTAACGAGGTTGGCTTCTACGGCCCAAATTTCAAAAGGTTTCTTAAACACAGCGGTGGCTATCAGGAGTGGACAGCCATAAGCAATTTGCTGCCAAGCCAAAAGAGGAATTTGGCATTCTAGTATCATCGTCATTGCTATGGCAGTTGACCTTGTAACTTGCATGCCAAAGTGACCATCCTCCCTGGATATATACAGATTGTTTAATTGCTGTAGCTTGCCCATCTCAGTCACCTTGCTAAATCTCTTTCTATGCATTGGGCCATATCTCTGATTTTAAAAAGTGTAGCAGTGTAATTTTGGAAATGGATAAAAGACAAAACAGTACACACAGACGTAAATATAGCGACTTTATAAAGTCCTGGAGGGAAGAACACGTTTAGATTAACTGTGATCTACTTTGGAGCCTTTTTAATTACTAACCCCAGTAGAACATGAGTGACCACATAAAACAAAATGAAGCAAACAAGCAAAAAACACGAATCTGAAATGGACATAAATTTGATTATCAATAAGAAAATTTCCACCTGGGAACAGATGAAATGTAAAATGGTGTTGCCATCTGCAGTCATTGGAATAAGGATTAGCTCTCTCGCTCTTTTCTCTCTGTCAGCCTGAGTGATCACAGAGATATTTGCTTCTCAGTTAAGTAAACTAGCTAATTACCATACTAAAAGTCTGACTCTCTAAGCGGACAATTGGAAAATCCATCCCAGAATTAGAGGAAGAGATTTGTAAAGCAATAGTCAAGTGTATTCTCCAACCTTCTATCTACAATGCCGAATGTTCAGAGTTTCCAATATGCAATCACAAGTAAATAAATAAACCTATGACGACAAGTTCTTTTCCTGTCACATGGGTTCTTTCTCCAAATGTCTCGCTTTATACAATTCTTTTTCAGATAAACAGTTGACTCCAATATTTCATACTTTGCTGGTTATTCATTGGCTTCTCTGCACACATTTAGAGTGAAATTAATCCAATAGCCAAAAGTCTATTTCAATAGAGGAAAATTTTGCTAATTGTGAATAGAAACAGAATATTATAGCGCCACTCCTGCAGAAGTTTCCACCAACAATATTAAAGAAATACATAGAGACTATTTATTGATCTTAATGGCTTGTTGGCAAAAACAAACAAACAAAAAAAGACACTTGTGGTTCATTAGTAAAAAGAAATAGAAGCCACAGAACAATAAACGTGCACCACTCAATTTCCAACCACAGTCTCAACAAAGGAAGTTCCTTATGAGATCTGCATGAGTCTGTGCAACCACCTTTTACTAGCCAAAGAAAAGGAATATTTTAGCCTAATCCTCTGGTTGTCTTACCTCTGGTTGAACAAAATTGAGTCTTATTTAGCTGCCTGTTAGACTGCTGCTGATAAATTGCTGTTCTTTCTCTACCTTCTCCGTAATTTCCTTCTGTGTGTTCAGCTAATTGCTTGGGCACACCATTATTAAACTCCCAATTAGAACTTACCCACTAACCTACCACCCTCACAATTCTCAAAACACCTGGGCTAAATAGTGTCTTCACTACATTTTACTTAAGAGATTCATTTTCAGTTTAGCTATAGGGCAACTCTGATACTGAAGTGATCAGGTAGAGAGATGTCAGAGACGAAAATAAGCATCAGTTGGCCCAGAATATAAATAGTTTTGGGTTTTCTTTCTTTTCTTTCCTTCTTTTTTTTTCCCCCCCTTAAAAAAAAGTAGGGCTAACATTCCATTGATTGAGACTGAACAACTGTGTTTTGTGTATGCTTCTGGAGGTTAGTACTGTGTTGGCTTTAGGCTGCGAAAAATGCCAAAGAAGACAGCTTTCTTCTAAAGAAATCAGTTATTTCAGGGTAGATACCATGAATGTATTCAGAAGGTGAAACTATTAATGAAGACCGCAGGTACTTTCTGAATAAGATCGAACATGCTGTATCAATTTATGCTTGACTGATACAAACATAAGCTGGCAGGCTGAGAGAGGACCTGAAAGGGTTAAAATGTCTAAAGCCAATCAACCAATTCTGCGACCTTGGACATGACATTTCCTCATTACCAAAGTCTTGGGAATAGACTAACTGCAACTGCTTTCCTTTTGTTTTGTCATTTGAATTGTGTTAAGTTCAGGAAAGGAAAGATAAGTCAGCAGGTTTTGAGAATGAGAGGTGCCACTTAAATTTGACGTGTCTCAGCACAAGTTCAACTTGAAGCATTAAACTTCTTGGACCTATCAAAGATAGCTGAGGTAAAAATTCACTGCCATTGTCAGTGGTGTAGATGTCATCCTTTAACCTCTGCGTTCATGACTATTTTGACAGTGTTGTTTGGGTCTGTTTAGATCATTAAATCAGTTGCAAATACTGTTTAGTTATAGGTCATACATATCCTAAAACTGTTTTGTGGCTAATCTAGAATAAATTGCCAGAATAAGACACAATGGATAGTCCTTAATATCTTCAAAAGTTTGTTTGGAACACTGTGATTATACCATATTATGTCGATCTTCTTGTTGCTGAAGCTTGGAAAGGGAGTTTCCAGGGAAGAGTTCACAGTTATATAAAAGACAGTGACTGTCCTGAAAAAGTGTTAAATTCTAGAAAGAACATTACTCCAAATCACTTATGTGGTTTTGTACAAACGAAAGGAACATGAAATATTCAAGAAGGTAGGGTCCTGGACTTTATAACCCTTTCTGCAACTACCAAGCTGAATGACATTAGATAAGATCCATTGTCTACTGCTCTTAAGGTCAAAGCATGAAGATCTAGACTAAGGACACTTTGCTTTAATATTCAGGTTAAGATTATTATTTCTTTACTTCACTGTCTTGATTTCTCACCCTGTCAAAGGTCAATCATTTGCTTCTATTTTTAGAGAGGATATAGATAGGGACACTTGTAAAAGTGCCTTGAAAAAAAGTCTCAAAAATTGAGCAAACAAATTATATGTTAATAAAAACATGTGAGCATAAACAGTTTTTAAACAGAAGGCAGTAAATTGAAAGTCTATTTCATGTAATTTTCACTGACCTGTTAATTTTATGGCATTTTTACTTTATTTTTCTGACTTCCACTTTGATAATTTTTGCTTTTAAATAAATATCTATTTTTTTACTGGAACAAAATTGTTTTTGTCTTTTTTTTTTAATTGTATTGACTTACTAGTTACTGAGTTTTCCAAAAGGCACAACTCTCTCCCCCTCTGGGACTATACGATTGACTCCTACACACATACACCCTTGCTGAGGGCATTTTGAAGGATCAGGATACTGTAAATAGGTGCTTTCTCCCAGCTGAGTCTTGCTCAGTGCAAAGACCCAGAGGGTATCTCACAGGCATACTGTGTTTAAGTCCACACCATCTTTCAATTTTTCAATTTCCTGAGCCCAGAGAGATGACTTCAAAACAAAGGGCTAAATGGAGAATCGTTGAAAGAGTGTGGTTTAGGGAAAGAACAAGAGATTGCAAATCAGTAAGTATCCAAGATTCACCTTCAAATAACAGAAATTAGAAGCCAGAAATGAATTTCATGACATTCTTTTCTATAACCCTACTTCTCAGAAGAGAAAATTGAAATGTAAGCGAACAAATGTGCGCTGGTTTATCTTCCTGTCCTTTTCTATATGCACCCTTTCCAAATTCTGTAGAAGCCCTCTTAATGAAATTGATGAGAATTTTCCTTGTCAGAATGACTAAATCTTAACTATTAAATAAATCAGAGCTGGTTTTGTTCCTAGGGTCTTTCTCTTTATGCACTTTTCTCTTTTTATTATTGCCTTTTCTGGACACCTCACTAAGTTCCTTATTCACATTCATAAAGTCAATTATTATCTTACCAACATGTTAGACAATGAATCTATCCACCACCTCTATTCTCAGTAAAGTACATTACTTTTTTAAAGACTTTTTAATAACCCAAAAGACAGAGTTACCTATAACAAGTGTTTAAACTACAATTCTCCACTGTCATTGTACACTGAAATCACCTTAGCACCAATCTGTTAGGAAAAGAGTATCTTTCTTATGCCTTTTGAGTAGCACTATAGGAATTTTAGTCTACCCTGTGTCTTACAAGGAGCTTTCGTGGTTTAATGAGTTAAGAAGTTGCCTGCTAAATCAAAGCCCCATGGTTCAAAGCCCCAGCTGCTCCATGGCAGAAAGATGTGGCACCCTGCTTCCATAAATATTTACAACTGTAGAAACTCTACAGTGTAATTCCTAGCCTGTGTTATAGTCTCACTATGAGTCAAAGTTGAATCAATGGTAATGGGTTTGGTATGGTTTCTGTATCTTACAGAAAGAACAAGTTTCCATGCTTAGGAAGTGTGATCTTCACCCATGCAAAATTCAGACTAATAGACTGCAAACAAGCTGACTGTTTTTCTCTTGAACCATTCCTACGTGTTTCAGTGGAAGTTGTTTTCAAAACAACAAGCCCTCTTTTACCTATGTTATTAAGATCAAAGCCTAGACACTAACGTTGATCGGATGGATCTGGGGGATTTGAATGCACTGTAACAAGAGTACTTAAGCAGATCATATACTTTTTCAGGCTAATACCTGTAACATCACTTTGACTTTGGGCCACCTTGACTCCCAGAGATCCCTCAGAATCGTAATTGGTCAATTTGTAACCCAACTATCATCGGGGAACATAATTTGCTTTTGTTATCAATATGCCCAAGCCTAACAGTACATTTTTTGTTTGTATTTATTTCAGACCCTGCTGCTTCAGCATATGTTTCATAATCAAATGGGGCCCACACAGTCTCATAGGTAAATAGAAATCCTTGGGTGTCAGCTGCACATGAAACCATCCACTTTAAGACATCCGCTTTCTGATCCAGAAATCCCAAACAATGAACAGGTTTGGGTTTATCAGCGGGCAGCCTTGCCAAAGGGTTTGAAGAATAACCAAATGGAAACCAGCAATATATTCAGGAACACCTGCCCGATGCTTCTGTTGTTGGTTGCTTGCCCAAGTCAACCGTTTCAAAAGAGGGAATGTGAGCTACAATTAGATCTCAAGATTTGACATGGTTGTTGAATTGTAATGGAAAGCCATATGCCTACTCAATTTGAGGAGAAAATCATGTTGTGCTGAATTATATAATGCTGGTTTTGTCCTGATTTCCACAGAACTAGTAAACCAGATTCACATTAATGTGTTATTCAGTTTATTTCAGGACAATTAGATGGTTTTTATGATTTACCTTTTAAATTAGACACATCCGTTTCTCTGTTAAAGCAAAATCTATAATGTAATCTTGAAATTAGTTCTTTAAAGTAGATTATGTGGGATTCTTACAGTTTGTCATTTGGGCTAGGCTATAACAGGGATTATAAAATCTAAATAGGTACTCTGTAAAGATGGTACACAAGTAATTTTCTTTTGCACCTAGCTTGCTGCCTTGCTCCCCTTCTTGTAAACAGTGAAAAGACTGTACCATGGAAGAATTAAAATTCAAGATATAATGACTTTCTTACTAGCAAACCTTTCTTACTAGCAAACCTTCACTACTAGTCCTCCACAAGAAACACTTTTAATTATGTATACACGCTCGGCGATCTATCTGTGGGAGAGACCATACTTACCAACCTTTCATATTCCTTCCTGTATTTCTCAGACTTTCTTGTGTTTGGGAAGATGCCATGTGCCTATTTCTGACCAGTGGACCATGAAAGAAATTGGGGCTTCACACTGCTGACTTAGACAACCAAGAATGAGTCTGCCACTTTAAATCTCTCGCCTTTCTTGCCGCAGTGATCTTGTAGGACACTAGCTATAGATGATGTAGCTACAAGTGGGAGAACTTCCTTACCCACTTCCAACTGTAATGGGAGAGAAAAGTGAACTTTATTGTGTGTTAGGGTAGACAATGTTAGCTCGTTTGATTAGGGTAATTTCCTGTTAGGGTAATTTCCTGTCTCAAGAGGGAGAAAGATCAGCTGTATAATATACTCCTTTCAAAATAATGCTGACAGTTTTTTTTTTTTTTTTCCTATACAAGTGATGTTATAGCCTCTTGTCATGGTTGACTTTTTTATTGTCTTTTAGTATAGAGAGGAGAGAGCATGTTCAATATGGAAAACAGGCTGGTTGAATTCTAGAGCACATCTTTGTTCTTCATATCACTAAGTCCCAAACAGAACATCAGAATTGTAGTAGATACTCAATAAATTCTGAAAATGGGTGGACAAAAAAAAAAAAAAAAAAGATGGAAGAAAATTCCCATCTGTAAAGAATTTTTGGTTGGAGTAGAAACAGATTCACTTTTTTTTTTTTTTTAATAACAATTGAAATCTTAAACTATAAATACTAGAAGAAAGAACTCTGGTGGCACAATTGTTAAAGTGCTCAGCTGCTGAAGGAAAGTTTAGCAGCTCTAACCCATCTGCTCCATGAGGGAAAAAAACATGGCTATCTGCTCTGGTAAAGATTACAGCCTAGGAAAACATACAGGATAATTCTGCTCCTATAAAGTCTCTGTGAGTTAGAATCAACTTGAGGGTACACAACAAGACACTAGAAGTTCTCTCTCTTTGAAACACTTATTTATGTTTAAAGTTTTGAAATAAACCCCAACAGGCAGGACAAGTCCTAAAGGTGATTTCAGGTAGACAAATACATCATGAGGCATTTGAAACCCAGTAGAATTCATTCAACATTCAACATTCCTCTGGACTCCCTGAAGGTAAAATCAGATTAAACATATAAATAAAGAATAGTTTTAAAGGGGCAATTTTCAAAGTAATAGGCAGAGAAAGAACAAGAGGAAATTAGAGATTCTGTGTTCAAATCCTAAAGCTTAACGTTTATCACTTCTATAAACCTAGCGAGTTAAATCCACTATATCCTAGATTTTCCTTTAGAAAGGATCAATAAAGTAATATGTATATATATTTTTTAAATAGGTGTGTGAAGGAATTAAATAATTAAGTAAAATCCCTAGCCCTTTATAGAAAATGTCTCTATATGATAAAAGTTACCATCTCCTGCTCATGTTATTCATAATGGCCAGAAACAGTTAAAGTCTGATTATACAAGTTTTGTTTGTTTTTTTCCTACTATTGGCCAGAAATCTCTTTTTATTCCCCACATATTTGCCTACGTATCACACTGAGAGAAAGCCCATCTCTTATTCTTCTAGCTTCATCCCTACACTTATGACCAGCAGCAGTTGTACCTATTGTCTTTAATTCAGAGATGGCATTGTTAGCAATAAGGGGTTCCACTCTTTCCAAGGCCTGTGTCTTAGATGGCATTCATTCTTCATTTCTTAGTTGGAATCATACCTCCCATTAGATAGTAGCATAGTAATGAGTGTCTCCTGGACTAGACCATCTCTGGCTGACTAGTGAGATCACATTTCATTATGGCCAAACTAAAATGCATTTGAGTATCCCCTCAGCCATAACCCTAAGTCAGCATATTTCATGGGATCTGAAAGACAGATTGACTTAGGTTCTGCAGGTTAATCTATCAGGTGCATCTTCTACATTTTTTCCCAGATGTCAATGTCTGATGTCTCTCAAGTCCCTGGAAAGAGACTTCATGTTGCCAATGTTGACTGTAACTATGAATATATATATATATATATATATATATATACACACACATCTGTGCAAGAGTGTAGTACCCAAAATCGTATTTTTAGGATGCTGATTTCTTGGCTCCACAAAAAGTTGATGAGAAAAGCCTCATCCCCAACCCTACAGAAAATGTTGACCTCTGGTCTAGGAAACCATTGTTAGTGGCAGAGTCCAAATCCACCATTAACACCATGAACTGTTTTCAGCATAAATATACTTGGAATCATCTCAAGAGCAATGGGTTTTCTTCCAAATATACAGACCCATTGTGACAGATAGAGCACGGATGTGAAGTCAAGCTCTCTACCACCATCTTTGTTTCTCTTCTTTCATTCTTACTGAAAGAACTTATCTTTCCTAGTTACAAAGATGAATACAACTATGTATCTCAGTAGGTAAATGCAGATACTGTTTGCAAGGAAGTGTCTATAATCAACAGGAGCACAATCTGAATTGAGTAGTTCCTCAACCAGAACAAATAATCTTGTTAGACCTGTTTACTCAAGATGCAGAATGATTCACATACATATGGAAAGAAGAACTCACAAAAGCATTCACTGGGAAGCGGTAAGAATCAATGTTGTTTTTCTCACACATAATGAGAGCTCTCACTTGCCAAGATAGGCTCTGAGTAAGTAACTCCAGTAGTCAATGAAATAAAGACCAAAGTGGAGAAGACTGGGTGGACAGGAGAGGATAGACCATCTACTCTGCTCTAGTGGGGAAGATAAAGAAATGAAGATGTGAGGGCCCTCAGTTCCTGAAAATAGTCCAGGGAATAATTAAGAGCAATGAGATATCTGAGTAATAGAGGAGATCTGAGAATAACTTATTTTAGAGAAGCAGATAGATGTATCTCAAGGCAATCAGACCATTAGGCGCTGCGTAAACTTACTATGCTGAATATTTTCTATTTTCTTGGCCATATCTGTTTACTATCCTTCCTAACTTGGCTCTTTGTTCCAGGAGACTGATCTCTATGGACTGAATCAATCAGGCTCCTTTGTCCTTTGGATTCTGGTTGGGTTTGGTCAGTGGGGTGAGGACAGAGAGGTCAATATCCTTGTTCCCTGTATGCAGGACAAGAGATGGCAGTACCTGTGTCCTACTGAAGGCTAAAGTTGCAAGACGGTTGTACTTACCATATGAGTGTAGCTACAGATACAAGGAGAGCTATCATTATCACTCTTTCTGGATTCTGATAATTGTTCTACCTGGCTTCTTCTTTGAGTTTAGCTCCTGAGAGATTGCCATTCTTTATTGACTACTGTTAGCCCTACCCATGGTTTTGTGAATAACTTATTAATCTCTCCTCAAGTACCTCAATTTCATATCCTTACTAATGCATATATCATGCCTGTACTTTGGAATTATTATATGGTTATGGACTCTGCATTTTCCTTAGTGCCCATCAGACTTGATTGCCACATTTGAATTTCACACAAAGGCAGCCAGCTGAGGGGAGACATGAGATTGAAATCCAGCACTTATTCTTCTTATCAAGCTGTGGATCTGTGAGTGCAGCTGCCTTTATCTGAAGGCATGACTTTTGGTCTCTTTATTTTAGTTTCTGAATGATGCTGTAGCAGAAACACCATAGTGAATGGCTTTAAAGAACAGACTTTTAATTCTTACAGTTTAGAAGCATTTAGAAGAGTAAAAGTTTGAAATTCAGGGTACCCACTATAGAAGAGGAAACTTTGGTTGCATAGTGGCTAGAGTGCTGCATTTGCTAATCAAAAGGTTGGCAGTTTGAGTCCACCAGATGCCCCTTGGAAACTCTGTGGAGAAGTTCTACTTTGCTCCATTGGGTCGCTATGAGTCAGAATCGACTTGACGGCACTAGGTTTGGCTTGGTTTTTTGCACTATAGGTAAAGGATCTCCCTTTGTTGGCTGTGAGGGAGGATTCTTATCTGAGTTTCTGTAGTCAGGTGTTCATGAGTTCCTTCATGATCTTTCTTTGATCTTGTGTCTAATATTGAATCCTTGGTGGTATAGTAGTTCAGATCTTGGTTGTTACAGAATGGCCAGTAGTTCAAATCTACAAACTGCTTCTTAGAAACCCTATGGAATAGTTCTACCTTGTCTTACAGGGTTATTATGTGTTGGAATCAACTTGACAACAACAGGTTTAATGGGTGTCTCATCTGTTCTTTTTATAAGTCAGAAGTGATCACCCCATACCACTGTGATTCATTATAATAAAGAAAAGCATCTTCACAGAGGAGATTACATCCATGAGTCTAGGTGTTAAGATTTCCACGTCTATTTCGGGTGGACACAGTTCAACACATAACAATAATCCTGCTCAGCAAATAGGTATATTCTGTTTTAGGTGACTCACAGCAGGCCCAGCTGTGTTGAATGATTTTCCAGAGAGAAAAGAAAGACATTGCAATACATGTAAAGCAAGATCCAGCAAGACTTTGCATTAACAGCAAGTGAAAACAGCAAAGATTTTGTGGAAAGCAGAGATAGAAACTGTTAAGGGCTGTATATGTCTCTCCTTGTAAAGGATGAGACATTCTCTTTCATGCACTCAATTCCTGAAAGTCAGATGATTCATGATATAGTTTTGGGAAAGGAGGCACAATGGTTAAATGCTTGGCTGCTAACCAGAGATCTGACAATCCGCTTTCTTAAAGATTTCAGCCTAGGAAACCCTATGATGCAGTTCTACTTCATCATTTAAGATTGCTATGAGTTGGAATTGACTCAGTAGCAAGAACAACACAGTATTAATTAGCAGAGCCCGTGGAATATTGTCTAGTAGATATCTTGACCCTTTCTCAAAAAAAAAACTAAATGATAAACAGCCCACATCTAGGTAATTTGAAAAGCCTGCATCTAAAATGTCAGTCAAATCTCCCAGCTTTCTCCTCATCAGATTTACTGAATTATCATTTTTTCCTGGAGACATATACAAATAATCACATGCTTTATTTCTTAATAGAAAATTTTCTAAATATTTTCAGACAAAAATATTAAATTTATGCATTTTTTTCTTTCATAAAAATTTATTGGTTAAGGCTGGAATTTTTTACAGACATGCTTTGCTTTCAAAGCCACAATTTTGACACCACAGCCTAAAAAATAAACCAAGTGTGTCTTCTTTTGCTCTTTTACTAACCTTATTTTATATTAAAATTATACATTGTACACTTGCTGTTGTATTGTGCAAAGTGGATCTCTGGTTTTTTTTGGCCCCTGTGTTTTTTAGAATTGGATATTTTCTTACTTTTAAAATAGAATTGCTAAAATTTTTAGAATTTTAAAATATTGTTTTCAAAACTTTAATCTGAGCACCTGCTATTCTTTAAATCCCCAGATGGAAACATGCTTCATATGAAACTTGACAAAAATTTGTTTTTCTTTAAGAGAGAGCCTGTTTTCTTCCCAATGCATGTCACAAACCTAATATTCACTCAAGATTCAAACATATTATTTTACTAACATGATCAAAAGAATTGATAGCAAAATCTGTAATCTCTTCCACCTTTATTGTTTATTGAGCAATCTGTTTATAATTTCCTCACTTAATGAAATGGTATAATATTGGGGTTTTTTGTTTGTTTGTTTTAAGACATGATGAGAAATCTAAAGGGCTACTCACAAGCATTTTCCCTTCTAAAAGTATTTGCACACAACTTACTTTAAAGTAGATAGGAAGCACATCACAGCAAAAACAATTCACTTGCTTTTTTTTTTTTTTCTTAATCTCCATCATTCTCTCTTTCTTGAATCTCTTAAACATAAAAGTTTATCCACAATATTTTGGGGGATTACTTGGTGTCTGAACTCAGTCTTTTCTCTTGCCTCTCAGAACACCTATCCACATAGGTATAACACCATAAGTCATGTTCCTAAAATGTCAAAATTAGAAATACTGGGTTCAGATTGTGCAGCAGGACCTATTCAAGAGTGTGGGAGGTGATAGAGAATAATATATATATATATATACATACATATATATACATGTGTGTATGTATATGTATGTATATATATGTATGTATATATATATATATATTCCCCCTCACACTTTAGATTTGAAAGAGGAAAAATAAATCATAGACAAGTTTCAAAATATAGAATATCCTGAGGATATTTTCAGATTCAGTTTACTGATGCAACATATTCAGACCAGTTAGAGGTTATTCTAACATGTGGATACTTCACCAAGCTTAACCTTAGAAACTTTAGAGCTTTGCCCCATCAATAAGACAGTCTCCCTAGGAATTTTTTTAAACTGTTATCTCTTTGAAATTGAGTACTTGATTTTTCTAAAGTTGCAGATAGATCATAAAATTGAGCTGATTGCAATGCATTTTCCCACCAAAAAGTCTATCACTAATGGTGTAGTTCTTAAATTTTTTGATGTTTCAAAACATTGAAGGAACAGGGAAAACAAACTGTATGTTTCAAGTTAAATTAAGATGGGCACTTTCATGATTAACAGAATAAATCTCGCATCTTTTCTAATAATGGGTTGAACAAGATCAGTATAAGTTTTAGTCCAATGTGTTGATGTATATGTGGTATCAGCAGTGTCTCTACAACAACAAAACAGCTTGCAGTTCTGTAAGTGTGGTATCTACTGCAGTCTCTAAACTCAAAATAAACCACACTCATTGCTGTTGAGTCAATCTCAACTCATAGAGAACCTATAGGACAGAGTAGAACTAACCCTATAGAGTTTCCATGGAGCTCTTGGCAGATTCTAACTGTGAACTTTTGGTTAGTAGCAGTACACTTGACTGCTGCACCACCAGGGTCACTACACCACCAGATTATAGTCTCTAGCAGCATATTACTACTCTATATTCCAGTGACAGATAATATACCTTATTTTGGAGGTTGAAAAGCTATCCACCTCTACAGCGTAAGTCAGTGTTCCCAAGTCTTTGGCTGCCCACTTGTTTTCAGCAAAGCCACATGTAAGCTGCTGCATAAGATCGTGCAGCTTTCCCATTTACAAATACAGAAGTGTTGGTGGTACTCCAGGAGTTGTACATCAGGCTGGCCCTACTTACGCCACCTATAACACCTGCATAGCAAGTATTAAGCAAATAATTCTTAAATGTGTAAAATGAATTAGTGGGTCTAGCAAAACCTAATAGAGAATACAACCAATATCATTACATAGAAATTGGATTTATATAGAAATGGATATTGGTAAATTATTCTTAGAATTTTGCTGGTTAAAAATTGCATTTTGCTTAAATAATAATAGGATATGAATTGCCAGAGGAATGCTGTTAATAAATTTGGATCCACATACTCTACTGAATTAAATTATACAAGAGGGCATGTTGAACATAATGAAGCATCATCTAATTAGAAGGTTCAAAAAGGTCTTTGAAAATCAGGGATATCACAGAAACCTTTGCCTTAGGACATTGTCATCTCAAGTGTTTTTTCTGCTGAAAATGATCATTAGTTTAGCCCTGAATTGCATAAATGTGGGTACATTACACATTTCCCTTCTTCTCTCTTAAACAGAACATTTTCTTTATTTTCTGCTGACAACCTTAGAATGCCCATCAATCCTGTGGGGCCTTGATACATGTGTCTAATCTTGTTTATTTTCCTTGGCTCTGTTTAATTTCTTATAAATGACTTTTCAGTTCTTTGAAATTTTGGTCTTAGTTGAATCCACCATTATCTTTTCCCTCTCTGCTTCTTATTCCACTTAACTACCAGTCACTGGACCTGAACTGAACCCATGGTGGTATTTAAAACCTGTATCTGTGGACTTGCAAATGATGGTGTTTAAGAGGTATGTTGTGTGCCATAGAAATGTCAGTTCTTGAGTGACGAAGAGAACTCACAGCTTATCTATTCTACATAAAATAAGTATTTTGGACAAGATGTGTATGCAACACTAATAAAATTCTTGTTGTGTAGGGTCTAGCCTTTAGCCTTGAAAAGGAAAAAAAAAAAAAAATCTAGAAAGTATCCTAGGTTTGAATACATGAGCACTTGTACATACTCTCTAATCTGTCAAAGTAATAACTGACAAGTGTGTGAAATAACTGCCAAAGTGACTAGATGAATATACACACTCACCACTACTGTCTTTGGTAGTACCAGTGTTCATGAAAAGCTAAAGTATAATTAGTATTTAGTTATTTAAGTGGGGACAGAAGTGTTGATATCCAGCATAGGGAAGAGTAGATTATGCATTTAAGTTAAGACAATCACCACTGTGGTAGATTTAGGTCAAGTTTCTAAGTATACATTTCCTTTACCTGAAGTTCTACTGCTGACTACTAATCATCACATTTTTAGCTCTAGGCTTATCATTCTTTAAACAGCCTCATTCTAATACTTTAATGCCTTTGTACGTATTTTTTGATAATGTGGTATGTGTATATTTTATAGTTTTCACTTTAGAAAACCAGACCAGTTAATGTTGACTCAATTCCAACACATGGTAACATCATATGTTTCAGAGTAGAACTATGTTGCATAGTTTTCAATGACTGGAAACTGAAACTTTTAGAAGTAGATCTCAGGCCTTTATTCAATAGCACCTCTACACTCCCCCCTCCAAAAAAGAACACTGCTATCTAATCAAGACTAGAACTGTCCTATAGACTTTCCTGGTGGATTCAAACTGCTGACCTTCTGATTAGCAGTTGTGGCACATAACTACTATACTACCAGGGTTTCCTAGTCTATGATTTGGGATCGAGTTGATGGCAGTGGGTTTCTGGGTGGAATATAATCATGAAACATAGAGGTTAATTTTGTTTCCTTTATTTTAAACTTCTCAGAGGGGTACCATGTTATCACTCCAAGTAAAATACTGATGTTTGATTGTGAACTAAAAGGAGCATAAAAATGATGTATTAATAAATTCAGAATTAAAAAATACACATGTCCATTGTTGTTGCTAGGTGTCTTTGAGTCAGTTCCAACTCATAGCTACCCTATGAACAATGAAACAAACACTGCCAGTCCTACCCCGTGCCCACAGTGGTTTTTACGCTTAAGCCCACTGCTGCAGCCACTGTGGCAGTTCATCTCCTTGAGGGTCTTCCTCTTTGTTGCGGACCCTCCACTCTACAAAGCACAATGTTTTCCTCAAGGAACTGGTCCCTCCTGACAAGATCTCCAAAGTGTGTCAGATTCAGTCCCACTATCTTCACTTCCAAGGAGCATTCTGATTGTGCTTCTTCCAGAATAGATTTGTTCGTTCTTTTGGCAGACTGTAGTACATTCAATAATCTTCTCCAATATTCAAATCCAAAGGTGTCAGGTATTCAGTCTTCCTTATTCACTGTCCAGCTTTCAAGTGCATATGATGTTATTGAAAATACAATGGCTTGGGTCAGGTGTACCTTAGTCTTCAACGTGACATCTTAACTTTTCAACACTTTGAAGAGGGCTTTTGTAGCAGGTTTTCCCAGTGCAAGGTATCTTCTGATTTCTTGACTGTTGCTTCCATGAGCGTTATTTGTGGAACCAAGTAAAACGAAGTCCTTAAAAGCCTCAGTCATTTCGATATTTATCATGACATTGCTTACTGGTCTAATCATGAGGATTTTTGTTTTCTTGATCTTGAGGTGCAATGCATACTGAAGGCTATGGTCTTTGATTGTCATGAGTATTTCAAATCCTCTTCACTTTCAGCAAGCGAGACTCAGTTAACTGCATAATGCATGTTGTTACTGAGTCTTCCTCCAATCCTGATTCCTAATTGTTCTTCATATAGTCCAGCTTCTTGGTGTATTTGCTCCTCATTCAGATTGAAAACATATGGTGAAAGGACACAACCCTGATGCATGCATTTCCTGACTTTAACTGTGCTGTGTTCTGTTGGAATGACTGCCTCAAGAGCACAATTAAGTGTTCTGGAACTCCCATTCTCCACAATGTTATACACACACACACATGTGCTCACACACACACACACACACACACACACACATATATATATACACACACATATATATGTATATATATAACAAAACCGAAAATGGGAAGTCAGTGTACCTGAGCAGGTTCCAACTCATAACAACATTATAAGACAGAGTAGAATTGTCCTCATAAGGTTTCCAGGGAGAAGTTGGTGTATTTAAACTGGTGATCTTTTGGTTAGTAGCTTTGCTCTAAACCACTGCACCACCAGGGCTCCATGTATATATAATATTACCTTTCAATTAGTACAACTAAAATATTATGGAAAAATTTACATCCTTAAGTCCAGTTCTACAGTAAAGGAAACCTCCAAACGAAACATTTAACAGTATTTGTACCACAACTTATAGGTTTTCTCTTTTGTTATTAAGTGTAAGTTTACAATCCAAGTCAATTTTCCATATAAAACCCCAAGTACCTGTGTCTCTGTATCCATCTGCTCTCCTCATCCTGTGACAGAACACTCTTCTTTTGCACTCTTTACTTCCAGTATCCACACAGTCAGCACTTCTCCCCTCCTCTCTGCTCTCATCTCTCATCTCCAAAAAGAAACCAGTAGGAGAGCTTCATACATATTTTAAACCATAAAGTACACACACTATGTACGTCCCTCTGTGTTCCCAAATCCAGTCCATTCTTTGCAGGAAGTGTTGGCCTCAGTATTGGTTTCAGATCTGGGGTAGCAGCACGTCCAAGGGACACGTACTCAGGGGATGCTCCAGGTCATCGCACCATCCAGTACGGCCTTTTGATAGAATTCTAGATCTGCACACCCCTTTTCCTCATGCTGCAACAGAGACTCTAGTGACCCCTATGAGGGTGTCTTTGGTGGTGGCTGGGTACAGTCTGGTTCTTCTGGTCTCATGCTGTGTATGTGTATATACATATACGTATAAAAAAACGAAAGTGGAAACCTATTGCACTTGAGCAGGTTCCAACTCATAGCAACGTTATAGGACAGAGTAGAATTGTCCCAAAAGGTTTCCAAGAAAAAGCTGGTGGATTTGACCTGGTGATCTTTTGGTGAGCAGGTTTCTTCTAAACCACTGCACCATGAGTACCCAATCATGAGTCCTCCTGTCTCCTGGGCTCATTTTTCTTGTTTCTTTGATGTTCTCGGTTGTCATCATTTCAGTTTGGATGGCACCTGATGAAGTTCCTCAGATGGCAGCTTTCTGGCTATTAAGACCCCAAGTGCCACTTACTGTTATGGGGTGTGGAAAACTCTCTTAGAAAAACACTAATTATGCCAGTTGACACAGATGTCCCCTGTAACCATAGTCCCCAGATCCTTGGCCTGCTAATCTGACCTTTGAAATGCTCGGTTGAATTTAGAAAACTGCTTAGCTTGTGGTGTAGTCCAGTTAAGTTGGCCTGCCTTCCTCTGTGTGCTGTCACTTCTTGTGTGCTGTCACTCCTAAGTGAATTCCCATCAACTAATCTTTGAATAACCCTCTCCCTCCCTTCCTGTCTTTGTAGATGTCAAAGAGAATTTTCTTCTCTTCCTAAGTCCTTATAATAATGGTCTCATACCATATTTGTCATTTTGCATCTGACTGATTTCACTCAGCATAATGCTTGCTAGTTGATTCTAGGTTATGAGATGTTTCCTAAAACCATCGTTGTTCTTTCTCATTGCATACTGTTCCATTGTGTATACATACCATGGTTTGTTTATCCACTCATCTGTTGATGAGCACCTAGCTTGATTCCATCTTTTTGCTATTATGGAGAGTGCTTAAATAAACTTTCATGTGCATGTATCTGTTCATGTGACAGCCCTTATTTCTGTAGGATAAATTCCAAGCAATGAGGTTGCTAGACCATATGGTATTTCTATTGCTAGCTTTTTAAGAAAGCACAAAATAGTTTTCCAAAGAGGTTGTATCGCTTTACATTCCTACTAGCAATGCAGAAGAGTTCTAAGTGCTCCACAGCTCTCCAATATTTGTTGTTTTGTCTTTTTTTGATCAGTGCCAACCTTGTTGGGGTGAGATGGTATCTCCCTCTAGTGCGGATTTGGATTTCTGTAATGGCTAACGATCATGACAATTTCCTCACGTATCTTTTGTCTGCCTGGATGTCTTTTTCAGGGAAGTGTTTATGTACTTTGCCCATTGTTTAATTGGGTTATTTGTCTTTTTCTTGTTGATATTTTGCAGTACCGTGTAGACTAGGAAAATTAAAAGTCAGTTAAGATATGTGGTTGCCAAATATTTTTTCCCATTCAGTAGGCTATCTTTTCACTCTCTTAATAAAGTCTTTGGATGAGCTTCAGTGTTTGATTTTTAGTAGCTCTCATTTATCTTTTTTTTTTTTTTCTGTTGCTTTTGCGTTGTTGGTAAAACTTTGTTTTCTGTATTTAAACAGTGTATTGGAAATTCTATAGAGCAGTTCTATAGCCCCTGTAGGGCTGCTATGAGTCAGACCAACTCAATGACATTGGGTTTATAAGAACTTCCAGTATTGTCTCTATTTTTTCTTCCATGACCTTTATGGTTTTAGATTTGATATTTAGGTCTTTGACCCATTTTGAGTTAGTTTTTAGTGTAAGGTGTGAGACATGAGTCTTGTTTCAGGATTTTGCAGATGGATAGCCAGTTTTGCCAATACTAGTTGTCAAAGAGACTATTTTTTCTCCAGTTCACTGCCTTTGGGCCTTTTCTCATACTGTAGCTTTTATTTCATTTTGCTTTTCATTTCTTTCACACTTTGTTTTATGAAACTTGTATGTTTCTCCTTGAAACAATCTGAAAATTCTTTAATTTTAATCATAGCTCCTAACTCCATATAAGGATTTTCTTCTTTTTTTTTTTTTTTTTTTTTTGTTTCAGCAAGTGATCTCATGCCCTGACACACTGAGAGCTCTTAGCCCTCTGTTTTAACAGCTGTATCTTTGACAGTATCTTTTCTGAAAAATACTGAAGGGTTCCCTTGCAATTCCCTCAAAAAAAAAGTTGCCATCAAGTTGCTTCCGACTCACAGCTATCTCCTGTGTGTCAAAGTACAAGTGTGCACTGCAGGATATTTTATGTCTAATTTTTTTTTTTTTATTTTTGAAGTAGATCACCAATGCTCTCTTTTGAGACACTGCTAATTGGACTCAAACCTCTGAGTACTTACTCACAATCTCTCCCACAAAAGGAGAAGAAATTCCTTCCCCAATCTTTCTTAGGCTTTCAAAATTCTATTGAGGAAATTAAAACAGATTTTAAAAGCAGATGTATGAAAAAATGAACACTATGCATTAATGTAAACATTTCTAAGTAAGTACATACAGAGAGAGAACAAAAATTACCAAGTTATTGTCTTTGAGTTTGGGCTTATGCATTATGTTGCTGTTGCTCAGTGTCTAATCATCGCCCTCCCTCCCAAAGACAGATTGAATTCTTAAATTTTGTACGTGTAAATGTGACCTTGTTAGGAAATAGAGTTTTTTGGAATAGAAAATTAGTAAATGAGGTCATGCTGAAACAAGCTGTATCATTATCCCTTCTGAGTTGTGTATTATGAAAGAGAGAAATAGGCATGAGGACACAGTCCCAGGATGGAAAGATAGACAGCATGTGAAAATATATCTACAAGCCAAGGAGTTCCAGGAAACACTAAGTGGTGCCAGAAGCTAAAGAGGACAAGGAAGGGTCTGCCCCTGAAGAATGAAATTGCCAATGGCCCAGATTTGGCCCTCTAGCCTCCAAAAGAGTAACATAATAAATTTCTTATCCTTAAAGCCACCTGCTTTGTGTTATTCTGTTATGGCAGCCCTCAGGAAACAAAGAAGTGGCAGTTTGTTTCCTAAAATATTATAGCCTTGGAAATCCTATGAGCCAGGTCTCTCCTGTACAATTGCTGCACAATCTGTAAGTTGGAATTGATATGTTGGCAATGACCTTGGTTGTGGCATTCTTGGAAACAATGACATAAGCTTTCTTTAACTTTTTTCTGCATTTTTAAGGTTGTGCAACATCAACAATATTAAGATGCTTTTTATAAGGTTTTCACTGGCAATTTTGTTTTTTCAAGAGTGGATTACCAGGTCAGTTTTCCTAGACAGTCTAGAAGCTCTGTAAAACCACATGCGTTAAGGGTGACCCTCCTACTATTTGAAATATTAGGACCAAAGCTTTCAGTGTCACCGCAGCATGCAAGCTGCATAGTATGACATCTGACAGCCATGTGGTACAACATCATGATAAACAGAGAAAATATTGAAATCGTCAAGGATTTCATTTTACTTGGATCCACAAGAAATGCCTGGAAACAACAGTCAAGAAATCAAATTACATATCGTATTGGGCAAATCTGCTGCAAACAATCTGTTTAAAGTGTTAAAAAGCAAAGATTTTACCTTGAAGACTAAGGTGCACCTGACCCAAGCTAAGGTGTTTTCAGTTGCTTCCTATTCATGTGAGAGTTGAATAAGAAACAACATTTGTACCAATAAAGAGAGACCAAAGAAGAGTTGATGTCTTTGGATTATAGTGTCAGAGAAGAACATTAAATAAAGTATGGATTGCCAAAAGAGTAAACAAAACTGTCTTTGAAGGAGTACAGCCAGAATTGTCCTTAGAAGCAAAGAGCGAGACTTCATTCTCAGGTAATTTGGACATGGATTCAGGAGGGAGCAATCCCTGGAGAAGAAGACATGCTTGGTAAAGTAGACCATCAACAAAAGAAGAGGCGACACTCAGTGAGATGGATTGACAGAGTGGTGGCAACAATAGCTCAGACATAGCAAAGACAGTGAGGATGGCGCAGAACTGGGCAGTGTTCTGTTGTACACAGATCAATATGAGCAGAGATTGGCTGGATTACACCTAACGATAATAACAACAAAAATCAGTATGTACTTATTTTTGTACCAGCCAGCCAGAAACAAATGTTAATTTCTTCTTTTTCTCTTTAAGGAACACACCTAAATGTGTATGAACTATGAGAATTTATACACATATGTGAGAGAGAAAGAGACAGAGATTGGTTTGCCCACCTCATTAGTTTAGCTCAGTCTCTTAATAAAGGTAGTAACTTCCATGAACTAGCCGAACTAGGCAAACGATCTGAAGAAGAAAGAAAACACACATTTTCCCCTTGCACAATTCTGAGTACCAAAGTTTTTTTTTGTTTGTTTGTTTTTAACTGAAGATTTTCCCATTTCTCTTATTTCTCATCTCTTGGAATATCTGTCTTATTTTCTTTCTTTTCCTTTTTCATTTCAATTAAGTGAAATTATACAACCAAATTAAATCTGCATGTCTGCCTGTCTGCAGCTCCATCTGCTCTCTATGCCTGGTGACAGCACACTTTTCTTTTTTTATTCTATATATGTCATATCTTCTTAACAATCTCCTGTCCCCTCACCTCCACCTTTTCCTCTCCCTTCTAGTAAGAGGCCAGTAGGACAGCCTCCTACAGATGCACAGAACCATAAAGTACACACACTCTGTGGTCACATTGTGTTTGCAAGTCCAGGCCATTCCTGTCCAAGGATTGACCTCAGTAATGTTTTCTGGTTAGGGACAGCAGCAAGTCTAGGGGCCATGCTCCAAGGGGAAACCCCAGGCCTTCAGAGCATCACTTGCAGTCTTTCAGCAGAGCTCACGAGGTGCACCCTTCCTCTTCTCATGTTATCACTGGGTCTTGACATTGTGTGCCCATTACGGCTGCCTTTGGTGATGGCCGGGCAACATTTGGTTATTCTGGTCACATATTGACATAGTCACCCATTCACATGGGTCCTTCAGTCTCCTGGGGTCTTTTGCCTTATGTCTTTGTTGTACTTGGTGATCATCTGTTCCAGCTGAGTTGGGACAGTTTGGTGTACCACAGATGGCGGCTTGTTACCTTTTATGACCCCAGACACCACTCATCAATATGGGGTGCAGAAGATTCTCTCAGCAATAGGCCATTTATGCCATGTGGCCTCAATGTCCCCTGAGAGCATGGTCCTTAGACCTCCACCCCTGCTACTCTGTTCTTGCAACATTGGGTAAGATTGGAAGAATTTTCAGTGTATGTTGAAGTTCAGTTAAGTTGATCTTCTTTGTGCTGTGTGCTGTCACTGCTTTCACCCAAACAAATTTCTATCAACTGTCTAATCTATGACCAGCTCTCTACCTTTCTGCCCTCCCTTGTAGCCATTGAAGAGTCTTTTCTTCTATGCATGAATCTGTTTTTAATTTATTATCATAGTGGTCTCATGCAATATTTATCCTTTTGTTGCTGACCACCTTCACTCAACATAATGTCCTCCAGTTGAAACCAGGTTATGAGATGTTTTCTTTCTAAAATCATTGTTGTTCTTTATCATTGCATAGTGTTCCACTGAGTATAGGTACCATAGTATGTTTATCCATTTGTCTGTTGTTGGGCATCTGGGTTGATTCCATCTTTTTGCTATTGTGGACTCTGCTGCCATAAACACTTGTGTGCATATATCTGTGCAAGTGCCCTTGAGCCTGTAGGATATATTCCGAGCAGCAGGATTAGTAGATCAAATGGTATATCTGTTTCTAGCTTTTTAAGGAAGCACCAGATTTCTTACCAAAGAGGTTGTATCATTTTGCAATCCCACCAGCAGTGTAGGAGAGTTCCAATCTTTCCACAGCCTCTCCAGAATTTGTTGCTTTGTGTTTTTACATCACAGTTAAACTTGTAGGAATCAGATGGTATCTCATGATATTCGTAATTTGGATTTCTCTGATAGCTAACGATTGTGAACATTTCCTCATATGTCTTTTTGCTACCTGGATGTCCTGTTTGGTGAAGTGTCTGTCCATCTCCTTTGCCCATCGCTTAAAAAGGTTATTTACCTTTTTCTTGTTGATATTTTGCACTACCTTTTAGATTATGGAGATCAGACATCAGTCTAACATGCAGTTGCCAATTTTTTTTTTTTCCCCATTTTGTAGGTGGTCTTTTTGTTCTTTTGACAAAGTCTTTGGATGAGCCTAAGCATTTGATTCTTAGTAGATCTCATTTATCTGTTTTCTCTTTTGTTGATCATGCTTCGTTTGTCAGAGTTTGAAGTCTGTTTAAGATGTGTATTAAAACTTCCATTGTTGAGTATTTTTTCTTGCATGGTCGTCATCATTTTAGATTTGATATTTACATCTTTTATCCAGTTTGAGTTACTTTTGTGTAAGGTGTGAGATATGGGTCTTGTTTCAATTTTTTGCAGATGAATATCAAATTTTGTCAGTATTATTCATTAAAGAGACTATTTTTACCCCAGTTTAAAATCTTAGAGCCTTTGTCAAATATCAGGTGTTCATAAGAGTATGGTGGCACCTCTGAGGTCTCAACTATGTACTATTAGTCTGTGTATCTTTTTTTGTACCAGTACCAGGCTGTTTCACTACTCTGGCAGTGTAATAGGTTCTAAGGTTGGGTATTGGGAGGCCTCCCACTATGTTCCTATTCTTCAGGAATGCTTTGCTTATCCAGGGTTTCGTCTCGTTCCAAACAAATTGGATGATTTCTTTCTCCATCTCATTAAAAAGTGTCACTGGAATTTGTACTGATATTGCACTGTATATGTAGATCACTTTAGGTAAAATATCCATTTTTACAATGTTAAGTCTTCCTATCCATGAGCAGGGTAGGTTTCTCCATTTATGTAAGTCTCTCTGTGTTTCTTTCAGTAAATTCTTATAGTTCTCTTTGTATAAGTCTCTTACTTCTCTGGTTAGATTTGTTACTAGGTATTTTATATTGGATGCCATAGTAAATGGTATTGATTTGGTGCTTTCTTCTTGAATGATCTCTGTTCATGTAAAGGAAATCTACTGATTTACTTACGTTTATCTTATATCCTGAAACTTTGCTGGATTCTTTTGTTAGTTCAAGTAGTTTACTTATGGATTCTTTGGGATTCTCTGTGTATACAGTCATATCATCTTCAAATAGGGAGATGTTTACTTCTTCTTGGTCAATATAGATGCCCTTTATTTCTTTGTGTTGTCTAATTGCTCTGGCCAGAACTTCTAGTACAATGTTAAATAGAAGTGATGAGAGTGGGTGTCCTTCTCTAGTTCCCATTCTCAAGAGGAATTCTTTCAGTTTCCCTCCATTCAGGATGATGTAGGAGGTTGGGTTTTCACAGATGCCCCTTACTCCATTGAGGAATTTGCCTTCTATTCCTATTTTGCTGAGAGTTTCTAACATGAATGGGTGTTGGACTTTCTCAAATGCTTTTTCTGCATCAATTAACAAAATCAGGTGATTCTTATCTTTTGTGTTATTTATGGGGTTGATCACATTACCTGTTTTTCTGATGTTGAACCAGCCTTGCCTCCCTGGTATGCATTCAACTTGGTCATGATGGATTTTTTTTTTTTTTAATTTGTTGTTGAATTCTATTGATAAGGATTTAGTTGAAGACTTTTGTATCAAGGTTCATGAGTCGTTTTGGTTTGTAGTTGTTTTTGTTGGATCTTTCCCAGCTTTGATATTAGGGTCATGCTGCCTTCATAGAATAAATTTGGATGGAAATCCTTTTCTATGCTGTGAAATAATCTCAGTGGTATTGGAGTTAGCCAAGCCAAGCCAAATGCTTAACTCTTTTCTAAAAGTTTGTCAGAATTCTCTGATGAAGCCATCTGGGCCAGGATTTTATGATTGGTAGTTTTTCAATGAATTTTTCAATCTCTTCTTTTGTGATGGGTTTATTAAGTTAATCTACTACTCCTTGTCATAATTTTGGTAGGTGATATGAATCTAGAAATTTGTCCATTTCCTCTAGGTTTTCAAATCTGTTTAAGTACAGCTTTTCAGAGTATTCTGTTATGACAGTATTGATTTCAGTTGGATCTCTTGTGATGTCTCCCATCTCATTTCTCATTTGGGTTATTTGTTTCCTCTCCTGTTTTTCTTTTGTAAGTTTAACCAATGGTTTGTCAATTTTGTTGATTGCTTAAAAAAAAAAGACTTTGGTTTTGTTAATTTTTTCAGTTGCTCTTCCATTCTCTAATTCACTTAGCTCTACTCCAATCTTTATTATCTGTTTTCTTCTGGTGCCTGAGGAGTTTCTCTATTACTCTCTTTCTACTTGTTCAAGCTGTGGGATTAATTATTTGGTTTGAGTCCTTTTTTCTTTCCATATGTGTGCATTTACAGAGATCAGTTGACCTCTGAACACTGCTGTAACTGTATCCCTTAGGTTCTGGTAGGAAGTGTTTTCATTTTCATTTGATTCCATAAATTTCTTTATTTCATCCTTACTTTCTTCTATGATCTATGGATTTGGGAACAAGATACTGTTCAGTTTCCATGAGTTTCAATTCCTACTCATGTTTTTTCTTCTACTGATTTTGACTTTTATTGCTTTATGGCCCCAGAAGATGCTTTACAATAATTCAATGGTTTGGATTTTGTTGAGATTTGCTTTTATGTCCTAATACATGGTCTATTCTGGAAAATGGTCCATGTGCACTGGAGAAGATGGTGTCCTTGTCTGTTAATGGATAAAAAGTGCTGTATATGTCCGTTAGGTCTAATTGTTTAGTTGTCGCAATAAGGTCTGTGTTTTTTCTTGGCTTTTTTCCTGGACAATCTCTCCATTACTGAAGGTGAAGTGTTGAGGACTCCAAATATTATTGTGGAATGATCTATCGCATTTTACAATGTAATCAGTTTTTGTTTGATGTATTTAGATGCTTTACTATTGAGTGCATACATAGTTAATATTGTTAAGTCTTGCTTGTGTATTGAACCTTTCAGCAATAAATAGTGATCATCATTCTACACCACTGTGAATTTTACATTAAAATTTATTTTATCTGAGATTAGTGTTGCTACACCTGCTCTTCTTGGTAGCTCTGTCAGCTTCGTATATGTTATTTCATCCTTTAATTTTCAGTCTGTATATATCTTTAAGTCTAAAGTGAGTTTCTTTTAGGCAGCATACAGATGGGCTGTGTTATTTCCAAGATGTCACTCATTGTCTCTCTGTTGGAGCATTCAATCCATTTGAATTGAGTGCTGTCATTGTGATATTTTTATTTTTATGTTGGTAGTTCCTACACTGTTCTTAATATTCTGTTTTGGGTCTTTCTTCTGTATGGACTGACTTTCTGTCTTTTTCAGTGTTGTTTTTTGTGTTTGTTGAGGCTCCTGTATTACGTTTCTTATTTTGATATGTTGCATCTTTATTGTGCTTTGTGGCTACCCTTATAATTCTCATTAATATTCTAAATTTAAACCAATTTTAACTTCTACATATCTTTTTAACTTCCTCTCCATCTAAAAGGACTAAAACTACTGCAGCACATCCCTCCTTCTAGTGTGACGGTGTCATAGTTTTCATGATATGATCACTGGTTTCTTTTTTTTAATATTGTAGTTTTGATTGAGTTTTGTGTCTTCCCTAATTAAGTAGGTATCTGGATGCTGTGTACTGCATTACCTCCTTAAGTACACAGTTAATTGTTTTGTTTTTCTAAGCCAAGATCTTCTTTCAGAATTTCGTGTAGTTTTTGGTTTGGTTTTTACACAGTCTCTAAGTTTCTGCTTATCTGTGAGTGTATGAATCTCATCTTCATATTTGAGAGACAGTTTTGCAGGATATATAATTCTTGGTTGGGAGTTTTTTACTCCTTCAAGGCTTTGAATGTGTCATCTCACTGCGTCCTTGCTAACACTGTTTCTGCCAGGAAGTCAGACTAAATCCTATAGGGTTTCCCTCTGAATGTTAGCTTTGCTTTGAGCCTTGCTGTCTTTAAGAGACTCTGTTTATGTTTCATTCTATTCATCTGACTTCTATGTCCTCTATCTGACTTCTATCTCCTCATTTCTGGTCTTCTGGCTTTGGATTGAATTTTCTAACTCAGTCTGTTGGATTTCGTATCATTGATGTTCCATCAGTTCAAACAGCTTGCTTAGTTTTTCATTTTGCTCTGCTGCATTTTGTTACTTATAAGGTACCACTCTGCTAAACACAGCCTTTCTGCTGGAAAAGCACTTTCCAGAGTGGCATTTCTTCTCAGTTTGGTTGCTCAGCCCACCAGTTGAGTAACTCCATCTCCCAGTCAATCAATATGACATACTGGGTGAGCTGACCTTCCCATGATGAAACAGCAGAATCTATGACAGAGCTCAGAAGAGAGGTTAGAGGAGCAGTGGAGCCTTCAGTCAGCAGCCACTCTCTCAAAAATGTGACTACCCCATACACTGTGTCTCTTCTTCACTATATGCTGTTTCCTTTAGACTGCAGTTCAGCATGTTTGTTGGCTCATGCCCATCCCTTGCCTCTTGGATAACAAAAAAGGATCAGCACCTGCAGTCTGCCCAAGTGGTGAGTTAGCAGGAGCCAGGCTCAGCATGTGCTGGCTCATGCCAGAGAGAGGAATTTTCCAGTTTGGTAGGGTATGGTCCAGTCTGAGAACCCAGAGATGTATCCTAGGGCTCCCTGGGTGTCCAAAGTGCTCCACCTTAGTTTTCATTGGAAATTGTAGAGACATGTGTCTATTCTGCCATTTTGGCTCTGCCCCCTTATTTTCTTTCTTGATATTTATTTTTTGGACCGTGTTTTGAGTGAAAGTTTTCAATTTGAGTCAGTTTCTGAGACAAAAACCTGCACACATCTTGTTATATGAACCCAGCTGCTCTCTTCACATTGTGACAGTGTGTTCCTCACCTCTACCACCATTTCCTCATGTTCATTTAAAGACTTCCCATCCTCCTCTGTATTCACATCTTGCCTACAGACAGGAGCTACCCATTATTGTCTCAAAACTACTTAAGCCAAGAAGAAAATTCTTCATCAGTGTCATTTTATGTCTTACAGACTAGTTCAATCTTTGAAGAATTCGGTTCTGGAAGGTTTCAGTTCTGGGGCTAATGGAGAGTCTGGGAACCATATCCTCTGAGGATCCTCCAGTCTGTCAGACCATTAGGTCTGGTCTTTTTGCTAGAGTTACAGTTCTGCACATTTCTCCTGTACTATCAGGGAAACTTGTTCAGTTCCCTGTAAGCACATTCTTTGTTGGTAGGTAAAACCATTTAATTCTTCTGGTCTCACGTTGATGTAGTTTCTGGCTTATGTGAGCTTTTTTGTCTCTTGGGGTCATATCTTCCTTGTAGCTTTGATGCTGTTCTTTCTCTTTTGTACCAGGTAGGCTTTGAACAATTTATACATCTTAGGTGGCCACTTGCTAACTTTTAATACCCCAGGAGCTTCTCACAAAAGTGAGATACAGAATATTATAACAAACTTTGTTGTGCCAATTGATCTAGGTGTCCTTGGAGCAATGGTCCTCAAAACCTCAAACTTGCTACTCTATCCCTTAAAGTTTATGGCTTTATGTAGAACACTTCTAGGCTTTGAGCTTAGCCTATTTGTGCCTACTTCTCTACTGCATGTTGCTTTTCCCTGCATCTAAAATAATTCTTGCTATTATCTAATTTTGACTATCTCTCTCCCTCTTACCCCATTCTTATAACTATCAAAGAATGTCTTCTTCTGTGTTTAAATCTACTTTTGTTTCTTCATAGTAGTGGTCTCAATAATATTCACTGTTTCACAATTAAATAATTTCACTCAGCTCATTGTCTTCCAGATTTCTCCATGGTGTGAGATGTTTCCTAAATTCATACTTGATCTTTATCATTGTATAGTATTCCATTACATAAATCTACCACAGTTTGTTTATCCATTCTTCCATTGATAGGCATTAGGGTGATTCTATCTTTTTACTAGTGTGTACAGTGCTGTGAAGAACACTGACTGGTGTGCCTGTATTTATTTCTGTGATAGCTCTTATTTCTCTAGGACGTATTCCAAGAAGTTGGATTACTGGATCATATGGTATTTGTATTCCTTACTTTTTAAGAGGAAACCATGGTCATGTAGTGGTTAAGTCCTACAGCTGCTAACAAAAAGTCTGGCAGTACAGCACCTAAATGATTTCCAAAGTGGTTGTAATACTGTACAATCCCAGCAGCAGTGCATAAGTGTTCCAGTCTCTCTATACTATCTTTAATATTTTTTAATTTTTTTGGATCAATACCATCCTTACTGGGACTGAGATAGTATCTCATTGCAGTTTTGTTTTTGTTTTAGATTTATCTAATAGCTAATGACTGTTTGTGTTTTTTCATGTATCTGTAAGCCACCTGAATGTTTTCTTTGGTGTAGGGTCTGTTCATACCATGACCATTTTTTAATTGGGTTATTTGTCTTTTTGTTGTTGAGGTTTTTCTATATGTTGTAGATTTTGGAGATTAGATGCTAATCAGATTTGTTGTAGCCTTTTTTTCTTTTATCTGTAAGTTTCCTTTTTACTCTTATGGTGAGGTCTTTGCATGAGTACAATTTGATTTTTAGGTGTTTTCAGATATCTGTATTCTCTTCTGGTGTTTGTGCATTGCTGTTAGTAATGTTTAATATTCTCTTTATGCTGTGTATTTAGGTGTTCAACATTGTCTATATTTGTTCTTCCATAATCTTTATCATTTTAGATTTGATATTTAGGTCTTTGATCTATTTTGAGTTATTTTTATGTGCATGGTGGGAGATATGGGTATTGTTTCATTTTTTGCAGATAGCTATCTAATTATGCCAACAGCATTTGTCTTCTCCAATTTATGGGTTTTGAGCCTTTGTCAAATATCAGTTGCTCATAAGTGGATGATATCTGGATTCTCAATTGTGTTCTATTAGTCTTGCATCTGTTGTTGTATCACTACCAGGTTGTTTTGACTATTATAACAGTGCAATAGTTTCTACAGTCAAGTAGTGTGAGGTCACCCACTTCCTTCTTATTCTGTAATGCTTTGCTTATACCAGGCTTCTTTCCTTTGCATATAAATTTGGTGATTTTTTCTCCATTTCAAAAAATGCCATTGGAAATTGGTTCAGGATTTCATAGTATCAATAGATACAATTAGGAACCTATATATGGATCGATAAGATATGACGAAGAGTCTGTATATGTATCAAGAGGCAGTTGTGTAAACAGAACAAGAAGACACCACATGGTTTAAAGACAGGAAAGGTGTGCATCTGGGTTGTGTGTGTTCACCATAGATTTTCAATCTGCATGCTGAGCAAATAATCCAAGAAGATGGACTATATGAAGAAGAATGAAGCATCAGGTTTAGAGGAACTCTTATTAACAACCTGTCTTATACAGATAACACAACCCTGCTTCATGGAAGTGAATAGGATTTGAAACACTTACTAATGAAGATCAAAGACCACAGCTTTCAGTATGGATTTCACCTCAATGTCAAGAAAACAAAAATCCTCACAACTGGATCAGCAAGCAATGTCATGATAAGCAGCAAAAAGATTGAGGTTGTCAAGGATTTCATTTTATTTGATTCCACAGTCAGTACAGATTGAGACAACAGTCAAGAAATCAAAAGACACAATGGATTCAGAAACTCTGCTGCAAAAGACCTCTTTCAAGTACTGAAAGATAAAAATATCACCTTGAAGACTAAGGTGCACCTGACCCAGACTGGTATTTTGAATTACATCATATGCATCCAAAATCTGGACAATGGACAAGGAAGACAAAAGAAGAATTGATGCCTTTGAATTGTGGTGTTGGAAAAGAATATTAAATGTACCATGGACTGCCAAAAGAATAAACAGATCTGTTTTGGAAAAAGTGCAACCAGATTGCTACTTGTAAGCAAAGATAGCAAGACTATTTCTTACATACATTGGACATGTTGTAAGGAGGGATTAGTACCTGGAGAAGGATATCGTGCTTGGTAGAGTGGATGGTCAATAAAAAAGAGGGAGACCCTCAACAAGATGGATTGACACAGTGACTGCACTGATGGGTTTAAACATAAAAATGTTTGTGGACCTTGCAAAGAACTGGTCAGTGTTTTATCCTGTTATGCATAGTGTCCACTATGACTTGGATCTGACTCACTGGCGCCTAACAACAGTAACAACCATGGAGCACTTTGGGTAGAACAGACATTTTCACAGTGTTGAATCGTGCTATCCTGTTTTCCATTTGTGTAGGTCTCTTTGGGGTTCTTGCAGTAGTGTCTTGTGTTTTTCTTTGCATAGGTCTTCTATGTCTCTAGTTAGATTTACTCCTAAGTATTTCAGCTTTTAGAGTGCTAATATAAGTGGTATTGATTTGGTGATTGCCTATTTGATGTTCTTTTTGTAGATGTAGAAGAATCTAATTGATGTAAATATGTATCTTGTACCCTAATACTTTGCTGAACTCTTCTATTAGTTCCAGTAGTTTTTGTTGGTTGGTTGGTTGGTTTTGTATGTATGTGTGTGTGTGTGTATTATTTAGGATTTTCTTTATATAAGTACAATTATCTACAAATAGAGATGCGTTTACAACTTCTTTATCAGTTTGGATTCCATTTGTTTCTTTTTGTTTACTGATTCCAAAATATTGAATAAAAGTTCTGACAAAGTGCACCTCTTTCTGGTCCCTCTTCTCAAGGGGAATATTTTCAGACTTTCTACATTTACGATGACATTAGTTTTTGACTTTGTATAAATTCCTTTTGTTATGTTGATGAATTTTCCTTCTTTTCCTATTTCCTGAGAGTTTTTAGTATGAATGGATGTTGGACTTTGTAAAATGTATTTTATAAATCAATTGATAAAATCAAGTGATTCTTTTGTTTTATTCATGTGATTAATTACATGGATTGTTTTTCTAATGTTGAACCATTCCTGCATTCCTAGTATGAATCTCATTTGGTCACAATGTATTATTATTTTTTTTTTTTGATATGATGTTCAGCTTTACTGCCCAGAGTTTTGTTGAGGATTTTTGCTTTTAAGTTCATGAGACATATCAGTCTTTAATTTCTCTTTTTATACCGGCTTCATAGAGTGATATTTAGAGTGGTCTATCCTTTTCTAAACTCTGATATACCTTTAGTTATAGTGCTGTTAACTTTTCTCTGAAAGTTTGGTAGAATACTCCAGTGAAGCGTAAAGCCATTCTGCTCATGGTTTTATTGTTACTGTTGTTGGTAATTTTTAAATTACCTTTTCAATCTCTTCTTTTGTTATGGTCTTGTTTAACTTTTCCACTTCTGTTTGTGTTAATTTGGATAGTTAGTGTCTTTCTGGAAATAAGTCAGTTTCTTGAAGGTCTTCAAATTTGTTAGAGTACAATTTTTCATAATAATCTCTTAAGAGTTTTTAAATTTCAGTAGGGTCTGTTATGATATTGACATTCTCATTTCTTATCTGGATAATTTGCTTCCTGTCCTATTTTTCTTTTCTTTATTGATTTTGTTGAACTTTTCAAAGAATCAGCTTTTGGTCTTGTTCACTCTTTCAATTATTTTTCTAGTCTCCTTTTCATTTAATCCTGCTCTAATTTTTATTATTTGCTTCCTTCTAGTACTTGAGAGATTCTTTTCACTGCTGTCTTTCTATTGATTCTGTTTGTAGGGGTAACCATTTGATTTGGGCCCACTCTTTTTGGATGTATGGATTTACTGAAGTAAATTGACCTTTGAGCCCTGTGTTTGCCACGCCCCAAATGTTTTGGTAGGGCATGCTTTCATTTTCACTTGTTTTTGTGAATATTTTTATTTTGTTCCTTATTTCTTCTATAACCCTGTAGTTTTTGACTAAGATATTGTTCAGTTTCCATATGTTTGATTTCTTTCTCTGATCTTTCTGTTATTAATTTCAACTTTTGTGTCTTTATGCTCTGAAAAATACTTTGCAATATTTGTATTCTTCAGATTTTGGTAAGACTTCAGTTATGGCCTAATATGTGGTCTGTTCTCACACGTTACATAAAAATTAACTGAAAATGGATCAAAGACCTAGATAGTGACTCTAAAACAATAAAAATTATGGAAGACAAAATAGGGACAGCATTGGAAGCACTAATAAATGGCAGACCACAAAATCTTACTAACAATGCAGAGGCGACAGAAGAGAAAAATGGATGAATGAATACTACTAAAAATCAGACACTTATGCTCATCCAAATATTTTTTCAAGAGACTAAAAGACAGCCTGCAGAATGGGAAAATAATATTTGGCAACAACATATTGGACTGACATCTAATTTCCATAATCTGAAAGGTACTGAAAAATATCAAGAAGAATAAAATAGGGAGGCTGAGCAAAGAGAGCAGACTAGATACACGTCTCTTTAATTTCCTCTGAACACTAAGATCTGGACTGATAATTGAATGGAGATTTCTGGACACCTAGTGAGCCCTAAGACATGGCATAGGGCTGTCAGATTAGACTGCACGCTACTAAACAGGAAACTGTCTCTCTCGCTGAGCTCTGCTCCTTCTTACTGCTTGAGTGGACTGAAGGTAGTGGTACTTCTATTTTATTTTTTTCTTTTTGTTGGCCAGGAGGTGAGGGATGGGCATGAGCCAGCAGATATATTGAGCTACAGTGCTGAAGTGAAAAGCATGTGCCACAGCAGAGAGACAATGTATGGGATAGCCATGTTTTGAGAGGCTAGTGGCAGACTTATGGCACCACAGCCCCTCCACCCTCTTTGCTGAGCTCTGCCATAGATCCTGCTGTTTTGTGGCTGAAGGGGCAGCTTGACTGGGACGCCATATTGGTTGACAGGAGGTGGAGTTACCAAACAGGAGGCCAGAAGGGGCCAGACCAGGGAGTGCTTTTCCAGCAAAAAGGCTGTGTTTAGCACAGTGTTGCCTTATGGGTAGGGCCCAGTTGAGGATGGCAGAAGGGTTGTAGCTCCTCCCGACTTTGAACTACATCATACAATCTAGGGACAGATGAAGAGGTGCTTCCATTATCAACCAGAAGTTGGGACCTGCCACACCTGATAGCCTGACTGATTTTGGAAGCTATCAAATAGCTTTTGGCTTTTTAATATAAGACTGCCTCGGGAAGCAACTGCTGAGCATCCTGGCAGCATCTCATCCAGCCTTTACTGACAGGCATCATAGGGCCAGTTGATGGCACCTCAGTGACTTCATAAGTAGGATAGTGTCTTTGCCAGCCAGGAGGTGAATTCTGCCACCCCAGAGAGTCCACTGGGGCCAGTCACTAGAGTACACAGATGTGTCTGGTGACCAACTCCTGTCTCAGAATTATATCTCAGCTTCTTTTGAGGTAACATGAGAGAAGCTAAAGAGGCTCTAGATGGCCTGAAGACAACAGACTATCACTAACCATTTAGAGAAACAGCCCGCCATTGCTGCAGTAATGCACACCAAGACTCCCACAACAGAGAATCAGAAAGCTTTCCAGATGAAGAAGGCTTTCTGAAATCATTAGAGGTTGAGTACAAAAGAATTATATATAGAGCCCTCCTAGAGATTAAACAAAATGTAGCAGAGCAAAATCAAAAATTAAGCAAGCTATTCTAACAGATGGGATATCAATGTTATGAAATCCAGCAGATCAATAACAAAATTACAGAATTAGACAATTCAATCTGAAGCCAAAAGAGCGGAATTGAGGAAACAGAAGTCAGACTTAGCGACTTTTAGGATATAGCAATTGACAACAACATTTATGAAGAGAAATCAGAGGAAAGAATTAATAAGACACTGCCATGGATTGAGCTGTGTACCCACAAAAATGTATGTAACCATTTGGCTGGGTCATCAGTCCTAATATTTTGTGATTTTCCTATGCTGTGTATCTTAATCTCTGCCTGTGGCTAATAGATAGGATGATTATGTTAAAAGAGGATTAGGGTGGAGCTGCAACACTCTCCTAAGGGAGTTTTCCTGAAGTGTGGCTTGTACCACCTTTTAGCCTTTCATCCTATGGGAGATAAAAAGAGGCAGAGGGAAGCAAGCGGAGAGCTGGGAACTTCACACCATCAAAAAAGCAGCACTGGGAGTAGAAGGCATCCTTCAGACCTGTGATTCCTGAGCCAAGATGCTCTGTGACCAAAGACTGATGCAACAGAAGCACTTTCCTCTAGAAGAAACAAATGGAAAGCATTTCCCTGAAGTGGACATCCTGAATTTAGACTTGTAGTCTACTGAACTGTGTAAGAACAAACATTTTTCTTTTAAACCCTTCCACTTTATGGTATTTCTGTTGGAACCCCGCTAGATGACTAAAGCAGTCACTGTGAGGTGGAACCAGCTAGATGGCACCTAACAACAACAACATGCAGCATTATATATCTTGTGAGTTGCATGTCTTTCAGATGACATTTCTTAGCATAGCCACAAATCCCCGGTGAAGAATATTTTGTTCTTTCTAGTTGTTTCCTATTAAAACAATGAAAGATGTAACATACTGATTTGATACTTAACCATAGTAGTTTTCATTGTCTTCACAATTTTTGTTTCATTTGTTTGAGTCTTGAAAATGCTGAAGTTCTCCAGGTTGTTTCCATTTCATTGTTTGCTTTTTTTTTTTTTTTTATTTCAATAGATTACAGCTAGTTGGAAGGAAGATGGGATGTGTAATATCACACTACATGGACAGTTGTGTGCCTTGTGGAAAGGAAAGAACTTAGTAGAAATTTCTGGGTTAGAATCACTTGTGTTAAATAAGTGGAAGGCAAAATTTTCTGGATTCCAACACTTTGACTTCAAATTCCCATCCTACCAGTACTTTCCACAAAATTTAAAATGTAACTCATTGCCATTGAGTTGATTTCAACTCGTATTGACCTTATAACAAACAGTAGAACTGCCCATATGATTTTCAAGGAGTACCTGGTGGATTTGAACTGTTGACTTTTAGGTTACTAGCCATAGTTCTTAACTGCTGCACCACCAGGGTTTCTGTTACTACCTGTAAAATTCTGGTTTTATTATTCAGATTTCCTAAGCCTAGACTTACTGATAAATAAAATAGAAACAATAATACCAAAAATGTTTGCTCTAAGATTACATGACAAATTCTATTTAAAACGAAATTTATGGAACCTTTTACCAAAAACCAATC
Organism: Heterohyrax brucei; assembly: GCA_028571685.1. Lineage (NCBI taxonomy): Eukaryota > Metazoa > Chordata > Mammalia > Hyracoidea > Procaviidae > Heterohyrax > Heterohyrax brucei. The sequence goes on from CM053152.1 coordinate 51,487,524, forward strand.
TATACATGTATCTTATTTGTGTGGTGGTAATGGTATAAGTTTTTGTATCCTCTGCCCAATCTAACGTTGAATATAGTGTAGAAATAGTATTAATATTTACATTTATAAGTGAATATTTAGATGTTTTCTAGTTGTTATTGTTACAGCCATGGGATAAATTGAAACTAATTGTTGCCACTTTCCTTAGCATATTGCCAAGCCAAGTTAATATATACAAAATTTGAATGTGTGCCAAAAAACCACTGAACGTTAGAAAAATATCTTATTGTTTTACAAAAGAAATGGAGTAAATTGTAACTCCAAACAACAAAATTGAATCCTTGCCTTGGCTGATAATCAGAGACATAAACCTTGCCCCAATAAAAGTGCCCTTCACAATTTGCTGTTGCTTACACTGGATCTTCATTACTTCAGAATATACATTGCACTTAAATTTGAATGTGGTTTTCTTATTTCTAAGTGTATTTATTTCAGTGGTACTTTATTAATATACTGCAATAATTGTCACCCAGAACTCATACAGTACTATTCTGAATGCTCTTACAGTTATTAACATTTATTGAGAGTCTATCTTGTCTAGAGCTGTAAACTCAGAACCCGCCTTTTCTGTGTGCCCTTTATGCAAATTTAGGACTGCCTTGAAAGTCACATTGCCTAATGACGCTTGTGTAATGTGATTGTGTTGGTATATTTCCTCTCCTTTTGACTCCTCCCAATAAACTGAATCCAACAGAGAAATCTCTACCTGGGCATTGAGATGTTCATCTGAACAGCCATCACTTCCCTGTAGGCACTGACAGCCTCAGACTTTCATCTACCAGTTCATCATTTCTCCTTGCAGACATAAGCAGATTAACATATCCCCAAGAGGCTGATGTCTTTAGTTGCTGAAGCCATTAGACACTTATTGCCTGACAGTGCTCTATAGTGAGACTTATTTATTTATTTTCAAATGTTACCTGCTAGAATATCTTCATGAGATACATGTGTCGTTTTTGAGGGGGACAACAGCTCCAGGCATCTCGGGTTGTCTGGAGCTGTCAAGACTTACCAAGGATAATTTGGCCCTTTTCCTTCTTTAGTCTTTGAGTTCAGATTCAGTGTGCTCTGTAAAAAGTAACGTGATCACGCTACTAGTTGGGGACCACCACTGGGGAATGAAGACAATGTGAAGTTTTTAGTTCTGAATGATAAAAGGTGGCTATATATGCATACTTAAGTCTCAGGATAACTGTCCCTTTTTTCTTTACGAAAAGAGTCCTGGCCTCAGCAGCAGAGCATGCCACTTTAGCAACTTATGCCAGTTTGGTGTAGTGATTGTGAATTGATGCTTGACGTTGATGAGGTCTAATTTCCCAGTGGACTTTGGGAAGGGTCTGAAAGTGGCATGGGTCACTGTCCTTGTATGTAGAAGCTATTTATGTCATTGTCTTAGGCTGGGTTTTCTAGCGAAGCAAAACCAGTAACACGTGTAGGTACAAGGAAAGATTTATAATAGATAGATAGATACAGATATAGGAAACAGCTCATGTAATCACAGAAGCTGAATGTCCCAAGCTCTGGCACAAGCCTCACGTGGCCACGGAAGCCAAGGAATCCAAAATCAGCAAGTCAAAGACCAGAGTTCTAGATCACCAGTTGTGTAGGTCAGTGGATCCCAAGCTGGTGGCGAGACTAAGTGACAGAGGCTGGCAAAACCAGTATCGGCAGGTCAGGAAGCAGGGCTCTCAAGTGCCGACTGTAAAGACTGATGAGTCCAACAGCTGCTAGTTGAAGTCCTGGAACCAGACCCTGAAAGAAGAGAGCAGAAGCTCCTGGCCACGTGAGCGACCAGCCACCGTAGTAAAAAGTCGCGAGATGAGAACCGAGGGGCAGGGAGCCACCACAAACCCCGCCCTGCCGCTTAATACAGCAGCCAAATATGTAACAGCCAAGTTGACATAATCCTGACCATCACAGTCATTTTCCTTTTTGTTCAAAGAGGACACTGTAGAGAGCAGTTGTTATTTATCTCTGTGTGTATATACATTCATTAGCATATCTGAAAATGCTGTTCTGTGATTTTCAGTCATCTCTTTAATTTCATACCCTAAACACTACACATTATATTAATTTCTGGCCAAATAGGGTAGGAGGAGGTAACTGGACTAGACTGAGGAGGTAAACAGGTTGGCAGATAAAAAATCTGATCTGGCAGCTATAGAGTACCTTCAGTTTACAAATTATTCTGCTTGATCTTTGCATTACTACTATGTAATGTATAAAAAATTGGTTGTAGTCATTCTCATATTCCAGATGAGAAAACTGATATTCAGATATACTCCTCACACACTTGAGAGATCTGATGGAGACTGAACACCAAATAAACTTTTTCTGAAGTCAGTTTCATAGAGAAATCCACACTACTATCAAGGTGTTATGGTTAAGTGGGATGATTAATCATATAAGGAATTAAAAATATAGGACATTGTAGGTGCAAAAGTAGAAATATAGAGTATATATGTCTACTTTTGTAACTGTAAGTGAGCATAATTCAGTTTTTGTTGGAGGAGGTACTAATTCAGAGGAGATTTCAAATAACCAAACATACCTTTGGAAGTTTTCTTGATCTAAAAGAGAACTGTAGGCATTCAACAAGCTTCGTAAAACTATACTCCAACATGAAACATTGTTTTGGTTAAAGACCAATGGAGAAGCTGTATTTAACATTATTGTAATATACTTTGTGAGAGCTTTCCTATAATGACTGCATGTAATTATTGTGATGGATTGTGAGGCATTTATGATGGATTCTAACAAAAATGAGAATTTGCACATCCATTATGAATTTCAAGTATGATGAATTTTTAAACTACATAGAAATGCAGAAGTCAATTGAAAGAAGATTGCCATGCAACATTATAGATGTTCTTGGCTTACAAGTTTGATATAATATTGAAGAAACAGTTCCAGCAAGGCAGTGTTCAGACTGAGCTGGTGAATGTTGACCCTACTTTTGTGTTTGAGCTATCTGCCTCCCAAGGAGAATAAAAGAGACACTGAACATTCATAAATTTTTATATAAGGGTGGTAGAAAAGTCATATTTTAATGGCTTATTCTCACTGATATATCTTTAGAAGAGTATGAGTGAGGAATTTGATCAGATCAAGTGGAAATGATACATAAATGATTAAATGATCTTTAAGGGTATGGGACAATAAACTTGGATTTTACCTTTTATTCTGGTTTATGAATATAGTTCTAGCAGTTAAGATACCTTTGTTTATGGAGATAGCCAGAGAAATAAGCAATAAACACAATGCACATCTGGCAAACTAATTTAGGAAGGGGGGGGCTGATGTAGTCACATGTATTCATTGATTGGATGTATCATGACTATGCATTAAAGTCCAAATCTTGGATATATTTTTGAGGCACCAATGAATAGGTGACCTGTGAACTGGGAAAGCTCTTTTTTAGAGGCCTTATAGATTGGTGAAGATGTCTGTGTAGGAGATAGAGGGAAGCATGTCCCTGGGGACAATGGAAGTCTCCTAGGACTTCTTCCAAATCTTGTCTGACTTGTGTCTGTGCATCTATTATTTCTAGCTATAATAAATGGGTAGCTGTAAGTATAGATAGTAGTTCTCTGAGTAACTCTAGTGAATTATAGAATTCACTGTGGACATGGAGAACCCAAAGAAAGGCTGGTGTTTGCCTACTTGCTGGAGTTGGAAGGGCAGAGTCCCAACATGTTGAGATCCGCTTTGTGCAGTACGGGTCAGAGAAAGTACGATGTAGGAGGCATGGGTAGGATGATGAAGTGGAAAGTCGAGATTTAATTTAGCTGCACATTTTTGGAGATTAGTCTTATGTCAGTGTCAGCTTTTTTTAAAAAAAAAATTTATTTAATATAACTGAGTGAAAATGTACATTCCTGTATAAATTTACATACCCACCTATATGCAGCTTCCACTGCTCTCCCTACCCGGTGACAGCACACTTTTCCTCTCTGCTCCATAAATGTCTCATTCTCCCAACAGTCTCTTTTTGACCTCCTCTCAACCCACTCGCCTCCCTCCAGCCAGAGGTCAGCAGGATGACATCCTATAGATGTATAGAACCATAAAGTGCATCCAATATATGGTCACTGCATCGCCAAGTCCAATTCATTCCTGTCTGAAGCATGGACCTTCATTATGATTTATAGTCAAGGGCAGCATCAGGGCGAGGGGCCATGCTCCCAGGAGAACCCCGAAACCACTGGACCATAAATTGAGGTCTTTTAGTGGGGGTCTCAGGGTGCACCCCTTTTTATTCTTGTGTTGCCAGTGAGACTCAACTTAGTGAGCTCCATCGCGGCTATCACTGGTGGTGGCCGGGCACCATCTGGTTCTTCTGGACCCAAGTCGATGTAGGCACTCACTGATGTGGGTCTCTTTGTCTTCTGGGTTGTCTTTCCCTCATGTCATTTTGGTCCTTGGTGAGCAACCGTTCCTGCTGAGTTGGGACCATTTGCTGTGCCCTCGGATGGCAGCTTGGCAGCTTTTAAGACCCCAGACGCCACTCACCAACGTGGGGTGAAGAGAGCCCTCTTAGCAAAATGCTAGTTGTGCCAATTGGCTTCACTTTCGCCTAAAAGCATGGTCCTCTGCCCCCTACCCCAGCTACTCTATTCTTGCAATATTGGGTTAAGATGGAAGGAGTACTCATGTTATGTTTAAGTCCACTTAATATTGTTCTTGTTTCTAACGTGTGCTATCACCGATTTCACCCAACCAGATACCTAGCAACTATCTAATCTAAACCTTCCTCCCCTACCTCCCTCCCTCCCCTCCCTTGTAGCTGTCAAAGAGTCTTTTCTTCTATACACAAGTCTGTTTTTGAGATCTTATCGTAGAGGTCTGATACAATATTTGTCCTTTTGCCGCTGATTACTTTCACTCAACATAATGTCTTCCAGTTGAAACCAGGTTATGAGATGTTTCCTGAAGTCATCGTTGTTCTTTATCATTGCATAGTGCTCCATTGAGTATATATACCAAAGTTTACCTATCCATTCTTCTGTTGTTGGGCATCTGGGTGGATTCCATCTTTTTGCTATCATGGACTGTACTGTGATAAACATTCTGGTGTATGCGTCCGTTGGTATGAAAGGCCTTGATTCTGTAGGATATATTCCAAGTAGTGGAATTACTGGGTCAAATGGTATATCAATATCCATTTTTTTAAGGAAGCGCCAGATTGCTTTCCAAAGAGGCTGGACCATTTTGCAACCCCACCAACAGTATAGGAGGGTTCCACTTTCTCCATAGCCTCTCCAGAATTTGTTGTTTTGTATTTTTTGGATTATGGCCAACCTTGTTGGGGTGAGATGGTATCTCATTCTCGTCTTGATTTGAATTTCTTTAATAACAAAAGATCGTGAACATGTCTGCATGTGTTTTTTGTCTGCCTGGATCTCTTCTTTAGTGAAATGTCTGTCCATCTCCTTTGTCCATCACTTAATTGGATGGTTTATCTTCTTCTTGTTGATGTTTTGCAGTATCTTATAGATTATGGAAATCAGGCATCGGTCTGACATAGTTTCCAAGTATTTTTTCCCATTCTGTAGGTGTTCTTTTAATTCTATTAATAAAGTCTTCAGATGAGCAAAAGTGTTTAATTCTTAATAGATCGCATTTATCTATTTTCTCTTCTGATGACTGTGGTTTGTTTGACAGATTTTGGAGTCTGTCCATATTGTGTATTAAAACTTCCATTGTTGTTCCTACCTTTTCTTGGATGAGCTTTGATGTTTTAGGTTTGATATTTAGGTCTTTTATCCAGTTGGAGTTGGTTTTTGTATAAGGTGTTAGACAGGGATCTTGTTTCAGTTTCTTGCAGATGGATATCCAATTTTGCCAGCACCATTTGTTGAAGAGACTGTTTTCACCCCAGTTTAATGTTTTAGGGCCTTTGTCAAATATCAATTGTTCATAGGTAGATGGTGTCACCTCTGGGGTCTCAGTTCTGTTCCACTGATCAGTCTGTCTGTTCTTATATCAGTACCAGGCTGTTTTGACCACTGTGGCAGTGTAATATGTTCTAAAGTCAGGTAATGAGAAGCCTCCCAGTGTGTTCTTCTTCTTTAGTAGTACCTTGCTTAAACGGGGCTTCTTCCCTTTCCAAACAAAATTGGTGATTTGTTTCTCCATCTCATTATAAAAAGTCACTGGAACTTATATTGGGATTGCATTATGTAAATAGTTTGCTTTGGGTAAAATAGACATTTTCACAATGTTAAGTCTTCCTATCCATGAGCAGGGTAGGTTTTTCCATTTATCTAAGTCTCTCTTAGTTTCTTGTAGTAAGGGTTTGTAGTTCTCTTTGTAAAGGTCTTATTTCTCTGGTTAGATCAATTCCTAGGTACTTTATCTTCTTATGGGCTATAGTAAATGGTATTGATTTGATAATTTCTTCCTTAACAGTCTCGTTGTTGGTTTAAAGGAATCCTACTGATTTACTTATGTTTATCTTGTATCCTGAGACATTGCTGAACTCTTCTATCAGTTTGAGTAGTTTACTTATAGATTCCTTGGGATTCTCTGCATATACAATCATATCATTTGCAGACAGGGAGATTTTAACTTCCTCTTTGCCAAAGCAGATGCCCTTTATTTCTTCGTCTTATCTAATTGCTCTGGCTAAAACTTCTAGCACAATGTTGAATAGAAGAGGTGAGAGTGGGCATCCTTGTCTAGTTCCTGATCTCAAGGGAAAGTCTTTCAGTCTCTCTCCATCCAGGATGACTTGGGCAATTGACTTTGTATAAACGGCACTTATTGTGTTGAGAAATTTGCTGTCTATGCCTACTTTGTTAAGAGTTTTTAGCATGAATGGGTGTTGGACTTTATCAAATGCCTTTTATGCATCAATGGACAGAATCAGGTGATCCTTGTCTTTTGTGTTATTTATGTGGTTAATCACATTAATTGTTTTCCTGATGCTGAACCAGCATTGCATCCCTGGTATGAATCCCACTTGGTCATGATGGATTATTTTCTTGATGTGTTGTTGTATTCTATTGGCAAGAATTTTGTTGAAGATTTTCGCATCTAGATTCATGAGTGATATCGGTCTGTAGTTCTCTGTCTTTGTTGGGTCTTTCCCTGGCTTGGGTATCATTGTTATGCTGGCTTCATAGAATGAGTTTGGGAGTACTCCATCTCTTTCTATACTGTGAAATAGTTTCAGTAGTGTTGGAGATAACTCTTCTCTAAATGCTTGGTAGAATTCTGCCGTGAAGCCATCTGGACCCAGACTTTTTATGGTTGGCAGTGTTTTGATGACCTTTTCAATCTCTCCCTTTGTAATGGATTTATTAAGTTGTTCTGCTTCACGTTGTGATAATTTGGGTAGGTGGTATGAGTCAACGAATTGGTCCATTTCCCCTGGGTTTTCAAGTTTGTTAGTGTACAGTCTTTCATAGTATTCTGTTATGATATTTTTGATTTCTGTTGCATGTGTGGTGACAACTCCCCTCTCATTTCTAATTTGGGTTGTTTGTTTCCTTTCCTGCTTTTCTTTAGTAAGTTTAGCCAGTGGTTTGTCAATTTGGTTGATCTTCTCAAAAAACCAGCTTTTGGTCTTTTCAATTTTTTCAATTGTTTTTCTATTCTCTAATTCATTTAGCTCTGCTCTAATCTTTATGATCTCATATCTTCTGGTGCCTGAGGGGGTCCTCTGTTGTTTTCTTTCTACTTGTTCAAACTGTAGGGTTAGTTCCTTGATTTGGTTTCTTTCTTCGTTCCTGTTGTGTGCATTTATGGAGATAAACAGACCTCTGAGCACTGCTTTGGCTGTATCCTATAGGTTCTGGTAGGAAGTGTTTTCGTTCTCATTGGAATCCATGAATTTCTTTAATTCATCCTTGATTTCCTCTATAACCCATGTTTTTTTTGAGCAAGATGTTGTTCAGTTTGCAAGAGTTCCACTTTCTATCTATGTTTTTTATGCTGTTGATTTCAACTTTTATGGCTTCATGATCTGAGAAGACGCTTTGCAGTAATTCAATGGTATTGATTTTGTTGAGCATTGCGTTGTGGCCTATCACGTGGTCAATTCTGGAGAATGTTCCATGTGCACTGGAGAAGAAGGTGTAGTTGTCTGCTGATGGGTGGAAAGCTCTGTATATATCAATGAAGTTTAGTTGGTTAATTGTGGCAATGAGGTCTTCTGTATCTTTACTGAGTTTTTTTCTAGATGATCTGTCTAGTATTGAGAGTGGAGTGTTGAAGTATCCCAGTATTATGGTGGAGTCATTCAATTCTATTTTGAGTGTAGTCCGTGTTTCTTAAACGTGTTTAGGTGCTCTGATATTAGGTGCATAAACATTTAATATAGTTAAGTCTTGCTTGTGTACTGAACATTTCAGTAATAAATAGTGTCCATCTTTGTCCACAGTGGTGGTGGATTTGACATTAAAGTTGATTTTGTCTAAGAGTAGAATTGCCACTCCTGCTCTTCTCTGTTCATTGTTAGCTTGGTATATATTCTTCCAACCTTTAATTTTCAGTTTGTTCCTATCTTTAGGTCTCAACTGATTTTGTTGTAGTCAACATATGGATGGGTCATGTCTTTTGATGCAAGATGTCACTCGATGTCTCTTTACTGGTGCATTCAGTCCATTTCCATTCAATGTAATTATTGATAGGTATGTGTTCAGTGCTGCCACTGTGATGTGTTTATTTTTATGTTGATGTTTTCTCTGTTGTTCTTATTAGTCTGTTCTGGGACGTTCTTTTTTGTGAGTTGATTTTTCACCTTTTTCAGAGCTGGTTTTGTGGTTGTTGAGACTCCTGTGTTACATTTCTTGAAATGATATAATACATCTTTGTTGTGCTTTACAGCTGCCCCTATGATTCCCCTTAATAAACTATTTATAAACCCAATTTTAATTACTACCAGTCTTACCATCTTTCTCTCCATCTGGAAGGACTATAACAACTGTAGTACATCCCTCTTTTTAATATGATGACATCTCAGTTTTCATGATGATCACTGGATTGCTGCTTTCCTTATCAAAGCTGTGATTGGCTTTGGAGACTTCCCTAACTGCGTAGAGTTTTGAGTAGTAAAGTCATTCTAAAATATAAAGTTAGTGGTTTTGTTCTTCTAAGCCAGAGCCAAGAACTTCTTTCAGTATTTCTTGTAGTTTGGGTTTGGTTTTTACAAAGTCTCTGAGTTTCTGTTTATCTGGGAATGTCTTAATTTCATTTTCGTATTTGAAAGATATTTTTGCAGGATATATAATTCTTGGTTGGAAGTTCTTCTCCTTCAAAGCTTTGAATGTGTCATGCCACTGTCTCTGTGCCAGCATGGTTTCTGCTGAGAAATCTGAAGAGAGCCTACAGGGTTTCCCTCTGAATGTTAGCTTTGCTTTGAGTCTTGATGCCTTTAAGATTTGCTGCTTATGTTTCATTTTGTTGAGCTTGATTATAATATGTCTTGGAGTCTTTCTTTTGAGTTCTATATTGGGTGGTGTACAATATGCATCTGAGATGTCTATATTCTCTTCCTTCATTATTTTTGGGAAGTTTTCTGTCAGCAGCTCAGCAACAATACTCTCTGTGTTCTCAGATGTCTCACTCTGTTCAGAGACTCCAATTAATCAAAGATTGTTCCTCTTAGTAGAGTCTCACATGCTTCTTAATGTTTCTTCAATTTTCTTGTTTCCTTTTTCTGTTTTCTGCTCATAGATGCTGGCCTCAGTAGCTCTGTCTTCCAAGTCAGAAATTATTTTTTCCAATGTGTTCCATTCTGTTTTCTTGGCTTTGCATGGAAGTTTCTATGTCTTTAATTTTGTTCTTGATCTGTTGGATTTCAGAGTACTGGTGTTCCATCAGATTGAACATCTTACTTAATTTTTCATTTTGTTCTTCTGCATTTTGTATAAGTTCCAGAAGGGCTTTGTATATAATCCTTTTGCATTCACTTTCTGATGCTTTCATAAAAGTTTCTTCGTCTGTAAAACTCCTTGGTTGCTTTGTTTGGGAGCCTTCCGAAGCCATGGTTGATTTCTTGTATGCCACAAGTGTGTTTTGCTTTTGGGAACCCATGTGAGTATGTGGAGGCTGGAAGAGGTACTGTGAGGATGGACTGCAGATGTTTCTCTAGGCTGTCTTAAAATGTAAAGCAAAAGATATCTGACCACTTCACAAGTCAGTTAAGTTTCCAGGTGTAGAGGTCCCTCTTCTCAACTGGCAAAGTAAGCACCACTATATCAAACTCCAGATGATACAAACTAGTTCAGAATACAGCAGTGCTACTACCCTGTTGACCTCTGTTTACAGGGCCTAGCCTTAGAGGACACTGCATCGAGTACTGCTTTTCTGATAGAAAAGCGCTCTCCTGTGGGCAGGCTCTGGCTCCCAAGCTAAGAATTAGGTCCAGCTGCGGCCACCGTATCGAACATGGAGTCCTCCACACAGGCAGCAGACAGAAGGGCTAAAGATGCCCAGAGGTAGTGATTCCTCTGATTCTGTTGCAGGACCCCCAAAGCAGGTGGCGCTAGGTAAATTACTGCTTTTCTGTCACAGAAGCACTGTCCTGCTTGCAGGCGCTGTCTCCCAGGCTAAAAATGAGGTCCCTCTAGAATCTCCGTATCCAACATGGCGTCCCACACACTGACTGCGAAACTCCGTACAAATGCCGCTGAGGCAGATATAAAACGCCAGGCTCAAAGTGGCTAGATTAACAGAGTCTCAAGCCTGGCTCTCAAAATATGGGAATTTTGCCTGCCTCTTCCCCCAGCAGCGCGTCTGAGTCCTGCCGCTAGGCAAGACCCTGCTCCACCTGCCGGCCAAGACAGAGGAAAAAAAAGTCAAAATGGTGCATTTACCTTCCGTCCGTGAGAGCCGGGGCTAGCCAGGAGCGGGAGTCAGTGAAAGAGAGGGTTTTTCGCTCAGTAGAATGAAGTCCAAAGTAACAGCCCTGTACCGTGTCCTGGGGCTGATTAGGTGACCAGAAGGCTCCGTTTGATTATCAATTCAGGTCTTGATTTCCAGAGGGATATAAGAAGACGTGTGCTTAGTCCGCTATCTTGACTCCGCTGACTCTGTGTCAGTTTTTATTCACACAAAGAGCCCCTAAAGATCTTTACGTGTGACACAAAATTTATTTCTAACTATGTGGATAACACATGGTTACATCTGATTACTCAGTAGGACTGCTGGTGATTTCCAAGAAGTCTACTCATCAGGAGTTATTTACCTGAGCCGGTACAGTTAGTCACCTACTAATTGTGAGTGCCCCAGCTTGTCTGTCAGTTGGTAATACTGTGGGGGGCTTGCATGTTACTGTGGTGCTAGAAGCTATGCACTGGTATGTAGATGCCAGCAGGGTTGCCATGGTGGACAGGTTGCAGTTAAGCTTCCAGACCAAGAGAGACCGGGAAGAAAAACCTGACAGTCTACTTCTGAAAAGTGTTAGCCAATGAAAACCTTACGAATAACAGTGGAATAGTGTCAGATATAATGCTGGAAAATGAGACCCCTAGATTGGAAGGCACTCAGAAGATGACTGGGAAAGAGCTGTCTCCTCACAGCAGAGTCGACCTTAGTGACATGGATGGAATAAAGCCTTTGAGATCTTCATTTGCTGATATGGCAAATATGGCAGCTTGTTATTCTCAAAGTGAGAATAAAGAGCTGCAAGCAGTCATTAATAATTGGAACACGGTACGTACAAATTATGAGACTAGGAAAGTTGTAAGTTGTTAAAAATAAATCGAACACATAAACATCAATATCCTAGATATTAGTGAGTTGAAAAGGGCTGATATTGGACATTTTAGATCAGACAGTCAAATACACTACAATGCTGGGAACCAAAACGTGAAGAAGGACGATGTTGTGTTCATCATCCAAAATAACACTTCAAGATCCGTGCTGAAGTACAATGCTGTCAGTGATAGGATAATATCCCTACTCATACAAGGAAGCTAGTTAATATGACTGTTATTAAAGTTTACACACCAATCACTAAGGTCAAAAATGAAGACATTAAAGATTTTTATTGGCTTCTGCAGTCTGAAATTGACTGAACTTGCAATTAGGATGGATTGATGATTACTGGAAAAGTTGGAAACAAAGAAGACAGATCAGAAGGTAGAAAATAATTGCCTTAGTGATAGAAACGATACCAGAGATTGAATGATAGAATTTTGCAAGACTAATAACTTCTTCATTGCAAATAACCTTTTTTAATCAACATAAACAGTGACTATACACGTGGACTTCACCAGATGTAATACACAGGAATCAAATCGACTATATCTGTGGAAAAAGATGATGGAAAAGCTCCACATCATCAGTCAGAACAAGAGCAAGTGCTGACTGTGGGATAGACCATCAATTGCTCATATGCAAATTGAAATTGAAGAAAATTAGAGCAAATCCAGGTGAGCCAAAGTACGACCTTAACTATAACCTACCTGAGTTTAGAAACCATCTGAAGAATCAATTCAACATGTTGAATACTTATGACCAAAGAACAAATTATGGAATGACATCAAAGACATCATCCATGAAGAAAGCAAGAGGTTATTAAAAAGACAGAAGGACCAAATTGTATGTTAGAAGCCTCTGAAACTTCATTGCAAACGCTGAGCAACTAAAGCAAAAAGAAGGAATGATAAAGCAAAAGACCTGTAAAAGGGCAGCATGAGACGATAAAGTATTATAATAACATGTGCAAAGACTTAGAAATAGAAAACCAAAACAGAGGAACAAATTCTGTACTTCTCAAACTGAAAGAATTGAAGAGAAAATTCAAGCCTCGAGTTGCAATAGTGAAGGATTCTACACGGAAAATATTAAATGACTCAGGGAGCATGAAAACAAGATGGAAAAAATTCACAGAGACATTATACCAGAAAGAACTGGTAGACGTTCTGCCATATGAAGAGACAGGAACCAATGGTACTGAAAGAAAAAGTTGAGTCTGCACTGAAGACATGGTCAAAAAAGTAGTCTTCAGGAATGGATGGACTATCAATTGGGATACTTCAGCAAACAGATGCAGCTCTGGAAATGCTCACTTGTCGATGCCAAGAAGTTTAGAGGGCAACAACCTCTCAAACTGACTGGAAGAGATTCACGTTTATGCACATTCCAAAGAAAGGTGATCCAATCAAACGCAGAATTTGCTGAACAATATCGTTACTATCACATGCAAGAAAAATTTTGCTCAACGTCATTCAATAGCACTTGCAATAGCATGCTGACAAGGAACTGATAGAAATTCAAACTAGATTAAGAAGAGGATATGGAACCAGGAATATCGTTGCTGATGTCAGATGGATCTTAGCTGAAAGCAGAGAATATCAGAAAAAAGTTCACCTGTGTTTGGTTGACTACACAAAAACATTTGGCTATGTGGATCATAACAAATTATGGCTAAAGTTGTAGAGAATAGAAATTTCACAACATTCGCTGTGACCTTAAGAAATCTGTACAAGAATCAAGAGGCAGTCATGCAAGGAAAACAAGGGGCGGGGGAGGTTAATGGTTTAAAGTCAGGAAAATTGTGCATCAAGGTTGTATCCTTTCCCCATAACTTTTCAATCTGTATGCCAAGCAAATAATCTGAGAAACTGCTTTCTATGAAGAATGATGCATCAAGATTGGAGGACGACTCATTAACAGCCTGCTTTATGCAGATGACACCACCTTATTTGTGGGAAGAGAAGGATTTGAAACACTTACTGATGAAGATCAAGGACCACAGCCTTCAGTATGGATTGAACCTCAACATCAAGAAAACAAAGATCCTCACAACTGGACCAATATACAACATGTGATAAATGAGAAACGATTGAAGTTGCCAAGGATTTCATTTCACTTGTGTCGGCAATCAATGCTCATGGAAGCAGCAGTCAAGAAATCAAAAGACACATTGCACTGGGAAAATCTGCTGCAAAGGACCTCTTTAATGTATTGAAAGGTAAAGATAACACCTTGAAGACTAAGGTGTGTCTGACTTAAACCATGATGTTTTCTGTTGCATCATAAGCATGTGAAAGCTGGACAATTAACAAGTAAGACAGAAGAATTGATGCCTTTGGATTGCGGTATTGGAAAAGAACATTAAATTTACCATAGACTGCCAAAAGAACAAATAGATCTGTTCTGCAAGAAGTACAAGAGTGCTCCTTGGAAGAAAAGGTGGAGAGACTATGTCTTACATATTTTGGTCGTGTTGTCACGAGGGATCAGCCCCAGGAGAAAGACATCATGCTTGGTAGAGTGGAGGGTCAGCAAAAAAGTAGAAGACGCTCAATGAGATGGATTTACAGAGCGGCTGGAATGATGGCCTTAAGCATGAAAATGATTGTGGACATTATGCAGGACTGGGCATTTTTTCACTCTGTTGTGCACAGAGTTGCTAAGAATGGACTCAACAGCACCTAAAAACAATAACAGTTGTGAGTGGGAAAGAGGGCATCAGAAGTTAGAAAAATACTAATGGGATATCTAGCAACTCCCTGGTAGTTTTGTGTAATGTGAATATTATCAAAATCGATGAAATTTAGACTAATATCTCCAAGTGGAACTCTCATCTGAAAGGGTGTGAAAACATCTAACGCCAATCCTAAACCTGGCACTTACTACTTATGGGGCTTGTATGTACTCCAGATGCATATAATTCCTTCAGCTACAACAGGATTCCCTAAACCAAATTCACCATTCTTCGTTTTTAAACTGTAACTGGCATACCTTCCTGAGCTTTCTCTTTTTGCATGTTCACCAATCTCCCCTTTAGAAGACATCAAATTTTCAGTTACTGAGGACTACTTTGTTTTGCCCACGCCTTTCAAGAGAGGTGAAAACCACTTGATTTCTCTAATATTTCCCACAGCTGAACCTCTCCCTCCAGTTTCCATAGTCCCCCCAGTCAGAAAAATAGTACCCCTCATTTTTGTGTTTTAATAGTCTTTTCACTTAAATCTGTGTCTCATTTTCTCTACTGTCATTCTCTTTCAGTTGAGACAAATGACAACTCTGATTGCTTTATTTTATTCATAATATTTTTCACTGATGCCTCAATAGAATTTTAATTTCTTATCCTGGAGTTTATAAACCAAAACCCAGCTCCACGTATCCTTTTATTTTCATTTTCCACTGCAATTTTTCACATGCCTTAGATAACAAAAGTAAGAAAGTACTCTCTGACCTTTACCTAGTCCTAGTGTTTGTAGTTTCCTCACTGTAGAACCTTCTTTCTCCCAACCTTCACAAAGACCAGTAAGACATATCACTTAATGGACTAATCAAATGTTACCTACTAGAATTGGTGCTGGGTAGTAGGAAGAATTATTTTGGGAGTACAGTACACTGGAGTGATTAAGAGTTCCAGTCCTAACTTCTACTTCCTACGTGTGTGACTTTAAACAAGTAATGTTTCCTGTCTGTGCCTATCTTTATTAACAATCAATTAAATACAGATAATGAAAATAGTCACCTTATGTGTTTGTTGTAAGGAAAAAACTAGTAGATACATGGAAATTATTTGCAACAATGCACACAATAAGCCCAGGGTCAGTGTTACATGAATAACTGGTACTGAAGAAATGGAACTCTTCCAAAATGCTTTTTTGTGATGTCTCATAGACAACTGCATATATCTTTCCCAGCACTATGCTCTTTCTCACAGAAATATGTTAAAGAGTGAAGCCAGGTTCACAATATATTATGGAGGTATTGTTACGCTCATGATTGTTAGTTACATCTTTTGAAATTAGATCACGAGCTCTAGTTCTACTAGCCCATTTTCAGAATTTGGAATGTCAGCAAATGATAGGATTTGACTTAGACTGATAAAGTCATGTGTTCAATTATTTACAAAATATCTATCACATACTAACATTGCTGTTATACCCAATTACCAAAAACTCAGTGACTTAACACAGATTTATTACCACACAGTTCTGCAGATCAGAAATCCAAAATGTGTCTCACTGAACTAAGATCAAGGTTTCAGGAAGGAAACACTCCTTTTTTGAAGCTTTAAAAATGAATCTTCTTCCCTCCTTCTTCCACCTCCTAGAGCCTGCTCAGCATGGCATGCAGAAAGCCAAAGCCAGCAATATCCAAACCAGGCTTCGACACTTCACAACATTCTGACCCTGGTTGTTCTGCCTCCATCATCTACTCTTCATAATCCTTGTCATCACATTGACCCATTCAAATAATTCAAGATAACTGATCTAGTTTAAAGCCAGCTGATTAGCAACCTTAATTGTACCTGCTATCTTAATTATACTTTGTCATTTAGCATAACACATAGGTGACAGAGATTAAGACACGGGTAATTCTGGGGACTGTTGTTCTAAGCACAGATAGCAGAGATCATCTTTTTTTTAAAGTAAGCAACACAGTGACACAGAGAATCCAGTCCATTGTGTAATTATGCACTAAACTGGAGGAAATTTGAAAAAACAAAAAAAATTTCAGCTTGTATGGGATGTTTTCCTCCTCTTGATGGATATATTCTTCAGTATCATTCTTGGGTTGAAAGACTTTGCAGCCCTTTGACCCACACACATTGCATGCATACAGCAAGTAGATTTAACTTTATAGAAATTTAACACATGCTCAGTACATCCTAAATGTTAGCAGAGACAAAGGAAGATATAAGAGACTCCATAACGACATCAGAAAAGTGCATACAAACTAAAAGTTAAAAGGTCTTAAATTGATGTTAATCAATTGCCACAATGCGTATACATACAGGAAGTCTACAGCCTTTTACTTTCATCTTTTCTAATTATAATTTACAAGGACACAATAAGAACTTATAAGGGATTTTGTGTCCATGTGTTACATACTTTTGACTTTCTTTCAAAAATGACTGAATGATTCTGTTTCCATAGCATACCTTATTAAAAAGTTCTTTGGAAAAAGCACAGTATATTCAGAAACCTTCAGACACATTTGCTGCCTATGAAATGAGGATGTGAGTATTTGTATCTCTTCTCTTTGAGATATGAGGATGGATGACAGAAAAATCACTTGTAAAATACTTCAGACGTTGGAAAAGGAGCCCATCGAAATGGAAATTATTATTATCGGAAGAGTCATAGCACTCTTCCAACTGTCATTGCTATGGTGGAAAATGGTGATTCATTCTACTTTCCTTCTCCTTTGTCCCAGTGAGTGAAAATCAGCTTATTAGACCCTCAGTGTAACTGACAGGCACTCCTTTATAAAAATCCATCCCCATTTCACATTTCCAGTGAAATTTTAACCCAGTGAATTATATTTTTTCCCTTCATTGCCAATTCAAAGTCATTCTGCAGTGACCCTGCTCACTGCCTTCTAGTTCTCCCTTAGAGCCTTTGAGAAAAGACTCTGCAGAGCCCTCCTGTGGATGGACAGTTCTGTGACCTTCGGAAAGAGAGGAGGAAGAATACTGACCTAGAGATCTACAGTAGTTTTTGTCACCTCTAAGGAAAAGATATCCACATGAGGGCCAGACAAAGAGGAGGTGGGTCCTCTTATTTGAGGCATGTTCATCTTCCAGCCACTAATAACTTGTCTGCATAGGTTCCAAACGTTATAGTCACCACTATAGAAATAAGAAGGCTGTAAGATACTTGTTAAAATTATGATTTATCACAAAGAGAAGACATATATCCATATATATATATGGATATTTGTCACAAAGAGAAGACATATATCCTAATTTTGTCATGATGCCTTTAGGGAGAGAAACAATGGCCCTGTGTAATGTCTAATAGTTGTCTCAGAGAAACAAATATAGGCCAGTGTAGGATATTATCTGTAATTCCCTGTGCTTTCAGGGGATGCAAAAATATCTAAGAGCAGGACAGCAGAGCTAAGGAGCCTTCAGAGCTACAGTGAAAAGGACAGAGGGAGACATTCGTGTGGCTAGTACTGGGAATGCAGGTAGGGACACAGACACTCCATTTAGAAACAATTAGAATAGACGCTGATGATCAGTGGAGATTCCTCATTGACTATACAGGGAGTAATTGCACTCACTGCATAGCATTAGAGGGAAAATAAAAATAATTATCATGTGTAAATTGTTTACAATAGTAACTAGAAACATAACAATTTGGAAAGTACAATAAACATCAGATGATATTAAAATATTTATTATGTTCATTGTTATTGTTATTTTGTGTATCAGAAGTCAACATCGCAAAGCAAAATATCATATTGATTGCTTTTACCGTTACCAATTGCTGTCTATGGATTCTGTCTCATTGAGATCCCATGTGTCTCAGAGTAGAGCTACACTCCATTGGGCTTTTGATGGTTACTTTTTTTTTCACTTACGATATACAATCTAAATTCTCACACTCTTAGGAGTTGAACACGATACTACGGCAGTTTTTTCTTGTTTGTTTGTTTTTTAAATCCAAATTAATTCAATGGTTAATTTTTTACAGGTAGACTGTCAGGTGTTTCTTTTGAGGCACCTTTGGCTGGATTTACACATCAAATCAGCAGCTTAGCATATTCCCAATTTGCACTACCCAGGAACTCTACTACAGTGACACTGGTCATCTAAATTAGTCCCTTGTAACTTATTTCAGGACAAGACGAAGGAAGAAGGGGGAATGAGAAAACCCCTACCTATTTCATGGGATTTTACCTCAAAAACACTACCGTTCAACAAAAATGACTGAATTTACTTTGAATTGTCAAGATTAAGTTTTTTGTCATCAGATAAATTACACATCTCAGAAGTTAATTCTGCGTTTATGACCAAGAGTTTAATAGTCTTTGAAATCCAGACTTCCTACCTCTGCTTAGTATTATTTTGTCAAAATATTGCATGTTTAAGCCGAGCCGAGTGCCGTGTATACCTATTATTACTACTGTATGATGATTGTTCTTAAATGCCTACCTAAAATTGTTGACTTACATTCCATTAGAGAAATGATCATGTTTTCTTTGCTTACAGTACTATCTCTACCTCCTGATTTAAACACAGTGCTGTCGAGTCTATTCTCTTAGTTTAGTGACTGACAAATTGAACCCACTGATATTGATTCGGTTCTGACACATAGTGACTCTATAAGACAGAGTAGAACTGCCCCCATAGCGTTTCCAAGGAGCAGCTGGAGAAATCAAACTGCCAGCCCGTTGATAGGCAATTGTAGCTCTTAACCACTGTACCACCAATGTTTCCTGACATGTTGAGGGAGGGAAAGAAAGAAGAAAAGAAAAATTGACAAAGGAAACGGCAGAAGGGAGAGAAACATAAGCTAACAACATATGCCAGATACTATATTACCTCACTTCTTGTATTTACATTACTATAGTAGCTGAGAATATTAAATATTTAGACATTTCAATGTGTTGGATGCTAAAGGAAAAAAAATGCATTCCTCTTTCAATTGAGACACTGTAGTAAATTGTTCAAGTTTTTACAGCTAGTAAGGAGCAGAACAAGTTCTTCAACCCCAGCTAGTGTGAGGTCAAATCCATGTTACTAAACATGTTATCCTATATATGACATTTTTCAACAGTCTCATCAGTAATAATCAGTCTCCTCCCTTCTTTTGCAGAGAGGCAGTGGCAAATAATCTGGGAGTCATTTACAGCTGTGGGTGGTTTTTGAACGTATAGAACTTTGTACATGTTATCCTTTTTAAGTTTTACTATTTTCATTATGTCTGTTATACATAACTGAATAGACATTTTCAATTAACCAAATTTGTCACTATTTCCTATTATGGTTTTTTTTATGGTTTATATAAAAATTCTATATTCTAAGATCATGAAGATATTCTTCTCTACTAACTTTTAATAGGTTATGATTTTAGCCTTCACATTTAGCTTTTAATCCATACACTTTCCTTAATGTAGTGGGAGACAGACTTGTTTTTTCCCTAGGGTAAGTCAATTCTCCCAAAGTCTTTTTATTAAACAATCCATCGGCTTGGCATCCTTTAATTAATATTTTGTGCTGATGCACATTAATTTGATAAACTTATATTTTACATACTTCTTAATTTACTGATACATTTAGAAGTTCTCCCATGACACAATTGTCATTGTAATCATTCTTAAACACATTGCTATTTTATTTTTTAAGTCTTCCTCATTCCCTCACTTTTTGCTCTTCTCTTTCAACATTGTCTTCATGTCCCTTAATTCTTTCTAATATACCTTACAATAATTTGTCACATTCTTCTCACTTCAATATTGCTAGAGTATGTTTATGAATGGCATTGGATTTGTATATGAATTTCAGTAGAACTGATTTCTTAATACATTTATTCCATCCATTTCTTTGCATTACTCTTCTGTTATGTTTTTTAAGAGTGTTAAAATGTTTGAACTACATTTATTAGTTTAAATACTTAATTCATCGTAATTTCTCCTGTTATAATAAATGGTATTATATATCATTTAAATTTGTTATCCTGGATAACCAATATACACAAATTTTGGTGAATTCCTTGATTATTTTTTCTCTAATTAGTTTTTATGGTTTAGTTTGTTTCTAGTGACAAAATAATTTCATTTGAAAATAGTATACAAAGACTCTTCTCTTCCTTTCAATCTTTATACATTTTAATTCCTATCATGTTGACTGGGATTTATACTGAATAGTGATGGTGGTAGAAAAGTATCATGTCCAAATTAATATTATTATTATTTAACAATTACATCTAAAGTGTCTTCATTAATTACATTTGAGAAAGTATATTAATATATTTTATTAATATTAAGGAGGTTGTTTTTCCATTGCATACTATAAACATGCTTTTTCGGTGTCTATTGATATTCTCATAGTTAGTTTTTGGTTTTTCCCCTTTTACTAAATGATCTGTATTATATTCATAGAATATCCATATCTTATAGTTGATCATAATATACCATTTTTATATATTTTGTGCAACTTGATTAGTTAACATTTATTTAGAAATTGTATGTCTAAATCCATAAGTAGTTTAACCCTGTTATGTTTTCTCTCAGTGTTCTTTGGTTGTTTTTGAAACACCCTTAAATCAGACTGAGTTAAAAAAAAAAAAATTGTGCAACTTTTTTCTTTTGGAAAAAATGCATGTAATATAGAACCAATTGTTCTTGAAGATTTCTAGCACCTTTTAGGTTATGTGAGTCCCTCCCTTCTCTTTTCAATTTTTCTTTTAATGATTATTATTCTATTTAAGAATTTTAATTTGTCTTTCTTGAGAATGCTATGACACTTTATATTTTTAGTCAATTAGCTGATTGCTTTCAGAATTAGATATTAATAGATACATAGCTAATCCTCCAACTATTCTCTAAGGCACAATTCAATCTCTTGCCTTCTTCAAACAATTTCTGAGTTTACTCTAGCCAAGATAGATTATTTTACCTTCCTCCACTAAATCCTTTTAATATGACAGAGAATGTGTGACATAATCAATAGTTTCATTATATTGTGAATATCAGTTTTAAAATGATTTATGGGCAGATGGTGGCATCCATCTCAGATGTTTATGTTGTCATCAGGTTCCATCAAGTTGGTTTCACAGCATATTGGCCCTATGCCACAAAAGAATGAAATGCTGCCCTGTCTTGGACAGTCCTTACAAGTGCTGCTATGCTTGAGGCTGTTGTTGCAGCCACTATGCCAATCCATTTCATTGAGAGTCTCCTCTTTTTCTCCAACCCTCTAGTTTACCAAGCAAGATGTCCTCCTAATAACACATCCAAAGTATGTGGGATGTAGTCTCACTGTTCTTTCTTCTTCTCAGACATAACTCTGGAAAGCAGTGCCATATTTTTTACTACCTTACTTAATTATCGCTACTCAGCTGCTTCAGTGTTAGAGTATGTTTCTTCTTTTCACAGTGTCCACATTTCTTTTAATCATGTTTTGTTCTTTTCCTATTTTAAAATCTTCTGTTGGAGGCTGTAGGTGCTTTTACTGATTTGCCTGGTCTCACCAGTTCCGTGGCTCTGACAGACTTCAAACCTGTGTCTACATTGGAGTGTTTTGTGTGTGTGTGTGCAATTGTGTGCGTGTACACAGTCAGACAGAATTCTGAAAGGCTTCTCTGTGACTGGTCAGCAGGATCCAGTACTTAACATCCTCACAAATAGCTTCTGAACAGTGACTCTTTGGAGGGCCTTTACACATAGCTCAACAACTTTACTTTTGGGATGGGATAATTCTGAAGCATGTTTCTCTGAAGACGTAAAAATCTAGTCACTCAAGGGAAGAGCCAAGGTCATGGACTAGACATATGTTTCCTCAATTCTCTGTGAAATCTAAGGCCTAGATTCATAATTGGCTGGAACACTATGGACACCCAGGGAGCTCTAAGATATAGCATAGGGTTGGCAGATTGGTCTACAAGCTACAAAATGGGAAACTTCCTCTCTCTGGCACAAGTTGTAGCATGCTGAGTCACACTACTGCTAACTCACCACTTGGGCAGACTACGGGTACTGACACAGTTTCTTTCTTTTTTTTTTTTTTTTTTTTTTGGTTATCCAAGAGGAAAGGATGGCATGAACTGGCAAATAGGCTGAACTTCAGTGTTAAAGTAAGTGGAGCATAATGAAGGAGAGAGACAGGGAATGGGACACCCACATTTTGAGAACCAAGCTCCTAACTGAGGGCACCACAGCCACCCTACCCCCTCTTTTCTGAGCTTCATCATAGATTCGGCTGTTTCACAGTAAGAAGGGCAGCTCAGCCAGGATGCCATCTTGGTGGGCTGGGAAGCAAAATCACCCAACTGGGAGCCTTACTAGGGGCTAATTTCCAAGCTGAGAAGCAGTGCTAGTCCATAAAGCACTCTTTCAGTAGAGAGGCTGTGTTTAGCACAGTGTTGTTACCTTACAGATAGGGCCTGGCTGAGGATGGCAGCAAGGCTGTAACCCCTTTCTACTTTGCACTATATCATAGCATCTGGGGCAGGCAAAGTGTTGCTTTTATTGCCAGCTGGAAGTTGGGGCCTGCTCCAGCTTAAGGCCTAACTGACTTCAGCAGCTGATGAATAGCTCCTGTCATGGGTTGAATTGTGTCCCCCCCAAAATATGTGTAGCCATGTGGCTGGGACATGACTCCCAGTATCTTGTGACTGTCCTCCATTTTGTGGTTTCCCTAAACTGTATGTTAAAGGATTAGGGTGGGGCTGTAAATTCCTTCATAGGATTACTTTCCTGCTCTGCTGTAAAGGGAGTTTCCCTGGAGTATGGCTTGCCCTACCCTTAATCATTTCAGCCTGCAAGAGATAAAAGGAAAGAGAAGCAAGCAGAGAATGGGAACCTCGTTACTATCAAGAAAGCAGCACCGGAAGAAGAGGGCGTCCTTCAGACCTGAGGTTCCTGTGCCAAGCTGCTCCCTGGACAAAGACTGATGCAATACTGGACTTTCCTCCAGAGCCGACAAGAGGAAAGCCTTCCCCCGGAGAGGGCACCCTGAATACGGACTTGCAACCTACCGGACTGTGTATGAATAAACCTTCCTTTGGTAAAGCCATCCACTCTACGGTATTTCTGTTAGAGCAGCTCTAGCTGACTAAAACAGCTCCTAAATTTTGAAAATATCACTGCCTTGGAAAGATAACTGCTCAGTGGTCTGGCAGCATCTCTTCCAACCTTTACTGACACACGTCATAGGGGTAGTATAAGCTGGGTGCTGTCTTTGTCAGATAGGAGGCAAAAACTGCCACCCCAGAGTCCACTGGAGTCAGTCACTAGAGTACACGGAGGTGGCTGGTGACCAACTCTTTTCCCAGAACTAAGCCTCAGCTCCCGTGAGGTAACACTAGAGAAACTAACCATCCTTTAGATGGTCCAAAGTCAACAAACTGTCTATAACTGTTTAAAGAAACAGTCCACTGTATCTCCAGAAAACTCCCAAAATAAAGAAGCAAAAAATTTCCCAGATGAAGGAACCCAAACCACTGATGTTAAGTTGCAGATGAACAAGGCTTTCTGAAACTATCAGAGGTGTAGTACAAAAGAATTATATATAGAACTCTCTTAGAGATTAAATAAAATGCAGCATAGCAAAATGAAAAATTAAGCAAGTTATTTGAACTAATAGAACATCAATAGTTTGAAACCCAGCACATCTGTAACAAAATTACAGAACTGGCAATTCAGTCCAAGCCAAAACAGCAGAATAGAGGAGATGGAAGTCAGACTAAGTGACCTTGAGGATACAGCAACTGCCACAAGCATTAATGAGAAGAAATCAGAGAAAATAAATATGAAAAATGAAAAAGGATTAAGAAATATGTAGGATTCTATTCAGAGAAATGATCTATGATTAATTGGAGTTCCTGAACAGAGAGGGATAGCTGAAAACACAGCATATTGCTGGGTTGCTGACAGAAAGAACATAGATATCCAAGACATGTATTGAATGCCACAAAAACAAGACCCCAAGAGAAAGACACCAAGATGTATTATAATCAAGATGAATTAAATGAAACATAAACAAATTCTCTTAAAAGCAGTGAGGCTCAAAGCAAAGCTAACATTCACAGGGAAACCCTGTAGACTTTTCATCTGATGTCTCTGCAGACACACATTCAAAACCCTGAAGGAGAAAAACCTCCAATCAATAATCATATAGCTTGTAAAACTGTCTCTGAAATATGAAGATGAAATTAAGACATTTGCAGATAAACAGAAGGTGAGAGACTTTGTAAAAACCAAACCAAAACTACAAGAAAT
Organism: Heterohyrax brucei; assembly: GCA_028571685.1. Taxonomy (NCBI): domain Eukaryota; kingdom Metazoa; phylum Chordata; class Mammalia; order Hyracoidea; family Procaviidae; genus Heterohyrax; species Heterohyrax brucei. The sequence continues at coordinate 51,512,214 of CM053152.1, forward strand.
ACTGAAAGAAGCTCTTTGCTTAGGAAAATAAAACCTTGAAATGTTTAATTAGAGATGCAATGCGTGGCACAGCATCCAGCAACTTACTCAGGTACGGAAGTCAGAAAACTCAATCAAATCTACAATATTAAAAGAAAGGAACCAGTGATCATATCATAAAAACTATGACACCATCACAGTGGAACAAAGGATAGTCTACAGTAGTTATAGTCCTTTCATATGGAAAGGAAGTTAAAAAATATGCAGAAGTTAAAAATTGGTTTACATTTAGAATAGTAAAGGGGATCATAGCAATAACTGCAAAGCTACAGTGCAATATATTAAAACATAAAATGCAATACAGGAATCTCAAAAAAGCACAAAACCACATGGAAAAAGATGAAAATTCAACCTATCAAAATGAATGACCCAAAATAGAATACTAAGAGCAACAGAGAAAACACCAACACAAAAATAAATACATCAAAATGACAGCACTAAACACATACCTATCAATAATTACTCTTAATATAAATGGACTGAACACTCCAATAAAAAGACAACAAGTAATATCCTAGATCAAAAGAAATGACTCATGTAAATGTTGTTTACAAGAAACATACCTTAGACTTAAAGACAGGAACAAACTGAAAGTTAAAGGATGGAATAATATATACCAAGGTAACAATATACAAAGAAGAGCAGGTGTGGCAATACTAATCTAACGAATGGATTGGACTTGGCAATGCAGGGTGACTATATATTGGATGCACTTTATGGTTCTATGCATCTATAGGATATCACTCGGCTGACCTCTGGCTGGAGGAAGGAGAGTGGTTGGAGAGGAGGGGAAAGGAGACTGTTGGGAGGATGAGACATGTATGGAGCAGAGAGGAATACTGTGCTGTCACTGGGCACGGAGAGCAGGGGAAGCTGCATATAGGTGGGCATGTGAATTTATACGGTAATGTACATTTTCACTCCGTCATATTAAATAAAAAAATAAAATAAAAACAGATTTTAATGTAAAATCCACCACTGTGGATGAGGATGGACAGTATTGCTGAAAGGTTCAATATACAAGCAGGACTTAACAATACTAAATATTTATACACCCAATACCAGAGTATCTAAAAGCATTGAACAAATATTGGCTACATTGAAAAATGAGATAAATTACTCCACAATAACAGCTGGAGACTTCAACACTCCACTTTCAGTAACAGACGGGTCATCCAGAAAAAAAGCTCAGTGAAGACAGAGAAGATCTTATTCAGACAATTAATGAACTAGACCTCATCTACATATACAGAACTTTTTATTCATCAACAGATAAGTACATCTTCTTCACCAGTGCACCTGTAGCATTTTCCAGAATAGACCTTGTATTAGCACATAAGCAAATCTCAATAAAATCCAAACCAAAGAACTATTGCAAAGCATCTTCTCTGACCATGAAGCCATGAAAGTCAAAATCAGTAGCAAAAAGAAAAAATAGATAGAAATTGGAACTATGGAAATCGAACACCACCTGGCTCAAAAAGCCACAGGTTATAGAAGAAATCAAGGACAAAATAAAGAAATTTATGGAATCAAATGAGAATGAAAACACATCCTACCAAAACCTACGGGATACAGACAAAGCAGTGCACAGAGGTCAGTTTATCTCTCTAAATGAACACATTTGGAGGGAAGAAAGGACCTAAATCAAAGAATTAGCCCTACACCTTGAACAAGTAGAAAGAGAGCAACAGAGGAACCCCTCATTCACCAGAAGAAAACAGATCATAAAGATTAGAGCAGAGAAAATTAGGGAATAGAAGAACAATTGAAACCAAAAGCTGGTTTTTTTAAAAGATCAACAAAATTGATAAACCACTGGCTAAACTTATGAAAGAAACATAGAAGAAATCAATAACCCGAATAAGAAATGAAATGGGAGATGTCACCACAGACCCAACAGAAACCAAAAGGATTGTAACAGAATACTACAAAAGACTGTACTTTATCAGATTTGAAAATCTAGAGGAAATGGCCAAATTCCTATATTCATACTACCTACCAAAATTAACACAAAGGGAAGAGAACAATTTAATACACCTGTCACAAAGAAACAGATTGAAAAAGTCATAAAAAATCTACCAACCACAAAAAGTCTTGGCTCAGATGACTTCACCACAGAATTGTACCGAACTTTCAGAGAGGCATTAACCCCAATACTACTGAGGTTATTTCACAGCATAAAAAGAGATGGAATACTCCCAAATCCATTTTATGAAGCCAGCATAACACTGATACCAGTGCTGGGGAATGATTCTACCAGAAAGGAAATTTATAGACCAATATCACTCATGAACCTAGATGCAAAAATCTTCTACAAAATCCTTGTCAACATAATTCAACAACATATAAAAAAAATTATTCATCATGAATAGCTGAATGTATGCCAGGGAGGCAATTCTGGCTCAACAACAATTAATGGGATCAACCACATAAATAACACAAAAGATAAGAATCACCTGATGTGGTCAATTGATGCAGACAAGGCATTTGGCAAAGTCCAACACCACTGATGCTAAAAACACTCAGCAAATTAGGAACAGAAGGTAAATTCCTCAAAGCAATAAGGGACATCCAAGCAAAGCCAACTGCCTACATCATCCTGAATGGAGAGAGACTGAAAGAATTCTTCTTGAGAATGGACAAAGATGCCAACTCTCACCACTTCTATTCAACATACTAGAAGTTCTGGCCAGAGCAATTAGACAAGACAAAGAAATAAAGGGCATAGAAGAAGTAAAAATCTCCCTATTTGAAGACGATATGATAGTTTAGGCAGAGAATCCTAAAGAATCCATAAGTAACCTACTCGAACTAACAGAAGAGCTGAGCAAAGTATCAGAATATAAGATAAACATAAGTAAATCAGTAGGATTCGTTTATACCAACAGAGATCATTCAAGAAGCAATCGCCAAATCAATACCATTTACCGTAGCTCTCAAGGAGACAAAATACCGAGAAACAAATTTAAGTAGAGATACAAGAGGCCTACACAAGGAGAACCATAAGGCTTAATGAAAGAAACCAAGATAGATTTACATAAATGGAGAAACCTATCCTGCTCATGGATAGGAAGACTTAACATTGTGAAAATGTCAATTTTACCCAAAGTGCTCTAAATATACAGTGCAATCCCAGTACAAATTCCAGTGACATTTTTTAACAATATGTAGAAATAAATCACCATCTTTGTTTGGAAGAAGAAGAAAGCCCGGATATGCAAACCACTACCAAAGAAGAGAAACACAGTAGGAGGCCTCACAGTACCCAATTTTAGAACCTATTACACTGCCACAGTAGTCAAAACAGCCTGGCACTGGTACAAAAAGAGAAATGGAGATCAATGGAACAGAGTTGAAACCCCAGAGATGCCATCATCCTCCTATGAACAACTGATATTTGATAAAGGCCCTAAGATTGTAAACCACGGTAAAAAGAGTATCTAACAAATGGTACTGCCAAAATGCACATCCATCTGAAAAAAAAAAAAAAATGAAATAAGACCCATATCTCACACTTCACACAAAAACTAAAATTGGATCAAAGATCTAGACATCAAACCTAAAATGATAAATATAATGCAAGAAGAAAATAGAGTCATCAATTGAGGCTTTAATACCCAGCTTAGATGCACTTCAAAATCTGAGAAAGAACGATCAACAGAAGAGAAAATCAATAACTGGAAACTACTAAGAATAAAGCACTTTTGCTCATCCAAAGACTTTATCAAAAGAATTAAAAGACCACCGACAGAATGGGAAAAAAAAATTTGGCAATTACATGTCGGACTAACATCTGATCTCCATAATCTACAAAGGACTGCAAAATACCAACAAGAAAGATGTAGATAACGTAATTAGGCAATGAGAAAAGATGGAAAGATATTTCACCAAGGAGGACAGCCAGGCAGCCAAAAGACACATGAGGAAATGCTCACAATCATTAGCTATCAGAGAAATCCAAATCAAAACTTCAATGAGATATCACCTCACCTCAACAAGGTTGGCCATCATCCGAAAAACACAAAACAACAAACGCTGGAGAGATTCTGGAGACACAGGAACTCTCCTACACCGCTGGAAGGATTACAAAATGGTACACCCTCTTTAGAAAGCAGCTTGGCACTTTCTTAAAAAGGTAGAAATAGATAAACTATTTTATCCAGTAATCCTACTGCTCGAAATATATCCTACAGAATCAAGGGCAGTCACATGAACAGAGACATGCACATAAATATTTACTGCAGCACAGTTCACAGTTGCTAAAAGAAGGAATCAATGCAGATGACCATGAACAGATGAATAGATAAAGAAACCATGATACATATCCTCAGTGGAACACTATGTAATGGTAAAGATTAATGATTTTAGGAAGCATCTCATAATCTGGTTTCAACTGGAAGACATTACAATGAGTGAAATCAGTTAGCTGCACAAGAACAAATATAGTCTGAGATCCCTACCATAAGAACTTAAAAACAGACTCGTGAATAGAAGAAAAGCCTCTTTAGTGGCTGCAAAGGAGGGGAAGAAGGGAGAGGACTGATCATAGATTAGATAGTTGATAGAAATTTATTTGGGTAAAAACACACAGAAGAAAGAAAATCAACTTAACTACACTTCAACATGAATTGAAAACTCTTCTAACCTTAACCTAATATTGGAAGGATAGAGTAGCAGGGGTGGGGGTCTGAGGATCATTCTCCCAGGGGAAATCGAGGCCAAGTGGCATAACTAGCTTATTATTAAGACAGTATTCTGCACCCCATAAATGCATCTGGGGTTTTAAACATTAGCAAGCTGCCATCTGAGGTATATCAAATTGTCCCAACTCATCCAGAACAGACAATCACCAAGAACAAAAAAGATATGAGGGAAAAATAGCCTGGGAGACAGAAGGACTCATGTGAATGGGTGACTGTATCAACATGTGACCAGGAGAAACAGATGGTGCCTGGCAACCACCAAAGACAGCCATCATGGGGTACACAGTGTTGAGTCCCAGTGGTAACATGAGAAAAAGAGGGATGCACCTCAAGAATTCCACTAGAAGACCACAGTTAAAGGTTTGGTGACCTAGTGGTTTCCCTGACAGCTTGGCACCTAGACCTGCTGCCACCTCAGACCGGAAAACACTAGTGAGGTCCATTCTTTAGACAGGAATCGACTGGACTTGGCACAATGTGACCATATGGTGTGTGTACTTTATGGTTGCATTCATCTGTAAGATACTGTGCTAGTGGGCCCAGGACATGGCACAGGGCTGTTCATTTGAACTTTATACCACTGAATGAAAAACTTCCTCTCTTTCACTGACCCCCACGCCTGGCTTGCCCTGTCTCTCGCAGACTGAAGGTAAAGTACCATTTTGAATTTTTTTTCTCTGTCTTGGCTGGTGGGTGGAGCTGTCTCTTGTCTAGCGACTAGTTTCAGATGCACTGCTAGTGGGATTGGCAGGTTAAATTACCGTAGTTTGAGAGCCAAGCTTAGGATTCTCTTCATCTAGCCACATTGGGCCTATCTTTTTATTTCTGGCACAGTGTGGTTTGTATGGAACTAGCAGCACCTATGTGTGGGACACCATGTTGGATACAGAGATTTTAGTAGGACCTAATTATTAGCCTGGGAGCAGCACTTGCAAACAGGACAGCACTTCTCCAACAGAAAAGCAGTAGTTTACACAGTATAGCCTGTGGTGGGGGCCTGGCAACAGAGGCTGAGGACTCACTACATCTTGGCACCTTTAGCTCCTCTATCTACTGACTGTGTGGAGTGCACCATCTTAGAAACAGTGGCCACAGCTGGACCCAATTCTTAGCTTGGGAGCCAGAGCCTGCCCACAGGAGAGTGCTCTTCAACCAGAAAAGCAGTAGTTTACACAGTGTCACCTAAGGCTGGGCCCTGTCAGCAGAGGCCAACAAGGCAGTAGCATTGCTGTATTTTGAACTAGTTCGTATGATCTGGGGTTGGATAGAGAGGTCATTACTTTGACAATTGGGAAGACGGACCTCTACATCTGAAAACCTGACTGACTTGGGAAGTGGTCAGATACCTTTTGTTTTACATTTTACGACAGCCTAGAGAAACATCTGCAGTCCATCCTCACAGTGTCTTTCCCAGCCTTTACTTACTCACACGAAACCCAAAAAGCAACAGACTCTTGGAACATACAAGAAATCACCCATGGCTTCAGAAGGCCCCTGAAGAAAACAATCAAGAAGTTTCCTGGATGAAGAAAATTTTCTGAAATCATCAGATGGTGAATTCAAAAGGATTATATACAGATCCCTTCTAGACCTTATATAAAATGCAGCAGAACAAAATGAAAAATTATGCAAGCTGTTCCATCTGATGGAGCACCAGTACTCAGAAATCCAACAGATCAAGAACAAAATCAAAGACAGAGAAACTTCCATGCAAAGCCAAGAAAACAGAATGGAACAAATTGGAAAAAAAGAATTTCTGACTTGGAAGACAGAGCTACCAATGCCACTGTCTATGAGAAGAAATCAGAAAAAGGAAACAACAATAGCAAAGAAGCATTAAGAAGCATGTGGGACTCTATTAAGAGGAACAACCTTCAATTAATTGGAGTCCCTGAACAGGGTGAGACACCTGAGAACACAGAGAGTATTGTTTTGGAGCTGCTGACAAAAAAACTTCCCAAAAATCATGAAAGAAGAGGATATAGATATTTCAAGTGCATAGCATATGCCAGCCAATATAGATCTCAAAAAAAGACTACGAGACATATTATAATCAAGCTTAACAAAATGAAACATAAACAGCAACTCTTGAAGGCAGCAAGACTCAAAGCAAAGCTAACATTCAGAGGGAAACCCTATAGGCTTTTGTCGGGTTTCTCAGCAGAAACCATGCTGGCATGGAGAGAGTGGAATGACACATTCAAAGCCTTGAAGGAGAAGAACTTCCAACCAAGAATTATATATCTTGCAAAACTATCTGTCAAATATGAAAATGAAATGAAGACATTTCCAGATAAACAGAAATGCAGACACTGTGTAAAAATCAAACCAAAACTACAAGAAATACTGAAAGAAGTTCTTGGCTTTGACTTAGAAGAACAAAGCCTGCCAAGTGCCATCGAGAGCAACAAAACCAATAACTTTATATTTTAAAATGACACATCATCCATAATTCTACTCAGCTAGGGAAGGCTCCAAGCTCAATCACAGCTTTAATACTGAAAGAAAGAACCCAGTGATTATCACGAAAACTATGGTGCCATCCATCATATTACAAAGAGGGATGTGCTACAGTCGTTATAGTCCTTCCAGATGGAGAGGAAGATTACAAGACTGGTAGTAATTAAAATTGAGTTTATATATAGTTTATTAAGCAGGATTATAGGGGCAGCTGTAAAGCACAACCAAGATGTAACATACCATATCAAGAAACAACACAGGAGTCTCAACAACTGCAAAAACAGCTCTCATAAAGGTGAAAAATCAACTTATAAAAAAAGAATGTCCCAGAACAGACTAATAAGAACAACAGGGAAAACATCAACACAAAATTAAACACACCACAATGGTGACACTGAACACATACCTATCAATAATTACAATAAATGTGAATGGACTGAATGCTCCAGTAAAGAGACATCGAATGACATCTTGGATCAAAAGACATGAACCATCCATATGTTGTCTACAAGAAACTCGCTTGAGACTTAAAGACAGGAACAAACTGAAAATTAAAGGATGGAAGAATATATATCAAGCTAACAATAAACAAAGAAGAGCAGAGGTGGTAGTTCTAATCTCAGACAAAATCAACCTTAATGTCAAATCCACCACTGTGGACAAAGATGGACACTATTTGTTACTGAAATGTTCAGTACAGAAGCAAGACTTAACTATATTAAATGTTTATGCACCGAATACCAGAGCACCTAAATATGTTGAAGAAACACTGAGACTACACTCATAAAAAGAGTTAGATTACTCCACAATAATAGTGGGAGATTTCAGCACTCCACTCTCAATACTGGACAGATCATCTAGAAAAAAAGCTCAATAAAGACACAGAAGAACTTATTGCCACAATTAACCAACTAAACTTCATTGATATATGAAGAACTTTCTACTCATCAGCAGACAATTACACCTTCTTCTCCAGTGCACATGGAACATTCTCCAGAATAGACCATGTGTTAGGATATAATGCAATTCTCAGCAAAATCCATGCCACTGAATTACTGCAAAGCATCTTCTCAGATCATAAAGTCATAAAAGTCAAAATCAATAGCAGAAAAAAACATTGATAGGAGGTGGAACCCTTGGAAACTGAACAACATCTTGCTCAAAAAGACATGGGTTACAGAAGAAATCAAGGATGAAATAAAGAAATTCATGGATTCCAATGCGAATGAAAACACTGCCTACCAGAACCTATGGGATACAGCCAAAGTAGTGCTCAGAGATCAATTTATCCCCATAAATGCACACATCTGGAAGGAACAAAGAAACCAAATCAAAGAATTAACCCTACAGCTTGAACAAGTAGAGAGAGAACAACAGAGGAACCCCTCAGGCACCAGAAGAAAATAGACCATAAAGATTAGAGCAGAACTAAATGAATTAGAGAATAGAAAAACAACTGAAAAATTGAAAAGACCAAAAGCTGGTTTTATGAAAAGCTCAGCAAAATTGACAAACCATTGGCTAAACTTACTAAAGAAAAAGAGGAAAGGAAACAAATAACCCAAATTAGAAATGAGAGAGGAGGTGTCTCAGCAGATCCAACAGAAATCAAAAATATCGTAACACAATACTACCAAAGACTGTACTCTAACAAATTTGAAAACCTAGATGAAATGGACAAATTCCTTGATTCATATCACCTCCCACAATTATCACAAGGTGAAGCAGAACAACTTAGTAAATCCATCAAAAAGGAAGAAATTGAAAATTTCATCAAAAAACTGCCAACCAAAAAAAGCTGGGGCCCAGATGGCTTAACCACAGAATTCTGCCAAGCTTTTAGAGAAGAGTTATCTCTAGTACTACTGAGGTTATTTTATAGTATAGGAAGGGATGGAAGATTCCCAAACTTATTCTATGAAGCCAGCATAACCCTGATACCAAAGCCAGGGAAAGACCCAACAAAAAAGGAGAACTACAGACCGATATCACTCATGAATCTAGATGCAAAAATCTTCAACAAAATCAATAGAAAACAATATATCCAAAAAATAATCCATCATGAAAAAGTTGGATTCATACTAGGGATGCAAGGCTGGTTCAACATCAGAAAAATAATGAATGTGATCAACAACATAAATACCACAAAAGACAAGAATCACCTGATTTTGTCCATTGATGTAGAAAAGGCATTTGATAAAATCTAACACCCATTCGTGTTAAAATCTCTTCGCAAAATAGGCATAGATGGAAAATTTCTCACACAATAAGGCCATTTATACAAAGTCAACTGCCTATGTCATTCTGAATGGAGAGAGAATGAAAGAATTTCCCTTTAGAACAGGAACTAGACAAGGATGCCCACTCTCACCTCTCCCATTCAACACTGTACTAGAAGTTCTAGCCAGAGCAATTAGACTAGACCAAGAAATAAAGGGCATCTGCATCAGCAAAGAAGTCAAAATCTCCCTTTTTGCTGATGATATGATTGTATATGCAGAGAATTCCAAAGAACCTATAAGTAAATTACTCAAAGTGATAGAAGAGTTCAGCAAAGTCTCAGGATATAAGATAAACATAAGTAAATCAGTAGGATTCCTTTATACCAACAACGAGACTGTTAATGAAGAAATCATCAGATCAACACTATTTACTGTAGCCCCCAAGAAGATCAAGTACCTAGGAATTAATCTAACCAGAGAAGTAACAGTCCTTTACAAAGAGAGCTACAAGCCCTTACTACAAGAAACTCAGAGACTTAGATAAATGGAGAAATCTGCTTTGCTCATGGATGAAAGACTTAACATTGTGAAAATGTCTACTTTACCCAAAACAATCTACTTATGTAATGCAATCTCAATACAAGTTCCAGTGTCATTTTTTAATGAGATGGAGAAAAAAATCACCAATTTTGTTTGGAAAGGGAAGAAACCCTGGATAATAAAGTATTACTAAAGAAGAAGAACACACTCGGAGGCCTCTCATTACCCAACTTCAGAACCTAACACACTGCCACAGTAGTCAAAACAGCCTGGTACTGGTAACAGAACAGACAGATCGATCAATGGAATAGAACTGAGACCCCAGAGAGGACACCACCTGCCTGTGAACAGTTTATATTTGACGAAGGCCCTAAGACATTAAACTGGGCTAAAAACAATCACCAAGGACCAAAACGACCTGGGGGAAAGACAACCCAGAAGACAGAGACCCACATGAGTGGGTGCCTACATGGAATTGGGACCGGAAGAACCAGATGTTACCTGGCCACCACCAGTGATAGCCACGATCGAGCTCACAAAGTTGAGTCTCACTGGCAATACAAGGGAAAACGGGGTGCACCCTGAGATCTCCACTAAAAGACTGCAATTGATGGTCCAGCAGCTTTGGGGTTCCCCTGGGAGCATGGACCCTGGCCCTGATGCTGCCCTTGACCTTAAATCATAATGAAGGTCCACTCTTCGTACATGAATGGATTGGATTTGACGATGCAAAGTGACCATATATTGGATGCACTTTATGGTTCTGTGCATCTATAAGATATCATCCTGTTGACCCATGGCTGGAGGAAGGGGAGTGGGTGGAGAAGAGGGTAAAGGAGACTGTTGGAAGGATGAGACATGTATGGAGCAGAGAGGAATAGTGTGCTGTGACTGGACAGGGAGAACAGTAGAAGCTGCATATAGGTGGACATGCAAATTTACATGGGAATGGACATTTTCACTTAGTCATAATAAAAAAAAAAGAAAAAGAAAAGGAGGAGTATGCTGTCACCAGGCAAGGAGAACAGAAGGCGCTGCAGACAGGCAGGCATGCAATTTTAAATTGAATTTTATACTTTCACTTAATCACCATAAAAAAAAAAAATCTAGTCAATCTCCACCCTAGAATTAATGGTTTATCTTCCCTGTATCACTTCCATCAGGTAAATTGTGTGTACTGAAATCTGGATCATAAGTTTCACTTCTGGTACTACCTAAGCTAAGAAAATATCCACCTCCTAATTCTGATCATATAATTCCAGTACAGCCTTTACAATGGAAATCAGAACTCTTTGTTTGGCTTCAAATCTCCTTTCAGTTCCTTAAAGTTCACCTTGCCTTTACTGCATTTTATTATTTCAAAATCATCCTACTGTTTTGAATTTTTAAAGAACCATGGTTGCACAGTGGTTAAACAAAAGGCCAGCATTTGAATTCTACCAGGGGCTCCCTGGAAACTCTGTGGAGCAATTCTATTTTGTCCTATAAGTGGGAATGGATTCGATGACAATACAGTGAGAGTTTTGTTTCTTATGCTTTGTTAAAGCATTTTGAACCATAGACATTCTAATCTCATGTCTTTGCCTCATCATCTTTTTTCATGTATAGGCCCCACTAAATGTTTTAAAGTTCTAAATGGCAAGCGTATTTAGACAGAATTGTCTACACATCTCACTGTAGGCCATGGAATACGTGCTGAATCACATCAAATTGAACTGAATTCCTGAGTAGTGCAAATGATGAGTTCATTCCACCGGGAGCCAATATATTAGAGGCTGAACTCCACCCAAAAGTACCTCAAAAAAAAGTTACTGATTACTTCTGAAAAAAGCCAGCCTTTCAGAACCTGAAACTCCCAACCAACACCGTTCATCTATCTTTATCTTGCTAACCAGAAGCTTGTTTTGAGCAGTCTGTTTCAGGAAATCACAGCCGGTAGTGCTTCTGTCCACTAAATCAATCCAAGCCACCTAGACCTTGGTACAAATGCAGATAGAGGAGATTGCATCCTTCACCTGAAACCCAGACCGAATTATTACCAGAAGTGAAGACACTTCTTCGCTCACAGTTTCACCTAAGATCATTTGGGAAGCAAGGAATCCCACCATGTGGATATCTCATGGAAGACGATACAACATCTGGACCTCCACATACAGACAAGGGAAGGCTAAGGACAGAGAATTCTGTAACCAAATCCAACTCCTGGATGCTATTTGAAACAAAAAAGCTCCCTAACTCAGGCAAACAAGGAGCACTTGTCTTAGAGGTTATTACCTTTGTTGCTCCTTGTCCAAGCAAACAATAAACTTGTTATTTTCTGTTTTGTTGCAATTAGAGTGCATCTTACTTAGATCCCTCAGCAAGCCAGGACAAGAATCTGAGCAGCATTCAGTTACAAAACCTGTAGAACAAAGTTTTACTCTGACATACATGGTGTTGTCATTAGTTGAAATTGCCTCAACAGCAGCTGGTTTACTGGTATTAAATATGGACAAACAATTAAACAATAGAATTTTCATACAGGAATTCTATAAGAAATTCACATACATAGCTCTTCTCATTTTTCAAGCATATTTTGCTTCCATACATCATGTTTCTGTTTTGTCAAGAGGTGTTAGATTTCTAGTTGCATTATATATACATTTACAGATAAACAAAAATAGCAATCTCAAAAGTAGTTCTTGAAGATAGGATTGTCTTGGTGGCCAAAGTAATTATTTTCCTCTTTGGCACATTTGACATTTTGTTCCATCAGTATTTCCTTTCTGTGAAAAGGTTCCCCTTTCTTAGCCCCAAATACACTCTCTAGACCTTGACCCTTGGAAGCGTTACTGCAAATTATTTAGTCAACATAGATAAATAGTAGAAAATAAGGAATAATTCCTAACAGCATAGGTAGGTGACAGAAGGATCACAGAGTGAGTGGGATGGCAAAGAAGTGAGTTGTTAGATGCTGAAAGTGGGAAAGAGCACCTGGCACATCATATATATGTCATTGCTTTTCTCATCAACATACGAAACCAGCAATGAGTAGCTGTGTCTCAGTGGGGGTTATGCATGTGGAGTTAATTGCAAGGCAGAGTCAGTGGAGGGAAGTAGGAACCTAAAAGGATTCAGCATATGAGATTGTTTTAGTGACTACAGATTAAACATTTTAACTGCAAGTGCGTCCTTTATATGGAAAGATGGGAAGTGGGATACAATTAGCAGAATAAACTATATTTTCAGGTATAAACGTCACAACCATTAAGCGTGGGTAAGAACTATAGCTCTCTGCAAATTGATCTTTTCCCATCAAGCAGACCTGATGTGTAAAGAGGCTGGGTTGTGAATCATTCACGAGGATAGTATTGATGCTACTAAAATACTGTTCAACTTGGGGTAATATAGCAATGCATTTGGATATTAAAGACCTAGGAACAAGTTACTGTGAATCCAATTTCCAATAACCAGTCCCTTGAGATATCCAATTCCGCTGTTGAACCAGTTTAGGAAAAAAAAAAAAAAAAAAAGGTGAAAGATGTCAACATCAGTAATATTGAGATGCATTAACTGTACAATTGTGCTGGTGCACATAATGACAGTCATAGGACTAATAACACTTTGCAATTAAGTAGCACTTATCTTCCTAGGGGTTCAAAGTGCTTCCCAATACAATATTGAACAACATTGTGATGCAAAGAAGGAAAGCTTACAGAAAACTCATAGAGGGAAGAAAGCATTTTATGACATTTGGATATGACTTCTTATCGAAAATGATAAGAAGTGACACATTGATCATACTATCGATGATCCAGCAAAGGATTTTGTCTCTTACAGGAACTTTTGGGGGTGCAATGTAAAGAGATGGAGTTGTTCCTTCTTACCTTAACTCCAAGACTTCAATAAATCTATTGCTGATTCTGCACTAAGTGTCTGTGTGATCAAGCCTGCTTTTCTAACTACTTTTGTCTCCTCATCCTTAAATTGAAGATAGCACGCACTGCATACCATGGTTCAACTGAGAGTTCATTTAGTGTTGCTTTGAAATGGATTATCATTGCTCTTCTAGGACACTCATGTATATAGAATGTTTATGATTCATAAGGTTTTCAATTTAATAAAGTAATGTCATTTAACTAGTGCCCTTTCCAAAATGCTACAAATCTTCACCTTGCCAACCTCACTTTGGTGTTTTATCGAATACCACCTATAACTGAAAGCACTTTGAAAGTATAGAACATTAGGTAAATTAAAGTTATTGTTATTAGCCTAATTTTCCTTTATCACCCATTATGGATCTACCATCCATGAATTCATTGAAGAGATGGGATAATAAACTAGAGATTGTTTGCACTGGAAATGGAAACACATTTCGAAAATGAGACCCATCTATGAACTCTCCCCCCCCAACCCTCAACGTATTTCTTCTTCACTCGGATGTGAGTCTTCCCTATCCCACTAGCCCTCGTTTTCTAATGTGTAAGTTCACACAAAGCTGAGACTGCCCATGTTAATAAATGAAGATGAAGTGAGGTCAGCTGTAGAGAAAAACAATTTGCCTCATTGGTGTCACGATCACTACATTTTAAAGTAAGTCTTTGGTTGACATTCTCAAGTCCTACTCTGCCTTTATCACTATCTGCCTTTATGGTTCTGATAAATTACTAAGTCTTTCTGCTAACTTGATGTCCTCTTCTAGAAGACAGGAATTAGAATACCATAAAAGGCTGTTATGATAGCTGAATTCTGAAAACTGTGGAAATATTTGTGACTTACGTTTGACCGGATATATGTGGTTAAGAAAAGCAAATGATTTTTGTTTTAGTTACCTAGTACTGCCCTAACAGAAATTTTGTTTTGTCACAGTCCAGTGAGCTACAAGTCCAAATTCAGCATGAAAAATTATCACAGCTGACTCGATGGCACTTGCCTCCTGGCTGGCTGGTATGCTAAGAGTTCAAATTCAATATGAGACCATCCTGATGCAGAAATCGCTGCTCCAAAGGACAGGCTCTGCTCTTGGTGCTGCTTTCTTGGTAGTATGAGGTTGCCAAATCTCAGCTTGTCTCTCTTTTGTACCCCAAGAGGCCATCCCAAACCACAATACAATCCCATACATTAAGTTCTTCCCCACCAACTCAACTGCATCCCATCCACCCTCATTAACATCGTAGACGCAGGATTCACAGCAGGAAGGATATTACAGAACACCAGGAATCATGGCCTAGCTAAATCGCTACACAGATTGTTTGGGGAACACAATTCAATCCACAACAATTGTTCATTTAATTTTCAAATTATTTACTAACCAATATTTGTTTGATTTTTCTGTTGAAACGAAACTAGCTGGTTTGTTTGCACTGAAGTGTATTATAGGCAAAGCTAGTAGCAAGTGGAAAAATTTAAAAACAACCCTAGGAATCATATTATAATAGCATGTAATGTTTTAAATCACCATTGTTCTGGTTATCTGTCTGATTCTGCCCAAGGCAAATATATCGCAGCTATAGAGACGACATACGGGAAGACTTGTGAAAATGCTTTGTAGTCCATCTAGTGTATTGGTCCATGTAAGTTATTATATTTATAATCAGAATACGCATCTCACTGACAGCTCACAAGGATTTCATACTTGGAAAAATGACCATCCAAAGGAAAAAAAAATATTCATTAAATGTATTTCTTTAGCATTGCTGAACTGCTGAGTTTTATGAATGTGAAGACCTCAGTTCCATTGTTTATTTTGTTTCTACAAACAGAGATCAATCCAAGCTTGGTGATAAGCTAGCTGATACTCCCTTTCCCTTGTTGTGTTCTTCAGAAATATTGTTTCTGGGTAACGTATTCTATAGGAATGCCCCCCCACCCCCCGCCTTTGGATGTCTTGGATATCTGAGAGCTTAAAAAAAGAAAGATTAAGATGCTAACTTGAAACAGCTCAACAAGGTAACTTTGGACTGCTTTGTTTTAGCATAAACTTTAAAAGCTTTGAAAATGCTCTTAAAGTTATATTGATTTTTTTTTCCTTTTTATAGTCAGTCAGAAATTATGTTTTAAAACTCTGTAGTTCAAGGGGAAAAGCAATTATCAAAATGCAGTAAATTTGTAAGTGAAGAACAGTGTTTTTAACTGTTAAAATAGAGAGTTCTAGTAATGTGTTTCGTGAGTCAATCAGTAGGATTCTTCCCCACACTAGGATGGCAGAAGTGGGGGGCAGGTCACTGCAGAATTTTAAGAAGATGCCCCCATGAGAGCCAGACTTAGGGAACTGGTGAAGAGCCCACATTTGACTTTTTTTTTCCTGGTCTGTTTTTGATAACTCTGTCTCTCTTGAGATCCAGCAGGTACTCCTCAGAAACTCTACAGGGCAATTCTGCTCTGACTTAAAGGGTCACTGAGAGCCAGAATTGACTCAGTGGCAGTGGTTTTTGGCTCTCTGGACAATCTGCTTCCAGAAGACACAAGTTTTGTCTCACCATCTCTGAGATACAGGAGTGAGGAGAAGATATAGCTCTGTTTGTGGGGTGGATTGGCATCTGTGCCTTGCACACTATAGAAACTTAGTGAGCGTATGCTTGTTGAGCACTTGTCTTACTTCATTTTTTAACTTTTAGTTTTGTACACCACTACAGAGTATTTCAAAGAACAAACAGCAACAACTACAAAAACAAAAACACACCAAACCCGTTGCCGCATTGCTTTCAATTAAGACTCATAGTGACCCTACAGGACAAAGTAGAATTGTCCTATAGGATTTCCATGGAAAAACTTGTCTATTAGAACTGTAGGCATTTTGGTTAACAGATTGAATTCTTTAACCTCAATACCATCAAATCTCTAAAGAGTGTTTAGGACTCTAAAAACACAGAATTCTGAATTTAGAAGAGATTTTCGCCAACATCTAATTCAACTTCAGTCAAGGGAAAGTCTCTTCAGCAGTGTCCCTGGCTGATCGCCAAGTGTCACTCCATTGAACTTTCAGTATGGTGCAAAAAAACAACTCCTGTGGCAATCTATTCTGTTGCTGGGTGCTCTCAGGTTTCGAAAGATTTAGCGACGTCTTACCATTTTTCAGTAACACTAAGGTTTCTGGATACGCCTTCTGGAACAACATAGATTAATGATTTTGATAGGATGAGATAGAATTTAAAATAAATAAATAAGACTAGTCTTCAAAATCCGACTGCTGTGAGTTTGCCGTGCATGCCAATACTTACCACCTATGAGCATGCAATGTAAACAATTTTTTTTATCCCGTGCTTCAATTATTTTCTAATGCATATAAATTGATAAAATATAAAACTCACATCTTATTTTGTCGTTTCTGTGTAAGAAGTTCTGTAAAATAATTCACCAGAATCTTTCAAGATTCTAGTGTTGGCTGTTAAAACAGATCATTCATCATAACAGTTTTATTGGATATCCTTACATTATGTTTTCAAGGGCAGAGCATCAGCCTATCTCACGTGCCTTAAGAAAATCAAACTCACTGCTGTTGAATTGATTCTGACTCATAGTAACCCTACAGTACAAGTAGAATGGTCACATACAGTTTCCAAAGAGCACCTGGTGGATTTGAACTGCCAGCCTTCTGGTTAGCAGCTGCAGCACTTAAACACTATGCCTCCGGGGTCTCCAGACTAATCCATGTAATATCACCATAAAATGTCTGTGTGCTATAAATAATCGTTAGTTTGTGAATCTCCCAATATGAAAATGTCCTTGGAGGAGTAATAGAAAAAACTAATGTGGCCAAATATAAGGTGAACTGAGAGCAATACAAAATCAAGCAATAAAAAACAGAGATAACTCGTAAGTATTTGCCCTTGGTATGTCAAGAAAAGAAAGACATAGGACTATAGCTGGTGGTGATTAGAAGATACACAAGTACTTAACACAATTTTCACTTCCTTTAACTTTTCAAAGACTTTGTACTAGGTTATTTGTTCCTATAAATATTTTCAGTATTTTAGGGATGATTTGCTTGTCTCAGAGCTTCAGCACACATACACCCAGAAAATACGCTTCTACTAAAAGTTTTGGAATTTTATGTGGGGGTTGCATAGAAATATATACATATATCTGTTGCTACCTAGTCACTTTTGACACATGGCAACCCGATATGCTACAGCACAGAACTGCTTCAGACAGTTTTTTTGGCTGTTACCTTTATGGAATCAGTTTGCCAGGATTTTTTTTCTGCAGAGCCACTGTGTAGGTTTAAATCACTAGCCTTTAATCAGAAGCCAGTTGCACCAGGTTTGAAACACCCAAGGACTTAAAATTGGATATTAACTGTTTCTCTTCTTCAGCACCTTTTAGCCTGACACTCGGGTTACCAACCTTGATCTTATCTCTTCATAGGTCCCAGCTTCTCCTATTCATTCCCTGTGTGTTTCTGTCTCACCACACACTGTCACCGCTCCATCCCGAACCCATGCCTCATCTCATTTCCTTACTTCTCTGCTTTGTGGGTTCCCTCTTCTTTGACTTGTAACTTTTCGTTAGCTGCTGTGGAGTTGGCCTCTGACTCACAACAGCCGTCGTCGGTGCACAAAGGAACAGTGTGCTCCTTTTTTCTGTGCCATCCGCATTATCACCTGTGGATTGAAGCATTGTCGCCCACAGGATATTCAATGGCTGATTTTCAGAATTAAATTTTGAGGCCTTTCTCCTAGTCTGTCTTAGTCTGGATGTTCCACTAAAACCTGAGCAGGATCAGAGTGAGAAACAAGCCCCCAATGACAGACAGGTGGTGGCTCAGACAGATGGTGACTTTGTGTGAGATGCATTATAATTGAAAATGAATCTCCTTCATGGAAGGCAAGGATTCTACCACTGAACTACCATGCCATTGCTGGCTCATGAGTACTATCCCTGGAAATAGTCTCTCTCTGATTATGCAGAGCACTTTATCTTTGCACTTTCAAAGAAGTTGGCAAACCTACTTTACCTTTCTATATGTGGGGCATAGTGTTTAAGTGCTACATCTGCTAACCAAAAAGTTGGCAGTTCAAATCTACTAGGAACTCCTTAGAAACTCTACGGGGCAGTTCTACCCTGTCCTATAGGGTCATTATGAATCAGAATTGACTCAACAGTGGTGGGTGCTTGTTTTGTTTTGGGGGGGTTATGTTTGTGTGTGTGTGTGTTATACATATATACATGTTTCAAAGAGGTTCATTAATATGCTAGGTAAGATAAAGTGATCAGTCTAATCCAAGTTTCATCCTTTAGACACACAAAACAACTGGAAAAACCTGTGACATTTCACTTTCTCCTTTCTGTTCCACCTACAAAAGGAACTTATTGTTTGGTGCACATCAACAACATGGGGCCAGAAAATACAGTTCTATTCTGTGTGTGGTGAACAGCACCACTGACTACAGCACATAACAGAGACTGCAAAACTGAGCATTGATCCACATTTGACTTTGTGGGTTCCAATCATCCTAACACTCCACCTTTCTACATGAGAAAAAGACCTTTGCTCAAACTCTAACTTTCTGTAATAAGCATAGGCGAATTCTAGAGCAGAGATTCCCAATCTGATTACACACAATGATTCAGTAAGAAAAAGAGAGGATTTTGAAAAAGCTACTTTGATATATAGCTAGCTTTGAGAAACAAGAATTTAATCAGCATGTGCAATTTTTTTTCTCATCTGCAAAATGAGATCACGGTTATCAAACCCCACAGGATCAAGTCTGCGGGAAGTCCTTTGGAAAAACACTGTTAATCAGATCCTTTTCCAGCAACGTCAAATTCAATATGTCCTAGGGTCTTGGTAATTACAATGTGGTAGATGAACCAACAGCTTTACCTGCGTATTAAAGGTGAGAAGCAACTACTAGTTCAGAAGGGCCCAGGACATGACTTTGAATGGGTACTCTAGGGATTTTTTATTTTTTTTTTTTGGTCTGCTATAAATGGAAGCTAGTTTACTTAAATACAGGGTCTTTATTTCTTAGTGTGCCTACTTACACAAAAGAGTGTATTTCACCTGATCGATGCTGAATGTACTTTCGTGGATGGTATAGAGATGGAAATGATGGTAAGAGATATATTTATGTCACAATTAAATATTTATTTTCTTAATAAACAATAAGACAGTAATGATAAAGCAAATATGTTCCAAGAGGTACCAAATCTGACCTGGAAACATTTTTTTTTTTTTTTTCCTCCACACAATACTAGAAAATGGCATCATCCACAAACAAACAAACAAATCTTTTGCCTTCTAGTCAATTCTGACTCACAGCAACCCAACAGGACAGAGCAGGACTGACCCAAGAAACAGCTGGTGAATTCAAACTGGTGATCTTTCTTTTTGTTTTGATTATTTTAACATGTTTAAGTGAAAGTTTATAGTCACAGTCAGTCTGCCATACACAAATTTACACACTTTGCCATGCAACTTTAGCTCATTTCCCCATGCTGACAGCATAGTCCTGCCCTCTAACCCATATTTCCCATGTCCATTTAACTAGTTTCTGTACTCCTCTGTCATCTCCTCTTGCCTCTGAAAAGAAATTGTCCAATTAGTCTGTATGTGTGTAAGCCAAGAAGCACACTCGCCACCATTATCATTTTATGTGTTATATACCAGTTCAGTTTTTGGAAAGCTGGTTTCCAGAGTGGTTTCAGCTCTGGCTTAACAAAGAATCCAGAAGCCATGTCTTCCAGTGCTCTCCAATCCATCAGACCATCAAGCCTGGTCTTTGTACTAGAGTTAGAGTTTTGCATCCACATTTCTCCTCTTCCATCAGGGACTGTATGCTGACTTCTCTGTAAAACAAGCTGCCTACTATTTGGTTAGTGGCTGTAATTCACTACAATTCTTAGCCACAATGCACAAGCAGGGCTTCATGTGACTATAAAATAAATATTTTCTGAATTAGTCTTGATAGAAAGAAAGAGAAAAGGGGATATGTAAAAGAAAGAAAATATATACCCACCATGCTATGTATTTCCTGTAGTGGGGATACTTTGCCATACTTTTGATGATTACTTTTCAAGATAAATTTATGTTCAGTTTCAAATTTTTGTCAGATAAGGAAGGAGATATAAAAAACTAAACTTTTGTTTACATTAGGAGATTAAATAGGCACAAGTGTTAGAATATTCAGTGGAGACATCATGATAGATAACTCATCAAAGAGAACTTCAGAAATCACTCAATGATAAAATAAAAAAAGGTAAATAAAATACAGTCTCATCTTCTGAAGTCTCTTGCAACTTCAGCTTTAAATATGTATGACTAAAACCGTACTGCGTTATCTTACTCTTCAAAAAACTGGAAGGGAACTCTTCTCCAGGGGACTGGGAGCCCAGCAGATCGAGAATGCAAATGAAGTCCAGACTCTATGGTGGTGGGAGGGAGGATGAAGATTGCTAGGCTAAAAGCAGTTTCTTTCACAGGAAGATTTCCATGGTTCCTTCCAGTCCTGATGTGCAGGATTCACTGTCAGATTTTTGCTTATCTTCAAATGTCCAAAACAATGAAATAAAATGAAACCAAATATCTGACCATTTATTAGTATCTAGATACTTGGATTTGGGAGGTGGTGGGGTGGTGGGAGAAGGATGGGGAGAGAAGTGAGAAAGACTTTATTTTATTTTTCTTGGAACATTTAGCATGAGGTAGACAAAGGACAGTGGAGCTAACTAAACATGAAAGGGTTAAAAAATATTCGAACATATGTGAGTCCAGTGTCATTATACTCAGGGCCAATTTTAACTTTCTAAAGTGAGCAATTTGAAGAGCAGTTTAAGTGCAAAAGTGATATTTTTTTCTCTCTCTTCACAAAGTCTCTAAGCTGCAAAATTGAACATTTCTATGAAAATCACATTTCTCAGCATAGTGATGCAGTTGTGAAGGACAGGGCAATTGAGTGCACTGGAAAAAGTTAATGTGTTCCACTGACACGGCACTCAGAGGCCAAATAGATCAAACTCTTTTTTACCCCCAAATTCAGCCACTTCTTTCTATAAACCTCAGGAAATCTGCTACCTTCAAAAAGTATAAGGATGCAGGAGTGACTGTGCATATCCAAATATGTTCTAGTCTGCAATTAGGAAAGGAATGCCTTCACCTTGTCGCTACTTCTTAATCTAGACCTCATGCCACTGCCCAGAGAAGTAGCATCTTTGAACAAAGACCAACCCACTGTGGTTAAGTTGATTTCAAACATGATGACCTCACGTGTTAAAGAGTAGAGCTGATCCTTGAGAGTTCCTTGGCTGTAATTTTTACAAAAGAAGATAGCTGGCACCACTGGTTGAGTGTGCTTTTTAAGGGTTTCTCGTGTATTACGACTACTAAGTAGCTGTTGTCCATAGCATAAACTTTGCCTATAACTATGGGATCTGTTGTACTGTTCAGCAGCTTAATGAAAGCACTCCATGATGAAACAGTGCAAATTAAGCTGACCTTAGCTGCATCTACAGCTGAGAGGCGCTATGGACTTAGTAACAGTATAGACTAATCGAGATTTCTAGCACAGAATGACTATGTGGAAGATGGGGAATTGTAAACCAGTATTTGGAAATATTGGTGGCATGGTGACTAACTGCTGCATCTGCTAACCAAAAGATCGACAGTTTGAATCCGCCAGGCACTCCTTGGACTCTCTATGGAGCAGTTCTACTTTGCTCTATAGGGTTGCTGTGAGTTGGAAATGACTCAATAGGACTGAGTTTGGTTTTTATCTATTTTCTCCTTAATTTATAGTAATAGAGTTTTAGTCAGGCACATAGTCTTCCAGCTGACAATTATATTCGCCATCTTCTGTTGTCAATTATTTCCATGTGACAAACTTCTGACAAATGAAATGAAGGCAATTCATGTGTGTCATAGACAGATCTAGTCCATAAAATAATTAGGTACATGCTGTCCTGGGTCCTTTTCACTACCAGCTGCTCAAAAGCGAATGAGAGATGGAGAGCTTCTGCATGTGGAAGAGATTCCTTGAGAATGGCAGTAACACCAAGCACACCGGGAATAACCATCACTTCTGGAATGTAACTTAATTGTTACATGATAGAATAATAATAGATAGTAAACTTCTGATAAAAGTAATAAACTTCTATCCGGTTGGGTCACTGCATTTTCTGATCTCTTTTTCTCATTCATTCATCCATTCATTCTTTTTCATATAGTCAAGCCAGTCTGCCACCTAACAGAAATAATATTTTGGCCATTATCAATTAGTATAATACAACATAAACTCAAAATCTGTAAACAATTATACTACTATTCACTGTAGATCAAATGATAAGTTTGTCTGTATAAGGCATTTGTGTAGTTAAAGTATGAATGGTAGTATATCATGTATTGAACAAAGTCATGAAATTTTATTTGGAAGTAAGTAATGGGAACATCACATAAAGATTAGGGAAGAGAAATCAAGGAGTCATAAAAAAGAGATTAGAATTATACTAATAAATTCCACACTATTACTAAAGCTGTAAGCAGCTCTGGTAGGTAGTTTAGGTCATGAACGTTACAGAGGAAAAGCATACAAACTGTGTGCAGTGCCTCTCACTCACTTTTCTGGTTGAGTGGCTAAAAGTGAGACCTTTTCATCTTCTGTAAGGTGAAGAAATAGGTGGTACACTCTCACTTGCTGAAGTTATCTTTAACGGAGAATTTGAAAACATTATGTGCTTTAAGTAGCAGCTGAGATAAAGCATTGGATTGGAGGGACAGCAGATGGGCACAAAAGACTGATGGAAACCCAGCTGAGACAGATAACATTTCAGAACCCTGAAGATCATGTTTATTTTTATTATAAGAAGTAGATATCAACCTGTTTATCATGGCCACGGTCAAAAATTCATGGAAAGTTAAAAAGATGGCTCTCAAAGTTTTATGTAAGAGAACAACTATACAGTTGACTGAGGAACAACAAACTTTTTGCCTGCTATGGGCAATATGATATTCTCATTGTTTTTTACTTTTAAAGATGCATTTATTAATCACATATTGGTGCAAGAAGTTGTGAATATCTGCCACTGTGATCATTGTGTTTGACTTGACCCTGAACAAATACTTGACCAAGTAAACATTCTCTGTGTCACCTTGGAGGCAATGGCACCATCTCTGACCTGACTATAATGAGCAGTAGGTTTCTCCTTGTGATTATGACTAATATCTGTGGGCTTGAGGCTGGTGAGCAGCTTTTGACTCAACTCACTGGCCAACATACTTAGTTGATCCAGTGATTTCATGTAAGTGAAATCAGAATCTGAAGATGAATTCTATGTTGTTGTTGTTGTTTTTTCTTATGGCTGTACAAAGACAATTTTTTAAAGACCCAAAAAGGTGATTTTGAATTTTGTTTTACGAAAAAAAGTGATGTAATAGATATATTTACCTCTCCTCATTTTTATTGTAGGTGGCTCTGGTGGCTACAGTGTGTAACTTCTCAGCCGCTAAGCAAAACCAAACCATCAGTTGCTTTCTGGGAAAAAGATGTGACAGCCTGTTTTGATAAAGATTATAACTTTGGAAATCCCCTGGGGCAGTTCTAGTTTGTCCTGTAGGGTCACTATGAATCAAAGTCAATTCTATTGCAGTGGGCTTGGGCTTTGATTCTTTTTGTAGTAGACAAGAAATTTCACAATTGTCCTAATTAACACTCATGTTGTTATGTGAACAATTTTGGGGTGGATAAAATAAAATAGTATTTTTATGAAACAGAACAACTGAGCAGCCAAGAGCTTGGGGCAAAAGATGCATTTCTATTAATTTGACCTGCTGATGCCTCACTTGTTCTTCAAAATGCAGCTCAGCTTTCATCTATGTCATGAGACTTCCCAATCACAGAGCCCACAACATATCTTCTTCTGAGAATTTCTTGTACACATGATTCTCAAATTATACCTACTGAATTTTGACACAGTAGTGTACCTATTTTCCCACCACCTGTCTTTCATTTTGCTGTACTGTGCTGACTTGCATGTTGGTATGATGCTACGTTAGTAGTAATTTGAATACCAGTAAGGTCATGACTGAGTTGGATCCAACTCGACGGCACTTGGCTGGCTGAGGGTCATGTATGGTGTACAGGTCTCAGTGGAGCTTTCAGATTAAGAAAGACGAGGAAGAAACATCTGACGATCTCCCTAAAAAATTATCCCTCTGTGGATCATAACAGAAGATCACCAAATACAATGCTAAAAAATTAACCTTCTGTGTTGGAAGAGACTCAAATTCTGCAGTGGCAGCAATAATGGATTTGAGTATGTCAGTTACTGTGAAATTGGTGCCAGGATGGACAGCAGTTCATTCTGTTGTACACACAACCACCGTGTATATCAGCCAGCTTGACACAACTAACAACAGTTTGCTCTCCCTTGCTGCATAATAGAATTCCATAGTCATTTTCCTCAGGACCATTCTTAAAACTGATATGGCAGGCACTGCTAGTCATCTACCTGAACCTACTTTTCCTTTCTTACCCAACAATACAGGTCAAGATGGCATGAAGCAGTTCAGTTTGTGTTAAGAGTCCAAAACTATCTTTCAGATAGTTTTGATCAGATGAATAATTTCTCGTGAATGGATACAGATAGAGATGAAATGTACAACTCCAACATTGTCTGCTTAAGATGACTTTACTGGGTCAAAATTTCTTATCTTTTTTTCTTTTGTACTAGTGGGAATGCCAATGACCACAATGATTTTGAAAACTATGTATTCATGAAAGTAAAATCCCTGTCAGACTGGGTCCCTGGAGAGAGCTGCTGATATCCTGAAAGCCTCACCTTTGACCATTATATGAAACATATAACTACTTTTAACATTTAATTACTATTACAAAAGCCTATCCTACCCTAGTACATCTGATGTGTAATAAATATTTGTTGGATGAATAAGTGGATAGACACTGTATGTATGAATACAGAAATGAGAAGCAGCTTTTACTTAATGAAATGAGAGCACAAAAGATAAAGAACACTACTGTTTTTGTTTGTTCGTCTGTTTGTTTTAATGCATGGCAAAGAGTTAGATAGCTTCTTTCATTTCAGTTCCTCCATGTCAAAAGGTCCCCTTAAAAAAAAAAAAAGTGAAACAAGGAAAGTGTAGTCCAGCACTCCTGAAGTTTGATTAGGGAGATGAAGAACAATCAAAATTAGTATGTGTGAGCATTCTGAAGAGAGAGGCTCAAAAAAAAAAGAGGATATTGTGAATGTACTCTCTGCAAATTAAGTAAGTTCAGCACGTGTTCATGGGATTTGCTTCTCAGAGATACTGATTCAATTTCATTTTCTGCTTGAACATGTGGCTAGTGCCCAGTGCAAACAAATATCTAAGCTTTTAGAACAACCTATAGTACATACCTGGGATGCCATTTTTCTGCTTTTCCAATTTTCTTCTATCTGCTGTGTCTTGGCACCAGTTCCACTTTCATTCTTTTGACTTGGTCTTTAGTTTGCAGCTTTATGCTTCCACTGTGGCTCAGATGATAAATTTTCTTTATTGAATTTGAGCCATGAATGCTTTAAAAGTAGACATTCCGCTCATTCTCCTGAGTTTTCCCCTTCCTAAACAACCTACTCTGCCAAACACAAGCCCCCCCGTCATGTGTTGACACAGACTGCCCTAAGGAGTGAAGGAGGAAATGACACAGGGTGTTCTGTGAATAATATGCAATGTATCACCACAACAAGGCACTGCACACTCATGAATACTTTTGAGTTCCATGGAATGCGAGATAATGTTAAAGTATATGAAGGAGAAGCAGAGTCACTGTGTAAAGACAGGTAATGAATTTAAGAATCAGAACATCACACCACATAATATCTGGAAAAGGTGGATGAGACAATCCTGAACATTCTAAATATTTCTTTTTAGTTTCTGAAATTCTGCATTTGTCATGCAGTCTTAGTTCCTTTTATTCTAGACTTTCCTGTTTAGTACAGTTCTCCAGGCAGGTAATCTAATCTCTTTTGGGTCCATGTCTACACAAACAACCCCACTTGTGTCATAGATGCACATCTTCAGAAGATATCCTCGGCCCTTTATTCTGGCTAACGAGATCTATACAAAGATCCAGGCCCAGGTCAATCCTTACCCTCCATGAAGCTTTCACTTATCTTTTTCAACCTTAATTTGCTCTCTTCTTTCTCAAAATAACTGCACTACAGTACACCACAGTACTGAATCCATTATTTACTGCTTCATAGTTTTCAGTAATACTTTATTGTCTATATGTATTTCAGCCTTCAATTAAGTTTATTAGCTATCTTACATAGAGTTAAGGATATATACATAAAAATCAATGAATTAGAAAGTGTCATAGATTGAACTGTGTCACTCCCAAAATATCTGTCAGCTTGGTTAGGTCATGATCCCCAGTACTGTATGATAGTCTACCATTTTGTCATCTGGTATGATTTCCCAATGCTGTAAATCCTATCACTGTTATGTTAATAAAATAGATTAACAGCAAATATATTAATAAGCTATGAAGATTAGATAGTATCTTAACCAATCTCTTTGGAGACTAGTAGAAGAGAGAACCAAGCAGAGAGACAGAGAGACCTCATGCCACCAATAAAGCAGCACTTACAGAAGAACACATTTTTGAACACCAGGGTTCCTGTACAGGGGAAGACTGATGACAAGGACTCTCCTCCAGAGCAAACAGAGAGAGAAAGCTTTCCTCTGGAGTTGGTGCCTTGAGTTTGGACTTCTAGCCTACTGGATTACGAGAGAATAAACTTGCATTTTTTGAAGCCATCCACTTGTCATGTTTCTGCTATAGTATTTCTGAGTAAGACAGAAAGTATAATTAAAGATTGCATAGTATTATACCTTTATTTTATATATGAGCAAACCCCCAAACCTGTGACTGTTAATTGCAACCCATTGTGACCCCATGAGAAGAGTAGAATTGCCCCACAGTGTTTCCAAAGAGTGCCTGGTGGATTCATACTACAGACATTTTAGTTAGCAGCTAAATTTGTAACCACTATGTCATCAAGATTTCCGCAGATAACCAAAGTAGGGTTAAAACTCGATTTTTTTTGTGTATAATCTCATAAGCTACTTAATGTTAAAATGAAATCTAAATCCTAAAATTTTTGTCTTTCTCAACATACTCAGAACACTGCTGAACACATGTTAAACTCTCAAAATGTAATTGTTGGATTGAATTGATTGATTCAAAGTGGAATTAGTGTTTTTTTGTTTGGTTGGTTTTGTTTGTTTTTCCAGCAGTTTGGAAAGTCACTGTGTCAGCTTTGGCATAGCTGCAAGGAATAAATGACATTTGATTTGTGGTGTCGGTGATAATTTTTCAGAGGGGAATTACCCTCTGAACCTCCGCCTATCTCCCTTGACATACAGTTGCCATGCATGTATTTGTGGTTTCTGATTGTTTTTGTTTATCTCTTCTGTCTGTGTCTTAGCTCTGACTCTCAGAAGGTAGTCTCACTTCCCTCACTCCCATTGCTTTATGGATGGTTGATTCATTTTGTCAGAAAGCACTCACACTACTGCTTTCATTATTTATGAATATCATTGTTACAAATAATGTTATTATTTGACTTTCTCTCTGGGATATTTTGAGTTCTAGAGTCGTTGCACATGAGTTTCTGGCTGCATATTCGGCTTGCTGGAATAATCCATATGCCTCTTTTTCTGAAAATTCCCACTAGGAAGGCTGGAAACCTTACAAACTTTGATTGAGCTGCCCCAGGTCAAATTGAACATCTGGGAAAGAACTTCTGCATCAGCTGTGCTTGTGCATCCTTAAATATCATAGTGGCCAAGTTCTAGGAGAAGAATTGGTTTGGGATTACATTTTATGCAAAATGTATGGATATATTTAAACATTTCGTTATATGGTCCAATTAGACTGTGTCTACATGGACACATAATAAAGAAAAATTTTGGCAATTATCTGGTTCATTTGATCAAAGTCAACAGCCAAAGGCTTGTACCTAATTTGGCAAAAAAAAAAAAAAAAAAAAAATTGAATGGAAAAATGGGAAAGAGGCAAAATAATATGGACTTGGTAATTATAATCTTTGCATGTATAAAAATAGATACTAAAATTATTTTTGTTTTTTCATAATATAATATTATGTTAAACAGTCAGCTCTACCACAATGCTGTAAGTATTAATAAATAAAATGTATATTATATATTGTGTTCTTAATCTTTCAGGTTCTCTTCCATTATTCTAGATGTAGATTTCTAGCACAAAGAAAAAAATAATCCCCTGAAGACCCAATTCAGTCTGGTCAAAATATTAAATAAGTAAATATTTTATATCCTCACAAGATAGTCTTGTTCTAATTCATGAGTTATCTGTACACATACATATATAATAAGAAAGAGTTGTAACAATTAAAAGTCTATGGTACCTTCATGTGTACTGTTTAAAGAAGTCTTAAAAACCGCCTTCTTACTTTTCTTCTTTTTCTCTCATCTCTAGCATTCTCTGATATTGTCAGCTTGTAATATCTTATTACAGTTCTCTAGCTGTCCAGAAAAAGGCCCTCATTGTGCAGTGGTCAAGCACTTGTCTGACAGCGCAAAGGTTGACCATTTAAATTTGGTTGCTCTATGGGAGAAAGACACGGTAGTCAGCTTCTGTAAAGATTTGCATCTTTAAAACTCTCATGGGATTTGGTCCTTTGTCTGGAGGTTTCAGGTTGTAGTCTCATTGGACTTCCCAGTTAATGGACCTAATAATGTGTTTGGTGTATCTATTCTACTTCCTAGTTTGTTGAGAAATGTCTGGGATCACTAGAATTGGTCTCTTTTTGCCTGGAATAACAGCAAAAGAGCTAGAATCAGGAATAACAGGAGAATATGGGATGTGTGGCTGGCTAATCACTGCCTTTTTTGTGAGAGCAGTACCCTGTTACTGTATCTGGACATTTTGATAAAAGATTCTATAGTAGAATCATGGTTAAAAAGGGGAGGTACAGAACAGAATTTGAAATTCTCATGGACTCTGGACTTTCTGTAACCATGAGGACTGGATGAACCCTGAAACTATCACCCTCAGAGAATCTTTTGAACTTAAAACAAAAATATTCCCTGAAATCTTCTTAAAACCAAATGATAGGTTAGCTAACAAAAAGTGTCTGCCTTGAGCAGTATGTTCTTTTAAGAACTTTCTATATCAGATCAAAGTGACAACAGCAACTTGAAAGGTTAGATAGGGACTTTAGAGATCAGTAAGTTTATGTGAATGAAGGAGGAGCAATTCAGAAGGAAGGTGCGTGAGGATCGTTGTTCAAGTGGAGGAATTTAATCAGTGTCCTTGAAATGTACTTGAAGAAACTGTCAAGTTGATATATGCTTCTCTTTAGATATTCTCAACAACAACATAAAATTAAATAAAAACTTATAGGGCAGTTCCACTTGGTCCTATAGGGTTGCCAAGAAGTGAAAATTAACTCAGTGACAATTGGTTTGGTTTGTTACTTGTTTTTTGTTTTTGCTTCTTCCTGTCTAGAACTATTATCTGTGTATAGGTTCAGTATCCCATACTGACAGCCAAAAATGACGGCAAAAATCATGGACGAAAGAATATTGAATATATTAATAGGGCTGAACTAATTATTCGTACCATCTCAATAGTTTCTATCATGACTCTGAGGTTAAGAAGTAAAGATGTACTCAAATGTGGACATCCAGAATTGATGCCTCTGTGTTAACTATGACACATTTGTTCTTCCTGACCATCCATTTGGATTTTTCATTTTTTGCAGTAATGTGTATCTGGAAATATACTGATCTTGTCTCAAATTAACGATGCAATTGTAAATCTGTCAGCTGCATAGGAACCGCCTATGTGCCAGGAAGGATTGATTTATGAAAAAGAGAGTAAAATGCAATCTTCTTAGCTCAAAGGAGGAGGGATTTGATTACCATTTTCAAACATTTGAAAGGATTAAAGACTAGTGAAGGGTGAATCTCAGAAGACCAGAGTTGGATGCTTACCCAGAAAACTTTGGAATTGCATCTCTGTGTCTGTAGAAATGGGTAAAAGTCTTTTGAGGGTATGCTTACGACATTTTCCTTACTATTTGCTTCCAGCCACCCTGGAAGCCCCTGCTTTGAGGTCCTGGCATTGAGGAATTAATGCAGTTCCTCCCAGAGAGTAGAATAAGGAGTGATAATTACAAGTAGAGGTGGCCGGCAGCAGAACTGTGAACTGGGTGAAGTTTTCCTTGACAATTTTTTCACCTCCGTTCCTCAGCTATTCTAAAATCCACCAAGTTCTTAGCTTGTAATGGGGCATTAATTAATATATCTTTCAAATTATTTTACATTTTAATGGGGACTCCAGTAGACAAGAGGTAACAAAATACTTGAAGAAATAAGTTTTCAATGGTATACACTATTAAGTAGTTATGAATATTAGAATTGTTTTATGTTTCCTCCTTCTACCCCATGGAGACTTTGTTAATATTCTCCTTCATTCCCCTGATCATTTTATTTTTATGTATTGATCTGAACTATGATTTCTTTCCAGCCACAGCTCAGAAATACTGAATATTCTCAATTTCCTGAAACTAATACAATCTTTCATCATTAAAAATTCCTCATGCTTATCTCACAATCTGCAATGCTCTTCCTAGTGCTTCTCAAACTTAAAGCACAGGTAAGGTGACACTTGCTCTTGAAAGGTATCCTTTACCCCATGCATCTTGGTGAGAACTGTTACAGTGCCATCTATCTCTCCCACTTTCCTTACTTGCATAGAAACTGGAAACCTATATATAAAAAACCTACTAAATTCTTTTTGTTTGTCTTGTATGCTCTCTGAGAATATGAATAATGCATCTCCACCCCACTTTTCTATTATTCTCACACTGTCTTACATATTATTGAAGGTCTGTGGGTGGTGTACATGGTTGATACTTACTTGACTATCGCCCTGGTGGTGCAGGTGGTTACAAGATCAACTGCCAATCAGAAACTCAGCAGTTCCTCAGAAATCTTATGAGGCAGTCTTGTCCCACAGAATCACTGAGAGTGAGAGTTTACTCAATAACAGAGGATTTGGTTTGGGGTTTATTAATCTAAATGTTGGCAATTTGAACCCACACATCAGAGCCATGGAAGAAAGTTTTGGTTGATCTATTACCATAAAAATTATTAGTTGTCATCAAGTTACACTGACTTATGGAAAGTCCATAAAGATCACAACTGTTAAAACCCTATGGAGCAGTTACAGTCTGTAACACATGTGGTTGCCATGAGTCAGTATCAATTTGAAGATGAATTTGGTTTTGGTTACATAACACTGAACAAAATGCAGGTTATGCTGTAACTATGTATAAAATACGTGAAAAATATGTTTTATTAAAACACTTTATTAATTCCTCTTAAATTATAAATTTTCTAGGCAATGGAAAGATAAATAGCAAATTTGAATCAGGTAAGATGAAAATACAGAGGGAAACAAATAACAATTTTTGATAATTAGGAAAAAATTCACTCATGAAAATCTCTCAGACTGTGAAATGTTATTTTTAATGGAAATGGTGGGGACATCACTCCTCTGGATAGTCATAAACTAGACTGATCAATTCATTAAGGAACCTTGTATAGAGAACAACTCTGGGAAAAGACTCAGGTCCAATGGCCAGTATTGGGATTTGGGAAGGAGATGGCCTGAATTCCTTTTCCAACTCTAGAAACTGGCATTTTATCTCACCTTTTCTTTCTTTGCTTTTGATTTTGTAGGACACTCCATGCCAGTTAACTGTAAAATCATATTGTAACACTTGAACCTCCTAACATTTCCTAATGTTTTAATAATACATGAAAGATGAAAAAATAACTGCAAAATAAAATACAACAAATACAATAATAATTTCAAAAATAAAAAAAAAGATTGAGACATGGTCAAAAAGCCCTCTTTTAGGAGGCCAATATTCCAACATCCAGCCAGCCAAGTGCATTGATTCATTTTTGAACACTCATTTAATGTTTGAAACTAATTTCCTCATCTACAGCATCAGGAAGTTAATACCTGTTTATCAAAGTTATTGTGATGATTAGAAATGGTGATTATATGATGGAGCTGACAAAGCTGAGTTGCACTGGCAACAAGAGAATAAATAGGGGTACACCCTGAGTTCTCCAATAACAGACCACAATTGATGGTTCGTGGGCTTCAGACAACCTCTGGGAGCATGCGCCCTGGCCCTGATGCTGCCCCGTCTATAAATCACAATGAAGGTCAACTTTTTGTACAGCAATGGATTGGATTTGGCTACTCAGAGTGACCATATCTTGTGGAATTTTATGGTTCTATGCATCTATAGGATGTCATCCTGCTGACCTCTTGCTGGAGGAAGGGAAATGGGTGGAGAGGAGAGGATAGGAGACTTCTGGGAGGATAGGATATGTATGGAACACAGAGGAGGGATGTGCTGTCACCAGGCAGGGAGAGCAGTGGGAGCTGCATACAGGTGAGCGTGTGAATTTATATGGGAATGTACATTTCCATTCAGTCACAATAAAAAAATAAATAAATAAAAATAAGATTAAAAAAAGAAATGGTGATTATACCATGCTTAGCATTCGTTAAAATAGGGTTCATTTGCTAATTATATGTTTTTAGACTGATGGTTAAATTATATGCATTCATAGATCTTTTAATAAAAACAGTTCTACTCTGTAACACATGTTTTTTTTTATGAGTCAGAATTGACTTGATGACACAAGTTTGTAGTTCTTCATTGTCTTCATTCAAAATCGTTAAACAGATCACCAGATAATAGTGTTAATAGTACTAATTCTATTTCTATTACTACTGCAACTATTATGGCAATAATGACAGTAGAAAAAAATACTAAAAGTCGTTTCATAGAAGGAATGAAAGAGAAGTAATTGGCAAAATAAGTAAAGAAAATGCCAGATAAAGTTGTAGAACAAAAAGTGAAAATACAGTAAAGTCTTCAAAATCTGGGAACTGTGTAAGGTAGAAACCTGTCAGAGAAGGAAAGCTAAAATATTTTCAACTAGCAGAATGTAGTAGAAAAGTCGTAAGACTGAACAATGCTAGAGGCAGAAAACTTGCGAAACCTGGAAAAATAAGACATTCCCATCAAACTCTGGGTATCACAAGTTTCACTGTACATGTCTTAGGGTGAAATATATTTAATTAAATAATGTAAATGTTTCTTCCAGTTTTGAACTGCTAGATCTTGGATTTGTTATTTTAAAACCTGGGCAACAATTACTTGAAATAGGAGAAGTAAACAATATCTGTAAGCTTCTGGATATCGAGAAGAAAGAAGAGATAGAGAAGAGAGACTGAAAGAGAGAGAATATAAAATTAAGTAGAATACGAGCAGTCTTCAAAGCCAGAGTAAGAACCGACACTTGTGCAGAAAGAAGTGGGCAGACAACTAGGCAAGATTTTCCTGAAGATAGATACCAATAGCATCACTGAGATCTGAATATTCAATCAGGGAGATGTGGGACTTGAGCTCAGAATGAGCCCTTCATTGAGCTGGGATCTTCAGTTAGGGACAGATGTGGTGCCATTAGCATTCTCTGGTGTTCAGAAGATGCAAATCATATCTGGAGGAAAACATCTTCCAGATATGCACACAGGATTTCTGAGGTAAAATATAATTTAATTGATCAACAACCAAACATTAAGAACAGAACAGAGAAGTTATGGTGCAATAGATTTAGCTCATTAATAAATGGACCATAGATACTTTAATAATCTAACACAGAATACACAGTAGTTGCTGATCAAAAGTATTTTTTTAAAGTTGGTATTTAAGATGAGAAAGGAGCATTGACTCTATCAGAGGTAATGAGGTAGGTTTGAAAAATAACCAAACTGAAGATTTAGAAACTGTTGGCATTAGGAAAAACTCAATGAATTCATAAACAGCAGATTAGACAAAATTTAAGAGAGGATTAGCCAACTAGAACACGGTGTTTGAAGAGTATATTTGCTCATAATGCAATGAAAAAGAATACAAGTGAAAAATAAAAATATCAAGTCACGCAATACAAAAGATACTTGTCAACAAAAGCTTAAGCAGCAAAAGATAAAATAGACAAATGGAGCCTCATAAAAAATTATACCTTTGTCCTTTAAAGGAATTTAACTACAAAGAGAAAAGGTAAACTACAGATTAGAAAAAAAATTAAGGAATCATGTATAGACACGTATGTCCAAAGTGTATATAAAACTTCTTAACAACAAAGAGACAGCCAAGCCAAGTGCCGTCAAGTCAGATCCGACTCGTGGGCAAAGATTGCAACAGATAGTTCACCAAAGAGGATACTTAAACAGCCAGTGAGCACATGAAAATCCATCATTATCCATTATGAAGATGGAAATCAAAAACACAGTGAGATATCACCTTGCTCCCATTAAAATAGCACTGATTAAAATGAAAATCAACAGGTATTGGCTACATTATGGAGACTTTAATACCCTCCTCCATTTTGACTGGAAATGAACAATGGTGCAGTTATGGTGAAGAACAATTTGGTGGTTTCTCAAAAAGTTAAACCTTGAACTACCACATGAGAAAGCAATCACAGTTCCATGTGTACGCCCAGAAGAAATGAAGGGGACAATGCAAACAGAAACTGGTACACTAATGTTCATTACAGCACTTTTCACAACAGGCAAAAAGTAGGAATAACAGAAATGTATATCAGCAGGTGAATGGATAAACAAAATAGGGGGTGTATATTGACTTCTGATGCTGTTGAATTTTTTCTGCTGCATAGTGACCCTGTATATGTACAACAGAAAGAAACACTACATAGTCCTTTGCACCCTTACAATCATGGTTAAGCTTGAGTCCATTGTGTCAGCTACGTGTCAGCCCATCTCCTTGAGTGTCTTCCTCTTCTTCTCTGAAGGTCTACTCTACTAGATGTGGTGTCCTTCAGGAATTGTTCCCTCCAGGTTGTATGTCCAAAATATTTGAGACGAAATCTCACCATTCTTGGTTCTAACGAGCATTCTGGTTTTAACTCTTTCCAGGCAGGTTTGTTTGTTCTTCTGGTATTCAATGTTACGTACAATATTCTTCATCAACACCATAATTCAAAGGCATCAGTTCTTAGGTCTGTCCTATTCATTGTTCAGATTTCCCATGAACATGAGGCAATTGAAAGAACCATGATTTGAATTAAACTTACCATGGTGGCACAATAGATCAAGTACTATGTCTGCTAACCAAAAAGTTTGCAGTTCATATCCTGCAGGTGCTCCTTGGAAGCTATGGAGCAGTTCTTTTTAAGTCTTTAAAGTAACATCTTTGCTTTCCAGCACTTTAAAAATGTCCTTTGCAGCAAATCTGCCCAATGCAATCCATCTTTCCAGTTCTTGACTGTCACACAATTATGGCTTCAAGTAAAACAAAATTCTTCACAATTTAAATCTTTTCTTCATTCATCAGGAGCTTGTTTAGTTGTCTTCTTCTGAGGATTTTTTTTTTCTTTATGTTGAGATGCAATCCAATCTTAAGGCTGTAGTCTTTGATTTTCATCAGTAAGTGCTTCAAGTCCTCTTCACTTTCAGCAAGTAAGTTAGTGTCATCAGCATATTTCAGATTCTTAATGAGTCTGCCTCCAATCCTTTCCATTCATCATATGCCTTCTTGCCCCATTCTTAATACAGTTGAGTTTCTCAGATTATTTGCTAGGTGTACAGATTTGTGCAGGGACACAAACTGGACATACAGCTTTCCTGACATTAAACTAGGCAATATTCTACCGTTCTATTCCAATGATTGTCTTTTGGCCTATGTACAGTTTCCCATACATAGTACAATTAAGTGTTCTGGAATTCCTATTCTTTGTAATGTCATCTATGAGTTTTTATGACTCATACAGCCCTTTGAATATTCAGTAAAACACAGGTAAACATCTTAAGGTGTTCTCTACTCTCAGACAAGATTCATCTGATGTCAACATGATATCCCTGATTCCATGTCCTTTTCTGAATTTGAATTTCTTGTGGGTCTCTCTTGATGCACTACTGA
The DNA here is from genome assembly GCA_028571685.1 of Heterohyrax brucei. NCBI lineage: Eukaryota > Metazoa > Chordata > Mammalia > Hyracoidea > Procaviidae > Heterohyrax > Heterohyrax brucei. The sequence goes on from CM053152.1 coordinate 51,549,175, forward strand.
AACAGTTCTCAAACTATCTTCAGCAAAGTTTTACTTGAATATGATATTAATAACATTATTCCATATTTTCCATATTCTGCTATTTCACCTTTCTTTGGAAAGGTCAAAAACATGAATCTTTTCAGTCATTTGGCTATGTAGCTATCTTCCAAGTTTCTTAGCATAGATAACTGAGCATCTCCAGCATTGCAGCTGTTTGCTGAAACATCTTAGTTAGACACCTTGTCAATTTCTGCTGAGTTACTGTTAGTGTCTGTTTTAGTCAGCTAGGACTGCTGTAACAGAAATACCACAGAGTGGATGGCTCTAACAAAGGAAGGTTTATTCTGACACAGTCCGGTAGGTTGCAAGTCCATATTCAGGGTGTCCGCTCCAGGGGAAGGCTTTCTCCTTGTCGGTTCTGGAAGAAAGTCCTGTATTACATCATTCTTTGTCCAGGGAGCGCCTTGGCACAGGAACCTCAGGTCTGAAGGACGGATGCGCTTTTCTCCTGGTGCTGCTTTCTTGATGGTAATGAGGGTTCCCAATTCTCCCTGTTTCTCTTTCCTTTTACCCCTTGCAGGCTGAAAGGATTAAGGATGGTACAAGCCATGCTCCAAGGAAACTCCCTCTACAGCAGAGCAGGGAAGTAATCCTATGCAGGAATTTACAGCCCTCCCAATCATTCAACATACAGTTTAGGGAAACCACAAAACGGAGGACAGTCCCAAGACACTGGGTATCATATCCCAGCCACATGCTACACATATTTTGGGGGGACACACTTCAAGGGGTGGAAATGGGAGTGACACCACTCGCTGTTAACCCTAGTGACCCACTTGCAAGATTTTTGCTTCCTGTCCCCGTGACCTTATGCTCTGCAGGATTAAATGTCTTAGTTCTGAAAGGAGGAATGCTGCCACCTGAAGACACATCAACGATTCCACTGAACTGGAAGCTAAAATTGCCACCAGGCCATTTTGGGCTCCTTGTACCTCTGGATCAACAGATAAAGAAGGGAGTTACAATAGTGGCTGCTGTGATTGATCCTGACTATGAAGATGAAATTGGATTGACATTACATAACGGAAGTAAAGAAGAGTATGTTTGGAATGCAGGAGATCCCTTAGGATGCCTCCTAGTACTACCATGTCCTGTGATTAAGGTCAATGGAAAACTACAGCAACCCAACTCCAAAATGAGTGATAATAGCACAGACCCTTCAGGAATGAAGGTTTGGGTCACCTCACCAGGCAAGGAACCACGACTAGCTGAGGTGCTTACTGAGGGCAAAAGGAATACAGAATGGGTTGTAGAAGAAGGTAGTTCTAAATATCAGTTACGACCACACGACCAGTTGCAGAAACGAGGACTGTAATTGCTGTGAGTATTCCTGCTTTGTATGTGTGTATTGGATATTTTGTTTACTTATGAAACATAAGATGTAAATGGGCTAATGCATTTTCAGTTGTACATGTGTTAGTTATATCATGTTGACATAAGTATGACTTTGTAACTGTACTTCTTCAGAGACTGTGCATGGTAAGGTGAGATGTGTGCAGATGTCAAGTTGACAAGGGGTGGACTGTGGTGGTCAGGATTACGTCAACTTGGCTACTACATGTTTGGCTGCTGTATTAAGTGGCAGGGCAAGGTTTCTGCTGGCTCCCTGCCCCTCGGCTCTCATCTCACGGCCTTTTACTACAGCTGCTGGTTGCTCACGTAACCAGGAGCTCCTGCTGTCTTCCAGCATCTGGTTCCGGGACTTGAACTAGCAGCTGTTGGACTCATCAGTACTTACAGTTGGCGCTCGAGAGTCCTGCTCCCTGATCTGCCGATCCTGGGTTCACCAGCCTCTGCAGCTCCTGCTCCCTGACCTGCTGATCCTGGTTTTGCCAGCCTCTGTCGCTTCGTCTCACTGCCAGCTTGGGATCCACTGACCTACACAACTGGTAATCTAGAACTCTGGTCTCTGACTTGCTGACTTTGGGTTCCTCAACTTCCATGGCCACATGACGCTTATGCCTGAGCTTGGGACATTCAGCTTCTGTGATTACGTGAGCTGTTTCCTATCTATCTATCTATCTATCTATCTATCTATCTATCTATCTATCTATCTATCTATCTATCTATCTATCTATCTATCTATCTATCTATCTATCTATCTATCTATCTATCTATCTATCTATCTATCTATCTATCTATCTATCTATCTATCTATCTATCTATCTATCTATCTATCTATCTATCTATCTATCTATCTATCTATCTATCTATCTATCTATCTATCTATCTATCTATCTATCTATCTATCTATCTATCTATCTATCTATCTATCTATCTATCTATCTATCTATCTATCTATCTATCTATCTATCTATCTATCTATCTATCTATCTATCTATCTATCTATCTATCTATCTATCTATCTATCTATCTATCTATCTATCTATCTATCTATCTATCTATCTATCTATCTATCTATCTATCTATCTATCTATCTATCTATCTATCTATCTATCTATCTATCTATCTATCTATCTATCTATCTATCTATCTATCTATCTATCTATCTATCTATCTATCTATCTATCTATCTATCTATCTATCTATCTATCTATCTATCTATCTATCTATCTATCTATCTATCTATCTATCTATCTATCTATCTATCTATCTATCTATCTATCTATCTATCTATCTATCTATCTATCTATCTATCTATCTATCTATCTATCTATCTATCTATCTATCTATCTATCTATCTATCTATCTATCTATCATCTATCTATCATCTATCTATCATCTATCTATCTATCTATCTATCTATCTATCTATCTATCTATCTATCTATCTATCTATCTATCTATCTATCTATCTATCTATCTATCTATCTATCTATCTATCTATCTATCTATCTATCTATCTATCTATCTATCTATCTATCTATCTATCTATCTATCTATCTATCTATCTATCTATCTATCTATCTATCTATCTATCTATCTATCATCTCTCTCTCTCTCTCTCTCTCCATCTATCTATCCACATATTATAAATCTTTCCTTGTACCTACACATGTTACTGGTTTTGCTTCCCTAGAAAACCCAGCCTAATACAGTGTCATTGAATCAGTTCTGACTCACAGTGCCCTTATACACAACAGAAAGAAACAATTCTTTACTGTGTGCAAACTTCATAGTTGTTGTTATGCTTAAGCCCATTTTTGTAGCCATCTCACTAAGGATCTTCCTCTTTGTGCTGACCCTCTACTGAATCAAACATATTCATAAAGTTCTCACTGGCCAAATGTTTTCAGAAGTAGATTGCTGGACCCTTCTTTCTATTCTGTAGTCATTTGGAAGCTTAAGTGGCCTCCGTGGGTAAACCTGCCAGTATTTGAATACCAATAGCACAGTTTCAAACATCACAGAAACACATAAGCACCCATAGAACAACAAACTGACAGATACACGGGTATCATTTCCTGGAGCCTTAGTTTCCACCAAGACTGTCACTGAAGTTTGGACTTCTTCTTGCATTTCCATTAGTTCTTAAATACATGCCACCTGTGGCAATGGTCAAGCATCGACCAACTCATTTTGGTGCAGTGGAGCTGTGTAACCCTTCCATCGTCTTCTGACACTTCCTGTGTCATTTGGTATTATTCTTACAAAATCCTTCAGTATTGAAATGGGAGTCTTGATTTTTTTTCTTCAGTTCTTCCCACTGGAGAGATGCATAATGTGTTCTTCCCTTTGGTTTTCTCTCTCTAGGACTTTGCCCATGTCATTATAATACCTTGACTTCTAAAGCTGCCCTTTGAAATATTCTGTTCAGCTCTTTTACTTTATCATTTCTTCCTTTCACTTTAACTACTTGATGATCAAGAACAGGTTTCTGAGTCACTTCTGACATCTATTTTGGTCTTTTCTTTCATTCCTGTCTTTTTAATCATCTCTCGCTTTCTTTATGGATGGTGTCCTTGATGTTATTCCACAACTTCTCTGGTCTCCTATTATTAATATTCAGTGCTTCAAATCTATTCTTGAGATGGCCTCTGAAATCAGGAGGTGATACTTTTGCTATGATAGACTTGTTTTAATTTTTTGCAGTTTCAACTTGAATTTACAATTGATGGTTTGTTCCACAGTTAGTTCCTGGCTTTTTTACTGACTGATGATACTGACATTTTACATAATCTCTTTCCAAATATGTAGTTGATTTGACTTCTGTGCATTCCATCTGGTATAGTCTACCCCTTCTATGTGGTTGAAAAGAGATATTTCACTAAGAAGGATTTAATCCTTCAAAATCAATCATGCAATCTCTGGCATCATTTCTATCACTAAGGACATTATTGTCCAACTACCAGTCCTTCTTCTTTGTTTCCAGCTTTCACATTCTAATCACCAGTAATTATCAATCTATCTTTATTGCATATTTGATTAATTTCAAACTGCAGAAGTTGATAGAAATGTTCAATTTCTTCATCTTTGGCCTCAGTGTTGATGTATGGATGTGAATAATAGTTTTATTAACTGGCATTTCTTGTCATTTTATGGATGTTATCCTATCATTGGCAATGTGGTACTTCAGGATAGATCTTGGAACATTGTTTTTGATAGTGTACATAACACCGTGCTGCTATAATTTGCCATGGTTAGCATAGTAGATCATACGATTTTCTTATTCAAAACAGCTGATACCAGTTCATTTCCATTCAGGAATGCCTACCAGATTTATGTTTATGTGTTTCATTTGATTTTTGATGACCTCTAGCTTTCCTAGTTTCATACCTTGTACATTCTACATTCCAATTACCAGTAGATACCTGCAGCAGTTTCTTATCATTTTGAGTAACATTACATCAGTAAATGAAGGTTCTGAAAGCTTGACTTTATCCACAAGACTGAGGATGACTCTACTTTGAGGAGGCAGCTCTTCCCCAGTCATATTTTTGGTGACTTCCAATCTGAAGAATTAATTTTATAGTAGGATATCACACAATATTCTACTGTTATTCATAAGATATTCACTGGTCAATTTTTTTTCAGAGTTAGAATACCAGGTTCTTCTTCCTAATCTGTCTTAATTTAGAAGTTTCACTGAAGCCTGTCTACCAGTGGTGATTCTGTTACTATGTGAAATGCAACTGACATCATTTCAAATATCCCAGAAACACACAAGCCACCACAATTTGACAAACTGACAGATGTGTGATTAGATACATATTTTGTATATACATACAATGTATAATTATGTAACTGTAAAGAGAATGATGTTTTGATATATACTACAATAAGGATGAAACTTAAAAAAAAAAAAAAAACATGCTAAGTGAAATAAGTCAGTCCTAAGAGACAAATATTATATGGTCTCACATGAAGGAAGCACATATATAGAAATCAAATCTTAGTAATGGTTACCAGTAATGGGAGGGAGGAAGGGGGAACTGAATTTATGTTAATATTGGTAGCATATTTTATAAAAAGTAAGCTACCTGTCCAACTGACTGGAAGAGATCCATATGTGTGCCCATTCCAAAGAAAGGTGATGCAATCAAAGGCAGAAATTGCTGAACAATATCACTGATATCACATGTAGGTAAAATTTTGCTCAGGATCTTTCAAAACTGACTGCCAAAAATTCAAGCGGGATTCAGAAGAGGATGTGGAACTGGGGATATCATTACTGGTGTCAGGTAGATTGTGGCTGAAAGCACAGAACACCAGAAAGATGTTTACCTGTGTCTCATTGACTATGCAAAGACATTTGACTGTGTGGATCATAACAGGTCATGGCTGACATTGCAGAGAATGGAAATTCCAGAACACTTAATAGTGCTCTTAAGGAATCTGTTTATGGATCAAGAGGCAATCGTGTGAAAAGAACAAGGGGATGCTGCGTGGTTTTAAAGTCAGGAAACATTTGTGTCAGGGTTGTATCTTTTCACCATACCTTTTCAATCTGTATGCTGAGTAAATAATCCATGAAGTTGGTTCTGTAAGAAGAATGAGGCAGCAAGATTGGGAAATGACTAACAACCTACATTATGCAGATGACACCACCTTACTTGCTGAAAGTGAAAAAGATTTGAAATACTTACTGATGAAGATAAAAGACCACAGCCTCCAGTATGGACTGCAATTCAACATCAAGAGAACAAAAATCCTCACAACTGGACCAGTAAGCAACATTGTTATAAGTGGAGAAAAGGTTGAGGTTGTCAAGGATTTCATTTCACTGGGGTCCACAATCAACACTGGAAGCAGTAGTTAAGAAATCAAAAGACACATTGCTTTGGGAAAATCTGCTGCAAAGGATTTCTTTAAAATATTCAAAAGTAAAGATGTTACCTTGAAGACTAAAGTGTACCTGACACAAGCCAAATATTTTCCAATGGTATCATACACATGCAAAAACTGGGTAATGAACAAAGAAGACAGAAGAAGAATCGATGCCTTTGGTGTTGGAGAAGAATGTTGCCTGTATCATGGACTGACAAAAGGATAAATAGATCTGTTCTGGAAGAAATACAGCTAGAGTGCTCCTTGGAAGCAAAGCTGACAAGACTGTATCTTACATACTTTGGACATGTTGTCAGGAAGGATAAGATCCTGAAGAAGGACATCATGCTTGGTAGAGTGGAGGGTCAGTGAAAAAGAAGAAGACCCTCAATGAGATGGATTGACATAATGGCTGCAATGATAGGCTTAAATATAAAAAGGACTGTGGACTCTGTGCAAGACTGGACAGTGTTTTGTTCTGTTGTGCATATGATTGCTATGAGTCAGAACTGACTCAACAGCACCTAACAACAAATAATAATGATGACTCGCATAGCATGAAAAATGCAGTCAATGTCACTGAATTTTAAATGTAAAAGTTATAGTGGTGGAAATTTTTATGAATATATTTTTGCTACAATTTATATAGATAGAATGACAGGAAGAAAGGAAGGAAGGAAGGAGAGAGGGAGGAAGAGAGGCAGGGATGGAGGGAGGGAGGAAAATGATACATAGACAGACAGATAGATGGAACATGAAATAAAGTTTAAAACACTTTTAACTGGAGTCCCACAAGAAGAAAATAAAGTTCAGAAAATGAAGTAAAACATCATAACCGACAACATTTCAGAATTTACTAAAAACATGACTATACAGATTCAAAAACTAATGTATCTCTAACAGGATAACACCAAGCAATATACATTTCAATTCATTTTAATATAATGTTGTAACACCAACAGCAAGATATATTTTAAAAAATAGCTACAAAAGAAAAACAGCTCACTCATAAAGGAATATTCAGCTTTAAAATAGGTAGCTAGAGAACTTAAAAAAAACACACTCAGTATTTTTGGGGAAAAGAAAAAGCTGTCAACTTAGAAATGTATAATTACCAAAACTCTCTATCAAGAATGATAGTGAAATTGATACATTTAGACAGAGGGATGCCAGGAATTGTCCTCCGTCAAGTAACTTTTTGATGGGTAGCAATGACCTGAAAAGCTCAATTTAAGATTTAGGTATGTATGGTTTATGAATAAAAAGCATATCCATATCTGTATCTATCCAACCACAAAGCCAAAGCCACTTTGAACGAGTTGATTCTGACTCATAACAATATCTATCAGCATCATATTATTTGTGGTATTAAAATACTAAAATGTTGGTACAAAAATGTCACGTAGTCAGAAAAAAATAATCACAAACAATTATAAGGTTCTCATATTTTTGAAAGATGTGACATAATATTTTCTACACTTTAAACTTTTTTATTGAATAATTTGATGGGACTCTGGGTGGTAAACTCCAGAGGAGATACCATCCCAGTTGGATAACCACTAGTTATGCTCCTAGTGTTGATTCTAATTTTCCAAAGCTCAACCCCTATTGCTTCTCTCATTTCTTTATTCTTTCATTCTTTTCTGCTTTTATCTTCTGGAAGTCAGGCTTCCATCCTGTTTTTGTTTTCTTTCATTCTATGATTTTTTTTCCATCTCCTTTTAATAGGCTAGTGTACACATTTCCTAGGAGACATGATATGTCTCTACAGTATTTAAGTCCCTGTACCAACTTGATAATTTATATTGTTATGTCAGCAATAGATGCTAAAAATGGGTCTATAGTTTGGGAAGATCAACTCCCTTTACCCTCATCGTACTCCATTTAAAACAAGCCTCAAATTTTATCTTACATGTCATTTCTTCCAAGGAATAGCACAAACCATCTTTATATCTAAAATTACTCACTTGCTAAATACATGTTAGAATCTCTTTACCTTTATATCTGCCCAACTTTTTATCTCAGCACTTAAAGTCACTCAGTATCCAATAAACAGAATTTGCTCCATTTCTGTGGTTATTGCTTTGATTAGCTTTTGAACTTCTTATTTTTTTAAATAACTTTCAGAATACATTGTACATACACACACCCCTGATGACTGTGTCCTAGGTGTGTACTGTTTCAGTATAGCTAAATAGGAAATTCACTTGCCAGATTTACTTTCCCTGCGTATTTTTAAAATTGTGTAGATCATAAACAATGTTTTGAGATTTTGGAGGGTAAAAAGTTTAGATGATCAGTATAGGAAAATCAGGTACTTCTGCAAATATCCCTTTATCATCAGGTAATCTCATATATTGACCTTCATCATCAGGTAGGCTCATTTAGTTGGTGTGAGTGGACTGTTAGGTAAGTCTGCAGATCCTTTTGTTCTCATAGATTCTTAGTTTAGATTGTTTGACCCATGGAACAGTGTGTGTTTTACTCCATTTTTAAAGATATCGTCTTCTCTTTGAGATCATTCATGTTGTGGAGGCAGAACTAAGAAGGCAGAGTAACCCCATGTATTCGCTGATCTCTCTAACCACAGAAAACCAAAACCTCCCCAAACTGAATGGATTATATGGACTTTCTATGAGTCCTGTATAGCAGGTATAAACCAGAGTGATTGGACTGAGTACAAGGAAGGCTAGTGAAGTTCCAGAAACACTACTTCGATCAGAATTAAATCTGCACCCCACAGAGGGACCTTCTTCAGCCAGCTAAGCAGAGCAACTGCATGGCAATGGCCAGCAGCCAAACAGAGCAGCAGTGCCATGAGTGAAGTGTTAACTGAGCTTCCAATGGCTGCAGGAACAGAAACGCAAAGAACTTTAATCTGAGCATCATTAAGCTAAGTGCTCGGGAATTCTTATTTAAATCTCTCCTACATGCTGATTTCTTTCCTTTGCTCCAGTACTTTCCCCTTGCTTTTCTCCCCAGCACTGGGTTCTATACTCTGATATACTACTTAGGCCAGGAGTGGGGCACCTTACATGCATGCCCTGAGTTATTCTTCTAGACATAGAGAGGGAAGCAAAAGCAAGAGAAAAAAAAAAAATCTGCTGGCTCCCCTGAGCTGGTAACATCACCTATCTTTCTCAGCACAAAGCTCTAACCATCCAGTGATGGAATACTGCAATTTTAATCCTCCAATTATCAAACTAGTTCAAACAACCAGGCCATTTGGACACTCAAAAACTAAATTATGTTACATTCTGGAAGTCAGGTCTCTATTTTGTTTTTATTTCCTTTAATTCTGTGATTTTCATCTCTACCTCATTATAACCTATTAGTATGTGTATTTCCAACATAAATAGATTAAGACGAACATACTAACCAAGTAAATAAATTGCAACAACTTTTCTATGGCTTGGAGACGAAAATTAATTTATAATTGTTTAAAGAAGTAGTTCACTATGGCTTAAGAAGACTCTCAAAACAAAGAATCAAAAACTTTTCCAGACTAAGAAGACTTCCAGTAATTATCAGAGGTAGAATACAAAACAGTAATACTTAGAGTTCTTCAAGATATCAGGAAAGAAATTAGATAAAGGGCAACAGACTATAATTAAAAATTATATAGCCTTCAAGAAAGACTTGTGCAACCATGGCATGAAATTCAGATTAACAATAAAATTATAGAATTAGGCAATTTAATGGACATCAAAGGATCATGAAAAATTAGACAATTTAATAGTCAAAGGATCAAGATTGAGGCAATGTAACAAAGAATTAGAGAGACTGAAGAAAAAGAAACTGTTGGCAGCATACAAGAAGACAAATCAGATAAAAGATTTAAAAATGAAGAATAATTGAGTTGTGTGGGACTCTATCAAGGAGAATAATTTACAGTTGACTGGAGTAACAGAACTAAGAATGATAATAAAAAATACATATAGAACTGTTGAAGATACATTGACATAAAACTTCTCTGATATCATGAAAAGTGAGAAGATATCTATCCAATATGCTCACTGAACTCCACACAAGGTTGGTCTCAAAAGAAAGACATCAAGATATACTATTATCAAATATAGCAAAACTAAAGATAAGGAGGTACTCTCAAAGGCAGCTAGCTAGATTTGAGTAAAAAATGATGTAGAAAATAAAGTCATTAAGACTGAGCTCAGATTACTCAGCACAAACCGTGCATCAAGAAGGCAACAGAGTCACTTGTACAAAAACTTTAAGGGAAAACAAAAACTGACAACCAAGAATTATATATCCTGTAAAATTGTTTCTCTAATATGACAGCAAAATTGGGATATTCCCAGATAAACAGAACATTTAAAAATTTGCAAAAACCACACCAAAATTATAAGAAACACTGACAGAAATTCTTCAAGTAGAAAATCAGTAACATCAGATATACAAGGACTGCCAATTAAGAGCACAAACTCATCCTACAAAAAGTGCTACATACATTGTTGGTGAATACATTATGGTCAACTTCAAAGTATTCCCACTGGGAAGCTATTGCACCAAACCAGCACCTAGTCCACCATTCAAAGCAATTTTAGAACATTTTTTCTGGAATGGACAGCAGAGCTGTTGTTGCAATGTCTTTCTTTCAGTATTTCTTTTATCTTTGGGTAAAGAAAATATTTTGGGACAGGTCAGGTGAGTAGGGATCCAACATAGTCATTTGTTTATTGACTAAAAACTTCCTCATATACAACTATACAATTAAGTTTACAAATTTGCCACCATGACATCAAGTGCAATGGCCATTCCAGAAAGAGTTCTAAAATTGCTTTGAAGAGTGGACTAGGTACTGGCATCACTGCATAGCTTCTCAAGGGAAATACTTTGAAGATGACTGTGGTGATGATACTTTGCAATGAGGTATGTAGCACTTAGAACAACTAAGTTCACAGACTTAATTGTTAGATCTCATATACTCAAAGACACAGTGAAGGACAGAACATCTAGATATCAACATGGACAGAGAATCCACAAAAATAAGTCAAAGCTAAAACATTAAAAATAGGTGAACTAGAGATATCAGTATGTAAATGATGATCACATTAAACCAAACGGAGAGACGAATTAATGCATTCATAGATCTTTTAGGTGGAAAACTAGTACAAAGAAATTAAAGACTGATTTAAACTAATAACATTAAGGATAAATATTAAGGTATCTTCAAATGAAATTAAAAATCTTATACATCAAAAAAGAAAATAAAACAAGGCATCTCAGTACCCATAAAGAAAAACAACTCAGGAGAGAAAATTAAGTGAAACAAAGTAACACAAATAAAATGGCACCAAATGACAGCAGTAAATTCACACCTGTCAATAATTACATTAAATAAAATTGGGTTATTGAACCTTAACCCAATAAGATTCAACACTCAAGCAGGACTTAACAATATGAAATATTTATGCACCCAATGCCAGAGCACCTAAGTACATTGAACAAGTACTGACAACACTGAAAAATGAGATAGATCATTCCACAATAACAGTTGGAGACTTCAGCACTCCCCTTTCAGTTATGGATAGATCACCCAGAAAAAAGCTCTGTAAAGATGTAACAGATCTTATTGCAACAATCAACCAACTTGACCTTATTAACATATACAGATCTTCTCATCCATCAACAGATAAGTACACCTTCTTCTCCAGTGCACATGGAACAATCTCCAGAATAGACCATGTGTTAGGTCACAAAGCAATTCTCTATAAAATCCAAACCACTGACTTACTGCAAAGTATCTTCTTAGACCACAAAGCTATAAAAGTTGAAATCAATGACAGAAAAACTGAACAACACTTTGCTCAAAAAGCTTTGATTTATAGAAAAAAACTAAGGACAAAACAAAAAAAAATTACAGAATCAAATAAGAATGAAAACACAATGACAATTTTAGAAAACATCTTGTAACATGGTCTCATTTGGAAGAGATCAGGCTGAGTGAAATCAGTAAGTATCAAAAGGACAAATTTGTATGAGACCCCTGTTATAAGGACTTAACAAGAGAATTATCCACAGAAGAAAATGACTGTGTTGGTTACATGGGTGGGTGGAGGGCTGAGGGTTTATCACAGATGAGATGATTGATGTTAGAAATTTTATTCTTTTACTGTAATTAATAAAAAATAAAAAAGTTATGTATATGTAAATAGGTAAAATGTACCAATAAAGAGACAAAGAGTAGTAAGACGGATTAAAAAAAAAAAAAAAAAAACACAATCTATCTATATGCTGCTTATAAAAGATATACCTTAGATTTAAAGACACAAACAAAATGAATCTCAAAAGTTGGGTAAACAAGTACCAAGCTAACATTTGAAAAAGAATAAGAGTGCCAATATTAATTTCAGATAAAATAGACTCTAAAGTAAAAGTCACCAGAGTAGACAAGCAAAGTCACTGTAATTTGCTTGAAGGGTCAACACATCAGGAGGACATAACCATACTAAACATTTATGCATCCAACAACAGAGCTTCTACATATATCAGACACAAACCACTGAAAAGTGAGATAGACAGCTCCACAGTTACAGTAGACCAACACACCATTTTCTGTCATAGATAGAAAACCCAGAAAGAAGCTCAATAAAGATACAAAAAATGTAAATACCACAGTCAACCAACTAAACCTCATAGACACATACAGAACACTCCATCCAACAGCAGACAAGCATACCTTCTATTTCAATGAAAGTAGATTATCCAAAACAGACCACATTTTAGACCATCAAGTACGTATTAACAAAATCCAAAGCATTGAAATACTGCACAGCATTTTCTCAGACTGTAAAGCATAAAAGTCAAAATCCACAGCAGAAAAAACAAGTATAGAACAACAAATACATGAAAACTGAACAACGTGCCTTTCTCACAAATTTCTGGTTTATAGAAGAAATCAGGGTAGAATAAAGACATTCACAGAATCAAATGAGAATGAAAGTATATCCTACTAGACTCTAAGGGACACAGCAAAAAGAGTGCTCAGAGTTCAGTTTATCTCAATAAAGGCACACATCGAAAAAGAAGAAAGTGCCCAAATCAATTAACTCGGCCACTGAAACAAGTAGGTATCCAGGAAGAGATAATGCCATGAAGGACTGGAGATGAATACACTCCATCATGTACCTGAAGAAAACAGATAATTATAATAATAATAAAAAAAGATTAAAGCAAATTGAAAACCTAAAAAAAAAAACAAAAAACAAACTCAAGGGATTGTCCCACACTAGGGAGGAAACCTTGGTGTGAAGTAGCAACCTGAACTAGTAACAGTGTATCAGTATTAGTTCATGAGCTATGACAAAAGGACCTCCCTAATGCAAGAAGTCCCTGGTAAGAGAATGGTAAGACAAGTAGTAGGGACGTGTCGGAACTCTATCCCTGCTGCACAATTTTCCAGTAACCCTAGAACTGCTCCAAAAAAAAAAAAAAAACTAGAGCAGAATTAAATGAATAACAGAAAAGAAAAAAACGGTTGAAAAAGTTAACAAGACCAAAAGCTGTTTTTAGAAAAATATCAACAAAGTTGATAAACCATTGGCCAAACTGACAAAAAGAGAAACAGCAGAGTAAGCAAATAACTCAAATATGAAATTAGATGGGTGATAATCACAATACACCCAATTGAAATTTAAAAAAAAAAATTGTAACAGAACATACTATGAAGAACTGTGCTTTCATAAATTTGAAAACTTAAAGGAAATGTACAAATTTCTAGAATCAACACTGCCTACCAAAACTAACACAAATAGAAGTGGACCAAGTAAATAAACTCATCACAAAAGAAGAGATTGAAAAAGTAATTAGAAAACTCCCAATCAAAAAACATCCTGGCTCAGACAGCTTTACTGGAGAATTCTACCAAACTTTTAGTGAAGAGTTAACACTTCTGTAACTAAAGGTATTTTACAGTATAGAAAACAGTGAAATACTCCCAAATTCAGTCTATGAAGCCAGCATACCCCTGGTACCAAAACTAGGTAAACATAGCAAAAAGAAAAATTACAGACCAGTATCTCTCACAAACTTAGAAGCAAGAATCCTCAACAAAATTCTAGCCAATAGAGTTCAACAATGTGTTAAAAAAATAATTCACCATGACCAAGATGGTTTCATACCAGGAGTGCAGAGATGGTTCAGAATTAGTAAAATGACTAATGTAGTCCACCATATAAATGAAATGAATAATGATAAGAATCACTTGATTTTATTGATGTGGAGAAGGCATTTGACAAATTTCAACACAGATTCATGTTTAAAAAAGAACTCTCAGTAGAACAGAAATAGAAAGGAAATTACCCAACATAATAAGGGGTGTATGCAAAGCCAACAGAGAACATCATCTGAAATGGAGAAAGAATGAAAGCATTCCCTTGACAACAGGTACCAGATAAGGATGCCCCTTGTCGCCACTTACATTCAACATTATGCTGGAGGTTCTAGCAGAAGCAACAGAAGCAATCAGACCAGAAAAAGAAATAAAAGGGATCCAAACTAGTTAAGAGAGAAGTAAAAATATCTCTATTTGCAGATGATATGATCTTGCACACAGAAAACCCTAAAGGATACACACACAGCAAAAAAAAAAAAAAAAAAAAAAAAGTGAACTAATAGAATAGCTTAGTAAAGTATTGGAACTAATGGAACAGTTTAGCAAAGAAATTTATGAAATTTCTTTTCTGTGGTTTAAGCTTCCAACTGCATCATCATTAGGCTAAGTGTAAATGAACTTAGCAGAAATCATTTTCCAAATCTAAGATTTGCTTAACATGAGAAGAAATGTGAAAACTTCTCATTGTTATTGATCCATTTAATTACATTTATAAGAAGGATCCAGTTCATCTGGAATCAGCTTCCAGTTGCTGATTTGTTGGAGGGGAGAGCAACGTGGTGGTATAGCGATTAAGTGCTATGTCTGCTAACCAAAGTTTTGGCAGTTGAAATCCACCAGAAACTCTTTGGAAACTCTATGTAGCAGCTGTACTCCACCCTACATGGTTTCTGTGAGTTGGAATCCACTTCATGGCAGTGGGGTCTTTTGTTGTTGTTGTTGTTGTTGTTGTTTTGGAGGGGGGAGAATGAGAATGAACTTCAGGAAAATATATACCTTGTGACCTAAATAAGGCAAGCCAAATTAGATGTATTTGGGTCCTGAACCAGTAACACTTTCCCTGACTCCAGGTAGTATAACTACTGCTTTAAATTAGTTCACTGTAATTACAATTGAAAGCTCATTATGTAAGGAGAAGGCTGAAAAACTTTTTGGAGGGTGTTGATTAAATGATATCCTTTGATCACCTTTTTTTTTTACAGCTTTCTTCTCCCAATTGTTTTCACCTTATACAGCTAACCCATTAATAATTTAATACATGCATCTAGTTCATTTTATACTGAGGGATCTTAAAATTTTAACGCCTCTAAAGTGTAACCAGGGTCGCCATGAGTTGGATCCGACTCAATGGCACTTGGCTTTTGGCAAAGCGTAACTACATCTGGACAGAAATAGTTCCTCTTCTTTACTGTTCCAAGTACGTTCCACAGTGATTAGGATAAGAGATGCATCTTCATACATACTCTGATTTGGCAGTTATTTTTCACTGGCAAAGATTTTCTTTGTACCTTGGTGTCTCTGACTAATCTGTTTACTTTTGCCACATGTTCCAGAGAGCTTTTCTAAACTTCCTTTCTAAGAGTGAGAATGCATGTGAATTTCTTAACAAACACAATAGTATTTTGATTTAGATAGTACAATAAATTTGAAAAATTAAGTACATAGACCATCCTACTCACTGTATTTATTCTATCATTTGGCAAGAATTTACTGTGCATTAACAATGTACCTGTCAATGTGCTTGGTGCTCAGGATAAATGTACAGAGGGTCTAATCCTTTTCTCAGTGACCAGACAAATAAAAGATTGAAGTAGTATGCAATACAACACATTTTGTCGGACTAGAGAAATGAGGCTAAGCATAAGATGACAGCAAATTGTAGAGGAAGTTAGATCCGCCCCTGCTGCATGCTTCTGGGAGTTTTCCTGGAAGAGACAATGGCAGTGAAGAACCTGAGGTAAATACAATTTGCTGTCAAATCCCTAACCTTAATCCTAGACTAGAAGGATCATGTAAAAAGATATAGCAGCTATATGATAACAATATCAGACAGTTATTCTAGGCTGTACGTCTCATCTTCTATGTGGTCTCTACCAAGAAATATTGAACAATAAATAAGCCTTCCACTTGCAGAAAAGTGGAGCTGGGATTGAAGAAATATCACGGTGGAAGATCAAGGGCTAGAGAGTAAAAATGGAAAAACAGGAATCAAGAATCTTGAAAACAGTATGCTTCACAATTATAGCTAAAGCTCACCAATATCCCAGAACCAATAATATTATTTTTTTTATTATGACAGTGAAAATGTACCCTCTCGTATAAATTTACATGCTCACCTATATGCAACTTCCTCAGAACTAATTCTTTATTCAGTAGATACACTTTTGGGTCTTGATATATCTGATAGAAAGCAATAGTTTGAAATGAACAGTGGTCGGAGTGAAAACCTAGTAGATTCTGAACCTCATTCCCAACTCTACAGTCTTAATCTAGAGTTGTCTGTTTCCTCAGTTCTTAAAGGTAGATAGCAATTCCTGACTACCCTGCAGAATTTCTGTCAAAATCATGTGTGTGTTTGTATAGAAGCAAATTTTATAACTACGAAGAATAATAAAAAATAAAAGTTAGTGTTGCTGTCACATTATGTTTATTTTCATAGTATTCTTAAAATTTTTAAATTGAGTACACTTCCAATTAAGCCTGCAAGAATTACACAATCTGTCCAGTTGCTTTTGAGATTAGACATTTTCATTCAAAATTGACTCCCTTAGTTTGAGGGCATAGAGCTGTGTTCTGTTGTTGTTGTTGTTTGTTTGTTTGTTTTTCTTATTTGTTTGTTTTAGTTAACAATGCTTAAGGACCATCATAGAGGTAGCTTTCTAACTTTAAGAGATGTGTTGGAATGTTGTTCTAAGACAGAAAAACAGTAAAGAGGAAAATAACAGAATTTATAGAAGTTGAACATTAGTCTACCATTAACTGTATTATTATTGCTGGGGATATTATTTTAGTTCTTAATATGTATTGCTTCATATTTTTGCTTACTAAGTGTTTCATAAACCAAGTTTTAAGCCCTATGAAAGTAAAGATTTTGTGTACATAACTTTATACTATTTAGTTCTTAGTACAGATTCTTTTGAGCAATAAGTTTTGTCACTCTTACCAGCAAAAGGAATAATGCCCAAGAAAGACTAAAATATTGAAAGTAGATCAGCCAAAGGAAGTGCTGCTGTGCTTGAGTCTAAACTCACAAAAGAAACTAGTTGCAGTTGTGCTGACAGACTAACCAAAACAAGTTGAAAGCAGCTGATCAACGACATCTGTTAAGTGACACTGAGAAATTGAGAATTTGATGTGCAGGGCAGCTGTCAAGCAACTCAACATTCTTCTACTTTTCTTTTCAGAATGAATTAGCATTGTGAAGCATTCAGATACTCACTTGCCGGGAAGAAATTGGCAGCTAGCATCTCAGCACGTAACAGGGTGGGATCCACCCTTCTATAATCTGTCTTCCTCTAGTTTGTTCCTTCTGGCACAATTGGTGCAACTATCATTAAGTCTCCTTGGGTACGGAATGTAGATTAATGTTTTGAAAAAAAATTAAAAAATAAGATGTGTAAGCCTAAAAATGATCATGGTGTTTAGTGATATCAATTTCAGTGTGGCTCGTACTGTGGTTGCACCTATAAGTGAGGCACAGTGTCTTTTTTTGTTCAATTTCATAGTACAGGAAAACAAGTGAAATGCTAGATTTTGAAAAAAAAAAAAAAGCTTTATAAACGTAAAATGTTGTTATGGATGCAGAGAAAAATATTAACCAAAACTAGTAAAGTACATTTCCTCTTTATATAGACACACAATAAGTGTATATCAAGCTTCATAGTTATTCCATGTTTACATTCTTGGTGAGTAGCCAACTATTTAGAACCCTAATGTTGTAGTACTCAAGACCTATGAATGTTCAGCAAAATGTCAGCTGTTTGAATTCACCAGGCACTCCTTGGAAACCCTATGGGGCAGTTTTACTCTGTTCTGTAGGATCTTTATGAGTCAAAATCAACTCACCGACAATGGGCTTTTTGAGAAGTATTTATTTTATACACATAACAGAAGCCAGTCACAATTCTGTCTTTGACAGGGGCAAATGTGCCTATGGAAAGTAAATACTTGTCTGAAACATTGATTCACAACGTTTTGGACTGTCTTTAAAATATTCCAAGTTATCATCATTACATTTTGTATAAAACTGATATGTGTTTTGTAAGTTGAAGACCTTTGATCAGTGAATTCTGAGCGCTACTTTTACAATTCAGTTATAGGGTAACAAGTTTTAGTAGTTGACTACATTCTGTTGTAGAGTTGAATTTCTTTTTATTTTGCATCTATATGTTTCTAAATTTGGGATTTTAGTGAAAGAGAGTGATTCACTGAACAAATTCAACATTGATTTGAATTTTCTTGCATATAGTGACCATCGTTAGGTGGGGTTGAGTCAGTCCTCAACTCATGGCAAGGCCAGACACAATATGTCCTGCACCATTCCCACGAGTGGCTGGGGATCAAATAATTATGTTCCATAGGCTCAAAATCAGTTGCTGGAAGATTTCTGGCAGTGGATTATCAGTAATTTCTTCCTAGTCCATCCTAGTCTGGTGGCGCAACTGAAACTTGTTCAATGTCACAGTGACAATATAAACCTGCACAGACAGATGGATGATAGCTGTGCTCTAGGTACATTGACTGGGAATTGAACTTAGGCTTTTTACATGGAAACACCATAGTTCATACATAGTGAGTAGGGAGGATCAACAGTGTCTTCTAGAGACTATGGTATCAGAAGCCAGTAATCTGTTATCTAGAATTCTTCATTTGAAGCTGTCATCAGCCAAGCTATCTTGAGCAACTGCAATGTGTCTTGAAACCTTCTGACTCTAATATAATTCTAAGGGAGTCATTGAATAACTGATCCTGGACATCAGAGTGTTCCCCACCTGCTAGCCCATGCCGGTAAGTCAATTTTTACTGAATATAAAAACTCTGTAGGGCAGAGTAGAACTGGCCTATAGGTTTTCAAGGCTTTAAATCTTTACAAAAGCAGACTGTCATGTCTTCCTCCAAGGGAGCAGCTGCTGACTTTGAATCACTGACTTAGCTGGCAGCCAAGCTCTTAACTTTGGATCTCCTCTCCATCTACAGGAAGGTTTTGTATCTATTTCAACCTTGTACTCCCCTCAGAAGGTGTAACAGGATACAGTATCTATTTAAGTATAAATGGCATCCAAATGATTTTATGATGCATTGAATAAGGTTTGTAAACAAATAAACAGAAATATAATTATATTAGTAATTACAAGATAGCATTTTGCGTGTTTTTAGGTGCTGTCGAGTCAGTTGTGCCTTATAGCAACCCAGCGAACAACAGAACAAAACACTACCCAGTCAAGAGCCATGTCCACAATCACTTTTATGCTTTAGGCCAGTGTGGCAGTCACTGGGTCAACCCATCTTGTCAAGGGTCTTCCTCTTTTTCATTTCCCCTCCACTCTACCAAGCATGACGTCCTTCTCCAGGGATTGATCTTTCTAGACAACATATATGAAGTGTGTAAGAGGTAGTCTTATCATCTTCGCTTCCAAGGAGTACTCTGGTTGTACTTCTTCCAGAAAAAATTTGTACGTTATTTTGGCTGTCCATGGTACATTCACCATTCTTCTCCAACACTACAATTCAAAAGCATCAATTTTCTGCTTTCTTTGTTCATTGTTCAGCATTCCCATGCATATGATGTGATTGAAAGTACCATGACTTTAGTTTTCAAGGTGACATCTTTACTTTTCAGTACTTTAAAGAGATCCTTTGCAGCAGATATTCCCAATGCAATGTGTCTTTTGATTTGGGGACTGCTGCTTCCATGGGCTTTGATGGTGGATCCAAATAAAATGAATCCTTGACAACCTCAGTCCTTTCTCTATTTATGACAATGTTGCTTATTGATTCAGTTGTGAAGATTTTTGTTTTTTTGCTGTTGAGGTGCAATACTGAAGGCTGTGGTCCTTGATCTTCATCAGTGTTTCAAATCTTCTTCACTTCCAGCAAGTAAGGTAGTGTCGTCTGCTTAATGCAGGTTCTTAATTAGTTGTCCTCCAATCCTGGTGCTTTATTCTTCTTTGTATAATTCAGCTTCTTGGATTATTTGCTCAGCATACAGATTGAAAAGATACGGTGAAAGGATACAACTTTGATGCACATCTTTCCTGACTTTAAACCATGCTTCTGCTTGTTCTGTTTTCATGACTGCCTCTTGATCCACAAACAGTTTCCTCACAAGCACAAGGATAGTAGACCTGTAAAATTTGGGAATTTATAAAAGAAGCAACATTTGAATTTGGATACTGCTTTGGACAGGGTATTTGTTAGGAGTTTGGAAACATACAGTAGGAATAGGCTTTGAAGACAAAGAAGCTGGAACGTAGTCCTGGCTCTATCTCTCATATATGTTGCAGGGCTATGAGCAAGCAACAAATTTCTCTCAATCTCAGTTTCCTTATCTGTGCGAAGGGCATAATAATGTATGTCTCATAAGGAGTACAAATGTTTGCTTTCATAGGTAAAAGACTGACTACACATCTTACAAGAAGGGTCTTCCATAAGCAGCAGTTGTCCTGAGCAAAGGTGGAAGATGAGTATTCAGTCAGGAGCAGGATCATAAGCACGAGCAAGAAGAGTGTGAGTGGTGCATCACGTGTGCTTCCAGAAGCAGAAGAAAAGGGAGTCAATGTGGGAAAGATAACTTGTACAGAATTAGTGGAAGACAGGGATAAAACTATCAACTGGGTTCTGCATAATGTTTCTGTGAAAGTCTGTGACTGGATTCTTGAAAGTGTGGTTAACAATCATGTTAACTGATACATTTAGATAGCACCATATTCTATTGTAGAGACATAGAAGTAGACAGCTCCTTCATGTGAAACTGTACTCTTATTTTCATGCAACATGGAAATTTTGGCAATCAGCTGAGAGAAAAACAAGAAAAATAGGCTGCCCTATGCTTCAGCCCCTCAGTATGTCTAGAATGATAGAAAATATGCAATCACAAACAGTACTACTCACCAGAGAAAATTTCATTTGAGATTAAGGTACGATTCAGGGAAGACAGAATTAGAGCTAGGCTTGAAGACTATTGAAGTAGGTTGTTGCCAGCAGTTAAAAAAAAAAATTAAAAGTAATTTCACAATTTTCGAGGATAATCATGAAAGCAGAATTATACTGGGTGACTATCAACCATCGTGCCAACATGGGGTTCAGTCTGGCTAAGCTATAGTTTTCCCAAACAAAATCAACTGGGAAAGATACATAAAACATATATGAACATATAAATGATAGACTAACAATTTGGAGCTCCCTTTGTAGGATAACAAAGATAATAATAGTAATAAACATTTGGAAAAATGTCTGCTGATATAATCTCCAGAAACTCTGGTGGCATAGTTATTAAGCACTATGATTGCTAGCTGAAAGGTCAGCAGCTGAAATCCACAGGTACTCCTTGGAAACTCTATGGGGCATTTCTATTCTGTCCTATAGGGTTTCTATGAGTCAGAACTGACTCAACAGAAGTAGCTCTTGAGTTTTTAATATCATTTCCACTGTTGTACTGCAGGTGTTCAAGGCCCAGAATACTGATGATTGATTTGAGCAGACTCAGCAATGAAGGCATACTAGATGCAGTTATTATAGCTTTATTAGAGTAATGTCAGGGTTAGGTACAACATTCAGCAGTTCCACCACCTCGTAGCACCATGGCCTTATATACAGATTCGTACAAAGCTAGCTAAAAGTCAGATACGTAAGCTTTCAAGGCCAGGTAGGTCATATAACAGATTATGACATACTGTTGAATCAGTCTCATCTGGAAGGCCTACTGGCTGGAAGGCCTGAGCAAGACAACTCTCCATGCTATCCCTGTATCTACTAGATCAAGGAAACTCAAATTTACTCTCAGAAAACTCAGCACAAAATTTAGGTTTGAGATTCCTATTCCCTAGGCAATTTTTACTTAATAACCCAAATCCAGCTTAACCTTAATACTCAAATTAAACAATTTGGCTGGACTCATAGTGTCTGGGTCAGCTTCTGATAAAATGATATTTTATGGAAAGGTTTCTTTAATGTTGCTTCACTTGCTATTTCTTCCTATGGAACATTTCTAGAGAACCTTGCCTTACCAAGGTGTTGTCTCTAATGGACAGCTACCTCCAATCCTAAATTTCCAGAGCCTTACATGAGGTACTACTTTGCCTCTTCTGAATCAAGAACTCTTTTATACACTCCATTTTCCTATATTCAGTCTACCTTTGTGTTATAAGTCTTTGTAAAATTTAAATGACTATAAATGGCTTAATGTTCCATTACTTCTAGGTAAAGTATTTGCATTTTTACAGAAACATTTTAGAAATAATACCCAAAGGAATAATTTCATAATAATAGCATGGCAGTGTAGGTGGATATGCATGTATTGGGGCAGTGAGATTACCTGTCACCCCTCAATCGGCCCAGGAGATAAATGCCTACTTAGCCCATGCTTGTGGCTAATCCTATAACACATTTAAGTCACATTCAAAAACCACTCAATCACGGAGCTGAATTTCTCTTTTACTTATAATTCTCTTGGCTTGGCTGGCTTATACTTCTCTGGTTCTCTGTTGGGGTGGGTATATGCTCTTACTTTTCCCATAAGCAGTTCTCTATAGACAAAAAAATAGTTTAAATTTTCTATACTGAAAATCACCCATTACATCAGAAATTAAAGAGGAAAAAGTGGAGGAGTCTTGAATTTCATTAGGCTGGGTGATACAAGTTCAGCCAGTACAGTAGGGCAGTGAACTTAAACTTCAGACAGACAGTAACATGCACAAAAAGGTAACCTGACTGAACTGGTACTGCACCAAAGGATGGGATTCTCATTGGACCCAAGAGTTTGATGAACACAACAGATTGTTTATTAAACTTAGAAAAACTCTGACAGGAAGTATACAATATAAGAGAGTTCTTCACAAAATAGAACACTGTTTACCAAAAAAGTTCATGGGAATTTTTGAGACCAGATGGCGTGCAAATCATGTAAGATATGTGGAGGAGATTTCAGTGAAGAAGACCTAAGTTGTATATCTTCTGTAAAATTAAAAGTCATAGAGGTAGTGTTTTCAAAACGGGCTGGTGGTCAAGTCTCACTAACTAACTCTGTATTTGCTTAGAGAATATACAGACACTGAGATATACAAGTCTGTGGGAAACACAAGCAAACATTGCATGTACTTGACAGAACAGCAAATGAGAGATAAGCTCACTTTCAAGAGTGAGATTTGGGTTAGAATTTAATGGGACACAAGATTCTGAGTCAGAGGTGAAGGATTATTGATCATATGGTATTAAAATGTCACTTACTTTTTTATTGTTGTTGCCCTGCCTACCTTTAGCCCAGGGTGAGTCTGAGGAAGATGTTGTAACGAAGAAGAAATCAGACAAAAATCTATACTACTGAAGGTTATATGTGAAAAATGAGGTCGTATGTCAGTTCTGCTCTGTAGCATAAGTCACCCTTGGTGGAAGAAGGGCATTTTTCTTCAGGAAACTTAGAAAATTTTGCTGAATTATAAAGAAAAATACAGTGGTAATTGTCACTGGAAAATAAGATGGATTGGACAACAGCCACGGTCTTTGACGGACGAACTTTCTACTCTAACAGTTATGATGCTGGTCTCTATAATGCATGACCCCATCACTGGAAAAGCATCTGTGCAATAAGACAATGTTTTATAAACTCATGATACCTATTCTGCGGTTCTAGCCTCCTTGAATTGGAAGATTAGAGATGAAGCCACTGTCTCACCTGCTTAGACGTTTGCCTAGAAAAAGTGTGAATACATGGACAGCAGATAAAGCCAGAGAGTTACTAGTATGTTGCTACTACAGGTAAACTATGATCTCCACGTGCTGACTTGGCACAAATGGTTCTTTCATAAAATACTGTAAAAGTAACTAAGTGCACATAACCTACAAAACCAAGAATGGTCCCCAAGTCGCCAAGTGCCGTCGAGTCGGATCCGACTCATGGCGAACCTACCAAGAATGGTAGGAGACATAAAAATGATCTTTGAATAGGATGCGAGGTAGAAAAGTAGATTTATTTTGTTATTCCAGAAGGGGGAGATATCATAACGAATATTTTCAGAGATATAAGATTAATAGATCTGTACTTCCAATTTTCAAGAGTGACAGAAAGCCAAAATGAGAGAATAACTAAAGATATGAGTGAAAGCAGAAGATGCTCAAAAAAAAGCAGGTATCATCCATTTTCTGATTTCTCTTCTTAAATGCCTTCATCTAGACCAAGAAGGAAAGATAACTGTCTAATCTGTTACAAAAGAGAAAAAAATGATGTATGTTGTCATATCGTAGAATTCTTGATGATCAGATGATTCATTCCAAAATTAGTAGGACAAAGTAAAAATTATGTGAAGCTCCTCAGTTTCCTTCATTATCTCCTTCTTTGCCTTATTCTGCTTAGTTCTTCCTTTTCTACTTTTTCTTGTAGTGCCAAATGAGAAATACTGCTAATTTACAAGGTGGAAGTATGGTTTTGCTGCTCATAATTTCACAATCACATTTGGAATGAAATAAGTCTTTATTGGGTAGCTAAATTAAAGAAATCAGTGATTTTTATGAGATATTATAATGTACACCAAAAATATTTGTAGTCATACTCAGTATCTGTCAATCTGTTAAGATATGTAGCTACTCATTTTAAAGACATTTAATTATTTTTTTCTGAATTTATAATTAAATGTAGATGTAGAAAGCCAGGAAAGGAAAATATGAATACAGTTCATTTATCTGCACATTTTACTATTTTAATGACAATTTATGTTTTTATTTCCTGTCCAATTTTATTGTAGCTGAGTAATAATTGCACAAAAAACAAGAAATTAAACCTCTGTCTTGAATATTAAGTGGTGTTTTCTTTATTTTCCTCTCCTTGTAGCCTTGGGACATGTCAACCATCAGCCAACACATATTGATTAAATAACCTACTCTGCTTAAGACGTAAGACAAATATTATGACAATATATAGTAAATTTCAAGTGATTCATAGAAAAGAAGTTTTTAAGGGCTCCAACAGGGGAGAATACCCAAGAAGTTTATTATTGTATCTTTTTACAAGATTGAAATCTTTAAAGGAATATTCAAGAAGAAAGTATATGAAAGTCCAAGAAACACACTGATTATATATTCAGAATCAGGAAGTTGTGACCACATGGCTAAAATAGTTAATTTTATAAATATTCCAGAAGAAGAACATTTTTTACTTAATTAAATAGGAAATTTAGACAGCAGAGTTGATCATTTAGTCCCCAAAGGGTCATATGAAACATTATTTTTACTGATGGTTAATAACAAAAGATGTTTCTGTGTTTCAAACAAGTTCTTGCTTTGTCCCAGAAGACAATTCCCTCCAGAGAACTAGCTCTAATTCTTCTTTAGATTATTTTCATCATTGTGCAGCATTACTAAAATATGGAAGGAGTTTCCTATCTTGATTGCCTGTAATCTGTACCAACCAAAAACCAAACCTACTGCCATTGAGTCAATTCTGGCTCATAGAGTCCCTGTAAACAGAGTGAAACTGCCAATTGAATTTTAAAGCAGTGCCTGACAGATTTCAACTGCCAACCTTATGGTTAGCAGCTGTAACACTTAACCACTATGCCACCAGGGTCTCCCAAAGTCTTTAACTCCTGAGAACAGGTTTATTTTAGGTGTTGCAGTAAACTTTGAGAGAGCGTATGTGAGGGACAATAAGTGAGGGGCAATAATAAGAAAAAGATACCTCTATGTTCATACATTACTGTAAAGAAGCATACTGCCTTAGAGCTGAAACAGTTTGTCTCTCTTATTTCTAAAAGTCTTTCTAGAAAATGTGATCATATGCATGAGTTTCAGCACCTAGCAACTTCCAGGCACCCACCAATAAAGGGACTGCACCACTCTTGGTAAACCTTATCTTGAAGGCTTGCTGTGAACTAATGATGTTACATCCTGTATTCTTCAACTTCAGCCCCATTGCTTTAAAATGTAGTCCTCAATGCAATCATGTCAGGAAAGTGAAAACATGCAATCAACTATCCATGACCCTCAGGATTTGAAAATGTCACATTTGCTGAGTTGCTCGTTTTAACTGCCCTTCACTTGTTCAGTATCTCTCCCCAACCTGCCCCTTTCCCACTAAATATGTGGATATTTGGTGTTAGTTAGCTTCTGATTTTTTTTCTCTCCTCAGTTTCTAAGCTAATGAGCCTGAGCTGAGTTAATAACGGATATAATAAGTAATGACTCATTGTTTTGAGGCCTGCACGTCTGTGTGTGCTGCGGAACAGGAGCCAGGACTCTGATGCTATTTGTTCTGCCATGTCACTTGCCACCAAGCAATGCCACTCATCAATAAAAGGCAAGATGACGGATGGGTTCATTTAATGGAATTCCTCCGAGTGAGCTACAGCCTAACTCTTCAATAGGTCTGTTACCACTCTCTCTCCCTCCCTTTCTCCCTCTTGCGGCTCTTTTCTTTCCTTCCTTCTAAATCCAGGACAGTTGGAAGGCATGCTTGGCAGAGACGGCTGCCATTTGTGCCAGCAGCTCCTTCTGCTCTTAACAACTGCTATCTTAAATCAAATCAGCAGCTCTTCGCCTGGAGAGTAAATCTGTGCCACCTGATATCTGTGGCACCCTGTGGCATTTGGCCACATCTACACCCTGCCTGGGCTCATTTATTTATTTCCTCAGAGAGTGGGCTGTGTTGGAAAAAGAGACTCATGTCCTGGGGAATCAGGTTTTAAGTATTTTTATTTTGGTCAGTTCTATCCCGGATACCTCAAACACCCAACTCGCTCAGCAAGTGTATAGAGTAATTTTTCTCCATGCCATGTCAACATTCAATTTTCATCTTGCTTAGGCTCACTAGCTAAAGTATGCTGATTCAACCCATAATCTGGATCTCAGTCACAGTGAGATCAATGTTGGTGACATCTTTACCAATAACAAGCCATTTTTTTCTAATCTGCAAGTATGGAGATGGTATTTCAATATGTAATCCTTTTTTTTTTTTTTTTAATCTTGATTAAGTGAAAGTATAGAATACAAATCAATTCTGCATGCCCGCCTATCTGCAGCTCCATCGGCTCTCCCCATCCCGTGACAACATTCATACTTTTCACTCTATACTTCTAGTACTCTCTTAAAAAGCACCTATCCCCTCCTTTCCACCTTCTTGTCTCCCATCTAGAAAGAAACCAATAGGAAAAACTCCTATAAATGTATAAAACCATGAAGTACAAATGTCTTATCGCCATGCTGGACAGGAGTCCAGCCCATGCTTGTCTGAAGAGTTGATCTCAGTACTTGTTTCTGGTCAGAGCCAGCAACAGATCTAGGGGTCATGTTCCCAAGGGACCCTCCAGGTTGCCAGATCACCTATTCTTTTAGTAGAGTTCTTAAGCTGTCTGCCTCTTTTTCTTGTGTTGTCTTGAGGACTTACATTGTGTCCCCCATCATGGTTACCTCTGGTGGTGGCCAGGCACCATATGGTTCCTCTGGTCTCATGCTGATACAGTCTTCCATTCACGTTGGTACTTCGATCTCCTGGCCTCTTTTCCCCTTGTGTATCTGATGTTCTCAGGCGTCCTCTGCTCCAGATGGATTGGGACAAATTGGTGGACCTCAGATGGCAGCCTGATAGCTTTTAAGACCCCAGACACCACTCACCAATAAGGAATGTAGAAGGCTCTCTTAGCAAAAGGCTAATTATTCCAATTGACCTTGATATCTGCTGAAAACATGGTCCCCAGCCCTCCATCTCCGCTACTCTATCTTTTGAAATATCATGTTGAGTTTAGAAAATCTTTCAGTTTATGGTGAAGTCCGGTTATGTTGATTTGCTCTGCACTGAGTTCTGTCACTGCTTTCACCTAAGCAAATTCATATTGACTGTCTATACTATGGCCAATCCTCTCCCTCCCTCTCCACCCTTGTAGTCATCAAAGAATCTTTTCTTCTGTACATACACCAATTATTAAGTCCTTATAGCAGAGGTCTCATACAATACGTGTGCTTTTGCAGCTGACTGATTTCACTCAGCATAATGTCTTCCAGTTGAAACCAGGTTATGAGATGCTTTCTAAAATCATCATTTTCATTTATCATTGCATAAAGTTTCATTGAATATATGTACCATAGTTCATTTATCCATTCATCTGTTGATGCTCGCATAGGTTGATTCCATCATTTTGCTATTGTGGACAGAGTTTCAATCAACATTCATGTATATGTATCTGTTCGTGTGACCACATTTACTTTGTAGGATGCATTCCAAGCAGTGGAATTGCTGGATCATATGGTATTTCTATTTCTAGCTTTTTAATGAAGTGCCAAATTGTTTCTCAAAGAGATTGTATCATTTTATGTTCCCACCAGCAGTGTAGGAGAGTTCCAATCTCTCCTCAGCGTCTCTAGCATTTGTTATTTTGTGGGTGTTTTGGGATTATAGGTAACCTCACTGGAGTGGGATGGTATCTCACTGCAGTTTTGATTTTGATTTCTCTAATAGCTAATGATGGTGAGCATTTCCTCATGTGTCTTTTGGCTGCCTGAATGGCTTTAGTGAAGTACCTGTCCATCTCCTTTGCCCACAGCTAAACTGGGTTATTTAACTTATTCTTGGTGACAGTTTGCAGATCAGACATTGGTCCGACATGTAGTTGTCAAATATTTTTTCCCATTGTGTAGATGGTCTTTTAATTCTTTTGATAAAATCTTTAGATGAGCAAAAGTGTTTGATTCTAAGTAGTTCCCATTTACCTATTTTCTCTTCTGTTGATCTGGGTAGTGGGTTAAGTTCTACGTCTGCTAACCAAAACGTTGGCAGTTTAAAATCTACCAGGCACTCCTTGGAAACTCTATGGGGCCATTGTACTCTGAGCTTTAGGGTTGCCATGAATGGACCCAACTGCACGGCAGTGGGTTTGGTTTTGGTTTCTTCTGTTGATCATGCTTTGTCTGTCAGATTTTGAAGTCCATCTAAGCTGTGTATTAAAACCTCCTTTGTTGACCGTGTTTTTTCTGGCATGATCTTTATCATTTTAAGTTTGATACTTAGGTCTTTTAACCAATCTGAGTTGCTTTCTATGTATGATATGGGATATGGTTCTTGTTTCCATTTTTTGCAGATGGATATCCAATTTTGCTCATATCACTTGTTAAAGAGACTGTTTTCACCCCAGTTTACAGTCTTAGGGCCTCTGTCAAATATCAGTTGCTTATAGGAGGACGGTGGCATCTCTGGGGTCTTAACTCTGTGTCATTGGTCTATATGTCTCTTTTTGTGCCAGTACCAGATTGTTTTCACTATTGTGGCAATGTAACAGATTATAAGGTTGGGTAGTATGTTCCTACTTCTTTGGTATAGCTTGCCTATCCAAGGTTTCTTCCCTTTCCAAACAAAGTCGGTGATTTGTTTCTCTATCTCATTTAAAAAAACAACAACAAAAAAAGAGAATTTGTACTGGGATTTTATTGTATATGTAGATTGCTTTGGGTAAAATAGACATTTTCACAGTGTTAAGTCTTCCTTTCCATGAGCAGGGTAGGTTTCTCCATTTATGTAAGTCTCTCTTAGTTTCTTGCAGAAAGATCTTGTAGTTCTCTTTCTATAGGTCTCTTATTTCTATAGTTAAATTTATTCCTAGGTTTTTCATTTTCTTAGAGGCTAAAATAAATGATATTGACTAGGTGATTTCTTCTTTAATGATCTCCTTTTTGGTATAAGGGAATTCTACTGATTTACTTACGTTTATCTTGTATCCTGATACTTTACTGAACTCTTCTATTAGCTCCAGTAGTTTACTTTTAGATTCTTTAGGATTCTCTGCATATACAATGATATCATCTGCAAATAGGGAGATTTTTACTTTTTCTTTGCTGATGTGGATGCCCTCAATTCCCTTGTCTTGTCTCATTGCTCTGGCTAAAACCTCTAGGGCAACACTGAATAGAAGTGGTAAGAGTGGGCATCCTTGTCTAGTTTCTGTTCTCAAGGGGAAGTCTTTCAGTCTCTATCCATTCAGGATGCTGTATGTGGTTTGCTTTGTGTAGATAGCCCTTATTGTGCTGAAGAATTTGGCTTCTGTTTCTATTTTGCTGACAGTTTTTAGCACAAATATTTGTTGGACTTTGTCAAATGCCTTTTCCGCTTCAATTGACAAAATCAGGTGATTTTTGTCTTTTGTGCTATTTATGTGGTTAATCACATTCATCGTTTTTCTGATGTTGAACCAGACTTACATCTCTGGTATGCATCCAACTTAGTCATGATGAATTATTCATTTGATATATTGTTGAATTTTATTGGCAAGGATTTTGTTGAGGATTTTTGCATCTAGGTTCATGAGGGATTTTTTTTCTCTAATTTTTCTTGTTTGTGGTATCATTCCCTGTCTTTGGTATCAGGGTTATGTTGGCTTCATAGAATGAATTTGGGAGTATTGCATCCCTTTCTATGCTGTGAAATTATCTCAGTCATATTGGAGTTAACTCTTTTCTACAAGCTTGGTAGAATGCCACCATGAAGCCGGGGGGTTGGGATTATTTTTTGGTTGGTTTGTAGTTTTTTGATGACTTTTTCAATCTCTTCCTCTGTGAATGCTTTATTAATTTATTCTGCTTCACTTTGTGATAATTTTGGTAAGTGATACGAATCTAGGAATTCATCCGTTTTCTCTAGGTTTTCAAAACTGTTGGAATACAGTCTTTCATAGTATTCTGTTATGATACTTTTTATTTCAGTTGGGTCTCTTGTGACATCTCCCATCTTATTTCTTATTCAGGTTATTTGTTTCCTCTCCTGTTTTGCTTTTGTAAAGTTTAGCCAGTGGCTTGTCAATTTTGTTGATCTTTTCAAAAAATCAGCTTTTAGTTTTGTTAACTTGTTTCAATTTTTCTGTCCTCTAATTCATTTAGCTCTGCTCTAACATTTATTATCTGTTTTCTTCCGGTGACTGAGGGATTCCTCTGTTGTTCTCTTTCTATTTGTTGAAGAAGTAGAGTTAATTCTTTGGTCTGGGTCTTCCTTCTTTCTATACGTGTGCATTTATAGAGAGAAATTGACCTCTGAGCACTGTTTTGGCTGTCTGGTATCATATGTTTTCATTCTCATTTGAATCCATAAGTTTCTTCATTTCATCTATGATGTTTTCTATAACCCATGGATGTTTTAGCAAGATGTTCCTTTAGCAATGAGTTCCAATTTCTATCTGTTTTTTCTGCCATTGATTTTTACCTTTATAGCTTTACGGTCAGATAAGAAGCTTTGCAAGATTCAATCATTTGGATTTTGCCAAGACTTGCTTTATGCCCTAGCATATGTTCTATTCTGGAAAATATTCTATGTGCATTGGAGAAGAAGGTGTACTTATCAGTTGATAAAGAGTTCTGCATATGTCGACAATGTTTTATTAGTTAATTGTCACCATAAGATCTTCTGTGTGTTTACTCAGCCTTTTTCCTAGATGATCTGTCCATTACTGAAAGTGGAGTGTTGAAAGCTCCACCTATTATTGTGGTGTGATCTATCCCATTTTTCATTATTCATTGTTTCTTCTATGTATTTAGATGCTCTAGTATTGGGTGCCCTAGTATTTAATATTGTCAACTCTTGCTTGTGTATTGAACTTTTCAGCAATATATAGTGACCATCCTTGTCCACAAAAGTGGATTTTACATTAAAATCTATTTTATCTGAGATTAATATTGCCATACCTGCTCTTCTCTATATATTGTAAGGTTGGTATATATTATTCCACCGTTTAATTTTCAGTTTGTTCATATTTTTAAGTCTAGGGCATGTTTCTTGTAAGCAACTTATAGAGCGGTCATGTCGTTTGACCTAAGATGTCACTCAATGTCTCGTTACTGGAATGTTCAGTCCATTCATAGACAATGAAATTATTGATAGGCACGTATGTGTTCAGTGCTTACATTGTGATATGTTTATTTTTGTGTTGTTTTCTCTGTTGTTCTTATTAATCTTTTCTAGCACATTCTTCTTTGTGAGTTGATTTTTCACCTTTTTCAGGGTTGGTTTTGTGGTTGTTGAGACTCCGGTAGTATGTTTCCTGATTTGATACGATGCATCTTTATTGTGCTTTATGGCTGCACCTATGATGTCCCTTAATAAACTATGTATAAACCCAGTTTTAATTACCACCGCCTCTCCATCTGGAAGGAATATAATGACTGTAGTACATTCCTTCTTTTAATATGATGGCATCCTAGTTTTCATGATATGATCACTGGATTACTTATTTCACTACTATAGCCTTGAGTGAGTTTGGAGCCTTCCTTTACTGAGTAGGAGTCTGGGTGATATGTCCTGTATTTGCTTCTAAAATGTAAAGTTAGTGGTTTTGTTCTTCTAAGCCAAGAGATTCTTTCAGTATTTTTTGTAGCTTTGGTTTGGTTTTTACAAAGTCTCTGAATTTCTGTTTCTCTGCAAATGTCTTAATTTCATTTTCATATTCAAAAGATAGTTTTGCAGGATATATAATTCTTGGTTGGAAGTTCTTTTCCTTCAAGGCTTTGAATGTGTCATGCCACTGTCTCCGTGGAGCATGGTTTCTGCTGAGAAACTCAATGAAAGCCTAGAGGGTTTCCCTCTGAATGTTACTTTTGTTTTGAGCCTTGCTGTCTTTAAGAGTTGCTGCTTATGTTTGATTTTGTTTTTGATCTGCTGGATTTCAGAGTACTGGTGTTCTGTTGGATTAAACAGCTTGCTTAATTTTTCCTTTTGCTCTGCTGCATTTTGTATAAGGTCTAGGAGGGTTCTACACATAATGCTTTTGTATTCACATTCCAATAGTTTCAAAAAGGTTTCTTCATCTGGGAAGTTGTGTGGTGCTTTGTTTGGGGGGCTTTCTAAAGCCGTGGTTGGTTTCTTGGTTATGGTTTTCTCCAGAGTTTGTTGCTTTTGGGGGATCATGTGAGTCAATAGAGTCTGGGAGAGATGCTGTGAGGATGGACTGCAGTGGTTTCTCTAGGCAGTCTTAAAATGAAAAGTAAAAGGTGTCTGACAACTTCCAAGGTCAGTCAGGTTTGCAGGTATATAGGTCCCTCTTCCAAGCTGAAAAAGTAAGAACCACTATATCGAGCCCCAGATGTTATAAACTATCTCAAAATACAGAAAGGCTACTGCCCTGCTGGCCTCTACTTCCAGACCCCAGCTGTAGGCGACTCTGTGTAGAATGTTGCTTTTCTGCAAGAGAAAATCTCTGCTCTGGGCAGGAGCTGCCTCCCAGCCCAGGAATCAGGTCCAGCTGAGGCCTACATAAGGGTACTCCACCTCCCAGTGAAACAAGATGATGTCCCACACAAGCTCACCACCTGGCTGGATCCAGGTTACTCTGTGTCGGAGGTGGAAAGACAGGCCAAAGGTGCCAAGATGCACAGAGTCCACAGCTTCTGTTGCCGGGTCCCAGCTATAGGTGAAACTGTGTAAATATTGCTTTTCTGCCGGAAAAGTACTCTCTTCTGGGCAGGCGCTGCCTCCCAGCCTAGGAACTAGGTTCAGCTGGGGCCTCTGTATGGGTATATCTACCTCCTGATGGAAGAAAATGGCGACCCACACAATCTCAGTGCCTACCTCTGTACAAGTTATGTGGAAAGAGAGGACAAAAGCACCAAGATGCAGAGTCCATAGCCAGGCTCTCAAAATATGAGCGTTTCACCTGCCAACCCCACTAGCAGTGCATCTGAGATTAGCTGCTAGTCAAGTCCCGGCTCCACCCGCCAGCTAAGACACAGAGAAAAAACAACTTTATTATGGTGAGTTACCTTCAGTCTGTGAAAGCCAGCTCTTGTGAAGAACAGGATCAGTGAGAGGAGGTTTTCCATTCAGTGCTATGAAGTCTAAATTAACAGCTCTCTGCCATGTTCTAGTGCTCAGTAGATGTCCAGAAGGCTCTTTTTAATTATCAATTCTGTTATGGAACTTTTGATTTCAGTTGTGTCTGTTGTGACATCTGCCATCTCATTTCTTATTTGGGTTATTTGTTTCATTCCCTGTTTTTCTTTTGTAAGTTTAGCCAATAGTTTATCATTCTTGTTGATGTTTTCAAAAAACTAGCTTTTGGGTTTGTTTATTCTTTCAATTGTTTTTGTATTCTTCATCATTTAGTTCTTCTCTGCTTTTTATTACCTGTTTTCTTCTGGTACTTGAAGGGTCCTTTTGTTGTTCTCTTTCTATTTGTTCAAGTTGTAGGGTTAATTCTTTGGTCTGGACCCTTTCTTATTTCTGGATGTGTGCATTTATGGAGATAAATTGACCTCTTTGTACTGCTTTTGCTCTGTCCCTTAGGTTCTAATAGGATGTATTTTCTTTCTCCATTGAGTCCATAAATTTCTTCTTAGCACCTTTGGTTTCTTCTACATCCCATGGATTTTTGAGGAAAGCATTGCTCAGTTTTCATGAGTTCAAATTTCTAGTTATGTTTTTTCTGCTGCTCTTTTCAAACTTTATGGCTTTATTATCCAAGAATATGCTTT
The DNA here is from genome assembly GCA_028571685.1 of Heterohyrax brucei. Lineage (NCBI taxonomy): Eukaryota > Metazoa > Chordata > Mammalia > Hyracoidea > Procaviidae > Heterohyrax > Heterohyrax brucei. Next base: position 51,584,221 of record CM053152.1, read on the forward strand.
GCAATGGTTCAGTCTTTTGGATTTTGCTGGGACTAGCTTTATTACCTAATACAGGGTCTATTCTGGTGAATGTTCCATGTGCATTGGAAAAGAAGATGTAATTATCAGCTGTTGGGTAAAAGGTTCTGCATGTGTCAATAAAACCTAGTTGGTTGATTGTCACAGTTCGATTAGCTGTATTTTTACTGAGCTTTTCTCTGGATGATCTGTCCATCTCTGCAAGTGGACTGTTGAAGTCTCCTACTATTATGGTGAAGTCATCTATCTCATTTTTCAACGTTGTCAGCATTTGTTCAATGTATTTAGATGTTATGGTATTGAGTGTATAAATATTTAGTATTGTTATATCCTGTTCATGTATGAATGTTTTGGCAATAAATAGTGCCCATCTTTGTCCAAGATGGTGGATTTTACCTTAAAATCTATTTTATGTGAGATTAGTATTGCCACTCCTGCTCTTCTTTGTATATTGTTAACTTGGTTCATATCTTTTCTAATCCTTCGATTTTCAGTTTGTTCATATCTCTGAATCTACTATATGTTCTTGTAAGCAACATATAGACTGTTCATGTCTTTGTAAAATCCAAGATGTATTCTCTACCTCTTAATTATTCAACCAATTTAAATTCAGTGTAATTATTGATAGATGTGTGTTTAGTGATGTCATTTTGATGCCTTTATCTTTGTGCTTTTGATATTTCTTTGGTCCTCTTAATATTCTGTTCTGGGTCATTTTTCTTTATGGGTTTACTTTTCATCCTTTTCAGTATTGGTTTTGTGTTTGTTGAGACTCCCGTATTACATTGAGTCGGATCCGACTCGACGGCACTTGGCTTTTTGGCTGTATTACATTTCCTGTTTTAATATGTAGAACTGTTAGTTTGCTTTGTGGCTACCCCTCTGATGCCCTTTAATGTTCTAATCTTAAACCAATCTTTAACTTCTGTATGTCTCCTTAATTTCCCCTCCATCTCAAAAGGTCATAACTATTGCAGTATACTCCACTTTATACTGTGGTGGTGTCATAGCTTTTATTGTAAGATCTCTGGTTCCCTTCTTTTAATATTTTGGCTTTGATTGAGCTTTGTGACTTTCTTAACTATGTAGGACTTTGTATGCTCCATCCTGCATTGTGTCTTTAAGTATACAACTGATGTTATTGTTTTTCTAAACAAAGAGCTTCTTTCAGTATTTCTTGTAGTTTTTGTTTGGTTGTTGCAAAGTCTCTAGGCTTCTGTTTTTCTGAGAATGTGTTTATCTCACTGTTATGTTTGAGACACAATTTTGTAGGAAATACATTTCTTTGTTGTTGTTTTTTATCTCTTTCAAGGCTTTGTATGTGTCATCCCACTGCCTTCTTGCCAAGATGGCTTCTGCTGAGAAGTCAGATGAAAGGCTACAGGGCTTTCCTTTGTGCATTGGTTTGCTTTAAGCCTAGTTGCCTTTAAGAACCTCTCTTTATGTTTTCCTTTTATTAAGAATCATTGTAATGTGTCTTTGTGTCTTTCTTTTGGAGTCTGGTTTTTGTGGTGTTTAATGGACATTTTGAATATCTATGTGTTTTTCTTTCATGATGTCAAGAAAGTTTCCTGTCAACAGTTCTTCAACATTTCTCTCTATTTTATGCTGTCCCTCTCTGTTCAGGCATTACAACAATTTGTAAATTATTCCTCTTGATAGAGTCCCACATGCTTCTTAATGTGTCTTCATTTTTTCTTGTTTCTTTTATCTGATTTCTCCTCGTAAATGCTGGTATCAGTTACTTTATTTTCAAGCTACCTAAATCTTGGTTCCATTTCCTCAGTCTTGCTCTATTTGATTTGCACTGAGTTGCCAATTCTGTAGTTTTATTATTGGTCAGCTGGACTTCAGATTATTGATGTTCCAGCAGTTCATAAAGCTTAGTTAAATTTTCATTTAGTTCTGCTGTGTTTTGTTCAATCTCTAGAAGGGCTCTGCACATAATTCTTTTGTATTCTGCTTCTGATAATTTCAGATAGCCTTTTTCATCTGGGAAGTTGATTGATACTTTATCTTGGGAGTTTTCCAGACCATAATGGTCTGCTTCTTTAAACAGTTAGATATTGATTATTGTCTACACACTATCTGGAATCTGTTCAGTTTCTCCAGAGTTACACCAACAGGAGCTATGGCATAGTTCTAAGAAGGGAGTGAGTACTGTTGATTTGGTCACCAGCTGCCACTGCGTTCTCTAGATGCAGCTGACTTATGTATAGCTTCTCTGGCAATATAGACTCTGTCAAACCCTGTGATGCTGCTCAGCTTGGTGGCTGATCCCAGCAGGGCCCTCAGGGGGTGGCAGGCTCTACAGCCTGGCTGATAAAGGTGGTGAGCTATGTGTGCCAACTATCCAGCATCATGTCCATTGAGACTATCAGTTAGCTCAGGGAAGGGAGGAGGGAGAGATGCCACCACATTGAACCTCCAGGAACTGCTGTTTTCTGTAGATGTGCATAAAGACTGATTTTCCACTGAGAGTAGCACTGTCCAGCAGCAGCTGAAAGCAGCTAGGCCCTCAAAGGTAGCAGACTCTGCCTGTCTGGCAAAGATGGCACACTGCTTTTGGAATATCTAGGGGGCTGTCAGCTGATGTTATGACATGGCTCTGTGAAGGCTGGTGGAAATGGCACTACCACAGTCAGCTGCCAGTCACCTCTGCATTCTCTACGTGCTCTCAACTTAAAAGCTGCTTCCCTGGTAAGAAAGGGATCGACCAGCCAAGGCTCATAGCAGCTCAGGCAAAGGTAGCTCCTCACTGGCCTACCACAGAAACTATGATGTAGTTCAAAAGATGCAGGTGTTAGGGAACTGCCACATTGGCTGCAAGTTGTCACTACATTCTCTGTGTTCAATTGTGTTAAAAGCAGTGTTTCTATTAGGAGAAGCACTGTCCAGATACAGGCACTGTTGCTGCCCATGAGGATTAGCCTCAGCTGACCTTCAGACATGACTTATTCCTCCTATCAGCTGACCGAGATTGTATCATACCTGAACTGCATTTCTGTTGGTGAATCAGCCATATCTATGGCACAGCTCAGAGACAGAGGAGGGGTACTGGCACCATCGGACACCAGCCACTACTGGGTTCTCTAGATACGGCTGTCCCAAGTACAGTCTCTGTGCTAAGGGATACGCTGTTTACTTAGGCACTGCAATTCACATAGTAGCTGGCTTGTGCCAGGCTCTCAGGCTTGGCAGACCCAGTCTCAGTCCCCTGGTTAACAAAGAAGGTATCCATACTGTCTTAGTCACTGGGTACTTCTCTAACAGAAAATAGTGGAAGGTTTCACAAGGAGAAGCTTTTATTGTTACAGTCCAGGTAGCCAAAAATCCATTAACAAGATACAAGTCCATGCAGAATAAGAAATCATCACAGTCCAGTAGGCTGAGTCCACAACGAGTGAGAGCATCTTGGCACAGGAACTTCGGATCTAAAGGACATGCTCTGCTCTTGGTGCTTCTCTCTCTGTGGTATGAGGTTCCCAACTCCCTCAGCTCACTTCTCTCCCTATATTCCACAAGCTTGAGTCCTGCCTCACTAACACAACTGCAAATCATTCTCCATCATCAACATCACAGAGGCAGGATTCACAACACATGGGAGGGAGGGCACCATATTGGAACTCCAAACCAAGTCAAATCAACACATACATTTTGGGACACAACTCAATCCATGACACATACCTCAATCTTCTCAGGAGTTGCACCAACAGAAGCAGGACTCACTGTGCCACTGTCTTGCCACTGGAAAGATATTTTTCCCCTTCCTGTTGCCCAGTCCAGTCTCACAACCCTACGCCTGATCTTGGAGCTCCCCGAATGTCTTCACCACTGTGTTCAATTACTTTTCTAAGCGTTAGTTCTCAGAGGGAATGAAGGAGATATGTGTCTATTCTGTCATCTCAAATTGCAAAATGTGAAAATAAATCAGATACTCAAACAAATCAAAAGGTGATAATGCTAACATGCTGTTTCAAAATATCAAATATTTATGTTCTTATGAAGACTGAAGGCCATATATACATGAAATGAAATATAGGCCATTGTAGTATTAAGAGAGTAAACAGTTAAAATTGCCAAGGGGAGTGATTAAAATATCTGAACTTGAATTGGCATGATAGGATGTAGCATCAAGATTTTCCATTATGTCCAAGTGGCATAAGAATGAAGTGACAAGGAGAAAAAAAAAAAAATTGCAAGATATTACTGATAGTAAGGGATACAGATGATGAATACATTAAAAATAATATGGCTTAATGGTGGGAAAATGCTTCTTCGAGTTGTCAAATTAGAGATTTTATGTTTGTAAGTCAACTGGAACATCGTTAATGAATATTACACATTCATGTGTAATATTCCTGTCACCAAATAAGCACTCATATAATTGCTATATTTGGGATATTATGTATGTGTGTGTGTGTGTACATATATGTGGGTACACACACACACAAGTGGAATACACAGATGTGTAAATACGTGTGTATACCTATTTAAATCTGTGGCATGTATATTTGGCAGCACAAGACATTCCTTTAACTTACCCCAGAAATACAGGAATCCAGAACATGGCTTTGACGGTGAATCTTTCCCAAGTCTCTGCTGGGGATGGTTCTTGTATGCACTATCAGTGGCTAACAGTCTTGATCTCATGTGGAGCAAAATGTGTTAATTGTCTAGATGATGGTATCATATTTCACACACTGACCCTTGCAAAGTTGACTCTATTTCTAATTAACATTAAAGTCAAAATTGAAAAAGTGAGAAAAAGGAGGAAATAAAAAAAAGAGATGAGAAATAAAACTGTATTTCAAAAGCCTACACAGTAGGGACAGCCAACAGATAGATTAACAGAGTGTTGCATTTTGATGAATTATTTTTTTGATATGTTGTTGAATTCTGTTGGCAAGAATTTTGTTGAGGATTTTTGCATCTAAGTTCATGAGTGATATCAGTCTGTAGTTCTCCTCTTTTGCTGGGTCTTTCCCTGGCTTTGGTACCACGGTTATGCTGGTTTCATAGAATGAATTTGACAGTATTCCATCCCTTTCTGTGTTGTGAAATAGTCTCAGTCGTACTGGAGTTAATTCTTCTCTAAAAGCTTGGTAGAATTCTGTGGTGAAGCCATCTGGGCCAGGGCTTTTTTGGTTGGTAGTTTTTTTTGATGACTTTTTCAATATCTTCCTTGTTGATAATTTGGTAGGTAATGTGAATCTAGGAATTTGTCCATTTCCTTTAGGTTTCCAAATCTGTTGGAGTACAGTCTCTCATAGTATTCTGTTACGATATTTTTGACTTCTGTTGGATCTGTGGTGACAACTACCCTCTCATTTCTTATTTGGGTTATTTGTTTTTCTTCTTGTTTTTCTTTAGCAAATTTAGTCATTAATTTGTCAATTGTGTTGATCCTTTAAAAAAACAGTTTTTGATTTTACCAATCTTTTCAATTGTTCCTCTATTCTCTAACTCATTTAGTTGTGCTATAATCTTAATGACCTGTTTTCTTTTGGTATCTCAAGTGTTCTTCTGTTGCTCTCTTTCTACTTGTTCAAGCTGTGGGGTTACTTCTTTGGTTTGGGTTCTTTCTTCCTCCTGATGTATACATTTATAGAGATAAACTGACCTCTGAGCACTGCTTTGGCTGTATCTCATAGGTTCCAGTAGGAAGTGCTTTCATTCTCATTGGAGTCCATGAAATTGTTTATTTCATCCTTGATTTCTTTTATACACATGGCTTTCTGAGCAAGATCTTCTTCAGTTTCCATGAGTTCCACTTTCTATGTATGTTTTTTTCTGCTATTGATTTCAACTTTTATGGCTTTATGGTCTGAGAAGATGCTTTGTAATAATTCAATGGTTTGGATTATGTTGAGATTACTTTATGTGCTAACACATGGTCTATTCTGGAAAATATTCCATGCACACTGGAGAAGAAGGTGTAGTTATCTGCCAATGGACAGAAAGTTCTGTACGTGTTGCTGGGGTCTAATTTTTACTTGTTGCAGTAAGATGTTCTGTGTCTTTATTGAAATTTATTATAGAAGATCTGTCAAGTACTGAAAGTGGAATGTTAAAGTCTCCCACTATTACTGTGGAGTGATCTATCTCATTTTTGTGTGTAATCTGTGTTTCTTTGATGTATTTAAATGCTCTAGTATTGGGGGCATAAGCATATATTTTTTATTATGATTTAATGAAAATGTACATTCTCATATAAATTTGCATGCCCACTTATATGCAGCTCCCACTGCTCTCCCTGCTCAGTGACAACACACTTTTACTCTCTGCTCCATACATGTCTTATCCTCCCAACAATCTCCTGTCCCCTCTGCTCCACCAACTTCTCCACCTCTAGTAAGAGGTCAGCAGGATGACATCCTACAGCTGCACAGAACTATAAAGCACACACATGATATGGTCACTCTGTGCCACCAAGTCCAATCCATTTCTGTCTGAAGAGTTGGCCTCCATTATTATTTATGAACAGGGGCAGAATCAGGGCCAGGGGCCATGCTCCCAGGGGAACTCTGAGGCCCCTGGACCATCCATTGTGGTCTTTTATGGAGATCTCAGGGTATACCTCTTTTCCTTCTTGTGTTATCAGTGAGACTCAGCTTTGTAAGCTCCATCACAGCTATCACTGGCAGTGGCACCAGCCTACATTTGGTTCTTCTGGTCACAAGTTGATGTAGTCACTTGCTCACATGGGTCTCATTGTCTTCTGGGTTCTCTTTCCACCATGTAGTTTTGGTCCATGATGATCATCCGTTCCTGCTGAGTTGGGACCATCTGTACCCTCAGATGGCAGCTTGGAAGCTTTTAAGACCCCAGAAGCCCCTCACCAATATGAGGTACAGAAGGCTCTCTTACCAGAATGTTAGTTGTGCCAATTGGCCTCATTTTCCCTGAGAACATGACCCTCTGGGCCCCTGCCCCAGTTAGTCTGTCCTTGCAATATTGGTTTAACATGGGAGGAGTAATCATGTTATGTTGAAGTATAGTTAATATTGATCTTTCTAATTGTGCTGTCACTAATTTCACCCAACCAAATTTCTATAAACTAATCTAAACCCTCCCCCACTCACCCTCCCTCCATCCCCACCCTTGCAGCCATCAAAGAGTCTTTTCTTCTATGCATGAGTCTGTTTTTGAGTTCTTATCATGGAGGTCTCATACAATATTTTTGTTTTGTCATTGATTACTTCCCTCAGCATAATGTCCTCCAATGTGGATGCATAAATATTTAATATTGTTAAGTCCTGCTTGTGTACTGAGCCGTTCAATAATAAATAGTGTCCATTCCTATCCACAGTAGTGGATTTAACATTAAAATCTAGTCTATCTGAGATTATAATTGCCACACTTGCTCTTCTTTGTATATTGTTAATTTGGTATATATTATTCCATCCTTTAATCTTCAGTTTGTTCATACCTCTAAGTCTATGGTGGGTTTCTTGTAAGCAACGTGTAGACAGTTTGTGTCTTTTGATTCAAGATGTCACTCATGTTCTTACTGGAGTGTTCAGTCTATTTACATTCAATGTAATTATCGATAGGTATGTGTTTAGAGCTGTCATTTTGATGTTTTTATTTTTGTGTTGATGTTTTCTCTATAGCTCTTGCTATTCTGTTCTGGGACATTCTTCTTTATGGATTAATTTTTCACCTTTTTCAGTGCTGGTTTTGTGTTTATTGAGAGTCCTGTACTGCATTTCTTGTTTTCATATGTTGTATCTTTGTGGTGTTTTGTGGCTACCCCTATGTTCCCCCTTAATAATCTATGTTTAAACTCAATTTTAACTTCTACATATGTTATTAACTTTCTCTCCATCTGGAAAGACTATAACTACTGTAATACATCCCTCTTTTTAATTTGATGGCATCAAAGTTTTCATGATATGATCACTGGATCACATCTTTTAGTATTATAGCTTTTGTTGAGTTTTTTACCTTCCCTAACTGATAGTTTCTAGATGATGTGTCCTGCACTGCCTCCTAAAATATAGAGTTAATGATTTTGTTCTTCTAATCCAAGAGCTTCTTTCAGTATTTCTTGTAGCTTCTGTTTGTTCTTTACAAAGTCTCTGAGTTTGTGTTTATTAGTAAATGTCTTAATTTCATTTTCATATTTGAAAGACAGTTTTCCAGGATATACAATGCTTGGTTGGAAGTTTTTCTCCTTCAAGGCTTTGAATGTGCCATTCTACTGCATCTATGCCAATATGGTTTCTGACGAGAAGTCAGATGAAAGCCTACATGGATTCCCTCTGAATGTTAGCTTTGCTTTCAGTTTTGCTCCCTTTAAAAGTTTCTCCTTATGTTTCGTTTTGTTAAGCTTGATTATAATATGTCTTTGTGTCTTTCTTTTGGGGTCTAAATTGTGTGGTGTTTGACACACATCTTGAATATCTATATTCTCTTCCATAATTTCAGGGAAGTTTTCTGTCAGCCAGTCAACAACAATACGCTCTGTGTTTTCAGGTGTCCTTTCCTGTCCAGGAACTCCAATTAATCGTAGATTGTTCCTCTTGATAGAGTCTCACATGGTTTTTAATGCTTCTTCATTTTCCTTGTTTCTTTTCTCTGATTTTTCTTCATAAATCCTAGTGTCAGTAGTTCTATCTTCCAAGTCAGAAAATCTATTTTTAATTTGTTTAATTCTGTTCTCTTGGCTTTGAATTGTGTTTCTGATTCTTTAATTTTGTTATTCATCTGTTAGATTTCAGAATTCTGGTGTTCCATCATTTCGAATAGCTTGCTTAATTTTTCATTTTGCTGTGCTGCATTTTGTATAATGTCTAGGAGGACTTTTTATATAATTCTTTTGTACTCGTCCTCCAAAAGTTTCAGAAAGGCTTCTTCATCTGGAATGTTCTTTGGTTCTTTCTTTTGGAAGCTTTCTGGAGCCATGAGTAGATTTTTCTTTAAGTGTCTGGCCAAAACTTGTTGCTTTATGGGCACCTATAGATTGTTTAGTTTTTCTGGTGTTGCCTTAACAGAAGGTGAAGCACATTCTGAGAAGACAGCTGATCACTAGTCACCTCTATGTACTCCAGTGACTGGGCCTGGTGGAATCTCTGAGGTAGCAGGCTCCACCTCCTGGCTTGCAAAGACATGGCCCTACTTATGGAGTCACTGGGAGGCCACCAGCTGACCCTATATTGTGGGTCGGTAAAGGCTAGAAAAGATGTCATCAGGGTACACCATAACTATTTCTTTAGGTAGTCTTGTTTTGAAAGGTAAAAGCTATCTGACAGCTTGCATACTCACTTAGGCTGTCAGGTATGCCAGCTCTTCTTTCCAGCTGGCAATGGAGGCACTTCTATATCTGTCCCAAGATATCGTGATCTAGTTCAAAGCACAGAAAGGCTACCATCCTGCTGTCATTTATGGCTGGGCCTCATCCATATGGCTACACTGTGTCAAACACAGCTTTTCTTCTGGGAAAGCACTCCCAAGGCTGCACTGCCTCCCACCCTGGGAATTAAACCTTGCCGAGGCCTCTGTATGGGTAACTCCACCACCCAGTCTAACAACATGGCATCCTGCACAAGCTGTCCTGCCTGTTGTGAAACAGCCAAATTAGTGGCAGAGGTCAGAAAGAGAGCGTTAAGGGGCTGTGGTGCTCTAAGTCCAGAAGCAGGCTCTCAAAGTGTAGTTATTCTGCCCACTGATCACTTCAGCAGTGTGGCTGAGCTTTGCTGCCAGTTAGGCACAATTGCCACCACCAGCTAACAAAGTAAAAAAAAGTTAAAAATGGCAGATACCTTCAGCATGTGAGAGCAGGCCATTCAACAAGGGTGGGGGTCAGTGAAATAGAAGAAGATTCCCATTCAGTGATGTGTAGTCCAAAATTGAAAGCCCTATGCCATGTTCCAGGGCTCTCTGGGAGTCCAGAATGCTCCTTTTAATTATCAATCCTGGCCTTAGTTTTCAGAGGGAACTAAGGAGATGTGTGTCTATTTAGCCATCCTGATTCTGCCCCCAAGTGTTGCATTTTGTTGTTGAATACAAATCGTCCATTCTTTTTTCTAAGCTCCTAATCAATGTTGCTCATTCTTTTTTTCCCTACTGTATCTACCTCTCACACATCAATGTCTATAGCAACACTTCTAATAGTACCCAAAACTTCTTTGCGTAACAGGGTTTTCTACACAAGGGATCCTGCCAGTTTAGATTAGATTAGATCTTAGATTAGATCTTAGATTAGATCTCCACATTATTGGGGTTCATGGGTTAGAATAAGAATTCTTCGTTTGAAAAAAAATTGTTTTAGGAATAGGTTGTCCTATGCATGTGTAGGAAGTTCATGTTTCTGAGCTGTTATGATGTGAGGGTAAGGAGACTTAGTGGTGCAACAGTTAAACAATTTAGCTGCTAACTCAAGGTCACAGGCTTGAACCCAGTAGCACCTCTGCAGGAGAAAGCCCTAGAAGTCTGTTTCCATAAAGATTACAGCCTAGAAAACATAGTGGGGCAGTTTTACTCTGTCACATGTGGTTACTATGAGTTGGAAATCAACTCAATGACACCAACAACAATAATGACATGAGAATAGATTGCCCTCTAATCAAGCTTACATTCTTTTAAGAAGGGGCAATTTCCAAAGCCTCATTTTGTGCTGCTTCTCAGTATGCCCTGGAGTAATTGCCCTCATCATTCTTTGTCTATTTGGCTCAAGTGCTTCACAACTCTAGCATTCAGCACTGAATATAACTCTGCACTGGTGAAAGCACTAGTGGAAACCATGCCATACCTTTGAAAGGCAGCTACTCTGATTATTTTTGTCTTAAATGTGTTGAATATGAATTCAGTGACTTAAATGGCCCCATAAAGCTCTTATCCCATGAGTAGTAGCATGAGTATTAGCAGTTTCTGTGCTGACAAGAAGAAAAGGGAGATAAAAGACATCTTAGCTATTCAAGCTAAAACTATGTTCAACTATCTTTACATTACCTGTCAGCACAACACCTCTGCAGACTGTTGTTGTTATTGTTCAGTGTCATCTAGTCAGTTCCAACTCATGATGATCTTAAATATGACGGAACAAAATGCTGCCCAGTTCTCTACTATCACAACAATTGATGCCATATCTAAGCCCATTATTCCAGCCACCAAGAGAATTCACTTTTTTGAGAGTTGCTTTCTTTTTTGGTTACTGTCTACCAAAATGGTGGGTTTTGGGGAGGAGGGAGAATTCTAACAAGAGGTCCCTCCTGATGATGTGATCAAGTAAACAGGACAAACTCTGCATCTTCACTTTCAAGGAACATTCAGACCATACTTTCTGTAAGACAGACTTATTTGTTCCTTTGGCCAAAAAGCCCCACCAAACACACTGCTGTCAAGTTGATTCTGACTCATAGCAACCCTACAGGTCAGAGTAGGAATGCTATATGGAGTTTCCAAGGATCTGAATTGCCAATCTTTTGGTTGGCAGCTGTAGTACATAACCACTGTGCCACCAGGGTTGGCAATCACAGTGTATTGGATATTCTTTGCCAACACTATAGTTCAAACTCATCAACTCTTCTTGGACTTCCTTCTTCACTATTCAACTTTCACATGTGTGTGAGGTGACTGAAAGTACCACAGCTTAGGGCAAATGGACCTTAGTCATGAAAGTGACATCTTTGCTTTTTAACACTTTAAGAGGCCTTTTACAACAGATATACCCACAGCTCAACATGATATTTAATTTCTTGGTTACTCCCTCCAAGGGCATAGATTTTTGATCAAAAAGAAAGAAATACTTTAGTAGGCATCCATTAATATTTGTCAAATTAAAATGGATTCAATAAAACCTAGTCTTCATCAGCAGTATTTATTTTCTCATTTTCTGTATCAATTTTTTAACATCAGTTTTTTCCCTTAGTTTTAGAAATCTAGCAGGTGACACTTTAATTTAATCTCTTCTTAAATATTCTGACTCTAACATAAATAAAGAGCATTTGTGTACTATGGTAGACCAAAACATACAGAAAGGAATCCAATTTGATTTTACAAACATTTATTTATAACCCATGTGTTTAGACTCTTGCCAAGTGTGGCCATGAAGTAATATCAAGATAGTACTTAAAAACAAAAGAAGAGAAGAAAAAAAGTACTAAAAAAAGAAAAGAAGTGCGACAAATTATTCTACACACCTACAATTCAGAAAGTTAAAACATTCACGTTTAGAAGCTACGTGTGAGAAACATTCTAGTATAAGACCTACAAAACATAAATCTTTCTTTTGTCTATAAACTTTTAGAGTCAGAAGGAATCTAAGAAATGGGCTAGCTCTGATTCATTCAAGCCTCGTCTCATAATTTAAACTTGAATAACAACTCTGTGAAGGGATATTTGCCTCTGTTTGAATATTCAGAATTAGGAAATTTGCTAGCTTTTAGGAAACACAGTTTCCTGGTTTGTATTTTCCCTATCTAGACAGTGTGGGTGTCTCATTCAAGTGCTTCCACTGACTTCTGTTTGACAGAGAAAACTGTGTGTACCTTTTCTTCTCCTCTGCATAATTCTAGAAGAAAAGTATGAGGCAGACCACATCAAAACAGGTAGACAAATTATGACTTAGATTTGTAGTACTCAGGAGAGACAGATGCCATTACCACTTAGCCTGAGTAGGAAGGCTCTTTCTTTCACAGGCACTATCACAGAGCTCAGAATGTGGTGCAGAACCTCTTGAACTTCTCCATGCCACAAATTCCAGATGATGCTATACCCATTCATCAGAAAACTCTGTGTGGGTTACAGGTTGAAAATAAGCCCAGAAGGGGCTGGCGATCTGAAGAGGAGATGTTAAAAAAATGCAGTGATCTCGAATTATGTGACCCATGGGTTAGTCTATGTCGTAAATGTATTTTCTTTAGATTCTATTTATATGCAACAGTTCTTGATTTGGGAAATTGATTAGCTATTAGCTGAAAAGCAGTGGCAAATTTGAATACTCTTGAAATGCGGTAGGTCGAAGAACCTTTGAATGAACATTTCCAGAGGAACAAGTTTACTGTAGGTGATGGCATGCACTGCTTATCATTGATAAAGCCTCTTGTACATCACAGTTCCTCCCAGATTCTCCCCTCATCCAGTTTCATTGTCTGGTCTTTATAGCAACTAGAGTTGTGCTTCTTTGGATTAATAAAACTCAGAAGACTTGGGGAAGATAAGGAGGGAATTTAAGGGTGGATGTTGGAAGAAATTTCGAGTCAATGAATGAAGCAGAGATTGCCATCACTAAGGCTTGCAAAGAAAGATCAAGACCAATGAAAAATAAGATTGGAACCAGATGAAACAGGTAGAAGGCAGGTAGAAATTCCATTACAAGATGGCAGAGTAAACAGATGTCTCCTCATCTCCCTCTGAGAACTAAGGCCTGGATGGTATTTTTTATGAAGCACTGAATACTTGAATGGTATGCATTTTCCTAGTGACCACCAAATTAATTGTTCGTTTATAAACTCCTTTTGATTATCTGAGTGTCCATTACTAGCCGCAACATGGTTCTTAACGCTGAGTTACAATAAAACTTATCATTTCCATTGTCAGTTTCTGTCCCCTTGTATACCAAATACTGCATACGTCAAAAAAAATTTTTTTTTTTTTAAGATACAGTGTTATTGTGGCTATTATGCTACCCTCCTGGATATACACTGTTAAATAAAATGGACTTTGTACTTTCTAGTCATGTTAGTTCAATATAACTCTGCCTGCTGCATTTGGTGGTGGTAGTGATTCCTTGCACTTGTGCCAATATGGCCAGAGAAGTGGTAATTGTGCTCCTGAATGGCAATGCCCTGAGTTACCATGTGGTAGATGAGGTGAACTGACTAGTTTGTGGAGCTGTATCAAATTGCTGCTGAAAATGCTTCAGAATAAGGAATGTCAATTGCAATTCACAAAGCATATATGGCACATCAAAGCAAACCATATAAACCCTGTAAAACAGGAGTAGCTTTCTCTTTTTCATGATCCTTGTTCCTTGATCCACTCGAATAGATGATTTAAAGCTTTTTAGTAATTTTTGGCACATATTCACAATCCTCCATGAGTTTTGGCATTAGAATTTTTTAAAATTATAATTATACATGTTTTTTGCAACACAATCAGATTTATACTGTTGTCCACATTTCTTTTTATAGAACATCTTTAATTATAATTAGACAGCTCTAAGTTCAGTCTGGCATAACTGAGAACAATAATTTTCCAAAGAAAATGCAGATAAGGATGTTGTCACAACTAATGGATTAAAAACCTAAGCACAATATAAACTATCCCTTCAATTTTGCACTACTGAGAAGAAAACTTCTTTGCTTCTCCTTCATTAATCACATGGCTTCACATATACAGACATAGCGACAGTCAAAAGAATCATTTAAACTACTTATACAGAATTTTAGCTAACAATTAAATACATTGAAGCATCTGTAAAAGCTAACTTATTTAATAATACTTAAAAATTATATATGTATGTTATATACACACACATGTATATAATAGTGAGAACACAGAAACCACATTTGGAGAGGGTGAATCAAATATATTGTATTATGCTGTATAATCTGCCATAAAAAGCCAGTTTAATTTGCTACCACACAAATCCCGTGCAAAAGCAGCAGGCAATCTTTTCTCTGACACTTTAACTCATAAACTGAGTCATATAGGATAATGGAGAATTAAAAATAGTGCATGCTGCCTAGCCTCCAGGTGTATGTAATGATACACGTAATTATTTCTCAAAAGTATGACCACTTTAACAGAAAAATCAATACCAAAGACAATCATTCAAATAGGAATGATGCTCCTGTACATACTTGATCTGGATTCTATAGAAATACTTAATATAGATACATCTGTCCTTGTAAAATTTTCATGAAATGACAACTTTTGATACCTTAAGATACATTTTTGTTTTTTCCCACTTCTGTCTATAGCTAATATTTTCAGTGAAATGACAAACTGATAGTCATAACCTTCATAAAATATCTTCAAAGTATCCTTTTTTATTATTTAAGGTAAATTAAGCTCCATCCATACTGTAACATACATACGCATCATATTTTGTTTAATACTTGATGGACACTTAAACAGTTTCTACTTTTTTTCTCACCTAGTGAACAGTGCTGCAGTGAACATAGGTGACTGAGTCTTTGATTTCAACAGTTTTGGATATATATCTAGGAGTGGAATTGCTGGGTCACATGTAGTTATATTTTAAATTTTCTTAGGAAACTTCACACTGTTTTCCACAACAGCTGTGCCATGCTGCATAACTACCAGCAACGGAAAAGGATTGGAATTTCCCACATCCTTGTCAGCATTTGTTATTGTCTGGTTTTGATTTAAAAAAAAAAAAAAAAAAAAAATCCTGGCCATCCTTATGGTTGTTAAGGTGTTGTTGCATCAGTTTTAACTTGTAATGACACTATGTACAGCAGAAAAAAATACTGTTGAGTGCTGTACTGTTTTAAACATTATCATTCTGTTTAAGCCTTTGTTATAGTCTGTGTGTTCAGCCCATCTCCTTGAAGGAACTCCTCTTTTTTGCTGACCCTCTACTTTACCAAGCATGATGTCCTTCTTCAGGGACCGGTCACTCCTGATCACTTGTTCAAATTGCAAGAGACAAAGTCTTGCCATCTGTGCTTCTAAGGTATATTTTGGTCTTACTTCTTCCAAAACAGATTTGTTCATTCTTCCAGCATTCCATGGTATATTCAATATTCTCTGTCAAAACTGCAGTTCAAAAGCATTGGTTTTCCTTTGGTCTAGCTTGTTGTTGAGGTTTTGCATGCTTGTGAAGTGATCGAAAATACCTTGGCTGGGTTCAGGTGCGCCTTAGTCCTCAAAGTGACATTATGGCTTTTTAACACTTTAAAGAGGTCTTTTGCTGCTGATTTGCCCCATGGAATACATTGTTTGATTTCTTGACTGCTGCTTCCATGAGTGTTGACTGTGTATCCTAGTAAAACGAAATTCTTGACAACTTCGATATTTTCTCAGTTTATGATGATGTTGCGTATTGATCAGGTTGTGAGGATTTTTTTCTTTATGCTGAGGTGCGTTTCATATGAAAGACTCTATGATCTTCACTGTTAGTTGTTTCAAGCCCTTTTTGTTTTCAGCAATCAAGGTTATGTTATCTGCAAATAAAAGATTGATAATACATCCTTCTCCAATACTGATACCATTTCATATGGTACAGCTTTAGGATTATTTGGTAAGCACGTAGATTGAATATGTATGCTGAAAAGATACAATACTGACACATACTTTTCTTGACTTTAACCCACATGAAATGAGGGTTACCATTGTGAGAGTCAGATTGTTCTTGGCTGAAAGCAGAAAATACCAGAATGATAATATCTGAGTTTTATTGATTATGCAAAGGACACTGTGTGGATCATAAAAACTTGTGAATAACATCATAAAGAATGAGAATTATGCTTATGGGACACGAGCCATCTTAGTGACTAATGAGATTGACCTCTCTCACATGTGTTTTGTGGTCATTTGAATGCCCTCTTTGATGAAATGTCTATGGAATTTCTTTGGCCTAGTTTTTGACTTGTGCGACTTGAATAGTGTAATCTATGTTGCTGAATTGTAGATACTGTTGAGTTGGTATATGTTTTCCTGTGTATATTCTCAATAATTACAAAACTAAATTTAAAAAAATCTGAGTAATTTAGAAGTAAAATTAAATAGTAAGTCAGAAATAATGAAACTTAGAATTGAAAAAGAACAAACCATTTGTTTAGACCAATCTCATTGCCTTCCTTTCCATCCAACAGCAGTACAATGTTTAGTATAGACAACATTCTACAAAATTTAACACCTAGAGTTTTGCTTTTTAATGTCTTCTACTAGTGCAACTTTTCCTCTATTTCACTTCATTTATTTACTTTTATGGCCATAGCCCAAATCTTTTCAACACTAGAAACTACATATTAAATCAGGAGACCAAGCTCTTTCTTTTTCAAATGTCACTTATTCTTCCAACTCAACTAATCAAGGATTCACTTGAGAATTGTTTTCAACTTAACCTTAGCTTTGTTTCACTCCTGTCTATATATCCATCCTCCCGTACATGAGCCTATTTTATTTCCCTAATTATTGTTCCCATATCTCAAAGTTAAATACAATAATCCATGTATTAAATCATGCACCTGAATTATTTTTGTCTATGCAAACACTCGATGGAGAATTGCTAGAGATTCTGGTTCATCCAGTCACAGAGGTATCACTCTACAATTTATTACAACCAAATTCAAATATCACAAAACTACCTGACAATACTGTATTACTAATTTATATTCTAAATTCATCCTGTAATCATCAGAAATGATCTTGCAGATTCTTTGCATCTTCTTCACATCCTCTAACCTGCACAAGCTGAATAATTGTATGAAGGAGCTTACTGACAAAATAAAATCCTTGAGACAGTAACTCATCACCCTAACACCACCAATTCTAATTTCTCCTTCTTAACTCCCTGTATAACAAAAAAGTAACCCTGCTCTCATCAGAGGTCAGTTTCTCCACATGTGGACCTCGCTTTCTCAATGTATTTGTTCCTTTAGTTATTCCACTGTAGCATCTTTACTTTCTTGGTCATCTGGAAAATCATCACTGACAAAAAAAGCACCGTAATATCTCATTTCTAAGAGAATACACGTCCTGAAATTGCTGTCTACACCATTATCTGCATTTCTTTCTTCTATTATCTTTGTCAATTCTCATCAGTCTGCTTACTGATCTTACCACTCCTCTCTCTGTTTCTTGCCAAGGTTCCTATAGGTGATTTCTTTTTCCCTTATCTTTCTGAATTGTTCACCATCATTAAGCAGTATTGATCACAATTTCTACCTTGAAACTCTCTATCTTGTGTATCATATATACTTGTGTGTATATATATGTATGTATAATCATATATATATGCACACACTCATATATATACATATATAGTAAGAGACTAGTAAGAAAGAATATATATATGTATTTAGATCTTCCTGACTACTCTTCCTAAGAATCCTATACTGGATGGTAATCTTCCACCCGAGATCTAAAAACTGCAGCTTGTCTTTTTCCTTAATGTTTGTACACTTGTCAAAAATGCAACTAATTCCCATCAATGCATGGCTGATTTTGAAGATTTTCTGTCTAGCCTCAGACTTGACCACGTAAGTCCTTCCTAGCGTCATCACATGAATATCTCAAAGTAATAGCAAAGTTAACATTTCACGAACTAATGCAATTCTGATCCCCTTTGGCCAGCATCCCCCAAACTCTTGCCACTCCTTCTCCATTTCAAAAAAAAAAGTCTACTTCTTTTCATCAAAGGAACAGAACTGAGTCATTATTAATGGAAAAACTGTCCCTCACTTCTCCTACCCAATCTGTACCAAAGTTTTTAAGAGCTACTCCTAAAATCTATCTCAAATCAGAAACTTTTTCCACTGCCAGTCTAACTTTTTTCCAAAATCCTTATCATCTATCATAAAAGTCACGACAAATTTAACAGAAAAATAAATGTCAAAGGTATTGCTTCCCACATACAAGAATCATAGATCATGTCAATATTTTTTTTTAATATAACAACTGCTTAAGGGATGTTGAGATGTTCTCTTTTTATAACTTTAGTCCATTCTCCATTATTGCATTTTTTAATTTAAATATAAATTCACTAATGTTTCTTTC
The DNA here is from genome assembly GCA_028571685.1 of Heterohyrax brucei. Taxonomy (NCBI): domain Eukaryota; kingdom Metazoa; phylum Chordata; class Mammalia; order Hyracoidea; family Procaviidae; genus Heterohyrax; species Heterohyrax brucei. The sequence goes on from CM053152.1 coordinate 51,602,935, forward strand.
TTATTTAAAAATTTTCAGTAACTTTGCACTCTATTAAAAATAAAATCAATTTTTACCTTGGATTATAGCACAAACATAATCTTGTTTGCTCTGGAAGACCACTTTTTGACCTTAGTTACAATTTCTAGGGTTGTACCACTCTTTTAAGTTTTTTTAACACACAAAGTTCCCATTTCTTCTCTTTACTGCTACACACTCTAAACCCAGAAACTGCTATAGATTTAATGCATATTAGTTGACTTATCTATTCCAATTTTCTATCTGATGTTTTCATTCTCCATACCAAATTTCCAGTGACTCAAATTCCAGGTTTCTTCTCAGGAAAAACTTGAGCAAGACAATAGCATCTTAAAGATACTGTAATTTCTGAATCTTCAAAATATGTGAGAGATAGATTAAGAAGAAAAGCCAAAAATATATTGAAAGGTTGGGCATTTAGATAACCATAATGGATAAGGTACATGCATTTTTATCTACTCAGTCTCAAACTCCAGTCTAATTTCTGTTATTGTCATTAACTGCCTTTGAGGTAGCCTCTTGCCTCATGGCAACCCCATGCATAAAAATAACTAAACACTATCCAGTCCAATGCCATTTCCTTGGTTGGACTATGTGATCCAAAGGGTTTCACTGGCTGATTTTCAGAAGTACTTTGAAGGGCCTTCCATACTATTCCATTTGGTCTGGAAGCTGCACTGCAAGCTCCCGTTTAGCATGCTAGCAACGCACAAACTTCCAATGACCAATGGATGGTGGCTGCACATGAGACGTGTTGGTTAGGAATAGAAACCAAATTCCTCTAATGGACAGTGAGGGTTCTATCACCACACTCCTAATAGTAAACACAGAGCAGTGAGAAAGTTTAATATCATAAGTGCAAAAGGAAAAAAAAAAAAAGAAGTTGGTGAAGGATGCTATCCAAATTTTAGAAGATGAAATAGGATAGAAAGTTTTTAAAAGATTTGATTAGGCTCAAAGAGCTAAAATATTTCTTTATGGACGGAAGTTTCCAAATTAAGTGAAACCAGAGTAAAATCAGAAATGGGAATTTCTAAGCACCTCAACTGGTGAAAGCAAATTATTTAGCTAAAAACACGATATTAGTTAAAATTCTGTATAAGGAGATATTTTACATCTATGTCACCTTTATCATTCCCATAGTTTAAGCAGCTAGTTTTTCCATACCTTCCTAGTAGACTCAACAGCACTTGGCTGGCTCCTAGTAGACAGAGTTTGTTTTCTACAGCAATCCAACCAGACTGACTCCAATCTCCTGGGTTTATTAAGCACAGGAAAGATGGGGTGATTGTTCTGTACTGAAAACTTTTACATAAAAATCTAGAACAAAGAATAAGTCTCTCAGCTCTCCCTGTTCATCTACAGGATTTCCTGTTACCAAGTTGAGTGGAGGAGGGCATTTCTTGAGAGAAACTGAATGGCATAGGGGGATGGAAGGAGGAGATTTAAAATTACTAATAAAAGGAGCTTTCCAATACAACACCTAGGTCTTTTATATATATATATATATATGTGTGTGTGTGTGTGTGTGTGTGTGTGTGTGTGTGTATCCAACAGTGAAGCCCACTAGTCAACAAGACTTGTCCACATAAAACAGCTTCCAGTTAATAATTTATTACCACTCTTAAATCAGAATAGATATTCAAGGATTGCTTGATATTTGAAGTATTCTTTAATATGGCTCCAGACTGAATTATCATTATATTCCCATACCATAAACTTTCTAAGTGAAAAATGTTCAGGGGTGGAGAGTAGGTCACATTATCAGTGCCCGTCTTAGTTAACACTACTGTTGATTCTCGTTTGTGATTTCAAATATTGTAGGAAAGAGCCCTGGCTTAAAATTAAGTTTGAATCTTAATTCTGACACATGGTAGCTGTGTGAACTTGGGCAAAATTCTTAAATCCCTTCAGTGGCTGTTTTACTCTGAGTTCCACAGAGACCAGACCCTAAGGCTGAGGGTTTATATTCTATTGTCTCGTTACGGAGTGCTAGTCCAGACAACAAGAGTGATAGATGAGGACAGTGAAACAGGGTGGGAGGAAGATCCACAGGGAAAATGTATCTTGCTACTAAGTGAAACAAGTAGCCTAGTCTCATGGGATTCTCCTCGGGGAGAAAGGTAAACTACCCCTCAAAACTGACGTATCAAAGAGGAGCAAGATAGAAGATTACCCATATCATGTCTGGTATAGGTAAAAGATTTGCCATGAGATTTCCTAGTTGTGAAGTCATGGGTTCCAGTTAAGGTTCTATAGAGGCATCAGCAGGGAAGCATGGAACAAACACAAGAGTCCAAAGATATAGACTGGAAGTAAGCCATTATCAAGTGGCACCTCCACGAAATTACAAACAGAACTGGCATAAAGCAGAGGCAGCATCTTGAACAAATTAAATGAAGATATGTGAGACCAAGAGGACCTTAAGAGGCAAATAGGTTTTATACTTTTTTTTTAAACTACAAAATGGGGATAGTAATCTCTGTTCCTGAATTTTTGTAAATAATCTATAACATATAAATTGTCTCATTGATAAAATATATTTTTGATATTACCAGTTGCTGTCAAGCCAATTCTGATTCATAGCAACCTCATATATGTCCGAATAGAAATTTGCTCCATAAGTTTTCAATGATTTTACGGAAGTAGACTGTCAAGCCATTCTTCTATGGTAGCTTTGGGTGGACTCAAACCGCCAGTCTTTCAGTGAGTAGCCAAACTCTTACATGTTTATACCACTCAGGGACTTCACATACTTAATAAATATGCTTATTGTTTCCCCTATTAATCTTTCTTTAAAAAAAAAAAATCTATGACTTGTGCAGTAGTTGGCTTCTGAAGTGGTTTCATTTCTTAACTAACAGGGGTCATGCCTTCTAGGGATCCTCCAGTCTCTCAGATCAAGTCTGATCTTTTTACTAGACTTTGATTTCTGCACCCCAAATTTCCCCTGCTCCATCAGGAACTTTCTGTTGAATTCCCTGTAAGGAGTTTCATTGGTGGCAGCCAGGCACCGTCTGGTCTTTTCTTTATCATCTTGGTGTAGTCTGTGTTATATGTGGCACTTTCCGCCTCTTGGGCTAATATTTTCCTGTGTCTTTGATGTTCTTCACTCTCTTTCACTCTAGGTGGGTTGAGACAAACTGATGCCTCTAAGATGACTGCTTCCTAACTTTTAAGACCTCAGACTCCAGTTACCAGAGTGAGACAGTCTCCCTCCTGCTCTACCCTCATAACTGTCCAAGACTGTTTTCTTCTATGCTTGAACGTTTTCATGAGTTCTTATAATAGTGGCCTCATGCAATTGACTAATTTCACTCAGCAAAATATCTTCCAGATTCCTCCATCTTCTGTTTCCCAACTTCTTTGTTGTTCTTTACAATTGAACAATGTTTCACTGTGTGAAAACATCGTAGTTTATCCATTCATCTATTGGTAGTCACCTAGGGTGAGTCCATCTTTTTGATATTGTGGACAGAGATATAATAAACATTGGTGTGCATGTCTATATGTGTGACAGTTCTTATTTGTCTAGGACACATTCCAAGAATTCAGGTTGCTGGGCTGTATGGTATTTCTACTTCTCACTTAATAAGAAAGTGCCAAATTGATTTCCAAAGTGTTTGTACGATTTGACATTCTCACCAGCAGTGTATAAATGTTACAGGCCCATTAACAGCCTCTCCAGTATTTACTATTTTATCTTATTTTTCAGACTAATGCCAGACTTTTTAGGGTGAGATAGTGTCTCATTGTAGTATTGGTTTGGATTTTTCTAATACCTCATAATGGTGAGCATTTCCTCATGTATCTGTTAACTACCTGAATGTCTTTTTTAACGTATCTGTTCATATTGTTTGCCATGTTTCAGTTGAATTAGTTACTTTTGGTTGTTGAGGATTTGCAGTATCTTGTAGGTTTTACAGATTAGAAGCTCGTTGAATTTGTTGTAGACAAATTTTTCTGAGTATGTAGATATTTTTACTGTTTTGTTTGTGTCTTTGGGTGAGCATAAGAATTTGATTTTGAGGAGTTCCCTGTTGTCTTTTTTCTCTTCTGGTGTTTGTGTGCTGCAAGTAATGTTTTTTATTCTGTTCATGCATGTATTAGGGCTCCCAACATGATCCTTTTTTTTCCCTCCATGATCTTTCTCACTTTCGGTTTTATATTTAGATCTTTGATCTATTTTGAGTTAGTTTCTGTGCATGCAGTCAGTCAGATACGGATCTTGTTTTATTTATGTATTTTTGCAGATGGCTATCCAGTTATGTTAACATCATTTGTTAAAAAGGCTGTATAACCCCCATTTTATGGACTTTAGGCCTATGACAAATATCAGCTGCTCTTAAGTAGATGGTTTTATGTCTGGATTCTCAGTTCTGTTTCATTGGTCTGCTCATCTGTTGTTATATCAGTACCAGGCTATTTTGACTACAGTGGGAGTGTAATAGATTCTAAGTCAGGTACCTGAGATCTGTAACTTTGTTCTCCTTCCATAATACTTTGCTTGCCAAGCCAAGTGCCCTCGAGTCAAGTGCTTATCTAAAGCTATTTTCCATTCCATATAAAGTTAGCATTTTGTATCTTCTTCTAATGAAAAACTGCCGTAGGAATTTGTATAATGATTGCCCTGTAACTATAGATTGCTTTGGGTACAATAGTCATTTTTCACAATGTTGTGTTTTCCTATCTGTGAACAAGGTAGGTTTTTCCACTTACATAGGTTTCTTTTTGTTTCTTGCCATGGTGCCTTGTGGTTTTCTTTGTATAGGTCTTTTATGTCTGTGGTTAGATTTATTCATAAGTACTGTTATCTTCTTGTGGATGACTGTAAGAGGTCTTGATTCAGTGATTTCCTCTTTGGTATTCTCTCTGTTGGTGTAGAGGAAGCCAACTGATTTTTTTTTTTTTTTTCCCATTTATCTCATATCCTGATAGTTGGCCAAACTCTTCTGTTTGTTGAAGAAGATTTTTTTTGTGGATTCATTAAGGTTTTCTGTCTTTAAGACCATGTCATCTGCAAATAGAGACACTTTTATTGCTCCCTTACTAATTTGGATGTCCTTTGTTTTTTTTTCTAGCCTAAAAGCTCTGGCTAGAACCTTCAGGAAAATGTTGAATAAAGGTGGTGACAGAGGGTGTCCTTGTCCGGGTCTTGTTCTCCAGGGGAATCCAAAGCTCTCCATTTACGATGATTTTGGCTGTTGGCTTTGTATAAATACCACGTATTAAGTTGAGGAGTTTTCCTTGTTGAGAGTTTGTAATACGAACGTGCAGCGGACTTCGTCAAATGCCTTGTGTGCATCAATTGACAAAATCAAATGGTTCTTGTCTTTTGTCTTACTGATTTGACTGATTACACTAATTGTTTTTCTAGTGTTTAACCAGTATTATATTCCTGGTACGAATCACATGTGCTTCTGGTAAATTATGTTTTTGATATGTTGTTGGATTCCTTTGGCTAGAATGTTGTTGAGGATTTTTGCATCTAAGTTTGTAAGAGACATTCATCTGTAATTTTCCTTTTTTGAGGTGTCTTTACCTAGTTTTTGGCTGGCTTCACAGAATGAATCTGGCAACATTCTTTCCTTTCTCATGCTTTGAAACGTCTTCAGTAATAGTAGTGTCAACTCTTAAGCTTTGTAGAATTCTCCAAGGTCAGAGCTTTTTTGATTGTAAGTTTTTAATTACTTGTTCAATCTCTTGTTGTTTTGTTAGTTTTATTTAATTGTTTTACTTTTGTTTCTATTAGCTTAGGTAGGTAACAGGTTTCTAGAAAAAAATATTAAAATACAAAATTTCATTCTGCTATTTTTTCCCCCCATTCTGGTTGGGTCTGTTGTGATATCACCCATCTCATTTCTTATTTGGGCAATTTGCTTCCTGTTCTGTTTTTCTCCTGTCTGACTGGCCAGTGGTTTATTGATTTTGTTAATCTCTTCAAAGAACCAGTTCTCATCTTGTTAATTGTTTGGATAATTTTTTTATAGTCTCTAATTCGTTCAATTTTTCTGTAAATTTTATTAATTGCTTTCTTCTGGTGCCTGATTGGTTCTCTTGCTGCTGTCTTTCTACTAGTACAAGTTATAGTGTTAACACTTTCATTTGATTGTTTTTTTTTTTCTTATTGGACATGTTCATTTATTGAAATAAATTGACTTCTGAGCCCTGTCACTGTCGTGTCTTGAAGTTTCCGATAGCATGTGTTTTTGTTCTCTCATTTGATTCTGTGAATTTCTTTATTTTGTTCTTGATTTTTTTTCTATAACTCAATAGTTTTTGAGCAAGATTTTCTTCAGTTTGTGTGTGTTTAATTTTTTTTTTCCTTCTCTTTTCTTTTATTGATTTGAGCTCTTATGGCTTTACGTCTGAAAAGATGCTTTGAAATATTTTGATGTTTTGGATTTTGTTAAGGCTGCTTCATGGCCTAATACATGGTCTATTCTGGAGAATATTCCACTTGCACTGGCAAATAAAGTACACTTGGCCACGAGTGCATGGAGTGCTCTGTACACATCTGTGAGATCAAGTTCTTTGATTGTGGCATTTAGATCTTCCATGTTTTTATTGACTTTTTTTCTGTCCTGTCTTTCAGTGAAAATGGTGTCCTAAAGTTTCCTACTGTTGTTGTGGAGCTGGCCATTTCTCTTTTCCATGCTGTTAAAGTTTGTTCTGTGTACTGAGGAGCCCTTTTATTGGCTGTGTAAATATTTAATATGATTGTGTCTATCTGGTAAGTTGATCCTCTGGTTATTATATAGTGTCCTTCCTTATCCCCTGCAGTGAATTCTGCTTTAAAGTTTATCAAAAATTAATATTGCTACTTCTGCTCTTTTTTGGATGTTGAGTTTTAGTTTGTTCGAGTCTTTAATGTTTATTTTTGGTAGGCAGCATATATTCCACATCATATTTTCTTATCCTTTCTGCCATTGTCTGTGTCTTTCCTGGTGCATTTAATCCATTTACTTTCAGGGTAATTATTGATAGCTACGGGTTTAGTGTAATTTTGATGCCTTTTTTGTGCATTGTTGACAATTTCTTTGTTCCATTTAATTTTCTATGCCAAATCATTTTTATTTATGTGTTTTGTTTTCATATTTTTAGTTGTTACAGGTTTTTTTATTTGCTGAAACTTAATATTTTTCTTTTTTTTTTTTATTTTGATGTGTAGGATTGTTAGTTTCCTTTGTGGTTATCTTAATATTTACCACTATTTTACTAGTTCTAAAACTGTCTTTAATTTGTACTGTCTTGTTTTCCATATGAAAGATCTGTGAGAATATTTTTATATCCCTCTTTTTGTTATAATGTTGTTACCTTTTACATAATTATATCACATTTTCTCTCTTTTCAGTGTTTTAGTTTTGATTCATTTTTGTGATTTCCTTATCTGGGTTAGTATCCGGTTGCTCTCTCTTACCTACTTCTCTTAGGGTTTTTATCTGATGGAATTGTTTTTCAGCTAAGGGCTCCCTTTAGTATTACTTATAGTTTTGGCTTGGTTTTTACAAATTTTGTAAACTTATGTTTATCTGGAAATGTTCTAATTTTGTCTTGGCATCTGAGAGGTAATATTGTTAGATAAATCATTTGGGAATGGATTGCTTTCTTTTTCTTTAAGGCTTTGTATATGTCATCCCATTGCCTTCTTGCCTGCATGATTTCTGTTGAACAGTCCAAATTTAGTCTTATTCACTCTCCTTTGTAGACTATTTTTTGGTTTATCCCTGTTGTTGTTGTTAGGTACCACTGAGTCAGTTCCAACTCATGACAAGTCCATGCACAACCAAACAATTCACTGTTCCTGCACCATGTGCGCAATCAGGATTATACCTGAATCGATTGCTGCAGCAACTGTGCCAATCCACCTTGTTGAGTGTCTTACTCTTCTTCACAGACTCTGTGAAAAAGCATGATGTCCTTCCCCAGTGAATAATCCCTTCTGACAATATATACAAAATATTCAAAGTGTAGTCTCTTACCATCCTTGCTTCTAACAACTCTTGTAATTCTTTCAGGACTTATCTGTTCACTCTTTTCACAGTCCGTGGTATATTCAATATTTTTCTCCACCACCACAACTCATAGGTGTCGGTTTTTCTTCTGTCTTCCTTATTCATTGTCCAGCTTTCACATACATGTGATGTGATTGGATATACCACGACTTGTGTCAGGCGCCCTTTATTCTTCAAGGTAACATCTTTTCTTTCAAACAGTTTAAAGAGGTCTTTTGCAGCAAATTTGCCCAAAGCAATGCTTCTTTTGATTTCTTGACTGTTGCTTCCATGAGCATTAATTGTGGATCATAATAAAATGAAATCCTTGACAACCTCAATCTTTTCTCATTTATCATAATAGTTCTTATTAGCCTAGTTATGAGAATTTTTGTTTTATTGATGGTGAGGCATAACCCATACTGAAGGCTGTGATCTTCGATCTTCGACTTAAGTGTTTCAAGTCCTCTTCATTTTCAGCAAGCAATGTTGCATAACCCTCATAAAGCAATTTGTTAATGTGTTTTCCTCTAATTCTGGTGCCGTATTCTTGACATAGGCCGTCTTCTCAGATTATTTGCTCAGCATTCAGAATAAGTAAGTATGGTGAAAGGATATAACCCTGGCACATACTTTTCCAGATTTTAAACTATGCATTATTCTCTTTTTCTGTTTGAATGACTCCCTCTTGATCTATGTATAGATTTCTCATGGGCACAATTAAGTGTTCTGGAACTCTCATTCTCTACAGTTTGTTATGATATACATAGTTGAATGCTTTTGCATATTTGATAACCATAAGTAAACATTTTTCTGGTATTCACTGCTTTCAACCAAGATCCAGCTGACACCAACAGTACTATCCCTTATCCAACATCTTCTGAATTTGGCTTGAATTTTTGGTAGTGTCCTGTAAATATACTGTTGCAGTCACATTTGAATAATCTTTGGCAGAATTTTACTTGCATGCGACATCAGTGATATTTTTTGATAATTTTCATTCAGTTGGATCACCTTTCTAGGGAATGGGCACAAACATGCATTTCTTCCAGTTAATTGGCTAGGTAGCTGCTCTCCAACTTCTTGGCATAGATAAGTGAAAACTTCTAGTGCTGCTACCATGTGTTGAAACATCTCGATTGTTATTCCATCAATTCCTGGAGCCTTGATTTTCACCAGTGCCTCCAAAGCAGCTTTGACTATTTCCTTTAGTTTTACAGCGTCCTGATGGTATATTGCATCTAACATTGACCAGTTCTTTTTGATATAATGACTGTACATTCCTTTCATCTTCTTTTCATGCTTCCTGAATAGTCTAGTATGTCCCTCATAGAATCCTTCATTATTGCAACTCTAGGCTTAGATTTTTTATTTGACTCTTTCAGTTTGAGAAATGTAAAACATTTTCTTCTCTGTTGGTTTTCTGTCTCCAGTTCTTTGTACATGTCATTTTAATATTTTACTTTGCGTTCTTGAGCCATACTTTGAAGTGTTCTGTTCAGTTCTTTTACTTTATATTTTTGTCCTTTTAATTTAGCTGCTTGACATTCAAAAGCAAGTGTCAGGGTCTCTTCTAACATCCATTTTGGCCTTTTTTTTTTTTTCCCTTGCTTATCTTTTTAATGACCTTTTGCTTTCTTCATGTATAATATTTTTCCACAACTTGACCGTTCTTTGGTCGTTAGTGTTTGTTGCATCAAATCAGTTTTTGACATGCTCTCTAAATTCCAGTGGAATATACTCAAGGTCATACCTTGGTTCTTGTGCCCTTTTTCTAATTTTCTGCAGTTTCAATTTGAACTTGTGTATGAGCAATTTATGGTCTGTGTCACAATCAGCACCTGGCCTTGTTCTGACTGATGCCATTGAGCTTTTCCATCAGTTCTTTCCACAGATGTACTTGTTTTGATTCCTGTGTATTCCGTCTGGTGAGTTTCCTGTGTACAGCTGCTGTTTAGGTTGGTGAAAAAAGGTACTGACGATGAAGTCATTGATCTTATAAATTCTATCATGCAATCTCCAGCATTATTTTTATCACCAAGGCCATATTTTCTAACTACAATTCTTTATTTCCAACTTTTGTATGCCAAACACCCATAATTATCAATGTGTCCTGATAGCATTTTTGTTCACTTTCATAGTACAAAAGTTGGCAAAAATCATCAATGTTTTCAGCTTTGGCCTTAGTTGTTGTTATGCAAATTTGAATAATAGTAATACTAATTGGTATTCCTTATAGGTATATTGATATTATCCTATCACTAACAGCATTGATAGATTTTGAAATGCTCTTTTTGATGATGAATGCAAAACCATTCCTTTTCAAGTCATCATTTCCAGTATAGACCATATGTGTGCTTGTCCAATTCAAAATGGGCAACGCAAGTTCATTTCAGCTCATGAATACCTAGGATATCTGTGTTTATGCATTTCATTTTTGACAGTTTCAGTTTTCCTATATTCATATTGCTTACTCCAAATTCTGATTATTGATAGATGTTTGCAGTTGTTTCATCATGTTTTGAGTTGTGTCACATCAGCAAATGAAGGTCTTGAAAGCTTGACTCCATCCACATTGCTAAGGTCAACTCTGAGTTGAGGAGGCAAATCTTCTCCAGACGTTTTTGGGGTGCCTTACAACATGGTGTTATCACCATCTCTATATCAGACAATGTTCCACTGCTATTCATAAAGATTTTCTTTGGCAAATTATTTTTTAATGTAGACTTCTGTGTCCTCCTTCTTAATCTATCTTAGCCAGAAAGGTCAGCTGAAACCTGTCTACTGGGAGTGATCCTGCTGGTATCTGAACACCAGTGGCACAACTTGTAGCATCACAGCAACATGCAAAATCTCTCAGTACAGTAAACTAACGGATATGTGAGATTGTTTACCACAGGTACCTTTAAAATTCTTTATCTTTATTTTTGGGAATTTCAGTTATAATATGTCTTGGTGTCTTCTTTTTGAGATCTACCTTTTGTAGAGTTTGATGAGCATCTTGAATAGTTACCATCTAATATTTCGTGATATTAGGGGAGTTTTCTGTCACCAAATCTTGAACAATTTTCTCTGTATTTTCTGTTATCCAGCCCCTAACCCCTGCTCTGGGACCCCAGTCACTGTTGAATTTATACCTCTTGATAGAGTCTTATGTAATTCTCATTAGTTTTTCATTTTTTGTTTATTTATCTGATTTTTTCCTTAAATATGTTTAGTATGTTAGTGTTAAATGTTTTGTCTTCAGTTTCACTAGTTCTACAAGACAGAGGAGGACTACTACACAGAATTTTCAAGCAGCACCTGGGAGAATTGAACTGCTGACCTTATGGTGTGTAGACACAGCACTTAATCACTATGCCACCAGGGTTTCCTGATTTTCTATAGAGTTGACTAATTCTATAACTTTATTAATCTTCTGAGCTTCCATATGCTGTTTATGCTTTTCTTTAGCCTGTTTAATTTGTCATTACACTCTGCTGCATTTTGCCTGATCACTTTCCTGATTTCTTTAAGAGTTTTCAATATAAGTCTTTTGAATTCGAGCTTCAATAATTTCAGAATGTTTACTTCTACTGTAAATTTCTTGATTCTTTATTTTAAAAGCTTTCTAAATCCATTGTGGTCTGTCTCTATGTGATTTGATATTGACCATATGAGTCCACATTGGCTTTTCATTAGGCTAGAAACATGAGCATGTTCTCTGTTGCTCATTATCTTGTTCTGGAAAGATGCTTTCTGAAAGCCACTGATGAGCTCATCAAGCCCAATATCCTCAGTCTGTCCACTAGAAGCCAGTTCATGTTGGAATAGATCTGTCTAATCCTAGGCACTTCTTCACCTACTCTCCTTTCCTTGTAGCTCCGTCTGATTTCTGATTTGTCCCATTGATGGTCTGGTCTCTTAGGATGTTATATGTAATTATTTTTTCTTTTTTGATTTGTTTGATTTCTTTCTGGGTCTTTGTTGTTAAAGGGATGACAAGAAGTATGCAATTACTCTGCCATCTTCACTTTACTTTCTGATTTTTTAATTGTGATTAAGTGAAAGTATACAACTCAAATTAAATTTGCATGCCCACCTATCTGCAGCTCCTTCTACTCTCTTTGCCCAGTGACAGCACACTTCTCCTTTTCATTCTATATATGACATATCCTCATAACAATCTCCTGTCCCCTCCTTCCCACCCTTTCCTCTCCCATCTAGTAAGTGGCCAGTAGGACAGTATCCTATAGACATATAGAATCATGAACTATACATACCATATGGTCACACGTGTCCTTGAGTCCATTCTTGTCAGAAGATTTGACCTCAGTAATGTCTTCTGGTCAAGGGCAGCAGCAGGTCTAGTGGTCATACTCCCAGGAGAACCCCCAGGCTGCTGGACCATCAATTGCAGTCTTTTAGTGGAATTCTTGAGGTTCACTCCCCTTTTTCTCATGTTGCCACTGGGGCTTGCCATTACATGCCCCATCACAGCTGTCTTTGGTGTTAGCCAGGCACCTGGTCACATGTTGATGCAGTCACCCATTCACATGAGTCCTTCTGACTCCTGGGTTCTTTTTCCCTCGTATTTTTGTTATTCTTGATGATTGTCTGTTCTGGATGAGCTGGGGCCATTTGGAGTACCTCACATGGCAGCTTACTAAATTTTAAGACCCCAGATGCCACTCACCAATATAGGGTGCAGAAGACTCTCTTAATAAAAGGCTATTTATGGCAATTGGACTCAGTGTTACTTGAGAGCATGGTCCTGAGACCCCTACTCATGTTATTGTATCTTTGCAATACTGAGTTAAGATTAGAAGAGTTTTCAGTTTATAGTGTAAGATGATCTTCTTTCTACCGTGTTCTGTCACTGCTTTTACCCAACCAAATTTCTGTCAACTATCTAATCCATGTCCTCTTCCTCCATCCCCTCCCTTGGAACCATCAAAGAGACTTTACATTTTGAATATGAGTCTATTTTTAAGATTTTATATGAGGGGTCTCATACAATACTTTTCCCTTTGCTGCTGACTGATTTCACTCAACATTATGTCTTCCAGCTGAAATCAGGTAATGAGATTCTTCCTAAAATCACCATTGTTCCTCATTAATGTGTAGTGTTCCATTGGGTATATGTCCCATAATTTGTTTATCCATTCATCTGTCGTTAGGCATCTAGGTTAATTCCGTCTTCAAGCTATTGTGGATCATGCTGCAGTAAACATTCATGAGCATGTATCTCATCATGTGACTGCCCTTGATTACGTAGGATATATTACAAGTAGGAGGATTACTGGATCAAATTATATATCTATTTCCACCTTTTAAAGGAAGCTCCAGATTGCTTTCCAAAGAGGTTGCACCATTTTGCAATCCCACCGTCAGTGTAGGAGAGTTCAGATCTCTCCAGGGTCACTCTCCAGCATCTGTTATTTTGTGTTTCTTGAATCATGGTCAGCCTCACTGGGGTGAGATGATATCTCACTGTAGTTTTGATTTGGATTTCCCTGATAACTAACAATCATGAGCATTTCCTACTGTGTCTTTTGGCTGCCTAGATGTCCTCTTTCTTGAAGTGTCTGTCCACCTCCTTTGTTCATTGCTAAACTAGGTTATTTATCTTTTTCTTGTTGATATTTTGCAGTACCTTGTAAACTATGAAGAACAGACATCAGTCTGACATGTAGTTACCAATTTTTTTTTTCCCATTCTGTAGGTGGTCTTTTAATTCTTTGATAGTCTTTGAATGAGCAAAAGTGTTTGATTCTTGGTAGTTCCCATATATCTATTTTCTCTTCTTGTTGATTATGCTTTGTCTGTCAGATTTTGAAGTCTAAGCTGTATATTAATGCTTTCACTGTTGACTCTACTTTTTTCTTGCATGATTTTTATCTTTTTAAGTTTTATATTTAGGTCTTTAATGCAATTTGAATTGGTTTTTGTGCAAAGTGTGAGATATGGGTCTTGTTTCAGTTTTTTGTAAGTGTACCTCCCATTTTGCCAGCACCATTTGTTAAATAGTCTATTTTAACACCAGTTAACAATATTGGGGCTTGTCATATATCAACTGTTCATAGGGGATGGTTGCATCTCTGGGGTCTCAACTCTGTTCCATTGGTCTGCGTGTCTCTTTTGTACCAGTACCAGGCTGTTTGGACTGCTGTGTCAGTGTAGTAAGTTCTGAGGTCAGGTAGTATGAGGCCTCACACTATGTTCTGGTTTTTCAGTAGTGCTTTGCTTATTCAGGATTTCTTTCCTTTCCAAAGTTGGCAATTTGGTTCTCCATCTCTTTAAAAAAAAATCACTGGATTTGTGTTGGAATGCATTGTACATGCAGATCATTTTCGGTGAAATAGAGATTTTCACAGTGTTAAGTTTTCCTATCCATGAGCAGGGTAGGTTTCTCTATTTATGTAAGTCTTTCTTGGTTTCTCGCAATGAGGTCTTGCATTTCTCCTTGTATAGGTCTCTTCTCTAGTTGGATTTATTCCTAGGTATTTTATCTTCTGGGGGTATAGTAAATGATATTCAATTGGTGATTTTTCCTTTGATGATCACTTTGTTGGTGGAAAGGAATCCCAGTGATTTACTTATGTTTAATCTTATATATGGATACTTTGTTGAATTCTTCTATTAGTTTGAGTATTTGAATTATGTGTTCTTTCAGATTCTCTGCATATACAATTATATCATCTGCAGATAGAGATATTTTTACTTCTTCTTTGCTGATACCAGCAAAGCCAAGTGCCGTTGAGTCGGATCTGACTCATGGTGACCCTAGGAGGCAGGTGGATGCTCTTTATTTCTTTGTTTGGTCAAATTGCTCTGGCCAGAACTTCCTAGTAAATTGTTGAATAGAAGTGCTGAGAGTGAACATCCTTGTCTAGTTCTCATTCTCAAGAGGAATTCTTTCAGTCTCTCCATTCAAGATGATGCAGGCAGTTGGCTTTGCAGAGATGCCCATTATTGCATTGAGGAACTTGCTTTGTATTCCTATTTTGCTAAGAGCTTTTAGAATGAATGCGTATTGGACTTTGTCAAATGCCTTTTCTACATCAATTGACCAAATCAGGTGATTCTTGTCTTTTGTTTTATTTATGTGGTTAATCACATTCATTGTTTTTCTGATGTTGAACCAGCCTTGTCTCCCTGGTATGCATTCAACTTGGTCATGATGAGTTATTTTTTTTTTTTTTTTTGACGTGTTGTTGAATTATATTGGCAAGGATTTTCTTGAGGATTTTTGCATCTAAGTTCATGAGAGATATTTGTCTGTAGTTCTCCTGATCTGTTGGAGCTTTCTGTGGCTTTGATATCAGGGCTACGCTGGCTTCATAGAATGAATTTGAGAGTATTCCATCCCTTTCTATGCTGTGAAATAGTCTTAATAGCATTGGAGTTAACACTTCTCTAAAAGTTTGGTAGAATTCTGTGGTGAAGTCATCTGGGCCATGACTTGTTTTTGGTTGGTAGTTTTTGAATGACTTTTTCAATGTCTTTCACAGTGATGGGTGTTTAAATTGTTCTACTTTTCCTTGTGATAATTTTGGTAGGCAATACAAATCTAGCAATTTGTCCATTTCCTCTGGGTTTTCAAATCTGTTAGAGTACAGTCTTTCCTAGTATTCAGTAGGATAGTTTTGATTTCAGTCGGGTCTATTGTGACGTCTCCCGTCTCATTTCTTATTCGGGTTATTCGTTTCTTCTCCTGTTTTTCTTTTGTAAGTTTAGTTTGATCAGTTTTGTTGATCTTTTTAAAAAGACAGATTTTGGTTTTGTTAAGTTTTTCATTGTTTGTCTATTCTCTAATTCATTTAGGTATGCTCCAATGTTTATTTTCCTTTTTTTCGAGATACCTGAGGGTTTCCTCTGTTGCTCCCTTATTACTCTTTCAAGCTACAGGTTAATTCTTTGGTTTTGGTCCTTTCTTCCTTCCGGATGTGTGTATTTTTAGTGATCAATTGACTTCTGAGCACTGGTTTGACTGTATTCCATAAGTTCTTGTAGGATATGTTTTCATTCTCACTTGAATTCATAAATTTCTTCATTTTATCCTTGATTTCTTTCACAACCTGTGGCCTTTTGAGCAAGATCTTGTTCAGTTTCCAAAAGTTCCAGTTTCTATCTATGTTTTTTCTGCTATTGATTTTGACTTTTATGGCTTTATGTTCTCAGAAGATGCTTTGCTATAATTTAATGATTGGATGAGATTTGCTTTATGTCCTAACACATAGTCTATTCTGATAAATGTTCTGTGTGCACTGGAGAAGGTATAGTTATCTGTTGATGGATGAAAAGTTCTGTATGTGTCCATGAGGTCTGGTTGCTTAATTGTCACAAACACTTCTGTGTCTTTAATGAGCTTTTTTCTGGATGAACTGTCTGTTATTCAAAGTGGAGTCTTCAAGTCTCCAACTATTATTGTGGTTATCTATCTTATTTTTCAGTGTAGTCAGTGTTTCTTTGATGTGTTTAGATGCCGTTTTGAATATTTCAGCAATAAATAGTGACCATCCTTGTCCACAATGGTTGATTTTATATTAAAATCGATTTTATCTGAGGCTAGTATTGCCACACTTCCTCTTATTTGTATATTGTTAGCTTGGTAGTTCTACTCTGTCCTCTAGGGTCGCCATGAGTTGGATCTGACTCGACAGCCCTTGGCTTGGCTAGCTTGGTATATATTACTTCATCCTTTAATTTTCAGTTGGATCATATCTTTCAGTCTAGCATGTGTTGCTTGTAAGCAACATACAGATAGGTCATGTCTTCTGATCCAGGATATAATTCATTATCTCTTTATTGAAGCATTCAGTCCATGTACATTCAGTGTAATTATTGATAGGTGCGTGTTTAGTGCTGTCATTTTGATGTATGTATTTTTGTGTTGGTGTTTTCTCTGTTGCTCTTAATATTCTGTTCTGCTTGCTTCTTTATGGTTGAATTTCATCTTTTTCAGTGTTGGTTTTGTGTTTGTTTAGACTCCTGTGTTATGTTTCTTGATTTGATAAATTGCATTGTCATTGTGTGTATTGGTACCTTTATGAACCCCCTTACTTTTCTAAATTTAAACCCAATTTTAACTTCTGCATATATTTTTATCTTCCTCTCCATCTGAAAGGACTGTAACTACTGTAGTATAGCCCTCTTTTTAATGCGACGGTGTCATAGTTTTCAGCTTCTGATCACTAGTTCCCTTCTTTTAATATTGTAGCCTTGACTGAGTTTTGTGACTTTCCTGAGTAGATTTCTGCATTCTGTGACCTGCATTGCCTCCTTAAATATACATTTAACGATTTTGTTTTCCTAAGCAAAGAGCTTCTTTCAATATTTCTTGTAGTTTTGGTTTGATTTTTACAAAGTCTCCGATTTTCTGTTTTTCTGTGAATGTCTTGATTTCATCTTCATATTTGAGAGACAATTTTGCAGGATATGTAGTTGTTGGTTGGAAGTTTTTCTCCTTCAAGTCTTTAAATTTGTCATCTCACTGCCTCCATGCTAACTTTGTTTCTGCCAGGACGTCAGAAAAACTCTACAGGGTTTCCCTCTGAATGTTAGATTTGCTTTGAGCCTCTCTGATTTTAAAATAATCTGTTTATGTTTCATTTTATTAAGCTTGATTATAATGCGTGTTTGTGTCTTTTTGGGGGGTTCTGGGTTTTGTGGAGTTTGATATACATGTTGGATATCTATGTTTTCTTCTTTGATAATTTCAGGGAAGTTTTCTGTCAGCAATTCAGTAACAATTTTCTCTGTTTTCAGCTATTCCTCTCTGTTCAGGAACTCCAATTAATCATTCATTATTCCTATTAATAGAACCCCACATGTTTCTTAATGCTACTTCACGTTTCTTTTTTGTTTGTTTAATTTATTTTCTATGATTTCTCCTCATAAATGCTGGTATCACCTTCTCTATCTTCAAGGTTGGTAAGTCTGACTCTATCTCCTAATTCTGCTCTTTAGACTTTGGATTAAAGGGTCTAATTGTGTAATTTTGTTACTGATCTGCTGTATTTCAGATCATCGATGTTTTTATCAGTTCAAATATCTTCCTTTTTCATTTTGCTCTGCTGCATTTTGCTTAATCTCTATAAATCTATAAATCTTTTGTTCTAGACCTCCAATAGTTTTAGAAAGGTTTCTTCATTCTTGGAAGTTTTTTGATTCTTTATTTGGTGAGTTTTCCAGAGTCATGGAGGGCTGTTTCTTTAAATGGTTAGTGATGGGCTGTTGTCTTTGGGCCATCTAGAGGCTGTTTAGTTTCTCTGATGTTACCTCAACAGGAGCTGATGCATAGTTCTGAGAGGTGAATTGGTAACCAGCCACCTCTCTGTACTCTAGTGACCATCCCCAGTGGACTCTCTGCTGGCAGCCTTCACCTCCCGGATGGTAAAGACTACCTACTTATGGAGTCACTAGAGGGCTGTCAATTGACCCTATGATGTGGATCAGTGAAGGATGGAAGAGATGCTGCCAGGCTTCATAGCAGTTATTTCTCCTGGTAGTCTTCTTTTAAAAATTTAAGAGCTGTGTGAAATCTGCCAAAGTCAGTCAGGCCATCAGGTGTGGAAAGTCTTGCCTTCCAACTAACAGCACAAGCATCTCTTTGGCCATCCCCAGATGTTATGATGCAGTTTAAAGTAGGGAGGGGTTATGCCCTTGCTTCCATCCTCACCTGGGCCATACTCTTAAGGTAAAACTGTGTTAAGCACAGCCTTTCTGCTGGAAAAGTCCTTTCTGGACTGGCTCTGCTTCTCAGCTTGGGAATTATCCCCTGCTGAGGCTTCCAGTTGGATGAATCTACTTCCCAGTAGACTGAGATGGCATCCCAGCCAATCTGCCCTTCTGGCCACGAAACAGCAGAATCCACAGTGGATCTCAGAAAAGAGGGTGGGGGGCAGTGGCACCCTCACTTAACAGCCAGTCTCTCTAAGTGTGGCCAAAGCATTCACTGTGTCTCTTCTGTGCTATACCCTGTTTACTTTAGCACTACAGTTCAGCCTACTTGCCAGCTCATGTAATTGCCTGCCTCTCAGATATGAAAAAAATAAAAATAAAAAAGGCAAAAGCATCAGTACCTGCAGTCCACTGAAGTGGTGCATCAGCAGGAGTGGGGCCGAGTGTTCTGCCTTGTCAGAGAGAGGTAGTTTCCTGTTTGGTGGTATGTAGTCAATTCTGGCAACTCTGTGGTATATCCCAGGGCTCCCTGGTGTCCAGAGTGTTCCATTCAATTATCAATCCAGACCTTAGTTTTCAGAGGGAATTGAGGAGACACGCATCTAGTCTGCCATCTTGGCTGTGCCAACCTCTAAAATTTCAAAAATAAAAAGAGCCAACTCTGTTTTCAAAGCTTAACCAGTAGACAGACTTTCAGTCTTGTCAGAATTGCAATATTTATCCATCCCCTTTTTGGTAGTTGTAAATCTAATCAATTGTTTAAGTTCTAACTCTTTACATTCTAAGATTCTGGATTATTTGTTCCTCTTTTTCTGAACCTGCTTGTTTTGTTCACTGAATGTTCTTCAGATGAAATCCAGATCTTTTATTTCAAGTGTATATGCTGTGAACGTTTCAGTGTTCAATTAATAGCTGAAAGTCTATTGGTTCAAATATACTAAGACGTGCCCTGAAAGACAGGCTTAATGATTTGCTTTTATAAAATGATAGCCTTGAATTTTTTGTGACATCATTCTACTCTGCAAGCATAGAGTCACCATGAGTCCAAGTTAACAAGAAAAACAGAACCAAAATTTTACTTACGTGTGTTTCTTCCTCACTAAATAGCACAAATTATATACAGTCTAATTTCCTTGCCATTGTTTTACCCAGCAGCTAGTTTTGTACTCATCAAGTGATAGTTCAGGAAATTTTCATTGACTTACTAGGTATTAAAGTACCAATTTCTGATTTTAATCGATTTTACTTATTTATTTTAATATTAAGGAGCAGATGTAGCTACTAGACATTTAATTTTTTCAAATGTGATAATTTAAAAGGTAAGACTAAACTAAGATTCTCACATAGTACCTTAGATGCATAATTAAATATCATTAGATAAATCAGAACAAAGGTCTACTCTTCGGACACGAATGGATTGGACTTGGCAATGCAGAGTAACCATATATTTGACGCACCTTGTGGTTCTATACATCTATAGGATATCACCCTGCTGACCTCTGGCTGGAGGAAGGAGAGTGGGTGGAGAGGAGGGGAAAGGAGACTGTTGGGAGGATGAAACATGTATGGAGCAGAGAGGAGTAGTGTGCTGTCACTGGACAGGGAGAACAGTGGAAGCTGCATAGAGTTGGGCATGTAAATTTATACGGGAATGTATATTTTCACTCAGTCATATTAAATAAAAAAAAGTATCATTAGGATATATGTATTATAGCCCAGCCTGAACTACCAAAGTGTTAGAAAATGGATTGTTGATTATTGTTAACCACATTTTTCTCAATGAGAAGAAAAGATTATGAAATTTGTATCATGATTGACAACGGTGTCAAATTGAAGCTCTTTAATTTTTCATAAAAAGGGATGGTTTTTTGAGTCAAAACAATTTTATTCCACTATAGTATAGTACAGTTTTCATAAATAATCCTTTTCTCTCCTTTATTATTTACATTGAAGTTGGATTTCCTATTACATTTTCTGTAAACTAAAGTGAACATTAGAGTGTTGGGTTCTAAATAGCTTGAGTATCTTAAGTTTGCAATCTAGTTTTCTTTTCTCAATTTTTTGAATGTCCTACTTATTGCGGATTTAGAAAAGAAAGAAAGAAGCCAGCTTCTTCTGTCATGCTAAAAGAAAAATGAAAAGATGGATTTATATTACTTTTAAAAACTGAAATTCATCCAACTTATTATAATTTGTGAATTGATTGACTGCTTTATGATTTCCATGTTTTTTTTTTGTTTTGTTTTGTCTCATTTTCCAAATAACTCTCTGTGATCTCTTTCCCTTTAATTTTTAAATTTTAGGAAAAAAGTATGGTTGCTCAGGAAGAAAATCATAGTAATTGTATCAATGACTTTACGAATCAAATTTGCAAAGAATATCTGGGAGTAACTTTATAAATTGTCATGGAACAACTGAGTTTAGTACTTAATGTATATATTTTTTCTACAACAGATGATTTGAGAGAACAGGGAAAATGACTCCTAGTTTTATTTAGTAATGTATCCTCGATCATGGCTTAGATGCAGTAGAAATGCAATAAACACTTCAAAGAATGTATAGATGAAAGAATTATTAATATATCTTTACCATAATCTCCTTTGCAGCTAAAAGTAGGTAATTCTGATTGAGAACTCATCTTTTTGCTCTGTTGGTTCACATGAAATCTATTAATAAATTATTTTTGACATACTAACTTTATTCAAGCATTTAAAACCGCAGTTAATTATCTCAGTAATTATTCTCTGTTAATTTTCAGTGTTTGTAGTCCTGGCACTATTTTAAGATTCATTAATCCAGTGAATTCCAGGAGACACAAACTGCAAATGGATGCTTAACTCTATTAAGACAATTCTAATAAATAAGTTAACCACGAACAAACACTTGTCCACATACTGAAATGACTGTTTAATACTATTTTCTTTCTCCCCACACTCTTTGTCTTCCTCCTCTATCTCTTCTGGTGACATCATGACACAGTGTAATCAGAAAATTAGATTCAGTTAATTGAAGATTAATTCATTTTCTCACTTCTGAACCCTTCACAGCATCTAGGCTGGAACCCCATGATTGGTCTATTATTTTGTAACAGAAAATTTACTTCTACTCTACATACATTTGTAGTTTGTTTCTTACCCCTTCTCATCTGTCCAAGAATATTTTTCAGCAACCAGCATTTTACTTGGACCATGGATGATTAGTATCAGTGTCTGCGGATGTTAGTCTTTGTGGAGTGCATCCCCAGTCCTAGGGGATCACATGTGCAGAGTAGAACTGCTCCGTAGGGTTGGTAGTGCTGTGTAATCTTTTGGAAGGAGAAGACAAGGTCTGTCTCTCAAACCACCTCCCAGTGGGTGTGATTGCCAGTATTTCAGTTAGCAGTCCGGTGCTGTACCTTTTGTGCCATCCAGAAACTCTTCTCAGTGTATAAACATTTCTCAACTTCTCCTTTCTTCAAAAATTTATCTTGCCTTCTGTGCCCTCTGACTGTAATCCTGTTTATTACTTAGCCATCTCAGTGGTGAAGTTTCTCTTAAAACCAAAAGGTACCAAATCTATTGCCAATGTGTAAATGCTAACTCACACTGATTCTATAAGATAAAGTAGAATTGCCCCATAGGATTTTCAAGGAGCATCTAGCAGATTGGAATTGTTAGCCTTTTGGCCAACAGCTGAGGTCTTAAAATGCTGTACCCCGGGGATCCTCTTAACTACTGAGGAAAAAAGAATCATGCTATTGAGTTGATTCTGACTCATAGAGAACCTTAACCATTAAAATTGAAAGAATTCACACCTGTCGAGTCCATTCCAACTCATAGTGACCCTATAGTGACATGCAAATCAAAACTATAATGAGATACCATCACACCCCTGTTAAAATGGCATTGATCAAACAAACAAACAAACAAAAAAAAAAAACCTTAGAAATAGCAAACATTATCCATAAAGTGGGGAGACTGGAACTTGTATCCACTGCTGTTGGAATGTATAATGATGCAGCATTTGGCGAAACAGACAGCAAATCATAAGAAAATAAAATAAGATAAATAGAATTACCACAAAACTTAGCAACTCCGCTTCTAGTTATATATTGTTGAATTAACTCAGTTAGTATTTTATATAGTAACTTTCAAAATACTCATTAGTCAATTTTCCCAGCAATCTGTTGTTCAGAAGAAAAATACAGTTGCTAGGTTTGGTAATTAGCTTGTTCGGAACCTGAAAATGGATGAGATCATTTCCTTCACTTTAATTTTCTGGAATAGCTTTTGTAAGAATGGTTTATATCTTCTGTATGTGTTTGACAGAATTTACTGTTAAGTTATCTGAACTTGGAATTTTCTCCGTATCATGGTTTTTAGTTGTACGTGTCACGTATTTAATAGTTTCACAAATGCTCACATCTTTTCATTCTTCTTTTGTTGCCTTTTATATTTAAAAAAGATATCATTTTATCTAAAATTTCAAATATATTGTACTTCATCCTAGTATGTCTAAAAGATATACTAAAATATATAATATCTAAAAGATCATTTTTGCTGTTTATTTATGTGCTATCTTTTTTCTTGATCGTAGTCACGAAGGAACATTTTATTTTATTAATTTTTCAAAGGTCAGTATTTAACTTTATTGATTTTTACTCTTATTTTTTTCTGATTGTTAGTTTCCACTTACACCTTTATCACTTTCTTCCTGCTACTTCTTTTTGTTTAGTTAGTTGTTTTTAAAGTAGATATTTAACTGATTTTCATTTTCAATAGTTTACTAATGCATTTCTTCAAGGCAATACACTTTTCTATAAAAAACAGCTTTAGTTACAGTCTACATGTCTTGATATATAGTATTTTCTTTCTTTTTTTTTAATTAAAGAGTTTTCTAGTTCCTGTTGTGAGTTCTTCCTTTGACCTACTTAGAGTTCCTTTTAATACTTCAGATAATATACAAGTATTCTATTCATCATTTTGCTACTGATCTCCAGCTTAATTGCATTTTGGGAACATTCTGTTCACAATTAGATAGAGTTAAACACAATTCATTTTACTCCTCACACTGATCATAGCAACAAAAGCCTGAACAAAATATATCGCCTACGGGGCACTCAGGATGAAGAAAAGAAGTCATACAATTTACAGACTTTTTGAGATTAAATTACTGATGAGTTCTTTCAGTGTCTCTCTCTCTCTCTTTATTTTTCATATGTATAGACGTTCTGCCTTAGCACTACAGAGAAGTCCCCAACCCAGAAATGTCAATGAGTACACTCAAAATACAGCCTCAAGAAAAGTCTGCTATTTTTGGCCAAAGTATCAAGAAAAGGATGATATAAAAGGTCAGAAACAGTCTGGTTTTGAGAAGAACACTACAACGAAAGCCATAGTCCTGAGCACCACAATGGGTGCCAAAGTAGCAAAGACCCTAGACAAAATCCTGTAACCTACTACCCCTGCAGAAAAGAGGGGTAACAGAATCTATGGACAAAACTCTCATTTGTACTTCACTCCTGTAGTGATAAGGAGAAGTTCCTTCCTAGCAGAGCTTGTGGGAAGAAACTTGCTTTCTATTCTCACTCTAAAGTAAAGAGGTAGCTTTTCTCTCCTTCCTCAAACAGGGATCAGGAATCTGTGGGATAGAGTACTGCTAGCTAAATAGAACAAGTGTGGTGGGTCAGAATAGCAACGCAGATGTTTTATATACTGTACTGGAACTATACTCCACAAAAGTGAGCCAGGCTGTGCATTCTGAGCTTAAACATGTGGAATACCTACCCAAACACAAGATTTAAATAGGAATCAGACTTCTAAAATGATAAGGATAAGGTAACATTGCCCCATAGGGTTTCCAAGGAGCCCCTGGTGAATTTAAAAAGCAGACCTATGACTTTGGTTACCAGCCATAGCACTTAATCACTATTCTGCCCAAGTTTCTGGAATTTCATAAGGAAACATAAAAGAATGTGATTCTGGAAAACAAACAAACATGTATTTGAAGAAATAATGGTTAAAATTTTTCAGCTGCCAAAAAAAACTTAGACTCAAGAAGATCAATGAATCCCAAACAGAATACAGCTAAAGAAACTCCTGTTCTCACACATCACTGTCAAACTTTTGAAAAACTACAGACAAAGAAAAAAAAAAATCTTGAAAGCAGCCTGAAAGAAATTAAACTAGCTATAGAACAAGGTTTGTCAAACTTAGCACTAAAAACATTTTGGATCACATAATTCTTCATTGTATGTTAGCATCCCTAACCTCTATCTACTTGAATCCTAAATGTCAATAGCACCCCGCTCCCAGCTGTGAGTAGGAAAAAGAGCAGCAGATATTGCCAAATGTACCTTCAAGGGCAAAATTGTTCTTAGTTAAGAACCACTGCTTTAGGGAACAACAACTCAGATGACAGCAGATTTCTTATCAGAAGCCATAGAGTAGCAGCTTCATATATACAAAACAGAAACCTTAAGCCAGCACTCTGCCACCACATTACCTCAAGACATGCTCCTGCATCAGTTCTGACCATCTTGATAAATGAGACCATTGTCTAGCCAGCAACTCATATCCAGTGCGTGTGTGTAATCCTCATTCCTCTTTTATACTTACATAATGCGTACACCGACTCTTCCGACTCGACGGCACTTGGCAATGCGTACACTTCGCAAAGCACTACATCTGCTTTCTCTAACCCATCCTTGCCTCAAATCTTGCTTCTAGATGCAGTCGTGTCTATTGCTGAGATCCTGACCGGTTTCTCTATGTTTGCCCTTTTCTCATAACCATCAGTTCTCAACACGACAGTTAGACAGCATTCTAAAGATATAAATCACACTTTGTCACTTCCTGATAAATCGTACAAAATAAAATGAAAACAGCTTTACTCTGCCTTCTAAAATTTTACTTCCTCTCCTTTTTAGTTCAAGACTTCCTCCTCACTGTTTTCCATGCCTAAAGTAGTATGTTGGTAGAATTTACACAGTTGGCTCTCTATCATTTAGTTTTTAGTTCTATGAGAGAAGACTTCTTTTTTGACAACTTAAGCTAAGGAATCCCCTCATTCCATCGCTTTATTGTATAGTGTTCTGTTTTGCTTCCTGCATAACATTTACCATTCTGATATTTTACTGTTTGTTTATATTCTGATTTTACTTCTCCTCCAACAATTACAGTGGTGCATTAGGGTAAAAGATTTGTGTATCTTTTTTTTCCTGAAACCTCAGCACTGATAGTAGAAGTCATTAGAGCTCTTCAGCAGTATTTCTAGCTCTCTTCTTCCCCTGCCAATGTTGCCTGCAGTGACCAAGCTTAATGCTAGGCATGGCCACCCTACCAGAGTCAAGCGGCACTCTGAGAAGGAAGTCTTTAAGAGTCTATGTGCAAATTGCGAATTGCCATGTTCTCTTTGCCTTCACAGAAAGTGAGGGCCTTCCAGATGCTAGAGGTTCTGTAGATGTCAAAAGAAAGCAAAAAAAAAAAAAAAAAAAAAAAGAAAGAAAAAAAGAAAGAAAAGAAAAATGTGATCAATTCCAACTGATAGCAGCCACATAATATGTCAGACTAGAATTGTACTGCACAGGGTTTTCGATGGCTGTTATCTGCTGGAAATAGATCATCAGTGCTTCTGCTCTGTCTCTGTGAACTCAAACAGACTTTCAGTTAGTAGTTTAACATCTAATCATGTGTCAACTGAGAGTCCTTTTTCTGATTAACTTCTACTTAACCAGAACACTTTTAGCCAGGCTTGGCAAAAAATGTGAACTTGTAGTGTTTTGAGGGATTGTGGTGTTTGGTGTTGTGGTGTAAACTAGCCTATTTGGATTTAAATTACTTAACAATAATAATTTACAGAATGAATAAATTTAAGTTTACTACAGTTGGTCAACAATTGATTGCAATATACCATATAATTGACATTTACTGTAGAATATAAAAGCAGTGTTTTCTAAAACAACTCTTAGTATGCAGATCCTTTGTTTTAATAAAATCTCTCCCTATTATCATTGTTCTTAACATTCTCAGACAAAGCACATCTTGTAAAAGCAAGTTCAATGACCAGCACAGCTCTGTGTACTCTATGTTATGAAGTAATTTGAAGCTTGTTTTTCCTTTTGCAATTAACAGTGGGACTTTGAAAATTCAGAAAGAAACAGAGAGTCATTTTCTGTCTTCTCCTCCTGCCCCAGTCTTTCTATGTTTATGTCTTCTAGGAAACTCGGAACGTATCAGAAGTTTGAGGAAGAATAGAGATAAAATAAAAATTCAAACAAATCCTTTAGTATGTTAATCTGTTGTCAAATATCGCATAAGAAGTTTACATTTAAAATTGCCCTGAAAGGAGACTTCAATTCCTATTTTAATCATTTTAAATTCTTCTTGAAATATATGCATGTTCCCAATCCTAAATTATATACTGCTTCCCGGCAAATCCTCTTTTCTAAACAAATAATAAGAAATACAGTAAATTATTCATAGCTAGGTCTTTCAGAATTCGAAACTGTGTTCTTGTTCACTATACAATGTTGTATTTGTCAACGTGGCTTTATAAGTTCCCTTGTGACATTCTCTCTCTGGAATGGCCTTCCCCTGAGTCTCCACATTCCAATGGACGTCTGTATTACAAGAACAATTTCATGTTTCTTACTGTCTGATGGATCACAAGGTAATTCTGGTTTCTACTGATCTTCTCTCACGAGCTGTAGAGCACTGAACATACAAAGACTGGTCTATGCACTTTGGTAGATTTTTGTTCTGTTTTATAACGGTCTGTAATTGCTTCATATATGCTAACCCTGCCTCAGGAACTAGTTTTTGATGAGTAATAAAACAAGAACTTACCTTTTCTTTCCTGTGTACCTTCTGTAACAGCAAGGTAATTCTAGACACACAGTAGGCATTCAGATATACAGCTAGATAAATGAAATAGATTTGAATTTTACAAAATTTAAGGTAAATTGTCTACCTTGTAGAAAGTGGAAATGCCTACGTACTTTACACATTAAAGGAAATGTGATTTTTTGCTTAAATTTTATGCCCAATTTGTCCCAGTTCCAAACCCCTTGGCAAAAACAGAATCTTTCAATCTGTTCGCAAAATATTCCCACCTTCCCTGCATCTTGCCGCTGCTCCTCTGTGATATACTACGCTTGCCTATTACCCCTTTATAGCTGTTTTGTTAAAGTTCATACCGCAAAGACCTGTAAAGGAAATTTATGGCTCTGGGGATTTCAGCAAATTCTAAATAACCATAACAGGCACATGAAGCATTAATTAAAGACACTAGAGTCTAAGTTATAACAGAAATCCTGACATTTAACGCCCTGCTACCATGTAAATTTAAAATGATATGACAAACAGAGAGTAATTTGATGGTCAGAAGGTTATAATAGATACTTTAATACCTTTGTCAAGAAAAAGTACTGTCCTTGCTCTAACTGCTACACAGGGGCTTCAGGGGCCACCTTCATAACCTACAGTGATGCCTAAATATCTTTATAACAACTTGTATATAAGTCAGTCTTTTCCTTAAGTGCATTTGAGACTAAATTTCAACTCCAAATATTCACACACCAATTTTCAAATAAAATACTTTAATATTTGATATATATATTCTCCAATCTGTCACTTTCTTGGTTTACTACTGGGCTATATTTAAAGCCAAGGGACCAAGGTACATGCCATGATACACAGGAGCCGTCTCCCCTATGCAGTTGAGTGATTCTTGTCTAGTAGCAGAGGCTGATCTTCCTGATTCCCTCTGCCAAATCAAGCAATGGAAAATGCTTTACCTGATTTGAAATACTGAAAATGGAATGACAGATATGAAACTTATTGTGTATGTTTAATACTTAGTATTTTATTAGAATATTAAAGCATATCTCATACATCATTATAAAACGTACTTTCAAAGAAGGAAAAAGAAATAGATCCTGAAAACTCATACGTTTACCAGTTATCTTCCTGTCACCCATCCTCATCTTTACCTACACAAACTCTTCTTCAGAGAGTAGAGGGGTTTCCTCATTAAAATTCTGTGGCATATAGAATGCTGCTCATTTGCCATAATTTTCCAGCGTGACTTGGAGTCAACTGGATCTCACTAATACATTTTGGCTACATTTTTTGAGTACAACCTTATCCTTCAGTAAATTACAAAATGAGGACTATAACTTATATTTGTACCCCCTGCAACACTTAGTGTTGGCTTTGAATATATTAGGGTCATAATAAATATTTGTTGGCTGATTGATTTACCACATCTGCTAATTGCAAACGACATCATTTGTCATTGGCAGACACATAAATGGATTACAAATATCATATCGTGTGAATTTGCATATAATCAGATTAAGGCTAAAATTAGCACCAGAGAAGCCACTCACCCTCTGCTTCAAGCTCTCCTCACGCTTTGTATCTACTTACTTCTCACTTACAATTCAGTGACTAGCTCGCCTTCTTCCCTTTTTCAGTTTTGTGCTGTTATTTAATATCTCACCAGTTGTGTAATTTCAGCTCCCAAATTGAATAAGACGTTCTCTCTAGTGGAACCCTCACCTTGATAAATAGCCAAATAGTAATTATTATTCCTTTCAGGGGTTGAGCTATGGAGTCATGCCTGCAATATCCCAGGCTTGAGTGCCTGGAAATTTATGCTATACTTTCCTGTGTCGGAGTTTCCATCTGAGATCGTATTTCAAGCTCTCTCATATTTTTTTCCCCCCAATATGATTAAGATAATTTCTTTATGAAGCTAGAGGTTCAGAGACACATTCAGAGAGAAACTTGATGTTGTATATTTTTGCAAACTTGCTCTTCCCATTTTCTTCCCTATCATTTTAGCTACACTGAGAGGGAGAATTAATTTTGCAATGGTCTCTAATTTTTTTTGCCCCTAAATGTGTGACCTCCATATTAATAGGAGCCAAAGGACTCATTCATCATATCTGGTCACTGTGAAACTGACATTTACAGGGTAGGACATTTTTCGCTCAGGACAAATGGATGTGATTTGTAAAACATGCTGCACCCAATTGGAAGCACCCATGGCTCTCAAACTACATTTTTAAGCAACAGTATAAACCATTTCCTAAACTGAAAGGTCTTTTCAAATATTTACTGCCTACCTATGGAATTTTTATTCTGCGGGCTGCTGCCATTAATAATCCTGGGAGCTCCAAGCTAAGTGTTGTGTGTGACCTCTAAGAAAAGTCTTAGTCTTGAAGAATGGGGGAGGTGAGCTTGGCATCCCGTATTTGTCCCTCTGTCTTTTTCTAGGGTCTATTATCAGAGAAATAAATCTTGCAGATGATTTATTTTTAACTGTATTATGAGAGTCCTCAACTCTTGCCGTTGGCAGTAACCTCGGTGCTGCTAGTGTTTTCTAGCCACATAAAATAGAATATTGCTGCCTCTTTCCTCTGTGAAGTTTTTGGATTGTCCTGCAATTTATTTTCAAATACTAACACAATAGTTGGCAGTTACAATCCATCCAGTAGAACCACGGAAGAAAAGTCATGCTGATCTAATTCTTCTGGGACGGCTATAGCCAAGAAAATCTTACGGAGCAATTCCACCTTGTAACATAAGTGACTGCCAGGAGTTAGCAGCTTCTCAATGGCAACTAGTGACCATAGCAACAACTGTGATCACATATTTGTCATTTTACTTTATTTTTAAAAACCCAGTGTTGAGTTCAGGGCCCCTTATCACTCAGACTCCTTCATGATCTTAACTCTGCCTCTTAATTCCACAGTGGAGACCTGACCAAAGTCTTCCCCTAGAACAAACACCTGTGGTTCTGGAGTTTTAGCTTTCTTATTATATGCCATATCCTTTGCTTCTATATCAGCATACTGTTTACCTGGTATCAATCATGGTGAAAAATTCAGTATTTCAAATGACTTTAAGAAAAAATTCCAGTTACTACAGTAAGCATTTTGTATGCTTCAGCAACTTGATTGAAAATGTTTAGATTCACTGGAAGTTCACATTGTTTCCCTTCTCTTTCCCTTCTTTTCCTGCTTGTGGCCTTCCACTTTGCATCTCTCGCTCCGTTTTCAGAAACAACTATGTCCTCCTCTTTCTTGCTTTCTCTAAATCTATGTGCCGTATCAACCTTATTGCTTCCCAAGGACTCACCTGCTCTAATCAGGGTTTTGTTCCAATGAAAATGCTGGATTCTCCTCAGAGTAATTTATGAGGCACTGAGACAGCAGAATTGCATTCATTTTGAGTCATTCCTAAAGAACTTTTTATCAATTAAAGTGTAAATTTTTTTCTGTCCTAAACAAACAATTGGTGACCCTAGGCATACAGTTTATGGTGAATTATATTGTATGAGTCAAAATTGAATCCATGACAAAAGCTTTGTTGTTTTTGTGTTTGTGTTTTGTATCAGTTGCAGCTCTGTGGCACAGTTGTTGAGTACTCAGCACTGAGCCAAAGTTTGGCTATTCAAATCCACTAAATACTGCTTGGAAGTCCCACGGAGCAGATCATGTGTCCTATAGTGTTATTATGAGTCGGAATCAACTTGAAAGCAATCAGTTTTATTTTTTCTTTGTATCATTTGCTGGTTAGAAGGTGACCCTAAGGCAAGAACTTAAACATGTTCTTCTAGGTACTGGTACTGCAGTTAACAGCAAACAAAATAGATGGGATTCCTGCCAAAATAGATGGGATTCCTGCTCTCACAGAAGTTACACTAGGAATGAATGGGTCAGCATTTCAAGCAAATCCCGATGCTAACAATGCCAAGTCAAGTGCCGTCGAGTCGGATCCGACTCATGGCTAACAATACCTTATCCAAAATGATGGTCTGAGGATTGACGGACTTTATACACATAACGTACTTCAGACACAGATGAAGATCAAAGACTAGGACGTTTGATATGAGTTACACCTCAGCGTGAACAAAGCAAAATTCCTCACAGCTGGGCCGATAAACAACATCATGATAAACAAAGACAAGATTGAAATTATCACAGATTTCATTTTACTTGGATCCACAACCAATGCCCAAGGGAGCAGCAGTCAGTAAATCTAACAAAATATTGCACTGGGCCAATCTGCTGCAACAGACCTCTCTAAAGTGTTAAAAAGCACAGATGTCACCCAAAGGACTAAGATGTGCCTAACCCAAGCCAAGCTACTTTCAATCAGTTCATACACGTGCAAAAGCTGGACAAAGAATAAGAAGACCAATGATACTACTACTAAATAAATAAATAAACAAATAATGGAATTGATGCTTTTGATTCATGGTGCTGATAAAATAAAAAAATAAAAGAGTGAGTACAGCATGGGCTGCCTAAAGAATGAATGAATATACCTTGGAAGAAATACAGTCAGAAGACTCTTTGGAACCAGTGATGGAGACACTTTACCTCATGGACTTTGGACTTGCTATTAGGAGACATCAGTCTCTGAAGAAAGATGTCAAGCTTGGTATAGTCAGTGAAAAAGAGAAGACCCCCAAAGACATAGATTTACACAGTGGATGCAACAATGGGCTCAAAGCTAGCAATACATGTCAGGATCGTGCAGGACCAGGCAGTGTTTTGTTCTGTGTATGTAAGGTTGTCATGGCACCTAAAAAGAAAAGCAATAGTTTGAACAATGATGATTGAAAACAGATATTAAATGTTAACTAAAGCATTAACTCTCCCACCCGTTTGTCAGTTTGTCACATTGTGGTAGTTTCTACATATTTCTATGAAGCTGGAAGGTATGTCTCTGGAGTCTCAAGTGCCAGTAGCGTTAACCATGATGCATAGGTTTCAATGGAGCTTGCAGGCTAAGACAGACAAGTAAGAGAGGCCTCGAGACCTATTTCCGAAAAATCAAACAATGAAAGCCCTACGGACTATAAGAGATATTGTCCAATATAATGCTGTAAAAAAAAAGGCCCCCTAATTAGAGTACAGTCAATTTGCACAATAGCTGCAACAACAGATTTGAGCATGCCAAGGGTTATGAAAATGGTGAAGAACACATCAACATCTTGCTCTGTTATACATAGGATAGTCATGAATCAGAGCTGACTTGAGGAACGTTAACAACACAATAACAGCATTAGTTGAAGTGCTATGTATTGATGCATCCGTAGACCTTATAATAACATTAAAATTAGATACTATCATCTCCATTTTTCAGTGGAAGACACTTAGCATTAGGAATAATTAATTGTTGAAGGACGTACAGCCAAAAAAGCAGAGGAGATGAAATTAAAATGTGCTTTTCTGAATATAAAGTCCACTGTACATTCTTTGTATGACCAAGGTGGCTCCAACTCATAGCACCAAACAACAACAATGAATACTTAGGGGTACCTGGATGCATCACTAAGAGTTTTCACAGTAGTTTTTTTTTTTTTTTTTGTAATGGTCCCAAAGGAGAAACAAACCAAAAATGAGTAACAGTAGAATGGATAAGTAGTGGTTTATTCATGCAATGAAATACAGTACAGTAGTACAAGTGAATGACTAGAATACAGGCCATATTATTGAAGAAACTCAGAACAAAACTTTAAACACTAAATATATATATATATGTATATATTTGTAAAACCTACTTTGTGATGCTAGATATGTAACATTTCCAAAAATGGAAAATTTTTATTTAGAAATTCACAATTAATTGGCAAAAGGAATTTAATATGTTTTGTAATGGTTATTGTCCAGAATTTGTGACCTTTATGAATGGAAATGGAGGATTAGAAAGGCTTCTGGATACAGAAAATAGTTTTTATTATTTCAGGGTAATGGCTGCACAGGATAACTTAAAAAAAAAAAAAAAGACCATAAATGTTTCATTAAATTTTCCTTATATTCTACTTCAAATTATGTAGGTCATATACCAGTACTTCGAGCACCAGCAGTGTTATCCATGGTGAATAGGTTTCAGCGGTGCTTATAAGCTAAGACGGATGACGAAGAAAGGCCTGATAACCTCCTTTTGAGAATCAGCCAGTAAAGACCCTGTAGTGACCCTATGCAAAACAGAATGAAAGACTGCCCAGTGCTGCACCAAGCCCACAACTACTTTTATGCTTAAGCCCGTTGGTATAGCCACTGTCTCAATCCATCTCCTTGAGGGTCGTCCTCTTTTTCACTGAAACTGATACCCTTCTCAGGGATTGACTCCTCCTGACAATACATCTAAAGTAGGTACAATTCAGTCTTGCCATCCTTTCTTTCAAAGAGCACTCAAATGGTACTTCTTCCAGGACAGATCTGTTTATTTTTTGGCAGTCCGTAGTATGCTCAATATTCTTCTATACTACAGTTTGAAGGCATCACTTCTTCTCCTTTCTTCCTTATTTGCTGTCCAGATTTCGCACACATATGATGCAATTGAAAATACAGTAGTGTGGGTCAAGTGCCCCTTAGTTTTCAGGGTGACAGCTTTACTTTTCTACACTTTAAAGAGGTCTTCACAGCATATTTTTCCCAAGCAATATGTCTTTTGATTTCTTAAGTACCGCTTCCAGGCGCATTGATTGTGGAACAAGTCAAATGAAATCCTTGAAAACGTCAATCTTTTCTACATTTTTCAAGATGTTTCTTATTGGCCCAGTTATGGGGAATTTTGTTTTCTTGATGTTGAGGTGCAATCTATAATGAAAGCTGTGGTCTTTGATCTTCATCACCAAGGGTTTTAAATCCTCTTTCAATAGGCACAAGGATAGACTATTGTAGGAATGATAGCTAGGAGCAGAATTTCTAAGTTTACTATATGTGTACCTTCATTTTTAGTAGATTATATAAACTATTTTCCATATTTTATTTACTAGTTTACTCTGTTGATAGAAATGTACACGGTAGCCTGTTACTCTACACCCTTGTTAACAGCTGATTTGCTTTAAAAAAAAAAAAAAAAAGACAAATCTAATTGCTGTCTAGTGAAATCTGACGCATAGTGGCTTTGTAGGACAGAGTAGAACTAACTGATAAAGTTTCCAAGGAGCAGCTGGTGGATTCCAATGATAAACAGATGTAGCTTGTCATAGATGTTAACCACTGTGCAACCTGGCTCCTTGGTTAGCTTAGATATTGCAATTTGTTCCAATCTTATGAACTTACATTGATGAGTCATTATGAGTTTTCGTTTGCATTCATTTGCATTTCCTAAGTCACTAATATGTTTGCATATTTTGAAGGACTGTTTGAGTTTCCTCTTTTCTGAAGTATCTACTCAACTAATTAGCTTTTTCACACCTTTCTTAATTGGACTTTTGTTTTTAATCATATTTTAATTTTCTGTATGTTCTCTACATGTACTACTTATTGGCTAAAATGTGAAAATATCTTTTTTTATTCTGTGGGTAGCATGCTTTATTTTGATGTAGTCCAAATTGTGAATATTTCTTTATTAGCTTCCAAAATGTTCATTCTTTTACTCTTTGTATTTAGTCTGAAATTCCGCTTAAATTGATATTACTGAAGTGGTTAATGTAAGCTTTTAACTTTCCAATTTGTTGTATTTCCCCCCATGAAAATACACTATCTCCAGAACTGTAAAGATTATTTTCATTATCATGTTTATCATAAATCAAATTTCTACAACTGAATTAATAATCTCTTCTGGGTTCTTCAATTTATTCTACTAGTTTATTTCCTTACTGTCGTGTGCTAGGCTCTCCAGAGAAGCAAAATGGGGGTGGGAGGGAGAGAGAGAGAGAGAGAGACTTATATCAAGGAAACAGGTCACAGCATTGTAGAGGCTGGTTTGTCTTAAGGATCACGATAGAGGTTTATCCTGATTCATATAGCCTCAGGGGCTGGAAAACCCAAGACTGGCAGGATGAACAGCAGGACTCTTGCTCACAGGCTGTGAAGACCACCAAGTCCCCAAATTGGCATATGAGTTGCTAGTTCAAGCCCCATTGACAAAAGTTGAATGAATAAGAGGCTGCTGCAGGATCCAGGAAAAACCAAAAACCTTGGTAAGTTGAGCAGGAAGGAAGTAGGTGATAGAAGGCAGAGAGATGAAGGTTGAGGGGGTGAGAGTGAGATGCTACAGGCTCTGCCCACATGTACCAGCCAGCAGATTCTCTAACGGGGGTGATCACACATAAAATTTCAACAGAAAAGTGATCACGACATTATACACATGCCAAAACACTGAGAATCATGACACAGCCAGTTGACACACCATCTTAATCATCACACTCTTAAGCAATAATCATACTTTTTTAGTCGCTGTAGCTTTATAACCAGAGTTATTTGCTGGTAGTACGAGTTCAATCATCTTGTTGTTTCTTCTTCAGGAATGTCTTAGCATCTTTGCTATTTGCCTTACCATATACATTTTGAAATCTGGCTATTAAATTATATCAAATAATAATAATACACACTATGTAGTAATATTGATAACAATAAAATACTTAGTTTTTTTTTTTTTTTTTTTTTTTTGGTGCTGCATTGGTTTATAAATTAGCCAAGCTTGTATCTACAAAATGTGTCAACTTCTAATCCAAAAAAAAAGAATTATCTCTTCATCGCTATAGATAAACATGAGAATACTCTAGTAATATTTTTTTGCTTCTCTCTATTTTTTGGTCTAGTTTGTGTTTTGTTGGATTTAGAAGCTTTTACAGGATGAAAGCAACAGAAAATGATATATTTAGGTTTCCGATAATAAAAAGCCAAAAACTATGCCCGTTGCCATGAAGTTAAACTTTTTCATGAGGTTTCCAAGGAGTGCCTGGTGAATTTACACTGACCCTTTGGTTAGTAGTCGTAACACTTAACCAATTTTTACTTTATTAATGTAAACTCAATGGCACTGTGTTTAATTTAAACTGAATTCTAGTTTTGCTTGTCTTGTTGGATGGATGTTCAGCTACCTTGGATAATAGTATCTATATCACTTAGCTTTTTCTGTAATGCACACAACTCTAAAATTTAAGGAATTATTTTTAAAAAATCAATTATTTAGTTAATAATTATATGAGGGAAATACATACTCAACATTTCTCAACCTAAAGAAATAAAGAAAAAAATTCAAGCCTCAAGTTACAATATTGAAGGATTCTACAGGCAAAATATTAGATGAAGCAGGAAGCATCAAAAGAAGATGAAAGTAATATACAGGTTTACCATACCAAAAATAACTGGTTGTTAACCCGCCAATTCAGGAGATAGTATACGATCAGGAACCAACAGTATTAAAGCACAAAGTCCACATTGCACTGAAGTCGTTGATACAAACCAAGTTTCCAGGAATTGACAGAGTATCAATTAAAGTGTTTCAACAAAAAGATACCATGTTGAAAGTGCTCACTTATCTACACCAACAAATTTAGAGAATAAATACCTGGTCACCCTATGGGAAAAAAAGTCTATGTTTATGCTTATTTCTGTGAAAGGGCATCCAACTGTATGAGAAAATTAACAGTGTCATTAGTATCACAGGCAAGTAAAATTTTGCTGAAGATCATTCAAAAGTGACTGGAGTAGTATATGCACAAGGAACACCCAGAAATACAAGTTGGATTCAGAAGGAGATATGGAATCAGGGAACAAATTACTGACATAAGATGGACTCTGGCTGAAAGTAGAGAATATCAGAAAAATTTTACTTGTGTTTTATTGACTATACAAAGGCATTTATTCAACTGTGTACGTAATAGCAAATTATAAATAAAATTACAAAAAAAATGATAATTCCAGACAACTCAATCGTGCTCATGACTACCTTGCACATAGATCAAGAGGTAGTCATTTCTGCGAAACAAATGGGTATTGAAAGGTTAAAATTCAGGAAAGACGTGCTGCAGGATTGTATCCTTTCACCACACTTGTTCAATCTGTATACAGAGCAAATAATCAGAGAAACTGTACTATGTGAGGAAAAGCGGGGTGTCACGATAGTGTATAACTCACTAACAATCTGCGTTATGCAGATGACATAACTCTGCTTGGTGAAAGTGAAGAGAACATGAAGCACTAACTGATGAATAGCAAACAGCACAGCCTTGAGTATGGATTATACCTTAACATAAAGAACACAAAAATCCTTACAACTGGACTGATAAACTACATCAAGATAAACTGAGAAAAGATTGAGGTTGTTAGCCAAGACACCAAGTGCCGTTGAGTCGTTAAGAATTTTATTTTACCTGATACCACAATTAACATCCATGGACGCAGCAGTCAAGAAATCAAAAGGCACACAGTGTTAGGCAAATCTGCTGCAAAAAAAAATAAACAACTCTTTAAAGTGTTAAAAAAGCAAATGTATTACCTTGAAGACTAAGATATGCCTCACTTAGCTCATGGTGCTTCCAATTGCATCATAGCATGCAAAAGATGGACAGTTAACGAGGACGAATGGAGATGAATTGACACCTTTGAACTGTGTTGTTGGTGAATAATTTTGAACATATTGTGGGCTGTCAAAAAAATGACAAAACTGTCTTGGAAATGCAATCAGAGTGCTCCTTAGAAACAAGGATGATGATACTATGTCTCTCATATTTTGGATGTATTTTCAAGGGGGATCAGTAACTGAAGAAGGATTATCATGCCTGGTAAAGTAGAAGATCAGCAAAACAAAAATAAATAAATAAGAGGAAGTCGCTCAATCAGATGAATGGACAGAGCAACAATGGGCTCACATAGAGCAATGATTGTGAAGATGGCACTGGACCTAGTAGTTTTTGTTGTATTGTGTATTGAGTTACTATGAATCAGAACTTCAGGTCACCTAACAAAAACAACAAAAATTATGAGTCGACACATCAGGTTGTTTCAGCTAGGCAGATCCTCCGGGCTCATATTTGTCATCACTCGTGTGTTCATGGCCTGCTTCCAGGTCAACTGGGACTGGTTGGTAAGCAAAAAGTCTCAGCTCTTTTGTACTGAATCTGTTCCACAAGGTTGCTCATCTTCCTTCAGGTTCCCACACAATGATCATGATGGTTGCAGGGTTCCAAGACAAAGAATGGAGTTATATCAAGTTTCTTGATGCTTGAACATTGAAGGTTCAAAATTACATATTGCTTCTGCTGCATTCTGTTGAACAAAGTAATTCACAAAGCCAGCACAAATCCAAGAATGGAGAAATTTTTTTGGATACTTAATGGAAACAGCTTCAAAGAATTGTGGTTATTTCTTCAAATCACCACAGTAATTCTACAGTGATTTTTTTTTTGTTGACTGAAAATGTGTATCACAGTTTTATTCTTCTACTAAATGAATGATTTCTCTGACTTCAATCTTCCTTTACCACGTGAGATAGAAAACACGTCCATTTGCTTCTCTCTCACACTGTCTGCATTCTATAGCTCATACACCACCAAACCCTTGCTTACTCATACTCACTCTTCTAGACTGAGACGCTCAAATAAATATTAGAGAACACTTTAAGAAAAGAGAAAACATATCTTTTCTACACACATCTGTGTTTGTTATACAACCTGGGATTTATGTCCGCTCAGAGAGACAGAAGAATGCAAGGCCTGTGTCCATTTGGTGCACTAAACAGCTTTCTCCCTGCTTGTAGCTCCCTGGACTCTGAAACAGAGGCTTCCAAACTTTGCTAATTAACAAAAGCATTTAGGGAATTTGGTAGCATACAGTTCCTCAGTCAATCATACACACTGAATGTTGGGATATGGCCAAGTTATTCACGGCTTTCCTACTATTAACAGATAAATGACTTATGATAGGTGGTTCAATTTATTTGTCAAAAGTTGACAACTATCACTGGAAAACATGCCAAAAAAGTCGAAAGATCTAGACACTTTGTGCAGTGTTCATTTCCAATATACTTTTCAATTCATTCTCTGCCCACAGGGGATCAAATTCAGTTTATTCACATCAGAACATTTTAATGTATTTCCAAAAAACATTATCACTCTATTTTTGATTTATATCATCAATTCCATAAAATCCAAGAGAATTCCAGAATATGTTATCTAGAAATAATCTGTCTCCTATGTACAAAGATTTTTCAATTTTCAATCTTTACCATGGTTTTATATCTAAATCTATTTTCAGGAAATTTACCATGATCTACAAAACTCAATAGACTTATGGTTTGACATACTGTATTTATCATTTATATGACATCACTGGCAAAAAAAAAAGTCAAAATACTATAATTTATGTTATTTTGGACCATTGTCACATTGCCAGTGTGTGATGTAGCATTGCTCTCTCTCTTTTCCCCTCTCTTTCCCTGTCCTTCAAGTAAAATTGCCCTTTTATTTATTTTTGCCCTACCCAAGACTGGCAGCTGATTTTGAAGTGTCAGACCATTATTTGTTTTTCTGGATGTTACCATTTATTGCAGGGAGGATAAAATCAATGTGACATTTCCAGAACAATGATAGATGGCAGTAGTGAGTGGTCTTTAAATGCAGAAGACTAATTTTTAAAAATGTCACCAGTGTACTATTTCAGACTTTGTCAAAGATAAAGCAGTAAAGCTTATAGACATAAAAACTAATAATATTTCACCATGTGAAATATAAAGATGCTATACTTACATCGGTTGACGGCACTTGGCATACTTACATTGTTGTAGGTCTATCTAAAACTGCTTTACTACTAGCTAGAATAACTACAGCTGTAATATTAATGTTACAGCAATCTGTTGATTTTCTCCATTCAAAAACAAACCTATATGTTTTGTTTTAGTTCATATGTGTGTGGGAATGTACCCACATGCAAGCACTGTATGGATAAAAGAAATGTAAATCCAAAAGCTTGGCCATATTTTCTATGCCTCATTCTTGTCTTTCTCTATCTGTGTTATTCCAGACAGCTTATGTAACATTTCTGTGTTTTGAGACCATCATCTGCCAAAGAAAAGTATCACTAATTTTTAACTCATTGGTTAAATGGGGTGAAAAAATCCGCTGCCATCAAGTCAATTCTGACTCGTTGCAACGCTATAGGACAGATTAGAACTACTCCACAGAATTTCCAAGGAACACCTGGCAGACTTGAACTGCAGAAATTTTGGTTAGCAGAAGCAGCCCTTAACCACTGTGCCACCAGGATTTCCAAATGGGAAAGGTAGGAAGATCAAAATAAAAAATCTCAGAATAGTCCTGGTAAACAGTATTAATTTCAGAAATGAAAGTTATTATACTTTGCTACCATTATTAATTTCTAGTGGTTTTAAAAAGACACAATGTTGTCAATACCCCTGTGTTATTTTGTTACTGTTGCTGTTCATGCTTCCATGTAGTGCCTGGTTTAGGTTTCCCTTTGCCTGTCAGTGAATATAAAATACAATTATATGAATTTGTGAACTCTAGGTCAAGAAGTAGTTCAGACCAAAAGCACTAGAAGATGCCTGGCTGCCACTACCAACAGTTCTGACTAGGAATGTCCCAGATAGAATGTCAGAATAAAGTAGAAGAAAACTCAGATTCTTAACGAAGACCAGACTTACTGGAATAGTAGATAATAGAGGAGAACCTGCTACTATTGCCCTGAGATATCTTTTCCCCTGGAAGTGAATATACTCTTAGAGATCACCTTTCAGCTGAACAGCAGAATGGATCATAAAATATGAGGTCTGACAATTAAGTCTGCAAATGTAACTGTTCTAAGTGCTATGTACCTCATTGCTGAATATCACTGCAGTCATTTTTGAAGTACTCCCCTTGGAAAGCTATGCACAGAAGCCAGTGCCTAGTCCATCCTTTCAAGCAATTTTGGAACTCTTTTTGGAATGGTCATTGAACATAATGGCAAGGTGGCAAGTTTGTAAACTTAATTGTATAGTTTTTAGCCAGTAAACAAATAACTGTATTGGAAGACCCTTCCTACTTGCCTGATCTGGCCTACAGAGAAAAGAGGAACTATTGAAAGGAAGACATTTTGATGATGTTCAGGATATCAAGGGTAACATGACAATTCTGATGGCTGTTCCAGAAAAAGGGTTATAAAATTGCTTTGAAGGGTGGACTAGGGGCTAGCATGGGTTTACAGCTTCTAAAGGGAAGTGCTTCAAAGGTGATTGTAGTGATACTCAGTAATGACATATGTAACACTTTACTAGGATGAGTTCAAGAGCTTAACTGGCAGTCCTTGTATAAGATATCACAAACGATAATGATCTCTT
Source organism: Heterohyrax brucei (assembly GCA_028571685.1). NCBI lineage: Eukaryota > Metazoa > Chordata > Mammalia > Hyracoidea > Procaviidae > Heterohyrax > Heterohyrax brucei. Next base: position 51,644,684 of record CM053152.1, read on the forward strand.
AAAAAAAAATCATTCATATGAGACTAAATGGTCAACAGTTGCCCTAAAGCACAGATAAGAAGATAAGAGGGGTAAGGAAGCTAGAATAACAAAAATGGTCCATAATGGAAATAATGAGAATGTTCACACATTTTGAAAAACACAACCAATGTCATTGAACAATATTGTAGATTGTTAAAAGTGAACTTGCTATGTAAACTTTCACAAAAAAAAAATGACAAATTACTATTAATAAGAAAGAAAGAAAGACACTATCAGTAGAAATCTGGTGAGTGATTTCACATTCTCACTGATGACCCATTTTAAAAATCTCATTTGGAGCCAAACACCTATGCTTAACCGATTTTTGACGAAAATACCAGTTTCATTTAAGGTAAAAAGAACAGTCTGGTCAGTAAATGGCGCTGGGAGAATTGGATCTATGCAGCCAAAAAGATAAAGTTGGTCTTATGCCTCACACAATATACAAAAATTAAATTTAAATAGATCAAGCATCTAAATATGAAAACTAGTATCATAAAACTTGGAAGAAAACATAGAGATTAAACATTGAGACTTATCTTTTATATGGATTATTAGATACAACAGTAAAACTCCAGGAACAAAAGAAAGAATAGATAAATTGGATTCCACCAAAATTAGGAATTTTGTGCATCAAAGAAGATATCAAGGAAATGAAGTGACTTGGAGAAATGACCAATAAACACATGAAAAGATGCTTAAAGTATTAGTCAATAGGTAAATGCAAATCAAAAACTCAATATGATACCATTTCAGGCTCAATAGATGGTTATTATCAGGAAAAAAAAATGTTAGCAATTGTAATGTATTCAATTATGTATCTCTAAAATTTATGTAGCAGTTTGTCTGGGCCATGATTCCCGGTGTTGTATGATAGTCCACTGTCTTAGTCATTTAGTGATCCTTAACAGAAATACAAATGGGTGGCCTTAAAAAGAGAAATTTATTTTCTCACAGTCTGGTAGGCTTAAAGTCCATATTCAGGGTGTCAACTCCAGTATCATGAGTTGAAATGGACTCAGAAAAATGGACTCAGAAGTTTCTGTTAAGGGTGATGAAAAACATTTGAAAATGAATATTGATGATGGTTGTATAACATGATGAATTCACCCAACTGTGCATTGAGAATAATTAAAATGGCAAATATTTTGTTACAGATACACACACACACACACACACACACACACACACTCACACATAGACCTCACCTGATGGAATACAGGAATACTCAGGAATCAAATCTGCTACATCTCTGGAAAGAGACAAAGGAAAAGCTCAATATCATCAGAGCAAGGCCATCTGCCGTTTGTGACATGGACTATTAGTTGCTTGTATACAAGTTGAAACTGTAGAAAATTTCTAAGAAAGCCAAAGTGTGACTTTGAGGTATCTCACCTGAGTTTAGAGACCACCTCAAAAGTAGGTTTGATGCATAAAATGCTAATGACTGATGCCTAGAAGAGTTACAGAATGACATCAAAGACATTACACACACACACAAAAGTCATTAAAAAAGACAGGAGAAAAAAAGACTAAGTTGAATGTCAGAAGAGACTCTGAAACTTGTTCTTGAATGGGATCATACAATAGCAAAAGTAAAAGGAAGAAATAATGAAATAAAAGGACTGAATAAAAGATTTCAAAGGGTGTCTCAAGGCGATGAAGTATTACAACACGTGCAAAGAGATGGAGATAGAAAACTGAAAGAGAAGAACTCATTCCACATTTCTCAAGCTGAAAGAACTGAAGACAAAGTCTAAGACTTGCGTTGCAGTAGTGAAGGCTTCACAAGGAAAAATATTAAGCCATTCAGGAAACATCAAAAGAAAATGGAAGGAATACATATAGCCATTATACCAAAAAGAACAGGTAGACTGTCAGAACTGAGGGTCCACTGAGGCCATGGCCTGTGGACTGATGTTCAACCATTCCAGTAGATAGCATATGATCTAGAGCTGATAGTACTGAAAAAAGAAGTTGAAACTGAACTGAACTCATTGGCTGAAAACAATGCTCCAGGTATTGATGGAATATCCATTGAGATGTTTCAACAAATGGATGCAGCCCTGAAAGTACTGACTTATCTATGTCAACATATTAGAAAGACAGCTACCTGGCTGACCAAGTGGAAGATACCCATATTTATGCCTAGTCCCAAGAAGGGTGATCCAACAAAATGCAGAAATTATCAAACACTATCAGTAATATCACACACAAGTAGAATTTTCCTAAAGATTATTCAAAAGTGGATGTAGTATTATATATATAGGGAACTACCAGAAATTCTGGCCAGCTTCGAAGGGGGATGACAAAACAGAAACATCCTTGCTGATGTCAGATGCATTTTTACTAAAAGCAGGGAATACCAGAAAGATGTTTACCTGTGGTTTATTTATTATGCAATGGCGTTCAACTGTCTGTATCATAACAAATTATGGATCGCATTATGGAGAAGGGAAATTCCAAAACAGTTAATTGTTCTCGTGAGGAATCTGTAAGTGGATTCAGAGGCAGTCATTCAAATAGAACAAGGAGACACTGCATGGTTTAAATTCCGGAAAGGTGTGTGTCACAATTGTATTCTTTTATCACACCTGTTCAATCTGTACGCCAAGCAAATAATCTAATAAGCTGATTATATGAAGAAGAATGGGGCATCAGGATTGGAAAAAGACTTATTAACAAGCTGCATTATATACATGACACAACCTTGCCTGCCAAAAGTGAAGAGGACTTGAAACACTTACTGATGAAGATCAAAAACCACAAGACTCAGTATGGATTACACCTCAATATCAAGAAAACAAAAGTCCTCACAACTGCATCAGTAGACAACATCATGATAGACAGAGAAAGTGTTGAAGTTGTTGTCATGGATTGAACTGCATTCTCTAAAAAAAAAATCTGTTAACTTGGCTAGATCATTAATTCCAGTACTGTATAATTGTCTATCGTTTTTTCACATGAGTAATTTCCCTATGTGTTATAAATTCTAACACTATGGTGTAATGAGAGTGATACGTAACAGTTATATTGATGACATCTACAAGATTAGACAGTGTCTTAAGCCAATCTCTTTTGAAATACAAAAGAAAGAACTGAGCAGAGAGGCATAAGGGCTTTATACTACCAAGAAAGCAGGTCCAGGAGCAGAACATGTTAAAGTCCAGCTAATATTGATCTTCTTTCTAGTGTGTGCTGTCCTAGATTTCACCCAACCAAATTTCTATCAACTATCTAATGTAAACCCACCTCTTCATCCTCCTTTCCTCCCCAACCTTGCAGACACCATCTATGCATGAGTCTGTTTTTAAGTTCTTATTGTAGAGGTCTCATACAATATTTGTCCTTTTGTCACTGAGTACTTTCACTCAACAAAATGTCCTCCAATTGCAACCAGGTTATGAGATGTTTCCTGAAATCATCGTTGTTCTTTACCATTGCATAGTGTTCCATAGAGTATGCATACTGTAGTTTACCTATCCATTCCTCTGCCATTGGCCTTCTGGGTTGATTTCATCATTTTCTATTGTAGACTGTGCTGTCATAAACATTTGTGTGTGCATGTATCAGTTGGTGTGAATGGCTTTGATTCTGTAGGATATATTTCGAGCAGTGGAATTACTGGGTCAAATGGTATATCTAGATCCAGATTTTTAAGGAAGTACCAGATTGCTTTCCAAAGAGACTGCACCATTTTGCAATCCCACCACAGAGTAGGAGAGTTCCAATTTATCCACAGCCTCTCTGACATTTCTTGTTTTGTATATTTTGAATCATGGAGAACCTTGTTGGGGTGACATGATATCTCCTTGTCATTTAGATTTGAATTTCTTTAATAGCTAATGATCGTGAGCATGTTTGCATGTATTTCTTGGCTGTCCGGATCTCCTGTTTAGAAAAATATCTATTCAGCTCCTTTGCCCGTCACTTAATTGGATTATTCATCTTTTTCTTATTGATATTTTTAGGTACTTTATAGATTATAGAGATCAGGTGTCGGTCTGAAATATAGTTGCCAAATATTATTTCCCATTCTGTAGGTGGTCTTTTAATTCTATTGATAGTCTTCGGATGAGCAAAAGTGTTGGATTCTTAATAGTTCCCATTAATCTCTCTTTTCTTCTGTTGATTGTGGTTCGACAGATTTTGAAGTCGATGTTGTATATTAAAACTTCCATTATTGTTGCTACTTTTTCTTGGATGAGCTTTATAATTTTAGATTTGATATTTAGGTCTTTTATCCAGTTTGAGTTGGTTTTTGTATAAAGTATAATACATACATCTTGTTTCAATTTATTGCATACTCATATCCAATTTTGCCAGCATCATTTGTTAAAGAGATTGTTTTTACCCCAATTTAATGTCTCAAGGTCTTTGTCGAATATCAGCTCTTCGTAAGAAGATGGTGTAATTTCTGGGGTGTCAATTCTGTTCTATTGACCTATCTGTTTCTTTTTGTACCAGTACCAGGCTGTTTTGATTACTGTGGTGGGGTAATAGGTTCTCAAGTCGGGTAATGAAGGCCTCCCAGTGTGTTCTTCTTTTTCAGTAGTGCTTTACTTATCTGGGGCTTCTTCCCTTTCCAAACAAAGTTGATAATTTGTTTCTCCATCTCATTAAAAAATGTCACTGGAATTTGTATTGGGATTGCATTTGCAAGTAGATTTCTTTGGACAAAATAGACATTTTCACATTAAGTCTACCAATCCACGAGCAGGGTAGATTTCTCCATTTATGTCAATCTCTCTTAGTTTCTTATAGTGAAGACTTGTAGTTCTCTTTGTAAAAGTCTGTTATTTCTCTAGTTAGATTTATTCCTAGGTACTTTATCTTCTTAGGGGCTCTAATAAGTAGTATTGATTTGGTGATTTTTTTTCTTTAATGATCTCTTTGTTGGTATAAAGGAGTCCTATGGATTTACTTATGTTTATCTTGAATCCGGAGACTTTGCTGAACTCTTCTATCAGTTTGGGTAGTTTACTTATGAATTCTTTAGGATTCTCTGCATATTCAATTATATCATCTGCAAATAGGGAGATTTTGACTTCTTCTTTGCTGATGAAAATGCCCTTTATTTCTTGGTCTTGTCTAATTGCTCTGGCGAGTACTTCCAGTACAATGTTGAATAGGAGAGGGCATCCTTGTCTAGTTCCCATTCTCAAGGGAAACTATTTCAGTCTTCTCCATTCAGGATGATGTAGGCAGTTGACATTGCATAAATGACCCCTATTGGTTTGAGGAATTCGCCATCAATTCCTATTTTGCTGAGAGTTTTTAGCAGGAATGGGTGTTGGACTTTATCAAATGCCTTTTCTGCATCAATGGACAAAATCAGGTGATTCTTGTCTTTTCAGTTATTTATGTGGTTTGCTGCTTCCAGCACCCCATAGACCTGCACTGGGAAGGGTCTGGGGCCAAGAGGGACCAGAAAGGGGATAGGAAAACTCACTCACACGAGAAATACATTACACTAGATAAAGTTGAGGCCAGGTGGGACCAAGTTCCTTGATGCAGAACAACAGCCACCGTTCCTCCTTTACAACTTTACTTATATGTTCCCCAAACCAGGAAGACAGCAGGACAACACTCGATGCCATAAAAGGTCACAGATTCCACAAAGTGGCTTTGGATTTGTTAGAGAGAACACAGAAGTTTTTCTGAGTATAACATACACGGAACAAGGAAACAGTTTAGCCTAAGGTTTTCTTTTCAGTTGTGTAAACAGTTTTATAGTAGTAATCAGTGTGAGATAAAGGGAGAGTGAGGGGGTTAGAGTATAATAGCTCTTAGCCTACAGCAGTGGTTGATGACGTTAATTGTTTGTCTGGTGTTAACTAACTTTGGATTCCTGTTATGAATCCAACTTTGTCATGATGGATTATTTTTTTTTTTTGATGTTTTGTTGTATTCTATTGGAAAGAATTTTGTTGACGATTTTTGCATCTAGATTCATAAGTGATACAAGTCTGAAGTTCTCCTTTTTTGTTGAGTCTTTCCTTGGCTTTGGTATCATTGTTATGCTGGCTTCATAGAACAAATGGGAATATTCCATCCCTTTCTACACTGTGAAATAGTTTTAGTAGCACTGGCAATAACTCTTCTCTAAAAGCTTGGTAGAATTCTGCAGTGAAGACATCTGGGTCTGGACTTTGGTAGTTTTTTGAGGACTTTCTCATTCTCTTACATTGTGATGGGTTTATTAAGTTTTTCTGCTTCATCTTGTGATAATTTTGGTAGGTGGTACGAATCAAGGAATTTGTCCATTTCCTCTAGGTTTTCAATATTGTTAGAATACAGTCTTTCATAGTATTCTGTTATGATGTTTTTTATTTCTGTTGGGTCTGTTATGACAACTCCCCTCTCACTTCTTATTTGGGTCATTTGTTTCCTTTCTTGTTTTTCATTAGTAAGTTTAGCCAATGGTTTGTCAGTTTTGTCGATCTTTTCAAGAAACCAGCTTTTGGTTGTTTCAATTTTTTCAATTGTTTGTCTGTTCTCTAATTAGTTTAGTGCTGCTCTAATTTTTAGGATCTCTTTTCTTTTGGAGCCTGAGGGATTCCTCTGTTGTTCTCTCTTTACTTGTTGAAGCTGTAGGGTTAGTTCTTTGGTTTCTTCCTTCCCAGTGTGTGCATTTATGGAGATAAACAGATCCCTGAGCACTGCCTTGGCTGTATCCTGTAGGTTATGGTAGGAAGTATTTTCATTCTCATTGGAATCCATAAATTTCCTTATTTCATCCTTGATTTCTTCTATAACCCATGAGTTTTTGAGCAAGGTGTTGTTCAGTTTCCATGAGTTCCACTTTCTATCTATCTATTTTTTTTTTTTTTTGGCTGTTGATTTCAGCTTTTATGGCTTTATGATCGGAGGAGATGCTTTGCAGTAATTCAATGGTATGGATTTTGTTTAGAATTGCTTTATGTCCTAACATTTGGAATATTCTGGAGAATGTTCCATATGCACTGGAGAAGAAGGTGCTGTTATCCACTGATGGATTAAAAGTTCTATATACATTGATGAGTTCCAGTTGGTTAATTGTGGCAATAAGCTCTTCTGTGTCTTTATTGAGCTTTTATCTAGACCTTATGTCCAATATTGAGAGTGGAGTGTTGAAGTCTCCCAATATTATTGTGGAGTGATCTATCTCATTTTTTATTGTAGTCAGTGTTTCTTCAATGTATTTAGGTGCTCTAATATTAGGTGCATAAATATTTAACATTGTTAAGTCCTGCTTGTATGCTGAAACTTTCACCAACAAGTCATGCTGATCCTTGTCCACAGTGGTAGATCTGACATTCAAATCTATCTTATCTGAGATTAGAATAGCCACAGCTGCCCTTTTTTGTTCATTATTAGCTTAATATATGTTCTTCCATCCTTTAATTTTCTTTAAGTCTAAGTTGAGTTTCTTCTAGGCAAAATATGGATGAGTCTTGTCTTTGAACCAAGATGTCACTTGATGTCTCTTTACTGGAGCATTCAGTCCATTCACATCCAATTTAATTGATTGGTATGTGTTTAGTGCTGATTTTGTGTTGATGTTTTCTCTGTTGTTCTTATTAATCTGTTCTGGGACATTCTTCTTTGTGAGTTGATTTTTCACCTTTTTCAGGGTTGGTTTGTGGTTGATGAGACTCCTGTAGTACAATTCTTGAGTTTGATGTATTGCATCTTTTTATTGTTCTTTATGGCTGCACCTATGATCCCCCTTAATAAACTATGTATAAACCCCATTATTAATTTCCTCTCCACCTGGAAGGAATATAACAACTGTAGTACACCCGTCTTTTTAATATGATAACATCATAGTTTTCATGATATGATCACTGGGTCATTTGTTTCATTATTCTAGCTTTGATTGATTTTGGAGTCTTTTGTAAGTGAGAAGGATTCTAGGTGATGTGTCCTGTATTTTCTTCTAATATATAAAGTTAGCGGTTTTGTTCTTCTAAGCCAAGAGATTCTTACAGTATTTGTTGTAGCTTTGGTTTAGTTTTTACAAAGTCTCTGGGGTTCTGTTTATCTGCAAATGTCTTCATCTCATTTTCATATTTGAAAGACAGTTTTGTGGGATATATAATTCTTGGTTGGAAGTTCTTCTCTTTAAGGCTTTGAATGTATCATGCCACTGTCTCCATGCCAGCATTATTTCTGCTAAGAAATTCAATGAAAGCCTACAAGATTTCCCTCTGAATGTTAGCTTTGGTTTGAGTCTTGCTGCCTTTAAGAGTTTCTGCTTGTGTTTCATTTTGTTAACTTTGATTATAATATGTCTTGGAGTCTTTCTTTTGAGATCTATACTGAGTGGCATTTGATATGCATCTTGGATATCTAGATTCTCTTCTTTCATAATTTCTGGGAAGCTTTCTGTCAGCAGCTGGGTAACAATACCCTCTGTGTTCTCAGGTGTCTTGCCCTGTTCAGGAACTCCAATTAATAGAAGATTGTTCCTTTTAACAGAGTCCCACAAGCTTCTTAATGCTTCTTCATTTTTCTTGTTTCTTTTTTCAAATTTGTCCTCATAGAAACTTGAGTCTGTAGTTCTGTCTTGCAAGTCAGAAAGTCGCTTTTCCTTTTGTTCCATTCTGTTTTCTTGGCTTTGAATGCTAGTTTTTATGTCTTTGATTTTGTTCCTGATCTGTTGGCTTTCAGAGTACTGGTGTTCCATCAAATCAAACAGCTTGCTTAATTTTTCATTTTGCTGTGCTGCATTTTGTACAAGGTCTAGGAGGGCTTTCTATATAATCCTTTTGTCTTCACCTTCTGATAGTTTCAGAAAAGCTTCTTTATCTGGGAAATTGTGAGGTGCTTTCTTTTGGGGGCATTCTGAAGCCATGGGTGATTTCTTGGTTATGGTTTTCTCCAGTTTCTTGTTCTTGAGGTATCATGTGAGTCAACAGAGGCTGAGAGAGATGCTGTGAGGTTGGACTGCAGTTGTTTCTCTAGGCTGTCTTAAAATGAGAGGTAAAAAGTATCCAACAACGTCCAAAATCATTCAGGTTTCAGATGTATAGATCCCTCTTACCAGCAGGCAAAGTAAGTACCTCTATATCAATCCCCAGAAATTATAAACTAGCTCAAAATACAGAAAGGCTACTGCCCTGCTGGTCTCTGTTGTTGGGCCCCAGCGGTAGTAGATACTCTATGGAAACTACTTTTCTCTCTCCTTCAGGCAGGCGCTGCCTCCCGGCCCAGGAATTAGGTCTAGCTGAAGCCTCCGTATGTGTATATTCACCTCCCAGTTGAACAAGATGGTGTCCTGCACAACCTCGTCACCTGCCTCAGTACTGGCTACCTTATGGTGGAGGCAGAAAGACAGGCCAAAGGTTCCGAGATGCACAGAGTCCACAGCCTCTATTGCCAGGCCCCAGCGGTAGGCAACACTGTGTAAAATAGTGCTTTTCTGCCAGAAAAGCTGTCTCCCCCGGGAAGGTGCTGCATCCCAGCCTAGGAACCAAGTCCAGCTGAGACTTCCATATGGGTGTATCCACCTACCAATAGATCAAGATGGCATATTGCACAAGATTGCCACCTGCCTGAATACTGCTACTCTATAGTGGAGGCGGAAAGAGACCAAAGGTGCCAAAATACACACAGTCCAAATCTGGACTCTCAAAATATAGCAATTTTGCTTGCCATTCCCACCAGCAACGTGTCTGAGATTAGCTGCTAGTCAAGCACCAGCTCTGCCTACCAGCTAAGACAGAGTAAAAAAAAAATGTCAGAATGGTGAATTACCTTCTGTCTGTGCAAGTCAGCGTTCACCATGAGTGGGGTGAGCGAAAGTGAGGGTGTTTTCTGTGCAGTAGTATAAAGTCCAAATTAACAGCCCTGTGCCATGTCCTATGGCTCACTAGGTGTCCAGAAGGCTCCATTTAATTATCAATTCAGGTCTTGGTTTCCAGAGGGATTTAGGGAGGCATGTGTTTAGTCTGCAATCTTGACTCTACCCCTCAGTACTGAACATTTTGGTGAAAGATTCTATAAAATAATCCTGATCGAAAGAGGGAAAATGTACAACAGACTTTCAAATCTCCTGATCTCCAGACTTTCTAGAGCCTTGTAAGCTAGAGAACTCCTGCAACTATTGACCTGAGACAATGTTTAAACCTTTAAACCAAAAAGTATTCTTTGAAATCTTCTTAAACCAAACAACAGTTTAACATAGAAAAGAATGTCTACCTTGAACACAGAGGTCTTTCAAAGTCTTTCTGCATGGGATCAAATCAACAATAGCAAACTAAAAGATTAAGTGGGAAACTTATAGGGCAATGAGTTTATGTCAATGAGGGAAGAACAAATAAGCAAAGGAGGGGAGAATGATTACACAACTTAAAGATGTAATCAATGTCACTCAATTGTGCATACAAAAACTGTTAGATTGATATATTTTGCTGTGCATACTCTCAACAACAAAATATATTGAAATCTGATCTGTACTGAAATTTAGGAACCCTCAATGTTGAAAATTTTACTATGTTTTTTGTGCCCTTACTTGTATTTTATCAGTAAATAAAAGGTGGAAGCTCATACAGTAAGAGCTACAGCTGTTAAAAGTTTGTCGTGAATATAAACACTTCAGATTTTAAGTTTTTTGGTTAGAAACACTTATTCTTGAATGTATTAAACCTTTTTCTTCATTTTTCTATCCCAGTGAACTTCAAGCATTTGTTTTGCATACATGCCAACTTAATTTTGTATACCTATATACTTCCCTTGACATTTTTCTAGTTGACAACTGGAATATCTTACCATGAGTTGAAAATTGTCAATGATAAAATGTTCAACCTGCTGTAAATACTGACATATTAAAATGATATACAATGTATCCAATTAAATCTAAATATCATTGGAATTTGATACCCACTATCATTAATTTGGAAACATTAGTGGCTTGGTGGTTAAGTGCTACATCTTGCTAACCAAGAAGGCAGCACTTCAAATCCTCCAGGCAGTCCTTGGAAACTCTATGGGGCAGTTCTATTCTGTCCTATAGGGTTCCTATGAGTTGAAATTGACCTGATAGCAATGGGCAGTTTGGTTTGGTTTGGTTTTTGTTTTTATCATTAATTTGGAAACCCTGGAAATCTTGATTGCACAGTGGTTAAGTGCCAAGTCTGCTACTCATGAGGTTGGCAGTTCAAATACACCAGGTGCTCCTTGGAAACTCTGTGGGGATGTTATACTCTGACCCACAGGGTTGCCCTGAATCAGAATCAACTCAATGGCAATGGGTTTGGGTTTTTTTTTTTTGGTTGAGTGGGGCAAACGGCTCGTAATTCTCTGCTAACCTACAGGTTGGCAGTTTTAACCTAAGTGATGCTTCAAAAGGAAAGCATAGCAGTCTGTTTCTATCAAGTTTTTAGCCAAGACAACTCTATGGAGCTTCATTTTACTCTGTAACACATCATGTCATTATGAGTAAGAATCAATTAGATGATAATGCATGCTTTTTTTTTTTTTTTCCTTTTGGCCATTTATTTATTGAAGCACTCTTCAAGAGCTAGATATTTTGCATACTTGCTACTTTTCTGTTTCCATTCTTCTACATCCATCACAGATATTTTGTAAAGCCTAATACTGATCATCCTGTTACCTTTTTGTTTATTATAAACAATATCAAAATTAAAATTTAATTTTTATTTTTATGACCATAAGTTACAAAGTACCATTTATTTTTATTGAAATGCAATCATAATTAATATAAAATTATTCATTATATACAGTACATTTCATAATTATTAAACTTTACAATTTAAATGCTAATCAAAATGTGTCTACTAATGTGATAGATAAGACTGCCTCCATAGATGAATATTGTTTATTCATCATCAGTTCTTTTCTTTTTAGATTTGTTATTTCTCATACATCTAGTATGGATATAGAGTTGCTGTGAGTCAGAATCAACTTGACAGCAGTCGGTTTGTTTTATTTTTTTAGTACGGGGCAGTTCTACTCTCTGACCTCTCATGTTTGGACCCAACTTGACAGCACTGAGTTTGGGTTTTTATGGATATATGAATGTATACATCTAAGAATATAACTCTTTTGGACAGGGTGGACTGGTCTATGACAAGTTAATTAGCAAACTGAAATATTCAACACCTAACACAAAACAAACAACTATATCTATTTCTTAAATGCTCTACACATTCAGTATAAGTCAGTTGGGGCTCTGGTCACGATCTTCTGACTCCAAGAATTAGATATTTGAAAAACCACCATCTTGAAAATTGTCAGCCACCACAGCAATGGGAAAAATAGTACTGGCATACTACATAGCTGAGTAGTATCATGTATCTCTTTGACTCCCAAATCACTGGCAAGATATGGAATTCTATTATGTACTTGACAGATGGGACTCAGGAAATCCTTGGCAATTTTCTGTATAGACTACCACCATCGATCCTTTTGGCCACTATTTATCCTACTCTCTTTCTCACAAATAAAACATTCTTGTGTACCTTCTAATGCAGAAAATAAAGAATTCCAGTTATAAGGTTTGAGGTAGATAGAAGCTGTGCCTTTCTTTTACACATTGGAAATGCACAATTATGAAAAAGAAATGAGAAAGAGGAACTGAATGAGTCTTTAATAAAAATGTCTCGGTTGTAAGCAGTATGTTTGAAACCAGAGGATTTAGTAAGTGATTTCTTTAAGACTCTCCATGCTCAGGTATCCTTCAGATAGTTTTCCTATAGTCCTAGGGTAGACATAACAAATTTGATGACCACTGTTCTAACTTACAGGGAAGGCAAAAAAGGGCATAATAATTTAGACAGGCCTGGTGATATTATTTGCTTTTAACTGTGAATATAAACAAATATCAGAAGAAATAATCATGTGCCCAAGATTCATGCTCACATTTAGTAATCTAAGAAGTCAACTAACCAGAAAAATAAGATTAGACATAATGATTATCACGTATGTTTATTTACTTGCGTGTGTGAGTGAGAAAGGGAGACAAAGAGACAGAATGACAGACACAGAGAAAAACATAAACATAATTTTGGTGGTTGAACTTGTGATTCCAGACCTTTTCCTTAGTAAAATGACTTTTTTCCCAACTGCATTATAGTTCTGAAGAATGTGGCAAACTAAAAAAAAAAAAAGTAGAAATTACAATATTCTGATAAGATGCTATAACTCTATTACTAGGTTGTAGACTAAACTTACTCTCCAGATGTATATAAGTAAGTTTAGATGAGTTAGGAGGGTGGCATTTTAAAAAACTTCTCTTGAATTATTTGTGTTTTTATTAGTATGGGTTATAGGAAGATATGTGCACAGCTGTCACTTTCTCTATTTTCTTCCCACATTATTGTGAAAACAACTTGTGCCTACAGACCAAGCTTTAGGGCAATGACTTACTGCCATGATATAAAGCATTCATAATTGTTTCCTTGAGAGTTTCCAGACCCTAGCTCCCAGGGTCATCTATTATTTGCACTTTGCCATCTGATCATTTATCTAGTGCATTGGGATTGTCACTTCAAAAAACTGACCTTGCATTTTGATGATGCAACTGCATATGAAAAAGTACAGAGAGATTTTTTAAGTATTAATAAATCCCAAGAGTAGGAATGTAGGAAAACAGCAATAATTATTTCTAAAGAAATGTTTGTTTATTTATCTGGAAGTTTCTGTGGTTCAAGTTTTGGAATAAGCTGACAAGGTTTGACAGATGCAAAACTGCTGGAAACTTTTATTACTAGGTAAAAATGAATCATTTTTCTTTTTGTTCCAGCAAAATAGTCTCCAAAAGGGGAAAAAAATGAGCTCATTTCAACCTAAGAAAATCAATGGTTCCCCCCCTCAAAAAAGAAGAAGAAAAAGTAAGAAAAATTCAATGATTCAATAGGCTCATATTTCATATAGGAAAATGATGCCACTGAGATATTGTCAGAAAGACATGCTTTCTGAACTTCTTGCAATGAGAGAGAACATTTTCACTAAATTACCTATACTCTCTCTGTGCATTCAGTCTCTTTTCTTTTGAATAAAGATGTTTTAAGCTGGCAAAAATATTTGTCTATGGAAAACTAATTCATTTAACTTCATTAACTCTGACTCAGTGATACTCCAAAGTTACTAAGTGGTCCATCTTCTCCAAGTTACCTTATAGAAATATAAAGTCCACTGAACTGCTGGGAACTGTACTTTGTCTACTCAGACATTCTGTCATCTAAAAGAGCTCTTAATACTAAATATCTTGTTTTATTTACTAATTGAGAATAAGGTTTCTGAAAAAAGACATAAAAGAACTCCTTTTTCTGAATTTTCCACCAGATATGCAGAACCATCAAAGGAGATAAAGATTAATATAAATCACAAAAGCATACCAAGAAAAGAAGCATACCTAATTTCAAACTAAGAGCCCTAAACTCCAGGTCCTACCTTGAGTCCCACTTGGCCTAATTAGAGTGGAGCTATATCATCCAAGTAGGTTGACTTAAACCCTTGATCTTTAAATTATCTTCAAAGAATTCATCAAAACTAAACAACAACAACAATAAAGAAAATTCACATTACAGATAGGCATTTTGGTGGCTAGTTCCTCCCATCTTCATCCTTTGTGTCATTATGAAATCATGTTATCTACAAATGATCCTGTTTAATGATCATTCACTATTGCCTGTTTAATTGATTTTAAAGCATTCATCACAATCTGTAATGACCCAATTATTTGTTTGCTAACTCATTTGTTGACTAAGATTTTAAATGTAGGAACAAAGATTATTTTCCTTTAGTGTATATTCACTTTTAAACTATCACATGATGCATCATAAAAGAAGTTGTCTTCAAGTCCACTTTGACTCATGGCAAATTCATGTGTGTCAGAATAGAGGTATGCTCCGTAAGGTTGTCAATGGTTTATTTTTCAGAAGTAGATTGACAGGCCTTTTTCTGATGCACCTGTGAGTGCACTGAACCTCCATGTTTGTAGTTAACAACCGAATATGTTAATCATTTGTACTACGCAGGGAGATTCATCATAAGGAACTCAATTAAACCACGGTGAATAGATAACTGAAAATTTAATTGTCAGTCCCCAGACATTAGATAATAATCACCAGATACACCCCAAAACCCACTGCCATAGAGTCGAGTTCGACTCCCAGTAACCTGGATAAGGTAACTGCCAAGCCAAAGCCAAGTGCCGTCAAGTCGGATCCAACTCATGGTGACCCTAGGTAAACAGCAAACCAGAAAATCAAAACCATTACTGTCAAGTCAGTTCCAATTCATAGCAACCCTATAAGACACAGTAGAACTGTCCCACATGGTTCTGAAGAAGCAGCTTGTAGATTCGAACTGCTAACCAAAAACTTGCAGCCATAGCTCTTAACTACTGCACCACCAGAGCTCCAATACAGATAATTTTATCCAACACAGATAATATTAGAGCCTCCTGCCTCTGCAGAGGGACTCTAAAATGCTCTCTGAATCTATGATATTCTTCCACATTACATTCTTTTGCTTACTCCTATCAAGCTGACTAGTTAAGTTTCTCTGTGGTTTATTAGGATCTGTCTGTTGTCAGAGAGATCAAATGTGATCAAGACAGATAACAAATAAAGCCTAATGATTGTGTAAATTGACTATATTATTGTTTCTGTAGTTTCTGTATGCCTAACTGTACCTGATGAAAACAACTTATGTTTATAATTGTTATTTTATTTTTGGTGTAGCCACAGATTACCATGAATGCTTTTGGGATTTATTATAATTACTGTTAGACTTCATTCTTATGATATAGGATAGTTTGCATAAGAATAACGTGTGAACAGGTTATTTTATATAGTTATCAGAGTCCAAATACAGATTTTAACTTAAGATTTTCAGGACAGAAAAATAACCTGCGTTTTGAAAAAGATCCCAAATGATTCTGATAAGCACTCAACTATAAAACAACATGGGAATGAATCAGTGAACTACCATATATTTTATTTATTTCAAATTATACTTAGTCATATTGCTCAATATAGTCCACTTACCTTATTAAGTTGAAAAAGGATTTTTAATTTTAGATGGGTGTTTGTTATTTCAGTGGGGAAGATTTTGTGTTATTTACCAACTGTTATTTAGGAATTTGTTTCTTTTATTTCAACAATCTCTGCTTCCATCTTCACTGATATGTTCTACCTTTTCAACCTGTAGGCTTATTTTGTTTTTGTTGTTATAGTTAGTTTTAATTGACTAATAAGAGCATAAAACCCCTGTTAATCTCCACTATTCATCTAAAGGTTGACAGTTTATTGGAGCTTGATCACACCCAGTAGCACCATGGAATAAAAGCTTGGGCATTTGCTTCTGCAAAGACTACAGCCAAGAAAATTCTGCTCATGCTTTGCAGTTCTACTCTGCAGCACTTTGGATCATCATGAGTTGGCATAGACTTGATAGTACTTTTATTTTGTTTTGTTTTGTTTTTAACAGAGGTAGAGATTTTCTTTTCTTTATTTTTCTTCTATTTCCCAGATACCCTTTTACAGACATTGTTGTCCTTACAACTAAAGAGGACACTATCCATGAAAACTTTACAACTAAGTCCAAACTCTTCCAGTCCACTGCCTTCAAGTTCTTTCCAACTCGTAGCAATACTGTAGGACAGCATAGGAGTACTCCATAATGTTTCAAAGGCTGTAATCATTTTATTAAATTGTGTGTTAAGTGAAAGTTGACAGTTCATTAGTTTCTATTATGAAATTTTATACACATATTGCTTTGTGACTCTAGTTGCTCTTCCTATAATCTGACAGCACATCTCTGTCTCCATTCTTGGATTTCCAGTGTCTGTTGAACCAGCTCCTGTCCTTTTTGACTTCTCATCTTTCCTCCAGACAGGAGCTATCCATTTAATCTCATGTATCTACTTAATTGAAAAAGCACACTCTTCAGGTGTGTCATTTTGTATGTTATATCCAGTCTACATCTGAAGAGTTCACTTTGGGAATCACTGGGTCATATGTTCCTAGATTCAGCTAGTCTCAGTCACAACATTAATTCTAGTCGTCTTACCAGAATTCAAGTTCTGCACCCTACTTTTCTCCCACTCCATCAGGAACTTTCTGTTGTGTTCAGTGTCAGGGCTACCACTTCAGAGGTAGCTGGGCATGGTCCAGTTTCTCTGATGTCAGGCTAATGGAGTCTCTGGTTTATGTGGACCTTTCTACCTCTTAGATTATCATTTTCTTTGTGTCTTTGTGTTTTGCATTCTCCTTTGCTTCAGGTGGGTTGAGATCCATTGATGCATCTTGGACAGCTGTTCATCTAGCTTTTAAGACCCCACATGCCACTCACCAAAGTGACATGCAGGATATTTTCTTAACAAAATTTGTTTTGACAGTTGAACTAGATGTACACTGAAACCACGACACCCAGTCCTCCTCCCCTTCTACTTTGTCCCTTGAAGTGTTTCACTATATTAAGGAAACTGGTTAGTTTTTGGTTTAGTCCATTTGTGCTGACTTTCCATGTATTGTGTTGTCCTTTCCTTCACCTAAGATAATTCCTGTTTACTGTCTAGTTACTGAATACCTCTTTCCCTCCCTCCTTACACTTGTAACCATCAAATAATATTTTCTTCTCTGTTTAACCATTTTCTGGTCTTCTTATAATAATGGTCTCATGCAATATTCATTCCATTGCGACTGATGAATTTAATTCAAAATAATGACTCCCAGATTCATCCACATCATGTTTCCTGAATTCATCATTGCTTTTTATTATTACATAATATTCCAGTGTATGACTATATTGTAATTTGGTTAGCCCATACCTCTTTGATGGACACCTAGGTTGTTTCCATCTTTTTCCTCTTGTAAACAGTGCTGCAATTAACATGGGTGTACATATATCTATTTATGTGACAGCTTTTATTTCTCTAGGATATATTTTAAGCAGTAGAATTGTTGGATAGTATGGTATTTCTATTTCTGGGTTTTTAAGGAAATATCGAATTGATTTCCAAAGTAGCTATACTATTTTACATTCCCACCAGTAGTGTGTAAGTATTCCTCTATTTCCACAGCCTTTACAACCTTAAATATTTTTTAGATTAATGCCAGCTTTGTTGGGGTGAGATGGTATCTCATTGTACTTTTGATATGGATTTCTGTAATGGTTAATGATCCTGAGAATTTCCTCACGTATCTGCTAGCTTCCTGAATAACTTCTTTGGTGTAGTGTCTGTTCATATCCCTTGCCTATGTTTCTTAACTGGACTGCCTTTTTTTCTTAGAAGTTTTGCAGTGGTTTGTAGATTTTAGAGATCAGAGGCAGACTGGTTTGTCATTATCCAAAAGAAATTTCCAGTCTGTAGGTTGTCTTTTTAGTCTTTTTGTGAAGCCTTTTGAAGAGCATAACTGTTTGAATTTTAGGAGCTCCTAATTACCTCATTTCTTTTTTGGTTTTTGTGCATTGTTAGTACTGCTTAGTATTCTGGTTATGCCATGTATTAGAGCTTCTAGTGTTTCCCCTGTGTAAAAGAAGTCAATGCATTTAAATATGTAAATATTTCTTTCAGTATTACTTTGGGTGAATTAATCTGGTTTTTGGTATGTATTTTAAGACTCTTACAAATAATTTGTTATTGTCATTTCTCCAAGATACTTGAATTTTTATGTCCAGTTTCTAACTCTGTTGTCCTGAATAAGACATCAAATTTTTGAAATGTGTTATTTCCTTTATGGCCTATTTCAGTTGACTTTTATGGAAATTCCATGTTTGTTGAAAATAATTTATATACTCTGCTGTTTAAAATTATACCATATACTCAATTACTTCAGGTCTATGTGATCTGTTAGTTTTCCTGTTTCTGATAGTAGATTATTTTGATTACTCTTAAAAGTTCAAGTCTTTGCTTTTTATAATACATAGCTCAAAACTTTTCATAAAGTTGTCACTGGCTAATTCTTTTCAGAAGTAGACAGTCATGTCCTTATTCCTAGAATTTTGCAAGACCTATTACTTCTCCATTGTAAATAACTTTTTTCACCAACAAATGGTGACTATAAAGAAAGCAAGAGGTCACTAAAAAGACAGCAAAGAAAGAAAAGACCAAATTGAATATCAGATGAGATTCTTAAATTTTCTTTTGAATATTGAGTAGCTGAATCAAAAGAATGAAGTCATGAAGTAAAAGATTGAAGGTTTTAAAGGGAAATTTGAGAAGGCAGGATAAAGTATTATAATGACATGCCCAAAGAGTTCCAGGGAAGAATATATATTGCATTTCTCGATCTAGAAAATAAAATAAAGAAAAAAAATCAAGCATAGAGTTGCAATAGTGAAGAATTCTACAGGGGAAATATTAAACAACTCAGGAACCATCAAAAGAAGTGGAAGGAATACACAGAGTAATTATACCAGAAATAAATGGTCTATATTCAACTATTTCAAGATATAGCATGTAATTAGGAATCGATAGCATTGAAAGAAGAAGTCAAAGATGCATTGAAGGCACTGACAAAAAAATAAGCCTCCAGGAACTGATGGAATTCTATGGAGATGTTTCCATAAACCAATGCATCAATAGAAATGCTCACTCATCTATGCCAAGAACTTTGGAAGACAGCTACTGACCAATCAACTGGAAGAGATCCATATTTATGCCTGTTCCCAAGAAAGATGATTCAATCAATGCAGAAATTATTGAACAATGTCATTAAAATCACAATAAATAAAAGTTTGCTAAAGATCATTCAAAAGTGACTGTAACAGTATATTGACAAGGAAATTAAGAAATTAAGGACGAATTCAGAAGAGAATGTGAACTAAGGATACCATTGCCGATGTCTTGGGTAAAAGCAGGGAATGCCAGAAATACACTTACCTATGTTGTATTGATTATCCCAGTGATTTACCTATGTTGTTCTCATCCATTCAACAGGGTGGATCCTAACAAAGTATGAATAACAGTGCAGAGAATGGTAATTCTGGAACACTTAACTGTTCTTGTAAAGAATCCGTACATGGATCAAGAGGCTGTCTTTGCACCAGAACAAGGGAACACTGGATGATTTAAAGTCAGGAAAGGTGTTCATCAGGGTTATATCCTTTCACCAAACATTTTCAATCTGTATGCCAAATAATCTGACAACCTGGACTATACAAAGAAGAAAAAAGCATCAAGTTGCGAGAAACATTCGTTAACAACCTGCTTTATGCAGATGATTCAATTTTGATTGCTGAAAGTGAAGATGATTCTAAATGCTTACTGATAAAGATCAAATACCACAGCCTTCAGTATGGATTGTACCTCAACATCAGGAAAACAAAAATTCTTACAACTAGACTGGTGAGCCACATTATGATGAATGGAGAAAAGACTGAGGCTGCCAAGGATTTCATTTTGCTTGATTCCACAATCAATGTTCATGGTAGCAGTAATCGAGAAACCAAAAGATACATTGCACTGGGAAAATCTGCTGCAAAGGACTTCATTAAAGTGTTGAAAAGTAAAGATGCCTTCTTGAAGACTAAGGTGTGCCTGACTCAAGCCATGATGTTTTCAGTCACAACAGATGTATGCAAAAGCTGAACAGTGAATAAGGTAGACACCTTTAGATTGTGATGTTGGTGAAGAATATTGAATGTACCATGGATTGTCAGAAAGACAAATACATCTGTTTTGGTAAAAGTACAACCAGTGTGTTCAGGAAGCAGGGATGGTAAAACTCATCTTACACACTTTGGACATATTGTCAGCAGGGATCAATCCCTGGAGAAGAATATCATGCTTGGCAAAGTTGAGAGTCAATGAAAAGGGGAAGACCTTCCACAAAGTGGTCTGACATGGTGGCTGCAGAGTTGATCTTAAGCATGAAAATGACTGTGAGTACGGCACAGGACTGGGCAGTGTTTCATTGTGTTGTACATGTGCTCTCTGTGAGTTGGAAGGGACTCGACAGCACTTAACAACAACAACAACATGTCAAAACTGTTTTGTTAGATATTAAGGATTCTTGAGTTTAATAATTATTTGTGGATCGAAGCTTAATAAATGTGAGCTATCTATTTGTATGCTTTTTAAAGCTTTTCATATAAGTCATTTTATAGCAATATCACTACACCAGGTTTCCTTTTTCAACAGTAGACTTCGTATAACTTTATTTTCCCCTACCCAGCTCTCCAATTATGGTATCATCATTTAGACATAAATTCTCTGTAGCTGTTGATTAATGCTTCTATTCATTTCTATTGCTGCCATAACACATTAGCAGCTTAAAATAATGAACATTTATTATCTTGCAGCCCTATAGGTCGAAAGTTTGTGTCATTCAGCTGAATGCTCCATTTAGAGTCTCACAAGACCAAAATCATTTAAGTGTTGGCTGGCTCATGGTACTTACTAGAGGGTTTGGGGAAAAACATGCTTTTAGGCTTATTCTGAAAATCCTGGTGGCTTAGCAACTAAGAGCTACTGCTTGCTGCTAATCAAAATGTCGGCCGTGTGAATTCATCAGGTACCCCTTGGAAACTCTACAGGGCAGATCTACTCTGTCTTACAGGGTCTCTATAAGTCAGAATCAACCCAACAGTAACAGATTTGGTTTAGGTTTTTAGGTTGATTCTTGTTGTCAGAATTCACTTCAGTGTAGTTGTAGGACTTGGACTGAGTTTGCTGTTTCAGTGCTGACTGGCAGCTTCTAGAGGCTACCAGCCACTCCCTGGCTTATGATTTCCTTCATCCTAAAAGCTATCCACAGTAAGTGGAATCCTTTCCAT
Organism: Heterohyrax brucei; assembly: GCA_028571685.1. Classification (NCBI taxonomy): domain Eukaryota; kingdom Metazoa; phylum Chordata; class Mammalia; order Hyracoidea; family Procaviidae; genus Heterohyrax; species Heterohyrax brucei. The sequence continues at coordinate 51,666,440 of CM053152.1, forward strand.
ACCTTGACTCTTTCTGACCCCTTTTTCTACCTGACTGCTGTTAACTCCAGCTGAAGAAATTCTCTGCTTTTTAGGGGTCATTGGATAACATTGGACTCATATTTGATTGCATCTACAAAGTCCCTTTGCCATATAAACTAGTATATTCACCAAATTCAGTGATTAAGATGTGATCATCTCTTTGGAGCCATTTTGCCTACCCAAATCTTTAATAGTAAAATTATCCAGTCTCACCCAAAATCTCATAATTGCACAGTGAAAACTCTCAGAGCAGGAACTACATGAGACTCTTGCAAGTTTTCCGCCTTTTGCAGAATGTAGCCTTGCCCCTTTTCTCCTGCTTATTCTAGTGGAAAATATTTGAATGTTACTTCTATGATAGGTTTCGTGGCTTACAAAGATTCCAGCATTCACAAGTTTTGTTGTATTACCTTAACACTGATTACTTCAGGTGTTCAGTAACTTGGTTTTAATGAGTCAAGTGATTCAGTTGTTGTTGGGTGCCTATGAGTTGATTTGAATTTATAGTGACTTCATATAATAGAGTAGAACTGTCCCATAGAGTTTTCTGGATGTTGTCTTTATGGGAGCAGATTACCAGGTCTTTTCTCCTTCATGGCTGCTGGGTGTATTAGAACTGCCAACCTTTGGGCTAGCCACCTAGTATACCCGAATGTATACTCTAGTAAACATTAATTCATTCACATGCCTTCTGTTCCTCTTTCCAAGTTAATATCAGGGACCTCATACTCTCCTTCATTTGTTTGTCTCTGGTAGAGGTGGCATAGGGCTGGGAATGTAGGTGGTGCTCAGTGAATCTGTGTTGACACACACCACAACCAAGAAGTTAAATCATGATTCTTTCCATCCTAAATAGGTTTGCTCTGGCTCAGTCTCAAGCTAAACAAAAAGTGCACTAGAGTCATTGCTTTCTGAGGTCTGTTTCTGGTGTCTGTGTGAAACACATCAGTGTTTTATCTCTGTTACCAATCAACAGGTGTTTCCCAGATCGCAACTAGCATTCACTTGCCTTTCTAGTTGACAGTCTATGCAGACGTCTCAGGATGGAATAGGCCCCCAAAGCAAAACTAGGTTCTCCTTTTCAGCTTCAAGTGGGGCCAAGGGTGAAGTACATTAGTGGAGGTGGTTCAGGGTTAGTGCAATTGTCATCTGGAGTAAAAGAAATTCATTTCCAGAGCCTGTCAGTCACCTTCATGAAAACTATATCTGCTCCTTCTAGAAGCAGAAAACCAGCTCATATAATTTTCAGATATTTGGTTTGAGAACGACTAATTTTCTTTTAGCTTTAATGTTTGTACACCAGCCCAATAAAGTAGTAATAGCTTTAGGATAAGTCTTTGTTGCATATGTGTATTTTTTTTTTTTTTTTAATTTTTATGTAATTTGAATCTTACAGAAATCTTGCAAGAATAATACAGGGAATTTCCTATACTTTTTCCAGGATAATCAGTTGTTTTCATTTTGCCTCTTTTGTTTTTCTCAGTCTGCACCTATGTGTGTGTACATTTTTATATGTAACACATGTTTCTTTTCACAGCAGTTTGACAGTCAGCCTGTGATATCGTGATCATTTACCACTAAAGAAACAGTATTTTCTGATGTTACCAAGGCACAATTATCAAAATCAGAATACAACATTAATAACAATACTGTTTTCTAACTCATTGTTCATGATGATTTTTTAAAGATTGGTTCAGTAATCCTGGTGGCATAGTGGTTAAGAACGATCTCTGCTAATCAAAATGTCAGCAGTTCAAATCCACCAGGTACTCCTTGGAAACCCTGTAGGGCAGGTTTATTCCAACCTGTTGTGTTGGTGTGGGTCCACGACAACCGGTTTGGTTTAGTTTTGGGGCATCTCAATGATGTTCTATAAAATTAATTTCCTTGGCACAGGAACACACAATACATTTAGCTGCATGTATTCTTAGGTTTGTTTTGTTGTTTTTTAATCACAACATTTGTCTTTCTTAACCTTGATAATTGCAAAAGATAGAGGTCAATCACTTTACAGACTATCCTCCAATATTTTGTTCTTTTTTTAAGTTATGTTTTAAGTGAAAGTTTACAGAGCAAATTAGTTTTTCATTCAAAAACGTATACATAAAATGGTTTGTGGCATTGGTTACAATCCCTGCAACGTGTCAGTGCCCTCCCCCTTTTCCTTTTTACCCTGGGTTTTCCACATCTATCCCATTTTCCTCCCTCAACCTGCCTTCATGTCTTTGCTTTTGGGTAGGTGTTGCCCATCTCTTCTTGTATACTTGGACATTCGTCACACATGTTACCGTTAGGCTTGTCTGATTTTTGGCTGAAAAGGATTTCAGAAGTTGCTTCAGTTTTAAGTTAGCAGGGTATATGGGGGCCATAGCCTCAGGGGTTCTTCCAAACTCTGTCAGACCAGTAAATCTGGTCTTGTGTGTGTGTGTGTGTGAATTAGAATTTTGTTGTACATTTTTTTTTCCCTCTCTGTTAGAGACCCTCTACTGTGATCTCTATCAGAACTGTCAGCAGTGATAGCTAACAACCTTCCAAGTCTTCTGGGCTCAGGCTGTTGGATGCTGTTGGTCATACAGTCTCTTAGTTCTTTGGAATAATATTTTCCTTGTGTCTTTGGTTTTCTTCATTCTCTTCTGCTCTGAACATTATGGGATGTGTCTTGGACTGCCATTTAAAAGTTTTTAAACCCCCTGAAGCTACTCACCAAACTAAGGCGTACGACCGTTTCTTTATGGGCTATGTGATATCAATTGACCCAAATGCCACCTGAGACCATGGACTCCAGCCCTCAGCCCTAATAACTCACTTTTCAAGGTGTTTAGGTGTATCTAAAAAGTGTTTATGACTTTGCCTTGTTCAAGTTGTGATGACCTCTTCACCATTGTGTGCTGTCTTTCTGGCAGTTAACCCTTGTCTATCTAGTTAGTGATTTCCCCTCCCTACCCCTCCCTACCTGATAATCACCAAAGATTGCTTTCTTCTGTGTGGAAAACATTTCTTGTGTTTCTTCCTTTCTCTTTTTCAAACAGTGGTTTAGCAATGTATTTGTCCATTTGTGATTGACTTATTTTATACAACATAATGTCTTCCTGATTCATCCATGTTATGAGATATTTCATTGGTTCATCATTGTTCTTTACTGTTTTGTGAAATTCCACTGTGTGTATGTACTCTACAATCTGTGTGTCCATTTATCAGCTGAGGGGAATTTAGGATATTTCCATCATTTTTACTATATGAATGATGTCACCATGAAAATGAGTGTGCATTTCTATTTACATGAAAGCTCTTATTTCTCTAGGATATAGTCCTAGGAGTGGGATTGCTGGATCTTATGGTATTTCTCTTTCTGACGTTTTAAGGAAGCATCATATTGTTTCCATAGTGTTTGTATTATCCTACCTTTCCACCAGCAATGTATAACAGTTCCAATCTCACCATAACCTCTCCAACATCTGTTAGTTTTAATTGTTATTTTTGCCAGTATTATCTGGGTGAGTTGATATTCCATTGTAGTTTGCTTTGCATTCCTTTAATGAGTAATAATCCTGAGCATTTCTTCATGTTGGTTACCTGGTCTGAGTATCTTCTTTGCATGCAGAAGTATCTGTTCAAATCCTATGCCCAGTTTTTTTTTTTTTTTTTTGTCAAATTATTTTTCTTTCTGTTGTTAAGGTGTTGAACTCTACAAATTTTAGAGGTTAGACCCTAATCAGAAGTGTCATAGCCATCCATCCTCCCCCACACCCAATCTATAGGTTCTCTTTTTACTCCTTTGATGAAGTATTTTGATGACTTTAAGTTGTTAATTTTTAGGAGCTGCCGGTTATCTGGTTTATCTTAAGGTGTTTGTGCCATGTTAGCTACCATTTGTGTTGTATTTATACAGCACGTTAGGACTCCTAGTGTTGTCTTTATTTTTTTCTTCTTCTATGATCTTTATCTTTTTAAGTTTTATGTTTAGGTATTTGATCTATTTTGAGTTACGTTTTGTGTGTGATGTCAGATAGCCATCTTTTTTTTAAATTTTTTATTACTGATGCACATTTAGTTTTGCCAATACTAAAGACTGCTTTTTCCCCACTTAATGGACTTTGTTCCTTTGACAAAGATCATTTGTCCACAGGTGGATCGATTTACATCAGGTTCTTGATTCTTTCCCACTGATCTGTATGTTTCTTATTGTAACAGTACCAGGCTGTTTTGACTACTGGTGTGTAGATTCCAAGATCAAGTAGTGTGAAGACTCCTACTTTGACTTTTTTCTGTAAAAATGCTTTCATTATCTGGGCCCTTTTTCCTTTTCATATTCAGTAGGTGATTAGTTTTTCCATCTCAATAAAAAATACTGTTGGCATTTTGATCACTTACCTCAATAATTTTGTTTAATCTGTGTAATTCTCTGTATGATTTAATATTATATACTTAATTTCAGTTTCTAAGGAAGTGTGTGCTAGGGTTGTGAATGAGATTAGATTGAATTTACAGTATATATTTAACAGAATTGACACCTTAATGATACTGAGTCTTCTAATCATAACCTCTTGCATTTATTGGATGTTTTATAAGATTAAGTGTACATATTTTACACTTACTGCTTCAAATTATAGTGCAGAATTTTATATTTTTTAATGTTATGATATATAGTTGATTTTTACTTTGTAAATTGTTTATGCTTAATAACATGTAAACAATATTTATTTTTGTTGAAGTGATCTATTCTGTGAACTTGTTGAAAATCTTGGTGGCTTAGTGGTTAAGTGTTACATCTGCTAATCAAGAAGCTGGCAGCTTGAATCCACCAGATGCTACTTGGAAACTCTATGGAGCATTTCTAGTCTGTCCTATAGAGTCACTATGAGTTGGAATCGACTTGACAGCAGTGTGTGGGCTTCGGTGAACTTGTTAGTTATTTATTATAAAGTAATTACTTTGTAGAGTACTTAGAATATTCTATGTACACAATCATGTTGTTTGAAGATCTAATTTTATTTTTTCTTTATAACTGTGTACCTTTTATTTCTTTGTCAGTTGAAATCTTTACTCCATCAGTTTTCTCTAGTTTGTCTTCTGTTTTACTATTTTCTCTCCTATTTATTGCCTATCTTTTCTTTAAATTTACTTTGATTTTAATTTATACCCAAGGTATAAACACAGATAATTAATTGTAAAAAGTTATTTTTAAAGAAAATTATTTAAAGTTGTAAATTTTCTTCTAAGCACTGAATTAGCTGTACTCCAGAAATTCTTTTTATGTACTATTTTCATTGCCATTTGGTTTTAAATATCTTTTAGTTTTCCACATCATCTGCATGTATTTACATTATTTGCATGTAGGCCACTAAGAAGTAAACTATTTAGTTTCCAAATACTTGAGACTTTTCCAGAGATATTTTGTTATTGATTTTTAACTTTACTTCATTGTGCTAAAAATATACTCTGCAGAATTTCAGTTTTTTCAAATATATTGAGTGTTCTTTAATAAGTAGGACCTGATTCGACAGCACTTAGCTTGGCTTAATGATTTACTACATAATTCATCCTGGTGAAAACATCATGTATATTGGAAAATAGTGCGTATCTTTCAGCTATTTTCTGTAACTGTAAATTAGGTCAGCACCTATTTGTATGATATATTTTTTATGTGTCTGATCCGACTCGACAGAACTTGGCTTGGCTTGCTGTTATTGTTTCCAATCTATTCAATTCCAGCTCATAGTTTCTATATGAGAGAATAGAACTGACTCACATTGTTTTCTGGTCTGTGATCTTTATGAGATCAGACCTCCAAGTCTTTTCTTTCAGAGAGCTTCTGTGGTGCTGGTGAGAGAAGTAGGTTTCAACCACTTACCTTTAAATCAGCAGCAGAGGGCTGAACCATTGTGACACCAGGACTCTTTTTAGTATGTCTAAATATTCTATATTAATAATTGAGATAATTATGTTGGAAATATTTAATTATGGTTTGTGTATGTCTTTTTTTCTCCTTTTCAGTTCTTGCAGATTTTTAATCTTTTATTTTGAGGTTCTCCAACTCGTTATATACGTAGTTAAGATTGTTCTACTTTCTTGACAATCTTTTGTCATTATAAAATACTGCGTTTTCTTTTTTTTGTTATGACTTAATGAAAATGTACATTCCTGTATAAATTCACATGCTCACCTATATGCATGTCCCACTGCTCTCCCTGCCCAGTGACAGCACACCCTTCCTCTCTGCTCCATGTATGTCCTATCCTACCAACAGTCTCCTGTCCCCTCCTTTCCACCCACTCCCCTTCCTCCAGTAAGAGGTCAGCAGGATGACATCCTGTAGATGCATAGAACTATAAAGTTCCCACAAGATACGGTCACTCCACATTACCAAGTCCAATCTTTTGCTATCCATAAAGTTAACCTTTATGATTTATGGACATGGCAGCATCAGGGCTAGAGGCCATGCTCCCAGGGGAACCCCGAAGTCCCTGGACCATCACTTGCGGTCTTTCAGTGGAGATCTCAGGGTGCACCCCTATTTATTCTTGTGTTGCCGGTGAGACTCAGTTATGTGAGCTCCATCGTGGCTATCACTGGTGGTAGCCGGGCAACATCCAGTTCTTCTGGTCACAAGTCGATGTAGAGACCCACGTCTAGGGGGTTCTTGGGGGTTCTCTCCCCCACGTCATTCTGGTCCTCAATGATCATTCATTCCTGTTGAGTTGGGAACATTTGCTGTACCCTCAGATGGCCGCTTGGCAGCTTTTAAGACCCCAGATGCCACTCACCAGTATGGGTTGCAGAGAGTTCTCATTAGCAAAATGCTAGGTGTACCAATTGACCTCGATTTCAACTGACAGCATGGTCCCTGGCCCCCTGTCCAGCTACTCTATCCTTGCAATGTTGGGTTAAGATGGGAGGAGTACTCAAATTTTGTTGAAGTCTGGCTAATATTGATCTTCTTTCTAATGTGTGCTGTCACAGATTTCACTCAACCAAATTTCTATTAACTATCTAATCTAAACAATTCCCCTTTCCCCCACCCTCCCTCCCCACAACTGAAGCTGTCAAAGAGTCTTTTCTTCTATGCACGAGTCTGTTTTCAAATTCTTATCATAGGGGTCTCGTACAATATTTGTCCTTTTATAACAGACTACTTTCACTCAGCATGATGTCCTCCACTTGAAACCAGGTTAGGAGATGTTTCCTGAAATCACCATTGTTCTTTAGCACTGCATAGTGTTCCACTGAATATATATACCATAGTTTACCTATCCATTCCTCTGTTGCTGGGCATCTGGGTTGATTCCATCTTTTTGCTGTTGTGGACTGTGCTGCCATGAACATTTGTGTGCATGTATCAGTTGATGTGAATGGCCTTGATTCTGTAAGATATATTCTAAGCAGTCGAATTACTTTGTCAAATGGTATATCTATATCCATCTTTTTAAGGGAGCACCAGATTGCTTTCCAAAGGGGTTGCACCATTTTGCAATCCCACCAAGAGTGTAAGAGAGTTCTAATCTCTCCACAGCCTCTCCAACATTTGTTGTTTTGCACTTTTTGGATCATGAAAATGTTAATTTTTCTATGGCTACTTCCTTGGTAGATATTCTTCCTCTATTTTCATCTGGTTTGGAAGATCTGGAATTGTTCTCCCAACTCTTATTTCTAGCAATAGTATGACTCTTTGCTTGGATCCCAGCTATCCAGTACAGCATGGAATTTTATGTTCAAATGGCTAGACACACTCCAACTTAATTTTCTGATCAAGAAACTAACAGTAATAAAAGACAGATCAAATAATTCCTTTAAAGCTAGTGGACATTAATACAGTGATTCAAAGAAATCCAGGTAGCATAGTGGGTTAAGTGCTACACCCTCTGTCCAAGAGAATGGCAGTTCATATCTACCAGGCAGTTGTTGGAAACTCTCTGGGTCAGTTCTACTCTGACCTCTAAGGTTTTTATGAGTTGGACCTGACTCCATGGCAGTGCATTTTTGTTTTCAATGGTGATTTGAACTCATACCAACCCCATGGTGTCAATAGAACTACCTCATTGAGTTTCCAAGGAGCGCCCAGTGAATTTGAACTGCCAATTTTGTGGTTAGCAGCCATAACTCTTAATCACTCAATCACTAGGATTTTGTACTTTTCCCCAAAAAACTAAAGCAACCAAAACCCAGAAACTATTGTCATTAGGTCAGTTCCAACTTACAGTGACACTATAGAACAGAGTCCCATAGACTTTAACATGAATTTAACAATAATTCATGATGAAAATAAACATTTAACGGGAAACAAAAATTGTCTTGCATGGTTTTACACAATTTTTGGAGAAAATGATATTACTATTGGTTGCCATTAGTGAGTTTAACTCATGATAACCCAATGTGTGCAGAGTAGGACTATTCCACAGGGTTTCCAAAGATGTGATCTTTTGGAAGAATATTCCCAGGTCTGCTCTTCTGAAGAAACTATGGGTTTGTTTGAACCACCAATCGTTGGATATTAGTCAAGTACATAACCATTCATATTAGACAGACACTGGAAAATAGTTGTAAACTAAAGAATTAAAGGTTCAGGGGCAATCTGGTAAGAAAACTTATCTAGAAATCTGCTTAGAAAATCTGCAAGATGTATTACCAATCAGAAGCAATTGCTGGATTACTTTGTTTCACAGAATGCCAATAGCTAGGTAATTTATTCTGTATCCAAAACCAAACTCACAGCCATCAAGTCAATTCCAACTCATAGTGACCCTACAAGACACAGTAAAACTGCTCTTTTTTCCAAGGACAGCCTGGTGGATTAAAACTGCTGGTTACCAGTCACTGCATTTAAAACTACTACACCACAAGGATTTCCAATTTACTCTGTGGATATACTGTAATTGCTATGCAGTTAGAATAATTGCATTTGGGGACAAGGCATATTTTATGCTAATTGTGACCTCACTCAATAACTTGCCTGTAAAGTTTGGCCTTCAGATGTTGAAAACTAAAAGTTAACTCATTGTTATTTTTAAAACAATTTATTGTGATTTAAGTGAAGATTTACAATGCAAGTCAATTTGTCCTACAAAACCTTGCACACACACTACTCTCTCCACCCTGTGACAGTATACTCTCCTTTTCTACCCTGTATTCCCTGTGCTCGTTCAATAGTTCCTGTCCCCCTCCAACCTCTCGTTGCTCCTAGACAGGAGCTATCCGGTTAGTTTCGTGTATCTACTTAAGCCAAGAAGCACACTTTTCACCAGTATCGTTTTATGTCTTACTGTCTAGTCCAATCGTTGTATGAAGTAGCCAGCCAAGAAGTAACTCAAGTTATTTTTTTGTTTCTTTCTAGCTATGGCCCTTTTTCTCATTGTCAAATTGGTTTTTTTTGAAAACACTGTTGACTTTCTTGATTCAAGAGTGTCCTCCCTCTGCAATGACATCAGCCTTTTACTGTCAGTACCCTGAGGCCACATCTCTATATGTTACAGACATTCCTATCTATTTTCAGTGCTTTTTCTAGACCCCATTTATAAGATTTTTATTTCAAATGTGTGTCTTTCCATCTTGATCGCTCCTGAGCTCTAAGTATACACGTTCCAGTGTCTTCTCAGAGTCCTCCATGTGAATATCTATTAGACATATGAAAATTAACATGTTTAGAACACTCTTCCGATCTTAACCCAATATTGCAAGGACAGAGTAGCAGGAACAGGGGTTCGAGGACTGTGCTCTCAGGGGACATCAAGGCCAATTGGCATAACTAGAGTTTTGCTAAGAGAGTCTTCTGCACTCTACATTGATGAGTGGCATCTGGGTTCTTAAAAGCTGACAAGCTGCCATCTGAGGTACACCAGATGGTCCCAACTCAGAAGGAATGGATGTTCTCTGAGGACCAAAACAACATGGGGGAAACAGAACCCAGAAGATAGAGACCCACATGAGTGTAGGACTACGTCAACGTGTGATCAGAAGAACTGTATGGTGCCTGGCCACCACCAGTGATACCAGTAATGGGGCTCACAAAGTTGAGTCTCACTGTCAACATGAGAATAAAAAATGATGCACCTTGAGATCGCCGCTAAAACACCACAACTGATGGTCCAGGGGCCTTGGGGTTTGCCTGGGAGCATGGTCCCTGGCTCTGATGCTGCCCCTATCCGTAAATCATTACTGAGGGTGACTATTAGGGCACAAATGGACTAGACTCAGTGACACAGAGTGACCATATCGTGTGTTCATGTTATGACTCTACGCATCTGTAGGATGTTGTCCTACTGGCCTTACTAGAAGGGAGTGAGAGGGTGGAGAAGAGGGGACTGGAGATTGTTAAAAGGATATGACATATATAGAACAGATAAGAGGGTGCCGTCACCGGGCAAGGAGAGCAGTAGGAGCAGCACGTAGGCGGGCATGAAAATTTAAGCTGGATTGTACACTTTCACTCAATCACAATAAATAATAAATAAATAAATAAATAAATGGATAGATAAATAAATAAATAAAAATTAACATGTTTAAGATTTAAGACAAAACTCTGTATCCCTCTCAATCCACCTCAAGCTGTGTGTTACATGTGCAATATAAATTTATGCCCCAGAGATAGGAAATTGTACCACCTCCTCTGCTATTTCCTTATATCTTCATTCTTGATCACTGAAAGAAGTCTTTTATTTTCTTCATGTCTTTGACCCTTCCCAATCTATATTCCATTCTCCACAGAGGCAACAGATCTATACAAGACATAAATTGGATTGCCCTGTTGTGTGCTGATGAGTCAATAACAAGTCATAATCACCATATATGATAGTGTAGAACTGCCACTGATTTTCTCAGGCTATATTTTTTTAAGGGAGATCTCCACCAGGTTTTTCATCTTATAAAGTATCTGGTGGGTTCAAACACCCACATTTTGGTTTGCAGGTGAGCTCTTAATGACTATGTCACCAAGTCTCTTTCAAATAGACTACTACCTATTGATTTACATACTCACTACCTATTGATTCATAAACTCATTAACCCATGGTGTTCAGAATGAAACTCTAAATTCTTAATAGGAAGACTGCCAGTTAAGTTCATGAACTTAACTGTGCCACATAACTCAATGTTGAATATCAATACAGTCATCTTTGAAGTACTCATCTTGGGAAGGTTTGCACTGACACCAGTGCACTGTTCACTGTTCAAAGCAATTTTGTAATATAGTTATACAAATATAACTATAGATTTAATTATTGTGCCTCATATAGCCCATCTTGTTTCTTTTTCTCTAATGTTCTGCCTGTATCACTCACTTCTTTACTCTACAGCAACCACCCTGGCTTCCCAGCTGTTTTTACTTTGAACATGCTAACTTGATTTCTACTTCATTGTCTTGCACAGCTGCCTGCAATGCTCTTATTCTACCCTTGTTCTTAATCAGCTCTCTCTTTTTCCGGAATGGCCATCAGAGCTGTCATCATATTACCCTTGATGTCTTAAATGTCACCAAATGGCTTCTTTTCAGTATTTTCCTTATCTTCCGGTAAAGAAAAATATCACTGAAGGCCAGATCAGGTGAGTAGGGAGGGTGTTCCAATACAGTTATTTCTTTACTGGCTAAAAACTCCCTCACAGACAACTATATAATTTATGTTTTCAAACTTGCCACCTTGTCGCAGGGTGCAGTGGCTATTCCAGAAAGAGTTTCAAAATTGCTTTGAAGGGTGGACTAGGTGCTGGCATCAGCAAATAGCTTCCCGGGGGAGTATTTCAAAAGTAGTCTTACTGATATACAGTGATGAGATATGTATGACTTAGAGCAATTAAGTTTGAGGACTTAATTATTGTGCCTCATATAGTCTTGTTATATTTGTAATGAAAGTTATAAAAATGTAACTAAAGTTATATTTGTAATGAAAATTTGGAACAATGAAACATCACTAAATAAGGGAATAAGATTCTGATTTTAAGGAATACACAGTATGAAGTACTATGTATAATACAAGAATTCCATGTAGAAAGAATAATTAAAATATTTTTAAGAAATGACATTGAATTTTATATACAAATGCAATTATATTTGCTATATTATATTATTAATAATAATGATATATTATATATAATAATCATATATCATATATACTATAATATATAATAATAGTTATATGATATATGATATATGTAAATATAATTGTATAATAATATATTAATTATTAATAACATTACAGTAATATAGTTACACAAATATAACTATAGATTTAATTATTGTGCCTCCTATAGCCCATCTTGTTTCTTTTTCTCTAATGTTCTGCCTGTATCACTCACTTCTTTACTCTACAGCAACCACCCTGGCTTCCCAGTTGTTTTTACTTTGAACATGCTAACTTGATTTCTACTTCATTGTCTTGCACAGCTGCCTGCAATGCTCTTATTCTAACCCTTGTTCTTAATCAGCTTGCATCATTCCATTTTCTGTCAGTTGTCAGCAGACCACAAATGCCTTCACTCTCCAGCCTACTTAATCCCATCCTCACTTCATCATACTCTATCATTTTACTTTTCTTTGTTGTTCATCACTTAAAATTAGATCAGTGGATAGATGGATACATATACAAGATGATAGATCAATATATCAAATAAAATCGGTAGCTAAATCCATATAGATATACACAAATACACAAAGTTGCATATATATGTATACTTAATTTGTGTTTTTAGACTCTACTAGAATGTCACTTTGTATAAGGCATTGAGTTTTCCTTTGTCACAAGTGTATGCTCATTTCCAAGAAAAGATTTAACACATAACAAAAGATCAATAATTTAAACATGACACAGAAAGAGTTATAAATAAAACGACTGAGAATAGCTAATTGAGATAATAAGAAAAATTTATATACCATCCCTTAAATAAAAATACAGCATAACTACTGAAATGAAAATCAAGGATGACCTCATGCTCTATTTCCCAAAAAGTGAAGATAAGATTATCATGAGACACCTATACACACTTATTCACTTGACATTTGCAGTAGCCAATTTTATATATATATGTGTATATTTATACACATGCACACACATATATATGTTTTGTTATTTATATATGAAAAATATTTAATATTTGGTTGACATTGCATTAATATATATGGAAAATATTTAATATTTTGTCAACATTTGTGTAAAGATATTTTGCAAAATGCAAAACCCGGAAGAATTAAGGGACAGAAATTACTTAAAACATTGTTATGAATCTCGTGTTTCCATTCTATGCATTCATTTAATACAAAGATTGTCATTCCTTAAAAATATTCTAATCATTATTTCTACACGGAATCTTTATATTATATGTAGCACTTCATGTTGTATATTCTTTAAAATAAGAATCTTATTCTCTTATTTAGTGATGTTTCATTGTTCCAAATTTTCATTACAAATAATGCAAAAAATACTCTTATGCAAAATGTTTGTAAGAAGTTCATTGGAACTTCATGGAAATTGTAAGTCTGATACACACATATTTCTAATTAGTCTGGGGAATGAGAGGCCAATCTTACGACCTTTAGCTTTCTTGAAATGCATGATTTTTGAACGACTTATGATGAGTGATGGGGCATTGATAAGCAGCATCCTTTTTTTGTGTTTCTGGTTGTGGGCCATTTAATTCACCTGGACCCAGCTAACCTTCTGTCTGTCATTTTGATGGGAACTTGCCAAAGGCTTAATATTGAGAAATGTTGATTGACAGTAGACACCATTCCCTTATAGTCTCTATTCATCTTCTTCATAAATGTCTGTAACTTATTTGTTAAAAATAGAAATGAAATCCTTCTTTCACAGGCTAACTTTCGGTGCTATTTCTGTCTTTCTTCTCTATGTAAAGCACTGTTTGATTTGGACATAAGAAAATGAGAATTGAAAATAAGTGGTTATGTTTTCCATTTAGACTCTCCAAAAGCAGTGTCTTTTCTTTAATTCCTGCAAGTACCACATATAAGCGCAAAGATTTCATTATCACTTCGTGATATTGATTTTAACTTATAAATGAACTTCTAACCTAAAAGGATCACATACTAAACAATGCAAATAATATTTTATGGGTTTGTTGCACAGTGACCTGGAAATATTTATTTTCCAAAAGCTTTATTGAGTTAGATATGGGATGATACATCAGTTTTCTGATTTACACAATGTTTCATCAGCAACAGCTTTGTATAACAATATATCAATATTAATATAATTTTACATGGCTCAACATAGCTGTAAAGTAAATGAAGAAATTAAATGTCAAGAAAAGAATATAAAGGAGGCTCCCCCAGGGAAAATATATATCTTGTGCTGTGAGTTGCTCCAAGGAAATAAACTTCATGGGAGAATCTATATACAGTGTCCAAAGAAGTCAAGTGGTTATTTTGAAATTGAAACAAAAAAAAAATCACCTTTCTAGACATTTGAGAATCTGTTATGTCTTTAAATTTTGTGTCTTCAGGGAAGGTTTTGACAGATTCCATTTATAAGACGTTGCTGGTGTTAGCAGTTGACTCAGTATATGATGTCCACTATCTGCTTCTCCAAGGCAAAGCTGCAGGCTTTGTTTGGAATAAGCTTGGTAAAAAAATGTAGGAACTCTCCTATGTTATGTTCTAATTAAGCTACTTCCTTCTTGTAAGTACTTCAAGGAAACTATTTCTCTAAAATTGTCCAACTGCTCAAAATGAATCTAAATTAGGCTGAGTATTATCTGGAATGATGGAGAACTCAAGTCTGTTCTTCTCACAATAATTGGGAAGCCTAGGATTGCTATGAGTTAGAATTGACTTGATAACTGGACATTGTTAGTATTACTATTATTTAATGGGTAAACCAATCTTTACTTGCCTGACTATATTCAAAATCTGTATAAAGTCATGGAACACACAAATGTGGTTCCACTGATTAGGATCTTTCTTTCTTTTCTTTTTCTTTTCTTTTTTTTTAACATGTTCATAGCAATAGAAAACCAGATGCTTCCTTGGATTAAGATCAATACCTGAAGAATCCCTCTAGCAGCCATGATAAAGATAATTGATTTAAATGATTATTAGATAACTGACTTTATTCCTTTTTGAACAAATCATAATGAATCTAATTAAAAACTTGCTCAAATATCCTGGAAGTGTTAATTTGTGATATGGGACCTATCACCTTGAGCTCTACAGGGCAATCTTACATTAGGAATTTATAAAAAGTTATGGATATCAGCAGTGGCGTCAAGGTGGCGGACTAAACACACGTCTCCTTAAATCCCTCTGGAAACCAAGACCTGAACTGGTAATTAAACAGAGCCTTCCGCACACCTAGTGAGCCTTAGGACACTGCATAGGGCTGTTAATTTGGACTTCGTACCACTCGAGCGGAAAGCTTCTTGTCTTTCACTGATCCCTGCTCTTGGTGAATGCTGGCTTTCACAGACCAAAGATAACTCACCGTTCTAACTCTTTTTCTCTGTCTTAGCCAGTGGTTGGAGTTGGGATTTGACTAGCAGCTAATCTCAGATGCTCTCCTGGTGGGATCTGCAGGTGAAATTGCCATACTGTGAGAGCCCAGCTTTGGACTCTGCACATGTCAGCACCTCTGTTCTCTCTCTCCACCTCTGACATTGAGTAGCAGCCTGTACTGAGGTATGTGGGGAGCTTCTGTGGAACGCCATCTTGTTCTACTAGGAGGCAGATTACCCATACAGAGGCCTGAGCTAGACCTAATTCCTAGGCTGAGAGGCAGCGCCTGCTTGGAGGAGAGAGGTTTTCCAGCAGAAAAGCAGGATTATACACAATGTTGCTTACGGATGGGGCTGGGAAGCAGAGGCCAGCAGGGAAGTAGCCTCTGTATTTTGAGCTAGTTTATAACATCTGGGGTTGGATATGGAGGTGCTTACTTTGTCAGCTTGGAAGAGGAACCTGTACACCTGAAAACCTGACTGACTTTGGTAGTTTTTAGGTATCTATTACCTTTCATTTTAAGATGGCCTGAGAAGCAACTGTGGTCCATAATCACAGCATCTTTCCCAGCATTTATTGACTCACATGATGCCCAAAAAGCAATAAACTCTGGAGAAAAGCATAACCAAAAAATCACCCATGGCTTCAGAAGCTCTCCAAAAGAAAGAACAAAAGAACTTTCCAGATTAAGAAACCTTCCTGAAACTATTAGAAGGTGAATACAAAAGGATTATATAAAGAACAGTCCTAGGCCTTATACAAAATGCAGCAGAGCAAAATGAAAAATTAAGTAAGCTGTTCAAACTGACGGAACACTGGTACTCTGAAATCCAGCAGATCAAGAACCAAGAAATGTAATACAGGAGTCTCAACAACCACAGAAGCAACCCTGAAAAAGGTGAAAAGTCAACTCACAAAGAAGGATGTTCCAGAACAGATTAGTATGAACAACAGAGAAAACATCAGCACAAAAATAAACATATCACAAAAAGTTATGGCTATCTGTTCAGTGCAATCCTTAGTTGAAATGCAACTCTTACTGCTAATATATTCTATAGTCCTAGAGAGTATTTTAATTTACTAACACATGACAGACTTTCACATAGGTTACCTTATTCACAAGAACAAAAAAACTAAGACTTTGATCAGCTGCATACAATTAGGTGAAATACTAATTAAAAATGAAAAATTGTCACCAACTTGAATTGATAAGATGAAATACTGAGCTAGCTTGTGGCAATGCTTGTGTTAATTTAACAGGCCTTTAGTATGGAAAGAGTATGATGTATTATATACATATTTACAGTTTTCAAGGTAAATTTTAATGTTTATAAAGATAAGAGTCATCAATGTGGTTCCCACACATAGTAACCCCATGTCCAACAAAAGGAGGCACTTCTGAGTCCTACGACATCTTCAGATTCCTTGCTACATTTGAGTCCATTATTGCAGTCACTGTGTTAGTTCACCACAGTGAGGGTCTTCCTCTTTTTTGCTGGCTGGCCCTCTATCTTTCCAAGCATGATGTCCTTCTCCAGAGTTTAGTTCCTCCTGATGTCTAAAATATATGCAACAAAATCTTGTCATCATCACTTCCAAGGGACACTCTGGATGTACTTCCAACAAAACAGATTTGTTCATTTTTCTGGCAGTCCCTGGTGTTTTCAATAGTCTTCACCAATATCATAATGCAAAGACACTGATTATTCTTCAGTCTTTATTCTTCATTGGCCAGCTTCTCCATAGAAGTGAAGTGTCTGAAAACATCACTTTGGTCAGGCATGTGTTAGTGCTCAAGTGAATGCCTTTAATTTCCAAAAATTTAAAGAGATCTTTTGCAACACATTTGCCCAATGAAGTATGCCATTTGATTTCTTGACGTTTCCGTCCATGGTTCCCCTTCTGGAACTGCCATGAGCACCTCCCTGTCCTGCCCACACACCTGATTCCCATGCTTAAGTGCTAGCACCTACTGATTGTAGATCCAAGTAAAATTTATTTATTTATTTATATTTATTTTTTATTGTGTTTTAAATAAAATTTTACAATTTGAGGCAGTTTCCAACACCAAAATTTACACTCAATTTGTTATCTAACCCTATCTACTCTCTCCATATTGTGACAGCACACTCTTCCCCTCCAGGCTGAATTTGTCATGTCCATCCAACCAGATCCTGTCCTCTTCTTTCTTGTCTCAATCCAGACAGGAGCTTCTCCATCAGTCTCCTGTGTCTACCTAAGCCAGGAAGCACACTCTTCACCAATATCATTTTATTTCTTATAGATCAGTTCAATCTTTGTCTGAGGAGTTTGCTTCTGGAATGGTTTCAGTTTTGGGATATCCAAAAGTCCAGGAGTCATGCCTTCTGGGGACAGTCCAGTCTGTCTGATGATCAAGTTTGATCTTTTTACTGGAATTTGAGTTCTGCATACTGCATTTTCTCTTTTCTATCAAGAACTCTTAGTTCCTTGTAAGGGTAGTCGGTTGCAGCCAGGCATCATCTAGTTCTTCTGGTCTCATGTTGATGTACTGTCTGGTTTATGCAGCCCTTTCTGTCTCCTGGGTTCATGTAAAATTAAATTATTGACCACTTCAATATTTTCTCAGTTTCTTTTGATATTGCTTATTGGTTCCATTTGGAAGACTGCTATTTTCTTTATGTGGAGGTATAATCCATATTGAAGGCTGCAGTCTTCTATCTTTATTAGTAAGTGCTTCAAGTCCTTTTGGTTTTCAGCAAGGAAATTTGTTTCATCTGTATATTGCAAATGAATCTTCCTCCAATTCTGATCCTGCATTCTTTTGCTCAGCATACAGATTGATTAAGAGTGATGAAATAATACAGCCCTGACACACGCCTTTCTTGAATTTAAACCTCTTAGTATATCATCGTTTTGTTTGAACAAATGCCTGTTGGTCTATGTGAATGTTTCCACATAAGACCAATTAATTATCTTGAAGTTCTAATTCTTTGCAATGTTATCTAAAATTTTTTAATGATCCACACAACTGAATGCCTTTGCATAGTCATTGAAACACGGGCAAACATATTTCTGGTGTTCTTTTAACCTAGATCCATGAGACATTAACAATGATATCTCTTGTTCCACATCTCCTGAATCTGGTTTGAATTTATTGCAGTTTCTTACACTGCTGCAACCATTTAAAAATTATTTATGGCTTATAGATATTTTCCTATCACTGACATGATTGTGCATCAGGATAGATGATGAAATGTTGTTTTTGATGATGAATGTGATGCCATTCCCTTAAATTTGTCATTCCCAGCATAATAGACCATACGACTGCCTGATTCAAAATGGCCAACACCAGTTTATTCCACCTCACCAACAACCAGGACACCTGTTTGTGTTTACCACATTTCATTTCTGATGACTTCTAATTTTCCTAGATTTATGCTTTGTACATTCCATGTTCTGCTTATTAATGGATGTTTTCACCTATATTTTTTCTTATTTTGAGTTGTGCCACCTCAGCAAATGAACATTCTGGAAGTCTGGTTCCATCCACATGGTTAAGGTCAGTTCTGCATTAAGGAGGCAGTTCTTCCTATACTGTGTTTTGATTACCTTCCATTTTGAAGGGTTCATTTTCTTGCACTGTATCAGGCAATATTCTACTATTATTTGTCAATTTTTTACTGGCCAATTTTTTCAGAAGTACACCACCAGGTCCTTTTTCTTATTCTGTCTTTGTTTTCAAGTTCCTCTAAAACCTGTTCATCATGGGTGACCCCGCTGGTATTTGAAATATTGGTGGCATAGCTCTCAGCATCATAGCCGTACACAGCCACCATAGTGCTACAAACCAACAAATGTGTGGCAGGTGGTCATCACCCATGTTTAAAAGTTAAAATAATTGTAGAACTGTGATGCTTAAGTGAAAAACAGTATTAATGTGGAAAGCAACAACTGCAGTCGCTTATGGTTCCTCTTGCCCATTCTGCCCATTGTTTCTGTCATGTGGCAACAATATCCATAGTGGCTGAATCAATGCCAACTCGTGCCAACCATATGAGATGCATAGTAAAACTGAACTCTGTGAGGGTTTATTGTCTGCAATATTTATGAAGTCATATTATTAGGCCTTTCTTTTGTGGAGTTTTCTGGAGGTTAATTCTAACTGCCAACCATTCAATCAGTAGTCAAGTGCAGACCAGTTGTGCCATCCAACAGGAACAGTTTAATTTAGTGTATTGAATCACGGTGGATAGATAAATTCATCAGACTTAATTGGTTTTCTTTCCTACTGGCCTCTTGGCTTCTTACTAGAGAGGATGGAGGGGGTAGAGAAGAGGGGACAGCAGATTGTTAAGAAGATACGACATATACAGAATAGAAAGGAGGAGTGTACTGTCATGAGTCAAGGAGAGCAGTAGGAGCTGCACATAGGCGGGCATGCAAATTTAAACTGAATTGGAGGCTCACTCAATCACAATAAATGAATAACAGTTTATTTTCTTTTACATTTATGACAATAATAGAAAATTGATTAAACAGACATCATAAATATCAAGCATGGAAAGTGGGAAATTATGGAAAACTATCTGCAGCCTCATCATTTTTCCTTTACTTTCATTAAGTGTTGTTTTGGTCTGTGATTAGCTCATACCTTACAAAATTTGTTATTATAGTAGCAGACAACTCTGATCTGAAACCATACGGTTAGTCTAACTCCTGATGTAGACACAAAATTAACAAACAACCTCTGGCAAATTGACCTGACTACTCTGTTCTGTTTCTCTTGGCATAACCACAAGGTCCGGGCCAACATCTGATACTTTCTCCTGATGACATCTTCAGAACTCTTTGGAAGGGGACAAGTGTACCTCATATGCTAATCACATGTGTGAATACAGAGAGATGTTACTTGTAGAGGTCTAACTGACTCTTGATTATGTTTGCACTACAACATTGAAAAGGTCAACCAATAAATATATCCTGCATGTTACAATCTTCATTTTATTCATAGCAACAGGGAAACTTCATGTCAGATGCACCATCTATTGTGAAGAGAACCTGAGAGTATCCAGTGTGCATCAGGGCATGGATGTTCACTGACCTGGAAGAGAAGGATAGATGTTACCATTGGAACACAACCTGTCCAAAGAGCAGTCTGAGAAAAGTGAACTGATGCTATGGCATCTAACTGAGATAAGAACTTCTCTTTATTCCTTGGGGACACTCTCTCTATCCTACCATATTATCTGATCGTATGCTACTTTTACTTTGTGTGTTTGATTATTATTTCAAACTGGGGATGGTGTGTTCTCTCTGACCAACCTCAGTGTATGGCAGCCTGGAGCCAAAATGTTTTATTCATGAATGATGTCTTTTTCTTTAATAAACTATAAAAATGTGAAACAATAAAAGTGATATATACCTAATAATGAGTGAACCAATAAACCCACCGGCAACTTTGCTCTGTAAGTGGAAAAAATTGACTTTGTATAACAAATTGCAGAATTATTAATCCTGTTTGAAGCTCTTTTTATATCACACCATTTACTTTAATTCTCTCTACTTGGACCATTATTATACATTATGCATTTTTCTTTGTACTTTTTGGGAGGGAGACTAGTGACTACATTGTACTCTTGAACTTTCAAAGCCTCCTTGCAAGCTGAGGAGAAGGCCCTGACCAGCTGGCAAAAGGAGGGGGAGAGGAGGCCCCTTGGCTTCACAAGGCTTCTGAAATCGTGATTGACAGAAACCTGCAGTTTTCCTCTGGAAGGAAGTTCTTCCTTTAGGCAGGGTGAGGAAGAAGTCAAACATTAGAAATGAGCAGGTGCTTACTTAGCTCCGGTGGCATCCAGTAAATTTATTACCACATCTGCCAAAGCATACTCTTTGATAATTTAAATAAATAAATAGGAACAATCTGAAATCACTGAGATTTTAAAGGAATTTTGAGAAGGAAAAAGGCTACATATGTGATTATACTTATATTTTAAAAAAGTTATAGTCTTTGCAAAGGAATGCCATACTAGTAAGGAAAAAATGTTGAACATTTCCTACACTATAAGCACATTTTCCAGAAAAGCTATTAACAATTCAAATGTGAAGTTACCTAAATTTACTTTAATGAGTTATAATGACAGAGAAACACAGTCAGCTTGACATCTTTCAATTATACATTTAAAAACTTGGTGACGTAGTAGCTAGGTGCTACGGCTACAAAGCAAAAGGTCAGCAGTTTGAATCCAACAGGCACTCCTTGGAAACTATGTGATAGTTCTTCTCTATTTCATGGTGGTGCTCTGAGTTGGAATAGACTTGACCGTTTGGTGTTTATTTATTTATTTATTTATTATTTTTAGAAAACATGCATGTATTTTCTGCAGCAATCTCAGCTTTATCCTCAATAATGTGTTACCAAAAGGGAACAAAAAAGAATTGATGTTTTTGAATTATGATGTTCATGAAGAATATTGAATACACCATGAACCACCAGAAGAAGTCTTGAAGAAGTACCACCAAAATACTCATCAGAAGCAAGAACAGTGAGACTTTGTCCCTTATATTCTGGAAACATTATCAAGAAGAAACAGTGCTTGGAGAAGGACATCATGGCTGATAAAGTAAAACTTCAGCCAAAAAGAGGAAGACCCTCAAAATGAGAGATTGACACAGTGGCTGCAACAACGGGCACAAGCACAGCGATGACTGCAGGATGGCACAAGGCTAGGCAGGGTTTCCTTCTGCTGTACGTAGGGTCACTATCAGTCAGAACTGAACCAACAACACGTAACAACAGCAATCTGTTTTGTATCAGATATATGGTGTCCTGGGAATCTCAAGTAGTTAAGCATTCAACAACCAGGCAAAAGGTTGGTGGTTCAGAGCCACCCAGAATTGTCTTCGGAAACAGGTGGCAATTGTTTCTGAAAGCAAACAGCCTTGAAAACCTTATGGAAGAGTTCCACTCTGCACACATGGGGTGGCCATGAGTTGGAATATGCTCAGTGGCAACTGCCAAGAGCACTGTAGTGGGTGGTCCTGGACTTCCCTATTACATGACTGGAAAAAAAAATAGTGAGTGATATTGGTGTGGGAAAGAGAGGCGTAAGATTTGTCTGTGTTTCTCAGAATCATGGGGTAAGTGGACTATCACAAAAGAGTAGCCAAAGCCAAGTGCCGTAGAGTCAGATAAAAGAGTAGAGTTAATTAAAAAATATATTGTACAAATTCTATCTTGGATATTGTCAGCCACAGTGCGGCAACACTTGTACCTGCAGTCCTGAGGTCCGCAGTCCTCTCACCAGAGCATTCAAAGGGTAATATGACATTCCTATAATGCAGTCCGTCTGTGCCTCAGCAAGGATTCATTGAAAAGGAAGAAGAAGAAGAAGAAAGACAGAAAGGAAAAGAAAAAAATAAATTAGAGTAGAAAAAGTGAAAATTAGCAAGCAGATCAAAGGTTGGTTCTGTGACGGCCTTTCTGGAGCAGAGTTTGAAATCTATTACCGGAATTTATTCTTATTTCCGTAGTGTCATAGCCTATAGAAACAACATAGGCTTGTATAAGACATTGAAAAGGAAATAGATGTCAAGGGATATAGTAACTTTTCAAAACCTATCCCCTACATAGATAGACATAGGTCTGAACAAAAATCTAAGTCTTCCAGATATATCAGAATCTTCTCATCGTACTTATGACAGAAACCAAAACTGTATCCATTGAGTTGATTCTGATTCATGACAAATGCATGTGTTACAGGACAGAATTGCTCTGTAAGTTTTCTTGGTTACAATCTTTAAGAGCAGATCACTGGGTCTTTCTTCCCTCCTATTGCTGAATCAGTTTGAACAACCAAACTTTTGTTCAGCAAATGACACACACGGTTTGCAGCACAAGGAGTATTTTAGTCAGCTAGTGCTGCACTAACAAAAATACCACAAAATGGATAACTTTAACAAAGGAAGGTTTATTCTTACACAGTCCAGTAGGCTACAAGTCCAAATTCAGGATGTCCGCTCCAGGGGAAGGTTTTCCCCCTTGTCGGCTCTGCAGGAAAGTCTGGTATTGCATCAGTCTTTGTCCAGGGAGTGTCTTGGCTCAGGAACCTCGGATCTAAAGGACGCCCTTTTCCCCCTGTGCTGCTTTCTTGCTGGTGTGAGGTTCCCAGTTCTCTGCATGCTTCCCTTTTCTTTTATTTCTCGCAGGATGCAAGGACTAAGGGTGGCACCAGCCATACTCCAGGGAAACTCCCTTTACAGTGGAACAGGGAGGTGATCTTCTGAAGGGATTTACAGCCCCACCCTCATCCTTTAACATACAGCACAATAAGATCACAAAGTAGAGGACAATTGTAGAATACAGGGAATCATGGCCCAGCCACATGGCTACACCTATTTTTGGGGTGGACACAATTCAGTCCATGACAAGGGGTTTAGTTCATATGTAGATGCATCCAAACTTATTGGACCGTTTGGTCACTGAACCAGTATTTATTGAGCATCTATTATATAGTACAAACTGTTGTGAGTTCTCAGAAATTAGTGTTATCTTGCCATTATAGAATTTATACTCTGTTCTATTTGGCAGCAAAAACAAAAGCCAACAACCACAAAATCAGCAACACATAGTAATACAATATTCTAGGCAATGAAATTTCTATGTAAGAAAAATAAATCAAGAACAACATTCCAAGTATTGAATAGTTTGGAGGTACTATTTTTGGTGATCTGATTGCAGAAACTATATTAAGAAGGTGAAATTTCAGCAGACATATTAAAATAGTAAGGTAATAAGCCCTGTAACAACTTCGGGGAAAAACGGTCAGTGCAAGGATAGACTAAAGAAACTAAACATAACAAAATTTGATTTTTCTGAGACAAAATTATCAAAAAGTCAGTATGGTCCAAGCAAAGGAAACAGAGGAAAGGGTAAGAAGATGTGATACAAGATGAAGACAGAACCAGATCTACTAGTTCAAGTAGGTGATAATGCAGTGCTTGAGTTTCATATGTGTCACAAGAAATAAATCCAATTTGGGGCCATATCGTTGAAATGATCTGGTGTCATGCTTCTAAAAGTTTACTGTAGCTACCATATGGAGAACAAATTCCAAGGGAATGAAGAATGGAAACCCAGAAACCATTTGGTAAGCTAACGTGTTTATCCAGGAGAGAGATCTATGAGAGATACTATGAAAATAGAAATGAGCAGGATGTATAGCTGGGGTCAGAAACAACTGCAATTATCTGTTTATTGCTTAGATGTAGGAGGTAGGAGATGGAGGGAGTTTGCATGAGCAAGTAAATTTTTGATTCACCACTTAAAGATTGTTATAATTTGTTGAGATGGAGCTAGGCCATCTTGTGGGCCAGGGAAGCACAATTTTCGTTTTAGATATGCTGTATTTCTGGTGTTTGGTAGACACATAAGTAAGTGAATGCCTACCTACAGAAAGACCTCACTTCCTGCACACAGTCACAAATTATCTTCCCATATGTTTGATGATGCTGAGTATAAGAAATACAATGCCCAAAGAAGCCTGGTGAGTCTGAGGCACTCTGTACATGCTATTACTGATTGTACTTAGTATGTTTAATTTAAAATATTTGTTCACTACTTGGTGAGTTCCTTTAGAGGAGAATATTTGTGGTTTTCATCCAGATGTCCCCAGAGTTAGGCACAGTGGCTGACACATAATATATGTTTAAAAGTACATGTGTTGTAAGAGTACATAAAGGAACTTGCCTATTACAAAGGAAGACCAAATATTGATGAAGAGATTGTTGAAGGGGAAAGTATAATACCATCCTAATTAAAATGTCAACTTGTTTTGTATTTCAACATTCCCAAAATATAAATGGATGATAAATTTGAAGAGTTTGGCTAACTCAGTACCATTAATCAGGATTTGCATATCAATTGCTAAATTAGCCTTATAATATTCTTGAAGCTTTATAGAGAAAGAAAGAGAAAAAAAAGTTCGATCACTCCTAATAGGAAGATTTTTATAAGTGCAATGTGTTTCTGCAGTAGGTAACGCACATTGACATGGCATAAATTTAATAATCATGCAGAAAATATTGGTGGGTATAGAAATGTTCTAAATCTAAATGGCTTTAGAAAAGTTGACGGATTCATGCAGCATTATAAATAAAAGTTCAAAAGCATGCACCAAGTTTCTGGAATACGACTGTGATGGGAGCACAATTGCTGAGAAAATATAACACCAGAACTTCAGAGATATAAAATTCTTCTCTGAATGGAGCTTGTGTCTGAATCGTCCTGCCGTTGCCTCTCTTTGTACAAGCTGTGGTGTGGCAAGTCCCTCCTGCCTTATCTTACCATTCATCAACGTCTTTCGTATGCCTATTGCTTTCTGAAATATCCTCCTCCCAGAATTCTCTTATCTCTTCCTCTTCCTCGTTTACTGACATGCTTGGGTGAAAGAAGAACAGGACATGTTTCCAACTTCATTTTTTTTTTTTTTAATCTGTTGGCATCTGATATTACTTACAGTGCAGAGTTGGTCATCTGATTTTTCAACATACTGTCTGTAAGAAAGATGCTAAGTAAATATAACCACGTTGTACACCAACCAGTAGGTGCAGATTTACCATTTTACTTCAAAACAGTCATTTCCCAGCAGCTAGGGAAGAGAAATACAAACACCTTCATTTTAATAACTACCTTGAAAAAGTATTTATGTAACTATTCTAGGAAGACATAGAGTTGAAGGCAACATTCATTTTTATGAGCTGCTGCAGATATAAAACCCTCAGTCTATCCTTCAGTAGGTTTCATTTATGCATCTAACAGCCTTGTCTATTCATTTTGGCTATTATCACTGTGTCCTCAGACAGGGACGGAGCTGGTCAGTATAAGACAGTAAACCTTGCCCCTGGACAGACGTGGTTCCGCATTTTGGACTATCAGCTAAAGTGATTTGCATGTATTTTCCTCTAGACGGAGCATACAGCTGGAAAAATCATACACTTATTAATCTTGCATGGCATATTCATCTTCTTATGTGCAACAATATCTTTCAAATCTTTGGGGATATCAAAGAATAATCCTGCTGCATTCTTTCAAGATTGATGAAGAGTACTGACTGACAGTTTAGGTTTCTGAAGTTGCTGAGGGTGGTTAGGAATTGGGGAGATCACTATGCCAGAAGGGGAAAGATACACTTCTCTTCTGCTACAGCAAAAACAAAATGCTTTATGATTCTCAAAGTCCCTGAGGGAATCACCATTAAACCCTGAAAATTATTTTTTATCTGTATCATGAGAGGGGAGTGAGAGCTGAGGGTGTTTAATGCTTTCCCTTTCAGGAAAGTTTGTAGTATTTCAAAACCTTTGGTGTCTATAGCTTAAACTAAATCTACTGAGCCATAAAAGGGTACCTCCTCTCCCACAAACCTCGTACTGGCTGTTTTAAAACCCACTGCAGTAACATGGAGAATTTAAGACTTTTTATGTGTTTGGACAATGAGCTTAGATACAGAGCTTTTTAAAGCTAGAAAGGGATATACATTAATAACTCCATAATTTAATCGACTCAGTAAGGAAGGTAGGGAGTTAGGACTCCACAAAAATACCAAGAGAATTCATGGCAGAACTTTAAACCTCTAGTTTGGGATATCCCTCTCACTTAAGGGTAAATACCGACCCAGGGGAAAAGACAATGCTGGTGGAATTAATTTCATCACAAAATTCCTGAAACACTTTAGTATGTTTAAACTGACTTCCCCATTTCCCCTTGTTATTTCACAAATTATAATGGCTGAGTGGATAACTTGGATGAGGGGAAACATCACGTTTATGGGTGTGAGGTACATTGCTTAGATCCATTTCTGCTGAAGTTACAAAATATCAGAAAATGGGCATATCGAAGTTTACGCATCGCTTAGTTTTACTTTCCTCAGCGGTCTTTGTGTTCTAATATTCTTATCAAAGTAAGCATCAAAACAATACATTTGCTAATCATCTTCCTTAAAATGAATGAGACAGTGTTTGTACGTGACTGCGTGTCTGTGTGTCTGTGTGTACACGGAGGAGGATAAATCTTGATTTGTAACCTGCTAATTCACACAAATTTTAATTTAACGAGAACAAACAAAGCAGAACCTTGTTGTGCAGCATCTTAGACCACTAATCATGCTGGCAAGTAAAAGGAGCCAAGCAGAATTGGAATAATCTTAGGAAAAATATGGAGCTTGAAAATCATCAAGCCAGTCTGCGATTTGAAGCAGAGGCAGAGAATGTTAGTAGAGCTCCTGTCAGATGCTATCTTCCACTGCATAGACTGTGTTATTTAGTTCAATTTTTTGAAGCAAATCATGGAAAAATTGTCAAGTATGCCATTCTGCCTGGTACTGTAGCAGTGCAAAATTACTGTGATCTAAGATCGTTTCTATTCAAATGTTTTAGTCACCACCACAGATGTCTTAGGAGAAAAATAGTCATTTCCTTTTGAAAAAGATGCTATACTAGATTTGGAGGTGGAATTCTACTGGAACCTTCTTGGAAGAAGTGTTTCTCTATTTGTATTGATTTCTCTGAAGGCAGGAAATCAACAAACAGCTATAAACATTCACGAACTATTTAGGCGCGTCTGCTAAGTAGGTCTTAATGGAGTTTTTTGTTGTTTTCTGTTTGTTTGTTTTGACACAGGCCTACCCTCATTTGGAAAAATGAGGTATCAGAATTATTACTCCAGTTGCTCATGGTGACCTAGCCTTTGCAAATCTCAGATTTCAGCCCTCACAGCAAAGGTGATAGTGACACATACTGGATGACTAAGTTGGTGTGACAGTTAAAGATCATGTGAAAATTTTAGCTTTTTCCTTGGGAAAATTTCTCATTGAAATTTACTTTTCATATAATTATACCTTTTATTTCCCAAATTTTGATATATGCCTTTATTCAAAACTCATTATTTTAACAAAAGTAAAAATGAGAGAAAATATATTCATATAAACTTAAATACATAAATAATGCTAGTACTGAATTTTATTTCATAGGATGAAATAGACATCCACAAGTTCATAGTGAAATAAATCAGTAAATGAAGGCAAAAGGGCAGATTTCCCTTACTATAGAATTACAATTGATACCATAAAAGAAACAAAATCACAAACAGACATATATCATAGTAAAAATTGTTGTAGTCAAGTTCCACTGATGAATGCTAAAAACAGTGGGCAAAAGTTTAAGGAGAAATAATTTACATATAATCAAACTATCTCTCCAAATTTTTTAACTACAAGGAGAACAATGGTAACTTTATAGGAGAGAAACCTGCAAGATGCCACCTTAATTTTGGTGACTAAATCTAATACCACCAGTACTGAGAAATATTGGCATCACGAACCACTTGGTATGATGTATTATCTCTGTGACATAGTCATTAGAAATGCATAATCTCACTCCAGTCATGATAAAACTTTGATAAATCTGATTTGAGAGGCACTCTATAAAGTAACTGTTTTGTACACATCAAAAGTATTAAAGACAAAGAAAGGTTGAGACACAGATTCGAGGAGAACAAGGAAATGTATCTGTAAATACAGTGTGGAATTCTTGATAGTATTACTGAAGACAGAAAGGACATTAGTGAAAAACTCATGAAATTAATGTCTGTAATTTAGTCAATTGTAGTTTAGTTAATTATTACTAATGCTAAATTTGGAAACCTTGGTGGCATAGTGGTTAAACACTACATCTGCTATGTAAAACGTTGGCAGTTCAAATCCACTAATGTCTTCTTGGAAAGTCTAAGGAGCAGTTTTACTCTATCCTCTAGGGTCTTTGTAAGAGGGGATTGACTTGACAGCAGTGGGTGGGTAATGCTAAGTTTCCAATTTTGATAACTGTACAATCAATGATAATGAAGATGACACTAGACTGGACACTAGTTACTCTGTTACACGCAAGGTTACCATGAATTGGAACTTACTCGATGATACCTACTGAGTTCTACAAAATGTTCACACAAAGGGAACTTAGATAAGGGGTATACAGGAACTCTATGTAATCTTTTTGTAACTTTTGTTTAGAGGTATGTTTAAGTAGCTAAAATAATAATTATGTAGTATTAAGTTGTCTGTGCAAAGTCTTAACATTGTGTGCATTTATGTTGTTATTTTTGTTTTTCTTTCCCATTGAGTTGCTTATGACTCATAGTTACCTGATATGTCAGAATGGAATTGCCCACTGGGTTTCCTAAGGTTGTAATTGTTAAGGGAGCAAATCACCAGGTCTTTCCTCCAATGGAGAAAAGACTGATAAATTCCATCTGCAAATCTTTCAGTTAGTAGAGGAGAGCTTAACCATTGGGCCACACGGACTTCTTTTTATATTTATACCATACGTCAATGAGTGATGTGCATTTATTTCCATTTTATTAGGGGAAAGTTCTTAGCTTTCATCATATTGTAAAAGTTGATCACAAATGTTTCAAAAACTAATTCTCTACAAGATGAACTATTGTTCTTGACTCAACTAAAATAAAAATCACATTATCGCCCATCTCCTCAACTCCTGAGCTTCTTTTCTCAAGTAACTTCCCATGTTTGACCTTATAAATTACTAAATTTAGCTTAAGGAAAGAACTACAAATCAATTTGTCTTTATTTGTCTATTTTTGACCACTCTCAAAACAGCAGGAATCTAAAAATGTATGTACACTGAGAGAATACTAAATGGATCAAAAAAAACCCCAAAACAATGCTTTTGGTGTCAGAAAAGAACACATGACTACAACCCAAAACTCCTAATGTGTAGTGCTGGTGATCCCTCCAATGTACCATTAAACCAGGAAATTCCTTGAGCCTATCTACTTCACTGTACAAATGTTAACATTTACAGCTCTCCAGCACTACAGTTTCCCATCTATAAAACAAGAAAAGCACCTAATCTATAAAATTATCACAAATACCAAACGAGAAAAGGGGAAAAATATATCCAAGGATGGTTAAGTGTTCAGCAACTACTAGCAGTATCTCCACTCGATACTGTCAAAGACAAAAGTGTGTCTGATATAAAATTAACAAAGGCTGAGAAGATTGTCTAATTGATCTTCAAGTATGTTTGACAGTCCTTGGGTGGCTGCAAAAGGACAAAGAAGAGTTTGGGGACATTTCAAAAGAGAAGGGATATTCAATTCAACATTACGGTAGGATGTTTTCTGTGGTGGATCAGTTCTACGAACAAATGGGGTGTTTATGGGGTATTTTATGTGGTCACACTGTCCCAGAAGTCTTTATGGGAGGTGTCTGCCAAGGTAGGCAGTTTCTTAGGGTCTTCTTTGGTCATTTCTTCTATTGGAATCAAGACATTGAGCTCAACTTAGGTTATGCTGTTGTCACCTCCAGATCATCATGGCTAAATCCACTGGGTGTCATCATAACCCTTCTCATTGAAGATTTCATATTTGTAGTCTGTTATCTTGTCTATGGTCTATGGTGGATGATCATCTGTTGTGCAGTTCATCTTGACAGATTCTGTTCTATAGCATTTACCACACTGGAGATAAAAACTGACCTTTAGATAAGCAAGCATTTGGGGACACTTTGGAAAAAGAAATATTATTATAGTGAAGATTTTCTGTATCTGGCCATTTTCTGGAATGAACAGAGGTTGACAGAGGGTTTTTTTTTTTTTTTCATTGTCTTGGTGTTCCTTCGCAGTGAGGAGACATACTGTGTCAGGGAGTTTTCCAACATCCAATCGTCATAGTATTAAATACAGTTATAAGAGAGAACATAAAATGCAAAATTACAATTCCTTCACTGAGAATAATTGGAATAAACAGACTATTCCTTCTTTTGACTATTTAATTCTTTTCAATTAGATGAACTCAGCTGGCTTCATTCTCTCTAAACGAATGGCTTCCTTTAGATTAGCTTGTATATAAAAAGGGGAAGTTATATCCAGTTTTCTTGCAGTCTAATTATATTCCCCATCTTCTAGAAGGACGTACAGGCTTACAAGGAACAACATTTCTGAGTTTTGAGTAATCCAATGGCCAGCTACCTTGCTTGGATGCCTTTCAGTCCACTTCCAACTAAAACTAACTTGATCATAAATAAGAGAACAAGCTTTGCTAATGTGCTCATGAAATACTCCATCTTCAAATGGTATCTTCTGGAGGCTATATTTCTTGGATAGCATATGCTTCTCCTGAATAATGAAGCCCCTAAGTATAATGTCACAACATGATTTATTCATAATAGTACTTTAGATTTATTATAATTTTTACAACCGTTTTTTTCCAAAATAAACTGAGTCTTCCTTAAACCATTTCCTATCACAATAGGTTATTACCTATTCCTGCAAATGAGTGTATGGAAAAACAAATATTATTTGAATTATTCTTTTTTCAAGTACTTTTTTCCCCCATATTAAATTGATGTGATCACAGAATCTTTCTCTCAATAAGACAGATGACTGCATTTAAGACTTTTTTCTTCTTTCAAATTATTCAAATCCATCTTGATTGGATTTTTTCTCTAGCTTTTGCAGCCAAGATTAGAACAGATCACTGACTATGTAACTGCTTGTTATTGACCAATTCTTATCTTTACTATTTTTTTCCTTATAAAAACCCTCAAATTTCTACTTGAGAGTGTTTTATTACTAATCTTAGGTTTAGCTTTACTTTAAAATAGGACTCTGCTGGAGGGTGTAATGATTTGAGAGGAAGCATGACCTAGCAATTAAGGGACATACTCTGTAGCCTCATGGACAGGGAACATGTCCCAACTGCTCCTTAATTAAACAAGGAAGAAAGTTATTATATGTCTCTGTAAATGTATTCATCTACAGAGAAGTGACCTAAAATGTGTTCCTACAGGATAGAATACTTGTTCTGGTTAGTACATATAAATGGGAATACTTTACATAAACTGTTGAGACCAGTACCTGATACACAGTAAGTGTTTATGGTTGATATTAATGTTACTCACTAATATTTCTAGTTCTCCTCCTTTCTGAACACACAGTAGGACTGCACTTATTCTTCCTTCAGTATACGCCTGGCTGTATAGCTTTCTTTGGCTTACAAAATCTGAGCAGAAGTAATGTGTATCTTGTACAAAAGTAAGTATCTCAGAGCTGGTGCAAGCTGCTGTACCTACACAGCAATCATTAGGGCATTTACTGATGTATTCCATGTCATAAAACCAAAACAACTTTTTTGTGGAAATGAGTAAATGTTTATTTAAATATCTACAAAATGTAAGGTCATGTCAGCTTTATTAATTACTCCACACAGCAGTTATGAAAATCTCATTGCATCTGCAAATCATGTGCAAGCTTAGGTCTCCCCAGTCTTCAAGGAGTCCAGAATACACAGGATGGTTAATAAGAAATCATGGTCAATGGTAAGTAGAATGAGTAACTTATATTAAATAACTGCAAGTACAGAATTAAAAAAAAAAAAAAACTATATTGTGCTTTATGTGGAAGTTTACAATAAGTCAGTTTACCATTGAAAAACTGACACACACATTATTATGCAACACTAGTTGCTCTCTCTACAATGTTACAGCATAGTCCTCCTCCTGACGCCTTATTTCCCTTGCCTGTTCAACCAGCTTCTGTCTCCTTCTGCTTTCTCATCTGACATCTGGACAAGAGCTGTGCATTTAACGTCTACCTAAACAAAGAAGTACACTCTTCACCACTGTAATTGATATCTAATAATCCAGTCTAATTTTTTCCTGAAGAGTTGGCTCTGGGAATGATTTTAGTTCTGGGCTAACAGAGAGGCTGGGGGCCATGTGTTCCAGAGTCCCTCCACAGTGTCACAACATCAAGTCTTACCCTTTGGCTAGAGTTTCAGTTCTGCCCTCCACTTTTCACCCCTCTGTCAGGGGCTTTTTATTGTATTCCCAGTCTGGGCAGTCATTGGCAGTAACCACTCACTATCTAGATCTTCCAGTGTCATGCTGATATAGTCTCTGGTTTATGTTTCTGTCTTTCGGGATCATATTTTTCTTGAGTCTTTGGTATTCTTTAGTGTTCTTTGCTGCAGGTGGTTTGGAGCCAACTGATGTTTCTTAGATGGCTGTTTTCTAGCTTTTAAGACCTTGTATCTCACTCACCAAAGTGAGATGCAGAACATTTTCTTAGTAAACTTTGTTATGCCAGTTTTTCTAGATATCCCCTGAAACCATGGTCTCCAGATTCCTGCGCTACCACTCTGTCTTTCAAAGTTTTTGGTTGTATTCAGGAAACTTCTTATCCTATGCTTCAGTTCTGTTGTGCTGGCTTTTCCTGTATTGTGTGGTTTCCTTCTCTTCATTTAAAATAACACTTGCCTACTATCTAGTTGGAAATACTGGTGTTGTAATGGTTAAGAACTCAGAAGCTAACCAAAATGTTGGCAGTTTGAATCCACCAGGAATTCCTGTAGGGAAATTGCACTCTGTTATTGAGGGTCTGTATGAGTTGGAATCGACTTTATGACAATGGATTTAGTCCTTACCCGGGTAGTGATACCCCTATCCTTCCCTATATACCCTCATAACCGTCAAAGGCTTTTTTTTCCCCTGTGTTTAAACCTTGTCTTAATTTCTCATTATAGTAGACCAAAGCAGCTTTTAATTATTAACCAAGATCTGGAGGTCTGGCATCCTAGAAAGTTAGTTGCCCAGACTAACACCAAACATGATATTATCGGGGAATATGTATGTAATATATTCCTTGATATGTAACCTAACTTATCTTAACTAATGTGCTAATAAATATGAGCCAGTATTCCTACATATAGAGTTTCATTGAAATGGGAAAATAGAAAAAGACACAGGAAGAGATCAGAGTAGAAATGAAAATACAGAATTTTCAAATGTGAATTTCCTTGTTATTGATATGATTTTTTCTTTGTAAATAGTCATGCAATTAATTGTTCAACACATATCATTAGTTTTATTATGTGTAACAAGCATTATCTTATGTCCTTTTCTTCTGTACTTACATTTATTGATGCCTTCTTTAGTGTTGCTCCATTTCACCTCCCCATATTCCCTTTCTTTCTTCACCAAATTCATTTATTTAGGTGAAATCTACGTTTATTTCTTGGATGAAGACATTAATGCCTTACGCATAAGCCATTGAAGTTCTCTAGCAATAATTTAGCAAATTCCAATCATTGTTTTTAAGTGAGGTGTTTTGAAAATAGACTCCCAACTCACCTTTCAAGTCTTAATTCTAACTACCCAATCCACTTCTATATTTCATTGAACTCAAAAGACTTGTCACTGCAATTTTACCAATTGTAGCTGACATATTTCATTTTATACTGTCTCTGTTTTTAATGTCTTACATTAAGATAACTCTGGTTTTACTATGATTCTAAGTAAGCCATAAGATTCACAAGTTCATGTTGAGTCAACTCCAACTTGGAGCAATGCCAGAGGTAGCAGAGTAGAACTCTGTTCCATAGGATTTTCAATGACTGACTTTTAGGACTTAGATCATGAGGTTTTTCTTCTGAGGTACCTCTGGGTGAACTAGAAGTCCTATTCTTTCAGTTAACAGCCAAATATGTTAATAGTTTGTACCACACAGGGACTGCAAAGAAAACCATATTAGAATGATATTCCTTTGCATATTTTATCAAGCATACAATAGTCCCTTGAACTTGCTAAATTTCTAAGTTTGATAACATATGCCACATGACTGTTAATTCAGCAAATAAATACATATATGAATTAATAGAAGAGTGACTATATTTAAATGTTTCTATAAAGTCTAATAAATGTAATTCTAAAAAATTATTATAGAGTTACCTAGTTCTATGCTCAATTAGAAATTTGCATTGTCCAATTATTTATTCAACTATGTTTAATTTGGAAGGATTGCTGGGTAATGATAATGAAGAAGACTTTTGAAAAGGCCTTAAAATAGGATGGCGAATAAGTATATATCACTGAATCTCAGAAATCATTGAAATAATCATAAGGAAAATAACAATGCCTTAAGCTTAAATTTTCTGACTTTATAGGGAGGGACCCTATGGTTCCACGGTTAAGAGCTCAGGCTGTCAACCAAAAGGTCAGCAGTTCAAATCTACCAGCCACTCTTTAGAAACCCTATGAGGTAGTTTACTTTGTCCTGTAGAGTTGCTGTGAGTTAGAATTGATTTGACTATGACAGGTTCAATTTTGATTTAAAACCATAGAGTTTCATACTTCTCTAAAAGTTAAAGGATCCTCTAATCACATACCTTTGTGAGCAGTACGTAGAGCATAAGGGTATGTATTACAGGTTCCTGTGCTTTTAATGCAACAATACCTTTGTTGTTGATACTCTCTTAACCACATGTGATTGATTATATTTGATAAAATGGGTAATTAATTTGATTTAAAATAACCCTATCCTGAGTAGCCATCAGAGAGGAATCTTTGTTCCCATTTTATAGGTCAGAAAACAGACACAAACAGATCAAAGTCACTGGAATGAATACCACAGACAGTGTCCACTAGAACATCTTTATGGGTACATCAGTTCTCTGGATTCATGTCCATGGTGAATTCTAACCCACCATTCCGTTGATTTTCCATGAGGAATTTTTTGTCTCAGGGATGAAGATGATAATTCAACTGATAGAAGAACAATACTCAGAAAGGTTATCTACCATGAACATGTCTCTATTATTTCAGAAATTAAATACAGAAAAGTTTAAATTTGACATACTATATGTTTGGCTATTATCTTGAGTGAATCTTTGGGGTATGTTCAATTTCCAGCTGTCTGCCACCTAGGAGAAACCACATCCGCCTCCCGACGTTTATACTGAGCCACTGTAAACTCACTAAACAGACAGAACAAGAGTGAGTGAGGAAGGCAATTCTACTGCAGAAAAAGTGATACAACATAATCTGAAGACAATTGTGAATAATCTTCCATTCTGTGAGTCAATCATGCAATTTTTCCTCTCTATTAGTGCATGTAATTGAGAGTCTAATGTATATGCGTAAAGTTATTATTCCAACACTGAAATTCAGATTTTCTCAAGTTACACTGCTTTTGAAATAAAATGAGCTCAAACAGTCACAAACACAAGTAAAGTAAAGAAAGACCAAATACCAATTTGACTGATTACAGCTGATCCTCATCTTCTAGAAATCTTGGAATCCCAAATATTTACTGACTGCTTACAATAGTGTTTTGAGGAACTGGAAGTTACCTGTTCAGAGTGGTCTTATAGACTAAAAGAGAAATACTTTTACTCTGAGTTTATTCTAAAAATGTTAGTTTTAGACTATGGACATTCAAAAACTACTAATGATTCTTTTTTTTATTTTCAAAATTTCTATCCCAGTAACTGTCCTCTTACTTTAAGGTTAAGCCACCTCAACTTCTAATTTTTTGTTTTTTGTTTGTTAAAACTCTGTCAACAGCGTTTTGACCAAATATTCTGTGGATAAAAAACAATAAAAGCCCTCATAACATATGAAAGTGGTTACTTATAATTTAGTCAAGAGAACTATGCTTTAAAGACTCTTCTATCCATTTCAAATTCAGAGGGATTTATTTATGTTTTCTTTGATTTAATTGGCAAGTTCCAGAGTGCTTCAAAAGTTTAAAAATGAAAGGAGAAAAAAAAGAAATAGCAACAACTCAAAGATGATTTTCATAACTTCACGCAACAAGCAGGTGTTTGTGAGATCAATTTACAACAGGGACCAGAGTACTCACCTAGTTTGGAAGACTTCCAACGCACCTCCAATTAAAACTTACCTGATCATAAATAAGAGATAAAAGCTTACTAACTCAGCTGGATAAATAATAGATCTTAAAATAACATACTTGGAGACTGTTTTGAGAGAATAAGTTGATTCTCTTTAGGTCAGAAAAAGTTAGAAGGAAATTTGAGGTCAGGATGTCCAAGTACCCAATAAAATATTGTCTTTTTCAGTATTGACTGCTGAGTCACTAAGAAGTTTCCTGTGGAACGTACCTGCCAGGCATGGCAATAAGACTGCTACTTTCCGGTCCCTATGAAAGACTCAATATACATGTTACTTGGCAGTAAGCAGATTTGGAATTGGCAGCATGAAATAGCCTTGTCAAGTTGTGCAGGAAGCCTGGACATATTGACCACTGTAGACTAGGGAGCCCTTGCTGTTTGGACCCCCTATTCAAAAGAGTAGATCTTTTAATTAATTTTCATAGAAGAATTTCAGGGAATGCTCTTAATGGCAAAATCCTAGAGAAGAAATATAATGAAAAAAGAAATAGCTTTTTTCCTCATATTGGAAAAATTATTCAAAAGCTAGAGGGAAAATGTGACTATTAGGAAGGAGGACCAGAAGAAAAGAGAGATCTTACAACTTTTATATTCCTCCTTTTAATAGCCTATGGAAACCCTGGTGGTTTAATGGTTAAGTGCTACTGCTGTTAACCAAAAGGTTGGTGGTTTGAATCTACTGAGTGCTCTTTGGATATTCTATGGGGCAGTTGTACTCTGTCCTATAGGGTTACTCTGAGCCAGAATCAGCTGGACAGCAGTGGGCAGTTCTAGATCTAGTTAGCTGGAGTATTTCAAGCTATCATTCCAATTCCACAAAACTCAGCTGATAGGAAGGCGCTGTTTTAGAAGCAGTGTGACAAAAAGGCGCCATTAAACATCATTCCAGCAGCAATGTCTGTAAAATCTTCTTGCTCTTTCATTTGTTCTCAGAAGGACTTGACAATTAAAAGCAAATAAAGCAAACCCCAGTATCAGCCAGGGTACTGTCCTAAAAATATAAAACTGTATTCAGATGAAAGAAATTTAATAAAAGAAATGTTGTATACAGTGGTTAGAAGTGTTGAGATGTAAATCAAGTGTCAGGGGTTAGTGATGCACTCTAGAGATGGTGAAAGCATCTAGGACTGAAGGGACAAGTGAAGAGGTCAACTTGTTGGAGCTGAAGCTATTGGAAGCTAGAACCACTGCTTAGTTGGAGCCAAAGACGTGTAGGAGGTGCAGAAGGAGAGAGATACGGTAGCTGCTAACTTTCTCCCAACTGCATGTTTCTAGCCAGTGTCTGTCATTGAGCAAACCTACCCAGAGGCCAGCTGAGTTTTGAAATGTAGTGACAAATTCCATAATGAGAATTAAACAAGTAGAGGGAAGGAGCAGATCTGAAAGCAAAAGGCAAATGGATGACACATTCCTTCTCACATAGTGCTTTGCATGGCTCTTTAATATGCATATTAATTTATTCAACAAGTATTTATTGAGTAGCAGGTAAGCACTGATGATTTACAGTGATAACCTACACCTCTCAAAAATTATGTATTTCAATATCTATTAATAAAGGTAGACTTTAAACAAACTAAAAAAAAAAAAGAATACATGGTAAAGAAAGTTTGTGACAGTAAAAAGAGTATACTATGGGAGTGGGTATTTGGGGACTTTGGGAAGTCAGTGATGTCCTCACTGAGAAAGTGATTTTGACTCAGACTCAAAAAACAAAACAAAAAAAACAAACAATTGAGATGTTTGATATGAAAGATCAATGTGGCATTAGCGTCATCACGATGGGAAACAGAGGCCCCGGATGATGCCAGAGAAATAAGTGGGATTAGGTCATGAAGGATTTGTGAGCTCTGGTTTATAATTTGGATTTTATTCTATATGCAATCAGAAAATCATTTAATAATGTAACTACAGGGTAGTATAGTGTTAATTCAATTTTAAGAAAAAAAAGATAGAGACCTATACAAAGAGAACTACAAGACCTTACTGCAAGAAACTAAAAGGGGCTCACATAAATGGAGAGACTTACCCCACTCATGGATAGGAAGACAACATTGTAAAAATGTCTACTTTACCCAAAGTGATCTACATACACAGTGCAATCCCAATACAAATTCAAGTGATATTTTTTAATGAGGTGGAGAAACAAATCACCAACTTTGTTTGGAATGGGAAGAAACCCCAGATATGCAAAACATTGCTAAAGAACACATTATGAGTCCTTGACCTATCTGACTTTAGAATGTACTACACTACTTCAGTAGTCAAAACAGCCTTCTATTGGTACAAAAAGAGACATGTAGACCTAGGGAACAGAGTTGAGACATCAGAGATGACACCATTCTCCTATGAACAATTGATATTCAACAACGGCCCTGGTAAACCAGGGTAAAAATAGTCCCTTTAGCAAATGGCTGGCTGGCTTAGCAAATGGTGCTGGCAAAATTGGGTATCCAGCTGCAGAAAATTGAAACAAGATACCCATATCACACCTTACACAAAAACCAACTCTAATTGGTTAAAAGATCTAAATATTAAACCTAAAATGATAAAGACCATAGAAGAAAAAATAGGATCAACAATGGAAGTCTTAATACACAATTTAGACTTCAAAATGTGTGAAACAAACCACAATTAACAGAAGAGAAAATAGATAAGTGGGAACTACCAAGACTACTAAGAATTAAACAATTTTGCTCATCCAAAGACTTTATCAAAAGAATTAAAAGACCACCTACAGAATGGGGAAAAAATATTTGGAAACTATATGTCAGACCAACGTCTGATCTCCATGATCTACAAGGTACTCCAAATATCAACAAGAAAAGGATAAATAACTCAATCAAGCATTGAGCAAAGGAGGTGGACAGAGGCTTCACTAAAGATAGCCAAGCAGTCAAAAGATAATTTACAAAATGCTCATGCTCATTAGCTATTAAAGAAATCCACATCAAAATGATGATGAGATACCACCTCACCCCAACAAGTTGGCAATGATCCAAAAAATACAAGATAACAAATACCGGAGAGGCTGTGGAAAAAATTGGAAGTCTCCTACACTGCTGGTGGGATGGCAAAATGGTAAAACCTCTTTTGGAAAGCAATCTGACACTTCCTTAAAAAGCTGGAAATATACCATTTGACAAACTAATCCCACTGGTTGAAATATATCCTACAGAAGCAAGGGTAATCACATGAGCAGATACATGCACGTGGATGTTTATTGCAGCACAGTCCACAACAGCAAAACGATGCAATCATTTCAGATGCTTAACAACAGATGAATGGATAAACAAACCATGGTATATATACTCAATACAACACTATGCAGTGACAAAGACCAGTGATGGTTTTATGAAGCATCTCATAACTTGGTTTCAGTTGGAAGACATTATGTTGAATGAAATCTGTCAGCAGTGCAAGGACAAATATTGTATGAGACCCCTACTATAAGAACTTAAAAACAGACTTATTATGTACAGAAGAAAATACTCTTTGCCAGCTGCAAGGGAGGGGAGGGAGGGAAGGAAGGAGAATTGGTTATAGATTAGATGATTGATAGAAATTTGGCTGTGTGAAATAAGTGACAGTAGACAATAGAAAGAAAATCAATTTAACTGGACTACACTATAACCTGAAAACTCTTCCAATCTTAACCTAACATTACTAGGATTGAGTAGCAGGGTTAGGAGTCTAGGGACCATGTTCTCAGGGGACATCAAGGCCAATTGGCATAACTATCCTATTGCTAAGAGAGTATTCTGTACCCCATATTGGTGAGGGGCATCTAGGGTCTTATAGCTAGCAAGTTGCCATCTGAGGTACACCAAATAGTCCCAACTCAGCTGGAACAGACAGTCACAAAGGACAGCAACGATATGAGAGGAAAAAGAGCCCAGAACACATGAATGGGTGATTATATTAACACGTGACCAAGAGAACCAGGTGGTGTCTGGCCACCGCTAATGACAACAATGATGGGGCTCCCAATGTGGAGTCCCAGAGGCAAAGTGAGAATAAAAAGGATACACCCTAAGACCACAATATGGTCCAAGGTCCTGGGAGTTCTGCTTGGAAAGTGGACCCTAGACCTGATGCTGCTCCTGACCACAAATCATTACTGAGGTCAACCCTTCAGGTAGGAATGAATTGGATTCAGGGACAAAGAGTGACCATATCGTGTGTGCACTTGATAGTTCTATGCATCTATAGGATGTTGTTCTACTGCCTCTTACTAGAAGGGAGTGGAGAGGGTGAAGAGGAGGGGACAGGAGTTTGTTATGAGGATATGGTGTGTATAGAACAGAAGGGAGGAGTGTGTTGTCATTGGGCAAGGAGAGCAGAGGGAACTGCAGATAGGCAGACATGCAAATTTGAATTGTAAATGTTCACTCAATCACAATAAAGAAGAAAATAAAATAGAAAAAGAAAAAATGCTGGCACAATACCAGGGAGGCCAGCATAACTTGTTTAAAACAAGGTCATAGACACATCCAGACTCCTTTAGGGGCTGAATTGCTTGACTGAGGGCTGGGGGAACCATGGTCTCAGGGAACAACTAGCTCAGCTGGCATACAATAGTTCATATAGAAAATGTCCTCTGTTCTACTTTGATGAGTAGCATCTAATATCTTAAAAGTCTATGAGCAACCATCTAAGACACCTCACTGGTCTCATTCTTTGGGGACAAGAGAGAATGAAGAAAACTAAAAGCAGAAGGGAAAGATTAGTTCAGAGGTCTAATGGACTACAGTTACCACCACCTCCACCAGACTGATTCCAGTGTAACTACATGGGGCTGGTCTACCACCACCAGTTACTCAGACAGGGATCACAATAGAGGAGTATGGACAGAAGTGACTTGCTACATGTTTTCCAGGTAAAATCAACTAAGCAGGACTTGCTGGATCCAAATGAACTTCCTAAGATCATTAAGGTATAGTCAACATTTCAAGATTTCTTCAAAGATTCCAGGATTGTCAAGTCCTCATAAATTCCAAACTGAGTGCTTTTGGGAAAGACGAACGATTTTTTCTTGCTGTTATTGTTCCAAGTGATACCAGCTCTGCAGCTAATCCAGACTATTTAATGAAACCATTAGTCTTATCAGTTACATTTCTTGGACCACCCAGCCACTTGATTGATTACATTTAGTTTTATAAACTGTAGGCTTCCAATAAATATTTGACAGATTGAAGCAAATTAATTTTTAAAAGCTATGCTCATCATTATATAGACATCTATGACAACAAGGTCCGTATATTAAAAAAATGGCATTAATCTAATGAGCCATGTATATCCCAAAAGGATTAGACATTTAACAGAAAAGGATTATTCAAACAGCTCAGGTCCTATGTAATTGCTGACTCAGATGTGGAGCTAAATGTGTTTTATTTTGGATCTTTTCTGACTGTACTTAAACTACTAGGGAAGTAGTTATGTTCTATCATATCATTATCAAATATCATAGAAGCAAAAAAGTGCTAAACATAATGGTAGACTTAGGGCACTTTACCCAGAAGTTCTTCTAGAGAAAGGTCTGGTGATCTGCTCATGTAAAGATTGCAACCAGGAAAACCTTATAGGTCAGTGTTTGTCTTTGTCTGTCGGAGTTGTTGCGGGTAGGAATTGACTACACAACATTCAATGACAACAAGAATTCTCCTTCACAGAGTCCCTGGGTGGTGTAAATGGTTCAAAATCTTGACTACTAGCCAATAGGATGGCACTTTGGAAGACAGGCATGATAATCTATTTCTGAAAGGTCACAGCCTTGAAAACTCTATGCAGCAGTTCTACGCTGCACACATAGGTGCAGAACGATTATACAACTCAGAAGATATAATTCTTGTCATTAAATTGTGCATGTAGAAACTGTTTCATCAGTGTATGTTTTGCTCTGTATATTCTCAAAAAAATAATAGTTAAAATCAGTTTTGATAGAAATTTGTTGATTGTATAATATATGTGAGAAACTTTGAGAAAATATACTTAATATTGAAAACCACCCTAGTGATACATATTACAATCTCCATTTTATCTATGGGAAAGAATGGCAAAGTGGTTAAGTAACATCTTACAGAGTTATATTTAACAAGTTACAGAGCAGTATATGAACTCATATGTGAAGTCATACCATGTTGTTCTTAGGTGCCATCGAGTCAGTACTAATTCATAGTAACCCTATGAAAAATAGAATGAAACATTGCCTGGACCTGTGCCATGTCAACAATCATTTTTGTTCTAAAGCTCATTGTTGCAGCTACTATGACAATCCATCTCCTTCAGGGTCTTCCTCTTTTTCATTGACCCTCTACCAAACATTATGTCCTTCTCCGGGGACTGATCCCTCCTGACATGTCCAAAGTATGTAAGACACAGTCTCACCATCCTTGTTTCCAAGAAGCACTTTGGTTGTACTTCTTCCACTAGAGATCTGTTTGTTCTTCTAGCAGTCCATGGTTATGTTCAAGACTTTTCTCCAAAACCACAATTCAAAGGCATCAGTTCATCTTCTGTTTTCTTTATTCGTTGTCCAGTTTTCTCATGGATGCATATGACATAGTTAAAAGTACCATGGCTTGGGTCAGGGGCATTTTAGTTTTCAAGGTGACAGCTTGCCTTTTAAACACTTTAAAGAGGTCTTTTGAAGCAGATTTTTCCAGTGCAACGTGTCTTTTGATTTCTTGACTGCTGCTCCCAGGGGTGTTGATTGTGGAAACAAGTTAAATGAAATCCTTGACAACACCAATCCTTTCTCCATTTATCAAGGTGCTGCTTACTGGTCCAGTTGTGATGAGTCTTGTTTTCTTGATATTGTGGTGCAATCCACACTGAAGGCTGTGGTCTTTTATCCTCATCAGTGTTTCAGATCCTCTTTGCTTCCCTCAAACAGGTGGTGTGATCTGCATAAAGCAGGTTGTTAATGAGTCTTCCCCCAGTCCTGGTACCTCATTCTTCTTCACATAGTCCAGCTTCTCAGATTATTTCGTTGGCATACAGATTGAGAAGATGTGGTGAAACGATACAACCCTGACACACACCTTTCTTGACTTTATACCATACAGTGCCCTTTTGAGCTGTTCACACGACTTGATCCATGTATTGATTCCTTAAAAGTACTATTAAATGTTCTGGAATTCCCACTCTCTGCAATGTTATCAATAATTTATTATAATCCATACAGTTGAATGCCTTTGCATAGTCAATGAAACACAGGCAAACATCTTTCTGGTATTCTCTGCTTTTAGCCAAGGTTTCCCTGCCATTAGCAATAATAACCGTATTTCCAGATCCTCTTTGGAGTTCAGCTTGGACTTCTGGCAGTTTCTTGTCAATATACTGTGGAAGCTACTTTTGAATGCTCTTGAGCAAAGTTTTATTTGCATGTGGTATCAGTGATATTGTACAATGATTTCTGCTTTTGATTCGATAACCTATCTTAGGAATAGACGTAAATATGAATTTTGTTTCCAGGCTCTTGACCAGGTAGCTGTCTTCCAAATTTCTTGGCACAAATGAGTGAGCAGTTCAACGCTGCATCCACCTGTTAAAACATCTCAATCACTATTCCATCAATTACTGGAAACTTGTTTTTCTCCAATACATTCAATGTAGCTTCACCTTCTTTCAGTGTCACTGGCTTCTGATCATGTGCTAACTCTGGTGATGGTTGTAAGTTAACCTGTTCTGTCTGGAATAATGACTGTGTATTCCTTCCATC
This sequence comes from Heterohyrax brucei, assembly GCA_028571685.1. Lineage (NCBI taxonomy): Eukaryota > Metazoa > Chordata > Mammalia > Hyracoidea > Procaviidae > Heterohyrax > Heterohyrax brucei. The sequence goes on from CM053152.1 coordinate 51,711,350, forward strand.
TTCTTTTGATGCTTCTTGAATCATTTAATATTTGCCCTGTAGAATCCTCACTGTTGCAGCTTGAAGCTTGCATGTTTTCTTCAGTTCTTTCAGCTGAAGAATGCAGAACATGTTCTTCCCTTTCGGTTTTTCTATTTTCAGCTCTTAGTACATTTCATTACAATACTTTGTCTTCTCAAGTAGCCCTTTGAAATCTTCTGTTCAGTTCTTTTACTTCATCATTTTATCTGTTTGGTTTAGCTACTCAGCATTCAAGAACAAATTTGAGAGTCTCTTCCAACATTCAATTCGGTCCTTTCTTTCTTTCTTCCTTCCTTCCTTTCTCTCTCTCCCTCTTTCTTCCTTTCTTCCTCCCTTCTTTCCTTCTCTCCTCCCTCCTTCCTTCCTTTCTCTCTCTCTCTTTCTCTCTCTTGCTCTCTCTCTGTCTTTTTCTCTCTCTCTTCCTTCCTTCCCGCCTCCTGCCTTCCCTCCCTCCCTCCTTCATCCCTTCCTTTCTCTCTCTCTCTCTTTCTTTTCTTCCTTCTTCCCTTCCTCCTTCCCTCTCTCCCTCTCTCCCTCTCTTCTTCTCTCCCTCTCTCTATCCCTCTCTCTTTCTTTCTCTCTTTTTATCTTTCTCTCTCTCTCTTTCTTGTCTTTTAATGACCTCTTGGTTTCTCCAGGGATGACGTCTTTGAGGTCCTTGCACAACTCATCTTGTCTTCAGCCATTGCTGTTCAATGCATCAAGTCTGTTCTTGAGGTGATCTCCAAACTCAGGTGTGATACGCTCAAGATTGTGCTTTGCTTCTCATGAACTTATTCTTCAGTTTCAATTTGAACTTGCATATGAGAAGTTGGTGGTTTGTGCTTCAGTGAGTGTCTGAACTTATTCTGATTGATGATATTGTTTTTTGTCACCATCTCTTCCCAAACATGTAGTCGATTTGACTTCCAAGTGTTCCTTCTGGCAAGGTTCATGTGTACAACTGTTGTTCACTTTGGTGAAAAAAGTATTTGCAAGGAAGAAGTATTTGGGTCTTGCAAAATTCAACATGTGATCTTCAACATCATTTCTAACCCCAAGACTGGATTCTTCAACTCTCTATCCTTCTTTGTTTCCAGCTTTGGCATTACTATTATCAATAATTATCAATGCATCTTGACTGCACTTTTTATCAATCTTGAACTGCAGCAGTTGATAAAAATCTTTGATTTCTTTATTGCTGGCCTTAGTATTTGGTGCATAAGTTTGAATAATAGTCGTATTACCTGGCCTTCCTTGTAGCTTATGAGTATTATCCTATCACTGACATTGCTGCACTTCAGGACAGAACCTAAGATATTCTTTTTGATGATGAATGCAACACCATTCCTCTTCAAGTTTTCATTCACAGCATAACAGAGCGTATGATTGTCTGATTCAAAATGGCCAATACCAGCCCATTTCAGTTCACCAATGCCTAGGATGTATATGTTATTAATTTCATTTCATTTTTGATGACTTCCAATTTTCCTAGATATATACTTTGCCACATTCCAATTATTAAGGGATGTTTATGGCTATTTGTTCCCATTTTGAGTCACATCACATCTGCAAATGAAGGTCCCCAAAGCTTTACTCTATCCGTGTCATTAAACTCTGCTCTACTTTGAAAAAGTAGTTCTTCCCAATCATACTTTGAATGCTTTCCAACCTGGGGAGCTCATTTTCTGGACCTATATCTGACAATGTTCCACTGCTATTTATAAGATTTTCTCTGGCTAATTCTACTCAAAGTAGAGTGTCAGGTCATTCTTCCTAGTCTTTCTTAGCCTAGAAGCTCACCTGAAGTTTGTCTGCCGTTGGTGACTGTGCTGGTATTTGAATACCGGTGGCATAGTTTCCAGATTCACAGCAACATGCAAGACCCCACAGTACAACAAATTGACAGACAAGTGGGGGAGGGTCATATCATACCTATCTCAAAAAAACTATGTTATTATAGCAATAGCTATTGACATAAAAATGAAGTTATTTAGAATAATATAATGTTGTGTATTGTCAAAATTGATTTAAGGGAACAACAACAACATGCAGCAGAACAGCTTTTAACAGATGTTTATAAGGAAACATGCATTGCCAAGTCATTTGACCTTTTCTAAATCAAACCAGACTCACTGCTGTTGAGTCAATTCTGACTCATAAAGATCCTATAGTCAGCATAGAACTGCCCCACAGAGTTTCCAAGGAATTCATGTTGGGTTTGACCTGCCAATCTTTTGGTTAGCAGCCGTAGCAGATAGCCAGTATACCACGAGAGCTTCTATTTAGGGAAGAGAAAATATCTACTATCATAATACAATGAAAACATAATAGTAGCACAGGTAGTCCCTGGGTTATGAACACCTGAATTAAGGACAATACCTCTTCCTCTTTACTATTATGTAAATTTAGCTTCACTTTAAACAATTGAACCAACCTCTTATTTAGAACAAATTCTTCATCACAATCACCTTCACTTGTTGCAAGTGAAGCTTTTCAATCGCTGAAAAGTCTTTGAGGCTTTTCTTGCACTAAAATTAGGGTATTTAAGAACTGCATACACCTGTACTGACTTAATCTATAAATTCAACTTGAAAATGTGAAGACAAGCTTGGGAATGAATCTTGTTTGTTACCTGGGGATTGCCTGTATGTTCTATACAAGAAAGAACAAAATAAAAGTTTGGAATTCCTGGGAGGAGAATTATCCTCAGGGATTTCTGATTTTTTTTTATAGACCATTATATTGATTGCCACTTTCATGTGAATGTCTTTTAAAAATCCACAATCTTTTCAACATTTTGTCTATTTGTTCTTTTTGTTTATTTCTTCTTTCTCCTTTTACTATTTTCTCCAGGATCAATTGAGCATCTTTTATTCTATTTCATCTCTTGTGTTGACTTCTAGTTTATGCTTTTTTTTTCTACTAGTGTCTACTCTATACCTAACAATATGAAATTTTAATTAACCAAAGATTACATTCAAATGATTTTATCTTGCTTAACATTTAACATTACAAGAAAATAATACATTTAAATTTCTCCCTTCCACCTTTTGTGCTGTTTTTCTCATGTGTTTTACTTTTACATATGCTTTAAACACAGCGTGTTTTTAACTATTTTTGCTTTGTGCTGCTATATTTAAGAGCATTTATACATTAGAAAAGATAACTTTTATTTATCTTTATTCATTCTGCTTCTAACAAACCAACCAAACAAACAAAACACCCAAATCCACTGCTGTCAAGTCGATTCCAACTCATAGCAACTCTATAGGTCAGAGTAGAACTGCTCCATAGAGTTTCCAAGGAGCACCTGGCAGATTTGAACTGCCAACCTTTTGGTTAACAGCACTTAACCACTATGCCACTAGGGTTTACTACTTAATTTGTGTATGTGTGTACGTATATGTGTGTATGTATATGTGTGTGCATGTTTGTCGTTCCAAGTCCCTGTCTTCTTCCTGAAGAGCTCTCTTTAATATTTTTTAAATTTTTATTACTATTGTCACTAAGTGAAAGTATACAATACAAATCAATTTTGCATGCCCACCTATCTATAGCTTTTCTGCTCTCCTTGCCATGTGACAGCACGCTCCTCTTTTTGATTTTTTACTTGTCCTATGTTAAATGGATAGCCAAGCTGTTGGCTTGGCTATCCATTTAACATGTTCCTGCTCCCTCCTCTCCACCCTCTCTTCTCCCATCTAGAAAGAGACCAGGAGGACAGCTGCCTATAAACGCATAGAACCATAAAGTACACCCACCATGTGGTCACAATGTATCCCCAAGTCTAGTCCATTTTTGTCTGAATTGATGACCTCAGTAGTATTTTCAAGACAGATGCCATGCTCCCAGAGCACACCCAGGGCCATTGGACCATCTTTCTCTCATGTTGCCACAGAGACTCAACATTGTGTGCCTGTCACTACTGCCTTTGTTAGTGGCCAAGCATCATCTGGTTTTTCTGGTCACGAGTTGATACAGTCTCCCATTACATGGGTCCTTCTGTCTCCTGGCTTCTTTTTTCCTGGTACTTTTGGTGTTCTCGGTGATCATCAGTTCAGGCTGAGTTGGGACAATTTGGTGTAACTCAGCTGGCAGCTTGCTGGCTTTTAAGACCCAAGACACCACTCACCAGTTGGCCTGACTCAACAGCACTGTTTTTTGTTTGTTTGCTTGTTTGTTTGGAGACTGGGTTAGCAATAGGCTAATTACGCAAATTGATTTCATTGTACGAGAGAAGGGTCCTCAGACCTCACCACTGCTACTCTGTCTTTGCAGTATTGTGTTGAGTTTAGAAGAGCTTTCAGTTTATGGTGAAGTCCAGTTAAGTTGGTCTACTTCTACTGTGTGCTTTCACCCATTCAAATTTTTATCAAATATCTAATATATGATCAACCCTTGCCCTCCTTTCCCACCATTGTAGCCATCAAAGACTGTTTTCTTCCAGATGTGAGTCTATTTTTAAGTCATTATAGCGGGGGTTTTGTACGGTATTTGTCCTTTTGCCACTGACTGATTTCACTCAGGATAATGTCTTCCAGATGAAGCCAAGTTATAAGATGTTTCCTACAATCATCATTATTTTTTAATCATTGTACAGTGTTCAATTGAGCGTATGTACTGTAGTTTGTTTATCCATTTATCTGTTGATGGGCATCTATGTTAATTCCATCTTTTAGCTATTGTGGACTGTGCTGCAATAAACCCTCTTGTCTATGTATCTGTTCCTGTCACAATCTTTGTTTCTGAAGGACAAATTCCAAGCAGTGGGATTATTGGATCAAATGTTATATCTAATTCCAGTTTTTAAAGGGAGCACCAGGTGGCTTTCCAAAGAAGTTGCACCATTTTACAATCCCACTAGCAGTATAGGAGAGTTCCAATCTCTCCACAGACTCCCCAGCATTTGTTGTTTTGTGGTTTTTGGATCATGGACAACTCTGTTGGGGTGAAATGGTATCTCATTGTAGCTTTGATTTGGCTTTCTCTGATAGCCAACAACTGTGTACATTTCCTCTTGTGCTTTTGGCTGCCTGGATGTCCTCTATGGTGAAGTGTCTGCCCATCTCCTTTGCCTATCACGTAATTAGGTTATCTGCCTTTTTCTTGTTGATATTTTGCACTACCTTGCAGATTATGTAGATCAGACATTGGTCTGACATATACATGCCGAATACTTTTTGTCATTCTGTAGGTAGTCTTTTTACCCTTTCCATGAAGTCTATGGATGACCAAAAGTATTTGATTCTTCATGCCAAGCCAAGTGCCGTCGAGTCGGATCCGACTCAAGTTCTCATTTATCTATTTTCTCTTTTGTTGATCCTGCTTTGTTTGTCAGATTTTGAAGTCTCCCTAAGCTATGTGTGAGAACTTCCACTGTTGACTTTAGTTTTTCTTGCATGATCTTCATCATTTTAGGATTAATATTTAGGTCTTTTATTTAAGTAGAATTGGTTTTTGTGTAAGGTGTGAGACATGAGTCTTGTTTCAGTTCTTTTTTTGCAATTGGATATCCGATTTTGCCAAAACCATTTGTTAAAGAAATTGTTTTTACCCCAGTTTACAACATTAGGGACTTTATCTAATATCAACCCTTCATGAGAAGATGGTGACATCTTTGGGGTCTCAAATCTGTTCCTTTGGTCTATATGTCCCTTTTTGTAGCAGAACCAGGTTGCTTTGACAACTCTGGCAGTATAATAGGTTCTACAGTCAAGCAGTGTGAGGCCTGCCACTGTGTTCCTCTTTGTCAGTAATGCTTTACATATTGGATTTCCTTCCCTTTTCAGACAAAGTTGGTAATTTGTTTCTCCATTTCATTAAAAAATGACACTGGAATTTGTATTAGGATTGCATTATATATGTAAATCACCTTGGATAAAATAGCCATTTTCACAATGTTAAGTCTTCCTATCCATGAGCAGCATAGGTTTTTCCATTTATATAAATCTCTTTTGGTTTCTTACGGTAAGGTCTTACAGTTCTCCGTATAGATCTCTTATTTCTCTAGTTAGATTTATTCCTAGGTATTTTATCTTCTTAGGGGCTAAAGTAAATGGTATTAATTTAGTGATTTCTTCTTTGATGATCTCTTTGTTGGTATAAAGGAATCCTACTGACCTACTGATGTTTATCTTATATTCTGATACTTTGCTGAACTCATCTATTAGTTTCAATAGTTTATTTATGGATGATTTAGAATTCTCTGCATATACAATTGTATCATCTACAGATAGAGAGATTTTTACTTCTTTGCCAGTGCAGATGCCCTTTATTTCTTTATCTTGCCTAACTGCTCTGACTGGAACCTCGAGCATAATGCTGAACAGAAGTGCTGAGAGTGGGCATCCTTGTCTATCTCCCTCTCTCAAGTGGAATTCTTTTAGTCTCTCTCCATTCGGGATGATGTAAGTGATTGACTTTGCATGCCAAGCTTTGCATAGAGGTCCCTTATTACATTGAGGAATCACCTCCCTGTTCCTATTTTGCTGAGAGTTTTTAGCATGAATGGGTGTTGGACTTTGTCAAATGCCTTTTCTGCATCAGTTAACAAAATCAGGAGATTTTTTCTTTTGTGCTATTGATGTGGTTGATCACATTAATTGCTTTTGTGATGTTGAACTAGCCTTGCCTCCCTGGTATGAGTCCTACTTGTTCATGATGACTTATTGTTTTTGATATGCTGTTGAATTTTGTTGGCTAGGATTTTGTTAACAATTTTTGCATCTAGGTTCAAGAGTGCTATTTGCCTGTAATTTTCTTTTTTGCGGTACCTTTACCCAGCTTTGGTATCAGGGTTATGCTGACTTCACAGAAAGAATTTGGGAGTATTCCATTGCTTTCTGTGGTGTGAAAAAGCTTCAATAATATTGGAGTTAAGTCTTTTCTAAAAGTTTGGTAGAATCCTATGGTGAAGCCATCTGGGCCAGGACTTTTTTGGATGGTAGTGTTTAGGTGAGTTTTTTCAGTTATCTTCCTTTGTGACAGGTTTATTAAGTTGTTCTGCTCCTTGTGGTAATTTTGGTAGGTGACATGAATCTAGAAATTTGTCCATTTTCTCTCAATTTTTAAATTGGTTAGAGTATAGTTTTTTGTAGTATACTGTTATGATACTTTTGATTTCAGCTGGGTCTGTTGTGACATCTCTCATCTCATTTCTTCATTTAGGTTATTTGTTTCTTCTGTTTTTCTTTAGTAATTTGGGCCAATAGTTTATCAATTGGTTGATCTTCTCCAATAACCAGCTTTTTGTTTTGTTAATTTTTTCAATGATTCTTCTATTTTCTAATTCATTTCGTTCTGTTCTAATATTTATTATCTGTTTTCTTCTGGTGACTGAGGGGTTCCATTGTTGCTCTCTTTCTATTTGTTCAAGCTGTAGAGTTAATTCTTTGGTTTGGGTCTTTTCTTCATTCCAGATGTGTGCATTTATACAGATAAACTGACTTCTGAGCAATGCTTTTGCTGTATTTCATAGGATGCATTTTCATTCTCTTTTGATTACATAATTTTTTTTATTTCCTTCTTAATTTCTTCTACAAACCAGGGAATTTTGAACAAAGTGTTGTATAGTTTCTGTGAATTTGAATTTCTACCTATGATTTTTCTGCTGTTGATTTCAACTGTTATGGCTTTATGCCCCAAGAAGATGCTTTGCAATATTTCAATGGTTTGAATTTTATTGAGACTTGCTTTATGTCCCAATACATAGTCTATTCTGGAAAACATTCCATGTACATTGAAGAAGAAAGTGTACTTATCTGTTGATGGGTGAAAAGTTCTGTATATGTTGATAAAGTCTTCTTGGTTGTTTGTTATAGTAAGATTTCTGTATCTTTACTGAGCTTTCTTTCTGGACGATCTGTCCATTACTGTGGTGGTCAGGATTATGTCAATTTGGCTACTGCACATTTGGCTGCTGTATTAAGTGGCAGGGTGGGTTTGTGGTGGCTTCCCACCCCTCAGCTCTCAGCTCTCAACCTTCCACTGCTACTGCTGGTTTGCTCACATAGTCAGGAGCTCCTGCTCTCTTCTTCTGGCATTTGGTTCCTGGACTTGACCTAGCGGCTGTTGGATTCATCAGTCCTTACAGTCGACACTTGAGAGTCCTGCTCCCTGACCTGCTGATCCTGGGTTCGCCAGCCTCTACCGCTCTGCCTCGCCACCAGCTTGGGATCCATTCACCTACACAACCGGTGGTCTAGAACTCTGGTCTCTGACCTGCTGACTTTGGCTCCATCAGCTTCTGTGGCTACATGAGGCTTGTGCCAGGACGTGGGACAATGAGCTTCTGCAATTGCGTGGGCTGTTTCCTGTATCTATATCTATCTATCTATATATATTATAAATTTTTCCTTGTACCTACACGTTACTGGTTTTGCTTCCCTAGAAAACTCAGCCTAAAACAATTACTAAAAGTGGAGTGTTGACATCTCCAACTATTATTGTGGAGTGATCTATCCCATTTTTCAAAGTTATCAGTGTTCAATGTATGTAGATGCTCTGGTATTGGGTGTACAAACATTTAATATTGTTATGTCCTGCTTGTGTATTGAACCCTTCAGTAATAAATAGTGACCATCCTCGTCTACCATGCTAGATCTTACAGTAAAGTGTATTATATCTGAGATTAGCATTGTGACTCCTGTTCTTGTTTGTATATTGTTGGTTTGGTATGTGGTTTTCCCTCTTTTGATTTTCAGTTTGTTCATATATTTGAGTCTTAGATATGTTTCTTGTAAGCAGCATATACATAGGTCACGTCTTTTGATCCATGATGTTACTCGTTGTCTCTTTCTTGGAGCATTCAGTCCATTTACATACAGTGTGATTATTGATATGTAAGAGTTTAGTGCTGTCATTTTGATGTGTTTGTTTTTATGTTGGTGTTTTCTATGTTTTTTCTTAATATTCTGTTCTGGATCATTCTTCGTGGGCTGACTTATCTTTCTCAGTGCTGGTTTTGTGTTTGCAGAGACTCCTGTATTATACTTCTTGTTTTGATATGTCATATTGTTATTTTGCTTTGCAACTAAGCATAGGATCCCCCTTACTGTTCTAAGTTTAATCTAGACTTTAACTTCTGCATATCTTTTTAATTTCTTCTCCATCTGAAAGGGTTGTATCTACTGTAATACATCTCTCTTTCTAGTGTGGGGGTGTCATACTTTTCATGTTATGATCACTGGTTCCCTTCTTTTAATAATGTAGTTTTGATTGACCTTATTGACTTCCCTAAGTGAGTGAGATTCTGGATGCTTTGTCCTATATTGTGCCCTGAAGTATACACTTAATGTTTTTCTTTTTCTAAGCAAAGAGCATCTTTCAGTATTTCTTGTAGTTTGGGTTTGGTTTTTACAAGGTTTCTAAGCCTCTGTTTATCTGCTAATGTCTTAATGTCACCCTAATTTTTGAGAGACAGTTTTGTAGGATATATAATTCTTGTTGGAAGTTTTTTCTCAAGACTTTGAATGTGTCATCCCATTGCTTTCATGTCAACATTGCTTATGCAGAGAAATCAGACTCAACCTTACTGGGTTTCCTTTTGAATGTTGCTTTTGCTTTGAGTGTTGTTGCCTTGAAGAATCTCTCTTTATATTTCATTTTATTAAGCAAGATTACAATATGTCTTAGTACCTTTCTTTTCAGGTCTAGTTTTTGCGTCATTCAATGCACATCTTGGATATCTATGTTCTCTTTCATGATTTCAGGGAAGTTTTCTGTCAGCTAGAACAATGCTCTCTGTATTTTCATCTATCCCTGCTTGTTCAGAAACTCCAGTTATTCACAGATTATTCCTCTTAATTGAATTTCACATGTTTCTTAATGTTTCTTCATTGTTTTTATTTCTTTTGTCTGATTTCTCTTCATAAAAGCTGGGGTTAGTTGTTCTGTCCTCAAAGTCACTAGGTCTGGCTGCCATTGCCTTAATTCCACTCTTTTGGCTTGTATGAAAGTGTTTTAATTATTTAATTTTGTTACTGATCTTCTAGATATCAGATTGTTGATGCTCTATCAGTGCAAATAGCTTACTTAATTTTTCATTTTGTTCTGCTGCATTTTGTTTAATCTCTAGGAGGGCTCTATATGTATTGACCACCGATAATTTCAGAAAGGATTCTTCATCTGGGAAGTTCTTTTGATTATATTGAAAGTTTTCTAGAGGCATGGAGAACTGCTTCTTTAAATAGCTAGCTATGGTCTGTTGTCTGAGTGCCATCTAGGAGCTGTTTGATTTCTCTGGTATTACCTATACATGAGCTGAGGCAGTTTTCTAAGAGGGGAGTTGGTCACCAGCCTTCTCTATGTACTCCAGTGACTGGCCCCAGGTGGTGGCAGTCTATGCCTCTTGTCTGGCAAAGATTGTTCCCTACTTATGGAATCACTGGGGTACCATCAGCCAACTCTATGATGTGGGTCAGTGAAAGGTTGAGGAGAACCTGCTGGGCCCCTCACCATTCAGGTCTCCAGGTCTTATTTAGAAGAGTATTTTTCTTTTAAGTGGGAAATGTTCCAGCTGGTACCCAAAACAGTTGAGCCCTCAGTTATGGCATGCCCTGCCTTCCAGCTGGCAACAAAAGTACCTCATAGGTTGTCCCCCAATACTATGATGTGGTGCACAGTAGGAAGAGATTAAAGTCTTCCAGCCATCTTCTTCCAGGTTCCGCCCTTGAATCTAGACACAAATTGTCTCAAACACCACTACTTTTCTGCTGGAGAAGTACTTGCCAGATGGGCTGCTGCTCCACTTGAGAATTAGCTGCAGATAAGCCCCAAGTTGGCTGATTCTGAATCTCAACTGACCAAGTTGGCATCCTGACCAAGCTGCCCTTCCTGTTGTGAAACCACAGAGTCTATGGAACAGCTCAGAAAAAAAGAGGGTGGAGGATCAGTGGTGCCCTCAGTCAGCAGTTGGGCTCTCAATATGTGACCATCCCATGCCTTGTCTCTCTGCTGCATTATGCACTGTTTACTTAAGTGCTGCAGCTCTGCGTAATTGCTGACTCCTGCCCAATCCCTGCCTCCTGGATAACAAGGAAGATGTCAGTACATGCAGTCCTCTGAAACACTGAGTCAGCAGGAGCAGCAGTCAGTGGCCACTGGGTCATCTTTGAGAGGTGTGGTTTAGTTCGCGACTGGTGTCTAGTCAAATCTGACAATACTATGACAGGTCCTAGGGCTCCCTGGAGGTCTACTGTTCCATTCAGTTATCACTACAGGCCTTAGTTCTCAGAGGAAATTGAGTAGATATGTGTCTTATCCGCCGCCTTGGTCTCGCCTTCTCGTACTTCTTATAGTGCAAGAATCTTGTCAATAAATTTCCTCTGTTTTTGTTTGAGCAAGTCTTTATTTTCCCCTAACTTATGAAGGAAATAATTGGTAGATAATGTTTTTCAGGTTGACTGGCTTCTTTGTTTGTTTGTTTTGTAGTAATTTAAATAGTCTTTATTTTCTTCTTGTTTGCATGGTTTCTGATGAGAACTCAACTTTAATTCTGCCCATTTTGCTCTGTATGTAATGAGTCTTTTCTGTCACTTTTCAAAATTTTCTTTCTGCTTGGTGTACAGTAGTTTGAATACTAGAAGTCACAGTGTGTGTTGACAGAAGGGAATATTTATTCTTCTGTGATTGTCTAAGTTTAATCTGTAGTTTGATTTGGTGTATGTGTTTTGTTTGGGGAAGTTCTTGGCTTATTTTTTGTATGTACATATTTCTTCTTTTTTGTTTTCTGCCTCTTTTTTTAATGAACCTCTGAGTTGGATCTGACTCAGTGACACTTGGCTGGCTGATATCATTTATCATCATATGATATTGATCTGTAATTACTTCATTTTTTTATCTTTGATAGCTTATTTGTACTGTATTTTTCTCCTATTTGTTTCTGTGTAGGTAATTTCTGTTGAACTATTATCAAGTTTATTTTTTCTTTAAATTGGCTTTATTAAGTCTACTGATGAGGTCAATGAAAGCATTCTGTTTCTTTTTTGCTATACTTTTTAATGTTCTTAGCACCTTCATTTGGATCTTATCATAGTTATCTAACGTACCTAAGTAGTTATTTAAGCCATCTAGTGTTGCATATTTTATGCATTTTCCATTCCAACTTTCAACATTTCATTAATTATTTTTTTAATATTCCTTGTTAGATTGTTCTAACATACGTAACAACTGATGCTAGTTCTGGTTTTTGCTTTCTCTCTTGGCTATGTGTTATCTCCTGTTTCAGGCATGTATGCATTTTTTTCTTTTTTTTTTTTTTCTGAAAGTCAAGCATGTCTGTTAGACAACAGAAACTTTGGTGAATCTAGTTCTTGTTGCCTGGAGGGAAGCATAGCTTTCTTGCTGTTACACTTTTAGTATGGGGGTTTATGTTAATGTGGTCACCAGATATAGACTTCTAGTGATTCCTTATGTTTACAATGTGTATTGCACTGACAGAGGTTATTTTCTCCATAACTATACTCTTGGCTTTATGCTGTTTTCCAGACATGATCTTTCTCTTGTATCTCCCACAGGTTTCTTCCTCTGTTATTTTTACTCTAGTATGGTACCTTGTGAGTGAACAGTGGGAGAAAGGAACTTTTTTTTTTTTTTTTTTTTTAACATTTAGGTTAATCCTCAATCTTTAGCAAACACTGTATCCATGAGACTCAGGGATGAGTTCTTCCTGATTTCATTGGCCTCTTCTTCAGCAATAGTAATGGCTTTACAGAATATTTCTAATTCATTACTCAAGGAAATGAGAATCAAATCTCCTTTCCCCCATTCTACCTCTACCTCATTCTATAGCTCCTGTGAGTTTCTATCATTGTGCTAAAATTCTATCCTGTAGGGAAAATATGCAAGATGAGTCTGGGAACTTTTCCAACACTGATTGTTCTCTTCTCTCCTAGCTAGTATGAAAGAAGCTTATAGTATTCTTTTTCATCGTCTCTGTGAATCCTGATGGGGTTGGTTGACAACAAGCCTACAAGGGGATGAAAATATCTGTGTATACCACAGGGCCTCACAGTCTAGTTGTGGCTCATGTCTAGTCTTTAACAATGCATTAAAAAAAAAAAAAAAAAAAAGGCAGAATTCTTCTAAATTGTGGTAAGCGGGACATGCTGGCACCCAGCACCAGAACAGCACACCTTCCTTTTCCTGATTGCTAGGATAAATTGAGCAAGCACCAGGTAACGAGAGACCGGGACCGGGACGTATGAACGAGAGGACGGACGGACGGACGGACGGACGGACGGACGGACGAGAACGGACGAGGACGAACGAGGAATAAGAATAAAGTAAGCAACCGGCAAGGCGGCTCGAATCCGTGTGTCCTGTCTTCTTTCCTCCGACGGACAGTTAGGCAGCGACACTAAATGTTCAAGATATGTCTCCCTTGAGGTTCGTGTCTTTCTTCAGATTTAGGATTAATTGGTATCCTTGCCACATGAGTTCTTTGAGAATCTCAAGAAAGCAATTACTTTACAGTTTTTTCAGCATTTTTCTCATTGTAAGGATGGAAATCAATCTCTTTCCAACCCCCCACATCACTAAACTGAGACTGAAATACCAAATACTTGTTAAAAATAATAATAATATTTGTTTATTTATTTTTGTTGTTGAGAATGTGAACAGCAGAACAAACAATTCAATGGTTCTACATATACAATCAGTGACAGTGATTACACTTTGAGTTGTTCAGCCATTTTCACCTTCCTTTACTGAGTTGTTCCTGCTCCATTACATGAACTCATTGCCTTCCAAAGTGTCTATCTAATCTTTCATGATGGTATAGTCAATTTAGTCCCATATAGATAGATCTTAAAAAAAAATGGTAGTTCATATAGTTAGATTACTAGTTAAACTAAACTGCTGTTTGGTTTTAAGAAGACTTCAATTTGAAGAATATTTCACAGTGATAGTTTCAGGGGTTCATTCTGCCTCCATAACTTAAAAATGTGAGGATTCCATCCAAATTTGAAATTCTGTTTTATATTTTGCCCTTTTGATCGGTAGTCTTCTGCAGAATCTTTGATCAAAATCTTCAGTAATGGTGACCGTCTTAGGCATCTAGTGCTGCTTTAACAGAAATACCATAAGTGGATGGCTTCAACAAGGGTACATTTATTTCCACACAGTAAAGTAGGCTAAGAGTCCAAATGCAGCGTGTCAACTCCAGAGAAAGACTTTCTCTGTTGGCTTTGGAGGAAGGCCCCAGTTATCGATTTTCCCCTGGACTGGGAGTTTCTGAGGTACGGTGACCCCAGATTTTTCCCCAGGGGTGGATTCTGCTCTCAGCACTGCTTCTTGGTGACACAAGGCCCTGACTCTCTGCTTGCTTCTCTTTCTTTTATATTCCAAGAGACTGTCTCAGATTTCAATACAATCTTACAAATTGAATCCTGAACCATGCTCACAGGAAACCCTGGTGGCATAGTGGTAAAGTGGTAAGTGTTATAACCAAAAGGTCAGCAGCACAAATTTGCCAGGTCCTCCTTGGAAATTCTATGGGACAGTTGTACTCTGACCTATAGGATCACTATGAGTCCCAATCAACTGAACTTAACATCAGTGGCTTAGTAGTCATGAACACAACTGCTGCCTGTCCCCCCTCATTAACATCATAGAGGCAGAGTTTACAGCTTATAGAAATGTCACATAATACCAGGAATTGTGACTTAGTACAATGGCTACACATATTTTTTTTTGGGGGGGGGTACAATTCAATTCATAACACATACAATTTTTTTGTGATCTCTTGTAAAAGGAATCAGTTGCTCAAGGAGGTAATGAGCTCCGTATTCCATATTTGGAACTGTATGTGCCACACATACAGTTTCAAAGTAATGACCAGAAGGGTCTAGAGGTCATAAACACTTTTAGTCACAATGCATTTATTTTCATTGTGAGTTGTCTCAGTCACTAGCAGACAAGGGCTTTGAAGATGCTGCAGATTTGATGAACTAAGTATAGAAACAGCAATAAGAGCTTCATATTATATTCTTCCTTCTCAACAGGAAGTGGAAACGATAATCCAGTATCAGTTGTATAAGGGCTTTGAGAGCTTCATGTTATTGTGAAGATGAACTGACTCCAGCAGCCGTATCTTTTCATCTTGTCCACTGAGTGACAAATGGCATTTGTAAACTGAGTGCCCGGGGTTGAAGTCTGGTGTACATTCATAAAAGAGCAAAAATAAAATGATCCAACCTGGGAAACTGAATTGTGACTATTACTTAATTACCTTTGAACAAGGTTCTTTTCAAACAAACATTATTGTTATTTTTTAATTTCCTTTTTTACAAGTTGTATATTTAGTTGGAGTTTAAAGTTAGTAGATACAGACTCTAATTTTCACTTTGGGTTTAACCAGCTGTGTGACCCAGACATTTAATCAATCATTTGGCATCTACACTTTACATTTGATCGAATGGAAAATAGAAATTTTCCCTCTCTCCTACATGTCAAACATTCTATCTCCATGGAACTTAACTTTAGGTTTAAGTAAAAATGCACACAATCAAGCACAGATACTTAGAAATTTGTAGATGCATTTTTTCAGTGTTTTATTTAAGTTTCTATGTTTTTTGGTTTTGTAAAGACACAACTTGCTGCTAGTTATCAGCTTAGATTCACAATTAGTTTATTTCCTAAAAGAATTTTAGAAATTCTTGGGAGAAAACATTTAACTTATATTTAAAAGTCTCAGCTCTTGCCAATGCAAAAGAGATAAAAGCAATATAAATCAGTGAAGAGCAGTGTTGTATTATAAAGAAAGCATATAGTTTGGGAAAACCAAGTGTAAACAAATAATTGAAAATGGTAAGTGGTAAACTTAAGTTAGAATTTCACAAACAAAAATTTGATGCAGATTCAAAGAAACTCTGAAAACATAGTCTTGCCTTGCTGAACACACTCATTCCAACAGCATTATCATCAGAATGGTCACCTTCCACTCCAACGCCTCGTTATGCCACTTTATATTACTTTTATCTTTGATGCTGCAAACCAATACTGAGAAGGAAGAAAATTAAATAATGGATGGCAGTCATTTTTATTTGCAGTGCTGAAGTGTGACATTTATAGACAAACCTACCACCGATGGCCATGTATTCTTTCTAGCATATTCATTATAAAGCAAATCCTCCCCTTCAGTCTGAGCCCGATCCATGATCTATGAGCAGTGCCAGTAACTTCGTGGAGCTCCTTGCTGTCATGGTTGAAGCACTGTGGCGTTTTTGCTTTAGTGGCAGGCAGAATTTCAGTTTGTTGGTGGTTATGTTTGAGTAAGGTGGGATCTAGTTATAAATGGGCTTTAAACAAGAGAAGGCACCATAAACTCCAATAGAATTCCCTTTAAACCAAGTCTACATTTAAACTATATTAAGGCAACACTGTTAGTGATGAAGTATCTTTTAATACCAGTTACTGAAAGTTAGGCTTATGGTAAACAGCTGATTTATTTTCTTGGCATTTGAGCAAAATTTATGCATGAAATAAGTATCCAAAGTCCTTTGTATGTTCCAAAGAGCTTATTATTTATTTGAGAACCTATGTCTATTACTTGCTGGATGAATATTAAAAGATTATTTCAACTTATTTATTTATTTTTGTTTTTAAATCATTATTGAGTACTCACAATGTATCAGGGATCATAATAGGTACTTTGGTGAGGGTACGTAGACATGATCTCTGTCCTTGAGTCAGTCACTGTATTAGTAAATTTTCCTTAAATTAAAATACATATATGCTTTCAGCCTCAACATCTAATAGAATAATTTCCATCTCCACTGATCATCTGTTTTGCCCTGTCTAAGAGGGACCACTCAGTTAATATCAATCCTACTCATCTTTTGGGGTTCACTTCAATTCAGCAAGAAAGCTACTCTTTTCTCTAGATCCTTCCTTGAAAACATAAATTAGAAACATGACCAATGTTTAGCTGTTTTGGCACCATACAAATGAAGCTTGAAATCCTGAACTGTATTACTCAAAACTAGGTGTCATTTGCAGGATAGTCCAAAGTCAAGGCAGACGTAAAAGAGAGGCTGGGAGTGAGCCTTCTTGCAATGATCACACTGTGGTTGAGCTCCAAGGAGTCTAAGATTGCCAAATTCAAACTTGGTTTTCAGGTTGTTATGAATGCTTATAACTTTTAAAACTTAATACCTAATCTGTGAGCTGTGATAGTCCTGAGCACTACAAATGAAGGGGGCAGGGAGACCCTCCCATGAACAACTGATACCCTATAGCATACATTCTTACACTGCTTTGCATTGTAATTTCAATAATCCTATTATACACTGTCTAGTTTCTTCAAGCACAGATTGTACTTCCTGAATGTGGAGAATGTATTTTGGAAAATTTAGCAAAACATTATTCACTTAATCCTTAATCAAGAACTTCTTTTACTAAATTAAGAAAATAATTTCACTAGTCAGTAGCATAAATAACATAGACTATGCTTGCTTTCTGTTTTATAACGTATTGAAACATTTCCTAAAAAGACTGTATCCAATAAAATTCCATGTGTTTTGAAATAAGTAAATAGACATGGTTTCTCTCTTGTCTTAGAGCACTGAAAGAGTGAAGAGGAATCTTAATCGAATGAATCAAAGTTTCCAAGTGTCAGAAGAATTGCACTTAGGTTAACATTCTTTTCAGTTTGATGAAATGCAGGATTAGATTAGTGGAGACATGTTTTTTATTACAATTCAGCCTCATTATTCATTATACACCTTCAGTTTCTATTAGGACCATTTTATACATAATAAAAGGAACTAGATACCTACCCAGGGTCATTTCAGAGGCATTGAATATTATTTTTTCCCCAGAAACATCATAAAAACAAAACAAAAAAAACAAACCCATTGTTGTCAAGTTGATTTTGATTCAGCAATTCTCAAGTACAAAGTAAAACTACTCTGCAAGGTTTCATGGCTCTAATATTTACATAAGAAGATTGTCTCCCCATGGAACAGCTGGTGAGTGCTAATGACGACATTTTGGTCATTAGCGCAAAGCCTAACCACTATGCAACCAGGGATCATTATCACATATAGAATTTTACTATATTACATTTGAATCAATCGTTGCTGTTTCCTCTACTGACCTCTTTAGAAAATACAAACTGAACAAGGAAAATATACCACATTTCAACTCTCACCTATGTTAGGGTCTGTGTATCATCTGCTTTCAGAACCTTGAGGATATCAGAGAGGAGTGTGCTTGAGTTGTTTCCTGTATAGGCATAGATGCCACAAGATGTAAGCAAATGTAGTGGTAAATCCGGTTCAACACATGGTGCATCTGATTTTAAAGTATGAGACATCCATGAATAAGTAATATAATTGTTTGACAGTCTGAGGGTGATGGTTCAATAGCTCTGGCAGTAGACACCACAATCCTGTCAAACTTGGCTGATGATACTCTAGAGACTGAAAATGAACATAGAGCCTTGAAATTAATACAAATATGATGGAGTCTCACCAGTGTGAGTGATTCAATACAATTTCCTTGCTTCTTTCAGGTGTTACCTTTCTGTCATTGTAGTCTGAGGTTAAAAATCTGTTTCATTACTTTGTTTCCTTTGCCACCATGATACCCTGGACCTCCAATCATTTCACCTCAATCCTCCTTTCTCCTGTCCCACTCCTCCCTTTCTCTTTCCATTCCCCTTCCTTCTTTCATTCCATTATTTACTACCTTCTTTCTAAAATTAGAACTTCCACAGGGTTTGTATAAAGGATGAAATGAGACATCATATTCCTAACACTGACTAGAACACAGTTGTTTCTCCTTATTCAAGACAGTTATCATCTTAATTACATAGTGCTGCTATATCAGAAATACCTCAAAGGTTGAAATTTAGAAACAAAAATTTATTTTCTCACAGTTTATGAGGCTAAAAGCCTGAGTTTATTTTGCCAGTTCTTAGGGAAGGCTTTCATTTTCCGTCAGATGTTAAGGAAGAATACTGTCTCTTCGACCTTCTACTCCTGGATAATCTTCGTGTGGCTAGGTGTGTGTTTTCCTTTGTCTCAGTTAGCTTGAGCCTGTCTGCTTAATTTCCTTTATATCTCAAAAGATATTATCTGAAGACACACTCTACACTAATTCTGTATTATTAATGTAACAAAGGAAACTCTTTCTCAAGTGTGATTATAACAACTGGCATAGAGGTTAAGATTTAAAGCACATGTTTGGAGGGATGCAATTCATTTGCTAACAGTTATGTTCTGTAAAGGAATCAAGAACACTCAAACCAGCTTGCTTTTTCTCAACTGGAATTTTTTCCTCCACTATGCATGAGGGCCTCTGTGAAAGATCGAAGAATATAAGGAAATATTTTTAGTGAATAGATCAACTTGCCAGTACTGTCCACCAATAATGAGATTGACTGTAATTATTTGTACCTACTTAATATAAATTGAAACAGCATTAGTCAACGCAGATGAAAATCAAAATAACTTGTTTCCAAAACTCTACACACAACTATAAAATATGTATTTTATTCCTGGCTTCACAGTAAACACTGTCTGCTTTAGAGCTAGGGATTTCTTCTCTCTTCAGGAATTTTAGTTTTGATCCTCCTCGCCAGCATTTAGACTCTCCTTTCATATTGGTTCTTGTTCTTTCATTTGACAACCTCTATTAGTTAGCAGATTCCTGGATCCTTAACAATAAACAGAAGGCCTTGTTGATCCTGGATTGCCCCTCTAATTAATTTAGCCAGTGAAGTGTCCCCCACTGTGGTTTTAGAATAGGAGGTTATCAGGTTTTACAAGGAATGGGAGGGAGAGAAAAGGATGCCAAGCAAGCTCAAATTAGAGAATATCAGGGACTGAACAATCACATATCAGATGTCACATTTTTATTAACATCTAGACTAATTTATAGTCTGCCTATGATTTCTTTTTCTTAGACTGTGAGATGACTGTATTATTATTTTCTGTATTTTACTTCATAATTGACACATGACACATCACTCACTATTGAGAATCTCCCGTGCAAACTTTCTGTAATTAAATAGACACACAGGTTTATGAATTAAATGTGAGCTGAGCTCTCCCCTATCTTGCAACTAAGCTGTCATCATCCAGAGGTTGTGATCAACACCGTGTGGGTGGCTTTGACATTTCTTACTCAGTATTTAAAAAAATAAAAAACAAGTATACAAGTATACAGTATGCTTTCAGCCTTTGAAGGTTAGGAATTATTTTTTCTTAAGTGAACACTAATGAAAGGGAAATGAGTCATCATCACCAGATGGGCTCAAAATTGCGATTGGCAAAAATTCTTTCTTAATAAAGCCACATTAAATGGAGAAAAGAAATTTGGCAGGTAAGTGAATGATTTTCAGTGACGGGGAGGTCTTATTTTCTTGGATGACTGGAGAAATTGGCATTTACTGTATACAGACTGGCACTAGAAAGAAGGGAATGTTGTTTTTTTGTTGTTGTTTCCTCCCTTATACATATAGGAGAACAAAAATATCACCTGGGAAACAGCTAACCCAAATCTCATTTTTTGTCATTGTTGTAGCTGTTTGTTTCAAAATGTTTTCCCCATGAGTCGCCAATCCCTCCTTATTCTAAACTGTCAAGTTTCAGGCTACAAGCTTTCAATGGCAGCCAATCTGGAGACTTAATATATCCACCCCTAGACAGCTGCGTTATGGAACTAAAGGAACTGCATCTAAATTCATGAGCTGATAAAAAGTAATCTGGCTAAAGTCTTTTTTTATACCAGAATATACACTGATAATCAACCCCCTCGAATTACAAATGTTCCATAACCATTCAAATTGGTACTGAGTTACTGACATTATTTGAAGTAATGACATAATAAAACACATTTTAAAAGACAAATCCAAATGTTACTCACTTCTCACTTAAAAAAAAGTTTCAGAAATCTTTTGAGATCACAGTTGATAGAAGTCTATGATTTCATAGTCCATCAAAGATTTAAATAAGTTTTAATAAACCAGAAGAATTCAAGTGGCTCTAAGTCACTTGCTAATTCTATTTCTCTTCTATCTTCTCTTACTTTTTAAACAATCTAAAATTACAGCTAAGTATTAATTAAAACTTCTGATGTCCTGAATCTATTTTAATTATTTTTTTCCCTAGCCAGCCACAGCCAAGTTCCCTCGAGTCGGATCCGACTCATGGTGACCTAGAGTGCAATAAATGCAATAAATCACAAATACCTCTATTCTCTATTTGAATTATTTTATAGTATAAATTTATAAAGCATCATTAAATAAAAATAAGATTAAAAAACAACATTTTCATCACATTGATTCTGATTAACAGAGACACTACAGGACAGAATGAACTGCCCCATAGGGTTCCAGGGCTGTAATTTTTATGGAAGCAGACTGCCACATCTCTCTCCTGCAGAGTAGTTAGTGGATTCAAACCACTGACCTTTCCATGAGAAGACAAACACCTAACCACTTAGCAATGAGGGGTCTTTAAAAGGACCCTTAAAAAACAAAAACAAAAAATAAAGTACCTAAACCCTTTGCTACCAAGTTGATTCCAACTTACAGTCACCCTATAGGGCAGAGTACTACCCCATTGGGCTTTCAAAGAGTAGATGGCTATTCACACTGCTGATGCTTGTGTTAGCAACTAAGCTCTGAACAATTACGCACCAGAGCTCCTCAAAGAGTCTCCCATTGTTGTTGTCATTAGGTGTTGAAGAGTTGGTTCCAACTCAAATCTAGTCTACACAAATCAAGTAGTTTAAGACACACACACACCCAATAGCTTCAGTGAATCAGAATGCATGAGAGTAGACAAAATGCATTTACAATTGCTCTTCTGTATTTTTATAGTTAGAAATTCAGTCCCTAGTGTTACATTATCTTTGGAAATGGCAAGTCATAATTTTATATCACTAGCCATAGACTATGGGGAAATCTCTCAGTGGCTGTGTTGATTGCACTGCCTGGTAGAACTGATCAATTGTGCAGAAATGCACTGTTAATAATTGTTATTCCTTGGCATTTATTTTTATACTTTTGAGCTGGTAGTCTTGTTTCAAATAACTCTTTTCCATCATTCTAAGTGAACTCCACTGAACAACAATATCTTCATCAAACCTTTAACTCTTGAAGCATATACCTGGCTATAGGGAACAATATATATTATGTTCATGTTATTTTTAATACATGCTTACATAGTACAAACATATTTATAAACATATGTATTGGCGGTATGTTTATATTATGTAAGCATATATTACATTTACAGATAAGTCCTAAATGTATAAACCATAATGTTAAGTTTAATAATTCAAAATCAGTTATTCAAAAAATGATAGTAATAGACATATTAGCAAAATAAGTATATAGGGAGCCAGCGTCTGGTCTTTGAGCAAGGGCAGTTAAAACATGGAACTTAGTATATTCTGTCAAGTATGAACTGGAGTTCTCATGAATAACAAAAACATTCCAATTATTGAAATTACTGCAACTAGCAACGATTCTACTAAGCATTTCTTTTGAGAAGTGTCAAAGCAATGACTGAAGCTTAAGGATACAAAGCCTATTTGAAATAGTCAAGCAGAAAATTCACCCTCTTCACCTGATTAAGTAATTAGGGGATACTGGCATCAGCCACAGATAAAAAACTCTTGTTAAGAAAATAGTCTCTGTTCATTGGAATTTCTTTGAGAAGCAATGCATAACTTTCCATGATGCCCACATTACAGTACCAACTCTAAATGTCTTTCTGACATCAACTACAAATAACACAGTTCTTCTGTTTCAAACCCTCTGAAGCTAGGTGAGATCTCACACGTTAAGAGATATAGGCTTCTAGACTGCTACACTACAAAGGACCTCGGACACAGGCATAACTCCAGGATTTCCAGTGACATTCTTTCTTTTGATCTACCGACAGTTAAATCTGTGATCATGCCACTGTGAGCTTTGGTAGGCAGCACTGTGCAAACAACTCAGTAAGGTATGGTAACCTTGATAGATCTGTCTCACAGCTGTGTTTGTGTCAACATTAGGGGGTGTTCTGCTGAGTGCAGTCATTATTGTCATTGCATGTTTTTCTGTGCTGTCAGAGCTTGAACAAACATTAAATTTCTTGTTAAATGGGGCAAGAGTTGAAGTGAAATCAGGGACATGTAAGTCAAAGTTTATGGGGATAATGCCATGAAGAAAACGGTAGTATAAAGATAGATTAATTTTTTTTTTTTTTTTTAATGAGGGGAGAGAAAGTATCACTGACAAAAAGATACCAGCATGGCCGGTAATGAGCAGAACCATGAACACATTGCAAAAATTTGTCAACCTGTGCATCAAAATCATCAGCTGACTGTGAAAAGTATAATAGACTAAGTTAACATTGATAGAGAAATAGGAAAATTCTAACTGAGAATCTTGGCATAAGAAAGACGTGGATAAAAGTGGTCCCAAAGGAGCTCACAGACGAAAAAAAGTGAAGGAGAATTGAAGCTTGCCAAGACCTTTTGGAGAGGCAAGATGACGTTTTGGGTCATGTTATCACTGGTGATGAAACACGGGTGTACTGATATGACCCTGAGACAAAGCATCAAAGTGCACAGTGGAAGTCAACCGACTCTCCATGACCAAAAATGTTCTGTCAGTCCAAATCAAGAGTCAGAACAATGTTGCTAATCTGTTTGATATCAGATGGATTGCACACTATGAATTTGTACCACTGGACAAGCAGTTAACCAAGTTTACTATTTGGAAGTTCTGAAAAGATTGTGTGAAAAGTTAGACAAAAACAACCTGTACTTTTTGCCAACAGCTCATGGCAGTTGCAACATGAACAATGCACCGGCTAAAATGGCACTATCTGTGAGGTAGTTTTTAGCCAGTAAACAAATAACTGTATTGGAGTACCCTATCTACTCACTTAATCTGGCCTCCAGTGGCTTTTTTCTCTACTTGAAGATGTAAAAAAAATATGGAAAGGGAGACATTTTGATGACATTCAGGACATCAAGGGTAATATGACACCAGCTCTGATTGCCATTCCAGTAAAAGAGTTCCAAAATTGACTTGAAGGGTGGACTAAGTTCTGGAGTTGACACATAGCTTCCCAAGGTATGTACTTCAAAGTTGACCATAGTGATATTCAGCAATGAGATACATAGCACTTTTTCTAAGATGAGTTTGTCAACTTAATTATCAGACTTTGTGTGTTTAATAATTCAGTGGACTGATTTACCAATGCCAGGAAACTACTTACAATTAGTTTTATTTTGAAAAGATACAAATCAGAACCAACATAAAAAAAAGACACATTAGGCAAGATATAGGAAAAATTTTGATGATGAATCTTCTATGTCCCAAAGGCTTCTTATACTCCCAAAGATTGAATTCACCAACCAGGAAACGTATCTGAATTTTAGGATCCAGAATTTTTTGTTGAGGTTTCATTGTATAGACCTAATTTATGGACTCATTGCCCATATCATTTGATTTAATTTCCAGCTCTCTTTCCTTGCCTGGAGATGTTATTAGGTGACACTGAGTTGGTTCCTATTCCTAGCAACCTTATACATAAAAGAATGAAACACTGCCCTGTCTTGCACCATCTCCACAATCATTTTTATGCTCAAGCCCATCTTTATGGCCACTGTATCAATCTGTCTCATCGAGAGTCTTTCTCTTTTTCACTGACCCTCTGCTCTACCAAGCATGATTGTCCTCCTCCAGTGACTGATCCTTGCTTGAAACATGTCTGAAGTATGTAAGACACAGTCTTGCCATCTTTACTTCCATCCTGTCTGGAGATAGGGCTGATATAGTGAGGTACATATTTCTGATTCAGTGAGCTCTACCCAAGGGCCACCTTATTAGTTTACCCTGTCAGATGTGATCTGGAGCTCTTAGGAATAACAAAAACATTCCAATTACTGGGAAAATCCCAAAAGTTTAGTAGTCCCCTCCCAGGGACGAAGGAAAGGCAAAATACTTGGAGTAAATTAATTTTTCATCCCACACTTGCCAAGTATATTCAAACATCCCCTACATAAGCTATATGAGTGATATACTTGAACAGGAGAAATAAAAGGAGAACCTCTAAAATCTACCAATGAATAGAGCTTAGAGACAACTCAACTTGACTATCCTATTTTACAGATAAAGCAACTGAGTTTCAGTCATTCAGATATATAAATAGTAAAGATGTTACTAGGTGGTTTTTGGATGGCTATTCTAATCTTGGAGTTGAAAACATAATATTACCTTCAGATTTTCAGGTCTTAGTGCATCTTCCCATTAGCATAAGCTTTCTCTCTTTAAATAAATTCTGTGAATTATCAAAGCATCTTATTCTACTTATTTGGTATTACTTAATGCTAGTAGGTAGTACAGTAATTTGCATGCAGTGGCTTTCTGTTACTATTCAGTGAACAACTCAAAGGAAAACAGGTGTCACTAAGATACAGGTGAAAATGATGCCAGAAAACCAAATGACAACTGAAAAGAAGATAACAATAATAAATATATTTATCATAAAAATAACAGACTCAGGTCCAGTGGTCTGCTATTCCAGGTAAAAAACAACAAAAAAAGAAAAAAAAATTAGTTACATTGTGATTTAACCAAATGCTTTTCACAGACAAATTACTCTCCATCAACCCACTTTTCAGTTCTTTCTATTTTCCAGTCCGGACATATTCTGCCATTGCTGTTGTTTTGTCCTGTGGTGTAGAGGTCTGTAGATTCTTCTGATCTCATTTCTCTTGTGTCTGGAAGACATGGTGACTTTAGTGACTGTCTCTGAAAGACAAGAGGTCAGAGGTCAAATATGCAAGCTCTGGAACCTGACTCTGGCTACAAAGTAGAGCTTGTGATCAACTCACTGTGTATTCCTGGATATGTAATCAGCTATTAACTTGTAGAAGTCTATGATCAGTAGACAGAGGATACTAATACCCCTTACCTCACAAATTGTCATGAAGAATAAGTGAACTAATAGTGATGAAGTTTATAGCACATGATAAGCCCTCAAAAAGTGTCAGCACTTACCTTCCAGGAATTCCTAAAATTTTCTGAAACTCTTTACAGTAACTTTCATTATCTTGAGCACTTCTGAGAATTTAAATTTATAAATTGGCTTTTCTGTAAATTTCAAGGATTTTAGCAGGCAAAAAGGTAGATTTATGTGTCAGTCTACCATCTTGATTTAATTATTAAGGGAGAAAAAGATCAGGGAATTGTAGAGGTTATTTAGCCCTAATGCTTTTTAAACTTTCAGCTTTGGCTTGATTACTTGTTCAATTATCCATTTAAATTTGGATGACAAGAGGTGGATCCAAGATGGCAGACTAAATACAGGTATCCCTAAATCCCTCCAAAAACCAAAACCTGAAATGGTAATTAAATGGAGCCTTCTAGACACACAGTTAACCCTACAAAATGGCATAGGGCTATTAAGTTAGACTTCATACCGCTGAATGCAAAATCTCCTCTCTTTCCCTGACCCCAGTCTTAGTGAGCGCGGGCTTGCACAGACCGAAGGTAACTCAAAATTTTATTTTATTTTTTTCTCTGTCTTAGCTGGCATGCAGAGCTGAGACCTGACTAGCCACTCATCTCAGACTCACTGCTGCTGGGATGGGCCAGCAAAATTGCCATATTTTGAGAGGCTGGGTTTGGACTCTGTGCATCTAGACAACTTTGGTGTCTCTGTATCTTCCACTGTAGCTGGTACCGAGCCAGTGGCAAGCTTGTGTGAGACGGCATCTTGTTCCATTGGGAGGCAGATACACCCATACAGAGGGCCGAGCTAGACTTAGTTGCTAGGCTGGGAGGCAGCATCTGCCCAGGAGAAAGCACTTTTCTGGCAGAAGAGCAGGATTTTACACAGTGTTGCCTGTGGCTCGGGCCTGGCAACAGAGGCGGTAGACTCTGTGCTTCTCGGCACCTATGGCCTCACTCTTGGTTCCAGCCAGGTGGCACGCTTGTGTAGGACACCATCTTGTTCCACTGAGAGGTGGGGATACCCATATGGAAGTCTCAGCTGGGCTTAATTATAGGGCTGGGAGGCAGCGCCTGTCAGAGGAGAGTGCTTTCAGGCAAACGAAGCAGTATTCTACACAGTGTCACCTACAGCTGGGGCCCAACAACAGAGACCAACAGGATGGTAGCCTTTCTGTACTTTGAGCTAGTTTATAATATCTGGGGTTGGATAGAGGTGCTTACTTTGCCAGCTAGGAAATCTGACTGACTTTGGAAGTTGTCAGATACTTTTTACCTCTCATTTTAAGGCAGCCTAAAGAAACAACTGTGGTCCATCCTCACAGCATCTCTCGCAGCCTGTATTGACTCATATGATGCCCCCCCCAAAGCAACAAACCCTGGAGAAAATCGTAACCAAGAAATCAACCCTGGCTTCAGAAGGTCCCCAAAAGAAAGGACCTCACAACTTCCCAGACAAAAAAGCTTTTCTGAAACTATCGGAGGTGAATACAAAAGGATTATATATAAAGCCCTTCTAGACCTAAAACAAAATATAGCAGAGCAAAATGAAAAATTAAGCAAGCTCTTTGTTATGATGGAACAACAGTACTCTGAAATCCAACAAATGAAGAGTAAAATCAAAGACATAGAAACTTCAATTCAAAGCTAAGAAAACAGAATGGAACAAATGCAAAATAGATGTTCTGATCTGGAAGGAAGAGTTACTGACTCCAGCATCTATGAGGAAAAATTAGAAAAATGAAGAAACATTAAGAAACATGTGGGAGTCTATTAAGAGGAACAATCTTTGATTAATTGGACTCCCTGAACAGGGAGAGACACCTCTGAGAATACAGAGAGCATTGCTGCTGAGCTGCTGACAGAGAACCTCCCAGAAATCATGAAGAAAAAGAATATAGATATCCAAGATGCATATTGAATGCCACTCAATATAGATCTCAAAAGAAAGACTCCAAGACATATTCTAATCAAGCTTAACAAAATGAAACATAAGCAGCAACTCTTAAAGGCAGCAAGACTCAAAGCAAAGCTAGCATTCAGAAAGAAACCCTGTAGGCTTTTGTCAGATTTCTCAGCAGAAACAATGCTAACTTGGAGACAGTGTCATGACATATTCAAAGCCTTGAAGGAGAAGAACTTCCAACAAAGAATTATATATCCTGCAAAATTATCTTTCAAATATGAAAATGAGATGAAGACATTCACAGATAAACAGAAACTGAGAGACTTTGCTAAAACCAAACCAAAGCTACAAGAAATACTGAAAGACTCTCTTGGTTTAGAAGAACAAAACCACTAACTTTATATTTTAGAAGCAAATAGAGGACACATCACCTAGAATGCTACTCAGTTAGGGAAGGCTCCAAATGCAATGAAACCTATCATAGTGAAAGAAATGACCCAGTGATCATATCATGAAAACTATGATGTCATCATATTGAAAAGAGGGATGTACTACAGTCATTATAGTCCTTCCAGATGGAGAAGAAGTTAATAATAATGGTAGTAATTGAAATTGAGTTTATACATAGTTTATTAAGGGAGATCTTAGGGGCAGCCATAAAGCACAATAAAGATGCAACATGTCAAATCAAGACATGTAATACAGGAATGTCAACAACCACAAAACCAACTTTGCAAAAGGTGAAAAATCAACTCACAAAGAAGGATGTCCCAGAACGGATTAATAAGAACAATAGAGAAAACATCAACACAAAATAAACATATCACAATGACAGCACTGGACACATACCTATCAATAATCACATTGAACATAAATGTACTCAGTGTTCCAGTACAGAGACATCGAGTGACATCTTGGGTCAAAAGACATGACCCATTCATATGTTGCCTACAAGAAACTCGCCTTAGACTTAAAGGTAGAAACAAGCTGAAAATTAAAGCTGGTAGAATGTATATCAAGCTAACAATACACAAAGAAGACCTGGTGTGGCATTTCCAATCTCAGATAACATAGATTTTAAAGTAAAATCCACCATCATGAACAAGAATGGACACTATTGCTGAAAGTTTCAAATACACAAACAGGACTTAACAATATGTACCTAATATTAGAGCACCTAAATACATCAAAGAAGCACTGACTACACTAAAAAATGAGAAACATCAATCCACAATGATAGTGGGAGACTTCAACACTCCACTCTCAATACTGGAGAAATCACCTAGAAAAAAGCTCAGTAGAGACATAGAAGACCTTATTGCCACAATGAACCATCTAGACCTCATCGACATATTCAGAACTTTTTATCCATCAGCAGACAACTACACCTTCTTCTCCAGGGCACATGGAACATTGTCTAGAACAGACCATGTGTTAGGACGTAAAGCAATTCTCAACAAAATGCATACCATTGAATTAATGCAAAGGGTCGTCTCAGATCATAAAGCCATAAAAATCAAAATCAATAGCAGAAAAAACACAGATAGAAAGCAGAACTCATGGAAAATGAACATTTTTCTCAAAAACCCATGGTTATAGAAGAAATCAAAGATGAAATAAAGAAATGTGTAGATTCCAATGAGAATGAAAACACTTCCTACCAGAAGTTATGAGATACAGCCAAAAAGGTGCTCAGAGGTCAATTTATCTCCATAAGTGCACACATCTGCAAAGAAGAAAGAAACCAAATCAAGAAACTAACCCTACACCTTGAACAAGTAGAGAGAGAACTACAGAGGAACCTCTCAGGCACCAGAAGAAAACAAATCCTAAAGCTTAGAGCAGAGGGAAAGGAAGTAGAGAACAGAAGAACAATTGAAACAATTCAAAAGGTGCAAAGCTGGTTTTTTGAAAAAATCAACAAAATTGACAAACCATTGGCTAAACTTACTAAAGAAAAACAGGAAAGGAAATAAAAAACCAAATGAGCAATGAGAGGGGAGTTGTCATAACAGATCCAACAGAAATAAAAATATATCGAAACAAAATACTATGAAAGACTGTACTCTAAAAAATTAGACAACCTAGACAAAATGAACAAATTCCTTGATTCATACCACCTACCAAAATTGTCACAAGCTGGAGCAGAACATCTTAATAAACCTATTACAAAGGAAGAGATCAAAAACATCATAAAAAAACTACCAACAAAAAAAAGTCCAGACCCTGATGATTTCACTGCAGAATTCTACCAAGCTTTTAGAGGAGAGTTATCTCCAATACTACTGAGACTATTTCACAGTACAGAAAGGGTTGGAATACTCCCAAATTTATTCTATGAAGCCAGCATAACCCTGGTACCAAAGCTAGGTAAAGACCCAACCAAAAAGGAGAACCACAGACTGATATCACTCATTAATCTAAATGCAAAAATGTTCAACAAAATTCTTGCCAATAGACTACAACAATGCATCAAAGAAATAATCCATCGTGACCATGTTAGATTCTTACCAGGGATGCAAGGCTGATTCAACATCAGAAAAACAATTAATGTCATGAACCACATAAATAACAGGAAAGACAAGAATCACTTGGTTTTGTCTATTGATACAGATAAGGCATTTGGTAAAGTGAAACACCCATTCATGCTAAAAACTGTTAGCAAAATAGGAACAGACGGCAAATTTCTTAATGCAATAAAGGCCATGTATACAAAGCCAACTGCCTACGTCATCTAGAATGGAAAAAGACTGAAATGGTTTCCCTTGAAAACAGGAACTAGACGAGGATACCCACTCTCACCTCTCCTATTCAACATTGTACTAGAAGTTCTATCCAGTGCAATTATACAAGACCAAGAAATAAAGAGCATCTGCATCTGTGAAGAAATAAAAATCTCCTTATTTGCAGATGATTTGATTGTATATGCAGTGAATACTAAAGAATCCTTAAGAAAACTACTCAAAGTGATAGAAGAGTTCAGCAAAGTCTCAGGATATAAGATAAACATAAGTAAATCCGTAGGATTCCTTTATACCAACAACAAGATTCTTAAGGAAGAGATCATGAAATCAATACCATTTACTATAGCTCCTAAGAAGATAAAGTATCTAAGAATAAATCTAACCAGAGAAACAGAGACCTTTGCAAAGATAATTACAAGCCCTTACTAGAAGAAACTAAGCATGACTTACATAAACAGAGAAACATACCCTGCTCCTGGACAGGAAGAATTAATATTGTCAAAAATGTCTATATTGCCCAAAGCAATCTACTTATATAATGCAATCCCAATTCCAGTGACATTTTTTAATGAGATGGAGAAATAAATCACCAACTTTGTTTGGAAAATGAAGGGGCCTTGTATAAGTAAACTCTACTAAAGAAGAACACACTGAGAGTCTTCTCACTACCCAACTTTAGAACCTATTACACTGCCACAATAGTCAAAACATCCTGGTACTGGTAGAAAAAGAGACAGATAGATCAATGTAACAGAATTGAGAGTCCAGTGATGATAGCCTCTTCCAAAGAACAGTTGATATTCAACAAAGCACCTAAGACATTAAACTTGGTGCTGGCAAAATTGGATATCCATCTGCCAAAAATTGGATATCCATCTGCAAATAACTGAAACAAGACCTATATCTTACACCTTATACAGAACCCAACTCAAACTGGATAAAAGACCTAAATATCAAATCTAAAACAACGAAGTTCATCCAAGAAAAAGTAGAAACCACAATGGAAGTTTTAGTACATAACATAGACAAACTTCAAAATCTGTCAAACAAACCACAATCAACAGAAAATAGATTAATGAGAACTATTAAGAATCAAACACTTTTGTCCATTCAAAGGCTTTATTAATAGAGTTAAAAGGCCACCTACAGAATGGGAAAAAATATTTGACAACTATACGTCAGACCGATGTCTGATCTCCATAATCTATAAAGTACTACAAAATATCAATCAGAAAAAGATAAATCATCCAATTAAGTGATGGGCAAAGGAGATGGGCAGATGCTTCTCTAAAGAGGAGATCCAGGCAGCCAAAAAACACATGCCAACATGCTCACGATCACTAGCTATTAAATAAATTCATATCAAAACTACAAGAGATACCATCTCACTCCAATAAGGTTGGCCATGATTCAAAAAATACAAAACAACAAATACTGGAGAGGCTGTGGAGAAAGTGATACTCTCCTACACTGTTGGTGTAATTGCAAAATGGTGCAACCTCTTTGGAAAGCAGTCTGGTGCTTCCTTAAAAAGCTGGATATGGATACACCATTTGACCCAGTAATTCCACTGCTTGGAATATATCTTACAGAATCAAGGTCATTCACACCAACTGATACATGCACACCAATGTTCATTGCAGCACAGTCCACAATAGCCAAAAGATAAAATCAATCCCGATGCCCAACAACAGAGGAATGGATAGGTAAACCATGCTATACATACACAGAGGAAGACTATACAAAGATAAAGAACAGTGATGATTTCAGGAAATATTTCATAACCTGGTTGCAATTGGAAGACATTATGTTGAGTGGAAGTAGTCAGTGACAAAAGGACAAATATTGTATGAGACCCATACGACTAGAACTTAAAAACAGACTCATGCATAGAAGACTCTTGGATGGCTGAAAGGGTGGTGGTGGAGGAAGGGTAGAGGGAGGGTTTAAATTAGATAGTTGATAGAAATTCAGTTGGCTGAAACCTGGAACAGCATACGTTAGAAAGAAGAACAATATTAACTGGACTTCGACATAACATGATTACGCCTCCCATCTTAATCCAGTATTACAAGAACAGAGTCGCTGGGGTGGGGATACAAAGACCATGCTCTCAGGGAAAACTGAGGCCTATTGACACAACTAGCATTTTGTTAAGAGAGCCCTCTGCACCCCACATAGGTGAGTGGCTTCTAGGGTCTTAAAAGCTGCCAAGCTGCCATCTGAGGGTTCAGCAAGTTGTCCCAACTTAGCAGGAACAGATGATCACCAAGGACCAAAATGACATGGGGGAAAGAGAACCCAGAAGACAGAGAAAACCATATGAGAAGGTGACTACATCGACTTGTGATCGGAAGAACTGGATGGTGCCCGGCCACCATCAGTGACAGCCATGATGGAGCTCACAAAGTTGAGTCTCACTGGCAACAGAAGAATAAATTGCGGTGCACCTTGAGATTTCCATTAAATGACTGCAATTCATGGTCCAGGGGCCTCTGAGTTCCACTGGAAGCATGACCCCTGGCCCTGATGCTGCCCCTGTCCATAAATCATAATGGAGGTCAACTCTCGGACAGGAGTAGATTGGACTTGGCGACACAGAATACCCACATCACGTGTGCACTTTATGGGTCTATGTACCTATAGGATGTCATCCTGCTGACCTCTTCCTGGAGGAAGGGGAGTCGGTGGAGAGGAAGAGATCAGAGTTTTTTTGGGAGGATAAGACATGTATGGAGCAGAAAGGAAGAGTGTGCTGTCACTGCGCAGGGAGAGTTGTGGGAGCTGCATATGGGTGGGCATGCGAATTTATATGGGAATGTACATTTGCATTCAATCATAATTAAAAAAAAGAAAGAAATTTGGATGATAAGAAGATGAGCCCAGAGACATTTATCACTTGTTTAATATCACCCAGTTAATCAGTGGCAGTGCATTCTCTCATAACACAAAGTTTTTTCTCAAGATTCCAGTAAATTGTTGCATCCAATATCAGGTTTTATTAAACAAAAGGGAACAACTAAAGAGAAAGTCATAAATCAAGTTAAAATGAAATAATCTCTGGACTACTGGGAGTTTCAGAAATTGAGTTTTCAGTTTTACAGAGTTAACAGAGAAAAAGTCCAAAACCTTAGATGTTTTTGGTGCCACTTACATGGACATGCTTATTAGAATCTGGGTCCTTCTATGCAATGTATTGAGTGAGGATTATAGTGCTTATATACAGCCCTCTTCTGCATGTAAAATGTGTATGAGAAGGTTCCTTACAGTTATGGAGAAACCTGTAGGTGAGATACATTCAACAGAGACAGATGACCCCAACTGAATCATAAACAGCTAAGGGTTTCTGTGGAAAAATAGAACTAGCGTATGTAAAAAGACTAGCATTTGCCTCC
Organism: Heterohyrax brucei; assembly: GCA_028571685.1. Classification (NCBI taxonomy): domain Eukaryota; kingdom Metazoa; phylum Chordata; class Mammalia; order Hyracoidea; family Procaviidae; genus Heterohyrax; species Heterohyrax brucei. The sequence continues at coordinate 51,745,364 of CM053152.1, forward strand.
AGAAAGTGTAGGAGACATATTCTTTCAATAAATAGATGTATCCTTCAATCTATACATTTCTATACATAGCTTGGTTCTCCTAAAGATGAAATAGAGTGGAATACAGAGAATGTCTAACACAAAAAGGCCAAAGTCAACTTTTAAGTTTATTGTATTTGTTTCCATTGAAATGTCAGATACCAGGACTCTCTACTGCAGATATTCATTTTTGTATTTATAAAGTTTAACAGATGTTTAATAGATATTTACTCTGTACACAGAACGTTGGGGAATACAGACAGATGAAGAAGTGTGGGTCAGTGGGCAAAGCATTGTGTGCACAGTCAGGGTTTCTGAATTGTAGTCCCAGGACTGCTAGAATTAACTCAATAGATGACATCGGCAGCTACACAGCTTCTCTGAGCTTCAGTTTTCCACTCTAAAAATTAAGTGGGTTGAATTACTGATGCCTATTTCAACTCTAATATGTTATGAAAGTTATTGTGGAGCACACTGTAAAGAACAGTGTATTTCAAACCAGGAACTCTATTTGTGACCTTCTAACTAAATTACTGTTTGATCTTAAATCAGTCGTTTAACCCATACCAGACTCTTTGCCTTTCAATTATAAAAAAAAAAAAGTATTGAACTATTTGATCTCTAAAGTTTCTTCTATGTATGAAAATCTATGATTCAATTCATGACCCTGTCCTCAAGAAGCATTCCATTCAGTTAGAGAGACAAGACACGTACATAAAAAGGTCAAGAGCAATATCAGCCAAAAATAGAACAGATGTCACAAGGCAATGGATGGCATAATGCCAAATAAATGGGCCAGATGGTAAGTAATATAAATGTGAGGCAGGAGAGGCTCTCCTGGAATAGTAAGAAAGTCCTTCCTAGAGGAGTTATTCTAGCAGATCCTTAAAGGGTAAGTTAGATCAGCTACTGTGGCAGTGGTGATTCAGTAGTAGAAGCCTTACCTTCCATGTAGGAAAGCTGGATTTGATTTCCTGACAATTTACCTCCTGTGCTCACCACCCATCTGTCAGTGGAGGCTTGCATGTTGCTGTGATGATGAACAGGTTTTAGGAGAACTTCCAGACTAAAACAGATTAGGAAGGAAATCCTGACAATCTGGTCCTGAAAAAGCTGCCAATAAAAACTTCATGACTCATAATGGTTCTATCCTGTTGCGTGTAAGGTCACCAAGGCTGGGAGCTGAATTCAAGGCAGTTAACAACAGCAGCAGCACATCAACTACTGGCAAGAGAGACAGTTGTAGATGTGAACAGAATCCTAAAGTTAGGGAAGTCCCTAATGGGAAGAAGTGATGACAAACTAGTGTGGCTTCATTTGAAAAAAGCGATGGTAGAAAGGGTGGGGCCAACATGGTGGAGTAACGGGTCACTTCCTGCAACCCCTCTGACAACAAAGATCCAAAAGACGAAATGAATCCATTACATGTGACAACCTAGGAGCACTGAATATCAAAAAGGAAAGCTGAGAAATTGGACTAAGCAAAGGGAAATGGAGACTATCACTGAGATTACATGAGATTCCAGATTTGATCTGCCACGAAGAAGCCTTTTGGTGGCTGTGGCATAGAAGTGATTATCTTCAGTGTCCGCTTGCACCTCCAGAACCAGTGAGGGATAGTGGATCTCAATCTGTCCTTCAAAGTGGCCCTATAAGAAAAGTAAAGTGTACTTTTTGAAACAGGAAGCTAGAACACAGTAGGCAAATGTAGTATTAATGACTGCAATCTACTGGTGACTCAGAAACAGCAGTCCACATTAAAGGACTTAAAGGGGTGGATCATAATTGCTTCAGAAAGCTCCTAAAACAAAGAATCAAACTTTCCAGAGGAAGAGAACTTCCTGAAATTGCCAGTAGTAGAATGAAAAAGATTGACACTTAAAAACTTTAAGAGACAAGGAGGGAGATGAGACAAAATACAGTGAGCTTAATGGTAAATTGAAAGCGTTCAGCAACAAGAATTAGAAATTCAAAAAGTTAATTATAAAATTACAGGCCTTCACTAGAAGGTTAAAGCAGTAGAACTGAGGCAATGTAAGTTCAAATTACTGAGATTGAAAATAAAGTACATGATATCATCATATTTGAGGAAAAGTTAGATAAAAGAATTTAATAGCAATCAATAAACATTAAGAATTCTGTGGAACTCTATGAGGACAAACAATCTATGAATAAGTGAAATACCAAAGCCAAGGGGGGCGGGATAACAAAAAATAAAGAATTGTCAAAATTTGCTGACAGAAAACTTCCCTGGTATTATGAAAGATGAGTAGCTACCCATCCAAGATGCTCATGAAACTTCATACAAGATAAACCCCAAAAGAAGGACAACAAAGCATATTATAATTGAACTGGCCAAAATAATGATAAGGACAGTTTCAAAAATGGCTAGAGATAAACATAAAATAACCTACAAAAGAGAGTCAGTTAGATGAAGCTCAGACTGCTCAGTAGAAACTGTGTAGGCAGGAGGGTAATGTAGTAGCATATACAAAGTCTTGAGGGAAAATAATTGCCAGGCAAGAAATATATATCCACCAAAACTGTCTCTCAAATATGATGGCAAAGGTAGGATTTTTCCAGACACACAGAAATTTAGGGAACTTGAAAAAAAAACAAACCAAAACTACAAGAAATACTAAATGGAGTCCTTAGGTTAGAAAACCAATAACACCAGGCAATAACTGAAGACCAGACACAGAGCACAGGAAGTGGATATCAACGTAAATAGAGGAATCACAGACACAACTCATAGGTAAAACACTGAAAATAGGTAAACAAAACTGTCATTATGTAAACGTTATATTAAAAAACAATGATCCAAAAGAAAATGTAGTTATACATCTTTCATATGGAGAGAAAGTCAAGGCAATATAAAGAAACTGAAGACCAGTTTAAATTTAGGAAAACTGGGGTAAATATTAACATAACCTCAAAGGAAATTATCAATCCTATGCATGCAAATAAAAAATAAGAAAACCGAGAAGACTCAGCAAACCACCAACATTGAAAATGAAAAGAAAGCATAAAAAGACAAAAGACTCAGCCTGAAAAATTAAATATAAACAAATGAATTGTCTACAGCACACAAAAAAAGACACCAGAATGACAGCACTAAGGTAATACATGTCAATAATCACACTGAATGTAGATAGACAAAATGCACCAATAAAGAGGCAGAGTGGCAGAATGGATTAAAAACAAACAAACAAACAAGCAAAAGACCTATCTATACGCTGCTTACAGGAGACAAACCTTAGACTCAAAGACTTTGTTTTAGTCAGCTAGTACTGCTCTAACAGAAATACCACAAAGTGGACGGCTTCAAAAAGAAAAGTTTATTCTTAACACAGTCCAATAGACTGTAAGTCCAGATTTAGGATGTCTACTCCAGGGGAAAGGCTTTCCCTCTATCAGCTCTTTGTATGTAGAATCAGTCTTTGGCTGGGGAGCATCTTGGCACAGAAACCTCAGGTGTGATGGATGCACTTTACTACTGGTGTTGCTTTCTTGTTGGTATAAGGTTCCTTCTCTCTGCTTACTTCTATTTACTTTTACCTCATGAAGGATAAAGAGTAGTTCAAGCCATGGTCCAGGGAAACTGTCTCTTCACTGGAGCAGAGAGGTGATCACAGGAAGGGTCTTAGGGTCCCACCCTAATCCTCTCTAAAATAATTCACTCTGTTAACCACAGGCAGAGATTAAGATTTACAGCATAAGAAAATCACAAAATGGAAGGCAATTCCAGGATACAGAGACTCTGGGCCCAGCCAAATAACTACACGTATTTTGGGGGGACACAATTCAATCCATGGCAAAAATAAATAAACTACAACTCAAAGGATCGGTCCAAAAAAAAAAAAAAATCAGGCTAACAACACTCACAAAAGAGCAGGAGTGGTAATATTAATACCACATGATCCAGCAGTCTCACTTTTTGAATACATTCTAGTGAAATAAGGGCTGTCTCACAAACAGGCACAGCCATAGCAATGTTTATTGCAGCAGTGTCCACAATAGCAAGAAGATGGAATCAACCTAAGTGCCCATCAATAGACGGATGGATAAACTATGGTTTAATCCCACAATTAATTACTATGCGATGATAAAGAACAACGAAGGTATTAGAAAACGTGTCATAACTTGGAATCAAGATATTATGCTGAGTGAAAATAGTCAAATGTAAAAGGACAAATATTGTACGAGACCCTTACATAAGGACTTAAAACGTTTAGGCACAGAAGAAAATAATCTTTGATGGTTATAAGGGTGGGAAGGGAAGGAGAGGGTATTCACAGATGAGACAGTAGATAGGAATTGGGTTAGGTGAAGGGTGTGACAGCACACAGTAGAAGTAAAGTTAGCACAACTAGACTATACTAAAAGCTAAAATGTTCCCTAATACAATCCAATATTTTGAAGGACAGAGTATCACGGATGGGTGTCTTGGCGCCATGTTTTCAGGGGACATCTAGGCTAATTACCATAACTATCTTTTCTTTTAAGAAAATATTTTTCATACCTGCTTTAGTCAGCCAGTGCTGCTGTAACAGAAATACCGCAAAGGATGGCTTTCACAACGGAAAGCTTATTCTTATGCAGTCCAGTAGGCTCCAAGTCCAAATTCAGGATGCCCACTGCAGGTGAAGGTTTCCCTCTTATTGTCTCTGGAGGAAAGTCCGATATTGCATCAGTCTTTGTCTAGGGAGTATCTTGGCACAGGAACCTCGGGTCTGAAGGACACACTCTTCTCCTGGTGCTGCTTTTTTGATGGTGTGAGGTTCCCAATTTTCTGCTGGCTTCCCTTTCCTTTTATTTCTTGTCGAATGACAAGATTAAGGGTGGTGCAAGCCACACCCCATGGAAACTCCCTTTACAGTGGAGCATGGAGGTGATCTTATAAAGAGATTTACAGTTCCTCTCTAATCCTTTAACATACTGTCACAGGAAAATCACAAAAGGGAGGACAATTGTAAAATATTGAGAGTCATGGCCCAGTCATGTGGCTACACATATTTTTGGGGGGACACAATTCAATCCACGACAATATCACTTTGCTGAGCAGTGTTTGGGGCCTTAAAACCTAGCAAGTTGCTATCTCAGTAATATCAATTGGTCCCAATCCACCTGGAGCAAAGGAGTCTGAAGGACATAAAAAGAGAAATATGAGACCAGCAGACAGATGGTGGCCATGTGATCCAGACATTACTTCAGCATGAAATGAGAAGAACTAGATGGTTTCCAGCCACCACCAATGACTGCCCTGACAGAGAATACAGCATAAAGCCCCTGATGTGGTGGGAGAAAAACGGACATGCAGAAATAGAGCTCTATTCAAACATCACACTTGGTGGTTTGTCAGACTGGAGGGTCACCTGAAGGCATGGCCCCCGGATTCCCCAGCACTTAAACCAGTACCAAAGTCAACTCTTCAGACAAAGATTGGACTGAACTACAAGACATAGAATGATGCTGGTGAAGAATATGCATCTTGACTTCAGTATATACATGAGATCCTCTGAGCAGCTCCTCTCAAGAGGCGAGATGGGAGGATGGAGGGGGACAGGAGTTGGTTGAACAAACATAGGAATTATCGTGTGGGAAGGAGGAGTGTGCTGTCCTGGGTTGGGGGGTGCAGTTGGAGTAGCATAGTGGTGTATGTTCAGCATTTTATATGGCAAATGATTGATTTGGAATGTACTCAGAGCATAATACAATAGTATTTATTTATTTTTGTTTTAAAAGGGGATGGTAGGACAGCTAAGTAGTTTGAATGTTTTATTGTATATATTTTGCAAAAGGAACTTCAGAAAGAATTATCGGAGAGCAAAGTATAAGAATACTTTTATTCTTGATTTAAAAATTATTTTTGAGGTATCTATTAACAGCTGGATTGTTCATGGGGCTGCACACAAGAGCAGCCTCTGATTTCATTCATCAGTATCATGCATGGTACATCTTACGTGCTTCACGCATTACTTCCCCCAAATACTTAAATTAATTTTACCACTAGAATCATTAAATCCAAATCTCCTTTTCGTAACAACCACAGAACAGTGCAAACAACAGATTAATTGATGCTCAGGAAGTCTACTATGTGAAGCAAATTGCACTAGATATTTATATACTAATATTTTTGCGACAAACAAAAAATGATGTAGCCCTGTAGTTGACAGTTGTGACTTCAAGGGGCAGTGGACATGCAGCTTATAAAACAGGGAATGATATAAACTGCAGTGTTACACAGTTTTGGTAGAAGATCACAATGTACACACTGATTTCTTGAGAAAATATTCTCAAATTCATCTGGGATGAAGACAGAATATTATTTGAATGCCACATACTGAAACATGGTTGCCTCTTGGGCAGATTCTACACAGGGTAAAAACGTATTATTCAGTCAGCTCAGATAATTTGTCTAATACAAAACTGGATCCAACCCAGGACCCTGATTCAATAACCAATCTCAATCAGAGATATCAAAAGTTTTCTCGTGCCCTAGAGTATAAATTGAACTTCCAACCTCAGAAGCTGTCCAGTCCATTAACAATTTATTCAGATTGCAAGCAAGCATTTAATGAATGCTGAAATTCTCAGCAACCGCGTAAAGACTGGGAGAGCCTTAGGAGTTGCTGAAATGAAAGGACTCTTCTTAATTTCAAATATCAGAAGACTTGAACAGAACATGGCATCTTAGCCATCTGAGCTTTTTAAATGTGACATTGGCAGATGTACAATGCTCAGCTCTGTGGTACCTGAATAATTGAGGCTTTGAAACATCAAAGCATTGGTACCTTCAAACACTCATGTAGCTTTATTTGAAAGATTCTTCTCACAAAAGAAGACTAACTCTGCCATTTGAGATCAATGTATTTCTCAGAAATACAGTGTCTGCACTTTATACTGAAATAAACTTGTTTATCACATATTGACTAGCTGTGTCTCATGTGCAGAGGTATTTGATTAAAGGTACTTTTCCGTGATAACATAATACCTAGTAGAATTAAGGATGACTTGGACAGAGAGACAGGGCATTATAACAGCACAACTTACTTCCTGATCAGTGAACTTTTTGCAGATGTCATGCCATTTAAGGAATCAGAATGAACACTGGAGGATAATCAAGTTAGCATTAGTTATCGGACTTGTGTATCATGATTAATCTTAATACTAATGATACTGAGTTACTATAGGCTTTTAATGATGGAAGGATTAAAACAAAAAACCCAAACGTATTGCCGTGGAGTCAATTCTGACTCATTGAAGGATTAAGAATGTATTATTTTCTAATAACTTAAAAAAATATTTGATGAAGATATAGACAACCAAACATACATAAATTCAATAATTTTTGCTGGTACAATCCAGTGGTATTGATTAATTTATGCTACCTTTCTCACTATCATCTTCCAAATTGTTCCACCATCATCAATGCCAACTCACAGACCTTTGGGATACTCATCCCCCCTTAGGACTGGATCACACTCGCATCCTATAGAAAGATAACCCAACTCAATGTAGGGAAAAGAAAATGCAGTGAGGCAAGACTGTAAAAATGGGGGCAAGTCAAAAGCCTCTTTCAGTTCTCCAGGTGAAATACGTGGGGAAGGAATTGAAAGACTTGAGGAAGTTATGTCATTTACTGTATATTGACATAGGAAACGTAAGAGTAGATACAAATGTGAGAAAAGGGAGGTTGAATTTAGTTTGGGGCTGTATCTGCCTGGATAGGTGTACCTGGAGTCCCATCCTTAGGGACAGTTAAAATTGGCAAAGGAGATTATGAAGCCTGATTAGAAAGGTACAGCAGCACTTAAAGTTGAAGAACACAGTATTTTTAGGAATATTCAAAGGACGAGGCACTCATCACTGAGGCTGGGAAAGAACAGTTACACATAGTCGGTGTTGCTCACGTTGGGTACTCTTGAGTCAGCCCTCACTCATGGTACATCAAATGAAAGTCTAAGCACTTGTGAGCTCGTCACATGCAGCAATAGGAGAAAAATCAGAAATGGAAGATGAAAAACAAATCCTATGCCTTAGGGCCTTTTTTCTTCTTTTAATTATTGTGTGCTAACATCTAGAAATTTTAGATTTCCCCTTTGAAGTAATTATTTTTCTCATAAACAAGGGTACTTTTGAAGTAGAAAATGGAAAAGAAGTACAAAATCCAGTGACACAGAATACAGAATAATTTTCACCATAACACTGTAAGACTTGAGACCACCAAACATGGCTGAGTTTACCATGTAGTCACATACAGCCTTTTCTTTTATGATGTCAAGGGTATGGTGCGGTCACCTGACTGATGTCAGCTTAAAGATGTTGATATCTCAGGAAAGCTAGTCGTGCGTTAAAATCCTAGTACTGGGAAATTCAATGAAAGCAAATTTTGCAGAGAACTTTCCAAGAAAATCTCACTAAAGGGAGCAGAGTTGAGACAACAGTGCGTTTTATTTAAAAACAGACGTGTGCCCAGGCACTGGGTGGGTGGGTTTAGTTTAAAACTCATGATCTCTAACATTTTTCTTGAATAGATCATATCACTACTGCTACCATGAGCAAAAATTGATACACTGAATACAATCAAATGCTTTTGAAGGACAGAGTAGTGCGGGCTGAGGTCTGAGGACCATGGTTTCAGGGGCTATCTAGGTCAACTGGTGTAACAAACTGTTCTACATCCCACTTCGGTGAGTGGCATATGAAGGTCTTAAAGCCTTCCGAGTGGTCACCTAGTTTGTTCTCGTGTGTTATCTATTGCAAGCACACTCAGTCCTTCTTGGAACTTCACACAAACTGTCTGCATTTTTTATCAGACAATACTGATATGGAAAAACCCAAAGGAAATGTTGAACAATAAACAGAAGGCTTGAGAGTATCAGCAGTCAGTGATAAGAATATTTTACAAGAAAGGCACATTAAAAAAAAAATCCATTTAATTGTAAATTTGGAGGAAATGGTACTTCAGCTCAATCATTTTTTAACTGTTATTTTAATCACTGCAAACTGCAATATGAAGAACTACTCCATCTGAAGTAATTATATTTCCTTCTAGTACATGTAGTCATCTGCCTGTCTTTGTCCATGTCACACTTAATATCTGACTTCCTCATACCCAAAACCAAACCAAACTCTTTGCCAACAAGTCAATTGCATAGTAACCTTACAGGGCAGAGTAGAACTACCTAATAGAATTTCCAAGGAGTGCCTGGTGGATTTGAACTGCTGATCATTTGGTTAGCAAATGTAGAAGTTAGCCACTGTGCCACTGGAGTTTCTGACTTTCCCATAGTACATATTAAAAAAAAAAAAAAAAAAAAGTCTTACCTTATTAGAGTTATTTGTTATTGGATGACATAGAACATTTTCTGCTTTTATTATTTTCGACTGTGGATAGCGCTATGCCTTAAATATAGTTAGTACAATCACAAGATTTTGCTAAATTTACCTGAATTACTACTAAACTGGGTTTTTGAATAAAGGTGAACAGAAAGTCCACTCTAAAGAACCTAGTGTTTCTGAAGAAAAGAAGTTCAGATAGTAAGTGAAAAATTAATGATTAACAACAATTGGTTGTAGACAAAGAATTAATCAAAAAACCTTTTGTGTTGTGCTGCGTTTTCTGTCATATTTCTGTAGTTGATCATTTTTCATTGAGATTAGCTGTCTAAATGTACTAATAAAGTTATGTTTTTATAAAAGACCCTAAATCAACTACCAGATTCATAACCACTCATCTCTAAAATGCCGTAAGTGAGTCAAAGATTTATATCTGCAATCCATATGATACTTCCTTTCTGGAAATATAGATGTTTAGAATAAAAGATAAGCACTGTTAAATGGTTATGCTGTATAAACAAGTGATTTTGGCGATGGATGAATTTAGAATTGGCTCCAGTTTTTGTCAACAACCCTACATCGCTGCTGCCTCTGAAACGTTATTTGGATAAGGATAGAAGTTAACACTTGCAAGTATAAAAATGATTGGCAGCTGGTATTGCCAGTTTTTAGGCTGGAGTTGTATCTTTTTTTTTTTTTTTTTTTAATTTGGCAATTTGGTTTGCAACCTACTTTTAGATTCTGCCCAGTAAGTAATGATTCTTTTTCTTGTAAGGACTACTCTCTTAGGATTGCATAGAGCCGAAGAAATTTTAGCCAAGTTTATTTTGGTGGATTAGAATTTTATATCATTACCCAATGATTTCTTGTCATAATTTAGGGTCAATCTTTTTTTTTTAATACTGGATAATAACACTTACTATATTGGTAAATATATCCATTATTTGATCATTTTGTATAATTGCATAAATTATTCTTAAAGCTGACTTTCCCAGAAAACTTTATCTTGACAAAAAATATGTATTCAGTGTACTAAAACCTAAACAGTACATTTACTAGCACCACTAACGATTGACCTTATGAGACAGAGCACAGAAACCAGTGCCTTGCTGTAAATGGCCTGTCAGAGAAAGCAAATAAGGTCATTTACCTGTTCATATACCCATCAGAGATCTTTGTAAATTCTAAAGTAACAGTAGAATTCATATAATCTGTACCAATAAGGAATCAGAAGCTTTCTTTCCAGTTTCTGGGGAGGAGAAATAAAGTCTCTAAAGCTAGGATATTTTTTGGACCTAAAGAAAACTTTAGAAACTCATCCCTTTAATTTTAGAACAAACGAAAACCTAATCCAATTCTTTTTCAAGATAAGATACATATCTATTCTACAATATCTTAGAGGCTTTAGGAAAAGAAAGTATTTACTTTCCAGTCATAATATTTGATTAAAAAACAATAAAGCCTGAAACCCATGGGGCCTCATAGGTGTTTAGCACTGTTGTGGCTCCTCGATCTTCCAAAGACTGTGTACTGTAGGCCTCGTCCATCCTTATGATGGATGAATGAGTGATTTTCAAGTCTTTCTTTATCCATTGATTTTTTAACCTCTATTTTCCTATATCTTCAATTGGGGGGCGGGTAAAAAGTGCTGTCAACATTTGATTTAGAATCATTCAGTTTCTTCTTATAAGAGTAATCATTTCACTTGTTTCTGAATTTTACATGTAGGCATGGTGGGGGCATACATGATTTAAGCAATTCTGTATTTGCATGGCCGGCTCCACTGTGTATGTATGAATGTTGTTGCGGCTTCAAAAGGACAAAACAAGCAGTGAATTTGGCCTAAAACTACCAGGTGATGAAACAATTTAAAATAATAACAAAGAAAATCCTTAGATAGAGCAAATGATTCAGTGCTTGGCTGCTAATTAAAGGTTAGCTGTTAAATAGTTCATCTGGAGTTTCCCAGGAAGAAAGGTCTGGCAATCAATTACCCGCAAAATTAGTTGTTGAGAATACTGTGGAGCAAAATTGTATGGTGACACACATGGCGTCACCATAAGTCTGTGACAGTTAGATGGCAACTGATGAGGGTTTTCTGGTTTTACTTAACAAAAACATTTTAAAAACCAATAAAACAATGATTAATCAAATACTGGATCAGAAATTCTCAAAATGACTTACATAACCTGCAGTCATGTCACATCTTCTAATTTTTCATTTCACCAACTTAAAAGGAAAAAAGAATGTTTAAAATATTGTATTTGAAAGGAATAGAGAATTTTAAATTGCCAAAGATTATAGATACAAATATATATGGCTATATATGGCATTTCCTCTCCCAATATGGAGAAGTGCTAGCCAAAACAAAACACCTTCTTTTCCATTCTGTTAATTTCAAGAACTTTCAGTGGATTTTCATGTTTTCCAGAGTTAAGGGAGATTTATGAAAAAGAAACAGAAGGTACTTATTTCTAGCACAGCTGATATTATTGATTAGCTGATAGTCAGTCCAGAGGCATTATTTTCATTGTGCAAAATAAGCATAAAAATACTACAAGCAATTAATTGCCTGCTTTTCGTATCATGCTTTGAGATGGCCTATCAGCCTTTTATTAATATTAATGAGGAGAATTAGCACGAAAGATCAGGGAGCCACGATAGCGCCGAGAACCTGAGAGGACCCTACGGCTCACATGCTTTATTATTTTTTAATCAAAGTGGCTGACTTGAAGGCACAAAATTAAAAAACTGAGTCTTTTATGATTCCACAATGATTCAAATTAAAATGATCTATACTTGCATAATTCCTATGAACCATTTTGTGCTTGTTAAAAACAGTTAAAAGTTGCATAAATTCATGATTTAAGGGCTGCAGTTTTCTTTTCTTAATGAACAGTCCACTTTATGTGTTTCTCCCAGCTCACACGTGTGGACATAATAAAGCAAATGAGAGTGGGCACAGAGAGAGGGACAGAGAATTTAAGTTTACGATTTACACGGCTAAAAGAGAATGTTCATTTACTGCCAGTTCTAGGCTCAGTAGGAGTCCCTGGCATTTATACACAATTCAACTGAACATCCTTTGAAAACTTATGCAAAAGAAATGCACCAATAAAATCTGTTTTTCAGACAGAAACACAGACACCTTACAACTGAAAGTGGTGGTTTCCAGTCTATTCTACCCAGGTATTTAAAAATGAGTGTGGTCTTCTGCATGGCTTGGATAAATGATTATTTAGGAAAATTTGCTGAGAAAATGATTTTGAAGGGTACCTCAAGAGGACAAAATAAAGTATTATAAAATATGAAAGAAAACCAAACCCAACCCACTGCCACTGAGTCAATTCCAGAACATAGCAACCCCATAGACAAGGCAGAACAGCCTTGTAGAGTTTCCAAGGAGAATCTGGTGGATCTGAACTGATGATCCTACAGTTAGTAGCAGTAGCACTTAACCACTATGTCAGTAGGGCTTCCCAAACTGTGAAAGATCTAAAATTAAAAAAAAGGGGGGTGGGGTACTGGTAGAGGAGGAGAGCAGTCTTGGCATTACTTAACTTGAAATAACTGAAATTCAATGTTCGAGTTGCAATATTGAAGGGCTCTGTGGGAAAAATACTAACTGATGCAAGAAAGATTAAACGAAATATATATATACATATATATGTATATATGTAAGGAATGCACAGAGTCACTACGCCAAAAAGAAATGATCGATGTTCAACAATGTCAGGAGATAGCATATGACCAAGAGCTGATGGTAATGAAGAAGGAAGTCTAAGATGAACTGAAGATGTTAACCAAAAAAAAAAAGAAAAAAAAAAAAAAAAGCCTTCAGAAACTGACGGAATGCCAACAGAGATGTCTCTAACAAAGGATACAACACTGATGGTTGTCACTTGTTTATGCCAAGAAATCTGAAATCTAGCTACCTGGCCAGCTGACTGGAAGAGGTTCATATACTTGTCCATTCCAAAGGAAGGTGATGCAGTGAAATGTGTAAATTACTGAACAATATTATTAATATTCCAGCTAAGTAAAATTTTACTGAAGATCATTCAAAAACCAGTTGCAGCAATACATCCACAGGGAATCCCAGAAATGCAGCCAAACTCAGAAGAGACCATGGAATCAGGGATATCGTTGCTGATGTTACGGATCTTGTCTGAAAGCAGAGGAGAGTAGAAAGATGTTTGCCTGTGTTATATGGACTATGCAAAGGAATTCCATGATGTGGGTCACAGTAAATTATGGCTCACATTACAAAGAATGGGAATTCCAGAACACTTAATTGTGCTCGTGTGTAACCTGTACACAGACCAAGAGACAGTGTTTCAAACAGAACAAGGGAATGATTTGTAGTTCAAAAACAGGAAATGTGTGTATAAGACTTGTTTCCATTCACCATGTTATTGAATCTACATGCTGATAACATAATCTGAGAAGCCACTCTGTATAAATGAAAATGAGAATTCAGGATTAGATGAAGACTCACTAACAACATGCCGTAAGCAGATGACAAAACCTACCTTGCTGAAGGCAAAGAGGACTTGAAAAACTTACTGATGGAGATCAAAAATCACAGCCTTTCACATAGATTACGTCTCAACATTAATAAAAAGAAAAGAACAAGATTCCTCACAACTGGGCTAATAAGTAACATCATGATAAATGCAGCGAAGTCATCAAGCATTTCATTTTACTTGATCCACAGTTAAGGTCCATAGAAATAGCATTACGGAAATTAAATGATGGGCAAATTTGCTGCAAGAAACCTCTTTAAAGAGTGAAAAAGCAAAGATTTCATATTGGTGAGTAAGGTACACATAATCCAAACTCCATATGCATTCAAAAGCCAGAGAATTAATAAGGAAGACTGAAAAATAATTGATGCATTTGAATTATGGTGTTGGTGAAGAGTACCGAGTATACCACGAACTGCTGAAAAACAAACAAATCTGTTTTGGATAGAGTATAGCCAAAATGCTGCTTAGAAATGAGGATGGCGAGATTTTATCTCACATACTTTGGACATGTCATCAGGAGGGATGGGTCTGGAGAAGGGCTTCATGTTTGGTAAAATAGAAGGCCAGCATAAAAGTGGAATGCCTTCCACAAGATGGAATAACACAGCGGTTACAACAATGGGATCAAGCCTTACAGTGATGGTGAGGATGGCACAGGACCTGGCACTGATTCTTGTTTTGTACTTGGGTCTCTCTGAGTTAGAATAGAACTGACAGCAACCATTATCAACAACAGAAACCCTAATGGCATAGTGGGTTAAGTGCTACACTTGCTAACCAAAAGTTCAGCAGTTCAAATCCACCAGGTGCTTCCTGGAAACTCTGTGGGGAAGTTCTACTCTGATTTATAGGGTCGCTGTGAGTTGGACCCAACTTGATGGCAGTGTTTTGTTTTTTTTTTTTTTTTTTTGTATTTATTACCAACAGGTGGCACAAATGGATAAGGGCTGGATAAAAGGCAAGCTAAACTCATCCAGAGGTGCCTCAGAATTAAGACCTGGAGATCAGTTTGTGAAATTTCATACTCTTGAAAATCCGTTGAAGTTCAGTTCTCTATATACATAGGGTTACCAAGAATTGGAACAGATTATGGCAACTAACAACCAGAGAAAAAAATATTTATTTCCCTTTCAGCATGCAGAAACTAAAATCTCTAATAGTTTTATATTTTGTGTTGGACTTAGAAGTTTTATTAAAATTTAGGTTAAAACATTATGCATGAAAAACATTTAAACTACTGACTTATGCTAGTTAAATATATATTCAGGAAGTCACAAACTCATCCATTTCACAGAAAGTATCCTAGAAATATGGATATTGAGACTGAAAATGTTACAAATTCTTTTGATTTTTTACTAATGTATTTTTATGCAAATAACAGGTTGTCAACCGCACCATCTGCACCCCTGACACAGTACTTTGCTAAGTGCTACTATGCTTTTTATTTTCTTTTAATCATGGCGTCATCGTTGTTTGCTAGGTGCCATCAAGTCTGTTCCAACTCATAGTGACCCTGTGTACAACAGAGCTCAGCACTGCCCAGTCCTCCCAACTGCTGCTAGCTTCAGCTACTCTATCAGTCCATCTCATTGAGGGTCTTGCTCTCTTGTCACTGACCCTCTGCTTTCCTAAGCATGGTGTCCTTCTCCAGGTACCAGTCCTTCCTGACAACAAGCCCAAAGTACAGGAAGTGATGTCTCACCATCTTCATGTCTAAGGAACATTCTGGCTGTACTTCTTCCAAGATAGACTTGTTCATTCTTCTGGAAGTCCATGGTATATTTGATATTCTTCACCAACACCACAGTTCAAAGGCATCAATCCGTTTTCAGTCTTTCTTATTCATCATCCAGCTTTCACACGCATATGAGAAGACTTAAAATACCATGACTTGGATCACATGCATCTTAGTTCTCAGAGTGATATCTTTGCCTTTTAACTTTAAAGAAGTCTTTTGCAATATATTTGTCTAGTGTTGCCATAAGTAGTGAAATTCTGAATTACAAAGCATTTATAAGCAAAATGTCTTTTATATCATAACCCACAACAAAGAGTTAACAGAGTTGCAAGGCAACAGATTTCTCCTATTGAGAAAAAGACAGAACTTGATGCTAAGTTCATAATAACCGAAAGAAAGCTACTGTATATTGAAATGGCATATAAATCCACATCAGGTAATGGGAGACCTGGGACATAAGGTGTGTTAGAATGTTGGAAGTTAAGTGTCACAGTTATCTAAGAAGATTCATCTTCCTGAGCACTGTTTCTCAAAGTGTGACCTAGCACCACCTCATGAAAGTCAGAAGAGCAGCTTATTTAAACAAAGCATCAAAACTAGACCAAATGAATTTTATTACTCTCGTGCAGCCCTGTGAATTAAAATCTCCAGAAGTGTGGCTTTAGCATTTAACAAGCTTTGCATGTGATTCCTAGATGGATAATTCAAATGACAATGTTCATTTTTAAAAAATTGCTAGTCTTTTTTATCCCTTTCTTCTATTGTTTTCAATATGATATAAGGAAAATTTTTATCTATATACAAAGTAGGAGAAAACTGTAATCGTTCTGAAGTAAATGGAAGATGAAGGAGGTTGAATATCACTATCCTGACCTCTCCTCAAGCTGCAGTAAGCCAAATACCCTGAGACATTTCTGAGGAGTCCTAATCATCCTTCACCTCAAGGATTTTTTCCTTTCTTCTCCTGGAAACCCACTTTCTTCACTGAGCAGGGCAGGCTAGTAGAGATCATAGAGATCATCGTGGAGATCACTATCTGATTTATCTTGACCTGAATTTATTCTCTTAGTTATACAACTATTTACATAGGCATTATGGATAACACTTAAATATTTTTTTGAATGCAGGACATGAAAAGATGCATCCTCCATACAGGACAGGTAATATATTTGTTGAACAATTCCAAAGACTCTAGTCTCACTGATAGATATTTTTCTGCATCTCACCCGAACTGTATCTAACTTACAAAAGCCCATTTCTTCTTGGTGAATTCTACACAAAACCATTCGCACAAATCGATCTTGGTTTTCTATTCACACGATCTAAATTTAAAAAGAAATATATATATATATATGTATATAAATGATTTATTTATTCTTTGGAAAAGGACCCCTAGTGTCACAGTGGTTAAGTACTTGAGTGTGAATGGAAAGGTTGACAATCTGAACTCATCAAGTGGCTTCATGAAAGAAAAGACCTGGTGATCTCCTGTAAAGATTACACCCCAGCAAACAACAGCAACAACAACAACAAAACACATACGGCAGTTCTACTCTGTCACATTGAGTCTCTGTGAGCTGAAAATTGAACAACACCTAACAACAACATCCTTTAGGAACAGGCTTAGTCCCATTTGGAACTCTTAGGACTCACGTCCTAACTTGAATCCCTGTCCAGTCTTTCTTCAACCAACATTCTACACAAATTTGTTCTAGCTCTTCTAATTTCAAATGCCAGCACCTACTTTCTGGTTTAGATTTTCATTCAACCAAGCTGAGTGAGAAGTGAGATCTTGTTGTCCAAAAGTGTAACTGAAACTCAAACCAAGCAAGCAAAATCATGATTTCACTACTAGCAGGAAAAAAAAAAAAAAAAATTTCCTGTGGATGTAAATAAGTTTGTGTGAGTGGGGGGAATGAGGCATAGATCAAGGGCAGCAAATGGTATTATAGAGGATAGAAATCAAACTTCCCAGAATTAGCTCCACAAATATCGTAGAAGTTTGGTTCTGTACAACTTAGCACAGTGTCTAATACATGGTATAAGTAAGTCCCTGACTGGCACCAAGAGTCTGCGCTCACCTGCTAATTGAAAGGCTGTTGATGTGAATCTACAACGCAGTGGTCTGCTTCTGTAAGAGTACAGCCACTAAAACCTGTTTACAGTCCCACACTGATACACATGAGGTCACCGTGTGTTGGAATCCACTTGACGGCAATAGGCAAATATAAAGTGTATTTTCAAGAAGAATAATCTTCTAATTTTCTTACCTTGTGTGATTACAGTAGACACCTCACAACTAACTTTTATCTTACCAGACTAAGCAATATTTTTCATAACCTATCAAGTCTACAAAAAGATCCCCACAATATGCTGAATTTTTGTGATCAGTGGGCTTCTCTCTGATAATCTACCTTTCTACTCCCATCAGGCCAATCTTATATTTACCAGAATTAATTTGTGTTCATTCTTAAACTTCTTTGTGCAAGAAATAACATATTGATTTAACTGAAGGATATTTAATATGTACTTTAAAAAAATAGTAAATGGACTATTTTGGACGGATCTTATCAAGGGTAGACCTGGCAGAAAAATCGGAAATGGGAAATACATTCTCCCAAGTATTTTTTTTAAATTACTGTGTGTGTTTACACAAGTGCTTACACACACACACAGATACACACACATGAGGTCTGAAAAGTAAGTCTGCAAACGTAATTGTTCTAAGTGCTACATACCTCATTGCTGAATTATTAACACAGTCACCGTCAAAGTATTTTCCCTTGAGAAGCTGGGCTTCAGCACCAGTGCCTGGTATATACTCCTTTCAAAGCAATTTTGAAACTCTTTGCAACGGCGGTTGAGCACTGTGGTATGGCAGCAAGTTTGCGAACTTAATTGTACAATTGTCTGTCAGTTCTTAGCCAGTAAACAAATAACCATCTCCCTACTCACCTGAACTGCCCAGTAACCTTTTTCTTTACCTGAAGATAAAAGAAACACCGAAAGGGAGACATTTTGATGATCTTCGGGACATCAGGGATAATAATCATGACAACTCTGATGGCCGTTCCAGAAAAAAGACTTTTAAAACTGCTTTGAAGTGTGGACTAGGCTCTAGAGTCGGTGCTCAACTGCCCAAGGGGAGTACTTAGAAAGTGTCAGGAGAGATATTCTGCAATGAGGTATGTAGCTCTTTTTCTAGGATGAGTTTGTAAACTTAATTGGCCGTCCTTGTACATATACATATATACACGTACATATGAACACACACAGTTATATATACATATATATATGTATATATATGTATATATATATATATATATACACACACATATATATCCACATAGGAAACCCTGGTGGTGTAGTGTGTTAAACGCTACATCTGCTAGCCAACAGGTCGGCAGTTCAAATTTGTCAGGTGCTCCTTGGAAACTCTATGCGGCAGTTCTGCTCTGACCTCTAGGTTGGCCATGAGTTGGACCTGACTTGACAGCAGTGGTTGGATGCACCCACATATACCTGCATACATATATATGACATATTGACTAAGAGCACAACTGCTAAACAAAAGGTTGGCAGTTCAAATCCACCAGCCACTCCTTGGGAACCCTATGGAGAAGTTCTATCCTGACCTATAGGATCACTATAAGTTAAATTTATTCAGCGATGGGTTCCACATATAATCTATACTATATTTGCATAAAACTACATATAATGTGTATATATACAAGGTCTGACAATTAAGTTGTGAACTCATCCTGGGAAAAATTGCTACATACCTCCCTGAAAATCTTGACTGAGAAGCAACACAAGAGATAAAGAGGGCTGGGGAGGGGTGTAGGTGGGAGGATGAACAGCTCGATTCAGAATTGTGTATAGGCCCCAATCTGGGCTTGCAAAATATCAGGCTAATTGAAAATTAATTAATTAATTAATTAAAAGTTTGGTCTTAATTATTTTCAGAGGTGTTGTCACTTTTCAGTTACCACCTTAAATAACCTTTCTCATAATTACAAAAGTGATTTCTGATTATCTGTTAACCTAAAGTAGGGCAGTTCAGACTTACTCAGCCACCCTTAAGGAAGAAAACCTGGCTGTCTGTGTCTGGAAGGATTACAGCCAAGAAAACCCTATGAAGCAGTTCTACTCCAGGAGATGTACTGAACTGCATTATAATACATTTTTTCACATGAGCTTCTAGTCTAGACATACAAATGAAAACACTGCCCAGAACTAGTTATAGAATGAAGATGTCTACTCTATGGTTCCTGCCCTTCAACACATGATGGGTGAATTCAGGGACTGAAACAGTCACCCGCCAGTCTGATACGCAAAATTTTTGACTGATGTCATTATTACCTCTATGACTTGAAGTCAACTACATATTAGCCAGAGACCCTGGCAGCTCTGTGGTTAAGCGCTATGTCTGCTAACCAAAAGGTCAGGGGTTCCAGTAGTCCAGGTGCTCCTTGGAAACTCTGTGGAGCAGTTCTACTCTGTCCTACAGGGTCACTATGAGTCAGAAACCAACTCAACGGCAGTGGGTTTTATTATTTATTTATTTTTGACATATTAACCAGAAGTGAGAAGTAGCAATGGGAATTCAGGGAGTTCTCCTGCTGGGAGAAGTTTCTTGCCCATGACCACTGGCAAGTTGATCAGTATCCATAAACAGCGAGACGTTCTCTCAGACTAGGTCAACTGCCTAATGCATCTGAGAGCTTAACATCCAAATACACTTCAGGACAAACACCCGGGCCCCACCTAATTTTTCAAACTATATTTTAAATTTTGATGAGTCAAACAAACAACAACAATAAAAAACTATCTGAGGGCAAAACAGAGAGAATAGTAGTTGTATGTGCGCTGCATTTTTCACCGTAAACAGCATGATTTATTTTCATCATTTTTGGAGTTGCAAATCCTGTAACTGAAATTCATGCCTGAAACACCTTACAGGGTTGCAAAAGCAACTTGATTTTTTCATCTTAAGAAATCTTTTGGTTAATTTAATCTTGAAAGGAGATGGAGAGACAATGGGATATCAGATGTGGCAGAAATAGCCTGTGTTGTCTACGTCAGGGCCCAGACTTGAACCCCATTGTGTATGAAACAGCCATATGAATTGCTTGGAGCAGTTTCTCAGGTGACATAGACTTTTTCTTTTGCTCAGTGTACATGGCAAGGACTCCTTTTTAACAAGTTATGTTTTGGAAAGCACTGTACCAAAATCATAATCTCATTCTCACCAGCCCCTTAAAAAACAAAGCCGTCACAACAACCCTATATGACAGAGTAGAACTGTTCCATAGCGTTTCCACGGTGCGCCTGGCAGATTCGAACTGCTGACTTCTTGGTAGGAGACGCAGCACTTAATCACTATGCCACCTGAGTTCTCAGCCCCTTAAAGCAATGTCATTTACTAGTAAAGGTATTATTTAAATTATAGAATTAATAACACCTAAAATATTGCTAAGTTGAGCATTTTGGTAGTCATGTGGTCGTAGTAATACTCTTCATAAACATCACAAATAGAGTCATATTATTGTTATCTAACACACTGTTATCTGAAATAGTCGCCTCTCTTTTTTTCTTTATCCCCTCCCTTTTTCTTTTTTTTTTTGTTTACCTTGAGTCTTAAACTTTATTCGCTATGTAACTGTTCCTTATCATCTGATATATGTTCTGTTCTAAGTGTATTTTTCTGTGTGCATTAAGGTACATAGATATATAGATGTTACACACACAGAATTTTTTTGTCATTTATTTTTCATAATAGAATTAAGTACCTACATTTTTTTAATAGCCAAAATGAAAATTTCTCTTCAAGTACATAGGCTGAAATCTATAGAGTTCTTTAACTTTAATAATTGAATAACAGTCCCTGATGAAAAAATTTACCACTTTCTTTAATCTTACTCTTTTAATAAATATTCATTTTACTTACAGTAGTTTATCACTAACTCAACATCAGTGGGTTTGCTTGGTTGTAACTACCTTGAAAATATTTATAAGAAATAGGGTCCCAACCATGAATATCTGTGTATATTAGTTGTAAGAAATGTTGACAGGTCTCTTTCTCTGCCTGTGTCTTCCTCATAGCACTTATATCATCTTATATACTCTTTTATTTGTTTGTTTTCTCTCCCTCCTTTCAAAGAATTCTCTGAGACCAAGAATTATGTTTGTTGTTCATTGTCAAATTCTCACTGTATGACACATAACAAGTGTGGAATAATTATTCGTTAAATGAATAAATGATCACTTTTCAGAATCTCTAAAACCACAATGGCTAATAGTGTCTACTAATGAAGAGCTGTCTTTTTTTATAACCAATTTAATGAAGATGCAACGTTCTCTCATTTAAACTAATGTTTACATCATGTGATATAAACTATACAACTTTTCTATGCCTGCTTAGTTTACAGGTTTTATATATATATATACATACATACATATATATATACACACACACAAACAAACCCACTGCCTTTGAATTGACTCTGACTCTGACTCTGACGCAGAGCATGGTTGCGCAGTAAAGTTTCTGAGCACTAGATTTTTACTTAGCTCTATGTATGGTGTCTATCAGGAGACAACTCTTGGACCACTAGCAGGTCAAAATTTGTTAGTGATCGTTTGCTGTGGACTAATCTGATACACACATCCTTGGTAACAGTACTCTGAAGTTATTCAGATGACATTTAATTCAGTGGGAGAGAAAGTGTTCCTATATGACATAATCTTTATATACATCCTAGGTACATTTGCCTACATCAGAAACTCAGCTTCCTGATCTCCTTCCGAGGATAATGCCAAAAAAGTTGGGGCATGAATGACATAAATTCACTCAAAGCCAAGCTAAAACAGTACGAAGACTTTAACTGTACATAATTGCCAAGAAAATACTATGGCTCCACATACTTTATTGAATGCAGAAGTCACATCACAAATCTCTGTAGAAATTATCATCTCTTGGGAGGTGTGAACTGTAATATAAGAACTCTTGGGGTCATTGTGCCAATATCTTTAAGTGACAACGTTTGCTAAGATTACTGAAGTGAATTCTATTTTTTAGTTTTTCCAAGAAATTAGGATATATTACAAATAATGTGTCAGGTTTATTTTGGGGTGAAAAAAGAAGTATTTAATTGACAGATAAAAAGGGTATGGAAAGGGTAATTTCATTTTCCATCACTACAAGTAAGGTTTTATTGTCGAGAATTAAATTAACAGCACATGAAATTGGCTTTTCCTAAGTTCATATTTTTTGAACACACACAAAAAGAAACCTTCCAAACCAAAGTAGAGCTATAAAGCTCCCACCAATGAGCAGAGTTATTGCATTTTCTTTCTTTTTTCTTAAGGAAACAATAAAACTTCTATAAACCTGTGTTTGTAGGGTTTCCTATTCAGTCTCTGGCTGTTATTTGCTTCTCTAGTACTACAAAGTTTGCTCTGAGCATGAAATTCTGATTTCTAGCTTTCTCTATTCATTATTTAGTTTGGGTTGCTTCTTGTAGGTTTACTCCTTTTTTAGTGGAAAGATGTTGCCCATGCTCTGCTATTCTTTTGCTGTGCAAATATATTGTATAAAGTGTGGTTGGTACACTAGAGGACATTTCTTCTTCACACTGCAAAAATGCCATATGTCAGTATTTCCATAAGAACTACCACCTTCCATAAAATCTACCATCAACGTAGTCAGTCAGAAGCTGAAGCAATGTACTTAATGATGAATACTTGCCTTAAAATTGTGACATTGATTTTGTTTTTGGAAAGATTTTTTTTTTTTTAATTAAAAGTGTCTGTTTTTACACCCTCAATATTCTGTTTATCAATCTTGAAGTTAAGCTGAGTGGTTATTAAAATAAAGCAACCGAGTTGTATCAACAAAAATGATTGAGTTAGGCCATCAAAAATTCCCTTCTGCATAAAAACAAGGAAAAACTGGCAAAAAGTTGTTAGAATTAACTTTTTCAGAATTCTAGAAATTAATCAAAAGTTTGCAGCAAGGGTCATATACTCAAGAAAAATTATTGAATTTCAACCAGAATAGCCAGCTTTGTGGCATTTTAACTCGAAATACCTGTGGCACAGCTTTCAACACCACAGCAACATGTAAGCCATTAGAGTACAATAAACTAACCAACGGGAAGCAGCAAGCTTTCCAGATATGTAGATTATTGTTTCTCAATAAACTGGAAGGTTTTCCCCCATTTCTTTCTTTGATTTTTTTTTTTTTTTAAATCCTTTTGATCTCTATTCTCCTTCTGGTATTCCTATCCCAGGTATATCGTCATGCTTAAAGTTCTCCTGTATTTCTCTGAGAAGCTGTAACTTTTTTACGTCTTTCTTGCTGTTCCTCAATTTATATAATGTCTATTGATCCACCTCCCAAATTCTATAATGCTGTCAGTACAAGTGTACTGCTATTTTTTTCTTAACTATTGTATTTTCCAACTCCATATTTTCCTTTTTGAAAATAGGTTCCATGTCTTTTCTAATATTCAATGACGGCATCATCGTAATACCTGCTTTCCTTCTTTAATCACATTTCTTACAGTTCTATGAACACGTTAGCAATGGCTACTCCCCCCCCCCCCCTCCGGCCGGTAAATCCAGTATCAGGTCACTCTCACAGTTTCTGTAGCTTGCTTTTTCTCCTCCGCCTCCCCCTCTGCCTCCTCCTCCTCCTCCTTCTTCTCCTTCTCCTTCATGCTTAATGCTTTCCTCTTCCTTTTGCATACCTCAAAATTCTTTTTGGAAACCACACATTGGAGATAATATATTGTAGCAACTCAAATAATATGATTGCTATGGGGTGGTTTATGTGTTCAGCAACTGGGTGGATTATTGTAGTAAAATTTATTTGCCCATCCCACCATTCCTGTTAAACTTCTTACATAATTCATCAAAGCAGCTTTGCATATGCCCATGGCCAACCCAGGCTGCCACTGGTACTGGCAGAACTCTCTTCCATTCTTTGTCTGACCACACTGGCTATGAAACTTGGCTAAGTGTGGCAAGTGAATTGCTCTCCTGTTTCCACCAATGACCTGGGGCACAAATTCCTCTAGCTACTAATTCAGTCTTACTGTGGTTCTTTGAAAAGAATAGTTCGTGAGGTCAGTGTTCGATAATTTTTCTCACTCCTGGAGGGCTTCTCCAAGCTAGCTTATTCCCTTGTTGTGTCCTGCAAACTTGCTGCCCTTGACATTGAGTTGATTCTGACTCATAGCAGCCCTGTGGGACAGAGTAGAACTGCCCCATATGACTTTCAAGGCTGTAATCTTTATAGCAAATCCTGGGGTAGTGATTAAGTACTACTGCTGCTAACCAGAAAGTCTACCGTTTGAATTTGCCAGTTGCTCCTTGGAAACTCCGTGGGGCAGATCTACTCAGTCTCTCTGTAGGATTGCTATGAGTCAGAATTGACTCGACAGCTGTGGGTTTCGTTTTTTAGTTTAATCTTTACAGAATCACACTGTCACAACTTTCTCTTGTGGAGACATTCGTGGGTTCAAACTTCTGACATTTGGGTTACCGCCCCCCCCAAACCCAAAACAAACAAAAAACGAATTCTTTGCGATCTACCGGATTCCAACTCCGCAGCTTTAGAGGACAGACTAGAACTGCCCCATAGAATTTACAGGGAGTGACTGGTGGATTTTGAACTGCCAAAGTTTGGTTAGCAGTCATAGAACTTAACAAGTACATCACCAGGGCTTAGCAGTGCAGTTAACCACTGCTTAACCAGGCTTCCTTCTCTCCCTTATATTCTAGTGATTATCTTCATTAAATCCACACATATCTAAATTGCTTTGCGCTACAACGCTCATTATTCTTGAAAACAACTTTATGGTTACTTTTCCACAAGTAAGAAGTGAATGCATAGCGAAATAGATTTTTTGTTTCCTTCTTTATCTATCTGCAGAAATCCTAGTGCGTAATAGCTATGCCACCAGCTATGGCTGCTAACTAAAAGGTTGGAAGTTCGAATCGACTAAGCCGTACTTGGTGCTGCTTGGAAACTCAATGGGCAGTTCTATTGTGTCCTATAGGGTTGCTATGAGTTAGAGTCAACTCGAAGGCAGTGGGTTCAGTTTGGTCTGTTTATCTATTTATCTATCTCTGTATCTGTATATGGACAACTAAAATCTCCTTTAAAATCTCCTCTTATTCATTAGTGTTCAGAGATCCCTGGGGGTAGTGGCTTTTTCTTTAGTTACATAAAGTTGGGGTCATATCCTTGAAAACTGAAAGAGACACAAAGAGGGGCTGGCATGTTGAAATTTTTTCGAGTAATTTTCAATCTACTTACAATCACTTTTCCCTGAACTATCTGGTAAGCTGTTGATTGGGTTTGAACTGCCAACCTTTTGGTTAGCAGCCATAGCTGGTGGCATAGCTATTACGCACTAGGGTTTCTGTAGATAGATAAAGAAGGAAACAAAAAATCTATTTCGCTATGCATTCACTTCTTACTTGATTTTGTTATCAGTGGTATTTCCTTCAGTTTCCTCTAGTTTTTGTTGTAAATGCATGTAAAATAAGAAACAAGCAAAAACATACAGCTTTGGTATACAGTCTTTTGTTTGTTCAAAACAATTCACGCCAGAAAATCCAGATGAGACTGTAATTTTAATCACTGATGAACTGACATAAATGTATTATCCAGCTTCCTTTTTTTCTTCCAGTTTGTGTTTTACTTGAATTGGAGTTAACTAAGGAAGGGACACAATTCAAAAGTATGTCATTTTTCCTTCACAGGAATTCAGAAGCAGAAGGCACTTTCCAGTTGCAACACATAGAGACTGGAACTAAATTCTCTGGAAACTATGGCACCTTTGAGGGTTTCCTACTTTGTAATTGTAATTATAAAATTATAAAAGATAGAACACATATGCTGGTGAAATTTTTTATAATTTTTTTATATTGAATTGGAGGATCCTAAGTTTTGAGTGCTGAAATTGACTAAGTACACAAAGATTCAAATAGCTGGACTATTAAATTATCCATAATTAGATGTCCTACTAGAAATCACTGGCCAAATCATTCAGTTCTGTCCTGGCTTTTCATGAAGTTTTCTTGATAGACACTATGGAACTTGTATGAGAAATTAAAATACAATTAAATATAAGCAGAAAAGTAACTGGAAAAATATTAAAATAAAGCATATCAATTTAGACCTGAAGTGAATGCTGGGAGTGATACAGCTTGTCTTAGTCATCTAGTGCTGTTATAACAGAAGTATCACAAGTGTATGGCTTTAAGAAACAAAAATTTATTTTCTCACAGCCTTACGAGTCTAAATTCAGGGTGTTGGTTCATGGGAAGGCTTTCTCTGTTGCTCTGGAGGAAGATACATATTATCAATCTTCCATCGGTGTAGAAGTCTCTTAGCACAGGGACCTTGAGTCTGAAGAATGAGCTGTTTCCCTGGTTCTGCTTTATTGGCAGCATGAGTGCTGCCCCCAAGTCTCTCTGCTCACATTTTCCTTTTTTGTCTCAAAAGAGATTAACTTAAGAAATGATCTAATCTTGTAGATCTCTTTATCATAGCTGCCTCTAATGCATCTCATTAACATCATTGTGATAGTATTTATAACATATAGGCGCATCATATAAAAGGGTAGAAAATAACACAATATGAGGACTCATGGCCCCGCTAAGCTGACGGATATATTTGGGAGAAATAATTCAGTCCATGACAAGGCTCAACATCATACTTCTTCCGAGGAGAAAAGAGATGCCCAGAAAGATCAAGTGACTTATTAAGATCAGAAAGATTCTTTTTTCAGTGACTGGGAATAAAGCTCCGTGCCTTGTTTTTCGTAATTACAGAACACTTTTTGCTAGTTCTTTGAAATTATTAACAGTTCCACTTGTTTTCTTATGTGTGTAAACTTTTGGTCATATTGTTTTATATGATGCTGATCAGCAGGGAAACTTAAGCAGTTTCCTTTGTATTGCTTTCCCACTCCATAGCTGTGTGACTTGGACAACTAACTTAACTTCTCTGTTGTTTCATTTCTTCGTAATTATTGGCATGATTATCAGGAGTTTCCTCATAATTATTACGTATGTTTGTTACTTATGGTTACTACAATCGATTACACAGGATTTTAGAAAGGATTCAATAAGATTGCCTCAAAAGAACTTAGCATAATATCTGGCATTGATGTTGGTGCCCTTCATTGCTCAAATTATTTATAATATTATTGTTTCTCAGATAAGTACATGGTGAACCTCGGGCTGAGAAACTCTATAAAAGAAAGTAACTTTGAGGAACAGTAAGTCTGTTCAGAGAAAATGGCTGTCTTTGAAGAAGATTCTACTATTTCGAACTCTTTTTTTTTAAAAAAAAAAAAAACAGAATCCCCATGAACCTATGCTCAAAAATGTAAGGAAAAGGAGTTACACTGAAGTATAAAAACTTTGGAAGCTGTACTTTAGGAAACTTGGTTAAAAAAATGTAGATCAAAAGACAGAGTTGTGCAAGGGCAGCATGCAATGTGAATAAGGTAAATGTGTCTTCTTTAGTATGAAGTAGTGGTTACTAGCTCAGGGAACTGAGAGAGTGGTGTTACTTCAGAGATACAAAGGTCTTCTCACAGTATCCATGCCAGGAGCAAGGAAAGACGTAGTCAAAATAACAGTTGTCACCCAACCCCAAAAAGAAGCATTAAAGAAGTTGGAAGAGAAGATGAATTAGCACTTTTTACCTACTTTCTGAAATTGAATAAGAAAAGGAGTTGATAAAACCTATTTTGAAAGATTTCTATGTGTCCGGGCTGGGGTGATAATTTTACATGATGCCAACAAGATCTAATATATCTTCGAGAGTGTCTAATGTTTCAGTAATAGAGTGGATCATATTTCAAGAATATTTACCTCCAATGTTCATCCTTTCGTCATAATACATAGGCTAATAGTTTACCATTAAAACTGAAAGTGTATGTTGTCTTTGTGTATGTGTATGTATCATTATCTTCTAAAAGACCAAATGTTGTAACTTCTTATGAATTTATTTACAGACAATTGCCACTTATAGAAATGAATTTCTACAACAGTAAAAAGAGCTACCTAAATCCCCTCAACAAAATTAAGAAATGCAACTTAACATCACTCTTCCTCTGCCTTTAGGTTGAGGATCATTAAAATTAGACAGACAAGATGTAAAGAGACCCAGCCTGGAAACGGCCTTTTTCACTGGTGTGGGCAACAGTCTGAGGCAGAGACTAAGCATGAATGTAGATTGGGGGAGCAGCCTAACCTGACAGAACCCAAAGAGAAACAAGACAAAAGCATTTTTAAAACTTGAAAGTCTAAAATTTACTCTTCATGTAATCTTACACAATTTACTTAATTTTTCTATGTCTCATTTTGGTGATGCCTAAAACTAAGCTTTAATAATAATTAATTCATAAAGTTCAAGAAAAATTAAAGAACAAGGCAGTTCCTAGATTACAAATGAGTTATATTCGAACATTTGTCTTTAGGTCAAATTTGTACATAAATTAGAATACTTAGGTACAGTTTATATCTAACAGCAGTTAAATATATACTGTAGTGTATTCTTCAATGCATGAAATCCATTAAAGAAACACTTCCAGGTACACTAAAACATCTTTAACATAATAATGTTATAATAGCAATAATAACGTTTGGATGTGTGTTACAATATTTTGATGTGTGTAGTGCCTGTTTATTAATTTGAATAATTGTATATATCTTAGATTTTTAATATAAGTTTTATGGGGGTTGATTTATAACTATGGTTGGAGGTAAGTCAGATGTTCATATGCATGTACATAAGTCATCATAAATTGATACTATGTGCAAATAATTGTGACAACATTGAGAACATTATTGATAATATTTGTATATTAACTTATTGCCATTTATAATGCTTAAAGTTTTACAAGTATCAAGTCACGTAATTTCCCTATAACCCTATAAAGAGTTTACTGTTAATTACCTTTATCCCATGTACAGAGAGTAAAATATAAGAAATAGAAAAGACAAATGACTGAAGGACATTAAGTGGTTTAACGAAGTTTCCAACCTAGGCAATTTGAATTCAGAGCCTGTGCTCTGATCAAGCATAGTAAATATTTAGTTAATACGGTCAATGATGGTATTTGTTCATTGTCACAGGAGTAAACTATTAAAGTGGAAGAGCATAAAGCACAGTAACATACTAGATGTCAGTTTGATCAACTGATTTCTTCAAGTCTTAGTTTAAATACTCTATTTTAGTTCTATTCATCTTTTTTTTTTAGGAGACTAGTCAAGTTTCTTATACTAGTACTAAAAAGACAGACCTTGTTTTATGCATTAAAAACGAGAGGTGATGGCCTACTTGTAACCATAGGACTCCTCCTGGGGTTGGAGGGGACACTAAATAAACAGTAGATCAGTGGTAAAGGGTAAGATAGTATATAGCACTGGGAAAGTCAGCAAAAGTTTCACAAGGAAAGATCATAGAAGCTCCATAGACACATCCAAACTCCCTGAGGGACCGAATAGCTGGGGTGAGGGCTACGGTGACCATGTTACACCCAGCTCAGTTATAAAGAAAATGTTCTACATTTTCTCACCCCATCAGGAGCAAGGGAAAATGAAGAAAATTAATGATACAAGGGAAAGATTAGTCCACAAGACTAAGATACTACAACTACCACAACCTTCACTGGGCAGCATCCAGTAAAACAGCTTGTGCCTGGCTACCACCACCAACTGCTCTGATAGACATCACAACAGAAGCTCCTCGAGAAAGCTGGAGAAAAATGTACAACACAATTCTAACTCACGAAAAAAGAAGGGAAAGGAAAAAAGACACACTTACTGGTCTGACAGAGACTGAAGAAACCGTAAGAGTACAGCTCCCTCAGATGCCCTTTTAGCTCAGTAGTGTAGTCACTTCTGAGTTTCGCCATTCAGCTGGAGATTGGACAGGCACATAAAACAAAACTAGACTGAGATAGAAAACCAGCTCAGGAGCAAGGACTGGAAGATGGGAAGGGATAGGAACCCCAGTAGAAAAAGAAAAAAGTAAGAAATAATAAAATGTTTGTTCCAGATATCTAGAATATTTAACTTGTAAGTCCAAATATTAGAACTGAAGTAATAATAGCGATTTGTTTTTTTTTTTGTTTGTTTGTTTGTTTTTTTCTCTACAGGGTAGAGAATAAGTTACAAATGTGAAAGAATTGGGACTCAGGAGCAAGAATAAAATTTTATTTATTCCACAGTCATATGAATGGTTGTACCAGAAGGTCTTTTAACCTTTCAATCTATGGAACAAGAATATTTCTTAGTCTAAAAAATATAGATGAGTAAAATATTTCTAGGGAGATAAAGAAGGTATGTAGCATCATGGTAAAATTGAAGAATCCCATCAATGGTTCATACATTTGTAACTATGATTCTACAAAGCCAACTTTCTGCTTCTGCACTGGAATGGAAGCACAACTCAAGAATGGCCTTCAGTTTTTACTTGACACCCCAGCAAGTGGTGGAATTAATCTTCTCAGATACAAAATATTAATTCTGGAAGGAATATTCATGGTAAAATAGTATAACAAAGCCCTGGTTTCACAACTGTTAAGAGCTCAGGCTGCTAACCAATGTCAAATGCTTGAATCCACCAGTGACTCCTTGGGAACCTTATGGGGCAGCTCCAGTCAGCCCTGCAGGCTCTCTGTGAGTAAGAATCCACTGAAAGGCAACAAATTTGGTGTTCAGTGGTTGTTGTTGCTACTGTTTTTGGTGAACAGTATTACAGAGGAAAAGAAATATGAACCCTGGAGAGCTTAAATGGTGTGTCCCAGTCACAGAGTCCATGTGCTTGCTCCTGATCTCACCATGTGGTTTCCCTTCTATACCTTTGGTTTTGTTGAATATTTTCTTGCTTTTCTTTTTACTACCTTATTAGGCAACAGGCAACAGTCATGGAGAGCAGCATCATGCTTAATTTTCTTTTTTGCAAAGACTTAACTGGAATCAACTGAGCTGTTTCCCAAAGACAATCCTATTGTTAAGTATGAGTTCTGCACCTACATTACAGCTATTTACTGCATTCCTTTTCATAAAACTTAAATATTGACTACTAGAAGACCAGATACTTACCAACCATGGTCAGAGTTTAGGTATCAGCCTGCTTCATTTCAAGAATATCTCAGAAATGATCATCTTATGGACTGCTGCAGTATTCTTTGATGTTTTCTTGTGAAAGTGCATCCCAGCTGCAATGATCTGCTAATAATATTGTGTGATGTTTTCATTCTTTTTATTTTTTTTATCTCTGCATAAAGAGGCATCATGGCAAAAGGTGTGGATAGAAATATACCACACTTGCTTTATCTAGCAAACATCCTTATCAACTTGAAAATCATTATGTTCACGAAATAGATATGAAAGCACAAGATTATCTTAAGAAAGTATCAACAGGACAGAGGATAAAAAAGAGGAAACAGGAAAGGGGTGGGAGAACATACTCCACAAACTTTTAACAAAGCCTACTCATATTTAAGCTGAAAATGCCAAGAACAGTTATTAACAAGAAGAGAAAACACATATTCTTTTGGGAAGCACCGCTATCATTGTTGAATTGTTTTACATTTTATTGTGCAGATTTATTCCCTGGCTTTTCTATCCGAAGGATCAAGTCATTTGGCATTTTGTATGAGTAAGAAATGTATTAAAAATATGCAGTAACATTTATTAACCTATATGAAGGAAAATAGGCTAGTATTAATTTTCCACTTTCCTTTTAATTTGACAGTGACTACTAGGGCATTTAGTATGGGTTAAACCAGATTCAGTAAGCTTCCACTAGACAGTTAACACAAATGGCTAAGAGCTTAATCAGCACATATTGTTTAAATACATTCACTAGATGAATTGCACTCTTCATTGCATTATAATTTATAGTTTTTGGTTTTGATTACGTAAGGGAAATGCATTTTTTTATGCCTTAAAAGCATTCTTTTGTGATGTCAAAAAATATATTCCATTATTGTTGAGAAAATGATGTTTCAATTTGGTGTGGAAGTCTAAAATCACTGGAGTGGAAAAGAAAACAAGAAGATTCTTCAAAGTCCTACCATTTGTGTATTATTTTTCTCTTTCCAAAGTTCTTTTCTTTTGCTTAGATAATGAGTGAAGTTCGATCAACAGCATCTTCCAATTCTTTGTAAGTGTTTGAATCTTATATTTAGCATATTTATGGAAAGGCAGTTACTATTCCAAATGAAAATAAGTAGTTACTATTCCAAACAGGCATGAAGAAACAAAATGATGTCAAAAATGAGTCAGTAGTATAAAAGTAATTCAATCTCAATTTAGATACTACCTGAGGTAACTGTATTGCTCAGCTGTCCCATCAAAGTTGATTATAGGACGTCAAACTGCTAAAGAAGTGAAACAATGCTTCTTAGAGTAAATTGATCAATATGCTAGGGAAGATCATTTTCCTACAGTGAGGCCCTTTGTCAACATCTATTTTGGCCCCTTCCTCAAACAGCAACCTATTTCTCTCCTAATCAAATCCCTATAGCTCTCTGTCCTCTCTTTACCCTCTCCTTATTGCCCTACATACATTCATCATGCTTTTAAGGAAGACAATGAAGTATTCTGGAAATCTTGAGAACTCTTGTAGACAATATATGGATGGATCATGTCTTTTGATCCAAGATGTCACTTGATGTCTCTTTATTGGAGCATTCAGTCTATTCACATTCAGTGTAATTATTGATAGGTATGTGTTCAATGCTTCCATTTTGATATGTTTACTTTTGTGTTGATGTTTTCTCTGTTGTTCTTATTAGTCTGTTCTAGGACATTCTTTTATGTGAGTTGATTTTTCACCTTTTTCAGAGCTGATTTTGTAGTTGTTGAGACTCCTGTGTTACATTTCTTGATATGGTATGTTACATCTTTGTTGTGCTTTACAGCTGCCCCTGTGATTCTTCCTAATAAACTATGTATATACCCAATTTTAATTACTGCCCATCTTGTCATCTTCCTCTTCATCTGGAAGGACTATAACAACTGTAGTACACCCCTCTTTTTAGTATGATGGTATGATAATCACTGGATTGTTTCTTTCAGTATTAAAGCTGTGATTCAATTTGGAGCCTTCCCTAACTGTGTAGAGTTACGAATAATGTGTCATTCTAAAATATAAAGTTAGTGGTTTTGTTTTTCTAAGCCAAAGGCAAGAATTTCTTTCAGTATTTTTTGTAGTTCTGGTTTGGTTTTTACAAAGTCTCTGGGTTTCTGTTTATCTGGGAATGTCTTTATTTCATTTTCATATTTGAAGGATAGTTTTGCAGGATATATAATTCTTGGTTGGAAGTTTTTCTCCTTCAAGGCTTTGACTGTATCATGCCACTGTCTCTGTGCCAGAATGGTTTCTGCTGAGAAATCTGATGAAATCCTACAGGGTTTCCCTCTGAATGTTAGCTTTGCTTTGAGTCTTGCTGCCTTTAAGAGTTGCTGCTTATGTTACATTTTGTTGAGCTTGATTACAATATGTCTTAGAGTCTTTCTTTTGAGATCTATGTTGAGTGGCATTCGATATGCATCTTGGATATCTATATTCTCTTCTTTCATGATTTCTGGGAAGTTTTCTGTCAGCAGCTCAGCACAGGTACTATTTTTGTTCTCGGATGTCTCATCATGTTCAGGGACTCCAATTAGTCGAAAGTTTTTCCTCTTAATAGAGTCCTACATGCTTCTTAATACTTCTTCATCTTTCTTATTTCTGTTTTCTCATTTTGGCTCATAGACGCTGGCGTCAGTAGGTCTGTCTTCCAAGTCAGAAATTCTTTTTTCCATTTGTTCCATTCTATTTTCTTGGCTTTGAATGGATGTTTCTATGTCTTTGATTTTGCTCTTGATGTGTTGAATTTCAGAGTACTGGTGTTTCATCAGATCGAATAGCTTGCTTAATTTTTCCTTTTGTTCTGCTGCATTTTGTATAAGGTCTAGAAGGGATCTGTATATAATCATTCTGTATTCACTGTCTGATGATTTCAGAAAAGTATCTTCATCCAGAAAACTCCTTGGTTGTTTTGTTTGGGAGCCTTCAGAAGACATGAGTGATTTCTTGTATGCCACAGGGTCTGTTGCTTGTTGGGTTTCATGTGAGTAAGTAAAGGCTGGGAGAGATACTGTGAAGATGCACTGCAGATGTTTCTCTAGGCTGTCTTAAAATGTAAAACAAAAGGTATCTGACCAATTCCTGAGTCCATCAGGTTTCAGGTGTAGAGGTCCCTCTTCCCAACTGGCAAAGTAAGCACCCCTATATCCAACCCCAGATGATACAAACTAGTTCAGAATACAGCAACACTACTGCCCTGTTGGTCTCTGCTGACAGGGTCCAGCCTTAGGCAACACTGTGCAAACTACTGCTTTTCTGGTAGAAAAGCGTTCTCCTGTGGGCAGGCTCTGGCTCCGAAGCTAAGAAATAGGTCCAGCTGCAGCCACCGCATCTAAGATGGCGCCCTTCACACAGTTGGCAGATAGCGGGGCTAAAGGTGCTGAGAGGTAGTGAGTCCGAGACCTCTGTTCCTGGGCCCCCACCGTAGGCAACACTGTGTAAACTACTGCTTTTCTGTCGAAGAAGTGTTGTCCTGTTTGCAGTCGCTGGTTCCCAGGCTAAGAATTAGGTCCTGCTAAAATCTCTGTATCAAATATGGTGTCCTGCATACAGGCACTGTGGTTCTGTACAAATCACACTGTGGCAGTGATAAAAAGACGGGCCCAAAGTGGCTATATGAACAGAATCCTAAACCTGGCTCTCAAACTACGGCAATTTCGCCTGCCTATCCCACCATCCATCAGTGCATCTGAGTCTAGCTGCTAGACAAGACTCAGCTCTGCCTTCTGGCCAAGACAGAGGAAAAAAAAAAGTCAAAATGGTGCATTTACCTTCAGTCCATCAGAGTCAGGGCTAGTCAGGAGTTGCAGTCAGTGAAAGAGAGGAGGTTTTTCGTTCTGTGGTCTGAAGTCCAAATTAACAGCCCTGTGCTGTGTTCTGGGGGCTTATCAGGTGACAAGAAGGCTCCATTTGATTACCAGTTCAGGTCTTGGTTTCCAGAGGGATATAAGGAGACATGTGTTTAGTCTGTCATCTTGACTGTACCCTTATTAGTCTTATTAGTCTAAAATACTAATGGGATTTTGTTGTAATAACCATTTTCTGTAGTTCAATCAAAGAGAAAAAGCTTTCTTTTAGATAGCATCCCTCATTACTTGGAGGAGAGCTCAAAACTGAGATAGAGTTTTCTGAGGAAGAATATATCCAAGCCATACAGTGCACCTCTTTCTCTTCTGAACTTTGTCTCATTCTCCTTTTGACAGACACAGTCTGGAAAATGCTTGGAGAAATAAATAAATACCTTAAGCAAATACTGCCAACTCATTCACTTCTGATGGAAACATGACTCTGGGGAGATCACCTACCCCTTCCCAGCCTCCTGTGGACATTTCTAAATATCTTCAGAAGCATTTTGTTCCATGACTCTGGTAAACCTTGAATTTTCTGAACTTTCACTTACTCATCCAGAGTTAATTTAATTACAAATATTTCACATATCGTGGAGTTCTTTCAAGGAACAGAAAATAATAGTAATAATAATAAATGTGAGATTGTTTGGAGAAATCATTACAAACCCAAGAATATAAAACACCATTATAGTAATCCATAGGAAATCAAATTAAAATAGTCCCCCAAGTTCTATCTTAAGCAGTGCCACACTTCCAATTAATTTTTATAATCGAGATACTCACATGTTGCATACTATTGAATATATGTAATATTTGTTTGGATAATCTTTCCTCTCAATTCACATTTGATTAACCTGACATGTGCAAAAACAGAGATAGATATCCTGTCTTTACTTAAATGGTGCCAAGAAATTTCCCTTTTCTGATCTTCTCTTGTCTGAAGATCTGATGTCTTCTCATGTCACATCCTGTGTACACCCATGTCTATGACAAGAAATATATTCTGTTAATCTTAAATAGGTGTTTTTCAAACATTTTAAACAGTGCACTTGTTCGAATAACTCTCATTCAAATCTCCAGAACATAAAAGTTGCTCATTGCCCATTGAATTGTCTTTCACTTGTAGCAGCACTACTTTAGTATTTTTGAGTCACTTGCAGAATAAATAAAATACAGTTTGATTGGGAAAAGAAAAAGTAAATTTTACATATTAAGATATAACATTTATTTTTAAAGACTCAATCACTGGAGCAATCAGACAGTTCATTTTGTTAGGTGCTATAGAGTCACTTCCAACTCACAGCTACTCTATGTACAACAGAAGGAAACAATGCTTGGTCTTGTGCCATTCCCCCAATCATTTTTATGCTTAAAGCCATTATTGCAGCTATTGTGTAAATCCATCTTCTTGAGGATCTTCCAGTTGTTCACTGATCCTCTACTTTACCAAGCATGATGTCCTTCTCCACGGATTGACCCCTCTTGACAACATGTCCTGAAACGCTGTTGGCTAGTGGGGGCAGTTCTTCTCTGTCCTGCAATGTTGCTATGAGTTGGACTTGACTCCACAGTAACGGGTGTAGTTATTTTGGGACAATGTATTCAAAGTATGTAAGACATAGTCTCACCATCATTGCTTCTAAGGAGCACTCTGCTTATACTTCTTCCAGGACAGATCCATTTGTCTTTTGGCAGTCCTTGTCACATTCAACATTCTTCTCCAATACCACAATCAAAGGTGTCAGTTCTTCTGTCTTCTTTATTCAGTGCCCAGCTTTTGTACACATACGTTATGATTGAAAATACCGTGGCTTGGTTCAGGCATGTCTTAGTCTTCAAGGTGACTTCTTTACTTTTCAACACTTTTATAGAGTCCTTTTGCAGTATATTTTTTCCCAGTGCAGTGTGTCTTTTGATTTCTTGACTTCTGCTTCCATAGGCATTGACTATATAGCCAAGCAAAATGAAATCATTTTAGATTAGCACAATAAGAAAAAATTTTAAAGCTGCTTTTATGGGTATTTTGCTTCTTACTCTGTATTTTGAACTAACAATTTCCTTAGCTATTGAAAAGCACCACCTCCCTTCCCTGTTTTCTCTGTCCTCCAGAATCTGGCTCCTTTCGTCTATTATAGTTTGCCACAAATCTCTTAGTCTTTATGAGCTCTGACCTCATTTGACGGGGGCGCTATATGGGACATGATCAATGCCCACTCTTAGATCATCACTTTCTCTAACACAGACAAAGAAAAACATTTAGCGGTGGCCTTTTTTGACACAGTCATTACAGTACCCATGATAGTCGTAAGATCATAATAGACATTCACAAAACTCTCACTCTGTAGTAGTGGTCATACTAACTATTTTATACATAACAGCTTTTTTTTTTTAATTTTAAATAAAGCTACTTCAAAATATAAAAATTTCATGTTATTTAATTATATTTTTTATTCTATTAACAAATACTTTATTCCACTTCACATTGGTTATCCACTTCTAGATAATAAAAGATAAAAACCACAGGAACCACATCTTGTAAATAAATCAAAAAGCCTTCTTGACTCTGTGGAGGTTCATTTGTTGAGTGGAGAAGTAACAGGCTGTCACTGGGTGTAATCCATTAATTCTGTCCAAAGAACTGGCTAAAGGAAATGTCACTGAATGTGTTTGCCAGTCTTACGAACACAGCCATAATTAAAAGCATTAAAGTCACATAAAAGATTTGCTACTTGCCCCTTCTCAACTTAACCACCCTGAAAATGGGAAGAGATATTGGCGTAGACATCTACATAAAATCTTCAGGTGAACCATATAATTAGAGCATTCAGTGTTACATTCCTTAACAAAATTGTGTGCTTGTGTATGGTTATAGAACATACTTATGCCTGTACATATACACACACTGTATGTAATTATGTGTGTGTTTTTACATAAGCATGTATGTATTTGTGCGTGTACATCTTTCATATTATTTGGCTGATTGCATTGGGGCATGTTTTGCTAAATGTATTTAGATCCTGTTTCTGTAAATTTTAAAATGTATAAGCATATAGTGCTTGCCCCCAAATATGACATCAAATTTGAAATAGCAATAAGTGAAATTAGTGAATAACTATGAGCAGTTCATTATCACCGGTGAATTTCTATTAATGTATACTCCTCCTTAAGCAATGTTGTTATTGTTAGATGTCACTGAGAAAGTTCTGACTCACAGTCACTCATGTATAGCAGAATGAAACACTGCCCAGTTCAGCACCACGCCCACAATTGTTTTTATGCATAAGTCCATCGTTACAGTCACTGTGTCAATCCATTTTGTTGAGGGTCTCCCTTTCATACACCGATCCTCTACCAAGAATGATGTCCTTAAAGATTGATGCCTCCTGACAGCATGTCCAAAGTCTGTAAAACCTAGTCTCGCCATCCTTGCTGCTAAAGTACACTTGGGTTGCATTTCTTCCAAGACAGACCTATTCATTCTTTCATCAGTATATTATACATTCAATGTTCTTCGCCAACACCAGAATTCAAAGATGCCAGTTCTTCTTATGTCTTCCTTATTGTCCAGCTTTCACAAACATATGATGCAATTGAAAATACTATGACTTGAGTCAGTGGCACCTTAGTCTTCAAGGTGACATCTTTGCTTTCCAACACTTTAGAGAGGTGTTTTGCAACCAATTTTCCCATTGCAATGTTTTTTGATTTTTTAACTGCTGCTTCCATAGATGTTGACTGTGAATTCAAGTAAAATGAAACCCTTGGCAATCTCAGTATTTTCTCCACTTATCATGATGTTACTTATTGATCCAGCTGTGAGGATTTTTAGTTTCTTATTGTTGAGGTGTAATTCATACTGAAGTCTGATTTTTTTTTAATCTTTACCAGTAAGTTTTTAAAGTCTTCTTGACTTTCAGCAAGGAAGTTTGAGTCATGTGCATAACATGGGTTGTTAAGGAGTCTTCCTCCAAACTAGATGCCTTGTTCTTCATACAGTCCAGCTTCTCAAATTATTTACCCAGCAAACAGATTGAATAGGTAAAGTGAAAGCACACAACCTTGACACACAACTTTCCTGACTTTAAATCATGCATTGTCCCCTTGTCCTACTGAAACAAATTCTTTATCCATGTACAGATTTATTATGATCACAATTAAGTATTTTGAAACTTACATTCTCCACAATGTTATCCTTAATTCATAATGATCACAGTTGAATGTCTTTGCGTAGTCAATAAAACACAAGTAAACATCTTTCTGGTACTCCCTGCTTTGAGTAAAGATGCATCTAACAACAGTGATGATATCCCTGGTGCCATGTCCTTTTCTGAATCTGGCCTGAATTTCTTGCAGTTCCCTGTCAATATACTGCTACAGATGCTTTTAAAAGATCATAAGAAAAAAGTTTACTTGAATGTGATGTTAATGCTGTTTTTCTTAAATAATTTCTGTGTTTAATTGGATCACCTTTCTTGGGAATATTCATAAATATGAATCTTTTCCAGTTCATTGGCAAGATAGTGTCTTCCAAATTTCTTGACATAAATGACTGAGCACTGTCAAGGCTCCAACTGTTTGTTGAAAAATCTTAAGGGATATTTCATCAATTCTTGAAGCCTTGTTTTTTTGCCAATGCCTTCCGTGCAACTGGACTTCTTCCTTCAGTGCCACGGTTCCTGTTCACATGCTACCTCTTGAAATGTTTGAATGTTGATCAATTATTTTTGGTATTCCTTCCATCTTCGTTTGAAGCTTCCTGCAGTATCTAACATTTTCCCCACAGAATCTTTCACTATTGCAATGAGGGGGAGAATTTTTATAAGATAAATGTCATTTTCCAAATATCTAGCTGCCAGCATACATTGGAAAATGACAATGATCTTATTCTAGTTAATGAATGTTCATCAAAGCACTCAGCTCAAGTTTCCCAGCAAAGCTGTTAAAAATGACAGGAAGAGCCTTCAGAAGCAAGCTCATTATCTGATGGAGAGCTTTCCCATTTGAACTGCCCCCTTTGTGTGTCATACCCGTATAAAAAACCCACTGCTGTTGAGTTGATTCTGACTCATAGTGACCATATAGGACAGAGTAGAACTGCTACATAGAGTTTATAAGGAGCACCTAGTGGGTTTCTAACTGCTGAATATTTGGTTAACAGAGGTAGCACTTAAACACTATGCTACCAAGGTTTCCTTTAAGTGGAGGAAAAACAGGAAAACATTCATATGAAAGACCACTATCAGTTAAATTTTCCTTCCTATTAAGTCACTTTTCTAAGCTAACTCTATTGAAACAACCGGCATGTGGTACATTTTGAAGATAGATAGTTAGCTGTGTCCCTACAGCTGTGAGAGTCTGGCATGCCAGCTCTTCAGTCAGCTTGGAGGAAGACAGATAATGTCATCTGGAGGGAATGGATCACTCACAGATGTTTGGAGGAGGAGGAGGGTCTATGTATTTGGGCAAGCTCATCAAAATTAACCTCTTCTCACAAGCAAGGGATGAACTGGAATTACTGTCCATCCTGCCATCATATTATCCAGAATATTTTGAACCACCATCCCATTTATCCTTAACAGGAAAATAAATTGTTTCAGAGGAAATTTTCTGGCACAGGAAGAGACAGTACTGACTACCTCCATGTGAAGGGGACCCTACACACCTGCATGTTTATATCCTAATGCTTAATTGCAACTTCTTTCTATATAAATTCAAGAACAGTTATTCCACTTCGTTAATATACTAGCTCTAGAGTTAACATACGGCACTTGGCTTGGCTTAGAGTTCACGTCTGAAAACTGTGCTCCTCTGGCTATGAGTAGGAATCAATTGGATGACACACAACAACAGTAACAACACGTAGTATAAAACTTGTTTGACACATGTGTACAGGAGATAAGCTTTTTTGATTCAAAAGGGTGGCCTCACATGTGGTAGGAATGTCACTGTAACCAAAAAATTCAGCCCTAAAGAGACAATGAAGGAAATTATTCATTCAAAGGCAAAATATAGAGAAGCATTATTTTCATAACATATTCATTTTATTCAATAATAATGTTTAATGGCCACAGGCAATAACAATGCTATAATAACTGATCCCAGTGCCAGGTTTCATTCCACTGCTTGTGGCAGACAAAATATCTTTGTATACATGTTTGGATTGACACTTGACTTAGTGATCAGGGGCCATTTTAGCCAGCAGAAATATTGTTTTGTAGAAACTTGCCTCTCCAGTCTCTCTGATTCAGTGTTAAAGCCATGTACACAAATGTGGCTACAGTTTTAGTGGTTAAGATTAAAGTGACAAAGAAAAGATAAAAAGTTTGAGAAGACTATTTCCTTCCCAAGATAAGTTGGTGAGCAGTGGAAAATGCAAAAAATGTGAAATTTTACTTTCTTTTTCCGTAGATTAAGAACAAAGTTTCCTACCTGTATGACCAGTTCGTCTATATTTCATGCTACTGCTTTCAAAATCTAGACACTTCTAACTCATAAGGGTTTAATTAGTTGGAATTTTTACAGCGGTCAAAGTTCAGATAAATGGTATTATATCTGTGCGTCCCCATATTTTGCACAACACCTGACACATAGTGGATGTTTAATGAGTATCTGCATAAAGGAATGAATAGAATACTTAAATAAATCTATGTAATTGCGCAGACATTATAGCCTATGATATTCTAGAACACTGAAAGAAAACTATCTTCTGAACAGCATGTTAGAACGAACTTATTTATTTTTGTTTACTTGCTGCATTCAATCCAACAGTAAACATGTACTTTCACTTTGCCTTTCCTGAAAGTAATTTTCATTTAGTTTATTGTTTTCTTGCACAAGAAGATCTGTGCCACTCTTTAAGTTTCCTTCTTGAGTTTGTGTTGTTGAAAGGAATGTCATCCATACATCTGGCTAATTAGGCTTACAGATTTTTGCCTCAAGTTTTCATTTAGATATTGAACATGTGGAGATACAATGTTATTCGAATTCTTTTTTTTAATTGGTATTTGAAGTTCTAGGCTTGGCCTGTCACTTTCAAATGACAACTGAGCTTCCGCCAAAAAAAGCTCACTGCTGTCGAGTCAGTTCCAACTGATGGTGACCCTATAGGGCAGAACAAAACTGGCCCATAGAGTTTCCAGGGGGCACCTGGCAGATTCAAACTGCTAACCTCTCGATTAGCAGATGCAGTGCTTAACTGCTTTGCTGCTCGGGTTTCCCACAGGGATATCTGATTGGATATTGAATTTGGTGATGCAGAGTGACCATATATTGGATGCACTTTATGGTTCTATGCATCTGTAGGATATCATCCTGCTGACCTCTGGCTGGAGGAAGGAGAGTGGATGGACAGGAGGGGAAAGGAGACTGTTGGGAGGATGAGACATATATGGAGCAGAGAGGAATAATGTGCTGTCACTGGACAGGGAGAGCAGTGGAAGCTGCATAGAGGTGGGCATGTAAATTTATACGGGAATGTACATTTTCACTCAGTCATAATAAAAAAAATGTATATGAGTATGCTTTCTCTGTAAATGGTTATGACTTGGATCTATGTTGTCTGCTATTGATTATACCCATGAAGGTCAACAACACTTTGTTCCTGTGATCTTTGAATATACACTCCAATGCTTTAAACTGCTGAAATTGGCCAAAACATTGTAAGCAAAATAAACGAAGTGAAAAAGTCTTCCTGTCAGTGGAGCCATTTTATTCCAAAAATGAGGCATTTATGGAGGACAGAGCTCTCATCCAAGGGTAAAATGATGGCCAAAGGAGCTTGTTTGATAAGCGTGACTCTTCTCTGAAAGTCTAGTGGGTAATGAAGAGAAGAACGTTTTTACTTGGAGAAATAAGCAGTGCATTAAACTGTCTTGAGAGCAAATGCCATTTCCATTCTGTCGCTTCATGTGTAGGTCTTTCCTGTTACCTAGAAGATAAATTCCAAACTCTTTAAACTAATGTATTTTCCTCGTTCTGGAACTACATTTACCTTCTCAGACTTGCAGAGAGTCTTACAGTCACAGAAGCTAGCCGTTTCTCTATTCACTTTCATCCAAGGTCTTTATTGACTTAACACAGTGTTTGTCACTCTTTATCCTCCTCTGCCTCTCTCTGTCATGTGTCAAAACACAGACAAAGGTTCTCAAAGTCTTTTGTTTCCTGGCTTCTTTGTTTCGAAAGAAGTAACTGACTACTTTTAATTCACGGAAAACCTACAGTGGCTGAGCCATGGACCAGTGAAAACAGGTACACAAGAAATCTTTTTTGTTGTGATTGTTACAGGTATCAAAAACCTTCTTAGATATAACCACACATTATGAATGCAGCGTTGGACTAGTGTATGTAACCTGTTTTAGTCAGCTGGTGCTGCTTTAACAGAGATACCACAAGTGGATGGCTATAAAAAGAGACATTTTATTCTGTCATAGTCTCATAGTCTAAAAGTACACATTCAGGGTGTCAGCACCAGGGGAAGGCTTTCTCTGCTGACACTGGAGGAAGGTCTTTATTGTCAACTTTCCATGAACTGGAAGCTTCTGAAGCTCTGGGACCCAGGTCCTTTCTAAAGGATGACACTGAACTTCAGGGACTACTTCTTGGTGATATGAGGTACCCCAGTATCTCTGCTAGCTTCTTTTCTTTCTGTCTCAAGAGAATATTTGAGGCACAAAGCAATCTTACACACTGAGTCCTGCCCCAAGAACAGAGCTGGGACCCATCACGCTCATTCACATCACACAGGTAGGATTTGCAACCAGGATGACGTCACGCAATATCAGG
Source organism: Heterohyrax brucei (assembly GCA_028571685.1). Taxonomy (NCBI): domain Eukaryota; kingdom Metazoa; phylum Chordata; class Mammalia; order Hyracoidea; family Procaviidae; genus Heterohyrax; species Heterohyrax brucei. The sequence continues at coordinate 51,789,797 of CM053152.1, forward strand.
AATCATGGCCTAGCTAAATTGCTACAGATTTTGGGGGGAAACACAATTCAACCATGACATAACCTTTTAAAACTCATAATAATAATGAAAGGCAATTTTTCCCTCCCCACAAATCTCCTTACCAACGGCATTATAAACTGTTACTTAATGACTACATGAAATAAAGAATTTGAATGTATGTGACCTAAGCTAGAATAATGTGCTTTAAAACAAGTGATCATTTCCCTTAAACTAATAACTTCTATTTATAATCACTTTGGTTAATGTAAATGATGAATTTTATTAATACAGAAATAAATGCCTAAGGGTGGTCAATAAGGTTTCCCTTAAATAATTTTCCATGCCTGAAATGCTCTGCACAAAGACCTTAGATCAGCTGTTTCGTCACTATGCCTTTTGGAGTTTACTAATATTTTTCTTTTACTTGGAGTTGTCTCCATTCTTCCATGAACGTAGGTCAAATTAACACATCTTTCAAAGTCATATTTACTTCTCATTCCCTGTGAACATTTTCCTAAACTTTGAAATATCTTTCTATTTTTCTATACTGATCTTGGGGCTGTACAAAGGCTTCCTTTGAATGATCATTATAGAATTTTAAAATTAGAATGGACTTTAGAGATTATTGAGTCCCATTTGAAATTTCACAGATGAAAACAAAACGAGACCCAATAATTGTGTCTTTTCCCACACCTAGTTTGCAAGCCTCAATTTCTTTACTGTGATATTTTAAGTTAGTGATGATAGTTAAAATTTCAGGTGGCAATCTTTGAGTCATCTGTTTTCCTTCTTGTATAAAGAGTGATTAGGGTCTGATCATTACTGTGTTATGATTCTTTTGGAAATGGAATGGAAATCATCCTCCAGCTCCAGCTTTACTACTGAACTCCAGTATACCCCATTCCATATTCAGTCTCTTACTCATCCTATCCAAGAGAGTTCACAGAGTTTTCAGAGACATTGAGAATCTTCAGAGGGGCTCCATTCATTTTTCACTAAAAAAAAAGGAAAGTGTTATCTTGGACAGGTTCAAGCCTTGCTTTGTGAGCTAAGACTCAATACTGCTTTCTCCATCCTGATGATATTCCTACTCAAAAGCTGCTTATTTTATTCCGAAGTCTGATCATTGTGAAAATTTAGTTTCTTTCATGGATACAGTCCAACAGTTGCCCTCATTAAATACTCATGTGTCTCACTATTATCCTACAATATCCTTCTTTCCAAATTTGTCATCTTGTGGGGTCTTAGGTTCTTTAAGTATTTTGTACTAGCCTTCCCACAGGAACTAAACAATTCTACCTTTGCAAATAAACCACTTCATCACCATAGGGTCACCATGAGTCCACTTCATTAATCCTATCAAAATATATTTTGGAGCATACTTTTTTACATTTTTGTTTGAAATGGTCTAACACAACAGTTCACCCAGTATCACCTGTGTTCTTGAGTAATCACACGATAGAAAGATTTCTTCTTCTCCACCCAAATTTATTCCTAGAAACATAGCATCCAGTCAGTAATTTTTTTAACAATAGCTTCATAGTATTCTGATTATTATACTGATTATTATTTGACTTTAAGAAACAGCAGACAATTCATTGATTAGCCATCTTTAAGAATATTTCAACTACCCCCTCATTTTTGAAGCTATTGCAAGGCAAAACCAAATATCCCAAAATAAAACATGTTAAAACAAACAAAACCAAAATTTCTATGTCATGGAAAAAGATATGCAGGTTTTATATATACATCGGTTACAGAGGCACTCAGTGTTCTAGTCTGCATTAACTCCAAACTAAGATGGAAAGTATATGAATTGAAATTTACATTAATTTTATCAAGGAATATATGCAAGTTGTCACAGCTGTCTTAACCCAGGAGCTTTATGACTTTTAAATTTGCTGGTATCTAATAATTGGTTAATTATTACTAGATATTCACTCTAGATATTTAAAACCATCTAGATGGATAATGATGCTCTTGATTAAACAGCCAATTTTGTTTTTCCCCTGTGAGTCAGAACCCAAGAGGTATATACCCAGTCGAATTTGAGTAAAATCAAACTATATGGCATGTGTTGTAAACCACCATGGAGGGCCATAGAGATGACTACATTAATAGTCAAAAGCTGAGTGTCATGAACCCTTAAAAGACGAGTAAAGACGGTAAGAAGATGTCAGTGGAGGGGAAGAGACTTACATGTGTCATCTGTTAGTGAGTTAGGCATTTGATAGATATAGTTTTTGTAGTGTCTTGAATCCTCTTAATAACACCATGTGATAGATGATGTTAAATCCTTTCATGGATGATAAAATGACCTTCAGATTACACACATCAACAACATAGCATTTATGATATTTGAACTCAATTTCTGCCTGACTTCAAAACTTATAGTTTCTCTGCTTGACCACAAAACTTCATAAGAAGGTTGCTTTGAAATTCAGTCTCCAAGAAAGACAGTTCCTCTCCACTCTGGTTGTGATATAAATGATAACAAAGCAATATTCAGGTGAAAGGAAGAAAATAATTTTATAACACATATGACCATCTAACCTAGTAGAGCAGGTGACCACATCAGCAGAAAGAAGCAGAGGCAACAACCTTTATTAAGGGGTAGCAACATCTCCTTTTATACCCTGTCTTCCTCCATCTCTAATCATAAATGATTATTCACTTCAATGGTGCAAAAAGGATATCAATACATTCATATCTCTAATTTCTGGACCTTGGAACTTTGTATAAAGTGGTAAAATATTAGCACTTGTTGGTTTATATATACTTCTCTGCAGTGGTGGTTCCATTCCTTTGATTCAACTCTTATGCTTGTTTCTTTGTCTATTCTTCTATGCTAATGGCAGAGTTTGAAATTCTACTTAATTTTCATGAGTCTTTAGTCATATTTGAACATGCCCTACTTTCTAATCTAAGATTTTGTTTATACTCACTACAGAACCTACAGCAATGTCATTGGCTTGAGTTTGAGCATTCGTGTAATCACGGTGTGGGTGTGGTATCTGACCCCAACTCCCTTCACAAGGAAGAGGGCAAAACAAGATTAAGCAGCACAAGGCTGATTACCATGATGAGGCAGTAGTCGGATGTTCCTCCTCTCACCTCCTTCTTCATCAATTTCGACACCTACCATCCCTTCTACAGCATTTTCTACTTCTTTGATGGGTTCAATAATTCACTGCAATGGGCGTGCAGAACACGAAGACAATGTTTACAATTATGAGCTTTTTTTCTTCCCCTAGGGAAGTAGCATGTTACAATTCAAGTTCAAGAACACTCAGGATGCAATGTTTCTATCAGGACAGCATTTTCCCGATCATATTCACAGGCAGGCCTCTCTGGACCTTAGCATCTGCTATTCTTGGGCAAATGTTAAAAAGTTCTTTTAGCTCTGCCTGCAAGTGTCCTACTCCCTCCTCACCCCAACTCTAACAGGAAGCTTGATTTCAAAGGCAATCAGTTTCCTCACTCTGTGGCCCACCAGACCATCTCCTTCCTTTGTTTCTCTGCCACCACTTTTTGGTCTCTCTTTTTTTCTAGTTGCAGGAACTTTTCAGAATTCTGAATCCAAAGAATATACTCTGTGCTGCTGGCCATTTTTCTCCCTTGGTGGTGGTAGGATCCTCTCTCTACTCTGAAATTAGCTCTCTTTTAAGGCACAACTGGCCAGTTCCCCTTGCAGACCACAGTTGCCTTATTTGCACAGTCTCACTCAACTACACCCCAACATAAAGAAAACAAAAGTCCTCACAACTGAACCAATAAGCAACATTATGATAAAAAGAGAGAAGACTGAAGAGTATCTAGTCAGCTTTCTTCAAGTGTATCAATGGGGAGAAGAATGAAGTCAAGGATTTTGTTTTCCCTGGATACACAATCAACACTCATGAAAGCAGCAGTTAAGACATCAAAAGACACATTGCACTGGGCACATCTGCTGCAAAAGACCTCTTTAAAGTGTGGAAAAGCAAAGATGCAACTTTGAAAACTAAGTTGTACCTGACCCAAGCCATGGCATTTTTAATAGCCTCATATATGTGTGGACACTGGACAATGAATCAAGGAAGGCAGAAGAAGAATTGATACCTTTGAACTGTGGTGTTGGCAAAGAACGTTGAATATACCATGCACTGCCAGAAGAACAAACAAATTTGTCTTGGCAGAGACACAATCAGAATGCTCTTTAAAAGGAAAGATGACAAAACTGTATCTCACATACTTTAGACACATTAGTCAGGCCTAGTTCCTGGAGAAGGCCATCTTGCCTGGTAAAGGAGAGAGTCAGCATAAAAGAAGAAGACTCTCGATTAGATGGATTGGCACAGTGGTTGCCAACAATAAGCTCCAGTGCAGCAGCAATTGTGAGGATTGCACAGGATCAGGCAATGTTTCTTTCTGTTGTGCACAGGTTTGCCATGAGTTGGAACTAACTTGATGGAACCTAGCAGCAACAACAAACCAGTCACCTGGGTGAAAGTTACAAGATCATAACTAGAAAAACCACACAAAATCCATCTATCACACTGCAGTTTACCACTTAAGTAAATACTGTTGTATTCTCTCAAACATTAATTCCCCTTCATCTTGTTTATTTATTTGTCAAAAGTGTTAGTTTTGATTTGCATTTCAAAGAAAAAAAAGTCGCTTTAGGTTAAGGTTCACAGGACAAACTAGGTTTTTACTAAACAATCAGTACATACATTGTTTTGTGACTATGGTTACTGACTCCATGATGTGTAAACACTCCACCCTTCACAAATTTATGTTCCCAATTACCAGCTTTCCTGCCCATTCCTTACTTCTAGTGCTTTCCCCTTGGCTGGTGTGCCCCTTTAGTCTCATTTTGTTTTACAGAATTCTCTCATTTTGGCTAAATGATGAACCTCAAGAGTGACTTCAAAATTGATCTAAATGGGTGTCCAGGAGCCATATTCCCAGGATTCCAGGCACTAAATCTTTATCTAATTCATCTAAATCCACAATATTTGAATATTAATTAGCTACCTTTATAGAGCACATCTACAGCTTAAACTAATTTTCCCATCTACCACCTTGACTGAGTCAATCTTTATCTTACTCTCTCTTGTGTTGCTGAGGTCCTGACACTGTAAGCAGCCGATCCTGAGCAGGGAAGTCATGGTCAAGGTGGGTAAGCTTGAAGTGTTGTTCTCAAAAGAGGCAAGAAAGAAGACTTCCAGCAGTTAGTTGTAACCCCTGTCAGCGTACACTGAGAAGACACAAGTAAGTATATTGTTATTGGCTAACCCAGAGACAGTATGGTAAAAGTTTCTTAATTATGGTTTTAAATGAATTGACCTTATACGCTTCCGAGTGAGGATTCCTCAGTATCACAATAGATTTATTTTATTGCTTATTTTTGTTTTCTGTTTCCCTTTCCTATATATTGATGACAATTTCCATCAATAACAATGTAATCATTTCTCTGAATGTAGTGAATATTTCGAATACAAGATGCAATGTCATTCAATATTTTAGAGAGACAAAATATTGTCTCACAGAAAAGTATATATGATAATTCTTATGAATTTCACAGTCACTCCCTGTTTTATTTGTGGTCCATTTAATCTCCCTTTCCTTTTGTTATTTTTGTTCTTATGCTGTTAATGCTCAGTACTTTACCACAGCTTCTCTTGACCTCTTACTGCAGTTTTACCTTCTTCAGGTACATTTGCCTGGTTTCTAATTTCCTGCTATCTCTTGAACCTCTTGCAGTGATAACACTCTTGCATCCCCTCAAAATGTTATAAAGTTGTAGTTATTCAGTTTATGACATTATGACACAACTCCTTCCTCTTTTGGGATGGACACATTAAGGTAAAATACAACAAAAAATGATTAGAAGTAAAAACATCTTCAACACCTATGCTCACCACCATCTGTGATTTGCACCTTTCATTGCTGGTTTCTTTGTACCTTTTTCCTCTTTGAAATAAGGGTTGACATAAACTCATCAGGGTTGATTTTCTTTTCTTCATTCATCTGAGACAATATTCTTATCCTGAACAAACAGATAGTCTTTATCTTTGGCTCTGTAAAATAATTATTTGATATGAGAGTCTATAATGAATTTTTCTTGTCCCTGACTAGATCATTAAGCCAGAGGTTGAGATCATAACATGTCATCCTAATGGTATCTATTTAATCAAAATGTCCATTTGTTTTCATTACACCAAGTTTAGAAAGCAATTCCAAAGTCCTTTCCAGGGTGTTAATTGGTCTTTTATATTTCTCTTTATATTTGAAGGTGAAGAATATGGTACAATGAACAAGAAAAATGTGATCCTAGTAGTTCTTTCATCAATTCTTTTCTGCCTCTCAAAACTCTTCTGTTCTTCAATGTTAATTGCAAGTGTCAACTTTTCTAGTAACCTACACAAAGGTAGCCTATGGCTTTTCAGCATCCCAGGTAATTCCTGAATCCCCATGTGTTTATCTAATAAAAAGAGAGCTGGTAAAGAAAGATCTCTTTCTTGGCTGGATTCTCTAGAGAAGTAAAACCAGTAAAGCATAGAAATGTATATACTGAGAGAGATTTATTCAAGAAAACAGCTCATATAATTGTAGAGGCTGAAATATTCTAAGTACAAGATCAGGGTTGAGGCCTCTCTGAATTCATACAGCCATGGACTCTGTAGAACCCAAGGTTACCAGACTGGAAATCAGGGCCCTTGCTCACAGGCTGTGAAGGTCAATGAATCCCAAGGTGACAGACAAGACTCTGATTTGTGTAGCTGCAGGGGCTGGCTAACCCAGGATTTGCAGGTTGGGGAGCAAGGCTGTTATTTGCAGACCATGAAGGTTGATAAATCCCAAGATCTACAGGTAAGTTACTTGCTCAAGTCTCAAGAGCCAGAGGTTAGAAGACAAGAGGAATAACTGCTGGATTCACAGCAAGCCAAAAACCTTGGCAAAGTGAGCAGGTGGTGGAAGGCAGAGAGATGAAGGCTGAGGGTACAGTGAACCACCACACACACACCGCTCCCCACCATACCACTCACTAGAATCCACTATGGGGAATGGAATCACAACATTGTACAACTGTCAATAAATAAATAATAATCAACCTAGATGACACAGTCTTAACCATCAGAACCACCTAGTCCAGGAAACCTTAAAGTCACTTTCAGATATTTTACCAGATGGTGACAGATAGAGGTAATTCTATTAGGAGACAAGAGATCTACCAGATTAGCTGATAAACGAGCCCACACTGTAGCCAGGAAGTAAGTCTCACTTTTCCTTGTGTAGTATAATATGGTATATCCTTTAAATCGTGGTTTATTTTTCTCTTTTTTTTTTTTAATTGTGATTAAGTGAAAATGTACAATCCAAATTAAATTTGCATGCCCACCTATCTACAGCTCCTTCTGCTCTTCTTGCCTGGTGACAGCACATTCTTCCTTTCTGTTCTATACATGTTACATCCTCCTAACAATGAACTGTCTCTTCCTTTCCACCGTCTCCTCTCCCTTCTAAAAAGAGGCCGGTAAGACAGCATCCTGTAGATACATAGAACCATGAAGCACACGCATGATACAGCCACTCTGTGTCCTCAAGTCCAATCCACTCTTGTCCATAATGATTGTCAGTAATGATTGATGATCAGGGGCAGCAGCAGGTCTAGGGACCATGCTCCCAGGGGATGCTCCCAGGCCCTTGGGTCATCAGTTGTGGTCTTTTAGTGGAGCTCTTGAGGTGCAGCCCTCTCTCTCTCATTTGCCACTGGGAGTTGACCTAATGTGCCCCATCACAGTTGTCATTGGTGGTGCCAGGAATCATCCAGTTCTTCTGGTCACATGTTGATACAATCACCCATTCCCTTGGGTCCTTCCAACTTCCGAGTTATTTTTCCCTCATGTCTTTGTTGTCCTTGGTGATCATCTGTTCTGGCTGAGTTGGGATCATTTGGTATACCTCAAAGGGCAGCTGACTAGCTTTGAGGACCCCAGATGCCACTAACCAATATGGAATTCAGAACACTCTATTATCAATAGGCTAATTACGCCAAGTGGCCTCGATGTCCCCCTAAACCAGGGTTTCTTAAACTGTGATTCTAAACTAGTAGTAACAGCACCCTGTAAGAGCTTTTCATAAATGGAAAGTCTCCCTCTCACTCCACACATAATCAAAATCTCTGAAGATGTGTTTAGGTGGTTTCAAATGCAACTTAGAGCTTGAAAATAAGTGCTTTGGAAAAATGTAACTGTTTATCACCCCTCCAGCTACTTAAATTGCTATAATACCTTTCTTCACAAATACACACTGATAGGCGGCTTCTGACATGCTTCCTGGTAATCTCCTTCCATTGAGCTTGGATAAGACCTGATGACTTGCTCCTAATACATGGAGTACGGTCAAGATTACAGTGCAAAAGGCTGTAACTTACATTTTGTTAGAATTCTCTCTCTGGTTTTTCTCTCTTGGTCTTTCTAATGAAGCTAGCTGGGGACACTCATGCAATAAGGAACTGAGTGTAGTTTCTGGACTACCACTAGCAAGAACCTAAGATCCTCATTGTAGCAGTCAAGAAGGAACTGCATCCTGCCAGCAACATAAATGAACTTTGATGTAGATCTTTGTCCAAATCAGGTCTTCAAATGAGTCTTCAGGACCAGTCAGCAACTTGCTTTTTTAGAGAACACAATTGATTTTTTTTTCTTTTGGTTAGTAGATATTATTCAGCTCAATAAGTATTTAATGAGCACAATGTTTCATTAACATTTGACGGCTCCCCAGTGTCTGCTGTATGGATTTTAAGAAATATCACCTGCATCTTAAAGAAAAGCCACATATTTCTGAGAAGTAAGAATTTTCTTTCTTTTCATTTTATACCAGCTGGTATTGTATCCTAGGCCACAACACCAGGTAGTATTAAATACTAAATTTAAGACAGCTAAATGTTAAAAAATAATGGTATAAACAGTAAAAAGGATGTTAAATATGAGTTACAACTGTACTTACCTGTTTATTGTCAGTAAACCATCATTTATGGAGCAATTCATGAGCTAAGCATTTACTCTTCATGACAATGCTATTAATATGTATCATTAACCCCATTTTACAGATGAAAACACAGTAAGTAGCTTATACTGAATAACTAACTATACTGCATATACTGACTAAATGTGGTACAGAGCAGAGCCAGTTTCCAGAGGCAGGCTGGCTGACTCCGGAGATTGTACTTTTAACAGAATAGTATTCTGGCTCCATAATCCACCAGGACTTCCATGGGAACTCTACAGGGCAGTTCTACTTTGTCCTAAAGGATTACAGTGACTCAGGATCAACTGGACAGCAGTGAGTTTGATTTTGTTTGTTTATTTTATTTTAAATAGTAGTGAGAATATGTATATATCTCCCCCCTCCCCACATCTTAACACATATGCAAACACACGGACATATATTTATACACACACACACACACACAAATATACATATACACACGTACATTTCTGATAAATTATAGTCAGTTGTTTGTTTTCAAGAATGCACAGAAGAATAGGACTAATTTGCCATTGGCATGAATAGCAACTAAATAATGATTCTTCTCCTTTGTCCAGTCACCTAGAAATTCTAGCCAACTTACTATGGGATTTGACTACCTTAGAAAATAGTCCCATAACTGCACTAGTACAAGTAAATATCTTCTCCAATAAAACGTCAAAAGTATGTATTCAAACCAAAGTTGAATATACTTTTTCAAAGCTGGCTTCCTCTAAGTGTATGATCATCCATATGTTTCTCAGATGTTGGTCTAAGTCAGAATTGCCTGGAGAACATGCTGAAACTACAAACCTCTAGGCCCATCACTGAAGATTTTCACTGAGTAAGTTTGAATAAGATACTAGATTCTGCTTTCTATTTATTTATTTATTTACTGTGATTGAGTGGAAGTGTGCAATTCAGTTTAAATTTCCATGCCCACCTATGTGTAGCTCCTACTGCTCTCGTTGCCCAATGATAGTACATTCCTCCTTTCTGTTCTATACATGTCATATCCTCTTAACAATCTCCTGTCCCTTCTGTACCATCTCAACTAAAACCATAAAGTGCACAAATGATATGGTCACCCTGTGTTGCTGAGTACAGTCTATTCCTCTCTGAGAAGTTGACCTCAGTAACGTTTATGGACAGGGACAACATCAGGTCTAGGTGCCATGCTGCTGGGGGAACCCTGAGGCCTTCAAATCATCAACCACATCCCTTTTTATTCTAGTGTTGACACTGAGACTCAACTGTGGGACCCCATCACGGTGGTCACTGGTGGTGCTCAGGAACCATCTGATTCTTCTGGTTATGCGTTGATGTAGCCTTCCATTCATGTAGAACTTTCTGTCTTATGGGTTCTCTTTCCCCCATGTCATTTTGGTCCTTGGTGATCATCCATTCCTGCTGAGTTGGGACCATTTGGTGTACCTCAGGTAGCATCTTGGCAGCTTTTAAGACCCTAGACACCACTCATCAATTTGGTATGGAGAAGACTCTTAGCAATAGGCTAGTTATGCCAATTGACCTCGATGTCCCTGAGAGTGTGGTGCCTGGACCCCCACCCCCACTACCCTGTCCTTGCAATATTGGGTTAAGATTGGAAGAGTATTCAGGTTATGTTGAAGTCCAGTTAAACTGATCTTCTTTCTAATGTATGCTGTCACTAATTTCACCCAACCAAATTTCTATCAACTATCTAATCAGTAATCAGTCATCTCTCTACCTCCTTCCCCTCTGTTGCAGCCATCAAAGAGTCTATTCTTCTACACATAAGTCTGTTTTTAAGTCCTTGTAGTAGAGTTCTCATACAATATTTGTCCTTGTGCTACTGACTGATTTCACTCAATGTAATGTCATCCAATTGAAACCAAATTATGAGATATTTCCTAAAATCATCATTCTTCTTTATCATTGCATACTGTTCCATTGAATATATACAGCATAGTTTATTTGCCCATTCATCTTTTGTTGGGCAACTGGGTTGATTCCATCTTTTTGCTATTATGGATTGTGCTGCAATAAACTTTCGTGTGCATGAATCTGTTCATGTGACCTTCCTTGCTTCTGCACGATATATTCCTAGCAGTGGAATGACTAGGTCAAATGGTATGTCTATTTCCAGCTTTTTAATGAAGCACCAGATTGCTTTTCAAAGAGGTACCATTTTGCAATCTCACCAGCAATGTAGGAAAGATCCAGTTTCTCCACAGCCTCTCTAGCATTTGTTGCTTTGTGCTTTTTGGATCAGGGCCAACCTTCCTGGAGTGAGATGATATCTCATCATAGTTTTGATTTGAATTTCTTTAGTAGGTAATGATTGTGAGCAATTCCACATGCATCTTTTTGCTGCCTGAATATCCCCTTTAGACAACCATCTGTCCATCTCCTTTGTCCACCACTTAATTGATTATTTATCTTTTTCTTGTTCATATTTTGTAGTACCTTGTAGATTATGGAGATCAGACATCAGTCTGACATATAGTTGCCAAACATTTTTTCCCATTCTGTAGGTGGTCTTTTAATTCTTTTGGTAAAGTCTTTGGATGAGGAAAAGTGTTTGATTCTTAGTAGTTCCCATTTCTCTATTTTCTGTTCTGTTGATCATGCTTTGTCAGATTTTAAAGTCTGTCTGCATTATGTATTAAAATTTCCATTGTTGATCCTTTTTTTTCTTGGATAAGCTTTATCGTTTTAGATAGATGTTTAGGTCTTTTATCAAATTTGAGTTGGTTTCTGTATAAGGTGTGAGATATGGGCCTTGTTTCAACTTTTTGCAGATAGATATCCAATTTTGCCAACACCATTTGTTAAAGAGACTGCTTTTATCCCAGTTTAGAATTTTAGGGCCTTTGTCAAATATTGACTGTTCATAGGCGGATGTTGGTGTCTCTGGGGTCTCAACTCTGTACCATTGGTCTATATGTCTCTTTTTTGTACCAGTACCAGGCTGTTTTGACAACAGTGGCAGTGTAATAGGTTCTAAAGTCGGGTAGTGAGTCAGGGATTATTGCTTTTGGAGCATCTATAGGTTGTTTAGTTTCTCTTGTGTTGCCTTAACAGGACCTGAGTCACAGTCTGAGAAGGAAAGTGATCACCGGTCACATCTATGTACTCCAGTGGCTGGGTCCATTGGAATCTCTGGCACAGCAGACTCCACCTCCTGGATGGCAAAGACACAGCCCTACTTATTGAATCACTCCAGTACTGTCAGCCAAGCCAAGTGCTGTAGAGTCGGTGACCCTATGTTGTGGGCCAGTAAAGGCTGGACGAGATGCTGTCAGGCTGCACCACAGTTATTTCTCTAGGTGTCTTCTTTTGAAAGATAAAAGCTATCTGACAGCTTCCAAAATCATTCAGGCAGTCAGGTGTGCAAGACCCTCTTTCCAGCTGGCAATGGAGGCATCTCTGTGACTGTCCCCAGATGCTGTGATGTAGTTGAAAGTACAGACAGGTTATTGTCCTGCTGTCATCCACTGCTGGGCCCCACCCATAAGTCTACATTGTGCTAAACACAGCTTTCCTGCTGGGAAAGCACTCCCTGGGCTGGAACTGCCTCCCAGCCTGTGAATTAACCCTTGTTGAGGCCTCCATTGGGTAACTCTGCCTTCCAGTTGAACAATATGGCATCCTGGGAAAGCTCTCCCACCCCTTGGAAAATGGCTGGGTTAATGGCAGAGTTTCAGAAAGAAAGGGTGGAAGGACTGTGGTGCTCAGAGTGTGTAGCCAGGCTGTCAAAATTAGGTGATTCTGCCTGCTGATCATGTCAGCCATGTGGCTGAGCTTTGCTGCCATTTAAGCCCCCACCTGCTGGCTAAGACAAAGAAAAAGTAGTTAAAAATGCCAGTTACCTTCAGTCCATGAGAGTGGCCATTCAACAAGGCTGGGGGTCAGTGAAGAGAAGAACTTTCCTCTTCAGTGGCATGTAGTCCAAACTGACAGCCCTATGCCATGTCCTAGGGTTCACTGGGTGTCAAAAATTCTACATTTAATAATCAACCCAAGCCTTAGTTTTCAGAGGGAATTAAGGTGATGTGTGTCTAGTCCACTAGCTTGACTCCATCTCCCAGATTCTGCTTTTTAAACAATTTTCCCGGGTAATTTTCAGTAGATGCTAAAATTGGAGACTTAAAAAAAAAAGTATGGAAAATGACTTAACAGTTCTAAGCAGATACTTGTTGTAGACATAAGGTAAATACAACAAATCAAAAGTATATAGCATCTAAGTAAATGTGGAGTATACATTTTGTCATCATGGTCAAGGTTAGACATACTTTTTTTAGGATTGACTTTCTAGTTCTTTGTAGTTCTTTTATTTAGATGTAAAATAAAATGGAGTTTAATTCGAGAAATTCAAGTTGCAAGATCAAGAGAAAAGTGGCCAGTGTTAATTAGGCATTGATTATATTTGGCATTACTTAGATTAATCAAAGTACACTGGGTTTGTTAACTGGGTCAGCCAGAGGTCAACAGAACAGGTGGTAGAACACAATTTCATAAGCACCTGTTTAATATTTGGATGCACAATTTCTCTAAAGTTGATCAAAGTGGGGATACAATCATTACTCAAAGATTATTTAGAGACTGAGTCTTGACTGATGAAAAAGGAGCTAATTAGAAACTCACTTTTCCAACCTGGGAAGTGATGAAGTTTAAATAAGATTGGCAAGTGATGGACCAACCTGAAAAAACTGGAGTCTTGCCACTGTTTTCTGATCCCTCTTGTAACCCAACATTTCTGTCCACTTTTATTTCTGATTAAATTATCCACTTACCTAAGAGCATACACACTTTTATTTTTTATTGTTGTTTTTCTCCTCTTTTTGGAATTGCTGGATTTAATATCATCACAAATTATCCTAAAACCTGAAGAGGCTGAGTGCGTAAGTTTCCGTCATATGCATGCAATTATCCTTTTAAAAAGTTAATATAAGTGAGAAGAGAGGCAAATATATCATACAGCCTCTGTCAGTTATTCTTTAAATTTTAAACTGGCATCCTCTAAATACATGGCCATCCTTATGTTTCTCAGAGGTTGGTTGACATCAGAATCACCTGGGGAATATGTTGAAACTACAAACCTCTGGGCCGATATACACATAATTTTTTTCTTTATTAACATTCCTTATAGTTTATTTTCAAAAAATTTTTCCTTACAGGACTCATTTGGAGTTGACTGTGTCAGTTTCCTAGATATATACTTTGCCTAAACCTCTTGCTAGGAAGAACTTTAGCAATGGACAATGTGATCACTGTTAAGGACACAAATCATGTCTAATGTGGGTACCAGGAAAACTGGAATCACAAATTCAGTACAAAGGAAATTAGTCTTGAAAAGATGTATTTTTTAGTTTCAACAGTTGGATGGATTTGGTTGTATTTTCTCAAAATATGTGTTGTAAATCCTAACCATTGTGCCTATTGTTATAACCCCACTTGTGACTGACTTTCTGTTGTGTTAATGAGGCAGGATTAGTGTAGAATGTGTCTTGAGTCAATCCTTTACCAGATATAAAAGAAGCAAGTAGAGATGAGGGCAGATGATGCCAAACCACATGGAGTTCTCTAAGGAACCAGAAATCAGAAGCTAAAGATAAAAAGAGCTTGCCCAATAGCTGACACAGGGAGAAAGGAGATGGCACTTGAATTAGTACTTATGAACTCTATTGAGAGAAAATAAATTCCTGTTTGTCACAGTCATCCACCTGTGGAATTTCTGTTACAACAGCACTGGATATCTGTTTAGGGAAATATTTTGGGAGTGAAGTTATTAATAAAGTGTCAGAAAATCAAAGTCATTGCTTTTAAGTCAATTCTGACTCATAGTGATCCTATAGACAGAGAAAAACTGCCTGATAAAGTTTTCAGGGATCAGCTGATGGATTTGAACTGCAAAAATTTTGGCTAGCTGCCAGACTCTTAACCACTACATCACTGTGGCTTCAGTTATTAAACATGGAGTGTGGGTATTTCAATGTAAGTTTAAAAATTAAATAAAGAATAATTGACAAAGAATATATTGGAGACTTGCCTCTCTTCTCACTTAAATTAACTTTCTTTAAGGATCATTATTTAAAGCAGCAACTCTTAGTAAGTTGTTTTATTTGTATACTTCCCTCTCCACCCCCCCAATAGAGCTAGAGCAAATAACAGAGATGGTAATGTTATTCTGTTGTTATCAACTCCTAGATATGTCTTAAAAGTCATCATGATAGTTTATCTAAAATTGCTAGGCTATAATCAATGAAATTACTAATACATAATAACTAATACATAAATAACTATTTTTTTAACTTGGTAATTAAAAATTATAAAATAAATGCCCATTATGGAAAATTTGAAGAAAAAAAAAGAAAGAACGAAATGGACAGGATTATACTTTTATACATAACTTCCATATCTGATGTCTCCTTTCAAGGCCGAAGTTTGGTAACTACTATAAGAAAAGTCAGACAAAATATGTATTTGCATCCTTTTTTCCCCTTTATTGTTCATGTGATCTATTCGACAGTGTTTATTGGGAGTCTCTTCTGATTCAAACAGCATTCTACAACATGGGCATACATAAGAAAACAAAGGAAAAACCTTGCCCTCAATGTGCTTACATTTCAGTGGAATAAAGATAGTAAATATTACATAGATGAAGATGAAGCATTTTTTCACCAGATGTTCCTCCTTAGCAGTTATCTAGGAAAATACTCAAAAACAAAGTTACCAGATTAATCAAAGAAAATGTGTGGTCAACAAACCAAGATTATGACTCAAGATCAAGTGTATGACATTCACATGAAGAAAAGTTATATTTCTGGTTAATGATGATAAGATAGGGTGCTAAATCAAATTCATAAGAAGAAATTTGGAGTCATATAAAAGAGCTTATATGACTTTCCCTTGGCCAAAGATATAAATAAAGCAGAGTTTATACAAGGAAAAATATATCCTATTTTACAGCAAACAATCCTAATATATACTTAGTTAAGTATTTTGAGACAATGTGTTATATTAGTGGGAGTTGAAAGGAAGTACTGTGGCTAACGTAAGTGGAATCTTCAGCTCTATGTCTCTATGTATAAGCCATGTTCATGAAAAAACACTACACTTTTTTTTTTTGGTTAAAAATGAATCTGCTGCTATTGAGTCAGTCCAGTCTCAGAGCAACTCTATGGATCAGAATAGAACTGCTCCATAGTTTCCAAGGAGCACCTGGTGGATAACTGTCAACCTTTGATTAGCAGCTGTAGCACTTAACTTCTAAGCAATCAATGCTTTCTTTCTTTCTTTTTCTTTTTTTTTTTTTTTTTTGGTTAAAGGATCCGTTAAAATGTCTATTGTGGTGCACAGAAAATTCTCACTATGTCAAAAAAGCTGTTACAATAAGCTCTTAAGAAGTGATAAAGTCCTAAGTAATGACATAAGTAAATAAATAAACTCTCTGGAGGAGAATAGAAATAGGAAAACCACTTACATTTACTAGATTCCTCCTTATTGGAAAAGGAGAGAGAGGGTAGCCATGATTGTACATAAATAGAGTCCAGTGACTGCAAATCCAAAAAAAAAAGTCCTTTCTTAAGGATTATTTGGGAGACTGAATGGCCCTGTGGAGGTGCAGTGGGGAGATGAAGTGTCTGTAACCAACTAGCTAATCTTCTTAATTTTAGTTTCATTTTTGGCCCTCACATGTAGATATCTGTCATCACTGGATTTTACAAGACCTTTATTTTATTTTATATTTTATGCCTAATTTGTTCACCTCAATTTCTGCTCACAAATATGCACCTGCTCTTCACTTTCCTCTCTCTGGTGAGTGTATGTTTGTCTAGGTATGTCTCTCTCTCTCTCTCTGTCTATACACATATATATATATATATATATATACATACACACATATACACACATACATATACATGTCTGTATAGATGTACATACATTTTAATATAGTGTTACTTTGATTTTTAAATATACACAAAATGTATTGTGCTTTAGACCTAATCTAATTCTTAATATTTGACTCTAAATTTTTAATAGCTGTCCTTGATCCTGTATATAACTCTATTTCAAAAACCAAAAATCCAAGTTCATTCTTGTCAAGTTGATTCTCACGGTAGATACCCTAGAGGACAGTAAAACTGCTCCATAGGCCTTCCAAGAAGTACCTAGTGGATTCAAACTACTAACTTTTTAGTTAGCAACCATGGTTCTTAAACTCTATTTCAGGAATTTTTAAATGACAATGTACTTTAACTTTTTGGGTCTGGAATCCTTTAAAGAATGAGTCATATGGATTGTAAATAGTTTTGTATTTGTGGTGAATATAATCAGCTACAACTCAGAATCAACTCAACAGCCGTAGGTTCAGGTTTTTTGGTTTATAATCAAATACATCAGATTACAGAAAAAAATAATTATACTGAAGTACAGTTATCAACATATTGCCAAGCCAGCCAAGTGCCGTTGATAAGTTATAAAAAATTAGCAAACATATGGTGTAGCAATATATGAGCTTGTTTATTAACACTTTAAATTACATGATCTAGTGGTCAGTTCCTCAACTCATCTGTCTATCACACTGTGGCAGCTTCTGTGTTGCTGTGATGCCTAGAATTTTTGCCACTAGTATTTCAAATGCCAGCAAGGTCACTCAGGGTGGACAGGTTTCAGTGGAGCTTCCAGACTAAGACAAACTAAGAAGGACCTCATTGTCTGCTTTTAAAACAACTAGCCAGTGAAACCTTACTAATAGCAATGTAGTATTGTCTTATACAGTACTGGAAGGTGAGCCCTTCAGCTTGGAAGTCACTCAAAACAGAACCAGGGAAGAACTACTTCATCAAATTAAAGTCAATATTAATGACAGGAAAAAAAGTAGAGATTTCAGGACCTTCATTTATTGATATAGTACAACTACATCATCCTTACAGACTCAGTGGGATAGACTGACACAGTGGTACAAAAATGGGCTCAAACATAGCAATGACTACGAGGATGGGGCAGGACCAGGCAGTGTTTCGTCCCATTGTACGTGACTCACTGTAAGTCAGAATGACGTGACGTCATCTAACGACAGTGACTAAGGAGCCCTGGTGCTATGGTGGGTAAGTGTTCAGTTACTAACTGAAAGGTCAGCACTTCAAATCCTTTAGTCACTCCATGAGAGAAAGTTGTGGCAATCTGTATCTGTAAAGATTTACAGCCTTTGAATCCCCATTAGGCAGTTCCACTCTGTCTATAGGGTCTTTATGAGTTGAAATCAACACAACAGCAGTGAGTGTGGATTTTGGGGGATTCAGTGATTAATTACTATCATTCCCCTAGAGTAATTAACATATGCATTGTTTTGAAATGTCTCTAACAATATTAATGCCATTTGAAAATACTTATGATATCTTCTGCTAACAAACTCGAAATAATGCTAACAAAACTGTTGGCTGTTGCCATCATTCATAATTAAATAAACATTAAATATCAGTCAGAGGTTTGTAAATTTGAAAATGCATTTTTTTTTTTTTTTTACTATCCAAGTTAACTGACTCTCTGAATTCTGTTAACTGAATTCTGACATCTAACTCTGAGTTGAAAACACATACTTCAGTACACAGTTCCTGACAGATTCCACCAGTTTTGCTGGTTCACTCCCTTAGTGATGGATGGGTATCTAGGTGGCTTCTGACCTCCTGGTTCCACAAACAATACTGATTTTATTCTTTGAAGATGAAAATGTGGTTACATTATATAGTTTTTTAATGATGGCTTATGTGGTACTCCCTTTTGGGGTGCTAGAAAAATGAAGTAAGGAAATACAAAATAATATTTATTCAGTTGAACTTGTACGTGATTTGTAAAATACAAAGCTCTACAACTAGGTAAGAAAGCACTACTTTCTTCCTCAGACATTTGGCTTCAGGCACATAATTAGATTGGATCTTTCAGGAAAAAGAGACACACAGAAAAGCTTCCAATATAGCCACCACATTTTATAGCTTTGCATTATCTCTCAGAAACTCTTAGGACTTGAATTTTGTATATGGTGTTTACTATTTGATCTTTGAGGATCTGAAATCTCAAACTAGGAAACAGAACACAGGCAACTGCTAAATAAAGGCACAGTGATGTATTTTAGAATTGTAATTGACAATTTGACAATGAGGATGAAAATGGGACACTCAAAGTCTATGTATAATAACCATACAGCAGTAGAAAAACATTGAGTGTGAACTTACCTTTGTACATTACAGTGTGCTACTGATTGTCCAGTACAATACAGATTGGTAGCATTTTTAAAATTGTAACTTATGTCCCTGGAAACACTCCAGGATTTTCTTGTGGATTAAAAACAAAACAGAAAAAACCCTAACTTTAGAATAACAATATCACAGTGCAGAAAACCCGCTGCGAACAAGTCAATTCCAACTCATAGTGACCCTATAGAATGGAGCAGAACTGCTCCAGAGTTTCCAAAGAACATCTGGCAGATTTGAACTACTGACCTTTTAGTTAGCAGTAGTAGCATTTAACCACTGTGCCAGGAGGGTTTCCAGACAACACTAGAAAACGTAAATTATTACCTTGTAAAATCAACCCAAATATTTTAATATATATCTATTTTGAATGACTAATCCAGAAACAGGTAGTAAGTATATTAAATAACACAATTAAAATATAGCAGTAGGGAGTGAAATAAGATGGTGAAGGGAGTGGATTCTCCCATTTACTCCCCCTGCAATTAGCCCTCTAAACAGTGAAGAAAAACCAGCATAGGCTGAGATCTCAGAACTCAACAGCAGCTGAGATGTTTGAGAGTTGGGGTGAGTACAGAAGTGGGGAGAAGAGGAGCAGAGATGACACAGAAGCTGGGAAAATCTACCCACTAATGTCAAGAGAACTCACTGATTACAGCCCTTTAGGGATGGGGTGGGCAATATCGCAAACAGGGAATATAGAAAAAGAGTTAATGTGAGGAAGCTGTAGACTTATTTTTTAAGATCATGGCAGTTTTCATGCTGTGCATTTATGGGAGGACCAAAGGAGACAATGATGCTGTGGGAGAGAGCTGTTGAATATCGCTGAGGCCAAAGGAGGATGGGTGCTGTACCTAAGAGTAACTACAGCAGCACAGGGTAAGAAGGAGAACACCTTGGACAGACAGTAACACAGGAGAAATGGCTAACACCCTGTCCACATCAAGGCACCATGAGAGAACTTGGAAAAGGGCACTCATGAGGGAAATAGAGGGTCCAAACCTTCACAGCTAGGAAGTCAAGCCAAACCACTTATGTCTGAGTCTACAGCCAGCTAAAAGTATCCTTCTGCACGTGTATATTTCATTCCTGAGGTCAAGCATCCAGAAATACATCAGTGCTGAAAACACACAAGAGGGCTTTCTAGTGGTTCTTAGGAGAAGATATTAAGCCTACTGTCAATGGGCTAAGCCTGATTCATAAAAATCCTCTGCCCCGGAGTGGTGATGCCTTATGTGGTTCCTAAAGCTATGAGTGTTTGTGGAAGAGGGCTCCTACACCTTTCTATGGCAGAGTGGCTGGTGGATGCTGACTATGGTCTTTCAGTTGCTAGCAAGGTGCTTAGCAGCTACAAAACTGGGGCACACAGTCATAAATAGTTCTCAAAAAAAAGAAAGAACACAAAATTTAAAGTTAAAAAACGATGCAAAAATTTTCAGTTTCAATAACAAAAGTAAAATAGTAAAACACAGAAAAATTGTAAGAAATGAAGGACCAACAAAAAAGAAAATGTGAAGAAAGGACCCAGGCTAATGAGGACATTGACAATTTTCAGATTGATGCTAAATGTGCTTAAAGAAAGGGAAAACACTCAGAAATCAGACTAGTGGAGCAGAAAAGGAAATGGAGAAACAAAATAAGAGACTCAGCAAAGAAGTTAAAAACATAGAAAACAAACAAACAAAAATAAAGAGACCTACTGGATTTGAAAAATAAAACAACCAAATTACAAAGAGCAAACGAAACACTCAGCGATAGAATTGAACATCCAGATAATAGAATGTATGAACTAGAAGACACAATAATGGAAATTAGAAAGTCTCAGAAGAAACAAGTGAAATGGACAAAGGAAAACTAACAAACACAAAAAGACATATGAGAAATTAAGAAACCTAACCTTAGAATTACTGAAATTCTAGAGCACCATGACAACAATAAAGACATAGAAACAATATTCCAAGAGATAATCAAGGAGAATTTCCCAGACCTGAATAGAAGACCAAATTTGCAAATATAGGAAGGTACATCTAAACACCAATTGTAAGAAATGTAAAAAGATCAACTCCATATCATATCCTGATAAAATTCTTCTAAATGAAACACAAAGAGAGAAGTCGCCTAACACCAAGAGTAAAATGCAGTATAACATATCAAGAGATTTTCATAAGAATCAGTGTGAATGTCTCCCCACAAACTCTAAAGGCCAGAAGAGAGCAGAGTGAAGTATATAAAAAAATGAATGAAAACAATACCATCCAAATTTCGTAACTCAGCAAAGCTATCAAACAAGGGAATAATCAAGGCATTTGCGACCAAACAGAAGCTCTGGGAATTTATTACTAGTGCACAAGCTTAGCTAGTATTGCTCAAAAGAAGACCCCAAATGGAAAGGCAAAGAGCA